>BSYR01000007.1:41270000-51270000 GCA_030270665.1 Hibiscus trionum | reverse complement strand
GTGGTTTCAAATGGATATTTGCTTTGAAATGGTTTTCAAGCATGAGATAGAATGAGCATGTTGTTGAAAAAGGCTTTTGAGAAAGTGTTTTGAAGAATGCATTGTTGTGTTGGTTTCCTTTAGAGCTTGCCTCACTAAGCAAATGTGCTTACGCTCTCTTTTACCAACAATGCAGATAATTGAAGTGTTTTGGGGCAGCAAGAAGGTTAAGAACATCCAAGTAAGTGCAAAGCTCATGTATGGTGAGGTTTTACATACTTTAGTATTGATAATTGGCAATGGGGTTTCATGGTTGTGGTTGGGAGATGTGTTTTAGAACTCCCTAAGGTTGTAATAAGTTTGGTGTGGCTTTTGGAATTTGTAAATGGTTTTGTTTGGGTGATATGAGGTTTGAAAGCTTATATTTGGTTTTGTGGCTAGGAAGTATGCATATAGAGGTAATGTTCATGGGTTTGATGTCATGTTCTAGCTTAAGTTCCTTTAATATGATCTATAATGCCTAAACAAATTGTTGGTATGTTTTGGTATGCTTTGAAGCATGTTTGAGTGGGTGAAGAGGTGAAAAACCAGCATTTTCTGCTGATACAGGGCAGGGTGTATCGAAACACCCTTAACTGTTTCGAAACAGTGGCCTGTAATGGTCATAGTGTTTCGGAACGGCTGAAGGTGTTTCGGAACATGTTGGCTACTAGAGAGGCCTGTTTCGATACCAGTCTCGGAACACACCCAAGTAATGAAACGGTCAACACCGCTTCAATACGGGCATATTGGTACGAGGGTCCGTGTTCCAAAACGGATGACCGTTGGATGATGATTTTGAATTGTTTAAGTTCTCCTATTTTACAATTTAGTCCTGAATGTTATGCATGCAATTGCTTGAGCTTGGAATGTCCTTTTAAGATGAAATTCGAAATAGAGGCATGTAATATGACTAATTACTTATTGGTAAACCTAAAATCTGTAAAGTCCTTATATTTTACAAAATTTACATTTTGGTCCCTAAAAGTATAATTCATGCAATTGAGTCCCTAATTGTTTTCCGATCGCTGTGCCTTACTCCTATCTGATTCTTGAGTAATCACATAGGCATAATATGCATATAGACAAGATAAAAATGAAAAAAAGGTCGTTAATCGAGGTTAACTTTTGGGTTGACTTTGGTTTTCCCCGTGTAATCTTTGTAGTTCGGGTCAAACGTGTAGGCCGGGCTGAGGGAGTTACATTTGTTGGTATCAGAGCCAGGTTAGCGAAAGTTTGGGGCTTGGTAAGTGGTTAATGTATGTGGTTGTGAATGTTTGTGACTTTTCGGTGAAAGTATGATGTATGAATATTGATGTATGATTCAATTGAGATGAATTTGTGATGCTATGCTGTGTTTGGGGTATAGTTGGGTATCCCATTGCCATATTATTGCTAATGAGAAGAATTGTTTTCAAAAATGAGCTTTAGTACTTGGATTACTTACCTTACTAAGCCTAATTGAGTTTGTTGTATTTTGTCAGTGCATTGTTTTATTATGGGGCCACGTAGAGAGCATAGAATCAATACTAGAGTTATGGCTGAGAATGAGAATGTAGAGAATGCAGAGGATTTACCTCCTCCTCCCCCTGATGGACCACATGGTGGTGGTGGTGCTGGGGTTGGTGCTGCTGGAGTTGGACCCGAGGGAGTTCAGGGGCAAGCTGCTCTTGATATGTCTGTTCTGATTCAAGCTATTGATGGGGCTTTCCAGGCAGCAGTAGTTGGAGCTCATGGAGCTGCACTATAGGATGGTGCCAATGTGAGATTGCTGTTAGAGCGTCTACGTAGTCTGGGAGGGACTGAGTTTAGGGGATTGACCCAGGAAGGTTCCGAGTCTTGGTTAGAGAGTACCAAGAGGATACTTGGACAGCTGAATTGCAATAATGTTCAGAAGTTGGGATGCATTGTGTCTCTGTTGCATGGTGACGCGTATACGTGGTGGAAAACCACGATATCTGGGATGGAAGATGATGAAGTGACTTGGACATTCTTCTTTAATGCATTCAAGCGAAAATATTTGGGAGTTCGCTACCTCGACGAGAAAAGGAGAGAGTTCATGTCTCTTGTGCAAGGGAGCATGACAGTGGCGGAATATGAGGTGCAATTTGTTCGCCTAAGCCAATATGCACCTAAGCTGATTCCTAACGAGAGAGAAAGATGTGAACGGTTCCATTATGGGCTGGTGGCGGATGTGAAAACCTATATGCTCGAAGCCGATTATACTAATTTCGATGTCTTGGTCACTAGAGCCAAGGACATTGAGCTGAATCTGGGTTTGGCGAGTCGAGCAAGAGGATCTAGCTCGGGGAAGCGAGCTGCAGAGCGTGATTTTGGTAGGGATCGCAACAAGAGGCATAAGGATAGAAGGTCGCATTTTGAGGCTAGACGTGGGGGTGGTAACCCTGGAAGAGGTCAGCAAGGACCAAATGCTTTCTTGAGGACTCCTGAGTGTAACCGGTGTAATAGGAGACATGCTGGTGAGTGTTGGGGGAATCTGGGTACATGCTGGAACTGTGGTGGTCGAGCGCATATGAAGAAAGATTATCCTCGGTCGTTGAGAGTGGGACAGGCTCTGGTGAGAGCAGTTGAGCCACAGAGAGGTCGTGGGCACGGCCGTGGTAATTTCCAGCGCAGAGATGAGGGTGGAAGGAATGTAGCACATGTGGTGGTCGTTCAACCTGAGGGTGGTGGCCAGGCTCGAGTGTATGCATATCGTGAGGGACGAAATGACACGGACGTGATCGCTGGTACCTTTACTTTGCAATCCTTGTCATTACTTTCTTTGATTGATTCTGGATCTACACACTCGTACATATTGCGTGAACATGCTCAAATGCTTGGTTTGCCTGTTGAGTCTTTGGATGTTGGTATGCATGTGACTAGCTCCTTTAGTGAGACGGTTGTAACAAGAAAGTTGTATAGGAGATGACCCTTAATGGTGCAAGATCATGTGTTTCTTGTCGATCTTATGGAATTGCCATTCTATTTATTTGACATAATTCTTGGAATAGATTGGCTTGTTGAGCATAGAGCCATTGTGGATTTTGAAAGTAAGCGAGTTTCGTTGAAACTTGCGGATGATTATGAGGTTGTGGTGGTGGGAGAAAATGTGAAGTTTCTAGCTAATGTGGTGTCTACACTTGAAGCAAGTCGGATGTTGCGTCAAGGATATGAGGCTTACCTAGCCTTCATTATGAATCCCAGTTCAAAGGAGGTGCACGTGCAGGATATAAAGACCGTGTGTGAATTCCCTAGAGTGTTTCCGGAGGAATTACCTGGTTTGCCGCCTAGTCAAGAGGTTGAATTCGGAATTGAGCTGTACGAGAATACAAATCCGGTGTCCATTGCTCCTTATCGCATGGCACCCAAAGAGTTGAAAGAGTTGAAGACGCAACTTCAGGAGTTGCTTGACCGTGGCTTCATTCGGCCTAGTGTGTCACCTTGGGGTGCACCGGTCTTGTTTGTTAAGAAGAAAGATGGCACGATGAGGATGTGCATTGATTATCGTCAGCTGAATAAGTTGACCGTCAAGAACAAGTATCTCTTGCCGAGGATTGATGATCTTTTCGACCTGTTCCATGGAGCGGCTGTGTTTTCAAAGATTGACTTGAGGTCAGGGTATTATCAGTTAAAGGTGAAGGATGTGGATGTGCCAAAAACAGCCTTTCGAACGAGGTATGGGCATTATGAGTTCCTAGTGATGTCGTTTGGATTGACGAATGCTCATGCTGCTTTCATGGACATGATGAATAGGGTGTTCCATGAATTCTTGGATAAATTCGTTGTGGTGTTCATCGATGATATCCTTGTGTACTCTCGTACTGAGGAGAAGCATGAGGGACATTTGAGGATCGTTTTGCAAGCGCTGTTGGAAAATCAGCTTTATGCTAAGCTAAGCAAGTGCGAGTTTTGGCTAAAGGAAGTTATTTTCCTTGGTCATGTGGTTTCGGCTGAAGGGATTCGAGTTGATCCTTAGAAGGTTGAGGCAGTGATGAATTGGAAGCCTCCTAAGTCCGTTCATGAAGTCCGTAGTTTCCTTGGGTTGGCAGGTTACTACCGGAGGTTTGTGGATGGATTTTCTAAGATTGTTGCCCCTTTGACAAAGTTGTTACAAAAGGATGTTAAGTATGAGTGGACGGAAGCGAGACAACAAGCTTTTGAGAAGCTAAAAGCATCTTTGACACAAGCTCCTATCTTGGTTCAACCTGAATCTGGGAAAGAGTTTGTGGTGTATAGTGACGCATCCTATGTTGGTTTGGGGTGTGTGTTAATGCAAGAGGGTAAGGTTGTGGCTTATGCATCACGACAGTTGAAAGTACATGAGCGCAATTACCCTACGCATGACATTGAGTTAGAAGAGGTGGTTTTTGCTCTAAAGATCTTGAGACATTATCTTTATGGTGAGAAGTGTACTGTGTACACGGATCATAAAAGTTTGAAGTATCCGATGTCTCAGGAAGAGTTGAATCTTAGGCAATGACGCTGGGTGGAGTTGCTTAAGGATTACGATCTAACGATCGAGTATCATTCGGGGAAGGCCAATGTTGTGGCTAATGCTTTGAGCAGGAAAGTGATAGTGGAGTTAAGAGCGATGTTTGCTAGCTTGAGCATATCGTAAGATGGTGGTCTTGTTGCTAAATTACAAGTGAAACCATCTTTGGTTCAGTTAATAAAGGATAAGAAGTTGTTGGATGATTCTTTGGTGCCACATGTTCAGGATATTGCTGAAGATGGGCCATCGGATTTCTGTTTTAATGATGATGGTGTTTTATGTTTTAGGAGTCAAATAGTGGTGCCGAATGATGTTGAGTTGAGGCGCACTATTCTGATCGAAGCTCATAGTAGTCCTTTTGCTATGCACCCTGGTAGTACAAAGATGTATTGTGATCTGAAGGATGATTACTATTGGGTGGGATTGAAGAAGGGTGTTGCTGAGTATGTTAGAAAATGTATGGTTTGTCAGCGGGTTAAGGCTGAGCATTAGTTTCCTTCGGGGTTGTTGCAGCCGTTAAGGATTCTTGAATGGAAGTGGGAGAGGATCACCATGGACTTTGTGTCTGGTTTGCCTCTATCGCCTTCAAAGAAGAATTCTGTTTGGGTGATTGTGGATCGCCTTACGAAGTGTGCACATTTCTTGCCTGTGCATGCTATGTACACCTTGGATAAGCTTGCGGAGTTGTACATTGTTGAGATTGTTCGATTGCATGGTGTGCCAAAATCTATAGTATCGGATAGAGATTTGAGGTTCACTGTAAGGTTCTGGGAGTGTTTGCATCAAGCTTTGGGTACGCGGCTGAATTTCAATACTTCTTATCATCCGCAGACGGATGGACAGTCTGAGCGTGTTATCCAAGTGCTTGAGGATATGTTGAAGTGTTGTGTTATTGAATTTCAAGGCTTTTGGCAGAAGCACTTGCTATTGGTGGAGTTTGCTTATAATAACAGTTACCAAATGAGTATTCAAATGGCACCTTATGAAGCTTTGTACGGGAGGAAGTGCAGAACTCCTCTTTGTTGGGCTGAGACGGGACAAAAGTTGGTCTCGATGCCAGCTTTGTTAAAAGGAACCACCGAGAAGGTGAAGCTCATTTGCGAGCGGTTGAAGGCAGCATCGGATTGGTAAAAATCTTACGCGGATTTGAAGCGTAAGGAGATAGAATTTGCTTTGGGTGATAGTGTGTTTTTGAAAGTTTCACCTTGGAAGAAGGTGATGAGATTTGGTCGGAAGGGCAAGTTGAGCCCAAGGTTCATTAGACCATACGAAGTGATAGAACGTGTGGGTCCTGTTACTTATAAGTTGAGACTACCTCAAGAGTTAGAAAAGATATATAATGTGTTTCGTGTATCCATGCTTCGGAGGTATAGATCGGACCCTTCGCATGTTATTCTTGTTGAGGAAGTTGAGTTGAATACAAATTTGACATATGATGAGGAACCTGTTGAGATTCTAGATTCGGATAATAAAGTCCTTCGTGGTAAGACCATTGAGCTGGTCAAAGTGTTGTGGAGACATCGTGGTGTTGAGGAAGCCACGTGGGAAAGGAAGGAAGACATGAAGAAGCAATTTCCTTACCTCTTTCCTCCAGGTAAATTTTGAGGACGAAATTTCTTTAAGGGGGAGAGTTGTAACGCCCCGATTTTGGGCCTATATGTCTTGGAGTTTGAATCGGACCGGTCGAGAACGATTCGAATCTTTAAGGGAGAGTTAGGGAACAACTAGATCGAGATGTTTTAAAAATATGGAAAAATACCTAAAAATCCTCATTTAATATATGGATGATTATGGTGAAAACAATTTTACAAAATAAGGTTTGGAAATATTACATTTCGGTGTAGTGACCAAATCGCAGTTTTTGCAAAAGTTGAATAGTGACTGTTTTGTAAAGGATTGAAACTTTGAATCTTTAAGGAGATAATTTTACCAAAATGTTTTAATCAGATTTCTCCTTATTTTGGGTGATTTTAATATTGTTTTAATTAAAGGAAATAAAGATAATTAAAAGGAAAAAACTATCTTTTACTTTTCATAACAACTTTACATCAATTTTCTCTCATTTCATTTTCTCTCAATTTCTACTCAGCCAAACACATTTCCTCCATCAATTAGCCTCTGATTTTCATTCCTTTTGAAGAGATTTCAATCTCCTATTGATTCCTAATCTTTTCCTCACCAAATCTTCTTGTTTTCACATTGGATTTTCAAGAAAACTTGCCCAAATCAAGGAGAAATCAGCCATTAGAGGTAAGCTTCGTCCTTCTCCTCTAATGATCAGTTCTTTACTGAAATTCCCAAGTTATCAATCATTTGTTAATGATTTTTGAGTTGCTTTAATGTTAGAAACAAGAAATTGTGTTAAAACTCAAGGTTCTTTGAGAGATCTTGATGATTTTCGTGGTTGTTGATTAGGCTTTGTTTTGAGGTTGTTTTCTGATGTATTTTGGTTGGTAATTGATGTTATAAAGGAGGTTTTATCAAACAAATCCAGAATAGGCTTGGATTCCTAAGTTTTGTATGCTATAATGGTGGTTTTTTTGGGGTGGTTTTGGTGTTCTGTTATAGCTGGAGGCATAAGGACGAGTTTGTGGTGGTTTTTGGTGTTGATTGATGTTTAGAAATGTTTAGAAGTGATAGATCTTGGCTGGGCTTTGTTTTGGGAGAGTTTGGAGATGATTTCGGTTGTTTTTGGTAGCCGAAATGAGGTTCTTGATTAGAACAGCGAGTTTAGGTGTGTGGCTGATGATTTCAATGCATGATGATGCATTAATCCTCTGCTCTTATGTGTTATGAACAGGGGAGACATCTTCGGACGCCTTTGATGTTGATCCGAGAGCTTAGATAGCATTTCAGTGAGCAAGAGAAACGAGATCGGTGAGTGCGTATGGTTTTAGAAGTCCTTGAGGGACAAAGAAACAAGGTTTGGGGATTTAGGAGAGGTTTGAAACACCTTCCTAAGTCCGGAAGTAAGTATTAGCTAGATTTCTCTCAAATATGTGGTGGTTGCCCCTAAAATGCTTTTACATACTCATGTTTTAAGATAGTTAAATTCCTACTGTTTTTATGCATGATTTGTAGCATGAGATGATGCTTGAAGAGATTTCATAAGATAGCATGTTGCATTGATGAGTTTTGAGATTTTGATTTAATGCAAGCATGTGTTTTGATTTTGAAATGAGATGAGAAAGATTTGAGAAATGTTTCATGAAAAACAGTAAGTGAGATGATGTTTTGACATAATATATTGGCATAGAAGATGAGATACTTACCGGATATAATTGATCGATCAATAGGATGAGAGTGCATTATAAACTAAAAATTCGTACGTGCTCTTTAGATTCAATCCAAAGGGAGAGACCGATGATGGGCATTCCATCGGGTAGGACTTGGTGAAATACCCAAGTTTTGTGGCGATGAGAGATACTGCCATGTGAGTACGGTGATGAGAGATTCCACCGGAAATTATGTTTACTAGACAAGTGAGTAAGGTGATATGAGATTCCACCGGAAGTGTCTAATGGGTTTGAGAATGTTGTCCGCATATCCGAGTAATAATGAAATGTGAAATGCCAATATAATATATGAAAATGCTTTGATTCATATGTACTTAATGTTGAGATGATTAATGCTATGAGAAATGCATATGAGATTTGTTTATGAAATGCTCTAGTTTTCACAAGCATGTGTATGGCTTTGCCATGAGATTTGCATTGTTTAAATGCATGAGATAGAAAAGAGGTACATGTGGTTTCAAATGGATATTTTCTTTGAAATGGTTTTCAAGCATGAAATAGAATGAGCATGTTGTTGAAAAAGGCTTTTGAGAAAGTGTTTTGAAGAATGCATTGTTGTGTTGGTTTCCTTTAGAGCTTGCCTCACTAAGCAAATGTGCTTACGCTCTCTTTTACCAACAATGCAGATAATTGAAGTGTTTTTGGGCAGCAAAAAGGTTAAGAACATCCAAGGAAGTGCAAAGCTCATGTATGGTGATGTTTTACATACTTTAGTATTGATAATTGGCAATGGGGTTTCATGGTTGTGGTTGGGAGATGTGTTTTGGAACTCCCTATGGTTGTAATAAGTTTGGTGTGGCTTTTGGAATTTGTAAATGCTTTTGTTTGGGTGATTTGAGGTTTGAAAGCTTATATTTGGTTTTGTGGCTAGGAAGCATGCATATAGATGGAATGTTCATGGGTTTGATGCCATGTTCTAGCTTAAGTTCCTTTAATATGATCTCTAATGCCTAAACAAGCTGATGGTATGTTTTGGTATGCTTTGAAGCATGTTTGAGTGGGTCAAGAGGTGAAAAACTAGCATTTTCTGCTGATACAGGGCAGGGTGTATCGAAACACCCTTAACTGTTTCGAAACAGGGGCCTGTAATGGCCATAGTGTTTCGGAACGGCTGAAGGTGTTTCGGAACGGCTGAAGGTGTTTCGGAACATGTTGGCTACTGGAGTGGCCTGTTTCGATACCGGTCTCGGAACGCACCCGAGTACCGAAATGGTCAACACCGTTTCGATACCGGTGTATCGGTACGAGGGTCCGTGTTCTGAAACGAATGACCGTTGGATGATGATTTTGAATTGTTTAAGTTCTCCTGTTTTATAATTTAGTCCTGAATGTTGTACATGCAATTGCTTGAGCTTGGAATGTCCTTTTAAGCTGAAATTCGACATAGAGGCATGTAATATGACTAATTACTTATTGGTAAACCTAAAATCTGCAAAGTCCTTATATTTTACAAAATTTACATTTTGTTCCCTAAAAGTATAATTCATGCAATTGAGTCCCTAATTGTTTTCCGATCGCTGTGCCTTACTCCCATCTGATTCTTGAGTAATCACATAGGCATAATATGCATCTAGACAAGATAAAAAAAAAGGTCGTTAATCAAGGTTGACATTGACAACCCTCGAAACCACCTGGATCGACCAAGATAATTCTGCACAACAACTCAAAGCACCAGCAATGACATCTCTAAAAATAATAGGACCAGATGTGGGGTTAGTGAGCCATTCAACACAATTCAAAGAATCTGATTCCAAAATAATCCTATAAGACTAGAACCATCTTGACTCCTTGAATAAAGAAATAACTTCTTTCAATGCTAATAATTCAGTCGAAGTCACATCAATACATCCTATAGATTTTAAAAAACATCATGAGAGATACATTATCCCAATTTTTAAAAATACCTCTAATACCTGCCTTTTCAAACTCACCATTAACATCGCCATCAACATCAAATTTCAAAGTGTTTAGGAGGTGTTTAACGCAACTACAAATGGCCTTGCACACACTATTCACACTCAAATTCTAATAATTAAAGGGAACAATAAGACATCATCATTAGAAGCAATAGACAAGAACCATTTAGCCTTGCACCACCATCCTAAACGAGATAAAAACAAGTCAAAAAGTTGATTCATATCAACTCGACTCCTGTTGAAAAGAACATTGTTCCTATATAACCAAATTAATAAAAAAACATTTTACAAGAAAATTTTCTTGTTTATTTAATAATATCATTTATTTAATCTCTAAAACATCTAACCATAGCATCCTAAATCCTAAAACATAAAATATTAAACCTTAAATCGTGAAACTTTTAAACATTATACTCTAAACCCTAAATATTAACTTATAAACAATAAAGCTAAACCTTAAACCCCAAAAACCATAATCATTATAAACCCTAAATTCTAAACACCATAAGCAATAAACTATAGACATTATAAACACTAAACCATAAAATCTTAAAACCATAAACCCTAAACCTTACACCCTAAATCATGATTCCTAAATGCTAAAAATAAACTCTGTAACACCCATGTTTTGGGCCTAGGAGTTAACTGGGTTTATGGTTCGAGTCAATAAAATTTAAATTAAAACAATTAAACTTAAATTGTGATGTAATCGAGCTTTATTAAAGAGGGAGGGACCTATGTTGCAATTTTCCTCAAAAGATTTTAAAAGGATGACAACTTTTGAAAGTTGTCATCTTCTCCCCTTTTCCCATTATTTCCAACGTGAAAACACTACACCCACTTTCAAACTCTCTCAAAATTTTCAAGTTACTATCCCCTTTGATTTCTTCATCAATTCAAGGGCGTTTTTAAAGGTAATCACATATTTGAACTCTCCTCTCCATTTCCTATCTATCCATGGTCATTGATTTTAAAACCATGAACTTTTGAAAATTAGGGTTTATATCAAAGTTTGGATTTTTAAGGGGTTTTTCATCTTGCTTTGATAAATTGAGTTAGGGCTTTGTTTAATCATGTTAAAATACACATTATATGTTAAGTTGGTTGAATTGTAATGAAAATCCGAAGTGGGTTCTTAGACCCATTTTTGAAGTGTCTAAAACTTAGATTTTGGTGAGTTTTAGAGTTAAATTGAAGGGTTGATGGTTATACTATGCGTGGGTAGTGTTTTGAACATGTTTAAGAGTGTTTTGGATGACTACATTGCTGATTTTTGATGGGTCTTGGTGGAAGTACGAAAATGGGAAATTGGAGTATGAACTTGGCTTTGAATTGTGTGAATTATGGTGGATTTGTGTGTGGGTGTTAAACTTTGGGTTGTGGTTGATTTTGGGGATAATGTATCGTCTTTGAATGGTTAGAAGCAAGAGAAGACAATGGAGAAGCTTCGGGCTCGAATCCGGAATTTGGATGCTTGGTAGGCTAGTCGGCTTGTGCTATGAAGTGGTCGGTGAGTGGTTAAATACTTTTAAATGGTTTTCAAGTGTTGGTTCAAGCATGTGAACTAGGTTGGGATTGGTAGACCCACCTAGAGTTGGGATTAGGGTGGTGGCCTAATCCCAAACTTTAGTTAGAGACCTTGGTTGATCTTTAAAGTGTTGAATTATGTCTCATGTTTAATCATGCTTATGGTGGCTATGCTTATGTTGTTATACATGTATGTGGAGGCATGGCTTAATGCATTGTTACATGCATGTTGATGATAAATGTGATAGAGATATACATATGTATGAAATATGGTGTGATATTTGTGTTATTGAGATGCATGTAGTGTTGACATGTGTAATGATGTTATGAAGTGATTGTATGATCCGAGGATCATGGTGAGTACATGCTAGGCATGGAAATGTGGTTCGTGCATGACAGTGAGTCATGGTGAGTACGTGCTAAGCACGGAAGTTGTTATGGATTGATATTGTGATAGATTAATGAAATGTGTAGTATTGGCACTAGTATGCTTGGGTACAAATGATCGATCATTAGGATGTTTAGTGTGCACACGTGAGTCAAATGCGCGCGTGGTCTTGATGATAGTAGTCATCAAGATGGAGTACGGGTTCGCCCGGAAATCTTCTTATATATTTATATGTCGGTGATGAGTGGAATCCCATCGACGGGCGTGAGGATGAGTGGAATCCCCTCCGCGTGAAATGAGGCGTGAGGATGAGTGGAATCCCCTCCGCGTGAACGGTGATGAGTGTAATCCCACCGTCAGGTAATGGTTGTGTTGTTGGATGTGAGTTCCAACGGTTATCCGCGTATTCGAGTCATAGCTAGGTGCCAATACGGATTGTGGTTTATGTTGCCAATATGTGATTAATTGTGAGCCAATGTGATTTGGGGATGTGTTGCTAACATGGTTTAATATATGCGTTTTCATATGTTGTGGATTTAAACATGTTGAGCACGACATGACATTGAATATATGTCCATGCATCATTTGTAATTATGGCTCGTGTGGACCGGAGGTAAGATCATGCATTTTATCTTGGTTGTTGCTCGTGCTTGGACCCTGCATTGTCGAAGGTTTGTTTTATGAGCTTACCCTCACTAAGCTTTTATGCTTACGCTCTCTTTTGTTCGACAATGCAGATCAATAGCTTGTGGGTGACAAGGGCAAGGAAAGGTCTCCAAGGGTTGCTTTTGGTTAGCTCAAGTATGAACTTTAATTTTGTAGATTGTAATAGTCAAGCAATGGGATAGGTGATGTTGATGTGTGCTTTGTCGGTTGCTTAGGAGCATGTCTAGACTCCTTAATTATGTTGTTTTTGATTGGCTTAATGATGCCATGTTTGGTTTGTAATCCATGCCTAATTTGCTTATCATGAATGTTGACTATGTGCCTTTGAGGTTGCCTTTATGTTTAAATGTTGAAGTATGAGATTTTGGATGCTTAAGTGACATCTTTGATTCAATTGCATGTTTCCCTTGATGTATGAACGTATTGGGTGTTTGTATGGCTAAACAATGACCTTCAAATGTTGTATGAATGCTTGTTTGGGTCTAGGGAAGTCCTAAATTGCATCTAGGTCCGAGTCTTGTTCGTTTTAGCTGAGTTTGGGAGTTTTTGCTGTGCAGGGGTATCGATACGGTTGGTCCAGTATCGATACCGCCTTCTTGTTTCAAGCCTCGTGTATCGATACGCGAGGGGGCGTATTGATACCATTTTGGTCACTGGAGCTACTGTCCATTTCGGTATCGATACGGGCCTCTAGTGTATCAATACCGTCATCTTAGCTTTGACCGTGGGAAGTCAACCGTTGGGGAGGGTATCGATACACTCCTTGGGTGTATCGATACGGTCTCTACGGATTGACTTTGACCAGTTGACATAGTCAAGGGGGTATCAATACACCCCTTAAGTGTATCGATACCGCCTGCAGTTTAAGCTTAAAATTGGGCTGTAAGATGTTGGGCTGAGTTCGTTTGTTTGCCTCGTGAATGTTGTCCCGCTGTATGATCACATAGGATTAAATACTCCTCTAGACAAGATTTAAAATGAAAAAAAATATGGTTGCTAACCGAGGGGGAATTCCTTATGGAGTTTTCACTCGGTTTTCCCCGTGTAGCTTACTCGGACCGGTCATCCGGCCAGACCGGGACGAGGGGGTTACAAACTCTAAATCATAAACTCGAAAATACCTAAACTCTAAACTCTAAAAAGAATAAACACTATAACCCATAAACCTTAAAACTAAACCCTAAACACAAAACACTAAACATTCTAAATACTCTAAATCAGAACCTCCCTAAACCTTAAAAATTTATATCCTTAAGCAACGCAATGTGAGAATTAATATTATTAAGGGTGAAGTACACAAATGGTCACTAAACTTTGTTAAAAAATTTAAAATGGTAACAAAACTTTCAAAAGTAACAAATGACATTTAAACTTTATGTTTTATAACAAAATGGTAACCGCGACGCTAAAGGTCGTTAAGTTCTTAACGAAAGAATGATTGTGCTTGCCACATCCCACACTCATGTCCACCTCATCCCCTCCCGTTTTCCACGTAAGATTAATTAAATAGTAAATGTAACCCCCTCGTCCCGGTCTGGCCGGATGACCGGTCCGAGTGGGCCACACGGGGAAAACTGAAGTGAAACCCGTTAAGGTTCCCCCTCGGTTAACAACCCTATTTTTTTTCTTTAATTTAATCTTTTCTAAAGGCTCATTTAAGTCCTATGTGATCAGACAGCGGAATAAAATACATGAGATAAACATTTGAACCCAAAACAACATTTAAACAGTCTAGTTTTAATCCTTTAAACAGGCCGTTTCGAAACACCCTTGAGGCGTATCGAAACGCCTTGACCAAGTCAACTGCCCCAGAGCCCTTATAAGGGGGCCGTATCGAAACGGTGGTCAACCGTTCCGAAACGCCCTCAACGGTCAACTTCTCGTGGTCAACGAGATTTTGACCGTTTCGAAACCCTCAGACCCGTTTCGAAACGCCTTCATCTCGTCAATTTCTTAGAATTCCAGTAGCCAAAACGTTCCGAAACGCATATCGGAACAGGGGTTTCCAGAGGCCAAACCGTATTGAAACACGTTCCGATACGGGGTCCCTGAAGCCTACCCGTTCCGAAACGACCCAGCCCGTTTCGAAACGCGGCTGCCTGCAACCTTTGAAAATCAGACTTGGGTGAATTTTAACAAGTCTAAAGGTCTCATAGGACTCCTAAAGCCACACAACACAACCAAACAAAGTCTAGAGGCATACAACTTATGTCAAGCATACTCAAACACACTCAAGGCATAAATATAAACAATCATATGTACATGGCAAATTACACATTAGTAGCCTTTCATACAAGTCATGCTTGATGACTTTAAAAACCAATAGGCACCATACATCATCAAATAAGTTTACATGCTATCAAAACAATCTTAAGCATCCATAGGGCATTCATCATACTAGCATTTGGCATGATAATACCTCCATTCACAAGATCATTCTAGGCATTAAAGATAGCATGCTTAGGCAAACATTCATAAGCACATCCACAAAAGGCACAAGACCAACATATACATAAGCATTCGAGGCACACAACATAATCAAGGTTTACAATCCAAACGAAGCATCCAAAGGCCAAACTAACATTAACATACAACAAACATTCACATCAACAACACCTATCCCATTGCTTGACTATTACAATCTACAAATTAAAGTTCATACTTGAGCTAACCAAAAGCATCACTTGGAGACCTTTCCTTGCCTTTGCCACCCACAAGCTATTGATCTGCATTGTCGAACAAAAAGGAGCGTAAGCATAAAAGCTTAGTGAGGGTAAGCTCGTAAAACAAACCTTCGACAATGCAGGGTCCAAGCACGAGCTACAACCAAGATAAAATGCATGATCTTACCTCCGATCCACGCGAGCCATAAATATAGATGATGCATGAACATATATTCAATATCATGTCATGCTCAACATGTTTAAATCCACAACATATGAAATCACATATATTAAACCATGTTAGCCACATCCCAAATCACATTGGCTCACAATTAACCACATATTGGCAACATAAACTACAATCCGTATTGACACCTAGCTATGACTCGAATACGCGGATAACCGTTGGAACTCACATCCAACAACACCACCATTACCTGACGGTGGGATTCCACTCATCACCGTTCACGCGGAGGGGATTCCACTCATCCTCACGCCTCATTTCACGCGGAGGGGATTCCACTCATCCTCACGCCCGTCGATGGGATTCCACTCATCACCGACTAATATATATAAAAGAAGATTTCCGGGCGAACCCGTACTCCATCTTGATGACTACCATCATCAAGACCACGCGCGCATTTCGACTCACGTGTGCACACTAAACATCCTAATGATCGATCATTTGTACCCAAGTATACTAGTGCCAATACTACACATTTCATTGATCTATCACAATATCAATCCATAACAACTTCCGTGCTTAGCATGTACTCACCATGACTCACCGTCATGCACAAACCACATTTCCATGCCTAGCATGTACTCACCATGATCTTCGGATCATACATTCACCTCATAACATCATTACACATGTCGACACTACATGCATCTCAATAACACAAACATCACATCATATTTCATACATATGTAGATCTCTATCACACTTATCATCAACAAGCATGTAACAATGCATTAAGCCATGCCTCCACATACATGTATAACAACATAAGCATAACCACCATAAGCATGATTAAACATGAGGCATAATTCAACACTTTAAAGATCAACCAAGGTCTCTAACTAAAGTTTGGGATTAGGCTACCACCCTAATCCCAACTCTAGGTGGGTCTACCAATCCCAACCTAGTTCACATGCTTGAACCAACACTTGAAAACCATTTAAAAATATTTAACCACTCACCTAAGCTTCCAAGCTCCAAGCCAAGCAAGCAACCTCCCTCAAATTTCTGGATTTCTTCCCGAGGCTTCTCCAACACAAATTCCCGCTTCTAAACAACCTCAAACACATTTCAAACAATTCCAAATCAGCCCAACATCAAAAGACCAACCCGGAACACAATTCAAATTCAATTTACAACGTTGCAAGCCATGACCAAACCCCACACTTTGCAATTTCGGGCAGCCCACATACCCCTTCCAAAATCCATGTTTTCAACCTTTTTAGCACCCTCAAATGCTTCCAAAACAGCCCCCAACTATTACCCTAACATCAACCCTCAATTTCCAACACATACCACACCCAAAACTCAACTAAAAACCCTCCTAAAACCCCACCAAAACCCAAATTCGGGAATTAGCATAAAACACCTTAAAATTTACATATGTTGAACCATTTGGTTCACAAACATCATATCTAACCTTATTACATCAAAACCTTTAGTTAAAAACAACAAAGATATCATTTTTATTCAAATCTTCCAAAAACCCAAATTCTAAAACTTAAACCAAAATGAAATCTAGTTGTACTTTTAAAGAGAGGAAGATGAGAGCAAGTCGGAAATGTAATTACCTTTCAAAAATCACCAACGAAGGCCAAGGAGATGATGAAATAAAGATTTGGAGAGAAGGGCATTTTTTTAACGTGGAAGAAGAAATGAAGAAGAGATAAAAGTTGTCTTCTAAAATAAAAGAGGGGTTTTAAATTGGAAAGTTCACATATTTACCAAAACGCCATTAATGAGATGGCCACTCTTATCTATTCCAAAATCCATGGGATTTGATTCCCAAAATAATTTAAATCCAACATATTTGTTTGTTTCGAATATATATGAAGCCCAAAATAATAAATTATTATTTTAATTATAAAACCGAAACCGAACCATTATTTAAATATTATTTTCTCTCGGCCCCCAAACCCGGGTGTTACAACTCTCCCCCACTTAAGGAAATTTCGTCCTCGAAATTTATCAGACAGGAAGAGCCACGAAAACAGCCCCTCCACACTTCCCTTTTCCTCTCACCACAACATACTCACCAACTCGGTAGACTTACCCCACAACATTAGCTATCTGATGCTAAGATCTCAACGGGTCCTTTGATGTACGTCAATTTCAAACTCGACTCAATCTCTTCAACAACATAGCACGAGACAGATCAGCTTCAAATTTCTGAATCATAGATACACGGAACACATCACAAACTTCTTTCTAACTCTGGTGGTGGCCGCAACAAATAAACAACAAAACTAGCCCGATTCACAATCTCATACATCACTGTTTGAAAACTCGACCCATAACTTTTTCTGACTAACTATCTGACTTCAACATGTAACCAAACACTATGCAGACGTCTTCAAAAACCTAGTTGAAATCTCGGATCTCTATTATCCACTTTCATTACGAATCTTCCACAGATGTAGCAAACTAGAAGAAACTGAACTCAGTCTTGACACGCTGGAAATTTACATACTTACTCTCATACTGAACCACATTATTCACCCACTCAATCTGGAAGTACTCATCTTCAACCCACAATGCGTCTTCATACTACTCAGATGCAAAACAAATGAACTACCGTGTGCTTCGGCCAAAACAATACGTCTCAAAACACTATGTCAATCGGTACAACTATCCTGTCTCTGAAGGGCAAAACTCTATCATCTCTGAAACTGTATTCTGAAGGTCTTCCTTCTACTCTGCCTCGCACGTGAGGTGCCAAGAACCTGTCGTGCAACTGTTTCTCTTCAAGTATCTGATTCACTGTAAGTTTGACATGAAACTTGGCCACAAAATTACTATCATTCGGTAAGCTGAATTCGGCAAATACAACTCGCAACTCAACTACTAATCTAACAACAAATACAACTCGGAACATTGGTTACTACGTTGACTATCTTCGGATGGTACTAAATCTTGATATTACGGTCTTCAAGCAGTTCTAGCAACTCATGATGTTCAAGTTCCAACCCTTCCTAAGTTGTCTAACAATTCAAGTTCTGATGATAAGTATATACTGCGCATTTCTTACTATATGTGCTTTGTCTCTAAGTCTTCGAAGCAAATACAACTGTAATTAACTCCGTGTCTTGTGTCGGATAATTATTTTCAAGGTCTTTCAATTATCTCAATGAATGAGCCACAATCTTCTGTCTTGCATAAGCACACAACCTAACCCTACATGTAACGCATCATTATGGTTCACAAATTCTCTTTCTGATATAGACTGGATCAAGGTCGAAGTTCTCTTCAAGGTTCTTTTCAGTTTCTCAAGGGCTCATTGTCTTGCATCTGATCACACAACTGTCACAGTCTTCAATTTCTTCCAACTCACATCTTCTTCTGCCTACTTGGGATTTTCTCTAACACACTCGGCTGAACTACAAGTCCTAGGAGAACATCTTCCTTAACTCGGAGTTCACATTTGCTCAACTTGGTATACAACTGATTCTCAAAAAAGATCTACATCCCTAACTTCAAGCTTGTCATGCTCTTCTTCGGTACTTGAATATACCCACGTATCATCTATGAGAATTACTAAAAACTGACTAAGGAACTCAGGAAATTATTCTGCTCAACGTCTCTATAAAAGTAACTAACACACTAGTCAAGCAAAACATCATAACTCGGAACTCAAAATGGTCACACCTTGCCTCAAAAGTTGTCTTCAATACTTTAACTTCTCTCACTCCCAACTGGAAACAAACGAATCTCAATTAATCTTGAATTGGACTGAAGCACACACTAACTGATGAACAAATCACTGACACACGGAAACGGATACTAACCATTCACTGTCACTTGTTTCAACTGTCTGAAATCTAAATACATTCTCGTACTGTCACTCTTTCTTCGACACAAATTCCACTGTAGAACTCTAAGATAATGCACTAGGCCTAATGAATCTAAGGTCTAACAAATCTCGAAGTTAATTCTTCAACGTTCTCGATTCTTCCGAAAATCATAAGATACAAAGCAATCAAAATGAGAGCAAACTCGAAGACGGTATCTATAACAAACTTTTCTCCTTTATCAAGAAACAAACCGGCAATTCTTCCAAACACTTCTAGGAAAAGAAAACACAAACTATTCTAACATTTTGCGGTCTAATCTTCATTCGAAGGTCAAATCCTTCACAAATGCTGAGCAAGCCTGTCAACTAAACTAAATCAATCTTTGACTTCTAAATCTGGATCAACATTCAACAAGAAGTGCACCTCCTCACCTACCACTACAGTCACACATAAATCTTGCAACTTCAAGTCAAATCCTTCTTTGTTTCAACGTATACACTAACTATTTGCTCTTCAAGCCGAGCCTTGTCAAAAGGCACACCGAAACTGTAGGAAGACAATCACTTCACATCTACCTGAAACTAGTAACTCTGAACCACCAACAAACATATTCTGTACATCTTTCTGACCACTACTATCTCCCAAAAAGGTCTAGTCACATGCGTCCCTACATCTAAGGTCTCAGCAAGGATGTCTAATTTCTTACATGCTCACACAAAAGGAAGTATCCGCGGAAATTGCAACTTAACATGTACACAACTGATAGTCTTTTGTCTTCTTGTTTTCAGACTGATTCTTCAACAAAATCTAACTCTTCTAAACTGTTCCTTGAGCATCTCATAACTTCAAGATTCAATTCTGATCACACACACAAACAGTCATGCTGGACTTGTTCTACTCCTAGCAAACAATCTGGAGTCAAAGCTCGAGACTCCCTTCTCGGCTCAACTTCATCGGAAGTGACTTCACCTCTTCCGCTTGCTGGAAGACAACTCAACGTACACTGACCCAATTACACAAACTAGCTCCCATTCTCGGACACTGACCGGCTGTCTTGCATTAAAATCATAGGCCGAACCCCCAACGACCACTAACTAACATTCTTGAGTTTCAGATTGCTTACACAAGACTCTTACCTCGATCTCGCTAAAAGATCTAAGGTGCTCATACCTACCTCTAACACTTCACCGAGCACATTCAAACTTGCATGCTTGCTAACAACATACGGAAGTACGGACTCAGAACCAATCAGAAAAGACAAACCCAAAACTGTACCAAGGGCTTACCTACTATAACATCAATATCACTCTGACTCCCACTCAAAGGCCTTTGCTTCTTTTTACCAACTAATACCAGAATCGGTTCCATCGTCTCTCACCAACAAGAATCAACTCACATACACGCGGACTCGAGCAAACAAATTGTACCTCAACTCCGGTACAACCATGCTCCTCTAACTATAGCAAAGAACTTCCTCCACATCATCCATATTTTTTAAAAACCACAACTTCCACTCACCGATTCACGGCCCACACACTGGCCCCAAACTTACTAAAAGCAATAAATCAATCAACAATTTAACATACAAGTTGGGTTAGCAAAGGAAAGGTCCAAGTGGCTCAAGTATGATTCCCTCACTAAAAATCTCTTTTTTCGATGTAATAGAAACAATGGGACTCTACTCAACATGCTTCAAGCAACGTACATTCCAAATCAGACAATCACACATCACAGCATACTCGAATAACAAGCAACATGCTTACATGGCAAGCAAACAACGTGCACATCAATCATAAAACACAACTTACCTCACTTACCTGCCCAAGGTCTCGGTAACCTTAGGCTCTGATACCAACAAATGTAACCCCCTCGTCCCGGTCTGGCCGGATGACCGGTCCGAGTGGGCCACACGGGGAAAACCGAAGTGAAACCCGTTAAGGTTCCCCCTCGGTTAACAACCCTATTTTTTTTTCTTTAATTTAATCTTTTCTAAAGGCTCATTTAAGTCCTATGTGATCAGACAACGGAATAAAATACATGAGATAAACATTTGAACCCAAAACAACATTTAAACAGTCTAGTTTTAATCCTTTAAACAGGCCATTTCGAAACACCCTTGAGCCGTATCGAAACGCCTTGACCAAGTCAACTGCCCCAGAGCCCTTATAAGGGGGCCGTATCGAAACGGTGGTCAACCGTTCCGAAACGCCCTCAACGGTCAACTTCTCGTGGTCAACGAGATTTTGACCGTTTCGAAACCCTCAGACCCGTTTCGAAACGCCTTCATCTCGTCAATTTCTCAGAATTCCAGTAGCCAAAACGTTCCGAAACGCGTATCGGAATAGGGGTTTCTAGAGGCCAAACCGTATCGAAACGCGTTCCGATACGGGGTCCCTGAAGCCTACTCGTTCCGAAACGACCCAGCCCGTTTCGAAACGCGGCTGCCTGCAACCTTTGAAAATCAGACTTGGGCGAATTTTAACAAGTCTAAAGGTCTCATAGGACTCCTAAAGCCACACAACACAACCAAACAAAGTCTAGAGGCATACAACTTATGTCAAGCATACTCAAACACACTCAAGGCATAAATATAAACAATCATACGTACATGGCAAATTACACATTAGTAGCCTTTCATACAAGTCATGCTTGATGACTTTAAAAACCAATAGGCACCATACATCATCAAATAAGTTTACATGCTATCAAAACAATCTTAAGCATCCATAGGGCATTCATCATACTAGCATTTGGCATGATAAGACCTCCATTCACAAGATCATTCTAGGTATTAAAGATAGCATGCTTAGGCAAACATTCATAAGCACATCCACAAAAGGCACAAGACCAACATATACATAAGCATTCGAGGCACACAACATAATCAAGGTTTACAACCCAAACGAAGCATCCAAAGGCCAAACTAACATTAACATACAACAAACATTCACATCAACAACACCTATCCCATTGCTTGACTATTACAATCTACAAATTAAAGTTCATACTTGAGCTAACCAAAAGCATCACTTGGAGACCTTTCCTTGCCTTTGCCACCCACAAGCTATTGATCTGCATTGTCGAACAAAAAGGAGCGTAAGCATAAAAGCTTAGTGAGGGTAAGCTCGTAAAACAAACCTTCGACAATGCAGGGTCCAAGCACGAGCTACAACCAAGATAAAATGCATGATCTTACCTCCGATCCACGCGAGCCATAAATATAGATGATGCATGAACATATATTCAATATCATGTCATGCTCAACATGTTTAAATCCACAACATATGAAATCACATATATTAAACCATGTTAGCCACATCGCAAATCACATTGGCTCACAATTAACCACATATTGGCAACATAAACGACAATCCGTATTGGCACCTAGCTATGACTCGAATACGCGGATAACCGTTGGAACGCACATCCAACAACACCACCATTACCTGACGGTGGGATTCCACTCATCACCGTTCACGCGGAGGGGATTCCACTCATCCTCACGCCTCATTTCACGCGGAGGGGATTCCACTCATCCTCACGCCCGTCGATGGGATTCCACTCATCACCGACTAATATATATAAAAGAAGATTTCCGGGCGAACCCGTACTCCATCTTGATGACTACCATCATCAAGACCACGCGCGCATTTCGACTCACGTGTGCACACTAAACATCATAATGATCGATCATTTGTACCCAAGTATACTAGTGCCAATACTACACATTTCATTGATCTATCACAATATCAATCCATAACAACTTCCGTGCTTAGCACGTACTCACCATGACTCACCGTCATGCACAAACCACATTTCCATGCCTAGCATGTACTCACCATGATCCTCGGATCATACATTCACCTCATAACATCATTACACATGTCGACACTACATGCATCTCAATAACACAAACATCACATCATATTTCATACATATGTAGATCTCTATCACACTTATCATCAACAAGCATGTAACAATGCATTAAGCCATGCCTCCACATACATGTATAACAACATAAGCATAACCACCATAAGCATGATTAAACATGAGGCATAATTCAACACTTTAAAGATCAACCAAGGTCTCTAACTAAAGTTTGGGATTAGGCTACAACCCTAATCCCAACTCTAGGTGGGTCTACCAATCCCAACCTAGTTCACATGCTTGAACCAACACTTGAAAACCATTTAAAAATATTTAACCACTCACCTAAGCTTCCAAGTTCCAAGCCAAGCAAGCAACCTCCCTCAAATTTCCGGATTTCTTCCCGAGGCTTCTCCAACACAAATTCCCGCTTCTAAACAACCTCAAACACATTTCAAACAATTCCAAATCAGCCCAACATCAAAAGACCAACCCAGAACACAATTCAAATTCAATTTACAACGTTGCAAGCCATGACCAAACCCCACACTTTGCAATTTCGGGCAGCCCACATACCCCTTCCAAAATCCATGTTTTCAACCTTTTTAGCACCCTCAAATGCTTCCAAAACAGCCCCCAACTATTACTCTAACATCAACCCTCAATTTCCAACACATACCACACCCACAACTCAACTAAAAACCCTCCTAAAACCCCACCAAAACCCAAATTCGGGAATTAGCATAAAACACCTTAAAATTTACATATGTTGAACCATTTGGTTCACAAACATCATATCTAACCTTATTACATCAAAACCTTTAGTTAAAAACAACAAAGATATCATTTTTATTCAAATCTTCCAAAAACCCAAATTCTAAAACTTAAACCAAAATGAAATCTAGTTGTACTTTTAAAGAGATGAAGATGAGAGCAAGTCGGAAATGTAATTACCTTTCAAAAATCACCAACGAAGGCTAAGGAGATGATGAAATAAAGATTTGGAGAGAAGGGCATTTTTTTAACGTGGAAGAAGAAATGAAGAAGATGAAGAATAGATAAAAGTTGTCTTCTAAAATAAAAGAGGGGTTTTAAATTGGAAAGTTCACATATTTACCAAAACGCCATTAATGAGATGGCCACTCTTATCTATTCCAAAATCCATGGGATTTGATTCCCAAAATAATTTAAATCCAACATATTTGTTTGTTTCGAATATATATGAAGCCCAAAATAATAAATTATTATTTTAATTATAAAACCGAAACCGAACCATTATTTAAATATTATTTTCTCCCGACCCCCAAACCCGGGTGTTACAGTAAAATATTATTTTTAAATCATGTTTTTAATTGAAACGTTTAATAAACCCCAAATAATGGGTCACGTTTTTTCAGAAAGGCAAAATATATGAAGTTGGGATTTTTTTAATGTTTACTCCGAAGAAATCTCAAAATTTCTCTTCATTTATTTTGAAGAAATCAAATCCTACAAAATCAAATTCCCAAATCAAATCTCAAAATTTCTTGTTCGTTTGTTCTAAAGAATTAACAATGGTGAAAGCCAACTGTTGAGTGATCGAAAGATTGTTGTTTACAATAAGAATTTGCAAAACCCTAACCTGGGTATTTTTGGGGGTTTAATAGTTTCTGGGTTTGTTCTTATTTTTAATACATTTGGGGTTTAATATTTTCAGTATTTTGTGGTTATTCCCCATTTGTGACATGCTGTTAAATAATTTGTCAGAGTATTTTAATAAGGTAATTTAATTTTTTTAACTTGCATTTTAATCTGCATAGGTGGAATGAACTATATGAAAGTAACAAAAAGGTAACTGGATTTTTCTTTTATTTTGCAAATTATACATTGAATTTTTCTTTTATTTTGCAAATTGTACATTCCACTGTTGTAAAAAAATAAAGCCTTATAAGAAAAAGAGAGTTTTAGCGGCGCAATTGTCATTTTATTATAAAATTTAAAGTTTAATTATTATTTTATTACTTTTAAAAGTTTGGTTATTGTTTTATTTTTTTTAACAAAGTTTAATGACCATTTGTATACTTTATTTATTATTAAATGAGTTAAATAATCAAAAAATCATCTTAAATGAAATTTTTATTAAATGTTTCTTGTTAAATACAACAATAGAATTTTTTACTCAATTAATGTTATTAAATGCTCTAGTAGATGAAACAATGAAAGATGGATGGAATTTTTATAATGACAACTTTTTTTGACAAATTTTAATTTTATCCCTAGCTAGAGGGGAGGAGAAGAGAAAACTTTAAGGAAAAGAAGGGATATTCCTACCGATTTAAAACTCATGACCTAAAAGGATGTGAGGAAACAAAGATGGGCAGCTTGACCAACCGATCAAATAAAATATAAAAATTGAGTTATTGTACTATTAATAGTTTCATAAAATTGAGTTATTGTACTTGTTAATTTCGTAAAAAAATATAAAAACTTCAAATTAAATTCTGAAAATAGTACAGGACCCTTTGATATATTTAAGTTTTTTAATTAATTACGTAAAAGAGGATAAAAAGAGAAAAAAAAAAAAGTCTCCGCCTGAACTTAAAAGTGCTAAACCCTAGTGAGCCATCGCCTGAACTTAAAAAAACAGCGCGAAGTTTTCAATGGCTCATCGACGGTGCCTCCAATCATTTGTTCGCCACGCGATCGGTCTCATTTGTCTAAGAAAGTCTCCGCCACTTCCACCCTCGAAATCGTAACCACTAAGCCAAATCCGGTAATAACCCCTCCCAAGTTGGAACCCTCATGGTTTACTCCCTGGTCCCAATTTCGTCACTTCTCGTCCAGCAAAAGCGACGAAAGCGAGAACGAAGAGGAAATGGAAGAGAGTAGCGACGGAGAAGCTGATAACGACGAGGCGGCGGCGGAATTGGGTAGAGATTACTCGCCTGAGGAGAAAGAAGCTGAGGCCGCGGCTATTGGATACAAAGTGGTGGGCCCGCTGCAGCGATCCGACAAGGTATTCAAAGACTATGAACCAGTTTTCGCAGTAGTTGTGATATTTTTTTAAGGATATTGTTACTGACAGTGTCTGTTATAAAATTTGGTATAATCACACATTTAGTTTTTTATATTTATACATTCAATCAATTTAGTTTTAATTCGAAATAATTTACTAAATTTAACTCTTGTTATTTACTCATTCTTTCAATTTGGTCCTTAAAGAAAAATTCCAAAGTATGATAACATGATAAATAATTACAACTAAATTTTTACAAGAACTCGAAAACTCGACTCGACACGAATAAAAAAAATTTAAATAAAGTTTGAGTTGTAAAATATGACGCGTCAACTCGAATAACTCGAAATTTTTGACTCGACTCGATCGAACGCTCATCTCTATCTTAAGATATGACGCGTCAACTCGAATAACTCGAAATATTCAAATATTTGAAATCATTTTTTCTTTTAAATTAAATATTTTTAAAATAGAATATTTAATATTTTCATATTTAAATCACATCGAATATTTAATAACTACTTTAAATATTCAATTTAATTTAAAAATATTCTATTTAAAAGAAAATTTTGACTTAAAGTATTCAAATATTTAATAACTACTTTAAGTATTTGAATATTTTAAATCAATTTTTTTTTGTAAATCGAATATTTTTAAATTAAATCGAATATTTAAAGTAGTCATTAAATATTTGATGTGATTTAAAAGAAAAAATGATTTAAAATATTCGAATATTTCGAGTTATTCGAGTTGATGCGTCATATCTTAAGATAGAGGTGAGCGTTCGATCGAGTCGAGTAAAAAAATTTGAGTTATTCGAGTTGACGCGTCATATTTTACAAGTCAAACTTTATTTGAAATTTTTTCGATTCGAGTCGAGTTTTGAGTTTCTATAAAAATTTAATTAAATATTTGAATATTTTAAATCAATTTTTTTCTTTTCAATCGAATATTTTTAAATTAAATAATATTTAAAGTAGTTATTAAATATTCGATGTGATTTAAATATGAAAATATTAAATATTCTATTTTAAAAAATATTCGATTTAAAAGAAAAAATGATTTAAAATATTCGAATATTTCGAGTTAACGTGTCATATCTTAAGATAGAGGTGAGCGTTCGATCGAGTCGAGTCAAAAAATTTCGAGTTATTCGGTTGACGCGTCATATTTTACAACTCAAACTTTATTTGAAATTTTTTTGATTCGAGTCAAGTCGAGTCGAGTTTTCGAGTTCCTATAAAAATTTAATTAAATATTTGAATATTTTAAATCAATTGTTTTCTTTTAAATCCAATATTTTTAAATTAAATCGAATATTTAAAGTTGTTATTAAATAATAGATGTGATTTAAATATGAAAATATTAAATATTTTATTTTAAAAAATATTTGATTTAAAAGAAAAAATGATTTAAAATATTTGAATATTTTGAGTTATTCGAGTTGACGCTTCATATCTTAAGATAGAGGTGAACGTTCGATCGAGTCGAGTCAAAAAATTTCGAGTTATTCGAGTTGACGCGTCATATTTTACAACTCAAACTTTATTTGAATTTTTTTATTCGAGTAGAGTTTTCGAGTTCCTATAAAAATTTAATTGTAATTATTTATCATGTTAACATACTTTAGAATTTTGTTTTAAGGACCAAATTGAAAGAATGCGTAAATAATGTTAGCTAAATTTAGTGAATTGTTTCGAATTAGGACTAAATTGATTGAATATATAAATATGAAAGAATAAATGTTTTATTATACCAATTTTTATAACAAACACTTAATGAGATTTAACGTCTAGTTACCATTTTGTTATAAAACATAAAGTTTAACTGCTATTTTGTAACTTTTTAAAATTTGGTTACCATTTCTTTTACCAAAGTTCAGTAATCATCTGTGTACTTTGCCTTAAATTTAATTGTAATTTGACCACCATTAAATTAACTTTAACATGAGAGTACTTGGTATGATGTTATTGGCGTGGCTTTGCCATTGGGCCAAATTATTTTTAAGATATAAAATATAAATATTTAATATTTGTCATAGTTTTTTGTGTTATGCTAAGGAAAAATAAATAAATGTGGTATTTTAAATTATGACACAAGAAATTATGATATATATTAAATATTTGTATTTTATATCACAAGGAATTGAAGACCCAAAAATCAAAAGTGAAGGGAAGCCATTAAAGGCAACCACTAAGAAGCCAGAGAAGGTTGCTACCAGGGATGAGCTGGAGGGGCGACATGCTACTACTGCTTAAAGATAGATGTTCTAAAATAATGGTTGCTTGTGTTTGGATCTCGAGGTAATGCAATCTTATACTACGAGTGAGTGTCTTTCTTGATATGACGTCCTGGAAGCACTGGGTTTGCTCACCTTTTTTCAAGCACCAAGTGAGAAAAGCAATATGCCTCATGATAAAAACCATGTTAACTAAGATGGCGACAAACTCCAAACCTTAGGTTCCTTTCCGTTCAACATCTTTCCAATTTGACGAGCCATGAGAGTTTTGCCAGTACCAGGAGGTCTATAAAGTGGTGTTAGACATACAAAACGGATCGTAAATAAAACAAAGAATACTTGAGATAACACTCAATTCATTTCAACAACTCTGCTTTACACAATGGATGCTCGTGTGTTTATATACACAGCTAGAGCAGTTTTCAATGCAACTGCACATCCAATCAGCAACGTACAGCTGTAAAAACAACTTAACAACTTACAGAAATAGTTGCAACAGACGCAACATATAACCTACTGAATATTAGGGTTTTGTAGTATGAACTACGTACAAATACAGAGGTTTAACATTCATATTGCTTTCTAAGCTCTGGAAAAACTTCTTGAGCTTCAAACACCATCATCTTTCGTCTAAGAGACTCAAACTTGGCAACTAGAAGAGGTTTAGTTAAAGTATCGGCAACTTGACAGTCAGATGGAACATGATCAACCTGGATTTCACGTGCAACTACCTTGTCTCTAACAAAATGAAGATCAAGCTCGAAATGTTTGGTCTTGGCATGAAGCACAGGGTTGGCTGCCATGGCAACCGCATTGGTGTTGTCGCACCAAATACGAGGACACTCCAGTATACCAACCCCCATTTCCATAAGCACAGCTTTGATCCAGGTGATTTCTGCAGCAGCATCGGCTAGACTCTGATACTCAGCTTCGGCAGTAGATCGGGAGACAACACGCTGCTTCTTTGAACTCCAGGTAAGTAAATGAGCACCATTGAAGACGCAATACCCAGATATAAATTTGCGATCATCAATATCACCACCCCAGTCTGCGTCGGAAAACACCTATAAGGTAGCACCTCTCTGCACCTGAGAGGAAAACCACAGACCAAGACCCATAGTACCATTGAGATATCGTAAAACAAGCTTTACAGCTAGCCAATGATCCTGTGTAGGATGCTGAAGAAACTGTGCTGCCTTGTTTACAACAAAACACACATCAGGTCTAGTGTGAGTTATATATTACAAGGCACCCACCGTGCTACGATACAGCTGAGCATCAGGGAGAGGCTCTCCTTCAAACCTGCTCAATTTGAAATTGGGTGGCATAGGCGTAGAAGCTGAATTCGACCCTTTCATGCCAACTTTGTGTAGTAGCTCAGACACAAACTTCTTCTGAGAAAGAAATAATCCACTGCTAGATCGTGTGACTTCCAATCCCAGAAAGTATCGAAGAAGACCTAAGTCTTTCAGGGAGAATTTGTCATGCAACTCTCGTATAACATAGTCCACAGTAGTAGGAGCATTCCCTGTAATTAGGATGTCATCCACGTAGACCACCAAATAAGTTGTGTCATGACCATCAATGAGCAGAAAGAGAGAAGGATCTGCCTTTGATTCCACAAAACCTAATGAACATAGGAACTCCTTGAGCTTAACAAACCAATTTCTAGGTGCCTGACGCAACCCATAGAAAGCCTTGCGAAGCTTACATACCAGAACTTTTTCTGAGGACGAGAGTTCTTCAAAACCTGGAACCTGTTGCATATAAACATCTTCCTGTAGGTCTCCCTTTAAAAATGCGTTATTCACATCAACCTGCCGAATTGGCCATTGGTTGGAAACAACAATGGAGAGAAGAATATTAACAGTTGCAAAACGTACAACAGGACTGAAAGTGTCCATGAAATCGAAGCCTGGTATTTGAGCAAAACCCTTTGCAACAATACGGGCTTTGAATCGATCAACAGTCCCATCAGCTTTAAGTTTAACTTTGAATAACCATTTACAACCTACGGCTTTTCTTCCTGTAGGAAGCTCAACTATATCCCATGTACCATTGCTGATCAATGCTTGATATTCAGCCATCACAGCTGCTCTCCAATCAGGATCATCCAGAGCACTGTAAATGTCATCAGGAGGAGACTTAACTTGAACATTGTAAACCTTGGCTTTCACAATACCATTCTTGCGTCGTGTGACCATAGGGTGCACATTAACATCAAACTGTGGTTGTATACTGACAGCAGTTTGAGGCATTGCATCTAGACAAGGAGCCTCAACATTTCGAACAGGAAACTCTTCATTAGGAGCTGAAGCCACAGGAGCTTCATCAGTTGGTGTGATGTGAGCACATCTTCACCAGCACATGTTGTTGATCCGGAGGTCTTACCTTTAGGACCAATTACGCGATCTAGGGCGCAACGTTTCAGGGAAGCTCTTTTCCTTACTTGTGCTAATATTTCTAAATCATTTGATAATGTTTGTGCCTTAGATAGTAAGCCTTTTAATGTGTTGCATGTTGATATGTGACATATTTATATGATAATAATTATTAGGTGTGTTTGAGTATGTATATAATTTGTTAAGTATGTTGGTTTAGTTTGATATGATTTATAATGTTTTTATATTGGTTTGGTTTTGAGATTATTATAAGGTGACTTATTATTATTATATATTTGTTTGATAGCAGCCTAAGTGCATGTGTGTGCATGTGCCATGCGTGACAGCCCTATTCTTTTCGCATGAACCATGCATGCTCGGCCTAAAGGCAGCAAGGGTGTAGCCGCACCAGCCCTGCAATTGGTGAAGTGCGGATAGGATCAAATGGTTGCCAAGTTTGAATTTCAAACATTGCACATTTAACATGGGCTAGATTACACAAGGGGGCGCCACTTTCAAGTTGAAATACATGGCAGAAATGCAATCTGCCATGGACGTAAATTATAGTTTTATTATTATTATTATTATTATTTATTTGAATTTAAATTCAAATCTCCTTTAATTATAGCCACAAGTTGGTATAACCGGCATTTTCCCTTGTAATATATATTTGGGTGAAACACACTTTGTAAAGGTTACTAACTTTGAAATAAAATCACATTTGAGAGAATTTTCTCTTTTCGGTTCTTTTTAGAACTATTCGACACTCAAACTTGTTTGTTTGTCTTTGATACTTCGGGTTCCTAAATTGCTATTTAGCGGGTCCAAGTCCTTTCGACGTTAAACAGATTCGATTCGAGTTTGCTCAGTAGATTGTGCAGGTTCTTTCGAGTTTAGCGTTTCCAACATCGGTCGTTTTTGAAGTCTTCTTCACCATCGTTGAAGTTCTTTCCAAAACGCCAAAATTATCATATTACTCTATATTATTTTTTTTTATTTTGATCGTCTTTAAGTCCCTATTTAAAATAAATATGTCGTATAATTTTTGTTGTTCCCTTGTTGTTTTTATTGCAGGAACGTGCCTACAACACTCCTAGATCCGTAACAAACGAGGATAGTCCGTTTCGGCAGACTGCCCCTTATTATGTGGTAATCAGAGCCTAGGTTGTTGGATTCGTTGTAAGTTTTTGCAAATTCGAGTCAAAAAAAAGAAGAAAAAAAAAGCATTCGAATTAAACAAAAAAAAATTTCAGCATTCGAATATAAAAAAACAGAATTTCGAAAACAAAAACAGATTCGAAAAAAAAAACAGATTCGAACAAAAAAAACAGATTCAAATATAAAAAAAACATTTTAGATTCGAAAGTGTTTATATATGTATGTATTATTATTGTTGTGTTCCTATTGTAAATGATGAAATTTGTACGAGTTTGTTATGTAACTTTGATGTGCTCGGAAATCAACCGAAGTGAACTATGCTTGTTTGTTCGGTAATAGGAAGGTTATAAGCACGTCTTCGCAGTAAGGTTCTCTAAACTCTTCATTTTTCATCTTTTGGTTCCCTTTTTTTCGTGTCATTATCCTTTTCATCTTTTCTTTAATTTGTAGTCTTATTTCCTTTCTTTTTGTGTCACTTTTTTTCTTTGTTTCCTTAACCGTTGTTTCCTTGTAGCCAACACCGTTGTAACAAGTTTCGAGACGTTGGATTAGTTCTTTAAAGAGCTGATTACGAGAAAGTGTAAGGGAAAAAGGCATTGAGCGTTGTGAGAACAGAAGGGGAGACAAAAAGAGCCATTCAAGTATTCTCCTGAGTGAAACACGAGCGCTGAGTGTTAATTTTTGAGTGCACTGTTCTTTGGAGTGACATCTGCGAGACTTTGATTGAGTGTGCTGTGAGGTCCTTTTTGTTTGTCTTTTTTACTAACCTATAATAGTGTTTTCTTTTGTTTGTTTGTTTTGTTGTTGATTATGGCAGGTTCCGATGATCACACGGTTGAACAGGATCCACTGATTCCTCAAATGCAAGCCTTAGAGAGAATGATGCAACGAGTAGTGGCTACCGCCTTAGAGCCATTACAGTCGAGGATGGATAGGTTTGACGGAGGTTCAAACTCTGTTAATGATGTATTGAACGAAAATAAAGTCGAACGGTCACCGAGGCAGCATACTCCTAGACAAGGACGTGTGCAACAGGTAGACGATAATTTGAATAACATTAAGGTTTCTATTCCTTCTTTTCAGGGACGTTCAGATCCTGATGCATACTTGGCTTGGGAAAGCAAAGTGGAGCATATTTTCGAGTGCTATAATTACTCGGAACAGAAGAAGGTTCGATTATCAGCAACAGAGTTTGTTGATTATGCCTTGATATGGTGGGACCAGTTACTGCTTAGCCGTAGACGTACCGGTGATGACCCAGTTGCAACATGGATCGAGATGAAGCGACTAATGCGTAAAAGGTTTGTTCCTATTCACTACCATCGTGATTTGTTTCAAAAATTGCAAAACTTGAAACAGGGAAGTAGGGGTGTTGAAGATTATTTCAAGGATATGGAAATGGCTATGATGCGTGCGAATATCGAGGAAGATCGAGAAGCTACCATGGCACGTTTTCTAGCAGGGTTGAACACCGAGATTGCCAATGCTGTTGAGTTACAGCATTATGTCGAGGTTGATGACATGGTGCAGATGGCAATAAAGATTGAACGACAGCAGCGCAGGAAGTCTTCAAATCGAGGTAACCCTTATTTTAAATCTTTTTCAAATCCATTATATACTCCTAACAATTTCAGGAAGCAAGCACCACAACAACCACTTCGAATTCGTGAGCAAGGCGAAACCAACAAACCAAAGGCCCCCGTTGCTGATAATGGGCGTGGTAAGCAACAAGTGGTGGCGCAAGAGCGAGCACGAGATATCCAGTGTTTCAAGTGCCTTGGAAGAGGACATGTTGCTAGTCAATGTCCTAACCGGAGGGTTATGTTGATGCGAGACGATGGTGAGATTGAGTCAGATTCCGAGGAGGGAGTGCATGATGTCCCTACTGAAGAGGAAGACGAGACCGACCTAGAGGTTCCTGAATCTGGTAAGGTAATGGAACTTTTGGTTATTAAAAGAAGTCTGAATGTGCAACATGTACCAGATGATCTACAGCGTGAGAATATCTTTCACACACGATGCAAGGTGCAAGACAAGGTATGTGTTGTGATTATTGATAGCGGTAGTTGTACTAATGTTGCCAGTTCAGTGATGGTTGACAGGTTAGGTCTGAAAACGACAAAGCATCCTCATCCATATAAGTTATAATGGTTGAATGATGGTGGCGAGCTTAAAGTGACCAAACAGGCTATTGTACCATTTTCGATAGGAAACTACAAGGACAAGGTCCTTTGTGATGTTGTTTCCATGGATGCTACTCACCTACTATTGGGACGCCCTTGGCAGTATGATAAAAGGGCAATGCATGATGGTTATACAAATCGTTACTCTTTTATGCATGCAGGTAAGAAGATCACTTTGGCTCCTTTGACACCGAGTCAAGTGTTTGAAGATCAGGCAAGCTTGAAAAAGAGTAAAGAGACTGCAAAAGAGAAGAAGAAGATGTCCGTGTATGCGAGCAGTAGCGAAATCAGGAAATGTCTTTCCTCTCAACAATCTGTTCTTATTTTGATGTTTAAAGATTATTGTTTATTGACAGATTTTCCTACTGATCTACCTTCACCGATTTTGACCCTTTTGTAGGAGTTTGAGGATGTGTTTCCAGCTGAAACACCGAAGGGATTGCCACCTCTTCGTGGCATTGAGCACCAGATTGATTTCATTCCAGGTGCTACTATTCCAAACCGGCCAGCTTATCGAACCAACCCTGAAGAGACGAAAGAGCTTCAAAGGAAAATTACTGAGTTGATGGACAAGGGTTACATTCGAGAGAGCTTGAGTCCGTGTGCTGTTCCGGTGCTGTTAGTGCCGAAGAAAGATGGTTCTTGGAGGATGTGCGTAGATTGTCGAGCTGTGAACCAGATCACAATTAAGTATCGTCATCCCATTCCAAGACTTGATGACATGTTGGACGAGCTTTGCGGAGCCGTCATCTTCTCCAAAATTGACTTAAGGAGCGGCTATCATCAGATTCGCATGCGAGAAGGCGATGAGTGGAAAACAACCTTCAAGACAAAGCTAGGTTTGTACGAGTGGTTAGTAATGCCTTTTGGTTTAACTAATGCACCTAGTACTTTTATGCGTTTGATGAATCATGTTCTACGATCTTTCATTGGTAAATTATGTGTTGTATATTTTGATGATATCTTGATCTATAGCAAGTCTTTACAGGATCACATAGGACATTTGCGAGCTGTTTTGCAGGTTTTGCGAGAAGAAAGATTGTTTGGTAACATGGAGAAGTGTGTATTTTGTACTGACAAACTCACATTTCTTGGTTACATTGTTAGTTCTCAGGGAGTTGAAGTTGATCTTGAGAAGATAAAGGCAATTCAGGAATGGCCACGACCGACATCGATTACTCAGGTTAGATCGTTTCATGGTTTAGCGAGTTTTTATCGACGATTTGTTCCTAATTTCAGTTCCATTACCGCCCCCTTAACTGGTATTATTAAGAAGAATTCTAGCTTCTCTTGGGGTAAGGAACAAGAAGATGCCTTTTTGAAAATTAAAGATTGTTTGACTAGAGCACCTGTGTTAGCATTACCTGATTTTGATAAAATGTTTGAAATTGAATGTGATGCTTCTGGAATTGGTATAGGTGCTGTTTTGATGCAGGAAAAGAGGCCCGTTGCTTACTTTAGCGAGAAATTGAGTGGTGCTACATTGAACTATCCGGTTTATGATAAAGAGATGTATGCACTGATTCGGGGCATTGGAGACATGGCATCATTATTTGTTGCCTAAGGAGTTTGTGATCCACACCGACCATGAGGCTTTACGTTACATCACAGGTCAGCATAAATTGAATAAACGACATGCTAAGTGGGTTGAATTTTTAGAATCTTTTCCTTATGTCATTCGTTACAAAAAAGGGAAAGAAAATGTCGTTGCTGATGCATTGTCACGTAGATATGCACTTTTGAGTTATCTTGATTCACATCTGATTTGTTTTGCATATATTCGTGATTTATACCATGATGATCCTGATTTTAGAGATAAGTTTAATGCTTGTTCGAAAGGTGCAGATGGAAAGTTTTACAGGCATGATGGCTATCTTTTCAAGGAAAACATGATTTGCATTCCCCAGGGTTCGATGCGTGATATTCTGATCTGTGAGGCGCACGAAGGTGGATTGATGGGTCATTTTGGAGTCACCAAGACGTTACATACCTTGAAAGAACATTTGTTTTGGCCGAAGATGCGTAGAGATGTTGAAAGGTATTGTGAACGTTGTGTGACTTGTAGAAAAGCAAAATCGAAGGTTTCACCACATGGTATGTACTTACCTTTACCTATTCCTGATTCCCCTTGGACTGATATATCGATGGATTTTGTTTTGGGATTGCCTCGAACTAGGACAGGTAGAGATAGTATATTTGTTGTGGTTGACAGGTTCTCGAAAATGGCACATTTTATTGCTTGTCATAAGATTGATGATGCTGTTAATGTGGCTAACTTATTCTTTAGGGATGTTGTACGTTTACATGGTATTCCTAGGTCGATTGTTTTTGACAGGGATGTGAAGTTTTTGAGTCACTTCTGGAGGACTCTTTGGAGCAAATTAGGTACGAAACTCATGTTTTCTACTACTTGCCATCCCCAGACTGGTGGACAAACTGAGGTTGTTAACAGGGTTTTATCTACTTTACTTCGTTCCATAATTAAAATGAATATTAGGACTTGGGAAGATTGTTTGCCACATGTTGAGTTTGCTTATAACCATGTTGTACATTCTGCTACTAAAATGTCACCATTTGAGGTTGTTTATGGTTTTAATCCTATTACGCCTCTAGATTTGTTGCCTTTGCCACAGGAACAGGTGATGAACAGAGATGGTCAAAGCAAAGCCGATTATATGAAGAAGTTGCATCAATAGGTTAAGGAGAACCTAGAACGAAGGACTCAGCAGTATGAAAAGCAAGCAAAAAAGGAAGGAAGCGAGTCACCTTCGATGTTGGTGATTGGGTTTGGGTTCATTTTCGAAAGGAACGATTTCCAGCCCAAAGGCGGTCCAAGCTGTTACCGCGAGGAGATGGTCCTTTTCAGGTGTTGGAGAAAGTGAATGACAACGCCTACAAGTTAGATCTACCCGGAGAATACAATGTAAGTGCCACATTTAATGTTTCTGACTTAACCCCTTATGGTGATTGTACAGATTTGAGGACAAATCCTTTTTAAGAAGGGGGGGATGATGTGAGCACATCTTCACCAGCACATGTTGTTGATCCGGAGGTCTTACCTTTAGGACCAATTACGCGATCTAGGGCGCAACGTTTCAGGGAAGCTCTTTTCCTTACTTGTGCTAATATTTCTAAATCATTTGATAATGTATGTGCCTTAGATAGTAAGCCTTTTAATGTGTTGCATGTTGATATGTGACATATTTATATGATAATAATTATTAGGTGTGTTTGAGTATGTATATAATTTGTTAAGTAGGTTGGTTTAATTTGATATGATTTATAATGTTTTTATATTGGTTTGGTTTTGAGATTATTATAAGGTGACTTATTATTATTATATAATTGTTTGATAGCAGCCTAAGTGCATGTGTGTGCATGTTCCATGCGTGACAGCCCTATTCTTTTCGCATGAACCATGCATGCTCGGCCTAAAGGCAGCAAGGGTGTAGCCGCACCAGCCCTGCAATTGGTGAAGTGCGGATAGGATCAAATGGTTGCCAAGTTTGAATTTCAAACATTGCACATTTAACATGTGCTAGATTACACAAGGGGGCGCCACTTTCAAGTTGAAATACATGGCAGAAATGCAATCTGCCATGGATGTAAATTATAGTTTTTTTTTATTATTATTATTTATTTGAATTTAAATTCAAATCTCCTTTAATTATAGCCACAAGTTGGTATAACCGGCATTTTCCCTTGTAATATATATTTGGGTGAAACACACTTTGTAAAGGTTACTAACTTTGAAATAAAATTACATTTGAGAGAATTTTCTCTTTTCGGTTCTTTTTAGAACTATTCGACACTCAAACTTGTTTGTTTGTCTTTGATACTTCGGGTTCCTAAATTGCTATTTAGCGGGTCCAAGTCCTTTCGACGTTAAACAGATTCGATTCGGGTTTGCTCAGTAGATTGTGCAGGTTCTTTCGAGTTTAGCGTTTCCAACATCGGTCGTTTTTGAAGTCTTCTTCACCATCGTTGAAGTTCTTTCCAAAACGTCAAAATTATCATATTACTCTATATTATTTTTATTTTTATTTTGATCCTCTTTAAGTCCCTATTTAAAATAAATATGTCGTATAATTTTTGTTGTTCCCTTGTTTTTATTGCAGAAACGTGCCTACAACACTCCTAGATCCGTAACAAACGAGGATAGTCCGTTTCGGCAGACTGTCCCTTATTATGGTGTCACAAGAGGTGCTGGAGCTGAACTATGATCTTCAAATACCAAGTCATTGGTGACAGGAAATGGAGCATGAACCGCATGAGGTAAATTATTATCACATGCAGGAATAACAGCTTCAGAAGAAACAAAACTATGTGCAACAGGTGAAGAAGTATTTAAGATGGGAGAAGTAGACTCCTCATGATCAGAACTAGCCAACTGAGTATCAAAACTAGTAGAATTGGACTAAGATGTAGAAGAGACAAGGGATGTACCAACCTCAGGTAAAGAACCAGGATGCACAAATCCAGTGTGCTCAGATGCAGCATGCACAGGTCTAGTATGCGAGGGAGTTGTTGTAGAGGCCATAGTAGGAAGAAGAGGAACGAAAGCTGAAGGAACAAATGAAGAGCCCTGAGACTTAACCAAACCGTCAGTAGCAAATGGAAACTGCATTTCATCAAACACTACATGCCTGGAAGTGTAGCATCGACCATCCTTGTCCAGACATACATATCCATGATGCAGAGGTGAATAGCCCAAGAACACACAGGGTCTCGACCTGAAATCAAACTTGTGCCTGTTGAAAGGCCTTAGATGAGGATAACAACAACATCCAAAAGTCTTGAGAAAACTATAATCAGGAGCTGTTCCATATAGTTTTTGATAAGGAGATATTCCATCCAAACTTCTTGTGGGCAACCTATTGATCAGAAAAACAGCACTAAGAACTGCTTGGGACCAAAATTTAAGTGGCATGCTAGCTTGAGCTAACAACGCAAGAGCTGTTTCCACAACATGCCTATGCTTACGCTCTACGACACCGTTTTGTTGAGAGGTGTGTGGGCAAGTCTTGCGAAGAGAAATTCCTTTCTTTACAGCTAGATTTTCCAGAAATCGAAACTCCCCACCACCATCCGTTTGTAAAGCAACAATATTGGAGTTAAATTGATTATGTACTATAGCTAGAAAGGAATCGAAAGATGTTGTAACATCATTTTTATTCTTCAACAAAAACAACCAAGTGTTTCGACTGTACATATCTACAAACAAAGAAAAATACCGAAATCCATTGGACACAACTGGAGCTGGTCCCCATACATCAACATCAACTAATTGAAAAGGACGAGAGTACACTGTAGTAGAAGAAGTAAAAGGTAAGGCATAGCCTTTTCCCATTTGACATGCCATGCATACATGTTTTTCTGTACTAGGTGCAGTTTTATGAGTAACTAATCTAACAACTTCTGAACTTGGATGTCCCAATCTCCTATGCCAGGTCCAAAAATCAGAATCATCTCGAACCATGGTGTTGTGAACAAGAACATCATCAGCAGCCACTGCATTCTCGAAACTGTAGAAGCCTTTATCAAGTCCACCCTTTAACAGCACCTTATGTGTGCAAGCATCCTTAACAAGACAAAAGGTGGCATGAAACTCAAAAAATACATTGTTATCTTGTGCAAATCTTGCTACTGACATGAGATTTTTGGAGATTTGAGGTACATATAATGTGTTATCCAAGCAAAGTGGCCTAGTAGAAGATTTAAGACATACACGACCAATTTGCATAATATTAAGAGAAGTGCCATCACCAAGATGAACCTTACCTTTGCCACCATAACAAGTCTTGTGTTGAAGAGCAGAAGAAGAACTGGCTACATGATGTGTAGCACCTGAATCCGGAAACCATTTGGAATAGCTGGCTGGACCATCAGAGGTCAGAGCATTGACTTGAACATTATCACCATCATCAGCAAGTTGATCAGGATGTGTATGCACACGTGTGCATGGATCATAAGCTGGCTCAGAATTATGAGTGCAGCATGAACATGTATGCACCTGAACCTTTGGCTTTGATTGCTGGGAAGTAACACCTTTGAAATTTTGATCAAATAGGTGCCAGCATCGATCTACCATATGCCCCAATTTCCCACAAAGTTGACATTGATGGCGTGGCCTGCCCTTATACTTGAAAGAGGAAGAAGTATTCTTGACAGAATCGACTGAAGATTGAGATGCCTCTTCTTGATCATTATCACCAGAGGAATTAGTGTTGTTTTTAGAATTGTACCTGGTGTAGTTGATACCTGCAGAATACCTTGTCGAGTCTTCAAGACGAGTTTCAGCATCCACAAAAATGGACACCACATTATCAACAGTGTACGTATCTTTGCTGGCCGTGATAGCTAAAATCGAGGGTTCAAATTCCACTGGTAACCCATTGAGTATGATGGCAATATGCTCCATGTCAGTTATCTTGCAACCACAAGCTGCAAGAAGGTCACAAATTTCTTTGACAGCCATGGTATACTCACGCATCGATTGAGTTCCTTTCTTTAAGAACCTCAACCGACAATGTAGATTCATCATCTTGGTTGTAGATAAGCCAGAGTTTATCTCAGTGATCGACTTCCACACATCAGCTGTAGTTTCAGACCCTACAAGTCTTGGCAAAATGTTTGGAGAAACAGTAGATAGCAACCAAGAAGCAAGGGAGCTATCTTGCTTGAAATAATGAATGTAAGAAGGATTAAACACTGTTTCACCTGCCCGATTGCGCATCATTTTCGCAGGAACAGGCATGGAGCCATCAAGAAACCCTTCCAGACCAAGGCCACGAATGGTCAAAACCACCTGCTGCTTCCATAGAAGAAAGTTTGAATCCGTGAGACAAACATTGATACGTTTGTTGGAGAAGAGCTGAGCTTCAAGAACAGAATCATCTTTAGCAAGTGTAATCTCAGGAGCCATGAGCAACAAGAAATTGCAGAAACAAAGAAGCTAACCAAGAAAAAACACACACAGAAAGAAACTCGACGCGAGAAGAAGAAGAAGAAGAAGAAGAAGAAGAAGATTGAAACAAGCTATAACCTAGCAACTGATACCATGTTAGACATACAAAACGGATCGTAAACAAAACAAAGAATACTTGAGATAACACGCAATTCATTTCAACAACTCTGCTTTACACAATGGATGCTCGTGTGTTTATATACACAGCTAGAGCAGTTTTCAATGCAACTGCACATCCAATCAGCAACGTACAGCTGTAAAAACAACTTAACAACTTACAGAAATAGTTGCAACAGACGCAACAGATAACCTACTGAATATTAGGGTTTTGTAGTATGAACTACGTACAAATACAGAGGTTTAACAAGTAGCATGCCTTTAACATGTTTAGTCAAGATCAGAATGCGAGCAATAAGCAAGATTAGTCAAGGCGAGATCTGTGGACGGCTATGTTGCACTGATACGCATACGAGGACAGGGACATGGACGAAAAACGACAATTTTTAAAATTACAGAGTACGAGTACGACATATAAAAAATTTAAAATTATAAATAGATGTAAAAACTATAAATAAAGTCCATACTTCATAGAAAATTAGAAAATAAAAAATATATAAATCACAATATTAAAGTATCAAATCTCAAGACTCAAACAATAAATTAAGTCTAAAACAATATTAAACAACACAAATCAAATATTGTTAATATCTTCCAAGATCAACTCGCTCTCCATAGATAAACCAGAAACAAATCTCAATTGATCTGTTTACATTAAACAAAAAAACAAATCAATTGAATTCAAAGAGAATGCATCAATCAAATGGAATTAAAAAAAATCTATAAAACCTTAGTTCAACGATAAATTATTAAGCAAGTTTCACCCAAAAATTTTAGTCGACAGTATGTTCATATATCCCTTATTCAAAGATGGATTTTGTAAGCATAATTAAGACATGTAGTTCAAGGATAACACTTTAAGCAAATTTCATCCGAGCATCTAGCTCAACGGTATGCTCATATATATTCAAAGATGAATTCTACAAGCTCTTGTCACACATTAAAATATTTAACAAAAATAAACAATGAGGTAAATTTTGACCAGAACATTCAACTTAATAGCAATATCATATATCTCGATTTAAAGATGAAATATATCCTTTACTCGTGTTGAGTGGACCGATTGGATGATCAAGACCAAGAGGGGTGAATTGGGATTTAAAAACTTTGTGGGAGTGAATGGGCAATTAAAAATGAAGAACAAATGATTTTAGAGTGGTTCAAGTTCCAAATGAACTCTACATCCACTACCTTAGCTACTACTAAGGATTTCAACAATTCACTATTTGTTCTTCCCCTTTTTCAAGGTTTAGGAGGTAACCTTTACACAACCGGTCAAATTTTCTACCCAAAATTTGACCAAACCCTCACAAATGAACAAAGAAGAAATTGGACAAGAAGTATATCTCTCAAATACAAATTTGTCCCTTGAAGTACAACACTCAACCCAAATTTGAAGATAAAATAAGAATTGGATACAACTCAAATTGGGGATTACAAGAAATTGGAAAATAAGCACACTTGAGGTTGGATTTTTTGCTTGGATGTTTGTTTTTAATGCAATGGTTGTTGATGGTCTTCAAAGAGCTTCAATTTATACCTCCTCTATCAATTCTAGCCGTTTGGGTGGTTAGGGAATTGAATAGAGCCGTTGGGACCCTCTCTTTCCACCATAAATGCACTTCTGCAGCTATCCGTATCGGTACACGGAGAGCCGTATCGATACCTGTCTCAAAAAAGAAAGAGTCGTTATACATAATAAAGAGGGGGTATCGAAACGCACGTAAGCGTATCGGTACGGGACAGGGAGCGTATCGAAACGAATAAGACCGTATCGATACTTTTTTCTCAACTTAGCTCACTGGAAGTTTCTGTTTCGATACGAGGGTTTACCGTATCAATACGGGTCAACTGCCATTTTAAATGTTGGTTACCTAACTACTGACACCAACGGTCGAAAACATTTAAAACACTTCAAATTAAAAAAATCAATTAAAATCGTATCGATACGGGTGAAACCGTATCAGTACACCATTCAAACTCCTTTAGTTTTGCAGAGGGGCGTATCGATACAGATGGAATCTATTTCGATACGCTGTTTCGGTACGGTTAAGAGCGTATCGACACACGTCCTTCTAGTAGCCAACTTTGCAAAAAAGGTATCGATACGGCTGGAAGTGTATCGATACACCTGAACGGTTTTCAGTACTTTGGCCTTGGAACACTTAGAAAATATTTGGAGTTTGAGTTTTTCAAATTAGTTTTAAAGTGTTGGTGATTTATAAGTTATTAAAGGGAATTAGAAATTAATTTCAAGTTTTTAATTTGATCCTTAACAATTTAATTATATCAAAATCAAACATAGGTTCCACAATCTCCCCCTTTTTGATATAACAAAACTAAAACTTGAAATTTTTGACACTTTGAAAAACTTTTCTAAATTTACTCCCCCTTAATATTAGCTAGGTAACTTTTAAGTTGAAAATCAAAATTTTTAAGTGTTGTGAGCTTCCCTCTCCCCCTTTTTGTTAGATCAAAAATAATTGAGACAATGTAAAGTGCATAACTTAGGCAAAGGTATAAATAGGAAAGCAACATAATTATCATTAAGTTCAAATAAAGCATAACATCAACTTAAAAATCCAAAATAACAGAAAATCAAAGCATAGGTTTAATATATAGTAAACTTAATCCTAAAAACATGAAGCAAATGTGCATAAATAAAATATCCTAGATGATATGCATGGAATGCAAGGAGAGGCTACTATGCATCATCATCGCCTTCTTCATCATCTTCATCTTCATTCTCAATTGGATCGTCACTCCTCATGCTATTACGCCACTCATCATGGAAAGCAGTGAGAGAGATATTCATAGAATTGTGACCGCCTTCAAGAGAGGTGAGACGAGTCTTCACGTTCACCATGTGTTCTTCAAGGCTTGTGAAACGGGTATCAATCGTGGTAAAGCCCGAAGCCATATCTGTACGCAATCCCGTGAATTGCTCATTGAGGAAAGTCATTAGAGCATCCATGGAAGGTGGAGGAGGAGCTTGTTCACCTTGTGGATTTGCAAATAGTTCCGCGGCCTCGGTAGGAAGCTCGGATAGACGTAACCAACTACCACTAAATAATGGAACTTACCCCTTGCAAGAGAGCGTTCATTGATGGGATCGATGAGGGGAGTTGGAAAGTCATGCGAGCAATCAATCTCTTTTTGTAGAAAGAAGTAGCTTAGGGTCGTGCCATAGGTGAAGGAAGTGACAAGAGTGGTGTGGCGATGTTGCACAAGATAAATGATCTCCGCAAACATGATACGAGCAAGGTTCGGACGTTTTCTCTCACGGAAGCATCGAATCCAAAAGTCATCCACTTGACGGATAGTAGAGTACTTTCCTCCGGAAGGCCTAAACCACCAAGAGACCATCAAATGGAGGATCTGATCCTGAGCATTTAGGGCGGTGACGGAACCACTAAGAACATAGCCAAGAGCATTCTCATTGTCAAGGCCTTCATCCTCCAACTTAAAGACCTCACAAATAGATTTGACATCTATAGTGACTTTCTTACCCATAAGATAGGAATTAACCGCGGTAACAACCCTATCACGATTAGCACAACATTTGGCATTTGCATAAAAGATTAAAACCAAAATACGAAAATAAAACCTGGGAATGGAGAGAAAATCCATAAACTTCCATAGTTGGAGCAAAGGTAGATATTCAAACTTGAATCGCTCTGAGTCAAGAAAAGGAATAGAGATTACCCTTTCCGGACGGATCTTGTAGTTTTGGAATTGACCAAAATAGGTGAGAGCTCTAGGGGATTGAAAAAAGTGTTGATAGATTTGAGTGAGATTCAGACGAGCACCCTCTCCGGTATTGGATGAATCACCGGTTTCATTAAGACGTGACCTCTTCCTAGAAGGTGCCATGAACTAGAAAACAAATGTATGCATTAAGATCTCTTCATTCAACTCATTGAAAAACCAAAAATCAAGGTAAAAAATTTTAAAATAAAATTTTGAAAAGAAATTTTAAAACCAAGTTTGGTTAAGAAGACAAACATAAAAACAAAATAAAAAAGTTTTGAAAACGAAAATAAAAAGAAAAATAAAAGAAAAAGAAAGGGGTTTACCTTGATAGTGATTAGATAGGAATAGAAGAAAAGCCTAGCACCAAATTGATGAAAAAGCCTTAGAGCTTTGCTTGATTTGAAACTCTCTTGATGTTTTTGAGTTGTGGTGTGAAAATATGAGGGAGGAAGAGGCTATTTATAGGCTGAAAACGGCTAGGGTTTTTAGGGTTTTGAGGAATTTTAATTTTGGTAAAAGTTGAACACTTTAAATGCCAAATTAAAGATGTCTGCGCAATCGCGTCCCATAAAAATGCTCGTTGAAGGATCGTATCGAAACGGATACAATCCGTATCAAAATGATTGCAGCTCGTATCGAAACGAGTTTAACCGTATCGATACTCGTTTAAGGAAAAATGAAGTCTAGGAAACAAATGAAGTACGTGTATCGATACACGTAGATCCGTATCGATACCCTAAGCCCAGAAATACATTTTAGGCCTAAAGAACAACCAAAAGCTCGATTCTAACATCTCCTAAAGGTATGCAAATGATGAATGAGCAGTTCTAAGCATATTTTAACAGAGTCATACTCCCCCTAGCTATAGGCATGGATATTTTCAAGAGTTACAACACACAAACATGCAATTTCACAAGATCAAGCAATTTTAAGCACAAAAGGGGTCCTAAAAGATCAAGATAGGCTAGTTAGACCTAACTCTCTCCTAAGGGACCAAAAACGCTCTTTGTCTAAAGGTTTTGTAAAGATGTCCGCTAATTGATTCAAGGTGTCAACATACTCTATAACAACATATTCTTTAAGGACATGATCTCTAATGAAATGATGCCTTATTTCTATGTGTTTGGTTCTAGAGTGTTGGATGGGATTTTTTGTCAAACATATGGCACTAGTGTTATCACACTTAAGGGGTATGGTTTCAACTTTAATACCATAATCTAAGAGTTGTTGCTTCATCCAAAGGACTTGAGCACAACAACTTCCTAAGGATATGTACTCGGCTTCGGTGGTAGATAAGGCTACACTATTTTGTTTCTTAGAGAACCAAGATATGAGCATACTACCTAGGAATTGACATGTTCCCGAAGTACTCTTCCTATCGATTTTACACCCCCCATAATCCGCATCTGAATAAGCATGAAGGTTGAAGGTGGAGTCTCTAGGGTACCAAAGACCTAAACAATGAGTATCTCTAAGGTACCTAAAGATTCTCTTAACGGCTATAAGGTGTGACTCTCTAGGACTAGCTTGAAACATAGCACACAAGCAAACACTAAACAAGATATCCTGTCTACTTGCGGCAAGGTAAAGCAATGATCCAATCATAGAACGGTAAAGCTTAGAGTCAACACACTTACTTCCTTCATCTTTGTCAAGCTTTGTAGATGAGCACATAGGTGTGGCTTGAGGCTTTGCATTCTCCAAGCCAAACTTCTTGAGCATATCCTTGATGTACTTTTCTTGATTGATGAAGGTGTCATCCTTCCTTTGCTTGATTTGGAGTCCCAAAAAGAATGAGAGCTCCCCCATCATGCTCATCTCGAATTCAACTTGCACTAGCTTAGCAAACTCTTTGCAATGACATTCGTTAGTAGAACCAAAAATAATATCATCAACATAAATTTGTACTACTAAGATGTCATTTTTATATCTTTTTATAAAAAGTGTAGTGTCCACCTTACCCTTTTCAAAACCTTTTTCAATTAAAAAGTTTGAAAGTCTTTCATACCAAGCTCTAGGAGCTTGTTTTAAACCATAAAGAGCTTTAGTGAGTTTGAAAACATGATTTGGAAATTTTGAGTCTTCAAAACCCGGTGGTTGTTCCACATACACTTGCTCATTTATAAAACCATTTAAAAATGTGCTTTTAACATCCATTTGAAAAAGCTTGAAATCATGATAACATGCATATGCAAGCAACATCCTAATGGCTTCCATTCTAGCTACGGGTGCATAGGTTTCATCAAAATCTATTCCCTCTTCTTAAGTGTAACCTTGTGCTACTAGTCTAGCTTTGTTTCTCACAATGTTACCACTCTCATCTAGTTTGTTCCTAAAGACTCATTTAGTTCCTATAGTAGATTGATTACTAGGCCTATCAACTAATGTCCAAACATTACTTCTCTCAAATTGATTTAACTCTTCTTGCATATCCATAATCCAAAAATCATCTTTCAATGCTTCTTTTATATTCTTAGGCTTTATGCATGAGATAAATGCAACATGGTTCATAAGTTTAAGAGAAGATCTAGTGGTTACCCCCTTGGATGGATCACCCAAGATTTCACCATCTTTGACATAGTTGAACTCCCTTGGGTAGCTCACTTCCTTTTCCTCAAAAGCCAAGTCCTTCAAGGCTTCAAGAGGTGGATCTTCTGTGTCCTCTTCTTTAGTTGGAATCTCACCCTCCTTTGAAGTTTGTCCTCCATCAAAGACATTTATGATTCCTACATCATCATCATCATCACAAGGATCCTTCCTTGGAAGGAGGTTATCATCGAATACAACATGTATAGATTCTTCTAATACTAAAGTTCTCTTGTTAAATACACGATAGGCTTTAGAGGTTAAAGAATATCCTATGAAAATAGCTTCATCACTTTTTGCATCATATTTACCTAAGTTGTCTTTTCCATTATTTAAAACAAAACACTTACAACCAAATAGATGAAAATAGCTAATGTTAGGCTTTTTAGATTTTAAAATCTCATAAGGTTTTTTCTTTAAAATTGACCTAATCATTACTCGGTTTACAATGTAGCAAGCGGTGTTTGTGGCTTCTGCCCAAAAATATTTAGGTAAATTGTTTTCACAAAGCATAGTTCTAGCCATTTCTTGTAAAGTTCTATTTTTGCTCTCAACTACCCCATTTTGTTGAGGAGTTCGAGGAGCCGAAAAATTGTGGCTAATACCATTTTCATTCAAAAACTCTTCAAACCCTAAATTTTGAAATTCGGTTCCATGATCACTCCTAATATGAGAAATTCTAAGTTCAAGATCATTTTGGGTTAGTTTTGAAAATGTAATGAATTTTTCTAAAGCCTCATCTTTAGTACTTAAAAATAGAAGCCAAGTAAATCTAGAAAAATCATCTACAAGAACAAATGCATAAGATTTACCACCCAAGCTCATAGTCCTAATTGGCCCAAATAAATCCATATGGATAAGTTGTAAACACCTACTTGTAGAAACATCATTAATGGATTTAAAGGAAGACTTATGTTGTTTACCCTTAGAGCATGCATCACAATTTTTATCGTTTGAGAACTTAATCTTGGGTAAACCTCTAACTAGATCAAGGGAAACTAATTTTTCTAAAACACTAATGCTAGCATGTCCTAGTTTTCTATGCCACAACCATGCATCATTTTCATTTTGAGTTACTAAACATGCATGGGATGTATGTATGTCATCTAGATGCACCATGTAAATGTTACCTATGCGATGGCCTATGAGCATAATATTATTAGATTTAATGTCAACAATTTTGCACCCATTTTTATCAAATAAAACATTAAATCCTTTATCACACAATTGACTTATGCTCAACAAGTTATGTTTAAGACCATCGACATACAAGACATTTTCAATAATAATGGTAGAGTGATTACCTATGGAGCCAATACCTTTAATGTGGCCTTTGGAGTTGTCACCACTCCTCCACTTTTTGGCTTTAAATCCATGAATCTACTCTTGTCTCCGGTCATATGCCTCGAGCATCCACTATCAAGGTACCATGAGTTTTGACTTTGTGTTTTGGCCTTTTAGCAATGCTCCCCCTACAAACAAAGATATTAAACTTTTGTTTTTGGTACCCAAAAAATTTTGGGTCCACGAGTGTTAGCTCCCAATAGCTTGGTTCCCTTAGGAATCCAAGGTGACATAGCAACAATATTATTAGATTTTACAAGTTCCTTAGGAACCCATACACTTCTAACCTTTTTAGTTCTACTATGTCTAGGAAGGCTACTTTGTTTGTAGTTGTTAGTCCTTCTCCTAGGTTGGTTTGTCTTAGAAGATTCACCTTTTTCATGCTTTACACTACCAACATATTTAAAAGACTCTTTGAGCTTGTTAAGCTCACCTAAGACCTTTTGGTGTTCACTATTGCATTGAGAAAGAAGATTATTTAGGTCTATATTTTCATCTTGGAAGAATTTAAGTTCATCTTTCAAACCTAAAATCTTTTTCTCAAATTTTAAATTAGCTTGAGAAAGTGAGTCATTTTTATCATTTAATTCCGAAATAATTTTTTTATTCCTAATGACCGACTCTTTGTATTTCTCAACTAATTCATCATAGACCTTTTGCAACTCATCATATGCATCATTTAATTCATCATATATAAAATCTAAAGATGATGAGTTAGAGGTTACCATTGATGAATCTTCCTCAAGTGCCATGAGGCAAAGGTTGGCCACTTCTTGTTCGTCATCCTCGGATGACTCCTCATCACTCCAAGTAGCAAGCTTGGCTTTGAGCTTCTTCTTCTTCTCAAAGCCCTTCTTCTTGAGTTGAGGGCACTCCGAACGAATGTGGCTGGGTTTATTGCACTCGAAGCAAATGATTTGATCCATCGCTTCTTCTTTGTTTTTACCTTTGAAGTACATTCTCCTTTGAATTTTTCTTCCACGGTTGGACCTCATGAATCGAGAGAACTTTTTGGCAATCATGGCCAATTCTTCAAGGTCATCTTCCTCACTAGAAGAGCTCTCCTCAAGCAATGAAGCTTTGAGAGCTATTCTCATTTTCTTCTTCTTTTCCACCTCTAGCTTCTCTGCCCTATTCTATTCCTTATTCTATTCTTCTTCCCTTCCTTGTTTCATAATCTCATGAGTAAGGAGAGAACCCACTAGCTCATCAAGTTTTAGAGTCTTCAAGTTCTTGGCCTCTATGATGGCGGTTTTCTTCCCATCCCAAGATTCGGTAAGTGAGTAAAGTAGCTTCCGGACAAGCTTGTCTTTCGGAATAGTCTCTCCAAATCCCTTGAGCCCGTTGACTATAGTTGAGAAGCGATCAAACATCTTGGACACCGTTTCATCGGACTCCATCTTGAAATTCACATAGCTAAGATTGAGAATTCCAATCTTGGTTTCCTTCACATCATTGGTTCCTTCATAGGTGGTCCCAAGAGTATCCCACACTTCCTTGGCACTCTCAATGGATGAGACTTTGGAATAGATGTCGGGTCCAAAGGAGCAAAAGAGCATGTGAAGAGCTTTGTCATTTATTTGAATTTTCTTCCTGTCATCTTCACTCATCTCTATCTTTTTCTTCAAAACCATCTTTCCTTCATTGTCTTGCTTCAATGGAATGTATGGACCATCTTCAATGACATCCCACACTAAGTAATCATTGGACTTGATGAAGAGGCGCATCCTATTCTTCCAAAAAGGATAGTTGTCACCATTGAAGAATGGTGGCTTTGTGGTGGATTGTGACTCATACATACTTGATCCGGAAGTAGAAGCCATGGCTTGATTTTTTTAGTTGATCACACTCTTCCTAGGAACTCCTCTTGTGGTTGTGAATCCTTCAAAGAGGTAGGCTCTGATACCAATTGTTGAGTGGATCGATTGGATGATCAAAACCAAGAGGGGGTGGATTAGGATTTAAAAACTTTGTGGGAGTGAATGGGCAATTAAAAATGAAGAACAAAGGATTTTAGAGTGGTTCAAGTTCCAAATGAACTCTACATCCACTACCTTAGCTACCACTAAGGATTTCAACAATTCACTATTTGTTCTTCCCCTTTTCAAGGCTTAGGAGGTAACCTTTACACAACCGGTCAAATTTTCTACCCAAAATTTGACCAAACCCTCACAAATAAACAAAGTAGAAATTGGACAAGAAGTATATCTCTCAAATAAAAATTTATCCCTTGAAGTACAACACTCAACCCAAATTTGAAGATAGAATAAGAATTTTAATACAACTCAAATTGGGGATTACAAGAAATTGGAAAATAAGCACACTTGAGGTTGGATTTTTTGCTTGGATGTTTGTCTTTAATGCAATGGTTGTTGCTGGTCTTCAAAGAGCTTCAATTTATACCTCCTCTATCAATTCTAGCCGTTTAAGTGGTTAGGGAATTGAATAGAGCCGTTGGGACCCTCTCTTTCCACCATAAATGCACTTCTGGAGCTATCCGTATCGGTACACGGAGAGCCGTATCGATACCTGTCTAAAAAAAGAAAGAGTTGTTGTACATAATAAAGAGGGGGTATCGAAACGCACGTAAGCGTATTAGTATGGGACATGGAGCGTATCGAAACGGATAAGACCGTATCGATATCTTTTTCTCAACTTAGCTCACTGGAAGTTTCCGTTTTGATACGAGGGTTTACCGTATCGATACGGGTCAACTGCCATTTTAAATGTTGGTTACCTAACTACTGTCACCAACGGTCGAAAACATTTAAAACACTTCGAATTAAAAAATCAATTAAAATCGTATCAATACGGGTGAAACCGTATTGGTACACCATTCAAACTCCTTCAGTTTTGCAGAGAGGCGTATCGATACAGATGGAATCTGTTTCGATACGTTGTTTCGATACGGTTAAGAGCGTATCGAAACGCGTCCTTCCAGTAGCCAACTTTGCAAAAAAGGTATCGATACGGCTCGAAGCGTATCGATACACCTGAACGGTTTTCAGTACTTTGGCCTTGGAACACTTAGAAAATATTTGGAGTTTGAGTTTTTCAAATTAGTTTTAAAGTGTTGGTGATTTATAAATTATTAAAGGGACTTAGAAATCAATTTTAAGTTTTCAATTTGATCATTAACAATTTAATTATATCAAAATCAAACATAGGTTCTACAACTCGGATATTCAATTCAAAACTAAAATATAGAGCAAGTTAAACCCGAATATGTAGCTCAGTAGTATATTCATATCTCCTCAAAGATGAATTCTACAAGCTTTGCTTGAAGATTTAGTTCAATAATAAATATGTATATCGAAATAAAATATAAAAATGTTAAAGCATACAAAAGTTCAGTTCGTTTGAAAATTTGCTACAAGCAACATGCCAATATTATGGAAAAGAAGCTATCAAAATTAAGGTTTTACAAGCAACAGATTTAAACCACGCTAATCTTATTCAGAAGTTTAAACTCTACAAAGAAACAAAGGTTTTCTCTTTTAGTAAAAAATATGAATTTGTTTCAAGGAAAGAAAAATTCAATTAAAACTGAAGATACGTCGATGATGAAGAAAAGAAAGAGAGAGAAATATACCTAATCATCGGAGTAAGCCTTTCGCCAACGCCGACCCTTGTCCATGCTTGGTGACAAACATGTCTGCCTCCTTGTTCTCTCCGATTGTTAAAATAAAAACTGAGCAAGATCGACTACAATTAGGTTTAATTTGGGAATTTTTTAAATTTTTTACGTTAAAAGGTCAAAAATAACCCTGGAGACGACACGTAAAGGTTACATGCGTTCCCGAAACGTTCACAGAAAGTCAACAGACGTCCCCGAAAAATTTTAGTCGTAACCCATAATCGTCGGCTATCCCTATACCAGAGACGTATCGGGTATTTGAAACGTGGAGTCTTTGCCGTCCCTGTGCTTCATAGGTGAACGGTGTGCTGGTGACCACCATGGTTGCAACCGTAGAGGATTGCGATCCGAACATGCCCGCCCTTACTTTTTCGTATGAGATCTGTTGAAGAACTTAAGTTAATTTGCAGAAAGAAGATATGAAAAAGGTTTGATCGAGCTGAAGGAATTGAAATGCCACGGGAATTATAAAAAGGAGAAAAACTGGGTCTCGCGCGGGGTGGGAAAACAAATGGCTTGAAACAATTGCTCGGGTGATGCAAGCAACCAAGACGTGTAGTTTTACATTGTGGCATAGTCGCGGTACAACTATAGTGTAACCTCAATTAAAAATGTTATAAAAAATAAAACACGAAACTAAAAATATTACATTTTCCATAACATTTTCGGTTGGTGTCTCACGACAATATCAATATTTAGAGACAAGTTTCAATACTTTCAAAAACTTAGAATGATATCAGAAACAATAAGTATCGATACTCGAAGATAAGTTTCGATACTTAATCACCAATTGAAAATATTATAAAAAAGTGTAATATTTTCAGTTCTGTGTTCCGTGTCTTGTAACATTTTTCGGTTGGTTCCGCACAATAGCCGCACCACAACATGCCTTATGATATACACGTCCAACCAATACATACTTACTTGTACAAAGGGGAAATCAATTTATTCGATTACATCGTGTGTAAACAGATATGGTTGGACTAGGAGCGCTTATTGAGTTGAGCATCTTACGACCATTTCAAATTCGATTTGATCAATATTTGATTCAAATTCGAAATTTTAACGAATCGAGCAAAGTTTAAGTTGACTCGAAAAGTTCACGAACAACTCGTTAATTTTTTTTATAACATGTTAGTTTGGTATATTTGTGGATTGCTACTCTAGAGTTTAGATTTTAGAATTGCTTCATACATTATTTAGATATTTTTTGTTAATTTTTTTCATTTATGTTTATATTAAGCAGACAAGCTTAACGAACAACGAGTCGAGCAAAATAAGGTAAAAATTTATTAATTTTTTATTAAAGAAAACAAATAAAAATTCTTACGAACTTAACGAGCAACGAGTTGAGCAAAATTTTATCGAGCATATCGAGTTGAGCAAAATTTTATCGAGCATATCGAGTCGAGTACAAGTCAAACGATTTTCGAGTCGAGCACAACTTAACTCGTGATCGACTCACTTGATAAGCACCCCTACGCTGGATTCTGATAATAGATAATAAAATAAGAGTTATATTTTAATACATAAATTTAAATTTTATAACCTAAATCCATAAAATTCAAAATGTAAACAAAATTTTAATCATTAAATTAGACAGAAATTCAACAAGTGTCATAGTAAAAAAATGGATGATATTTATCTTAAAATATACGAGTTCAATCATAATTTTTACACTATCTATAAATAGATACTACTAATTCCCTTCAGACTATTAAAAAAAATCTTTAAATTAGAAGGGCATATATAAACCAACCTTGTGTACTAAAATTTTTCTTAGAGATTGCATAAATTTTGTTTTAAGGAACAAAACCCAAAAATTATAGTTAACCAAACAGTTTGTCTCGGGAAAAAAAGTGAAAATAAAATAAAGTCCGACCTGCCGGATTCGAACCAGCGACCTAAGGATTACATTGGAAATACCACTACAGTCCTCCGCTCTACCAACTGAGCTAAGGTCGGATTGTCAACTGTGTTCTACTTTTATATTATATATAATCAATATATATACAATTTTCTCCACTTGCATTTGCAATACTGCTGCAGTGAGAGCGAGACAATGGTTCAACTACTCGCTTTGAGTTTACATCCAGACATTGTTGATGAAAATTACATGTGAAAGCTAAGAAGAAGGTAATAAGGCCAGGACAAAGAAAAAATGAGCAGAAGTTATAATGTTGCGGTAGTTTAAGTGCTTAGCATTCTGGCTTGTATTCAAGGCAAATTACAAGAACATTTTAAAACCAAAGTGTTACTTTTGGTCCTTCTCCTTCTAATTTGGCTTAAACGAGATAACTAACAAACCCTTCCCTTAATCTACTAAATTAACTTGTAGCTTTATTGTATCATCTGTTACAGTGTTAGAATCTTTCTTGTATACAAAAACTAATGGATTTCCAGGGAAAATTGTTGGTTCAAAGCAAGTTGAAACCCAAAGAGGCACTCTCCAGCAATACTATATTCATGGCATCAAATGGGTAAAGATAAGGGCTGTGAGTAATCAAAGAACTCAGTATTGAGTAGGTAAGAAAACACCCAAACAGCCTGCAGGGCTAAGCCAATGCCATGTGAAGATTGAAGAGGAATCATTATCAAATTGCAGCGCTTGGGACTGTAATAAAAACTGGAATAAAAAATAAAAAACATTGCACCAGCCGGGAATCGAACCCGGGTCTGTACCGTGACAGGGTACTATTCTACCACTAGACCACTTTAAAGTTATTTATTTTATTGTAAACTTGTTAAAAGGCAATGCTGAAACTAGGAAGTTTAGGAACTAGTAGATAGTTGGTTTGAATTTGAAAAGAGTGCATAATTTGCTTGCAAAGGACTACCGATGAAGATTATGAAGAGAGTGGCAGTAAAGTATGGTGACTTTAACAAACAAATGTACAATGACATGTCCAAAACTTCCTAGTTTCAGCAGAGGACTACCGAATAAATCGTATCAAAAATAAAAAAAATTTGGAATGTTGGTTTAAAGTTTAAAACTTTAACAAACAAATGTACAATGACATGTCCAAAACTTTATTGAGGATAAACAAAATTTTAAAGAAAAATTCGTATTAAGGGTTAAAATGACAAATGCTACAAATATTAGGAGGTCAGATTTATTATTATACTTGCTTTTTGTTTCATCCATATATGTTTTATTATCATATTTAAAATTTGTAGCCGTCCTTAATAATATATTCTCTAGGTTTTAAATTTGAATTTTCTCATCACGTATATAATATAATTTATCATTATACCTAATACATGTTTGTGACATTTTAAATTTATATAAAGTTTTTGTTTAATATTTAATTTAAAACGTTGCTTTATTCATATTTCCCCTTCACAACCCACACTATTTGGGGCACTATTGTGTTTTTTAATGGTTTAAACATGTCAAATGTGTCTTTATTAGTTAAAAATTCGTTTTATCCTTTTAAAATTTAAATTTTAAATTTAGTCTTTATACTTCGGTTTTATAAAATTGAATTATTGTAATATTTTTATTTGGAAATAATGGTCTCTCTTAATTTCTATTTAATTGTACTATTAATAGTTGACCGGATAACTATAAAAAAAAGGGGAAACAACTAGCATGGGTAGCTGTGCTGAATTATGTGCTGAGAAACATGTTATTTCAAGTAGGGGTGTTTAAAAATATCTAATCCGGTTGATTCGACCTGTTGACCCGTCGATTCAATTAAAAATATTTAGATATTTTTTAAAAAAAATTCATGTCTTGGGTCAGGCACCCAGTCCGCAATTTCCTGGATCGCAAAATAAGAAAAATCTGGATACATGACTACCCGCATATTTTAAATTATTTTATTTACAATTTGTTATTTGTTTCGTGCATGATGCAACACATCACTCGACTAAACCTTTTCATTTCTCAAGGGATCCAGCCACGAAACCCATTTTTTATTGGATTTGTTCTGCTTTCAATCATGACTTAACAATCTTGGCATGTATGGTTGTTCACTTGCTACACTCTCGTGAGGCCAAAGGTCAAAAGGACCATGATTTATATAGCCCAATAGGCTTAAGAATCTTGGCATGTGATCGCCAATTTGTTACGCATAAACGGGCTCAACAGACTTAACAAACCCAAAACTGATTTATTACACAAATAACAATGATCAGTTGGGGCAATTAAAGAACTTCGAACGGTCACCATATATTCTCTCTAATATCCTCCCTGCTCCTCTCAACTTTTTCGTTCGTTTGTTTTTCCACGAGTGTTTTTCATCAATTAATCTGCTGAACACTCATCTTCTCTCGGAATAGTTTGAAAAAAGATTTTGACAGTGGCTTCGTGAGACCATCTGCAGCTTGGTGTTGAGAGGGCACATAATTGACTTGAACTTGATCTTGAGCTACTTTTTTCCGAACAAAATGGACGTCCAGTTCCATATGTTTAGAACGTGAGTGAAACACCGAATTGGCTGACATGGCTATGACGCTTGTATTGTCACTCCAAATAGTGGGTATAGAAGATAACTGAACACCCAGGTCACCGAGAACTGCCTTGACCCAAGTTAACTCGGAAACTGTATCCCCAATAATTCGATACTCTGCCTCGGTAGTTGATCTCAATACATATTTTTGTTTCTTAGAACTCCAAGCCACCAATCAGTTATTCACACACACACACAATAGCCTGTAATGGATTTTCGATCATCGAAATTACTCGCCCAATCGACATCGGAGTAAGCTACAACATTGACTACACCTTTCTCAGACGGAGTAAATGCCAAACCAAAATCTATAATACCAACTAGATATCGAAGAATTTGTTTCACGGCATCCAAGTGAGTCTCACATGGTTTGTGCATAAATTGAGCAACTTTATTAACACTAAGCGAGATGCCGGGACGAGTATGACATGCGTATAGAAGTGCGCTGACAATACTCTGATATTCTTGAGCATCAAGAAGCAGGCTGTCACCATCTTGTATCAACTGGGCAGAGGATATCATTAGCGTTGGGGTAGCCTTGGCGTGTTCCATCTTAGTCTTGTGCAGCAATTCGAGAATGAATTTTTTTGACTAAGTACAATAGAATCCCAGATTCGAACAACCTCAATCCCAAGAAAAAAGAGACGTCACCAAGATCTTTAAGCGCAAATTTATCTTCTTAAACTAGTGATGACGCCTTCAATGCTTTGAGCAGATTGCCTGGTGATGATGATGTCGTCAACATACACTATCAAGTAAGTAAAGACATCTCCCTCAAAAAGAACAAACAAGGAAGCATCGGCCTGTGACTCTTGAAAGCCGATATCGAGAAGATATGAACACAATTTGTTATACCAATTGCGAGGAACTTGGTGAAGTCCATACAAAGCTTTCTTTAATCGACAAACGAGTTTGATCCCGTCGTTATTAACTTATTCAAACCCTGGTGGTTGATTCATGAACACTTCCTCATCCAATTCACCATGTAAGAATGCATTATTAACATCAACTTGACGAATATTCCACTTGTTGTTGACAACCAAAGCCAAGACTATATTTAGTGTAAAAAATCGAACAACGGGACTGAAAGTGTCTTTGAAGTCTTGGTCCGGTACTTGTGAGAATCCTTTCGCTAAAAGACGAGCTTTATATCGTGACACAGTCCCATCAGGATTTCGCTTGATATAAAATATCCACTTGGAACTGACAACCGTGCGACCCTCAGGTGAATTCACAAGTTCCCACATGCCATTTTTTACTAAAGCTTCATACTCAGCGAGAGCAGCTACTTTCCAATCAGGGGACTTAAAAGCTTGTTGAATGGTGGTCGGTACATCTTCAGATAACATATCAGAACTAGAAGCAATATAGAGATTTGGTTTGAACACACCCAGTTTGCTTCTGGTAACCATAGGGTGTACATTCGTCACACTTGGTTGTGGTTCTTCACCCGCAAAAAATTTATCAACATTAGAAGAAGGGACCACTTCAGTAGCATTAGTAACAACATTAGTACAAGAAAAATCATCAATATTGGAAGGGGGGACCTCTTTAGTAGTATTCTATAGAGCATTTGGGTGTTCTCTATTTATGAGCGCAAGTGCACACTCCTGTCAAGTTATAGTATAAAAGATATCATCTCTCATAGGGATTGGACAGCTTGATTCGAGTTGTAAATCCTGCACAAGAAAAGTAAATGCACAATTAAGTTGAATGTTTGAAAAGAAAAGTAAAATAAAAACACAAGTAATTAAAAGGGAAGTGATCAGATTGATAGAAAGGGCAGGGTTATGATGTTGCTTAGTGTGAAACTACGTTGAATAGGACAAGTCGTTTTGCGCTGCCAGACTCTGCTGCCTCGGCGGTGGATGGCAGGTAGACTGCTGAGACCCTCTTGCTGCCTCGGCATGGGAATGGAACTATGTAACGCCCTGGTTTTGGGCCTAGATGTTTTAGACATCGGATCGGACCGGTCGAGAACGATTCGAATCGCGTAAGGTGATTTTAGGAAATCAAGGATCGGGATAGGATAAAATTGTGATAAAAATTGATAAAATCCTCTAAAAATATAATTAAGAGGTTGGTCAATTCAATTTTACAAAAAGGGTTTTGGAAACTGAACATTTTGAGTAGTGACCAAATTGTAAAGTTTCAAAACTGAGGAAAATGTGATTTTTAAGGTGGAAGCCAAAATCTTATAATCTTTAGGGGGCTTTAAGTCAATTCGACCTTTCTTCAATATGACATGTGATTTAAAAGGATTTTAATTAAATGATTTTTAATTGGATTTCTTATATTAATTAACTAAAAGGTAGTTAATGGGATTTTCATTTACGTAACTACCATTTCTCTCTCATTTTCAGCCAAACACCATTTTCTCTCATCTTTTCCAGAATTCTTTCTCCCAAAAACTCTCTCAACATTTCTTAAATCATTTTCAAGAGATCTTCCTTAATTCTTCAAGATTTTTGCAAGGAAAACTTGTCATCTATTAAAGGAAGCAAGGATTGGAGGTAAATCCCATTCTCAACCTCTAATCTAAGTTCTTTATTGAAATTCCCAAGATATTTGGCTTCTAAATACTATTTTGAGTGAGTTTTCAATATAGTTTTGATTTAAGACCAAAATCTTGTGAAATTGTGGATGAAATCTTGATTTTCGGACTTGATGAGTTGGGCTCTGTTTTGTGTTGATTTTAATTGATTTCTAAGTTGGTTTATATGTTAAAATGATGTGTTAATAACATAGATCCCGAAATCCTTGAGATCCTTGAGTTTCTTGGTAGTTTTAAGTGAGATTTTGGGGTGAAATGGTGGAATCTTGCTTGCTGGAGGTATAAGGATGAGTTAAGATGTTTATTAGATGTGTTTTGATGTTGATAATTGTTTGGAAGTGATGTGTGATGGCTGGGCTTGGTTTATGAGACAATCGATTGAGTTTTCAGTTGTTTTGAAAGGGTATTTTGGTGTAGGTTGTGTGGGCAACGAGTTTATGAATTGTTGCTAGTGTTAGAATACATTTTAATGCATTTAGATCTCTATTTTGATGATGTGAAAACAGGGGATCTTGATCCGGAAGCGAACGAGGTGATTTTGGAGGCTCCGGAGGTGTAATTTCCGTGTTGGCGAACAAGGCTTCATGTATCGGTGAGTGGAAATGCAATTTCCTGCTTTGTGATGCTTTGAGCGTGGACTTGGGAGCTTAGTGTAAGTTTGATACACTTAACTAAGCTCTAGTGTAAGTGTTTCGGTAATCCCTCTCTTGGAAATGTGCTATGTTGATGAAATTGCACTTGATGTAGGAGTGGATTTCTTTACTATTTTTAAGCATGTTTAAGCATGGTTTAATGCTGGATTTTAATGCCATTATGTTAAGGATGCACTAGGTAAGTGATCCTTAGTTTTTATGTGTTGAATGCATATGATGTTAAGCATGTATTGCTTGTGGAAATGGCATTGTGGTTATGCTTGTAAAACAATGGATTATTGTGGTTAAACGATTATATTGACAAGTGGTGAAAATGGTTTTTTATTACTTTAATCGGATATAGTTAGCCGGCTATAGGATTGGGTGTACCGTGAATAAAGTCGCCTTGGATGTCGAGGGGTTGTGATTGTGCCGTAATCTCCATCCAAGTACCCTAACCATTGAGGTTAAGATCACAACGGTGAGTGGTTAGTCCCGTGTGTGAGTCTTGTGTATGGGTCCCATACCCTCGTTAGTGGAATTATAAAACTACCGATGAATGATGTTGAGGGGTTGTGATTGTGCCATTAATCTCCATCACGAGTGTTGAGGGGCTGTGATTGTGCCATTTGTCTCCACCTTGTGTAGTCCGGCAGTTTGTATGAAGCGTGAGGGACAACGCTTGTAATCCGCGTATCTGATTGTGTCTTGTGTTGAAAAGGTTTAGGGATTATCACTTGTGAGCCAATATAATGTAAATGAAAAAAAGTGAAGCATGAGATGCTTGTATATGATGTAAGGATGCATGAGATAATTGTGTATGATGCAAGAATGCATGAGATGCTTGGTAAAGCATGAGCAATGGTTTAATTGTTGTTTATGATGTTGCATATGAGCATGTGTTTATAGAATGCATTGATGTTTTGAGAAAACATGATTTATGAAAAGGCATGTGTTAAAAGTGATGGCTATGCAAGCCATGTTGAATGCATTGATGAATTTTGTTTTAGCCGTCCTCACTAAGCTTTATGCTTACGTTTCTTTGTTTCATCAATGTAGAGAATTGAACATTTGAAGGCAGCCCAATAGCAAGAGGAATCCAAGGCTTTATTAAAGAGATGTATGTGGTTCACCCTTAGTGTAATAAGTGGCAATGGGTGGGATCTATACTTTGGAATGTTTGAGGATGTTTCCCTTTACTTTGAGCATGTTGGATTGCCTATACTTGAGTTGTAAATGGCCTTTGGTGATTAGATTTTGGTTTGTATGATGTTATAGCTTGTTATGGTTTTAGTGAACTAGGGAGCACGCCTTTAGTGCCTTTACTTATGTGTTGGTTGCCATGTTTAAGCTATTGCCTCGGTATGATGATTGTTGATATGTATCCATGTTGTATGCATGTTGTGGTATGCCTCAAGAATGATTCGAGTGTGGAAATGCATGTAAAACCAGCAAAATCTGCTGTTGAAGGGCAAGGCGTATCGGAACGCCCTTGCCTGTTTCGGAACATGGGCCCAAAATGGCCTTAAGGTTTCAGAACGGGTGAAGGTGTATCGAAACACTTTGGCTACTAGAAGGGGGTGTTTCGATATGGGTCTCGGAACACACCCGAGTATCGAAATGGTCAACCCTGTTTCGAAACGACCGTTTCGGTACAGGGCCATCCGTATCGAAACACTTGGCCGTTGGATTTGAATTTTGAGCTGTGCTGAGTTTCTATTTCTTACATTTTGGTCCTTAAATGTTGGCTGCTTAATTTAGTGAGTTTGAATGATCCGTTTGAGTTGAATTTTGACATGATAGCATTTTATGTGATTAATTAAGGTTTGGTAACTTTAAAATTATGAAAGTCTCTGTAATTTATGGAATTTATAGTTTAGTCCCTAAAAGTCAAATGTATGCAATTGAACCCCTAATTGAACTCCGATCGATGTGCCGTTTTCACCTTATTGCTTTGTTGAACTCATAGGTTAATAATAAACATCTAGAGAAGATAAAAAGGGTCGTAAATCAAGGTTGACTTTCGGGTTGACTTTGGTTTTCCCCGTGTAATCTTCGTAGTTCGGGTTTATCGTCTAGACCGGGCTAAGGGGTTACATTTGTTGGTATCAGAGCATGGTTACGAAAGAATTGGGAATGTTGGTATGTGAAATTGATATGTATTGAAGTATGATGTTTGAAAAGCATGTTATTGATTAAATGTTGCACCCTATGCCATGTTTGTTTGGTGTGAATTACATGTGGAATGAATATGATTGTATGATGACGTTATGTGTAACGCCCCGATTTTGGGCCTAGAAGTTTCAGAGTTTGAATCGGACCGGTCGAGAACGGTTCGAATCTTTAAGGGAGACTTAGAGAACACCTAGTTCGGGATGCTTTAAAATTATGGAAAAATATCTAAAAATCCTCATTTATTATATGGATGATTGTGGTGGAAACAATTTTACAAAATAAGGTTTGGAAATACTATATTTCGGAGTAGTGACCAAATCGCAATTTTTGTAAAAGTGGAATAGTGATTGTTTTGTAAATGATTGAAACTTTGAATCTTTAAGGAGCTAATTTCACCAAAAATGTTTTTAATCAGATTTCTCTTTATTTTGGGTGTTTTTATTAATGTTTTAATTAAGGAAAATAAAGACTATTAAAAAGAAAATCTAACTTTGATTTTTCATAACTACCTTACGTTAGTTTTCTCTCATTTCATTTTCTCTCAATTTCTTTTCAGCCAAACACATTCTCTCAAATCAATTAGCCTCTGATTTTCATTCATTTTGATGAGATTTCAATCTCCTTTTGATTCCTAATCTTTTCCTCATCAAATCCTCTTGTTTTCACTTTGGATTTTCAAGAAAACTTGCCCAAATCAAGGAGAAATCAACCATTAGAGGTAAGCTTCGTCCTTCTCCTCTAATGATCAGTTCTTTACTGAAATTCCCAAGTTATCAATCAGATGTTAATGATTTTTGAGTTGCTCTAATGTTAGAAACATGAAATTGTGTTAAAACTCAAGATTTTTGGAGAGATCTTGATGATTTTTCGTGGTTAATGGTTAGTCTCTATTTTGAGGTTGTTTTCTAAAGTATTTTGGATGGTAATTGATGATATAAATGAGGTTTTATCAAAAAAATCCCGAATAGGCTTGGATTCATAAGTTTTGTATGCTAGAATGGTGGTTTTTGGGGTGGTTTTGGAGTTCTGTTATAGCTGGAGGCATAAAGACGAGTTTATGGTGATTTTTGGTGTTGATTGAGGTTTAGAAATGATTAGAAGTGATAGATCTTGGCTGGGCTTTGTTTTGGGAGAGTTTGGTGATGATTTCGGTTGTTTTTTGTGGTCGAAATGGTGCGTTTGGGTAGAGCAGCGAGTTTGATTAGTTGGCTGGTGATTTCAATGCATGATGATGCATTAATCCTCTGCTCTTATGTGTATTAAACATGTGAGACATCTTCAGACGCCTTTGGTGTCGATCTGGAAGTGCCAGGAGCTTAGATAACGTTTCGGCGAGCAAGCGAAACGTAATCAGTGAGTGCGAATGGTTTAGAAGTCCTTGGGGGACAAAGAAACAAGGTTTGTGGATTTAGAAAAGGTTTGAAACACCTTCTTAAGTCTGGAAGTAAGTAAGGCTAGAGTTGCTCTCAAATATGTTGTTGTCGCCCCTAAAATGCATTTACATGCTCTTGCTTTTGAGATTGACAAATTCCTACTGTTTTTATGCATGATTTGTAGCATGAGATGATGCTTTGAAGAGATTTCATGTGATAGCATGTGCATTGAAAAGTTTCAAGGTTTTGATTTAATGCAAGCATGTATTACGATTTTGTAATGAGATGAGAAAGGTTTGCGAAATGTTGCATGAAAAATAGTAGGTGAGATGATGTTTTGACATAATATATTGGCATAGCAGATGAGATACTTACCGGATATAATTGATCGATCAATAGGATGAGAGTGCACTATAAACTAAAAATTCGTACATGCTCTTTGGATTCAATCCAAAGGGAGAGACCGATGATGGGCATTCCATCGGGTAGGACTTGGTGAAACACCCAATCTTTTTGGCGATGAGAGATACCGCCATGAGAATCTGGTGATGAGAGATTCCACCGGGGTAGGACTTGACCTTGAGTCAAGCTAGTCCTCATATCCGAGTAATGATGAATGTGAAATGCCAATATAAAATATGGAAATGTATTTGATTCACATGTACCAAATGAAGAGATGTTTTATGCTATGAGAAATGCATATGAGATTATGATATGAAATGATTTTGTTTTCATTTATCATGTGTATGGCCTTTCCATGAGATTTGCATTGGTTTAAATGCATGAGATAGAATAGAGTTACATGTGGTTTCAAATGAAGATTTGCTTTGAAATGGTTTTCAAGCAAGAGATAGAATGAGCATGTTGTTGAAATTGGCTTTTGAGAAAGTGTTTTGAATAATGCATTGTTGTGTTGGTTTTCTTTAGAGCTTGCCTCACTAAGCAAAAGTGCTTACGCTATCTTTTACCAACAATGCAGATAATTGAAGTGTTTTGGGCAGCAAGAAGGTTAAGAACATCCAAGGAAGTGCAAAACTCATGTATGGTGATGTTTTTACATACTTTAGTATTGATATTTGGCAATGGGGTTTCATGGTTGTTGTTAGGAGATGTGTTTTGAACTCACTATGTTTGTAACAAGGTTGGTATCAGAGCTTGGCTCAATCAAAGAGGATTCACATCCTATTGAGAAGATCCGACAAGCGCGATCAAAATTTCACCAACCGGCTCAAATGGCGCAATCCATCGACAAACTGCCTTTCTTCGACGGAAATCACTATGCCCATTGGAAGACAAAGATGAAATTCTTCTTGAAGTCAAGAGATTACAAGCTCTAGGACATAGTTGAAGATGGTCCGTTTGTGCCTCAAAGAAGCAAAGCGGAATGGAGTGCCGACGATCGCAAGAAGATGGAGCTTAATTGCAAAGCCTTGCACATGCTCTTTTGTGCTTTTGGCCCAACCATCTATGAGAAGATGTCTTCTTGTGAGAGTGCCAAGGAAGTATGGGACAAGCTTGAAGTCACATACGAAGGAACCGATGAAGTCAAGGAGACCAAGATTGGGCTCCTCACCTTAGAGTATGAGAACTTCAAGATGTATCCGGAAGAGAACATCGAGAAGATGTTTGATAGGTTCTCCACCATCACCAATGGTCTTAAAGGTTATGGAGAAGTCATCCCGGAAGAGAAGCTTGTCCGAAAGCTCACCTACTCCCTTCCCGAGTCATGGGACTCAAAGAGGACCGCCATCATCGAAGCCAAGAATCTCAAAACCTTGAAGCTTGATGAACTCATGGGGTCACTTCTCACTCACCAAATAATGAAGAAAAACAAAGAAGAGGAAAAGAGGAAGGAAGAGATTAGAGCGACGGGGAAGAAGAAGATCATGGAGCTAGGCATCAATGCTAGTGCCGTAGCTCTCAAATCCTCCACATGCCATCATGTAGATTCAAGTGAGGATGAAAGTGAAGATGAAGAGATGGCCTATCTCTTCAACAAATTTGCCCGGTTCATGAAGAGCAAAATGGAAAAATCCAAGCATGAATCGATGAAGAAGATGAAGGACTCCCACAAATCCAAAAAGAAGGGATCATCTTCAAAACAAGCATATGTGGCCACATGGAGTGATGAAGACTCCACCGATGATGAAGTAGCCCACCTATGTTTGATGGCCCTCAATGAGGGGGAGGTAACTTCTAACTCATCTATTTCAAATTCTTATACATTTGATGAGTTACAAGATGCCTATGATGATTTGCTTTTGGAATTCAAGGCATCATTTTCTAAAAACAAAAAGTTGATTTCAAAAATAAAAATTGAAAATGATTTGCTTTCCAAAACAAATCTTGAACTTGAAGCAAGATTAAAATATTTTGAACAAAAATGTTTTGATTTACAAAATTTGCTTCTCAAAGTTCAAAAAGAAAAAGATTTGATTTCCAATGAACTTGAAAAGAAAAATAGTTTTGGAAAATCAAACTTTTATGTAAGACAATCTAGTGCCCATAGATTTTGTGAATGGAAAATGTTTTAGAAGTGTTTGGGTCCCAAAAGGACTAACCACTTCAACTAAAAAGGATGAAATTGAAAAATGGATTCCTAAGGGGACTAAATTTTGTGCTACTAATGTCTATGGATCCAAAGCAATTTGGATACCAAAAATTACTTGATTGTCTTTTGCTAGGTGTGATGAAGAGTGATCAACAAGTCAAAATTTGAGGGGGAGCTCCATGCACACAAAGGAAGAACACTTGAAGAAGGAATGCTTCACATCCTCCCTTGAGTTCAAGTGTGGTAAAATCTAGTTGCTTTAGTGTTTATTTGATTTATTTTCTTTTATGTCAACTAAATATTCATATATGTTGAACTAACATTCTCATGATGCTTTGACTAAGGGGGAGCCAATTTTTAAAACCAAAATTTTAAGTGTGTCAAATTTTTTTTTGCCTACTATGTTATCTTGAACTTAAATGTCATTTTAAATTCTTTTTTATATAACAAAAAGGGGGAGAAATGGTTTGAAAAATTGAATTTTCAAATTGAATTTTCAAATGAATAAGGGGGAGCTTTATTTGATTTCATATCTTAATCTCTTATTCACAATTTTAAAGTTAAAGGGGGAGAATCCCAAACAATTTTTCAAGTTGGTTTTATCATATCAAAAAGGGGGAGATTGTAGAACTAAGGTTTTGATATAATATTTGAAAAATGTTTTGGACTAAATTGAAAAGAATTTAAAATATGTTTAAAATGTTTTGAATTTGCACCTATATCTAATATACATTTTAAAGTCAAAAATTAGCCAAAATTTGGTTTTTAAGTGGAAGTTTCGAAACCATCATATAATGTTTCGAAACCTCTCTGGGCAGTAAGCTATTGTTTTTGAAACCTTAACAAAGGTTTCCAAACCTCTATTAAGGTTTGGAAACCTTGGCACAAAGGTTTCGAAACCTCTATGAAGGTTCTGAAGCTTTGGCCCTGCAACGGCTCCAAAACATCCCCAAACGGTTATAAACGGCTAGTTTTTACAAATCCCCTCTTAAGGTTTCGAAACCTCTTCAATGGTTTCGAAACCATTGTGCAGGTGAGCATTTAAAGCTCGACTTTAATGGCTTCCAACGGCTCCAAAACATCCCAACGGCCATAAACGGATAGAAACTCAATTGGGAGTATAAAAGTGACCTCCTAGCATCTTGTAATTATCAATGCTTCAATTGTTACAACATTATGATGTCAAAATTTGTCTAGAGCTTTAATTGTACATTTCTTGCTTAGACAACACTTGTGAGCTTACATTGTTAAATTTGCTCAAGTGTTTAGGTTTTGGGTGAGTGCTTAGAATTGCAAACAAACACCTTTTAGAGGGATTTCTAGTTTGCTAAGTCTTTCTTTGTAAAGAGAGTGTTCCTTCAAGCTTTGGGTAGAAAGCTTTGAGGGTTGTAACGGTTTCCTCCTAATCCGAGAAAAGGGGACGAAATTCTTAGTGAATTTGTTGGAAATCCTTAGTGGGGAGCTAAGGTAGTGGATGTAGACCTTGGTTAGAAGGTTGAACCACTATAAATCCTTGTGTCACTTTGCCAATTTTTCACCTCCCACTAAAACACCCAATTATCCAACTTCTCCACACTTGGCAAGCCAGAACGGTTGATCGAATCGAGCACCCTAAATCTTAAAAAAGGTTGATGTGGCTGTTGGAGTTTGTAAATGGTCTTGCTTGGCTTGGTTTGAGGTTTGAAGATTGAATTTGGTTTTGTGGTTAGGAAGTATGCATATAGTTTGAATGATCATGTGTTTGATGCCATGTTTTAGCTTGAGCTTCTTAAATATATCCCTTGATGTTTAATCAAGTTGTTGATATTCTATGGTATGATTTGGGAGTTGTTTAAGCATGATTAGAAGTAAAAAAACCTGAGAATTCTGCTGTTGCAGAGCAGGGTGTATCGAAACACCCTTAACTATTTCGAAACAGGGCCTGTAATGGCCATAGTGTTTCAGAACGGTTGAAGGTGTTCCGGAACATTTTTGCTACTAGAAAGGCATGTTTCGATATTGGTCTCGGAACGCACCCGAGCATCGAAACAGTCAACTCCTTACCGATACGACTGTTTCGATTCCAGGGTCAGTGTACCGAAACGGATGACCGTTGGATGATGTTTTTGAATTGTTTTAAGTTCTCTTGTTTTACAATTTAGTCTTGAATGTTGTGGTTGCAATTGCTTGAGCTTGGAATGTCCTTTTAAGCTGAAATTTGACAGAGAGGCATGTAATATGACTAATTACTTATTGGTAAACTTAAAATCTGCAAAGTCCTTATATTTTACAAAATTTACATTTTGGTCCCTAAAAGTGTAATTCATGCAATTGAGTCTTTAAATGTTTTCCAATCGCTGTGCTTTTCTCTCCTATGTTTCCTGGGTGATCACTTAGGCTTAATGAGCATCTAGAAAAGATAAAAAGGAAAAAAAGGGTCGTTAATCAAGGTTGACTTTCGGGTTGACTTTGGTTTTCCCCGTGTAATCTTCGTAGTTCGGGTCAATCGTCTAGGCCGGGCTAAGGGGGTTACATTTGTTGGTATCAGAGCCAGGTTAACGAATAATTGGGGCTTGGTAAGTGGTTATTGTATGCAATTATGAATGTTTTGTGATTTTGCGGTGAAAGCATGATGTATGTTTATTGATGTATGGTTCTGTTGAGATGGAATTGTGATGCTATGCTATGTGGGGTATAGTTGGGGATCCCATTGCCATATCATTACTAATGAGAGGAATTGTTTTCAAAAATGAGCTTGAGTACTTGGATTACTTACCTTATTAAGCCTAATTAAATTTATTGCATTTTGTCAGTTGCATTGTTTTATTATGGGGCCACGTAGAGAGCTTAGAATCAATACCCGTTCTACGTCTGAGAACGAGAGTGTGGAGAATGCTGAGGATCTACCTCCTCCTTCCCCTGGTGGTGGTGGAGCTGGGGTTGGTGCTGCTGGAGTTGATGCTGGGGTTGCTGGACCCGAGGGGGTTCAGGGGCAAGCTGCTCCTGATATGTCCGTGTTGATACAAGCTATTGATGGAGCTTTCTAGGCAGTAGTAGCTGGAGCTCATGGAGCTGCTGTAACCCCCTTAGCCCGGCCTAGACGGTTGACCCGAACTACGAAGATTACACGGGGAAAACCAAAGTCAACCCGAAAGTCAACCTTGATTAACGACCCTTTTTTTCTTTTTAAAACTTGTCTATATGCACATTAAACCTAGGCATACTCTTGAGATAAGCATACTCAAAAATCACAGCAATCGGAAAACAATAAGGGATCCGAATGCACAACATACGAATTTAGGGACCATTTTGTAAATTCTAGAAATTAAGAGGTCTTTACCAATTTTTAAGTTACCATTATAAAATTAGTCATGTTTCATGCCTCTCTGCCAAATTTCATCTCAAACGGACATCTCAAACTCAATCAATTGCACATACAAAAATCAGGACTAAAACGTAAAGCTTGCAAACCTCAAAACCATTCAAATCTGTGCCCAACGGTCAAGTGTTTCGAAACGGGGTTAACCCGTTCAGAAACGGGGCTTGGCAGTAGCCAAAGTGTTTCGAAACACCTCTACCCGTTTCGAAACACCCAGGCCAATTCAAGCACCTGTTTCGAAACAGGGAAGGGTGTTCCGAAACACCCTGCCCAGAAACAGCAGATAGGCGTGTTTTAACACATTTAAACCCCATCGAACATGCTCCAAATCAATCCTCAACAAAGCAACAACATGCCAAGCATCATAACCACCAACTTGCATTAAAATCTAGATACAAAACCACCCCTAGATGCACCAACTCTTTCAACACATCCAACACTTAATCATGCTTTTAAAACAAGAAGCATAGCATAACGACTTATGAATAAGAAGATTCAAACTTTGCAAGCGTTAAACCACGTAGTTCAAATCATAAACCAAACTTGTCCAACATACACAATCTCATTAAACATCAACATAAAATACTCTCCCCCCATTGCCTTTATTATCTATAGCTATTAACCGAGACATACATCTCAAGTGGAGCTCTCCTTGAATCCCTTGCTTCTTGCTGTCCCAACTTCAAATATCTGCATTGATGGACAAAAAGGAGCGTAAACACATAATGCTTAGTGAGGAATGCTCAAAACCAAAACACCATCAATGCATCGAGTCATAAAACCTCTTTTAAAAGTAAACACATTCCGATAAACCAAAGCAGTGTTTGAAAACCCCTTTTTAAACAACATGCTTTAAACCATGCATTGCTCAAACATGGAAACCAACCCTTAGCTTAGAAAAGCTAAGTAACTCACTTCAAAGCACATCCTTGCAAAACCATCAATTTAACCTTTCCATGCATGAACATCATATGCAAAGTTAAATACGAGTTCATTGGAAAACACTTCCACTTCACAATATACTATTCTCATATTCGAAAATCATCTCAATGCAAGAAACCTTTGAAAACCACTTACTCTTTCAATCTATCTCATGCATTACACAAATGCAACATATGAACCACAAAAACAACGTTTGCATTACATGCCTTTTAAAACAAGCCTTCACAAGACTTCAATGCACTAAAGAGATTCCATGCACATATGCACCATTCTCAATAGAAGATAAACACTTGTTCAAGCTAACAAGTAATACATGCATTCTTGGTACATTACACACTTTCCATGCAACCTTGCATCATTTCAAGCATCTCATGCTTCATTACATTCAAGAACATTATATTGGCTTCCAAGTGATAATTCACAAACCATCATAACACAATACACAATCGAATATGCGGATTACAAGCGTTGTCCCACACGCTCCATACACACTTCCGAACAACACAAGGTGGAGTTTACCGGTACAATCACAACCCCTCAACACCCGTGATGGAGTTTAACGGTACAATCACAACCCCTCAACATCACTCATCGGAAGTTGTATAATACACTAGCGAGAGCCGGGACACATCACAAGGCTTACACATGGAAGCTACCACAACCATTGTAATCACCTTAACCAAGCTCACACACGGGAGCAACCCTCCACCGTTGTGACGCTTAACAAAGTCCACCCACGAGAGCCACCCTCTATCGTGGTGACTTTTAACAAGGTTCACCCACGAGAGCCATCCTCCATCGTGGTGGCACTTAACCAAGCCCACCCACGAGAGCCATCCTCCATCGTGGTGACACCAATTTCCTCAATCGCTAGGATTCTTGGATGGAGTTTACGGTACAATTACAACCCCCTCGACATCCAAGGCGACTCAATTCACGGTGCACCCAATCCTATAACCGGCTAACTATATCCGATTAAAGTAACCAACAACCACTTACATCACTTGCCAATACCATCAATTACCATCATCAATTCACTGTTTTAAAGCATTAAACAACATGCAACACTATGCATCAATTCCACAATTCCAATGTACAAAACCAAGGATCTCTTACCTTGAGCATCCTTCAACACATGACTTTCAAAACCAGCATTAAACCATGCTAAAACATGCTTTCAAAATAGAATTTAAACATGCAAATCACATACATTGCATCCAACCATCTCAAGTGCATTAAAAACCAATTCATAACACAAACCAAGAGAGAAATTCCATTTACTTACTCTTGAGCTTAGTTAAGTTGCTTAGACTTAAACTAAGCTCCCGAAACCTTCAAACATTGGTTTTAAAGCTGAAAACCCCAACTTCACTCACCGATACACAAAACTACGCTAGCCGTTAAGCCTTCCAAGCATCTGAAACCCTCCAACGCTACCTCTATTGCTTCCGGATCATTATCCTCTGTTTTAAACACATAACAACAGAGGATTAATGCATCATCATGCATTAAAAACACCAGCAACACAACTCAACTCGCTGCTCTACAAAAATCCAACATTTCGGCTACCAAACACAACCGAAAACACCTCCAAACTCTTCCAAAACTTAACCCAGCAAAGATCCATCACTTCTAACCATTTTTAGACATCAATTAACATCCAAAATAAACTCAAACTCGTCCTTATACCTCCAGCATTAACAAAACACCAAGATCACCCCAAAAACCACCATTTTCACAAGTAAAAACTTAGGAAAATCAACCTATTCGGGATTGCATTGATCAAACCTCAATTACACATCATTTAGACATCCAAAATACATCAAAAAGACAGCTCAAAACAGAGCTCAATCATCCAATACGAATTTCTTCAAAATTAAATCCAAATCTTGCATTTTAAGCCAAAATCAAGATCACAACATTAAAACCTTTAATAAAACTCAATTTAAAGATTGAGAACTTGGGAATTTCAGTAAAGAACTGAGTATTTAGAGGAGAAGGACGTTCATACCTCTAAATGTGGATTTCTCCTTGTTTAGAGCTAAAATTCTTGAAAATTCATTAAGCAAATGGTGAGGATTTGATGTAGAAATGATTAGGAATCATTTAGGAATTGAAATCTCAAATTTAGGTGTGAAAATCAAAGGAAAAGTTGCTGTGGAAATGTGTTTGGCTGAGGGAAATTTGAGAGAAAATGAAATGGGAAAATTTTGGTAAAAGTTAGTTATGAAACTAAAAATATCTTTTTCCCTCTTTTCTTTTCATTAATTAAACCTTAAATGAGTCTTTAAAAATCAAGAAACATCTGGAGAAATCCTCCCTTGGGTAAATTAGTTCCTTAAAGATTCAAAGTTTCAATCCTTTTAAAACAGTCACGAACTTTTCAAAAATTACATTTTAGTCACTAACTCAAAATGTCATATTTCCAAACCTCATTTTGTAAAATTGATTTCACCATCCTCTTATATACATTAAAAGAGGATTTTTAGATATTTTTCCATATTTTTAATGCATCTCAAACTAGGCTTTCCTTAAAACCACCTTTTATATTCGAACCGAAAATCTGACCGGTCCGGTTCAAACCCAAAACTTCTAAGCCCAAAATTGGGGTGTTACAACTCCCCCCCTCTTAGGAAATTTTGTCCTCGAAACTTCAACCGGCGAAAAGAGCACAACCAAGCTTCTCAAATCAAACCACAAGGCCACACAGGAGACTTAACCACCACTGAACACTCTACACACAAAACTCTACCAAACCCAACACCACCACATACTGTTCACAAATTCCAGAACACTCAGATGTTAACCACAGCTTAACCTTTCACACTTTCGGACTGCACATTGCCCCAACAACAACCTGAAGAACCTCCAAACTTTTACAGCATACACTACCTTAACTCATAACCCCCAAAACTCGTACACACGGTGACACCAACCCATCCAGTTCAGCCACCATGTGACCCACAACCTTCACTGCTTCTAAAACCCCTTGCACAACTGCTCAACCTCTTCCAAAGGTTACCATATCAAGCAAAAGAAATTCTTAAGCATCAACTGCTTACTCAAACTTCTCAACGTATTGACGACATTCCTTCACATCCGCCGCTATCATTACCATAACGACTCACCAGGACTACTCACCTAACATCCGAAAATCACGTCACAAAACCCCAACCTTGACTCCGCCAGCTGTTCCACATACCACTAGCTGACTTCAGAAGGGATTTACTTATACACGACTAGCCAACACTTCTCACAAGAACCCGTCCAACCAACAATGGCCCTTGAACTTACATTTCCATTCCACTTCAAGCTTTGACTACAACACTAGCCTTACCAGGACACCGCCCATTCTATACATACATATTAAGATTATGAAACTTCTATTTACCCCAGGCCAACCTTTTTCTACAACCCACAACACAACCTCTTCTCAACTCTTCGAAGGTTGCTACGAAACATCACCTACAAAAACAACCCTTCCATTACAACATTAATGCCACGTTACCTCAGCACTCTGGAAACACATCCACTAACCTGCAACATCACTTAACACCAAGAAACTACCACTTCTACTAGCTATTCACAACCACTTTGACTGATTCTAATTTCAACCGGTAATCTCCTCACCACCATACCGCTAAACTCTTTAAGCGCCAAAACACTTTCCTTCTGTCAACATGCTATATCGCACTCACTATTACTGACGGCTCGCTTAATACCCTCCATTACTTCTAACATTCTCCTAACACCAAACAACTTCTAAAACCCATCATCCAACCTAACCCTATCCCAACACTAACGGACCCGATTAGCTATTAGCGAGTGTGAACGTTCGTATGCATGGTCACCTATATGCCCTATCAATGCCTGTGTACATGTATGCAAAACCTCTAATGTCATGTCGCATGTATGCATGTACCAACATATATAATATATCATATAACAAATGATTTTAACTGTGCATGTATGTCAGTTCACACCCACCAATAACATCCTCAGGATCCGTCTAAGAACAACCTCCTATCTCACTTCCAACTTGTCCAACCCTACCATTCTAACTACCCACTAACCACAAAATACCCACTAATGCCCTCTTCACATTAAAGTTGTTTTCAAAACAACACCAACTACTACCCCAAACTTGCTAGCTATAAGACCATACCACCACGCAAGGGAAAACCAAACCGAACCCAAACTAAGATAACTATGGCAAGATTACTTAACAAGGTTACCTGAAAACATCTCACTGCCTCGGGGCTTCAATAGACAAACTCTCTTCTTCGCAGAACCATCATTCTCTAACCGTACCACCGCAGCATCAGCCAATACCTTAAGGTCATCACCATCTCCCTGCAGTAAAGAACCCTAACTACCCCGAGCCAACATCAAACAATTTCGTCTCAAATGCCAACCAGACCCACAATTTCAACAAGATTCATTCCCCAAGCTCCTCACACCTTTCTGCCCTTCCTGCCACCTTCGAAACTTGTCTCGGCCGTGCCCACGACCCTTCAGAGACCCTTTTGCTACCACTGAAGCTGATCTCACCACTTGAGGACAATTTAATTTCACATGCTCCTTAGAACCACAGTTCTAACAAACTCTCACGCCCCAACAACCTCCAACATGACACCTTCCACAATGGTCACACTTAGGCAACCGAGCTACCACTCCTTGGTCATACCGCACTTGACCCATGTCTGCACCACCACCCATACTTCGATTCAAGCAAAACCTTCTATCACGTAGCCTCTTACGCTGACCGCTCCCGAGGTCAGTACCCACAACTCTCTTGCTTAAACTTTTCTCACCTTCATAATCTGAAGCCACACCCCCACGCTGCGTAACCCTGGGAAATTTCTCTCCAAGGTACCTTTCATAAAAAACAGACACAAAGAAGTCCCAATCTACATCGTGGATAGGTGTTGCCACCGCCACCGATGTCCACCAAGCACAAGCTTCCTCCAACATCAATGAGACAACACTTCCCAGCTTACAGGCATAATCACACCCTTCCTGATCCAAAATCAGAATTACACTGGCCAACCAGGCCTCGAACGCCTCAGGTGTCGAACCATGATACTCCACAGCTCCCAAATCATGTAAACACTATTTTGACAAACTCGCGTGTCCCACAGTCGGCACGTCTACAGGCCTCACTTTCGCCACAGCCTGAGATGTTCCCAACACCTCTTGAACTATAGGTGATGAACCCTTCATCACAGTACCATCTTCTTCCTCCTGCCTCACTACCTCAACTCCAGGCACTGAAGACTAAAACAAAACACCTCCACTAAAAGGTGAATTGCACGCCTTAACAACCTGCTCTAAAGCAGCAACCATCTCATCCAACTGCCATTCTCTCATTGATTCCATCATGCTAAAAACAACAAGCAATCATATCAAACAACAAAACGATCATGCCAGCTTCAAGCAAGGATTCAAGACTCCAACTCCAACATAACACAATAGCTATAATAATAAGGCAATGGGTATCCCGAATTCTCCCCTTACACACGACATAACAATCAATAAAAACACGGATATCACAACATCGAGCATATCAATCAACATACTTTGATCATGCTCTCATCAAACAACATTCTCTCGCAACAGCATAACATCAACATATCATACCCATTACACTTTCATCATTCATAAAATCAGCTTACATCACCAGCATATCATCAGTACAAATCCACATTAGCTCAATGAAGATTCACAATCAAAAAGCATGACAAAAACATCAACAATTCGCTCACAGACACACATTTCAACCGACTTTCAACCACACATCAGAATAAACATTAAACACTTATTACAACAATTTACCATTTCCCCAAGCATTCGCAACTCAGCTCTGATACCACCAAATGTAACCCCCTTAGCCCGGCCTAGACGGTTGACCCGAACTACGAAGATTACACGGGGAAAACCAAAGTCAACCCGAAAGTCAACCTTGATTAACGACCCTTTTTTTTCTTTTTAAAACTTGTCTAGATGCACATTAAACATAGGCATACTCTTGAGATAAGCATACTCAAAAATCACAGCAATCGGAAAACAATAAGGGACCCAAATGCACAACATACGAATTTAGGGACCATTTTGTAAATTCTGGAAATTAAGAGGACTTTACCAATTTCTAAGTTACCATTATGAAATTAGTCATGTTTCATGCCTTTCTGCCAAATTTCATCTCAAACGGACATCTCAAACTCAATCAATTGCACATACAAAAATCATGACTAAAACGTAAAGCTTGCAAACCTCAAAACTATTCAAATCTGTGCCCAACGGTCAAGTGTTTCGAAACGGGGTTAGCCCGTTCAGAAACGGGGCTTGGCAGTAGCCAAAGTGTTTCGAAACACCTCTACCCGTTTCGAAACACCCAGGCCAATTCAAGCACCTGTTTCGAAACAGGCAAGGGTGTTCCGAAACACCCTGCCCAGAAACAGCAGATAGGCCTGTTTTAACACATTTAAACCCCATCGAACATGCTCCAAATCAATCCTCAACAAAGCAACAACATGCCAAGCATCATAACCACCAACTTGCATTAGAATCTAGATACAAAACCACCCCTAGATGCACCAACTCTTTCAACACATCCAACATTTAATCATGCTTTTAAAACAAGAAGCATAGCATAACGACTTATGAATAAGAAGATTCAAACGTTGCAAGCGTTAAACCACGTAGTTCAAATCATAAACCAAACTTGTCCAACATACACAATCTCATTAAACATCAACATAAAAGACTCTCCCCCCCATTGCCTTTATTATCTATAGCTATTAACCGAGACATACATCTCAAGTGGAGCTCTCCTTGAATCCCTTGCTTCTTGCTGTCCCAACTTCAAATATCTGCATTGATGGACAAAAAGGAGCATAAGCACATAATACTTAGTGAGGAATGCTCAAAACCAAAACACCATCAATGCAGCGAGTCATAAAACCTCTTTTAAAAGTAAACACATTCCGATAAACCAAAGCAGTGTTTGAAAACCCCTTTTTAAACAACATGCTTTAAATCATGCATTGCTCAAACATGGAAACCAACCCTTAGCTTAGAAAAGCTAAGTAACTCACTTCAAAGCACATCCTTGCAAAACCATCAATTTAACCTTTCCATGCATGAACATCATATGCAAAGTTAAATACGAGTTCATTGGAAAACACTTCCACTTCACATTATACTATTCTCATATTCGAAAATCATCTCAATGCAAGAAACCTTTGAAAACCACTTACTCCTTCAATCTATCTCATGCATTACACAAATGCAACATATGAACCACAAAAACAACGTTTGCATTACATGCCTTTTAAAACAAGCCTTCACAAGACTTCAATGCACTAAAGAGATTCCATGCACATATGCACCATTCTCAATAGAAGATAAACACTTGTTCAAGCTAACAAGTAATACATGCATTCTTGGTACATTACACACTTTCCATGCAACCTTGCATCATTTCAAGCATCTCATGCTTCATTACATTCAAGAACATTATATTGGATTCCAAGTGATAATTCACTAACCATCATAACACAAGACACAATCGGATACGCGGATTACAAGCGTTGTCCCACACGCTCCATACACACTTCCGAACAACACAAGGTGGAGTTTACCGGTACAATCACAACCCCTCAACACACGTGATGGAGTTTAACGGTACAATCACAACCCCTCAACATCACTCATCGGAAGTTGTATAATACACTAGCGAGAGCCAGGACACATCACAAGGCTTACACATGGAAGCTACCACAACCATTGTAATCACCTTAACCAAGCTCACACACGGGAGCAACCCTCCACCGTTGTGACGCTTAACAAAGTCCACCCACGAGAGCCACCCTCCATCGTGGTGACTTTTAACAAGGTTCACCCACGAGAGCCATCCTCCATCGTGGTGGCACTTAACCAAGCCCACCCACGAGAGCCATCCTCCATTGTGGTGACACCAATTTCCTCAATCGCTAGGATTCTTGGATGGAGTTTACGGTACAATTACAACCCCCTCGACATCCAAGGCGACTCAATTCACGGTGCACCCAATCCTATAGCCGGCTAACTATATCCGATTAAAGTAACCAACAACCACTTACATCACTTGCCAATACCATCAATTACCATCATCAATTCACTGTTTTAAAGCATTAAACAAAGCCATTAAACAACATGCAACACTATGCATCAATTCCACAATTCCAATGTACAAAACCAAGGATCTCTTACCTTGAGCATCCTTCAACACATGACTTTCAAAACCAGCATTAAACCATGCTAAAACATGCTTTCAAAATAGAATTTAAACATGCAAATCACATACATTGCATCCAACCATCTCAAGTGCATTAAAAACCAATTCATAACACAAACCAAGAGAGAAATTCCATTTACTTACTCTTGAGCTTAGTTAAGTTGCTTAGACTTAAACTAAGCTCCCGAAACCTTCAAACATTGGTTTTAAAGCTGAAAACCCCAACTTCACTCACCGATACATAAAACTACGCTAGCCGTTAAGCCTTCCAAGCATCCGAAACCCTCCAACGCTACCTCTATTGCTTCCGGATCATTATCCCTTGTTTTAAACACATAACAACAGAGGATTAATGCATCATCATGCATTAAAAACACCAGCAACACAACTCAACTCGCTGCTCTACATAAATCCAACATTTCGGCTACCAAACACAACCGAAAACACCTCCAAACTCTTCCAAAACTTAACCCAGCTAAGATCCATCACTTCTAACCATTTTTAGACATCAATTAACATCCAAAATAAACTCAAACTCGTCCTTATACCTCCAGCATTAACAAAACACCAAGATCACCCCAAAAACCACCATTTTCACAAGTAAAAACTTAGGAAAATCAACCTATTCGAGATTTCATTGATCAAACCTCAATTACACATCATTTAGACATCCAAAATACATCAAAAAGACAGCTCAAAACAGAGCCCAATCATCCAATACGAATTTCTTCAAAATTAAATCCAAATCTTGCATTTAAGCCAAAATCAAGATCACAACATTAAAACCTTTAATAAAACTCAATTTAAGGATTGAGAACTTGGGAATTTCAGTAAAGAACTGAGTATTTAGAGGAGAAGGACGTTCATACCTCTAAATGTGGATTTCTCCTTGTTTAGAGCCAAAATTCTTGAAAATTCATTAAGCAAATGGTGAGGATTTGATGTAGAAATGATTAGGAATCATTTAGGAATTGAAATCTCAACTTTAGGTGTGAAAATCAAAGGAAAAGTTGTTGTGGAAATGTGTTTGGCTGAGGGAAATTTGAGAGAAAATGAAATGGGAAAATTTTGGTAAAAGTTTGTTATGAAACTAAAAATATCTTTTTCCCTCTTTTCTTTTCATTAATTAAACCTTAAATGAGTCTTTAATTATCAAGAAACATCTGGAGAAATCCTCCCTTGGGTAAATTAGCTCCTTAAAGATTCAAAGTTTCAATCCTTTTAAAACAGTCACGAACTTTTCAAAAATTACATTTTAGTCACTAACTCAAAATGTCATATTTCCAAACCTCATTTTGTAAAATTGATTTCACCATCCTCTTATATACATTAAAAGAGGATTTTAAGATATTTTTCCATATTTTTAATGCATCTCGAACTAGGCTTTCCTTAAAACCACCTTTTATATTCGAACCGAAAATCCGACCGGTCCGGTTCAAACCCAAAACTTCTAAGCCCAAAATTGGGGTGTTACAGCTGCACCTCAGGATGGTGCCAATGTGAGATTGTCGTTGGAGCGTCTCTGCAGTCTGGGAGGGACTATGTTTACAAGGTTGAACCCGGAAGGTTCCGAGTCTTGGTTGCAGAGTACCAACAGGATACTTGGACAGTTGAATTGTAACAATGTTCAGAAGCTGGGATGTATTGTGTCTCTGTTGCATGGTGATGCATATGCATGGTGGACGACCACTATTGCGGGAATGGAGGATGATGATGTGACTTTAGACATTTTTCTTGAATGTGTTCAAGCGAAAGTATCTGGGAGTTCGCTACCTCGATGAGAAAAAAAGGGAATTCATGTCCCTTGTACAAGGGAGCATGACGGTGGCAGAATATGAGGTGCAGTTTGTGCGCCTAAGCCAATATGCGCCCGAGCTGATTCCTAGCGAGCGAGAAAGATGTGAATGGTTCCGTTACAGGCTGGTGGCGGATGTGAAAACCTATATGCTCGCAACCGATTATACTGATTTCGATGTTTTGGTTACTAGAGCCAAGGACATTGGGCTGAATCTTGGTCTGGCGAGTCGAGCAAGAGGATCTAGCTCGGGGAAGCGAGCTGCTGAGCGTGATTTTGGTAGAGATCGCAATAAGAGGCATAAGGATAGAAGGCCTTATGGTGATGCTAAACGTGGGGGTGCTAACCCTGGAAGAGGTCAACAAGGACCGAATGCTTTCTTGAGAACTCCTGAGTGTAACAGGTGTGGTAGGAGACATGCTGGTGAGTGTTGGGGTAATCTGGGTACATGTTGGAACTGTGGTAATCGAGGGCATATAAAGAAAGATTGTCCTCAGCCGTTGAGAGAAGGGCAGGCTCCGGTAAGAGCAGCTGAACCACAGAGAGGTCGTGGGCGCGGCCGTGGTAATTTCCAGCGCAGGGGTGAGGGTGGAAGGAATGTAGCACATGTGGTGGTTGTTCAACCTGAGGGTGGTGGCTAGGCTAGAGTGTATGCTCATCGAGAGGGAAGGAATGACACGGACGTGATCACATGTGCCTTTACTTTGCAATCCTTGTCATTACTTTCTTTGATTGATTCTGGATCTACACACTCGTGCATATTGCGTGAACATGCTCAAATGCTTGGTTTGCCTGTTGAGTCTTTGGATGTTGGTATGCGTGTGACTAGTTCCTTTGGTGAGACGGTTGTAACCAGAAGATTGTATAGAAGATGCCCCTTAATGGTCCAAAATCATGTGTTTCATGTCGATCTTATGGAATTTCCATTCTATGGTTTTGACATAATTCTTGGCATGGATTGGCTTGTTGAGCATAGAGCCATTGTGGATTTTGAAAGCAAGCGAGTTTCACTGAAACTTGCAGGTGATTATGAGGTTGTGGTGGTGGGAGAAAATGTGAAATTTCTATCTAATGTGATGTCTACGCTTGAAGCAAGCCAGAGGTTGCGTCAGGGATGTGAGGCTTATCTAGCCTTTGTTATGAATCCTATTACAAAGGAGGTTCGCGTACAGGATATAAGGACCGTGTGTGAGTTCCCTGGAGTGTTTCTGGAGGAATTACCTGGTTTGCCGCCTAGTCGAGAGGTTGAATTTGGAATTGAGATGTACGAGAACACAACTCCGGTGTCCATTGCTCTTTATCGCATGACACCCAAAGAGTTGAAAGAGTTGAAGACGCAACTTCAAGAGTTGCTTGACCGAGGCTTTATTCGGCCTAGTGTGTCACCTTGGGGTGCACCGGTCTTTTTTGTTAAAAAGAAAGATGGCACGATGAGGATGTGCATTGATTATCGTCAGTTGAATAAGTTGACCATCAAAAATAAGTATCCTTTGCCGAGAATTGATGATCTCTTTGATCAGTTTCGAGGAGCGATTGTGTTTTCAAAGATCGATTTGAGGTCATGATACTATATGTTAAAAGTGAAGGATGTGGATGTGCCGAAAATAGCTTTTCGAACAAGGTATGGGCATTATGAGTTTCTAATGATGTCGTTCGGATTGACGAATGCTTCTGCTGCTTTCGTGGACATGATGAATAGGGTGTTCCATGAATTCTTGGACAAGTTCGTTGTAGTGTTCATCGATGATATCCTTATGTACTCTCGTACTGAGGAGGAGCATGAAGGTCATTTGAGGATTGTTTTGCAAGCGCTGTTGGAAAATCAGCTTTATGCTAAGCTAAGAAAATGTGAGTTTTGGCTAAAGGAAGTTGTTTTTCTTGGCCATGTGGTTTCGGCTGAAGGGATTCGAGTTGATCCTCAGAAGATTGAGGCGGTGATGAATTGGAAGCCTCTTAGATCTGTCCTTGAGGTTCGTAGTTTCCTTGGGTTGGCAGGTTACTATCGGAGGTTCGTGGATGGATTTTCTAAGATTGCCGCACCTTTAACTAAGTTGTTGCAAAAGGATATCAAGTATGAGTGGACGAAAGCGAGACAGCAAGCTTTTGAGAAGCTAAAAGTAGCTTTGACGCAAACTCCTATCTTGGTTCAATCTGAATCAGGGAAAAAGTTTGTGGTGTATAGTGATGCATCCTATGTTGGGTTGGGGTGTGTGTTAATCCAAGAGGGTAAGGTAGTGGCTTATGCATCGCGACAGTTGAAAGTGCACGAGCGCAACTATCCTACGCATGACATGGAGTTAGCAGCAATGGTTTTTGCTTTAAAGATCCGGAGACATTATCTCTATGGTGAGAGGTGTACTGTGTGCACGGATCATAAGAGTTTAAAGTATCTGATGTCTCAGAAAAGAGTTGAATCTTAGGCAACGACGTTGGGTGGAGTTGCTTAAGGATTACGATCTAACCGTCGAGTATCATCCGGGGAAGGCCAATGTTGTGGCCGATGCATTGAGCAGGAAAGTGGTGGTGGAGTTGAGGACGATGTTTGCTAGCTTGAGCATATCACGGGATGGTGGTCTTGTTGCTGAATTACAAGTGAAACCATCTCTAGTTCAGTTGATAAAGGACAAACAACTGTTGGATGATTCTTTGGTGCCACATGTTCAGGATATTGCAGAAGGTAGGCCATCGAATTTATGTTTCAATGATAATGGTGTTTTATGTTTTGGGAGTCGGATAGTGGTGCCGAATGACATTGAGTTGAGACGCACTATTCTGACTGAAGCTCATAGTAGTCCTTTTGCTGTGCACCCTAGTAGTACGAAGATGTACTGTGATCTGAAGGATGAGTACTATTGGGTGGGATTGAAGAAAGATGTCGCTGAGTATGTCAGTAAATGCATGGTTTGTAAGCGAGTTAAGGCTGAACATCAATTTCCTTCAGGATTGTTGCAACCGTTAAGGATTCCTGAATGGAAATGGGAGAGGATCACCATGGACTTTGTGTCTTGGTTGCCTTTATCACCGTCAAAGAAGAATTCTGTTTGGGTGATTGTGGATCGCCTTACGAAGTGTGCGCATTTCTTGTCTGTGCATACTACGTACACCTTGGATAAGCTTGGGGAGCTGTACATTGCTGAGATTGTACGATTGCATGGAGTGCCAAGATCTATAGTATCGGATAGAGATCCGAGGTTCACCGCAAGGTTTTGGGAGTGTTTGCATCAAGCTTTGGGTATGCGGCTAAATTTCAGTACTTCTTATCATCCGTAGACGGATGGACCGTCTGAGCGTGTTATCCAAGTGCTTGAGGATATTTTGAGGTGTTGCGTTATTGAATTTCAAGGCTCTTGGGAGAAGCACTTGCCTTCGGTGGAGTTTGCTTATAATAACAGTTACCAGACAAGTATTCAAATGGCACCTTATGAAGCTTTGTACGGGAGAAAGTGCAGAACTCCTCTTTGTTGGGTTGAGACGGGATGAAAGTTGGTCTCGATGCCAGCTTTGTTAAAAGGAACCACCGAGATGGTGAAGCTCATTTGTAAGCGGTTGAAGGCAGCATCAGATCGGCAAAAGTCTTACGCGGATTTGAATCGTAAGGAGATAGAATTTGCTGTGGGCGAGCGTGTGTTTTTGAAAGTTTCACCTTGAAAGAAGGTGATGAGATTTGGCCGGAAGGGCAAGTTGAGCCCAAGGTTCATTGGACCATACGAGGTGATAGAACGTGTGGGTCTTGTTGCTTACAAGCTGAGACTACCTCAAGATTTAGAAAAGATATATAATGTGTTTCATATATCCATGCTTCGGAGATATAGATCGGATCCATCGCATGTTATGCGTGAGGAAGAGGTTGAGTTGAATCCGGACTTGACATATGATGAGGAACCAGTTGAGATTATGGATTCTGGTAGTAAGGTTCTCCGAGGTAAGACCATCGAGCAGGTTAAAGTCTTGTGGAGACATCATGGTGTAGAGGAAGCCACGTGTGAAAGGAAGGAAGACATGAAGAAGCAATTTCCTTACCTTTTTCCTCCAAGTAAATTTCGAGGAAAAAATTTCTTTAGAGGGGAGAGTTGTAACGCCCCGATTTTGGGCATAGAAATTTCAGAGTTTGAATCGGACCGGTCGAGAACGGTTTGAATCTTTAAGGGAGATTTAGGGAACACCTAGTTCGGGATGCTTTAAAATTATGGAAAATATCTAAAAATCCTCATTTATTATATGGATGATTGTGGTGGAAACAATTTTACAAAATAAGGTTTGGAAATACTACATTTCGGAGTAGTGACCAAATCGCAGTTTTTGTAAAAGTGGAATAGTGACTGTTTTGTAAAGGATTGAAACTTTGAATCTTTAAGGAGCTAATTTTACCAAAAATGTTTTTAATCAGATTTCTATTTATTTTGGGTGTTTTTATTAATGTTTTAATTAAGGGAAATAATGACTATTAAAAAGAAAATCTAAGTTTGATTTTTCATAACTACCTTACGTTAGTTTTCTCTCATTTCATTTTCTCTCAATTTCTTTTCAGCCAAACACATTCTCTCCATTAATTAGCCTCTGATTTTCATTCCTTTTGATGAGATTTCAATCTTCTTTTGATTCCTAATCTTTTCCTCATCAAATCCTCTTGTTTTCACTTTGGATTTTCAAGAAAACTTGCCCAAATCAAGGAGAAATCAGCCATTAGAGGTAAGCTTCGTCCTTCTCCTCTAATGATCAGTTCTTTACTGAAATTCCCAAGCTATCAATCCTTTGTTAATGGTTTTTGAGTTGCTTTAATGTTAGAAACATGAAATTGTGTTAAAACTCAAGATTTTTGGAGAGATCTTGATGATTTTTCGTGGTTAGTGGTTAGGCTCTGTTTTAAGGTTGTTTTCTAAAGTATTTTGGATGGTAATTGATGCTATAAATGAGGTTTTATCAAACAAATCCTGAATAGTCTTGGATTCCTAAGTTTTGCATGCTAGAATGGTGGTTTTGGAGTTCTGTTATAGTTGGAGGTATAAGGAAAAGTTTATGGTGATTTTTGGTGTTGATTGAGGTTTAGAAATGATTAGAAGTGATAGATCTTGGCTGGGCTTTGTTTTGGGAGAGTTTGGTGATGATTCCGGTTGTTTTTGGTGGCCGAAATGGTGCTTTTGGGTAGAGCAGCGAGTTTGATTAGTTGGCTGGTGATTTCAATGCATGATGATGCATTAATCCTCTGCTCTTATGTGTATTAAACAAGGGAGACATCTTCGAACGCCTTTGGTGTCGATCCAGAAGTGTCGGGGGCTTAGATAACGTTTCGGCGAGCAAGCAAAACGTAATCGGTGAGTGCGAATGGTTTAGAAGTCCTTGAGGGACAAAGAAACAAGGTTTTGGGATTTAGGAAAGGTTTGAAACACCTTCCTAAGTCAATAAGTAAGTATGGCTAGAGTTTCTCTCAAATATATGGTTGTCACCCCTAAAATGCTTTTACATGCTCTTGCTTTGAGATAGACAAATTCCTACTATTTTATGCATGATTTGTAGCATGAGATGATGCTTTGAAGAGATTTCATGTGATAGCATGTGCATTGAAAAGTTTCAAGGTTTTGATTTAATGCAAGCATGTATTATGATTTTGTAATGAGATGAGAAAGGTTTGCGAAATGTTGCATGAAAAATAGTAGGTGAGATGATGTTTTGACATAATATATTGGCATAGAAGATGAGATACTTACCGAATATAATTGATCGATCAATAGGATGAGAGTGCACTATAAACTAAAAATTCGTACGTGCTCTTTGGATTCAATCCAAAGGGAGATACCGATGATGGGCATTCCATTGGGTAGGACTTGGTGAAACACCCAAGCTTTTTGGCTATGAGAGATACCGCCATGAGAATCCGGTGATGAGAGATTCCACCGGGGTATGACTTGACCTTGAGTCAAGCTAGTCCGCATATCCGAGTAATGATGAAATGTGAAATGCCAATATAAAATATGGAAATGTATTTGATTCACATGTACCAAATGAAGAGATGTTTTATGCTATGAGAAATGTATATGAGATTATGATATGAAATGCTTTTGTTTTCATTTATCATGTGTATGGCCTTGCCATGAGATTTGCATTGGTTTAAATGCATGAGATAGAATAGAGGTACATGTGGTTTCGAATGAAGATTTTCTTTGAAATGGTTTTCAAGCATGAGATTGAATGAGCATGTTGTTGAAATTGGCTTTTGAGAAAGTGTTTTGAATAATGCATTGTTGTGTTGGTTTTCTTTAGAGCTTGCCTCACTAAGCAAAAGTGCTTACGCTCCCTTTTACCAACAATGCAGATAATTGAAGTGTTTTGGGCAGCAAGAAGGTTAAGAACATCCAAGGAAGTGCAAAGCTCATGTATGGTGATGTTTTTACATACTTTGGTATTGATATTTGGCAATAGGGTTTCATGGTTGTTGATAGGAGATGTGTTTTGAACTCCTTATATTTGTAACAAGGTTGATGTGGCTGTTGGAGTTTGTAAATGGTCTTGCTTGGCTTGGTTTGAGGTTTGAAGATTGAATTTGGTTTTGTGGTTAGGAAGTATGCATATAGTTTGAATGATCATGTGTTTGATGCCATGCTTTAGCTTGAGCTTCTTAAATATATCCCTTGATGTTTAATCAAGTTGCTGATATGCTATGGTATGATTTGGGGGTTGTTTAAGCATAATTAGAAGTGAAAAACCAGAGAATTTTGCTGTTGCAGGGCAGGGTGTATCGAAACACCCTTAACTGTTTCGAAAATATGATCGTTGAAGTTTTATAACTGATTTTAAAATTGTCGTTAAGGCGTATCGAAACGCTTCCAAGCCATTTCGTTACAGGCTTTGATAGTGGCAAAATGTTTCGAAACGAGTTTCGAAATGGGCTCTTAGCGTATCGAAACGATCGTACCCATTTTGGTACAGTCTATTTTGGGTAGAAAATTTGACCGATATTGTAAATGTTACCTCCTTAGCCTAGAAAAGGGGAAGAACAATTAGTGGATTGTTGGAAAATCCTTAGTGAAGCTAAGGTAGTGGATGTAGAGTTCGATTGGAACTTGAACCACTCTAAATCCTCTTGTCTAGCATTTCTAATTTTCCACTCCACCACCAAAAATTCTAAAAATACAATTCACCCTCCATCTTGGCTTATATCGTTTCATTGATCCACTCAATATTTGGTATCAGAGCCTACCTCTTTGAAGGATTAACAACCACAAGAGGAGTTCCTAGAAAGAGTGTGATCAACCACAAAGCAAGCCATGGTATCTACCTTATGGTCAAACATGTACGAGTCTCAATCAACCACCAAACTGCCTTTCTTCAACGGGGATAACTACCCTTTTTGGAAGAATCGGATGCATCTCTTCATTAAATCCAACGATTATCTAATTTGGGATGCCATTGAAAATGGTCCCTCTATTCTGATGAAGAGAGACGACGAAGGAAGATTGGTGCCAAAGAAGAAAAATGAGATGAGTTAAGAAGGGAGAAAGAAGATTCAAATCAATGATAAAGCTCTTCACATGTTGTTTTACTCTTTCGGTCCCAACATCTACTCCAAAGTTTCCTCCACCGAAAGTGCTAAGGAAGTGTGGGATACACTTGAGACTACTTATGAAGGAACAAGTGATGTGAAGGAGACAAAGATTGGAATTCTCAATCTTAGCTATGAGAATTTCAAAATGGAGCCCGACGAAACCGTGTCAAAGATGTTCGATCGTTTCTCAACAATCGTCAATGGGCTAAAGGGTTTTGGAGAGATAATCCCGGAAGACAAACTAGTCTAGAAGCTACTCTACTCACTTCCCGAGTCTTGGGATGAGAAGAGAACCGCCATCATTGAGGCCAAAAATTTGAAGACACTCAAGCTTGATGAGCTAGTGGGTTCTCTCCCAACTCATGAGATAATGAAGCAAGGAAGGGAAGATGAAAGGAAGAAGGAAGATAGAAGAGTGGAGAAGCTTGAGGTAGATAAGAAGAAGAAGGTAGGAGTGGCTCTCAAAGCTTCTCTACATGAGGAGAGAACTTCTAGTGAGGAGGAAGACCTAGAAGAATTGGCTATGATAGCCAAAAGGTTCTCACGGTTTATGAGGTCCAACTGAGGAAAGAAGATTCAAAGAAAAAATGGATTTCAAAACCAAAAACAAAGAAGAAGAGAGGGATCAAATCATTTGCTTTGAGTGCAAAAAACCGGTTCATATTCATTCGGAGTGCCCTCAACTCAAGAAGAAGGGCTTTGAGAAGAAGAAGAGGCTCAAAGCCAAGCTTGCTACTTGGAGTGATGGGGAGTCATCCGAGGATGAGGAACACGAAGTGGCCAACCTTTGCCTCATGGCTCTTGAGGAGGATTCCTCCATGGTAACCTCTAACTCATCATCTTTTGATTTTACATTTGATGAATTGCATGATGCTTATGATGAGTTACAAGAGGTATATGATGATTTAGTTGAGAAGTATAAAGAGTCGATCATAAGAAATAAAAAGATTATTTCAGAATTAAATGCTAAAAATGACTCACTTTCTCAAGCTAACTTAAAATTTGAGAAAAAGATCTTAGGTTTACAAGATGAACTTAAATTCTTTCAAGATGAAAATGTAGACTTAAACAATCTTATTTCTCAATGCAATAGTGAACACCAAAGGGTGTTAGATGAGCTTAACAAGCTCAATGAGTCTTTCAAAAATGTTGGTAATGTAAAAAATGAGATAGGTGAATCCTCTAGAACTAACCAACCTAATAGAAAGACATATAACTACAAAAAAAAGTGGCTTCCATAGGCAAAATAGAACTAAGAAAATTAGAAGTGTATGGGTTCCTAAGGAACTCGTCAAGTCTAATAATGTTGTTGCTATGTCACCTTGGATTCCTAAGGGAACCAAGCTTTTGGGAGCTAACACTCGTGGACCTAAAATGATTTGGGTACCAAAAATCAAAGCTTAATATCTTTGTTTGTAGGGGAAGCATTGCTACAAGGCCAAAGCACAAAGTCAAAACTCATAGTACCTTGATAGTGGATGCTCGAGGCACATGACCGGAGACAAGAGTCGATTCATGGACTTAAAGCCAAAAAGTGGAGGAGTAGTGACATTTGGTGACAACTCCAAAGGCCACATTAAAGGTATTGGATCCATAGGTAATCACTCTACTATTCTCATTGAAAATGTTTTATATGTCGATGGTCTAAAACACAATTTATTGAGCATTAGTCAATTGTGTGATAAAAGGTTTAATGTCTTATTTGATAAAAATGGGTGCAAAATTGTTGACATTAAATCAAATAATATAATGCTCATTGGTCATCGCATAGGTAATATATACAAGGTGCATTTAGATGACATTCATACATCCCATGCATGTTTTGTTGCACAAAATGAAAATGATGCATGGCTGTGGCATAGGAAACTAGGACATGCTAGCATTAGTGTTTTAGAAAAATTAGTTTCCCTAAATCTAGTTAGAGTTTTGCCCAAAATTAAGTTCTCAAATGACAAAATTTGTGATGCATGCTCTAAGGTTAAACAACATAGATCATCCTTTAAATTCAATAATGATGTTTCTACAAGTAGGTGGTTACAACTAATTCACATGGATTTATTTGGGCCTATTAGAACTATGAGCTTGGGTGGTAAATTGTATACATTTGTACTTGTTGATGACTATTCTAGATTTACTTGGGTTCTATTTTTAAGTACTAAAGATGAGGCTTTAGAAAAATTCATCACATTTTCAAAATTAACTCAAAATGATCTTGAACTTAAGATTTCTCACATTAGGAGTGATCATGGAACCGAATTTCAAAATCTAGGTTTTGAAGAGTTTTTAAATGAAAATGGTATTAGCCACAATTTTTCAGCTCCTCGAACTCCTCAACAAAATGGGGTAGTTGAGAGGAAAAATAGGACTTTACAAGAAATGGCTAGAACCATGCTTTGTGAAAACAATTTACCTAAATATTTTTTGGCGTAAGCCACAAACACCGCTTGCTACATTGTAAACCGTGTAATGATTAGGCTACTTTTAAAGAAAACACCATATGAGATTTTAAAATCTAAAAATCCTAACATTAGCTATTTTTCATCCATTTGGTTGCAAGTGTTTTGTTTTAAACAATAGAAAAGATAACTTAGGTAAATTTGATGCTAAAAGTGATGAAGCTATTTTCTTAGGTTATTCCTTAAACTCTAAAGCATATCGTGTATTTAATAAGAGATATTTAGTAGTATAAGAGTCTATTCATGTTGTATCCGATGATAACCTCCTTTCGAGGAAGGATTCTTGTAATGATGATGATGTAGGAATCCTTGATGCCTTTGATGGAGAACAAACTCAAAGGAGGATGAGATTCCAACGAAAGAAGAGGATACACAAGATCCACCTCTTGAAGCCTTGAAGGACTTGGCTCTTGAGGAAAAGGAAGTGAGCTACCCAAGGGAGTACAACTATGTCAAAGGTGGTGAAATCTTGGGTGATCCATCCAAGGGGGTAACTACTAGATCTTCTCTTAAACTCATGAACCATGTTGCTTTTATCTCATGCATAGAGCCTAAGAACATTAAAGAAGCTTTAAAAGATGATTTTTGGATTATGGCTATGCAAGAAGAGTTAAATCAATTTGAGAGAAGTAATGTATGGACACTAGTTGAAAAGCCTAATAATCAATCTATTATAGGAACTAAATGGGTATTTAGGAATAAACTAGATGAGAGTGGTAACATTATGAGAAACAAAGCTAGATTAGTTGCTCAAGGTTACACTCAAGAAGAGGGAATTGATTTTGATGAAACCTATGCACTCGTAGCTAGAATGGAAGCTATTAGGATGTTGCTTACATATGCATGTTATCGTGATTTCAAGCTTTTTCAAATGGATGTTAAATGCACATTTTTAAATTGTTTTATAAATGATGAAGTGTATGTGGAACAACCACCGGGTTTGAAGATTCAAAATTTCCAAATCATGTTTTCAAACTAACCAAAGCACTTTATGGTTTAAAACAAGCTCCTAGAGCTTGGTATGAAATACTTTCAAACTTTTTAATTGAAAAAGGTAAGGTGGACACTATACTTTTCATAAAAAGGTATAAAAATGACATCTTAGTAGTACAAATATATGTTTGATATTATTTTTGGATCTAGTAATGAGTGTCGTTGCAAAGAGTTTGCTAAGTTAATGCAAGGTGAATTCGAGATGAGCATGATGGGGGAGCTCTCATTCTTTCTGGGACTCCAAATCAAGCAAAGGAAGGATGGCACCTTCATCAATCAAGCAAAGTACATCAAGGATATGCTCAAGAAGTTTGGCTTGGAGAATGCAAAGCCTCAAGCCATACCTATGAGCTCATCTACAAAGCTTGACAAAGATGAAGGAGGTAAGTGTGTTGACTCTAAGCTTTATCGCTCTATGATTGGATCTTTGCTTTACCTTACCGCAAGGAGACCGGATATATTGTTTAGTGTTTGCTTGTGTGCTAGGTTTCAAGCTAGTCCTAGAGAGTCTCACCTTATAGCCGTTAAGAGAATCTTTAGGTACCTTAGAGATACTCCTTGTCTAGGTCTTTGGTACCCTAGGGACTCAACCTTCAACCTTCATGCTTATTCGAATGCGGATTACAAGGGGTGTAAAATCGATAGGAAGAGTACTTCGGGAACATGTCAATTCTTAGGTAGTATGCTCATATCTTGGTTCTCTAAGAAACAAAATAGTGTAGCTCTATCTACCACTGAAGCCGAGTACATATCCTTAGGGAGTTGTTGTGCTCAATTCCTTTGGATGAAGCAACAACTTTTAGATTATGGTATTAAAGTTGAAATCATACCACCTAAATGTGACAACACTAGTGTCATATGCTTAACCAAAAATTCCATCCAACACTCTAGAACCAAACATATATAAATAAGGCATCATTTCATTATAGATCATGTCCTTAAGGAAGATGTTGCTATAGAGTTCGTTGACACCATAAACCAACTAGCGGACATTTTTACCAAGCCTTTGGATAAAGGGCTTTTTTGGTCCCTTAGGAGGGAGTTAGGTCTAACTAGCCTATCTTGACCTTTTAGGACCTTTTTGTACTTAAATTGCTTGATTTCTTGAAAAATGCCATGCTTATGTGTTTTTACTCCTAATTTCATCCATGCTAATATTTAGGGGGGAGTATGTTTATGTTTGTGCATGTTATTCCTGCTCATTCATATCATTTATGCATATAGGACTTCATGAAATTCATTTTTCTGCAATTTTAGAGCCTTGTCTGCACCTTCAGGCCTAGGTGTATCGAAACGGGTCATTCTGTTTCGATACGGGTGCCTTAAAAGAGTGATTTATGACTAGGGTGTTTCGAAATGCCTTACAAGGGTTTCGAAACGGTTTGCCTCTGCCAAGAAGTGTATCGAAACGAGTTTCGATACGAGTCAACACGTGGGATTCGATACGGTCAAATCCATATCGGAACGATCAATAAGACTCGAAACTTCAGTCAACATTTTGGTACCCACGTTTCGAAATGATCGTGCCTATTTCGAAACAGGTATGCGAACAGCTTTAAAAAGGATCTTAAATGTTAAAGTTCACTTTTAATTAAAACTCATAAAAATCCTAACCCAATTTTCCCTATAAAACCCTCCAAACCTCATTGTTTTTCATCAAATCTTGAGGGCTTTTACACACAAACTCAAGTCTAAGCAAGCTTCAACAATTTTGTGCAAGATCTTCCATTCATTCATCCAAAATCCCTATTTAAGGTATTTTTTCATCCTTTTCTTTTTCCTTTGATTCTATTCGTTTTTTTAGATTAGAAAACATTAATTTTGTATATGTTATATGTTTTGCATTTTGGGTTTTTCAAAATTTGTAAAAAAAAATTTCAAAATCTTCAAATTTTTTATTCGAATATATTTGTTTTTACTCGTATTTTTTTTACTGTTTTTCAAAAGTTTTTTCCTATTAAAATTTGTTTTAAGTCTTTTTTAACCTAAATGGGATGTGTCATTGGATTGAATTAAGGATGTTCATGCATACACTTCGATTTTTAAATTGCTTGCTTTATGTTTTTAGGATTTTTCAATGAAAAACGTTAACAAGAAACGCAAGACGGGTCAATCGAGTGAAGCTTCAAGTCAAGCCAATATTCGTCCTAACCTCACCCAACTTTTTCTCAAAAGTCTTCAGACTCAAGAGATGAAGGATCGTTTCTCCTACGTCAAGGATATTGCCGTTCGTAGAGAGCGCGTTGTTGATGTTCCATTCCTTGATTCCGAGCGTTTCACTTTTCGCTATCTGGAGCGTTTGCAAGAATGGAACTTCATGGCTTTCTTGAACATACCGGATATTATCTACAAGCACATGGTCCTCATTTTCTACTCAAATGTCGTGCTCATTGATAATGAAGATCACACCGAGGTGATTGGCATTGAGTCGTATCTCTTAGGGAAGAAGTTCGTTATCAACATATCCTTTTTAGAGAATGCTCTTGGGCTCAAGAACGAAGGCATTGAGGATGAGACCCACTTCGGTGCTCACACCGACTTCGTTCTTTCTTTGGATGCTCATGACTGGTTCCTACACTTGATGATTTCATGGTTCATTCGCCCCTCCGGAGGTAAATTCTCCCATGTTCGTCAAGTTGATTATTTTTTGCTAGAGTGCTTAAATTGAGGGGGAGTTGGAACGTCTTCAAAATTTCAAAACTCTTAAAAATTCTAACTTATTTTGTTATATCAAAAAGGGGAGATTGTGAAACCAATAAATTGATTTTGATATAACAAAAGATTTAAGGACTAAATTGAAAAATGGAAAATGAATTTTTAAGTCCTCAAAACCCCTCTATGTATTTAAAGAAAAATGTTTAAGTCAAAACCTCAACTTGTCAAATATTTTCTAAGTGTTATCAAGCCAAAATAGTGATTTTCGAGTCACCGTTTCGGAACGGCCTTTGGGCGTTCCGGAATAGTTAACGTGTTTTGAAACGGATGAAGAACATCAGAACGGTTTGACCCGTTTTGATACAGTAGTATCGAAACAACCTCAAACGTTTCAAAACGGAATTCTAACTTGGTTTTAAAATATGACCGTTGAAGTTTTATAACTGAATTTAAAAATGTCGTTAATGCGTATCGAAACGCTTCCAAGCCGTTTCGATACAGGCTTTGACAGTGGCAAAATGTTTCGAAACGAGTTTCGAAACGGGCTCTTAGCGCATCGAACCGATCGTGCCTGTTTTGGTACGGTCTATTTATTACACCCCAACGACTCTTTCTATTTTGGTCTGTTTAGAAACAGGATCGGGAGTTTCGGAACGTGTAGTTATAGACTGCATTTATGGAGGGAAGATAACATCCCAACGGCTATATTGATGAATGCAACAACCCCAACGGCTAGAATTCAATGAGAAGGTGTAAAAGAGACCTCTAAAAGCTCCAGCAACAACTATTGATCTCCAAAAGTATTATCCAAACATCAAAGTCAAGCATTAATGCAAAAATCTCATTATTTCTTGTAAACCCCAATTGTGAAATTTTTAATTCCCATTCTTATATGTTCAACTGGGTTGAGTGCTTGTAAAAAGGGCTATATTTTGTATTAAGAGATATTAGTTTTAGCCTTTATCTTCTTTGTATTTCTTGAGTGAGGATTGGGTCAAATTTTGGGTAGAAAATTTGACCGGTATTGTAAAGGTTACCTCCTTAGCCTATAAAAGAGGAAGAACAATTAGTGGATTGTTGGAAAATCCTTAGTGAAGCTAAGGTAGTGGATGTAGAGTTCGATTGGAACTTGAACCACTCTAAATCCTCTTGTCTAGCATTTCTAATTTTCCACTCCACCACCAAAGGTTCTAAAAATCCAATTCACCCCCTCTTGGCTTATATCGTTTCATTGATCCACTCAACAAAACAGCTATAGGCCGTATCGAAACAGTTTGAAACTGTAAAATGTAGAAAGAGGGTTGTATCGAAACGGGTAAGGGTTGTATCGAAACGTTTTTGAAACTGTAAATTGGTGTTTCAAAACAACATAGCGGTGTATCGAAACACTTAACCAAATTTTTCAAAAGTTCGTTTCTGACAAGTATTGGCTAGTTTATTCAATGCTTGATTTTGAAAATACTTAACCCATGTATCGAAAACGGGTATGAGCCGTTTCGAAACAACACTTAAAAATCAAAAGCCCAGATGAAGGTTGTATCAAAACCCTTGTCTCGAAACAGAATAGCCCATATCGAAACAGATGTTTCTAGTGGCAAAACGTATTGAAACACTTTGGGAGAGTTTCGAAACGCCTGGGCAATTTTGTGTATTTTGGCTTTGAAACACTTAGAAAATTTTATGAGGTTTAAGTTCTGACTTCAAAACATTTTAAGTATAAATTTTACTTTTCAAATGTAAGTATTTTGATTACTTAAAATTTATTTACTTTGCAATTTAGTCCTTAGATTATTTGTTATATCAAAATCAAATATTGGTTTTACAATCTCCCCCTTTTTTGATATAACAAAAGCAAAGTAAATTTTTAAGTAAGCTCTCCCTAAATTGAAGCTAGGTTTTGAAAAAGATTTTGAAAATTTTAGCTTAACCCTTCTCATTTTTTAGATCAAAATCAATAAAAGGGATATAATCATGAGATAAAGCAATATAGCACAAGGCAAAGCAAAATTAAAGCAACATAGTTTCATTAAGCATAATAAATCAAAACAAAATAATTCCATAATCTCCAAACATAATATCTAAACTTAAATCAAAGCATAGGTCTTAAAGCAAAAGCATATATAGGTGCATAAAAAGGGAAATCTTAAACTAGGTGATATGCAATAGAATGCAAAGAAGGCTCGTCGTCATCTTTATCTTCATCATTGGCGGTGCCCCTTCGAAATTGTCTCCACTCGCCATAGAAGCCGGTAAAGGACATGTCCATAGAGGCTTGTTGAGTTTCAAATATTAGTTTTATAGAATTACGTTTGTGGGCGATTTTCTCACTTTGTTCGGCTCTAATTTACGTTTGCGTTTGCGTTTGTGGTTAGATCTAACATTGCCTCAACTGATCAAGATGACGTTCGTTTGGTTTTTCCTCCTAATAATTCATGATTTGGACCCTCAAATTATATTTTTAATATGTGAATTGCATTCGTGGATGATTTTCTCACGATGTTCGACTCTGATTTGCGTTTGGCGATGGTCTTTCAATAGCTTGATTCTCTTGTGTGGTTCGTTTGTTGATGCAGTTAGATTTGTTCGTATTTATTTTTTGTTCGAATCTTTTAATTGTGGTTTTAACTTTTCATTTGGGACCACTTTTCCCAACTTGATACCTAACATATCATTTGGGACGTTGTGCCCCTAAAATTTCCACTGTCACCTATTTTGCCCCCAAACCATTACTTTTACCGTTTAAAAAATTCAGCCATTAAAAATAATTTCCATCCAATGAGATCATGCAACATCATCTCCTCTAAAATTTTTAATTTAGTTCAATAATAATATTATTTTATTTAAATGCTAATATTTAATAAAATTTAAATTAAATATTTTAATATTAAATTAGTAATTTTTAATAAATTAATTATTAGTTTTTTTAATTCTAAATAAATTAGTTTTACAATTTAGTCCCATCAAAATAAATTAAATGTTAATATTAAATAGTCCCTATTACGTCCCAAAATAAATTAATTTTATAATTTAGTCCCATTACTTCCCAAATTTAGTTTCACATTAGTTTAATATTTAATTAGTCTCTTAATTTATCTAATTTAATATTAAATTAATGTTTTTAGATAAATTACATATTGCTAATTTAATATTAAAATGTTATTAATAAAGATAAATTAAATTAAGATTAATATTATTTTATTTTAATATTACTAAAGAGCAACTCCAACATCAAATAAATTAAAGGAGACACCATATATATACCATAAACTACAACACATGCAATTCGTATAAATTGATTCTTTTGTTGGGGATTTGCAGGGAGATCCGTTGAAGCTGAAAGTGAACAAACTAACATCTATAAAAAAATAATTCAAATTTTGCTCAAAAAAGAATATAATTAAATTAAGTAATTGTTTAGGGTCAATTTTAGGTAATTTAATTTTTCTAAAAATTTACTAATTTAACAATAAAGTATTTAATTTATTTTTATTAAATATTATCATTTAAATAAAATAAAATTATAACTAATAATAAATATTGGACTAAAAAATATAATTCGAATAAATAATATTACTTTTAAGGCACCTATTATTAATACTAGTGGCTTGTATAAAAAAAATATTTTCTATTTTATATCGTTGGTGAGGTAAGCCAAGCAATCACATGCAGACTAAATAGGCTGGAAGATGCTATAGCCTCCAGATTCCGATTCCAAGTTCCAAGTTCCAAGTTCCAAGTACAACAAGCATTACATTCCAGATCTTTTCAAAAAAAAATAAAAATAGCATTACATTCCACATCATTCCCTTGCACTTTCCTAAGGTACTTTTAGCTAATCATATTAATTGCTCACAATGATACAAATGCCATTGTCTCTTACCTACTTTCTTAAATTCATAACATTGACCAGTCTTTTTTGAAACCATAGGTCCATAATCCTATGTTTACCCTAGTAATACTAATCCCCACAATCATGCAAAACGACAATGGCTAGCTAACAAACTCGATTGGACTCAGTTCACATTCTACTCACCCGAGTGGAGGAAGATGAACCCATTCCCTTTGCAATTTGTCTCAGAACAAACTTCTGAATCTTCCCTGTTGAAGTCTTGGGCAATTCTTCCTTAAACACCACCGTTTTGGGCACCATGTAGTGTGGCAACTTGGCTCTGCAATACTCCATTATCTCAAACTCAGTGGGTTTATGAGTCAACTCAGCTTTCAAACTCACAAAAGCGCAGGGAGTCTCTCCCCAATACTCATCTGGCCTGGCCACCACCGCGGCTTCATTGACGGCAGGGTGAGTGTAGAGAATGGACTCCACTTCAACGCTGCTCAGATTCTCCCCGCCGCTAATTATAACATCCTTGGAACGATCTTTGATTTCCAAGTATCCATCAGAGTGGATCACCCCAACATCTCCGGTGTAAAACCAGCCGTTTTCTTTCAAGCACAGCGATGTACCCTTTGGGTCCTTTAGATACCCCAACATAACACAAGCACCTCTCAGAACGATCTCCCCGAGAGTAGACCCGTCGCGTTTAACACTCACTCCTGACTCGGGATCCACAACGTCCGCTTCCGCCATACCCAGAGTTCTCACTCCCTGTCTCGCTTTCAGCCTCGCTCTCTCCGTCGCTGGATACTTGTTCCATTCCCTTTTCCAAGCACAAGACACAGCCAGCCCTCCCGTTTCGGTCAACCCGTACCCGTGACTCACTACGAACCCCAGTGACTCGGTCCTTAAAAGAACCGGCGCCGGCGGTGGAGCTCCGGCAGTGAGAATTTTTACAGGGTTTTCTAGCGGTTTGGCTTCAGGAGAATTTGATAACATGTTGAGTACCACGGGGGCTCCACACATATGAGTGACACCATGTTTTCTAATCAAACTGTAGATGACAGGGGCGTCGAATTTTCGGACACAAATATTGGTTCCACCGACGGCAGCCATTCCCCAAGTGAAACTCCACCCGTTGGCGTGAAACATGGGGAGTGTCCATAAGTAGACAGGTTGTTTTGGGATTTCCCAATCGATTAAAGAATCAATCGTGATGGTGAAAATCGCCCTGTGGCAATGAACCACTCCTTTAGGAGACGAGGTGGTGCCTGATGTGTAGTTCAACACAATCGGATCCCATTCACTTTTGGGTCGAACCCAGTTGAAAAAGGGGTCACCTTTCTCCACCAGGCTCTCGTACGTGTAACAAAACCTAGAATCAACGCCACCATCACCTTCGTAATCATCTTTGATTAAGACCAGAAGTGGGGGGTTTTGGTTAGGGGGGAACAAAGATATGGCTTCCAAGGCTAGAGACTGAGAAAAGATGTCCACAAACAGGAGCTTTGATTCACAGTGGCGTAGTAGAATGGAGATCGTACGGGCGTCGAGGCGGGTGTTGATGCTGTTGAGGACAGCACCGGCCATGGGAACGGCGAAATGAAGCTCGTACATGGCTGGGATGTTGGGGGCCAAAACGGAAACAACATGCCCGGATTTGATTCCGATAGTTGAGAGGGAAGAAGCTAACTGGAGACATCGACAGTGGGTTTGTGACCAAGTGTAGGAATTGGTGTTGTAGATGATGGAGGTGCAATCACCGTACACGGTGGCTGCTCTCTCTAAGAAGCCTAATGGGGTGAGAGGGGAAGAATTTGCAGGCCTTGGCTTTAACTCTTCCATTAATTTTCCTGTGCTAAAACGTGGGTGTCTCAGATTTCGTTTCTTTCCCTTTTACTATCTTTTAAACCCGCCTTAGTGGTTGTGTTAAACAGGTTTAGCCTTCAGTGGGTCCCCAAACCGGGTAAAAATTCTCTCCCCTTTTATATCATCACACTAAAAATTATTTAAAAATTAAATTTTAAACATTAACCCTAATTTTCACATCTTAAGCCTTAAACCCTACAACCTAAAAAATACACTCTACCCCTAATTTCCTAAATTCTAACCACAATTCTTAATCCTAAACCCTAGACCTTAAACCCTAAACCACTTGTTGACATGTTTAATCATTTATGTTTATTTCTTAATGATGTATTAATGGTTTATAATTCTCAACTTTATTACAAATTTCATATAATACATATAGAAGTAATTATTATTTTTTAAAAGTTAAAGTGATTATAAGGAAAAAATCCTTTACTCCTTATTATACCCATTTTATGTCTTCACACTAAGAATCACTTCAAAATTAAATTTTAAACTTTAACCCTAATTTTCATATCTTAAGCCCTAAACCCTACAACCTAAAAAATACATCATACCCCTAATTTTATAAATTCTAACCACAATCCTTAACCCTAAACCCTAAACTATATGTCCTCACACTAAAAATCACTTAAAAATTAAATTTTAAACCTTAACCCTAATTTTCACATCTTAAGCCCTAAACCCTACAACCTAAAAAATACACCGTACCCCTAATTCTCTAAATCATAACCACAATCCTTAACCCTAAACCCTAAACCCTAAACCCTAAACCACTTGTTGACATGTTTAATCATTTATGTTTATTTTTTAATGATGTATTAATAGTTTATAATTCTCAACTTTATTACAAATTTCATATAATACATATAGAAGTAATTTTTTTAAGTTAAAGTGATTACAGGTAGTATATGTTCTGAATATACTCTCAACCATTTGATAATGCATGCTCAATCACCCCGCTGTAGTTGTTGGTGCTCGAACCCGTGACCTCTAGAAACAACAATCGTTCCTTTAACCACCGAGACAAATTGGTTCGTGCATATAGAAGTAATTATTAAATCCGTTTCGATAAATATTTTAAATAAATGATGTAGTAATATATAGCAAGAAATCATTATTTGAGTCAATATACATTGGCCCTGTTTGGTAAATAGCGGTTTGGGCAAAAATTAGAGGTTTGAGGTATAATTAGAGGTTTGACTAGTCAAATTCGCTAATATTAATGTTTGGTAAATAGCGGATTGAAAGAGCGGATTGAGGTGAAAAAGCTAATTTTGAAAAAGCTCCTAATATGAGCTTTTTGAGATTAGAGGTTTGATATTAGAGTTGTAATGACTCTTTTACCCTTAACAACTACCAAAAATCTCCAAATAACCTAAATTAAATAATAATATTTTTTAATATAAGTAATAACATATTAAATATTGGACTTATTTGTTGTTACTACTAATTTATATGGTGACATTTGTAAGTTAATTCTATTTTTTATTATCACATATTTATATGTGCATATAAAAAAATTAATAATTATATAAATAATAAATTAATATATAAATCTTTCAAATATGTTTAGGAAATTTATATTAAAAAATAATTTTTACAAATCTAATTAATATTTATTAGATACAAAATATTAATAACTGATAAATTATTCAAACATGTATTAAATATAATCATGTCCTTATATGACATTTTGCTTGTTTAAATAATCAAACAGCTATCAGCTATCAGTTAATTTTACCAAACACTTTTATACAATTAGCTAATACAATCCGCTAGTCAAATCAGCTAATGTAATCAGCTATCAACTATCAGCTAATGTAATTCACTATCAGCTATCCGCTAATTACCAAACAGGGCCATTACTTTTATTTAGACTCCGTTAACTAATTACATTTAAAAATTATTTACTAATATTTTTTGTAATAATTGTTTTTAACATAATATAAACTTAACATGATTTGAATAGAAGGATATATGTATATATTATATTTTATTTCACGTGTGATATATGCGAAACAAAATATTTCGTATAAAAATATAGATTTATATCTAATACACTGGCGGTGGAAACTTTTAGTTTCCACAAGCGCCTTAATTTTAGGGTTTAGGGACTTAGTTTAGGGTGTAGGGTTTAGGGGTTTATGTGTAGGAGTTTAGAATTTAGGGGCAATAGTTAGAATTTAGGGGTTAGAGTCAAGATTTAGGGTTTAGATTTTAATGTAATATGCGGAGGATTTAAGTTTTAAACTATAAATTTTAAATTCTAACCATAAACCCTAAATTCTATTCACAATCCCTAAATTCTAAACTACTAAACCTAAACCCATAATCTCTACACCATAAATTGAGTCCCTAAACCCTAAAATTAAGGCGCTTGTAGAAATTTTTAATTTTCACTGCCAGTGTATCCAATAATTATCCTAAAAATATTAGGTAAAATATAGAAATGATCGGTAAACTAAACTAACCAAATATGATATTTTTTTACTACTAGAGTTTCAAAAATTACAAAATAATAATTAAATATATCAAACTGTTACCAAAAAATTATTGGACTTTATCAAATGATTACAAAAATATTCATTAAACTTATTAAATTGTTACAAAATGGCCCTTATACTTATCGAAATTTATCATTACTTTATAACATGTAGTGATTATTTTGTAACAGTTTGATAAGTTTAATGATATTTTATAACTTTTGAAACTTCAGTTGCCAAAATGATATTTTTTCTTAATTTAGTGACCATTTGTGTGTTTTATCCAAAAATATTTTTAGAATTTTTTCTAAGAAATGACAAAATGAAATGCTAAAGAATTTGTTCATTTATATACTTATCGTGTTTGGTCCAAGTGGTAAGCAGTTTGGTATCGCTTAAGTAGGTATCGAGTTTGAGACGTTTTGTATGCAGAAAATTCCCGCTGGGAGACTCACCCACTAAAATTAAGAGTGCGACGCGAGTCGGTCTTGATTAGTCAGGGATAAACCCTGGAGACGGCAACCAAAAAAAATATCATTATAAAATATTTAAATAGTTGTTTTTAATTTTTTTCTAGCCGAATTCATACATAATTAAAACTCGTATAATCAGTTCAATTAAAATTTATAATATATATTAATTATAAATTTTTTAAATATAAAATATGAAGAGGAAGGATTAAATGTCCATTTGGATCCACCGACGTTCTGATTGGGACTTGTATGGACCCCAGTCATTAACATTTGCTTTTGAGTTGTTTTGTCCGTTCCTCCAACGACAATTAATCAATTATGGGTGAATTTTTAAAAAATCAATATTAATATTGATATTAAAATTAAAATTAACAACGGCTATACATATGGCAAACTAAAAAAAGAACAAGATGGCCATGCATTTCCAAATGTGTCAGACAAAAATAACCGTATCATATTAAAATTAGGGTTAACTACCGGAATAATTACTTATGTTTCTTCTAGTACAGAGTTGATCATCGATTTTGAAAAAATGACCAGTAAGGTTACTTATATTTTCGGGGCATAAACTTTTGGTCACTCAGCGATTTATTGCCGTTAAACGTTGAATGCTTGGTGATCTGACAATGAAAAAAATAAGGGTAAATTACTGTAATGATCATTAAAGTTTATCCCATGTACATTTCTGGTCTCCGATTTTAAAAAATAAACATTATGGTCACTACTAAAAATGTTTCTTTCTAATTTTACCCTTTAATTTTTAAAAGTTCATTTTTCAACCCTAAAACTTTGCAATCAATTAGTAAAATAATATTATAAAGACTTAAATGAAAAATAGGTGCCTAAAGAATACCTTTTTTGAATTTTAGGTGCCGAAAGTATTAACCAATTCGTACCAATAATATTGTTAACAGATTGATTTAAAATATTAACATCTTGTACCAACCAATTAGTACTAATACATGTTAGTATTAACCAAAATGGATGGAAAAATTCATTAAATTTATAATATATGTATTTATTTTGAAAAGTAAATTTATAATATATATTAATTAATAAATACAATGGTTAGGTCAGTAGAGGTTAAAGTGATAAAAATTGAAATGTTAACGAGTTATTTTTTTCAAAATTAAAACCTAATTAAAATAAAATATTAAAGTTCAATATTGTTTAAAATAACTAATACTCGTAGCAGGGAAAAAAAGAAAGGATTATCAGAATAGGCATACATTAAGAAGAGGAGAAAGAGAAAACTGCTTATATCCTTGAAGCATTACAAAATTTCCAGGTAATGGATTCTTATCGCATCAATGTAATATAAATTAAATGAGATGATATATATATATATAATTACAAAGCAGAGTTGGTCAGAGACTTATTCATCTTATCATCTTGTTCGTCGTTTCCGGTGATGTCGTGTTGGGGGAAATGACCGCCTTGATCCGGTGACCAAAGGGGTGTGCTCAGGTGCGACGATCGACGGCAGAAGCGGCGGCGATTTGGGGGTTTGGGTTTAGGTAAATTTAGGGATTTTGGGTCTATTTTGTGAAAATTTCAAATTTTTGGGATTTATAAAAAAATTTAAAATTTTAGGTGTTGCTCTTTTTAAAAAATTAAATTTGTGCCACGTGTCAAGCATTGGTTGGTTAAATATATTTTTTAACACCCATTAACGGCCTGACACCTAAAATTCTAACTTTTGAAACTTTAGGCACCTATTTTTACAAAAAAAAAAAATACTTTCGACACCTAATATTAAAAAGGTATACTTTAGGCATATAATTTTCATTTAAGCCTTTATAATATTATTATACTAATTGATTGCAAAGTTTTAGGGTTGAAAAATGAAATTTTAAAAATTCAAGGGTGAAATTAGAAAGAAACTTTTTCAATAGTGATCATAATGTTTATTTTTTAAAATTGGAGACTAGAAATGTACATGAGATAAAATTTATAGGCCATTGTAGTAATTTACTCTTATTTTTTTCGCTGTCAGGTCACCAAGCCGTCAACATTTATCGGCAATAAACGGCTGAGTGACCAAAAGTTTACGCCCCGAAAACGTAAGTGACCTTATTGGTCGTTTTTCAAAATCAGTGACTAACTCTGTAATAGGGGAAAACATAAGTGGCTATTCCAATAATTAGCCCTTAAAATTATTGGTTTCATATTGCCTCCTCCCCCAGAATAAAATTTCCAATGGCAGCGACCGAAGATGTTGTGATTGGTCAGCCATGACTTTCATGCAATTTTTATTTTTGAACACAATCAAATGAACCAAAGGCTATGTGTTATTTAGACATAAATTTTAGGGTAAAATTCACAAATGGTCTCTAAACTTTGGTTCATTATTTAGTTTGGTAATTAAATTTTTAATTGCTTCAATATTACCATTAAACTTTATGTTTTGTTTCAATGTTATCACTCACCTGTTAACTGCCGTTGAAAACTGTAAAAATATTTAGTATGATAACACATTTAGTTCTCACCGTTTGCACATTCAAACAATTTAGTCCTAATTCAAAAAAATAATAAATTTAATGATCATTATTTACACATTATTCTAATTTAGCCCTATTTTTAATTAAAAATAATTTAACCCTAAAAATAAAATTCTAAACTCTAAACCCTAAACTTAAAACCATAAACACTTTCCATTTACAAGATAAATTCCAACTTTATTATATGTCCGTACAACGGTCCCTTGCTTAATCGATTCTCAATTCCATTTAGTCAAAAAAAATCTCAATTTCATTAAAATCTTAGTTTTTAATAAAAAAATAATAAACTACATCAATCACCACTCAAATTTCTTCTCACTCCTACTTTGGTCAATAGAGTTTAACAATTTTCAATTTAATAACTTAACTTTCGAATTGTTCATACTTTGGCCACTCTCAAATGACATGGTTATAAAAATAGAAAAATTCGATTAATCCTTAAAAAATCGGGTAATGCTTTTTTTACCTTGCTTATCAAATTTACCATATTACCATATTTCATATTTTAATAAGCAAAGTGAAAAAATTATTACTCGATTCAAATATTCCAATTAACCGGTCAATCGATTATCCGATTTAATTGGTACAATATAATATTAGGAATTGAATAATATGAATTTAGCAATTAACCAAAATAATTTTTAAGGACTAATCGAACCTGATTTCGGTACAAATTTGTAAAATAAGTTATTTCGATTACGGTTCATAATTTAAAGTAAAATTGATTAACCGACTTGATCTATTATATACAATATTTCTAAATTTTATGCATTACAATATCTTATAGTCTACTGATTTTGATACCCATCTAATTTTTTCCCAAAAAAAGGCTCTGGGTAGGATTAATAGGTGTGAACTTTCAAATTTTGATTTTCTATTTGTTTTTGCACTTTTATCACAATTCGAACAATTATTAAATTTATCATATTATCATATTTGATATTTTAATAAACAAAGTAAAAAATAATTTATAGAATCAAATATTTCGGTTAACTGGTTAATCGATTATCTGATTTAATTGGTACAATAGAAGATCGAGAATTGAATAATCTGAATTTACCAATTAACCAAAATATTTTTTAAGGATTAATCGATTTTTTTTATTTGTATAAACATGCCATTTGCAAGTAGCAAAAATATGAACAACTCGAAAGTTAAGTTATTAAATTGAAAATTTTTAAACTCTAGTGACCAAAATAGAAGTGAGAAGAAAGTTGAGTGATGATTGGTGTAGTTTACTCATTTTTTATTAAGAAAAAACGAAAACTAGTGTCAGCTTATAACAAAAGGTAATGAGAGGGACCATATTGAAAGCAAACTAAAAGTTTGGTGACTATATTGAAATCGAACTAAAAGTTGGGTGACCTTATCGAATATTTTAAAAGTACGGTGACCAAAATGAATCTACCCTAAAATTTTGGTGACCATTTATGTAATTTACCCTTATTTTTATGTTAATGATGGGTTAAGTGAAACAATGCGTTTGAGGTGTTCTCTCTAAACGTTGTCATTTGTGTTGTAAGGCTATAGGAAGAACCCTATTTTGAGTTATATTTTTATCGAATTGATGAGCTGTTATCTTTTTCTCCCTAATTTCTGATTCTGTGTCTCTCGTTGCTCCTCTAAACTTCCTCAATCCCCTAATAATTCTTCTTCTCTTGGTTCGTTGTGTTACAAAGGTATCAAAAACATGTCGATTCTCAAATATGGTAGGTAGTGTGGTGACTAGGCACCAATCAGCTCTGGCGGCACAAACAGCGGTGACTGAGCCAATTGTCTTAGCTCAGGTACCGAAATGACAACATGAAGTGGGTCATCTTGAATCTTTTGTTAATGGTATGGAGATTTTTTTGGAAAGTAAGATAGAGGATAAGTTCAAGGAGATGAAAGTGTCAATGATGACAGATTTGCACATGTTACTGGAAATAGCCATGGGAAAGAAAATCAGTACAGAGTCAATGCCCAGACCCCAGGATGGTATTATGGGTTCCTCACCTGATGTTCAAGCATCAGGAAGTGCTACTCCGACCCTAGAGAACACGGGTAAACAACAGGAACCTCCAGTGATGGTGGTAGAAGATGATGGTGTTCATGGTGTCGCGAGGGGTAATCAGGTCCAACCCAATAACTTTGCTCACCGTTTGTTATGCCTAAAATTTGATGGAAGCGATTTTAAAGGGTGAAAGTCGAAGCTAGAACAGTACTTTGAAGCTGATAATGTGCCTGACAATGCGAAAGTGAGATTGGTCATGTTACATTTGGAGGGGAAAGCTAAGCAGTGGCACCAATTTTCGACTAAAAGTTAGAGAAACTTGAATGAATTAAGGTGGGAGGAGTATTTGAAGCTGATGAGGGAACGCTTTGCACCGGAAGAATTTAGTAACCCTTTTCACAGAATTGATGGCCCTGAAGCAAACTAAAACTATGGAACAGTATTACGAGGAGTCCATCAGTCTCCTTAATCAGGTACAACTTCCTGACAATTATGTGTTGATCATGTTTAAGCAACATCTTAAGTTAGAAATTAATCAGTATTTAGAATTGTTACAACCTAAATCCCTGATGGATGTATTTCATGTGGCCAAAATATTAGAATGAATGTTTTTCTCAATACAAAAAAGCAAACATGGAGTACTGTGAAAGCATCACCTCCTCTTTCATTATATATGCCTGCTAGAACTAGTAATAGCAGTTTTAGAAATTCTTATAGTGCAGCTAGTGGGGGGAATTTTGTCAATCATTTCAGAACTCAAACTCCAGTTGTACTAAGTCCAACAGGTCAGAAAAGTGGAGAAAATTCTAAAAATCCTATGTCAACAGAGAAAGTGATTTCAGCTACTTAAATAGAGGAGAGAATGAAGAAGGGACTTTGCTTCTGGTGTGCTGCCAAATACACACCAAGGCATAAGTGTGCCAAATCTCAATTGTATCATATCACTGCGGATGGATTAGAGGAGGAGGGTGAAGAAGAGGAATTTTTAGATTGTGAGGATAGTAGAGAGTTATTGAACCTGGAGGGAAGCAAATTTGAAGGTCCAACAGTTTCTTTACAGGCCATGTGGGGAGCTACCAGCTATGAAATAATGAAGTTAGAATTCGAGGTGAATAACCACAAGTTAGTAGCACTGCTTGATTCTGGGAGCACCCAGAACTTCATTAGCTGGGTAGCAGTCAAGAAACTGGGATTGCTGGTAGAAAGGAAGAAGTCCTTGAAAGTCACTGTGGCAGATGGGAATTCTTTGAAAACTATGAGAATATGCAGAGAAATGAGTTGGAAAATTCAAGATCAATGTTATACCACTGATTTCCTAATTTTACCTTTGAAAGGAAGTGATGTGGTTCTAGGCATTCAATGGTTAGCAACTTTGGGTGTGGTACACTGAAACTTTGCCACTCTTAAGATGTAATTTCAACAAGGAGATGGATCTGTAGTGTTAAAAAGGTTACAACCTCAACCCCTGGATTGGATGGGACCCAAGGAGTATAATAAGCTGTTGAAAGGGGTCAGTAGCTTTTTTACAACAGATGTGTTTGTTTTAAACGCTCAATTGAAGTTTAAAGAAAGAAAAAGGGCGAGAGCATCCTGGAATACAATAAGTTCTGTTTGAATTTTCTGATGTGTTTGTAGAACCAAAAGGTTTACCCCCTGAATGAGGGTAAGATCACAGGATTCAACCACTGGATGAGAATGTTGTGGTAAAAATCAAACCATATAGGTATCATTCTTGGCAGAAAGATGAGATTGAGAAGTTGGTCGAGGAAATGTTGGATTCAGGCATAATTAGAGATAATAACAGTGCATTTTCTTCACCAATAGTGATGGTTAAGAAAAAAGACAACTTTTGGAGGATGCGTGTTGACTACAGGAGGCTGAATCAGGTTACAATTAAAAATGAATTCCCTATGCCTATGATTGAAGATCTTTTAGATGAGTTGGGGAAGGCTAGGGTATTTTCAAAACTAGATTTGAGGTCTGGATATCATCATATCAGAATGTGGAAATATGATATCCTAAAGACTGATTTTAGAACTCATGAGGACCACTATGAGTTCTTAGTGATGTCATTTGACCTCACTAATGCACCAACTACCTTTCAGGGATTGATGAACAAGATCTTCAAGGGACAGTTGATGAAAACAGTTCTAGTCTTTTTTGATGATATCTTAATTTACACCACTGATTGGAATTCATATCTATTACATATTAGGGAGGTGTTGAGCATCTTGAGAAGCCACAAATTGTATGCAAAGAAGAGTAAATGTTGTTTTGGGGCAGAGGTGATAGATTACTTGGGGTATGTTATCTCTAAGGGTGAAATTTCCATAGAAAAATATAAAGTGGACAACATTCTGGACTAGCCTGTTCCCTTAACAGTCAAGGAATTGAAAGGGTTTCTAGGACTCTCTAGGTACTACAGAAGGTTCATACAAGGCCATGGAACCATTTCCAAACATCTGACTAATTTATTGAAAAAGGTGGAGTGGAGATGGAATTAAGAAGAGGAAGAAGCATTTCAGAAACTGAAAGAGACTATTAGCTCAGCCCTTGTATTAGCTCTCCCAGATTTTGGGAAATTGTTCACAGTGAAAACTGATTCTTATGACACTGGTGTATGAGCAATTTTAGTGCAGATGAAGAAGCCTATAGCCTTCTTTAGTAAAGGGCTGGGAATTAAACATCAAAAACTTTCTGTGTATGAGAAGGAGATGCTTGCAGTGCTAATGGCTGTAAAAGAATGGTCACCCTACCTGGTGGAAAGATACTTCTAGATTAAAATAGATTATCAAAGTTTAAGGTTTCTCTAAGAAAATCAAGCTGTGACCCCTGCTCAACAAAAGTGGGTAGCAAAAATGATGGGTTATGATTGTGATATTTGTTATAAGAAGAGGATTAACAGCATTGTGCCTGATGTGTTGTCTCGGAAACATATGGGAGCTAGTTGTGCAGCTACATGCAACAAGATGATAGATTGAAAAGAATCATTAACGAGCTGAAGGATGGAACCATGAGGCCAGGGAAATATTTTTGGGATGAAAGACAATTATGAAGGAAGGGAAAGATGGTAGTTGGCAATGACACAGAGTTAAGGAAGGAAATCATTGACTACTTTCATGGTAGTGCCATAGGAGGACATTCTAGAGTATATGCCACTATTAAAAGGGTGATTGAAGTATTCTATTGGAAAGGATTGAGGAAGGAATTGAAGAATTTGGCGAGGGAATGTAGGATTGGTAAAAGAAACAAGGATGAGCTGCAACATCCCAAGGGCCTATTACAACCCTTGCCTATTCCAGATTCAGTGTGGTCATCCGTGGGAATGGATTTTATAGAGGGGTTGCCATTGTCCAAGAAGAAGGATGTAATCCTAGTGGTGATTGAAAGGTTGACCAAATACTGTCATTTAATTGCCTTTGCTCATCCATACACTGCCAAGGATGTGGCACATGTTTTCTTAGAAAATGTCTTCAAGTTGCATGGGTTGCAAAGTAATATAGTGTGTGACAGGGAAAATTTTTTCATGAGTACATTTTGGAAAAAAATATTTTAAAAATTGGGAGTGTAACACCCCTCACCCGGCTTAGGAGTTAACCAGCCAAGGAGTGTTAATCGAATACACACAAGAAATACAAGCCATTTAAAACTTCCTTGAACTCATCCCTACTAGATGAGTTGCATGTCTAGCAAGGAACTTAAACAATCAACTTAATCATACAAGAATGGAATTTGAATAAAATCTTAGACATGAAGGATTCAAACAATCTCATTACATAAGTAAGCATATTACAAGATTGTACATTTCATAGATTAACACTTTAGAACATTTACTTATAAGTTACAACAATGGTTGATTATACAAGTCTAGTTTAGCTAGCATAGCATTCGATCAAGCATCTACATTAAGGCATAATCATTAGCAAATTCTCATGTCCAACATGCGCAACTATGATCCATTTCAAGACAATGTTCAAACATGGTTTCAATGACATACTTCATGTAAGGTTAACTAAGTATAGCATTCTAGTATATTACAATCAAGACAAGAAAGTATATCATGTTGGTTAAACTAGTCAAGCCACTAGATGAATACATTCAAACCATCTCTCATATATATATACATCACATCAAACAAGTTTAAGCATCACATAACAATCAAGGCTAGCTACCAAGACCATACTATTCGAACTAGGGGCAAGCAACCATGATTCATTACACAATTCAAATATAGCTAGATCAGGTAAGCCAAGTATCATTTTCCACATTCGACAAGTCATGTCTATCTCATTCTCATACCATTGATATCATAGACATCAGACATTATCGAACTAGTCTTTACAATCCTTTAAGATCGAAGTGATATATACAAACATACAAAACAAGGAAAATGCATGATCTAGTTTAACTATGTACATATCTAGGTGCCACCAACTAGGAGAGTTACAAAATAAGTACGAAGTCATACTTCTAGCCCTGCTTGTGTCTTGCTTCGAGCTCGAGGAAGATAGGTTTAAGGTCTCTTTTAACCTGTAGTTTGGGAAGAATGGAAACAAGAGTGATAAATACATAATGTACTTAGTGAGGTAGAAACCTATTGCTAACCAATTATCCAATTAAGTAGTCTTTAAGTCAAGTATAAACCTAGCTAAGGTTTGTAGCATGTGAAGTAAAGTATAGCTTAAGGTTTCAAGCATTTCAAGACAAGTATGAAGTCATGTAATCATGTATAGCTATTACCATTTATGCAAATCATTACCAGCACAAGTACATACAATGAGAATCTTAAGCTCAGGCCATCTATGTAGCACCCATCGCCCAAACTAAGAGCGAGGAGTGTCGATGCGGAAGAATAACGGAAGCATATAAAATTCGGGTAAATTAAAACATTTTCACCAAACAATTACTTATAACCCAAGGCAATGTTTCTAGTTTTCTTTATAACAATTTGGCAGCAAGGATATCAACACATGAAACAACTCAAACAACATCTTAAATGACACAAATTGGCAGAATGCATGTACCCAAAACCGTCACAAAGCAATTTCATATAATTAAGTACAAACATAATCAAACAGATTAACAGTTACTACTGGCATCTTGCACTCTTCGTATTAAAACAAGCATAACTCTTAATTCTTACGTCGGAATTTTAATCACTATACATCATTGAAAAGATTATTTAATCTATTATCATATCATATAAATCTTACGATTTAATTCCTATCCAAATAATACAATTTATTACTCAAAGTCGCAGCAGATTCGGTTCTGGACAATTTGCACTGTCCAGACAGTTTTATTTATAATTTTTAGCACAATGACTAGAATTCGATTCTGTTTTCTTCTACTTAAAATAGACATAATAAAGTTTCATACAACAAAATTTTAACTTCAAAACTCAAGTATACATTTTTTGGTGATTTATTGAAGTTACTGCCCAGAACCGAACAATCTGGGTAGATTTACACTAGGCCATTTTCAACCATTTTAGATTCTTTAATTTTAATCCCTAGCAAGATTCTCCTGCATCCAACACCATTTGAACGAGTTACAAGACAAGAATCTAAATCTTCAAACATTGAACAGTATGTAGCTATCAAAAGATCGTTGCATCATTTCATTCATAGATATTCATATTTACATCACAAAATGAGATTTTCATCAACATATTTACACAAAATATTATCACCCACTCGATCAGCTACAAATTTACACTACTGATCATTACAAAACACTATCATCCATTCATAAGATCCTTACATACATTTCATAAAAAGTTTCAAGACAAGCCATATGCATGAGACTTGGATTACTAGACATAAAGCTAGGCCACCCACTAGGAGAGTAACAAGGAAAATACAAGGCATACTTTATTTCTTCTTGTGTAATAGCTCAATTCAAGGTTTGGGTAGCTTGATCACTTTGGAACCTGTTTTTGGGAAGAATGAAAGAAAGAGGTGATAAGTACTTTTGACGTACTTAGTGAAGTTACAACTACCTATCAATTTTGTCATGTTACAATTAGGGTGTTTTAGCACATTTCATTTAAGGACAACCTAATTAGGCTTCATTTTGATTAAGTAAGACCTAGCTAGTCCGCATATCCATAAGAAGATTGTATTTCCACACATGTCAAGTAATAGCATAATTGTTTTATCATCAAAACACTTGAACAAGCCACGTATCAAACATGTCAAACATCCCAACTACCCAAATTATCCCAAACAACATGTAATAAAATCAAATCATGAAATTCCCATACATTTCAAGTTCACATTTAACCACAGTTTACATTTGTATGCAATTCTTTTCTCAACCTCAATTTAATCTCATTTTTGGCCTTGGTATTTAGCTAAACTAGGTAACCGAGTCTCAAGTACAAGATGGTACATAGTGTATCTGCAAGAAGGTGTCCATATACCGCAAGATGGTACACATGGTACCCAACAAGAGGATACCTTTGGTATCTAACAAGAAGGTGACTAACCACCTATTCAAGACGGTACATTAAGTACCTAAACAAGTCGAGCTCTTAGACTCTAAGGCATGCCGTCCTACCTAGGGATAGCTAGCAACCAAAGTCTTATTAAATCTTGAAAATTTAAACAACATACCAAGTAATTTACTCCACAATATCATCAAGGACAGATTCGATTAAACTTTATGATCATATATGCTTCAATTCCTTTCATAAAAGTTGGGTATCTCACAAAAGCATTTAAACAAGTTATTCGAACATACCAAACCAATCAAACACCAATCAATAATGCATGATTCACATACCTTGAATCCAAGCAAAGCTAGCATGCCACTTTATACCTTGGCAATAGCAAATGCATATGAAACATATATTTGGACACGAAGAATTCAATCCAAGCAAACAAGCAAGTCAAGGACATAATCATCATGGCATCAAACACGTTTTCCCATTTTAACCATTCTTCCCTTATTATCGAATATGAAATTAGTCAATTTTCATAGCATTTATATAAAAAGGGATGGTTAGGACCTAGGTCCTAACCCTAAAAAGAGTTACACTCACAATACTCTGAGCTTAATCTTGAAAGGTTATGCCCTTATGTTTACCTTTCAATGATCCTCCTTTATAACCCTCAGCAACTTCCTCTAATTCTTGCTCTAGAAAGTCACATATAACATAAAAACATCATTAGAATCAATACAATGACAACTTAAGCTCATTTGAACTACAATATCTCAAAACAGTTTCGATTCTAGCAGTTTGGACATCCTTCAGTAATCTGATCATAACTTTTAATATACTCATTGGATTTTCAATTAATTTATACCCTTAGAAATATAATTCAATTATCTATCTAACCATATAAATCTCATATTTTTATCTTTTCTAGATCAATACAGTTTATTAGTTGAAGTCGGGTCAATTTTACAGCTTGAAACTGCCCAGATTTTATTTTATACTACTTGTAGGAGTTAATTCTCCTAAGACATGTACAAATCCATTTTAGCCCTTTAAACCCTTAACTCTCCTGTTAATCCCCTATTTTTACAGATTGAGTTTGACCTCTAAGGAGTTCATTTAGATTCCTAATTTTAACATTAATCCAGAAGAGTCCATGTTTCACTAGTTTGATAATTACCGCCTTAACCGTCCTTATCAATGAAGCCTTCTATGTGACTAGTCTCATTCTAAGGTTAGATTTCATCAAGTTAATAACAATTTTCACTTGTTTAAACACTTCAATTCACTAATATACCAAATTTCCAACAACTTTCTCCTACACTAAATTTTCCATATTTAATTATAACATCACCAATTCGATTTATTACCTAAACACATCACTTAAACACATTTTAACATACATGCATCAATCAGTCAGCCTTAGTTCATTCATTATCAATGTAGTTGTATCAATTTACTCAATTTAACTTATTTATCATCAATTTCCAAGTATCATATAAGCTATCATCATGGATTAAATCGAATAAAACAACAACAAATTCGAATGAAAGAAGAGGGTTAAGAGCTTACACTGCTTTGTTTAAATCAATCCTATAGCAATTTAACCACACACAAGCTAATTTCTAGCTCCTTAAAGTGTTTCTCTCAAACTCTCTCTCTCTCTCTCTAAATATTTTTCCTCTCCAATTCGGCTGAGTGAACAAAATGAAGAAGATGATGGGTTGTCATATAAGATAATGGGAATATTGAATGACCATTTTGGCCTTAATTAGTGCTTAATTAATAGCTTAATCAAGGGCAGGCCTAGGAAAGTATATATTTGCTATGCAATCTTCAAGTTACCTACACTATTCGGTTAGGTCACTATAATTTAGCCACTAATTTCATTCAATTATTCGATTTAGTCCTTACTCAATTATCTTTTAATTTCTTTGACTTTCAGCACTTAAGTTTTACTTCTCTTGCATTTAGGTCCTTAACTTCATTTTGTTCAACGTGCCTTATTTCTCTAATAAGGTTTTCAAATTAATCACAATAATTCTAGACTCAATTTTTAGGGTGTTGTAATTCTCCCCTCCTTAAAAGAAGAATTCGTCCTCAAATTCTTATTTGAATTGAATAGATGAGGATATTGATTTCTCATTCTATCCTCGGGTTCCCATGTTGCTTCCTCCATTTTATGGTTTCTCCATAAAACTTTCACCAAGGGAACGCTTTTGTTTCGAAGTCTTTTGATTTCACTATCAAGAATTTGGACTGACTCTTCTTTATAGGATAGATCAGGGTTTAGTTCGACTTCTTTTGGCTCAAGGATGTGAGATGGATCGGATCGGTATTTTCGGAGCATTGAGACGTAGAAAACATTGTGAATCTTATCGAACTTGTTGGGAAGTGCTAAACGATAAGTCACTGGACTGATTCTTTCAAAAACATCAAATGGTCCAATGTAACGAGAGCTGAGCTTTCCTCTTTTACCGAATCTGAAGACCTTCTTCCATGGTGAGACTTTCATAAATACTTTGTCTCCAATATCATATTTGATATCCATTCGTTTCAAATCAGCATAGGCTTTTTGCCTATCAAAAGCTTGTTTTAATCTATTATGGATGATCTGGACTTGTTCTTTGGTTTCCCGAAGCAATTGAGGACCAAGAACTTGGCTTTCTCCTAACTCGGACCAACACAGAGGTGTTCTACATCTCCTTCTATACAGAGCTTCGAATGGAGCCATTTGAATCGAAGCTTGGTAACTGTTGTTGTAAGAAAATTCTATGAGTGGTATGGATTTCTCCTAGTTCCTTCCGAAGTCAATAACACAGGCTCTAAGCATATCTTCGAGCACTTATATCACTCTTTCATATTGACCATCACTTTGCGGATAGAAGGCCATACTTAGGTTCAACTTTGTTCCAAGAGCTCGTAGTAGAGTTCTCCAAAATCGAGCTATGAATCGGGGATCTCGATCGGAGATGATTGAAGTAGGAACTTTGTGCAAGTGAATCACTTCTCGAATACAAGTCAACTAGAGTTTCCAAACTATAGTTCATTTGAACAGGGATAAAGTGAGACGACTTAGTGGATCGGTCAACTATTACCCACAACGCATCATATTTTCTTGGAGTACAAGGAAGACCAGTTACGAAGTCCATCGTAATTTTCTCCCACTTCCAATGAGGGATTTCGATGGGTTGGAGCAGTCCAGTGGGAGATCGATGCTCTGCCTTGATTCTTTGACAATTCAAGCACTTAGATACGAAATTAGTGATGGCTGCCTTCATACCAGGCCACCAGTACAAGGATTTAAGGTCTTTATACATCTTGACAAATCCAGGATGTACTGAAAAGGGACTTTGATGAGCTTCTTAGAGAATTTCATTATTCAAGTCTTCGTTATTAGGAATACACACTATGTTATTGAAGTAGAGTATGCCATTCGAATGAATGGAGAAGTCTTGATTGGCTTTTGAGCTAAGTTTCGAGATGATAGTTTGAAGTTCAGGATCGTTTTGTTGCGGTTCTTTAATTCTCGAGTTTAAGGCAGATTGAACTTGAAATTCAGACATGATTCCCCGTTTTTGATAGACTCGTTGGTGAGCATTAATAGCATTTGGTGCTACAAAATTAAACAGGATCATTAAGGGTTATTCAAATGGATTGCTTACAATCCAAGGTAGATTTTGAATGATTACTTATCCCACAAGAAGAATTCGAATAGTTTCTTGGAAATCAAGTAATGTGTATTTTGAATGGCTATTGAAAATTCAAGGATGATTTTCAAAAGTTCAAGGTTTAAAATAGCTTACCAGAAGTCGATTTTCGACTAAGAGCATCCGCAACCACATTGGCTTTCCCGGGATGATAGTCGATGACTAAATCATAGTCTTTCAAGAGTTCCATCCATCTTCTTTGTCTCAAATTGAGGTTCTTTTGGGTTAAAAGGTATTTGAGACTTTTGTGGTCGGTAAATAGAAAGCATTTTTCACCGTACAAATAATGCCTCCAAATTTTGAGTGCGGACACGATTGTGGTAAGTTCAAGATAATGTGTCGGATAGTTGAGCTCGTTTGGCTTCAATTGTCATGAGGCATATGCAACTACATTATCTCCTATCATTAGGACACATCGAAGACCCGATTGAGATGCACCGCTATAAATTGTGAACTTTTTTCCCTATTCAGGTTGAATAAGGATCGGGGCATGAGTTAGGGCTTGTTTAAGCTGATCAAAACTTGGTTACTGCTTTTCTAACCACTCGAATGGTTGATCCTTCTGAAGGAGTTTAGTTGGGGGTAAGGCAATAGTGGTACAATAGCTGAGCTAGTTTGTTGATGGGAGCTCGATTTGGTATAGTAGCTGCAGGGGCAACGAGGTGATCTTATTTGAGGTTTGATACAAGCTGATTGAACATCTCTTTCATGCTTAAGAGGCATTCTTTTTGGACTGCTTGGATAGCAGGAACATCCTACTGAGGTTGAGCTGGAGCTTGGGGTTGGACCGTTTCTTGAGGTTCAGTTTGTCTTGGAATGTTCTGATAGAACCTTAGACTATCACCCTCCTTTGAGGATCCTCGAGGACTTTCATCATCCCGAGCTATTCTTGTCTCAGACATTCTACAATTGGGTAAACAAGAAAGGAGTTAGAAGAGCAATTACACAAGTATACCGAGAATACAACTCCTAGGGTGCCTGACTCAATCCTGTATGATGCATGTAATATCAATCCAATTCTAATATCTAGACTTAAAGCTCTGATTACCACTTTATGTAACACCCCTCGCCCGAGTTAAGAGCGAGGAGTGTCGATGTGGAAGAAAAACAGAAGCATATAAAATTCGGGTAAATTAAAACTTTTTCACTAAACAATTACTTATAACCCAAGGAAATGTTTCTAGTTTTCTTTATAACAATTTGGAAACAAGGATATCAACACATGAAACAACTCAAACATCATCTTAAATGAAACAAATTGGCAGAACACATGAAACTACTGGCAACTTGCACTCTTTGTATTAAAACAAGCATAACTCTTAATTCTTACGTCGGAATTTTAATCAATATTCATCGTTGAAAAGCTTATTTAATTTACTATCAAATAATATAAACCTTACAATTTGATTTCTATCCAATTAATACAGTTTAATACTCAAAGTTGCAGCACATTCGGTTCTGGACAATTCGCACTGTCCAGACAGTTTCATTTATAGTTTATTAACACAATGACCAGAATTCGATTCTGTTTTCTTCTACTTAAAATAGACATAATAAAGTTTCATATATTAAAATTTTAACTTCAAAACTCAATTATACATTTTTGGTGATTTATTGAAGTTACTGCCTTGAATCGTACAATCTGGGCAGATTTACAATAGGCCATTTTTAGCCATTTTAGATTCTTTAATTTTAATCCCTAGCAAGATTTTCCAGCATCCAACACCATTCGAACGAGTTACAAGACAAGATCTAAATCTTCATTCATTGAACAATATATAGCTATCAAAAGATCATTGCATCATTTCATTCACAGATATTCATATTTACATCACAAAATGAGATTTGCATCACCATATTTACACAAAATATTATCATCCATTCGGTCAGCTACAAATTTACACCGCTGATCATTACAAAACACTAACATCCATTCATAAGATCCTTACATACATTTCATAAAAAGTTTCAAGACAAGCCATATGCATGAGACTTGGATTACTAGACATAAAGCTAGGCCAACCATTATGAGAGTAGCAAGGATAGTGCAAGGCATACTCTATTTCTTCTTGTGTAATAGCTCAATTCAAGGTTTGGATAGCTTGCCCACTTTGGAACTTGTTTTTAGGAACAATGAAAGAAAGAGGTGATAAGTACTTTTGAGGTACTTAGTAAAGTAAAAACTACCTATCAATTTTATCAAGTTACAATTAGGGCGTTTTAGCACATTTCATTCAAGGACAACCTAATTAGGCTTCATTTTGATTAAGTAAGACCTAGGTAGTCCACTTATCCATAAGAAGATTGTATTTCCACACATGTCAAGTAATAGCATAACTGTTTTATCATCAAAGCACTTGAACAAGCCACATATCAAACATGTCAAACATCCCAACAACCCAAATAATCCCAAATAACATGTAATAAAATCAAATCATGAAATTCCCATACATTTCAAGGTCACATCTAACCATAGTTTACATCTGTATTCAAGTCTTTTCACAATCTCATTTTAATCTCGTTTTTGGCCTTGGTATTTAGTTAAACTAGGTAACTGAGGCTCAAATACAAGATGATACATATTGTATCTAGAAAGAAGGTGTCCATACACTGCAAGATGGTACACATGGTACCCAACGAGAGGACACCTTTAGTATCTAACAAGAAGGTGACCAAACACCTATTCAAGACGGTACATTAAGTACCTAAACAAGTTAAGTTCTTAGACTCTAAGGCATGTCGTCCTAACTAGGGATAGCTAGCAACCAATCTCTTATTAAATCTTGAAATTTTAAACCACGTACCAAGTAATTTACTCCACAATATCACCGAGGACAGATTTGATTAAGCTTTATGGTCATATAAGCTTCAATTCCTTTCATAAAAGTTAGGTATCTCACATAAGCATTTCAACAAGTCATTCGAACATACCAAACCAATCAAACACCAATCAATAATGCATGATTCATATACCTTGAACCCAAGCAAAGCTAGCATGCCACTTTACACCTTGGCAATAGCAAATGCATATGAAACATATATTTAGACATGGAGAATTTAATCAAAGCAAACAAGCAAGTGAATGACATAATCATCATGACATCAAACAAGTTTTCCCATTTTAATCATTCTTCCCTTATTACCGAATATGAAATTAGTCAATTTTCATGGCATTAACATAAAAAGGGATGGTTAGGACCTAGTTCCTAACCCTAAAAAGAGTTACACTCACAATACTATGAGCTTAATCTTGAATAGTTATGCCCGTATGTTTATCTTTCAATGATCCACCTTTATAAACTTCAGCTACTTCCTCTAATTCTTGCTCTAGCAAGTCACACATAGAATAAAAACTTCATTAGAATCAATACAATGACAACATAAGCTCATTTGAACTACAATATCTCAAAATAGTTTCGATTCTGGCAGTCTGGTCATCCTTCAGTATTTGGATCATAACTTTTAATCTACTCATTGTATTTTTAATTAATTTATACCCTTAGGAAGATAATTCAATTATCTATGTAACCATATAAAGCTCATATTTTTATATTTTCTAGTTCAATATAGTTTATTAGTTGAAGTTGGGTTAATTTTACAGCTTGAAACTGCCCAGATTTTATTTTATACTACTTTTAGGGGTTAATTCTCCTAAGACTTGTAGAAATCTATTTTAGCCCTTTAAACCCTTAACTCTTCCGTTAATCCAATGTTTTTACAGATTGAGTTTGATCTCTAGGGAGTTCATTTAGATCCTTAATTTTAACATTAATCCAGAACAGTCCCCGTTTCACTAGTTTGATAATTACCGCCTTAAAACAGTTCTTATCTTATCAATTAAGCCTTCTATGTGACTAGTCCCATTCTAAGGACAAATTCCATCAAGTTAATAACAATTTTCATTTGTTTAAACACTTCAATTCACTAATAAACCCAATTTCCAGCAACTTTCTCCTACACTAAATTTTCTAGATTTTGTTATAACATCACCAATTCTATTTATTACCTAAACACATCACTTAAACACATTTTAACATACATGCATCAATTGGTCATACTTAGTTCATTCATTATCAATGTAGTTCATTCATTATCAATGTAGTTGTATCAATTTACTCAATTTAACTTAGTTATCATCAATTTCCAAGTATCATATAAAATATCATTATGGATTAAACTGAATAAAACAACAACAATCTTTAATTTGTTAAACCAACAATAAATTTGAATGAAAGAAGAGGGCTAAGAGCTTATATTGCTTTGTTTAAATCAATCCTATAGCAAATTTACCCACATGCAAGCTAATTTTAAGCTCCTTAAAGTGTTTCTCTCAAACTCTCTCTCTAAATCTTTTTCCTCTTCAATTCGGCTGAGTGAACAAAATGAAGAAGATGATGGAGTGTCATCTAAGATAATGGAAATATTGAATGACCATTTTGGCCATAATTAGGCCTTAATTAATCGCTTAATCAAGGGTAGCCATAGGAGTGTATATATTTTCCATGCAATCTTCAAGTTTCCCACACTATTCAGTTAGGTCACTATAATTTAGCCACTAATTTCATTCAATTATTCGATTTAGTCCTTACTCAATTATCTTTTAATTTCTTTGACTTTCGGCACTTAAGTTTTACTTCTCCTGCATTTAGGTCCTTAACTTCATTATGTTCAATGTGCCTTATTTCTCTAATAAAGTTTTCGAATTAATCACAATAATTCTAGACTCGATTTTTAGGGTGTTACAATCTATATCATGTCATTCTTCTATCACTATTCGAATAGCATATCAACAAGAGGATTGTTTTTATTTCAAGTTTAATCAAGTATCAAGTCAAGACAAGAAGCATGCTCAAGTATAACAATTCAAGTATAGTCACATTTCATTTCATGTATATATTCAAGAATCATGTAAACAAGCAAATTCAAGTATGATATCAAGTAACATTTAAGCTTTACGCTATTTTTCTTTCTTGCATAATTTACTTTAGATTAGGCCTTAGTACTTAGTTATGTCTAGGTAATCGAGTCACCAACCAAACTGTTGCCGAAACAAGAAATTGGTCCTATCCCTCCTATTGTCTCCAGTGACTATAACACACATCCCTCCTACTGTCGCCAAATAAGGGCATTGGCCCTAGACCGTAGTCCACCCAACACAAGAGAGCTCTACACTCTATGACATGTCATCCTACCTATGACCAACTAGCAACCAAGACTTTGTTTGATTGTAGATCATTTACACAAGGTTCAAGTGTTCAAGACATGGAAAGTGTACATTTCATGATCAAGGCAAGTAACTAGCTTATTCAAGGCATCATTTTCAAGTGTTTGTTTATCAAGATCAAGATAGCCCTTAGGCTATTCGAGCCTTAGCTCCTATTATCATGTATCCATGGTAATTCAAGAAAGTATACATTTCATGTCATCAATAAACTTCAAGCAAGATCATTTCTAGGTACTCTTGGATCATTCGAATAGGTTAATACAAGGCATAGACGATCAACCATTTTTTACATGATCCATTTGCATTATCAAGTCATATATCAAGCATAGTTTAATACCAAGTTTCCTTTTAAGGTATTCTTCCCTTAATTCAATTACCAATCATAGTTTAGATTCATTATCATAGTATAACATATCAAGGATGCATAATTTGGTTAGGACCTAAGTCCCAACCCTATAAAAGCTACACTCACAATACTCCAAGCTATTTTCGATCTTGGATCCAAATTCCCTTTTGCTTTCCACTTGCTTGACCAACCCTTTCTTCTTCAACAAGATCCACTCCTTGTTCTAGGAATCACTCAATACAATGGGATCAAAACCAACCATCAAACAATACATTCAAGCATCCAAGTTCACAAAAAACTAGAGTCAAGCATTGTGCATCTAACATTCAAACAATTCAAGCATTTCTATCAAGCATATGCATTCATGTCAACCTAGCACTTGTATACATATTGTAAAACAATTTATAACCTTTTACTTATCAAAACAGTTTTGCCCTGCTCTTAAACTGCCCAAAATAGTCCCATTTTAACTGTATTTACAATGGTATACAAAACAGTCCCCATTATTTTCATTTTACTAAAAAATAGTCCCTAATTATACATAGTTTTATACAAGTCCAAAAAAATTTTAAAGCTTCAAAACAGTGGAGTTTTTAATTCAAAAACAATACATAAAACTATGTTTAAAATGCAGTCCAGTACAATTATAAAAACAGTCAAAATTTGTGCTAAAACAGTCCACAATTTCCTATATGTTCAAAACTGTCCCAAGTACATTTGTGCATCAAAAACAGTCCCAAAATGTGATTATATCATACAAGCAATTCAACCAGCTTTTAAACTAGTTTCCCCTATTTTTAAGTCACTATTTCCATACCCTAATTCATGCAACGTCCTGAAATTTCCAATTCTTTCAAACAGTCCCTTGTTGGCCAATGAACAATCAATGTGACTAGTTTCATTTCAAGCTAAATTCTCACTATCCAAACATGATTTTCAATTGATCAATATCTCAATTTAGTATGCAATTTAATTTCCAGCAAACTTTTTATTCAATTCAAGTCTCAATTCATAGGTAATTCGAACTACAATATCAATTTACATGATCATTTAAACAATGGTTTTCATCCATGTAAATAAACCATTCGATCAAACATAATTTCATCCTACATTCAATAGAAATTCAATCATCTATCAAGCTACAACCAAAGGCCAATTCAAGCATGAAAATTCAACAACAATTCTATAAATTCAAGCTCAAACATTAACATCTATCAACCATTCGAAACATGCTTGCTAAATAAAAATAGGTTTGAATTCACTTACAATTCTTCCTAACCTTTGATTTTTATGAAAGATAACACTACATGCAAGCACCAATTTCTCCTACAATGGTGTTTTTCTTCTCTCCCTTTCTTTCTCTCTAGTTTCGGCTAAGGAAGAGGTTGAAGATGATCCAAATGGCCGGTCATCACCTAATGGTTAAACACCATCTTGCCATGTGGACAAGTCCTCCACTAAGTATATTTTTACCATGCAATCATGTAGTTTTAATTTATAACATTTTAATCCTTAATAATTTGGTTAGCATTGCTTCAATTCTTAAGTTTTGGCCTTAACTCAATCAATTCCCATTATATATAGAATGTTTGCACTATTGAGTTCTAGTTACTTTTGTAACAAGCTAATAGGTCCTAGTTTGGGGTATTACAATTCTCCCCCTTAATAAGAAAATTGCCCTCGAATTTACCTAAGTTGAACAAGTGAGGATATTGCTTCTTCATTATTTCCTCTGACTCCCACGTAGCTTCTTCTGACTTATGATTTCTCCATAGTACTTTCACTAAGGGAACATTCTTGTTTTGAAGCCTTCTTTCTTCTTTGTCAAGTATTTGTATTGATTCTTCTTCATATGACAAGTCGAGATTCAATTCAACCTCTTTAAGTTCTATAACGTGGGATGGATCATATCGATATCTTCTAAGCATAGAAACATGGAATGCATTGTGGATCTTATTAAATTCACTAGGGAGTGCCAATCGATAAGCCACTGGACCTATCCTTTCAATGATTTCGAATGGTCCAATAAATCAGGGACTAAGCTTTCCTTTTCTTCCAAATCTGAAGACTTTCTTCCAAGGAGACACTTTGAGAAAGAATTTGTCTCCATTGTTGTAATGAATGTCTCTTCTTTTCAAGTCTGCATAGGCTTTTTTCCTATCAAAGGCTTGCTTCAATCGGCTATGTATGATTTGATCTTGCTCCTCAGTTTCTCTGAGCAATTGAGGTCCCAATACCTTGTTTTCTCCCAATTTAGACTAACACAAGGGGGTTCTACATTTTTTTCCCATACAAGGCTTCAAATGGTTCCATTTGAATCGATGCTTGATAGATGTTGTTGTAAGCCAACTCTACAAGAGGTAAAGATTTCTCCCAATTTTTCCTGAAATCTATCACACAAGCACCTAACATGTCTTCGAGTAGTTGTATCACCTTTTCAGATTGTCCATATGTTTATGGATGAAAAGCTATGCTAAGATGCACTTTGGTCCCTAAAGCATTTTGCAAGGCATTCCAAAATCGAGAAGCAAATATGGGGTCTCGATCGGAGATTATAGATGTAAGTAATCCGCGCAATCGAATCACTTCACAAATATATAGTTCAAACAAGATATCTAAGCTCATTTCATTCGAACATGGATGAAGTGTGCCGACTTAGTGAACCTATCAACAATCATCCACACGATATCGTTTTTCTTGGAGTGGAAGGAAGACCTCTCACGAAGTCCATAGTAATACGATCCCATTTCCATTGAGGAAATTCGATGGGTTGAAGCAATCCCGTAGGGACTCTGTGCTCGACTTTGACTCTTTCGCAAGTCAAACACTTGGATACAAATTTTGTAATAGATGACTTTATGCATGGCCACCAATATAGTTGTTTCATGTCTTTATACATCTTGACAGATCTCAGGCGTATCGAGAAGGGGCTTCGGTAAGCTTATTGTAATACCCCTTTCTTCAATTCTTCATTGTTAGGAAGATAATCTATCCTTGAAATATAGTAGTTCATTCGAATAGATGGAGAAGTCAGGATTGGGTTCTGAATCAAGCTTTAACATGATAGCTTGAAGATCCAGGTCAGTTTGTTGAAGGTCTTTGATTCTCGAGATCAAGTTAGATTGAACTTGAAGTTCAGATAGAAATCCATGTTTATTGTACACTCAGAAGTGTGCATTGATTGCATTGGAAGCTACAATGAGAGTTATAGGATAGGTTCATGTATTCAAGAGGAAAATTTCAAGGATATCACTTCTACAAGATTTTCGAAGGGCTTACCAATGCTCGATTTGTGACTAAGTGTGTCTGCTACCACATTGGCTTTACCGGGATGGTAATAAATGACTAAGTCATAATCCTTCAACAATTCCATCCATCTTCTTTGTCTTAAGTTCAAATCCTTATGAGTCAGGAAGTATTTGAGGCTTTTGTGATCGGTGTATAGGTAACACTTCTCACCGTACAAGCAATGCCTCAATATCTTGAGGGCAAACATGATGTCAACCAATTCTAGAACGTGTGTAGGGTAATTTAGCTCGTGTGGCTTCAATTGATGTGATGTATATGCTACAATATTGCCTCCTTGCATCAGGACACATCCCAGTCCTGAATGTGAAGCATCACTAAACACCGTGAACTCCTTTCCCGTTTCTGGTTGTATAAGATCCATTGCATGTGTCAAGGCTTGCTTAAGCTGGTTGAAACTTCTCTGTTGCCTCTCTGACCATTCGAATGGTTGATCCTTTCGAAGGAGCTTGGTCAAAGGTGTGGCAATGATTGAAAACCCCTTGACGAATCATCGATAATATCCAGCTAATCTGAGAAAGCTTTTGACCTCACATGCATTCCTCAAAGGTCTCCAATATAAGATAGATTGAATATTCTTTAGGTCTAATTTGATCCCTTCTACCAAGGTGATATGTCTGAGAAAAAAGACTTCTGATAACCATAATTCACACTTGGAAAACTTTGCAAATAGTTGACGTTCTCGGAGAGTTTGCAAGACAATTATGAGGTGCTTAGAATGTTCCTTGTTGTATTGAGAGTAGACTAGGATATCATCTATGAATACTACCACAAATATATCGAGATAAGGCTTGAATATACGATTCATGAGATCCATGAATGCGGCCGGGGCATTCGTTAACACGGATGGCATTACAAGGAATTCATAATGACCATATCGAGTTCAATTAGTAATATCCCGATCGAAGATTGATCTTTGAAAACACTGCAGCATCCTTGAATTGATCAAAGAGATCTTCAATCCTTGGCAAAGGATATCTATTCTTGATAGTGAGCTTGTTCAATTGTTTGTAGTCAATACAAAGTCGCATAGTCCCGTCCTTCTTCTTCACGAACAAGACTGGAGCACCCCAGGGAGATGAGCTAGGCCGAATGAAACCCTTGTCTTGTAGCTCTTGGAGTTGTTTCTAGAGTTCTTTCAACTCAATTGGTGCCATCCAATAGGGTGTAATGGACACCAGATTCGTTCTAGGCTGGACATCAATCCCGAACTCTACTTCTCTGGTTGGAGGGAGACGAGGGAGTTCCTCTGAAAAAACATTGATAAATTTAGATACAACAAGAATATTTGACAATCCAAAATCATATTTTCTTGCATGATCATGGTAGAAAAGATTGATGTAGGTTTCTTATCGATAAGAAGGCTGGATTCCTTTCGTAGACCTCAGAGATAAAGTCTCCGATTTTGGTAGTCTACCCAGGCTTGGTGTTTCCCTAACCAATCTAGTCCCAATACTAGACCAAATTTACAAGATGACAATACATATAGATCAATAGGGAAGAGTATGTTTCAAATGGTTATAGGAAAATCTCTACAAATGAATTTTCTGGTCTTTAAACCCCCTATTAGGTTCGAAACTACTAGACCCTGGCTAACAGTTTCAAGTTTCAAGTTTAGTTTTGCAATTAAGGAAGAGTAAATAAACGAATAGGTAGATTCGTTTCTAACAGCCTCAAATGGTCTGCTGAACCACAGTTCCAGCAAGAATTCCCTGTCACCACAATAGGAGCATGTGCCTCTCTAACTGTACGTGAACAATCTTGCCTTTGATGGTCCCTTGACCTATATGTCCAGCACGTGTTCTGTTCCGCCCTCATCCTATTTCCCTGAGCCAGTGCACCATGTCAAACATTACCACGCCTAGCAGCGGGTTGATACCTCTTATCTCGACCCCTCTTGTTCCGTCCACCACCGGAACTAAACTCAGATGCTCTCTTACCAAAGCTAGAACCACCTCCGCGAGATGACAAACCCAAGTTCTGCTCGATGTCCTTAGCTCAACATACAAGCACATCAAAGTTCGTATAGTCTGTAGCCAACATATAAGTCTTGACTTCTTGCACCAGCCCATATCGAAAGCGATCACAACGATGCCTCTCACTCGGCATCAACTCAGGAGTGTACTGGCTCAAATGTACAAACTGGACCTCGTACTCAGCCACCGAGAGATTTCCCTGAACAAGCGACATGAATTCACGCTTCTTCTCATACAAGTATCTCACACCAAGATACTTCCTCCTAAAGGCACTTCTGAAAAACTCCCAATCTACCTCATTGGGTTCCATACCAGCGGTAATAGTCGTCTACCAACTATAAGCATTACCCTAGAACAAAGAAATTGAAAAACCCAACTTGCGCACATTATTACATCCCATCTGATCCATGATACGAATCGTGCTAGCTAACCAGGCTTCCGACACCTCAGGAGACATTCCATGGAACTCAACAGCTCCCAAACTCCTCAGCCTTTCCAAAGGCAAACCCGCCTGCCCAGCTGTAGGTGCCTGAACATGCGCTCCGGCTACCACAGCCTGAAACGCTCCGGTGATCGCCTCAACCAGCGGCGCTAGATCACCCAAGACTGGACCAGCTTGTCCTTGTTGCTTTGGCTCTCCACCTCCATGTGGTGGCAGAGGTAAAGTCTCACCAGCTGGGTTCTCAACCCCCTAATTACCCTGATTGCCCTGCTCAGCCGCAGGCACAATTGTATTCGACCTAAGCTCTCTCCTTGGACCCATTGTGCTATTTTAACAAGGCATAACAACAAAACAAATCAAACCATGATTTAGGCCAGCCTCAAGCAAGGATCCAAGTTCACAAAAACATTTAACTAGTGTAATAAGGCAATGGGCACCCCGATTTCCCTCAAGCATAACATATTCATCATGCTTCACATTATCCATGTCATCAACATACAATCATATTTGACTTCCATATGATTCACAACAACCATGCATGGCATAAACTCCAACATTCGACCAAAAACATGCTTTTTCAAACAACATGCTATACAACATTGAATCAAGCATCAAAACATACCAATTTTACTTACCATCATCCCCAATTCTTTGGTAACCTGTCTCTGATACCAACAAATGTAACCCCCTTAGCCCGGCCTAGTTGTCTGACCCGAACTAAGAAGATTGCACGGGGAAAACCAAAGTCAACCTCGATTAATGACCCTAATTTTTTTCTTTTATCTTCTCTAGATGCACATTATTATCATATATGTTCAGCAAAGCGATTAGGTGAAAACGACACAACGATTGGGGTTCGATTAGGGGTTCAATTGCATACATTTGATCTTTAAGGACCAAACTGTAATTTCCATAAATTTCAAGGACTTCCAAGATTTTAAGGTTACCAAACCAAAATTAATCATGTAACATGCCAGCATGTCAAATTTCATCTCAAACAGATCATCCAAACTCAAATTAGTTGAACAAACATTAATCAGGGACCAAAATGCATTAAAAGATCCCATTAACTGAAAATAACGAACTCGTATCGATACACCTCTTCCCGTATCGATATGCAAATTGACAATAGCGATTTTTGGGAAAAGGGTATCGATACGCCCAAGCTCGTATCGAAACGGCCTTCAACCCTTTTGCCTAGGCGTATCGATACGCGGGCAAATCGTATCGATACACCTAAGCTGAATAGCCTGAATCAAGCCTTAGTGTATCGATAATCTCCCCGGAGTATCGATACACATACCAGAAACTCACTTTCAACAGCCTTTAAATCATATTAAACATCAAACAAACATGTCTTAAGCAATCATACATGCTATAAACAATCTACCAACACCTTTGCATCATCAAACATTCATCAAATAGGCATCAAGCACAGCAAATCAAGGTGAGGCTTAACCACACAAGCATGCTTAGAAATATAAACCATAGCATGGCCAAAAACCAAGATATAAGACCATAAACCGAAATAAGGCCATTTACAAATCCCAAACCACAAACCAAACATGCTCAAAACATTTAACATCACCAAAAAAAACCAAGAGTAGAAATCCTTCCCATTGCCTCTTATTACACTAAAGTAAATCCACGTACATTGCTTAGTCAAAAGTACTTGGAATCCACTTGTTCTCTTGCTGCCTCAATTGCTTAATTCTCTGCATTGATGAAACAAATTAGCGTAAGCATATAGCTTAGTGAGAACCGCTATAAATTCAACATTCATCAATGCATTTTGAAAACCATAACATCATCACTTTGAAAACATATGCCTTTCTTTAAAACTTGCTCTCAAAACCATCAATGCACTTTTAAAACCACATGCTCATAGCATCACTAAAATAACAACAAAATCCTTTGCTCATGCTTTAAACCAAGCATCACATGCATTCTACCATAATTCCTAAGCATCACATGCTTAATTCATTTCACAACATCATTATATTGGCTCATGAGTGATCATTGACAAACCATCTCAAAACCAACACAAGTAACACAATCGGATACGCGGATTACAAGCGTTGTCCAACACGCGTCATACACACTACAAGACTACACAAGGCTCACATACGAGATTAGACCATCAACCGTTGTGACACTCATGTCGGAGTTTAACGGTACAATCACAACCCCTCAACACCACTCATTGGTAGTTGTATAATTCCACTAACGAGAGCATAAGACATATACCACAAGATCCACAAACGAGATTAAACCATCCACCGTTGTGATCTTAGCCTCAAATGTTAGGGTACTTGGATGGAGTATACGGTACAATCACAACCCCTCGACATCCAAGGTGACTTTATTCACAGTGCACCCAATCCTATAGCCGGCTAACTATATCCGATTAAAGTAACCAAAAACCATTTCCATCACTTGCCAATATAATCATTCAACATCATTATTCCACTATTTTACAAGCATAAATTACAATGCCATTTCCACAAGCATAAACATGCTTAAACTAAAATGCATTAATCTCATAAATCCAAGGACCACTTACCATGTGCATCCTTAACAAAATGACATTAAAAACTAGCACCAGCAATGCTTAAAAGATGCTTTAGAACAGTAATCAATCCACATTTAATTCAAGTGCATTTCTAACAAAAACATAGCACATTCCGAGAGAGACTTTCGATTTACTTACTATAGAGCTTAGCTAAGTGTTTCAAACTTACGCTAAGCTCCCAAGACCACACTCAAAGCATTACAGAGCTGGAAATTCCATTTCCACTCACCGATACGCGAAACCTCGCTCGCCGACGTGAAGATCACAATTCTGAAGCCTCCAAAAATGCTTCACTTGCTTTCGGATCAAGATCCCTTGTTTTAGAGCATCAAAACAGAGATCCAAATGCATTAAATTGCATTTCAACACCAGTAACTAAACACAAACTCGTTGCTCACCAAAACTACACCAATCTACCCAATCGAAACAACCGAAAACTCAACCGATTGCTTCCTAAACCAAGCCCAGCCAACATACATCACTTTCAACCATTACTAAACATCAAAACACATCTAAAAACGACCTAAACTCTTCCTTATACCTCCAGCAAGCATAACTTCATCAAACTACCACAAAACCCAACTAAGACCATCAAGAAACTCAAGGATCTCAAGGATTTCGGGATCATTATTATCAAAACCCTTTTTCAACATAATAATCAACTCAAAACTCAATTAAAATCAATCAAAACCAGAGCTCATCACTAACATTTCGAAAATCAAGATTTAAACCATGATTTTTCAAGATTTTAATCTTAAAACAAAACTATAATAAAAACTCAGCCAAAAGCAACAATTAGAAGTCAAAGATCTTGGGAATTTCAATAAAGAACCTAGATTGAAGGTTGAGAACGAGATTTACCTCCAATACTTGCCTTCCTTAAAGCTTGACAAGTTTTTCCTTCACAAAACTTGAAGAACTTGAAGGGAATTTTTGGAAATGAGTTAGAAATCAAAGAGAGAGTGTTTGGGAGAAAAGAATTCTGGAGAAAGTGTTGAGAAAATGGTTTTGCTGAAAATGAAAGTTAGTTGCGTGAAATGAAATCTCAATTTCCTATTTTACCAATTTATTTAAATAAAATCCTTTCTATTTTAATCATCTAAAAATTATTTTAAAACACATGTCAATTTAAGGAAGGTGTAATTGCACCATAGCTCCCTAAAGATTCTAAGATGTTGACTCCTTTTTTAAAATTGTAATTTTCCACAGTTTTAAAACTTTACATTTTGGTCACCACCCAAAATGTACTACTTCCAAAACTCTTTTTTGTAAAATTGATTTGACCAACCTATTAAACATGATTTTAGAAGATTTTATCAAATTTTACCATATTTTTATCCTTTCCCGATCCTTGATTTCCCTAAACCACCAAATATGATTCAAATCGTTCCTGACCGGTCCAATCTGATGTCCAAAACATCTAGGCCCAAAACCAGGGCGTTAAAATATGCGACTGAAAGAGCTCATCAAGCCTGAATTTTGGAGACCACTTGCACGTGCATTGGAGCCCAGCAGACAAAGAAAAGTCACGGTCAAAGTCAAGGTGGAAACAGTCAAACGGGAATCTAGGTAGATTTAATGTTATATTTGTTCTTTGAATGAGTTGTAATTAGATTCTAACAAGGATTCCTGCCCTAAACTGACTTAAACCTAGGTTCTTCCCCTATAAATGTAAACCTATTGAAAAGGCTAAGGGTTGGTTGCCTAGTAGTTGTGAGAGTTTTGCTTGTATTTGTTTAGGTTTTAGTTTTTGCAATAAAATTCAAGGTTTGTTTACTCTTGGTTCTTCATTGTATGCAATATTTATCGGGAGAGAAGAGAGCATGGATCTATTTGTTCAATATCGGGAGAGTTGGACTCATGAAAAGAGTAAACACGGTTTTATGCAACCATAGGATAAAGCTACTTCGGCTTAGGGATAAGTTAGAATTTCAGCGGCTAAGAGAGGCTTCATAATCGGTTGGTATTCATCCTTAGATTAACGCCAGAAGGTATTACCCATGACATGTTCGCCAATAGTACTTCAAGCTTAGGGATAAGAGGAAGTCATTTAAGAGAGCCTTGCTGAACCTTGAATCATCGCTTAACTGCCCAGGCAGTATTATTGGTCTCTGCCAAGGCGGGCTTCTGCCGAGGCATACTCGTGGGCAGCTACCGAAAGTTGTTAAGTTTATCTGCAAAACTATATCGAGACAATGCATCCAATCTCCGCACTATGAAGCATTCCAATGCCGGCCCATTTCTCACTCTGATTTCTCAATTTATTTTATTTGCTTTAGTTTTAGTTTTAATTAAATCCAAACAACTTTTAATACTTATGTTTTTATTTTTATTTGTGTAGAAAGGTGAATTCCAATGGTTGTCACAATCCCTTTGGAGACGATATCTTAAATACTATAACTTGGCACCGTGTACACTTGCACGCAATTTGTGCATCATTTTTGCACGCAATAAGTTTTTGGCGCTGTTGCCAGGGATTGGCGTACAAGTTTTATTTTTATTTTTCTGCGCTTATCTTTATTTTCTTGCATTATTCAGTTCTTCTTTTGTTTTAAAAAATAGGTGCAATACAAGTTCAAGGGCAACAACATGTCAAGAAAAACCACTCGAGAGTTGATGTTAGAAAATTCTTGCAATTTTTGAGAAGGAAATCATGAGTTTGAAAGTTGCCCACATCTTTTTGGTGAATACATGGATGAACCGAGATGGGACCAACAACAAGACTATTCATGGTACGACCAACAAGCTCAATTTTTTTTCCTACCATGGCAATTTTGCTGTTGTAGCAGCAGACATGCCCTGGCAATGTAGTTCTTCTCAAGAGCAATCAAAATCCTTGGAAGACACGGTCCAAGCTTTCATTGCATTCACTCAAGAATTGGCAGCTTCTATGGACGCAAGAATCGCCAAGGTGGACGCACTTTTGAGCAATTCGGTCCCTATTAATACCATGGATGAACATGATGCCTCAGCAACCTCTGCCTCGAAAACCATTGATCACCAACAAATACGTCCCATGGACACTGACATCCCAAGGAAAGAAGACGCGGAGCAATACGAAGAACACATTAATGAGCCTAGGCAAGAGATTGCCCTATCAAGGACTGAGGAACCTGAACAGAGCTATGCCTCGGCAGTTGAGGAATCTGTAGATTGCTCTCACCTACCTTTGCTTGGGCAATTGAACGACCACATAGAGGAGTAACACGATGGAAATAATTTGCTAACGGAATATCAGCCGGTAATAGCTGTACCTTTTGAATTCTTTGAAAAATCACATTTTCCATTGCAGGTATTTCTTGAGGAACCAACACCGATAGAGTTGACGCCAACAAAATCTCTATTGATGGAGATGGTTGAGAGACCTAAAGAAAATGATGTTCACAAAGCTCTTCATAAAATTGAGTTTTCCCTTGACTTGCACCGTATTATGACAAAAGATTGCCATAACAACTAGTCGTCGCAGCAGTTGCCTCGGCATCAAAGGTTATTTTCCACCATAGCAATCTTTGACGAGAATAAGGTAAGTACATGGTTGGATATTGATATGATTTTTCCTAATCACATATTCATGCCTCCAGAAAAAACAACAAGGTGGAAGGTACACATGAACTACAAGGGAACAAGGAAGAAAGGAAAATCTACTATGATAATGTAAAAGCAAGTAATTGCAAACACAATGGTCCACCCTTTCATGGGAAAAATAGTCACTCTATGGAGGGTGCGGGTGGATTACCAGAAGTATCGAAAACTACCCCCTCAAGCTCGAACAGACAAGGGAGTAGTTACTTTAGGAGATGCATGCCACTGCACTCCTAGAGTAACATAATTTTTATTTTTATCTTCCATATTTTTTATGCTTTCGTAGACTTAGAATTTTTAAATTTTCAGTTTTTATTTCTTTCTTCATTTTATTATTTCATTTTGTTTTTGTTTAAGGAAGGAGTTCTCAAGAATCAAGAGTCCAAGGAGTGAACCCATCTACCCAAGCCTAACAACATCCTAACATTTACCCGCCCACCAACCCGCCAATGGGCAGAAACCCGCCAATGGGCAGAATTTAATGCTGAGACGACAACCTCTCCCAATAGCTATTTAAACTCTCCAATTCCATCCATCCACAATAACTTTCACCTCCTTGCTATTTCTTGAATTCTCTTTGCTCTTGCAATCTTTCCAATTTTTTGGCCTTTTTTTTCTTCTTCTTGCAAATAAAATTCAACCGTCTCACAACCTATTAATGGCCACAACTAGCCTTCTAGAGAATTTCGACAGAGGCAGTCAAGCAACATCATCGACGAAAGTTTGCCGCCTGGTAGTACTGATGCTGCCGCCCCACTCCTGTCGCCCGACAATACTGATGCTGCCGCCCAGCTCTCGCCGCTCGGCAGTACTGAAGCTGCCAAACAGACCCCAATACCGGCAGTACTCCTCCATCATCTTTGGAACTAGCTCAATAGGATGGAAAGGCAACAACTCCGATTTATGCAATACACTAGGGCCCTCCCCACTTCCATCATGGATATCCACCTAGAGATGTTCCCTGACAGTGCAGTCTGGTTCCCCATATTTCCTGCTGAAATATTTACCCGCCATCACCCGCCCTGGCAACCCATATCGATGCCACGACAACTGCAACTACAACTGCACAAGGATGCCAAGGTAACGACTGCATGTGGTTCAACATGATTTTCAATTGATCAACATTTCAATTTAGTATGTAATTTAATTTCCAGCAAACTTTTTATTCAGCTCAATTCTGAATTCATAGGTAATTCGAACTACACTATCAATTTACATGATCATTTAAACAATGGTTTTCATCCATGTAAATACACCATTCAGTCAAGCATAATTTCATCCTACATTCAATAGAAATTCAATCATCTATCAAGCTACAATCAAAGGCCAATTCAAGAATGAACATTCAACAACAATTCTATAAATTCAAGCTCAAACATTAACATCTATCAACCATTCGAAACAAGCTTGCTAAAGAGAAATAGGTTTGAATTCACTTACAATTCTTCCTAGCCTTTGATTTTTATGAAAGATAACACTACATGAAAGCACCAATTTCTCCTAAAATGGTGTTTTTCTTCTCTCCCTTTTTTTCTCTCTAGTTTCGGCTAAGGAAGAGGTTGAAGATGATCCAAATGGCCGGTCATCACCTAATGGTTAAACACCATCTTGCCATGTGAACAAGTCCTCCACTAAGTATATTTTTTACCATGCAATCATGTAGTTTTAAGCTATAACATTTTAATTCTTAATAATTTTGTTAGCATTGCTTCCATTCTTACGTTTTGGACCTTAACTCAATCAATTCCCCTTATATATAGAATGTTTGCACTATTGAGTTCTAGTTATTTTTGTAACAAGCTACTAGGTCATAGTTTGGGGTATTACAGAGAGTGTCCATAAATCCTTCAACGGCCTATCACTCTGAATCAGATGGGCAGACTGATAGACTGAACAAGTGCTTGGAAACTTATTTAAGGTGTATGGCAGGGGAGAGACCAAGGGAGTGGTGTGAGTGGTTGCACATAGCTGAGTGGTGGTATAATACCACATATCATTCAGCCATTCGAACATCACCCTTTGAAGCTTTGTATGGCCAATAACCCCCAATTCATTTACCTTATATGGTCGGTGATTCAATGGGTGAATATGTGGATAGAAGTATGAGGATGAGAGAAGGAGCCATCAAGATGCTCAAATTCCACTTGAAGAGGGCCCAAGATAGAATGAAAAGTCCGGCTACCAAGAGGAGAACTAAATGTGAATTTAAAGTGGGAGAATGGGTATATTTGAAGCTCTAACCATACATGCAACAATTTGTGAAAACCATAAATTGTCAGAAATTAGCAATTTAGTGGTTTGGTCCTTTTTTAATTGTGTAAAGTGGGATATGTGGCTTATGAACTGAAATTACCTGGAGGATCCAAGATACATCCAGTCTTCCATGTATCTCAGCTCAAGAAGCATTTAGGAGATGTTCCTGTTGAACAAGAATTGCCAATAGTGGGATCTGATGGCATCATAAGTAAAGAGCAAGTGAAGATTTTGGAGAAGAGGATAGGTAAAAGGGGAAATCGAGCTATGACCGAAGTGCTAGTAGAATTGACCAACTCATTTCCAAAAGATGCCACGTGGGAGAATTTGCATCAATTACAAATTCAATTTCCAGAATTCAACCTCAATCCTTGAGGTCAAGGATTGTTTGAAGGATAGAGCTTTGTAATGAGCTGAAGTGTTCAACGGTTAAATGTTGTTAGTTTTAATTTTTTGTTTATTTTTATGTTAATGATGGGTTAATTGAAATGGTGCATTTGAGGTGTTCTCTCTAAACACTGTCGTTTGCTTTGTAAGGCTATATTGTCATAACCCTATTTAGAGTTATGTTTTATCGAATGAATGAGTCGTTATCTTCTTCTCCCCCAATTTATGATTCTGTGTCTCCCTTTGCTCTTCTAAACTTTCTTAATCCCATAATAATTCTTTTACTCTTGGTTCGTTGCGTTACACCCTTCTCCTTTACTATGTTCTTTTTGTTTAATTGAAAATGGCTTTTGGGTTTTATTTTTCATTCTGTAATATTAATGGAAATGAAAAATGGTAACTTCGTGGTTTGTTCAACGAAAAAATTGCAGACATCAAGAAAATTAAAAGTATAAAAATACCGTAAAAATTCCCTTGGCAAGAAGACATATGAAATTAGGGGCGGCGAAGGAAGAAAAATGGGGAGGAAGTCAAGGGTTTAAAAGAAGGATTGGTGGGTGGGTTAAATCGTAGAAGTTGAGAATAGTAACAAGGGGAAATATATATTATTTGAGGGTTTAGGATAAAATTTATTATTATTTTTGAATTAGGCTAAATTGTTTGAATGTGTAACATGGATGACTAAATGTGTTATTATACCAAATATTTTAATGGTTGTTAACGGCTGTTAAAGAGTGAGTGATAACATTGAAGCAAAACATAAAGTTTAATGGTAATATTGAAGCAATTAGAAGTTTGGTTACCAAATTGAATAATGAAGCAAAGTTCAGTTGCCATTTGTGAACTTTACCCTAAATTTTATTAGACGTGTTTGAAAAACTACAAATTAATTGTATGAACGTTTAGTTATAAGGATACTAATTATGACAAGAATTATGATTCTTTTAAACATGTTGATTCAGAAAGTGTAATTATATCTTAATTCTCTTTGTCATATTTGATGGTACAAAATGTATTTAAAGGTACATAAACTTAAATTCTAAAATAATATTGATAATTGTATAAAAAAAATTTGTCTTGCTTGTTTTTATTAAAGAAAAAAACCTTATTGTTGTTATAATATCGGGATGATAATGACGAGATAAGTAAATAAATACAAACACAGAAAAGAAAAATAACACCAAGATTTTACGTGTAAAACCCTAGAAAGGAAAAATCACGGACAGAGAATAAAAGATTTTCACTATATCAAAAGAGAGAATACAACTTAATCATTTCAACACTAATCCCTTGTATCTATTTATAGGGATATGTTACTTGGTTACAAAGGAAACTTGCATAGAAAGAAATTCTACTCAAACTGAGTTTCTTACTCTTCGATGGATATCTAAAAGGATGAAATATAGTTCCACAAGGATTGTTCAATTCCATATTAAATAAAAGTCCAAAATAGAATTTGGGTCATAACTCTAACAATCTCTACCTTGACACGAATTCTTGTCCAACAAGAGCTCCCCATCTTCCAAAAGTCCCATTCAAAGGGGAAGTCTTTAGCAATGAACATCGACCAAGTCTAAGCAAAGCTAAAAACTTGGTTGTAAGAAGTGACTTGGTCATCATATTTGCATGATTATCGTGAGTGTTGGTCTTGTTCACAACAATGTCACATTGGGCAATAATATCTGGAACGAAGTGATATCGTATATCAATGTGTTTTTTCCTCTCATAAAACATTTGCTTCTTCATGAGAATGATAGCGCTTTGACTATCACAAAACAACATAGTGATATGAAGGTCTTCACAAAGTTCACCATATAGTCGCTTTAACCAAATTTCTTCCATGCAAGGTTCAATAATCATCATGTACTTAGCTTCAGTAGTTGATCAAGAAATTGTGTGTTGTAAGTTGGCTTTCCAACTAATGGCACAACCTCCAACAATGAAGACATAACATGTTAAAGATCTTCTTCTATCTAGGTCTCCAGCAAAATTAGAATCAACGTACCCAATGACTTCGTCTTTATTTCTTCCAAAGTGCAAGAAAGCATTACTAGTGCCTCGTAGGTACCTGAAAATCCATTGAACAACCTTCTAATGTTCTTTGCCAGGATCTGCCATGTATCTACTCACTAAACTGACTGTGTGTTCTAAATTCGGGCGTATGCAAACCATATCATACATGAGAGATCCCGTTGTGCTTGAATATGGAACATGTGACATTTACTCAATCTTTTCATCTGATTATGGAAATAAGCCTGATGAAAGTCTGAAGTGGGCCGCTAGGGGAGTGTTAACTGGCTTAGCATTCTACATATTAAACCTGCAAAGAACTTTGTCAATGTAGCATGGTGTCTTTCGTGGTGTCAATTTTCTAACACAGTATTAGTGCAAACATACACTATTGACACAAGAAATAGAGTGGATACACACAAGGTGTGTGTGTCGAGTTGTTGAACACCACGAGGATTGAGGCAATTTATAGTTGTTTATAATCAGTAGAAGTTTATGAGTGGTCAGAAATGCAGGTGAGAAATATAGAGATAATTTCAAAAGGGAAACTAAAGAGTGGGAGCCATCGTACTTTCAGTTGCAACCAATGAGTTGTGATCAAACTGATTTCTAAATGTAACATAGCACTTGTCGTATTGTGAATCTTTTTACTATGGTAGGACATAGCTAATGGAAGATACTCTTTTAAGACCTCATATGAAATGCACCCAGGCTAGCATCCCAGTGTGTCACTTGATGTAGCATGTAGGTACACCAACCATTCAGGTGTCAGGACGCCCATCCCTGGTTACGCCCCACTGTGTCACTTGACTTAAACCTGGCGGTAACTTTCATTGTTGATGGTGCTTAACCATTTTACATTCCATGTTGTTGGAATGTTAAATGCATTCTACAACACATACATGCATATATATGAAGTATAAAAACAAAGAAAATAGCAAAAATCATCAAACCAAAGGTAATTATATTAAGAACGTAATTAATATCTACAAAGATAAAAGAAATAATAGTTTAGAAAACACTATAGTTCTTTGACCATGCAAGATCTATGGCAAGAAACATATCCCAATTACGGGCACATGAACTCAAACTAGTGAGGCTTGTGGTATCCGCTTGTAGCTCGTCGATCCAAGGGCTTTTCAGCCACCATGTTGCTTCCTTCTTCTCTAGGACTTTCGAGCTCTTTAAGCTTTCATGGAAAATGCCATTTTCTCGAGAAAACTCTCCAAATAGACCTTATTTTTTTGAAAGCTAATAGCCTCGTTATATATGTGGAGGAGGGAGAACCGGCACAACAATAAAAATGCAGCAAATGTTAGCTCTCTCTTGTGGTCTGCCCCGAAAAGTTCTTTTATCTTGATGCAACGGGTAGTCTGCGGCTTCAGATATTTTCTAGTACCTCATCCTTAGGATTTGTCTTGATGCAGCAGATAGAGTGTGGCCTCAACCACCAAAGTGGCTTCAGCTCGTCTATGCACCGCATATATCTTGTTTTAGCTGTAGAGAGGCACCCGTAAAGTACATGCTTTATTTATGGTCCCATGTGGTCTATAAGCTCTCTTAAGAACAGTTGTGCTTGACTCTTATATATATAATAAGGCAGCTTATTCACCCTTAAGATTTTTGTAGAGCGTTTGGGTGTTCTCTAAATATGAGCGCAAGTGCACACTCCTGTCAAGTTATAGTATAAAAAATATCGTCTCCCAAAGGGATTGGACAACTTACTCGAATTGTAATTCCTGCACAAAGGAAATTAAATGCACAAATGAGTTTTAGTTTATAAAAGAATAAAAAGCAAATAAAACACAAGTAATTGATAGAAAAGATCAGGGTGATAAGATGGATCAGATTATGCCGCTCCCTAGTGTGAAACTGCATTGAATAGGTTAAGATGCTTTTGTTATGGACCGCGCCCATCCATCCGAGCCCAGCGCCCATTAAGCCCAGCCCAACGCGCACCAGGATCTTGAGCAAACTCTCCACGCCATTTTGGGCTTGCCATCACCCACTCGAGCTAGCCCAACACTTGGGGTTGAAGAGCCATGCGCCTCGGATATGGCAAGTAGCATCTCTTATTTGGCATCTCCTTCTTGATACTTTCCATATCCAATGTAATCTTCCCATATTTGGAATATATGACCATATCTCCCTAAATCAAGGGATTGTATAGATCATCTTCGATCTAGACCGTCGATGTACTCTCATTATAGCCGTTGGATGTAGGGGGCTCTAACTATAAATAGAGGCTCACCCTCACCTCATTTCCTTACTTCAAATTTGAGTAATACACAAAGCATTCACTCAATTCTCCTTGTCTTGCTTTTTTTTGCATTTCCTTTCAGTTGTTCTTGGTTTTCCGCAAGGATCTTAGCACCTAGGCTTTGATCATTCGAGGCTTACTTGGGCGCAACGTTGTTCTATCGCATCTAAGGCCACACGTTCGTGATTTCGAGGTTCTACGGGCATGACAAGTGGTATCAGAGCGAGTTCATCTGAAGAAATGGCACCACAAAGCAACATCGAGGTTCCAGCAACTGACCGAGAGACTCGTGTTGCAGCTGCCGGGAAGAAGCGTGAGAGTTCCAGGGACATCATCTCGTCTATGGAGAAGAGGGTTGCGAAGTTGGAAGTGGCCATGGGTGACGTCCAAGAGACCCTTGAGGAGGCGAAACCACGCCTCCAGAAGATCGATTCCATGAAGGAAGATGTTCATGTCGTCATCGATGACTCGCACGAGACCCTAAGCAAGCGGGACGACTCCCTTCAAGCAGCAATGGATGCGATGAAGGCGGAGTTAATGGGGGAGATCAAAAAGCTCAATGCCAAGCTACTCATCTACAAGAATACCGTGGTGAGCGGCATGGTGGGCGAAGTAGTGGTGGCTAAGCCCAGGATCGATGTTCCGAAGCCGAAGGAGTTCAAAGGGGCTAGGGCAGCCCAAGAAGTGGACAACTTCATTTGGGGGTTGGAGCAATATTTCTGACTCATGGGCATCGAGGATGTGATCACCAAGGTAAATACAGCTTCTGTTTATTTGACTGATGGTTCTCTCTTATGATGGAGACACAGATGTTCCCAAGTGGAGGACGAGACCATTCCCACCAAGACATTGAAGGATTTCCAGTTCGAGTTCAAGGAGCATTTCTATCCCAAGAATGCTCAGGAGGAAGTTCGGGAGAAGCTTCGCTAATTGAAGCATGATGGCAACATTCGGGAGTAAGTCAAGCGCTTCACCGAACTTAGGCTCCAAATCCAGGGCATGGGTGAGACATACACCCTCTTTGCTTTCAAGAGTGGGCTGGCACATTGGGCCAAGTTGGAGCTGAACAGAAGGAAGATTCCAGATCTCTCAAAGGTGTTGTCGGTTGCCGATTCACTTGCTGAGTTTGAGCACAAGAGATCCGACGCTACCAAAGATAAGCTGAAGTACAAGGGTAGCAGAAAGAGGGACAAGGAGAAGGCAGCCAGGAGTGGGTCCACAAAGCCATCCAATGAGTTCCATAAGCCTTCCGAAAAGGGCCGTCATGACCGTAATGACTTCAGGTGCCACAATTGTGGGGGAAAGCACATAGTGAGGTTCTGTCCTCACCTTGAGAAAGCATCAACCATTCAAGAGAAGAGTGGCAAAGAGAAGGAAGCACCGAACGAAGCCCACAAGATTAATTCCATCACCAGCTCGATGGAGATTAAGAAGGGTTCCAAGAAGAAGGGCCTTATGTTTCATAGACATTACTTTGGCGGGCCAAAAGATTAGTGCACTTGTGGACACTGGTGCCTCAAAGTTGTTCATGTCCGAGCGGGTTGCTAAGAAACTTGGTCTTCATGTTAAGAAGACAAGTGGGTTCATCAAGACCGTGAATTCCAAAGAGGCTCCAATTGTTGGGATTGCCAAGGGAGTCAAGCTTGACATTGGTGATTGGTCTGGTAAGGAAAGTATCAAGGTAATCGTTTTAGATGATTTGATTTTGTGATTGGGATTTCCTTCCTGATCAGATTAATGCGTTCCCCGTTCCATTATGTGATTGTTTGTGCATACTTGATACGGGGAAGCAATGTATGGTTCTGACAAGCCGAGGGTCTGGAGTTGGGGCCAAGATACTTTCAGCCATCCAGTTGAGTAAGGGGGTGCGCAAGGAGGAACCCACCTACTTGGCCGTTTTGGTGCAAGATGAGCCCAACATGCCCAAACAAGTCCCACCCGAAATGAGAAAATTCTTGGCCGATTTAGTGATGTGATGCCCGCTGAGTTTCCCAAGCATCTCCTACCTAAGAGGGAGGTGGACCACAAGATTGACCTTGTGCCCAACGCGGAGTCGCCAGCCCGATCCCCCTACCGGATTGCTCTGTCTGAGTTAGAGGAGTTACGCAGACAATTGAAGGATCTCCATGATGCGGGGTATATCCGACCGTCGAAGGCACCCTATGGTGCATCGGTGCTGTTCCAGAAGAAGCATGATGGCTCACTTCGGATGTGCATCGACTACCGGGCTTTGAATAAGCTCAATGTGAAGAACAAGTACCCGATCCCACTCATAGCTGACTTGTTCGATCAACTTGGTGGTGCAAGGTGGTTCACCAAGTTGGATTTGCGGTCCAGGTACTACCAAGTCAGAATTGCAGAAGGTGATTAACCGAAGATGGCTTTTGTGACACGCTACGGTTCGTTCGAATTTTTGGTGATGCCTTTCGGCCTCACGAATGCTCCCGCTACCTTCTGCACCCTCATGAACAAGGTACTACAACCCTTCCTTGATCAGTTCATTGTAGTTTATCTTGACGACATTGTCATCTATAGTAAGACCCTTGGGGAGCATGTGGGACACTTGAGATAGGTGTTCGAGGTTCTTAGGAAAAATGAGCTCTATGTCAAAGAGGAGAAGTGCTCATTTGCCCAAGAGGAGGTTCCATTCTTAGGCCACGTTGTTGGAGGTGGCAAGATCCGGATGGATGGGGCCAAGGTTGAAGCCATTGTCGATTGGGAGCCACCAACCAAGGCGACGAAGTTGAGATCCTTCCTGGGGCTAGCCAATTACTACCGGAGGTTCGTCAAAGGTTACTCAAAGCTCGCTACCCCCTTGACCGAGTTATTGAAGAAGGACAAGGCTTGGGATTGGAGTCCCGACTGTCAGAGTGCTTTTGAGGCCTTGAAGCAGGCCATGGCGAGTGAGCCCGTGTTGGTGTTGCCAGATCACACCAAGCCCTTTGAGATTTACACTGATGCGTCCGATGTGGCCATTGGAGGGGTCCTTATGCAAGAGGGGCATCTGATTGCATATGAGAGCATGAAGCTCAATAAGACCGAGCGGAGATACACGGTCCATGAGAAGGACATGACCGCGGTGGTGCACTGCTTGCGCACGTGGCGACACCATATCCTTGGGTCCAGGTTTGTGGTATTTACGGATAACATTGCCAATAGTTATTTTCTGACCCAGAAGAAATTGTCTCCCAAGTAGGCCCGTTGGCAAGAGTTTCTTGCAGAGTTTGATTTTGCCATGGAGTACAAGCCGAGGAAAGTCAATTCTGTTGCCGATGCCTTAAGCCGAAGGTACAACATTGAGGTTGTGAGTTTTCCGAAGGGACAGTTGTTGGGGCGCATAAAAGAGGGGCTATCGCATGACCCGACAGCCAGAATGTTGATCGATTATGCCAAGGAGGGAAAGACCTGAAGGTTCTGGTTCAAAGAAGACTTGCTCTATGCTCGAGGACACCGCCTCTATGTGCCTCATTTCGGGAATTTGCGCAAGGAGATCATGAAGGAGTATCATGACTCCAAGTGGGCTGGACATCCAGGCATGAGCCGGACTTTAGCACTCATTGCAGAGCACTACTATTGGCCACACATGGGCAAGGATATTGAGGCCTATGTGAGAACTTGTCTGGTGTGCCAACAAGACAAGATCGAGATGAAGAGACCCGCGGGACTGTTGCAGCCATTGCCCATTCCCGAGCGACCATGGGAGAGTTTATCCATGGATTTTATAGTCGGTTTTCCCATGACTGATGGTCTGGCTAGTATAATGGTTGTGGTTGACAGGTTTTCCAAGTATGCAACGTTTATTCCCGCATCAAAGGTGTGCCCAGCCAATGAAGCAGCTCGTCTTTTCCTCAAACACGTGGTGAAGTATTGAGGAGTGCCAAAGACGATTATTAGTGACCGGGACTCACGGTTCACGAGCGGTATTTGGACCGAGTTGTTCAAGCTTATGGGATCGAGCCTGAACTTCTCCACCAGTGTGCACCCACAGATGGACGGGAAAACCGAGCGAGTGAATGCCTTATTGGAGATCTATTTGCGGCACTATGTGAGTGCAACACAGCGGGACTGGCCGAAGTTGCTAGATGTGGCCCAATTTTCCTACAACTTGCAACAGAGCGAGGCGACCAACCAAAGTCCGTTCGAGATCGTGACCGAGCAGCAACCGCTCACACCCAACGCGGTTGCCACCAAGTATGAGAGGCCTAATCCTGCAGCACACAAGTTTGCCAAGGAGTGGCAAGAGCATCATGACCTAGCCCGAGCTTGTTTACACAAGGTGGGGAAACAGACCAAGAAGTGGGCGGACACCAAGCGTAGGGACGTGAATTTCAATGTTGGTGACTTAGTCCTTGCCAAGCTCACCGGGATCTTGCGCAACCCAACTGTGCACAAGGGGCTTGTGCGGAGATACGAGGGTCCATTCAAGGTTGTAAAGCGGATAGGCACCATGGCCTATCGTTTGGAGTTGCCACCGACCATCTGAGCTCATCCAGTGTTCCATGTCAGTCTACTCAAGCCGTTCCAACAAGATAAGCTAGATCCGGATCGGGGAAAGCCACGTCGAGCGCCAGTCAGAGTGAAGGTCTACTATGAGAACGAGGTTCGAGAGGTCCAGGCAGAACGAGTTATTTGACAACAGGGTCACCGGCCGAGGCATGAGTACTTTGTCCAATGGAAGGGACTTCCCGACAGTGGGGGAGTTGGGAACCAGCCGAGGCCCTTTGGCAATTCCCGAGACCAAGTGAGTAGGTATCATTCCAGCCAAGCGACGAGGGCGTCACCGGAACCAATGGGGGAGAATGTTACGGATCGCGCCCATCCATCCGAGCCCAACGCCCATTCAGCCGAGCCCAGCGCGCACCAGGCCTTGAGCAAACTCTCCACGCCATTTTGGGCTTGCCATCACCCACTCGAGCTAGCCCAACACTTGGGGTTGAAGAGCCATGCACCTTGGATATGGCAAGTAGCATCTCTTATTTGGCACCTCCTTCTTGATACTTTCCATATCCAATGTAATCTCCTCATATTTGGAATATATGACCATATCTCCCTAAATCAAGAGATTGTATAGCTCATCTTTGATCAAGACCGTCAATGTACTCTCATTGTAGCCGTTGGATGTAGGGGCTCTAACTATAAATAGAGGCTCACCCCCACCTCATTTCCTCACATCAGATTTGAGTAATACACAGAGCATTCACTCAATTCTCCTTGCCTTGCTTTGTTTTGCCTTTCCTTTCAGTTGTTCTTGGTTTTCCGCAAGGATCTTAGCACTTAGGCTTTGATCATTTGAGGCTTACTTGGGCGCAACATTGTTCATCGCGTCTATGGCCGCACGTTCGTGATTTCGAGGTTCTACGGGCGTGACAGTTTGCGCTGCCAGACTTTGCTGCATCAGCAGAGGATGGCAGATTGGCTGCTTCGACGCTTTCACTGGCTCGGCAGTGGAACGGACGATTGGCTCGTCGACAAACTTGGCAGAACACTTTAATATTGATCCCGCTTATATCTAAGTTAGAATATTGTTGTTTCCCACTGTAGATGATACCCGTCACGATGTGAATCTTGCAAAGACAACAACCTTGGTTCGTCCTCTTTTAGCCGCCTTAAATTCGTACCTATGTCTAGGCCGAATTGATCAACACCTAATTAGGATAAGGATCGTACTTATCCCTTTCGTGAGTTCGACTCTCTCGATACCGAACAAATAGATAGTTGACAACTAATCTTTCGAACTTAATTGAAAACTATGAAGAGCATGGAATAAGAAAACCTTGAAGTTTTATTGCAAAAACAAACTTAATTCTTAAACAACCGTTCTCACACTAGTTTACAACATAACCCAAACCAAAGAGAGAATTTAGAACATAATGGCTGCAAGAAAACCTAAACTATGCCCAAAGGAAAACGTAAGTTATCTACAATTACAAAATATATCAAGTATATATAGGTATTAGCTAGGTCAAGTCCTCCTTAGAGTAGAAGTCTTCAAAGTAGCTTTTGCATTAAATGTAACCTTTAATTCTGACTTCTTCTCGTTGCCTTGCACCTCTTATCTTGATTTCCTCCTTCGGCGGCTCTGTTCGCTGCTTCAGGCGTTAGAAAATTGAGTATATGGCATCGTTGGAAATAGGATTTTCTTCTCTACAAATCGCACTCCAATTCTCCAATTTCTCAGCTTGCTGCCCTGGGTTTGTTGCCTCTACATCCTCTCCTTGGAACTGCAGGTATGGCGGCAGGTACTCGGTAGTGATATTCTCTACTTGGAACTGCATCAGTACAGCTCCTTGGTTTGTTGCCTCTGCATCCTCTCCTCTGGTCTGTCCTCCTCCTAACAACTTCTAGCCCTGAAATGCAAACTAAACTAAAACATCTTTTCCTTACCAAATAAAAGATAAATCATAAAATCATGGCAAAGTAAAGATTACTGTAAATATGGAATGCATGAATCTAAATATTCCTAAAATGTACTTAAGAACAACAATAATATGAGATGGAATGCATATAAAATATAGGACTAATAAGCACTTTACGCACCCCAAACTCGAACTATTGCTTGTCCTCAAGCAATGCAAACCTAAGCATACTTGCCCTTTAAACTAATCAGAAAGAAAAAACATGTTTTAAACTTGATTTAGCACCTCAAGGCCGTGGCACCTACATTATACTAGTGAAAGGAGAAGAGCATAAATTACCTTAGAATTAATCTACAATGCTAGTGCATTGTGTGCAGAAACTGTGTACAAGCTGAATCCGAAGAACATTCTAAATAAACAATGATGATGTCATGGTATATAAGGTTGCTGTCGAGGCAGCATAATTAAGCACATTTATAATCATGGCAGTAAGGGCTTCATCTCATCACAACTACTTTTCTAGGTCTGAAATTAAGTTAGGAGCAAACTACAAAACCCTGAACCCATTGAGTTGAGTCATCCCGTGAAGACTTTCATTCACTAATGCTAATTTTTCTGTCACTTCAAGGATTTTCATATTCATGGACTTTGATAGCAGCGGATGGTCCTTGCACATGATTCTTCCTAGAGCCAGTTTAAGGCACCTCTAGGGAAAGACAACATAAAATTTTCTTTCCTGCCGTGGCAGTGCTTTTCTTTTTCTGTTTGTTGCCTGCCATGGAAACTTCCTGCAACCAGTGTTAGAATTTTTACAAATAATTCAAGCAGGTAATGTTGACAAGAAATCCTAACAAATTCAGCAATTAACAGTGGTGTTTTTAATTTTTGGAATTTATAGAAAAATTCTACGTTTAGTTCATGCTTTCCCCAAAATTTAAGGTCTTTTTAATTGGTGCGAAAATTTAAAATCGCCTATCCTATCATAGGCACAAGTTCTAACAAAAAATTTATTTTGATTAATTTTTTTAAGGCAAGTACATTATACAACCTAATATGCACTAGTTATGCCTAAATAACATGAGTGCTAACCCCCCCAAACTCGAGATGGGCATTGCCCTCAATGCACAAAATAAATTACAAAAGAAAAACAGAAAAATTAAATACAAGTAAGATAATTAAAACATAAAATAAGCAAGAAAATAAAAAAGAAAAAAAGTAACGCTAGAAGTTGGCGGAGGGCTGAGAAGAATCTGGGGTCTTCTCGGTAGAGGAAGAAAATGAAGATTGGATGACAAGGCGGAAGCTGGCAGGTGTCTGGGCGACAGACTTGGCAGGTGAAATCTTTGCTATCCGCGGCGGCTATAATCTCTTAAGAGTGGGGTGAGGAGCTACACTTTGGTCTGGCTTAGATTCAGACTCCTCTTCCTCTGGCTCGGCAGAGATGATGTGCCTCTTTCTTTTCCTGGTTACCTCTGCCATGGATTCTGCCGGTGGATCCTCTATTGCCATGGGTGCCGATGTTGTTGTCGGCTGCTACTCAACCTCGTTAGACTGGGAGCTGTTGGCCATCGTTTCCGCTGTGTGAGCTGGAGAGAAATGTTGTTGATGCCTCTCGGGAGTGTCTGCCACCGTGTTGGAAGCGGAGGTGGCGGAGTAGGACGTGTAATGTGTTGGAGAGAGCATCTGGCGACGTGGCGAGCAGCTGCTTCTGATGGTGTTGGGAGGGGGCGTCATTTGGAAATTTCTGAAGAATATAGGCCACATATGCCTCTTGGACCTCTCCCACGTACTTCATGAATGTCAATTGCTACCGCTTTATGCGTTTGTTGCTGTCGATAAGAGTGCGGAGTAGGGCAATGACTTTATTGTTCTGGGCAGCGTCAGTACTGTCTTGGGCTGCCGGCGTAGCTGGCTGGGCGGTGAAGGGCTGGCTCGGAGTGTTTGGTTCTGTCTCTTGGGCCTGCATCATCTGCAGGTGGACCTTTCTGGTCCAACCCTCCTTGGCAGCTGTCATCTCATCGTTTGGGTCTGAGGGAACTTTGAAGTTGGCACACAAGCCTGTGATGAGAGATGGGCAGTACAGCTGACCCTTTTATTTTCAGAAGCAGTTGTGGATCTTCTTGCAGATTATTTCTCCAACAATTATTGGCCTGTTCACCATGAAGGAGTGAATGAGAGCGAGACGCAACCGATCAACGGTGAAATTATAGGTGGTGGACAGCATATGCCTTTTATTGAAGGTATTCCACAATATCGGTTCGGGCAGCAGTCGGCAGTGTTGCACTGATCCACCATATTTTCCTGCCAACCAAGGAGTGTTGGGTTCACATAGCTGGGCCTTGATTCCGTCATAGTCTGCAGCCGTTAGTGACTGCCTCCATTCCTTGTGTGGGTTGACGTCCATCTCGAGCCCATAGAAGCTGTTTATCACTGCCGCGTTGAGCTTGACGGGTTCTCCTCGAACAAACACAAATGGCAGCTCAGGGTGGGGGTGGTGGACATAGAATTCTCGGACCAATATGATATTTGCCGCCTCAAGCTGCCGTGCAAATATTTCCCAATCCTTGCTGTGGATTTTCTCGAATAGTGCGGGCTCAAGGCCGAGATCCCATGTCTGCTGTGAGTAATGGAACCCTTGTTCCTCCCATATAGCTTGCTTTGTGAACTGGGTTCTATATTGTTTTGCATCTTCATGGGAGAAGAAACGTTTGAAGGTGGGTTTGGCTTGTGATGTTGATGTCATGTGTGAGACGATTTTTGTAATCTGAAATAAAAATAAGAAATGAGAAAGAGAGCAGTGGATTCAAGAATATGATAACAAGGAGATGAAAGTAAAGTAAATGAATGGGATAAATGGGGTTTATATAGATGGTGCTGAGAGATGTCGTGGTCGCATTAAATGTCCAACGGGCAGATTGCTTCGCGTACGTTATGGGTTTTCTGCCCGTTACTTTTGTAACCGTTGGCAGCTAGCCGTTAGTGGTCAACTAGTCGTTACGCGATTTTTGCTCTAGGCCGCCCTCAGCTATCTTGGCGGGATGGTAGGCAGGCTCCTTGTTGGGCCTTCTTCTTGGTCCAGCTCTTTTATTCCTAAAACCTGAAATAAAAATAAAAATAATTAAATACTAAAAATAAAAATAAATTCTGAAAAATAAAAATGTGGAAAATAATTCTAACTTAATTTAAAATCTAATCCTAAAATAAGTTATGTTGGGAGTGCATTGGGGTGCATCTCCCAAACATAATCACTTCATGAGGTGATGTGTTGTTCTCCCTCCTGGGGGTCCTCTTGTTCTTTGGGGTTCTTTTATCTATCCTGCTACCTACCCTGGCAAATATTGTCTTGCCATGTCTCAGTGCTGACCTTAGAAGCCTGTGCATCTGGGCATCCTGCTTTTTCCTATGCTGAGGGCTGTAAAACATTTAGCTTGATGCTTTGATCGTCTACCCTCATTATCAGCTCCCCACGCTCCACATCTATTAACGTTCTGCCCGTGGCCAAGAATGATCACCCAAGGATGATATGGGCATTTTCATCGGCCTCATAGTCTAGGATGAGGAAGTCTGCTGGAAAAATAAGGTTGCGCACGCGAACCGGGATGTCCTCGATCTTACCCTCCGGTTGTACGAATGAATGATCAGCAAGTTTCAGTATAATTGAGGTAGGTTTGGCTTGCCCAATACCTAGCTTGTCGAAAACTGCCTTGGCATTAGGTTGATGCTGGCTCCTAAGTCGCACAGGGCTCTCGTTGCATGGTTGCTGCCGATTCTGTATGGTATAACGAAACTACCTGGATCTGTCTTTTTGGCTGGCAGGTTGTTGTGGAGCATAGCCATACACTCTTTTGTCACAGCTACGATTTCGAACTCCCCAATACTTTTCCACTTAGAAACTATGTCCCTTAGGTATTTTGCATAATTGGGCATGTTCTGGATGGCTTCGATGAGAGGAATATTTATGTGAACCTGTTTCAGAATATCCAGGAATTTTCGAAACTGGTGCTCTTGCTTCTGTTACTTAAGCCTCTAGGGGAAAGGTGGCGGCAGACGGATGTCCTCTATACGCTCCTTGCATGGGAACTTGATCTAGAGGATCATCTACCTCAGGGCTGCTGTCAGTCCCATCTGTCAGGGCAGCTAGTATTGATGTTGTCGCAGCAGACAATTCTTTTTGTGCTGGCTGTTCATCTGCTGCCTTTTCGATTCTGGGTTCATCCAACTCTTTCCCACTTCTAGTTGATATGGCTTTTTCACTTTTCATAAGTGGGTTTGGCTGCTACTTCTGTGCTACTAGATGTTGCACCCTTTGTCATGTTACTTATGATCTCAGTGAATTGTCCAAATTGGGTCTCCAGGTTCTTTATTGCAGCCTCCTGATTGTTCATCCTCATCTCGGTCCTGTCCATAAATGACTCGTTTTATCAATAAATTTGTTAGTACGAATAATAAAATCACTGGTTTGAGACATAAAAGTATGTAAAGTATTTTCGAGTGAGTTATTGCTCGTATTTTGTTGCTGCTGAGGTGGCTGTCTTGATAGGTTCTCTTGGTATCCTCCTGGTTACTGAGTTGGGTTGTCAGCTGTGTTTGGATTACTCCAGAAGAAGTTCGGATGCTTCTTCCAGCCATGGTTGTAAGTATTGGTGTTGGGCCAGCTATTCCTCTCATATGTTCCCATGAAGTTGGCAGATTCACTGCATTCAGAGGAATCATGGTTGCCCCCACACTCATCACATAAAGGCTCCATAGACTTGGCCTCACACGTCTTTCCTTTGGCCATGTTCATCACCAACTCTGTCAGCTTATCCAAGCGGGCATTTACAGCTTCAGTGGCCTCTACCTCATTCACAACAGTTGGCCGCCTTATGCCACCATGGCGGGCTGTAGGGAACTTGTAATCGTTCTTAGCAATTCTGCTGAGAATTTGTAGTGGCTCCTCAGGTGGTCTATCTAGGATGATTCCATTGGCTGAGGCGTCGAGCATCATTCGTGTCGGTTGGTTTAGTCCGTTGTAGAACATCGACACTTGCGTCCAGGATGAAAACCATGAAGCGAGCAGTTGTTCATCATCTTTTGGTACCTCTCCCAAGCTTCATATATTGGTTCGTCATCCCCTTGGTGGAAGGTTGTGATCTCGTTTCTCAATTTGTCTGTGATGTTTGAAGGACTGAAACGATCTAGAAAATCCTTGCACAGCTTCGTCCAAGTATTAAATGAACCCGCCGGTTGGTTGTTCAACCATTGTTTTGCCCTATCCCTCAGTGAATAGGGGAATAATCTCAGCTTCATCACGTCTTGATGGACTCCATGTATCTTGAATGCTCTGCATATATATAGGAATCCTTTCAAGGGCTGCCGAGCATCTTCTGTGGCAGTTCCTTCAAAATACCCCAATGTCTTAATCATATTAAACATCACGGGCTTTAATTCAAAGTGGTCCGCTTCGATTTCAGGCTCTGCAACAGTTGGGTCAAACCCTCTGAAATTGTGCTCCAAGTATTCCCCGGTGGTTTGCACATACTGGGGCTGCCTAGGTGGATTTTGCTACTGCTGTCGGGGCGACGGATCTTGCTGCCCATCCATGCCATTTTGAGCATCAATGGCAGGTTTGTCTTCTTGGCCGTTATGCATGGTTGCTTTTTCTTTTCCCTCTTCCTTAGCTTTCCTTAGGGCTTCTTTGACTTCTTTCTTAAGTTCCCCTGCTCTTTGTTTGATGTCGTCAAAGAAAACGATTTCGCCCTTTGGATTTGCTCTAGTCATGCAATAGACAAGAAAATTGTAAAATTCTTTTTTTTGAATATAATAGAAAAATAAAGATTGAAAATTAAATGCAAATAAAAGTAAAAGTGCAGAAATATGAAAACGAATTTAATGTTGCCAATCCCCGGCAATGGCGCTAAAAACTTGTAGAGCGTTTGGGTATTCTCTAAATATGAGTGCAAGTGCACACTCCTATCAAGTTATAGTATAAAAGATATATTAACGCCCCGGTTTTGGGCCTAGGTGTTTTGCGAGTCGGGTTGGATCGGTGGAACCGATATCGGTTGTTCGAACCGTTAAAAGGTGGTTTAGGGAAATCAAGGTTCTATATGGGATAAAAATTCCTAAAATCCTCTAAAATTATATTTAAGAGGACGCTTAAATCAATTTTATAAAACGGATTTTCGAAAGTATACATTTAGGGCAATGACCAAAATGTAAAGATTTAAAAGTTTAGAAAAATGTGTGTTTCAAGAAGAGTCAAAATCTTAGAATCTTTAGGGAGCTATTTGGTAATTAAACCTTTTCCCTAATTTGGCATGTGTTTTAAATGGTTTATTAAAGAATTAAAATAATTTTGATTAATTAAATTGGAAAGTTAGTTAATCGGTTAAAAGATTTTTCACGATCATTTTCATTTCTCTTCTCCACTTCAGCCAAACACTCTCTATTTTCTCTCAAATTTCCAAATTTTATTCACTTTCAAATTCTCTTTTGATTTCCAACTTTTCCTTGGTGATTTCTCTCATTTTCCTTCAAGTTATTTCAAGCTAATCTTGCCAAATTAGAAGAGAAGCAAGGATTGAAGGTAAATTTCGTGCTAACCCTCTAATCTAGGTTCTTTAATGAAATTCAAAAGATATTGCGCTCTTTATCTACATTTTTAATTGAGGTATTATTATAGCTTTGATGAAATGTTGAAAATCTTATTGAAAAAGATGTTTTAAAGTGATTTTCGGAGTTGTGATGATTTGGCTTGTTTGGGATGATTTCTAAATGAGTATCGAAAGGTTTTTGGTGTTGGAATAGAGTCTTAATCATAGAGATCACGAAAAACTTGATATCCTTGGTTTTTGAAGTGTTTTTGGTTGGGTTTTTGGGGTGTTCTTGAGGAATCCGAGTTGCTGGAGGTATAAGGATGGTTTTAGATTGTTTTTAGATGTTGATTCATGCCTAAAATGTGTTGGATGTGTTGCGTAATGGCTGGGCTGAGGTTAGAGGTCAATCGATTGAGTTTTCGGTTGTTTCAGATGGGTGATGCGGGAATTATTTTGAGTGCTGGTGTTTTGGATTAATTTTAATGTATTGAACCTCTATTTTAATGTGTAGAAAACAGGGGATAGTAATCCGAAATCAAACGAAGTGATTTTGGAGGCTTCAGACGATCGATAGTTGTGTCGGCAAGTGTGGTTTGGTGAGTCGGTGAGTGGAACTTGGTTTTCCAACGTGGAAACGTTCTAGAAAAGGTTTTGGGAACTTAGTAAGAGCTTGAAACGTTTTACTAAGTTTGGAAGTAAGTAAAGTGGATTTCTCTCCCGGATTGTGATAGTTTGAGCCTTTGGTTGCACTTGATTTTAATTGCATTTACCTACTATTTTAAAGCATGTTTTTGAGTATATAAATGTGTTTGATGATGCCATTTGGTTTAAGGATTCACTAGGTAAGTGATCCTTGTATGCATGTGTTGATGCATGAGTTTTGCAGCATGGTTTAATGCTTGAGTTTATGGCTATGATAAATGCTTTGTAAAAATAGTGAGGTTTGCATGAATTGTGGATTATATTGGCTAGTGGTGTTGAATAAAGTGTTTTGTAAATGTAATCGGATATAGTTAGCCAGCTGTTGGATTGAGTGCACTATAAACAAGTCGCCTTGGATGTTGAGGGGTTGTGATTGTGCCGAAAACTCCATCCAAGTACCCTAACGATTGATGATTATTTAAGGTTGCAAAGGTTGAGGGTAGCTCTCGGGTGCGAACCTTGTGTGTGTCCTATCTCTTGTTAGTGGGCTATACAACTACGGATAACTGGTGTTGAGAGGTTGTGATTGTACCGAATACTCCACCAAGGGTGTCACAACGGTGGAGGGTTGCTCCCATGTGTGAGCCTTGAGATGTATGAAGGGTTTGGGACAACCCTTGGTAATTCGTGTATCCAATGTGTTTTTGAGAAATAAGATTGTTGTTAATCACTTGAAAGCCAATATAATGGATTATAATGCTATGGAAATGTTGTTGATACATATTGTCAAAAATGCATGTTTTACCATAAGCTTAGCATAATGGTGTTTATGCTTGGGAAGGCTTGATGGTTGTGTAGCAACGGTTTAATTGCTGGAAATTATGTAATTCATGTTGCATGGTGTTTAGCATGTCGTTTCTAATGGTAAAGTGCATGATTTTTTTTCAAAGAAAGCATGATGGTTTTGAAAAGAGCGGGAAATGGTTTTATGCATTGATGGCATTCTTTTGGTTTTGAGCATTCCTCACTAAGCATGTTGTGCTTACGCTCTCTTTGTCCATCAATGCAGTCAATTTACGCTCTCTTTATCCGCTGCTTGTGTGCGTACACAAAAGAACCTAAGATGCATCTAGACAACATAAAAAGAAAAAAAAGGGTCGTTTATTGAGGTAAACCTTCCCGGTTTACTTTAATATTCCCCGTGTGATCCGTTCAGTTCGGTCTATTGGCCAGGCCGGGTCGAGATGGTTACATTTGGTGTTATCAAAGTCAGGTTCCAAAAGATTGGGATGATGGTAAGTGATTTTGATGTGAATGTGTATTTCTGGTGATGTTTGCTTAGTTCGGTGAATGTCTTGAGCATGCGAATGTTGAGTATGTGATGTTGAGGCTATAAATGGTTATTGTGATATGAATGTGAGTTGTTGTTTGATGATAGTTTGGGATGGATTTTAATGCTTGTAATGCATGATGGTTATGACATGCATGTTGTATGCTTTATGCTATGTTGGGGGGAAATTGGATTGCCCATTGCCTTATTACCTAGTGGAATGTTTTAAGTTGAAATCAAAGTCATGGATCCTTGCTTGGGGCTGGCTCGGGCAATTTGTTTTGTTTGTTTTGTTAGTTGTTATCATGCCTTAATAATAATAGCACAATAAACCGAGGAGAGAGTAGCGATCTGGAATGATTGTTGTTGCCTTTGGGCAAGGAATAAAGGAGTGTGTAAAGTCTCCTGGGAGCTAAACGCCTCGATGTGCCTCGATATAATTACAACCTGTGTCGGTTGGGTAAGTGTTGGATGGCTTGGTGCCTGGAATATAGGCGATGTTTAGAGCTTGTGAAGCTGTTAATGCGGAAGTGCATGTGACTGCACTAGCTGGTAGACATTTGTGAGCTGCGGGTAGCGCTTACGTAATTTTGAGTAGAAGTTGAACTCGAGGGTTGTCACCGGAGGTATCCATGGAGTGGATGACCTGTATGAATGAGATTACGAAATAAATGGAGTGTAGCGATGCCCATAGTGTAAAGATTAGTTGTATCTCGGTTATATAGAGATGTGCATAGAACCTAATGTTGTATTCTGAGAGTTATTTTGAACTATTTTAAAGGAGAAGTGTATGAGGGTTAGATACTTGGATGATAAGAAGTGTGAATTTGTGGTTTGGGTTCGAAATCGTAAGTTGTACTTGAGTTAAGGTACAAATTGTTTAGTTGAGCATGCGTGCTCCTAGATTGGAATTGGATGTGAGACATCGATGTGTTGGAACTTTATGGATTGGTGCATGATGTTAAGCCATATCTGTTGACTTAATTGGCTACATTGTTATCAACTTATTGGTAACGCAGTCGAGGTATTTGAGCAGAACCTGGGTTTAATAACTCGTGTGAGAGATTCTAGCGCTCGGAAGTGAGTTGTGAACTCTAGTCTAATAGTATCCAATGTACGAATGGTCATGTTTAAAGAGTATCGCCTGGGTTGAGTCGAGGTTGTAGTAACGTTGGATAAAGATTTTGAGGTTAGTGTGTCAAGGCTTGAGTAGCGTTTGATACCTATTAAGTAGGTGGATAGTATGGCCAGGTGAGGCGAGCTTGTCCACGTTTGATCGGTGGGGTACAACTTTTGCGCCTATTGTTACAAGTTTCTTTGGAAGTTGTAGCTTGAACGTTCGTTTTGGAGGTGTTCGATGTGGGAGTGTGAGTAGTTTCTTTGGTGAAACTGTTGTTACAAGAAAACAATATAAAAAATGTCCTTTATCTGTTCAAGGCCATGTGTTTCAGTTGATTTGATGGAACTGCCTTTTTATGGTTTTGATGTGATTCTTGGAATGGACTAGTTGGTTGAGCATCGAGTTGTGGTGGATTTTGATGTTAAGTGAGTTACCTTGAAGCTTGCAGACGATTACGAGGTGGTAATCGGAGGCGAGAACATGAAGTTCTGGTCTAATGCAATTTCGGCTCTTGAAGCAAGTCGGATGATGGAGTTGGATTGTAAAGATTTATTGGCATATGTGATGAATCCTGGTACGAAGGTAGTGCAGGTGCAAGACATACAAACATCATGTGAGTTTCTGGGTACTTTTCCAGAGGAGTTGTCGGGGTTGCCACCGAACCGAGAGGTTGACTTTCACATTGAGTTGTATGAGAACATGACTCCGGTGTCCATTGCTCCGTATCGCATGGCACCCAAGAAGTTGAAGGAATTGAAGGCGCAACTTCAGGAGTTGCTTGACCGAGGTTTTATAAGGCCAAGTATTTCACCTTGGGTGCGCCGGTCTTTTTTGTGAAAAAGAAGGATGGTACAATGCATATGTGCATAGATTATCGGTAGTTGAACAAGTTAACGATTAAGAACAAGTACCCTCTGTCGAGGATTGATGATTTGTCTGACCAGTTTCGTGGTGCCTCGATGTTTTCAAAGATAGATTTGAGGTCTGGGTACTATCAGCTAAAGGTTAAGGATGTGGATGTGCCTAAGACAACTTTTTGGACAAGGTACGACCATTATGAGTTCTTGTTGATGTCGTTTGGGTTGACAAATGCACCACCTGCATTCATGGATATGATGAATAGGGTATTCCATGAGTTTCTGGATCAGTTTGTGGTAGTGTTTATCGATGATATTCTTGTGTACTCGCATACCGAGAGGGATCATGATAAGCATTTGAGGATTTTGTTGCAAGTGCTGTTAAAGAATCAGCTTTATGCTAAGCTGAGCAAGTGTGAGTTTTGGCTTAAGGAAGTGGTTTTTCCTTGGACATGTGGTGTCAGCCGAAGGTATTTGGGTTGATCTACACAAGTTTGAGGCGGTGATGAGTTGGAAGACGCTTAAATCAGTGACAGAAGTGCGTAGTTTCCTTGGGTTGGTTGGTTACTACCGTAGGTTTGTTGAGGGTTTTTATAAGATTGCTTCACCTTTGACCAAGTTGTTGCAAAAAAATGTTCGCTTTGAGTGGACGGATGTTAGGCAACAAGCTTTCGAGAAGTTGAAGGAGGCTTTGACGCAAGCTCCTGTCTTGATTCAACCAGAATCGAGTAAGGAGTTTGTAGTATATAGTGGTGCATCGTATGTTGGTTTAGGCTGCATGTTGATGCAAGGTAGGAAGGTTGTGGCTTATGCATCTAGACAGTTGAAGGTGCATGAGCGTAACTATCCTACTCATGATCTAGAGCTAGCTGTGGTGGTGTTTGCAATGAAGATTTGGAGACACTATCTTTACAATGAGAAGTGTGTGGTTTATACCGATCATAAGAGTTTAAAGTATCTTATTTCGCAAAAGGAGTTGAATCTTAGGCAACGAATGTGGTTGGAGTTGCTTAAGGATTATGATCTGACAATTGAGTATCGTCTTGGAAAGGCCAATGTTGTAGTCGATGCTTTGAGTAGGAAGGTAGTTGAGTAGGAAGGTAGTTGTTGAGCCGAGTTGCAAGTGAAACCTTCCTTGATTCAGTTGATTAAGGATAAGAAGTTGTTGGATGATTCGTTGGTACCTCATGTCCAGGACATAGCTGATGGTAAGGCAACAGACTTCTGTTTTAATGATGATGGGGTTCTGTGTTTCAAAAGTCGAATAGTGGTGCCGGAAGATGTTGAGTTGAGGCGCACTATTTTGATTGAGGCTCACAGCAGTCCATTTGCTATGCACCCTGGTAGTACTAAGATGTATCATGGCTTGAAGGATGAGTACTATTTGGTAGGGTTGAGAAAGGATGTTGCTGATTTTGTAAGCAAGTGTATGGTTTGCCAGCATGTGAAGGCTGAGCATTAGTTTCCTTCCGGTTTATTACAATCTTTGAGGATACTGGAGTGGAAGTGGGAAAGGATTACGATGGATTTTGTATCCGGTTTGCCTTTGACACCATCTAGGAAGAACTTCGTGCGGGTGATTGTGGATCGTCTCACGATGTGTTCACATTTCTTAGCTGTGCATACTACGTATACATTGGATAAGTTAGCGGAGTTGTATATTGCTGAGATTGTGCGTTTGCACGGGGTGCTCAAGTCCATAGTGTCGGATAGAGATCCGAGGTTCACAACAAGGTTTTGGGAATGTTTGCATCAAGCGTTGGGTACACGGTTGAATTTCAGAACTTCATATCATCCTCAGACGGATGGACAGTCGGAGCGAGTTATCCAGGTGCTGGAGGACATGTTGCGATATTGTGTGATTGATTTCTATGGTTCTTGGGAAAAGCATCTGCCTTTGGTTGAGTTTTCCTACAATAACAGTTTTCAGGCAAGTATACAAATGGCTCCGTATGAGGCCTTGTATGGGAGGAAGTGTAGAATGCCTCTTTGTTGGGCTGAGGCAGAGCAAAAGTTGCTTTCCTTGTCGGATATGCTCCAGGGAACAACTGAGAAGGTGAAGCTCATATGTGAGCGTTTGAAGGCTGCATCGGATCGCCAGAAGACTTACGCAGATTTAAAGCATAAAGAGATTGAATTTGCGGTTGGAGATCGTGTGTTTCTTAAGGTATTGCCTTGGAAGAAGGTGATGAGGTTCGGACGTAAGGGAAAGCTTAGTCTGAGGTTTATTGGACCTTATGAGGTTGTGGAGCGGATTGGTCCTGTGGCTTGCCTCCCGAGTTGAGCATGCCTCTCGAGTTGGAAAAGAACCATGATGTGTTTCATGTTTCTATGTTGCAGAGGTATAGATCGATCCTTCGCATGTGATGCCAGTTGAAGAAATTGAGTTATATCCGGATCTATCTTATGATGAGGAACCGGTGAGAATTCTGGATTCGAGAAGCAAAGTTCTTCGTGACAGGACGATTGAGCTTGTGAAGGTGTTTTGGCGATACCGAGGAGTTGCGGGGGCCACGTGGGAAAGCAAGGCGGACACGCTGAGGCAATTTCCGCATCTTTTTCCTTAAGGTAAAAATTTCAAGGACAAAATTTCCTAAGTGGGGGAGAGTTGTAACGCCTCGGTTTTGGGCCTAGGTGTTTTGCGAGTCGGGTTGGACCGGTGGAACCGGTATGGGTTATTCAAACCGTTAAAGGTGGTTTAGGGAAATCAAGGTTCGTGATGGGATAAAAATATGATAAAAATTCCTAAAATCCTCTAAAATTATATTTAAGAGGATGGTTAAATCAATTTTACAAAAGAAGTTTTCGAAAGTATACATTTTGGGCAGTGACCAAAATGTAAAGATTTAAAAGTTGGGAAAAATGTGTTTTTCAAGAACAGTCAAAATCTTAGAATCTTTAGGGAGCTATTTGACAATTAAGCCTTTTCCCTAAATTTTCATATGTTTTAAATGGTTTATTAAATAATTGAAATAGCTTTGATTAATTAAATTGGAAAGTTAGTTAATCGGTTAAAAGATTTTTCACGATCATTTTCATTTCTCTTCTTCACTTCAGCCAAACACTCTCCATTTTCTCTCAAATTTCCATATTTTCTTCACTCTAAAATTCTCTTTTGATTTCCATCTTTTCCTTGGTGATTTCTCTCATTTTCCTTCAAGTTTTTCAAGCTAATCTTGCCAAATTAGAGGAGAAACTAGGATTGGAGGTAAATTTCATACTAACCATCTAATCTAGGTTCTTTAAAGAAATTCCAAAGATATTTGGCTCTTTATCTATGTTTCTAATTGAGGTTTTATTATAGCTTTGATAAAATGTTGAAAATCTTATTGAAAAGGATGTTTTAAAGTGATTTTCGGAGTTGTGATGATTTGGCTTATTTGAGATGATTTCTAAATGAGTTTTGAAAGGTTTTTTGGTGTTGGAATACAGTCTTAATCATAGAGATCCTGAAATCTTTTAGATCATTGGTTTTTGAAGTGTTTTTTGTTGGGTTTTTGGGGTGTTCTTGAGGAATCTGAGTTGCTGGAGGTATAAGGGTGGTTTTAGGTTGTTTTTGGATGTTGATTCATGCCTGAAATGTGTTGGATGTGTTGGGTAATGGCTGGGTTGAGGTTAGAGGTCAATTGATTGAGTTTTCGGTTGTTTCTAACGGGTGATTTGGTGCTTTAGAGCAGGGCTGCGGGAATTCTTTTGAGTGCTGGTGTTTTGGATAAATTTTAATGCATTGAACCTCTGTTTTAATGTGTTGAAAACATGGGATAGTAATCCGAAATCAAACGAAGTAATTTTGGAGGCTTCGGACGATCGATAATTGCGTCAGCGAGTGTGGTTTCGCGAGTCGATGAGTGGAACTTAGTTTTCCAGCGTGTAAACGTTCTAGAAAAGGTTTTGGGAACTTAGTAAGAGCTTGAAACGCTTTACTAAGTTCGTAAGTAAATAAAGTGGATTTCTCTCCCGGATTGTGCTAGTTTGAGCCTATGGTTGCACTTGATTTTAATTGTATTTACCTACTGTTTTAAAGCATGTTCTTGAGTATATAAACGTGTTTGATGATGCCATGTGGTGTAAGGATGCAGTAGGTAAGTGATCCTTGTATGCATGGGTTGATGCATGAGTTTTGAAGCATGGTTTAATGCTTGAGTTTATGGCTATCATGAATGCTTTGTAAAAACAGTGAGGTTTGCATGAACTGTGGATTATATTGGCAAGTGGTGTTGAATAAAGTGTTTTGTAAATGTAATCAGATATAATTAGCAGGCTATAGGATTGAGTGCACTATAAAAAAGTCGCTTTGGATGTTGAGGGGTTGTGATTGTGCCGAAAACTCCATCCAAGTACCCTAACGATTGATGGTTATTTAAGGTTGCAAAGGTTGAGGGTAGCTCCCGGGTGCGAACCTTGTGTGTGTCCCGTCTCTTGTTAGTGGGCTATACAACTACCGATGACTGGTGTTGAGGGGTTGTGATTGTACCGAATACTCCACCACGGGTGTCACAATGATAGAGGGTTGCTCCCGTGTGTGAGCCTTGAGATGCCGGTAGGGTGTATGAAGGGTTTGGGACAACCCTTTGTAATCCGTGTATCCGATGTGTTTTTGAGAAATAAGATTGTTGTTAATCACTTGAAAGCCAATATAATGGATTATAATACTATGGAAATGTTGTTGATGCATATTGTGAAAAATGCATGTTTTACCATAAGCTTAGCATAACGGTGTTTATGATTGGGAAGGCTTGATGGTTGTGTAGCAATGGTTTAATTGCTGGAAATTATGTAATTAATGTTGCATGGTATTTAGTATGACATTTCTAATGGTAAAGTGCATGGTTTTTTTTATTTCAAATGAAGCATGATGGTTTTGAAAAGAGGGGAAATGGTTTTGTGCATTGATGGTGTTCTTTTGGTTTTGAGCATTCCTCACTAAGCATGTTGTGCTTACGCTCTCTTTGTCCATCAATGCAGTCAATTTAAGCTTTGGAGGCGGCACTAGCAAGGGATCGGTGGGAGACTTTGATTGAAGGCAAGTTTTGGTTTTGGACTAGTGTAATAAAGGCAATGGGGGTGTCCAATGTTATAGTTTTTGGTTGTTTGGTATTTTCTGTTTTGATGCAAGTTTATTAAGCATATTTGGTTGGGTAAATGGCCTTTAAATTTTGGTTTAAGCTTGGAGTTGAATTTTGGCCTTTTGGTACTTATTTCGCTTAGGTAGCATGCCTTTAGTTTCTTTGTTATTGATATCGATGTTTTGATGATGCCTATGCTTTGTATAACCCGTTGTTGATGTATATTTGAGTTGCCAACATGTTTTGGTATATGTCGGGTTGGTTTCGGATGGTATAAATTGAGTTAAAACAACATTTAAAAACATTGCAGGCCCAGGTGTTTCGAAACACCCTTGCCTATTTCGAAACGGTGGCTTGAAATGGCCTTGGTGTTTCGAAACGGTGAGGCCTGTTTCGAAACATTTTGCCTTTGTGAAATCTCGTTCCGAAACATATCTTAAAGGGGTTTTTAAATGAACACGCGTATCGAAACGACCGTTCCGATACAGGGCTCATTGTTCCGAAATGTTAGATTGTTTAAGCAGTTTTTGAATTATTCTGAGTTTTGTTTTCTTACATTTTGGTCCTTGTTGATCATGTTTGCAATTAAAGGTGTTCTAGTGGTCGTTTTGAGCTGAGATTTCACAGTGACGTTTGTAATGAACATTAATTAAAGGATGGTAATCCGAATTTGGTAATAACATGTGCGATTTGTCGAATTTACAAAATTGTCCTTAAACCTCTAATGTAGCTCAATCATTGTGCGTTTGTGATGTTGTTTTATCCGCTGCTTGTGTGCGTACACAAAGGAACCTAAAATGCATCTAGACAAGATAAAAAGAAAAAAATGTCGTTTATTGAGGTAAACCTTCATGGTTTACTTCAATATTCTCCGTGTGATCCGTTCGGTTCGGTCTATCGGCCAATCCGGGTCGAGGGGGTTACAGATATCGTCTCTCATAGGGATTAGACAGCTTACTCGAATTGTAATTCCCGCACAAAGGAAATTAAATGCGCAAATGAGTTTTAGTTTATAAAAGAATAAAAAGGAAATAAAACACAAGTAATTGATAGAAAAGATCAGGGTGATACGATGGGTCAGATTATGCTGCTCCCTAGTGTGAAACTGCCTTGAATAGGTTAAGATGCTTTGCGATGCCAGACTTTGCTACCTCGGCGAAGGATGACAGATTGGCTGCTTCGACGCTTTCGCTGCCTCGACAGTGGAATAGACGATTGGCTCGGCGGCAAACTCGACAGACCTTCAAAGCTCGGCAGAACGCTTCGATATTGATCCCGCTTATGTCTAAGTCAGAATATTGTTGTTGCCCACTGCAGATGATACTCGTCACGTCATGAATCTTGCAAAGACATCAACCTTGGTTCGTCCTCTTTTAGCCGCCTTAAACTCGTACCTATGTCTAGGCCGAATTGATCAATACCTGATTAGGATGAGGATCGTACTTATCCCTTTCGTGAGTTCGACTCTCTCAATACCGAACAAATAGATAGTTGACAACTAATCTTTCGAACTTAATTGAAAACTATGAAGAGCATGGAATAAGCAAACCTTGAAGTTTTATTGCAAAAACAAACTTAATTCCTAAACAACCGTTCTCACACTAGTTTACAGCATAACCCAAGCCCAAGAGAGAATTTAGAACATAATGGTGGCAAGAAAACCTAAACTATGCCCAAAGGAAAACCTAAGTTGTCTACAATTACAAAATATGTCAAGTATATATAGGCATTAGCTAGGTCAAGTACTCATTGGAGTAGAAGTCTTCAAAGTAGCTTTTGCATTAAATGTAACCTTTAATTCTGAATTCTTTGAGTTGAATGTGGACTTCTTCTCGTTGCCTTGCACCGCAAGTTATCTTGATTTCCTCCTTCGGCGGCTCTCTTCGCTGCTCCAGGCATCAGAAAATTGAGTGGATGGCATCGTTGGAATCATGATTTTCTGCTCTACAGATCGCACTCCAATTCTCCAATTCCTCCGCTTGTTGCCCTGGGCGGCAGGTACTCGGCAGCGGCTTTCTCTGCTTGGAACTGCATCAGTACATCTCCTTGGTTTGCTGCCTCTACATCCTCTCCTCTGGTCTGTTCTCCTCCTAACAACTTCTAGCCCTAAAATGCAAACTAAACTAAAACAACATCTTTTCCTTACCAAATAAAAGATAAATCATAAAATCATGGCAAAGTAAAGAATATTGTAAATATGCAATGCATGAACCTAAATATGCCTAAAATGTACTTAAGAACAGCAATAATATGAGATGTAATGCATATAAAATATAAGACTAATGAGCACTTTAAACTTTTCTGCACGCACTAACACACGACTCAAGCAGCTCTGTCTTGACATTAATATGCTAGGTACCGACAAAATGGGATAAAAATACAAAATCACCCTAAATGTGTGAGAAAGGATAAATAAAGGCAATATATATATAGACAAAATCAAAGGCAAAGGTGGTGCAGTAATATATGTATATTCGAGAGTTATCATTCCCAAAACCTAAACCTTTTCTTGTCCTCAAGCAAACAAATTCCAATGCATCAAAAAGAAAAGAGTATAATGTATCGACAAGCAAGTCCTAAAGAAGATTCAAGCACATATTCAAATTTTTTATAGAAAATATTATCCTTGGGTCTAGGCAAGTTGAATTATTCTAATTTAGCTAAGGTTAACAAATATTGTGCAACTCGAATAGACCATAGAATCCTATTATAAAGTGAAGCATAAAGTGTGTTGTGTGCCCTTGTTTCGACATGTTAGCTTTACAATGTGTTTGACCAAGACTTTATATTTACCTGTGAATGATTTGAATTTCAACACAATTCTCTAATCTTTGAGTATTGAGAGAAGGGAGGTCGTTAGATAAATATTGGCTTCGCCATGTTTTAACCATATTGACTTGAAATAAACATTTTTTATTCTTTCGATAGATACACTCATGTCGAAGCAGAGGAGTATCCCTTCTTATGCTCGTGATTGATTCGCTATTACCATCTTTTTATTATCGAGCATTTTCATACGTTATTAGCACCTTTTTTACTCAAGTGCTCAAAGACGAGTTTATCGTGACAAAAGCAAATAAGTCTCTAATGTCAACACATATGCTAACTTATTGTTAAGGTTCATTAATATCTATTCAACACTCATAATCTTTGTTCTAATTAGATTCAAGTTGCACATTTCTTACTAACCAAAGCTCTAAATTCTAAAGTATTTAGCTTATCATCATTAAACTTCATAGGATATGAATTCAAAAGAGACTATTTTCTAAAAAATTGGACCGCAGAGGGTTGTCGCTACAAAATACTAAAAAAATTTCATTGATACAAAAGAAAGAAAAAAATACATCTAAGCGAAAAATAAAACTAATATTTAGCTAAGGGATTACACCCCCAAACCTACTTGGTGTAACGACGCTGATGCACAACATAAAATAAACATGCTAAAATATAAAAAAAAACATAAAAAAAAACAATGCCCTAAGTTTCGGTCTCGACAAGGGAAGTGGGTGGTTCCTACTGATGCTATTGTTGTTCATGCTCCTGCTACTGAAATATTTCTTGTAAGATATCTTAAGATTATGGTGTTAATTTACTAATTATTAAAAACAAAAAAAACTATTTACAAAATGTAAACAAAAATATTTAAAGGGAGATATCACCCAATTAGATTGTTACTACAGGAGCTGGGTGTTCTCCAATGTAGTGCTTCAGTCTTTGTCCATTGAACTTGAATTGTACATGATTTTTTATATCCTTGACTATGACCACACCATGAGGGAATGCTTCAACAACCTCGAACAGGCCAGTCCATCTTGATTTCAACATCCCTTGAAAAAGCTTGAGTTGGTAATTAAACAACAAAACTCTTACTCCGAGATGGAATTTTAGGTGTAAAATATGATTTTCGTGATATCTATTCGTTCTATATTTATTTACACGTGCACTCTCATAGGCAACATTCCAAAAATCCTCAATTTCATTTAGTTGAATGAGTCTTTTTTTCTTTACAGCTTCCTGTTCAATATTCAACTTCTTTAAAGCCCAAAGAGTCTTGTGTTCATGTTTTACAGGCATATGACAAGGCTTCTCGTACACCATTTTATACGGTGACATTCTCAAAAGGTGTTTTGAAAGTGGTCCTATAGGCCCACAAAATGACATCCAACCTTAATGATCAATCTTTTTTTATTGGGTTTACCTTATTCTTCAATATTTGCAAAATTTCACGGTTGCACACTTTATCTTGTCCATTACTTTGTGGATGATAAGCAGTACCCATTCTGTGTCATATTCAATACCTGTTTAATGATGTGGTGACTTTTTGCATTTAATTTTTTTTTCTTTCAACACTAATAAAAACTCTTGGTATGCCAAATATTGTAAATATGTTTTTTTGCAAGAATTTGAGTGCTAACTTGACATCATTGTTTGGTAGAGCTACTGCTTTTATCCACTTGGATACATAATCGACTACAACCAGAATATACTCATTCCCATAAGAAAAAGGAAATGACCCCATGAAATCTAATCTCCAAACATCGAACATTTCCACTTCCATGATTGGTTGTTGAAGCATTTCATGCTCCTGTTCTATGACATTCGTCATAACATTTCACATATTCATTATCATCTTTAAATATATGAGGCCAATAATACCCAGTTTGTAGTACCTTTGTTGTCATTCTAGATCCACTAAAATCCCCCTCCATATGGAACGTCATGGGAGTGTCTGAGTATGTCTTGGACTTCACTTTTCTGATATGCATCTCCTGATGATTTGATCATTGTATTGTTTTAATAGGCACGACTCATCCCATTGAAATGTCTTCACATCTCGCAAGATTTTCTTCTTCGCTTGTGTGGTCATCCTAGGAGGAAAGATCCCACTTATTAAATAATTCACATAATCAACATACCAATGTATTGTGTCAACACTCAAAAGTCTTTCATCAGTAAAAGTCTCTCGAATGTCAAGTTTTGCCTTCTTCTTTTCTATGTTTTCCAATCTTGATAGATGATCTGCCACCTAATTTTTTGTACCCTTCATGTCTCGAATTTCTACGTGAAATTCTTGTAGTAAGAGAGTCCATGAAATTAGTCTTGGTTTAGCGTCTTTCTTGGTGAGAAAGTATTTTAATGCTGAGTGATCAATATACATTTTAAACATATTTTTTTTTGATATAACAAGTATTTTAAGAACATAAATAATTTTTTAAGGAAATTGAAATCACTCACATAATTTTAAAGTGACAAGCATTAGAACAAAAATGTTACATATTCATAGGCTAATTCTTAGGCTCAATCTTAGGCTAGAATATATTGTATTTAATGTGATATATTATGTTACCCGCTTTAGGGTATAAAATAATTAGAAATCAATGAGAGTGTATAAAACAAGTCTATTAATCATTTCCAAAGTTACGAGAGCTTGATTTCAATATTTTCTTGTATAAACTTGAGATATTTTCTTTGTATTTTAATTTGTCAAGTTATTAGGGTTTAGTGAGCTATATTTGTGCAAACAAATTCTTTCAGAGTTTGCTTATTTGTATCCATATTTAGGAAAAGGGTTCACTAGATTTTGGGGGTATAAGTCTAGGTGATAAGTGTAACGTTATCTCCTTTTCCTGAAAGGAAAGACAAATTTGTGAATTTGTGAAATCCTTAGTGTGGTAGCTAAGGCAGTGGATGTAGACTCCATTAATAGATTTGAACCACTATAAATCACTTTGCAATTTTCCCACCATTTTTAATTACCAATTTACCCTCTCTCGGTCAACATCGATAGATTGATCCACTCAATAATTGGTATAAGATCGAGGCTAAATTTAAGGTCTTACAACCCGTTGAGAAGATCCAAGGAGTGTTATATCAATCATCAAGTCATATCTGACCTCAAGTTCCAGAAACAACTTCATGGAGGAGACTCAATCATTCCCCATGCCTCCATATTTTAATGGAGCAAACTATGTCTATTGGAAGAATAAGATGAGGTTGTTCCTTCAAGCCAATGACAACTCCCTATGGGATGTAGTGATTGATGACCCCTCTCTACCTCAAAAAGAAAGAAGGTGACATTTATGTTCTCAAGAGCAAAAGAGAATGAGATGATAAAGATAAGAACTTGTAACTCAATGCTAAAGGCATGCACATACTCTTTTGTGCACTTAGCATGTATGAATATGCCAATGTGTATTCTTGTTTCAATGCCAAAGAGATATGTGATAAACTTGAAGTTACATATGAAGGTACTAACGAGGTGAAGGAGACTAAGATTGGTCTTCTAAATCCTAGTTATGAGAACTTCAAGATGGATCTTAATGAAGATATCAAGACGATGTGCGATCGATTCTTCGTTATAGTAAATGGGCTCAAGGGATATTGAGAGGTTATTCCGGAGGATAAGATTATGAGATAGCTTATCTATTCTCTTCTCGACTCATGAGGTTCAAAGAAGACAACCATCATAGAAGCAAAGAACCTCAAGACATTAAAGCTTGATGAGCTCATTAGGTCTTTGATAACTTATGAGTTGATGAGACAAGGAAGGAAAGATAAATATAAGAAGAAGGAAGTGGAGAAGAAGAAGGTTGGAGTTTCTCTCAAAGCTACAAATGATGAGAGTGACTCTAGTGATGAGGAAGATGAAGAAATGGCCATGTTGGCCAAGAGATTCACAAGGTTCATGAAGTCCAATAGAGGAAGAAGATTTCAAAGAAAGGAAGGCTTCAAGAATGAACCTAAAAAGAAGTACAAGGATTGAACATTTATCCATGGCTTCATGACCCAAGAAGCCGGGGCACATCAAATTCAAATGTCGTAGGGTTTCATGAACCAAGATTGAACATTCATCCATGGCTTCATGAACCAAGGTTGAGGATGACTATTTGGCCTTTTCTCTTTCCTCCTACACATGTCATAACCCCTTCTATAATCCCAATTCTCCTTTTATTAAAATGATATTTAGGCTATAAAATACATAACAAAGACACCTAGGTAGATGATTCATAACTATATAAAATTGGACTAATTGAAGTCTTAGTACTTAAACTTGTGACATGCAATTTAGTCTCAATTCGATTCATTCTTAAATTGAACTAACTTCAATTTACTGAACTTTATGCTAAGGCTCGGAAATAACTTTTTGTCAAAATGTTTAGAAAATATTTTATGGTCACTCGACTCTGAAAACTACCATACATGATTTTAGGGTGTTAGAACATTAAACTCTTTTAAAGTGAATTCACTCCTTTTATCAGTTCTCAAAATTTTGATTATATAACCATTTTGATTTTTCATCATCATTTTGAAGCTTGTAAATGTCTCAAAAGCTTCAAATTCCTTTTTAGAAAAATAAACATGCGACCTCATGCTTGAATCATTATTAAAAAGGAAGAAATAATTACTTTTATCAAGAGAGATTGGCTTGATAGGTCACATATATTTACATGTACAAGTTACAGTGGCATTGTTGCTCGAAAAGATTACTACTTTAGAAAGCTCTTCCTTGCATGCTTGCCAAGGACAACGCTTCATGTAGTTTCTCTAAAATTTTGATAGGGGTAGACCATTCACCATCTTCTTTTCTCCCAGAGATTTAAGACCACCAAATTCAAATTCTTGTATCTCAAATGTCAATGCCGAGATGAATATTTTATGCTTGCCATTAAAGATATGACCTTGTTTACTTTAATATTTAACAAGAACATTCGATTTCTTCTCATGACAAATTTAAGAGAGCCAAGATGAATAATTTACACATGCTTTCAAACACATGACCTTGGATTCTCCAATAGCAACAACAATGTGCTCAAATTGTGGATTTAGAAAACATTAAATCTTTTCAATTATTCACATCTTTAGGTTTTCTTCTCCATTCTTCTTCAACTAGTAAAAAATAACTTTCGCTCTTAAAAAGTAATCAATATGATCTTTGATATCTTTCATTTTCTCTGCTCCCTTAAAGGACTTGTCAAGAACATTCAACGCTTCATTTGATGTTGTTTCATTGGCTAGCTTCTCAAATATTGAGACATCCAAACATTAATGAATTATCGAAAGAGTGCATTGATCATTATTTCAATTATTTTTTAGAGCATCTTTTTACCTTGATTCATAGTTGTTTCATCTTCAAGCACCTCGTACGGGCTAAAAACAATCTCTCAAGCATCTTGTGATTCAAGAATTACTTTCACATAAGTAGACTGACCAACTATCATAGCTATCTTTCGTAAGAAGAGAATAATGAAATGAAAGGTAATGTGTCTCCATAATCAACCTCTGATACCACTTTGTTAGAAAATACGTAATTTGTTAACTTACAAAATAAGAAAGCAAGATAGGAAATTAGATAGCCTCTGTAGGATCTTTTTTATTTAATGTATAACACATTGGACATTTATAGGATGAAAGTACATAGTTAACTTATATAGCATTAATTCCAAGCAACCTTTCTAATTAAAACTTCGAACACAGACTTAGGTTTATTAAATAGGGTAAAGTTCATAAACGGTAACTGTACTTTTGTAAATTATCACTACAGCAAAATAGGTCTTTAGCGGCATTTATAAGCGCCGTTAAAAACTCTTACGGCGCTAAATAAAGCACCGCAAGAAGTGCCACTGAAACCGGTGCCACAATAGTTCGCGGTGTTTGTGTGCAAAAAATGTCGCAATATGTCAAGATATATAGAGGTGTTTGATTACCAAAGCGCCGCCAAAGTTATGGGCTATAGCGGTGTGTGTGGATAAATGTCGCGATAAACATGTTTTTTAGTGTCGTTTGTGTTTACAAAAGCCCGCAAATAACTATTCTTTAGTGGCGTTTACATTTAAAAATGCCGTGTAAAACCTATTTTCTGGTGGCATTTGTATTTAAAAACGTCGTAAATTACCGTTTTTAGTGGCGTTTGTGTTTACAAACGCTGCGAATAATACCATGTTTCTTAAAAAACTCAAATAAAAAAGCATATTATTATATAATAATTTAAAATGCATTCACCAATTTCCACAATTCCAATCCACATTCCTTTTCTCAAATAAACAATTAATCATGGGAACAGTCAGAACTATACATTTAAAATAACTTCCAACATTACAAATCTATTTCCCCAAACTCATATTACACAAATATCTATGCAAAGTTAACATGAAATAAAATTGGAATGGAAGAACCCATTCAAATCAGACATGGTGAATCTAATACATAAATCAGAAAGAAGTTAAGATTTTATTGCAGACCTAGGCCACTTCACAAATCGATGCAGACCCATCTTAGGAAGTAAAGCACCTCCAATACCGAACTGCTTCGGACGCTTCTCAAACAACAGATTGACAACTTTCTCCTAATATCAAGAAATCAAAATAGCAAATGGAAAATGAGACTACAATCAAATTATTTGGGGTTTAGGTTTAAAGAAAGTAATGAAAAACCATTACACTCATATTGCATATTTTCCTAGCTTTCCAAGCCTAACAAAAGAGATTTAACCTTTTCCGCCACATTTGCAAGCTCCAGTAAGAAACTAAAAACAAAATTTGATTGTTTTACAACATGAAATACCCAATAAAAAGAGATTAAATAAAACAGAAATAAAATTCAAGATGAAAAGCTCGTTTGAATAGCAAAATAACAACAATGCCAATGAATTTAACACTAAGTTAACAGATAAAAAATCAAATAAAAATGAAATAGTATTTTAAAACTAAGAGGAAAACAATAGCATCATTATATTGTTTGTAAACTATTGTTTGTAAACCTAATATGTTGTGATGATGAAAACCAACAAAAGAACAGACAGACATTGTAGCAGACTGGAGGGCTTCAAAGATAGGGAAAATATATAGAACCAAGCCATACAACGGGAAGATAATGCCACAATCACAGCCAAGTCCAAATAACATAGAAAAACATACGAAAATAGAGCAAAAAAACAAATCAACACATTGGATCTGATGAACAGTGAACAAAACCCTAAAACAAAAAGGGAAAGTTTTAGAAATATCTGTAAAGAATGAATGAAAGAAAATGTGGGCTTCGAAAAATTGGAAGCCAGGGTTGGGTCACCCGTCTCTTTAATATAGCCCAATCCAAGTCTAACAAAAAACGGTTATAGCTTAACCGATCTGTTGGACTCAGCCAACGGGCTTAACCATATCAGTTACACTCACAAGAGAGTAACAACCATCTCTTCAACAATAACCAGATGGCCCATCACAAACACCTAGCCCAAGGTCTACTATCAGATCCATGTCACATAATACAAAGCCTAACATTCCCCCTGCTTCCTTCTTTGTTTCAAGACAACTTCATTGATCTGCAGAAGAGTGAACACTCATTTTACATCAAAATGACTGAAAGTAGGCTTTCGACAGAGGCTTTGTCAACCCATCAGCAGCTTGGTGTTCAGCCGGAACGTAATTAACTAGAACCTTATGATCGGCAACCTTCTCACGGACGAAATGAACATCCAGTTCAACATGCTTGGACCGAGAATGAAACACAGGATTAGCGAACATAGAAACTGCACTCGTATTGTCACACCACACTACTAGAATTGAAGAAGAACATATTCCATATCTCGCAACACTATGCCTACCCACATGACTTCAGAAACAGCATCAGCAACACTCTTATATTCAGCTTCGGATGTCGACCTTGAAACAGATTTTTGTTTCTTAGAACTCCATACAACTAGACAGTTGTCAATATACACACAATACCCTATTGTCGACCTTCGATCATCAGACCTGTTACCCCAATCAACATTAGAAAAATGATGTGAGCACATCTTCACCAGCACATGTTGCTGATCAGGAGGTCTTACCGTTAGGACCAATTACTCGATCTAAGGCGCAACGTTTCAGGGAAGCTCTTTTCCTTACTTGTGCTAATATTTCTGAATCATTTGATAATACTTGTGCCTTAGACGATAGGACATTTAATGTGTTACATATAATTATGTGACATGTTTAGGTTATATTACGTATTAGGTATATTTAAGTATGTGTTTAAAAATGTTTGGAATAATGTTTATTTTCTTAAGGACTGTGCAGCCCACTTACGTATGTTCATGCCTTTAATAATATTTCTTTATATATGTGTGCAGTCATACATTTCGGCATTGTGGATAAACTCCATTTGAATTTCAAAATCAATTGGCCAACTCAAATTGTCCACCCAAGTGCACGACCAGCAGCCTTTGAATTGCTGCCATTGAATTGCTCACATTGCACGCTGGAAATGTTGAAAATAAAAGAAATCAAAGTTGCCGCCCATGATCCTTCCATGCTGCCATTTGAATAATAAAATGGCCAACTTTCAATTGCACGGCCAGCAAAGCATTTCAAATTGCTGCTCAAGATACACGGCTGAAAAGGGATCCAATATTGCCGACCCATGCTGCCACTTGCCACCCCACTCATTTGAAGATTGAATTTATAAATCAAATGGATGCATATTGAAGTCTAAAATACACGGCTGGAAAGAAAAAAATGGAATCAATTGCAGCCCATGTTTCCCACTTACAACCACTTGAAGATTTAATATTCAAATACACATTTTTGCATGTGAATATTTCACCAAATGTAGCCAGCATGTACACGGCTTGTTAATTGTCCACTAGTTTGTTTTTTTTATTCAAGCTTAATTTTGTATTTCGGCCAGCCCTTCAAATACTATAAATAGGGCTGTCCATTTCATTTTAAACATAAGACATTTGATGAATAAAAAACTTTGTGAGATTTTATCTCAATTTTAGTTCTTTTTAGAACTATTTTCCTTGATACTTCGGGTTCCCAATTGTTAGATAATTGACGGGTCCAAGTACTTTATTCGAATAAATTCAAGATAAGGTTCGGGTTCGTTCAACAGATTGTTCGAGTTCTTCCTTGGAGTTTGTTCATCTATCGACTACGAAGAACAGATTCAATTCGGGTTTGCATAACAGATTATGCAGGTTCTTTCGAGTTCGTCGTGTCAAGTCCAAGAACGTTGTTGCTATTGTTGAATGTTTGAAGATATCATCTTCATCTTTAAATTATTTCAGCAATTTTCTTCTTTTCCTCATTTCTGATTTATTTTCTTATTTTCTTTATTTTTAACACCTAAATAAAAATCTATGTTTGTTTCTATTGCAGAGAAAATACGTGCTATTATCCTAGATCCGTGAATGAACGAGGAAGGTTGATTTCTTCAACAACACCCTTGTATCATATGGTAATCAGAGCTTTGGTCGGATTATAGCATCTTCTGCACTACCAGACAAAAATATATATATATATCTATCCAAAAGTCAAAAAAAAAGTCAAAAAAAAATTCAGAATTATATATATATATATATATATATATACGAAAATTCAAAAAAAAAGGAAAACAAAAAAAGAGTGATGAGTTGTGTAGAATAAAAAAAATAACATTGTTGAAAAGCTTGGATATGTTGAAGAATGTATCTATCTTACCTTGAAATGCTTTGTAATCACCCGAAATCAACTTTTCTTGTTTGTTCCGGAGATAAGATGGTGGTAAGCATTTCTACTGCGTAAGTTGCTAAATTCTTGTTCTTTTAGCATCCTTTCTTTCATTTCATATTGTTATTTTTTTTCTTTTAGCCCAATTCTCAACTTTCATTTTTTTTTTATTTCTCTTTTCTCCTAACCCTTATCCTTGTTCTAATAATATTCACCCGTCACTCGTTATTTCAATTTGACAACACTTGAAGAATCTGAACATCGGAATCAGTTCCTTTAAAGAACTAAATACGAGAGATCGAGGGAAAAGGCAAACAGAGCGTGTGAGAACAGAAGGGGAGACAAAAAGAGCCATTCAAGTATTCTCCCAAGTGAAACACGAGTGCTGAGTGTTAATTCTTTATTTTCTTGAGTGCAAATTCTTTGGAGTGACTAGTAAGGATTTTTGTTGAGTGATTGGTAAGGACTATTTTTTTTTCTAACCTTTAACCAGTTTGTTTATCTGTTTTTGTTGTTAATTATGTCAGGTTCCGATGATCACACGGTTGAACAGGATCCACTGATTCCTCAAATGCAAGCCTTAGAGAGAATGATGCAACGAGTAGTGGCTACCGCCTTAGAGCCATTACAGTCGAGGATGGATAGGTTTGACGGAGGATCCAACTCTGTTAACGATGTATTGAACGAAAATGAAGACGAACGGTCACCGAGGCAGCATATTTCTAGACAAGGACGTGTGCAACAAGTAGACGATAATTTGACTAACATTAAGATTGCTATTCCTTCTTTTCAGGGACGCTCAGATCCTGATGCATACTTAGCTTGGGAAAGCAAAGTGGAGCACATTTTTTAGTGTTATAATTATTCGGAGCAAAAGAAGGTTCGATTAGTAGCAACAGAGTTTGTTGATTATGCCTTGATATGGTGGGACCAGTTACTATTTAGTCGTAGACGTACTGGTGATGATCCAGTTGCAACATGGATCGAGATGAAGCGACTAATGCGTAAAAGGTTTGTTCCTATTCACTATCACCGTGATTTGTTTCAAAAGTTGCAAAATTTGAAACAGGGAAATAGGAGCGTTGAGGATTATTTCAAGGATATGGAAATGGCTATGATGCGTGCAAATATCGAGGAAGATCGAGAAGCTACCATGGCACGTTTTCTAGCAGGGTTGAACATCGAGATTGCCAACGCTGTTGAATTACAGCATTATGTCGAGGTTGATGACATGGTACAGATGGCAATAAAGATTGAACGACAGCAGCGCAGGAAGTCTTCAAATCGAGGTAACCTTTCCTTTAAACCTTTTTCAAATCCGTTATATACTCCTAACAATTCCAGGAAACAAGCACCACAAACGCCACTTCGGATTCGAGAGCAAGGCGAATCCAGCACACCAAAGCCTCCCGTTACTGATAATGGGCGTGGCAAACAGCAAGTGGTGGTAAAAGAACGATCGCGAGATATCCAGTGTTTCAAGTGCCTTGGAAGAGGACATGTTGCTAGTCAATGTCCTAACCGGAGGGTTATGTTGATGCGAGATGATGGTGAGATTGAGTCAGATTTCGAGGAGGAAGTGCATAATGTCCCTACTGAAGAGGAAGACGAGACCGACCTAGAGGTTCCTGAATCTGGTAAGGTAATGGAACTTTTGGTTATTAAAAGAAGTCTGAATGTGCAACAGGTAACAGATGATCTACAGCGCGAGAATATCTTTCACACACGATGCAAGGTGCAAGACAAGGTATGTGTTGTGGTTATTGATAGCGGTAGTTGTACTAATGTTGCCAGTTCAGTGATGGTTGACAGGTTAGGTCTGAAGACGACAAAGCATCCTCATCCATATAAGTTACAATGGTTGAATGATGGTGGTGAGCTTAAAGTGACCAGACAGGCCATTATACCATTTTCAATTGGAAACTACAAGGACGAGGTCCTTTGTGATGTTGTGACGATGGATGCTACTCACCTTCTTTTGGGACGCCCTTGGCAATATGACAATAAGGTAATGCATGATGGTTATACAAACCGTTACTCTTTTATGCATGCAGGTAAGAAGATCACTTTGGCTCCTTTGACACCGAGTCAAGTGTTTGAAGATCAGGCAAGCTTGAAAAAGAGTAAAGAGACTGCTAAAGAGAAGAAGAAGATGTCCGTGTATGCGAGCAGTAGCGAAATCAGGAAATGTCTTTCCTCTCAACAATCTGTTCTTATTTTGATGTTTAAAGATTATTGTTTATTGACAGATTTTCCTACTGATCTACCTTCACCGATTTTGACACTTTTGCAGGAGTTTGAGGACGTGTTTCCAGCTGAAACACCGAAGGTATTGCCACCTCTTCGTGGCATAGAGCACCAGATTGATTTTATTCCAGGTGCTACTATTCCGAACCGGCCAGCTTATCGAACCAACCCTGAAGAGACTAAAGAGCTTCAACGCCAAGTTACTGAGTTAATGGACAAGGGTTACATTCGAGAGAGCTTGAGTCCGTGTGCTGTTCCGGTGCTGTTAGTACCGAAGAAAGATGGTTCTTGGAGGATGTGCGTAGATTGTCGAGCGGTGAACCAGATCACAATTAAGTATCGTCATCCCATTCCAAGACTAGATGACATGTTGGACGAGCTTTGCGGAGCCGTCATCTTCTCCAAAATTGACTTAAGGAGCGGCTATCATCAGATCCGCATGCGAGAAGGCGATGAGTGGAAAACAGCCTTCAAGACAAAGCTAGGTTTGTACGAATGGTTAGTAATGCCTTTTGGTTTAACTAATGCACCTAGTACTTTTATGCGTTTGATGAATCATGTTCTGCGATCTTTCATTGGTAAATTCTGTGTTGTATACTTTGATGATATCTTGGTCTATAGCAAGTCTTTACAGGATCATGTAGGACATTTGCGAGCTGTTTTGCAGGTTTTGCGAGAAGAAATATTGTTTGGTAACATGGAGAAGTGTGTATTTTGTACTAACAAACTCACATTTCTTGGTTACATTGTTAGTTCTCAGGGAGTTGAAGTTGATCCTGAGAAGATAAAGGCAATTCAGGAATGGCCACGACCGACATCGATTACTCAGGTTAGATCGTTTCATGGTTTAGCAAGTTTTTATCGACGGTTTGTTCCTAATTTCAGTTACATTACCGCCCCCTTAACTGGTATTATTAAGAAGAATTCTAGCTTCTCTTGGGGTAAGGAACAAGAAGATGCCTTTTTGAAAATTAAAGATTGTTTGACTAGAGCACCTGTGTTAGCATTACCTGATTTTTGATAAAACGTTTGAAATCGAATGTGATGCTTCTGGAATTGGTATAGGTGCTGTTTTGATGCAGGAAAAGAAACCTGTTGCTTACTTTAGCGAGAAATTGAGTGGTGCTACATTAAATTATCCGGTTTATGATAAAGAGATGTATGCACTGATTCGGTCATTGGAGACAGGGCAGCATTATTTGTTGCCTAAGGAGTTTGTGATCCACACCGACCACGAGGCTTTACGTTACATCACAGGTCAGCATAAATTGAATAAACGACATGCTAAGTGGGTTGAATTCTTAGAATCTTTTCCTTATGTCATTCATTACAAGAAAGGGAAAGAAAATGTCGTTGCTGATGCATTGTCACGTAGGTATGCACTTTTGAGTTATCTTGATTCACATCTGATTTGTTTTGCATATATTCGTGATTTATACCCTGATGATCATGATTTTAGAGATAAGTTTAATGCTTGTTCGAAAGGTGCAGATGGAAAGTTTTACAGGCATGATGGCTATCTTTTCAAGGAAAACAGGATTTGCATTCCACAGGGTTCGATGCGTGATATTCTGATTCGTGAGGCACATGAAGGTGGATTAATGGGTCATTTTGGTGTCACTAAAACGTTACATACATTAAAAGAGCATCTGTTTTGGCCAAAGATGCGCAGGGACGTTGAAAGGTATTGTGAACGATGTGTGACATGTAGGAAGGCAAAGTCGAAGGTTTTACCACATGGTATGTACTTACCTCTACCTATTCCTGATTCCCCTTGGACTGATATTTCGATGGATTTTGTTTTGGGATTGCCTCGAACTAGAAATGGTAGAGATAGTGTATTTGTTGTGGTTGATAGGTTCTCTAAGATGGCACATTTCATTGCATGCCATAAGACTGATGATGCTGTTAATGTGGCTAACTTGTTCTTTAGAGAAATTGTTCGTTTGCATGGTATTCCTAGGTCAATTGTTTCTGACAGGGATGTAAAGTTTTTGAGTCACTTCTGGAGGACTCTTTGGAGCAAACTAGGTACGAAACTTATGTTTTCTACTACTTGCCATCCCCAAACTGATGGACAAACTGAGGTTGTTAATCGTGTTTTATCTACTTTACTTCGTTCCATCATTAAAAAGAACATTAGAACTTGGGAGGATTGTTTGCCACATGTTGAATTTGCATATAATCATGCCATTCATTCTGCTACTAAGATGTCACCATTTGAGGTTGTTTATGGTTTTAACCCATTACGCCTCTAGATTTGTTACCTCTGCCACAGGAACAGGTGACGAACAGGGACGGTCAAGCGAAAGCAGAATATGTCAAGAAGTTGCATCAGCAAGTAAAGGAGAATCTTGAGCGAAGGACTCAGCAATATGAAAAGCAAGCAAACAAGGGAAGAAAGCGAGTCACCTTCGAAGTTGGAGACTGGGTTTGGGTTCATTTCCGGAAGGAAAGATTTCCAGCCCAAAGGCGGTCCAAGCTGTTACCGCGAGGAGATGGTCCTTTTCAGGTGTTGGAGAAAGTGAATGACAACGCCTACAAGTTAGATCTACCTGGAGAATACAATGTAAGTGCCACATTTAATGTTTCTGACTTAACCCCTTATGGTGATTTTACAGATTTGAGGACAAATCCTTTTCAAGAAGGGGGGGGATGATGTGAGCACATCTTCACCAGCACATGTTGTTGATCAGGAGGTCTTACCGTTAGGACCAATTACTCGATCTAAGGCGCAACGTTTCAGGGAAGCTCTTTTCCTTACTTGTGCTAATATTTCTGAATCATTTGATAATACTTGTGCCTTAGACGATAGGACATTTAATGTGTTACATATAATTATGTGACATGTTTAGGTTATATTACGTATTAGGTATATTTAAGTATGTGTTTAAAAATGTTTGGAATAATGTTTATTTTCTTAAGGACTGTGCAGCCCACTTACGTATGTTCATGCCTTTAATAATATTTCTTTATATATGTGTGCAGTCATACATTTCGGCATTGTGGATAAACTCCATTTGAATTTCAAAATCAATTGGCCAACTCAAATTGTCCACCCAAGTGCACGACCAGCAGCCTTTGAATTGCTGCCATTGAATTGCTCACATTGCACGCTGGAAATGTTGAAAATAAAAGAAATCAAAGTTGCCGCCCATGATCCTTCCATGCTGCCATTTGAATAATAAAATGGCCAACTTTCAATTGCACGGCCAGCAAAGCATTTCAAATTGCTGCTCAAGATACACGGCTGAAAAGGGATCCAATATTGCCGATCCATGCTGCCACTTGCCACCCCACTCATTTGAAGATTGAATTTATAAATCAAATGGATGCATATTGAAGTCTAAAATACACGGCTGGAAAGAAGAAAATGGAATCAATTGCAGCCCATGTTTCCCACTTACAACCACTTGAAGATTTAATATTCAAATACACATTTTTGCATGTGAATATTTCACCAAATGTAGCCAGCATGTACACGGCTTGTTAATTGTCCACTAGTTTGTTTTTTTTATTCAAGCTTAATTTTGTATTTCGGCCAGCCCTTCAAATACTATAAATAGGGCTGTCCATTTCATTTTAAACATAAGACATTTGATGAATAAAAAACTTTGTGAGATTTTATCTCAATTTTAGTTCTTTTTAGAACTATTTTCCTTGATACTTCGGGTTCCCAATTGTTAGATAATTGACGGGTCCAAGTACTTTATTCGAATAAATTCAAGATAAGGTTCGGGTTCGTTCAACAGATTGTTCGAGTTCTTCCTTGGAGTTTGTTCATCTATCGACTACGAAGAACAGATTCGATTCGGGTTTGCATAACAGATTATGCAGGTTCTTTCGAGTTCGTCGTGTCAAGTCCAAGAACGTTGTTGCTATTGTTGAATGTTTGAAGATATCATCTTCATCTTTAAATTATTTCAGCAATTTTCTTCTTTTCCTCATTTCTGATTTATTTTCTTATTTTCTTTATTTTTAACACCTAAATAAAAATCTATGTTTGTTTCTATTGCAGAGAAAATACGTGCTATTATCCTAGATCCGTGAATGAACGAGGAAGGTTGATTTCTTCAACAACACCCTTGTATCATATGGTAATCAGAGCTTTGGTCGGATTATAGCATCTTCTGCACTACCAGACAAATATATATATATATATATCTATCCAAAAGTCAAAAAAAAAGTCAAAAAAAATTCAGAATTATATATATATATATATATATATATATATATATATATATATATATACGAAAATTCAAAAAAAAAGGAAAACAAAAAAAGAGTGATGAGTTGTGTAGAATAAAAAAAATAACATTGTTGAAAAGCTTGGATATGTTGAAGAATGTATCTATCTTACCTTGAAATGCTTTGTAATCACCCGAAATCAACTTTTCTTGTTTGTTCCGGAGATAAGATGGTGGTAAGCATTTCTACTGCGTAAGTTGCTAAATTCTTGTTCTTTTAGCATCCTTTCTTTCATTTCATATTGTTATTTTTTTTCTTTTAGCCCAATTCTCAACTTTCATTTTTTTTTTATTTCTCTTTTCTCCTAACCCTTATCCTTGTTCTAATAATATTCACCCGTCACCCGTTATTTCAATTTGACAACACTTGAAGAATCTGAACATCGGAATCAGTTCCTTTAAAGAACTAAATACGAGAGATCGAGGGAAAAGGCAAACAGAGCGTGTGAGAACAGAAGGGGAGACAAAAAGAGCCATTCAAGTATTCTCCCAAGTGAAACACGAGTGCTGAGTGTTAATTCTTTATTTTCTTGAGTGCAAATTCTTTGGAGTGACTAGTAAGGATTTTTGTTGAGTGATTGGTAAGGACTATTTTTTTTTCTAACCTTTAACCAGTTTGTTTATCTGTTTTTGTTGTTAATTATGTCAGGTTCCGATGATCACACGGTTGAACAGGATCCACTGATTCCTCAAATGCAAGCCTTAGAGAGAATGATGCAACGAGTAGTGGCTACCGCCTTAGAGCCATTACAGTCGAGGATGGATAGGTTTGACGGAGGATCCAACTCTGTTAACGATGTATTGAACGAAAATGAAGACGAACGGTCACCGAGGCAGCATATTTCTAGACAAGGACGTGTGCAACAAGTAGACGATAATTTGACTAACATTAAGATTGCTATTCCTTCTTTTCAGGGACGCTCAGATCCTGATGCATACTTAGCTTGGGAAAGCAAAGTGGAGCACATTTTTTAGTGTTATAATTATTCGGAGCAAAAGAAGGTTCGATTAGTAGCAACAGAGTTTGTTGATTATGCCTTGATATGGTGGGACCAGTTACTATTTAGTCGTAGACGTACTGGTGATGATCCAGTTGCAACATGGATCGAGATGAAGCGACTAATGCGTAAAAGGTTTGTTCCTATTCACTATCACCGTGATTTGTTTCAAAAGTTGCAAAATTTGAAACAGGGAAATAGGAGCGTTGAGGATTATTTCAAGGATATGGAAATGGCTATGATGCGTGCAAATATCGAGGAAGATCGAGAAGCTACCATGGCACGTTTTCTAGCAGGGTTGAACATCGAGATTGCCAACGCTGTTGAATTACAGCATTATGTCGAGGTTGATGACATGGTACAGATGGCAATAAAGATTGAACGACAGCAGCGCAGGAAGTCTTCAAATCGAGGTAACCTTTCCTTTAAACCTTTTTCAAATCCGTTATATACTCCTAACAATTCCAGGAAACAAGCACCACAAACGCCACTTCGGATTCGAGAGCAAGGCGAATCCAGCACACCAAAGCCTCCCGTTACTGATAATGGGCGTGGCAAACAGCAAGTGGTGGTAAAAGAACGATCGCGAGATATCCAGTGTTTCAAGTGCCTTGGAAGAGGACATGTTGCTAGTCAATGTCCTAACCGGAGGGTTATGTTGATGCGAGATGATGGTGAGATTGAGTCAGATTTCGAGGAGGAAGTGCATAATGTCCCTACTGAAGAGGAAGACGAGACCGACCTAGAGGTTCCTGAATCTGGTAAGGTAATGGAACTTTTGGTTATTAAAAGAAGTCTGAATGTGCAACAGGTAACAGATGATCTACAGCGCGAGAATATCTTTCACACACGATGCAAGGTGCAAGACAAGGTATGTGTTGTGGTTATTGATAGCGGTAGTTGTACTAATGTTGCCAGTTCAGTGATGGTTGACAGGTTAGGTCTGAAGACGACAAAGCATCCTCATCCATATAAGTTACAATGGTTGAATGATGGTGGCGAGCTTAAAGTGACCAGACAGGCCATTATACCATTTTCAATTGGAAACTACAAGGACGAGGTCCTTTGTGATGTTGTGACGATGGATGCTACTCGCCTTCTTTTGGGACGCCCTTGGCAATATGACAAGAAGGTAATGCATGATGGTTATACAAACCGTTACTCTTTTATGCATGCAGGTAAGAAGATCACTTTGGCTCCTTTGACACCGAGTCAAGTGTTTGAAGATCAGGCAAGCTTGAAAAAGAGTAAAGAGACTGCTAAAGAGAAGAAGAAGATGTCCGTGTATGCGAGCAGTAGCGAAATCAGGAAATGTCTTTCCTCTCAACAATCTGTTCTTATTTTGATGTTTAAAGATTATTGTTTATTGACAGATTTTCCTACTGATCTACCTTCACCGATTTTGACACTTTTGCAGGAGTTTGAGGACGTGTTTCCAGCTGAAACACCGAAGGTATTGCCACCTCTTCGTGGCATAGAGCACCAGATTGATTTTATTCCAGGTGCTACTATTCCGAACCGGCCAGCTTATCGAACCAACCCTGAAGAGACTAAAGAGCTTCAACGCCAAGTTACTGAGTTAATGGACAAGGGTTACATTCGAGAGAGCTTGAGTCCGTGTGTTGTTCCGGTGCTGTTAGTACCGAAGAAAGATGGTTCTTGGAGGATGTGCGTAGATTGTCGAGCGGTGAACCAGATCACAATTAAGTATCGTCATCCCATTCCAAGACTAGATGACATGTTAGACGAGCTTTGCGGAGCCGTCATCTTCTCCAAAATTGACTTAAGGAGCGGCTATCATCAGATCCGCATGCGAGAAGGTGATGAGTGGAAAACAGCCTTCAAGACAAAGCTAGGTTTGTACGAATGGTTAGTAATGCCTTTTGGTTTAACTAATGCACCTAGTACTTTTATGCGTTTGATGAATCATGTTCTGCGATCTTTCATTGGTAAATTCTGTGTTGTATACTTTGATGATATCTTGGTCTATAGCAAGTCTTTACAGGATCATGTAGGACATTTGCGAGCTGTTTTGCAGGTTTTGCGAGAAGAAATATTGTTTGGTAACATGGAGAAGTGTGTATTTTGTACTAACAAACTCACATTTCTTGGTTACATTGTTAGTTCTCAGGGAGTTGAAGTTGATCCTGAGAAGATAAAGGCAATTCAGGAATGGCCACGACCGACATCGATTACTCAGGTTAGATCGTTTCATGGTTTAGCAAGTTTTTATCGACGGTTTGTTCCTAATTTCAGTTACATTACCGCCCCCTTAACTGGTATTATTAAGAAGAATTCTAGCTTCTCTTGGGGTAAGGAACAAGAAGATGCCTTTTTGAAAATTAAAGATTGTTTGACTAGAGCACCTGTGTTAGCATTACCTGATTTTTGATAAAACGTTTGAAATCGAATGTGATGCTTCTGGAATTGGTATAGGTGCTGTTTTGATGCAGGAAAAGAAACCTGTTGCTTACTTTAGCGAGAAATTGAGTGGTGCTACATTAAATTATCCGGTTTATGATAAAGAGATGTATGCACTGATTCGGTCATTGGAGACAGGGCAGCATTATTTGTTGCCTAAGGAGTTTGTGATCCACACCGACCACGAGGCTTTACGTTACATCACAGGTCAGCATAAATTGAATAAACGACATGCTAAGTGGGTTGAATTCTTAGAATCTTTTCCTTATGTCATTCATTACAAGAAAGGGAAAGAAAATGTCGTTGCTGATGCATTGTCACGTAGGTATGCACTTTTGAGTTATCTTGATTCACATCTGATTTGTTTTGCATATATTCGTGATTTATACCCTGATGATCATGATTTTAGAGATAAGTTTAATGCTTGTTCGAAAGGTGCAGATGGAAAGTTTTACAGGCATGATGGCTATCTTTTCAAGGAAAACAGGATTTGCATTCCACAGGGTTCGATGCGTGATATTCTGATTCGTGAGGCACATGAAGGTGGATTAATGGGTCATTTTGGTGTCACTAAAACGTTACATACATTAAAAGAGCATCTGTTTTGGCCAAAGATGCGCAGGGACGTTGAAAGGTATTGTGAACGATGTGTGACATGTAGGAAGGCAAAGTCGAAGGTTTTACCACATGGTATGTACTTACCTCTACCTATTCCTGATTCCCCTTGGACTGATATTTCGATGGATTTTGTTTTGGGATTGCCTCGAACTAGAAATGGTAGAGATAGTGTATTTGTTGTGGTTGATAGGTTCTCTAAGATGGCACATTTCATTGCATGCCATAAGACTGATGATGCTGTTAATGTGGCTAACTTGTTCTTTAGAGAAATTGTTCGTTTGCATGGTATTCCTAGGTCAATTGTTTCTGACAGGGATGTAAAGTTTTTGAGTCACTTCTGGAGGACTCTTTGGAGCAAACTAGGTACGAAACTTATGTTTTCTACTACTTGCCATCCCCAAACTGATGGACAAACTGAGGTTGTTAATCGTGTTTTATCTACTTTACTTCGTTCCATCATTAAAAAGAACATTAGAACTTGGGAGGATTGTTTGCCACATGTTGAATTTGCATATAATCATGCCATTCATTCTGCTACTAAGATGTCACCATTTGAGGTTGTTTATGGTTTTAACCCATTACGCCTCTAGATTTGTTACCTCTGCCACAGGAACAGGTGACGAACAGGGACGGTCAAGCGAAAGCAGAATATGTCAAGAAGTTGCATCAGCAAGTAAAGGAGAATCTTGAGCGAAGGACTCAGCAATATGAAAAGCAAGCAAACAAGGGAAGAAAGCGAGTCACCTTCGAAGTTGGAGACTGGGTTTGGGTTCATTTCCGGAAGGAAAGATTTCCAGCCCAAAGGCGGTCCAAGCTGTTACCGCGAGGAGATGGTCCTTTTCAGGTGTTGGAGAAAGTGAATGACAACGCCTACAAGTTAGATCTACCTGGAGAATACAATGTAAGTGCCACATTTAATGTTTCTGACTTAACCCCTTATGGTGATTTTACAGATTTGAGGACAAATCCTTTTCAAGAAGGGGGGGATGATGTGAGCACATCTTCACCAGCACATGTTGCTGATCAGGAGGTCTTACCGTTAGGACCAATTACTCGATGTAAGGCGCAACGTTTCAGGGAAGCTCTTTTCCTTACTTGTGCTAATATTTCTGAATCATTTGATAATACTTGTGCCTTAGACGATAGGACATTTAATGCGTTACATATAATTATGTGACATGTTTAGGTTATATTACGTATTAGGTATATTTAAGTATGTGTTTAAAAATGTTTGGAATAATGTTTATTTTCTTAAGGACTGTGCAGCCCACTTACGTATGTTCATGCCTTTAATAATATTTCTTTATATATGTGTGCAGTCATACATTTCGGCATTGTGGATAAACTCCATTTGAATTTCAAAATCAATTGGCCAACTCAAATTGTCCACCCAAGTGCACGACCAGCAGCCTTTGAATTGCTGCCATTGAATTGCTCACATTGCACGCTGGAAATGTTGAAAATAAAAGAAATCAAAGTTTCCGCCCATGATCCTTCCATGCTGCCATTTGAATAATAAAATGGCCAACTTTCAATTGCACGGCCAGCAAAGCATTTCAAATTGCTGCTCAAGATACACGGCTGAAAAGGGATCCAATATTGCCGATCCATGCTGCCACTTGCCACCCCACTCATTTGAAGATTGAATTTATAAATCAAATGGATGCATATTGAAGTCTAAAATACACGGCTGGAAAGAAGAAAATGGAATCAATTGCAGCCCATGTTTCCCACTTACAACCACTTGAAGATTTAATATTCAAATACACATTTTTGCATGTGAATATTTCACCAAATGTAGCCAGCATGTACACGGCTTGTTAATTGTCCACTAGTTTGTTTTTTTTATTCAAGCTTAATTTTGTATTTCGGCCAGCCCTTCAAATACTATAAATAGGGCTGTCCATTTCATTTTAAACATAAGACATTTGATGAATAAAAAACTTTGTGAGATTTTATCTCAATTTTAGTTCTTTTTAGAACTATTTTCCTTGATACTTCGGGTTCCCAATTGTTAGATAATTGACGGGTCCAAGTACTTTATTCGAATAAATTCAAGATAAGGTTCGGGTTCGTTCAACAGATTGTTCGAGTTCTTCCTTGGAGTTTGTTCATCTATCGACTACGAAGAACAGATTCGATTCGGGTTTGCATAACAGATTATGCAGGTTCTTTCGAGTTCGTCGTGTCAAGTCCAAGAACGTTGTTGCTATTGTTGAATGTTTGAAGATATCATCTTCATCTTTAAATTATTTCAGCAATTTTCTTCTTTTCCTCATTTCTGATTTATTTTCTTATTTTCTTTATTTTTAACACCTAAATAAAAATCTATGTTTGTTTCTATTGCAGAGAAAATACGTGCTATTATCCTAGATCCGTGAATGAACGAGGAAGGTTGATTTCTTCAACAACACCCTTGTATCAAAAAAGCTACGATATTCCCTATACCCAAATCAAATGGAGTGAACAGTAAGCCATAGTCAATTGTGCCAACTAAGTACCGAAGAATTTGTTTCACTGCATCAAGGTGTCCCTCGCATGGCTTGTGCATAAATTGAGCAACACGGTTCACACTAAATGCAATATCAGGCCGTGTATGGCAGACATATAACAGTGCACCAACAAGGCTACGATAAACATAGAGATCGGATAAAGGACTATCGGCATCTTGGGTCAACTTGGTGGCAGATAACATTGGTGTAGGGGAAGACTTTGCTTAACACATCTTAGCTTTAGCCAGAAGCTCTAGAATAAATTTTTTCTGACTAAGTAACAAAGAATCTCCTATTTTCAATGCAGTGATACCAAGAAAGAAAGTAAACTTACCTAATTCCTTGAGAGAGAACTTTTGATGAAGCTCCTGGATAACTTTTTCCACAACATCTTCAAATGATCCAGTGATGATAATATCATCTACATACACTAGAACGTATGTAACAGCAGAATCACGACTGCATATAAACAAGGAAGTGTCGGCAGCAGATTCTTTGAACCCGAGAGAGAGAAGACAACCTCTCAATTTTGTGTACCAATTGCGAGGAGCTTGCCGCAATCCGTACAAGGCCTTTTGAAGAAGGCAAACCAACTTTGATCCATCAGCAGCTTGTTCAACAAATCCAGGAGGTTGTTGCATAAACACTTGTTCTTCCAACCCTCCATTAAGAAACGCGTTGTTGACATCAACTTGACGCAATTTCCACTTCCTAGAGACAGCAACAGAAAGAAAAATGTTTAAGGTGAAGAATCGAACTACGGGGCTAAAAGTATCACCAAAGTTTTGCCCCGGCACTTGAGAAAATCCTTTGGCGACTAGACGTGCTTTGTATCGAGAGACCGAGCCATCTGAATTATATTTGACGCGAAAAAGCCACTTGCATCCAACTATTTTATGACCTTCAGGTAACGGTACAAGTTTCCATGTGGCATTTGCCATCAAAGCATTATATTCTGTCAATACAGCTTCCTTCCAAGCAAGAATTTGCAAGGCTTGCTCAATACAATCTGGAACAATGGTAGACGTAAGACTCGCTGTGTAAATTTTAGGTTTAAAAATGCCTAGCTTACTCCTAGTTATCATAGGATGAACACTTAAACCAGAGGAGGTTGGCAGACCAGACTCACCAGCAACACAATCAAAGACACAAGGTAAACCAGACCCATCATCAGCATCAACAGAACCAGAGTGTAAATTAGATTCAGCAGTATCAATGTTCAAATCAGCTTCACTAACAATAGTACCAGACTCAACATACAAAGAAGGTCCATTAACAACAAGACCAGAATCAACAGGCAACACAGATTCAACAACAGCAGGACCAGAATCAACATGAAAAACAGGTTCAGTAAAATTATGACCAGAAGCAGCATGTACAGTAGATTCATCAACAACATGTATAAAGTCAACATTTAAATCAGGTTCATCAACAATATTACCATAACCGAGAGGCACACAAGTCTCACCAACAGCAACACCAGACTCATTGGGAACACAAATCTCAGCAATATTATCAGACTGACTAGGATTCACATGAGAAGAAGAAACATGTAACTGATCTTGGTTGTAAGTAGAATTACACTGACCTGAAGCATTATTTGAATGCACTGACCTTGGTGTCACACCATCACCACTAGTCACACCATGAGCTGATGTACTAGACCTAGCAGACCCATGTTCAGCTGCAGGAGAAGCACCAAAATTAGAACAAGCAAAAGGTGTGACTTTAACTGGTTTAGGCACAGAAACTAAAGAAGGCCCTTTTGATGCTGCTGCATTAGAACACGATGAGACAGCACCCTTTAAAGTGCCTGCAAACGGGAAGACAGTTTCATCAAAAATTACATGTCTTGATACTATAACTTTTCTTTGTGAGGTAAGGCACTTATAACCTTTATGTTGCATGCTATATCCTAAGAACGTGAAAGGTTCCGATCGAAACTCAAGCTTGTGCTTATGAAAGGGTCTAAGGTGAGGGAAACAAACACAACTAAATACACGAAGAAAGGTATAGTCAGGGGAGCATCCAAATAGTTTTTCATAGGGGCTAATTTTACCAAGTACACGTGTGGGCAAATGATTGATAAGATGGACTGCTGTGATGACAGCATGAGACCAAAACTCAACAGGCAACGATGCTTGACTTAAAAGAGTAAGGGCCATCTTTACAAGGTGTCGGTGCTTGCGTTCAACCACACCGTTCTGTTCCGACGTGTGAGGACACGTAACACGATGCTTCACACCTATCTCAGCAAGCAACGTGGACAGAGATCGATATTCTCCCCCCTAATCACTCTGTACTTCTCTGATTTCTGCACCAAACTGAGTGCGAACCATGCTGGCAAACTTCTTGTAAGCGTGAATTGCCTGAGACTTAGTTCGTAACAAATAGAGCCACGTATGTCATGTACAATCGTCGACAAAAGCTACATAATACACAAAACCATCTGACTTTGGGTAAGCAGGACCCCACAAATCTGTAAAATCAAGCTTAAAAGGCTCGGAATAAGTAGTGACAGAATCAGAGAATGTCAGTTTGTGACTTTTACCACTTCGACAAGCAAAACAAACAAAGTCTTTATTCACACTTGAATCAACAGTCATATTACAAGCATGCAAAACTTTAGTAAGAACAGTATGGGCAGGATGCCCCAACCTACGATGCCAGACATCAACTTCATTTTGTTTACAGACACGAATACTAGACTGAACATTATTCACAGATGGAACACAAGTATTGAAAGCATATAAACCATCATCGTCACCACCACACAGCAACTCTGCACCAGTACTCTCATCTCGTACCACGCAACGATCAGCATGAAACTAGAAAAATACATCGTTGTCCTTAGCACACTTTGACACCGAAACAAGATTCTTAGTAATCTGTGGCACTAATAATAAATCACGTAATAACAAATCTCGTGAAGCAGTATATAAAGAAGTAGAGCCAATTTTACGAATGTCTAATCCCTTACCATCACCAACTAACAATTTACCTGGGCCAGAGAAGTCAGCACTCTGGTGAACATTCGAAGCTTCAGCTGTGACGTGGTGAGTGGCTCCAGTATCCACAAACCACTGACCACCATAAATGCCTGAGCCATGCGAAGTGGTCACATGAACACATTGAGGGCACGATGGAGATGCAAATCCATTGCCAGACGCAGACGTAGAGGCAGACTCAGCCAGATTTTCATTCAGAGAACACACATTGATAACAGGAGAAGAATCAAACCTATACAGACTAGATGACATCCCTGCAAAACTCTGATCAAACCGATGATAGCACCTATCCACTAAGTGCCCCATTTTCCCACATAACTGACACTGAAATCGATTCCTAGCCCGACCATACCCACGACCAGAGCCACTACCACCAGTGGGTGCACTCTGCCTATACGGACGCTGACCAGAACTAGCACCACCAACATTTGTAGCTCCAGTCGAAGCGGATGGATTTAACGCGACAGTGTTGGCACTCATAAGAGGTCCTTGTTCGTGATCGAACAGACCCTGCTGGGCTTCAGCATCTACTAAAATAGCCATGACCTTTTCAAGAGACAGGACATCACGAATAGCAGTGATAACAGCCACAAATGGCTTATGCTCAGTCGGAAGGCCACCCAGAATTGTTGCTATGTGTTCCACCTTGGACACCGGACTGCCACACGACGCAAGAGCGTCGCAAATCTCCTTGATACGAGAGATTTATTGCCTCATGGTAAGATCCCCCTTGCGCACCGTTCGGAGACGAAAATGAAGACTCATAATCGTCGTAGTGGACTGACTGCTGAACGACTCAAGGATGATGGACCAGATCTCTGCCGTTGACGTGGCTCCAACAAAGTTCGTCAGAAGATGAGGGCTCATAGTGGACAGAATCCAGGATGACAACGCACTATCTTGTGCAAGAAAGTCTTCATACTCATCATTCTCACACTCAGAGCCATCAGGTTGACGAACCTTGGCCGGAGGAGCTTTGCGGGAACCCGTGAGAAATCCCTCGAGACGGTGGCTGCGCACCGTGAACAACACCTGTTGCTTCCACACTAGGAAGTTCGACTCGTCCAAGAGGATATTGATTCTTTTATTCGCAAAGAACCGTCCACCGGATCGCACCGACGAGTCTGCTTCACCATCTCCAGATGAGGCATCAGCAACACGCACCATCGCGAATCAAAGAAAGAACGAGAGACGAGCCGACGGCGAGCAAGCACCAACGAAACGATTGCGAGAGCAGCGAGAGACGGCGGAGCGGCGGCACCAGGATCAGACGGCGAATGATACCATGATGAACAGTGAACAAAACCCTAAAACATAAAGGGGAAAGTTTTAGAAATATCTGTAAAGAATGAATGAAAGAAAATGTGGGCTTCGAAAAATTGGAAGCCATGGTCGGGTCACCCGTCTCTTTAATATAGCCCAATCCAAGTCTAACAGAAAACAGTTATTGCTTAACCGATCTGTTGGACTCAGCCAACGGGCTTAACCAAATCAGTTACACTCACAAGAGAGTAACAACCATCTCTTCAACAATAACCATATGGCCCATCACAAACACCTAGCCCAAGTTCTACTATCAGATCCATGTCACATAATACAAAGCCTAACAGGATCGTACAAACCATTTACTTGAAATCACAAGAATTTATGAACTAATTTTGGAAGCATGGGAAGCATGGAAAAGACTCTGCTGATGGTATACTATACCATCAATTGTTAATATTTGACACCTAATATGTCTAATTTTAAGAGATTTTCAATCATACAGAACTAAATCTTATGGATGTGATCTTGGCCCCAAAATAATATCTAAGAGGTGGTAGGAAAAACTTGGAGCATAGAAGTAAAAAAATCAAAGTTGATTTTCAGAACAATTCAGGTTTGATACACTAGTGAAAGTATTTTTATACATAATCAATGATACAAAATAAAAGGCTAAATTGGAACAGCTCATTTTTTACAAGGAAATACCATACAGATTATAGTTAGACAAATATACATCATAAGTTCATAAATCTAAAGTACGGAGATGTAAGAATGGCACTTACCATCCTATCATGAACTTCTTAGAAGCCCAACTACTAACAACTTTGTAGAAGGTTTGGTCTGCATAAAACAAAACTTGCAAGCATATTTAAAAGAAATGTACGCCACTTCAATGCATGAGTACAAAGACAAGCACGAGCATATAGTTCCTATATAGGCACCAAACTAGAAACATTGTTTCCAAAGATTTCATTAGGAGCCACAGCTATTGTCTTCAAGACTTCACCCAATCCACTATCAACCCAAAAATATAACATCATCAAATCCCATGAGCAGAAGGGTTACTTTGAATTTAAGCATGTAATTCTAAACTCCAAATTTATTCATTCAAGTGCAATAACAGCTGGGATTCAATGCATCTTATAAGTTACCGAATACTTAATGTCATGAGCTTTAACATGCTTCCTCACAACATTTTAAGCTTGGGGAAAAAACACAAATACGTATGGAAGCTTTTAAATGGAAAGGCTATCATTATCACAAATGTAGGACAAATCTCTATCAAACATCAGCTGAGGCTTTTCCCCCAAATGGTCTCACATTCTAATAACAACTTTTCAAATTGAATAAGAAACGAAATATCATTTCCACATTTTTAACAACTACAGCAGATTATGCTTAATTTTCAATCAATAAACAATGTCAAACACAAATAAAAAGGTCAATTTTCGTAAGTCTACTAGAATCATTATTTCTTAATTGAAAATGGTTCTGAAAGATTGACCTCCACGAATTCTGAGCAAGTTTTTCTCCGTTTTGCACATCATTATGAGAGATCAGAAAATTGAAAAGAAATGTAAACATAAGAAAGTAAAGTCCTCATTCATAGAAACTTCAGGTTAATAAAAAAAGGAGACTCTCCACCTTTTTTAAGAAATTAAAACATACATCTTTTCCATTCAAATCAAAAGGCATATTACAGAAAATAGAAACTCTGCGAAATTTCGAAGCAGTGGTTTACATGCCTATCCAAGTAAAAAACCAAAAGTGGGATAAAAAAAAGGTTCGTATTTGTTAACCTTATCTAATGTTGACTACACTTTAAAATTTACTTAGATCTTTAAACTTAAGTTCGAGGTCGTAGAGGTATTGATCAAAGACAATGATGGAAGACATCGCCTTTGTCTATTACTTATGGCAGGGCCCGAAGGACAAGATGTCAATGATGGAGGTACTAGGTTGGAAGAAGCTACAAATCTACTCGATTGGCTTCTCAACTTCTTCTCTACCTATTGAACCTTACTCTCCTATCTAACTTGGTCAATCTTCATCTCGTTTAACTCCGCCGGGAGAACACAATTGCAAAGGAAACCTAGATACAAAGACTTTGGTGTAAGGAAATTTCATGACGATTAAATGGATTTTTAGAAAGAGCGTACATGCAGTGCTTGCTTCTGCATGCCTGCGGCGTTTGTGACTGAACGTCACTAAAGAAACACATATTGTGGCGTTTTTAACACAAACGTCACTAAAAATACGAGTTCTTGTGGCGATTAAGAAAACGCCACTATTTATCATTCTTTAGCGGCGGTTGTTTTACAAACGCCGCGAGGATTGTCCTTTTATAGCGTTTGTTCTGCAGACACCACAATATGTATAAATTTAGCGGCGTTTACTTAGAAAACGCTGCAAAAAGCGTCGCTATATATCAAATTTGGTGTAGTGTATTCAATTTAATAACTAAATTTTCAATTGCTTCAATGTTATCATTAAACTTCTAATTTTGCTTTAATGTTACCATTGACCCGTTAACGGTAGTTAAAATATTTTGTGTAATGTTCAACTAATAAAGGTGATAAGTGAATCCTCTCCGCAAAGATTAAATGCAACGGTACGTTTATTTTTTATTATTGAATGTGAAGTAAGAAAATGTTTACTAAGTGAAGAAAGTGACGTTGATCTAATGCTATGGCAGAATAAAGATGATTTTAATATTGGTTCAGGTTAACTTGAAAATCAGGTTGAGGTTAAAGTAACCACTGCTCAATTGGATCTATCAACTGTCTTACCTCTTCCGAAAGCATGAACTTAACTAATTGCCTTGTTTACCTATATTCATACAAAGATATTCAAGCTGAGTTAGCAAAAATAACTACCATCCAACTGTTGTGTGCTACAACAATCTATTGAATTATTCAACTTGGATTCTAGTATTAAACAAATCTAAAGCTCACTGAGCATGTTCCCATGCATTAACGATTGGTTAAGAAAGCATTTGGTAAAACAACAGGAAACTATGACATTAATCCATTAAACAAGAAGCAATGGATAGTAATCTAAAGAAAAGTATAACAAATCAATGGCTATAACCACCACAACTTCAATCCCAAGCTCAACTCGTGCTTCTTCTGATCCACAACTATAATCACTCTTCTCAAGATCAAAACATCTGATGAAGAACCCAAGCTTGTTCCCACATGAACGGACCAGCTAGTTCCCAAATGAATGGCGCTCTTCTCAGTAGCTGACAGTGCTTCTTATATGCCTAGAAACTGATATGGAATCAATAATTTCATTATCAAAAACTTCATACCAAAAAACATCATCTTGATGTAGCAAAGTGTTAAGTGAGGTTTCCCATTCCAAATCTTCGTATGATTTTTGCTTACTTAACAATTGGCGTTTCTAGTTCCAGTAAGAAATATGTATTCACAGTTTCTTTTAGCGCCCATTGTTACGAAGCCACTCCTGATGGAAGTTGCTGTCTCTGGCACACTTGCCCTCGACAAGCTAACTGATCTCTGAACGGCGAGATTTCTTCGAAGATAGGAAGCCTCCTTGATCTGTATGAAGTCCATGGACTCATCAACTGGTCAAGACCTGCTACGAACGTATCTTCCGAATTCAACCCTATTGCAGTACAAGCTATTGATATGGGCCGCTGTGACTCGAATTCCTTTAGCAGCTCCTTTATACGGTTTCTTGATTTGGGATCGCCGGATCCCGGAAGTTTACCCTGTATTACTTCATCAACAACAAATTGCGCTTCGACGTAACGTGCTTGCTTGATCAGACACTGGCAGAGGTTGCAAGCCTTGTTTGCATCAGGGTCAATTATCTGAGCTTTTCGATAAACTGCTTCTGCTGCTAAATAGTTTTCTTGCTGCATGTATGCCCAACCCAGATTTCCCTGTATTACACACTGGTCAGAATTTTTTTTTTTCAAAAATCAAAATTGTTAGCTCAAAGAAAAAGGAAGAGAATGGTGCAACTCTAAGCAAGTGAACTGATCTTGAGTTGCTGGTTGAAAAGATCAGAAAGAGAAGAATCAACGGAATTTAGTGGAATTAGCAGAAAAAATCTACCTATTTCGAGCCTTGACAAAACAAATCACTCAAAGCAAAGCAAATATATAGGGATGAATTGAGATGGCAACAGAAAGAAGAAGGCTAGAAATTGAAGAAAATTTTGTAAGAACTTAAGAGTAGATATAAGAGAATAAATAACAGCAATTGACAAATAAGTGATTAGAAGAATTATAGTACCAGTATCCTAGAGGTCTCCTGCTTGATTGTAACTTGGAACTTCTTCCCATGGGAACGAGCTGTCTTAGTAGGCTTCCCGTTGAAGGCCTCACCATGGTAAATCATTCTAAGCTTCTGTTTCAATAGTTGTATCTGCTCCTCAATTCTTCCACATTTCTGCTAATCTATTGCAGTTATTATGATGAGCTCAAAATAACTATAAGAAAGACGATGAAAGCAGGAATACATGTCCTACATTTAAGAACCTTAAAGAGCATATAGCGAAACCTTTCCTTGATTTCTTAATGTGAGAACGACACAATTAAACCAGACACACTGAACTCTTATTTGCACTTCCAATTTGACAAAAAGTAAAAGCAAAAGTATTTGAGGATTTCTTTCCCAGTATAATATTGTTAATTTTAGTGTGCTCAGTTAATTTAGGTCCCAACTTGAGAAGAACCCGAGGTTTATGGGCTTGACACTTGTAATCCTTGAGTAAGTAATAGGGGCACATGTCCCAGTATTTCAGGAAGTGAAAGCAAGGAGATGATCATGATTAATGAGATGATATATAAAATCATGAACATTGAACAGTACTCTGCCACAGAAACCATGGTTGGTTGAATTTGCATTACCTTATACAAGTCAATGAGGACATTGTCTAGTGATTCTTGAGCTTGCTTGGAGCAGCGGTCCCTGAAGGAGTTGATGGCTCCAATAGCTTCTTCACTTCTATCCTGCTGCTTCATAACCACGGCCATGTCTTTCACTGCACTGTCTATCCTATCTCCTGCTTTTATTGCCTTCCAAAACAAACCTATGGCTGCTTCTGGATCCTTGTCTACTAACTGCAATACATACAGAGCACAGACCCCAAAATTAAGACCAATTTAAACAAAAACTAAATTCATCACATACATACATGCAGTTTCTTAACAATAACTTTATGAATCAAAAAAGGCCTTATTTAATCTATTTTGGATTAAGGTTTGCCCTTCTCTCTATTTTCATTCAACTCAAAAATATATCGTTTAAAGGTAGCGATGACGAATAAGAACAATAAATAAAATTAATAAACTGAAAGGAAGAAAATCATTATCAATCAATAATCTAACAAAACCCTGCATGGTAAATACTCTCCACTAAAGGGCTTTTTAATAAATTTAAAGAACTCCATGACGGATGCCCAGAAAATCAAACTGCCACCATAAAACGCGCATCTAGCATCGATTTTTTTTGAAGAAAAAAAAAAGGGATGCAAGGCATGCGTAAATATTAACATACGTATACCTGAACATGTTTGGCTCGAACGTAAGGGCTGTCCCCAGCAGGAAGCTTGTGAAGGACATGGTAAGGAGGTGGAGGCGGCTCTTGCAGCTGGATTTCCATCTGTTTTTTCTCTTTCATTTCTTCTTAGATTCTGAGGAAACGAAGAAATGCAAGATTACGGAGATGTTTAAAGGATTTTTTTTAGCTTTTCTTTTCTTCTTTCAATGGCAGAACAGAAGAGAAGAGACGAGTGAGATTTTAAATACATGAGATGGTGTGGGGAAGATGAGATGAATCTGGACGCACAGTTGTCCAGATTCATTTATTTCAGGATTTGATAGGAGTAGTCCATGCTGTGGGCTTTTTTAAATATATATATATATATATATATATATATATATATATATATATATTGTAAATTTTACAAATGATTACTAAATGCTATTTATATTCACTAAACTTTTTTTTATAATTTGGTATTTAATATTAGAAAATATTTCATGCACCGCCGATAAAAATTAAAAGTTTCTACAAGTATTTAAGGTTTAAGGTTTAGTTATTTAAATTTAGTTTAGGGTTTAGGGGTTTGAGTGTATGAGGTTAGAATTTAAGGTTTATTGTTAAAATTTAGGATTTAAGGTTAATATTTAGAATTTAGAGATTAGGGTTAAGGTTTAGAGTAATATGGTTAGAGATTTAGGTTTTAAACTATAAACTGTAAAACCTAAATTCTAACAACAGCCTCTAAATTCAAAACTCGTACACTAAAACCCCTAAATACTAAATTGTTGAGTGGATCGTTGAATCGATTTAAGCCAAGAGGGGTGAATTGGATTTTTAAAAGGTTTGGTAGTGAAGTGGTAAAATAAAAATTTCAAGACAATGCACTTATAGTGGTTCAAGTTCTAATTGAACTATATATCCACTTCCTTAGCTCTCACTAAGGATTTTTCAAAACCTCCATTAGTTGATCTTCCCCTTTTCTAGGCTTAGGAGGAAACCTTTACACAATGGTCAATTTTCTACCCAAAATTGACCAAATCCTCACACAATGTTTACAAAGAAGATGAAGGCAAATAACTAGTATCTCTCAATACAAATGTTGCCCAATAACAAGCACTCAACCCAATTGAATCAAAGAAAATAGGAAATAGAAAGAACCACAATTGGAGTTTTTACAAAGAATATGGAATTTTAGCACTAAAACTTGGATTTGGTGTTGGAATGTTTCTTTGAGGATCAATAGTTGTTGCTGGTTGATTTGAGACTCCATTTTATACCTTCTCATTCAATTCTAGCCGTTAGGGTTGTTGTCATCATAAATATAGTCGTTGGGATGCAATCTTCCCATCATAAATGCACTTTTGCAACTACCCGTTTCGAAACACATGTACCTGTTTCGAAACAGGCCAAAAAATAAATAGTTGTTGGGGTGTAAGTAAGAGACCGTACCGAAACGGATCCGATCGTTTCGATACACTAAGAGCTCGTTCCGAAACGTACTAGTGCCCGTTTCAAAACATTTTGCCACTGCCAAAACTCGTATCGAAACGGCCTAAACCGTTTCGATACACTTTAACCGTTTTCTAAATCAGTTATAAAATTTGCAACGGTCATATTTTTGAATCCAAGTTTGAAAATCGTTTCGAAACGTTTGAGGTCGTTTCGATACAGCCGTATCGAAACGGTTCAACTCGTTCCATTGTTCTTCATCCGTTTCGAAACATAGGGACCTGTTTCGATACACCCGTATCAAAACGGGAATGCATGTTCCGAAACACATGTTAACAGTTTCAAAACGTTCTGAAACGCCTAAGGGCCATTTCGAAACGGTGACTCGAAAATCACTGTTTTGACTTGGAAAACACTTAGAAACATTTTCATAAACATTGGTTTTGACTTGACCATTTTGCTTAGAGATTTTGGGAAGTTTTGAGGACTTACAAATTTATTTTCTCTTTTTTAATTTATACCTTAAATCCTTTGTTATATCAAAATCAATTCATTAGTTTTACAATCTCCCCTTTTTGATATAACAAACCCAAGTATAAATTTTTAAGTGTTTTGAAATCTTTGAAATTTTTTTTAACTCTCCCTCAATTTAAGATAGGTTTTAAAGTTTTGAAAAGACTTAAAATTGAAGCATTGAAACTCAAAACCAACTTAAAAACTCTTAGGCTCTTAGATTACTTCTCCCCCCTTTTTGTTACATCAAAATAGATAAGCTAGGCTAATAAGAGAATAAAGGAGTCATAAAAAATAAATCAAACAACATAATATCATAGATAACATTGAAGTTTAAGAAACAACATCAAAAACATAAATATTCAAAGCATTTAAGTTCAACCTCAATATAGATCTTAAAGACAAAAACATAAATAGGTGCAAACTTAATCCTAATATGACATAATAATATAATATGCAATAAGAATCCTAGCGTGCCTCATCACCATCATCGTCTCCAATGTCATCCATAAACTCATCCTTATCCTTAGCTTGATCTTGGCGAAAATGCCTCCAATCACCATAGAAGGTGGAGAAGGAGAGATCCATGGACGATTGTTGATTCTCAAGAGCAGTAAGACGATTTTCATTCCCAAGAACACGATCCTCCAAGTTTTGCAAACGAGTGTTGATAGCACCAAATCCCAAAGCCACGTTCGTGTCCATCGTGTTGAACCTCTCGGTAAGGAAAGTCATAAGAGCATCATAGTTGGGAGCTGCAACGGGAGCCGGAGCTTGAGGTTGAGGCTCATCTTGGGCTGCTTGAGCTCTTCTATCAACATGAACCCAATGACCAATGGTGTATGAAACCCAGATCTCACAAGAGAAGATTCACCAATATTTTGCTTTTGGGGTTTCGGAGAATCATAGGAGCAATCAAGACCGAGGTGAACAAAAATGTAGCTCAACACTGTCCCATAAGTGAAGGACGTGAGTTAGTCAGTTGTACGAATCTTCACTTGATGGTCCATCTCGGCGAACATGATCTTCACTAAGTTCGATTATTGTGCTTGGCGAAAACACTCGAGCCAAAAATGATCGACATGGCGGATGTGGGCAAATTTACCTCCAGATGGACGAATGAACCATGAGATAATCAAATGTAAGAAACGGTCATGGGCATCTAAGGTAAGAACCGATCCGGTATGAGCTCCAAAGTGATTTTCATCCTCAATTCCCTCATCTTTTAGCCCAAGGATGTTCACTAAGACGAATGGATAAATACGGATCTTCTTGCCCAAAATGTAAGATTCGATGGCTATGACTTCGGAACGATCCTCATTGTTGATGAGAATGGCATTGGAGTAAAAGAGCAAAACCATGTTTTTTTGTAGACGATGTCGGGAATGCTCAAGAAGGCTAAGAAACCCCATTCTTGCAAGAGAGGTAGATATCGGAAGAGGAAACGCTCAGAATCAAGGAAATCAATATCTACAACTCGTTCTCTTCGAACAACGGAATCATGAAGTATTTGGAAACGACTCCTAGCGTCTTGATTCCTAAGATTTTTTGAAAAGAGAATGCAAGGTTTGTACGGATGTCGTCTTGGTTCGAACCTTCACCCCCTTGAACCTTTCGTTTCTTAGAATCCATTGAAAACACCTAAAAATAAAGCAAGCAAGAAATTTTGAGTGTATGCATTTAAATCCTAATTCGATCCAATAAAAATCCCATTAAGGTTTTAAAAACACTTTGAAAGTATATACATATATTAAAAAAATTTAAAGAAAACAAATTTGAAAAACTGTGTTAAAAAATACGATTAAAATAAAATATATTCGAATAAATTTTTTTGAGATTTTGAAAACCCATAAAATAAAACATGTATTATATACAAAATTATAATTTTCTAACCTAATATTCGAATGAAATCAAAAGGAAAAGAAAAGGCTAGAAAAATACCTTAAAAGAGGGATTTTAGAAGAATTGATGGATGAAATTGCACCAAATTGTTGAAGCTTGCTTGCCTCAAATATAGCATAATATATCTCATCAAGAATATAACCTCTTGAAACATAATCAAATCATTTCATGGGATATAATTCAGCAAAACCATGCTTATAAAACATGCATAACAGTGAGTAACAACATAATTCAAAACATGAGCATGATAATTCACATGGACTTCAAACCGATAACCGAGAGCTTTTGTAACCATACTTACTTCTGAGATTAGCTAAACGTTTCAAGCTTACACTAACCTCCCAAAACCTTGTTTCCCAGCTTACGAAAACGTTCAAACCACATCCACTCACCGATACAACTTCGCCTCACTTGCCGAAGCTATTCCAAGCCCTCGAAACTCCAAATGTGACTTCCAACGATCAAGGAAAAACAATCTTGCCCTACTTCTAACCAAGGAAAAACAGAGGATCAATGCACACTCTTGCATCAAAACCTCCAGCAACACAAACCCCCACTCAACTCCAACATTCGCCAAGCAATTAACAACCGATACAAACCGAAAACACTGATGGAACTACTCTAAACCGTTCCCAATCATTACCCAGCAAAATCAACCATCAATCCTCATCCATTTACAAACTAAAACACTTCCCCAACCTCTACAAACCTCCAGCCATCAAGAAACCACAACAATAGCCCCTAAAACTCAAGATTTCACCACTAACATCTAGCAATCTAACTAGTTTCGGGATTACATAACAAAATCCATCAAGTTAATATTATTATCCATTAACAACAAATTAATAATCAGCCATTAACTCAACAACTAACATCAATTTCAAAGATCCACCATAAATCTTCAAGAAACCTCAATTAAACACAATTTCATCAACTAACATATAAAAACCCATTAAAAATAATATGTAAAAGACTAATTACTTGGGAATTTCAGTAAAGAACATGCCATTAGAGGAGAAGAACGAACCTAACTCTAATGATGAGCTCTCCCTCCATTTTTGAAAAGAAAACCAAAGAGAAAATAAGAAATTCAATGGAGAATCAATAGAAAATAAGTAAATCCTTGAATCAAAATTAGAGTTTACCTTTAAAATCTTGTGTTTAGATGAAGGGATTTTGAGACAAAAAGTGAGGGAAGAAAAACTACGTCAAATCTTTGTAAGAAGAATGAAAAACCGTTTCAACTTCCCTTCATCTTTTTAATATAATTCATTTAATTAAAATAGTAAAATAAGAGGAAAAGTCCTTATTAGCCTTTGGTCACTAATCAAACTTTACCATTTTTACATTTTGGTCACTAAACCAAAATGTCTGATTTCCAAAAAAAAAATTCTTTAAATTACCTTTACCAAAACTAATCATATATATAATTATGGTTTTAAGAAAATTTCCATATCTTTATTCGATCAAAAACCTTCAAATTTAATTATTTCCTGAAACTATACTAGACCGGTAAACGGTTTCGAACCGAACCGCCTAACCAAACTCGGCTAATACCTAGGCCCAAAAACTCCGTATTTTGAGCAAGTGTATATTGTTGTTTTGAAGTTGTAATTGGCCTCTAATGGTTGGTAATTTCTTTGGTTTGGTTTTTGAACTATGCTTGACTTGGTTTATACGAAGCGTGATGTTGTGAATCGATGTTATGTTTGATGCGTTGAGCTAAGGATTGATCCCTAAATATGTTGGAAAGATGATAGAAGCATGCTAGAGTGTTTTGGTATCCTCAAATGCATGTTATACCAGCAAAATTGGGCATTTCAGACCTAGGCGTATCGATACGCGTGCTTTCGTATCGGTACGAGTAAGCCATTCCAAACTTAGCGCTTCGGTACGCAGGTTGAGTGTATTGGTACATGTAAGCTTTTCCAAGCATAATGTTTCGGTACGCGGGGTACCGTTTCGGCACGAGTCTAGGGTAAAAGCTTGGGGTGTTTCGGTACGAGTTTTGGCTATTGGAATTCTGGGACTTAAAATCAAGCAAAGCGTACCGATATAGGCCCTAGTGTATTGATACGGGTAACCGTTAATTCGGTTATTGGCTTGATCTGATGTTTTGATTTCTTACATTTTTAGCCCCTAAATGTTATGGATGCAATTATATGTGTTTGGATGATCGGATTGAGTTGATATTTGACATGTATGTCTAAAACTTGGTTAACTAAAGGTTGGTAACTTAAAATTGGGCAAAGTCCTTAAAATTTTCCATATTTGAAATTTGGTCCCTTAATGTTCGTGATTGCAATTGAATGCTGATGTGATTCTTAGCAGAAAAGACCTGTAAGAATATCCAAGTGGGCCCATTATACGTACAAGGGCCAAGAAGTTCCAAGAAGCCATGGAAAGTTTGTTTATGACAAGCTTTGAACGAGAAGAAGAAAGACTAACAACGAGGAAGAGATATTTTACTTTACTTATGCATGAGTTTGCATGAGAAATAAAGTTTGCATAAATACTCATTGCATTCAATAAGCATGTTGTTCATTAAAGCAATCATTGCCTTTAACCTTAGAGTTCATTTAGGGAAGTAGTTCATTCATGCATGTTTTTATTTAAAATTTGAATAAGGTCTATCTTTGTGACTAGGTGCATGGACGTGTGGATGAAGCTTGCACCAATGAGGAGTCTTTTCAACTTCAGCCAAGAGACAAGCCATTGAAGACCTTCTTTATTCACCTATGTAAGGCATTCAAAGCTGATTTTTATCTTCCAATTCAAGTGGCTGTTCAAATTCTTCAAGGGAGCAAGCAATGAAGGCTGATTTAATCCACTTATTAAGATAATCAAGTGATAAAGTTCATCATGGAATAGGAAGAGTCACCTCCTAGTGGACGGCAAGGGTGTCTACACTCACTCAATGTCTACATTCACTCAATGTCTGCATTCATTCCCCCTTTATCTTCATAGAAAAGTAAGACAAGGAAGCCAAAGATTCCTTCATCCCTTGTACGAAATTAAGGCCATGTTCAACTTCAAATTGTGTGGATTCATTCTCAAAATGATCTAGAATATTCGACCAGCTTTGAGGATGGGAAAAGACAAAGCATTCAAGAGAATTTTATTTCTTAATTGATGAGAGTGTTTCATCTTTGTGTGACCTTTCATATGTTACCTAGAAATTCTATAAATAGGCAACTTAGGATCATTTGTAAAGAAAAAACTTAATTTATATTAAAACTCTTTTTGAAAGGTTCCACCCTCTATCACTTCTATTCCATCACTTTATATTGTTGGTTCCTAGCTCGTTATAGCTAGCGTGTCACAACCCATCATCCTTTTCAAACCTACAAAGCCCCCGCCACCACCACTCTCTTCTATATTCATATTTCCTTCTACCATAATTTTCAACACTATCCATTCCTATCCTAAACCTAGTTTCCACGGCAAACCTCACAACCCTAGTTGTCACGACAACTAACTTGCCACGGTAAACGATAATCAAGTGCACACTCGAATCACGATCGGGCAAAAACATATTTGATTGGGAGCTCTCAACCGGGATCATATCAATTGGTATCATAGCAAGGTTGATTTGGTAAGATTGTAGTTTACTCTCTCCCAAGTTAGTAAAACAATAAAATTCGAAAAAAAGAAAAAAAAAAGCAAATTTTAAAGGAGTGAGCAATCTTTTCATCTTAAAAAAAATTAGATGGGTAAATTCATTATTCCTTTATTCTGAAATTTCTTTTATTTCCTTTCTTTTAGCCAATTTTCTTTCCTTTATTTGCTTCACACTACTACCTAACCAAGTTTGTTTTAGCCGAATTCCACAAGAGACCTTGTAAGACTTGAGTGAGTTCCACTAGAACTTGAAAAGGAAGTAAGAGTGGTAAAAGGAAAGAGTGTACATCAAGGGTAAAAGCCATCTCGAGTGAAACACGAGTGTAAGTGCATTTTCTTGGAGTAGAAAGGTGAGGTTTTGTGCTGGGGATGTTTATAAATTTATTAGCGTTACTAATCATGTCTCAAACTTCTGTGAGAAACATTGTTGGCGATAGTAATATTGTTAATATGGATGCAACTAATCCCAATCTTCAAGAGATTATCCGAAGAGAAATGGACAGGTTGTTGCAATAAAGGTTGGGGCCAATGCAAGAGCGGTTAGAACATTTGGAGGAAAGATCTAAAGGGAGGCATAATTCCAAACACGAGGAAGAATATGTTGACGAGGTGTACGATGAACATGTAGACGAACGAGCCTCTCAGCAAAGTACGAGGCAACAAGAGCCTAGGTACCAAAGAGTTCGTCCAAGAGTAGATGACAATCTCAGCAATATCAAAATTACCATTCCTCCTTTTCAAGGAAGAACGGATCCTGAAGCCTATCTTGCATGGGAAAAGAAAGTTGAGCACATCTTCGAGTGCCACAACTACTCTGCGATTAAGAAGGCAAAACTTGCGGCCATTGAATTTACAGATTATGCACTAATTTGGTGGGATCAATTGACATCTAATAAGAAACGTAATGGCGTGCACCCTATCTCTACATTGAATGAGATGAAAGTGGTGACGTGGAGGCGATTCATTCCAACTCACTATCATAGAGAGCTGTTCAACAAGCTTCAAAACCTCACACAAGGCAATCGTAGTGTCGAGGACTATTACAAAGAGTTGGAAGTAGCCATGATCCGAGCCAACATTGAGGAGGATCGAGAAGCCACCATGGCCAAATTTCTATCCGGTCTTGATCCTAACATTACTGCCATTGTTGAGATGCAACATTATGTGGAAATTGAAGACATGGTTCATATGGCCATGAAAGTGGAGAGGCAACTCAAAAGGAAAGGCACAACCCGTGCCTATGAAGGATCCACTACCAAATGGGGGAAGGTCCCTACAAACCGAAGCCATCCTTTACTCCTAATGAACGAGGTGGGCCATCAAAGAATGCTAAACCCATTGCCGAAACCAGCAAGGGAAAGAGCACAACTATGCCAGTTCGATGTCGTGATGTCCAATGTTTCAAGTGCCTGGGGAAAGGACCTATAACAAGCCAATGTCCAAACCGCAATACCATGCTTCTTCGAGATGATGGAGAAATCAAATCGAATCAAAAGAAGGGTGAGAATGAAGATAATGCCATCCAAGAAGAAAAAGAATTGGAGCATGTCGTGGAAGGAGAGGCTTTCATTATCAAAAGGAGTCTAAGCATGCAGTCCATTGAAGGAGATGAACAACACGAGAATATCTTTCATACTCGCTACCACATAGGTGGAAAGGTATGTTTTGTCATTATAGATGGTGCGAGTTGTACTAATGTTGCTAGTACTTTGATGGTAGAAAAGCTTGGCTTAGCAACAACAAAACATCCACATCCCTACAAGCTGTAGTGGCTCAATGATGAAGGAGAAATCAAAGTTTCCAAGCAAGTCCTTATTGCTTTCTCCATTGGAAAGTATAAAGATAAATTACTTTCCGGCATTGTGCCGATGCACGCTGGTCACCTACTACTAGGACAACCAAGGCAATTCGACAGGCGTGTAGTGCATGGCCGGTATACCAACTGGTATACATTCACCCATGAGGCAAGGAAGACTACTCTAGCCCCACTTTCAACGAAACAAGTACAAAAAGATCAAATCCACTTGAGAGAGAATTTTGAAAGAGTCGAAGAGAGAGAGACAAAAATTGAGTTAAAAGCAAAAGAGAGTGACCAAGATGAGGGAAAGAAAATCAGCGTTCTTTGAAAAGAGAGAGAGTTGAGAAAGTGTTTATTGACGAGAAAGGAAGCACGTGTGCTCATGTACAAGGAAAGTTTCTTAAACACTAACCACCTTAATCAAGATTTGACCTCTTTTGTTGTTTCTTTATTGTAGGAATTTGATGATTTATTTCTAGAGGAATTTCCAAGTAGATTGCCCCCTATCCGTGGTATAGAACATCAAATTGATTTTGTACTCGGTGTCATCATTCCAAACCGACCAACTTACCGAAGCAACTCCAAAGAAACTAACGAGTTGCAAAGGCAAGTATCCGATTTTATTGCAAAAGGCTACGTGAGGGAGAGTCTTAGCCCATGTGTTGTGTCGTTCTTACTTGTGCCTAAGAAGGATGGAACTTGGTGCATCTGTGTGGATTGTTAGTGTAACGCCCTGGATTTGGGCCTAGATGTTTTAGATGTTGAATCGGGCCGGTCGGGAATGGTTCGAACCCTTAAGGTTGGTTTAGGGAACACCTAGTTCGGGAACTTTTACAAAATGATTATGGTGAAAACGATTTTACAAAATGTGATTTGGAAATATTACATTTTGGTATAGTGACCAAAATGCTTGTTTTGCAAAAGTTGACTAGTGACTGTTTTGTAAAGGATTGAAACTTTGAATCTTTAAGGAGCTAATTTTACCAAATTTTTTATCAGATTTCTCTTTAATTTTGGGAACTTTTAATAATGATTTAATTAAAGAAATAAAATAGAATTAAAAGGGAAATCAAAGTTGACTTTTTCATAACTACTTTCACGATAGTTTTCTATTTTCATTTTCTCTCAACTTCCAATCAGCCAAACACTTTTCTCTCATCAATTTTCATTGTGTTTGCTGAGATTTTAACTTCCAAAAGATTTCCTGTCTTTGTTTCAACAAATCCTTTTGATTTTTGCTTTGGATTTCAAGAAAACTTGCCCAAATTGAAGAGAGATCAACCATTAGAGGTAAGCTTCGTCCTTCTTCTCTAATGATCAGTTCTTTACTGAAATTCACAAGTTATCAATCCTTTGTTAATGGTTTTTGAGTTGTTTTAATGTTATAAACATGAAATAGTTGTTAAATTCAAGATTCTTGATGAGATCTTGGTGATTTTCGTATTTCTATGTTATGCTCTGTTTTGAGGTTGATTTCTAACAAGTTTTGGATGTTATTTGATGTTGAGAATAAGGTTTTAACAAATAAAGCTCGAATAGGTTTGGGTTCCTAAGTTTAAGATGTTAGATTTGTGGTTTTTGAGGTGTTTTTGATGATCTGCTGTTGCTGGAGGTATAAGGTCGTGTTTGTGTTGCTTTTTGATGTTTAGAAAAGGTTAGAATTGATAGATCGTGGCTGGGCTTTGTTTAGTGAATGTTTGGTGATGTTTTCGGCTAGTTCAGATAGCCGAAATGCTTGTTTTAAGTAGAGTAGCGGGTTGGTTTGAGTGGCTGGTGATTTTAATGCATGGTGATGCATTAATCCTATGCTCTTATGTGCTAAAAACAAGGGAGAGTGATCCGGAAGCAAACGAGGTAGCGTTGGAGGTTTCGGACGCTTGGTTGGCTCGTCGGCTAGCGTAGTGTTGCATATCGGTGAGTGAGAACGTGTCTTCCAGCTTTGGAATGATTTTGAAAAGAGGTTTGGGAACTTAAATTTAGGCTTGAAACGCCGGTTTAAGTTCAGAAGTAAGTGAAGTAGATTTATCTCTCGGTTTGTGCTATTGTTGTTTTGAAATATTAAAATTGGCTTTGATGTGCTTGGTTTGGCAATTTGGTTTGATTTGTTGTTTGAGCATGATTTCTAAGCACGAGAATTGGTTATCAAACTTTGTTTGGTGAAGGAAGCATGAAATTAATGGTTCTTGAGAGTATGTGGTGTTAGCTTGTGTTTTAAAGGCATGGTTTAACATTTTGGCCTTGATGATGTTGCATGCTTTGAAATCAGTAAATGTGTTAATGATTTTAAAGTGATATATTGGCATAAATGGTGAGAAGATTACCAGATATAATTGGTCGACCAATAGGATGTAAAGTGCACTATAAACTAAAAATTCGTACGTGCTCTTGGGATTCGTTCCAAAGAGAGAGGCCGATGATGTGCATTCCATCGGATAGGAATTGGTGAAATACCCAAGCTTAATGGCATTGAATGGTACCGCCATGAGAGACTGATGTTGAAAATTCCATCGGATAGGACTTGGTGAAAGACCCAAGCATTATGGCAACAAATGTTATCGCCATGAGAAACCGATGATGTGCATTCCATCGGAGTAGGACTTGGTGAAATACCTAAGCTTTATAAGGAGATAGAGCCCGATGATGTGAGATTCCATTGGGGTAGGTCTTGGTGAAATACCCAAGCTTTGTGGCTAAGGTAGATACCGCCATGAGAGTCCGGTGGCGAGATCTCGTGGGGTAGGACTTGACCTCGAGTCAAGCTATCTGCATATCTGTGTAAAATAGAATATGAAAATGCCAATATATGAGAATGAAGTGTGTTTCACATACACCAATGCTTGAAATGTTTTTATGCTATGAGAAATGCATATGAGATTTTGAGATTATGAAATGCTTTCGTATAACAAGCATGTGTGGCCTTGCCATGAGTTTTGCATTCGTTGAATGCATGGGATAGGTAGATGGTACATGTGGTTTTCAAATGGTGATTTGCTTCGAATTGATATCAAAGCATGAGAAAGAAAGAGCATGATGTAGTAATGGTTTACAAGAAATGTGGTTTAAACTTTGCATGAAGCGTTTATGCATGAGGATGTTTAAATGGAAGTAATTACAAGGATGATGTTTAAGATTTAGATACATGTTGCTCTTGGGTTTTAATGCTGGTTTATATGTTGAGCGATGCATGATTTAAGGCAATGATGTTTTCAAATGAAATTTTCAAACAATACATTAGTTTATGGAAATGTGATTTCAAATAAAGGATGTTGTATGGTTTCGCTGCATTGATGGTGTTTTAGTTTTGAGCATTCCTCACTAAGCATTATGTGCTTACGCTCCTTTTTGTCCACCAATGCAGATGATTGAATCTGGGATGGCAAGAAGTAAGGGATTCAATAAGAACTCCACTTGGAAAGTATGTTTTGTTGCCTAGCTATAGATAATAAAGACAATGAGGGAAATCCTTTATTTTGTTGTGTGATGAGGTTGATTACCTAGAACAATTTTGGTTTATGGTTTGAGATTTGTTTATGGCCATTATGTGGTGTTTGGATCCTCATTTTGCATTTTAGTTTTGCTATGCTTTATGGTAAAAAGTATGTTCATTTTAGTTGCATAAGCTAAATGAGTTGTTATGCCAAATGCTTGCAAAGTGACTAGCTTTTGATGCAAATACGGTAGAGTTGATGCTTAAACATGTTGCTAATATGTTGTGCTATGTTTTGGAACATTCCTGGATGTGTTTGGGTGTGAAAAACCAGCAAAGTTTGTAGTTGCAGGGCTGGGCGTATCGAAACGCCCTTATCTATTTCGGAACAGGGGCCTAAAATGGCCATAACGTTTCGGAACGGGTAAGAGTGTTCCGGAACGCTTTGGCTACTGGAAAGCCATGTTCCGATACGGGTCTCAGAACGCACCCGAGTACCGAAATGGTCAACTTAGTTTTGATACGATCGTTTCGATACATGGCTTAGCGTTTCGAAACACCGGACCGTTGGTCTGGGTTTTGAACTGTTTCAGGTTGTTGCTTCTTACATTTTAGTCCCTAATGTTTATGGATGCAATTGGATGAGTTTGGAATGTCTGATTAAGTAGATATTGGACAGAGTGGCATTAAATAGGATTAATTGAATACTGGTAACCTTAAAATCTGCAAGGTCCTCGCAATTTATGAAATTTACATCTTGGTCCCTAAAAGTCGAATTTGTGCAATTAAACCCCTAACCACTTTCAGATCGATATGGTGGTTACATAAGATTAATATTACATTTAGAAAAGAAAAAAAGAAAAAAAAAGGGTCGTCAATCGAGGTTGACTTTAACGAGTTGGCTTCGGTTTTCCCTATGTAATCACCTCGGTTCGGGTCAACCGTTTGGACCGGGCTAAGGGGATTACATTTGTTGGTATCAGAGCCATGTTTGCGAACACTTGGGGCGTTGGTAAGCTTGTGGTAAGTTGTTATGGTAAGATTTGAAGTCTATCTTTGTGTATGGTGGAAGGTTGGTTGAAAAATATGTTTTTGGGTGAAATGTCGATGTTTATATCATGCTTAATTGTTATGAATGATATGTGAGTTAATGTGAACATGTTTTGGTGATACGATGACATTGTAAGCTGAGTTGAATGATGGAAAGTAAGTTGAGTGTGATATGTTGCTATTATGAGGTTGAAGGTGAATGTTGTTTGATGAGAGCATGACTGAATTTTGCTGTTTGATATGCACGATGTTTTTGGTATTAATGTTAATATTGATTAGTATGTCATACAAGAGGGGGGGGGGGGAATTCGGGATACCCATTGCCTTATTATTATAGCAAATGTGTTAACTTGGAGTTGGAGTCTTAAATCCTTGCTTGAAGCTGGCCTGACCGTTTTGTTTGTTTTGTTATCATTGCCTTGATAATAATAGCACAATGGAATCGAAGAGAGAATTGCAATCGGGTACAATTGTTGCTGCTTTAGAGCAGGCCGTTGGGAGGTGGAAGTCACCCTCTAGTGAGAGTGTGTCTTTTCTGTCGTCAGTGCCTGGAGTTGAGACGATAGGGCATCATGGGGGGCTAACCCTGTGATGAAAGGTTTGTCGTCTGTGGTTCAGGAGATGTCGGGAACATCTCAGGCTGCGGTGAATGTAGGGTCTGCATATGTGCCAGCTGCCGAACAAGCGGGTTTGTCAAAGCAACGTCTACATGATTTGGGAGCTGTTGAGTATCATGGTTCGACGCCTGAGGCGTTCGAGGCTTACAATTCCAATTCTGGATCAGGAAGGGTGTGACAACGCCTGTAAGCTGGGAAGCGTTGTCTCGTTAATGTTGGAGGATGCTTGTGTTTGGTGGACATCTGTGTCGGTTGCAACGAATATCCACGGTATAGATTGGGAGTTCTTCTTATCTGCCTTTAATAGGAGATACCTGAGAGATAAGTTCTCAGGGGTTAGACAACGTGAGAGGGTGGCTTTAGTTTGTGATGATGAGCAAAATGCAAATAAAAGAGCTGTGAGTTCTGGCCTCGGGAGTGGGCAGCGTAAGAGACTTCGTGACAGAAAGGTTTACCTGAATCGGAGTTTTGGTGATAATGGTAATGTGGGTCAAGTGCAACAAGGCCAGAGAGTGGTAGTTCGTTTACCGGAGTGCGACCGTTGTAGAAGGCGTCACATTTGGGTTTGCTGGGGTGTTGGAGCTTGATGGAACTGTGGTTCAATGGAGCATGTGAGGCGTAATTGTCCTCAAGTAGTGAGACCGGCTTCAGCGTGTGCAAATGAGTCTCAAAGGGGCCGTAAGCGTGGCCGAGACAGGGTTCGGATGTGGCAAGAAGGGCAGAGAGGTGCAAGGTGTACGATGGTTGAGTCTTGTTGGAATTGTGGGTCTGCTGGACATTTGAGGCGGGATTGTCCAGAGTTAGCTCGGGGTGGTCAAGGTGGGATATTGGTTGGAGCTCCTTGTGATCGCGAGTGCAGTCAGGGTTCTTTACAGCAAGGGGACGATGATGACCTCAGGGTGTTGGTTGATGCTGTGGTGGTGTGGCCCGAGAATGGTGGTTCTACGGGGGAGAATGCTCGTCGCTCGAAGCTCCAGGACAATGATGTGATTGCAGGTATCTTTACTGTGCAATCTCTGTCATTGTTATCTTTGTTTGGTTCTGGTTTTGCATCTTCTTGTGTAGTAGATAAGGTCTTATAGTTAGTGAGTTTGGGTAGTAATCGGTGTTGTTTTTGAGAACAATATTAGTGGCAAAAGTGAAATAGTTGGAGTAGTTTGTTGTTAGTGAGTTGTAGAATGACGGGGCTGGAGAAGTTGGAAATGGGGTAAGATGTCGTTCTTGGGCGGATTCTGAGGACGTTATTAGTAAGTGTGAACAGACATACATGCATAGTTAAAATCATTTGTATATATATTATATATGTTGGTACATGCATACATATGGAACGACATTAGAGGTTTGCATACAGGTACTAAGGCATTGATAAGGGCATGTAGGTGACCATGCATACAAACGTTCACACTTGCGAATAGCTAATTGGACCCGATAGTGTTGTGGTAGGATTAGGGTAGTATGTGGGTTTAAAGTGCTGTTTTGGTGCAAGGTAAATGCTAGATGTGATGGTAAGAAGTGAACAAGTTGCCGCTAGTAATGAGGGTGATCTAGCCTGGTTGGCAGGAAGAAAGGTGTTTTAAGAGCCTTTGGCGGCATGGTGGTAAGGAGGTGACCGTTTGGGGTAAGAATCGGTCGAAGTTGTTTGAGGTGTAGTTAAAAATATTTGGGAAATAGCAGTTAGGTGTTGTAGTTTCTTTGTGTTGGACGGTTATTGTAGGCTCGTAGATGTGTTTCGAAGTGTTGATGCATCCAGGTATAAATGGTTACAATAAGATGGTTGTTCTAAGTGGGTGACGGATCGGCAGTAACCTTGGAAGAGTGAGAAGGAGGTTTCGACAAGAGCTTTAACTGAGGTTTTGCTCGAGATGAGAAGAGGATTCATGGTCCTAGTATATATTGCATGCAGTTGGAATGGGTGGCCAGGTAAGTTGGAAAATCTGTAGTGTATGCGTTTGGACTGTTGTAAGTGTATGGGAATGAATTTTATGCGTGGCATGTTGCGGTTGTCATTGTGTGTGGAATTAAGATTTGTCATTGGGTGGTATCCAAATAAGATTAGAGTCATAGCCGAAGCATGAGTGGGGAAAAATAATGTAAGTTCAAAGGCCATGTTGGTTTGACTGGGTCCTTGTGAGAGGGTGGTTTGTTGGCTGAGTGTGTGTAAATCTTTCTTGAGATAGTTGAGGAAAGTGAAGCAACTGTTGGAGATAAGGTTAGAGTCTAGTGACGAGGATTTTTGGATGTTGTGTGGGCAGATTTTGGGTGAACTGTTGAGGCGTGTGAGGGTGCTCTGGGTTTTGTATCTTGATGGTTGAACGTATGGTTCAGATTGTAGCAGATGTGTAGGAATGTTTGTTAATACGTTGGGGAACGTGAGTAAGCAGTTGTTACCTAGGAAAATTTTGCGTGTCGTGTTGATCTTCGAGCAAGAGTTTGAGCGGTTTGTAAGAGGTTTTGGAAAGTGGAGTGGGTTGTAGATCACATGGTGGCTTGAGAATGGATGGGTTGGTGTCACCGTGTGTGTTGTATTGAAAGATTTACGAGGGAAGGTGGAGTATGTTGCGAAGGGTTAAGAGTTGTTTGGGTTGTTGGAAGTCTTGCACAGTTTGGAGGTGTGGGAAGCTAAGCTGAGATTGGTAATCGTGTGTTCTGAAAGTCTCACTGTGAGTGGTGGTGTTGAAGTTTGAGCGTAGGGTAAGTTTTGTTGTATTTTGGTTGGGGATGTTTCCGTGATAGTTGTGCCTCTTGTGTTTCTGTTGTGTTTTGTTTTGGGGAGGTTGTGTATCGCGTTTTCTTCTCAAGCTGAAAATTTCGAGGACGAAATTTCTTGAGTGGGGGAGAGTTGTAACGCCCTGGATTTGGGCCTAGATGTTTTAGATGCTGAATCGGGCCGGTCGGGAACGATTCAAACTCTTAAGGTTGGTTTAGGGAACACCTAGTTTGGGATGTTTTAAAAATATGGAAAAATATCTAAAAATCCTCATTTATTATACAAATGATTATGGTGAAAACAATTTTACAAAATGTGATTTGGAAATATTACATTTTGGTATAGTGACCAAAATGCAGTTTTTGCAAAAGTTGACTAGTGACTGTTTTGTAAAGGATTGAAACTTTGAATCTTTAAGGAGCTAATTTTACCAAATTTTTTTATCAGATTTCTCTTTAATTTGGGAACTTTTAATAATGATTTAATTAAAGAAATAAAATAGAATTAAAAGGGAAATCAAAGTTGACTTTTTCATAACTACTTTCACGATAGTTTTCTCTTTTCATTTTCTCTCAACTTCCAATCAGCCAAACACTTTTCTCTCATCAATTTTTATTGTGTTTGCTGAGATTTTAACTTCCAAAAGATTTCCTATCTTTGTTTCAACAAATCCTTTTGATTTTTGCTTTGGATTTCAAGAAAACTTGCCCAAATTGAAGAGAGATCAACCATTAGAGGTAAGCTTCGTCCTTCTCCTCTAATGATCAGTTCTTTACTGAAATTCCCAAGTTATCAATCCTTTGTTAATGGTTTTTGAGTTGTTTTAATGTTATAAATATGAAATAGTTGTTAAATTCAAGTTTCTTGATGAGATCTTGGTGATTTTCGTATTTCTTTGTTAGGTTCTATTTTGAGGTTGATTTCTAACAAGTTTCGGATGTTATTTGATGTTGAGAATAAGGTTTTAACAAATGAATCCCGATTAGGTTTGGGTTCCTAAGTTTAAGATGTTAAATTTATGGTTTTTGAGGTGTTTTTGATGATCTGCTATTGCTGGAGGTATAAGGTCGTGTTTGTGTTGCTTTTTGATGTTATTTGATGTTTAGAAAAGGTTAGAATTGATAGATCTTGGCTGGGCTTTGTTTGGTGAATGTTTGGCGATGTTTTCGGTTAGTTCGGATAGCTGAAAATGCTTGTTTTGAGTAGATCAGCGGGTTGGTTTGAGTGGCTGGTGATTTTAATTCATGGTGATGCATTAATCTTCTACTCTAATGTGCTAACAACAGGGGAGAGTGACCAGGAAGCAAACGAGGTAGCGTTGGAGGTTTCGAACGCTTGGTTGGCTCATCGGCTAGCGTAGTGTTGCATATCGGTGAGTGAGAACGTGTCTTCCAGCTTTGGAATGATTTTGAAAAGAGGTTTGGGAACTTAAATTTAGGCTTGAAACGCCGGTTTAAGTTCGGAAGTAAGTGAAGTAGATTTCTCTCTCGGTTTATGCTATTATTGTTTTGAAAATATTAAAATTGGCTTTGATGTGCTTGGTTTGGAAATTTGGTTTGATTTGCTGTTTGAGCATGATTTCTAAGCATGAGAATTGGTTATCAAACTTGGTTTGGTGAAGGAAGCATGAAATTAATTGTTCTTGAGAGTATGTGGTGTTAGCTTGTGTTTTAAAGGCATGGTTTAACATTTTGGCCTTAATGATGTTGCATGCTTTGAAATCAGTAAATGTGTTAATGATTTTAAAGTGATATATTGGCATAAATGATGAGAAGATTACCAGATATTATTGGTCGACCAATAGGATGTAAAGTGCACTATAAACTAAAAATTCGTACGTGCTATTGGGATTCGTTCCAAAGAGAGAGGCCGATGATGTGCATTCCATCGGATAGGACTTGGTGAAATACCCAAGCTTAATGGCATTGAATGGTACCGCTAGAAGCGACCGATGTTGAAAATTCCATCGGATAGGACTTGGTGAAAGACCCAAGCATTATGGCAAGAAATGTTATCGCCATGAGAAACCAATGATGTGCATTCCATCGGATCAGGACTTGGTGAAATACCCAAGATTTATAAGGAGATAGAGCCCGATGATGTGAGATTCCATCGGGGTAGGTCTTGGTGAAATACCCAAGCTTTGTGGCGAAGGTAGATACCGCCATGAGAGTCCGATGGCGAGATCCCGCCGGGGTAGGACTTGACCTCGAGTCAAGCTATCCGCATATCCGTATAAAATAGAATATGAAAATGCCAATATATGAGAATGAAGTGTGTTTCACATGTACCAATGCTTGAAATGTTTTTATTCTATGAGACATGCATATGAGATTTTGTGATTATGAAATGCTTTCGTAGAACAAGCATGTGTGGCCTTGCCATGAGTTTTGCATTCGTTGAATGCATGGGATAGGTAGATGGTACATGTGGTTTTCAAATGGTGATTTGCTTCGAATTGATATCCAAGCATGAGAAAGAAAGAGCATGATGTAGTAATGGTTTACAAGAAATGTGGTTTAAACATTGCATGAAGCGTTTATGCATGAGGAGGTTTAAATGGAAGTAATTACAAGGATGATGTTTAAGATTTAGATACATGTTGCTCTTGGGTTTTAATGCTGGTTTATATGTTGAGCGATGCATGATTTAAGGCAATGATGTTTTCAAATGAAGTTTTCAAACAATACATTAGTTTATGGAAATGTGATTTCAAATAAAGGATGTTGTATGGTTTCGCTACATTGATGGTGTTTTAGTTTTGAGCATTCCTCACTAAGCATTATGTGCTTACACTCCTTTTTGTCCACCAATGCAGATGGTTGAATCTGGGAAGTCAAGAAGGAAGGGATTCAAGAAGAATTCCACTTGGAAAGTATATTTTGTTGCCTAGCTATAGATAATAAAGGCAATGGGGGAAATCCTTTACTTTGTTGTGTGATGAGGTTGATTACCTAGAACAAGTTTTATTTATGGTTTGAGATTTGTTTATGGCCATTATGTGGTGTTTGGATCCTCATTTTGCATTTTAGTTTTGCTATGCTTTATGGTAAAAAGTATGTTCATTTTAGTTGTATAAGATAAATGAGTTGTTATGCCAAATGCTTGCAAAGTGACTAGCTTTTGATGCAAATACGGTAGAGTTGATGCTTAAACATGTTGCTAACATGTTTTGGAACATTCATGGATGTGTTTGGGTGTGAAAAACCAACAAAGTTTGTAGTTGCAGGGCTAGGCGTATCGAAACACCCTTATATGTTTCGGAACAGGGGCCTGAAATGGCTATAATGTTCCGGAACGGGTAAGAGTGTTCCGGAATGCTTTGGCTACTGCAAAGCCATGTTCCGATACGGGTCTCGGAACGCACCCGAGTACCGAAATGGTCAACTCAGTTTTGATACGATCGTTTCGATATAGGGCTTAGCGTTTCGAAACACCGGACCGTTGGTCTGGGTTTTGAACTGTTTCAGGTTCTTGCTTCTTACATTTTAGTCCTTGATGTTTATGGATGCAATTGGATGAGTTTGGAATGTCTGATTAAGTAGATATTGGACAGAGTGGCATTAAATAGGATTAATTGAATACTGGTAACCTCAAAATCTGCAAGGTCCTCGTAATTTATGAAATTTACGTCTTGGTCCCTAAAAGTCGCTTTCGTGCAATTAAACCCCTAACTGGTTTCCGATCGATGTGGTGGTCACATAGGATTAATATTGCATTTAGAAAAGATAAAAGAAAAAAAGGTCGTCAATCGATGTTGACTTTAACGAGTCGGCTTCGGTTTTCCCCGTGTAATCACCTCGGTTCGGGTCAACCGTCTGGACCGGACTAAGGGGTTACAGTTAGGCGATAAACAAGATTATGGTAAAATATCGTCACCCTATTTCACGTTTAGATGATATGTTAGATGAGCTTAGTGGTTCTAACCTCTTTTCAAAGATTGATCTTAAAAGTGGTTACCATCAAATAAGGATGCAGGAAGGTAACGAGTGGAAAACAACATTCAAGACTAAACATGACCTTTATGAGTGGTTGGTTATGCCTTTTGGCTTAACTAATGCACCAAGTACTTTTTTGAGGTTAATGAATCATGTTCTTAGACCATTCTTGGGTAAATTTTGTGTGGTTTACTTTGATGATATATTAATCTATAGTAAATCAATGGAAGAACATGTTCAAAATTTGAGGTCAGTCTTGACTATTTTAAGAAAAGAGAAGTTGTTCGCTAACTTGCAAAAATATACTTTTTGTTCAGACAAAGTTGTGTTTTTGGGGTTTGTTGTGAGTTCCGAAGGCTTGGAGGTTGACAAAGAGAAGATTAAAGCCATTGAAGAGTGGCCACAACTAGAAATCATTGCTCAAGTAAGGAGCTTCCATGGACTCGCAAACTTTTATCGGAGATTCGTTCCTAACTTCAGCACTATAGCCGCTCCATTGACAAGTGTTATCAAGAAGAATTATAACTTCTTTTGGGGGTGAGATCAAGAGAAGTCCTTTAATGCCATTAAAGAGTGTTTAATTCATGCCCCATTTGCTTATCCTACATGCTTTTAACAAAATGTTTGAAATTGAATGTGATGCATCAGGTGTAGGAATTGGAGCGGTCTTATCTCAGGAATGATGTCCTATAGCCTACTTCAGTGAGAAGTTGAGTGGAGCCACCTTTAACTATCCCACTTATGACAAGGAGATGTATGCTCACATTTAGGCTATAGAAACGTGGCAACACTACCTTTGGCCTAAGGAGTTCATAATTCACACGGACCATGAGGCATTAAAGCACATTCGGGGGCAGCATAAGCTCAACAAAAGGCATGCCAAATGGGTGGAGTTTCTTGAAAATTTCCCATATGTGATCATGTAAAAGAAAGGTAAGGAGAATATAGTTGTTGATGCTTTGTCATGAAGGTATACTCTTCTAAATACCTTGGATTCTAAGTTGATAGGATTTGCTTATCTTAAAGAATTATATGATTCTGATCCTGATTTTGGAGAAATTTATAAGGCATGCGAGAAGGGAACATTTGACAAATAATATAGGAACGGTGGGTTACTATTCAAGGAAGGAAGGTTATGCATCCCACAAGGTTCCACACGCGAGTTACTTACCAAAGAAACCCATGGAGGGGACTTAATGGGACATTTTGGGATAGCTAAGACGTTGGGCATACTTCAATAGCACCTACTTTGGCCCAAAATGAAACAAGATGTGGAGAGGTTATGTGAACGCTGCATCACTTGTAGGAAGGCCATGTCGAAAGTCATGCAAAATGGGCTTCACACACCACTACCCATTCCGGAAGCACCATGGATGGACATTTCTATTGATTTTGTACTTGGTCTACCCCCTACAAAGAATAATAAGGATTCCATCTTTGTTGTGGTGGATCAATTTTCTAAAATGGCCTACTTTATTCCTTGTAACAAAACTAATGATGCTTCACATGTTACTACTCTATTTTTTAGGGAAATCATGAGACTCTATGGCATTTTGAGGACCATTGTATCTGATAGGGACGTGAACTTCCTAAGCCATTTCTGGAGAACATTGTGGAGTAAGATCGGTACAAGGTTGTTATTCTCCACAACTTGTCATCCTCAAACGGATTGTCAAACAATGTGGTGAACCGGGTATTCTCCACGCTCAGAGTCGTTTCGATACGGGTGAATGATGGTCAAACTAGTTGATTTTCATCTTTTGCCCGTATCGATACGGCAAGCCATGTATCGGTATAGGTTGACATCCTTTGACTTTGACTTTGACCCATTTTGATATGCTATAAACCCGTATCGAAACGAAGGATTCCAAAAAGAAAATGTTTCGAAATGACCCTAAACTGTTTCGATACGCCCTGACCCTTGGGTTCAATTATACTTACCCGCATCGAAACGCCATCACCCGTTTCGATACGACCTGACCTGTAATCACAGATTCTTGCTGGTTTTTATTCATTTTAGCTAATCAAACAATGTCCAAATACAACGACCAAGGATTTTTTTATACCCCCTCTTCTATGCTATAGTAGTGAGCATATGTTTCGTAACTCTACATTCGAATTGGCATCATATCTTCTCGTTTACATGCTAAGATTACCAAAGCTAGTGTAGCTAAGGCATCCGCCATTTGACTGTCTTTCCTGGGGATGTATGTAAAAGTAATTTCTTCAAACTCTTTTATTAGCTCTAGGATCAATTTTTGATACTCGATCAACTTTACATCCTTTGTTTCCCACTCTCCACGAAGCTGGTAAATAACCAAAGCTGAATCCCCATATACTTTCAGAATTTCTATCTTTCTTTCAATTGCAGCTCGCAAACCCATGACACAAGCCTTATATTCTACATGTTATTAGTACAAAGAAACTCTAGCTTGCTTGTGAAATGATAGTGTACATTGTTTGGAGAAATCAGTGCTGCTCCAATTTCACGTCCTAGGGCATTGGATGCTCCATCAAAAATACAATTTCAATGTTTCATTATCTAGGATTCCATTTTCCTTTGTGGAGATATTCATCACATCCTCATATGGGAAGTCAAAGTGTAGGGACTCATAATCTTCTAAAGCACGACTTGCTAGGAAGTATGCTATAGCACTTCCTTTTATTGCTTTCTGGCTCACATATATAATGTCAAATTCTGACAACAACATTTTCCAACGTGCCAATCTTCCAGTCAATGCTGGCACTTCCACTATACACTTTAATGGATCAAGAGGAGAAATTAACCAAGTAGTGTGGTATAACATGTATTGTCTGAGTCTACGAGTTTCCCAGACCAAAGCACAACATAACTTTTGATTGGTGGGTATCGCACCTCACACTCTGCAAACTTTTTGCTCAGGTAGTAGATAGCTCTTTCTCTCTTTCCCGTGTCATCATGCTGCCCCATCATACATCCCATTGAATTCTCATTAAATGTTAGATAAAGGATGAGTGGTATATCAAGATCCGGTGCAACTAGTATTGGAGCATTCTTCAGGTACTTCTTAATTTTTTCAAATGTTTCTTGGCATTCCTCGTTCCATTCGTCGGGATTATTCTTTTTTAGCAACTTGGAGATTGGATCGCATTTATCAGTCAATTGAGAAATGAACCAAGAAACATAATTCAATCTCCTGAGGAATCGACAAACATCTTTTTGTGAACTAGGTGGGGGCAAGTTTTGGATTGCTCTCACCTTATCCAGATCTGTAACGCCCTGGTTTTGGGCCTAGATGTTTTAGACATCGGATCGGACCGGTCGGGAACGGTTCGAATCGCGTAAGGTGATTTTAGGAAATCAAGGACCGAGATAGGATAAAAATGTTATAAAAATTTCTAAAATCCTCTAAAAATATATTTAAGAGGTTGGTCAAATCAATTTTACAAAAAGGGTTTTGGGAGATGGACATTTTGAGTAGTGACCAAATTGTAAAGTTTCCAAACTGGGAAAATGTGATTTTTAATGTGGAAGCCAAAATCTTAGAATCTTTAGGGGGATTGAAGTCAATTTAACCTTTCTTCAATATGACATGTGATTTAAAAGGGTTTTTAATTGAATGATTGTAATTGGATTTTTATATTAATTAATTAAAAGGTAGTTAATGAGATTTTCACTTACGTAACTACAAATTTTCTCTCATTTTCAGCCAAACACAATTTTCTCTCATCTTTTTCCAGAATTATTTCTCCCAAAAACTCTCTCAACATTTCCTAAATCATTTTCAAGAGATCTTTCTTAATTCTTCAAGATTTTTGCAAGGAAATCTTGTCATCTATTGAAGGAAGCAAGGATTGGAGGTAAATCTCATTCTCAACCTCTAGTCAAAGTTCTTTATTGAATTCCCAAGATATTTGTCTTCTAAATACTATTTTTGATTGAGTTTTCAATATAGTTTTGATTGGAGATCAAAATCTAGTGAAATTGTGGATGAAATCTTGGTTTTCGGACTTGATGAGTTAAGCTATATTTTGTATTGATTTTAATTGAGTTCTAAGTTGATTTATATGTTAAAATGATGTGTTGATAACATAGATACCGAAATCCTTGAGATCCTTGAGTTTCTTGATAGTTTTTAGTGAGATTTTGGGGTGCTATGGTGGAATTTTGCTTGCTAGAGGTATAAGGATGAGTTAGGATGTTTATTAGATGTGTTTTGATGTTGATAATTGTTTGGAAGTGATGTATGATGGCTGGGCTTGGTTTAGGGAGAAATCAATTGAGTTTTCGGTTGTTTTGGAAGGGTATTTTGGTGTAGTTTGAGTGGGCAACAAGTTTGTGAATTGTTGCTGGTGTTAGAATGTATTTTAATGCATTTAGATCTCTGTTTTGTTGATGTGAAAACATGGGATCTTGATCCGAAAGCAAACGAGGTGATTTTGGAGGCTCTGGAGGTGTAATTTTCGTGTCGGGGAACAAGGCTTCGCGTATCGGTGAGTGGAAATGCAATTTCTTGCTTTGTAACGCTTTGAGCATGGTCTTGGGAGCTTAGTGTAAGTTTGATACACTTAACTAAGCTCAAGTGTAAGTGTTTTGGTAATCCCTCTCTTGGAAATATGATATGTTTGATGAAATTGCACTTGGGGTAAGAGTTGATTTGTTTACTATTTTTAAGCATGGTTTAATGCTGGATTTTAAATCCATTATGTTAAGAATGCACTAGGTAAGTGATACTTGGTTTGCATGTGTTGAATGCATATGAATTTAAGCATGTGATGCTTGTGGAAATGGCATTATGGTTATGCTTGTAAAATAGTGGATTAATGTCGTTAAATGATTATATTGGCAAGTGATGAAAATGGTTTTTGGTTACTTTAATCAGATATAGTTAGCCGGCTATAGGATAGGGTGCATCGTGAATAAAGTCGCTTTGGATGTTGAGGGGTTGTGATTGTGCCGTAATCTCCATCCAAGTACCCTAACGATTAAGGTTAAGATCACAACGGTGAATGGTTAGTCCCGTGTGTGAGTCTTGTGTATGTGTCCTATACTCTCGTTAGTGGAATTATACAACTACCGATGAGTGATGTTGAGGGGTTGTGATTGTGCCATTAATCTCCATCACGGGTGTTGAGGGGTTGTGATTGTGCCATTAACCTCCACCTTGTGTAGTCCGATAGTTTGTATGAAGTGTGAGGGAAAACGCTTGTGATCCACGTATCCGATTGTGTCTTGTGTTGAAATGGTTTATGGATTATCACTTGTGAGCCAATATAATGTAAATGTATAATGTGAAGCATGAGATGCTTGTATATGATGCAAGGATGCATGAGATATTTGTGTATGATGCAAGAATGCATGTGATGCTTGTTAAAGCATGAGCAAAGATTTATTTGCTGTTTTAAAATGATGCATATGAGCATGTGGTTAAGAAATGCATTGAAGTCTTGAGAAGACATGTTTTATAAAATGGCATGAGATGTAAAGTGTTGGTTTTGCAAAAATATGAGACATGCATTGATGAATGTTATTTAGCGATCCTCACTAAGCTTTGTGCTTACGCTCTTTTGTTTCATGAATGCAAAAAACTAGGCTTTGAAGGCAGCAAGTAGGCAAGAGGAATCCAAGCTTTTAATCTTGCAAAGTATGTGGTTTTGTTTCGGTGTAATAAAAGGCAATGGGTGGGGTTTATGCTATTGCATGGTTGAGAATGTTTCCCCTTTGCTTTGAGCATGTTTGGTAGTTACTTTTGGGATGTAATTGGCCTTTATGGTTTGGTTATGGTTATAGATGATGTTTTTGGCTTGTTATTGCTTTAATGAACTAGGGAGCATGCCTTTAGTACCTTTATTTGCATGTTGATTGCTATGTTATAGCTAATGCCTCGATATGATGATTGTTGATATGTATCCATGTTGTATGCATGAGGTGGCATGTCTCGGGAATGATTTGAATCTATTTAAGCATGAAAACAAGCAAAATCTGCTGTTGCAAGGCAAGGCGTATCGGAACTACCTTTCATGTTTCGGAACGGGGGCTTGAAATGGTCATAAGGTTTCGGAACGAGTGAAGGAGTATCAAAACGTTTTGGCTATTGGAAGGGGGTGTTTCGATACTGGTCTCGAAACGCACCCGAGTATCGAAATGGACAACCCTGTTTCGAAACGACTGTTTCGGTACAGGGCCATCCGTATCGAAATGCCTGACCGTTGGGTTTGAATTTTGAACTATTTTGGGTTTCTGTTTCTTGCATTTTGGTCTCTAATTGTTGGTTGCTTAATTCAATGAGTTTGAATGATCCATTTGAGTTGAAATTTGACCGGATGGCATGTTATGTGATTAATTTTTGATTGGTAACAATAAAACTCGTTTAGTCTTTATAAATCTGAAAATTTACGTTTTAGTCCCTAAAAGATGATTTTTTTAATCGAGTCCTTGTTTGGGTTCCGTTCGCTATGCTGCTTTCGCCGAATTAATTTGCTAAACATATAGGTTAATATTGAGCATCTAGAAAAGATAAAAAGAAAAAAGGGTCGTTAATCAAGGTTGACTTTCGGGTTGACTTTGGTTTTCCCCGTGTAATCTTCGTACTTTGGGTCAAACGTCTAGGCCGGGCTAAGAGGGTTACATTTGTTGGTATCAGAGCCAGGTTACGAAAGAATTGGGGATGTTGGTATGTGAAATTGATATGTGTTGGAGTATGATGTTTGAAAAGCATGCTATTGGTTGAATTTCGAACCTTATACCATGCTTGTTTGATGCGAATTGCATGTGGAATGAATATGATTGTGTGGTGATGGTGTTATGTGGATATGTGCTGATTTTGGGATGGTGAAAATTATGTGAGCATGATGTTTCATGTATGCTATGCTCTGTGGGGGAAATTGGGTGCCCATTGCCTTATTACACTACTCAAATGTTTTGTAAACTGGGATTCTTGCTTGCAGCTGGCCTAAATGGTTTGACTTGTTTTGTTGTTATGTCTTGTTAAATAGCACTATGGGTCCAAGAAGAGAGTTAATATTGAGTACGATAGTACCTGTAGCTGAGCAGGGTAACCAGGCTGAGCAAGGGGCTGATGTCCCTCCTGGTGGAGATTTACCTCCTCCGCCACCACCTGGAGGTGGGGAGCAGGTGCAACAAGGACAAGCTGGTCCTAGATTGGGTGATTTGGCACCTCTGGTTCAGGCGATCACCGGAGCGTTTCAGGCTGCTGTTGTCGGAACGCATGTACAGGCCCCTGCAGCTGGGCAGGTGGGCTTACCTTTGGAGAGGTTGAGGAGCTTGGGAGGTGTAGAGTTCTTTGGTATGTCTCATGAGGCGTCTGAGGCCTGGTTAGCGAGTACGATCCGCATAATGGATCAGATGGGCTGTATTGATGTGCGCAAGTTGGGATACACAATTTCTTTGCTACAAGGTGATGCTTACAGCTGGTGGACGACTAGCACAGCTGGTATGGAACCCAATGAAGTTGATTGGGAGTTCTTCAGAGGTGCCTTCAGGAGAAAGTATCTAGGGGTGAGATACCTGGATGAAAAGAAATGGGAGTTTATGTCGCTTGTTCAGGGAAACCTTTCTGTGGCTGAGTACGAGGTCCAGTTCGTACGCTTGGGCCAATATGCTCCTGAACTAGTACCTAGTGAGAGGCACCGATGTGATCGCTTCCGGTACGGCCTGGTGCAGGAAGTTAAGACATATATGCTGGCTGCGGATTATACTGACTTCGATGTGCTTGTGTGTCGAGCCAAAGACATCAAGCAGAATCTGGGTTTGTCATCTAGAGGTGTTGGTTTTAGCTTTGGGAAGAGAGCTGCTGAGTATAGTTCCGGTGGTGGACGAAACAAAAGAGGCCGTGATAGGAGACATCAGCCTGAGGGAAGGCGTGGTGTTCCGGGTCGAGGTGGTCAGGCTCAGGGAGGCCGTGTGAGATCTGAGCAGCATACATGCTGGACATGTGGTTCGAGGGACCATTTGAGGCGAGATTGTCCTCGAGCAGCTAGAGAGGTTCAGGCTCCTGATGTGGTGACGGGGAACTCTTGTTGGAATTGTGGTTCAGCGGATCACATGAGGAGGGAGTGTCCTTTGTTGGCTGGTGGAGGTCAGGGACATGCTTCTGTGGTAGCTGCACCTCAGCGAGGCTGTGGGCGCGGCCGTGGAAATTTCTAGAGGAGAGAAGAGGGGCAGCAAGGTGTTGCTGATGTTGTGGCCGTCCGACCTGAGGAAGGTGGACCAGCGAGGGTATATGCTCAGCGCGAGGAGCGCAATGATACCGATGTTATCGCAGGTACCTTTGCGCTCCAGTATTTATCTTTGCTGACTTTGATTGATTCTGGATCCACGCATTCTTATATCTTGAGTGAGCATGCGCATTTGCTTGATATACCCGTTGAGATGCTTGAAATAGGAATGCAAGTGACTAGTTCTTTTGGTGAGACTGTAGTCACTAGGAAGTTATATAGGAGATGGCCTTTGTCTGTGTAAGATCATGTTTTTCTTGTGGATTTGATGGAGTTACCTTTCTATGGATTTGAGGTAATCCTTGGTATGGATTGGTTGACGGAGCATAGGGCAGTGGTTGACTTTGAGGTCAAGAGGGTCACCTTAAAGTTGGCCGATGATTATGAGGTTGTAGTAGTAGGCGAGAATGTGAAATTCTTGTCGAATGTGATTTCGGCGTTGGAAGCAAACCGTATGATGAGGTTGGGCTGTGAGGCTTATCTTGCCTATGCGATGAACCCTGGCACCAAGGATGTGCGTGTGCAGAACATCCGAACTGTGCGTGATTTTTCGGGAGTCTTTTCGAAAGAATTGCATGGGTTGCCACCAAACAGAGAAGTTGAGTTTGGTATAGAGTTGTACGAGAATACAACTCCGGTCTCCATTGCTCCTTATCGCATGGCACCTAAAGAGTTAAAAGAGTTGAAAACACAATTGCAGGAGTTGTTGGATCGAGGTTTCATTAAGCCGAGTGTGTCACCTTGGGGTGCACCGGTCTTGTTTGTGAAGAAGAAAGATGGGACGATGAGAATGTGTATAGATTATCGGCAACTGAACAAGTTGACGATCAAGAACAAGTACCCCTTGCCTAGAATCGATGATCTCTTTGATCAGTTTCGAGGAGCCTCGGTGTTTTCTAAGATAGACTTGAGATCAGGGTACTATCAACTGAAGGTAAAGGATGTGGAGGTACCTAAAACGACTTTTCGGACGAGGTACGGGCATTATGAATTTCTGGTGATGTCGTTTGGTTTGACCAACGCGCCTGCTGCTTTCATGGACATGATGAATCGTGTATTCCATGAATTCTTGGATCAATTTGTGGTGGTGTTCATTGATGATATCCTTGTGTATTCACGTACCGAGGAGGATCATGATAGGCACTTGAGGATTGTTTTGCAAGCGTTGCTGGAAAATCAGTTGTATGCCAAGCTGACTAAGTGTGAGTTTTGGCTTAGGGAGGTGGTCTTCCTTGGGCATGTGGTGTCAGCTGAGGGTATTCGCATTGATCTGCACAAGGTAGAAGCTGTGATGAGCTGGAAAGTGCCTAAGTCAGTGACAGAGGCACGGAGTTTCCTTTGACTGGCTGGGTACTACCGTAGGTTTGTCGAGGGTTTCTCGAAGTTAGCAGCGACTTTGACCAAGTTTTTGCAAAAGAATGTTTGTTTTGAGTGGACGGATGCGAGACAACAAGCTTTTGAGAAGCTAAAAGAAGCTTTGACGCAAGCTCCTGTTCTTGTTCAACCTGAATCTGGTAAGGAGTTTGTGGTCTATAGTGATGCGTCCATTGTTGGGTTGGGATGCGTGTTGATGCATGAGGGTAAGGTAGTGGCCTATGCATCTAGGCAGTTGAAGGTGCATGAGCGCAACTACCCTACTCATGATCTTGAGCTTGCGGCTGTGGTGTTTGCCTTGAAGATTTAGAGGCATTACCTGTATGGAGAGAAATGTGTTGTGTTCACGGATCACAAGAGCTTAAAGTACCTTATGTCTCAGAAGGAGTTGAATCTTAGGCAACGGCGTTGGGTGGAGTTGCTTAAAGATTATGATCTGACGATCGAGTATCACCCGGGTAAGGCTAATGTTGTAGCCAATGCTTTGAGCAGGAAAGTAGCTGTGGAGTTGAGAGCGATGTTTGCTCGTTTGAGTATATCGCATGATGGTGGTCTTATTGCGGAATTGCAAGTGAAGCCATCCTTGATACAGTTGATCAAGGACAAGCAGTTGCTTGATAATTCTCTTGTTACACATGTTCAGGACATTGCGGAGGGTAGGCCCATTGGATTTCAGCTTTAGTGATGATGGGGTTCTGTGCTTTGGGAGTCGAATAGTGGTGCCAGATGATGCTGAGTTAAGGCACACTATTCTGACTGAAGCTCATAGTAGTCCTTTTGCTGTGCACCCTGGTAGTACAAAGATGTATCGTGATCTGAAAGATGAATACTACTGGGTGGGGTTGAAAAAGGACGTGGCTGAGTTCGTTAGTAAGTGTATGGTGTGTCAGCAAGTGAAAGGTGAGCATCAGGTTCCTGCTGGGTTGCTGCAACCTTTGAGAATCCCAGAGTGGAAGTAGGAGAGAATCACCATGGATTTTGTGTCTGGATTGCCCTTGTCACCGTCAAAGAAGAATTCTGTTTGGTTGATTGTGGATCGGCTTACGAAGTGTGCGCATTTTCTGCCTGTGCATACTACGTATACCTTAGATAAGTTGGCTGAGTTGTACATAGCTGAGATTGTGCGGTTGCACGGTGTGCCCAAGTCCATTGTGTCGGATAGAGATCCGAGGTTTACAGCATGATTTTGGGAATGTTTGCATCAAGCTTCGGGTACACGGTTGAATTTCAGTACTTCTTATCATCCTCAGACGGATGGACAGTCGGAGCGTGTGATCCAAGTGCTTGAGGATATGTTGAGATGCTGTGTGATAGATTTCCAGGGTTCTTGGGAGAAGAACTTGCCGTTGGTTGAGTTTGCGTATAATAACAGTTACCAGGCAAGTATCCAAATGGCTCCATACGAGGCTTTGCATGGGAGAAGATGTCGAATCCCTCTTTGTTAGGCAGAAGCTGGGCAGAAGTTGATTTCGATGCCAACTATGCTTAAGGGAACCACCGAGAAGGTGAAGCTAATTTGTGAGCATTTAAAACCAGCATCGGATAGGCAAAAGTCTTATGTAGACTTGAATCGTAAGGAAATTGAGTTCGCAGTTGGCGAACGGGCGTTCTTGAAAGTATCGCCTTGGAAGAAGGTGATGAGATTTGGGCGTAAGGGTAAACTTAGCCCAAGGTTCATTGGACCTTACGAAATTGTGGAGCGTATTGGTCCTGTGGCATATCGGTTGAGATTGCCTGAGGAATTGGAGAAGATACATGATGCGTTCCATGTCTCCATGTTACGGAAGTACAGATCGGATCCTTCGCATGTAATGCTTGTTGAGGAGATAGAGTTGAATCCGGATCTGTCATATGATGAGGAACCAATGAAGGTTCTAGACGTGAGTAGCAAAGTTCTTTGTGGCAAGACGATAAAACTTGTGAAGGTGTTGTGGCGACACCGAGGAGTTGATGAGGCCACGTGGGAAAGCAAGGCGGACATGCTGAGGCAGTTTGCGCATCTCTTTCCATCAGGTAAGAATTTCGAGGATGAAGTTTCCTAAGTGGGGGAGAGTTGTAACGCCCTGGTTTTGGGCCTAGATGTTTTAGACATCGGATCGGACCGGTCGGGAACGGTTCGAATCGCGTAAGGTGATTTTAGGAAATCAAGGATCGGGATAGGATAAAAATGTTATAAAAATTGATAAAATCTTCTGAAAATATATTTAAAAGGTTGGTCAAATAAATTTTACAAAAAGGGTTTTGGAAGATGGACATTTTGAGTAGTGACCAAATTGTAAAGTTTCAAAACTGGGAAAAATGTGATTTTTAATGTGAAATCCAAAATCTTAGAATCTTTAGGGGGCTTAAAGTCAATTTGACCTTTCCTCGATATGACATGTGATTGAAAAGGGTTTTTAATTGAATGATTTTAATTGGATTTTTATATTAATTAATTAAAAGGTAGTTAATGAGATTTTCACTTACGTAACTACCAATTTTCTCTCATTTTCAGCCAAACACAATTTTCTATCATCTTTTTCCAGAATTCTTTCTCCCAAAAACCCTCTCAACATTTCCTAAATCATTTTCAAGAGATCTTTCTTAATTCTTCAAGATTTTTGCAAGGAAAACTTGTCATCTATTGAAGGAAGCAAGGATTGGAGGTAAATCCTATTCTCAACCTCTAATCAAAGTTCTTTATTGAAATTCCCAAGATATTTAGCTTCTAAATACTATTTTTGATTGAGTTTTCAATATAGTTTTGATTGGAGATCAAAATCTTGTGAAATTGTGGATGAAATCTTGATTTTCGGACTTGATGAGTTAAGCTCTGTTTTGTATTGATTTTAATTAAGTTCTAAGTTGATTTATATGTTAAAATGATGTGTTGATAAAATAGATCCCGAAATCCTTGAGATCCTTGAGTTTCTTGGTAGTTTTTAGTGAGATTTTGGAGTGATATGGTGGAATCTTGCTTGCTGGAGGTATAAGGATGAGTTAGGATGTTTATTAGATGTGTTTTAATGCTGATGATTGTTTGGAAGTGATGTATGATGGCTGGGCTTGGTTTAGGGAGCAATCGATTGAGTTTTCGGTTGTTTTGGAAGGGTATTTTGGTGTAGTTTGAGTGGGCAACGAGTTTGTGAATTGTTGCTGGTGTTAGAATGCATTTTAATGCATTTAGATCTCTGTTTTGTTGATGTGAAAACAAGGGATCTTGATTTGGAAGCAAACAAGGTGATTTTGGAGGCTCCAGAGGTGTAATTTTCGTGTCAGCGAACAAGGCTTCGCGTATCGGTGAGTGGAAATGCAATTTCCTGCTTTGTAACGCTTTGAGCATGGTCTTGGGCGCTTAGTGTAAGTTTAATACACTTAACTAAGCTCAAGTGTAAGTGTTTCGGTAATCCCTCTCTTGGAAATGTGCTATGTTTGATGAAATTGCACTTGATGTAAGAGTGGATTTGTTTATTGTTTTTAAGCATGTTTAAGCATGGTTTAATGCTGGATTTTAATGCCATTATGTTAAGGATGCACTAGGTAAGTGATCCTTGGTTTGCATGTGTTGAATGTATATGAATTTAAGGATGCGATGCTTGTGGAAATGGCATTGTGGTTATGCTTGTAAAACAGTGGATTAATGTGGTTAAATGATTATATTGGCAAGTGATGAAAATGGTTTTTGGTTACTTTAATCGGATATAGTTAGCCAGCTATAGGATTGGGTGCACCGTGAATAAAGTCGCCTTGTATGTCAAGGGGTTGTGATTGTGCCGTAATCTCCATCCAAGTACCTTAACGATTGAGGTTAAGATCACAACGGTTAATGGTTCGTCTCGTGTGTGAGTCTTGTGTATGTGTCCTATACTCTCGTTAGTGGAATTATACAACTACCGATGAGTGATGTTGAGGGGTTGTGATTGTGTCATTAATCTCCATCACGGGTGTTAAGGAGTTGCGATTGTGCCATTAATCTGAACCTTGTGTAGTCCGGTAGTTTGTATGAAGCGTGAGGGACAACGCTTGTAATCCGCATATCCTATTGTGTCTTGTGTTGAAATGGTTTATGGATTATCACTTATGAGCCAATATAATGTAAATGTATAATGTGAAGCATGAGATGCTTGTATATGATGCAAGGATGCATGATATATTTGTGTATGATGTAAGAATGCATGTGATGCTTGTTAAAGCATGAGCAAAGGTTTATTTGATGTTTTAAAATGATGCATATGAGCATGTGGTTAAGAAATGCATTGAAGTCTTGAGAAGACATGTTTTATAAAATGGCATGAGATGTAAAGTGTTGGTTTTGCAAAAATATGAGACATGCATTGATGAATGCTATTTAGCGATCCTCACTAAGCTTTGTGCTTACGCTCTTTTGTTTCATCAATGCAGAAAACTAGGCTTTGAAGGCAGCAAGTAGGGAAGAGGAATCCAAGCTTTTAATCTTGCAAAGTATATGGTTTTGCTTCGGTGTAATAAAAGGTAATGGGTGGGGTTTATGCTATTACATGGTTGAGAATGTTTCCCCTTTGCTTTGAGCATGTTTGGTAGTTACTTTTGGGATGTAATTGGCCTTTATGGTTTGGTTATGGTTATAGATGATGGTTTTGGCTTGTTATTGCTTTAATGGACTAGGGAGCATGCCTTTAGTACCTTTACTTGCATGTTGATTGCTATGTTATAGCTAATGCCTCGATATGATGATTGTTGATATGTATCCATGTTGTATGCATGATGTTGCATGTCTCGGGAATGATTTGAATCTATTTAAGCATGAAAACAAGCAAAATCTGCTGTTGCAGGGCAAGGCGTATCGGAACGCCCTTGCCTGTTTCGGAACAGGGGCCTGAAATGGTCATAAGGTTTCGGAACATGTGAAGGCGTATCGAAACGTTTTGGCTATTGGAAGGGGGTGTTTCGATACGGGTCTCGGAACGTACCCGAGTATCGAAACAGACAACCCTGTTTCGAAACGACCGTTTCGGTACAGGGCCATCCGTATCGAAACGCCTGACCGTTGGGTTTGAATTTTGAACTGTTTTGGGTTTCTGTTTCTTGCATTTTGGTCCCTAATTGTTGGTTGCTTAAATCAATGAGTTTGAATGATCCATTTGAGTTGAAATTTGACCGGATGGCATGTTATGTGATTAATTTTGGATTGATAACACTAAAACTCGTTTAGTCCTTATAAATCTGAAAATTTACGTTTTAGTCCCTAAAAGATGATTCTTTTCAATCGAGTCCCTGTTTGGGTTCCGTTCGCTGTGCCGCTTTCACCGAATTAATTTGCTAAACATATAGGTTAATATTGAACATCTAGAAAAGATAAAAAGAAAAAAAGGGTCGTTAATCAAGGTTGACTTTCAGGTTGACTTTGGTTTTCCCCGTGTAATCTTCGTAGTTCGGGTCAAACGTCTAGGCCGGGATAAGGGGGTTACAAGATCTATTTCAATTCCTTTTCTACTAACAACAAATCCCAAGAGTTTTCCTGATGTTACTCCAAAAGTACATTTATTGGGATTGAGTTTCAACTGGTATTTCCTTAACCTCACAAACAACTTTCTCAAGTTCTGAATATGCTCCTCTTCGCTATGAGACATAACAATCATGTCATCCATATACACCTCAACTTCTTTGTGCATTATGTCGTGGAACAAGGTCACCATTGCTCGTTGATAAGTTGCCCCGACATTCTTTAATCCAAAAGGCACCACTTTGTAACAATAGGTGCCCCATAAGGTTATAAATGTTGTTTTGATCATACCCTATGGGTTCATCTTTATCTGGTTATACCTTGAAAATCCATCCATGAAGGAGAACCATGAATGCCCTAACGTATTATCAACCAAGATGTCTATGTATGGCAAGGGAAAATTATCCTTCGGGCTGGCTCTATTCAAATCTCTGTATCCACACACATGCGTACCTTCCCATCTTTCTTTGGTACAAAGACTACGTTGGCCACCTATTCCGAATATTGGGACACCCCGAGAAAACCAACATCAATCTGTTTTTGTACCTCTTCTATTATCTTTATACAATTTACGGCCTCAGTCTTCTAAGCTTCTATTGAACCGGTTTACAATCTAGCCTTATGGGCAATTTGTGTACCACCATGTCAGTGTTCCTGTAAAGTGTCTAAAAGTCTTATTTTATTTACCCATTTTACTCATATTATTGTTAGACTTAGGCACATTTTAGTTACATAATTAGGCATTAATACATATTCTCATAATTTCCTTCTCCATCAAGCTTGATTACATATTTTAGAGTATTTTGTGGAAAAGGTGCTGTTTTGGTATGTATTTTGGTGCATGCAGGAAAATTGCCCGCCGAGACCTGCCGCGGCAGCAGGGTGCCGCCGGAACCCGCCGCAGCAACAGGGGAGAAGAATGATCAGGAGAAGGAGACCTCCTTAGGCCATGCCCTATATATACTCGATCATACCTTGTATTTTAGAGACCACATAGTCGACATAGCCTAGGTTTCTCTTGTGTTTTCTTGCCGCCACTATGTTCTAAATTCACTAGGGTTTGGGTTATGTTGTAAAATAGTTGTGAGAACGGTTGTTTAGGATTAAGTTTGTTTTTGCAATAAATTCAAGGTTTGTTTACTTTATGTTCTTCACTGTTTTCAATTGAGTCGAGAGATCGATTGGGAACAATCTATTTGTTTGGTATCAAGAGAGTGAAACTCACGAAAGAAGTAAGCACGATCTCATCAATACCAGGTGTTGATTAATCCAGCCTAGACATAGGTTAGGGTTTAAGGCGGCTAAAAAGGAATGAACCAAAGGTTGTTGTTCGTTGTATGATTCATGCCGACGGGTATCATCTGTAGTGGGCAAAAAAACCATTCTGACTTAGACATAAGTGGGATCATTATCGAAGCGTTCTATCGAGCCTTGAAGGACTGTCAAGTTTGTCGCCGAGCCAACCGTTCGTTTCACTGCCGAGGCAGCGAAAGCGTCGACGCAGCCATTCTGCCATCTTCCACCGAGGCAACATAGTCTGGCAGCGCAAAACAACTTAACATGTTGAATGCAGTTTCACACTACTAAGCAGCATAACCTGACCCATTCTATCACCCCGATCTTTTCTATCAATTACTTGTGTTTATTTACTTTTCTTTACAAACTAAAATTTACTTGTGCATTTAATTTTCTTTGTGTATGAATTGCGATTCGAATAAACTGTCCAATCCTCGTGGACGAAGATATCTTTTATACTATAACTTGACAAGAGTGTGCACTTGCGCTCATATTTAGAGAACACCCAAACGCTCTATAAGTTTTTGGCGCCGTTGCCGAGGATTGGCAACAGTAAATTCATCTTTATTTTTCTGCACTCTTTTTATTGCATTTAATTTCAGTTTTTATTTTTCCTTTTTATTCTATATATATATATTCGGGTGCACTACAAGTCAAGGGCATCAACATGTGGGAAAGTTCTTGCGATTATTGTGAAAGCAATAATGCGTTCGAAAGTTGCCCTCATCTTTTTGCAGCAGACATGTCGTGAAAAACCACTCGGGAGTGGATGTCTGAATACGAACAGCGGATGCCGCTGCCGCAGCGGCAAGATTTTTTATGGTATAATCAAGAATCTCAATTTTTTTTACCATAACAGTTTTGCTGTAGAAATCGACATGCTCTGGCAATATAGTTATCCTCAAGAGCAATCAAAATCCTTGGAGGACACACTTCAAACTTTCCTCGCACTCACGCATAAAGTGTCAACTGCTATGGACGCCAACATCGCTAAGATGGATGCACTTCCGAGCAATTCAGTCCTTATTAATGCCATAGATGAACTTGAACACAATGTCTCAGCAACTAGTGATCCCCAACAATTAAGTCTGAGGGATACCAATGTCCCAGGACAAGAGGTCGAAGAGCAATGCGAAGAAAGATCTTTTATGTGTGAGGAACAATTAGAACCTCCAAGCCAAAAGGATGAAAAACACTGCTCGAACAACAAGATTGATAGCTGGTTTGGCAGCTACCTAGAACCCTGACCAAGAGACAAACTGAGCAGTGAAAGGACATTACCTGAACAAAGCAATGCCACAGCAACACCTAGTGAGGCTGAAAAAGGAATTGATGATGCCACGACAACATCACATGCATCGGTAAATAGGCTTGCCAAGACAGAAGCCTCAACAACGACCCCTGCCTCGACAGAAGCCTCAACAACTATGGATTATATATATCGAGAGGAGACGATGCTGGCAAATTTAAAGCCATCAAAATCTCTACTAATGGAGAATTTCGAAGGGCATAAAGAAAACGGTGTTGGGAGTCATGAAGCTTTTCCGAAAATTGAGTTTTCCCTTGACATGCATAGCATGATGACAGAAGACTGTCGCAACAACTGGTTGTCATAGCAGCTGCCTCGGTAGCAAAAGTAACTTTACACCATAACCAACTTCGACAAAGATGAGGTATGTACATGGTTAGATAGTGATATAATTTTTCCTAATCATATTTTAAGCCTTCGGGAATAGAAACAAGGAGGAAGGTTCACACGAACTACAAGGGAACGAGGAAGAAGGACTCCTCCACCATGAGAATAATCACTCGATAGAGGGTGCGGGTGGATTTCAAGAAGTATCGGAAACGACCCTCTTAAGCTCGAACAAACAAGGGAGTAGTTACTTTAGGAGATGCATGCCAATGCACTCCTAGAGTAACATAATTTTTATTTTTATCTTCCACATTTTTTATGCTTTCATAGACTTATAATTTTTAAATTTCCAGTTTTTATTTCTTTCTGTATTTTATTATTTTATTTTTTTTCCCCGTGTAGTTACTTTAGGCAACGAAAGCGTCGAAGCAGCCAATTTGCCATCTTCTGCCGAGGCAGCAAAGTTTTGCAGCGCAAAACAACTTAACCTGTTCAATGCAGTTTCACACTACTAAGCAGCTTAACCTGACCCATTCTATCACCCTGATCTTTTCTATCAATTACTTGTGTTTATTTACTTTTCTTTACAAACTAAAACTTACTTGTGTATTTAATTTTCTTTGTGTAGGAATTGCAATTCGAATAAGTTGTCCAATCCTCGTGGGAGACGATATCTTTTATACTATAACTTGACAAGAGTGTGCACTTGTGCTCATATTTAGAGAACACTCAAACGCTCTACAGTTCCATCCTGGCATGTCTTGATACAACCAAGCAAAAACATATTTGAACTCTCGTAACAAATCAATCAACCCTTATCTAACTTTTGGCGAGAATGTAGTTCTTATTTTTACATCTCTTCTGATTTCATCTGTTCCCAAGTTGAGAATCTCCAACTCCTCTTTACGAGGTAAGATATGCTTGTCTTCTTTTCCCACCAACCTCTATAATTCTTTAGGGATTTCCCATTCTGTTTCATCCTCAACTTCATTGACTTCTATTAGACACACTGGTCACTCAAGGTCTACTCCAGGATTAGGTTTAGGATCATTCATGCAATCGATAATTGAAGACCTACAAAGAAAATAATAATATACATTTTGGAAAGGATACGAAAAAAACAAGAAACATTTTTGCCATTTGTGAATCAGCATGAAAGCATCTTTATTAAAATAAACTGATATGATGGCCCTTTACAGATAACTCCCTATATCCGCGGGCAAAGGTATAGAGTTGTTCATGGAATTTACTCTGTTTTATTTTAGACACTAGAGAAAGCTTCTCAATTGAACAGTTGCCAAGCACTTAACCAGGGAAGCATGGGCAGATCTTCTCTAGAAATCTCCCAGGTTAAGCCCCCTCAAAAATTCCTCAGACAAAAAGCCTTTATAGGTCATTACCAAAAATTTCTTCCTCATGTAACTTTTCAGTTTCATGGTTGACCTCTTCAAGTTGCTTCTAAACATTGTGAAATCCTCTTGACTTGAAGATCTTAGCTAGGTCAAATGAGGTCATGAGTTTGGAAGGAGCTTTAGTTCCCAAAAAACGGGCCCTCCTTTATTCTTCTCTTCTTTTAAGATCTTTCAGCCTCTCCTGTATGCTAGGCTTAAAACCAAGTCTGAAGCGATCATTTTTCATGACAACAGGTTTTGGACGTAGGCATCCCTGAAGATGTTTCCTAGTCTCTTTCATGTTCTTGCACCCATTCCGAGCATTTCACGAGCAGTCATCTTGGTGCAATTCGACAGCCTTGGTCGAGGAAATGGTTTACCTTCAGCAACGAAAGTTGCATTCATAAATTCCAAAGCTCTGAAAGAACATTCAAGGGCATTTTCATTAGCTTCAATATATGGAGCATCGGTGGTTACCGAAGTGATGATATCTTCTTCTGCCGCAATGCTGACTAACTTCCCTTCTATCACAACTTTTAACTTCTGATGCAGGGATGACAGCACTGCATCGGCTGAGTGAATCCTGGGTCTACCCAACAGGCAATTATATGTCGGTTTGATGTCTATCACCACAAAATCTACATTGTAAACTATTGGCCTAATTAACAGTGGCACCTCAATTTTCCCCAGTACATCCCGAGTGGTACCATCAAAGGTCATCACGGTGTTCTTATATGTCTTCATGTGTGAATCATTAATTGGAAACCTTTGTAGAGTTGTCATCGGCAGAACATTCAGAGCTGAACCATTGTCTATCAGGACTCTTAGCAACACATAGCCCTTGCAGCGCGTGGTGATGTTTAAAGCCTTTACGGATCCCATTTCTCTTTCAGGAATCTCATCGTTAGTGAATGTAATATAATTGTCAACAGTAATATGCTTCACTATCCTCTCCAACATGTTCACAGATATGTCTTTAGTACGAAAGTCTGATTGAGCACCTTTATTAGAGCATTGCAATTGTTTGCGCGTGTGGTGTACTATAAATGATACGCAAATATGGTGCAAGTATACACGTCGAACATGTAATATAGTGATAAGTGAGTATCGTCTCCACATGGATTAGAGGTATTTGGAGTTGAGTTTAAGCACACAAATGTCACGAAATGTAAATAGAGGATGTGGTGGCAAATCAGGACAAAGATATAAATGTTGTAGTGAATAAAGATAAAAGATAGCGTGTTGAAATTAGTAGACTTAACATGTCCTCTTACGTATGCGAAACTCACTTTGGAATGATTGGTTGGGTTTTCTGGTTGACCTATGTCTTAGATCTCAACTAGGGTTTTCCTGTCTAGCTTACTCTATGCTCAGCAGGATTTACTCAAGTTGCTCCTCAACTATCTCTAACAAGGAAACTGGGAGTAGGAAATGCTATAGCAATACCTCTCAGCGTAAACTCTATCACTCCCCTACCCATAAAGTTCTATCCCTTTTAGCCGTTGAAACCCATCACTTATCTCTAAGGTGGATTAGAGTTGTGCCTCTCAGCATCCAACTCCATTGTCTATGAAGGTTAAAGATAGCTCTCTTGACCACTAACTTCAACTCACACCTAAGGAAAGGCCAACTCTCGAGGGCTCTTACAACCCTAAGCATTTAACAACATAGACAAAGCATAGATACAAGCAAGAGATAAATAAACATGCATTGAAGAAACTAAAACATAGATCATCAAAACAGCCCAAGCCACATAAAATTAGTTCATGGCTGGGCAATAAACATCCAAAGTATATTCGTTTGTACAACCCATTTTCTAGATATAAAAGAAATGCTAAAGCAACAGAAAGGGAAGAAGAAACTCCCAATCCGTGATGGATTGCAACGTCACAAACCGCCCTAGGCTTGCTGCCTCTCTCAAGGTCAGCAAGGTCAAACCCTTGGAGCTTCAACGTTGGAGGACACCAAGTGGAGGAAGAAGAAGAAAGGAAAAGAGTCGCCTTAGCTTTCTCTTCGTAGCCTTTTGTCACCTTTTTCACGCTCTCCCTTTAATGATGGTCTCATGTCCTTTATATAGTGTGGGTTCCTAGGGTTTTGTGCCTTAATATTCTTTCATTTTCTGGGAATATTCCCTATGCATGTGGGGCACAATCAGACAAAAAGGGGGCTCGCACATGTGGGCTCTAAGAATGTGTGCATTACTTTGTCCTTTTATGTGCCCAGAATTGATGTCCAACTTACTGTAGCATTTTTCTTCCTTGCCTTGCTTCACACCAGCTTCAACCTGCACATCACAACACCAGCACATACCCTTCAAGCAACATCTAATCTTGTGAAATTACGCCAAACCACCAACAAGCAAATATGTATGCCAATATATGCTCTAAATGCACCTACATGCTATGAAATGCCCTTGAGAACAAACAAATACCTAAGTAAAAAGGTGTAAAATATAAGTATTTTGGCAAGTTATCAGCAGTGCCCCTCAGAACTTAGCAACAACTCCATGACAAAAGTTCTTGCATGTTGCCTTTTCAACTGCTCGACTGTACTATACTCACTATGCTTTAGAAATTTTAAAAACTCTTGAGCTTGTTTCTCTGTTACCGGCTCATTTGTTTTTGGAGCAGCATCTTCCCCAAAAATTTTCTCAAGTACTACAATAATATTTCCTTAGATACTTCAGGAGAAGTGTCTCACCTCATTCATTGTTTCTGTTCCATGTTGTTCATCCTTCTTTTCTTCTGGCACTGTGTTTATTTTATCTAGTGACTTTATCTCCTATTGTGGTTTTCCTTCCTCAAGCATAGTCACATTAGCTACATAATTCCAGGGAACTTTGTGGGTGCTCTTGAAAGCAAACAGTGCGGGAGACAAAATTACAACCTTTGTAGCCACTGCCGGCTTTGCATCTGACAAGCTTCCAGCCTTGGGTCTAACAGAAACAACCAAAGGCCTGTGAATTCCTTATTTGACTCCATAACACTCGGAAGTACATACCTCTACTTCCTTCTTCACTTCTATTTTCTCAAAGAACTCGATTTCTTTATTATCCTTCATCTTATGTACCAAGCTTCTGAACTCTAAGCAGTGTTGAATCTCATGTTCACATTCCTGGTGATACTCGTAGAACACATCAGATTGCACCTTCATCTCTACTTTCATGTCTATTTCGACCATCCTAGCAATATACAACTGCTCAAATACCCATCTCAACGGAGATCTAATTTTTGAAACATTAGTCTTCAATCGCTTTGCTTCATCATCTTCCTCTATGACATTCACTCCTCGCCCACCGTGACTCGGCAAGGGATTTGTTGCAATACTCGGCTCATCAAACTTCAAAATCCCATTTTTGATCAGATTTTGAACCATCTTTTTTAATGTCGTGTAGGTCTCGATTGAATGCCCCGATATTTCGGCATGGAATTCACAATGAGCATCAGGCTTATATAATGAAGGGTAAGGAGGCTACAGAGGGGTCAAATAATATGGCCTTACCAAATCTGATTCATACAACTGTGGGTACAGTCTAGCATACGACATTGGTATTGGTGTAAAATTCATCTTCTCATTTCTTGGGCCACGAGAATCTTTCTTGTTCAAACCTTGTGAATTTCCCAATATTGTAACAGGTGAAGTGATGGTTAAATTCTTAGAGCCTCATATGCGCTCATATTTTTCACCTCATTATCTTTCCTCTTGTAATTCCTTCGGGAGCTCTCCCCCTCTCAATCTTACCACTTTTAATCGATGCTTCTATCAGTTCCCCAATCATTACTATGTCAGCAAAATTTTGCATGGCATTACTGATCAATTTCTTGAAAGTGGACCTCTCAAAGTCTAAACAAACATGTGGGCAACCTCACTTTCCATCAACAGAGTCTGCAGTTGGGCTGCTACATCCCTCTATCTTTGGGCATATTGTCGGAGTGTCTCATCAGTTCTCTGTTCCATGCCTTGCAACATAACCCGACTAGGAATCATTTTCGACACGTGCTTGTAATGTTCTACGAAAGCTCCAGAGAGATCCTTCCATGATCGAATGTTCACACGGCTCAGTTGTGTATACCATCGTGCCGTTGAACCAGTTAAATTGTCCTGGAAGCAATGTATCAACATCTTTTCGTCTTTCAAGTGAGCAGCCATATTTCGGTAGTACATTGTGAGGTGGGATTTTTGGCAAGTAGTCCCATCGTAGTTCTCGAAACACGAGACCTTAAACTTCGGAGGAAGAACTAGATCAACCACTAAGCTCATTTCAACTACACATGGTACTATCTCATTCACTTTCTGTATTTCCAGCAAGCGGTCCTCTAAGGTTTTGAAGCGTTCCTCGTACTTATTTTCGATTTTGGTGCGAATTTTCTCTATGACATTCAGAGTACTAAGATCAGGAACCTCTTCACCTTTTCCAAAATTCGCTCCAATGTGCACTAGATGACTAGGCGTTGCTCATGCCAGATTGATGTGGACCTTCTTCATAGGTGGAGGTCCTTCGGGCTGCACCCTAATGTGAGATGTGGTTTCTGCCTGGTCATTCATTTAATTGGAAGCACCCTCATGTACTTTGGCCTTTCTAGACTCTATTGGTCCCAACAAAGCAATTAGCTTATTGATAATCTCTTTTTAAGTCTTAGCAAAATAATCTTTGATTGATTGCTCCATTCTATCAAAGCGGTTTTGTGTTTCCACTCGATCATTCTCCAAACTAGCAATTCGATCCTCAACAGCCATGGCTTTAAAGCGCAAGCGAGTTCCGTATGAATGCAGAATGATTACGGCTTAAAAATAAACTGTCATAAAACCTTTTTTATTAAACTCCTTATTTTGTAGAATATAATATATTATTAATGTACATGAATGCATGAATACAAGAAATAGGAATCGAATCCAAGAACTAGTCTTTTGGAAACATTCATTTTCATGAAGGTCCAAATACAAGGAAAATATAATTTCTTTTACAGAAAACTACTAGCCCTAACTCTTAGATTTACTAACTCATGTAGCAGACGAGTGATGACTTCTCCGTGCTCTAGCTCGATGTCTGACCGTTCCAACAGGCTCGTGGCTTGCCTCGACAGTATCTGCACATATGATGCAATGCTCCTGAATTGTTTCTTAAAGTTTACCAATTCATCATTCTAGTTTCGGATGGTGCGTTGTGCTGCCTCATACTTATCCTTCCATGCTCCGCTTTCTTGGTATATCACTCCTTCGTATCCTGTAAGCTTCTCTTTCAAATCTTGCACCACATTTTCCAGCTCTGATATCTTTTTCTGCAATCCTTCCTTCTTCTGTTCCATTTGGACCTTGTCTTCATTATGGTATTTCATGATCAACTACTCTATCTGTGACACTAGATTCGTTAAGTCAAAGTTCCTGGGTTGTTCTTCCTCTAGTTTCTTCTTTGCCTTGTTACTTGATTCTTTGCTTGCCCGGGACTTTCTCTCATACATCTTTCAATAGTCATTCCTTTCTTTTGTCAAGACGTCCAATTTCTCTGACAAGTTTTTCACCACCTTACTTGTCCCTCCTTTTTATTTGCCTTGTAACTGTCATGAATCTCTTGCAGCTCCTTTAGATCCCGACTGATCTTTTTGTTTTGCTCCATTGATTCTTTTTCCTTTCTTCTGTGCATATTCACTTGCAGCTTTACCATGGTTAATGCTTCAATAAGGTCAGCGATTCCTTTCTCATATTTCTTTAAGTCTAACTCTCGATCATGCCTAATTTTTTCCAGTGCAGAAGGTGCTTCTCTAACGGATTGAGCAGACGAGCTAGCATTCACTTGTCTTTCTTGAAACATATTATCATTAACCCTTTTCTTTCCTCCATTCCTCATATCTTTCCATTACTTCCAAATCCTGATACGTTTGAACTCTCCTCAACTTTTCCCATGCTTTCGCAGTTTGAGTTACTATCCTTTTATAATCATTTGTCTTGTGTGCATACTCGAATTTTGCCATACCCGCAGTGGCTGGTACAAATTGTCTCGAACTAAACTGTTTGGACACCAACATGGGGCAATAGGTTGTTCCTCCCCAAATTTCAGGTAATGGGACCCAATCTCTGCTCCACATTAATATAAAAAGGTTTCGGAACGGGTAAGAACGTTCCAGAACATATTGCTACTGCAAAGCATTGTTTCGAAACGGGTTTCGGAACACACCCGCGTATTGAAACGATCAACCTGGTTTCAAAACGATCGTTCTGATACGGGGTCTTATGTTTCGGAACACTTAACCGTTGGATGTTGATTTTGAATTGTTCCAGGTTTCTATTTCTTATGTTTTGGTCCCAGATTTTTTAATGCTTAATTAAATGAGTTTGGATGACCTGTTTAAGATGAAATTTGACCTGCTGGCATGTTATATGATTAATTTTGGATTGGTAACTTAAAAACCTGTTTAGTCCTTATAATTCTAGAAATTTACAAATTAGTCCCTAGAAGACGTTTGTATGCATTTGAACCCCTAATTGAGTTATGTTCGCTGTGTCACTTTCGCCAAAACAAGTTGCTAATTATATAAGGTAATAATGTGCATCTAGAAAAGATAAAAAAGGTCGTTAATTGAGGTTGACTTTAACGAGTTGACTTCGGTTTTCCCCGTGTAATCTTCTCAGTTTGGGTCGGGCGTCTAGGCCGCGCTAAGGGGGTTACATAAGCCATAACTCAAGCATTAAACCATGCTTCAAAACTCATGCATCAACACATGCATACAAGGATCACTTACCTAGTGCATCCTTAAACCACATGGCATCATCAAACACATTTTATATACTCAATACATGCTTTAAAACAGTAGGTTAACACAATTAAATCAACTGCATTCAAAATCTCAAAATACCACAATCCGATAGAGAGATTCACTTTACTTACTTCCGAACTTAGTAAAGCGTTTCAAGCTCTTACTAAGTTCCCAGAACCCTTTTAAAACGTTTCCACGCTGGAAAACAAAGTTCCACTCACCAACTTGTGAAACCACACTTGCCGACGCAACTATCGATCGTCCGAAGCTTCCAAAATCACCTTGTTTGATTCTGGAATGCTATCCCCTATTTTCCACACATTAAAACAGAGGTTCAATGCATTAAAATGCATCCACAACACCAGCGCTCAAAAGGAAACCGATAGCCTTGCTCTAAAGCATCATTTTACCCAATCGATACAACCGAAAACTCAATCGATTGATCTCTAACCTCAGCCCAGCTATTACTCAACACGTCCAACACATTATAAGCATCAAACAACATCCAAAAATAATCTAAAACTATCCTTATACCTCCAGCAACTCGGATTCCACAAGAACACCCAAAAAACCCAACCCAAAACACTTCAAAAACCAAAGATCTCAAGGATTTCAGGATCTCTATGATTAGGACTCTATTCCAACACCAAAAACCTTTCAAAACTCATTTAGAAATCATCTCAAACAAGCCAAATCATCACAACTCCAAAAATCACTTTAAAACAACATTTTCAATAAGATTTTCAACATTTTATCAAAGCTACAACAAAACCTCAATTAAAAACATAGATAAAAAGCCAAATATTTTTGGAATTTCATTAAAGAACCTAGATTAGAGGGTTAGCACAAAATTTACCTCCAATCCTTGCTTCTCCTCTAATTTGGCAAGATTAGCTTGAAAGAACTTGAAGGAAAATGAAAGAAATCACCAAGGAAAAGTTGGAAATCAAAAGAGAGTTTGAGAGTGAAGAAAATCTGGAAATTTGAGAGAAAAGGGAGAGTGATGGGCTGAAGTGAAGATGAGAAATGAAAATGATCGTGAAAAACCATTTAACCGATTAAGTAACTTTCCAAGTTAATTAATCAAAGATATTTTAATTATTTAATAAACCTTTTAAAACACATGACAAATTTGGGAAAAGGCTTAATTGCCAAGTAGCCCCCTAGAGATTCTAAGATTTTGACTCTTCTTGAAAAACACATTTTTCCCAACTTTTAAATCTTTATATTTTGGTCACTACCCAAAATGTATACTTTCAAAAACCCGTTTTGTAAAATTGATTTAACCATCATCTTAAATATAATTTTTAGAGGATTTAGGAATTTTTATCATATTTTTATCTCATCCCGAACCTTGATTTCCCTAAACCACCTTTTAATGGTTCGAACAACCGAGACTGGTTCCACCGGCCCAAGCCGACTCGCAAAACACATAGGCCCAAAACCGGGGCGTTACAACTCTCCCCCACTGAGGAAATTTCGTCCTCCAGTTTTTCCTTAAGAAAAAAGGTGCTAAACTGACTCAACATGTCCACCTTACTTCCCCACATAACCTCCTCAACTCCTCAAGGACACCACACTACCTTCACAAGTTCAATTGTCTTACCACGAAGAACTTTACTGCAGGAATCAAGAAAACCATCCGGGTCCTTACCATAGAATAAATCTGGATTCAACTCTTCCTCCACAACAGGCATGACATGAGATGAAAACAATCTATACCACCGCAACATAGAATCATGAAACACATCGTGGATCTTCTCCAACTCGGGAGGTAACCTCAACCAATAAGCCACAAGACCAATTCGCTCCACAACCTCATAAGGTCCAATAAACCTCGAGCTAAGCTTTCCCTTGCGTCTAAACCTCATCACCTTCTTCCAAGGCGATACCTTAAGGATAACGCGATTCCCAACCACAAACTCAATTTCCCTACACTTTAAATTCGCGTAAAATTTCTAACGATCTGATGCAGCCTTTAACCACTCACATAAGAGCTTCACTTTCTCAGTTGTTCTCTTAAGCATAATCGGTATGGAAAGCATCTTTTTCCCCGCGTCAGCCCAACAAAGAGGCGTTCTACACTTCATCCCATACAAGGCCTCATACGAAGCCATTTGTATACTCACATGTAAACTATTATTATATGAAAACTCAACCAAAGGCAGATGCTCTTCCCAAGAACCTTGGAAACCTATCACACAACATCGCAACATATCCTCCAGCACCTAGATAACTCGCTCTGACTGTCCATCCGGCTGAGGATGATATAAAGTGCTGAAATTCAACCGCGTACCCAACGCCTGATGTAAACATTCCCAAAACCTCACTGTAACCCTCGGGTCCCTATCCGACACTATGGATTTAGGCACACATACAAACGAACAATCTCAGCAACATACAACTCAGCTAACTTATCCAACGTATACATAGTGTGCACAACCAAGAAATGCGCACACTTCGTGAGACGATCCGCAATCACCCACACGAAGTTCTTCTTAGATGGTGTCAAAGGCAGACCAGACACAAAATCCATCGTAATCCTTTCCCACTTCCACTCCGGTATCCTCAAAGACTGTAACAAACCAGAAGGAAACTGATGCTCAGCCTTCACACGTTGGCAAACCATACACTTGCTTACAAAATCAGCAACATCCTTTCTCAACCCCACCCAATAATACTCATCCTTCAAGCCATGATACATATTAGTACTACTAGGGTGCATAACAAAAGGACTGCTATGAGCCATAGTCAAAATAGTGCGCCTCAACTCAACATCTTTCGACACCACTATTCGATTTTTGAAACATATAACCCCATCATCATTAAAACAGAAGTCGGTTGCCTTACCATAAGCTATGTCCTGGACATCAGGCACCAACGAATCATCCAGCAACTGTTTCTCCTTAACCAGCTGAATCAAGGAAGGTTTCACTTGCAACTCAGCTATTAAGCCACCATCACGTGATATACTCAACCGAGCAAACATAGATCTCAACTCAACAGCTACCTTCCTACTCAAAGCATCGGCCACCACATTAGCTTTCCCAGGATGATACTCACTCGTCAAATCATAATCCTTTAGCAACTCAACTATCTTCGTTGCCTAAGATTCAACTCCTTTTGAAACATAAGATACTCCAAACTTTTATGGATAGTGTAAACCACACACATTTCACCAAAAAGGTAGTGTCTCCAAACCTTCAAATCAAACACCACCGTAGCGAGCTTTAGATCCTGCATAGGGTAGTTGCGCTCATGCACCTTCAACTTTCTAGATACATAAGCTACAACCTTCCCTCCTTGTATCAACACGCAATCCAAACCAACATACGAGGCATCACTACAAACTACAAACTCCTTACCTAATTCTGGTTGAATCAAAATAGGAACTTGCGTCAAAGCTTCCTCCGATTTCTCACAAGCTTGTTGCCTAACATCTACCCACTCAAGCAACCATTATTTTTCAACTTGGTCAATGGAGCAACAATCTTAGAAAACCCTCGACAACCCTTCGATAATATCTAGCCAACCCAAGGAAACTACGCACCTCTGTCACCGATATAGACGTTTTCCAACTCATCACCGCCTCAACCTTGTGTGGATCAACCCGAATACCTTCGGCTGACACCACACGTCCAAGAAAAACCACTTCCTTGAGCCAAAACCCACACTTGCTCAGCTTAGCATAAAGTTGGTTCTCCAACAACACTTGTAATACAATCCTCAAATGCTTATCATGATCCTCCTCGGTACGTGAATACACGAGAATATCATCGATAAACACTACCACGAACTGATCCAGAACTCGTGGAACACCCTATTCATCATATCCATTAATGCAACCGGGGTATTTGTCAATCCAAACGACATCACTAAGAACTCATAATGGTTGTACCTAGTCTGAAAAGCTATCTTAGGCACATCCACATCCTTAACCTTTAGCTGATAGTACTCAGACCTCAAATCTATCTTAGAAACACCGAAGCACCACGAACCGGTCAAACAAAACATCGATCCTTGGCAAAAGGGTACTTGTTCTTAATCGTCAACTTGTTTAGTTGCCGATAATCTATGCACATACACTTTGTACCATCTTTGTTTTTTACAAACAAGACCGGCACACCCCAAGGTGAAATACTTGGCCTTATAAAACCTCGGTCAAGCAACTCTTAAAGTTGCATCTTCAATTCCTTCAACTCATTGGGATACGGTGCAATGGACACCGGAGTCGTATTCTCGTACAACACTATACCAAACTCAACCTCTCGATTTGGTGGCAATCCAAGCAACTCTTCTGGAAAAACACCCTGAAACTTACATACGGTTCGTATGTCTTGCACACGCACTTCCGTCATACCAAGATTCATCACGTACGCCAAAAAGGCTTCGCATTCCAACTCCATCACCCGACTCGCTTCAAGAGCCGAAATTGCGTTAGACAAGAACTTCACGTTCTCGCCTACGATTACTACCTCGTAATCATCCGCACTTCAGGGTAACTCACTTAACATCAATATCTACCACAACTCGATGCTCAATCAACCAGTCCATTCCAAGAATCACATCAAAACCATAAAAAAGCAGTTCCATCAAATCAACTGAGAATACATGGCCTCGAACAGATAAAGGGCATCTTCTATACAATTTTCATTGTAACAACAATTTCGCCAAGGAAACTAACCACTCACACTCCCACATCTAACACTTCCAAAATGAACGTTTAAGCCACAACTTCCAAAACAACTTGCAACAACAGGTGCAAAAAGCTATACCCCACCAATCAAACGTGGACAAGCTCGCCTCACATGGTCATATGATCCACCTACTTAATAGGTATCATACGCTACTCAAGACTTGGCACAACAACCTCACAATCTTTGTCCAACATTACTACAACCTCACCTCATCCCAGGCGATACCCTTTAAGAATGGCCATTCGTACATTGGCTACCACTAAACTAGAGTTCACAACTCACTTCCAAGTGGTAGAACCTCTCACACGAGTTATTAAACCCCTGTTCTGCTCAAATACCTCACCCGTGTTACCAACACGTCGAAAACAAGGTAGCTAATAAATCAAAAGGCATGGCTTAACATCATGCACCAATCCATAAAAGTGCTAGCACATCAATGTCTCACATCCACTTCCAATCCAGGACCACGCATGTTCAACTAACAATGTGTACCTTAACTCAAGTAAAACTTACGATTTCGAATCCAAACAAAAAATTCACATTTCTCGTCACCCAAGTATCTAACCCCTAGATACTTCTCCTTTAAAACAGTTCAAAAGAACTCTCAGAACACAACATCAGGTTCTATGCCCACAACTACGGTTGTCCACCAACTATACACATCTTTATATAACCGAGATATAACTCATCTTTACCTTATGGGCATCACTACACTTCATTTTTTCCGTAATCTCATTCATACAGGTCATCCACTCCATGGATACCTCCGGTGACAACCCTCAAGTTCAACTTCTACTCAAAATTACGTAAGCGCTAACCGCAGCTCACAAACATCCACCAACAAGTGCAGTCACATGCACTTCAGCATTAACAGCTTCACAAGCTCTAAACATCGCCTATATTCCAGGCACCATGCCATCCAACACTTACCCAACCGACTCAGGTTGTGACTAGATCGAGGCACATCGAGGCGTCTAGCCCCCAAAAGACATTACACACTTCTCAATTTCTTGCCCAAAAGCAACAACAATCATACCAGATCGATACTCTATCCTTAGTTTATTGTGCTATTATATTAAGGCATGATAACAACTAACAAAACAAGCAAAACAAATTGCTCAGGCCAGCTCCAAGCGAGGATCCAAGACTTTGATTCCAATTTAAAACATCTCACTAGGTAATAAGGCAATGGGCAGTCCAATTCCCCCCAGCATAGCACAAAGCATACGACACATATGTCACAACCATCATGTGTCACAATCATTAAGATTCAGTCCATTCCAACATCATTTATATCAGCTCACATTCATAATTAATCACCATGTATAACATCACTATCGCATACTTAGCATTAACATGCTTATGACATTCAATGGACAAAGTAAACATCATCAAAAAATCACATTCACATCAAACTCACTTACCAACAACTTACCATCATCCCAACCTTTCGAAACCTGGCTCTGATACCACCAAATGTAACCCCATTGACCCGGCCTGGTCGATAGACCGAACCGAACGGATCACACGGGGAATATTGAAGTAAACCGGGAAGGTTTACATTAATAAATGACCATTTTTTCCTTGTTATCTATTCTAGATGCCACTTATGTTCCAATGTATACGCATACAAGTAGCGGATAAAACAACATCACAATCGCCCTTTGATTATAACCAGTTTAAGGATTAGGGACCATTTTATAAATTTGACAAATTATAAGAGTTATTACAAAATTCGGGTTACCAATCCTTAATTAGGTTCATTACATGCTTCTCGGTAAAATCTCAGCTCAAAACGATCTCAAGAACCCATCCAATTGCATACAAGGAAACATGGACCAAAACACAAGAAACAGAAACCCAAAACAATTCAAAAACTTGATTAACAGACGAACGTTTCGGAACAGTAAGCCCCATATTAGAACGGTCGTTTCGAAACACAGCTAACCGTTTCGATACGCAAGTTCGTTTCGAAACCCCTTTAAGACTCGTTTCGGAACGAGGTTTCATAGAGGCAAAATGTTTCAAAACAGGCCTCACCGTTTCGAAACACCAAGGCAGTTTCAAGCCACCGTTTCGAAACAGACAAGGGTGTTTCGAAACACCTGGGCCTACAATGTTTTAACAAGCTGTTTTAACTCGATTTAAACCATCCGAAACCAACCTGACATATGCCCAAACATGTTGGCAACTCAAATATACATTAACATCAAGTTATACGAAGCATAGGCATCATCATAGCATCGATATCAACAACAAATAAACTAAAGGCATACTCCCTAAGAAAAATAAGCACCAAAAGGTCAAAATGCAAATCCAAACATAAACCAAAACTTAAAGGTCATTTACACAACCAAATATGCATACCAAACTTGCTTCAAATCAGAGAGATACCAAACAATCAACATTCATAGCATAGGACGCCCCCATTGCCTAAATTACACTAGTCCAAAACCCAAAACTTACCTTCAATCAAAGTCTCCCACCGATCCCTTGCAAGTGCCGCCTCCAAAGCTTAAATTGACTGCATTGATGGACAAAGAGAGCGTAAGCACAACATGCTTAGTGTGGAAAGCTCAAAACCAAAAGAACACCATCAATGCACAAAACCATTTTCCCTTCTTTTCAAAACCATCATGCCTCCTTTGAAAAACCATGCACTTCACCATTAGAATCGGCATGCTAAACACCATGCAACATGAATTACATAGTTTTCAGCAATTAAGTCACTGTTACACAACCATCAAGCCTTCCCAAGCATAAACACCATTATGCTAAGCTTATGGTAAAACATGCATTTTTCACAATATGCATCAACAACATTTCCATAGCATTACATTCCATTATATTTGCTTTCAAGTGATTAAAAACAATCTTAATTCTAAAAAACAATCGGATACACGGATTACCAAAGGTTGTCCCAAACCCTTCATACACCCTACTTGCATCTGAAGGCTCACACACAAGAGCAACCCTCCACCGTTGTGACACTCGTGCAGGATTATTCGGTACAATCACAACCCCTCAACACCACTCATCGGTAGTTGTATAAGCTACTAACGAGAGACGGGACACACACAAGGTTCGCACCCGGGAGCTACCCTCAACCGTTGCAACCTTAAACAACCCTCAATCGTTAAGGTACTTGAATGGAATTTTGGTACAATCACAACCCCTCAACATCCAAGGAGACTTGTTTATAGTGCACTCAATCCTATAGTCGGCTAACTATATCCAATTTCATTTACAAATTATTTTATTCAACATCACTTGCCAATATAATCCACATTTCATGCATACCTCACTATTTTTTCAAAGCATTCATGATAAGCCATAACTCAAGCATTAAATCATGCTTCAAAACTCATGCATCAACACATGCATACTGTAACACCCTGATTTTGGCATAGATGCTTTAGAGTTTGAATCGGGCCGGTCGAGAACGGTTCGAATCTTAAAGGGAGATTTAGGGAACATCTAGTTCGGGATGCTTTAAAAATATGGAAAAATATCTAAAAATCCTCATTTATTATATAAATGATTATGGAGAAAACAATTTTACAAAATATGATTTGGAAATACTACATTTCGGTGTAGTGACCAAATTGCAGTTTTTACAAAAGTTGACTAGTGACTGTTTTGTAAATGATTGAAACTTTGAATCTTTAAGGAGCTAATTTTACCAAAATGTTTTTTTATCAGATTTCTCTTTAATTTGGGAGTTTTTAATAATGTTTTAATTAAGGGAATAAAGGAGAATTAAAAAGGGAAAATCTATTTTGACTTTTCATAACTACCTTACATTAGTTTTCTCTCATTTCATTTTCTCTCAACTTCCACTCAGCCGAACACATTTTATTCATCAATTAACCTTTTATTTTCATCTCATTTGATGAGATTTCATTCATCTAAGGATTCCTAATCTTTAGCTCATCAAAACCTCTTGTTTTTACCTTGGATTTTCAAGAAATCTTGCCCAAATTGAGGAGAAATCAGCCATTAGAGGTAAGCTTCGTCCTTCTCCTCTAATGATCAGTTCTTTACTGAAATTCCCAAGTTATCAATCCTTTTGTTAATGATTTTTGAGTTGCTTTAATGTTAGAAACATGAAATTGTGATAAAACTCAAGATTCTTGGAGAGATCTTGATGATTTTCGTAACTCTTGGTTAGGATCTGTTTTGAGGTTGATTTCTAATGTATTTTGGATGATAATTGATGTTATAAATGAGGTTTTATCAAGAAAATCCCGAATATGTTTGGATTCCTAAGTTTTACATTCTAGATTTGTGGTTTTTGGGGTGGTTTTGGTGTTCTATTGTTGCTGGAGATATAAGGACAAGTTTATGATGATTTTTGGTGTTGATTGAGGTTTAGAAATGATTATAATTGATAGATCTTTGCTGGGCTTTGTTTTGGAAGAGTTTGGAGATGATTTCGGTTGTTTTGGGTAGCTGAAATGGTGTTTTTGAGTAGTGCAGCGAGTTTGATTGAGTAGCTGATGATGCATTAATCCTCCGCTCTTATGTGTAATAAACATGGGAGACATCTTCGGACGCTTTTAGTGTTGATCCAGAAGTGCCGAAAGCTTAGATATCGTTTCGGCAAGCAAGCGAAACGTAATCGGTGAGTGCGAATGGTTTTAGAAGTCCTTGAGGGACAATGAAACAAGGTTTGGGGATTTAGGATTGGTTTGAATCACCATCCTAAGTCCGAAAGTAAGTATGGCTAGATTTTCTCTTAAATATGTGGTTGATGCCCCTAAATGCTTTTACATGCTCTTGTTTTGAGATAGACAAATTCCTATTGTTTTATGCATAATTTGTAGCATGAGATGATGATTTGTAGAGATTTCATGAGATAGCATGTTGTATTAAAGAGACTTGAGATTTTGATTTAATGCAAAGCATGAGTTATGGTTTTGAAATGAGATGTTAAAGATTTGAGAAATGTTCATAAAAACAGTGGTGAGATGATGTTTTTGACATAATATATTGGCATAGAAGATGAGATTATTACCGGATATAATTGATCGATCAATAGGATGAGAGTGCACTATAAAATAAAATTCGTACGTGCTCTTTGGAGTCGGGCAATGAGGGTAGTGCCATCCCGATCCAAAGTGAGAATCTGATGATGAGAGATATCATCAGGGTAGGACTTGGTGAAATACCCAAGCTTTATGGCGAAGAGATATACCGCCACGAGAATCTGGTGATGTGAGATTCCACCGGGGTAGGACTTGACCTCGAGTTAAGCTAATCCGCATATCCGAGTAAATATGTAATATGAAATGCCAATATAGTTTATGAAATTGTATTTGATTCACATGTACCAAATGTTGAGATGATTTATGCTATGAGAGATGCATATGAGATTTGTGTATGAAATGCTTTAGTTTTCACGAGCATGTATATGGCTTTCCCATGAGATTTGCATTGGTTTAAATGCATGAGATAGAATGGAGGTACATGTGTTTTCAAATGGAGATTTGCTTTGAAATGGTTTCAAGCATGAGATAGAAAGAGCATGTTGTTGAAAATGGTTTTTAAGAAAGAGTTTTATAGATGCATTGTTGTGTTGGTTTTCCTTAGAGCTTGCCTCACTAAGCAAATATGCTTACGATCTCTTTTACCAACAATACAGATAATTGAGATGAGTTTGGGCAGCGAGAAGGCTAAGGACATCCAAGGAAGAGAGAAGCTCATGTACGGTGATGTTTTCAAATGCTTTAGTATTGATATTTACCAACGGGGATCCATAGTTGGTTTTGGGAGATGTGTTTTGAACTCCCTATGCTTGCTGCAAGTTTATTATGGTATTTGGTAGATGTAATGGTCGTATTTGGTTTGGTTTGAGGTTTGAGGCCATTATATGGTTTTATGGTTAGGAAGCATGCCTATAGACTTAATGTTCATGTGTTTGATGCCATGGTTAGCTTAAACTTCATAATAGTGATCTTTGATGTTCAAACATGTTGTTAGTGTGATATGGTGTGATTTGGGATGTGTTTGAAGGTGTAAAGAGGTGAAAAACCAGAAATTTGTATGGTTGCAGGGCAGGGTGTATCGAAAAACCCTTGTCCCTTTCGAAAAAGGGGCCTGAAATGGCCATAGTGTTTCGGAACGGGTAATAGTGTTTCAGAACACTTTAGCTACTAGAGAGGCCTGTTTCGATACTGGTCTCGGAACGCACCCGAGTACCGAAACGGTCAACTCTGCTTCGATATGACCTTTTTGATACTAGGGTCAGCGTTTCGAAACGGTTGACTGTTGGTCTGCATTTTGAATTGTTTCAAGTTCTCATTTCTTACATTTTAGTCCTTGTTGATTGTGGATGCAATTGGTTGAGTTTGGAATGTCCAATTAAGCTGATTTTTGACAGAGATGCATGAAAAATGACTAATTACATATTGGTAAGCTTAAAGTCTGCAAAGTCTTCGCAATTTGCAAAGTTTACGTTTTGGTCCCTAAAAGTCTAATTCTTTCAATTAATCCCCTAAATGAACTTGGATCGATGTGCCCTCTCTTCCTATGATCTTGTGTGCTCACATAGGCTTAATCTTGCATTTAGAAAAGATAAAAAGGAAAAAAGGGTCGTTAATCATGGTTGAATTTGGTTTTCCCCGTGTAATCTTTGTAGTTTGGGTCAAGCGTCTAGGCCGGGCTAAGAGGGTTACACATACAAGGATCACTTACCTTAGGGGTGAGCGTTCGTTAATTGAGGTTAAATTTAACGAGTTGACTTCGGTTTTCCCCGTGTAATCTTCTCAGTTCGGGTCGGGCGTCTAGGCCTCGCTAAGGGGGTTACATAAGCCATAACTCAAGCATTAAACCATGCTTCAAAACTCATGCATCAACACATGCATACAAGGATCACTTACCTAGTGCATCCTTAAACCACATGGCATCATCAAACACATTTTATATACTCAATACATGCTTTAAAACAGTAGGTTAGTACAATCAAATCAAGTGCATTCAAAATCTCACAATAGCACAATCCGAGTGAGAGATTCACTTTACTTAATTCCGAACTTAGTAAAGCGTTTCAAGCACTTACTAAGTTCCCAAAACCTTTTAAAACGTTTCCACGTTGGAAAACCAAGATCCACTCACCTACTTGCGAAACCACACTTTTCGACGCAACTATCGATCGCCTGAAGCTTCCAAAATCATCTCGTTTGATTCCGGAATGCTATCCCATGTTTTCCACACATTAAAACAGATGTTCAATGCATTAAAATGCATCCACAACACCAGCACTCAAAAGGAAACCCGCAGCCCAGCTCTAAAGTATCATTTTACCCAATCGATACAATTGAAAACGCAATCGATTGATCTCTAACCTCAGCCCAGCCATTAACAAACACATCCACACATTTTAAGCATCAAAAAACATTCAAAAACAATCTAAAACCATCCTTATACCTCCAGCAACTCGGATTCCACAAGAACACCCCAAAAACCCAACCAAAAACACTTCAAAAACCAAGGATCTCAAGGATTTCGAGATCTCTATGATTAAGACTCTATTCCAACACCAAAAACCTTTGAAAACTCATTTAGAAATTATCTCAAACAAGCCAAATCATCACAACCCCAAAAATCACTTTAAAACATCTTTTTCAATAAGATTTTCAACATTTTACCAAAATTACAATAAAACGTCAATTGAAAACATAGATAAAGAGCTAAATATCTTTGGAATTTCTTTAAAGAACCTAAATTAGAGGGTTAACACAAAATTTACCTCCAATCCTTGCTTCTCCTCTAATTTGGCAAGATTATATTGAAAGAACTTGAAGGAAAATGAGAGAAATCACCAAGGAAAAGTTGGAAATCAAAAAAGAACTTGAGAGTGAAGAAAATCTGGAAATTTGTGAGAAAATGGAGAGTGTTTGGCTGAAGTAAAGAAGAGAAATGAAAATGATCGTGAAAAATCTTTTAACCGATTAACTAACTTTCCAAGTTAATTAATCAAAGCTATTTTAATTATTTAATAAATCATTTAAATCACATGCCAAATTAGGGAAAAGGATTAATTGCCAAGTAGCTCCCTAAAGATTCTAAGATTTTAACTCTTCTTGAAAAACACATTTTCCCAACTTTTAAATATTTACATTTTGGTCACTGCCCAAAATGTATAATTTCAAAAACATGTTTTGTAAAATTGATTTAACCATCCTCTTAAATATAATTTTAGAGGAATTTATGAATTTTTAACCCATTTGAAACCTTGATTTCCCTAAACCACCTTTTAACGGTTCGAACAACTTAGACCAGTTCCACCGGCCAAACCCGACTCACAAAACACCTAGGCTCAAATCTGGGGCGTTACAACTCTCCCCCACTTAGGAAATTTCATCCTCGAAATTTTTCCTGAAGGAAAAAGGTGCGGAACTAACTCAACATGTCCACCTTACTTCTCCACACAACCTCCTCAACTCCTCAAGGGCACCACACTACCTTCACAAGTTCAACCGTCTTACCACGAAGAACTTTACTGCAGGAATCAAGAACACCAACTGGGTCCTTACCATAGAACAAATCCAGATTCAAGTCTACCTCCACAATAGGCATGACATGAGATGAAAACAATCTATACCACCGCAACATAGAAACATGAAACACATCGTGGATCTTCTCCAACTCGGGAGGTACCCTCAACCAATAAGCCATGGAACCAATTCGCTCCACAACCTCATAAGGTCCAATAAACTTCGGACTAAGATTTCCCTTGCGTCTGAACCTCATCACCTTCTTCCAAGGTGATATCTTAAGGATCACGCGATTTCCAACCGCAAACTCAATTTCCCTACGCTTTAAATTCGCGTAAAATTTCTACCGATCTGATGCAGCCTTTAACTGCTCACATAAGAGCTTCACTTTCTCAGTTATTCCCTTAAGCACAATCGGTATGGAAAGCAACTTTATCCCCACCTCAGCCCAACAAAGAGGCGTTCTACACTTCCTCCCATGCAAAAAGAGTTTCGGAAGTGGTACATTTTGGGTAGTGACCAAAATGTAAAGTTTCAAAACTGTGAAAAATGCAATTTTCAAAAGGGATAGTCAAAGTCTTAGAATCTTTAGGGAGCTTTATGCAATTAAGTCTTTCCTTAATATGACATGTGTTTAAAATGGTTTTTAATTAATTGATTTTTAAAAGGGTTTTTGAAGCAGACTTGTCATTCATTGAGAAAAGCAAGGATTGGAGGTAAATCCTATTCTCAACCTCTAATCAAGGTTCTTTATTGAAATTCCCAAGATTTTTGACTCTCAATTGTTGTTTTTAATTGAGTTTTGATAATAGTTGTGATTTAAGATCAAAATCTTACAAAATGGTGACTTAATTCTTGATTTTCGGAATTGTTTTGATGAGCTCTATTTTGGATAGATTCTAATTGAGTTTTGAGTTGATTATGTTGTTGAGAAAGTGTTTTAAAGATATAGATCCCGAAATCCTTGAGATCCTTGAGTTTTATGATAGTTTTAGTTGAATTTTTCAGGTGAAATGATGAGGTTTTGATTCTGGAGGTATAAGGATGGGTTTAGGTTGATTTTAGGTGTATTTTGATGTTTATAAATGATTGAAAGTGATGTATGATGGCTGGGCTTGGTTTAGGAAGCAATCGATTGAGTTTTCGGTTGTTTCGGATGGGTAAATTGGTGTAGTTGGGTGAGCAACGAGTTTGTGTTTAGTTGCTGGGGTTGAAATGCATTTTAATGCATTTGGATCTCTGTTTTGATGATATAAAAATATGGGATCTTGATCCGGAGGCAAACGAGTCGGTTGTGGGGGTTCCGGAGGAGTGATTTCTGTGTCAGCAAGCAAGGTTTCGCGTTGTCGGTGAGTGGAAATGTTTTAGAGCTTTGTAAGCTTGGATAAGAGGTATGGGGAGGTTAGTGTAAGCTTGAAAGGCTTAGCTAATCTCGGAAGTAAGTATGGTTCTTGTTCTCTTGGTTTACGGTTTTGAAATGGATTACATGGTATATCATGCTCATGTTTTGATGATGATTGTTTCTCACTGTTATGCATGGATTTAAGCATAGTTTTGCTTGTGTTTATCCCATGTAAAGGTTTGGTTTGAATACAAGATGGTATGATCTTGTATGAAATGGTTTTTTCTATTTAAAGGCATGTCTATTTTGGGATATGTGAAGATTTTTTATGATGCATTGAAAATAGTGAGTTCACATGGTTTTTAAGGATATATTGGCATGGTTTGATCTATTCTTAATACTTGGATACGTTGGTCGACCAATAGGATGTGAGTGCACTATAATCTAAAAATTGTACGTGTGTCTAGCTACGTGACGTAATATGGGGTGAGCTTATTGCGGGTGATAGAGGTGAGCCTATCACTATGGGTTAGGGGTAAGCCTAATTCCATTCGTAGCCATTAAGATGGGATGAGCCATCATTGAGTTAAGGGTGAGCCTATGTGAGTATGTGTATCCGATATTGTGTATGAAAGTGATTGAGGAGAGTCCATCATAACGAATAGGGGTGAGCCTATGCGGGTTGTTAAATGCCAATATATGTGTATTGTTTATGTTACCCATGCATCATGTTTTAAATGTAAGCATCATGATTTATTGTGCATGAGATGCTTGATGTTGAATTATTGCATAAGAGGATTTTATGCATGTGAATTAAGAAAGTGAGGCTTAATGTGGATTTGCATTGAGAGCAATGCATGCGATTAATGATACATGTGGAACATGATTTATGATTGGTTTGCTTTGGTTTTGAAAGCATGATTTGAGAATGAGCATGAAATGGTTTGATATGTGTTTTAAAAACCGCATTGTTGGTGTATTCTTGAGCTTTCCCTCACTAAGCAAGTGTGCTTACGTTCCTCTTTTCCCAATAATGCAGATAGTTAAGCTTGAGGGCCGAGGAGTAGCAAGTGAAGGCGCCTAAGTTTTCACTCAAACTCAAGTATGAACTTTGGAGAATTTTAATACGTAGAATTGGCAATGGGGGATTAGAACCTTGGTTTGAAGGTTTCATTATTGATTTTTTAGCTGAGATATAATGGTTGCTTATTTTGGGTTGTAAATGGCCTTTGAGGATTGAATTGTGCATGAATGTGGTTTTTAGATTTTGTATGGTTTTGAATTCTAGGAATCATGCTTATAGATCTAATGCTTGCGTGAATGATTTTACGTCCTAGCTTGTGCATCTTGTTAATGGACTTTGATGTGAATACAAGTTGTATGTGGGTTGTAACATGTGTGGGAATGTTTTCGGGTGTGGGAAGTTATATAAAACCAGCAAAGTCTTCTGCTGCAGGGCAGGACATTTCGGAATGCCCTCATCCGTATCGAAACGATGGCCTATATTGGCCAGGTGGTTTCGGAACGGGTGCGATCGTTCTGGAATATTTGGCTATTGTGAAGCCTGGTTTCGAAACGTACCCGAGCATCGAAACAGTCAACTTGGTTTCTAAATGATCGTTCCGATACAGGGTTCAACGTTCCGGAACAGGTGACCGTTGAACTTGGATTTTGAATTGTTCCAGGTTTGTCTTTCTTGCAATTTGACCCCTAAATGTTCGTATGTTAAATTAATTGATTTTGGATGTTCCGTTTGAGATGAGTTTTGGCATGCTGGCATGATACATGATTAATTTTGGTAAGGTAACCCTAAAATCTGGTTAGTCCTCGTAATTCTAAAAATTTACAATTTAGTCCCTAAAATTTAAAAGTATGCAATTGTACCCCTTAATGAACTCCGATCGTTGCGCCGTTTTCTTCTATGTGCCATGATATTCACATAGGTTAATATTGTGCATCTAGAAAAGATAACATAAAAAAAGGGTCGTTAATCGAGGTTGACTTTTACGAGTTGACTTTATTTTCCCCGTATAATCTTCTTAGTTTGGGTCGGGCGGCTAGACCGGGCTAAGGGGGTTATATTTGTTGGTATCAGAGCCAGGTTATGAATGAATTGGGATGATGGTATATGAATTTGGTATGTTTTGATGTATGTGGATTGAAAAAGCGTGTTTTGGTTGAATATTGGAACTTACACCACACTTGATTGATGTGAAACATATGTGAGTTGAATATGATGACTTGATGAGGATGTGATTTTGATATTTGATGATTTTTGAATGATGTAAAGCATGTTGATCATGAAATGTTATATTATGTTATGTTGTGCTTGAGGGATGACTGGGGTACCCATTGCCAAAGCTACTGAAAGAGAAATTTTGTTTTGAGCAAATGAGTTGAGTGACTTAGGTCCTTGCTACTAAAGGCCTGATTGAATTTATTGTTGTGTTTGCATTATAGTACACCTTTTTCACCATGGGTCCGAGACGAGAGATGAGGGGCAATGCCCGAAATGTGGCCGAAAATGGGCCAGAAGAGCAAGTTGAGAATCTACCACCTCCTCCTCCGGGTGGACCACCCGCAGGTGGTGGGGCAAGAGTTGAGGCTGGAGCTGGTGATGGAGGTGTTGCATCTGAGGTAGCACCGGGGCAAGGTGTTCCAGATATGACAGTTTTGATACAAGCTATTGCTGGAGCCTTTCAGGCGGCAATAGATGGTTTCCATGTTACCGCACCATAGTAGGGTGCCAACCCTGGGTTGCCTTTAGAGCGTTTACGCAGCCTGGGAGGTGCTTAGTTCAGAGGATTGACTCTTGAGGGATCTGAGGCTTGGTTTGAGAGTACCAAGTGAATCTTGGGGCAGATGAACTGTAACAACGTTCAGAAGCTGGGTTGTGTAGTGTCGCTGTTGCATGGCGATGCGTATACATGGTGAACGACCATCACAGCTAAAATGGAGCAGGATGAAATTGGTTGGACCTTTTTTCGTGAATGCGTTCAAGAAGAAGTTTTTGGGGGTCCATTATCTAAACAAGAAGAAACGAGAATCTATAGCCTTAGTACAGGGCAATATGCCAGTTGTTGAATATGAGGTGCAATTTGTGAGGCTGAGCCAGTATGCACCTGAGTTAGTACCGGATGAGCGAACAAGGTGTGAACGTTTCCGCTATGGTTTGGTAAGGGAAGTTAAGACATATGTGTTAGCGGCCGAGTACACAGATTTTGATGTGCGGGTCTCGCGAGTGAAGGATATAGAGCTGAATCAGGGGATGACAGCTCGGTCAGGAGGCTCTAGTTCAGGGAAGAGAGGTGCTGATCATGATGGTGGGCGTGATCGTGGCAAGAGGCCACGTGATAGAGGATACCAGAGAGATCATCGTCGAGGTGGTGGTGGTGGAACGGGCCGAGGACAGCCTGGTCAGAATGTTAGTGCTCGCACACCTGTTTGCAGTCGTTGTGAGAGACATCACACCGGGGAGTGCTAGGGTGTCGCAGAAACTTGATGGCACTGTGGAGTGCATGGTCACGTGAAGCGTGACTGTCCGCAGTTGGTGAGGCAGGCACCAGGGCGAGCTGTGGAACCTCAGAGAGGTCGTGGGCGCGGCCGGGGCAATTTCCAGAGGAGAGATGAGGGACAACGTGGCATCGCTCATGTTGTGGCAGTCCGGCCCGAAGGAGGTGGTCCTGCGAGGGTTTATGCTCAGCGCGAGGAACGCAACGATGTTAATGTCATTGCACGTACCTTTGTTCTACAATCTTTAACATTGTTGGCTTTGATTGATTCTGGATCCACGCATTCTTATATCTTGAGCGAGCATGCACATTTCCTTTATATACCTGTGGAGTTGTTAGAAGTAGGAATGCAAGTGACTAGTTCCTTTGGTGAGACTGTAGTCACTAGGAGATTATATCGGAGGTGTCCCTTATCTGTTCAGGGTCATGTTTTCCTTATTGATTTGATTAAATTACCCTTTTATGGATTTGATGTGATCCTTGGAATGGATTAGTTGTCTGAGCATAGAGCGATGGTCGACTTTGATACCAAGCGGGTCACCTTAAAGCTTGCCGATGATTATGAAGTGGTGGTAGTAGGCGAGAATGTAAAATTCTTGTCTAATGTGGTTTCGGCCTTGGAAGCGAGCCATATACTAAGGATGGGTTGTGAGGCCTATCCTGCTTATATGATGAATCCTGGCACAAAAGATGTACGAGTGCAGGACATCAGGACTGTTTGTGATTTTCCGAGTGTCTTTCCGGAAGAATTGCTTGGGTTGCCATCAAACAGAGAAGTTGGGTTTGGTATCGAGTTGTATGAGAATACGACTCCGGTGTCTATTGCTCCTTATCGCATGACACCTAAAGAGCTGAAAGAATTGAAAACGTAACTTCAGAAGTTGCTGGATCGTGGGTTTATCCGGCCGAGTGTATCACCTTGTGGTGCACCGGTGTTGTTCGTAAAGAAAAAGGATGGCACGATGCGGATGTGCATAGATTATCGGCAACTGAACAAGTTGACGATCAAGAATAAGTATCCCTTGCCTAGGATTGATGATCTTTTTGATCAATTTCGAGGAGCCTCACTGTTTTCTAAGATTGACTTGAGGTCGGGATACTACCAGTTGAAGGTGAAAGAAGTGGACGTACCTAAGACGGCTTTTCAGACAAGGTACGGGCATTATGAGTTTTTGGTGATGCCATTTGGTTTGACCAACGCACCTGCTTCTTTCATGGACATGATGAATCGTGTATTCCATAAGTTCTTGGATCAGTTCGTGGTGGTGTTTATCGATGATATCCTTGTGTACTCTCGTACCGAGGAGGATCATGATAGGCACTTAAGGATAGTCTTGCAAGTGTTGTTGGAGAATCAGTTGTATGCTAAGCTAAGCAAATGTGAGTTCTGGCTTAGTGAGGTGGTCTTCCTTGGACATGTTGTGTCAGCTGAGGGTATTCATGTTGATCCCCAGAAAGTTGAGGCAGTGATGACTTGGAAGGTGCCTAGGTCGGTGACGGAAGTGAGAAGTTTTCTTGGTTTAGCTGGGTATTACCGTAGGTTCGTCGAGGGTTTCTCGAAGATAGCTACACCATTGACCAAGTTGTTGCAGAAGAATGTTCGTTTTTAGTGGACAAATTTGAGGCAACAAGCTTTTGAGAAGTTGAAGGAAGCTTTGACGCAAGTTCCTGTCCTGATTCAACCTGAGTCTGGTAAGGAGTTTGTAGTCTACAGTGACGCGTCCATTGTCGGTTTGGGATGTGTATTGATGCATGAGGGTAAGGTAGTGGCCTATGCATCTAGGCAATTGAAGGTGCATGAGCGTAACTACCCTACTCACGATCTAGAGCATGCGGCTGTTGTGTTTGCCTTGAAGATTTGGAGGCATTACCTGTATGGCGAAAAGTGTGTGGTGTTCACGGATCATAAGAGCTTAAAGTATCTAATTTCTCAGAACGAGTTGAATCTTAGGCAGCGTCGTTGGGTGGAGCTGCTTAAGGATTATGATCTGTCGATCGAGTATCACCCAGGCAAGGCCAATGTTGTGGCCGATGCTCTGAGCAGAAAAGTGGCTGTGGAGTTGAGGGCGATGTTTGCTTGCTTGAGCATATCGCATGATGGAGGGCTTATCGCTAAATTGCAAGTGAAACCATCTCTGATTCAGTTGATCAAAGAAAGGCAGTTGTCAGATGATTCTCTCGTTCCCTTTGTTCAGGATATTTCTGAGGGTAAGCCTTCAGATTTTAGTTTTAATGATGATGGGGTTTTGCGTTTTGGGAGTCAAATAGTGGTGCCAGATGATGTGGGGTTGAGGCGCACTATTCTGACGGAAGCTCATAGTAGTCCTTTCGCTATACAACCTGGTAGTAGAAAGATGTACCGTGATTTGAAGGATGAGTACTACTAGGTGGGGTTGAAAAAGGATGTTGCTGATTTCGTCAGCAAGTGCATGGTGTGTCAGCGAGTGAAGGCTGAACATCAAGTTCCTTCTGGGTTGTTGCAACCTTTGAGAATCCCAGAATGGAAGTGGGAAAGAATTACCACGGATTTTGTGTCCGGTTTGCCCTTGTCACCATCAAAGAAAAATTTGGTTTGGGTGATTGTGGATCGCCTTACGAAGTGTGCACATTTCTTACCTGTGCATACTACGTATACCTTGGATAAGTTGACTGAGTTGTATATTGCTGAGATTGTGCGGTTGCACAGTGTGCCAAAGTCCATTGTGTCGGATAGGGATCCGACGTTTACATCGCGGTTTTGGGAATGTCTGCATCAAGCTTAGGGTACACGGTTAAATTTCAGTACTTCTTATCATCCTCAGACGGATGGGCAGTCGGAACGTGTTATCCAGGTGCTTGGGAATATGTTGAGGTGCTTCATCATTGACTTCCAGGGTTCTTGGTAGAAACACTTGCCATTGGTTGAGTTCGCTTACAACAATAGTTATCAGGCGAGTATACAGATGGCTCCTTACGAGGCTTTGTGTGGGAGGAGATGTAGAACCCCACTTTGTTGGGCAGAAGCGGGGCAAAAGTTGATTTCGATGCCGACTATGTTTAAAGGAACCACCGAGAAGGTGAAGCTCATTTGTGAGCATTTGAAGGCAGCATTAGACCGGCAAAAGTCCTATGCGGATCTAAAACATAAGGAGATCGAGTTCGCGGTTGGCGAACGTGTGTTCTTGAAGGTTTCGCCTTGGAAGAAGGTGATGAGATTTGGGCATAAGGGTAAGCTTAGCCCGAGGTTCATTGGACCTTACAAGGTTTTAGAGCGTATTGGTCATGTGGCATATCGGTTGAGATTGCCTTCCAAGCTGGAAAAGATTCATGATGTGTTTCATGTCTCAATGTTACGAAGGTACAGATCATATCCTTCTCATGTGATGCCTGTTGAGGAGATAGAGTTGAATCTGGATCTGTCTTATGATGAGGAACCAGTGAGGATTCTGGATGTGAGCAGCAAAGTTCTTCGTGGCAAGACGATAGAACTAGTAAAGGTGTTGTGGCGACACCGAGGAGTTGAGGAGGCCACTTGGGAGAGCAAGGCAGATATGCTGAAGCAGTTTCCGCACCTTTTTCCTTCAGGTAAAATTTCAAGGACGAAATTTCCTAAGTGGGGGAGAGTTGTAATGCCCTGGTTTTGGGCCTAGATGTTTTAGACATCGGATCGGACCGGTTGGAAACGGTTCGAATAACGTAAGGTGATTTATAGAAATCAAGGATCAGGATAGGATAAAAATGTGGTAAAAATTGATAAAATCCTCTAAAAATATGTTTAAGAGGTTGGTCAAATCAATTTTACAAAAAGAGTTTCAGAAGTGGTACATTTTGGGTAGTGACCAAAATGTAAAGTTTCAAATCTATGAAAAATGCAATTTTCAAAAGGGAGAGTCAAAGTCTTAGAATCTTTAGGGAGCTTTATGCAATTAAGCCTTTTCTTAATATGCCATGTGTTTAAAATGATTTTTAATTAATTGATTTTTAAAAGGGTTTTATTTATTTTATTAATTAAATAGTCAATTTGGGAGATTTTAGTTACGTAACTATTTTTCTCTTCTCATTATCAGCCAAACATTCTTCTAAATCATTTTCTCTAGATTTCTTTTCTCCAAAACACTCTCTCTTAGTTTCTCTTTCATTTCCAAAGAATCTTTTTCAATTTCTTCAAGATTTGTGAAGTAAAAACTTGTCATTCATTGAGGAAAGCAAGGATTGGAGGTAAATCATGTTCTCAACCTCTAATCAGGGTTCTTTATTGAAATTCCCAAGATTTTTTACTCTCAGTTGTTGTTTTTAACTAAGTTTTGATAATAGTTGTGATTTAAGATCAAAATCTTACAAAAATGGTGACTTAATTCTTGATTTTCGGAATTGTTTTGATGTGCTCTTTTTTGGATAGATTCTAATTGAGTTTTGAGTTGATTATGTTGTTGAGAAAGTGTTTTAATGATATAGATCCTGAAATCCATGAGATCCTTGAGTTTTATGATAGTTTTAGTTGAATTTTTTAGGTGAAATTATGAGGTTTTGATGCTGGAGGTATAAGGATGGGTTTACGTTGATTTTAGGTGTATTTTGATGTTTATAAATGATTGAAAGTGATTTATGATGGCTGGGCTTGGTTTAGGAAGCAATCGATTGAGTTTTCAGTTATTTCGGATGGGTAAATTGGTGTAGTTTGGGTGAGCAACGAGTTTGTGTTTAGTTTCTGGTGTTGAAATGTATTTTAATGCAGTTGGATCTCTGTTTTGATGATATGAAAACATGGGATCTTGATCCGGAGGCAAACGAGTCGGTTGTGGAGGTTTCGAAGGAGTGATTTTCGTGTCGGCAAGCAAGGTTTCGCGTTGTCGGTGAGTGGACATGTTTTTAGAGCTTTGTAAGCTTGGATACGAGGTATGGGGAGGTTAGTGTAAGCTTGAAAGGCTTAGCTAATCTCGGAAGTAAGTATGGTTCTTGTTCTCTCGGTTAACGATTTTGAAATGGATTCCATAGTATATCATGCTCATCTTTTGATGATGATTGTTACTCACTGTTATGCATGGATTTAAGCATGGTTTTGCTTGTGTTTATCCCATGTAAAGGTTTGGTTTGAATACAAGATGGTATGATCTTGTATGAAATGGTTTTTGCTATTTAAAGGCATGCCTAATTTGGGATATGTGAAGATTTTTGATGATGCATTGAAAATAGTGAGTTAACATGGTTTTTAAGGATATATTGGCATGGTTTGATCTATTCTTAATACTCGGATACGTTGGTCGACCAATAGGATGAGAGTGCACTATAATCTATAAATCGTACGTGTGTCTAGCTACGTGACATAATATGGGGTGAGCTTATTGCGGGTGATAGAGGTGAGCCTATCACTATGGGTTAGGGGTGAGCCTAATTCCATTCGTAGCCATTAAGATGGGGTGAGCCATCATTGAGTTAGGGGTGAGCCTATGTGAGTCCGTGTATCCGATATTGCGTATGAAAGTGATGGAGGAAAGTCCATCATAACGGATAGGGGTGAGCCTATGCGGGTTGTTAAATGCCAATATATGTGTATTGTTTATGTTGCCCGTGTATCATGTTTTAAATGTAAGCATCGTGATTTATTGTGCATGAGATGCTTGATGTTGAATTATTGCATAAGAGGATTCTATGCATGTGAATTAAGCAAGTGAGGCTTAATGTGGATTTGCATTGAGAGCAATGCATGTGATTAATGATACATGTGGAACATGATTTAAGATTGATTTGCTTTGGTTTTGAAAGCATGATTTGAGAATGAGCATGAAATAGTTTGATATGTGTTTTAAAAACCGCATTATTGGTGTATTCTTGAGCTTTCCCTCACTAAACAAGTGTGCTTACGCTCCTCTTTTCCCAACAATGCAGATAGTTAAGCTTGAGGGCCGAGGAGTAGCAAGTGAAGGCGCCTAAGTTGTCACTCGAACTCAAGTATGAACTTTGGAGAATTTTAATAAGTAGAATTGGCAATGGGGGATTAGAACCTTGGTTTGAAGGTTTCATTATTGATTTCTTAGCTGAGATATAATGATTGCTTATTTTTGGTTGTAAATGGCCTTTGAGGATTGAATTGTGCATGAATGTGGTTTTTTAGCTTTTGTATGGTTTTGAAGTCTAGGAAGCATGCCTATAGATCTAATGCTTGTGTGAATGATGATACGTCCTAGCTTGTGCATCTTGTTAATGGACTTTGATGTGAATACAAGTTGTATGTGGGTTGTAACATGTGTGGGAATGTTTTCGGGTGTGGGAAGTTATATAAAACCAGAAAAGTCTGCTGCTGCAGGGTAGGACGTTTCGGAACGCCCTCATCAGTATCAAAACGGTGGACTGTATTGGCCAGGAGGTTTCGGAACGGGTGCGATCGTTCCGGAATATTTTCCTACTGTGAAGCCTGGTTTCGAAACGTACTCGAGCATCAAAATGGTCAACTTGGTTTCGAAACGACCGTTTCAATACGGGGTTCAGCGTTCTGGAACAGGTGACCGTTGAACTTGGATTTTGAATTGTTCCAGGTTTGTCTTTCTTGCAATTTGACCCCTGAAAGTTCGTCTGTTAAATTAATTGAGTTTGGATGTTCCGTTTGAGATGAGTTTTGGCATGCTGGCATGATACATGATTAATTTTGGTTTGGTAACTCTAAAATCTGGTTAGTCCTCGTAATTCTGAAAATTTACAATTTAGTCCCTAAAGTTAAATGTATGCAATTGTACCCCTTAATGAACTCCGATCGCTGCGCCGTTTTCTTCTATGTGTCATGCTATTCACATAGGTTAATATTGTGCATCTAGAAAAGATAACGTAAAAAAGGGTCGTTAATCGAGGTTGACTTTTACGAGTTGACTTCGGTTTTCCCCGTGTACTCTTCTTAGTTTGGGTCGGGCGTCTAGACCGGGCTAAGGGGGTTACACAATGAATTTAAACATCAATCCTCAAGCATTCATAGCGATTTAAACAACAAGACATGGAAATTATCATCAAAGAGTTATAAACGCATGCTTCCTATGAAATCAATCCATCAAGAGTCAAAACTCACTTCAAAGCTTAAAACAACATATAGAGGCCTTTTACAAGCTTAAAACCAGTAAACAAACATGCACATAAAGGGAGTTCATACACATCTCCCAAATAGACTATGGTACCCCCATTGCCTTTATTACTCTAGTCCATAAACGAAACATACATTCAAGCGAAGTCTCTTACGATACCCTTTCAAGTTGCTTCCTCCAAGCACTCAATTGTCTGCATTGATGGACAAAGAAAGAGTAAGCATACAAGCTTAATGAGGAGTGCTCAAAAACAAAACACCATCAATGTATAAAACCATTTTCCATTATTTGAAAACAATCATGCCCTTTTAAAAACCATGAACTTTCCTTAACAAATCAGCATGTTAAACATCATACAACATGTATTATGAACTCAACAGCAAATCCATTACTATCACTCAACTTAAGCCATCCCATGCATAGCTACCATATGCAAAGCTTAAAGGGTAAAACATGCAATTTATAAAATATGCATCATTAATCATTTCATAATACTTTATCAATTATATTGGCTCACAAGTGATCATCAACATTTTCATTTCTTATGTAACCCTCTTAGCCCGGCCTAGACGGTTGACCCGAACTACGAAGATTACACGGGGAAAACCAAAGTCAACCCGAAAGTCAACCTCGATTAACGACCCTTTTTTTTCTTTTTTAATCTTGTCTAGATGCATTTTAATCCTAAGCGTAGCCTCGAGGAAAACATACATGAAATGCACAGCGATCGGAAAGCAATAAGGGACTCAATTGCACAAGTTACAACTTTTAGGGACAAAAATGTAAATTCTGGAAATTAAGAGGACTTAACCGATTTTTAAGTTACCATAATGAAATTAGTCATATTACATGCTACTCTGTCAAATTTCACCTCAAACAGACATCTCAAACTCAAGCATTTGCATATACAAAATTCAGGACTAAAACATAAAGCTTGCAAACCTTAAAACATTCAAATCAGTGCCCAACGGTCGAGTGTTTCGGATAGGGGTTGACCGTTCCGAAACGCGGGTTCATTTCAAGACATGTTTCGAAACAGGGATTGACAGTGGCAAATCCGTTCCGAAACGCCTTCTACACGTTTCGATACACGAAGGCCATTACAGGCACCCGTTTCGAAACAGTAGTGCCCGTTTCGATATGGACTGCCCAGAAAGTGCAGGTTTTTCTGGTTTAACATTCAATTAACCACTCAAATACATCCCTATGACCTCCTAATCATGCCAACAAGTCATCACACATACAAGGAACATATTTGCATCATCAAAATACATTCATGGCATCAATAAGGAAAAACCACAATCTATAGGCATGCATCCTACTATTTAAAACCATCCAAGCATCAAATCACCAAAGCAAACACCAAATGATCAATTACAAGTCCAAAACATCATAGGCATCATGCCAAACTCAGGGAGTCCAAAACATCTCCCAAAAACACAACCTAGGTTCACATTGCCAAATAGCAAAAGCTAATAATGTTGTAAAAATAGTCACCATACATGAGCTTAGCCTTTCCTTGGATCCTTAGCCTCCTTGATGCCCTTTAAGCACTTCAATTCTCTGCATTATTGGTTCAAGAAAGAGAGCGTAAGCACAATTGCTTAGTGAGGCATGCTCTAAAGAAACAACACAATAATGCACTTTTTAAAACACCTTTCATAAGGCCTTTTCATTCATAAAATTCATTCTCATGCATCAATGCATAAACATCAAGCATCTCATGCTTCATAAACATCAACACGTCATAAAGATCAAGCATCTCATGCATCATTAACTTTAACATGTCATATTGGCTTCCAAGTGATACCATAACCATTTTCAACACAAAACACAATCGGATACGCGGATTACAAGCGTTGTCCCATACGCTTCATACACACTACCGAACACAAGGTGGAGTTTACCGGTACAATCACAACCCCTCAACACCCGTGATGGAGTTTAACGGTGCAATTACAACCCCTCCACATCACTCATCGGTAGTTGTATAACATCACTAACGAGAACATGGGACACACAACACAAGATTCACACATGGACTTTTAACCACCATTGTGATCTTAGACATCTCGTTAGTGTACTTGGATGGAGTTTTCGGTACCATTACAACCCCTCAACATCCAAGGCGACTTTATTCACGGTGCACCCAATCCTATAGCCGGCTAACTATATCCGATTCAAGTACTTTAAAACCAACACATCACTTCCCAATATACATCAATTATCATCAACAATCCACTGTTTTAAAGCATTAATCAAAGCCATTAAACAAGCATGCATCACTATGCATCAAATCCACATTTATCAATGTCAAACCAAGGATCTCTTACCTTGAGCATCCTTCAACACATGGCTTTCAAAACCAGCATTTATCATGCTAAAACATGCTTTCAAAACTGAATTTAAACATGCAAAATAAACACATTGCATCCGACCATCTCATGGTTCAACAAAGAGAGAGTTTCTTCGAAAACTTACTCTTGAACTTAGTTAAGTTGCTTAGACTTAAACTAAGCTCCCAAAACCTTCAAACATTGGTTTCAAAGCTGAAAACCAAACTTCACTCACCGATTCCGTTTCGCAAGCTTGCCGAAACGCCGATCAAGCCTCCGGATCAACACCACAAGGATCCGAATGAGTCTCCCCTGTTTTAAACACATCAAAGAAGAGGATTAATGCATCATCATGCATTAAAATCTTCAGCCACAACACCTAAACTCGCTGCTCTCATCAAATCTAACATTTCGGCTACCAAACACAACCGAAATCACATCCAAATTCATCCTCAACATTACCCAGCCAAGATCCATCACTTCTAAACATTCTTAAACATCAATTAACATCCAAAAAGGATCTAAACTCATCCTTATACCTCCAGCAACAACAGAACACCAAGATCACCCTAAAAACTACCATTTTCACATGTAAAAACTTAGGAAAATCAACCTATTCGGGATTGCATTCATTAAACCTCAATTACACATCATTTAACATCCAAAATACTTTAAAAAGACATCTCAAAACAGAGCCCAAACATTCATTACGAATTTCTTCAAGATTAAATCCAACTCTTGAGTTTTAAGCCAAAATCAAGATCACAACATCAAAACCTTTTATAAAACTTAATTTAAGGATTAAGAACTTGGGAATTTCAATAAAGAACTGAATATTTAGAGGAGAAGAACATCCTTACCTCTAAATGTAGATTTCTCCTTGATTTGAGCCAAAATCCTTGAAAAAATCAATAAGCAAATGAAGAGGATTTGATGTAGAAAGGATTAGGAATCTTTTGATGATTGAAACCTCATCATTTAGTGTGAAAATCAAAAGAAAAGCTGCTGTGGAAATGTGTTTGGCTGAGGAAATTTTGAGAGAAAATGAGATGAGAAAGTTTTTAAGAAAGTTAGTTATGAAAAGCTAAAAATGATTTTCCCTCACTTCTTTTAATTAATTAAACATTAAAAAATCATTAAAATTAAGAAACAATATGGAGAAATCCTTCCTTGGGTAAATTAGCTCCTTAAAGATTCAAAGTTTCAATCCTTACAAAACAGTCACCACTGAACTTTTCAAAAATTACATTTTAGTCACTATTTCGAAATGTCACACTTCCAAACCTTATTTCGTAAAATTGATTTAACTACTCTCTTATATATATTAAAAGAGGATTTTTAGATATTTTCCCATATTTTTAATGCATCCCGAACTAGACTTTCCCTAAAACCACCTTTTATATTCGAACCAAAAATCAGACCGGTCCGGTTCAGACCCTAAACTTCCAAGCCCAAAATTGGGGTGTTACAACTCTCCCCCCATTAAGAAATTTCATCCTCGAAATTTACCTGGAGGAAAAAGGTATGGAAACTATTTCAACATGTCATCCTTTCTTTCCCACGTGGCTTCCTCAGCACCACGATGCCTCCACAACACCTTTACCAACTCAATGGTTTTACCTCGAAGCACTTTACTGTCTGAATCCAGAATTTCCACCGGTTCCCCATCATAGGTCAAATCCGGATTCAACTCCACTTCCTCCACAGGCATAACATGCGAAGGATCCGATCTATACCTTCGAAGCATAGAAACATGAAACACATCATGAATCTTTTCCAACTCTTGCGGCAACCTCAACTTGTACGCAACAGGACCCACACGCTCAATCACCTCATATGGTCCAATGTACCTAGGGCTCAGCTTACCCTTTCGACCAAACCTCATCACCTTCTTCCAAGGCGAAACTTTCAAAAACACACGGTCACCTACCGCATACTCAACCTCCTTACGCTTCAAATCCGCGTAAGACTTCTGTCGATCAGAAGCTGCCTTCAAGCGCTCACAAATGAGCTTCACCTTCTCGGTGGTTCCTTTCAACAAAGCTGGCATTGAAACCAACTTCTGACCTGTTTCAGCCCAAAAAGGAGGAGTCCTACACTTCCTCCCGTACAAGGCCTCATAAGGTGCCATTTGAATATTTGCCTGGTAGCTATTGTTATAAGCAAATTCCACCAAAGGAAAATGCTTTTCCCAAGAGACTTGAAACTCAATCACACAGCACCTCAACATATCCTCCAGCACTTGGATAATACGCTCAGACTATCCATCCGACTGTGGACGATAGGAAGTACTGAAATTCAACCGTGTACCCAAAGTCTGATGTAAACACTGCCAGAACCAGGATGTAAACCTCGGATCTCTATCCGACACAATCGACTTTGGCACACCATGCAGCCGCACAATCTCAGCAATATACAGCTCTGCAAGCTTGTCCAAAGTATACGTGGTATGCACAGGCAAGAAATGCGCACACTTCGTCAGGCGATCCACAATCACTCACACCGAATTCTTCTTCTATGACGACAAGGGCAAACCATACACAAAGTCCATGGTAATCCTTTCCCACTTCCACTCAGGAATCCTCAACGGTTGCAACAACCCAGAAGGAAACTGATGCTTAGCTTTAACTCGCTGACAAACCATGCACTTGCTTACATACTCAGCCACATCTTTCTTTAAACCCACCCAATAGTACTCCTCACGAAGATCACGATACATCTTAGTACTACCAGGGTGCATAGCAAAAGGACTACTATGAGCTTCAGTCAGAATAGCACGCCTCAACTCAGCATCATTGGGCACTACTATCCGACTCCCAAAACATAAAACCCCATCATCATTAAAGCAGAAATCCGACGACCTATCCTTAGCAATATCCTGAACATGTGGCACCAAGGAATCATCCAACAGCTGCTTATCTTTTATCAACTGAACCAAGGATGGTTTCACTTGCAATTCAGCCACAAGATCACCATCTCGTGATATGCTCAAACTGGCAAACATAGCCCTCAACTCCACTGCTACCTTCCTACTCAAGGCATCCGCTACAACATTAGAGTTTCTCGGATGATACTCGATCGTCAGATCGTAATCTTTAAGCAACTCCACCCAACGTCGTTGCCTAAGATTCAACTCTTTCTGAGACATCAGATACTTCAAACTTTTGTGATCCGTGTACACCATACACTTCTCACCATACAGGTAATGTCTCCAAATTTTCAAGGCAAAAACCACCGCAGCCAACTCAATGTCATGCGTAGGATAATTGCGCTCATGCACCTTCAACTGGCGTGATGCATAAGCCATCACCTTACCCTCTTGCATCAACACACATCCCAAACCAACGTAGGATGCGTCACTGTACACCACAAACTCTTTCCCTGATTCAGGCTGAACCAAGATAGGAGCTTGCGTCAAAGCTACCTTCAGCTTCTCAAAAGCCTGCTGTCTCGCTTCCGTCCACTCATATTTAACATCCTTCTGCAACAACTTCGTCAAAGGTGCAGCAATCTTTGAAAATCCATCCACGAACATCCGGTAGTATCCCGCAAAACCAAGGAAACTACGGACTTCATGAACAGACTTAGGAGGCTTCCAATTCATCACTGCCTCAATCTTCTGAGGATCAACACGAATCCCCTCTGCAGAAACCACATGACCAAGGAACACAACTTCCTTGAGCCAGAACTCACACTTGCTTAACTTAGCATAAAGCTGATTCTCCAGCAAAGCCTGCAACACAATCCTTAAATGCCCCTCTTGCTCCTCCTCTGTACGAGAGTACACAAGGATATCATCAATGAACACCACCACAAACTTGTCCAAATATTCATGGAACACTCTATTCATCATGTCCATAAAAGCTGCAGGAGCATTCGTCAAACCAAACGGCATCACAAGAAACTCATAATGCTCATACCTCGTTCTAAAGGCTGTCTTTGGCACATCCACATCCTTCACCTTCAACTGGTAATAACCTGACCTTAAGTCAATCTTAGAGAACACAGCCGCTCCCCGAAATTGATCAAAAATTTCATTAATCCTCGGCAATGGATACCGATTCTTGATAGTCAACTTGTTCAACTGACGGTAATCAATTCACATTCTCATAGTGCCATCCTTTTTCTTTACAAACAAGACCAGTGCACCCCAAGGTGACACACTCGGCCGAATGAAACCACGATCAAGAAACTCCTGAAGTTGCGTCTTCAGCTCTTTCAACTCCTTAGGTGCCATTCGATAAGGAGTAATGGAAACTGGAGTTGTATTCTCATACAGCTCAATTCCAAACTCCACTTCTCGATTAGGAGGCAATCCAGGCAACTCCTCCGGAAACACACCAGGAAACTCTCGCACAGTCTTGATATCCTGCACTCGCAACTCTTTAGAGCTAGGATTCATCACAAAGGCTAGGTAGGCTTCACATCCTTGCCTCAGCATCCGACTCGCCTCCAAGGAAGACACCACATTGGCAAGAAACTTCACATTCTCGCCAACCACCACCACCTCATAATCATCCGCAAGCTTCAACGAAACTCGCTTGTTCTCAAAATCCACCACAGCTCGATGTTCAATAAGCTAATCCATACCCAGGATTACATCAAAACCATAGAAAGGCAATTCTATAAGATCAACATGAAAAACATGGTCTTGAACAACCAAAGGACATCTTCTATACAACTTCCGTGTCACAACGGTCTCACCAAAAGAACTAGTTACACGCATACCAACATCCAAAGACTCAACAGGCAAACCAAGCAATTGAGCATGTTCATGCAATATGTATGAGTGTGTAGATCCAGAATCAATCAAGGAAAGTAATGAAAAGGATTGCAAAGTGAAGGTACCTGCGATCACATCCGTGTCATTCCTCCCCTCTTGCTGCGCATACACTCGAGCCTAGCCTCCACCCTCAGGTTGGACAGCCACCACATGCGATACATTCCTTCCACCATCCTCTCTACGCTGGAAATTACCACGGCCGTGCCCACGACCTCTCTGTGGTGCAACAACTCCAGGAGCACGTCCCTGACCACCACCGGCCAACAAAGGACACTCCCTCCTCATGTGGTCTGTCGAACCACAATTCCAGCATGAATTACCAGCTATAACAACAGGAGCCTGAACCTCCCTCGCCGCTCGAGGACAATCACGCCTCAAATGGCCACGCGATCCACACGCCCAGCATGTGTTCTGATCAGCTCTCGCCCTGTCTCCCTGAACAAGCGCACCATGCCCTCCACCACCACGTCTAGCAAAAGACTGATATCTCCGATCTCGTCCTCTCTTGTTCCGTCCACCACCGGAACTATACTCAGCAGCTCGCTTGCCCGAGCCAGAACCAGCATTCCTGGAAGACAAACCCAGATTCTGCTCAATATCCTTCGCTCTACCAACTAGTACATCAAAATCAGTGTACTCAGCTGCAAGCATGTAGGTCTTTACATCCGTCACTAAACCATATCGGAAACGTTCACACCTTTCCTTTTCATCAAGGACAAGCTCAGGTGCGTACTGACTGAGTCGGACAGACTGAATCTCGTACTCAGCTACAGTCATGCTCCCTTGCGTAAGAGACATGAACTCTCTTTTCTTTTCATCCAGGTATCGCACACCTAGATACCTCCACTTGAATGCGTTCAGAAAGAACGTCCAAGTCACATCAACATCCTCCATTCCGGAGATAGCGGTCGTCCACCAGGTATACGCATCATCATGTAACAGCGATACCACACATCCTAGCTTCTGCACATCATTGCAGTTCATTTGTCCCAATATCCTCTTGGTACTTTCCAACCAAGACTCGGAACCTTCAACAGACAAACCCCTGAACTCAGTCCCTCCCAGACTGCACAGACGTTCCAAAGGTAGTCTAGCATTAGCATCTCCCTGATGCCCAGCTCCATGAGCTCCAGCTACCGCCGCCTGAAAGGCTCCCGCAATAGCTTGTATCAAGACTGTCATATCAGGATCAACTTGCCCCTGTCCAGCTTCAGGTCCAGCGACCCTAGCACCAGCATCAGCATCAGCGCCAGCTCCATCACCCCCAGCACCAGCATCAGCATCATCGCCAGCTCCATCACCCCCAGCACCACCACCACCGGGCGGTCCACCACCAGGAGGAGGAGGCAAATCCACTACATTATCAGCATTCTCTTCATTCTCGTTCTGAGCCATAGCTCGCGTATTAACTCTCGTCTCTCTACAAGGTCCCATACTCTAATACAATGCACTAACACAAATGCAATAAACAAAATCAGGCTCAGCAAGGTAAGTAATCCAAGCACTCAAGCTCATTTTCTGAAAAAAAATCATTTCATTAGTTTTGATATGGCAATGGGTCCCTCTAACATGCTTCAACATAGCATAGCATCACAATTGTAACATACTTTACAATTCACACATCACACTTTCATTCAAAAAGGCACATCATGCAATCATGCATACATCACCCACATAACAATTCCCAATTACTCGAGAACTCAGCTCTGATACCACCAAATGTAACCCCCTTAGCCCGGCCTAGACGGTTGACCCGAACTACGAAGATTACACGGGGAAAACCAAAGTCAACCCGAAAGTCAACCTTGATTAACGACCCTTTTTTTCTTTTTAATCTTGTCTAGATGCATTTTAATCCTAAGCGTAGCCTCGAGGAAAACATACATGAAAAGCACAGCGATCGGAAAGCAATAAGGGACTCAATTGCACAAGTTACAACTTTTAGGGACCAAAATGTAAATTCTGGAAATTAAGAAGACTTAACCGATTTTTAAGTTACCATTATGAAATTAGTCATATTACATGCTACTCTGTCAAATTTCACCTCAAACGGACATCTCAAACTCAAGCATTTGCATATACAAAATTCAGGACTAAACCGTAAAGCTTGCAAACCTTAAACCATTCAAATCAGTGCCCAACGGTCGAGTGTTTCGGAACAGGGGTTGACCGTTCCGAAATGCGGGTTCGTTTCGAGACCTGTTTCAAAACAGGGCTTGACAGTGGCAAATCCGTTCCGAAATGCCTTCTACCCGTTTCGATACACGAAGGCCATTACAGGCCCCCGTTTCGAAACGGTAGTGCCCGTTCCGATACGGACTGCCCAGAAAGTACAGATTTTTCTGGTTTAACATTGAATTAACCACTCAAATACATCCCTATGACCTCCTAATCATGCCAACAAGTCATCACACATACAAGGAACATATTTGCATCATCAAAATACATTCATGGCATCAATAAGGAAAAACCACAATCTATAGGCATGCATCCTACTATTGAAAGCCATCCAAGCATCAAATCACCAAAGCTAACACTAAATGATCAATTACAAGTCCAAAACATCATAGGCATCTTGCCAAACTAAGGGAGTCCAAAACATCTCCCAAAAACACAACCTAGGTTCCCATTGCCAAATAGCAAAAGCTAATAATGTTGTAAAAATAGTCACCATACATGAGCTTAGCCTTTCCTTGGATCCTTAGCCTCCTTGCTGCCCTTTAAGCACTTCAATTCTCAGCATTATTGGTTCAAGAAAGAGAGCGTAAGCACAATTGCTTAGTGAGGCATGCTCTAAAGAAACAACACAATAATGCACTTTTTAAAACACCTTTCATAAGGCCTTTTTTCATTCATAAAATTCATTCTCATGCATCAATGCATAAACATCAAGCATCTCATGCTTCATAAACATTAACATGTCATAAACATCAAGCATCTCATGCTTCATTAACTTTAACATGTCATATTGGCTTCCAAGTGATACCATAACCATTTTCAACACAAAACACAATCGGATACGCGGATTACAAGCGTTGTCCCATACGCTTCATACACACTACCGAACACAAGGTGGAGTTTACCGGTACAATCACAACACCTCAACACCCGTGATGGAGTTTAACGGTACAATTACAACCCCTCCACATCACTCATCGGTAGTTGTATAACATCACTAACGAGAACACGGGACACACAACACAAGATTCACACATGGACTTTTAACCACCATTGTGATCTTAGACATCTCGTTAGTGTACTTGGATGGAGTTTTCGGTACCATTAAAACCCCTCAACATCCAAGGCGACTTTATTCACGGTGCACCCAATCCTATAGCCGGCTAACTATATCCGATTCAAGTACTTTAAAACCAACACATCACTTGCCAATATACATCAATTATCATCAACAATCCATTGTTTTAAAGCATTAATCAAAGCCATTAAACAATCATGCATCACTATGCATCAAATCCACATTTATCAATGTCAAACCAAGGATCTCTTACCTTGAGCATCCTTCAACACATGGCTTTCAAAACCAGCATTTATCATGCTAAAACATGCTTTCAAAACTGAATTTAAACATGCAAAATAAACACATTGCATCCGACCATCTCATGGTTCAACAAAGAGAGAGTTTCTTCGAAAACTTACTCTTGAGCTTAGTTAAGTTGCTTAGACTTAAACTAAGCTCCCAAAACCTTCAAACATTGGTTTCAAAGCTGAAAACCAAACTTCACTCATTGATTCCGTTTCGCAAGCTTGCCGAAACGCCGATAAAGCCTCTGGATCAACACCACAAGGATCCGAATGAGTCTCTTCTGTTTTAAACACATCAAAGAAGAGGATTAATGCATCATCATGCATTAAAATCTTCAGCCACAACACCTAAACTCGCTGCTCTCATCAAATCTAACATTTCGGCTACCAAACACAACCGAAATCACATCCAAATTCATCCTCAACATTACCCAGCCAAGATCCATCACTTCTAAACATTCTTAAACATCAATTAACATCCAAAAAGGATCTAAACTCGTCCTTATACCCCCAGCAACAACAGAACACCAAGATCACCCTAAAAACTACCATTTTCACATGTAAAAACTTAGGAAAATCAACCTATTCGGGATTGCATTCATTAAACCTCAATTACACATCATTTAACATCCAAAATACTTTAAAAAGACATCTCCAAAACAGAGCCCAAACATTCATTACGGATTTCTTCAAGATTAAATCCAACTCTTGAGTTTTAAGCCAAAATCAAGATCACAACATCAAAACCTTTTATAAAACTTAATTTAAGGATTGAGAACTTGGGAATTTCAATAAAGAACTAAATATTTAGAGGAGAAGAACATCCTTATAACCCCCTTAACCCGGCCTAGACGATTGACCCGAATTAAGAAAGTCACACGGGGAAAACCAAAGTCAACCCGAAAGTCAACCTTGATTAACGACCCTTTTTTTTTTCTTTTTAATCTTATCTAGATGCACATTACACCTATGTGTGATCATACAAACAACATACTCAAAGATCACAAACATCAGAGGTCAAACAGGGACCCAATTGAACAAATTACAACTTTAGGGACCAAATTGTAATTTCTGATAAATATAAGGACTTAACCAAATTTGAAGTTACCATCTTGAAATTAAATAGGTTTCATGCTTCTCTGTGAAATTTCAGCTCAAAAGGACTTCCCAAACTCATACAATTGAACAAACAAGATTCAGGACCAAAACGTAAACCAAACAAAACATTTAAAGATTCTTTTAACCAGATTAACGGTCGTGTATCGATACGCCTGGAGTCGTATCGATACACGGGGAAAACAGAAACTTGGACGAGTATCGATACCCAACCCGTATCGATACGCATGGCCAGAAATCTGCAGATTTGGCTCTTGCGTATCGATACGCAAGCTCGAGTATCGATACTCCTGCCAGAAATCGACTTAAAACAGCAACAATCATGCTTCAAACTTCAATTAAACAACACCAAATCATACCACAAAGTCTACCAACATGCAAGGACCATAAATGCAGCACCAATTCAACATATAACCAACACATATGAAAAGCCCCAAATTCTAATGGCATGCTTCCTAACAAGCTAGCTATTCAACACCAAACTTCCAAAACAAGCATATATGGTTCCAATGCAAAAACCAGCAAACACATCAACATTCAACATACTTAGGGAGCCTCAAACACCTCCCAAAACATACACATTGGTCCCCCATTGCCAAAACATACAAAAGCTAAATTGCACTTATAAAACCTTCATACTTTGAGCTTCACTTGAACTTGATTGCTTGCCCTTTCTTGCTGCCCTTAAGGTACTCTAATGATCTGCATTATTGATTTAAGAAAACGTAGAGAGCGTAAGCAAAAGCTTAGTGAGGCATGCTCATTAAAAACAATTCAATAATGCAATTAAAACCATTTATAAATCATGCTTAAAGTCAACCTTTGCACATGCTCAAAGCACACTTTAAAACAAGCAATCTCATGCTTCATATCATATATCAAAACAAGCATCTCATGCTTCTTACATACTTAACATGTCATATTGGCTCAAGTGACAAATTCCATTTCATAAAACAAGTTCAACAACTTCCCAAGGACTTTTAAACACCTTGGCCCCAAGGACTTTTAAACACCTTGGCCTATGGACTTTTAAACACCATAGAAAGTATCTCATCAAGGACTTTTAAACACCTTGATCCCAAGGACTTTTAAACACCTTGGCCATGGACTTTTAAACACCATGAATTGAATCTCATCAAGGACTTTTAAACACCTTGATCCCAAGGACTTTTAAACACCTTGGCCTATGGACTTTTAAACACCATAGAAAGGATCACCTAAGGACTTTTAAACACCTTAGTGTCCGCAACATGAACCATCCAAGGACTTTTAACCACCTTGATGTTCATAAGTAACAAGGCTCACTCAAGGACTTTTAACCACCTTAGTGACCTTAACATTTTAAAAACATCACTTGCCAATATACATCATTTTCATCATTTAATCCACTGTTTTAAAGCATTAAAACAAGCCATTTCATCATGCGTTTCAAGCATCAAACCACATCATTTCAATGTACAAAATCAAGGAACTCCTACCTAGAGTTACCTTCAACATATGGCTTACATCATCAGCAAAAACCATGCTAAAACATGCTTTCAAAACAGTAATTAAAACATGCAAATCATCATTTTGCATCACATCAAAATCATGGCCACCACTAGAGAGAAAATCCGAAAACTTACACTTGAGCTTAGCAAAGTTGTTTAGACTTAAACTAAGCTCCCACAACCTTCAAACCTTGGTTTAAAAAGCTGAAAATCCAATTTCCACAATTGCACTCACCGATTTCCACTTCGCCACTTGCCGAAGCACGAAATCAAGCTTCCGGATCAACCAAACTTGGATCCAAAGATGCCTCCCCTGTTTCAACACATCAAAGCAGTAAATTAATGCATCACCATGCATCAATTACTTCAATGAAAGCACCTAAACTCGCTGCTCTCATCCAACCTCCATTTTCGGCCACCAAACACAACCGAAAATGCATCAAAACCACTTCTAAACAAAGCCCAGCCATAACCCAGCAAAACCTAACATCCATCATCACCATTTAACATCTAAAAACAACCTACAACCATCCTTATACCTCCAGCAACATCAGATCACCAAGATCACCTCAAAAACCACCTTAAAACACAAGCTAAACTTAGGAAACTCAACCTATCCGGGATTGCATTGATCAAAACTCATTTCCTTATCAATTTAGAGTTCATTTAACATCAAAAACACCTCTTAAAACCCAGATTACTCAGATCTAACGAAAATCAAGTGAAAACATCAAAATCTTGCATAATTAGCCAAGATCCACAAATCTACTTGAAAACCTTTAATTAAACATAAATTTAGGATTGAAAACTTTAGGAATTTCATTAAAGAACTTAAAGTTCAGAGGAGAAATCGTTCATACCTCCAAACTTGTGATTCTCCACTTTTTGGAATGAAAACCTTGTTGAAACTTGTAGCAATTGAGTAGGTTTTGATGACACAATGATTTGCTATCAATTGTGAATTGAAAGGATGATTTTAGATGAAGAAATCAGATCAAAATCTCTGGAAAAAGAAATGTTTGGTTGGAGAGAAAATGAGAGAAGAAAATAGGAAGTTAGGAAAGAAAATAGTAAAAATGAGTTTCCCTCCTTTTATGAAACCTTTAAAATCAGAATTTAGGATTAAAATATCTTAGAAAAATCTGGAGAATTCACTTTTGGGCAAATAGCTCCTTAAAGATTCAAAGTTTCAATCCTTTTTAAAACAGCCACCAAATTTGCGAAAATTACATTTTGGTCACTAGCCAAAATGTCAACCTTCCAAACCTCATTTTCCAAAATTGTTTTCACAGTTCATCTAATTATATTAAAAGATGATTTTAGAACATTTTTCCATATTTTTAATGCAACCCGAACTAGGCTTTCCTAATTTAACCTCTTTAGATTCGAACAGGACTTTGACCAAACCGGTCAACGCCCAAAACTTCTAAGCCCAAAACCGGGGCGTTACAATCCTTACCTCTAAATGTAGATTTCTCCTTGATTTGAGCCAAAATCCTTGAAAAAATCAATAAGCAAATGAAGAGGATTTGATGTAGAAAGGATTAGGAATCTTTTGATGATTGAAACCTCATCATTTAGTGTGAAAATCAAAAGAAAAGCTGCCGTGGAAATGTGTTTGGCTGAGGGAATTTTGAGAGAAAATGAGATGAGAAAGTTTTTAAGAAAGTTAGTTATGAAAAGCTAAAAATGATTTTCCCTCACTTCTTTTAATTAATTAAACATTAAAAAAATCATTAAAATTAAGAAAAAATATGGAGAAATCCTTCCTTGGGTAAATTAGCTCCTTAAAGATTCAAAGTTTCAATCCTTACAAAACGTCACCACTGAACTTTTCAAAAATTACATTTTAGTCACTATTTCAAAATGTCACACTTCCAAACCTTATTTCGTAAAATTGATTTCACCACTCTCTTATATATATTAAAAGAGGATTTTTAGATATTTTTCCATATTTTTAATGCATCCTGAACTAGACTTTCCCTAAAACCACCTTTTATATTCGAACCAAAAATCAGACCGGTCTGGTTCAGACCCTAAACTTCCAAGCCCAAAATTGGGGTGTTACATCTTAAAATCACATCGGATACACGAATTCCCAAGTGTTATCCCAACACTTCATACATTATCATCGGTATCTTAAGGTTCACACATGGGAGCTACCCTCCACCGTTGTGAGACCGGTGGCAGAGTATTCGGTACCTTACAACCCCTCAACACCACTCATCAGTAGATGTATAACCCCACTAACGAGAGACAGGACACAAATCAATTACTTCAATCGTTAGCGTACTTGGATGGAGTGTTCGGTACACCGTATAAACCCCTCAACATCCAAGGCAACTTGTTTATAGTGCACTCAAGCGTATAGGCGGCTAACTATATCCGATTTCATTTATAAACCATTTTTTACAACATCACTTGCCAATATAATTCTCATTTAGCACAAACCTCACTGTTTTCAAAGCATTACCAATAAGCCACATTTCCAAGCATCAAACCATGCTTCATAAAACATGTATAAGCATATACATTCAAGGATCACTTACCATGTGCATCCTTCATCAATATAACATCAAAACAGTAAATCACTTACATTAAATCACGCTTTAAACAGTAGGTAAAACACATTTAAAAAAAGTGCATCAACTAATTCATAATAGTACAATCCGAGGGAGAAAATCCTTTAACTTACTTCCGAACTTAATAAATTGTTTCAAGCTTACACTAAGTTCCCAAAACCACCTTTTAAGTGATTCAAAGCTGGAAAACTCATTCCCACTCACCGACTCGTGAAACCAAGATTCGCCGATGCGAATTTAAGCATCCGAGTCCCCAAATCTTCACTGATTGCTTCTGATGTAATCTCCCTTGTTTATACCACATAAGAAAAGAGGATTAATGCATCATAATGCATTAAAATCACCATCAACTTAAACAATCTCGCTGCTCTGCCCTAAAGCACCAAAATACCCATCTAAAACAACAGAAATCACCTTGGATTGCTCTCTAAACTCAGCACAGCCATAATTTAACACTTCTATCTCGTTTTAACCATCAATCAACATCCAAAATCATCCTAATCTCACCCTTATACCTCCAGCAAGTCAGATTTCACTTTAACACCTCAAAAACTCAAAATCTGACAATTTAACAATTAGAGATCCAACTCATTTCGGGATTACTTTCATAAAGCCTTTATTTCCACATCATTTAACATCCGAATTGTGACTAAAATCAGCCTCAAATCAATTAAAACAGTGCCCAAATGAAAATCTTGAAAAATCATCTTATAAAGCTCAATTTAACAAATTCATCAATTAATTTACAAAAATCTTGTTAATAAACAAAACTAGAGAGCCAAAGACTTGGGAATTTCAATAAAGAACCTTGATTAGAGGAGAGAAAAGAAACATCACCTCTAACACAAGCTTTCCCCTTGATTTGCAATGATTTTGGTGAAATCCTTCAAGAAAACTCTAGCTAGTTGAAGTACAAATCAATGGGCATCATTTAGAAATCAAAAGTAGATAGAATGAGATGAATCTCTGAAGCTTTTCGTGATGAAAAGAGAGTTTGGATGCTAGGAAAGTTCAGAGAAAAGTTTTGGAGAAAGTAGTTACGTGAGAAAATGATTAGTCAATTAAGATCTCCTTTAACAAAACTCTTTTATTAAAACATTTAATTAAATCATTTAACACTCCAAATAAAGGGAAATAGCTGATACCAACTTGGTGTAATAGCTTCCTAAGGATTCTAAGTTTTGGCTCTCTTCGATTTAGCCATTAAAACAGAACTTTCAATTTTTACATTTTAGTCACCAAACCGAAATGTCGACCTTCCAAAAATCATTTTCCAAAATTGGCTTCACTTTCCCTCAATACATATTCAAATAGGATTTTAGAAAATTTTCACATGATTTTATCACATCTCGAACTAAGATTTCCCTGAACCAACTCCGAACTGACCCGAATCTCTAATCTAGGTTCATCGAACCCTAAACCACCCTTAAAAACCACTAAGCCAAAAACCGAGGCGTTACAACTCTCCCCCATTTAGGAAATTTCGTCCTCGAAATTTTTATTGAAGGAAAAAGGTGTGGAAACTGCCTCAACATGTCCGCTTTGCTTTCCCACCTGGCCTCCTCAACTCCTCGATGTCGCCACAACACCTTCATAAGTTCAATCGTCTTACCACGAAGAACCTTGCAACTAGAATCAAGAATCCCAACTGGTTCCTCGTCATAAGACAAATCCGGATTCAACTCAATCTCCTCAACAAGCATAACATGAGATGGATCTGATCTATACCTTCGCAACATCGAAACATGAAACACATCATTAATTTTCTCCAACTCGGGAGGCAACCTCAACTGATATGCAACAGGACCATCACGCTTCATAACCTCGTAAGGTCCAATGAATCGTGGACTAAGCTTACCCTTATGTCCAAACCTCATCACCTTCTTCCAAGGCGATGCCTTCAAGAACACGCGATCTCCAACCGCAAACTCAATCTCCTTACGCTTTAAATCCGCGTAGGACTTTGGCGATCTGATGCAGCCTTCAACCGCTCACAAATAAGCTTCACTTTCTCCGTCGTTCCCTTAAGAAAATACGGCAAGGAAACCAACTTCTACCCCACCTCCACCCAACAAAGAGGCGTTCTACACTTTCTTCCATACAAAGCTTCATACGGAGCCATTTGTATACTCACTTGAAAACTATTATTATAGGAAAACTCCACTAGAGACAACTGTTTCTCCCAAGAACCTTGGAAATCTATAACACAACACCTCAACATATCCTCAAGCACTTGGTTAACTCACTCAGAGTGACCGTTCGTCTGAGGATGATGCGAGGTACTAAAATTCAAACGCGTACCCAACGCTTGATGTAAGCACTCCCAAAACCTCGTTGTAAACCTCTGATCCCTATCCGACACTATAGATTTAGGTACACCATGCAATTGCACTATCTCTGCAATGTACAACTCTGCCAGCTTATCCAACGTTATGTAGTATGCACAACTAAGAAAAGCGCACACTTCGTAAGGCGATCTACAATCACCCAAACGGAGTTCTTCTTTGACGGGGTCAAAGGCAAACCAGACACAAAATCCATCGTAATCCTCTCCCATTTCCATTCCTGTATTCTCAAAGGTTGCAGCAACCCGTAAGGAAATTGATGCTCAGCTTTCACACGCTGCCAAACCATACACATGCTCACAAAATCAGCAACATCCTTTTTCAACCCAACCCCATAGTACTCATCTTTCAATCCACGATACATCATAGTACTACCAAGATGCATAGCAAAAGGACTGCTATGAGCCTCAGTCAAAATAGTGCGCCTCAACTCAACATTCTCTAGCACGACTATTCGACTTTTAAAACATAAAACACTATCATCATTGAAACAAAAATCCGTTGCATTACCATCTGTTATATCCTGCACATGAGGCACCAAAGAATCATCAAGCAACTGCTTCACCTTAATCAACTAAACCAATGAAGGCTTCACTTATAACTCTGCTATCAACCCACCATCTCGCGATATGCTCAACCGAGCAAACATCGCTCTCAACTCTACGACCACTTTCCTACTCAAGGCATCGACCACAACATTGGCCTTTCAAGGATGATACTCTATCGTCAGATCGTAATCCTTGAGCAACTCCAACCATCTTCGTTGCCTAAGATTCAACTCTCTCTGAGACATTAGATATTTCAAACTCTTATGATCCGTATAGACCACACACTTCTCATCGTAAAGGTAATGCCTCCAAATCTTCAAAGCAAACACAACTGCAGCAAGCTCTAGACCATGAGTAGGATAGTTACACTCATGCACCTTCAATTGCCTAGATGCATACGCCACAACCTTCCCACCTTGCATCAACACACAACCTAGACCAACATACGATGCATCACTGTAAACTACAAACTCCTTACCCGATTCAGGATGAATCAAGATGGGAGCTTGCGTCAAAGCTTCCTTCAACTTGTCGAAAGCTTGTTGTCTAACATTCGTCCACTCAAAACGGACGTTATGTTGCAACAACTTGGTTAACGAAGCAGCAATCTTAAAGAAACCCTCCAAAAACCATCAATAGTATCCTACAAAACCAAGAAAACTACACACTTCCGTCACCAATTTAGGTGTCTTCCAATTTGTCACCGCCTCGATCTTTTGCGAGTCAACTCGGATACCCTCAGCCGACACCACATGTCCAAGGAAGACCACTTCCCTGAGCCAAAACTCGCACTTGCTCAACTTAGCATAAAGCTTATTTTCCAACAACACTTGCAACACAATTCGTAAATGCTTATCATGATCCTCCTTGGTACGAGAGTACACAAGAATATCATCAATAAACACTACCACGAACTGATCCAAAAACACATGGAACATACGATTCATCATATCCATGAATGCAGCAGGCGCATTCGTCTAACCAAACGGCATCACCAAGAACTCATAATGCACGTACCTTGTAAGAAAAGTTGTCTTAGGCAAATCTACATCCTTTACCTTCAATTGATAATATCCAGACCTCAAATCAATCTTAGAAAACACTGAAGCACCTCGAAACTGATGAAACAAATCATCAATCCTTGGCAAAGGATACTTGTTCTTAATCGTCAACTTGTTCAGTTTCCAATAGTCTATACACATACGCATTGTGCCATCTTTCTTCTTTACAAACAAGACTGGTGCACCCCAAGGTTAAACACTCGGCCTAATGAACCCTCGATCTAGCAACTCTTGAATTTGCGTTTTCAACTCCTTCAGCTCCTTAGGTGCTATCTGATAAGGAGCAATTGACACTGGAGTCGTATTTTCATACAACTCAATGCAAAAATCAACTTCTATGTTTGGTGGCAAACCATGCAACTCTTCCGGAAAGACACCCGAAAACTTACATACTATTCGTATATCTTGTACTCGCACTTCCTTTGTACCATGATTCATCATATAAGCTAAGAAAGCTTCAAAACCCAACACCATCATATGACTCGCTTCAAGAGCCGAAATTGCACTGGACAAGAATTTCATATTCTCGCACACGATTACCACTTCGTAATCATCAACAAGTTTCAAGGTAACTTGCTTAACATCGAAATCGACCACAGCCCTATGCTCGGTCAACCAATCCATCTCGAGGATTACATTAAAACCATAGAAAGGAAACTCCATTAAATCAACCACAAACACTTGGCCATGAACAGACAAAGGACATCTCCTATACAACTTCCTCGTAACAATAGTTTCACCAAAGGAACTAGTTACTTCCATTCCACATCTTACATCTCAACATGGATATCAAGCAAATTTGCATGGTCACTCAAGATGTATAAATGCGTAGATCCAGAATCAATCAAAGCTAACAATGACAAGGATTGCAAACTCAAAGTACCTACAATCACATCGGTGTCATTGCATCCCTCGTGATGTGCATACACCCTCGCAGGACCACCACCCTCGGGTTGAATAGCCACAACATGTGCTACAACTCTCTGTCCATCCTCCCTACGTTGTAAATTACCATGACCGTGCCCACGGTCTCTACGTGGTGCAACAACAGGTGCATGACCCTTACCACCTCCAGCCAACAAGGGAAATCATGCCTCAAATGTTGAGCTGATCCGCAACTCCAATAAGAGTTAGCTGCCACAGCCGCAGGAGTCTGCGCCTCTCGAGCCATATGAGGACAATCTCACCTCAAATGCTTACGCGACCCACATGCCAACAAGCATTTTGTTCAGATCTCACTTTGTTACCCTGAACTGGCGCACCACGCCCAACATTACCTCCCCTCGCCTCAAGCCAGTATCTACGATCACGATGCCTCTTATACTGTCCACCGCCTTGACCAGTATCCGCCACTCTCTTACTCGAGCTAGAGCTACCCACGCGAGATGACAAACCCAAACTCAGCTCGATATCCTTAGCTCACGTCCCCAACACTTCAAAATCTATATAATCATAGGCTAGCATGAAAGCCTTCACTTCGTGCACCAAGCCATAACGGAAGTGATCACATCGATGCATATCACTCGGCACCAATTCAGGAGCATACTGGCTCAAATGAACACACTGGACCTCATACTCAGCCACTGTCATGCTACCTTGAACCAAGGACATGAACTCACGCTTCTTGTCGTCCAAGTATCTAACCCCTAGATACTTCTTAAAGGCAGCTTGGAAGAACTCCCAATCCACCTCATTGGGCTCCATAGCTGCAGTCACAGTCGTCCACCAATTGTATGCATCACTATGCAACAAAGAAACATCACATTCTAGTTTATGTGCATTATTGCACCCCATTTGATCCAAAATACAGGTCATACTAGCCATCCAAGCCTCAAATACTTCAGGAGATAATCAACGATACTCAACGCCTCCTAAACTTCGCAAGCGTTCTAACGGCGATCCCACATTCCCAGCAACAGGTGCTTGCACTTACACTCCAGCAACAGCAGCCTGGAATACACCAGTCATCGCCTGAACCAAAGGTGTTAGATCACCCAACATAGGACCAGCTTGTCCATTCTGTCCTTGCTCCTCACCCCTAGGTGGAGACGGCGGAGGAGGTAAATTCCCACTAATCAGAACCTCGTTCTCCTGATTTCCTAGCTCACCCGTTGGAGCAATCGTACTCAAACGTAACTCTCTTCTCGGTCCCATTGTTCTATTATAATTAAATCTTGATAATAAAACAAAACAAGAAATCAGGCCATCTTCAAGAAAGGATCCAAGACTTCGAATTCAATTTAAAAATACTTTACTATAGTAATAAGGTAATGGGTTTCCCAATTTCCCCCAAACATAGCATAAGGCATACAACATATGTATCACAACCACCGTGCCTAGCAATCAATCAAGTTCAGCCCATAACATCATCTTGTATATAACAGCTCATACATACATCACAATCATCATGCATGGCATCCATATCATTTGATCACCATCAACATGATTATAACAATCACCGTACAAATCAAACACAATCAATCACTTGAAATCGCATCACATCAACTTACTGTTAACTTACCATCATCCTATTCTTTCGAAACTTGGCTCTGATACCACCAAATGGAACCCCCTCGACCCGGCCTAGATGATAGACCGAACCGAACGGGTCACACAGGGAATATTGAAGTAAACCGAGAAGGTTTACCTCAATAAATAACCCTATATTTTTTTTCTTTTTATCTTGTCTAGATGCTCATTAGAAACCCAAGTGTTTGTCATCACAGCGGAACATACACAACATTAATCGGACATCGATTAAGGCTCAATTGCTTTCAAATACGATTTTTGAGACCATTTTTGAAAACTTAACAAATTAAGAGGGATTCTTCTAATTTTAGGTTACCATCTAAAAATTAATCATGTTATAAGCATCTCTGCCAAATCTCAGCTCAAAACAATCATCCCAGCTCACTTAATTGCATCTACAATATCTAGGAACCAAAACGTAAGGAAATGGAACATGCAAAGATACACTTTAACAACAAAACTGACATCGTATCGATACCCTTAGAGAGGGTATCGATACGCCCTTGACAATTAGACTCCCAGGTGCAGCAAAACAAAGATTCGTACTGATACCCTCAACACCCATATCGATACGCCCAAAATCAGTAGCCAAAATTCGTATCGATACGCCCCCTCGCATCGATACGCCCCTCTATTTTACGAAGCTCGTACTGATACACTATCAAGGGTATCGATATCTTGTAGCTTGCAATTATACAATTTGCTTGTTTTACACATCCTAAACCACTCAAAGGCAACCCAACATGCTTCCAATCAAACACAATGAATTTAAACATCAATCCTTAAGCATGCATAACGATTTAAACAACAAGACATGGCAATCATCATCAACGAGTTCTAAAGGAATGCTTCCTATGAAATCAATCCATCCAAGAGTCAAAACTCACTTCAAAGCTTAAACCAACATATAGAGGCCTCTTAAAGCTTAAAACCAGTAAACAAACATGCGCATAGAGGGAGTTCATACACATCTCCCAAATAGACTATGGTACCCCCCTTTGCCCTTATTACTCTAGTCCATAAACGAAACATACATTCAAGTGAAGTCTCTTACGATCCCCTTGCAAGTTGCTGCCTCCAAGCACTCAATTATCTTCATTGATGGACAAAGAGAGCGTAGGCATACAAGCTTAGAGAGGAGTACTCAAAACCAAAACACCATCAATGCATAAAAACCATTTTCCATTATTTGAAAAACATCATCCCTTTTATAAACCATGCACTTTTCTTAACAAATCAGCATGTTAAACATCATGCAACAAGTATTATGAACTCAACAGCAAATCCATTGCTATCACTCAACTTAAGTCTTCCCATGCATAGCTACCATATGCAAAGCTTAAAGGGTAAAACATACATATACAAAATATGCATCATTAATCATTTCATAATACTTTATGAATTATATTGGCTCACAAGTGATCATCAACATTTTCATTTCTCAAAGTCACATCGGTACACGGATTCCCAAGTGTTGTCCCAACACTTCATACATTCTCACCGGCATCTCAAGGTTCACAAATGGGAGCTACCCATTACCGTTGTAACACCTGTGGTGGAGTCGTTAGGGTACTTGGATGGAGTTTTTAATACACCGTATAAACCCCTCAACATCCAAGGCGACTTGTTTATAGTGCACTCAAACCTATAGCTGGCTAACTATATCTGATTTCATTTCTAAACCATTTTTTACAACTTCCCTTGCCAATATAATTCTCATTTAGCACAAACCTCACTGTTTTCAAAGCATTACCAATGAGCCATATTTCCAAGCATCAAACCATACTTCATAAAACATGTGTAAGCATATACATTCAAGGATCACTTACCATGTGTATCCTTCGTCAATATAACATCAAAACAGTAAGTCACTTACTTTAAATCATGCTTTAAACAATAGTTAAAACACATTTAAAAACAAGTGCATCAACAAATTCATAATAGCACAATCTAAAGGAGAAAATCCTTTTACTTACTTTCGAACTTAGTAAAGTGTTTCAAGCTTACACTAAGTTCCCAAAACCACCTTTTATGTGTTTCAAAACTGGAAAACTCATTCCCACTCACCGACTCGCGAAACCAAGATTCGTCGACATGAATTTAAGCATTAGAGCCCCTGAATCTTCACCGATTGCTTCCGATGTAATCTCTCATGTTTATACCACATAATAATATAGGTTTAATGCATCATGATGCATTAAAATCACCAACAACTTAAACAATCTCGCTGCTCTACCCTAAAGCACCAAAATACCCATCTGAAATCACCTTCGATTGCTCTCTAAACTCATCCCAACCATAATCTAACACTTCTATCCCATTTTAACCATCAATCAACATCCAAAATCATCCTAATTTCGTCCTTATACCTCTAGCAAGTCAAATTTCTCAGTAACACCTCAAAAACTCAAAATATAACAATCTAACAATTAGAGATCCAACTCATTTCGGGATTACTTTCATAAATCCTTTCTTTACACATCATTTAAAATCCAAATTGTGATTAAAATCAGCCTCAAATCAATCAAAATAGTGCCCAAACAAAAATCTTGAAAAATCATCTTATAAAAGCTCAATTTAACAAATTCATCAATTAATTTACAAAAATCTTGTTAATAAACAAAACTAGAGAGCCAAAGACGTGGGAATTTCAATAAAGAACCTTGATTAGAGGAGAGAAAAGAAAGATCACATCTAACACAAGCTTTCCCCTTGATTTGCAATTATTTTGGTGAAATCCTTCAAGAAAACTCTAACTAGTTGAAGTAGAAATCTATGGGCATCATTTAGAAATCAAAAGTAGATAGAATGAGATGAATCTATGAAGATTTTAGTGATGAAAAGAGAATTTGGATCCTAGGAAAGTTGAGAGAAAAGTTTTGGAAAAAGTAGTTACGTGAGAAAATGATTAGTCAATAAAGATCCCCTTTATTAAAACTCTTTTATTAAAACATTTAATTAAATCATTTAAAACTCCAAATGAAGGAAAATAGCTTATACCAACTTGGTGTAATAGCTATGTAGGGCATGTAGAGGTTCCCCTTTTTGTAAGAGCGCAAGTGCACACTCATGCCAAGTTATAGTATAAAAGATGTCGAATCCCACGAGGATTGGACAGTGATCTTCAGTTGTTGGTTTTCCTGCACAAGAAGCAAGTAGTATAGTTTTATGTTTAAGGAAGTGAAGAGAAAGAAAGTTTGTAAAGGAAATAATCAGATTGGAGAAGTGGGTCCGATTATGTTGTACTGTAGTGAGAAACAGAATTGAATAGGACGGAGTGCTTCGCGCTGCCAGCCTTCGCTGCCTCGGCGGATGATGGCAGGTTGCTGCCCTGACGCTCTCGCTGCTCTAGCAGGTGGAATGGTGGGAAGTTCTTGCGGCAAAAACGGTAGATCTTCTAAGGTTCGTCAGAATGTTCTGATGTGATTCCACTTATGTCTAAGTCAGAATCCTGTCGTCGTCCTCTCTAGATAATACTCGTCGGCTTGAATCTTGTAGTGAACAGCAACATTTTGGTCGCTCTCTTTTAGCCACTTTAAACCCTAAACCTATGTCTAGGCTGAGTTGATCATAATGTCTATAGATGAAATCGTACCTATCTCTTTCGTGAATTCGACTCTCTCGATACCGAACAAATAGATTGCTTCGAATAAACTCTCAAATTACTCAAAACAGTGAAGAACATAAGATAGACAAACCTTGAAGATTTTATTAAAGAAAAGCACTCGAAATTCTAACAATAGTTCCCACTACTTTACAACACACCCGAAACCCAAGAGAAATCTTAGAACATGTCGGCTTCTCAAACACTCTCTAATCTACTATTAATGATCAATTACAAGCCCTTAGGTGTTTATTTATATGGAAAGTCTAGTGTAATCCTACTTGGGGAAGAAGTAGGAGAAGACTAGGGTAACTCCTACTTGGAGAAGAAGTAAGGTTGAAATACATTAAATAAAAGCTATCTTCTTGGGCCTTAAATCTTCCTTCCTTGAAATTCTCCTATTTTCATGGGATTTGCCTTTGACTTTCCTCAGCCCTTTTCATGGTCTTCCCATGGTCCGATTGGCATGCAAATGGTCTCTAAAAATCAGGCTTTTCTTGCTCTTCAAAACGCTTACAATTTTGCATATTTCTGCCACTGTCGTATCTAGAATGTTGCCGCCGCCACAGCAAATCTGCCGCCGGGGTGGGTTTTTCGGCCTAGTTTTACTTTCTTGGTTCTGCTTCCCTCAGTAGAAGTTGGCTTAGATCTGGACCATCCAGAGATGATTATGCACCGTTTTCATCATGTTCCTTCACTATGCACGATGTGGTAGTGCCCGCCCGGGCAGCATCGCTGGCGGCATCGCCGGCGGCATCACTGCTCTGTTAGTGAGTAAATATGTACAAACATCAAACTGCATCAAAATAATACATTTTCCACCAAATAACACAAACATGGAGACCAAGCAACTTAAGACGTGAAATTCAGTGTTTTATGCAAAAAGGGCTACAATATAACTTGAATTGGTATAGGTTTAGCAATAATTGTCATAGAAAAAAGGGTGAAAATATAGAACTTTTAGACACTCATCACACCCCTAAACTCGAACTATTGTTTGTCCTCAACCAATGCAAATATATATAATCACTTGCAAAATTTTCCAATCTTCATAGACATTGCCTCAACTCGCCTTCTTCCTCATGACCTAGCACTTAAAATACATAATTAAGTTTTTCGAATGACTCAAGATTTTCCCGGAATCAACCTATAATGCCATGTGAGTGTGTGCATGCTTGTGAACAAGATAGATTCTAGGATTCTATATAAGCTAAAGCAATTAAATTAACTTCTAGGGTTTTTTCTAACTTTCTTTACTAGAGCCAGTTTCGGGCACCTCTAGTTTGTGAACCAATTCCAACTTTTCTCGAGATCTTCCACTAGAGCCAGTTTCGGGCACCTCTAGTTATCCTTATTACTATAATGGAATTTTAAACATTCCTAGTAATTTTCTTAACCCTATACTAGAGCCGGATATAGGCACCTCTAGCACATAATATTTTCAATTTAAACCCAAGTAATAACTAACCTTAACTCACTAGAATTCCGGCAAATCTACCACGTCACAATGGTGTCTATTTTGTTTTGGCACTATAGAGAGTTTCTATGTGTTTCCTAAGTCATTATTATCTTGAAAGTTCTAAAGTTTAAGTACTAAGGTAGTTTTCATGATTGAAAGAATGCTGCAAGTCTAAGCAAAGCTAAGTCAGAAAAGAAAATTCAGGCAAGTGATAGAAAAAGAAAACAGTTCATTATTTGCTGACATAATGTCGTCGCGGCGGGTAGATATGACAGAGTGATACCGCGGCGGGCAGATATGCCTACCCTTAAACTCAAAATTTGCATTGCCCTTAATGCATAATCACAAAAAGATATAAAATAACAGCAAGAGAAAAGGTGGACTAGATTGATGGGGAGTCGAAGGAATCCTCATCGGTGTCAGGGATGATCAATTTTCTCTGTGTTGTGTGCTTGATCCTTTTTTCTTGTGCACGGTGGTTGTTGGGGCATTGTTGGTCGCAGTTGCTTGGGCATCCTAATTATGTGCTGCTTTGGCGGCAGGTGCTGCCGAGGCATTAGGTATTGCTGAGGCATGCCCCGTCTCGTCTGTTTTGGCAGCAGTTTTGGCCAGATGTTTTCTCCCTTGGGTGAGCTTGGGCTTGCCATGGTTTGAGGTTCTTGGCCTGAGGGTTTTGTTTCTTGATGTGGAAAACAAACGAAACCTGAAAACTAATTATACTAAAGGCAAATAAAATATCTCCTAGATAAAATAAATGTGCACAAATTAAAAGCAACAATTAAAATTTTTAGAAAGAGCATTTTCATGCATCTTCTAAGGTTACCGCATATCCGAGAAAGCTGGAGTATGGTCGTTTACGATAATTCTTATAGTCCATCCGCACCCTCCATCGAGTGACTATTCTCTTGGTGGAGGAGTCCTTTTTCCTTGTTCCCTTGTAGTCTATGTGAACCTTCTTCCTTGTTTTTATTCCTGAAGGCGTATACATGTGATTAGCAAAAATTATATTAGTATCTAACCATGTACTTACCTTCTCTTTGTCGAAGTTCGTCATGGAGGAAAATTTCTTTTGCTGACGTGGCAGCTACTGTAGTAGCCAGTTACTACGGCAGTCTTATGTCATAATGCAGTGTAGGTAAAGGGAAAGCTCATACACTTCATGACTCCCCATACTGCTTTCCTCAGGTTCCTCAAAAATCTCCATCATTAGAGATTTCGGTGGCTTTGAAGTTGGTAGCTTTGGCTCCTCTAAATATATGTAGTCCATGGTTGACGAGGTTTCTGCCGAGGCGTGCATGGTTTTCGAGGCATATGATGATGTCGTGTCATCAATTTCTTTGCCAGCCTCTCTTGTTGTCGATGTGGTGTTGCTTTGTTCAGGTGGATGTCGGGACGGCTATTAATCTCGTTGTCCGGGCAGCATTCTGCATCCTCCTGGATTGGAGGTTCTAGATGCTCCTCACACTTCAAGGATCCTTCCTTGCTTAGCTCTTCGTCCTCTTGTCCTGGGACATCAGTATCCTTTAGGCTTAATTGTTCATGTTCATTCATTGCATTACTGAGGACTGAATTGCTCATACGTGCATCCATCTTAGCGATGTTGGCGTCAATAGCAATTGACACTTTGTCTGTGAGCACAAGGAAAGCTTGAAGTGTGTCCTCCAAGGATGTTGATTGTTGCTCGGGCATGTCAATTTCTGCAGCAAAATTGTTATGGTAAAAAGAATTTTGGGATTTTTGATCATACCATGAAAAGTCTTGCTGCTGCGGCGGCAGCATCTGCGGTAGTGGCATCTGTTGTTCGTAGTCAAACATCCACTCTCGAGTGGCTTTTCTTGACATGTCTTCTACAAACAGCTGAGGGAAACTTTCGAACGCATGATTGCCTTCACAAAATTCGCAGAAATCTTCCCACTGGCTGCCTTTGACTTGTAGTGCACCTGAATAAGAGCTTTCCCACATTTTATTGTTTTTTATATAATTAGATAAAGATAAATTAGAAACTAAAACTAAAGGCAGAAAAGAAAAGTGCAGAAAAAGTAAAATCGATGGTCACTGTTGCCAATCCCCGGCAACGGCGCCAAAAACACCTAGGGCTTGTAGGTGTTCCCCTTTTTGTAAGAGCGCAAGTGCGCACTCCTGCCAAGTTATAGTATAAAAGATGTCGAATCCCACGAGGATTGGACAGTGATCTTCGGTTGTTGGTTTTCCTACACAAGAAGCAAGTAGTTTAGTTTTATGTTTAAGGAAGTGCAGAGAAAGCAAGTTTGTAAAGGAAATAATCATATTGGAGAAGTGGGTCCAGTTATGTTGTGTTGTAGTGAGAAACAGAATTGAATAGCATGGAGTGCTTCGTGCTGCCAGCCTTGGCGGGTGATGGCAGGTTTCTACCCTAACGCTCTCGTTGCCCTGTCAGGTGGAATGGCGGGAAGTCCCGACGGTAAAAACATCAAATCTTCCAAGGTTCGGTAGAACGTTCTGATGTGATTCCGCTTATGTCTAAGTCAGAATCTTGTTGTCATCCTCTATAGATAATACTCATCGATGTGAATCTTGTAGTGAACAACAACGCTTTGGTCGTTCTCTTTTAGCCACTTTAAACCCTAAACCTATGTCTAGGCCGATTTGATCGCACCGTCTATAGATGAAATTGTGTCTATCTCTTTCGTGAGTTCGACTCTCTCGATACCGAACAAATAGATTACTTCGAATAAACTCTCGAATTACTCAAAATAGTGAAGAACATAAGATAGACAAACCTTAAAGATTTTATTAAAGAAAAGCACTCAAAATTCTAACAATAGTTCCCACTACTTTACAACACACCCAAAACCCAAGAGAAAGCTTAGAACATGTCGGCTTCTCGAACTCTCTCTAATCTACTATTAATGATCAATTACAAGCCTTTAGGTGTTTATTTATAGTGAAAGTCTAGGGTAATCCTACTTGGGGAATAAGTAGGAGAAGGCTAGGGTAACTCCTACTTGGAGAAGAATTAAGGTTGAAATAAATTAAATAAATTACAAGCCTTTGACTTTCCTCTGGCCTTTTCATGGTCCTCCCATGGTCCGATTGGCATGCAAATGGTCTCTCAAAATCAGGCTTTTCATGCTCTTCAAAATGCTTACCACTTTGCATATTTCTGCCACTGTCGTATCTGGAAGGTTACCTTCGAGGCGGGTTCTTTAGCCTGGTTTTGCTTCTCTCAGTAGAAGTTGGCTTAGATCTGGACCATCCGGAGATGATTCTGCACCGTTTCCATCATGTTCCTTCACTATGCATGTTGTGGCAGTGCCTGCCCGGGCAGCATCGCTGGCGGCATCGTCGGCGGCAACACTCCTCTGTTAGTGAGTAAATCTGCACAAGCATCAAAGTGCATCAAAATTGTACCTTTTCCACCAAATAACACAAATATAGAGATCAAGTAGTTTAAGACGTGAAATTCAGTGTTTTATGCAAAAAGGGCTACAATATAACTTGAATTGGTGTAGGTTTAGCAATAATTGTCATAGAAAAAAGGGTGAAAACATAGAAATTTTAGACACTCATCAAGCTCCCTAAGGATTCTAATTTTAGGCTCTCTTTGATTTAGCCATTAAAACAGAACTTTCAATTTTTACATTTTAGTCACCAAACCGAAATGTCGACCTTCCAAAAAATATTTTTCCAAATTTGGCTTCACTTTCCCTCAATACATATTTAAATAGGATTTTAGAAAATTTTCACATGATTTTATCACATCTCGAACTAATATTTCCTTGAACCAACTCTGAACTGACCCGGATCTCAAATCTAGGTTCATCGAACCCTAAACCGCCCTTAAAAACCTCTAGGACCAAAACCGGGGTGTTACTTATTGACTCTATTGTTCATTCACATTCTTCTAAATTTCACTTCTCCGGAATTCACGATTATTCTGAAAACAAATCAAAATATCAAAACATGGCACTTAGTCGACTCCCTCAATAACTCCCCCAATCTACAATGGATAATAGGAGGCGATTTAAATGAAATTCTTTCAAACAATGAAAAACAATGATGGTTCACCTGGACTAAATCGGACCCAAACACTTCAACTAACCTTGAACGCCTTGATCATTTTTACGCAAAACTCATTGGCATAACTCTTTTCCTATGCATCGCGTCATATCTGAATTTAATGTGAAATCTGACCATTGTTTCATCATTATGGACACCGAATACAACTGTTACCAACATCCCCAACATCATGATAACCAATTTTGAGTTGAAAATTGTTGGGATTACAGTAGAGAATGTATTTTCCTTGTTCGGGATACTTGGTCAACTACCAATGGGTCCACTATTGATAAAATACAAGCTGTTAGCGCTTGGCTAAACGACTGGCAATCATAACAGTGATTCACTTCCATGGGTCGTATAAAGGTCTTAAATAAGCAAATTAATCCCTTTCTTCCTCATTGGCTCTCTACCTCGGAGGAAGAATCTTATCTTGCTGCCAAATTAGAACTTAATCAACTTCTCGATTCCCAAGAAGCATATTGGGCTCAACGATCCCGAACAACTTGGCTAGCCCATGGATAAGAATACATCCTTCTTTCATGCTCGTGCAAATGAACGGCGTAAGAAAAATCAAATCAAATGCCTTCTCGACACTAATAATATATGGCAGGAAAGAAAGATAATATTATGGGAATATTTGTTAACTATTTCCAAAATCTTTTTTCTACTTCCGACCCTGATATTGCACCTCAAATTCTCAATAATATTAACACCTCGATTACGCCTACTATGAATGAGGCCTTAACAAGGCCTTTTATCCAAGAGGAAATCACTTATGCCTTTCTAGACATAGGTCCAAGGAAAGCCACTTGCATTAATGGGCTATCGAATGGGTTTTACCGACAGCATTAGGACACAATAGGTCAAGATGTCATTAACCTCTATCTTGATCTTCTATTTGGGAAAACAGACATGGCTAAGATCAATTGTGCAATTTTAGTCTTAATTCCCAAAGTAAATGAACCTACTATGATGCATCATTTACGCCCCATTAGTCTTTGTACGGTCATTTACAAGACTGCTGCAAAAGTTCTTGTAAATCATATGAAAGCTACCATCCCTTTCTGTATAAGTAGTAACCAAGTTGCCTTTGTTAAAGGTAGGAATATCTCAGATAACATTCTTACTGCACATGAATTAATCCACTCCCTTGATATTGGAGACTCAAACATCTTCCAAGGAGACGCTCTTAAACTAGACATGGAAAAGGCTTTCGACCGTGTTGAATGGCCCTTCCTTCAGTAGGTCATGCTTCGCATGGGTTTTAACTCACAATGGGTCTCTATAATTGTGTGTTGTATTACATCTATTTCTTTCACAGCTAGAGTGAACAACTCTCTATCCCCAATTTTCTATCCCAAATGGGGCCTCCATCATAGAGATCCCTTATCCCCCTTTCTCTTCCTTTTCTGCACACAGGGGCTATAAACTATTCTAAATATCGAGCAACAAAATGGTCATCTACCTGGACTATGTGCTAGTCGTCATGGACCACGTGTAAACCATTTCCTTTTTGCAGATGATTGCATGGTTTTCATAAACAACAACCCTGCGAAAGCGGAAAATCTAAAGAATGCTCTTCAAACCTATACTATATCCTCCGGACAAGCGGTCAATTTTGAAAAATCTACTATCTTTTTTAATCCAAGGTAATCTGCTGCGCACAAACTAGCCATTAATGCTATCCTACAAATTCGAGAAGTGGATGATATGGGGATCTACCTCGGTGTTCCCCTCCTAATTGGTAAATACAAAACAATTTCCCTTGGTTTCACAAGGGAAAAGGTGAACTCCCGACTGTCTCATTGGGACAAACATCTATTTTCATTCAGTGGTCGAGAGGTTTTCATTAAAGCAGTTATCCAATCTTTTCATCAGTATGTGATGTCATGCTACCTGCTACCAAAGAATATTATTGATGACATGACTACGTCCATTCGGCGTTATTGGTGGTCGGGTTGAAATAACAAACGGGGTTGGCATATGCTTCCATGGGAGCGTGTTTTTCAACCTAAATCCGCTGGAGGTGTCAGCTTCCAGGATTTACACCTTTTCAACATTGCCTTAATTGGCAAACAAGTATGGTGACTCATCTGTGATCCAAATAATTTGCTTGCTCAGATTTTTAAGGCCAAATACTACCCCTCATGCCACATAATTGATGTTGAGCCGACTCGTCGGGCTTCTTTTGCATGGCAAAGACTCTACCAAACCATGAAGCAACTCCACAATGGTTTTCTTAAATAGCCAGGGATTGACAGCTGAATCCGAATTCACCAGTACATCTGGGAGGTTCTTCTCCTATTTAGCTATATGGTGAATATGGGATTAATGATGAGCTACATACTTGATGTTATGAATTTATGGTCCCTGGACAACCTCGATGGGATACCACCAAAGTTCGTAATTTTCTCGACCCGAAAGATGCAAACACTATCCTCAATATTCCTATCATCGATGATACCCAGGATAAAATTTTATGGAGTAATCACGACTCTGGTATATACTCTATCTGGTCTGGCTATTCATTTCTACATAGGCCTCCAGCTCCTATAAATCGAGCTTCACTTATTCTGAAAGCTATCTCTAAACTACCTATTCTACCAAAAATTTGATCTTTTGGATGGTGTCTAGGTAATGACGCTCTACCAGTTGGATCTAAGCGTATGGTGGCTAACCTTGGAACTGGTTTATGTCCACTGTGTAATGAGGCGTAGGAAACGATTCTCCATGCTTTGAGGGACTGTCGAGGCGCAAATGAGGCTTTGCGACATGCTGGTCTACCCACCTCTATCCTTTCTAGCTCTGTAGTTTCGTCCCTACAATGGCTTGAGGAAGGAGCCACCAAATTGCCTCTACAATCCTTTGCGCTTTTTCTGATTGTGCTTTGGAACATATAGAATCGACGAAATGATTGGATTCACAACCATCATTTGCAGCCACCTTGGCTTACAGCTCTAAATTCACAGGGTATTTTACGGGAGTATGCTGATGCCAATATAAAAAGCACCCCCTCCTCAATCAGAGCTACCCCCGTTGTAAAACCTCGCTGGCAGTGCCCCCGTGGAGGATTTTTGAAGCTTAATACGGGCGGGGCTTTTGACCTAATCACTCAAGTTGTAGTTGTAGGTGTTATCGCGAGGAACTCGTCTGTTATTGTCCTTGGAGGACTTGCTTACCCCTTAGGTAGCTGTTTAGATGCATCCATGGTTGAAGCCCATGCCGTCATTGCTGGCATAATTTTTGCACGGGACCAAGGCTAGTCCAACCTGACCATTGAGACGAATTCAGCTTTTGTTGCGAATAAAATCAATTGTTTGGATCCAGATATGTCTACTTTGGGTACTCTAATTCAGCATGCTAAGTCTTTTCTTGCTAATACTGTTAATTTTAGCATCCGCTTTGTACCTAGAGGAGGGAATATTGTTGCTCATACTTTAGCCACTAGGGCTCTTCGTACCATGTCTTCTGTTTCTTTTAGTACTGATTATCCGGACTATATCTATGCCTTTGTAACTAATGAGATTTCTTCTCATCCATCTTAATATATATGGGTACTCTTTTTTCTCATAGGTGCTCTTTCGTTGCTTTTGGGGTACGAGGAGCTATATATGGGTTTTTAATGAGGCCCAACATTCTTTAAAAAAGAAAATAACTACCTTACTTTAATTAATTCATTTTATTCCTTTAATTAACACATTTAAAACTAATCCAATTGATAGAAAAATCCTATAAAAACACTTAGGTACATTAGCTCTTTAAAGATTCAAAGTTTTAACCTTTTTACAAAACAGTCACTAAAACAGTTTTTCACTTTCGCGTTTTGGTCTCTAGTCCCAAAATGTCAACTTTCCAAAACTCATTTTTCCAAAATTGATTTCACCAAAATAATTAAAATATTAAATAAGTATTTTTAACCATTTTCCATATTTTTATCTCGCATAAAAATATCCAATCCTGAATCTGACTCGAATCTCTAAGTCGGTCCATTGGACCGTCTAATTAACCCATAAACCGCTAGGCCCAAAACTGAGGTGTTACATTAGGAAAGAGATTGCTAGACTTTGGGGGTATAAGTCTAGGATTTGTGAGGTTATCTCCTTTAGCCTAAAAGGAAAGACAAATTAGTTAAATCCTTAGTGTGGATAGCTAATGTAGTGGATGTAGACCTTGTTTAGAAGGTTGAAACACTATAAATCAGTTGAGCATATTTCTTTTCTTTTTTCATTTGCTTCCACCAAATTTTTTTAATTTCCAATTCACCTGTAACGCCCTAAAAATAAGCTTAAAAGAAATTAGAGGTTCAATTGGATTGGTTTCGAACCGGTCGAATCGGATTGGTCAGATAAGTAGGTTTCGAGAAAATGGGAATTTTAATTGGAATATTGGTGGATAAAATTTTGATTTGGATTTCTAAAGAGGGTTGTGTTGGAGTATGCCCAAAGACCAATCATATGATGATTGAATAGACATACTATTTTACTAGATTTGTCAAGTAATGGCATTGTCGTTATTATCATTTGGTATGTTTCTGTGCATCAAACTAACCATTGGATAATAATGTCCATACAATAATACGATTATTGTTAAATAGGATCCTTAGTCGAATATTATTACGGGTATGGACAATGATAATATATAAAGACTAATATGTGGTTGATGACAAGCGTTGTCATTGACTTAGAGATGTCAAAATCAACACATAAGTATTTGTTAGAGAACAACATACTGGATTGACCCGCTATGAGCATGTTTCTTGGGTAATTATGTGACAGTCACAACATTGCTCATGATAAACATATGTATAATACTCAGACTTGATATCAACATGATTTCAACATAAAGATTTACGTATTTTGACAAAGTCAAACGTGTGTCGTAACTGACTACATTATAAACAATGATGATTGGATACATGATGACCTATGTAGTGAAATATGGTTGATCAAGAAAGGATTTGTCCCTCCTACATAATGGGAGAAATATCTTCGGCCACTTGATTGAGTGAGATTAGAAAATGCATGGCCATGCTCGAATATTATGATATGAGATATCATAGAGATTCGTTTATCATAATCTACTCAAGACATCAAGAAACACTAGATGGACAACGCAAGTGTGACTAACCCATGACTTGTGTTCATCTAAGATATAAAGGACAAAAGGATGAAATACATAAAGGAAGTTTATTCAGGAATTAGGAAAGTCAAACCATGACTTCATGCAACTTAGGTAGCAATGATGTATTGCTAGATGCCACTCATTGTATGTAAAATTAGAACAGTTCTAATTTTGCTGCTAACGTTGCATGAACCTACAAGGGTCACACCCTTCGAATGAAACGAACAAAAATTGGAAACCATACTCCCTATTTTAGGGAGGTTGCCGAAAATCCCCTATGGGATAAGGGAAATCAGCAACTCCCTTAAATGAGAATAATATTGGATAAATATTGTATTTATCAAATATTATTTAGAGTGTGGAAAATATTTAGAAACTTAAATATTATAGAATAAGATTCTAGAAATTTAAATATATATTTGGAATTTATATAATGTATATTTAATTCCAAGTTTATGTAGAATTAGATTCCACATAATTAAAAACATATATTTAAATATATTTAAATCCAAGTAAAGATAGAATGAGATTCTATATAATAAATATATATATATTTGGATTAAATATAATGTATATTTAAATCCATGTTTTATGTAGAATAAGATTCTACATAATTAAATATATATATTTCATTTAATATTATTAAATATAATGTATATTTAATATAAACCAATTTCAAGTAGAATTAGATTCTATGAATTTTGGTTGAACTTGGATTTAAGGAATTCAACTAGAATTAAGTCTCTGAATATATTTAAAGGGACAAGGGCTAGCAACCAAATCATCCATCTTCCTCCTCTTGAAGATTTCGACAACACCCCTAGGGATTCCCCACTGGAATTCGACATATCCCAGAAAGCTCTCTAAGAAGTTGTTCGATATTTTTCTAGTGTTCTACTTGCCCCCTGGAAAATCCCTAAAGGTTCCCTTGCTCGATTGCAAGGCCTGGTTGAACTCCTGGTCGATTTCAGACTCCCTCAAGAATCCCTGGAGGGATTTCGACTTCTCCCTGGAAGGTGTTCAAACCTGTCGAAATTTATCCCTAAGTGTTAGGGAGGCGGAAACTTTGTTCGTTTTGTTCGGGTGGACTCCGTAGAGGTCGTTGCGAACCTGTGACGATTCAGGTTTTACTTGACGTGGTTATTCTGACATACCGTCGATTTTCCAGTTTCCAGAGTTTTAAAAGGTAACTCTTTATCCTTTCACCCCGGATTCGTTCCTGTACATGGATCCTGGCTGGATTACGTCGGATTAATTTTTCCGTTGCGCTACGGGGCGTGCTGACGTGACCCAACAGTGGTATCAGAGCCAGGTTGTATCATACGAATTCGGACTTAAATTCTTAGGTGATGTTTATGTATGAGATGCATGTTGTTTGATTCGATTTAGATATTTATCGTTTATCGTATCACACCTAATAAAGACTTATTTCGATTATCACTGAATGATTAAGAGTTAATCATAACTATGTTAGGTTGCTTCAATGTTAAATGTTAACATGTTGAAACTAATAGTTAGTCTAGAGAACAAGTAGTTGTTCGTAGTTTCATAGATTTATGAAATCTCTGAAAGGGCTTCTAATTTGATAAAAGTTATCAAACTATCTTTCACGGTGAATCCATAAGAGTTATGGTTAGACGTTATGAAAAATGCATGTCTAGGATTGGCATCATCAAAGACCTGGTACTTAAGTGTGCCTAGTGCGCAACCTCTCTTTCATGTTGACCTACCTGGTGCATTTGTTCGTTAACGCAAATGGTTTATGAAATCTCGTGATCCTTCTTTGGCCCATTAACCGCAACATAGGGATAATCAGTTTAAAACTTCGTAAACACGTCGTTACTTTGTTCGCACGATGTTTGAAATGCATGTTAGATTGCACGGTGTTTGTTTTGCATGGTTATAGCCCATAGCCTTTATAGTTTTGGTTTTTATAAATACGGCCTGCGTGACGTGCCTTTCTCTATCTTCTATTGTACTTCTCTTCTCATCTCACTCCCTCGCATGTAACGCGAGTTTCTGAAAATTGTAAATACTCATGGAGATAAAGCAAGAACCAAGGTAGCAGTGTGGTGGGCCTTCCCTGGTGGACCGGGCGTTTCAGAAGCAGATTCTATCTTCAGTAGAATGGTCCTCTCATTGGCTTGGGACGGGTCACCTTAGGTTAAGAAGGGCTATAATCATTGCATATTTATTTACCGCTTATATTTACCTTGTATGTGATGCAATGGATGTTTTATAAGCATGATTAAACATAGTTCTATTGATAGGATCAATGTTAAAACGATGAGATAATTAAGTAAATCCCTCACTATAATTCTAAGTCTGTTTTAACCATCCAATATTTACCCTCGTTAAAGCTTCGATCGATATAATGCGAGCTTTGCCAAAGCAATGTCACATTTATCTATCTTAGTTAAACGCGAAGAATAAGCTAGTGATATTCGCCGGTTGAGATATTGGTATTGACTTAGCTGGGTTGTTCTAATAGGATTAGAAAACCTAGTGGTTAAAAGTTTTGGATAATCATAAGATGATTTAAAGAACAAGAGTTGTTCGCCAAAAGATGAGGAATTACATGAGATGTAATTAGTAAGGTGTTACTTTCCTAAATAACCATTTCCTAAAAGACTGGCCAAAGCTGATTTAGGAATGGTGAAATACGGATCCTCACTAAGTAGAAAAACTATCGAAACGTTTTTCCGAAATTAAAACTAGAGGGTTTTTAATTTTGAAGAAAATAGTGGGAGTAAATTTATAGTAAAGACCTATCTATAAATTTTAAAATTTAGTAAAACTTATGTACCATATTTTCTTTGTTGTAGAATTAATGGCAAATAATACTCTATCTCTGCGATCTATCCTTGAGAAGGATAAGCTCAATGGCATAAACTTCCTTGACTGGTTCCGCAATTTGAGAATTGTTCTCAAACAGGAAAAGAAGGAATATGTCATTGAAGAACCTATTCCTGATGAACCGGTTGCCACTGCTTCCAGAGCTGACAAAGACAAGTTTAAGAAACACATGGATGACATGTTGGATGTCGGTTGTCTTATGCTTGCCTCCATGACCCCTGAGCTTCAGAAGCAACATGAGGACATGGTAGCTTATGATATGATTCAAAATCTCAAGGAGATTTTTGAAAGGCAAGCTCGTCAAGAGAGATACGAGACCTCTAAAGCTCTGTTTCAATGCAAGATGAGTGAGGGATCTCCCGTAGGAGCTCACGTCATCAAAATGATGGGCTACATCCAAACGTTGGAGAAGCTCGGCTTTCCGCTGAAAGACGAATTAGCTATTGATGTCATCCTGCAATCGTTGCCGGATAGTTTCAATCAGTTCGTCCTTAATTTCAATATGAATGAAATTAACAAGACGCTGCCACAGTTGCTCGGCATATTGAGAACTACTGAAATCAACCTGAAGAAGGTAGGACCTAAACTTGTTATGATGGTCCGCAAGGGCAAGAAGAAAGGTAAATCGGTAGAAAAGTCTAAAGGTGATGGTAAGACCAAAACCGATGGAAAGGAGGCATTGAAACCTAAGAAGGGAATCAAGAAGGATGGAAAATGTTTCCATTGCGGCAAGACCGAACATTGGAAGAGAAACTGCCCCACACACCTACAAGATGTCAAGAAAACAAAAACGAGTGAGGCATCAACCTCAGAGGCTTCTAAAGAGAAGGCATCATAATAGACAAGGACCTGCTAATGGAAATAAAGCAAGAGTTGCTACATTATCCATTAGGACATGTGTTTTTGCTTAAATAGATTTGCTTTAGTTTTTAAGATTATTATTTTGTGCCTAAGTTTTAGTTATCTTGTAAGGACAAGATATTTTAATTTTGAGATTATTTAAATAAATGTTCTTCTTTTAATCTCTTATGGCACAACGAATCAATGATCTTTAAACTAATCAAATCAATAATATTTATAAGATAAATAAAACAAATGACTAATCTCAAACTCATAAAAAGTATTAAGGTAATTTGATGAGATCAAATTCAAGAATATTTAAAGTTTGATGAACTTTCAAAGAATATGGGATTGACCCATAATTAAATCCCACAAGTGGAACGAAAAGTCTTTGAAAGAGAATCAAATATGTTGGACATGTTTTGATTCAGAACAAGTCATTTTCGACTTCTTTACACACTAGAAAAACAACTCTCATACTTAATCGTGTTTTTTTTCGAAATGTCATATAAGATATGGACTAAGAATTGTTCTAGAATACCTTTGAAGTTTTAAGGTTACTTACATGTTAAAATATTTACAAAGTTCGAACCTTAAAAACTCCATTTGTTGTTTATCCTAACGAGAACAAAGCGTTTGTTTCTCAAACAAGAGTTTATCTTGAAAGAGATTAATTCTCACAAAGGGATATTATTTCTTCAACTTTAATGAGAACAAAATATTTGTTGCTCAAACGATAGTTTATCTCGAAAGAGAATACTTATCACTAAGGGATTTCATTTTTCAACGAGAACAAAATGTTTGTTGCTCAAACGAGAGTTTCTCTCGAAAGAGATTACCTCTCACAAAAGGAAAAAATGGAATTTGGAATGTGAAGAAATTTTAGACAACAAATTTATGAACCAAAGATTGAGAATGTTCCACAAATGATCAAGGAACATTGGAACAAAACACAACCATTGTGTTGATCCTTAAGAGAATACCATATACTTGAGAAATATGGATTTCTCACTATCCGTACATGGAAACACTCTTCTTTTCGGATCAAGATAAAGACTAGGTCTTATCAGAAAGAAATGGTGAGCCCAAAATTCGAGAAATGGCTAAGAGTCATGAGATATGAGATGGAATCCATGTCTAAAACCAAGTATAGACTTTGGTTACCTAAAAGGGTAAAACCTAAGAGGTATGGATGAGTTTTTCAAAAAAGGAAAAACCGACATGGATGATAAAACATACAAAGGATGATTCGTCGCTAAAAGTTTTCGACAAACTTCATAGAATAGACTATGATAAAGCATCTTCCTTGTAGCTATGTTTAATCCATCTTAATCTCACTTGCAAGTAGTTACATACGATGATTATGGAATCAAATAAAGGAATGTCAAAACCACTTTCCTAAGGGAAAACTTGAAACAGATGTGTACATGACACATCCAGAAGGTTTTGTCACTCCAGTAAACACTTGGAAGGTATGTAAGATACAAAGGTCTATCAGTAGACTAAGGCAAGCTTCTCGAAGTTGGGATATTCGTTTCAGAAGATACAATCAAAAGGTTTGGTTTATCTAGAAACAAAGGGGAGTCTTGTTTTCAAAAGAGCTAGTGGGAGCATTGTTACTTTCCTAAGTATTGTATGTAGATGACATACTCATCAAAAGGAACTAAAGATCGCAATACGTTTTGCATTAATAAAAGATATTGTGAGTTAGCAACATGAGACAGTATCTAACTCTACAACATAGGCTGAATGTATTACAGTCGACATAGTAATAAAGAAGGATGTTTGGATCTAAAGGGTTCACTTCTGAACTAAGGGTTGTTCCTAGCATATTAGATGCTACATAACTCTGTTATGATGGAACCTTTGCGTAAGCAAATAAAACCCATATCTCATCAATAAATCCAAACAAATTCTAAAGTACCTACATCTTGGAGATGTGAAAGTATGCAACATACGCACAAAGTTGATAACTTTGTCAACTCCCTGACAAAGCTTTTGACACAACATAAGCATGTCAGTTACACTAAGCCATATCGTGTTAGATACGAGAATGATTGGTCTTAGTGCTAGTGGGAGATTGTTGGAGTATGCCCAAAGACCAATCATATGATGATTGAATAGACATAATATTTTACTAGATTTATCAAGTAATGGCATTGCCGTTATTATCATTTGGTATGTTTCTGTGCATCAAACTAACCATTGGATAATAATGTCCATACAATAATATGATTATTGTTAAATAGGATCCTTAGTCGAATATTATTACGGGTATGGACATTGATAATATATAAAGACTAATATGTGGTTGATGACAAGCGTTGTCATTGACTTAGAGATGTCAAAATCAACACATAAGTATTTGTTAGAGAACAACATACTGGATTGACCCGCTATGAGCATGTTTCTTGGGTAATTATGTGACAGTCACAACATTGCTCATGATAAACATATGTATAATCCTCAGACTTGAGATCAACATGATTTCAACATAAAGATTTACGTATTTTGACATAGTCAAACGTGTGTCGTAACTGACTACATTATAAAGACTGATGATTGGATACGTGATGACCTATGTAGTGAAATATGGTTGATCAAGAAAGGATTTGTCCCTCCTACATAATGGGAGAAATATCTTCGGCCACTTGATTGAGTGATTAGAAAATGCATGGCCATGCTCGAATATTATGATATGAGATATCATAGAGATTCGTTTATCATAATCTACTCAAGACATCACGAAACACTAGATGGACAACGCAAGTGTGACTAACCCATGACTTGTGTTCATCTAAGATATAAAGGACAAAAGGATGAAATACATAAAAGAAGTTTATTCAGGAATTAGGAAAGTCAAACCATGACTTCATGCAACTTAGGTAGCAATGATGTATTGCTAGATGCCACTCATTGTTTGTAAAATTAGAACAGTTCTAATTTTGCTGCTAACGTTGCATGAACCTACAAGGGTCACACCCTTCGAATGAAACGAACAAAAATTGGAAACCATACTCCCTATTTTAGGGAGGTTGCCGAAAATCCCCTATGGGATAAGGGAAATCGGCAACTCCCTTAAATGGGAATAATATTGGATAAATATTGTATTTATCAAATATTATTTAGAGTATGGAAAATATTTAGAGACTTAAATATTATAGAATAAGATTCTAGAAATTTAAATTTATATTTGGAATTTATATAATGTATATTTAATTCCAAGTTTATGTAGAATTAGATTCCACATGATTAAAAACATATATTTAAATCCAAGTAAAGATAGAATGAGATTCTATATAATAAAAATATATATATTTGGATTAAATATAATGTATATTTAAATCCATGTTTTATGTAGAATAAGATTCTACATAATTAAATATATATATTTTATTTAATATTATTAAATATAATGTATATTTAATATAAACCAATTTCAAGTAGAATTAGATTCTATGAATTTTGGTTAAACTTGGATTTAAGGAATTCAACTAGAATTAAGTCTCTGAATACTATTTAAAGGGAAAAGGGCTAGGAACCAAATCATCCATCTTCCTCCTCTTGAAGATTTCGACAACACCCCTAGGGATTCCCCACTGGAATTCGACATATCCCAGAAAGCTCTCTAAGAAGTTGTTCGATATTTTTCTGGTGTTCTACTTGCCCCCTGGCAAATCCCTGAAGGTTCCCTTGCTCGATTGCAAGTCCTGGTTGAACTCATGGTCGATTTCAGACTCCCTCAGGAATCCCTGGAGGGATTTCGACTTCTACCTGAAAGGTGTTCAAACCTGTCGAAATTTATTCCTAAGTGTTAGGGATGCGAAAACTTTGTTCGTTTTGTTCAGGTGGACTCCGTTGAGGTCGTTGCGAACCTGTGACGATTCCGGTTTTACTTGATGTGGTTATTCAGACATACCGTCAATTTTCCAGTTTTCCAGAGTTTTAAAAGGTAACTCTTCATCCTTTCACCCCAGATTCGTTCATGTACATGGATCCTGGCTGGAATACGTCGGATTAATTTTTTCCGCTGCGCCACGGGGCGTGCCGACGTGACCCAACAGGTTGATGACTTTATTAAATGTTTTAGGAAATTTAAAACTATGTGGATTAAAATGTAATTAATTGACACTTTCAATTTTGGTGACTAAAATTTGAAATTGCAAAATTATTTTTAAAATTGACTAAATTGAAAAGGACCAAAGTTAAGAATCTTTAGAAAGCTATTATTTCTAAAAATCTTAATTAGGATTACCACCTTGTTTAAACAAAATATTTTTGACGGTTAATTATTTTCTAAAATTCATTTTCTCACTTTACGTTAATTTTCTCATTTGCTTCTCTCAAACTATTTTTCATTTTCTTACCAATCATTTACACATAAAATTCACATTTCTAATCGATTTTTGATGGACATTATATCTCTAGATTCCTCTTTCAATCCTTAGCAAAACCTTAGTAAAGATTTCTCAAAAATTTTCCTATTTCTCCAACTTTTTTCAAAAAGGATTTTTACGTCAAATTTTGGTGGAATCCCTTTTAAGGTAAATCTTCTTCACTCTCAAACTCAAGGTTCTTTAATGAAATTCCCTATCATTTGGTTCTTGCTTGATGGTTTATAATGTAATTTTGCAATTTAATTGAGGAAATTCTTGTTAAATGATAATCTTGGCATTTTGCCTAATTTTTTTTATTAAGTTTATGAATGCTGGAGATTTTGATTGGGTTAGTTTTTGTTTTGATTGTATAAACATGATGTGAAATAACATTTTTAGTTTGAATCTCAAAATTACTTAATTGAGTAGTTTTTAGGTTGGTTTTTAGCTAGTTTTTGGGTTGTTATAAGTGTTTAATGCTTGGTGGATTTATAAGGATATAATTAGTTGTATTATGAATGTTAAATAATGAAGATTAGATGTTAGATTTGATGGTTTGTGGCTGGGTAATATTTGGTTAAGGTTTTGGAGTGGTTTCGACATTTTCGGATATGATTTGTGAATGTTATTGTTATGGAAGCAGGGGGTTTGAGTTGGTTGTTATAAGGATGCACTTTGATGCATTCCCCCCTCGATTTTATGTTGTAGGAGCAGGGGAGCAGCATGAAGAGCTCACCTCATAGCTTTCAGATTGTTTTGGACACTTGCAACATCACAGCTTTGGGGCGAATGTGTATCGGTGTGTAAAAACGGTTTTAAAAAAGTGTCAAGACTTGATGGATCTGTTTTGGGAACTTAAGAAAAGTGTGAAAAGTTTTCTTAAGTCCAAGAGTAAGTTGAAGTGGTTTTCACTTGCGTACCTTGATTTTTTGGTATTATTTTGCAAAGAAGTATTTTACATGTAGTTTGACAAATGCATGAGGATGAAACTTTCTGTTATTATGCATAATGATTGATTAATGAAATGTTATTACACATAAGATTTGTTCGAATAGGTAAGGGTGAAGTGCTACCATAGATTTGAATGTTAAGAGCATGGTTTTGGAAAGAGTGATGAAACAAGCATGTTTAACATTGAAAAACAATAAGTTCCCATGTATGTATGATCTATATTGGCTAAGTGACACACTAAATAAAAAGTATCGGATATAGTTGACATGCCATAGGATGAGATTACACTATAAACTTAAATGGGATTGAGCCTAATCGATCGTCCCTGCTCCTTGAGGTAGTTGAAGGAAACTATTTGAGTTTGAGGTGTCCCTCCGCCTTGAGATAAGTGAAAGAAATTATCTGGACTTGAGGATAAAATAGGTAATTGAAATATTATTACCACCATCTAAAAAGGGTTGAAAGAATACCTCCACCGTATTCGTGTATCCGATAATGTTATTGATAAAAAAGAAAGTTAAAAGGGTTCACTATAAATGCCAATATATTGATATATGATGGAAATGAAAAGTATGACTTGATGCATTAATTTCTTTCAAGCATGATTTTGATGATGTATTTTTGCATAAAAGAAAGTTGAAAAGAAGCAAGGTTTATCATTGTTATTTCTTAATTGCGTAGATGTGTTGTGAGAGCAACAAGAGAAAAAGGGCATTGCAAGTTACTCGGTACCGATACTGTGTGAGACGTATCGGTACATGGGGCCAAAATTGGCTTAGGTATCGGTACGACCCAAGCCATATCGGTATGGATATCGGCTACTTGAATTTCTTGGCTTTGTCTTTTGAATGGGATACCGATACTCAGAGAATTGTACCGATACGCATCAAGCAATACGGGTACTGATACCCGTGTACCGATACGTGTGACTGTTATGTTAGTTGGATTAATGAGATGTTTTGTTCGATTGATCAACTCAAAAAAGCTCGATAAAATTTTGTTCGACTCGTGCTCATTAGAAAATCTCGTTGCTCGACTCGACTCGTTGCTCGTTAAGCTCACTAAATTTTGCATTATTTTTTAAATATTGGTAAAATCTAGTGGTGCTATTAGAGTTTAATATAAACATACTAAATAAGGAAAAATGCAAGGACTGAATAGATAAATAAATAAACATGTCATGTCTGAGTTAGAGATGAAGTCGATATTCGAGTGTGAGACTCTTTTTTAGTTTCTCAACAATCTTCGATGAACCACAAAGGAGAGAAGGCTTAGGAACTTCAAGATTTTAACTTTCAATCGTATTTCATTTATATGAGCACTGAACAATTTTCCCCTTTTCTACTTTCATTCATGAAGTAATAATAAAAGAAAAAGGAAAGGCTTTAATAAAAAAAGAATGAAATGTTTTTTTGCTCGACAAATGTATGATCTTATTAATGGAAAATGAATCATACAAGGATATAGACCTACGATTGTGTGCCTCATTAAAAACCTCCTTAAATCTAAATGAAGGGAAAGAGTACAACACAACCTAAGGCAAAAACAGAGAAGAAAACACCTGCAACAACCAAATAATAAAATGCCAACTATAGACCAACGCCACTATAGGCAAAAGTGAAAAGTCAAAGCTCGGCCAACTCCTGACTTAGCCAACACATCTGCTAACCCACTAGCCTCTCAAAACTCATGATTAAAATAGACAACTGACAGCGAAGCATAAGCGGAATCAATCGAAATAAACGCCTCTTAAAGCCTCCAAAGACTCCTCTCTTGATGCATGATCCACCCAATGGCGATCCAGGAATCGAAATCAATAATAACACTAATCCAAGGCCCACAATCCATAGATACAAACATAGAGACAATGTAAACTCGATAGCTTGGATCTCCGCATCATAAAAATTAAGGATACCGAGAGGGCCAGAGAAGATGGCTCGAATATGCCCCGAGGCATCACGTAAAACACCACCAAAACCAACAGGCACGGGCTTCCCCAATGTTGATATGTCCACATTAAACATGACAACCCACGACGGAGGAGGATCCAGTGTACACCTAAACGCGGGCTAGGTGTCAAGGACGACATAGCACAAGATTTCGGAAAATCCCACCATTGAGCTTCACCAGTTAAAATTTCCTCCTTCAAAGTTGTAACCCAAAAAAACGAACGACGCTTAATCAAGAAGAAGACCTCCTCCAACGGTAACCTAGACCTCTAAAATTTTATAAAGTTTTGTTTTGAGTTTAAAAGGATTTTTGGAGTAATATATAAAGATATATAAGTAAAATTTTCATAAAATAAGATTAAGTAAAAATATTTATTTTAAAATATGGATTAAAGATTTTTAAAATATTAATTAAGTATTTCTACGGAAAGGAATTTTTTTAAAAAAGAGGTTCTAGAAGCTTTAATGAATGATTGCATTAAATTAAAAGAAGAAATGACTATTACATAAGAGGGTCAAAACTAAGCTTTAACGAATATACCAAACGTTGAAAATTGGTTAAAACCACTCATTTTCTTCATCATTTCCCGTTATATTTTTCACGGTAAAAGCTAAGGTGCGGCACCCGAGTGCAACTAAAAATGGCCAACATAATTTTTTATCACTTTGGTAATAATTTAGGTTGGACTGAGTAATATTTTAGGTAGAACCGAAATTCTTATCAACAGGGTAAGAATTTATGTTATAACACAAATTATTATCAAATGGGTATGGAATAAGTTTGGAATCGAAATTCTTACGTTGTCCATAAAATTTTAGGTTATAACCGAAAATCTTATCATTTGAATAAGATTTTAGGTTGGATTTTGCCTTAAGTAAGAATTTATCTTATAACACAAATTCTTACCAACTAGGTAAAAATTTGTGTTGGAGGTCGCCTTAACCTAAAAGTCTTATCATTTGAATAAGATTTTAGGTTGAATTTTGCCTTAAGTAAGAATTTATCTTATAACACAAATTATTACCAACTAAGTAAAAATTTGTGTTGGAGGCCGCCTTAATTTAGTTGCACCTTAGGGTGCCGCAGAACAGAACCTCGGTATTTTTCACTTAATTTTTTAAAACTAAATTCTTTTAATTCTCTCCAAATTCAATCTATTTTAACTTCTTCCTAACCACTTGTGATTTCTAAAATTTTCGATCACTCTTTCTTTTTCAAAATTCTCTCAAAATCCCTTCATTGTCTCTTATTTCCGTTTATCTTTTTTCCAAAAACAAGCTTGGTCTAAAATCAAGATTCCACTCTTTCAACTTCGTTTTTCATCAAATATGAGATTATTACTTGATTACTTAGGCTAATACTAGTTGACTTTTGCTTTTATACGAGGTTTTGATCCTTTGAACTATGTTTTTTAAAATAAAGAGAAAATTAATTCAAAAATTGAGTCTAAAATGGTGTTTTCTATTTTAGAGGGATAAAGGTTGGTTTCTAAATCATTTTTAATGTGGTTCTATCATGTTAAGAGGTTTCTAAATCAATAGAACATTTTTAAGAAACCACAAAGATTAATAATGTTTTCAATGAGATTTTTGACCATTTTGAGGTAAAACTGGAAACTCAGAGTTCTAGGTGAGTTTGAAGCTTTAGATTCTTTCTAAGCATCATTTATAAGTGTTCTAAAACAAATCTAATTAATAGATATGCCCCAAATGATATGCCCCAAATACTCCACTTGAGCTTGCCCAAAAAAGCATTTACTCATCTTAGCAAACAACTTGTGGTCTTTCAACATTTGTAGCACCTGTCTGAGATGGCTTTTATGGTCCTTCATACTAGAGCTGTAGACAAGTATGTCATCAAAGAAGACTATGACAAATCTTCTTAGATGGGGTCCAAAAACTTCATTCATCAATGCTTGAAAGGTGGCATGAGCATTGGTTAGTCCAAATGACATTACTTTGAACTCAAAGTGGCCATGATGTGTCCTGAAAGAAATTTTGGGAACATCTTTTGGTTTGATTCTAATTTTCCAATATCCAGACCTAAGGTCTATTTTAGAGAAGTGTGTAGCTCCACTTAGTTCATCTAAGAGATCCTCTACAACTGGAATGGGAAATTTGTTCTTCTCGATGACTTCATTCAATTGTCTATAGTCAACATAGAACCTCCAACTACCATCCTTCTTTCTCACCATTAAACAAGGGGCAGCAAATGAACTCTTACTAGTCTGGATCACAATAGAGGATAACATCTCAGCCACTTGCTTCTCAATTTCAGTTTTTTTATGGTAGGGAAATCTGTAAAGTCTCAAATTTATGAGATTAGCCCTTGGCTTGAGGGTGATGGAATGGTCATGTGACCTCACTGGGGGGAGACCTCTATGTTCCTCAAAAATACATTTAAACTCCTTTAATAAGGGCTGAATTTATAGGGGAGTTTCCACCTCACTAGCTTTAGCACTGAGTAAAAACACCTATCCTTGTAAGCCAGGATCCTTTTCTAACAGTTTCTTCAGTTTTTACCATCTTTTTTATAGAAGGTACACTCTGTTCTCCTTGTAGGAATACATTATGTCCTTCCATTTCAAAATTCATTGTCATTTCTTTAAAGTCAATTACTATAGGGCTATATAGGCTCATCCAGTCCACCCCAAGCACCATGTCACTTCCCCCATATGTATCTCTAAAGTCATACTTGAATGTATGTCATTGCATTTTCCAAGAAAGTTGATTGCTTTTGGCAGTATTATACAATTTCTCGCCATTAGCTACAGTAATTGCTAATGGATGAGTCTGTTCCACCTCCACTCCTTCCTTGGCCTAAGGAGGAGTAATAAAACTATGAGTGTTGCCATCATCCACCAGAATGTTGAGTGGTTTCCCATGAATAGACCCTTGTATTCTTAGTGTGGTGAATCCTGCATTTTCACTTAAGGCATTGATTGAAATTTTTAATTCCCTTTCATGTTACTAGTTCTTCTTCATGTTCTATCTCTTCCTCTGAGCTTTTCTCATCCTCCATAGAATTTAGCTGTTTAACCTTGCATTGATGCCCCAGATTGAATTTTTCTTCACATCTGAAGCATAGATTGTGAGCTCTCTAGTACTCAATTAAGGATTATTTATGATTCTGATTGTTTAGAGTAGGCTTGGAAGTAGTGCTTGAGTATGCAGCCTTTTAACAAAATCCCAAATTAGCTTGAGTGATTCTCCTCACTGTGTACTTCTACCATTTGGTCTCTTTTTCTAAAGACAACTCATAGAGTTTAGACTGCCTGTAGGCTTCTCCCAAGAATTTAGGCAAATGCACTTTAACCCTGTGTTTCAGCTCTTCTTTCAGACCACTTACAAAGCTTGATACAAAATAATCTTTTCCCAGGGTTGAATTATGCATGAGCATGTAAGGCTTAAGCTCTTCAAACTTGTCTTGGTATTCTTTTATTGTCCCTTTCTGTTGTAACTTGTTGAACTCTTCAATGATGTCACTAAAGGTCCTCTCACTAAACCTATGGCAAAGATCAACAGTGAATTCATGTCATGTTACCTTATGCTTCTGCATGATATATCCATCAAACCATGTCTCTACTCTCCCTTGTAGATACATAGTGGTTAATTCCAGTTTTTGTTCCTCAGGGGTATCAAAGATAGCGAAACACTTCTGACATTTCTTGACCCAACCTTTGGGGTTAACTCCATCAAACATATGAAGTTCATCCTGAGTTTTTGCCCAAAGTTCCTTGGCGTGTAAGTAGACTGTGGTTCTTTAGTGTACCATGGTTCATCTTTCATCATAGGTTTCTCATTCATGTTTCCTAAGTTTAACTTAGCTTGCATCTCCGAACTAGTTAGTTTGGCAGATAATATTTTGGGTTCTTCTAGATTGTAAGAATATCTTTCCTTACTATCTATAACTGTAATCTGAACAAGTTTCTTTTTTAGGGATTCGGAAGTTACCTTCTGACCTTCTGGAGACTACAAATCACCTTCTCCATTCTTTTCCCTGATGGCCGCCAGTATCTGCTCCATGTAGCCTTGACAAACATCCATTCTGCTTTCCAGCTTGCTCATCCTGGTTTCTCAGTTTAAATTCTGCTTCTCCCACCATTTTAGGGCAACAGTCTCAACAGTTGCATCATCTAGCTTTGTTTGCACATCGGATGGCCCAGTGGATTCAACCATGGTTTGGTTTTTCTTCGGTTTTCCCAGTTTGCTATGGATCCGTTAACCTGTCTCTGATTACCAAATGTCACGATCGAACTTCAAAAACTCAAGAAAATTGATTAAGAAGAAGGTTTCAGAAGAGAATTTTGAGAGGAAATGGAGGTTCAGATTTCATTCATTTCATTCGTACTCATCTCTTTACAATTTTTGCTATTTAACTTGCCCTAATGCAAGTTGCCCTTTGTATTATTTGTTTACATGTGTTATTCCTCTAACATCTCTCGTCCTTTTCCCGTACAAGCAGTCACGCCAGCTCAGCATCCAGCTCCTAACTTCTTGGATTGCCCTCTCGATGTTCCTTCCAGTTCACATGGACCTCCTCTGGCCTTGCATGAGTCATAGGTGTTTCTGGACTTGGGCCCAATTCTTTCACATTTGTTGGTCCACTATCCAATTGCCCATGCTTCATCAATTCTAACTTTAGAATGTTGCCGTTTGCTTTAATGACGTCATGCCCAACTGAGTTTTCAATGTGTTCGAGTTTTTTTCCAATGTCCCCAAATTATCATCTTTGAACCCTGATTTGCTCAGTCTAGCTTCCAAGTTCATGACATGAATTTGGTCGATTTTGGCTAAACTATGCAAGTTTTTGATTTGGCTAAGTTGTTTTTTTGTGATTAAGATGATTTGAGATCTAAAGAAAAAGAAAGCAATTGTATGAATTGAATTGAATTTCATTAAACGTCGACAACCTTATTAAATTTTCAATGAGAAATATATAATATATATATATATAATTTCCAGTGTTGCGTGACAGTGGGGTTTCGTATTAGAGAGGAAAAACTAATTAAGTCAATTTTCATAAACAGATACATATAATCTCTATGTTACGATTCCACCATGTGGAAACATTGAGGATCCTAGTCCTAGATTTTGATGGATTTAGACTGTGTAATGGGGGACTAATTATTGCCATTAGACTAATATAAGTTGGTACAAGGATTCAATAAGCGTTAAGCTCCCCGTCTCCCAAAACACCCACAAGATCAAATAGTGGCTCTCTCACAAATAACCACACAAATCCAAACCATTTTAAAAAACTGAAGAAAAAAAAAAAACCCCTTCAAGTGAAGTCGAACGAGGATACATGTTGTGATTTGTTCAAGGGGCGATGCTGTGGAGCACCACAGTCTCAACAGTTAGGCCAGGTCCGAACCCAAACAAAACTCCCCACTCGAGCCCTTCGCCCGTGGTCTCAAGTCCTTCTTCCATTGATTTCTTCCTCATCTCATCCAAAATGAATAGCACACAAGCACTTGACATGTTGCCATACTCTGAAAGAACGTGTCTCGTGGCACGTAGCTTCTCGGGCTTGAGTGCTAACTTGGATTCTACTTGGTCCAGTATGGCTGGACCACCAGGGTGAGCTATCCAGAACAGGGAGTTCCAATCGGTGATGCCCAAAGGCTGAAATGCCTCAACCAAGCTCTTTTCTATGTTCTTGGAAATAAGCCCCGGAACATCCTTGAGCAGGTGAAACGTGAGCCCTACTTCACGGAGGTGACCGTCAATGGCACCATCACTGTCTGGCAATATCGTTTGGGCAGCCGAGACTAGTTCAAACAAGGGCTTCTCTATTTCCGGCAACGGGTCTGCACCGATAATAACAGCAGCAGCACCATCACCAAACAACGCTTGGCCCACAAGACTGTCTAGGTGGGTGTCGCTAGGCCCACGGAAGGTGACAGCGGTAATCTCCGAGCACACGACGAGGACACGGGCACCTTTATTGTTCTCAGCCAAGTCCTTGGCAACTCGAAGCACAGTGCCGCCGGCGAAGCAACCTTGTTGGTACATCATGAGACGCTTAACGGAGGGACGGAGGCCTAAGAGCTTGGTGAGTTGGTAGTCAGCCCCGGGCATGTCCACGCCACTGGTGGTGCAAAAGACAAGGTGGGTGATCTTGGACTTTGGCTGGCCCCATTCTTTAATGGCCTTGGTGGCTGCTTCTTTGCCTAACTTTGGCACCTCAACCACCACCATGTCTTGCCTAGCATCCAGTGAAGTAGCCATGTATGCACATACATTGGGGTTCTCTTTCAGAATCTCTTCTGTTAGGTACATGTACCGCTTCTTGATCATGGATTTTTCACCTAAACAAAACCATTTTTTTTAAATCTTTTACTAATGTATCCATATGATTCACAAATATATATATATATATATATATATATATATATATATATATGTGTGTGTGTGTGTGTAAATGTAATGCATACTGTGTTTAACTCTTCCATTTTCATTTTCAGCTCATTCAAGTAGTTTAGAATTTGAATTTTAATATTTTAAACTATTTCATTATTTTTTGACGAAGATCGGCTAGAAAGAAAAGAAAATAAACTTACACATGCGCTTGAATTTCTCTTTCAGCTCCGTCTTGTGCTCACTATTTGTGATGCGGAAGTAGTAGTCAGGGTATGTGCTCTGATCAACACAATTTGGTGGAGTGGATGTGCCGATCGCCAGAACGGTGGCCGGCCCTTCAGCACGTTGAGCCTTACGAACTTCTTGGACGGTCACCATTTGTTTTCTGATTAAAAGCTTCAATGAGTGGTGAAAGGAACAAAGGTGTTGGAGATTAAAGTGAGCAGGGTTTGTCCTATAAATAAGAACGGGAAGCTTGGGTGCCGGTAGGTGACAGTCACGTGCAAAGACCGAGTGGCATTGGCGTTAGCACGTGAGTTTGTTGCCTACATCTATCTATCTATCCCTCGTTCTAACATCGACCCCTCCTCCTTTCAAACCCTTCATATCCTCCACATGCTTCCCCAAATTCAGTTGGTTATTACTTACCACATCTTTTTCATGAGTTGATTTAAAGGGTAAAATTTTAATACACAAATTAATTTTATATAATCTTGCTGCATATTTATACTATTAAAACTAAATCTTTTCTGTAAAAAAAAATCTAAATCTTAAATTTCTAATTCTAAATTTAAAAAAATTAAATCATATACCCTAAATTTTAAACACTAACACTAAAATCTAATTCATAAATGTTAAACCTAAAATAAATGCTTAACTAATAAAATTAAAAAAACTAGTGTAAACTTTACAACTTGTGTATAAAAGTTTTTTTCTTTAATTAAAACTTTCATCGTTTCTATTTATTGAGATCTATACCAAGTTCAATTAGATTTATCGATAAATTTGGTTTGAATTTTTTTAAAAAAATCGGTAAATTGAATTAGATTGATTTGACTAGTTTATTATTTTAACTATTAATATATTTTTAAATTGTGATTTGTGAAATAGACTTGAGATGAAGATATGATATTGGATAAGTACAAATATATTTTTATTTGATCCTGCACAATTCGATCAAAATTCACGACTAACTCTAGATTCCACCTTTAAAAGAGCGTGAGCATAATTTGGGACAAAAAAGTGGAAGATATTAGCGTCAAGATAGTAAGCATGTTTACAAAACATATGAACACGAAATGGGGATTGATGGCTTGAGTATAACGGGCAAAATTAACTCGAGAACTGAATTGATTTATCAGAATCGAGATCTGAAATAGATCTGAACACGATGTCTCGAATTTAACTCGAAACTCGAAATAAACTAAATTATAATCGACCTAAATTTTAGTTGAACTGAAAATGGACCCAAATCGTAGGCAGCCCGAAATAAAAAAAATATTAAAATAAGTAAAGAAAGATGGAATTTGAATTGTCGTACAAATCACAAAAAAGACAAATATATAAGTTATATAAAGTCATATATAAGGCGTAAAAACTTAACTCGGCCTAAAAACCCAACTGAAACTAATCGATCTACCGAACTTAAATTGAATGTAATCAAACTCGAAATGACCCGAGCCGAACTCGAACCGAACAACACATTTGCCACCTATAGGCTTGAGTTTAGCTCAAATGAGATCATTGCGTGCACGGAATTTTAGAAACCAATCGATTTGAACTCATATCTCCTAAGATGAATATCATCCGCTTTTCCACTAGGACACTTATTGAGTTCTTGCTAACTAAATTTTAAGTTATCATTTAATTTTTTTATTATTAAGATTTATCTAAATTTTAAAACTAAAAGAACTGAGTTTTATTATTGATTTTTATTTTTTACTTTTAATGGGTTTTCATGTTTGGCCAACAAAAAAATATTCGACTTTCAAGAAAGAAAAAAAAAACCCAAGGATTTATATTTTCAGCTCCAATCTGGGCCCTCTTACGTCGGTCCAAACAGGCCCGGGTTGCACGATTTTAGTGGTTCATTGGCGGTTCAACATGTAACTGGTCCACTATGGTTGTCTTGTCTATAGGGTTGTAAAAACAAGTCAGAACCTGAAAACCTGCATGAAACCTGCTCGAGTCAGAACTTGATTTGACCCGAGAATTTGACGACCCGAACCCGAACTGTAACTGACTGTTGCTGACCCGAACCCGAGTTGAACCTGTTACTGTAGCAACCGAACCCGATCTGTGTCCGACTGAAACGAACCCGAACCCGAGACCGACCTGGCAAATTACCTTATATTACCTGACTGAATCGACCCGAGATCCGATTTTACCCGACCTGTTTTGAACCCGACCTGTTATTAGACCCGACTTGTTTTGGACCCGACCTGTTTTTAACCCGACCTGTTTTGTACCTGAACTGATATTGACCTGGTTTGATAATTGATACTTAATAAGTAATAATGATATTTTTAATATATGATATGAAGTAATATTATGAACTATTATGAAAAAGTCTATATCTATAATTTGAATAATTTAAAATGTTAAGTATCTAACAAAATGTATATTATATATAATTAAAAGATTTATTTTTAATAAATAAAAGATTTGTTTAATAAGTAACTAGTAAAAATAAATATAAACTTGATAAATAAAAATATTTATTTTTAATAAATAAAAATCTAATATATACTAAAATACATAGTACATATATAATTTTTACTAAGGTATATATAGACAAATTTACTAAGCCATATATTTTAGTATATATATTTACTAAGGCATATATAGACAAATCTAATATATTTTAGTATCTAACAAAATGTATTATATATATAATTGATGTTTTTTCCATTATAGTCTCCAAAGTTTTATTTGTATTCTAAATTGACCTCTACTCATTTTTTTTTAAAAAATTAGCCCGATATTTTCTAATTTTAATATGATATTTTTGTTCATTATACTCCCTAAAACTTTATTTTTATTTCAAATGGACCACAATTCATTATTTTTAAAATGTTTCATTGTTTTAATTTGATATTCTTGTTCATTATAGTCCTTAATACTTTATTTTTATTCCAAACTGACCCTAATTCCTTTTTTTAATATTTTATAATCTTTTTTATATATTTGTTTATTATAGTCACTAAAATTTTGTTTTTATTTCAAATTGACACATATTCATTATTTTTCATTTGTCTGATGTTTTATACTTTTAATTTGTTTTTTTTTTCATTATAATCCCCACAAGTTTATTTGTATTTCAAATTGACACATATTCATTTGTTTTTCAAATGAATGCCCAATGTTTTATAATTTTAATATGATATTTCTGTTCATTCTAGTCCCCAAAATTTTATTTTTATTCCAATTTGACTCATATTCATTGTATTTTTACGTTTTCTAAATTTATTTTGATATTTGTGTTCATTATACTTCACATAACTTTATTTTTATTCCAAATTGACCCATTTTCATTATTTTTTAAATTACTTCAACCTGAAATGAACCTGACCTGAAGTCTACTCGAACCCGAAATGAACCCGACCTGAAATGAACCCGACCTGAAATAAACCCGACATGAAGTCTACCCGAACCCGACCTGAAATGAACCAGACCTGAAATGAACCCGACCTGAAGTCTACCCGAACCCGAAATGAACCCGGCCTGAAGTGTATCCGAACACGAATTAACCTTGCAATTATCTGCTTCGGACCCGACCCGTTTTGACCCGACCTGGAATGGACCCGACCTGAAATGGACCCGCACCCGACCCGACTCGAGTCAAGACAGAAAAATGACCTGAAATGACCTGTATCCGATTTTACCCGACCTGACAGTACCCGACCTGAAACCCATCCGATTACCTGTTTTTATAACCCTACTTGTCTGGACTATTCCACTTATCGGTCCCCGGTCCGAGCAGTCGGTCCAGTCCGGTTTTAACAACAATGGTTGCAAGTTGCAACAACCAACAGTAGTCTGGGAAGGTAACCATTGTGGTAAGGTTTTCAAGCAGTAAACTTTGTAATTTTCCATTTAATCATCAGACAGACACAGTAACATACACGACAAAGGCAAGTATGAAGAATAATAGAATCGATGAGCATTTAGCAGATACGGCTGCGCTTCCTTGTGCTCCATGTTCAGTTTCAGTGCTTCCCTGTCATTAGGGGAACCACAGCCAATGAAAAAAGATTAGTGAATAATGACATTGAGCTTTGGCAGAAGAAATATAGCTAAGAATATGATATGATATTAAATATAGTATACTGTATACAAGTGCTAGCGGATGTTTTACGGGTGCGGATGGAGTGCATAATTCAGGCTGTCGCACTATATAGATTTGATCACCGGGATTATCCTCCTTATATACATCCTGATTTCTGTGCCAAGTCCACAATGCGTATGTCGAATTCAAAACCTGCATAAACGAGTATAAGATTACAAACTAACTAGTTAAGCGTCATACAGATATTTATGCTGCAATAAGGAGGAGCAAGTGAGATTGAATCTAAAAGAAAAGAAAATGGTGTAACAAGGAGAATATAACACCATAGGCTTCAATAGACCTCAAGCATTCCATGTCCAAAGCTGCTTTCTCTAAATGCACTCCACTCTGGTTGCCTGCCCCAACAAAAGTTGCCTTTAGCCGGACCAGAAGAGAAATTCAAGTGGCACACACCTCCGATCTCTGGTATATTGTCTCCTTCTGAAGGGCATTTTCCAGGGTCATCTGCATGATCCACATCTACTTTCTCTATGTTCCCACCATCTCCAACTGTTATGTAGATAGGTCCACAAGCATCTAATGTATAATTGTACACTCTGTTCATCCTCTCATAAGCATGAACCTGCTCTAAATAAAAAATATGGTATGGATCAACCATTTTTGTTGTATATTTATCTGCTCAAAGAAATCTCAAACATGTAGCATTTTAGTGAATGGAGCAGTCGGCAGAAATGAAGGAAAGGAAGACCATGTGTTCAAAGCCAAGCATAAAAATTCCCAGAATAATGAAGCATTGTGGATGTAAAAATGAAAAATTATTTTTTTTTCCAACTTACATGGCCAGAAAAAACGATATCAACACCATATTGATATAGAAGCTCTTCCATTTCCTGCCTCATGCATTCAAATTCCTGATAATGTGAGGAGTAACTATTGTACCACGGTGGATGCCATGCTGCTACAAGCCATGGGGTTACCGTGCGATCTACTTTGCGTAAGTCTTCCTTTAGCCAAGCATACTGGGCTCCTAGAATTGAGATGAAGCAGTTTTCCCATGTTATATCCAAGTCTGCAATTAAAACAATAGAATTTGCAGCCAAACCTGAATGAAAGCATGTTTTTCTCACCTGTACTATTGTAGTCAACATATGCCCCGAGCATAACAAAATGTACCCCTCCAGCATCAAAAGAGTAATAAAAGTTACTGTTAGAGCCAGACTCCTCAGCCGGAAATGCAAACCTTGCCAAGTACGATTTGAAAGTGATCCCAGCTGCTTGAGGTTCAATTTCGTGGTTGCCTTCAATGACCATCATAGGAACTCTTGAGATGAGTGGCTCCATGAATCTGAACTTGAAATGAGCTTTTTGTTAATACAAGCAACTGATGTATAGCGCATTCAAGTGGTGGATCCATGTGCCCACCGATAAATTTAGCTTAGTGTGTAAAGGGAGAATTTTTCTAAGGAAATCTGCAAACCCGTTTTGGGAGGAAAAGAGGTTTATAATTTTGGACTCCCATTTCTTAATTTCTAGATCCACCACTGGTGCATTTCAACCCTTTCGTGGCATATTTTACTTTGGAGTGGTATCAAACTCAAGCCAAATCACTGCACTCCAACCCTTTTGTGGCATTAAACTAAGAAATTTGGTTTAATGGTTAAAAAAACGAAAGAAAACTATGAAGAATTGCCACATGCAAATCTCCATTCATTCTAGCACATAAATAAAGTAGAACATAGATGGTAAGCTTAGGAGAGGACTCTAGCGGTTAAGGTGTCTTGACTATACAATATTATTAAGGTTGTTGACATAACGAATGCTATTCTGATAAATTATGGTGAATATTGACGTCGTGTTGCATCTGCTATTTATATCCTGTTCTGGGACATGAACAAGGCAAGTTAAAGACAGTTACCTTCCCCATCCATCCCAGCGAGGTTGATAAGTCTCCCTAATTGGTGCATCTGGGAAAGCACATGAAAAGCATGGAACACCTTTCCCACCAGTTGTAAGGTACTGATTTGCATAGGTCATGTCCCCAACCATTAAGACCAATGAGGGGTCATTCTTAGTCAGATGATCAATGGTTGTTGATGAATTTCTGGTTAAACCTAAATCTCCTATAACTGCTATTCTACGAGGATAGGAATTTTGGGCAGGCAATGGCAAAGTTTCAAACACATGCTCTTCGCTCATAGCCGGAAGTGAGCTATCTCCACACTTATAGTAATACTTTGTCTCTGGTTCCAGACCTGCAGTTCAAAATGTCAGATTACTTCTTCCTTTGCTGCCATTTACAGCATCAAGCGTGCTGTCTTCTTTTTTTATAACAATTCTCACCAAAAGAAATATTGGTTGCATACTTCTTTATTGATACCGATACTAATCAGCAGAGATTTAAACCGCAGTCACAAACAGGTTCTTGACTGCATTGTGTTTATGAAAATTGTGTACCTAGCAAATGCTATCTCCGGAAATTGCAGTAAATATCAGCTACAAAGAGAATAAAGGCCGTAACGTCTCATTGCAGCCGCTTCCGGTTAATATCTTTCAGTTCTTTACTAAACAAACCGTAAACATTACCTCAACAATATTATGTAGTTGAATATGTAAAGGAGAAGGAAAACCTCAAATGATGCAGAACTGAACAAAGTTAATTGAATGGACAATTCCCTAAAGTCTGAGTTCCATCAAACATAAACAGTAAAGAAAGAAACTATATGAGATGAATGGGATAGTCATGTTATACCATCAATTCTGACATGGTGAATGATGGCAGAGGTATAATTCAGGAGCCCCTCAAATGGGTACAATTGGCTATAAACAGTTGCTTTTCCCCTGCCTTTGCTAGTATAATTTCCACTTTCTTTCCCATACCAAACCTCACTGGCAACTGATGTAGGATCAAGGGCAGTCACATTGGGACCAACCTGTGCATCCCCTAAACCATAATAAACCAAAGAACCAAACACATGAACAACAAGAACATGATCAGCAAAAAGAGAAAGAAAACGACAGTACCAGTAACCCAAGAAACCCATATTGAAGATGGTGTGGATAAAGCAAGAGCAATTTGTTCTGGGAACATAGAGGTCACATTCTTCTTGAGCCTCGGATCATCCATTGGTATGTCGTCGCTTCCTCGACGTAGAGACGGATCGAAACGGATAGTTACAGGATCAAAGGGGCCTTCTAAAGTTGTAGGTATGTGTTTTCCTGAAACAACCAGCTTTGCTACGATGAAGATGGAGATGACAAGCATGGCCTGGGTATCGTCCTTCATTGAGCTCCTCTAACTAAGCAAGCAAGATATGAACATCGGTGATGACACAAGGGAAATGGAAGCAATCAAGCTATAAGGATCGGTAGTCCTTACATTATTTCTTGGTATATGTGCCACGGATAAATGGAATATGCCCTTTCCTTTCCTACACCAGCGACTTAAACTAGGAATCAACTTTAAAAATTCAGAATAAAAATCTTCTCTCTATTTTTGTTGTTATCTACGTCACTATATTAAAAAAAAAATTAAAGTTTAGGAGTTAAAGGTTGAGAGGATTGGGTATAGGGAATACTTTTTAGAATTTAAGGTTTAGCATTTATAATTTAAGATTATAGTTTAAAATTTAATTTTGTAGTATCAAGACACCAAAAATAATACCGAACAGAGACAAATTTTTGTCCAAAAATTCAAAATTTTAGTTATTCATGTCAACTCACATTAACGAATCGATTATTTTAGTTTAAACTAATTCCGGATTCAATTTAAAAAATAAATAAACTAAAATATATTGTTTTACAATTTAATGTTTGATTTATTATTTCTTTGATTTCTCTAATATTTTAAGTCTATTTTTAATAAATATAAACCAAATGCTTCAAAACTACTTTAGAATATCTATGTAACTTTAATTTCTCTTTTTGCAAATAAATTTTCTCTTTTTATAATTTAGTGTCTGACTCTGTACAGTTTTTTCAGTTGTTCAATTCTTCACTCTTTTAAGTTATTTTTTTATCAAATTTAAATCATGTGCTTCACTAACACTATAGGATATCTATGCAACTTCAATTCATATATTTAACAATAAATTTATTTTTTCAATCTAATCCCTCAACTTTTTATTTTTAACAATAAATTCATTTTTTAAAATAGCATTATAAATATAGTTTATAATTGTAGATGATAATTGATTTATTAAATAACATAACAAATCTTACACATGTGAAAAAGTATATGAAGAAATATATATGTATATGTTATATGATTAGAGAAAGTCGATTAAATTGAAACCATTTTGTACTATCATTTTATAAATAAGGGAAAACTACACCGGTGGTCCCCAAACTATTACCGTCTTCCTATTTTGGTCCCAAAACTATTGTTTTTCGCAAAACCGTCCCTTCTATTACATAGTTCTCCTATTTTGGTCCCCCGTCGTTAAAAACTAACGGAATTGCTGACGTGTAATTTTTTTTTTATCTTTTAAATATTTTTTTTATTATTTTCTCTCTCTTATATATATATTATTTAAATTTTTTATTCAGACTAATGTGGTGGTGACACCACCATACAAAGAAAATAAATTGAATGAAAATGGGGAGCTGGGATTCAAACCCATGTCCCCCACATCACCAAGCTAGTGGGTTAACCATTGAGCTAAACTGAAATTATTGATAAGCTTTAGCACAAATTAGATTTAAAACAATCAAATAAACTACCTGATATGTTAACCAGTGGGTTAACCAAAGAGCACCTACCCAATGATAAGAAGCCTTCCTCCCTGCTGTTTCCGTCTAGCAAGAGGTTTGCTTTTGCTGATGATGGAGCCAGTGATCACCCGATACTTGATTGGAAGTCCAGTTCAATGTCTCAACAGGTTTTACGCTTTTTCATATTTTATTGATGAGAGCAATACATAGCATATTTATTTTGACTTTTCTGTACAAGATATGAATCTAAATCTTCTACGTTCTTTAGTCGTGAATTGTTGTTGATATGTGATTTGGCTTTTTTAGTGAAGTTGGTATAATTTGTCTTTGTTGCACATAAAGATGTTTGTGTACGACAATGTTTTTTTGCAGGAAGACACAAAGTCTTTTACGGCATTGGGATCTACCCCTGCACCGTCTTCCAAGAGTGAAGAGGCTTCCATCACTCCTCCAGAAGCTTGGTCATCATGGATGGTTTCACTGTTTGCAATGAATCTCTACGGTTTCGTAGTTTTCTTTGGTCATGACGGCCCATTGGTTCTGACTAATAGGGAGGAACATTACAACCACACATAGCTCCTCAACAAGATCCCCAACAAGGTACTCTTCAGCTATGTCAACGTACTCTCGAAGAAACCCTCGATTCATTCCAGAAATCCATTCATGGAGATATGAGGAACCTACCTATCGAAATTTTAAGACAATTTCACATGCAGGAGGTATTTGCCCATCATCTTTTTTTCCATTGATATCGCTTTGGCTTTCAGCCTTCAACGTACATATTCCTCGGCTCTAATTTTTTTTGGAAATCGTTGGACAGACGGAGATGTCTCGTGTGATGAGCTCCATATTACAGAACCTAATTTGATTGTTTCGGGTAGTTCATTTGATTGTTTTAAATTTAATTTGTGCTTAAGCAAATCAATAATTTCAGTTAACCCACTGGCTTGGTGATGCGGGGGACATGGGTTCGAATCCCAGCTTTCCCCTTCTCATTCAATTTATTTTCTCTGTATGGTGGTGTAAAAAATTTAAATAATACATATATATATATAGGAGAGAGAAAATAATAAAAAAATATTTAAAAAATAAAAAAATTACACGTCAGCAATTTCGTTAGTTTTTAACGACGGGGGACCAAAACAGGAGAACTATGTAACATAAGGGACGGTTTTGCCAAAAACAATAGTTTTGGGACCAAAATAGGAAGACAATAATAGTTTGGGGACCACCGGTGTAGTTTTCCCTATAAATAATTACGATTAAATTTGAAGAAAAACTCGAATAATTCTAATTGATTAAAAAAATTCAATTACAGATTGATCATAATACATAACTCATCAACTTAACTAATTCAAAGTTTTTTTTTACTTGATTCGACTCGATCGAATACTCACCCATAACTTAAACTATTATTATTACTATAAATATAACATCCCCTATACGTATTCACTACAGAACACATATAGAGGATGTCAAAACACTCAAGGCTTTTACTAGTACGGTAATTTTAAAAACATTTTCAAAACTAGCATTTTTGCTCTTAAAACTTGAATTTCAGCAATTTAAGGATTAACTTATAACATTTGAAAACTATTAATGGCCTTTAACCGAATTAGTTCTCTTTTATACAAAACTTGAAATTTTTAGGCAGCGTGCCTAGACCGTACCGGTACGAAACATCGAGTACCGGAACACCTAGGTCGGTATCGGTACACTACCTCAATAGCGATACCGATACACATCATTTTAGTGTTGATACACCTTGAACAAATGGCATATTTTGTGTAACCCTTTCGACCCGGTCTAGCTGTGAGACCGAATCGGGAGAGTTACACGGGGATAACTAGAGAAAAATCCGAGAATTTCCTTCCGATTAACAACCCTAAATTAAAATTTATCTTGTCTAAGTGCAATTTAACGGTCCTATGGTGTTAAGGGTCACAGCGGAAGAAACAACGTCTCAATCAGACATTAATCGGACATCCAATTGGAGACAAACAGTCACGAAAGACCATTTCGCAAAAACCACACAAAGCAAGGGGCAAAAAGGTAACTTAACCTTACCAAATAGTTAATTAGTCAAGTTTCATGCACACGAGGAAAAACAACCCAAACGTCACATATAAACTCGTTTAGGAAGCATACGAGCATTAGGGACTAAAATGTAACATTTGGAAACCTTCAAATATGCCCTTTAACCTTTTTAACTACATGCGTTTCGAAAAAAGACTGCTCGTTCCGAAATGCGGGCTCTCATTCAAAAAGCATCATTAGGTCGTTCCGGAACGACTCTTCATGGTTTCGAAACGGGAGCCTCCAGTGGCAAAACGTACCGAAACGACATCACCCTCGTTCCAATACGGGTGCCACAAAAGTCTGGCCGTTCCGAAACCATATCAGATGTTCCGAAACACATGGGCACAGATTGGCCCGAAAATACATTTTGGCATCCCCAAACGTTCCCAAACTTAACCCGAAAACCCACAAACCACATGGCAACATATTAAACAAACAATCTAGAGGCAAAACACCCTAAAGACAAGCTTCAAACATGAATACACGCAAATACGGATCTCAACCACAAAAGCTCATAAGAACACTTAGCTCCAAAAACACCAACAAGCCAAAACACATGGCAATCAACTAACAGCCAAAGCAAGCCTCAATATGACATGGTATCAACATTTAAAACATGTAGCAATAAGGCCAAACACATGTCAGTCTACAACAACCTCCTTAAAGATAACCACAAGTATTCCCATTGCTAAATCATTATTACAACTTAAAAACCATACTGGAGCTTAAGCTACGAACACAAGAGCCTTCCACTCGCCTTCCTTTGCTTCCAGGAACGCTAACGATCTACATTGTTAGAAAGGAGCTCGTAAGCATAAAGCTTAGTGAGTGGTGCTCAAAACCACAACAATAACAATGCAGTTTTGGAATAAAACCATTTATTAATTGAAATCCAAACCACAACATGAATTCCATCACATGATTAACAACAATCATACATATGCTTGGCATCTTACATCAAGCAATGCAACAATATAAACTACAAGGCATGATTATCAACATCAACACGATAACATTCAACTTTTCAACACAAGAGTATAATGACAATTATGGTTACATTACTCGGATACACGAATTGAACTCGATGGCATCTTACATCACCGAATTTATAAGAACAACAAGACTCACGATGACATCTTACATCACCGGGGCCTATTAATAAAGCTTCTGGTGGCATCTTACATCATCGTACTCCTCCCTAATGGCATCTTACAACACTAGGGCCATACACGAATTTTAAAAGTGCACTCTAATCCTATGGTCGACCAATTATACCCGGTAAGACTCACATATTTTCCAATACTCAACCATCACATAAACCAACATAGCAATACCACATTCATAAATCAATTTCACACAATCGTTTCATATCAACAAAGCATAACAAGCTTAAAAAGAAAATTTCAGAAAAGTAAAACGTGAACTTTAAATACTTACTCCCGAGCTTAGGTTGGCCTTTCAATCTCAACCTAAACTCTCAAAACATTTCCCCTCACCGTGTAACCCCCTCATCCCGGTCTAGGTGACAGACCGGCCCGAACAGGTTATAGGGGAAAAACCGAAGCGAAATCCGTTAAGGCTCCACTTCGATTAGCAACCCTAGAAAACTTTTAATTAATTATCCTGTCTAAATGTATCATTTAGTCTAATGTGTGAAAACAACAGCGAAAAACGAGAACGAAAGATACAAACGAGGCGTAAGGTAATATAAATTTACCAAGTGTCAAGTTAGTCCGATTGCATGCTTACGAAACCGAGATCATACATAAACGATGCATATAAACTTAACAAGGAAGCATACAACCAATGGGACTAAAACCCGACATCAGAGAACCTTTGAAGATGCTAAAAAGTCCAAATACAAACATGCGTTTCGAAACAGGCTTGCCCATTTTGATACGCGGGCTCCAGTTCAAAAGCCAAACCAGGCCGTACCGATACGGTCCACTTCGTTCCGGTACATGTGTCTCTAGTGTTGAAATGTTCCAGAACAGGTTCCGAAACAGGCATTCACAGAGGCAAACCGCATCGAAACGCGTACCGAAACGGGGGCTCACATTGTCAAATCGTATCGAAACGGCACCACCCTCGTTTCGATACGAGTATCCCTAGAGCTACACCCATTCTGAAACAACCACTAGCATTTCAAAACGCTTGCACTCTGTGTGACCCTGAAAGCAGATTTCTGCATCTCCAAGTGTTCCCAAACATACCTCAAAACCACAAGAATCAAGTAACAGCAAACAAACATACAATCTATAGGCATTTCACCCTACTTCAAGCATGATCAAACATATACACATGCATAACATGACCATTCATTTAAAGAAACATACATCCATATCACATAACATAAAACATGGTTATAAGCCTTCAATACAAACACTTAGGCATCAACATAAACAGGGTTTACATGTCCACAACATAAAAGCATTAACAAAATAAAGCCAACACATAGGAGTCTAGATACACGCTCCTACAACACGTAACACCCTCATTGCTAAACTACTACATTATTTACTAAACCATACTTGAGCAACCACAAACGCGCTTGGATGCCCTTTCCTTGCTAACTTTACACTAGTGATCTGCATTGCCGAAAACGAGAGCGTAAGCTAGAAGCTTAGTGAGAGAGCTCTAAAACAAAACAATGACAATGCAGGGTTCAAGCATGGTATCCTTAAGACACTCACAAGGCATACATTTACGCTAACATAGCAACATGGCCAAACGTTAAGAGAATGCATGAACATGTCATCTTACCTCATGTTATGCTAAACAAGATATAACAATTATCTTAACAACAACCACAAATGAACAAGTATATTAGCAACTATTAGCTTACTCGGATATGAGGATAACTTCCGTTGGGATTTTCACCCTCAACGTACTCAATAACAATTACCTTTCGGTGGGATTACACTCATCATCATTTTTACTCATGGATGGGATTACACTCATCATCACATGCTAACATTTTCCGGTGGAATATTACCTCACCGTTCTCCTCCTTGATGACTACACGTCACCAAGGCCACGCGCGAATTTGACTCTTACCGTGTGCACACTCATCCTAATGATCGATCATTTATACCCGGTAATTAACTAGTGTCAATCATACTATACAAGTCTCACCATGATTTCACAATCATGCACACAACATATCATCACCATATACATCATCAATATATATCAACATGCATAGTGAACACATACTATACAAGTTCACATTTATGCACATTAAGCAAGAACTTATAAAGCAAACAAGAGATTAAGCTACCAACTTAATCTCCACCTTGGATTGGCCTACCAAGCACAATCCAACACCTCAACCACACACTTGAACCAATTTAAAACCATTTTGAATAATCCACTCACCAAACTCCCTTAAGCAAATCGAGAAAGTCGAATCAAGCCTCCAAACTTCCCGCAATTGAGCCTAAAGCTTCTCCAACGATTTCCCTTCATTCTAACCAACCAAAAACAATATATTACTCTACAATTCATCCACAAAACCGCTGTCACAATTCAGATTACTACCACAAGATCATTCTCTACAATTCGAAGCCATAAACTAACCCAAAAATCCTCATTTTCGTACTCACACACAACCCAGCAGAAATCTATCAATTCCAACACCCAAATCATCATTAAAACCTTTCAAAACAACCCTCAAACAACACTATATCATCAGCCCCACTCTCCTACACCAAACTACCTCAAAAACCGAAGTTTTCACCCCTTTAAAACACCCACAAAAACCCATTTCGGGATTTTCATCAAAACCCCACCATTTTCACATATAACACTCTTTAGGGAAAGATTAATACATAAATAAACTTTACAAATCAAAAGCTAAACGAAAAACCCTTAAAGCTCCCACCTTTTACTTGAAATTTTGAAAACAAGAACAACCCAAAAATGAAGCTTAAGAAAATCTAAAACCATGTAAACGTTTGGAATGATGAGGAAAAGTAAAAAATGATCTTACCTTGATGAAAACACTTGAATATGATGAAGGAAATAATGGAACAATGTTTGGGGGGGGGGTAAGGGGGAGGTTTTGTCGTGGAATTTCTTTAAGGAAGAAGAAGATGGTGAATTTTTTGTCAAAAAGGCACATTTTACTCGTTTAACTTTTCTCATTTAGAAAATTACTCATTTACCCTTAATGAATCACAAACTGATCTAAGTATTGATAGAAGATTCTATTCATCATATCCATGAAAGTAGCCAGTGCGTTTGTCAACCCAAACGGCATAACTAAGAACTCATAGTGACCATATCTAGTCCTAAAAGCTATCTTCGGTACATCCACTTCTTTTACCTTCAACTGGTAGTAACCGGATCTTAAATCAATCTTCAAAAAGACTAATGCCCCTCTCAACTGATCAAACAAATCATCGATACGCGGCAAGGGATACTTGTTTTTCACTGTCAACTGATTCAACTGTCTATAATCAATGCACATTCTCATACTACCGTCTTTCTTCCTCACAAACAATACTGGAGCGCCCCAAGGCGAAGAACTCGAACGGATAAAACCTCTATCTGACAACTCTTGTAACTGAGTCTTCAACTCTCTCAGATATTTCGGTGCCATACGGTACGAAGCAATCGAAACAAGAGCAGAATTCGAATATGTCTCTATCGCAAACTCTACCTCTCTGTCAGGCGGTAAACCAGGTAACTCCTCCGGAAACGCACTTGGAAAGTCACACTGTTCTAATATCCTGAGGTCTAACTTCATTCATGTTCGGATTCATCACGTAGGCCAAGTTCGCCTCACAACCCAACTCAACTAATCTCTGAGCCGCTAAGGCTGAAACAACATTCGACAAGAATTTCACATTCTCACCTACTACCACAATCTCATAGTCATCCGCAAGCTTCAAGAAGACTCTCTTAGTTTCAAAATCTATCCTAGCTTTATGTTCTGTAAGCCAGTCCATACTCAAAATCACATCAAATCCATAGAACGGTAACTCCATCATATCCACTGGAAATATAAGCCCCTGAACCATTAACGGACACCTTCTGTACATCTTCCTAACCACTACTGTATCCTCGAAGGAACTAGTAACACTAACACCTACCTCTAGTACCTCGCAAGGTAAATTCAACATCTTTGCATGCTCACTCAAATATAAGAATGCGTAGACCCGGATTCAATCAAGGAAAGCAAACTCAAAGACTGTATCGAGAAGTTATCTGCAATCACATCTGTGTCGTTTTATCCCTCTCGCTTAGCATAAACTCTAGCCTGACCTCCGCCCGCTGGCTGAACCGCAACCACATGTGCTATATTCCTCTGGCCATCATTTCTTGGCTGAAAGTTACCTCGACCGCGCCCACGGCCTCTCGGATAATCAATCGCTCTAGCAGGAACCAGAACCTGAACCTGAACCGGTGCATACCCAACCTGAGGTGGAGAATCATGCCTAAGGTGATCTCTAGCTCCACAGTTCCAACACGAATGAAAGTTTCCCCAACACTCTCTAGTGTGATTCCTCTCGCATCAAGCACACTCGGGCAAACGCCCACCAGCTTTCTGGCCCTGATGGCCTCTACAGTGGTTACCACCACCACGTCTATGATCGAAATAATGCCTATTGTCCCGATGCCTCTTGGCATCACCTCTATCAAAGTCGCCAGACCTCTTCCCGGAACTAGAACCACCAGAACATTTGGTCAGACCCAAACTGTGCTCTATGTCCTTGGCCCTAGCGACCAAGATATCAAAGTCCATGTAGTCCATAGCCAAAGTGTACTTGTTTATCTCCTCACTCAACCCATAATGGAAACGGTCACAACGTTCTCTCTCAGTAGGAACTAGCTCAGATGCATACTGACTCAATCTGACAAATCGTATCTCATACTCGGTCATTGTCAAGTTACCCTGAAGCATTGTCATGAACTCTCTCTTCTTCTCATCGACATAACATGGACCCATATACTTCTTGCGGAAAGCAGACTCGAAGAACTCCCAAGTGATCTCGGCATCTGACATGCCCGTAGTAATGGTGACCCACCAAGTGTAGGCATCACTCTGAAGCAGAGAAATAACACATCCCAGTCTGCGTGCTCCAGTACAATCCATATGAGACAAGATACGAACAGTCTTGTCAAACCAAGCTTCTGATCTCTCGGGTGCCAACCCTCAGAACTCTTCACCTCCCAAACTGCGAAGCCTCTCAAGTGGCAAACCAGTGCCCTCACCCTAAGGTTGTGCCACTGCCTGTCCCCCAGCCCCAGCTGCTTGGAAAGCCCCGGATATCACCTGAACTAACGGAGCCAAATCTATATCGGCCGAACCTTGGCCAACCTAAGGTCCTATACTCTCAGCTCTCGCCTCACATCCCTCTTGACGAGGAGGAGAAGAAGAGGGTGGAGGAGCCTCCGCCTCAACAACTGGCTCAACTTCCGGAGCTGCTGCCCTTGGTTCCGAATGAACCATCTTAGGCCTGCCTCTAGGTCTCATCTTACGGCTAGTAGGATAACAACTACAAATAAACAAACACACAAGGATTAAATTAGCAAAGGCAAGAGTGCAACGTGCTCAAGTATTCCTTTACTCAAAATCTTTTCAAATAAGTAATAGTAGCAATGGGAACTCAACACTACACCTCAACACTACACCTCAACACTACAACCATTCTAACACAAGCTTTCAAACACCGAGCAAGCAAGCAAAACAACAAGCATACGTAGCAAAACATTCACCATACAACATACACCTCAAACTTACCTTACTTACCTTTCCGAGGTCGCGAAACCTCAGGCTCTGATACCAACAAATTTAACCCCCTTGTCCTGGTCTAGGCGACATACTGGTATGAACATGTTACACGGGGAAAACCAAAGCGAAACTCGTTAAGGCTCCACTTCGATTAGCAACCCAAGAAAACTTTTCATTAATTATCTTGTCTAAATGTATCATTTAGTCATATGTGTGAAAACGACAGCGAAAAACGAGAATGAAAGATACAAACGAGGCGTAAGGTAATATAAATTTACGAAGTGTCAAGTTAGTCCGATTGTATGCTTATGAAACTGAGATCATACATAAACGATGCATATAAACTTAACAAGGAAGCATACAACCAACGGGACTGAAACCCGACATCCAAGAACCTTTGAAGATGCTAAAAAGTCCAAATACAAGCATGCGTTTCGAAACAGGCTTGCCCGTTTCGATACGCGAGCTCTAGTTTAAAAGCCAGACCAGGCTGTACCGATACGGTCCACTCCATTCCGGTACAGGGGTCTCCAGTGTTGAAACGTTCCAGAACAGGTTCCGAAACGAGCATTCACAGAGGCAAACCGTATTGAAACGCGTACCAAAACGGAGGTTAACAGTGTCAAATCATATCGAAACGGCACCACCCCCGTTCCGATATGAGTATCCCTGTAACTACACCCGTTCCGAAACAACCACGAGTGTTTCAAAACGCCTGTACTCTATGTGACACTGAAAACAATTTTCTGCATCTCCAAGTGTTCCCAAACATACCTCAAAACCACAAGAGTCAAGTAACAACAAACAAGCATACAATCTATAGGCATTTCACCCTACTTTAAGCATGATCAAACATATACACATGTATAACATGACCATTCATTTAAAGAAACATACATCCATATCACATAGCATAAAACATGGTTATAAGCCTTCAATAAAAACACTTAGGCATCAACATAAACATGGTTTACAAGTCCACAACATAAAAGCATTAACAAAATAAAGCCAACACATAGGAGTCTAGATACACGCTCCTACAACACGTAGCATCCCCATTGCTAAACTACTACATTATTTACTAAACCATACTTGAACAACCACAAACGCGATTGGATGCCCTTTCCTAGCTCCTTGCTAACTCCACACTGTGATCTGCATTACTGAAAACGAGAGCGTAAGCTAGAAGCTTAGTGTGAGAGCTCTAAAACAAAACAATGACAATGCAGGGTTCAAGCATGGTATCCTTAAGACACTCACAAGGCATACATTTACGCTAACATAGCAACATGGCCAAACGTTAAGAGAATGCATGAATATGTCATCTTACCTCATGTTATGCTAAACAAGATATAACAATTATCTTAACAACAACCACACATGAACAAGTATATTGGCAACTATTAGCTTACTCGGGTATGTGGATAACTTCCGTTGGGATTTTCACCCCCAACGTACTCAACAACAATTACCTTCCGGTGGGATTACACTCATCACTGTTTTCACTCATGGATGGGATTACACTCATCATCACATGCTAACATTTTCCGGTGGAATATTACCTCACGTACTCCTCCTTGATGACTACATGTCACCAAGGCCACACGTGAATTTGACTCTTACCGTGTGCACACTCATCCTAATGATCGATCATTTATACCCGGTAATTAACTAGTGTCAATCATACTATACAAGTCTCACCATGATTTCACAATCATGCACACAACATATCATCACCATATACATCATCAATATATATCAACATGCATAGTGAACACATACTATACAAGTTCACATTTATGCACATTAAGCAAGAACTTATAAAGCAAACAAGAGATTAAGCTACCAACTTAATCTCCACCTTGGATTGGCCTACCAAGCACAATCCAACACCTCAACCACACACTTGAACCAATTTAAAACCATTTTGAATAATCCACTCACCAAACTCCTTTAAGCAAATCAAGAAAGTCGAATCAAGCCTCCAAACTTCCCGCAATTGAGCCTAAAGCTTCTCCAACGGTTTCCCTTCATTCTAACCAACCAAAAACAACATATTACTCAACAATTCATCCACAAAACCACTGTCACAATTCAGATTACTACCACAAGATCATTCTCTACAATTCGAAGCCATAAACTAACCCAAAAATCCTCATTTTCGTACTCACATACAACCCAGCAGAAATCTATCAATTCCAACACCCAAATCATCATAAAAACCTTTCAAAAATACCCTCAAACAACACTATGTCATCAGCCCCACTCTCCTACACCAAACTACCTAAAAAACCGAAGTTTTCACCCCTTTAAAACACCCACAAAAACCCATTTCGAGATTTTCATCAAAACCCCACCATTTTCACATATAACACTCTTTAGGGAAAGATTAATACATAAATAAACTTTACAAATCAAAAGCTAAACGAAAAACCCTTAAAGCTCCCACCTTTTACTTGAAATTTTGAAAACAAGAACAACCCAAAAATGAAGCTTAAGAAAATCTAAAACCATGTAAACGTTTGGAATGATGAGGAGAAGTAAAAAATGATCTTACCTTGATGAAAACACTTGAATATGATGGAGGAAATAATGGAACAGTGTTTGGGGGGGGGGAAGGGGGAGGTTTTGTCGTGGAATTTCTTTAAGGAAGAAGAAGATGGTGATTTTTTTTGTCAAAAAGGCACATTTTACTCGTTTAACTTTTCTCATTTAGAAAATTACTCATTTACCCTTAATGAATCACAAACCTCTTTTAATTAGAACCAAAGCCCCTTTTTTAATCAAAACGAGCCCAACGACTCGAACCCGATTCACACACTCATCTCCCGACCCCTAAACCCGGGTGTTACAACTCTCCCCCACTTAAGGAATTTTCGTCCTCGAAATTACCTGACTGAAAGAGAAACGGAAACTACCTCTCCATATCCTCCTTTCTCACCCAAGTGGCCTCGTCCACACCTTGACGTTTCCACCTCACTTTGACCAACTCAATTGATCTACAACGCAACACTTTGCTGTCTGAGACTAAGATCTTGACTGGTTCCTCATCATACATCAAATCCAGATTCAACTCGATCTCTTCCACAAGCATAACATGCGACGGATCTTATCTATACTTCCGAAGCATTGAAACATGAAACATATTGTGAATCTTCTCTAACTCGGATGGCAAACGTAACTGATAAGCAACCGGATCGACTCACTTCACAATCTTATACGACCCAATGTACCTCGGACTCAATTTCCTCTTTTTGCTAAACCTAATAACTTTTTTCCACGGAGAGTCTTTCAAGAACACTCTATCTCCCACGGCATACTCAACTTCTTTCCTCTTCAAGTCAGCATAGGACTTCTGCCTATCCGAAGCTGGCTTTAAACGATCACAGATTAACTTCACCTTATCGATAGTCCCCTTAAGCAAATCTGGCATTGGTAACAACTTCTGACCTGCTTCGGCCCAACAAATCGGAGTTCTACATTTTCTACCATACAATGCCTCATACGGAGCCATTTGAATGCTCGACTGAAAATTGTTATTGTATGCGAACTCGACCAACGACATGTGTTTCTCCCAAGTACCCTGAAAATCAATGATGCAACAACGCAACATGTCCTCCAAAATCTGTATAACCCTCTCTAAATGACCATCTGACTGAGGATGATACAACGTGCTGAAGTTCAGTCGGGTACCCAAAGCAGTAAGTAAACACTCCCAAAACCTGGCTATAAATCTCGGATCTCTATCAGACACAATCGACTTCGTCAAACCATGCAGTCTCACAACCTCACCGATTTACAAATCGACCAACCTATCTAAGGAGTAAGTCGTATTAACAGCTAAAAAGTGAGCACACTTTGTGAAACGGTCAACTATGACAAAAATTGAGTTCTTCTTCGAAGGAGTCAAAGGCAAACCCGAAACGAAGTCCATGGTGATATTTTCCCACTTCCATTATGGAATTCTCAACGGTTGCAACAAACCTGATCGAACCTGATGTTTTGCCTTAACTCTCTGACATACCATACACTTACTCACATAGTCGGCTACGTCTTTCTTCAAACCAACCCAATAGTATTCATTCTTTAGATCACGATACATCTTTGTACTACCTGGATGCATAGCAAATGGGCTATTGTGTGCTTCGGTCAAGATAGTACATCTCAAATCACTGTCATCCGGCACAACTATTCTATCTCTGAAACACAAGACCCCATCAACACTGAAACTGTAGTCCGATGGTCTACACTCGACTATATATTGCACGTGAGGTGCCAAAGATCTATCTAACAACTATTTCTCTCTAATCAACTAGCCTAAGGTAGGTCTAACCTGAAGCTCGACCACTAGACAACAATCACCGGACAAGCTCAAACTAGCAAACATGGCTCTCAACTCAACGGCTACCTTCATACTCAAGGCATCTGCCACTACATTGACTTTACCCGGATGATACTCAATCGTAAGATCATAGTCCTTGAGCAACTCTAGCCACCTACGCTGTCTAAGATTCAACTCTCGTTGTGTCATGATATACTTCAGACTCTTGTGATCCGTATACACTATACATTTCTCACCGTACAAATAATGTCTCCAAATCTTCAAGGAAAACACAACTGCGGCTAGCTCTATGTCGTGTGTCGGATAATTACGCTCGTGAGTCTTCAACTTTCTCGAGGCATAAGCCACCACTCTTTTGTCTTGCATGAGCACACAACCTAAACCAACATATGAAGCATCACTGTAGATTACATAATCTTTCCCCGACTCTGGCTGAATCAAAATCGATGCATGGGTCAAAGCTTCTTTCAATTTCTCAAAGGCTTGTTGTCTCGCATCTGACCACTCAAACTGAACATTCTTCTGAAGCAATTTTGTCAAAGGAGCGACTATCTTCGAGAAACCCTCCACAAACCTCATATAGTAACTTGCTAAGCCTAGGAAACTACGAATCTCGGTCACAGACTTTGGATGCTTCCACTCAACAATGGCTTCTATCTTCTTCGGATCAACTCCAATCCCCTCGGCTGACACTACATATCCTAGGAAGACTACTTCTCGGATCCAGAACTCACACTTACTCAACTTAGCGTACAACTGGTTGTCTAGCAAACTAACCTCAAATACCGATCATCATCTTCCTCGTTACGCGAATACACCGAAATATCATCTATGAAAACAACCACAAACTGATCTAAGTACTGATGGAAGATTCTATTCATCATATCCTTGAAAGCTGTCGGTACGTTTGTCAACCCAAACGACATAACTAAGAACTCGTAGTGACCATATCTAGTCCGAAAAGCTGTCTTCGGTACATCCACTTCTTTTACCTTCAACTGGTAGTAACTAGATCTTAAATCAATCTTCGAAAAGACTAATGCCCCCCTCAACTGATCAAAAAAATCTTCGATACACAGCAAGGGATACTTTTTTTCACTGTCAACTGATTCAACTGTCTATAATCAATGCACATTCTCATACTATCGTCTTTCTTCTTCACAAACAATACCGGAGCGCCCCAAGGCGAAGAACTCGAACGGATAAAACCTCTATCTGACAACTCTTGTAACTAAGTCTTCAACTCTTTCAGTTCTTTCGGTGCCATACGGTACGGAGCAATCAAAACATGAGCAGAATCCGATTATGTCTCTATCACAAACTCTACCTCTCTGTCAGGCGGTAAACCAGGTAACTCTTCTGGAAACACACTAGGAAAGTCACACACTATTCTGATATCTTGAGGTCTAACTTCATTCATGTTCGGATTCATCACGTAGGCCAAGTACGCCTCACAACCCAACTCAACTAATCTCTGAGCCTTTAAGGCTGAAATACCCTTCGACAAGAATTTCACATTCTCACCTACTACCATAATCTCATAGTCATCCTCAAGCTTCAAGAAGACTCTCTTAGTTTCGAAATCTATCCTAGCTCTATGTTCTGTAAGCCAGTCCATACGCAAAATCACATCAAAGCCATAGAACGGTAACTCCATCATATCCACTGGAAATATATGCCCCTAAACCATTAACAGACACCTACTGTACATCTTTCTAACCACTACTGTATCCCCGAAGGAACTAGTAACACTAACACCTACCTCTAGTACCTCGCAAGGTAAATTCAACATCTTTGCATGCTCACTCAAATATAAGAATGCGTAGACCCGGAGTCAATCAAGGAAAGCAAACTCAAAGACTGTATCGAGAAGTTACCTGCAATCACATATGTGTCGTTATGTCCCTCTCGCTGAGCATAAAATCTACCCTGACCCTCGCCCTCTGGCTGAACCACAACCACATGTGCTATATTCCTCTGGCCATCATTTCTTGGCTGAAAGTTACCTCGACCACGCCCACGACCTCTCGGATAATCAATCGCTCTTGAAGGAGCCTGAACCTGAACCAGTGCATACCCAGCCTGAGGTGGACAATCACGCTTAAGGTGATATCTAGCTCCACACTTCGAACACGAATGAAAGTTTCCCCAACACTCTCTGGTGTGATTCCTCCCGCATCTAGCACACTCGGGCAAACGCCCACCAGCTTTCTTACCCTAATGGCCTCTACCGTGGTTACCACCACCACGTCTATGATCGAAATGATGCCTATTGTCCCGATGCCTCTTGGCATCACCTCTATCAAAGTCGCCAGACCTATTCTTGGAACTAGAACCACCAGAACGTTTGGTCAGACCCAAACTGTGCTCTATGTCCTTGGCCCTAGCGACCAAGACATCAAAGTCCGTGTAGTCCGTAGCCAAAGTGTACCTCTTTATCTCCTCACTCAACCCATAACAGAAACGGTCGCAACGTTCCCTCTCAATAGGAACTAGCTCAGACCCATACTGGCTCAATCTGACAAACCGTATCTCATACTCGGTCACTATCAAGTTACCTTGAAGCATTGTTATGAACTCTCTCTTCTTCTCATCGAGATAACAGGGACCTAGATACTTCTTGCGGAAAGCGGACTCGAAGAACTCCCAAGTGATCTCGGCATCTGGCATGCACATAATAATGGTGACCCACAAAGTGTAGGCATCACCTTGAAGCAGAGATATAACACATCCTAGTCTGCGTGCTCCAGTACAACCCATCTGAGACAAGATACGAATAGTCTTGTCAAACCAAGCCTCTGATCTCTCGGGTGCCAACCCTCGGAACTCTTCACCGCCCAAACTGCGAAGCCTCTCATGTGGCAAACCGGTGCCCTCACCCTGAGGTTGTGCCACTGCCTGTCCCCCAGCCACATCTGCTTGGAAAGCCCTGGCTATCGCTTGAACTAACGGAGCCAAATCTATACCGGCCGGACCTTGGCCAACCTGAGGTCCTACACCCTCAGCTCTCGCCTCACCTCCCTTTTGACGAGGAGGAGAAGAAGAAGATGGAGGAGCCTCCGCCTCAAAAACTGGCTCAACTTCCAGAGCTGCTGCCCGTGGTTCCGAATGAACCATCCTAGGCCTGCCTCTAGGTCTTATCTTACGGCTAGCAAGATAACAACTATAAACAAACAAACACACAAGGATTAAGTTAGCAAAGGCATGGGTCCAACGTGCTCAAGTATTCCTTTACTCAAAATCTTTTCAAATAAGTAATAGTAGCAATGGGAACTCAACACTACGCCTCAACACTACAACCATGCTAACACAAGCTTTCAAACACCGAGCAAGCAAGCAAAACAACAAGCATACATAGCAAAACATTCACCATACAACCTACACCTCAAACTTAAGTTACTTACCTTCCCGAGGTCGCGGAAACCTCATGCTCTGATACCAACAAATATAGCCCCCTCATCCCTATCTAGGCGACAGACCGGTCCGAACAGGTTACACGGGGAAAACCGAAGTGAAACCCGTTAAGGCTCCACTTCGATTAGCAACCCTAGAAAACTTTTCATTAATTATCTTGTCTAAATGTATCATTTAGTCCTATGTGTGAAAACGACAACGGAAAACGAGAGCGAAAGATACAAACGAGACGTAAGGTAATATAAATTTACCAAGTGTTAAGTTAGTCCGATTGCTTGCTTACGAAACCGAGATCATACATAAATGATGCATATAAACTTAACAAGGAAGCATACAACCAAAGGGACTGAAACCCGACATCCAAGAACCTTTGAAGATGCTAAAAAGTCCAAATACAAGCATGCGTTTCGAACAGGCTTGCCCTTTTCGATACGCGGGCTACAGTTCAAAAGCCAGACCAGGTCGTACCGATACGGTCCACTCCGTTCCGGTACATGGGTCTCCAGTGTTGAAATGTTCCGGAATAGGTTCCGAAACAGGCATTCACAGAGGCAAACCATATCGAAACACGTACCGAAACGGGGGCTCACAGTGCAAATTGTATCGAAATGGCACCACCTCCGTTCTGATACTAGTATCACTGGAGCTACACCCGTTCCAAAACAACCACGAGCGTTTCAAAACGCATGCACTCTGTGTGACCCTAAAAACAATTTTCTGCATCTCCAAGTGTTCCCAAACATACCTCTAAACCACAAGAATCAAGTAACAACAACCAAGCATAAAATCTATAGGCATTTCACCCTGCTTCAAGCATGATCAAACATATACACATGCATAACATGACCATTTATTTAAAGAAACATACATCCATATCACATAGCATAAAACATGGTTATAAGCCTTCAATACAAACACTTAGGCATCAACATAAACACAGTTTACAAGTCCACAACATAAAAGCATTAACAAAATAAAGCCAACACATAGGACTCTAGATACACGCTCCTACAACATGTAGCATCCACATTGCTAAACTACTACATTATTTACAAGTCCTTGCTAACTCCACACTAGTGATCTGCATTGTCGAAAATGAGAGCGTAAGCTAGAAGCTTAGTGAGAGAGCTCTAAAACAAAACAACGACAATGCAGGGTTTAAGCATGGTATTCTTAAGACACTCACAAGGCATACATTTACGCTAACATAACAACATGGCCAAACGTTAATATATAACAATGATCTTAACAACAACCACATGTGAACAAGTATATTGGCAACTATTAGCTTACTTAGATATGTGGATAACTTCCGTTGGGATTTTCACCCCCAACGTACTCAACAACAATTACCTTCCGGTGGGATTACACTCATCATCGTTTTCACTCGTGGATGGGACTACACTCATCATCACATGATAACATTTTCTGGTGGAATATTACCTCACCGTACTCCTCCTTGATGACTACACGTCACCAAGGCCACACGCGAATTTGACTCTTACCGTGTGCACACTCATCCTAATGATCGATCATTTATACCTGGTAATTAACTAGTACCAATCATACTATACAAGTCTCACCATGATTTCACAATCATGCACACAACATATCATCACCATATACATCGTCAATATATATCAACATGCATAACGAACACATACTACACAAGTTCACATTTATGCACATTAGGCAAGAACTCGTAAAGCAAATGTTGCGTGTCAAAAGTCCTATCGCAATGTAGTGCAAGTGTACACGACGCAAGTATTAAAGTGATACTTAAAGTATCGGATGTCGAATCCACAGGGACTGGAAATAGCTTTATCCTTGGATTGCTGCACAAGAGAGAAAGAAAAGAGTTTAAATTATTAGGAAATAATATTGAAGAATACTGAATAAGATAACTAAGTTTTCAGGGTTAAGAAATAGGCTGATATTGATCTGCTTGGTAGTTCAGGTGTTGCACTATATAAGAACTCCTGTTCTGTTATCTTCCCTGTCGCGGCAGCACCTGTCGTGGCTGCAGTCTGTTGTTGTCGCGGCAGCGATCACACAACTCTGTACTTCAAGCTTGGCAAGAATCCTTGCTGTGACTTGTCCTATCCCTAGGTCCAAGTACTGTTGATGACACTTCTCGGATGATACCTCCCGGCGTGAATCAAAGGGTGAACATCAATGTTGTTGAATTCTTCCTTAGCCACTTAACCTCGTCCTATCCCTAGGTCCGAGATAGTTCAACCATAAACTGGAGAGCCCGCACTTATTCCTTTCGTATACTTAACTCTCCCGATATTAAGTAAATAAATAATCTCACAATGCTCTCCCGATACTCTTACAAGATGTTGAAACCAGAATAAGCAAACTTGAAGTTTTATTTATTGAACAGAAAATTCCTAAAACAGTACAATCCTTGCAACTACTTTACAGAATTCAACCCTTAGCCCTAGGGGAAGTTTAGAACATAATGAGAGGGGGAAAACGACTAGGGTTTTGGGGAAGACGGCTAGAGAATGAGATGTCCTTCCCTAGGTCAAATTACATGCCTTTATATAGGCCTTGGGTTCAAATTTTCTAATAAGGTAAGAATACAAGTTCAAAATAAAGTACGACTCTAAATAAGATTAAATCTTCTAAGTAGATGCCTTTAATTCGTCCTCTTTTCTTGCTTTGGGTTTCTTCCTTGAACTTTGGGCTTGGCCTTCATTCTGCTCTAGGGCTCAGAAAAATATAGGAGTGGCCTACGACAGACCGGCTTAAAGTCCTCTATCTGTCGAGATCCACTTTACTTTTCCCTTCACCATTTCTGTCGTCATGGCTGCCACTGCAGTGGCCACGACAGCGTCCTCCTTCTTGACTCCAGTCCTGTATTCCAGCTCTGGTCCTTCACTGCTCTGAGTCTGCCACAGCAGCTACTTGCAACAAATAGCCAAAATCAGTAGCAACTGTGCCTTTTTTATTTAATTGTGATGTATATGTGAAACTATACCTAAATGCAATGAGTTATGCTTGAATGCAACATAAATATGGGTTAAATAAGGGGTAAAATATAGAACTTTTACACACTCAACACACCCCCAAACTTAAGTTCTTGCTTGCCCTCAAGCAAATATGATTTAACTAAATAATTTTTTTGTTTGGCTTAATTCAGTGAACCTTTCATTACCTACCACACATTCCCTATCACGAACAATGCCTTTTTGGATATTTCTTGATTTATTCAGAACCATGCTATAGTTCTCGTGTAGTGTGTGTATGTTTTGTGAACAAATATGTGCCTAGACTCCTTTAATCTACTAGAATAGTTAAGCTACTCACTTGGATTTTTATGCCAATTTTCATTTTCTTTTGTGGCAATTCTTAGGCTCCTTTAGTTTTTCTTAGACTCGGTTTTCTTTTCTTATTTTAAGTTTGACTAGAGCCTGTTTTTGGGCACCTCTAGCTAACTTCCTAGAGTCGGTTTTAGGCACCTCTAGGTGTATTGAGTTTAAATTTTCTTATCTTCTTTTCCTAGAGCCAGTGTTAGGCACCTCTAGGGGCAACTCAAGTGTTAAGCTTTTCCTATTCTAGTTTACTAGTAGAAATCTAGACAGCATAAAAGTCACAAAGGGTGTTTAAAGATCAGAACTATAGTAAGGCTCTAAACTGTTCCTAAAAATATCCTAAAGGCACTGCCGCGACAGAGTCTGTCGCGGCAGGTAAGTTTAGTTCAAAGATTTAAGCCAAATGATTTTTTTGACAAAATTAAACTAAATAGTAACTAACACTTAGACATAATTTTAAAACACGAAAGACACTTCATTACTGGAGGGATGCCACCCCCAAACTCGAGGGTTGCATTGCCCTCAATGCATGATGACAGGGATGAAAAAGAAAAAGAAATAAAAACAAAGTACATCACAATATAAATAAAACAACAAGACAACAAAAATAAGATAGAACTTAATTTGAGGAGCTGTCATCGCTGCTGCTGTTGCTGATCTGTAGCTGCCGGCGGGCAGTGACCTTCATTGTGGGTGCCGACAGAGTGCTAGGAGAGGCGGAGGCAATTTTCTTTTTGGCTTCCCTTGGCGGCTGGATACGAGTGGGTGAGATTTTGGGTAGCTTGTCCAACACTTGTACCTCGTCTTCGGAGCTGCTGCTGCTACTACTGCTGCTGGCAGACTTGCCCTGGCCGGATGGTCCTTCACCAACTTGGTTGGGCTTCTGCCTCTTCATTGGAGTGAACTTCTTCGAAAGGTTTCGAGCAACAGAGGGCTCCCTGTCAGAGTCTTGCCAGACGGATGAAGAGGAGAACCCTTCGAAGTAATCATCGTCGAGTGCTGGCAGCGGCTCCTTTCTTTTCTCTCCTCTGGTAGTGGCAGTGGCAGTGTGGCTGTCGCCCTCAGCTGTCGCGACCGGAGTAGGAGTAGAGGCAGCAGATGGGGTCTTTGGTGTGGCAGTAGGAGTAGGAGTAGGTGTGGGAGCAATAAAATACTGTTCTGGGAAGGCAGGGAATGGTACATTTGCAAAATTTAAATTATTATGAATAAAATGTACAGTGGCTTCTGCGATGTCCCTTACGAAACTCATCAGACCAAGCTGCCTTTCCTCCTTCTTTTTGAGTGTGGCCAGAATCTGAGTGGAGGCATTTGCTGGAGGGAATGCTGTTGTTGACTGCTGCTGCGGTAGGTTTTGGCTGACTGGGGCCTGCCGGCTCCTCTGCTGTGGCAGACGAGTTGAAGAAGGAAAAAGGGGTGGCTGCTTTCAGCTCCACGAGGCTAAAGATGTTACCCTCCGTCCACCCTTTCCCTCGGACTTTGAAGTCTTCGGAAATTTCTGGAACGTTGTTCCCTTGGCAGATTTTGGTGATAAGGTATGAGAATACAAGAGGTCCTGATGGTCGGAGAGCACATTCCAAAATCCCCTCCCTTATGTATCGGCCGACATTGATGGTTCTCTCATTTAAAATTGAATGAACAAGTGCTAACCTGGGTCGGTCGACTGTGATGTTATGGGAGGAAGGCATGATTCTCTTCTTTACGAAGTGGTTCCATAATTTGGTCTCGGGAGTGATTTGAGTTCTTTTCACCGTCCACCGATGCTTTGGGTCGGTGTTCCATTCTGTCTCCTCTTCCGTCACTTCTGCCATCACAGCATCATAGTCTACTGACGACAGACTCTCGACGAACCTTCTGTGGGCGTCTTCCCTTCTACTGACATGGAGGCCGTAGAGAGTGTTGATGTAGGAAGGCTCAAAAGTAAGTTCTTTACCTCATACTGTCACGGTTGTGGTATCCTTGCTGTCGACGACAGCATAAAATTCCCGGACTAGTGTGACATTCATTTCTTCCGGCTGGGCAGCAAACCGCTGCCACTTAATGGCATGGATCTTCTTTGCAATATAAGGTTCAAGGCCTAGGTCTCCCGTGGGTTCGTTGTAAAGAAAACTCCTTTCTTCCCACATCTCCCTATTCTGGAAAGATTGGTAGTATCTGCCGGCAGAATCGGTGGAGGCAAAGCGGTTTGGGATGGCACTGTGGCTGGGTGTGCTCACTGCTGCGGCAGAGCTGGAGGCAGCACTTCTGCGAGTTTGTCTGCTAGTCATAGTTGCAAGGCTGTGGAAAATAAAGAGAAATTTGAGATCTAGAGAGAGAGAGCAAGTTGAGAGAGTAAAAGTTATGTGAAAAATGAATAGTGAATGGGGATTTATATAGATGAATGGTTTTCTGCCCGTTGGAGCTGTAACGGCAGGCGCGAATAATGGGGCCAGCTTTTACGCGGTTTCTGACGCGTCTGTCACGCGTTTCCGTGTCTGCTGTGCGTCTGTTATGCGTTTGCGTGTCTGCCGCGACATCGTGGTGACAGGTTGTATTTTCCACGTCTGTCGCGACAGCTGATGACAGGCTGTGACGACAGACTCATCCTTTGGGCTTTTTGGGCTGCTGTTGACATGGTGGGCTGGTTCACTTTTTCTCCTCTCCTTGTTTCCCTTATTTCCTAAAAATATTAAAACCTTAGTTCCTAAAAATAAAATAATTCTTAATTCCTAATAAATAAATAAAAGAAATAAAATAAAAATAAAAACTAAGTTAAATTAGGGATGCCTTGAGGGGCATCTCCTAAAGTAACTACTTCTTGCATCCTTGGGGCTTCAGTCCCCTGATAATGCTTTAGTCTTTGTCCGTTTACTTTAAATTGGTGCCCGTCTTTTAAGGATTTGACCGTGATGGCACCATGGGGAAAAACCTGCACAACTAGGAAGGGGTCGGACCATCTAGATTTAAGCTTTCCTGGGAAAAGTTTTAACCTAGAGTTAAACAACAACACAACTGCCCTGGGCAGAACTGTCGTGGCAGCAACTTCTTGTCATGCCACCTTTTGGTTTTATCTTTGTAAATCTTTGCGTTGTCGTAGGCCATTGCTCGAATTTCTTCAATTTCATTCAAGTCAAGTAGCCTCTTCTGTCTTGCCTTATCTAAGTCCATGTTTACTGCCTTGATAGCCCAGTAAGCTCTATGCTCTATCTCGACAGGTAAGTGGCATGTTTTCCCATATATAAGCCTGTAGGGTGACATCCCCAATGGTGTCTTGAATGCTGTTCTATAGGCCCAGAGTGCATCATTGAGGTGTAGTGACCAATCTTTTCAAGTAGGTTTAACCATCTTCTCAAGAATGTTCTTTACTTCTCGGTTGGATATTTCGGCCTGTCCATTGGTTTGAGGGTGATATGATGTTGCAATGCGGTGCTTTATGCCGTATTTTTTTAAGGCAGCATCGATTACCCTATTGTCGAAATGTCTCCCTTCATCACTGATGATCGCCTTAGGTATGCCAAACCTAGAGAAAATGTTTTTGTGCAGAAATCTTTGAACAGTCTTGGCATCATTTTTCTGCGTGGCGATCGCTTCAACCCATTTGGATACATAATCCACTTCCAGTAGGATGTAGAGGTTCCCACATGATGCTGGGAAATCCCCCATACATCGAAGATTTCGACTTCTAAGATGTTTTGCAGTGGCATTTCATGCCTTCTTGAGATGTTCCCAGTCTGTTGGCACTTGTCACAGTTTTTGTAGAATGCTTGGGCATCCTTGAACAGTGAGGGCCAATAAAAACCATATTGCAAACCCTTGGCAGCGGTTTTGTTTCCACCTAAGTGTCCTCCATATGGGGAAGCATGACAGTGATGAAGCACAGCTTCCTGCTCATCCTGTGGTACACACCTCCCGATAATTTGATTTGTACAATGTTTGAAAAGAAGAGGTTCGTCCCAATAATGATGTTTTGCATCATTTGGGAACCTCTTCCTTGCTTGGTAATTAAGTTCATGAGGTAGTATTCCGCTAACTATGTAATTAACAAAATCAGCGTACCAAGGAAGTTCAGAAAACTTACCTGCCGCCATGGCTGTCGCTGTAGTGCTTGTGGCAGCAAACAACTGCTCGTCAGGGAAAGTCTCCAGTATGTTGGTCTTGTCTGTCGGTAGACTCTTTCCCATCTCTAATCTTGACAAGTGGTCTGCGACTTGGTTCTCTGTCCCCTTTTTATCCTTGATTTCAATGTCGAACTCTTGCAGCAGCAGAATCAGACGTATCAGTCTAGGTTTTGCATCTTTTTTAGCGAACAGATACTTCAGTGCTGAAAGGTCTGTATGGACCACCATCTTTGTTCCAATTATGTACGAACGAAACTTGTCAATCGAGAACACCACTGCTAATAGTTCCTTTTCTGTTGTGGTGTAATTTACTTGGGCATCGTTTAATGTTTTGTTCGCGTAATAAATTACGTGGAAAAGCTTGTCCTTCCTCTGCCCAAGTGTTGCCCCTACAGCGTAGTCACTGGCATCACACATAATTTCAAATGGCAAACTCCAGTCTAGTGGCGTACAATCGACGCTGTTACCAGTTTCTTTTTTAGAATTCTGAAGGCCTCAGTACATTCAGTATTGAAATCAAAGGGACGATTCTGCTCTAATAAGTGGCATAAAGGCTTGGTAATCTTCGAGAAATTTGCAATAAATCTTCGATAGAACCCAGCATGCCGCAGGAAACATGGAATTCCCTTGACTGTGGTGGGTGGCGGCAGCTTTTCAATCACTTCTATCTTTGCTCTGTCGACCTCTATGCCGCGGTAGCTTACCTTGTGGCCTAGGATTATCCCTTCATCCACCATGAAGTGACATTTTTCCCAGTTTAATACCAAGTTCGCTTTCTCGCATCTTTCGAGCACCTTCTGTAGGTTGCTTAAACAACCTTCAAAACTGTCTCCAAAGACGGAAAAATCGTCCATGAATATTTCCAGGAAGTCCTCCACCATGTCAGAGAATATTGCCATCATACACCTCTGGAAGGTTGCTGGTGCATTGTGGAGTCCAAATGGCATTTTCCGAAAAGCATAAGTGCCGTATGGGCAAGTGAAGGTTGTTTTCTCTTGATCCTCTGGTGCAATAGCTATCTGGTTATAACCTGAGTAACCATCAAGAAAATAGTAATAAGGTTTCCCCGCTAATCTATCAAGCATTTGATCAATAAAAGGTAGGGAAAATGGTCTTTCCGGGTAGCTTTGTTAAGCTTCCGGTAATCCATACAAATCCTCCAACCGGTCACAGTCCTGATTGGGATTAGTTCATTCTCCTCATTGGTCACCACGGTTATTCCTCCCTTTTTAGGAACTCACTGCACCGGGCTCACCCCCTTACTATCCGAGATGGCATAAATTATCCCAGCGTCAAGCCATTTGATAATTTCTTTTCTCACCACTTCTCGCATAGCGTCGTTTAAACGTCTCTGAGCATCAATGGTCGGCTTATGATCATCCTCTAGGAGAATTTTATGCATACATAGTGCCGGACTAATGCCTTGGATGTCAGCTATCGTCCATCCAATAGCCTTTTTATGCTGCTGCAGCATCCTAATTAGCTGTTGTTCCTGTTTCTGCATTAACTTAGAAGAGATGATTACGGGCAATGTATCATTTAAACCAATGAAAACATATTTAAGCTGCCCTGGTAGGGGCTTAAGGTCTAAAACAGGTGGTTCTACAGTTGAAGGCTTTTGGATTATGTGTTCATTCGAGGTATAGTTAAGGGGCTCGAATAACTTACCTGGACGATTTTCTATCCAATTTACCTCCTCATGACCTTCAGTGTCGGATATGTCTGAATCGGAGGAGTCATTTTCGTCGTTGATGCCGCGACAGTCTTCCTGATGGCTGCTGTGCAGTGACCAAATTTAATGTCATGGCAGCTCGACCTGATGCAGGGTTGGTCAAGGGTTACTTTAGTGATGGCCTTGCATTCTTCTTATGCATCAGCATGTTTGATAGCTTGGAGAACATTGAGTTTGATCTCTTGATCATTTACTCTCATTGTCAGTTCTCCCTTCTCTACATCAATTAGTGATCTGCCTGTGGCTAGGAAGGGTCGCCCCAGGATGATTGCTGCGTTCTCATCTGCTTCACATTCTAAAAGAAGAAAGTCAGCAGGAAAAATGAACTTATCCACTCTTCCCAGAATATCTTCGATCTTCCCTTCTGGTTGTACATAAGAGCGGTCTGCCAGCTGCAGCATGACTGTCGTGGGTCGTGCTCGTCCAATACCTAATTTTTGAAACACAGATTTTGGCATTAAATTTATACTAGCACCTAGATCACAAAGTGACTTACCCACGAATTTGTCACCAATTATGCAAGGTATGATGAAGCTCCCAGGATCCTTCTTTTTCTGGGGTGGATGCCTATGCAAGATAGTCATGCATCCTTCTATCATTTTTACCGTTTCAAATTCCCCAAGTCTGGATCTTTTCGACATAACATCCTTGAGAAATTTCGCATAACCGGGCATCTGCTTGATGGCCTCTAATAGCGGTATATTGATGTGAACCTGCTTAAAAATATCATAGATCTTTTTGAGCTGGTATTCATGTTTCTGCTTTTGTAACCGCTGTGGGAAAGGAGGTGGAGGATGGAAATCTTCCAAACGTCCTTCACATGGTATCCGGATCTGAGGAGGTTTAGGGTCTTCAGCATTCTTGTCTTTCTCCTTTGTCCTTTTTGCTGTTGTGACAGGTATGTCGGCAACATGTCTCTCCTCTTCTGTCGGGGCAGTGTTCACGACAGGTGTTTCTAGGACTGTTTCCTCAATCGGTATGGTTTTCAATTCTGGCCCTTGTAGTTGTTTCCCACTCCTAGTTGTAATAACTTTGCACTACTCATGTGTGGGTTGTCTAGCGACCTCAGTGTCACTAGGGAATCCTCCGTTTTGCCTCGGCTTAATATGCTGGGAAACCTGACCCATCTGTGTCTCCAGTGATTTTAGTGTAGCTTCATGGTTAGTCATTCTCATCTTTGTTTTTGCCCATGAATGACTCAGTCTTCTTGACGAAGTGATCCATGTTTTCCATGTAAGCTCCTTTCTGTGACATGAATGTGGCCAAAGTCTGTTCCAGTATACTAGGTGCGGCTGTCGGCTGCTGTTGCGGTTGCTGCCGTGTCGGGATTCTGGGTGCCCCCCGGTTTTGAGTGTTCTGCACTTGAGGATTTAGTGCGTTGTTTGGATTGTTCCAAGAGAACTTAGGATCTTTCGTCCAGTTGGGATTGCAATTGTTGGAATCATAATTTCTCGGCTTGTTGTAATTTCCAACATACATCCCTTCCTCTAGCTGTAACGGGCAGTCTTCCAAACTGTGATTCCCACTACAAGTTTCACATACCTCTTCTGCAGAGTAGACAGATTTTGAATCTTTCTTTAGCAAATTTTCTACTACCTTTGTGAGGTACGCAACCTGTGTCTTTAGGGAATTGTCGGCTTCATAATCTTTTACAGCTAACACTCGTTTTCCTCTCCTCACCGTGGGAAATTGCTCTTCATTCTTTGCTAGATTTTTCAATACTACCATTGCTTCGTCTGGATCTTTGTCCAACAACAGTCCATTTGCTGCTGAATCTATTCTCATTCGAGTGTGTGTGTTGGCAGCATTGTAGAATTTTATGACTTGATTCCATATGGGGAATCCATGCATCGGGTAATTCCTTAGAAGAGTGGTAAACCTGTCCCATGCCTCGTGCATTGGCTCGCCATCTTCTTGTTGAAAAGTAGCAATTTCATTACGTAATCGCTCAGATAAATGGGAAGGATTAAAACGAGATAAAAATTCACGAGTGAGATCCGCCTAAGTTCGTATTAAACCCGGCGTTAGTTTATTCCACCAAGTTTTCGCTTTGTCCCTCAGTGAATGTGGAAATAACCGAAGCCTCAGTATCTCCGGATTTACTCCCGGTAATCTAAACGATCCACATATTTCTTGGAACGTTTTCAGATGTTCTTGAGCATCCTCTGTAGCAGCACCACTAAATTGGCCAGCAGAATTGATCATGCTGAATATCACATATTTCAGCTCAAAATTTTCAGCTTCCACGTCTGGCAGGGTGGTCTCCAGTTCCACATGATCATTGATCATGTAATCACGGCAGGATCGTCGTGCGGCCACGGCAGCGGCAGGCTGTCCGTTCCCTTCATCGACGAGAGGATCTTCAGGATCTTTAGGATTCCTCGGGTTGTTTACCCCGTTATGCATTGCTTCTAATTGTTCCTCAAGATAATCGTTTATGGCTATCAAAAGACGGACTCGATTCATGAGGTTGCACGAGCGTTTGATTTCAGGATCTAATTTGTATTCAGGTTCTTTGCCTCGTCTTGATCTGCGCATAAGCAAACGAAAAAACTTGTGAAAAGCACAGGGTGAACAGTCCCAATAAAAACAGAAAAATTAAAACAAAAGTGCAGTAAAAGTAAGGGTAAAGATATGTTTCCAGCCCACGGCAACGGCGCCAAAAACTTGTTGCGTGTCAAAAGTCCTATCGCAATGTAGTGCAAGTGTACACGACGCAAGTAGTAAAGTGATACTTAAAGTATCGGATGTCGAATCCACAGGGACTGGAAATAGTTTTATCCTTGGATTGCTGCACAAGAGAGAAAGAAAATAGTTTAAATTATTGGGAAATAATATTGAAGAATACTGAATATAAGAGAACGAAGTTTTCAGGGTTAGGAAATAGGCCAGTATTGATCTGCTTGGTAGTGCAGGTGTTGCACTGTATAAGAACTCCTGTTCTATTACCTTCCCTGTTGCGGCAGCACCTATCGTGGCAGCAGTTTGTTGTTGTCGCGGCAGCGATCACACAACTCTGTACTTTAAGCTTGGCAAGATTCCCTGCTGTGACTTGTCCTATCCCTAGGTCCAAGTACTGTTGATGACACTTCTCGGATGATACCTCTCGGCGTGAATCAAAGGGTGAACACCAATGTTGTTGAATTCTTTCTTAGCCACTTAACCTCGTTCTATATCTAGGCCCGAGATAGTTCAACCATAAACTGGAGAACCCGCACTTATTCCTTTCGTATACTTAACTCTCCCGATATTAAGTAAATAAATAATCTCACAATGCTCTCCCGATACTCTTGCAAGATGTTGAAACCAGAATAAGCAAACTTGAAGTTTTATTTATTGAACAGAAAATTCCTAAAAAGTACAATCCTTGCAACTACTTTACAGAATTCAACCCTTAGCCCTAGGGGAAGTTTAGAACATAATGAGAGGGGGAAAACGACTAGGGTTTTGGGGAAGACAGCTAGAGAATGAGATGTCCTTCCCTAGGTCGAATTACATGCCTTTATATAGGCCTTGGGTTCAAGTTTTCTAATAAGGTAAGAATACAAGTTCAAACTAAAGTACGACCCTAATTAAGATTAAATCTTCTGAGTAGATGCCTTTAATTCGTCCTCTTTTCTTGCTTTGGGTTTCTTCCTTGAACTTTGGGCTTGACCTTCATTCTGCTCTAAGGCTCAGAAAAATGTGGAGTGGCCTACGACAGACCGACTTAAATTCCTCTATCTGTCGAGATCCACTTTACTTTTCCCTTCACCATTTCTGTCGTCATGGCTACCACGGCAGTGGCCACGGCAGCGTCCTCCTTCTTGACTCCAGTCCTGTGTTCCAACTCTGCTCCTTCACTGCCTTGAGTCTGCCACAGCAGCTACCTGCAACAAATAGCCAAAATCAGTAGCAACTGTGCCTTTTTTATTTAATTGTGATGTATATGTGAAACTATACCTAAATGCAATGAATTATGCTTGAATGCAACAGGAATATGGGTTAAATAAGGGGTAAAATATAGAACTTTTACACACTCAACAACAAACAAGAGATCAAGCTACCAACATAATCTCCACTTTGGATTGGCCTACCAAGCACAATCCAACACCTCAACCACACACTTCAACCAATTTAAAACCATTTTGAATAATCCACTCACCAAGCTCCCTTAAGCAAACCGAGAAAGCCGAATCAAGCCTCCAAACTTCTCGGAAACGAGCCCGAAGCTTCTCCAACGATTTCCCTTGATTCTAACCAACCAAAAACAACATATTACTCAACAATTCATCCACAAACCACTATCACAATTCAGATTACTACCACAGGATCATTCTCTACAATTCCAAGCCATAAACTAACCCAAAAATCCTCATTTTTGTACTCACACACAACCCAGCAGAAATCTATCAATTCCAACACCCAAATCATCATTAAACACCTTCAAAACAACCCTCAAGCAACACTATATCATCAGCCACACTCTCCTACACCAAACTACCTCAAAACCCAAGTTTTCACCCTTTTAAAACACCCACAAAAACCCATTTCGGTATTTTCATCAAAACCCCACTATTTTCACATATAACACTCTTTAGGGCAAGATTAAAACATAAATAAACTTTACAAATCAAAAGCTAAACGAAAAACCCTTAAAGCTCCCACCTTTTACTTGAAATTTTGAAAACAAGAACAATCCAAAACGAAGCTTAAGAAAATCTAAAACCATGTAAACGTTTGTAATGATGAGGAGAAGTCAAAAATGACCTTACCTTGATGAAAACACTTGAATTTGATGAAGGAAAGAATGTAACATTGTTTTAGGGGGGTAAGGGGGAGGTTTTGTCATGGAATTTCTTTAAGAAAGAAGAAGATGGTGATTTTTTTTGTCAAAAAGACACTTTTTACTCATTTTCATTTTCTTATTTAGAAAATTACTAATTTACCCTTAACGAATCACAAACCTCTTTTAATTAGAACCAAAGCCCCTTTTTAATCAAAACAAGCCCAACGACTCGAACTGATTCACACACTCAACTCCCGACCCCTAAACCCTGGTGTTACACACCGATAGAACCCAAACGATAGCCGAATCACCGATTCAAGCCTCAAGACCATTCGGTCTCGCGTCCAAAGGACCCAAACTCGTTTCCCCTATTTCTAGCCAATTGAAAATGTTGCATTAGACCCAAAACAAACCCCCAAACTTGCAGCAACACAGAAACTCATCAATCATCATCAAAACCAAGTTGATTCCTACCCGAAACACTTGGAACTACCATTAAAACGACCCAAATCAATTAGCAGCAAAAACCCAACAATTTCACCATCAAAACTACTTCTTTAAGCATCCAAAATACTTGCCCATAGTCTAAAAACCATCAGCCCAAGATTCCACACAAGAACAACCCAAAAACCCACATTTTTGACTCGAAAACTCCCTTCTTTTTACTAGTTTTGGGTTCCCTACTTTTAGCCACTATTTTAGCATTTTTAGGACACCAAAACAAGATTAAAAACACCCTTAAACATGACATCAAAAGACCCAAACGAAAATCCCTTCATTTTACTCTTTTTCAAACTCAAGGCATTTTTGAAATAGCTTTAAACAATGGGTTTTAAGGAAAATTTATCTAATAACAATCTTAAGGAAACTAAAAATCAAAACAAGGGAGAGCTTACCTTGAAAACTTGTTTGTAGTGAAGGTTGTAACAATTCAATAGTAACAATGGTGGGTTTTTTTGTAAAGTAACGTGAAAAGGAAAACTTGGAGAGGATGATGATATTTTTAAAAGAAACCCCTTTTAGAGATTCCAAATTTCCCCTTTTTCATTAAAACCCCCTTTTAGTTCAATAATTTTTTTTCTCTCAATTAAATTAACCCGAACCGGTTTAACCAAACCCAATTATCTCCTAGGCCCTAAACCCGGGGCATTACAACTCTCCCCCACTTAAGGAATTTCGTCCTCGAAATTTACCTGATGGAAAGAGGTATGGAAACTGCTCTTCCATGTCTGTTTTTCTCTCCCAAGTGGCTTCTTCCACACCCCGATGTCTCCACAAGACCTTGGCTAACTCTATGGTCCTCCCACGCAAAACCTTACTATCAGTAGCTAGAATCTTGACTGGTTCTTCGTCATACGAAAAATCCAGATTCAATTCAATCTCTTCCACGGGCTTAAGATGAGACGGATCTGATCTATACTTTCGGAGCCTCGAAACATGAAACACAACATGAATCTTCTCAAGTTTGGATGGTAATCTCAAACTATACGCAACATGACCAATCCTCTCAACTATCTCGTAAGGACCAATGAATCTCGGACTTAACTTCCCCTTTTTACCAAACCTCATTACATTTTTCCACGTGGAAACCTTCAAAATCACTTCGTCGCCAACAACATACTCAATCTCTTTTCTCTTCAAATCGGCATATGATTTTTTGTCTGTCTGAAGCTGCCTTCAAGCGATCACAAATTAGTTTTACCTTCTCGGTAGTGCCCTTAAGCAAGTCTGGCGTGGGTACAAGTTTCTGCCTGGCCTCAACCCAACAAACATGTGTTTTACATCTCCTACCATACAGAGCTTCATACAATGCCATCTAAATACTAGCTTGATAATAGTTATCGTACGAAAACTCTACTAGCGATAGGTGTTTCTCCTATGAACCATGAAAGTCAATGATGCAACACCTCAACATGTCCTCTAACACCTGAATAACTCTTTGTGACTGGCCATCTGACTGTGGGTGATACGAAGTACTGAAGTTCAACCAAGTTCCCAAGGCACGATGCAAACACTCCCAAAATCTGGCGGTAAACCTCGGATCTCTATCAAACACAATCGACTTCGGTACACCATGTAGCCTCACAATCTCACTGATATACAACTCGGTCAATTTGTCTAAGGTGTAAGTAGTATGAATAGGTATGAAATGAGCACACTTAGTGAACCTGTCAACTATCACCCATACTAAGTTCTTCTTCAAAGGAGTCAACGATAAACCTGACACGAAATTCATGGTGATCCGTTCCCACTTCTACTCCAGAATCTTCAACGGTTGCAACAACCTTGGAGAAAACTGATGCTCGGCTTTAACTCACTGACAAACAATACAATTACTCACAAACTCGGCCACATCTTTCTTTAACCCAACCTAGAAGTACTTGTCTTTCAACCCACTGTACATCTTCGTACTACCCGGATGCATAGCAAAAGGACTGCTATGAGATTCATTCAAGATAGTATGTCTCAACTCGACATCTTCTGGAACAACTACTCTATTCTTGAAACATAATATCCCATTCTCACCAAAGCAAAAATCTGTGGGTTTACCCTCAGCTATATCTTGCACGTGAGGTGCCAAAGTTCTGTCTTGCAACTATTTCTCTCGAATCAACTGAACTAACGATGGTTTAACCTGTAGCTCGGCTATCAATCCGCCATCTTGAGACACACTCAATCTCGCAAACATAGCTCGCAACTCAACTGTTACCTTCCTACTCAAAGCATCAGCCACTACATTTGCTTTACCCGGATGGTACTCTATTGTGAGGTCATAGTCTTTACGAAGCTCTAACCACCTACGCTGTCTAAGATTCAACTCTCTCTGAGTCATCAAGTATTTCAAACTCTTGTGGTCGGTGTAAACTGTGCACTTCTTACCATAAAGGTGGTGTCTCCAAATCTTCAAGGCAAAGACTACAACTGCTAACTCTATGTCATGGGTGGGGTAATTCTTCTCGTGAACCTTCAACTGTCTCGATGCATAAGCTACAACTCTTCCCTCTTGCATAAGCACGCAACCTAAACCTATATATGACGCATCACTGTAGATTACAAACTCTTTCCCTGGTTTAGGCTGAATTAAAATAGGAGCTTCTGTCAATGCTTTCTTCAACTTCTCAAACGCATGCTGTCTTGTATCTGTCCACTCATACGGAACATTCTTCTGTAACAATTTAGTCAAAGGTACTGCAATCTTCGAGAACCCCTCAACAAAGTAAAACCCGACCAAACCTAGAAAACTACAGATTTCTGTCACTGACTTTGGTTGTTTCCAACTCACTATTGCTTCTATCTTCTTGGGATCCACACTAATCCCATCGGTTGAGATTACATGACCTAGGAAGACTACTTCCTTAATCCAAAACTCACATTTACTCAACTTAGCATACAACTGATTTTCAAGTAAAGTCTGAAGCACTAATCGCAAATGCCCATCATGTTCTTCCTCGGTTCTAGAGTACACCAAAATGTCATCTATGAACACTACTACAAACCTATCCAAAAACTCATGAAACACTCGGTTCATCATGTCCATAAATGCAGCTGGGGCATTAGTCAAACCGAATGGCATTACCAAGAACTCATAGTGCCCATATCGCGTACGAAAAGCTGTCATCGGTATGTCCACATCCTTTACCTTCAACTGATAGTAGCCCGATCTCGAATCAATCTTCGAAACACTGTAGCACCTCTCAACTGATCAAGCAAATCATCTATCCGTGGCAAATGATAATTGTTCTTCATTGTTACCTTGTTCAACTGCCTATAATCTATGCACATCCTCATACTGCCATCCTTCTTCTTTATAAACAAAATCGGAGCACCCCAAGGTGAAATGCTAGGCCTAATAAAGCCTATATCTGACAGCTTCTGAAGTTGTGTCTTCGACCTTGTAACCCCCTTAGCCCAGCCTAGACGCCCGACCCGAACTAAGAAGAATTACATGGGGAAAACTGAAGTCAACTCATAAAAGTCAACCTCGATTAACGACCCTTTTTTTTAAAAATTCTCTGGATGCACATTATTATCCTATGTGTTCAGCGAAGCACTTAGAAGAAAACGACACAACGATCAGAGTTCATTTAGGGGTTCAATTGCATATTTTAACTTTTAGGGACCAAAATGTAATTTATAGAAAATTCAAGGACTTTTCCATTTTTAAAGTTACCAATCCAAAATTAGTCATGTAACATGGCAGCATAGCAAATTTCATCCCAAACAGACCATCCAAACTCAACTAATTGAACAAACAATATTCAAGGACCAAAACGCATAAATTCAGAACTTAAAAGATTCCATTAACTGAAAATAACTAACCCGTATCGTAACGCAAAATGACAGTAGCAACCTTTGGGATAAGGGTATCGATACACCCAAGCCCGTATCGAAATAGCCCTCAAACATATGCCTAGGCGGATCGATACACGGGCAAATCGTATCGGTACACTTAAGCTGAGAAGCTTGGTTTTGGCCTTAGCGTATTGATACGTGTTCCCGTGTATCGATACGCATACTAGAATTGCATTTCCAAAAGTCGTTTTATCTCATTTAATCATCTCTAAACAGGCTTAGATCATGCATACAAGCTATAATCATTCTACTAAACATGTAAGCATCAACAAACAGTATAACATACTCATCAAGCACATCAAACCATAGTGAAACATAAGCCACTTTAGCATACTTAAGGAAACTAACCATAGCTTAGACAAAACGCTAAAAGCAATACCATAAACCAATTAGAGGCCATTTACAATCCAAAATCAGAAACCAAAACATGCTTAAGGTGTTAAACATCACCAACAAAACCAAGAGTAGAAATCCCACCCATTGCCTCTTATTACACTAAGGTAAACCATATACATTGCTTAGATCAAAATGCTTGGATTCCACTTGCTCTTGGACTGCCTTGAATGCTCAATTCTCTGCATTGATGAAACAAATGAGCTTAAGCGTAAAGCTTAGTGAGAATCGCTAAAACCAAACATTCATCAATGCATTTATAAAACCAACATATCATCATTTGAAAACACATGCCTTCCTTTAAAACATGCCCTTCAAGACATCTATGCACTTTTTAAAAACCACATGCTTATTGCATCATTATAAACAACAACAAAATCGTTTTCTCATGCTTAAACCAAGCATCACATGCATTCTAGCATAATTCACAAGCATCTCATGCTTAATCTTTAATCATCAACATTATATTGGCTCACAAGTGATTAATCTTAAACCATATCAAAACCAACAAAATTGACACAATCGGATACGCGGATTATAAGCGTTGTCCCACACGCTTCATACACGCTGCTGGACTACACAAGGCTTACACACGAGAGCAACCCTCTATCGTTGTGACACCCGTGGTGGAGTATAACGGTACAATTACAACCCCTCTACACCACTCATCGGTAGTTGTATAATTCCACTAACGAGAGCATGAGACATATACCACAAGATCCACACACGGGGTTAACCATCCACCGTTGTGATCATAGTCTCAATCGTTAGGGTACTTGGATGGAGTATACGGTACAATTACAACCCCTCGACATCCAAGGCGACTTTATTCACGGTGCACCAAATCCTATAGCTGGCTAACCATATCCGATTAAAGTAACCAAAAACCATTTCCATCACTTGCCAATATAATCATTTAATATCAATATTCCACTTGCCAAGGATCACTTACCATGTGCATCCTTAACAAAATGACATTAAAAACCACCATCATCAATGCTCAAAACATGCTCAAAAACAATAATTAAACCACATTCAATTCAAGTGCATTTCCAACAAAACATAACACATTTCTGAGAGAGACTTTCGAATCACTTACTCTTGAACTTAGCTAAGTGTTTCAAACTTACTCTAAGCTCCCAAGACCACGCTCAAGGCGTTACAAAGCTGGAAAATCCATTTCCACTCACCGATACGCGTAGCCTTGCTTGCCGACACGAAAATCATCCTTCTAGAGCCTCCAAAATCATCTCGTTTGCTCTCGGATCAAGATCCTCTGTTTTGATCACCAAAAAAGAGATCCAAATGCATTAAAATGCATTCCAACACTAGCAACTAAACACAAACTCGTTGCTCACCCAAACTCCACCAATTTACCCATCTGAAACAACCAAAAACTCAATCGATTGCTTCCTAAACCAAGCCCAGCCAACATACATCACTTTCAACCATTTATAAACATCAAAACACATCTAAAACAACCTAAACCCATCCTTATACCTCCAGCAAGCATTACTACATCATTTCACCTCAAAACCCAACTAAAACCATCAAGAAACTCAAGGATCTCAAGGATTTCGGGATCTATATCATCAAAGCCCTCTTTCAACATAATAATCAACTTAAAACCCAATTAAAATCAATCCAAAATAGAGCTTAACAAATCAAATCCGAAAATCAAGATTTTAATCATATTTTTGCAAGATTTTGATCTCAAATCAAAACTATAATGAAAACTTAGCCAAAAACATCAATTAGAAGCCAAAGATCTTGGAAATTTTAATAAAGAACCTAGATTAAAGGTTGAGAATGGGATTTACCTCCAATCCTTGCTTTCCTCAATGAATGACAAGTTTTAGCTTCACAAATCTTGAAGGAATTAAGAAAGAATTCTTTGAAATGAAAGAGAAATCAAGCGAGGAGTGTTTGGAAGAAAAGAAATCTGGAGAAAATGAGTTAGAATGGTGTTTGGCTGAAAATGAGAAGAGAAAGGTAGTTACGTGATTAAAATCACACTAATTAACCATATATTAATTAAATCAATAAAAGCCTTTTAAAATCAATTAATGTAAAAAAATCATTTTAAACACATGTCATATTAAGGAATGGTTAAATTTCCATAAAGCTCCCTAAAGATTCTAAGATTTTGGCTCCTCTTTAAAAAAATTACATTTTCCACAGTTTTGAAACATTACATTTTGGTCACTACCCAAAATGTACCACTTCCGAAGTCAACTTTGTAAAATTGATTTGACCAACCTCTTAAACATGATTTTAGAGGATTTTAGCAATTTTTACCATATTTTTATCCTATCCCGATCCTTGATTTCACTAAACCACCTAACGCGATTCGAACCGTTTCCGACAGGTCCGATCCGATGTCCAAAACATCTAGGCCCAAAACCAGGGCATTACAAACCCTTTAGGTGCCATTCTATAGGGGGCAATTGATAGGGGAGTAGAATCTGAATACGTCTCAATAGCAAACTCAACATCCCTATCTGGAGGCTAACCAAGCAACTCTTCTGGGAAAACACTCGGGAAGTCACAAATCGTTCTGATATCTTGCGGTCTAACCTCACTCATATTCAGATTCATCACATAGGCCAAATACGTTTGACAGCCCAAATCCATCATCTTTTGAGCCTCTAAAGCTGAAACAACATTGGACAATAACTTCACGTTCTCGCCAACTACTACTACCTCCTAGTCATCAGAAAGTCTCAATGAAACTCTTTTAGTCTCAAAATCTATCCTAGATTTATGATCCATTAGCCAATCCATACCCATAATCACACCGAAACCATAAAACGGCAGTTCCATCATATCAACGGGAAACACGTGACCCTGAACCATCAAGGGACATCTCTTGAACACTTTCCTAACTACAACTGTCTCACCAAATGAACTCATAACATTCATACCTATATCTAACAACTCAAAAGGCAAACCTAACGATATTGCATGCAATCCTAAAATGTATGAATATGTCGACCCAAAATCAATCAATGAAAGCAAAGATAAGGACTGTTACACAAAATTACATGTGATCACATATGTCTCATTCCCAGCCTCACGCTATGCATAAACCCTAGCCGGTCTACCTCCCTCGGGCTGTACCGCGACAATATGAGCCAAATTCCACTGACCATCATTTCTCGGTTGGAAGTTACCTCGGTCGCGCCCATAACCTCTCTGATACTCAACAACTCTAGCCGGTGCCTGACCATCCCTAGCCGGATGAGGACACTCACGCCTCAAATGCGTTTGAGATCCACAGTTCCAACAAGCGCGAAAAGTACCCCAACACTCTCCGAAATGGTTCCTCCCACATCTAGCACACTCAGGTGAGTGAGCAACAAAACCTCGACCCTGATGGCCTCGTCCCATGTTACCACCTCCACGCCTAAAGTCCAGTTGGTGCCTTCTATCCTTGTGCCTCTTGTTACGGTCTCGCTCCCACTCGTCAGACCTTTTCCCTGAACTGGAGCCACCTGATCGAGCAGTCAAACTTAGACTTTGCTCAATGTCCTTGGCCTTAGAGACCAAGACATCGAACTCGGTGTAATCAGAAGCAAGCATGTAGGTCTTCACCTCCGTAACCAACCCGTAATGGAACCATTCACACCTTTCCCTCTGAAGCATACTGACACAAGCGCACAAATTGTACCTCATACTCGGATACGCACATATTGCCTTGTACCAAAGCCATGAACTCTCTCCTTTTCTCGTCCTGATAACGAACACCAAGATACTTCTTGCGGAAAGCACCACGGAAGACTTCCCAAGTAACCTCGGCCTTGGGCATACCTGAGATAACTGTGGTCCACCAAGCATGCGCATCTCCCTGAAGCAACAAGACAATACAACCCAATTTACGAGTGTCCGAGCACTCCATCTGACCCAAGATGCGTGTAGTACTCTCAAGCCATGCCTTTGAACCCTCGGGAGACATACCACAAAACATGACTCCGCCTAGGCTACGAAGTCGCTCAAGGGGAAAACATGTCCCAACACCTTGAGGTGGTGCTGCAGCATGAGGACCAGCAACAGCTGTCTGAAAAGCTCTGGCTAAAGTCTAAAGTAACTGGGACATATCCACACCGGCCTGACCCTGGCCAACTTGAGGCCCATTACCATCACCTCCAACATTGGCACCAGCCTGAGGTGCATCATCTCCGACATTCGCCCCATTACCATCGGGAGCAGGAGAAGGAAGGGTCGCATTCCCGGGTGCCTGATCACTCGCTCTAGGTCGTCCTCTCGATCTCACAATAACAAATAAACAATCTAAACAACAAACACAAATCACAAGATAAACATTGAGTCAGCAAAGGCAGGGTTCCGTGTGTTAAGCTCTCTTAATTCAAAACCACTTTTCCATAATAATACCTAGCAATGGGAATGCTTATCCAACTTCCAAACATCAATAGAACACAAAGTCATACTAACAAACACCGAGCAAAACAGACAAACATACACAGAAACAACTTACATGACTTACCTTCCTGAGGAAACCTCGTAACCGAGGCTCTAATACCACCAAATGTAATCCCCTCGGCCCGGTCTAGCCGTGAGACCGAATTGGGAGAGTTACACGGGGATAACCGGAGAAAAATCTGAGAATTTCCCTCCGATTAACAACCCTAAATTAAAATTTATCTTGTCTAAATGCAATTTAATGGTCCTATGGTGTTAAGGGTCACAACGGAAGAAACAATGTCTCAATCGGACATTAATCAGACGTCCAATTGGAGACAAACAGTCACGAAGGACCATTTCGCAAAAACCATACAAAGCAAGGGGCAAAAAGGTAACTTAACCTTACCAAATAGTTAATTAGTCAAGTTTCATGCAAACGAGGCAAAACAGCTCAAACATCACATATAAACTCGTTTAGAAAGCATACGAGCATTAGGGACTAAAACTTAACATTTGGAAACCTTCAAAGATGCCCTTTAATCGTTTTAACTACTTGCGTTTCGAAATAAGATTGCTTATTCCAAAACGTGGGCTCTCATTCAAAAAGCAACATTAGGCCGTTCCGGAACGGCTCTTCATGGTTTCGAAACGGGAGCCTCCAGTGGCAAAACATACCTAAATAGCACCACCCTCGTTTCAATTCGGGTGCCTCAAAAGCCTGGCCGTTCCGAAACCATACCAGATGTTTCAAAACACATGGGCACAGATTGGCCCAAAAATGTATTTTGGCATCCCCAAACGTTCCCAAACTTACCCCGAAAGACCACAAACCACATGGCAACATATTAAACAAATAATCTAGAGGCAAAACACCCTAAAGACAAGCTTCAAACATGCATACACATAAATACGAATCTCAACAACAAAAGCTCATAAGAACACTTAGCTCCAAAAACACCAACAAGCCAAAACACATGTCAATCAACTAACAGCCAAAGCAAGCCTCAATATGACATGATATCAACATTTAAAACATGTAGCAAGAAAGCCAAACACATGTGAGTCTACAACAACCTCCCTAAAGACAACCACAAGTACTCTCATTGCTAAATCATTATTACAACTTAAAAACCATACTTGAGCTTAAGCTACGAACACATGAGTCTTCCCCTCTCCTTTCTTTGCTTCCCGGAATGCTAACGATCTGCATTGTTGAAAAGGAGCTCGTAAGCATAAAGCTTAGTGAGTGGTGCTCAAAACCACAACAACACCAATGTAGTTTTTTAATAAAACCATTTATGAATTGAAATCCAAACCACAACATGAATTCCATCACATGATTAACAACAATCATACATATGCTTGGCATCTTACATCAAGCAATGCAACAACATATACGAGAAGGCATGATTCTCAACATCAAAACGATAACATTCAACTTTTCAACATAAGAGTATAACAACAACTATGGTTACATTACTCGGATACACGGATTGGACTCGATGGCATCTTACATCACCGAGGTCTATTAATAAAGCTTCCGGTGACATCTTACATCATCGTACTCCTCCCTAATGGCATCTTACATCACTAGGGCCACACGCGGATTTTACAAGTGCACTCTAATTCTATGGTCGACCAATTATGCACGGTAAGACTCACGTATTTGCCAATACTCAACTATCACATAAACCAACATAGCAATACCACATTCATAAATCAATTTCACACAATCGTCTCATATCAACAAAGCATAACAAGCTTAAAAAGGAAATTTTGGAAAAGTAAAACGTGAACTTTAAATACTTACTCCGAGCTTAGGTTGGCCTTTCAAGCTCAACCTAAACTCTCAAAACATTTTCACTCATCGATAGAACCCAAACGATAGCCGAAACACCAATTCAAGCCTTCGATATATCTGGTCTCGCATCCAAAGGACCCAAACTCGTTTCCCCTTTTTTAGCCAATTCAAAATGATGCATTAGACCCAAAACAAACCCCCAAACTTGCAGCAACACAGAAACTCATCAATCATCATCAAAACCAAGGTGATTCTTACCCAAAACACTTGGAACTACCATTATAATGACCCAAATCAACTAGCAGCCAAAACCCAAACCTAACAATTTCACCATCAAAACTACTTTTTTACACGTCCAAAACACTTGCCCAAAGTCTATAAACCATCAGCCCAAGATTCCACACAAGAACAACCCAAAAACCCACATTTTCAACTCCAAAACTCCCTCTTTTTTACTAGTTTCAGGTTCTCTACTTTTAGCCACTAATTTAGTATTTTTAGGACACCAAAACAAGATTAAAAACACCTTTAAACATGGCATAAAAAGACCCAAATGAAAATCCCTTCATTTTACTCATTTTCAAACTCAAGGCATTTTTGAAATAGCTTTAAATAATGGGTTTTAAGAAAAAATTATCTAATAACAATCTTAAGGAAACCAAAAATCAAAACAAGGGAGAGCTTACCTTGAAAACTTGTTTGTGGTGAAGGTTGGAACAATGGAATAGTAACAATGGAATAGTAACGTGAAAAAGGAAAACTTGGAGAAGATGATGATATTTTTAAAAGAATCCCCTTTTAGAAATTCCAAATTTCCCATTTTGCCCTTTTTCATTAAAACCCCTTTTTAGTTCAATAAAAATGTTTTCTCTCAATTAAATTAACTCGAACTGGTTTAATCAAACCCGGTTATCTCCCGGGCCCTAAACCCGAGGCGTTACATTTTGTTAATACAGTACCGATACACACCCCTTTTGGATTGGTACACTGTCCAAAAACGCATCTTTACCATTTTTAAAGTTCTCTAATCATCTTAATAAAAATAATTATTATCATTTTCAATTTTAACACCTATTCATGAGATCCAAAATCCATCATAAACTTATGACATACTTGTACATGCTAGTATACTTTTCATTTCTAAGTTATTCATAACTTAAACCACATTTTTGCCATAAAATATATTACTAGATTATCATAAATCTTATCAAATTTAGTATATCATATTTTCATATTTTACAAAAAGTCATTTAGTCATATCATCTTTTACCAATTATATATGCTACTATAAAAAACTTTAAACCCTATTTAAGATGTCATTATTGTGATTATTTGTCAAGCTTTCTAATATTGGTGCAATGTTCTTCTTCATTCCATCTTGAGTTACCTATGTTTGCACAACAAAACACACGTTAAGTATAACCTTAGTGAGACATAAACATTATCAATAAACATTGATAAATATAAATAAAAACTATGACAAAACTCATTGCCCAACTATTGCCTACTCAAGTAACCATAACCTTTAACCAATTTTATTCATATTGATTCCTTTTAACTTCCTGAGCTTATTAACATAAAATGTTCAATTCATTTATATTATAGCCCAAATTACAACATAAAAAATAGGTACGCCAGTCTATGAGCCTGAAGATCTAGCACCGAAGTGCTCTTATAGTACCACAGTACTCCTGTAACATCGAAGTGTTCCTATAGTACCGAAGTACTGAACATGCAGCAGCCAGACCCATTGAATACCATTTGTATCAAAATTCTTAAGCACTTAATTTGGGCATATAAATAGGTTATCAATGATCACATTAGGGCAATTCACACCCTATTAAATAAATTTATGCTTAGACTAATTTACTCTATAATGATAGTGTATCATTATTCTATATCATAAACATGTAGGCAATCTTACCTTGCTTTTCTTTACAACAAATAGGTATACTTATAACAACACAATATGTGCTCACTTCAATACCGTTTGTATCAAAACTCTTAAGCACTTAATTTGGGCATATAAATAGGTTATCAGTGATCACATTAGGGCAATTCATACCCTATTAAATAAATTTATGCTTAGACTAATTTACTCTATAATTATAGTGTATCATTATTCTATATCATAAACATGTAGGCAATCTTACCTTGCTTTTCTTTAGAACAAATAGGTATACTTATAACAACACAATATGTGCTCACTTCAATTCCTTTGCAAACCTTTTAGTAGCCCTAAATTAACCCTAACTTTTTAAATTGGGGTTTTACTTTCAACTTAAAATTAAACTTGAATCAAGTATAAAAAAACTATATAAACACTTGACTCTTCCAAATCAAATCATATATCAATTTGTATCAATAACCCTAACTTTTTCTCTTCAATTTCAAGAGTATAATTCATGCAAAATTGTGAATTAATGGTACCAAATAAAAGAGAATTCAAAGGAGAACAATTTCCTATTTCATGTTCAAACCTTAAATCTAAATATTTAGAACCTAAAATTAGATTGAAAATTTCCTTACCTTTTTCCTTTGAATCCCATGTTTTGGAGAGGAGGAAGAGCAACTTATTTGTTCAATCTTCATCCATTTGGCTTTGGCTTATTTTATAGCCAGAAAGCATATTAAAAAAATTTAATACAAAATAATTATTTTACCCTTGAATTTAACTGTTTCATAATATTTCACGCGTTCATATCTATCATCCAAGGGGTAAGATTGAATATTGGGTTAGTAGTTTATCATTTACCCTTGAATTATACCAAATCTCAATTTCACCCTTGAAACAAACTTAATTTTTCATCTTGTCCCTTTAATCCAATGGGTAGGATTTAATCATGGAAAAATTATCTTAATCCAATGGTATATATTAATTATACCATTATAACCATGTGAAATAACATTCTTAACATTCTATCAAATGGCTAATATTATCTTCTTGAATTTATATTCGATCCAACTATCTAAAAACTTTTAGAAACTTTATCAAATAATTCCTTAAAAATCAAAATTTGGGATTAATATAACAACCTCATTTCCACCCCACTTCTTATGGGTCCATTTACGGGATAAAAATTATTTCTGGGAAAATTACCTTTTTAGCACTTAAACTTTTCAAAAAATTTCACTTTGTCCACCAAACTTTTATTTTATTACTTTTTGGTCACTTCATTTTAGATATGAAACTTTCAATCTTATCATTTTAGTCATTAACCTAACTTTGGGGTATTACAATTATTTAATTTTTTATATCCTTATCCTATGCAAAATTGTTGTCCCCGCCATCAAGATGTTGAACTGGCATAGAAGTTATCAAAATAATGGCATAGAAGAAAATCGACATTTTATTAAAAATTATACAATTTATTATTTATCAAATTTGTATCAAAACAAAAATATTTATGAGAATAACACTTTTTTGGATTAAGGTATTTTTTAGAATATTTCGATCCTATTATGACCAAAGCAGCACCCATAATCTTAAATTCTCAAAAGTAGGACCCTTACAATAAACTCGCCGCAACACCACAACGAGTTATAAACTTATATTTTTTTACTCAAAATCGCCTTGCACATATAGTGAGATTCATTTTTTTAAAAATATCCGGTTTAAACATTAATCACGATATTAATCGTGTTTAAAATGATTGAACTCGCCGTGTATAAACGGCGAGTTTGACTTGGTTATAACTTAATACGTTTAGAAAAAGTGTTCGATTAAGTTGTAAGTTATCTAACATTTTGTAATTCTATTTGAATGCAAAAGTAGTATAACTAATAGGTTGTAGAATGTTTTAAAGAAAATGTTATAGTTGAAATGAATTATTTAATTTTAAAATTGTCACCCTTTAGGTGAACTATGTAGTGGTGAAAAGTTAGACCGAAATGAATTCTAGTGAAGTTTCATACTAATATTTATGTTAAAACATGGCTATATAATAAAAATAAAACAACATATTTATGTTCGAGATGGACATTTTGGCATTCTATGACCTGGAAGTCTACAATTCTCCAGAGTCTAGGTTGTCTGGTAGGTTCGCTGTCGCGGTGATGCATGTCGTCCATATCATTCTGAATCCATGTGGATTTGGGACGTCCTGCTTTTTACTTTCGTAGAGTTAGGTCAGGTAAAATTGTGGTCCATGTTTACTTAGCATTCCATTCAGTTTCATTGCCGAATTGTGGGAATTCCATTTCGTAGACCTTAATATTGAATGAAGCCAGTATACACGATTCACATATTCCTTGTAATTGATCCTGGCTGCGGAGCATACAACGATGACATGCTCACACGGAGTCTTCAGTGCTTGGAATATGCCACAGTCGCATAACCTGTTTTAGAGATCCACCAAGTACGATGTTGGGTCAAAATCCTGCATTGGTCATGGTATCTTCGAGACACAAAAAAATTCGTTGTTATGCGACATTGGCAGCACATGCAACCCATTCGATTTAGAAACAATTTTTTGAATTTCGTCTCGTATCTTCGGGTGGAATGTGAGTCCCTTTTGTAGCATACCGACAACTTCTTTTCAAAAAGTTGCGAACAGCTTACCCAAACCAAAGTACGTAGCTTTCACGATGACAGTCAGTGGCAAGTTTCGAACTCTTTCAATAAAGAATTGATTGCCTCGGCCAAGTTGGTTGTCATGTAGCCATATCTAAAACCGCCATCGTATGCATTGGTCAATTTTTCTTTGAGAATTTTTGCAACGTACTTGTAGCCCAGATCATTCCTCCCCCTCAACTCCTCAAGCATTTGTTCAAATTTATATTGAACTAGTTTGTACCCTGAGACACGACAGGGTGTACAAATAAGATATATGGAAAGTAGTGATAAATACAACAAATCTTAAAACGTACCCATACGTATAACGAGCATGCATTCATCATCCTTCTTATACCAGCCATGGTAGTTTGCAGCAATGTGGCGTATGCAGTAACAATGCTCAATGTTTGGAGATTGAAAATTTTTGCCCAAAGATTGGATCGCTGACTTGATTCCACCTCCTCGATCTGAGATCAAGCAAACTCGATCCTTTTTTATAATGTAATGAAGTAGCTTCTTGAGGAAAAACACGCAAGATTCAGTATGTTCTCTAGGCACGAGTGCGAATGCTATGGGTATTGTCTTGCGATTACCATCTTGAATAACGGCTAATAGAAAAACTTTCTTGTATCTTCCATACAACAATGTGCCATCGATTTGAAAGACGGGCTTGCAGTTCTTGTATGCATTCATACACTGCGGAAATGTCTAGAAAAGTCTGTTGAATTAGCAAACATAAGGAACCACACGATCATTCGTGTAGTATTGTTCGGTTTCCAAATCTGTGATCATTCCGGGGTTGTATTTCTTCATGATGTTTATTCAAGTCGGCAGCGCGTTGTGAAAAACATCCCATTCCCCATGCAAATTGATGATTTCCTTGTTCCTTCCCCTCAAAGTCTTTTTCTACGATGACATGTAATCATATATTGTATTAACATGCGCCCGCAGCGCAGAAACAATGACTTTGGGGCTTGCTTTGTCAATTGTTTGGATGCTCCCGACTATGATATTGGAGTCCATGTTTGGATTATCCTGCATGTAACTGAAGGTACAACAAGTATGTGGGTCATTGTAGACTGTGATCTCCCATATGTTGTCTTTTATTTTCATCTTGTTGACCCGCACCTTCTAGTTCCATCCCTGTGCCGATTGCTGTGTACATTCACATACGTATTTCTTTGATGTCGCATACTGCACCTTGGAGTGCACACCGTAACGCATGTTGTAGTTTTTAACATCAACTTTCGCTAAGTTGTTTGTTCAGAACTGCGTCATTTCCCACAAGTCATCTTTTTTTATTGCAAAGTAAGAACTGTCAAAACCCATGTTAGGGAACTCTTGCATGCCCATTGCTTCCAAGTCGATGTCGTGCACGTGCGATGGAGGCGAGTACTGTGTTAGGGCATTACTACTTGCAACATATCCTAATTGATTTTCATTGAAGTTTCTAGGGGCGTCATCATCATTATTAGTGTCACTTTTAGTTTTAGAGGCAGAATCGACAACAATATCTTCAGGCTCCACGAACAACCCAACCTCAGCACCATCGGGGTCGCGCTCTTGAATCGCTTCTTCTGGGGATGTGTAGCCTTCATCACCATCCGTGGATGCATGGGCAGGTGTAGAAGTTGTAGTTGTAAACCCGAGGAAAAAATTAGGAGGACCGTAGTTGGTCTCATTTAGATCAAATGATGCAGCACAAGAGTGTCAGCTCTCTAAAAAAATAAATCCAAAAAGTATCAGTTGATGCCCATCAACGTATGGGTTAAAGGTGGAATGTTGAGTTGATGGTTGTTTGAAGTTTAGGTAGAAAAAGTTGGAGTATGAGTGTCGTGTTGTTGAACATGCAGGTTCATCATGAAACACATGGGTATAAGCAGGAGCGGCAAGATTATAATCCCCCATTAAAAAGTTGAAATCATATGTTGTAGTAATTTGTTATTTCAAATCAATTGCAGCACTCTACATAGTTGGTTACGTGAAATATAATTCAACAAACATAACAATTTTTTGTCAACTAAACTCAAAAATTTATTAATAAAAGAAAACATTGACTTGGGGGCTTTGATTGAGCAGTGTTTTGCTAATAAATTTGATGGGTGCTTCCGAGATTGGTGGTTATCGTCATGCGCGGCAGTGGCATGGTCCTTATGGTTGGCACGAAATGCATGTCTATTTAATGGTAAAAGGATGGATTTGGGGTCGATTGTCTTCTTGGTGAAGTTACGCTCGTTGTTTTGGGTGAGATTGGATCTTCCACCGGGGGCAATTATGGAGTCGACATGGTGGGACAGCCCATGGAATTGTGAAATTCGACCACGGGTAGAAAAGTGTCGGGTACATGTGCGATGGGAATTGCCGCTAGAGGGGACGGTGAAATTTAATGTGGATGGTGCTGCGAGGGGGAAGCCGGGTAAAGCAGGTTGTGGTGGTGTATTGCGGAATGCAGCGGGACAAGTTTTGGCTTTATTTTCTGGGCCGATTGGTATAGTGGACTCGAATGAGGCGGAGGTGCAAGCAATTTGTTTCGCGTTGGAATTGATGGTTAATAAGAAGAGGGTTTTTCCTCCATTAGTGGTGGAGTCGGATTCGATGACGGCGATTGCGTGGGTGCTTCACAATGATGCAAGGCCGTGGAAGTATGGGGCTTGGTTGAGGCGTATTGATGAGGCGTGTGCTGCTCTTGGAGATGTGTGCTTTCACCATGTGTACCGAGAGGCAAATAAGTTCGCGGATGTCTTGGCGAAGAGTGGTGTCGATCGTACGAGTTGGTTTCAACGGGTGGGTTGATTGTAATTGGGGGTTAGTGTTTTTTCGTGTTGGTGCCTTCTTTTTGACATTACCCAAGTACTCTTTTCCTCTATAGGTTTAGAGAGGTTTTTAACGAGGCTTGGGGAATGTTGGCTATGTATGAACTTTTCTTTAATAAATCATACATGTTGCCGAGCAAAAAAAGAAAACATTCATTGGGTATGAAATTTATTAAAAGACAAATATATAAAATTAAAAACATAACAAATTTTTTGAACTCAACTCAAATAAATAATTAAACCTCTGTATACTCTGTAGACCTTGCTCCTATGTCGAGTTATGGTTTGGGTTCTGGATCAGGTTCCTCGTCCTGATCTTGTGGGATTTCAAAAAAAGTAACACAAGCTTGTCATTCGGATTGGGTCATCAACTTCTGTTTGTTGTTTGCCACACACCACTGACGGTAGTTAGAATTCAAGAAATCGAAATCATGGGGAATGGGATCACGAGCGGGCAACTTGCTTGACCTATCAAACCACCATGTTATGTATGATGAGTATTTTTTTGGCCAATTCTCTTTGCTCTTACCCCGTAAGTCCACCTTTTTGAACTCATCCATATTGATTGAGTCCTCCGAAACAGGCTGCTGGTATCCGAACTGCCTAAGAAACTGATTGCCGTAAAACATCTCGACAATCACAAAATTTAGCAATGACATTACCGAACACCAATTTTTTACATCTTCGTAGGCATCGTTCGGAATCACACAAGGAATATCATCATCCTCATCATATGACATCCATCAAAACTGCAATAATACGTACAGAACCATAAAATTGGATCAAAATAAATTCAAATTTTGATCTAAAAGCAATTTTTCATTAACTGCTCTTCGCAATGCATGTCAATCTTCGTTCTCACTGCGAGAATTAATTTTACATCCAACGCTTTCTTTTTGAATTTTTGGGCCCATCTACGTAATACAAATACATAGATAGATCATGGTTTCCATAAATAACATTTAAAATAATTATGGGAATTAACATTATTACCTTGAAGCGAGTGAGAATTCAAATGGAGGATTGCAAATAGGAGCCATGAATGGAAGCCTGTACCAAGCCCATGATTGTATCAGCACAACACACCCACCAATATCAGCATGCACGAATCTATTGTTGACATTTGTCGGGGTTGCTGCCTTGCACAACTCGCGGTACAAGAAACCTAATATTGCAGATTTCCAACTAAATTTTCTTGCTACCCACGACGTCTCGAAGAATGGAAGGTATTGTGTGTGCACGTGAGAACTCGATTTGTCCGGCATTAGCTTACCACCGATAAGGAGCAATATAGAGGCTCAACCAGCGAATTCAATTTCTGTTGCTGTGGACTTTCCATCTAGTTGAAAATCACTCTTCAGTCCGGTGGTGTCTTCTACATATACTTGGAGTAGTAATCATAAACCCTATAATTATTCTGAACAACGATTGGACTGCTTGAAGTTGGGGCATCGAGATGCATAGCAACATCTTCGAGGGTGATTGTGCACTCCCCGCATGACATGTGGAAGGTATGCGTCACCGGTCTCCAACGCTCCACCAATGCATTAATCAACTGCGGCACGATTTTAAACTCAAGAATCTTTGACGCGTGCCTAAAATCTGAATTCTCCAAAAATCCCATTAGGTATTGGCTTGGCGGATCACTCCATATCAAGCGAGGCCGTAATTTTGAATCCTCTTTCTACAAACAAAATATTTAAATTAAAGTACTACTTCATCATTTAAAAATAATAAATTAAAAGTTGTAAAAACATAAATTCTTACCAACACTTTCATATTTTTCGTGATGTGAGAATCTTGAAGTCTTAACAATGCCATATTTTTCCTCAACAATTATACACAATTAAATGCCTAAAACATCACAAATCAAACAAATTTTAAAATATTTTTGATTAAAAATATTAAAAACACATTTTATTATTTGAATTAAAAAAGTAGGCATATATAAAAAATTCAAGTGAAAAAATAAATCATATTAAAAAAAATTAAACGTACTCTAAAAATATAAAAAAAACGTTACCTTTAACCTTTTTGAATTACATGTGAGTTTGCTTCTTTCAGTGTCATCTACAAAAATCTCACGGCTTGACAAACTATTTTGATTTGCTCAAATAAAAGAGGTTGAAAATTTTGTGTGTGTTCTAAACCCTAAACAAAACTATCTATTTATAAGATAAAAAAAACTCTTATATGCAAAAACCCTAGAACAACCCATTTTTTCCATAAAAATCTGACGGCCGTTAAGCCAGGGAACTCGCCGTGTCCCTGCGGCGAGTTCCATTTAAGATTAGGTTAATTCCGTGATTAATGTTTACACCAGATATTAGAAAATTGAAACTCGACATACGTGAAAGGCGATTTTGAATAAAAAAATATAATTTTGAAACTCGTTGTGGTGGTGCGACGAGTTTACTATAAGGGTCGTACTTTTGAGAATTTAGGATTATGGGTGCTGCTTTGGTCATAATTGGATCTAAAGGTCCTAATAATGACCTTAAGACCACTTTTTTATTGAAACTATTGAAAGATGCAAATGATTGAACGAGCCTTTACTTACGTAGATTTAAACCCAACAAAGATGTGTATGACTGGATTTTATGTCGAACATGGTCAACTCTGCATTGGAAAAGACCATAATGAAAAAAAAGAAAAATTTAGAAATTATACGAACTTTGTCCAATAAGAAACACGAGCACAAGTACAACTCTTGACTTTGTCTTTAAACCAATCAATTAAAATATGTTTAAAATGTTGTATTTAACAATTGAGAAAATAATATCTGACCAATGTGAGGTTTGATAAGGTAAACAAGTAAAAATATTAATTTGTTTAAGTGTTTAAATATAGCATTTTCAATAGGGTTACATTTTGATGCATAAAATATGTAAAAATACATAACCATAAACCCTAAACTACAAATTTAAAATTTAAATATCTAACCATAAACTCTAAATTTTAACTCTAAATTCTAAATTACAAACCCTCTAAACTGGGATGAAACTATATTGGGGGTGGAAGGGGCAATTGCCTCCCAAATTTGATGGTTTAGTTACATTTTAGGCCTTTGATAGTTCTGAAATTATTTCAACTAAGTCCTTGGCCAATAAACTTGCCTTGTATAATTTATTTTTAGGACCTTATCAATTTAAAATTAATTAAATTAAGCATTGGCCCCAAAAATTTAAGGTTTAATTGCTTTTAAGGACTTCTACTTTTAAAATTGGTGAAATTAAATCATATCCTCTTTAATTTTTTATGGTTTAATTACTTTTTAAGAATCCGATCATTCCAAAGTTAAAAACTTGCCCCCTCATGATTCAATCCTAGCTTCGTCCCTGCCTACAACCTAAACTCATAAACCCTAAAATTAATACACAAGCTTGTGTATCCAAGTATTTTCCTTTTAGATATACACTCATTGAATGATTGAAAGAAAAAACCAACATAAACATTGACGTTACCGTACATATTTTTTTGTTTACTCATTGTTATTCAACTCATTGCCCACTAATCTTGATCGAGTTTTACAGAGGCCCAATATGGTAACTACCCTCCCAACCATGTTTTCTCAATTCACAACGTCAAGATTCAAATCTCTAGCCTTACTTAAGGGATATACCTATTAATTTTCTCTTGAAAATCAAAGCCAAAGTCAATTTGGCAAGGAGTTGGCACCGTAAAAGTGCAGTGCATTAATGCACCGAAAGTAAGGTTGAAATTAGCAATGGGAAAATTGTTTTTGACCATTGAATTGTTAGGTTATTTGTGAGTTGATCCCTATAGCTCAAGTATAAATAGGGGAAACCATTTCACTCCAAACTCATCCCAACCATCTCTCCCATTTGTTTCTCTTCTCTCATTTGTAATATTAGGGAATTCTTAAGGAAATCCATTTGTTTGTACCATTTTGGTATTAATGAAGTTATCATCTGATGGTGGTGCCCGATGAGTAGATGGCTTTTTCGTCGAACCTCTTAACTTCAATGTGTTCTCTCCATTATATATTTTTCTTGTTTAATATTGGGTTTTCCATTGTTTTTCAATATTCAATAGTCAACGAGTTTGTCCGATGTGCAAAATTTGGTAGTTTCAATCTTGAAATTTTAGCTCAGATTTAAAGCTACATTTGTGTAGAAAATAACTCGGTTTTCCCAAAAATTGGTAATAGAGCTTAGGTGAAGGTTATCTCGGTTGTTGCAAAGAAGTGTGGTATTGTGACAGTGCATGTCTAGAAAAGTTCTGGCTAGGAAAGACTTGGTATTTAAGCGACCCGTGTGTCCACCTTTCTTTTCTGGGAACTTACCTGGTGCAGTGTTTCAATATCCAGTTCATGCTGTTGAATATTGTTCATTGGCATGGAAAAAGATGAGTTAGATGGTGCATCAAGCTCTTCCTCTGTACCGATGAGGAGGATAATGCCAAATGCAAACTTCTTGGTGGAGTTGTTCGATGGATCCGGTCATTTCAGCTTGTGGCAAGGTGAGGTGCTAGACTCTTTATTCTAACAAGGTCTAGACATTGCCATTGAGGAAGAATCAGTGACCTATGCCCTTCCAGTTGTTGATGATGATTCACCAAGAAGTAATGAAAAGTTTAGAAAGTGAAAAGTGAAAAAGCGCTATGGATGTAGAAATGTAGTCTCTCCGGAAGAGCAACACCTGGGATTTGGCGTATTTACCAGAAGGTAAAGGGGAAATTGGATGCAAGTTGGTATTTGCAAAGAAAGACAGATCTCCCAGCAAGAAAGATGTTCGCTACGAGGTAAGATTGGTAGCTGAACGCTACGCTAAGAAAGAGGGAATCGACTACAATAAAGTATTTTTTCCCTTTTGTGAAGCATTCCTCCATTATAATATTGTCAATCTTGGTAGCATATTTGAATTTGGAGCTAGCTCAACTTGATGTAAAGACGGCTTTTTCTGTATGGTGATTTGGAATAGGATATCTATATGACTCAGCAAGAAGGATACAAGGATGCTAGTGGTGAGAATAGGGTATGTAAGCTGAACAAATCGCTATATGTATTGAAGCAATCTCCAAAAGTGTGGTAAAAGCGATTTGATAGCTTTATGAGGAGGCAGAGGTACACAAAAATCAAATATGACCATTGTGTGTGCGGAACTCATAATATGGATCTTTCATTTATCTCCTCTTGCATGTTGATGATATGCTATTCACTTCAAAGAGTCAACAAGAGATAGACAAATTATGTTGGAATACGTGTTTTGATATAATAATTGAAAATTTGAATTGGACTAAATTGAAAAAGGTTTCAAATTTTTTGTAAGTCCAACAACTTGAAAACACGTTTAAGGGTTTTTATCGTATCGATACCCTTTAGGGTTTGGAATAACTTAAAATGTTTTAAAGTAGCCAAAATCTATGATTTTAATGTTACAGTACCGATACGGTGTATACCGTATCTATACCTTTTAGGGTTTTAGCTACAGGTAAATTCTAGTAGCCAAAACCCGTATCGATACGCCTTTGCCATATCGATACGGAGAGCTTTGAAACCCCCTAATGGCTAGTCGCGTACCGATACGCCTTAACCGCTCCCAACGGTCATTTTCCCAACAGCTATTTGAAATGTAGGCCGTACCGACACGCTCGTAAGAGTATCGGTACGAACAAGCTGAAGCAGGCTAACCGACTAGTTTCCAAGAAGGCCGTATCGATACCCTACTACTAAGAACTACATTTATGGAGGGAAATAAAGACCCCAACGGCTCAAATTCAATCCCAACGGTCTACAACGACTAGAAGCTCAATTGGGAGTATAAAAGGGACCTCCAAAAATCCATGGAAGAGTAATGCTTCATTTGTAAACAACAATATGATGTCAAATTTATCTTAGTGCTTTATTGTACATACTTTGTATAGACAACACTCGTGAGCCAAAATTGTCATATTTGCTCAAGTGTTTAGGTTTGGGTGAGTGAGCTAAATAGTACAAACTATCCACCTTGTGAGTATTTTCAAGTTTTCTAGATTTTCTATTTGTTAAGAGTGTTCCCAAAGCTCGGGTTGTGAGCTTTGGTTGCTAGAATTAGGTTGAGTCTAGGATTGTAACGGTTGCCTTCTAAACCGCTAAAAGGGGACGAATATCTAGTGGATATTGGTTGAAAGTCCTTTGTGGGAGCTAAGGTAGTGGATGTAGGTGCTTGTTAGAAGGCCGAACCACTATAAATCCTTGTTTCTTTTGTTTATTCTTTTTGCTTCCACAAAATCACCCAAAACACAAACTTCTCCACAACTTGGCAAGCTAAATTGGTTGAAGGAAATCGAGTCTATCAAGCCTAACAATTGGTATCAGAGCGAGGCTCAATTGAGAAGGTTTAACCACCTATTGAGGCGATCCAGGAAGCTCCATACGTCAATTCTATCAACCGTTCAAATAGCACAATCCATCGACAAGCCACATTTCTTTGACGGGACTAACTATGCTTATTGGAAGACAAGAATGATGTTCTTCATCAAAGCCAAAGATTACAAGTTTTGGGACATAGTTGAGGATAGTCAGTTTGTGCCACAATGAAGCAAGGAGGAATGGAGCGCAGATGATCACCAGAAGATGGAGCTAAATTGCAACACTTTGCACATTCTCTTTTGTGCATTTATCCCCAACATCTATGAGAAGATGTCATCTTGTGAAGAAGCCAAAGAGGTATGAGACAAGCTTAAAGTCACATGCGAAGGAACCAACAAAGTAAAGGAGACCAAGACCGGTCTTCTCAATCTCAAGTATGAGAACTTTAAGATGGAACCAGATGAAGACATCACGAAGATACTCGATAGATTCTCCACCATCACAAATGAACTCAAAGGCTATGGAGAAATCATTCTGGAAGACAAGCTTGTTCGTAAGCTTTTATATTCTCTTCGCGAGTCTTGGGACTCAAAAAAGACTTTCATCATCAAAGTCAAGAATCTCATGACTTTAAAGCTAGATGAACTCTTGGGTCTCTTCTCACACATGAAATTATGAAGAAAGGAAAAGAAGAGGAGAAAAAGAAGGAAGAGATAAAGAAGATGGGGAAGAAGAAAATCATGGAGCTAGGCATTAACACGAATGTCGTTGCTCTCAATTCCTCCACATGCCCACATGTAGATTCAAGTGAGGAGGAAAGTGAAGAAGAAGAGATGGCATATCTCTTCAAAAAGTTTTCTCGATTCATGAAGAGCAAAATGGAAGAATCCAAGAATGAATCAAGGAAGAAGAAGAAAGCAAGCTCTTCAAGCCATAAGAAGAAGACATATGTGGCTACTTGGAGTGATGATGACTCCACCAACAATGAACAAGCCAACCTTTGATTCAAGGGTAACTTCTAACTCATCTTTTTCAAATTCTTATTCTTTTGATGAGTTACAAGAAGCCTATGATGAATTGGTTTTTGAATTCAAGGCTTCATTTTTGAAAAAAAAAGAAATTGATTTCAAAGTTAAAAACTAAAAATGATTTGCTTTCTAAAACCAACTTAGAGTTTGAAGCAAAAATCAAAGATTTTGAACTTAAAGTTTCAAGTTTACAAGAATTGCTTCAAACATTTGAAAAAGATGATGATCTTAAGAAGGAAAAAGATTTGATTTCCAATTAAATTCAAAAGAAAATAAAATTGGGAAAATCAAACTTTTATGTTAGACAATCTAGTGCCCCTAGATTTTTGAATGGCAAAGTTTTTAGAAGTATTTGGGTCCAAAAAGGACTATGTACTTCAACTAAAAAGAATGAAATTGAAAAATGGATTCCTAAGGGGATTAAATTATGTGCTACTAACGTTTATGAATCCAAAGAAATTTGGATACAAAAAATTACTTGATTGTCTTATTTTAGGTGTGATGGAGAATGATCAACAAGTTAACATTCAGGGGAGCTCCATACACACAAGGAAAAACACTGGAAGAAAGAAGACTTCACATTCTCCCTTGGGTTCAAGTGTGGTAAAAATTAGTTAAATTTTTGTTTGTTTTAATTTGTTTTTATTTATTTTAATTCAACTAATGTATCATAATTGTTGGACTAACCATTTGATGATGCTTTGAGTAAAGGGAGCCATTTTTAAAACCAAAATTCTTATGTATCAATTTTTTTACCTCCTATGTTATTTTGAACTTAAAAGTCTTTTGAATTCTTTTTGATATAACAAAAAGGGGGAGAAATGGTTTGAAAAATTGATTTTTCAAGTGAGAATAAGGGAGCTTCAAATTTTAAAATTATGTCTCTTATTTAAAAAGTATTTTATAAAGGGGGAGAATCACAAACAATTTTTCAAGTTGTTTTATTATATCAAAAAGGTAGAGATTGTTGAAATATTTTTTTAATATAATAATTGAAAATTTCATTTGGACTAAACTGAAAAAAGGTTTCAAAATGTTTTTTAAGTTCAAACAACTTGAAAAAATGTTTAAGGGTTTTTACAAGGCTTTGGAATAATTTAAAATGTTTTAAAGTAGCCAAAACCTATGGTTTTAATGTTACAGTACTGATACCGTGTATACCGTATCGATACCCTTAAGGGTTTCAGCTATAGGGAAATTCCAATAGCCAAAACTCGTACCGATACGCCTTTGCCGCATCGATACGGAGAGCTTTAAAACCCCCCAATGTCTATTCGCGTACCAATACGGTTGTATCACGTATCGATATGCCTTAACTGCTCCCAACGGTCATTTTCCCAACGACTATTTGAAATGTAGGTCACACCGATATGCTCGAAAGTGTATCAATATGCATAAGCTGAAGCAGGCTCAACGGCTAGTTTCCAAGAAGGTCGTATCGATACAGTGACACGAGTATCGATACCCTTCTGCCCATAACTGCATTTATGGAGGGAAATAAAGACTCCAATGGCTCATATTCAATCCCAACGGTGTACAACGACTAGAAGCTCAATTGGGAGTATAAAAGGGACCTTCAAGTATCCATGGAAGACTAATGCTTCAATTGTCAACAACAATATGATGTCAAATTTGTCTTAGTGCTTTATCGTACATACTTTGTATAGACAACACTTGTGAGCCAAAATTGGCATATTTGCTAAAGTGTTTAGGTTCGGGTGAGTGAGCTAAATAGTGCAAACCATCAACCTTGTGAGGGTTTTCAAGTTTACTAGATTTTCTATTGGTTAAGAATGTTCCCAAAGCTCGGGTTTTGAGCTTTGGTTGCTACACTTAGGTTGAGTCTAGGATTGAACGGTTGCCTCTTAAACCGCTAAAAGAGGATGAATATCTAGTGGATATTGGTTGAAAATCCTTAGTGGGAGCTAAGGTAGTGGATGCAGGTGCTTGTTAGAAGGTCGAACCACTATAAATCCTTGTGTCTTTTGTTTATCCTTTTTGCTTCCACAAAATCACCCAAAACACAAATTTCTCCACAACCTGGCAAGCTAAATCGGTTGAAGGAAATCGAGTCTATCAAACCTAACAAATTGAAGTTATTATAATGTTTGACTCAGAAGAAATATTTGTAAAAGGTATTATAATGTTTTAGTATGAATGAAAACAGAGAACATGTAAGTACCCGACTTGATTTTCATTTGAAACTTAGTTCTCATTATCTCTTAAAACTGATAAAGAGCGAGAATATATGGAAAAAGTTCCATATGCTAATGTAGTAAGGAGCTTGATGTATGTGATGGTGTGTACGCGGCCTGACATTTCACAAACAGTTGGAGTTGTGAGCAGGTACATGCATGATCCTGAAAAAGGACATTAGCAAGCTGTGAATTGGATTCTACGGTATCTCCAACAAATTGTAGAAGTTGGTTTAATGTTCGAGCATTATGAAATACTTGGACAGTTTGTGGTTGGATATGTTGATTCCAACTATGCTGGTGATTTTTATAAGCGTCGATCAACTACTAGGTATCTGTTTACTCTAACAAAAGCCCAGTGAGTTGGAGGTCTATTTTATAGTCTATAGTGGCTTTGTCTACTACAGAGGCATAGTACATGGCAGTTTCAGAAGCTGTTAAGGATGTTATTTGGCTTAATGGATTTTTGGAAGACTTGGGTGTTTTTCAATGTCACATTAATCTCTATTTGTGATAATTAGAGTGCTATTCACTTAGCAAAAAATCAAGTCTACCATTCAAGAACTAAGCACATCGATGTGAGGTATCACGTTGTGTGAGAGATCATTGAAGAAGGAAATATTCTACTTCAGAAGATTGTGTCGGCAGAAAATCCTACAGATATGTTGACCAAGGTGGTGTCAATAATCAAGTTCAACCATTGTTTGAAATTGATTAACATCCTGCAAGTTTGAGCATATTCGGGTGTATGGCGCTCGTGAGCGCATTTGGAGGCACTACATAAGATAACGTTTGGGGAAAAAGATTTTTAAGAGCTTGATGATATTTCAAGCCAAGGTGGAGAGTTGTTAATTTTGGCTTGAAAATCAAAGCCAAAGCCAATTTGGCAGGGAGTTGGCACCGTAAAAGTGTAGTGCATTAATGCACTGAAAGTAAGATTGAAATTGGCAATAGGAAAATTGTTTTTGACTATTGAATTGTTAGGTTATTTTTAAGTTGGTCCTTATAGCTCAACTACAAATAAGGGAAACCATTTCACTCCACATTCATCTCAACTTCCCAACCATCTCTCCCATTTGTTTCTTTTCTCCCATTTGTAATATTTGGGAATTCTTAAGGAATTCCATTTGTTTGTACTATTTTGGTATTAGTCAAGTCATTTGATGGTAGTGCCCGAAGAGAAGATGACTTTTTTGTCAAACCTCGTAAATTCGGTGTGTTCTCACCATTATATTGGCTTGTTCAATATTGGGTTTTTCCATTTTGTTTCAATATTCACTAGTCGACGAATTTGTCCGATGTGCAAATTTCAGCAGTTTCGATCTTGACATTTCAACTCAGTTTTGGAAGCTACATTGGTGTGGGAAATAACCTGGTTTCCCCAACACTAACACATCATCTCATTAGACCAAATTATTATTTTTTGATCGGTAAAATAGTAGTATGATTTTAGTGAAAGACATCATACATACTAAAACACATGATCACAAGCCTTGTTAAAAACCTTCCTAATCCTAGATGAAGGAAAAGAGTACTCATGACCATGGAGCAAAAGAAGAAAACACAATGCTGGAAATGAACACAACTCCTCAAAAATGGCTCGAATACAAGGCACCACACCCATTTACTAAACAAACTGAAAACATAAAACAAAATGACCCCTCCATTTGAGCCATAAAATGCCAAGTAAAGTCATCCTTAGCAGCAACCCGCATATCCATGCTATATCAAATAAAAAAAGACCCATGGCTCGACTCCCATGTTGCTCCACCATTCCCATACGAGTCAAATGCACTATCAAAACACATACCCAAATTGAAACTCCATGCAGAACCAAAAACCCATACCAAGACAAGACAAAACCTCCCCAATTCCTTAAGCGAATAATAAGCACATCATGTGTTAAGTTGATCAATCAAATCGAAAATGGCCAAGAGGGGGGTGAATTGACTTTTTAAAATTGAAGAGAGCAAATTGTAAAAGGAAAAATTCAAGACAATGCAATTTATAGTGGTTCAAGCTTAGAACAAGCTCTACATCCACTACCTTAGCTCCCACTAAGGATTTTCAAATAATTTCACTAGAAATTCGTCCCCTTTTCTCATATTAGGAGGACACCTTACAACCGGTCAATCTTTCTACCCAAAGATTAATCAAGACTCTCTCAAATACAAAGATTGTTGGCAAATGAAAGATAAACCACACAAAGTGGAATATTTGCCCCAAATTACAAGTACTCTCAACCAAATTGATAAAAGATGAATACAATAAAAAAATCATTCTATTAGGTACAAGGGTTTGACTCTAATAGCTCAAGAATGGATTGGATTTTTGCCTTTTTGCTGTGCACTTGTTCAATAGATGGTACTATAGCATTAATGTCTTGCTTTTATACCCTTTATTGAATTCTAGCCATTTGGGTGGTTGACATTACCAATAGAGTCGTTGGGCTCCCTCTTTCCCACCAAAAATGCAGTTCTGCAACATTCTGTTTCGAAACACTCGGGCTTGTATCGATACCTGTCTCAAAATAGAAAAAGAGTCGTTGTGTGTAATAATAGTGTGTATCAAAACGCTCGAAGGTGTATCGAAACGATTATAGGCCGTATCAAAATGACTATAGGTCGTATCGAAACGATATTGCTCTTAATTGAATCTGTCAAAAAGTGTATCAAAACACCCAAGGGGTGTATCGAAACGGGTAACAAAAATTCAAATATTATTCAGATTCTAATAAGTGACAAGTAACGGCTATATTATTAAATGCTTAGATTTGAAAATTCTTAATCCCCGTATCAATACGGATAAGGTCATATCAAAACACTAATTGTGAAATGGACAAGGCCGTATCGAAACGTCAGTCTCGAAACGGAAATTTTCAGCAAGCTCTTAAGATCAAGCCTATCGAAACGCCTAGGTACGTATCGAAACACATGGGTGATTTTGTGAAATTTGACTTTAAAACAGTTAGAAAATTTTATGGGGTTTAAATTTAGACTTTAAAACATTTTAAGTCTAAAGTATACTGGTCAAATGTGAGTCTTTTGAGTACTTAAAAATTTATTTACCTTGCAATTAGGTCCTTAGACTATTTGTTATATCAAAATCAAACATTGGTTTTACAACCTCCTCTTTTTGATATAACAAAACCAATGTAAATTTTTAAGTAAACTCTCCCTAAGTTTAAGCTAGGTTTTGAAAAGATTAAAAACTTAGCTAAACCCTTCTCCCTCTTTTTGTTAGATCAAAATCATAATAAGCAATAAACCAAATCCAATGAGGTAATAAGCAATAGAAAGCAAACAACTTAAATTTCATTAAGCATAAAAGCATAATAGTCCAAAGCAAATAGAAATCCAAACTTAAATCCTAAAAACAACAAAGTAACACATATGTCCTAAAGGGAATAACATAGATATGTGCATAAAAAAGAGAAATCCTAAATGAGATAATATGCAATGAGATACAAGGGGCTCTTGCTCGTCGTCATCTTCATCATTAGCATTGCTCCTTCGAAATTGCCTCCACTCTCTATAAAAACCAGTAAAGGAGATGTCCATCGATGTTTGTTGAGTTTCAATCGAATTGAGGCGATTCTAAACACCATGAACACGCTCCTCCAATGATGTGAAACGAGTATCAATGGCGGCAAAATCGGAGGTCATGGAATTATCCAATGAAGCAATGTTGGTTTGCAAGCTATTGAATTGCTCGGTGAGAAAAGTCATGAGAGCTTCATGGTTGGGTGAAGCAACTTGAGCTTGAGGTTCGGGCGCCGCAATTGGAGTAGGATTCTCAACATGAACCCAATCTCCATCAATGTAGCGAAATTTGAAACGAAGAAGAGTTCTCTCATCAATGGGATCCTTGAGAGATTTCAGAAAATTAAGAGAGAAATCGATCACCAATTTCGAGAACAAATAACTCAAAGCGGTTCCATATGTGAATGAAGTGAAAAGATTGGAGTTACGATTTTGGACAAGATACACCATCTCGGCAAACAAGATTTTGAAAAGATTTGGTTGAAGTTCCTCAAGAAAGCAACAAAGCAAAAAGTCGTCGACTTGGCGGATGTGGGAGAACTTCCCTCTGGATGGACGAAACCACCAAGAGACCATGAGGTGAAGAATGCAATCATGAGCATCAAGGGTTGTAACGGAGCCACCAAGAGTATGTCCTAAAGAGTTTTCATCCGACATACCCTCATCTTTAAACCCAAAAAATTGACTACAACTTGAGGATCAATCCGAACTTCTTCCCCATAAGGTAGGATTCAATGACGATCACTTGAGAACGATCAACATTGGATATACATCAGGCACTGACATAAAAGAGAAGAACCATGTTACGTTACAAGCTACTAGGTAAGCTAAAAAAGGACATGAAACACCAACGCCTCAATAAACAAAGATAAAGAAATTTAAAACGTTCAGAATCCAAAAAGGGTATAGAAGTAACACGCTCACATCAGATTTGATGATCTTGAAAAAGTTTGAAGTTGTTAGGACTTCATTGGTTCGAAGACTCTTTTGATAAAGAAGAGTGAGGTTGGGACGAGAGGAGTCGTCATCGTTGTTTGTACTTCCCCCAGCCTCATCAGTTCTTGATCTCTTTCTAGAACCCATATTCAAAGTCTGAAAAACAAATCAAGGTACAAAACCCATGTATGCGTAAATAAACTAAATTCAATCCAATAGACAATATAATATTCAAGGTATTGATAAAAATCTATACAATATAGTTTAAAAACATATATAAATATAAAATGAATTTTTTGTAAAAGGAATTTTGAAAAACAGTGTAGAAAAATATACGATATATTTATAGATTCGAATAGAAAAATTTCAGGTTTGAATTTTTTTTTGCAAAATCTTCAAAACGCATACTACATATATGTTTTATATACAAGTATTCTGTAAAAACAATATAGAATTTGAAACGAAATTGAAAAGAAAAAGAAAATAGTTTTATACCTTGAGATGGTATTATGGATGAATGGATGGATGATAATGCACCAAATTGATGAATTAGCTTAGACTTGATTTGATAATCAAAAGCCCTCAAAGATTTGTTTGAAAAACAAAGGGATTTGATTGGTATTTATAGGAGAAAATCTAGTGTTAAGGGTTTTGAAAGAGATTGTATTTAATAAAAAGTGGTTGAAAGTTGGAACACCCTTTTTAATGCTCTTTTTATGCTACTGCGGCTACGTGTATCGATACGCCACTAGGCGTATCAAAACAAGAGTATCATAATGCTTCAAAATTTTTCCGAAACACGAGTTCGTATCGTTACCGGTATAAACCGTACCGAAACATGATCGATGCTTGTATCAAAATACTTTCTAACCGTTTCGATACAGATTTTTCTAGAAACGAAGTTGGGTATCTTTCCAACAGCCCATATCAAAACACCTTTACTTGTTTCGATACACCCTAGTTAGAAAATGCACTATGGGCAAGAAATACAGAGCCCGTATCAAAACACCTACATTTGTTTCGATACACTTGTGCTAGAAAATTCATTTTTGAACTGAACGAAGTTCAAAAATTGAATTTTAATGGATCCTAAATGCATGTAATTGATAAATGAGCAACATTTGTGGACTAAAACAGATACATACTCCCCCTAGCAACAAGCATAGATGCATCAAGAAGCAACATCACATCAACATGATCATCATTCAAAATCAAGAAATTTTTGACACTTAAGGGCTCTAAAAGGTCAAGACAAGCTAGTTAGACCTTACTCTCTCCTGAGTCCAGAAACGCTCTTTGTCTAATAGTTTTGTAAAGATATCCTTTAGTTGGTTTGAGATATCAACATACTCTAGAACAACATCATTCTTTAGGACATGGTCCCTAATGAAATGGTGTCTTATTTCTATGTGTTTGGTTCTAGAATGTTGGATGGTATTCTTAGTGAGACACATGACACTAGTGTTGTCACACTTAAGGGGTATAGTACCTACAACAATTCTATAGTCTAGAAGTTGTTTCTTCATCCAAATAACTTGAGCACAACAACTTTCGGCCGATATATATTCTACTTCGGTGGTAGATAAGGCTACACTATTTTGTTTCTCAGAGAACCAAGATTTGATCATACTACCTAGGAATTGGCAAGTGCCAGAGGTACTTTTTATATCTATCTTACAACCCCCATAATCCGCATCGGAATAAACATGCAGGTTAAAGGAAGATTCTCTAGGATACCAAAGGCCTAAACAAGGTGTGTCTCTAAGGTATCTAAAGATTCTCTTAATGGTTGCATGGTGTGATTCTATAGGGCTATCTTGGAACCTAGCTCACAAGCAAACACTAAACATGATATCGAGTCTGCTTGCAGTAAGGTAAAGCAAAAAACAAATCATAGAATGATAAAGCTTAGATTCAACACACTTACCTCTTTCATCTTTGTCAAGATTAATTAATGAGCTCATTGAAGTGGCTTGAAGCTTCACATTCTCCAACCCAAACTTCTTGAGCATATCCTTGATGTACTTTTCTTGATTTGGAGTCGTAAGAAGAATGAGAGCTCCCCCATCATTCTCATCTTAAACTCACATTGCATTAACTTAAAAAATTATTGGCAATAAATTCATTAGTAGAACCAAATATAATATCATCAACATAAAATTGTACTACTAAGATGTCATTGCCATTTCTTTTAATGAAAAGTGTAGTACCCACCTTGCCTTTTTTCAAAACCTTTTTCCACCAAAAATTTTGAAAGCCTTTCATTCCAAGCTCTAGGAGCTTGTTTCAAACCATATAAAGCTTTAGTTAGTTTAAAAACATGATTTGGATAAATTGGATCTTCAAAACCGGGTGGTTGTTTAACATACACTTCGTCATTAATAAAATCATTTAAAAATGCACTTTTAACATCCATTTGAAAGAGCTTGAATCCACGATAACATGAAAAACGAAAGAAGCATCCTAATTGCTTCCATTCTAGCTACGGGTGCATAGGTTTCATCAAAATCGATTCCCTCTTCTTAAGTATAACCTTGAGCAACAAGTCTAGCCTTGTTCCTCACTATGTTACCACTCTCATCTAGTTTGTTTCTAAAGACCCATTTAGTCCCTATAGTAGACTTATTACTAGGTCTATCAACTAATGTCCAAACTTTACTCCTCTTAAATTGATTAAGTTCTTTTTGCATGGCCAATATCCAAAAGTCATCTTTTAATGCTTCTTTGATATTTTTAGGCTCAATGGATGAAATGTATGCAAAATTATTAAGCTATCTAAGAGAGGATCTAGTGGTTACCCCCTTGGATTGATCACCCAATATTTCACCATCTTTGACATAGTTGAGTTCCCTTGGGTAGTTCACTTCCTTTTCTCCAAGATTCATGTCCTTCAAGGATTCTATGGGAGGATCTTGTGCTTCTTCTTCTTTGGTTGGAACCTCATCCACCTTTGATGATTGCCCACCATCATTGGCTTCAATGGTTCATACATCATCATCATCACAAGAATCCTTCCTCGGAAAGAGGTTATTATCGAAAACCACATGAATAGATTCTTCTACAGCTAAGGTTCTTTTTGTTAAACACTCAATAGGCTTTAGAGTTTAAAGAATATCCTAAGAAAATAGCTTCATCACTTTTTGCATCAAATTTACCTAAATGATCTTTTCCATTCTTTAAAACTAAACACTTGCATCTAAAAGGATGAAAATAGCTAATGTTAGGCTTCTTTGATTTTAAAATCTCATAAGAAGTTTTCTTTAAAATTGGCCTAATCATTACTCGATTTATGATATAACAAGCGATATTTGTGGCTTCCGTCCAAAAATACTTAGGTAAATTGTGTTCACAAAGCATGGTTCTAGCCATTTCTTCTAAAGTACGGTTTTTCCTCTTAACTACCCCATTTTGTTTTAGAAGTGCGAGGTGCGGAAATTTTTTTGCTAATACCATTAGAGTTACAAAAATCCTCAAAAGCTAGATTTTGAAATTCCGTTCCATGGTCACTTCTAATATGAGTAATGTTTTGACCAAGGTCATTTTGATTAATTTTTGAAAATCTGATAAATTTTTCTAAAGCCTCATCTTTTTTACTTAAAAAGAGAACCCAATTGTATCTAGAGAAATCATCAACTAGAACATAAACATATGATTTTTCACTCAAGCTAATTGTCCTAATATGCCCAAAGAGATCTATATGGATCAATTGTAAAACTCTACTAGTTGAAATATCATTAATGGATTTAAATGAAGTTCGTTTTTGTTTACCCTTAGCACAAGTATCACAAAATTTAGCGAAGGAGAATTTTAGCTTAGGTAAATCTCTAACTAGATTTTGGGAAACCAATTTCTCTAAAACACTTATGCTAGCATGTCCTAGTTTCCTATGCCACAACCATGCATCATTTTCATTTTGAGCAACCAAGCATGCATGTGATGTATGAATGTCATCTAGATGCTACATGTATATGTTACCTATGCGATGACCACTGAGTATTATCTTATTTGTTTTAATGTTCACAATTTTGCAACCATTAACATTAAAAAGAACAATAAAACCTTTATCACATAACTGACTAATGCTCAACAAGTTATGCTTTAGATCATTGTCATATAACACATCTTCAATAAGAATAGAAACGAGATTACCAATGGAACCTATACCCTTAATGTGGCCTTTGGAGTTGTCACCAAATGTCACCACTCTACCACTCTTTGGCTTTAGCTCCATGAATCTACTCTTGCTGCTAGTCATGTGTCTTAAGCATCCACTATCAAGGTACCAAATGTTTTGACTTGAAGCTTTGGCATTATAGAAATGCTCCCCCAATAAAAAAAGATTAGTTATTGATTTTTGGTACCTAAATCATTTTAGGTCCATGTGAGTTAGCTCTCAAGTACTTGGTTCCCTTAGGAATCCAAGAAGCAATATCATTAATATCATTAGAAACTACTAAATCCTTATGAACCCATACATTTCTAACCCTTTTACCTTTAGGAGGCCTTTGAGAGAATCTTTGTTTGTAGCCATTAAAGTCCCTCTTCACATAGATGGATTTTGAAGAACTTGCTTCTCAAAATCTTGTTTTCCAACTACGTTTAGAGAAGTCTTAAGCTCTTTCACAACTTTGTGGTGATCATCATGAACTTTTGAAAGAAGATTGTTCAAATCAACATTTTCATTTTGAAAATACTTTAAATCATCTTGTAAATCAACAATTTTCTTTTCAAGTTCCGAGTTGGTTGTAGAAAGGGTATCGTTTTGGATTTTCAAATCAGAAATTATTTTCTTGTTTTTCAAAATTAATTCCTTATATTATTTTGCCAACTCATCGCAAACCTATGGCAACTCATCATATGCATCTTGAAGTTCATCAAATGTAAAATTGAAAGTAGATGTGTTAGGGTTTACCTTAGGATCATCATCAATAGCCATGAGGCAAAGATTAACTACTTCATGCTCCTCTTCATCGGATGATGATTCTTTATCACTACAAGTGGCAATGTGGGCTTTTTGCTTCTTCTTCTTCTTCTTATCGAACTCTTTTTTCTTGAATTGAGAGCAATCCAATCTTATAGGCCCTGGCTTCTTGCACTCATAACAAATGAGTTGATCCATCTCATCTTCTTTGTTCTTGTTCTTGAAGTCTTTTCTCCTTTGGAACTTTCTTCCCCGGTTGGACTTCATGAACCAAGAGAATCTCTTGGCTATCATAGCCAATTTCTCAAACTCATTCTCACTAGAATTGCTTTCCTCTTGAGATGCCTTGAGAGAAATTCCTTGCTTCTTCTTCTCTACCTCTTGTTTCTCCACTCTTTTCTCTTCACTTTTATTTTCTTCTTCCCTTCCTTGCTTCATGATCTCATGAGTAAGGAGAGATCCCACCAACTTATTGAGCTTCAAAGTCTTCAAATTCTTGGCCTCGATGATTGCAGTTCTCTTCACATCCCATGATTCGAGAAGAGAGTAAAGAAGCTTTCGAACTAGCTTGTCTTCGGGAATGATCTCACCGAAGCCCTTGAGACCATTTACAATGACGAAGAACCGATCGAACATCTTGGAGACGCTCTCATCCGGCTCCATCTTAAAATTCTCATAACTCAAATTAAGAATCTCAATCTTGGTCTCCTTTACATCGTTGGTGCCCTCGTAGGTGGTCTCTAGCTTGTCCCACACTTCCTTTGCACTTGTGCAATATGACATCTTTCCATACATATCGGGTCCAAGTGTACAAAATATGATGTGAAGAGCCTTGTCATTCACTTGAAGCTTTCTTCGACCTTCATTGGTCATTTCTGCTCTTGTTTTCAAAACTAGCCTTCCTTCCTCATCGGAATGGTTGGTCCATCTTCCACTATGTCCCAAAGGACATAGTCATTTGACTTGATTTAGAGGCTCATTCTATTTTTCCAACAGGGATAGTTATTCCCATTGAAAAATGACGGCTTGGTGATCGTTGCGACTCAAGGGAGTTTTGGCCGGAGGTAGATGTCATGGCTTGATTTGAAGGTTGATTAATCTTCTTGTAGGATCTTCTCTTATGGATGTGAGTCCCTCAAAGAGTTAGGCTCTAATACCAATTATTAAGTTGATCAATCGAATCGAAAATGGCTAAGAGGAGGTGAATTAGCTTTTTAAAATTGAATGGAGCAAATTGAAAAAGGAAAAATTCAAGACAATGCAATTTATAGTGGTTCAAGCTCAGAACAAACTCTGCATCAACTACCTTAGCTCCAACTAAGAATTTTCAACCAATTCCCCTAGAAATCCGCCCCCTTTTCCTGGATTAGGAAGAAACCTTACAACCAATTAATCTTTCTACCCAAAGATTAACCTAGACTCTCTCAAATACAAAGATTGTTGGCAAATGAAAGATAAACCTCAAAAGGTTGAATATTTGTCCCAAATTACAAGTACTCTCAACCCAAATTGATAAAAGATGAATACAATAAAAAATTACTCAATTGGGTACATGGGTTTGACTCTAATAGCTCAAGAATGGATTGGATTTTTGCCTTTTTGTTGTTCACTTGTTCAATAGTTGGTACTGCAGCTTTAATAGCTTTCTTTTATACCCTTCATTGAATTCTAGAAGTTTGGGTGGTTGGCATCATCAATAGAGTCGTTGGGCTCCCTTTTTCCCACCATAAATGTAGTTCTGCAACATTCTATTTCGAAACACTCAGGCTCGTATCGATACATGTCTCAAAATAAAAAGAGCCTTTGTGTGTAATAAAGAGGGTGTATCGAAACGCTCGAAGGCGTATCGAAACGGTTAGGGGCCGTATCGAAACGACTATAGGCCGTATCGAAATGGTATTGCGCACAATTGAATATGTCAAAAAGTGTATCGAAACACCTAAGAGGTGTATCGAAACGGGAAACAAAATACAAATATTTTTCAGATTCCAATAACTGACAAGTAACGACTATATTATTAAATGCTCGGACTTGAAAAACCTTAACCCGTATCGATACAGATAACGCCCTATCGAAAATTAAAATATTAAAGCCCATATGAAGGCTGTATCGAAATGGACAAGGCCGTATCAAAACGCCAGTCTTGAAATAGGAACTTCCGTATGGAAATAGAAATTTTCAATAAGCTCTTAAGATCAAGCCGTATCGAAACGCTTGGGCGTATCAAAACGCTTTTTGTGAAATTTGACTTTAAAATACTTAAATATTGTATGAGGTTTTAAGTTTTGACTTTAAAACATTTTAAGTCTAAAATATACTTGTCAAATGTGGGTCTCTTGAACACTTAAAAAATTATTTACCTTACCAATCAGTTTTTCAGACTATTTGTTATATTAAAATCAAACATCTGTTTTACATCACGACCCTCAACAGGCGCATCAACTCAAACATAACATCACTCGAAACTGATCGCTAACCTCACCAGGAACATAAACTGTTGGTAAAATGGACTGCAAAATCGGCTGTTAGCACTGACTGGAAAATAATAAAACAACAGTAATAAAAACTGTTAACCGTGTCGTGGTATGATGGCCACTGCCTTAGAAACAAAACTGCCCCGAACAGTGTAGTCGCTTCACAGGCAGAATGTCCCCTGAGGTGCACACGGACGCTCCTGAAATCGTACACTCGACTCCGGAGTGAACAACAGTGGTACTGCTCGAATAACAGAGGAAAAACAGAGAGAAGCTTTGATGTGTTTTCGGATGATCACAAATGGTGTATGAACACCTCTATTTATAGGCCGAATGTCACTGTGTAACGGCTGTTTTACTGTGCAACGGCCGTTTCACTGTTCAACGGTCGTTTCACTGTGCAACGGCCGTTTCACTGTTCAACGGTCGATTCACTGTGCAACGGCCGTTTCACTAAACGGATATGAACCTATAAATAAGAAAAAATTCTTTCACATATATTCTTTTGTTCATAAGAAAATTCCTACGAATTTTCTCCAAAAAGAATATTTACGCGCGCGTACGTGTCGAAGACACGTGTTAACACGAACACGAACACGAACACGAACACGAACACGAACACGAACACGAACACGAACACGAACACGAACACGAACTGAGCCGGCCGGACGGCGGCGGCGGCGCGCGAGGACGTCCCTTGTTCTTTCCCACTCAACAAGGGATGGAGGAAGCATGGGTATAAATACCCTTCCCTAGCTATTTTCCCAACCAATGTGGGATATAGCTTTGGTAATATTCTGAAGCATTACCAACATTCCCCCACTAATGCGAAAGAATTCATCTGTATCTCAAACACAATCCTCCTCAGACGAGCAGTAGCGGAATTAGTTGCTTAAGCACTAGTGAACGTATCTTGAACTAGTACATAGTGATAATGAGCGATCCTTCTCTTAGATAAGTGAAACTAGTCTTGAACTTTCTAAGATAGGGGTAAACTTATAACACACAACTAACTCCTTCATCCACTGAAGTTCTCGATGTGTAAGATATATATACACAAGTGTATATTTGGCCATCTTACCCTCAGGATTCTAGTAAGTGTTTTAGAAAAACGGCTCAACGTTTTTCATAGAAGGTGGCTAATCCTTCTCACTTACATAGGTTATTTCATCAAGTTTATCTCAATATAAACCACCCTGAAACTGGGCTATGAAATAATTAAGAACCATTTGTAATGACTCAACCTCTTATAGACTTATGGTGATTTCTTCAAGTCCATTTAAAATGAACCACCCAGTCTTGGGATAAGAAATCATTAAGAATAAATATTCAACCTCATTGTCGGTGAATTCAAAATGTCCTTCTCAATAGGATCATTTTAAATTTCATTAAGAGTTTCTTGAAACTCAACCTTTCTGGTGGTAAGTTCATCTTGTCCTTCTCAATAGGACAACACATTCATACTTGTGTTATGAACTTATTAAGAATAAGTATTCAACCATGATTCGGTAAATTCATCAAGTCTTTCTCACAAAGACCACCCAAAACATGGGCTTTGAATTTATTAAGAGTAATAGTACTCAACCTGGACATGTACATTATTCGTCATAGGGATAGGTAGTGAGAAATGTACACTATGAGTCTTTTCATGGTTTCGTTTGACCACATTGAACTTAGATAACTAAGTTGGGTATCCACCATGAATTCCTCAACCAATGGGCTTTAAACCCATCCCCCTCGACGAATCTAAGACCAACTTCCGACTTAACCCTTTGGTAAGCGGATCTGCTAGGTTTCTTTCCGACTTCACATACTCTAAAGAGAGTACTCCATTCCTTATTAAGTGTCTAACAGATTCATGCCTTATGCGAATGTGTCTCTTTTTACCATTGTAAACTTGACTCTTGGCAACACAAATCGCGGCTTGTGAATCACACAATAAGGAAACAGGAGGAGTCGGGCTTCCCCACAACGGAATATCGGCTAACAAACTCCTTAGCCACTCAGCTTCTTGCCCAGCTAAGTCAAGAGCTATAAATTCTGACTCCATAGTAGAGCGAGCAATACAAGTCTGTTTTGAAGACTTCCAAGAAATTGCTGCTCCTCCCAAAGTAAATACATACCCACTCGTAGAGCTTACTTCATCACTATCGGAGACCCAGTTGGCGTCACAATATCCTTCTAATGTAGCAGGAAAGCCAATAAACTCAAGTCTCCAGTCCATAGTACCCTTAAGGTACTTAAGTAAGCGTCTAAGAGCAACCCAGTGCTCATTACTAGGGTTATGAGTATATCTACTGAGTCTGCTAACAGCATAGGCAATATCTGGCCGAGTATAGTTCATTAAGAACATTAGACTGCCAATTATTTTGGCATATTCCATTTGAGAAACGCTACTTCCTTCATTCTTGAAGAGATGTATGCTAGAGTCATAAGGAGTTCGAACAGGGACGACATCATAACTGTCAAATTTCTTTAACACTTTCTCAATATAGTGTGCCTGGCTTAAAGAAAATCCCTTTTCAGATTTGATTACTTTGACTCCTAAGATTACATCGACTTCTCCCAAGTCAGTCATCTCAAACTTAGTGGACAAGAAACTTTTTGTTTTGTTAATGGACTCAATGTTAGTACTGAAAATCAGCATGTCATCAACATACAAACTTATGATGACACAATCAGTACCAAACATCCTCGAATACACGCATGCATCCGAACCATTCACAACAAAACCAAAACTAAGAATAGTTTTGTGAAATTTCTCATACCACTGTTTAGGAGCTTGCTTCAGGCCATAAAGTGACTTTTTAAGTCTACATACTTTGCCTTCCATACCAGGCGCCTCGAAGCCAAGAGGTTGCTCCATATAGATCTCTTCATCTAGATCCCCATTCAAAAATGCAGTCTTTACATCCATTTGATGCACTTGCAATTTGTGAATGGAGGCTAGTGCAAACAATGCACGGATCGTTGAGATTTTTGTGACGGGAGAGTAAGTATCAAAGAAGTCTTGACCAAATCTTTGAGTGAACCCTTTGACTACTAGCCTTGCCTTATACTTTTGGATAGAACCATCTGGTCTAAGTTTCTTTCGAAAGACCCACTTACTGTTAATGGTTTTAAATCCTCTAGGCAAGTCAACTAATTCCCAAGTATGATTAGACATTATTGATTCTAGTTCATCTTTTATAGCGCTTTTCCAGAAACTAGCATCAATAGATCGTATAGCTTCTTCATAAGTTTTAGGATCCTCATCTAACAGATATGCTTGAGCTATAGGATCAGAAAGAGTGTCTAAATCATTTATCTCAGAAATAAAGGAAGTTATGAAGTCTGGTCCAAAAGAGGTTTCAACTCTTTGTCTCTTACTTCTTCTAGGCTCAAATTCAATCTCTTGAGTAGACCTAGCAGGCACACTAGAAGAAGTGGATGGCAAGCTTTCTATTTGTGTTTCAACATTTAATCTAGGTTTCTTTAGAGGAAAGATATATTCAAAGAAAACTGCATCCCTAGATTCACAAATAGAGAAGTCTTGCAGAGTCATGAATCTATATGCGGCACTGTTAGAAGCATAGCCTATAAACACTGCATCAACGGTCTTAGGTCCAATGGTGGACTTCTTAAAGTCTGGTAACCCTACTTTGGCCAGACACCCCCACACTTTCAGGTATTGTAAATTTGGGGCATACCCTTTCCATAATTCGTATAGGGTAGAATCAATTTTCTTATGAGGTACTCGGTTCAGAATATGATTAGCCGATAGAATGGCTTCCCCCCACATGTTGTCAGACAACCCAGAACTTATCAACAATGAGTTCATCATCTCTTTTAAAGTTCTGTTTTTCCTCTCGGCTATGCCGTTCTGTTGAGGAAAATAAGGGGCTGAAGTTTCATGTATTATGCCATTCGTCTCACAAACCTCTTTTAGAAAATTAGATCCATATTCACCACCTCTATCAGACCTAACACGTTTTATTCTCCTATCTAACTGATTTTCAACTTCTGTCTTATAAATAAGAAAGAAGTTTTCAGCTTCATCTTTAGTTCTTAGGAGATAAACTTTTGTATACCTAGAGAAGTCATCTACAAAAGTTATGTAGTAGTGTTTTCCTCCTTTACTTTCAGTGTTTCTAAAGTCTGCTAGATCAGTATGAATAAGTTCTAACAGTTCAGTCTTTCTTTTAGAAACACTTTTAAAGGTAGGTTTTGCATGCTTGGCTTCTACACAAACTTCACATTTATTATAGTTTGTTGTGTCTAGTTTAGGCAAAATATTCATATTCATCATTTTCTTTAAGGATTGAATATTTATGTGTCCTAATCTAGCATGCCACATATCAACAGATTCAACAATATAAGCAGAAGTGGTGGCTTTATTATTTTCATTAAGTTGAGTTTCTATGACAAATAAACCTTCGCTTAAAAAACCTTTCCCAACATAATCACCGTTACGGGAAAGTACAAGTTTATCTGCCTCAAAAACTAACTTAATGCCTGCCTTATTTAAGAGGCCACCACTAATCAAATTTCTACGCAGGGCAGGCACATATAGGACATTATTAAGGGCCAAAGTTTTACCGGAAGTCAGCTTGAGTAAAACCTTGCCTTTGCCCATCACTTGAGAGCTGCTGGAGTTCCCCATGTACACGCGTTCACCATTTTTCGCGTCCTCGAACTCGGTGAATAGCTCCTTCTTTGCACAGAAATGTCGAGAAGCTCCAGTGTCTACGACCCACTCGGTGTTCTTCTCTACGAAGTTGACCTCCGAAACCACCGCAGCTATGACTTCATCATCCATGTCCTCCGCGACATGCATGCGTGGTCTAGTCTCGTTCTGACGGTCCAAGCGGTGCTGACATTGGTACGCCTTGTGACCGGCTTGCCCACACACGTAGCACTTCATGGTTTTCATGTCGTGCTTAGCCTTGTTGGGCTTCTTGAAATTGGTAGTCTGCTGTGGTTTGGGCCTTTTGATCGGAGGGCCTTTCTTAAAGGGCCTTTTGAACCCTGAAGCACCACCAGACTCAGCTATGTTAGATTTAAAAGATAAGTGACTAAAGTTGTTCGAAACCTTATCTTTCAACCGGTTGGCCTCCTCGATTTTCATGTGACCAATCAGCTCCTGAAGTGGTATGTCCCTTTTCTTGTGTTTGAGGGAGTTGCGGTAATCGGACCATGATTTTGGCAACTTCTCGATAAGGACATTGGCTTGCAAAACTTCACACATTTGCATGCCTTCCGCTATGATGTCCGAGACAAGATTCTCATAGTCATGGACTTGGTCCATGATGGTCCTGTCGTCAGTCATCTGGAACTTTAACCATTCGCCCACGACATATTTTTTGATCCCCGCATCATCGGTGCCGTACTTGGTGTCCAAGGAGTCCCATATCACCTTTGCACTCCTCTCCTTTAAGTACATGTCAAATATTTTGTTAGACATGTGACTTAGGAGATGGCCACGGACCGTCTTGTTGTCCTTCTGATATTTGGAGAAAGTGGCAGCAGCAAGAGCATCAGTTTGGCCTTGGTTATCGGCAGGAACAGCAACGGTAGATGGTGCAACTGGTGGTTGGTTGAGCAGCACATAGTCGAGGTCCAATTGCTCAAAGAAAATCAGTATGCGCTGGGACCATCTTCGGTAGTTGCTGCCATCTAAAGCATCGAGCTTGGAAAGATCGGGAATGAGCTTGCTCAGTGCGGATGAAGAAGCCATTTTGCAGAATCGGAGAAAAGTTTTGTTTCTAAATTGTTGGTAAAATGGACTGCAAAATCGGCTGTTAGCACTGACTGGAAAATAATAAAACAACAGTAATAAAAACTGTTAACCGTGTCGTGGTATGATGGCCACTGCCTTAGAAACAAAACTGCCCCGAACAGTGTAGTCGCTTCACAGGCAGAATGTCCCCTGAGGTGCACACGGACGCTCCTGAAATCGTACACTCGACTCCGGAGTGAACAACAGTGGTACTGCTCGAATAACAGAGGAAAAACAGAGAGAAGCTTTGATGTGTTTTCGGATGATCACAAATGGTGTATGAACACCTCTATTTATAGGCCGAATGTCACTGTGTAACGGCTGTTTTACTGTGCAACGGCCGTTTCACTGTTCAACGGTCGTTTGACTGTTCAACAGTCGTTTCACTGTGCAACGGCCGTTTCACTGTGCAACGGCCGTTTCACTGTTCAACGGTCGTTTGACTGTTCAACAGTATATTCTTTTGTTCATAAGAAAATTCCTACGAATTTTCTCCAAAAAGAATATTTACGCGCGCGTACGTGTCGAAGACACGTGTTAACACGAACACGAACACGAACACGAACACGAACACGAACACGAACACGAACACGAAGAACCGAACCGAACCGAGCCGGCGGCGGCGGCGCGCGAGGACGTCCCTTGTTCTTTCCCACTCAACAAGGGATGGAGAAAGCATGGGTATAAATACCCTTCCCTAGCTATTTTCCCAACCAATGTGGGATATAGCTTTGGTAATATTCTGAAGCATTACCAACATAAACAACTATTATAGAATTATTGAATGCCAAGTTAAATCCAATATCCTTTCACGAGAACAAAATGCCGAGAGGCCATAAAAATTCCAAGCTAAACCAAGCCATATCCAAAATGATCAACACACCGCCACAAGAACATTCCGACGGCGAAAATTCAAACCTAAAATTATTCGAAGGCCATAACCGACCAACCAACTCAGCGACACCTCCGTCAATTCAGGTATCTAAAACAACACCATATCGCATTGTTGTTTCTGGAGAAAATCTCACACCCCTTTCCTTTTTGTCACAACACCAAACCCTCATACATTCCAAGAAATTATCTTCGTACTCCGAACCCAATTCAACTACTCCGCCTCCTCCGACCAAGCCCTGCCCCTGAAACCAGCCAAACCCAATGGTCCTAATTTAGAGACCAACTTATCAGAAGACCATACACCAGTGTCCTGCCACTGCATTGATCCCCCGGAATGAAGCTGACCCATATCACCCTCATCAACTCCGGCCGCGACTTCACGAGTCTTCTAATTTTACTATCGATCAAAATTCACATACTTTATCTTTTACTTCTTAGACGTGCCGCGTATTTTTTAAGGTCTATTGTTTGATTTTAAATTTTAGTTTTAGAATATGATGTTATTTTGAATTTTATATTTACAAATTATTTTACATTTATTTTCAGGTCGAATGTTTAGATATGAATCTTATTATTCGCATAATCTTGAGATATTTTTATTTTTATTTTTACGTTTTATATATGTCCAAGGGACGTGCAACTGTGGTTTAAAAATAGGGATGTAAAAACAGGTAATCGGATGGGTTTCAGGTCGGGTATTGTTAGGTCGGGTAAAATCGGGTACATGTCATTTCAGGTTATATTTTTGTTTTAACTCGACTCGGGTCGGGTGCAGATCCATTTCAGGTCGGGTTCATTTCAGATCGGGTCTATTTCAGGTCGGGTCCGAAGCAGATAATTGACAAGTTAATTCGGGTTCAGATACACTTCAGGTCGGGTCCGTTTCAGGTCGAGTCTATTTCAGGTCGGGCCCGTTTTAGGTCGGGTCCATTTCAGGTCGGGTGCATTTCAGGTCGGGTAATTTCAGGTCGAGTAGTTTCAAGTCGGGTAATTCAGGTCGGGGTATTTTCGGGATTGGAATTCGTATTGAGTTTGAGTTCGGTACAACCGTATAAGTAGTCGATAGACTTTAGGTTGGCCTTCGTCAATCGTCATTGATTTGGAGTTAATTATTTAAAGTTATATCAAATTAAAATTATAAATATTGGAGTAATTAAAAAATAATAAAAATGAGTCAATTAGAACTGAAAAATAGTCAATTTGGATTAAAAATAAAGTTTCACATATTATAATTAACAAAAATATGTTGCAGGTCATTCGTTGGGAGCTGGCTTTGTTTTACAAGTGGGGAAGGCATTGGCTAAAGAAGGAATATATGTGGATGCTCATTTGTTTAACCCGCCTTGTATTTCACTAGCTATGATCTTGAGAAATATTGGAGAAAAAGCAACGTTAGCTTGGAACCTGCTCAAGACGATGCTTCCTTTGAGCAGTGAACCTCAGGGCAGTAACGACGAGGAGATCGAGGATGACTCTTTCAGCCTAAAGAATTGGCTGGGCCACATATATGGCGAGAAAAATTCTGTTGGATTGAAAAAATGGGTGCCTCGCTTGTATGTGAATAATACAGATTATATCTGTTGCCGCTACACCGATCCTGAAGGAGTTGAGGAAAAAGATGTGGAAAAGATGAATATTGTCCCAATGGATGCGCACGTTGCAGCGAAGTTTTTCGTGGTGTCGAAGCCGGGGAAACAAAAGTTTCTTGAGGCTCATGGGTTGGAGCAGTGGTGGTCTGATGAGTTGTATCTTCATCTGGCTCTAAATGAGAGCAAATTGATAAGCAGACAATTGAAGTCCTTGTACATAGTTCCAGCTACACAACAAACTCAGGGAAGGCCAAGATAACAAAAAGTGCAATTCTTCCTTTCAGAATTTGGAGAAGAATGTCGGATACGAGTATATGTTTTTCGATATAGTTGAAGATCTTATCATCAAGCCATGTTTGAACGTTGAATATAACGGACATGGGGGTAACGTAGAGAACATAAAGAGTCCGAGTAGCAGAGGCTCCGATAAGCCGACCTTTCTGCTTTCTCATCACTGTTTACCGTAATCAGAATATAAAATATTTCCTGGAAATATATAGAATCATTTTTCATCTGCTGTTATTGATTGTTCCTCAAATATCTTAGTAGTTAAATTCAGTTCGGTAATATTTGGATTGGTTTAAATAAGTTTATTGATAAGTTTGTGGTTTTTTAGACGACAAATTGAACCCTAATTAAATCATAAACTCATAAGCACAAAACAATGTGTATAAAAAATAGAATAAAATAAAATGAAGAACTAAAAAACGATTTTGGTTAAGTTGATAATGAGACATGCTAGAAAATATGTATAATATTTAATTTGATCCATAAATAAATAAAATTTTAAATTAGTCTTTAACATATTTTTAACTATAATTTAAAAAAATGTAAGAAGAAAAAAAACTTGCGAAGCTGTAGTTTAAAATAATACAATCTGTAAATGTTAAAGGCATATGTTTATTATATCAAATTATGTAGTATTTTTTAGATTTAAATTATAGTTAAAAGATAAAATTGAAGTTTTAGTAATAATTTAGGGACTAAACTGAATATTAGTCTTTTTTATTAATGTGCCAGGTCATCAACCCACAGAAGAGTGACCTTTTCGTGAACTATCCATAATCTTCATTATCAGAACGTAATTGTTGGGTTTTACGGTGCTCGATTCCTTCAACTGTTCTTGCTCGCCAAGTGGTGGAGAAGTAAAATTTTGGGTGTAAGAGGTGTGCAAGCTAAAATGAATAAAGACAAGATGATTTATAGTGGTTCAACCTTCTAACCAAGGTCTACATCCACTACCTTAGCTTCTCACTAAGGATTTCCAATCAATCCACTATTGATTCGTCCCCTTTTCTAAGCTTAGGAGGAAACCCTTACAAACCGATCAAGATTTCTACCCAAAGTCTTGATCAAACCCTCTTTACAAAGAGATAAAAATAAGCAAACTCAAATCCCTCTAATAGGTATTTGTTTGAACAATTAAGCTCTCACCCAATCCTAAAACACTTGAGAGCAAATCTAACAATTTTGGCTCACTAGTGTTTGTCTATACAAAGAATTGACACTTAAGCACTAAGACACATTTTGATCATATGTTGTATTACAATTGAAGCATTAACCATTACTAGATGATTGGAGGTCCCTTTTATACTCCTCTTTGAGTTTGTAGCCGTTACTAGCCGTTGGGGTTGAATAGGAGCCGTTGGAGACTTCATTTCCCACCATAAATACAGTTCTGCAGCTCCCAGTTTCAAAACGCTCGACACCGCTTCGAAACACTATTGAAATAGAAAGAGTCGTTGCAGTCTGATGCAGCACCCGTATCGAAACGCCCTTGGCCGTATCGAAACGGCGTATCGAAACACTTGTTCTCGTATTGAAACGCTTTGCATTTAAAAGGTAGTTGGGAAATAGCCGTTTGGGGTTTTTGACCGTTGAGGTCAATGCCACATAGGCATATCAAAACGACAGAGGCCGTATCGAAACGCTATGCAAAAATCACACCCAGATTAAAGCCTGTTTCGAAACGTTTTGCCACTGTAAAGACCCGTATCGAAACACGTAGGGGCATTTCAAAACCCCTGGATGGTTTTGTTGATTTTGGCTTTGAAAACACTTAAAACCCTTTTGAAATATCCCATAAACATAGTTTCAAGTTGTTTGGACTTAGAAATGGTTTTGAATTCTTTTTAACTTTGTCAAAAACATTTTCAATTATTATATCAAAATATTAGTTCTACAATCTCCCCCTTTTTGATATAATAAAACCAACTTGAAAAATTGTTTGGGATTCTCCCCCTTTAAGTTTAAAAATGTGAATAATAGATAAAAATTTAAAGTAAAGTAAAGCTCCCCCTTATTCATTTGAAAATGCAAATTTTCAAACCAAACTCTCCCCCTTTTTGTTATATCAAAAAGAATTCAAAAGACATTAAGTTCAAAATAACTTAGGAGGTTTGAAAAGATGACAAAAATTTAGAATTTTGGTTTTAAAATGGCTCCCCCTTACACAAAGCATCATCATAGAATGTTAGTCCAACATATGTCATAATCTAGTTGAAAACAAAATAAATCAAATTAAACAAATAAAACAACTAGATTTTTATCACACTTGAACACAAGGGAGGATGTGAAGGCTTTAGTCTTCAAGTGTCTTTCTTTGTGTGCATGGAGCTCCCTCTCAATGTTTGACTTGTTGATCAATCTCCATCACACCTAGAAAAAGACAATCAAGTAATTTTTGGTATCCAAATTGCTTTGGATCCATAGACGTTAGTAGCACAAAATTTAGTCCCCTTAGGAATCCATTTTTCAATTTCATCTTTTTTAGTTGAAGTGGTTAGTCCTTTTGGGACCCAAACACTTCTAAAACATTTTCCATTTATGAATCTAGGGGCACTAGATTGTCTTACATAAAAATTTGATTTTCCAAAATTATTTTTCTTTTCAAGCTCTTTGGAAATCAAATTTTCTTCTTCTTGAACTTTATGAAGCAAATTTTGTAAATCAAAACATTTTTGTTCAAACTCTTCGAGTTTTGCTTCAAGTTCAAGTTTGGTTTTAGAAATCAAATCATTTTGAAATTTCAACTTTGAAATCATTTTATTGTTTTTCAAAATGTGATTTTTAAACTCTAAAACCAAATCGTCATAGGCATCTTGTAATTCATCAAAAGAATATGAACATGAAGTAGATGAATTAGAAGTTACCCTTGAATCTTCTTCGATGGCCATAAGGCAAAGGTTGGCTTGTTCATCGTCGGTGGAGTCTTCATCACTCCAAGTAGCCACATATGTCTTCTTCTTATGGCTTGAAGTGCTTGCCCTCTTCTTCTTCATGGATTCTCGTTCAAGCTCGTTTCAAGGCTTTCTTCATGAAAGGGGCACACTTCTTGAAGAGATGAACTATCTCTTCTTCATCATCCTCCTCTTCACTTGAATATACATGATGGCATGTGGAGGATTTGAGAGCAATGACATTTGTGTTGATGCAAAGCCCTTTGAGCTTATTCTCCCCCATAACTCTAATCTCTTCCTTCTTCTTCTCATCTTTTTTGTTTTTCTTCATAATTTGGTGAGTGAGAAGAGACCCTATTAGTTCATCAAGCTTCAAAGTCTTGAGATTCTTGGCTTCGATGGTGGTGGTCCTTTTTGAGTCCCACGACTCGGGAAGGGAGTAGATGAGCTTGCGGACAAGTTTCTCTTCCGGGATGGCTTCTCTAAAACCTTTAAGTCCATTGGTGATGGTGGAGAACCTATCGAACATCTTCTCAATGTCCTCTTCTGGATCTATCTTGAAGTTTTCATACGCTAGGTTGAGGAGCCCAATCTTGGTCTCCTTTACTTCGCTTGTCCCCTCATATGTAATTTCGAGCTTGTCCCAAACTCCCTTGGCACTCTCACAAGAAGACATCTTCTCATAGATGTTAGGGCCAAATACACAAAATAGGATGTGCAAGGCTTTGCAATCTAACTCCATCTTCTTGTGATCGTCTGTATTCCAATCCGCCTTTCTTTGTTGAGGCACGAACAAACCATCTTCTATTATGTCCCAAAGCTTGTAGTCCTTTGGCTTTATAAAGAAGTTCATCCTTGTCTTCCAATGGGCATAGTGTGTTCCGTCGAAGAAGGGCGGTTTGTCAATGGATTGCGCCATTGAGCCGGTTGTTTAAAATGTTGATCAAGCTTGTCGGATCTTCTCAATAGGATGTTAATCCTCTTCAATTGAGCCAAGCTCTGATACCAATTGTTGGGTTTTACAGTGCTCGATTCCTTCAATCGTTCTTGCTCGCCAAGTGGTGTAGAAGTGAAATTTTGGGTGTAAGAGGTGTGGAAGCTAAAATGAATAAAGACAAGATGATTTATAGTGGTTCAACCTTCTAACCAAGGTCTACATCCACTACCTTAGCTTCCCACTAAGGATTTCCAATCAATCTACTATTGATTCGTCCCCTTTTCTAGGCTTAGGAGGAAACCCTTACAAACCGATCAAGCTTTCTACCCAAAGCCTTGATCAAACCCTCTTTACCAAGAGATAAAGATAAGCAAACTCAAATCCCTCTAATAGGTATTTGTTTGCACAATTAAGCTCTCACTCAATCCTAAAACAATTGAGCAAATCTAACAATTTTGGCTCACTAGTGTTTGTCTATACAAAGAATTGACACTTAAGCACTAAGACACATTTTGATCATATGTTGTATTACAATTGAAGCATTAACCATTACTAGATGCTTTGAGGTCCCTTTTGTACTCCTCTTTGAGTTTGTAGTCGTTACTAGCCGTTGGGGTTGAATAGGAGCCATTGGAGACTTCATTTCCCACCATACATGCAATTCTACAGCTCTCTATTTCGAAACGCTCGACACCATTTTGAAACACTCTTGAAATAGAAAGAGTCGTTGCAGTCTGATGCAGCACCCATATTGAAACGCCCTTGGCTGTATCGAAACGTCGTATCGAAACACTTGTTCCCGTATCGGAACGCTCTGCATTAAAAGGTAGTTGGGAAATAACCGTTGAGGGTTTATGACTATTGAGGTCAATGCGACATAGAAGTATCAAAACGGCAGAGGCCGTATCGAAACGCTATGCAAAAATCTCACCCAGATTAAAGCCCGTTTCGAAATGTTTTGCCACTTTAAAGACTCGTATCGAAACAGCTAGGGCGTTTCGAAACGCCTGGATGATTTTGTTGATTTTTCAATTTTTATATCAAAACATTAGTTCTACAGTAATATTTGAAACGTTAGTGACCACAATAAAAACTCATTGAAACTTTAGTAACCATGAGTGTAGTTTACCCCTTTTTTCGTCTATTTGAACGGGCTGCGGGCTGTGATGAATAGTTTCTCAGCTAAGGGTTTGTCTGTAACACCAAAAAAATATATGAATGTTTAATGCAGCCAAGGGGGTATGAACCCGTAACCTTTGCTGCCAAGTTGGAAGGCTCAACCAATTGGGCTAGATGGTGTTTTAGTAGTAAATTACTGCAAGTCAATTTTATCCATGGGTCAATTAATTTTTTTGAATCAATTAATAAAATTATGAAGTGACTCCCCAACTACCCCTTAATAGATGTCAGTTCAATTTTTTTAGAGAACCTAGAAGGTTCTGAAGTTTCTTCTCAGCCACCTCTCCCGTTGTCGGCGATCTTGGCCACCGTCCGTCCGTGGCTGCCACCGCCACCGTATGCGCTTCCCTACTCCGAACTACCAGCCACAGGTCATGCGCCCTCTCGTGCCGCCGTCTACATTAAAAAAATTGAGCTGAAGTTTCGCGAGTATGGGGCTACCTCTGTCTCCTATGATTTCCCGTCTTTGTCACCGTCACCTCGTTTTACCGCTGGTACGGTCGAGTTCCCCGCGTCGAGCCGTGCAAAACCCAGCTGACCGCTTGCCTGTCCAACGCCGGCAAGCCCCTCATCGGAGTCTCGTCATTTTCTGGTTGTTCGAGTGCGTGATAGGTAATTTCCGTTAGATTTCCGGCTTGTTTCGCATTATTATTGTATGGGTTGAAACCGTGGTTGATCGATCTATGTTTTTCCGGCAGAATCGCGCCCGTTGAGGTCTCCGACGACCATTTTCCAGCGACCTGAGATTTTGGGTAAGCGAATCGGTCTGAACCGGCTGGACCGATCGGCTCATGACCCAGACCCGAACCGTCCAGACCCGCCTCTAACCCGCACCCGATCTGACTGAGTCAACTCGCCGAGTCAACTCCGTGAGTCAACTTGCCCGAGTTGACTCGTGAGTTAACTCACTGAGTCAACTCAGTTGACATTGACCGATGACGTCATGCTGACGTTAGTGTTGACTTTGATCGTTGACCAAAAAGTCAACTTTTCCAAAAACTTTCGTTTTATGTTTTTAGACGCCCTAAGTACGATTTTGAAGCCCATTTCGTAAAATTCTGACTCGAAAGCCTCCAAATCTGACCTTGAACCCGAAGTTGTTTATGTATTTATTTATTCAGTTAAGAGTTCTATGAATAAGGACTAAAATGGGATATTGTGTGATTGAAGGTACTCACAATTCCTTGAATACAAATGGTTGAAGGACGTCAAATTCGGGTTCAAGGGTATTCAAATGACGTTCGAGGGTCAACTAATATAGCAAGTATTCAAGGTAATACATTACTACATCCTGCATGCTTTTGTAACATGTTGATAATTGGCCATGTTTGAGCATGTGATTACTTCTGCTTATGTCGATCATTTATGAGATAAAAATAATAATGGCCAGTACAAATGCTCGAATAAGAGGTTTGCTAAATAAAAAGGACTTTCGAGTTCAATAAGCGATTAATAAAAACGGTTGATCTCCAAATCTGATTATGTTGACTAATGAATTACAAAAATGACCTTGATGTATGAAAATGACTAAAATACCCCTATCAATGGAAGTGGTCTAAGAATCTACACTAGATCCGTTATATCAGCCAATTCTTCTGAAAATCTTGGAATTGGCTTGGGAAGATATAATAACGAGGGTTCACCTTTGAGATTGTAAATTGCTCAGATTCTATTTGAAATTGAATAAATCTCTGAAGACATTTACGAGAAAACAATTGTATGTTGAATTAGTCAAAGTTACGTAAATTGCTGAATTGATTAAAATGACTAAAATGTTTGGAAATACTAAAGATGTTGAACCGATCAAAATACCCATAATGACCAAAAAGAATAATCTTCCCTCGGCACCAAGTGCCAAAATTAATCAAAATGATGGTTTTATCCCCGAGAACTTAAATGAATGAATAGTTGGAAGGACTGGAAGACTCTGAACAACCGTAACACCTTCGAGCATCGAATTGTCTAAAATGCCCTCAGATATTATAATGATTGAGAATATTTCTAAGACATGGAATTGAGAACTCCAAATAAAGCCAACCATGTAATGGCTCAAACAAAAAGTGGTAATATACGACCCGTGTCTGTTGGTCGTTTCTGATACTAAGATGATATTGGAGGAATACCATATGAAGGCATACAATTTATTGGGAGAAAGTACATAGCTAATAGTAAGAGAGATATTTTCTCATAAGGCACATTCGATGTTTTGGAATGAGTTCAAGTGCAATGCACATGTTCGAATACTTGGAAAATACCGTTCGAATATATGCTCGATTCATGGTAATAAGTTTAGTGGGCGATTGGTGAAGGTGAACTACTTTTGGTTGTACGTTGTGGTCAGTTCTGCGAAACAAATGTTTAAGGCGTACCTATTCGGTTAAATAATAAACATCATACTATTGAGTTCTGACTAGTTCAAGGGACCCGGAAACCTGAAGAGCAACTCGAATTCTTGAATTCTGTGTATTGTTGCTTATGCTTGGTTTGTCTAAATTATCAATTACCCATGAAGGTCAAAATGACCATAATATCCTCGTAAGTTGTAACATTTGATTCGCTCACAATATATCTGAAATCCCGATAATCCTAATGCATCAACTTCCGATGTTTGGTCCGAGTCATTTTATCGAACTCCCATATTTGTAGGGACCTCGTTCTGAAATTCGTCCAAAGATTGTCGAATGTCTCTTTCTAATACTTATCGAGTGTTTCTGAAAAATAAATTGAGCCGTAAGGCACGTACCATGCATCCGTAAATACTCTATGTTCTAAGCAAACACACTATCTGCCTAAAATTCAAAAGTATGACACTGTTATTTGAAAGGAAAGCAATTCATGGCTTCTGTCCCCTGATATGAAAATATATCTGATGCATGGCTTTGAATACGTAATGATAATAATAATAATAATAATAATAATAATAATAATAATAATAATAATAATAATAATAATAATAATAATAATAATAATAATAATAATAATAATAATAATAATAATAATGAAACAAAAAAAATCTGACATTTGTCTTCTGGTATAAAAAAATAGATCGGATAAATATCTTATGGTATTACCACCTTCTGTTTTTAAACTAAATTCATCTGGGTGTATTATCTGGGATATAAATGAAGTTCTGTAGGCTCAGCACTGGTAAGCCCTTCTGGATCTAAGCTCCTACGCCCGATGGGCCAAGGGTATGTCTTTCTAGACCTAAGGCATTCCCTTAGGTAAGCTCCTACGCCAAATGGGCCTGGGGTAAGTCTTTCTGGACCTAAGGCATTCCCTTAGGTAAGCTCCTACGCCCAATGGGCCTAGGTTAAGTCTTTCTGGACATAAGGCATTCCCTTAGGTAAGCTCCTACGCCCGACGAGCCTAGGGTAAGTCTTTCTGGATACTATTCTAGGTTTCTGCATATTGACGTTTGGTTGGAGGGTAGTTAAGTAAATTAATAAAGACTTTCTAACCTCTTTTGAAGTCTACCATTCTGAATTAATGTATCTAAGTCCGGAACACTCATCATACTTCTAATCTGCACTGAATGAACCACCCTAAACTCTTTGACTCAACTCCTATAATCTAGATCCCTTCTGAATCTTCGGCTTTAGACTTACTTCCTAAGGTTCGAGTGATCGAGTAAAGAACAACTTTGTTACCTTCGGATATAATGTTTCACTGAAATATCGAATCATAATTTGAGTTTATCATTGCCCAATTCTTCATGATAGTTTCAAGCTTGCCATTTTACCTACTTGTGCTTTTAGCATCCCTTGGAAGTCTGTATTACTGAGCTTTCCGAAGCTCACGTCGTTTTTACCATCATAGATTAGAAGATCGACTTTGTCGCAGCTGTCAACGTCGGTATGAAAGTTTCTTCGGCTTGCTTGCGGAGTATGGTATTTGTATAATTATGGGGCATGTATGTCATGTTTTTATTTATATTCGAGTTTGAAACTTGTATTAATAATTTATATCATAGTTTTGTTTCATTGTCTAAATGTTTTTCTGAAAATTGTATTTTAATTCAAAACTTGATTTATGGTTTCAAATGGTTCAACAAATTTGTTTATTTGAAATTTTATTGTAGGTCGCTCCGGTGACCCTAATGTGACTTCCTAGGATCCGTATTAACGCATAGGCGGGTCTAGGAGGTTACATTTAGTGGTATTAGAGCTTAGAGTTGTGTCATTCTAGGTAGATCGGCTGATCGTCTGTCATAGGGTGTTTGGTCTGTGCATGCCCTAGCATAACCATACTTCTCTTAGCCGAAACTCTGATGTCGAATCTTTTTTTTTTCTAAATTAAGTGAACTTAAGAATTATGCCTTCCATAGATCGATCTATACTATCAAGAAATGTCTATATTGTTCGCCTATGTTTTGGATTAAATTGATGGATTCGAATTCGGATAAAGAATCTGAGATGGTTCATGCAGGTGAAATTGAGGAATCAAAATCAGATTTAGAATAAATGTTTGATCACATGTGGTAACATATATAAGATATCACGTAATATTATCCGGTGATTATGATTATGTTTGAGATATCCTGATGGAAGTTTGATAAAATCAATATTAATTTAAAAGAAAGGTGTTTGTGAATGTGGCGAAAGTGTAAGTTCTATGGTGACTCTGTAATACATGAAGAAATCAATTTTTTTTTCTGAAAATTTCATTGAAGGTGAGTGATATCCGTATAAAACCTTGGTTATGTTTCGACTTGAAGAAATACCTCTTATATGAAAATGTGGCATGGTGTATCGTTGTATCATCCTTGACTGAAATTTGGTATTACATCCTGATTCTGGAAGGCCCTAGTGGAGGCCTTGAGTACTTGTCTGTATTTCAGGTACCACTCCTCTTCCGTAAATTGATATTCAACTTAGTAGAATGATTAAGATTATAGAGAAAACACTTCAGGGTTGTAAGATTGACTTTTGTGGTAATTGGGAAGATTCAGACTCATGGCTTAGACCATTATTATAACAATTATGAGACCAGTGTTCTTTGACTTCGTAAGTTCTGTATGTATTCATATATTGTATTCTGATTGGTTAGTCTGAGATGTATAATAGGATGACGTTTGGTCCAAAGGCAATTCGAGTGATTTAGAACACTATCATATTGATCAGTGATCGTCTGAGAATCCCGAGAAAACAAGGATATTCTGATGGAATTGTTTTAGTACATTAAGGGATGAAAGAGCAGCTTTTACATGTCTGGCTAAGGTAAATTTCGAGGACGAAATTTCTTTTAAGAGGGGGATAATCGTAACACCCAAAAAAAATATGAATGTTTAATGCAGCCAAGGGGGTTTTGAACCCATGACCTTGGCTGCCAAGTTCGTTGGCTCAACCAATTGGGCTAGATGGTGTTTTAGTTGTAAATTAATGTAAGTCAATTTTTCCATGGGTCAATTATTATTTTTTGAATCAATTAATAAAATTCTGAAGTGACTCCCCAACTACCCCTTAATGGATGTCGGTTCAATTTTTTTAGAGAACCTAGAAGGATCTGAAGTTTCTCCTCGGCCACCACTCCCGTTGTCAGAAATCTTGGCCACCGTCCGTCCGTGGCTGCCACCGCCACCATACGCGCTGCCCTGCTCCGAACTACCAACCACAAGTCACGCGCCCTCTCGTGCCGCCGTCTGCATTAAAAATTGAGCTGAAGTTTCGCGAGTTTGGGGCCGCCTCTGTCTCCTCTGATTTCCCGTCTTTGCCGTCGTCGCCTCGTTTTACCGTTGGTATGGTCGAGTTCCCCGCGTCGAGCTGTGCAAAACCCAGCCAACCGCTTGCCCGTCTGATGCCGGCAAGCCCCTCATCGGAGTCTCGTCATTTTCTGGCCGTTCAAATGCGTGATAGGTAATTCTCGTTAGATTTCTGGCTTGTTTCGCGTTATTATTGTATGGGTTGAAACCATGGTTGATCAATCTATGTTTTTCCGGCAGAATCGCGTCTGTTGAGGTCTCCGGCGACCTGAGATTTAGGGTAAGCGAACCGGCCTGAACTAGCTAGACCGGTCGGCCCATGACCTAGACCCGAACCGTCCCGACCTGAATCCGACCCGACCCGCCTCTAACCCGCACCTGACCCGACTAAGTCAACTCGCCGAGTCAACTCAGTTGACCTTGACTGATGATGTCATGCTAACATCAGTGTTGACTTTGACCGTTGACCAAAAAGTCAACTTTTCCGAAAACTCCCGTTTTATGTTTGTCGACGTCCTGAGTCCGATTTTGAAGCATGTTCTGTAAAATTCTGACTCGAAAGCCTTCGAATCTGACCTTGAACCCGAACTTGTTTATGTATTTATTTATTCAGTTAAGAGTTCTATGAATAAAGACTGAAATGGGATATTGTGTGATTGAAGGTACTCACAATTCCTTGAATATGAATGGTTGAAGGACGTCAAATTCGGGTTCAAGGGTGTTCAAATGTTGTTCTAGGGTCAAATGTCGTTCGAGGGTCAACTGATATAGCAAGGATTCAAGGTAATACATTACTACCTCCTTCATGCTTTTGTAACATATTGATAATTGGTTAACACTTGCACGACCATGTTTGAGCATGTGATTACTTCCGCTTATGTCGATCATTTATGATATAAAAATAATAATGGCCAGTACAAATAATCGAATAAGAGGTTTGCTAAATAAAAAGGACTTTCGAGTTCAGTAAGCGATTAATAAAAACGATTGATCTCCAAATCTGATTATGTTGACTAATGAATTACGAAAATGCCCTTGATGTATGAAAATGACTAAAAAACCCCTATCAATGAAAGTGGTCTAAGAATCTACACTAGATCAGTTATATCAACCAATTCTTCTGAAAATCTTGGAACTGGCTTGGGAAGTTATAATAACGAGGGTTCACCTTTGAGATTGTAAATTGCTCAGATTCTATTTGAAATTGAATAAATCTCTGATGACATTTGCGAGAAAACAATTGTATGTTGAATTAGTCAAAGTTGCGTAAATTGCTGAATTAATTAAAATGACTAAAATGTTTGGAAATACTGATGATGTTGAATAGATCAGAATACCCATAATGACCAAAAAGAAAATCTATCCTCGACACCAAGTGTCAAATTAATCAAAATGATGGTTTTATCCTCGAGAACTTAAATGAATGAATAGTTGGAAGGACCGGAAGACTCTGAACAATCGTAACACCTTCGAGCATCAAATTGTCTGAAATACTCTCGGATATTATAATGATTGAGAATATTTCTAAGACATGGAATTGAGAACTCCAAATAAAGCCAACCATGTAATGGCTCAAACAAAAAGTGGTAATATACGACCCGCGTCTGTTGGTCGTTTCTGATACTAAGATGATATTGGAGGAATACCATATGAAGGCGTACAGTTTATTGGGAGAAAGTGCATAGCTAATAGTAAGAGAGATATGTTCTCATAAGGCACATTCGATGTTTTGGAATGAGTTCAAGTGCAATGCACATGTTCGAATACTTGGAAAATACCGTTCGAATATATGCTCGATTCATGGTAATAAGTTTAGTGGGCGATTGGTGAAGGTGAACTACTTTTGGTTGTACGTTGTGGTCAGTTCTGCGAAAAAATGTTTAAGGCGTACCTATCCGGTTAAATAATAAACATCATACTGTTGGGTTCTGACCAGTTCAAGGGACCCGAAAACCTGAAGAGCAACTCGAATTCTTGAATTCTGTGTATCGTTGCTTATGCTTGGTTTGTCTAAATTATCAATTACCCATGAAGGTCAAAAGAACCATAATATCCTTGTAAGTTGTAACGTTTGATTCACTCACGATATATCTGAAATTCTCGATAATCCTTATGCATCAATTTCCGATGTTTGGACCGAGTCGTTTTATCGAACTCCCTAATTCGTAGGGACCTCTTTCTGAAATTCGTCCAATTTTTGTCGAATGTCTCTTTCTGTTACTTATCGAGTGTTTCTGAAAAATAAATTGAGCCGTAAGGCACGTACCATGCATCCGTAAATACTCTCTGTTCTAAACCAACACACTATTTGCCTAATATTCAAAAGTATGACACTGTTATTTGAAAAGAAAGCAATTCATGGCTTCTGTCCTCTGATATGAAAATATATCTGATACATGGCTTTGAATACGTAATAATAATAATAATAATAATAATAATAATAATAATAATAATAATAATAATAATAATGAAACAAAATAAATCTGACATTTGTCTTCTGGTATAAAAAATAGATCGGATAAATATCTTCTGGTATTACCACCTTCTGTTTATAAACTAAATTCATATGGGGTGTATTATCTGGGATATAAAATGAAGTTCTGTAGGTTCAACACTGGTAAGCCCTTCTGAATCTAAGCTCCTACGCCCGATGGGCCTAGGGTAAGTCTTTCTAGACCTAAGGCATTCCCTTAGGTAAGCTCCTACGCACAATGGGCCTAGGGTAAGTCTTTCTGGACCTAAGGCATTCCCTTAGGTAAGCTTCTACGCCCAATGGGCCTAGGGTAAGTGTAACACCCGGGTTTAGGGGTTGGGTGAAAATAATATTTTAATATTGTTTGGGCTCGGTTTTATAATTAAAATAATCTTTTAAGTTTCGGGTTTCAAGAAAATAAATATTTTACATGGGACCAAATTGAATGAATTGTAAAGTGGAGAGTTTTTAAAGAGGAAAGAAGATAGCCATTCATTAAGGCCTTTTGGTAATTTTCCCATCTTTTAATTTTAAATCCCCTTTCCTATCATCTTTTCACTATTCACTTTCTTCTTTATCCAATCTAACGTGAAAATAGAGCTCTCTCCTCTCCATCACTATTCCATCACAAAGCTCATCAATTTCAACTCATTTTTGAAAGGTAACAACGTTTTTTACTTCTCCTCAACTCCCTCTCTTAAAAAGTACCACTAGTTTTTATTTTCATTGAAGTTTTGAAAATGGGGATTTCAAAGGATTTGATTAAAAATGATGTCTTTGTGTTGCTAAACCTAATATTTTGATTTAATATTGTTAGTTATGAAGTTTAGGAGCTAAATGGTTCAACATATATGAATTTCTCTTGATTTTGAGCAATTCCCGAATTTGGGTATAAATGGGGTTTTTGGAGGGTTTTGGGTGAGTTTTGGGGGTTGTTTTAGGTGGGAATTGATAGTCCAATGGTGGTACTATGGTTAGGGGTTGATTTGGGATCATTTGTGGGTTTGAAAGGTGTTGGAAACATGGATTTTGGATGAGGTTTAGGGGCTGCCCGAGTTTGATAAATGTGGGGTTTGTTCATGGCTTGAAACATTGTAATTTGTGTTCGAATTGTGTTCCGGGTTAGTACTTTGATGCTTGAGCTGATTTGAGGTTATTTGAATTGTATTGAGGTTGTTTGTAAGCAAGAACTTGGGTCGGTGAAGCATCGGGAGGAGATCCGGAAACTTGAAGGTGATGCTTGCTTGGTAGTTGAGCTTGGAGGTTGAGGTGAGTGGTTAAAATGTTTTAAATGGTTTTGAGTAAATAGTTTTGAGCAATTGGTTCAAGCATGTGGACTAGGATGGGCTTGGTAAACCCACCTAGATTTGGGATTAGAGTGGTAGCCTAATCCCAAGTTTTGATTAGAGACTTTGGTTGCACTCTCTAATAGTTGTTTATGCCTCGTGTTAAATTGTGATGGTGTTGGTTATGTATATGTTGTATACATGTATGTTGAGACATGTTTGATGCATTGTTATATGCTTGTTGATGATAAACATGATGGAGATATACATATGCATGATATATGATGTGATATTGTGTTAGTGTTATATATGTGGTGTTGACATGTGAAATGATATTATGAGGTGATTGTATGATCCGAGGATCATGGTGAGTACATGCTAGGTATGGAAATGTGGTTTGTGCATGATGGTAAGTCATGGTGAGTACGTGCTAAGCACGGAAGTATTATGGAATGATACTGTGAAAGATTAATGAAATGTGTAGTATTGGCACTAGTATGCTTGGGTACAAATGATCGATCATTAGGATGTTTAGTGTGCACACGTGAATCAAATGCGCGCGTGGTCTTGATGATGGTAGTGATCAAGATGGAGTACGAGTTCGCCTGGAAATCTTATTTTATATATTAGTCGGTGATGAGTGGAATCCCATCGACGGGCGTGAGGATGAGTGGAATCCCCTCCGCGTGAAATGAGGCGTGAGGATGAGTGGAATCCCCTCCGCGTGAACGGTGATGAGTGTAATCCCACCGTCAGGTAATGGTGGTGTAGTTGGATGTGAGTTCCAACGGTTATCCGCGTATTCGAGTCATAGCTAGGTGCCAATACGGATTGTGGATTATGTTGCTCATATGTGGGTTATATGTGTTTCCTATTTGGATGACTATATGTGTTTACATATGTTGTGGAAATGAGCTTGTTGAGCATGACATGATTTTGATAATATGTTCATGCATCATGATTATTTTGGCTCTTGCGGATCGGAGGTAAGATCATGCATTTTATCTTGGTTGTTGACCGTGGTTGGACCCTGCATTGTCGAAGGTTTGTTTTATGAGCTTACCCTCACTAAGCTTTTGTGCTTACGCTCCCTTTTTGCTCGACAATGCAGATTAGTAGCTTGTGGGTGGCAAAGGCAAGGGAAGGTCTCCAAGTGTTGCTTATGGTGAGCTCAAGTATGAATTTTAAATTGTGGATAGTAATAGTCAAGCAATGGGATATATGTTGCAATTTGAGTTTTGAAGTATATTGATGTTAGTTTCGTTTAAGAGCATGTTAGACTCTTCTTTATCATGTTATTGGTTCCCTTTTTGTAGTGTTGCTTATGCTTTATTGCTTACCTTGAATGCTTATGTGTATGTTGGTCTTGTGCCATTTGGTGGATGCTCTTATGTATGTTGTCTAAGCATGTTAATCTTGATTGCTATGTTTGGTTCGTATGTGGATTGTTGATCCTTCGTATGTTTGGTTTTTATATGTTTGATGTGTGTTAAGCATGTTCGTATAGGATGTCTTGCATCTAGAGTTAATGCTTGTGTGTTGTGTGAGACTTTAGTGGGGTTTTGGGACATCCTTGTGCCATAAACCAGCTAAAACCAGTCTGCAGACAGAGGGTGTTTCGAAACGGGCTACCCTGTTTCGATACGGTCTCTTTGTTTTTGGCCGGGCATTTCGAAACGCGTGGAGGCCGTTTCGGTACACTTTCGCTACTGGAATTTTGAGAAATTGGCAAGATGAAGGTGTTTCGAAACGGGTCTAGGGAGTTTCAAAACGGTCAAAATCTCGTTGACCATGAGAAGTTGACCGTTGGGGTCGTTTCGATACGGGTCACCCCTGTTTCGAAACGGTCTCATCAGGTTGACCTTGACCTGTTGGCTAAGTCAAGGCGTATCGAAACACCCTAATGGTGTTTCGATACGGCCTGCTGTAAAGGATTAAAATGGGCCGTTTTAACGTGTTGTTCTGGATGGTCGTTGTTATTCTGCTTGTGTTTCCGCTGTCGTGTTAAACATAGGAATTAATAATGCCTATAGACAAGATAAAGTTAAAAGAAATTTTATGGGTCGTTAACCGATAAGGAACCTTAACGGGTTTCGCTTCGGTTTTCCCTGTGTGGCCCACTCGGACCAGTCAAGCGTCCGGACCGGGACGAGGGGGTTACAGTAAGTCTTTCTGGACTTAAGTCATTCCCTTAGGTAAGCTCCTACGCTCAATGGGCCTAGGGTAAGTCTTTCTAGACCTAAGGCATTCCCTTAGGTAAGCTCCTACGCCTGACGAGCCTAGGGTAAGTCTTTCTGGATACTATTATGGGTTTCTGCATGTTAACGTTCGGTTGGAGGGTAGTTAAGTAAATTAATAAAAACTTTCTGACCTCTTCTGAGGCCTACCCTTCTGAATTAATGTATCTAAGTTTGGAACACTCATCATACTTCTAACCTGCACTTAATGAACCACCCTAAACTCTTTGACTCAACTTCTATAATCTGGACCCCTTCTGAATCTCCGGCTTTAGACTTACCTCCTAAGGTTCGAGTGATCAAGTAAAGAATAACTCTGTTACCTTCTGATATAATGCTTCACTGAAATATCGAATCGTAATTTGAGTTTATCATTGCCCAATTCTTCATGATAGTGTCAAGCTTGCCATTTTACCTGCTTGTGCTTTTAGCATCCCTTGGTAGTCTGTATTACTGAGCTTTCCGAAGCTCACGTCGTTTTTACCATCACAGATTAGAAGATCGATTTTGTCGCAGCTATCAACGTCGGTATGAGAGTTTCTTCGGCTTGCTTGCAGAGTATGGTATTTGTATAATTAGAGGGCATGTATGTCATGTTTTGATTTATATTCGAGTTTGAAACTTGTATTAATAATTTGTATCATAGTTTTGTTTCATTATCTAAATGTTTTTCTGAAATTGTATTTTAATTCAAAACTTGATTTATGATTTCAAATGGTTCAGCAAATTTGTTTATTTGAAATTTTATCGTGGGTCGCTTCGGTGACCCTAATGTGACTTCCTAGGATCTGTATTAACACATAGGAGGGTCTAGGGGGTTACATTGTCAATGTTGGTTTATGGTTTATGAAAAGCTAAGCTTGTATATTTTGACATTCTGTATTGATCTTTTTTTAAGTTATCAAGTATTCAAATATTTTGTTCGTTTATATAAGTTATAACAGTTAATTTTCCTGAATTCTAACTTTTTTATGTTATAACAGTTAATATCCGTTTACGTAGTTCAAATTACTAAAGGTTAGATAAGAATAATAATCTATTTTATAACTTAACTTAACTTAAGTAAAATAGTCTAACTTTTTTTATGTTATAACAATTAATATTCGTTTACGTGGTTCAAATTAATAAAGGTTAGATAAGAATAATCAATCTATTTTATAACTTAACTTAAGAAATGAATTTGTTATAACTTAAGTAAAATCAGTCTAATTTATAACTTAAGTTAAAGACAACAATTCTTGAATCTGTTATAACTTAAGTTAAGAAAAATCAATCTAATTTATAACTTAAGTGAAGAAAACAATTCTTGAATCTGTTGTAACTTAAGTAAAATCAATCTAATTTATAACTTAAGTTAAGACAACAATTCTTGAATATGTTATAACTTAAGTTAAGTAAAATCAATCTAATTTATAACTTAAATTAAGAAAACAAATCTTGAATCTCTTATAATTTAAGAAAACAATTATTGAATTTGTTACTTAAGGTTATGTAACTGTTATATATATATATTTTTTATAATTTGTAAGTCTAAAATTTTATTTAAGTTACTGAGAAATAAAAAACAACTCTTCATTAAGTTTTTGTAGTTCATAAATTATCCATTACTTAATATTTTTTCAACTTTAGTACTTAATATATATGTGTGTGTGCGCGCGTACGCGCATATACATCATATATATTAATATATGTAGGTGTATATGTATATATATATTATATATACATATATACAATATATCAACTTATGAAAGTTTTAAATTTATCAAGTCATAGATTTCAGGTCAATATCAGTTCAGGTCAACAACAGGTCGGGTCACTTAATAGGTCAGGTTTAAAACAGGTCGGGTCCATTTCAGGTCGGGTAAAATCGGATATCGGGTCAATTCAGTCGGGAAATTCGGTTATCTGCCAGGTCGGCTTCGGGTTCAGGTTCGTTTCAGTCGGACGCAGGTCGGGTTTTAGGTCCACAGTAACAGGTCCAATTCGGGTTCGGGTCGTTTTCAGTCGGACGCAGATCGGGTTCAGTTACTACAGTAACAAGTCAAATTCGAATTTGGGTCAACAACAGTCGGTTACAGATCAGGTTCGGGTCATCAAATTCTCGGGTCAAATCAGGTTCTGACTCGATCAAGTTTCAGTCGGGTTTCCAAGTCGGGTCAGCTTTTTACATCCCTATTCAGAACCCATTTTTGTGGTACATTTGGGAAAATGGGGCATTTAAAAAAGATATTTAGGAAAATGAGGCTTATAGGGCTTTAATTTTGCTTTTACGGTGAATGTTACAGTGTTTGGTGGTGTCACAGTTTGCAGGTGGCAACATCAAATATTTTATAATCGTCTGTAAATGGCGACCATAAATTTTGGTGAAATAATGGCTGCTTTTTGACACAAAGATGGCTATATTTCAGCATAGAAAATATTATTTTAAAATCAATGTCATCACTTACATACGGCGACATCGTCCAAAAATTATTTTAAAATTAATATCGTCATATGCAGACGATGACACCACCCAACATTGTAACATTTTTCGTAGAAACCAAATTAAATCCCCATAAACCTATTTCCCTAAAATTTATTTTTAAAGCATTATTCCCTTAAAAAAATGCATTTTTAGGTTTTTTATTTGATGTTTTTATGCATATAATATATATTTACTAATACATACAATAAAAACAAGTGTGATTTGGACATTATTATAGAAAGTACTTTTGAAAATATAATATGTTCCTTTTAAACATTATTTCGTAAATTAAAAATATATTAATTTTGAGTCGATTGAGTTCAGATTCTCTTACCAGGAAGCGAACGGAGCGGCACACCTAATGGCAAAGCTGGGTCGCACCATGGATTCTCCAAACTACTGGGTAGAGGATGCGCCGTTGGCCGTAATGGATTTAGCAGCGTCGGAGGAGCGTCGACCCCAGGAGACCGATTGATTCCACTCCAAGCTTTTGTGTTTCTTTCTTGGCGATTTTCATAAATCTTGCATTCGGTGATGCACGCCAAGGTCTTCGAATTGTTGGCTTTACAACTTTGTTCTTGTTTCAGATCTGGGTTGCGGGAAAGGATTTTTGTTTCTCTTTGTTGTGTCGGTTGGGTTCTGATCCGACATTCACTTTGTTTTTCCTTTTGTTTGTCTTTTTCTTCCCCTTTTTTATTGTTTATTTATCTGTATTGCTTTTCCCGTATAAATGTAATCGAAGCGAGCTTTTACTTCAAAAAAATATATTAATTTTAATTATACTTAAATTTATAAATATAAAAATATATTAAATATATCAACTTAAACTATAATAATAATAATAATATAAAATATATTTTATGAGAACTCATTAATAATATTTTTATATTTTTTTAAGAAAACGTGTAAATACAATTGACCTATCAAGTTTAATTTGCATATGTAAATCATTTTTTAAAATTTAAAATTAAATGCAAACATAACTATTTCAAATTTACATGCAATTTAAATAGAATTGAATTGTCAAGTTAATTTAATAATTCTGGGTCTAATTTTTCATTTAAGCTATATATATTTAAAGTAAATTGTAAAATGAAAATAATTGAATAGATATTTCAGAAAGTGCACCAGTTCTTGTAATCTATAGTGATTTCATTAAAATAAAAGCTATAATACTATATAAATATCAAAACAATAGATGAGTGCAGATACACATATATTAGATTTTGAATATTTGTAAATAAAATAGATATAACAGGCATTTGAATGCCGCAGGACGTAGCCAGAAAAGTTAATTTGTGATGTTAAAATTTAAAAATTTTAAAAAAGAATTTTTTAAGTACTTGGTAGTAAAAGATGGGGTGATTTTTCTTTTAAGGGGTGTGAATATTAAGAATAGATATTCCCTGTCCCTTTTAGTGTCCTTATTTATGTTACACACTAAAAAAATTAGGTTTAGAGTTAAGGTTTTGAGAATTGAGAGTATGGTGTAATTTTTAGGGTTTAGGGTTTAGAATTTAAGGTTAAAGTTTTGAATTTAAAATTTTAGTGTTGGGCTATAGAAAAGTACATCTAAAAAGGTTAAAAAATTGATTTAATATTTTTTTAAAGTTGTGTTAATTTTATTTTTTAATATTGTTTTATATTAAATTTAGAGAGAGAGAAATCTCAAAATGGTGGCTCCGGCTATGAATGCACGTGTGAAAAATAGAATAGGTGACAAGAATCTATATTACCAATCTCTTGTGTTTTGTATACAATATCCAAGTGAATGGAGGAAAAAAATATAATAATGGCAAACAAGTGAAGGGAGAATTAAGTTTAACAAAGGAGGGTAACAACATGTTAAATGTAGGAAAAGAATGAATGAATAAGCCTCATTTTGCATGCCTGGTTAAAGTATTACATGAATAGAGATTTAGGAAGATGACGATGAGGATCAGGTGAATGGAGAGGAAAACATGTTATGGAAATTGTAGTACAAGCTACTAGAAATGGTTAATTTGTAGTGCGGAGGTGTTAGAAAAAATAAATAATAAAAATTAAAATCAGAACATGAAATCAGACAGGGTTGAAAATTAGAGTAATTTTGTTAAGGCATGTATAAACAGTTTTCTTAAGACAGATTCGTTCTCTCCTTAGTGCTTGAGTAATGTTGGACGTCTATCTCCCAAGATAAGACAACAAATGTTCACACCAATAGCACAATTGCAGTGAACAATCAAACACAATCTTGTCTTTCTCTATCATCAAAAACGAAAAACGTTTTCCATACATGTATTTGGATATTGTGAATAATATTTTTGTTGTTTTTTTTTCTCAAATTTGTTTAGTTTTTTGTAAAATGTTTGGGAAATCTCTCCTTTATATAGAGGATGAAAAAAATTTAATTTTGATGAAAAGATTAAACCTTTCGATGAAAAGATTTGTTGACAAGTTAATAGATATGATTGAATGGATACAACTTTAAACAAAAAATAATAAGTCTATCAACCAAGTGACATAACATATTATTAGCATCAATATCAGTCAACTATTCCATTATTTTTTCCAATAGTCATCCACATGAATGAAATTGATGGTTCAAAAACTTTGACTCGATGTGGTGATAGATTCTAAGTTTGATATTTGCATATAATATGTAGGTGTCCCCAATTGAACCTTCCCTTATGAAAATATGTTTACTTTATTGACTTTCCAATAGACGCGATGTCCTTAAATTGTCATGTCGTTTGTGCAAGAGATGACATACCTCACACAAATTCATAACTGACAAGAATTTGGATCTCATGGTTTTGTCTATATAGCCTTGGACATCTCCTAGTTGTACAAGAGCTTAGAGAACTATGCCCCAATATTCTCCTTGAAGCGGCTCCACTTCACTCTCACATAGGTGACTTATGTTGTTTGGTTTACCGAAACACACAATGGTCATTAAAAGCATTGCATAAACTATTCCACTTTTGATCACTGTTTACATCATAGGAAAAGACTTGGGATAAGAACCGCACAGTGACTCCACAAGGTCTATGCAAGTAGGTTGTCCCATTGAACCTAGATCTTGGGATCTCCAGTTAACTAGGTTGGGTTTTCCTTCACATAGAGCCTTAAAATTCACGAGCTTTTGTCTCAATCCTTTCGATATTTTTATCAACATGATCTCGCTTTAACCTTTTGGTTAGCAGATTCGTAATATTATCCTTTGACTTCTACAAAATCAATAGAGATAATTTCAGTTGAGATCAATTGCCTAACGATATTATGTCGATGACACAAATGCTTCGACTTACCATTACGTTCTGTGCTCTACCAAATCTTGCTTGGTTATCACAATATATACATATTATGGGCACATACTTTGGCCATTATGAAATATCCTCAAAGCCATTTTCTAGTGATTCAGCCTTGAGCATATAGGTTCGAAATCCGATCAAAATGACTTTTCCACCCTTGCCCTTTTACTTTTTTTGTTCTGCCTCAACATTAACCTCTTGTTGAAAGTCTTGACAATTTTCATCAATAGTTACAATTCGTTTTGTTGAACTTGACCAACTTCCCTGATCTTACAAATGAATGAGGCAATTTTAGATTCCAATATCGTGTTCTTGTGAATTTCAAGATTCTTTGATTCATACACAAGAAAATGATAGACATTGTTATGACAAACATAACCAATCACAAAATAACGTTAGGAGGATAATCCATGGTAACAAAATTCTTTCGTTTTCCACCATTAATACCATTACAATTATTGTTATGACAAACATAGCCAAAGAAAATACAATTAAACAATTTTAGGACCTATTTTAATTGGTTTGGTAAAGGATTCATTACTTTAGCAAGACACCCCATACTTTCAAGTAATTGTAGGATGGTTTTCTACCATTCCATGATTCATATGGTGTATTGTCATTTTCCTTGTGGGGCACCTTATTTAAAAGGTAATTTGTTGATAACATAGCTTTCCCCACATGTTCTGTGATAACCCATAACTTCTCATCGTTCTCATAATATTGTGAACTTCCTAACGTGCATCAAATACGACTTTGAGAATGTAGTTACAATATAGGAAATTATGGTGCTTCTATTCCTTGGCAACATTGAAGGCGGTAGCTATCAAGGATAGAGATAAGATAAGATAAATCTTAGTCAATCTCTTTGAAATCTTATCTACATCTAAATCTTATCTTTATCTAAATACTATCCTGTATTTAATATTTGATTTCCCTTATCCTTGTATATTTAATTGTAATCCTATATATACTCTAATTGTAAATATTATGGATTATCAATAATACAAATCCTTTACATGGTAAGCAGAGCCAAGTAGAATTTCTCTACTAAATTTTCCCCCTCTTCCGCTCTTCTTCAAACTGGATCTCCACTCATGGCCCCGTCTTCTACTTCCATCTAGAGGTGGAAAATGGGTCAATCAGTTCGGGTTTGGTTCGGGTCATTTTGATTCAGTTATTTCGGGTCTGATATCATTCGGTTCAAATTTGATTTTGGTTCGGATCAGTTTTAGTTCGGTTCTATTATGCTTCTGGTCATTTCAGTTCGGTTGATTTTCGGTTCGGGTCAATTTTGGGTCAATGTGAGATCGATCAGTTTTAATCAAGTTTTTAGGTTGGTCAATTTTTTACACCATGCATATGGCTTTATAAAGTCAATATATTTGACTTTTTGGTGATTTGTGCAGCTATTCATATCTCATCTTTCTTTATTTATATTAATATCTTTTATTTATTTCGGGTTTTCTTTGGTTTGGGTCCATTCGGTTCGGGTTCATTTGGTTCGAGTCCATTTCGGTTCAACTAAAAATTGGTTCAATTTTGGTTCGGTTTCATATCAAATTTTGGGTCATCAGTTTCGGGTCTCGGTTTGGGTAAATCGATTCGGTTCTTGGGTTTCGAGTCAAGTTCGCCAGGTCCACTTCCAACGATCTTGTGCATCTTAGTGCACCAACCAATTTCCCAATCAAACTTACGTTTGCCAATTTTCCTGTTTGGCGTCTCCAAGTGGAGGTTACTCTTATTGGTTTTGGGCTAATCAGTTATATTGATGGTTCACAGCCTTCCCCATCTCAGTTTACCTCTGCCCCGGCAACGATTGCTAATCCTAAATATTTGCAATGGTATTGTCAGTATTAAATTCTTTTCAGTGCTATTCTTGGAAGTTGTGATGATCAAGTTCAACCACTTATTTCATCCGATGTCACCGCTAAAATTGCATGGGATACTCTGGTTGAAAGTTATGTCTAAGCATCTCCTGATTGCATCCTTGCTCTCAAGTACAAATTGGCTCGCAATCCACGTGGTTTCAGGTCTATCTCCGATACAGATCTCTTGATTTCTATTGTCAATAAATTAGGTCATGATTATCGTCAAATAGTTGTTACCCTTCGTGTGCGTATCAATCCACAACTATGCTTGAGTTGTCTGAGATCTTAACTGATTGTGAGAGACTTCTTCAAGAATTTGAACAAACAACACCTCTTGCCAGGGAATATTCTGCACATCGGGCTAATTCAAATCATGGTTATTCCACCAACCGCTCTCGAGGGATGGGTGGTCACTCTGGTCATTTGGTTTCTGGTGGCGGTCGTAATCATGTTCCTCAATCTACCCATTCTAGACGACAAGATGTTGTGTGCAAGTTCTGTAATTTGCCAGGGCATATTATTCGAGATTTTCCTAAGCTTGTTCGATTTCTTCACAACAACAACTTTTATCAGCTGCCACCATATGATTCATCAGTTGTCAACACTACTACTGACCTTTCATCATCAGATCCTGTTCCTTGGATGTTTGATAGTGGTGCCTCGCATCACACCACAATGACCATTGCGTCTCTTCAGGATATCTCCTCTTATGATGGTCCTGATACAATTCATCTGGGTAATGGTAACTCTTTACCTATATCTCATATTGGTCGATGCATTGTTCCCACGGCTACCAAGACTCCTTCTCTCACAAATGTCTTATGTGTTCCTCAGTTATAAACAAATTTGGTGTTGGTTTCTAAATTATGTCAGACCAATCATGTGGCTATTGAATTCTTTGACTCTTATTTTCTTACTAAGGACCGGCCCACATGAACTCCTCTTCTTCAAGGAAATAAAATTGGTGGTGTCGACTATGCTCCATGATTATTTTATCCCCAAGTCAACTTTGTTAATTGTTTTTCCGTGCATCAACTGCATCACAAGTTTGGTCATCCATCCGATAAAGTTTTAGCCTCCATATTACGCACTTGTAATATATCTTATGACTCAACTAGTTTGACAAAATTTCATTGTTCTTCTTGCTTATTAATAAGATTCATAAGTTGCCATTTGGTCAAAATACTATGTCAAACTCTCGTCCTCTTGAATTGCTTTATTATGATGTTTGGAGCACTAAAAATATGTCTTATGATGGATATTCATATTATGTGGTGTTTGTTGATCACGTTACCAAGTATATCTGGCTATACTTGATGAAGAAAATATCTGATGTTGCGATAATATTTCCTTAGTTTAAAAGGCTTGTTGAATGCTTTTTTCATCAGACCATTGTGTCTCTATTCTCTAATAATGGAGGCGAGTTTGTTAAGCTCTCGCCCATTTTGAATTTGGAAGAGATTTCCCACTTCACTTCACCTCCTCATACTCCGGAACACAACAGGACTGCTGAACGAAGACATCGTCACATAGTGGAAAGTAGACTCTATCTACTTCACTTTAAATCCCTCCCAACAGAGTATTGGCCTAATGATTTTCAGGCAATTGTCTATCTCATTAATCGAATGCCAACACCGATAATGGATAATATGTCGCCTTACTTTCTACTTCACCAACAAGCACCAAACTATGAAAAGCTTCAACCATTCGAATGTTTGTGCTTTCCTTGGTTGCGACCATACACGAAGCATAAACATGAGCCACGATCCACTGAATGTGTTTTCCTTGTATACTCTGTGGTGCAGTCTACTTATACATGTCTAGAGCCAAACACTAACATAAGGTATGTTTCTCACCAAGTTCTGTTTCTTCCTCACATCTTCCCTTTTGCTACACGACGTGTCCTCCTTGTGCCACGACATACTCTTCCAGTATTGTTTCATGTTGCATCGACATCACCTTCAACACCTCTCTTGCCTACTATGCTACGACAACCTGATGCTTGCATTGCTGCACCAACTTCCTTGCCTAATATGTCACAACAACCTAATGATCTCATTGACTGACCAACTCTCTTGGCTAATCTACCACGGTAACCAAATGATCTCATTGCCACACAAGTTCCTTTGGCTGATCTGCCATAGCAAGATGTCTCCCCTGACTTGCCACAACATGATTCTCTACAACAATGAGTTCACCGGCCAAATTCGAGGGACTTTGGTCCTTCATTGTTAATGCTACTACATGTCATCCTTTGCCTTCCATATTAGAGCTGCAGACTGTCACTCAAGCTCTCAAAGATCCATTATGGAAACAAGCATTGAAAGATGAGTTTAAAGCCTTGCTACGCAACCATACATGGGATCTTGTTCTATGGTCTACACAATTTGCCGTAGGGTTCAAATGGGTATTCCTTGTGAAACGGCATGCTGATGGCTCTGTTGATCGATACAAATCCCAATTGGTAGCGAAAGGGTATGTTGGGTTTTCTGGTGCTCGATTCCTTCAACCGTTCTTGCTCACCAAGTGGTGGAGAAGTGGAATTTTTGGTGATAGAGGTTTGGAAGCTAAAAAGATAAAGACAAGATGATTTATAGTGGTTCAACCTTCTAACCAAGGTCTACATCCACTACCTTAGCTTCCCACTAAGGATTTCCAATCAATCCACTATTGATTCATCCCCTTTTCTAGGCTTAGGAGGAAACCCTTACAAAACCGATCGAGTTTTCTATCCAAAGATTTGATCAAACCCTCTTTACAAAGAGATAAAAATAAGCAAACTCAAATCCCTCTAATAGGTATTTGTTTGTACAATTAAGCTCTCACCCAATCCTAAAACACTTGAGCAAATATAACAATTTTGGCTCACTAGTGTTTGTCTATTACAAGAAATTAAACAATAAAGCCCTAAGAAAAATTCTTGATCATAGTGTTGTTGACAATTGAAGCATTAACCATTACTTGATGCTTGAAGGTCCCTTTATACTCCTAATTGAGTTTGTAGCCGTTACTAGCCGTTGGGGTTGAATTGGAGCCATTGAAGACTTTATTTCCCACCATAAATGCAGTTTTGTAGCCTACCGTATCGGTACACGTAGAGGCTTATAGGTACGCCCTTCTCTAGAACTTTATGTTGGGCTTTTTGTCAGCCTATGCGTATCGATACGCTTGAGGGCGTATCGGTACGGTATGTCATTTAAAAGACCGTTGGGAAATAGTCATTGGGGTTGTTAAAACAGGGATCGGTACGCCTAATATGCGTATCGAAACGACCCATATCCGTATCGATACGGTCTCACCCGTATCGGTACAAGTTTTGGCAGATTTAAAACTTGGGCAAAAGGGTATCGATACGAGGTATACCGTATCGGTACTGGCTAGTTGAAAATTCAGTTTTGACTACTTTAAAGCATTTAAAACTTTGCCAAAAACCTTTTAAAAAGCCTCAAACTTATTTTCAAGTTGCTTGGACTTAAAGACATGTTTTAAATTCCTTTCAAATAGGTTCAATTATTAAATCAAAATATTAGTTCTACAATCTCCCCCTTTTTGATATAATAAAACCAACTTGAAAAATTGTTTGGGATTTCTCCCCCTTTGTGAAATAAATTTTGAATAAGAGAATTAAAATTTAAAATCAATTAAAGCTCCCCCTTATTCATTTGAAAATTCAATTTTTTTAAACCATTTCTCCCCCTTTTTGTTATATCAAAAAGAATTTAAAACACTTTTAAGCTCAAAATAACAATAGAGGTTCAAATTTTGAAAATATTAAAATGTTTGGTTTTTAAAGTGACCCCCTTACTCAAATCATCATCAAAAGATGTTAGTCACAACATATGATAATCTAGTTGGAATAAGTAAAAATGAATCAAATAAAAGCAAGAACAACTAGATTTTACCACACTTGAACCCAAGGGAAGATGTGAAGCCTTCCTTCTTCAAGTGTTCTTCCTTGTGTGTATGGAGCTCCCCCTCAAATTTTGACTTTGTTGAACACTCTCCATCACACCTATCATAAGACAATCAAGTAATTTTTGGTATCCAAATTGCTTTGGATCCATAGACGTTAGTAGCACAAAATTTAGTCCCCTTAGGAATCCATTTTTCAATTTCATCCTTTTTAGTTGAAGTACTTAGTCCTTTTGGAACCCAAATACTTCTAAAAACTTTACCATTTACAAATCTAGGGGCACTAGATTATCTTACATAAAAATTTGATTTTCCTAAATTATTTTTCTTTTGAAGTTCATAGAAAATCAAATCTTTTTCTTTCTTGAGATCATCAACTTCTTTTTTATAATATTTTTTCCATCGTTTGAAGCAATTTTTGTAAGTCTAAAACTTTAAGCTCAAAATCTTTAAGTTTTGCTTCAAACTCTAAATTGGTTTTAGAAAGCAAATCATTTTCGGTTTTTAACTTTGAAATCAATTTCTTGTTTTTCGAAAATGAAGCCTTGAATTCAAACACCAATTCATCACAGGCTTCTTGTAACTCATCAAAAGAATATGAATTTGAACTAGATGAGTTAGAAGTTACCTCCCCCTTATTGAGGGCCATGAAGCATATGTGGGCTACCTCATCACCGGTGGAGTCTTCATCACTCCATGTAGCCACATATGCTTTCTTTGAAGATGATCCCTTTTTGTTGGACTTGTGGGAATCCTTCATCTTCTTCTTCGATTCATGCTTGGATTTATCCATTTTGCTCTTCATGAACCGGGTGAATTTCTTGAAGAGATAGGCCATCTCTTCATCTTCGCTTTCCTCCTCACTTAGTTCTACATGATGGCATGTGGAGGATTTGAGAGCAACGACACTTGCGTTGATACCTAGTTCCATGATCTTCTTCTTCCCCATCTTTCTTATCTCTTCCTTCTTCTTCTCCTCTTCTTTGTCTTTCTTTATAATTTGCTGAGTGAGAAGTGACCCCATGAGTTCATCAAGCTTCAAGGTCTTCAAATTCTTAGCTTCGATGATGGCAGTCCTCTTTGAGCCCCATGAATCGGGAAGAGAATAGATACGCTTTCGGACAAGCTTTTCCTCCAGAATGACTTCTCCATAACCTTTGAGTCCATTGGTGATGGTGGAGAATCGATGAAACATCTTCTCAATGTCCTCTTCCGGGTCCATCTTGAAGTTTTCATACTCTAGGTTGAGGAGGCCGATCTTGGTCTCCTTTACTTCGTTTGTCCCCTCGTTTGTAACTTCGAGCTTGTCCAAAACTTCCTTGGCACTCTCGCTAGAAGACATCTTCTCGTAGATGTTGAGGCTAAGTGCACAAAAGATGAAATGCAAAGCCTTGCAATTTAGCTCAATCTTCTTGCGGTCGTCGGCACTCCACTCTGTCTTGCTTCTTTGTGGTATGGACGGGCCATCTTCTATGATATCCCAAAGCTTGTAGTCTTTGGATTTGACAAAGAACATCATCCTCGTCTTCCAATAAGCATAATTGGTCCCATCGAAGAAGGCGGTTTGTCGATGGATTGCGCCATTGAAGCGGAGCTTCATGCAATAGCCTTTACATTGCGTATGATTGTGAAATTAGAAAGGTATTGTGGAGTCTAGTTGGTATAGGGTGTTTGATTGTGTGAAATGGGTATTGGGGTTTCATTTTGTGGGGGGTAAAAGGTTGTTCTTAGCTTGTTGGGAAGAGTGTTGGTTTCCATGTTTTGATTTGTTGTGGTGGTGTTTTCTTTGTTATTTTGTGTTTTTTATATGTTATCATGTTGTATTCTTTTTCTTCATTTAAGTTTAAAGAGGTTTTTAATGAGACACATAATAATGATTTGTATAATTCACTTTGCTCTAAAATCATACTTATTGCCAATATAAATGATAATATTATTGTATAAATAATGTTATTTAATATATTAATTGTGTTATACATAACCACAAAGCATGAAATATTTGCATGTCATGTCAAATCCATTTCAAGTTTGGGGAATAATGGTTGCTTTTGGGCATTTGACACATCAAAGCTTGTTCAAAATATTATTATCCTATGCTTTCTTCTATTCAGTTTTTACTTGGGGTCACATTCAACCTTATCATTTTAGGCATAAGAGCAAAAATAGGATCTTAGGATCCTATTATGCCCAAGGCACCACTCGAAATCTTACATTCTTAAAAGTAGGACCCTTATAGGTAACTCACCGCACAAACACGACGAGTTTTACAATTATATTATTTTTTATTCAAAATCGCCTTGCTTGTATGACGAATTTCATTTTTTCTTTAACTCTCGGTTTAAACATTAATCACGAGATTAACCTAATCGTAAATTGAACTCGTCGTATAGCCACAGCCACGGTGAGTTCCCTCTGGCTTAACGGTCGTCACGGAGCTTTAGAGAAACAATATTTGAAATGATAGAACTCGCCGTGTCTACACGGCGAGTTCAGCTTGGTTATTATTTAGAGAATGTGTTCGATTAAGTTGTAAAGTACCTAAAATTTTGTAATTCTGTTTGAATACAAAATCAATATAACTTGTAGAATGTTTCAAAGAAAATGTAGAAGTTGAAATGAATTTTTTAATTTTAAATTTCTACCGTTTTAGGTGATGTATGCAATGGTAAAAACTTAGATCGAAATGAATTCTACTGAAGTTTCATATTAATATTTATGTTAAAACATGCATACTTAATAAAAATAAAGCAACATATTTATTTTCGAGATGGACACTTTGGCATTCTATGACCTGGTAGTTTACAAATTCCTACCGAGTCTAGGTTGTCTTGTATGTTCGTGTTCACGGTGATGCATGTCGTCCATATCATTCTGAATCCTTGTGGATTTGGGACGTCATGCTTTTCCCTTCGCAAAGTTGGGTCAGGTAAAATTATGGTCCATGTCTGCACAACATTCCATTCAGTTTCGCTGCTGATTGGTGGGAACTCTATTTCGTAGACCTTAAATACATATTGGAGCCAGTACATAGGATCCACGTAATTTTTGAAATCGATCCTGGAAGCCGAGCATGCAACAATGACTTGCTCACATAAAGTCTTGAGTGCTTGGAATTTGCCACAGTCGTAGTACCTATTTTAGAGATTTACCCTATAAGTTGTTGGGTCAAAAACCTACATTGGTTGTGGTTTCTCCGAGACACGGAAAGAGTTGTCATTACATGACATCGGCAGCACATGCAACTTCAAGAGCAAGAGTAAAGAAGAGGAGAAGGACCAAATCATTTGCTATGAGTGCAAAAAATCCGGCCATATCCGTTCCGAATGTCCTCAATTGAAGAGGAAGAGTTTTGGGAAGAAGAACAAGTTCAAAGCTCAAGTAGCAACTTGGAGTGACGAGGAGTCATCCGAGGAGGAGGAGGAAGTGGCTAATTTGTCTCATGGCCATTGATGATGAAACAAAGGTAAACCTTAACTCATCTAATTTTGATTTTACCTTTGATGAACTTCAAGATGCTTATGATGAATTGCAAGAGGTTTATGATAAGTTAGTTGGAAAATATAAGGAGTCTATTTTGAGAAACAAGAAAAACATTTCTGATTTAAAAACTCAAAATGAATCTATTTCAAAAACTAACTCGGAATTGGAAAAGAATGTTTTATACTTAGTAAATCTTTCAAATGATTTTAAAAAGAAAAATTTTGATCTTGAAAAACTTATTTCCGATTTTCATGATTATCACACAAAAGAAGTGGATAATCTTAAAACATCTATAGCTATTGGGAAAAACCATTTTGAAAAAGAAAAGTCCTCTAAATCCCAATATGTAAAAAGAAAAACTTTATTTCCTAAACAAAGAAATTTTCCTAAGCAATCTAGAGGTCAAAGGATTATGAGTGTTTGGGTTCCTAAGGAACTCATTTTTTCTAATAACATGAATGCTATTGCTTCTTGGATTCCTAAGGGAACCAAGGTTTTGAGGGCTAACACACATGGACCCAAAATGATTTGGGTACCAAAAATCAAGGCCTAATTTCTTTGTTTGTATGGGGAGCATTGCTACAAGTCCAAAGCTTCAAGCCAAAACTCATGGTACCTTGATAGTGGATGCTCAAGACATATAACCGGTGACAAGAGTAGATTCGTGGAACTAAAGCCAAAGAGTGGTGGAGTAGTAACTTTTGGTGACAACTCCAAAAGTCACATTGAAGGAATAGGCTCCATTGGTAATCACTCTTCTATTTTCATTGAAAATGTTTTGTATGTCAACGGTCTTAAGCACAATTTATTGAGCATTACTCAATTATGTGATAAGGGTTTTAATGTTTTATTTGATAAAAGTGGTTGCAAAATTGTGAACATTAAAACAAATCAATTGATGCTCATAGGGCATAGAATAGGCAATATTTACATCGTTCATTTAGATGACATCCATACATCTCATACATGTTTAGTTGCACATGATGAACATGACTCATGGCTTTGACATAGAAAATTAGGACATGCTAGCATGAGTGTTTTAGAAAAATTGATTTCCCTTAATCTAGTTAGAGGTTTACCCAAACTTAAGTTCTCTAATGATAAAATTTGTGATGCATGCTCTAAGGGTAAACAACATAGAACTTCATTTAAATCCATTAATGATGTCTCTACTAGTAGATGTTTACAATTGATTCATATGGATCTTTTTGGGCCTATTAGAACTATGAGCTTGGGTGGTAAATCGTATGCCTTTGTACTTGTTGATGATTATTCTAGGTTTACTTGGGTTCTATTCTTAAGTACAAAAGATGAGGCTTTAGAAAAATTCATCACATTTTCTAAAATCACTCAAAATGATCTTGAACTTAAAATTTCTCACATTAGAAGTGATCATGGAACTGAATTTCAAAATCTAGGTTTTGAAGACTTTTTAAATGAAAATGGGATTAGCCATAATTTTTCCGCACCTCGCACTCCTCAACAAAATGGGGTAGTTGAGAGGAAAATCGAACTTTAGAAGAAATGGCTAGAACCATGCTTTGTGAAAATAATTTACCTAAATATTTTTGGGCGGAAGCCACAAATACCGCTTGCTACATTATAAATCGAGTAATGATTAGGCCAATTTTGAAGAAAACACCATATGAGATCTTAAAATCTAAAAAGCCTAACATTAGCTATTTTCATCCATTTGGTTGCAAGTGTTTTGTTTTAAATAATGGAAAAGACAACTTAGGTAAATTTGATGCTAAAAGTGATGAAGCTATTTTCTTAGGGTATTCTTTAAACTCTAAAGCCTATCGTGTATTTAATAAAATAAATTTAGTAGTATAAGAGTATATACATGTTGTTTTCGATGATAACCTCCTTCCGAGGAAGGAATCTTGTGATGGTGATGATATAGGGATTCTTGATGCCATTGATGGAGGACAAACCTCAAAGGTGGATGAGACTCCAACTAAAGATGAAGATGCACAAGCTCCACCTCTTGAAGCCTTGAAGGATTTGGCTCTTGAGAAAAGGATGTATCTTACCCAAGGGAGTTCAACTATGTCAAAGGTGGTGAAATCTTAGGTAATCCATCCAAGGGGGTAACTACTAGATCCTCTCTCAAATTAATGAACCATGTTGCATTTATTTCATGCATTGAGCCCAAAAATATCAAAGAAGCATTAAAAGATGATTTTTGGATTTTGGCCATGCAAGAGGAATTAAATCAATTTGAGAGAAGTAAAGTTTGGACATTAGTTGAAAGGCCTAGTAATCAATCTACTATAGGAACTAAATGGGTCTTTAGGAATAAACTAGATGAAAATAGTAATATAGTGAGAAACAAGGCTAGGCTTGTTGCTCAAGGCTATACTCAAGAAGAGGGAATTGATTTTGATGAAACATATGCACCCGTAGCTAGGAAGGAAGCCATTAGGATGCTTTTGGCATTTGCATGTTACAATGACTTCAAGCTTTTTCAAATGGATGTGAAAATTGCTTTTCTAAACGGTTTTATAAATGAAGAAGTGTATGTTGAACAACCACCGGGTTTTGAGGATTCAAAATTTCCAAATCATGTGTTCAAACTAACTAAAGCTCTTTATGGTTTAAAACAAGCTCCTAGAGCTTGGTATGAAAGGCTTTCAAACTTTTTAATTGAAAAGGGTTTTGAAAAAGGTAAGGTGAACACTACACTTTTCATAAAAAGATAAAATAATGACATCTTAGTAGTACAAATCTATGTTGATGATATCATTTTTGGTTCTACAAATGAATGTTATTGCAAATAATTTTCTAAGCTAATGCAAGGTGAGTTTGAGATGAGCATGATGGGGGAGCTCTCATTCTTTTTGGGACTCCAAATCAAACAAAGAAATGATGGAACCTTCATAAATCAAGCTAAGTACGTGAACGATATGCCCAAAAAGTTCGGCTTGAAGAATGTAAAGCCTCAAGCCACACCTAAGAGCTCTTCCATAAAGCTTGACAAAGATGAAGGAGGTAAATGTGTTGATTCTAAGCTTTTTAGATCCATGGTAGGCTCTTTCCTTTACCTTACCGCAAGTAGACCGGATATCATGTTTAGTGTTTGCTTGTGTGCTAGGTTTCAAGCTAGTCCTAGAGAATCACACTTAGTTTCCATTAAGAGAATTTTTAGATACCTTAGAGACACACCTAACTTAGGCCTTTGGTATCCTAAATATTCCTCCTTTAGCCTTCATGCTTATTCAGATGCGGATTATGGGGGTGTAAGATAGATAGGAAAAGTACCTCCGGGACATGCCAATTCTTAGGTAGTATGCTCGTATCTTGGTTCTCTAAGAAACAAAATAGCGTAGCCTTATCTACCACCGAAGCAGAGTACATATCCTTAGGGAGTTGTTGTACTCAAGTCCTTTGGACTAAACAACAACTCTTAGATTATGGTGTTGAAGTTGAAACTATACCCCTTAAGTGTGACAACACTAGTGCCATTTGTCTAACTAAGAATCCCATCCAACACTCTAGAACCAAACACATAAATTAGACATCATTTCATTAGAGACCATGTGTTGAAAAATGATGCTGCTCTAGAGTATGTTGATACCTTGAGCCAATTAGCGGATATATTCACGGAGCCTTTAGATAAAGAGCATTTTTGGACCCTTCGGAGAGAGTTAGGTTTAACTAGCCTTTCTTGACCCTTCTTAGGTCTCAAAATGTCAAAAATTTGCTTGAAAATGGTTGATATTCATGCTTATGTTAATTTGCCTCTTTTTGCTTCATAAGGGAGTATGCATTAAGTTTAGCCATTAAAACTTGTTCATATGTCATTCATATGCATTTAGGGACGTTTAAAGTTAGATTTTTGAACTTAAATCTGTCAAAAATGCCTTATCTGGTAATGACATATCGATACGGCTGAAGCGTATTGATATGGGTTCATCAAAGAGAAATCTTAAAAGCTAAATGCGCATCGATACGACCTCGCGTATCGATACAGATAAGTCAAGCTAAATGTGCATCGATACGACCCCGCGTATCGATACGACCCAGGTCAAAACGTACCGATACAGTCCCGTGTATCGATACGGTAATAACGTCAAATAAAAAATTAGGGAAAATGCGTATCGATACGCTCCACAAGCGTACCGATACGGTCTGGATAGAAGGTTTATTTAGGGTTGTTTTTACAAAACACTTCAAAAATTAAAAACCCTCTTTTTTCTCTTTAAACCCTAGCCGCACCCCTCTATAAAAACCCACTCAATCCTTCATTTTTTTCCATCAAAATTAAAAATTCTTTGAGGGTTTTTGATCTCCACATCAAAGCTAAGCTTTGTCAACAATCTTGTGCATTCACATCAACACATTCATCCAATCTAACAATTCAAGGTATAAAACTTTTCTCTTTTATTTTCGCTTGATTTTTATAATTGTTTCAACTTAGTTTTTGTACAAAACATATTTTTATTACATGGGTTTCAAAAAAATTTCAAAATCAAAATTTTTTCATTTGAATATATCTTCTCATCGTATTTTTTTCTGTTTTTTTTTTAATTTTTTTAAACTGTTTCTAGCATATGTATATATATTTTTAACAACAACAATGTCTTTTAAAATTACCTTGAACTAGTAGAATTTATTGGTTTGGATAAGATGTTAATTGCATACATATTTGAATTGTTTTGATGTGTTTTCAAGGTTATGGCACCGAAAAAGAGAGCTAGACGTCACCTTGCCACTACCGATCCTATTGAGGATGAAGATGTTAACCCTAGACCAAATCTCCCTTATATTCTCCAATGTAGTTTTCCCGAACCTTCGGATATGTCTCGTTACAAACTCTCTCAAGGTTTCACTCTTAGGGAAGAACGTATTGTGTCTTTACCGTTTTTAAACTCTTCCCGTTTTAAATTTCAATACCTCCCTTTGATTAGGCAATGGAAATTTATCAACTTTTTTAGTCTTCCTCCCATTCTATATAGAAACTTGGTCATCATCTTCTTTTCAAATGCTACATGTATTCATGATGAGGCTAGAGAACATGTTATTGCAATTGAGTCACATGTAATGGGAAAAACCTTTAAAATTGATCAAAATGTACTTTGCAAGGCTTTTGGTTTTGAAAACGTAGGAATTGATGATGAGAAGTCCTTAGGTCAAGGTCCTTTAGGCTCTGTCAAAGTCTTAAATGCTCATGACCATATTCTTCATCTTATCATTACTTGGTTTTTGCGTCCATCGGGAGGGAAATTTTCCACAATTCGTCAAGTCGGTGATTTTTGGCTTAGGTTCTTTAGGAAGGGTCACCGTCCAAACCTTTGTCAAATTATGTTTGCCGACCTTGTCTATCTAGTCCAACACCTTCACACCGACCAAGTCAAATCCTTTTACTATTCTACGGCATTGAGTTACTTATTCAATTCCCTTGAGATTGATTGTTCACATGATTTTCCCGAACCCCTTGGCCAACCTATTGATGAACGTTCCCTATCTCGTGCTCATTTTTCCTATGTTAAAAATGAATGGGTTCGTGTCCCTCATGCTCCTCAACAAGATGTTCCGGTTGATGCTCTACATGCTTCTTCAAGCTCTCAACGAGCTTCGGTTGTGTCTTCCTCCATGGACAGCCTAATGACTTTCCTCAATGAGAAGTTCACAAACATAGAAGCCGAGTTTGCCTCCATTGACACTCTATTCACATCCTTGGAAGATCGAGTTAACGGTATTGACACTCGGTTCACTTCTTTTGAAGATCAAGTCAAGGGATTTGACACTCGTTTCACATCGTTGAAGGATCAAATGAAAGCCATCGCTCTTCAACAAAATTCTATGGATGTCTCTCTCACCGCCTTCCATGGTGCTTGGCTTAACCAAAATATGAGGAATCAACTTACTCGAGACGATGAGGACGAAGAGGACGAAGAAGATGATGATGATGCATACGAGTAACTTTTTTTGCATATCATTTAATGTCATTTAGTTACTTTAGCTTTTGCACCTATGTTTAGTACTTTATGCCTTTTATCTATGCTTTAGGATCTAAGTTTGGATTTTTATGTTGCTTTTTCTTTTGAAGTTTGCTTTGAACTATTAAGTTGCTTTTAATTTGAAGTTTGATTTGAAGTGTATCATATTATTCTTGATATTATTCTTGTGCTTATGTTTGATCTAACAAAAAGGGGGAGAAGGATTATAGAGCCAATTTTTATAAACTTAAAATTGATTTTGAAAATCCATCTTAAATTAAGGGGGAGAAAGCTTTTCAAAAGTTTCAAAAACTTAAAAATTTATATGTGGTTTTGTTATATCAAAAAGGGGGAGATTGTGAAACCAAAATTGATTTTGATATAACACCTAAACTTATGGAGTAATTTGCAAAACAATAAATTTTTAAGTACTCTTCAAAGTCTCACTATTGACAAGTCTTTTTGAACCAAACTATACTTCAAGACAAAACTCTCTTAAATTTTCAAAATCCACTAAGTCTTTTTATGTATTTTCAAGCCAAACTTCAGCAAAACGCCCAGGCGTATTGATACCCTTAGGCGTATCGATACGGTTTTTAGTCACTGGAATTTTAACAGACCATAGCGTACCGATACGGTATTACTCTGTATCGATACAATATTCATCTGGGCAAGACTTTAAACGATATTGTATCGATACGCTTTGCAACCGTAACGATACGATTTGCTTATCTTTGCAAAATCTTTGCATTTAATTTTCGACCGTTGGCTTGTCAGTTAGGTGGTATCCCAAAATTTAAATGACCGTTATATTGTACGGATACGCTAAGTAGTTGTAACCCCCTTAGCCCGGCCTAGACGGTTGACCTGAACTACGAAGATTACACGGGGAAAACCAAAGTCAACCTTGATTAACGACCCTTTTTTTTCTTTTTAATCTTGTCTAGATGCATATTAATCCTAAGCATACTCTTGAGAAAAGCATACTTGAAAAGCACAACGATCGGAAAATGTTAAGGGGCTCAATTGCACAAGTTACAACTATTAGGGACCAAAATGTAAATTCTGGAAAGATGGAGGACTTAACTGACTTTTAAGTTACCAATGTGAAACTAATCATATTACATGCTTCCCTGTCAAATTTCACTTCAAACGGACATCTCAAACTCAAGCAATTGCATATACAAAATTCAGGACTAAAACGTAAAGCTTGCAATCCTTAAATCATTCAAATCAGTGTCCAACGATCGTCTGTTTCGAAACGGGGGTTGACCGTTCTGAAACGCGGGTTTGTTTCGAGACCTGTATCGAAACAGGGCTTGGTAGTGGCAAAAACGTTTCGGAACAGCCCTATCTGTTTCGATACACGAAGGCCGTTACAGACCCCCGTTTCGAAACGCTAGTGCCCGTTCCGATACGGACTGCCCAGAAAATGCAGAATTTGCTGGTTTAACACACATTTATCCACTCTAACACATTCTAATGACCTCCTAATCATGCCAACAAGTCACCATACATACAAGGTACACATTTGCATCATCAAAACTCATTCATGGCATCAATTAGGAAAATCCACAAGTCTATAGGCATGCATCCTAATATTCAAAACCAACCAATCATCAAATCATCAAAGCAAACACCAAATGGCCATTTACAAGTCCAAAACATCAAAGGCATCATGCCATACTTAGGGAGTCCAAAACATCTCCCAAAACACAACCTAGGTTCCCATTGCCAAATACCAAAAACTAATAATGTGTGAAAAAGTCACCATACATGAGCTTAGCTTTCCCTTGGATTCTTAGCCTCCTTGCTGCCCTCAAAACACTTCAATTCTCTGCATTATTGGTTCAAGAAAGAGAGCGTAAGCTCATTTGCTTAGTGATGCATGCTCTAAAGAAACAACACAATAATGCATTTTATAAAACACCTTTCAAAAGGCCTTTAAATTCATAAACACCATTTCTCATGCAACAATGCATACACAACAAGCATCTCATGCTTCATTAACATCAACATGTCATATTGGCTTCCAAGTGATAAACCATAACCTTTTACAACATAAAACACAATCGGATATGCGGATTACAAGCGTTGTCCCATAAGCTTCATACACACTACCGAACACACAAGGTGGAGTTTACCGGTACAATCACAACCCCCTCAACACCCGTGATGGAGTTTAACGGTACAATTACAACCCCTCCACATCACTCATCGGTAGTTGTATAACATCACTAACGAGAACACGGGACACACAACACAAGATCCACACATGGCCTTTTAACCACCATTATGATCTTAACCATCTCGTTAGTGTACTTGGATGGAGTTTACGGTACAATTACAACCCCCCAACATCCAAGGCGACTTTATTCACGGTGCACCCAATCCTATAGCCGGCTAACTATATCCGATTCAAGTACTTTAAAACCATTACATCACTTGCCAATATACATCATTTATCATAAACAAACCACTGTTTTAAAGCATTAATCAAAGCCATTAAACCATCATGCATCAATATGCATCAAAACCATATTTATCCATAACAAACCAAGGATCTCTTACCTTGAGCATCCTTCAACACATGGCTTTCAAAACCAGCATTAATCATGCTAAAACATGCTTTCAAAAACAGAATTTAAACATGCAAATTAAATTCATTGCATCCAACCATCTCATGGTTCATCAAAGAGAGAGTTTTCCCGAAAACTTACTCTTGAGCTTAGTTAAGTTGCTTAGACTTAAACTAAGCTCCCAAACCTTCAAACATTCATTACAAAGATGGAAATCCCAACTTCACTCACCAATTCTGTTTCGCAAGCTTGCCGAAATGCCGTTCAAGCCTCCGGATCAGCACCACAAGGATCCGAAGATGTCTCCCCTGTTTTAAACACATCAAAGCAGAGGATTAATGCATCATCATGCATTAAAATCTTCAGCCATTACACCTAAACTCGCTGCTCTCACCAAATCTAACATTTCGGCTACCAAACACAACCGAAATCACTTCCAAACTCTTCCACAACATTACCCAGCCAAGATCCATCACTTCTAAACATTCTTAAACATCAATTAACATCCAAAAAGAACCTAAACTCGTCCTTATACCTCCACCTATAACAGAACACCAAGATCACCCCAAAAACCACCATTTTCATAAGCAAAAACTTAGGAAATTCAACCTATTCGAGATTACATTGATTAAACCTCAATTACACATCATTAAAAATCCAAAATACATTAAAAAGCCATCTCAAAACAGAGGCCAAACAATCACCACGAAATTCTTTAAGATTTAATCCAAATCTTGAGTTTTAAGCAAAAATCAAGATCACAACATTAAAACCTTTTATAAAACTTAATTTAAGGATTAAGAACTTGAGAATTTCAGTAAAGAACTGAGTATTTAGAGGAGAAGGACATCCTTACCTCTAAATGTAGATTTCTCCTTGATTAGAACCAAAATCCTTGAAAATTCAATAAGCAAATCAAGAGGTTTTGATGTAGAAAGGATTAGGAATCAATTGATGATTGAAACCTCATCATTTAGTGTGAAAATCAAAAGAAGTGTTGTTGTAGAAATGTGTTTGGCTGAGGGAATTTTGAGAGAAAATGAGATGAGAAAGTTTTTAAGAAAGTTAGTTATGAAAAGCTAAAATATGGTTTCCCTCTTTTCCTTTAATTAATTAAACATTAAATGAATCATTAAAATTAAGAAAAATCTGGAGAAATCCTTCCTTGGGTAAATTAGCTCCTTAAAGATTCAAAGTTTCAATCCTTACAAAACAGTCACCACTGAACTTTTCAAAAATTACATTTTAGTCACCATTTCGAAATGTCACACTTCCAAACCTTATTTTGTAAAATCTATTTCACCACTCTCTTATATATATTAAAAGAGGATTTTTAGATATTTTTCCATATTTTTAAAGCATCCCGAACTAGGCTTTCCCTAAAACCACCTTTTATATTCGAACCGAAAAAAACAAACCGGTCCGGTTCAGACCCTAAACTTCCAAGCCCAAAATTGGGGTGTTACAACTCTCCCCCCCTTAAGAAATTTCGTCCTCGAAATTTACCTGGAGGAAAGAGATACGAAAACTGCTTCTTCATGTCATCCTTCCGTTCCCACGTGGCTTCCTCAACACCACGATGCTTCCACAACACCTTTACCAACCCAATGGTCTTACCTCGAAGAACTTTACTGTCTGAATCCAGAATTTCCACCGGCTCTTCATCATAGGTCAGGTCTGGATTCAACTCCACTTCTTCCACAGGCATAACATGCGAAGGATCAGATCTATACCTCCGAAGCATAGAGACATGAAACACATCATGAATCTTTTCCAACTCTTGCGGCAACCTTAGCTTATACGCAACAGGACCCACACGCTCAATCACCTCGTATGGTCCAATGTACCTAGGGCTCAACTTACCCTTTCGGCCAAACCTCATCACCTTTTTCCAAGGCGAAACTTTCAAAAACACACGGTCACCCCCGCATACTCAATCTACTTACGCTTCAAATCTGCGTAAGACTTCTATCGATCAGAAGCTGCCTTCAATCGCTCACAAATGAGCTTCACCTTCTCGGTGGTTCCCTTCAACAAAGCTTGCATTGAAACCAACTTCTGACCTGTTTCAGCCCAACAAAGAGGAGTTATGCATTTCCTCTCGTACAAGGCTTCGTAAGGTGCCATTTGAATACTCGCCTGGTAGCTATTGTTATAAGCAAACTCCACCAAAGGCAAATGTTTCTCCCAAGAGCCTTGAAACTCAATCACACAGCACCTCAACATATCCTCCAGCACTTGGATAACACACTCAGACTGTCCATCCGACTGTGGATGATAAGAAGTACTAAAATTCAACCGTGTACCTAAAGCCTGATGTAAACATTCCCAGAAACGCGATGTAAACCTCGGATCTCTATCCGACACTATAGACTTTGGCACACCATGCAGCCACACAATCTCAGCAATGTACAGCTCTGCAAGCTTGTCCAAAGTGTACGTAGTATGCACAGGCAAGAAATGCGCACACTTTGTCAGGCGATCCACAATCACCCACACCGAATTCTTCTTCGATGGCGACAAAGGTAAAACTGACACAAAGTCCATGGTACTCCTTTCCCACTTCCACTCAGGAATCCTCAACGGTTGCAACAACCCATAAGAAAACTGATGCTCAGCCTTAACTCGCTGACAAACCATGCACTTGCTCACATACTCAGCAACATCTTTCTTTAAACCCACCCAATAGTACTCATCACGAAGATCACGATACATCTTAGTACTACCAGGGTGCATAGCAAAAGGACTACTATGAGCTTCAGTCAAAATAGCACGCCTCAACTCAGCATCATTGGGCACTACTATCCGACTCCCAAAACATAAAACTCCATCATCATTAAAGCCGAAATCCGATGGCCTATCCTCAGCAATATTCTGAACATGTGGCACCAAGGAATCATCCAACAACTGCTTATCCTTAATCAACTGAACCAAGGATGGTTTCACTTGCAATTCAGCCACAAGACCGCCATCTCGTGAAATGCTCAAGCTGGCAAACATAGCCCTCAACTCCACTGCCACTTTCCTACTCAAGGCATCCGCTACAACATTAGCTTTTCCCGGGTGATACTCGATCGTCAGATCGTAATCTTTAAGCAACTCCACCCAACGTCGTTGCCTAAGATTCAACTCTTTCTGTGACATCAGATACTTCAAACTCTTGTGATCCGTGTACACCGTACACTTCTCACCATACATGTAATGTCTCCAAATTTTCAAAGCAAAGACCACAACAGCTAACTCAATATCATGCGTAGGATAGTTGCGCTCATGCAGCTTCAACTGGCGTGATGCATAAGCCACCACCTTACCCTCTTGCATCAACACACACCCCAAACCAACATAGGATGCGCCACTATACACCACAAACTCTTTCCCTGATTCAGGCTGAACCAAGATAGGAGCTTACGTCAAAGCTGCCTTCAGCTTCTCAAAAGCCTGCTGTCTCGCTTCCGTCCACTCATACTTGACATCCTTCTGCAACAACTTCGTCAAAGGTGCAGCAATCTTTAAAAATCCATCCACGAACCTCCGATAGTATCCTGCCAAACCAAGGAAACTACGGACTTCATGAACAGACTTGGGAGGCTTCCAATTCATCACTACCTCAATCTTCTGAGGATCAACACGAATCCCCTCAGCAGAAACCACATATCCAAGGAACACAACTTCTCTAAGCCAGAATTCACACTTGCTTAGCTTAGCATAAAGTTGATTTTCCAACAAAGTCTGCAACACAATCCTCAAATGCCCCTCATGCTCCTCCTCAGTACGAGAGTACACGAGGATATCATCAATGAACACCACAACAAACTTGTCCAAATTCTCATGGAACACTCTATTCATCATGTCCATAAAAGCTGCAGAAGCATTCGTCAAACCAAATGGCATCACAAGGAACTCATAATGCCCATACCTCGTTCTGAAGGTTGTCTTTGGCACATCCACATCCTTCACCTTCAACTGGTAATACCCTGACCTTAAGTCAATCTTAGAGAACACAGCCGCTCCCCGAAATTGATCAAAAAGATCATCAATCCTCGACAGTGGATACCGATTCTTGATAGTCAACTTGTTCAGCTGACGGTAATCGATGCACATTCTGATAGTGCCATCCTTTTTCTTCACAAACAAGACTGGTGCACCCCAAGGTGACACACTCGGCCGAATGAAACCAGGATCAAGCAACTCCTGAAGTTGCGTCTTCAGCTCCTTCAACTCCTTAGGTGTCATTCGATAAGGAGTAATGGACACTAGAGTTGTATTTTCATACAGCTCAATTCCAAACTCCACATCTCGATTAGGAGGCAATCCAGGTAACTCCTCCGGAAACACACCAGGAAATTCTCGCACAGTCCTGATATCTTGAACTCGCAACTCCTTCGAGCTAGGATTCATCACAAAGGCTAGGTAGGCTTCACATCCTTGCCTCAGCATCCGACTCGCTTCCAAGGAAGACACCACATTGGCAAGAAAATTCACATTCTCACCAACCACCACTACCTCATAATCATCCGCAAGCTTCAACGAAACTCGCTTGTTCTCAAAATCCACCACAGCTCGATGTTCAACAAGCCAATCCATACCAAGGATTACATCAAAACCATAGAATGGCAGTTCCATGAGATCAACATGAAAAACATGATCTTGCACAACCAAGGGACATCTTCTATACAACTTCAGTGTCACAACAGTCTCACCAAAGGAACTAGTTACACGCATACCAACATCCAAAGACTCAACAGGCAAACCAAGCAATTGAGCATGTTCACGCAATATGTATGAATGTGTAGATCCAGAATCAATCAAGGCAAGTAATGACAAGGATTGCAAAGCGAAGGTACCTGCGATCACATCCGTGTCATTCCTCCCCTCTCGCTGCGCATACACTCGAGCCTGGCCACCACCCTCGGGTTGGACAGCCACCACATGCGCCACATTCCTTCCGCCATCATCTCTGCGCTGGAAGTTACCACGGCCGCACCCATGACCTCTCTGTGGTGCAACAACTCCAGGAGCACGTCCCTGACCACCACCGGCCAACAGAGGGCACTCCCTTTTCATGTGGTCTGTCGAACCACAATTCCAGCACGAATTACCTGTCACTGCCACAGGAGCCTGCACCTCTCTCGCTGCCCGAGGACAATCACGCCTCAAATGACCATGCGATCCACACGCCCAGCATGTGTTCTGATCAGCTCTCGCCATGTCTCCCTGAACAGGCGCACCATGCCCTCCACTACCACGCCTAGCAGAAGACTGATATCTCCTATCTCGTCCTCTCTTGTTCCGTCCACCACCGGAACTATACTCAGCAGCTCTCTTGCCCGAGCCAGAACCAGCACTCCTGGAAGACAAACCCAGGTTCTGCTCAATATCCTTCGCCCTACTAACCAGCACATCGAAATCCGTATACTCAGCTGCAAGCATAAAGGTCTTTACGTCTGTCACTAAACCATATCAGAAACGTTCACACCTCTCCCTTTCATCAGGGACAAGCTCAGGTGCGTACTGGCTAAGACGAACAAACTGGATCTCGTACTCAGCCACTGTCATGCTCCCTTGCGTAAGAGACATGAACTCTCTTTTCTTTTCATCCAGGTATCGCACACCTAGATACCTCCGCTTGAACGCGTTTAGAAAGAACATCCAAGTCACATCAGCTTCCTCCATTCCGGAGACAGTGGTCGTCCACCAGGTATACGCATCATCATGTAACAACGATACCACACATCCTAACTTCTGCACATCATTGCAGTTCATTTGTCCCAATATCCTCTTGGTATTTTCCAACCAAGATTCAGAACCTTCAGCAGACAATCCTCTGAACTCAGTCCCTCCCAGACTGCACATACCTTCCAAAGGTAGTCTAGCATTAGCATCACCCTGATGCCCAGCTCCGTGAGCTCCAGCTACTGCTTCCTGAAAGGCTCCAACAATAGCTTGTATCAAAACTGTCATGTCAGGAGCAGCTTGCCCCTGCCCAGCTTCAGGTCCAGCGACCCCAGCACCAACACCAGCTCCATCACCTCCAGCACCACCACCACCGGGCGGTCCACAACCAGGAGGAGGAGGTAAATCCACAACATTATCAACATTCTCCTCATTCTCGTTCTGAGCCATAGCTCGCGTATTAACTCTCGTCTCTCTACGAGGTCTCATTCACTAAAACAATGCACTAACACAAATGCAATAACATAATTAGGCTCAATAAGGTAAGTAATCCAAGAACTCAAGCTCATTTTTCAAAAACAATTCATTTCATTAGTTTTGATATGGCAATGGGTCCCTCTAACATGCTTCAACACAGCATAACATCACAACTGCAACATACTTACAATTCACACATCAAACTTTCACCTAAAAAGCATATCATGCAATCATGCATACATCACCCACACAACCATTCCCGTTAACTCGAGAACTCAGCTCTGATACCACCAAATGTAACCCCCTTAGCCCGGCCTAGACGGTTGACCCGAACTACGAAGATTACACGGGGAAAACCAAAGTCAACCTTGATTAACGACCCTTTTTTTCTTTTTAATCTTGTCTAGATGCATATTAATCCTAAGCGTACTCTTGAGAAAAGCATACTTGAAAAGCACAGCGATCGGAAAACGTTAAGGGGCTCAATTGCACAAATTACAACTATTAAGGACCAAAATGTAAATTCTGGAAAGATGGAGGACTTAACTGACTTTTAAGTTACCAATGTGAAATTAATCATATTACATGCTTCCCTGTCAAATTTCACTTCAAACGGACATCTTAAACTCAAGCAATTGCATATACAAAATTCAGGACTAAAACGTAAAGCTTGCAATCCTTAAATCATTCAAATCAGTGCCCAACGGTCGTCTGTTTCGGAACGGGGGTTGACCGTTCCGAAACGCAGGTTGGTTTCGAGACCTGTATCGAAACAGGGCTTGGTAGTGGCAAAAACATTTCGGAACGGCCCTATCTGTTTCGATACACGAAGGCCGTTACAGGCCCCCATTTCGAAACGCTAGTGCCCGTTCCGATACGGACTGCCCAGAAAATGTAGAATTTGCTGGTTTAGCACACATTTAACCACTCTAACACATTCTAATGACCTCCTAATCATGCCAACAAGTCACCATACATACAAGGTACACATTTGCATCATCAAAACTCATTCATGGCATCAATTAGGAAAATCCACAAGTCTATAGGCATGCATCCTAATATTCAAAACAAACCAATCATCAAATCATCAAAGCAAACACCAAATGGCCATTTACAAGTCCAAAACATCAAAGGCATCATGCCATACTTAGGGATTCCAAAACATCTCCCAAAACACAACCTAGGTTCCCATTGCCAAATACCAAAAACTAATAATGTGTGAAAAAGTCACCATACATGAGCTTAGCTTTCCCTTGGATTCTTAGCCTCCATGCTGCCCTCAAAACACTTCAATTCTCTGTATTATTGGTTCAATAAAGAGAGCGTAAGCACATTTACTTAGTGAGGCATGCTCTAAAGAAACAACACAATAATGCATTTTATAAAACACGTTTCAAAAGGCCTTTAAATTCATAAACACCATTTCTCATGCAACAATGCATACACAACAAGCATCTCATGCTTCATTAACATCAACATGCCATATTGGCTTCCAAGTGATAAACCATAACCTTTTACAACATAAAACACAATCGGATACGCGGATTACAAGCGTTGTCCCATACGCTTCATACACACTACCGAACACACAAGGTGGAGTTTACCGGTACAATCACAACCCCCTCAACACCCGTGATGGAGTTTAACGGTACAATTACAACCCCTCCACATCACTCATCGGTAGTTGTATAACATCACTAACGAGAACACGGAACACACAACACAAGATCCACACATGGCCTTTTAACCACCATTATGATCTTAACCATCTCGTTAGTGTACTTGGATGGAGTTTACGGTACAATTACATCCCCCAACATCCAAGGCGACTTTATTCACGGTGCACCCAATCCTATAGCCGGCTAACTATATCCGATTCAAGTACTTTAAAACCATTACATCACTTGCAAATATACATCATTTATCATCAACAAACCACTGTTTTAAAGCATTAATCAAAGCCATTAAACCATCATGCATCACTAAGCATCAAAACCATATTTATCCATAACAAACCAATGATCTCTTACCTTGAGCATCCTTCAACACATGGCTTTCAAAACCAGCATTAATCATGCTAAAACATGCTTTCAAAAATAGAATTTAAACATGCAAATTAAATTCATTGCATCAAACCATCTCATGGTTCATCAAAGAGAGAGTTTTCCCGAAAACTTACTCTTGAGCTTAGTTAAGTTGCTTAGACTTAAACTAAGCTCCCAAACCTTCAAACATTCATTACAAACCTAGAAATCCCAACTTCACTCACCAATTCTGTTTCGCAAGCTTGCCGAAACGCCGTTCAAGCCTCCGGATCAACACCACAAGGATCCGAAGATGTCTCCCATGTTTTAAACACATCAAAGCAGAGGATTAATGCATCATGCATGCATTAAAATCTTCAGCAATTACACCTAAACTCGCTGCTCTCACCAAATCTAACATTTCGGCTACCAAACACAACCAAATTCACTTCCAAACTCTTCCACAACATTACCCAGCCAAGATCCATCACTTCTAAACATTCTTAAACATCAATTAACATCCAAAAAGAACCTAAACTTGTCCTTATACCTCCACCTATAACAGAACACCAATATCACCCCAAAAACCACCATTTTCATAAGCAAAAACTTAGAAAATTCAACCTATTCGGGATTGCATTGATTAAACCTCAATTACACATCATTAAACATCCAAAATACATTAAAAGCCATCTCAAAACAGAGCCCAAACAATCACCACGAAATTCTTCAAGATTTAATCAAAATCTTGAGTTTTAAGCAAAAATCAAGATCACAACATTAAAACCTTTTATAAAACTTAATTTAAGGATTGAGAATTTGGGAATTTCAGTAAAGAACTGAGTATTTAGAGGAGAATGACACCCTTACCTCTAAATGTAGATTTCTCATTGATTAGAGCCAAAATCCTTGAAAATTCAATAAGCAAATCAAGAGGTTTTGATGTAGAAAGGATTAGGAATCAATTGATGATTGAAACCTCATCATTTAGTGTGAAAATCAAAAGAAATGTTGCTGTAGAAATGTGTTTGGCTGAGGGAATTTTGAGAGAAAATGAGATGAGAAAGTTTTTAAGAAAGTTAGTTATGAAAAGCTAAAATATGGTTTCCCTCTTTTCCTTTAATTAATTAAACATTAAATGAATCATTAAAATTAAGAAAAATCTGGAGAAATTCTTCCTTGGGTAAATTAGCTCCTTAAAGATTCAAAGTTTCAATCCTTACAAAACAGTCACCACTGAACTTTTCATAAATTACATTTTAGTCACCATTTCGAAATGTCACACTTCCAAACCTTATTTTGTAAAATTGATTTCACCACTCTCTTATATATATTAAAAGAGGATTTTTATATATTTTTCCATATTTTTAAAGCATCCCGAACTAGGATTTCCCTAAAACCACCTTTTATATTCGAACCGAAAAAAACAAACCGGTCCGATTCAGACCCTAAACTTCCAAGCCCAAAATTGGGGTGTTACAGTAGCCGTATCGATACTCTCTTTATCAAAACCAAATTTGGGATTCCAGTGAGCAAATTCAGTATCGATACGCCCTTCCGTATCGATACGGCCCTTAAAAGCCGTACCGGTACGCCCTCTAAGCGTATTGATACGCGATGTTTTCAGTCACAACGGCTCTTTCTTCTTTGATACAGGTACCGATACGCCCCCTAGCCGTACCGATATGGTAGGCAGTAGAACTGCATTTATTGTTGGAAATTGCATCCCAACGGCTCTATTGATGATCCCATCTACCCAAACGGCTAGAATTCAATGCAAGGGTATAAAAAACAAGTCTCAATTGAACAAGCAACAACTATTGAACCTACAAGCAACATCAAAGCACTCAAATCCAAACTTTGCACCTTTAGAGTCAAATTCTTGTACCCAACTCTTGTATTCTCATTGTAATATTTTATTGTGAGTTTGGGGAGTGTGAAATTGTAATTTGGTAAACAATTATCCTTTGAGAGGAATTTTTAGAGTTTACCAAATACTTCTCTTTTAAAAGTGAGTGGATCAAGTTTTGGGTAGAAAGCTTAATCAAATTGTAAGGTTCCCTCCTTATCCAAGAAAAGGGGAAGAATTCAAGTAGTGAATTGGTTGAAAATCCTTAGTGGGAACTAAGGTAGTGGATGTAGAGTTCGTTTGGAGAACTTGAACCACTCTAATTGCTTTGTGTCACAATTTTATTTTTCCATATTTTCACCACCAAATTTTTTTCGACAATTCACCCCCCTCTTGGACATTTGCAATTGTGCGATTAACTCAACAAATACCTCCCGGCGTGAATCGTGGAATGAACACCAACAAACCTTAAGCCTCCTTTAGCCGCTAAACTTCTAACTTATTGCTAAGTCGAAGTAGTTTCACCCCAAGTTGGATAAAATCGTGTTTACTCGTTTCATGAGTCTAACTCTCCCGATATTAGACAAAATGATAATTGCTCTCTCCTCTCCCGATTTGATTGCAAATAAGAATAATGCCAAAATTAAACAAACTTTGAACTTTTATTGCAAACACTGAAAACCTAAACAAATACAAGCAATCTCTCACAACTACTCAACAAAACCAACCCTTAACCCTAGGAGAAGTTTAGAACATGATGGATGAATGGAGCACTAGGGTTTTCTCCAAGAATTCTCCCCATATCGTAGTCGGCTAGGTTACATATATATAGGCCTTGGCCTAGGTCAAAGTCGGTTTAGGGTAGAAGTACTAGATAGAATTAGATTACAACTCATTAAAAGAACAAATCTCTATCATTAATTCTTCATAGATTCTTGTTTGACTTTTTCCACCATAACATTGATTGTGGCTTTTCTTGAGCTTTTGGACTTCGATCTGCATGCAAGTGGTCTCTAAAAATCGGGCTTGATATGTTCTTCCAATCGCATACCACTTTGCTCATTTTCAGCTTCCTTGGGGTGCTGCCTCGGCGGTGCACCATCTGCTGCCTCGGCAGAGGTCTGTATCGGTGTGAGTGGCTTAGCAGGGCTACTTACTCTGGGCTTTTTCTCCACAGCTTAGTCTGATCAGCTCTTCAGTAGGTACAATCTTCCATCGATTGTCCAGCTCCTTCCTTCTGCCCTCCTTGCTGCCTCGGCATGGTCTTTCTGGGCGGTTATTTAACACTAAGCTTCATGCAAACTTACTTTCTTTTTCCCGAATTGCCCTTTCTCTGGCCTTTTTTTGAGCGTTTGCAACCTCCAATATTTAAGTGATTTGTCTCTGCAGCTTTGGAAAATTCTCCTCTTTCAGTTGCACTCCAGTTGTCATCTTGATAGTGGTTGCCGCGGTGGGCAGCTCGGCGGCAGGTTGCCTTGGCATTAGGCTCAGCGACAGGTTGTCACGGCGGGTAATTTTCCTGCATGTACCAAAATACATACCAAAACAACACATTTTTAACAAAATACACTAAAACATGTAATCAAGCTTAATGGTGAAGGAAATTATGAGTATGTGCATGAATGCCTAATTATGCAACTAAAATGTGCCTGAGTCTGGCAATAATATGAGTAAAAGGGGTAAATAAAATTAGACTTTTAGACACTGTGCATGAATGATGGGCTTGCAGTTCTTGTACGCATTCATACACTGTGAAAATGTCCAGAAAAGTCATTTGAATTGCAAACATTGGGAACCACATGACCGTTCTTGTAGTATGGTTCGGTTTCCAAATCTGCGACTGTTTTGGGGTTGTATTTCTTGATGATGTTTATCCAAGCTGGAAGCTCGTTGTAAGAAGTGTCCCATTCCTCGTGCAATTTCATCACCGCCTTGTTCTTTCCCCTCAAAGTCTTTTTGTACGATGGCGTATAATCGTATATTGTATTAACATGCGCCTACAGCACAGAAAAAGTGACTTTGGGGATTTCCTGGACAACTGTTTGGACGCTCCCGGCGATGATATTTGAGTCTAGGTTTGGATGATCCTGCTTGTAACCAACGATACAACAAGTATGAGGGTCGTTTTAGACTGTGATCTCCCATATGTTGTCTTTTCTTTTCGTCTTGTTGACCCGCACCTTCCAGTTGCATCCCTGTGTCGTCTTATATTTACATTCACATAGTATTTCTTTGATGTTGTATACTGCACCTTGGAGTGCACACTGTAACATATGTTGTAGTTTTTAACAGCAGTTTTCGCTTCGTCACTCGTTCAGAACTACATCCCTTCCCCCACAAGTCATCTTTTTTTATTACAAAGTAAGAATCGTCAAAACCCACGTCAGGCACGTCATGGAACTCTTGCATGTCCATTTCCGCCAAGTCGATGTCGTGCGTGTGCGAAGGAGGCTCGTATAGTGTTAGGGTAGTACTACTTCCAACATGTTCAAATTGATTTTCATTGAATTTTTTAGGGTCGCCATCATCATTATCAGTGTCACTTTCAGATTTAGAGGCAGAATCAGTACCAACATCTTTAGGCTCCACAAACAACCCAACCTCAGCACCATCAGGGTCACGATCTTGAATCAGTTCTTCTGGGGATGTGTAGCCTTCATCACCGTCCATTGTTGCATGGGCAGGTGTAGAATGCCCAGATGTAGACGCGATGAGAAAATTAGAAGGAGCATAGTTTGGCTCATTTAGATCGAATGATGCAATGCAAGAGTGTCGGCCCCTTGAAAAACTTGATCCACAAAGTATCGGTTGTTGTCCATCAACGTATGGGCTAAAGGTTAAATGTTGAGCCAACGGTTGTTCGACGCTTAAGTCAAAAAATTTGCAGTACGAGTGTCATGTTGTTGTACATGTAGGTACACTCTAAAATGCAGGGGTATAAGCATGAACGCCAAGATTTTATTCCCCCATCATAGAGTTGAAATCATATGTTGTGGCCTGAGTTGCGACTCGGTTTTCATTTTCACCTGCAACTTCTTCACTAAAATCTACGTACAAGTAGAAAATTTCATCTTCGTACCCCATATGTGTCTCGACCATTGCTTCAACATCGTTTGTATTGTTAATTCTCATTGTACTGTATGTCATTGGGAACAAGGATGTCTGGAACATGTAGTAGAGAGCCTTCAATGGTCTGCTACGCCCGACGGGTACCAGCTGTTTGATCTTCTTCACTAGCTCCTTCAAAGGAACTTTGCGAATAAATTTGATCCGGAAAAAAAATTAGCCTCAAAGTTTTCCGCAACTTCTTCTCCATATAGTTTCCATTGTAGTATACGATTGCTGAGATTGGAGCCACTGTAAATCAATGTTTCTGTGTGATTGAGAAAAATTGGAAGGATCGTAGTTGGAGAAATTTGAGAGTAAAAACTTAATGCGAAATCGATGTTTGCAAGTGGTAGGAAATGTGAAATAGAAGGGCGGGTAAAAACTTTGTAAAAACTCGCCATGTATAAACAACGAATTACTTTGACATAATCTTTGTTAATTACGCTTGTGATGGAACGTAAACTTGCAGCGTAATTTCACTTCTGGGCAGAAAGTAGTAACATGACGAGGCTAACTCACTGTAGGAGGACGGCGAGTTCACCCTAACTCGCCTTGCTTAGGTAGTGAGTTTCGCTTGTCATGTCATACAAAACGACTGGTGTAACTCGGATTACATGCAAGGCAAGTTTATGTTAGAATGCACAATATAAATAATCGGTAACATAAGATTCAAAATGGAAGTTTCAAAATTTTATACTTTATGAGTATGAAAATGCATTCAAAATCGGGGTCGTTTTATGTATTAATGGTGCCTTTTTGCACGAGAAAAGTTTTCCTTGCAACATGAAAGAAGCAGGGGGAGAAACGGGTGTTCATGGACAACCACTTTCTTACATGGAACAGCCCAATGCACCCAACGTGCAAATTCTCTCCAACCTTTTCGTAAAACACATACCTCTTGGTAAATGACTTATAGTTATTTTTGGGGGTATTAGTTTTTATATGGAACAACCCAATGTACCCAACGTATCTCTTCATTTTGTACGTATTATAAATGTATAATTTTTTAACTATTTCACTATTATGTGAAATGTAGTCCCATAGGGGTGTTTACGCGTGTTTTAAGCCACCCCAAGATATTTTTCGCACGATTTTCTTACATGAACATCAAGTACAAGTGTTTATCTATACGACTATGCGTCCGCTGTTCGGTCCAACATTGAAAACCACTCCGAAACATGTGCTGAAAACCCTACGAAGACCATGTCCACAGGGTGTTTACGCGCATTTTAAGCTGCATCTGAATATTTTTTCACATGATTTCTTACGTGAACATCAAGTAAAAGTTTTTATCTATACGACCACGCGTCCGCCGTTCGGTCCAACATTCAAAAACACTCTGAAATATGCGCTGAAAACCCTACGAAGACCACGTCCATAAAGGTTTTTACGCGCGGTTTAAGCCGCCTCAAGATATTTTTTGCATGATTTTTTACATGAACATCAAGTACAAGTGTTCAACTATACGACCACGGGTCCTCCGTTCGATCCAACATTGAAAACCGCTCTAAAACAAGCGTTGAAAACCCTATGAAGACCACGTTCATAAGGGTGTTTACGTGCGTTTTAAGTCGCCTCCAAATATTTTTCAACACGATTTTTTTACATGAACATCAAGTATAAGTTTTTATCTATACAACCAAGCATCTGTCGTTCGGTTAAACATTCAAAAACCGCTCCGAAACATGCGATGAAAACTATATTAAAGAACTATGTGAAATTACAGGGGAGGAAATAACGAGCGGAACTCGGCGGCCAGGCATGGCGAGTTTCGGAACTCACCGAACCATCATGGCGAGTCCTGCCCGTCATTTCCTCCCAACAACTATGTTGAGGTTCCACTTATAAATATACGCTGAACGCATTCGTTTTCAATTCCCTAACTGTCTTTCATTCCTTGATACGAACCAAATTTATGCGCGTTCACAACACTACAAGAATTATGTTGTTGTCGTATTGTCTCATATTACGAAGTTCTGATTACAACATGAGTTTTTTGAGAAACCACGCACTATTATGTTATTTGGGATGCAACACAAATGTTGTCATTGGGCCTTAAGGGTGTAATGTTGCTCCCATTTTTATTACATGCAGGCCCCCTATACGTCCATAATGACATTTAGAAGGTACTGCATGTTAACTGATTGACCACGTTTTTTTTTCACGAAGAACCTGCGGCAGCAAAAAACAATTGCGTAGTCATAGAAATGAGTTGTCGTCTGAGTAAATATGTTGTATACTATAAAAAATATTTACATGTACTCTAGCAAATGTATTAAAGTTTGGGGTAATGTATAATTAGACAGCCAATTTCTTACATGTACTCATTATTCCTGATCGATTGCAACACAACATAGTTTGTTACGTGAAAAAAATTAAACAAGCATAATACTTTTTGGTAAATTAAACTTAATATTTTATTATTAAATAACAACATGCATTGGGTCCAAACTTTATTAAAAGACAAATATCTAAAATTTAAAAACTTAACAAATTTTGTGAATTCAAATCAAATAAATAATTAAAAATCTCTAGACTCTACAGACATTGCTCCCACCTAAGGTTATGCTTCGGGTTCCCAATCAGGTGCCTACTTCTAGTCTTCTGGGATTTGAAACAAAGTAACATAAGCTTTTCGTTCGGCTTCGGTCGTCAACTTCGGTTTGTCGTTTGTCACAAACCACTAACGATACTCAGAATTTAAGAAATCGAAATCATGAGGAATGTGATGACGAGTCGGTAACCTGTTTGACATGTCATGTAACCATGCTATGTATGAAGAATATCTCTTTGGCCAATTCTCTTCGCTCTTACCCAGTAATTCCACCTTTTCGAACTCATCCATATTGGTCGGGGCCTCCGGCACAAGCTGGTGGTATCCAAACTGCCCAAGAACCCGATTGTCGTAAAAAACCTTGACAATGGAAAATTTCAGCAATGGCATTACGTAACACCTATTTTCGGCATCCTCGCAGGCATCGTTTGGAATCACATTACGAATATCATAATCCTCATCATACGGCATCCATCGAAACTGCGATAATACGTACATAATCAATAAATTGGATAAGAATAAATACAAATTATATAATTTCGATCTAAAAGCAATATTTCATTACCTGTTCTTCGCAATACATGTCAATCTTGTTTCTCACTGCGAGAATTAATTTTACATCCAACCCCTTCATTTTAAATTTTTGGGCCTGTCTACATAATACAAATACAAATATGGATCATGTTTTCCGTAAATAAAAATAAAAACAATTATCGGAATCAACATTATTACCTTGATGCGAGTGGGAATTGAAATGAAGGATTACCAATAAGAGCGAGGAATGGAAGCTTGTACCAGGTCCATGATTGTATCAGCACCACACACCCACTAATATCGGCGTGCACGACTCTGTCCTTGCCATCTGCCAAGCTCCCTGCTTTGCACAACTCGCGAAACAGGAAACCTAAGATTGCAGAGCCCTAACTGAATTTTTTGGCCCCCCACGACGTCTCCAAGAACGGAAGGTGCTGCGTGTGGAATTTGCATACACTTGAAATTCACTCTTCAGCCATATCAGCTTCACTCGTTTACCATCAACAGCATGCACCGATGGTCTCTTTCCAAAATACTTCTGGCAGCAATCATAAACAATATAATTATTCATACCTATGATTGGATTTGCAGAAATTGGAACACCGAGATTCATAGCAACATCTTCGAGGGTGATTGTGCACTCCCCGCACAGCATGTGGCAGGTATGCGTCTCCGGTCTTCAACGCTCCACCAACCCATTAATCAACTTCGGCACGATTTCAAAATCACGAATCGTTGACGCGTACCTAAAACCAGAATTCTCTAGAATTCACATTATATATTGGTTTGGAGGATCGCACCATATCAAGCGAGGTCGAAATTTTGATTCATCTTTCTACAAACACAATGTTAGGCTCGATGATCACTTAACCCTTACTTGCCAAGTTGTGGGAAGAAGTTTTTGGTGTTTGTGGTGGGAACAAAAGATAGACAAAATTGACACACGATTTAGAGTGGTTCGACGTTCTAACCAAAGCCTACATCCACTACCTTAGCTACTCAGCAAAGATTTCACCAATTCTCTAAGAATTCTTCCCCTTCCCTAGGCTGAGGATGCAACCATTTACAACCTAAACTCACTCACCAAGTCTAGCAACCAAAGCTCACAACCCGAGCTTTGGGCACGCTCTTTAAACAAGAGAATTCAAAGCAAACGAAAACCCTCTACAAGGTTGATGTTTGCACACTTAAGCTCTCACCCAAATCCTAGAACACTTAAGCAATTTGAGCTCACAAGTGTTTGTCTATACATGGAATGGAAATTAAGCTCTAAGACAAATTATCATCATAATGTTGTTGAAAATTGAAGTATTGGTCTTCTATAGATGCTTGAAGGTCCCTTTTATACACCCAATTGAGTTTGTAGCCATTGAAGATTGTTGGGATTGAATTGGAGGTGTTGGAGCCTTTATTTCCCGTAATAAATGTAGTTTTGGTGATGTTCGTTTCGATACGCTTGAAGTCGTATCGGAACGCCCTTTTTTAGAACTAGTCGTTGGAGTTTGATGCAGTATGCCGTAACGAAACATGATTGGCCGTATCAGAACGCCCGTATCAAAACGTCTAGTGCCGTATCGAAACAGCCTGCAATTCAAATAGCCGTTGGAAAATATTTGTTGGGGATTTTAGCTGTTGGGATCTTTTCCACGTAGGCGTACCGAAACGCACGGGGGCATTTCGAAACAACCCCTATCCGTATCAAAACATGTAATCCCTGTATTGAAACGAGGTTTGGCAGCTTCAAAAGAACTATAGCTGAAACCCTAAGGCGTTTCGAAACAGGGTAAGTCGTTTCGGTATAGTCAAGCTGGAAACTTGGGTTCAACTACTTTAAAACCTTTGAAACTTTCACAAACAGAATTTCAAGTTGTCTGGACTTAAAAACATTTTTGAAATATTTTTAATTTAGTCCAAAGCAATTTTTCAATTATTATATCAAAACAAATATCTCAACACACAATATTTAAATTAAAGTAGAACTTAATCATTTAAAAATTAATTAAAACTTGAAAAAATAAACCACAAATTCTTACCAACATTCTCACGTTTTTCGTGATGTGAAAATTTTGAAGTCTTAACAACGCTATTTTTTCCTCAACAGTTACGTGAAATAAAATGCCTTAAACATCAAAAATCAATCGAATTTTTAAATATTTTCGATTAACTTATCCTACACATGTTTTACTATTAGAATTTTAAAAAATAGGCATAGATAAAAAGAATTCGAATAAAGAAAATAAATCATACTAAACAAAACTAATCGTACTATAAAAATATTAACAAATGTTACCTTTAACCTTCCAAAGTATGTGTGAGCAACCTTCTTTGACCAATGTTCTCTAAGAAAATCTCACGACTTGACAAACTACTTTGCTTTGCTCGAACAAAAGAGAAAGAAAAAATTTTGTGTGTTCTTAACCAAAACTATCTATTTATAAGATAAATAAACCGTAATATTAAAAAACTCTAAAAAAAACCCTAAAAAATCCCATATTTTTGTCCCCGTATAGTCCATGACGGCCATTAAGCCAGATGAAACTCGACGTGGGCATACGGCGAGTTCGATTTTGGATTAGGTTAATCTCGTGATTAATGTTTAAACTAAGAATTAAAGAAAAATTGAAACTCGCCATACGAGCAAGACGAGTTTGAATAAAAAATAATATATTGGAACTCGCCGTGTTGGTGCGGCGAGTTTCCTATGAAATTCATGCTTCTAGGAATTTAGGATTTCGAGTGGTGCCTTGGGCATAATAAGATCCTAAAATCCTATTTTTGCCATTAACCCATCATTTTACTACCATTCTTCTCAATTTCCAAGCTATGCTATAATAATGACAATTACTTCAGTTGGAAGGTTTTTAATTATCTTCAAATTTATTTTACATTTTTTTTCATTCCTCACATGTCTCTGCCAAATAAAAGAGAAATTATTATATTTAAAGCTGAGGTTATATTTGCACAATTTAGCTTTTTCTTGTAGATTTTTTTGGTTTAATACTGATATTTTTTTGTTGTTGATTAATTTAAACTGAGTATTATAGAGACTTATAATAAAAACGATCTTTCTAAAATTTAATTGACATTACTTAAAGAATATAATGACTCATCATGCTGAACTAACTAGTTATTGGTCTGTTGTCAATTTTTCAAACTATATTGGACTTTTTTTAAAGAGGTTTTTTTCATAAATACTAGCAGAAAATATTGATATGATTGACCACGTTAATTTATGGAGTAATCCAACTATCAAACCGCGAATAAATGTTCTATAATAAATTAAAGTAGTCAAACAAAACAATTCCTCTACGATACAAGTATAGTTATTTTTCTAATATATTGTCTTGTTTAGCGGATAGCTTATAACAGATTATATTAGTTGATAGTTGATTGCATTAGTTGATTTGACTAGTAGATTGTATTAACTGATTGTATAAAGTGTTTGGTAAAATTAACTGATAGCTAATAGCTGTTTGATTATTTAAACAAACAAAATGACATATAAGTACATAATTATATTTGATACTTGATTGAATATTTTATTAGTTATCAATATTTTGTATCTATTTATATTAATTATATTATGAAAAATAATTTTTCTGATAATATACACGTCCGTCTTACACTCCATGTTCGAGGTGCGTGGCTGCCCCTCCCAACAATGTCGTCTCCAAGGTTCGAACTCACGTCCTCTCCTTGAAAGATTTATATGTTGATTTATTATTTATGTAATTATTTTTAATATAATATAATTATTAAATTTAAATACAAATATAAATGTGTGACAATAAAAAGGAAAAAAAATAAAAAATATTAGTTTACAAATATCATAATGTAAATACGTGAGGTTGAAGAATTAAAATAGAAATGGTTAAATTTAGATTATTTGGAGATTTTTTATAATTGTTAAGAGTAAAAGGATCTTTATAATTTTTATGTTAAAACCTCTAATTTCAAAAAAATTCTATTAGTAGTTTTTTCAAAATTAGAGGTTTCACGCCCAATCCGCTATTTTAATCCGCTCTTTACCAAACATCCAAATTAACGGATTTGACCGGTCAAACCTCTAATTTTAATTCAAACCTCTAATTACCAAACAATGACATTGTTTTATATTTTCTAGAATTAATTTAATTAGTATATAGTTGAATCTTAAACCCTTGATGTATGCTTGTAAATCACACAAAAGAGTGTCCCATTCCCCCTTTTCCTCCTTAATCATAGTCATTAAAAGGAAATCTTATTCCCCTTTCTGAAATTAATAATTTTATATGGAAAAAAGTGATACTTTTGTAAGTGTATAAAATTTGCTCCCTTTTTCCTCATACATTATCTTAGGAGGATAAATCTTCTAAGGAAAACTTTGAGAACAACACAGAAAAGATTGCAACAAAACCAAGATTCTTGCTTGAAAATCATTGCACCAACTTGGCCGTAAAGCTTATTAACAAAAACCAGTTTGTGTAGATTTTTATTTTTGTGATTGATTAGATTTGAAACCTTAAAATTGTTATAATAATAAAAAGAAGGGGTGTGCCTGCAATCACTCCGGTGAGAAAGATGAGAGAAGAATAAAGGGGGAAGAAATAGAATGATTGGAAAAAGATTAGGAGAGTTGTAAACCAACAAATCTATGTGTAGATGCTGTTGAGTTCCTTGATGAGCGGGGCAGAAGAGGGAAGCATGTGACCAAGCACCTTTTGCATGCTTCATTCATTATTGGTGTACACATAGGGGGGCCATGCTCCATCTGCCTTCAATTTTTGCCCTTTAATTTGGCTGCTGCTCAGTAAAACGAGTTTTACCCTCATGATTATTTATCATCAGCATTTTATTTTATTTTTTTAACATTTCAGTATAATATATGATAGTATCTGTAATTTACTTTTAATTTTTTGAGAACGCTTACATACTGTATAGACAAGCCGTTAAAAGATGTATATATTTTTTTACAATGATTAAATTACGCAGAATCCTTCAAATTCTTTATTTAGAGTTAATATGTATTTATCTATTAAAAAAATGTATTCAAATACGTTTACTCATTATCTTTAGATACATGTATGTCTAATGTGTTTCAAATAAATATATAATGTATATATAGGTAGGACTAATTATGGAATGTATGTGAGTATCGATTTCGTAAATACGTGCCATCATATCTCACTCCATTAACTTGGTAAGATACAAAGCAATTGAGGGAAATATTGTTTAATTATATGGTTAGAATTTAGACACTAATCGGACGGAAGTGTAAAAGAAATGGGAAAGATTCAAGGGTGTGATAAGTGATAATTAAGTGGAACCCCATGCACATGCATGGCCTCGGTCTATATATGTCACAGCCAAAATGAACTTTGCTTTTCTCTGAAACCGAGGATGATCTAATCTATATGAACCAAATCAACCAATAAGAATCACATGAAATTAGGAGTAAAGGCAATTTGTAGTAGGACATGGCTCAAGTTGATGATGATCATGTGGGGAAAGCATACAATTGGGAACATTAAGGGTCAAGTGATAGTTTCCATGTCCCAAACTTATCAAGCACACACCCAATTGAATTAATACAGATTATGACTTCCTTCATCCTTCATCCTTCTTTATACATATAATACATATTTGCTTTTCTTTCTTTGATGTTCAATCCATTTTAGTTTTGCCTATTTATATGCTTTATCTAGCTGTGGACAGCTCAAGGGACCCAAATATATATATATATATATATGGATGAATGGTGATGGAAGGCAAATTAAAGTCTTTCCCACCACAATTGTGAGAATCTAAATTTTGGATTCTTAGGATCATATTCCCCATGATTTTTGCCACAGATCCTCCTTAATTTGTGATGAGTATCTCCAAAGGAATTTAATCATTTTTTAGATAAAATAATCATTCAATTAATGAAAGATATTTTGGTGCAAAGATTCTATACACTTTAGTATTAAAAAATAGTATATATACGTCTATGGAATTCTATTTAAGGTTTAGGATTTTTAGAGTTTAGGATTTTGTAAAATAAAATTACAGTTTTTAAACAACTTATGTATCAAAAAATGACTTTAAATTTGTTAGATTTATTCAAACTTTGGTCTTTATTTTTTATAATCTTGGCATCTGACCATTAGCCGACTAATTTAGATCGGATATTGCATAGACTCATTATAAGAAGACCCTCTTAACTCAATTTATTTTATTTATAACGTCAGAATTTAAATTTTAAACTTTACATTAAAAACCTAACATTTCATTTCGTTAAACATTTGAATCGGAAAAACTGGATTACACAGTACTTGACAAACTTTGTACATAAAGATTCTTACATCAATAAGCAAATCTATACTACGATTAAAAGTGTCACCAATTTTTGTGAAGTTTGATTTGGGAAATCAGGATTAGGTTGTAATTGAAAAACAAGTAATGCATTTATGTTTCATATTAATCAAATATATATAGGTACCATTTCAAAATATAAATCTTAAATTTAATTTTTTATTTTCTCTTACTATTAGTGAATTCAACTCGACTCTGAAACTTCTAATTCGTATTTCAAGATGTGGCAAAGTAGCTAGTTAAGTCCTAACTACCCACCGTCCGCACACCAAAAATGAAGGTTCCACGGAACATCGTACTGCCACACATAGGGATGTAAAAAGCTTACTCGACCTGAAAATCTGACTGAAACCTACTCGAATCAGAATTTGGTTTGACCCGAGGATTTGATGACCCGAACCCGATATGTAACTTACTGTTGCTGAATCGAACCCGAATTGAACATGTTATTGTAGCAACCGAACCCGATCTGCGTCTGACTGAAAACGACCCGAACCTGAATTTGACCTGTTAATTTTGACCCGAAACCTGACTTACATCCGACTGAAACGAACCCAAACACGAGACCGACCTGACAAATTACCTGATATTACCCGACTGAATCGACCCGAGATCCGATTTTACCCGACCTGTTTTAAACCCGACCTGTTTTAAACCCGACCTATTTTGAACCCGAACTGTTGTTAACCTGAACTGATATTGACCCGAAATCCATGACTTAGTGAATTAAAAATTTCCATAAATGTACATATGATATGATATATATATATATATATATATGCACACATGACACATAATACATAAATACATACATACACACATAAGTACATATACATATATATTAATATATATACACATACACATACATATTATATACATACACATACATGAATCATAATACATAATATATATAACATATACATAATACATAATATAACATATACATAATACATATAATATGCATATATTACATATTATATACATAATACATATAACATATACAATATACAATATACATAAATATGATATATATTAAATTTTAATTAACTTAAAATATTATACATATTATTATACTTCAAATCTACTTGATTTTTAACCAACTTAAAATTTAAATTGATTTTTGATTAACTTAAAATATTATACATAATATTATACTTCTAATCTAATTGTTGTTTCACTAACTTAAAATATAAACTTGATTTTTTATTAACTTAAAATAGTATACATATTTATACTTCCAGCCTAATTGATTTTTAAAAAACTTAAAAAATAAACTTGTAACTTAACATTTAAATTCAAACGAATTTTTTTCTTATCAAGTTAAAAATAATTTTTGACTTAAACGAAATTATTTCAATAACTGAATGAAATTATATTGATTACAAGTTGTGTAAAATATTTGTTAAGTTAAAACAGAAATTTTTTTATAAGTTGTGCAAAATTATTGATTTTTGTTAACTAGCCATTAGATAATTCAAACAAGTTAAAATTTGAATGTGTTTGCGTATTTGTTGAACACTTGATAATAAACTTAAAATTTTCATTCGAAATACAAGTTTAAATGAAAATAAACAGAAATGTATTACAACATAATTCAAGTTAGTATTCTTTAAACTTACAATTCTACAAACTGAATATTTAGAAATACAAGTTTGATGGGTGATATCTTAGCTCTCGGATCTTATAGAAAAGTTTAACAACCCTAAAAGCTACACTTTGCTACTAGAAAAGTCTTCATCGAGCTAACAAATCTAAATGCTACCATCAAGTTAAGTTATGGGTAACTTGCATAAAAAAACCACATAACTAAACCTGAACAACTACTTAGATAAGAGTGAAAAATTATCAAGTAAACCCGCAACCAGGAAGCACCAACCAACAATCAAAACAGAAGCAACTAGCAACCACCAACACTAAGTCATAATCAACAGTAGCAACACTAAGCATTAAAATAAAAACAATAAGAAAACAAAACAGAATCAGAATCAAGTATTTAAACAAGCATTTAAACTACTTAGATAAGAGTGAAAAACTACAAAGTAAACCAGAAACCAACAACCATCAAGTACCAACCACCAGTCAAAACAGAACCAGAAATCAACAAGAAACCACCAACACTAAGTCACAACCAGCAGCAGCAACACTAAGCATTTAAAAAACACCATTAAGACTAATAGAAAAACTACTATCAGAAATATAAAACAGAACAAAAAGACTAACAGAAGAAAATAGAGAAGAATACCTAAATTTACATCTTAAGTCACTACTTAGTAGACCCCCTAAGCATTAAAGTGCTTTTTTTATTGTTGTTAAGGAACCCTACAAAAAATAGAACCATTAGTATCCATTTTAAAAGAACAAACAAAATTAAAAAAAAAACACTAATAGAAGAAAATATAGAAGAATGTCTTATTCAAGAAGGGGATCTTCAACAACAACATCAGACAGTGAAGAATCATTTACAACAGAAAGATATTCTTCATCCTTCTCCTCAGGTTCAAAACCATACCATCAATTACGGGTTGTAACAAAAATCTCAACATTTTGGGCAAAAGTTTAGCCTTCAACTTGTTCAAAATCCGACCCCCCATGCTAAATGAGGATTCGGAAGCAACTGAAGTGATTGGAATGGCTAAAACATCTCTAGCAATGAGTGAAAGTACAAGAAAATACATAGATTGTGTTTTCCAATAATCTAAAATATCAAACTCAATCATCGGTGCGAGGGAGAAGGGGCAAAAAATGTAGGAGTCAACATCATATTTATCACTCTTAGAAGCAGCCAAATTAGCAGCAAAGTTCTACAATAAAACAGAAAAAGAGTTAGCAAACTGTAAATGAAAAAAATTAAAAGTGAAAACAGTAGCCTAAATAACACTGACCTGAAACAGATTTGATTTTTTGAATGTCCGAGGCCGATAGGAACCCGACAAACTTGTACATTGAGATGAATTACTTTGGACAGAAGAATTAGAAGAGGAAGAACAAAGAACAAATCTAGAATAATAGATGTACAAACTAACAAAACTCATTGTAAACAAGACTTACCCTCCTTTCAACCTCATCCTCAACATAGAGGACACCATACAACTCCTTCAGAAGTTGCAACTTATAACGAGGATCAAGCAAAACAGACAAAGACAGAATGGTCAAGTGTTCAGACTAGTATTTTTCGTACAACTCAAGCATAGGTCCTTGTTGAGAAATATTTTGATATAACAATTATGTGAAAAATGTTTTAGGACTTGTTTAAAGACTTCAAAAATAATTCAAAGTCCTTAAAACTTGACAAAATGTTTTAAAAGAGTTCGATTGAATACCTATATCGAACTACTCTTTTAAAAGTCGAAAAATGCCCAAAATACATGTTTATTATAGTAAAGTTTCGAAACCTTAAACAAAGGTCTAGAAACTTGTCAGGGCAGTAGCCAAATTTAGAATGGCTTTAAAATGGTTTTAAAAGGTTTTTAAAATGTGTTTAAAAGACCAAATTTCACAAAAACCATAGGCCGTTTCGAAACACCATAGGGCGTTTCGAAACAGGGTGATTCCAGTGGCAAAACGTTTCGATACACGTATCGAAACGGGCCAAGCGTTCCGAAACGGTATAGGCCGTTTCGATACGCCTACGTGGCAACGACCCTAACGGCTATAAACCCCAACGGCTCTTTCCAATCTAATATTCAAAATGCAGGCGTTTCGAAACAGGTATAAGGCGTTCCGATACGCGTTCCGAAACGGGGACAGGGTGTTCCGAAACGGATACAGGGTGTTCCGAAACGGGTACCCCGACAGGCTGCAATGGCTATCTCTATAAAGAGGCGTTCCGAAACGGGCTTGAGGCGTTCCGAAACGGGTAGCAGCTGAATTGCATTTTGGATGGAATTAAAGTCTTCAAACGGCTATATTTTGATCCCAACGGCCATAAACGGCTACAAACTCAATTGGGACTATAAATAAGGCCTCCTAGCATCAAGAAACATCAAGAGACAAGATCCAAGATTCATGATCAAGAGAAATAGCGTTTAAGTCTTTATCTTCCTCATTTCTCTTGTAAATATTGTATAGAGAGTGTTTTGTTTTTCATTGTTTTTATTCCTTACACTCTTGTGAGCTCAACTCTCGTAAACACCCACCTTGAGAGGTATATTTGTTTACAACTTTCTACCCTTGTATAAGGAGAGGTTCTAGTTTAGCCTTGAGAGAAAAACTAGAGAGGTTCTATCTTAGCCATTGAAAAGATAGGGTTGTAAGGTTACCCTTTGTCCTCAAAAGGAAGAATTCATTGTTGAGTGAATTGGGAAATCCTTAGTGGACGCTAAGGTAGTGGATGTAGACTTTGGTTAGAAAGTCGAACCACTCTAAAATCATCGTGCAAAAATTGTCTACCATTATTTCGGTTTTAGCCAATTCAACCACCAAGCAATTACAACCCTCCTTGACGGTTTCGGTGATCGATTCGAGCGTGCTAAAAAACCCAACAATTGGTATCAGAGCCTCGTCTCCATCGAAGGACTAACATCCAGGAGCAAAGATCCAAAGCTCGTAGTCCACCGTACAAGAAAATGGCAAGCGGTTCTACAATGATTTCATTTGAAGAAGGCCGCTCTATCATGTGTCCTCCTCTCTTCAAAGGAGAAGGTTACTTCCAATGGAGCAACATTATGAAATATTTCATTCAAGGATTCAACCTTGACATTTGGAAGATTATCATAAGTGGACATTCGGAAGCTCCTAAAAAGAAGAAGAAAAGGAGTGTCGAAGACACAAAGAAGGACCATCTCAATGCAAAGGCTATGCACATTCTTCTCTGTGCCCTAAGTGAAGAAATTTCCAAGAAGGTCTCCCCATCCAAAAGTGCCAAAGAAATCTGGGAGAAGCTTGAGAAATTCTATGGGAAAGAAGAGAAGAAAGATGATGCTTCATCATGTGCAATCCTCCCTTCAACACCTAAGGTGAATGGTGTTTTGGCTCTCGATGAGCCCGAGGTATCTTCTAACTCAGATGAATTAAATTTACATTCTTTTGATGAGTTACAAGATGCTTTTAATGAATTATATTTGGAATTTGAGACCATGAATTCCAAATTTAGGAAAATGATTTCAAAACTCGAAACTGAAAATGATTTTCTTTTAAAAACAAAAATGGACTTTGAAAATCAAAATGAAATTTTGAAAAATGATTTAGAATTTTCAAAAACAAGTAAAGATGTTTTAGAAAAAGAAAATTTTGATTTAAAAGTTAAGCTTGAAAGCTTAACAAAAGAAAAAGAAATCATTTCTAATAATTCATTTCATCCCGTAATGGCAAAATGCTCACATTGCCATTATCATGGTCATTCATTGCATACTTGTCCTATAAAGAAAAGAAAAACTTATAGGATTAGACAAGTATGGGTTCCTAAGGGAACTAGAGACATTGAAATTAATGTTAATGGATCCAAAGCAATTTGGATACCAAAATCAAAGTAAATGTCTCTTGTAGGTGTGTTGGAGCAAAGGCAAGAAAAGCAAGAATCTTAAATGCTCTAGTCACACAAGTGAAGATGAAGAGATGTCCTATCTCTTCAACAAATTCACCCGATTCATGAAGAACAAAAATGGAATAATCCAAACATGAATCGAGGAAGAAGATGAAGGATTCCCACAAATCCAAAAAGAAGGATCATCTTCTAAACAAGCATACGTGGCCACTTGGAGTGATGAAGACTCCACCGATAATGAAGTAGCCCACCTATGCATGATGGCCCTCAATAAGGGGGAGGTAACTTCTAACTCATCTATTTCAAATTCTTATACATTTGATGAATTACAAGAAGCCTACGATGAATTGGTTTTTGAATTCAAGGCTTCATTTTCGAAAAATAAAAAAAATTGATTTCAAAGTTAAAAATCGAAAATGATTTGCTTTCTAAAACCAATTTAGAGTTTGAAGCAAAAATCAAAGATTTTGAGCTTAAAGTTTTAGATTTACAAAACTTGCTTCAAACAATGGAAAGAGATCATCAAAAAGAAATCGATGATCTCAAAAAGGAAAAAGATTTGATTTCCAAAGAGCTTGAAAAGAAAAATAATTTTTGGAAAATCAAATTTTTATGTAAGACAATCTAGTGCCCCTAGATTTTTAAATGGAAAATGTTTTAGAAGTGTTTGGGTCCCAAAAGGACTAACCACTTCAACTAAAAAGGATGAAATTGAAAAATGGATTCCTAAGGGGACTAAACTTTGTGCTACTAACGTCTATGGATCCAAATCAATTTGGATACCAAAAATTACTTGATTGTCTTTTGCTAGGTGTGATGGAGAATGATCAACAAGTCAAAAATTAAGGGGGAGCTCCATGCACACAAGGAAGAACACTTGAAGAAGGAGGGCTTCACATCCTCCCTTGAGTTCAAGTGTGGTAAAATCTAGTTGTTTTAGTGTTTATTGATTTATTTTATTTTATGTCAACTAGATAGTCATAAATGTTGGATTAACATTTCAATGATGCTTTGAGTAAGGGGGAGCCAATTTTTTTTTAACCAAAATTTTAAGTGTCAAAATTTTTTTTCTCCTATGTTATCTTGAACTTAAATGTCATTTTAAATTCTTTTTGATATAATAAAAAGGGGGAGAAATGGTTAAATGATTTGAAAAATTGAATTTTCAAATGAATAAGGGGAGCTTTATTTTATTTCATATCTTAATCTCTTATTCACAATTTTAAAGTTAAAAGGGGGAGAATCCCAAACAATTTTTCAAGTTGGTTTTATTATATCAAAAAGGGGGAGATTGAAGAACTAATGTTTTGATATAATAATTGAAAAATGTATTGGACTGATTTAAAAAGAATTTAAAACATTTCCAAAGTCCAAACAACTTGAAATTATGTTTAGGGAAGTTTTCAAACCGTTTTCGATACTCCCACATAAACCCCATTGTTATTATGTACTATAAAGATTTGAATTATTTTTGATATAACAAAAAGGGGGAGAAATAAGTGAAAAATTAAGGGGGAGCTTTTTGTCAAAAACAATTTTTCAAAATGTTTTGTTATATCAAAAAGGGGGAGATTGTTGAGAAATATTTTGATATAACAATTATGTGAAAAATGTTTTAGGACTTGTTTAAAGACTTCAAAAATAATTCAAAGTCCTTAAAACTTGACAAAATGTTTTAAAAGAGTTCGATTGAATACCTATATCGAACTACTCTTTTAAAAGTCGAAAAATGCCCAAAATACATGTTTATTATAGTAAAGTTTCGAAACCTTAAACAAAGGTCTAGAAACTTGTCAGGGCAGTAGCCAAATTTAGAATGGCTTTAAAATGGTTTTAAAAGGTTTTTAAAATGTGTTTAAAAGACCAAATTTCACAAAAACCATAGGCCGTTTCGAAACACCATAGGGCGTTTCGAAACAGGGTGATTCCAGTGGCAAAACGTTTCGATACACGTATCGAAACGGGCCAAGCGTTCCGAAACGGTATAGGCCGTTTCGATACGCCTACGTGGCAACGACCCTAACGGCTATAAACCCCAACGGCTCTTTCCAATCTAATATTCAAAATGCAGGCGTTTCGAAACAGGTATAAGGCGTTCCGATACGCGTTCCGAAACGGGGACAGGGTGTTCCGAAACGGATACAGGGTGTTCCGAAACGGGTACCCCGACAGGCTGCAACGGCTATCTCTATAAAGAGGCGTTCCGAAACGGGCTTGAGGCGTTCCGAAACGGGTAGCAGCTGAATTGCATTTTGGATGGAATTAAAGTCTTCAAACGGCTATATTTTGATCCCAACGGCCATAAACGGCTACAAACTCAATTGGGACTATAAATAAGGCCTCCTAGCATCAAGAAACATCAAGAGACAAGATCCAAGATTCATGATCAAGAGAAATAGCGTTTAAGTCTTTATCTTCCTCATTTCTCTTGTAAATATTGTATAGAGAGTGTTTTGTTTTTCATTGTTTTTATTCCTTACACTCTTGTGAGCTCAACTCTCGTAAACACCCACCTTGAGAGGTATATTTGTTTACAACTTTCTACCCTTGTATAAGGAGAGGTTCTAGTTTAGCCTTGAGAGAAAAACTAGAGAGGTTCTATCTTAGCCATTGAAAAGATAGGGTTGTAAGGTTACCCTTTGTCCTCAAAAGGAAGAATTCATTGTTGAGTGAATTGGGAAATCCTTAGTGGACGCTAAGGTAGTGGATGTAGACTTTGGTTAGAAAGTCGAACCACTCTAAAATCATCGTGCAAAAATTGTCTACCATTATTTCGGTTTTAGCCAATTCAACCACCAAGCAATTACAACCCTCCTTGACGGTTTCGGTGATCGATTCGAGCGTGCTAAAAAACCCAACAGTCCTGCCATTGCAGAAATGCCTTCACAAGGATCATTGTGAGCATCACACGATAGCTTCTCAATGGCTACAACATTAACCAAATACAAATTAGTAGTAGGATACTTGGATCCTGAGAACAGAGTAGTAATTTCAAAGAAAGGCTCAAGAAAATCACAGATTAATTGAGCAGTTTCCCACTCATCCTTTAATATAATATCCAAGTCATTTTCTCTATTGACAAACAAATTGGTAGCTAACTTAGCATCAATAGCCCTATGTAGTATCAAGTAAGTGGAGTTCCATTGAGTAGGAACATCAAATACCAACTTACCAGAAAAACTAAAACCACAATCTCTAACAGCCGAATCAAAGTTGCAAAGTCTAGAATCAAAAGAGTCAATAAATTTAACAATTTCACGCAACTTAACAACAGAAGAATCAATTACCTTCAACCCTTTTTGAACTATCAAGTTCAGAATATGGGCAGCACACCTAATGTGAAAGTACTTACCATTGCAAGGAAGGGGAGAAATGGCATGCAAATCGTCTTTGAGACGCTTAACCATTCTCTCATTTGCAGAAGCATTATCAAGGGTAATAGTAAAAACTTTCTTCTTAAAACCCCACTCACATATCATTTTTTTCACAAATTTATAAATAGACTCACCATCATGGGGTGGGGGGAAACGACGAAAGTTCAGTATTTTTTACTGGATTTTCCAATTATTATCAACATAATGTGCAGTCAGGGCAAAATATGAACGTGAAGTGCAAGCAGATCATCCATCACATGTAAAACAGATACGACTTAAAACATAATGCATTGAATCAAGTAACAATTTTTTATGCTTCTCATGCTTTAACACGCAATGCTTAGTAACAATATACCTAGAGATATCCTTGACATTAGGATTAAGATAATGATGCAAAACCCTAAGTTTATCATGCTCAACCATGCTTAAAGCATAACCATGACACATAATAGCTTCAACAAACAAATCACAGTAAGATTTCCGATCAAAAGAACTTCCTATATAACTATCGGGATTAGTTGCAAGGAAGTTCTTGTAGGTTTGGCATTTTCAGTAAGTCTTTTAGGGTTAGAGGTACCAATATAAGAATCAACTTTATACCTTTTTGTTTTGCAATACTTTCATTCAGCAAAAAGACCATCATGGTTCTTAACGAAGCAATAATGATCCCAAACAAGAGAAGTTCTTCTCACAAACTCTGTTAAAGATGCAGCAATTGAAGCCCTCCTTTTAGAGGGAAGAACAACTTCAGAGGCTTGGTCATTTACATCTGCTTCAAACAAAACAGAAACAAAAAAGAACTAGGTATTGATAAAATAATAACAAAAACTTCTGAAAATAAAAAAAAGACAAAGGAGTATACCTCTTTGAACGGGAAACTCCAACTCATAGAAAATATCATCCATAGGCATAGTTGTGCTAAATGATGAAAAGAGAACACTGTGAAATTCCAGAAACGAAACAAACAACTAAAAACACAATTAAAGAATGCATGTCAAAGAATCCAGAAACCATAGAGATATATATACAACTAATGGCACAAAATAAAACCCTAAACCAGAAAATCTAAGTGGTTTCAGTTTAATCCTTGTACGTGGTGTTGTTAAATCTTTCCACAGGGTCCTTTAGAAACCCTTTTTGGCACCAATATCCCCGCAAGACGGGTAGTCCAGCCTAAACACTCAGATTAAACCAAGGAAACCCTAGCCCTAAACAACTAAACACTCAATTGTAAACCATGCATAATAAACCAAACCAGAATCAAAGAACCCTAAACATCTTAACACTCAAAATAAAGCAAACAAGTTAAAACATCTATAGACAAACATACATAACAAAATCCAGAACATATATAGACAAACATATAAACATATACATAACATAAGCAGAAACATTAAAATATATACATAAATAAATATATACACTGCATCACATATTTCAAATCAGAAACCATAGAAACTAACATAAACCATATATGCAAAACCATACATAGATACATACAGAAACCATATATACAAAACCATATATACAAAAATAGAAATATACATGCAAAACTATAAAGGCAACCAAAAACGATACATGCAAACAGAAATATGCATGCAACCAAAAACAATAAAGGCAGACAGAAATAAACATGCAACCAAATGAAAAGGAAAACAAAAATATACAAGCAACCTTCTAGAGAAACAAACCCACGCGAAAGATGAACAGTCTGACAGAAGCCAGAAACCTTCATGAGATACAAAGGTGAATAGTTAGTAAAAAATAGAAACTAAATGTTAAACGAACAAAAAAATATTAAATAAAAAATGAGAGAATAGAAGATCAAACTTACCGAAATTGGAAACTGGAAAAGCAGAGAAGATCAACTCCCATAAATGAAAAGGCAGAGAAGGTTAATGTATCTAGAAACTGGAAAGTGAAGGGTCAGAATCTGAAGAGGTAAGATGACAATACGAAAGGATTTTGGGATTAAGGATTGGGATTTAGGGATTAGAGGCTAGTGTTTGGGGATTATGGTTCATGGTTAAGGGATTTTTGGGTTTAGGAATTAAGGGTTTAGGGATTAAGGGTTAGGGAATAGTATTTAGGGTTAGGGTTAAGAATGAATTAGGTTTAGGGTAAAATAGAATTGAAGTTGGGTTTAGGGTTTTGAAGGATTGAAGAGAGGAATTCTCAAGAACATGAGGCTGTTCTTGAGAAAAGTTTGGGTTTTGATCAAAGATAAACAAGTTTGAGGAGAATTTTTGTGTTTGTAGAGGATCTGGGAAGTTTTTTTTGGAAGAACAAGGATGAACTTGGTTTAAAGCCAAGATTTTGATCGAAAAATGAAAGAAATTCTAGGAATTTGGTGTTTGTGGATGAGAGATAATTTGAGAGTATATTTTGGCAGAGTAACAGTAGGGAGAAGAGAAATGTGCTAAAAGGCTGAGGGGTGAGGCTCTATATATAGGCCTTAAACCGGGTCAGAAGATCCGCGTGTTTTGAAACGGGTGGGGGTTATTACTCGGGTCTTGCTCCGCAAGCACTCATACTTTGATTTCTTTCAATTTCGTCCTTTTTTGTGAAATTGAGCTTAAAGCTTTGTTTTATTTTCAATTTCATCCTTAATTTAGTTTTAAGGTTCAAGGTTGTGGTTTAATTTAGGGTTTAAGGTTTTAATTTAGGGTTTTAATTTAGGGTTTAGTGATTTGTTTAGTGTAACCCCCTAAACCCGACCTAGAAGAATTGGATTGAATATAGGAACTCAAGCTCAAAGCTTGTCCCTCAAGTAAATAACCTGATTCAAAACTTTAATTCCAAAATAGATAATAATAATATTATATAATACATATTTATAAAATCAATCTGAAAGTATTAAATATCAAAAAATGTATATGCATGATAAAACGTAATATCCCAATAAAACATTTGAAATCTAAAATTAAATACAATCTGATAAAACATATAATATCAATAGGTCCAAGTATCATACTGATAATAAATAAATAAATAAAGCTGGAAAAATGAGGTCCTCCAAGTACCGTAGCCTAGACATGAGTATCTGAAATAGAAACTAAGAGGGACTCAGCGAAAATGCTCAGTGTGTCTCTACAGTGCAAATAGAACTAACAGAATCATCATATCAACAAAGTTAACCAGACATTATCAGATTACAATTTTCCATCAAGAATCAATTCAAACACATAAACAGGTATGAATGAATATGCAACACAATATGACATACACCCAACTGCATCACCATCCGAAGAGTAAGGTTCCCCCAGAACCACTCTCAACCTTGTCACCATCCGAAGTGGAATCCAGCCCGTAGGGCTAAACCACTAATCTGAAGTAGACATCAACCCGAAGGAGGAAGCTACTAAATTTCCCCGTACAGAATCTCAACCATAATCAGATGACATAAAATCCGAGTTCTGAATCTGAATGCATTGTTTATCAACAGAAATGCATAATCATATAATCTGATATACAATAATCTGAATCTGATAATATAGATAAATATTGCATAATGTAACAGAATGATGAACAAGTCAAATATTATAGATCAACAGAATATTATTATCATACATTATCAGACCACATCATATATACATTTCAGCCCATCAACACATTTACATACAAAGCACTGTAAACAGACAGCACAGAAGAGAACACACCTCAGGTAGCTAACACTCAATGTTGACGGTGACGTCTCCCACGCTCAGCTCTATCTCTAGGTCGGTCAGAGTCAGCTCCTATAATAATTAAATACAACATCAAAGATACTACTACTATGCCAAGACACTAATAATATAGATATCGAATATATTATTAATAAAACTCACGAGCGGATCCCGATGTCTGAGCAACAAGAGGTCGTCCAGGTGGATGAGGAGGAAGGATCTCAGTATCCGAGTCAACGTCGTCTGCAAATAAGAATAATTCTAATTAATTTCCCGATATTCAAATCTTTAAATACTAAGCATAATCGGACAAAAGCGGTAAAACGGTCTTTCGGGTTTGAATTTGAGAAAACGGGCAGCGGAAACGGAATCAGGACGTCGAAAAACATGAAATAGGCATTTTTTTTTGAAAAAGTCAACGGGTCAACGATCAACGGGTCAACGCTAACGTCATCGCTGACGTCGGTCGGCTCTTTATAAGACAAACCGATTCGATTCTATAAATCCGGTTCAATCCGGTTCAGCCTTCTGGACCTGTTCAGTCCGGTCCAAGCCAAAACCCCGTTTTTACTACCGATTTGAAAATTAGCCTTTCCCCTAATCGGATTTCATCGCCGGAACGCATGTCGGTAACCTCCAAACGTCACATTTCCAGCCAATTCCACAAGTAATGCTCCATTTAAAGCAACCAAACACAAGCCCACACAATCTAAACCACAAATTCGGCCAAAACCATACATAAAACCAAAAGTCGAGTAGCTCGAACGAATTTCGTGTAATCTGGTCGGCAACGGAAGAAACGAAGGGTTGGCTAGGATCGGGACAGTGCGGTGAGTTGGATGGCGGTGTTAGATCGACGATCAGACAGTGCTTGGCCCTTGGCCGGACGCTGAACGGAAATGAAGGGAGTTTGTTTAAGGGAGGCTGTCAAACGGAACAAGAGAGAGGGGGAAGGGAGTGCAGCACAACAAAACCCAAAAATCTGAAATGGGTGTCAAAATGAGTATAAATGCCCTTACAAAAGGGTAAATCACAAAGCGTGCCATCGAACTTTCTAGGGTTTATGAAACGAAACTTAAGTTTTGCAACCTTTGCAATTTGGTCACTAAAATTCTGAAAATTTCCAATTAAAATTTCCCAAAATTTAGGGTTCTGAATTAGAGATTTTAATCAATTTAGAATTTTAATTTAGGGTAAAATTTTGGGGTGTTACAACTCTCTCCCTATTAAAAAAGAAATTTCGGCCTCGAAATTTACCTAGAGCAAAAAGGTGCGGATACTGAGCTCGGATGACAGTCTTGGGCTCCCACGTAGCCTTATCATGAATACGACCACGCCACAAGACTTTGACCATCTTAATGGTCTTCCTTCTAAGAACATTTTTATCCCGAGCAAGAATCTCAATAGGCTCATCCTCAAAACACAAATCAGGATGGACCTCAATATCCTAAACAGGCATAACTTGTGACGGATCAGGATGATAACGTCTCAACACTGAAAAATGAAAGACATCGTGAATACGCTGAAGCTCTGGTGGTAGCTCTAGCTGATAAGCAAATGGTCCGACTCGATGAATAATCTGATAAGGGCCAATGTAACGAGGACTCAGCTAGCCCTTTAGACCAAACCGAAGTACCTTCCTCCAAGGAGATACTTTCAAGAAAACCTCATCACCCACCTCAAACTCAAGATCACGACGTCTCAAATTGGCATAAGACTTATGCCTGTCAAAAGCAGCCTTAAGCCGACCCTGAATCAATCTGACGGTCTGCTCAGCCTCATGCACAATCTTAGGTCCCAATAATATATGCTCATTCAACTCAGTCCAACCAATAGGTGATCGACATTTACGTCCATACAGAGCCTCATACAATGCCATCTTAATACTGGCCTGATAACTGTTATTATAAGCAAACTCTACAAGCGGCAGGAAATCCTCCCAACTACCTCTGAAATCAAGAATACAGCCCCTCAGCATATCCTCAAGAATCTGAATCACACGCTCAGACTGACCATCTGTCTGTGGATGATAAGATGTATTGAAGTTCAACCAATTACCTAAAGCAGAATGAAGAGACCCCCAGAATTTTGAAGTGAACCTCGGATCTCTGTCAGAAATAATAGATGATGGTACCCCATGAAGTCGAACAATCTCAGAAATATAAAGTTGAGCTAACTTACTCAAAGAATGGTCAACTCGGACATGAATGAAATGCGCGAACTTCATCAGACGATCAAGAATAACCCAGATAGAATCCTTCTTTGACGGAGTCAAAGGAAGTTCACTAACAATGTCCATAGTCACGCGCTCCTACTTCCACTGAGGAATCTCAATATGCTGAAGTAACCCAGACGAACGATGATGCTTTGCTTTGACTTTTTAACAAGTCAAACATCTCGATACAAATTCGACGATGTCTCACTTGAGACCTTTCCATCAGTACCTTTCACGAAGATTCTTATACATCTTGTCACCACCAGGATGCATAGAATAAGGACTGTCACGGGCCTCACGGAGAATAACCTGTTTTAACCCAGATTTCCTCGAAATACAATACCGGCCACGGAAACATAATACCCCATCCTAATCAATAGAGAAATCCTGGGATGTACCTTCATGCACCTCTCTGATACGATGCATCAAAAACGGATCACTCAGCGCTCAACTCGTATAATGGAAACCAATGTAGGAATAACCTGAAGTTCTGCCAACAAACTGCCATAATCGTACAAACTCATCCGAGAAAACAAAGCTCTCAAATCTGAAATGGTGTTACGACCCAATGTATCAACCACGGCATTAGCTTTACCCGGATGATATTCAATCTCACAATCATAATCCTTAAGAAGCTCTAACCAGCGACGCTGTCTCAGATTAAGCTCTTTCTGAGTGAGGAGGTATTTCAGACTCTTATGGTCTGTATAGATATAACACTTATGCGATTTCATATCTTATGGTCATGCGATTTCAACTGTCGAGACGCATAAGCCACTACCTTTCTGTCCTGCATCAGAACACACCCCAATCTGGTGTACGAAGCATCACTGTAAACTGTATAAGCCTTACCAGGCTCAGGCTGAATCAAAACCGGTACTTCAGTCAACATAGACTTAAGCCTCTCGAAACTAGACTGTTGAGCCTCAGCCCAAACAAAGAGAACATCCTTCCTCAGAAGCTTAGTCAACAGAGCTGCAATAGAAGAGAAACCCCTCAACGAACCTCCGATAATAACCAGCTAAACCCAAGAAGCTTCGAATCTCAGGAACATTCTTGGGTTGCTTCTAACTCATAATAGCCTCGACCTTCTTTGGATCAACCTGAATACACTGTGCAGAAACTATATGACCCAGAAACATAACCTCAGAAAGCCAAAATTCACATTTACTGAATTTTGCATACAATTGTTTCTCTCGCAGAGACTGTAACACAATCCGAAGATTTTCCTCATGCTCTGACTTAGATCTAGAATATATCGGTATATCATCAATGAATACCATAACAAACTGGTCAAGATAGGGTTGAAACACCCTATTCATCATATCCATAAAAGCGGCAGAGGTGTTAGACAACCCAAAAGGCATCACAAGGAACTCATAATGACCATATCGTGTCCAGAAAGCTGTTTTGAACACACAATAATCCTTAACCTTGAGTTGGTAATAACCAGATCTCAGGTCTATCTTAGAGAATACCATAGCTCCCCGGAACTGGTCAAATAGATAATCAAAATGAAGAAGAGGATATTTGTTCTTGATCGGCAGCTTGTTCAGCTTTCGATAATCTATACAGGGTCGAAGTGTTCCATCCTTCTTCTTAACAAACAAAACAGAAGCTCCCCAAGGTGAAACACGAGGTCGAATGAAATCTCGATCCAACAATTCTTGCAACTGAATCTTCAACTATTTAAGTTCTTTCGGTGCCATTCGATAAGGTGCCATAGACACAGGAGCTGTACTCGGATAAACCTCGATGCTAAACTCAACCTCATCCCGTTTCGGCGGTACCCCAGGTAATTCTTCCAAAAAAATGTCTGGAAAGTCTTTCACAACTCGAATCTTATCTAATCCAGAATCAGACTGTCTCGGATCAAGGATATAGGCAAGATAAGCAATATACCCTTTCCTGATCATTTTCTCAGCTTTGAGAGCTGAAACGATATTAGATAGGAACCCTCTGCGCTCACCAATCAGAATCACCCCACGATCATCAGAAGTTCGCAGTGTAGCCCTTTTCTTTTCACAATCTAAAGTAACATGGTGAGCAGACAACCAATCCATACCTAGGATAAGATCGAACTCCCCAAAGGGTAACTCCATCAAATCAGCTGGAAAGATCTCCCATTGAGTCTCAAGAGGACAATTCCTATATAATTTAGTAACTTCAACAGGATTACCCACTGGACTGTGAACAGTAACATCACTAAAAGTATCCTCAACAGAAATCTCAAGACCCCCAGACACAGAACTCGCAACATATGAATGAGTTGAACCATTATCAAGCAGAGCAAAGTACGAAATAGACTGGATATAAAATGTACCGGTAATAACATCTAGCTCATCAAAATCCTCGTGGCTCCTGGTAGAATAAACTAACCTCGGCTGTCTGGCCCTTGATCCTGCTTATCCTCTACTCAGAGATGGTCTACCTCTACTAGCAGAACCTGAAGTAACAGATCTGACCTGACCTCTTCCCCTGGCGTGAGTCTGTATTGATTCCTAAGAGTGAGTAGTAGTAAAAGCTGAGGGAGGTGGGACCGGAAAATCTCTGAAATGGTGCTCGAATGAACCACATCTGAAACAAGCTCCAGTCTGCTTCCTACACTCGCCCGAATGCCACTTCTTACAAAAAGGACATTGTGGCACCTCTCGAGTACCAGTCGAACCACCAGCACTAGCAGTCGGAACAGAAGAAGTCATTGGTCTAGCTCTCGAATAACTCTGATAGTCTGACTCATCTCTGGCTCTCTTCCTAGACTGATTCCCCTGACTATGCTGAACAGGCACTAACGCTGGTCTCTTTTCTCTATCAGATCCATGCGACTCAAGATGTCTCAACTCTGCCTCATTGCGCTCAGCTCTCTAGCTCATTGAGTAATATCTTTGTATTCATGGTCCATATGTAGAGCAACATCGGCCTTTATCGTAGGACACAATCCCTTCAGGAACCAATCACACTTGTCCTTCTCAGTGGTCAATAATCCAGGGACATACTGAAACAATCTCATAAACTCGATCTCATAATCATTAACAGACATATCATTCTGCCTCAGATTCATAAAATCATCTCTGCACTTAGCTATATACTCAGCTCTGACATATCGGTCACGGAAAGCCTGTGTGAAATGATCCCAAGTAACCTTACTAGCTGGAGTAACAAGCTCCTCAGCCTCCCACCAATTCTGTGCTTCACCCTGCAGCAGTGAAACGACAGCCCTGAGTTTCTGGTCGGTAGGATAATCCATCTTAACAAATAGTCATTGAAGCTTCTTCAGCCAGTACTCTGCATCTACCGGGTCTGTACCCGTCTTTCCATCGAACATAGTCATCCTGGTAGCTAGAAACTTTGTGGATATGGGTCTTCGAACACCCTCAGATCGGCGAAGGTATCTCAATAGCTCTCTCTCAACAGTAACAACATTCGTACCCAATGTCTCACTATCCCCTGAATCACGAGGACCACTATTCTGAGCAGGCTGAACATGTGGGTCTCCTCCACCAGTCTGATGAGCTTCAGTCTGTTGAGCTCCTGTCTGGTCCACATGTTGCTCCTCCACATTCGCACCCTGGACCTCACCCTGATTTTGTATCGAACCTTCAGGAGGTGGAACGTCACTATCTGCAGTCGCGGTACGACCTCGACCACGACCTCGATCGACCGCTACTCTAGAACTTTTCTGAGGTGGCATAGTAATATATCTACAAAAGACAGAATCATAATATTGGAATCTGTACTTGAAGACCTTATTCAGAATATGTATAAATATTATTCATAAAAGATCATAAGTTTTCTGAAATTCCCGTTTTACCCGAAAACATTTAATAATGCAAGCAAAAATTTATTTTCAATTTAAAATTAATTTAAATCACCCAGGTCGAATGTTGAACCTGCCTCTGATACCACTAAATGTAACCCCCTAAACCCGGCCCAGAAGAATTGGATCGAATATAGGAAGTCAAGCTCAAAGCTTGTCCCTCAAGTAAGTAACCTAATTCAAAACTTTAATTCCAAAATAGATAATAATAATAATATTACATAATACATATTTATAAAATCATTCTGAAAGTATTAAATATCCAAAATATATATGCATGATAAAACGTAATAACACAATAAAACATCCGAAATCTGAAACTAAATACAATCTGATAAAACATATAATATCAATAGGTCCAAGTATCATACTGATAATAATAAATAAATAAAGCAGGAAAAATGAGGTCCTCCAAGTACCGTAGCCTAGACATGAGTATCTAAAATAGAAACTAAGGGGGAGTTAGCGAAAACGCTCAGTGTGTCTATACAGTGCAAACAGAACTAACAGAATCATCATATCAACAGAGTCAACCAGACATTATCATAATACAATTTTCCATCAAGAATCAATTCAAACACATAAACAGGTATGAATGAATATACAACACAGTATGACATGCACCCAACTACATCACCATCCGAAGAGTAAGGTTCCCGGAACCACTCTCAACCTCGTCACCATCCGAAGTGGAATCCAGCCCGTAGAGCGAAACCATTGATCCGAAGTAGACATCAACCCGAAGGATAATGCTACTAAACATCCCCGTACAAAATCCCAACCATAATGAGATGACATAAAATCCGAGTTCTGAATCTGAATGCATTGTTTATCAATAGAAATGCATAATCATATAATTCGATATACAATAATCTGAATCTGGTAACATATATAAAAATTGCATAATGTAACAGAATGCTGAACAAGTCAAATATCACATATCAACAAAATATTATTATCATACATTATCAGACCACATCATGCATACATTTCAGCCCATCAACACATTTACATACAGATCACTGTAAACAGATAGCTCAGAAGAGAACACACCTTAGGTAGCTAACACTCAACATCGACGGTGACGTCTCCCACGCTCAACTCTATCTCAAGGTTGGTCAGAGTCAGCTCCTATAATAATTAAATACACCATCAAAGATACTACTACTATGCCAAGCCACTGATAATATAGATATCGAATATGTTATTAATTAAACTCATGAGCGGATCCCGATGTCTGAGCAACAGGAGGTCGTCCAGGTGGAGGAGGATGAAGGATCTCAGTATCTGAGTCAACGTCGTTTGCAAATAAGAATAATTCTAATTAATTTCTCGATATTCAAATCTTTAAATACTAAGCATAATCAGACAAAAGCGGTCAAAACGGTCTTTTGGGTTTGAATTTGAGAAGAGGGGTAGCGAAAATAGAATCAGGATGTCAAAAAACATGAATTAGGCCTTTTTTGAAAAAGTCAACGGTCAACGGTCAACGGGTCAACGATAACGTCAATCGGCTCTTTATAAGACAGACTGGTTCGGATTTGTAAATTCGTTTCAATCTGGTTCGGCCTTCTAGGCCGTTTCAGTCCGGTCTAAGCCAAAATCCTCATTTTTCTACCGATTTAAAAATTAGGGTTTCCCCTAATCGGAATTCGCCGCCGGAATACACGTCAGTAACCTCCAAACGTCACATTTCCAGCCAATTCTACAAGTAATACCCCATTCAAAGCAACCAAACACAAACCCACACAATCTAAACCGCAAATTCGGCCAAAACCATACCTAAAACCAAAAGTCGAGGAGCTCGAATGGAATACGTGTAATCTGGCCGGCAACAAAAGAAACGAAGGGTTGGCTAGGATCAGAACAGTGCGGCGAGTTGGATGGCGATGTTAGATCGACGATCGGACAGTGCTTGGCCCTTGGTCGTACGGTGAACGGAAATGAAGGGAGTTTGTTTAAGGGAGGCTGTCGAACGGAACGAGAGAGAGGGGGAAGGGAGTGCGGCGCAACAAAACGCAAAAATCTGAAATGGGTGTCAAAATGAGTATAAATACCCTAACAAAAGGGTAAATCACAAAGCGTGCCATCGAACTTTCTAGGGTTTATGAAACGACGCTTAAGTTTTGCAACCTTTCCAATTTGTCACTAAAATTCCGAAAATTTCCAATTAAAATTTCCCAAATTTTAGGGTTCTGAATTAGAGATTTTAATCAATTTAGGGTAAAAAATCGGGGTCTTACATTTTGGGTTAATATATTTTATTTTTTAGGTTTTAAGGTTTAAGGTTTTCATTTATTGGTTAATAGGGTTTAGGGTTTATGGCTTTGAATTAGGGTTTTGTTTTAAAGGTTTATGGTTAAAGGTTTTTAGGGTTTAATATTTAATTTTTAGGTTTTATAGTTTTAGGGTTTTAGGGTTTTGATTTAGGGTTTAGGGTTTAATGAACTTAGGTTAGTTTGAGGGTTTAGTTTGTAAGGTTAGGGTTTAGTGTTTAGTGTTAGGGATTAGGGTATAAGGCTTAGGGTTTAATGTTATGATAACACATGATTTAGGGTTTTGATTTTATGGGTTTTAATTTAGGATTTAAGTTTAGGAATTTAGGGGTTTTGTTTCACCTTAGGTTTTTTGAATTAGTGTTTGAGGTTTAGAGTTCATTTTTTGTTTAGGGTTTAGGGTTATCATTAGAGTTTAGTATTTTTTTATTTTAGAACATATATTAGCATATATGTATGTATGTATGTATAAAACTAGATACCCTAAACCTAAAACCATCAACTCTAAACTCTAAACATATACATATATGTATACAATGTATATAAGTATGTATGAATATAAACACACACACGCACGCACGCACACATATTTTCTGCCTAATCAAGCCATTATAGCCATGAGAACATGACATTGTTTTGGGCTTTCCCCATAGTTTAAAATGATATTGTTCTAACACGTCCCGACCCGAATCTCGGAGAGATACATGTGCTTCTGAATGGGATGGGAAAAATTGTATTCAAGTCATGTCGCTTTTCAGTTGAATTTTTTTTCATTTTCTTTATGTTTTCTTTATTTCATGTTTTTTTAAATTTAATATTCATAAGTTCAAAAGAAAATTAATATTCATACTTTCAATTTATTTAAATTATACCTTTACTTTTTATTTATTTCAATTTAGCACTCATTTCCTTTATGTATTTTTAATTTAATTTTCACACTTTAATTTTCATTTTATTCAATTTGGTCCCGTTTTACTTTCTTCCATGTTAATTTGAGCACTTAAATTTATATTTTATTTAATTTAATATTATTTTTAAAATTTAGCTAGCTAATTTTATTGCGTGCGTGCATGTGTTTGAATAATTAGTAATAATTGTTTTATATAAATATATTTTTTTAAAAAGAGGGTCTCGTTAAAAACCCCTCTAAACCTAACAGGGGAAAAGAGTGCTCGGATTTTATTACTCGATCAAAAACTGACAATCATTCTTAACCCATACAATATCACCCAAAAGCACCACAAATGGAAAAACCCAAATAACAACGTACAAACCATCTAACTACACAGTAAGGAGCACGTCTCTATAGTATTTCCAATAAACTTGTTTGTCTGTCAACGCCATTTTTGACCAAAACGTGAGCAGCGATGTTTGCTTCCCTGTATTTCTCACAAAAATCTTTATATTGCCTCGCAATGCCATCAAAGGGGGCTGTAGTCGATGCCGGCTGGTTTATCTACTGAACCGCGGTCGATCTATCTGACTTGATGCAGATAGCCTCTATACCCTTCCACTTTGATGTCCCGAAAATGGAGCATGCTTCCAAAATACAACACATCTCTGCAGAAGTTGGATTGGAAAGACCAATTGGTTTAGAAAAACAAAGCAGAACTTTACCTTCGTGGTTGCGCAAAACACCTCCAATGCCTGCACTTCCAAAACTTCCCTTGACTGTTGCATCCATATTGAAATTCAACCATCCAACAGGTGGTGGCATCCAGTTGTTGGCACTCGATCTTGGTCTTTTAGAAAAAGGAATACACATATCCGACGGTAATCTGATGAAATTTAAAATAGACCTGATTGACCCTGGCAATTTACTTTTTGCCCAAAAACCAATTCAAACTAATGTAATTTCAAAAATATGGTCAATCGACAGTACTTTGTTTTTAAAAATCTTTTCATTCCTGCTCAGCCATATGGTCCATGTGAATCCAAAGAAAGCCAACTTCCAGACAGATTTTAGGGAGGCTTTAATAGGCTGGCTCTCCCAAGTTAGCAATAAGGATCGAAAGTTACCAAGAATAACTACTTGAACTCTCCATAGTTGCCACCAAAATTGCCAGATCCTCTATACAAAAGTACACTGGAAGAATAAGTGACTCGGAGTCTCCATCTCCAATGAGCAAAACGCGCAAAGGCAAGGACCCAGGGATGATACACCTCGTTTCGACAATTTCACCGCCATAGGGATTCTTCCAAGGACACGTCTCCACACAAATGCCTCTACTTTAGATGGGGCAAGATTAGCCCAGAAAAGTTTCCAAAAGGAATTTGTTTTCGTGCCAGACAACAACACAATATTGCAAAAATACTTAGCTTTATAAACGCCTTCAGAAGACCCTACCCAAGTTAAATTGTTCTGCTCGAAAATAGATTTTGCCGCCCTCTTGAGGACTTCTATAAAGTTTTCCCAAACCTCGAGTTCCCAATGGAACAAGTTCCGGTGAAGTTCCACCTCCCATGTCCAATCTCCATTTATCTTCTTACCGAAATTAGCAACTTTCCCCATTTCTTCGTTGCGAGAGCAAAAATTCTCGGAACAGTTGTTCTGAGGGATCTCACTTCAGTCTAATAATCTTCCCAAAATTTGATATTCTTGTCGTTGCCAATAACGCATCTGATATTTTTCACGAACAAATCATCTACAGAGTGCAGCGGCCTTGTAATGTTATTCTAGACTCAGGAGGGCTTGAACCCGAGAGTAGGTTTTGGCACAAGGGATGATTGGTCATATCTATATTTCTCCACAATCACCTTCCTCCATAGGCTATCAGCTTAATTTCTGAATCTCCATACCCATTTGTTTAGCAGTGATCTATTTTTCAAACACAAATCTAGAATACCCAGTCCTCTCATTTGAGTCACCCCAAAGAAAATTTGTAGTTATTTTATCTAGCAAAGAAGCCACACTCTTCGGCATTTTAAACAATGAGAGATGTTACACCGGTAGGTTTGAGAGAACCAATTTGATCAAAGTTAGACGGCCACCGAAAGATAGCAATTTACCTTTCAAAACTTGCAAACATTTCTTGAACTTCTCTATTATTGGCTTCCAAAGGATGAGGTTGTTGCGTATATTTCCTAAAGGAAAGCCCAGATAAGATGTAGGAAGTTTATCACCGCTGCATTTTAATATACCTGCCAATTGGTTCACAATCTGGCTCTCCACCCCCTACACCAAACAATTTTGTCTTCTTTAGATTGAGTTTTAGACCCGATGCAAGCTCGAAGACTCTTAAGGTCCTTTTTATGTTGCAGACATAATCTTTCTTTGCTTCGATAAAAGCAATCAAATCGTCGGCGAATTGTATGTGTGAGATACTCATCTCACGATTGTCAATTGGTACCCCTTTAAAAATCTCGAGAGATACAGCTTTGTTCAGTAACAAGCTCAGTGCCTCTCAAACCAAATTAAACAGTAAAGGGGAGGGAGGGCACCCCTGCCTTAAACCTCGTCTTATGTTGAATTTTTGGGTGGGCACTCCATTGATTAAAACATAAATAGAGGGAGACGAAATACACAGATTTATCCATCTTCTCCACCGAGAGCCAAACCCCATCTTGAGCATCATAAGATCTAAAAAAGACCAGTCTATGGTATCGTATGCTCTTTTGAAATCCGCCTTAAAAATTATAGCCCTTCTTTCCCTTATGTGGAGATCATCTAGTACTTCATTTTCTATGAGCGAGCAGTCCGTAATTTGTCTCCCTGGGATAAAGGTGAACCAAGATGCACCCACAATTTCATCAACACATAGAGATAAACTTCTTGATAGAACACGTGCAACAATTTTATACAGACTGCCTACAAGGGAAATAGGTATGTAATCGTCTAGGCACTCAGGGGCTACTATTTTAGGGATTAGGGCTAGAAAAGAGTGATTAGATGACACATCTGATAGCTTCCCAACAGGGCTATGCTCGTCGCTAAAGCTGACCCTTATCAACTTCTCCTCATTTGGACAGCTATCTGCGTCCTCAGCAGTTTTACCATGCTCTGTCGATTTCGCTGGTTCGCCCTTTTTGATTCTATTTCCTAGTAGAGCCTCTATGAATGTTCTATCGTCAACAAAGCTTGAGACCATCCCTTCACGCCTCGGCAACGAATGATTTTGCTTTATAGGCTGGCCTTCTGTCTGATTAGCTTTGAAAACTCTGATGTGGAAGCCATCCATCAATCTACCATTGCTCTCTTTAATCGTCTTAACACCCATCACCTCTTCCTTGAATCTGACAAAAGCAAACGTAGCTAGCTTCCGACTTCTTCTATTGTTGTTGTACGCGATGAAAACATCCACCATTTGACCATAGAACGAGAATACTTCACGTAATGTTGCAATATGAATCCTCTTGCTCATATTATCGACAAACACTGTGAAACCTTGACTTCGTCTAGTGCCATCGTTCCACTTCAGCGCCTGGAAGCTCTTTCCTGAGTGTTGGTGTTCCATTTTCGAGCCCAATGGTTGTGTAAATTCTTTTTTAGGGGCCAAATACATATCTATCAACAAGATCGGTACATATAAATATACTTTATCTTATTATTAATTTGTTCTCATTTCTTTTGTGTTTCCCGTAAATGTAAGTCCTTCACACATTAAAATGTTCATAACCATAATCATATTATTTTGAGTGTTAGCGATTAAGTACCATTGATATCATTATTATTAAAATATCTAAAAAGAACATTAAATTCTATTTTGTCCCAACTCAACCGCTTACCTCCTTTATTATTTTGTTTTGGTCATCGACGACTGCACCAGCTTTGTAACGATTCCCCTTTTAGAGGAAAAGGGAAGGGTAATAAAGTAATTCCCCTTTTTCAAAAGAGAAAATGGATTCTCTTTAATTTTCCTCTTGCAATTTTGGAAAGGATGATATCATCCTTGTCTCTTGCTCCATCTCACCCCTTCCCTTCCTTCCTTTCTTCTTGAACCCAAAATGAAAGGTGTGATCTCTGTTAATTTGAGTGGAAATCCCAAAATCAAGGTTTGAGTTGTTCAACACCTATGGATCTACTCGTCAAGGTAAGTTTCATCAAGTTTTGTGGTGATGGAGAAAATGGATCTATTGAAGGGTTTTTGGAGGAAACTGTTTGAGGGAAAGTTAATCTCGTTCTTCCAGCTTGGGAGTAAGCTTTAGTTATTTTATCTTCTTCTGCAAAGTTGTAATTCGTTTTACAACTTCCTTATGTAGTGAAAGAAGTTGGGAATTATTCCAAGGAGCTTAGGAAGAAGAAAGCTTGAAAGGCTGGCTTAGGAGCTTCGTTTCTAGATTTTGAATCAAGGTTACTACACTACTAATTCTTTGGTTTCATGCACATCCTAAGGATGATGCCTTGTAGTTTGATTTGGTATGTATGGTTGTTTTGTGTGTTAAATGCTTGAGACCCTTTTAAATGGTAAAATTTGGATTAAGTATTAAAAACTTGTAAAAATGGTAGTAAACCACCCTAAATACTCTCATAGGATGTAGGGTCGACTCTGGAGGTTAATGGTTGAGAATTGGGGGCTTGGAAAGTGATTTCCCAATCCTAGAAAGCCATTTCTAGGTTTCAGTATCGGTACGCGGGGAGGCGGTATCGATACCCTGGTGTTCTAGGTTTAAAGAACATTGTTTCATTGGATGAACAACCAAGGGTTACTGGTAAGGTGTTCAACCTGTACCGGTACGCCATGCAATATGGTATCAGTACGGGTAAACTCGCATCGGTACACTATAGCTTTGGGAAATTCCAGTGAGCTCAAATCGTATCGGTACGCATGTGAGTACCGATACCCAAAGGGTACTCGTATCAGTATACGAGGACCGGTACCGGTACCCACTCGGCAATCTACCCAAAATGTTGACTTTCACCCAGAAGGCTAGAAAATTATATTGTTCGATCTAATTGACCCTATATGACCTATAGTGAGTTGTAAAACTGAGAAACTGAGAAATCTCCATTTACTCGAGCATAAAAATTAAAAACTTGGTAAAAGATTTGGATGACTTATGTGTTGATAGCAACCATAGGATGGTATGGTTATGTGTTGATGTGATGTGCTATGTGGGCACTTGAATGATGGGATCCATATACCTAGTGAGAGAAAGAGTGTGTTGCAACACCATGGTCGGAAATTGCCAAATGCATATTCCTAAAGCTATGTGGCAATGGGTCTCATTCGAAGATGCTCAATGAGAGATTTCGAGCATGGGTGTGTGTTCCCGAAGCTATGTGTCATCGGGCCTCACCCAAAGAGTGTATGTTCCCGAAGTTGTGTGGCTTTATGCCTCACTCCAGGTTTATTGGTATGATGCAAATGTGTTGTGTGAGATTGATGCATTCTTATTTGTTTGCTATGTGTTTAGGCGGCTAGAGGTAGCGCCAATGTTGTTATACTTTGCCATGATATCATTTTTAAGATACATGCTCATAATTATGATTTGCATGAAGCATGGTTGAGTGGAAGTGTATCCACTAAGCTTCGTTAGCTTAGCGTTCTGAATTGTTATTTATGTTCGCATGTTCGTAGGTTGGCGTGCATTGTTGGAGCACAATCGGAGTAGGACTTCAGCATCGACTTGTGTCCGAGTACAGTACTTAGATTTTTATTAGGCCATGTATTCGTAGGACCCTATGTTTGTGTTGTAACTTTGTTCTGGATTTCTAATCATGAGTCGAATGCTTTTTAATTATTTATTTTAAATGGAGCTCTCGTGTAAAGTTTTAACTATTTATCTACTTTGAAACATTAGAGCTTAATAGATTTTTATGAAATGGATATGGTTTGGGCTAAACTAGGTTGAAAATTTTATGGCAATGGTTTGAGATAAACTAAGTTGAAAATGTTATAGTAATGTTTTGGGCTTGAGGCCCAAATGTGACATCCGGGTTGAGGGTGTTACATTTAGTGGTATCAAAGCCTAGGTTTAGCCGGCTCTAGGAAGCCTCAGGGATGGTCTAGAGTGGTGTATAGGTGTCTAGAGAATACGTTGCCCATAAGTTGAAGTTGTACTCGTTTAAGCTGAATATTAGATGGTGTAACTTTGTTTGTTTACTTGTGCAGAAAGTAATCATGCCAAAGAGAAAATGAGATTGATAAGAGTGTTGGGGCTCCCGAGAGGGAAGCTATGATTAGGACTATGTTCCCGACTCGAAAGAGATGTCGGAGAATGAAAGGGATCGGGGCCAATTATTTCTCTCATCTGCATCAGGCCCTTCATCGGATTGTGATGATCATATCTGGGCCTTCAGCTACCCCTTGCGAGGCACCAGTTGAGAGGGTGTACCGCCATGGTGCAATGAACATTCTTGGAACGGGGCAAGACAATCTGGTTAAGGAAAATTAATGGTTGAGGGACACTCGTTGTATCTTACGACAGATAAGGTTAGAGCCCGAGGACAAGTTGGCATGCGTCATTTCTCTGTTAAAAGAAAATGCATGAGAATGGTGGGAAATCGTAAAGTTGGGGTGGTACCCAAACCGTCCTTCATAGAATGATTTCTTGGATGAGTACGAGAAGAAATATATAGATAAAGGTCACACTGGTAGTTTGAGGGATCAGTTCAACCATTTGAATATGAACAATAGTTCCTACAGTTGAGTAGGTATGCCCCTAAGTTAGTTGCTATCGAGATGATGAGGTGCAAGAGGTTTCTAAAGGGTTTGAGGAAGAAAATTCAGACCTACTTGATGGTTGCCCCACCGAAAGTGTTTCTAGAATTGACTGCTAGTGCCAAGTCGCTTGAGCAAGTGCAAGGTTTGACCTATAGCCTGACTGGTGGGCATGGAGGATAAAGTGGGAGGACACAAAACTTCTCTAACAACTAGCAGTCTTATTTTTGAGGAATAGAAACTGTTGGAGCCAAGGTAGAAGAGCTTTCAACTAGAATACGAGATCAAACCGTAGGTCAGAATCATCTGGCCATATGAAGCCTTCGTCTTCATCCATGATGAGCTTCGATGGCTCACAGAAGAGGGCGGACGCACCAGTTTGTGATCAATGTGGTCGTAGGCATAGATGTGAGTGTTGGGATATGGCTAGAATTTACTATATTTGTGGGCCACATGATCATTATGTGAGGGATTGTCCAGCAGCTACTGACACCATTCTGGTCCAGACTCAGAGGACCTCTTATCTAGCTTAGAGAGGTCGATGCTTTGCTAGAGAAGGGGTGAGCCACATGTTTGGAAATCAGAGTGGGGGAACGATCCATTCCATTGTGAAGACACCAGCGAGACAATATGCAGTTAAGGCTCAAGAGGACTGTAAGGCTACCGTTGTTATCTCAGGTACGTTTACCCTGATTTTAGTTCCTATTGTTGCTCTTGTAGATTTAGGGTTTACTAATTCCTACATCTGTAGTGGAATATCTCAGCAATGAGGTATTTCAGCCAAGGATCTTGAGATAGGAGTCTGTGTGATTAGTCCTTCGGGGTATGATGTTTTAGTAGATAAAGTTTATCTGAGGTGTCTGATCAAGGTTTAAGGTTTGATATTTCTAGCTAATATGATGGTATTGTCGTTTCAAGAGTTTGATGTCATCTTAGGGGTGGATTTGTTGTTTGAGCATGATGCACAGTTACGTTGTAGAGAGAACAGTCTTAAGCTTCATGGTTTGGATGGGGCCAAGTTGGTAGTGAAGAGTGAGATAAATCCTTGTCTTTCCAATGTAGTTTCGGCCTTTGTAGCACAAAGAATATCCAACAAGGTTGCGAGGCCTTCTCACTCGCATAGTTGATACAAGGGTTGAGAGTTTGATGCTTGAGAGCCTTCGGGCTGTTAGAGAGTTTGTCGATATGTTTCTAGAAGAGTTACTTGGACTTCCTCCAGATTGTGAGCTAGAGTTTCGGATAGATGTGATTCAAAGCACGACACCGGTGTCTATTGCACTGTATCGCATGGCACCGAAAGAATTGGGAGAGTTAAATAATCAAATTAAAGAGTTTTTGGAAAGAAGTTTTATCCGACTGAGCATCTCACCTTGGGGTGCACCGGTCTTGTTTGTCAAGAAGAATGATGGGTTAATGAGGATGTACATTGACTATCATCAGCTCAATAAGGTAACGATGAAGAACTGTTATCCCCTAACAAGAATAGATGACATGTTTGACCAGTTGAGAGGTGTCTGTGTGTTCTCAACAATCGACTTGAGGTTAGGTTACTACCAGTTGAAAGTAGTAGAAGAGGATCTTTAGAAAACCGCTTTCAGGACGTGGTATGGGCATTATGAGTTCTTGGTAATACCTTTTGGGCTTACCAATGCACCTACAACTTTTATGGACTCTATGAATCGGATCTTCTAGTCTTACCTAGATCAGTTTGTGGCAGTCTTCATTGATGATGTTTTGGTTTATTCGAGCTCAGAAGAGGATCATGGTTATCATCTTCGCGTTGTCCTTCAGACCTTGAGGGGGAGACAATGTTTTGTCAAGTTCAGTAAGTGTGAGTTTTGGCTCTCCGAGGTGGCGTTTTTGGGCCATATTGTTGTCGCAGATGGGATATGAGTCGATTCGCAAAAGATTCAAGCATTGGTAGAGTGAAAACCACCTAAAAATATCGCGAAGGTTCGTAGTTTCTTTGGGCTTGTCGGATGTTACCGTCGTTTTTTCAAGGGTTTCTCTATTGTAGAAACACATATGACCAAGCTGCTACAGAAAGGAGCTCTGTTTGAATGGAACGAGAGGAGATACAAAGTTTCGAGCAGTTAAAGGATTATTTGGCCGAGACTCCAGTTTTGATGCAACCCGAGCCAGGAAAGGATTATGTTGTGTTCAGAGATGATTTGTTGAATGAGCTTGGTTGTGTTCTCATACAATAGGGTAAGGTTGTTGCTTACACCTCGAGAAAACTTAGGCTTCATGAACGGAACTACCTTACACATGATTTCGAGCTTACGACGTTTATCTTCGCGTTGAAGATTTAGATGCACTATCGGTATGGGGAAAAGTGCTATATGTACATCGATCATAAGAGTTTGAAGTACCTTCTCACTCAAAAGGATTTGAGTTTGAGGCAACGACGGTGGATTGAGTTGTTAAAGGACTTGAAGGCAATGTTTTCCTGTTTGAGGATGACCGAGTATGGTGGGTTGTTAATCGAGCTTTGTGTGGAGCCTACCTTAGTGCAAGAGATCAAGAGAACACAAGTGCTGGATGAAAAGTTGGTAGTGAAGATAGAAATGGTTCAGAGAGGCAAGATATCCAATTTTGAAGTGCGAGATGGTGGCATCTTGTCATTAAGAGGTTGGTTATGTGTTTTGGCTTTGGAGGATTTACGGGATTGTATCTTGCAAGAGGCACACTGTAGTTTGTAACCAAATGCTTAGCTTATCAGCAAGTTAAGGCCAAACAAAAAGTTCATTTAGGTTTGCTTCAGCCCATCCAGATTCCACCATGGAAGGGGGATCGTGTGACCATAGATTTTGTGATCGTGTTGTCACTGACCCAAAGGAAGCATGATGCTATATGGATAGTAGTAGATCTGTTGACCAAGTTGGCCCATTTATTGCATGTTTGAATGGATTTTACACTTGAGAGGTTGGCACGGTTGTATATCCAAGATATTGTGAGTTTGCAAGGAGTGCCATCATCGATCATATCGAATAGAGATCCATGCTCTTGGATGATATGCTTCGATTTTGTGTCACTGATTTTGAGAAGAGTTGGGAAGAGCAGTTACCTCTTGTCGAGTTTGCCTACAACAATAGTTTCCAATCGAGCATCAAGATGGCTCCTTTTGAGGCCTTGTATGGATGTAAGTGTAGAACACCCTTGTGTTGGACCGAGCTTAATGAGAGAAGGATTGTGAGGTCAGATTTGATTAGAAAAACTAAGTAGAAGGTTTAGATTATCAAGGAAAGATTGCAAGCAATCATTGATTGCCAAAAAGCTTATGTGGATCGAAAGCATAAGCACATCGAGTATGAAGGCAGTGACAAAGTGTTTCTTAAGGTGTCTTTGTGGAAAAGAGTAATTTGCTTCGGGCGGAACGGCAAGTTGAGCTTGAGGTTTATTGGGCCATATGAAATCCTTGAGAGGGTTGGGCCCATAGCTTACCAGTTAGCCTTAGCTATAGAGATGGCGCGTATCTATAATGTGTTCCATGCGTCTATGTTGAGACGTTACTGTTTCGACCATTCGCATCTTATCCTGCTTGAAGAGATTGAGATTAACACCGACTTGACATATGAGGAAGAACCGATAAGAGTTTTGGTTAAGGGTGTCAAGGAGTTGCGCAACAAAAGTATACCTCTAGTTAAGATGTTGTGAAGGAACCACGGAGTCGAGGAGGCTACGTGGGAGACCGAGGAGGATATGAAGTTGCTTTATTCACATCTATTTCTATCAGGTGAATTTTGAGGATGAAATTTTCTTTAAGGAGCGGAGAGTTGTAACGACCCGAATTTCGGAATACATGGGTCAGATTAACCCAAGTCTTGGGCCCTATGTGTTGGGCTAAGAATGTTGGACCGTTGGAGGCTTAAGGGCTTCTTTGTGGGCTCATTTGAGTTATTGGGCTTGGGAGTTGGGTTTGTGGTTAGGTTTAGTGGAAGAAGGAAGGGTAATAAAGTAATTCCCTTTTTTCAAAAGAGAATGTTGATTCTCTTTAATTTTCCTCCTGCAATTTTGGGAAGGATGATATCCTCCTTGTCTCTTGCTCTATAACACCCCTTTCTCTCCTTCTTTATTCTTAAAACCAAAGTGAAAGGTGTGATCTTTGTTCATTTGAGTGGAAATCTTGAAAACAAGGTTTGAGGAGTGTTGTTCAGCACCTAAGGATCTACTCATCAAGGTAAGTTTTATCAAGTTTGGTGGTGATGGAGAAAATAGGTCTAATGGGGCGTTTTTGGAGGAAATGGTTTTGGGGGGTGTTAATCTCGTTCTTCCAGCTTGGGAGTAAGCTTTAGTTAGTTTATCTTCTTCTGCAAAGTTTTAATTCGTTTTAAAACTTCCTTGTGTAGCGAAAGAAGTGGGGAATTCTTCCAAGGAGCTTGAGAAGAATAAGGCTTAAAGGGTTGGCTTAAGAGCTTCGTTTCCAGTTTTTGAATCAAGGTTAGTACACTACTAACGCACCAGTTTCATGCACATCCTAAGGATGATGCCTTGTTGCTTAATTTGATATGTATGGTTGTTTTTGTGTTAAATGCTTGAGACTCTCTTTAATGGTAAAATTCAGATTGATTGTTAAAAGCTTGTAAGGTAGAGTCTGAAGGTTACTGGTTGAGAATTGAGGGCTTGGGAAGTGATTTCCCGAGCCTAGGAAGCTATTTTGGGGGTTTCACTATCATTACACGGGGAGATGGTACGGACACCCTGGTGTTCTGGGTTTAAAGAACATTGTTTTATTGGAAGAACAATAAAAGGGGTACCGGTATAGTGTTCAACCTACACCGGTATGCCATGCAATATGGTATCGGTACGGGTCGACATGTATCTGTACGCTATATCTTTGGGAAATTCTAGTGAGCTCAAATCGTATTGGTACGCATGTGAGTACCGGTACCCAAAGGGTGCCCATATCGGTAAACGAGGACCGGTACCGGTAACCACTGGACAATCTGCCCAAAAATGTCGACTTTCACCTGGAAGGCTGGAAAATTATATTGTTCGATCCAATAGACCCTTAATGGCCTAAAATATGTTGTAAAACTGAGAAACTGAAAAATATTATTAGATGTAAGGTAGACTCTCAAGCTTATTGGGGTGTGATTTCTTGAGGAATCAAAATATACTAACATCTTTTTAAAAAAGTTTGAATAAATTTCATCCTCATACATGTTCGTTCATTTAAATATGCTTTAGAAAATTTGAACCAATATTCTTTTATTAAGAAATTATAAATAGCGCGCCAAACTTACTAGTGTGTTATTTATTAGTGTTCGAAGTAGGGCATCCTTTTAAAATAAATCATTTTTTTCAATTTTTTATTTAGTGATCAATAATTAAATCAAATTCGAATATCTAACATCCATTGTTAAGGTAACATGTAATCTGTTAGTTACCAATTTTTTAGCGTTATGTGAGTGATAATCTTTCCCTACAAGTAACTGACTCCCGATCTAATTTTCTTATTTACAAATACCCAAAAATCGTTGTTTTGATGAATTTTATAAAAATATAATTTATATTAAAATAAATCATTTTATGTGTTCCAATCTCACCATGAAAATTATGGTGGCGACTCTCATTAGGTTTTCTTAAAGTTTGTCGAGTTTAAGGATCATTTTGACACTTAAGGCATTATTAACATAATATGAATAGTAACGGATAACTCGTAGATATTCATATATATTTGCACATCTTCACTTAGGATTTTCCCTTGTTCATTTATATTTCAGTTCTTTACTTATGTTTTCATGCATTTTACTGTAATTTTGGTTTTTTGCCTTAGAGTATCGATACTTCATTTATTTGCATCGATATAGAGCTGCATAAAGGAGTAGCCTTGATATTTTGAGCCAAGGGACATCTGTACGCACAAGAAAGCACATGACCACATAGGACTACTATGACAGCCCTGCCTTCGCGAGTGCTCCGATACAACTATACAAAAACCACATCGTACTTAGAGGTGCCGAGACCATTGTGCGTTAAAGGCCACAGACAACCCTCTTCATCAAGATAAATCGCTAAATCAGGCCATCAGATAATTCCTAGAGCTGCAGAATGGCAGTTACACCAAGACAAACGACTTTGTCTGGATAGGAACACAAGGATGATCAGCAGGTGTTGCATTCTTATTGGTTGTCATTTCTTAGTTCTTCGACTATATAAAGAGAACCCATTTTTCCAAGAAAAAAATGTCGGTTTGGAGACTCTTTTGATAGTTCACTTTGTCGAGAAATTTCTTCTTCTTCCTAAGAAAATGGCCATGACCATGAAAGCTCAAGGAGCGTGGAGGTCTAGGTGCATGAGAAAGCAACAAGACAGCCGAAAGGCTGCCTGGATCGGCAGTTGCAGTGGTGGTCATCGCAAGGCTCATCATCTCAGAGGAGTAGAGTTTATTAGCCTAAGAGGAACATGTTTCTTGCTACTGATCCTGCATGATCGCAAAAATATGGTGTTTTCTAAACTTATTTCATATCTTATATTATGTAGAACTTAATACTTTATTTAATGTAATTACCCTTTGGTATATGTTCTTTATTATTGTCTAGTGTTTCACTCATACCGTGATAGAAATATAGGGTTGCATTTAACTATCCTTAACTGGATATTTAAATTTTTTTAAGCGTCATGATTAACGAAAGTTACTGCCTAGCTAAGTCAAGTGGCACTTAGGGCTTAGTTCGGGTTGGTTGTAACGATACTTGAATGGATGGTTATGCCGAAGGACTATGTCAAGAGACATGTTGGGGATAGTCTGGGTATATCCACTTGTGCCCTTGAAAGAGTCACCCATCAACTATGTCGGTACCGTAACAATGCAACCATTAGTACGGCTTTGCTGTATTAGATAATTTTATCGTTTAGATCACAATTACTTGATTGCTTCTGGATGTATCATGATCCCTTAATCCAGTTATTTTAGCATCTCTGTAGTTCTTGTTTACTGTAACGCCCTGGTTTTGGGCCTAGAAAGTTTTGGGATCAGCTTAATGGTTTATCGATCGCAAATTAGAGATTTGAATCCTTGAGGTCGGTTCAGGGAAAACCTAGTTTGGAATGTTTTAAAAATATGGAAAAATTTATAAAAATCATTATTTATTATGTAAATGATGATGGTAAAAAAAATTACAAAATAAGTTCAGGAAATATTACATTTTTGCATAGTGACCAAAATGCAGTTTTTGCAAAAGTTGGCTAGTGATTGTTTTGTAAAGGATTGAAACTTTGAATCTTTAAGGAGCTATTTTTACCAATTATTTCCATCAAATTTCTCTTTAATTTGTGAGCTTTTAATAAATGATTTTATAATAAAATAAAGGAAATTAAAAAGGAAACTAAAAAGTTTATTTTTCATAACTAAATTCACGTTAGTTTTGCCTATTCTCATTTTCTCTCAACTTCTCTTCAGCCAAACATTTTTCCCTCTTCAAAGAACCTTTGATTTTCACCTTGATTGCTGAGATTTCATCTTCCAAAAGATTTGCTATCTTTGCTTCTTCAAAGCACAATGATTTACCTTTGGATTTTCAAGAAAACTTCCCAAAATTGAAGAGAGATCAATCATTAGAGGTAAGCTTCGTTCTTCACCTCTAATGATCAGTTCTTTACTGAAATTCCCAATTTATAAATCCTTTGTTAATGGTTTTTGAGTTGTTTTAATGTTATAAACAAGAAAGAGTTGTTAAATTTAAGATTTATGATGAGATCTTGATGATTTTCGTATTTCTATGTTATATCTGAGTTGAGGTTGATTTTCAACATATTTTGAATGTTATTTGATGTTGAGAATGAGGTTTTAACAAATGAATCCCTAATAGGCTTGGGTCTCTAATTTTAAGATGCTAGATTTGTGGATTTTGAGGTGTTTTTGATGTTCTATTGTTGTTGGAGGTATAAGGTCGAGCGTATGTTGATTTTGATGTTAATTGAGGTTTAGAAAAGGTTAGAATTGATAGATCTTGGCTGGGCTTTGTTTGGTGAGAGTTTGGAGGTGTTTTCGGTTGTTCCGGATGGGTGTTTTGATGCTTTAGAGTAGGGTTGCGGGATTTTGTTTTGTTGTTGGTGTTTGAATGCATTTTGATGCATTGGATCTCTCTTTTTAATGTGCTAAAAATAGGGGATAGTAATCTGGAAGCAGACGAGGTAGCGATTGAGGCTTTGGACGCTTGGTTGGCTCGTCGACTAGCGTGGTGTCGCATATCGGTGAGTGAGAACGTGTTTTACAGCCTTGGAATGATTTTGAAAAGAAGTTTGGGAACTTAAACTTAGGCTTGAAACGCCGGTTTAAGTTCAGAAGAAAGTGAAGTTGATTTCTCTCTCGATTTGTGCTATTATGGTTTTGAAAATATCAAAAAAAAAATTGATGTACCTGGTTTAGCAATGTGGTTTGATTTGTTGTTTAAGCATGAGAGATGATTATTAAACATGGTTTGATGAAGGGTGCATGAAACTAATGATCCTTGAAAGGATGTGGTTTTAACTTGTGTTCTAAAGGCATGGTTTGACGTTTTGGTCTTGATGATGTTGCATGCTTTGAAAACAGTGAATTATTGGCTAAATTGTGATATATATTGGCATGAATGATGAGATGTTACCGGATATAATTGGTCGACCAATAGGATATAAAGTGCACTTTAAACAATAAAATTCGTACATGCTCTTGGATTCGTTCCAAAGAGAGAGGTCGATGATGTGAATTCCATTGGATAGGAGTTAGTGAAATACCCAAGCTTAACAACATTGAATGGTACCGCCATGAGAAACCGGTGAGGGAGATACCACCGGAGTAGGACTTGATGAAAGACCCAAGCTTTATGGCAACAAATGTTATCGCCATGAGAGTACAGTGAGGGAGATACCGTCAGGGTAGGACTTGGTGAAATACCCAAGCTTTGTGGGGAAGGTAGATACCGCCATGAGAGTCCGGTGGCGAGATCCCACCGGGGCAGGACTTGACCTCGAGTCAAGCTATTCGCATATCCGTGTTAAATAGAATATGAAAATGCCAATATATGAGGAAGAAGTGTGTTTCGCATGTACCAATGTTTTGAATGATTTTATGCAATGAGAAATGCATATGGGAAAATTAGATTGTGAAATGCTTTTGTGCATCAAGTATGTGTGGCCTTGCCATGAGAATTGTATTGGTTTAATGCATGAGAAAGACAGAGCATAATGTAAAAATGGTTTCCAAGAAAAAGAAAGGGTTTAAACTTTGCATGAAGCGTTTATGCATGAGAAGGTTTAAATGGAAGTAATTACAAGGATGATGTTTAAGATTGAGATACATGTTGCATTTGGGTTTTAGTGCTGGTTTATATGTTGAGCGATGCATGATTTAGGGCAATGATATTTTCAAATGAAGTTTTCAAACAATACATTGGTTTATAGAAATGTGATTTCAAGTAAATGGTGTTTTATGGTTTCGCTGCATTGATGGTGTTTTGGTTTTGAGCATTCCTCACCAAGCATTATGTGCTTATGCTCCTTTTTTTCCATCAATGCAAATAGTTAAATTTGGGACAGCAAGAAGCAGGGGATTCAAGAAAGACTCCACTTGGAAAGTATGTTTTGGATACTAGCTATTGATAATTAGGGCAATGGGGTAAATCCTTTACTTTGATGTGTGATGTGGTTGATTACCTAGAACAATTTTGGTTTATGGTTCGGGACTTGTAAATGGCCATTATGTGGTCTTTGGTTCCTCATTTTGCATTTTAGTCTTGCTATGGCTTATGGTTAAAAGCATGTTCATTCTAGTTGCATATATTATATGAGATGTTGTGCAAATGCTTGCAATGTGGTTAATTTTTTATGCAAATATGTTGGACATGATGATATAAGCATGTCTATGAGTTTTGGGTGTGATTGGATGATGTATGATGCATTTTTGGGGCTATTTTTTTTAGCATTTCTGGTATGGGTATCGATACTCGGGAAAGTGTATCGATACCCTTAAGCTAAATTGGTGCATGTGTATTGATATGGGCATCAGGTGTATTGATACATCTGTGCAAACTTTGAAAGGTGTATCGATACACGGGGGAAGTGTATCGATACCCTTATGATAAAATGGTGCAGGTGTATTGATACTGGCATCAGGTGTATTGATACGCCTGTGCAAACTTTGTAGGGTGTATCGATACACGAGGGAAGTGTATTGATACCCCTGTACATAATTGTACATCCGTACCGATACTTGGGGAAGGGTATCGATACCCTTGCTCAACTTTGGCTACGATACGGGGTAGCAGGGTATCGATACATGACCGTTAATTTAGTTAAATGGTGCCTTTACAAGTCTGAAATGTTTTATTTTGGTCCCTGAATGTTGTATATGCAATTGAATGAGTTTGGATGATCCGTTTGAGATGAAATTTTGCAGAGAAGAATGAAATATGATTAATTGCTTATTGGTAACTTTAAAAATTGGAAAGCTCCATGTAATTTTTGAAAATTACGTTTTGGTCCCTAAAAGCTTAAATTGTGCAATTGAACCCTTAAACGACATCTGATCGCTGCGTCGTTTTCTCCTTTACTCTTTGTTGATCACATAGAATCTAATTAGCATCTAGGAAAGATAAAAAGAAAAAAAAGGGTCATTAATCGGAGTCAGCTTTAACGAGTTGGCTTCGGTTTTCCCCGTGTAATCACCTTGGTTTAGGTCAACCGTCTGGACCGGGCTAAGGGGGTTACATTTGTTAGTATCAGAGCCAGTTTGTGAACATTTGGGGTGATGGTAAGTTTGTGGTAAGTCGTTATGGTAAGTTTGGATGTCTATCTTGGTGTATGATGGCAAGTTGGTTGAAAAATATGTTTTTGAGTGAAATACAGATGTTTATATCATGCTTAATTGTTATGAATCATACATGAGTTAATGTGAACATGTATTGATGATACGATGACGTTGTGAGCTAATTTTGAATGATGAAAAGTATGATGAGTGTGATATGTTGCTATTATGATGCTGAAGGTGAATGTTGTTTGATGAGAGCATGACTATTGTTGATGATTGAATTTTGATGTTTGATATGCACAGTGTTTGTGATATCAATGTTAATATTGATTATTATGACTTAAAAGAGGGTAAAATTCTGGATACCCATTTCCTTATTATTATAGCAAATGTTTTAACTTAAAGTTGGAGTCTTGAATCCTTGCTTGAAGCTGGCCTGATCATTTTTTTATTTTGTTATCATTGCCTTGTTCATAATAGCACAATGGAATCGAAGAGAAAATTGCAATCAGGTACGATTGTTGCTTCTTTATAGCGGGTTGTTGGGGAGTGGAAGTCACCATCTAGTGAGAATATGTCTTTTCAGTCGTCATTGCCTGGAGTTGAGGTGATAGGGTAGCATAAGGGGGCTGGCCCTGTGATGAAAGATTTGTCATTCGTGGTTCAGAAGATGTCAGGAGCATCTCAGGCCTCGATGAATGAAGGGTCTACGCATGTACCGGCTATCGGACAAACTAGTTTGCCGAAGCAGCGTCTGTATGATTTAGGAGCTGTTGAGTATCATGGGTTGATGTCGGAGGCGTTCGACGCTTGGTTAGCCAATACGATCCCAATCCTGGATCAGGAAGGGTGTGACAACGCCTGTAAGTTGGGAAGCGTTGTCTTGTTAATGTTGGATGATGTTTGTAGTTGGTGGACAACTGTGTCGGCAACGTTAAATATCAATGAAGTGGATTGGGAGTTCTTTCAAGTAGTTTATAGAAAGAGATATCTTGAAGATAAGTCTTCGGATGACCATAAGCGCGAGAGTATGGCTTTAGTTTATGTTGGTGAGCAGAATGAGAGCAAAAGAGCTGTGAGTTCTGGCCTCGAGAGTGGACAGCGTAAGAGACTTCGTGATAGAAGGATTTGCCTGAACTAGAGTTTTGGTTGTGGTGGTAACGTGGGTCAAGTGCATCAAGGCCAAAGAGTAGTGGTTCGTCTACCGGAGTGCGGCCGTTGTGGAAGGCGTTACATTGGGGTTTGTTGGGGTGTTGGAACTGTGGTGCAATAGAGCATGTGAAGCGTAATTGTTCTCAGGTAGCGAGACCAACTCCAGCGCTTGCAAATGAGTCTCAAAGGGGTCGTGAGCGCGACCGAGACAGGGTTCGGAGGTGGCAAGAAGGGCAGAGAGGCGCGAGGTGTACGATGGTTGAATCTTGTTGGAATTGTGGGTCTGCTGGACATTTGAGGCGAGATTGTCCAGAGTTAGCTCAGAGTGGTCAAGGTGGGATGTCTGTTGAAGCTTATTGTGATCGCGAGTGCAGTCAGGGTTCTTTACAGCAAGGAGACGATGGTGACCTCAGGGTGTTGGTCGATGCTGTGGTGGTGCGGCCGGAGAATGGTGGTTCTGCGGGAGAGAGTGCTCGTCGCTTGAAGCTCCAGGACAATGATGTGATTGCAGGTATCTTTTCTATGCAATCGTTGTCATTGTTATCTTTGTTTAGTTTTGGTTTTGCATCTTTTTGTGTAGTAGATAAGGTCCTATAGTTAGTGAGTTTGGGTAGTAATCGGTGTTGTTTTGAGAATAACATTGGTGGCGAAAGTGAAATAGTTGGAGTAGTTTGTTGTTAGTGAGTTATTAGAATGGTGGGGCTGAAAAAGTTGGAAATGTGATAAGAGGTTGTTCTTGGGCAAATTCTAAGGACGTTATTAGTAAGTGTGAACAGACATACATGCAGAATTAAAATCATTTGTATACATATATTACGTATATTGGTACATGCATACATATAGCATGACATTAGAAGTTTGCATACATGTGACAGGCATTGATAAGGGCATGTAGGTGACCATGCATTCAAATGTTCACACTTACGAATAGCTAATTAGATCTGATAGTGATGTGTTATGATTAGGGTTGTTGTGGGTTTAAAGTGTTGTCTTGGTGCAAGTCGAAAGATGGATGTGAGGGTAAGAAGTAAACAAGTTTGCCAATAGTAATGAGGGTGATCTAGCTTGGTTGGCAGGAAGTAAGGTGTTCTAGGTGTTTTAAGAGCCTTTGGGCGACGTGGTGGTAAAGAGGTGACCGTTTTGGGTTAGAATCGATCGAGGTTGTTTGATGTGTAGTTAAAAGCATTTTGAAATAGCAGTTAGGTGTTGTAGTTTCTCTGAGTTGGACGGTTGTTGTAGGTTCGCGGATGTGTTTTCAAAGTGTTGATACATCTTTGCTTTAAATGGTTACAGTAAAATGGTTGTTCTAAGTGGATGACGGTTCGGTAGTGACCTTAGAGGAGTTGGATGGAAGTTCTAACGAGAGCTCTAATCGAGGTTTAGCTTGAGTTGAGTAGAGGATTCATGGTTCTAGTATGTAAAGTATGTTGAAAGGATGGGTGGCTAGGCAGATTGGAGAAGTTGTAAGTGCTTGAAAATGAGCTTTATACGTGGCTTGTTGCGGTTGTTTTGTGCGAGGATTAAGATTTGTCGTTAAGTAGTATCCAGGTAAGATTAGTGTCATAGCCGAAGCTTGAGTGGAGAAAAGTAATGTAAGTTCAAAGGCCATGTTGGTTTGGCTGGGTCTTTGTGAGAGGGTGATTTGTTGGCTGAATGTAAGTAAACCTTTCTTGAGATAGTTGATGTAAGTGAAGAAACTATTGGAGATGAGGTTAGAGTCTCGTGACGAGGATTTTCGGATGATGAGTGGGCAGATTTTGATGATCTGTTGAGACGTGTGATGGTGCTCTGGGCTTTGTAACTTGATGGTTGAACGTATGGTTCAGGTTGTAGAGGATGGGTAGGAATGTTTGTTAATACGTTGGGGAGCGTGAGTAAAGCAGTTGTTACCTAGGAAAAACCTTATGTATCATGTTGATCTTCGAGCTAGAGTTTGAGCAGTTTGTAGGAGGTTTTGGAAAGTATAGTGAGCTATAGATCTCATGGTGGCCTGAGAATGGATGGGTTGGTGTCACCATGCGTGTTGTGTTGAAAGAATTATGTGGGAAGGCGGAGTATGTTGCGAGGGGTTGAGAGTTGTTTGGGTTGTTGGAAATCTTGCACAGTTTGGAGGTGCGGGAAGCTAAGCTAGAATTGGTAATCGTGTGTTCTGGAGGTCTCATCGTGAGTGGTGATGTTGAAGTTTGGGCGTAGGGTAAGTTTAATACAAGGGTTATTGGATCGTAAGAGGTTGAGGAGTGTGTTTGTTTCGTTGTGTTTTGGTTGAGGATGTTTTTCGCGATAGTTACGCCTCTTGTATTTATGTTGTGTATTGATTTTGGGAGGTTGTATTCCGCGCTTTCTTCTCAAGTTGAAATTTCAAGGACGAAATTTCTTAAGAGGGGGAGAGTTGTAACGCCCTGAATTTGGGCCTAGAAGGTTTTGGGATCAGCTTAATGGTTTATCGATCGCAAATTAGATATTCGAATCCTTGAGGTTGGTTCAGGGAAAACCTAGTTCGGGATGTTTCAAAAATATGGAAAATGTCTAAAAATCATTATTTATTATGTAAATGATAATGGTAAAAAAATTAACAAAATGAGTTTTGGAAATATTATATTTTGGCATAGTGACCAAAATGCAGTTTTTGCAAAAGTTGGCAAGTGGTTGTTTTGTAAATGATTGAAACTTTGAATCTTTAAGGAGCTATTTTTACCAATTATTTCTATCAGATTTCTCTTTAATTTGAGAGCTTTTAATAAATGAATTTATAATAAAATAAAGTAAATTAAAAAGGAAACTTAAAAGTTGACTTTTCATAACTAAATTCATGTTAGTTTTGCCTATTCTCATTTTCTCTCAACTTCTCTTTAGCCAAACACTTTTCCCTCATCAAAGAACCTTTGATTTTTCACCTTGATTGTTGAGATTTCATCTTCCAAAAAAATTTCTATCTTTGCTTCTTCAAATCACATTGATTTACCTTTGGATTTTCAAGAAAACTTGCCCAAATTGAAGAGAGATCAATCATTAGAGGTAAGCTTCGTTCTTATCCTCTAATAATCAGTTCTTTACTGAAATTTCCAAGTTATCAATCCTTTGTTAATGGTTTTTGAGTTGTTTTAATGTTATTAACAAGAAAGAGTTATTAAATTCAAGATTTATGATGAGATCTTGATGATTTCATATTTCTATGTTATGAACTGAGTTGAGGTTGATTTTCTACATATTTTGGATGCTATTTGATGTTGAGAATGAGGTTTTAACAAATGAATCCCGAATAGGCTTGGGTCTCTAATTTTAAGATGTTAGATTTGTGGATTTTGGGGTGTTTTTGATGTTCTGCTGTTGCTGGAGGTATAAGGTCGAGCTTATGTTGATTTTGATGTTAATTGAGGTTTAGAAAAGGTTAGAATTGATAGATCTTGGCTGGGCTTTGTTTGGTGATTGTTTTCGGTTGTTCCGGATGGGTGTTTTGATGCTTTAGAGCAGGGCTGCAGGATTTTGTTTTGTTGCTGGTGTTTGAATGCATTTTGATGCATTGGATCTTTGTTTTTAATGTGCTAAAAACAGAGGATAGTAATCCGGAAGTAGACGAGGTAGCGTTGGAGGCCTCGGACGCTTGGTTGGCTCGTCGGCTAGCGTGGTGTCACGTATCGGTGAGTGAGAACGTGTTTTCCAGCCTTGGAATGATTTTGAAAAGAGGTTTGGGAACTTAAACTTAGGCTTGAAACGCCGGTTTAAGTCCGGAAGTAAGTGAAGTTGATTTCTCTCTCGATTTGTGCTATTATGGTTTTTTGTTTTGATGTACCTGGTTTAGCAATGTGGTTTGATTTGTTGTTTAAGCATGGGAGTTAATTATTAAACATGGTTTGATGAAGGGTGCATGAAAATAATGGTCCTTGAAAGGATGTTGTTTTAACTTGTGTTCTAAAGGCATAGTTTTATGTTTTGGTCTTGATGATGTTGCATGCTTTGAAAACAGTGAATTATTGGCTAAATTGTGATATATATTGGCATGAATGATGAGATGTTACCGGATATATATGGTCGACCAATAGGATATAAAGTGCACTTTAAAAAATAAAATTCGTGCGTTCCCTTGGATTCGTTCCAAAGAGAGAGGCCGATGATGTGAATTCCATCGGATAGGACTTGGCGAAATACCCAAGCTTAACGGCATTGAATGGAACCGCCATGAGAAACCGGTGAGAGAGATACCGCCAGAGTAGGACTTGGTGAAAGACCCAAACTTTAAGGCAACAAATATTATCGCCATGAGAGTTTGGTGAGGGAGATACCGCCGGGGTAGGACTTGGTGAAATACCCAAGCTTTGTGTTGAAGGTAGATACCGCCATGAGAGTCCGGTGGTGAGATCCCACCGGGGTAGGACTTGACCTCGAGTCAAGCTATCCGCATATCCATGTAAAATAGAATATGAAAATGCTAATATATGAGAATGAAGTGTGTTTCACATGTACCAATGTTTTGAATGATTTTATGCAATGAGAAATGCATATGGGCTAATGAGATTGTGAAATGCTTTTGTGCATCAAGTATGTGTGTCCTTGCCATGAGAATTGTATTGGTTGAATGCGTGAGATAGATAGATGGTACATGTGGTTTTCAAGATGAGAATTGCTTCGAAGTGATTTTCAAGCATGAGAAAGAAAGAGCATAATGTAGAAATGGTTTCCAAGAAAAAGAAAGGGTTTAAACTTTGCATGAAGCGTTTATGCATGAGAAAGTTTAAATGGAAGTAATTACAAGGATGATGTTTAAGATTGAGATACATGTTGCACTTGGGTTTTAATGCTGGTTTATTTGTTGAGCGATGCATGATTTAAGGCAATGATGTTTTCAAATGAAGTTTTCAAACAATACATTGGTTTATAGAAATGTGATTTCAAGTAAATGGTGTTTTATGGTTTCGCTGCATTGATTGTGTTTTGGTTTTGAGCATTCCTCACTAAGAATTATGTGCTTACGCTCCTTTTTGTCCATCAATGCAGATAGTTAAATTTAGGACAGCAAGATGCAAGGGATTCAAGAAGGACTCCACTTGGAAAGTATGTTTTGGATACTAGCTATAGATAATAAGGGCAATTGGGGAAATCCTTTGATTTGATGTGTGATGTGGTTGATTACCTAGAACAAGTTTGATTTATGGTTTGGGACTTGTAAATGGCCATTATGTGGTCTTTTGATCCTTATTTTACATTTTGGTCTTGTTATGGCTTATGGTTAAAAGCATGTTCATTCTAGTTGCATATGCTATATGAGATGTTGTGCCTAATGCTTGCAGTGTGGTTAGTTTTTGATGCAAATATGTTAGACATGATGATATAAGCATGTCTATGAGTTTTGGGTGTTATTGGAATATGTATGATGCATTTTTTAGGCTATTTCTTGAGCATTTCTGGTATGGGTACCGATACTCGGGAAAGTGTATCAATACCCTTAAGCTAAATTGGTGCATGTGTATTGATACAGGCATCAGGTGTATTGATATGCATGTGCAAACTTTGAAGGGTGTATCGATACACGGGGGAAGTGTATCGATAACCTTAAGCTAAAATGGTGCAAGTGTATTGATACGGGCATCAGGTGTATTGATACGCCTGTGCAAACTTTGTAGGGTGTATCGATACATGGGGGAAGTGTATCGATACCCCTGTACATAATTGTACATCTGTACCGATACTCGGGAAAGGGTATCGATACCCTTGATCAACTTTGGCTACTGCCTCCCCGCGTATCGATACGGCAGGGTAGCAGGGTATCGATACATGACCGTTAATTTAGTTAAATGGAGCCTTTACAAGTCTGAAATGTTTCATTTTGGTCCCTGAATGTTGTGTATGCAATTGAATGAATTTGGATGATTCGTTTGAGAAGAAATTTTGCATAGAATCATAAAATATGATTAATTTCATATTGGTAACTTTAAAAATTGGAAAGGTCCCTGTAATTTATGGAAATTGCGTTTTGGTCCCTAAAAGCTTAAATTGTGCAATTGAACCCCTAAACGACATCTAATCGTTGCGTCGTTTTCTCCTTTACTCTTTGTTGATCACATAGGATCTAATTTGCATCTAAAAAAGATAAAAAGAAAAAAGGGTCGTTAATTGGAGTCGGCTTTAACGAGTTGGCTTCGATTTCCCCCGTGTAATCACCTTGGTTTGGGTCAACTGTCTGGATCGGGCTAAGGGGGTTACATTTACGTTCTTGAAAGCCATCAAAACTATTAACTATTAAAAAATAGTTTTTGATACACATCGCTCTCTCTTTCTCTAGGATTCGACAACCCGACACACACCTTGTGTGTGTCCACTTTATTACTTGTGTCGACAGTGCATACTTGAAACACTCATTTATTTTTTATGTGACCAATTTGATGTTTAAACCTTTTGATTATTTCATTTGAATGTAATATAGAAATGAAAATCAAAATTTGACCATTCTTTATTACATGTTATGATGTTTAATTATTAAAAAAAATCAATTTCATGTAAAAAAAACAATACCAATTTTTTAAAAAATTTTATGTTCTTGAATAAATAAAATTAATTAAATTCAATTTTATAATTTTTATATTTGTTAGAATTTTTATTTGTTTATAATTCTTAAAATTATTTATTATTTTCTTATCAAAAAAATTATTTATTATTTGAAATAATTTTATATTTTTTAAGAGTTTTTAAAAAAATTGAATTTTTCATTTTTTTGAAAATTTTAATGGTTCTAAGAAAAAAAACAAATTTCAACCAATCTAGTCTTATCACGATAACAAACTTAATCGTCATTAATTAGTATGATCAATAGTGATTGTAATGAGCGGGTCTTTTATTGCTATTTTTCAAATAAAGACTCATTTGAACCGTAATTGGAATTATGAACTCACTTAAATTTTGGGATTAATTTAACATTTAAACCAAAAATAAATAAATAAAGATTAAGTATTGAAAACGGTGCACGTGAAGCTGAGAAAATGAGAATGAAAAGGTGATGAATATATACGATGCCAAGGATATGCAAGATTCAAGGAAAGGATATCCTACAACTCACATTCCTTCAACTGATTTTCCTCTATCCAATCATGTGATTAGTTTTTTCTCCTATTAATTAATAATTATTAGCTTAATTATTTATTTGTACCATCCGTTCAATAGTCTGAAAAATGATCCAATCCCGTGAAAAAAAAATACTATCACAAATGGCCCTTGAACTTTGACAAACCTTCTAATATGATACCCGCATTTTAAAAATGCGGATTTCAATACCTAAATGTTAATTTGACTATTAATATAATACCTCACTCTAGAATCGTTATTTTGTTTTTATGGTATTCTAACCGTTAAAGGGTGACATGTGGCAATTTTGTCACGTCATTAGGTTCTGTGCACCTTTAAGGAACTAACAGCTAATTGACCTAACATTTATTATTAACAAAATTTTAAAAATGGATAGTGAGAATTCTAATATTGACAACATAAGATTATTTTGCGGTTGAATATTGTAGAATATAATAATACTTGAATTTAATGATGAACAAAATTTGATTCTGATTCGAAAAGAATTTTTTTATTATTTCAACTTATTCGAATTCAATTCTAATTAAAGGTTTGGTCTTTAAGTTCAAGCTGAGTTCGGATTTTGTCAACTCGAAAAATCAAATTTTACAATTAGTCTTTAATTTTCTTATTTCTTCGATTCCTCCTTCATTCTATGTCCATTTTCTTATCAAATTTAAACCATGTGCTCTCCTAAATCATTGTAAAATACCCATATAGCTTCAAATTTTTTTAAACAAATTTCATCTTTTTTAATTCAGTCCCTTAATTTTGTATGATTTCCTCATTTATTCAATTTCTCTTTCGTTTTAAGTCTTTTTTTAAATAAATTTGAACCACGTGCTCCACTACCATTGTAGAACATTTATGTAAATTCAATTCATTTTTTACAACAAATTTATTCTTTTTTTCAATTTAATCCTTCAACTTCTCATTTTGTTCAATTTGATCATTCAAGTGCATTTTCCGGTAAAAAAAAATTTACTGCCATCAATTCCTTCTCTTTTATACTCACATTAATATTGTGTCTTACAAATTATCCTCTTTAAAAATAACATTATAAATATATTTTATAATTTTAGAAGATATATGAAAAAAATATAAACTCGTCCTATAAACCCAAACAATTTGACTCGATTTAACTCAAATTCATAAACTCGACTCGAATATAAAAATTAAGATAAAGTTTAAATTGTAAAATAAGACTCGCCAACTCAATCAACTCAAAAATTTAACTCGGTTTGACTTGACTTCATTCGATCGAATACTCAACCTTACTTAAATTCAACTATTATAACTACTCACCTTTCAAATACTAGTAAATATCTGAAAATGATATTATAATCCACTTCACTTTTAAGCATAAAAGATGCAGATGATCAAATCCAATTTTTATTGTTTTTCTTTCAAAGTTCTATTTTAAAATTTGCTTATTTAAATATTTATGTGGATAATTCATAAATTCAAATATTGGATAAAATGTTATTTAGTTTACAAAAATAATAAATGAATTCAAATTTTAAAATAGTTATGCCTGTTGTATTTTTTAAAATAGTTTTAAGATGATTACAAGGTAGTACATGTACATATTTTTTTAACCCTTTGATAACGCACACAAAGCTGCTCGAACTAGGGTCTCCAAGGATGAACATCATCTCTTTAATACACTAATAATGACAACTTTTTGAGATCTATTAATTGGCCGAGTAGTTAAAGATGATCATCTGCTTCCATCTTGTGTGTCTTTGAGTCTCAACATTTACATTGAGAATTTAAATATCATTCTATTCTAACAAAAAAATAATGAAACTTTTGAATCCATAAATAAGATTAAAACATTTTCACATGTTAGATTCTTTTTTATCATCATTTCAAAAAATAAAGGCATAAAGTCAAATAAATACCTCCAACGTTTGAGTGAATAGTCACTTTGGCCCCCTTTTTTTGGAGAAATTCTACCATCAACGTTTCATTTTGGGTCAAAATGGCCCTCTGCGAATGAAAATTGTTAGAAAACTGACGGTAAACAGTTTGAAATGACTTGACAGAATGATAAGTCAGCAGAAAAAATTATTTTATATTTTATATTTTATATAATTTTATAAAATTAGTTTTTGACTGATGTAACTTTTTTTCAAGTCAAACACATTTGCTTATATGATATTGTCATGTCAGCGTGCACTGCCATATAGGTTTGTCACGTCATTTCAAGCCATTTACCGTCAGTTAACTGACAGTTTTCATCCGCAGAGGGGCCATTTTAACCCAAAATAAAACGTTAAGTGGTGAATTACTCTAAAAAAGAATAGGGCCAAAATGACTATTCAGTCAAACGTATGGGGCATTTTTTGACTTTATGCCAAAATAAATTGTTTTTTAAGAAAAGTGGGCCTCGTTAAAAACCCCTCTAAAGTCACACGTGGCCAAGAGGTCTCGGGTGAACACCTAAAGGGAAAAAAGTACCCAAATATATTAATTTGGATGAGAGTGAATCTCATTTGCTACAATAGATTGCATGTAATCGGGGTAATCAGAATCGAAGTAGGTGGACGACAATGTCTGCAAAGCTCTAGAGGCATGTAACCCCCTCGTCCCGGCCCGGGCGGCCGACCGGCCTGAGCGGGTCACACGGGGAAAACCGAGGCGAAACCCGTTAAGGCTCCACTTCGGTTAACGACCCTAGGAAAAAATTCTTTTTATTTAATATCTTGTCTAAAGGCTTTAATACATCCTATGTGAATCAACGACAGCTGAAGCAATAAAGCAAAGCGAAACAATCAAACAAGCAATTTAAAACAGCCCATTTTAGCTCATACAGCAGGCCGTATCGATACACTAGAAGAGGGTATCGATACGCCTTGACTAGGTCAACAGCCCAAAGTCAACATAGGGAGACCGTATCGGTACACTGGTTGACCGTACCGATACGCTCTCACTGGTCAACTTCTTACGGTCAATGATACAAGACCGTACCGATACACCCTAGACCCGTACCGATACGCCAAAATCTCGCCAATATCTCAGATTTCCAGAGAGGTTTTGGTGTATCGTTACACCCCCGTGTACCGGTACGCTAAGCCAAATCTGAGTCTCAAAGTGTAGGACCATATCGTTAAGGCCCTTGGGCGTACTGATACGCCCTGCACTGCAACACTCAAATTTGCAGCCAAAGACACTAAGACTCAACTCTAGATGCAATTTAAGACTCACCTAGCCACAAGCAAACATTCATACAACATTTAACAACCAAGAAAAAGCATACGAGACATTTTAAACGAACAACAGAGAATCAACAACATCCATATAGCATACCATAAAAGAAGCTAAGGATCCAACCATTAAACATGTCATAAAAGCATATAACTAAGGCCCACATGGCCAACATATATAGCATAAGCAAACCACAACTGAACCATCAACAAAATAGAGGAGTCTTAACACGCTCCTAAACCCAAGACAACATACTCAAATCCCCATTGCTTAACTATTACATCTTTAGCTTAAAAGTTCATACTTGAAGATTAAGATAGCACACTTGGAGGCCTTTCTCCTTGCACAAGCAACCCACGAACTAAGAATCTGCATTGTCGAACAAAAGAGAGCGTAAGCGCAAAGCTTAGTGAGGGTAAGCTCATAAAACAAACCTCGACAATGCAGGGTCCAAGCACGAGCAACAAAACCAAGGATGAATGCATGTTTCCTTACCTTCGGAACCACATGAGTCAATTATATGAAATGCATGAACACAACCTCAAATATCATGCCATACTCAACATGTCTACAACCATAATACATCCATATGAAATCACATTTAGCAAATGTATTGGCACCTAGCTATGACCCGAATACGCGGATAACAACCGTTGGAACACACATCCAACAACTCAACCAAATCATTACCTTACGGTGGGATTCCACTCATCATTGTTTCACGCGGAGGGGATTCCACTCATCCTCACGCTCCGTCGATGGGATTCCACTCATCACCGACTAAAATATAAATGAAGATTTCTAGGCGTACCCGTACTCCATCTTGGTGACTACCATCACCAAGACCACACGCGCATTTCGACACTCGTGTGCACACTAACATCCTAATGATCGATCATTTGTACCCAAGCATACTAGTTCCAATACTATCTCAACACAAGTTCAACATAACACAATATCCTTACCATTTCCCGTGCCTAGCACGTATCCACCATGATTTACAATCATGCAACCCACATTTCATCATTACATGCATATCACAATGCATAAACAAATCATCATGCCTCATCATTACACATAGCCACAATATACATGACAACATTAATCACAAATAACATATGATGCATAAACACAACATTCAAAGTTCAACCATAGGTCTCTAAACTAAAGCTTGAGATTAGACTACCAATCTAATCCCAACTCTAGGTGGGTCTACCAAGCCCAACCTAGGTCTACATGCTCGAACCAAACATTTTGAAAACCAATTAAAACCAAAGAACCACTCACCGACTACTCCAAGCTCAACAACTTTAGCCAATCAATCTTCCAAACTTCCCGGATTAGTTCCCGATGTCTCACCAACACAAAACCTTGGTTCTAAGCAATCCAGCACAAGCAAAAACATCAACAATCAGTCGTCAATCACTGAAGCAAACCCGGAACACAATTTCAAGCAATTAGCCAACTAATAACACACCCCAAACTAGCATTTTCGAGCAGCCCAAACACCCAGCAACTAGCCATCGATTCCAACATTTTTAACATACTCATAAGCTTCCAAAATAACCCTCAAACATCATACAAACATCAGCCATCAATTCTCACACTAAAACAGCCCCAAAACTCCATGTTTGAACACTCTAAAACCTCACAAAAACCCATATCCGAAAATGTTGTTAAAACTTTGTAAAAATCATATATGTTGGACCTTTAATGATGCTAAGAACATGTCTAACATCAGAGAATCAAAAGCTTGCTTAAAGGTTAATAAAGTTTAGATTTTTAACTTAAAACCCAAAAATCTCAAAGTACAAAGTAATGGGTTTCAATGAAAACTAAAAACATGAGTAGCAAGGGAAAGATGAGGACAACTCAAAAACATAATTACCTTTCGAAAATCTTCAAGAATGAAGAGAGGAGGATATGGAATAGTAAACTTCAAAGGGGAGGGAAGGGTGTCGTTGATTTCATTTGAAAAAGGAGGGAGGAAGATGAGCAAAGATATGTTATTTGTTTTGTTTTATTTTTAAAAGCCAAAGGTCATTTTTACCCTTAATGAAAATGGGTTATTACAATAGTGTAAAATCCATGGCTATTTGGGTTTAATTTAAAACAAGCCCAACATATATTTATTTGCTTTGAAAATACAATGCCCAAAATTATATTTTAATAATTTAATTTCACCCGACCCCTAAACTCAGATGTTACAAGGCAAGAGTGTGCCCAACATTGTTCACCACCCTAGGAACAAAATGAATACTAAAATTATCTGCATCGACGAGTAGAAGATGAGCTTTTTCAATAAACGAGCTCAAAATAGACAAATCAATACATTGTCGATTTAATTTATTAGCCGCTATGGCTAAATCCGTTCCAATGATCAAATTGGACTAGCCATGATTTTGACCATAGAGGATGCCAACAGGGACCGATTGCGCTTCTACTGAGGCGGCATCTACACAGCTGTCCAAAGGGTAAGTAAGCTCTCCTATGACCGCACCGCTAGCATCGCGCGCCACAACACCCACGGCAGTATCCTTGGTGAGAGGATCAAAAGTGCCATCCGTGTTAATCTTCATGGAACCGGCCCGAGGGGTTGCCATCGCGGGTGCGCAAGGGTAACCGTCCATCGGCTGAGAGCTGGTTGATGTAGCCGTTGCGTAGTCTCGTAAAATGCCCTGGGAATTAATAATCGTGAGTTAGGGGGCTAGAGACGATGATTATGGACCCAATCATTGCATCTATTCCAAAGAACCGTAAGCAACAATGTAAAGGATTGAATTGGTAAACATGCAGCCCCTTCCTCAAACAAAGATAAAATAGCGGATGTGGAACTGAAGATGAGAGAACTCGGTATACAAGCCAGACGGAGGGCCTTGTTAGCACTTGGGCAGTCACATAGAACATGAATCGTAGTTTCTTGATCCATGCGGCAAAGAGGGCAGAGTCCATGGGTGAGATGTGTTGCCTGGAGTCTATGGTCAGTCAAAAGAGCATCATAGCCTATCTGCCAACCAAAAGAACGGATTTTCGGAAGAACTGGTAAATTAGAAATAATTTTCTAGATTCGTGAAGGTCTATTAATTGAGGATGGCGGCCGTTGAAGGTACGAGTATCTAGATCGTACCGTGTAGATGCCTAAGTTATGATTGCTCCACAGAAGTGAATCATGTTGATCATTAATAATCGGAACGCTAAGAACAGTGTTGACAGCATTCACGTCAAAGTATTGACTAACTTTCATTTCATCCCAACTAGGTTGCACGGGTAACATAAATTCGCGGTATCAAATAAGAAGCTCATCCCGATCCTCATATTCACCATACAGATTTATAGTAAACACACCTCCCCAGTTATCATATTGGTCACGTATTGTACTACCCATCCCCGACCTCCTAAAGAAACCTGAGTGAAGTTTCAACATGGTCTGGTGATTACTCTTACATGCAAAGGAAGCCCTCCTATTAGTCTTAGACTCCAAGATATTCCCAGAGGGAAAGTATTTACCTTGTAAATCTGAGCAAGCAGAGACTTAAGCTCAGTCATTAGGCACCAAATTTGTTTGCCTAGAAGGGCAATGTTAAAGAGATGTATGTCCTGAAAGCCAATGCATCCCGCAGATTTAAGCGAACAAATAGTATCCCAATGAATCAGAGGCCATCCCCATTTGTTATTTTTCTTGGACCATCAGTAATGCCGGACATAATTAGTCATATCATCAATGATGTTCTGAGGAAGAAGGTATCAAGACATCACGTATTAAGGCAATGACTAAATCACAAACTTAATGAAAACCTCTCGACCACTGAACGAGAGAAGATTTTTGTCCCAAGTAGACATATGTGATTTCACCTCATCAGGTACAAACCGTAAGGATGTCATTTTATTTTTCCTAATCACTAGTGGAACGCCAAGATAAATCCTCGGGTCGTCCACTTCTCGAACATGAAGAATGCCATGGACCGCCTATTTGTGCTCAGGGGAAGTGCGAGGGCTGAAGAAGATGGTAGATTTTCCAAGATAAATCTCTATTGCTTGTTCTGGTGACTTGTCTAGGAGTATGTCATTTGTCGAGGCATCTAGTATCATCCTTGTCGGTATGTTTACTGAGTTATAAAACATCATCACTTGTGTCCATTTCGAGAATATGTGCATGGGAAATTTGCGTAAAAGCTCATTGTAACGCTTCCAAGCCTCGTACATGGACTCATCATCTGCCTGCCGAAAAGAAGTAATAGCGTTACGCAACTTATCATCCATATAAGTAGAACTAAATCTAGCAAGGAAATCATGACATAAGTCCATCCATGATTCAAGATATCCGGATGGAATACTATTCAACCACGATTTCTCCCTATCCCTCGGTGAATAGGGGAATAATTTTAGTCTCAGAACATCCGCAGGAACTCCTTGTAGCTTAAATGAATTGAATATTTCCAGGAATGACTTGAGATGTTGTCTGGCATCTTCAGTTGACGACCCGCCAAATTGACCAATTGTATTAATCATATTGAACATCACTGGTTTTAATCCAAAGTAGTCAGCTTCAATTTCTGGTGTGACAACTCCTGGAGTGAGATTGTCAAGATCTTCCTCTAAATAATCACGAACGGTTCAGTTGCGTACAAGGATCGGTGGGGCAAGTACTCCACCTCCTGCTGCACCATTCTGATTGTTGTTGGTATTCACATTGTCATTCTGGATAGCAGGTGGGTCAGCCATTGCTGCTCTTAGTCTTCGTCTGAGTCTCTGGAAGGTATGTTCAATTTCTGAATCAAGGGGATATTCTGGAGTTGTCAGTCTTACCATGGTCATACACCAATGCAAAACCAAAATTTGTTACCCTTTGAAACTGAATAATAGAAATAGAGGTGCAAGAAAATAAAAACAAAGTCGCTATTGTCAATCCCCGGCAACGGTGCCAAAAACTTGTTACGCGTAATAACTGCTTCACAATTGGTGCAAGTGTACACATCACAAGTTATAGTATATAATAGATATCGTCTCCACATAGATTGGTGTTACTTTAGGAATCTAATTTCTCGCACTAAGAAGATAAAAAAACACAAGTGATAATAGGATTTGATTTAAACGAGTAAAATAAAAGAGCAAGTAAATAAAAGAGAGATGTAATCGAATAAGAGAGAGCAGGCTTTGATAATTGAGTGCAAGAGCAACTCAATTGCCTTGGCAATTGGCAACAGTCGGATTGCCTGGGTAACTGGGTGACAACCTTCAAGGTTCGGCGAAGTGTTCTTCAACATTTTCTCCTTATCCCTAATTCGAAACACTAGTCAATTGTGCATGCCTTGATAATACATCCCTGCGTGAACCAAGGGTGGACAACAACCAATCTTGCACTCCTTTCAGCCGTTGAAATTCACAACTTATCCCTAAGTCGAATTAGTCTTCACCATCGATTGATTGAATAAAGACCATATTTATTCGTTTCTTAAATCTAACTCTCCCGATATTAAATAAATCGATGAATTCACGAGATCCTCTCCCAATTCACTTGCAAACAAAATTAAAAACCAAGAATGAACAAACCTTGAATTAAAATTGCAAAATCAATCACCTAAACAAACCCAATTGTTCTCACAACCAAAATAACACAATAACCCAAGCCAAATAAAGTTTAGTTCATGGTTGGGTTCGAAAGAAACACAAAATAAAATATCCCTGGCATGAATCTAATCAAACAAGAAGGAAAAAGAATATGATATCAAGCAGCAACCTCCTCTCGTATCTCCCTCTAATCGAACATGTCCAAGGGTTGTGGCTAGGTCTTCTTTATATAGGAGATGGCTAGGTCAAAGTATTTCTTGAGGAGGAAGTTAAGCTGGAATTAAATAGCATTAAAGAGCTAAATCTCTTTTAATATATTTCTATTCATCCAAAAACTTCTCCTAAAACTCTTGGAATTTAATCTCTCTTTGACCTCTTCATGAAACTCCAACTCCTTTAGGATTTATCCTTATCCTTCATGATTATCTGAATTGTATGGATTTCATCCCCAAAGAAATCGGCAGTTCCCTTTTCTTCTTTTCCAGTTGCTTCAACAACTTCTAGCTTGCCCGGGAAATTATCCTGCACGCATAAAATAACCTCCAGCAGTACCCTTTTTTCAACCAGAATTTTCCAAAACATGAAATCGAACACAACCACAAAGGAAACAATGCAAATATGCATGAATGACTAAAAATACAACTAATATGAGCCTAATTCTAACAATAATATGAGTAAAAGGGTAATAAAAATAGTACTTTTGAACACTTAACAACGGTCATCGGTTTTGAGACCGGCGGTGGTCGACGGTTCAATAACGGCCAATTTATTAAAATATGGTTTTATTATTTAATTTAAATTATTTTTTATATAATGATATTAAAAAATGAAAATAAAAAAAAATATTTTAGAGGGTCAAAAAACGTTCAAAGTATAAAGTTTAGTTATTAAATTGAAAAGTTTGGAAGTTGAGTGACCAAAATAGGGCTGAGAAGATAGTTGAGTGATGAACGGTTTATTTTACCCTAAATTAAATGATTAATTTTAAGAGCATATATTTGATAATTATGAGTAAATATAGAAAAATAATTCTGACTAATCGAATCCTAATTAGAGGTGGCAAACAGAGCGTTCGGATGAGTTTGAGTTGTGTTATTTCAAATTGGGTCATCTCGGTTCTAGATTATATTTGATTTAGATTCAGTTTGAGTTGGATCTGGTTTAGATTTAGTATTCGGTCTATAGTGAGACAGTTCAATATGGGTATCGAATCTGGTCAGTATCAATTTCGGCCATTTTTGGGTCATTTCAATATCAGATTGTTCGTCTTTTAGTTTAGATCAATATCAAATCGATATATTTTGGGTTTGGTCAATAACGAATTGGTCAGCTTTCATGTTAATTCAATATCGAATCAGTCAGTTTTCAAGTTGGTTTAATATCAAATCGATTAGTTTTGGGACGATTGAATATTAGATCGATTAGTTTTCGTATCAGATAAGTATCAAATCAGTGGGTTTTTTAGTCAAGCCAACCTTCAGGTATATAGATATATATATATATATTCTTGTAAAAATGTGTCTTTTTGTTTACCTATTATCAATTAGGTTTAATTTCAACTCTCAACCATTTAATATTTCAAATTTAACCATCAGTAGGGATGACAATTTGACCCAAACCTGACCCTATAGGACATGTTAGAGTCTATGACATGAATTTCATATTATCTGACCAACAAAGTTTACGGTGCAACCTACTTAGTGATGAAATAAAATAAGGAGAAAAAAATAAGGATTTGTGATGGATGTGAATCCTGAAAAAGTAGGTCGAGTGTGATATTGAATAAATTATCGGGTTAAAATCGAGTCTTTGTTCAGATCAGATTTAGGTAAATTAAATTTGAGTTGCTTTCATTTTTTACTACTTTCGATTCGAGTTGTTTTCGATTCCAGCCAAACTCAATATGAGTCCATATTTGTCCAACTAAAGTTCAAGTCACTTTTGATTTGTTTCAGATTTCATACTGAGTTTAGGTCATAATGTTCGGGTTTAAATTGGATCTTGGATCGAATAATCGAGTTCGGGTTAAAATTTTCAATTCTAATGCCAAATTAACACATCAAAGGTATATATTATTAGAATTATATATTACTCCTAAATGTCTTGAATTTGAGATTCGAATATAACGTCCCCTTGACCCAATTTGTAGTCTGTAGAAATATATATTTTGATATAATAATTGAAAAATGTTTTGGAATTAATTGAAAAGAATTTAAAATATTCTCTAAGTCAAAAACAACTTGAAAATAAGTTTGAAGATGTTTAAAAAGAGTTTCGCAATGTTTATAACGTTTTTAAGTAGTCAAACCAGTGCTTTTAATGTACCTATTTCGATACAGGCATAAACTGTATCGATACGTTTTGAAACTGCCAAAACCCGTTCCGATACAGGGCTTACCTGTTTTGATACGGATAGGGGTTGTTTCGAAACATAATTTGGTGTTTCGATACGCCTAAGTGGTAGGCACCCTAACGACTAAAACCCCCAACGGCTATTTCCCAACGATCATTTGAATTGCATGATGTTTTGATATAGCACAAAGCATTTCGATACGGGCATTTCGATACGGCATGCTGCATCAAACTTCAATGGCTAGTTCTGAAGAATGTCGTTCCGATACGGCCTCGCGTGTTTCGATAAGGACAACTCTAGAACTGCAATTAATGAGAGAAATAAAGTCTCCAACAGCTCCAATTCAATCCTAACGGTCATCAACGACTACAAACACAATTGAGAGTATAAAAGGGACCTCCAAGCATCAAGGGAAGACTAATGCTTCAATTTTCAACAACATTATGATGAAGAAATTGTCTTAGAGCTAAATTGTCCATTCTTGTATAGACAAACACTTGTGAGCTAAAATTGTCAATGTATGCTCAAGTGTTCTAGGTTTTGGGTGAGAGCTTAAGACTGCAAACACACACTTATTAGGGGGATTTCTTGTTTGCTAGAATTCTTTGTTTTTGAGAGTGTTCCGAAAGCTCGAGTTGTGAGCTTTGGATGCTAGATCACGAGTTGTGACTCTAGGTTGTAACGGTTGCCTCGTTAGCCTAAAAAATGGGAAGAATTCTTAGTGAATTGGTTGAAATCCTTAGTAGGAAGCTAAGTTAGTGGATGTAGGCTTTGGTTAGAAAGTCGAACCACTCTAAAATTGTTGTGTTCAATTCTCATTTTGTTGCTTCCACTTCCAACATCAAAATTACCACTTCTCCACATCTTGGCAAGCGATTCAGTTGTGATTATCAAGTCTAACAATTGGTATCAGAGCGAGGCTCAAGCGAAGGGGATTAACATCCTATTGAGGCGATCCGGAAAGCTTGATACAAGAATTCAATCAACCGGTCAAATGGTGAAATCCATCGACAAGTCACCTTTCTTTGACGGGACCAACTACACTCATTGGAAGATTAGAATGAAGTTCTTCATCAAATCCAAAGACTACATGCTTTGGGATATTGTTGAAGAGAGTCTTTATGTGCCACAATGAGGTAAGGCGGAATGGAGTGTGGATGATCGTAAGAAGATAGAGCTTAATTGCAAGGCTTTGCACATCCTCTTTTGTGCATTTAGCCCCAACATTTATGAGAAGATGTCCTCTTGCGAAGATGCCAAGGAAGTATGGGATAAGCTTGAGGTTACATACGATGGAACAAACGAAGTAAAGGAGACCAAGATCGGCCTTCTCAACCACGAGTATGAGAACTTCAAGATGGAACCAAATGTAGACATCACAAAGATGTTCGATAGATCTCCACCATCACAAATGGACTCAAAGGTTACGAAGAAATCATTCTGAAAGACAAGATTGTCCGAAAGCTTCTCTATTCTTTTCAAAGTCATGGGACTCAAACAAGACCGCCATCATCGAAGCTAAAAATCTCAAGACCTTGAAGCTAGATGAACTCATGGGGTCTCTTCTCACTCATGAAATAATGAAGAAAGAAAAAGAAGAGGAGAAGAAGAAGGGAGAGATAAAGAAGATGAGGAAGAATAAAATCATGGATCTAGACATCAACTCGAGTGTCGTTGCTCTCAAATCTTCAACATGTCCACATGTAAATTCAAGGGAAGAGGAAAGTGAAGATGAAGAGATGGTTCATCTCTTCAAGAAACTCACTCGATTCATGAAGAGCGAGATGGCTAAATCCATGCATGAATCGAAGAAGAAGATGAAGGATTCCCACAAGTCCAACAAAAAGGTATCATCTTCAAAGAAATCATACGTGGCGACATGGAGTGATGAAGACTCCACCGATGATGAGGTAGCCCACCTATGGTTCATGGCCCTCAATGAGGGAGAGGTAACTTCTAACTCATCTAGTTCAAATTCATATACTTTTGATGAGTTGCAAGATGCCTATGATGAATTGGTTTTTGAATTCAAGGCATCATTTTCAAAAAAACAAGAAATTAATCTCAAATTTGAAAAAGAAAAATGAAATTCTTTCTAAAAATAATTTGGATTCTGAGGCAAAATTAAAAGATTTTAAGCAAAAATTTCTTGATTTACAAAATTTGCTTCAAATGATTGAAAAAGATCATCACAATTCCTTGGATGATGTAACACCCTCTTCCCGGCCTGGTCGAGGACTGGGTCGGAGCGTGTTATCGATGAGTGATTCGGTGATCGGTGCGATGAATTCCATTCATTCCCAACGCATAATCAATATTACACAAACAAAACATTATCAAAATACATTTAATCCAATTTGTTCACAAGAAGGCCACATTAAACCGTTTAGGACCAAATTATAACATTTACAAGTTTTAGGGACTAATCTGTAAAACTGACAAACCAAGGGTCCTTCTACATAATTGAATCCACCATAATGAAATTCACAACTTAAAAGTCATGTCTGCAAAAAATTCATACAAATTGGAGGCCATTAACCTAATCAATTTAACCTTACTATATTTAGTGACTAAATTGTGAATCAAGCAATTTGTTCAATAGGCCTTTAACTAACTTACCTAACCTCATATCGAAACACCCTTAAGTTGTTCCGAAACAGGTGAACATAGATCATCTTCTGTTGACTTTTCCCTTTTGACCATATCGATACATGCTTGACCTGTATTGAAACGGATTGACCACTTTTGACTTTGACTTTGACTCGTTTCGATACGCTATGAACTCGTATCGAAACGTTGGTCTCTAGAGACAAAATGTTCCAAAATGGCTCAATTCTGTTTCGATACACCCTTACCCTTATGTTTAATATTGTACACCCGTATCGAAACGCCATCACTCGTTCCGATACGGCCTGACCTGAAATGACAGATTTTTGCTGGTTTTTATTCGATTTAACCTATCAAACGATATCCAAATGCAAAGAAAATTTACACACAACATTTCAATGGTATAAACTACCAGCATACCAAGTTTCATGACCATATGAATACGTTTACTATGTTTTTTACCTTTTTGAGCCATGTATGCAATTTCCACCCATTTTAAACTTCATCAAAAGACCATTTAGAGCGATATATCATATTACAACTTAGGCAATACACCAACATATCAAAATAGGCACAAGTGACTAGTTCGACTAATTTTCCACCTTCCTAGGAATTTATAAGTCAAAAAAACATTACTTGGGGCTGGTAGTTACTTGTCTTGCTTGCCAATTCGATCCTCCAACACAGAAATCTTCTTAACCTGAAAAATGCATGAGATGAGACACATTAGGCTTAATTTGCCTAGTGAGGTAGTCATAAACAACATGAATAACAACAATGCCATGATTATACTTAAACATAATCTCATGCCAACAATATCAATGTTATTCAATAATATGCAATGTATAAACATGTTCATTTCATTCTTAATCCTTCGATTGAATAAAGATCATGGATACGTGAATTCATGCGCCTCGCCAAGTCAATGAATGATCTAGTCCCTCCGCCTCACCAATATGACCAATATCCATACACATCCCTCCGCCTCGCCAAATCAATATAGGTCGTAGCCTTAGGACCGTAGTCCAATCGTACACTGAGCTCATGAATTCTATGGCATGCCAATTGTATCCAATGTCCATTCCAATGCAAGGTTGCAATATTCATATCCATTTCAATAACCAATAGTATTTCGATGTCCAATGATTTCAATATTACCAATGACAAATATATGTATCTCATCATCAGTATTTCATAATTCAATGTCAATAATAATGTCCAATGATCTCAATACAATAATTCGATGACAACAACTATATCAATGACAATGCACCATGACAATAACAATGAATATGTCCACTGTTGAATAACAATTTACCGACACTTAACAAAGTGTCTGATTAGCCATCCAATACAATTTTCCTCAACAACAATATTAGCGATGTAATCTAAATTATCAAATAATGATCCAGGAAGTCATTTTGTCTAAACCTGAGACTCCGACTACACTCACCTTGACACTCTGAAGCTTTCAAGGCTCTCAGATGACAATCCCCTTGTTCCTAGCTTTGGATGGAGACGATGGATGCTCTTTATCAATGTCTTGAGCTAGGAAATCAATATGAGACCATTAGGGTCGATATTACGATATCAAAATCAACATAAAAATATCAAAATCTATATTCAATTTCAATATAGATCACTACGATGAGATATCCATGGATAGTCATAACCCTAGCTTAAGATTAAGCTCAATATATCCATAGAATCCAATGATTGTTTGAGGATTATCGCTTACCTAAACGATGGCAACGATTCGATATCAATAAAACAAAGAAATAGGAAAGCTTAAAATTCCTCTAATGGAGGTGTGTGCTTGAGGTTGAAGATGAAGAAGATGAAGGTGCTAGCTTTCTATTGAAATCGGGTAAGCTTATTATTTTTACTTCTTGTTTTACTATATTTTAAGCTATCTAGCTTTCCTTTTCTTGAAGGAAAGCTCTCAGGCAATCCACGTAAGCTTCAATTTAATCAAGGAGGACTAATCGCAAGGTTAGTCCCTCAATTCTCACCATATTTCGATTTAGCCTCCCAACATGCAATTTCTCCAATTTAGTCACTACATTGGTTCATCTTTATTCAATAGAGTCCGATGACGATCTTTTTAGCTCAATTAGAGTTTGATATCAAATAATTAACTAATCGATACAATATTTAGGCTTCATCAATGTAGGATTTTTTATCATCGGAATTTAATTCCGACTAGACCGAATTTCGGGGTGTTACAACTCTCCCCTCTTAAGAAAAATTCATCCTCGAATTTTTACATGAACTGAAGAGATGCGGATATTGTTGTCTCATAGTCTCTTCAGGCTCCCTAGTGGCTTCTTTAACGGTGTGGCTCCTCCAAAGCACTTTAACCAACAATATTGTTTTGTTGTGAAGCCTCTTGACTTCCCTTGCAAGAATTTGAACTGGTTCTTCCTTGTAGGATAAATTTGGTCGAAGTTCTACAGATTCAGGTTCCACAACGTGTGAGGGATCATATCGATACTTTCGAAGCATTGATACATGAAAGACATCATGGATTTTACTCAATTATGAGGGTAGCAATAGCCGATATGTCTTTGAACCAATCCTTTCAATGATTTCAAAGGGTCCAATGAATCGGGGACTCAATTTCCCTTTTTTTCCAAATCTCAGGACTTTCTTCCACGGTGACACTTTGAGGAAGGCCATCTCACCAACTTCGTACTCAATGTCTCTTCTTTTAAGATCAGTGTAAGCCTTTTGTCGATCAAATGCAGCCTTTAACTAATTATGGATAATGGTGACTCGTTCTTCAGTTTCACAAAGCAAGTCAGGGCTTAACATCTTGCCCTCACTAAGTTCTGACCAACTCAATGGAGTTCTGCATTGTCTACCATATAATGCTTCATACAGGGCCATTTGGATGGAGGCTTGGTAGATATTATTGTAGGCAAATTCAACAAGAGGAAATGATTTCTCCCAAGTTCCACCAAAGTCCATAATGCATGCCCGAAGCATGTCTTCCAAGATCTATATAAAGAGATTCAGTGACAAAGTAGATTTCTATGATTTCAGAGGACAGATTGTTCAATGATTTACCTGGATTACCCTTTCTGACTGACCGTCAGTTTGAGGGTGAAAAGCTGTGCTAAGATTAACTCTAGTGCCCAGAGCTCCTTGTAAGGTTCTCCAAAACCGAGATGCAAATCGAGGATCTTGATCGGAGAAGATAGACTTAGGTAGTCCATGGAGTCGAATTACTTCCTTGATATACAAGTCAGCTAGCTTAGGAAGACCGTAGTCCATTCTAACTGGTATAAAATGAGATGACTTCGTGAAACGGTCGACAATGACCCATATAGCATCATGCTTTGCAGGGGTTAACGGTAGACCACTAACAAAGTCCATAGTTATCTTTTCCCATTTCCATTTTGATGGATCAATAGGCTGTAACAACCCAGTAGGGGCACAATGTTCTGCCTTAACACGTTGGCACGTGAGGCATTTGGATGTGTAATCAACTATGGCCTACTTCATGCCAGGCCACCAATAGAGTTCACGTAGACCTTTATACATCTTTACTGAACCGGGGTGAATGGGAAAAGAACTCGAATGGACTTCTGAAAGGATATCGGTGCGAAGAGATTCATCACTAGGTACACAAACTCGATCATGGAAGCATAAGAGTCCTACATAATTAATTCTGAACTCAGGGTTGTCCGATAGCTTAGAGACAATAGATTGAAGCTCAGGATCTTGCTCTTGCAAATCCTTGATTTGTGAAATGATGGTAGACTGAACTTGGAGTTCAGCTACAAGACAACGATGCTTCTGAAGTCGAAGGTGAGCATTAATTGCTCGAGGGGCTACAATATAGCAATATTACGATGAGTTAATGTGCTTCACAATACCTATAACTTTAGGTTTATTATCAATACTTACCAGACGAAGGTTTGCGGCTTGTCGCATCAGCTACAACATTGGTCTTGCTCGGATGGTAATCAATGACTAGATCGTAATCTGTAAGAAGTTCCATCCACCTCCGTTGTCGAAGGTTCAACTTATTTTGAGTCAACAAATATTTGAGGCTTTTATGGTTGGTAAAAAGATAGCATTTCTCACCGTAGAGATAGTGTATCCAGATTTTCAAAGTGAAGACAACTTCAGCCAATTCAAGGTCGTGGGTGGGATAATTCATATCGTGTGGCTTAAGTTGTCTTGAAGCATAAGCAATAACTTTGTCTTCTTGCATCAATACACACCCTAACCCAAGATGCGATGCATCACTATAACTGTATAGTTTTTTCCAGACTCGGGTTGGGTCAAGACATGTGCGTGGGTCAGAACTTGTTTCAACTGATCAAAACTTTGATGTTGAATCTCGGTCCAAACGAAAGGAGTTTCTTTCCTCCATAATTTGGTTAAAGGAGCGGCTATCATAGAAAATCCTTTCACAAATCTGTGGTAATAGCCAGCAAGCCCAAGGAAGCTTCTGACTTCACCAATATTCTTCGGTGAATGTCATTCTACAATGGCTTGAATTTTCTTCGAGTCTACTTGAATGCCCGAAGCCGACACAATATGCCCCAGAAAGGCAACTTCGGTGAGACAAAACTCATACTTAGAGAGCTTCACGTACAACTGTTTCTCTCTTAGAGTCTGAAGTACATTGCGAAGATGATCTCGATGCTCTACTTCATTCTTGGAATAGATCAAGATGTCATCTATAAACACCACTACGAATTTATCAAGATAGGGTCTAAATACCCGATTCATCAAATCCATAAAAGTTGTCGGTGCATTAGTTAGCCCAAAGGGTATCACCAAGAATTCGTAGTGTCCATATCTTGTACGGAAAGTAGTCTTTGGCACATCGCACTCTTTAACTCTCATTTGATAGTAGCCCGACCTTAAGTCGGTCTTGGAAAACACATAGGCATCCTTTAATTGATCGAACAAGTCATCTATTCTAGGCAATGGATATTTATTCTTGATGGTTACTTTATTTAATTGTTTGTAGTCGATGCACAATTGCATAGAACCATTCTTCTTCTTAACAAAGAGAACCGGTGCTCCCCAAGGTGTAGAGCTCGGTTGAATGAAACCCCTTCTCAATAAGTCTTGAATCTGAGCCTTTAATTCTTTCAACTCTACCGCTGCCATCTGATATGGTGCAATAGAAACCGGAGCAGTCCTAGGTTGCACCTCGATGCCAAATTCCACTTCACGAGTTGGGGGCAATCATAGAAGTTCATCAGGAAAAACATCAGGAAATTCACATACGGTGTCAATGTCTCGTAGTTGCGGCTCACCTTTGGTTTCCAATGACATAGCATACAACGATGGATTCCTCGCATTCATTAGTACAACACTTTCTTTACCCAAACGCCTAAGATACAATTTTCTTTTACAACAACCTACCTAAGCTTGATGTTCACTAAGCCAATCTAAACCTAGAATAGCGTCAAATTCATGGATTGATAAAGCCAACAAATTGGCTGAAAAAGGAATCCCTTAAATCATTAAGGGACAATTCTTGCATACTTCCCTTACGGTGACACAATCTCATAGGGGATTGGTTACAGAAATTCTCGATGCTATTGGATCAGAAGACATATTATACTTTTTAACTACATTGGTGCTTATGAAAGAATGAATAGAGTCAGGGTCAATCAATGCATATAAAGGATGCGAATATAACTCAATGGTACCTGCAATAACATTAGGTTCGTCCTCTTCTTCCCTGCTCCTCACATGGTACATTTGAGCAGGAGCCTTCAAATCTTGTTTGTTGAAGGGCTTCCCTGGACCACTCGATCGTCCAAAATTCCCCGATGATCTCTTCTTTGATCCCTTACCCCGAAAGGATTGAGTAAGAGAAGCAGCAGTAGTCGGTGTGACCACATATTTGGTTGTATTCATAGGATAGTCACGAATAAAGTGACCTTGCTCACCACGGTAATAACAAGCTCTAATCTGCTTACGACATTGTCCCACGGGATGCTTGTTTTGACAATAATTACACAATGGATGTTGGTTGCCTCGGTTTAAACCTCCAGTACTATCAACGGACGCTACTTTGGCAAAAGACTGCATCACAGAATGAGGTCTCTCAATATTCCCGAAACGGGAAGGCTGTGGGTAGACATTCTGCTTGGGGCCTTGATATCTCCCCTTCTTGTTCCGTCTCGGAGGTCGCGAATCATCCCTGAACCTCTTCTCAAATTTTCCAGACCCATCAGCACATTGAGCTCTCTAGGCAGCTTTAGTGGCCTTGACTCGGTTCACTAAATCATGAAAGTTGGTGATACCAAGGGCCGTAAACATAGGTCGTAGTTCATCGCTAAGGCCAGCTATGAACATTCTGCACTTATCTTCCTCTTTCTTTATAAACTCTGCGCCGTATCGGCAATATTTACATAAATCATGGATATATTGCTCGATAGGTCACCCTCCTTGCCTCAAGTGAAGGAAGGTGTTTCGCCTTTCTACAAGATAATATTCATTGATGTATTTATTTCGGAATTCTCGGAGAAAGAACTCCCAAGTAATCGATTCTTTAAGAGCTTTGAGAATAGTAGTTTCCCACCACATAAGAGCTTCATTGGTCAACAATGCAATAGCACATTCCAACTTGTGTTCATCCGAACATTGCAGTTGTTTATTCAAGATACGTAGCATGTTGTCCAGCCAATATTCGGTAACTTTAGGATTATCATCATCATGTCTGGTGAAAGAATAGGCTCAGAGTGAAGCCAGCTTGTCCACAAGGGCTCGAACATAGTGGAAAACAGGAGGGACATGCTGAACTGATGGTGTTGCTTGCATCGCAGCCATAAAACTGTTTGAACATGTTAGCCATATTCTCATAGCATTCAGCCTAAGTGGTAGGTGTTGTAGGCTCAGTACCCTGAACATGAGGGTCATGTGGTTGTGGTGGGTTCAGAGGATTTCCTCCTCTTATCTCCTCTCCATGTGTCGAGGAGCCAGTAGCGAGCTCGCCAATATGAGCTTCGTTTGTCTTAGACATATCTATATGAAAGATCGGATTAGTCGACAAGTCACAATATACACAATATAAAACTCCTAGGTGGCAAAGTAACACAATAGCAATGCAATAAATTTCGGTTTAGTCCTAGAATCGACTAAACTCAAGCTCTGATACCACAAATATAACAACCCTTTCCCGGCCTGGTCAAGGACCGGGTCGGAGCGTGTTACCGATAAGTGATTCGGTGATCGGTGCGATGAATTTCATTTCATTCCCAACGCATAATCAATATTACACAAACAAAACATTATCAAAATACATTTAATCCAATTTGTTCACAAGAAGGCCACATTAAACCGTTTAGGAACAAATTATAACTTTTACAAGTTTTAGGGACTAATCTGTAAAACTAAGAAACAAAGGGTCCTTCTACGTAATTGAATCCACCATAATGAAATTCACAACTTAAAAGTCAGGTCTGCAAAAATTCATACAAATTGGAGGCCATTAACCTAATCAATTTACCCTTACTATATTTAGTGACTAAATCGTGAATCAAGCAATCTGTTCGATAAGCCTTTAACTAACTTACCTAACCCCGTATCGAAACACCCTTAAGTTGTTCCGAAATGGGTGAACGTAGATCATCTTCTATTGACTTTTCCCTTTTGACCATATCGATACAGGCTTGACCTGTATTGAAACGGATTGACCACTTTTGACTTTGACTCATTTCGATACGCTATGAACCCGTATCGAAACGTTGGTCTCCAGAGAAAAAATGTTCTGAAACAGCTCAATTTTGTTTCGATACACCATTACCCTTAGGTTCAATATTGTACACCCGTATCGAAACGCCATCACTCGTTCTGATACGGCCTGACCTAAAATGACAGATTTTTGCTAGTTTTTATTCGATTTAACATATCGAACGATGTCCAAATGCAATGAAAATTTACACACAACATTTCAGTGGTATGAACTACCAGCATACCAAGTTACATGACCATATGAATACGTTTACTATGTTTTTTACCTTTTTGAGCCATGTATGCAATTTCCACCCATTTTAAACTTCATCAAAAGACCATTTAGAGCTATATATCATATTACAAGTTAGGCAATACACCAACATATCAAAATAGGCACAAGTGACTAGTTCGACTACTTTGCCACCTTCCTAGGAGTTTATAAGTCAAAAACACATTACTTGGGGCTGGTAGTTACTTGTCTTTCTTGCCAATTCGATCCTCCGACACACAAACCTTCTTAACCTGAAAAATGCATGAGATGAGACACATTAGGCTTACTTTGCCTAGTGAGGTAGTCATAAACAACATGAATAACAACAATGCCATGAATATACTTAAACATAATCTCATGCCAACAATATCAATGCTATTCAATAATATGCAATGTATAAACATGTTCATTTCATTCTTAATCCTTGGATTGAATAAAGATCGTAAATACGCGAATTCCTATGCCTCGCCAATTCAATGAATGGTCTAGTCCCTCTGCCTCGCTAATATGACCAATATCTATACACATCCCTCCGCCTCGCCAAATCAATATAGGTCGTAGCCTTAGGACCGTAGTCCACTCGTACACTGAGCTCATGAATTCTATGGCATGCCAATTGTATCCAATGTCTATTCCAATCCAAGGTTGCAATATTCATATCCATTTCAATAACCAATAGTATTCTGATGTCCGATGATTTCAATATTACCAATGGAAAATATATGTATCTCATCATAAATATTTCATAATTCAATGTCAATAACAATGCCCAATGATATTAATACAATAATTCGATGACAATGACTATATCAATGACAATGCACCATGACAATAACAATGACTATGTCTAATGTTCAATAACAACTTACCGACACTTACAAAAGTGTCCGATTAGCCATCCAATGCAATTTTCCTCAACAACAATGTTAGAAATGTACTCTAAATTATCAAATAATGACCCGAGAAGGCCTTTTGCCTAAACCCGAGACTCTGACTACACTAACCTTGACACTCCGAAGCTTTCAAGGCTCTCGGATGACAATCCGCTTGTTCCTAGCTTTGGATGGAGGTGATGGATGCTCTTTATCAATGTCTTGAGCTAGGAATTCAAGATGAGACCATTAGGGTCGATATTACGATATCAAAATCAACATAAAAATATGAAAATCTATATTTGATTTCAATATAGATGACTACGATGAGATATCCATGGATAGTCATAACCCTAGCTTAAGATTAAGCTCAATATATCCATGGAATCCAATGATTGTTTGAGGATTATCGCTTACCCGGACGATGGAAATGATTCGATATCAATAAAATGAACAAATAGCAAAGCTTAAAATTCCTCCAATAGAAGTGTGTGCTTGAGGTTGAAGATGAAGAAGATGAATGTGCTAGCTTTCTCTTGAAATCGGGTAAGCTTATTATTTTTTCTTCTTGTTTTACTATATTTTAAGCACTCTAGCTTTCCTTCACTTGAAGGAAAGCTCTCAGGCAATCCACGTAAGATTCAATTTAATCAATGAGGGTCTAATCGCAAGGTTAGTCCCTCAATTCTTACCATATTTTGATTTAGCCTCCCAACATGTAGTTTCTCTAATTTAGTCACTATATTGGTTCATCTTCATTCAATAGAGTCTGCTGACCATATTTTTAGCTCAATTAGAGTTTGACATCGAATAATTAACTAATCGATACGATATTTAGGCTTTATCAATGTAGAATTTTCGATCATCGGAATTTAATTCTGACTAGACCGGATTTCAGGGTGTTACAGATGATCTTAAGAAAGAAAAAGATTTGATTTCCAAAGAGCTTGAAAAGAAAAATAATTTTGGAAAATCAAACTTTTATGTTAGACATAATGCCCCTAGATTTGTAAATGGAAAATGTTTTAGAAGTGTTTGGGTCCCAAAAGGACTAATCACTTCAACTAAAAAGGATGAAATTGAAAAATGGATTCCTAAGGGGACTAAATTTTGTGCCACTAACGTCTTTGGATCCAAAGCAATTTGGATACCAAAAATTACTTGGTTTTCTTATGTTAGGTGTGATGGAGAATGATCAACAAGTCTAAATTTGAGGGGGAGCTTCATGCACACAAAGAGAGAACTTGAAGAAGGAAGGCTTCACATCCTCCTTTGGATTAAAGTGTGGTAAAATTTAGTTGAATTCATTTGTTTTTCATTTGATTTATTTATTTTTAATTCAACTAGATTATCATATTGTTGTACTAACAATATTTGATGCTTTGAGTAAGGGGGAGCCATTTTCAAAACTAAAAGTTTTTAATTGTGTCATTTTTTTAACCTCCTATGTTATTTTGAGCTTAATATCTTTTAAATTATTTTTGATATAACAAAAAGGGGAGAAATGGTTTAAAAATTGATTTTTCAAGAGGATAAGTGGGAGATTTAATTTCATTCAAATTTTTAAATACTAGGGGGAATCTCAAACAATTTTTCAAGTTGGTTTTATTATATCAAAAATGGGAAGATTGTAGAAATATATATATTTTGATATAATAATTGAAAAAATATTTTCGACTTAATTGAAAAGAATTTAAAATATTCTCTAAGTCAAAAACAACTTGAAAATAAGTTTGAAGATGATTAAAAAGAGTTTGGCAATGTTTGAAACGTTTTAAGTAGCCAAATCAGTGCTTTTAATGTACTTGTTTCGATACAGGCATAATCTGTATCGATACGTTTTGAAACTGCCAGAACCCGTTTCGATACAGGGCTTACCCGTTTCGATACGGATAGGGGTTGTTTCGATACGCCTACGTGGCAGACACCCCAACGGCTAAAACCCCCAACAGCTATTTCCCAACTGTCATTTGAATTGCAGGACGTTTCGATGCAGCACAAAGCGTTTCGATACGGGCATTTCGGTACGACCCCAAGTGTTTCGATACGACATGCTGCATTAGACTTCAATGGCTAGTTCTGAAGAAGGCCGTTCCGATACGACCTTGCGTGTTCCAATACGGACAACTCCAGAACTGCAATTAATGAGGGAAATAAAGTCTCCAACGACTCCAATTCAATCCTAACGGTCTTCAATGGCTACAAACTCAATTGGAAGTATAAACGGGACCTCCAAGCATCAAGGGAAGACTAATGCTTCAATTTTCAACAACATTATGATGAAGAAATTGTCTTAGAGCTAAATTGTCCATTCTTGTATGCTCAAGTGTTCTAGGTTTTGGGTGAGAGCTTAAGAGTGCAAACACACACCTATGAGGGGGATTTCTTGTTTTCTAGAATTCTTTGTTTTTGAGAGTGTTCCCAAAGCTCAAGTTGTGAGCTTTGGATGCTAGATCACGGGTTGTGACTCTAGGTTGTAACGGTTGCCTTCTTAGCCTAGAAAAGGGGAAGAATTCTTAGTGAATTGGTTGAAATCCTTAGTAGGAAGTTAAGGTAGTGGATGTAGGCTTTGGTTAGAAATTCGAACCACTCTAAAATCCTTGTGTTCAATTCTCATTTTGTTGCTTCCACTTCCAACACCCAAATTACCACTTCTCCACATCTTGGCAAGCGATTCGGTTGTGATTATCAAGTCTAACATAGTCTACCATAAAAAATATTTTTAAAAATAATTATAAAAAGAGATGTAGTGCGATTAGGGGTGTAAACGAGCCGAGTCGAGCTCAACACTTCAAGTCAAGCTCGAGTAGTGTTGAGCTCGTCTCATCTCGTTAAGATTTTGAGTCAAGTTTGAGCTAGAGTAATTTTAACGAGCATGAGAAATCTGAGATCGACTCGGCTCGTTAAGAACTTGAGTCGAGTTCGAACTTGATTCCAGCCCAATCGAGTCAAGTGTTGACCGATCTTTGACCATGTCGGACTCAAGTAGCTCGTGATCTGTCGTGTCTCATATAAAGCCCTATTAGGAAAAAAAAACTTTGATACACAAGTTGTGTAAACTCAATCTTGTTAATGTTAGGGTTTAGGGTTTAGAAGTTTAGGTTGTTCGGTTTAGAATTTAGGATTTAGATTTTATGGTTTATGACTTATGTTTAGGGTTTATGTTTTAGGGGTTTAGGTTTAGGAATTTAGATTTTAAATTAAAAAAAAAAACAAAAAAAAAAACAGTATATTATATTTTTGAGTAGCTCGCGAGATTTTCGAGTCAGGCATCAAGTAGCTCGGCTCGGCTCGTTAAGAACTCAAGTCAAATACAAGCTCAAGTCGATTCCAATCGAGTCGAGCTTTGACTGAGCTTTGACCGAGTCGGACTCGAGTAGCTCACGATCTGTCCCGTCTCATTTACAGCCCTAAGTGTGATACTTTGGGAAAAGAAAATTCAATTTTGGACTCAAGGACATGACTAAGGAGATTGAGGGGTAGTTCTACGGTGTGACATAGTTGCGGTACAGCTACGGTGCGGCACCAACCGAAAATGTTACAGACTACGAAACACGAAAATGTTATATTTGTTTATGACATTTCCGGTTGTGTCTCGCACAGAATCGATACTTACAAAAACTTAAAATGTTATTAGAAGCGATAAAATTATCTATACTCGGAGCTAAGTTTTCATACTTACCACCAACTGAATATGTTATCAAACAATGTAACATTTTCAGTTTCGTGATTCGTATCATGTAACAGTTTTAGTTGGTGCCACACAATAACCACACCGCACCATGCCCTACGTTAGACACGCCCCGAAAAAGCTAGCAAAATTGTAATTCTAGTTTCTACTTTTTCTATTGCATTAGAAATTTATTTATTTATTTATTTATATTCTGGTTCCTACTTTAATAATAACCAAACACGGTAATAAATATTCCTCGTAAAATAATGGAGTACTAAATAAATTTTAAATGTTGCTTCAAATATAATATTCTACTTTTCTGTTGCATTTGTTCCACATTTATTATTATTCTTATTTTTTTTTCCTATCCCAACCCTAACCAAACAACTAACAAGGTATAAATATTCCTTGAAATGAAACTTTATTTTAAAAAAGAAACTTCAAAACTATTTTATTTATAAATAACCTTACATTTTTATTATATCCCAATAGTCCATTGATGTTTATGATTGATTTTCAATTGAGTAGTCTCTTATTTCAAATCAAAGGTAAATTTATGTTATATGAATATTTAGGAATAAGATAAGAAATTTTCATTTAACAAACTAAAAATAATATTACAATAAAATCGAATACTATATTCGCATTATAAAATTCATTGATATATTACTAAAACTTGACTATGAGAAATAATTATTTTGTTTCATAATAATAAATGTTAAACTCTAAATATTATTAATGTAAAATTTTTAATTTTATTAATATTTTACTATTTTGGATAATTGTCTATAAAAACTAAAAGGTAATTTAAACATCTCATATTTTGTACGTAGAAGCGAGATCATCGATTTAATTATATTTGCTTTTTAAAATAAAATTCATTTGACACATCACAACATGAAGGGTAAAGTATACAAATAGTCCCAGGTAAAAAAAAAATCTTTTTAGTTACTAAAGTTTCGAAAGTTATAAATGATTATAAAATTCGTTGAATTATTATAAATGATTACTACACGTTATAAAATAGTGATAAGTTTTGATAAGTTTAAAGACTAATTTGTAATAGTTTAATAAATTTTAATAATTATTTTATAATATCATGATAAAATTCAATGACAATTTTATAATAGTTTAAAATATTTCATGGCCATTTTATAAATTTTAAAGCTTTAATGATCAAAACCTCATTATTACTTAATTTAACCACGATTTGTATACTTTACTCTAACATTAAATGAGAATTAGCTCTATGCTTATCTTACTGAACTCCTATTTTACATTTTTTTCTCAGAAAAATATTTTGTTAATGCACATTTGGTTGGGTGGTTAAGCTGCTCATCTTTGTTTTCTAATATTTCTTTAGGTCATGGATTTTAGACTCACCAGGAGCACCTCTTCCTTTTTCTCTAGAGTCCCCCTTCTCCTCATTTTTAAATAGGATTATGATTAAGATTATGATTTGTAAAAAAAAATTAGATGATTGTCTAAGACTTATTTATTTACAAATTAAAGAATAGGAACACGAGACAACTCCTGAAGTTATTTATAAAAAAAATCGAAGGAAACTTTGTATTAAATCACTTCGACTCCCTATTAAGTAATGATTTTGTATTAAGTCATTTCGACTCCCTTTCTATTAAAAAATAGGATTTTTTTGGACATAATAAACATAAGAGTTTATCTAGACAACAATGATAAATGTTTGATTCTTTTTGTTATGTTTCCCTAAAATAAAAAAAATGATCAACTCAATATTATTATTTTGAAAGTAAGAGATTATAATGTTTAAACAATTTTCATCCGTGGAGGGACTATTTTAACTTAAAATGAACGTTAAATATCAAAATGCTTCAAAAAAATGAGTTGAATTGATTATCTAATCAAATATTAGAATTTTTTAGTATTATGTTTAATAAAAAAACTAAAAGTTCCTTTAAGAAATATTTTGCTTGAAAAAAATTATATTTACAGGTGGGTATTATCATTTCTAAAATTCTAACAGCCATGTGAAGAGAGAGAAATTGGATACCAATCTCGTATCCTTTTAGTTGAATCTTGTTGGAGTCAACATTCCCTTGCTTTTCTATAGCCGTGATTGGCGCACACGTTAGTTTAGTAGCACCAAAACTCCATTTAAAAAAAATTATAAATTTTATTATTCCGACTATATTCAAAATTCAGTCGAGTTGAACCCTAAACAATGAATAAATATAAATTTTATAATGAATGAGATACATTGATATACATCATTAATTTTTAATTTTTTTATTTTATTTTTAAATAAAAGCTTTTGAAATAAATATGTGGACCCGTCAATTATCTTTTTGCTTTTTTAGTTTTTGTTCCTTATTTATTTAATTTATGTCAAAATAAAATTATAGCATAAAGATAATTTTAACCCCTAAAGTTTATAAATTCTATCATTTTGATCATTGTTTTTAAGGATAAATTTGTCCCCCTAACCTATATCATTTTGTCAAACTACTTATTTTTTAACTAACATCTCGATTAAACTGTTAAAAGTTTAAATGGTGATGACATGTCAAAATTTTTACTTAAAAAATATATTTCTCAACTATTTTTAAAAGAAACCCTAACAAAAAATAAGTATAAACAAACAACTAAATCATCACGGAGAATTCAACACCTAAACACAAAGCTAATAAACGAATTCCTAAACCTAATTCAAATTTCTTAAACCTCAATTTAAGTTTTCATAAAAATTTGAAACCTATAATTTTTTATTTTATGTCATTTTTAGTGTTTCCGTGATTTTTTAAATTTCATAAAAATTTATTTAATATTATTTTTAAAATTTATTTTTAAATATTAAATACCAAAATCAAAACCTCAAACCATCTGTATTAAATTAAACACTAAAATTTCAAAACCCTAAACTAAAGAAATAAAAACCCAGTTGATTAATATCAAAAGTGTTCTTTGATTAAATAATAAGTGATTTTTATAAGTTTTAATAATCGCGTCAAATTTCTCTGTAATATTTTATCTATTGGTTTAAAGTGCTTCAAATTTTAAATAATAAGATTTAATTCAAAGTGAATTCAAATTTGAGGGTAAAATCTTATTTGTTTGTATGGTATATACTGTTAGATTTTAGAATGAATTTACTTTGAAAATTATAAACTGAATTGATGAATTTTAGCTATGATTTTAAATCCAACACAATTTATGATTAACTTCATTTTTTCCAGGTTTTTATTTTTGTTTTAATTTTAATTGTCTTTAATAGTTTAAATTAGGCTTTAAGGGCTCGTGAAGCCCTTGAACTTTTGAAAAAAAAAATTAATTAAGTTTGATTTTTTTTAAGTTTGAGGGTTTAAATGATTTTTTTTTAAGTTTGAGGGTTTAAATGATTTTTTATAAAGTTTGAGGGCTTATTTAATCTTTAAGTAAAAATAAAAATATATAAAAATATAAAATGTTAAAATATTCTAAAATAAATATTAAAATTACTAAAAATTAAAATAATATAAAAAATAAAAAACACATATGACCATTGTAATAACAAAATAAGATTAAATTATGTTCTAACTTAATAAGTTGTGTAAAATCTTAAGTACATTCCAAACACATATAACAATATAGTTACATACCTTTTTATTTGATTAAACCAACTTTACTAAAGAGTTTTTTTCCATCTGATCAAATAATAAACTTCATCTTGTTAGATGCATCCAAGCAATAATATCATAGGAAAGTCCAAGCTGTTTTTTATAGTGAGATCACTTCCATGGTCAAAGAAGAATTCTTTTTATATTAAAAACTAACTTTATATCTCTAAAAGTTTATTAATATTTTTAATAATTTTTTTAGTATTATAATATTTCTTTATATTTTTAATATTTTAATTTAATTCAAATAATTTCTTAATTTTATTTTTTCTTAAAGATTAAATAAGCCATTGGACTTTCTAACAAAATCAATTAAGCCCTCAAATTTTCTAACAAAATAAATTAATCCATGGAATTTTCTAACAAAATCAATTAAACCCCTCTAGATATGTCATCATTCACATGTGGACTATCATGTTGCATCGTGAACCGTCACATCAGCATCGTAAACTACCACATCAGCATCGTAACGATCAACGACGAAAATCGTTAGTCAAAGAGTCGAATTGGTTAATTTTTTGGGTTTGAGGGTGACATTGGGTGCAAAAATATATTAAGGGCTTAATTGATTTTTTTAAAGTTTAGGGGGTTCTCGAGCCCTTAAGCCTTTAAATTTAAATAAAATTTTATTATACATGTAAGTATGTAACAAGTTAGATTACATGTCATTTAAAATTTATTATCACATGTATATGTCATATTATCACCGTTAAATTTTTAACAGTCTAATCAACATGATAATTAAAGAATGAGTAATTTGATAAAAAAATATATATATAGGTTGAGGGCCAAATTTATCCTAAAAAAAGAATAAGGCCAAAATGTCAATAATTATAACAAAGTTTAAAATTTAAAAAAAAAATAAGAGAAAAAAGTTAAAATTTAAAAAAAAAATAAGAAAAAAATAGTGGTGATGAAAATGGTGGCTAAATTATAACAAAATTTAAAAGTTGAGGGTTAATTTTTTGTTATGCCAATTTGAAAAGGTCAATTTTAACACTGTTTTTAAATTAAGATTAAATTTTGTGATGAGTCCTAACAATTTATGTAAGATAATTTATTTAAAATTAAAAAAATAAATAATAAAAAATAATAGTGTATATCAATATATAATATTAGGAAAATTCTACAACGGGCGACGAACATTGATGAACACCACTAACGATGAACACCGATAAACACCATTAGTTTTTTTAAAAATTTTAAAAATCTAAAGGACTAAAATTATAATTAAAATTATCTCTTAAAAAATAAAAATTAAATTTAATAGTTACTTTATAATATTTTTTAATAGGTTAAAATTAAATATACTCAATTCTCATAAACCCTATTAAAATCAATATCTTAAAAAAATAAAATTAGTTTATAATTTTTTAATAGATTAGAATCAAATTAAGGGGAAATTGGGATTTGATTGGGGAAAATTATAAGAGTTAGATATATTTGATTAAGCTTTTGCACACACTTCCTCCATTTGCACCTGCCACAAACTTGTTGTCATAAGAGATTTTCTCAAGCTTGTCTCCCAAAGGACCACCTTCGATCAAACTGCAACTGTAGGAATGAAAGAAGTAACCTTCAGCAAAGTTGATCTTGACGATGGTTCCAGGGCCACCATTACCCTCGAGCTCAACGCTCTTGATTGCGTGAGGAGAGTTGTGTATATTTGTTAGGGTTTGGGTTTAGGTTTAGGGTTTAGGGTATATTTGATTTTAATCTATTAAAAAATTATAATCTGATTTCTATTTTTTAAGAGATTGATTTTGTTAGGGTTTATGAGAATTGGGTATATTTGATTTTAACCTATTAAAAAAATATTATAAAGTAATTATTAAATTTGATTTTTATTTTTTAAAAGATAATTTTAATTGTAATTTTAGTCCTTTAAATTTTTAAAATTTTAAAAAAATTAATGGTGTTCATCAATGTTCATCGTTAGTTGTGTTTATCAATGTTCGTCGCACGTGGTAGACTCATCCATAATATTAATAGTGTATGTTAATGTATGACATTTATTATAAACTCATGACTCATCCTTGTTTTTATTTAAAAATCGTTGGATCTCTTACCATTCGGCTCGACCTAACGAGTGTTAATAATAAATAAATTCAGCATATTTATTATGCTTGCTTAAACCACTTTAATTAATGCCGCAAATTCAGCAGGAAACTGTGACATTCTGCTCCCCCTTTCACCGTACCCCCGTAATATCTGACGTGGCATTATCCCTGGGTTAAAGTAGTGAAATTAAACTTGTTTAACCGTGGTGAAATGGAGGTGGCAGACAGTTGGGGGGGGGGGGGGGGGGGGACTTAGGTTATTTGGTTAAAATAAATCTACCCATAACACGCCAATGTTTCTTGGTATTATTATTATTATTATTATTATTATTATTATTATTATTATTATTAGTATTATTATTATTATTATTATTAACCATCACATAAATCTTTAAATTATACCTTTTATAGATAAATGTTTAGAATATTTTTTGACGAAATATATGTTTAATGTTTAAATTAGTATTTTTGTAACATATGGTAATTTCTTTTTGTTATCCATTAACATAGGACACATGGCTTATTTTTGTTATTTTTAATTTTTTAATTTTTAAAAAATCATTACATCTTTAATTCTATAAAAAAAAACTTAAAACCTTTAATTTCTTAAAAAAAATAATCTAATATTTAACCTCAAATCCCTAAACTCATAAATTCCTCTCATTCAGTCGTCCATTCAACCACCGCAAGCAACCCCTTACTATGTTGACCCCCACATCCGATAACCCCAACCACAAGCAACCCTTTACTATGTCGACCCCCACATCCGATAACCCCAACCTTACGTTGTCAGAAATTAACGAACATGCGATCAAGCGAACCACAAACGTTAAACATGAAATCTTCAATTGAACGACAAACAACAGATGAACGAATGGCGAACTGGGTTTGTGACTCGTGTAACAAGAGGAGGATACCTCACTACTGCGACGACGATATGGTATTTGATGGAGGTAGAGAGAAAATTTAGGGATATTAGTTTTTAAAAAACATTGAAATTTTCGTTTTTTATGAAAAAAATTATCAATTTTTTTATAATTTATAAACAAAAATTAAATAAAAAATACGAAATTGAGTAGATGACAGAGTTTTTTTACATCCAATAGCAAAATTTTTTTAAAACAATTAAGAAATATAACATTTATTTTGTCTAAAAAATACTTTAAACACTCGTTCAGCATTTATTTAATTACCAAACCCTTATTATTATTAGGGGTGAGCAAATCTCGACCCGACTCGAAATTTTTATAATTTCGAGTTATTCGAGTCGAGTTGTTCGAGTCAACTCGAAAAAATTTCGATTTCGAGTCAGTTTGAAAGTTGCCCAACTCGAAAAATTAAATTTTACAGTTTTACAATTTAGTCATTGATTTTATTTTTGATCAATTCCTTCTTCATTTTAAGTCAACTTCTGACCAAATTTGAATCACGTATTCCTAAATCAGCGTAGAATACATATATATCTTTAATTTATATTTTTGAAAATAACTTTCATATTTTTTTCAATTCAGCCCCTTAACTTTGTATGATTTCCTCATTTCTTCAATATCTCCTTCGTTTTGAGTCAATTTTGACCAAATTTGAACCGCATGTTCCTAAACCAATGTAGAAACTAGAATAGTTATTTAGCTTCAATTTATATTTTTAAATTAAATTTTCTACTTTTGAAATTTAGCCCCTCAACTTTGAATGTTTCTCATTTCTTCAATTCCTCTTTTGTTTTAAGTCTATTTTTGACCAAAATTAAACCACATGATTCACTAACACTATATAATATCTATATAACTTCAATTCATATTTTTAACAAATATATTCTTTTTTCAATTTAACCCTTTAACTTTATATTTTATTCAATTTGATCATTCAACTGAATTTTTTATAATTTTTTTCTTTACATCAATTCATTGACTCATTTATACCCCATTAATACTTTATCCCCAAAAGTTCTTTATTTAAGAATAATATTATAAATATATTTTAGAAATTTAGATGATATTTTTTATTAAATAACATTACAAATTTTACTTATGCATGTGTAAAATAATATGAAGAAATATATATATATATATATGTGCATATCTTATATGATTAGAGAAAGCCGTTTAAATTAGAATCAAATCGTATTATAACATGGTAAATAATTACGATTAAATTTGTATAGGAACTCGAAAACCTGACTCGACACGAATCGAAAAAATTTCAAATTAAGTTCAAGTCGTAAAATATGACACTTTAACTCAAATAACTCAAAATTTTTTTATTCGACTCGCTACAACTCTCGCCCCTAATTATTATCATCAGTTTTCTTATTTTTGCTCGTGGCTCTATAAAAGCCGTTTTCTTGGAGCTTGTACTCTGACTCTCCCCAGTTCTCCTTCTTTTCCATTCCTTGGCTTTCTCTCTCAGTTTTCCCTGTTTTTTATTTTTAATTTTCCTCCGTGTTTTTTTGTTGTTGTCTGTTTGGATAGTGAGAAGGCTTTTAAGTACGAAGAAACGGAGAAAGTTGCAATGGCGGTTTCCAAGAATTGGGTTTTCGCTTCTTTAGCTCTTCTGTTTTTGTTTCTTGTTGGAGCAAATGCCACTGTACGGACCAACAGAGATTCCAGGTCTCTCTCTCTTCTCTGTAAATGTTTTTGCTCCGCTTAAATTTAATAAAGGAAGCAGAATATCCGTTGTATTTTCTTTAATTCTCATTTATATTTACAGCAATGTGGAGGCGGAGAAGTTGCAGAGCTCAAAAAACTCAACAATGGCATCTAGGTAAAAGCATAATACTAGCTTTTCCCCCCATTTGCCAATTCTCATCACCAAATTCTATTTGCTGAAAACTGGTCATCTCAGCCGTTAGTTTTCGGTCCTTGGGTTCTTCATGTGCTCAGACCGTTGGATCATGGTCTGTTTAACTTAACCATAAAACAACGATTCCATTTCCTCCTGCCGTGGAGATCCAGATCCTTATATCTCAACCGTTTACCCAGATTCCTTGTTTCATTGTTTCGTTAGTTAACCACTTAACCTGCAAAAAGTAGCTCTGAAAAATGAGAAGGTCATTTTAGGCATTTCACGAAATCCCGCCGACGGGTCGAACTTTTGCAACGGTTTTTGAGGACAGTAGCCAAATCTCTTTTGAGCAGTGTACTTGCTGTCATCCATAAAAGTGACACGTGTCCCTCCAAATAGTTTATTTTATGTTATATAATGAAAATTATGGAGTATTAATTTAGACTTGGGTGAGGCATTTCAGGTTGAATGAGCATGCGGTGGATGACCCAGAGGCCGTCGCAGCCGAGGTCCAGACCATCATCGACATGTGAGTCTCTTTTTAATTCGTTACTAAATATTTGGGTTTTTAGATTTTTTTTTTTGGAGTAAAAAAATGTATTTTTAGAGTTAAAAAATATGTTTATTCTAATTATGTTTAAGGAGATTTTTAACGAGACATATAACAGTAATTTATTTTATAGAAAAATTATAAAATAGTTAGGGATTAAAAAGCGAATCCGAGGAATCAATCAACAACTTAGAATCATTCACGTTCTTATTTGTTGATGATGGCAATTTGACTTTACTCCATTGCATGCATCCCTCGGCTCAACGCTAGCTGTTTTGGTGAGATCAGTTTTTGTCTATCCAATCCCATACTATCATTTTACTACAGTATTTTTTCTTAAAAGAAATGCCCTGCCCTAATCATACACTTTTTAGCTTTCAATTTTTATTTTCATTGCATCACATGACTCTATAACTTTTCTCTTCATGCAAATTGCAGCTTATTTCTCACATAAAAAAATGACACCCCCACTTTTCTTCAATCACTATCTTTTATTTATTGTAAATTCGGTTTTCTCATTCTAATGTTGTTAACTTGGGGTATTCTTGCTTTTCTTTGGTGTTTGCTGCACAAAGGACAAGCTAAAAAAGACAAACAGTCCTCTTTTGGTTTGCCTAGCCGTTCCTTTCCAAATAACATAAACTCTACTATACCCTACCTTTACAGTTGGGATTCTAATCTCTATGGGAATTGGGGTTAATTTACCTTACCCCCACCGACAATCATTTGCGAATCCTTCCAATAGTGTAGCTAATAGGCAGCCTACCGTCACAAACTATAATGTTTTAATGCCTTGGCAGGAATATTCAAAATGTGACTGAGAGGAGGAGGTTGGGGTACTTCTCCTGCGGAACTGGTAACCCCATTGATGATTGCTGGCGCTGTGACCCCAACTGGCAAAAGAACCGCAAGAGGCTTGCGGACTGTGGCATCGGTTTCGGAAGGAATGCCATCGGTGGGCGTGATGGGCGCTTCTATGTTGTCACTGACCCTAACGATGATGACCCTGTTAACCCCAAGCCCGGGACCCTGCGCCATGCTGTGATCCAGGAGCAGCCCCTTTGGATTGTTTTCAAGAGGGACATGGTTATCAAGTTGAAGCAGGAGTTGCTCGTCAACAGCTTTAAGACCATTGATGGTCGTGGGGTGAATGTCCATATTGCTAACGGGGCATGTATCACTATCCAGTTCGTTACCAATGTGATTGTTCACGGTCTCCATATTCATGACTGTAAGCCCACCGGGAATGCCATGGTGAGAAGCTCACCCTCTCACTTTGGGTGGAGAACAATGGCCGACGGTGACGCCATCTCCATCTTCGGCTCCAGCCACGTCTGGGTCGACCACAATTCTCTCTCCAACTGTGCTGATGGTCTTGTTGATGCTGTCATGGGCTCAACGGCCATTACCATCTCCAACAACCACATGACACACCACAATGAGGTGATCTTGCTGGGTCACAGCGACTCCTACACAAGGGACAAGCAGATGCAAGTCACCATTGCCTACAACCATTTCGGGGAGGGGCTTATCCAGAGAATGCCAAGGTGTAGGCATGGGTATTTCCATGTGGTCAACAACGACTACACTCACTGGGAAATGTATGCCATTGGTGGAAGTGCAAATCCTACCATAAACAGCCAGGGTAACCGATACGCAGCTCCCAGGAACCCATTCGCAAAGGAGGTGACCAAAAGAGTGGATACGGCTCAAGGCAAGTGGAAGAGCTGGAACTGGAGGTCAGAAGGGGACCTGCTGCTAAATGGTGCATATTTCACTCCATCTGGAGTTGGGGCCTCCGCCAGCTACGCCAGGGCCTCAAGCTTGGGAGCCAAGTCCTCCTCCATGGTTGGGGCCATGACTTCCAATGCTGGTGCTCTACCCTGCCGCCGAGGAAAGCAGTGCTAGTTAGTACCCAATCAACAATTAACTTGGCTGAAAAAGCGGCCATTTACTATCCCTTTTCCATCATTCTAAAGGAAATTAAAAGCACTACCTACCAACCAAATATCCATATTCTCTACCCTCCCTATCTACCTGCATCATCACACATGCTGAGTTATGTGTACATTTATTTTTTTTCTACACATTGTCATTATTTTCCCCTGCCCTCTCCCACCCCCTCTTTCTGTCTGTCAATCTTTGTTTATTTTCACAACCTCGGCCAGCTTCAACTCAAGTAAACAGGAAAAAAAATCCGTATTAGGAGCAGGTGCGCAAGCGTTGTCCTTTGTCTTTCTCGGCGTTCTCGCCAGATTAAACCACCAATTGGTCCATTCTTGTGTTCTCTATCAAAGTCAATCTTGGTGTCTCTACCTATACTTTTGTCTTTTGGTTTTATAGGTGAATTTTATTTTATTGTTTTCAATTCTGTGTAATCATACAAGAAATAGTATGAATGTCAAAGTTTGGAAGGAGTTATTGAAAGACTGTGTTACAGAGATGATGCAATATTCAATAGCAGTGATGTTTTTCCTTTTGTTACCTTTTCCCCTTTTCTTTGCTTCTTTCATTCTTAATGGAAATGATCTTTTTTACTTTATTATTATTATTATTATTATTATTATTATATGAGTATCTTTTTCTTTTGCCTTCATATTTTTTATCACTTCCGTTATCAATAAGCTAATGCTCCCCTGTTCATGTAGTTCCTCTGCCACTGCCATTGCCAGCCAGGATTAGTAATTCTTTCATGTGCCTTGCTCTCACCCACATTATCAGAAAGTCATTAATTACAAATACAATGACTTGTTTTAGCTTTTGGTCGTTTTACCAAAATGATGCTAAATCCGACCAGTTGCTTTAAATGAGTTCTTTAGCCCCTTGCTCCTTCCTCCTAATAAAAAGTTGGAAACTACAATTTCAAATCCTCTAAAACATTGACATATATGCCGATAAGTAACGAGTGTAATGATAATATGACACATTATATTCTTAAAGTGAGACACATGCTCGAACTTCGAACATAGTTAACAAAACAAATAAGAATCATAAAAAATACATATATAATGATGACTTTCGACCAACAAGTGTCGGGCGTATTGGTAAGACACATTGCAAATTGCACTCCCAAGGAAAGGACGCAAGTTCAAACTTTAGAGACGACATTATTAGGAGGGACAACCTCACACTCCAAACATGGGCCGTAAAACGTACATATATATATATTAAAAAATGATGACTTCCTGAATTCAAGGGGGCAATGCCAATGTGTAACATAAGATGGCAATTAACGGTCAATGGAAAACCCCAAACACCCGAAAGCTTGCAAAACTGGATTCAATTGCAAGTAGGGGTGAGCAAAACTCGACTCGACTCGAAAAAATCGATATTTTTTTTCAATTTCGAGTTATTCGAGTCGAGTTATTCGAGTTGTTCGAGTTATTCGAGTCAACTCGATTAACTCGAAAAAATTTCGATTTCGAGTCGGTTTGGAATTTGCCCAACTCGAAAAATTGAAAAATCGAAAAATCGAATTTTACAGTTTTACAATTTAGTCACTGATTTTATTTTTCTTCAATTCCTCCTTCATTTTAAGTCTATTTTTGACCAAATTTGAACCACATATTCCTAAACCAGCGTAGAATACATATTTATCTTCAATTTATATTTTTAAAATAAATTTCATATTTTTTCAATTCAGCCCCTTAACTTTGTATGATTTCCTAATTTCTTCAATATCTCCTTCGTTTTAAGTCAATTTTGACCAAAATTGAACGACATGCTCGTAAACCAATGTAGAAACTAGAATACCTATTTAGCTTCAATTCATATTTTTAAATTAAATTTTCTACTTTTGTAATTTAGCCCCTCAACTTTGAATGTTTCCCATTTCTTTAATTTCTCTTTCGTTTTAAGTCTATTTTTTACCAAAATTAAACCACATGATTCACTAACACTATATAATATCTATATAACTTCAATTCATATTTTTAACAAATTTATTTTTTTAATTTATCCCTTTAACTTTATATTTTATTCAATTTGATCATTCAACCGATTTTTTTGTAATTTTTTCTTTACATCAATTCATTGACTCATTTATACCCCATCAGTACTTTATCCTTAAAAGTTCCTTATTTAAAAATAATATTATAAATATATTTTAGAAGTTTAGATAATATTTTTTATTAAAAAACATTACAAATTTTACTTATGCATTTGAAAAATAATATGAAGAAATATATATATATATATATATATATGCATATCTTATATGAATAGAGAAAGTCCTTTAAATTAGAATCAAATCGTACTATAACATGATAAATAATTACAATTAAATTTGTATAGAAACTCGAAAACTCGACAATATAATTCGGAACTCGAAAAAAGTTTGTTGCAATTCTCTTTTTTGAACTATTATGTTTTTGTTTTTATTGGTTTGTATCTTTTGACATGTGATGTTGGATTTTCTAAACTCTACTGTGTTATTTGCTTTAGTTATTAATATATTTTAGGGTACTCTTTTCCTCTTTCCGCTATCTTTGGTCTCGTCTTAGCGTTACCTAGATAAGAAGGAGGTTTTTAACGAGGCCCGTAGTTTATAATGGAAGGTTGAGTTTTCTTTTTGTTGGTTTGATTGTTACAATTGAAATTTGGACAAGTTTACCTTGTTTGATGAAAAATGTGTTCTTATTTTTGTGCTTTTAGAATCATTGTATTGTTTAGTCATAAGTCAATTTATATGTATGTAGATATAATTCAAAATCTTTTTTTACACATGTGAAAAATAATATGAAGAAATATATATGTAGATATAAATAGAAAAATGTTTAAATTAAAACCAAACTCGAAAAATCGAATCGACTCGAACTCGACTCGAACTCGCTAAAATCGACTCGAATCGAAAAAATTTCAATTTAAGTTCAAGTTGTAAAATATGACGATTGAACTCGAATAACTCGAATTTTTTTGACTCGACTCGACTCGACTCGCTCGAACGCTCACCCCTAATTGCAAGAGGTCCACTTAGTTTGAGAGAGAAAGCAAGGATTCAATCAAAATCATGTATTGTGTGTAAAAGTTGATTGAAGTTTATCAATGATGAGTTGCTAAAACATACTAAAGTGATGGGCGACATTTTCACTAAAGTAGCACCTTTTCGGTTTTTATTTTTCAATCTGTCACCCAATCGAAATTATTTATATCTATAGCATCTTTATAGTGAACTTGCCACTCACGCTTCACGTGTTCCGAATTTTTTTATATTATTATTATTATTATTGAACTCACCAGTTACGCTTGACAAGTTCCAATTTTTTTATTGAACTCACCACTCACGCACGACGAGATAATTAAAAAATTATTTTATGTTTAATATAATTATTTAATTAGACGTTAATTAATTAAAACCTAATTGAAGCTCGCCTGACATGCACGACGAATTTCGCATAAAAAATAAGTTTTGGGGAACGAGCTGGGTATTTGATACTATAAATGATTAGTTTAGGTTAAGGTTTTAAGTTAAACAAGTAAAAATTAGAGATTAAGCAATTCTATAGAAGACATTTTAGTGGAGAGAAATTCTATGAAGAATCCAAGTAAGTTTGTGTTGAGTGGATCAATTTGATGTGATTTGGCCAAGAGGGGGGTGAATTGGCTATTTAAAATTTGAGGGAGCAAAATATAAATCGAAAATTGAAGGACAAGGCAATTTAAAGTGGTTCAAGCTTCTAACAAGCTCTACATCCACAACCTTATTTCCCACTAATGATTTTCAACAACTTTCACTAGATGTTCTTCCCCTTTTCTAGGCTAAGGAGGTAACCTTTACAATTGGTCAATCTTTCTACCCAAAGATTGACCCAAAAGACTCTCCTTACAAAGAAGAATTTGGCAAAAGAAAGTATCTCTCACAAGACTGAATATTTTGCCCAATTACAAACAAACACTCTCCCAAACTTGAACTAAAGATTGACAATAGGAATTACAACAAGTTGGGTACAAGATTTGACTCTATTAAGCACAAGGGTTTGGAATATAGCTTGGATTTTGCAAGAAGGTTTAATAGTTGTTGTTGTAGCTTTTGAGGCTTGTTTATATACCCTTGCATTGATTTTTAGCCGTTCTGGTGGTTGAGATCATCAATTGAGCCGCTGGGCTTTATTTTTCCCGCAATAAATGCACTTCTGCAACCTACCATATTGGTACTCAAACAACCGTATCAATACATGTCTCAAAATAGAAACAACCGTTGTGTACATTTAAAAGGGCGTATCGATACACTATAAGGGCGTATCGGTATGGGTATAGTGTAAAAACAAGGGTGTATCGATACTCTATGACCGTATCGATACGAATTTTGCTCACTGGAATCCTGAGAAAAACTTTTGTAAAAAGTGTATCGATACGCTATATGGGCGTATCGATACGGTCTAACGACTGTTTGAATTTTGTTGAAATCATAACTAACATGCAACAGTCAAAATTTTAAATACAAAGATTTATCGAATCGGATCAAACTGTATCGATACGGGGACTTATCGTATCGGTACGCTATGCATTAAAGTTAAGCCCAAGTAAAATATCGTATCGATACAGGTAAAATTGTATCTGTACGCTTTTGTCGATTAAGATTCCAGAACCTAAAACTGTATCAATACGGCTATAACGTATCGATACGCCTTGGCGTACAAACAGGTTTTGGGCTATTAACACTTAGAAAAATTTTCTTGAAACAATTTATTTGACTTAGAAATACTTTGATTCAAGTTTGATTGTCAATTTGTGAGACTTTGAATTACTTAAAAATTTACTTACTTTTACAAATAGGTCCTTAGACACTTTGTTATATTAAAATCAAATTAGGTTTTACAATCTCCCTCTTTTTGATATAAAAAAACCAAAGTAAATTTTTAAGTATTTTAAAAACTTTGGAAAGTTTACTCGCCCTTAATTTAAGATTGATTTTCAAAGATTTGTAAAAATTTATGTTTTACACTTCTCCCCCTTTTTGTTAGATCAAAATCAATGCAAACATTCAAGGATATAGGCAAGATATAACAATGAAGCACAAAGCATAATTAAAGCAACATGATAGCATTAAAATTCAAAATGAAATCCAAAGCAATAATAGTTCAAAGCAAATAGAAATCCAAACTGAAATCCTAAAAACAAGAAATCAAAGCATAGGTGCTAAAAGGAAAACATAGATAGGTGCATAAAAAGGGAAATCTTAAAATGATATGTAATGAGATGATATGCTAAAAAACTACTTGTCCCCATCGTCTTCATCCTCGTCCTCTTCGTCTTCATCATCAATGTTGGCTTGAGATTACCGAGTATGATTAAGCCAAGCACCATGGAAGGCGGTGAGAGAGACATCTATGGAAGTTTGTTGTTGTTCAATGGCCTTGACTCGATCCTCCAAAGATATGAAACGATTATCAATGGCGGAAAATCTAGCATCCATGTTATTCCCTAAGGTGGTGAATTTCTCATTGAGATACGACACGAGTCCATCCATGGAAGTTTGAGCTTGTTGGGCTTGTGGACCTTGAGGAGCGACTAGAGGCGGTTGATCTTCTTGAGGAGGAGGGCGAGCAACACGAACCCACTCATGATTAATGTGCTCAAAGTGAGCATGAGTATGAGGGTGTTCGTCAATGGGCTTGCCTAGAGGCTTGGCGGCATCATGGGAACAATCGATCTCCAAGGAATGGAACAAGAAGCTCAACGTTGTGCCATAGAAAAAAGGACTTGACTTGATCGGTGTGATAGTGTTGAACAAGATAAACCAAGTCGGCAAACATAATTTGGCAAAGATTTGGGTGCTTACCCTCACGAAAACAACGGAGCCAAAACGCATCAACTTGGTGAATGGTAGATAATTTCTCACCGGAAGGGCGAATCCACCAAGAGATGATGAGATGGAGGATATGATCATGAGCATCAAGGACGGTGACGAAGCCAAGTTGAGAGTGCCCCAAGGAGTTTTCATCATCAATTCCCAAGTTTTTAAACCCAAAAACATTTCATAAAACAGTTTGATCAATTCGAAGCTTTTTGCCTATAAGGTAGGAGTCAATGGCAATAACACTCTCTCTAGCTTGGTCATGGACACATCAAGCATTACCAAAGAAAATCAAATCAAGGTTTCGGTACATAATTGGAGGTACACTTAAAAAGGTAAAAGTTTCCATTGTTGTAACAACCCAAGATATTTGAACTTAAACCGTTCGGACTTTAGAAAAGGGATTGAAACAACTCGTTCGTCCCGGACTAGAAAGGCTTGGTATTGTTTATAATGGGTCATAGTCGAGGGGGTTAGAAAACTATTTTGAAGAATAAAACCAAGGTTCGATTTAGTAATATCCTCATTGTCCAAAGTGGGATTGGATGAACTAGAGGTCAAATCTTTCCTTTGTCTCTTTTTCAGTGCCATGATATCTTGAAAAACATCAAAACCATTCGAAAACAATGTATGCAATTATCATCACATTCGATCCAAAAATCATTCTAATAATTCAAGGTATTGAGAGAAAAACTATATTTTGTACATTAAAATCATATACAAGTATACGTATGAACTTTAATAAAAATAGTTTTGAAAAACATTATACTAAAATATACGATATAATTATATATTCGAAACAAAAATTTTAGATTTTAAAGAATTTTTGCAGAAACTTCAAAATCCACACTATAAGTATATATTCTATAAAAAATTGAGTAAAAACAACAAAGAAATTTAAACGAAAATTAAAAAGAAAAGAAAAAGGGTTTTATACGTTGAGATAGGAAATTGGATGAATGAACGATTAATGCACCAAATTGCTTGCAAAGCCTTAGCCTTAACGCGTAGATTGAAAACCCTCAAAAGATTTTAGATTTTTGGTGTGAAAAATCAAGAGATTTGAGGAGTTTTTATAGGGATTTTCGGCTAGATTGAAAACCCATTTAAAGCTCCAGCGGCTTAGCATATCGATACGCTCTTGTGGCATATCGATCCACCGTATCAGTACGGTTTTCATACCGTATCGATACACGTGACCGTATCGATACAGTTAAAACTGTATCGACGCCCATTAAGCAACCCGTATCGATATGTGGTGATCCGTATCGATACCCTTTTACCAGAAATACATTTTTGAGCTGATTTGAGTTTAAAAATTGGATTTTAAACGTCCTTAAATGCACGTGTATGATGAATGAGCATTATTTATAGACTAAAACAGATACATACTCCCCCTAGCAAAAAGCATAGATGCATCAAGAAGCAAAATTACATAAACAACATCATCATTCAAAATCAAGCAAATTTTTTGACACTTAAGGGCGCTAAAACGTCAAGATAGGCTAGTTAGACCTAACTCTCTCCTAAGAGTCCAAAAACGCTCTTTGTCTAATGACTTTGTAAAGATATTCACTAGTTGGTTTGAGGTATCAACATATTCTAGAACAACATCATTTTTGAGGACATGGTCCCTAATGAAATGGTGTCTTATCTCTATGTGCTTGGTTCTAGAATGTTGGATGGGATTCTTAGTGAGACATATGGCACTAGTGTTGTCACACTTAAGGGGTATGGTACCTACATCAATTCCATAGTCTAGAAGTTGTTGCTTCATCCAGAAGACTTGAGCACAACAACTTCCGGCCGATATATATTCTGTTTCGGTGGTAGATAAGGCTACACTATTTTGTTTCTTAGAGAACCAAGATATGAGCATACTACCTAGGAATTGGCAAGTGTCGGAGGTACTTTTCCTATCTATCTTACAACCCCCATAATCCACATCAGAATAAGCATGTAAGCTAAAGGAAGAGTCTCTATGATACCAAAGGCCTAAACAATGTGTGTATCTAAGGTATCTGAAGATTCTCTTAATGGCTACAAGGTGTGATTCTCTAAGACTAGCTTGAAACCTAGCACGCAAGCAAAAACTTAACATGATATCGGGTCTACTTGCGGTAAGGTAAAACAAAGATCCAATCATAGAACGATAAAGCTTAGAATCAACACACTTACCTCCTTCATCCTTGTCAAGATTAATTGATGAGCTCATTGGAGTGGCTTGGGGCTTCACATTCTCCAAGCCAAACTTCTTGAGCATGTCCTTGATGTACTTAGATTGATTGATGAAGATGCCATTCTTCCTTTGCTTAATTTGGAGCCCCAAGAAAAATGAAGGCTCCCCCATCATGCTCATCTCAAACTCACCTTGCATCATCTTAGAAAATTCTTGGCAATAAAATTCATTAGTAGAGCCAAATATAATATCACCAACATAAATTTGAACTACTAATATGTCATTGCCATTTCTTTTAATGAAAAGTGTAGTATCCACCTTGCCTTTTTCAAAACTTTTTTCAACCAAAAAGTTTGGAAGCCTTTCATACCAAGCTTTATGAGCTTGTTTCAAACCATATAAAGCTTTTGTTAATTTGAAAACATGGTTTGGAAAACTTGGATCTTCAAAACCTAATGGTTGTTCTACATACACTTCTTCATTAATAAAACCATTTAAAAATTCACTTTTCACATCCATTTGAAAAAGCTTGAAATCATGATAACATGCAAATGCAAGAAGCATCCTAATTGCTTCCATTCTAGCTATGTGTGCATATGTTTCATCAAAATCAATTCCCTCTTCTTGATTGTAACCTTGAGCAAAAAGTCTAGCCTTGTTTCTCACTATATTGCCACCCTCATCTAGTTTGTTTCTAAAACCCCATTTAGTTCCTATAGTGGATTTTTTACTAGGCCTATCAACTAAAGTCCATACTTTACTTCTCTCAAATTGATTAAGCTCTTCTTGTATGGCCAATATCCAAAAATCATCTTTTAATGTTTCTTTGATATTTTTAGGCTCAATGCATGAAATAAATTCAAATGATTCATTAACTTAAGAGAAGATTGAGTGGTTACCTCATTTGATGGATCACCCAAGATTTCACCACCCTTAACATAGTTGAGTTCCCTTGGGTAGTTGACTTTCTTTTCCTCAATTGTCATGTCCTTTAAAGCTTAAATGGGAGGATCTTGTGCTTCTTCATTGGTTGGAGCCTCATCTACCTTTGATGGTTGCTCACCACCAATGGCTTCAATGATCCATACATCATCATCATCATCACAAGAATCCTTTCTCGGAAGAAGGTTATCATCGAAAACCACATGAATAGACTCTTCTAAAACTAAGGTTCTTTTGTTAAACACTCGAAAAGCTTTAGAATTTAAAGAGTAACCAAGAAAAAATGCTTCATCACTTTTTGCATCAAATTTACCCAAGTTATCTTTTCCATTGTTTAGAACAAAACACTTACATCCAAAAGGATGAAAATAGCTAATGTTAGGCTTCATTGATTTTAAAATCTCATAAGGAGTTTTCTTTAAAATAGGCTTAATCATTACTCGATTTATAATATAACATGCCATGTTTGTGGCTTTCGCCCAAAAATATTTAGGTAAATCATTTTCTCAAAGTATGGTTTTAGCCATTTCTTCTAAGGTACGATTTTTCCTCTCAACTACCCCATTTTGTTGAGGAGTGCGAGGTGCGGAAAAATTATAGCTAATACCATTTGTATTACAAAAACCATCAAAACCTAGATTTTGAAATTCGGTTCCATGGTCACTTTTAATATGACAAATGTTTTGACCAAGATCATTTTGAGTGATTTTTAAAAATGTGATGAACTTTTCTAAAACCTCATCCTTAGTACTTAAAAATAGAATCCAAGTATATCTAGAGAAGTCATCAACAAGAACATATGCATATGATTTTCCACCCAAGCTAGTAGTCCTAATAGGCCCAAAGAGATCCATATAGATTAATTGTAAAACTCGACTAGTAGAAACATCATTAATGGATTTAACTGAGGCACGTTTTTGTTTACCCTTGACACAAGCATCACAAATTTTGTCTAATGAGAATTTTAGCTGAGGTAAACCTCTAACTAAATTTTGGAAAACTAATTTCTCTAAAACACTTATGCTAGCATGCCCTAGTTTTCTATGCCACAACCATACATCATTTTCATTACTAGCAACCAAACATCCATGAGATGTATTTATGTCTTCTAGATGCACCATATAAATGTTAATTATATGATGACCAATGAGCATTATTTCATTTGTTTTAATGTTCACAATTTTACACCTATTAACATCAAAATAAACATTAAACCCTTTATCGCACAATTGACTAATGCTCAACAAATTATGCTTAAGACCATTGACAAATAAGACATCTTCAATGAGAATAGATGAGAGATTACCAATAGAGACAATACCCTCAATGTGTCCTTTGGAGTTGTCATCAAACATTACTACTCCACCAGTATTTGGTTTGAGCTCTATGAATCTACTCTTGTCGCCGGTCATATGTCTTGAGCATCCACTATCAAGGTACCAAGTGTTTTGACTTGAAGCTTTAACCTTGTAGCAATGCTCCCCCTACAAACAAAGATTAGTTCTTGATTTTTGGTACCCAAACCATCTTGGGTCCATGTGAGTTAGCTCTCAAATACTTGGTTCCCTTAGGAACCCATACACTCCTAATTCTTTTAGCTCCATAATGCTTTTGAGAGCTTCTTTGTTTGTAGCCCTTAAAGTTCCTCTTCACATAGTTGAGTTTTGAAGAACTTCCTTTTTTAAAATTTGGTTTCCCAACTACATTTAGAGAAGCTTTAAGTTTATTCACCACCTTGTGGTGATCATCATGAACTTTGGAGAGAAGATTGTTTAAATCAACATTTTCGTCTTGAAAATATTTTAAATCATCTTTTAAAACCGAAATATTCTCTTCAAGTTCGGAATTGGTTGGATAAAGAATAATTTTGGGATTTTAAATCAGAAATCAACTTTTTGTTTTTCAAAACCGATTCTTTATATTTTTCAACCAATACGTCATAAACCTCTTGTAGCTCATCATAAGCTTCTTGAAGCTCATCAAATGTAAAATCAAAGTTAGATGAGCTGAGGTTTACCTTAGGATCGTCATCAATGACCATGAGGCAAAGATTTGCTACTTCATGCTCCTCTCCATCGAACGATGATTCCTCATCGCTCCAAGTAGCAACATGAGCCTTTTGCTTCTTCTTCTTATCGAACCCATTCTTCTTGAGTTGAGGGCAATCCGATCAAATGTGGCTCGGTTTCTTGCACTCATAGCAAATGAGTTGATCCTTTTCTTCTTCTTTGCTCTTGTTCTTAAAGTCTCTTCTTCTTTGGAACTTCCTTCCTTGGTTGGACTTCATGAACCGAGAGAATCTTTTGGCTATCATAGCGAATTCTTCAAATTCATCTGCTTCACTTGAATTGCTCTTCTCTTGTGGTAGTGAGGCTTTGAGATCAATCTCTTGTTTCTTCTTTTCCACCTCTAGCTTCTGTACTCTTCTTTCTTCTCTTTTCTTCTTCCCTTCCTTTCTTCATGATCTCACGAGTAAGGAGAGATCCTACCAACTCACCGAGCTTCAACATCTTCAAGTTCTTCGTCTCGATGATTACGGTTTCCTTCCCATCCCATGATTTAGGAAGAGAGTAGAGTAGCTTCTGAACAAGCTTGTCTTTGGGAATGATCTCACCGAAGCCCTTGTGACCATTTACGGTCACCGAGAACCGATCAAACATTTTGGAGATGCTCTTATCTGGTTCCATCTTGAAGTTCTCATAGCTTAAGTTGAGGATTCCAATCTTGGTATTCTTCACGTTGTTGGTCCCTTCGTATGTGGTTTCTAACTTGTCCCACACCTCATTTGCACTTGTGTATGATGACATTTTGGCATACATGTCGGGACCGAGTGCACAAAATAGAATGTGAAGAGCCTTTTCATTGACGTGGAGTCTTCTCTGATCTTCATCGGTCATCTCCACCTTGGACTTTGGAACAAGTGCCCCTTCATCGTTTCTTTTCATTAGAATTGACGACCCTTCTTCCACTACATCCCAAAGGACATAGTCAGTAGACTTGATTAAAAGCCTCATTCAGTTCTTCTAATAGGGATAGTTATCTCCATTGAAGAATGGTGGTTTAGTGATGGATTGAGACTCGAACAAGTTTGGCCCGGAGGTAGATGCCATGACTTTGTTTGGATGATGATCAACACTCTTCTAGGATCTCCTCTTGTGGATGCTAAGCCTTTAAAGAGGTAGGCTCTGATACCAATTGTTGAGTGGATCAATTTGATGTGATTTGGCCAAGAGGGGGTGAATTGGCTATTTAAAATTTGAGGGAGCAAAATAGAATCGAAAATTGAAGGACAAGGCAATTTAGAGTGGTTCAAGCTTTTAACAAGCTCTACATCCACTACCTTAGCTCCCACTAATGATTTTCAACAACTTTCACTAGATGTTCTTCCCCTTTTCTAGGCTAAGGAGGTAACCTTTACAATTGGTCAGACTTTCTACCCAAAGATTGACCCAAAATACTCTCTTTACAAAGAAGAATTTGGCAAAAGAAAGTATCTCTCACAAGACTGAATATTTTGCCCAATCACAAACAAGCACTCTCCCAAACTTGAACTAAAGATTGACAATAGGAATTACAACAAGTTGGGTACAAGATTTGACTCTATTAAGCACAATGGTTTGGAATATAGCTTGGTTGTTGAAAGAAGGTTCAATAGTTGTTGCTGTAGCTTTTGAGGCTTGTTTATATACCTTTGCATTGATTTTTCTAGCTGTTCTGGTTGTTGAGATCATCAATTGAGCCGCTGGGCTTTATTTTTCCTGGAATAAATGCACTTATGCAACCTACCGTATCGGTGCTCGAACAACCGCATCGATATCTGTCTCAAAATAGAAAGAGCCGTTGTGTACATTTAAGAGGGTGTATCGATGCGCTATAAGGGCGTATCGGTACGAGTATAGTGTAAAATAGGGGCACATCGATACTCTATGACCGTATCGATACGAATTTTGCTCACTGGAATCCTGAGAAAAACTTTTGTAAAGAGTGTATCGATACGCTATATGGGCGTATCGATACGGTCTAATGACCGTTTGAATTTTGCTAAAATCATAACTGATAAGCAACGGTCAGAATTTTAAATGCAAAGATTTATCGAGTCGGACCAAACCGTATCGATACGGAGACTTGCCGTATCTATATGTTATGCCTTAAAGTTAAGCCCAGGTAAAATATTGTATTGATACGGGTAAAACCGTATCGGAACGCTTTTTTCGATTAAAATTTCAGAACCTAAAAACCGTATCGATACGGCTATAGCGTATCGATACGCCTTGGCGTACAAACAGGTTTTGAGCTATTAACACTTAGAAATTTTTTTCTTGAAATAATTTATTTGAATTAAAAATATTTTAGTTCAAGTTTGCTTGTCAATTTTTGAGACTTTGAAATAATTAAAAATTTATTTACTTTTACAAATAGGTCCTTAGACACTTTGTTATATCAAAATCAAATTAAGTTTTACAGTTTGTTTGTGTTTTGAATTATTTATTAATAATTGTTTTAGATATTTTTTTATTTGATAGGTGCTTTTTTATTGTTTGCTTAATTTTTTATTTTTAGTAATGTAACGCCCTGGTTTTGGGCCTAGATGTATTAGAGGTTGAATCGGGCCGGTCGAGAACGGTTCGAATATTTAAGGGTGATTTAGGGAACACCTAGTTCGGGATGCTGTTAAAATATGGAAAAATATCTAAAAATCCTCATTTATTATATAAATGGTCATGGTGAAAACAATTTTACAAAATGTGATTTGGAAATACTACATTTCGTTGTAGTGACCAAATTGCAGTTTTTGCAAAAGTTGACTAGTGACTTTTTTGTAAAGGATTGAAACTTTGAATCATTAAGAAGCTAATTTTACCAAAATGTTTTTATCAGATTTCTCTTTAATTTGGGTGTTTTAATAAAAAGAATTAAGAGAGAAATCCTATTTTGACTTTTCATAACTACTTTACGATCTTTTTCCCTCTTTTCATTTTCTCTCAACTTCCACTCAGCCAAACAAAATTCCCTCACCAATTAATCTCTGATTTTCATCTCTTTTGCTGAGATTTCATTCTCCTAAGGATTTCTAATCTTTATCTCATCAAATCCTTTTTTTTACTTTGGATTTTCAAGAAATCTTACCCAAATTGAGGAGAAATCAGCCATTAGAGGTAAGCTTCGTCCTTCTCCTCTAATGATAAGTTCTTTATTGAAATTCCCAAGTTATCAATCCTTTGTTAATGATTTTTGAGTTGCTTTAATGTTAGAAACATGAAATTGTTGTAAAACTCAAGATTTTTGGTGAGATCTTGATGATTTTCGTAACTCTTTGTTAGGCTCTATTTTGAGGTTGATTTCTAATGTATTTTGGATGATAATTGATGTTAAGAATGAGGTTTTAACCAATGATTCCCGAATAGGTTTGGATTCCTATGTTTTAGATGCTAGATTTGTGGTTTATGGAGTCTTCTTGGTGTTTTGTTGTTGCTGGAGATATAAGGACGTGTTTATGGTGATTTTTGGTGTTGATTGAGGTTTAGAAATGACTAGAATTTATAGATCTAGGCTGTGCTTTGTTTTGGAAAAGTTTGGAGATGATTTCGGTTATTTTGGGTAGCCGAAATGGTGTTTTTGAGTAGTGCAGCGAGTTTGAATGAGTGGCTGGTGATTTCAATGCATGATGATGCATTAATCCTCTGCTCTTATGTGTAATAAACACGGAGACATCTTTGGACGCTTTTGGTGTTGATCCGGAAGTGCCAGAAGCCTAGATATCGTTTCGGCAAGCAAGCGAAACGTAATCGGTGAGTGCGAATGGTTTTAGAAGTCCTTGAGGGACAAAGAAACAAGGTTTAGGGATTTAGGATTGGTTTGAAACACCATCCTAAGTCCGGAAGTAAGTATGACTAGATTTGCTCTCAATATGTGGTTGATGCCCTTAAATGCTTTTAACATGCTCTTGTTTTGAGATAGACAAATTCCTACTGTTTTATGCATGATTTGTAGCATGAGTTGATGCCATGTATTGATTTCATGAGATAGCATGTGGTAGTAAAGAGTTTTGAGATTTTGATTTAATGCAAGGCATGAGATATGGTTTTGAAATGAGATGAGAAAGATTTGAGAAATGTTGCATCAAAACAGTAGGTGAGATGATGATTTTAATCTAATATATTGGCATAAATGATGAGACAATTACCGGATATAATTGGTCGACCAATAGGATGAAAGTGCACTATAAACTAAAAACTCGTACATGCTCTTTGGAGTAGGGCAATGGGGGTAGTGCCATCCCGATCCAAAGTGAGAATCTGATGATGAGAGATACCATCGGGGTAAGACTTGGTGAAATACCCAAGCTTTGTGGCGAAAAGAGATACCACAATGAGAGTCTGGTGATGTGAGATTCCACCAGGGCAGGACTTGACTTTGAGTCAAGCTAATCCGCATATCCGAATAAAGATGTAATATGAAATGCCAATATATGAAATTGTATTTGATTCACATGTACCAAATGTTGAGATGTTTTATGCTTGAGAAAATGCATATGAGATTGTGGTTTATGAAATGCTTGTTTTGTTAAACATGAGTATGGCTTTGCCATGAGATTTGCATTGGTTTAATGTGTGAGTTAGAATAAAGGTACATGTGTTTTCAAATGGATAATTGCTTTGAAGTGGTTTTCAAGCATGAGATAGAAAGAGCATGTTGTAGAAAATGGTTTTTGAGAAAGAGTTTTAAAGATGCATTGTTGTGTTGGGTTTTCTTAGAGCTTGCCTCACTAAGCAAATGTGCTTATGCTCTCTTTTACCAACAATGCAGATAATTGAGACGTTTTTGGGCAGCAAGGAGGCTAAGGACATCCAAGGATGTGAGAAGCTCATGTATGGTGATGTTTTTATATGCTTTAGTAATGATATTTGGCAATGGGGACCTATGGTTGGTTTTGGGAGATGTGTTTTGAACTCCCTATGTTTGTTGCAAGTTTAATATGGTATTTGAAGATTGTAATTGTCCTATATGGTTTAGTTTGTAGCTTGTGGCTTGCATATGGTTTTCATGACTAGGGAGCATGCCTATAGACTCTATGATCACATGCTTGATGCCATGCTTTAGCTTAAACCTCATAATAGTTATCTCTGATGTTTAATCATGTTGTTGGCGTGTTATGCTATCATTTGGGATGTGTTTGAATGTGTAAAGATGTGAAAAACCAGAAAAATATATAGTTGCAGGGCAGGGTGTATCGAAACACCCTTATCTGTTTCGGAACAGGGGCCTGCAATGGCCATAGTGTTCCGGAACGAGTAAGAGTGTTTTGGAACACTTTAGCTACTAGAGAGCCATGTTTCGATACGGGTCTCGGAACGCACCCGAGTACCGAAATGGTCAACTCCATTTCGATACGGCCGTTTCGAAACAAGGGTCAGCGTTTCGAAACACCCGACCGTTGGTCTGTATTTTGAATTGTTTCAAGTTCTTGCTTCTTACATTTTAGTCCTTGATGATTATGGATGCAATTGGTTGAGTTTGGAATGTCTAATTAATTTGATATTTGACAGAGACGCATGAAACATGATTAATTACATATTGGTAAACTTAAAATCTGCAAAGTCCTCGTCTTTTGCAAACTTTATGTTTTGATCCCTAAAAGTCTAATTCTTACAATTAAACCCCTAGATGAATTCCGATCGTTGTGCCTTTCCTTCCTATGATCTTGAGTGATCACATAGGTTTAATAAAGCATTTAGAAAAGATAAAAAGAAAAAGGGTCATTAATCAAGGTTGACTTTCGGGTTAACTTTGGTTTTCCCCGTGTAGTCTTCATAGTTCGGGTCAAGCGTCTAGGCCAGGCTAAGGGGGTTACATTTGTTGGTATTAGAGCTAGGTTTACGAATATTTGGGGCTTGGTAAGTGGTTAATGTGTGTGAGTATGAATGGTTAAGGCTTTTTGGTGAAAGCATGACAGATGATTGTTGATGTTCTAACTCTAGTGAGATGTAATGCATACAAGATGTTAGATTGAGATGATTTTGTGACTCTATGCTATGTTTGGGGTATAGTTGGGGATCCCATTGCCATATCATTACTATTGGAAAGAATTGTTTTCAAAAAATGAGCTAGAGTACTTGGATTACTTGCCTTATATTGCCTAATTGAATTTATTGTATTTTGTCAGTTGCATTGTTTTCATATGGGGCCACATAGAGAGCTTAGACTTAATACTCGTGCTACGGCTGAGAATGAGAATGTTGAGCATGTTTAGGATTTACCGCCTTCTTCTCCTGGTGGACCACCCGGTGGTGGTGAAGTAGGGGTTGGTGCTGCGGGAGCTGGTGCAGGGGTTGCTGGACCCAAGGGAGTTCATGGGCAAGCTGCTCCTGATATGTCAGTGTTAATTCAAGCTATTGCTGGAGCTTTTCAGGCAGCATTAGCTGGAGCTCATGGGGCTGCACCTCAGGAAGGTGCTGGTGTGAGGTTGCCGTTGGAGCGACTCCGTAGTCTTGGAGGGACTGAGTTCAGAGGGCTGACCCAGAAGGTTTTGAGTCTTGGTTAGAAAGTACCAAGAGGATACTTGGGCAGCTGAACTGTAACAATACTCAGAAATTGGGATGTATTGTGTCCCTGTTGCACGGTGATGCATATACGTGGTGGACAACCACAATAGCGGGGTTGGATGATGATGAGGTGACATGGACATTCTTCTTGAATGCATTCAAGTGAAAGTATTTGGGATTCCGCTACCTGGATGAGAAAAAGAGGGAGTTCATGTCCCTAGTGCAAGGGAGTATGACAGTGGCGGAGTGTGAGGTGCAATTTGTACGCCTCAGCCAGTATGCACCCAAGCTGATTCCTAGCGAACGAGAAAGATGTGAACGGTTCCGATATGGGCTGGTGGCTGATGTGAAAACTTATATGCTCGCTGTAACCCCCGTAGCCCGGCCTAGACGGTTGACCCGAACTACGAAGATTACACGGGGAAAACCAAAGTCAACCCGAAAGTCAACCTTGATTAACGACCCTTTTTTTTTCTTCTTTTTAAACTTGTCTAGATGCACATTTAACCTAGGCATACTCTTGAGATAAGCATACTCAAAAATCACAGCAATCGGAAAACGATAAGGGACCCAATTGCACAAAATACGAAATTAGTGACCAAATTGTAAATTCTGAAAATTAAGAGGACTTTACCAATTTTTAAGTTACCATTATGAAATTAGTCATGTTTCATGCCTCTCTGCAAAATTTCATCTCAAACGGACATCTCAAACTCAAGCAATTGCACAAACAAGAAACGGGACTAAAACGTAAAGCTTGCAAACCATCAGGTGTTCAGAAACGGGTCTAGGCCGTTCAGGAACACCCCTTGGCAGTAGCCAAAGTGTTCAGAAACGGGCTAGGCCGTTCAGGAACACCCTAGCCAAAACAAGGGCCTGTTTCGAAACAGGCAAGGGTGTTTCGAAACACCCTGCCCAGAAACAACAGTTTGGCCTGTTTTAACACCTTTAAACCCCATCAAACGTGCTCCAAACCATTCCACAATAAATCAACAACATGCCAAACATCAAACCTACCAATTTGCATCAAAATCTAGATACAAAACCACCCCTAGATGCACCAACTCATTCAACACATCCAACACTCAATCATGCTTTTCAAACAAGAAGCATAGCATAACAACTTAAGCATAAGAAGATTCAAACGTTGCAAGCTTACACCACATAGTTCAAAATCATAAACCAAACTTGTCCAACATACAAATCCTCTCTAAACAACAATATAAGAGATTCTTCCCCCATTGCCTTTATTATCTATAGCTATTAACCGAGACATACATCTCAAGTGGAGTTCCCCCTTGAATCCCTTGCTTCTCGCTGCTCCAACTTCAAATGTCTGCATTGATGGACAAAAAGGAGCGTAAGCACATAATGCTTAGTGAGGAATGCCCAAAACCAAAACACCATCAATGCAGCGAGTCATAAAACCACTTTTAAAAGCAAACTCGATTCAATAAACCAAAGCAAGTTTGAAAACCCTTTTCAACAACATGCATAACATCATGCATTGCTCAAACATGAAAAACAAACCCTTAGCTTAGAAGAGCTAAGAAAACCCTTTCAAAGAACAACTTACAAAATCAACAATTTAACCAATCCAAGCATAAACATCACATGCAAGTTTAAATTCAAAACTTTGGAAAACACTTCCACTTCACATCATACCTTGCTCATATTTGAATATCATTTTAAAGCAAGAAACCCTTAAAACCACTTACTCATTCAATTTACCATATGCATTAAACAAATGCAACATATGAACCACATCACCAACCTTTGCATCACATGCCTTAAAAACAAGTCTTCACAAGACTTCAATGCACTAAAGAGATTTCATGCACGCATGCACCATTCTCAATAGATAACCAACACTTGTTCAAACTAACAAGTAAGCATGCATTCATAATACATTATACATGTCCCATGCAACCATGCATCATTTCAAGCATCTCATGCTTCATTATATTCAAGAACATATATTGGCTTCCAAGTGATAAACCAAATCCACTTTTCAACTCAACATCCAATCAGATACGCGGATCACAAGCGTTGTCCCCACGCTTCATACACCCTACCAATCCAAGGTCCCCAAATGGACTTTTAAACACCATTTGACCTTACCATTCACAAGGTTCCCATGTATGGACTTTTAAACACCATACAACCTTACTTTCACAAGGTTCCCATGTATGGACTTTTAAACACCATACAACCTTAACTTTCACAAGGTTCCCATGTATGGACTTTTAACCACCATACAACCTTAACTTTCACAAGGTTCCCATGTATGGACTTTTAAACACCATACAACCTTAACATGCACAAGGTTCCCATATATGGACTTTTAAACACCATATAACCTTAGCATCACCGATTGGTAGTTGTATAACATCACTAATGAGATCCGGGACACCCTATACAAGATCCACACATGGACTTTACACCACCATTGTGATCTTAACAAGCACAAGGTCCACCAATGGAATTTTAACCACCATTATTACCTTTGCTTACCCAAGGTCCTCGAATAGGATTCCAATCACCATTATAACCTTAACCATCTCGTTAGGATACTTGGATGGAGTTTACCGGTTCACACTTAACCACTCCACATCCAAGGCGACTTTATTCACGGTGCACCCAATCCTATAGCCGGCTAACTATATCCGATCAAAGAACCAAGAACCACTTACATCACTTACCAATATAACCATCTTACCACATTAATCCTTTAATTCACATGCATAACCATAATGCAAAATTCATCATTTACCATCATCAATTCATTGTTTTTAAAGCATTACACAAAGCCATTAAACAACATGCAACACCATGCATCAAAACCACAATTTCCATGTACAAAACCAAGGATCTCTTACCTTGAGCATCCTTCACATATGGCTTTCAAAACCAGCATTAAACCATGTTAAAACATGCTTCCAAATAGAATTTAAAACATGCAAATCATATGCATTGCAACCATCAATCACAATTGCTTAAAAAGCCAATTCACAACACAAACCAAGAGCGAAAATCCATTTACTTACTCTTGAGCTTAGCAAAGTTGTTTAGACTTAAACTAAGCTCCCAAACCTTCAAACCCTGGTTAAAAAGATGAAAACCCAACTTCACTCACCGATACACAAAACAAGGCTAGCCAACAAGCCTTCTAAGCATCCGAAACCTTCCACACCACCTCAAATGCTCACGGATCTTCCTCCCCTGTTTCAAGCACATAACAACAGAAGATTAATGCATCATAATGCACTAAAAACACCAGCAACACAACTAAACTCGCTGCTCATCACAAATCCAACATTTCGGCTACCCAACACAACCGAAATCACCACCAAACACTTCCGAAACTTAACCCAGCCAAGATCCATCACTTCTAACCATTTTTAAACATCAATTAACATCCAAAATGATCACAGACACGTCCTTATACCTCCAGCTATAACAGATCATCAAAAACACCCCAAAAACAACCAAAAACATCAAGCAAAACTTAGGAAATTCAACCTATTCGGGATTGCATTGATAAAACCTCAATTCCTTATCAATTTAACATTCATTTAACATCAATTTGACACCTCAAAACACAACCCAATCAGATCATACGAAATTTCAACAAAATCAAGCAAATCTTGCATTTAAAAGCCAAGATCAAGAACAAATCAATAAATCCTTTTATAAAACACAAATTAAGGATTGAGAACTTGGGAATTTCAATAAAGAACCTAAAGTTCAGAGGAGAAGGACGTTCTTACCTCCAAACTTGAGTTTTCTCCCTTTTTGGAACCAAAATCTTGAAAATCCAAATAGCAAATGGCGAGGTTTTGTTGAAGAGATGATTAGAGATCAAAAGAGAATTGAAATGTGATATTTAGGGGACAAAATCAGAGGAAAAGCTCTGGAGAAAAATGTGTTTGATTTGAGAGAAAAGATGAGAGAAAAAGGAAAATGGAAAATGGAAAAGTTAGATGGAAATGGCAAAATATCTTCCCTCCACTTTTCTTTTATTTAAAAACCTTTAATAAATCATTTAATATTTTAGAAAAATCTGGAGAAACTCCCATTGGGTAAATAGCTCCTTAAAGATTCAAAGTTTCAATCCTTTTTAAAACAGTCACGCAACTTTCAAAAATTACATTTTGGTCACTAGCCAAAATGTCACCCTTCCCAACCTCATTTTGTAAAATTGATTTCACAGTTCACTTATATATATTAAAAGAGGATTTTAGGACATTTTTCCATATTTTTAATGCAACCCGAACTAGGCTTTCCTAATTTCACCTTTATATATTCGAACCGCAACCCGACCGGTCCGGTCCAAACCCAAAACTTCCAAGCCCAAAACCGGGGCGTTACAACTCTCCCCCTCTTAGGAAATTTCGTCCCCGAAATTTCAACTGGCGAAAAGAGCACAACCAAACTTCTCAAGCAACACGCAAACAACACAAGAGACTTAACCACCACTGAACACTCTCTCCACAAACTCCACCCAAACTCAACACCACCACATACTGTTCACAAATTCCAGAACACTCAGATGTTAACCACATCTTAACTTTTCACACTTCCAGACTGCATATAGCCTCAACAACAACCTGAAGAACCTCAAACTTTTTACAACATATTCCACCTTAACACACAACTCCCAAAACTTGTTCACACAGTGACACCAACCAATTCAATCAGCCACTATGTAACACACAACCTTCACTGCTTCTAATACTCTTTGCAACCTCCCCGACCTCTTTCAAAGATTTCTCAACAAGCAAAAATTCTTAAGCAACAACTGCTTACCCAAACTTCTCAACGTATTACTGTCCTTACTTCACATCCACCACAATCTTTACCATCGACTCACCAGAACTGCTCACTCATCGACAGATAATCACGTCACTAACCCCAACCTTGGCTTCGCCCACCATTCCACACACCACCAGCTGAACTCAAAAAGAAAATTCACTTACTCACAACCAACCAACCACTTCCCACAAGAACTCATTCAACCAACAATGGCCTTTCATCTTTCATTGCCTTTCCACCACAAGCTTTGACCACAACACTTGCCTTACTAGAACACCGCCCAACCTGAACATACATACCATCTTCTCAACTCCTCGAAGATTGCTACGAACTCTCACCCACATAAACAACCCTTCTATTACAACATCCATGCCAAGCTACCCCAGCACTTTAAAAACACAACCACTAACCTGCAACATCACTTAACACCAAGGGACTACCACTTCAACTAGCCATTCAAAACCACCTGATCGGTTCTGACTTCAACCAGCAATCTCCTCACCGCCACACCATTAAGCCCATTAAGCAGCAAACACTTTCCTTCTACCAACATGCTATACCGCACTCACTATTACTAACAGCTCGTTTAATACCCTCCACAACTTCTAACATTTCCTAGCACCAAAACAACCTCTAAAAACCTATCATCCAACCTAACTCTATCACAACACTAACAGACTCGATTAGTTATTAGCGAGTGTGAACGTTCGTATGCATGGTCACCAATATGCCCTACTAATGCCTAATGTACATGTATACAAAACCTCTAATGTCATGCCACATGTATGCATGGACCAGCACATATAAAATATAGCATATAACAATGATTTTAACTGTGCATGAATGCCAGTTCACACCCTCCAATAACATCCTCAGAATCCGTCTAAGAACAACCCCTCCACCTCACTTCTAACTTGACCCATTCTATCATTCTAACAACTCATTATCCACAAGATACTCACTAAAGCCCTCTTCACACTAAGGATGTTCCCAACAGCAACATCAACTATCTCAACATGCTAACAACAAAACCATACTTACTACGCAAGAAAAACCAACAGATACCAAACTAGGATACTAGAGCAAAGGCTACTTAACAAGGTTACCTGAAAACACCTCACTGCCCTGAAGCTTCAACAGACGAGCTCTCTTCCACGCAGAACCACCATCCTCCAGCTGCACCGCCGCAGCATCAGCTAGCACACTAAGATCACCACCATCTCCCTGCGGTAAAGAACCCTGGCGGTTCCTAGCCAACATCAAACAATCACATCTCATGTGTCCAACAGACCCACATTTCCAACAGATCTCCTCTTCCAAACTCTTCACAACTTTATGCTCTTTCTGCCACTTCCGAACCTTGCCTCGGCCGTGCCCACGACCCTTCAGAGACCCCTTGGCTACCACTGAAGCTGACTTCACCCCAAGAGAACAATTTCGCTTCACATGCTCTTTAGAACCACGGTTCCAACAAGCACCCGCGCCCCAACAACCTCCAACATGGCGCCTTCCACAACAGTCACACACTGGTAGCTGAGCCTCCACTCCTTGATCAAGCAGCACTTGCCCCAGATCTGCTCTACCTTCAACTTGCTTAACCCTTGGGAATTTTCCCCCAAGATACCTTTCATAAAAGGCAGACACAAAGAAATCCCAATCAATATCGTGGATGTGCGATGCCACCGCCACAGATGTCCACCAGGCACATGCATCCTCCAACATCAAAGAGACAACACTTCCCAGCTTACAGGCATAATCACAACCTTCATGATCCAAAATCAGAATCACACTGGCCAACCAGGCCTCAAACGTCTCCGGTGTTGAACCATGATACTCCACAGCACCCAAATCATGCAACCGCTGTTTCGGCAAACCCACACATCCCACAGCCAGCATATCCACTAACCTTACCTTCGCCACAACCTGAGATGTTCCCAACACCTCCTGCACAACAGATGATGAACTCTTCATCACAGAACCAACTTCTTCCTTCTGCCTTACCATCCCAACCCCAGGCACAGAAGACTAAGGCGAAACATCTCCACTAAAGGGTGAATTCCATGCCTTAACAACCTACCCTAAGGCAGCAACCATCTCACCCAACTGCCATTCTCTCATTGATTTTGCCATACTATTAACAACAAGCAATCATAACAAAACAAACAAATTGATCAGACCAGCTTTAAGCAAGGATTCAAACTCCAACTCCAAAATAACACAATAGCTATAATAATAAGGGGGAAAAACAAATTGATCACCCGGCCTAGACGGTTGACCCGAACTACGAAGATTACACGGGGAAAACCAAAGTCAACCCGAAAGTCAACCTTGATTAACGACCGTTTTTTTTCTTTTTAAACTTGTCTAGATGCACATTTAACCTAGGCATACTCTTGAGATAAGCATACTCAAAAATCACAGCAATCGGAAAACGATAAGGGACCCAATTGCACAAAATACGAAATTAGGGACCAAATTGTAAATTCTGAAAATTAAGAGGACTTTACCAATTTTTAAGTTACCATTATGAAATTAGTCATGTTTCATGCCTCTCTGCAAAATTTCATCTCAAACGGACATCTCAAACTCAAGTAATTGCACAAACAAGAAACGGGACTAAAACGTAAAGCTTGCAAACCATCAGGTGTTCAGAAACGGGTCTAGGCCGTTCAAGAACACCCCTTGGCAGTAGCCAAATTGTTCAGAAACGGGCTAGGCCGTTCAGGAACACCCTAGCCAAAACAAGGGCCTGTTTCGAAACAGGCAAGGGTGTTTCGAAACACCCTGCCCAGAAACAGCAGTTTGGCCTGTTTTAACACCTTTAAACCCCATCAAACGTGCTCCAAACCATTCCACAATAAATCAACAACATTCCAAACATCAAACCTACCAATTTGCATCAAAATCTAGATACAAAACCACCCCTAGATGCACCAACTCATTCAACACATCCAACACTCAATCATGCTTTTCAAACAAGAAGCATAGCATAACAACTTAAGCATAAGAAGATTCAAACGTTGCAAGCTTACACCACATAGTTCAAAATCATAAACCAAACTTATCCAACATACAAATCCTCTCTAAACAACAATATAAGAGATTCTTCCCCCATTGCCTTTATTATCTATAGCTATTAACCGAGACATACATCTCAAGTGGAGTTCCCCCTTGAATCCCTTGCTTCTCGCTGCTCCAACTTCAAATGTCTGCATTGATGGGCAAAAAGGAGCGTAAGCACATAATGCTTAGTGAGGAATGCCCAAAACCAAAACACCATCAATGCAGCGAGTCATAAAACCACTTTTAAAAGCAAACTCGATTCAATAAACCAAAGCAAGTTTGAAAACCCTTTTCAACAACATGCATAACATCATGCATTGCTCAAACATGAAAAACAAACCCTTAGCTTAGAAGAGCTAAGAAAACCCTTTCAAAGCACAACTTACAAAATCAACAATTTAACCAATCCAAGCATAAACATCACATGCAAGTTTAAATTCAAAACTTTGGAAAACACTTCCACTTCACATCATACCTTGCTCATATTTGAATATCATTTTAAAGCAAGAAACCCTTAAAACCGTTTACTCATTCAATTTACCATATGCATTAAACAAATGCAACATATGAACCACATCACCAACCTTTGCATCACATGCCTTAAAAACAAGTCTTCACAAGACTTCAATGCACTAAAGAGATTTCATGCACCCATGCACCATTCTCAATAGATAACCAACACTTGTTCAAACTAACAAGTAAGCATGCATTCATAATACATTATACATGTCCCATGCAACCATGCATCATTTCAAGCATCTCATGCTTCATTATATTCAAGAACATATATTGGCTTCCAAGTGATAAACCAAATCCACTTTTCAACTCAACATCCAATCGGATACGCGGATCACAAGCGTTGTCCCCACGTTTCATACACCCTACCAATCCAAGGTCCCCAAATGGACTTTTAAACACCATTTGACCTTACCATTCACAAGGTTCCCATGTATGGAATTTTAAACACCATACAACCTTACTTTCACAAGGTTCCCATGTATGGACTTTTAAACACCATACAACCTTAACTTTCACAAGGTTCCCATGTATGGACTTTTAACCACCATACAACCTTAACTTTCACAAGGTTCCCATGTATGGACTTTTAAACACCATACAACCTTAACATGCACAAGGTTCCCATATATGGACTTTTAAACACCATATAACCTTAGCATCACCGATAGGTAGTTGTATAACATCACTAACGAGATCCGGGACACCCTATACAAGATCCACACATGGACTTTACACCACCATTGTGATCTTAACAAGCACAAGGTCCACCAATGGAATTTTAACCACCATTATTACCTTTGCTTACCCAAGGTCCTCGAATGGGATTCCAATCACCATTATAACCTTAACCATCTCGTTAGGATACTTGGATGGAGTTTACCGGTTCACACTTAACCACTCCACATCCAAGGCGACTTTATTCACGGTGCACCCAATCCTATAGCCGGCTAACTATATCCGATCAAAGAACGAAGAACCACTTACATCACTTACCAATATAACCATCTTACCACATTAATCCTTTAATTCACATGCATAACCATAATGCAAAATTCATCATTTACCATCATCAACTCACTGTTTTTAAAGCATTACACAAAGCCATTAAACAACATGCAACACCATGCATCAAAACCACAATTTCCATGTACAAAACCAAGGATCTCTTACCTTGAGCATCCTTCACATATGGCTTTCAAAACCAGCATTAAACCATGCTAAAACATGCTTCCAAACAGAATTTAAAACATGCAAATCATATGCATTGCAACCATCAATCACAATTGCTTAAAAAGCCAATTCACAACACAAACCAAGAGCGAAAATCCATTTACTTACTCTTGAGCTTAGCAAAGTTGTTTAGACTTAAACTAAGCTCCCAAACCTTCAAACCCTAGTTAAAAAGCTGAAAACCCAACTTCACTCACCGATACACAAAACAAGGCTAGCCAACAAGCCTTCCAAGCATCCGAAACCTTCCACACCACCTCAAATGCTCACGGATCTTCCTCCCCTGTTTCAAGCACATAACAACAGAAGATTAATGCATCATAATGCACTAAAAACACCAGCAACACAACTAAACTCGCTGCTCATCACAAATCCAACATTTCGGCTACCCAACACAACCGAAATCACCACCAAACACTTCCGAAACTTAACCAAGCCAAGATCCATCACTTCTAACCATTTTTAAACATCAATTAACATCCAAAATGATCACAAACACATCCTTATACCTCCAGCTATAACAGATCATCAAAAACACCCCAAAAACAACAAAAAACATCAAGCAAAACTTAGGAAATTCAACCTATTCGGGATTGCATTGATAAAACCTCAATTCCTTATCAATTTAACATTCATTTAACATCAATTTGACACCTCAAAACACAGCCCAATCAGATCATACGAAATTTCAACAAAATCAAGCAAATCTTGCATTTAAAAGCCAAGATCAAGAACAAATCAATAAATCCTTTTATAAAACACAAATTAAGGATTGAGAACTTGGGAATTTCAATAAAGAACCTAAAGTTCAGAGGAGAAGGACGTTCTTACCTCCAAACTTGAGTTTTCTCCCTTTTTGGAACCAAAATCTTGAAAATCCAAATAGCAAATGGTGAGGTTTTGTTGAAGAGATGATTAGAGATCAAAAGAGAATTGAAATGTGATATTTAGGGGACAAAATCAGAGGAAAAGCTCTGGAGAAAAATGTGTTTGATTTGAGAGAAAAGATGAGAGAAAAAGGAAAATGGAAAATGGAAAAGTTAGTTGGAAATGGCAAAATATCTTCCCTCCACTTTTCTTTTATTTAAAAACCTTTAATAAATCATTTAATATTTTAGAAAAATCTGGAGAAACTCCCATTGGGTAAATAGCTCCTTAAAGATTCAAAGTTTCAATCCTTTTTAAAACAGTCACGCAACTTTCAAAAATTACATTTTGGTCACTAGCCAAAATGTCACCCTTCCCAACCTCATTTTGTAAAATTGATTTCACAGTTCACTTATATATATTAAAAGAGGATTTTAGGACATTTTTCCCTATTTTTAATGCAACCCGAACTAGGCTTTCCTAATTTCACCTTTATATATTCGAACCGCAACCCGATCGGTCCGGTCCAAACCCAAAACTTCCAAGCCCAAAACCGGGGCGTTACACTCGCAACAGACTATACTGATTTTGATGTCTTGGTCACTCGAGCCAAGGACATTGAGCTGAACCTTGGTCTGGCAAGTCCACTAGGAGGGTCTAGCTCAGGGAAGCGTCATGCGGATCGTGATCTTGGTAGAGATCGGTTCAAGAGACTGTAACCGGGTTTTTTTCACAAAAGGAGTCCCCTGCTTTTTGAAAGAAAACATTTAATTAATTAAAAGGAGGAATTTTAAAAAAACATTCAGGTTTAAGGAAAACCTTTTAAAAAAATCTTTTTCTCTTTTGGAGTCACCACCGGCCACTATGGTAGGCCAGACACCGTAAAAAAAACAAAACCAGAGATTCGTTTGAAAGGGTTTGGGAGTTGGTTACGTGTGGGGAAGGGTTAGCACCCCCATCACGCCCGGTAATCGGTACCAAAACAATTGTTGCTTTTAATTGATGGAAATTATTCAAAATTTGAAAAGACTTTAATCAGGGGTTCTTAATTGAAAACCAGACTTTAATTATACGAGCTTTATCCAAATTGGTAGTTTCTAATTAATTAAATATTTAATTAAAAAGGATGACGGTAGACCGGACCAAAGACTAAACCGACATCATATAAGACTGACTGTCATATTAGTTTAGGGTTCGGATCTCGTACATCACCTTTATGCATGATGCAAGCAATTAAAGGATGATGCTATGGTCTTGTTCGTTTTAATTACGAGCTTAACTTTAGACGATTCGAATTAATCCGAATATTCGCGGGACATCCAATAAGCTAGGTTAGTCGACCCGAATACGCGAATTAATAGGTATCTCCGTTTTAGAATTAAAATTAATTAATATGTAAATTAAAATGCTAAAAGTCACGTGAATGACAATTAAAATGCATGTCACAAATATATTCGAATGACATAACAACTAGCTAAAAACACATACCACATGCATACATTAAAACCACATATTATATATGCACATTACACATCACACCATTATAAACAATATGTAAAATACTATATTCGGTGTCATCATATATTAAACAAGACAAATGCATGAATAATAAATAAACATAATAAAATGCTAAATAAATGAAAAAGGAAACTGGCAGGGATGAAGACTGTAATAAATCCATTTTAAAAAACCTAATCTAATGCAAAATGGGGACTCAATTGAAAAGAAACGGAAACCAACAAGGACCTAAAAAGCAATTTTCCCATTCGAAATTTAACCAAAATTAGATCGGGACAGGATTGAAAAGACGCGAAAAGCTGTGGGGGCCAAGGTAGTGATTTTCCCACTCGAAAATAGATTGAAATCAAATCAGGGATGAAATTGAAAACGTTTGGAAACATTGGAGGACCACGGGCGTGGTTTTGTAATGCGGAAGCCCTCATTCGCGTGATTAAAACGACACGGAGGGGCTTATTTAGGGATTAATCCCGTTTTTAAAAGCTAAAACAATATAAATACTAAGCCTTAAGAAAATTTGAAACCTTTTTCCCATTTTGTAACCCTAAACCGAAAAAACCTTACCCCTTCTCTGCATTTTCTTACCGGCGCTGTCAGGTTTCGGTTGTCGTCACCGGCGCCGGAACCCTAATTTTTTTTTCGAAAACCCCTTTTCTAACTCTTTTCATCCCTTTGAAACCAAAAACCCTTTTGTTCACGAGATCAGAACAAAAAAAAGCCTCAGTCTTTTTAGATCGAACCCAAAACAACCCCTTTTTTTAAAAACCTTTTTTGCGTTTTCGTCCCACCGATTCACCGTATACGGTCTCGGGAGAGACCGACGAGCTTATCACCGGCGAAAGGAAAACGAAGCGACGCGGAGAAGGTAAACGAAACTATAAGGCTTTCTTTTTGTTTTATTTTTTTGCATGCTTCGGATACTAAAAAAATAAAAAGGTACCTCTAAAATTCCTTTCTTTTTTTGCTTGTATTGATATGCAAATTCCGATTACAATCTCTCTGAAAGCTTTTTTTAATCGTCCCCTTTTTACATTGCATGCATCCGGCTTTTATAGGCCCGAAAATTACATTTTTTGATTTACATAAATCGGAAGGAAATCGGCTATTTGTTCGGCCTCTTTCTTGTTTGTATTCACCTCTGCAATTTGTTTGTTTGGCCTCTAATTTCTGTTATTTGCCTCTACGATTTCTGAATTTGATACGCGTTTCTTTTTTCCTGACATTTTGCATTTTGTTTGGTTGCATGTGAGTCGTTGGAGGAGAGGGGATCAAAGGAGGGCTTGAGACGTGGCCAGACAACGTGGAGCAATTTGGACGGTCAGAAGGGGATTCAAAGAGGTGGGCGTGAACCACACGCGCGCGTATGGAGGCTGAAGCGACGCGTGTGGATCACACGCGCTTTGGAAAGACCCAATCATGGCCGTTGACCAATATCTCAATCCAACGGCGGCTGGGCGTGCGGCGCTAGGACCTTGGAGGGCTTCTAGGGTTTTTTGGTCCTTGATCGATCTGGGCCGTTGGATCTGGATCCCAGATCTAACGGCTGTGCTGAGGCGGCTGCAAAACAAAGGAGAGGATGCATTAGGGTTTTTTTTTTCCAGCAGATTAGGGCTAGGTTATTTGGGCTTTATGGGCCTTATTATTTTTTTGGGTTTTGTAAAGTGGACTGTAAATAAATAAGAATTGGGCTTTATATTATACATATATGTTGGACTTTTATTTAATGTTTTTTTTTTGTTTTTTTCAGATTTTATTAATAATAATAATAATAATAATAAATAATAATACTAATATGATACTAATAATATGGAAGATAGTATTAATAACAATATAAGTAATAAGTAATAGATATTAATGATATTAATTGGTGATAGCAATAATACATGATAAAAACATAATAGCAATAATAATTAGATAGGATAAATATAATAGATAGTAGTAAAGAATATAGTAACATAGTAAAATACTGTTTTTTTTTGCTTTTTTCTTCCTTTCCCCCTTTTTTAGTTTTTAATTTTTACCAATACATGTATATAATTAGCATAATTATAAAGCCCATTACTAAAAGAAAAGAGGACGGGTTTAACACCCCAGACAAAATTAGTGATTACAGAGACCTAAGGATAGAAGGTCACATATGGATGCTAGACGTGGGGGTGGCAACCCTGGAAGAGGTCAGCAAGGACCGAATGCTTTCTTACGGACTCCTGAGTGTAATCGGTGTGGTAGAAGGCACACTGGTGAGTGTTGGGGCAATCTTGGTACATGTTGGAATTGCAGCAATCATGGGCACATGAAGAGGGATTGTTTACAGCCGATGAGAGAGGGTCAGGCTCCGGTAACAGCAGCTGAGCCACAGAGAGGTCGTGGGCGCGGCCGTGGTAATTTTCAGCGTAGAGATGAAGGTGTAAGGAATGTAGCTCATGTGGTGGCTGTTCAGCCTGAAGGTGGTGGCCATGCTAAAGTGTATGCCCATCGAGAAGGGAGGAATGACACGGACATGATCGCAGGTACCTTTACTCTGCAATCCTTGTCATTACTTTCTTTGATTGATTCTGGATCTACACACTCGTACATATTCTTTGATTGATTCTGCAATCCTTGTCATTGCGCTCATGCACCTTCAACTGGCGCGATGCATAAGCCACCACCTTACCCTCTTGCATCAACACACATCCCAAACCAACGTAGGACGCGTCACTATACACCACAAACTCCTTCCCTGATTCAGGTTGAACCAAGATAGGAGCTTGCGTCAAAGCTGTCTTAAGCTTCTCAAAAGCCTGCTGTCTCGCTTCCGTCCACTCATACTTAACATCCTTCTGCAACAACTTCGTCAAGGGTGACGCAATCTTCGAAAATCCATCCACAAACCTCCGATAGTATCCCGCCAAACTAAGGAAACTACGGACTTCATGAACAGACTTAGGAGGCTTCCAATTCATCACTCCCTCAATCTTCTAAAGATCAACACGAATCCCTTCAGCAGAAACCACATGACCAAGAAACACAACTTCTCTAAGCCAAAACTCACACTTGCTCAGCTTGGCATAAAGCTGATTCTTCAACAAAGCCTGCAACACAATCCTCAAATGCCCCTCATGCTCCTCCTCAGTACGAGAGTACACGAGAATATCATCAATGAACACCAAAACAAATTTATCCAAGTATTCATGGAACACTCTATTCATCATGTCCATAAAAGCTGCATGAGCATTTGTCAAACCAAACGACATCACAAGAAACTCATAATGCCCATACCTCGTTCTGAAGGCTGTTTTTGGCACATCCACATCCTTCACCTTCAACTGGTAATACCCTGACCTTAAGTCAATTTTAGAGAACACAGCCGCTCCCCGTAATTGATCAAAAAGATCATCAATCCTCGGCAATGGATACCGATTCTTGATAGTCAACTTGTTAAGCTGACGGTAATCGATGCACACTCTCATAGTGGCATCCTTTTTCTTCACAAACAAGACCGGTGCACCCCAAGGTGACACACTCGGCCGAATGAAACCACGATCAAGCAACTCCTGATGTTGCATCTTCAGCTCCTTCAACTCTTTAGGTGCCATACGGTAAGGAGTAATGGACACTGAAGTTGTGTTTTCATACAACTCAATTCCAAACTCCACTTCGCGATTAGGAGGCAATCCAGGCAACTCCTCCGGAAACACACCAGGAAACTCTCGCACAATCCTGATATCTTGCACTCGCAACTCCTTAGAGCTAGGATTCATCACAAAGGCTAGGTAGGCTTCACAACCTTGCCTCAGCATCCGGCTCACTTCCAATGTAGACACCACATTGGCAAGAAACTTCACATTCTCACCCACCACCACTACCTCATAGTCATCCGCAAGCTTCAACGAAACTCGCTTATTCTCAAAATCCACCACAGCTCGATGTTCAACAAGCCAATCCATACCAAGGATCACATCAAAACAATAGAAAGGCAATTCCATAAGATCGACATAAAAAACATGATCTTGCACAACCAAGGGACATCTTCTATAAAGCTTTCGCGTCACAACAGTCTCACCAAAAGAACTAGTTACACGCATACCAACATCCAAAGACTCAACAGGAAAACCAAGCAAATGAGCATGTTCACGCAATATGTATGAGTGTGTAGACCCAGAATCAATCAAGGAAAGTAATGACAAGGATTGCAAAGTGAAAGTACCTGCTATCACATCCGTGTCATTCCTCCCCTCCCTCTGAGCATACACTCGGGCCTGGCCACCACCCTCAGGCTGAACAGCCACCATATTCCTTCCACCATTCTCTCTGCGCTGGAAGTTACCATGGCCGCGCCCACGACCTCTCTGTGGTGCAACAACTCCAGGAGCACGTCCCTGACCACCACCGACCAACAGAGGACACTCCCTCCTCATGTGATCCGCTGAACCACAGTTCCAGCACGAATTACCGGTCACCACAACAGAAGCCTGCACCTCTCTCGCTGCCCGAGGACAATCACGCCTCAAATGACCACGCGATCCACACGCCCAGCATGTGTTCTGATCAGCTCTCGCCCTGTCTCCCTGAACAGGCGCACCTTGCCCTCCACCACCATGCCTAGCCAAAGACTGATACCTCCAATCACGTCCTCTCTTGTTCCGCCCACCACCGGAACTATACTCAGCAGCTCGCTTGCCCGAGCTAGAACCAACACCTCTAGAAGATAAACTCAGATTCAGCTCAATATCCTTCGCTCTACTAACCAACACATCAAAGTCAGTGTACACAGCGGCCAGCATATAGGTCTTTACATCCGTCACCAAACCATAACAGAAACGTTCACACCTCTCCTGCTCATCAGGGATAAGCTCAGGTGCGTACTGACTGAGATGGACAAACTGAACTTCGTACTCAGCCACTGACATGCTCCCTTGAGTAAGAGACATGAACTCCCTTTTCTTTTCATCCAGGTATCGCACACCCAGATACTTCCTCTTGAACGCGTTCAGAAAGAACGTCCAAGTTACATCAGCTTCCTCCATTCCGGAGACAGTGGTCGTCCACCCTGTTTACGCATCATCATGCAATAGCGATACCACACAGCCTAACTTCTGCACATCATTGCAGTTCATTTGTCCCAAAATTCTCTTGGTACTTTCCAACCAAGACTCGGAACCCTCCGCAGACAAACCTCTGAACTCAGTCCCTCCCAGACTGCGCAAAATTTCCAAAAGAAGTCTAGCATTAGCATCACCCTGATGCCCATCTCCATGAGCTCCAGCTACTGCCGCCTGAAAGGCTCCAGCAATAGCCTGTATCAACACTGTCATGTCAGGAGCAGCTTGCCCCTGCCCAGCTTCAGGTCCAGCGACCCCAGCACCAGCACCAACACCAGCCCCATCACCTCCAGCACCACCACCACCGGGTGGAGGAGGTAAATCCACTACATTCTCAGCATTCTCTTCATTCTCATTCTGAGCCATAGCTCGCGTATTAATCCTCGTCTCTCTACGAGGTCCCATTCACTAAACAATGCACTAACACAAATGCAATAAACATAATCAGGCTCAGCAAGGTAAGTAATCCAAGTACTCAAGCTCATTTTTCAAAAACAAACCACTTCATTAGTTTGGATATGGAAATGGGTCCCTCTAACATGCTTCAACATAGCATAGCATTATAATTGCAACATACTTACATTTCACACATCAAACTTTCATTCAAAAAGCACATCATGCAATCATGCATACAACACCCACATAACAATTCCCTATTACTTGAGAACTTAGCTCTGATACCACCAAATGTAACCCCCTTAGCCCAGTCTATACAATTGACCCGAACTACGAAGATTACACGAGGAAACCAAAGTCAACCTGAAAGTCAACCTTGATTAGTGACCTTTTTTTTCTTTTTAAATTTGTCTAGATGCACATTAACCCTAGGCGTACTCTTGAGATAAGCATACTAAAAAATCACAGCAATCGGAAAACAAAAAGATACTCAATTGCTCAACATACGAATTTAGGGACCAAATTGTAAATTCTGGAAATTAAGAGGACTTTACCAATTTTTAAGTTACCATTATGAAATTAGTCATGTTTCATGCTTCTCTGCCAAATTTCACCTCAAACGGACATCCCAAACTCAAGCAATTGCATAAACGAATTTCAGGACTAAAACGTGGAGATTTCAAAACTTAAAACCATAGAATTCAGTGCCCAACGGTCAAGTGTTCCGGAACGGGGAATGTCCGTTCCGAAACTCGGGACCGTTTTGAAACCTGTTCCGAAACAGGGCTTGGCAGTAGCAAAAGTGTTTCGGAACGACTCTACCCATTTCGAAACACCAAGGCCATTTCAGACCCCTGTTTCGAAACAGTAGTACCCGTTCCGATACGGGCTGCCCAGAATTGCAGAAATTTTCTGGTTTAACACACATTCGACCCATCAAACACACCCCTATGACCACCTAATCATGCCAACAAGTCAACATGCATAAAAGGAACATATTTGCATCAACAAATCATATTCATGGCATCAATCAGGGAAAATCTCAATCTATAGGCATGCAACCTATTACTCCAAACCAACCAAACATCAAACCAACAAAGCATACACCATAATGGCCAATTACAAGTCCAAAACACCATAAACATAATGCCAACTCAGGGAGTCCAAAACATCTCCCAACAAACACAACCTAGATTCCCATTGCCAAATACCAAAAACTAATAATGTTGTAAAAATAGTCACCATACATGAGCTTAGTCTTTCTCTTGGATTCTTGACCTCCTTGTTGCCCTTAAAGCACTTCAATTCTCTGCATTATTGGTTCAAGAAAGAGAGCGTAAGCACATATGCTTAGTGAGGCACGCTCTAATGAAACAACACAATAATGCACTTTTACAAAACACCTTTCACAAGGCCTTTTCATTCATAAAATCATTTTCATGCAACAATGCATTAACCACAAGCATCTCATGCTTTATAATCATCAACATATCTTAAACAACAAGCATCTCATCCTTCGTAAACATTAACATGCCATATTGTCTTCCAAGTGATACCATAACCATTTTCCACATAAAACACAATCGGATACGCGGATTACAAGCGTTGTCCCATACGCTTCATACACACTACCAAACACACAAGGTGGAGTTTACCGGTACAATCTCAACCCCTCAACACCCGTGATGGAGTTTAACGGTACAATCACAACCCCTCCACATCACTCATTGGTAGTTGTATAACATCACTAACGAGAGCACGGGACACACAACACAAGATCTACACATGGCATTTTAACCACCATTATGATCTTAGACATCTCGTTAGTGTACTTGGATGGAGTTTACGGTACCATTACAACCCCTCAACATCCAAGGCGACTTTATTCACGGTGCACCCAATCCTATAGCCGGCTAACTATATCCGATTCAAGTACTTTAAAACCAACACATCACTTGCCAATATACATCAATTATCATCAATATTCCACTGTTTTTAAGCATCTAAAACAAAGCCATTTAACAATATGCATCACTATGCATCAATCCACATTTTTAACAAATCAAACCAAGGATCTCTTACCTTGAGCATCCTTCAACAAATGGCTTTCATTACCAGCATTAACCATGCTAAACATGCTTTCAAAAACATAATTTAAACATGCAATTATCAACAAATGCATCGAACCAATCCATGGCTCATCCAAGAGAGTTTTTCCGAAAACTTACTCTTGAGCTTAGTTAAGTTGATTAGACTTAAACTAAGCTCCCAAACCTTCAATTATTCAATACAAGGCTGGAAATCCAACTCCACTCACCAATTCCATTTCGCAAGCTAGCCGAAACGCCGATCAAGCCTCCGGATCAACACCACAAGGATCCGAAGATGTCTCCCCTGTTTTAAACATATCAAAGCAGAGGATTAATGCATCATCATGCATTTAAATCTTCAGCCATTACACCTAAACTCGCTGCTCTCACCAAAACTCACATTTCGGCTACCAAACACAACCGAAATCACATCCAAACACTTCCATAACATTACCCAGCCAAGATCCATCACTTCTAAACATTCTTAGACATCAATTAATCATCCAAAAAGGACCTAATCACGTCCTTATACCTCCAGCTATAACAGAACACCAAAATCCCCCAAAAACCACCATTTTCACAAGTAAAAACTTAGGAAAATCAACCTATTCGGGATTGCATTGATTAAACCTCAATTACACATCATTAAACATCCAAAATACATTAAAAAGGCATCTCAAAATAGAGCCCAAACAACCTCCACGAAATTCTTCAAGATTTGATCAAAATCTCAAGTTTTAAGCCAAAATCAAGATCATAACATTAAAACATTTAGTAAAACCTAATTTAAGGATTGAGAACTTGGGAATTTCAGTAAAGAACCGAGTATTTAGAGGAGAAGGACGTTCATACCTCTAAATGTGGATTTCTCCTTGTTTAGAGCCAAAATCCTTGAAAATTCAATATGTAAATGTAAATGAAGATTGAAATCTCATCATTAGGTGTGAAAATCAAAAGAAAAGCTACTGTGGAAATGTGTTTGGCTGAGGGAATTTTGAGAGAAAATGAAATGGGAAAATTTTAGGAAAAGTTAATTATGAAACTAAAATATGATTTTCCCTCTTTTCTTTTTATTAATTAAACATTAAATGAGTCTTTAAAAATCAAGAAAAATCTGGAGAAATCCTCCCTTGGGTAAATTAGCTCCTTAAAGATTCAAAGTTTCAATCCTTTCAAAACAGTCACGAACTTTTCAAAAATTACATTTTAGTCACTAACTCGAAATGTCATATTTCCAAACCTCATTTTCTAAAATTGATTTCACCACTCTCTTATATATATATTAAAAGAGGATTTTTAGATATTTTTCCATATTTTTAATGCATCCCGAACTAGGCTTTCCCTAAAACCACCTTTTATATTCGAACCGAAAAAATAGACCGGTCCGGTTCAGACCCTAAACTTCCAAACCCAAAATTGGGGTGTTACATAAGGACCGTGTGTGAATTCCCTGGAGTGTTTCCGGATGAATTACCGGGTTTGCCGCCTAGTCGAGAGGTTGAATTCGGAATTGAGTTTTATGAGAATACAACTCCGGTGTCCATTGCTCTCTATCGCATGACACCCAAGGAGTTGAAGACGCAACTTCAAGAGTTGCTTGACCGAGGCTTTATTCGGCCTAGTGTGTCACCTTGGGGTGCACCGGTCTTTTTTGTTAAAAAGAAAGATGGCACGATGAGGATGTGCATTGATTATCGTCAGCTAAATAAGTTGACTATCAAGAACAAGTATCCTCTGTCAAGGATTGATGACCTCTTCGATCATTTTCGAGGAGCGGCTGTGTTTTCAAAGATATATTTGCGGTCAGGATATTATCAGTTAAAGGTGAAGGATGTGGATGTGCCGAAAGCAACCTTCCGAACGAGATATGGGCATTATGAATTTCTAGTGATGCCGTTCGGATTGACGAATGCTCCTACTGCTTTCATGGATATGATGAACAGGGTGTTTCATGAATTCTTAGATAAGTTCGTTGTTGTGTTCATCAATGATATCCTTGTGTACTCTCGTACCGAGGAGGAGCATGAAGAACATCTGAGGATCGTTTTGCAAGCGCTGTTAGAGAATCAGCTTTATGCTAAGCTGAGTAAGTGTTGATTTTGGCTAAAGGGGGTTGTTTTTCTTGGACATGTGGTTTCGGCTGAAGGGATTCGTGTTGATCTTCAAAAGATTGAGGCGGTGGTGAATTGGAAGCCTCCTAAGTCTGTTCATGAAGTTCGTAGTTTCCTTGGGTTGACAGGTTACTACCGGAGGTTCATGGGTGGATTTTCTAAGATTTCTGCTCCTTTTACGAAGTTGTTACAAAAGGATGTTAAGTTTGAGTGGACGGAAGCGAGACAACAAGTCTTTGAGAAGCTAAAGGCAACTTTGACGCAAGCTCCTATCTTGGTTCAACATGAGTCAGGAAAAGAGTTTGTGGTGTATAGTGACGCATCCTATGTTGGTTTGGGGTGTGTGTTGATGCAAGAGGGTAGAGTAGTGGCTTATGCATCGCGACAGTTGAAAGTGCATGAGCTCAATTACCCTACGCATGACATTGAGCTGGCAGCGGTGGTTTTTTCTTTAAAGATCTGGAGACATTATCTATATGGTGAGAAGTGTACTGTGTACACGGATCATAAAAGTTTGAAGTACCTTATGTCTCAGAGGAGTTAAATATTAGGAAACGACGTTGGGTGGAGTTGCTTAAGGATTACGATCTAACGATCGAGTATCATCCGGGGAAGGCCAATGTTGTGGCTGATGCTTTGAGCAGGAAAGTGGCGGTGGAATTAAGGGCGATGTTTGCTAGCTTGAGCATATCAAGAGATGGTGGTCTTATTGCTGAATTGCAAGTGAAACCATCTCTAGTTCAGTTGATTAAGGATAAACAACTGTTGGATGATTCTCTGGTACCGCATGTTCAGGATATCGTAGAAAGTAGGCCTTCAGATTTATGTTTCAATGATGATGGTGTTTTATGTTTTGGGAGTTGGATAGTCGTGTCGAATGATGTTGAGTTAAGATGCACTATTCTGACTGAAGATCATAGTAGTCCTTTTGCTATGCACCTTGGTAGTACAAAGATGTACCGTGATTTGAAGGATGAATACTATTGGGTGGGATTGAAGAAAGATGTTGCTGAGTTTGTTAGCAAATGCATGGTTTGTCAGCGTGTTAAGGCTGAACATCAAGTTCCTTTAGGATTGTTGCAGCCATTGAGGATCCCAGAATGGAAATGGGAGAGGATCACTATGGACTTCGTGTCTGGTTTGCCGCTATCGCCATCAAAGAAGAATTCTGTTTGGCTGATTGTGGATCACCTTACGAAGTGTGCGCATTTCTTGCCTGTGCATACTACGTATACCTTGGATAAGCTTGCGGAGTTGCACATTGTTAAGATTGTACGATTGCATGGAGTGCCAAAATATATAGTGTCGGATAGAGATATGAGGTTCACCGCAAGGTTTTGGGAATGTTTACATCAAGCTTTGGGTACGCGGCTGAATTTCAGTACTTCTTATCATCCGCAGACGAATGGACAATCGGAGCGTGTTATCCAAGTGCTTGAGGATATGTTGAGGTGCTGTGTTATTGAGTTTCAAGGCTCTTGGGAGAAGCACTTGGCTTTGGTGGAGTTTGCTTATAATAACAGTTACCATGCAAGTATTCAAATGGCACCTTATGAGGCGTTATACGGGAGGAAGTGCAGAACTACTCTTTGTTGGGCTAAAACGAGAGAGAAGTTGGTCTCGATGCCAGCTTTGTTGAAAGGAACCACCGAGAAGGTGAAGCTCATTTGTGAGCGTTTGAAGGCAGCATCAGACCGACAAAAGTCTTACGTGGATTTGAAGTGCAAGGAGATAGAATTTGCTGTGGGCGAGCGTGTGTTTTTGAAAGTTTCACCTTGGAAGAAGGTGATGAGATTTGGCCGGAAGGGCAAACTGAGTCCAAGGTTCATTGGACCATACGAGGTGATAGAACGTGTGGGTTCTGTTGCCTACAAGCTGAGACTACCTCAAGAGTTAGATAAGATACATAATGTGCTTCATGTATCCATTCTTCAGAGGTATAGATCGGATCCGTCGTATGTTATGCCTGTGAAAGAGGTTGAGCTGAACCCAAACTTGACGTATGATGAGGAACCCGTTGAGATTCTGGGTTCGGATAGTAAGGTTCTCCGGGGTAAGACCATCGAGCTGCTCAAAGTCTTGTGGAGACATCGTGGCGTTGAGGAAGCCACTTGGGAAAGGAAGGATGACATGAAGAAGCAATTTCCTTACGTTTTTCCTCCAGGTAAATTTCGAGGAAGAAATTTCTTAAGTGGGGGAGAGTTGTAACGCCCTGGTTTTGGGCCTAGATGTTTTAGAGGTTGAATCGGGCCAGTCGAGAACGGTTTGAATCTTTAAGGGTGATTTAGGGAACACCTAGTTCGGGATGTTTTAAAAATATGGAAAAATATCTAAAAATCCTCATTTATTATATAAATGGTTATGGTGAAATCAATTTTACAAAATGTGATTTGGAAATACTACATTTCGGTGTAGTGACCAAATTGTAGTTTTTGCAAAAGTTGACTAGTGACTGTTTTGTAAAGGATTGAAACTTTGAATCTTTAAGGAGCTAATTTTACCAAAATGTTTTTATCATATTTCTCTTTAATTTGGGTGTTTTAATAATGATTTAATAAAAAGAATTAAGAGAGAAATCCTATTTTGACTTTTCATAACTACTTTACGATCTTTTTCCCTCTTTTCATTTTCTCTCAACTTCCACTCAGCCAAACACAATGCCCTCACCAATTAATCTCTGATTTTCATCTCTTTTGCTGAGATTTCATTCTCCTAAGGATTTCTAATCTTTATCTCATCAAATCCTTTTGTTTTTACTTTGGATTTTCAAGAAATCTTGCCCAAATTGAGGAGAAATCAGCCATTAGAGGTAAGCTTCGTCCTTCTCCTCTAATGATCAGTTCTTTACTGAAATTCCCAAGTTATCAATCCTTTGTTAATGATTTTCGAGTTGCTTTAATGTTAGAAACATGAAATTGTGGTAAAACTCAAGATTTTTGGTGAGATCTTGATGATTTTCGTAACTCTTTGTTAGGCTCTATTTTGAGGTTGATTTCTAATGTATTTTGGATGATAATTGATTATAAGAATGAGGTTTTAACCAATGATTCCCGAATAGGTTTGGATTCCTATGTTTTAGATGATAGATTTGTGGTTTTTGGAGTGTTCTTGGTGTTCTGTTGTTGCTGGAGATATAAGGACGTGTTTATGGTGATTTTTGGTGTTGATTGAGGTTTTGAAATGATTAGAATTGATAGATCTTGGCTAGGCTTTGTTTTGGGAAAGTTTGGAGATGATTTCGGTTATTTTGGGTAGCCGAAATGGTGTTTTTTAGTAGTGCAGCGAGTTTGAATGAGTGGCTGGTGATTTCCATGCATGATGATGCATTAATCCTCTGCTCGTATGTGTAATAAACAGGGGAGACATCTTTGGATGCTTTTGGTGTTGATCCGGAAGTGCCAGAAGCCTAGATATTGTTTCGACAAGCAAGCAAAACATAATCGGTGAGTGCGAATGGTTTTAGAAGTCCTTGAGGGACAAAGAAACAAGGTTTGGGGATTTAGGATTGGTTTGAAACACCATCCTAAGTCCGGAAGTAAGTTTGGCTAGATTTGCTCTCAATATGTGGTTGATGCCCTTAAATGCTTTTAACATGCTCTTGTTTTGAGATAGACAAATTCCTACTGTTTTATGCAAGATTTGTAGCATGAGTTGATGCCATGTATTGATTTCATGAGATAGCATGTGGTAGTAAAGAGTTTTGAGATTTTAATTTAATGCAAGGCATGCGATATGGTTTTGAAATGAGATGAGAAAGATTTGAGAAATGTTGCATCAAAACAGTAGGTGAGATGATGATTTTAATCTAATATATTGACATAAATGATGAGATAATTACCGGATATAATTGGTCGACCAATAAGATGAAAGTGCACTATAAACTAAAAATTCATACGTGCTCTTTGGAGTCGGGAAATGGGGGTAGTGCCATCCCAATCCAAAGTGAGAATCCGATGATGATAGATACCATCGGGGTAGGACTTGGTGAAATACCCAAGCTTTGTGGCGAAGAGAGATACCGCCATGAGAGTCCGGTGATGTGAGATTCCACCGGGGTAGGACTTGACTTTGAGTCAAGCTAATCCGCATATCCGAGTAAAGATGTAATATGAAAGTCTAATATATGAAATTGTATTTGATTCACATGTACCAAATGTTGAGATGTTTTATGCTTGAGAAAATGCATATGAGATTGTGGTTTATGAAATGCTTGTTTTGTTAAGCATGAGTATGGCTTTGCCATGAGATTTGCATTGGTTTAATGCATGAGTTAGAATAAAGGCACACATGTTTTCAAATGGAGAATTGCTTTGAAGTGGTTTTCAAGCATGAGATAGAAAGAGCATGTTGTAGAAAATGGTTTTTGAGAAAGAGTTTTAAAGATGCATTGTTGTGTTGGTTTTTCTTAGAGCTTTCCTCACTAAGCAAATGTGCTTACACTCTCTTTTACCAACAATGCAGATAATTGAGACGTTTTTGGGCAATAAGGAGGCTAAGGACATCCAAGGAAGTGAGAAGATCATGTATGGTGATGTTTTCATATGCTTTAGTAATGATATTTGGCAATAAGGACCTATGGTTGGTTTTGGGAGATGTGTTTTGAACTCCCTATGTTTGTTGCAAGTTTAATATGGTATTTGAAGATTGTAATTGTCCTATATGGTTTAATTTGTAGCTTGTGGCTTGCATATGGTTTTCATGACTAGGGAGCATGCCTATAGACTCTATGATCATATGCTTGATGCCATGCTTTAGCTTAAACCTCATAATAGTGATCTCTGATGTTTAATCATGTTGTTGGTGTGTTATGCTATCATTTGGGATGTGTTTTTATGTGTAAAGATGTGAAAAACCAGAAAAATATATAGTTGCAGGGCAGGGTGTATCGAAACACCCTTATTTGTTTCGGAACAGGGGCCTGAAATGGCCATAGTGTTTCGGAACGGGTAAGAGTGTTTCAGAACACTTTAGCTACTAGAGAGACATGTTTCGATACGGGTCTCGGAACGCACCCGAGTACCGAAACGGTCAACTCTGTTTCGATAAGGCCGTTTCGAAACAAGGGTCAACATTTCAAAACACCCGACCGTTGGTTTGCATTTTGAATTGTTTCAAGTTCTTGCTTCTTACATTTTAGTCCTCGATGATTATGGATGCAATTGGTTGAGTTTGGAATGTCTAATTAAGTTGATATTTGACAAAGACGCATGAAACATGATTAATTACATATTGGTAAACTTAAAATCTGCAAAGTCCTCGTCTTTTGCAAACTTAATGTTTTGGTCTCTAAAAGTCTAATTCTTACAATTAAACCTCTAGATGAATTCCGATCGTTGTGCCTTTCCTTCCTATGATCTTGAGTGATCACATAGGTTTAATAAATCATTTAGAAAAGATAAAAAGAAAAAAATGGTCGTTAATCAAGGTTGACTTTCGGGTTGACTTTAGTTTTCCCTGTGTAATCTTCGTAGTTTGGGTCAAGCGTCTAGGCCGGGCTAAGGGGGTTACAAGTACTCTTGGAACAAACTTGGTGCCAAAAGAATTGTCGAAGACGTTTTTAGTAGATGTTTGAAGTATTATAAAAATAATTGTTTTATAGGGATGATAATAGACCAGACTTTATAAAGTTTAAGTCCAATCCAATTAACAATCGGACCTAAAAAAATTAAATCTGAATCCAAGTCCGGTCTACTAAAATATCTAATATCCAAATCCAAATCTGTAAGTTCGAATCTAATTAATTTTTTTCCTTTTTTAAAGTAACAACTCAAACAAATATCTTCAAATAAAAAATAATTTTCATCAAACAAATATATTTAAACCAATAGCACAAACATATCTCAACAAATATTACAATCCAATATAAAACAAATTAAAGTAATAACTCAAACTTCAACTAAAAAAATTCAACAACAAATAAATCATCCTTACATAAACTCCTATTGTCTTACTAGTCTACTAACATAACTACTTTCCAAATCACAATTATAAAATGTCTAATAAATATTACAATCCAAGATGAAACAAATTAAAAATATAATCAAAATGTTCAACCATCAACCTTTGACATAGAGAAAAAAAGTTTCTAACCATCAAGTTTTCATTGTTGCCCGGTACACCCCATGGAGTAATAGAAAAGTTATTTGGCGATCACCACCAGATATCCATGTTCAAAGAACGAATCAAGGTGATTAAGAGTGAAAAATTACCTGTTTAAAATCTCGAAATCTAAATTTGGAGAAGATAGATACCCAATCACGATTCCACGACGTCGATTCCTAAGCCGCAATGATAATGCTCTGACCTCTACGTAGTTCACTAGTTGGAATGAGCATATAAAACTCTCTAAACTATTTAGATGGTTTTTCCAAAAAGCATTCATGACTGCTAGATCTCTCATGCCTTTATATATCCTTTGTAATCCTAATTCAATTTATATTAGAATTTTAATATATATATATATATATATATATATTAAGATATATATATAAATATATATATTAAGATATATAATCCTAATATATAATCCAAATTCAACTTAATTAGGATTTCAATATATATCTACATTAATATACATAATCGCAATTCAACTTAGTTAGGATTTCAATATATATATATATATTAATTCTAAGAGTTTTAAATGTTTTTATTTTAATTCATATATGGATCAGACTTTGATCTGATATGGATTTAGATCGGATCATGGCAACGTCCATATCCGATCCACCTCCTATTAGGACTCAGAGCTTTTTTCGAATTTGGATTCAAACTTTTTTCGACCGAGTTTGGATCAAATTTTTTCTTCGAATCAAATCATATTCGGATTATACTACCATCCCTAGTTTTATCAAGTTTTGTTTGATTTGTAGATATAATAATTTGTTTTATACTAGAGTTTTAAGTAAGTTAATAATAATTGTTTTAGAACTGGTCTTAGGGTATACAAATTATATATTTTAATAATTGTTCTAGATTCAAGTTTAATATAATTATTTTTTTTAAAAAAAAGTTTAATATAATTATTTCATTAGGTGGGAATTAATTAAAACCTAATTGGAACTTGCCAAGCATGCACAACGAGTTGCGTGTAATTTTTTAAAACTAATATTTCTAACGGGCAACGAGTAGGTTATTCGGGCAGGGTATTTGATACTATAAATAATACGTTTAAGTTATGGTTTTGAGTTAAAAAAAGTGAGAATTAGAGATTTAGCAATGGTGTAGAAATTTTAGTTGAGAAAAATTCTTTGAAGAATTCACGTAAGTTTGTTTGTGTTTTGAATTATATTTTTAATAATTATTTTAGATAATTTTTAGGGTAAACTATACTGGTGACTACCGAACTATTTGATGATACCTATTTTGTCCACAAATTAGGCAACTTGTCAATCAGACCACCAAACTTATTAAATTGACCTATTTTGACCACCACTGTTAAAATACTAACGGATTGGTAACGTGGCAGTTAATGGAAATTTATAAAATTACACATTTGGTCTATGCTATTTACCTATTATATCAATTTGGTCATAATTTTAATTTAATTTAATTAAAATTAACCAACCAACCAGAGGACGACACGTGTCACCATATTTTTTAATTATAAGGGTAAACTACAATGGATGTCACTCAGTTATGGGTAAGGTTACATTTGGGCCATCCAATTATTAAAAGTTACATTTGAGTCACTCAATTATGGGTAAGGATACATTTGGGTCACCCAATTATGGGTAGGGTTACGTTTGGGTCTCCCTTCATATTTAAAAAGCACATCAATTTGTGTATTAGATTAATTAAATATGAAGTGTGAACCAAATGTAACCTTACCCATAATTGAGTGATCTAAATGTAAATTAACCTATGTTTGATTTTGATATAACAAATATTTTAAGGACCTAATTGCAAGTAAATAAGTTTTTTAAGTACTTGAAAGTCTCACTATTGACAAGGATCTAAAACCAAAATTGTTTCCAAGTCAAAACTTAAACCCCACAAAATTTTCTAAGTGTTTTCAAATCCGATCTTAACAAAATCACCCAGGCGTTTCGATACACTATATAAGTGTTTCCATACGACATTACCTTTCCAAAGCCAAACTTTACAAAACTACACAGGCATTTCGATACGCTATCTCAGCGTTTCAATACGGCCTCATCTAAATTGGCTACTGGAATTTCACGTTTCGATACGAGTGTTTCGATACGGGCATGCATGTTTCGATACAACATTCATCTGGGCTTAAGGTTTGTGTTTAGCGTACCGATACAGACCAATACCGTATCGATGCACGGGTTAAAATTTTCAAATCTTTGGATTTATTAAATGACCGTTGCCTTGTTAGTTAGATCAAATCAACAAACTTTTGAATTTCAGTTACTGTACCAATACACCCTTGTGGCGTACCGATACAGAGTTTGGTAGAGTCTAAGTTTGCAAAAATTGCATCGATACAACCTATAGCTGTTTCCTCCTAATCTTGTAAAAGAGTAATTTTGATCAAGCTTTGGGTAAAAAGCTTTGATCTTTGTAACGGTTTCCTCTTAATCCTAGAAAAATGGAAGAATTTAGTAGTTAAATGCTTGAAATTCTTAGTGGGAGCTAAGGTAGTGGACGTAGAGCTTGTTAGAAGCTTGAACCACTTTAAATCTCTTTGTCTTCAATTTTTATTTTCCCATTATGCTTTCTTTCATTTTAAAAAGCCAATGCACCACCTCTTGGCAAATTTGACATTGTTTGATCATATCAACAATTGGTATCATAGCTATACTCATTGGAAGGGTTAACACCCTCTTGATTCGATTCTAGGAGAGATTGATCAACCTACAATTCAAGCCATGACATCTACCTCCGGCCAAAACTTCTATGAGTCACAATCTATCACCAAACCTCCTTATTTCAATGGGGACAACTATCCTTTTTGGAATAATAGGATAAGGCTCTTCATAAAATCAAATGACTACCTCCTATGAGATGTAGTGGAAGATGGTCCATAAATTCCAATGAAGAGAGATGTATAAGGTAGACTCGTTCCCAAGTACATGATTGCGATGACCGATGATGATCGGAAGAAGCTTCAAGTAAATGATAAAGCATTGCACATGCTATTTTATGCTCTTGGACTGGATATGTACTCGATGATGTCTTCGTGTACAAGTGCGAAGGAGGTGTGAGACAAATTAGAGACCACATATGAAGAAACCAATGATGTCAAGGAGACCAAGATTAGAATCCTCAATTTGAGCTATGAAAATTTCAAGATGGAGCCCGATGAAAGCGTCACCAAGATGTTTGATCGTTTCTCCGTCATCGTTAATGGTCTCAAAGGCTTCGGTGAAGTCATTCTCGAAGATAAACTTGTCCAGAAATTTCTCTATTCTCTTCCCGAGTCTTGGGATGGGAAGATGACCGCTATCATCGAGGCAAAAGATTTGAAGACATTGAAGCTCGATGCACTAATGGGGTCGCTTCTTACTCATGAGATCATGAAGCAAGGAAGAGAAGAGGAAACGAAAAGAGAAGAGAAAAGAATGGAGAAGAAAGAGGTAGAGAAGAAAAAAAATGGAATTGCTCTCAAAGCGTCACATGAAGAGAGTAATTCAAGTGAGGAGGAAGACGAGGAAATGGTCATGTTAGCCAAAAGGTTCACCCGATTCATGAAGTCTAATAGAGGTAGAAAGTTCATTAAAAAATGAGACTTCAAGAACAAGAACAAGGAGGAAGAGAAGATCAACTAATTTGCTATGAGTGCAAGAAACCGGGAAATATAAGAACCGATTGCATCCAACTCAAAAGGAAGAGCTTCGAGAAGAAGAAGAAGTTCAAGGCTAACATTGCTACTTGGAGTGATGAGGAATCATCCAATGAAGAGGAGCAAGAAGTTGCCAACCTTTGCCTCATGGCCTTGGAGGAGGATCCTAAGGTAACCTCTAACTCATCTAACTTTGATTTTACATATGATGAGCTTCAAGAAGCAAACGATGAGTTACAAGAGGTATATGATAAATTGGTTGAGAAATATAATGAATCAATTTTGAAAAACAAGAAAATCATTTTTTATTTGAAAACACAAAACGATTCTTTATCTAAAACCAATTTTGAACTTCAAAAGAATGTTTGTGCTTTAAAAGACAATTTAACATATTTTGAAAAAGAAAACATTGATTTAAACAACCTTCTTTCCGAGCTTAATGATCACCACCATAAGAAGGTGAATGATCTCAAAGCTTCTTTGAGCAAAGTTGGGAATTCAAGTTTTGAAAAAGGTGAATCTTCAAAACCCAACTATGTAAAAAGAAACTTTGTTAATCACAAACAAAGAGGCTTCCAAAGGCCCTCTAGAGGTAAAAGGATTAGGAGTGTTTGGGTTCCCAAGAACCTAATTGCTTCTAATGATTTACATGCTATTGCTTCTTAGATTCCCAAGGGAACCAAGATTTTGGGAGCTAATGTCCATGGACCCAAAATGATTTGGGTACCAAAAATCAAGACCCAATCTTTATTTGTAGGGGGAGCATTGTTACAAGGCAAAAGCTTCAAGTCAAAACACATGATACCTTGATAGTGGATGCTCAAGACACATAACTGGTGACAAGAGTAGATTCATAGAACTAAAGCTAAAAAGTGGAGTAGTGACATTTGGTGACAACTCCAAAGGTCACATTAAAGGAATTGGCTCCATTGGTAATCACTCTTCCATACTCATTGACAATGTTTTATATGTCAACGGTCTAGAACATAATTTGTTGAGCATTAGTAAATTATGTGATAAAGGTTTTAATGTTCTCTTTGATATAAATGGTTGTAGAATCTTAAATATTGAAACCAACAAAATAATGCTCATAGGTCATCGCATAGGTAATATATATGATGCATTTAGATGACATGCACATTTCTAATGCATGCTTTGTAGCTAAGGATGAACATGATTCATGGTTACGTCATAGGAAACTAGGACATGCTAGCATGAGTGTTTTAGAAAAATTGGTTTCCCAAGATCTAGTAAGAGGTTTACCTAAGCTAAAATTTTCTCTAGATAAAATTTGTGATGCTTGTGCTAAGGGTAAACATAAAAGTGTATATTTTAAACCTATTAATGATATTTCAACTAGTAGGGTATTACAATTGATCCATATGGATCTCTTTGGACCTATTAGGACAATGAGCTTAAGTGGAAAATCATATGCTTTTTTTAGTAGATGATTACTCTAGATACACTTGGGTTCTATTCTTATGTACTAAGGATGAGGCTTTATAAATGTTCATCACCTTTTCAAAAATCACTCAATATAATCTTGGTCAACTAATTTCTCATATTAGAAGTGATCATGGAACCAACTTTCAAAACTTAGTATTTGAGGATTTTGGTAATTCAAATGGTATAATCCATAATTTTTCCGCTCCTCGCACTCCTCAACAAAATGGGATAGTTGAGAGGAAAAACCAAACTTTAGACGAAATGGCTAGAACCATGCTTTGTGAAAATAATTTGCCTAATTATTTTTGGGCGGAAGCCACAAATATCACTTTCTAAATCATAAATTGAGTAATGATTAGGCCAATTTTAAAGAAAAAATATACCCCTCTCGACCCGGCCTAGACGCGAGACTGAACCAAATGGGTTACACGAGGAATATTGAAGTAAATTGGGAAGGTTTACCTCAATAAACGACCATGTTTCATTTTCAAAATATCATATCGAATACGCGGATTCAACAAGTGTTCTCATAGCACTTCAAGCCATCTTAACCGGAATAATGGTACAATCACAACCAACAGGGACAACAACCCCTAACATCGGTTAGATTCTTAAACCACTAACGAGAGACGGGACACCAACCTTCTCGATCGTTAGGGTACTTGGATGGAGACGAGACACCAACCTCTTCGACATCCAAGACGACTTATTTATAGTGCACTCAATCCTATAGCTGACTAACTATATCCAATAACATTTATAAACCATTTTCATAACATCACTTGCCAATATAATTCACATTTAATCACATACCTCACTGTTTTCAAAGTATCAACAATAAACCATTTATTAAAGCATCAAACTATGCTTCAAATCACAAGTACAAGTCATATACTTACAAGGATCACTTACCATGTGAATCCTTCATCATTTTAACATTAAAAACAATAACCACAAACTTAAAACATGTTTTAACAGTAGGTAACATGAATTCAAAACCAAGTGCATAAACCATTCCATAATAGCACAACTGAGAGAGAAATTTTTTATACTTACTTCTGAACTTAGACAAGCATTTCAAGCTTAAATCTAAGTTCCCAAAACCACCTTTAAAACATTTTGTGAGAAATCAGAGTAATTCTCTATTATTTTATATCATAATCAGTAGGTTTTGTTACTTATTTATATACAAGCTATACCTCTATCTTAGGAAACTTTAAGTTAGGAAAGAAACTAATTCTAGGGATTGTAACTACAAGAAATATTCACAGAATCCTATTAAAAGCATTCCTAATTTAAACTATTTCCTAACACGTATATTCTTACACTCCCCATCAAGCTAGAGAATATACATTGTATAATCCCATCTTGGATACAAAATTGACAAATACATGTTTTGATAAGGCTTTTGTAAACATGTATGCTAGCTGTCCTTCTAAAGGGATGTAAGATAGAGCAACTATCCCTTTGTTTACTTTCTCTGAAATGAAGTGCCTATCAATTTCAACATGTTTTATTCTATCATGTTGAACTGGATTTTTGGTGATCTGAATTGCAGATTGATTGTCACATAGAACTTCAAACAGTCTTCTTGTTTAGGGTATAATTCTTTTAGCAGCTTAAGTATCCAGATTCCTTCACACATTCCCAATGCCAAGGCTCTAAATTCTACCTCAGCACTACTTCTCGAAACAACTGATTGTTTCCTACTTCTCCAAGTAACAAGGTTTCCCCACACAAATGTGCAATAGCCACTAGTAGATCTCTTTTATGTTAAGTCCTATGCCCAACCAGAGTCTATAAAGACTTTCACAGATCAGTCTTGTGACTTTTTGAACATTAAACCATGTCCAGGAGTTTTCTTCAAGTACTTCAGGATCCTGTTAGCTGCTGCTATGTGTTCTTCATTAGGATTAGCCATGTGTTGACTAATTACATTTAATGAAAAAGTTATATCCAGTATGGTTAATGACAAGTAGATTAGCTTTCTCACTAACCTTTGAAATCTATCTTTATCTGCTAAGGAGCTTGTTGCCTCCTTGTTGAATTTCAGGCTGGCTTCCATTGGTGTATCTGCTGGCTTACACCCTAAAAAATCTGCTTCATTGAGTAAGTCAAGAACATACTTTCTTTGGTTGATCACGAGCCCCTCTTTAGATCTTGCAACTTCCATACCTAGGAAGTATCTCAACTTTCCTAAGTCCTTAGTTTCAAATTCCCTGTTTAGAAGTGTTTTTAAACTGCTAATTTCCTCCTCATCATCTCCAGTTGGGATTATGTCATCCACATACACAATTAGGATAGCTATTTTGTTTATGGATTTTTTCTTGATGAAGAGTGTATGATCGGCAAGGGACTACCTGTAGCCATTTCTTAGGATCACTTTGGTAAACCTTTCGAACCAGGTCCTAGGGGACTATTTTAGCCCATATAGTGACCTATTAAGCTTGCACACTTTTTGATTTCCTTCAATAGACTCCAAACCAGGTGGTACCTTCATATAGACCTCCTCCTCGAGTTTGCCATTGAGAAAGGAATTTTTGACATCAAGTTGATGTAGTTTCTAGTCATGGTTGACAACAAGACTTAGTAGTGCCCGAACTGTATTGAGTTTAGCCATTGGAGTAAAAGTCTCTGTAAAATCTACCCCATAGGTTTGTGTATATCCTTTAGCCACTAGTCTCGCTTTGCATCTCTGTACACTTCCATTAGAATTATATTTCACAACAAAGATCCATTTACAGCAAACATGTTTTCACCTTGTGGAAGGTCTGTTATAGTCCATGTAGCATTCTTCTCGAGTGCAATGATTTCCTCTTCAACAACCCTTCTCCATTTAGAATCCTTTAATGCTTTATCAATATTTGAGGGGATTTGTTCTTCATTTAAGCTAGCTGTAAAGTCTTGGAAAGAAGGCAATAAAGAGCTATAACCAGTAAATCTATGAATAGGGTGTTTCGTGCATTGCCTTACTCCCTTTCTAATGGAAATAGGAAAAACATCAAGATTAAGAGAAGTTGACTTACTGTACTCATTTCCTTATTCTTCCACATTGGCAGCTTGACCTAAATCCAATTCTCGACAAGTGTCAGATTGCAGAATAGCCTCAGGTATAATTTTCTTTTTTCTTGTGTAAACCAAAAGCTGTTTAGGAGGTGTAGTTTTGGAAGTATCAGGATGATTATTAGGAGTGGGTGTGGAAGAATTTGAAGGTATGGAAGGAAATGTAGTAGGTGTAGATAACAAAGGTGGATTTGAATGTGACAAATATGAGGGTATTGGAAAATTAAGAGAGATTACCTGATGTTGATGATAAGGATGAAAATCAGTCCATGCCCCCCCCTGAATTTCAGCTTTAGTAAAATAGGGGTCCTACTAAAAAAATGTGAGATCCATAGTGACATAAAATTCTTTAAAAGGTGGATGATAGAATTAATAACCCTTCTTTAGGGAAGAATACCATACCAGAATGCATTTTAGGGATCTAGGATCGAACTTGGACCTATTAGGAGCAAAATTATGGATAAAAAGTGCAACCAAAGACTTTAAGAGGTAAAATAGAAGAAATAGGCTAGAAGTGGGGGTAACTCTCCAAGAAAATGGATTGAGGAGTATGGAAATTCAAGACCTTACTAGGCATACGGTTTATCAAATATGTGGCAGTTAACAAGGCCTCTCCTTACAAGTAGGTTGGAACGTTGTTGGTGAAGAGAAGGGAACATGTAACATCAAGGAGGTGTCTATTTTTCCTCTAGGCAATGCCATTTTGCTGTGGAGTGTCAACACAAGAACTGATGTGAACTATTCCTTTGGTTTTGAAAAAAAATCACCCAATGATGTAGCAAAGAATTCACTTCCATTATCAGAATAAAAAAGTTGAATTTTGGAATGAAATTGGGTGTCAACCATGGTATAAAATCGCTCAAATATGACGGAAGTTTTAGATTTATCTCGCATCAAATAAGTCCAAGTTAGCCTACTATGGTCATCGATAAATGTAATGAACCACTTACAACCATTAGCATTCTTCACTCTAGAAGGGCCCCAAATGGTGCTATGGATCAAAGAAAAAGGGCGCGAAGGCTTAGATTTAAATGGTGAATAGGATGCTTTGGTATGTTTGGCAAGAGAACAAATATGACATTTAAACAAATGTGGCTTTTTATTAATAAAAGAGAAGGATATCACTTTGCAAGATATTGAAATCTAGGATGTCCTAACCTAAAATGCCATAACATAACAATGTCAATTTTTTCTAAGGCTGTGAAAGAAGTGGGAGGTGGTTGTTCGAAAGCTGATGGAGGGCCATTTAGGATATAGAGGTCATTTTGCAAGCTAGCATTGCCAATCATCTTCTTCATGTCCAGTGCCTGCAAAGTACAACCAGATTCATTAAAATTGATAGCACAATTTAAATCCTTCGAAAGTTTACTGACAGATATGAGGTTGCAAGCAAGATTTGGTACAAAAAGAACATTATCAAGAAGAAAATTCTTATTGAGAGAGATAGAACCATGCCCATTGATCTTGTAACGGCCTGATTTTGGGCTTACATGTTTTGGCGAGTCGGGTTGGGTCGGTGGAACCGGTGTCAGTTGTTCGAACCGTTAAAAGGTAGTTTAGGGAAATCAAGGTTTGGGATGGGATAAAAATATGATAAAAATTCTTAAAATCCTCTAAATTATGTTTAGAAGGTTGGTCAAAACAATTTTACAAAAAGGGTTTTCTAAAGTGTACATTTTGGGTAGTGACCAAAATGTAAAGATTCAAAAGTTGGAAAAATGTGTTTTTCAAGAAGAGTAAAAAATCTTAGAATCTTTAGGGAGCTACTTGGCAATTATGCCTTTTCCCTAATTTGGCATGTGTTTTAAATGTTTATTAAATAATTAAAAATGTTTTATTTAATTAATTAAAGAAAGTTAGTTAATCGGTTAATGAAATTTTTGACGAGCTTTTCATTTCTCACTTTCACTTTAGCCAAACACTCTCCCTTTTCTCTCAATTTTCTAGAAATCCTTTTCTCTCAAATCCTCTTTTGATTCCTATCTTTCCTTCAAGTTTCTTCAAGCAAATCTTGCCAAATTAGAGGAGAAGCAAGGATTGGAGGTAATTTTCGTGCTAACCCTCTAATCTAGGTTCTTTAATGAAATTCCAAAGATATTTGACTCTTTAATACTGATTTTGATTGAGGTTTTGTTGTTATATTGATAAACTCTTGATATCTTAATTGAAAAATGGATTTTAACGTGATTTTCAGAGTTTGATTTAAATGGCTGGCTTGAGATTGTTTCTAAATGATTTTTGAAATGTTTTTGGTGTTGAAGTGGAGTCTCAATCATATAGATCCCGAAATCCTGGAGATCCTTGGTTTTTGAAGTGTTTTTGGGTGAGTTTTTGAGGTGTTCTTGAGGTATTCGAGTTGGTGGAGGTATAAGGATGGTTTTATGTTGTTTTTAGATGTTGATTAATGCCTAAAATGCTTCGGATTAGTTGGGTAATGGCTGGTATGAAGTTAGAGGTCAATTGATTGAGTTTTCGGTTGTTTCAGATGGGTGTTTTGGTGCTCTAGAGCAAGGCTGCGGGATTTCTTGTGAGTAATGGTGTTTTGGATGCATTTTAATGCATTGAACCTCTGTTTTGTTGTGTTGAAAACAAGGGATATTGTTCCGAAAGCAAACGAAGTGGGTTTGGAGGCTTCGGACGATCGATAGTTGCATCGGCAAGCGTGGTTGCGCAAGTTGGTGAGTGGAACTTGGTTTTCCAGCGTGGAAATGTTTTAGAAAAGGTTTGGGGAACTTAGTAAGAGCTTGAAACGCTTTAGTAAGTTCGGAAGTAAGTAAAGTGAATTTATCTCTTGGATTGTGCTAGTTTTGAACCTTTGATTGCACTTGGTTTTAATTGCATTTACCTACTGTTTAAAGCATGTTTTGAATATGTGAAATGAGGTTGATTATGCCACGTGGTTTAAGGATGCACTAGGTAAGTGATCCTTGTATGCATGTGTTGATGCATGAGGTTTGAAGCATGGTTTAATGCTTGATTTATGGCTTATCATGAATGCTTTGTAAAAATAGTGAGGTATGCATGTGATATGGATTATATTGGCAAGTGATGTTGTAAAAAGTGTTTTATAAATGAAATCGGATATAGTTAGCCGACTATAGGATTGAGTGCATTATAAACAAGTCGCCTTGGATGTTGAGGGGTTGTGATTATACGGAATACTCCATCCAAGTACCCTAATGATTGAGGATTGTTTAAGGTTGCAACGGTTGAGGGTAGCTCTCGGGTGCGAACCTTCTATGTGTGTCCCATCTCTCGTTAGTGGGTTATACATCTACCTATGAGTGGTGTTGAGGGGTTATGATTGTACCAAATACTCCACCACGGGTGTCACAACGATAGAGGGTCGCTCTCGTGTGTGAACCTTGAAATACCGGTAGAGTGTATGAAGGGTGTGGGACAACCCTTGGTAATCCGTTTATCCGATATATGTTTTTGAGATTATTGTTTATCTCTTGTTAGCCAATATAATGAAATGAAACATTGTGGAAAATGTTGTTAATGCATAATTTGAAAGATGCATGTTTTGGTTTAAGCTTAGCATAAAGGTGATTATGCTTGGAAGGCTTGTTTTATGAGTAGCAATGGTTTAATTGCTGGATTTATGTGTATCATGTTACATGATGTTTATTACAATGGTTTTGAGGATAAAGTGCATGTTTTTTCAAAGGAAGCTTGATGGTTTTGAAAAGAGTGAAAAACGGTTTTGTGCATTGATGATGTTTTGGTTTGAGCAATCCTCAATAAGCTTGTATGCTTATGCTCTCTTTGTTCATCAATGCAGTCGATTTAAGCTTTGGAGGCAACACTTGCAAGGGGATCGATGGAAGACTTTGATTGAAGGTAAGTTTTGGTTTTGGACTAGTGTAATAAAGGCAATGGGGTTGTCCAATGTTATGCATGTGGTTGGTTTGTTAGTTTCTGGTTATGTGCAAGTTTGGGATGCATATTTGGACTTGTAGATGGCCTTTGAGTTTTGGTTTATGCTTGCATTTGGTTTTTAGCCCTTTGGTACTTTTAACTCCTAGGAAGCATGCCTTTAGCCTTTTTGCTAATGAGAATGGTGTTATGATATTGCCTATGCTTCGTACGAGTTGTCGTTGATGTATTTTTAAGTTTCCAATATGTTAGGGCATGTGTCGGGATGGTTTTAGAGGGTAAAAAATTATTTAAACTAGCTTTTTAGAACACTGCAGGCCCAAGTGTTTCGAAACACTCTTGCCTATTTCGAAACGGTGGCCTGAAATAGCCTTGGTGTTTTGGAACAGTGAGGCCTGTTTCTGATCATTTTGCCTCTATGAACCATCGTACCGAAACGTGTCTTGAGGAGTTTCGAAACGAACCCGCGTATCGAAATGGCTAGCTGTGTTTCGAAACGGCCGTTCCAATACTGGGCATTCTGTTCCGAAACGTTTGACCGTTGGACCTATTTTTGAATTGTTTTGAGTTTCTGTTTCTTACGTTTTGGTCCCTGTTTGCCTTGTATGCAATTGGATGAGTTCTAAATATTCATTTTGAGCTAAGATTTCACCGAGAAGCATGTAATGAACCTAATTAAAGATTGGTAACTCGAATTTTCCAATAACCCTTATAAATTATGAAAATTACAAAATGGTCCCTAAACCTTAATTGACTTTAATCGAAGGGCGATCATGATGGTGTTTTATCCGCTGCTTGCGAACGTTCACATAGGAACCTAAGTTGCATCTAGACAAGATAAAAAGAAAAAAAGGGTCGTTTATTGAGGTAAACCTTACCGGTTTACGTCAATATTCCCTCTATGATCCGTTCGGTTTGGTCTATCGGCCAGGCCGGGTCGAGGGGGTTACAAATCTGGGAAAGGGAACCATCTGCAATTTTAATAGCCCTACCAAATGTATCTGAAAAAGTTTTAAACAATGTCCTGTTGCCAGTCATGTGATCTGAAGTCCCAGAGTCAAGGACCCAAGTGGGGTTTAACTATTGAGAAAGAAGGGCTGCAGGAAAGGTTTTACCTTCTAGTTCAGCCATGACTAGATTACCCGCTCGAGGCCCTGCTAATTGACTAAACATCCTTTGAAGACCTGCAATTTGTTCCTTGGTGAAATTAGAAATAGTAGTGGCATAAGCTGAGGTTGACTGAGTTGCTGTAGAGGACTTGGATTTCTAGTCAACTATTTTACCATGAAGCTTCCAGCACTTTTCTTTGGAGTGGTCTGGTTTCTTGCAGTGATCGCACCAAGGCCTTCCCTTCTTATGTGAGCTGGAGGATGCTTGGGTAAGAAGGGCAAATTCTTCAATAGAGGGGATTTCAGGGAGCATGGCAACTCTTCTGCTATCTTCTTCTTGACTATGGAGAACACTTCTCTAATCGATGGAGGGGAGAAGTTCCAAGGATTCTGCCACGAACCTCATCTAATTCCTTATTAAGTCCTTGAAGGAATTGGAAAATCCTCTTATGAGTAGTAATTTTCTGGAAAAGGGCAGCATCAGCTGGATTCTGCCATTCGTTTTGATCATAAAGGTCAAGCTACTGCCATAGGGCATTGAGGGTGTTATAGTATAAAGTGATAGTCACCCTTTCTTGTTTGAGAGCAGCCGCCTGGCTTTCAATCCCATATAATTAGGAGATGTTGTCTGTGCTAGAATAAGTTTCTTGAGCAGCACACCAAATAGCATCCGTAGTTTGATAAAGAAGAAAGTTGCGGCCTACACTAGGAAACATAGAATTAATAAGCCATGTCATTACCTGGCTATTCTTTCGCATCCATTTGGTATAACCAGAGGCTCCAACAGTAGGTTTTGCGATGTCCCCAGTGACATATCCCAATCTTTCTCATCCCGCAAGGAAGATTTTCATGGATTGAGACCATTTGAGATAATTATTACTATTCAATCGATGACAGGTAATGACCAGATTGGATGATTCATGAAGGTCATCAGAACCAGAAACAAATTCTGGCGAAGTGATAATCTCAGTAGAAGAGGAGGAGGAGGAAGAAGTATTGGCCATCGATTAGGATTTAGAATGGTCGAAACCTAATATGATACCATGTGAGAAATCAGAGTAATTCTTTGTTATTTTATATCATAATCAGTAGGATTTGTTATATATTTATATACAAGCTATACCTCTATCTTAGGAAACTTTAAGTTAGGAAAGAAACTAACTCTATGCATTGTAACTATAAGAAATATTCACAAAATCCTATTAAAAGCATTCCTAATTTAAACTATTTCCTAACACGTATATTCCTACACATTTCAAATCTGAAATCCATGTTCTCACTCACCGACACGCGAAACCTCGATTTGTCGACGCGAAACTAAGCGTCTGAATCCTCGAAAGCTTAACCAATCTCTTTCGAATCAACCTACCCTATTTTAACAACATACCAACAGAAGATTAATGCATCTTAATGCATTCAAAACTCCAGCAAGCAATTCCACCACATGGCCTTGCTAAAAATCTACCAATCGCATATATGAAACAACCGAAAACAACATCAATTAGCCTCCAAACTTAACCCAGCCAAAACCTAGCACTTTCAATCATCAATTATCATTGATTACATCCAAAATCATCATATTACTAACCTTATACCTCCAGCATTCACAAAACCACCACAACACCTCAAAAACCCAATTCTAGCAACCTAAACAACTAGAGATCGACATAGTTCCGGGATTACCATGCTTAAACCTTTATCTTAACATTATTAAACATCCAAATCATGATTAAAATAAACCTTAAACCCAACAAAACAGATCCATTATGAAAATTACACAACATCGTCAATTAAAGCTTGATTTAACCATTTTCTTCAAATCAATCATGAAACCTCATTAAGAAACATAATTAAAGAGTCAAATACTTGGGAATTTTGATAAAGAACCTTGATTAGAGGAGAAGAACAGAGATTACCTCTAATCCCTTGCTTTTCCCTCAATTGACAAGATTTGATTAAAAATCTTCAAGAAACCATTGAAGCTAGTTGAGGAAATCCATGGAAATCATTTGGAAATCAAAGTAAAATGAAAAGAAGTAAATCTCTAGAAGTTTTGGAAGAAAATATGTAATTTGGCTGATGAGAAAATGGAGAGAACTCTTGAGAAATGAAGGTTACGTCAAAAATGTGTTTTTAAGATTAACTACTTTTTTAATCAAATCCCTTTTAAATCCTTTTAATTAAAACACATTTAAAACAAGTCAAATTAAGGGAATAGCTGATTAATTATAGTAAGCTCTCTAAAGATTATAAGCTTTGACTTTTGCAAAATAGTCATTAAAACAATTTTCAAAGTTTACAATTTAGTCACTAAATCGAAATGCCCACCTTCCAATTATCGATTTTCAAAATTGATTTCACCAAACCCTTATATATATATATATTTAAAAAGAATTTTAGATAATTTTTTTCCATATTTTTATCACATTCTGAACTAGGTTTTCCGTGGACTCATCCCGAACTAACCCGAATCTCTAGTTTCAGCCTAACCGACCTTGAACCCAACGTAAAAACCTCTAGGCCCAAAACCGGGGCGTTACAAAACACCTTATGAGATTTTTAAATCTAAAAGCCTAACATTAGCTATTGGCATAAAGTCAAAAATAGCCTCAAATGTTTCACATTTTGGTCATTTTAGCCCTATCCTTTTTTTTGGCCATTACGACTACCTAACGTTTCATTTTTCGTTCAAATTTTACCCTTGTTGGATGAATACTGTTAGTCAACTAACAATCAACGCCTGAGGTTGACATGACATGTCTGCAGGGCATGGGGAGATGACGTGGCACTGCCACGTGGAATTTTAAATTTTTTTAAAATTATTTATTTATTAAAGAAAATATTTGTAACCAATCGCCACATTAGCAAAGTGCCACGTGGTAGTGTCAGGTCATCTCCTCATTCCCTGCAAACACTCCATATCAGTCTCAAGCGTTGAATGTTTGTTGACTAACAGTTTTCATCCAACAAGGGTGAAATTTGAACGAAAAATGAAACGTTAGGTGGTTTTTTGCACCAAAAAAAAGGATAGGGCTAAAATGACCTAAATGTGAAACATTGGGGGCTATTTTTGGCCTTTTACCTTAGCTATTTCATCCTTTTGGATGCAAGTGTTTTGTTTTAAATAATGTAAAAGACAATTTAGGCAAATTTGATGGTAAAAGTGATGAAGCTGTTTCTCTAGGCCACTCTTTAAACTTTAAAGCCTATCATGTAATTAAAAAAAGAACTTTAGTTGTTGAAGAGTCAATTCATGTAGTTTTTGATGATAACCTCCTTCCGAGGAAGGATTCTTGTGATGATGATGATGTAGGAATCATTGAAGCTAATGATGGTGGACAATCATCAATGGTGGATGAGGTTCTAAGAAAATATGAAGAAGCACAAGATCCACCTTTAGAAGCCTTGATGGACACGACTCTAGAGGAAAATGAAGTAAGCTACCCAAGGGAGTACAACTACGTCAAATGTGGTGAGATTTTGGGTGATCCATCCAAAGGGGTAACCGCTAGATCCTCTCTTAAATTTATGAATAATGTTGCATTAATTTCATGCATAGAGCCTAAGAATATCAAAGAAGCATTAAATGATGATCTTTGTATAATGGCCATACAAGAAGAATTAAATCAATTTAAGAGGAGTAAAGTTTGGACATTAGTTGATAGCCCAAGTAATAAATCTAGTATAAGGACCAAATGAGTTTTTAGAAACAAATTAGATGAGAGTGGTACGATAGTGAGAAACAAGACCAGACTTGTTGCTCAAGGTTACACTCAAGAAGAGGGAATCGATATTGATGAAACATATGCACCCGTAGCTAGGATGGAAGCTATTAGGATGCTTCTTGCATTTGCATGTTATCATGAATTAAAGCCTTTTCAAATGGATGTGAAGCGTGCATTTTTAAATTGTTTTATAAATAAAGAAGTGTATGTAGAACAACCACCCTTTTTTGAAGATCCTAAATTTCCAAACCATGTTTTAAACTTACTAAAGCTTTATATGGATTGAAACAAGCTCCTAGAGCATGACATGGAAGACTTTCAAGTTTTTTGATTGAAAAAGGTTTTGAAAAAGGAAAGATGGACACTATACTCTTTATTAAAAGAAATTGCAAAGACATCTTATTAGTTCAAATTTATGCTGATATTATTTTTTTTTACTAATGAGTTGTTTTGTCAAAAGTTTGCTAAGCTAATGCAAGGTGAGTTTGAGATGAGCATGATAGGAGAGCTGTCATTCTTCTTGGGACTCCAAATCAATCAAAGGAAGGACGACACCTTCATTAATCAAGCGAAATACATCAAGGACATGCTCAAGAAGTTTGGCTTGGAGAATGTGAAACCTCAAGCCACTCCAATGAGCTCATCTATAAAGCTTGACAAAGGTGAAGGAGGTAAGTTTGTTGATTTAAAGCTTTATCGTTCTATGATTGGCTCTTTGCTTTACCTTACCGCAAGTAGACCCGATATTATGTTTAGTGTTTGCTTTTGTCCTAGGTTTCAAGCTAGTCCTCGAGAATCACACCTTATAACAGTTAAGAGAATCTTTAGATACCTTAGAGACACACCTTGTTTAGGCCTTTGGTATCCTAGAGATTCCTCCTTTGATTTGCATGCTTTTTCGGATGCGGATTATGGGGGATGTAAGATAGATAGAAAAAGTGTAATATTTCGAAATATAGCCTAGTATAATGTTGCTAAGTAATAGAAATTTGGCTTGAATAATACATGCCTTGAAATTTGATTGTTAGATAAGTTATGAACCTATTAACAAATTATAATGGGGCCTTAGACCGAATTGAAAAGAGAGAAAGTTGAGTGCTCAATTTCTGTTGGACCAAAATGAATAAAAAGGGGAATATAGATTTTGCATGTAGAATCTAAATCATCTTAGGGACTAGCATAAATGTCTCATATGGAGAAGGACACTTGTTTTTGGGACCACCCTTGGAAATGAAAGGGAGATAATGTCTCCTTCCCCCTTTGCTTTAGCCGAACCACCATGGAGGAGATAGAGAGCTTGGAGAAAGCATTCGACTAAAGGGATTGAGGAGTAATTTAATTGAATTCTTGATTTCATTCGGTTAGGCTTGGAAGAAGGTAAGAAATCTTCTTCCTCTCAGTAGAACCAAGATTTAAATTGTGTTCAAGAAAAGTTATCCAACGGGTTTTATGATGGTTGATGTGTTTAAAACATGATCTTGATTCATAAAGTTGAATCATTAGCATTTCATACTTGATTGTGGTATACTTATGTTGTTGGTGATAACTTGAATTATTGTAAAAAATGAGTATAATAAATACATGAATTATTCTTGAAAAGAAAGCTTTAGATCGATTGAATTGAATGATGTATTCAATTGGATTTTGTAATAAGTATAATCATGTTCAAGCTTAAATTGGTCACTTAAATAGTTACAGAATTAATCCAGGACTGTTTAAATTGCAAATGGTTGTTTGAGGGCTGTTGTAGTTGTTTTGTAAGGGATTAGATTATGGTTTAAAGATAGGCAGTAGTAAGAGACTTAATTGAGACTGTTTTGGGCTGCCCTATTTCGGGGAAATATATGTATACAAGCTTGATATGAATTAAATTGTTTGTTATGGTTAGACTAAGAGATTACATTAGAAAAATCAGTTTAGGGGCTGTTGAATAAGTCCCAATAAATTAAGGAACTAAATCATGGTTTCATTGATTGCTTGAAACAAATAGTCATGCATATATGTTTAAAAACTGCTTTAATAAAAAAATATAGATTGAAAGGGTGTGTTATAATTATTCACGAGATTAGATATGATACGAATGAAAAATAAATTGTTTTTATAACCTTGAATCAGAGCAGAATAAACCGTTCTTGTAGATGAGAAACATGACAAAAATGGACTGTTGTATAGTATAAAAGACATGATAAAATTGGTTGCTTAGGTTGATTGAAATGTATATATAATAAAAAGGACCAGCCAGTATAGTCATAGGACCTTATAAGGGACTGTTTTGTTTTCTTTTAGAATAAACTGAGGCTGTTTTACAATAATAGAATGTTAATGGACAGTTTTTGATGTGTAAATTGAGTATACATGTTAACAAGGCAGATTTGAGTTAAATAAAAAGATTAAAGGGCATGTTTGTGTGACCAAATGTGTGTGATTAAGCTTCCTTGTTTGGTATATGTGAAGGATTGAATTGAATCTAATATATAGTTCTAATTTTGCTATGCTTAGACCATGAAGAAGCTAGGAATGGATTTGATAAGTGGCACTAAAGGAGTGAGGATTCAGGTATCTCGTAACATAGAGATAAGAGGTGAGGGTAGTTAAAGACTCGGGATAGGAGAAATCCATCTCGAGCACCCTTAATTTCTTTAATTTACTTGCTTGCTAAATAAATTATGAAACACCGCGTAATTAAGCTTGAGGTTTCGAGGTACGTACTTTATAAAAAGTACCTTGTGATAAAAATGAGTAAAATGATAGTATTGTTGGTGCTTGCACCCTAGATTCGATCATGATTTGAAAGAGATTTGTTACCTTTGATAAAGGTCTTGATGTTAAATTAAAGGGTTTGAATGTTTTGATATTTTTGCTAGTCTTGAAAAGTTAAAAGTGAATGATATTTGTTTTATAAAAGCACCATGAGTTAAAAAACTAAGCATTGGTGGAAGAAATGAATGATATTTGTTTTATAAAAGCACCATGGGTGTCTTGCGATACGTTGTATGATTGATTAAAAAACTAAGCCTTGGTGGCCTTGTTGATAAGCATTATGAGCAATGCTTATCTTGAATGTAAAAAATTCACATGTGGTGAATCTTGATTACGATGAAAGAAAATACACAATGTGACTTGCTTACATTGAATCTGGATGTTATGTTCAACATGATATTAACCAAATAAATAAACGTGAAAAACTTTGGTCTCAAGTTAGTCGTAGGTGCATTTGACATGCAATAGAATTCGTCGAGCTCGCTAGTGAGGACTATGGTCATGGACTTAAGTCCCCTGTTGATGTAGATCAAATGATCAGTTGGTACTACTAATACCTCTGCTTGATAATGGTTAATTTGGTACTTTGTCTACCCTTGTTCGATACCTTGTGTATCTTTGTTTGGTACTTGGTGTACTACCTGTTTGATATTGAATTTTGTTAGGTGTATAAAAGTACTCATTTTAGGACCCTTTAGGACTCAATTATTGTCATACTTAAGCTTCTTTTAGATGCATGACTAACCATTCATACACAATTTACTATTCTTAACATTGACATGCTTGACTATTTATATCTGAAGATATTTGGTGGAAAAGGTACTGCTTAGGTGTGTGTTTTGTGTTTATGCAGATTTTACTACACACTGCCCAGGCAGGCATTGCCGCGATAGAGAAGGAAAGGGAAGAAAAGGTGCAGAGCCATCATTCGATGATACAGACCAAATTGAACTTTGATGCCAGACACTACTGAGGATCATTGAATCGAGAACAAGTCTTGCTGAGCGGAACCAACTGACAGACCTCTGCCGAGGCAATGGCTAAGCCTTTACCGAGGCAGTACACCGACAATGTTGCCGATTAAGAAATTATGCAAAGTGGTTGTTGACTTGAAGAGCATAAAACGCTGGATTTTTCCACATGTTTTGCATAATGATCGGAGCACGTGAAGGCCTTGAAAGATTGGAAGGAAGGATAAGGATGATAACTGGCCCAGAAGGATAAAAGCTATAAATTAAAGAGATTCACCTCTTTAATGAAGACATGTCCAACTCCAACTTAACTTCCTCTCCAAGAAAGACTTTGCCCTAAGCCTACCGATTTCAACATCTAGAGTTTGAGAGGCTAGGGATTTTGTCGAGTATTCATATTCTCCATTGTGTTCTAATTCTTTTCCTAGGCTAGGGTTATTTTGTTTAGTAGTTGTAAGAAGACGATTGTAATTTGTTTAGGTTTTTGTTAATGCAATTAAGTTCAAGGTTTGCTTATTCTTGGTGTTCACTTTCTTCTTGCAATAAAATCGGGAGAGGGTATTGCAATTGCATCTTGTAGGGCATGTAGGTGTTCCTTTTTTGTGAGAGCGTAAGTGCACACTCCTGCCAAGTTATAGTATAAAAGATGTCGAATCCCACGAGGATTGGACAGCTTGGTTTGTTTTGTAGTTCATGCACAAGGTAAAATAAAAACACAAGTGAATTGATTGTTGAGATGAAAAATAAATGAAAACACAAGTAATAAGGGAGGTAATTCAGGTTAATAGAGCAGACATGGTTATGCTACCACTTAGTGTGAAACTGCATTGTAAAAGGACTGAGTTGTTTCATGCTGCCACGATATGTTGCCTCAGCGGGTATGGCGGGTGGCAGGCTACGACCCTGTCACGCGGCTGCAGCGGGTCACTGCTTTTGCAACTTTCGCTATCTCGGCAGGTGAAATGGAAATAAGTCTTGGCGGAAAATCTGGCAGCTACTCCAAGTTCGGCGGGATAGTCGACAGTGATCCTCCCTATTTCTAGGCAAGGATGCTCGAAAAGCTAGCGTGACGTAGACAATACCTAGCAATCTCAGCGTGAACCTAACACAGGCTAGTAAACTCAGTTGGTGATCCATTTTAGCCGCTGAGACTTGTGAACTGTTAGGAACCAATTTAGTCACGCCTCAACATGTTGTGACCGTGCTTAACCCTTTCGTGAGCCTTACACTTTCGTGCCTGACAAATAAACGTGAAAAACTTTGGTCTCAAGTTAGTCGTAGGTGCATTTGACATGCAATAGAATTCGTCGAGCTCGCTAGTGAGGACTATGGTCATGGACTTAAGTCCCCTGTTGATGTAGATCAAATGATCAGTTGGTACTACTAATACCTCTGCTTGATAATGGTTAATTTGGTACTTTGTCTACCCTTGTTCGATACCTTGTGTATCTTTGTTTGGTACTTGGTGTACTACCTGTTTGATATTGAATTTTGTTAGGTGTATAAAAGTACTCATTTTAGGACCCTTTAGGACTCAATTATTGTCATACTTAAGCTTCTTTTAGATGCATGACTAACCATTCATACACAATTTACTATTCTTAACATTGACATGCTTGACTATTTATATCTGAAGATATTTGGTGGAAAAGGTACTGCTTAGGTGTGTGTTTTGTGTTTATGCAGATTTTACTACACACTGCCCAGGCAGGCATTGCCGCGATAGAGAAGGAAAGGGAAGAAAAGGTGCAGAGCCATCATTCGATGATACAGACCAAATTGAACTTTGATGCCAGACACTACTGAGGATCATTGAATCGAGAACAAGTCTTGCTGAGCGGAACCAACTGACAGACCTCTGCCGAGGCAATGGCTAAGCCTTTACCGAGGCAGTACACCGACAATGTTGCCGATTAAGAAATTATGCAAAGTGGTTGTTGACTTGAAGAGCATAAAACGCTGGATTTTTCCACATGTTTTGCATAATGATCGGAGCACGTGAAGGCCTTGAAAGATTGGAAGGAAGGATAAGGATGATAACTGGCCAAGAAGGATAAAAGCTATAAATTAAAGAGATTCACCTCTTTAATGAAGACATGTCCAACTCCAACTTAACTTCCTCTCCAAGAAAGACTTTGCCCTAAGCCTACCGATTTCAACATCTAGAGTTTGAGAGGCTAGGGATTTTGTCGAGTATTCATATTCTCCATTGTGTTCTAATTCTTTTCCTAGGCTAGGGTTATTTTGTTTAGTAGTTGTAAGAAGACGATTGTAATTTGTTTAGGTTTTTGTTAATGCAATTAAGTTCAAGGTTTGCTTATTCTTGGTGTTCACTTTCTTCTTGCAATAAAATCGGGAGAGGGTATTGCAATTGCATCTTGTAGGGCATGTAGGTGTTCCCTTTTTGTGAGAGCGTAAGTGCACACTCTTGCCAAGTTATAGTATAAAAGATGTCGAATCCCACGAGGATTGGACAGCTTGGTTTGTTTTGTAGTTCATGCACAAGGTAAAATAAAAACACAAGTGAATTGATTGTTGAGATGAAAAATAAATGAAAACACAAGTAATAAGGGAGGTAATTCAGGTTAATAGAGCAGACATGGTTATGCTACCACTTAGTGTGAAACTGCATTGTAAAAGGACTGAGTTGTTTCATGCTGCCACGATATGCTGCCTCAGCGGGTATGGCGGGTGGCAGGCTACGACCCTGTCACGCGGCTGCAGCGGGTCACTGCTTTTGCAACTTTCGCTATCTCGGCAGGTGAAATGGAAATAAGTCTTGGCGGAAAATCTGGCAGATACTCCAAGTTCGGCGGGATAGTCGACAGTGATCCTCCCTATTTCTAGGCAAGGATGCTCGAAAAGCTAGCGTGACGTAGACAATACCTAGCAATCTCAGCGTGAACCTAACACAGGCTAGTAAACTCAGTTGGTGATCCATTTTAGCCGCTGAGACTTGTGAACTGTTAGGAACCAATTTAGTCACGCCTCAACATGTTGTGACCGTGCTTAACCCTTTCGTGAGCCTTACACTTTCGTGCCTGACAAATAAACGTGAAAAACTTTGGTCTCAAGTTAGTCGTAGGTGCATTTGACATGCAATAGAATTCGTCGAGCTCGCTAGTGAGGACTATGGTCATGGACTTAAGTCCCCTGTTGATGTAGATCAAATGATCAGTTGGTACTACTAATACCTCTGCTTGATAATGGTTAATTTGGTACTTTGTCTACCCTTGTTCGATACCTTGTGTATCTTTGTTTGGTACTTGGTGTACTACCTGTTTGATATTGAATTTTGTTAGGTGTATAAAAGTACTCATTTTAGGACCCTTTAGGACTCAATTATTGTCATACTTAAGCTTCTTTTAGATGCATGACTAACCATTCATACACAATTTACTATTCTTAACATTGACATGCTTGACTATTTATATCTGAAGATATTTGGTGGAAAAGGTACTGCTTAGGTGTGTGTTTTGTGTTTATGCAGATTTTACTACACACTGCCCAGGCAGGCATTGCCGCGATAGAGAAGGAAAGGGAAGAAAAGGTGCAGAGCCATCATTCGATGATACAGACCAAATTGAACTTTGATGCCAGACACTACTGAGGATCATTGAATCGAGAACAAGTCTTGCTGAGCGGAACCAACTGACAGACCTCTGCCGAGGCAATGGCTAAGCCTTTACCGAGGCAGTACACCGACAATGTTGCCGATTAAGAAATTATGCAAAGTGGTTGTTGACTTGAAGAGCATAGAACGCTGGATTTTTCCACATGTTTTGCATAATGATCGGAGCACGTGAAGGCCTTGTAAGATTGGAAGGAAGGATAAGGATGATAACTGGCCAAGAAGGATAAAAGCTATAAATTAAAGAGATTCACCTCTTTAATGAAGACATGTCCAACTCCAACTTAACTTCCTCTCCAAGAAAGACTTTGCCCTAAGCCTACCGATTTCAACATCTAGAGTTTGAGAGGCTAGGGATTTTGTCGAGTATTCATATTCTCCATTGTGTTCTAATTCTTTTCCTAGGCTAGGGTTATTTTGTTTAGTAGTTGTAAGAAGACGATTGTAATTTGTTTAGGTTTTTGTTAATGCAATTAAGTTCAAGGTTTGCTTATTCTTGGTGTTCACTTTCTTCTTGCAATAAAATCGGGAGAGGGTATTGCAATTGCATCTTGTAGGGCATGTAGGTGTTCCCTTTTTGTGAGAGCGTAAGTGCACACTCCTGCCAAGTTATAGTATAAAAGATGTCGAATCCCACGAGGATTGGACAACTTGGTTTGTTTTGTAGTTCATGCACAAGGTAAAATAAAAACACAAGTGAATTGATTGTTGAGATGAAAAATAAATGAAAACACAAGTAATAAGGGAGGTAATTCAGGTTAATAGAGCAGACATGGTTATGCTACCACTTAGTGTGAAACTGCATTGTAAAAGGACTGAGTTGTTTCATGCTGCCACGATATGCTGCCTCAGCGGGTATGGCGGGTGGCAGGCTACGACCCTGTCACGCGGCTGCAGCGGGTCACTGCTTTTGCAACTTTCGCTATCTCGGCAGGTGAAATGGAAATAAGTCTTGGCGGAAAATCTGGCAGATACTCCAAGTTCGGCGGGATAGTCGACAGTGATCCTCCCTATTTCTAGGCAAGGATGCTCGAAAAGCTAGCGTGACGTAGACAATACCTAGCAATCTCAGCGTGAACCTAACACAGGCTAGTAAAATCAGTTGGTGATCCATTTTAGCCGCTGAGACTTGTGAACTGTTAGGAACCAATTTAGTCACGCCTCAACATGTTGTGACCGTGCTTAACCCTTTCGTGAGCCTTACACTTTCGTGCCTGACAAATGGATTCTCTCAACTGACTGGTTAGGACTAATTGAAAGAATGAAATGCATAGATTAAGCAAACTTGGAATATTTTATTAAAAGAAACAACTCAAAACCTAATACAACCGTTTCACAACTAATTTACAATATAACCCTAACCCAGATGAGGTTTAGAACATGGCGGCGGCAGAGAACACTAGCTAAGTCTATAGAAAACCTAAGATGATTTGAACTAGGAGTACAATGAATATTTATAGACAAATAACTAGGCTAAGTCCTCTTTAAAGTAGAAGTCCTCGAAAGTAGCTTTCCATCTTTAATGTGACTTTAAACTCTGACTTCTTTGCGTTGAATGTGGACTTTATCTTGTTTGCCTTAGCCCGCAAGTAACCTTGAGATCTTGCTTTGATGGCTCTGGCTGCTGCTACAGACGTCGGAAAATAAAGTGGATGGTAGCGATAGATTCAGGATTTTAAGCTCTACAAACCGCACTTCGGTTCTCCAACCCCATAGTCAGCTGCCGTGGGCAACAAGGTCGGCAACAACTTTACTCGGCAGCTACTCGGCATCAACTGTATTTTACTGGAACTGCATTAGTACAACTCCTAGGTTTTCTGCCTCATCATTGATTCCTCAGCTCCTCGGTTCCCTCTTTCAGCCTTTTAGTACCTAAATACAAAAATACACAAACAATATCTCTTGTTTACCAAATAAACGATAATCTATAAAAGCAAGGTAAAATGAGGAAATACTGTAAAATGCAATGCATGAACCTACTTATGCCTAAAATGAGCTTGAAAACGGTAATAATAAGAGGTGGAATGTGCATGAAATATAGGACTTATGAACACTTTACACACCCCCAAAATCGAACTATTGTTTGTCCTCAAGCAATGCAACCTAAAATACTTGCTCTAATAATAATAAAAAAAAGAACTTGTTTTTAACTTGATTTTATGCCTCAAGGCCGTGACACCTATATTAAATTAGTGAAGGGAAATAAGCAAGAAAATAACTCAGAATTAAATTTCTAATGCCAGTGTGGTGTGTGCATGTCTGTAAACAGGCTGAATATGTAGAATAAATAATTAAACAAAGATGTTGCTGTGATTTAAAGGTTGATGCTGAGGCAACACAATTAAGCATAATGTTTTCAATCATGGCAGTGAGGGCTTTAGCTTATCACAACTAGTCTTCTAGGTCTGATGTTGAGATAGGAGCAAACTACAGAATCCCGAACCCTTGGAGCAGAGTCATCACGTGAAGGCTTTCATTCTCTCATGCTAATTTGTCCGTCATTTCAAGGCTTTCAGATTCATGGACTTTGATAGCAGCGGAGTGTCCTCGCACATGATTCTTCCTAGAGCCTATTGTGGGCACCTCTAGGGTAAAACATCATTGTTCTTTGTTTTTGATTCTGCTGTCGTGGCAGTGCTGTAATTTTCTGTTTCTGTTGCCTACCTCGGTGGCTACCTGCAGTCATCGTTAGAATTTTACAATGAATTCTAAAAACAAACAGGCAATGTTCATCAAATATTCTAACACATTTAGCAAGTAACAGATGTGTTTGACAATTTTAGGCAAAAAGAAAAAAAATTCTAAGTCATATTTCATGCTTTTCCCAAGTTTAAGTTCAATTTTTAGTTAGATGCGAAAATAAATTGATCGGCTATCCTATCATAGGCACAAGTCATAACAAATTTTTCTTTTCCGATTATTACTAAGGCAAGTACAATGCAACCCATATGCAACTAAAGATGCCTAGACAAATGATGTGAGAGCTATCCCCCAAACTCGAGATGGGCATTTCCCTCAATGCACAAAATATAAAAAAATAATAAAAAAATAAAAGAAAATAGAAAAAAATAAAATAAAAGAAAAAAGAAAGAAAAGAAAATAAACTAGAAGTTTACTGAGGGTTAAGAGGAGGCTGGAGTCTTTTCAGTTGAGGAGGAGGAAGATGTTTGGATGACGAAGCGGCGACCGACAAATGTCTTGGCAGTGGATTTAGCAGGTGAGGTTTTTGCTTTTCGTGGCGGATGGACTCTTTTCGGCGTATGGTGTGGCTCTTCTTGTTTTTCAGCAGGGGGTGCGGCAGGAGATGCGTCACTCTCTTCTGAATCTGTCTCGAAGTCCACAGGTTCGGTGGTGATGATGTGCCGCTTCCTCTTCCTAGTTTCTTCCTCCGTGGGTGCTGCCGAAGGGATAAATTCCATTGGGATGGCTGCTGTTGCTGCTACCATTGCTACTTTTGGCTCATGCGATTGCTGCTCAATTTCCTCTGATGAGGAGGTGTTTGCCACTGTCTATGCTGTGCAGGTAGGGGAGAAGTGATGCTGGTGCCTCCCGGGGGAGTCTGCCACTGTGTTGGATGGGGTGGTGGCTGAGTAAGTTGGATAGTGTGTCGGAGAGGGCACTTGGTGGTTAGTCTAGCGGGCAGCAGCGGCTGGTGGCGTTCCTTGTGCTTGGGCTGCTTCTGTAAGATCTGCAGGGTTGGTACATCACCAGGAAATTTCTGCAGAAAATAAGCCACTAGAGCTTCTTGGGCCTCCCCCACGTATTTCATGAAGATCAACTACTGCTGCTCGATGCGCTTTGTGCTGTCTAGAAGGATATGCATCAGTGTGAGGACTTCCTTGTCTAGGGCAGCTTCAGTACTGCCAGGGGCGGCTGGAGTTTCAGGCTGTGTGGCTGAAGGCTGGGTGGGCGTTGCTGGCTCTTTTTCCGCATCCTGCATCATCTGGATGCAGACCTTTTTGGTCCAACCTTCTTTAAAAGTCGTTAACTCATCTGTGGGCTCTACCGGGACACCGAAGTTGGTGCAAATACCTGTGATGAGGGGCGGGAAGTACAACATGCCTTTCTTCTTTTTGAAGCATTTGTGGATTTTTGTACGGATGATTTCCCCTACGTTTATCGGCTGGTTCATCAGGATACTGTGAATTAGGGCGAGGCGCGGCAGATCGACGGTTGAGTTGTGAGATGTGGGCAGCAGACACCTTTTTACAAAGGTATTCCATAGCATGGCCTCGGGCAGCAGGCGGCGGCGCTGGACAGATTCCACATGTTTTCCTCCCAACCATGATGTGTTGGGCTTGCAGAGTTTGGCCTTGATTTTCTCATAGTCGGCAGCCGTCAGTGACGACCTCCACTCCTCATAAGGGTTGTCTTCCATATCAAGGCCATAGTACCTCTAACACCCCAATTTTGGGCTTAGAAGTTTTGGGTTTGGACCGGACCGGTCGGGTTGCGGTTCGAATATAAAAGGGTGAATTTAGGGAAGCCTAGTTCAGGTTGCATTAAAAATATGGAAAAATGTCTTAGAATCCTCTTTTATTATATATAAGAGAAAGGTGAAATCAATTTTACAAAATGAGGTTTGGAAGAGTGACATTTTGGGTTAGTGACCAAAATGTAATTTTTGAAAACTGGGTGACTGTTTTAAAAAGGATTGAAACTTTGAATCTTTAAGGAGCTATTTACCCAAAAGAGTTTCTCCAGATTTTTCTGAATATCAATCAATTTAATTAATGGTTTTTAATTAAGTGTAAAAGGAGGGAAAAGATATTTTGGCATTTTAACTAACTTTTCTCTAAATTTCCATTTTCTTTTCGCTCAACTTTTCTCTCAACCCAAACACATTTCTCCAGCAAAATTCTCTCTGATTTTGACAACTAAAGATTAGATTTCAATCCTCATTTGATCTCTAATCAATTCTACAACAAAACCTTAGCATTTGCTTATTGGATTTTCAAGAATCTTGGTTCCAAAAAGGGAGAAACTCAAGTTTAGAGGTATGAACGTCCTTCTCCTCTAAATTCTCAGTTCTTTACTGAAATTCCCAAGTTCTCAATCCTTGAATTATGTTTTATTAAAGGTTTTGCAATTGAGTTCTTGATCTTGGCTTTAAAATGCAAGATTTGCTTTAATTTTGATGAAATTCGTATGATCTGAGTGGGCATTGTTTTGAGATGTGTTTTTGATGTAAAATGGATGTATAATTGATGAGAAATTGAGGTTTAATCAATGCAATCCCGAATAGGTTGATTTTCCTAAATTTTGTTTAAGTTTTTGGTGGTTTTTGGAGTGATCTTGATGTTCTGCTATAGCTGGAGATATAAGGACGTGATGAGATCCATTTTGGATGTTAATTGAGGTTTATGAATGTTTGGAATTGATGGATATTGGCTGGGTAGTGTTGTAGAGATGTTTGGATGTGATTTCGGTTGTGTTTGGTAGCCGAAATGTGAGTGTTGATGTGAGCAGCGAGTTTAGGTGTCTTGGTTGAGGATATTAATGCATGATGGTGCATTAATCTACTGTTTTGATGTGTTTAAAACAGGGGATACATCTTCGGATCCTTGTGGTGTTGATCCGGAAGCTTGATTGGTGTTTCGGTAAGTGGCGAAACGGAAATCGGTGAGTGGATTTTGGTTTTCAGCTTTGAAACCAATGTTTTGAAGGTTTGGGAGCTTAGTTTAAGTCTAAACAACTTTGCTAAGCTCAAGAGTAAGTTTTCGGAAAAACTCTCTTGTTGATGAACCATGAGTTGGTTGAGTGTAATGTGATTGTTTGCATGTTTTAAATTCTGTTTTGAAAGCATACTTTATCATGTTTATTTGCTGGTTTTATAAGCCATGTGTTGAAGGATGCTCAAGGTAAGAGATCCTTGTTTTGAACATTTGATAAAATGTGGTTTTGTTGCATAAGGGTGCATGATGATTAATGGCTTTGTTAAATGCTTTAAAACAGTGGATTATTGTTGTTAAATGATGCATATTGGCAAGTGATGTTTCGAGAAAGGTTAAGAACACTATGGTGGTTAAAAGTCCATAGGTGGTTCTTGTGTTAAGAACAACATGGTGGTTAAAAGTCCATGGGTGATTCTTGTGTTAAGGTCACAAGGTGGTTAAAAGTCCTTGTGTGGACCTTGTGTATTGTAAGAACACCATGGTGGTTAAAAGTCCATGGGTGATTCTTGTGTTAAGGTCACAAGGTGGTTAAAAGACCTTGTGTGGACCTTGTGTATTGTAAGAACACCATGGTGGTTAAAAGTCCATGGGTGATTCTTGTGCTAAGGACACAATGGTGGTTAAAAGTCCATGTGTGGTCCTTGTGAATTGTAAGATCACAATGGTGGTTAAAAGTCCATGTGTGGATCTTATGTTGATTGTATTGTGAAATGGAAAGATTATGATTATCACTTGTGGCCATTATGACATGTTAATTATTTGAAGCATGAAATGCTTGTTTTAAATGCTTTTGTGCATGGATAAAGATTGTTTTGAACTAAGGTTATAAAGGTGTTTATAAATGCATTATTGAGTTGTTTTAATGAGCATTCCTCACTAAGCTTTTAGCTTACGCTCTCTCTCTTTTCTTAAACCAATAATGCAGAGCATTGAGGTGCGTATAAGGGCAGCAAGAGGTCAAGAATCCAAGTGGGGAACCTATGTTGTTGTTTTGGGAGATGTTTTGGACTCCCTAAGTTGGTTTTATGTTGTTGTTGATGATGGAACATGTAATTGGCCTTTGTGAAGTTGGTTGGGTATTATGATGCTTGAATGGTTTTCTAAATAGGATGCATGTTTATAGAATTGGGGATTTGCTTAATTGATGCCATGTTTGAGTATGGTTGATGCAATTATGTTCCTTATGCATGTAATGTCTTGCTGATATAATTTGGTTGCCTTTGGAGCATGTTTGATGGGTCAATTGTGTGATAAACCAGCGAAATTCTGCAAATCTGGGCAGGCTGTATCGGAACGGGTGCTACCGTTTCGGAACGGGGGCCTGAAATGGCCTAGGCGTTTCGAAACGGGAGGAACCGTTCCGGAACGAAAATGCTACTGCCGAGCCCTGTATCGAAACGTGTTTCGGAACGGTCCCACGTTTCGGAACAGGTCCTCCCTGTTTCGGAACACTCGACCGTTGGGCACTGAAATTGATGGTTATATGTTTTGAAATCTTTGCGTTTTGGTCCTGAATCTTGTTTATGCAATTGAATGAGTTTGAGATGTCCGTTTGAGTTGAAATTTGACAGAGAAGCATGAAATATGACTAATTTCATAATGGTAACTTAAAAGTGGGTTAAGTCCTTATAATTTCCAGAATTTACATTTTGGTCCCTAGATTCAAGTTTTGTGCAATTGAGTCCCTAAATGTGTTCTGATTGTTGTGATCTTTGAACATGCTGTTGTTATGAACATATCTAGGGTTAATGTGCATTTAGATAAGATTAAAAAGAAAAAAGGGTCGTTAATCAAGGTTGACTTTCGGGTTGACTTTGGTTTTCCCCGTGTAAACTTCTTAATTCGGGTCAATCGTCTAGGCCGGGTTAAGGGGGTTACAGTACCTGTTGATGATAGCAGCATTTAGTTTGACCGGCTCCCCGCGGACATAAACAAATGGTTTCTCCGGGCAGGGCTGATGGGAGTAGAATTCCCTGACTATGGTGATGTTGGCTATTTCTGGCTGCTGAGCAAACATCTCCCATCCCTTATTGTGGATGGTTTCGAACAGGGCAGGCTCTAGACCACAGTCTCTCGTTTGCCATGTGTAATGGAACCCTTGCTCCTCCCATACTGACTGCTTAGAGAACTTGTTTCTGTATCTCTCCTCGTCCTCCTTGTAGAAAAATCTCTTGTAGGCGAGTTTTTGTTTTGATGTTGATGCCATGTGAATGGTTGTATGTAGCTAAAACTAGAAAGAAAAATAATGAGAGAGAAGGGGAATTAGAAAGAAGATAGCAAAAGGTGAAAGTAAAGTAAAATGAAGTGAGTGTGTGGGGTATAAATAAGAGTTGCCAGGAGATGTCGTGACAACATTAAATGCCCAACAATCTGATTTTCTTGCACACGTTACGTGATTTTTTGCCCGTTATTCTCGGAGCCATTGGCAGCTAACCGTTGACAACAAACTAGTAGTTATGCGTTACCGCGCTGGCTACTGTCTTGGCGGAAAAGTTGGTGGCAGGCTACGACCCTATCACGCGGCCGTAGTGGGTCACTGCTTTTGCAACTTTCGCTATCTTGGTAGGTGAAATGGAAATAAGTATTGGCGGCAAATCTGGCAGATACTCCAAGTTCAGCGAGATAGTCGACAATGATCCTCCCTTTTTCTAGGCAAGGATGCTCGAAAAGCTAGCGCGACGCAGGCAATACTTAGCAATCTCAGCGTGAACCGAACACATGCTAGTAAACTCGGTTGGTGATCCCTTTTAGCTTCTGAAACTTGTGAACTGTTAGGAACCAAGTTAGTCACGCCTCAACATGTTGTGACCGTGCTTAACCCTTTCATGAGCCTTACACTTTCGTGCCCGACAAATGAATTCTCTCAACTAACTGGTTAGGACTAATTGAAATAATGAAGTGCATAGATTAAGAAAACTTGGAATATTTTATTAAAAGAAATAACTCAAAACCTAATACAACCGTTTCACAACTAATTTACAACATAACCCTAACCCAGTTGAGGTTTAGAACATGGTGGCGGCAAAGAACCCTAGCTAAGTATATAGAAAACCTAGGATGATTTGAACTAAGAGTACAATGAGTATTTATAGACAAATAACTATGCTAAGTCCTCCTTAAAGTAGAAGTCTTCGAAAGTAGCTTTCCATCTTTAATCTGACTTTAAACTCTGACTTCTTTACGTTGAATGTGGACTTTATCTTGTTTGCCTTAGCACGCAAGTAACCTTGAGATCTTGCTTCGGCGGCTTTGGCTGCTGCTACAGACGTCGAAAAATTAAGTGGATGGCAACGATAGATTCATGATTTTAAGCTCTACAAATCGCACCCCGGTTCTCCAACTCTATAGTCAGCTACCATGGGTAGCAAGGTCGGCAGCAACTTTACTCGGCAACTACTCGGCATCAACTGTCTTCTGCTAGAACTGCATCAGTACAACTCCTAGGTTAGCCGCCTCAGCATTGCATCCTTAGCTCCTCGGTTCCCTCTTTCAGCCTTTTAGTACCTAAATACAAAAATACACTAAAAGAATATCTCTTGTTTACCAAATAAACGATAATCTATAAAAGCAAGGTAAAACAAGGAAATACTGTAAAATGCAATGCATGAACCTACTTATGCCTAAAATGAGCTTAAAAACAATAATAATAAGAGGTGGAATGTGCATTAAATATAGGACTTATGGACACTTTACACATCTATTTGTCTAATATCGGGAGAGTTAGACTCGCGAAACAAATAACCATGGTTTTCATCCCAATCGGTGAAAGCTAATTCAAATTAGGGATAAGTACGAGTTTCAACGTCTAAGAGAAGCGTAAGTTTGGTTGGTGTTCATCCTTGGTTCACGCTGGGTGGTATTATCGAGGCTTGCACATCTATAGAGTTTCGAATTAGGGATAAGAAGGAATCATTAAAGAACGCTTTGCCGAACCTTGAAGGTTGTCACTCCATTGCCCAGGCAGTACCTATTGTCTTTGCCGCAGCAGTAGATTTGCCCATTGCCGAGGGAATCAAGTTGACGATTGTATATAAACCGAGACAGTTTCATTCAACTTCCACATTACGACGCAATATAATCCAACTTGCTTTATCATCATAGTTTCTCAATCTCTTAATTTCTTGCTTTCTCTTATTTTATTAGTTCTCTCAACAAAACCATCACTTGTGTTTTTACTTTTCTACATTGCAAGACAATAACTTCTAGAAGTAGCACCAGTCCTTGTGGAGATGATATATTTTATACTATAACTTGGCGACATGTATACTTGCACTAAAATTCCGATGCCTAATACGCCAACAAGTTTTTGGTGTCGTTGCTGGGGGATTGGCAATATGGACTTCATTTTTTTCTTTCTTGCACTTTTTATTTTATTTTTACTTTTTATTATTCAGTCTCGCAAGGAATTAACAATATTGGGTTTTGCATTGGTGTATGACAAGGGAAATCCAATCGCTCTAGACTACCCCCTTGATCCGGAGATTGAACGCACCTACCGAAAACTCAAACAAAAGTTGAAAGGAGCAATGACACATGTAATTCGCAATGAGAATGCCGAAGGCAATGAGAATGCCGAGATAGGAGACAGAGCGATTTAACCACCTCAATTTGCTCAAGCAAGAAACCTAACCGTCCGAGATTACTTAGAAGAAGATCTCAACGGACTGAATCCAGGAGTTGTCACACCTGCAATTGAAGCTATCTACTTTGAGTTAAAACCCGTAATGTTCAACACGATCAATACCGTGGGTAAATTTGGCAGCTCAGCAACTGAATATGCTAGATAACACCTCAAATCCTTCTTGGAAATTTGCAATTCATTCAAAACACAAGGAGTCCATGAGGATATTTTGAGGCTGAAATTGTTTCCCTATTCACTGAGGGATAGGGCAAAAACCTAGTTAAATAGCATTCCAGCCGGATCTATAGATTCCTAGAATGACTTATGTCGTGATTTCCTTGCTAGATTTAATCCTACAAATTTAATTGATAAGTTACGTAATGAAATCACTTCTTTTCGGCAGGCAGATGATGAATCCATGTACGAGGCCTGAGAGCGATATATAAAGCTTTTACAAAAATGCCCTTGCACGAATTCCCATTGTGGACACATGTGACAATGTTCTACAATGCAGTAAACACACCAACGAGTATGATGCTTGATGCCTCGGCAAATGGCATACTCTTAGACAAGCAACCAGATGAAGCAATGGAGATCCTGAATAGGCTGGCTAAAAATGACTATCAATTCCCAACAGCCAGAAAAGGAGGAGTCAGACGCCATGCCACCATAAATGAGCTTGAGTCATCAGAATCAATTCTTTCACACTTAGCAACCTTAACTAATTTGGTTAAGAACATGCAAAGACCAATCAATACACAAAAGGTCAAGGTAGTAGGTTCATTATGTGATTTATGTAATGGTAACCATGACTCTTTTGAATGTCCACCGAATCCAAAGTCGAGCTTTTATGTTCGAAACTACAACCGAAAAAACAATATGATGTCCAACACCTACAACCCGGCCAAGAAGAAACATCCCAACATCTCTTGGAGCAATCCTAACAATGCCATGAATTAGAACAATCAGAATGCACCAGCACAAGGATTCCAACAGAACATGCCTTAGCAAGAACTGCCTCAGTAATCGGTGCAGCAGCAAATGCCACAACAACAATCCATGCCATCTAGTTATTTGGAAAAACTCCTTAAATCCTTTCATGTCTCAAACTAGTGCATATATGGCTAGTACTAATAAATTCATAAAGAAAACTAACGCTTTTATGGACAGGACTGAGATGAGAATGCAAAACCATGAAGCAACGCTGAAATCATTGGAAACTCAGGTTGGGAAGTTTGCTCAAATCCTCAACTCAAGACCAATGGGCGGTTTACCTAGTGATACTGAGGTCTCAAGAGGAACAACTCATGAGCAATGCAAAGCAATCGCTACACAAAGTCGTAAACAACTCAAGGAACCACGATCTCATGAAGCTGAGGAAACAGAGTCGGATGAGTCGATTGCCTCGACAATGCCCAGTAACATTGCCTCGGCAGTACCCAATAACACTGCCTCGGCAATGCCTGGCACAAACACCGCAGAGAGAAAGAAGGCATCTGAAGGTCCTGATTCAATGCCACAGATAAAATTCCCATGCAAGGAACGAATCGAAGACATTCGTCTTCCACCATCGTTTCCACAGAGGCTGAAACGGTAGAAGCAACAGTATCAATTCAAGAAGTTTCTTGACATCTTGAAGCAGGTTCACAACAACATACCTTTGGTCGAAGCAATAGAGAAAATGCTAAACTATGCCAAGTTCCTTAAAGACATTGTCTCTAAGAGAACAAGAATTGGGGAATTTGAGACTGTTGCCGTGACAGAAGGATGCATGGCCATGCTGTACAAAAGAATGCCACCAAAGCTTAAGGATCCCAACAGTTTCACCATACCATGTGCGATTGGCAATCACTATGTCAGGAAGGCACTGTGCGACCTTGGAGCAAGAATAAACCCGATGACAAAATATGTCTTCCAACAATTAGGAATAGGGAAGGCGAGACCCACTATAGTGATGTTGCAACTTGCCGACAGATCCTATGTCAATCCCGAGGGAAAAATTGAAGACATCCTGGTAAGAGTGGATAAGTTTATTTTCCCTTCTGATTTTATTGTCTTGGATTGTGAAGCAGATGAGTTCGCACCTATCATCCTTGGGAGGCATTCCTTGCTATGGAAAGAACCTTGTTCGATGTTGAGAGAGGAGAACTCACCATAAGGGTGAATGATCAACAAATTAAGCTGAACGTATTTCACACCGTTAAGCAACCCAATGACCTAGAAGAGTGTCAAGTCATTCAAGCCATAACAGAGTTCGACATAGACTACCTAAACAATTGCCTCGACAATGCCTATGAAGATTGCCTCGGCAATGCCTGTGATGACTGCCTCGACAAATACCTTGACAATTGCTTTGATCCTGAAGAGCAAGAAGGATCGGACGACAAAGATCATTATGAAGCCAATTGGATAGCAAGTCATCCAGGTAAGTATTTCGAACCCTTAGATTACTCAGGGAAGAAAGAAAGGTTGAAAAACCTTCTATCGAGCAAGCACCAGTTCTTGAATTGAAACAATTACCAGAACAATTAAAATATGTGTATTTGGGAATCAACAACACATTGCTCATAATCATCTCTTCTAAGTTGCAGCCTGAACAGGAACAAAGATTGATTGACATGCTAAGGCAACACAAACAGGCAATAGGGTGGACAATTTCCAATTTGAAGGGAATTAGCCCGGCAGTTTGTATGCACAAAATCCTCTTGGAGGAAGAACATAAACCAACCGTTGAGGCACAAAGAAGGCTTAATCGAGTCATGAAAGAGGTGGTAAGGAAGGAGATTATCAAATGGCTCGATGCAGGCATTATATACCCTATATCTGACAGGACATGGGTAAGTCTGGTACAATATGTACCAAAGAAGGGAGGAATTACAATGGTAAGAAATGAAAAAAAATAAATTAATCCCAACCAGGACTGTGACTGGTTGGAGGGTTTGTATGGATTACCGTAAGTTGAACAAGACTACTAGGAAAGATAATTTTCCTTTACCTTTTATTAATCAAATGCTTGACCATTTTACAGGTAAAACATTCTATTGTTTTCTTGATGGTTATTCAGGGTATAACCAAATTGCTATAGCACCTAAAGATCAAGAGAAGACCACCTTCACTTGCCCATACGACACCTATGCCTTTCGAAGGATGTCTTTTGGACCATGTAATGCCTCGAAAACCTTCCAACGATGCATGATGGCAATATTCTCCGATATGGTGGAAGATTTCCTGGAAATCTTCATGGATGAATTTTCGGTGTTTGGAGACAACTTTGACAATTTCCTCGGCAATTTGGAGAAAGTTCTGAAAAGATGCGAAGAAACTGATTTGGTCCTAAACTGGGAGAAATGCCATTTTATGGTGGATGAAGACATAGTTCTCAGTCACAAAATCTCTTCCAAGGGCATTGAAGTTGACAAAGCAAAAGTGGAAGTGATCGAAAAAATACCCCCACCTACTTCAGTCAAAGGAATTCGAAGCTTTTTGGGACACACATGTTTTTATAGGAGATTTATTTAGAATTTTTCTAAAATAACAAAACCTTTGTGTAACTTGCTTAAACAGGATAAAGCCTTTGACTTTGACAACTCATGCCTCAAGGCATTTGAAACCCTGAAATAGAAACTTGTAGCCGCACCATTCGTGGCTCCACCAGATTAGACATTGCCCTTTGAATTAATGTGCGATGCAAGTGACTTTGCAGTAGGAGCAGTCCTAGGCCTAAGGTCAGGTAAGATCTTTGATGTAATCTACTACGCTAGTAAGACTCTTAATGAGACACAAGTGAACTACACCACCATTGAGAAAGAGTTACTAGTTGTAGTATTTGCATTTGATAAGTGAACTACACAAGAATATCCTTGAAAAGGTAGTCAACCCATCATGCAAGGATTGGTCGCTTCGACTAGATGATGCACTTTGGGCCTATAGGACAACCTTTAAAACACCTTTTGGAATGTTACCCTTTCATCTTATGTATGGTAAGGCATGCCATATACCGGTGGAGATTGAGCACAGAGCATATTGGGCGATCAAAACCGTGAACATGGATTGATAGTCTGCTGGTAAAAAACGCCTAATGGACCTTAATGAGATGGAGTAATTTCGTGCCCTAGCCTACGACAATGCAAGAATCTACAAGGAGAAAACCAAGTGCTGGCACGACAAGAGAATATTGCTGCGACAATTCCTGCCCGAGCAATTAGTCATCCTCTTTAATTCTCGATTGAAATTATTCCTAGGAAAATTACGATCGAGATGGTCTGGACCATTCGAAGTTGTCAAGGCATTCCCCCATGGTGCTATAACAATCAAGTCTCCAAAAGATGGCCATGAATTCAAAGTTAATGGGCAGAGATTGAAGCATTACACAGACACCCGTGATCACTTTAGGAGATGCATCCCCATGCACTCCTTTAGTATCTTAATTTTTTCCCTTTTATTTTTTTATTTTTGTTTTCCACGTCTTTAATTTTTTTAGGATTACAGTGTTATTTTTAATTAATTCTATTTAATTAATTCTGATTTTTAGGAAGGAGATCAAGGAAGTGGAGGAGCTGGGCCGATTGGTGACTCCAAGCCCAACAACCCAACCGAAACCTTAAACCTAGTCATTGCCCAACGACATTAAAACCGCAACGGCTAGTGAAACGGAATCCCTTGCCGCACATGCATTTAATGCCCAACGGCTACTTCATTCCTCCATCTATATAAACCCCCTCTCAACATGCCACCATCAAACCATCTTCTTTTCTATTCTTGACTCTGAACTTTTGCTAGTGTTTTCCTTTGCTTTTATTTCTCTTTCTAATTTCTATTCTCACAACTACTCTAAAATGGCTCTAAAACTAGGAGGGGGAGAACACTCACAACCCACCGGACATTCAAGAGGTTTGCACCACCAAAAGTGGAGAAGAGATTCAATGCCAAGTTCGTCGGCCGCCAAGTTTGGAAGGAGCAAGGGTTCCAATACTCCTCATCTCACACGGATTTTGGCCTAGAAACCTTCATCTCCTCAAAGATCGAACACCAAAAGTGGCAAATCCTTTGCCACCAACTGAAGCCGACAAACGTCACATGGGTTTGGGAATTTTATGCCCATTCTCCAAACCCGAACAACCAATTTGTCCACGTTCAAGGCCAATCAATTCCGATCGTTGCCGAGGCAATCAACACATACTACGACATTCACGTGGCCCATAATAAACACAAGGAGTTTGTTGACAAGCTCACGGTCGCTGATTACGAGGACATTATTCGAGAGCTATACATGGCCGGGACGACATGGAATGAGGGTGCACACAAGGGAACGGTAAACCGTCGAAGGCTTCGGCCCAAGGCAAAACTTTGGAATACCTTCCTTAAAAGGAACTTAATGCCCACTTCCCACAACACCACAATTGACAAACCTAGGCTTGCATTTATCCATTCTATTATGCACAATAGAATTATTAACATTGGTTCGATTATTTGCAATGAGATTTTTATGTGCAGCCAAAAAGAAAGGTGTCGACTTTATTTCCCGAGCCTAATTACCAGGTTGTGCAATCAAAAAAGGGTGTCGACCGAGCCAGCTGACGAGTTCACACCGACACGGAAGGGATGGACAAAGGCCCAGTATTTCAAAATCATGCAAATCAATAAGGCCGAGCCACATTCAACACCAGTGCAGGGTATTGTCGTGGAAACATCTTCGGGCAATGCCCCAGCAAGTCCAGCCAAACCTGCCGCGGTAGCCACCCTCTAGAGTATTCCACAACAACTGGCTGCAATGGACAAGAGGCAACGCCTATTCATGCAATACAGGAGGGACTTCAAAAACTCCGTCATTCAAGTGATCATGGAGAAATACTCGAAGAGAACTATCTAGTTCCCTACCGACGTCCTTGCCGAGGTAGCACCAATAGTGCACGCCGTAGCAACACCTGGAGACACTGCCTCGACAGTGAAGACCGTCGAGATCTTGGAAACTCAAGACACCACTGCCTCGGTCGTACCAACATCATCTGCCGTGGCAACGAAGGATGACCATACCCCACCAACCAGAATCAACAAGGGTAAGGCACCAGTTGTTGAGCCCGATCAAACCGAGGAATGGTCCGACTTCTTAGACTCGGAAGACTCCAACGCACCACCCGCCAAGGCCAAACCAGTCCAAACACCAAAGAAGCACAAGACCTCTTCCACAGAAGAGTTTCCCTTAGAAAGTGACAATGAAGAGGAGGTGATGAAGAAAGCTGAACCAACCCCTCCATCCCGTCGGCAACCACCAAGGTCAACAAAGCGTGTCAAGCACATGGCAAGGAGAAAGTTGATCATCCAAAGTGATGACGACTCATCAGATTCTCTATCGATCTATTGTTTTCTTTTCTCTTTCCTTTTTATTGTTTTTATTATCTTGTGTATGCATGCATTGAGGGAAATGCTCCTCTCAAGTTTAAGGGGGAAGTAGTTCTTTTTGTTGTCTTATCCAAGCCTGCATGTAACTGTTGCCCTTGCTTTAATTGAATGAAGTTAATTGCCTCGGCAATTGATGTCTTTCTCCATGCTGTAGCATTAAAAATCATCTCGAGCCTTTAATTTTAGGATGTATATGGACGATAACTTAGAATCACACTATGAGATTAGAACTTCAAAAATAAACTTTTGTGACTTGATTGATTGAATGAGTTCTAGGACACTTAGAACATTTACTTACTTAGAAATAAAATTTGGGGTAAAAAGTTAGAGGTGCCTAAAACCGGCTCTAGCATAAGGAAATACTAGAGGTGCCCAAAATTGGCTCTAGGCTAATCACTAGAGGTGCCCGAAATTGGCTCTAGTCGATTAGATTAAAAAATGGAAACCCAAGGAAAGTAGCTTAAATGCCCAAAATTCATCCTGTTGACAATTATGCACACACTCACAAATCTTATAGTTTGATTCCAGGGAATTCCTAAACATCCAAAGAATTAAGGGGCAAGCACATTAACCTTTATGGTTTGGAAAGGACAAGAAAACGTAAGTATGAGGATTAATTTCATGAAGATTAAAGCCTTGGAAATTGATGGTCAGTTTTGCACCTCAATAGTTCGAGTTCAGAGCACGAAAAGGCCTTGAAAGTATGGAAGGAAGGATAAGGATGAAAACCAGCCAAGAAGGATAAAAGCTATAAATTAAAGAGATTCACCTCTTTAATGAAGATATGTCCAACTCCAACTTAACTTCCTCTCCAAGAAAGACATTGCCTTAAGCCTACTCCTATATAAAGAAGGCCAAACCATCTGATTTCAACATCTAGAGTTCGAGAGGCTAGGGATTTTGTCGAGTATTCATATTCTCCATTATGTTCTAATTCTTTTCTTAGGCTAGTGTTATTTTATTTAGTAGTTGTGAGAATATGATTGTAATTTGTTTAGGTTTTTTAATGCAATTAAGTTCAAGGTTTTCTTATTCTTGGTGTTCACTTTCTTCTTGCAATCAAATCGGGAGAGGGTATTACAATTGCATCTTTTTGTCTAATATCGGGAGAGTTAGACTCATGAAATGAATAAGCATGGTTTTCATCCCAATCGGTGAAAGCTAATTCGACTTAGGGATAAGTACGAGTTTCAACGGCTAAGAGAAGCATAAGATTGGTTGGTGTTAACCCTTGGTTCACACTGGGAGGTATTATCAAGGCCTGCACATCAATAGAGTTTCGACTTAGAGATAAGAAGAAACCATTGAAGAATGCTTTGCCGAACCTTGAAGGTTGTCGCTCAATTGCCAAGGCATTACCTGTTGTCTTTGCCGTGGCAGTTGCTTTGCCCATTTCCGAGGCAATACTCTTGCCCATTTCTGAGGTAATCAAGTTGACGATTGCATGTAAAATGAGACAGTTTCATCCAACTTCCACACTACGACGCAATATAATCCGTCCTGCTTTATCATCATAGTTTCTCAATCTCTTAAATTACTTGATTTCTCTTATTTTATTAGTTCTCTCAACAAAACCATCACTTGTGTTTTTACTTTTCTACAGTGCAAGATGATAACGTCTAGAAGTAGCACCAATCCTGTGGAGACGATATTTTTTATACTATAACTTGGCGACATGTATACTTGCACTAAAATTACGACACCTAATACGCACATCAAATTTAGAGGATTCGTGTATCTAGACTGAGGTCAAGTCGCAAGGCTATGTTATAATAACAAATTTGAATGTAGTTTGTTCAAAACAACTTGAATATGGCAGCTTGATGAATATTAACTCTTCGATAAATCTCTTATAAAGGATAGTTGCTATAAAAAATGATAATTAAGTTAAACTAAACAAACTTAAGGTATAAATTTAGATATGCTTGAATGGTGTGAATTAAATGACAAGCCTTGATAAATATATGTATGCTTGAATGGTGTAAATCAAATGTCTTGCTTGATAAATTTGTGTATGCTTGAGGGACGTTATCGCAAACCTTTCGAGCCCGACATAAAAAAATGGAGTCACAACCAATCTTTTAAAAGGTGTGATTGGATCACCTAAAAACGAGTCATTTTAATAAAACATTTTATTTTACTAAAACAATGGTTTTGGTATGCAAAAACAAAAACACAGGTTCGGGAGTCGGTTACACCTGGGGAAGGGTTAGCACCCCCCACAGCGCCCAAAAATTGGTACCTAGCCGATTACAAAAATGTTTTAATGTTGGAATTTTGCAAGTTAACGAAAAATCCGATTTATTTGTCCATTTATGAATATGAATCTATTTTAACGGTCCTACCATTCGGAAAATGAACTCCAATCACAGCCAACACTCCCGGCGTTAACCTGTCACTTCCGTTTGGTAAGACACCACATTAATTATTTTCCATTTTTTATTAAACAAGCATGCAAAGAAGTAATTAAAAGATAAAATAAGGAAACATGAAATTAAATTGCAAAGTTAAATATATACAAGAAAGTAATTAAATGAAAAAGTAAATCACAAATATTTAAAAAAGCGTATGAACGGGCTTTATTAAAACTTAATTATGAAACTTTTTGAAAAGAGTTTTAAACAAACAGAAAAAGGAAATTTAAAAATGATGACCAAATTAAAAACTATTGAAACTTAAGACCAAATTTTAAAGAAAAAAGTGACCATTTTGAAACAATTAAAATATTGCATCTTGTGGGGTAAAAGGATTGTGACAGAAGGTTTTAATGATTGAAACTAACCCATTTTGCCTTGAGTATAAAACCAATTTAAAACACCTTTCGTTTTAACTTTTCAACAGAGTTGGATAAAAAACCCCTTTTTCCAAACCTTTCAAGTGATCTTGATATTCTTCAAGAATGAAGAACATCGATGAAAAAACTACCGTGCCGACCGCCCACCACCGGCGTCAGCCACCACTTGTCGGCAGTGATATCACCTTTTTTTATATTTTTTTTTCAAAAATAACTCTAAAAACATCAAAAATCAGTTTAAATTCGAAAACTAGGATCCAAGTTCCACAACATCTTTTTCATTTAATCAAATGTAAGAACACGACCCGAACTAATATTTAAATTCAAAATAAAATTAACAATAGAAAATAAGAAAACAATACCAAAGTGAGGAAGAAATTGCTTGCTTTGATTCCAACAAAATTCGAATACAATTGCCGCAAACTTGAGCCACTCCTCTGTGAATTTCTTAGTTGTTTTTCTATTGATTTTCGGAAGATAATTATAATAGGCGAGGAGGTTTTTATAGTGCTCAAGAACTTGAATCTACAAGGAAAATTGGGATTTCAATCCCTAGAATCGAGCAAAATTAGACTAAAAATTGTGATTCTTGGTTTACTTTCAAAATCAACACAATTTGGCTCGAATTTGAATAATTTGGGATGATTTTCCCCTCATTTTCGAGCTAGGGTTTGACCATTTCCCCTCATTTTGTAGGTAAACGATGGTGGTAAGGGACAACGACGGCGGAGGCAGAACGAGGAGGAGGTGGCAGATCTCTTGGCACAATCAGCAACGATGATCAGCATCATTCGCGACAATGGAGAGCAGTGACAACATCCTTCGAAAGCAGCAGGGGGTTTGGGGGAGAGTCGTCCCACGCGCGTGGCGGCGCGGGTGACGCCCCCCCTTTTCCCTTTTTTTATTCGATCTAAACCATCAATTTATTCTGCCCTAGATCTGACGACCCTCAATAAACTTGCACAAAGGAAATAAAAAATGGTTTTGTTGGGCTCAAATTGTTTATTTTTTGGGCTTTTAATAAGTTAAAATGGACCCTTATTATTTTAAGGCGGGTTTTAAAAAAATACATAAATTGATCCCCTTTTATTTGTAAAATGGACTATTAATAATAATAATATTTTTTTTAAATATTAAAAATAATACATACATATATATATGTAAGAAAAGAAAAGGAAAAATAAAATAAAAAAGGATCGGGTGAAAAATTAGTGACAACGACTGCCCATTCTTTCGTTATTCCAACGAAACAAGGATATAGCAAAGAATAAGAGGTACTGATATTCACCAATCACCGATTTGCTGCTCGGCTTCGTTCTCCTAATGCCAGAATGAATGGGTGGGTTCCAATCTCTTTACGCCTGAAAGGATAGACGGGCTTCATTCTTCCTACGTATGAACATATAGACGAGTTCTATTCTCCATGTGCCCGAATATATGGGCATGGTTCCATTCTCCTTACTTTTGAAGGGATAGACGAATTCTATTCTCCGAATGCTCGAATAGATGAGCGAGTTCTAATCTCCTGATGCCTCAATAGATAGGCGGGTTCTATCCTCCATATGCCCGAATAGATGAGTAGGGTTCCATTCTCCTTATGTCCGAACGGATAGACGAATTCTATCCTCTATGTGCCCAAATAGGTTCCATCCTCATCGTGCAAGGCGATGCCCCCGTTCAAACTGAGGTTCAATTGTTTCCTGAAGTGATGGAAAACATTATTTCCTGGTTCCCCACGGTTGGGATCAATACCAAGAAATCTATGTCAGACTACTTGTACGATGCAAGAAAAGGCTAGATATGATAGTTTAAAGGAAGAAGTCATGGCAGATGTAAGAGAAGGCTAAAAATGGGGATTTTAAGAAAATAGTCATGACAAACATGGAAAAGAGGAAAGTCATATGCCCCAAAATTCATAGTATGAATAATTAATGAATCCATCAACCGGATAATGCCCTACTTTTAGGCGGCTCTCTTTAACTCACTCACTCCCCAAATTTTAAATTCCCCACTTTTCTAATCTCAATCAAACATTAGAAGTTTTGAGGTCCCTGAAGAAAGGTTAACTCAATTAGGCGAAATGTATTCTGAAAACAAACTCATTTTCTCAGATATTCATGTGTGATACAATTGGTATTTTAAGGCTTGTAATGTAGGCTAGGCTCATGTTACCAAGAAAAAGATATATAGGCTCAAATACATATTCTAAGGGTAATTAAACCATTGATCAATCTTTCTTGATGAAATATTCCTTCTTTTCTTCTCTGGATCACTTTAGACTGCCCATTTTGGGTTTTCACCCTAGAGTTCATTTCCTTTTTTCGCACATGTCTCATTTGAAGGATTCGTTTCAAGTTTTCCTTTGTACTCCAGATTTCATTTATTTTTTCCTTCTTTCTTCTTCTTCTTTTCATCTTTTTCTTTTTTCCTTTTTTCTTGTCCCTTTCATTTTCGGTTTAGGACATTCAACTCGATCTGAATAGCTTTTCATTCTCTTTTCCCCCCAGTGTGGGGAGTGATCCTTGGTTAAGGTTAAATCACAAGAAAAATATCAGGCTCAAAGGGAGGAAACAATTGATTTTTATTTTCTTATTCGTGAAGGGAAATGAAGAAATGCCAAATGTCATTTCACACACAAATATCATCGAAGAGAAGTAGTCTCGAGTTGGTATATGTTTTAGAGTTACCACTTCTTTCAAAGACTCTAACAACAATGCATGACAAGAAAATTCACTCAAAATCTATACATGGGATTTCCCCATTAATCCCGAACGCACTTTTTACCCCTTTATCTCAGGATTAGATCCAAAAATCATTTAAACAATCAATAATAGGGGCTCTACTAGAAAGACGTATGTTTGAAGAGAAATAGATGAAAAATGAATAAAAATGAGAAATGTTTGCCACTTGAGAATGACAAAAAAATGCATCTTTAAACAAGTAGATTAACATGGAAGCCCTTACAAAAGATCCCTAATGCTTGCGGGCAAAAGCAAAAGGGTTGATTCTGGGTATGAACCCAACATCGTCTAAGAAAATTAAGCATTATTCCATGAAGGTAAGGACAAACTTTAGCCAAGATCAATTTGTCTTCTTCGCGACAAGACTCCATTATCGGAGTAGTTTAGGTTATAGGCGCTCGCTATTATCTTTTTCTCCAAGTCTTCCACTTCTAATGGCTACCATTATCAACTCTCCTTTTATGACCATGCCTCCAAAACCTTCGGTGACATGGTTTAACATATGGTTATAGAAGAGACCATTTAAAGTCTCCACAAACATTGGAGTAACCTCAGTTTCCAATAGTGGAGGTTTTACTTGGGTTGCCATATCTCACCACCTCTGGGCATACTAGCGAAAGCGCTCGTTGGGCCTCTGTTGCATATCCTATAGAATGATCCTGCTTGGGATTGTATCTGTCACATGCTTATATTGTTCGAGGAAAGCTTTCGATAGATCTCTCAAGGTTCGTCTGTTGACCCAACTCAATTGGGTATACAATCGAGTAGCAGACCCTAATAGACTGTCCTGAAAACAATGGATCAACAATTTCTTATTTCCCAAGTGTGGCGACATTTTTCGACAGTATGTGGTCAAGTGCGCCGAATGACAAGTGGTCCCGTCATACTTCTCGAAATCAGAAGCTTTGAATTTTGGAGGAACCGCCTAGTCAGACACTAGACTTGGATCTCTTGCATCCACACCACCATAAATGTTTCCTTCTTGTAAGGCTTTGATTATCTCCTTGAGCCTGTCACATTGATCTTCTAGTTTCTTATTCATTTTGGACCTATCGGTTGCCTTTTGGAGATTCCGCACCTCAATGCCTTGATTTTCCCCATGGTTTATCCTAGACCTTGCCGGAGTTTGAGCTGAGGTTTCTACTGTATTGATCTGGAACCTCTTATTTGGTGGTAATGTCGAACTAGTCATCTCGGGCTGGGGCGATGAAACATCAATGGCTTCAACCGACTTTCCTCTTTTTGGGTCTTTGAAACCTAACATATACGCTATCTGGACGATAGTGTTTCTTTAGGCTTGTACAATTTCTTCTTTCAATTCTTTCTCCATTTTATCGAGTCTATCTTGGGTACCCTTGTGGCTATTCTCCAAAGTTGTCAATCTGTCTTCCATGGCCATTCCTCTAGACTGAGAATGAGTATCGTATTTGTGAGATGTTTTTTATATTTTTAAAATTTTTTCATGTGATTGGTTTCTTATCATGTGTGAATGTATGCAACGATCACACCATAAATGCTAGAAACAATAAAAAATGCAAATGCATGAATGCAAGCGAAGGGCCATCGATTCCATTAAGTTATTGCTCTAGAAATAGCCTTCATTGGATGACAAAGGTCCTACGAACACGTCTCATTCTGGGCACCCAGTTCCTCTATTTCTTCAATCAGTCTTTGAAGCCTCGGTCTCACTTTCCCTATTGGTCTGACGTGGGGGCGAAGTAATGTAGCTTCTCTGACTATCATCATCATATGCCTAGCTACATCTTCAATTTAGGTTGTGATACTTTTGTCGGACTCGTCTTGCTCCTAGGTTCTTTTGACATTTCCCCTAAGCCGATTGGGCCAATGATTATCTTCAAATTCTTCATTTTGCAATAACTTCTTGGTTGCACGGTCAAAGTAGTCCTATAGCACTTGCCGCTCATGCACGATGTTTTGCTTGGTACTGATGTGAGCATACTTTGTTATTTCATCCATGTGATCACTGTACATCCGCACTGTCTTACTTTTTCTTTAGGTACCTTCCATCCATGGAAAAAGCTTTTTCTAATTGAGCAACATGCTTCAGAATCGACCCCTTCTAAATATGAGATGCAAATGCAATGAGAGGAAAAATAAAAAACAAAATTAAGACAAGAAAAAGGAAAGGTTTTGTATTCTTAAAAAAATGGAAATAAAACATAAAAAGTCCAAAATAATTTCATTGTACGAATAATTCTAGGCAGCACATTCCAACGCTCCATGACATGTCTCCACGGATTATCCATACGAAATAATTTTGACCAGACTAAAAGCATAAGGTTTTCCACATGGCTCTATTGGGGTGGGCTCTAAATTTTCACACAAGTTTTGGTTCTAAAAAGGTTCCCAAGCTGTCCTCGATGTCCCCTACTAAAGGTAGCAAGGCCTCTGATTCCCACCTATTATAGGATACAAACGAATCAAGTTCAGCTCAGAGGGACTCATTTCCTACACCTTTACGAAGGATCAGTATCCTTACAAAGACATAGGGCATATGAGTCCCAAAGGTACTTGCTAGGCTCAAACGAAGAATCAATATTCTGACATGAGCAAAGAGTCCCCCCCCCCACTTAAACAAACGAGACAAAGCTCGGGTATAGAGCTTAACCAATTTTAAAATGCGTAAAATAGAATCATATTCATAGATGGACAATTAAATTGAATTTTATGTGATCTTAGAAAATTACGACATTAAAACATTTTGTAATCGACTTGTGGCCTGACTCTTTTTTTGTAAAAACAAAAATCTCTCCAGTGGAGTCGCCAAGCTGTCGCAACCCTTTCGATCCCGACATAAAAAAACGGAGTCGCCACCAATCTTTTAAAAGGTGTGATTGGATCACCTAAAAACGAGTCATTTTAATAAAGCATTTTATTTTATGAAAACAACGATTTTGGTATGCGGAATTAAAAAAAAAGGTTTGGGAGTCGGTTACGTGTGGGGAACGGTTATCGCCCTCACAGCGCCCAAAAATTGGTACCTAACCGATTACAAAAATGTTTTAATGTTGGAATTTTGCAAGTTCACGAAAAATTCGATTTATTTGTCCATTTATGAATATGAATCTATTTTGACGGTCTTACCATTCAAAAAATAAACTGCAATCACCGCCAACACTTCTTACGCTAACCCTTCATTTTCCTTTGGTAAGACACCGCATTAATTATATTTCATTTTTATCAAACAAGCACGCAAAGAAGTAATTAAAAGATAAAATAAGGAAACATGAAATTAAATTACAAAGTTAAATATATACAAGAAAGTAATTAAATGAAAAAGTAAATCACGAATCTTTAAAAAGTGTATGAACTGGCTTTATTAAAACTTAATTATGAAACTTTTTGAAAAGGGTTTTAAACAGACATATTAAAAAGGAAATTTAAAAAAGATGACCAAATTAAAAACTATAGAAACTTAGGACCAAATTTTAAAGAAAACAGTAACCATTTCGAAACAATTAAAAATATTTCAACTCGTGGGGTAAAAGGATTGGGAAGGAAGGTTTTAATAAGTGAAATTAACCTATTTTGCCTTGAGTATAAAACCAATTTAAAACACCTTACATTTTAACTTTTCAACAAAGTTGGATAAAAAACCCCCTTTTGTCAAAACCTTTCCAGTGTTCTTGGTGTTCTTCAAGAATGAAGAACACCGATGACAACCATCGTGTCGGCCGCCCACCACCGGCGTTGACCGCCATTTCTCGGTGGTGGTATCACCTTTTTTATATATATTTTTGAAAATAACTCCTAGCCGTCTTCCCTCAAAACCCTAGTAGTTTCTCTCTCTCCATCATGTTCTAAACTTCCCCTAGGGCTAAGGGTTGATCTTGTAAGGTAGTTGTAAGGATTGTACTGTTTCTTAGGATTTTTTCTGTTCAATTAATAAAAGTTTCAAGTTTATTTACTCTGGTTTCAACATCTCATAAGAGTTTCGGGAGAGCATTGTGAGGTTATCAATTTACTTAATATCGGGAGAGTTAAGTATACGAAAGGAGTAAATACGAGTTTTCCAATTTATGGTTAAACCATATTGGCCTAGGGATAGGTACAAGGTTAAGTGACTAAGGAAGAATTCACAAACATCGGTGTTCATCCTTCGATTCAAGCCGGGAGGTATCATCCAAGACGTGTTCATCGACAGAACTTGAACCTAGGGTAGGACAAGTCACAACAAGGATTCTTGCCAAACTTGAAGTACAGAGTTGTTGGCCACTGCCGCGACAACAATAGACCGCTGCCGTGACAGGCGCAATGACAGAAGCAACATAAGTTCCTCTAAACAGTGCAATACTTGCGCTACTGAGCAAATCAATACCAATCTATTCTCTCAATCTGATTTCCTCGTTTACTTTAGTTATTCTTCAAGTTTTCCAACATCACTTTATTAAAATTATTTCTTTTCTTGTGTGGAGATTTAAGGACAGAAGTATTTTCAGTCCCTGTGGAGACGATATCGATACTTTGTTTCCCTTTATTACTTGCAACGTGTATACTTACACTCAATTGCGATAGACTATTTTACATGCAACAAGTTTTTGGCGTCGTTGCCGGGGACCGGCAACATACCTTTACCTTTAATTACTGCACCTTTTTATTTTTGTTTTTATTTCTTTTCTGCTTTTAGTTGTTTTATTTTCCCCGTGCTTTTCACAAGGTTATCCTATTGCTTATGCGCATATCGAGACATGGTAAAGAACCTGAGTATGAATTAGATCCAGAAATTGATCGAACATACCATCTCAGGAACCAAGCCCGATTCTTAATAGAAAGAAACAACTATCTCGAGGAAAGACTCGAAGTAATGGTGAACGAAAGACAACGCAATGGGGCAGATAACAACAACAACAACAACAACCCTAGGGGTGATGTTGATCCTCCCATTAATGCCCAAAACGACTGGCAACCTCCTGCAGCCCCAAGAGCTCAACAGACTTGCCGAGATTACATGGACAATGATCACGTTGAACTGCAAACTACACTACCAGATGTGGAAGCTGAGCACTTTGAACTTAAACATGTGATGTTCAGCATGAAAAATTTAGCTGGACAATTTGGTGGATCTGCTATAGAGGATACACATGAACATCTAAAAACCTTCCAGGAGATCTGTGGATCATTCAGACAGCCAGGAATTAGCCCGGAAGTACTGAGACTCCGACGATTTCCTCATTCATTGAGGGATAGAGCGAAAACCTGGTGAAACAAGTTAACGCCGAGTTCAATAAGAACTTGGGTGGATCTCTGTCGTGAATTTATTTCTCATTTTAATCCTTCTGTTTTAACTGAAAGATTGCGTAATGAAATTGCTACTTTTCAACAGGAAGATGACGAGCCAATGCATGAGGCGTGGGACCGCTTTACAATTCTCTTACGAAATTGACTGATGCATGGATTCCCTGTATGGAATCAGGTTGTCAAATTCTATAATGCTGCCAATGCACAGACTCGGATGAGGATAGACTCAGCAGCAAACGGGTTGTTACTAGACAAGGAACCAGAAGATGCAATGTTGGTGTTGAAAAAGTTAGCAAAGAACGAGTAACAGTTCCCCACAGCTTGAAGAGGAGGAAGAAGATGAGAATCTGTCAAGGAGTACGAATCTGATAATTCGGTAAAAACTCAGTTAGCATACATCACCAATGTGGTTGAAAACCTGCAGATGAAAGAATCTAAGGCTGTATTTTCTACCGAGGAGGTGTGTGAGAATTGTAGTGGAAACCATAGTACAGAAGAGTGCCCCATACAACTGGAAGAGGGAATGTATGTTGGAAATTACAACAAGAACAAAAGTTATGATTCCAACAACTACAACCCAAATTGGAGGAAGGACCCCAAATTTTCCTGGAGTAACCCAAACAAAGCATTGAATCCTCCAGTCCAGAATAACCAAAACCAAAGATGTCCCAAAATTCTGTCACGACAGCAACCACAACAGCAGCCACAACAACAACCGACATCCACAACAAGCATACTGGAACAGACCCTAGCAACCTTCATGTCTCAGACTGGAGCATATATGGCCAACATAGACCATTTTGTCAAGAAAACTAAAACCTTCATGGATAAGACAGAGATGAGGATGACAAACCATGAAGCTACCTTAAAATCTCTAGAGACACAGATGGGTCAGGTTTCACAGTTCATCAACACAAGGCAGAATGGAGGATTCCCTAGTGATACTGAGGTCACTAGAAAACCCACACATGAGCAGTGTAAAGCCATTACAACGAGAAGTGGGAAACAGCTACAAGGGTCGATAATTAAAGAAACATCTTGTAAGGAATTGACCCTACAGACACCTGCCGAGAACACTGCCACGACAGAAGGGAAGAAACCTGCTACCGTCACCCCCGCCACGACAACAGAAGAAGTAGAAGAGGCGACAGAAGAAGCTGAAGATTGTAAGCCTCCTCAGATTCGATTCCCATGTGAAGGATGCCTCGAAGATTGCCGTCCTCCACCCCCTTTTCCACAGCGGTTATAGAAACAAAAAAAGGAGTACCAGCTTAAAAATATCTACGATGTTTTTAAGCAAGTACACGTCAACATACCGTTGTTAGAGGCCATTAAGTAGATGATCCTTTATGCAAAGTTCCTAAAAGATGCAATGTCTAGGAAATCCAGACTAGGGGAATTTGAAACTGTAATGATGACGAAAGGAAGCATGGCAATCATTCATAAGCGCCCACCCCCAAAGAAGAAGGATCCTGGATGTTTCATCATACCCTGCATAATTGGTGATAAGTTTGTGGGTAAGGCACTTTGTGATCTTGGTGCTAGTATTAATCTAATGCCCAAATCTGTTTTTCAGAAGCTAGGTATTGGACAAGCAAGACCCACAACAGTCATACTGCAACTGGCAGACCGCTCTTACGTACAGCCGGAAGGAAAGATTGAGGATATTCTGGTAAGAGTGGATAAATTTATATTCCCTGCTGACTTTCTTGTTTTAGACTGTGAAGCAAATGAGAATGCACCGATCATCCTAGGGCGACCCTTTCTAGCCACAGACATAACGGTGATAGATGTAGAGAAAGGAGAACTGGCTATGAGAGTCAATGACCAGCAGATAAAGCTCAATGTTCTCTAAGCCATAAAACAAGCGGATGTAGAGGAAGAATGTAAGGCAATATCAGAAGTAATTGTAGACCAACCCTGTATCAGAACAAGCTGTCACGACAGGCAATTTGGTCACTGTCACCACAGTCACCTAGAAGACTACCACGACAGCATTGACGACAGCGACTCCTCAGACAATAATACATCTGATGCTGAAGATCCTGAGGAGGTAAACTGGATAGGCACACGTCCAGGTAAGTTCTTTGAACCATTGAACTATACCTCTAATGCACATGTGATTCAAAAGCCTTCCATGATCAGCCGCCTGCTTTAGATCTAAAACCCCTGCAAGGGCAGCTTAAATACGTTTTTCTTGGTCTTAATGATACGTTACTCGTAATCATCTCTTCTAAATTGATGCAGGAATAGGAACAACAACTGATCAGGATGCTACAGCAGCATAAGAAGGCAATTGGATGGACCATTGCCGACATCAAAGGCATCAGTCCGGCAATTTTTATGCACAAAATCCTCTTGGAGGATGACCGTAAGCCGACAATTGATGCCTAGAGAAGACTAAACGAAGCTATGCGAGAGGTGGTACGAAAAGAGATAATCAAGTGGCTTGATGCTGGAATTATCTACGCCATCTCGGATAGCAAGTGGGTGAGCCCAGTGCAATGCGTACCCAAGAAGGGAGGCATAACTGTGGTGACCAACAAGGACAACGAGCTAATCCCAACCAGGACTGTGACCGGTTGGAGGGTTTGTATGGATTATCATAAGCGTAATAAAGCTACCCGGAAGGATCACTCCCCCTTATCTTTTATTGATCAAATGTTAGATAGATTAGCGGGGAAGCCTTACTATTGTTTCTTTGATGGTTACTCAGGTTACAATCAAATTGCAATTGCATAGAAAGATCGGAGAAAACAACCTTCACATGCCCATAAGGAACATACGCCTTTCGCAGAATGCCATTTGGATTATGCAATGCACCAACAACTTTTCAGCGGTGTATGATGGAATTATTCTCAAATATGGTGGAAGATTTCCTAGAGATCTTCATGGATGACTTTTCCGTCTTTGGAGACAGTTTCAACGATTGCCTAAGCAATTTGAAGAAGGTGCTTGAAAGATGTGAGGAGGCAAACCTTGTATTGAACTAGGAGAAATACCACTTATGGTGGATGAGGGCATAGTGCTTGGACACAAGGTCTCCTGCCACGGCATAGAAGTGGACAGAGCAAAAATCGAAGTTATTGAGAAACTGCCGCCACCCACCACAGTCAAGGGCATTAGAAGTTTCTTGGGACACGCAGGGTTTTATCGTAGATTTATTACCAATTTTTCTAAAATTACTAAACCTCTGTGTCTCTTGTTGGAACAAAATAATGCCTTTGACTTCAATACTGAATGTATTGAAGCATTCAAGACGCTGAAGGAGAAGCTGGTAACAACCCTAATAGTGCAACCACCAGACTGGAGTTTATCGTTTGAGATAATGTGTGACGCTAGTGACTATGCTGTCGGGGCAGCAATAGATCAGCGGAAGGAGAAACTCTTCCACGTTATAGATTATTCCAGCAAGACCCTCAATGATGCCTAGTAAACTACACCACAACAGAGAAGGAGTTGCTAGCGGTGGTGTTCGCCTTTGACAAGTTCAGACCATACATACTTGGAACAAAAGTGGTGGTCCATACAAATCAGTCAACATGAAAATATCTGTTCACCAAGAAGGACGCAAAGCCACGATTGATACGTTGGATTCTACTGTTGCAAGAATTCGATATAGATATCAAGGACAAAAAGGGGACATAAAACCAAGTAGTTGATCACTTGTCAAGACTGGAGATAGGAAAAGATCAAGGCAAAAACAAAGTTAACATACATGAAACTTTCCCAAACGAGCAGTTATTCACTGCCATCAGCACTGTCATGACAGCCATGGCGACAGGTACACTTTCTGAGATCACTTGGTATGCTGACATAGTAAATTACCTTGTTAGTGGTTTATTACCTCCTGAACTTAACTACCGAGCAAGAAAGAGGTTCCAAAATGATGCAAAACATTATTATTGGGACGAGCCTCTTCTATTTAAGCACTGTGCAGATCAGATCACCAGGAGATGCATACTACAGGAAGAACAGGAAGAACTGCTTCATCACTGCCATGCTGCTCCTTATAGGGGACACTTAGGAGGAAACAAAACTGCTACCAAAGTTTTGCAATCTGGTTTATTTTGGCCTACATTGTTCAAGGATGCACAAGCCTTTTACAAGCATTGTGACAAATGCCAAAGGACTGGAAACATCTCTAGAAGCCATGAGATGCCCCTGCAGAACATTCTCGAAGTCGAAATTTTCGATGTATGGGGAATCGACTTCATGGGACCATTCCCAGCCTCTTGTGGGAATTTGTACATATTGTTGGCAGTAGACTACATGTCAAAGTGAGTAGAGGCTACCGCCACGCAAAAGAATGATGCCAAGACCGTGCAAAGATTTCTCCACAAACATATCTTCACAAGGTTTGGCATCCCAAGGGCGATCATTAGCGATGAGGGTAGGCACTTTGATAACAGGGTAATCGTTAGTGCGTTGAAGAAGTATGGAGTTAAGCACAAGATCACAACAACATATCACCCACAAACCAATGGGCATGCTGAAATCTCAAAGAAAGAAGTGAAGAACATCCTGGAAAAAATGGTTAAACCAACTAGAAAGGACTGGTCTCTTCACCTGAATGATGCATTATGGGCCTACATAACTGCATTTAAGACACCATTGGGAATGTCACCCTACCGCCTCATCTACAGAAAAACCTGCCACCTACCTTTCGAGATAGAACATAAAGCATATTGGGCTATCAAGACAATTAACATTGACTGGAACAAAGCATGGCAGAAAAGACTACTGGACTTAAATGGAATTGAAGAAATTCGAGCCATGGCCTTTGAAAACGCCAGAATTTATAAAGACAAAACAAAGAAGTGGCACGACAGAAAACTGCTACCACGACAGTTCACCCCAGGGTAGAAGGTGTTTTTGTTCAACTCTAGGTTGAAGCTTTTCCCGGGGAAACTAAAGTCTACATGGTCTGGACCCTTCCAAGAGTCCAGGTTTTTCCTCATGGTGCCATCACAATTAGATCAATTAAGGGCGGGCACCAATTCAAAGTCAATGGACAAAGGCTAAAGCACTATTAGGGGACTGAAGCCCCAAGAGAGCAGGAAGTAGTTACTTTAGGAGATGCCCCTCAAGGCATCCCTAATTTAACTTAGTTTTATTTTATTTTTATTTTTATTGTTTTAGGAAATAAGAATTTAATGTTTTGTTCTTTTAGTTTTCAGGAAAATAAAAGAAGCAGAGTTAAGAGAAAGAGTGAACCAACCCACCACACTCACAACAGCCCAAGAAGCCCAATGGTAACAAGGTTTTCGTGACAGCCGGTCACCAGCTGTCGCGGTAGACGCGCAAGATACATATTGTCACCACGCGTAACAGAAACACGTAGACGCACAAGATACAGAAACGCGTAACAGACGCGTTAGAAAACCGCGTGACAGCTGGCTCCATTTTTCACGCCACCCGTTATGGCTTCAACAGGCAGAATCCCGTTCTATATAAACCACCATCTCCATTTCATTTTTCACCTCATTCTCTTCTCTCTACTTTATTTCCGAGCATTTTAGCTTTTCAAGCTTTTCTTTCATTGCTACAGTATCCTTACAATGACGACGAGATCGACCAGAAGAAGTGATGCCTTCTCATCTGCCGCGACAGTCTCACTCCCAGCCACAACATAATTCATAGAAGGTTTGCCTCGGTAGATTCAGAGAAAATATACTATGAATCCTTTCAGAAATAAGAGATATGGGAGGAAAGAGGTTTCACCTACACAAAGAAGACAAGAGATCTAAGGCTTGAAGGGTTCATTGCCAAACGGATCATTGCATTGAAGTGGCAGATGTTCGCAGCACAACCCGAGGAGATTAACGTTACACTTGTCCGCAAATTTTATGCTGCCGTCACATCCAAGGATGCCATGACAATCACTATTAAGGGTAAGGAAATGTCACTCAAGCCAGCCTACATCAATACTCTATATGGCATATATGTGGGAAGGAAAGAGGATGCACACATCAGGTTTATCAGCAATTTGTCGCCGGCAGACTATGACGGCATCATGCCAGACCTGACTTAAGAGGGCACCAAGTGGAACGAAGATCCAAAAGACATATGGACGGTGCGAAGGACCCAACTTACACCTACTGCCAAATTGTGGAACCACTTTCTGAAAAAGTGTCTCATGCCAACGTCTCATAACACAATAGTGGACCGATAGAGGCTTGCCCTCGTACACTCCATCATTAATGAACAACAGATCAACGTAGGTAAATACATCCTCGATGGCATCCATGAGTGTGCATTAAGAGGAATGGGCCCCTCTTTTTCCCTTAACTCATCACATCCCTCTGTCGAGCCAACAATGTGCCCGAAATTGATGAAGACGTGAAGATCCAGGGAAAGGGTGGACGCAGCAGAACATCTACAGCTTGATGGAACTGATGGCAACCACCCCAATGGCTTATGTTGATCCCTCTGCCGCAACAGAACCAACGACAGAACCAGATTCCACAGAACCTGTCACGGCAGAACTCGAGCCGACAGAACTTACACAACAAGAAGCCACCTCCTCCAACCAAATAATTCAACTGCTGAAAAACATGGAGGCACGACAGCTGGGATTCATGGAGTACATGAGGGACTTCACCACTACCACGGTAAAATTTATAAAAGTTGAGTTAAATTATCCAAACGTGCAGTTTCCCTCTTTTCCAGAAACCCTTTTCTCTACCCCTACACCGCTGCCAACCCTAAGACACCCACACTGACAGCTTCTTTTGCTTCACCCTCTACCACGGCCGGAGACGACGACAGACGATCTGCCACCCATCAAGGAACTAAACGAAAGGAACCACTGCCAGAAATAGACCCAAAATATTTTGAAGGTTTCTCCTCCTCCTCAGTCTGGTAGGATGACTCTGGCTCCGAACCCTCCGTCGTTCGGGAGATAGCAAAGGATTTCCCTCAGATGAAGAAGAAAAAACTTGACATTGACGTTGAGGGACCCTACCGCGACAGAGCAGGCCGTAGCTGCAGCAGCAGTGACAGTGAGCTCGAGGTCCTGGACAAGGCACCAAAAATTTCACCCACTAGAGTGCAGCCACCTCGAGAAGCAAAGAAGAAGGTAGTCTCACCCTCTCCAACTCCAAAGCCAGCCTCTGCCATAAAAGAAACTGTCCGACGATAGCTCTGTATCAACATCAGCAGTGACGACAGCTCCTCAACTTAAATTCTTTACTTTACTGTCGTCCGTGTTTTAATTTCTATTTTGTGATGTTTTTATTTTTCTGTTTTGTGTCATGCATTGAGGAGAATGCAGCCCTCGAGTTTGGGGGTAGGCATTCCTCTTAATTATTATTAATGAACTTATTTTAATTTTTGTCATTTTTTGTGTCAGAAAAAAAATTTGGCTTAAGTCTTTGAACTGTTTTTACCTGCCGCGACATTCCCTGTCGTGACAGTGTCTTTAGAATGTTTTAGAAGGTATTTAGAGCCTTACTATAGTTCTGAACTCTTAAAAACACCTTCGTGACTTATATGCTGTTAAGATTCTATTAGCAACTTAGAATAGGAAACTTAGCTACTTGAGTTAGAAAGAAAACTTAGAATTAGTTTACTCCTAGAGGTGCCTAACACTAGCTCTAGGATATTAAACTATAAGTACTCCTAGAGGTGCCTAACACTGGCTCTAGGAAATTTAAACTAGAGGTGCCCAAAACCGGCTCTAGTAAAAATAGAAAAACTTTAGAAATCAAGCTAGAGGTGCCCGAAATTGGCTCTAGTTAAGAACAATTGTCAAAAGAAAACTCAAGTAAGTAAAGTAACTATTCTAGTTGTTAAAGAATCTAAGCTCATATTTGTTCATAAAGCATGCACACACTCACACAAGAATTATAGTATTGCTCTGATTAAATCCATAAACATTCAAAAGGATATTGATCTTGATGGTGACGGTGTTGTAGGTAAGGATTATTCATTGAGTTAAGCCAAAACCAAAAAAAAAGATTCATTTTTAGTTAGATTGCATTTGCTTGAGGACAAGCAATAACTTGAGTTTGGGGGTGTTTTGAGTGCATAAATGTTCTATATTTTAAACCTCAATTACCCATATTATTGATGCACTCAAGCATCGTTAGTTGCATTTTAGGATATATTTTGCATAAACATCACAATTGGGAAATATTGCACAGATACTGCTGATTTTGGTGTATTCTTGCAGGTACCTGTCGTGGCAGTATCTAGGGCAGCAGAGGAACAGAAGATAACAGTAGAGCTGGAGTGAAGGATTGCAGGAGATGCCCTACTTCAACACTGTCTTGACATCTGCTATGACAGAGGTGGCGATAGTAAAGACTATGGTGATGGAAAATGCGAAGTGGAGTTCGATCGATAGAGCTTTCAAAGCCTGATTTTTGTGGACCACTTGCATAACCGTCGGAGCCCAGAAGCACAAGGAAGACCTTGCCCAAAGTTTGAGGAAAAATTCAAAGCAAGAAGATAGGGCGAATTAAAAGACATCTACTCAGAGATTTAGTCTTTAATAGAGTTGTACTTTAATTTAAACTAGTATTCTTGGCCATTAAGAAAACTCAAGTCCAAGGCCTATATATATGAATGTAATTCGACGAGGCAAAGGATATCTAGCTTCTAGTCGTCTTCCCCCAAAACCCAAGTCGTTTCTCGCTCTCCATCATGTTCTAAACTTCCCCTAGGGCTAAGGGTTGATCTTGTAAGGTAGTTGTAAGGATTGTATCGTTTCTTAGGATTTTTTCTGTTCAATTAATAAAAGCTTCAAGTTTATTTACTCTAGTTTCAACATCTTATAAGAGTTTCGGGAGAGCATTGTGAGGTTATCAATTTACTTAATATCGGGAGAGTTAAGTATACGAAAGGAGTAAATACGAGTTTTCCAATTTATGGTTAAACCATCTTGGCCTAGGGATAGGTACAAGGTTAAGTGGCTAAGGAAGAATTCACAAACATCAATGTTCATCCTTCGATTCATGCCGGGAGGTATCATCCAAGACGTGTTCATTGACAGAACTTGGACCTAGAGATAGGACAAGTCACAACAGGGATTCTAGCCAAACTTGAAGTACATAGTTGTTGGCCGCTTCCACGACAACAACAGACTGCTGCCACAAAAGGTGCTGCCGCTACAGGCGCAACGACAGAAGCAACAAAAGTTCCTCTGAACAGTGTAATACCTACACCACTGAGCAAATCAATACCAGCCTATTCTCTCAATCCGATTTCATCGTTTACTTTAGTTATTTTTCAAGTTTTCCAACATCACTTTATTAAAATTATTTCTTTTCTTGTGCAAAGATTTAAGGATAGAAGTATTTACAGTCCTTGTGGAGACGATATCCGATACTTTGTATCCCTTTATTACTTGTGACGTGTATACTTGCACCCAATTGTGATAGACTATTTTACACGCATCAATAATTAGAATGGGGGAGGGTGTTTATATAGTGCTCAAGAACTTGAATCTACAAGGAAAATTGGAATTTCAATCCCTAGAATCAAGCAAAAGCAGACCAAAAAGCGCTTTCTTGATTGACTTTCCAAATCAACCCAATTTGGCTCGGATTTGAATTATTTGGGATGATTTTCCCCTAATTTTTGAGCTAGAGTTTGACCATTTTCCCATTGTTTTGCAGGTAAACGTCAGCGGCAAGGGACAGCGACGGCGGAGGCAGAACTTCGAGGAGGTGGCGGATCTCCTGGAACTATCAGCAATAGCAATTAGCGTCGTCCGCGGCAGTAGAGAGCAGCAGCAGCGTTCAAAAGCAGCAGGGGGTTTGGGGAGAGTCATCTCGCGAGCGTGCAGCACACATGCCAGGCGCGAGTGACCCCCCCTTTCCCCTTTTTTATTCGATCTAAACCATCCATTTATTCTGCCGTAGATCTGACGACCCTCAATAAACATGCACATGAGAAATAAAAAAATGGTTTAGTTTGGCTCAAATTGTTTATTTTTTGGGCTTTTAATAAGTTAAAAAATGGACCCCTTATTATTTTAAGGTTGGTTTAAAAAAATGCATAAATGGATCCCCTTATTTGTGAAATGGGCTATTATTATTATTATTAATATCTTTTGTTTTAAATATTAAAAATAATACATACATATATATATACAAGAAATGAAAAGGAAAAATAAAATTAAAAAGGCTCGGGTGAAAAATCAGTGACAACATATGTGAACCAAATGTCATGCTTGGATACATTTATATGTATATTCATGCGATAATGAGGGGATTTGAATGATATTTGGGGAAATATGTACTGAAGGGACATGATTATGACTTGTTCGAATGGATATAGATAGGGCAAGGAGATGCTTGTTGATTGAATGTTAGTTTAGCACGGATACTTGATCGAATGCTAATAAAGTAAAAAAAAATGTTTGTTGATTAAATGTTAGTTTAGTATGAATGCTTGATCAAATGTTAATTAAGTAAAAGTATGGTTACTAGAAAATTAGTCAGTTTGATAGTATGGAAGAAATAACTATAACTGATATTGTTACAACCGACTTGTAAAGTTGTTTTAAAATCTGCATTAGTAGTAACTTTGAAAATTCGCTATAAGTTGTACAAGTTGAATTCGAGGTTACAATTTATATGGTTAGAAAGAATATAATGTCTAGTTTTGTTTAAAACAAACATAATTGAATTCTAAGCGATAGAACAAATTATAGAGACGATTTCTTAAGGATAGTGTAATCTGCCTGGTGGAAGAATGAGGCGTTTTTGTTATTGAATTCTGTATTAGTTCATAAGAAAAAAATATAAGGCTTATATGGTTAAAAATATAATTGAGTTAGCTTTTCAACGGTGTAAATGGTTTGAAATTCTGATATACGGAATGGAAGATATGAATTTCTAACCGACTAAGGCTCAGTCTGCCGGACAGCAACAACTCTATACGTGTAATGGTGAATTGTTCATGTTTATTGTTTATAGCAGTTTCACTAAATATATCTATGAAAATGTTTAATAGATAGTCCACTTCTTAAAGAACGAGTTAGAAAGTTAATAAATGAAGTGTCAGATAATTATTGTAATCATAATCTCTAGAGAAGATAAATTCAAGAAAGCTTATAAGTATTTTATAACAAATTATATTACTTACTCACTTGTCAAGAATGGTAGTATTTTGGATGTAATCATTTATGGGAAGAAAGGGCTCATAACAAGAGAAACTTTTATGTGGGGATTCGATCAAATAGAAACATATCCTAATATTATGCTTAATAAGATATCTTGGCATACTGCTATGATAGCAGTGTCTTGTAGAATAAGTAAGTTAAATTTCGGAACAATATTAAGATATTTCAATTTTTAACTTTGATCAAATTAGAATATTACTACCACATTAAGCAAATGCTTATGATGTGTTCTCTTAACTCCTTGCAGGTTTGGTGAGACTTCATGTTGTTTCCGAGCTAATCACGAATACTGGGAATCTGTTTTGGTTCAGATCAACCTCTTATCAACTCTTAGGATGGCGACACCTAGTTAGACTTGCATAAGCATATATTTCCTTAAGTGGCCTGTATACCGATATATTTGTTTAGAAAGCTCTAAGGAGCATTAAGTTGTGAAAAGGGGCCTTATAATTATTTTTAGATTGCTTATTATTGATTGATTAGTTAGCATGATTTCATGTCTTTTGATACATGCCTAGATTGGTTAGCATGTTTTGAATGATCTCATTGTTGCTTGTGCTTAGGATCATAGATCATCTTGAGTTTTTACATGAGTGAGGAGTAATTAGTATAAGAGCATATCATTCTGAAAATAGTCAAATGATTAGATTAATTCTTATCCAATCGGTTTGTATTTAAGATGATAATACCACGTATGAAAATATTAACATAGTGGTGATTGAATAGAGTTATTGGTACCAGTTTTGTAATGACCCGAGTCTTGGTGCATTGTATAAATGATTTTTGCAAAATAGTTAGTAATCGAATCGAAGTGTTTAAAATTAGTTATCTTATAAGAGTCAAAAAAGGGTAACAATAATTGTAATAAGCTGATACATTGGAAGTCATGAAAGTTTTTAGCAAGCTTCTCGACTTATTACAAATGTGTAAGATTTGTGAATACTTATGCTTTAGATATCTAGATTGAACCTAAATATGACTTAGTTAACTTAAAAGTTTTAATTTTTTTCCTGATTTCTCTTTGTATGCATGATTAAAAAAGGTTAAGTCTCATGATTGCTTGCTTGTTTGTCTATAACATGTCCTAATCTTGTTTATCTTTTAGACCGGGTTAGGGGATGTTACAAAAAGTACCTCTGTAACATGTTAATTCCTAGGTAGTATGCTCTTATCTTGGTTCTCTAAAAAACAAAATAGTGTAGCCTTATCTACCACCGAAGCGGAATATATATCAGCCGGAAGTTGTTGTGCTCAAGTTCTTTGGATGAAGCAACAACTTTTGGATTATGGAGTTGACGTAGGTACCATAGCCCTTAAGTGTGACAATACTAGTGCCGCATGTCTCACTAAGAATCCCATCTACCATTCTAGAACTAAACACATAGAAATAATACATCATTTCATTAGGGATCATGTCTTGAAAATGATGTAGTTCTAGAGTATGTTGATACCTTGAATCAATTAGCGGACATCTTTACCAAACCTCTAGACAAAGAGTATTTTTGGAATTTTAAGAGAGAGTTGGGTCTAACTAGCCTTTCTTGACCTTTTAGAGCCACTCAAGTTAAAAAGCTTGCTTGAATTTGTTTGATGTATGCGCTTATGTGTTTTTGATCCTTTATGCATCTATGCTGCTAAGGGGGTATGCTTCTGTTTTAGCTTATACATTTTGATCATATGTCATACACATGCATTTAGACTCGATTAAAATAGTCTCTGTAAGCCTCTGGTAGCCCAAAATGTACTTTCTGGCACAAGTGTATCAAAACGGGTCAGGGCGTTTCGATATGGGCTCTTGGACACATGACCAAAGTAGTTTTTGGCAAAAATGGTATCGAAACGGGTAAAAAGCGTTTCGATACGGGCATCGATAGTGTTTCGGTACAGTTAAATCTATACCGATATGAGCTCGTGTTTCGGTATAACTTTAAAAGCGTACCGGTACATCTATTTTGATACGCCACATGGCGTATCGGTACGCATGGCCGCACAATGTTAAAAGTGTCTTTAAAGAGGGTTTTCGACTTTAAATCAAACTTTTATCAAACCCAAACTCTTTTCTATCAAAACCCTAGTTTTTAATCCTATAAATACCAATCAAAGCCCTTTGTTTTTCATCAAATCTTTTGAAGGTTTTTTTATTCACATCAAGCCTAAGCTCTATTCATCAATTTGGTGCATATTCATCAAGCATTCATCCATAATCCTTTCTCAAGGTATAAAAACTCTTTTTCTTTTCTCTTTTAATTTCGTTTAATTTTATGTACTTTTTAATTGGTTTTTGTATATATGATATACACACAATATAGGTTTTAAGGATTTTGCAAAAATTCTTTCAAAAATGAATTTTTTTATTCGAATATAAAACTATGCCGTATATTTTTCTAAACTATTTTTTGAAATTCTTTTTACCAAAATTCCTTTTTATATTTACATATGTTTTAAAACTATATTGTATAGATTTTTCACAATACCTTGAATTTTTTGGATTAATTATTGGATCAAATATGGTGATTTATGCATACATTGTTTTTTTATTTGATGTGTTTTTCATATTTGAACTATGGCCCCTAAAAGAGACAAAGAACTAGTGAGGTTGGAGATTCTTCCAATCAAGATGATGTTACCCATCCTAACCACACTCTCATTTACCATAGGTGTTTTCCAAGTCCCTCCGCTCTTGCTCACTACCGATAATATCAAAACTACCAAATCCGTCGTGAGCGTGTCACCTCTATACCTTTTTGGATTCTGAACGTTTCAAGTTTAAATATCTTCATCTTTTACGCCTATGGAACTTCATGTCCTTTTTGAAAATGCACGGTATTTTGTATCGCAAACTTGTCAAAAAAATTTATGCAAATGCCTGGTGTATTTCTAGCCCTGATCGGAGTCAAGTTATTGCTATTGAATCTTATCTTATGGGCAAGAAGCTTCAGATTGATCCAAAGGTTTTAACCGACATTTTTGGATTTGAAGATGAAGGTGTTATTGATGAAGACTCTTTGGGACACATTCTCAATGGCTTCGTGACCGTACTTGACGTGCATGGTCGTATCCTTCACCTTATGGTCACTTGGTGGTTTTGCCCCTCCGGTGGAAAGTTCTCAACAATCCGGCAAGTCGATGACTTTTGGATTCGTTGCTTTCGTGATGGTATCCTCCCAAACCTTTGCCAAATCATGTTTGTGGAGATGGTTTATCTTATTCAACATCGCCACACTTCTCTTCTCTCTTCATTCGCATATGGCACCGCTTTGAGTTACTTGTTCTCGAAGATGGAGCTTGATTGCTCGCATGACTTTCCTGAGCCTCTCAAAGATTCGATCAATGAGCATTCTCTTATCCGTTCCAAGTTTCACTACTATAGGGTAATTGGGTTCGTATCAATCAAAATCCTCAAGAAGATAAACCTGAACTGTAACCCCCTTAACCCAGCCTAGACGTCGGACCCGACCTATGAAGATTACACGGGGAAAACCAAAGTCAACCTGAAAGTCAACCTTGATTAACGACCTTTTTTTTCTTTTTAACTTTTCTAGATGCACTTTATTAACCTATGTGTTCATTAGAACCAAAGGAAGAAACAACACAACGATCGAAGTTCGACTAGGGGTTCAATTGCTTACTTATGACTTTGACCATTTTGTAAATTATCGAAAATACAAGGACTTTTCAGATTTTAAAGTTACCAACTCTCAATTAGTCATGTAATATGCAATCATGCCAAATTTCAGTTCAAAACGAACATCCAAACTCATCCAATTAGTCAAATATCATTCAAGGACCAATTTCAAGACTTACAAAGATACTTTTAACCGAATTTTAACTACCCGTATCGATACACTTGAGCATGTATCGATATGCGGGAAGACAGTAGCAAATGAAGGGAAGAGCGTATCGAAACGCTTCCTCGCGTATCGGTACGGCCTTCAAACTTGGCTTGGGCGTATCGAAACGCGGGGAATCCGTACTGATACCCCTGTACTGAAATGTCTCAATTTTGCATTAGTGTATCGATACACTTCTCCGTGTATTGTTACGCATACCAGAATGGCTCATTCCAACATCATTTAAACATACTAAAACACATCCAAACAAGCTCAAATCATGCATACATGATATAATATATCTAATAGACTTATAAACACCATCAAACAGCAAATCATACTCCTCAACCACTTCATACCATGATGACATTTTAGCTATCCAAGCATGGTTAAGATACCAAGCTATAACAAAGGTAAAACACCAAAAGAAAACCAAGGAACCATTTAGAGGCCCACTACAAGTCCACAATCAGAAACTAAACATGCTTAAAACAACAAACATCACCAACAAATCCAGGAAGTAGAAATCCCGCCCATTGCCACTTATTACACTAAAGGTGAACCACATACAACGCTTAATCAAAGCTTTTGGAGTCCTCTTGTTTTTGGGTTGCTTTGAAATGCTCAATTCTCTGCATTGGTGAAACAAATGAGCGTAAGGCTATAGCTTATTGAGGAGTCGCTAAACAAAATTCATCAATGCATTCTACACAATTGGTAAATCATCATTTTTCAACACATGCTTTTACATAAAACAAGCCCTCTCATGGCATTAATGCACTTTTTAGAATACATGCTCATATGCATCACTTAAGAACAACAAATAAACCTTTTCTCATGCTTTACCAAGCATCACATGCATTCAAGCATAAATCACAAGCATCTCATGCTTAGTCCATTATTCACAATATTATATTGGCTTACAAGTGATCATTTCTCAAACCATAACAAAACCAACTCAAGACACAAATGGATACGCAGATTACAAGCGTTGTCCCACACTTTTCATACACACTACTAGTCTACACAAGGCTCACACACGAGAGCAACCCTCCATCGTTGTGACACCCTTGGTGGAGTATAACGGTACAATCACAACCCCTCAACACCACTCATCGGTAGTTGTATAATTCCACTAACGAGAGCACGGGACACATAACACAAGATCCACACACGGAATTAACATCCACCGTTGTGATCTTAACCTCAATCGTTAGGGTACTTGGATGGAGTATACGGTACAATCACAACCCCTCGACATCCAAGGCGACTTTATTCACGGTGCACCCAATCATATAGCCGGCTAACTATATCCGATTAACATAACCAAAAACCATTTCTATCACTTGCCAATATAATCATTTTACCTCATTAATCCAATGTATTACAAGCATAAACACGATGCCATTTCCTCAAACATAACATGCTTAACATCATAAGCATTTATCACATGAAAACCAAGGATCACTTACCTAGTGCATCCTTAACATAATGACATTAAAATCCAGCAACATTCATGCTTAAAATATGCCTTAAAACGGTAATCAAATTCACATTTAACTCAAGTGCATTTTCGTCAAACATAGCACATTTCTGAGAGAGACTTTCGAACCACTTACTCTTGAGCTTAGCCAAGTGTTTCAAACTTACACTAAGCTCCCAAGACCACGCTCAAAGCGTTACAAAGCTGGAAAGTCCATTTCCACTCACCGATACGCGAAGCCTTACTCGCCGACACAAAAATTACTCTTCCGGAGCCTCCAACAATGCCTCGTATGCTCCTAGATTAGGATCCCCTGTTTTCACATCATAAAAACAGAACTCTAAATACATTAAAATGAATTTCAACACCAGCAACAATTCACAAACTCATTGCTCACCCAAACTACACCAATTTACCTATCCGAAACAACCGAAAACTCAATCGATTGCTTTCTAAACCAAGCCCAGCCAACATACATCACTTCCAAACCATTATAAAAATCAAAACACATCTAACAAACAACCTAACCCAACCTTATACCTCCAACAAGCAAGATTCCACATTTCACCTCAAAAACTCACTTAAAACTAACAAGAAACTCAAGGATCTCAAGGATTTCGGGATCTATGTTATCAAAACTTCATTTCAACATATTAACCCACTTAAAACTCAATTAAAATCAATCCATAACAGAGCTTAACAAAACAAGTCTGAAAATTAAGATTTCAATAATGTTTTTACAAGATTTTGTTCTCCAATCAAAACTATAATGAAAACTCAACCAAAAACATTAATTAGAAGCCAAAGATCTTGGGGATTTCAATAAAGAACTTTGATTAGAGGTTGAGAACGTGATTTACCTCCAATCCTTGCTTTCCTCAATGAATGACAAGTTTTCTTTAGCAAAATTTTGAAGGACTAGAAAGGATTTCTTTAAAATTGATTAGCGAATGTTAGGAAAGTGTTTGAGAGGAAGGAATTCTGGAGAGAAAAGAATGAAAATAGTGTTTGGCTGAAAATAAAGAGAAATGGTAGTTACGTAAACATCAACTACCCATTTTAATTAATTAAAATAAAACCAATTAAAGCCATTTAATTAAAAGGAATTTAAAACACACGTCATATTAAGGAAAGTTTAAATTGCCATAAATCCCCCTAAGGATTCTAATAATTTGGCTTCTTCTTTAAAAATCACATTTTCCACAGTTTTGAAACTTTACAATTTGGTCACTATTCGTCATGCCCATTTCCGATGTCTAAAACATCTAGGCCCAAAACCAGGGCGTTACAACTCTCCCCCATTTAAGAAATTTCGTCCTCGAAATTTTACCTGAAGGAAAAAGGTGCGGAAACTGCTTCTGCATGTCCGCCTTGCTTTCCCACGTGGCCTCCTCAACTCCCCGGTGTATCCACAACACCTTCACAAGCTCTATCGTCTTACCACGAAGAACTTTACTGCTCACATACAATACCTACACTGGTTCTTCATCATAAGACAGATCCAAATTCAACTCTATCTCCTTCACAAGCATCATATGCGAAGGATCCGATATGTACCTCCGTAACATAGAGACATGAAACACATCATGTATCTTCTCCAACTCCGCGGGCAATCTTAACCGCTATGCCACAGGACCAATTCGCTCCACAACCTCATAAGGTCCAATGAACCTTGCGCTAAGCTTACCCTTACACCGAAATCTCATCACCTTCTTCCAAGGTGATACTTTCAAGAACACACGTTCACCAACCGCGAACTCAATCTCCTTACGCTTCAGGTCCGCGTAAGACTTTTGCCTATCCGATGCTGCCTTCAAACACTCACAAATGAGCTTCACCTTCTCGGTGGTTCACTTTAACATAGCTAGCATCGACATCAACTTTTGCCCAGCTTTTGCCGAACAAAGAGGGGTTCTACATCGCCTCTCATACAAAGCCTCGTATGGAGCCATTTGAATACTTGCTTGATAAATGTTATTATACGCAAATTCAACCAATGACAAGTGCTTCTCCCAAGAAATCTAAAAATCTATCACACATCACCGCAACATGTCCTCAAGCACTTGGATCACACGTTCCGACTGTCCATCCGTATTAGGATGATAAGAAGTACTGAAATTCAATCGTGTACCCAAGGCTTGATGAAAGCATTCCCAAAACCGTGTTGTAAACCTCGGATCCCTATCTAATACTATAGACTTTGGCACACCGTGCAACCGCACAAACTCAACTATGTACAATTCAGCCAACCTATCCAAGGTATACGTTGTATGCACAGGCAAAAAATGTGCACACTTTGTAAGGCGATCTACAATCACCCAAACTAAATTCTTCTTTGACGGCGACAAAGGCAATCCAGACACAAAATCCATGGTGATCCTCTCCCACTTCCATTCTGGGATTCTCAAAGGCTGCAACAACCCAGAAGGAGCCTGATGTTTAGCCTTCACTCGCTGACACACCATGCACTTACTAACGAACTTCGCCACATCCGTTTTCAACCCCACCCAGTAGTACTCATCCTTTAAATCAAGATACATCTTTGTTCTACCAGGGTGCATAGCAAAAGGACTACTATGAGCTTCAGTCAGGATAGTGCGCCTCAACTCAACATCATCCGGTACCACTATTCGACTTCCAAAGCACAAAACACCATCATCACTAAAGCTGAAATCTGAAGGTCTACCTTCCGCAATGTCCTGAACATGCAAAAAAAGGGAATCATCTAACAATTGCTTATCTTTGATCAACTGAATCAGAGATGGTTTCACTTGCAATTCAGCGATAAGACCACCATCACGCGAAATGCTCAAGCGAGCAAACATTGTTCTCAACTCCATAGCCACTTTCCGGCTCAAAGCATCGGCCACAACATTAGCCTTACTCGGGTGATACTCAATCGTTAGATCATAATCTTTAAGCAACTCTACCAAGCGACGCTGCCTAAGATTCAACTCCTTTTGAGACATAAGATACTTCAAGCTCTTATGATCTATAAAAACAACACACTTCTCACCGTACAGGTAATGCCTCCAAATTTTTAGGGAAAACACCACAGCCGCAAGCTCAAGATCATGAGTAGGGTAGTTGCGCTCATGCACCTTTAACTGCCTAGATGCATAGGCCACTAACTTACCCTTCTGCATCAAAACGCAGCCCAAACCAACAATAGACGCATCACTATAGACCAAAAACTCCTTACCAGACTCCGGTTGAATCAAAACAGGAGCTCGCTTCAAAGCTTCTTTCAACTTTTCAAAAGCTTGTTGTCTCGCATCAGTCCACTCAAAGAGAACATTCTTCTACAACAGCTTGGTTAACGGTGTAGCTATCTTCGAGAAACCCTCGACAAACCTACGGTAATACCTAGCCAGACCAAGGAAACTTCGCACCTCCATCACTGACTTAGGCACCTTCCATCCCATCAAAGCCTCTACCTTGCGCGGATCAACTCGTATACCCTCAGCTGACACAACATGTCCAAGGAAGACCACCTCTTTAAGCCAAAACTCACACTTGCTTAGCTTGGCATACAACGGATTCTCCAACAAAGCTTGCAAACGATTATTAAGTGTCTATCATGATCCTCCTCAGTACGCGAATACACAAGGATATCATCGATGAACACCACCACAAACTGATCCAATAATTCATGGAATACACGATTTATCATGTCCATGAAAGCTGCAGGTGCGTTGGTCAAACCAAACGGCATCACTAAGAACTCGTAATGCCCATATCTTGTTCGAAAAGCTGTCTTATGAACGTCCTCATCTTTCACCTTCAGCTGATAATACCCCGATCTCAAGTCTATTTTAGAAAACACTGAGGCTCCCCAGAACTAATCAAAGAGATCATCAATTCTAGGCAAGGGATACTTATTCTTGATCGTCAACTTGTTCGGTTGCCAATAATCTATGCACATCCGCATTGTCCCATCTTTCTTCTTTACAAATAAGACCGGTGCACCCCAAGGTGACACACTCGGCCGAATGAAACCTCGATCCAACAACTCCTGCAATTGTGTTTTCAACTATTTTAGCTCTTTAGGTGCCATGTGATAAGGAGTAATGGACACCGGAGTCGTATTCTCATACAACTCTATACCAAACTCAACTTCCCTGTTTGGTGGCAACCTAGGCAATTCCTCCGGAAAGACACCCAGAAAATCGCGAACAGTTCAGATGTTCTACACACGGACATCCTTGGTGCCAGGATTCATCGCATAGGCAAGGTAAGCCTCACAACCCAACCTCATCATACGGTTTGCTTCCAAAGCCGAAATCACATTCGACAAGAATTTTATATTCTCGCCTACCACCACTACTTCATAATCATCGGCCAACTTTAAGGTGACCCGCTTGACTTCAAAATCTACCACCGCTCTATTTTTCGTCAACCAATCCATGCCAAGGATTACATTGAATCCGTAGAAAGGCAACTCGATCAAATCCACAAGGAATACATGACCTTGCACAGATAAAGGGCATCTCTTATACAACTTCCTAGTGACTACAGTCTCACCAAAAGAACTAGTCACTTGCATTCCTAGTTCAAGCAACTCAACATGTATATCAAGAAAATGCACATGCTCACTCAAGATATAGGAATGCGTAGATCCAGAATCAATCAAAGCCAGTAATGATAAAGACTGAAGAGCGAAGGTACTTGCAATAACATCGGTATCATTGCGCTCCTCGCGCTGAGCATAGACCCTGGCAGGACCGCCTCCCTTAGGCCGAACTGCTACCACATGAGCAACGCCTCTCTGACCCTCGTCTCTGCTCTAAAAGTTCCCTCGGCCGCGCCCACGGTCTCTCTGAGGTGCAGCTACAATAGGAGCACGTCCTTGGCCTTCACCAGCCAACAACGGACACTCCCTCCTCATGTGATCCGCCGAACCACAATTCCAACATGAATTCACTGTCACCACAACAGGAGCATGAACCTCTCTAGCCGCCCGAGGACAATCTCGCCTCAAATGACCCCGAGACCCACTTGTCCAGCACGTGTTCTGTTCAGCCCTCATCCTATCTCCTTGAGCAGGTGCACCATGTCCACCATTACCCCGCCTAACAGCAGGCTGGTATCTCCTATCTCGTCCCCTCTTGTTCTGTCCACCTCCGGAACTAGACTCGGCTGCTCTCTTTCCAAAGCTCACACCAACTCCTCGGGATGCCAAAAACAAGTTTTGCTCGATGTCTTTGGCTCGACATACAAGCACATTAAAGTCGATGTAGTCCGCGGCCAACATTTATGTCTTAACTTCTTGTACCAGCCCGTACCGGAAGTGATCACATCGGTGCCTCTCACTAGGTATCAGCTCAGGAGCATACTGGCTCAGACGTACCACGTACTCAGCCACAGAAAGATTGCGTTGAACTAGCGACATAAACTCACGTTTCTTCTCGTCCAAGTATCTCACCCCCAGATACTTCCTCTTGAAGGCACCTCTGAAAAACTCCCAATCAACCTCATTGGGTTCCAATCCAGCAATGGTAGTCGTCCACCAGCTGTAGGCATCGCCTTGCAAAAAAGAAACTAAGCATCCCAGCTTGCGCACGTCATAAAAGCCCATTTAATCCATGATATGGATCGTACTTGCTAGCCAGGCCTCGGACGCCTCATGAGACATTCCAAATAACTCCACAACTCCTAGGCTCCTTAACCTCTCCAACGGTAAGCTCGCCTGCCCAGCTGCAGGGGCCTGTACATGTGCTCTGGCAACATCAGCTTGAAATGCTCCGGTGATCGCCTGAACCAGTGGCGCCAAATCACCCAAACCCAGACCAGTAGGTCCTCATTGCACCCGCTCCCCACCTCCAGGGGGTGGCGGAGGAGGTAGATTTCCACCAGAAGGGACATCAGCACCTTGCTCACCCTGGTCACCTTGAGGCACTATCGTATTGGACCTCAGCTCTTTTCTCGGACCCATAGTGCTATTTTAAACAAAGCATAACAACAAAAACAAATCAAACCATTTAGGCCAGCTTCAAGCAAAGCAAGGATTCAAGTTTACAAAAAACATTTGATTAGTGTAATAAGGCAATGGGCACCCTGATTTCCCTTAACATGGCATAGCATACAATGACACATCATGCTCAACATGTTTTCCATCATTATAATACAATTATAATCATCCCACATGCGATTCACATAAATCAAGCATAACATAAGCTTCAAAATTCTATCAATTGCATGCTTTTCTAACAACATACATCAAAACATATCAATTCCACATACCAACATTCCCAATTCTTTAGAAACCTAGCTCTGATACCAACAAATGTAACCCCCTTAGCCCGGCCTAGACGCCCGACCCGAACTACGAAGATTACACGTGGAAAACCAAAGTCAACTTGAAAGTCAACCTTGATTAACGACCTTTTTTTCTCTTTAACTTGTCTAGGTGCACTATATTAACCTATGTGTTCAGCAGAACCAAAGGAAGAAACAGCACAGCGATCGAAGTTCAACTAGGGGTTCAATTGCATACTTATGAATTTTAGGGACCATTTTGTAAATTATCGAAAATGCAAGGACTTTTCAGATTTTAAAGTTACCAACTCTCAATTAGTCATGTAATATGCAATCATGCCAAATTTCAATTCAAAATGAACATCCAAACTCATCCAATTAGTCAAATATCATTCAAGGACCAATTTCAAGACTTACAAAGATACTTTTAACCGAATTTTAACTACCCGTATCGATACACTTGAGCCTGTATCGATATGCGGGAAGACAGTAGCAAATGAAGGGAAGGGCGTATCGAAACGCTTCCCCACGTATCGGTACGGCCTTCAAACTTGGCTTGGGCGTATCGATACGCGGGAAATCCGTACTAATACCCCTGTACTGAAATGTCTCAATTTTGCCTTAGTGTATCGATACACTTCTCCGTGTATCGATACGCATACCAGAATGGCACATTACAACATCATTTAAACATACTAAAACACATCCAAACAAGCTCAAATCATGCATACATGATATAATCTATCTAATAGACTTATAAAAACCCTCAAACAGCAAATCATACTCCTCAACCACTTCATACCATGATGACATTTTAGCTATCCAAGCATGGTTAAGATACCAAGCTATAGCAAAGGTAAAACACCATAAGCAAACCAAGGAACCATTTAGAGGCCCACTACAAGTCCACAATCAGAAACTAAACATGCTTAAAACAACAAACATCACCAACAAATCCGGGAAGTAGAAATCCCGCCCATTGCCACTTATTACACTAAAGGTGAACCAAATACGTCGCTTAATCAAAGCATTTGGAGTCCCCTTGCTTTTGGGCTACCTTGAAATGCTCAATTCTCTGCATTGATGAAACATATGAGCGTAAGCCTATAGCTTAGTGAGGAGTCGCTAAACAACATTCATCAATGCATTATACACAATTGGTAAATCATCATTTTTTAACACATGCTTTTACATAAAACATGCCCTCTCATGGCATCAATGCACTTTTTAGAATACATGCTCATATGCATCACATAAGAACAACAAATAAACCTTTGCTCATGCTTTACCAAGCATCACATGCATTCTAGCATAAATCACAAGCATCTCATGCTTAGTTAATTATTCACAACATTATATTGGCTTACAAGTGATCATTTCTACAACCATAACAAAACCAACTCAAGACACAATCGGATATGCGGATTACAAGCGTTGTCCCACACGCATCATACACACAACCGATCTACACAAGGCTCACACACGAGAGCAACCCTCTATCGTTGTGACACTCGTGGTGGAGTATAACAGTACAATCACAACCCCTCAACACCACTCATCAGTAGTTGTATAATTCCACTAACGAGAGCACGAGACACATAATAAAAGATCCACACACGGAATTAACATCCACCGTTGTGATCTTAACCTTAATCGTTAGGGTACTTGGATGGAGTATACGGTACAATCACAACCCCTGGACATCCAAGGTGACTTTATTCACGGTGCACCCAATCCTATAGCTGGCTAACTATATCCGATTAACATAACCAAAAACCATTTCCATCACTTGCCAATAAAATCATTTAACCTCATTAATCCACTGTTTTACAAGCATAAACACAATGCCATTTCCACAAAAATACCATGCTTAACATCATAAGCATTTATCACATGAAAACCAAGGATCACTTACCTAGTGCATCCTTAACATAATGGCATTAAAATCCAGCAACATTCATGCGTAAAATATGCCTTAAAACAGTAATCAAATTCACATTTAACTCAAGTGCATTTTCGTCAAACATAGCACATTTCTGAGAGAGACTTTTGAACCACTTACTCTTGAGCTTAGCTAAGTGTTTCAAACATAAACTAAGCTCCCAAGACCACGCTCAAAGCGTTACAAAGCTAGAAAGTCTATTTCCACTCACCGATACGCGAAGCCTTACTCACCGACACAAAAATTACTCTTCTGGAGCCTCTAACAATGCCTCATTTGCTCCCGAATCAAGATCCCCTGTTTTCACATCATAAAAACAAAGATCTAAATGCATTAAAATGCATTTCAACACCAGCAACAATTCACAAACTCGTTTCTCACCCAAACTACACCAATTTACCCATCCGAAACAACCGAAAACTCAATCGATTGCTTTCTAAACAAAGCCCAGCCAACATACATCACTTCCAAACCATTATAAACATCAAAACACATCTAACAAACAACCTAACCCAACCTTATACCTCCAGCAAGCAAGATTCTACATTTCACCTCAAAAACTCACTTAAAACTAACAAGAAACTCAAGGATCTCAAGGATTTCGGGATCTACGTTATCAAAACTTCATTTCAACATATTAACCCACTTAAAACTCAATTAAAATCAGTCCATAACAGAGCTTACCAAAACAAATCCAAAAATTAAGATTTCAATCATGTTTTTACAAGATTTTGATCTCCAATCAAAACTATAATGAAAATTCAACCAAAAACATTAATTAGAAGCCAAAGATCTTGGGAATTTCAAAAAAGTACTTTGATTAGAGGTTGAGAACGGGATTTACCTCCAATCCTTGCTTTCCTCAATGAATGACAAGTTTTCCTTAGCAAAATCTTGAAGGACTTGAAAGGATTTCTTGAAAATTGATTAGGGAATGTTAGGAAATTGTTTGGGAGGAAGGAATTCTGGAGAGAAAAGAATGAAAATAGTGTTTGGCTGAAAATGAAGAGAAAATGGTAGTTACGTAAACAACAACTACCCATTTTAATTAATTAAAATAAAACCAGTTAAAGCCATTTAAAACACATGTCATATTAAGGAAATGTTAAATTGCCATAAAGGCCCCTAAAGATTCTAAGAATTTGGCTTCTTCTTTAAAAATCACATTTTCCACAGTTTTGAAACTTTAGAATTTGGTCACTACTCGAAATGTCCCATTTCCGAAACTATTTTTGTAAAATTGATCTGACCAACCTCTTAAACATATTTTTTGAGGATTTTAGCAATTTTTACCACATTTTTATCGTATACCAATCCTTGATTTCCTTAAATCACCTTACGCGATTCGAACCGTTCTCGATCGGTCTGGTCCGATGTCTAAAACATCTAGGCTCAAAACCAGGGCGTTACAACTCTCCCCCACTTAAGAAATTTCATCCTCAAAATTTTACCTGAAGGAAAAAGGTGCGAAAACTGCTTCTGCATGTCCGCCTTGCTTAACCACCTGACCTCCTTAACTCCCTGGTGTTGCCACAACACCTTCACAAAGCTCTATCGTCTTACCACGAAAAACTTAACTGCTCACATCAAGAACCTTCACTGGTTCTTCATCAGAAGATAGATCCAAATTCAACTCTATCTCCTCCATAGGCATCACATGCGAAGGATCCGATCTGTACCTCCGTAACATAGAGACATGAAATACATCATGTATCTTCTCCAACTCTATAGGAAATCTTAACCGATATGCCACAGGAACAATTCTCTCCACAACCTCATAAGGTCCAATGAACCTTGGGCTAAGCTTACCCTTACACCTAAATCTCATCACCTTCTTCCAAGGCGATACTTTCAAGAACACACGTTCGCCAAACACGAACTCAATCTCCTTACGCTACAGGTCCGCGTAAGACTTTTGCCTATATGATGCTGCCTTCAAACGCTAAAAAATGAGCTTCACCTTCTCGGTGGTTCCCTTTAACATAGCTGGCATCGAAATCAACTTTTGCCCAGCTTCTGCCCAATAAAGAGGGGTTCTACATCGCCTCTCATACAAAGCCTCGTATGGAGCCATTTGAATACTTGTCTGATAACTGTTATTATATGCAAATTCAACCAACGGCAAGTGCTTCTCCCAAGAACCCTGAAAATCTATCACACAGCACCGCAACATGTCCTCAAGCACTTGGATCACACATTCCGACTGTCCATCCGTCTGAGGATGATAAGAAGTACTGAAATTTAACCGTGTCCCACAGGCTTGATGAAAACATTCCCAAAATCGTGCTGTAAACCTAGGATCCTTATCTGATACTATAGACTTTGTCACACCGTGCAACCGCACAAACTCAGCTATGTACAGTTCAACCAACCTATCCAAGGTATACATTGTATGACAGGCAGAAAATGTGCACACTTCCTAAGGCGATCAACAATCACCCAAACTGAATTCTTCTTTGACGGCAACAAAGGCAATCTAGACACAAAAAACATGATGATCCTCTCCCACTTCCATTCTGGGATTCTCAAAGGCTGCAACAACCCAGAAGGAACCTGATGTTCAGCCTTCACTCGCTGACACACCATGCACTTACTAACGAACTCTGCCACATCCTTTTTCAACCCCACCCAGTAGTACTCATCCTTCAAATCACGATACATTTTTGTACTACCAGGGTGCATAGCAAAAGGACTACCAAGAGCTTCAGTCAGGATAGTGCGCCTCAACTCAACATCATCCGGTACCACTATTCGACTTCCAAAGCACAAAACACCATCATCACTAAAGCTGAAATATGAAGGTCTACCCTCCGCAATGTCCTGAACATGTGAAACAAGGGAATCATCTAACAATTGCTTATCTTTGATCAACTGAAACAGAGATGGTTTCACTTGCAATTCGGCGATAAGACCACCATCACGCAAAATACTCAAGCGAGCAAACATTGCCCTCAAGTACTCCACAGCCACTTTCCGGCTCAAAGCATCAGCCACAACATTAGCCTTACCCGGGTGATACTCAATCGTCAGATCATAATCTTTAAGCAACTCTACCCAGCGACGCTGCCTAAGATTCAAATCCTTTTGAAACATAAGATACTTCAAGGTCTTATGATCCATGAACACAACACACTTCTCACCGTACACGTAATGCCTCCAAATTTTCAGGGCAAACACCACAGCCGCAAGCTCAAGATCATGAGTAGGGTAGTTGCGCTCATGCACCTTTAACAGCCTAGATGCATAGGCCAATACTTTACCCTCCTGCATCAACACGCAGCCCAAACTAAAAATGGACGCATCACTATAGACCACAAACTCCTTACCAGACTCCGGTTGAATCAAATTAGGAGCTCGCGTCAAAGCTTCTTTCAACTTTTCAAAAGCTTGTTGTCTCGCATCAGTCCACTCAAAGAGAACATTCTTCTGCAACAGCTTGGTTAACGGTGCAGCTATCTTCGAGAAACCCTCGACAAACCTACGGTAATACCCAGCCAGACCAAGGAAACTTCGCACCTCCGTCACTGACTTAGGCACCTTCCATCCCATCAGAGCCTCTACCTTGCGTGGATCAACTCGTATACCCTCAGCTGACACAACATGTCCAAGGAAGACCACCTCTTTAAGCCAAAACTCATACTTACTTAGCTTGGCATACAACTGATTCTCTAACAAAGCTTGCAAAACGATTCTCAAGTGTCTATCATGATCCTCCTCGGTACGCGAATGCACAAGGATATCATCGATGAACACCACCACAAACTGATCCAAGAATTCATGGAATAATGATTCATCATGTCCATGAAAGTTGCAGGTGCGTTGGTCAAACCAAACGGCATCACTAAGAACTCGTAATGCCCGTACCTTATCCGAAAAGCTGTCTTAGGTACGTCCTCATCTTTCACCTTCAACTGATAATACCCCGATCTCAAGTCTATTTTAGAAAACATTGAGGCTCCCCAGATCTGATCAAAGAGATCATCAATTCTAGGCAAGGGATACTTATTCTTGATCGTCAACTTGTTAAGTTGTTGATAATCTATGCACATCCGCATTGTCCTATCTTTCTTCTTTACAAATAAGACCGTTGCACCCCAAGGTGACACACTCGGCCGAAGGAAACCTCGATCCAACAACTCCTACAATTGCGTTTTCAACTATTTTAGCTCTTTAGGTGCCATGCGATAAGGAGCAATGGACACCGGAGTTGTATTCTCGTACAACTCTATACCAAACTCAACTTCCCTGTTTGGTGGCAACCCAGGCAATCTTTGGTGCCAGGATTCATCGCATAGGCAAGGTAAGCCTCACAACTCAACATCATCATACGGTTTGCTTCCAAAGCCGAAATCACATTCGACAAGAATTTTACATTCTCGCCTACCTCCACTACTTCATAATAATCGGCCAACTTTAAGGTGACCGCTTGACTTCAAAATCTACCACCGCTCTATGTTCCGTCAACCAATCCATGCCAAGGATTACATCGAATCCGTAGAAAGGTAACTCCATCAAATCCACAAGGAATACATGACCTTGCACAGATAAAGGGCATCTCCTATACAACTTCCTAGTGACTACAGTCTCACCAAAAGAACTTGCATTCCTACTTCAAGCAACTCAACGTGTATATCAAGCAAATGCGCATGTTCACTCAAGATATAGGAATGCGTAGATCCAGAATCAATCAAAGCCAGCAAGGATAAAGACTGAAGAGCGTAGGTACCTGCGATAACATCGGTATCATTGCACTCCTCGCGCTGAGCATAGACCACGGCAGGACCGCCTCCCTTAGGCCGAACTGCTACCACATGAGCAACGCCTCTTTGACACTCGTCTCTAGTCCGGAAGTTCCCTCGGTCTCGCCCACGACCTCTCTGAGGTGTAGCTACAACAGGAGCACGTCCTTGGCCTCCACCAGCCAACAAGGGACACTCCCTCCTCATGTGATCCACCGAACCACAATTCCAACATGAATTCTCTGTCAACACAACAGAATTATGAACCTCTCTAGCCGCCCGAGGACAATCTCTCCTCAAATAACCCCGAGACCCACACGTCCAGCACGTGTTTTGTTCAGCCCTCATCTTGTCTCCTTGAGCAAGTGCACCATGTCCACTATTACCCCGCCTAACAGCAGACTGGTATCTCCTATCTCGTCCCCTCTTGTTCCGTCCACCTCTGGAACTAGACTCAGCTGCTCTCTTTCCAGAGCTCACACCAACTCCTCGGGATGCCAAACCCAAGTTTTGCTCGATGTCTTTGGCTCAACATACAAGCACATCAAAGTCGGTGTAGTCCGCGGCCAACATATATGTCTTAACTTCCTGTACCAGCCTGTACCGGAAGTGATCACATCGGTGCCTCTCACTAGGTATCAGCTCAGGAGCATACTGGCTCAGACGTACAAACTGGACCTCGTACTCAGCCACAGAAAGATTGCCCTGAACCAGCGACATAAACTCGCGTTTCTTCTCGTCTAAGTATCTCACCCCCAGATACTTCCTCTTGAAGGCACCTCTAAAAACTCACAATCAACCTCATTGGGTTATAATCCAGCAATGGTAGTCATCCACCAGCTGTAGGCATCGCTTTGCAACAAAGAAACTGCACATCCCACCTTGCGCACGTCATTACAACCCATTTGATCCATGATACGGATCGTACTTGCTAACCAGTCCTCGGACGCCTCAGGAGACATTCCAAAGAACCCCACAGCTCCAAGGCTCCTCAATCTCTCCAACGGTAAGCCCGCCTGCCCAGCTGTAAGGGCATGTACATGCGCTCTGGCAACAGCAGCCTGAAACGCTTCGGTGATCGCCTGAACCAGTGGCGCCAAATCACCCAAACCCGGACCAGCAGATCCATGTTGCACCTGCTCCCCACCTCCATGGGGTGGTGGGGGAGGTAGATTTCCACCATGAAGGACATCAGCCCCTTGCTCACCCTAGTCACCCTGAGGCACTATCGTATTGGACCTCAGCTCTCTTCTCGGACCCATAGTGCTATTTTAAACAAAGCTTAACAACAAAAACAAATCAAACTATTTAGGCCAGTTTCAAGCAAGGATTCAAGTTTACAAAATACAATTGATTAGTGTAATAAGGCAATGGGCACCCCGATTTCCCTCAACATGGCATAGCATACAATGACACATCATGCTCAACATGCTTTCCATCATTCCAAAAATAGCACACATCAATATCGTATCATTATCATACAATTATAATCATCCCACATGCGATTCACAAAAATCAAGCATAGCATAAGCTTCAAAATTCTACCAATTGCATGCTTTTCAAACAACAAACATCAATACATATCAATTCCACGTACCAACATTCCCAATTCTTTCAAAACCTAGCTCTGATACCAACAAATGTAACCCCCTTAGCCCGGCCTAGACACCCAACCCGAACTACGAAGATTACACGAGGAAAACCAAAGTCAACTTGAAAGTCAACCTTGATTAACGACCTTTTTTATTTTTAACTTTTCTAGATGCACTTTATTAGCATATGTGTTCAGCAGAACCAAAGGAAGAAACAGCACAATGATCGAAGTTCAACTAGGGGTTCAATTGTATACTTATGACTTTTAGGGACCATTTTGTAAATTACCGAAAATATAAAGACTTTTCAGATTTTAAAGTTACCAACTCTCAATTAGTCATGTAATATGCCATCATGCCAAATTTCAGTTCAAAACGAACATCCAAACTCATCCAATTAGTCAAATATCATTCAAGGACCAAAATGTAACATTTCAAGACTTACAAAGATACTTTAAACCGAATTTTAACTACCCGTATCGATACACTTGAGCATGTATCGATACGCGGGAAGGCAGTAGCAAATGAAAGGGAAGAGCGTATCGAAACGCTTCCCCGCGTATCGGTACGACCTTCAAACTTGGCTTGGACGAATCAATACGCGGGCAATCCGTACCGATACCCCTGTACTGAAATGTCTCAATTTTGCCTTAGTGTATCGATACACTTCCCTGTGTATCGATGGCATACCAGAATGGCTCATTCCGACATCATTTAAACATACTAAAACACATCCAAACAAGCTCAAATCATGCATACATGATATAATCTATATAATAGACTTATAAACACCATCAAACAGCAAATCATACTCCTCAACCACTTCATACCATGATGACATTTTAGCTATCCAAGCATGCTTAAGATACCAAGCTATAGCAAAGGTAAAACACCATAAGAAAACCAAGGAACCATTTAGCGGCCCACTACAAGTCCACAATCAGAAACTAAACATGCTTAAAACAACAAATCCAGGAAGTAGAAATCTCGCCCATTGCCACTTATTACACTAAAGGTGAACCACATACATCGCTTAATCAAAGCTTTTGGAGTCCCCTTGCTTTTGGGCTGCCTTGAAATGCTTAATTCTCTGCATTGATGAAACAAATGAGCGTAAGCCTATAGCTTAGTGAGGAGTCGCTAAACAACAGTCATCAATGCATTCTACACAATTGGTAAATCATCATTTTTCAACACATACTTTTACATAAAACAAGCCCTCTCATGGCATCAATGCACTTTTTAGAATACATGCTCATATGTATCACTTAAGAACATCAAATAAACCTTTGCTCATGCTTTACCAAGCATCACATGCATTCTAGCATAAATCACAATCATCTCATGCTTAGTCCATTATTCACAACATTATATTGGCTTACAAGTGATCATTTCTCAAACCATAACAAAACCAACTCAAGACAAAATCGAATATGCGGATTACAAGCGTTGTCTCACACGTTTCATACACACTACCAGTTTACACAAGGCTCACACACGAGAGCAACCCTCCATCGTTGTGACACCCGTGGTGGAGTATGTTGAGTTGATCACACAATTGCAAATGGCCAAGAGGGGGTGAATTCGAAATTAAAATTTTGGTAGGAGGTAAGAGTGAAAAGTAAAAAGTGACACAAGTGGTTAGAGTGGTTCAAGTTCTCCAAATGAACTCTACATCCACTACCTTAGTTCCCACTAAGGATTTTCAACCAATTCACTACTTGAATTCTACCCATTTTCTTGGATGAGGAGGTAACCTTACAAATTGATTAAGCTTTCTACCCAAAGCTTAATCCACTCACTTTTACAAAGAGATAAATTTGGTAAACTCTAAAAAATTCCTCTCAAAGGATAAATGTTTACCCAAATACAATTTCAAACTCCCCAAACTCACAATACAAGATTGCAATAAGATCAAAAGAGTTTGGTACAAGAATTTGACTATAAAAGGCACTAGGGTTTGGATTTTATGCTTTGATGTTGCTTGTAGGTTCAATAGTTTTTTGCTTGGTCAATTGAAGCTTGTTTTTATACCCTTGTATTGAATTCTAGCCGTTTGGGTAGTTGGGATCATCAATAGAGCCGTTGGGAGCATTTTTCCCGCAATAAATGCAGCTCTACAACCTATCGTATTGGTACTCGTAGAGGGCATATCAATACCTGCATCAAAGAGGAAAGAGTCGTTGTGACTAAAAACATAGCGTATCGATACGCATAGAAGGCGTACTGGTACGGTTTTAAGGGGCGTATCGGTACGGAGGGCCGTATCGATACGGTGTTTGCTCATTGGAATCCCAAGTTTGGTTTTCTTAAAGATCATATCGATACGCATACCAAGCGTATCGGTACGGTATAACGGTCTTTTAAATTGGGAAACCAACCAACTGACAAGCCAACGGTCGAAAATTAAATGCAAAGATTTTTCAAAGATAAGCTTATCGTATCGATACGGTTGCAAAGCGTATCGTTACGGTTTCATTGAAAGAGTTGCCCAGATGAATATCGTATCGATACGGGGTAATATCGTATCGATACGCTAAGTCAATTAAAATTCCAGTGGCAAAAGCCCATATCGATACGCCTAAGGGTATCAATACGCCTGGGCATTTTTGTATAGTTTGGCTTGAAAATCATAGGAAAAGACTTGGAAAATTTTATAAATTTAAGAGCTTGTCTTGAGATATTATTTTGTTTAAAATACTTGTCAATTGTGAGACTTTAAAGAGTACTTAAAAATTTATTGTTTTGCAAATTGGTCCTTAAGTTTAGATGTTATATCAAAATCAATTTCGGTTTTACAATCTCCCTATTTTTGATATAACAAAACCACAAATAAATTTTTAAGTTTTTGAAACATTTGAAAAGCTTTCTCCCCCTTAATTTAAGATAGATTTTCAAAAATAAAAAAATTGACTCTATAATCCTTCTCCCCATTTTTGTTAGATCAAATATAAACACAAGGATAATAGCAACAATTAATTCATTAAATTCAAAGCAAACATAATAGTTCAAATTCATAAACTTCAAAGTAAACATAATAGTTCAAATGCGTAAACCTCAAAGCAAACATAATAATCCAAACTTAAATCCTAAGACATAGATAATAGGCATAAACTTATATCCTAAAACAAAAGTGCAATAACAGAATATAAAAGACTAAATGCCATAAGATGATATGAAAAAACTACTTGTCCGCCTCATCATCATCATCGTCCTCGTCCTCTTCATCTTCATCATCTTGAGTGGATTGATTCCTTCGGTTTTGGTTAAGCCAAGCACCATGGAAGGCGGTAAGAGAGATATCCATGGAGTTTTGGCGAAAAGCCATTGTTTCCATTTTCTTCTCCATACCTTTGACGTGATCTTCCAAGGAGGTGAATCTAGTGTCCATAGCGGTAAACCCGGCTTCCATGGAAGTGAACTTCTCATTGAGGAATGTCATTAGATTGCCCATGGAAGAAGAATCAATCGAAGCTCGTTGAGAGCTTGAAGAAGCATGAGAAGCATCAACCGAAGCATCTTGAGAAGGAGCTTGAGGGTTACGAACACATTCATTGTCAACATAAGAAAAACCGACACGAGCTAGAGAACGCTCATCTACGGGTAGGCCAAGGGTTTCGGGATAGTCATGGGAACAATCAATGTCAAGGGAATAAAAAAGATAACTCAAAGTCGTAGAGTAGTAAAAAGATGTGACTTGTTTGCTGTGACGGTGTTGGACTAGATAGACAAGGTCGGCAAACATAATCTGACAAAGGTTTGGAAGTTGACCTTCTCTAAAGCACCTAAGCCAAAAATCATCGACTTGACGAATAGTAGAAAATTTCCCTCCCGATGGACGAAAAAACCAAGAGACAAGAAGATGAAGGATTCGGTCCTGAGCATTTAAAACTTTGACTGAGCCTAAAGGACTCGTACCTAAAGACCTCTCATCATCGATACCAATGTTTTCAAAACCAAAAACCGTACATAAAACTTTTTGATCAATTGTAAAGGTTTTGCCCATAACAGAGGATTCAATAGCAATGACATTCTCTCTAGCTTCATCATGAACACACGTTCTTCCTTAAGGGTCATGCTTTGAAATAGTTTGTACCGAGCTATATCGGCATCATCGGGAAAGCTTAATTGGATAATATAAGGGAGATTAGGTTTAGGGTTACCCTCGGCATCCTCACTAGGATCGGAAGTAGCAAGATAACGCTTAGCTCTCTTTTTCGACGGTGCCATAACCCTGAAAATACATCAAAACGATTCGAATATGTATGCAATTAACATCCTATTCAAACCAAAAAATTCTAATAATTCAAGGTAATTGAAAAAAAATTAATTTTGAAAAAGATATATACAAATTTGAGAAAAAGTTGTTAAAAACAAATTAAAAAATATGAATAGAAAATATGTTCGAATGAAAAAAATTTGATTTTTGAAAAAAATTGATGAAAAAGTTGAAACACATAATATAAAACTATGTTTTGTACAAAAATTAAGTTGAAACAATTATAAAAATCAAACGAAAATCAAAGAAAATAAAAGAGAAGAGTTTTATACCTTGAACTTTAGATTGGATGAATGTATTGATGTGAATGCACAAGATTTGTTGACAAAGCTTAGCTTTGATGTGGAGATTAAAACCCTCAAAGAATTTTTAAGTTTGATGGTAAAAATTGAAGGATTGAGGGGTTTTTTGTAGGGTATTGCGGCTAGGATTTTGGAGAGAAAAGAGGGGTCGTATCGGTATGACTTGACTTTGACTTTGACTTACTCCCTTGACTTAACCGTATCGATACGCGGGACCGTATCGGTATGACTTGACTTTGACTTACTCCCTTGACTTAACCGTATCGATGCGCGGGGTCGTATCGATGCGCGTTGAACTTCAAAGTTTTCCCAGTTATGAACCTATATCGATACGCTTCAGCCGTATCGATACGCCTTTACCAGATAAGGCATTTTTGACAGATTTAAATGCAAAAATCCAACTTTAAACGTCCCTAAATGCATGTAAATGTCCTATGAACAAGTTTTAATGGCTAAACTTAATGCATACTCCCCCTAGCAACATGCATAGAAGCAAAAGGAGTTAAACTGACACAAGCATGAATCACATATAATTTCAAGCAAATTTTTGACACTTTGGGACTTAGAAGGGGTCAAGAAAGGCTAGTTAAACCTAACTCTCTCCTAAGGGTCCAAAAGCGCTCTTTATCTAAAGGCTTTGTGAATATATCCGCTAATTGGTTCAAGGTGTCAACATACTCTAAAACAACATCATTTTTCAACACGTGATCTCTAATGAAATGATGTCTAATTTCTATGTGTTTGGTTCTAGAGTGTTGGATGGGATTATTAGTGAGACAAATGGCACTAGTGTTGTCACACCTAAGGGGTATGGTTTCTACTTCAACACCATAATCTAAGAGTTGTTGCTTCATCCAAAGGACTTGAGCACAACAACTCCCTAAGGATATGTACTTCGCCTCGGTGGTAGATAAGGCTACACTATTTTGTTTCTTAGAGAACCAAGATACGAGTATACTACCTAAGAATTGACTTGTCCCAGAAGTACTTTTCCTATCTAACTTACATCCCTCATAATCCGCATCAGAATAAGCATGAAGGCTAAAGGAGGACTCTTTAGGATACCAAAGGCCTAAGTTAGGTGTGTCTCTAAGGTATCTAAAAATTCTCTTAATGGCAACTAAGTGTGATTCTCTAGGACTAGCTTGAAACCTAGCACACAAGCAAACACTAAACATGATATTCGGTCTACTTGCGGTAAGGTAAAGCAAAGAACCTATCATGAATCTATAAAGCTTAGAATCAATACACTTACCTCCTTCATCTTTGTCAAGCTTTATGGAAGAGCTCATAGGTGTGGCTTGAGGTTTTGCATTCTCCAAGCCGAACTTTTTGAGCATATCATTCACGTACTTAGCTTGATTTATGAAGGTGCCGTCTTTCCTTTGTTTGATTTGGAGTCCCAAAAAGAATAAGAGCTCCCCCATCATGCTCATCTCGAACTCACCTTGCATTAGCTTAGAAAATTCTTTGCAATAACATTCATTAGTAGAACCAAAAATGATATCATCAACATAGATTTGTACTACTAAGATGTCATTGTTATATCTTTTTATGAAGAGTGTAGTGTCCAGCTTTCATTTTTCAAAACCCTTTTCAATTAAAAAGTTTGAAAGTCTCTCATACCAAGCTCTAGGAGCTTGTTTTAAACCATAAAGAGCTTTTGTTAGTTTAAACACGTGGTTTGGACATTTTGAATCCTCAAAACCCGGTGGTTGTTCAACATACACTTCTTCATTTATAAAACCGTTTAAAAAGGCAATTTTTACATCCATTTAAAAAAGCTTAAAATCATTATAACATGCAAATGCTAAAAGCATCCTAATGGCTTCCATCCTAGCTACGGGTGCATATGACTCATCAAAATCAATTCCCTCTTCTTGGGTATAGCCTTGAGCAACAAGCCTAGCCTTGTTTCTCACTATATTACCATTTTCATCTAATTTATTTCTACACACCCATTTAGTTCCTATAGTAGATTGATTACTAGGCCTTTCAACTAATGTCCAAACTTTACTTCTCTCAAATTGATTTAATTCCTCTTACATGGCTAAAATCCAAAAATCATCTTTTAAAGCTTCTTTAATATTTTTAGGGTCAATGCATGAAAGAAATGAAACATGGTTCACTAATTTGAGAGAGGATCTAGTAGTTACCCCCTTGGATGGATCATCTAAGATTTCACCACCTTTGACATAGTTGAACTCCCTTGGGTAAGATACCTCCTTTTCCTCAAGAGCCAAGTCCTTTAAGGCTTCAAGAGGTGGATCTTGTGTATCCTCATCTTTAGTTGGAATCTCATCCACCTTTGACGCTTGTCCTCCATCAATGGCATCAAGAATTCCTACATCATCATCATCACAAGATTCCTTCCTCGGAAGGAGGTTATCATCGAAAACAACATGTATAGGCTCTTCAACTACTAGAGTTCTTTTATTAAATACACGATAGGCTTTAGAGTTTAAAGAGTACCCTAAGAAAATAGCTTCATCACTTTTAGCATCAAATTTACCTAAGTTTTCTTTACCATTATTCAAGACAAAACACTTGCAACCAAAAGGATGAAAATAGCTAATGTTAGGCTTCTTAGATTTTAAAATCTCATAAGGTGTTTTCTTCAAAATTGGCCTAATCATTACTCGATTTATAATATAGCAAGTGGTATTTGTGGCTTCTGCCAAAAATATTTAGGTAAATTATTTTCGAAAGTATGGTTCTAGCCATTTCTTCTAAAGTTCGATTTTTCCTCTCAACTACCCCATTTTGTTGAGGATTGCGAGGTGCGGAAAAATTATGGCTAATCCCATTTTCATTTAAAAACTCATCAAAACCTAGATTTTGAAATTCGGTTCCATGACCACTTCTAATGTGAGAAATTTTAAGTTCAAGATCATTTTGAGTTATTTTAGAAAATGTGATGAATTTTTCTAAAGCCTCATCTTTTGTACTTAAGAATAGAACCCAAGTAAACCTAGAATAGTCATCTACACGTACAAAGGCATATGATTTACCACCCAAGCTCATTGTTCTAATAGGCCCAAAAAGATCCATATGAATCAATTGTAAACATCTATTAGTAGAGACATCATTAATGGATTTAAATGAAGTTCTATGTTGTTTACCCTTTGAACATGCGTCACAAATTTTATCATTAGAAAACTTAAGTTTGGGTAAACCTCTAACTAGATTAAGGGAAATTAATTTCTCTAAGACACTCATGCTAGCATGTCCTAATTTTCTATGTCAAAGCCATGAGTCATGTTCATCATGTGCAACTAAGCATGTATGAGATGATTGGATGTCATCTAAATGCACCATGTAGATATTGCCTATTCTATGTCCTATGAGCATTAGTTGATTTTTTTTAGTATTCACAATTTTGCAGCCACTTTTATCAAATAAAACATTAAAACTCTTATCACATAATTGACTAATGCTCAATAAATTATGTTTAAGACCGTTGACATACAAAACATTTTCAATGAAAATAGAAGAGTGATTACCAATGGAGCCTATTCCTTCAATGTGGCCTTTGGAGTTGTCATCGAAAGTTACCACTCCATCACTTTTTGGCTTTAGTTCCACGAATCTACTCTTGTCACCGGTCATATGTCTTGAGCATCCACTATCAAGGTACCATGAGTTTTGGCTTGAAGCTTTGGCCTTGTAGCAATGCTCCCCCTACAAACAAAGAAATTAGGCCTTGATTTTTGGTACCCAAATCATTTTGGGTCCATGTGTGTTAGCCTTCAAAATTTTGGTTCCCTTAGGAATCCAAGAAGCAATAGCATTCATATTATTAGAAATAATGAGTTCCTTAGGAACCCAAACACTTCTAACCTTTTGACCTCTAGATTGCTTATGAAAATTTCTTTGTTTAGGAATAAAAGGTTTTCTTTTTACATATTGGGATTTAGAAGAGTTTCCTTTTTCAAAATGGTTTTTCCCAATAGCAATTGATGTTTTAAGATTATCCACTTCCTTTGTGTGATAATCTTGAAAATCGGAAAGAAGTTTTTCAAGTTCAAGATTTTTCGTTTTAAGATCATTTGAAAGATTTACTAAAAATAAAACATTCTTTTCCAATTCGGAGTTAGTTCTTGAAAATGTTTCTTTTTGATTTTTCAAATTGAAAATGTTTTTCTTGTTTCTCAAAATGGATTCCTTATATTTTCCAACTAACTCATCGTAAACCTCTTGGAATTCATCGTAAGCATTTTGAAGCTCATCAAAGGTAAAATCAAAATTAGATGAGTTAGAATTTACCTTTGGTTCATCATCAATGGCCATGAGACAAAGATTGGCCACTTCCTCCTCCTCCTCAGATGACTCATCGTCACTCCAAGTTGCTACTTGAGCTTTGAGCTTGTTCTTCTTCCCAAAGCTCTTCCTCTTCAATTGAGGACATTCGGTACGGATATGGACGAGCTTTTTGCATTCATAGCAAGTGATTTGGTCCTTCTCCTCTTCCTTACTCTTGCTCTTGAAGTCTCATTTTCTAATGAACTTTCTCCCACGATTGGACTTCATAAAGCGAGTGAACCGTTTGGCCAACATGGCCATCTCCTCATCTTCATCTTCGCTTGAATCGCTTTCATGGTATGAAGCTTTAAGAGCGATTCCAACCTTCTTCTTCTCTTCCATTTTCTTTTATTCTTCTCTTCCATTTTCTTTTCTTCTTCTCTTCCTTTTCTCATGATCTCATGGGTGAGTAGAGATCCAACAAGAGCATCAAGCTTGAGAGTCTTCAAATCTCGAGCTTCAATAATAGCCGTTCTCTTGCAATCCCATGATTTCAGAAGAGAGTACAACAATTTCCTCACTAGCTTGTCTTCGGGGATGATCTAACCGAAACCCTTCAATCCGTTGACAATGACCGAAAATCGATCAAACATCTTGGAAACACTCTCATCGTGATCCATCTTGAAATTTTCGTAGCTTATATTGAGTAGCCCAATTTTTGTTTCCTTGACATCACTAGTTCCCTCATATGTTGTCTCGAGGGTGTCCCAAAAATCCTTGGCATTCTCGATCGAAGACACCTTGGAGTAGATATCCGGACCAAGTGCACAAAAGATGACATGAAGAGCTTTATCATTCACTTGCATCCTTCTTCGTTCATCTTCCGTCATTTCGGCTTTCACCTTTGGGACAAGTGCTTCACTATCTCTCTTCATGGGAATGTATGAACCTTCTTCAACCACATCCCACACCATATAGTTGGTAGACTTGATGAAGAGCCTCATCCTATTCTTCCAATATGGGTAGTTATCCCCATTGAAGAATGGTGGCTTGGTAGTAGATTGGGATTCGTAGAGGTTGGAGTTGGAGGTGGATGTCATTGCTTGACTAGTTGTTGATCAAACTCTCCTAGAATCGACTCAAGAGGGTTGTAATCCTTCCAATGAGTGTAGCTCTGATATCAATTGTTGAGTTGATCACATAATTGCAAATGGCCAAGAGGGGGTGAATTGGCAATTAAAATTTTGGTAGGAGGTAAGAGTGAAAAATAAAAAGTGACACAAGTGGTTAGAGTGGTTCAAGTTCTCCAAATGAACTCTACATCCACTACCTTAGTTCCCACTAAGGATTTTCAACCAATTTACTACTTGAATTCTTCCCCTTTTCTTGGATGAAGAGGTAACCTTACTAATTGATTAAGCTTTCTACCCAAAGCTTAATGCACTCACTTTTACAAAGAGATGAATTTGGTAAACTCTAAAAATTCCTCTCAAAGGATAAATGTTTACCCAAATACAATTTCAAACACCCCAAACTCACAATACAAGATTACAATAAGATCACAAGAGTTGGGTACAAGAATTTGACTATGAAAGGCACTAGGGTTTGGATTTTATGCTTTGATGTTGCTTGTAGGTTCAATAGTTTATTGCTTGGTCAATTGAAGCTTGTTTTTATACCCTTGTATTGAATTCTAGCCGTTTGGGTAGTTGGGATCATCAATAGAGCCGTTGAGAGAATTTTTCCCATAATAAATGCAGCTCTGCAGTCTACCGTATCGGTACTCGAAGAGGGCGTATCGATACCTGCATCAAAGAGGAAAGAGTCGTTGTGGCTGAAAACATAGCGTATCGATACGCATAGAAGGCGTACCGGTACAGTTTTAAGGGGCGTATCGGTATAGAGGGCCGTATCGATACGGTGTTTGCTGATTGGAATCCCAAGTTTGGTTTTCTTAAAGATCGTATCGATACGCATACCAAGCGTATCGGTACGGTATAACGGTCTTTTAAAAATTGGGAAACCAACCAACTGACAAGTCAACGGTCGAAAATTAAATGCAAAGATTTTTCAAAGATAAGCTTATCGTATCGATACGGTTGCAAAGCGTATCGGTACGGTTTCATTGAAAGAGTTTCCCAGATGAATATCGTATCGATACGGGGTAATACCGTATCGGTACGCTAAGTCCATTAAAATTCCAGTGGCAAAAGCCCGTATCGATACGCCTAAGGGTATCGATACGCCTAGGCGTTTTTGTATAGTTTGGCTTGAAAATCATAGGGAAAGACTTAGAAAATTTTATATATTTAAGAGCTTGTCTTGAGATATTATTTTGTTTAAAATACTTGTCAATTGTGAGACATTAAAGAGTACTTAAAAATGTATTGTTTTGCAAATTGGTCCTTAAGTTTAGATGTTATATCAAAATCAATTTCGATTTCACAGAGTATAACGGTACAATCACAACCCCTTAACACCACTTATCGGTAGTTGTATAATTCAAATAACGAGAGCACGGGACACATAACACAAGATTCACACACAGAATTAACATCCACCGTTGTGATCTTAACCTCAATCGTTAGGGTACTTGGATGGAGTATACGGTACAATCACAACCCCTCAACATCCAAGGCGACTTTATTCACGGTGCACCCAATCCTATAGCTGGCTAACTATATCCGATTAACATAACCAAAAACCATTTCCACCACTTGCCAATATAATCATTTAACCTCATTAATCCACTGTTTTACAAGCATAAACACAATGCCATATCCACAAACATAACATGCTTAACATCATAAGCATTTATCACATGAAACCCAAGGATCACTTACCTAGTGCATCCTTAAAATAATGGCATTAAAATCCAGCAACATTCATGCTTAAAATATGCCTTAAAACAATAATCAAATTCACATTTAACTCAAGTGCATTTTCGTCAAACATAGCACATTTCTGAGAGAGACTTTCGAACCACGTACTCTTGAGCTTAGCTAAGTGTTTCAAACTTACACTAAGCTCCTAAGACCACACTCAAAGCGTTACAAAGCTGGAAAGTCCATTACCACTCACCGATACGCGAAGCCTTACTCGTCGACACAAAAATTACTCTTCAGAAGCCTCCAACAATGCCTCGTTTTCTCCCGGATCAAGATCTCCTGTTTTCACATCATAAAAACAGAGATCTAAATGCATTAAAATGCATTTCAACACCAGCAACAATTCAAAAACTCATTGCTCACACAAACTACACCAATTTACCCATCCGAATCAACCGAAAACTCAATTGATTGCTTCTTAGACCAAGCCCAGCCAACATACATCACTTCCAAACCATTATAAACATCAAAACACATATAATAAACAACCTAACCCAACCTTATACCTCCAGCAAGCAAGATTCCATATTTCACCTAAAAAACTCACTTAAAACTAACAAGAAACTCAAGGATCTCAAGGATTTCGGGATCTATGTTATCAAAATTTCACTTCAACATATTAACCCACTTAAAACTCAATTAAAATCAATCCATAACAGAGCTTAACAAAACAAGTCCGAAAATTAAGATTTCAACCATGTTTTTACGAGATTTTGATCTCCAATCAAAACTATATTGAAAACTCAACCAAAAACATTAATTAGAAGCCAAATATCTTGGGAATTTCAATAAAGAACTTTGATTAGAGGTTGAGAATGGGATTTACCTCCAATTCTTGCTTTCCTCAATGAATGACAAGTTTTCCTTAGCAAAATCTTGAAGGACTTGAAAGGATTTCTTGAAAATTGATTAGGGAATGTTAGGAAAGTGTTTGGGAGGAAGGAATTCTGGAGAGAAAAGAATGAAAATAGTATTTGGCTGAAAATGAAGAGAAAATGGTAGTTACGTAAACATCAACTACCCATTTTAATTCATTAAAATAAAACCAATTAAAGCCATTTAATTAAAAGAAATTTAAAATACATGTCATATTAAGGAAAGTTTAAATTGCCATAAAGCCCCCTATAGATTCAATGAATTTGGCTTCTTCTTTAAAAATCACATTTTCCACAGTTTTTAAACTTTACAATTTGGTCACTACTCGAAATGTCCCATTTCCGAAACTCTTTTTGTAAAATTGATTTAACCAACCTCTTAAACATATTTTTAGAGTATTTTAGCAATTTTTACCACATTTTTATCCTATCTCGATCCTTGATTTCCTTAAATCACCTTACGCGATTCGAACCGTTCTCGACCGGTCCGGTCTGATGTCTAAAACATCTAGGCCCAAAACCAGGGCGTCACACGAACAAGGTATGCCTTCGCAAGCGGAACCTCAAGCTCAAGTTTCTCAACCATCCATGGATGCTCTCATGGCCTTTCTCAACGAGCAATTCACTTTCTTGGGCACAAACATGAATTTCGGATTTGCCGCGATTGACACAAGGTTCACCACCTTGGAGGAGAGAGTCCCTTCCATTGAGAATCGAGTTACCACGACTGAAACTCAACAAACGTCCATAGACATCTCTCTTCAAGATTTTCATGATGAGTGGCGAAAATCTCGAGGTAATAATCTCAACAATGAAGGTGAAGATGAAGATCAAGCCGATTCTTAGGTCTTGCATATCATAACATATCATATTAGGATTTTCTTTTATACACCTATGTTATTTCCCTTTGAACCTATGCTTTGAATATTTGGTTTATGTTTTTAGGATTTAAGTTTGAATTTTATGCCTGCTTTGAATTATTATGCTTTAAGCTATTAATGAAGTTTAAGTTGTTTGCTTATATTATCTTGCTTATATCATTGATTTTGATCTAAAAAAGGGGAGAAGGGTATAAGCTAAATTTTTCAATCTAAGTCTTTCAAAAACCTAGCTTAAACTAAGAGGGAGTACTTAAAAAATTTACTTTGGTTTTGTTATATAAAAAAGAGGAGATTGTAAAATTTATGCTTGATTTTGATATAAAAAATATTTTAAGAACCTAATTGCAAAGTATATAAGTTTTTTAAGTACTTGATTTTAAACCAAAATTGTTTCCAAGTCAAAACTTAAACCTCACAAATTTTTCTAAGTGTTTTCAAAACCAATCTTAACAAAACCGCCCAGTGTTTCGATACACTATATAAGTGTTTCAATACGACCTTACCTTTTCAAAGCCAAACTTTACAAAACTACACACGTGTTTTGATACGCTATCACAGAGTTTTGATGCGACCTCATCTTAATTGGCTTCTAGAATTTCACATTTCGATACGACTGAGTCTGTTTCGATACGGACATGCATGTTTCGATACGACATTCATTTGAGATTAAGGTTTGTGTTTAGCGTATCGATACAGACCTATACCATATCAATACATGGGTTAAGATTTTCAAATCTTTGCATTTATTGAATGACTGTTGCCTTGTCAGTTAGATGAAATCAGCAAACTTTTGAATTTCAGTTACCCGTACCGATACACCCTAGTGGCGTACCGATAAGAAGTTTGGCAGTGTCTAAGTTTGCAAAAAGTGCATCGATACGGCCTATAGCCGTTTCGATACGACCCCTTTATCGTTTCAATACGCCTTACCATGTATCGATACGTCCTCTTTATTACATGTAACGGTTCTTTCTGTTTTGAGATATGTATCGATACGAGTACCTCGTGTACCAAAACAGTAGGTTGTAGAAGTGCATTTATGGTGGGAAAAAGAGAACTCGACAACTTTATTGATGATGCCAACCACCCAAATAGCTAGAATTCAATGAGAAGGTATAAAAGCAAGCCTCTAAAGCTACAACAACTATTCATCAAGTCAAGCACAATTAAGAAAAAATCCAATCTCTATGAGCCATTTAGAGTCAAACCCTTACACCCAACTTGTGTAATTCATTTGTAATTTTTCATTTGAAGTTTGGGGAGTGTGCTATTGTAATTGGGCAAATATTTTACCTATTGAGAGGTCCATTTTTTAATTTGCCAACTTCTTCTTTGTAAAAGAGTGATTTTGATCAAGCTTTGTGTAGAAAGCTTTGATCTTTGTAACGATTTCCTCCTAATCCTAGAAAAGGGGAAGAATTCAGTAGTGAATTGTTTGAAATCCTTAGTGGGAGATAAGGTAGTGGATGTATAGCTTGTTAGAAGTTTAAACCACTCTAAATCTCTTTGTCTTCCATTTTTATTTTACCATTTTGCTCCATTTCATTTTGAAAAGTCATTTCACCCCATGTTGGCCAATTCGACATTGTTTGATCATCTTAACATAACCTTTAATAATCGGATGACCCAATTGTAACATTGCCCATAACTGAGTGATCTAAATGTAACTTTTAATAATTGAGCGACTCAAGTGTAACCTTACCCATAATTGAGTGACCTCTGTTGTAGTTTACGCTAATTATAATTTATTTACTTTAATAAATTTATTTAACCAACCAAATGGTGACACATGTCACCATTTGGTTGGACCTAATCAAATGAAGGAAATAAAATGGGAGACATTGCAAATAATGGGAATTGAACCTATAACAAAGAGCAATGAAGTATTAAGCCACAACCAATAGGCTATCTCCATTTATATAATATAAGATGATAACATATTTTATTAAAGGTTTACTTTGTTGGTGAACCCATTACTTGCAATGCTTCTCCTTGTTTCCTACTGGCAGTGCTCCTCCTCTTTCACCAAGAAGTGTTTAAGCCTGCATAATGGTCTGCAATGAAATTGGGAGAACAATGAGGGTATAAACTTCATAGACAACTTTAATTTTCATTTCTAAGATTATTCAATTGATTTAGAAAAAGAAAGTTGATTGCTTGCAGGTTATTATTTTGAAAAATGGCACTAAAGAACCCAGGTGATGGTAGAACAAGGAGTTGGGTTCAGATATTTATTGTTTTTGGATTATGTTATTTTTTCTATAAATTGGGAGCTTGGCAAAGAAGTGGTTTCGGCAAAGGGGGTAGCATAGCTCTAGAAATAACCAAACACGATGCTGATTGCAATATAATTCCTTCTTTGAACTTCGAAACACATCACGCCGGCAATGTTGGGAACGCCGATGAATCCGAAATGCCGATGTTGGGAAGGCAAAACATTGCTTGTTGTTGTTGGGTTCACTAACAAAGTACTCATTTAATAAAATATGTTATCATCTCATATCATATAAATGGAGTTAGCCTAGTGATTGGGGCTTAAGCTTTCCTTGTTCTTGGTTGTGGGTTTGATCCCATTTCATGCAATGCCTTCTATTTTATTTCCTTCATTTGATTAGATCCAATCAGATTGTGATATGTGTCGTCCTCTGGTTGGTTGGTTAATTTTAATTAATTAAATTAAAATTAGGACCAAATTGATATAATAGGGACCAAATGTCTAATTTTAAAAATTTTCGTTAAGTGCCACGTCACCCATCTGTTAGTTTTTTAACGGCATTGGTCCAAATAGGTCAATTTAATGAGTTTGGTGGTATGATTGACGAGTTACCTAGTTCGGTGGCCAAAATAGATATCCCTAAATAGTTCGGTGGTCACCGGTGTAGTTTACCCTAATTTTTATTTAATAGGGTTTTTATTGTTTGATTTAAATTTTTTGTTTATATTTCTCTCGGAACAAATTTTGTGGCGATGGAATTGTTGAAGACGCAATTTTTTATAGAAGTTTGAAGTAAATTAAAAATAATTGTTTTAGATTCAAGTTTTGTTTGATTTGTAGATATAATAATTGTTTTTTATAGAAGTTTTAAGTAAGTTAAAAATAATTGGTTTAGATTTGATTTTAGGTTTTACAAATTATATATTTTAATAATTGTTTTAGATTCATGCTTTGTTTGAATTGTAGATGTAATATTTGTTTTAGATTCGGATTTATGGTTTACAAATTATATTTTTTAGTAATTGTTTTAGATATAAGCTTATAATTTACGAATTAATTTTTCAATAATTATTTAGATTCGGATTTTGATTTGGTATGACGTTATTGCGACTTGAAGATCAACGCATTAGGAGGACATGACTTTATTGGTATAAATTCATAACTATGTTATTTTCTTTAATAGATACTACTTTATGTTTGTAGCATTATTTAGAAAAGGGGTAATAGCACAAGTGTCCCCTGAACTTTGTCAAATTTTTCATTATGGTGCCTATACTTTCTAAATGTTCAATGTATACCTTGTACTTTGCTTTCCTTTTTCAAAATGCCCCTTGTACTTTGCTTTCGTTCAGATCTCTTCATTTATTTCTTTATTTGCTGAAATGATAAATCAAATATCTATTTCTTTATTTGTTGAAGTAAAAAATCAAATACCGTGTTAAAAAAATTCCCCTTCTCATTTTAACATAGATTTACGAACAAATAAAATACGGAGGAATTCCAAGAATATTTCTTTGTAATTTTTTAAATTAAAAAATATGGTTCCTCCCAAAATATTTTTCAGAATATTACTTTTTACTGTTGACATCAGTACACTAAGGGAGAGCGGCCCGTTTTTGAACAGTATTATTGAAAAAATAATAAAAATACCCTCCTTAAGATTTCAATCAGCCTTTGAGTAGTGAAAAAAATCGAAATAAAGGTTGAATTTCAATTCGGCTTTGAATAGTATTTTAAGAAAAAATAATAAAAAAATGCCCCCAGCCCTAGGATTTCACTCCGGCTTTCAATAGGGTTATTTTCTTTCTAATCTTATTTTTAATATTTTAATTATTATTGTCGTATAGTTGGAAAAATAATATTTAATTTGAAATACGGTTCAAATAATATTTAATTTAAAATACAGTTCGAATAGAGAAAGCCATTTAAATTGGAATCAAACTGTACTATAACATGATAAATAATTATAATTAAATTTTGATAGGAACTTGAAAACTCGAATCGACTAGACTAGACTAGACTAGATTCGAATTTCTTCAACTCGAATCGAATCGAAAAATTTTTGAATGAAAGTTCGAATGATAAAATTAGACTCATTAACTCGAATTATTTTTCATTAAATAGAGATATTACATTCTTATACCGAGATTCGAACTCATATAAGATGAAGTATTGAGCTAATTTTTTATCTGATTATATGGATGAGATGAATTTTTTTAATTGATATTGGACTGCAGTGATATGATGAAGTAGTGGTGTAGGTGCATGTGTAGGGTGGTAAGATAATTTTTGTAATTTGTATCTGATTGGATGTGTGAGAAGAATTTTTTTAATTGATATAGGGTTGTAGTGATGTGACAAAGTAGTGGTGTAGGTGCAGGTGTATGGTGGTAAGATAATTTTTTTAATTGTTATCTGATTGGATGGGTGAATAGATTCTTTTTAATTGATATAGGGTTTCAGTGATTTGATGAAGTAGTGATGTAGGTGCAGGTGTAGGGTGGTAAGAATTTTTTTTTAATTGTTATCTGATTAGATGGGTAAGGAGAATTTTTTTAAAATTGATATAGATTTGTAGTGATGTGATGAAGTACTGGTGGAGGTGCAGGTGTAGGGTGGTAAGATAAATTTTTTTGTCATCTGATTGGATGGGTGAAAAGAATTTTTTTTAAATTGATATAGATTTGTAGTGATGTGATGAAGTTGTAGTGTAGGTGCAGGTGTAGGATGGTAAGATAAATATTTTTTGTTATTTGATTGGTAAGCCTCTGGAATGAGTATTTTTTAATCTGATTGGATGAGTGAGAAGAAATTTTTTAATTGATATATGGTTGCAGTGATTTGACGAAGTAGTGGTGTAGGTGCAGTTGTAGGGTGGTAAGATAATTTTTTTAATTGTTATCTGATTGGATGGGTGAGCAGATTTTTTTTAATTGATATAGGGTTGCAGTGATGTGATGAAGTAGTGGTGTAGGTGCAGATGTATGGTGGTAAGATAATTTTTTAAATGTTATGTTAGTTTTAAATTATATAGGTGTAGTGTAATTTCTCTGATTTGAAACCTATTAGTGAATATTAAATTTTGTGTAGGGGTATGAAAGGGAAAAAAACTGTAGTTTTTTTTCTTTAAATATGCTATGTTAATGTTGGAGGAGGTAATTTGTTAGAGATTGAGAAAAAAATTGAGTAAAGAGAGAGCAGAACGAGGAGACGAATAAAGTTGTGAGGAAAATATTGTAAGTGGGTTTGCATATTTAGAGTTTTTATTCTTATAACTTTGATCTTGTTTGAAATTTAATTGTTATGTTTGAACAATAAATATTGTAAGTCGGTTTGAATTTTTTTTCTGAACAAGCAGAGAAAATAAGCAACAACAACTTTGTGGCGATTGTCCATTACAATGGACAAATTGTGAAAAGTGATGTGGGTATCGTATTTTAATTTGAAAGGCCTACGAAGATGAGATTTAACAAAGAAATTTCTCTTCGAGTATTGAAGGAGAAGATATCAGAGAAAATTTGAGCTCAGATTCATGGTTTGTGGTATCGGTCGCTGACATGTCACAATTCGGTCAAATATTTCGCAATAGCTCCCGAAGATAATACAGATGTGGGAATAATGATCATAGAGCATGAGTCTATGGATATTTGAAATGTGGAGTTGTTTGCCGAGGTGCGTGATATTCCTGGCCCATCTAGAAACGTTGTTGGCGAATCCAGTCAAATAGGTTTCGGTAACGAGCTTGATATGTGTGGAGGCAGTTTTGTCTCAATGTTGGCAAGTGGGACATATAGTGGATTCCATCAAGGTGGGTCCTCGACATATGCAACATCATAGGGGCCAACTATTGATCCGACTGTTGATGCTAATGTTCAGAACCTACAAGGTCGATGGGGAGAATCACTTGAAGATTCGAGCGAAGATGAAGATATTGGGATCCTGATTTGTTCCCTGATGATGTTGGTAAAGCCCGTAATTTCGGTGTTGTAGAATTTGTTTCGACCGGGGGCGACATTACATTCTACGAACCTCATGCTCACATGAACTCATTTGATTTCGATGCGATGAGGGCACCGCAATGCCCAGCTATTCCCCAATTAACTTCGAGTCGGCATGGTGAATTATTTGTTGGGCTTCGGTTTTATGAAAAGAATGAAGCTATATTAGCAATTAAGGAGTATAGCATCATGCACCATGTGGACTACGTGGTTGCAGAATCCACCTCGAGGACTTTCTTTGTGAATTGTGTGAATTATGGACAAAGGTGTAATTGGAAGATTCGAGTTTCGTATCGTAAGAAGATAGATCGTTGGGATGTCACAAAGTACAACGACGAACACACATGTTTACGAACAACCATCGACTAGGACCACACGAAATTGGACTCGAATGTAATAAGCCATCATATGATGAAGTTGGTCAAAGCGAATCCAAAGGTTCCCGTTTCAGCAATTTAGGCAACCTTTGCGCAACAATTTGAATATCAAATACAATACAAGAAGGGGTGGCTTGCAAGGGAGAATACATTAAATTTGGTGTATGATGATTACGATAAGTCATACAATGAGCTACATGCTTTGTTGGTAGCAATGACCCATTTCATCCCAGGCACCATCGTGAGGTATTAAACAAAGGATGCATACAACCGACAAGGCCAACTGGTTGAAGGTACAAAATTTTTCCATCGACTATTTTGGTCGTTCAAGCCATGCATTGAAGGCTTTTCATATTGTAAACGTATGATTCAAGTCGATGGCACGTGGCTGTATGGGAAATACTCTCATATACTGTTGATTGTTGTTGCGTAAGATGGTGAGAGCAATGTCATTCCGATTGCATTAGCAATTGTTGAAGGGGAGACTGTGGAAGCTTGGAATTTATTTTTGACCAATTTGCGTGAGCATGTGGTTCAAGAAGATGAGGTCTGCATTATCTCTAATTGAGGGACAAGTATCAAAGTGACAATTAATCGACGGGGAAGTCGTTGGACACCTCCGCACGCATACCTTGCATACTATGTTCATCACATCATTAAGAATAGCTACGAGATGTTCAAAAATCAATACCTTCGCAATGAGATTTTAAGCATGGGTAAGTATCATTATTTCAAACTCCGTTACATATGCCCATCCAATTATTTGTGTTGATTTTCTAGATGCTAACAAAATATATTATGGCGCATGTATCAACTATTACAGCCAGAATTTGAGAGAAAGATGGCGAATTTACAAAAATACGACGAGCGTGTTTGGAGTTGGGCCAACAATATCGAGAGAGAAAGATGGGCCCAATCGTATGATGAAGGTGGTAGACGATACGGGCAAATGACAACAAACCTTGTGGAGTGTATAAATAGAGTATTAAATGGACCACGTCATCTCCCAATAGCAAGCTTGGTGAAAGAGACGTACTACCGGTTGGCTAAGGTTTGGTCTGTTAAAGGGAAACACATCGAGTCCTTAATAAATAGTGGACAACGTTGGGCAGAGGATATTGTGACGAAAATGTAAAAAAATGTGAAGAATGCAACGCCGTTGACCGTTCATGCATTCGACCGAGAAGGCCAGACTTTCGGTGTTGATGATTGGAGACGGAACAACGAAGTAGCCCACTCAAATATATTTCAAGTCGATTTCAGACGTAGGTGGTGTAACTGTGACGAGTTCCAGGCGTGGCGATATCCATGTGCTCATGTAGTTGCAGCATGTATGTATGTGGGGGTTGACCCGTACAACTATGTTGACCAATGCTTCGATCTCCAATGGATGGTCAATATTTACAGAATTGAGTTCTCGCCAATCGCTAATTCAAAATATTGGTCGTTAGTGGAGCATGAAAAATGGTTACCGGATCCTAAACTCCGTAGAACTCCAAATGGACGACCTAGATCGACTCACATCGATACCAGTATGGATCTTCATCACAGAGAGAAGGGACAACGAAAAAGATGTTCGATATGTAGGGCTGAAGGCCATTCGAAATCAAACTGTCCAAATGAACCAAGATATGTTCTTATGCCTTAGTGATTTATTATTTTTGTATTCAAAAATATTATGTTATGTTTGTATTAAAAAGTATTATGTTATGTTATGTTTGTATTCAAAAATATTATGTTTGTAGTACGAAATAATCGTTTTGCAAAGACTTGTTTTGTTTCTACTATTACAGATAAAAGATATAAACACTGAAAAATAAAAAAACAATAAAATACAAATTCAAACTAAAATGTATCTAATGTAGTAAAAAAAATACACAAAATCATTTTTTCTTCTGCATCATCTTACGTAATTTCTAACAATGAGCGAATATGGTCGAAAAGTAAGTGTGTCTCATGTTCCTCTTACGTTGTGGCCTCTATTCTGCCTCGGGATCCTCTTTAGCTTCAACATCCTCTTCAGTTTCAGCATCCTCCTCAGTCACCGAGGCCATAGGAAGTGATGTTGTGAACATGTCCACCTGACCGCTCTTCCCTCCCATAAACTTTGGTGAATTCAGGAAATTTTGTATTTCCTGAAAATCCATGCACTGTCCAAAGCTTAAGTAACGAGGTGACTGTGGAGGAATAAACTCAGGTGTGTACAAAACATCATCATCAAATATGTGAGTATCTGAAGAGCTCGGGCGCACTTCTAGTTGTACATATGTAGGAGCCGGTTCTTTTTCTCATATAACTGGCCCAATTGGTGGGTGCTCCCAAGTGGTTGGCCAACCTTCGGGATTTCTACTTTCAACGGGATTTTGAGATGCACTTGCTGCTGCACTGTTAGAGGATTCACCCTTACCACCGTATTTCTTTTTATATTTTCGACATTCTTCCCGCTCATGGGCCGAAGTTAAGTACGACATTTCATTACTAAGAAAATAGGTTAGGTACTCTGACCTTTGAGGATCAAAATCATCCTCCTGTATAGGAGCGCGAAACGGTACTGAAGCTCTGTTGTTCTATGCATTAATGTTGTCGAAATGTACGACTTCCCAATCTATGTATGGTCTGCCGCGTCCATCAAAATCATGCAGAAAGTCATGATTAAGTGGAATATACGGAATTGGCTTATGGAAGCTAAACTGCCTCATCACCGTATCGGCAAAGTGGAACTCAACAATCGCGAAATGGATCAACGGTGTAACATAACACCACATTAAAGATCCCTGCATCAGATATTCCAGTACAAAAATGCGATCATCGTTGTTGTACGACATCCAAATAAACTGCAAAATAACGACTCTTTTAATAAGACATATAATTATAACATAAATAACGAATTGTAAATATTTAACTAAAATGCAAACAATACATTTAACCAGATACCTTCTTCTGAGCGTATAAATCAATCTCAGCTCTAAGTACTTTCAAGTTGTTGTTCGCCAACCTCGTGTGCGCTTTTTTCCCACACCATCTGTATACAAATCACAATAATATTTTTTAAAAACAAGTAAAATCAAATTTAAAAATTCAACTCAAAATCAAGAGAATTACCTAGAGAGAAGAGGGAACTGAATAGGTGTTCGTGTAATCGGTGTCCAAAAGAGAAATCGCTGCCAAGCCCACGCCTGTAGCAACAATAAACAACCACCAATGCCCTGAACCTTATGACCATTTTCTATTTTAGCGCCCTTGCACCACTCACGATACAAGAACGCTACTACGGCCGATCCCAAACTATATCCGGTAGCTTCCCATAGATACCTCAAAAAACATAGATACCGTGTATGAACAACATTGCCAGATTTATCTGGCATCAATATACCTCCAATGAGTCGAAGAATATAAGCTAATTTGTCATTAGAAATCGCATCAACTGAACTATATTCATCGAGCTTAAATTCACTTTCCAACCAATTCATTTTCACATTACCATCTTTCAAATTAGATTTATCCGGCACCTTCCCAAGGTAAAATGCGCAAAGTGTTTTAGGTGTAGCTTTCTTCTGGTCGATCGACTCATTCCTGGTCAATAGTTCCCCGATCAATGGTGCCCCGTTTACTGGGAGCCCGATAAGCATGACCACGTCTTCAAGTGTGATCGTGCAATCCCCACATGACATATGGAATGTATGGGTTTCTAGCCTCCAACGCTCAATCAGAGTGGCTATCAACCTGGGTACCAACCTGTACCCCCGAATAAAAGTCGCATAATAAAATTCGGAAGCTTGCAACCATTCATTAATTTGATCGTCCGGATGATTTTTGGCAATGGTCAGATGATGCTTAAATGTATCCTCAAAATCCTGTAATTAACACATTAACAGACAAACCAAATATTATTAACAGAATTGAATTTCTAATAAATAAATAAATTTCCCTCAAATTTGTACCATCTCAGGAACCATCAAACTACTAATGTGTTGATCTTGTAACCGCAATAGAGGAGCTTGCTCAGCCATCCTACATGACAAGTCAGAGTATATTACAACTCGAGACTAAAGCTACTACATTAAAAAAAAAATTGCTAACAAACACAATCAACTAAAGTTTACGAACAAAATTTATAATATCTTTAGTTCAATTTTTTATTTGTTAAAATTCTAAGAAATTTAAATTTTGCCTCTATTACATTTATTAGACTAACTAAATCTATTAGGCTTACAATTTATATTTCGTCAGCTCCAGCCATGAGATATGCTCCTCTTCCGCTCCAGCAGTCTTCCAGCGTCCACCAACATCCTGCACATGCACCCCAAAGTACCACATTTCCCGTGAAAAGCACCAATATATATGACATTTAAAGCACATGTAGTGTAACTCCATATCTATATGCAAATATGTACAATCTAACATAAATGCAAACTATATGAGCTTGAAAACATGCAAAAGATAATAAATAAGGGCATAAAAATAGATCAATTATGCACTCGTCAGAGGTCTAAAATAATAAATTTTAGGCAAGAAACATAAATTATTTGCAAGGCTAGAGCATCAGTCGAATTCCAATGACTTTTTGAATGGGATCCCGACATTTATGGGTCAAGATGTGTTCTACAATATTGACATTCGTTTGGTTACATTTCCAAAGTATCTTGAAATACATCAATCCGATGTCAGGAACTCAAGATACATCCATTTTAACGAAGATTACGCAAACATAAAACTGGATATGAGATTTTTGAATTATTACGGATTGCCAATTATTTTATTAATTATTTGTAATTTAATTCAATACAAGACTCTTTTCATTTATTTATGTTATTATAATTCTTTAGGATTTAATAAAAGATTAAATTATTAAATTTTATTTAGGATAGAGTTTCATTCTTTGTTTTAAACCTTATTTTTAGGAGATGAACTCTACTTGATGTCCAAGTCTTTAGTCTATTTAAAAAGGCTTCTCCATATTGTAATTCAAATTTGATTGATTAAATAAATTTCTCTCTTGAGTTTAAACTTGCAAGAAGTTTATCTTGTGTTTTAGAAGAAAATCATTCTTCAAGTTCTTCGAGATTTGTTGTTGACGGTCTTCACACTCCAAGTTGCCTAGTCAATTGCGATAAAAAGGATCAATTAGAGTCATATTATAGAGGTTACCTATCTAAGTGTAGATAGGAGGGTTCCGCGGGACATCTGTCAATTCCACATGCCATCTTCATCTTATACATCATCCACCATTGATGACATCTCCACCAATTTCGATATGAATTTTTAGATTTGTTTATCTATCTTCATTTTAAAACTCAATAACATTCTTTAACCATTCTTGATTGATTCCAGCGCATAGAATTACTTCCAAAAAATTTGACCAGAGATTTCATATCCACGGCAAGCACTCATGTCATCATTATTTTTGCTACAACATTTATCTTTACATTTTTGACAACCATCTCTTCACCATTTAATCTTTTTTCTCAAGTGCAATTACTTTGAATTGAATTACTCCAATTCCCAATGAAACGATACTCAATATCACTATTTATTACTTTTACGACGTTTATATTTGCACTATTTGCGCATCTATCACAATGCAATAGTAAAGTGCATAAATGGTCACTAAACTTTTAGGGCGCTTTCATTTTGGTCTCTGAATTTTTAAAACTTTCATTGGGATCACCCAATTTTTCTTTTGCATTCATTTTGGTCGATCTCGTTACCTTACGTTAGAAAATGCTAACGAGGCCTATTAGTTTTTATTTTTCTAATTTAAATAAAGGTTATACTACATAAATGGTCACCGAACTTTTAGGGCATTTTCATTTTGGTCACCAAACTTTTAAAACTTGTGTTATAGTCACCGAGATTTTAGTTCGCTTTTAGTATGGTCACTCTAATTACCTTCCGTCTAAAGCTCCTGACATGGAAATTAGTTTTCATTTTTCCTAAATAAAATATTGGGTAATCTATACCATTCTCCACTCAACTCTCTTCTCACTCCTATTTTGGTTATTATAGTTTAAAAACTTCTAGTTTAATAACTGAACTTTCAAACAGTTCCAATTTTGGTTACTCTCGAATGACATGGTTATACAAATAAAAAAATCAATTTTGGTACAGATTTTTTAAATAAATTATTTCGATTCTATTATGGTTCATAGTTTTAAGCAAAATTTATTAAACAATCTGATCAATTATATACAATATTTGTAAATTTTATGCATCAAAATATCTTATAGTTTAGTGTTTTTGATACCCTTATATCTTTCTAATTGTTTTTTTGCACTTTTACCACGACTGAACAATTATTAAATTTATCATATTATCATATTTGATATTTTAATAAGCAAAGTAAAAAAATCATTACCCGAATCAAATATTTCGGTTAGCTCGTTATATGATTTATTTGATAAAATATAAGATCGAGAATTGAATAATCTGAATTTACCAATTAACCAAACTAATTTTTTAAAGTTTAATCAAACTTGATTTTACATATTTTCACTAATTCAATGCGTTGTGTATGTTTGAGAGCTATTGAAAATGACCCCTAAAAACCAACAAATTATCCACTTAATCCTCAACATAATATTTTTGGGATTGTATTGTATTATACAACAACATAAAGTTTGAACAACAAAAGTTAATTATATTCTTCATTGTCTTTTTCATTTGCAATTAAAAACGGGGATAGATATTTCTCCTCTTAACCAAGAAGAATAAATTAAAAACGGGGATAGATATTTCTCCTCTCCCGTGATAAAAAGCCAATGTCATTCAAGAGAGACCAAAATAGGAACAATTCGGAAGTTGAGTTATTAACTTAAATTTTTTTAAACTTTTGTGATCAAAATAGGAGTGAGAAGAAAGTTGAGTGGTGAATGATGTGTTTTAACCATTATTTTATTCATGAAAATGAAAACTAAGGTGACACGCCCGCAGTTTCTAGTGGAAGGTAAGAGGAGAGACCATACTGAAAGTGAACAAAAACTTTCGATGACTATAACGCAAGTTTTAAAAGTTTGGTGGCCAAAATGAAAGCGCATTAAAAGTTCGGTGACCATTTATGCAATCTACCCATTACTTTAATGAGAAAAATAAAAATTAACGGGCACATCAACATTTTTCAAAAAATGTAATGGGAGGGGCCAAAATGAAAGCGAAATTAAAGTTGGGTTACCCCAATAAAAGTTTTCAAAGTCTGGTGACCAAAATAAAAATGCCTTAAAAGTTTGGTGGCAAATATTTGTAGTTTACCCATATATTAAAATACATATTGAACATCAACGACAAACCCAAGCCTTAATTCTTAAAATGACTCCACCTAGCCTAAATATGGCCCATCTAATGTGGATCCTAATTGATTTGAAAATTTAGATTTCAAATTGGTTTAATTTAATTAATACTAAAGTCCAATCCAAATATTAGCGTGGGTCTTCAAAATTGTTGGTTTGGTTAGTAAACGAACCAAATAAATATTAATCAAATCTTTTAAAAAATTTAACCGTTAACTGAATCAAAGTATTTAAGAATTAATTAATATAACCGGCTTAAATCTGATTAAGTAGAATGATTTTCAATTTAACATATTTCTTTAAAAAATCATTTTGATTCATATAGCAACGGTTCAAATTTAAAAAATAGGTTTAACAAAAAAAATACATTGCAATGACAAACCTTAAAAAACGTAACAAAATACAATCCCGAACGTATTTAGATGCTAAAAAGGACAATACACGTATAAGAAATAAAATGGGAGTGTATGAATAAAAAAAATGGCAGTGCACAAAATGAACTAAAGAGGCAAAAAAACTAGCGCCACAAAATGCAAATATAATGGGTTTGGTTTAGTATTGGGTTTAAAATATAAAAACATGGGTTCGAAATTGATGAGTCAGTAATGAAATTAAATGTATTCATTTTTACTAAAAAATTATATTCATTTTACATTTCAAAATAATAATAGTAATTTAACTTTAGGAAAATAAATTACTAATTGTAAAAATCAATAACTTTAAAACCATTTGTAAACTTCTTGTCGTACTTTTAATTTATTTTTCATTTTCTCCCGTATAATGGTTCCTCAATATTATTTCTAGTATAAATAACTGATTGAATTTTATATAAGGACTTAAACGAACATCAATTTAATAAATGAAATTATAATAAAACAAAAGTGTAAAGACAAAAATTATTAGTAGAGACAATTTATTTTATTTGGTATTTGCTAAAGTAAAAATTAAAATTTCTTAAAATACTATTCATATTTATTTTTTTTTAATTTTTTAATTTTTTTCTCTAAGAGCTTTTTTTTTTCATTTAGGGTTCTCTATTCGATGGTTATCTTCTCTAATGGCCACCATCCTTGACTTCAATCATTCACTACACTTGCATTTGTCCGATACACCAAGTGTACTCGTGTCTCATTAGCTCACTAGCATTCATGATTATGGTACTTGGAGTGTTTTTTCCTCTTCTGAAGAATAGATTGGTTTCATCGGTGGGGATTGTCACTGTAAGAATTATTCTGAGCCACTTCAGCCACAATGGGATAGGTGCAACACAATAGTTTTTGTTGAAATCGAAAGACGGAAGATTTCTAGGGTTTTGAGGGAAAAAAACGAGTCTTTTATTAATTCTGATAAGAAATATACAATATGTTTTATTTTACAAATAACAATAACATATATACTAATAAATAAATAAACCAAGAAAATACAGCTAGGATAAAACTAACATATAACTGACTTACAACTGGAAATAAACTAATTTAAAGCTAACTAATCATAAACCCATACTCTATTAGCCCCCCTCAAGTTGGAGCATAAATATTGTGGATGCCCAACTTGGATATGGCTGGAAGAAAGAATGAAGGTTGAAGAGGCTTAGTGAAGCAGTCAGCTAGCTGATGGTGAGTGGAAACAGGCTACAAAGTGATCAATTCTTGACTTATCTTCTTGCGAATCAGATGACAGTTAATCTCAATGCGTTTAGTGCGTTCATGTTGAACAGGATTTTCTACAATTTTGATAGCAAACAAGTTATCACAATAGAGATTTGCAGGTGTATCAATAATAAGTTGTAAATCAGATAAAAGATAGAATAGCCATTAGATTTCACAAGAAACTGAAGCTAAAGCCCTGTATTCAGATTCACTGGACGATCTGGAAATTGTTTGTTGTTTTTTTTATTTCCACGAGACCAAGGCAGAACCAATGAAGACACAAAAGCCAGTAACTAACTTCCTTGAATCAGGACAAAAAGCCTAATCTGAACCAAAAAAGACATTAAGCTTGATTTCATTATCTACAGGGAAGAAAAGACCTTGTCCTGGAGTACCTTTAAGGTATCTAAGGATTCTATGAGCTGCAGTCAGATGAACATCAGTAGGACAAGAGATAAACTAGGAAAGCTGTTGAACAGCAAATGGGATATCTTGCCTAGTATTTGTAAGATACAGTAATTTTCCAATAAGCCTACGATAAGGAGTGATATCTGATAAAGGAATGCCATCATCCTTAGAAATCTTAGGCTTAACAAGAAGAGGAGTAGACACAGGTTTAGAATTTAAAAAACCAGTTTCCTCAAGTAAATCTAAAACATACTTTCGTTGGCAGAGATTAATTCCTTTACTGGAACGGGCTACTTCAAGTCCCAGAAAATATTTGAGATCACCTAAGTCTTTTATTTTAAAGGCATCATGTAAAAAGATTTTAATGTCATCTATAACAGATTGAGTAGGACTAGCTAAGATTATACCATCCACATAGACCACTAAAGCAACAAAACTCAGTACAAGATCCTTTAACAAATAAAGAGTTATCTGCAGAAGCCTGTAAAAAAACCCTAGATATTAGAGCTTTAGTCAAACGTGCATTTCACTGTCTGCTTGCTTGTTTAAGACCACGAAGACTCTTAGTGAGTTTACAAACTAAAGTAGGGTTAGAGACAGTAAAGCCAGATGGAAGGTCCATATATACCTCTTCATCCAAAAAACCATGAAGGAAAGCATTATTAATGTCTAGTTGCTGTAATTTTCAGTTTTTAGAAGCAACAACATTAAGAAGAGTCCTAATGGTTATAATTTTAGCAACTGGACTAAAAGTATCTAAGAAGTATACCCCAGCCTGTTGAGTATAAACCTTAGCCAAAAGTCTGACTTTATACCTTTCTAGAGTTCCATCAGACCTTAGTTTGATTTTAAAGACCCACTTACAACCTATTGTCTTTTTATCCGGAGGTAATTTAACAAGTTTTCAAGTCTTATTATTCTCTAAAACTTTAATTTCTTCTTCCATTGCCTTTTTGTAACAGTCAAATTTAACAGCTTGTTTGTAAGTACGAGGTTCAGAAAGAATAGAAACATTGTTAACATAGATGTGATAGAAAGAAGATAAATTTGCATAAGTATTTAAAGTGTGAGGAGAGGACCTTGATCCTGGAAGAGTGACAATGAAATCCTTGAACCTCTGAGGAAGTCTGAAACTTCTGGTTGGCCGTGCTTCCATAGTATGTGGAAGAGTGCAAACAGGTTCACTATGAGTAGGGAGACAAACATCTTTATGTGCAGGATTAACATGAATAGGTTCACTATGACTGGCAGAATCAATATTATTATCATACTGAAAACTAGTATCCATACCAATATTTTCAGTAGATTGAGGACCAGTACCCAAACCTTTAGTATGTGAAAAACTATTATCCAAGGTAGAGGTATCATGCTGAAGATGATAATATATTAAAATATTATGTTCATATGTTTGATAAACTATTTTAGAAGAATGTAAATTATGTGTTTCTTTTTCCCTTAAAATAGAATTGATCTTCTAAGAAGGTTAAATCCCTAGAAACAAAAATAGTTTTATGTTCTATGTCAAATAACCTATAGCCTTTAATATTTTTTGGAATTCCTAGAAACACACATTTTTACAATTCGAGGATGAAACTTAGTTTTTGGTTTTGGCAAAATAGAGACATAAGCAGTGCAACCAAAAACTCTAAGAAAATCCAGTTTTGGTGGTTTACAGAACAGTATCTCAAAGGGTGATTTGTTTCCTAAAACTGGACTAGGTGTAATATTAATTAAGAAAGCAGAGTGTAATATGCAGTCAATCCAAAAAGTCAAAGGTAGACCAGCTTGAAAACTTAAAGCTCTAGCCACAGATAACAAAATGTTAATGTTTCCTTTCAACAATACTATTTTGTTGGGGTGTGTGTACACAAGAATTTTGATGTATAATGTCATGTTCTTTAAAAAAATTAACCATCTCAAACTCCTTAGCATTGTCAGTTCTCATGCATTTAATTTTCTTTGAAAATTGTGTTTCAACAAAATATAAAACTGAAGGATTAACTCTCTGACTTCAGACTTAAGTTTCATTGGAAAAATTCATACAAATCTACTCTTGTCATCTACAATAGTTAAAAAATAACTATGACCATAGACACTTTTTACATGAAAAGAGCCCCAGACATCAAGATGAATTAAGTCAAAAACTAAATCTGAAACAGAAGAACTTATTGGAAAAGAGAGATGTTTTTGCTTAGTAAAGTGACATATTTCACAATTGAAATGTGAACCAACTGGAATTTTATTATGAAGATCATAAAAAAAATTTCATCCTCTGTTGAGAGGGATGTCCTAACCTAGAATGCCAAATTTTTGCAGAAACAGAAATACAAACAATGGAATTGTGATTAGAATTCAAATCAATTGCTGAAACCTCTAAATGATACAAGCCAACAATCTTTCTAGCTAAACCAATCACCCTCAATGTTGTCATGTCCTGTGCCTTTAGTAGGAATATCAAAAGCAGAGGACAAATCGTTGACTTTGGCAGAATGAACAACATTTGATGCTGGAACAGTGGACATGTTTCTTTCTTGCAACAGTCCTAGCAAGTTCTCATATTGCTATTTGGTAAACATCATAGTATGAGCATTTTCACTAGAACCCTCACTAACACGAGTCTCAACTTGATTAGCTCTATTTGACTGACTTCTATTCTTATACACTGGCGGGTAACCATGCTTTTTGTAACACTTCTCAATAGTATGTCCATACAGACCACAAAACACACACAAAGGCCTTTTATTCAGACTAGGTTTTCGAGAAGAAGATGTACTAGAAAATGATCATGCCTAACAATAGGCTCAGTGCTTCTGGAATGAGAAAACCTATCAGCTAACAGAATATTGGACTCGACAGAGATAGTAGAAACTAAGGACTTTTCATGTTGCACAACAGTGGCAAAAACCTCATTAAAGGAAGGAAAGGGTTTCATCATTAGTAACTGAGATTTTGGAACAGAGAATCCCTCATTGAGACCTCGGAGAAAACGTATCAAGAAATCTTGTTTGCGGTATTTATCAGCATCACATTGACAAGATTTTAATGGACAGAAATTACAAATTTCATCCCAAATTCCTTTCAATTGGGTGTGATAAGAGGTAACGATAGAGTTACCTTGTTGCAAAGAGTAAAACTCCTGAAGAAGATCTGATATACGCATCAAATCCCCCTGGCTGAATCGATCAAATAGGTCTTGCCATAGCTCGGAGGTGGTGTCGATCCACAAAATGCTCTGTGCGATGTTCGGAGTCAGCGCCCGTTGATGCCACAAGAGAACTAGGTTATTGCACTTAACCCAGGCCGAAAACTTTGGATCGTCTTTGCCCGATTCTTTTATCGTCCCGTCCACGAACCCAAACTTATTCTTGGAGATTAGAGACATGCGCATTGAAAGCGCCCAAGAATGATAGTTGCTACTATTAAGTAACGCGGACGTGAGAACCAACGATGGGTTTTTGTTGGGATGGATGTAGAACTCGCCGGGGGGATCGTCGTTCTTGAAAGTCTGGCCGTCAACGGAGGAAGCGGAAGAACTGTCTGATACCATGTTGAAATAGAAAGACGGAAGATTTCTAGGGTTTTGAGGAAAAAGGGAAAAACGAGTCTTTTATTAATTCTGATAAGAAATATACAATATGTTTTATTTTACAAATAACAATAACATATATACTAATAAAGAAATATACCAAGAAAATACAGCTAGGATAAAACTAACCTATAACTAACTTACAACTAGAAATACACTAATTTAAAGCTAACTAATCATAAACCTATACTCTATTAGTTTTGTCCTTGTTGCTCAACTTCGTTAGCAAAGAACTTTCAGTAGGCATTGTTTTTTCTTGAAATTGCAACAATTAATCAAGGTGATTCCTTCATTTCGACACATTTTACTAAATTTAAGCTCATGTGGGACGGATACAATGTTTTATTGCCTCTTCCTTCTTAGGAGTGTGCTAATACTCAGAAGAAAATTGTTAAAACTCTCCAGCAGCATCCCTTTCCATTACCGATGGTTTAAATGATTCCTACTTAATTGTTCGTAGCCAAATTATTTTTATGAAACCTCTACCTTCTATGAATTCGGCTTATTCTTTTGGTCGTACCGGAAGATATCGTTTCAATGGAGTTTGCGATCATTATAAGTTAAGGAACATAAGAAGGATCAATGTTATGGGTTGAATGGTTTCTCAGTTGATTTCAAGTTCACTCTTAAGAAAGAGGTTCTAGCTTCAATCAGTGTCAATTGTTAAGAACTTGGAGATTACTTCATCTGTCTCTATTGCATCTGCTTCTTCTGCTCCTACATTACTCATGATCAATATAATCAAATTTTGACACTTTTACATAAGACATCTTCATCTGACTCCTCTTTCAATCTTGTTGGTAACAATTAAGTACATCACCAACTATAAATAAAATGCATAAGTCACTTGTTTTGCAAGATATTAATTTTGATTCTAACATTATTCATCAATGCTCTATTTGTCCCATGACTAAACATTTTTGTTTGTCATTTTCTCTTAGCACTTCTAGGGCTTCTAAATCTTTTGATTTAATCCATGTTGATCTATAGGGTTCCTATGGGTTTCTGCTCATAGAGGTCATAGATACTATCTTACAATTGTGGATGATTATAGTCGCATGATGTGGATTTATTTGTTGAGACTAAATTTTTATGTTGTTCTTCATTTGAAAACCTTCTTTCTTCTTGTTTAAAAATTAATTTTTTGCCTCCATTAAAGTCATTAGCTATGCCAATGGATCTGAATTGTTTAATTCAGTTTCTTCTCACCTGTGTACCTCTATTGGCATTTTTCATAAGTCTAATTGTGTTTACACTCTACAAAAAAAAGAGTGGATGAACGTAAGCATAAACACTTACTTGAGTTTGCTAGGACATTGTGTTTTCATTAAAAAAAAAATTTGGTGGGGGGGAGTGTTTCCTTACTACTTGTTACTTAATTAACAAGTTACCATCTTCCGTTTTAACTTGACATACTTCGTTTGAATTGCTTCATCAAACAAAACCTATTATTTCCCATCTTCGTGTCTTTGGTTGTCTTGTCTTTGCAACTCAACCACATTTAAAGGATAAATTTGCTGCCAGGGTCATTTCATTAGTTTTCTTTGGTTATTCATCCACTAAAATATGAATACTTTTTTTGAGCTTGATCAAAAAATTATGGTCGTCAACAGAGATAGTATTTTCATGAGTCATTTTTCCATTTCATTCTCCACAAATATCTATTTTTCACTACAATCGCTTATTCTGGATTCAGAATTTCTAGTTCTTTCTCCACTAAGTTACATGATTATGTGTGTTCCTATCAATCTTCTTCATCCAGTAGTAAATTTCTAATTTCTTAATATGTTTCCTATATCCATTTACATGTTCATACCGAACATATCGTTGTCACTACTGACATTGTTGAATCTAAATCTTATTTTGCAGCCATTAAAAATTCAATTTAGATTAAAGCCATGCAGGACGAAATGCAAGCCTTGGAAAACAATGGTACATGGTGTGTAGTATCTTTGCCTCCAGGAAAGATTCTCATTGGTTATAAACGGATCTTCACAGTTAAGTACAAAGCTGATGCCAAATTGCACGTTTTAAGTCCAAGCTCATTGCTAAAACCTTCAATCAAAATGAGGGAATTGATTATGTTGACACATTCTCTCGTGTAGCAAAGTTACTTACTGTCAGAATTGTTCTTGCACTTGTTGCCTTGTATTATTGGCTTATCTTTCAAATAAATGTCCATAATGCATTTATTTAAGGTGACATTTTTCAAGAGATCTTTATGAAGTTTCTTGAAGGCTTTTGTAGTCTATGAGAGTGTAATGAACCGAATTTTGAGTTAGCGAATTGGGTCTCAGACACGGGTACTGGGCCATTTGTTGAGAGTTTAAATTAAGTATTTAATTTGGGCCTAATGAAAAGAGAAGAAATGTGAAGTGGGCTTTTATTAATTAGTTGTCATCATTTATTTGAAGAGTAGGGGAGTTTGAAATTTAAAAGGATGATGATAAGGGAAAAATAGGATATTATGTTGGAAAGAGGGAAAAGGGAAAGTGATGATTTGATGGAGAGAGAGAAAATAGAACAGTGGGAGAAAGAGGGGGAGCTTCCAAGCTTCAATCCGCCGCTATCGTGGCCTTCACCATCGACACCATCGGATTCGCCTCGTCGAGAGGAGTCGACCGATGGTTGCCTCGTCGTTGTTGCAGCTGCCACTCACTAGGGAGGAGCTCGAGAAGTTTTGAAATGGATGGTAGGTGAACTTCCGGTGCTCACTGTCGTGACCGTCGGTGTTTGGAGTGCCGATCTGGAACTCATCGTGCACGCCGGACCATCAGAGGCCGCCGCACGTGCCTCTGCGCGCCACTGCCGAGGGTGAGCGTACGTTTACCTAGGCGGGTGCACACTGTTAGGGTGCACCGCGCTACACTAGATCTTGTTGCCCTGGTGCACGTGGTCCTTGCTGCACCGGATCATTGCATGCGGGTGCACACCAATTATCATGCACCGCACCGGATCATCTGGATGGCTGACCAGTCTTTGACCGCGTTGACTGGTTGTTGACCTTTTCCGAGGGACCCTACCCGGGGTTTCTTAACATTTTGGATCCATTGGCGCAGTACATTTTTCCAAATTCGAACTCAGTAAGCTGTTTTTACGCATTTGTCCCTTCGAATTCATTAAAGTATGTGATTAAGTGATACGTATGGTATTAATTAATATACGAAGATCATTCAGGTTCAGATACTAGATCAAGTGGAATATTCGGGAAGCTCGGATGAGGATTTTAGCGATATCGGCTTAAGGTTAGTACACCTCGAACTCTGAAATGCTTCATGAGTATCATAAGTATAATTGCCTTGCTTGTTAGTGGTTGTAAAATAGGTTGATGATAGATAAGCATGTGTTGAGACCGTTAATATGAGACTTGTATGTATGAGATGCATGATGATGTTAAAGCTATGTTGAGACTCATGGAGGCTTTAGAGACCGTGTAGGGTCGTTTGAGATGCTCGTATAAGTATTCGATGATTGTTGATTGATTGAAATAATTGTGATGCCATCTATGCTTGTTCGAATAGATTGATAAGATTTGATGAGAATTATTCTTAAGGGTTAAATACTCGATTAAATGATTATGAAGTTGGTAATTAATAATAATTGAATGGATGTGTTAGTAAACAAACCATAACGACTTTCATAAGCTTTCGGGATAGAATAAAGTGTTGTAAAACCGTTATTCAAGGAAATGGTGCGAACCCGTGTTAAGGTACGGTACGAGCCTTGGCCGTACTGGTACGCGTTTGGGGGCCGCATCGGTACGGGTCAACTGGTACTGATACTTGTGGGAATTAAGGATTTACAGTAAGCTATTTTGGTATCGCTGTATATGTGAGTACCGATACCTAGAGGTATCATATTGATACTCGTGTTCGAGTATCGATACCCACATAATGTAATAACCTTTAATGGTAATAAAAGATGGAAATTGACGTGGAATATTGATGAGATAATATTGATTAATGGAGATAACTAATGAGGATGATTAATATACACTTTCATAATGTATTAACTTGGTAAAGTCTTGGATGACTTGTTTGTATTAGCAATCATAGGGATCCTTGGTGGATCGTGTGATGTTGTGTGCCAAGTATGGACACTTGTTTGGTTGAGTTACCATTTATTGATGGGATCCGAATACCCAGATAAATATTGTTGCAACCCCATGGTTAGAGATGACAGATGTACGTTCTTGATGTTGTGTGACACCAGGCCTCATCCGATGATACTCGATGAGAGATGCCGAGTATGGGTGTATGTTCTCGAGGTTGTATGACATCGGGACTCACCCAGAGAGAGAGTGTACATTCCCGAAGTTGTGTGACACCAGTCTCATTTAGAGTGTACGTTCCTGAGGCTGTGTGACACCGAGCCTCACTCTAGGTTTGTGGTTATGACATTGTGTTTCTCTCGGATGATCTGGTGAGATCCCGAGTAAGATTGGGCCTTTGGCCATGTATGATGTTTTGCTATGATGAGAGCATGTGTTTAGGCGACTAGTAGTAGCGCCACATGTTTATTTATCTATCCTTATTCCTCGTACTAGCTTGCATGCTTATGTTTATAAGTAGCATGAAGTATAATAAAGTAGATGTGTATCACAGATCTTTGTAAGCTTAGCACTCGGAATCGTTGTTTCCATGCATAGGTTGATCGTCGGATCATGGGTTCGAAGAGCTTTATCAATTCGCGATTCTAGCATGTGGTGGTTTTCAGAGTGCAATACTTGAATTTTTATAAATCAAGTCGAATGTTAAATGTTTTAATTAAAGTGGAGCTCTTTTGTAACAATTTAAATTATTTATCTATATTTTTAACTGTTGGCTTTAAATGATTTTGAGAATTTCCTTGTTGTGCTAAACCAGTTTGAGAAATTTTATGGTTTTTGATTTGGGCTTGAGACCCAAATTGTGACATCCGGGTCGGTGGTGATACAACAGTTGTATTAGAGCTTAGGTTTAGCCCGTTCTATGAAACCCCATGATTGTATAGGTGTTTTAGTAAGGTTTCTAGTGAACACAAGCACTTAAATTAAGTTGTATTCCTTAAGACTTGAATCCTGATGGTGGTTCCAATGTTGCAACGTCAAGATGGTTATGATTGTGGTCGAGAGTGACCAAGTTAAGTGTTGTATCGCTCATGGTAGAGATTTCGAGGTGGAGGTTGCCTCAGATTGTTGAGATGCGAGTTAGTTGAATGATACTGGAGTTGAGGATGTCTCATCCTCCCACCACATGAATGTTTTCTTCGTTGCATGTTGAAGACATTCCGAAGCCTTCAGATACGTTATGAGAGGTTGTGGTAAGAAATATTCATCGTTATATGTGAATAACGTTTGTGTTGAAGGTATGGATAACTCGCTTTCGAAATTGATCAGTGGATGCACGTTGGGTGAAGGAGCATTTTTTCGTGTAAAAGGAGTCTTGTTGATACTTGGGAAGTATCATCGTCTTCTCAAGGGAATTTCTCGAAGAAAGTGGATTTGGGATCCACTAGTTCATTGGAGTGTGATCGAAGTTGGACGTTCTACAAGTTGTTAGAGCTGCCTTATGAAGAGTTGTTGCACCTTGGAAATTGTTTTGGTTAATCAAGTGCGACGCTAGCCTATAATGTCGAGAGTAGTGCTCGAGGCTTTGAGACCTCGAGGGAACCCAACCTTTGGTAATGAGAATATTAAACAAATGTCGTTCTATCGTGATCTTCGTAGTGGTTGTTTGGAGAATGGCACAATGGGGTTGTGGAATATGTTTGACCGTTGGGCAGATATCAATGTGCGTAGTCCAACGCTAAAGAGCTTTCAGACTGTCAGAATGTTTGTTTAAGCTTCTTAGAGGAATCATCAGGACTTTCTCCTTGTCAAGAACGTGAGTAGATGTTGAGGTAAGACTGAGTTGGACGTCAGTGCCCATCGCCGTTGTTAGAGGACACTGACCCAATTGAGGAAATGGAGGTTTAGTTGCGAAGGCGCAACTCAACCAAGGTTTCTTTTTTCTGAGTGTTTCGCCATAGGGAGAGTCGGGCTTGTTCACTAGTGGAAGACCATTATTTGTCTCCTAAGGTGGATGACTCGTTTAACCGATTGTGAAGTACACATGCGTTCTTCTAAGATTGATGCAAGAATGATATGTTTACGGTTAAACTGTCGGAGGCTAGTATTTTCGAAATGAATTTTCAGAATCATAATTTCTCACTTTAGAGTGTGTCGTGGTAAAGTTTAATGTCTACAATGATGTTTGACGTGTTTCAAGGATGATAGGGTGGGGGCCACCATGTTGTCTCTCGAATGTAAGTTTGATGCTTTGCATGACACGTGTGAATGTATAAGGAATATGGGAGGATGATGGTTGGCAAGATAATTACCATAATGACCTTGTGTGTGAGAATGGTTAGTCACCGTGTAAATAGTTAAGGAAGCAAGGGTTTAAGACTTCATAAATGCTTTTTATTTGTATCACAGTTTCCTTGAGGCAAGCCGAGAACATTGGTAGAGATCTGAGCTGCGTGAGACCATTTTGTTGTGATAGTGGTGCCGACTTGATTAAAGTCAAGTAAGATTTTGAGATCTTCGAGGATGTTTCATTGTTTTGTCAGGACTACATTTGTGCAAGAAGAGAGAAGGGTGTGCTTACCCCAACAATGTGAAATTTTGGGTACTTGATATTTAAGGAACTTTAGATTTGGACACCAACGTGAGTCAAAGTAATCATGAGCTGTTGATAGTGTGTGATCGATCACCACCCAAGTAAAGTAAACTTGATAAGTGATGGATTGTACGAAGTTAGTTCAGGTTAGAGTATCATGCTACCTATGTGGGGCGGTCAAGGATCGCAAGTGATGGGCATGTATGAGAGTACCGATGCTAGCTCAATGTGGTACCAATACTCGATTCATCTGGTGTCGGTATTGATCGATCAGTACCGGCACCCACATGTTTTGTTCGTTAAGCCTCAGGTTGAGGATTAGGTGACTTTGGAAGCTATGAGAAGTAACATCTGATTGTAATTAAAAGGATACAGTGCTGTGATTGAATTTAGGTTCGATGGTTTCTATTGGAATTCGAGATCTTTTTTGGATGCTTTAGAGAAAAGATATCAAGGCAAGAGGTTCTTCCTATATAGTACAGTGGTCAACACATGGTGAATTCTGGGAGTGACAGTTTGTATGTAACACCCTGAAATCCGGTCTAGTCAGAATTAAGTTCCGATGATCGTAAATCCTACATTGATGAAGCCTAGATATTGTATCGACTAGTTAATTATTGGTATCGAACCCTAAATGGGCTTAAAACATCGTAATTGGACACTATTGAATAATATTGAACCTAAATGGTGACTAAAATCGAAGAAAATGCAAGTGGGATATAAAAACAATAGTTGAATGAAAAATGAGGGTCTAACCTTGTGATTAGCCCCTTTTGTTTTATGATTTTCCATGTGGAGTCACCGAGAGAGCTTCCTTCAATTGAAGGAAAGCTATTTTAATTAAAGACAAAAAGGAATAATAAAGTTGCCTACCCGATTTCAAAAGGAAGCTAACACCTCCCCATCTTTATCATCTTCATCACTTACCTCTAAGCACACACCTCCATTGGAGGAATTTCAAGCTTTACAATTTCTTCATTTTATCGATATCGAATCGTTGCTATTGATCGGGTAAGCTATATTTCTCAATCGGTTATTGGATTCCATGGATATATTGAGTGTAATCTAAACTAGGGTTTTGAATATCCATGTATATCTCATCGTTGTCATCTCTATTGAAATCAGTTATCGATCTTATTATTGTTATATTGATTTTGATATCAAAATATCGACCTTAACAATCGTCCTATTGGTTTTCTAGCTCAAGAAGTGGAGAAAGAGGTTTCACCATCTCCATCACAAGCTAGGAACAAATGGATTACTATCCGAGAGCCTTGAAGCTTCGGATTGTTAAGGTGAGTGTAGTCTGAGTCTCGAGTTTAGGCGAAAGGCCTTCCCGGATCATTATTTGATATTTTAGATTACATCGCTAACATTGTTGTTGAAGAAATTGCATTGGATGGTTAATCGGACACTTTGGTAAGTGTCGGTAAGTTGTCATTGAACATTGGTTATTGTCATTGATATTGTCATTGTGTATTGTCATTGAATTAGGCATTGTCATTGGATTATTGTATAGAAACCATCAGACATTGATATTGATATCAAACTATGAGTTATTGATGATGAGATACATGTATTGGTCATTGACGATATTGAATTCACTGGACATTGGTATATCATTGATTATTGAAATAAATATGAATATTGCAACCTTGGATTGGAATGGACTTTGGATACAATTTGCATGCCATAGAATTCATGAGCTCAGTGTACGAGTGGACTACGGTCCTAAGGCTACGACCTATATTGATTTGGCGAGGTGGAGGGATGTGTTGCTATTGGTCATATTGGCGAGGCGGAAGGACTATATCATTTATTGATTTGGCGAGGCGTAGGAATTCGCGTATCCACGATCTTGATTCAATCCAAGGACTAAGAATGAAGATGAAACATGTTTATACCATTGAAATATTTCGTGTAAAGTTTCATTGCATTTGGACATCGTTCGACAGGGTAAATCGAATAAAAACCAGCAAAAATCTGTCATTACAGACCATGCCGTATCGAAACGGGTGATGACGTTTCGGTATGGGTGCACAATATTGAACCTAAGAGTATGGGCGTACCAAAACAGAATAGTGCCGTTTCGGAACATTTTGTCACTGGAGACCAATGTTTCGGTACGGGTTCATAGCGTACCGAAACGAGTCGAAGTCAAAGGTGGTCAATCCGTTCCGATACTAGTCAAACCTGTATCGAAACGGTCTAAAGGGAAAGGTCAACAGGAGTTGACTTTCGTGCACCTGTTTCGAAACAACCTAGGGTGTTTTGATACGGGGTTAGGTAAATTGGTTAAAGGCTTATTGGATAGATTGCTAATGTTACAATTTAGCCACTGAATTTCTTAAAGATAAATTGATTATGTTAATGATCTCCAAATAGTATGAGAGTTTATAGGCTAGTTATCCATGCATTGAATTACATTGTTTTACTCTCTGCTGCTTTAAAAGACCTATTATTGTCACTTTTTTCAGATTAGTCCCTAAACCTATTAAAGTTATAAAATGATCCTAAATGGTTATTTGTGGATTTCTTATGATTGAATTGGACTAATAAACATATTGGTAACGTTTTGTATGACTAATATTGATTAAGAATGTAGTTAAGATGAAATTTTATCGCACCAATCATCGTATTGTCCTCCGGTAATAATCTCCGACCCGGTTCTCTTCTAGGCCGGGAAAGGGGTGTTACATTTGTGGTATCAGAGCTAGAGTTTAGTCGATTCTAAGAGTAAACTAAAGTTTATTGCATTGTAATTGTGTTACTTTGCCACCAAGGAGTTTTATATTGTGTATATTGTTACTTGTCGACTAATCCGATCTTTCATATAGATATGTCTGAGACAAATGAAGCTCACATTGACGAGCTATCTACTGGTTCCTCGACACATGGCAAGGAGATTAGAGGAGGAAATCCTCAGAATCCACCACAACCAAGGGACCCTCATGTTCAGGGTACTGAGCCTGCAGCACCTACTGCTCAGGCTGAATGCTATCAGAACACGGCTAACATGTTTAAGCAGTTTATGACTGCGATGCAAGCAACACCACCAGTTCAGCCTACCCCTCATGTTGCCCAGTATGTTCGAGCCCCTTTGGGTAAGCTGGCTTCGCTCCGAACCTATTCTTTCACCATACAAGATGATGATAATCCTGAAATTACTAAATATTGGCTGGACAACACACTTCGTATCTTAAATAAACAATTGCAGTGTTCAGATGAGCATAAGTTGGAATGTGATATCGCATTGTTGACGGACGAAGCTCTTATATGGTGGGAAACTACTATTCTCACAGCTCCTAAAGAAATTAGTCACCTAGGAGTTCTTTCTCCGAGAATTTCGAAATAAATACATCAATGAGTATTATCTCAAGGAGAGACGGAATACCTTCATTCACCTGAGGCAAGGAGGACGACCTCTCGAACAGTATATTCATGATTTTTATAAATATTGCCGATATGGAGCAGAGTTTATAAAGAAGGAAGAAGACAAGTGTAGAATGTTCATAGCTAGCCTTAGTGATGAACTGCGACCTATGTTTACAGCCCTTGGAATCACCAACTTCCAAGATTTGGTGAATCGAGTTAAAGCAACAGAGGCTACACAGAGAGCTCAAAGAGGAAATATGTCCAGTAGATCTGAGAAAAAGGCATGGGGCGATTCTCGACCTCCCAAATGGAACAAGAAGGGCAAGTATCAAGGCTCGAGGCAAGCTTCATATTCACAGTCTTCCCGTACCGGGAACATTGAGAGACCACAAACTATCACCCAGTCATGGTCTAAGGCGGCTTCAGTTGAGAGTATTGGAGGTTCGAACCGAAGTGTTCAGCATCCAGTTTGTAATTTTTGTCAGAAACGACATCCAGCAGGCCAGTGTCGTAAGCAGGCGGGAGCATGTTTCTTTTGTGGGGAACAAGGACATTTTATCAGGGACTGTCCTCAAAATCCCTCTAAGTCAGTGGTTGTGCACGGAGACACCACCTCACCGCCCAATCCTTTCGAGGAAAAGGGCCAAGACAAGCACCATCAGGAACCTCAGGCATACCAGGCGGATCCGAAAAGAAAGGTAACAAGCAGGAATCGAAGGCTTCTGCCCAGATGTATCATGTGAGAGGCCGCGAGGAGGATGACGAGCCTGATGTTATAGTAGGTACTGTTATGCTATATGCACACTTGTTGAGTGTGTAAAAGTTCTATTATTTACACCCTTTTTAACCCATATTTCTGCTGCATTCAAGCATCATTGCATTGCATTTAGGTTAGTTTACAGCAAAACATCACAAATATATTAAAGGCACGGATTCTACTAAAAAGGGTTGATTTTGCAGGTTACTGCCATAGTAGACGGAGAAGGCGGGCGAAGGGCAGAGAAGCAGAAGAGCTGAACTGAACAAGCAGACAAAGAGGACGATGCTGCCATGGATCTGCCGTGACAGCATGGGGACAGCAATTTTACGGAGAGGAAAAGCAAAGTGGACCTCGATAGATAGAGAAAATTATGCTCGTCTGTCGTGTGAAAACCATATATTTTTCCAAGCCCCGGATCAAAAGATATGTCAAGCCAAAGCTCAAGGAGAGGAAATCCCATGAAACAAGGAGGCGGCTAAAAAGTAGGATACTTGAAGATTAAAGTCTTTATTAGAATCTTACTTTTAATTAAAGTTGTAATCCTTGTTATCTTAGAATACTTGAGCCCAAAGCTTATATAAGGGCATAGATTTTAACCTAAGGGAGATCATACCCCATAACCGACAACCAAACCCCTCCGCCGTTTACCCGTCGTCGACATGTTCTAAAAACCCCCTAGGGCCACGGGTTGATTTGTAAAGTAGTTGCAAGGGTTGTTTTGTTTTAGGATTTTTCTAGTTCAATAAAATAAACTTCAAGTTCTCTTATTTTGGTTTTTAATATCTTGCAAGAGCATCGGGAGAGCATTGTGAGGTTATCCATTTACTTAGCATCGGGAGAGTTAAGTATTCGAAAGAAATAAGAGCGAGTTCTCTAGTTTATAGTTGAACTATCTTGTGCCTAGGGATAGGGCAAGGTTAAGTGGCTAAGGAAGAATTCATACACATCGGTGTTCATCCTTTGATTCACACCGGGAGGTATCATCAAAGACGTGATCATCGACAAACTTGGACCTAGGGATAGGCCAAGGCAGATCTGGGATTCTTGCCAAACTTGAAGGTACTGAGTTGGTGTGTTTGCTGCCGCAACGATCAACGGACAGCTGCCGCGACAGGTGCTGTCAGCGACAGGCACGACGACAGAACTGGAGTTCCTAAGCAATACAATACCTGCACTACTGAGCAATTCAATACCAGCCCATTCTCTCTATCTTGATATTCCTACTCTTTTATTTACGTTTTCTTCAATATTTTCGTGACAACTTTCTAAACTATTTTCTTTACTTCGTGCAGTGAAATAAGGTGAAGCTATTAGCCCAATCCCTGTGGAGACGATATCCGATACTTCGTATCACTTTTCTACTTGCGTCGTGTACACTTGCACTACAATTGCGATAGACTATTTTACACGCAACAAGTTTTTGGCGCCGTTGCCGGGGATTGGCAACATAACTCTACCTTTCTTTTATTGCTTGATCATGGATCTACACACTCATTGTATGTATTGCTTGATCATGGATCTACACATTCTTTTATAAGCCTGGAATTGGTTAAAAGACATAGGATGTCTAGCGAACCTATGGCAACAAAAATCTCCGTGACAAATCCGTTAGGTAATTGTGTTACTCTAAGCCTTGTATGCAAGAATTGTCTGATCTTGATTCAAGTAATTCTGTTCCCCGCAGATCTCTTAGTTTTACCAATCCACAAGTTTGATGCGATTATAGGCATGGATTGGCTTAGTAAACATCAAGCGTGGGTAGACTGCAGTAAGCGAAAATTGTATCTCCGAGGCATTGGCAAGGAAAGAACAATGCTGATGGAATCTCGGAACTCCATGTTGTGTGCATTGTCCACAAAATCAAGGAATGAACCTTAGATCCATGATATTGACACAGTAAGTGAATTCCCAGATGTTTTTCATGACGGACTTCCGGGATTGCCCCCAACCCGTGAAGTGGAATTTGGCATCGAGGTGCAACCTAGGACTGCTCTAGTGTCCATTGCACCATACTGGATGGCAGCTGTGGAATTGAAAGAATTAAAAGCTCAAATTCAGGACCTTATGAATAAGGGTTTTATTCAAACGAGCTCTTCACCTTGGGGAGCACCAGTTCTCTTTCTCAAGAAGAAGGATGGTTCTAGGCGATTGTGCATTGACTACAGACAACTGAATAAAGTAACCATTAAGAATAAATATCCATTGCCTAGAATAGACGACCTGTTTGATCAATTAAAAGAAGCCTCTGTGTTTTCCAAGATTGACTTAAGGTCGGGATATTATCAAATGGGACTTACGGAGTGTGATGTGCCAAAGACTGCCTTCCGTACAAGATATGGACACTACGAATTCTTAGTGATTCTCTTTGGGCTAACTAATGCACCGGCCACTTTTATGGATCTGATGAATCGAGTATTTAGACCCTATCTGATAGTAGTGGTGTTTATAGATGACATCTTGATCTATTCCAAAAATGAAATGGAGCATCGAGATCATCTTCGTATTATACTTCAGACTCTAAGAGAGAAACAGTTGTATGCGAAGTTTTCCAAGTGTGAGTTCTGGCTCACCGAAGTTACCTTTTTGGGGCATATCGTATCGGCTTCGGGCATTCAGGTGGACCCGAAGAAAATCAAAGCTATTGTAGATCGGCATCCACCGAAAAACATTGGTGAAGTCAGAAGCTTCCTTGGGCTTGCAGGCTATTACCGTAGATTCGTGAAAGGAATTTCTATGTTAGGCGCTCCTTTAACCAAATTTTTGAGGAAGGAGGCTCCTTTTGTTTGGGCCGAGGTTCAATAACGAAGCTTTGATCAGTTAAAACAAGTTCCGACCCATGCACATGTCTTGACCCAGCCCGAGTCTGGAAAAGACTATACAGTTTACAGCGATGCATCGCACCTTGGGTTAGGATGCGTATTGATGCAAGAAGGCAAGGTTATTGCTTATGCTTTGAGGCAACTTAAGCCACACGAGACGAATTATCCCACCCACGACCTTGAATTGGTTGCAGTTGTCTTTGCGTTGAAAATCTGGTGGCATTATATCTACGGGGAGAAATGCTATCTTTTCACTGACCATAAAAGCCTCAAATATTTGTTGACTCAAAAGGAGTTGAATCTTCGACAATGGAGGTGGATGGAACTTCTTAAAGATTATGATCTGGTCATTGATTATCATCCGGGCAAGGCCAATGTTGTAGCCGATGCGCTTAGCCGCAAACCTTTGCCTAGTAATCATTGATAATAGACTTGAAGTTATAGGTTTTGTGAAGCACACTAACACATTGTAATATTGCTATATTTTATCCCCTCGAGCAATTAACGCTCACTTCCGACTTCGAAAGAATCGTTGTCTCGTAGCTGAACTTCAAGTTCAGTCTACCATCGTTACACGAATCAAGGATTTGCAAGAGCAAGATCCTGAGCTTCAAATAAGTGTCTCTAAGCTATCGGATAACCCTAACTTCAGAATCAATTCTAAAGGACTCCTATGTTACCATGATCGAGTTTGTGTACCTAATGATGAAACTCTTCGCACCGACATCCTTTCTGAAGCTCATATGAGTTCTTTTTCTGTTCATCCCAGGTCTGTGAAAATGTATAAAGACCTACGTGAGCTCTATTGGTGGCCAGGCATAAAGCAGGCCATAATTGATTACATTTCCAAATGCCTCACGCGCCAGCGTGTTAAGGCAGCACATTGTGCTCCTACTGGACTATTACAGCCTATCGATCCACCGAAATGGAAATGGGAAAAGATAACCATGGACTTTGTTAGTGGTCTACCGTTAACCCCTGCAAGGCATTATACTATATGGGTTATTGTAGATCGTTTCACGAAGTTAGACCATTTTATACCAGTAAGAATGGACTACGGTCTTCCTAAATTAGCTGACTTGTATATCAAGGAAGTAATCCGACTCCATGGAGTACCTAAGTCTATTATCTCCGATCGGGATCCTCGATTTGCATCGCGATTTTGGAGAACCTTACAATGAGCTCTAGGCACCAGAGTTAATCTTAGCACAACTTTTCACCCTCAATCTGACGGTCAGTCAGAAAGGGTAATTCAGGTAAATCATCGAACAATCTGTCTATTGAAATCCTAGAAATTTGCATTGTTATTGAATCTCCCTATACAAATATTGGAAGACATGCTTCGGGCATGTATTATCGATTTTGGTGGAACTTGGGAGAAATCTCTACCTCTGGTCGAGTTTGCCTACAACAACAGTTATCAAGCATCTATCCAAATGGCCTCGTATGAAGCATTATATGGTAGGCGATGCAAAACTCGATTGTGTTGGTCGGAGCTTGGTGAGGGTAAGATGTTAGGCCTTGACTTGCTTCGTGAAATTGAAGAATGGGTTACCATTATTCATGATCGTTTAAAGGTTTCCTTTGATCGACAAAAGGCTTACGCTGATCTTAAAAGAAGAGACATTGAGTATGAAGTTGGTGAAAAATCCTTTCTTAAAGTGTCACCGTGGAAGAAAGTCTTGAGATTTGGCAAGAAGGGGAAATTGAGTCCACAGTTCATTGGACCCTTTTAAATTATTGAAAAGATTGGCTCAGTGGCATATCGGCTATTGCTACCCTCAAAATTGAGTAAAATCCATGATTTCTTACATGTATCAATGCTTTTGAAGTATCGATTTGACCCCTCACACATTGTGGAACCCGAATCTGTAGAACTTCGACCAAATTTATCCTACGAGGAAGAACCGGTCCAGATTCTTACTAGGGAAGTCAAGAGGCTTCGCAACAAAACTGTATCGTTAGTTAAAGTGCTCTGGAGGAGCAACACTAATGAGGAAGCCACTTGGGAGCCTGAAGAGACTATGAGACAACAATATTCACATCTCTTCAGTTCAGGTAATAATTCGAGGACGATTTTTTCTTAAGGGGGGAGAGTTGTAACACCCCGAAATCCGGTCTAGTCAGAATTAAGTTCTGATGATCGGAAATTCTACATTGATGAAGCCTAGATATTGTATCGACTAGTTAATTATTGGTATCAAACCGTAAATGGGCTTAAAACATCGTAATTGGACCCTATTAAATAATATGTAACCTAAATGGTGACTAAAATCGAAGAAAATGCAAGTGGGAGATCAATACAATAGTTGAATGAAAATGAGGGACTAACCATGCGATTAGCCCTTTTCTTTTATGATTTTCCATGTGGAGTAACCGGGAGAGCTTCCTTCAATTGAAGGAAAGCTATTTTAATTAAAGACAAAAAGGAATAACAAAGTTGCCTACCCGATTTCAAAAGGAAGCTAACACCTCTCTATCTTTATCATCTTCATCACTTACCTCTAAGCACACACCTCCATTGGAGGAATTTCAAGCTTTGCAATTTCTTCATTTATCGATAGCGAATCGTTGCTATTGATCGGGTAAGCTATATTCTTCAAACGGTTATTGGATTCCATGGATGTATTGAGTGTAATCTAAACTAGGGTTTTGACTATCCATGAATATCTTATCCTTGTCATCTCTATTGAAATCAGTTATCGATCTTCATATTGTTATATTGATATTGATATCGAAATATCGACCTTAACAATCTTCCTATTGATTTTTTAGCTCAAGAAGTGGAGAAAGAGGTTTCACCATCTCCATCACAAGCTAGGAACAAAAGGATTACTATCCGAGAGCCTTGAAGCTTTGGATTGTTAAGGTGAGTGTAGTCGGAGTCTCGGGTTTAGGCGAAAGGCCTTCCCGGATCATTATTTGATATTTTAGATTACATCGCTAATATTGTTGTTGAAGAAATTGCATTGGATGGTTAATCGGACACTTTGGTAAGTGTCGGTAAGTTGTCATTGAACATTGGTTATTGTCATTGATATTGTCATTGTGTATTGTCATTGATTTAGGCATTGTCATTGGATTATTGTATAGAAACCATCGGACATTGATATTGATATCAAACTATGAATTATTGATGATGAGATACATGTATTGGTCATTAACGATATTGAATTCATCGGACATTGGTATATCTTTGATTATTGAAATAAATATGAATATTACAACCTTGGATTGGAATGGACTTTGGATACAATTGGCATGCCATAGAATTCATGAGCCCAGTGTACGGTTGGACTACGGTCCTAAGGCTACGCCCTATATTGATTTGGTGAGGTGGAGGGATGCGTTGCTATTAGTCATATTGGCGAGGCGGAAGGACTAGACCATTTATTGATTTGGCGACGCGTAGGAATTAGCGTATCCATGATATTGATTCAATCCAAGTACTAAGAATGAAGATGAAACGTGTTTATACCCTTGAAATATTGCGTGTAAAGTTTCGTTGCATTTGGACATCGTTCGACAGGGTAAATCGAATAAAACCCAGCAAAAATCTGTCATTACAGATCATGACGTATCGAAATGGGTGATGACATTTTGGTACGGGTGCACAATATTGAACCTAAGAGTATAGGCGTACCAAAACGGAATAGTGCCGTTTTGGAACATTTTGTCACTGGAGACTAATGTTTCGGTACGGGTTCATAGCATACCGAAACGAGTCAATGTCAAAGGTGGTCAATCCGTTCCGATACTAGTCAAACATGTATCGAAACAGTCTAAAGGGAAAGGTCAACAGGAGTTGACTCTCGTGCACCTGTTTCGAAACAACCTAGGGTGTTTCGATACGGGGTTAGGTAAATTGGTTAAAGGCTTATTGGACATATTGCTAATGTTACAATTTAGCCACTGAATTTCTTAAAGATAAATTGATTATGTTAATGAGCTCCAAATAGTATGAAAGTTTATAGGCTAGTTATCCATGCATTAATTATATTGTTTTACTGTCTGTTACTTTAAAAGACATGTTATTGTCCTAAATTGTTATTTGTGGATTTCTTATGATTGATTTGGACTAATAAACATATTGGTAACGTTCTGTATGACTAATATTGATTAAGAATATGGTTAAGAAGAAATTTTATAGCACCGATCATCGTATTGTCCTCCGGTAATACGCTCCGACCTTGTTCTCTACCAGGCCGGGAAGGGGGTGTTACATTGTACCAAGCTTTCACCGCATGGTTTGGGAGTCCGTGTGGAGTTGTGTGTTTGAGATAGTGATAAGTGGGTGACATGCCATCAGTTGGGAGTCTAACATCGAGTTCTTCAGAGTTGTTGTGATGCCTTGATGTTCCTTAGTGGAAATTAAACAAATGAGTGTGGATCTTGTAAAAGATCAGTAAGTGCACAGTTTCGAAGTGATTTCGTTGAGTAAAGATATGTTCTTTGTAACTATTGTTTGATGTTTCGGCAAAGTTGAGATCTAGATAAATAGTCTACTTGGTTTGTTTGCTGGTTAGGTTTTACGACACTGCGGTGTGTACATGTTACCTTTTGACACGAGATTCGAGGTTTGTGATGGAACCTTATCCCTTGGTGGATTTCATACGATGAAAGATAGTAAGACTCTTGCATGAACCGAGTGTTTGGAAGCTGATTTAGTTGTTGATATGAGTTATCGTGCCAAGTTTAAGGTAAGTGCTTGAGGCGAGTTGAGACGTTCATTTTTTTAGAAGTCTTGCATTGGGCAAGAAATGGTATTGATGAGGGATGTCGTCATAGTTAGAGTCTCCTTTATGTAGTCACCATGGAGGAATCTTTTCGCTTTAGATGCAACGGTTGTTTAACCTCCTGTTCTTTTAGATCATGCGGAGTACTGGAAGGATTTTGTTGTGCATCAACATTTAGGGTTTTATAGCATAAGTTAAGTTCCTTGATGATGTTTTTGTGAGACAATTTTGTCGGGGTACCATTGGGTTTTGTTTGTCGTCTTAATGAACCAAGCAAAGATAAATTACTTCTAAATGAAAGAATCAGTTGAGATTATGTTTGTATCGTAAGAAGACAAGGGTTATAATTGACAAGTGTTGTGAAAGATCAGAGTAGTGCAGTGGGATATGTTTGAGAACGTTGGAGCGTTATAAAGTTTTAGCATCTTCTTTGGTTTACCAGTGTAAATTTTGAGGACGTAATTTCTTTTAAGTTGGGAAGAGTTGTAACGACCTGAATTTCGAGTTAGCAATTTGGGTCTCGGACACGGGTATTGGGCATTTGTTGAGCGTTTAAAGTAAGTATTTAATTTGGGCCTAGTGAAAAAATGGAAGAAATGTGAAGTGAGATTTTATTAATTAGTTGTCATCTTTTATTTGATGAGTGGGGGGAGTTTGAAATTTAAAAGGATGAATATAGGAGAAAAAAGGGATATTATGTTGGAAAGAGGGAAAAAGGAAAAAGATGATGTGATGCAGAGAGAGAAAATACAAAAGTGAGAGAAAGAGAGAGGAGCTTCCAAGCTTTGATTCACTGCCGTCGTGGCCTTCACCGCTGTCACCATCGGATCTCCCTCATTGAGAGGAGTCGACTGGTGATTGTCTCGTAGCCGTAGCAGAAGCCATTCACAAAGGAGGAGCTTGAGAAGTTTCAGAATAGATGGAAGGTGAACTTCCGGCGCTCACCACTGTAAGTCGTTGCCACTGCCGTGATCGACAATTCCTGGAGTGCCGAACTAGAGCTCGATGTACACTTTCAGCCACCGTAGGCTGCCGCACGCGCCATCACTAAGGGTGGGCGTGCGTTTGCCCAGGTGGGTGCACAGTGCTAGGATGCATCGCGCCACACAAGATCTTGCTACCCGGGTGCACGTGGTCCTTGCTGCACCGGATCATTGGATGCGGGTGCACATCAGTTATCATGCACAACGCCACACTGGATAATCTAGATGTTCAACCAATCTTTGATCGTGTTGACCAATTGTTGAATTTTTCTAGAGGACCCTACTCGAGGTTTCTCGACATTCCAGATCCATTGGCGCAGTACGTTTTGCCAATTTTGAACTAGGTAATCTATTTTTATGCATTTTACTCTTCGAATTCATTAAAGTATGTGATTAAGTGATAATTATGGTATTAATTGATATACGAGGATTATTTGGGATCTGATATCGGATCAAGTGGAATATTCGGGAAGCTTGGATAAGGATTTTAGCGATATCGACTTAAGGTTAGTACACCTCAAACTCTAAAATGCTTCATGAGCATCATAAGTATAATTGCCTTGCTTGTTAGTGGTTGCAAAATAGGTTGATGATAGATAAACATGTGTAGAGACTGGTATTATGATGCTTGTATGTATGAGATGCATGATGTTACGGATATGTTGAGACTCATGGAGGCTTTAGAGACCATGTAGGTTCGTTTGAGATGCTCGTATGATTATTCGATGATTGTTTATTGATTGAAATAATTGTGATGCCTTTTATGCTTGTTTGAATATATTGATAAGATTTGATGGAAATTATGCTTAAGGGTTAAATACTCGATTAAATGATTATGAAGCCGATAATTAACAATAATTGATAAATGTGTTAGTAAACAAACTATAACGACTTTTATAAGCTTTAGGGATCGAATAAAGTGTTGTAAAATTGTAATTCAAGGAAATGGTGTGAACCCGTGTTAGGGTATCGGTACGAGCCTTGGCCGTACCGGTACGCGTTTGGGGGCCGCATCAGTACGAGTCAACCCGTACCAATAGTTGTGGAAACTAAGGATTTCCAGTAAGCTATTTTGGTATCGGTAAGCGTGTGAGTACTGATACTTAAGGATACTGTATCGATAATCGTGTTCGAGTATCGTTACCCACATAACGAAATAACCTTTAATGATCGAAAAAGATGGAATTTAACGTGGGGATATTAATGATATAATATTGATTAATGGAGATAATTAATGAGGATGATTAATATACACTTTCATAATGTATTAACTCGGCAAAGTCTTGGGTGACTTGTTTGTATAATCAACTATATGGATCTTTGGTGGATCGTGTGATGTTGTGTGCCAAGTATGAGCACTTGTTTGGTCGAGTTACCATTGATTGATGGGATCAGATAACTAGAGAAAGAGTGTTGCAACACCATGGTTAGAGATGTCGGATGCACGTTCCCCATGCTGTGTGACACTAGGCCTCATTTGCTGATACTCGAGGAGAGATGTTGAGTATGGGTGTACGTTCCCAAGGTTGTGTGATACTGGGCCTCACTCTAGGTTTGTGGTTATGACATTGTGTATTTCACTCGGATGATCTGGTGAGATCTCGAGTATGATTAGGCCTTTTGGGCCCTTTATGATGTTTTGCTATGATGAGAGCATGTGTTTAAGCGACCGGTGGTAGCACCGCATGATTATTTATCTATCCTTATTGCTCGTACTAGCTTTGATGCTTATGTTTATGATTAGCATCAAGTATAGTAGAGTAGATGTGTACCACTAATCTTTGTAAGCTCAGCGCTCGAAATCATTGTTTCCGTGCGTAGGTTGATCGTCAGATCGTGGGTTCGATGAGCTATATCAGTTCGGGATTCTAGTGTGTGGTGGTTTTCAGAGTGCGGTAGTTGAGTTTAGTGGGCTATGTATTCATAGGACCTTACGTGGTTGAGTCTCAATTTCTTATTTTTGAATTTTTATAAATCAAGTCAAATGTTTAAATGTTTAAATTAAAGTAGAGTTCCTTTGTAACGATTTACATTATTTATCTATATTTTTTTAACTGTTAGCTTTAAATGCTTTTGAGAATTTCCTTATTGGGCTAAAGCTAGTTTGGGAAATTTTATGGTTTTTGGTTTGGGCTTAGGCCCAAATTGTGATATTTGGGTCGTGGGTGTTACATGGAGAACATGGTATGTATACTGTAAAAAAAATTCTTTCTGGCTTGAAACAAGCCTCAATGCAGTGAAATCTAAAATTGACGGAAACATTGCTTGTTGCAAGATATAAGCATAACAAATTTGGCTATTCCTTATTTACTAAAAGACAAGATGAGAGGTCAATAATAATTCTTATTTATGTGGATGATCTTCTTTTAATTGGAAATGATTTTGAGCTCTTCAATGAATTGAAAGTTATACTAAATCATAACTTCAAGATGAATGATTTTGGATATTTGAAATATTTTCTAGGTCTTTAAATCTTGAGGTTAGATGAAGAAATTTTACTAAACCAAAGGAAATATCTTTTAGAACTTATAGGAGACACTAGTTTAGGTGGGGAACCCAATTGTGACTCATTTGGAACAAAATTTGAAGCTTACAACAGTTGAATATGGTGAACATATGAAATAATCTGAAGATGATGTTATGGTTTGATAGGGGTGCTTTTCATGGATGTAGAATCCCCAATCAAGTTGTGTGGAAGTAATCCTATGTGCTAGACTCGAACAAACAAGGTATGAGCAGCTTTCTTGAATTTCAAGAGGAACTAGTTAGGTGTTTCTTGAAAATTCTAAAAACAATAATCAAAAGTTAAAGAAAGTAGAGGAAATATGAGAAATTAGATGAAAAATAAGAAGAATTATATAAGAAATATTGAAAAGGATAAAAATAAAAGATAGAAAGCAAATTCATATTTAAATTTTGGTGGAGATGGAATCAATGGAGCTTGTAGAAGAAGATGGTTATGGCGTGTTAAATAGATAGATGTCTCATGGAACCCTAATAATCTCAATTGACTAGGAAACCTCCACGATATGGATCTAACCGGCCCTCCTACCCGTAGTTAGATTGAAACCTCAGAGTGTGAAGATCATCTCTCGTACAAACTAGTTGAAACATTAAAAAAGACTTTGAAAGTACAAGTTTATCAACACTTGTAAACATGTACTTAAAAGAATACTTTTAGTAAACTCTCAAATCTGGAAAATAATAAAGAAGTCTCCATCATTTTATAGGGAAAAATGGCCTTTGGGCCACAATTTATGATGACCTTTGGATTACCTCTAATCCAACGATTAAGAGAAATCCTCCTAGGGTAGAAACTCTTTTTTGGAAAGCAAGTAGGATTTCTTGTAGAGGTTGGAGTTCTGGCTGATTACATATTTAATTATTCTAAGTCCTAATAAAATAGAAAATAACTTAAAAATCTTAAGTGAGCTAACTCATAAATTAGACTCAAACTTTATAACATAGTTTTGGGTCAAAATATTACAAAATAAACCTAAGAATACTTTTATTTATTAATCATGTATGGGATTTCCCATTATGCACAATCCTCACTATAATGGTCGTATCTTGAGCTCCAAACGTTGAATTGATACGTTTCAAAGTGTGATGGAAAGCTAAGAGAATGACTCACAAGTTGAAAGAAGACTTCATGGTCGAAATATGCTTGAATCGCAATCCAAAAGTCAAAATAAGTCAACTAAATTTCTGGTCTTGCAAGTAGACCTATTTCAAACAGGTATCATTCTCCATCCTCAAAAGGACTCGTCCTCAAATTTGAACTGGTAATTGGAGAGAATGGAAAAACATAGTATGAAGAACTTACTTTGTGGATACCTGGATCGAAGACAAGTTGTTTCCAACCTTTAGAGTTGGATAAAAATGATTGTTGGTGTCGGCAAACGCGAAAGAGTATATCCTCACTTTGTGTTGCTTATCCTGGCATGGTGTGTGCTTTATTTTGGTCTGGATCAACTCTACTTCATGCCATGGCTAAAGAACTTCATGTCTTGGATTGAATCAATGGTGCTTTGTATGCTATGAAGTTTAACCATCTCTTGGAAGAACAAGTGGTGTTCTTTCTCTTTTTCTCGCGGCAAACCTCTAGGTGGTTCACCTAACACATCATCCATGATTCTAAGTGTTTATAATCGATTTCATCACTCTCGTAGGTGGTGGGAGTAATGATTTCTTCAACAAAAACATCATCTTGGTCCTTGCATTTAAACTTGGTAGATTCTCGGCTCCAATGGATGGTTTGGTCGATTGGGACATATCATTCTCTGGTGTGATGCTCACTTCTTCAACATGACTCATCAATGGTTGTTCACTATCACTTTCCTCATGTCCGGAAGATGATTCTTCTTTAACATCAACATTTGCACTAATACTATAATATGAGGTAGAAGTATGAATAGAATCAAGTGTAACTTTTGGATGTGGTGCATCATCATATGTGTTTTCTTTTGGATGATCATTAAATTCTTCTTCATCATTATGCAAGATCAAGTTCTCTATTTTCACGTCTTCCCATGTTCTCCAGGATAAAAAAATTTTCATCATCCTTGGATCTTGCGTGCACAAGTTCTTGTGGAATATTTTGCTCTACTATGATAGCTTGCAATTTCCCATCGAAGCATTTCAGCAATTGTGTTAATTTTTGCATGGTATCGGCCAAGGATTCAAGGGTCTCTGGTTGTTGCTCTTCTTTTCTTTGGAACATGTAACATGTCTCAAATGCTTCTCCCCATACTCATCACGATCGTATTTAGCATAAGAATCATCATAATAATCATAATAATAAATATATTTGATATGAGTAGAAAATTGTTGAGGTTTATGTGACATCATGAAACTTATCAAAGAAACTTACAAGGCTCTATGAATCCACAGAAAAGTTAAACATCAATTGAATTTATAGTTGCAAGGAGAAAGAAAGTATGCATCTCTTATTCTTCCTACTAACACAATGGGAAGCTAAAAACATGATGTTGAGCTAAAAACATACTTTTGAGCTGATTCACACCATGTCATCCATCTTTCACCTCCTAAATCAAAACAAACATAATTTCCACAATCAAGCTCAAAATATAATTAGAATATGAAGGAATTAATCACAACAAAGAGTATATAATTATAACCTATCAGTCCTTAATGAGGCAACTTGCTTATGATAGTGACCACAAAGGATGGTAATTGTGATATTGTTGTCCTTTTGTGTCAGTTAGCACTTGAGGGGTTGTTGATGACAAATCGAGAGTTAAACATGTTGGTTGGTGTCATGCCTTGGGGCATTTGCTTGATAGCTTGGCTTGGTTCCACTTACCTCTTGGTGAGGTATATGAATGCTTGAGGAGAATGTGTTATATTATGTTGTGGTAAAGGAATTTAGATGTCCTAGTGTTAGTACTACGGTACTTATATAAGGGGATGTGTACTTCGGGCTAAGTGATCAAGTACATCTGAAGTACCCACGGGCTGAGTGATCTGGGTGCGGTTAGAACCTATATGTTGCTATTGTGATCTGAATAAGGTAATAGACTCGATAGGCTGAGTGAGCTTGAGTAACCTAATAGGCTGAGTGGGCTCGAGTAACCTAATAGGCTAAGTGACCTCAGGTAAAGACTACTTGTGGCTAATGTGATCCAAGTATGTCTAGGACGTATTTGTGCCTATGGTGATCCAGATATGGTCCCTAACCCGACGACTGTGTGAACACGGGTAACCCAACGGCTGTGTGAGCACAGGTAAAGTAGGGCTTCGTTGGCCGTTATGTGGATGATGTTTAAATGTTTTTATGTATGTTGTGTGGATGCTATAGGTGATAGCTTATGCACCCAATGACGGAGTGATTAGGGTATGGCATGTATTAACTCGATAGGCTATGTGAGCTCGAATATCTCGATTGGCTGTGTGACCTCGAGTATGGTAATGTATGGAGTAATTTCTATGAATTCTCGTAGACTTGTTGATGCCTTGAGATAGGTGATCTAAGAACTCTAGCTAGTGTAGTCTAGATAATATCTCATAGATAGCGGAAGCATTATCTATGCTCTCTTGATTATACTTATCTTGCATGCTTATTTTATGATAATCACGAATTGTGGTAGAGTAGAAATGTACCATTGAGCTTTGTTAGCTTAGCGTGTGGATGTTTAGTTTTTCCGTGCGTAGGTGGACAAGTCACCTTTGGTGGAACTCATCGAGGAGGATTTCCCAGCACCGCGTTCGCTTCAGAGTATAGTACTTGTTAGTTTAGTTTGGGCTAATGTATTCATAGGACCTTACCACTGTTGAGTTTGTAACTCTATTTGAAATATTATTTTTGTTTATGGTGCTTTAAACTCAGATCTTCTATTTTGTAAACTTATTTAAATGCTTATTTACTTTAATGGATTTATGGATCTTTAATGCTTTTAAATGTTGGCTAAACTTATGTTTTAAATTGAAAATTTGATGGGTCAATGTTTGGGTGACCCAACTGTAGTACTTTGAATCCGGATTAGGATTGGGATGTTACAATAGTGGTATTATAGCTTAGGTTTACACGGTTCTAGGAAACCATTGGGTGGTATAGAGGTCATAGTAAGGTGTCTAGTGAATACAAGCCCCTAAAGTTAAGTTGTACTCTTCCAAGACTAGGAATCTTGATGATGCTACCTTGTTTTCTAGTGTTTCAAAAAAATTCGATCGCGAGTGAAGCCAAACGCGACCAAGAAAGTCGTGAGAAGAGCCATGTCTCTCAAGCAGAAAATTTGGGTAAGGAATTTTTCCTGGATGTTGGGGACACAAGCCTTCCGGGAAGTACCGGAAGCAGATGGGCGAGCCACCTCCATGATCTTACCTCTGCACTCTTGCAAGTGGTGCGTGCTATCCTGAGGTAATCTAAGACACCTCGTAGGACTCCTGTTGAGAGGCTTCACCATTTTGGGTCGAAAGACTTTGAAGGTTTGGGTGAGGATGACCCGATCAAGGCTTACAAGTAGTTAAGTGACACTCAGAGGATTCTGAAACAGATGAGAGAGAGTTCGGAGGATGACCTCGATTGCATTGTCTCCCTTCTTAAGGTCAATGCACATGAGTGGTGGGAGACTGTTGAGTTGGGGCTACAACCTGCACTTCCTACATGGGATGTCTTTGTGGATGAGTTCAAGAAAAGGTACATCAGTGAGGTTCACATGGATGAAATAAGAGATTATTTTTGCATCTAGTTCAGGGGGACCGTACAATGTTTGAATATGAGCAGGATTTCCTACGATTGAGCGTTATGCTCCGAAGTTGGTTACCACCAAGGAGTTGAGGTGTAAGAGGTTCAGACATGGTTTGAAGGTTGACCTTCAAATGCACGTTATAGCGGGTCACCTTGGGACATTCTCTGAGCTAGCTAATAGTGCTAAAGCACTTGAACGACTTCGGGTTTAGGCACCGAGTCAATTTGAGGACTCCAGAGGCTTTGTAGTGGGGACACAAGATGTCATAAGTCGTTTACCGGCTCTGTCGAGGAGTTTTCATGTAACCCCCTTAGCCCGGCCTAGACGCTTGACCCAAACCACGAAGATTACACGGGGAAAACCAAAGTCAACCCGAAAGTCAACCTTGATTCACGACCCTTTTTTATTTTAATCTTGTCAAGATGCACATTAAACCTAAGTGAGTACTCACGAATCATGATTGAGAAAGGCACAACGATCGGATAACATTCAGGGACTCAAATGCTCAATTTACGCGTTTAGGGACCAAATTGTAAATCTTGGAAATTAGAAAGACTTCATCGATTTTAGGGTTACCAATATGAAATTAATCATGTTACATGCTTCTCTGCCAAATTTCAGCTTAAATAAACATTCCAAGCTCAAGCAATTGCATCCACAACATTTAGGACTAAAATGTAAAGCATGAAAACTCAAAACAATTCAAAACAGCCTCCAACGGTCAACTGTATCGAAACGCCTACCCACTGTACCGAAACACACGTATCAAAACGGTGTTTACCGTTTCGGTATGCGGGTATGTTCCAAGACCAGTACCGAAACAGGGCATACCAGTAGCCAAACTGTTTCGAAACACCCTTCATCCGTTTCGAAACACCAAGACCATTACAGGCCCCCGTTTCGAAACAACTGATGGTGTTTCAATACACCCTGCCCAGAAACAGCAGATATAGCTCGTTTTTCAGCCTTTATCCTATTCAAATATGCCTATAAGGTTCCCAAATCAAACCAGTAATTCATTTCACAATTAAAAAGCATGTTTAGGACCCTCTAGCTCAAGCATGACATTAAACACAAAATCACATAGTCTAAATGCATGCTCCCTAATATCCAAAACCAAAATAAGCAATCCAACTCCAAACAAAACATTTAAGGCCATTTACAACTCAAAAATACGAACATAAACATGCCACAAACCTAGGGAGTTCAAACATATCTTCCAAATACAAACTTGGTTTCCCATTGCCACTATATCAAAACTAAGGTGTACGAAAACATCACCATACATGAGCTTGTACTTCCTTAGATGTTCTTAACCTCCTTGATGCCCGAAAACACTTTAATTATCTGCATTATTGGTAAAAGAGAGCGTAAGCACAAAAGCTTAGTGAGACATGCTCTAAACAAACCAACTCAATAATGCATTTCTTGAAAACATTTTCTCAAAAGCTTTTTAACAACATGCTCATTCTATCTCATGCTTGAAAACCATTCAAAGCAACTTCTCATTGAAAACACATGTACCATCATTATATCTCATGCATTTAAACCAATGAAAAACTCATGGCAAGGCCACACTCATGCTTGTAACACCAAAGCACCTCATATACAAATCTCATATGCATTTCTTAAAGCATAAATCATTTCATCAAAGGTACATGTGAATCAAAAACCATTTCATATTTTATATTGGCATTATACATCTCATTATTACTCGGATATGCGGACATCTCACTAGACACTTCCGGTGGCATCTACCGTCACCGTACTCACTCGTCTAGCAACATAATTTCTAGTGGAATCTCACATCACCGTAATCACATGGCGGAATCTCTCATCGCCACAAAGCTTGGGTATTTCACCAAGTCCTACCCGATGGAATGCCCATCATCGGTTCTCTCCCTTTGGCTTAACCAAAGAGCACGTACGAATTATTAGTTTATAGTGCACTCTCATCCTATTGATCGATCAATTATATTCGGTAAGTATCTCAACATCTATGCCAATATATTAAGTCAAATCATCATCTCACCTACTGTTTTTCATGCAACAAATCTCAAAACATTCTCATCTCATTTTAAAACCATAACATTTGCCATGCTTTAAACAAAAGCTCAAAACTCAACCATGCAACATTATACATCATGAAATCATTTCAAGCATCATCTCATGCTATAAAACATGCATAAAAACAGTAGGAATTTATCTATCTCAAACCATGAGCATGTAAAAGCATTTTAGGGGCAAACACCACATTCCAGAGAGCAATCTAGCCAATACTTACTTCCGGACATAGGAAGGTGTTTCAAACCTCTCCTAAATCCCCAAACCTTGATTCTTGTCCCTCAAGGACTTCTAAATCCACACGCACTCACAGATTACGTTTTGCTTGCTTGTCGAAACACTATCTAGGCTTCCGGATCGACACAAAAGGCGTCCGAAGATGTCTCCCCTCTAATGGCTAATTTCTCTTTGATTTGGGCAAGTTTTCTTGAAAATCCAATGAAGAAACAAGAGACTTTGATGAGGAGAAGATTAGGAATCAAAAAGGAATTAGAATCCAATCAAAAAGGATGAAAATCAATAGCAAATTGATGGAGAAAGAGTGTTTGGCTGAAAAGAATTTGAGAGAAAATGGAAGAAGAGAAAATTGACGTAAAGTGGTTATGAAAAGTCAAAGGTAGTTTCTCTCTTTTAATTATCTTATTTTCCTTAATTAAAACTATATTAAAATCACCCAAAATAAAGAGAAATCTAATTAAAACATTTTGGTAAAATTAGCTCCTTAAAGATTCAAAGTTTCAATCCTTTACAAAACAGTCATTGGTTAACTTTGTAAAAACTGCGATTTGGTCACTACATCGAAATGTAGTATTTCCAAACCTTATTTTGTAAAATTGACTTCACCATAGTCTTTAAATGATGATTTTTAGATATTTTTCTATATTTTTAAAGCATCCCGAACTAGGTGTTCCTTAAACCCTCCTTTTATATTCGAACCGCTCTCGACCGGTCCGATTCGAATTCTAAAACATCTAAGCCCAAATTTGGTATGTTACAACTCTCCCCCTCTTAAGAAATTTCATCCTCGAAATTTACCTGGAGGAAAAAGGTAAGGAAACTGCTTCTTCATATCTTCCTTTCTTTCCCACGTGGCTTCCTCAACACCACGATGTCTCCACAACACCTTAACCAGCTCGATAGTCTTACCACGGAAAACCTTATTGTCCGAATCCAAAATCTCAATTGGTTCCTCATCATATGTCAAATCTGGATTCAACTCAACTTCCTCCACAAGCATAACATACGAAGGATCCGATCTATACCTACGAAGCATGGATGCATGAAACACATTATGTATCTTTTCCAGCTCTTGTGGTAGTCTCAGCTTATAAGCAACAGGACCCATTTGTTCTATCACCTCGCATGGTCCAATGTATCTAGGGCTCAACTTGCCCTTCCGGCCAAATCGCATCACCTTCTTCCAAGGTGAAACCCTTAAGAACACACGATCACCCACCGCAAATTCTATCTCCTTACGCTTCAAATTCGCGTAAGACTTTTGCCGATCCGATGCTGCCTTCAACCGCTCACAAATGAGCTTCACCTTCTCGGTGGTTCCTTTCAACAAAGCCGGCATCGAGACCAACTTTTGTCCCGTTTCAGCTCAACAAAGGGGAGTTCTGCACTTCCTCCCATACAAAGCCTCATAAGGTGCCATTTGAATACTTTCCTGGTAGCTATTATTATAAGCAAACTCCACCAAAGGCAAGTGCTTCTCCCAAGAGCCTTGAAACTCAATCACACAACACCTCAACATATTCTCAAGCACTTGGATAACACGCTCCGACTGCCCATCCGTCTGCGGATGATAAGAAGTACTAAAATTCAGACGCGTACCCAATGCTTGATGTAAACACTCCCAAAACCTTGCTGTGAACCTCGGATCTCTATCCGATACTATAGATTTTGGTACACCATGCAAACGTACAATCTCAGCAATGTACAGCTCTGCAAGCTTATCCAAGGTATACGTAGTATGCACGGGTATGAAATGCGCACACTTCGTAAGGCAATCCACAATCACCCACACAGAATTCTTCTCTGACGGCGACAAAGGCAAACCAGACACAAAGTCCATGGTTATCCTCTCCCATTTCCATTCAGGAATCCTCAACGGTTGCAATAACCCCGAAGGAAACTGATGCTCAGCCTTAACCCGCTGACAAACCATGCACTTGCTCACATACTCAGCAACATCTTTCTTCAAACCCACCCAATAGTACTCATCATTTAGATCACGGTATATCTTTGTACTACCAGGGTGCATAGCAAAAGGACTACTATGAGCTTCAGCCAGAATAGTACGCCTCAACTCCACATCATTCGGCACTACTATCCGACTTCCAAAACATAACACACCATCATCATTAAAACAAAAAATCGATGGTCTACCCTCAGCAATATCCTGAACATGTGGCACCAAAGAATCGTCCAACAACTGTTTATCCTTTATCAACTGGACTAGAGATGGTTTCACTTGCAATTCAGCAACAAGACCTCCATCTCGCAATATGCACAAGCTAGCAAACATCACCCTTAACTCCACCGCCACTTTTCTGCTCAAGGCGTCGGCCACAACATTGGCCTTTCCCGGGTGATACTCGATCGTTAGATCGTAATCCTTAAGCAACTCCACCTATCGTCGTTGCCTAAGATTCAACTCTTTCTGAGACATCAAATACTTCAAGCTCTTGTGATCCGTGTACACAGTACACTTCTCACCATAAAGATAATGTCTCCAGATTTTCAAAGCAAATACCACCGCAGCTAACTCAATATCATGCGTAGGATAATTGCGCTCATGCACTTTCAATTGACGCGATGCATAAGCCACTACCTTACCCTTCTGCATTAGCACACACCCCAAACCAACGTAGGATGCATCACTATACACCACAAACTCTTTCCCTAATTCAGGTTGAACCAATATAGGAGCTTGCATCAAAGCCACTTTAAGCTTCTCAAAGGCTTGTTGTCTCGCTTCCGTCCACTCATACTTAACCTCTTTTTGCAACAACTTCGTCAAAGGGGCAGCAATCTTAGAGAATCCATCCACGAATCTCTGGTAGTATCTCGCCAGCCCAAGGAAACTACGGACTTCGTGAATAGACTTAGGAGGCTTCCAATTCATCACCGCCTCAACCTTCTGGGATCAACTCGAATCCCTTCTGCCAAAACCACATGACCTAGGAAAACAACTTCCTTAAGCCAAAACTCACACTTGCTCAACTTAGAATAGAGTTAATTTTCCAACAACGCTTGCAAAACAATCCTCAAATGACCTTCATGCTCCTCCTCAATACGAGAGTACACAATGATATCATCGATGAACACCACAACGAACTTGTCCAAGAATTCATGGAACACCCTATTCATCATGTCCATGAAAGTAGCAGGAGCATTCGTTAAACCAAACGGCATTACAAGGAACTCATAATGCCCATACCTCGTTCTAAAAGTTGTTTTCGGCACATCCACATCCTACACCTTTAGCTGATAGTACCATGACCTCAAATCAATCTTGGAAAACACCGCCGCTCCCCGAAACTGATCAAAGAGATCATCAATCCTCGGCAAAGGATACTTGTTCTTAACGGTCAACTTATTCAGCTAACGATAATCGATGCACATTCTCATCGTGCCATCCTTCTTTTTTACAAACAAGACCGGTGCACCCCAAGGTGACACACTAGGCCTAATGAAACCACGGTCAATCAACTCCTGAAGTTGCGTCTTCAACTCCTTCAACTCTTTGGGTGCCATGCGATAGGGAGCAATGGACACCGGAGTTGTATTTTCATAAATCTCAATTCCAAACTCAACCTCTCGACTAGGCGGCAAACCAGGTAATTCCTTCGGAAACACTCCAGGGAACTCACACACGGTCCTTATATCCTGAACGCGCACCTCCTTTGAACTAGGATTCATGACAAAGGCTAGATAAGCCTCACAACCTTGCTGCAACACCCGGCTTGCTTCCAACGTAGACACCACATTGGCAAGAAACTTCATATTCTCACCCACCACCACCACCACCTCGTAATCATCCACAAGTTTCAACGAAACTCGCTTGCTTTCGAAATCCACCACGGCTCTATGCTCAACAAGCCAATCCATGCCAAGAATTACATCAAAGCCGTAGAATGGAAATTCCATGAGATCAACAAGAAAAACATGATTTTGCACCTTCAAGGTACATCTCATATACAACTTTCTTGTTACAACCATCTCACGAAAGGAACTAGTCACACGCATACCCACATCCAAAGACTCAACAGGTAAACCAAGCATTTGGGCATGTTCACGCAATATGTACGAGTGTAGATCCAGAATCAATCAAAGAAAGTAATGACAAGGATTGCAAAGTAAAGGTACCTGCGATCACATCCGTATCATTCCTTCCCTCGTGATGGGCATACACTCGAGCTTGACCGCCACCCTCAGGTTGGACATCCACAACATGTGCTACGTTTCTTCCACCATCATCCCTATGCTGAAAATTACCAAGGCCGCGCCCACGACCTCTCTGTGGCTCTGCTGCTCTCACTGAAGCCTGTCCCTATCTCAACGGTTGATGACAATCTTTCTTCAAATGCCCTCGGTTCCCACAATTCCAGCATGTCCCAAGGTTACCCCAACACTCACCACCGTGTCTCCTACCAGAACGGTTACACTCAGGAGTCCTCAAAACAACATTAGGTCCTTGCTGACCTCTACCAGGTTTACCACCCTCAAGCCTAGCATCATAGTGCGACCTCCTATCCTTCTATCTCTTATTGCGATCTCTACCAAAATCGCGTTCCGCAGCTGACTTCCCAGAGCTAGAGCCACCAGCTCGACTTGCCAAACCCAAGATTCGATTCAATGTCCTTGGCTTTGGTGACCAAGACATCGAAATCAGTGTAATCCGCTGCAAGCATATATGTCTTGACATCCGCTACTAGCCCATAACGAAATCATTCACACCTCTACCGCTCATTAGGGATTAGCTCAGGTGCATACTGACTAAGACGAACGAACTGAATCTCATGTTCAGCTACTGACATGTTCCCTTGCATGCGAGACATAAACTCTCTCTTCTTTTCATCGAGGTAACGTACTCCCAAGTACTTCCGCTTGAACGCATTCAAGAAAAACGTCCAAGTCACCTCATCATCCTCCATCCCGGAGATAGTGGTTGTCCACCACGTATAAGCATCACCATGCAACAATGACACAATACAACCCAACTTCTGCATATTGTTGCAGTTCAACTGCCCAAGAATCCTCTTGGTGCTCTCCAACCAAGACTCAGATTCTTCAGGCAACAATCCTCTAAACTCTGTTCCTCCAAGACTACGGAGACGCTCCAACGATAATCTCACATTAGCATCATCCTGATGCGCAGCTTCATGAGCTCCAGCTACGGCTGCCTGGAAAGCTCCAACAATAGCATGTATCAACACGGTCATATCAGGAGCAGCTTCCCCCTGCCCACCCTCGGGTCCAGCAACCCCAGCACCAACTCCAGCAGCACCAGCTCCGCCACCGCCAAGTGGTCTACCACCAGGGGGAGGAGGAGGCAATTCCTCAGCATTCTCCATGTTCTCATTATCAGTCATGGATCTAATATTGATTCTCAGCTCTCTACGCGGCCCCATAATAAAAACAATGCACTGAAAAAATTCAATAAACACAATTAGGCATAACAAGGTAAGTAATCCAAGTACTCAAGCTCATTTTCGAAAACAATTCTCTTCGTTAGTTTTGTTATGGCAATGGGATCCCCAACCACACTCCAAACATAGCATAGCATCACAAAACCATTTCAATTGAATCACACATCAATGTTCATACATCAAACTTTTACTAAAAAGACGCAATCATACATAATCACCTACAACAACCACATACCAAACCCCAATTATTCGATAACCTGGCTCTGATACCAACAAATGTAACCCCCTTAGCCCGGCCTAGATGCTAGACCCGAACCACAAAGATTACACGGGGAAAACCAAAGTCAACCCGAAAGTTAACCTTGATTCACAACCCTTTTTTACTTTAACATTGTCTAGATGCACATTAAACATAAGTGAGTGCTCACGAATCATGATTGAGAAAGGCACAACGATCGGATAACATTCAGGGACTCAAATGCTCAATTTACGCGTTTAGGGACCAAATTGTAAATCTTGGAAATTAGAAGGACTTCATCAATTTTAGGGTTACCAATATGAAATTAATCATGTTACATGCTTCTCTACCAAATTTCAGCTTAAATAAACATTCCAAGCTCAAGCAATTGCATCCACAACATTTAGGAATAAAATGTAAAGCATGAAAACTCAAAACAATTCAAAACAGCCTCCAACGGTCAACTGTATCGAAACGCCTACCCACCGTACCGAAACGCACGTATCGAAACGGTGTTAACCGTTTCGGTATGCGGGTATGTTCCGAGACCAGTACCGAAACAGGGCACACTAGTAGCCAAACTGTTTCGAAACACAAAGACCATTACAGGCCCCCGTTTCGAAACAACTGATGGTGTTTCAATACACCCTGCCCAGAAACAGCAGATATAGCTGGTTTTTCAGCCTTTTATCCTATTCAAACATGCCTCTAAGGTTCCCAAATCAAACCAACAATTCATTTCACAATTAAAAAGCATGTTTAGGACCCTCTAGCTCAAGCATGACATTAAACACAAAATCACATAATCTAAAGGCATGCTCCCTAATCTCGAAAACCAAAATAAGCAATCCAACTCCAAACAAAACATTTAAGGCCATTTACAACTCAAAAATACCAAAATAATCATGCCACAAACCTAGGGAGTTCAAACATATCTTCCAAATACAAACTTGGTTTCCCATTCCCACTATATTAAAACTAAGGTGTACGGAAACATCACCATACATGAGCTTGTACTTCCTTAGATGTTCTTAATCTCCTTGATGCCCGAAAACACTTCAATTATCTACATTATTGGTAAAAGAGAGCGTAAGTACAAAAGCTTAGTGAGGCATGCTCTAAACAAACCAACTCCATAATGCATTTCTTGAAAACATTTTCTCAAAAGCTTTTTAACAACATGCTCATTCTATCTCATGCTTGAAAACCATTCAAAGCAACTTCTCATTGAAAACACATGTACCATCATTCTATCTCATGCATTTAAACCAATGCAAAACTCATAGCAAGGTCACACTCATGCTTGTAACACCAAAGTACCTCATATACAAATCTTATATGCATTTCTCAAAGCATAAATCATTTCATCAAAGGTACATGTGAATCAAAAACCATTTCATATTTTATATTGGAATTATTCATCTCATTATTACTCCGATATGCGGACATCTCACTAGACACTTCCGGTGGCATCTACCATCACCGTACTCACTCGTCTAGCAACATAATTTCCGGTGGAATCTCACATCACCGTACTCACATGGCGGAATCTCTCATCGCCACAAAGCTTGGGTATTTCACCAAGTCCTACCCGATGGAATGCCTATCATCGGTTCTCTCCCTTTGGCTTAACCAAAGAGCACGTACGAATTTTTAGTTTATAGTGCACTCTCATCCTATTGATCGATCAATTATATCCAGTAAGTATCTCAATATCTATGCCAATATATTAAGTCAAATCATCATCTCACCTACTGTTTTTCATGCAACAAATCTCAAAACATTCTCATCTCATTTCAAAACCATAACATTTGCCATGCTTTAAACAAAAGCTCAAAACTCAACCATGCAACATGTTACATCACGAAATCATTTCAAGCATCATCTCATGCTATAAAATATGCATAAAAACAGTAGGAATTTATCTATCTCAAACCATGAGCATGTAAAAGCATTTTAGGGGAAAACACCACATTTAAGAGAGCAATCTAGCCAATACTTACTTCCGGACTTAGGATGGTGTTTCAAACCTTTCCTAAATCCCCAAACCTTGATTCTTGTCCCTCAAGGACTTCTAAAACCATACGCACTCACCGATTACGTTTCGTTTGCTCGCTGAAACGCTATCTAGGCTTCCGGATCAACACCAAAGGCGTCCGAAGATGTCTCCCCTCTAATGGCTGATTTCTCTTTGATTTGGGCAAGTTTTCTTTATAATCCAATGAAGAAACAAGAGACTTTAATGAGGAGAAGATTAGGAACCAAAAAGGAATTAGAATCCAATCAAAAGGGATGAAAATCAGTAGCGAATTGATGGAGAAAGAGTGTTTGGTTGAAAAGAATTTGAGAGAAATGGAAGAAGAGAAAATTGACGTAAAGTGGTTATGAAAAGTCAAAGGTAGTTTCTCTCTTTTAATTATCTTATTTTCCTTAATTAAAACTATATTAAAATCACCCAAAATAAAGAGAAATCTGATTAAAACATTTTGGTAAAATTAGCTCCTTAAAGATTCAAAGTTTCAATCTTTTGCAAAACAGTCACTAGTTAACTTTGTAAAAACTGTTATTTGGTCAGTACATCGAAATGTAGTATTTCCAAACCTTATTTTGTAAAATTGACTTCACTATAGTCTTCCATATATTAAATGAGGATTTTTAGATATTTTTCTATATTTTTAAAGCATCCCGAACTAGGTGCTCCTTAAACCCTCCTTTTATATTCGAATCGCTCTCGACCGGTCCGATTCGAATTCTAAAACATCTAAGCCCAAATTTGGGATGTTACATTTCATGCTCCTAGTGGTTCGAAGAGATTTGCTCCATATCAATTATTGAGGGTCAATCAAGGATGTAGATCGAGGATTCGTAGGGGTTCTTTTATACATGCTCTTGCGGGGAGTACTGATGGTTCAGCTGGAGCGTCACTTCCACCAGCTTGTGAACATTGTGGTCGACATCATCTTAGGGTGTGCTTCTTGCTCTGGAGGGTTTTCTATAGGTGTCAGGCACCAGGTCTTATGGCGAAGAACTGTCCAGTTATGGATAATGGTTCACATGTCCAGTCTCAGAGGTTTACTTCTTCTCGGTATGGTTAGAGCTTTTCTAGAGGCGATGCTAAGGCATCGTTAGTGCATCAGGGTGGAGATCTTGTGAGATCCACTGTCAAAGATGACGATCAAGCTTTTTCTAGACAACATGTCGTTCAGGTTAGGGAGGACAACTTTGCCACCGATGATATGTTAGGTACATGTGTTTGTTTTGGTTTCAGTTGTTGCATTGATGGAAATTTGGTCTCTTGTTCACATAGTGGTTTTGGTTCTTGTTGGATTAGTGTTGTGTAGGATCTAGAGGATGATGTTGAATTGACCAGTTCATCAGTTTGGTAAGTTCTTGTAAGTAATGTTCTTACCATGGGTAGTAAGTGAGGATTGAGAGTAACTGTCCTCGCGGATTTGTTAGATTTACTCTCTCCCTAGTTGGTAGATGTTACACTCGGAGTAAGTTGATCGTGTGAGTTTGGTGTATGCATTGGCTTTTGAGTGAGAGTCTCGAAGTTTTGGGGTTCGAGATGAACCATGTGTTGGGTAATGGATGTGATGAACCATTACCTCTCTAACGTGGAAGTTGTTTTCTTGTGATGTTTGTTCAAAGGGGGGTCTTGTTGGTTGCAAGACGTTCTTAGCCCACGTTGGATACGAGGGTCAAGGGTCTGAAGCTTTAGAGTTGTGAACGTTTGAGAGGTTGTTGGAGTGCTCATCGAAGAATAAGCGAGCTTACCTTTTGATCCTGGATTAGAACCCATGATAGAGGTAATGTTAAGTTGGTGTTGGTGTTCACCAACTCGTTGTATGGAACCGACCAAACTTCTTGAGTGGGAACTCATTTGTTCAAATGTGTAAATATGGGTGTTATCGCCAAGTGGTCTACCTTGGGATATGCCTATGTTGGTATAGCAAGGAGTGGTGGCGTTGGATGTTATGAGCCGAGGCATAACAGTGAAGGATCGTTACTCGTTTCTTGGGTCTAATGATCTTGGGAATGGTTAAGGAGTTTTGAATTTTCTGTATGATCGTTCAGAATTCGAGTATCAAAAGTTGAAGGTTAAAGAGAAGTCAGGATGAAGATTGGATTCGATGTAATGATTACACTTTAAGGGCAAGTCATGAGATGGTTTGGTCTCACTAGTGCATTGGTATAATCCTAGTTCGATGAATTGAGTGTTGATCTATCATGTTTTGAGATGGGTTGCCTACATGAACGGTAAACGGTGTGAAGATTATCATAGTAGCAAAACAGAAATGTGAGGTTATCGGCTATGGTTACGTGAAACCGGGATTCTTGCATAGTAACAGATATTGGTTGAAGACCCGTTTGAAAATCCTTGAGGGCTTGTTAGAGGTTCAGTACAACTCTTCGTTGGAATTAAGTGGTTGGATTAGAAGAGATTGTTCGTACCATCGATTATAGTTAAGTAAGTGTTAATCTCTAGTAAGAGCTCATAAGCGGCAACGATTTTTGGTTGGAAACAAGTGGCTTGAGTAGTGAAATTTCATGATCATGAGTTAGTTTACGTTCGAGTTGTGGCGAGATTCTAGTTAAGTGAAGTGCTAAGTCCCGTCTTGACTAGCCAGGTCAGAAAGAAGGTTGTTAATTCAACATAGATTGATGGTAAAGTTCGGTTGCCAGAGATTCGCATGTTTTGAAACGTTTGGTCAAGGTGTTGATTATAGACAAATAAATGTTCCTAGTTTTATACCTTTGAAAAGGTGTCGCGTTCCTGACATAGATGAAGTTTAAGTTCAAAAGTTTTGAACCGCGAATGATGGTAGAGAGGATTGTTAACCTGGGTGATATTCATCTGAAGTGAGTTTCTTGAGTTAATTATTGGACAATATTGTTTGAGGTTATCATATGTTGTTCAACTTTAGAGTTCGAGGTGAGTGTGGCTTGTTTGTTGAAAATGAATCATGAGGGATTCAGGAGAGAGGCGTCAAGGAGTCCAATGCTACGAGCTTTGGCTAAGGAAGTTTTGGAAAGGAATTTAAAAGTCTCGGTGAACGTATGTGTGTTAGAAAATTAGTTCAAATCTGAGTTGGTTGTATCTCATCCCTTCATTTAAATTTCAAGGACAAAATTTCTTTTTAGGATGAGAGAGTTGAAACGACCCGAATTTCCGAGTCAACAATTGGGGGTTGACTCGGGTTTTGGACATTAGTGTTGGGTTGAATAATTGGACCAATTGGGCCAAGTTTAGGCCTTGTTGGATGAGGATTGGACAACATAAGCTTGGGAAGTGGCCATTTTGGGACAATGAAGAAAGTAAGGGGTTTCATAGGGTAATTATACCTTTTTCAAGACAATAGGCTGAACACCTTTATTTCTTTGGAGTTCCACGTGAGTGAAGGGTAGACAAAAAGGGGAGTTTGTGATATCACTCTTCCACTTACCCTTTTCTTCTTCTCTTTCTTCCTTACCTTTTTCTCCATGGAAACCCAAGCCACCAAGGTTTAAAGCTCAAATCTTTACCTTTATAGAGTTGATTCCGGGGTTCATGAGTAAAGAAGAAATTAATCTTCGTCACCTAAGCTTCACGTAAGTGGTCTTCTCTTCTTAAAAAAGGTAAGTTTGTCATTTTGGGTTTTAGACGATTTAAGAGGTTATGGAGCTCTTCTTTGATGTTTAAGATTATAAATTTGTAGTCAAGCTTACCCCTAGTTGTTATCTCATGTATGGGTTCATTTTTCATGTCGGTAAAAAAAAGTGGAGCCTTTTAGGGGTTTCTTTAAGCTTGGATCAAAAGAGATAGTTGAAGGGTTTTGCTTGGAAGCTTGAGTTTGGGTTTATTGCTTAAAGTCAGTACATCTCTGACTCCTTTAATTCTTGAGAATCATAAATTAATTGCTTTTCTTGATGTATGGTTTGATGGGTGTTCCTTGGGTGAAACTTATCTTGGGAAATCAAGTAAGGATTTTGATGTTGATTAGTTGGAAAATGACACCTGTAAACCCATAGAATACCATAGAAAGGTTAAACAATTATCGGGAGTAAGTTGGAAGAGTTTTAATCCGATATGGAAAGATAGGATAAAGGGAAATCTAAATAATAAGGTCCTAAATAATAAAAGAGATTGATTCTTGGTCATGCCTTATCGAAGACGAGCTTCTGTCCAGTTCTCCTGTAACACCCCTTTCCCAGTCTGGTTGAGAATCGGGTCGGAAGGTGAAACCGATAATCAATACAAAAGCTGGTGCAATAAAATTTCAGTTTATTAGTAACATTTTCAACCATATCATACAAAAAATTGTCAAAATCAAATAACTCAGTCCAAATTACTCATATAAGCAGTGATTAACCATTCAAGGACTTAATCACAATCATTACAAGTTTTAGGGACCAAAATGTAAACTTGATAAATTAGGGGTCCTTCAATACATTTGATTTTAATGAATTGAAATTCACTTCATTAATATCCTACCTGTATAACTTCATGTAATTAGGAGATCATTATCTCATTCAATTTAACCTTACAACATTCAGTGACCAAACTGTGAAACTTGTAATCTGTTTAGTAGTCTTTAACTAACTTAACTAACTCTGTATCGAAACACAATAGGGCTATTTTGAAACGGGTGAACGATGGTCAACTCCTGTTGACTTTACCCTTTAGACCGTATCGGTACGGGCCTAACCTGTACTGAAACGGGTTGACCTCCCTTGACTTTGACTTTGACCCGTTTCGATACGCTACAAACCCGTATCGAAACGAGAGATTCCAGAGACCAAATATTTTGAAACGACCATGAACCGTTCCGATACACCCTATTTCTCAGACCAAATTATGCTTACCCTTATCAAAACGCCATCACCCGTTTCGATACGCCCTGACCTGTAATGACATATTTTTGCCCGTATTTATTCAATTTGACCTATCGAACAATGTCCAAATGCAGTGAAACCTTACCCACAATATTTCAATGGTATAAACTACTAGCATGCAAAATTTCATGATCATACGAATCCATTTACTATTTTTTTACCTTTTGAGCTAAGTATGTATTCATATACCATTTTAAACCAACCAAAAAGGCCATTTAGAGCTATTAGCCATATTACAACTTAAGCATTATAGCAACACAACAAAATGGGCATAAATGACTAGTTCAACTACTTTGCCACCATCCTAGGAGTTTATAAGTCAAAAACACATTACTTGAGGCTTGTAGTGACTTGTCTTTCCTTTGTGGTCCGATCTTACTGATCAGTGCTTAAAAGTTCTATATTTTACCTATCATTTATCCTTAGTTTTGCTGCACTCAAGCATGTTTAACTGAATTTTAGGTTAAGTTTTGCATAAACATCACATTTAGATAAAACTGCGCAGATACTGCTAAATTTGGTTACTTTTGCAGGTATCTGCCGTGGCAGCAGTCGTGACAGCATCTAGGGCAGCAGTCGTGACAGCACCCAGGGCAGCAGCCGTGACAGCACCCAGGGCAGCAGCCGTGACAGCACCCAGGGCAGCAGCCGTGGCAGCACCCAGGCAGCAATCGTGGCAGGCGCTGGGCAGCGATGCAGAAAATCTGGAATGAGTAGTCAAGGAGGACGTTGCTGCCATGGTTGCCGCCGTAGCAGACTGTGAGGGCAGGCGCTGGGAAGAAAAGTAGAAGAGCTAAACTAGACAAGCAGATAAAGAGGACGATGCTGCCATGGTGCTGTCGTGACAACAGAGGACGACAGCAGTTTTGAGGAGAAGAAGCAAAGTGGACCTCAACAGATAGAGAAAATTCAGCCCGTCTGTCGTGTGAAAACCTCATATTTTTCCGAGCCCCAGATCAAAAGATATGTCAAGCCCAAAGTTCAAGGAGAGAAAATCCCAAGAAACAAGGAGGACGGCTGGAAAGTAGATTCCTTGAAGATTTAGTCTTTATTAGGATCATACTTTTAATTAAAGTTGTAATCCTTGTTAAATTAGATAACTTGAGCCCAAAGCTTATATAAGGGCATGTATTTTAACCTAGAGGGCATATCCCATATCCCATAACCGAGAACCAAAACCCCTAGCCGTTTTTCCCGCCGCCGAGATGTTCTAAATTCCCCCTAGGGCCACGGGTTGATTTGTAAAGTAATTGCAAGGGTTGCTTTTGTTTTAGGAATTTTCAGTTCAATAAAATAAACTTCAAGTTCTCTTATTTTGGTTATTAATATCTTGCAAGAGCATCGGGAGAGCATTGTGAGGTTATCTATTTATTTAGCATCGGGAGAGTTAAGTATACGAAAGAAATAAGAGCAAGTTCTCTAGTTTATAGTTGAACTATCTCGTGCCTAGGGATAGGGCGAGGTTAAGTGGCTAAAGAAGAATTCATACACATCGGTGTTCATCCTTCGATTCACGCCGGGAGGTATCATCAAGACGTGATCATCGACAGACTTGGACCTAGGGATAGGCCAAGGCAGATCTGGGATTCTTGCCAAACTTGAAAGTACGGAGTTGAGTGTTTGCTGCCGCGACAATCAACGGACTGCTGCCGCGACAGGTGCTGCCTGCGACAGGCGCGACGACAGAACTGGATTTCCTAAACTCTGCAATACCTGCACTACTGAGCAATTCAATACCAGCTCATTCTCTCTATCTTGATTTCTCTACTCTTTTATTTAAGTTCGCTTTATTATTTTCGTGACAACCATCTTAAATATTTTCTTTCCCCTTGTGCAGATAGCGAAGGAAAGGGTTAGCCCAGTCCCTGTAGAGACGATATTCGATACTCTAGTATCACTTTATTACTTGCGACGTGTACACTTGCACTCAATTGCGATAGACTATTTTACACGCAACAAGTTTTTGGCGCCGTTGCCGGGGACTGGCAACACACTCTTACCCTAGCTTCTGCACTTTTCTTTTCTTTTTCTTTTTCTTTTAATTTTTTTTCTTTTTCTATCAAAAAAAAATCAGGTGAAATACAGGTTTAAGGAGCATCAACATGCCAGGAAAAACCATTCGAGAGCTGATGTGGGAAAGTTCTTGCAATTACCGTAAAGGTAATCATGCATTCGAAAGTCGTCCCTATTTTTTCGGTGAATATATGGACAACCAACGAGGGAACCAACAAGAACAAGATATGCCGCCACAACAGCAACAGGGGCAGCAACTGCCGATGCCGCAGCAGCAAAATTTTTTATGGTACGATCAAAACCTGCAAAATTTTTTATACCATAACAATTTTGCTGCAGAACCCGACATGTCCTGGCAATGTCATCATCCTCAAAAGGAGTCAAAATCCTTAGAAGACACACTGCAAGCCTTCTTGGCACTCACTTAAAAAGTGTCGGCTTCTACGAACGCAAGTATCGCCAAGATGGATGAACTCTTGAGCAGACCAGTCCTCATTCATGCCACGGATGAATCTGAAATCCTGAGGCAAGGTGACGAGGATGCCCATGTGAAGGAATACCCAACATATGATGAGTCTGAGCAACAACTTGCCATGGCAATGATCGAGGAGCCGGAATAGCAACACCGCGACAACGCTGAGTGAAATTCAAGAGAATGTCACAGCAGCAACCACTTTCGAGGCAGAAACCCCAGTCAAAGCGGAAACTGCCGCCTCGGCAGCAACTGATGCTGAAGTAGCAACCACATCAGAGGCAAATTCTCAACCCACTACCTCGATTATGCCTGACCAAGATTGCACACATCCATCCCTGTCATGGCACTCGCACGACCACCTAGAAGAGCTACCCAATGACAATGCCTCGCCGATGGAATATGAGCAGGTAGTAAACGAACCTTTTGAATTCTTTGAAAACTCACAAATTCCATTGCAGGTATTAGAGGAACCAAAGCCGGTGGACATAGAATCATCAAAGTCTCTACTGATGGAGATCTACGGGTGGTCAACAGAATTTGGTATAGAGAGTGATGGTACTTACCAATGTCCCATTGACCTGCAAAGTAACCTGACAACGGACTATCAAAATAACTGGCTGTCGCAGCAGCAGACACGACAGCAAGGGCTACATTCAACAACAACAACATTCAACGAAAACAAGGTAAGTTTGTGGTCGAATGTCAATTTGATTTTTTCTAATCATATATTCATGCCCTCAGAAACATTACCAAGAAGGGAGGACTTCATGGACTACAAAGGGAAGAGAAAGAAAGGAGCCGCCACCATGAGAATAATCACCAGATGGAGGGTACGGATGGACTTCAAGAAGTACCGGAAATGACCCATCAAGCATCAATAGAACAGGGAGTAGTTACTTTAGGAGATGCCCCTCAAGGCACTCCTAATTTAACTTATTTTATTTTATTTTTATCTTTATTATTTTAGGAATTAGAAATTTGATATTGGTTTTTAGTTTGTTTTTGTTATTAGGTAAACAAAGAAAAACCCTTGCAATGACGATACAAGCAACCCGAGGAAGCTCTGCCTCCACCCCTGTCGCGGCAGCACTCACACTCTCAGGGCAGCACCCACAGCCCCTCCGAAAAAGTTCAAAGAGACTGCCCGCCGACAGCTCCTCATCCAAAGCTCCAGCAGCAGCGACGACAGCCGCACAACTTAAGTTTTCTTTTTCTTTTTCTCTGTCGCCTGCTATATATATTATCTTTTTGTGATGTTTAACTTTTCTGTCATCTTTTTCTTTCTGTTTTTCATCTTTTGTGTCATGCATTGAGGACAATGCAACCCTTGAGTTTGGGGGTAGGCAGTCCTCCTAATTATTAATATAACATTGCATTTAGTTTTCATTGTGTCGCATTTATTTTATGCAAAAAAAAGATCAAAATATTGGAAATTTTGGCTGAAAACTGTGAACTGAACTTACCTGTCGTGATAGCTCTGTCATGGCAGCAACTTTAGGATAGTTTTAGGAGAAGTTTAGAGCCTTTCTATAGTTCTGAAAACTTAAACACCATTGTGACTGTTATACTGCTTAGACTTCTTTTAGCCAAACTAGAATAGAAAACTTAGCACTTAGAGTAGAAAAGAGACTAGAATCTCAAGAAACCTAGAGGTGCCTACCACTGGCTCTAGGCAGATAACCAGAGAAAAACTTCTAGAGGTGCCTATCACCGGCTCTAGACAGTTAACTAGAGGTGCCTGAAATACTGGCTCTAGTAGAAAAGAGAAGAAATTAGAAAAAAAGTGGAAATAACTAGAGGTGCCCGATTCTGGCTCTAGTAAGAAAAAAAAAGAAATCAGTCTCGTAAGAAAAACTCTAAACAAGCTAAAGTATAATATTCTAGTGAAAGTAAGAGAGTCTTGGCATATAACTGTTCACAAGCATGCACACACTGCACGAGGACTATAGAGAGACTCCGGACAGATCCTAGATTATCCGACAGGGTGCTGCCGTCACAGGGAACGAACGACGGGTAAGGGAAACTTCACTGTTTGAAAGCCAAAACAAAAGTATTTCATTTTTTTTAGGTCTGAATTGCTTGAGGACAAGCAAAGATTCGAGTTTGGGGGTGTGGTCAGTGCTTAAAAGTTCTATATTTTACCCATCATTTATCCTTAGTTTTGCTGTACTCAAGCATGTTTAACTGCATTTTAGGTTAAGTTTTGCATAAACATCACATTTAGATAAAACTGCGCAGATACTGCTAAATTTGGTTACTTTTGCAGGTATCTGTCGTGGCAGCAGTCGTGACAGCATCCAGGGCAGCAGTCGTGACAGCACCCAGGGCAGCAGCCGTGACAGCACCCAGGGCAGCAGACGTGACAGCACCCAGGGCAGCAGCCGTGGCAGCACCCAGGGCAGCAATCGTGGCAGGCGCTGGGCAGCGATGCAGAAAATCTGGAATGAGCAGTCAAGGAGGACGTTGCTGCCATGGTTGCCGCCGTAGCAGACAGTGAGGGCAGGCGCTGGGCAGAAAAGCAGAAGAGCTAAACTAGACAAGCAGATAAAGAGGACGATGCTGCCATGGTGCTGCCGTGACAACAGAGGACGACAGCAGTTTTGTGGAGAAGAAGCAAAGTGGACCTCGACAGATAGAGAAAATTCAGCCCGTCTATCGTGTGAAAACCTCATATTTTTCCGAGCCCCAGATCAAAAGATATGTCAAGCCCAAAGTTCAAGGAGAGAAAATCCCAAGAAACAAGGAGGACGGCTGGAAAGTAGATTCCTTGAAGATTTAGTCTTTATTAGGATCATACTTTTAATTAAAGTTGTAATCCTTATTAAATTAGATAACTTGAGCCCAAAGCTTATATAAGGGCATGTATTTTAACCTAGAGGGTATATCCCATATCCCATAACCGGTAACCAAAACCCCTAGCCGTTTTTCCGCCGCCGACATGTTCTAAATTCCCCCTAGGGCCACGGGTTGATTTGTAAAGTAGTTGCAAGGGTTGCTTTTGTTTTAGGAATTTTCAGTTCAATAAAATAAACTTCAAGTTCTCTTATTTTGGTTATTAATATCTTGCAAGAGCATCGGGAGAGCATTGTGAGGTTATCTATTTATTTAGCATCGGGAGAGTTAAGTATACGAAAGAAATAAGAGCAAGTTCTCTAGTTTATAGTTGAACTATCTCATGCCTAGGGATAGGGCGAGGTTAAGTGGCTAAAGAAGAATTCATACACATCGGTGTTCATCCTTCGATTCACGCCGGGAGGTATCATCAAGACGTGATCATCGACAGACTTGGACCTAGGGATAGGCCAAGGCAGATCTGGGATTCTTGCCAAACTTGAAAGAACGGAGTTGAGTGTTTGCTGCCGCGACAATCAACGGACTGCTGCCGCGACAGCTGCTGCCTGCGACAGGCGCGACGACAGAACTGGATTTCCTAAACTCTGCAATACTTGCACTACTGAGCAATTCAATACCAGCCCATTCTCTCTATCTTGATTTCTCTACTCTTTTATTTAAGTTCACTTTATTATTTTCGTGACAACCATCTTAAATATTTTCTTTCCCCTTGTGCAGATAGCGAAGGAAAGGGTTAGCCCAGTCCCTGTGGAGACGATATCCGATACTCTAGTATCATTTTATTACTTGCGACGTGTACACTTGCACTCAATTGCGATAGACTATTTTACACGCAACACTTACGATACACAATCATTCAACTTGAAAAATGCATGAGATGAGACACGTTAGGCATACATTGCCTAGTGAGGTAGTCATAAACAATATGATTAACAATATATATACAAAATATATATATATATATATATATATATATGATCTCATGCTCATCAAAGTCAATGCTATGCATCAATATACAATGTTCAACATGTTCATTTCATCATTAATCCTTGGATTGAATCAAGATAATGGATACGTGAATTCCTATGCCTCGCCAAATCAATGAATGGTCCAATACCTCCGCCTCGTCAATATGACCAATATCAATACATATCCCTCCACCTTGCCAAATCAATATTGGACGTAGCCTTAGGACCATAGTCTACCCGTACATTGAGCTCATGAATTCTATGGCATGCCAATTGTATTCAATGTCCATTCCAATCCAAATTTCCAAAGTACATATCCATTTCGATAATCAATGAGTATTCCGATGACCAATGATTTCAATATTATCGATAGCCAATGTGTGTTATAATCAATGTTTCATGGTTCAATGACAATAATCGACGATTTCTTAGAAATGTTTTCATATCAATATCTATAAACTGATAATGTTCAATAACGATACTAATAACTGTGACAGATGCTCAAAGACAAACTTACCGACACTTACCAAGGTGTCTGATTAACCATCCAATGTAATTTCTTCAATAACAATGTTAGCGATGTAATAAAAAATTCTCAAATAATAATTCTGGGAGGCCTTCGCCTAAACCCGAGACTCCGACTACACTCACCTTGACAATCTGAAGCTTTCAAGGCTCTCGGATAACAATCCCCTTGTTCCTAGCTTCAGATGGAGACGGTGAAACCTCTTTCTCCACTTCTTGAGCTAGAAAATCAATAGAAAACTATTAGGATCGATATTTTGATATCTAAATCGATATTAGGCTTCAATATAAACACTAACGATGAAATATTCATGGATGGTCAAAACCCTAACTTGAAATTAAACTTAATATATCCATAGAATCCATTAACTGATTGAGGATTATAGCTTACCCGAACAATAGCAACAATTCGATATCTATGGATCAAAGAAAAACCAAGCTTAAGATTATCTCCAGTGGAGGTGCTTGCTTGGTTGAAGAAGATGAGGAAGATGAAGGTGTGAGCTTTGAGAATTTCTCGGTAAGTTTTTATTTTCTTATTCCTTTGTTTTATCAATATAAATTCTGGTTATTTAGCTTTCCTTCAATTGAAGGAAAGCTCTTAGATAACCCCACGTAGGCCATTTATAATTAAGGAGGGGCTAATCGCAAGATTAGTCCCTCAACTCACTCCATACTATGATTTTGCTTCCTAACTTGCATTTCCTTCAATTAAGTCACTATATAGGTTTCGATGATATTCGATAGAATCCGATGACAATATTTTAACTCAATCTAGAGTCTGATGTCAATAATTAACTATTCGATACAATATTTAGGCTTCATCGATGTTAAATTTACAATCACTGGAACCCAATCATGACTATACTGGATTTAGGGGTGTTACAACTCTCCCCCTTAAGAAAAATTCGTCCTTGAATTTTTACCTGAACCAAAAATATGTGGATACTGTTGTCTCATGGTCTTTTCAGGTTCCCACGTGGCTTCCTCAACGGTGTGGCTCCTCCAAATCACTTTAACAAGCGGTACTATTTTGTTACGAAGTCTTTTTACTTCCCTTGCTAGAATTTGAACTAGTTCCTCCTCATAGGATAGATTTGGCCGAAGTTCTAGAGACTCGGGCTCCACAATGTGCGAAGGATCAGAACGATACTTTCGAAGCATCGATACGTGAAAAACATCATGGATCTTACTCAATTCCTTGATTCGTGAAATGATGGTAGATTAAACTTGAAGTTCAGCTACAAGACAACGATGCTTTCGAAGTCGGAAGTGAGCATTAATTGCTCGAGGGGCTACAATATAACAATATTACAATGAGTCAATGTACTTCAAAATGCATATAACTTCTAGTTTAGTGTCAATGCTTACCAGGCGAAGGTTTGCGGCTGAGTGCATCAGCTACAACGTTGCCTTGCTCGGATGGTAATCAATGACTAGGTCGTAATCTTTAAGGAGTTCCATCCACCTCTGTTGCTGAAGGATCAACTCATTTTGAGTCAATAAATACTTAAGGCTTTTATGGTCAGTGAAAAGATAGCATTTTTCTCCGTAGAGATAATGTCTCCATATTTTCAATGCGAAGACAAGTGCAGCCAATTCAAGGTCGTGGGTGGGATAGTTCGTTTCATGTAGCTTAAGCTACCTCGAAGCATAAGTGATGACTTTGCCTTCTTGAACTACTACACATCCTAACTCGAGATGCGATGCATCATTGTAAACTGTGTAGTCCTTTCCAGACTCGGGTTGGGTCAGGACTGGTGCATGAGTCAATACTTGTTTCAACTGATCAAAACTTCGTTGTTGAAATTTGGTCCAAACAAAAGAATCTTCTTTCCTCAATAATTTGGTTAAAGGAGCGACTATCATAGAAAATTCTTTTACGAAACTGTGATAATAGCTAGCAAGCCCAAGGAAGCTTCTGACTTCACCAATGTTCTTCTGTGGATGCCAATCTACAATGGCTTGGATTTTCTTCGGGTCCACTTGAATACCTGAAGCAGACGCGATATGCCCCAGAAAGGAAACTTCGGTAACCCAGAACTCACACTTAGAGAACTTCGCGTACAACAGCTTATCTTTCAAGGTCTGAAGCACTATACAAAGATGATCTCGATGCTCTGCTTCGTTCTTGGAGTAGATCAATATGTCGTCTATAAACACCACTACGAACTTGTCAAGATATGGTCGAATGACCTGATTCGTCAAATCCATAAAAGCTTCTGGTGCGTTGGTTAACCCAGAGGGCATCACCAAGAATTCGTAGTGTCCATATCTTGTACGGAAGGCAGTCTTTGGTACATCACACTCCTTAACTCTCACTTCATAATAGCCCGACCTTAAGTCGATCTTGGAAAACACAGAGGCATCTTTTAGTTGATCGATCATGTCGTCTATTCTAGGAAATGGATATTTATTCTTGATGGTTACTTTATTCAATTGTTTGTAGTCGATACACAATCGCATAGAACCATCCTTCTTCTTAACAAAGAGAACCGGAGCTCTCCAGGGCGAAGAGCTCAGTTGTATGAAACCTTTTTTCAATAAATCTTGAATCTGAGCCTTTAATTCCTTTAACTGCACAGCTGCCATGCGATATGGTGCAATGGAAACAGGAGCAGTCTCAGGTTACACCTCGATGCCAAACTCCACTTCACGGGTTGGGGGTAATCCCAGAAGTTCATCAAGAAAGACATCAGAAAACTCACACACTGTGTCAATGTCTTGCAGTTGTAATTTGCCTTTGGTTTCCAATGTCAGAGCATACAATGATGGATTCCTCGTATTCATCAATACAACACTTTCTTTACCCAAACCTCGAAGATACAATTTTGTTTTACAGCAATCTACCCAGGCTTGATGCTCACTAATCCAATCTAAACCTAGGATGACATCAAACTCATGGATCGGTAAAGCCAACAAATTAGCCGGAAAAGGAATCCCTTGAATCATTAAGGGACAACTCTTGCATACTACCCTTACGGTGACGCAATCTCCCAGTGGATTGGTTACAGAAATTCTCGATGCTATGGTTCAGAAGACATATTATACTTCTTAACTACAATGGTGCTTATAAAAGAATGAGTAGAACCATGGTCAATCAATGTATATAAGGAATGCGAATATAACTCGATAGTACCTGTAATAACATCAGGTTCATCCTCTTCTTCTCTGCTCCTCACATGATACATTTGGGAAAGAGCTTTTGAATCTTGCTTATTAAAGGGTTTCCCTGGACCACTCGATCGCCCAAAACTCCCTGATGATCCTTGCCTCAATTCTTTACCTCTAAAGGATTGGGCAGGGGAAGCAATAGTGGTCGGCGGGGCAACAGATTTAGTTGCATTCGAAGGACAGTCACGTATAAAGTGACCCTGCTCACCACAGTAGTAACAGGCTCCAGTCTGCTTACGACATTGACCCGTTGGATGCTTATTCTGACAATAATTGCAGAGTGGATGTTGATTGCCTCGGTTTGAACCTTCAGTGCTATCAACGGACGCTGCTTTAGCAAAAGACTGCGTCACAGACTGAGGTCTCTCAATGTTCCCAGAACGGGAGGGTTGTGGATAGATATTCTACTTGGGGCCTTGATACCTCCCCTTCTTATTCCATCTCAGAGGTCGAGAATCATCCCTAAACCTCTTCTCAAATTTTCCAGACCCACCAGCTCATTGGGCTCTCTGGGCAGCTTCAGTGGCCTTGACCCGATTCACCAAATCCTGAAAGTTGGTGATACCAAGGGTCGTAAACATGGGTCATAGCTCATCACTAAGACCAGCTATGAACATTCTGCACTTGTCTTCCACTTTCTTTATAAATTCTGCCCCGTATCGGCAATATTTGCATAAATCATGGATATATTGCTCGATAGGTCGCCCACCCTGCCTCAGATGGAGAAAGGTGCTCTGTCTTTCTGCAAGGTAATATTCACTAATGTACTTATTCTGAAACTCTCGGAGAAAGAACTCCCAAGTAACCGATTCTTCAGGAGTTGTGAGAATAGTGGTTTCCCACCACATGAGAGCTTCATCGATCAATAACGCAACAACACACTCCAACTTGTGTTCATCTGAACATTGCAACTGCTTGTTCAAGAATCGCAGCATGTTATCCAGCCAATACTCGGCAACTTTAGGATTATCATCATCTTGCCCGGTAAAGGAATAGGCTCGGAGTGAAACCAATTTTTCCACAGGGGCACAGATATACTGAACAACAAGAGGAGTAGGTTGAACGGATGGTGTTGCTTGCATCGCAGCCATAAACTATTTGAACATGTCAGTCATGTTCTTATAACACTCAGCCTGAGCGGTAGGTGCTGCAGGCTCAGTACCCTGAACATGAGGGTCCTGTGGTTGCGGTGGATTCTGAGGATTTCCTCCTCTAATCTCCTCGCCATGCGTCAAGGAGCCGGTGGCTAGCTCGTCTATATGAGCTTCATTAGTCTTAGACATATCTATATGAAAGATCGAATTAGTCGACAAGTCACAATATATACAATGTAAAACTCCTAGGTGGCAAAACAACACAATAGCAGTGCAACAAGCTTCGGTTTAGTCCTAGAATCGACTAAACTCTACCTCTAATACCACAAATGTAACACCCCCTTCCCGGTCTAGTCGAGAACCGGGTCGGAAGGTGAAACCGATGATCAATACAGAAGTCGCTGCAATAAAATTTCATTTTATTAGTAAAATTTTAAACCATATCATACAACAAATTGTCACAATCGAAAAACTCAGTCCAAATTACCCATATAAGCAGTGATTAACCATTCAAGGACTTAATCGCAATCATTAGAAGTTTTAGGGACCAAAATGTAAACTCGATAAATTAGGGATCCTTCAATGCATTTGTTTTACCGAATTGAAATTCACTTCATTAATATCCTACCTGTAAAATTTCATGTAATTAAAAGATCATTATCTCATTCAATTTAACCTTACAACATTCAGTGACCAAACTGTGAAACTTGTAATCTGTTTAGTAGACTTTAACTAACTTAACTAACTCCGTATAGAAACACCCTAGGGCTGTCTCGAAACGGGTGAACGATGGTCAACTCCTGTTGACATTACCCTTTAGACAGTATCGATACGGGCCTACCCTATATCGAAACAGGTTGACCTCCCTTGACTTTGACTTTGACCCGTTTCGATACGCTACAAACACGTATCGCAACGAGAGATTCCATCACCAAATGTTTCGAAACGACCATGGACCGTTTTGATACACCCTATTTCTCATACAAAATTGTGCTTAGCCGTATCGAAACGCCTTCACCCGTTTCGATACGGCCTGACTTGTAATGACAACTTTTTGCTGGTATTTATTCAATTTGACCTATCGAACAATGTCCAAATGCAATGAAACTTTACCCACAATATTTCAATGGTATAAAGTACTAGCATGCAAAATTTCATGATCATACGAATTAATTTACTATGTTTTTACCTTTTTGAGCTAAGTATGTATTCATATACCATTTTAAACCAACCAAAAAGGCCATTTAGGGCTATTAGCCATATTACAACTTAAGCATTACACCAACACAACAAAATGGGCATAAATTACTAGTTCAACTACTTTGCCACCTTCTTAGGAGTTTATAAGTCAAAAACACATTACTTGAGGCTTGTAGTGAATTGTCTTGCCTTTGTGGTCCGATCTTCAATACACAATCTTTCAGCCTGAAAAATGCATGAGATGAGACACGTTAGACATACATTGCCTAGTGAGGTAGTCATAAACAATATGATTAACAATATATATACAAAATGTCTATATATATATATGATCTCATGCTCATCAAAGTCAATGATATGCATCAATATACAATGATAAACATGTTCATTTCATCATCATTCTTTAGATTGAATCAAGATAATGGATACGCGAATTCCTACACCTCGCCAAATCAATGAATGGTCCAATCCCTCCGCCTCGCCAATATGACCAATATCAATACACATCCCTCCGCCTTGCCAAATAAATATAGGTCGTAGCCTTAGAACCATAGTCCACACGTACACTGAGCTCATGAATTCTATGGCATGCCAATTGTATCCAATCTCCATTCCAATCCAAGGTTCCAATGTCCATATCTATTTCGATAATCAATGAGTATTCCGATGACCAATGATTTCAATATTATCGATAGCCAATGTGTGTTGTAATAAATGTTTCATGGTTCAATGCCAATGACAATGATCGATGATTTCTTAGAAATGTTTTCATTTCAATATCTATAAAATGACAATGTTCAATAACGATACTAATAACTGTGACCGATGCTCAATGACAAACTTACCGATACTTACCAAGTTGTCCGATTACCCATCCAATGCAATTGATTTAATAACAATGTTAGCGATGTAATCAAAAATTCTCAAATAATAATTTGGGGAGGCCTTCGCCTAAACCCGAGACTCCGACTACACTCACCTTGACAATCCAAAGCTTTTAAGGCTCTCGGATAACAATCCCCTTATTCCTAGCTTGAGATGGAGATGGTGAAACCTCTTTCTCCACTTCTTGAGCTAGAAAATCAATAGAAATCTATTAGGATCGATATTTCGATATCAAAATCAATACAATGATATCAAAATCGATATCCGACTCAATATATCCATGGAATCCATTAACCGATTGAAGATTATAGCTTACCCGAACGATAGTAACAATTCGATATCTATGGATCGAAGAAAACCCAAGCGTAAGATTATCTCCAATGGAGGTGCTTGCTTAGTTGAGGAAGATGAAGGTGTGAGCTTTGAGAATTTCTCGGTAAGTCTTTATTTTCTTATTCCTTTGTTTTATCAATATAAATTTTGGTTATTTAGCTTTCCTTCAATTGAAAGAAAAGCTCATAAATAACCTCACGTAGGCCATTTATAATTGAGGAGGGGCTAATTGCAAGATTATTCCCTCAACTCACTCCATACTATGATTTTGCTTCCTAACTTGCATTTCTTTCAATTAAGTCACTATATAGGTTTCGATACTATTCGATAGAATTCGATGACAATATTTTAACTCAATCTAGAGTCTGATGTCAATAACTAACTATTCGATACAATATTTAGGCTTCATCGATGTTAAATTTCTGATCACCGGAACCCAATCCCGACTAGACTGGATTTAGGGGTGTTACATCTACTTTCTTCCAAAGGACTTGATTTTCACATAGAAAGCTAAAAACATGCTTTTGAGCTGATTCTCACAATTTCATCCATATTTAACCTCTTAAATAAAAAAAATTCCACAATCAAGCTCAAAATATAATTAGAATATTAAGGAATTAATAACAACAAAGAGTATATAAGTATAATCTATCAGTCCTTAATGAGGTGACTTGCTTATGATAGTGACCGCAAAGGTCGGTAATTGTGATATTGTTGTCCTTGTGTGTCAGTTGGGCACTTAAGGGGTTGTTGAAGACAAATTGAGAGTGAAACATGTTGCTTGGTGTCATGCCTTGGGGCATTTGCTTGATAGCTTGACTTGGTGCCACTTACCTCTTGGTGGGGTATATGAATGCTCGAGAAGTATGTGTTATCTTATATTGTGGTAAAGGAATCGGGATGTCCTAGTGTCAGTACTACGATACTTTTATAAGGGGATGTGTACTTCGGGCTGAGTGATCAAGTACATCAGACATACCCACAAGCTGAGTGATCTAGGTGCGGTTAGAACCTATCTGTGGCTATGGTGATCTTGATAAAGTAATAGACACGATAGGCTGAGTGAGCTCGAGTAACCTGATAGGCTGAGTGACCTCAGGTAAAGACTACTTGTGGCTAATGTGATCCAAGTATGAATAGGATGTATATGTGGCTATGGTGATCCAGATATGGTCCCTAACCCGACGGCTGTGTGAACACGGGTAACTCGACGGCTATGTGAGCACAAGTAAAGTAGCGCTTTGTTGGTCGTTATGTGGATGATGTATGAATGTTTTTATGTATGTTGTGTGGATGCTATAGATGATAGCTTATGCACTCGATGGATGAGTGATCAGGGTATGGCATGTATTAACTCGATGGGATGTGTGCTCGAGTATCCCGATTGGCTATGTGACCTCAAGTATGGCAATATATGGAGTAATTTATATGACTTCTCGTAGACTTGTTGATGCCTTGAGATAGGTGATCTAAGAACTCTAACTCGTGTAGGTTAGACGATATCTCATAGATAGTGGAAGCCTTATCTATGCTCTTTTGACTACATTTATCTTGCATGCTTATTTTTTTATAATCACGAATTGTGGTAGAGTAGAAATGTACCATTGAGCTTTGTTAGCTCAGCGTGCGGATGTGTGGTTTTTCCGTGCGTAGGTTGACAGGTCACCTTTGGAGGAGTTCATCGAGGAGGATTTCCCAGCACTGTGTTCGCTTCAGAGTTCAGTACTTGTTATTTTAGTTTGGGCTAATGTGTTCATAGGACCTTACCACTGTTGAGTCTGTAACTTTATTTGAAATATTATTTTGGATTACTATGTTTTAAACTCGAAGCTCCTATTTTGTAAACTTATTGAAATTCTTATTTACTTTAATTGATTTATGGATGTTTAATGCTTTTAAATGATGGCTAAACTTATGGTTTTAAATTGAAAATTTGATGGGTCGGATCCGGATCCGGATCGGGGTGTTACAATAAAGATCATCCCTCGCACAAACTAGTTGAAACGTTGAAGAAGTTTGAAGGTACAAATTTATCGACACTTGCAAACATGTACTCAAAAGAAATCAGCACATAAACTCCTTGTTTGGGAAACAATTGATTATGGGCATCGGATGATCCTTAATCCAATGGTTGAGAGAAATCCTCCTAGGATAACAACTCTTTTTTGGACAACAAGTAGGATTTCTTGTAGAGGTTGGAGTTCTTGCTGATTACATATTTAATTATTCTAAGGCCTAATAAAAAAACTTAAAAATCCTAGAAGGGCTAACTCATAAATTAGACCCAAACTTTATAACATTGTTTTGGGTCTAAATATTACAAAATATATCCAAGAATACTTTTATTTATTAATCTCGTATGGGATTTTCTAGCATGTACAATCTTCACTAAAATGGTCATATATTGAGCTCAAGACGTCAGATTGATGCATTTCAAAGTGCGATGGAAAGCTAAAAGAATGACTCCCAAGTTAAAAGAAGACTTCGTGGTCCAAATATGCCCAGATCTCAATCAAAAAGTCAAAATAAGTTGACTGAATTTCTGGCCTTCGAATTAGACCTTTTCAAACATGTATCATGGTTAAAGAAAAATTAACTTTTCAAAGACTCGTTTGTAGACTCATATACTTCACTTATATAAGGCCACACATTACCTATGCAGTACATCATTTAAGTCAATTTATACAACAGTCGAAAAAAAAACATGTTGATGCAGCTTTAAGAGTGGTTAGATATTTGAAAAAAGATCCAGGACAAGGGTTCTTGTTAAAGAAAGTAAAAAAATACCGGTTGATAATATATTTTGATTTAGACTAGGCATCCTTCCCTATGTCAAAGAAGTCTGTGACAAGTTACTGTGTGAAATTAGGTGATTCTTTAATATCTTGGAAATAAAAAAAGCAAAGTGCAGTAGCAAAATCATCTGCAAAAGTAGAGTATAAATCAAAATATATTTTCCATCTATCAACTTGAAGGGGGTGTGGAATGGTTAATTAGAAGTAGTTTAATAGTTAGAAATTTAAAAGTTGGTGTCACACAATCAGCCAAAGTTGTACAATAAAAGTAAAGAAGATTTGCAAATGACGGTAGTGAAAATTGCATGGTTGAATGGTCTTTTGATATTTTCACTACCGTCATTGTCATTTGCAAGATGCTTATATGCATATTTTACCAATTTTTTGATATTTTTATTCTTTTGTAATTGTTTTTATAATTTTCATTTTTAATTTAAATAATTATTTTATATTTTTATATAATGTTTTTAATATATATTTTTATAATTGTTTTGTGATTTTTAAAATTTTAAATTTGATGATATGATGCTTTCAGAATGTGCTACATATTGTCAAATCATTGGTCGTTTGTTAGTTAACAGTTAAAATTGGTCATCTAACAAAAATCGTTAACGTAGTGACCTAGTTGATTTTTTTAATGAAATGGTTTAATTGATTCATAATTTTACCATAGGACTCAATTGATTTTTAAATTTTGTCGACTGTCTTTTTGAGTGTTAAACCAAATTCTTTTATTTCATATTTATCATATTGTTAAAATTTTTAAATGAGTTAGTGTCACAAGTTATTTAATACAAACTCAATTGAAAAAATAAATACATGTTTAAATGGTAATAATTTTAATGATGTGACCGGACAACACAACATAATTGCATAAAAATCTAATTACCAAAACATCTTTGACAAGTATAATAACGCAATAAATTAATCTTAATTTATCATGTCATGTTTGATTATTCAAATTGTAATTACACAGTTATATAAGTTTAAATTTTAAATTATATTAATTATTATAAAATAATTTCAAACCATAAAAATATTTTATAAATGTTTAAGTATTCAACAATGAAATCACTAGGATTGAATATAAGGTTAAGATCCACCTAGACATTAAATTTTTTTTAAATTTTACACGTTTATAGATCATTGCATATCGATTGAGGCTTCCGGCCGAGCTAGAGAAGATTCATGATGTGTTTCATGTCTCGATGCTTCGGAGGTATAGATCGGATCCGTCGCATGTTATGCCAGTTGAGGAGATAGAATTGAATCCGGATTTGACCTACGATGAAGAACCAGTTGAGATTTAGGCTTCGGACAGCAAAGTGTTGCGAGGAAGGACCATTGAGTTGGTTAAGGTTAAGTGGCGTCACCGAGGGGTGGAAGAAGCCACATGGGAGAGGATGGATGACATGCGAAATCAGTTTCTGCATCTCTTTCCACTAGGTAAATTTCGGGGACGAAATTCCTTAAGTGGGGGAGAGTTGTAACGTCCCGAGTTTAGGGCCGGGAGATATCGGGTTAGTCAACCGAGTCGAGTTAAATTAATTTGGAAACAAACTATTTTTTATACACCAAAAAGAGTTTCAAAAGACTAAAGGGGAAAAAAGAGGATTTTCATAAAAAGGAATAAAGAAGGGATTTTTAACAAAAAGCCATCTTCTTCTTCTCTTTTGAAATTTCACGTTCTAAAAACTCCCCTAAACCCTAGTCACTATTCCATTGGATTTCAAGCTTTCAACCAAGGGATTTCTTCAAGGTAAATGGTTCCCTAACTTAGCTTCATCTTCCTTAAGTCATAAATGTTGATATTTTTGTAAAACTCATGGTTTTAACTCATTTTAGATTTTTAAAGTTTGGCTTAGAAATGAAAGGAAATCATGGATTTTCGTTTGGGTTGATTTGGGCTGAGTTGAGAGTGTTCTTAACTTTTTTTAAACACTACAATAACATAAAAATGGTGGGTTTTTAAGGGAAACCCGAAATGGGTATTGTGGCTGGTTTTGAGAGTTAGAAATCTTAGGTTTTTGGTTGGGTTTTAAGCTTAATTAGCAGCTTGAGGTTTGGTAGTGTTGGATTGATGTTTTGGAGTGTAAAAAGGTAGATTTTTATGGTAAATTCGTTAGTTGTGGCTGCTAGTAGTTTGTGTTCTAATTGGCCATGTTTTTGATGAAGTTTGGGTTTGAATCATTGGGTATTGATGCAAGGTTGTTGAGTTCCGAGTCTTCGCTGTGTTTGTGGGTGTATTTGTGTTCTAATGTTCAATTTTGGGTTGCTCAAAATAGTGGGATCAGATTCGGGCTTTGTGCACGGGAATTTGGGTAGTACGAAGGCTTGATTCGGCATCTCGGACATCGGTTGTGTATTGGCTGGTGAGTGGATCAATTTTAAAAGCCTTAACGAGGTTAAGGAAGTATTTTGGGAGTTTGGATTGAGCTTGAAAGGCCAATCCAGGCTCGAGAGTAAGTTTTAAAGGTTTATGTGATTAAATTGTGTTTTACGATCTATTGAATGCAAGTTTGGACATCCTATGTTGTTATGTGTTGAATTGCATTATTATCCATGTTGAAATATGAGACTTGTGTTATACTTGCATTGTGAGTACATGCCTTGCATGGAAGTTGGACTTGGTAAGTGGTCCAAGCATCGGTAATGCTTGTGGTTGTGTTTGAGTATATTGACATGTGTTGGTTGTTACCAGATATAATTGATCGATCAATAGGATTAGAGTTCACTCGAGGTAAAATTCGCGCGTGGCCTTAGTGATGCTAGATTCCACTAAGGAGGAGTACGGTGATGTGAGATTCCATCGGAAATCATGTTATAACTAGACGGGTGAGTACGGTGATGTGAGATTCCACCAGAAGTGTTTAGTGGGTTGAGAAAGTTATCCGCATATCCGAGTAAAACGTTAAATGTCAATATACCCATGATTGCTTTAATTCTCATGTTAAGCATGTTGTTGATTCCTTATGTTTATGCTTATAGCATTGTCGTTAACTTTTCTTGCATTATGAGAATGAGCATATGGTAAGCCTATGGCTTGTGGTTGCATTCGGTGAATGCACAGAAGGTAAAAGCATGACATTGTGTGTTCAAGCATGTGGAAATAATTTGGAAGTGGTTTTGGTTTTCAAGAAACTATGTTTTAAAACTGCATAGTTGTAGTTAGTCTTGAGCACCGCTCACTAAGCTTAAACGCTTACACTCTCTTTTCCAACAATGCAGGCCCTTAGACCTTCGGAGCAGCTCGGGGAACAAGGGAGATTCCAAGGGAAAATTAGTTTGCTCAAGTATGGTTTAGACTTAGATAATTAGTATTTAAGCAATGGGATAGGACCTTTGTGTTTTGTGATGTTGATGGCATGTTCTTTTGTTTAGACAAGTATGTTTTGTCGTTTGGGGCTTGTATTGCCTTATGCCATGTTGAAGTATGCTTTAGTTTAGCATTTGGCTAAGTTGGTGAATGCCTTATATGCATGTTTCATCTAAACATCTTAAATTGTTGTATGTTGCTCGTTGAATGTTTAAATTGCTTCGTATGTTTATCCATGGTTGCCTTGTGATGTATAAGTGTTGGTATGTTGCTTGAACGGTCGTTAAATGCTTCTATAGTCGAGTCCTTGTGTCTTTTGCAGCCAAAATAAGGTTTGCAGTGCAGGGCGTATCGATACGGTCCCCTTCCTTGAACTTTGTTTTAGGCTATGCGTACCGGTACACAGAGGTGTATCGATACGCCAAAAGCTCTTTGGAAATCTGAGAAATTGATGAGATTTTGGTGTATCGGTATGGGTCCTAAAGGTATCGGTACGGTATTTCTAGTTTGACCTTGAGAAGTTGACGTTGAGAGCGTATCGATACGGTCTTCTAGCGTATCGATACAGCCTATTGTAAAAGTAAAAAGGGGTTGTTTAAATTGCATGTTTCGCGCGTTGTGTATCTATATGTGTTTTCCGTTGCGTGTCCTCTCACATAGGATATAATTAAACATCTAGACAAGATAATCCTTAAATGAAATTTTCTAGGGGTGTTAATCGAAGTGAAGCCTTAATGAGTTTCGCTTCAGTTTTCCCTGTGTAACCCGTTCGATGCAGTCTAGCGGCTAGGTCGGGTCGAGGGGGTTACAAAACTATTTTCAATTATTATATCAAAACAAATATCTAAACAATCTCCCCCTTTTTGATATAATAAAACCAACTTAAAAAATTGGTTGTGATTCTCCCCCTTAGTATTTAAAAGTTTCAATAAGAGATTTTTAAAATTTAACTGTAGTTAAAGCTCCCCTTATTCACATGAAAAATCAATTTCTCAAACCATTTCTCCCCATTTTGTTATATCAAAAAGAATTTAAGAAACTTGAAGTTCAAAAATAACAATGGATGTAAGAAATTTTGACACAAAAATAAGGTTTTTAGTTTTAAAATTGGCTCCCCCTTACTCAAAGCATCATCAAATGTTAGTCCAACAATTATGATAAACTAGTTGAATTAAAGAAAATAAAATAAATTAAAGCAAATAAATTCAACTAAAATTTTACCACACTTGAACCAAATGTAGGGTGTGAAGTCTTCCTTCTTCAAGTGTCATTCATTGTGTGTATGGAGCTCCCCCTTAATGTTTGTACTTTGTTTACCATTCCCCATCACACCTAAAACAAGATAATCACAAATGTTTTGGTATCCAAATTGCTTTAGATCCATAAGCGTTAGTAGCACATTATTTAGTCCCCTTAGAAATCCATTTTTCAATTCCATCCCTTTTACTTAAAGTAGTTGGTCCTTTTGAGACCCAAATACTTCTAAAACATTTTCTATTCAAAAATATAGGGGCAATAGATTGTCTAACATAAAATTTTGATTTTCCCAATTTGTTTTTCTTTTGAAGTTCATTGCAAATCAAATCTTTTTCTTTCTTAAGATCATCAACTTCTTTTTGATGATATTTTTCTATTGTTTGAAGCAATTCTTGTAAATTTGAAACTTTAAGCTCAAAAACTTTGATTTTTGCTTCAAACTCTAAATTGGTTTTTAAAAGCAAATCATTTTTTATTTTAAATTTTGAAATCAACTTTTTGTTTTTCAAAAATGAAGCCTTGAATTCAAAAATCAATTCATCATAGGCTTCTTGTAACTCATCAAATGAATAAAAATTTGAACTAGATGAGTTAGAAGTTACCTTACACTCTTGGAGGGACATAAGGCATAGATGGGCTAATTCATCTTCATCGGTGGAGTCTTCATCACTCTATGTAGCCACATACGCCTTCTTTGAAGATAATTTTTTTTGTTAAAACAAGGGCAATCGTATTTGGTGTGCCTCGTCTCCTTGCATTCATGACTCTTTTGAGGATCCTTCATCTCCTTCTTCGATTCATGCTTGGATTTTCCATTTTGCTCTTCATGAACAGAGTGAACTTCTTGAAGAGATGAACCATCTCTTCATCTTCACTTTCCTCCTCACTTGATTCTTCATGTTGGCATGTAGAGGATGGAAGAGCATTGACATTCACATCAATGTCTTTCTCTTTGATCTTCTTCTCATGCTCCCTCTTCAAGGGTTGAGACATCATCTCATGGGTGAGCAAAGATCCAACGAGCTAATCTAGCTTGAGCTCCTTCAAGTTCTTTGCTTCTACAATGGTCATGTTTTTGGACTCTCATGATTCGGGAAGTGAGTAAATCAACTTTCGAACGAGTTTGTCTTTCAAAATCTCCTCTCCAAAACCTTTGAGTTGGTTGAAGATTGTGGAGAAACGGTCGAACATCCTCTTGATGTCTTCATCTAGGTCCATCTTGAAGTTTTCATACTCTAAGTTGAGAAGACCTATCTTGGTCTCCTTTATTTCGTTTGTTCCTTCGTATGTAGCATCAAGCTTGTCTTGTACCTCCTTGGCACTTTCACAAGATGACATTTTAGCATAAATATCCGGGCTAAAAGCATAAAAGAGAATGTGTAAAGCCTTGCAATTAAGCTTCATCTTCTTGCGATCATTCGCACTCCATTTCGCCTTGCTTTGTTGAGGCATAAACGGACCATCCTCAACTACGTCCCAAAGATGATAATCTTTGGCTCTCATGAAATACATCATTTTATTCTTCCAATGGGAGTAGTTGGTCCCGTCAAAGAAAGGTGGCCGATCAATGGATTGCGCCATGACTTTGGTTGATGTAAGAATGACTTGAGCTCTTCGAGGATCGACTCTTACGATGTTAATCCGATTAAAGAGACCTCACTCTGATACCAATTTTTAGGCTTGATATTCACAACCGAAATGCTTTCCAAGTAGTGGAGAAGATGTGTTTTTTGGTGTTTGTGGTGGAAGAAAAAATTGAAAGAATTTGGACAAGGATTTAGAGTGGTTCGGCTTTCTAACCAAATCCTACATCCACTACCTTAGTGTAAAACCAAAACTTTGATTTTGATATAAAAAATATTTCAAGGACTAATTCGAAAAGAAGATAAATTTTTAAGTCCTCAAACTTCCCAAAATTGACAAGCAAAATGTTTAAGTCAAAACTCAAAGTCCAATAAATTTTTCTAAGTGTTTTCCAAGCCAAAACAGTGAATTTTGACTAACTGTTTCGATACACCCCTTAGATGTTTCGAAACGATGTGAAACTGTAAAGTAAATTATGACTAGCCGTTTCGATACACCCTCCAGGTGTTTCGAAATGTTTTGAAACTGTCAAGTACGGGCTCAAAACGAGAGAACTCGTATCGATACAATCGTATCGAAACGGTCTCACTCGTTTCGGTACGAGTTTTGAAAGTTGGTTTAAAAAATATGACTGTTGTGTTTCATAACCGGTTTTCTTCTTGTCATAATTATTTTCTTGAAAGTTAGTTAAGCGTATCGATACGCTTTAGGTGCGTTTCGATACGGGTTTTCACAGTTGCAAAATGTTTCGATACAGCCTTATCACATTTCAAAACGGGCTCTTTCAGTTTCGGAACGAACACGATCATTTTGATACAGTCTCTTAAATGCTCCCAACGGCTATTTTTGTTCTTGCTCTGTTTCGATACATGTAGTGCCGTTTCGGTACAGGTAGGTGCAGAACAGCATTAATGGTGGGAAGATGAAGTCCCAACGTCTATATTTATGATGTCAACCACCCAAACGGCTAGAAATCAATGAGAAGGTATAAAAGCAAGCATTTTGAGCACCAGCAATATTCTATTGAACCTACAAGAATCATCCAAGCATCAAATCCAAACCCTAGTGCCTTTTATTGTCAAATTCTTGTACCCAACTCAATTGAGTGTTTCATTCTTATTTGTATTGTGAGTTTGGGAGTGAAAAATTGTAACTGGGTAAACAAATCATCCTTTGAGAGGAATTTGTAAGGTTTACCATTTTTCTCCATTGTAAAAGTGAGTGGATTAAGCTTTGGGTAGAAATCTTAATCAAAATTGTAAGGTTTCCTCCTCATCCAAGAAAAGGGGAAGAATCAATAATGGATTGGTTGAAAATACTTAGTGGGAGCTAAGATAGTGGATGTAGAGTTCATTGTAGAACTTGAACCACTCTAATTGCCTTGTGTCTCAATTTTTATTCTTCCAATTTCCACCCTTAAAATTTTTATCGCCAATTCACCCCTCTTGGCCATTTGCAATTGTTTGATCAACTCAACAATTGGTATCATAGCTACACTCAATGGAAGGATTACAACACTCTTGAGTCAATTCTAGGAGAGTTTGATCAAAAATAAGTCAAGCAATGACATCCACCTCCACTTCCAACCTCTATGAGTCTCAATCTACCACTAAATCGCCATTCTTCAATGGGGCAACTACCCATATTGGAAGAATTGGATGAGACTCTTCATCAAATCTACTGACTTCATGGTGTGGGATGTAGTTGAAGAAGGGCCATACATTCCGATGAAGAGAGGTGGTGAAGGAAAACTTGTCCCTAAGGTCAAAGTTGAAATGACCGAAGATGATAGAAGAAGGATGCAAGTCAACGATAAAGCCCTACATGTCATCTTTTGTGCTCTTGGTCCGGATATCTACTCCAAGGTGTCTTCGATCGAGAATGCCAAGGAATTTTGGGACACTCTCGAGACAACATATGAGGGAACTAGCGATGTCAAGGAAACAAAGATTGAGCTACTCAATCTAAGCTATGAAAACTTCAAAATGGATCCCGGTGAGAGTGTTTCCAAGATGTTTGATCGATTATCGGTCATCGTTAATGGATTGAAGGGTTTCAGTGAAATCATTCTCGAAGACAAGCTAGTAAGGAAGTTGTTGTATTCTCTTCCGGAATAATGGGATAGCAAGAGAACGGCTATTATTGAAGGTAGAGATTTGAAGAATCTCAAGTTAGATGCTCTTGCTGAATCTCTTCTTACCCATGAAATCGTGAAGAAGGGAAGATAAAGAAGAAAAGATGATTGAGAAGAAGAAAGTTGAGAAGAAGAAGATTGGAATCGCTCTTGAAGCTTCATATCATGAAAGCGATTCCAGTGAAGATAAGGAGATGGCCATGTTGGCCAAATGATTCACTCGCTTCATGAAGTCCAACCAAGGGAGAAAGATCAATAGAAAAGGGGACTTCAAGAACAAGAGTAAAGAAGTGGAGAAGGACCAAATCATATGCTATAAGTGCTAGAAATCCGGCCACATCCGTTCTGAGTGTCCTCAATTGAAGAGGAAGAGTTTTGGGAAGAAGAACAAGCTCAAAGCTCAAGTGACAACTTGGAGTGATGAGGACTCATCTGAGGAGGAAGAGAAAGTGGCTAACCTTTGTCTCATGGCCATTGATGATGATCCAAAGGTAAACTTCAACTCATCTAATTTTTATTTTACCTATGATGAACTTCATGATGCATATGATGAGTTGCAAGAGGTCTATGATGAGTTAGTTGAAAAATATAAAGAGTCAATTTTGAGAAATAAGAAAAATATTTTCGATTTGAAAATTCAAATTGAGTCTCTTTTGAAATCTAACTCGGAATTGGAAAAGAAGGTTTTGTAATTGATAAATCTTTCAAATGATCTTAAGAAGAAAAATCTTGATCTTGAAAAACTTCTTTTCGATTTTAAAGATTATCACACAAAGGAGGTGGATAATCTTAAAACTTCTATTACTATTGGGAGAAACAATTTTGATAAAGGAAATTCTTCTAAAACCCTATTTGTAAAAAGAAAACATTTTACCCTAAACAAAGAAAACTTTCTAAGCAATAAAAAAGTTAAAGAATTAGGAGTGTTTGGGTTCCTAAGGAACTCGTTGTTTCTAACAATATGAATGCTATTGCTTCTAGGATTCCTAAGGGAACCAAGGTTTTGAGGGCTAACACACATGGACCCAAAATGATTTGGGCACCAAAAACCAAAGCCTAATTTCTTTGTTTGTAGGGGGAGCATTGCTACAAGGCCAAAGCTTCATGTCAAAACTCATGATACCTTGATAGTGGATACTCAAGACACATGACCGGTGACAAGAGTAGATTCTTGGAACTAAAGCCAAAGACTAGTGGAGTAGTAACTTTCGGTGACAACTCTAAAGGCCACATTGAAGGAATTGGCTCCATTGGTAATCACTCTTCTATTTTCATTGAAAATGTCATATATGTCAATGGTCTTAAACATAATTTGTTGAGCATTAGTCAATTATGTGATAAAGGTTTTAATTTTCTATTTGATAAAAATGGTTGCAAAATAGTGAACATTAAAACGAACCAATTGATGCTCATAGGGCATAGGATAGGAAATATTTACATGGTGCATTTAGATGACATTCATACATCTCATGCATGTTTAGTTGCACATGATGAACATGACTCATGGCTTTGGCATAGAAAGTTAGGACATGCTAGCATGAGTGTTTTAGAGAAATTATTTTCCCTTAATCTAGTTAGAGATTTACCCAAACTTAAGTTCACTAATGATAAAATATGTGATGCATGCTCTAAGGGTAAACAACATAGATCCTCATTTAAATCCATTAATGATGTCTCTACTAGTAGATGTTTACAATTGATTTATATGAATCTTTTTGGGCCAATTAGGACTATGAGCTTGGGTGGTAAATCATATCCTTTTGTACTTGTTGATGACCATTCTAGGTTTACTTGGGTTCTATTCTTAAGTACAAAGGATGAGGCTTTAGAAAAATTCATCACATTTTCAAAAATAACTCAAAATGATCTTGAGCTTAAAATTTCTCATATTAGAAGTGATCATGGAACCGAGTTACAAAATTTAGGTTTTGAAGAGTTTTTAAATGAAAATGGGATTAGCCATAATTTTTCCGCACCTCGCACTCCTCAACAAAATGGGGTAGTTAAGAGGAAAATCGAACTTTAGAAGAAACGGCTAGAACCATGCTTTGTGAAAATAATTTACCTAAATATTTTTTGGCAGAAGCCACAAATACCGCTTGCTACATTATAAATCGAGTAATGATTAGGCCAATTTTGAAGAAAACACCATATGAGATTTTAAAATCTAAGAAGCCTAACGTTAGCTATTTTCATCCATTTGGTTGCAAATATTTTGTTTTAAACAATGGAAAAGACAACCTAGGTAAATTTGATGCTAAAAGTGATGAAGCTATTTTCTTAGGATATTCTTTAAACTCTAAAGCCTATCGTGTATTTAATAAGAGAACTTTAGTAGTAGAAGAGTCTATTCATGTTGCTTTCGATGATAACCTCCTTCCGAGGAAGGATTCTTGTGATGATGATGATGTAGGGATCCTTGAAACCATTGATAGAGGACAAACATCAAAGGTGAATGAGATTCCAACCAAAGAAGAAGATGCACAAGATCCACCTCTTGAGGCCTTGAAGGACTTGGCTCTTGAGGAAAAGAAGGTGACATACCCAAGGGAGTTCAACTATGTTAAAGGTGGTGAAATCTTGGGTGATCCATCCAAGGGGATAACTACTAGATCTTCTCTTAAATTAATGAACCATGTTGCATTTCTTTCATGCATTGAGTCTAAAAACATCAAAGAGGCATTAAAAGATGATTTTTGGATTTTGGCTATGCAAGAAGAATTAAATCAATTTGAGAGAAGTAAAGTATGGGCATTAGTTGAAATGCCCAGTAATCAATCTACTATAGGAACTAAATGGGTATTTAGGGATAAACTAGATGAGAGTGGTAACGTAGTGAGAAATAAGGCTAGGCTTGTTGCTCAAGGTTACACTCAAGAAGAGGGAATTGATTTTGATGAAACATATGCACCCGTAGCTAGGATGGATGCTATTAGGATGCTTCTAGCATTTGCATGTTACCATGATTTCAAGCTTTTTCAAATGGATGTAAAAAGTGCTTTTCTAAATGGTTATATAAGTGAAGAAGTGTATGTTAAACAACCACCATGTTTTGAGGATTCAAAAATTTCAAATCATGTTTTTAAACTAACCAAAGCCCTTTATGGTTAAAACAAGCTCCTAGAGCTTGGTATGAAAGACTTTCAAACTTTTTGATTGAAAAAGGTTTTGAAAAAGGTAAGGTGGACACTACACTTTTCATAAAAAGATATGTTAATGACATCTTAGTAGTGCAAATTTATGTTGATGATATCATTTTTAGTTCTACTAATAAATGTTATTGCAAGGAATTTTCTAAGCTAATGCAAGGTGAGTTTAAGATGAGCATGATGGGGGAGCTCTCATTCTTTTTGGGGCTCCAAATCAAACAAAGGAAGGATGGCACCTTCATAAATCAAGCAAAGTACGTGAATGATATGCTCAAAAAGTTCGGCTTGGAGAATGTAAAGCCTCAAGCCACTCCTATGAGCTCTTCTATAAAGCTTGACAAAGATGAAGGAGGTAAGTGTGTTGATTCTAAGCTTTATAGATCTTTGATATGTTTTTTGCTTTACCTTACCGCAAGTAGACTGAATATTATGTTTAATGTTTGGTTGTGTGCTAGGTTTCAAGCTAGTCCTAGAGAATCACACTTAGTTTCCATTAAGAGAATTTTTAGATACCTTAGAGACACACCTAACTTAGGTCTTTGGTATCCTAAGGATTCTTTCTTTAGCCTTCATGCTTATTCGGGTGCGGATTATAGGGGATGCAAAATAGATAGGAAATGTACTTCTAGGACATGCCAATTCTTAGGTAGTATGCTCGTGTCTTGGTTCTCTAAGAAACAAAATAGCGTTGCCTTATCTACCACCAAAGCAGAGTACATATCTTTAGGGAGTTGTTGTTCCCTTTGGATGAAGCAACAACTCTTAGATTATGGTGTTCAAGTAGAAACCATACCCCTTAGGTGTGACAACGCAAGTGCCATTTGTCTCACTAAGAATCCCATCCAACACTCTAGAACCAAACATATAGAGATTAGACATCATTTCATTAGAGACCATGTGTTGAAAATTGATGTTGTTCTAGAATATGTTGACGCATTAAACCAATTAGCGGATATTTTTACCAAACCTTTAGATAAAGAGCATTTTTGGACTCTTAGGAGAGAGTTAGGTTTAACTAGACTTTCTTGACACTTTAAGGTCCCAAATGGTCAAAATTTTGCTTGAGTTTCATTGATATTCATGCCTATGTTAATTTGCATTATTTTACTTCTATGCTTGTTGCTAGGGGAGAATATAAATGTTTTTGCCTATAGTCTTTGCTCATGCATCATGAATCGATTGAAAATCGATTTTTCTACAGCTTTGTGCCCAAACTGCACAATCTGGAACATGTGTATCGAAAAAGGTACCCCTGTTTCGATACGGGCTACCTTAATATATTATGTTGTTTGCTTTGATTTAATTACCCTTTTTATTTCTCATTGAATTATGCTTATTTTGATCTAACAAAAAGGGGGAGATAAATATGAGCCAATTTTGAAACTTTTCAACTTAACTTTAAAAAACCTATCTTAAATTGAGGGAGGGTTAGTTTTTACAAAAGTTTCAAAACTTAAAAATTTATATTTGGTTTTGTTATATCAAAAAGGGGGAGATTGTAAAATCAAAACTTTGATTTTGATATAACAAATATTTCAAGGACTAATTTGAAAAGAAGATAAATTTTTAGTCCTCAAACTTCCCAAAATTGACAAGCAAAATATTTAAGTCAAAACTCAAAGTCCCATAAATTTTCTAAGTGTTTTCCAAGCCAAAACAGTGACTTTTGACTAATCGTTTCGATACACCCCTTAGGTGTTTCGAAACGATGTGAAACTGTAAAGTAAATTATGACTAGTCGTTTCGATACACCCTTCAGGTGTTTCGAAACGTTTTGAAACTGTCAAGTATGGGCTCGAAATGAGAGAACTCGTATCGATACGGTCGTATCGAAACTGTCTCACTCGTTTCGGTACGAGTTTTGAAATTTGGTTTAAAAAATATGACTTTTGTGTTTCATAACCGGTTTTCTTCTTTTCATAATCGTTTTCTTGAAAGTTAGTTAAGCGTATCGATAGACTTTAGGTGCGTTTCGATACGGGTTTTCACAGTTGCAAAATGTTTCGATACGGCCTTGTCACGTTTTGAAACGGTCTCTTTCAGTTTTGGAACGACCACGATCGTTTCGATACTGTCTTTTAAATGCTCCCAACGGCTATTTTTGTTCTTGCTCTGTTTCGATACAGGTAGTGTCGTTTCGGTACGGGTAGGTGCAGAACAACATTAATGGTGGGAAGATGAAGTCCCAACGGCTATATTTATGATGTCAACCACCCAAACGACTAGAAATCAATGAGAAGGTATAAAAGCAAGCATTTTGAGCACCAGTAATATTCCATTGAACCTACAAGAATCATCCAAGCATCAAATCCAAACCCTAGTGCCTTTTATTGTCAAATTCTTGTACCCAACTCAATTGAGTGTTTCATTCTTATTTTTATTGTGAGTTTGGGAGTGAAAAATTGTAATTGGGTAAATAAATCATCCTTTGAGAGGAATTTGTAAGGTTTACCATTTTTCTCCATTGTAAAAGTGAGTGGATTAAGCTTTGGGTAGAAAGCTTAATCAAAATTGTAAGGTTTCCTCCTCATCCAAGAAAAGGGGAAGAATCAATAGTGGATTGGTTGAAAATCCTCTGTGGGAGCTAAGGTAGTGGATGTAGAGTTTATTGGAGAACTTGAACCACTCTAATTGCCTTGTGTCTCAATTTTTATTCTTCCAATTTCCACCCTTAAATTTTTTATCGCCAATTCACCCCCGTTTTTGCCATTTGCAATTGTTTGATCAACTCAACGCTTAGCTTCCCACAAAGGATTTCCCAAATTTACTCTTGAATTTCTTCCCCTTTTCTAGGCTTAGGAGGCAACCTTTACACACTCAAATATTTCTAACTCAAAGCTTGAGTAAACCCTCTTTTACAAAGAGCAAAAAGAGCAAACAAGAAATTTCTCACAAGGTAGATAGTTTGCACTATTAAGTACTCACCCAATCTTAAATACTTGAGCAAATATAACAATGTAAGCTCACAAGTGTTGTCTATACAAAGAATGAGAATTTAAGTCCTAAGACAAATTTTCTTCATAATGTTGTTGACTTGTGGATCATTAGTCTTCTATAGATGCTTGGAGGTCACTCTTTTATACTCTCAAATGAGCTTCTAGCCGTTGGAGATTGTTGGGGTTGAATAGGAGCCGTTAGGGCCTTTATTTCTCGCAATAAATGCAATTCTAGGGCTAACTGTATCGATACACGGGTAGCCGTATCGATACAGGTTCTTCAGGAACTAGTCGTTATGCTTTCCTCAGCTGATGCGTACCGATACGCGTTGGAGCGTATCGGTACAACCTGCATTTCAAATAACCATGGAAAAATGATCGTTGGGCGTATCGGTACACGATACAACCGTATTGGTACAGATATTAGCCGTTGAGGCGTTTGTAAAACAACTGTATCGAAACGCCACATAGCGTATTGATATATGTCCTCTCCGTATTGGTGCGGCCAAGCCGTATCGTTACAGGTTTTGGCTACTGAAATTTTCTTGTAACTAAAACCCTAAAGCATATCGATACGGGGTATACCGTATCGGTACGGTTACTTGAAAAACTCAGGTTTGGCTACTTGAAAGACATTTTAAATCATTCCAAAGCCTTAAAAAATCCATCAAACATATTTTCAAGTTGTTTGGACTTATAAATATTTTGAAATCTTTTCAATTTGGTCTAAAACTATTTTTCAATTATTATATCAAAATAAATATCCTAACAACATTACTCGGTACAAGCATGGGCAAAAAATTTCTAACAGACCACCTATGTTATCAATTGCCTTTTCAATATTTTGCATTGAACCAATTATGTTATCTAACTTGTTCATCATTTCCTTATGTTGCACGATATCAATTTCTTCATACATATAAATAATTAAATATTTAAATCATAATACCATATAAAAAATAAAGACCAACAAAACTTCACTAAAATAAAAACATAAAAATTTAATGAAAATTATAAAAGTTGAAAAAATAAAATTATTTCCATGTGAGAAATTTAATATTTTAACCGTAAAATTAAATATGCATCTTTTTCTAATAAAAACAAACACAATACTTGAACATTAATATTTTTTGAATCCGCCATGCGATTTCGTTTATACTCAATCGTTGCACTTTATTTTGAGGGGGTCAAATTAAGGTTTATCATCTCATTCAAAAAAAACATAAAATAAAATATTATATTTTTTTATTTTAAAATAGTATATTGTGTAATTAAAGAAAAAATAAAATCAGTAAAAAATTGTAAATTAACTTTCTAGAATTATAGTTAGAACACGACGAAAATTGAACTCGCGGTGTTGGGTTTCTTCAACAATGAACGATAAAGTAGTCGAACGAATACCTAATAAGATTGAAATCGGTTATTTTTAGTAACACGTATTTTATTCTTTGATTAATGATAGTCTAAGAAAAAATATTTAATATATTTAATTAAATATCATTGTTTTAAAAATAATAAATAATAATAATTTAATATTATTTTTAAAAATTGGTTGAAAATTTAGGGTTTTGAAGCCTTAATTACAGCAACCAAAACTCAATCGGCAACCTAGGGTCGGACGACACGATGAACGACAGCGTGGAAGGGAGTTTGGTTGGCTGGTCAGCCGCGGAGGTGGGGGCCGATTCAGAGAGCACCGCTGCCAGAGCTGCGGCTGTGGGAGCCGTGCGTTATGGGTGAAAGTCGCAGCACTCGCAAACCGCCGGCGAGAGAGGTGTGGTGTCGATAGTAAACAAGGTGTTTCGCGGCTATTTACGGTGGCGGTAATCAAAGGAGCAGGAGGCTGCGAAACGTCAGTGAATCTCGATGGCTTCGGCAACGCGTTTCGACTACAGCGACATCGGCAAGAGTCGGTGCTAGTGAGGGGCAAAGCGAAGTCGACAGAGGATTAATCGTCGGCGACAGAGATTGCGGCGGCAGAAGTGACGGCGGCGGCTAGAATTTTTTAGTTTGGGTTGATGAAGATTGGTTGAATGTTAGATATAATTTATACCTATTTAATATTTTTTCCAAGTAAATTTAAATTAAAGTAGATGTAGTAATTATTATAGTAATAAAACTTTTATTTTATTTGAATTAAAAATATATTGTAGAACTATTATTTTGATATAATAATTGAAAAATAGTTTTGAACTAAATTGAAAAGATTTCAAAAATGCTTTTAAGACCAAACAACTTGAATTTATGTTTGAGGATGGCCAAACCAGTGGTTTTATGGTACCTATTTCGATACATGGCCAATCTATATCGATATGATTTGAAACTGTCAAAACGCGTACCAAAACAGGGCCCGATTCGATAAGGTGTAGTACTGTTTTGAAACAACCTTTTGTATTTCGATACGGGTAACGGTCAAAACCTCCGCATCGGTTATATTTTCCTAACGATCTTTGAAATACAGCTCAACTGTCACTCGTATCGAAACGATTTGTAACCGTTTCAATACGGCTTGCTGCATCAGGCTTCAACGGCTAGTTCTGGGCGTTCTGATATGGGCTCGTGTGTTTCGATACTGACATCACTAGAACTGCATTTATGGTGGGAAATAAAGTCTCCAACGGATCAAATTTAACCCCAACGGTCCTTGACGGCTAGAAACTCAATTGGGAGTATAAAAGGGACCTCCAAGCATCAATGATAGGTTAATGCTTCAATTGTCAACAATACTATGATGTCAAATTATCTTTAGGGCCTTTATTGTATATTCCTTGTATAGACAACACTTGTGAGCCTAAATTGTCAAATTTTCTCAAGTGTATAGGTTTTGGGTGAGTGCTTAGAGTTGCAAACACATACCTATTAGAGGGATTTCTTGTTTGCTTTGAATTTCACTTGTAAGTGAGTGTTTGATTAAGCTAAGGGTAGATAGCTTAATCGTTGTAACGGTTTTCTCCTAAGCCGAGAAAAAGGGACGAAATTCTTAGTGAATTTGGGAAATCCTTGGTGGCATTCCAAGGTAGTGGATGTAGGCTTTGTGTTAGAAAGTTGAACCATTCTAAATCCTTGTGTTTAATTCTTTATTTTTGCCACCAACTTAAACATCCAAAAATCCAACTTCTCCACCACTTGGCAAGCATCAGTTGAAGGTGATAATTGAGCCTATCAAGCCTAACAATTGGTATCATCAAAGAAAGGCTCAATCGAAAGGGATTGATATTCTATTGAGGCGATCTGGGAAGCTCGATACAATATTCAATCAATCGGTCAAATGGCGCAATCCATCGACAAGCTACCATTCTTCGACGGGACCAACTACGCTTATTGGAAGACGACAATGATGTTCTTTGTCAAATCCAAAGACTACAAGCTTTGGGACATTCTTGAGGATGGTCCATTTGTACCATAAAGAAGCGAGGCGAAATGGAGTGTCGACGACCGCAAGAAGATAGAACTTAATTGCAAGGCTTTGCACTTCCTCTTTTATGCACTTAGCCTCAACATCTATGAGAAGATGTATTCTTGTGAGAGTACCAAGGAAGTATGGGACAAGCTTGAAGTTACATACGAGGGAACAAACGAAGTAAAGAATACCAAGATCAGCCTCCTCAACCACGAGTATGAGAACTTCAAGATGGATCCGGAAGAGGACATTGAGAAGATGTTCCAATGATTCTCCACCATCACCAATAGACTAAAAGGCTATGGAGAAGTCATTCCGGAAGAAAAGCTTGTCTGAAAGCTTATCTACTCCCTTCTCGAGTCATGGGACTCGAAAAAGACCGCCATCATCGAAGCCAAAAATCTCAAGACCTTGAAGCTTGATGAACTCATGGGGTCACTTCTCACTCACCAAATCATGAAGAAAAACAGAGAAGATGAGAAGAAGAAGAAAGAGATAAAAAAGATGGGGAAGAAGAAGATCATAGAGCTAGGCATCAACGCGAGTGTCGTTTCTCTCAAATCTTCCACATGCCAACACGATTATTTGAGCGAGGAGGAAAGTGAAGATGAAGAGATGGTTCATCTCTTCAAGAAATTCACTTGGTTCATGAAGAGCGAGTTGAGGAATTCTAAGCATGAATCGAAGAAGAAGATGAAGGATTTCCACAAGTCCAACAAAAAGGGATCATCTTCAAAGAAAGCATACATGGCGACATGGAGTGATGAAGACTCCACCGATGATGAGGTAGCCCACCTATGCTTCATGGCCCTCAATGAGAGGGAGGTAACTTCTAACTCATCTAGTTCAAATTCATATTCTTTTGATGAGTTACAAGAAGCCTATAATGAATTGGTTTTTGAATTCAATGCTTCATTTTCGAAAAACAAAAAATTGATTTCAAAATTGAAAAACGAAAATGATTTGCTTTTAAAAACCAATTTTGAGTTTGAAGCTAAAATCAAAGATTTCAAACTTAAAGTTTCAAATTTACAAGAATTGCTTCAAACCATGGAAAAAGTTCATCAAAAAGAATTTAATGATCTTAAGAAAGAAAAGATTTTGATTTTCAAGGAACTAGAAAAGAAAAATAATTTTAGAAAATTAAAATTTTATCAAAGACAATCTAGTTCCCCTAGATTCTTAATTGGAAAATGCTTTAGAACTGTTTGGGTTCCAAAAGATCTAATCACTTCAAAAAAAGGGATGAAATTGAAAAATGGATTCCTAAGGTGACTAAACTTTATGCTACTAATGTCTATGGATCCAAAGCAATTTGGATACCAAAAATTACTTGATTGTCTTGTTTAGGTGTGGTGGAGAGTGATCAACATTTCCAAATTTGAGGGGGAGCTCCATACACACAATGAAGAACACTTGAAGAAGGAAGGTTCACATCCTCCCTTGAAGTTCAAGTGTTGGTAAAATTTAGTTGTTTTATTTGTTTAATTTGATTTATTTTTAATTCAACTAGATTATCATATGTTGAACTAACAATATTTGATGCTTTGAGTAATGAGGAGCCATTTTAAAAAAATATTATTTTTGTCAAAAAAAAATTCTCTCCATTGTTATGGATTTCAAAGTTTTCAAACATAATTTTGAACCATTTTTTATACAACTAAAGGGGAGAATGTTTTGAAAATTTGAATTTTCAAATGAATAAGGGGAGCTTTAATTGATTTTGAATTTTAATTCTCTTATTCAAAATTTATTTCACTAAGGGGAAGAATCCCAAACAATTTTTCAAGATTGGTTTTATTATATCAAAAAAGGGAGAATGTAGAACTAATGTTTTGATATAATAATTGAAAAATAGTTTTGGACTAAATTGAAAAGATTTCAAAAATGCTTTTAAGACCAAACAACTTGAAATTGTGTTTAATGATGGTTAAAAAGGTTTTGTCATGGTTTGAAACGTTTTTAAGTAGCCAAACCAGTGATTTTAAGGTACCCGTTTTGATACAGGGCCAATATGTATCGATACGATTTGAAACTGCCAAAACGCGTACTGAAACAGGGCTTGCCTGTTTCGATACGGTGTATTGTTGTTTCGAAACAGCCTTTTGTGTTTCGATACGGGTAACGGTCAAAACCTCTCCAACGGTCATATTTTCTCAACGATCTTTTAAATGCAGCTCAACTGTCACTCGTACCGAAACGGTTTGTAACCGTTTCGATACGGCTTGCTGCATCAGCCTTCAACAGCTAGTTCTGAAGAAGGGCGTTCCGATACGGGCTCGTTTGTTTCGATACGGACATCACTAGAACTGCATTTATGGTGGGAAATAAAGTCTCCAATGGCTCAAATTCAACTCCAACGGTCCTTAATGGCTACAAACTCAATTGGGAGTATAAAAAGGACCTCCAAGCATCAAGGATAGGTTAATGCTTCAATTGTCAACAACATTATGATGTCAAATTGTCTTTACGGCCTTTATTGTATATTCCTTGTATAGACAACACTTGTGAGCCTAAATTGTCAAATTTACTCAAGTGTATAGGTTTTGGGTGAGTGCTTAGAGTTGCAAACACATACCTATTAGAGGAATTTCTTGTTTGCTTTGAATTTCACTTGTAAGTGAGTGTTTGATTAAGCTAAGGGTAGATAGCTTAATCGTTGCAACGGTTTCCTCCTAAGCCGAGAAAAGGGAATGAAATTCTTAGTGAATTTGGGAAATCTTTGGTGGCATTCCAAGGTAGTGGATGTAGGCTTTGGGTTAGAAAGTCGAACCACTCTAAATCCTTGTGTTTAATTCTTTATTTTTGCCACCAACTTAAACACCCAAAAATCCAACTTCTCCACCACTTGGCAAGCATCGGTTGAAGGTGATAATCTAGCCTATCAAGCCTAACAAATATAAAAAAATCTGAAAAATATTATAAATATTATTTTTAAAGATTTTATTTAAAAAGGTGATAATAACACTTTTGGACCTTATTATTTTAAAACTAATTAAAAAGGTTAATAGTAGGTTGCGGTACACGTGATTAGTGGTACATTGTGATACATGTCATATACTGTAAAATTGTCCTTAAGTTGATACTATTAGGGGGAAAGAAAAAAGAAAGTGTACGTTCGTAAAACTGGATGAGTCTGCTACGCTTGACGAGCACCACTATGATAGCACCATTAAATTAATTTATAAAAATTAAAAATCTAAAAGACTCAACGTATAATTATAAATTATTTGAAATAAAATATTAATTAAAATATTTTCCATATATATAATATTTTTAATTTTTTAAATAATTGGATCAAATATTAACTTTAGTCAATTTAAAAAATAAAAAACCTTAAACTTTAAACCCTAAATGCTAAACACTAAACTTAAAATCATAAACCCTATACATAAATCAATGGGATTAAGCATTGTTATTTACGGACATGATTAGTTTATAATAAAGTGGAGTTTGTCTTTAATTTACACAGAAATCGCGATTTAGAAAACTGACATTATCCTTGATCAGTTACAATTGATTAGCAGTCTGCATCCTAGAAAACTGATCCTCTAAAACCAAACACATTTAAGTAACAACAATCTCCCACAAATTCTCAACGTCCGTTTTCGAAATCAAGCCCCCTCCTGTCCTTTAAGCCGGATTTTCAACAATAAAGAAATCAGCGATTTGTGAAGAAAAAAAATGTTTGATGAGATTCAGAAATGGAATCATAGAAGATCCTTGAAAATCCGACGTTAAGGGTTTTAAGTTTAGAGTTTATGAATTTAAGTTTAAGGTTTAAGATTTATAATTTCAGGTTTTGATTTTATGATTTAGGGTTTCATTTTATGGTTTAGGATTTAGGGTTCAAAGTTTATGGCTGTTTATTTTTAAAATTAATTTAATGATGCTCATCGTTAGTGGTGCTCAACAGTGCTCGTCGAGCGTTATAGAATTTTCCTCGTAAAACTACTATAATTTATTATATAATAATATCCGTAACAAATTGAATAATATAATTACATATTGTTGATTACATCAATTCTTATTCCTTCCCCTAAGACTTGAAAACGGTAATTAGGACTTCCCATTATTTTAAAAAAAATATTATATATATATATAGAAAATGATTTAATTAATATTTTATTTTAAATAATTTATAATTATATATTAAGTTCTTCATATTTTTAATTTTTATAAATTAATTTAATAGTGCTCACCGTTAGTGGTGCTCAACAGTGTTGGTCAAGCGTTATAGAATTTTTCATGTAAAACTACTATAATTTATTATATAATTGAATGGTATAATTACATATGTGATTACATCAATTCTTATTCCTTCCCCAAACTGTAATTAGGACTTCCAATTATTCCTAATTCATCAAAACCCACAAAGCACGATAATTGTCTAAAAATATTACAATTGTATAATTACATTCAATTTCAATTATAGGGTTAGTGTCCAAACCGAAGTGTACGTTTTATCTTTTCATAATTTCTTATAATTTCAAAATAATATAACTTAAAAACAATACTTAAAAGATTAATACATTTGCAATCAAATCTATTGCCGCTCCATGTCTATTCAATTAAAAAGATTTATATAAGTATATATTTTAAATATATATATATATATATATATATACTTTCACATACATCGTGAGTGCGATCGTATGAAACTACATAAATGGTTACCGAATTTTTAGGGTAGATTTATTTTGGCCATCGGACTTTTAAAATATTCGATAAGGTCACTTAACTTTTAATTCGCATTCGATAAGGTCACCCAACTTTTAAATCGCATTCGATACAGTCCCTCCCGTTAACTCCGTTAAAGTTCATGTGCTTTTCCTTAATAAAAAAAATGGGTAAACTACATCAATCATCACCTAACTTTATTTTCACTCCTATTTTGGTCACTAGAGTTTAACAATTTAATAAATTAACTTTCGAATTGTTCATATTTTGGCCACTCTCAAATGACATGGTTATACAAATAGAAAAATTCGATTAATCTTTTAAAAAATCCGGGTAATGGTTTTTTTTACTTTGCTTATTAAATTTACCATATTTGATAGTTTAATAAGCTAAGTAAAAATGTTACTCCAATCAAATATTCTAATTAACCGGTCAATCGATTATCTGATTTAACCGGTACAATATAAGATCGAGAATTGAATAATCTGAACTTAGCAATTAACCAAAATAATTTTTAAAACCAATCGAACCCGATTCAGTACAAAAATAAAATAATATATTTTAAAAATTTGTACCGAAATCGAATTCGATTAATCCTTAAAAAATATTTTGGTTAAAAAATCATTACCCATATTTAAAAGATTAATCGAACCTGATTTCGGCAAAAATTTTAAAAATAATTTTTAAGGATTAACCGAACCCGATTTCGGTAAATTTTTTAAAATAAATTATTTTATTTTGGTATCGAAATCGGGTTCGATTAATCCTTAAAAATTATTTTGGTTAAAAAATCACTACCCGAATTTTAAAAAAAATTAATCGAACCCGATTTCGGTACAAATTTGTAAAATAATTTTTAAGGATTAATCAAACTCGATTTCGAAAAAAATAAATTATTTTATTTTTGGTGCCGAAATCGAGTTTGATTAGTCCTTAAAAATTAGTTTGGTTAAAAAATCATTACTCGGATTTTTTAAAAGATTAATCTAACCCGATTCCGGTACACATTTTTTAACCAAAATATTTTTTAATGATTAATCGAACCGATTTCGGTAATTTTTTTAAAATAAATTATTTTATTTTGGTACCGAAATCGGGTTCGATTAGTCTTTAAAAATTATTTTGGTTAAAAATTCATTACCTGGATTTTTTAAAAGATTAATCGAACCCGATTTCGGTACACATTTTTAACCAAAATAATATTTAAGGATTAATCAAACCGATCGGTAATATTTTTAAAATAAATTATTTTATTTTTGTATCGAAATCGGGTTCAATTAGTCCTTAAAAATTATTTTGGTTAATTGCTAAATTCAGATTATTCAATTCTCGGTCTTATATTGTACCAATTAAATAAGGTAATCTATTGGTCCATTAATTGAATTATTTTATTCGAGTAATAATTTTTTTACTTTGCTTATTAAAATATCAAATATGCTAAATTTAATAAGAAAATTTAAAAAAAAATCATTACTTGGATTTTTAAAAAGATTAATCAAAATTTTCTATTTGTATAACCATGTCATTTGAGATTGGTCAAAATATGAACAATTCGAAAGTTAATTTATTAAATTGTTAAACTCTGGTGACCAAAATAGGAGTGAGAAGAAAGTTGGGTGATGATTGATGTACTTTACCCATTTTTTTATTAAGGAAAAGCACGTGAACTTTAACGGAGTTAACGAGAGGGACCGTATCGAATGCGATTTAAAAGTTGGGTGACCTTATCGAATGCGAATTAATAGTTGGGTGACCTTATCGAATATTTTAAAAGTACGGTGGTCAAAGTGAATCTACCTTAAAAGTTCGGTGACCATTTATATAGTTTACCCTTAATATTTTATGCGTTTAATAGTATTTATGATAAAATTAATACTTAAAAGATTAATATTTTATGCGATACTAATAATATTTATGCGTATAAGTTCCTTTGTTAATTAAAAACGGGTATATTACAAATTTCATCAATCAAATTTCTTCTCATTCCTATTTAGTCACTTAAGTTTCAAAATTTTAATTTAATCACTGAATTTTCAATTTTCTCTTATTTCGGCCATTCTGTCGTTAAATACTTAATGTCGTTGTGACTGGATATATGTCTTCTAAATATTTTGGAATGGCCACAAAACTTTCTTTACTTTTTTTTTAAAAAATTATGATCTAAAATTTCCTTTGATTTCTAAACGATGGAGGATCTTCTTCCAAATCCGAATGGTGGGGAGGTGGAGGAAGAGGAAACAAGCAATATATCATGATTCCATGTTGATTGAACGGTGGATGTCATAGATCAAAATAGTTTGAGATTGTCCACGTTTTAGGTTTTGTGTTGAATTTTGCCAGTTTTAAGGTGATTTTGCGAAGAAAAAAATATAAAATGATAAAGTGGTAGGAGACGGCCGTTGAATAGAAACATTAAACTAAAAGCTCATGCAAAATAGGCAAATTTATTGGTGTCTGAGTGGTCGGAAAAGACATTGAAAGGTTATTTCAACGTCGACGTCATAAAGTGGTGAAATTGTAAAACTTTCATCTTTAGGGGAAAAAAATAACATAAAAAAAAGAAAGGGGAAAAGGATGTGGAAGACACGTGGTTGTTATGTCAACAAAAAATAGTCCATCTCAACACACGTGGCTGCCATGTCACCCTTCCATTTCTGGTTTAAGGTAAGAGTGGCTAAATTAAGAGCAAATTGAATATTCAATGATAAAATTGAAAAAACTTTAAACTTACATGACCAAAATAAAAGTAAGAAGGAAGTTGGGCGATGAAATTCAGAATTTGCCCTTAAAAAAAGCGAGGTGGTGAGATTGTGACAGAAACAAAACGTGTAGAGATTCCAAGGGGGAATTCCCAAGGCCTCCACAAACCCTTAAAATAGGGAAGGATGAGGCGGAGAGGCAACTGCGCCGTTTAGCTTTTTTATTTTTCTTGGCTCTTCCTACTAAACTAATAGTTTAAGGGGGGATTTCAGGTCCTACATCAGCATTAAAATACATACTAATACCTTGTTTTTTTATTCAAATAATTTTAAAATAAAGTGTTTTGTGTTTAGTATTAGGTTAGGTGTAAAATTTTGGATTCCCCTACTCACGTGATGCGGCCTCAAAATAAGGGATATGTTGTTGGCTAAAGTAAGTATTTCAATTCCACTACTCAAACCTTCCCCAAAACTCCAAAATCTTATTTGTTTATTTATTCACTTGATTACATGCCCATGCCTCCCTTGTTTGGTTTCTTATCTTTTTCAACATTTTTTCTTTTCATTCTTTTGATGACTATGGAATGTTAGAATAACCCACTCCTCTTCCCCAACTCTTTACCTTCTTTTTGGCTTAACTATGATCATATTCAAATTGCTTTTTAGTCTTTAATTTTTTATTTACGATATTTAAAAATATTCTAAATTCATATTTTTTATTGTAGACAGTTAAAAAATTAAACAAAGTATACCATGTCAATGTGGGTAAATGTATTTATGGCCTAAATGCTAACGTGAGACGCGGAAGAAAATATTGAATTTTAAAATGATTAGGTCAGTGCAAGCAAAATATTGTACAAGAATTATGAATATATTTAATGTATTTTATTTTATTTTTTAATATATATGTTAATAAAGCAAAGAAAAAATGTTTATTGAATGATTGAACTCGGGAATAAACCTCAATAGAATCTTAACAACTACTCTAATAACGTAGTTGATTTTTTCTAACAATTCTCGAGTAATTGACTTAATTCTTTCGTATTTACGGGGGCATAGTTATCTTAAGGGGCTATTTGGAAGCTTGGCACGTGGAAGGTTTTTTCCAACTCAATAAATTTTCTAAGGTTGATTTAACACTTGGTATCGATCTTAGTGTTAGAGACCATACAATACAAAAAAAAAGTAACAAGTTGCGATAAAAGTATATGTACCGCACTAAACAATTTTAATGTATATGGATCACATTAGACGTTTTGTCAAAGTAAAAACATCACATTCAACATTTTCAAAGTACAAATACCACATTAGATATTTGCAGGGACGGAGCTAAAGGGAGAGTGGGAGGGGCAATTGCAATTAATTATTTTTAAGCCATTGATAGTTTAAAAACCTTTGCAATTAAGTCCTTGCCCCTCCCAAAAAAATTTGGTTTATTATTTTTAAGACCCTTTAAGTTAAAATTATTAAAATTAAGCCATGACCCCTCATTTTTCTGGTTTAATCACTTTTTAAGACCCTTCAATTTTAAAATTAGTGAAATTAAACCTTAATTCCCTTACTTTTTATGATTTTGTTACTTTTTAGAACCCTATTTTTTTCGAAGTTAGTTAACTTGCCCCCCTCATGGTTCAATCTTGGCTCCGTCCCTGGATATTTGTCATATTAAAGATACCAAACATGACATTATCCCTATTATTAATGATACAATGACTATATATATCTGTAAAATAAAAGGATTATTTGATACTTTATCAATGAATTTTTACTAGAAATAGTAGAATTATAACAAAGTGTTTTTGTACTAAATTTAAGAATTAAAAAATAAAAGAATGAGAAATTTATCACCATTTTAACCATGTTTGTAAAATAATTCTTCCACAGCTCACTAGCATCTAGAGGTGGCAATCGGGTCATTCGGTTCGGGTCGTTTTGGTTCGGGTCATTTCGGGTCTATTTAGAATCAGTTTAGATTCGGTTCGGGTCGGTTCGGTTCGGGTTCGGGTTTAATTCGGGTCTGTGATGAGTCGGATTCAGTTCGGGTATTGGATCGGGTCAAAATCGGATCGGTTGTTTTCGGGTCGGGTCAATATCGGATCGGTCGCTTTCGGTTCGGGTCAAAATCGGGTCGTTCGGGTCGCTTTCGGTTCGGGTTAAAATCGAGTCAATTTCGGGTCGGGTCAACATTTAAATTTTCGGGTCAATTCGATTTGAGTTGGGTTAAAGGTTTGAGGTTTAGTATTTATGGTTTAGTTTAGAGTTATTGGTGTATGAGATTAATTCTGATTCAACTTGTTAATCTATGCATTTGAATTTGATTAAATATTTAAATTAAAGCTTCATGTATCCATATAAATTTTTTTGTATAATTATATTAAATCAAAGTTTATAATAATAATAATAATAATAATAATAATAATAATAATAATAATAATAATAATAATAATGTATGAAATGAATTAATTTATTAAACTTAGGATCTAATTGAACTAACTAAAATCTAAAAGCATAAATCACGGACATAATTGAAATAATTTTAAAACTAAATGTGAAATTTCAATTAAATTAATCTAAATTGAAACTTAATTAAATTAAGAAAAAGAGAAAGACAATTGGTAAAAATAGAGAGGGAAAAAACAAAATTTTAGAGGGAAATAAGCGACCAATTTTTTAAGCTAGATTGAAAAAAGGAAAAAGACAATTGGAAAAAATAAAGAGAGAAAAGACAAAATTTTGGAGGGAAATAAGCCACCAATTTTTTAAGCTGGAGATTAATTACTTTTTAGGTCATGTTGCATTTTAAATGTTACATTTTAGTCAACTTTAAGTTTTAGTTTAATTTAATTTAGTCACAAGTATTCCCACGGTTTAGACTTCGGATATAGAAATCCCCTCCCCGTAGTGATATTTAGTCTCTAAAAATTTACTTTTAGTTGAAATTAACTAATCTTTGTAATTTAGTCTATTAATTTAATATATTGATATTTTCGTTCATTTTAATTTCAAAGATTTAATTTTTAGCCAAAATTGACCCCTATTTATTTATATGGTATAATTACAAAATTGGTCATTGGACTCTCAAATTTCTCCACTTCCAAATTGTCAATTTAGTCTACAATTTCAATTTTATGCTATATTTTATGATGAAATTATAAAATTGGTCACCAAGATCTCAAATTTCTATACTTCATTTTATTATTTATTATATTGTTAAAAATAGATATTCGGGTTAAAATCGGGTCAAAATCGGGTAAAAATCGGGTCGATATTCGGTTCAGCTTTCGGTTCGGGTAGCATTCGGTTCGGGTGCATTCAGTTCGGGTCCATTTCGGTTCAACAAAAAATTTCGGTTCGGTTCGGTTCGATTCGGGTTTCGGGTCAACTTCGAATCATCATGTTCGGGTCAAAATCGGGTTTCGGTTCGGGTTTCGGGTCTCGGGTCAAGTTTACCAGGTCTACTAGAATCTAATTAGTTATCAACAGATATATATTTAAATATATATATATATATATATCCATTTACCTCTTTTGGTTATCAAAAGATCACTACTCACTAGAATCTAATTAGTACCTTAGAAATATCATATATTGAAATTTATTTATTTTCTTTCAAAATAACATAAAAGGAGGGCAATAAATAAATTTGACCGATTAAAGTTCAGACCAAATAAAATTGAATGTTGTAGGTGGACATATAAAATACACTATTTCTCAACATTTTGTACTGAAAAATGCCAGTGCATACCTTACTCTTATGTCAAGTATTAAATTAAGTGATTCCTCTAAAAGTCTTAACTATTCAGAGTTGTATTAATAAAATTATTGGTATGGTGGAGAAATTTTGGAGCTGGCCTGGTATAAAATATTTATTTTGTAAAGGGAAAAAGTACATTAATTGCATAGGATCTAGCGTATGCCCTAATCTCATTGTTCGAAGGATTCTCACCCATATGTTAATGTTTGTCAGATGAGAATTAATTTGTAAGTCAATAATAAATCAGTGGAGGTTGAGGTTTGAACAAGAACACAATAAAAAGTAAGCTGAAATTTGTTGAGGCGCATGGTCAAGTGTTGTGCAAGCTTGCGGAATTAGCAATCTATCATCATCTTCACCACAGCCTTTGTTTTGATAATAAGATAAGGTCAGGAAATGTCACGATTCCTCCTAGCACTACCACACCTTCTAATTCTTGAAGTTAAGACTTATTTGAGAAGAAATTAAATGTCTATAAGCTGATGGATTAGTCAATGTTTAATCAGGGCTGCAGCAAGTCAGAAACGGTCTTATAACTAGTAGACCGTTGGTATTTCAATGTGCCTGGCTTGCATAATTACAGCATGCCATTGCATTTCATTTTTTTTATAGATTTATATAAGGGTGGTTCTGGACATGTGCAATAAGTACGATCGTACATGGACTCTAAAACAACAGTGTGTAAAATATGTTCTTAGTTCTCTAATATATACCGAAAATGGGTTAGGATCCACTTACACATTGCAAAAGTTTTTAAGTTTACATGTTTTTTGGATCGTTGGATGGAGAAAATAGATGACTGAGATTAACTCCTTACTTTTTTCCAAGTGATAGTCTTCATATAATCTACTGTTAATCTCAGCCACCTGTTTCACTCGTCCAACTATCCAAAAAGTATAAAACTTAAAGACTTTTACATTATGTAACTGGATCCTACCCCTGAAAAATACGATAATATATATATATATAACATTTTAAAAAAATAATAGTGATATTTTGAAAGAAAAAAAAATTGATAGACAAAGCGTGGTAAATGTTTTTACTTCAAATATATGTGAGAAGAACAACACTTTTCAAGTGAAAATGTTAGATTTTTAGATGTTTGTAAGTTATTTTTGTGTTGTCAAGAGAGTAATCTAACAATTTTTGCATTGAGGAAATTTTATTTGAAAAAATCTTATACCTCTTCTACATTATAAATTATGAACAAAAATCTTCTTCCCCTTTTTGGTGCCCCTTTCTATGACCCAACACTAAAAAATTAATTTCTAAACCTTAATCCTAACACTAAATTCTTAATGATTTTACAGATAAAGTAGTCATGCTTTCAAATAAAAAAGATAGTCATGGTTATAAATCAAAGAAAATGTGTCCATGTTTTAAATAGGAGAAAACATTCATGTGCACATGACCATTTCAAAATACATTAAAACAATAATATATCACACAAGAATACATCCTATATAACTAGGTCAATCGGGAAAGTCAACTGAGCACCCGCCTCACCACGCTCTACAATAGTGCCCGAACCTAGGTCATAACAGAAAAAAGTTACTATGGTTAAGATTCTAATATGATATTTCACAAGATTTTAGAACCATACGAGTAATTACAGGTTCACACGGTCCAACGAATCTGAAGAAGCTAGGTTGGGCAGACGATCGTCAAAGGAATCATGATTACCTTTAAATAACAATATTCTAATTCAAATCCTTAACTCATTTAGACGCTCTTAAATTGAATAATTAAATACAATGCATGATCAGGTTGATAGTCAAATTAGGAGATTTTTGGATTAAAATTTCGCAAAACGGGCTTCAAAATTGGACCCAAGATGTTGAAAAACCCAAAATATGATTTTTTTTTTTTAAAGTCAAATTTTGGTTAATCAACGACCATGCATGCATGCATGTATGTATGTATGTATGTATGTATGTATGTATGTATGTATGTATGTATGTATGTATGTATGTATGTATGTATGTACTGTCAAAGCCCATATTGAAACAGCTTGGAAGTGTTTCGATACGTCTTAACGACAAGTATAAAAACGATTAAAATTTCAACGGTCATATTTTTAAAACACAGTTTGAAGGCTGTTTCGAAACGTTTGAAGTCGTTTCGATATTACCGTATCGAAACGGGTCAAACCGTTCTGATTTTCTTCACCCGTTTTGAAACCCGTTCCAAAACGAAGGTTCACAGTTTCGAAACCGTTCCGAAACAAAGGTTCACAGTTTCAAAAGTGTTCCGGAACGCCCAAAGGCCGTTCCGAAACGGGCACTTATTTGGCTTCAAAAACACTTAGAAAAGTTTTGACAACTTGAGTTTTTAACTTAACCATTTTCCTTTAAATATATAGAGAGGTTTGAGGACTTAAAAATTTGTTTTATCTTTTTCAAATTAGTCCTTAAATTCTTTAGTTATATCAAAATTAATTTATCGGTTTCACAATCTCCCCCTTTTTGATATAACAAAACTAAAGTTAGAATTTTTAAGAGTTTTGAACTTTTGAATACATTCTAACTCCCTCTCAATTTAAGATGAGTTTTAAAGTTTTGAAAAGATTTAAAGTTTAAGTTTTAAAACTCAAAACCACTTAAAACAAATTTTTGGCTCTTATATTTTCTCCCCCTTTTTGTTAGATCAAAAAGAATAATAAATAAGGCTCAAAGAGAAGAAACAAGGTCAAAAGCAATAAGCAACATAATATAGATTCATATATTCCAAATCCAAACATAAAACTTAAACAATAAGGTTCAAAGCTCAATCCCAAACAAAATAATCAAAGCATAGGTTCATGAAACATAAAGAAATAAAGGTGCAAACTTAATCCTAATATGATAGTCTAATATGCGATGCAATAAAAAAGATTCTAAGCCTCATCATCGTCACCGTCAACATTGGAGGAGTCATCATCTTTCCTAGCTTGAGAGCGACGAAAGGTCATCCATTGACCATAAAAGGTAGAGAATGACAAGTCCATTGATTGATGTTGATTCTCAAGGGATGTGAGACGATTCTCCACGGATTGCAAGCGATTATTAATAGTACCAAGACTCGCCTCCATTGTGTTGAACCGCTCGGTGAGAAAAGCCATATGAGCTTCATTGTTGGGATCCGAAGCTTGAGGTTGTGGTTTAACTTGTGGTGGAGGAGCATGCCTATCAACTCGTTCCCATTGGCTATTATTGTTGTAATAGAACCCAGACTTGTGGAGAGAAGCTTCACCAATCTTTTGCTTACGGGGTTTCGGAGAGTCATAAGTGCAATCAAAATTAAGCATCCCAAAGATATAGCTCAAAACAGTCCCATAGGTGAAGGATTTGAGAGCATCGATTTCACGAAGCTTCACATTGTTTACCATCTCGGCGAACATAATCTTAACAAGATTTGGGCGTTCTCCACGTCAAAAACATTCAAGCCAAAAATAATCAACTTGACGAATGTGAGAGAATTTACCTTCGGGCGGGCGAATAAACCACGAGATCATCAAGTGGAGGACCCGATCATGAGCATCTAAGGAAAGCACGGAACCGTTGTGAGAACCAAAATGAGTCTCATTCACGATGCCTTCGTTCTTAAGGCCAATAGTAGTCTCTAAAAAGGGTATGTCTATGACGAAACTCTTCCCCAAGAGAAAGGACTCAATGCCAACAGCTTCGGAGTGATCCTCATTATCAACAAGCTGAGCATTCGAGTAGAAGATGAGAACCATGTGCTTGTAGACCACATCTGGTATGTTCAAGAGAGCCATGAAGTTCCATTCTCGTAGACGCTCTAGATAATGGAAGGCGAAGCGCTCCGAATCAAGGAATAGAACATCAACCACACGTTCGCGACGAACGACAATCTCCTTAACATAAGTGAAAAGATCCCTCATCTCTGGAGTCCAAAGACTTTTGAGAAACAGCTGGGGTGAGATTAGGACGGATACCAGCTTCACTCGATTGACTCGTCTTTTGTTTCTTGTTAGCGTTTTCCATTGAAAAAATCCTAAAAACATAAAGCAAGCAATTTTGAAATTAAAGTGTATGCATGAATATCCTCAATTTACTCCAATTACAAATCCCATTTAGGTTTAAAAAGATTTTAGAAAAAGATTTAAGAGAAAAACAACTTTTGAAAAACCAAAAAAATATGAGTGAAAAATAATATATTCGAACAAAAAAATTTAAGATTTTGAAAAAAATAGAAGTTTTGAATAACCTAAGATGAAAAACATATAATCTATACAAAATTAAAATTTTCTAACTTAAGAATCGAATTAAATCAAAGGAAAAAGAAAAAAAGTAGAAAATATACCTTAGAATGGGATTTTGGATGAATGAGTGGAAAATCTTGCACAATATTGATGAGGCTTGCTTAGACTTGTGTTTGTGTGTAAAAGCCCTCAAGATTTGATGAAAAACAATAAGGTTTAAAGGGTTTTTATAGGGAAAATCGGTTTAGGGTTTTAGGGTTTTGAAAGAGTTTTAATTAAAGTGAATTTTAACATTAAAAGCCCTCTTTAAAGCTTTCGCATACCCGTTTCGGAACATGCCCGATTGCTTGGATTTGATGTCTGGATGTTTTATTTGAGATCAATAGTTGTTGTTGAAGCTTTTAGAGGTCCCTTTTATACCTTCTTATTGAATTCTAGCCGTTGGGGTTGTTGCATTCATCAATAGAGTCGTTGGGGATGTTATCTTCCCTCCATAAATGCAGTCTGCAACCACCCGTTTCGAAACGCCCGATCTTATTTCGAAACAGACCAAAAAAGAAAGAGTCGTTGGGGTGTATTAAATAGACTGTACCGAAACGGGTACGATCGTTTCGATACAATTAAGAGCCGTTTCGAAACCCGTTTCGAAACACTTAGCTACTGTCAAAGCCCGTATCGAAACGGCTTGGAAGTGTTTCGATACGTCTTAACGACAAGTATAAAAACGGTTAAAAACTTCAACGGTCATATTTTTAAAACACGGTTTGAAGGCCATTTCGAAACGTTTGAAGTCGTTTCGATATTACCGTATCGAAACGGGTTAAACCGTTCCGATGTTCTTCACCCGTTTCGAAACCTATTCCGAAACGAAGGTTCACAGTTTCAAAACCGTTTTGAAACCTGTTTCGAAACAAAGGTTCACAGTTTCAAAAGTGTTCTGGAACGCCCAAAGGCCGTTCCGAAACGGTGACTCGAAAAACACTGTTTTGGCTTCAAAAACACTTAGAAAAGTTTTGACAACTTGAGTTTTTAACTTAACCATTTTCCTTTAAATATATAGAGAGGTTTGAGGACTTAAAAATTTGTTTTATCTTTTTCAAATTAGTCCTTAAATTCTTTAGTTATATCAAAATTTGTTTATCGGTTTCACAAGAACAATAAGGGATTATTAGAATCAATATGACTTTATCGATATTTGAATAGCCATTAGCTATTAAACAAAGCTTATCTTAAAGCTTGAAATTGGACATTCCATGATTAAGAGAAACGATGATTAACTTAGGGCTTCCACTTACCCGATCGATAGCTATGAATTGATGTTCTTAAATCAAAGAAAGCCTAAGCTTATGACTTCCAAATTGAAAGGTGTATGCTTGAGCTCGGTGGAGAGGATGGCAATGGAGATGTTAGCTTATTCTTTCAAAACAAGAAGGTGAAATTGGTCTCGGTACAGCAAAACAAAAATAAAAGCTTTCTTTTATTCATTTAAAGGGATCTATAACCTTGGTCATATTCCACCTCACTTTTAGCCAGTAAGAAGCTTACCCCAATAGAAGGGTTTCCTTAAACAATATTTTCTAACAATTATACTTTTTATTATTCCAAGTAATTGATGACTTTAAATCTCCTTTTCAGATAAGTTAACACATGGGGAGGGCAACAATAAGCAGGTGAGTCATCACCACCATATTTTCTTTCAATTTATCCTTCAAACAGATTCAAAACAGGGGAACCGTTTCGAAATGCGTGAAGCCGTATCGAAACAGTTAAGCAAAATTCTAAAAGTTAGTTAATACAATTATAACCGTATCGAAACGCCCTATAATCGTTTCGAAACGCCTAACCTAGGCCGTATCGGTACGTGTTTGACTGTTTCGAAACGCCTAGCTCAAAAACATTATTTTAGGCATTTTAAGGAATTCTTAACTAAGGATAAGTCCAATTAAGGTCTCTTAATAATATAATCTATTGTTTAGGCAGCAAACATACAATATTCGAATATTTTAACACCAATACTCCGATCATCAGAATCTAATTCCGAGTTTTTGGGTGTTACAATGACAATAGTCTTGGCTGCAATTCTAGAAGAACTTATGCGGCGACATTAGCAGCAAAATATGATAAATTCAAGGACAGTTCAAGAAAGAGCTATTGAGTTAAGAAAATGCAAATACAAAGATGAAAATGCAGAAATTCATGCAAAAGATTACCAAATAAGAATAATTAAGCTGGTAAATATGGAGAAAACATGTGCTCTTTAAAGTACTATCAATTCACAATGAAGGTTTAAAGGTAAGCCAAGGTAGCTCTAGACCATGAATGTCCTTAGTTTAGATGGTAAGGGGATGCAGTTTTGAAACCCTACATACCTCATTTTTCATTTTTTACTCGAAATAATTTAAAGCCAAAGAGGAAAAAGGGATCACATAAGTAGCCCTTGAACTGTATTGGGGTTTCAAAAAAGGGATCACAACAGGTGTGCGATGGAAATTCTCTCAATCCTTTCGTTCTCCTCCTCTCCCTTTCCATGCCCGCCGCATCGCCTTCTTGCTGATGGCCCTCTCTGGTTCCACCAATCTTCACAGTTTCCTCGTCGGCGTCTTAGTTCGAAGTGTGTGGTTGTAAATTGTTTCTTTTGATAGTTTTGGGTTGTTTTTTGGGTGCCGACTCTACTCCAATTGTCTAGAAGTGATCCCTTCATTTTGAGAGGTGAGTTATTTCATTCACATCGCCACCTTTTCCCTTTATTGTTGATTAGTTCCTTTTTTATTCTATTTGCACTTTGCATTTTAGATTGCCTAATAGCTAGTGTAAGTGGTACTGATCAGTTCAATATGAAGTTGACCCCTTTGTATTTCACCTTTTATCGATATGATTTTTTGGTTACAATAGTTTGTATGTATGTCACAGTATGTATCTCGCTGTTGATGGAGATTATGATATGTATTGTAGGTAGTCTCCTTTTTTCATTTTTGTCTCGCCAAAATTACTCTTCTTTCTTCCTGCGATCCTCAGGGGAAAGGGTTTATTGGTTGCCCTTTGGTAGGGCTATTGTCCTGGTCTTTATGGCCTTGATTGTGGTTTTTAACCTCTTGACTTTTCTGGCCTTGGCTTCATATTTTTCGCCTCTTTTTGCAGCTTTGGTGGCAAAGGAAGGCGGTACCTCGATTCATGATCGGGTTACAAGTGTCAGAAGCATTAACTTTACTTTAACTTTCTGTTTAGTTTTCTGGTTGATTTGGAATTACATTTAACCTATGCTATGATTATTTTTTTTTATAAATTTGTTACTCGTTTATTGGATACAATCATTCTTTTCTTACACATAGTTAGTCTTTTTACTCGGAAATTAATTCTTTCTGTTACCCTTTTCTTCATTATAGAATGGACATAGATACTACTTATGGGTTGAATATAATTTTCACCCAGATTATTTCAGCTTTGAAACTAGACTATAATCTTAGAGTTTATTCAAACTTTACTTTGGTTGCCTTCTACTTAATGTGATTTTTAATTATTTCTAAAGTTTTTTCATGCCTAAACCTTGATGCCAACTCTGGTTTGGATTCTCTCTTAGTTACAATAAATGTTAGAATTAAACCATAATAGATATGAAACCTAAAATCCAGGATCTATCATGTCAAATGATCAAGAACAATAAACCGAAATAATCTGAATGCGGAAGCGTACCTGAATTCATTGATAGATTGAAAATCTTGAATCTTGATGTGGAAATCCCAAGAACTTTGGTATTGATCTTCCAAGAAGATAGGTTATCTCTTGAAGTAAAACTCTCTGACGGGGAAGGAGAGAAAAATAAGTTAACCTATTTCTTGGGGACCACTACCTCTTTATATAGTTGATTTATTAAATCAACTATTAAATATTTATAACTCTGCCCCTCATTGAATTATAAATATATCTTATGGTATCTACACTTTTATTTCCATGACATTTTAATACCTATGACACGCCTAACATAATTGGTCACTTAGATTTGTGTCATACTTTATAATAGCAACATACATTTTACATATGTGCCCACAATTGCGAATTTTAATCCAACAATCTCCCACTTGGGCAACATATGTTTCCTGATAAATGTACAACCTTATGAGCTCAAAATTTTGCTATTATATAATAGGTATTCTATAACAATCTCGTCCATCAACTATATCCATATAGGATCAAAGCGGTCTTCGCCATATCAATCATGACTGGACCCATCAATGGTCACGTATACAAACATAATCAAATGACATAGATCAATCATGGATGTGTAGCATGGAAAATTACATGAAATGTGAACCGAACATGTCTATTTCCAACTGGTCCTCCTAAACCTTAGTGAGATCAACTTTACTGAATTCAGAGTGTGCATAAACCAAAAGAACTTTATTTCTGCAGAAAATAATCTTAAATAACTTTAAACTAAAGTAACTTAAATTGTGTCTAAACCGAATGAGCATTTTTTTCAAAATTACAAACTCCCACTAAAACCGAATATCCTTAAATAACATCACACCCACATGAGTAGTGTGCTCATGAAAGACCTAGGGTGACCGTTTCTTAATATGCGCGCAATTATGGAGTTTGTACTAACATGCTCTTTAAACACACAAACACTCTGAATTTTCTTTAACGACTGGGAACGTAATATTTATGTGCTTCAAGTTTGAAGTGTTCCTATTGTGTATAGAATAAATGAATGCATATTTATTGTCACAAAATAACTGAAGTGGTCTTTCTATTCAATCTATAATTAGCAGTCCATGTGACAAAATTCTTTTGCATCAATATTCTATTAGAATCGAAGTCTGTAAACATAATGATCTCTAACTTACCAGAACTCCGACATGTGAGCAAGTAATTTTTGTTCTCTAAAGATATCTCATAACCCCATTGGCTGCTATCCAATGGTCCATAATATGATTCCTCAAATATCTGTCTAACATTCAAACAATGTACACAATTTCCGAACGCATACATACTTAAGCATAAATTAAATTCTCAATAGCTTGTGCATAGAGAATCTTTTGGATTTTCTAAATTTCAAGGTTACTTTTAGGGCATTGAGTAAGGTAATACTTATCTTCTTTAGTAATATGAGTTTCACTTGGTTTACTCCCACTGAACTTGTAGTATATACAAGTGTCAACCAAATTTATCTCAAAACTGAATGAGATAATCAACATGAAATTTATAATTTTATTAATAAGAGTCTTACATAAGCTCATAGATAGATTTCTTTAATTTACATATCATTGATATTGTATCATAAGACACAACTCTATGATTGTACCATATAAATAGTTTCTTCAATGTCGTCATTAAAAAAAAACAAGCTTAACATCTATCTAATGTAGCTTAAGACTAAAACAAGCAACAAGTGAAGTAATTATCTTGAAAGAGTCTTTCAATAAAAAACTTGAGAGAAAGTCTCTACAAAATCAATGTCTTCTTTTAGAGTATATCCTTTAGATACAAGATGTGCTTTATACTTATCCACATTACCATTTCTATCCCTATTGGTTTTAAATATCCATTTACAACCAATTGATTTGCACCTTAAGGTAATGAGACAAGTTCTTTAAACTTTATTGTATTGCACAAAATTATACTCTTCTTGAATGACATCAATCCACTTTTGAGAGTTAGAACTTTTATGGTCTGATAAAAAAATGATTGAACATTTTCTATCATTCCATTGTTACCTTATTTTCTTGAAGAAATACAATATAATAATCTGAATAGTATTTCATCTTCCTCTCGTGGACCTCTTTAATGACACTTGCTTTTTTTAAGGTTGTTGAGTTTGTTCTTCTGAAACAATTACCTTATCTTAAATGGGAGTTGTTCAACATTGTTTTGTTGAAGTACTTGATTCACTTCTTGATTAATGATAGGTTGAAAACCTAAACATTGTCAAAAGTGATAGTAGGAATTAAATTATAATTCAATTCCTCCTCAATAACAATGTATCTAACCCTATTTCTCCCTCCAAACTCAATATCCTAAAAAAAATTATAAATCTCTCCTTAAAATAATCTTAATTGTGGGATCATAAAATTTACAGTCCATGTATCACTCAAAATAACCGAAGTAGTTGCTCGCTTTTAAAGTTTAATTTCTTTACATGTGTCCTAACTTATACAAAAGAATCAACACTTAAAAAAGTTTATTGTCGTTTCTTTTGGCTAGAACCCTTAGCAAATTTATTTAAATATTTTCTTTATTACCCTTATTCTTAAAGACACTAACTAAATGAGCACTAACAAAATACTTATTTTTACACTTATAATGCTTCAACCTTTCTTCCTCTTGAACACGATGAGAAATGAACCCAAATAGAGTATATTTCTCCCTTTGACAATTGTAACCTAAATTGGTTAAATTGTATAGGAAGCGATATCAAAACCATAAGAACAAACAATTGTTAGAAAGTTCGATCTTATGTGCCATAAATTTTGAAGCAATATAAAGAATTTTTATAATCTACTCTCTCACATTTCCTTGACCCTTATACTTCATAGACATCAAAGAAAGCATAAGTGATGTCATCTTAACCTTAATGTTTTGGGTAAAACATTTCTTAATTTCGTCAAGGAAACTCTTAGTTTGAGTAGTTTCTTTAAATTTGTGCTCCTAAAAATAGAATGTTGTACTTTATGATCATTAGACTTACGCGATTCGAACGATTTCACCTCTCAAAATATTTTTTTATAGGTGCTTACCGCTGTGAGAGGTGCAAAATGTTCTTTCCTTAATACAAAGTCTATGCTCATACAACCAAATACTATATGCAAGTGTCTTTTCTTATTCCTTGAAATTAGTTTCACTAAACATGAGTTTAGAATGTATTTAACAGATATTGTGACAAGAAATGATAAATTAACTAAATATAGAACAAAAATAAATAAATAAAATTAAAACAAGCTCACATAAATATTCATAAGTAAACAAATAAATTCAAAATAATGGCTAGTTCCCCTCAAGATACCAAGCACAACATTAATATCAAGTCTTTGGACAGTAATATTAATTGTAAGCGGTACTCTTGTTGTAGCAATCAAACATTGACAATAAACTATGTCAAACAATAGGCTAATCTTTGGACTAACGTATTGCTCACATAAAATACCTTATAATTGTCACATATTTATCGCCACAGTTGTCGTTGTAATTCTGCCAAATATTAACTTTCCTTTGGGCCAATTAATAAACGCATGAATTACAAAAACCCATAATCATCTTAATATTTTAAATAAACTAATCTACACAAAAGCGGTCACTTTGGTGACATTATGTTTCAATTAATCCATTAAAATATTAGACATCCGAAGCCAAAATATGAATTTAATTGTTTCAAAATGTTTGTCTTAAAATTATCTTTCAATCAAATTAAAAGATAACCAAAATAATAATAAATTTGAATAAAGGTAAACATAATATCAAGATATCGGACACTCCCTTAATATTTCATCTTTGGACAAAATATTAACTTGCAAGTGATATCTTGATACAGTAATCAAACATTGATAATAAGAACATGTCAAACAGAAATCTTCCTTTGGGCCGATTTATTGCTCACATATAAAACTGAATAATTATCACATGTTTATTACCACAGTTGCACATGTAATAATGTTAATTATTAACCTTCCTTTGGGCCGATTAATACTAACATAATCCGACTTACATGCACAAAACCTTCTATATTTTAAAATAAAATAATTTTCACAATAGAGGTCACTTTGGTGACTTAATGTTTCAATTAAATCATCTTAAAATATATACTATAAATATACCAATATCCAAATTTAAAATTTTTTGTAACAATCAAAACTGAAATTTCTGATAACACTTAAGTTTCCGAAATAACCCAAAATAAGGTTGTCTGAATGAGGCTATCAAAAACTCGAAAAACCTAAATCTTTGACTGTTCCTTAAAAGAAATGTCTTAAACCTTAAACATGCATTTACCAAAATCAAAGTCGAATTTAAAACATTCAATCTTTAACTGAATTCAAAAACAGAAGTATCATGTAAATGGGTAATTCATATAATGATCATATAAAACCTTTAAATATCCACAATAATCTAATGATCAAAATTTTAATTTCAATCAAACTGAATCGAATATAAATCCACAAGACTAATGACATACTTTCCAAAACAAAAACTAACTATATAACTTTAAAGAACATATACCATAACCGAAGTAAAAATAAGCACTTAATTAATGACTTCAATAGAAATTACAAAATAATAAGCAAGGAAGCATATTATAGAATTTTCACCTTATTGGCAATTTACTATTACAAAGTAAGAGTAATTATAGTTTTTTTTTAGAAAAAAAAAACACAGAATATATATATACATATATATTATGTTTCCTTCACTGATTTATCCCATTACTATTAATTCCCAAAATTCCCATCGGCAATTCCAAAATTTCCAAAGGAAAAAAAATTTGCCGCACTAGATAAACTAAATTAGGAGTAATCTATACTAAGAACAGTAATCGAGAATCCCACAACGTTTTAGATATAAACCCTAAAATTGAATTGTCTTGAATTGCTAAACATAAATTGCCTTGTATTGCACAAAAACATCAAAAGGAAGAAGAAAAAAAAAAACCCCGAATATCGCAAATGTCAAACATGAATTGTGTATTAATCGTAACTAATGCACATAAAAACAAAATTGTTCATAACATATGAATAATTCAATCCAATCGACAATTCATTATGATTCAATTCGAGAAATCATAAAACCCTTAATCAAAACTTAAAATTCAAATGTAAATCTGAATCCATAAAACCTTAATACTGAAGCAATTAAAAATAGAAACGTAATTCATTCTCAATGATTCAACATGATAAGGCTCTGATGCCACTTGTTAGAATTAAACCATAATAGATATGAAACCTAAAATCCAGGATCTATCATGTCAAATGATCAAGAACAATAATCTGAATGCGGAAGCGTACCTGAATTCATTGATAGATTGAAAATCTTGAATCTTGATGTGGAAATCCCAAGAACTTTGGTATTGATCTTCCAAGAAGATAGGTTATCTCTTGAAGTAAAACTCTCTGACGGGGAAGGAGAGAAAAACAAGTTAACCTATTTCTTGGGGACCACTACCTCTTTATATAGTTGATTTATTAAATCAACTATTAAATATTTATAACTCTGCCCCTCATTGAATTATAAATATATCTTATGGTATCTACACTTTTATTTCCATGACATTTTAATACCTATGACACGCCTAACATAATTGGTCACTTAGATTTGTGTCATACTTTATAATAGCAACATACATTTTACATATGTGCCCACAATTGCGAATTTTAATCCAACAATAAATACATATTTGTATATATTTCTTTGATTAGAGTTTGTTCACACTCTACTCTAGACGCTATCATCTTTTCTTTATCCTTTACTCTCTCTCTCTAATAAACTCAATTTTGTATTTAATTGTTAAAATTAATTTGACTCTATCCTTGAGCAAATGTATCTTAATTTTGAATTTAGATGCTACCTACGGATTGAAATTCTTCTTAATTAAGATAACTTCAAGTATGAAATTATTTACAATAACATCAATATTCTCAAGTTTCCCCTTTAGTCTCGCTTTGAAAATCTCCAACCCAAGCTTGAATGATATATCTGGATTGACATTACATTTAGTCGATCCTTTTTTCAATATGAATTGTAATGCTACCTTTGATATGGTTTTCTTCTTATTAAGAGTAAATTCAATAATGCTTTTAAAGGCCATTATCCTTAAAATTTTCATAAATCTCGACCTCGTAAAATTAATTTTGAATTTAGATGCTACCCACGGTTTGAAATTATTCTTAATTAAGATTACTTCAAGTATGAAATTATTTACAATAACATCAATATTCTCAAGTTTCCCCTTTAGTCCCGCTTTGGAAATCTCCAATCCAAGCTTGAATGATATATCTGGATTGACATTACATTTAGTCGATCCTCTTTTCAATATGAATTGTAATGCTACCTTTGATATGGTTTTCTCCTTATTAGGAGTAAATTCAATAATGCTTTTAAAGGCCATTATCTTTAAAATTTTCATAAATCTCGACCTCGTAAAATTAATTTTAATTCTTTATACAAAAATCAAATTAAATTTTCCTCTTATAGAAGAAACTCTATTTTAAACTTACATGCTAAATCTTATTTGAATATATCATTGACTAAATCTAATTGAAATACTAATTTTAAGGTTGTCATCCTTAATTGCTCCTTCATTCAACTACTGTTGAATCCATTTACAATTCTAATAGATTAAATTTTCCTGAAATCTTTCCTGATTAGAGTTCCTCCAAATTTGAAAAATAAAAGTTACTCCATGAATAAGTCTGTTTCCAAAATAAATTATGAGAGAGTTACTCTCTTTTTAATCATAATTAATTTTTCATAACTTTCTGCATGAGAATTAATTTAGATTTATTCTTACACTTCAATTTAAATTTTAATTTATTTAGATACTATATCTTTTTATTCACCATTATATTTCCTTTTATTACCCATTTTCCCATCATCATCAACATTTCCTTAATTGCCTCCTTTGGAGCTACATCATCCTTAATTATTACTATAATTGTGGATTATTACCTTATATTGGAATCGTTTGTATTACTATCCATTTTTAAACTAATTTACTCAGGATTTATAATCTTCTTAGGCATTCTTTAATTAAAATATGACTGGTTGTATTACTGTAAATACAAGTCAGGGTTGTTCTGGACTTATGATATTCTAAAATTAAAATATTAACGTCGATTTGATTTCGTAGTTCGCACATCATATTGATGTTATTGTCCATTCTATTAATAACCATTTCACTTTTCCGGGATATATGGCTATGCTGAAACAAATGCCAGAACTAAAACTTGAGATTTAATAGATATTTTGAGCTCCTCCTCACCTCTCGCTTGGCTGGTTGGAGGAGATCTAAATGAAATTTTATCCGACAATGAGAAGCAAGGTGGGTGTCATCGCGCTTGATCACAAATTGACAATTTTATGGACTGCTTATCCTGTAACAATCTCTTTGATTGCAAACCCGCCAAAGGTTGGTTCACTTGAACCAAATCGGTCCCTTGAGCCACACCCGTTTATGAATGGCTCGATTGTTTTTTTGCCAACAAGGCTTGGCTAAATACTCATTCTAATTATCGAGAAATGTCTTAATATCATGCGGATTCTGACCACTGTCTCATCCTTATAGAAACTGATCAAGCTTTTACTGATCCCTTTGGGGCTAGTGAAGATCACTTTCGTTTTGAGAGTTGTTAGGCGCATGACTCTGATTGTGTATCCATAGTTCAATTCACTTGGTCAGCTACTCATGGTTCGGCTGTGGATAAAAGACAAGTTGTAGGTTCTTGCTTAAAGGACTACCAAGCACATCAGCGTAGCTAGTCGATAGGTCACATTGTTGGCCTAAACAAACAAATTAATTCTTGCCTTCGTCGATGTCTTTCCTCTGATGATGAGGAGACCTTCCTAGCGGCTAAATTTAAGCTCTGTCGCCTTCTTAATACTCAAGAAGCGTATTGCGCTCAACGCTCTCACATCACATGGCTCGCTCAGGGAGATACGAATACCTCTTTCTTCCATGCTTGCGCGAATGGACGACACAAGAAAAATAAAATAGAGGTTTGTTTGACCACTCTAATGTTTGGCGGGAAAGTGCAGAAGAGATTATGGGAATTGTCGCTGAATATTTCCAGGGACTCTTCACCTCTTCCAATCCAACTATCTCTCCCATAATTCTTGACAACATCGTCCATACTATTACTCCTAAGATGAATGAGGCTTTAACTAGGCCTTTCATTGCTGAAGAAATTTTTCATGCTTTTTGGGACATTAACCCCAAGAAAGTTCTCAGGGTTAATGGGCTGCCCAGTGGGTTTTACCGTCAGCATTGGGGCACATTTGGACAAGATGTTATTAATTTTTGCTTGGATCTACTGTCTGGGGATACGGACGTGGCTATATTTAACCATATTGTATTGGTCATGATTCCAAAGGTGGCTGAACCGACTACTATGAGACAATTGTGGCCCATCAGCCTATGCAACGTTATTTATAAAATGGTTGCTAAGGTGATAGTCTATCGCATGAAGCCCATAATTCCCTTTTGTATCAGAAACACACAAGCTGCTTTTTGAGGGGGAGGAATATCACAGACAATATCCTTGTCACCTATGAACTGGTGCACTCCCTCAATATAAGGGGATTAGGTCCCTATCAGGGAGCTGCGTTTAAATTAGACATAGAAAAGGCGTTTGATCATGTGAAATGGTCTTTCCTCCAGTAGGTTATGCTTAAGATGGGCTTCACTGCTTATTGTGTTCATATTACTATGTGTTGCATCTTAACTATTTCTTTTATTGATCGAGTAAATAGTTCTCTTTCACCGGTTTTCTTCCTTCAACGAGGCTTAAGACAGAGAGACCCTTTTTCTCCCTTCTTATTTCTTTTTTGCACCTAAGGCCTCTCGACAACTCTCCTCGTTGAGCAACAGGTAGGTCGAATCTTAGGCCTTTGTGCTAGTTGACATGGCCCCCAGGTAAATCATCTGCTTTTCGCTGATGATTGCATGATTTTCATTGGGAACAATAATACGGAGGCTTCCCATCTTAAAGATGTCCTTCATCTCTACTCCTCTTCCTCTCGTCGTGTGGTTAACTTTGAAAAAGAAACCATCTTATTTAGACCTCGCACTTCCCCTGAGCATAAACAGGCGGTCCATGACATCCTTCGTGTTCAAGAAGTGGACGACCCGGGGATTTATCTCGGCGTTCCCCTTTTGATCGGGAAAAATAAAACTGCATCCTTAGGGTTTGCACGTGACAAGGTGAACTCACATATGTCTAATTGGGACAAACATCTTCTCTCGTTCAGTGATTGAGAGGTTTTTATTAAATCTATGATCCAGTCGTTGCCTCAATATGTGATGTCATGCTACCTTCTTCCCCATAACCTTATCAATGTTATGACTAAGTTTGTCCAAAGTTACCAGTGGTCTGGGAAAAACAATAAACGGGGTTGGCCTCTGATTCCTTGGGATACTGATTGTTTGCCTAAATCTGCGGGTGGATTGGCTTTCTGGACATACGTCTATTTAATATTGCCCTTCTAGGCAAAAATATTTGGCGCCTAATAACTGAGCCTAATTCTCTGCTTGCTTAGATTTATAAGGCAAAAATACTGAGCCTAAAAACTGAGCCTAATGCTCTTCATTTGCATGGAAGGGCATTCACCAGGCCATGATGAAACTTCACTCCGGGTTCTTTAAGAGGTCGGGGGTGGATAGTAAAATACGAGTCCACTCTGATAATTGAGGATGTGTGTCTACAATCAATCTATACAATAATTAAGAGGGTTGAGATGAGCTTTCTATTCGATGTTGCGAGTTTATGTTACCCAGGCAGCCCATATGGAATGAAATGAAAGTTCGACAATACCTTGACTCGGATGATGCCAACACTTACCTTAGCATTCTGATTATTAATGATCGACATGATATGCTTTTGTGGAGCAATCATGACTTAGGCATCCACACGGTAAGTGATAAGTGCCCAAAAGTCCTATGTGTTCACCCTTTTTACATGGCAATTATTGATTAACTTACACCTATTTGAGTGACATTATGGTCTTATATGCATTAATTACACTGCTTTTACTTTTGATCTTGACATTATGGTCTTATATGCATTAATTCCACTGCTTCTACTAAAGAAAGCTGAATTGTGAAGATGAAGCCTTATGGAGTAGACCCAGTAAAAGACCACTGCTGAGGCAGCATATATCCTCTGCCAAGGCAGTGCACAGACAAACCCACTGGAGGGCAAAACCTGCAAAGTGATAACCGATTTGAAGAGCATAAAACGCTTAGTTTAGAGCCTTTAGTTTTAGGATGCATAAGAAAGATAACTTTGAATCGTACTATGAGATTAGAACTTTAATACACCTTTGTGACTTGCATGGTTGAAGGAGTTCTAGGACACTTAGGACATAGACTTTCTTAGAAAGAAAATTTTGGGTAAAAAGTTAGAGGTGCCTAACACCGGCTCTAACTTAAGGTAGCCCCCGAAACCGACTCTAGGCTAATCAGTAGAGGTGCTCGAAATTGGCTCTAGTAAGTTAGATTACTTGAATAAAAATTAATTACCCAAGTTAAGTAGGTAAATACTTAAGTGTTTACTTAGAACACTAATAATCAGCTTGTTCACAATTTATGCACACACTCACAAATCTTATAGTTTGGTTCTAGGGAATTCCTAAGGCATCCAAAGATTTAAGGGTTGAGCATTCCTTGTCATGGTTTGGAGAGAAGAAGGAAAAGTAAGACCAAGGAGAAATTTCATGAAGATTAATGTTTTGGCAATTGATGGTTTGCGTTGCTTGAGGACAAGCAATAGTTTGAGTTTGGGGGTGTGATAAGTGCCCAAAAGTCCTATGTTCTAACCCTTTTTACATGACAATTATTGCTTAACCTACACCCATTTGAGTGGCATTATGGCCTTATATGCATTAATTACACTGCTTTTACCATTGATCTTGATATTTGGTGTATTTAATGAAAAATGTACTGTTTTAATGCATGTTTGGTGCTTGCGCAGATTTACTCACTACCGGGGCAGGTGATGCTGAGCGGGCAATGAAGAAAAGCAAAGATGGTGCAAAATGAATTCGTGACAGGTCCAGATCAAGCTAAGCCAAAGACAACATCTTCTACTAAAGAAAGCTGAATTATGAAGATGAAGCCTTACGGAGTAGACCCAGTGACAGACCACTACCGAGGCAGCAGATATCCTCTACCGAGGTAGTGCACAGACCAACCTGCCAAAGGGCAAAAAATATGCAAAGTGATAGCCGATTTGAAGAGCATAAAACGCTAGATTTTTCTACATACTTTGCATGTAATCGGAGCACGACCAGATGGTTGAAACATAGAAGGAAGGTTAAAGATGGAATCTGAACAAAGTGGATAAAGGCATTAAAATTAAAGAGATTCACCTCTTTAATAAAGACAAGTCCAAGTCCAACTTAACTTCTTATCCAAGAAGGACTTTGCCCTAGTCCTTTTGTCTATTTAAACAAGGCTTGACACACACTCAAGGGGGTCAAGTATATTGAGCTTGAGATTAGGTTTTAGTTGTGTGATCTCCATGTTCATCATGTTCTAATTTCTCTTAGGGTTAGGATTATTTTGTTGAGTAGTTGTGAGAAAACAATTGTACTTTGTTTAAGTTTTTAGTACAATTTAGTTCAAAGTTTGCTTATTCTTGGCATTGATTTTATTCTTGCAATCTTATCGAGAGGGTGTATTGTGAGGTTATCTATTTGTTTAATATCGGAAGAATTAAACTCAAGAAATGAATAAGCATGGTTTTCATCTCAACGGTGGAAGCTAACTAGGCTTAGGGATAAGTTAGAGTTTTAATGGCTAAAAGAAGCGTGAGACTGGTTGGTGTTCATCCTTGGTTTATGCTGGAAGGTATTATCAAGGCCCTTTCATCAATAAAGCTATGACTTAGGGATAAGGAAGAGCCACCAAAGGACGCTTTTCCGAACCTTGACATCGTCTGCCGACCAACAAGGGATTCTCGAGGCAGCATAACTTATTTCCGTGGCAGGGACTTTGGTCATTTCCGAGGAAGTTTCGTGTTTAATGCATTCAAAGACCGAGACAAGTCAAATAATTTCCACACTACGACGCAATCTAATCCGGCCCATTCTCTCATCTTGATTACTCTACTTTTACTTGCTTGCTTTAGTTTATGATTTTTAGTTCAATTAAAACCCAAAACTCCTCTACTTGTGTTTTTACTTTTACTTTTCCTTTTTAGTGCGAGAAGATAAACGAAGGAAGCCATCACAATCCTTATGGAGATGATACTCTAATACTCACCATTATATTACTTGAGACGTGTACACTTGCACTAATTGCGGAGCATCTTTTACACGCTACAAGTTTTTGGCACCGTTGCCGGGGATTGGCAATAACGACTTTCAGTTTTATTTTCTTGCATTTTTATTTGTTTAAGTTGCTCAAGAACTAATCAGAATGCCAGGGCGAACCCAAAGTATCCATTCTACGACCTTGATCAAGAAATCAATCGAAGTGGCCAAAGACTCAAGCAACAGATAAGACAAAAGATGACACATCGAGTTGGTGATAACAATGCCAATAACAATCAGAATGCCAATGGGCAGTAGGTTGCTGACGGGCAGCCAATTGTCGACAGGCAGCCAATTGTCAACAGTCAATAAGATGTTCCGGTAGGAGGTGGAGAAAATTCACGAATTCAATTTGCGCTAGTGCGAAACCTAACTGTCCGAGACTACCTCGAAGAAGATCTGAACAGACTAAATTCGAGAGTTGTCACACCTGAGATAGAAGTCACCCACTTTGAACTGAAGCCCGTGATGTTCAACATGATCAATACTATGGGGAAATTTGACCGTTCGGCAACTGAAGATGCCATACAACACCTCAAATCCTTCATGCAGATTTGCAATTCATTTAAAATACAGTGAGTATATGAGGATATTTTGAGACTGAAATTGTTTCCCTATTCACTGAGGGATAGAGCAAAACCTAGCTAAATAGCATTCTAGTAGGATCAATTGGATCTTGGAGTGATTTATGTCGTGATTTCCTAGCACATTTTAATCCTACGAATTTAACTAATAAATTGCGTAACGAAATCACTTCTTTTCGACAGGCTGATGAAGAATCCATGCACGAGGCTTGGGAACGATACAGAGAGCTGTTACACAAATGCCCCTTGCACGGATTCCCATTATGGAAACATGTGAAAATGTTCTATAATGTTGTCAGCACAACAACCAGGATGATGCTTGATGCCTCGGAAAACGGCATACGCCTAGAAAAAGAACTAGAGGAAGCGATAGATATTCTTAATAGGACGGCCACGAACGACTATCAGTTCTCAACATCCAGAAGAGGAGGAATCCGACGCCAACCCATAGTAAACGAAATAGGGTCCTCGGACTCAATTTCGTCCCAAATTGCCACCTAGACAAAGTTGGTCATGAACATGCAACGACAAAATAATCACCAGGAGGTCAAGGTAATGGATTTATTTTGTGAAAAGTGTGGGGGTAACCATGTTTCCTCTGAATGTCCACAAAATACAAAGTCAAGCTATTACGTTGGAAACTACAATTGGAACAATAACACAATGTCTAATAACTACAACCCGGCCTGGAAGAAACATCCAAATTTCTCCTGGAGCAACCCCAACAACGCACTCAATCCGAACAATCTAAATTCTCCAGCTGCAGGATTTCAACAGACCATGCCACAACAGTAGACCCTGCCGCTGCAGTATTCTATGCCAAATTAAATTTCCATGTAAAGAACAGATCGGAGACATTCGACCCTCACCACTATTCCCACAAAGGCTTCAACGATAGAAACATGAGTACCAGTTCAAGAAGTTCTTGGACATCTTGAAGTAGGTCCACATCAACATACCCTTCATGGAAGCAATAGAGCAAATGCCAAGTTTCTTAAAGACATTGTGTCAAGAAGAACAAGAATAGGGGATTTCGAAATAGTTTCCGCAACGGAAGGGTGTATGGCCATGTTACAAAACCGAACACCACCTAAGCTTAAAGATCCTGGGAGCTTCACAATACCATGTGCAATCGGAAATCATTATGTGGGGAAGGCATTGTGCGACTTAGGGGCAAGCATAAACTTGATGCCCAAATCAGTTTTCTAGAAGTTAGGAATTGGAAAGGCAAGACCAACCACAGTCATGCTTCAGCTGGCCAATCGCTCTTATGTGCAACTAGAGGGAAAATTGAAGATATACTGGTAAGAGTCAATAAGTTTATTTTTCCCGCTGACTTTCTTGTTCATGACTGTGAGGCAGATGAACATGCACGCATCATACTTGGGCGACCATTTTTGGCCACTGGGAGGAAATTGATTGATGTGGAGAAAGGTGAGCTAATAATGAGGGTAAATGACCAACAAGTCAAGCTCAATGTGTTCCAAACCCTCAAGCGTGCCGACGATCCAGAGGAATGTCAAATGATACAAGCCACGACTGAATTCAACTTTGACATTGATGCACCCTGCCTCGGCAACCACTGCCTCGGCAATGAGAATGACCAATGCCTCGTCATGCACTCTAACGACTGCATCGACAGTATACTGGACATCCTTCCCGACACTGAAGAAACTGAAGAGGCAGAAGTTGAGGAATCCCACTGGACAGTCACTCGTCTAGGTAAGTATTTGGAACCCCTCAATTATTCTAGAGAGGAACGAAAGATTGAAAAACCCTCAATCGAGCAACCATCGGTTCTTGAATTAAAAAAAATAACTTGATAAATTAAAATATGTTTATTTGGGAACCAACAACACTTTGCCCATAATTATTTCTTCTAAGTTGCAGCCAAAACAGGAATAAAGTTTGATCAACATGCTATAGCGATATAAGCGGGCATTAGGGTGGACGATTGACGACTTAAAGGGGATAAGCCCAGCGGTATGTATGCACAAAATCCTCTTGAAAGATGAGCATAAACCTACCATTGAGGTTCAAAGAAGGCTTATTCATTCCATGAATAAGGTGATAAGAAAAGAGATCATTAAATGGCTTGATGCTGGAATTATCTATCCCATCTTTGACAGCACATGGGTAATCCTGATACAATGCGTACCAAAGAAAGGTGGAATAACAGTGATAACCAACGAGAACAATGAGTTAATCCCAACCAGGACTGTGACCGGTTGGAGAGTTTGTATGGACTATCGCAAGTCGAATAAAGCAACTAGAACAGATCACTTCCCTTTGCCCTTTATTGATCAAATGCTTGATAGACTTACTGGCAAACCATTTTACTAGTTTCTTGATGGTTACTCAAGTTATAATCAGATTGTCATCGCACCGGATGATCAGGAAAAAACCACTTTCACATGCTCATACGGTATATATACATTTAGGAGGATGTTGTTCGTGCTTTGCAATGCCTCGACAACATTCCAACGATGCATGATGGCAATATTCTCCGACATGGTAGAAGACTTTTTGGAGATCTATATGGATGATTTCTCAGTATTTGGCGATGACTCTGAAAATTGTCTCGGCAACTTGGAGAGTGTACTCGAATGATGTGAGGAATCCAATCTAGTGCTTAATTGGGAGAAATGTCACTTCATGGTGGATGAGGGCATCGTACTCGACCACAAGATCTCATCAAAGGGAATTGAGGTAGATAAAGCCAAGATAGATGTGATCGAGAAGTTGCTTTCATTTATGCCATGCTTTATTGACTCATTTCATATCATGGATCAAAGAAAAGAAAAAAAATTCAAAATCGACAGGGTATGCTCTTTTTCGAAACAAAATACGAAGAAAAGTTACCATAGAACTCTTTGGATCATATGTCAACTGCTCAATGAATTACTTCTTTGGAATGGTAAAAAAATACCCAAGTAATCTTTTTTTAATTAATATATGTCTATTCCTTCCATTTTTCCTTCATTCTTCATTTCTAATTATTTTCTTATTTTCAATAGAAATCTCGGTATCCATCAAAAGAATCAAATCCATGAAATGAAAGAATTAGAAAATCGTAAGACTTGCGTTTCAATTATTTTAGATTGATTGAAATCAACACAACTAAAATAGATCAAGCGAAGAAATAAAATTGAGATATTATGTAAAATACATATATTTAATTGATATCGACATGTATGAAGATACATATTGTGGATTCATCTGGAGTTTTTTAGGACGCGCAGGTGTTTATAGAAGATTTATTGCAAATTTTTCTAAGATTACTAAACCCTTGTATTCTCTGCTTGAACAGGATATGACCTTTGACTTCAATGACGAATGTACTGAAGCATTCGAGATACTGATACAAAAGCTTGTGACCGCACCAGTAATAGTCCCACCAAACTAGACGTTGTCCTTCAAGCTTATGTGCGACGCAAGCGACTATTCCGTCGGGGCAGTCCTTGGACAAAGGAAATACAAAATTTTCCATGTGATCTATTAAGCTAGCAAAACACTCAACGAGGCCCAAGTCAACTATACAACCACTGTTAAGGAGTTGCTAGCAGTAGTCTTTGCCTTTGACAAGTTTCAATTATACCTAATTAGAACCAAAGTAACTGTTCACACAGATCACTCGGTGATCAAATACTTGTTCTCCAAGAAAGATGTAAAGCCTCAGTTGATTCGATGGATCCTTTTACTACAAGAATTCGATGTTGACATCAATGATAGAAAAGGAACAGAGAACTAAGTGGTTGATCACCTATCGAGACTGGAACAACGGGAAGAAGACACCACATGCCCAAACATACAAGATGCATTCCAAGATGAGCAGCTCTTAGCCTCCGCGACAGCGTCTGCCGCGGCACTGACGAACACCCTTGCCTTGGCACTCTCAGACTGTATTGATGCGACATTGCCCTTGACAGTATTGCCTGCTGCAAAAACACCTTGGTACATAGATCTTGTTAATTTTTTAGTTAGTGGTGTTTTACCTTATAACCTTAACCATCAAGGAATGAATAGGTTTCAACATGATGCAAAGCATTATTTTTGGGAAGAACCTCGTTTGTTTAGACAATGTGCATACCAGGTTATTTGGAGATGTGTCCCAGAAGAAGAGCAAAACGAAGTACTCCATCAGTGCAATTCTTCACCATATAGAGGGCATTTTGGAGGAACTAGAACCGCTGCCAAAGTGCTACAGTCGAGCTTATATTGGCCTACACTCTACAAGGATGCCCATGAATACTACAAGCAGTGTGACCGATGTCAACGAATGGACAACATATCAAGGAGACACGAGATGCCCTTGCAAAATATCCTTGAGGTCGAATTGTTCGATGTTTGGGGGATTGACTTCATGGGGCCCTTTCCATCCTCGTGTGGAAATCTTTACATCCTTCTCGCCGCCAACTACGTGTCCAAATGGGTCGAAGCCTTTGCCACACCAAACTGTGACTCCAAAACCGTGCATCGGTTTCTACAGAAAAACATATTTATATGGTTTGGGGTACCTAGAGCCATCATCAGTGACAAAGGAAAACACTTCGACAACAGACTTATTGTCGCGGCATTAAAGAAATTCGGTGTCACACACAAAATTGCCACGACATATCATCTGCAGACCAATGGGAAGGCCGAGATATCCAATAGTGAGCTGAAAAACATCCTCAAAAAGGTGGTTAACCCATCCCGAAAAGAATGGTCGTTTCGTCTTGATGATGCCTTGTGGGCATATAGAACGGCTTACAAAACCCCACTGGGAATGTCCCCATATAGACTTGTGTATGGAAAATCTTGTCACCTACCAGTTGAAATAGAGCACAAGGCATATTGGGCCATTAAAATGGTGAAGATGGATTGGGAAAACACCGGACAAAAAAGACTCCTAGACCCAAATGAACTAGAAGAATTCTGAGCCCTGACATACGACAATTCGAGAATATACAAGGAAAAAACCAAACGATGGTACGATAGCAAGCTGCTGCCGCGACAGTTCTTGCCCGGGCAGACAGTCATCCTCTTCAATTCTCGATTGAAGTTATTTTCAAGGAAATTACGATCTCGATGGTTTGGACCGTTTGAAGTTGTTAAAGCATTCCCCCTTGGAGCTGTGACAATTAAATCAACCAAAGATGGGCATGAATTCAAAGTGAATGGACATCGGTTGAAGCACTACAATGACACACATGTCAATAGGGACAGAGAAGTGCTCACTTTAAGAGATGCATCCCCATGCACTCCTATAGTTTCTTAATTTTTCCTTTTTTCTTCTTTATATTTTTCTGTTTACTTGTTTTTGTTTTTAGGATTTAGAGTTTTAATTAATTTTATCTGCTTTTATTTTCCACATTTTTAAAATTTTAAGAATAAAATATTTTCTTTTCGTTTTATTTTTAGGATGAAGATCAAGAAAGAAAAAAGTGATGAACCAACAGCTAGGTGTGGAGAAACCTCTGCCGCAACGGCATAAACTGCCAACATGTAGAAAACTGCAACGACATAATTTGTCAACGGATCGAAAAAGCCACAACGACTATATGTAACGGGCAGAAGACTGTATTCGGCAGAAACGGCTAGTAACAGCTAACAATGCCACTCCCGCATTTATTGCCGCAACGACATTGCTTGCCAAATTCTATATAAAGGCCACTCTTCTCTAAATTGTTCATCACTTAAACACTCCTCTACTCTCTTGCATTCTCCAAAGTTTAATATTTTCTTTTGCTCTCTCACAACTCACTCCTATTTTTTTAAGATGGCCCTCAAATTAAAGAAAGGAGAAAGCTCACGCTCGGCCGAGGCACCAACCTACAAAAACTTCGCACCGCCGGGGGTAGAGAAGCGCTTCAACAAGCACTTTATAGCCCACCAAGTATGGGAGGAGCAAGGATTCCAATACTCCGATGAGCCAAATTTCGACCTCGAACACTATCTCTTCAACAAGGTGGATCACCAAAAGTGGCAAATATTTTACCTCCAACCCGAACGGGTCAACATAACAGTGGTACGAGAGTTTTACACCCACAATACAATCCCAACCACACTCTTTGTTCACATTCGAGGAAAAGCTATCAAGGTGGATGCTGATGCCATAAATCTATTTTATGGCATCCACGTAGAGAGGGACGAGCATGTAGAATTTGTCGAGTCACTAACAGAGGAAGACTACGAACAAATAAAGGAAGAACTCTGCTATGCCAGCACGGTATGGAATGTCGAAGCTCACAAGGGCTCAGTCAATCGGCGACAGTTGTGGCCCGAAGCCAAGCTTGCACTCATGCCCACCTCGCATAACAACATTGTCGATCGGCCCAGGCTTGCACTCATACACTCTATTTTAAATAATCATATCATTAATGTTGGTAACATTATATGTCACGAGATTCACCAGTGCACCCAAAAAGAACGTGGCCCCCTCTACTTCCTATCACTCATCACCGGCTTATGCACCGAATAGGAGGTACCAACCGATGAAGCCGATGAGCATACACCTCCAAGGAAAGGATGGGATAGAGAAGCATACTACAAGTTGATGCAAATCACAGAGGCCGAACCGTGGAAATCTACGTCGATGCAGGTCCATGCTGCGACATCATCCTCGGCAGATGTTCCGGACACTCCACAAACCACTACCCGGCAGCCACCCTTCAGCAAATTGCCCAAAAGTTGGAGCATATAGACAGACGACAACGCCTCTTTATGACCTTCACAAGGGACTTCACTTTTTTCCATTATCCAACTGATTCAAAAAAAGTTTCCTGACCATACCGTCCAGTTTTCTCAATCCTTTGCCATCGCCTCTGCTGTAGCTGCCCTAGAGCCCAATGCCGGAGCCACACCTGCCACCGCTACAGTCCAAGCCTCACCAAGGCATTTTGTCGTCGCAACCACCACTTCCTCTGTTGCGGCCAGGAAGGCCAAGGGCAAGGCACATCTAGACACTTCTTTGGGTGAACCCATAGGGACATAAGGCTTCTTCAATTGGTCTGAAACTGCCCAATCCGTCCTTCAGACATTTGAAGCTGCAAAATGCAAGGCATCTGCCATAAAAGCAACAGAGGAGCTCTACCTTGACACGGATGGAGAGGAAGAAGTAACCGTCTCGGCCAAGCCAAGCCCAGCCAACCCCCCTCTCACGCACATCCAACCACCTCGAGAAACTAAGAAAGTCGAGCATATGGCCTACAAAGCGATAAAATTGATCTTACAAGACGATGACTCATCCAAGTCCATCTAATTTTTTTTTCTCTCTTGCCTTTATTTTTATGCCTTTAATTTTTGTGCTTATTTTTTTCTATTATTGTATATGTTGTTAATGCATTGAGGGCAATGCTTGTCTTGAGTTTGGGGGTATAGGTTCTGCTGCCGTGGCATATCAATATATTGTAATGCAGTTCTGTTCTGTCTAATACTTGTCAAATTTTTTACTACACATATTGCCTTAGCCGAATGAAGCTTATGTCTCGGTAATAATTCTCCTCAATTGCCTTAGTTTTTTAATTAATTGAATTTTCTACCTTGGCAATAGAAATCTCTCTTCTTACCATAGCTTTGAACTGTTTAGAGCCTTTAATTTTAGGATGCATAAGGAAGATAACTTAGAATCGTACTATGAGATTAGAACTTTAATACACCTTTGTGACTTGCATGATTGAAGGAGTCCTAGGACAATTAGGACATAGGCTTTCTTAGAAATAAAATTTTGGGTAAAGAGCTAGAGGTGCCTAACACCGACTCTAGCTTAAGGAAGCCCCTGAAACTGGCTCTAGGCTAATCACTAGAGGTGCTCGAAATTGGCTCTAGTTGGTTAGATTGCTTGAAAAAAAATTAATTACCCAAAGTAAGTAGGTTAATGCTTAAGTGTTTACTTAGAACCCTAATAATCATCTTGTTCACAATTCATGCACACACTCACAAATCTTATAGTTTGATTCCAGAGAATTCCTAAGGCATCCGAAGACTTAAGGGCCGAGCATTCATTGTCATGGTTTAGAGAGAAGAAGGAAAAGTAAGACCAATGAGAAATTTCATGAATATTAATGTTTTGGCAATTGATGGTTTGCGTTGCTTAAGGACAAATAACAGTTTGTGTTTGGGGGTGTGATAAGTGCCCAAAAGTCCTATGTTTTCACCTTTTTTACATGGCAATCATTGCTTAACCTACACCCATTTGAGTGGCATTATGGCCTTATATGCATTAATTACACTACTTTTACCTTTGATCTTGATATTTGGTGTATTTAATGAAAAGGTACTGTTTTAATGCATGTTTAGTGCTTGCGTAGATTTACTCATTACTGGGGTAGGTGATGTCGAGCGGGCAATGAAGAAAAGGAAAGATGGTGTAGAACAGGCTCATAACAGGTCCAGATCAAGCTAAGCCAAAGATGAAAACTTCTACTAAAGAAAGCTAAATTATGAAGATGAAGCCTTACGGAGTAAACCCAGTGACAGACCACTACCGAGGTAGTAGATATCCTCTATCGAGGCAGTGCACAGACCAACCTACCAAAGGGCAAAACATGTAAAGTGATAGCTTATTTGAAGAGCATAAAACGCTGTATTTTTCTACATACTTTGCATGGCAATCAGAGCACGAGAAGATGGTGGAAACATAGAAGGAAGGTTAAAGATGGAATTTGAAAAAAGTGGATAAAGGCATTAAAATTAAAGAGATTCACCTCTTTAATGAAGACAAGTCCAAGTCCAACTTAACTTCCTATCTAAGAAGTACTTTGCCCTACTCCTTTTCCTATTTAAATAAGGCTTGACGCACACATCAAGAAGGTCCAGTATATTGAGCTTGAGATTTGGTTTTAGTGGTGTGATCTCCATGTTCATCATGTTCTAATTTCTCTTAGGGTTAGGATTATTTTGTTGAGTAGTTGTGAGAAAACAATTGTACTTTGTTTAAGTTTTTAATGCAATTTAGTTCAAGGTTTGCTTATTCTTGGCATTGATTTTATTCTTGCAATCTTATTGAGAGAGAGTATTATGAGGTTATCTATTTGTTTAATATCGGAAGAATTAAACTAAAGAAATGAATAAGCATGGTTTTCATCCCAACGGTGGAAGCTAACTAGGCTTAGGGATAAGTTAGAGTTTCAACGGCTAAAAGAAGCGTGAGATTGGTTGGTGCTCATCCTTGGTTTACGCCGGGAGGTATTATTAAGGCCTATTCATCAATAGAGCTATGACTTAGGGATAAGGAGGAGCCACTAAAGGATGCTTTGCCGAACCTTGACATCGTCTGCCGACCAACAAGGGATTGCCAAGGCAGCACAACTTATTACCACGGTAGGGACTTAGGTCATTGCCGAGGCAGTTTGGTATTTATTGCATTCAAAGACCGAGACAAGTCAATTGATTTCCACACTACGACGCAATCTAATCCGGCCCATTCTCTCATCTTGATTGCTCTACTTTTACTTGCTTGCTTTAGTTTATGATTTTTAGTTCAATTAAAACCCAAAACTCATCTACTTGTGTTTTTACTTTTCCTTTTCAGTGCGAAAAGATAAACGAAGGAAGCCATCCCATTACATGTGGAGACGATACTCTAATACTTATCATTATATTACTTAAGATGTGTACACTTGCAAGTAAAATTATGCAACAATATGATCTGGATACTCGTACCTACAACGATCGCCAGCCTCAATTAACAGACCTTCACGTACCTAGAAAGTTATATCCAAGTTATTGGTTCTTCCGAAAATCCATTCCTCTGGTTGGCAGGTAAGCCATGATGCTCATCTTACCGGCCATAGACTCTAGGCGGCAAATCTCGCCCCCTAAACTCTGCCCCCTTTGACGCATAGACCAAGAAACAACGATTCATGCACTACGTGACTGCTCAGGTGCTAACAAGGTCCTTCGTCTGGCTTGTATGTCGAGTTCTATCATCTGCAGTAATACATTTTCAGCTTTATCTTGGATAGAGGAAAGGGTTGCATGCTTATCGCTTCCATCCTTTGCATTGTTGCTAATGATTCTTTGGAACCTATGGAATAGGCGTAATGATTGGGTCCATAAGCATCGTCTCTAGCCACCTTGGCTCACTGTTCTCAATTCCTAGGGCATTTTACGAGACTATGTAGTGGCTACATCAACCAGCTCCACCTTGCAGCCGACGGACGAACCTACCCTTGCGCACCTGCGATGGCAACCCCCTAGGCCGAGTCCATAAAGATAAACACAGATGAGGCTTTTGATCCTCTTGCCAAGGTTGCTGTCGTGGGTGTTTTGGCGTGCGACGCTAGCGGTGCGGTCATAGGAGGTCTTGCTCACCCTTTGGGCAGTTGCGTGGATGCTACCTCGGCCGAGCCACAAGTAGTCCTTGATGACATCCTTTTTGGTTGTGATCGTGGCTGGTCCAATTTGGTTAGTGAGATGGATTCGGCTATAGTGGCTAATAAATTAAATCGGCAATGTATTTGTTTTGTCTATCATGAGCTCGTTTATTGAACATGCTCGTCTTCTGCTTGCCGATGTAGATAATTTTAGTATTCATTTTGTTCCTATGGTGGTGAACAATGTTGCCCACACTCTTGCCTCTAGGGCTTTGCGGACTATGTCGTCCACCTATTTCGCTTCGGATTATCTACATCCTCTTGTAACAATTGAGATTAATTATCATCCAAGTTAATATATTTGGGTACTCTTTTCCTCTTAGGTGCTCACTCGGGGCCTCTTGGTCACGTTGGACTTTAGAGGGGTTTTTTAACGAGGCCCACATTTCTTTAAAAAAAATATTTTCCAATTTCAATTGTCACCCTTTTTATTACATGGTGTGAATAAAGTTTAGGGTAAACTATCTATTTGGTGTTCCACTTATTTTTATGTGTTTATATTTTGGTCACCCAACTAAAACTTTTAGTAAAAGGGTATCTAATATTACGTTTTGTTTCTATTTTAGTACCCTGGCATTAAAAATTAACGACACAACTAACGTTGCATTTTCTTATTAAAAGAGAGAAAAATATAAAAAAATAAAAAATGTCATGTCAGTTTTATCGTTAGTTTTGAACGTTGGGGTATACAATTAAAAACAAAACGTTAAGCTATGTACCATTTTACCAAAAAAATTAATTAAACAACTAAAACATAAATAAAAAATAGATAAGATACCAAATAAGTAGTTCACACTCAAGTTTATTTAACTTATTGTCATTGCCAAGCAAGATTTCATCTTTCAACATAGATAGAAAGTATAAACTACGAGATTAATAATATAAAATGTAAGCATGTCGGTACGTTTGTTTATAAAAATTAAATAATTTAAAAAACATTTTATATAAATGGTAAACAAATAAAAATAACTTTAATACATGTCTTCTAGTTTAGAGTTGATTAGATTTTTTTACCATTTTTAAATATTTGAGCATAATAGTTTTAAATATTTTAATTAAATAACTTTTATAAATGTATATAAATTATTTCATTCAAAACCTTAAAATATATTTATAAAATTTTTATCGATAACAAATTTTAAATAATAAAGAATCAAAACTATAAAAGAACTTCGATTGAAATTGTTGAGATGAAACATGGTTAAGTGCTCAATATCCTCTTATTTAGGAGTGAGCTAACCTATTAGCATTGATACCGAAACAAGATTCTAATGGCCAGGCAGTATTAAAACTAAAAAAGTGTTACAAACATGGAAATTCAAATTGAGTGAATACAATTTATAGGTTACTATTTGAACAAACTCATACAGCTGAAAATAGATGACATGTTCATATTGAGAAAGAAGATTGAAGAGGTTCAGGAATTCAGGAAGTGGCACTGCATAAATGGGTGGTTGAAGAGCCAACAGCCAACTCAGTTTGTAACTGACCCCCCACAAAAGTTTCCTTGAACCCAGAATTGGAAACAGTGAACTCGGTGTCCTTTTCTGCATTTCTTTTATTATTAAAAATATTACTGCAAAACACTAGTGGCATACTTGAAGTTGGAGCTAACTGCCACACTTTTTCCTCTCCTTTATGCTGTAAATATTGCTATAGAGTAAAAAAAACAGATGCTCTATTACAATTACAATTACTAAAACTTGGTTTATTTAACTCTTTTTTTCAAGCTGATTAAAATATTGAGAGATGCAGAAAGATATGAGGGTATGGGCAGGGAGGGGGTTTTCCTTGCAGCCACCACCTCCTATTCGTATTATATAATGTCCTTTGCTGGGAGAGAGAGGTGGGTGGTTGTGCAGTTTTGTTGATCTCAAGGCTTTGCTTTCTCTCTTTTTTTTTGGACTATAGTTAAATGTTTTTATTCGGACGGTGTTTAGTTTATTGTAGAAAATTATTAAAGTAAAGCCCAAATAGGTAGAGCTTGTTCTTTTGAGTTTGAGTTGAAAGCAAGCAAGACATATAGTGTGTGTGAGAGAGAATGAGAAAGAAGCAAGCACATAGATAGAGAAGAAGCAAAACCCGATGATGCAAAACCGAGAAGAAAGGTTTGGAAATTGAGGCAAATGTCGATGCCCCGCTCGAGGCAATCTTTCTTCTTCTCTCCTTCTCCTTCTTCTTCTTCATTCTCTATCTTCTTCTTCTTCTTCACTGCTACAACTTTTGCAGCTCCAAACCATGAATCTTCCATTCTCTTCTCATGGATACACTCTTCTCCAACTCCACATTCCTCTTTTTCTCAGTGGAATAACCTTGACCCCAGTCCATGCAACTGGACCTACATAACATGCTCCCCACAAGGCTACGTCACTGAAATCAATATACAATCAGTCCCCCTTGAGCTTCCTTTACCAGCCAATCTCTCAGCTTTCCAGTCTCTCAAAAGAATAGTCATCTCCGATGCTAATCTCACAGGCGCTATCCCAGTTGACATCGGTTATTGTACACAACTTACTACCATTACCCTGGCCTCCAACACTCTGGTTGGCTCCATCCCTGCAAGTATTGGCAGGCTTCAGCATCTGGAGGACTTGGTTTTGAGCTCTAATCAGCTAACCGGGAATATCCCAGTTGAGCTAAGTAAGTGCACAAGTCTAAGGAAAATAGAGATTTATGATAACCTTCTAAGTGGGGTTATTCCGGCTGAGCTTGGGAAGTTGTCTCTTCTTCAAGTTGTTCGAGCTGGAGGGAACAAAGACATCGCTGGAAAAATCCCTGATGAGCTTGGAGATTGCAGCAACTTGACTGTGTTGGGGCTAGCTGATACAAGAGTTTCAGGATCTTTACCAGCCTCACTTGGGAAGCTAACCAAGCTTCGAACCTTGTCCATATATACCACAATGCTCTCGGGTGAGATTCCTCCCGAAATAGGTAACTGCTCTGAGCTTCAAAACTTGTATCTTTATGAAAACAGTCTATCAGGATCGATACCACCAGAGATTGGTAAACTTGAAAAGCTGGAGTCACTTTTCTTGTGGCAAAATAGTCTTGTTGGGAGTATACCGGAAGAGATTGGAAACTGTAGTAAATTGATAAATATTGATCTTTCTTTGAATTCTTTGTCTGGAACCATACCTTGGTCTTTGGGGGGTCTTTCGGAGCTTCAGGAGTTTATGATTAGCAACAACAACGTCTCTGGTTCAATACCTTCAACTCTGTCCAATGCTAGTAATCTTGTGCAGTTGCAGCTTGATACAAACCAGATTTCTGGTTTGATTCCACCAGAGCTGGGAATGCTGTCAAATCTTACTGTTTTCTTTGCCTGGCAAAACCAGCTTGAAGGAAGCATCCCTTCATCTTTGTCTACTTGCACTGGTCTTCAAGCCTTGGATTTGTCACACAATGCTCTCACTGGTAGCATTCCTCCTGGCGTTTTTCAACTCCAGAGCCTGGCCAAGCTTTTACTTATTTCCAATGACATTTCTGGTTCTTTACCCCCGGAGATCGGTAATTGCAGCTCCCTTGTGCGCTTAAGGCTTGGTAACAACAGGATCAGTGGTGGTATTCCTAGAGAGATTGGGAACCTGAAGAGATTAAATTTTCTGGATTTGTCTAGCAACAGGATTTCTGGAACCGTTCCATATGAGATTGGGGGTTGCACAGAGTTGCAAATGATAGACCTCAGTAACAACATTCTACAGGGTCATCTTCCGGATTCATTGTCATCTCTATCTGGCCTTCAGGTGTTGGATGCCTCATTCAATCAATTCGATGGCCAAATACCAGCAAGCTTGGGCCGTCTCATGTCATTGAATAAGCTGATCTTAAGCAAGAACTCCTTGTCTGGATCAATACCTTCTGCTCTTGGCCTCTGTTCAAGTCTGCAGTTGCTTGACCTTAGCAGCAATGAGCTCACTAGTGGCATCCCAATGGAACTCGGCCGGATAGAAGCCCTTGAGATTGCTCTTAACTTGAGCTGCAATGGACTCACAGGACCAATCCCTCCTCAAATATCAGCACTTAGCAAGCTTTCCATTCTGGACCTTTCCCACAACAAGCTTGAAGGAGAATTGGCTCCACTTGCAGGGCTTGATAATCTTGTTTCATTAAACATCTCCTACAATAACTTTGCAGGTTATCTGCCTGACAACAAGCTTTTTAGGCAGTTACCACCAGCAAACCTGGCTGGGAATCAAGGCCTATGTCCTACAAACCGGGACTCTTGCTTCTTGGGCAGTGATGGCAGGGCAGGATCACCAAGAACTGAAAATGAGAACAGGCGATCACGGAGACTCAAACTAGCATTTGCTTTGTTGATCACCCTAACAGTTGCAATGGTTATTATGGGGACAATTGCGATTATACGGGCTCGAAAAAACATTAGAGATGATGATTCAGAGTTGGGTGACTCATTGCCATGGCAATTCACTCCCTTCCAGAAGTTAAATTTCTCAGTAGAGCAAGTTCTGAAATGCCTGGTAGACTCCAATGTGATAGGTAAAGGGTGTTCGGGGGTTGTTTATCGTGCTGATATGGACAATGGAGAAGTCATCGCAGTAAAGAAGCTCTGGCCAGCAACAATAGCACCATCCAATGGATGCAACGAAGACAAAAGCGGGGTTCGTGATTCCTTCTCGGCGGAGGTGAAAACCCTTGGTTCAATTCGTCATAAGAACATAGTTAGATTTTTAGGTTGCTGCTGGAACCGAAATACAAGATTGCTGATGTATGATTATATGCCTAATGGAAGCTTGGGGAGTCTCCTCCATGAGAGAACTGGGAATGCTTTGGAATGGGAACTTAGGTACCAAATATTGTTGGGGGCAGCCCAAGGCCTTGCTTACTTGCATCATGATTGTGTCCCTCCAATTGTTCATAGGGACATCAAGGCTAATAATATCCTAATCGGCCTCGAGTTTGAACCTTACATAGCTGATTTTGGCCTTGCCAAGCTTGTAGATGATGGTGATTTTGCTCGCTCCTCCAACACTGTTGCAGGTTCTTATGGATATATTGCTCCTGGTAAGATTTCTTCCAATTAATTACAGCTTCATAAATTCAGTGTTTTCCAGGTCATATTCTCTCTCCTTTTTTATGTCCATTATTGCATGTTTTCCTTTACAATTTAGTCTTAAGCATTTTACTGTGCGAATTAAGCATTCCGGGTCATTTTGTAGCAAACTTGAACTAACTATTAACTGCATCTTGGCAGAATATGGCTACATGATGAAGATTACAGAGAAGAGTGATGTTTATAGCTATGGAGTAGTTGTGCTGGAAGTCTTGACAGGTAAGCAACCGATTGATCCGACGATACCAGATGGGCTGCACATAGTAGATTGGGTTAGACAAAAGAGAGGAGGGATTGAAGTACTTGATGCGAGCCTTCTGTCTCGACCGCAGTCCGAAATCGAGGAAATGATGCAAGCTTTAGGTGTAGCCTTGTTGTGTGTAAATTCATGCCCGGATGAAAGACCAAACATGAAAGATGTGGCAGCAATGCTGAAGGAGATAAAACATGAAAGGGAGGAGTATGCAAAGGTTGATGTGCTCCTCAAGGGATCGCCAGCAAATGATGCCAAGGAAAATAATAACTCGAATGGAGTTCAAGCAACATCATCATCAAAACCAGCAACGCAAAGCTTGTATCCCAAAAGCAATAACTCCAGCTTCTCTGCAACTTCTCTACTTTACTCATCTTCCTCCAATCCTAAGTAATAAAAAAAATGGTTACAGCTATGCACAAGTTTGTTTTGCTCAATCCGTTTCTTCAGTTTCAAAACCTCTTTTGTTTTTGTATGTAAAGAAAGAAAAGCTTGACATTTGTTGTGAGTAACTGCATGAAAGAAAAGAGGTCAAAACTGTTGTAGGTTTGGCTCTTGGACCACTGTTGTTAACAGCTATTTGCTCACACTTTCCCAACTCACAACTTGCATTAGCATATTAACAAGTTGTAATATAACATGACAAGTCCAACTAAATCATTTTTAGTTTCATCTCTTGGTTTTGATGTAAGAAAAACCTGCAAATGCAAATTCAATATTACATTATCTGGTAATACTAACCTACTGATGCCCTTATGATATTAGCAACACAACCCTGCCATTCTCTCTTTCTCCTTTGGTAAGTTTCAAAATTTGTCCTCGAACTGAAAATGTTAGACTTCTTAATAACATTTTCAGTTGTTTTTTTAAGTTTTTTTTACAGGATCAATACTTATTTTGTAAGTTTTGATAATTTGTCCCAAAATAAAAATTTATCAAAAAAATTAAGTATCGATACTTACAAAATAAATATGGATACTTGCAAAAGAAACCAACCAAAATATTATAAAAAATAGAACATTTTCAATTCAAATTTTTTTAAAAAATTTATCATTTTTAGCCGCACACTAGACATGCAACGTACCCGTCAAAAAATGAAGCATATTTAGGATACATGAAAAAGGTGAGAATCTGGTAAAAAGATGATAAAAAGTTACTCAGCAGGTGAATTTGATTGATGAGAGCTGTTGGATGGGACCCATGATAAGTTGGGGATGTTTGATTGCTTGCATGCATGTGTGAATGTATCATGGTGTTTTAGCTTTTCCCATTCCCTAGTCAGACTGGGTCATCACCATGAAAGAATTGATTCCTAATACTGCACTCAGTGTACCATTCCAAGGATCTTAGACTGTTGTGTTGCTTTCTCTGCCCGAAAGGACTGCACTTTCATCTCTAAACTTCACATGAATGGCTGTCTCTACAGGTGCCAATCAAAAGTATTGTTACCTCTTTGATGAAGCAGTCATATTCATATTACATTATCACGTAAAACAGAACAAATACCATGCTTTACTAGTTACTACTAACAAATTTTATAAAACTAGATTTAGGCAGATTTGGGGGCAAAAACCCCTTTTCAATAAATATATAGGTTTTTAGCTCCCTCCCACTTTTATTTGGGAAAATGACCCCCAAACTCGCCACGTCGGTTGACCTCGCGTTTTGTAGGAAGCGAGGTTTGATATCGTGTTCTGCAAAGCGCGAGTTAAGTCTACGTGGCCTCGTTGTTTGGGTTAACGGTATTTCAGAATATCACGTTCTGCAGAACGCGAGGCCCCGAGAATTTGAAAAGGCGGCTGAATATATCGCGCAGACCTCGCGTTCTGCAGGACGCGAGTTATGTGCAAACCTGAGTTGAAGAACTAGGAAAAACAAGCGTGGGTAGGCCTGTTCGAGCCCAATTTCGGGCTTGTAAATTTTATATTTTTAGCCAACATCGAGTTTAGGGTCGTAGTACTAGAATTTCTCTATCGTATGACACCAACACGGTCAATTTCCGTCCATTCTGAAATGGTTTAAAATGGCTTCCAAAACCTTATGCTGTCATCCTTTTTTGAATGAAGTTGCCTTTGAACAAATGTCGATAGGCATGTTCGAGCAGAATTTCATACGTAAAAAGTGTAAATTTTTAGCTAAGATCGAGTTTGGGGTCGTAGTACTGGAAATTCTCAATCGTATGACACCAACACGGTCAATTTCCGTCCATTCTACACTGACTTAAAGTCGCTTCGAAAACGCTATCATAACATTTTTTTTGAATTATTGAAAATATAAGATGAGCTACTGTATAAATCGAATTAGACTGACTTTATTGATTCGATTGTTATGAGCGAACTCGCATAAACAAATTACAAATAATTAATTAAGACGAGGGGCTGAGCGATTAGGACACATAGGCTTTGTGTGTCCAGGATTTTTACATACACTACAATGCTTCTTTTGTCCGGTTTTTTCTCGATGTTCGACCATATCCTTGGCACAGTGTATTCTTGTAGACCGTTGATGTCCTTTGGCTCTTAGTAGTGCTGGATCTTGGCGTATGGTCGGTTCAGTGTCCACGGCATTCAGATCAACCTCATTTCCGATTGGAGGAAACTCTTTTTCGTAAACCTTAAACACCGTTTTGAGTAAGTATACCGAATCAACCATATGCATGTATTGTATCCGTTGGTTTGCGCAAGCACCAATGGCGTGTGCGCACGGGTATTTGAATGTTTGGAAAATTCCACACTCGCAGGTTCTTGCCCTCAGATCTACCACATACGCGTTGTGCTGAATGCCTTCCAACCGCCTGGAAAATTCTAAAACACGAAACTTGTGTCCTTCTCGCGAGAAGAGAGTTGCAGTCATCTGTCTTGATTGGCCCAATTGAGTATGCAGTTTTGTGCGAAAATCCAGATGAACTATGTGTCCACCTGCCATGTACTCAGTTGCTTGCCTTCCCAAGGTTGCAAATAGGGTAGCCAAACGATAATAGGTCGCTTTGACAATGGAAGTGATAGGCAACTGCCGCACTCCCTTCAGTGATGAGTTCACTGCCTCAACCAAGTTCGTTGTCATGTGACCATATCGTTTACCCTTGTCATACGATCGAAGCCATTTTTCCCTCGAGATTTTTTCAAGGTATTCTGCGTCATCTTTGTTTCTCGCTCTCAGTTCCTCGAGCACCTCATCCACCTCTTGTTTGTAGTGCGAGTTGCCTACGGGATGACAGTTGAATAGTTATGGGCGAACGACACATGTAAAAAGGTCGTAAATGAAAGCGATCAACAAGTAATATAGTAAATGAAAATGACATAAAGGACGTACCCATTGTGAGCACCATTTCACGTTCATCATGGTTCTTGAAATGCTGCAGGTAGTTTGCGGCTATGTGCCGCAAGCAAAACGATGGTAAATGTATGGAGGCTTCCAATAGTCACCCAAATGTTCTAGCGCCCACAAGAGCGATGTGCCTCTGTCAGAAATAACACATACCCCTTCTTCCCTTGCTCGTATTATAGGATCAAGGACATATTTTCGTAGGTTCCGAAGGAAGAACATCCAAGACTCCAAATCCTCCTTCTGGACGATTGCAAATGCAACGGGAACGCATTTTCAATTGTCGTCCTGTGTAATAGCTAGAAGTAGGGTCTGTGTATATCTTCCGTACAACCATGTGCCGTCGATTTGGACCATCGGTTTGCAGTGCTTGAATACGTTGATGCATTGGGGGAAAGTCCAAAATAACCGGTGGAATTGACAAACACCTCGAACGACACGGTCATTTTCGTATGCTGGAACCGTATCAAGTTTGACAACCATTCTGGGATGTGTTTCTGCAGCAGATTTAGCCACGGGTGCAACTCTTTGTAAGATCCCTCCCATCGGCCAAACATTTCTTGTATGGCCCGCCTCCTTGCATACCATGCTTTGTAATATTCAAGACGGTAGCCGGTGACAGTTTTAGCTGCAGCCTGACATGTGGGGACCGACACTTTGGGATTTGCTTTCACCAGTGGCATAAAGATGTCGGCGAGGTACTTTGCATCGAGGTTCTTGTGATCCTAGCTGAGGCTAGCAACGGTGCATGTATGGGGCCCTTCAAGTTTTGTTATTTTCCAACGGTCGCATGCCTTCTTCAATTGTGATATACAGATTTTCCATTTACAGTCGTGATCCTTTTGGGCGCAGAGCGCCTTGTAGTATTTGGCTTGGGTTTTCTTCACTGTCGTCTTAACAACCTAACGAATGTTGTACTGCTTAACTGCGGCCAACACAATTTCCTTTGTCAAGAACGTCATACCAATTCTCGGTTCACCATTAGAACGGTTGAGTCTGCCGTCTATTGTTTGGTCATGCGAAAAATTAGGGGCGTCCATGGCATCCATATCAACCGTTGTGAAGTGGGATGGTGGATGGAACATAGAAATTGGTGTTGCGTCTACAGGAAAGTTGGTGGCTGCCGGCTGTTCGTTGAAATATGATGGTGGAACGGTCAAGTCTTCTGGTGGAACTGTCAAGTCTTCTAGTTCATCATAGAATGGCTCCAGCTCGTCTCCGTCGGGCCCGGGTTCTCTAATCGGTTCTTCGTCAGAAGCATCCTCCGGGAGCTGGAATAGTAGAGCTTCATCGATCGCTACCCTTGGAGGCAAGGATGGGGGTCGACGATCGCGAGACCTCTCACGAGATCGCTCACGAACCGCATTTCCAAGACCAAAATCAAGAGCACCATAAGAAGAATGTCTCCCCATAGGTGGTTGAACGTACTCCGTGCTAGGGACATACGTTGAGTGTGCAAACATAAAGTATTAAATGTATTATTATACAAAATATTTTATCTGTTGTTAACAGGTCAGTGGTAACATTAAAGTAAACTAAATGTTTAATGAGAACATTGAAGCAATTGAAAATTTAATTACAAAATTAAATAATTTAACAAAGTTGAGCTATCAATTGTGAACTTTACCCTAATTTAAATGTTTCGTATTTGTAACAAAAGAAAAAGACAGAATTTCCAGCAGTAACATGATAAGAAACAAGTAAACCCTATTATGAAACTGATCCTTCGGAAGTCAAACTAAGATTTGAGAAGCAATGTTTGAGTGAAGCACTCATGTGATGAATTATTGGGCCATTGTGCCATCCCATCTGCTCACTGCCCAATAGAGTTAGAGTTGCCGCATGATTCCAACATTAAATTTCTTTTCCAAATAATCTCTTGAGACTGTCCACGTTTCTAACTTTACTGTTCACTCACAGTCAGAGTCTGGTAGTCAAGGCAAATTCATGAAACTGTTGCATTTATTTCTTTGACTCTTTAGGAACTGAGAAGAACTCGCAACAAAAGTGGGAATTGCACAACTTCTCTGCTCATGTCCACATAGGGGCAATGGAGAAACATTTTTTTTAAGGAGAAATATGGTGGAGGAGTTTGGGGTTAATTTAAATTTTTTAAAAATATAAGTTTAAATTAAAATTAAAAAAAAAAACTGAAATTGAAATGTACATTTTTCTTTTCAAAAAAATGGAATCTAATTTATTTATTTTTTTGAAAATTTGAGAGGCTTAATGAGAATTGTTTAAAATTATAGGAGAGATTAAATTAAAAATATTTAAAAATTTTGAAGCTTAATATAAATTTCTAAAATTTTTGATGGGTCAAGTTAAATTTTCCAAAAATTTCAAGAGACTAAATTTTAATTTTTTAAATCCTGTGGGGTTATGACTCCACTAGTCTCTATTGTGTTCGGCCATTGAATTGGGGTGAAGCAAGATTTATTTATTAATTTTTATCACAAGTCAAAGTTAATTATAAAATTTTCAAATATAATAAGGCTAAATTGAAATCTATAAAATTTTGAGATTAAAGATAATTTTATCATTTCTTAACTTTAAAACGTGAAATTTAAAAGATTAAAAAGGAGATTTAATTATTTAGGGGGAATGGTGCCTGATACCCCTCTCTACCCTTGCATATGAAAAAAATTACTTGGAGAGAGGGAGATGTCTTGGTACTCGATTTTTTTGTATAATTACTTTTACGTCCTTAATAGTCTTGACATTGTATAAATTAAGTCTTGATCTATTGTCCCAATTTTTAGTTCAGTTGATCCTAATAGTTTTGAAACTAAGCAAATCACATTTTGATGACTTAAATTAAATCACATTTTTTGGGTCATTGTCACTTGTCAGTTTTTAAATTAGATAAATTCGATCTTTACCCTTTATTTTTGGTTAAAGTCTTTCTCAATTTCAAAATTAAGTAAATTAAATTATGATTCTCAAGTTTTTATTTTTAAATTGATGACTTAAAAGATAAATTTTACTTTTTATTTTATTACTGTTTTTATTTATATCATCTAAAGATTTCATCTTGATTCCACCCTTGCTCTCAGTTCAACTTACTGTTAATATTCATGAGGTATATAAATTACTATTGATTTTTTAATTGAAATTCACAAACTTTATTAAAACGAGAATATATATAAAATTACAATGAAAATTCACAACATAGTAAACAAAAATACATAACCCAAATATATTCTTAGTAAACAAAACTAGTATCTCAAGATCATAATATAACGTGTCAAAATGAAGAGATAGAAAGCACATTCTAGCACGGTTGTTTAGTTAATTTCCTTTTTTTTTTTATCTTATTTTAGTTTAATGAAACGGTGAGTTTAGACCATTGTTGTAATTAGATAAAACGGGGTCGTATTATCTATATTAGGGGTTAAAAAGAGGTGTTATTTCAGAAATCAACTTATTGATTGAATGAATTGAAATCTTGTCTTCCTCAAAACTTCTGCTTCTTTTCTCATCTAATTTTTCTATTCTTCTCATTTATTACTTTAATTCTGTTCTTTGAGATTTGGTTTCTTACAAATGATAGGACCATACAAAAAAAAGGTAAAAACCTAACTCAAAGACTTGAGACAAAATATGGATACAAACACTTTCTGTATAAAAAAAAAACTTAAATTAGAGACTAAAAGAAAACAAAGGGAAGACACTGTGCGGGCGGCTATGGTTAAGGAGGAAAAAGCTTTGTGCATGAAAAAAGAACCTAAATTATTATTGATAAATAAGTCATAAAATCGTTGTCAACAACACAAGAGTTTCACTCCGTGAACATAGCTTATTATGAATCAGTAAGTAATATCTATGTTAATAGGATATTTCATTTTCCTTACCAATGCCTATATTGATACGGCCTGTAAATGTAGGTCCCAATTTCTTTTTAAAAAAACTGCTATTTTACACACTTTCGAATCTAAATTACACCGAACAACATTTGATGAATACGTAGTTCCGGTTATCAAATAAATTTATGATAAATAACAGCGGATTCTTTTGTGCGCTCCTTAAGGAATGCTTCCCCAAACATTTAACCCTTTTTATTAGTTATAAACTTTAAGATCATTTCTGTAAAACCTCCTTCCAATGAGGATTTCATTGTTTCCAACCTTGTTTTAATGGAAGAAAGAGAATTAGATCGAAGGAAATTTGATGAGCTTTTCTCTCAAGTCAAAACGGAGAAAATCTTAAAAATTTTCGTCGGAGGACCCAACATTAAAGATAATTTAGTATGGTATGGTAAAATGAATGAAGAATTCTCTGTTAAATCGAGTTACTATCTTTTGATGAAAGATCGATCATGTGAAAATAGCCCTTCATCGAGCAATGATCGTCAAAAGTGGAAAATCTTCATTGAACTCTATATGGAAACCTAATATTCCTCCGAAAATGATATTTTTTTTTCTCTTAATTTTAATTTAATTATTAGATTAATTTCGGTGGTTTAGATATTTTTATGCATCTCAAGTGTGTCAGGTTTGAGTCCCCTTAATTTATATTTATTTTATTTTTTTCTAACATGAACGACAAATAAACACACACACACATATATATATATATATTGTATATTCCAAAAATGCATTTGGCCTAGTGGTACACACCACTCTCACTAGGCTTGCCCTGGTTCATATCCCGATAGGGGCAAGAAGTTGCTTCTTTTTATTTTCTTCCTCCAATCAAAATTGAATAATTAATTTATTTTATTAAATTAAAATTATGATCAAATAGATAAAATGCGTAAATAGTGAAAACCAAATGTGTAATTAAGCAAAAAAATTTCTAACTGCCACGTCGCTCTCTCTGTTAGGTTCTAACGGCAGGTGGCTTGATTGATACCACTTAAATAGTAATGTGGTCTAATTGGCACAATTAAAATTATGATGGTCAAATCGAGACCAACCTCATAATTGAGTGGTCATTTGAGTAGTTTACCCTATTTTCTTTTGATATATAAAATTAAGGGTAAACTATCTAGGTGACCACCTAACAATTGAGTTTGACCTATTTTAACCATTGAACTACAAAAACTCAAAATTCGACCACCCAACTATTTAAATGGACTATTTTGACCACCAACCATTAAAATCTAACGGATGGGTAACGTGCCTGTTAATGAAAATTTGTATAACTACACATTTAGTCCCTGTTAGTACTTATTCTATCAATTTGATCCTAATTTTAATTTAATTAAATAAACTTTTGGTTTGGCTCGAAATCGTACCTAGATTCTTTGGGAGTAAAAGGCACAGATTTACACTAAACCAAATGGCAATTTGTGATATAAAATACACAGTGTGATATATGTTTTAGTTTGTTGTTAATGCAAGAAAAAAAAAATATAAATTAAGGGATTTGAAAATGACACATTTAATACGCATAAAAATATATAAACCACTGTAAAAATGTTATATTTAAATTGAAGTTTACAACATTTAATATATTTATATATATTAAATAATGTAAAATGGGAATTTCAGCAATACGTTCATTGAAGAACATGAGAACTCGGAGGGTTAAGAAATCGAAATGCGTGGAACTGGGTTTAGCTTGAAGATCAGTGCTGGATTCATGGAAAATGATAATGATGAAGGAGATTGAGCCACTACACCAGACTTGTTCTATGGCGGCGCTATTCGTGGCGTTTTCGAAACAAACGCCACCTGATTTTCACTTATAACGGCGTTTATGAAACAAACGCCACAAAATGGGAACAATGGCGGCGTTTTTATAACAAACGCCGCAATAGGGGACATATAGTGGCGTTTTTATAAATAAACGCCGCAATAAGTTTCATGTTAGTGGCGTTTTCTGCCGTAAACGCCGGTAAAAGTTTTATGTTAGTGGCGTTCATTAATAAACGCCGCAATAGGTGTATGGTTAGTGGCGTTTGTTAGAATAAACGCCGCGATAGGTGTATGAGTAGTGGCGTTTGTTAGAATAAACGCCGCCATAGGTGGATGGTTAGTGGCGTTCGTTAGAATAAACGCCGCCTTAGATTCTTATACCGACAATAATTTTCAGTCGCATAACGGATGTAATCGCGGATAAATAACTAATGAGATTAAAGGTTCAATATAAGTATTTGTATTTTCAGTCGCATAAAGGATGTAATCACGACCATTGTAAGTATTGCGATCGTGAATTTTTCAAAAAACAAAAATATCATAATTTTAGAGTGACAAAACTTCTATATAACAACTGTTATAACAAACATAGACTGATATTTAAATTATCACATTTATAAAAATTAATTCAGATTAGCTGATCAAATTATCAATAGGTCAAATATCGTATAAAAATATTAAAATTTAAATTTTGATTTGAAATTTAGTTTATTTTCCATATCAATCATGTGGAAATATAGAAACAGTCATTAGGGTTCGTGGCGTTTGTTATACAAACGTCGCAATAGGTTAGGGTTTGTGGCGTTTTTTATTACAAACGCCGCCATAGGGTAGAGTTTGTGGCGTTTTTTATTACAAACGCCGCTATAGGTTAGGGTTCGTGGCGTTTTTAATTACAAACGCCTCCACGGGTTAGGGTTAGTGGCGTTTGTTATTACAAACGCCGCCATAGTTAAACACACCGTTTTAATTAGATATACCCCCCATCTCAGACTTCTATCCATCGTAAAAAAATCCCCAAATTAATCTAGTTGTGCCCTAGCCGCTCCTGCTCCTCTTGCCGTGTCGCTCGTGGTCGCTCTTCGCCGTCGACCGTCGCTCCTCGCTCCTCGCCGTCGACCGTCAGCCAATAGGTTAGTGATCTCTCGTTTCCTTTTGAGAGTTCAACTTATGCAGAATACTCTTCTTAATTTTACTGTCGGCCAAGAGGATTATGAAACTAGATTGGCGTTTTTATTTTTTAAGATGAATGAATGCTGGTTGTCTTGGTGATTGACGAGAGATGATGATGGAAACAAGAACCTATTAGACCTACTTTTTCTTCTTTGAAATGTGTCGACTGACCCCAAAATTAGATCAATTTCAAACCATTTTTAAGCCATTGAAGAACAGCATAGAAAATGCCCAATGTAGTTGCAGATAAGAGCTTCTGTTACAAACATCAATTCTGCTTTAGTTTTCTTTCACAACCAGAAGCATTATAAGAGAAGAATCAGAATAATGTAAGATAACCGAAAGTGTCAAATTATGACATAATATGTATGTGGTCGTAACTTTTTAAGATGCTGATAAAAAAAATAAGAATAAAGTTGCCTAGATGCCTTTTTATTTATGATTATTCTGTCTAGTTTTCTCAAGCTACCTTCAAAAGGCTAGCTACTGGATATGACCATATTGGTCATTTTGTCCATGTATTCTTTGCTTCATATATGGGACTGAATATACAATATGCCACCAACTTTGTGTGGTAGCCTTTACAGATGTTAAAATTTGACCTTTAATGAGATCCTTTAATTGGTCGAGTGATCAAAGATGTCCATCCGCTTACACATTGTGGGAGTTCGAATCCTAACATTTGCTTTGGGAATGAGAATAGCACAAAAAACTGGAACTCTTTGTACTTACCAATTGTCGTTAAAGTCGAAATACAAACAAATAACGGAAGTAAAGATACACAAGAACTTGGTGCAATGGCCTGCATATTGATAGTCAAAACTCACATGATTAAACCTGCAAGCAATAGATTAAGGAAAAAATAAACTTTTTTTAATATCCAATGAAAAAGCTTAATGGTTTGTCTCCATTGAAGAGTTCACGGTTTGAGCTTAAGATTTAAAAAAAAACAAGTGGAAGTTGATTGCAGACGTGCACTTGCTAGTTGCCACCATTGTTAAGAAGATTGAAGGAAAGGGATATCTTAAACAAACACACTTTAAAAAGGGTTTTACTGCAAAATTATATAAATAAACAAGGAAATAAACAAGCAATCTACCCTGAATCTTGCTTTTGGATACTATATTCTGTTAGTGTAACCAATAATATATACTCACAAGGAGGAATCTTCTTTTTAACAAGAGGATCTATCGAGGAAGAAAAAGGGGCGCATTGAAGAATATGATGCTCAAGTTAGTGGGATTCAGAGTCAGCCTGGACAAAGTTTTGAAGGTCAAGAACAGTCAAGTAGGCCATTTTGGGGTTATTTGGAAAATGGGGTTTACTGCAATAATCTCAAATGCCCTGTGACTCAGCTAATATGAACCGAGATCCTACCAAACCAGTTCAAAAATGCGCTGGTGCAGCCATTGTAAAATGGTTAGGCTTTACCTAGAAATGTAGACCCTACATGGGGATGCTCCAAACCATTTTCAACCTATAGAGTATGACTTTTTCAGTAGCAGCAAAGTAATCGAACTTTATCCTTAGTTTACTGTTCCATTCATTAAAAAAAACTCTTTGGCAATGTAAAAATAAAAAGTAATGAAAGGAGTAAAGTTCAGTTATTTAACTAATAGTAAGATTTGTATATGAATAGATTGTTTCAGAGAATGCTGTTCCAAAATTAGTTGATTAAGTCTATCTTGATGTGATTTATATTTTTAGTGATTTGGGTTTGAGTAATGATGAATATAGTTTTGTTGTTTACTATGGTAGTTGCTTCTTAAGAATATGAGTAATATTTATATTAAATAGTTATTTAATTTGATGTCATTCTCCTAATAATGTGAATATTTATGCATATGTTTTTGTTGCCACTTTGGTAATGCTTATCATTATTTTTTTTCTTAACAGCTCATTTACATCTCTTAATAGTTTGGGAATTCTTGTCTCAACTTTTCTTGAAGTAAACTAAAGAAGATAACTTTCCCCAACAGGTAATAGTTACATCTCTTTTCATCCTTCAAGTATTACTAATAGGTAGTTTATGTATTTGACTTATTTTTGACTTAATTGGTAATATAATAGTTACATCTCTTTTCATCCTTCAAGTATGACTGATAGGTAGTTTATATCTTTAATTTGGATATGACAGAAATTGAAAATGGATAGGAGTTGGATGAATTTGCCAAGGGTAAACGCTGATTATCGAAATGGGGTAGAATATTTTCTGAATTTAGCTTTTGCAAATGCAAGCCAAGAAAATATGATTCTTTGTCCCTGTAAGAAGTGTGGTAACGTTAACTGGCACATTCGTGAAGTTGTGCACGAACATCTAGTTATTTTTGGCTTTGTTCCGGGTTATAGAAAATGGACATTCCATGGAGAGTTGACATCTCGTACATCTTCTTCCACGAGCAATCTATGTTTTCATCATAATTCTCATCGTGGATCTCTTAGAGAAGATGACATGGAGGGCATGTTGCGAGATGCATTTAATATGCACGATTATCATCAGTCTGTTAGAGAAGATTGTGATATTGGTGTTACTGATTTCACCGAGATGAGAAGAAGTGGATGCGATGAAGAGCCAAATGGAGAAGCGTCAAAGTTTTACAATTTGCTTAATGAAATGAATGAACCACTTTATGAGGGATCAAAGTATTCAAAGCTCTCCTTTTGCATTCGCCTTTTCCATTTAAAATGCTTGGGAGGGTGGACCGGTAACTCTTTTACACAATTATTAGAGTTGTTGACTGAAATTTTTCCTTTTGCAAAAATTCCTCAATCTGGCAAAGATATGAAAAAATGATAAATGATTTGGGGCTTGGTTATGAGAAAATTCATAGTTGTCCGAATGATTGCATGTTGTATTGGGGTGATAGAAAAAACCAAGAGTCCTGCCATGTATGCGGTAAATCTCGGTGGACGAATGGGGACACAGAAAATGTGAGTGAAGACGAAGTTGCAACACGAGCAAGAAAGAAGCCAATAAAGATTTTGCGATATTTTCCTCTAATACCCAGACTTCAAAGACTTTTTATGTCTTCAAAGACTGCTGAGTCTATGAGGTGGCATCACGATGGACGAACAAATGATGGATTATTAAGGCATCCTGCAGATTCTTTAGCTTGGAAGACATTTGACCAAAATTTCCAAGTTTTGCAGGAGATCCTCGCAATGTTAGGCTCGGTCTTGCATCTGATGGGTTTAATCCTTTTAAAATCATGAGTACTTCATACAGTACTTGGCCTGTTATACTTGTTCCTTACAATTTGCCTCCATGGATTTGTATGAAATAATCATCATTTATTTTATCCATGATAATCCCAGGTGAGAAAGGTCCAGGGAATGATATTGACATCTACATGCAACCTCTTATTGAAGAGCTGAAACAATTATGGGTGGGTGTCGAAACATATGATGTGTTGAAGAAAGAGAACTTTAATTTGCGTGCAGCTTTATTGTGGACAATTAATGATTTTCCCGCTTATGCAAATTTATATGGGTGGAGTACCAAAGGCCGTTATGCTTGTCCTTGTTGCGCTGCACAGACATGCTCGAAGTGGTTGTATAATGGAAAGAAGTTCTCTTACATGGGACACCGTCGGTGGTTAGATGAAAATCATAGATTTAGATATGAAAAAAAATTGTTTGATGGTACTGAAGAGTTCAGAAAAGCTCCTGAGCAAACAATCGGGTCTGATATCTTGTCGATGTTGAAACACATCAAGTTCACTTATGGAAAAATGACCCAACCACCAAACCCACGATCAAAGAAGATGACAAAAGAGGTGTATGACCGTGAGCTTGAGCAGCTTAGTGATGATGACTCTGATGAAGAGGATGATCCAAATGAGGCGGAGTTGTGGAAAAAGAGAAGTATTTTCTTCAAATTGCCTTACTGGAAGCATAACATTTTGAGACATAATCTTGATGTAATGCACATTGAGAAGAATGTCTGTGAGAACATTATTGGGACCATTCTCAATGTCGAAGGAAAATCTAAAGACAATCTAAAGAGTCGACTTGACTTAGTTGACATGAGAATTCGGCATGATCTTCATCCTCAAGAACTTCGTAATGGAAAATTTTTTTTACCGCCTTCTATCTTTACGATGTCGAAGAAAGAAAAATAAGTATTTTGCACGGTGTTGAAAGATATAAAGGTCCCAGATGGGTATGCATCAAATATATCTCGATGTGTCAGTGTTAAAGATCGAAGACTTTATTCTCTAAAGTCACATGATTATCACATATTGATGCAAGATTTAATGCCAGTTGCATTACGCGGTTGTATGTCAACGGAGGTGACATCTTGTATTATTGAACTTTCTAATGTAATGAAAGCTATTTGTGGGAAAGTTTTGATGGTTGAAGAACTTGACAAATTACAAGATCGAGTCGCGTTGACTTTATGCAACATGGAGAAGATATTTCCACCTTCATTTTTTACAATTATGGTGCATTTGTTGATTCATCTCCCTCACGAAGCTAAAGTTGGTGGACCTGTTTTCTATCGGTGGATGTATCCTATTGAGAGGTACAAATTGTTTAACATATAATCATACCATTTAAGAATTCATTTAATTACAACTACTTATATAATGTTTTGTTTATTACGATCTAGGTTCTTGAGCAAGTTGAAGTCTTACTGTCGTAATAAGCGTTATCCAGAAGGATCAATTGCTGAAGGGTGTTTAGCAGAGGAATGTTTGACTTTTTGCTCTAGATATTTGGAAGATGTTGAAACGAGATTCAATAGACCACATAGAAATGAAGTGTGCATCAATAGTAACTTAGCTGAGACTTATTTGTTTCAAAGTTTTGGTGAACCACTCGGCAAAGTTGAAATTGCACAGTTAGATGACAAGTCTTGGGTACAAGCACATCGATATGTTCTCTTCCATCATGACTCAACAGAGCCCTTACGGACGTAAGTTTATATAAATTCTAATGTATTCACTTCATCTTTTATACTACCCCCATTTTTAACCACTTAGCTTAATTTGTAGTGAATTTAAAGAAGAGCTACAATCTCAAGTACGCTCCCGAAGATTACATCAAAGAGAAATTCATAAGTTGTTCATAGAAAAATTCCATGATTGGTTAGCGAAGATGGTAAGCAATTGAATCTTTGTACTACACATACTTAATAACTTTTCTTCCTTTGCTACATCAATATAAATGATAACTTATTCACCTTTTATGTGTAATAGGTTTGGTGTGGGAAAGAAGTTAGTGAAGAGGTTAAGTGGCTTTCTCAAGGTCCAAATAGAATTGTTAAAAGATATAATGCTTTTCTCATTAACGGGTTTAGGTTCCACACGAAATCTCGAGAAAGATTAAGGAGGACACAAAATTGTGGAGTAGTTGTAACTTCTTCAACTACAAGTTATGCTAGTGCTAGGGACAATCATCTTGTGGTGGGAGATGTAGAATATTATGGAATTCTTACGGATATTATTGAGTTGGATTATTATGGCAAACAGAAAGTTGTGTTATTTCGTTGTGACTGGGCCGATGTAAATACGGCTCGAGGCATTAGAAGAGATCAATTTGGTTTTACAATGGTGAACTTCTCTCGGTTAATTCACACAGGTCACCAATTGATTGACGAACCATATGTATTTCCTTCTCAAGTCAAACAAGTTTTCTATTGCCCTGATCCAACAAAAGAGGGTTGGTATGTTGTACTCCGTAACACTCCTAGAGACTTGATAGACATCGGTGAAGGAAATAGAGATGACATTGAAATAAGATCAGAAACTCTACCTTTTGCAGCGCAAAACCTAGATAGAACAATCCCTAGTTCTAGTTCACAATTCCAATGGGTTCGAGAGGACATGGATGAAAATTTTAATGAAAACTAACTGCATAACAATGTAGTAAGTTTTATATCTTAACTTATTAATTTATAATAGTATTGTTGTCTCTAGTTACTAAAATGTCTTTTGTTTATTGTAGATACTATGCCTAGGAGGAAATTAAGTGATCTGCGGATAGTTCAAGCACCGAGAGAGGGGGAAGAAACAAATGATGATGATTTCTCTGGTGTTGGATCCTCGCAAGTTCCGGAGACAGTTCCAGAGACAGTTGAAAATATAGAGATTGATGGTAATGTTCAACAGTTTATTTAAATGCTAGTTGTTTGTTATTATTGACTTTATTTTAAAAATTGAATATAAACAATTATTTCTTATATAGGTGGAAATGGTCGAACTCGTAAGAGTAGAGGGCGCACGACGTTGAATGAATTATACAATCTTCCCGCTGGTGAACGCGTGAAAGTTTCAAGAAACGATGTCGGCCAACCCATTGGGGCAGAAGCAGGTGTTCTGGGCAGTTACTTAGGCATTGTTGCACGCAATCATGCGATTTTGCCGATTAATTATGAGTCATGGCGTCAGATGCCGAATGGTAACAAAAATCAAGCTCTGGAACTTGTTAAGGTAATAATGTCATTGTAATAATAATCTATTACAATTCAAAATAATATTTATATTTAATGCTTTGATTGTATCATTTGTAGGATAAATTTTCTTTAGAAGTCTCAGATGATTATCTGAAGCATGCATTGGGGAAAAATGGAGAGATAGTAAGAGTTTCTTGAAGAAGACATATTTCAAGAAGGATCTCACTCTTCAAGAGAAGCTGCAAAATATCCCGCCGGGAATTATGCGACATCAATGGGAAGATGCAGTCAGGTTTTGGAGTTCAACAAAAGGAGAGGTATGATCGATGCACTTTAAAAAATTGTCATTATAATATTAACTTTATATATAATGCAAATTTTAAATTATAGGATCGAGAGCGCGTTGGAGTTACTAGCAGACAAAAACAAAAGTATACTCACACCGCTGGATCGAAGAGTTTTGCTCGTTTAGCTAATGAGGAGGTATTATTATTATTAATTATTGCTTAATTTTTAATGAATTACTTTATTGGTTTAATATTAATTTTTATTATACGTTGTAGCAAATTACAACTGGCACTAGCATTGGACGGATAAAGCTCTTCGACATTACGCATACAAAAAAGGATGGCTCTCCTATAACTCCCGAAGCTGCAGAAATTATGGTATGTTAATTAGACAGAAAATTTTGATTATATTATAATTAATATCAATTGTATAAAATTTTGATTTGATTGTCAGGAGAAATTGAGGCAAAAGAAGACCGAGTATGAAGCTACAGCTTCAACTAATGGTTCTGTTAATATGGAAGAGATCGAGAATCAAGTTATTGTTGACGTCTTGGGTCCTGAAAGATATGGTCGGGTTCGCTGTCAAGGATCATTCGTTACCCCGACAAAATATTTTGGGGCTAACTCGTCTCAGTACATGCCATCACAGAGCCAATCTTCTCAAGCAGAAGTTTATCGGTTAAAACAACAGTTATCTCAATTTCAAGCTGAGGTAGCAGCGAGAGAAGCTGAAAGAGAAAGAAAAGAAGCTGAGAGAGATGCTGAGATAGCAAGAAAGGAAGCCGAGAGAGAAGCAAGAGAAGCTGAGAGAGAAGCAAGAGAAGCTGAGAGAGAAGCAGCACACCAAAAGCTTCAAGAAAGATTTGAAGAAATGATGGCGATGTTGCAGAACCAACCAAAGAAATGATGGCGATGTGTGAATTTAAATGAAAATGTTGGACTACATTTTATGAACATCGTTTGAACTATATTTCACTTTAATGCTGTAGACTTTGAATTTGTTATTGTTGTGTTTACTTAATTGTTGGAGTTTTATGGATTTGATGCTGAACACTTTGAATTTGATGTTATTATGGATTTATTTTACAGGTTATTTGGGTATTTACATTTTTAAAATTTATTTTTATAGAAGCAGTGAGTTTAGCGGCGTTTTCAAGGAATAAACGCCGCTAAAAATCCATAACGTACTGTGGCGTTTCTAAAAAAAACGCCTCCATAGAGCAGCCAATGCCGGCGTTTTTGAATACAAACGCCGCTACTGAAGCATCAGTCCCGTCGTTTTATTTCCCAAACGTCGCTATAGACCATTCACCTTTTGCGGCGTTTGTATATTTAAATGCCGCTATAGAATAGCATTACCGGCGTTTTTATATACAAACGCCACTAAAGAACATTGACTTTTGCGGCGTTTTTATATACAAACGCCGCTGTAGATCAAAACCTTTAGCGGCGTTTATGCGATATAAACGCCGCTACCTATTGCGACGCTACTTCTTGCGGCGTTTTTGGCGGCGTTTTTCTTAACGCCGGGAGTGTTTTTAGCGGCTGTGACCCCCTATTTTGACCTAGGGTTTTGAAATAAATTGAATTTGGCGAATTGGAAACTTTCCCCTCAAGTAAGGTCATTTATGAAAAACTGTACCAAAACTATTATTCAATTATAATAGTTATCATTTACTGTTTCGTTTTAAAACAAGCATACTTAAAATAGTTATCAAATCCCAATAGTAATAAATGTCCAAAGTCCACGTTTACAACCAAATACTGAAAATACTTAAATCATTTAATAAGTCCGGAAATGAAACATACTGATAGATAATATCAAATACTGATCGTATGTAGTCCTCCAAGTACCGAAACCTAAGTCTGGAAATCTGAAACAGATACTAAGGGGGAGTCAGCTATAAAGCTCAGTGTGTCTCTAAGGTGCATAACAGATGTCAAGCAAACAATTATATCACAGTAAAAAATTAACAGATATTCCGAAATAGTACAAACAATACATATTGATGCCATAACATGACATGCACCCATCTACATCACCGTCCGAAGAGTGAAGTTCCCCTGAACCACTCTACACCTCATCACCATGTCCGAAGTAGAACTCATCCCGAAGGATGGAACTACTGATCCGAAGCGAAGTTCAACCCGAAGGATGAAGTCGCTGAGCTTCCTCCGTACAATATCCCAACCCAATGATATGACATGTAATCCGATTTCCGAGTCCGAATGCAATCTTGTTAAATAACTAAGATGCATGTACATAATAATCCGATTCCGATATGTGTTACATAACATGATCATAGTATCCGAGTATACCTTATTTATCAGATAACAGAGCAGAATGACATACAAATGAGTCATGCAATATTTATCAGATAACAGTGCAGAATAGCATACAAGTATTTCTCATACAGATTCACGAAATCATGTAACACATAAATGTAGCACAAACAGAGAACACACCTTAGGTAGCTAAATAGTCAACGTCGATAGTGACGTCTCCCACGGTCAGCTCTAACGGAAGGTCGGACAGAATCAGCTCCTAAAAATACAGGACACTATGTGAGATTTCCTACTATGCCATATCCGAATAATTTACGCTTAATAAATATCTTACTGGCAGATCTCGAAGATTGTGCCACCGGAGGTCTGCCTCGCGGTGGAGGAGGTAAAATCTCAGGATCAGAGTCCACGTCACCTGAACATGAAATTATCTGAGTCAAATTCCGATGTAACACTTTACTAAAAATCTGAGCTCAATATATAAAATTGATCCAAAACGGCACTTCGGGTTCGAATTTGAAGAAACGGACAGCGGCAACGGAACCGGAACGTCGAAAAACATAAAAGGGGGCTCGGTCGAAAAAGTTGACCAAAAGTCAACGCTGACGTCATCGCTGACGTCAGCATGACTGTGATGACGTCATCACTGACGTCAGCCTGCATAACCCTCAACCAGCAGATGACGTTATCGATGATGTCATCGTGACGTCATCAATATACCAGCCGAACCAGATCGGTTTGGTTCAGCCCAGCTGGCCGGTTCATCCCAGACCGGTTCGGTCCACCCGAAAATAAATCCCCAATTTAATTAAACCTAACCCTAATATCACCTTAACCCCGACGGCTCCCTTCCCCGACCAAATTCGTGAGCCACCGGCGACCACGATGGCCACTGGAGGGTGGGTTTTGTTCGGACGGGAGAGGGGAATCCACCGATGGTCGTGGCGCAACGAACAGCCGTCGAACGGTGCCGAAATATTCAATCAAAACGGCGGCGAGTTAACCCTATATCGCGAACCTTCAACGGTCGATTGCCGGTGAAGCGAACGGCGGTTGAGCGCGTGGTTGGCACGGCTCGAACGGGAAGGGGACGGCGGTCACTCTGACGGTGGCGGTGAAGATCACGGCGTGGCGGTGGGGCAGATCGGAGGTGGCCGATGATTATGAAAGAGGGGAAAATAAAATAGGGGAAAAATACCAGCTGATGGGTATCCAATAATGGGAAATAATAATTCATCCCATAACGTGAAGATCTGATCCCCCTTTAATCATAATAGATAGTGGAGCAGGTAGGATATTTTTATTATTTAATTAATATATTATTTTCGGATCTCTCTAAAAATTATTTGGGTTGATTCAAGACCAAGAGCTTTCCTAGCTCAATTGGTTAGGCACCCAGCTGATGATATAGGAGGTTGTGGGTTCGATTCCCACAACTCTCAATCCATTCCTTATATATTTTTTTTTATCATTTTCACATTAAATTAGGGGTGTTACAATTCTCCCCTCCTAAAAAGAAATTTCGTCCTCGAAATTTACCTGAAGTAAACAAATACGGATACTGAGCTTTGATGACATCTTTGGGCTCCCAGGTAGCCTCGTCATGACTGCGACCACTCCACAAGACTTTGACCATCTTGATGGTCTTCTTTCTGAGAACTTTCTTATCCTGAGCAAGAATCTCAATAGGCTCTTCCTCAAAGCGCAGATCAGGACGAATCTCAATCTCTTCCACGGGTAAAACATGAGACGGATCAGCATGATAGCGTCTCAACACAGAAACATGGAAAATATCATGAATACGCCGAAGCTCTAGTGGTAATTCGAGTTGATAAGCAACAGGTCCAACCCGACGAAGAATCCGATAAGGACCAATATAACGAGGACTCAATTTACCCTTCCGACCAAACCGAAGTACCTTTCTCCACGGAGATACTTTCAGGAAAACCTCATCACCAACCTCAAACTCAAGATTTTGACGTTTCAAGTCGGCGTAAGATTTTTGTGTATCAAAAGCAACTTTAAGCCGGTCTCGAATCAATCTGACTGTATGTTCAGCTTCACGGACTAGGTTCGATCCCAACAATCTATGTTCATTAAGTTCAGTCCACCCAATCGGTGACCTACACTTACGCCCATACAGAGCCTCATACGGTGCCATTTTGATATTGGACTGGTAACTGTTATTATATGCAAACTCTGCAAGCGGCAAGAAATCCTCCCAACTACCACTATAATCCAAAACACAACCTCTCAACATGTCCTCAAGAATTTGAATCACACGCTCAGACTGCCCATCAGTTTGCGGATGGTAAGAGGTACTGAAGTTCAACCGGGTACCTAAAGAAGAGTGGAGTGCCTTCCAAAACTTCGCTGTAAACCTCGGGTCACGATCAGAAATAATCGATAGCGGTACTCCATGAAGTCGAACGATCTCAGAAATATAAAGCCGAGCCAACTTATTCAAAGGATAATTGACTCGAACCGGAATGAAATGAGCAGACTTAGTTAAACGGTCCACTATGACCCAGACAAAGTCCTTCTTGGACGGAGTCATCGGAAGACCACTGACAAAATCCATAGTTACTCGTTCCCATTTCCATTGAGGAATCTCGATGTGCTGAAGCAATCCAGATGGACGCTGATGCTCTGCCTTGACTCTCTGACAAGTCATACACTTAGACACAAATCCGACAACATCCCGTTTAAGACCTTTCCACCAGTACCTCTGGCAAAGGTTCTTGTACATCTTATCACTGCCAGGATGCATAGAATAAGGGCTATCATGTGCCTTGCGAAGAATAACCTGTTTCAACCCAGATTTCTTTGGAATACAGTACCTGCCTCGGAAACACAAAACACCATCCTGATCAATAGTATAATCCACAGATATACCTTCAGAAACCTCTCTGATACGATGCATAAGAAAAGGATCCGTAGGTTGTTCAGCTCGAATATCAGATATCAGTGTAGGGATGACCCTAAGTTCTGCCATCAAACTACCATCCTCATGTAAACTCATCCGAGCAAACAAGGATCTCAATTCTGAGATAACATTACGACTTAAGGCGTCAGCAACCACATTCGCCTTTCCTTTGTGATACTCTATCTCACAGTCATAATCTTTAAGAAGTTCCAACCAGCGACGCTGTCTCAGATTCAATTCTTTTTGCGTAAGGAGGTATTTTAAACTCTTGTGATCGGTGAAGATATATCACTTCTCTCCGTAGAGATAGTGTCTCTGTAGAGGTAATTGCAACCAAAACCATTCGAACTAACATATCCCAACCTTGCATTACTAACCAACCCTTTGAATGTATTCGACTGTATCGTATATCTGAACGATTACTTTCATATTTTACCATCGGACTTGCCGCGAAGTAGTCAAACTTATATTCTATGCAGAAAAGCTTCCATCCTCATATTAATATCACGAGAGATTTATATACCATAGTCATGCTTCACCCTTGAGGGTATTTCAGTCATTTCTAACTTTATTGGCATTTCCAAAATTTTATCAGAGGTAATTTATTTATTCCAATCATGGGGGTATTTCGGTCATTTCGATGTTCGAGATATCCATCATTACTGTCAATTAAACCATTTGTAGAATTTCAATCATTTAAGTACTCATGGGTGTTTCAGCCATTTCAGAAATTTCGGTACCTCCAACCACTTCATTCATTTCAGAACTCAAGGTTTTATCCATCCTTCCAGTTAATTCGCAAGCCTCGGTATCCAAGGATACTTCAGTCATTTTTATCAATACGATCATTCCGAATAATTTAATCATGACAATATTTCCAATACTTTTAGTCATTACGATCAATTCAGTATTTGAGCCACTTGATTAATTCAGAGGTATGAGTAGTTTCCAGTAACTCTATACTCGGAGATTCATTCCAAATTCAAGAAAACCTAACACCTTACAATCTCGAAGGTTTAAATATTGTTACCATAACTTTCACAGTAGATCGAGGTTTTCAGATGAATCGAGTTGTTTTACCATATCCAGTGCAGATTTCTAGACTGCTTCCAAATCCAAGGGTATTTTAGTCATTCTCATTCCATAGAGCATTTTCGTAATTTCATATCAAAATATTTTTAGCATTGATCATTTGACACTGATGATTAAATTTGGAGATTAGTTGCCTTATTACTTAATTGATTGAACTACAGGTCCTTACATTTGTTAACTTCCTCGGTCGAGCATTTCGATCATATCTAGGTTATCATACTCGATTTCATATCTGGTTTGACTTGAGCAGGACTAATATCACTCCTTATCATATTCATGCATGCATTAAATCATTTACTGTGACCCCCTATTTTGACCTAGGGTTTTGAAATAAATTGAATTTGGCGAATTGGAAACTTTCCCCTCAAGTAAGGTCATTTATGAAAAACTGTACCAAAACTATTATTCAATTATAATAGTTATCATTTACTGTTTCGTTTTAAAACAAGCATACTCAAAATAGTTATCAAATCCCAATAGTAATAAATGTCCAAAGTCCACGTTTACAACCAAATACTGAAAATACTTAAATCATTTAATAAGTCCGGAAATGAAACATACTGATAGATAATATCAAATACTGATCGTATGTAGTCCTCCAAGTACCGAAACCTAAGTCTGGAAATCTGAAACAGATACTAAGGGGGAGTCAGCTATAAAGCTCAGTGTGTCTCTAAGGTGCATAACAGATGTCAAGCAAACAATTATATCACAGTAAAAAATTAACAGATATTCCGAAATAGTACAAACAATACATACTGATGCCATAACATGACATGCACCCATCTACATCACCGTCCGAAGAGTGAAGTTCCCCTGAACCACTCTACACCTCATCACCATGTCCGAAGTAGAACTCATCCCGAAGGATGGAACTACTGATCCGAAGCGAAGTTCAACCCGAAGGATGAAGTCGCTGAGCTTCCTCCGTACAATATCCCAACCCAATGATATGACATGTAATCCGATTTCCGAGTCCGAATGCAATCTTGTTAAATAACTAAGATGCATGTACATAATAATCTGATTCCGATATGTGTTACATAACATGATCATAGTATCCGAGTATACCTTATTTATCAGATAACAGAGCAGAATGACATACAAATGAGTCATGCAATATTTATCAGATAACAGTGCAGAATAGCATACAAGTATTTCTCACACAGATTCACGAAATCATGTAACACATAAATGTAGCACAAACAGAGAACACACCTTAGGCAGCTAAATAGTCAACGTCGATAGTGACGTCTCCCACGGTCAGCTCTAACGGAAGGTCGGACAGAATCAGCTCCTAAAAATACAGGACACTATGTGAGATTTCCTACTATGCCATATCCGAATAATTTACGCTTAATAAATATCTTACTGGCAGATCTCGAAGATTGTGCCACCGGAGGTCTGCCTCGCGGTGGAGGAGGTAAAATCTCAGGATCAGAGTCCACGTCACCTGAACATGAAATTATCTGAGTCAAATTCCGATGTAACACTTTACTAAAAATCTGAGCTCAATATATAAAATTGATCCAAAACGGCACTTCGGGTTCGAATTTGAAGAAACGGACAGCGGCAACGGAACCGGAACGTCGAAAAACATAAAAGGGGGCTCGGTCGAAAAAGTTGACCAAAAGTCAACGCTGACGTCATCGCTGACGTCAGCATGACTGTGATGACGTCATCGCTGACGTCAGCCTGCATAACCCTCAACCAGCAGATGACGTCATTGATGACGTCATCAATATACCAGCCGAACCAGATCGGTTTGGTTCAGCCCAGCTGGCCGGTTCATCCCAGACCGGTTCGGTCCACCCGAAAATAAATCCCCAATTTAATTAAACCTAACCCTAATATCACCTTAACCCCGACGGCTCCCTTCCCCGACCAAATTCGTGAGCCACCGGCGACCACGATGGCCACTGGAGGGTGGGTTTTGTTCAGACGGGAGAGGGGAATCCACCGATGGTCGTGGCGCAATGAACAGCCGTCGAACGGTGCCGAAATATTCAATCGAAACGGCGGCGAGTTAACCCTATATCGCGAACCTTCAACGGTCGATTGCCGGTGAAGCGAACGGCGGTTGAGCGCGTGGTTGGCACGGCTCGAACGGGAAGGGGACGGCGGTCACTCTGACGGTGGCGGTGAAGATCACGGCGTGGCGGTGGGGCAGATCGGAGGTGGCCGATGATTATGAAAGAGGGGAAAAATACCAGCTGATGGGTATCCAATAATGGGAAATAATAATTCATCCCATAACGTGAAGATCTGATCCCCCTTTAATCATAATAGATAGTGGAGCAGGTAGGATATTTTTATTATTTAATTAATATATTATTTTCGGATCTCTCTAAAAATTATTTGGGTTGATTCAAGACCAAGTGCTTTCCTAGCTCAATTGGTTAGGCACCCAGCTGATGATATAGGAGGTTGTGAGTTCAATTCCCACAACTCTCAATCCATTCCTTATATATTTTTTTTTATCATTTTCACATTAAATTAGGGGTGTTACAGCGGCGCTAAAAAACGCCGCTATAGGGTTATAAAAACTCCGCGAAAAGCCTGTTTTGCTGTAGTGAGCGGAAGCTTTGGCTGTTGAAGAAAACTGTTAAATCAATGGAGAAAAAATAGATTAGAAGAAGATTTGGGTATATATCATACATAAAATCAGAACCTGGGATCGGACAATTTTTAACGAGTTATTTCAAGTCCGGATATGTTCGGATTCAAGTTTATTTGGACATGGATTTTTTTCTTTCAGATTCAAATATTTATGATTATGATTAATTTGGATATTATAAATATATAAAATGTTTTCAATTTTAATTTAAATATTATATTTCTACAACAGTTTAAATATTTTTATGTGTTTTAAGTGTGTCAAGTTCGAGTCCCTTTAATTAATTTTTATTTTCTTTTCCTTGCATTAACAACAAACTAAAACATATGATACATTGTGTATTTTATATCGCAAATGATTGCTTGGTTCAGTGGTAAACCCATGTCATTTACTCCTAGAGAAATTGAGTATGATTCCCATCCAAGCCAAAAAGTTCTCTTTATTTTATTTTCCTCATCCAATCAGGTGACACATGTTATCACCTTATTGGAGGAATTTAATTATTTATTTATATTTAATTAAATTGAGTGATTAATTTATTTAATTAAATTAAAATTAGAATCAAATTGATAGAATAGGAAACTAACAGGGACCAAATGTGTTGTTATACAAATTTTCATTAACAGCCACGTCACCCCTCTGTTAGAATTTAACGGCTGGTGGTCAAAATATGTCCAATTAAATAGTTGGGCGGTCAAATTTTAAGTTTTTGAGTTCGGTGGTCAAAATAGGTCAGACCCAATAGTTTGGGTGGTCACCCAGGTAGTTTATCCTAAAATTAATGATAATGTATGTTCATATCTGTTGAGTGGATCGAATGATCAATATGAACCAAGAGGGGGTCAATTGGATTTTTAAAGGTTTAGGTGGTGGAAATTGCAAATTAAAAGATGGACAAGGAATTTTAGAGTGGTTCAAGTTCAAAATGAACTCTACATCCACTACCTTAGCTTCACTAAGGATTTGCAACAATTCCACTAATTGCTCTTCCCCTTTTCTAGGCTAAGGAGGTAACCCTTACAATTTCGGTTAAATTTTCTACCCAAAATTTAACACAATCCTCACACAAAGATAACAAAGAGTTTGATGGCTAAGATAGTATCTCTCAATACAAATTGTAGCCCAATTACAAGCACTCAACCCAATTGAAAAAGATAAGAATTAAAATTACAATTGGGGTTTCTAGACAATTTTGGGATTTAAGCACAAATGCTTGGATTTGATGTTTGGATGTTTTCTTTTGGATCAATAGTTGTTGTTGGAGCTTTTAGAGGTCCCTTTTATACCTTCTCATTGATTTCTAGCCTTTGTGGTTGTTGCATTCATCAATAGAGCCGTTGGGGGTGTTATCTTACCTCCATAAATGCAGTCTGTAACCACCCGTTTCGGAACGCGGGAACCTGTTTCGAAACGGACCAAAATAGAAAGAGCCGTTGGGGTGCATTTAAGAGCCCGTTTCGAAACGGATGAACTCGTTTCGAAACACTTTTGCCACTGTCAAGGGTCGTTTTGAAACAGCTTGAGCCCGTTTTGAAACACCCTAACGGTTTCTGAAAAATCAGTTAAAAACTTTGCAACGGTCATATTTTTCAAATCAAAATGAAGAACCGTTTCGAAACACTTGAAGTCGTTTCGATACGGGTTCTTATGTTCTAAAGCTGTTTCGATACTCGTTTCGGAACAGGGGTTGGCAGTGGTGAAATCATTTCGAAACGCCTTAGGCCGTTTCGAGACAGGGACTTGAAAAACACTGTTTCGGCTTTAAGAACACTTAGAAAATATTTGAAAATCTTAGTTTTTAACTTTGGCATATTCTTAAAATCATATGGGGATGTTTGAGGACTTAAAAATTCATTTTGACATTTTCAATTTAGTCCTTAGGTTCTTTAGTTATATCAAAATTAAAATATCAGTTTCACAATCTCCCCCTTTTTGATATAACAAAACCAAAGTTAGAATTTTTAGGAGTTTTGAAAATTTTGAACATATTCTAACTCCCCCTTAATTTAAGATAGGTTTTTAAAGTTTTAAAAATGTTTTAACTTTGAAATTCAAGTTTTAAAACTTAAAAACACTTTAAACATTTAAAACGAATTTTTGGCTCTTAAATTTCTTCTCCCCCTTTTTGTTAGATCAAAAATAATAAATAAGGCTCATAGAGAAGAGAAAGGGTTAGTACCAATAAGCATTAAGTAATAAGCAATAATAATATTAATTCATAAAATTAAAATATCCAAAACATAAATCAACATTAAGTTCAAAACATAATCCCAAATAAGATCAAAAGCATAGGTTCCTAAAACATAATGAAACATAAAAATGCAAACTTAAACCTAAAATGCATAGATAATATGATATGATATGAATATCCTAGGCCTCGTAACCACCATCATCATCATCCGAAGTCTCGTCATCGCTCTTGACTTGAGAGCGGCGAAACTTCGTCCTTTGGCCATAGAGGGTAGAGAAGGACAAATCCATGTTCGAGTGGGAAGCCTAAAGGGATTGGAGTCGATCCTCTACATTTTGCAAGCGAGTGTTGATGGCACCAAAACCCGAAGCCATGTTAGTGTCCATGGCATTGAACCGCTCGGTAATCAAAGCCGTGAGAGCTTCATTGTTTGTAACTAGAGCTTGAGGTTCAACGGGAGGAGGAGGAGGAGGTGCGGCTCTATCAACACGTTCCCAAACATGGTTCACATAGTGAAAACCAGACTTGCGAAGAGAGGACTCACCAATCTTGGACTTGAGGGGTTCCGGAGAGTCGTAGGTGCAATCGAGACCAATCTTGCTAAAGATGTGACTTAAAATCGTGCCATAAGTAAAGGATTTCAAGGCATCGGTGTCAATAAGCTTAACATTATTAACCATCTCGGCAAATATGATCTTAGCAACATTAGGGCGCTCACCACGACGGAAACATTCAAGCCAAAAGTAATCAACTTGACGGATATGAGAATATTTACCTCCGGAGGGGCGAAGGAACCATGAAACCATCAAGTGGAGAAAACGATCGTACGCATCCAAAGTAAGCACTTGACCGATATTAGTACCAAAGTGACGTTCATTCTCAATTCCTTCATCCTTAAGGGAAAAAGTAGACTCCAAGAGAGCAACATTAAAAATAAACTTTTCCCCTAAAATATAAGATTCAATCCCAACAACCTCGGTATTTGTTTCATCATTAATAAGACGAGCATTGGAGTAAAAGGTGAGTACCATGTGTTTGTAGCGAATGTCCGGGATGCTCAACAAAGGAAGAAGATTCCATTCGCTCAAGTGCTCGAGGTAACGAAAAAGGAATCGCTCGGAGTTAAGAAATTCGAGATCAATGACACGCTCACGACGAACTTCGAAATCCTTGACATATTTGAAACAAGCTCGCATCTCTGGAGTTCGAAGGGATTTTTGAAAGAGCTGAGCGAGATTCGGACGCACACTCGAGTCACCGGATTGAACGGACTTACGCTTTTTGCTAACATTTTCCGACGCCATCCTAAAAACATTAAGCAAGCAAGTTTTTTTAAAAAATTGAGTGTATGCATAGATTTCTAAATTCAATCCAAGGATAAATCCCACTTAGGTTTTAAAAAAAATTTAAAACAAAGAAAAATTAAAAAAAAAACAGTAAAAGAAAATACGAGTGAAAATTTTTATATTCGAATCAGAAAATTTAAGATTTTGAAATTTTTTTACAAGATATTAAAAACCCAAGCATAAAAACATATAAACTATACAAAAATAAAATTTTCTAACCTAAGATTCGAACATAAATCGAAGAAAAAAAGAAAAAGAGGAAAAATACCTTAGTTTGGGATTTTGGATTTTGGATGAAAATCCTTGCACAATGTTGATGAATCTTGCTTAGACTAGTGTTTTAGAGAAAAACCCCTCAAGATTTGGTGAAAAACAAGGAGGTTTAGAGGGTTTTTATAGGGAAAAAGTCGGGTTAGGGTTTTTAGGGTTTTAATTTAAAGTGGACTTTATCATTAAAAGCTCTACTTAAAGCTGTCCGTGAACCCGTTTCGGAACGGTCCTGACCGTTTCGAAACGCGAGCAAGAGAGTTTGACCGTTTTTAGAATTTCAGCTGACCGTTTCGATATGGTGTTGACCGTATCGAAGCCCCGTTGACTCGTATCGAAACTTGTTTCGATACACCCCTTGGCAGTAGCAATAACGTTTCGAAACCCTTTTGAGGCGTTTCGAAACGCCCTTCTCTCAGACAAGATTTTAAAGCATCCGTATCGAAACTGGTTGACCCGTTTCGATATACCTGGGCCTGGAAGTGCAGATGAGGCTCTAAAAGTGCAGAAAATTGAGGTTTTCTAAGGCCTAACTTGCATGAATGACATGAATGAGCAGGCAAAACATATGCAAACATAAACATACTCCCCCTAGCTATAAGCATGGATGAAATTAGGAGTCAAAACACATAAACATGGCATTTCACAAGATCAAGCAATTTTAAGCACAAAAGAGGTCCTGAAAGGTCAAGATAGGCTCGCTAGACCTAACTCTCTCCTAAGGGACCAAAAACGCTCTTTGTCTAAAGGTTTTGTAAATATGTCCGCTAATTGATTTAAGGTGTCTACATACTCTATAACCACATCTTCTTTAAGGACATGATCTCTAATGAAATGATGCCTTATTTCTATGTGTTTGGTTCTAGAGTGTTGGATGGGATTTTTTGTTCGACATATAGCACTAGTGTTGTCACATTTTAGGGGTATGGTTTCAACTTTAATTCCATAATCTAAGAGTTGTTGCTTCATCCAAAGGACTTGAGCACAACAACTCCCTAAGGATATGTACTCGGCTTCGGTGTTAGATAAGGCTACACTATTTTGTTTCTTAGAGAACCAAGATATGAGCATACTACCTAGGAATTGACAAGTTCCCGAAGTACTTTTCCTATCGATTTTGCTACCCCCATAATCCGCATCCGAATAAGCATGAAGGTTGAAGGTGGAGTCTCTAGGGTACCAAAGACCTAAACAAGGAGTATCTCTAAGGTACCTAAAGATTCTCTTAACGGCTATAAGGTGAGATTCTCTAGGACTAGCTTGAAACCTAGCACACAAGCAAACACTAAACAAGATATCCGGTCTACTTGCGGTAAGGTAAAGCAATGATCCAATCATAGAACGGTAAATCTTAGAGTCAACACACTTACCTCCTTCATCTTTGTCAAGCTTTGTAGATGAGCTCATAGGTGTGGCTTGAGGTTTTGCATTCTCCAAGCCAAACTTCTTGAGTATATCCTTTATGTACTTTGCTTGATTGATGAAGGTGCCATCCTTCTTTTGCTTGATTTGGAGTCCCAAAAAGAATGAGAGCTCCCCCATCATGCTCATCTCGAATTCACCTTGCATTAGCTTAGCAAACTCTTGGCAATGACATTCGTTAGTAGAACCAAAAATAATATCATCAACATAAATTTGAACTACTAAGATGTCATTTTTATACATTTTTATAAAAAGTGTAGTGTCCACCTTACCTTTTTCAAAACCTTTTTCAATTAAAAAGTTTGAAAGTCTTTCATACCAAGCTCTAGGAGCTTGCTTTAAACCATAAAGAGCTTTAGTGAGTTTGAAAACATGATTTGGAAATTTTGAATCTTCAAAACCCGGTGGTTGTTCCACATACACTTCCTCATTTATAAAACCATTTAAAAACGCGCTTTTAACATCCATTTGAAAAAGCTTGAAATTATGATAACATGCATATGCAAGCAACATCCTAATGGCTTCCATTCTAGCTACGGGTGCATAGGTTTCATCAAAATCTATTCCCTCTTCTTGAGTGTAACCTTGTGCTACAAGTCTAGCTTTATTTCTCACAATGTTACCACTCTCATCTAGCTTGTTCCTAAAGACCCATTTAGTTCCTATGGTAGATTGATTACTAGGCCTATCAACTAATGTCCAAACGTTACTTCTCTCAAATTGATTTAACTCTTCTTGCATAGCCATAATCCAAAAATCATCTTTCAATGCTTCTTTAATATTCTTAGGCTCTATGCATGAGATAAATGTAACATGATTCATTAATTTAAGAGAAGATCGAGTGGTTACCCCCTTGGATGGATCACACAAGATTTCACCATCTTTGACATAGTTGAACTCCCTTGGGTAGCTCACTTCCTTTTCCTCAAGAGCCATGTCCTTCAAGGCTTCAAGAGGTGGATCTTGTGTGTCCTCTTCTTTTGTTGGAATCTCATCCTCCTTTGAAGTTTGTCCTCCATCAAAGGCATTTATGATTCCTACATCATCATCATCACAAGAATCCTTCCTTGGAAGGAGGTTATCATCGAATACAACATGTATAGATTCTTCTACTACTAAAGTTCTTTTGTTAAATACTCGATAGGCTTTAGATGTTAAAGAGTATCCTATGAAAATAGCTTCATCACTTTTTGCATCAAATTTACCTAAGTTGTCTTTTCCATTATTTAAAACAAAACACTTGCAACCAAAAGGGTGAAAATAGCTAATGTTAGGCTTTTTAGATTTTAAAATCTCATAAGGTGTTTTCTTTAAAATTGGCCTAATCATTACTCGATAAACAATATAGCAAGCGGTGTTTGTGGCTTCCGCCCAAAAATATTTAGGTAAATTATTTTCACAAAGCATAGTTCTAGCCATTTCTTGCAAAGTTCTATTTTTCCTCTCAACTACCCCATTTTGTTGAGGAGTTCGAGGAGCCGAAAAATTGTAGCTAATACCATTTTCATTTAAAAAGTCTTCAAACCCTAAATTTGAAACTCGGTTCCATGATCACTTATAATATGTGAAATTCTAAGTTCAAGATCATTTTGGGTTAGTTTTGAAAATGTGATGAATTTTTCCAAAGCCTCATCTTTAGTATTTAAAAATAGAACCCAAGTAAATCTAGAAAAATCATCAACAAGAACAAATGCATAAGACTTACCACCCAAGCTCATAGTCCTAATTGGCCCAAATAAATCCATATGGATTAGTTGTAAACATCTACTTGTAGAAACATCATTAATGGATTTAAAGGAAGACTTATATTGTTTACCCTTAGAGCATGCATCACAAATTTTATCATTTGAAAATTTAATCTTGGGTAAACCTCTAACTAGATCAAGGGAAACTAGTTTTTCTAAACCACTAATGCATGTCCTAGTTTCCTATGCCACAACCATTCATCATTTTCATTTTGTGCTACTAAGCATGCATGAGATGTATGAATGTCATCTAGATGCACCATGTATATGTTCCCTATGCGATGACCTATGAGCATAATATCATTAGATTTATTGTCTATAATTTTGCACCCATTTTTATCAAATAAAACATTAAATCCTTTATCACACAATTGACTTATGCTCAATAAGTTGTGTTTAGGACCATCGACATACAAGACATTTTCAATGAGAATAGTAGAGTGATTACCTATGGAGCCAATACCTTTAATGTGGCCTTTGGAGTTGTCACCAAATGTCACCACTCCTCCACTTTTTGGCTTTAGATCCATGAATCTACTCTTGTTTCCGGTCATATGCCTTGAGCATCCACTATCAAGGTACCATGAGTTTTGACTTTGTGCTTTGGCCTTGTAGCAATGCTCCCCCTACAAACAAAGATATTAAGCTTTTTTTTTGGGTACCCAAATCATTTTGGGTCCATGAGTGTTAGCTCCCAAAACCTTGGTTCCCTTAGGAATCCAAGATGACATAGCAACAATATTATTAGATTTTACAAGTTCCTTAGGAACCCATACACTTCTAATTCTTTTAGTCCTACTATGTCTAGGAAGGCTACCTTGTTTGTAGTAGTTGGTCTTTTTCTTAGGTTGGTTTGTTCTTGAAGATTCACCTATTTCATGCTTGACACTACCAACATTTTTAAAAGACTTTTTGAGCTTATTTAGCTCATCCAACACCTTTTGGTGTTCACTATTACATTGAGACAAAAGATTATTAAGGTCAACATTTTCATCTTGAAAAATTTTTAGTTCATCTTTCAACCCTAATATCTTTTTCTCAAATTTTGAATTAGCTTGAGAGAGTGAGTCATTTTTCTCATTTAGTTCTAAAATAATTTTCTTATTCCTAATGACCGACTCCTTATATTTCTCAACTAATTCATCATAGACCTCTTGTAACTCATCATATGCATCATTCAATTCATCATATGTAAAATCTAAAGTTGATGAGTTAGAGGTTACCATAGAGGAATCTTCCTCAAGTGCCATGAGGCAAATGTTGGCCACTTCTTGTTCGTCATCCTCCGATGACTCCTCATCACTCCAAGTAGCAAGCTTGGCTTTGAGCTTCTTCTTCTTCTCAAAGCCCTTCTTCTTGAGTTGAGGGCACTCCGAACGTATGTGGCCGGGTTTATTGCACTCGAAGCAAATGATTTGATCCCTTGCTTCTTCTTTGTTCTTGCCTTTGAAGTCCATCTTCCTTTGAATTTTTCTTCCCCGGTTGGACCTCATAAAGCGTGAGAATCGTTTGGCTATCATAGCCAATTCTTCTAGCTCATCCTTCTCACTAGAAGAGCTCTCCTCATGTAGTGAAGCTTTGAGAGCTATTCCCATCTTCTTCTTCTTTTCAACCTCTAGCTTTTCTACTCTTTTCTCTTCTTTCTTCTTCTCTTCTTCCCTTCCTTGCTTCATAATCTCATGAGTAAGGAGAGAACCCACAAGCTCATCAAGCTTTAAAGTCTTCAAATATTTAGCTTCTATGATGGCGGTTCTCTTCCCATCCCAAGATTCGGGAAGTGAATAGAGTAGCTTCCGGACAAGCTTGTCTTCCGGTATGATCTCTCCAAAACCTTTGAGCCCATTGACTATAGTGGAGAACCGATCAAACATCTTGGACACCGTCTCATCGGGCTCCATCTTGAAATTCTCATAACTAAGGTTGAGAATTCCAATCTTAGTTTCTTTGACATCGTTGGTTCCCTCATAGGCAGTCTCAAGAGTGTCCCACACTTCTTTGGCACTCTCAATGGATGACACTTTAGAATAGATGTCCGGACCGAATGAACAAAAGAGCATGTGGAGAGCTTTGTCATTTACTTGAATCTTTTTCCTTTCTTCTTCACTCATCTCCACCTTTTTCTTCAAGACCATCTTGACTTCACTATCTTGCTTCAATGGAATGTAAGGGCCATCTTCAATGACATCCCAAACTAAGTAGTCATTGGACTTGATGAAGAGACGCATTCTATTCTTCCAAAAAGAATAGTTGTCACCATTGAAGAAGGGGGGCTTTGTAGTGGATTGAGACTCATACATGCCCGAACTGGAGGTTGAAGCCATCTCTTGATATTTGATGATCACACTCTTCCTAAGAACTCCTCTTGTGGTTGTTAATCCTCAAAGAGGTAGGCTCTGATACCAATTGTTGAGTGGATCGAATGATCGATATGAACCAAGAGGGGGGGTGAATTGGATTTTTAAAGGTTTAGGTGGTGGAAATTTTCTACCCAAAATTTAACACAATCCTCACACAAAGATAACAAAGAGTTTGATGGCTAAGATAGTATCTCTCAATACAAATTGTAGCCCAATTACAAGCACTCAACCCAATTGAAAAAGATAAGAATTAAAATTACAATTGGGGTTTCTAGACAATTTTGGGATTTAAGAACAAATGCTTGGATTTGATGTTTGGATGTTTTCTTTGGGATCAATAGTTGTTGCTGGAGCTTTTAGAGGTCCCTTTTATACCTTCTCATTGATTTCTAGCCGTTGTGGTTGTTGCATTCATCAATAGAGCCGTTAGGGGTGTTATCTTACCTCTATAAATGCAGTCTGCAACCACCCGTTTCGGAACGCGGGAACCTGTTTCGAAACGTACCAAAATAGAAAGAGCTGTTGGGGTGCATTTAAGAGCCTGTTTCGAAATGGGTTGAGCTCGTTTCGAAACACTTTTGCCACTGTCAAGGGTCGTTTCGAAACAGCTTGAGCCCGTTTCGAAACACCCTAACGGTTTCTGAAAAATCAGTTAAAAACTTTGCAACAGTCATATTTTTCAAATCAAAATGAAGAACCGTTTCGAAACACTTGAAGTCGTTTCGATACGGGTTCTTATGTTCTAAAGCCGTTTCGATACTCGTTTCGGAACAGGGGTTGGCAGTGGTGAAATCGTTTCGAAATGCCTTAGGCCGTTTCGAAACAGGGACTTGAAAAACACTGTTTCGGCTTTAAAAACACTTAGAAAATATTTGAAAATCTTAGTTTTTAACTTTGGCATATTCTTAAAATCATATGGGGATGTTTGAGGACTTAAAAAATTGTTTTGACATTTTCGATTTAGTCCTTAGGTTCTTTAGTTATATCAAAATTAAAATATCGGTTTAACAATATCAAATACTTTTTTATAAAAATAGAAATTATTTGATCAAATATTGAGATAGTCTTGTTGATTGTCAAAAAGATTAGGGTCGGAGACGGTGGTGAGATGGTCATTCCGGGTCAGAGCTTATTGATAACCTTGTAAAAAGCATGTATTTCATGCCTTTTTACTCATTTATTTGCTTGTCTTTAAGCTCATTTTATTTGCATGTAGCTGCACTTAGTTCATATTGTTGTATTTGGTGTTGTTAGCTTGGTTGTTTTGATTTGATTAAGGTGTTGCTTGAGAAAGGGATGTTCTGGTATACTGATGTGCAGGTAAGTAAGGGAGTGTGGAAGAGCAAAGAAAATTGTTGCAGCATTTTGGACGTCAATTCTGGGCGCAGAAAAGGACAAAGCAACGAAGATATTTTCCAACCCACGAGTGAGAACCCTCATTTGTCTGTTGTGCCTAGCATATCCTAGGGAATATTCCCTAGGTCATACAAGGGATGCTTAGGGAACAAAATTTTAGGAGCCTCAAATATATAAAAGATAATATACTCACATTAAGGAGAGAGCCGAGAAAAAAATGACTTTTGAGTGCTAAGAGTGAGGAGAAAAGGCGACTACTTTCCTTTTTCTTCCTCAACTTGGTGTCCTCCATTGTTGAAGCTCCAAGGGGGTGACCTTGCTGGCGTTTGAGAGAAGCAACAAGTCTAGGGTGCTTCACGACAGTCCAAGGCGGCACGAGATATTTCCTTTTCTTTGTTGTTTACTTTAACACTTTATATTTTGGAAATGGGATGTTTAAGATGAATGATGATGAATGATTTACACCCAGCCATGAACTAACTTTAGATGGCTTGGGTTTGTTTTGGATGATTTTGTTTTAGTTTTTAATGAATGTTTAGCATGTCTCCAGTTTCATATGATTTGTCTCCAGTTTTTATTGCCCTAAGTTTGTAAGAGCTCTCGAGTTGGGTGTTAGATTAACTTAATGGTCGAGAGAGTTAAGCTTAGATCCACGTGGACAAGGGGGTTAGCTGCTGAGAGACACAACTCTAACTCACCTTAGAGATAAGGATAGAGTTTCAATGACTAAAAAGGGTAGCACCCTAATTGAGTGTGGGGACTAAATTTTAGAATCCTTAATTCGAAACCCTAGAGTTTGGAAATTTTTTTGTTAATAAAAACCCTAATTGAGTATGGGGACTAAATGGAGTAAATTCAGAATTTTTGTGGTCGTTTTGTAATGTTAGTAAAGTCTTGGTGGTGTTCTGAAAACCCTAAATTTCTTGGTGACCTTATACGTAATTTGCCCTATAACTAGGGTATTTATACCCAATTATAACACCCAAACACCCATTGCAGTTTTCATTGGCGTTAACAGCCGCACCCATATTCCTCTCTCTCTCTCTCTCTTTGAAACAATTCACCCCATTTTCTCATCATCACCCTCACCTAAAAATTCGGTGAAGCTCCGATCAGCACCGTGCCGTTATCCTTTTCGCAATCGGCCGCGACCATTGTTTGTGGAAGAACAGTGAAAAACCGTTCGAATACTTCCATTTGTGTTGCTGTCTCCTTCGTTAGATCTTTTGTTGGTGTCGTCTCTGACGATCCGTGTCACCGCCCTCGTCGTTACCTTCTGATGCGCTGTCGCCCTTGTCGGTCTGTGCTACTGGTTTCTCTGCCTCATCGCTGCTGTCGTTTGGTTATGCCGCCGTCGTTAAGTTTTGCCATAGTCGCCGTTCGTGCATCACCCACATCATCCGTGCTACTGGAACCCTAGGCTTATAGAGAAAATGGCTTGGACTATTGTGAGTGGTCACTGCCGTTCACGGTGAGTTATGTGCCCCTCTCTACCGCCGTCGTCCTTGCTGATCTATATCGTCGCTGACATGGTTGTCGCGCCACCGGTGAGCCATCGCCACCCTTGCTGATTTGTCGCCGCCGCCGGGATGAGTTACACCGTTAAGAGGTTCTGTAAACCCTAGCCGTCATGGGGGTTCTGGGAACTTTGCTAAACAAGGGATGAAACCCTTGTGTGTGTTGGGCCGTGTATCATTTTTGGCCATGGATTTGAGAGACAAATTAGAATGGACTGTGTATTTGATTTGGTGAGCCCAACCGAGAAGCCTTGAGAGTGGGCATGTGTTGGAGCCAGTTTCGAATATAAGTTGAACCGACCCGTGTGGACCGGCTGAACCCGAACCGGACAAGTAATTGAACTGGACTTGTGAACTGAATTGAATTATGAGTCTTGAACCGGATTTTGACTATTGACCGATAGAGTTGACTTTTCGACTTTGAACCAGTTTGACTTGTTGACAATTTGACCAGAATTGACCGTTGACCTGTTTGACCAGAGTTGACATGTTTGACCAGTTGACTTTGACCAGAGTTGACTTTTTTCAGAAAACGTTCCTCTTGACCTTTTTCAACGTCCTGAGTTCGTATTAGCTGCCCATTTTGTCAAATTCAAACACGAAAGCTCCATTTTACTAATTTTAATTATTTATTCATAAAATTTGGTTGAGTTATGGATTTCATAATCCGATTCGGAAAATCTTGTGTTCAGGTATCGACTCTGAGGCTAACGAGTTACCTCTAGTTGTTCAGTTTGATCGGGCATGTTCTTTGAGATCTTTCCGTGAGTATACCTTCAGATCAGTCTTATGTTCTTAGTTGGTGACATAGTATTAATATTAGTTCTAATATAGTATTCATACCTTCGTAGGTCCTGATTTAGCTAGATATGAGCATGAGATGCGCTTTTCTCGGCATTAGAGCTTCTGTTGCTTAAGGTGTGTCTCTTCCTGTTTTATAAACTTGTGTGTTTCTTTATGTGCTATAAATTTTATGTGCTTCTTCTGGTATTAATATAAGTAAATGTTTTGTACATTTTGTGTGCATACTCTGTTGCGATTGGGTGAATGTTTTCAGACATCATGCATAACATGTCATACTGTGATTTAAATGAAAAAACAGATTTACCAAATTGTGAAATGTCAAATTTTTAGAATCGTAAAACATCAGATTTATAGTATTGTGCAACTTGAATTTTAATAATTCGAGTTTCGGATGAGACTCGAATTTTAAAATCTGCATCATATCATTGTGGGTATATGGTTTGGGATTTGTTCGGGGAAGTTCAGTGATTTCACCTTTCGGGCTAAATTCCGCTTCGGATCAGTGGTTCCACCATTCGGGCTGAGTTCCAATTCGGATGGTGACGATGGAGAAAATAGGTTCTGGGGAACCTTACTTTTCGGTGTATCGGAGATGGGTACTATGATTCATGTGCATCAGACATCATATCATCATGATCTGGTTTTGTTGTGTTTTCAGAAAAGTCTTTATCAGAAAATAAACTATTGTTTTGTTTTCATTTGCACTTTAGAGACACACTAAGCTCTTTAGCTTACACCCCTTAGTTTTTACTTTTCAGATATCTCAGACTTTTTAGGCGATCGGTACTTGGAGCATCTCTTGTTTATTCAGATAAATTATTATTCAGTACGAACCTTTCTGTTACCTCAGAATTATTATTTTAATATTGTTTGGGATATTTGTGTAATATGGACATTGGGATTGTTTATAATTTGGGATTATTGGATGCATGCATTTATGAACTTGTTTCAGATATTTTAATTAATTATCGGAACATCGTTAAAAGATTGGGTTTTATTTTAATCGGAATGTTTGTTGAGTTTTACTTATTTAATCGATTCTTTTGAATTACAAAATATTTTTAACCTAAATTGTTTCTTGAGGGACAAGTTTCCAATTGCTACTTCCTAGATTCCGCCCATTCCTTTTCGGTCGGGTTTAGGGGTTACATTTAGTGGTATCAGAGCCTAGGTTCAACCCTCGGACTGTGGGGCTCACAAAAGTTGTTTCAAAATGTTTTTGACTTTTGCATGCATCAGAAATATTTTGGGATAAATGATGATTTTCTGAAAAATATGCTATGGTATTTTGTGATTTTGACTTCAACATTTCCAATGTGTTTTAAATTTGAGACTCCATTACCGATTCTGAATATAGGTTATTATCTTTTGGTAGATAGTTCATTATGCCACCGCGTAGGAGTCTTAATCTATCGTCTTTTAAAGGTCGTGGCCGAGGCCGTACTGCTGCTTCTGGTAGTGATCACTCGTCTTCTCTTGGGCAATCAGAAATTCAAAATAAGTTACATGTTGATTAGAACCATTCGTTAGGAGGATATCAGATCGAAAGTGATGTCACTTGATATTGATAACACTGATCGATATGTGAGAGCCGAGCTCTTAACGAAGTGTTCATATTATTTTATGAATTTTAAATAGAATATCAAGTCAGTGAATGAGTATGGGATAGAGTTTTTGAGGTTGATAAAATATGCTTCGGGTTAGTTGCGACTGAAAAAGATAAGTGTGATTGGTTTTTGAAGGGACTTCGTCTACCGAATCAGAGAGATGTTGCAACACATCATGATAAAGTTTTCAACGACATGATTGATTGGGCTAAAAACTGCTGAGAGGATTCTTACACTAATGGAAAAGAAGAAACTTCATAATTCTGATCATGTCAAGCAAGAATCGGAATCATCTGCTCAACCAAGTTTTGTCAACTCGGCTGGGAAGAGACCTAGAGATGAGTATGTTATTCATAGTTATCAGAATGTGAGACCCGTAGTACCGATGGTTCCATCTAATAGCATTGGTAGATCAAAATTTTGTCGGCCTATTTCTATATGTGGTTATTGCAATAAGAAGCATAACAGAGAGTGCAAATTGATGAACAGAGCATGTTTTAGATGTGGTTCTCATGGTCATTACTTAAAGAATTGTCCACGTTCACCTACCGGTTCATCCGTGCGGGGTCAGACACACGCGTCAGTTCAGGCACCTCACCGAGGTAGAGGACAATTTAGATCATCTGCTTTTGGTACATCTAGTAGAGGTAGACCTGCTTAGAGTGATAGGTCAGTTGTATATGAGATTAGACGACCAGGTTTAGTGTATTCGATCGGAGTTCGCGTTGGATGTGATGATATGCACAATGACGTAGTAGGTACATTTACGATGTTTTTAGGATTTTCGGTTATGATAGATCATGAATTCGGAATGGGAAAGTATATGCGTGTTTCAGTTGGTTATGAGATCTGTTGTTAAGTTTGGAAATTTCGAGGACGAAATTTCTTTTAAGGGAGAGAGAGTTGTAACACCCCAAAATTACCCTAATTCAAAAACCCTAAATTTTAGAATCCTTAATTCGAAACCTAGAATTTGGGAATTTTTTTGTTAATAAAAACCCTAATTGAGTGTGGGGACTAAATGGAGTAAATTCAGAATTTTTGTGGTCGTTTTGTAATGTTTGTAAAGTCTTGGTGGTGTTCTGCAAACCCTAAATTGCTTGGTGACCTTATACGCAATTTGCCCTTTAACTAGGGTATTTATACCCAATTATAACAACCAAACACCCATTGCAGTTTTCATTGGCGTTAACAGCCGCACCCATCTTCATCTCTCCCTCTCTTTGAAACAACTCACCCCAGTTTCTCATCATCTCCCTCACCTAAAAATCTGGTGAAGCTCCGATCAGCACCGTGTCGTTATCCTTTTCGCAATCGGCCGCGACCATTGTTTGTGGAAGAACAGTGAAAAACCGTTCGAATACTTCCATTTGTTTTGCTGTCTCCTTCGTTAGATCTTTGTTGGTGTCGTCTCTGACGATCCGTGTCACCGCCCTCGTCGTTACCTTCTGATGTGTTGTCACCCTTGTCGGTCTATACTACTGGTTTCTCTACGTCATCGCTGCTGTCGTTTGGTTATGCCGCCGCCGTTAAGTTTTGCCATAGTCGCCGTTCGTGTATCACCCGCATCATCCGTGCTACTGGAACCCTAGGCTTATAGAGAAAATGGCTTGGACTGTTGTGAGTGGTTACTGCCGTTCACGGTGAGTCATATGCCCCTCTCTACCGCCGTCGTCCTTGCTAATCTATATCGTCGCCGAAATGGTTGTCGTGCCGCCGGTGAGCCATCGCCACCCTTGCTGATTTGCCGCCGCTACCGGGATGAGTTACACCGTCAAGGGGTTCTGTAAACCCTAGCCGTCATGGGGGTTCTGGGAACTTTGCTAAACAAGGGATGAAACCCTTGTGTATGTTGGGCCGTGTATCATTTTTGGCCATGGATTTGAGAGACAAATTAGAATGGACTGTGTATTTGATTTGGTGAGCCCAACCGAGAAGCCTTGAGAGTGGGCATGTGTTGGAGCCAGTTTCGTATATAAGTTGAACAAACCCGTGTGAACCGACTGAACCCGAACCGGACAAGTAATTGAACCGGATTTGTGAATCGAATTGAATTATGAGTCTTGAACCAGATTTTGACTATTGACCGATAGAGTTGACTTTTTTGACTTTGAACCAGTTTGACTTGTTGACAATTTGACCAGAATTGACCGTTGACCCGTTTGACCAGAGTTGACATGTTTGACCAGTTGACTTTGACCAGAGTTGACTAAGAGTTGACTTTTTTCGGAAAACGTTCCTCTTGACCTTTTTCAACGTTCTGAGTTCGTATCCGCAGCCCATTTTGTCAAATTCAAACACGAAAGCTCCGTTTTACTAATTTTAATTATTTATTCATAAAATTTGGTTGAGTTATGGATTTCATAATCTGATTCAGAAAATTCTCGTGTTCAGGTATCGACTCTAAGGCTAACGAGTTACCTCCAGTTGTTCAGTTTGATCGAGCACGTTCTTTGAGATCTTTCCGTGAGTATACCTTTGGATCAGTCTTATGTTCTTAGTTGGTGACATAGTATTAATATTAGTTCTAATATAGTATTCATACCTTCGTAGGTCCTGATTCAGCTAGATCTGAGCATGAGATGCGCTTTTCTCGGCATTAGAGCTTCTGTTGCTTAAGGTGTTTCTCTTCCTGTTTTATAAACTTGTGTGTTTCTTTATGTGTTATAAAATTTATGTGCTTCTTATGATATTAATATAAGTATATGTTTTGTACATTTTGTGTGCATACTCTGTTGCGATTGGGTGAATGTTTTCAGACATCATGCATAACATGTCATACTATGATTTAAATGAAAAATCAGATTTACCAAATTGTGAAATGTCAGATTTTCAGAATCGTAAAACATCAGATTTATAGTATTGTGCAACTTGAATTTTAATAATTCATGTTTCAGATTAGACTCAGATTTTAAAATCTGCATCATATCATTGCGGGTATATGGTTTGGGATTTGTTCGGCGAAGTTCAATGGTTTCACCCTTCGGGCTGAATTCCGCTTCGGATCAGTGGTTCCACCCTTCGTGCTGAGTTCCAATTCGGATGGTGACGATGGAGAAAATAGGTTTTGGGGAACCTTACTTTTCAGTGTATCGGAGATGGGCACTATGATTCATGTGCATCAGACATCATATCATCATGATCCAGTTTTGTTGTGTTTTCAGAAAAGTCTTTATCAGAAAATAAAATATTGTTTTGTTTTGTTTTGTTTTCATTTGCACTTTAGAGACACACTAAGCTCTTTAGCTTACACCCTTTAGTTTTTACTTTTCAGATATCTCAGACTTTTTAGGCGATCGGTACTTGGAGCATCTCTTGTTTATTCAGATAAATTATTATTCAGTACGAACCTTTCTGTTACCTCAGAATTATTATTTTAATATTGTTTGGGATATTTGTGTAATATGGACATTGAGATTGTTTATAATTTAGGATTATTGGATGCATGCATTTACGAACTTGTTTTCAGATATTTTAATTAATTATCTGAACATCGTTTAAAAGATTGGGTTTTATTTTAATCGGAATGTTTGTTGAGTTTTACTTATTTAATCGATTCTTTTGAATTACAAAATATTTTTAACCTAAATTGTTTCTTGAGGGACAAGTTTCCAATTGCTACTTCCTAGATTCGGCCCATTCCTTTTCGGTCGGGTTTAGGGGTTACATGTCTCCAGTTTCATATGATTTGTCTCCAGTTTTTATTGCCCTAAGTTTGTAAGAGCTCTCGAGTTGGGTGTTAGATTAACTTAATGGTCGAGAGAGTTAAGCTTAGATCCACGTGGACAAGGGGGTTAGCTGCTGAGAGGCACAACTCTAACTCACCTTAGAGATAAGGATAGAGTTTCAACGACTAAAAAAGGGTAGCACGTCAATGATTAGTAGCTTGCTAGGGTTCACGTTGAGAGGTATTGCCGTAGCATTCTGACTGTTAGGTTTCTTACTAGAGATAGTTTAGAAACACAATAGGAAACCTGTTGGGTAATTTGAACTGGAAAGTGTTAGATATACATTAGAACTAGGCATATGACTCCTTAATAAACCCAGCTCGTCATTCCCAATAGAGAGTTTCACATACGATTGAAGACCTTGCAGCTTATTCAGTTCACTTCAGTTTTAGTTAATTGTTTTTTCTACAACATTTCTGATATCTTGTGACATCAACCTTTCACTCAAATATTTACTTTTGTGTTAGTGTGCATGGACTTGACCTAATTTACCTCCAATCCCGGTGGAGACAATCTCACTTACCACTTTATTACTTGTACGACGTGTATACTTGCCCTATTTGCGTATCATTTATAGTACACCACAACACACAACAAGTTTTTGGCGTCGTTGCCGGGGATTGGCAATTGGCCATTTTAGGTTTAGTTTTTGTATCATTTTATTTTCTTTTTTTGTATAGATTTATTTGTATTTTTTAGGTTTGTACTGGTGCATGACCCGAGGAAGACCCGACGAACCTGTATTACCGATCATTTCTGAATTTGAACATCTCTTCTAACAAAGAAGGTGTCTACAAGAAGCTCTCAGAATCATGCATAGAGCTCAGAACCAAGGATTACCAGCTGATAATCAGGCAGATCCTGATGCTGCAGCAAATGGCAGAGCTGCAGCTTGTCTACGAGCTATTAGAGATCATTTGAATCCGATCTTGGATGATCTTAACCCTGGGATTGTAGCTCCCGAGATTCAGGTATCCCACTTCGAGCTTAAAAATGTGATGTTCAACACGTTGAACTCGATTGGACTGTTTGGTGGCTCGCCTCATGAAGATGCAAGACAACACATCCGTGCATTCTTGGAGCTTTGTGACTCATTTAGACAACAAGGAGTGCCTGAAGATGTGCTGAAGCTGAAGTTGTTCCCTTATTCATTGCGTGATCGAGCACGAGAGTGGTTGAGTGGAGTATCAGCCGGTTCGATGGAATCATGGATAGACTTGTGCAAAAGTTTTTTGCTGCGGTATAATCCACCCAACAGGAACACCCAACTAAGGAATGATATTTGTCACAGGGGAACTTTTTGCGACCGAGCCAGCCGCACCCATAGGTGCGGACCCTTGCGCACAATGCCTTTCTCCCAACCGAGGGGCCCGAGTAGCTGCCCATGCCACGCACCAAGGGGCCATGCCCAACGCCCTTGGTGGTGTCCGCGCCCAAGAGATCCGTCCTGGGCCAGTTCCAGCGCACCATGGGGCCTTGTCCAGCACCCCATGTGCTGCCCATGAGTCTTGCACCCGAGGGGGCCCAACACAAGCACCCGAGGGGCCTTTGCCATGCACCCTCCATGCCGGCCAAGGCATGGAGCCCGAGCCCGCACCCGACGTGCACGCCCAAGGAGCCGAGCCCGCACCCGATGTGCGCACACAAGGGCCTAGGGAGAGCCCAGCCGAGTTGCCCACACCCCTAGGGCCCGTTTCAGCCAAAGGCATCCAAGAGAGGGGATTTTGGACACCAAGATTGGACCATGAGAGGCCCAATCCGCCCAAGCACCATCATCCCATGCCAAGTTGTCATCCTTGGAGAAATACTTATGGAAAGCCATCCATGCATGAGGAAAGTATTCCAAGACAACAAAGCAATGATGTCATAGTCTTTGTAATAGGGGCAATAGTGATTGTAATCAAGGCAAGTCAATATGAATATGACAAACTTGCCTTGAATAGGAGATTCCTTTGTAAGACTCATCCATGGCCCTTGGATCGAGTCAGTGAGAGCCATTGGATCGAGGGGGATTAGGCTATAAATAGAGCCCTCCTCCATCCATTCCACACATTCCACTTTTCACCATTTCATCTTTTGTAAGCTTTTTCCCTTCTTTGTTAATAAAGAAGCTTTGGTACTCTTTTCTCCCCATCTAGGCTTAGGGGGAGTTTTTAACGAGGCCTTAGCTTTCTTAATCGAGAGTGTGCATCCCCTTCCTTGCTTTACTTTGAGCCATCACCCTTTTCATTTTTCCAAGAGAGCTTCCGCATCCGAGACTAAGCCTTCCAAGCTTAGTGAGTAAGGCTGACTTGGCCGTTTTCAAGCCCCTTTCGAGTGCTTCACGACCAAGGCCGCACGAGGCTAGACCGGCCTAGACCTAGCCCCGTGACAAGTGGTATCAGAGCCATTTTCCGCATCCTATCAAGTCGAGAGATGGCGCAAAGAAGAAGGAATGTTGCAGCAAAGAAGAGAGTGGAATCACAAGGCGTCTCGTATAAAAGCGAGGTGAGCGAATCTGAGTTTAGTGATATTTTTATTACAAAACCGTTGTTTTGTTTTCATTGCAGTGAATATCACAATGATTGCCCGAAGAGAAGACCGTCAAAGTGTTGGAGGTGTGGAGAGCCACACGAGTCTTTCCGATGCCCGCACCATTTCAAGCAGTCCAAGGTACAGGACGAGCCCGACGAGACCGAGGCTTCGAAGCTTGATGCGAGGTGCAATGTGCTACCAGCGAGTATGGTAGAGGCGTTCGAGGAGCGAAGCTTGCCCGATGAGACCGAGGCCGTAAAGCTAGCTTCCTTGTTCGGGGAACAATCATCAGCGAGTATGATGGTTGGGGCGTCAAACTTCAAGAGTGAAGTAAGGGAAAGGTTGCAAGAGTGCAACGAGGCCACACAACTGTGGGAGAAGCCAGGTTATGTGGGGTGTTCCAGCGACGATGACGAGTCAGATTGGGAGTCAAGTGTAGTCGAGAGCGACTACGAGGAAGAGGAGCCTATGTATGTCGACATAGTGTTCCGCGAGGCGACATTGAGTGCACTAGTTGATCCAAGTGCACAAGGAGTGCTCGTGTCCGTGCAAACCGCCGAGCAGTTAAACCTTCAATTTAGGAAGGTTAAACAACAAGTTGTGACAGCCAACTTTAGCGACGAGAGAGTTGTGGGAATCGCGAAAGATGTGTTCCATCAAATCGGCGAATTCCAAGGCACAACAAACATCAAGGTAATTTCTTGTGAATTTCTTGATGTGTATAAAATTGTTATTGGTGCATCTTGTTTAGAGCAAATTGATGCACTTGTCTTGTCAAAAACCGAGGAAAGGTGTGTTGCAGATCCACACCGACAAGACGTTGAGGCGTTAAGCGAGAAAGTCGAGGCATCGCCAAGCATCCATGAAGGAGTGCTTGAGTCCGAGACAACCGAGGAGCAAGTCCGCCCAACTCTAGCCAAGAGTGGCCACGATGAGGAGGAGCGTGAGTTTGCCAAAATCATGATCAACAATGTAGAGTTTGAGGCGCTAGTGGACTCTAGTGCAACATCGTTGATCATTTCCGATCAAATTGCCGATTGGTTGAACCTTGAAGTGGAGAAGGTTCATGATGAGACCGAGTTCATCAACTTCAACGAAGAGTACATCAATGGAGTTGCATGGAACGTGAGAGTTCGCATCGGAGAATGGTGCGACACAACCAAAATCAAGGTAATTTCTAACCATTGTCTTGATGAAGATGTTATTATTGGTTATTCTTGTTTAGAACAGATTAACGCACTTGTCTTGATAGAAGCCGAGGGTGAGTATGATGCAGGTTTGCAACAAAGCGATGGCGAGTTGTTAAGCCAAAACGAGGGCAACCAAGTGTGCGAGTCCGAGATAGCCAATGATGAAGAAGCCATGGAAGAGTCCATGGAAAGTTCCACCACAATGGGACGAGTCTTTGAAGAGATCAAAGACGAGGAAAAGCCTTTGGAGTTGCCAACGACGCCAAAGAGCGAGATGGTTCATGAGGTGGAGTACCCATCCGAACCATCCGAGTTCGATGAAGTGTTTCAAGAGCCATCCGAGTTTGGTGAAGAAGATCAAGCCGATGAAGAGGAGCTAGCAACCTTTTGCGAAGTGTTGCAAGCCGAGTTCGACGAATGGTCGAATTCCATGGACGAGTGGCATGAATCCATGGAAGCGAGACAAAGCACCGAGGTGCCCAAGCCCATTGATGAGGGGCCAAACCATGCCAACACTTGCCTTGGGTATCGACAAGGCAAAGTGGATCGAGACGATGAGGACTTAGTGTCCGAGGTAAGTGAGCCCATTTTTCAATCCAATTTGGGACTAACTCACTTTGGTTTTGTTTCTAGGTCGCCAACGAGTACGTGCGAAGAACAAAGCCATTCCATGGAGCAAGTAGGCACGATGGCCTACCAAGATGAGTTGCGATTTGAGAGAGTGCAAGAGTGCACCAAAGAGGGACTTTTCCAAGACCCCGCCATCATCACATGTCTTGAGTATCGACAAGGCATCGTGACACCATCCAAAGAGGACCTTGCGTCCAAGGTAAGATCGCCAAATTTGTGTGAAAATTTTGGACTAACTTACTTTAGTTCCTTGCGCAGGTTGCTCGAGAGTTCGAGCGAAGAGTCGATACAAGAGCAAGTAGGCGGAGAAGCCTACACTTCGAGTTTTCCAACAAGCGATCAAGTGGACCACAACTTCGTCCCCAAGCCGTTAGACGAGTATGGTCGAGAGTGGTTCGAGGCTAGCCACGCACCAAGCATGGCGGACATCACAAGAGACGAGAAGCCACCACTCGAGATTGATCGTGGCCCAAGGCATGAGAGCCTTGAGCTTTGGAGGTTGTTTCCCGATGCCAAGCGGAAACATGGCGAATCATCCATCGAAGTAGATCGAGAGCCAAGGCATGAGAGCCTTGCCCTTTGTACGAGAGTTTCCTTAGTCAAGAGGAAACACGACGACGAGCCGAGGCCGTTCGAGAGAAAGACGGCCGAGTTTCTTCAATGCCTATCGACGAGGGCGTCGATAGATTTAGTGGGGGAGAATGTCACAGGGGAACTTTTTGCGACCGAGCCAGCCGCACCCATAGGTGCGGACCCTTGCGCACAATGCCTTTCTCCCAACCGAGGGGCCCGAGTAGCTGCCCATGCCACGCACCAAGGGGCCATGCCCAACGCCCTTGGTGGTGTCCGCGCCCAAGAGATCCGTCCTGGGCCAGTTCCAGCGCACCATGGGGCCTTGTCCAGCACCCCATGTGCTGCCCATGAGTCTTGCACCCGAGGGGGCCCAACACAAGCACCCGAGGGGCCTTTGCCATGCACCCTCCATGCCGGCCAAGGCATGGAGCCCGAGCCCGCACCCGACGTGCACGCCCAAGGAGCCGAGCCCGCACCCGATGTGCGCACACAAGGGCCTAGGGAGAGCCCAGCTGAGTTGCCCACACCCCTAGGGCCCGTTTCAGCCAAAGGCATCCAAGAGAGGGGATTTTGGACACCAAGATTGGACCATGAGAGGCCCAATCCGCCCAAGCACCATCATCCCATGCCAAGTTGTCATCCTTGGAGAAATACTTATGGAAAGCCATCCATGCATGAGGAAAGTATTCCAAGACAACAAAGCAATGATGTCATAGTCTTTGTAATAGGGGCAATAGTGATTGTAATCAAGGCAAGTCAATATGAATATGACAAACTTGCCTTGAATAGGAGATTCCTTTGTAAGACTCATCCATGGCCCTTGGATCGAGTCAGTGAGAGCCATTGGATCGAGGGGGATTAGGCTATAAATAGAGCCCTCCTCCATCCATTCCACACATTCCACTTTTCACCATTTCATCTTTTGTAAGCTTTTTCCCTTCTTTGTTAATAAAGAAGCTTTGGTACTCTTTTCTCCCCATCTAGGCTTAGGGGGAGTTTTTAACGAGGCCTTAGCTTTCTTAATCGAGAGTGTGCATCCCCTTCCTTGCTTTACTTTGAGCCATCACCCTTTTCATTTTTCCAAGAGAGCTTCCGCATCCGAGACTAAGCCTTCCAAGCTTAGTGAGTAAGGCTGACTTGGCCGTTTTCAAGCCCCTTTCGAGTGCTTCACGACCAAGGCCGCACGAGGCTAGACCGGCCTAGACCTAGCCCCGTGACATATTACTTTCTTTCGTCAAGCTAATGACGATTCGATGTACGAGTATTGGGATAGATTTAAGGGACTGCTGCGTAAATGTAAAAATCATGGTTTTCACGATTGGACGCAAGTGGTGATGTTCTACAATGATGTTAATGCTCCCACGAGGATGATGTTAGATGCTTGAGCAAATGGAACTTTGCTGGACAAGTCGCCCGAAGAAGCATTTGACATCCTTGATAGGATAGCCAACAATGACTACCAATTTCCTTCTTCGAGATTAGGAATGGGGAGGAAGAATCAAGAAACACGTGATCTTGATGCAGATGATTCAGTTGCAGCTCAATTATCAGCCATCACGAATATGCTAAAGAATCTCCAACGTCCTAACGAGGTGAAGGAAGTAAAGGCTGCATCTACTTGTCTTCGTTGCGATGGAAACCATCATTTGAGCGAGTGTCCAGAAAACAACGAGTTTATCAACTATGTGGGGAACTACAATAGGAACAACAACCCCTACTCAAACACCTACAATCCAGGGTGGCGTCAACATCCTAACCTTTCTTGGGGAAATCAAGGAAACAACAATTCTGGCAGCTCGAATCATCAATAAAATCTGACTGAACCCTCAGGTTTCCAGCAAAATATGCCATGGCAAAACAACAAGGGTTCAACATCTTCATCAACCAACAATTCTTTGGAAACTACTTTCAAGGACTTTATGACAACTTCGAAGGACTTTATGACAATAACGAAGGCTCTACTTCAAGAACACTCTAAATCTATCAAGAGTCAAGGAGCACCACTACAAAGCTATAGCTCATCCTTGAGAGCTTTGGAAACCCAAGTAGGTCAAATCGCTCAAGCTTTGCATGTTAGACCTTAAGGAAATTTGCCTAGTGATACTAAAGACACTAAAAGTCATGGAAAGGAGCAATGCACTCACTTTAAGAAGTGGCACCCAACTTAACAAAGAAGATAAGTTTGGGGGGAAGAAGAATGAGGATTCTAACCCCAAAGATGTGCAGAAAGAATCTGACGAGCAAGATGAATCAGCTCGTGAGAAGGAGAATAAGGAGGAATCGACAAATGAACCTGCTGATGGAAGACAAAATGATACAGCAAAAGAAAGATCCCCACCAGTAGAGGAAGAAGTCAGACCCCCACCGCCCTTCCCTCGACCAGCTACATATCAAGGTCCCCTTTTTGTAGGCTATTGATCAAATGCCCACTTATGCTAAATTCCTCATGGATAATTTTACCAAGAAGAGGAAGGTTGAAAGGTATGAGACTGTTACTACAACAAAAGAATGCTATTTTGTGTGGAGTAAGTTGTCACCTAAAGGGAAGGATCTAGGCGGCTTTATCATCCCATGCTCTATTGGTGACAATTTTGTGGGGAGAGCCTTATGTGATCTTGGGTCTAGTGTCAATCTAAGGCCAAGTCTGTTTTTATGAAGCTTGATGTGGGAGATGCAAGGCCTAAAACTGTTATTTTGCAGCTAGTCGACCGATCTCATGTCCGTCCAGAAGGAAGGATTGAAGATGTTGTGGTAAAAGTTGACAGGTTTGTCTTTCCAGTTGACTTCCTCATTCTCGATTATGAAGCAGATTATAATGCACCCATAATCTTAGGGCAACCTTTTTTAGCCACAGGCTGTATCTTGATTGACTGTGAAAAGGGAGAGTTCACCATGAGAGTGGCTGATTAGAAGATGGCCATAAATGTCTTCGACACCCTAAGATATGTGGATGAACATAAGGAATGTCAATACATAGATGCTATGGCACAAGAAGAAGCCGCAGAAAATTGTTGTAGCAATTTCTTGCAACTTGAAGAATATGTGAAGCTCAGTGAGGAAGATAACGAGAAGCTTGGGGATTTCCCATTAAAGGTGCAACAGTCTAGCTTACTCATAGCTAGACCAGGTACACACTTTGATCCTTTAATTTTTTTTTAAATTTACTCCTCCAAAACCTTCACTTGAGCATGCACCCATATTAGAATTAAATCCTTTGCCATCACACCTTAAATATTCTTATTTGGGTACTAATGAGACTTTTCCTGTGATAATTTCTTCTAGTCTTACACCTAAGCAAGAATCTATCTTGATAAATATGGTAGCTCAACATAAAAAAGCTCTAGGTTGGACTATGGATGACTTGAAGGGTATAAGCCCTACTATTTGTATGCACAAAATTTTGCTTGATGATTGTCATAACAACTCAATTGAACCCCAAATAAGGCTTAATCCAGACATGAAGAAGGCGGTGATGAAGGAAATAATCAAGTAGCTCGATGTTGGTGTTTTATACCCAATATCCAACAGTTCGTGGGTCCACCCGGTACAATGTGTACCCAAGAAGGGAGGCATGGCCGTGGTAAGCAATGAGGACAATGAATTGTTGCCAACAAGGAAAATTACAGGGTGAAGGATATGCATGTACTATCGGAAGCTCAACAAAGCAACCAAGAAGGACCTTTTCTCCATCCCATTCATCGACCAAATGCTAGATCGATTGGCGGGCAAAGCATTTTATTGTTTCCTCGATGGATACTCAGGGTACAACCATATTCCTATAGCACCAGAAGATCAAGAGAAGACAACTTTCACATGCCCCTACGGTACTTACGCCTTTAGGAGGATGCTTTTTGGACTTTGCAACGCTCCAACCACTTTTCAGAGATGCATGCTAGCCATTTTCTCGGACATGGTTGAAGAATTCTTGGAGATCTTCATGGATGACTTTTCAGTCTCTAGAGATGACTTTGAGTCATGCTTGGGAAAATTGACAAAGGTACTCAAGAGGTGTGAAGAAGCCGACTTGGTTCTCAATTAGGAGAAGTGCCATTTTTTGGTGACCAAAGGGACTGTTTTGGGGCACAAGATATCGAAGAAAGGCATATAAGTGTGACACGCATCGTATACGCGTCAAAATAATTCCTTATTCTCTATTAATAAATAAGGAAATTAAATGTAGTAAAAGAGAAGTAAGGGTCGATCCCACATGGACTAAGAAAACTTCTGGATTTATGTTCGCTTGATCGGTGAGCCAAGAAGAGAGCTAAATGATGGTTAAGTAGAAAAGAGGGTGATTTGTAGAATTTAAGTAAAAATAAAAATTGTAGAGAATATTAAAAAAAGTGAATTCAATATGATAAAGACTTGCTTTGGGCTTTTGCTTTGACTCAATTTTCTCAGATCATCGGAAAATGTTTTTACTTCAGGATTCACGTCGGTTACTTGCCTACAAGGATCAATCCTTGAGACTTGTTTTTTTCTCTCCGGTAAACCGATAATCTAAAATCAATTTTTAGATTCCAGTTTTCTGGTTAGATTAACCGCGGCTATCGCTGTTAAAAATAAACAGTTTTAAAGTTCTTGAAAACCCCGACTCAGATTGTGTTGTTTCAATAACAACGGTTCCGATCTCAATTTTCTCTTAGTAATCAATTTACTAAGTGTGTTCCTAGGAAGTCGAATGTGCTTCAATAGCCGATCCTTCCTCCCACATATTTAACCAAAAACAAAATCTTGACCAGAGTCAATCTTTAATTTTGAAATCGTTTTGATTTTTGAAATTAAGCTTAGAAAACGAGAGAAAAAACCTGAAGTTATTTAAGTACGTTTCATTCCTCACGTTGGAATCGAGTCATCGCTTTAGCCTTTGGCTATGGAAAAATAAAACTTTATTAAAGTAAAAATTCTTAAAAACAAATAAAAACTAAGAACAAGAGATAGATGTGTTTTTGAGGCTTACCTCCAATGGGGTATTTATAGTCCTAAAAAATCTAAAAATTCTAAGAGTTAAAATCCTAAAAATACAAAAGACAATTCTCATAATTTTTAAATTTATATCCTAAATATAAATGACAATTCCTAAAAAGAAAATAAGATAGTTCCTAAAAAGATAATACAAAAGATAAATCCCCAACTTTAAAATTTAAATCTTTTTGATAAACTATCAAAATCTTGATAAGCTATCACCGCCGCTGCTGACGTCATCCTTCTATTATGCTGTTATTGACGTCATCTTCTCATACTGCTGACATGTCGTGCCCAGTTAGCATTTTCATACCCCACTTCATGCCCACTAATCCATCCATGAATCCAGAAAAATTGCAGAATCCAGCATTTTCCAATCTGTTTTTCATCCACAAAGTCCTGCACCAAAATCATATGATAAACCACAATTCAGCACCACAAATCAACCATTTAAACGTAATTAGCACTAAAATATCGACCAAACTAGCCACTCGTCAAATTCCCCCTCACTTATCCGATGCTTGTCCTCAAGTATCTCAAAATTAAACAAATTTAAGCTCAAGTTCTAATCCTTAATTTAACAAAAGCCCTAGTGTTCAATATGACGTAATGTCTACACATGTAACAAAGAAAGGAAACGAATAGGAAAACAACAAGAATAGCAAAAAAATATTTTAACAACAAAATAGACATTCCATCGACAAGAGTACTTAAGCCAATCTAAGCAAAGCATACCATAATCTTGTAATGAAACCTAGTTTACACTATTGCGAAATGAACATGATGCAAACGTTTATTTACTTGCTAAAACCAGTTTTAGGCACTTCTAGCTAAACACGCTTCTTGCTAGAGTTAGTGATAGGCACCTCTAGCTTTTTATTTTCGGCTAGAGCCAGTGTTAGGCACCTCTAGCTTTTATTTTTTTATTTTTTTTATTTTTTTCATCAAATTCATGCACATAGCGTCAACAAGAATTCTAACAAGTTCTAGAATGCTAAGATTAGTTGGCATACTCGAAAAAACGAAAGTGAAAGAATGTCATGAAAGTGCTAATCAAGACGCAGTCTATCATGTAAACCTAAATTTCTAACAAGTAAGCTACCAACATCATATAGAAACAAGGGACAAGGTGAAACAAAGGATGACAACAAGAAACATAAACTAAGTAAAATTAAGAGAACAAGAGGCAACCAATCGGATAAGCAAGAAAAGAATTTAACACAAATTTCTACTCCCCTCACTTAGTCATTTTGTCCCAAAATGCAAAAGCAAATAAAAGGAGAGGGAACAGAAAACTCCCTGTGCTAGTTGCGGCTTGGTATGGTGCTGCGAAAGTTGGGATGTATCTTTCTCGTTGGTGGCACGCGCTGTTTGCGTGGATCAGCTAAGGGAAGGGTCGGCTTGAAGCCTCGACGTTCTGCCTTGGTGAGGAGAGGATGGTAGGGGCTGAGTATCCAGCAACTGCGAACGATCGAAACTGTGGCAGGGCGCTCGGAGGCGAGGTCCTGGTCGTGCTGCGGTGCTGCAGCCGCCTGTCGCTGTTGCCGTCTGCCGTGACGTAAGGGAGGCGGCGATGGTTCAGCAAATGAGTCAGAGCCGTTAGAGAGAGTAACGAACTATGGTGGCGCGGTCCGTCTACGGCCGCCGAGGACGACGGGAGTTTGGGGTTGTGATAGCTGCCGAGACTGCTCCCTAGTTCGCACCATGGTCATCGGCTACACTAAAAAATTTGCTGGGTAAGGTTGGGGTGGGTCGAAGGAGATGAATGCGAAGGATGAGGGAGATGCGGCTGTGCGTGCTTGGGAAAAGAAAAAAAGAAAGGGTTTTTAGTTTAATTCAATCACGTGAGTGATTCTTAGGTAAAAAGGAGTTGGTTTAAAATTGGGTAGGAGGTGATAACTAGGGGTGATAACGAGCCAGGCTCGGGCTCGGCTCGGAAACAGTGTAATTGGGCTCGGCTCGGGCTCGAAGCTCGTCAGGCTCGGCTCGGGCTCGTCAGGCTCGGCTCGGCTCGAAATGAAAAATTTTGTTAAGTTTTTTATATAAAATATCCCTTTCATAACCAACACTAAAACGAAATTCAATGACTGAAAAGGGAGAAAAGTGACAAAAATTAGATTAATCCAAATAATAAATAAATATTCTTATAATACAAACACATAATTAAAGAAAATACAAAATCAAACAACAATAAACTAATGAAAGAAAATACAAACACATAATTTATTTTAGTGCATATGTAGATTCCGAGCCTGTTCACGAGCTTTTCGAGCCGAGCCTGGGTAGGCTCGGCTCGACTTGTTAAGGTTTCGAGCCGAGCCCGAGCCGAGCTTTGACCGAGCTTTGACCGAGCTGAGCCCGAGTAGCTCGCGAGCTGGTCAGGCTCATTATCACCCCTAGTGATAACCTATCAAGTGTGGGGACCACGACAATTTGAAAAGAGTTGGGGTTGGTCAAAGATAATGACCGGGTGATAAGTTTGGGTGTTTGTTATCCCATCAACCATAATATTTTTAAAATGTGAGGGATTGTTATCACTTTTAGGTGGGTCCTACATGTGAGAGTTTTAAAAAATAAATAATAATAATAATAATAATAATAATAATAATAATAATAATAATAATAATAATAATATTTATATTAAAATTCAAAATATAATAAGATATATATATTTACAAGGGCTCACGTGGGTTTTTAAAAGGTAAGGATAAAGATAGTGGTTGGTGGAGTTTTAAAAAAGTTAATTAAAATATGTTTGAATAGTGGTAAGGGATCCTAAGGGTAATCTACTCATGGGATAAACATGGGGTTTTGCTATTGTGCACCATAATTGCATGTAGCCTAAAACTCTGCACAAGAATATATTCGATCAACAAGGGGTTATCAGACTAAAAGAAAGAAGAATAACATTAGATATAAATTTAAATAAATTAAAGTAAAAATTGGAAAGATGCAAAATAAAATAAAGAAACAAATATATTGGAATAAAATAAATTAAAGAAAAAAGAAATAAATTAATATTGAGTTGCCTCCCATTAAGCGCTTATTTAATGTCGTTTAGCTCCACGACCTGGTCATAGATCAAAATAAATTATAATCAGTAATTTTAACGAAGTCCCCGGCAACGGCGCCAATTTGACACGCGTCGTATACGCGTCAAAATAATTCCTTATTCTCTTTTAATAAATAAATGAATTAAATGTAGTAAAAGAGAAGTAAGGGTCGATCCCATAGGGACTAAGAAAACTTCCGGATTTATGTTCGCTTGATCGGTGAGCCAAGAAGAAAGCTAAATGATGTTTAAGTAGAAAAAAGGGTGATTTGTAGAATTTAAGTAAAAATAGAAAATTGTAGAGAATATTAAAAAAAGTGAATTCAATATAATAAAGACTAGCTTCAGGCTTTTGCCTTGACTCAATTTCCTCAGATCATTGGAAAATTTTTTTACTTCAGGATTCACATCGATTACTTGCCTACAAGGATCAATCCTTGATACTTGTTTTTTTCTCTCCGGTAAACCGATAATCTAAAATCAATTTTTAGATTCCAGTTTCCTAGTTAGATTAACCACGACTATCGCTGTTAAAAATAAATAGTTTTAAAGTTATGGAAAAACCCGACTCGAATTGTGTTGTTTCAATAACAACGGTTCCGATCTCAATTTTCTCTTAGTAATCAATTTACTACGTGTGTGCCCAGGAAGTCGAATGTGCTTCAATAGCCGATCCTTCCTCTCACATATTTAACCAAAAACAAAATCCTTACCAAAGTCAATCTTTAGTTTTGAAATCATTTTGATTTTTGAAATTAAGTTTAGAAAACTGAGAGAAAAAACCTGAAGTTATTTAAGTACTTTTCATTCCTCACGTTGGAATCGAGTCATCGCTTTAGCCTTTGGCTATGGAAAAATAAAACTTTATTAAAGTAAAAATTCTTAAAAACAAATAAAAACTAAGAACAAGAGATAGATGTGTTTTTGAGGCTTACCCCCAATGGGGTATTTATAGTCCTCAAAAACCCTAAAAATCCTAAGAGTTAAAATCCTAAAAATACAAAAGATAATTCTCATAATTTTAAATTTAAATCCTAAAGATAAAAGATAATTCCTAAAATGAAAGTAAGATAGTTCCTAAAAAGATAATACAAAAGATAAATCCCCAAGTTTAAAATTTAAATCTTTTTGATAAACTATCGAAATGGACTTGATAAGCTATCACCGCTGCTGCTGACGTCATCCTTCTATTATGCTGTTATTGACGTCATCTTCTCATACTACTAAAATGTCGTGCCCAGTCAGCATTTTCATACCTCAGTTCATGCCCACTAATTCGGCCATGAATCCAGAAAAACTGCAGAATCCAGCCTTTTCCAATCTGTTTTTCATCCACAAAGTCCTGCACCAAAATCATATGATAAACCACAATTCAGCACCACAACTCAACCCTTTAAACGTAATTAGCACTAAAATATCGACCAAACTAGCCACTCGTCAAGGTGGACAAGGCAAAGGTTGAGGTGATCGAGAAGCTACCTCCCCTACCACTGTGAAAGGCATTAAGAGCTTTTTGGGCCATGCAAGCTTCTATAGGAGATTCATCAAGGACTTCTCCAAGATCTCCAAACCACTATGCACTTTGCTACAGCAAAACCAGCCCTTCACATTTGATGCTGATTGCCACAGCGCGTTCAAGGAACTAAAGGAGAAACTTACCTCAACACCCATCGTTGTTCCACCAGATTGGTCCTCACCATTCGAGCTGATATGTGATGCAAGCGACTATGCAGTGGGGGCAGCACTCGGGCAACGCTGAGGTAAACTCTTTCATGTTATTTATTATGCTAGCCGCACCTTAAATGATGCACAAATCAACTACACCACTACTGAAAAAGAATTGTTGGCTGTTGCTTTTGCTTTTGATAAGTTTAGGGCATACTTGATAGACACTAAGGTCATTGTTCACACCGATCACTAAGCTATTAAGTACTTAGTGACTAAAAAGGATGCCAAACCTAGACTTATTAGATGGATACTTCTCTTGCAAGAATTTGACCTAGAAGTTATAGATAGAAATGGTTGTGAAAACCAAGTGGCTGATCATCTTTCCAGGCTAGAAAAAAAGGCTGAAAACAGTGATGAACAAGAAATTAAGGAGGAATTTCCTGATGAGAAAATATTATGTGCTACATCAATTCTATGGTATGCTGATATTGTTAACTTTCTCGTTAGTGGTATTTTGCCTCATGATTTGAATAGCCAGGGTAGGAAGAAGTTCAAGCATGATGCGAGATTCTAATTTTAGGACGAACCTTATTTGTTCAAGCAATGTGCTGACCAAATGATAGGAAGATGTGTCCCCGAAGAGGAGCAAAAGAAGATCCTATTCAATTGCCACTCATCGTCACGTGGAAGCCATTTTGAAGGAGCTAGGACTGTCACAAAGGTCCTCCAATCAGGGTTTTATTGGCCCACACACTTCAAGGATGCACATGAATTTTGCAAAACTTGCGATAGATCCCAACGGACGAGAAATATTTCTCGAAGGCACAAAATGTCGTTGCAAGGCATTTTGGAAGTGGAACACTTTGATGCATGAGGAATAGATTTCATGGGACCATTCCCTTCATCATTTGTGGATCTCTACATCTTGTTGGCAGTGTGTAACACCCCCTTCCCGGTCTGGTCGAGAACCGGGTCGTAAAGTGATACCAATGATCAATATAGAGATTGGTGCAACAAAATTTCATTTTGTCATTAACATTTACAACAATAACATACAATGAAACATTACCACAATGTAACTTAGTCCAATTGATCCATACGAAGCAATAATTAATCAATTTGGGCTAATACTTAACTAATACACGTTTTAGGGACCAAATTGTAAATTTGTCAAATTAGGGGTTCTTCGATGCAATGGATTATACTACATTAAAATTCACTACCATATTAACAAGCCTGTAAAATTTCATACAATTCAGAGTTCATTTACTTATTCAATTAAACCTCTCAATATTCGGTGACTAAATTGTGAACATTGCAAACTGTCTAAATATGCCTTTAACTAACTTAACTAACCCTGTATCGAAACACCTTAGGGCTGTTTCGAAATGGGTGAACGATGGTCAACCCATGTTGACTTTTCTCTTTCGTCCGTATCGATACAACAACCCCTGTATCGGAACAGGTTGACTTCTTTTGACTTTGACTTTAACCCGTTTCGATACGCTATGAACCCGTATCGAAATGATGGATTCTAGTGGCAAAATGTTTCAATACGACTCTAGACCGTATCGATATGCCTTGTTTCTTTTGGCTCAATTAAGCTTACCCGTATCGATACGCCATCACCCGTATCGATACGGCCTGACCTGTAATGACAAATTTTTGCTGATTTTTATTCGATTTGACCTACCGAATGATGTCCAAATACAATGAAACTTTACACACATCATTTCAATGGTATAAACTACTAGCATGCCATATTTCATGAGCATTCAAATATGTTTACTATGTTTTGACCTTTATGAGCTAAGTATGCAATTTTAAACCACTTTAAGACAAAACAAAAGGGCCATTTAAGGCCATCAACCACATTATAACATAGGCATCTCACAAACATATCAAAATGGGCATAACGACTAGTTCCACTACTTTGCCACCTTCCTAGGAGTTCATAGGGTCAAAATACATTACTTTAGGGCTTGTAGTGACTTGTCTTGCCTTGACTATCCGATCTTCAAAGCACACGGTCTTTCAACCTGAAATATATGAGATTAGACACGTTAGACATACATTGCCTAGTGAGGTAGTCATAAAAAATATGAACAACAATGTAGCAAGTATTTTAGATATGTTTACTCGTGCTCATCAATGTCAATACTATGCATCATTATATAATGTTTAGCATATACATTTCATCATTAACCCTTGGATTGAATCAAGATAGCGGATACGCGAATTCCTACGCCTCGCCAAATCAATGAATGGTCTAGTCCCTCCACCTCACCAATATGACCAATATCAATACACATCCCTCCGCCTCGTTAAATCAATATAGGCCGTAGCCTTAGGACTGTAGTCCACCCGTACACTAAGCTCATGAATTCTATGGCATGCCAATTGTATCCAATGTCTATTCAAATCTAAGGTTTCAATGTTCATATCCATATTAAATATTCGATGAGAATTCCAATGACCAATGATTTCAATATTATCAATAGCAAACATGTCTCACTATCAATATTTCATAGCTCAATGTCAATATCAATATCCGATGATTTCTTTACAATGTTTCAATAACAATAACTATATCAATGACAATGCACAATGACGATACCAATAACTATGTCCGATATTCAATAAGAAACTTACCGACACTTACCAATGTGTCCGTTTCACAATCCGATGTAACTTCCTCAATAGTAATGTTAGCTAAATGATCGAAAACAACAATAGAAGATTCGGGAAGGCTTTTCGCCTAATCCCGAGACTCCGACTACACTCACCTTACTAATCTGATGCTCCTACGGCTCACGGATAACAGCTCCATTGTTCTTAGCTTTTGGTGAGTTTGATGGATGCTCATTTTCGTTGTCTTGAGCTAGGAAATCAATAGGGAAACTATTAGGATCGATAATACGATTTCAAAATCAATACAACGATATCAAAATCAATATCCGAATTCAATATAAACATCAACGATGAATTATCCATGGATGGCTAAAACCCTAGCTTGAGATTAAGCTTGACACATCCATGGAATTCAATGATTGTTTGAGGATTATTGCTTACCCGAACGATAGCAACGATTCGATAGCAATAAGGTGAAGATATTCAAAGCTTGAGATTTCCTACAATGGTGGTGCTTGCTTGTTGGTGGGAGGAAAAAGATAAAGATGAGTAAAGCTGCTTGTCTAATTAGCAATCGGGTAAGCTCATTTTGGCTATTCAATAGTCTTTAAATTTTGCATAGGTTTCCTTCTAATGAAGGAAACTCTCCAGACATTCCCACGTATGGGAATTTTAATGAAAAAGGGGCTAATCGCAAGATTAGTCCCTCGATTCTCAAAGCTTTATAGTTTTGACTCCAAACTCCAAATTTTCCACAATTTAGCCATTATAATATTTTCGATACTATTCAATAGGATCTAATAACAATGATTTAACTCAATTAGAGTCCAATATCAATGATCAGCTAGCCAATACTATATTTAGACTTTATCGAGGCAAAATTTACGATCAGCGGAGCCCAATTTTGACTAGACTAGATTTTGAGGTGTCACAACTCTGCCCCCTTAAGAAACATTCGTCCTCGAATTTTTACCTGAACCGAAGAGATGTGGATATTGCTGTATCATGGTCTCTTCAGGTTCCCAAGTGGCTTCCTCAACGGTGTGGTTCTTCTAGAGCACTTTAACTAACGATACTGATTTATTGTGAAGCCTCTTGACTTCTCTTGCTAGAATTTGAACCGGTTCCTCTTCGTAGGACAAGTTTGGTCAAATTTCTATAGATTCAGGTTCCACAATGTGCGAAGGGTCAGAACGATATTTCTGGAGCATCGATACATGAAAAACATCATGGATTTTACTCAATTCAGATGGCAACAATAATCGATATGCCACGTGCCCAACTCTTTCAATGATTTCAAAGGGCCCAATGAATCAGAGACTCAATTTTCCCTTCTTGCCAAATCTTAAAACATTCTTCCACGGTGATACTTTGAGGAAGGCTTTTCACCAACTTCGTACTTGATGTCTCTCCTCTTGAGATCAACATAAGCCTTTTGTCGATCAAAGGCAGCCTTTAAATGATCACGAATAATGGTGACCCGCTCTTCAGTCTCTCGAAGCAAGTCAGGGCCTAACACCTTTCCCTCGCCAAGCTCCGACCAAAACAATTTAGTTCTACACCGCCTGCCATACAATGCTTCATACGGGGCTATTTAGATTGATGCTCGGTAACTATTATTGTAGGCGAATTCGACAAGGGGTAGGGATTTCTCCCAAGTTTCGCAAAAGTCTATGATGCATGCACGAAACGTATCTTCCAAGATCTGTATAGGAAGGTTCAATAACAATACAAATTTCTATGGTTTCAATGGACAAGTTTTTTGATGATTTACATGGATTACCCTTTCTGAATGGTGTAGAACATTTGGATGTTCTCTTTTTATGAGCGCAAGTGCACACTCATGTCAAGTTATAGTATATAAGATATCATCTCCCACAGGGATTGGAACTACTTCTATGTGTGTTTTCCTACACAAGGAAATAGTAAATTGCACAATTAAATTTCTGAATATTGAAAAGCATAAAAATAAAAACACAAGTAATTTAAGATAGAGAGAGATCATGGTGATAGATTAGGCCAGGTAGTTGTAGCTCAGTAGTGTGTAGACTGCGTTGTAAAGATTAAGTGTGTTTTTCGCTGCCACGATCTGCTGCCTTGGCGGGTAATGGCGGATTGAGGCTGCGAAAACTTTCGATGCCATGGCGGAACTTTGCTTTTGCAACTTTCGCTGTCCCGATAGGAGAGATGGAGAGAAGTCCCGGCGGCAAGTCTGGCAGATACTCCAAGTTCGACGAAGCAATTCTGAAGTGATCCTACTTATGTCTAGGCTAGGATTCTGTTGCTACGTGATGTAGGCAATACCTAGCAATATCAGCGTAAACCTAACACAGGCAGTCAACGTTTGGTTACTCCTTTTATCCGCTGAAATTCTAACTTATGTCTAAGCCGAATTAGTCAACACCTCGTCATGATGAGACCGTACTTAATTCTTTTGTGAGTTTGACACTCTCGTGCCTGACAAATGGATTTCTCCAACTGGACTTTTGGAACTAATTGAAGAAGTGAAACACATGAATTAAGCAAAGTATTTTATTGCAAAAACAACTTAAACTATTACAATCGTTTCTCACAACTACTTTACATACAAAAACCTAAACCCTATGATAGACTAGCAGCTAGGGTTATCTAAAAACATCGTCTCTCTATGCCCCCATACCCTTACAAGCATGGGTATCTATAGGGCTTGGCCTAAGTTGAGTCCTCCTTGGAGTAGAAGTCCTTAAAGTAGCTTTACATTAAATGTTGACTCATTTTTTACTTGAATGTGGACTTTTTGGACGTTTCCTTCTCCAGCATGTAAATATAAGTCACTTTACTTATCCCTCTTCAATCAGCTCTTTAGGCCGCTACAGGCTTCAGAAAATTGCAAGACTGGGCTCATTAGACTCAGGAAATTGTCCTCTTTCAATCGCAACCCATCTTGACTAAGTCGGTTTAACTTCTGCCTGGGCGGTAGTCGGCGGTAATGCTGCGGTGGCGGCGTCCTTGGCGGCACTTTAGAACTGCTTTAGTACATCTTCTTTTGCTCCCTGCTTTCCTATCCTCTCCTCCTCTACACAGCTACAACACCTAAAATTGAAAACTAAACTAAAATAGTATCTTTTCTTAACCAAATATAGAATATTCAATAAAAGCATGGTGAAAGAGCAAATAGTGTTATTATGCATGCAATGCACCTAAATATGCCTAAATGAGCTTAATAACAACAATAATAAGGGCATGAATGTGTACAAAATATAGAACTTATGGACACTCTACAACTGGCCGTCAGATTGAGGGTGAAAAGCTGTGCTAAGATTAACTCTGGTGCCCAGAGCTCCTCGTAAGGTTTTCCCAAACTGCGATGCAAATCGGGGATCCCGATCGGAAATAATAGACTTGGGTACTCCGTGGAGTCAGATTACTTATTTGATATACAAGTCAACTAATTTAGGAAGACCGTAGTCCATTCTAATCGGTATAAAGTGAGCTGATTTAGTGAAACGGTCTACAATGACCCATATGGCATCATGCTTTGCGGGAGTTAACGACAGACCACTAACAAAATCCATTGTGATCTTTTCCCATTTCCATTTCGGTGGATCAATAGGCTGCAATAATCCGGTAGGAGCACAATGTTCTGCCTTAACATGTTGACACGTTAGACATTTAGAAATGTAGTCAACTATAGCCTGCTTCATGCCTGACCACCAATAGAGTTCACGTAGGTCCTTATACATCTTCGCAGACCCGGGGTGAACGGAAAAAGAACTCGAATGAGCTTTAGAGAGAATATCAGTGCAAAGAGATTCATCATTAGGTACACAAACCAGTCGTGAAAACACAAGAGCCCTTCAGAGTTAATCCTGAAGTCGGGGTTGTCCGGTAGCTTAGAGATAATGGTTTGAACCTCAGGATCTTGCTCTTGCAAACCCTTAATTCACGAAACGATGGTAGACTGAACTTGAAGTTTAGCTATAAGACAACGATGCTTCCAAAGCCGGAAGTGAGCGTTAATTGCTCGAGGGGCTACAATATAGCGATATTACAATAAGTTAATGTACCATACAATACGTATAACTCCAAATTTACTGTCAATGCTTACCAGACAAAGGTTTGCGACTGAGTGCATTAGCTACAACGTTGGCCTTGCCCGGATGGTAATCAATGACAAGATCATAATATTTAAGGAGTTCCATCCACCTCCATTGCGGAAGGTTCAACTCCTTTTGAGTCAACACGTACTTAAGGCTTTTATGATCGGTGAAGAGATAACATTTTTCTACGTAGAGGTAATGTCTCCATATTTTCAATGCAAAGACAACCGCAACCAATTCTAGGTCATGAGTGCGATAATTCATTTCGTGCGGCTTAAGTTGTCTCGAAGCATAAGCAATGACTTTGCCTTATTGCATCAATACACATCCTAACCCGAGGTGCAATGCATCACTGTAAACTGTGTAGCCCTTTCCTGACTCGGGTTGGGTTAGGACTGGTGCATGAGTCAATAATTGCTTCAACTGATCGAAACTTTGTTGTTGAACCTCGGTCCAAACAAAACGAGCTTATTTCCTCAATAACTTGGTTAAAGGAGCGGCTATCATAGAAAACCCTTTCACAAATCTACGATAATAGCCAGCAAGCCCAAGGAAGCTTCTGACTTCATCAATGTTCTTCTGTGGGTGCCAATCTATAATAGCTTGAATTTTCTTCGGGTCCACTTGAATACCTGAAGCTGACACAATATGTCCTAGAAAGGCAACTTCGGTGAGCCAAAACTCACACTAAGAGAACTTCGCGTACAACTGCTTCTCTCTCAAGGTCTGAAGCACAATACGAAGATGATTTCGGTGTTCCGCTTCATTCTTGGAATAAATCAATATGTCATCTATAAACACCACTACGAATTTGTCAAGATAGGGTCTAAAAACCCGATTCATCAAAACCATAAAGGCTGTCGGTGCATTGGTTAACCCAAAGGGCATCACCAAGAATTTGTAGTGTCCATATCTTGTACGGAGGACGGTCTTCGGTACATCAAACTCCTTAACTCTCATCTGATAATAGCCCAACCTTAAATCGATCTTGGAAAACATAGAGGCATCCTTTAGTTGATCAAACAGATCGTCTATTCTACGCAATGGATACTTGTTCTTGATGGTTACTTTATTCAATTGTCGCTAGTCAATATACAACCGCATAAAACAATCTTTCTTCTTAACAAAGAGAACCAGAGATCCCCAAGGCGAAGAGCCCAGTTGAATAAAACCCTTGCTTAACAACTCTTGAATCTGAGCCTTTAATTCTTTTAATTCCACACCTGCCATGCAATATGGTGCAATGGAAACTGGAGCAGTCCCAGGTTGCACTTCGATGCCAAACTCCATTTCACGGGTTGGGGGCAATCCCGAAAGTTCATTAGGGAAGACATTAGGAAATTCACATACAATGTCAATGTCTCGCAATTTTGAATCGCCTTTGGTCTCCAACGTCAAAGCGTATAATGATGGAGTCTTTGCGTTCATCAGTACAACACTTTCCTTCCCCACCTCGAAGGTACAATTTCCTCTTACAACAATCTACCTGGGCTTGATGCTCACTAAGCCAATCTAAACCTAGGATGACATCAAATTCATAGATCGGTAAAGCCAACAGATTGGCCAGAAAAGGAATCCCTTGGATCATTAAGGGAAAGTTCTTGCACACTACCCTTACGGAGAATGCAATCTCCTAAGGGATTGGTTACAGAAATTCTTGATGCTATTGGTTCGGAAGACATATTATACTTCTTAACTACAATGGTACTTATAAAAGAATGAGTAGAACCAGGGTCAATCAATGCATATAAAGAATGTGGATATAGCTCGATGGTACCTGTAATGACGTCAGGTTCATCCTTTTCTTCTTTGCTCCTTACATGATACATTTGGGAATGGGCTTTTGAATCTTGCTTATTAAAGGGTTTCCCTGGACCACCCGATCGTCCGTAAGTTCCCGATGATCCTTGCTTCAATCCTTTACCTCGAAAGGATTGAGCAGGAGAAGTAGCAGTAGCCGGCGTAGCGGTAGATTTAGTTGCATTCAAAGGATAGTCACGTATAAAGTGGTCCTACTCACCACAAAAGTAACAAGCTCCAGTCTGCTTACGACATTGACCCGCTGGGTGCCTATTCTGACAATAATTGCAAACTGGATGATGGTTGCCTCGATTTGAACCTCCAGTGCTATCAACGGACGCTGCTTTAGCAAAGGAATGCGTCATAGACTGAGGCCTCTCGATGTTCCCAGAACGGGAGGGTTGTTGATAAACATTTTGTTTGGGGCCTTGATATCTCCCTTTCTTGTTCCATCTCAGAGGTCGAGAATCATCCCTAAACCTCTTCTCAGACTTTCCAGACCCACCAGCTCGTTGAGCTTTCTGTGCAGCTTCGGTGGTCTTAACTCGATTTACAAGGTATTGAAAAATAGAAATGTTGAGTGCAGTAAACATAGGGCGTAGTTCATCATTGAGCTATGCAATGAACATCCGACACTTCTCTTCCTCCTTCTTTATATACTCTGCACCCTATCTACAGTACTTGCAGAAATCATAGATGTATTGTTCGATCGGTCGTTTGCCTTGTTTAAGGTGGAGGAAGATACTTCGCCTTTCAGCAATATAAAATTCACTGATATATTTCTTGCAGAATTCTTTAAGGAAGAAATCCCAAGTGACTGTGTCTTCAAAGACTGTCAAAATGGTAGTTTCCCACCAGTGAAGTGTCTCTTTAGCCAACAACACGATAGCACACTCGAGCTTGTGCTCGTCCGAGCACTGAAGTTGCTTATCCAAAATCCGCAACGTGTTGTCCAACCAGTATTCGACAACTTCAAGGTTGTTGCCATCTTGTTCAGTAAAGTGTAAGCTTGATATTGTGAGAGCTTATCAATAGGTGCTCGAGTGTGTTGAATAGCAGGAGCGATATGTTGCATGACTTGTTCAGCCCTCATAGCAGTCATAAACTGCCTGAACATGTCGCCCATGTTCTTATAACATTCAGCCTAAGCGGTAGGTGCTGCAGGCTCGGTATCCTAAACAGGATGATCCTGCAGTTGCGGTGGGTTCAGAGGATTTCCTCCTCTAATATCCTTGCCATGCGACTAGAAACTGCTGGCAAGCTCATCAATGTGAGCTTCATTAGTTTCAGACATATCTATATGAAAGATCGGATTAGTCGACAAGTCACAATATACGCAATATATAACTCCTAGGTGGCAAAGTAACACAATAACAATGCGAAAAGCTTCGGCTTAGTCCTAGAATCGACTAAACTCTAGCTCCGATACCACAAATATAACACCCCCTTCCCGGTCTGGTCGAGAACCGGGTCGGAAGGTGATACCATTGATCAATATAGAGATTTGTGCAACAAAATTTCATTTTCTTATTAACATTTACAACAATAACATACAATGAAACATTACCACAATGTAACTTAGTCCAATTGATCCATACGAAGCAATAATTTATCAATTTGGGCTAATGCTTAACTAATACAAGTTTTAGGGACCAAATTGTAAATTTGTCAAATTAGGGGTCCATCGATGCAATGGATTATACTACATTGAAATTCACTACCATATTAACAAGTCTGTAAAATTTCATACAATTCGGAGTTCATTTTCATTCAATTAAACCTTCCAATATTCAGTGACTAAATTGTGAACATTGCAAACTGTCTAAATATGCCTTTAACTAACTTAACTAACCCCGTATCGAAACACCTTAGGGCTGTTTCAAAAAGGGTGAACGATGGTCAACCCATGTTAACTTTTCCCTTTAGTCCGTATCGATACGGTAACCCCTGTATCGGAACGAGTTGACTTCTTTTGACTTTGACCCGTTTTGATACGCTATGAGCCCATATCGAAACGATGGATTCTAGTGTCAAAATGTTTCGATACGGCTATAGACCATTTCGGTACACCCTGTTTCTTTAGGCTCAATGAAGCTTACCCATATCGATACGCCATCACCCGTATCGATACAGCCTGACTTGTATTGATAGATTTTTGCTGGTTTTTATTCGATTAGACCTACCGAACGATGTCCAAATGCAATGAAACTTTACACACATCATTTTAATGGTATAAACTACTAGCATGCCAAATTTCATGACCATACGAATACGTTTACTATTTTTTGACCTTTATGAGCTAAGTATGCAATTTTAAACCACTTTAAGCCAAAACAAAAGGGCCATTTAGGGCCATCAACCACATTATAACGTAGGCATCTCACAAGCATATCAAAATGGGCATAACGACTAGTTCCACTACTTTTCCACCTTCCTAGGAGTTCATAGGGTCAAAATACATTACTTTAGGGCTTGTAGTGAATTGTCTTGCCTTGACTATCCGATCTTCAAAGCACACGATCTTTCAACCTGAAATATATGAGATGAGACACGTTAGACATACATTGCCTAGTGAGGTAGTCATAAACAATATGAACAACAATGTAGCAAGTATTTTATATATGTTTACTCATGTAACCCCCTTAACCCGGCAAAGACGGTTGAACCGAATTAAGAAGTTTACACGTGGAAAACCAAAGTCAACCCGAAAGTCAACCTTGATTAACGACCCTTTTTTTTTCTTTTAAATCTTGTCTAGATGCTCATTAACCCTAGATGTGTTCACAACAACGTCATACCCAAAGATCATAACCATCAGAGAACATTCAGGGACCCAATTGCACAAATTACAACTTTAGGGACCAAACTGTAAATTCTGGGAAATACAGGAACTTAACCCAATTAAAAGTTACCAATATGAAATTAGTCATGTTTCATGCTTCACTGCCAAATTTCAGCTCAAACGGACATCCAGAACTCATACAATTGCAAAAACATGTTTTAGGACCAAAACGCAAACATTTCGAAACACATAACCGCCAATGTCAGCCCCCAACGGTCAGGTGTTCCGAAACAGGGAGAACCTGTTTCGAAATGCGAGGCCGTTCCGCAACGTGTTCCGAAACGGGGACTGGCAGTAGCATATCCGTTTCGGAACAGTTCCTCCCGTTTCGAAACGCCCTTGCCATAACAGGCCCCTGTTCCGAAACGGTAGCGATCGTTCCGAAACGACCTGCCCAGATTGCAGCAACCTTGCTGGTTAAACACAACATTGACCCACCAAACATGCTCCAAAAGCAACCAAATCACACCAGCAAACCATTCAACATATAAGGAACATAAATGCATCAAAACAGATTCATGATCACCCCTAGGTGCACCAACACATTTAACACATTCAAAGCTCAATCATGCTTTTAAACAAAGAGCATAACATAGCAACTTAAGCTCAAGATGATTCAAACATTACAACATTAATCCACATGATTCAAAAACATAAACCATACATGTCCAACATACACAATCTCATGAATCATCAACATAGAGATTCTTTCCCCCCATTGCCTTTATTATCAATAGCTATTAACCGAGACATACATCTCAAATGGAGTCCTCCTTGAATCCCTTGCTTCTCGCTGTCCAAACTTCAAAGATCTGCATTGATGGACAAAAAGGAGCGTAAGCACATAATGCTTAGTGAGGAATGCTCAAAACCAAAACACCATCAATGCAGCGAATCATAAAACCACTTTTAAAAGCAACTCGATTTCTTAAACCAAAACCTTGTTTGAAAACCCCTTTTCAACAACGTGCTTAAAACCATGCATTGCTCAATCATGAAAACCAATCCTTAGCTTAGAAAGCTAAGCAAGCCTTTTCAACACATAAACTTGCAAATCCATCAATTTAACCATTCCATGCATAAACATCAAATGCAAAGTTAAATTCAAAACCTTGGAAACCACTTCCACTTCACATCATACCTTCCTTATACTTGATTATCGTTTCAAGCAAGAAGCCTTTTAAAACCTTTTAATCATTCAATCCAACACATGCATTAAATAGATGCACAAATGAACCACATCGTCAACATTTACATCATATGCCTTTAAAAACAAGTCTTAGCAAGACTTCAATGCACTAAAGAGATCTCATGCACACATGCACCATCCTCAATAGATAATCAACACTTGTTCAAACTAACAAGTACACATGCATTCATAATACATTAAGCAAATCTCATGCAACCATGCATCAATTCAAGCATCTCATGCTTCATTATATTCAAAAACATTATATTGGCTTCCAAGTGATCAACCAAATCCACTTTTCAACTCAACATCCAATCGGATACGCGGATCACAAGCGTTGTCCCCACGCTTCATACACCCTACCAATCCAAGGTCCCCAAATGGACTTTTAAACACCATTTGACCTTACCATTCACAAGGTTCCCATGTATGGACTTTTAAACACCATACAACCTCAATTTTCACAAGGTTCCCATGTATGGACTTTTAAACACCATACAACCTTAACTTTCACAAGGTTCCCATGTATGGACTTTTAACCACCATACAACCTTAACTTTCACAAGGTTCCCATGTATGGACTTTTAAACACCATACAACCTTAACTTTCACAAGGTTCCCATGTATGGACTTTTAACCACCATACAACCTTAACATGCACAAGGTTCCCATATATGGACTTTTAAACACCATATAACCTTAGCATCACCGATTGGTAGTTGTATAACATCACTAACGAGATCCGGGACACCCTATACAAGATCCACACATGGACTTTACACCACCATTGTGATCTTAACAAGCACAAGGTCCACCAATGGAATTTTAACCACCATTATTACCTTTGCTTACCCAAGGTCCTCGAATGGGATTCCAATCACCATTATAACCTTAACCATCTCGTTAGGATACTTGGATGGAGTTTACCGGTTCACACTTAACCACTCCACATCCAAGGCGACTTTATTCACGGTGCACCCAATCCTATAGCCGGCTAACTATATCCGATCAAAGAACCAAGAACCACTTACATCACTTGCCAATATAACCACCTTACCACATTAATCCTTTAATTCACATGCATAGCCGTAATGCAAAATTCATCATTTACCATCATCAATTCACTGTTTTTAAAGCATTACACAAAGCCATTAAACAACATGCAACACCATGCATCAAAACCACAATTTCCATGTACAAAACCAAGGATCTCTTACCTTGAGCATCCTTCACATATGGCTTTCAAAACCAGCATTAAACCATGCTAAAACATGCTTCCAAACAGAATTTAAAACATGCAAATCATATGCATTGCAACCATCAATCAAAATTGCTTAAAAAGCCAATTCACAACACAAACCAAGAGCGAAAATCCATTTACTTACTCTTGAGCTTAGCAAAGTTGTTTAGACTTAAACTAAGCTCCCAAAACCTTCAAACCCTGGTTTAAAAGCTGAAAACCCAACTTCACTCACCGATACACAAAACAAGGCTAGCCAACAAGCCTTCCAAGCATCCGAAACCTTCCACACCACCTCAAATGCTCACGGATCTTCCTCCCCTGTTTCAAGCACATAACAACAGAAGATTAATGCATCATTATGCATTAAAAACACCAGCAACACAACTAAACTCGCTGATCATCACAAATCCAACATTTCGGCTACCAAACACAACCGAAATCACCACCAAACACTTCCGAAACTTAACCCAGCCAAGATCCATCACTTCTAACCATTTTTAAACATCAATTAACATCCAAAATGATCACAATCACGTCCTTATACCTCCAGCTATAACAGATCATCAAAAACACCCCAAAAATAACCAAAAACATCAAGCAAAACTTAGGAAATTCAACCTATTCGGGATTGCATTGATAAAACCTCAATTCCTTATCAATTTAACATTCATTTAACATCAATTTGACACCTCAAAACACTGCCCAAACAGATCTCACGAAATTTCACCAAAAATCACCAAATCTTGCATTTTAAAGCCAAAATCAAGATTACCATTGTAAAACCTTTAATAAATCATAATTCAAGGATTGAGAACTTGGGAATTTCAGTAAAGAACTGAGAGTTTAGAGGAGAAGGACGTTCTTACCTCCAAACTTGAGTTTCTCCCTTTTTGGAACCAAAATCTTGAAAATTCCACTTAGCAAATGGTGAGGTTTTGTTGAAGAAATGATTAGAGATCAAAAGAGAATTGAAAAGAGATGTTTAGGTGACAAAATCAGAAGAAAATCTCTGGAGAAAAGATGTTTGGGTTGAGAGAAAATGAGGGAAAAGAAAATAGAAGATTGAGAGAAAAGTTAGTTAGAAAATGACAAAATATCTTCCCTCCACTTTTCTTTTATTTAAAAACCATTTAATAAACCTTTAATATTTTAGAAAAATCTGGAGAAACTCCCATTGGGTAAATAGCTCCTTAAAGATTCAAAGTTTCAATCCTTTCTAAAACAGTCACGCAACTTTCAAAAATTACATTTTGGTCACTAGCCAAAATGTCACCCTTCCCAACCTCATTTTGTAAAATTGACTTCACAGTTCACTTATATATATTAAAAGAGGATTTTAGGACATTTTTCCATATTTTAATGCCACCCGAACTAGGCTTTCCTAATTTCACCTTTATATATTCGAACCGCAACCCGACCGGTCCGGTCCAAACCCAAAACTTCCAAACCCAAAACCGGGGCGTTACAACTCATGCTCATCAATGTCAATAGTATGCATCATTATATAATATTTAGCATATACATTTCATCAATAACAATGATTTAACTCAATTAGAGTCCAATATCAATGATTAGCTAGCCAATACTATATTTAGACTTTATCGATGCAAAATTTCTGATCACCGAAGCCCAATTCCGACTAGATCGGATTTTGGGGTGTTACACAGTGGACTATGTGTCAAAATGGGTCGAAGCAGTGGCCACACCAAAGAATGACTCCAAGACCGTTTTGAAGTTCCTTCACAAGAACCTCTTCACAAGGTTTAGAGCAACACCAGCCATCATCAATGATGAGGGAACTCACTTCGACAATAAGTTGATTGCCAAGGCATTATAAAGATATGGGATGAGACACAAAATTGCTACGACATATCACTCCCAGACCAATGGAAAAGCTGAGATCTCCAATCGAGAGATAAAGCAGATACTTGAAAAGGTAGTCAACCCCAAGAGAAAAGACTGGTCTCCAAGGCTTGATGAGGCTTTATGAGCCTATCACATAGCTTTCAAGACACCCTTGGGAACGTCCATTCAAGCTCGTCTATGGCAAGACATGTCATCTTCCCGTCGAGCTTGAACACAAGGCTTATTGGGCCATCAAGAAGCTTAACATGGATGCCCAACTAGCTGGAGAAAAAAGGCTGTTGGAGCTTAACCAGATGGAAGAGTTCAGAGCCCATGCTTATGAAAACGCACGATTGTACAATGAGAAGACAAAGAAGTGGCATGATAAACATATTTTGCCATGGTATTTTTTAGAAGGCCAACAAGTGCTTCTCTACAACTCTAGGCTCAAGCTCTTTCCTGGCAAGTTGAAGTCTCGATGGTCAGGCCCCTTCTTAGTGCACAAGGTCTATCCGTATGGTGCGGTGGAAATCAAAAACCTATACAATAACACCGTCTTCAAGGTTAATGGCCAACGACTGAAAGTCTACAATAGAGCTTCTATCCCGCGAGACAAGTCATCCTTGCTCCTCCATAACCCTTGAGAGTTTGCAACCCCCACTCATTTATTTTAATTGCTTTTCATTTTATTTTATGATTTTGTTTTGTTTTTATTATCCCATGTCAGAATTACCCCCAGAGCTGCAAGTGGCACGCTAGGGTTTGATTTAGGGAGACAAGTTTTTTCATATTAGGGTTAGGGTTTTGTTTTATCCTATTTGAGGGAAATTGAAATAAAGCCAAAAAAAATTCCAAGTTGAGGGGGGGGCATTAAAGAAGCAAAAAGGGAGGGATTTTTATTCCTTTTTAACCCTTTAAAACCCCAGGCAATCATCACCTTTTCAGATTCTCTCACCTCTTTTTTACCCTACATTAACTCTCGATCAAATCACATCTTTTCCCCACGCCTCAACCACCACATCACCTTCTCTCTCTCCTTTGATTGTTACAGTTTTTTCCACTCAACTTCCCTCCTCATAATTACTTTTTTTCTTTTACTCCTTTCTTACCTTAAACAAAAACTTCCCCTCCCTCCATCTTCTTCGATAACAAAACCCCTCGTTAAAAGCCAATATTCTTCATCCTTCATCTCTTTCACATCCTTCAACCAACACAATATCTCCAACTCAAACTAGAAAATCCCTACCCTTTTTGCAAATATGATCCGTTACAAGAATGTCGAAGGCGCATCCAGTTGTGCTCAAACCCAACCTTCCATTGAGATCAAGAAATTTTTCGACAACGCGGCCAAGGATCGTTTCCAACTTCTCAAGGAAAGGAAGGTCTTTCCTGAGCAAGGTTTCAAGTTCCCTACTAATGGGGAAGCCGGCTTAACAAAGGTAAAATGTAGGTCATAGCCAAGAACAATTGGGAGCCCTCTGTCAAACACCCAGAGGACATTTGTGTGCCACTAGTAAAGGAATTTTATGCGCACATCACGAGCCCTACCGAGCCAGGAGTACATGTGAGAGACGACCATATCAAGTTCACTGCCGCGACGATTAACAAGTTTTATGGTCTAAAGAATGTAGTGGACCAACACACTCCTTTTACAAAGACCGTTGGCGCCCAAACGATTCAAGAGGTCTTGGAAGACCTTTGCTTTCCTGACACTGAGCTAGACTCCTCAAACAAGTCTGTGGAATGAGTGCGCCTCAAGCTAGAGGCTAAGCTGTGGATTCACTATGTTAAGACCCGCTTGATGCCCACGTCCCACCACACCATAATGTACATAACCAGACTGCTCATGTTGCACTCCATCCTTAATGGGTGTCCGATAGATGTGGGGAAGACGATAGTATACGAAGTTTACTCATGCTTAAAGAGGAAGTCAAGTCCTTTGATTTTCCAACCTGATCACAGCCTTGTGCCAGAAAAAGGAAGTGTTTGAAGACCCTATGATGGACGAGATTGACACCGGAAAGGGTGCAATCACTCCAGACCAGATTCCTAGCTTAAGAGGATTCAATGAAGATGCTCCAGCAGAAACAATTTTTGGAGGGCCTGAACCTTTGCTGCAACAAGGATTGTTGTACTGGTAGCCACCACAAAACGCCTCAGGGAACACATGGACCAGATGCATAGCAATTTGACAACTTTTTTCAAGTATGTCAAGGAAAGGGATGTTGTGCTGAACTCCTATTTTAAGGACATGCTGTCGCATGTTGATGTTGACTTCCCACTCTTCCCCGATGCATTGCTAGCAACCAAGAAAGACCCTCATGCTACACAAGAAACCCCGACCACGAGCTAAGACCGTGCACAGTCCCAACCCTCCACTAAAGAGAAAGACCCTACCGATGCCACCACATGCCAACGTAAGAAGAGAAAGAGAAAAGGAAAGGAACCAATGCATGCCCCACCGACTAAAGACCCTGACGATGACCTTGTCACCATCAAGAGCGAAGATGATGATTTGATGGACCACACTCCTACACCTTCGCCTGCCCCGACTCCAAATGCTGTAGGAAAGAATAAGAGTCGCCAGAAGCGTACGACAGGTCGTGTGTGGAACACTCCTGCCGAGAAGAGTGATTCTTCTGATACTGATGATGATGACCAGTTCGAGCAGCCTGCCTAAGATGCCTAGAATGAAGCAACCCCACCACTAGAAACGAGTGCCACTAACCCACCCAACGATTCGCTGAAGAAAAAAGGCATCAAGCATAAGGCAACCGGAACAACACCGCCAAAGTAGGACCCCAACGAGGTACCTATGCATTGCATTTAGGTTAGTTTCATTTCATTTCCTTTTCATGCATTAAGGACACTGCATCCTTCAAGTTTTGGAGGGCTAGTGTTCATAGTTAGTCATTTGCATTTGTAGTGAGAAATAGAATTTTACAATGGCATATTGTTTAGTTTAGAAACTGTTTTATGAATAAATTGAGGATGTCCAATGATGAGTATTTTTTATGGCTTTGGATTGATTGAATGTTCATGACTGTTTAGATTCGTAAAACAGACTTTAGGACTTGATGCTTTTAGATTAAAACTTACATGATGTGTGCTCTCTATGCTTAAGATTGCTAGAGGATTTTGAAGAAGTCTTGCATGCCTTAGTGTGAATGAAATTGATGAACTTGAATGATAAATGAAAGCAGTAAAGGGTTTATTAAACTCTCCTTTTCTTAATGAGTATGCTAAACTATGAATAAATTCTACGACATATCCTCAGAGAGACACTCCAATTTGTGTTGCATTGCCTGGAAACCATGCTTAAATAAATGGCAGCAACATCAAATGATTGAATGAAAGTTATCACGAGATTACTCTACATACTAGCTTAGGGGTGAAATGTTTGCTCCATACTCATCTAGAGCTAAGGACGGTAGTTGTGATTAGTTGACACCCCTCTAAAAAAATTAGAACCGAGGGAGTAAAATTGTGCTTAATCGATTAATGCGTACTAGGTTGCAATAGAGATCTTCCCCAAAATTTTTCTAAGTGTACGTGATAAGCATAGATTGCATGCAACACACACACACACATGCAAAGGATCTTGTCCTAGGGAAAAGTTCTTAAAATTTTGATTCTGTCTAGCATGTTGAAGCCTACATTTTTCCAAGGACTAAATTTTTTCCATATCACTATCTTGAACTGAACTATGCCATAACACTCTCTCTGTTTTTCTCTACTCATTGCTTGAGGACAAGCAATAACTTAAGTTTGGGGGTATTTTAATCTTGTAAAAAATCATGCATTTCATGCCTTTTTACTCAATTATCTGCTTCTCTTTAAGCCCATTTCATTTGCATGTAGCTGCATTTAGTTCATATAGTTGCATTTGGTGTTGTTAGCTTGGTTGTTTTGATTTAATTAAGAATTGGGTGCTGCTTGAGAAAGGGTTGTTCTGGTATGGTGATGTGCAAGTAAGCAAGGGAGTGTGGCAAAGCAAAGAAAATTATTGCAACATTTTGGACGGCAATTCTGGGCGCAGAAAAGGACAAAGAAACGAAGATATTTTCTAGTCCACGTGTGAGAACCCCCATTTTTCAGTTGTGCCTAGCATATCTTAGGGAATATTCCTTATGTCACACAAGGAATGTTTAGGGCACAAAACTCTAGGAGCCTCCGATATATAATGGACAAGATACCCACATTAAGGAGAGAGCTGAGAAAAAAGTGACTTTTGGGTGCTAAGAGTGAGGAGAATTGGCGGCTACTTTCACTACAAGAAAATAGATTTTTAGTGACATCAAAAATAGTCACTAAAAGTATTAAATTTAGTCACTGAAATTTATAATGACTATTTTTATGAGTCGTCACCTGTCGTCACTAATAACTCCGTCACTAATATATTAGTGACAACTTTTATGCATTTTGTCACAATAAGTTATATTTTTTATGACTATATTTTTTGACACAAAAGATTAATAACAGTGACTAAAATTTAGACACTAATGTTATTCTTATTAGTGACAAACATTTTATCACAAATACATATTGAAATAATGTCTAAAATACATTGTCACTTTCAATAATAATAAATAAAATTATTATATTTTTTTAGTTGCAACCATCTTATTCAGGCCCGGATCGGGCATGTCGTACTGCACTCGAAGGGACTCATCCCAGACAAGTCAGCTTTCATCGCGTGTCCCATTATCCAAGGACTTATCTCGATAGCGTCGTCTCATGATCCGTCAAGCAACACGCACACTGAATATCTCCCCCGTGGGGGCGCAGCGAATGTGCTAGATACCAACCCTTGACTTTTCTGCGACGAGCGGGATATGAGGCCCTCTGCCCCCAAACTGGTCCCTAGAAGGTCATCCACTTGGTTCGGCTGCTAGCCCACGGAGAGAGGGTTAATTATAGATGATGTGACATATTTATATATCATTTTTTAATAAATAAATACAATGCATGGTTTCGTGAGGGATCGAACTTGGAACCTTTAGGGGGAGAGTGCAATGTCTATCCACTAGGCTAGGCAAGAAATTTAATATTATTTTGAAAGTAAAATATTATTTAGGTTAAATTGTAATTGAAATTAATTTTTTTATTTTAAAAGTATGTATTAATTATAACAATAATTAATATAATAACATTTTAATTAATTTTTATATGGTTTCCTATACGAAATATGTTTGTTGAAGAAAATATATAAAAATAATTGAGTTGATTTTAAAATATAAACATATGAATATTAAGATTTACACCTAAATTATTGATAGAATTATCCTTTATGTAATAATTATTTACTATACTGACAATGCAAATTTTACCTCCACAAGAAAAGTTAAAATAAATATCAAGTGTAAAATTTTTCACAAGGTAAAATTTTGCTATCACATATTTTGCCAAGATTACATATTAGTCCTTTTACTTCAATTTGTTCACTTTAAGTTTATGTACTTTCTATTCAAAAAATATGTACTTTTTAAATTTTGAAATTTTGATCTTGACATGAATGATATTCTTTAAATATGTTAAGTAAAACTTTTGATTTTTATTCTTTTGTTCAATCATTTTTAGTCATTGTAATTTAATCATATTGCCGTTGTCCCGTTTGGATTAGGATTGAAGTTTTAAAATTTCAAAAATATAGGGACTAAAATTGATCAAAATATAATGACTAAACCAACAATTTACACATAGTGTAGAGACTAATAGAATTATTTTACCTTTTGATAAACTAGTTTATGCATTTATGGTAACTTCAATTTTTTATAATTGTTATTATTACTATAATTATAAAAATAAATTTATTATTGTGACAATATATAACTTGTCATTAAGTTTATTTTTGTTATTGGTGACAAAATTTATCACAACAAAAGTAAAATTTTAAGTGACAAACAATTGCATTGTCACAACAAATATCAAAGTATAGTGACCACTTTATATATCGTCACTATCATGTGTCAAAGATTTAGTGGCAATGAAATTTGTGTCACAGTTATAGACTTACAGTGAGAATTTAATTGTGAAAAATGTAATCGTCACAATTACTACTATAATAGTGACCAAATAAAAATACATCACAATTACTTATGCTAATAGTGTCGCACAAAAAATCTGTCACAAAAGTTTAATATTTGTGACAAAATTACTGCTAGTCACTACCGATTTGTCACTAAAAGTCTATATTCTTGTAGTGTTTCCACCTTCTTCCTCAACTTCGCGTCCTCCATTGTTGAAACTCCGAGGGGTGACCTTGCTAGCCTTTGAGAGAAGAAGCAAGTCTAGGGTGGTTCACGGCAGTCCAAGGTGGCACGAGAGATTTCCTTTTCTTTGTTGTTTGCTTTAGCACTTTATATTTTGGAAATTAGTTGTTTAAGACGATTGATGATGGATGATTTACACCCAGTTATGAACTAACTTTAGATGGCTTGGGTTTGTTTTGGATGATTTTGTTTTAGTTTTAATGAATGTTTAGCATGTTTCCAGTTTCATATGCTTTGTCTACTGTTTTATTGCCCTAAGTTTGTAAGAGCTCTCAAGAGTTAGCCTTTACTTGGGTGTTAGATTAACTTAATAGCCGAGAGAGTAAAGCTTAGATCTATGTGAACAAGGGGGTTGGCTGTTGAGAGGCACAACTCTAACTCACCTTAGAGATAACGATAGAGTTTCAACAACTAAAAAGGGTAGCACGTCAATGATAAGTAGCTTTCTAGGGTTCACGCTGAGAGGTATTGTCGTAGCATTATGGTTGTTAGATTTCTTGCTAGAGATAGTTTAGAAACACCATAGGAAACCCTGTCGAGCATAGTTTGAATTGGAAAGTGTTAGATATACATTAGAACTAGGCGTGGGATTTCTTAACAAACCCAGTCTATCATTCCTAATAGAGAGTTTCACATATGATTGAGAACCTCGCAGTTTATTCAGTTCACTTCAATTTTACTTAATTGTTTTTGCTATAATATTTCTGATATCTTTTGACATCAAACTTTCACTCAAATATTTAATTTTGTGGTAGTGTGCATGAACTTGACCTAATTTACCTCCAATCCCCATGGAGATGATCTCAATTACCACTTTATTTCTTGTTCGACGTATATACTTGCACTATTTGCGTATCATTTATAGTACACCACAACATGCAACACTTATGTGTTGCATAGTTCACGGGCGATCCTGTGCGTCGTGGTTCGACTGTGTTGTGACGCTTATCGCCGGACGTCCCTTATATTATACCGTTCGTGATTTTACTCGCTCTGAATTCAACACGTGGCGGCGGTAAGGGGGAAAATAAATGGGTTTTCGAGTTCGCTTGATGTTTATGGTTTGGATGATGAGGGGAGCTGTCCGAGTTTAGATTGCAGGTCAAAGATGGAATGGATACTAGTAATAATTTGTTGTGGCTTTGAAGGAAAATCAACCCTTCTTACTTATATGCAGGTTGTGGCTCATTGATCTTTTATCTTTATCTTCCCCTTTTTGTCGTTTGTTTCGTAGGGACTGTGGCTTCTTCTTTGCGGGTCCTTGATGATGAAATGGAAGATTAGATTGCGGTGTTGGATACTCCACCCTTTGTGGCTAGCAGTGATCCGTTGGGTTTGAAAGGGTTGGTAATAATGGCGTCGTCAAAAGCTTTTAGCATTGGAGAATTGAGTTCACTCTGCTCGTTGGCGTTAGCTACTACGACAACGTATTTGATGGACCTAATTCCTACTACTCCTTAGCTAGGGATTCCCCTTGTGGCCAGAATGCCCATGTAGGAGTGCCAACGTATGTCGTAGAGGCGGCACGAGAAAGTGTAGCAATGCGAATGAGGGCTTATAGCTAAAAAATCGTCATTTTAGTGACGATGACAAGATGCTAGGAAAGAGGCCAATGCTCGATGCTGGGGTGACCGATGTTTTTCCTGGCTAAACCGTGATGCTCGATCTGTTCCGTTCAAACTTCACAGTTCTATGTGTACCCTTCTCTCAGTTTTTGAATTCTAATTTGGATTATTATTGTGATTAAAATGATCATTACTTTTCCGATCGCGAGTCTAACGGAATGCCACCTACTTCACATGTTCGAATTGATCGTACATATGATACGAGGACTACATGTGAGTATTCTTTCAGATTAGTATTAGTGTTTAGTCGGTGGCATAATGGTAGATTTTTATATAGACTTTGATATCGTAGGTTCCGTTTCAGCTAGGCCAGTGTTAGACCTGAACGCGAGATGTGTTAATCACGTTAGAGCTATTGCTACTTGAGGTGTGTTTCTTATGGTGCTATACATAAAATGATTTTTATATGATTTTACGCTTTGCTTGATTATGATTTGCATTATGTCTTGTATGGTTGACTTCACACGCATACGATTTCAGAATGTGTTTTAATTATAATTTATGGAACATTTGATTTATGAGACATCAGATTTACGATACTATGATTTATGGCTTTATAGACTATGATATATGTAGTATGTTTACGAAATATCGGATTTATGGAATCGTGTTTATGAAATTTGAGTTTTAAACATCATATATGTATGAGCATGTGTTGGGATTTGTACGGGGAAGTTCAGTGGTGCACATTCCTGCCCGTATTATTGTTGTTCTTAAGCTCATTTAGGCATATTTAGGTGCATTGCATGCATTATAACAACATCTTTTCTTTTACCATGTTTCTATTGAATATTTTATGTTTGGTTGATAAAAGTTACTGTTTTAGTTTAGTTTATATTTTCAGGTGCTAGAGCTAGATAAGGGGAGGAGAGAACAGGACATGACAAAAGGCTGGAACCAAAGGAGCTGTACTGAAGCAGTTCCAAATGCCACCAAGGACGCCGCCGAAGCAGTATTGCCGCCATGTGCCACCCGGGCAGGAGTTACACCGACTTAGACAAGATGGGTCCCGATTTAAAGAGAGGGTAATTTCCTAAGCACAGTCTTGCAATTTTCTGAAGCCTGTAGCGGTCGGTAGAGCTGATCCAAGAACGATAAGTAGGAGCAATTATCCTTAATTGCAGAAGAAGGCAACGTCCAAAGAGTCCTTTATATACCCAATGTATGTAAGGGTATAGGGGCATGATGATAACGTGAGTGGGGGATGCGAGCCTGAGCAACCACACAATGAGATGTAGTTAGATAGGTTAGAGTTGTTGGGGGTCACGGCCCAACTCTCCTAGGGTTTAGGCGCGTGTATATAAAGTAGTTTGAGGGAAACTGTTGTAATAGTTTTCAGTTGTTTTCAATAAACTTCCAAAGTTTGCTTAATACATGCTCTTTTTTCTTTCAATTAGTCTACACCAGTCAGTTGAAGAGAAAATCCATTTTTCCGGCACAAAAGTGCAAGGCTCGCGAAAGGGTTAAGCACGGTCACAACATGCAAAGGCGTGACTAACTTGGTTCCACACTAGTCCACAAGTTTCAGTGGCTAAGAGGGATCACCAATCGAATGAACTTGCCTGTGTTAGGTTGACGCTGAGATTGCTAGGTATTGCCTACATCACGTAAGTGTTCGAGCATCCTAACATAGAAATAGGAGGGATCACTGTGGACTATCTCGCCGAACTTTGGAATGTCTGCTAGACTTGCCGCCAAGACTTCTTTCCGTTCCACCTGCCGAGATAGTACACTCATACAGTGGCAGTGACCTACTGCGGCCGCGTGACAGGATCATAGTTTTCCGCCCGCCATTTCGCCGAGGCAACAATTCATGGCAGCACAAAACATGCTCAGACTTTACAATGTAGTCCACAGGCCACTGAGCTACATTTGTCTTACCCAATCTATCGACCTAATATCTCCTTATCATTTGTCTCATCTCTATCTTTATTTTATTTGTGTTTTTATATTTCCACATCATGAGATTTAATTACGCATTTACTAAATCCTTGTGCAGAAACCCATTCATAGGAGCTGCTCCAATCCCTGTGGGAGACGATATCTTTTATACTATAACTTGACAAAAGTGTGCATTTGCGCTCATAAATAGAGAACACCCAAACTCCCTACAATTTTTTGGCGTCGTTGCCGGGTATTGGTAACAATGAATTTCGTTTTTCAATTTCCGCACCTTTTTACTTTTTATTTTATTTTTAATCGAAAAAAACTCATACCTGCCGAGGCAGCATATTGTGGCAGCACAAAATAACTCATACATTTTACAACACAGTGTTCACACTAAATGGCAGCATAACCGTGCCTACCTTATCAACATGATTCACCTCTTCTCTATTACTTGTGTTTTAATTACTTTTCTATCTCAACCAACCATTCACTTGTGTTTTACTTTACCTTGTGCAGGAACTATGAAACGAGATAAGCTGTCCAATCCTCGTGGGATTCGACATCTTTTATACTATAACTTGGCAGGAGTGTGCACTTGCGCTCTTACAAAAAGGGAACACCTACACGCCATACAAATTTTTGGCACCGTTGCCGGGGATTGGCAACAACAACAACGTTTGAATTTCTACACTCTTATTTAGTTTTTGCACATTAAATCTCTTTTTACTTATTTGCTTAAAAAAGCCTCTTTTTTTTCTTGGTGAATGTCCCGCCAGGGCGACAAGGTTGGCAGCAACATCCACCTGAGGAGGGGAAGGACATGCCCAAATGAATAGCCAAACACAAAGACCCTCAGGAAGTGGTTATGCTTGGGAAAATCGTAGCCTGACATAGCCTAATTTTTATTTTTTTTATTTTTAATTGATTTCTATGCATTAGGATTAGATTTAATTTTTATTTAATTATTGTATGTAATTTATTTTAGGTTAGGAATGAAGAAAATATTAAGAAAGATGAAAGAATAAAAGAGAGGCCCAACTAGCGGCCAAGGCAGCCCAAGGCAGATAAGCATAACGGCTAGCGGATTTATAACGGCTAGCCGCAACAACTATATTTAGCCCCAGCAAGCGGAACAAATATCTATGTAACAACTAGAATCTCGTTATTCGTACCGCAATAATTGCCGCCCGTTAACAGCTCGTCCACCAAGGCAGAGGAGAGAAGCAGCTATATAAAGCCAACCATTCTCCCCCATTCTTCACTTTGATTTCTCCTTTACTCTGAATTCTTTCTGCAATCTTAGCTTCCAAGATTTACCTTGCTTTATTTTCTTTCACGTTCTTTCTTTTCTTTCTTTAGGAAATACAACCGCCCCACAAACTATGGCCTCATAACAGCAACCCGCCGCCACCTCCAAAACCCCTTTCAAAAGGTTCTTGAACCCTGTTATCGAGGAGACCTACAAGAAATACTTTAGAGAGCAGAAATTATGGGATGAGATAGGTTTCCAATATACCCAGTCTGATGGGGATTTTGGCTTGGAACCCTCTTTGTTCAAAAGGATCCAAAATATGAGCTGGGACCAGTTCGCACGACAGCCAGAAGGAATCAACATCAACTATGTGCGAGAAATCTACGCCCACAGACCGACACCGACAAGCCCTTTCGTGTACGTCCGCGGAGAAGGTGTCAAGTTTACTGCTGACATGATCAACAACTTCTACATCATAGAAGTCAGCGGCAATCCACACGAGGAATGGGGGTCCTACTTAACGGTGGCTGACTACAACAAAATTAGGAGGGAGATCTGTAAGCCAAACACCAAGTGGCTAATAGGTAAAAACAACGGGTCAGTCAACCGCCGCGATTTGCTGCTGGAGGCCACCCTTTGGGGTTACTTTGTCCAGCACCGCCTGATGCCTTCCACACACGGATCGACAGTAAACAGGCCAAGGCTCACCCTTATCTACAGTATAATGATAGGGCGGCAGATCAACGTTGGCGAGGTAATCATAAAGGAGGTCTATGCCCGCGTAGAGAAGCCAAACGCCAAGGGGCCCCTCTTCTTCCCTGCAATCATCATTGGCATGTGTGCCAACTTTCGCGTGCCGCCGGACCCCAAAGACAAAATTCTTCCTACCAAGGAAGGATGGAGAAGAAGGGTACACTAGCAGATGATGCATAACGCGGATCCAGACACCCCTTTCACCGCCCAGCCGCCATCCCAAGCTGCCGCCACCCCAGCCGCAGCGGGCAGTACTGAAGCTGCCCTCTCGTCCGAAGTGATCCCCCTACTACGTAACCTAGTTGAAAGCTGCCAAAGGATCAAACACAAGCAAATGTTCTTCACCAAATACGTAGTGGACGTGCAAGAGGTTTTTGTGGCCTACTTGGTGGACAAGTATCAGGACGCTGATCCACAGTTGCCCGCCTTTCCCACGGATTTAGCAGCTTCCAAGCCCATCAAGATCACTCCAAGACCAGTTGTTGCTCCTGCCGCCGATAACAGCGAGGGGCCGCACCACCACCTCAAGAGAAGAACCTCTCCAACCCTATCCAGCCATATGAACTGACCCCCTCATCCGAATCAGAGAAGGAGGAGGAAACCACTGCTGCATCCCCAGTAGCAAAAGGGGCCGCTGCCAAAGACGCCAGCGACTCAGACATGGAGATCTCAAACTCCTTTGATGATGAACAAGCAGAGGCAGATAGAAAGAGAAAGCGGCCAACAACAGAGCCCCAGGGTGGAGAAGCTGAAAAACCATCCTAGAAAACCACCCCCAGCCGCATTCAGCCGCCGCGTAGCAAGAAGAAAAGCCCAACTGATAGACCATCTGCTACTCGCCGCCTCATCCTGCCCACCTCCTTAGAATCCTCCTCTGACACGGCAGCAACAGAGGGGAACTCCCTCAGTCTATAGCACCATTTTTCTTTTCTTTTTAATTTTTATGTTTTATTTTTTCTTTTATGTTTTATTTTTTTTTCTGCTTTTAATTTTTCTTTTTATATTTTATGTTTTGTAGAGGCATTGAGAACAATGCCAACCTTGAGTTTGGGGGGAATTAGTCCTCTTTATTTTAGATTCATTTAGTAGCATTTAAACGCATATGTAAATTCTGCCCCCTAGCACTTATTGAAATAAAGATCTTTAGCTTAAAAACTTGTGCCTATGATAGCTTAGCCGACTACATACATTCGCACCATTCTAAAATTTTTTAAGCTAACTATGGGAAGAAGCATGAAAAAAGCCTTAGAAAATTTTATTTTCTTTCTGCCATTTATCTTTACACTTGTGTGTTAAATGCTGAATTTTTGCTTGAGTCTTGAGTTTAACACTGCATGCCATGCATAATAAAAATTCCTTGATTAAATACAGGTTTGCCGCTACGGCAGCACATCAAAAAAATGATGAAAAACGTAGAGGTGCCCGAAACAGGCTCTAGGCATGAAGTTCAAATACCCTAGAGGTGCCTGAAATAAGCTCTAGGAAGGATCATGAGCAAGGACACTCTGCTGCTATCAAAGTCCATGAATCTAAACTAAGTGACGGGCAAATTAGCAAGAGTGAATGAAAGTCTTCACGTGATGACTCTATTCAAAGGGTTTGGAGTTTCGTAGAGTGCACCTATCTTAGCTTCAGACCCGGAGAATAGTTGTGATGAGCTAAAGCCCTTAAAGCCATGATTAGAAAAATAAAAAAAGTGCCCAACTGTGCTGCCAAGGCAGCAACTCGTATCCTTTCTAGTAATTTAATTATTTTAGGCGTTCTTTGTTAAACTTAATTATCTCAGCATGGTTAGCATGAGCACAGACCTGCACACATTGTACTAGAATTAAGAAAATTAAAACGTAAGTTATTTCATGACATTATCTATCACTAACATAAAAACATGTACCACAACCTTGAGGTAAGAAATCAAGTTAAAGGCTAATGTTTCTATTAATTTTGTGCTAAGGGCAGGTTTACTATCTAGGTTGCATTGCATGAGGACAAGCAATAGTTCGAGTTTGGGGGTGTGTAGAGTGTCCATGAGTTTTATATTTTGTGCACAGTCCTGCCCGTATTATTGCTGTTCTTAAGCCCATTTAAGCATATTTAGGTGCATTGTATGCATTATAACAATATCTTCTCTTTTACCAAGCTTCTATTGAATATTTTATGTTTGGTTGAGAAAATTTACTATTTTAGTTTAGTTTATATTTTCAGGTGCTACAGCTAGAAAATAAGAGGAGAGGACAGAACATGATAGAAGGCTGGAACCAAAGGAGCTGTAGTGAAGCAGTTCCTGTAACCCCCTTAGCCTGGCCTAGACGGTTGACCCGGACTATGAAGATTACACGGGGAAAACCAAAGTCAACCTAAAAGTCAACCTTGGTTCACGACCCTATTTTTCTTTTTAATCTTATCTAGATGCACATTAACCCTAGTGAGTTCTATTGAGTGTGTTAAAGTTCTATTATTTACACTCTTTTTAACCCATATTTCTGCTGCATTCAAGCATTATTCATTGCATTTAGGTTAGTTTACAGCAAAACATCACAAATATATTCAAAGGCACAGATTCTACTAAAAATGGCTGTTTTTGCAGGTTGCTGCTGTAGAAGACGGAGAAGGCAGGCGCAGGGTAGAGAAGTAGAAGAGCTGAACTGGACAAGCAGACAAAGAGGACGATGCTGCCATGGTGCCGCCGTGACAGCAGAGGACGACAACAAGTTAGTGGAGAAAAAGCAAAATGGACCTCGATAGATAGAGAAAATTCTGCTCGTCTGTCGGGTGAAAACCTTATATTTTTTCAAGCCCCGGATCAAAAGATATGTCAAGCCCAAAGCTCAAGGAGAGAAAATCCCAATAAACAAGGAGGACGGCTGGAAAGTAGATTCCTTGGAGATTAAGTCTTTATTAGAATCATACTTTTAATTAAAGTTGTAATCCTTGTTAACTTAGATAACTTGAGCCTAAAGCTTATATAAGGGCATATATTTTAACCTAGGACCGCATAACCCATTACCTCATAACCGACAACCAAAAACCCCTAGCCGTTTACCCGCCGCCGACATGTTCTAAATTCCCCCTAGGACCACAGGTTGATTTGTAAAGTAGTTACAAGGATTGTTTTGTTTTAGGAATTTTCAGTTCAATAAAATAAACTTCAAGTTCTCCTATTTTGGTTATTAATATCTTGCAAGAGCATCGGGAGAGCATTGTGAGGTTATCTATTTACTTAGCATCGGGAGAGTTAAGTATACGAAAGAAATAAGAGCAAGTTCTCTAGTTTATAGTTGAACTATCTCGTGCCTAGGGATGGGGCGAGGTTAAGTGGCTAAAGAAGAATTCATACACATCGGTGTTCATCCTTCGATTCACGCCGGGAGTTATCATCAAGACGTGATCATCGACAGACTTGGACTTAGGGATAGGCCAAGGAAGATCTGGGATTCTTGCCAAACTTGAAAGTACTGAGTTGGTGTGTTTGCTGCCGCGACGATCAACGGACCGCTGCCGCGACAGGTGCTGCCGCGACGGGCGCGACGACAGAACTGGATTTCCTAAACTCGACAATACCTGCACAACTGAGCAATTCAATACTAGCCCATTCTCTCTATCTTGATATCTTTACTCTTTTATTTACGTTTTTCTTTATTATTTTCGTGACAACTATCAATTATTTCCTTTACTTTCGTGCAGTGAATTAAGGTGATGCTATTAGTCCAATCCCTGTGGAGACGATATCCGATACTTCGTATCACTTTACTACTTACGTCGTGTATACTTGCACTACCATTGCGATAGACTATTTTACACGCAACAAGTTTTTGGCGCCGTTGCTGGGGATTGGCAACATAACTCTACCTTTTCTTTTATTGCACTTTTCGTTTTTGTTTTTATTTTTCTGTTTTTCTTTGGTGCATTCAACTCTTGCTTTTCACAAGGTTTCTTGTTTATGCGCAGATCGAATCGAGGTAAAGATCCTGAGTATCCATTAGATCCGGAAATCGAACGTTCATTCAATCTCAAGAAACAACTTCGTCACTTACTAGCCAGGAACGAATACCTTGAGGAACAGCTAGAGAAGATGGCCCACAATGGAAACAACCCACCTGTTGGAGCTGTTATACCACCTGTCGGCGACCCGCCCTTGGCTGCCGGACGACGGTCCTGTCGTGACTACATGTTGAACGATCATGTAGAGCTGGAAACCACGCTGCCAGATATTGAAGTTGACAACTTTGAGCTAAAACATGTCATGTTCAGCATGATCAACAATGCCGGGAAGTTTAGTGGTGCTGTTACAAAGGATGCTAGGGAGCATCTAAAAACGTTTCAGGAGATCTGTGGTTCGTTTAGACTGCCAGGAGTTAATCCGGAGATACTGAGGCTTCGGTTATTTCCCCATTCATTGAGGGACAGAGCAAAAACTTGGTGGAATAAACTTACGTCGGGTTCAATTAGAACTTGGGCAGATTTATCTCGTGAATTCTTATCTCGTTTTAATCCTTCGCATCTATCTGAGCGATTACGTAATGAAATTGCTACTTTTCAACAGGAAGATGACGAGCCGATGCACGAGGCCTGGGACAGATTTACTACTCTTCTACGGAACTGCCCAATGCATGGATTCCCCATATGGAATCAGGTAACCAAGTTTTATAATGCTGCCAACTTACAAACTCGTATTCGAATTGATTCAGCAGCAAACGAACTATTATTGGATAAAGATCCGGACGAGGCAATGCAAGTACTGAAAAATCTGGCTAAGAATGAGGAGCAGTTTCCGACAGCAAGAAGAGGGGGTAAACGGGTACTAGCTGTCAAGGATTATGAGGCCGACAGCACGATGAAATCATAGGTAGCATTCCTTACTAAAGCAATGAAAAAGCTATTGAATGATGATGCACAACATGGATTTGCTATTGAGGAAGTATGTGAAATCTGTGAGGGAAATCATAGTTCGAATGAATGCCCGATACAGTTAGAAGAGGGAAAATATGTTGGAAACTACAAGCCGAATTACAACTCCAACAACTATAATCCCAACTGGAGGAAGGATCCCAAGTTTTCTTGGAGTAATCCTAATAATGCCCTGAATCCTCAAGCACACAATCAGAATCAGGGATGACCTAGATTGCTGACGCGACAGCAACTGCCGCAGCAGCAGCAACAGCAGCCACCAGCTGCCACGAGCAGTATACTGGAACAGACTCTAGCCACTTTTATGTCTTAGACAGGTACTTATATTGAGAATATGAATCAGTTTGTCAAGAAGACAGAAAATTTCATGGATAAAACAGAGATGCGGATGACGAATCATGAAGCTACTCTGAAATCTTTGGAGACACAAATGGGTCAGGTTTCCCAACATATTAAGCCGAGGCAGACTAGAGGATTCCCTAGTAATACTGAAAATGCTAGGCAGCCCACGCATGAGCAGTGTAAAGCTATTACTATTAGGAGTGGGAAGAAACTACCAGGGCCGGAAAAGGAAGCTGAAACAGTACGAAAACCAACCTTGGACAAACCTGCCGAGGAAGCTGCCCCGACAGGTAACAAACAGACTGCTGCCGATGAGCCTGTCACGACAGCAGAAGCAACAGAGGAGAAAATTGATGAACCTAAACCTCCTCAGATTCGTATGCAGTGGGAAGGACGTATTGCTGATTATCGTCCCCCGCCACCTTTTCCTCAACGGATACATCAAGCTAAGCAAGAATCTCAGCTTAAAAAGATTTATGATATTTTTAAGCAAGTTCATATTAATATTCCGCTGTTACATGCCGTTAGGGAGATGCCCGGTTATGCTAAATTTCTCAAGGATGTCATGTCAAAGAAATCTAAACTTGGGGAATTTGAAACGGTAAAGATGACAGAAGGTTGCATGAGTATTCTTCATCGACAGCCACCCCAAAAAAAGAAGGATTCGGGGAGCTTCATCATACCTTGTGTAATCGGAGATAAATATGTGGGTAAGGCACTTTGTGATCTTGGTGCTAGTATTAATTTAATGCCAAAATCTGTTTTTCCAGAAATTAGGTATTGGAAAGGCGCGACCCACGACAGTAATTCTGCAGCTGGCAGACCGCTCTTATGTTCATCCAGAAGGAAAAATTGAAGATATTCTGGTAAGAGTGGATAAATTTATTTTTTCTGCTGACTTTCTTGTTTTAGATTGTGAAGCAGATGAAAATGCACCAATCATCCTTGGGCGACCCTTCTTAGCCACGGGAAGATCATTGATTGATGTGGAGAAAGGAGAACTCACCATGCGAGTGAACGATCAAGAGATTAAGTTGAATGTTCTCCAAGCTATGAAGCATGCTGATGTAGACGAGGAATGTAAGGTTATCACTGAAGTTACCCTTGATCAACCCTGCATCAGGTCGGGCTGTCACGACATCAGAATTGGTCACTGCCGCGGCAGCCACCTACAGGACTGTCATGACAGCACTGACGACAGCACCGACAACAACAACTCCTCTGAATCTGATACATCTGATACTGAAGATCAGAAGGAGGTAAATTGGATAGGCGATCGTCCAGGTAAGTTATTCGAACCTTTGAATTATACTTCGGATAACCATTTAATCCAAAAGCCATCTACTGTTGAGCCACCTGCCTTAGAATTGAAGCCCCTGCTAGGGCAGCTAAAATATGCTTTTCTTGGCTCAAATGATACGTTTCCCGTAATCATCTCTTCTAAGCTGCCACATGAACAGGAACGGCAGCTAATAGGCATGCTACGGCAGCAGAAAAAGGCAATTAGATGGACGATAGCTGATATTCAAGGCATTAGTCCGGCGTTATGCATGCACAAAATCCTTTTAGAGGAAGATCATAAGCCGACTATAGATGCCCAAAGGTGGCTAAACCATGCGATGAAGGAGGTGGTTCGTAAAGAGATAATCAAATGGTTAGATGCTGGTATTATTTACGCCATCTCCGACAGCAAATGGGTAAGCCCGGTGCAATGCGTTCCAAAGAAAGGAGGAATGACCGTGGTGACCAACGAAAACAATGAATTAATCCCAACCAGGACTGTGACCGGTTGGAGGGTTTGTATGGACTATCGGAAGCTTAACAAAGCTACCCGAAAAGACCACTTTCCTTTACCCTTTATTGATCAAATGCTTGATAGATTAGCGGGTAAACCTTACTATTGTTTTCTTGATGGTTATTCAGGTTATAATCAAATAGCTATCGCACCGGAAGATCAAGAAAAGACGACTTTCACATGCCGCTACGGAACGTATGCTTTTAGGAGAATGCCGTTTGGATTATGCAATGCACCCGCCACCTTCCAAAGGTGCATGATGGCCATATTCTCCGATATGGTGTAGGACTTCCTTGAGATTTTTATGGATGACTTTTCAGTCTTTGGAGACGATTTTGAGAGCTGCCTTGGCAATCTACAAAAGGTACTTGAAAGATGTGAAAAAGCGAACCTAGTTTTAAATTGGGAAAAATGCCACTTTATGGTGGATGAAGGGATAGTCCTTGGCCATAAGATTAGCTGCCGTGGGATTGAAGTCGACAGGGCCAAAATAGAAGTGATCGAGAAGCTGCCGCCGCCGACCACAGTCAAGGGTATTAGAAGTTTCTTGGGACATGCTGGTTTTTATCGGAGATTCATTGCAAATTTCTCAAAAATCACCAAGCCCCTATGCCATCTTTTGGAGCAGAACCGACCCTTTGACTTCAATGAAGAATGTACTGAAGCATTCAAGGTTCTGAAGGAAAAACTGGTAACAGCCCCAATAGTACAGCCACCAGATTGGACACAGCCATTTGAGATCATGTGTGATGCTAGTGACTATGCTGTCGGGGCAGCACTTGGGCAGCGGAAAGACAGGATATTTCATGTCATATATTATGCCAGCAAGACATTAAATGACGCCCAAGTGAACTACACCACCATAGAAAAAGAGTTATTAGCTGTGGTATTCTCCATTGACAAGTTTCGTTCTTACATACTTGGGACGAAGGTAATAGTGCACACAGACCATTCTGCCCTGAAGTATTTGTTCACGAAAAAGGATGCAAAGCCTCGATTGATACGGTGGATCCTGCTATTGCAAGAATTCGACCTTGAAATCAAGGACAAAAAAGGGACAGAAAATCAGGTGGCAGATCACTTGTCAAGGTTGGAGAAGGGACAGAGTCTACCAATAGATGAGACAAACATACTGGAGACCTTCCCAGACGAGCAGCTCTTTGCTGCTGCAATCACTGCCGCGACAGCCATGGCGGCAGGTAAGTCTTCTGAACTCCCCTGGTATGCTGATTTCGTTAATTTTATAGTTAGCGGAATAATTCCTTCTGATCTTAATTACCAAGCCAGGAAGAGGTTCCAAAATGATGTTAAGCATTATTATTGGGGCGAACCTCTTCTTTTCAAAATCTGTGCAGATCAGGTTATAAGGAGGTGTGTACCACAAGAAGAACAAGAAGACATTCTTCATCATTGCCATGCTTCACAATATGGAGGTCACTTAGGAGGTAACAAAACTGCTGCCAAGGTGTTGCAGTCAGGGTTTTATTGGCCGTCACTATACAAAGATGCACAAATCTTCTACAAGAGCTGTGACAGGTGCCAAAGGACAGGAAACATCTCAAGGAGAAACGAGATGCCGCTGCAGAACATTCTAGAGGTCGAAATCTTCGACGTTTGGGGGATTGATTTTATGGGACCTTTTCCATCCTCATGTGGAAATCTATACATCCTCCTGGCAGTAGATTATGTCTCTAAGTAGGTTGAAGCTATCGCCACTCAAAAGAATGATGCCAAAATAGTCCAAAGGTTTTTACACAAGAATATCTTTTCTAGGTTTGGCATCCCTAAGGCAATTATCAGTGATGAGGGGAGACATTTCGACAATAAGGTTATTGCTGCCGCCTTGAAGAAATATGGTGTCAAGCATCGGATCGCGACAGCATATCACCCACAGACCAATGGACAAGCTGAGATATCCAATATGGAAGTAAAGAACATTCTTGAGAAGATGGTTAAGCCAACTAGGAAAGATTGGTCTTTACTCCTCAATGATGCGTTATGGGCATATAGGACAGCTTTTAAAACTCCATTGGGCATGTCTCCATACCGATTGATTTATGGAAAAACCTGTCATCTGCCTGTCGAGATAGAGCACAGAGCATACTGGGCAATCAAGGCAGTGAATATGGACTTCGATAAGGTAGGCCAGAAAAGGCAGTTAGATTTAAACGAGATTGAAGAAATACGGACAATGGCCTACGACAATGCAAGAATCTACAAGGAGAAAACTAAGAAGTGGCATGACAGGAAGTTGCTGCCACGACAGTTCTGCCCAGGGCAGCTTGTATTGTTGTTCAATTCTAGACTGAAACTTTTCCCAGGGAAACTGAAATCTAGATGGTCTGGCCCATTCCAAGTCGTACAAGTTTTTCCCCATGGTGCCATCACAATCCGATCATTAAAAGATGGGCACCGATTCAAAGTCAACGGACAGCGCCTCAAGCATTATCAGGGGACTGAAGCCCCAGGAATACAGGAAGTGGTTACCTTAGGAGATGCCCCACCTGGCATCCCTAACTTAACCTAAATTTTATTTTTATTTGTTTTATTATTATGTATTATTAGGAAATAAGGTTTATTTTATTCGAATAATGTTTTTTTTTATCTTTATTGTTTTTTAGGAAATAAAGGAGTCAAGAAGAACAAGAGAAGTGAACTTAGCCCACCGCCTAGCCATCAGCCCAACAAAGCCCAATATTGAAGCCTGTCGTTCCAGCTGCTGCGGCAGACACGGAAAAGACAGGCTGTCACCAGACTGTCACGACAGACGCGAAAACGTGTAACAGACGCGTAACAGACGCAGAAACGCGTGCCAGTCGCATCGGACACGCTAAAGCTCAACAGCCGCCCCGTTATTCACGCCTGCCGTTACAGCTTCAACGGGCAGCAACTCCTCTTCTATAAAACCCCGTTTCATTTTCATTTTCATTCACTTCTGCTTTTCTTACTTGCTCTCCCCCCTTTAGTTTTCGTTTGTTTTATTTTACTTTCAACAACCCTTGCACTAACATGTCTTCCAGAAGAACCCGCCGCAGTGCTGCTTCACCTTCTTCACCGGCAGCACCTACCCCACAATCCTTTGCTACTAGAGATTTATGGGAAGAAAGAGGCTTTATTTACACTCCGAAAGCAGTCAATATGAGCCTCAAGCCTTTCATCGCAAGGACGATTAGAGCCCTCATGTGGGAACAATTCGCGGAGCAACCAGCAGAGATGAACGAAACGCTGGTGAGGGAATTTTATGCTGCCATCGGCAACAGAATGGCAACAACAGTGACTGTCCGAGGGACAGAAGTGCAATTCACAGCCGAGCGCATTAACTCTTTTTATGGCCTCTATTTCGGCCCCAACGATGATGCTCACCAGCAGTTCCTTGACACTCTAGATGAAGCTGCCTATGATGCTGTCATGGCAGAAGTAACGGAAGAAGGTACTGAATGGAACACAAGCCGCAAAAATCCCCACACAGTGAAGAGGGGGCAGCTGCTGCCGGAGGCCAAATTGTGGAATGCCTTCATCAAGAAGAGGATCCTGCCGTCATCACATCACACCACTGTTGACCAGCAGAGGTTAGCCCTAATACACTCCATTCTAAATAAACGACCCATTAATGTGGGGAGTTATATACGGGAGAGTATTTTGGACTGCGCCCATAGATCGACGGCCCTCCTCTATCTTCCCTACCTTATCACGTCCCTCTGCCACTGTTATGCCGTGCCGGAAGCCGACACCGATCGCATAGTGAAAGGACGGGGCTGGACAGATAAAAACATCATCAGCCTCATGGAGCTGACAGTAGCAACCCCCCTCTCTTCTTTCAACCCTGCTACCGCCCCAGCTGAATCGTCAGAGCAGCCAAACCCTGAACCTGCCGCCGCAGCAGCCGCTCCGACAGATCCATCCACTCAAATCCTTGCTGCTATTCAAAGGATGGAGGACAGACAGCTGGGCCTCATGACATTCATCAAGGATTTTGCCGCATCCACGGTAAATTTCATTCACAATACTTTAAATTTCCCTGATGTTGTCTTCCCCACCTTCCCTGCCCACTACTTCACTATACCCACCCCTGCCCACACACCTACACCTGCTGCCACACCATATACACCATCTGCTGCCTCCATTCCATCCCCTGCCCCGACGGCAGCTGGCAGCCCTCATGTCGAAACATCCGCTCGAGGAACAAAGCGACCGGTGCCCTCAGATTACCTTGCTGCCTTTGTTGTTGGGTTCTCTTCCTCCTCCGTCTGGGCAGACAGCGACGCTGAACCCACTATTCAGAAGAACCTGTCGAAAGAATTTACACCGGTAAAGAGGTAGAAAAGAATGGCAGTCAAGAAACCTCTGCCAACAGCCAGCGGCAGCAGTAGCAGCAGCGGCAGCAGCTCGGACATCCAGGTTGTACAGCAGTGAAGACAGTGCTTAAAAATTTAAGTTTCCTATTTTCTTATTGTTGCCTGCTATTTATATATATTTTGTGATGTACTGCCTTCATTTATTTTGCTTTTATTTTGTCATTTGCATTGAGGGCAATGCAACCCTCGAGTTTGGGGGTGGCAACCCTCCATATTAATGGAGTCCAAGTACATCTTAGTTAATTGTTGTGTCTTTTACTTAGTTATTTTTCTCTTAAAAAAAATTGGCTTAAAACTGTGAATTGAACTTGCCTGTCGTGACAGCTCTGTCGTGGCAGCATCTTTAGGATAGTTTAAGGAGAAGTTTAGAGCCTTTCTATAGTTCTGAAAATTTAAACACCATTGTGACTGTTATACTGCTTAGATTTCTTTCAGCCAAACTAGAATAGGAAGCTTAGCACTTGAATAGCCCCTAGAGGTGCCTAACACTGGCTCTAGGAAAGAAGTTTAGCAAAAGAGACTCAACAGCCCTAGAGGTGCCCGAAACTGGCTCTAGGAAGTTAACTAGAGGTGCCAAAAACTGGCTCTAGTAAAACTTTAGCTTGAAAAATAGAGAAATCGAGTCAAAACAAAACATCAAAGAAGCATGAAAATGTGCCTTCAGAAAGATAAACTTTGGCATAAAAATTCGAATTAAGATTTGAATATTCTAGTGAAACTAAGAGAGTCTTAGCATATAACTGTTCACAAGCATGCACACACTGCACGAGGACTATAGTGAGATTTCGGACAGATCCTAAACTATCCGACAGGTTGCTGCCGTCACAGGGAATGAACGACGGGTAAGGGAAAGTTCACTGTTTGAAAGCCAAAACAAAAAATATTTTTTCTTTTAGGTCTTAGCTGCTTGAGGGCAAGCAAAAACTTGAGTTTGGGGGTGTGTTGAGTGTGTTAAAGTTCTATTATTTACACCCTTTTTAACCCATATTTCTGCTGCATTCAAGCATTATTCATTGCATTTAGGTTAGTTTACAGCAAAACATCACAAATATATTCAAAGGCACAGATTCTACTAAAAATGGCTGTTTTTGCAGGTTGCTGCTGTAGAAGACGGAGAAGGCAGGCGCAGGGCAGAGAAGCAGAAGAGCTGAACTGGACAAGCAGACAAAGAGGACGATGCTGCCATGGTGCCGCCGTGACAGCAGAGGACGACAGCAAGTTAGTGGAGAAAAAGCAAAATGGACCTCGATAGATAGAGAAAATTCTGCTCGTCTGTCGGGTGAAAACCTTATATTTTTCCAAGCCCCGGATCAAAAGATATGTCAAGCCCAAAGCTCAAGGAGAGAAAATCCCAATAAAGAAGGAGGACGGCTGGAAAGTAGATTCCTTGGAGATTAAGTCTTTATTAGAATCATACTTTTAATTAAAGTTGTAATCCTTGTTAACTTAGATAACTTGAGCCCAAAGCTTATATAAGGGCATATATTTTAACCTAGGACCGCATAACCCATTACCCCATAACCGACAACCAAAAACCCCTAGCCGTTTACCAGCCGCCGACATGTTCTAAATTCCCCCTAGGGCCACGGGTTGATTTGTAAAGTAGTTGCAAGGATTGTTTTGTTTTAGGAATTTTCTGTTCAATAAAATAAACTTCAAGTTCTCTTATTTTGGTTATTAATATCTTGCAAGAGCATCGGGAGAGCATTGTGAGGTTATCTATTTACTTAGCATCGGGAGAATTAAGTATACAAAAGAAATAAGAGCAAGTTCTCTAGTTTATAGTTGAACTATCTCGTGCCTAGTGATAGGGCGAGGTTAAGTGGCTAAAGAAGAATTCATACACATCGGAGTTCATCCTTCGATTCACGCCGTGAGGTATCATCAAGACGTGATCATCGACAGACTTGGACCTAGGGATAGGCCAAGGCAGATCTGGGATTCTTGCCAAACTTGAAAGTACTGAGTTGGTATGTTTGCTGCCGCGACGATCAACGGACCGCTGCCGCGACAGGTGCTGCCGCGACGGGCGCGACGACAGAACTGGATTTCCTAAACTCGACAATACCTGCACTACTGAGCAATTCAATACCAGCCCATTCTCTCTATCTTGATATCTTTACTCTTTTATTTACGTTTTCCTTTATTATTTTCGTGACAACTCTCAATTATTTCCTTTACTTTCGTGCAGTGAATTAAGATGAAGCTATTAGTCCAATCCCTGTGGAGACGATATCCGATACTTCGTATCACTTTACTACTTGCGTCGTGTATACTTGCACTACCATTGCGATAGACTATTTTACACGCAACAAGTTCCCAAAAAGCTTATTTGTGAAAGGCACATCGATCAGATAACAAACAGGGACTCAATTGCACTTATTATAAGAATCGGGACCAAAATGTAAATTCTGTGAATTAGAGGGTCTTTACTAATTTTTATGTTACCAATAAGAAATTAGTCATGTTTCATGCTTCCCTGCCAAAATTCACCATAATTGGGCATCCCAAACTCATACAATTGCAAACACAACTTTCGGGACTAAAATGCAAATTTTGCAAACTTCAGCACCATTCAAATCAGTGCCCAACGGTCACCTGTTTCGAAACGGCATTGACCGTTCCGAAACGCGGGTTGGTTCTGAGACTGGTTCCGAAATAGGGCCTTCCAGTAGCCAAATCGTTTCGGAACGCCCCTTAGCGTTTCGAAACACGAAGACCATTTCAGGCCCCCGTTTCGAAACACTAGAGGGTGTTTCGATACGATTTGCCTAGATTCAGCAGCAAACTCTGGTTTTTCATTCATAAACCCATTCAAACACCACCTAATGACTCCCTAATCATGTCAACAAATCAACAAACATATAAGGTGCATGTTTAGAACTCCTAAACACGTTCATAGCATCAACATGATAAACTCATATTTCTAGAGGCATGCTTCCTAGTCAAGCAAACCAATAAGCAATCCAAAGCAAAATCAAGCATTAAAGGCCATTTACAATCCAAATCAGCCAAGGCAAACATGCCACAACAACAGGGAGTCAAATACATCTCCCAAACCAAAGTTTAGATTCCCATTGCCAAATTACCAAAACTAATAGTGTATGAAAACATCACCATACATGAGCTTGGTTTCCCTTGGACACTCTTTGCTTCCTTGTTGCCCTCAAACACTTCAATTGTCTGCATTATTGGTAAAAGAGAGAGTGTAAGCACAAATGCTTAGTGAGACATGCTCTAAGTAAAACCAACACAATAATGCATTTTTAGAAAATACTTTCAACAAAGCTTTTAAACCATATACTCATCTCTTTCTCATGCTACCATGCATCATTTACAAGCGTCTCATGCTTCATTATATTCAATACATTATATTGGCTTCCAAGTGATAGTTCATAACCATTTCAACACAAAACACAATCGGATACGCGGATTACAAGCGTTGTCCCACACGCTTCATACACACTACCGGACTACACAAGGTTCACACTCAAGGGCAATCCCTCCATTGATGTGACACTCGTGGTGGAGTATAACGGTACAATCACAACCTCTCAACACAACTCATCGGTAGTTGTATAATTCCTCTAACGAGAGTAAGGGACACATAACACAAGATCCACACACGGACTTTTAACCACCGTTGTGATCTTACCTCAATCGTTAGGGTACTTGGATGGAGTTTACGGTATAATCACAACCCCTCAACATCCAAGGTGACTTTACTTACGGTGCACCCAATCCTATTGCCGGCTAACTATATCTGATTCAAGTACTTTAAAACCATTTCATCACTTGCCAATATACATCAAAACCATCATCAATTCACTGTTTTAAAGCATTAATCAAAGCCATTAAACATCATGCATCTCCTTGCATCATTACCAAACTAATAACATGTCAAACCAAGGATCTCTTACCTTGAGTATCCTTCAACACATGGCTTTCAAAACCAACATTAAACATGCTAAAACAAGCTTTCAAAACAGAAATTAAACATGCTAAATTTATAACCAATGCATCAAACCACTTCTTAGCACAACCGAAGGAGTTTTTCCGAAAACTTACTCTTGAGCTTAGATAAGTTGTTTAGACTTAAACTAAGCTCCCAAAACCTCCAAATATTCGTTTCAAAGCTAGAAAACCATCTCCACTCACCAATTTCTTTTCGCTAGCTTGCCGAAAGGCCGATTAAGCCTCCGGATCAACTCCAACAGTGTCCGAAGATGTCTACCCTGTTTTAAACACATCAAAGCAGAGGATTAATGCATCATCATGCATTGAAATCTTCAGCCAACACTCCAAAACTCGCTGCTCTACCTAAACCCAACATTTCGGCTACCAAACACAACCGAATTACCTCTAAACTCTTCCAAAACTTAGCCCAGCCAAGATTCATCACTTCTAATCATTTCTAAACATCAGTTAACATCAAAAACAACTCTCACCTCGTCCTTATACCTCCAGCTATAACAGAACACCAAAAACACCTCAAAAACCACCATTTTCATAAGCAAAGACTTAGGAAATACAACCTATTCGGGATTGGATTGATAAAACCTCATTTCTAACATCGTTAAACATCCAAAATACATTAAAGAATCATCTCAAAATAGAGCCCAATCAATCTCAACGAAATTCTTGAAGATCCCTTCCAAAATCTTGAGTTTTAAGCCAAAATCAAGTCTCTAACATTAAAATCATTTATAAAACTTAAATTAAGGATTGAAAACTTGGGAATTTCAGTAAAGAACTGAGTATTTAGAGGAGAAGAACAATCTTACCTCTAAATGGTGATTCCTCCTTGATTTGGGCAAAATTCCATGAAAAATCAATGTGGAAATCAAAAGGTTTTGTTGCTAGATTGATTATGAAACAATGAGTGATGGAAATATCATCAAATGAGGTGAAGATCAAAGTGATTTGTGCTTGAGAAAATGTGTTTGGATGATGGGATTTTGAGAGAAAAAGGAATGAGAGAAAATTAGGAAAAGGTAGTTATGAGAATCTAAAAGTAGTTTCCATCCTTATTTTATTTAATTAAAACTTTAATTAAATCACCAAAATTAAGGAAAAATCTGGAGAAAACATTTTTGGGTAAATTAGCTCCTTAAAGATTCAAAGTTTCAATCCTTACAAAACAGTCACCACAAAACTTTTCAAAAATCGCATTTTGGTCACTACACCGAAATGTAGTATTTCCAAACATTATTTTGTTAAATTGATTTCACCACTCTCTTATATATCTTAAAAGATGATTTTTTAGATATTTTTCTATATTTTTAAAGCATCCTGAACTAAGCTTTTCCTGAAACCTCCTTTTATATTCAAACCGTTTCTCAGACCGGTCCAACCAAAACCCTAAACTCCTAATCACAAAACTGGGGTGTTACAACTCTCTCCCTCTTAAGAAATTTCGTCCCTGAAATTTACCTGGAGGAAAAAGGTAAGGAAACTGCTTCTTCATGTCATCCTTCCTTTCCCACGTGGCTTTCTCAACACCACAATGCCTCCACAACACCTTAACCAATTCAATGGTCATGCCTCGAAGCACTTTACTGTCCGAATCCAGAATTTCAACCGGCTCTTCATCATAGGTAAAGTCTGGGTTCAACTCCACCTCTTCCACTGGCATAACATGCGAAGGATCCGATCTATACCTCTGAAGCATAGAGACATGAAACACATCATGAATCCTTTCCAACTCTGGCGGCAACCTCAGCTTGTACGCAACAGGACCCACCCGTTCAATCACCTCGTATGGTCCAATATACCTAGGGCTCAACTTACCCTTCCGGCCAAACCCCATAACTTTCTTCTAAGGCGAAACCTTCAAGAACACACGGTCACCTATCGCAAACTCAATCTCCTTACGCTTCAAATCCGCGTAAGACTTATGTCGATCAGAAGCTGCCTTCAATCGCTCACAAATGAGCTTCACCTTCTCGGTGGTTTCCTTCAACAAAGCCGGCATCGAGACCAACTTCTGACCTATTTCAGCCCAGCAAAGAGGAGTTCTGCACTTCCTCCCATACAAGGCTTCATAAGGTGCCATTTGAATACTTGCCTGGAAGCTATTATTATAAGCAAACTCCACCAAGGGCAAATGCTTCTCCCAAGAACCCTGAAACTCAATCACACATCACCTCAACATATCCTCAAGCACTTGGATAACACGCTCCGACTGACCATCCGACTGTGGATGATAAGAAATACTGAAATTCAACCGCGTACCCAAAGCTTGGTGCAAACACTCCCAAAAACGCGATGAAAACCTTGGATCTCTATCCGACACTATAGACTTTGGCACACCATGCAGTCGCACAATCTCAACAATGTACAACTCGACAAGCTTGTCCAAGGTAAACATAGTATGCACAGGTAAGAAATGTGCACACTTCGTAAGGCGATCCACAATCACCCACACCGAATTCTTCTTCGATGGCGACAAAGGCAAACCAGACACAAAGTCCATGGTAATCCTTTCCCACTTCCACTCAGGAATCCTCAACGGTTGCAACAATCCTGAAGGAAACTAATGCTCAGCTTTAACCCGCTGACAAATCATGCACTTACTCACGTACTCCGCAACATTAAAACAGATCACGATACATCTTTGTACTACCAGGGTGCATAGCAAAAGGACTACTATGAGCTTCAGCCAGAATAGTACGCCTCAACTCCGCATCATTAGGCACTACTATCCGAATTCCAAAACATAAAACTCCATCATCATTAAAACAGAATTCCGATGGTCTATCCTCAGCAATATCCTGAACATGTGGCACCAAAGAATCATCCAACAACTGCTTATCCTTAATCAACTGAACCAAAGATGGTTTCACTTGTAACTCAGCCACAAGACCTCCATCTTGCGAAATACTCAAACTGGCAAATATAGCCCTTAACTCCACTGCCACCTTCCTACTCAAGACATCCGCTACAGCATTAGCTTTTCCCGGATGGTACTCGATCGTCAGATCATAATCTTTAAGCAACTCCACCCAACGTCGTTGCCTAAGATTCAACTCTTTTTGAGACATCAAATACTTCAAACTTTTGTGATCCGTGTACACAGTACACTTCTCACCGTACAGGTAATGTCTCCAAATTTTCAAAGCAAAGACCACCGCATCTAACTCAATGTCATGCGTAGGATAATTGCGCTCATGCACCTTCAACTGGTGCGATGCATAAGCCACCACCTTACCCTCTTGCATCAACACACACCCCAACCCAACATATGATGTGTCGCTGTACACCACAAACTCTTTCCCTGATTCAGGTTGAACCAAGATAGGAGCTTGCGTCAAAGCTGCCTTAAGTTGCTCAAAAGCTTGTTGTCTCGCTTCCGTCCACTCATATTTAACATCCTTTTGCAAAAACTTCATCAAAGGTGCAGCAATCTTTGAAAATCCATCCACAAACCTCCGGTAATATCCTGCCAACCCAAGGAAACTACGGACTTCATGAACAGACTTAGGAGGCTTCCAATTCATCACTGCCTCAACCTTCTGAGGATCAACACGAATCCCTTCAGCAGAAACCACATGACCAAGGAAAACAACTTCCTTAAGCCAGAATTCGCACTTGCTCAGCTTAGCATAAAGCTGATTTTCCAACAACTCCTGCAATACAATCCTCAAATGCCCTTCATGCTCCTCCTCAGTACGAGAGTACACAAGGATATCGTCAATGAACACCACAACAAACTTATACATGTATTCATGGAACACTCTATTCATTATGTCCATAAAAGCTGCAGGAGCATTCGTCAAGCCAAATGGCATTACAAGGAACTCATAATGCCCATATCTCGTCCTAAAGGCTGTTTTTGGCACATCTACATCTTTCACCTTATGCTGGTAGTAACATGACCTTAAGTCAATCTTAGAGAACACAACCGCTCCCCTAAATTGATCAAAAAGATCATCAATCCTCGGCAAAGGATACCGATTCTTGATAGTCAACTTGTTCAACTGACGATAATCGATGCACATTCTCATAGTGTCATCCTTCTTCTTCACAAACAAGACCGGTGCACCCCACGGTGACACACTCGGCCGAATGAAACCACGGTCAAGCAACTCCTGAAGTTGCGTCTTCAACTCCTTCAACTCCTTAGGTGCCATGCGATAAGGAGCAATGGACACTGGAGTTGTGTTTTCATACAGCTCAATTCCAAACTCCACCTCTCGACTAGGCGGCAATCCAGGTAACTCCTCTAGAAACACTCCAGGGAACTCTAGCACATCCCTGATATCTTGAATGCGCAACTCCTTAGAGCTAGGATTCATCACAAAGGTTAGGTAAGCCTCACAACCTTGCCTCATCATTCGGCTTGCTTCCAACGTAGACACCACATTGGCAAGAAACTTCACATTCTCACCAACCACCACTACTTCGTAATCATCCGCAAGTTTCAACGAAACTCGCTTGTTCTCAAAATCCACCACAGCTCGATGTTCAACAAGCCAATCCATACCAAGGATTACATCAAAACCATAGAATGGTAATTCCATGAGATCAACAAGGAAAACATGGTTTTGCACTTTCAAAGGACATCTCATATACAACTTCCGTGTTACGACTGTCTCACCAATGTAACTAGTCACACGCATACCAACATCCAAAGACTCAATAGGTAGACCAAGCATTTGAGCATGTTCACGCAATATGTATGAGTGTGTAGACCCATAATCAATCAAGGAAAGAAATGACAAAGATTGCAAAGTAAAGGTACCTGCGATCACATCTGTATCATTCCTTCCCTAACGCTAAGCATACACTCGAGCCTGGCCCCCACCCTCAGGTTGAACAGCCACAACATGCGCCACATTCCTCCCACCTTCATCTCTGCGCTGAAAGTTACCACGGCTGCGCCCACGACCTCTCTGTAGTGCAACTACCCAGGAGCACGTCCCTGACCACCACCGGCCAACAAAGGACACTCCCTCCTCATGTGGTATGCCGAACCACAATTCCAACATGAGTTACCTGTCACTACAACAGGAGCCTGAACCTCCCTCGCTGCCCGAGGACAATCTCGCCTCAAATGTCCACGAGATCCACACGTCCAACACGTGTTCTGTTCAGCCCTCGTCATATCTCCCTGAGCAGGCGCACCATGTCCTCCATTACCATGCCTAGCAGAAGATTGATACCTCTTATCTTGTCCTCTCTTGTTCCGTCCACCACCAGAACCATGATCAGCAGCTCTTTTTCCCAAGCTAGAACTAACGCCTCTGGAAGACAAACCCAAGTTCTGCTCGATGTCCTTCGCCCGACTTACAAGTACATCAAAATCGGTATAATCAGTCGCAAGCATAAAAGTCTTCAAATCCGTTACCAATCTATAACGGAAACGTTCACACCTCTCCCGTTCATCAGGGATTAGCTCAGGTGCATACTGACTAAGGCGGACAAACTGGATCTCATATTCAGCTACCGTCATGCTTCCTTGCACAAGAGACATAAATTCTCTTTTCTTCTCATCTAGGTATCACACACCCAGATACTTCTGCTTGAACGCATTCAAGAAGAACGTCCAAGTCACATCAGTGTCCTCCATTCCAGAGACAGTGGCCGTCCACCACGTATAAGCATCATCATGCAGCAATGACACCACACAACCCAACTTCTTCACATTATTGCAGTTCATTTGCCCCAAAATCCTCTTGGTGCTTTCCAACCAAGATTCAGATCCTTCCGGAGATAAACCTCTGAACTCAGTCCCTCCTAGACTGCGAAGACGTTCTAAAGGCAATCTCACGTTAGCATCATCCTGATGCGTAGCTCCATGAGCTCCAGCTACTGCTGCCTGAAAGGCTCCAGCAATAGCCTGAATCAACACAGCCATGTTAGGAGCAGCTTGCCCCTGCACACCTTCAGGTCCAGCGACCCCAGCACCAGCACCAACACCAGCATTATCTCCTCCAACACCACCACCGCCGGGTGGTCCACCACCAGGGGGAGGAGGTAAATCCACAACATTCTCAGCGTTCTCATCATTCTCGTTCTCATTCTGAGCCATAGCTCTTGTATTTATTCTCATCTCTCTACGCGGCCCCATTTACAAGAAAACAATGCACTGACACAAATGCAATATACATAATTAGGCTCAACAAGGTAAGTAATCCAAGTACTCAAGCTCTTTTTCAAAAAACAATTCCTTACATTAGTTTTGATATGGCAATGGGATCCCCTAACACACTCCATCATAGCATATCATCACAATTGAAACCATGCATCACTATTCAGACAACATTCTTTCACCCAAAAGGCATATCATGCAAATACACATACATCATGCACATATCAAATCCCAAAGATACGAGAACTCAACTCTGATACCACCAAATGTAACCCCCTTAGCCCGGCCTAGACGGTTGACCCAAACTATTTAGTTTACACGGGGAAAACCAAAGTCAACCCGAAAGTCAACCTTGGTTCACGACCCTTTTTTTTCTTTTTAATCTTATCTAGATGCACATTAACCCTAGTGAGTTCCCAAAAAGCTTATTTGTGAAAGGCACAGCGATCGGATAACAAACAGGGACTCAATTGCACTTATTACAAGAATAGGGACCAAAATGTAAATTCTATGAATTAGAGGGTCTTTACTGATTTTTATGTTACCAATATGAAATTAGTCATGTTTCATGCTTCCCTGCCAAAATTCACCATCATTGGGCATCTCAAACTCATACAATTACGAACACAACTTTCGGGACTAAAATGCAAAGTTTGCAAACTTCAGCACCATTCAAATCAGTGCCCAACGGTCACCTGTTTCGAAACGGCATTGACCATTCCGAAACGCGGGTTGGTTCCAAGACTGGTTCCGAAACAGGGTCTTCCAGTAGCCAAATCGTTTCGGAACGCCCCTTAGCGTTTCGAAACACGAAGACCATTTCAGGCCCCCGTTTCGAAACACTAGAGGGTGTTTCGATACGGTTTGCCCAGATTCAGCAGCAAAGTCTGGTTTTTCATTCATAAACCCATTTAAACACCACCTAATGACTCCCTAATCATGTCAACAAATCAACAAACATATAAGGTGCATGTTTAGAACTCCTAAACACGTTCATAGCATCAACATGATAAACTCATATTTCTAGAGGCATGCTTACTAGTCAAGCAAACCAATAAGCAATCCAAAGCAAAATCAAGCATTAAAGGCCATTTACAATCCAAATCAGCCAAGGCAAACATGCCACAACCACAGGGAGTCCCATACATCTCCCAAACCAAAGTTTAGATTCCCATTGCCAAATTACCAAAACTAATAGTGTATGAAAACATCTCCATACATGAGCTTGGTTTCCCTTGGACACTCTTTGCTTCCTTGTTGCCCTCAAACACTTCAATTGTCTGCATTACTGGTAAAAGAGAGAGCGTAAGCACAAATGCTTAGTGAGACATGCTCTAAGTAAAACCAACACAATAATGCATTTTTAGAAAATACTTTCAACAAAGCTTTTAAACCATATACTCATCTCTTTCTTATGCTACCATGCATCATTTACAAGCGTCTCATGCTTCATTATATTCAATACATTATATTGGCTTCCAAGTGATAGTTCATAACCATTTCAACACAAAACACAATCGGATACGCGGATTACAAGCGTTGTCCCACACGCTTCATACATACTACCGGACTACACAACGTTCACACTCAAGAGCAATCCGTCATTGATGTGACACCCGTGGTGGAGTATAATGGTACAATCACAACCCCTCAACACCACTCATCGGTAGTTGTATAATTCCTCTAATGAGAGTAAGGGACACATAACACAAGATCCACACACGGACTTTTAACCACCGTTGTGATCTTACCTCAATCGTTAGGGTACTTGGATGGAGTTTACGGTACAATCACAACCCCTCAACATCCAAGGCGACTTTACTTACGGTGCACCCAATCCTATAGCCAGCTAACTATATCCGATTCAAGTACTTTAAAACCATTTCATCAATTGCCAATATACATCAAACCATCATCAATTCACTGTTTTAAAGCATTAATCAAAGCCATTAAACATCATGCATCTCCTTGCATCATTACCAAACTAATAACACGTCAAACCAAGGATCTCTTACCTTGAGTATCCTTCAACACATGGCTTTCAAAACCAGCATTAAACATGCTAAAACATGCTTTCAAAACAGAAATTAAACATGCAATTTATAACCAATGCATCAAACCACTACTTAGCACAACCGAGGGAGTTTTTCCGAAAACTTACTCTTGAGCTTAGCTAAGTTGTTTAGACTTAAACTAAGCTCCCAAAACCTCCAAATAATCGTTTCAAAGCTGGAAAACCATCTCCACTCACCAATTTCGTTTCGCTAGCTTGCCGAAACGCCGATTAAGCCTCCACATCAACTCCGAAAGTGTCCGAAGATGTCTCCCCTATTTTAAACACATCAAAGCAGAGGATTAATGCATCATCATGCATTGAAATCTTCAGCCAACACTCCAAAACTCGCTGCTCTACCTAAACCCAACATTTCGGCTACCAAACACAACCGAATTCACCTCTAAACTCTTCCAAAACTTATCCCAGCCAAGATCCATCACTTCTAATCATTTCTAAACATCAAAAACAACTCTCACCTCGTCCTTATACCTCCAGCTATAACAGAACACCAAAAACACCTCAAAAACCACCATTTTCATAAGCAAAGACTTAGGAAATACAACCTATTCGGGATTGGATTGATAAAACCTCATTTATAACATCATTAAACATCCAAAATACATTAAAGAATCATCTCAAAATAGATCCCAATCAATCTCAACTAAATTCTTCAAGATCCCTTCCAAAATCTTGAGTTTTAAGCCAAAATCAAGTCTCTAACATTAAAACCATTTATAAAACTTAAATTAAGGATTGACAACTTGGGAATTTCAGTAAAGAACTGAGTATTTAGAGGAGAAGAACAATCTTACCTCTAAATGATGATTCCTCCTTGATTTGGGCAAAATTCCATGAAAAATCAATGTGGAAATCAAAAGGTTTTGTTGCTAGATTGATTATGAAACAATGAGTGATGGAAATCTCATCAAATGAGGTGAAGATCAAAGTGATTTGTGCTGGAGAAAATGTGTTTGGATGATGGGATTTTGAGAGAAAAAAGGAATGAGAGAAAATTAGGAAAAGGTAGTTATGAGAATCTAAAAGTAGTTTCCATCCTTATTTTATTTAATTAAAACATTAATTAAATCACCCAAATTAAGGAAAAATCTGGAGAAAACATTTTTGGGTAAATTAGCTCCTTAAAGATTCAAAGTTTCAATCGTTACAAAACAGTCACCACTAAACTTTTCAAAAATCGCATTTGGGTCACTACACCGAAATGTAGTATTTCCAAACCGTTTCTCAGACCGGTCCAACCAAAACCCTAAACTCCTAAGCCCAAAATTGGGGTGTTACAGTTCCAGATACCGCCAAGGACGCTGTCTAAGCAGCATTGCCACCATCTATCGCCCAAGCAGGAGTTACACCGACTTAGCCAAGATGGGTCGTGATTAAAAGAGGGCAATTTCCTAAGCCCAATAAGCTATGTCTTGCAATTTTTTGAAGCATGTAGCGGCCGGTAGAGCTGATCTAAGAACAATAAGTAGGAGCACTTATCCTTACTTGCGGAAGAAAGAAATGTCTAAAGAGTCCGTATTTAAGTAATAAAGGAGTCTGTATCTAATGTAAGTTACTTTTAGAACTCCTACTTCAAGGAGGACTCAAACTTAGGCCATGAGCCCTATATATACCCAATGTATGTGAGAGTATAGGGGCATGATGATAACGTGGGTGAGAGGATGAGAGCCTGAGCAGCAGCACAGTGAGATGTAGTTAGATAGGTTGGAGTTGTTGGGGGTCGCGGCCCAACTCTCTTAGGGTTTAGGCGCGTGTATGTAAAGTAGTTTGAGGGAAACAGTTGTAATAGTTTTGAGTTGTTTTCAATAAACTTCCAAAGTTTGCTTAATCCATGCTCTTTGTTCTTTCAATTAGTCTACACCAGTCAATTGAAGAGAAAATCCATTTGTCGGGCACGAAAGTGCAAGGCTCACGAAAGAGTTAAGCACAACCACAACATGTAAAGGCGTGACTAACTTTGTTCCACACTAGTCCACAAGTTTCAGAGGCTAAGAGGGATCACCAAGCGAATGAACTTGCATGTGTTAGGTTGATGCTGAGATTGCTAGGTATTGCCTACATCACGTAAGTGTTTGAGCATCTTAACTTAGAAATAGGAGGGACCACTATCGACTATGCCACCGAACTTTGGAATGTCTGCCAGACTTGCCGCCAATACTTCTTTCCATTCCACCTGCCGAGACAACACACTCCTACAGTGGCATTGACCTGCTACGGCCGCGTGACAGGGTCGTAGTTTGCTACCCGCCATCCCGCCGAGGCAGCAATTCATGGCAGCGCAAAACATGCTCAGACTTTACAATGCAGTCCACAGGCCACTAAGCTGCATTTGTCTTACCCAATCTATCGACCTAATTTCTCCTTATCACTTGTCTCATCACTATCTTTATTTTATTTGTGTTTTTATATTTCCACATCATGAGATTTAATTACGCATTTACTAAATCCTTGTGCAGGAAGCCATTCATAGGAGCTGCTCCAATCCCTGTGGGAGACGATATCTTTTATACTATAACTTGACAAGAGTGTGCACTTGCGCTAATAAGTAGAGAAAACCCGAACGCTCTACAAGTAGCGATGAGGTTATGGGAACCTTCCTCATGTTTGGCGAAAGTAGTTGGGTGCGTTGCATTACACTTGTGATATTGTACCATTTGTTTTATGTTATAAAGAATTTTAAGAAAATATTATTGTATTTTACGACTATGGTTTTCTTGCACTTTAAAGACACACTAAGCTCTTTAGCTTGCTCCCTCATAGTTCCTCTTACATATATCTTTGGACATTAGGCGACGTGGTACTTGGAGGATCTCACCTTTTATCCGTTTATTTTATTATTCAGTACGAAACTATTTTAAGTTATTAAGATTATTATTTATTATTTTGAGACATTGATGTAACTTCATACTTTGAGACTATTTATGTTTTTGGATTGTTTTTAGCCTTCATCTACCGTGGTTTTTATTAAGAGATTTTTATTAAATATTCAAATATTGTTTATAATATTTTGTTTTATTTATTATAAACGACTTATTAAATTATATATATATTCTTTATTTTTAAATTAAAGTATAATTCTTAAATTTGGTTTTCTTGAGGGTTAAGTTTTCAATCATAACTTCCTAAATTTAGTCTTTTCTTTTAGGCTGGGTTTAGGGGGTTACATTTAGTGGTATCAGAGCTAAGTTCAACCCTCGGATTGTGAGGCTCACATAAAATTTTAAACTGAAAATAATTTTTGCATGCATATTAAATATTTTTGGGCAAATTGAGATATTATGATAAATTTATTATTTTAAAGAATTAAAGATATATTTTGATCATAAACTCTAAGTACAAACTCTAAATCTAGGTTAATTTCCTTTTGTAGATAAAGTATTATGCCACCTCGTGGGAGCTCTAGATTAGCGATCGGTCGTGGTCGTGGCCGAGGCCGTGGTCGAGGCCGTACCATTACTACAAAGAGTGACATTACACCCCATGTGGATCTGCCACAAAATCAAGATGATATTCATGACGATGATGATGTAGAGTAGCAGCTTGTGGAACATACTAGAGCTCAACAGACTGATGATGGGGATCCACCTATTCAACAGACTCGGAGTAATGGTGCACATGATTCTAGGGATAGTGAGACTATGGACATGGATACTGCTACAATGTATCGAGAGTTACTTCGTTACCTCCGTCAGTCTGAGGGTGCTAAGAAACCCATATCTACCGAGCTCTTGGTTTCCGGGATGACTATTTTGATGGGAAGACGAGAACGAATCTGGTTGATGTAGAGTACTAGCTAAAGAAGCTTCAACGTTTGTTTGTTGAGATGAATTATCCCACCGATCAGAAGCTTAGGGCTGATGTATCATTGCTTTAGGGTGAAGCCCAAAATTGGTGGGAGGCAGAGGAAAATTTTGTTGTAGCTAGTCAGATCTCAGGGTATTGTTTTCGTCAGTCATTTCGAGACCGTTATGTTGGACCAGAGTACTTAGCACAATGACGACATGATTTCATGAATATATAGTAGAATGGTATGACCGTAAATTATTATGAGATAGAGTTTATGAGGCTGCTCCAGTATGTCTTGGGGTTAGTGACCACTGAGAAAGAAAAATGTGACTGGTTTCTAAGAGGAATGCGATATGCGATTAAAGAGGGTGTCGCTTTGCACATGGATACAGAGTATAAAGTGATTACAAAACGGGCTAGGGCTGTTGAACAGATTGAAGCACAGAAGAAACAACATAAATCTCATTATATCGATCGAGCTAGGAAGCAATTGACCGTATCTGTTCAACACGGTCAGGGGAATCAGTCTAGGAAGAGATCCGGAGATGAGTCCGACCATCAGGGTTATTTCAGAGCCAGACCAGCAACTTCTACTATTTCGACCGCTAGTGTAGGTGGTTTGACAAGTTCCCGCTCTTTTCCAATATGTTCTTACTATAACAAACAACATAATGGTGAGTGTCGGATGAATTTGGGAGCATGCTTCTTATGTGGTTCTTTAGAGAAATTTTGGAGTGATTGTCCCTTCGCCCATGGTTCTAACCAAGTTCTGACACAGTCTCAAAGTTCAGTACAAGCACCATCTAGAGGTAATGGACAGAATAGACATGTTACACTGAGTCATGCTAGTAGAGGTAGACCTGGACAAAGTAATAGGTCGGATGCTAGATGACATGGGTTGGTTTATGCAACTAGAGCTTATAAGGGTTATGATGATGAGCCAAAGGCCATAGCAGGTGCATATCTAATGTTTTTTAGTTTTTAATTTTATGTTGAAGGATGTGGAATTCAGAATGAAGAATTTTAAGTTGTGTCAGTTAAATTTTAGGATCTATCTCTAAGTCTGAAACTTCATGGATGAAATTTATTTTAAGGGTGGGAGAGTTGGAACACTTCGAAAGTTTCAAAATTTTAAACCCTAGGAATTGAGAATTTAAATATGAAACCCTAATTAAGAAATTTGGAAATTAATTGGAATTTAAAGAAATCTAGTGACCTTTTTATAAAAAATGATATTAGTTGCCTACTTTGTGAACCTTAGAAAGTCAAAGACTTATCTAATAATTTAGCCAAAAGATTGGAGAATTTAAACCTATTTAACCCATTCATTTTCCTTATTTCCTTCTTGTCGTTACCTCACCAACATAACTCCATCCTTTCGCTCTACAACATTCGTATGTTGGATTCTCCCAATATAGTTCACCCCGGCACCCCACGATAACCCTTGAACCTCATCTTCTAATATGATTCGTCGAGCCGTCCATGAGTCCCCATCGTGGCTCACTCTTCTACCATTGAATCTGTCCAATCTGAGATTCATAAATCTAAACCATCTATGCGTACCCTTCTTTCAATTTGTGAATTCTAATTTAGATTATTATTGTGATTAAGGTGATCATTACTTTTTCGATCGTTAGTTTGACGAATTGCCACCTACTTCACCTGTTCAAATTGACCGTACACATCATACAAGGACTACACGTGAGTATTCTTTCAGATTAGTATTAGTGTTTAGTCAGTGGCATAGTGGTAGATTTTTGATGTAGAGATTGAAATCGTTGGTTCTGATTTAGCTAGGCCTAGTGTTAGACCTGAACACGAGAGGCGTTCTTCTCGACGTTGGAGCTATGCCTGCTTGAGGTGTGTTTCTTCCGGTGCAATACATAAAGTGGTTTTTATATGATTTTACACTTTGCTTAATTATGATATGCATTATGGCTTGTATGGATGACATCACATGCATACGTTTTCAAAATGTGTTTTAATTATGATTTATGGAATATCAAATTTACGGTACTATGATTTATGGATTTATAGACTATGATTTATGAAGTATGTTTATGGAATATCGAATTTATAGAACTTTGTTTATGAAAGTTGAGTTTTAAACATCATATATGTATGAGCATGGGTTGGGATTTGTACGGGGAAGTTAAGTGGTTTCACCCTTCGGGCTGAATTTCACTTCAGATGACGGAAGTAGCGAGGTGGTTATGGGAACCTTTCTCATCTTTGGTGGATGTTGTTGGGTGCATTGTATTACGCTTGTGATATTGTACCATTTGTTTTATGTTTTATAGAAATTTAAGAAAATATTATTGTATTTTACGACTATGGTTTTCATGCACTATAGAGACACACTAAGCTCTTTAGCTTATTCCCCCATAGTTCCTCTTACAGATATATTTGGAGTTTAGGCAGCGTGGTAATTGGAGGATCTCACCTTTTATCCGATTATTTTAGTATTCAGTACGAAACTATTTTTAGTTATTTAGATTATTATTTCTTAGTTTGAGACATTGATGTAACTTCATACTTTGAGACTATTTATATTTTGGGATTGTTTTTAGCATTCATCTGATGTGCTTTTTATTAATAGTTTTTTAATTAAATATTCGAATATTATTTATGGCATTTTTGTTTTGTTTATTAGAAGTGACTTATTAAATTATTTATATATATATTCTTTATTTTTAAATTAAAGTATAATTCTTAAATTTGGTTTTCTTGAGGGTTAAGTTTTCAATCGTAACTTCCTAAATCCGGTCTTTTTTCTAGGTCGGGTTTATAGGGTTACATGCAGTGACTTCTCAGGTACTTTTGTTTGGCGACATTTCTCCGTGCAAAGGTAGCAAACGCTTCACTCCGTGGAGCGCGTTTTACCCTTGGAGGGGATGCCAGGGGTTAGAAAATTGGTTCCATCTTGAATCTGCTTGTAGGAGGTTGTATGAGCTGTATGCGAATAGTTATGGCATTTCTCCACCTTATACTAGTATTAGGAGGAGCGTTAAGGGAGGTTGGAGTCTCATTCAGGAACTAGGTTGTGTTTAGCTTAACGTGGAAAGGAACGTGAAGATCCTTCTTGAGTAAAATGCAAGGTTGCATTCACAGGTGGAGGGTTACTCAGGTTTTCTTCAGTAGAATGCCAATTTGCGTTTACAGGTGGAACATTATGTTGCTCAGCTAACAGAGTTGCAAGAAAAGCACGAGGAGGATGTTCGAGCATAGTTAGTGGACTTGCGTGGGAAGCATACGAAGGAGATTGTTGAGAAACAAAAGGATAATGATCGCACACTTAGATTTAAGAATATGCTGCTTAATACCACATACTAGATTTTTAAGACTAAGATTCGAGGTCTAAAAAAGGAGCTGGAGAAAGTGAAGAACGTGTCAGATGAAAGCTTTTTAAATTTCACAAGGAAATGAACAGAGTATAAAGAATCGTACAAAATTGAGATTATGGTGCTAGAGGCTACCCATGATGTTGATGTAGTGGAAAAATTTAATACAGCCGCAGACATCACCTCTGACTTTATGTTTGACGAGATGGAGAGGTCCCAAGATGTTTCCATTCTTAGCTTTTAGTTGGCGCGAGGTCCTTTTGACGTCAAAGGTGTGAATTTTTGCACTTTTTGCGAGGTAGGCATGAATTTTGATATGAGAAACCCCTTTGGACCCTCGTAGTAGAGCTTTGCTGTGAAATATATAAGCGTTGTAGTTTCTTATGTGTTTAGCTTAAATGCGTCCTCCTCTCTGAACGAACACAACGGTGCTATGGATGGAATAGATGGTAGTGGCGTTTTGGGTGAATGTAGTTGGGGTGTATAACTATTGTTGTTATTTATGTCTTTGTTTTGTCGAATGGTGGAAGGATTTGTTTTGGGGTTATTTTGGCTATTTTTCTATTTTCTGTTTAGGTCGGAGTGCATCTTATTGTTATTTTTACAGTAGGCAACCTATTTGAAATAATTCTTACTGTAAAGGGCCTGAAAAACCTAATTATCTTTCAATTAGATCGCAACTCTAGAAGAGTCGAGAGTAAATGTATTCCCTTATTGTGTGAAATGGAATGATTCATTTAAATGGTTGGATTGTGTTTTCTTGTTTCTTTATAAGCTCTAATATCCAATTTGGCTTTGTTTTGTCAAAAGGTGAAACTTCTTCTATTTTATTCTCCGTTTTTGAATTCTACTGGTGTACTCGTTAAGTAGTGGGGGTACTATTTTTATATGTGGTGCTCGTTTGGGTGTTTTTCTTTTTATCGCTTTTGGGAAACACCTTGCGTAAGTTACTTCCACCAAATAAATTTCTTGTTAAAAAATGAATTATAAGAGAGAGCATAATGATTTGAATAACCTTGAATTCTTTTGTTTTTGATTTCTTTGTAGCTCAATATGTTATTTTTGTGCCTTTGGATTAGCGTATTAAGTTGGTGAAGTTATGCAGTGGATCTGATTTTGGGATGCTATTAATGTTTCCATATTATGGATAGTTGTGTGAGACAAGATGGGTGCCTTCCATTTTGAGAATTAGAACGTTGTGTTTGGTGCTTCGCTCAATACTCATTGATTTAGTATTTCGTGTTTGTTATTTATTAGTTTTTTTGCGGCAATTTCGTCAACTCAGAGTAGATCATGATGAGAGAGAGAGTTCCCGACTGGCGGTGACAGGTGCACTCGGCTACCTGCTCAGTTATTGATTAGAAGTTTGACAATCTTGTGATTTTATTTATTTACTTGAGATTTCACTCTTTTTTTGTGAATTAAATGTTCATATTGGTGGCTTTCCTTATTGGTATGTAAAACATTGTTGCCTGGTATTCTCATTTTCTACTATAAATTGGGCTCCTTTGGTCTGTATCTTCATAACCTAATTTACGAGTAGTTTATTTTCTCTGTGCATGGTTTTGTTTTACGGCATTGCTTGTGCCATTTTGAGAAGATGAGAAGAAAACATGTTTATAAGAATGAGTAAGTCCTGGATGGGGGCGAGGTATCCTTGCAGATCAGGCTACTTGCATCGCCAGACAGTAGTATTTGAATGGCTATGATTAGACATTTGTAGTAAGGGATGTCACCAAACGATCATGTTTGGATGATTTTTAGAGCAGGGTTCTTCGAGTGCTAATGTTTGTTTGTGTTTGGAGCTACATGGGAAGACAACGACTGCTGGGCGTGCCATTGAAATTCTTAATGCATGCCTAGTTTTTGCAGGCTCCCGAATATGTATCATCAACGTGGCTGTTCGTTTGTCAATTGCGTGTGTTCATGGCGATGACGAGCATCATGCGGACGAAATGCTTGGTCGCTAGGACTCACAAGGCTTAGCCATGTAACAAGAAAATAAAGGCGGGTTTGTCATTTTCCCGTGTTCTGCCTAATATTGATATGAAGACCAATCGAAGTGTGGCCAAAATGACTTTGAGACGATATTTATATTCGAATTATTTATAAATTTACTAGAAAAATATTTTTTATAGTTGTCTTTGACTGTTGTGTGCTTATTTGCGTGTTAATATCTTCACATGCTGTTATGTATTGATTGTAGCTGTATTGAAATCTTGCCCCCCGGGTTTGATAATTTAGACTATTATACACCCATTCACATGTTAATATCTTCTCATGCTATTATGTACTGATTGTACCTATATTGGAATCTTGCCCCCCCCCCCAGTGCGATAATTTAGACTATTATACGCTCATTAACGTGTTAATATCTTTGCATGCTATCATTTTATTAAACCCAACTATTCAAATGCTTGTGCCACTAGATTTATACTTTGCTTTAGATATTGTACACCCTTGCATGCAAACGATGATGATTTATATGATTTGGTCCTTCCATGTTATATCTGTTTTAGTAGACTTGGGGCCTTTGTTTGAGGAGAGAATCGCTTGATTGTGAGAACATCGCCTAACAATCCTTTATTAGCATAATGCTTTGAGAAAGGTATGGGTGTTGGTGATCACCTTTGTGAACGACTCTTTCAGGTGGCGAAAATGGTTGCATGTTCCCAAGGGATTGGTATAAATTCTCACTTGTCTCCATGCATTGTATATCGTTAACTGGGAATGGGATCTAAGTTGTTGGAGCCAATGGTTCTATAGTGTATTTATTTACTAGAAGTTTCAAGATTGCGGGTTTGAGGCGCCTATTCGGGATTTCAAATTCTTGGAATTACTTCCTTGTCTCAGTGGTTTCCGAGATCTGAACTTTAAACGTCTAGCCTTAAATTTTGATTTTTATTATAAACAGGGATCCTTTGGGTCTGATTTTTTGTATCCTAACATGTGGGGAATATATTCTTTCTTTCGTAACATTTTCTTTGTATTATTTTGTGTGTTGGTAGGGTTATGTGTTGAGTGGATCGAATGATCGAACTAAACCAAGAGGGGGTGAATTGGATTTTTAATGTTCTTGGTGGTAGAAATTACAAATAAAAAGATTGACAAGGAATTTTAGAGTGGTTCAAGTTCCAAATGAACTCTACATCCACTACCTTAGCTTCACTAAGGATTTGCAACAATTCCACTAATTGCTCTTCCCCTTTTCTAGAATAAGGAGGTAACCCTTACAATTTTCGGTCAAATTTTCTACCCAAAATTTGACCCAATCCTCACACAATTGAAACAAAGAATTTGTTGGCTAAACAAGTATCTCTCAATACATAAACTAGCCCAATTACAAGCACTCAACGCAATTGAAATGATAAGAATGAAAATTACAATTAGGGTTTCTAGACAATAATGGGATTTAGGCACAAATGCTTGAATTTGATGTTTGGATGTTTGCTTTAGGATCAATAGTTGTTGCTGGAGCTTTTAGAGGTCCCTTTTATACCTTCTCATTGATTTCTAGCCGTTGTGGTTGTTGCATTCATCAATAGAGCTATTGGGGGTGTTATCTCCCCTCCATAAATGCAGTCTGCAACCAACCGTTTCGAAACGCCTGACCCTGTTTCGAAACATACCAAAATAGAAAGAGCCGTTGGGGTGCATTAAAGAGCCCGTATCGAAACGGTTAGACTTGTTTCTATATGCTAAGAGCCGTTTCGAAACTTGCTTCGAAACATTTTGCCACTGTCAAGGGTCGTATCGAAACGGCTTGAGATCGTTTCGATACGCTTTAACGGTTTGTTAAAAATCAGTTAAAAACATTCAACGGTCATATTTTTTAAATCAATTTAAGAACCATTTCGAAACACTGGATGTCGTTTCGATACGGTGTCTCTTTTTTCTAAAGCCGTTTCGAAACTTGTTTTGAAACACGGGCTGGGAGTGTTGAAATCGTTTCGATACCCATTTTGAAACATGGACTCACAGTTTCAAAACTGTTTCGAAACGCCTTAGGCCGTTTCGAAACGATGACTCGAAAATCACTGTTTTGGCTTTGAGAACACTTAGAAAATATTTTATAAACTTAGTTTTTAACTTAGGCATATTCTTCAAAACATATAGGGATGTTTGAGGACTTAAAAATTTGTTTTCACATTTTCAATTTAGTCCTTAAGTTCTTTAGTTATATCAAAATTAAAATACCGGTTTCACAATCTCCCCCTTTTTGATATAACAAAACCAAAGTTAGAAATTGTAAGAGTTTTGAAAATTTTGAATACATTCTAACCCCCCCTCAATTTAAGATAGGTTTTTAAAGTTTTAAAAGGATTTAAATTTTAAATTCAAAGATTAAAACTTATAAAAACACTTTAAACATTTAAAACAAATTTTGGCTCTTAGATTACTTCTCCCCCTTTTTGTTAGATCAAAAAATATAAACAAGGCTCAAAGAGAAGAGATAGGGTTAATAGCTAATCATTAAGCAATAAGCAATAAGCAACATAATATTAATTCATAAAATTAAAATATCCAAAACATAAATCTTCAACAATAAGTTCAAAGCATAATCCCAAATAAAATCAAAAGCATATGTTCATAAAACATAATGGAAATAAAGATGCAAACTTAATCGTAAAATGCATAGCTAATATGATATGTCATGAGAAACCTAGGCCTCGTCGTCACCATCATCATCCGAGGACTCATCATCGCTCTTGACTTGAGATTGACGAAACTTCATCCATTGGCCATAAAAGGTGAAGAAGGACATATCCATGGCGGAGTGTTGATTCTCAAGGGATTGGAGTCAATCCTCTACATTTTGCAAGCGTGTGTTGATAGCACCAAAACCGGAAGCCATGTTAGTGTCCATGGCGTTGAACCGCTCGGTAAGGAAAGCCGTGAGAGCTTCATTGTTCGTAACTTGAGCTTGTGGTCGAGGTTCAACGGGAGGAGGAGGAGGAGGTGCTTCCCTATCAACATGTTCCCAATGTCCATTGTTTACATAGCGAAAACCGGACTTACGGAGAGAGGACTCACCAATTTTTGACTTGCGGGGTTCCGGAGAGTCGTAGGTGCAATCAAGATTAAGCTTGCTAAATATGTGACTTAAAACCGTTCCATAAGTGAGGGATTTCAGTGCATCGGTGTCACGAAGCTTAACATTGTTAACTATTTCGGCAAATATGATCTTAACTAGATTAGGGCGCTCACCACGACGTTAACACTCAAGCCAAAAATAGTCTACTTGACGAATGTGAGAATATTTACCTCCGGATGGGCCAAGAAACCATGAGACCATCAAATGGAGGAATCGATCGTGCGTATTCAAGGTAAGCACCGAACCGGTGTGAGAACCAAAGTGACTCTCATTTGCAATTCCTTCGTCCTTAAGAGAAAACGTAGACTACAAGAGAGGGACACCAACAACAATCCTCTTGCCCAAGATAGAAGACTCAAGGCCAACCACTTCGGTATTGTCTTCATTATTGATAAATTGAGCATTGGAGTAAAAGAGGAGTACCATGTGTTTGTAGCAAATGTCCGGGATGCTCAAAAGACCAAGGAAACTCCATTCTCTCAAATGGTCGAGGTAACAAAAAAGAAAGCGCTCGGAGTCAAGAAACTTGAGATCAATGACACGCTCACGACGAACTTCGTACTCCTTGACATATGTGAACCGATCCCTCATCTCTTGAGTTCGAAGAGTTTTCTGAAATAGCTAGGTGAGATTGGGACGAATACTCGATTCACTTTCTTGACCGGTCTTACGCTTTTTGCTAACGATGTAACACCCCAATTTTGGGCTTAGAAGTTTAGGGTTTGATCGGACCGGTCTGAGAAACGGTTCGAATATAAAAGGAGGTTTTAGGGAAAGCCTAGTTCGGGATGCTTTAAAAATATAGAAAAATATCTAAAAATCATCTTTTAATATATTTAAGAGAGTTGTGAAATCAATTTTACAAAATAAGGTTTGGAAATACTACATTTTGGTGTAGTGACCAAAATGCGATTTTTGCAAAGTTTAGTAGTGACTGTTTTGCAAAGGATTGAAACTTTGAATCTTTAAGGAGCTAATTACCCAAAATGTTTTTCTCCAGATTTTTCCTTAATTTGGGTGATTTAATTAATGTTTTAATTAAATAAAAGAAAAGGAAAACTACCTTTTGATTTTCATAACTACCTTTTCTCTAATTTTCTCTCATTCCTTTTTCTCTCAAAATCCCATAATCCAAACACTTTTTCCCCAACAACTTTCACATAGATTTTCACTTCAATTGATGAGATTTTCATCACTCATTGGTTCCTAACCAATCTTGCATCAAATCCTTTTGATTTCCACATTGAATTTTCATGGAATTTTGCCCAAATCAAGGAGAAATCACCATTTAGAGGTAAGATTATTCTTCTACTCTAAATACTCAGTTCTTTACTGAAATTCCCAAGTTGCCAATCCTTTATTAAAGTTTTATGAATGGATATAATGGTAGAGACAAGATTTTGGCTTAAAATCCAAGATTTTGGAAGAGATCTTGAAGATTTTCGTTGTAATTGATTGGGCTCTGTTTTGAGATGGTTCTTTAATGTATTTTGGATGTTAAATGATGTTAGAAATGAGGTTTTATCAATGCAATCCCGAATAGGTTGTGTTTCCTAAGTTTTTGCTTATGAAAATGGTGGTTTTTGGGGTGTTTTTGGTGTTCTGTTATAGCTGGAGGTATAAGGACGAGTTTAGGTTTGTTTTAGATGTTAATTGATGTTTAGAAATTATTAGAAGTGATGGATCTTGGCTGGGTTAAGTTTTGGAAGAGTTTGGAGGTGATTTCAGTTGTGTTTGGTAGCCGAAATGTTGAGTTTAGGTGGCGCAGCGAGTTTAGGAGAAGTGGCTGATGATTTTAATGCATGATGATGCATTAATCCTCTGCTCTTATGTGTTGTAAATAGGGGAGACACCTTCGAACACTTTTGGTGTTGGTTCGGGAGTATCGGAGGCATAGTTAGAGTTTCGGCGAGCAAGGCGAAACGTAATTGGTGAGTGGAGTGGGTTTTCCCGCTTTGAAACGATTATTTGGAGGTTTTGGGAGCTTAGTTTAAGTCTAAACAACTTAGCTAAGCTCAAGAGTAAGTTTTCGGAAAAACTCCCTCGGATGTGCTAGGTTATGGTTTGATTCATTAGTTATGAAATGCATGTTTAATTACTGTTTTGAAAGCATGTTTTAGCATGATTAGTGCTGGTTTTGAAAGCCATGTATTGAAGGATGCTCAAGATAAGAGATCCTTGGTTTGACATGTTATTAATTTGGTTATGATGAATGGAGATGCATGATGATAAGTGGCTCTGATTAATGCTTAAAACAGCGAATTGATGATGGTAATTGGTGTATATTGGCAAGTGATGAAATGGTTTTTAAGTACTTGAATCGGATATAGTTAGCCGGCTATAGGATTGGGTGCACCGTAAATAGAGTCGCCTTGGATGTTGAGGGGATGTGATTGTACCGTAAACTCCATCCAAGTACCCTAACGATTGAGGTAAGATCACAACGGTGGTTGTAAATTCCGTGTATGGATCTTGTGTTATGTGTCTCTTACTCTCGTTAGTGGAATTATACAACTACCGATGAGTGGTGTTGAGGGGTTGAGATTGTACCGTTATACTCCACCACGGGTGTCACATCAATAGAGGGATTGCTCTTGAGTGTGAACCTTGTGTAGTCCGGTAGTGTGTATGAAGCGTGTGGGACAACGCTTGTAATCCGCGTATCCGATTGTGTTTTGCGTTGAAATGGTTGTGAACTATCACTTGAAAGCAAATATAATGTATTTAAATGTAACGAAGCGTGAGATGCTTGAAAATGATGTAAGGTAACATGGGAAAGAGATGAGCTTGTGGTTTAAAAGCTTTGTTGAAAGTGTTTTCTAAAAATGCATTGTTGTATTGGTTTTATTTAGAGCTTGCCTCACTAAGCATTTGTGCTTACGCTCTCTTTTACCAATAATGCAGATAATTGAGGTGTTTAAGGGCATCAAGGAAGCTAAGTGTGTCCAAGGGAATCCAAGCTCATGTATGGTGAAGTTTTCGTACACTATTAGTTTTGATAATTTGGCCATGGGAACCTAAGTTTTGTTTGAGAGATGTATTAAACTCTCTAAGGTTGTGGCATGTGTGCCTTGATTGTTTTGAATTGTAAATGGCCTTAATTGCTTGTTTGGAGGTTTGATTTCCTTATTTGGTTTGGATATTAGGATGCATGCCTCTAGACTTATGAATTTTCTTTTTTGATGCTATGAAGGTGTTTAGGGACTCTATATGTGCACCTTGTATGAATGTTGACTTGTTGATATGCTTGGGAAGTCATTTGGATGTGTTTGATCGAGTTTGTGCATGAAAACCAGCAATTGTTGCTGTTTCTGGGCAAACCATATCGAAACACCCCTAGTGTTTCGAAACGGGGGCCTGAAATGGCCTTCGTGTTCCAAAACGCTAAGGGATGTTTCGAAACGATTTGGCCACTAGAAGGCCTCGTTTCGGAACCAGTCTCGGAACCAACCTGCGTATCGAAACGGTCAACGCCGTTCCGATCCTGCGTTTCGATACGGTAGGTGGGTGTTTCGAAACAGGTGACCGTTGGGCACTGATTTGAATGGTGCTGAAGTTTGCAAGCTTTTCATTTTGGTCCAAGATGTTAAAGTTGCAATTGCTTGAGTTTGAGATGTCCAATTAAGTTGAAATTTGGCAGAGAAGCATGTAACATGACTAATTTCATATTGGCAACTTAAAAATTAGTAAAGACCTTCTAATTTTCAGAAATTCCATTTTGGTCCCTAAATTTGTATATTGTGCATTTGAGTCCCTTTTTGAAATCCGATCGCTGTGCCTTTCTCTATCGTAACTCGTGAGTACTCACTTAGGGTTAATGTGTATCTAGACAAGATTAAAAAGAAAAAAAGGGCCGTAAATCAAGGTTGACTTTCGGGTTGACTTTGGTTTTCCCCGTGTAATCTTCGTAGTTCGGGTCAACCGTCTAGGCCGGGCTAAGGGGGTTACATTTGGTGGTATCAGAGCCTAGTTCTCGTGTAATTGAGAATTGTTATGTAGGTGATGTATGTTTATTTGCATGATATGTCTTTTGGGTGAAAGAATGTTGTATGAATAGTGATGCATGGTTTTAATTGTGATGATATGCTATGTTGGAATGTGTTAGGGGATCCCATTGCCATATCAAAACTAATGAAAGGAATTGTTTTCGAAAAAGAGCTTGAGTACTTGGATTACTTACCTTATTGAGCCTAATTGTGTTTATTGCATTTGTGTCAGTGCATTGTTTTCTTTGTAATGGGGCCACGTAGAGAGATGAGAATAAATACAAGAGCTATGGCTCAGAATGAGAATGAGAATGATGAGAACGCTGAGAATGTTGTGGATTTACCTCCTCCCCCTGGTGGTGGACCACCCGGTGGTTTTGGTGCTGGAGGTGATAATGCTGGTGTTGGTGCTGGTGCTGGAGTCGCTGGACCTGAGGGTGTGCAGGGGCAAGCTGCTCCTGATATGACTGTGTTGATTCAGCTATTGTTGGAGCCTTTCAGGCAGCAGTAGCTGGAGCTCATGGAGCAGCGCATCAGGATGATGCTAATGTGAGCTTGCCTTTGGAACGTCTTCGCAGTCTGGGAGGGACCGGGTTCAGGGGTTTATCTCCGGAAGGATCTGAGTCTTGGTTGGAAAGTACCAAGAGGATTTTGGGGCAAATGAACTGCAATAATGTGAAGAAGTTGGGTTGTGTGGTGTCACTGCTGCATGATGATGCTTATACGTGGTGGACGACCACTATCTCTGGAATGGAGGACAATGATGTAACTTGGATGTTTTTCCTGAATGCGTTCAAGCGGAAGTATCTGGGTGTGCGATACCTAGATGAGAAGAAAAGAGAATTTATGTCTCTTGTGCAAGGCAGCGTGACGGTAGCTGAGTACGAGATCCTGTAACACCCCAATTTTGGGCTTAGAAGTTTTGGGTTCTGGACCGGACCGGTCGGGTTGCGGTTCGAATATAAAAGGTGATTTTTAGGAAAGCCTAGTTCGGGTTGCATTAAAAATATGGAAAAATGTCTTAAAATCCTCTTTTATTATATATAAGAGTTTGGTAAAATCAATTTTGTAAAATGAGGTTTGGAAGAGTGACATTTTGGGTTAGTGACCAAAATGTAATTTTTGAAAACTGTGTGACTGTTTTAAAAAGGATTGAAACTTTGAATCTTTAAGGAGCTATTTACCCAATGGGAGTTTCTCCAGATTTTTTATAAGATATTAAATGATTAATTAAAGGTTTTTAAATAAAACTAAAAAGGAGGGAAGATATTTTGGCATTTTCCAACTAACTTTTCCTAAAGTTTCATTTCCATTTTTCTCTCATCTTTCTCTCAAACCAAACACATTTTCTCCAGAGCTTTTCCCTCTGATTTTGTCACCTAAATAACTCATTTCAATTCTCTTTTGATCTTCAATCATCTCTTCAACAAAACCTTTGCATTTGCTAAGTGGATTTTCAAGAATTTGGTTCCAAAAAGGGAGAAACTCAAGTTTGGAGGTAAGAACGTCCTTCTCCTCTAAACTCTCAGTTCTTTACTGAAATTCCCAAGTTCTCAATCCTTGATTTGTGATTTATTAAAGGTTTTACAATTTTAATCTTGATCTTGGCTTTAAATGCAAGATTTGGTTGATTTTTGGTAAAATTTCGTATGATCTGTTTGAGCAGTGATTTGAGGTGTCTTTTTGATGTTGAATGAATGTATAATTGATGAGAAATTGAGGTTTTATCAATGCAATCCCGAATAGGTTAATTTTCCTAAGTTTTGCTTGAGTTTTTGGTTATTTTTGGAGTGATCTTGGTGATCTGTTATAGCTAGAGGTATAAGGACGTGGTTAGATCCTTTTTGGATGTTAATTGATGTTTAAAAATGGTTAGAAGTGATGGATCTTGGCTGGGTTAAGTTTTGGAAGTGTTTGGAGGTGATTTCGGTTGTGTTTGGTAGCCGAAATGTTGGATTTGTGTAGAGCAGCGAGTTGAGTTGTGTGGCTGGTGTTTTTAATGCATAATGATGCATTAATCCTCTGTTGTTGTGTGCTTGAAACAGGGGAGATTGATCCGTGAGCATTTGAGGTGGTGTGGAAGGTTTCGGATGCTTGGAAGGCTTGTTGGCTAGCCTTGTTTTGTGTATCGGTGAGTGAAGTTGGGTTTTCAGCTTTTAAACCAAGGTTTGAAGGTTTTGGGAGCTTAGTTTAAGTCTAAACAACTTTGCTAAGCTCAAGAGTAAGTAAATGGATTTTCCCTCTTGGTTGTGTTGTGAATTGGTTTTAAAGCATTTGTGATTGTTGATGCAAAGCATGTGATTTGCATGTTTTAAATTCTGTTTTGAAAGCATATTTTAGCATGGTTTAATGCTGGTTTTGAAAGTCATGTGTGAAGGATGCTCAAGGTAAGAGATCCTTGGTTTTGTACATTGGAGTTGTGGAATTGATGCATAGTGTTGCATGTTGTTTAATGGCTTTGTGTAATGCTTCAAAAACAGTGGACTAATGAGGGTAAATGGTGGTTTTTGCATTTTGGTTATTCTTGTAAATCAATGGATTAATGTGGTAAGATGGTTATATTGGCAAGTGATGTAAGTGGTTCTTGGTTACTTAAATCGGATATAGTTAGCCGGCTATAGGATTGGGTGCACCGTGAATAAAGTCGCCTTGGATGTGGAGTGGTTGTGAGTGAACCGGTAACTCCATCCAAGTACACTAACGAGATGGTTAAGAGCACCATGGTGGTTAAAATTCCATGGGTGGGTCTTGTGTTAAGGTCATAATGGTGGTTGAAATTCCATTCGAGGACCTTGGGTAAGCAAAGGTTATAATGGTGGTTAAAATTCCATTTGAGGACCTTGTGCTTGTTAAGATCACAATGGTGGTGTAAAGTCCATGTGTGGATCTTGTGGAGTATGTCCCGGATCTCGTTAGTGAAGTTATACAACTACCAATGGTGAATGTTAAGGTTATATGGTGGTTAAAATTCCATATGGGAACCTTGTGAATGTTAAGGTTATACGGTGGTTAAAATTCCATATGGGAACCTTGTGAATGTTAAGGTTATATGGTGGTTAAAATTCCATATGGGAACCTTGTGAATGTTAAGGTTATATGGTGGTTAAAATTCCATATGGGAACCTTGTGAATGTTAAGGTTATATGGTGGTTAAAATTCCATATGGGAACCTTGTGAATGTTAAAGTCATATGGTGGTTAAAATTCCATATGAGGATCTTGTGTATGGTAAGGTCAAATGGTGGTTAAAATTCCATTTGGGGACCATGGGATTGGTAGTGTGTATGAAGCGTGGGGACAACGCTTGTGATCTGCGTATCCGATTGGATGTTGAGTTGAAAAGTGGATTTGGTTATCACTTGGAAGCCAATATAATGTTCTTGAATATAATGAAGCATGAGATGCTTGAAATGATGCATGGTTGCATGAGAAGTGTGAAATGTACTATGAATGCATGTTTGCTTGTTAGTCTAATCAAATGTTGATTATCTATTGAGAATGGTGCATGTGTACATGAAATCTCTTTAGTGCATTGAAGTCTTGCGAAGACTTGTTTCTAAAGGCATGTGATGCAAATATTGATGATGTGGTTTATATGTTGCATTTGTTTAATGCACGTAGTAGATAGAATGAGTAAATGGTTTTAAAGGTTTCTTGCTTTAAAATGATATTCAAGTATGAGAAGGGTATGATGTGAAGCGGAAATGTTTTCCAATGATTTGAATTTAGCTTTGCATATGATGTTCATGCATGGAATGGTTAAATTGATGGTTTTGCAAGTTTGTGCTTTGAAAAGGTGTGTTTAGCTTTTCTAAGCTAAGGGTTGGGTTTTCATGTTTGAGCAATGCATGATTTAAAGCATGATGTTGAAAAAAGGGTTTTCAAACTTTGCTTTGGTTTATCGAATCGTGTTTGCTTTTAAAAGTGGTTTTATGATTCGCTGCATTGATGGTGTTTTGGTTTTGAGCATTCCTCACTAAGCATTATGTGCTTACGCTCCTTTTTGTCCATCAATGCAGATATTTGAAGTTGGAACAGCGAGAAGCAGGGGATTCAAGGAGAACTCCACTTGAGATGTATGTCTCGGTTAATAGCTATAGATAATAAAGGCAATGGGGGAAGAATCTCTTATGTGGATGTTTAATGGGGTTGTGTATGTTGGACAAGTTTGGTTTATGATTTTGAATCATGTGGATTAATGTTGCAACGTTTGAATCTCCTTATGCTTAAGTTGTTATGTTATGCTTCTTGTTTAAAAGCATGTTTGAGTGTTGGATATTTTGAATGAGATGGTGCACCTAGGGATGGTCTTGTATCTAGGTTTTGATGCAATTATGTCCCTTGTATGTTGAATGACTTGCTGGTGTGATTTGGTTGCCCGTGGAGCATGTTTGATGGGTCAAATGGGTGTTAAACCAGCAATTTTTCTGCAATCTGGGCAGCCTGTTTCGGAACAGGTGCTACCGTATCGGAACGGGGGCCTGAAATGGCCTGGGCGTTCCGAAACGGAAGGAACTGTTCCGGAACGGTTTGGCTACTGTCAGGCCCTGTTTCGGTACCAGTTTCGAAACGGTCCTGCGTTTCGGAACAGGTCCTCCCTGTTTCGGAATACTCGACCGTTGGGCACTGAAATTGTTGGTTAAATGTTTTGAAAACCTTGCGTTTTGGTCCTGAACTTTGTATATGCAATTGGATGAGTTCGAGATGTCCTTTTGAGCTGAAATTTGGCAGTGAAGCATGAAACATGACTAATTTCATACTGGTAAATTCTAATTGGGTTAAGTCCCTGTAATTCTCAGAATTTACATTTTGGTCCCTAATTCCTTAATTTGTGCAATTGAGTCCCTGAATGTTCTCTGATTGGTATGATCTTGGTGTATGCTGTTCTTGTGAACATATCTAGGGTTAATAAGCATCTAGACAAGATTAAAAAGGAAAAAAAAGGGTCGTTAATCAAGGTTGACTTTTGGGTTGACTTTGGTTTTCCCCGTGTAAACTTCTTAATTCGGTTCAACCGTCTGGGCCGGGTTAAGGGGGTTACATTTGGTGGTATCAGAGCTGAGTTGCGAATGCTTGGGGAAAACGATAAATTGTTGTAATATGTGTTTGATGTATATCCTAATGTGTGGATGAAAGCCGGTTGAAACACGTGTTTCTCAGTGAATTGTTGATGTTTTTAACATGCTTTCTGGTTATGAATCTTCGCTGAGCTAATGTGGATTTGTGCTGATGTTATGCTGGTGATGTGAGTTGATTTTTTTTATGAATGATGAAAGTGTAATGGGTATGATATGTTGATATTATGCTGTTGCGAGTGGATGCTGTTTGATGAAAGCATGATCGAATATGTTGTTTGATAGGCTTGATGTGGTGATATTTATGTTTTTGTTGACTGTTATGTCATGTAAAAGGGGAGAATTTGGGATACCCATTGCCTTATTATTATAGCTATTGTGTTATTTTGGAGTTGGAGTTTGAATCCTTGCTTAAAGCTGGTCTAATTGATTTGTTTGTTTTGTTGTGATTGTTTGTTGTTAATAGCATGGTGAAATCGATGAAAGAATGGCAGTTAGGTGAGATGGTTGCTGCTTTAGAGCAGGTTGTTAAGGCGTGGAATTCACCTTTTAATAGAGGTGTTTCGTTTCAGCCTTCTGTGCCTGGAGTTGAGGTAGTAAGGCAGGAGGAAGAAGTTGGTTCTGTGATGAAGAGTTCATCACCTGTTGTTCAAGAGGTGTTGGGAACATCTCAGGCTGTGGCAAAAGTAAAGTCTGTAGACGTGCTGGCGGTGGGATGTGTGGGTTTATCGAAACAGCGTTTGCATGATTTGGGAGCTGTGGAGTATCATGGTTCGTCACCTGAGACGTTTGAGGCCTGGTTGGCTAGTGTAATTCTGATTTTGGATCAGGAAGGTTGTGACTATGCCTGTAAGCTGGGGAGTGTTGTCTCACTGATGCTGGAGGACGCATGTGCCTGGTGGACATCTGTGGCGGTGGCATCACACATCCACGATATAGATTGGGACTTTTTTGTGTTTGCCTTTTATGAAAGGTATCTTGGAGAGAAATTCCCAAGGGTTAAGAAATGTGAGGGTGTGGTTTCAGTTGGTGAAGGTGAGAAAAGTTTAAGTAAGAGAGTTGCGGGTATTGACTTCGGGAGCGGTCAGCGTAAAAGGCGACGTGATAGGAAGTTTTGCTTGGATCGAAGCTTGGATGGTAGTGCAAATCTGGGGCAAGTGCTGCTTGATCAAGGAGTGGAAGCTCAGCTACCGGTGTGTGACCGTTGTGGGAGGCGCCATGTTGGAGGTTGTTGGGGCACAGGTGCCTGTTGGAACTGTGGTTCTAAAGAGCATGTGAAGCGAGATTGTCCTCATGTGGTGAGATCAGCTTCAGTGGTAGCAAAAGGGTCTCTGAAGGGTCGTGGGCACGGCCGAGATGAAGTTCGAAGGTGGCAGGAAGAGCAGAAAGTTGTGAAGAGTTTGGGAAATGGGATCTGTTGGAATTGTGGGTCTGTTGGGCATATGAGACGTAATTGTTTGAAGTTGGCTCGGGATAGCCAGGGAGCTTTGCCGCAAGGAGATGGTGGTGACCTTAGTGTGTTAGCTGATGCTACAGTGGTGCGGCTGGAGAATGATGGTTCTGCGAGGAAGAGAGTTAGACTGTTGAAGCTCCGGGGCAGTGAGGTATTTTCAGGTAACCTTGTTAAGTAACCTTTGCCTAGTTATCTTAGTTTGGTTTTGGTTTGGTTTCCCTTGCGTTACGGGTATGGTCTTGTTGCTAGCGTGTTGGGGTAGTAGTTGTTGTTGTTTTGAAAACAACTTTAGCGTGAAGAGGGCTTTAGTGAGTATCTTGTGGATAATGGTTGCTAGAATGATGGAGTTAGACAAGTTAGAAGTGAGTTAGGAGGTTGTTCTTAGACAGATTCTGAGGATGTTATTGGTGGGTGTGAACTGACATACATGCACAGTTAAAATCATTTGTTATATGCTATATTATATATGTGCTGGTCCATGCATACATGTGACATGACATTAGAGGTTTTGCATACATGTACATCAGGCATTGATAGGGCATACTGGTGACCATGCATACGAATGTTCACACTCACTAATAACTAATCGAGTCTGTTAGTGTTGTGATAGGGTTAGGCTGGGCGATGTTCTAGTAGGGTAAGTGTTGTGGTCAAAGCTTGAAGTGGAAAAGCAATGTAAGATCGAAGGCCATTGTTGGTTGGACGGGTTCTTGTGAGAAGTGGTTGGCTGGTTGTGAATAAGTAAATTCCTTCTGAAGTCAGCTGGTGGTGTATGGAACGGCTGGCGAAGTCAAGATTGGGGTTTTGTGATGTGATTTTTGGATATTGGATGAGTAGTCCTGGTGAGTCATTATGGTAATGATAGCGGCGAATGTGAAGGAATGTCAGCATTACGTTGAGAGGGTTGGGTAAGCAGTTGATGCTTAAGAATTTTTGCTTGTTGGGAAAATCTTTGAAGAAGGTTGGGGAGTTTGCAAAGAGTTTTAGAAGCAGTGAAGGTTGTGGGTACATAGTGGCAGGACTGGATTGGTTGGTGTCACTGTGTGAACAAGTTTTGGGAGTTGTATGTTAAGGTGGAGTATGCTGTAAAAGTTTGAGGTTCTTCAGGTTGTTGTTGGGGCTATGTGCAGTTCGGAAGTGTGAAGGTTAAGTTGTGGTTAACTTTGAGTGTTTTAGAATTCGTGAGCAGTATGTGGTGGTGTTGAGTTTGGGTGGAGTTTTGTGAGGAGTGTTCAGTGGTGGTTAAGTCTCCTGTGTTGCCTTGTGTGTTGCTTTGAGAAGTTTGGTTGTGCTCTTTTCGCCAGTTGAAATTTCGAGGACGAAATTTCCTAAGAGGGGGAGAGTTGTAACACCCCAATTTTGGGCTTAGAAGTTTTAGGTTCTGGACCGGACCGGTCGGGTTGCGGTTCGAATATAAAAGGTGATTTTTAGGAAATCCTAGTTCGGGTTGCATTAAAAATATGGAAAAATGTCTTAAAATCCTCTTTTATTATATATAAGAGTTTGGTGAAATCAATTTTGTAAAATGAGGTTTGGAAGAGTGACATTTTGGGTTAGTGACCAAAATGTAATTTTTGAAAACTGTGTGACTGTTTTAAAAAGGATTGAAACTTTGAATCTTTAAGGAGCTATTTACCCAATGGGAGTTTCTCCAGATTTTTTCTAAGATATTAAATGATTAATTAAAGGTTTTTAAATAAAACTAAAAAGGAGAGAAGATATTTTGGCATTTTCCAACTAACTTTTCCTAAAGTTTCATTTCCATTTTTCTCTCATCTTTCTCTCAAACCAAACACATTTTCTCCAGAGCTTTTCCCTCTGATTTTGTCACCTAAATAACTCATTTCAATTCTCTTTTGATCTTCAATCATCTCTTCAACAAAACCTTTGCATTTGCTAAGTGGATTTTCAAGAATTTGGTTCCAAAAAGGGAGAAACTCAAGTTTGGAGGTAAGAACGTCCTTCTCCTCTAAACTCTCAGTTCTTTACTGAAATTCCCAAGTTCTCAATCCTTGATTTGTGATTTATTAAAGGTTTTACAATTTTAATCTTGATCTTGGCTTTAAATGCAAGATTTGGTTGATTTTTGGTAAAATTTCGTATGATCTGTTTGAGCAGTGATTTGAGGTGTCTTTTTGATGTTGAATGAATGTATAATTGATGAGAAATTGAGGTTTTATCAATGCAATCCCGAATAGGTTAATTTTCCTAAGTTTTGCTTGAGTTTTTGGTTATTTTTGGAGTGATCTTGGTGATCTGTTATAGCTGGAGGTATAAGGACGTGGTTAGATCCTTTTTGGATGTTAATTTATGTTTAAAAATGGTTAGAAGTGATGGATCTTGGCTGGGTTAAGTTTTGGAAGTGTTTGGAGGTGATTTCGGTTGTGTTTGGTAGCCGAAATGTTGGATTTGTGTAGAGCAGCGAGTTGAGTTGTGTGGCTGGTGTTTTTAATGCATAATGATGCATTAATCCTCTGTTGTTGTGTGCTTGAAACAGGGGAGATTGATCCGTGAGCATTTGAGGTGGTGTGGAAGGTTTCGGATGCTTGGAAGGCTTGTTGGCTAGCCTTGTTTTGTGTATCGGTGAGTGAAGTTGGGTTTTCAGCTTTTAAACCAAGGTTTGAAGGTTTTGGGAGCTTAGTTTAAGTCTAAACAACTTTGCTAAGCTCAAGAGTAAGTAAATGGATTTTCCCTCTTGGTTGTGTTGTGAATTGGTTTTAAAGCATTTGTGATTGTTGATGCAAAGCATGTGATTTGCATGTTTTAAATTCTGTTTTGAAAGCATATTTTAGCATGGTTTAATGCTGGTTTTGAAAGTCATGTGTGAAGGATGCTCAAGGTAAGAGATCCTTGGTTTTGTACATTGGAGTTGTGGAATTGATGCATAGTGTTGCATGTTGTTTAATGGCTTTGTGTAATGCTTCAAAAACAGTGGACTAATGAGGGTAAATGGTGGTTTTTGCATTTTGGTTATTCTTGTAAATCAATGGATTAATGTGGTAAGATGGTTATATTGGCAAGTGATGTAAGTGGTTCTTGGTTACTTAAATCGGATATAGTTAGCCGGCTATAGGATTGGGTGCACCGTGAATAAAGTCGCCTTGGATGTGGAGTGGTTGTGAGTGAACCGGTAACTCCATCCAAGTACACTAACGAGATGGTTAAGAGCACCATGGTGGTTAAAATTCCATGGGTGGGTCTTGTGTTAAGGTCATAATGGTGGTTGAAATTCCATTCGAGGACCTTGGGTAAGCAAAGGTTATAATGGTGGTTAAAATTCCATTTGAGGACCTTGTGCTTGTTAAGATCACAATGGTGGTGTAAAGTCCATGTGTGGATCTTGTGGAGTATGTCCCGGATCTCGTTAGTGAAGTTATACAACTACCAATGGTGAATGTTAAGGTTATATGGTGGTTAAAATTCCATATGGGAACCTTGTGAATGTTAAGGTTATATGGTGGTTAAAATTCCATATGGGAACCTTGTGAATGTTAAGGTTATATGGTGGTTAAAATTCCATATGGGAACCTTGTGAATGTTAAGGTTATATGGTGGTTAAAATTCCATATGGGAACCTTGTGAATGTTAAGGTTATATGGTGGTTAAAATTCCATATGGGAACCTTGTGAATGTTAAGGTTATATGGTGGTTAAAATTCCATATGGGAACCTTGTGAATGTTAAAGTCATATGGTGGTTAAAATTCCATATGAGGACCTTGTGTATGGTAAGGTCAAATGGTGGTTAAAATTCCATTTGGGGACCTTGGGATTGGTAGTGTGTATGAAGCGTGGGGACAACGCTTGTGATCCGCGTATCCGATTGGATGTTGAGTTGAAAAGTGGATTTGGTTATCACTTGGAAGCCAATATAATGTTCTTGAATATAATGAAGCATGAGATGCTTGAAATGATGCATGGTTGCATGAGAAGTGTGAAATGTACTATGAATGCATGTTTGTTTGTTAGTCTAATCAAATGTTGATTATCTATTGAGAATGGTGCATGTGTACATGAAATCTCTTTAGTGCATTGAAGTCTTGCGAAGACTTGTTTCTTAAGGCATGTGATGCAAATATTGATGATGTGGTTCATATGTTGCATTTGTTTAATGCACGTAGTAGATAGAATGAGTAAATGGTTTTAAAGGTTTCTTGCTTTAAAATGATATTCAAGTATGAGAAGGGTATGATGTGAAGCAGAAATGTTTTCCAATGATTTGAATTTAGCTTTGCATATGATGTTCATGCATGGAATGGTTAAATTGATGGTTTTGCAAGTTTGTGCTTTGAAAAGGTGTGTTTAGCTTTTCTAAGCTAAGGGTTGGGTTTTCATGTTTGAGCAATGCATGATTTAAAGCATGATGTTGAAAAAAGGGTTTTCAAACTTTGCTTTGGTTTATCGAATCGTGTTTTCTTTTAAAAGTGGTTTTATGATTTGCTGCATTGATGGTGTTTTGGTTTTGAGCATTCCTCACTAAGCATTATGTGCTTACGCTCCTTTTTGTCCATCAATGCAGATATTTGAAGTTGGAACAGCGAGAAGCAAGGGATTCAAGGAGAACTCCACTTGAGATGTATGTCTCGGTTAATAGCTATAGATAATAAAGGCAATGGGGGAAGAATCTCTTATGTGGATGTTTAATGGGGTTGTGTATGTTGGACAAGTTTGGTTTATGATTTTGAATCATGTGGATTAATGTTGCAACGTTTGAATCTCCTTATGCTTAAGTTGTTATGTTATGCTTCTTGTTTAAAAGTATGTTTGAGTGTTGGATATTTTGAATGAGATGGTGCACCTAGGGATGGTCTTGTATCTAGGTTTTGATGCAATTATGTCCCTTGTATGTTGAATGACTTGCTGGTGTGATTTGGTTGCCTGTGGAGCATGTTTGATGGGTCAAATGGGTGTTAAACCAGCAATTTTTCTGCAATCTGGGCAGCCTGTTTCGGAACAGGTGCTACCGTATCGGAACAGGGGCCTGAAATGGCCTGGGCGTTCCGAAACGAAAGGAACTGTTCCGGAACGGTTTGGCTACTGCCAGGCCCTGTTTCGGTACCAGTTTCGGAACGGTCCCGCGTTTCAGAACAGGTCCTCCCTGTTTCGGAACACTCGACCGTTGGGCACTGAAATTGTTGGTTAAATGTTTTGAAAACCTTGCGTTTTGGTCCTGAACTTTGTATATGCAATTGGATGAGTTCGAGATGTCCTTTTGAGCTGAAATTTGACAGTGAAGCATGAAACATGACTAATTTCATACTGGTAACTTCTAATTGGGTTAAGTCCCTGTAATTCTCAGAATTTACAATTTGGTCCCTAATTCCTTAATTTGTGCAATTGAGTCCCTGAATGTTCTCTGATTGGTATGATCTTGGTGTATGCTGTTCTTGTGAACATATCTAGGGTTAATAAGCATCTAGACAAGATTAAAAAGGAAAAAAAGGGTCGTTAATCAAGGTTGACTTTCGGGTTGACTTTGGTTTTCCCCGTGTAAACTTCTTAATTCGGTTCAACCGTCTGGGCCGGGTTAAGGGGGTTACAGATCCAGTTTGTCCGCCTTAGTCAATATGCACCTGAGCTAATCCCTGATGAGCTCATCTGGGTGTACGAGATCCGTTATGGATTGGTAGCGGATGTGAAGACTTTTATGCTTGCGGCTGAATATACAGATTTTGATGTGCTTGTGAGTCGAGCGAAGGACATCGAGCATAATTTGGGTTTGTCTTCCAGAGGCGGTAGTTCTAGCTCGGGAAAAAGAGCTGCTGATCATAGTTCTGGTGGTGGACGGAACAAGAGAGGACGAGATAGGAGGTATCAGTCTACTGATAGGCGTGGTAATGGAGGACATGGTACGCCTGTTCAGGGAGATAGGATGAGGGTTGATCAGAACATGTGCTGGACGTGTGGATCTCGTGGCCATTTGAGGCGAGATTGTCCGCGTGCAGCGGGGGAGGTTCAGGCTCCTGTTGTAGCGAAATGTAACTCATGTTGGAATTGTGGTTCGACAGACCACATGAGGAGGGAGTGTCCTTTGTTGGCCGGTGGTGGTCAGGGACGTGCTCCTAGGGTAGTTGCACCTCAGAGAGGTCGTGGGCATGGCCGAGGGAATTTCCAGAGAAGGGAGGAAAGACAGCGGGTATTGCTCACGTGGTAGCTGTTCGACCTGAGGGTGGAGAACCGGCGAGGGTGTATGCTCAGCGCGAGGAACACAACGACACCGATGTGAATCGCAAGTACTTTTGCTCTTCAGTCTTTATCCTTGTTGGCTTTGATTGATTCTGGATCCACGCATTCTTATATTTTGAGTGAGCATGCACATTTGCTTGATATACCTGTGGAGATGCTTGGAATAGGGATGCAAGTGACTAGTTCTTTTGGTGAGACGGTGGTGACACGGAGGTTGTATAGGAGGTGTCCTTTAAAAGTGAAAATTCATGTCTTTCTTGTTGATCTCGTGGAATTGTCATTCTATGGTTTTGATGTAATCCTTGGTATGGATTGGCTTGTTGAACATCGAGTTGTAGTGGATTTTGAAAATAAGCGAGTTTCGCTGAAACTTGCGGATGATTACGAAGTGGTGGTGGTTGGTGAGAATGTGAAGTTTCTTGCCAATGTGGTGTCTACATTGGAAGCGAGTCGAATGCTAAGGCAATGTTGCGAGGCTTATCTAGCCTTTTTGATGAATCCTAGTTCAAAGGAGTTGCACGTTCAGGATATCAGAACTGTTCGTGAGTTCCCTGGAGTGTTTCCGGATGAGTTACCTGGATTGCCGCCTAGTCGAGAGGTGGAGTTTGGAATTGAGCTGTATGAAAATACAACTCTGGTGTCCATTGCTCCCTATCGCATGACACCTAAGGAGTTGAAGAAGTTGAAGACGCAACTTCTGGAGTTGCTTGATCGTGGGTTCATTCGGCCAAGTGTGTCACCTAGGGGTGCACCGGTCTTGTTTGTGAAGAAGAAGGATGGCACTATGAGAATGTGCATCGATTATCGTCAGCTGAACAAGTTGACCATCAAGAATCGGTATCCTTTGCCGATGATTGATGACCTTTTTTATCAGTTTCGTGGAGCGGCTGTGTTTTCCAAGATTGACTTAAGGTCAGGGTATTACCAGCTTAAGGTGAAAGATGTGGATGTGCCAAAAATATCCTTTAGGACGAGGTATGGGCATTATGAGTTCCTTGTAATGTCGTTTGGCTTAACGAATGCTCCTGTAGCTTTCATGGACATGATGGATAGAGTGTTCCATGAATACTTGGATAAGTTTGTTGTGGTGTTAATTGACGATATCCTTGTGTACTCTCGTACTGAGGAGTAGCATGAAGGTCATTTGAGGGTTGTCTTGCAAGCGCTTCTGGAAAATCAGCTTTATGCTAAGCTGAGCAAGTGTGAGTTTTGGCTAAAGGAAGTTGTGTTCCTTGGTCATGTGGTTTCGGCTGAGGGAATTCGTGTTGATCCTCAGAAGGTTGAGGCGGTTATGAATTGGAAGCCTCCTAAGTCTGTTCATGAAGTCCGTAGTTTCCTTGGGTTAGCAGGATATTACCGGAGGTTTGTGGACGAATTTTCAAAGATTGATGCACCTTTGACGAAGTTGTTGCAAAAGGATGTCAAGTATGAGTGGACGGAAGCAAGACAACAAGCTTTTGAGAAGCTTAAGGCAGCTTTGACGCAAGCTCCTATTTTGGTTCAACCTGAATTAGGGAAGGAGTTTGTGGTGTATAGTGACGCATCCTATGTTGGTTTGGGGTGTGTGCTAATGCAAGAGGGTAAGGTGGTGGCTTATGCATCGCGACAGTTGAAGGTGCATGAGCGCAATTATCCTACGCATGATATTGAGTTAGCTGCAGTGGTTTTCGCTTTAAAGATTTGGAGACATTATCTATATGGTGAGAAGTGTATTGTGTACACAGATCACAAGAGTTTGAAGTATCTGATGTCGCAGAAAGAGTTGAACCTTAGGCAACGACGTTCGGTGGAGTTGCTTAAGGATTACGATCTGACGATCGAGTATCATCCGCGAAAAGCTAATGTTGTAGCGGATGCCTTGAGTAGGAAGGTGGCAGTGGAGTTAAGGGCTATGTTTGCTAGCTTGAGTATTTCGCAAGATGGAGGTCTTGTGGCTGAATTGCAAGTGAAACCATCTTTGGTTCAGTTGATAAAGGATAAACAGTTGTTAGATGATTCATTGGTGCCACATGTTCAGGATATTGCTGAGGATAGACCATCGGATTTCTGTTTTAATGATGATGGAGTTTTATGTTTTGGAAGTCGGATAGTAGTGTCGAATGATGCAGAGTTGAGGCGTACTATTATGACTGAAGCTCACATAGTCCTTTTGCTATGCACCCTGGTAGTACAAAGATGTATCGTGATTTAAAGGATGAGTACTACTGGGTGGGTTTGAAGAAATATGTTGCGGAGTATGTGAGTAAGTGCATGATTTGTCAGCGGGTTAAGGTTGAGCATCAGTTTCCTTCAGGGTTGTTTCAACCGTTGAGGATTCCTGAGTGGAAGTGGGAAAGGATTACCATGGACTTCGTGTCTGGTTTGCCTTTGTCGCCATTGAAGAAGACTTCGGTGTGGGTGATTGTGGATCGTCTTACGAAGTGTGCGCATTTCTTACATGTGCACACTACGTATACCTTGGACAAGTTTGCAGAGTTGTATATTGCCGAAATTGTGCGTTTGCATGGTGTACCAAAATCTATAGTGTCGGATAGAGATCTGAGGTTTACATCGCGTTTTTGGGAGTGTTTGCACCAAGCTTTGGGTACGCGGTTGAATTTTAGTACTTCTTATCATCCACAGTCGGATGGACAGTCTGAGCGTGTTATCCAAGTGCTTGAGGATATGTTGAGGTGATGTGTGATTGAGTTCCAAGGCTCTTGGGAGAAGCATTTGCCTTTGGTGGAGTTTGCTTATAACATTAGCTACCAGGCAAGTATTCAAATGGCACCTTATGAAGCCTTGTATGGAAGGAAGTTCAGAACTCCTCTTTGCTGGCCTGAAACAGGTCAGAAGTTGGTCTCGATGCCGGCTTTGTTGAAAGGAACCAACGAGAAGGTGAAGCTCATTTGTGAGCGGTTGAAGGCAGCTTCTGATCGACAGAAGTCTTACGCGGATTTGAAGCGTAAGGAGATTGAGTTTGTGGTGGGTGACCGTGTGTTTTTGAAGGTTTCACCTTGGAAGAAGGTGATGAGGTTTAGTCGGAAGGGTAAGTTGAGCCCTAGGTATATTGGACCATACGAGGTGATTGAACGTGTGGGTCCTGTTGCGTACAAGCTGAGGTTACCGCAAGAGTTGGAAAGGATACATGATGTGTTTCATGTCTCTATGATTCGGAGGTATAGATCGGATCCTTCGCATGTTATGCATGTGGAGGAAGTGGAGTTGAATCCAGACTTGACCTATGATGAAGAGCCGATTGAAATTCTGGATTCAGACAATAAAGTTCTTCGAGGTAAGACCATTGAGTTGGTTAAGGTGTTGTGGAGGCATCGTGGTGTTGAGGAAGCCACGTGAGAAGAAAGGATGACATGAAGAAGCAGTTTCCTTACCTTTTTCCTCCAGATAAATTTCGAGGACGAAATTTCTTAAGAGGGGGAGAGTTGTAACACCCCAATTTTGGGCTTAGAAGTTCAGGGTTTGATCGGACCGGTCTGAGAAACGATTCAAATATAAAAGGAGGTTTTAGGGAAAGCCTAGTTCGGGATGCTTTAAAAATGTATTTAAATGTAACGAAGTGTGAGATGCTTGAAAATGATGTAAGGTAACATGGGAAAGAGATGAGCTTGTAGTTTAAAAGCTTTGTTGAAAGTGTTTTCTAAAAATGCATTGTTGTATTGGTTTTATTTAGAGCTTGCCTCACTAAGCATTTGTGCTTACGCTCTCTTTTACCAATAATGCAGATAATTGAGGTGTTTAAGGGCATCAAGGAAGCTAAGTGTGTCCAAGGGAATCCAAGCTCATGTATGGTGAAGTTTTCGTACACTATTAGTTTTGATAATTTGGCAATGGGAACCTAAGTTTTGTTTGAGAGATGTATTAAACTCCATAAGGTTGTGGCATGTGTGCCTTGATTGTTTTGAATTGTAAATGGCCTTAATTGCTTGTTTGGAGGTTTGATTTCCCTATTTGATTTGGATATTAGGATGCATGCCTCTAGACTTATGAATTTTCTTGTTTGATGCTATGAAGGTGTTTAGGGACTCTATATGTGCACCTTGTATGAATGTTGACTTGTTGATATGCTTGGGAAGTCATTTGGATGTGTTTGATCGAGTTTGTGCATGAAAAACCAGAAATTGCTGCTGTTTCTGGGCAAACCGTATCGAAACACCCCCTAGTGTTTCGAAACGGGGGCCTGAAATGGCCTTCATGTTCCGAAACGCTAAGGGATGTTTCGAAATGATTTGGCCACTAGAAGGCCTCGTTTCGGAACTAGTCTCGGAACCAACCCGCGTTTCGCAACGGTCAACGCCGTTCCAATCCCGTGTTTCGATACGACAGGTGGGTGTTTCGAAACAGGTTACCGGTTGGCACTGGTTTGAATGGTGCTGAAGTTTGCAAGCTTTTCATTTTGGTCCCAGATGTTAAAGTTTCAATTGCTTGAGTTTGAGATGTCCAATTAAGTTAAAATTTGGCAGAGAAGTATGTAACATGACTAATTTCATATTAGCAACTTAAAAATCAGTAAAGACCTTCTAATTTTCAGAAATTACGTTTTGGTTCCTAAATTTGTATATTGTGCATTTGAGTCCCTTTTTGAAATCCGATCGTTGTGCCTTTCTCTATCGTAACTCGTGAGTACTCACTTAGGGATAATGTGTATCTAGACAAGATTAAAAAGAAAAAAAAATTGTCGTAAATCAAGGTTGACTTTCGGGTTGACTTTGGTTTTCCCCGTGTAATCTTCGTAGTTCGGGTCAATCGTCTAGGCCGGGCTAAGGGGGTTACAAACGTTCTCCGTCATCCTAAAAATATAAAGCAAGCAATTTTTTTTAAAAAATTAAGTGTATGCATGATATTTCTTAATTCAATCCAATTGTAAATCCCACTTAGGTTTAAAACAAGTTTTTAAAACAAATATACAAAACAAAACAAAAAAAATTAAGAGAAAAACAGTAAAAAAATACAAGTGAAAATTTATATATTCGAATTAGAAAATTGAAGATTTTGAAATTTTTTTACAAGATTTGAAAAACCCAAGTAAAAAAACATATAAACTATACAAAATTAAAATTTTCTAACCTAAGATTCGAACATAAATTGAAGGAAAAAGAAAAAGAAAGAAAATACCTTAAATTGGGATTTTGGATGAATAGAGGAAAATCCTTGCACAAGATTGTTGAAGCTTGCTTAGACTTGAGTTTAAGAGAAAAACCCCTCAAGATTTGGTGAAAAACAAAGAGGTTTAGAGGGTTTTTATAGGGAAAAATCGATTCTAGGGTTTTTAGGGTTTGAGAGAGTTTTAATTAAAGTATAACATTATTATTAAAAGCCCTTTTTAAAACAGTTCGCGAACCCGTTTCGGAACGGTGTCGACCGTTTCGAAACGCGAGCACGAAAGTTTGACCGGTTTTTTAACTCCAGCTGACCGTTTCGATGCGGGTTTGACCGTATCGAATCCCCGTTAACTCGTATCGAAACTTGTTTCGATACACCCCTTGGCAGTAGCCAAAACGTTTCGAAACCCTTGGAAGGCGTTTTGAAACGCCCTTCTCTCAGATAGAAATTTAAAGCAACCGTATCGAAACAGGTGGACCCGTTTCGATACACCTGGGCCTGGAAGTGCAGATGAGGCTCTAAAAGTGCAGAAAAATAAGTTTTTCTAAGGCCTAACTTGCATGAATGAGCAGGAAAAACATATGCAAACATAAACATACTCCCCCTAGCTATAGGCATGGATGAAATTAGGAGTAAAACACATAAACATGGCATTTCACAAGATCAAGCAATTTTAAGCACAAAAGGGGTCCTAAAAGGTCAAGATAGGCTAGCTAGATCTAACTCTCTCCTAAGGGACCGAAAACGCTCTTTGTTTAAAGGTTTTGTAAATATGTTCGCTAATTGATTTAAGGTGTCAACATACTCTATAACCACATCTTCTTTAAGGACATGATCTCTAATAAAATGATGCCTTATTTCTATGTGTTTGGTTCTAGAGTGTTGGATGAGATTTTTTGTCAAACATATAGCACTAGTGTTATCACATATAGCACTAGTTGTTGCACAACAACTCCCTAAGGATATGTACTCAACTTCGGTGGTAGATAAGGCTACACTATTTTGTTTCTTAGAGAACAAAGATATGAGCATACTACCTAGGAATTGACAAGTTCCCGAAGTACTCTTCCTATCGATTTTGCATCCCCCTTAATCCGCATCCGAATAAGCATGAAGGTTGAAGGTGGAGTCTCTAGGGTACCAAAGACCTAAGCAAGGAGTATCTCTAAGGTACCTAAAGATTCTCTTAACGGCTATAAGGTGAGACTCTCTAGGACTAGCTTGAAACCTACCACACAAACAAACACTAAACAAGATATCCGATCTACTTGCGGTAAGGTAAAGCAATGATCCAATCATAGAACGGTAAAGCTTAGAGTCGACACACTTACCTCTTTCATCTTTGTCAAGCTTTGTAGATGAGCTCATAGGTTTGGCTTTGCATTCTCCAAGCCAAACTTCTTGAGCATATCCTTTATGTACTTTGCTTGATTGATGAAGGTGTCATCCTTCTTTTTCTTGATTTGGAGTCCCAAAAAGAATGAGAGTTCCCCCATCATGCTCATCTCAAATTCACCTTGCATTAGCTTAGCAAACTCTTTGCAATGACATTCGTTTAAGATATCATTTTTGTATCTTTTTATAAAAATTGTAGTGTCCACCTTGCCTTTTTCAAAACCCTTTTCAATTAAAAAGTTTGAAAGCCTTTAATACCAAGCTCTAGGAGCTTGTTTTAAACCATAAAGAGCTTTAGTGAGTTTGAAAACATGATTTGGAAATTTTAAGTCTTCAAAACCCGGTGGTTGTTCCACATACACTTCTTCATTTATAAAACCATTTAAAAACGCGCTTTTAACATCCATTTGAAAAAGCTTGAAATCATGATAACATGCATATGCAAGCAACATCCTAATGGCTTCCATTCTAGCTACGGGTGCATAGGTTTCATCAAAATCTATTCCCTCTTCTTGAGTGCAACCTTGTGCTACTAGTCTAGCTTTATTTCTCACAATGTTACCACTCTCATCTAGCTTGTTCCTAAAGACCCATTTAGTTCCTATGGTAGATTGATTACTAGGCCTATCAACTAATGTCCAAACGTTACCTCTCTCAAATTGATTTAACTCGTCTTGCATAGCCATAATCCAAAAATCATCTTTCAATGCTTCTTTTATATTCTTAGGCTCTATGCATGAGATAAATGCAACATGATTCATTAATCTAAGAGAAGATCGAGTGGTTACCCCCTTGGATGGATCACCCAAGATTTCACCATCTTTGACATAGTTGAACTCCCTTGGGTAGCTCACTTCCTTTTCCTCAAGAGTCAAGTCCTTCAAGGCTTCAAGAGGCGGATCTTGTGTGTCCTCTTCTTTTGTTGGAATCTCATCCTCCTTTGAAGTTTGTCCTCCATCAAAGGCATTTATGATTCCTACATCATCATCATCACAAGAATCCTTCCTTGGAAGGAGGTTATCATCGAATACAACATGTATAGATTCTTCTACTACTAAAGTTCTTTTGTTAAATTCTCGATAGGCTTTAGAGGTTAAAGAGTATCCTATGAAAATAGCTTCATCATTTTTTGCATCAAATTTACCTAAGTTGTCTTTTCCATTATTTAAAACAAAACACTTGCAACCAAAAGGGTGAAAATAGCTAATGTTAGGTTTTTTACATTTTAAAATTTCATAAGGTGTTTTCTTTAAAATTGGCCTAATCATTACTCGGTTAACAATATAGCAAGTGGTGTTTGTGGCTTCCGCCCAAAAATATTTAGGTAAATTATTTTCACAAAGCATGGTTCTAGTCATTTCTTGCAAAGTTCTATTTTTCCTCTCAACTACCCCATTTTGTTGAGGAGTTCGAGGAGCCGAAAAATTGTGGCTAATACCATTTTCATTCAAAAAAATATTCAAACCCTAAATTTTGAAACTCGGTTCCATGATCACTTCTAATATGTGAAATTCTAAGTTCAAGATCATTTTGGGTTAGTTTTGAAAATGTGATGAATTTTTCTAAAGCCTCATCTTTAGTACTTAAAAATAGAACCCAAGTAAATCTAGAGAAATCATCAACAAGTACAAATGCATAAGATTTACCACCCAAGCTCATAGTGCTAATTGGCCCAAATAAATCCATATGGATAAGTTGCAAACATCTACTAGTAGAAACATCATTAATGGATTTAAAGGAAGACTTATGTTGTTTACCCTTAGAGCATGCATCACAAATTTTATCGTTTGAGAATTTAATCTTGGGTAAACCTCTAACTAGATCAAGGGAAACTAGTTTTTCTAAAACACTAATGCTAGCATGTCCTAGTTTCCTATGCCACAACCATGCATCATTTTCATTTTGTGCTACTAAGCATGCATGAGATGTATGTATGTCATCTAGATGCACCATGTATATGTTACCTATGCGGTGACCTATGAGCATAATATTATTAGATTTAATGTCAACAATTTTGCACCCATTTTTATCAAATAAAACATTAAATCCTTTATCACACAATTAACTTATGCTCAAAAAGTTATGTTTAAGACCATCTACATACAAGACATTTTCAATAAGAATAGTAGAGTGATTACCTATGGAGCCAATACCTTTAATGTTGCCTTTGGAGTTCTCACCAAATGTCACCACTCATCCACTTTTTGGCTTTAGATCTATGAATCTACTCTTGTCTCCGGTCATATGCCTTGAGCATCCACTATCAAGGTACCATGAGTTTTGACTTTGTGAATTTGGCCTTGTAGCAATGCTCCCCCTACAAACAAAGATATTAAGCTTTTGTTTTTGGTACCCAAATCATTTTGGGTCCACGAGTGTTAGCTCCCATTAACTTGGTTCCTTTAGGAATCCAAGGTGACATAGCAACAATATTATTAGATTTTACAAGTTCCTTAGGAACCCATACACTTCTAATCCTTTTAGTTCTTCTATGTCTAGGAAGACTACCTTGTTTGTAGTTATTAGTCCTTTTCTTAAGTTGGTTTATTTTAGAAGATTTACCTATTTCATGCTTCACACTACCAACATTTTTAAAGGACTCCTTGAGCTTGTTAAGCTCATCTAACACCTTTTGTTGTTCACTATTACATTGAGATAAAAGATTATTAAGGTCAACATTCTCATCTTGGAAGAATTTTAGCTCATCTTTCAACCCTAAAATCTTTTTCTCAAATTTTAAATTAGCTTGAGAAAGTGAGTCATTTTTATCATTTAATTCTGAAATAATTTTCTTATTCCTAATGACCGACTCCTTGTATTTCTCAACTAATTCATCATAGACCTCTTGCAACTCATCATATGCATCATTTAATTCATCACATGTAAAATCAAAAGATGATAAGTTTGAGGTTACCATAGATGAATCTTCCTCAAGTGCCATGATGCAAAGGTTGGCCACTTCTTGTTCGTCATCCTCCGATGACTCCTCATCACTCCAAGTAGCAAGCTTGGCTTTGAGCTTCTTCTTCTTCTCAAAGCCCTTCTTCTTGAGTTGAGGGCACTCTGAACGTATGTGGCAGGGTTTATTGCACTCGAAGCAAATGATTTGATCCCTTTCTTATTTTTTGTTTTTACCTTTGAAGTCCATCTTTCTTTGGATTTTTCTTCCCCGGTTGGACCTCATAAAGCGTGAGAATCGTTTGGCTATCATAGCCAATTCTTCTGGCTCATCCTTCTCACTAGAAGAGCTCTCCTCAAGTAAGGAAGCTTTGAGAGCTATTCCCATCTTCTTCTTCTTTTCCACCTCTAGCTTTTCTACTCTCTTCTCTTCCTTCTTCTTCTCTTCTTCCCTTCCTTGCTTCATAATCTCATGAGTAAGGAGAGAACCCACTAGCTCATCAAGCTTTAAAGTCTTCAAATTTTTAGCTTCTATGATGGCGGTTCTCTTCCCATCCCAAGATTCGGGAAGTGAGTAGAGTAGCTTCCGGACAAGCTTGTCTTCCTGTATTGTCTCTCCAAATCCTTTGAGCCCATTGACTATGGTGGAGAAATGATCAAACATCTTGGACACGCTTCCGGACAAGCTTGTCTTCCGGTATTGTCTCTCCAATTCCTTTGAGCCCATTGACTATGGTGGAGAAACGATCAAACATCTTGGACATCGTCTCATCGGGCTCCATCTTGAAATTTTCATAACTAATCTTAGTTTCCTTGACATCATTGGTTCCCTCATAGGTAGTCTCAAGAGTGTCCCACACTTCTTTGGCACTCTCAATGGATGATACTTTGGAGTAGATGTCCGGACCGAAAGAACAAAAGAGCATGTGGAGAGCTTTGTCATTTATTTGGATCTTTCTCCTTTCTTCTTCACTCATCTGCACCTTTTACTTCAAAACCATCTTCCCTCCACTATCTTGCTTCAATGGAATGTAGGGGCCATCCTCAATTACATCCCAAACCAAGTAGTCATTGGACTTGATGAAGAGGCACATTCTATTCTTCTAAAACGGATAGTTGTCACCATTGAAGAAGGGTGGTTTTGTAGTGGATTGAGACTCATACATGCCCAAACCGGAGGTAGAAGCCATCTCTTGATATTTGGATGATCACACTCTTCCTAGGAACTCCTCTTGTGGTTGTTAATCCTCAAAGAGGTAGGCTTTGATACCAATTGTTGAGTGGATCGAATAATCGAACTAAACCAAGAGGGGGTGAATTGGATTTTTAATGTTCTTGGTGGTGGAAATTGCAAATAAAATGATTGACAAGGAATTTTAGAGTGGTTCAAGTTCCAAATGAACTATACATCCACTACCTTAGCTTCACTAAGGATTTGCAACAATTCCACTAATTGCTCTTCCCCTTTTCTAGGCTAAGGAGGTAACCCTTACAATTTTCGGTCAAATTTTCTACCCAAAATTTGACCCAGCCCTCACACAATTGAAACAAAGAATTTGTTGGCTAAACAAGTATCTCTCAATACATAAACTAGCCCAATTACAAACACTCAACCCAATTGAAATGATAAGAATGAAAATTACAATTGGGGTTTCTAGACAATAATGGGATTTAGGCACAAATCCTTGAATTTGATGTTTGGATGTTTGCTTTAGGATCAATAGTTGTTGCTGGAGCTTTTAGAGGTCCCTTTTATACCTTCTCATTGATTTCTAGCCGTTGTGGTTGTTGCATTCATCAATAGAGCCGTTGGGGGTGTTATCTCCCCTCCAGAAATGCAGTCTGCAACCAACCGTTTCGAAACAGACCAAAATAGAAAGAGCCGTTGGGGTGCATTAAAGAGCCCGTATCGAAACGGTCAGACCTGTTTCGATACGCTAAGAGCCGTTTCGAAACTTGTTTCGAAACATTTTGCCACTATCAAGGGTCGTATCGAAACGGCTTGAGATCGTTTCGATACGCCTTAACAGTTTGTTAAAATTAAGTTAAAAAAATTCAACGGTCATATTTTTCAAATCAATTTAAGACCGTTTCGAAACACTGGATGTCGTTTCGATACGGTGTCTCTTTGTTCTAAAGCCGTTTCGAAAATTGTTTTGAAACACAGGCTGGCAGTGTTGAAATCGTTTTGATACCTGTTTCGAAACATGGACTCACAGTTTCAAAACTGTTTCGAAACGCCTTAGGCCGTTTCGAAACGGTGACTTGAAAATCACTGTTTTGGCTTTGAGAACACTTAGAAAATATTTTAGAAACTTAGTTTTTAACTTAGGCATATTCTTCAAAACATATAGGGATGTTTGAGGACTTAAAAATTCGTTTTCACATTTTCAATTTAGTCCTTAAGTTCTTTAGTTATGTCAAAAATTAAAATATCGGTTTCACACTATGGCTTGCGAAGATGAGTAGCATATGGAGGCTTTCCTTTGTAGATCTCGGAGAAGTGTTGACTTTTTCATTTGGATTGTTTATACCGAGAAATGATGATATTTGGGAGGTTACGATAATCCACAAGGAGGTTGGTCTTATCGAATCCTAGCTTGCCATTTGGACATTGCTCTCCAGGTTTCATTAGTCAATGTGGTTAACCTAGATAATCGTCATGTTAATTGCATAAATGAATCTGACTATGGTTCGCGGGGAACTCTATTCTATAGACTTTTGGTGGGGGTTCAAGTATACGAAAGAATGGAACATATATCGTCTCTTCTACTACAATGAAAGTCGAGGTGAATGGCAGGGTGTTTAAGTACACATTGACAACCTTAGATAGGAAGATGGGTAAAGTTCTAACGGAAGAAGTTTTGAAGTCACTTAAAGGTGCCAATTTAAGCTGATCTTGGTTTTGTCCATATACTTGATTAATTTAGTGTCTGTGTTGTGTTTTCCTTTTTTTAAATTGGGACACACTTGTTGATGTGAACTTTTCTGTTGCTTGTAACTTTCTAAAGTAAGCCAGTGGCTAGTTCTTGTTCTTTTTATAATTAGCTTGCTTGAGGGTTCTCCCTTTTTATGAGTAAGCTTGGAATATTTCCTTTCGAACTCATATGTTTATCTTGCCCCCTGTGCGGTGTGGTTTTGATTGCTACTGTACTAGTGTATGTTTTTTTTTATATTCTGATATGTCAACAATATGGCCTTACTCTTATGAGCCATGTATTCGGGAGTCATTGAGTGTCTACATTGTCTTTTATTTGCGTGTTACCATCCTTTTTATGCATAAGTAGTTATTTGTTTGGGGGGATCGCTTTACTTTGGAAGCGGAGGTCATTGAGCTGATTCCTCTTATGCACGCTCCTTAAAATCAGCGGACGCTCAGATGACCCTTTGTTTGTTTTCACCCGATTGCTTTGGAAGCGGCAACCGTTGAGCTGATTTCTCTTATGCACGCTTCTTAAAAGCGACGGACGCTCAGATAATCCTTTATTTATTTCATCTCGCTTGCTTTGGAAGCGACGACCATTGAGCTGATTCCTCTTATGCACGCTTCTTAAAAGTGCCGAATGCTCAGACGATCCTTTGTTTATTTTTGCTCGCTTTCTTTGAAAGCGGCGACCATTGAGTTGATTCCTCTTATGCACTCTTCTTAAAAGTTGCGGACGCTCAGACGATCCTTTGTTTATTTCGTTCGCTTACTTTGGAAGTGGCAACCTTTGAGCTGATTCATCTTATGCACGCTTCTTAAGAGCAGTAGACGCTCGAATGATCATTTGTTTATTTTTGCTTGCTTGCTTTGGAAGCGGCGACCATTAATCTAATTCCTCTTATGCACTTTTCTTAAAAGCGACGGACGCTCATACGTTCCTTTGTTTATTTCCTCTTGCTTGCTTTGGAGGCGGCAACCGTTGAGTTGATTCCTCTTATCCACGCTTCTTAAAAGTAGCAGACGCTCAGATGATCTTTTGTTTATTTCCGCTCGTTTGCTTTGGAAGTGGCGACTGTTGTGTTGATTCCTCTTATGCACGCTTCTTAAAAGCGGCGGACGCTCAGACAATCCTTTGTTTATTTTCACTCGCTTTCTTTGGAAGCGGCGACCGTTGAGCTTATTCCTCTTATGCATGCTTCTTAAAACCGGTGCACGCTCTCTTAATGGGGACCACAACCTGGTAATTTCTAAATTAAGCATCGGTTGACTGGATACCCAAATGGACAATATCTCTCCAAAGATGAATGTTTGTGTTGAGTGCATAAAAGTTCTATATTTTACCCATCATTTACCCATTTTTTGCTGCACTCAAGCATGATTCATTGCATTTAGGATAGATTTTTGCATACACATCACAATTAGATAAAATTGCACAGTTGTTGCTGATTTTGGTTACTTTTGCAGGTATTTGCTGCGGCAGACCCAGGGCGGCAAAGGAGCATAGGCAAATTGCATAGCTGGAGTCGAAAAGCACAATCTGTCGTGACATCTGCTGTGGCAGCCGTGACGACAGTGGAATGCTGAAGTGGAGCTCGACATATAGAAGATTTCAAGCCAGTCTGTCGTGGACCACTCCCATATTTTTCTAAGCCCTTAAGCAGAATGAAGGCCAAGCCCAAAGTTCAAGGAAGAAACTCAAGGCAAGAAAAGAGGACGACTTCAAGGCATCTACTTAGAAGATATAATCTTCAATAGAGTTGTACTTTAATTTAAACTTGTATTCTTGCCATATTAGAAAACTTGGACCCAAGGCCTATATAGAGGCATGCAATTCAACGTATGGAAGGATATCTCATTCCTAGCCGTCTTCCCCCAAAACCCTAGTCGTTTCTCTCTCTTCACCATGTTTTAAACCTTCCCAGGGCTAAGGGTTGATTTGTAAAGTTGTTGTGAGGATTGTAATTGTTCTTAGGATTTTTCTGTTCAAGCAATAAAAACTTCAAGTTTATTTACCCTGGTTTTCAATATCTCATAAGAGCATTGGGAGAGCATTGTGAGGTTATCCATTTGCTTAATATCGGGAGAGCATTGTGAGGTTATCCATATGTGTTTTCCAATTTATGGTTAAACCATCTTGGCTTAGGGATAAGTACGAGGTTAAGTGGCTAAAGAAGAATTCAATAACATTGGTGTTCACCCTTTGATTCACGCCGGAAGGTATCATCCAAGAAGTGTTCATCAATAGAACTTGGACCTAGGGATAGGACAAGTCATAACAGGGATTCTTGCAAGCTTGAAGTACAGAGTTGTTGGTCACTGCCGCGACATCAACGGACCTCTGCCGCGAAAGGTGCTGCCGCGACAGGAACGACGACATAACGACAGAAGTTCCTCTGAACAGTGCAACACTTGCACTACTAGGCAATTCAATACCGACCTATTCTCTCAATCTGTTTATCTTATCTTTTATTTCATTTATTTCTCAAGATTACTTCACCCATTCATTTAAACTATTTCTTTCTCTGGTGCAGCAATTCAAGGATAGAGTTATTTCCAGTCCCTGTAGAGACGATATCTGATACTCTAGTATTACTTTTTTACTTGCGTCGTGTACACTTGCACTATTTGTGATAGTCATATTTACACGCAACAAGTTTTTGGCGCCATTGTCGGGGACTGGCAACGTATCTTTACCTTTTAATTACTGCACTTTGTTTTTTTTTATTTTTTTTTTATTTTTTATTTTTAGTTTTTTTATTTTTCTCGTGCTTTTCACAAGGTTTTCTTATTGCTCATGCGCAGATCGAGACATGGTAAGGAGCCTGAGTACGAGTTAGAACCAGAAATCGAACGCACATATCAACTCAGGAACCAAGCCAGACTCTTGATATAACGAAACAACTATCTTGAGGAGATACTGGAAGCAATGGTGAACGGAAGGGAAGACCATAGGGAAGATGACAACAACAACCACCCTAGGGGTGGTGTGGATCCTCCTAATGACCCATAAACAATCTGCCGCCGCCCGCTGCCGCAGCAGCGCGGCAGACTTGTCGGGACTACATGGATAATGACCATGTTGAACTGGAAACTACCCTGCCAGATGTGGAAGCTGAATACTTCGAACTGAAACCTGTCATGTTCAACATGATAAATTCTACTGGCCAATTTGGTGGTTCTGCTACTGAGGATGCACGTGAACATCTTAAAACGTTCCAAGAAATATGTGGATCATTCTGACTACCAAGAATAAGTCCGGAAGTACCGAGGCTCCGGCTATTCCCTCATTCATTGAGAGATAGAGCTAAAACTTGGTGAAATAAATTAACGCCGGGTTCAATAAGAACTTGGGCATGTCTCTCTCGTGAATTCCTTTCTCGTTTTAATCCTTCTCATTTATATGAAAGATTACGTAACGAGATTGCTACTTTTCAACAGGAAGATGATGAGCCAATGTATGAGGCGCGGGACAGGTTTACGACTCTCTTGCGGAACTTCCCAATGCATGGATTCCCTATGTGGAACCAGGTTGTCAAGTTCTACAATGCTGCCAATGCACACAATCAGCTGAGAATAGATTCAGCAGTGAATGAGTTATTGCTGGATAAAAAACCAGACGAGGCAATGCTAGTGTTGAAAAAGTTAGCAAAGAACGATGAGAAATTTCCTACAGCTCGATGAGGAGGCAAACGAGGAATATCTGTAAAGGAGTACGAAGCTGACAGCTCGGTCAAAACGTAGATTGCATACCTCACTAAGATAGTAGAAAATCTACAGCGGAAGGATTCTAAAGTTGTATTTTCTGCAGAAAAGGTGTGTGAAACCTGCAGCGGGAACCACAAGTCAGAAGATTGTCCTTTACAACTGGAAGAAGGGATGTATGTTGGGTACTATAACAAGACTAGAAATTATGATTCCAACAACTACAATCCCAACTGGAGGAAGGACCCCAAATTTTCCTGGAGCAATCCGAACAATGCATTGAACCCTCAAGTGCAGAACAACCAGAACCAAGGAGTACCCAGAATTCTGTCACGGTAGCAACCACAGCAGTAGCCACCACAACAGCCAGCAACAACACCTAGTATACTGGAACACACCTTGGCAACATTTATGTCACAAACGGGAGCATACATGGCAAACATGGATCACTTTGTCAAGAAAACTAAAACATTCATGGACAAGACAGAAATGAGAATGATAAACCATGAGGCTACCCCAAAATCTTTGGAGACACAGATGGACCAGGTTTCACAGTACATCAAACCGAGGCAGAATGGAGGATTCCCTAGTGATACTGAGGTCACTAGAAAACCCACACATGAGCAGTGCAAAGCGATTACAACGAGGAGTGGGAAACAATTACAAGGGCCGGAAAAAAAGAAGTACCGAGTGAGAAACCGACCCTACAGACACCTCCCGTGAACACTGCCCCGGCTGAGGAGAAACAGCCTACTGTCGCCACACCTGCCATGACAGCAGAAGGGACAAAGGAGCAGACAAAAGATGCTGAAGATCTTGAGCCTCCTCAGATCTGAATTCCATGTGAAGGAAACCTTGAAGATTACCGTCCTCCACCACCTTTTCCACAGCAGTTACAGAAACAGAAACATGAGTACCAGCTTAAGAAAATTTATGACATTTTTAAGCAAGTACTTATTAACATTCCACTGCTAGAAGCCATTAAGCAGATGCCTGGTTATGCTAAGTTTCTCAAGGATGCAATGTCAAAAAGGTCCAGACTTGGGGAATTTGAAACAATGAAGATGATAGAAGGATGTATGACAATCTTGCATAAGCATCCATCCCAAAAGAAGAAGGACCCTGGGAGCTTCATCATACCATGCATAATTGGAGACAAGTTTGTGGGTAAGGCACTTTGTGATCTTGGTGCTAGCATTAATCTAATGCCCAAATCTGTATTTCAGAAACTAGGTATTGGACAAGCAAGGCCCACGACAGTTATGTTGCAGCTGGCAGACCGCTCTTACGTACAACCGGAAGGAAAGATCGAAGACATCTTGGTAAGAGTGGATAAGTTTATTTTTCCTGCTGACATTCTTATTTTAGATTGTGAAGCAGATGAAAACGCACCGATCATCCTGGGGCGACCCTTCCTAGTCACAGGCCGGACAATGATCGATGTAGAGAAAGGAGAACTGACGATGAGAGTAAATGATCAAAAAATCAAGCTCAATGTTCTCCAAGCAATAAAACATGCTGATGCAGAGGAAGAGTGCAAGGCAATTTTAGAAGGAGTCATTGACCAACCTTGCATCAGGTCGAACTGTCACGACAAAAAGTTTGGTCACTGCCACCGCAATCACCCTGAAGACTGTCACGACAGCATCGACGACAGTGACCCTTCAGACACAGAATCATCTAACACTGAAGGTCCTGAGGAGGTAAATTGGATAGGCACACGTCCAGGTAAGTTCTTCGGGCCTTTGAATTATACCTCGAAGGAACATGTAATCCAAAAGCCTTCCATTGAACATCCACCTGTTCTAGACCTTAAACCCCTGCTAAGGCAACTTAAATACGTTTTTCTTGGTTTAAATGATACGTTGCTCGTAATCATCTCTTCCAAGTTGATGCAGGAACGGGAGCAGCAGCTGATCAAAATGCTACATCAGCATAAAAAAGCAATTGGATGGACCATTGCTGATATCCAAGGCATCAGTCCAACGTTATGCATGCATAAGATCCTCTTGGAGGATGACCATAAGCCGACTATCGATGCACAAAGACGAGTGAATGAGGCTATGCGAGAGGTGGTGCGGAAATAAATCATCAAGTGGCTTGATGTCGAAATAATATATGCCATCTCGGATAGCAAGTGGGTGAGTCCGGTGCAATGCGTACCCAAAAAGGGAGGCATAATCGTAGTGACGAACAAGGAAAATGAACTAATCCCAACCAGGACTGTGACCGGTTGGAGGGTTTGTATGGACTGTCGGAAGCTTAATAAAGCTACCCGAAAGGGCTACTTCCCCTTACCTTTTATCGATCAAATGTTAGATAGATTAGCAGGGAAGCCTTACTATTGTTTTCTCGATGGTTACTCACATTATAACCAAATTACAATCGCACCGAAGGACCAAGAGAAAACCACCTTCACATGCCCGTACGACACATATGGCTTTCGAAGAATGCCATTTGGACTCTGCAATGCCCCAGTGACCTTTCAACGGTGCATGATGGAAATATTCTCCGACATGGTGGAGGATTTCCTAGAAATTTTCATGGACGACTTTTCCATCTTTGGAGACAGCTTCGACTGTTGTTTAGGCAATTTACAGAAGGTCCTTGAAAGATGCAAAGAGGCGAACTTGGTTTTAAACTGGGAAAATGCCACTTTACAGTGGATGAAGGCATAGTGCTGGGCCACAAGGTTAGCTTCCGCGGCATAGAGGTAGACAGAGCCAAAATTGAGGTTATTGAAAAGCTTCTGCCACCCACCACAGTCAAAGGGAAACGAAGCTTCTTAGGGCATGTAGGGTTTTATCGAAGATTCATAGCCAATTTTTTTAAGATTACTAAGCCCCTTTGCCACCTGTTGGAACAAAATCGCCCCTTTGACTTTAACACTGAATGTACTGAAGCATTTAGGATACTGAAGGAGAAGCTGGTAACAGCCCCGATAGTGCAGCCACCAGATTGGAGCCTGCCATTTGAGATAATGTGTGATGCCAGTGATTATGCTGTCGGGGCAGCATTAGGGCAAAGGAAGAATAAACTCTTCCATGTGATTTACTATGCCCGCAAAACGCTGAATGATGCCCAAATAAACTACAACACAACAGAGAAAGAGCTACTAGAAGTGGTGTTTTCAATTGACAAGTTCCGTCCGTATATACTTGGAACGACAATGGTAGTCCATACAGACCACTCAGCACTCAAGTATCTGTTCACCAAAAAGGATGCTAAACCACCATTGATACGTTTGATTCTGCTGCTGCAAGAATTTGACATTGACATCAAGGATAAAAAGGGGACAGAAAACCAAGTAGCATACCACTTGTCATGGTTGGAGATGGGAAGGAATCTTGCAAAAGACAAGACCAACATACTGGAAACCTTCCCAGATGAGCAGTTGTTTGCTGCCACTAGCACTGCCGCGACAGCCATGGCGGTAGGTAAGCTTTCTGAAACCCCTTGGTATGCTGACATTGTCAATTACATTGTAAGTGGGTTATTACCTCCTGAGCTTAATTACCAAGCAAGGAAGAGGTTCCAAAATGATGCAAAACATTATAATTGGGACGAACCTCTCCTTTTTAAGCATTGTGCATATCAGATCATCAGGAGATGCATACCACATAAGGAACAGAAAGAAGTACTTCACCACTATCATGCTGTCCCTTATGGAGGACACTTGGGAGGAAATAAAATTGCTGCCAAGGTTCTGCAATCCGATTTCTATTGGCCTACCCTGTTCAAGGATGCACAAGCTTTTTACAAGAGCTGTGACAAATGCCAAAGGACTGTGAATATATCTAGAAGGCACGATGTTGCGTGTAAAATAGTCTATCGCAATTGAGTGCAAGTGTACACGTCGCAAGTAATAAAGTGATACTAGAGTATCGGATATCGTCTCCACAGGGACTGGGCTAACTCTTTCCTTCGCTATCTGCACAAAGGGAAAAAGAATGATTTAAGATATTGTCACGAAAATAATAAAGAATACTTAAATAAAAGAGTAGAGATATCAAGATAGAGAGAATGGGCTGGTATTGAATTGCTTAGTAGTGCAGGTATTGCAGAGTTTAGGAAATCCAGTTCTGTCGTCGCGCCCGTCGCGGCAGCAAACACTCAACTCCGTACTTCAAGTTTGGCAAGAATCCCAGATGTGCCTTGGCCTATCCCTAGGTCCAAGTCTGTCGATGATCACGTCTTTGATGATACCTCCGGCGTGAATCGAAGGATGAACACCGATGTGGATGAATTCTTCTTTAGCCACTTAACCTTGTCCTATCCCTAGGCCCGATATAGTTCAACTATAAACTAGAGAACTTGCTCTTATTTCTTTCGTATACTTAACTCTCCCGATGCTAAGTAAATAGATAACCTCACAATGCTCTCCCGATGCTCTTGCAAGATATTAATAACCAAAATAAGAGAACTTGAAATTTATTTTATTGAACTGAAAATTCCTAAAACAAAAGCAACCCTTGCAACTACTTTACAAAACAACCTATGGCCCTAGGGGGAATTTAGAACATGGTGGGAGAAGGAAAACGGCTAGGGTTTGAGAGAAGGCTAGAGAATGGTTCTGCCTCTAGGTTAAGATATATGCCCTTATATAAGCTTTGGGCTCAAGTTATCTAATTTAACAAGGATTACAACTTTAATTTAAAGTATGATTCTAATAAAGACTAAATCTTCAAGGAATCTACTTTCCAGCTATCCTCCTTATTTCTTGGGATTATCTCTCCTTGAACTTTGGGCTTGGAATATCTTCTGATCTAGGGCTTGGAAAAATATGGTGATTTCACACGACAGACGAGCTGAATTTTCTCTATCTGTCGAGGTCCACTTTGCATCTTCTCCACAAAACTGCTGCTGTCCTCTGCTGTCACGGCGGCAACCATGGCAGCATCATCCTCCTTGACTACTCGTCCAGTTCCAGCTCTTATGCTTCACTGCCCAGCGCCTGCCCTTTCCATCTGCTACCATGGATGCTGCCACGACTGCTGCCCTGGATGCTGTCACGACTGCTGCCCTGGGTGCTGTCACGACTGCTGCCCTGGGTGCTGTCACGACTGCTACCCTGGGTGCTGTCACGACTGCTGCCCTGGATGCTGCCACGGCAGATACCTGCAAAAGTAACCAAATTTAGCAGTATCTGCGCAATTTTATCTAAATGTGACGTTGATGCAAAACTTAACCTAAAATGCAGTTAAACATGCTTGAGTGCAGCAAAAATAAGGATAAATGATGGGTAAAATATAGAACTTTTAATCACTAATCACACGAGATGCCACTGTAGAACATACTTGAGGTTGAAATCTTTAATGTTTGGGGAATCGACTTCATGGGGCCATTCCCAGCCTCTTGTGGGAATTTATACATCTTGCTGGCAGTAGACTATGTGTCTAAGTGAGTAGAAGCAATCGCCACTCAAAAGAACGATGCCAAGACTGTGCAGAGATTTCTTCACAAGCACATCTTCTCAAGGTTTGGCATCCCAAGGGCGATAATTAGCGATGAGGGGAGACATTTCGACAATAAGGTAATTGCTAGTGCACTAAGGAAATACAGAGTGAAGCACCGAATTGCAACAGCATATCACCCTCAAACTAATGGGTAGGCCGAGATATCAAACAGAGAAGTAAAGAAAATCCTAGAGAAGATGGTCAAACCTACTCAAAAGGACTAGTCTCTACATCTAAATGATGCACTCTAGGCCTACATGACATCAATCAAGACACCATTGGGGATGTCACCCTATCGACTCATTATGGGAAAACTTGCCATTTACTTGTCGAGATAGAAAACATAGCATATTGGGCTATCAAGACAGTAAATATGGACTGGGACAAGGCAGGGCAGAAAAGGCTATTGGACTTGAATGAAATTGAAGAAATTCGAGCAATGGCCTACGACAACGCCAAGATCTACAAGGACAAAACAAAGAAGTGGCACGACAAAAAGCTGCTACCGCGACAGTTCTGCCCAGGGCAGCAGGTATTGTTGTTTAACTCTAGGTTGAAGCTTTTTCCAAGAAAGCTTAAATACAGGTGGTCTGGCTCTTTCCAAGTTGTCCAAGTTTTTCCCCATGGTGTCATTACAATCAAATCAATGAAGGATGGGCACCAATTCAAGGTCAATGGACATAGGCTCAAGCATTATTAGGGGACCAAAGCCCCAATGATGCAGGAAGTAGTTACTTTAGGAGATGCCCCTCAAGGCATCCTTAATTTAACTTTATTTTATTTTATTTTCTTTAGTTTATTTATTATTTAGGAAATAAGATTTTAATTTAATTTAGTTTATTTATTTATTTATTAGGAAATAAAGGAAGCAAAGCAATGAGGAGGAATGAACCAGTCCACCACATTCACAACAGCCCAAAAAGCCCAACGGACAAGCCTGTCGTCACAGCCTGTCACCAGCTGTCGCGACAGACGCGGAAAATACAGCCTGTCACGACAGACACTCAAACAAGTAACAAACGCACAGCAGACGCGGAAACACATGATAGACGCTTCATAAACCGCGTGACAGCTGACCCCGTTATTCGTGCCTGCCGTCCCAACGGGCAGAAAACCCCGTTCTATATAAACCCCTACTTCATTTTCATTTTTCATCTCATTCTCATTCTCTCTACTTGCTTCCCAGAATTTAGATCTCAAAAAACTTTCTTTCATTTTGCTACAGTTTTCCTCATGGCTACCAGATCAACCCGACGAAGTGCTGCCTCCACCTCTACCATGGTAGTATCCACACCCAGCCACAGCAGAATACCCAGCCGCTTCACATCAGTGGACTCAGAGCAAAGGTATTATGGTTCATTCTAAAAGAGAGAGATGTGGGAAGAAAGAGGGTTCGCTTACACCCAAAAGACGGGAGAATTAGGGTTCAAAAGTTTCATTGCCAAAAAGATCATCGCACTCAAATGGTAGATGTTCACCGTCCAGCCAGAGGAGATGAACGTCACGTTGGTGCGCGAGTTCTATGCTGCCACCCCCGACAAAGATGCCACGACATTAACTGTCAGAGGCAATGAGATCTCCCTTGAACCGACATACATCAACACGTTGTATGGCCTCTATGTGAGCAAGAAGGAAGATGCCAATCAGAGGTTCGTAAACCGTCTGTCGCCGGCAGACTACGATGCTATCATGGCAGAGCTGACAGAAGAGGGCACGCAATGGAACGATGACCCCAAGCACCGTTGGACGGTGCGAAGGACTCAGCTCACCCCACAAGCGAAGCTTTGGAACCACTTCATGAAGAAACGCCACATGCCCACATCACACAATACCATGGTGGACCGACAGAGATTAGCCCTCGTACATTCCATCCTCAACGAGAGGCAAATCAACATTGGCAGATACATCTGAGACGACATCATTGAGTGTGCACTCCGACCAACGGGCCCCCTATTCTTCCCCTACCTGATCACCACACTCTGCCGAGGCAACAACATGTCGGAGATCAACGAAGATTTCAAAGTTTGAGGAAAAGGATGGACGCAGCAGAACCTCTATAGTTTGATGGAATTAAAGGCTGCCACTTCCCTGTCTTACATAGACCCCACTTCCGCGATAGAAGCAACAACAGACCTTGACTCCACTGAACCTGTCACGGCAGAACCGAAGCAGACGACGACAGCACCACCGTCAGACACCTCCAGCCAAATCCTGGAGATGATGAAGAAGATGGAGGAACGCCAGCTAGGCTTATGAGATATTTGAGGGATTTCACTGCCGCCACGGTAAATTTTATTAAAACTTATTTAAATTTTCCCAACGTGCAGTTCCCTCATTTCCCAGAATCTCTTTTTGCCACTTCCACCCTTGCTGCTAGCCCCAGAACACCCACTGCTGCCTCCACATCACCACCTGCCACGACAGGAGATGGCGACAGAAGATCGGCCACTCCCCGAGGAGAGAAAAGGAAGGAACCATTACCGAAAATCGACCCGAAATACTTTGAAGGGTTCTCCTCCTCCTCTGTCTGGCATGATAATTCTGATTCGGAACCATCTGTCGTCCGAGACATATCGAAGGACTTCCCTCCGATGAAAAGGAAAAAACTGAACGAAACTGTTAAAGGGCCCTGCCACGATAGATCAAACAGCAGCAGCAGTGATGATGACATCGAGGTCTTGGACCAGCCCCCACACATCTCACCTACCAAAGTCCAGCCACCTCGAGAGGCCAAAAAGAAGATAGCCTCCCCATCTCCCTGTACCAAGCCAGTTTCTGCCGTCAAGTTCACTGCCCGCCGGTAGCTCCACGTCAGCAGTAGTAGTGACGAAAGCTTATCAACTTAAGTGCTTTTCCTTATATATTTGTTGTCTTTGATGTCGTTTTATCTATTTTGTGATGTTGTTTTCTGTTTTTCTTTTCATTGTTGTCATGCATTGAGGGCAATGCAACCCTCGAGTTTGGGGGTGGGCATCCCTCTATTAATGAACTTTTTTTGTGTTATATATATATAATACTAATAATAATAATAAAAACAAAAATTTGACTTAAGTTTTTGAATTGAACTTAGCTGCCGCGACATTCTCTGTCGTGACAGTGCCAATAGGATGTTTTAGGAATTATTTAGAGCCTTGCTATAGTTCTGAACTGTAAAACACCCTTGTGACTTATATGTTGTCTAGGTTTCTGTTAGTGAACTAGAGTAGGAAAGCTTAACCACTTGAGTTGCCCATAGAGGTGCCTAACACTGGATCTAGGAAAAAAATAAAAAAAAAAGGAAATTTCAGACTCAATACCCTAGAGGTGCCTAACACCGGCTCTAGGAAGATAGCTAGAGGTGCCCAAAAAAACAGGCTCTAGTAAAATCAAAATAAGAAAACACTTGAGTCTAAATTTGAAAAAACTAAAGGAGCCTAAGAATTGCCTCCAAAAAATTTGGCAAAAAAATCAAGTGAGTAGCATAACTATTCTGGTAACTAAGGGAGTCTAGGCACATATTTGTTCACAAAACTCATACACACTTGCACAAGAATTATAGCATTGTTCGGATAAATCCATAAACACCCGACAAGGTACTGCTCGTGATAGTGAATGTGTTGTAGGCAATGAAAGTTCATTGAATTAAGTCAAGCCAAAAAGTTTTTATTTTTAGGTTGTATTTTCTTGAGGACAAGCAAGAACTTGAGTTTGGGGGTGTGTTGAGTGCATAGAAGTTCTATATTTTACCCCTCATTTACGCATATTTTTGCTGCACTCAAGCACGATTCATTGCATTTAGGATAGATTTTTGCATACGCATCACAATTAGATAAAATTGCACAGTTGCTGCTGATATTGGTTACTTTTGCAGGTATCTGCTGCGGTAGACCCAGGGCAGCAAAGGAGCAGAGGCAAATTGCAGAGCTGGAGTCGAAAAGCACAATCTGTCATGACATCTGCCGTGGCAGCCATGACGACAGTGGAATGCTAAAGTGGAGTTCGACAGATAGAAGATTTCAAGCCAGTCTGTTGTAGACCACTCCAATATTTTTCTAAGCCCTTAAGCAGAATGAAGGTCAAGCCCAAAGTTCAAGAAAGAAACTCAAGGCAAGAAAAGAGGACGAATTCAAGGCATCTACTCAGAAGATTTAGTCTTCAATAGAGTTGTACTTTAATTTAAACTTGTATTCTTGCCATATTAGAAAACTTGCACCCAAGGCCTATATAAAGGCATGTAATTTGACCTAGGGAAGGATATCTCATTCCTAGCCGTCTTCCTCCAAAACCCTAGTTGTTTCTCTCTCTTCACAATGTTCTAAACCTTCCCCAGGGTTAAGGGTTGATTTGTAAAGTAGTTGTGAGGATTGTAATTGTTCTTAGGATTTTTCAGTTCTAGCAATAAAAACTTCAAGTTTATTTACTCTGGTTTTCAATATCTCTTAAGAGCATCGGGAGAGCATTGTGAGGTTATCCATTTGCTTAATATCGGGAGAGTTAAGCTTACGAAAAGAGTAAATATGTGTTTTCCAGTTTATGGTTAAACCATCTTGGCTGAGGGATAAGTACAAGGTTAAGTGGCTAAAGAAGAATTCAATAACATTGGTGTTCACCCTTTGAAACACGCCGGGAGGTATCATCCAAGAAGTGTTCATCAACAGAACTTGGACCTAGGGATAGGACAAGTCATAACAGGGATTCTTGCCAAGCTTGAAGTACAGAGTTGTTGGTCGCTGCCTTGACATCAACGGACCACTGCCGGGACAGGTGCTGCCGCGACAGGAACGACGACATAACGATAGAAGTTCCTCTGAACAGTGCAACACTTGCACTACTGAGCAATTCAATACTGGCCTATTCTCTCAATCTGTTTACCTTTTCTTTTATTTCAGTTATTTCTCAAGATTACTTCACCCATTCATTTAAACTATTTCTTTCTCCGGTGCAACAATTCAAGGATAGAGTTATTTCCAGTCCCTATGGAGACGATATCTGATACTCTAGTATCACTTTACTACTTGCGTCGTGTACACTTGCACTATTTGCGATAGTCTTATTTACACGCAACAATTTGGTTATGTTGACTTTCCTTTGAATCGATGTTTTGTACTTTACCATGCGCAATCGTTTTAGGAGTGGCTAGCGAGCCTTTCATCTTTGCGGTCGCTTTACGATGGATAAAAACGGATTAATAGGAAAATGCATTTATTTGACTAAAGTAATTGGATATAATGTTAGTGCACCTGCTAAAATATTCGTAAAAGGTTAAAACGAAATACATGTTGAATTGAACGAGTTAGGTTGTACCTTTGCCTGTTTTGAATCCTTGATACTGAACGCAGCCGCTGAATGGTTCAAATCTTTGCTCCAGATGCCTCTTGTGACTGCTTGCTTCGATTCCCAAAGAAGTCTGGGGTGCTGCTCTACTTACTGAGTTTTGTAGCTTTGAACTTCTTCAGTTGGGATTACATTCTCTTCTTTAGCAAGGTATCCATAAGGGTCCCCTACATTCCTCATTCGAATTCTTCTTGCTCTTCGCTTGTGCTTCTGTAGGGTGCACCCCCTCTTCATCTTTAACGAACTCGTTTAACTATCCCCTTCTAACGGCTAACTCTATTGAATTTTCAGATAGATACAATCATCTGTCTCGTGCTTTTGTGTAAAACCTATGTTTGATTTTGATATAACAAATATTTCAAGGACCAAAATACAAAGTAAATAAATTTTTAAGTACTTGAAAGCCTCACTATTGATAAGGGTTTTAACATGAAGTGTTTCCAAGTAAAAACTTAAACCCCACAAATTTTCTAAGTGTTTTCAAAGCCAAACTTAACAAAATCGCCCAGGCGTTTCGATACAGCCTTGCCTTTCCAAAACAAAACTTAACAAATCTACATAGGCGTTTCGATACAACATCATCTAAATTGGCTACAGGAGTTTCACGTTTCGATACGGCTGAGCCTGTTTCGATACGGCTATGTCTGTTTCGATACGACATTCATCTGGACTTAAGGTTTTTTTAATGTACCGATACGGACCTATACCGTATCATACTAGGGTTAATATTTTCAAATCTTTACATTAATTATATGATCGTTGCCTTATCTGTTAGATGAAATCAACAAACTTTTAAAATTTAGTTACTCATACCGATACACCCTGGTGGCGTAGCGATGCAGAGTTTGGCAGTGTAAAAGTTTGCAAAAATTGCATCGATACGACCTATATCCGTTTCGATATGACCCCTTATACGTTTCGATACGCCTTCCCGCGTATCGATGTGCCCTCTTTTTTACCTGCAACGACTTTTTTTGTTTTGAGACAGGTATCAATACGAGTACCCTGTGTACCAAAACGATAGGTTGCAAAAGTGCATTTATGATGGGAAAAAGAGAGCACAACAGCTCTATTGATGTTGCCAACCACCCAAACGGTTAAAATTCAATGAGAATGTATAAAAGCAAGCCTCTAAAGCTACAACAACAACTATTATTTAAGTGACAAGCAATCAAGCAAAAATCCAATCTCCTTGAGCCAAATTGAGTCAAACCCATGTACCCATCTTGTGTAATTCATTTGTATTTCTTTATTTCAAGATAGGGGAGAGTGCACCTGTAATTGGGGCAAATATTTTACCTTTGTGAGGTTTATTTTCATTTGCCAACAATTTCTCTTGTAAATAGTGATCTTGATCAAGCTTTGGGTAAAAAGCTTGATCGATTTGTAATGGTTTCCTCCCAAGCCTTGTAAAGGGGACTAATTCCATTAGTGAATTGTTGAAATCCTTAGTGGGAGCTAAGGTAGTGGATGTAGAGCTTCAATTTTTATTTTACCACTTTGCTCCCTTTCAATTTAAAATTGCAATTCACCCCATCTTGGCCAATTCAATATTGTCCGATCGTCTCAACAATTAGTATTAGAGCTACACTCATTGGAAGGATTAAGACCCTCTTGAATTGATTCTAGGAGAGATTGATCAACCGACATTAGAAGCCATGACATCTACCTCCGGCCACAACTTGTACGAGTCCCAATCCATCACGAAATCACCATACTTCAATGGGAATAACTATCCCTATTGGAAGAATATGATGAGTCTCTTCATCAAATCCAATGACTACACCTTTTGGGATGTAGTAGAAGATGGTCCAAACATTCCAATGAAGAGAGATGAAGAAGGAAGACTCATTCCAAAGATAAAGGTGGAAATGAGCGAAGAGGATCGAAAGAGACTACAAGTAAATGACAAGGCCTTGCACATGCTCTTTTGTGCACTTGGACCGGATAAGTACTCGAAAATGTCTTCGTGTACAAGTGCAAAGGAGGTGTGGGACAAGCTAGAGACCACATATAAAGGAACCAACGATGTCAAGGAGAACAAGATTGGAATCCTCAATTTGAGCTATGAAAATTTCAAGATGGAGCCCGATGAAAGCGTCACCAAGATGTTTGATCGTTTCTCCGTCATTGTCAACGGTCTCAAAGGCTTCGGTGAAGTCATTCCAAAAGATAAAATTGTCCAGAAACTTCTATATTCTCTTTCCTAGTCATGGGATAGGAAGAGGACTGCCATCATCGAGGCAAAATATTTGAAGACCTTGAAGCTCGATGCACTAGTGGGGTCTCTCCTTACTCATGAGATCATGAAGCAAGGAAGAGAAGAAGAAAATAAAAGAGAAGAGAAAAGAATGGAGAAGAAAGAGGTAGAGAAGAAAAAGATTGGAATTGCTCTCAAATCTTCACATGAGGAGAGCAATTCAAGTGAGGAGAAAGACGAGGAAATGGTTATGTTAGCCAAAAGGTTCACTTGATCCATGAATTCTAATAGAGGTAGAAAGTTCAATCGAAAAGGAGACTTCAAGAACAGGAACAAGGAAGAATAGAAGGATCATCTCATTTGCTATGAGTGCAAGGAAATGGGGCATATACGAACCGATTGCCCTCAACTCAAAAGGAAGAGCTTCGGGAAGAATAAGAAGAAGCTCAAGGCCAACATAGCTACTTTGAGTGATGATGAATCATCTGATAAAGAGGAGCACCAATTTGCATGTAATACCACTTCCCCGGGTTAGGAGCAAGGAGTATTACTTCGTTTAACTTGTCAACTTGTTACAAGACATGTCAAATTTTTGGGTCCACTTAAAACTTTTTATCGTATAACTCATCTTGTTATGTAACCTTATTACCTATACATCAAGCAAATTCAAATCAAACTATCATGTGAACTATCTCAAACAAAATCATGTCATATAAACAACATGCCATTCAAATACTACATATCATTAATCATGTAAACTATTCAATTCAAGGCATATCAAACAAATTCTTATTATTCATACATACTCTTCATTCGAAAGCTCCCTAATAGGAGTAATACTATTTTCGTTCACTTAAGTAATTCGTATAATCATGAATTATTCTAGATATCATGTTACCATTTAGGTCTTACTTATTTTTCAAGTAAACAATTTGGTCTTTCATATGATTCAAGTAAACGATTTGGTCATTCTTAGAGATCAAGCAACCTATTAGACATGCTTCAATACATCAAACCATACAAATCATGTAAGCCTATAATCAAACTTACTTTGATCTATTACCTATAACATATAACATCATAATCAACTAGCAACCTATTAAGCATTCATATTAATCATCTATCACATATATCACATAGCATGCTAATCATATAGTAACCACTAAAGCAACCATACCAAACATGTTAACCTTTATACCAACCATGATTATACTTAAATTCATATATACAAACCACATGACAAACTCAAAATTCCTGATAACTATCATGTATACATAAACTAGCCACCACTAGGAGATTACAAAATATAAAATCATACTTGCTTGTGCTTGGTTGTGCCTTGCTTTACTCTCAGCTCAGAAGCAAGCTATCTATCGTTATAACCTAAAATTTTGGGGAAGAAGGAAATAAGAGTGATAAGTACATAATGTACTTAGTGAGGTAGCCCCTAACCAACATATTAACTTAGTTTCCTTTCCATTTTAAGTGAGCTACCCTAGCTAGATCAATGTAACCTATTTCATTACTTCAATTCATTAAAAATCCATTTATTTTAAGTGTGCTAAACAAATCCAAATTTTCTAGCAAATATAAATCCAATACATATTTAAATATCACACTTTATAATTTATAATTATCAATCCAATACAAAGATACATGTATGATAACATATAACACATAACCTATTTGTCATTTTCATTTCATTTCAAGTATGCTAGACAACCAATAAATTTCCAGCATATATATCTCCATTTCTCAATTAAATATCATACTTTATAACATATAATTATCAATCCAATAGAAAGATACATGTATGATAACATATAACACATATCCTATTTGTCATTTTCATTTCAAGTATGCTAGACAACAAATAAATTTCCAGCATGTATATCTCCATTTCACATTTAAATATCATACTTTATAACATATAATTATCAATCCAATACAAATATACATGTATGATAACATACAACACATATCATATTTGTCATTTTCATTTCAATTCAAATATGCTACATAACCAATAAATTTCAAGCATATATATTATCAAAATACATTTCAACATTCAAGTCTTTCCTTAGTTCTTTTAATCATGTTATGCCTTGGTATTAGTAGGACAAGGTAAACGAGTCACGTGTTAAGGTGCCAAGCACCAGATCGTGTTAAGGTACCAAGTACCGAATCATGTTAAGGTGTCATTTACACCACATGCTAAAGTACACAAAGTACTATCATGTTAAGCTGTCAGCTACACCGGACTGTAAGGTACACAAAGTACCAATAATATAACCATATCAATTGAGCTCTAGACTCTAGGCATGCCTTACAACCTAAAACCAACTAACAACCAAGGGCTTACAAGATCTTTTACTTATACAACTTTGCATATTGAATCCTTATAAGCATACTTATAAAATCAGTTTCATGGCAACAATATATCATCATATAAATTCAAGTTATAAGCCTCATATCATTCTCAAACATATCATGTTATCAAGAAAGCAAATCAATTTTACAGCCAATACAAACAACTTCACTAAAACAGATTCAAATCAAGTCATGTAGCATGCTTTATCTCATTATATTATGACAGTCCATTCTTCCCCTTATTACCTCAATTACCCATAGGAATTAAGTCTATTTCATGCATAATTTACCAAACAATTAAGTAGACATGCTGTTTGGTTAGGAGCTAAGTCCGAACACTAATTAAAAACTACACTCACAGCAAATTCAAGCAAGCACTCAAGGGTTATGAATAGTTATCCCCTTGTTTCTCCTCTTGGCAAGTTTAATTTCCGTCTCCTCTTCACTATCAATCTCCTTTAAAGCCTCTAAAAAATCCATACAAAAGCATATACACATTATTAGAATTTATTTAAACTAATCCAACTCCTTATTCTATATGCATACAATATAATCAATGAAATTGTCCCAGTTGGGCAGTTTGTATAGTGTTCACCAAAATAGTCACATCTTTTAATCCGTACATTGGAATTTCAATTAATTTATATCATTTTAAAGCTAATGAAATCCTTTACAAAGTCCATGTAAGTCTTGTATTTTATTTCTTGACCAATTAATACAGTTTTTACTTCTTTATCGTCATTCACAGTTTCAAGACATTTTGAACCACCTAATTTTATTCATTTCTAGATTTTTACTCATAACTCCAAATCAAGTTATATTTTATTTCAATGAAAACATGCATATTAAAGATTAATCTATCTAAATTTCATCCCTAAATTTCATGTATATCATTCTTGGTGAATTTTTAAATTTGTTGTCCAGAACAGAAATGTTTTGGACAGATTTTACCAACTTGTTTCCTAACATTATATTTACCAATTCTATTACCATTTTCACTTGTTCAATACTTCTACTCAATAGTAAACTCAATTTTCAGCATTAGTTTCACTCAATTAAACCCTTGTAATTTACAATTTACCTACAAAACAGTCCCTAAATGTATATAGTACCTAATTCCTCATCATTTCAATAGTAATCTTAAAGTTCTAGCATCTAACTTTTATTTCTTAGCAAACATTCAATCTAAATACAAAATTCCTAACATTATTTCAGCCATGTAAGCAAGATATCTGCATGAATTTCTCAATTTCAAACTCAATTCTAAGAAGAATACATGTTATATTTCTCTCAAGCTTCTTAGACTAAAATTTATAACTTGATCGCTTCAATTTCTTTCTCCTAGACCACCATGCAAGCAAGAATTTTTTTCTCCCTTATTTGCTCTCTATATCTACGGCAAACTTGATAGAGAAGAAGATGAATGGTCCTTTCTCTTTCTTCCCACTATTTTAATCTAATTACAATTATATTTATTTTTATTTCTTTATGGAATAAAATTCCATCAATTTCCATGTGTCATGGCTGGCCATTCTATGCCATTGCCATGGGAAATGTCCTCCATTTCTTTAAAATTCAGCATGCAATCATCTACTTTTGTTTGGTTACAAATGGGTCCTTTATAATTTTGGTCACTAAATTTTCAATTCCTTCTATTTAGCGACTAATTTCAAGATTTCTTTATGCTCTAATAAAATTGATTTCACATCTTACTTCTAGGCTATGATTTGAGACATTAAAATTCCCCCCCTTAAAATAAAATCGTCCCTGAATTTATACCTAAAGGGAACAAATGTGGATATTGTTCTCTCATTGTTGCTTCAGGTTCCCAGGTAGCTTCTTCTACCTTGTGGTTTCTCCACAGAACTTTCATGAGTGGAACTGACTTATTGCCATGCCTTCTAACTTCAAGATCTAGAATCTTGACTGGTTCCTCTTCGTAAGATAAGTCGGGATTCAGCTCCACATTTTCAGGTTCCAAAACATGTGAGGGATCAGATCTATACTTTCTAAGCATTGAGACATGTAAGACGTTGTGGATCTTATCGAATTCACTAGGGAGTGCTAGTCGATAGGCCATCTGTAACCCCCTTAGCCCAGCCTAGACGCTTGACCCAAACTACGAAGATTACACGGGGAAAACCAAAGTAAACCCGAAAGTCAACCTTGATTAACGACCTTTTTTTTCCTTTTTATCTTTTCTAGATGCACATTAAGCCTATGTGTTACGCAAGAGACATATGAGAGAAAGGCAAAGCGATCGGGAATCAATTAGGGACTCAATTGCAAGAATTACACTTTTCGGGAACAAAAAGTAAAATTTGGAAAATATAAGGACTTTACAGATTTTAAGTTTACCAGAATGTAATTAGTCACTTTTCATACATCTCTGCCAAAAATCAACTTAAAAGGACATTCCAAGCTCAAGAAATTGCATCCACAACATACTTGACTAAAATGTAAAACATGAGAACTTGAAACAATTCAAATGCACAGACCAACGGTCAACCGTTCCGGAACACTGACCTTCGTACCGAAACACTCGTATCGAAAAGGTGTTGACCGTTTCGGTACTCGGGTGCGTTCAGAGACCAGTATCAGAATAGACCTCTCTAGTAGCCAAAGTGTTCCGAAACACCTTCACCCGTTCCGAAATACTATGGCCATTTCGGGCCCCTGTTTCAAAACAGATAAGGGTGTTTCGATACACCGTGCCCTGCAGCAGCAGAAAATTCTGGTTTCCACATCTTAACACTATCAAACATGCTCTAAATCATTCCATAACATACCAGCAACTAGTCTAGACATTAGAGAACATAATTGAGAAACTTAAGCTAAAGCATGGCTTCAAACACATGAACATTCAAACTATATGCATGCTTCCTAACCACAAAGCCAAATATAGAACTCAAACCACCAACCAAACCATTTAGGACCATTTACAAACCACAAAACCCATAACAAACTTACTACAAACATAGGGAGTCCAAAACACATCTCCCAAATACAACCTTGAAACCCCATTGCCAAATACCAATACTAAAGTGTGTAAAAACATCACCATACATGATCTTGGCACTTCCTTGGATGTTCTTAACCTTCTTGCTGCCCAAAACACTTTAATTATCTACATTATTGGTAAAAGAGAGCGTAAGCATGTTTTCTTAGTGAGGCATGCTCTAAAGAAAACCAACACAATAATGCATTATTCAAAACACTTTCTCAAAAGCCATTTTAAACAACATGCTCATTCTATCTCATGCTTGAAAACCATTTCAAAGCAAATCTCCATTTGGAAACACATGTACCTCTATTCTATTTCATGCATTTAAACCAATGCAAAACTCATGGCAAGGCCATACACATGCTTGTGGAAACTAAAGCATTTCATCAACAAATCTCATATGCATTTCTCATAGCATAAATCATCTCAACATTAGGTACATGTGAATCAAATACATTTTCATATATTATATTGGCATTTCACATTTCATCATTACTCGGATATGCGGATTAACTTGACTCAAGGTCAAGTCCTACCCCGGTGGAATCTCTCATCACCGGATTCTCATGGCGGTATCTCTTATTGCCACAAAGCTTGGGTATTTCACCAAGTCCTACCCCGATGGTATCTCTCATCATCGGTTTCTCACTTTGGATTGGGATGGCACTACCCCCATTGCCCAACTCCAAAGAGAACGTACGAATTTTTAGATTATAGTGCACTCTCATCCTATTGATCGATCAATTATATCCGGTAAGAATCTCATCTTCTATTCCAATATATTATGTCAAAACATCATCTCACCTACTGTTTTTCATGCAACATTTCTCAATCTTTCTCATCTCATTTAAAAATCAAAACACATGCTTGCATTAAATCAAAATCTCAAAACCCATCAATGCAACATGCTATCTCATGAAATCTCTTCAAAGCATCATCTCATGCTACAAATCATGCATAAAAACAATAGGAATTTGTCTATCTCAAAACAAGAGCATGTAAAAACATTTTAAGGGCAACCACCACATATTTGAGAGCAATCTAGCCATACTTACTTCCGGACTTAGGAAGGTGTTTCAAACCTGTCCTAAATCCCCAAACCTTGTTTCTTTGTCCCTCAAGGATTTCTAAAACCATTCGCACCTATCGATTACGTTTCGCTTGCTCTCTGAAACAATATCTAAGCTCCCAGAACTTCCGGATCAACACCAAAGGCGTCCGAAGATGTCTCCCCTGTTCATAACACATAAGAGCAGAGGATTAATGCCTCATCATGTATTGAAATCATCAGCCACACACCTAAACCCACTGCTCTACTCAAAAGCCTCATTTCGGCCACAAAAAACAACCGAAAATATCTCCAAACTCTTCCAAAACAAAACCCAGCCAAGATCTATCACTTCTAAACATTTCTAAACCTCAATCAACATAAAAAACCACCATAAACTCGTCCTTATACCTCCAGCTATAACATAACACCAAAACCACCCCAAAACCCACCCTTCTAGCATGCAAAACTTAGGAATCCAAACTTATTCGGGATTTGTTTGATAAAACCTCATTTATAACATCAATTACCATCCAAAATACATTAGAAATCAACCTCAAATCGAGCCTAACCAATAGTTACGAAAATCATCAAGATCTCTCCAAGAATCTTGAGTTTTGACACAATTTCATGTTTCTAACATTAAGCAACTAAAAAATCATTAACAAAGGATTGATAACTTGGGAATTTCAGTAAAAAACTGATCATTAGAGGAGAAGGACGAAGCTTACCTCTAATGGCTGATTTCTGCTTAATTTTGGCAAGTTTTCTTGAAAATCCAAAGTGAAAACAAGAGGATTTGGTGAGGAAAAGATTAGGAATCAAAAGGAATTTGAAATCTCATCAAAAGGAATAACAATCAGAGGATAATTGATGGAGGAAAGGTGTTTGGCTGAATGGAAATTGAGAGAAAATGAAATGAGAGAAAACTACCGTAAGGTAGCTATGAAAAGTCAAAGATAGATTTTCTTTTTAATAATCCTTATTTCCCTTAATTAAAATATTAATAAAACACCCAAAATAAAGAAAAATATGATTAAAAACATTTTGGTAAAATTAGCTCCTTAAAGATTCAAAGTTCCAATCCTTTACAAAACAATCACTAATCAACTTTTGCAAAAGCTGCGATTTGGTCACTACACCGAAATGTAGTATTTCCAAACCATATTTTGTAAAATTGTTTTTACCATAATCATTCATATAATAAATGAGGATTTTTAGATATTTTCCCATAATTTTAAAGCATCCTGAACTAGGTGTTACAACTCTCCCCCTCTTAAGAAATTTCGTCCTTGAAATTTACCTAGAGGAAAAAGGTAGGGAAATTGCTTCTTCATGTCTTCCTTCCTTTCCCACGTGGCTTCCTTAGCACCACGATGCCTCCACAAGACTTTAACCAGATCGATGTTCTTACCTCGGAGAACCTTACTATCCGAATCCAGAATCTCAACAGGTTCCTCATCATATGTCAAATCTGGATTCAACTCAACCTCTTCCACAAGCATAACATGCGACGAATCCGATCTATACCTCTGAAGCATAGATACATGAAACACATTATGTATCTTTGCTAACTCTTGAGGTAATTTTAGCTTGTAAGCAACAAGACCCACACGTTCTATCACCTCGTATGGTCCAATGAACCGTGGGCTCAACTTGCCCGTCCGGCTAAACCTCATCACCTTCTTCCAAGGTGAAACTTTCAAAAACACACGATCACCTACAACAAATTCTATCTCCTTACGCTTCAAATCTGCGTAAGACTTTTGCCGATCCGATGCTGTGTAACCCCCTTAGCCCGGCCTAGACGGTTGACCCGAACTACGAAGATTACACGGGGAAAACCAAATTCAACCCGAAAGTCAACCTTGATTCACGACCCTTTTTTTTTCTTTTTAGTCTTGTCTAGATGCTTGTTAACCCTAACTGAATATTCACGAGGTACGATTGAAAAAGGCACAACGAACAGATTTCAAAAAGGGAATGAATTGCACCTCACATGAATTCAGGGACCAAATTGTAATTTTTGTAAATTAGAATATTCTTATTGATTTTAAAGTTACCAATATGAAATTAGTCATGTTACATGCTTCCCTGCCAAATTTCACCTTAATTGGACATCTCAAGTTCATACAATTGCAATCTCAACATTTGGAACTAAAGTGTAAAACATGCAAACTTCAGAACAATTCAAATCTGTGATCGACGGTCACATGTTTCGAAACACCTTCATGTCGTATCGAAATGCTAGAGAAAAACACTCTCCCGTTTCGAAACTTGTTCCAAAACACGGCTCTCCAGTAGCCAAAACGTTTCGAAACAGCCTCCAATCGTTTCGAAACACGATGGCCATTACAGGCCCCTGTTTCGAAATGCTAGAGGGTGTTTCGATACGGTTTGTCCAGAAATTGCAGCATTTGCTGGTTTTTCATCCATTTACTCATTCAAACACATCCCAAAGACTCTCCAATCATACCAACAAGTCAACTAATATATAAGGTACACATTTAGAACTCCTAAACACATTCATAGCATCAGACATGAAGTCTCACAAGTCTAGAGGCATGCTTCCTAATATCAAATCACAAATAGACAATCCAACCTCAAAACAAGTAATTAAGGCCATTTACAATTCAAACCAACCAAAGCATACATGCCACAACCTTAGGGAGTTTAACACATCTCCCAAAACAAATCTTGGTTTCCCATTGCCAAACTATCAAAACTAAAGTGTAAGAAAACTTCACCATACATGAGCTTGGACTTCCTTGGATGGAATTAGCTTCCTTGATGCCCGAAAACACCTCAATTATCTACATTATTGGTAAAAGAGAGCGTAAGCACAAATGCTTAGTGAGGCACGCTCTAAAGAAAACCAACACAATAATGCACATTTAGAAAACACTTTCATCAAAGCTTTAAACCACATGCTCATCTCCTTCTCATGCTTGGAAAACATTCAAAGCAAAACTCATTGAAAACACATGTACCTCCATACTATCTCATGCATTAAAACCAATGCAAATCTCATGGCAAGGCCATTCACATGCTTGAATTGTCAAAGCATTTCTAAACAAATCACAAATGCATAACTCTTGGCATAAATCATTTCATCAAAGGTACATGTGTTACAAAAACCATTTCATCATTTATATTGGCATTTAGCATCTCATTAATACTCGGATATGCGGACACATTTCTACACTAGACTCTTTCGGTGGAATCTAGCATCACCGTACTCACTTGTCTAGCAACATAACTTCCGGTGGAATCTCTCATCACCGTACTCACATGGCGGAATCTCTCATCGCCACCAAGCTTGGGTATTTCACCAAGTCCTACCCGATGGAATGCCCATCTTCGGAATATCTCCCTTTGGCTTAACCAAAGAGCACGTACGAATTGTTAGTTTATAGTGCACTCTCATCCTATTGATCGATCAATTATATCCGGTAAGTTTCTCAACATCTATGCCAATATAATGTGTTAAAACATCATCACATCTATTGTTTTTCATGCAATAATACTCAAAGGTTTTCTCATCACATTTCAAATCATAAGTCATACTTTGCTTCAAACCAAAATCTTAAATCTATTCAATGCAACATGCCATCTCATGACATCTCTACAAGCATAATCTCATGCTCTAAATCATGCATAAAAACAGTAGGAATTAATCAATCACAAACCATGAGTAAGTAAAAGCATTTTAGGGGCAAACACCACTTTAGAGAGACCAAATCAAACCATACTTACTTCCGGATTTAGGAAGGTGTTTCAAACCTCTCCTAAATCCCCAAACCTTGTATTTTTGTCCTCGTGGACTTCTAACCCAAACGCACTCACCAATTTCGTATCGCTTGCTTCCCGAAACGCCAATTAAGCTTCCGGATCAACTCCAAAAGTGTCCGAAGATGTCTCCCCTATTTTAGACACATAAAAGCAGAGAGTTAATGCATCATCATGCATTGAAATCTTCAGCCAACACTCTTAAACTCGATGCTCTATCCAAACACAACATTTCAGCTACCAAACACAATCGAAATCACCTCCAAATTCTTCCAAAACTTAACCCAGCCAAGATCCATCACTTCTAAACATTTCTAAACATCAATCAACATAAAAAACAACCCTAAACTCGTCCTTATACCTCCAGCTATAACAGAACACCAAAAACACCCCAAAAACCACCATTTTCACAAGCAAACACTTAGGAAACACAACCTATTCGGGATTAGATTGATAAAACCTCATTTCTAACATCATTTTACTTCCAAAATACATTAGAAAACTATCTCAAAACAGAGCCCAATCAATTACAACGAAAATCTTCAAGATTTCTTCCAAAATCTTGAGTTTTAAGCCAAAATCTTGTTTCTAACATTAAAATCATTCATAAATCTTTAATAAAGGATTGACAACTTGGGAATTTCAGTAAAGAACTGAGTATTTAGAGGAGAAGAACAATCTTACCTCTAAAAGATGATTCCTCCTTGATTTGGGCAAGTTTCCATAAAAATACAATGTGGAAATCAAAAGGATTTGTTGCAAGATTGATTAGGAATCAATGAGTGATGTAAATCTCATCAATTGAAGTAAAAATCAAAGTGAATTTTGCTGGAGAAAAAGTGTTTGGATGATAGGATTTTGAGAGAAAAAGAATTGAGAGAAAATTTGAGAAAAGTAGTTATAAATGTAAAAAGTAGTTTAACACCTTTCTTTTATTTAATTAAATCATTAATTAAATCACCCAAATTAAGGAAAAATCTTGAGAAAACATTTTGGATAAATTAGCTCCTTAAAGATTCAAAGTTTCAATCCTTTACAAAACAGTCACTACTAAACTTTGCAAAAATCGCAATTTGGTCACTACACCGAAATGTATTATTTCCAAACCTTATTTTGTAAAATTGATTTCACCACTCTCTTATATATATTAAATGAGGATTTTTAGATATTTTTCTATATTTTTAAAGCATCCCAAACTAGGCTTTCCCCAAAACTCCCTTTTATATTATAACCGTTTCTCAGACCGGTCCGGTTCAGACCCAAACTTCTAAGCCCAAAATTGGGGTGTTACAACTCTCCCCCTCTTAAGAAATTTCGTCCTCGAAATTTACCAGGAGGAAAAAGATAAGGAAACTGCTTTTTCATGTCATCTTTCCTTTCCCACGTGGCATCCTCAACACCACGATGCCTCCACAACACCTTAACCAACTCAATGGTCTTACCTCGAAGAACTTTACTGTCCGAATCCAGAATCTCAACCGGCTCCTCATCATAGGTCAAGTCTGGATTCAACTCAACATCCTCCATAGGCATAACATGCGAAGGATCCGACCGATACCTCCGAAGCATGGATACATGAAACACATAATGTATCTTCTCTAACTCTTGTGGTAACCTCAGCTTATATGCAACAAGACCCACACGTTCAATCACCTCGTAAGGCCCAATATACCTAGGGCTCAACTTACCCTTTCGGCCAAATCTCATCACCTTCTTCCAAGGTGAAACCTTCAAGAACACACGGTCACCCAACGCAAACTCAGTCTCCTTACGCTTCAAATTCGCGTAAGACTTCTGCCGATCAGAAGCTGCCTTTAACCGCTCACAAATGAGCTTCACCTTCTCGGTGGTTCCCTTCAACAAAGCCGGCATTGAGACCAACTTCTGACCTACTTCAGCCCAACAAAGAGGAGTTCTGCACTTCCTCCCATACAAGGCTTTATAAGGTGCCATTTGAATACTTGCCTGGTAACTATTATTATAAGCAAACTCCACCAAAGGCAAATGCTTCTCCCAAGAGCGTTGAAACTCAATCACGCAACACCTCAACACATCCTCGAGCACTTGGATAACACGCTCAGACTGTCCATCTGACTGTGGATGATAAGAAGTACTGAAATTCAGCCGCGTACCCAAAGCTTGATGCAAACACTCCCAAAAACGCGATGTGAACCTCGGATCTCTATCCGACACTATAGACTTTGGTACACCATGCAAACGCACAATCTCAGCAATCTACAACTCTGCAAGCTTATCCAAGGTATACGTAGTATGCACAGGTAAGAAATGCGCACACTTCGTAAGGCGATCCATAATCACCCACACCGAATTTTTCTTCGATGGCGACAAAGGCAATCCAGACACAAATTCTGTGGTGATTGTTTCCCATTTCTATTCAGGTATCTTCAACGGTTGCAACAACCCTGAAGGAAACTGATGCTCAGCCTTAACCCGCTGACAAACCATGCACTTACCCACATATTCTGCAACATCTTTCTTCAAACCCACCCAATAGTACTCATCCCTCAGATCACGATACATCTTTGTACTACCAGGGTGCATAGAGAAAGGACTACTATGAGCTTCGGTCAGAATAGTACGCCTCAACTCTACATCATTCGGCACTACTACCCGTCTACCGAAACATAGAACCCCATCATCATTAAAACAGAAATCTGATGGTCTATCTTCAACAATATCTTGTACATGTGGCACCAAAGAATCATCCAACAATTGCTTATCCTTTATCAACTGAACCAAAGATGGTTTCACTTGTAATTCAGCCACAAGACCTCCATCTCGTGAAATACTCAAGCCAGCAAACATAGCCCTTAACTCTAACGCCACTTTCCTGCTCAAGGCATCTGCCACAACATTAGCTTTTCCCGGATGGTACTCGATCGTTAGATCGTAATCCTTAAGCAACTCCACCCAACGTTGTTGCCTAAGATTTAACTCCTTCTAAGACATCAAATACTTCAAACTCTCGTAATCCGTGTACACAGTACACTTCTCACCACAAAGATAATGTCTCCAGATCTTCAAAGCAAAAACCACTGCAGCTAATTCAATATCATGCGTAGGGTAATTGCGCTCATGCACTTTCAACTGTCACGATGCATAAGCCACCACCTTACCTTCTTGCATTAGCACACACACCCCAAACCAGCGTAGGATGCGTCACTATACACCACAAACGCTTTCCCTGATTCAGGTTGAACCAGGATAGGAGCTTGCGTGAAAGCTGCCTTAAGCTTCCCAAAAGCTTGTTCTCTTGCTTCCGTCCACTCGTACTTAACATCTTTTTGCAACAACTTCGTCAAAGGGGCGGCAATCTTTGAAAATCCATCCACAAACCTCTAGTAGTACCCTGCCAACCCAAGGAAACTACGGACTTCATGAACAGACTTAGGAGGCTTCCAATTCATCACCGCCTCAACCTTCTGAGGATCAACACGAATCCCCTCAGCCAAAACCACATGACCAAGGAACACAACTTCCTTCAACCAGAACTCGCACTTGCTCAACTTGACATAAAGATGATTTTCCAAAAGTGCTTGCAAGACAACCCTCAAATGCCCTTTATACTCCTCCTCAGTACGAGAGTACACAAGGATATCGTCGATAAATACCACTACAAACTTATCCAAGTATTCATGGAACACTCTATTCATCATGTCCATGAAAGCTGTAGGAGCATTCGTCAAGCCAAACGGCATTACAAGGAACTCATAATGCCCATACCTCGTTCTAAAGGCTGTTTTTGGCACATCCACATCCTTCACCTTAAGTTGATAGTATCCCGACCTTAAGTCAATCTTGGAGAACACAGCCGCTCCCCGAAACTGATCAAAAAGATCATCAATCCTTGGCAAAGGATACCTATTCTTGATAGTCAACTTGTTCAGCTGACGATAATCAATGCACATTCTCATAGTGCCATCCTTCTTCTTCACAAACAAGACCGGTGCACCCCATTGTGATACACTAGGCCGAATGAAGCCATGGTCAAGCAACTTCTGAAGTTGCGTCTTCAACTCCTTTAGCTCCTTAGGTGCCATGCGATAGGGAGCAATGGACACCGGAGTTGTATTCTCATACAGCTCAATTCCAAACTCCACCTCTCGACTAGGCGGTAATCCAGGTAACTCCTCCGGAAACACTCCAGGAAACTCTCGTACAGTTCTTATATCCTGAACGCGCAACTCCTTGGAACTAGGATTCATCACAAAGGCTAGGTAAGCCTCGCAACCTTGCCTCAGCATTCGACTCGCTTCCAATGTAGACACCACATTGGCAAGGAACTTCACATTCTCACCTACCACCACCACTTCATAATCATCCGCAAGTTTCAACGAAACTCGCTTGCTCTCAAAATCCACTAGAGCTCAATGCTCGACAAGCCAATCCATACCAAGGATCACATCAAAGCCATAAAATGGTAATTCCATGAGATCAACAAGAAAAACGTGGTTTTGCACTTTCAAGGGACACCTTCTATACAACTTTCGCTTTACAACCATCTCACCAAAGGAACTAGTCACACGCATACAAACATCCAAAGACTCAACAGGTAAACCAAGCATTTGAGCATGTTCACGCAATATGTATGAGTGTGTAGATCCAGAATCAATCAAAGAAAGTAATGATAAGGATTGCAAAGTGAATGTACCTGCAATCACATCCGTATCATTCCTTCCCACACGTTGAGCATACACCCGAGCTTGACCGCCACCCTTAGGTTGAACGGCCACAACATGCGCTACATTCCTACCACCATCATCTCTGCACTGAAAATTACCACGGCCGCGCCCACGACCTCTCTGTGGCTCAGCTGCTCTCACCGGAGCATGTCCCTCCCTCAGAGGCTGAGGACAATCTTTCCTCAAATGTCCATGATTCCCACAATTCCATCATGTCCCAAGGTTACCCCAACACTCACCACCATGTCGTCTACCACAACGGTTACACTCAGGTGTCCTCAGAACAATATTAGGTCCTTGCTGACCTCTCCCAGGGTTACCACCCCCACGCCTAGCATCATACTGTGGCCTTCGATCCTTATGCCTCTTGTTGCGATCTGTCCCATAATCGCGTTCAGCAGCTCGCTTCCCGGAGCTAGATCCACCTGATCGACCCACCAGACCAAGGTTCGACTCAATGTCCTTGGCTCTAGTGACCAAGACATCGAAATCTGTATAATCAGCCGCAAGCATAAAAGTCTTCACGTCCGTTACCAACCCATTACGGAATCGTTCACACCTCTCCTGCTCATTAGGGATTAGCTCAGGTACATACTGACTAAGGCGGACAAACTAAATTTCATACTCGGCTACAGACATGCTACCTTGCATAAGAGACATAAATTCTCTTTTCTTCTCATCTAGGTAACGCACACCTAGATACTTCCGCTTGAACGCATTCACAAAGAACGTCCAAGTCACCTCATTATCCTCCATCCCAGAAATAGTCGTCGTCCACCATGTATAAGCATCACCATGTAGCACTGATACAACACAACCCAGCTTCTACACATTATTGCAGTTCATCTGACCCAAAATCCTCTTGGTGCTCTCCAACCAAGACTCAGATCCTTCCGGAGATAAACCTCTGAACTCAGTTCCTCCCAGACTGTGAAGACGTTCCAAAGGCAACCTCCCATTGGCATCATCCTGATGCGCAGCTCCATGAGCTCCAGCTATTGCAGCCTGGAAAGCTCCAGCAATAGCCTGAATCAACAGGGTCATGTCAGGAGCAGCTTGCCCCTGAGCACCCTCGGGTCCAGCAACCCCAGCACCAGCACCATCATTACCAGCACCACCACCAACGGGTGGTCCACCACCAGGAGGAGGAGGTAGATTCTCAACATTCTCCGCATTCTCCTCATTCTCATTCTGAGCCATAGCTCTTGTATTTATCCTCATCTCTCTACGTGGCCCAATTAAATGGAAAACAATGCACTGAACAAAAATGCAATAACACAATTAGGCATAATAAGGTAAGTAATCCAAGTACTCAAGCTCATTTTCGAAAACAATTCCTCTCATTAGTTTTGACTTGGCAATGGGATCCCCTATCATACTCCAAACATAGCATAATATCACAAAAACATCACAGTTGATATCATACATCAATATTCACACAACATTCTTTCACCCAAAAGGCACATCATGCAATTACACAAACATCACCCACACAACAACCCCCAATTATACGAGAACCAAGCTTTGATACCACCAAATGTAACCCCCTTAGCCCGGCCTAGACGGTTGACCCGAACTACGAAGGTTACACGGGGAAAATCAAAGTCAACCCAAAAGTCCAACTTGATTCACGACCCTTTTTTTCTTTTTAATCTTGTCTAGATGCTTGTTAACCCTAAGTGAGTACTCACGAGATACGATAGAGAAAGGCACAATGATCGAAGTTCATATAGGGACTCAATTGTACAATATACAAATTTGGGGACCAAAATGTAATTTCAGAAAATTAGAAGGTCCTTACTGATTTTAAAGTTACCAAAATGAAATTAGTCATGTTAAATGCTTTTCTGCCAAATTTCAACTCAATTGGGCATCCCAAACTCAAGCAATTGCAATTTCAACATTTAGGACTAAAATGTAAAACATGCAAACTTCAGAACAATTCAAATCTGTGACCAACGATCACTTGTTTCGAAACACCTACTAGCCGTGTCGAAAGGCTAGAGCAAAACACTCTCCCGTTTCGAAACTTGTTCCAAAACACGGATCTCCAGTAGCCAAAACGTTTCGAAACAGCCTCCAACCGTTTCGAAACACGAAGGCCATTACAGGCCCCCGTTTTGAAACGCCAGAGGGTGTTTCGATACGGTTTGCCCAGAAACTGCAGCAAATTCTGGTTTTTCATCCATATACTCATTCAAACACATCCAAATGACTCTCCAATCATACCAACAAGTCAACAAACATATTAGGTACATACTTAGAACTCCTATACACATTCATAGCATCAAACATGAAATTTCACAAGTCTAGAGGCATGCTTCCTAATATCAAATCACAAATAGACAATCCAACCTCAAAACAAGTAATTAAGGCCATTTACAATTCAAACCAACCAAAGCAAACATGCCACAACCCTAGGGAGTTTAACACTTCTCCCAAAACAAATATTGGTTTCCCATTGCCAATCTATCAAAACTAAAGTGTATGAAAACTTCACCATACATGAGCTTGGACTTCCTTGGATGGACTTAGCTTCCATGATGCCCGAAAACACCTCAATTATCTGCATTATTGGTAAAAGAGAGCGTAAGCACAAATGCTTAGTGAGGCATGCTCTAAAGAAAACCAACACAATAATGCACATTTAGAAAACACTTTCATCAAAACTTTTAAACCACATGCTCATCTATTTCTCATGCTTGGAAAACTTTCAAAGCAAAACTCATTGAAACAACATGTACCTCCATTCTATCTCATGCATTAAAACCAATGCAAAACTCATGGCGAAGCCATTCACATGCTTGTATTGCCAAAGCATTTCTAAACAAATCACATATGCATAACTCATAGCATAAATCATCTCATCAAAGGTACATGTGTAACAAAAACCTATTTATTGTTTATATTGGCATTTAGCATCTCCTTAATACTCGGATATGCGGACACATTTCTACACTAGACTCTTCCGGTGGAATCTCGCATCACCGTACTCACTTGTCTAGCAACATAGCTTCCGGTGGAATCTCTCATCATCGTACTCACATGGCAGAATCTCTCATCACCACAAAGCTTGGTTATTTCACCAAGTCCTACCCGATGGAATGCCCATCATCGGAATATCTCCCTTTGGCTTAACCAAAGAGCACGTACGAATTTTTAGTTTATAGTTCACTCTCATCCTATTGATCGATCAATTATATCCGGTAAGTTTCTCAACATCTATGCCAATATAATGTGTTAAAACATCATCACACCCACTGTTTTTCATGCAATAATACCCAAAGGTTTTCTCATCACATTTCAAATCATAAGTCATACTTTGCTTCAAACCAAAAGCTCAAATCTATTCAATGCAACATGCCATCTCATGACATCTCTACAAGCATAATCTCATGCTCTATATCATGTATAAAAACAGTAGGAATTCATCAATCACTAACCATGCGCATGTAAAAGCATTTAAGGGGCAAACACCACTTTAGAGAGACCAAATCAAACCATACTTACTTTCAGATTTAGGAAGGTGTTTCAAACCTCTCCTAAATCCCCAAACCTTGTATTTTATTCCTCATGGACTTCTAACCCAAACGCACTCACCGATTTTGTTTCGCTTGCTTGCCGAAATGCCAATTAAGCTTTCGGATCAACTTCAAAAGTGTCCGAAGATGTATCCCCTGTTTTAGACACATAAAAGCAGAGGATTAATGCATCATCATGCAATGAAATCTTCAGCCAACACTCCAAAACTCGGTGCTCTACTTAAACCCAACCAAGATCCATCACTTCTAAACTTTTCTAAACATCAATTAACATCAGAAACAACCGTAAACTCGTCCTTATACCTCCAGCTATAACAGAACACCAAAAACACCCCAAAAAACACCATTTTCATAAGCAAAAACTTAGGAAAAACAACCTATTCAGGATTTGATTGATAAAACCTCATTTCTAACATCATTTAACATCCAAAATACATTAGAAAACCATCTCAAACAGAGCTCAATCAATTACCACGAAAAATACACAAGATCTCTTCCAAAATTTTGAGTTTTAAGCCAAATTCTTATTTCTAACATTAAAACCATTCATAAAACTTTAATAAAGGATTGACAACTTGGGAATTTCAGTAAAGAACTGAGTATTTAGAGGAGAATAACAATCTTACCTCTAAAATATGATTCCTCCTTGATTTGGGCAAGTTTCCATGAAAATACAATGTGGAAATCAAAAGGATTTGTTGCAAGATTGATTAGGAATCAATGAGTGATGGGAATCTCATCAATTGAAGTAAAAATCAAAGTGAATTTTGCTAGAGAAAAAGTGTTTGGATGATAGAATTTTGAGAGAAAAAGAATTGAGAGAAAATTTGAGAAAAGTAGTTATAAAAGTAAAAAGTAGTTAAACACATTTCTTTTATTTAATTAAATCATTAATTAAATCACCCAAATTAAGGAAAAATCTGGAAAAACATTTTGGATAAATTAGCTCCTTAAAGATTCAAAGTTTCAATCCTTTACAAAACAGTCACTACTAAACTTTGCAAAAATCGCAATTTGGTCCCTACACCGAATTGTAGTATTTCCAAACCTTATTTTGTAAAATTGATTTCACCACTCTCTTATATATATTAAATGAGGATTTTTAGATATTTTTCTTTATTTTTAAAGCATTCTGAACTAGGTTTTTCCCAAAACTCCCTTTTATATTTGAACCGTTTCTCAAACCGGTCCGGTTCAAACCGTAAACTTCTAAGCCCAAAATTGGGGTGTTACACAAAAGGCACATCATGCAATTACACAAACTCCACCCACACAACAACCCCCAATTATACGAGAACCTTGCTCTGATACCATCAAATGTAACTCCCTTAGCCCTGCCTAGACGGTTGACCCGAACTACGAAGATTACACGGGGAAAACCAAAGTCAACCCGAAAGTCAACCTTGATTCACGACCCTTTTTTTCTTTTTAGTCTTGTCTAGATTCTTGTTAACCCTAAGTGAGTATTCACGAGGTACGATTGAAAAAGGCACAGCGAACGGATTTCAAAAAGGGACTCAATTGCACCTCACATGAATTTAGGGACCAAATTGTAATTTCCATAAATTAGAAGGTCCTTATTGATTTTAAAGTTACCAATATGAAATTAGTCATGTTACATGCTTCCCTGCCAAATTTCACCTTAATTGGACATCTCAAGTTCATACAATTGCAATCTCAACATTTGGGAATAAAGTGTAAAACATGCAAACTTCAAGACAATTCAAATCTGTGACCAACGGTCACCTGTTTCGAAACACCTACATGCCGTATCGAAACGCTAGAGCAAAACACTCTCCCATTTCGAAAGTTGTTCCGAAACACGGCTCTCTAGTAGCCAAAACGTTTCGAAACAGTGTCCAATCGTTTCGAAACACAAAGGCCATTACAGGCCCCCGTTTCGAAACGCCAGAGGGTGTTTCGATACGGTTTGCCTAGAAATTGCAGCATTTGCTGGTTTTTCAATCATTTACTCATTCAAACACATCCCAAAGACTCTCCAATCATACCAACAAGTCAACAAACATATAAGGTACACATTTTGAACTCCTAAACACATTCATAGCATCAGACATGAAGTCTCACAAGTCTAGAGGCATGCTTCCTAATATCAAATCACAAATAGACAATCCAACCTCAAAACAAGTAATTAAGGCCATTTACAATTCAAACCAACCAAAGCATACATGCCACAACCTTAGGGAGTTTAACACATCTCCAAAAACAAATCTTGGTTTCCCATTGCCAAACTATCAAAACTAAAGTGTATGAAAACTTCACCATACATGAGCTTGGACTTCCTTGGATGGAATTAGCTTCCTAGATGCCCGAAAACACCTCAATTATCTGCATTATTGGTAAAATAGAGCCTAAGCACAAATGCTTAGCGAGACATTCTCTAAAGAAAACCAACACAATAATGCACATTTAGAAAACACTTTCATCAAAGCTTTAAACCAAATGCTCATCTCCTCCTCATGCTTGAAAAACTTTCAAAGCAAAACTCATTGAAACCACATGTACCTCCATTCTATCTCATGAATTAAAACCAATGCAAATCTTATGGCAAGGCCATTCACATGCTTGTATTGTCAAAGCATTTCTAAACAAATCACATATGCATAACTCTTGGCATAAATCATTTCATCAAAGGTACATGTGTAATAAAAACCATTTCATTATTTATATTGGCATTTAGCATCTCATTAATACTCGGATATGCGGACACATTTCTACACTAGACTCTTCCGGTGGAATCTCGCATCACCGTACTCACTTGTCTAGCAACATAACTTCTGGTGGAATCTCTCATCACCGTACTCACATGGCGGAATCTCTCATCGCCACCAAGCTTGGGTATTTCACCAAGTCCTACCCGATGGAATGCCCATCATTGGAATATCTCCCTTTGGCACCAAAGAGCACGTACGAATTTTTAGTTTATAGTGCACTCTCATCCAATTGATCGATCAATTATATCCAGTAAGTTTCTCAACATCTATGCCAATATAATGTGTTAAAACATCATCACATCTACTGTTTTTCATGCTATAATACTCAAAGGTTTTCTCATCACATTTCAAATCATAAGTCATACTTTGCTTCAAACCGAAAGCTCAAATCTATTCAATGCAACATGCCATCTCATGACATCTCTACAAGCAGAATCTCATACTCTATATCATGCATAAAAACAGTAGGAATTCATCAATCTCAAACCATGAGCAAGTAAAAGCATTTTAGGGGCAAACACCCCTTTAGAAAGACCAAATCAAACCATACTTACTTCCGGATTTAGGAAGGTGTTTCAAACCTCTCCTAAATCCCCAAACCTTGTAATTTTTCCTCATGGACTTCTAACCCAAACGGACTCACCGATTTCGTTTCGCTTGCTTGCCGAAACGCCAATTAAGCTTCTGGATCAACTCCAAAAGTATCTGAAGATGTCTCCCCTGTTTTAGACACAAAAAAGTAGAGGATTAATGCATCATCATGCATTGAAATCTTCTGCCAACACTCTTAAAGTCGCTGCTCTATCCAAACACAACATTTCGGCTACCAAACAGAACCGAAATCACCTCCAAACTCTTCCAAAACTTAACTAAGCCAAGATCCATCACTTCTAAACATTTCTAAACATCAATCAACATCAAAAACAACCCTAAACCCGTCCTTATACCTCCAGCTATAACATCACTTAGGAAACACAACATATTCGGGATTGGATTGATAAAACCTCATTTCTAACATCATTTGACATCAAAAATACATTAGAAAACTATCTCAAAACAGAGCCCAATCAATTACAACAAAAATCTTCAAGATCTCTTCCAAAATCTTAAGTTTTAAGTCAAAATCTTGTTTCTAACATTAAAACCATTCATAAATATTTAATAAAGGATTGAAAGCTTGGGAATTTCAGTAAAGAACTGAGTATTTAGAGGAGAAGAACAATCTTACCTCTAAAAGATGATTCCTCCTTGATTTGGGCAAATTTCCATGAAAATACATTGTGGAAATCAAAAGGATTTGTTGCAAGATTGATTAGGAATCAATGAGTGATGGAAATCTCATCAATTGAAGTAAAAATCAAAGTGAATTTTTCTGGAGAAAAAGTGTTTGGATGATAGGTGTAACCCCCTTAGCCCGGCCTAGACGGTTGACCCGAACTGCGAAGATTACACGGGGAAAACCAAAGTCAACCCGAAAGTCAACCTTGATTAACGACCATTTTTTTTCTTTTTAATCTTATCTAGATGTACATTAACCTTAGATGTGCCCTTGAGAAAAGCATACTTGAAAAGCACAGTGATCGGAAAGCATTAAGGGACTCAATTGCACAACATACAAGAGTTAGGGACCAAATTGTAAATTCTGGAAATTAAGAGGACTTAACTGATTTTTAAGTTACCAATATCAAATTAATCGTATTACATGCTTTCCTGTCAAATTCCACCATAAACGGACATCTTAACCTCAAGCAATTGCTAAAACGATTTTCAGGACTAAAACGTAAAGCTTGCGAACCTTTAAACAATTCAAATCAGTGCCCAACGGTCGTCTGTTTCGGAACGGGGGTTGACCGTTCCAAAACACGGGTACGTTTCGAGACCTATATCGAAACAGGGCCTGACAGTGGCCAAAACGTTTCGGAACGTCTTCTACCCGTTTCGATAAACGAAGGCCATTACAGGCCCCCGTTTCGAAACGCTAGTGCCCGTTCCGATACGGATTGCCCAGAAAGTGCAGAATTTGCTGGTTTAACACACATTTATCCACTCAAACACATTCTAATGACCTCCTAATCAGGCCAACAAGTCATCATACATACAAGGTACATATTTGCATCATAAAAATACATTCAATGCATCAATTAGGAAAATCCACAAGTCTATAGCCATGCACCCTAACATCCAAAACCAACCAAACATCAAAACACCAACAAACATACTTTAAAACTCTAACATGCCAAGCATCATAACCACCAAATTGCATTAACAACTAGATACAAATTAAACCTTAGGTGCACCAACTAGTTCAACACATCCAACACTTGATCATGCTTTTAAAACAAGAAGCATAGCATAACAACTTATGAAGAAGAAGATTCGAATGTTGCAAAGCGTTAAACCACATAGTTCAAACCATGAACCGAACTTGTTCAACATACACAATCTGCATTGATGGACAAAAAGGAGCGTAAGCACAAAATGCTTAATGAGGAATGCTCAAAACCAAAACACAATCAATGCAGCGAATCATAAAACCCTCTTTAAAAGTAGATGCACTTCAATAAACCAAAGCATTGTTTGAAAAACCTCTTTTGGAACAATATGCTTTAAACCATGCATTGCGCTACATGAAATCCAACCTTTAGCTTAGAAAAGCTAAACAACTTACCCCAAAACACATTCTTGCAAAAATCATTATTTAAACCCTTCCATGCATGAACACCACATGCAAGGTTAAACTCAAATTCCTTGGGAAACACTTCAACTTCACAACATACTTTCCTCATGCTTGATGATCATTTCAAAGCAAAACCTTTCGAAAACCATTTGTTCCTTCTAACTATCTCATGTATTCAACAAATGCAAAACACATGAACTACCAAAAGCAACATTTGCATTACATGCCTTTTTAGACAAGTCTTCACAAGACTTCAATGCACTAAAGAGATTCCATGCACATATGCACCATTCACAATAGAAGATAAACACTTGTTCAAGCTTAACAAGTAATACATGCACTCTTAAACCATTACACACCTCCCATGCAACCTTGCATCATTTCAAGCATCTCTCGCTTCATTACATTCAAGAACATTATATTGGCTTTCAAGTGATAATTCACAAACCATTTTAACTCAAGACACCATCGGATACGCAGATTATAAGCGTTGTCCCACATGCTTCATACACACTACCGAACAACACAAGGTGGAGTTTACCGGTACAATCACAACCCCTCAACACCCGTGATGGAGTTTAACGGTACAATCACAACCCCTTAACATCACTCATCGGAAGTTGTATAACTCACTAATGAGAGTACGGGACACATCACACAAGATCCACACACGGACTTTTAACCACCGTTGTGATCTTACCAAGATCCACACACGGACTTTTAACCACCGTTGTGATCTTACCAAAATCCTCACCCGAACTTTTAACCACCATTGTGAGCTTAACAGGATCCTCACACGGAATTTTAACCACCGTTGTGATTTACCAAAACCCTCACCTGGACTTTTAACCACCGATGTGAGCTTAACAAGATCCTCACACGGACTTTTAACCACCATTGAGATCTTACCCAAAATCCTCACACGGACTTTTAACCACCGTTGTGAGCTTACCAAGATCCACACACGGACTTTTAACCACCGTTGTGATCTTACCTCTCTCGTTAGGGTACTTGGATGGAGTTTACGATACAATTACAACCCCTCGACATCCAAGGCGACTTAATTCACGGTGCACCCAATCCTATAGCCGGCTAACTATATCCGATTAAAGTAACCAAAAACCACTTACATCACTTGCCAATACACATCAATTACCATCATCAATTCACTATTTTAAAGCATTAAACAAAGCCATTAAACACCATGCATCACCATGAAAAATTACCAATTTAGCAACATGCCAAAACAAGGATCTCTTACTTTGAGCATCCTTCAACATATAGCTTTCAAAACCAGCATTAAACCATGACTAAACATGCTTAAAAACAGTAAAAACAGAGGATTAATGCATCATCATGCACAACCGAAATCATAGCACAATCCAAGAGAGAAATTCCATTTACTTACTCTTGAGCTTAGCTAAGTTATTTAGACTTAGACTAAGCTCCCAAAACCTCATCCAAAATGTTTCAAAGCTGGAAAACTCTTTTCCACTCATCGATACACAAAAACTATGATAGCCGACAAGCCTTCCAAGCATCCAAAACCTCTAACGCCACCTCTATTGCTTCCGGATAATTCTCCCCTATTTTAAAAACATAAAATTAGAGGATTAATGCATCATCATGCATTAAAAACACCAGCAACAAAACCCAACTCGCTGCTCTATATAAATCTAACATTTCGGCTACCAAACACAACCGAAATCACCTCCAAACTCTTCCAAAACATAACCCAGCCAAGATCTATCACATCTAACCATTTCTAAACATCAATTAACATCCAAAATGAACCCAAACTCGTCCTTATACCTGCAGCATTAACAGAACACCAAAATCACCCCAAAAACCACCATTTTCATAAGCAAAAACTTAGGAAACATAACCTATTCGGGATTGCATTGATCAAACCTCATTCACACATCATTAGACATCCAAAATACATTTAATAATCATCACAAAACAGAGCCCAAACAAACACCACGAAATTCTTCAAGATTTCTTCCAAATCTTGAGTTTTAAGCCAAAATCAAGATCACAACATTAAAACCTTTTATAAAACTTAATTTAAGGATTGAGAACTTGGGAATTTCAGTAAAGAATTGAGTATTTAGAGGAGAAGAACATCCTTACCTCTAAATGTAGATTTCTCCTTGTTTAGAGCCAAAATCCTTGAAAATTCAATAAGCAAATCAAGAGGTTTTGATGTAGAAAGGATTAGGAATCAATTGATGATTGAAACCTCATCATTTAGTGTGAAAATCAGTATAAATGTTGTCGTGGAAATGTGTTTGGCTGAGGGAATTTTGAGAGAAAATGAGTTGAGAAAGTTTTTAAGAAAGTTAGTTATGAAAAGCTAAAATATGATTTCCCTCTTTTCCTTTAATTAATTAGAAATTAAATGAATCATTATAATTAAGAAAAATCTGGAGAAATCCTTCCTTGGGTAAATTAGCTCCTTAAAGATTCAAAGTTTCAATCCTTACAAAACAGTCACCACTGAACTTTTCAAAAATTACATTTTAGTCACCATTTCGAAATGTCACACTTCCAAACCTTGTTTTGTAAAATTGATTTCACCACTCTCTTATATATATTAAAAGAGGATTTTTAGATATTTTTCCATATATTTAAAGCATCCCGAACTAGGCTTTCCCCAAAACCTCCTTTTATATTCGAACCGGAAATTAGACCGGTCCGGTTCAGACCCTAAACTTCCAAGCCCAAATTTGGGGTGTTACAACTCTCCCCCTCTTAGGAAATTTCATCCTTGAAATTCCAACCGGGGAAAAGAGCACAATACCAAACTTCTCAAAGCAACACATGAGACTTAACCACCATTGAACACTCTCCACCCAAAACACCAAAAAAAAAAAACAACTCCTCCTCAAATCAAACTCACACTATAACCAACCCAACACCACTACATATTGTTCACAACTTCCAGAACACTCAATGTTAACCTCAGCTTAACCTTTCACAATTCCGAACTGCTCTTAGCCTCAACAACCCGAAGAACTTTCAAATTTTTACACACGGTGACACCAACCCATCCAGTTTCAGCCAGCATGTGCCCACAACCTTCACTGCTTCCAAAAACCCCTTGCAAAACTGCTCAGCTTCTTTCAAAGATTACCACAACAAGCAAAAATTCTTAAGCATCAACTGCTTACTCAAACTTCTCAATGTACTGATGACATTCCTTCACATCCGCCACTATCACCACCATAACGACTCACCAACCTACCCACACAACATCCGAAATCCACATCACAAGACTCCAACCTTAACTTTGCCAGATATTCCACGTACCACTAGCTGACTTAGAAAAGATTTACTTATACCCGATTAGCAAACCACTTCTCACAAGAACCCGGCCAACCAACAATGGCCCTTGAACTTACATTGCCTTTCCACCCCAAGCTTTAACCAAAACACTAAGCTTACCTGGATACCGCCCATTCTATACAAACAGGTTAAGATTATGAAACCTCTACACAACTCCTCGAAGGTTGCTACAAACCATCACCTACATAAACAACCCTCCTATTGCCAACATCAATGCCAAGACACCTCAGCACTCTGGAGACACATCCACTAACCTATAACAACACTTAACACAAAGAAACTACCACATATATCAACTATTCACAACCACTTGACCGATTCTAACTCCAAACGGTAATATCCTCACCACCACACTGCTATACTCTTTAAGCACCAGAACAACTCTTAAAACCCACCATCCTACCTAATCCTACCACAAAACTAACGGACCCAACTAGCTATTAGCAAGTGTGAACGTTCGTATGCATGGTCACCAATATGCCCTATCAATGCCTGTGTACATGTATGCAAAACCTCTAATGTCATGCCGCATGTATGCATGTACCAACATATATAATATAGTATATAACAAATGGTTTTAACTGTGTATGTATGTCGGTTCACACCCACCAATAACATCCTCAGAATCCGCCTAAGAACAACCTCTTACCTCACTTCTAACTTGTCCAACTCCACCATTTTAACAATCCGCTAACCACAAAATACTCCACTAATGCCCTCTTCATACTAAAGTTGTTTTCAAAACAACTCCGGCTACTACCCCAAACTTGCTAGCTACAAGACCAAACCCACTACGCAAGGGAAACCCAACCGAAACCAAACAAAGATAACTAGGGCAAAGATTACTTAACAAGGTTACCTGTAATCACCTCACTGACCCAGAGCTTCAACAGACATACTCTCTTCCTCGCCGAACCATCATTCTCCAGCCGCACCGCCACAGCATCAGCCAATACTTTAAGTTCATCACCGTCTCCCTGCGATAAAGAACCCTGACTACCCCGAGCCAACTCCAAACAATTTTGTCTCAAATGTTCGACAGACCCACAATTCCAACAAAATTCTTTCCCCAAGCTCCTCACATCTTTCTGCTTTTCCTGCCACCGCCGAACTTTGTCTCGGCCGCGCTCATGACCCTTCTGAGACCCTTTTGCACCCACTGAAACTGATCTCACCACTTGAGGACAATTTCGCTTCACATGCTCCTTAGAACAACAGTTCCAACAAACTCCCACACCCCAACAACCTCCAACATGACACCTTCCACAACGGTCATACATCAGCAACAAAGCTACCACTCCTTGATCACGTAGCACTTGACCCACATCTGCACTACCCCCTAGACTTCGATTCAAGCAAATTCTTCTATCACGTAGCCTCTTACGCTAACTACTCCCGAGGTCAGTACCCACAACTCTTTTGCTTAAACTTTTCTCACCTTCATAGTCTGAAGCCACACCCCTACGTTGCTTAACCCTTGAGAACTTCTCTCCAAGGTATCTTCCATTAAAGGAAGACACAAAGAACTCCCAGTCTATATCGTGGATATGCGTTGCCACTACCACAGATGTCCACCAGGCACAAGCATCTTCCAACATCAACGAGACGACACTTCCCAGCTTACAGGCATAGTCACACCCTTCCTGATCCAAAATCAGAATTACACTGGCTAACCAAGCCTCGAATGCCTCAGGTGTCGAACCACGATACTCCACAGCTCCCAAATCATATAAACGCTGTTTTGACAAACTCACGTGTCCCACAGTCGGTACGTCTACAAGCCTCACTTTCACCACGGCCTGAGATGTTCCCGACACCTCTTGAACTACAGGTGATGAACCCTTCATCACAAAACCAGCTTTCTCCCCCTGCCTTACTTCCTCAACTCCAGGCACTGTAGACTGAAACAAAACACCTCCACAAAAAGGTGAATTCCACGCCTTAACAACCTGCTCTAAAGCAGCAACCATCTCACCCAACTGTCATTCTCTCATTGATTCCATCGTGTTATTAATAACAAAGCAATGATAACAAAACAAACAAAACGATAGGCCAGCTTCAAGCAAGGATTCAAGGCTCCAACTCCAACATAACACAATAGCTATAATAATAAGGCAATGGGTATCCCAAATTCTCCCCTTTTATACGACATAACAATCAATAAAAACATTGATATCACAAACATCGAGCATATCAATCAGCAAACTTCAATCATGCTCTCATCAAACAACATTCACCCTCAACAGCATAATATCAACATATCATACCCATCACATTTTCATCATTCAAAAAATCAACTCACAACACCAGCATATCATCAACACAAGTTCACATTAGCTCATAGAAGATTCATTACCAAAAGCATGATAAAAACATCAACCACTCGCTCAAAAACACATTTTTCAACCAACTTTCAACCACACATCAGAACAAACATCAAACACTTATTATAGCAACTTACCTTTGCCCTAAATATTCGCAACTTAGCTCTGATACCACCAAATGTAACCCCCTTAGCCCGGCCTAGACAGTTGACCCAAACTGCGAAGATTACATGGGGAAAACCAAAGTCAACCCGAAAGTCAACCTTGATTAACGACCCTTTTTTTCTTTTTAATCTTATCTAGATGTACATTAACCTTAGGCATGCCCTTGAGAAAAGCATACTTGAAAAGCACAGCGATCGGAAAGCATTAAGGGACTCAATCGCACAACATACAAAAGTTAGGGACCAAATTGTAAATTCTGGAAATTAAGATGACTTAACTGATTTTTAAGTTACCAATATCAAATTAATCGTATTACATGCTTCCCTGTCAAATTTCACCTTAAACGGACATCTCAACCTCAAGCAATTGCTAAAACGATTTTCAGGACTAAAACGTAAAGCTTGCGAACCTTTAAACTATTCAAATCAGTGCCCAAAGGTCGTCTGTTTCGGAACGGGGGTTGACCGTTCCGAAACACGGGTACGTTTCGAGACCTGTATCGAAACAGGGCCTGGCAGTGGCCAAAACGTTTCGGAACGTCCTCTACCCGTTTCGATAAACGAAGGCCATTACAGGCCCCCATTTCGAAACGCTAGTGCCTGTTCCGATACGGATTGCCCAGAAAGTGCCGAATTTGCTGGTTTAACACACATTTATCCGCTCAAACACATTCTAATGACCTCCTAATCATGCCAACAAGTCATCATACGTATAAGGTACATATTTGCATCATCAAAATACATTCATGGCATCAATTAGGAAAATCCACAAGTCTTTAGGCATGCACCCTAACATCCAAAACCAACCAAACATCAAAACACCAACAAACATACTTTAAACCATTCCTCAACATATCAACAACATGCCAAGCATCATAACCACCAAATTGCATTAACAACTAGATACAAATAAAACCTTAGGTGCACCAACTCATTCAACATATCCAACACTTGATCATGCTTTTAAAACAAGAAGCATAGCATAACAACTTATGAAAAAGAAGATTCGAATGTTGCAAAGCGTTAAACCACATAGTTCAAACCATGAACCGAACTTGTTCAACATACACAATCTCATTACACATCAATATAAAAGACTCTTCCCCCATTGCCTTTATTATCTATAGCTATAAACAAAGACATACTTCTCAAGTGGAGCTCTTCTTGAATCCCTTGCTTCTTGATGTCCAAACTTCAAATATCTGCATTGATGGACAAAAAAGAGCATAAGCACAAAATGCTTAGTGAGGAATGCTCAAAACTAAAATACCATCAGTACAACGAATCATAAAACCCTCTTTAAAAGTAGATGCACTTCAATAAACCAAAGCATTGTTTGAAAAAACTCTTTTGGAACAACATGCTTTAAACCATGCATTGCACGACATGAAATCCAACCTTTAGCTTAGAAAAGCTAAACAACTTACCCCAAAACACATTCTTGCAAAAATCATTATTTAAACCCTTCCATGGATGAACACCACATGCAAGGTTAAACTCAAATTCCTTGGGAAACACTTCCACTTCACAACATACTTTCCTCATGCATGATGATCATTTCAAAGCAAAACTTTTCGAAAACCATTTGTTCCTTCTAACTATCTCATGTATTCAACAAATGCAAAACACATGAACTACCAAAAGCAACATTTGTATTACATGCCTTTTTAGACAAGTCTTCACAAGACTTCAATGCACTAAAGAGATTCCATGCACATATGCACCATTCACAATAGAAGATAAACACTTGTTCAAGCTTAACAAGTAATACATGCACTCTTAAACCATTACACACCTCCCATGCAACCTTGCATAATTTCAAGCATCTCTCGCTTCATTACATTCAAGAACATTATATTGGCTTTCAAGTGATAATTCACAAACCATTTTAACTCAAGACACCATCGGATACGCGGATTACAAGCGTTGTCCCACATGCTTCATACACACTACCGAACAACACAAGGTGGAGTTTACCGGTACAATCACAACCCCTCAACACCCGTGATGGAGTTTAACGGTACAATCACAACCCCTCAACATCACTCATCGAAAGTTGTATAACTCACTAACGAGAGTACGGGACACATCACACAAGATCCACACACGGACTTTTAACCACCGTTGTGATCTTACCAAGATCCACACACAGACTTTTAACCACCGTTGCGATCTTACCAAAATCATCACCTGGACTTTTAACCACCATTGTGAGCTTAACAAGATTCTCACACGGACTTTTAACCACCGTTGTGATTTACCAAAACCCTCACCCGGACTTTTAACCACCGATGTGAGCTTAACAAGATCCTCACATGGACTTTTAACCACCGTTGAGATCTTACCCAAAATCCTCACACGGACTTTTAACCACCGTTGTGAGCTTACCAAGATCCACACACGGACTTTTAACCACCATTGTGATCTTACCTCTCTCATTAGGGGTACTTGGATGGATTTTACGGTACAATTACAACCCCTCGACATCCAAGGCGATTTAATTCACGGTGCACCCAATACTATAGCCGGCTAACTATATTCGATTAAAGTAACCAAAAATCACTTACATCACTTACCAATACACATCAATTACCATCATCAATTCATTGTTTTAAAGCATTAAACAAAGCCATTAAACACCATGCATCACCATGCAACATTACCAATTTAGCAACATGCCAAAACAAGGATCTCTTACTTTGAGAATCCTTCAACATATAGCTTTCAAAACTAGCATTAAACCATGACTAAACATGCTTAAAAATAGTAATTAAAACATAACCACCCAAGTGCATTTAAAACCAAATCATAGCACAATCCAAGAGAGAAATTCCATTTACTTACTCTTGAGCTTAGCTAAGTTGTTTAGACTTAGACTAAGCTCCCAAAACCTCATCCAAAATGTTTCAAAGCTGGAAAACTCTTTTCCACTCACCGATACACAAAAACTATGATAGCCGACAAGCCTTCCAAGCATCCAAAACCTCCAACGCCACCTCTATTGCTTCCGGATCATTCTCCCCTGTTTTAAACACATAACAACATAGGATTAATGCATCATCATGCATTAAAAACACCAGCAACACAACCCAACTCGCTGCTCTATATAAATCTAACATTTCGGCTACCAAACACAACCGAAATCACCTCCAAACTCTTCCAAAACATAACCCAGCCAAGATCCATCACTTCTAACCATTTCTAAATATCAATTAACATCCAAAATGAACCCAAATTCTTCCTTATACCTCCAGCATTAACAGAACACCAAAATCACCCCAAAAACCACCATTTTCATAAGCAAAAACTTAGGAAACATAACCTATTCGGTATTGCATTGATTAAACCTCATTCACACATCATTAGACATCCAAAATACATTTAATAATCATCACAAAACAGAGCCCAAACAAACACCACAAAATTCTTCAAGATTTCTTCCAAATCTTGAGTTTTAAGCCAAAATCAAGATCACAACATTAAAACCTTTTATAAAACTTAATTTAAGGATTGAGAACTTGGGAATTTCAGTAAAGAACTGAGTATTTAGAGGAGAATAACATCCTTACCTCTAAATGTAGATTTCTCCTTGTTTAGAGCCAAAATCCTTGAAAATTCAATAAGCAAATCAAGAGGTTTTGATGTAGAAAGGATTAGGAATCAATTGATGATTAAAACCTCATCATTTAGTGTGAAAATCAGTAAAAATGTTGCTGTGGAAATGTATTTGGCTGAGGTAATTTTGAGAGAAAATGAGATGAGAAAGTTTTTAAGAAAGTTAGTTATGAAAAGCTAAAATATGGTCTCCCTCTTTTCCTTTAATTAATTAAACATTAAATGAATCATTATAATTAAGAAAAATCTGAAGAAATACTTCATTGGGTAAATTAGCTCCTTAAAGATTCAAAGTTTCAATCCTTACAAAACAGTCACCACTGAACTTTTCAAAAATTACATTTTAGTCACCATTTCGAAATGTCACACTTCCAAACCTTATTTTGTAAAATTGATTTCACCACTCTCTTATATATATTAAAAGAGGATTTTTAGATATTTTTACATATTTTTAAAGCATCCCGACCTAGGCTTTGCCCAAAACCTCCTTTTATATTCGAACCGAAAATCAGACCGGTCCGGTTCAGACCCTAAACTTCCAAGCCCAAATTTGGGGTGTTACAATAGGATTTTGAGAGAAAAAGAATTGAGAGAAAATTTGAGAAAAGTAGTTATAAAAGTAAAATGTAGTTTAACACCTTTCTTTTATTTAATTAAATCATTAATTAAATCACCCAAATTAAGGAAAAATCTGGAGAAAACATTTTGGGTAAATTAGCTCCTTAAAGATTCAAAGTTTCAATCCTTTACAAAACAGTCACTACTAAACTTTGCAAAAATCACAATTTGGTCACTACACCGAAATGTAGTATTTCCAAACCTTATTTTGTAAAATTGATTTCACTACTCTCTTATATATATTAAATGAGGATTTTTAGATATTTTTCTATATTTTTAAAGCATCCCGAACTAGGCTTTCCCCAAAACTCCCTTTTATATTCGAACCATTTCTCAGACTGGTCCAGTTCAAACCCTAAACTTCTAAGCCCAAAATTGGGGTGTTACATGCTGCCTTCAACCGCTCACAAATGAGCTTCACCTTCTCGGTGGTTCCTTTTAACAAAGTCGACATCGAGACCAACTTTTGTCCCGTTTTAGCCCAACAAAGAGGAGTTCTGCACTTCCTCTCGTACAAAGCTTCATAAGGTGCCATTTGAATACTTGCCTGGTAACTGTTATTATAAGAAAACTCCACCAAAGGCAAATGCTTCTCCCAAGAGCCTTGAAATTCAATAACACAACACCTCAACATATCCTCAAGCACCTGGATAACACGCTCAGACTGTCCATCCGTCTGCCGATGATAAGAAGTACTGAAATTCAGCCGCGTACCCAATGCGTGATGCAAACACTCCCAAAACCTTGCGGTGAACCTTGGATCTCTATCCGAAACTATATATTTTGGCACCCCATGCAATCGTACAATTTCAGCAATGTACAACTCCGCAAGCTTATCTAAGGTGTACGTAGTATGCACAGGCAAGAAATGCGCACACTTCGTAAGGCAATCCACAATCACCCAAACAGAATTCTTCTTTGATGGCGATAAGGGCAAATCAGACACAAAGTCCATGGTGATCCTCCCCCACTTCCATTCAGGAATTCTTAATGGCTACAACAACCCTGAAGGAAATTGATGTTCAGCCTTAACTCGCTGACAAACCATGCATTTACTAACATACTCAGCGACATCTTTCTTCAATCCCACCCAATAGTAGTCATCCTTCAAATCACGACACATCTTTGTACTACCAGGGTGCATAGCAAAAGGACTACTATGAGCTTCGGTCAGAATAGTGCGCCTCAACTCAACATCATTCTGCACCACTATCCGACTCCCAAAACATAAGACACCATCATTATTTAAACAGAAATATGATGGCCTACCGTCTACAATTAGTTTATAGTGCACTCTCATCCTATTAATCGATCAATTATATCCGGTAAGTTTCTCAACATCTATGCCAATATAATGTGTTAAAACATCACCACACCTATTGTTTTTCATGCAACATAACTCAAAGGTTTTCTCACCACATTTCAAAACATAAATCATACTTTGCTTCAAACCAAAAGCTCAAAATCATGCATAAAAACAGTAAGAATTTCTCAATCTCAAACCATGAGCATGTAAAAGCATTATAGGGGCAAACACCACTTTAGAGAGACCAAAACAAACCATACTTACTTCCGGATTTAGGAAGGTGTTTCAAACCTCTCCTAAATCTCCAAACCTTGTATTTTTGTCCTCATGGACTTCTAACCCAATCGCACTCACCGATTTCGTTTCGCTTGCTTGCCAAAACGCCAATTAAGCTTCCGGATCTACTCCAAAAGTGTCCGAAGATGTATCTCCTGTTTTAGACACATAAAAGCAGAGGATTAATGCATCATCATGCATTGAAATCTTCAGCCAACACTCTTAGACTCGCTGCTCTATCCAAAGACAACATTTCGGCTACCAAACACAACCGAAATCACCTCCAAACTACTCCAAACCTTAACCCAGCCAAGATCCATCACTTCTAAACATTTCTAAACATCAATTATCATAAAAAAAAACAACCCTAAACTCGTCCTTATACCTCCAGCTATAACAGAACACCAAAAACACCCCAAAAACCACCATTTTCACAAGCAAAAACTTAGGAGAAACAACCTATTCGGGATTGGATTGATAAAACCTCATTTCTAACATCATTTAACATCCAAAATACACTAGATAACCATCTCAAAACAGAGCCCAATCAATTACTACTAAAATCTTCAAGATCTCTTCCAAAATCTTGAGTTTTAAGCCAAAATCTTGTTTCTAACATTAAAACCATTCATAAATCTTTAATAAAGGATTGACAACTTGGGAATTTCAGTAAAGAATTGAGTATTTAGAGGAGAAGAACAATCTTACCTCTAAAAGATGATTTCTCCTTGATTTGGGCAAATTTCCATAAAAATACAATGTAAAAATCAAATGGATTTGTTGCAAGATTGATTAGGAATCAGTGAGTGATGGAAATCTCATCAAATGAAGTGGAAATCAAAGTGAATTTTGCTGAAGAAAGAGTGTTTGGTTGATAGGATTTTGAGAGAAAATGAAATGAGAGAAAATTTGAGAAAAGTAGTTATGAAAGTCAAAAGTAGTTTAACACCTTTCTTTTATTTAATTAAATCACCCAAATTAAGGAAAAATCTGATGAAAACATTTTTGGTAAATTAGCTCCTTAAAGATTCAAAGTTTCAATCCTTTACAAAACAGTCACTACTAAACTTTTCAAAAATCACAATTTGGTCACTACACTGAAATGTAGTATTTCCAAACCTTATTTTGTAAAATTGATTTCAGCACTCTCTTATATATATTAAATGAGGATTTTTAGATATTTTTCTATATTTTTAAAGCATCCTGAACTAGGCTTTCCCTAAAACTCCCTTTTATATTCGAACCGTTTCTCAGACCGGTCCGGTTCAAACCCTAAACTTCCAAGCCCAAAATTGGGGTGTTACAAAATGTGTCTTAGTGCTTAATTGTCAATTCCTTGTATAGACAAACACTAGTGAGCCAAAATTGTTAGATATGCTCAAGTGTTTTAGGATTGGGTGAGAGCTTTATTGTGCAAACAAATGCCTATTAGAGGTTTTTGAGTTTTCTTATTTTTATCTCTTTGTAAAGAGGGTTTGATCAAGGCTTTGGGTAGAAAGCTTGATCGGTTTGTAAGGGTTTCCTCCTAAACCTAGAAAAGGGGACGAATCAATAGTGGATTGATTGGAAATCCTTAGTGGAAAGCTAAGGTATGGATGTAGACCTTGGTTAGAAGGTTGAACCACTATAAATCATCTTGTCTTTATCTCTTTAGCTTCCACACCTCTTACACCCCAAATTTCACTTCTCCACCACTTGGCGAGCAAGAACGGTTGAAGGAATCGAGCACCCTAAAAACCAAACAATTGGTATCAGAGCTTGGTTCAATTAAAGAGAATTAACATCCTATTGAGAAGATCCGGCAAGCTCGATCAACATTTCAAACAACTAGCTCAATGGTGCAATCCATCGACAAACCGCCCTTCTTCGACGGAACACACTATGCCCATTGGAAGACAAGGATGAAGTTCTTCATAAAGTCAAAGGACTACAAGCTTTGGGACATAGTAGAAGATGGTCCGTTCGTGCCTCAACAAAGCAAGGCAGATTGGAGTGCCGAAGATCGCAAGAATATGAAGCTTAATTGTAAAGCCTTGCACATCTTTTTTGTGCTTTTGGCCCAAACATCTATGAGAAGATGTCTTCTTGTGAGAATGCCAAGGATGTTTGGGACAAGATCGAAGTTACATACGATGGGACAAACGAAGTAAAGGAGACCAAGATCGGGCTCCTCAACCTAGTGTATAAAAACTTCAAGATGGATCCGAAAGAGGACATTGGGAAGATGTTCGATAGGTTCTCCACCATCACCAATAGACTTGAAGGTTATGGAGGAGCCATCCCGAAAGAGAAACTTGTCCGGAAGCTCATCTACTCCCTTCCCGAGTCATGGGACTAAAAAATGACCGCCATTATCGAAGCCAAGAATCTCAAGACTTTGAAGCTTGATGAGCTCATGGGGTAACTTCTCACTCACCAAATTATGAAGAAAAACAAAGAAGATGAGAAGAAGAAGGAAGAAATTAGAGCTATGGGGGAGAAGAAGCTCAAAGGGCTTGGCATCAACACAAATGCCATTGCTCTCAAATCCTCCACGTGCCATCATGTAGATTCTAGTGAAGAGGAGGATAAAGAAGAAGAGACAGTTCATCTCTTCAAGAAGTGTGCCCCTTACATGAAGAAAGCCTTGAAAGAGCTTGAACGAGAATCCATGAAGAAGAAGAGGGCAAGCACTTCAAGCCATAAGAAGAAGGCATATGTGGCTACTTGGAGTGATGAGGACTCCGCTGATGATGAACAAGCCAACCTTTGCCTTATGGCGATCGAAAAAGATTCAAGGGTAACTTCTAATTCATCTACTTCATGTTCATATTCTTTTGATGAATTACAAGATGCCTATGATGATTTGGTTTTAGAGTTTAAAAATCACATTTTGAAAAACAATAAAATGATTTCAAAAATGAAAATTCAAAATGATTTGATTTCTAAAACCAAACTTGAACTTGAAGAAAAACTCGAAGAGTTTGAAAAAAATGTTTTGATTTACAAAATTTGCTTTATAAAGTTCAAGAAGAAAAGGATTTGATTTCCAAAGAGCTTGAAAAGAAAAATAATTTTGGAAATTCAAACTTTTATGTAAGACAATCTAGTGCCCCTAGATTCATAAATGGAAAATGTTTTAGAAGTGTTTGGGTCCCAAAAGGACTAACCACTTCAACTAAAAAGGCTGAAATTGAAAAAAAGATTCATAAGGGGATTAATTTTGTGCTACTAACGTCTATGGATCCAAAGCAATTTGGATACCAAAAATTACTTGATTGTTTTATGATAGATGTGATGGAGATTGATCAACAAGTCAAACGTTGAGGGGAAGCTCCATGCACACAAAGAAAGACACTTGAAGGGGAAGGCTTCACATCCTCCCTTGGATTCAAGTGTTGGTAAAATCTAATTGTAAAACTAGATTATCATGTGTTGAACTAACATGACTTGATGATGCTTTGAGTAAGAGGGAGCCATTTTAAAACCAAAATTCTCATTTTTGAAATCTTTTTAAACCTCCTAAGTTATGTTGAACTTAATGTGTAACCCCCTTAGCCCGGTCTAGACGTTTAACCCGAACTACGAAGATTACACGGGGAAAACCAAAGTCAACCCGAAAGTCAACCTTGATTTACGACCCTTTTTTTCTTTTTATCTTATATAGATTCTCATTATTATCCTATGTGTTCAGCAAGACACTCAGAAGAAAATGGCTCAGCGATCAGAGTTCAATTAATGGTTCAATTGCATACATTTGACTTTTAGGGACTAAACTGTAATTTCGATAAAAAAAATAGGGACTTCCAAGATTTTAAAGTTACCGAACTTTAATTAGTCATGTAACATGCCAACCAGCCAAATTTCAACTCAAACGGACCATCCAAACTCATACAATTAAGCATTCCAAATTCAGGGACCAAAACGTAAGAAACAGAAACAGTTCAAAATTCAAACCCAACGGTCAGGCGTTTTGATACAGATGGCCATGTACCGAAACAGTCGTTTTGAAACAGGGTTGATTGTTTCGATGCTCGGGTACGTTCTGAGACGCGTATCGAAACACCCTCCTCTAGTAGCAAAAATGTTTCGATACGACCCCACCCGTTCCAAAACCTCTTAGCCATTTCAGGCCTCCGTTCCGAAACAGGCAAGGGCGTTCCGATACGCCTTGCCCTGCAACAACAGAAATTGCTGGTTTTTCATGTATTTTTGTAACCGAAACATTTCCAAGACATGCCACAACATACAAACAGCTCATTTATGTATCAAGGACCATATCTATGAAACATAAACTAAAACATAGCATCAATCATGCAATCGTAGGTAATACAGGCATGCTCCCTAGTCCACCAAAATCACAATAAGCTATAACAACATTCAAACCAAAATCCAAACATCAAAGGCCATTTACAACTCAAGTATAAGCAATCTAACATGCTCAAAGTAAAGGGAAACATCATCAACCATTTCAAAGTATAAATCCCACCCATTGCCTTTTATTACACCGGAGTAAAGCCACATACTTTGCAAGATCAAGAGCTTGGGTTCTTCTTACTTACTCACCGCCTTGAAAACCTAGTTTTCTGCATTGATGAAACAAAAGAGCGTAAGCACAAAGCTTAGTGAGGACCGCTATGCAACATTCATCAATACACTTCACATTATTGGCAAAACCACCATTTTACAACCCATGCCTTTTCATAAAACATGCCTTCACAAGACATCAATGCACTTTATAAACACATGTTCATATGCATCACTCTAAAACAACAAATAAACCATTTCTCATGCTTTACCAAGCATCTCATGCATCCTTGCATCACTTACAAGCATCTCATGCTTCACATTATTCATTTACATTATATTGGCTCGCAAGTGATAATCCATAAACCATTTCAACACAAGACACAATCGGATACACGGATTACAAGCGTTGTCCTACACGCTTCATACACACTACCGGACTACACAAGGTGGAGATCAATGGCACAATCACAACCCCTCAACACCCGTGATGGAGATTAATGGCACAATCACAACCCCTCAACATCACTCACCAGTAGTTGTATAATTCCACTAACGAGAGTATGGGACACATACACAAGACTCACACACGGGACTAACCATTCACCGTTGTGATCTTAACCTCAACCGTTAGGGTACTTGGATGGAGATTACGGCACAATCACAACCCCTCGACATCCAAGGTGACTTTATTCACGGTGCACCCAATCCTATAGCCGGCTAACTATATCCGATTAAAGTAACCAAAAACCATTTTCATCACTTGCCAATATAATCATTTAACCACATTAATCCATTGTTTTACAAGCATAACCACAATTTCATTTCCACAAGCATCACATGCTTAATATCATATGTAGGGGTGATAACGAGCCGAGCTGAGCCTGAGCCTGGCCAGGCTCTGCTCGGGCTCGAAGCTCGTCAGGCTCGGCTCGGCTCGAAATGAAAAAAATTGCTATAGTTTTTTATATAAAATATTCGTTAAAAATCCCTTTCATAACCAAAACGAAATTCAATGACCGTAAAGGGGAAAAAGTGCCAAAAACTAGATTAATCCAAATAATCAATAAATATTCTTATAATACAAACACATAATTAAAGAAAATACAAAATCAAACAACAATCAACTAATGAAAGAAAATACAAACACATAATTTATTTTAGTGCATATGTAGATTCTGAGCATGTTCACGAGCTGAGCCTGGGTAGGCTCGGCTCGGCTTGTTAAGGTTTCGAGTCGAGCCCGAGCTCACTCGAGCCGAGCTTTGACCGAGCTGAGCCCGAGTTGCTCGCGAGCCGGTCAGGCTTATTATCACCCCTAATCATATGCATTCAACACATGCAAACCAAGGATCACTTACCTAGTGCATCCTTAACATAATGGCATTAAAAATCCAGCATTAAACCATGCTTATACATGCTTAAAAATAGTAAACAAATCCACACTTAATTCAAGTGCAATTTCATCAAACATATCACATTTCCAAGAGAGGAATTTTTGAATCACTTACTCTTGAGCTTAGCTAAGTGTATCAAACTTACTCTAAGCTCCCAAGACCACGATCAAAGCGTTACAAAGCAGGAAATTGCATTTCCACTCACCGATACGCGAAGCCTTGCTCGCCGACACGGAATTACCCTTTCGGAGCCTCCAACAACACCTCGTTTGCTTCCGGATCAAGATCTCTTGTTTTCACATCATCAAAACATATATCTAAATGCATTAAAATGCATTCTAACTCCATCAACAATTCACAAACTCGTTGCTCACCCAAACTATACAAAATACCCATCCAAAACAACTGAAAACTCAATCGATTGCTTCCTAAACCAAGCCCAGGCAACATACATCACTTCCAAAATATTATAAACATCAAAACACATCTAACAAGCAACCTAACCCAACCTTACACCTCCAACAAGCAAGATTCTACCATTTCACCTCAAAAACCCACTTTAAACAACCAAGAAACTCAAGGATCTCAAGGATTTCGGAATCTATGTTAACAACACATCATTTTAACATATTAATCAACTTTAAACTAAATAAAATTCAACACAAAACAGAGCCTAACTCAACAAGTCCGAAAATCAAGAATTCAATTATGTTTTTACAAGATTTTGATCTCCAATCAAAACTATAAGGAAAACTCAACCAAAAATGGTATTTAGATGCCAAATATCATGGGAATTTAAATAAAGAAACTTAGATTAGAGGTTGAGAACGAGATTTACCTCCAATCCTTGCTTCTCTCAAGGAATGACAAGTTTTCCTTAGCAAAATCTTGTAGAATTAGAAAAGATCTCTTGAAAATGGTTTAGAAAATGTTGAAAGAGTTTTTGGAAGAAAGAATTCTGAGAAAAGATGAGAGAATTAATGTTTGGCTGAAAATGAGAAAGAGTTGGTAGTTACGTAATTAGAAATCTCACTTTAACTAACTATATTAATTAATTAATATAAATCTAATTAAATCCATTTAATTAAAAGCCTTTTAAAACACATGTCATATTGAGAAAAGGTAAAATTGACTTAAAGCCCCCTAAATATTCTAAGATTTTGGCTTCCACATTAAAAATCACATTTTTCCCAGTTTTGAAACTTTACAATTTGGTCACTACTCAAAATGTCCCATTTCCGAAATCCATTTTGTGAAATTGACTTGACCAACCTCTTAAACATATTTTTAGAGGATTTTAGCAATTTTTTTCACAATTTTATCCTACCCCGATCCTTGATTTCCTTAAATCACTTTACGCGATTCGAACCGTTCTCGACCGGTCTGATCCGATGTCTAAAACATCTAGGCCCAAAACCAGGGCGTTACAACTCTCCCCCACTTAGGAAATTTCGTCCTCGAAATTCTTACCTGATGGAAAGAGATGCGGAAACCGCCTCAGCATGCCCGCCTTGCTTTCCCACGTGTCCTCCTCAACTCCTCGGTGTCGCCACAACACCTTCACAAGTTCTATCGTCTTGCCACAAAGAACTTTGCTACTCACGTCTAGAACCTTCACTGGTTCCTCATCATACGACAGATCCGGATTCAACTCTATCTCCTCAACAGGCATCACATGCGAAGGATCCGATCTGTATTTCCGTAACATGGAGACATGAAACACATCATGTATCTTCTCCAACTCTGCAGGCAATCTCAACCGATATGCCACAGGAGCAAAACGCTCCACAATCTCGTAAGGTCCAATGAACCTTGGGCTAAGCTTACCATTACGCCCAAATCTCATCACCTTCTTCCAAGGCGATACTTTTGAGAACACACGTTCGCCAACCGCGAACTCAATTTCCTTACGCTTCAAGTCCGCGTAAGACTTTTTCCTATCAAATGCAGCCTTTAAACGCTCACAAATGAGCTTCACCTTCTCGGTGGTTCCCTTAAGCATAGCTGGCATTGAAATCAACTTCTGCCCAACAGAGAGGGGTTCTACATCTTCTCCCATACAAAGCCTCGTATGGAGCCATTTGAATACTTTCCTGGTAACTGTTATTATATGCAAACTCAACCAACGACAAGTGCTTCTCCAAAGAACCCTGAAAATCTATCACATAACACCTCAACATGTCCTCAAGCACTTGGATCACACGTTCTGACTGTTCATCCATCTGAGGATGATAAGAAGTACTGAAATTCAACCGTGTACCCAAAGCTTGATGCAAACATTCCCAAAATCGTTTTGTAAACCTCGGATCTCTGTCTGACACAATGGACTTTGGCACACCGTGCAACCGCACAATCTCATCTATGTATAGCTCAGCCAACTTATCCAAAGTATATGTAGTATGCACAGGCATAAAATGTGCACACTTGGTAAGCCGATCAACAATCACCCAAACTGAATTCTTCTTTGACGGTGACAAAGGCAATCCAGACACAAAGTCCATGGTGATTCTCTCCCACTTCCATTCTGTGATTCTCAAAGGCTGCAGTAACCCAGAAGGAACCTGATGCTCAGCCTTCACTCGCTGACACATCATGCACTTACTAACAAACTCAGCCACATCCTTTTTCAACCCCACCCATTAGTACTCATCTTTCAGGTCACAATACATCTGTGTACTACTAGGATGCATAGTAAAAGGACTACTATGAGCTTCATTCAGAATAGTGTGCCTTAACTCAGCATCATCTGGCACCACTATTCAACTCCCAAAGCACAGAACACCGTCATCACTAAAGCTAAAATCCGAAGGTCTACCCTCCGCAATGTCCTGAACATGCAAAACATGTGAATCATCAAACAACTGCTTATCTTTGATCAACTGTATTAGGGATGGTTTCACTTGCAATTCCGCAATAAGACCACCATCACTTGATATGCTCAAACGAGAAAACATCGCTCTCAACTACACGGCTACTTTCCTGCTCAAAGCATCGACTACAACATTAGCCTTACCCGGGTGATACTCAATCGTCAGTGTGATAAGATTTTTTTTTGAAACCGACTAAGTGAGGCCTTATCACTATCTCATTTGAAAAGGATTTTATTTAAAAGGGGAGGATTCGGATTTATAAAAAGGGTGATAATTTGGAGTCGCCACCGGCCACTAAGGTAGGCCGGACACCACAAAACCAGATATTCATTTAAAAACGGGTTCGGGAGTTGGTTACGTGTGGGGAAGGATTAGCACCACCATCACGCCCGGAAATCGGTATCAAATAACTTATTACCTTTAATCGATAGAAATTATTTAAGATCCAAAGTGAATTTAATAAAAATGTTCTTAAAAGAAAATGTGACTTAAATAGCACGGACTTTATCGAATAGGGGCATTGGAATTAATTAAACATTTAATTAGAAAGGATGACGGTACACCGGACCATAGACTAAACCGACATCATATAAGACTGACTGCCGTGTTAGTTTAGGGTTTGGATCCCGTACGTCACCTTTATGCATGATGAAGACAAATATGGGATGATGCGTGGCATTTTCATTTTTATGCTTCCGCTTACCTAGAGACGGTGAAAATTAATCCGAGTATTCGGTCGACATCCATTAAGCTAGGACTGTCGTTTCTCGGATACCGGGGCTAATCAATACCTCTCTTGGGGTAGATTTTTAAGTCCGGTTATCATGCTTAATTACCGGGCCTCATGAATGACAAGTATATATGCATGCCATAAAAGTACTCAAAATAGACACATAGAAGCCCACCCAAGGCCCTAACTTAAAGGTCCAAGTTATGGAACATTAATTAGTAGTTTAATCACTTATCATATAATTCTAATATTAGACCCTCGATCGTTTATCCTAATTAAAATGCCCAAATCAATTATGGATTATCTTGTATTATTTCGTCTAAGGAAGACATTAATTTTATCTTTAAAGTGAAGGTGGCTAAATCGGCTTAACGAACCTAATATCCATCCTAATAAGCGAATTAATTTAAGTTAGTTAAACCGATTAAAGCCCTAAACCTAATCTAGGCTCTAAACCTAAACCGACCTAATTGTTCGAACCGTGCCCCTATAAGGCAGGCACACGATCCGGAATAATTAAACCGATTAGACTAAATTAAAGGCTAATCTAACTAAACCGAGCCCACTAAGAGACAAGCACAAAATACCCTAAATCTACCCACTTAAAATCTAAGGCCCAAAACCCCCAAAACTAAATAAAGAGGAACTTACAAACAAGGCCCAAAATCAACATCACATATTCTATACCAATAATATACATATTATATATGTAACACTATACCACATATTATAAAAACATTCTATGCATAAAAAAACTCCGTAAATATATATATTGCATTTAAACCATATTGTATATATATATAACTATAGACTACATACATGTTATGTACTATAAAACTAGATATTATATATAAAAAACATACTAAGTATAAACCGCATGGTATATATTATATTATATATATATATATATATGTAAGAACTATATATTTTATAGAAGCCTTGCATTACGTATATACATCATGAAAATATTGTATGAACGCAATATAACAATAAATCATATGAATACCTATCCACATATCCCATATCAACATGGCAAAAACATACAAAAACATATTTGATGCTAACATGTAAAAAAAAAAACAAAATGCATGGTTGGCAGAATATAATATTGCAAAAATAATATGCAAGTTAAGAAACAAGATGCAAACTGGTAGGGATTGAAATAGTAATAAACCCATAAAAATATTAAATAAAAGTGTGAAACGGGACTAAATTAAAAGTAAACAGAAAGCCAAGGGGACCTAAACGGTAATTTTACCATTTGGAAATCAATTGAAACCAAATTTGGGACCGAATTAAAATCGCCCGAAAAAATGAGGGGACTTGGGAGGGGGTTTTAAAACGCGGAGGCCCTCCCTTGCGCAATTAAAATGACGCGAAGGGGCTTAAGATGCATTTAGACCAACTTTAAAACGGGAAAACATTATATAAACTGGCTTAAAAAACATTTCCCCCCTTTTAGCATAAAACCAAACCTAAAAAAACCTGAGGCTCCCTCGTCCTCTTTCTTTCTGGCGCCGTCAGGGTTCCAGTTGCAGGCGTCGAAACCCTAAAAAAACTTTATCTTTTCTTTCCAAAACCAAAACGCCCCCTTTTTTACTCCTTTTCAGAAACCCAAAACCAAAAAAACAGATCCTTTTTCGATCTCTCAAAAGAACTATAAAATCTTTTCCGTTTTTCTTGTTTTAAAACCCAAAACGAAACAAATCCCAAAAAATCAGAAGACCTCATACCCATTTCGTGTTATTAGCCCCGATGGCTCACCATGCATGACCCCAAAAAGGGTCACGAGGCTTATCGCCGGTAACGAAGGGCAAAACGCGAAGGGGAAAGCTTGCAGCGAAGGTAAAAAAAAACTCTAATCTGTGTTTTTTTATTTCGATTCGTAAATAGAAATGAAACGATATACCTCTGTGAATCTGATCTTGTATTGATTTCTGAGAAAATTCTATTACAACTTTTGCTCTACGAAAATCCTTCTCTGAAAAACCTCTCTTCAAAAACTCTCCTTTTACATTGCTAATCTCTTCGGGTTTTATAGCCCCATTTTTAAATTTTATGATTTTTCTAAATACATATAATGTTGAGAATGTTGTTGGCTGATTTGTGCGATTTCGGTTGCTGATTGCCTCTATAATTCTGAAATTTCGTCGCGTTTATCCTCTAACATTCTTGTCTTTTTGGGTTGCATGTGAGTCGAAGAGGGGACTGGAGGGAGGCTCGGATGGTGAACCGGCGTCGTGGATCGATCCTGACCGCCGGGGAAATCTGGACGGCTGTGGGAAATTGATGAGGCATGCGGTGGACTGCACGTGCGCGTCTGGAGTCTGAAACGTCGCGCGTGGATCACACGCGCCTGGGGCTTGATCTGAGCCGTCGATCATGCTCTCGATTTAACGGTGGAGAGGAGCGCGATGCTGGAGCTCGGGAGAGGCTTCTAGGGTTTTCTGCTCGAGCTTCAATTTGGGCCGTTAGATCTATCCCAGATCTAACGACTAGGAGCCGGCTGCGCAACAAAAGAAAACAATTAGGGTTAGGGTTTTTTTATCAGATTAGGGCTAGGCAATTGGGCCAATGGGCCTTGTATTTATTTTTAGGTTTTTTCTGTACTGTAATGGACTTTAAATAAACTATTAGGCTTATTATTTAATATTTGGGCTTATTTATATTAATGTTTTGTTTTCTATATTTAATAATAATAATAATAATAATAATAATAATAATAATAATAATAATAATAATAACATTAATAATAATAATAATAATAATAATAATAATAATAACAATAATAACATAATAGTATTAATAACTATAATGATAATATAGTAATAACTATGGTAAATAATACTAATATATGGTAATAATATAATAATAATGATGGGTGATATTAATATAGATAATCATGTAAATAATAATAATAAATGATAATAGTGGGGGATGATAACATAAATAATGACAATAATAGGAGTAATATACGTATAGAACTTATAACAATAAATGGTAATAAGGATAATATAGATGGTAGATAATATAAAAATAGTAATTATAGGTGATAATAATAATAGATATCAATAGTAAATAACGATAGATGAACAATTAATAATAATAATTGAATAATAATAATAATATAGATGATAGCAGTAACAATGATATTAACATAACAACAATAATTAGTAATAATAGAAATGATAACAATACTAATAATAGTAATAATATATAGTATATAATACTAGTAATAATAATATATGACAATTTATAATAATAATCTTTAGGGATTTTTATAAAAAGTATAACATACATATATAAATTAACTTAATTTAAACAAAGCCCTCAACACATTTTTATTTAGATGGTGCCAAGATATGAAAAAGCCTTCATAAGCCCATTATTATAAAACAAAATAAAAAGAGGTTAACCCGGACAACATTAGTGATTACAGTTGCCCCTCTTTGCTTGTATTTGTAGAACAAGAACAAAGCAAAGACCATAAGCACTAATTTTGTCCAACTTCCCTGTTTGGGTGATTTGCTCCTCCGAAGCGGCAGGAACGAAGTGGGAAGCATTGGCATGTCCTTCCGGAACGGCAAGGGACGTAAATGATTCATACTTTCGAAGCCGCAAAGAAAAAACCCAAATAACTTCTTTTCCGAAGCCGCAAAAACAAAGTGAGCAGCGCTGGCATGTCCTTCCGGAACGGCAAGGGACATAATTGATTTATTCTTCCGAAGCGGCAAAGAACAAACCCAAATAACTTGTTTCCCTGAAGCGGCAAAAACAAACTGAGCAGCGTTGGCATGTCCTTTCAGAACGGCAAGGGACATAATTGATTCATTTTTTCGAAGCGGCAAAGAACAAACCCAAATAACTTGTTTTCTCGAAGCGGCAAAAACAAACTGAGCAGCGCTGGCATGTCCTTCCGGAACGGAAAGGGACATAATTGATTCATTCTTCCAAAGCGGCAAAGAACAAACCCAAATAACTTGTTTTCAACGAAGCAGCAAAAATAAACTGAGCAGGCCTTCTGGCTTTTCTGCCCGAAAATCCTTGAGCTCTTTTGCTCTTAGATCTTGATGCGGCGAGTCTGAAATTCTTCGCCTGAAGCTACATTTGCTCCTCTGAAGCGGTAGGAACAAAGTGGGTAGCGTTGGTATGTCCTTCCGAAACGGCAAGTGACATAGTTGATTCATTCTTCTGAAGCGGCAAAGAAAAAACCCAAAAAACTTGTTTTCTCGAAGCTGCAAAAACAAACTGAGCAGGCCTTCTGGCTTTTCTGCCCGAAAATCCTTGAGCTTTTTTGCTCTTAGATCTTGATGCGGCGAGTTTGAAATTCTTCGCCCGAAGTCCTTGAGCTTTGAGTACCTGCCTCTTTTACTCGGAGAATCTAATGTGGCGAGTTTGAAATCGTTCACCCGCTGTTTTGAGCTGAGTATCTGCCTCTTTTGCTCTGAAATTCTGAAGATGTGGGTCTATTTTCTCTTCTTCTTTCTCTTTCTTTCTTTTTTCCTCTTTTTCTTATTTTCTTCTTTTCTTTTTCTTCTTTCTCTCTTTTTTCTTTTCTTTCATTTCTTTCTTTTTCATTCTTCTTCTTTTTTTTTCTTCTTCTTCTTCTGCTTCTTCTTTTCTTCATCTTCTTCTTCTTCTTTCTTTCTTTTTATTTTCTTCTCTCTCTCTTTTTTTCTTTCTTCTTCTTCTTATTTCCTCTCATTCTTTTTCTTTTCTCTTTCTTTCCTCTCGTCTTATTTTCGTTTTCTCTCTTCTTATTTCTTCTTCTTCTTCTTTTCTCTTTTTCTTTTTCCCTATTTTTTTCTTTCTCTTTTTTTCTTTTCTTTCTCCTTTTTTTCCTTTTTTTTTCTTACTTCTTCTTTTTCTTCTTCTTCTTCCTTTTCTTTTTCTTTTATTCCTTTTCTTTTATTTCTCCTTTTCCTTTATTCTTTTCTTTTTTTGATCTCTTTTTTCTCTATTCTTTTCTTTTTCTTTTTTCCCTTATTCTTTTCTTTCTTTTTTTATTTAAAATTCAGGAAACTTGCATTTTTTATTTAAGATATTCCAAGGGGAATAAAATTGATAATTTTGAATAATGAAGAAAACGTCCTTTTAGGAAAGGATCAAATTGAGAAATTTGGATTTTTTGAGGAAAACACATCCTTTAGGAATGATTAAATTGATGAATTTGAATTTTGAGAAAAATATCCTTAAAGAAGGATAACATCGAGAAAGTTGGAATTTTTGGGAAAGACATCCTTTAGGAAGGATAAAGTTGAGAAATTGAGCTTTAAGAAAAATATCCTTTAGAAAGGATAAAATTGAGAAATTTAGTTTTAAGAAAACATCCTTTAGAAAGGATAAAATTGAGAAATTGGAGTTTTAAGGAAAACATCCTTTAGGAATGATAAAATTGAGAAATTCGAGTTTTAAGGAAAACATCCTTTAGGAAGGATAAAATTGAGAAATTCGAGCTTTGAGGAAAACATCCTTTAGGAAGGATAAATTGAGAGAATTGAAATTTTTAGGAAAGACATCCTTTAGGAAGGACAAAGTTGAGAAATTGAATTTCAATAAAAACATCCTTTAGGAATAATAAAATTGAGAAATTCGAGTTTTAAGGAAAACATCCTTTAGAAAGGATAGAATTGAGAAATTCGAGTTTTGAGGAAAACATCATTTAGAAAGGATAGAATTGAGAAATTCGAGTTTTGAGGAAAACATCCTTTAGAAAGGATAGAATTGAGAAATTCAAGTTTTAAGGAGAACATCCTTTAGAAAGGATAGAATTGAGAAATTCGAGTTTTGAGGAAAACATCCTTTAGAAAGGATAGAATTGAGAAATTCGAGTTTTGAGGAAAACATCTTTTAGAAAGGATGGAATTGAGAAATTCGAGGTTTAAGGAAAACATCCTTTAGAAAGGATAGAATTGAGAAATTGTTTTATGAAAAACATCCTTTAGGAAGGAATGCAATGGAGTTTTGAGAAAAAACACATCCTTTAGAAAGGATAAAAAAATCAGGGATTAAGAACCTTGATACCAGTCAAAGGATTCTTGAGATCTATTTCTCTTCTCGTAGAGCCATAGATCCACCCCTTTATCAATCTTCAAATACATGTTCAAAATGAGCAAAATGCTATGGTGGTATGAGTTAGCATGCTCCTAACATAGGGTTGTCTAACTATTAATGATGCATGAGCATATTTCGTGACGCAAAGATGCGTATGGTCATGAGAATGCAAAGATGCATGAATTTAGTTTGTCTTCGTTCTCTAAGGTCGGTGGTCATCATCTTGGGACTACAACCACTCCCCAGTCACATGTCCTGACAAACTTAGCTCTCGTCTGTCGTTGCTCATTCCTCGAGTTCAATGACCCTATTTGTAATCAGAATCAAGCACTTCCAAGCCATATGCCATCTCCCATCTAGTCTGATTTGAAATCCTATATGCCAAAGCTCTCGTTGTTCCACGGACAATGATGCCCCTTCACGACAACTTAACTTCAATGGCTCTTTCACCATCCCACAGCATGTAGTGCCCCTCAACTTTGAGCCTTACTGACGGCGATGCATTTATCTCTGAAGTAATACAAGGAAATCTCTTTGTTAAAAATATGTCAATTCGCTGGTCGTCATTCTAATGAAGAATGGATTTTCAAATTAACAAAAAGAACCTTGAAACCAAAAGTCTAATTACAAGAAAAACAGAATAGGATGCCCCGGATATCAAATGCAAGAGCGTCTTAGATTCAACTTTTCGGTGATCACTTGCGTCTATGAAGACTTTAAATATTGCGGCGATATTTTGAGTTGTGAAACTCCTCCCTAATCGCTCGGTCCATCCCCATGATTATGGTACTTGCTGGATCAGCTCAATTACCATTCCTTCTAGTTCTCATCATTTTCTCCATTTTTCTTTTCTCTTTTTTCTTATTTCATTCTTTTTTTTCTATATATATAGGGGAATTCAACTCGTCACAATCCTTTGGCTCGAGAATAAAGATGGAGCATACAACGATACCCCGAGTTACTCGGCATGGTCACGATTTTGAAAATATTACCATCACTCATGAAGCGAAGAGATTCAGGCTTCAGCGGAGTGCCCCTAAAATTCCACACTCGTATCCGAAAATTCCTATTACCAGGTTTAAGAAATTGCAGTGCTTTGTTAACATTTTATTTTGAAGTATTCTATTTTTCTTCTTTTTTTCTTTTATCTTCTTTTTTTCTTTTATCTTCTTTTTTTCTTTTTCTTTCTTTCTTTTTTTCTTTTTTTTTGGCACATTTAAGCAACTTTATTTGGGTTCTCTTAGGAGATTTTCTTATCATCAAACATCATCGAAGGAATAGTAATCTTGCTTCTCTTGTTTGACAGACCAGAGCGGACAGAGCGGAAATCTTACTTCATCGTTGTCACAACATTCAATCGATCTCTTTCATAAGAATTAATACCACATCAAGCATGTGAAATCCGAGGACCTGCGGGGGTAAGAATGGATATACATATATATGATTTCAAGGTTATTTTATGTTAAGAAAAATGCATTTTCATTAGAAAGAAAATCCGCAAACATAACAAGTGCCCTCACAAAAAGACCATTGCTATCTTCGGGCAAATGATAGCAATGTTGGTTCTATGCATTACTTCAAGAGAAAATGCAACATGCTCGCCAATTCCCAAAGAATAAAATCGAGAACAAAATCGAGAACCAAAACCCTCTAGGTCGTGTCTCCGAAGGTCATACTAGGTTGAGCTTTGAGCAAAGGCTTCGTCTTGACGGGCAGAAGATGCCCCTTGGGGTGGGCTAGACGAGGGGCCGATAACAAGAGGATTCTTAAAGATCGGGGTGGCCGAGTGGTCTCTCGGTACTTGAGCAACACTCCTTCCTTTCAGACCGGACTGTAACAGTTAGGATATTCCTTTCATCATATCTTGTTGGGGCTTGATGATGGTGTCCCTTAATTCTTCCTGAGTTCGTTCCATCTGACCTCTCAAATCGGCCTCTGGCTTGGCAAAGCTTTCCTTCATTTATTCATTTTAAGAATGAATGCATGTAATGTGTCATATGCACAACAAGGATAGGTGATTAAAGGTAATCAAACAGACGTACAATTGAATGCAAAGATGTATTGATTTGATGAACATTAATTTTTTTTGTTTAATGAATGTATGAGTGAATGAATGTGTCATATGTACAACGGAAACATATGGTTCAAGGTAATCAATCAAAATGTATAATTGAATGCAAAGATGCATTAATTTGATGGACATTAATTTTATTTGTTTAATTAATGAATGAATGAATGAATGTGTCGTATGTACAACAGAAACATATGATTAAAGGTAATCAATCAAAATGTATAATTGAATGAAAAGGTGCATTAATTTGATGGACATGAATGCGTCGTATGTACAACGGAAACATATGATTTAAGGTAATCAAGCAAAATGTATAATTGAATGCAAAGGTGCATTAATTTGATGGACATTAATTTTATTTGATTAATGAATGAATGTGTCGTATGTACACCGGAAACATATGATTAAAGGTAATCAATCAAAATGTATAATTGAATGCAAAGGTGCATTGATTTGATGGACATTAATTTTATGAATGCAATGTGTTGTATGTACAACATATGGTTAAGAGTAATCAAACAAAATGTATAATTGAATGCAAGGGTGCATTGGACATTAATTTCATGAATGCAATGTGTCGTATGTACAACAGAAACACATGGCTAAAGGTAATTAAACAAAATGCATAATTGAATGCAAAGAGCAACACTGAGTTCGGCAAATATCCTCGTTAAACAACTCATATCAATGGGAACCTTGTTTTGTTACAACGATCGACAGAAACCCACTACATACAGTTCTCAAGCTAGCATCTGAGTCGTGAATTTTCTTCAAAATTTCCACAATCCCTTCTTCTTTCTTAGAAGCTTTGAAGGTTCTTTCACTAGGAATCGAGCTTTCTCATATCTATGTTACCAAATAGGCCAACTCTCGGTCTTTCCCCCAAGTGGTGTAGGCGATGAATTATGATTGATCCACTGTCGATATTTGGTGCTCTTGACTTGCTCTTTGAAAGGGTCCCACTGAGCCTAACCTTCAAAACTTATCGGAGCTGAGGTCGGAATTCCCTCTAACTTGAAGTATTTTTTCGTTCTAGGTCAAGACTCGGTTGTGGTTCTCGTTATGCCCGAGAAATTTCCGATCTTGCCCCGGAAAGCTTGGTTCATGTTCGGTGTGGTTCTCGCTAATTCCCTTACAGGACTCGGTATTTCCCTATTGGAACTTCTAACAAATATGTGAGGTGGCCATTTTTTTGAAAGCCTTCCTTGTCTTGGAAACTCAACCATGTAGTTGCTCTCCTTGTGGCTATATTTTTGTCGAGGCATTTCTCTCTACTGTTGCGGTCAAGATCTCCCACTGATAAAGGCTTTAATTTCAAACTATTCCCAACTCAATGTGCTCTTTATACAATGATGATATATGCAAAGTAAGAGAAAAGGGGAAGAAAAGCAAAGGTGTTAGTCACATGATAAACATAAATCATAAGGCAAGCAATGAAATTCAAACATTAACGAAAAAAGAAGCGTAGAAACAAGCAATTAGCAAGAAAAACCTAGACACTCTAAACTCTAGGGTTATCTGCATGGCTCTAATGGGGTGGGCTTCTTATATTCTCACACATGAGTTCAGTTCTAACAAGGGTACCCGAACCTATCTCATCACCTACTAAGGCAATAAGAATCCCAATTCTGGCCCATTACAGGCTTGCGAATTTGTTTTGGTTCGAGGGAAAGCACAACCTAATGATGTGGAGGGCTGCTCACGTGTCAAATGCGTGGATTCCGAAAGTGAATTGCCGACCCGTGGAGGGATACTCACGTAGGTATGGGTGTTTCACTCCCACTTAAGGGTATAGCTCGGGTATAGAGCTTGATGATCATGATGCAACACATGCCGGTGACTCCTTTGAAATTAAATGAGGAATTAATTCAAATGCCACAAATTCTCAAAGTTCGTTCAACTTAAGTCATATTTTCATAAAAGAACAACCTTATTAACTTCACTTTGAATTTAAAATAGTTTCTGTCGATTAAAGGCAACGAGTGTTTTATTGGCTTAACTCTCTATTTTTTGTAAAAACAAAAAATTTGTCCCCAGCGGAGTTGCCAAATTGTTATAAGGTTTTTTTAAACCGACTAAGTGAGGCCTTATCACTATCTCTTTTGAAAATGATTTTATTTAAAAAGGGGGGAGATTCGGATTTATAAAAATGATGAAAATTTGGAGTCGCCACCGGCCAATAAGGTAGGTCAGACACCACAAAACCAGAGATTCGTTTAAAAACGGGTTCGTGAGTTGGCTACGTGTGGGGAAGGATTAGCACCCCCATCACGCCCGGAAATCGGTACCAAATAACTTATTACCTTTAATCGATAGAAATTATTTAAGATCCAAAGTGAATTTAATAAAAATGTTCTTAAATGAAAATGTGACTTAAATAGCACGGGCTTTATCGAATAGGGGCATTGGAATTAATTAAACATTTAATTAGAAAGGATGACGGTACACCAGACCATAGACTAAACCGACATCATATAAGACTGACTGCCGTGTTAGTTTAGGGTTCGGATCCCGTACGTCACCTTTATGCATGATGCATACAAATAAGGGATGATGCGGGGCATTTTCATTTTTATGCTTCTGCTTACCTAGAGACGGTGAAAATTAATCTGAGTATTCGATCGACATCCATTAAGCTAGGACTGTCGTTTCTTGGATACCAGGGCTAATCAATACCTCTCTTGGGGTAGATTTTTAAGTCCGGTTATCATGCTTAATTATCGGGCCTCATGAATGACAAGTATATATGCATGCCATAAAAGTACTCAAAATAGACACATAAAACCCCACCCAAGGCCCTAACTTAAAGGTCCAAGTTATGGAACATTAATTAGTGGTTTAATCACTTATCATATAATTCTAATATTAGACCCTAGATCGTTTATCCTAATTAAAAGGCCCAAATCAATTATGGATTATCTTGTATTATTTCGTCTAAGGGTGACATTAATTTTATCTTGGGTAATCTTCACTAGTGGTCCCTTTCGTTTAGGGTGTGTTCTATTTTTGTCACCAAAATTGAAAAAAGATTATTCTGGTCTCTTAAGTTTAGAATCGTTTTTATTTTGGTCCCTTGGTCGTTAGTCTCCGTTACTTAAAAAATTAGTTTTTAATTTAACCACCAAACTTTCAAAATTTTATTTTTCACCATCTTTCCAAAAATTATAAAACTAAAACCCCCCAAAATTAATTCAAAACCTAACCTCTTATTGTTTTTTCTTTCTTTCCCTCCTTATGTTTAGCGAAGTTGGAACTTTGTTAGACCAAGATTATACTGCTGCTAGGCAGATCTTTATGTTGCAATGTATTCAAACACTTTAACTTTGTGATGTAATTGGATGGGTAAACTTGGATATCACCTATAAAAGAAGAGATCAAGGATGCTCATCACGGACCTTCGCTAGTGACGTATCTGTTGATCCAGCTGGTTGATCCAGAAGTTGTGCGAGAGATCTGATTTTAGGAATTGAAGTCCCAACCAAGCCATTTACCTTATCCACATTGTGATCAGGATTAACTTCAGCAACACCAGCACTATTCTGGCGAATGGTGTTTTCTGTAGGGCCCCAGGATGTACTCTCTATGTTCTTAGAGATGCTCATCAGACCTAATTCCTGCTCACAAGTAGTTTCACCTGCCGAAGAGGGTTGTGAAAAAATGACCATATAGAAGAAAGTTCCCCAGATGATGGGCAACCAGAGTAGCAATTTATTGTTTGCCTCTTGTGTGTAGAATTCGTTGTAGAGGCATCATGACCCATCCTATCACAGTTCTGACAGAGGGAAACCTTTTCATCAGCACATCTAACAAAAGCAGGCTGGGAATTGCATCTTTCACATAACAATGTTCTCGAATGGCATTTTGACAGTGCATTAGCAGAATGGACAGTTCGATCACATGATAAACTAAACAGGCAGCATCAGACCAACAATATACCATCGACGGTTGATCCCCACAGAAATCACAAATGTAACCCATTTCTCCAATCACAATACAACTTATAAAATTATGTATACGTTTTCAAATTGAAATCACCATCTTCCTCACGTTTTCAAAATAAAGAGAAATAAAGCTTTTAAATTTTGAAGAAGATGGTGGAAAATAAAATTTTGAAAGTTTGGGGGTTAAATTAGAAATTAATTTTTTTAAGTAACGGAGACTAACGGCTAACGGACCAAAATAGAAACGATTTTAAACGTAAGTGACTAGAATAATCTTTTTTGAATTCTGGTGACCAAAATAGAACACACTCTAAACGAAAGGGACCACGGGTGAAGATTAACCTTATGTCTTTAAAGTGAAGGTGGCTAAATCGGCTTAACGAACTTAATATCAATCCTAATAAGCGGATGAATTTATGTTAGGTAAACCGATTAAATCCCTAAACCTAATCTAGGCTCTAAACCTAAACCGACCTAATTGTTCGAACCGTGCCCCTATAAGGCGGGCACACGATCCGAAACAATTAAACCGATTAGACTAAATTAAAGGCTAATCTAACTAAACCGAGCCCACTAAGAGACAAGCCCAAAAGACCCTAAATCTACCCACTTAAAATCTAAGGCCCAAAAACCCCAAAACTAAATAAAGAGGAACTTACAAACAAGGCCCAAAATTAACATCACATATTATATACCAACAATATACATATTATATATGTAACACTATACCACATATTATAAAAACATTCTATGCATAAAAAAACTCCGTAAATATATATATATTGCATTTAAACCATATTGTATATATATATATAACTATAGACTACATACATGTTATGTACTATAAAACTAGATATTATATATAAAAAACATACCAAGTATAAACCGCATGGTATATATTATATATATATATATATAAGAACTATATATTTTATAAAAGCCTTGCATTATGTATATACATCATGAAAATATTGTATGAACGCAATATAACAATAAATCATATGCATACTTATCCACATATCCCATATCAACATGGCAAAAACATACAGAAACATATTCGATGCTAACATGTAAAAAAAGACAAAATGCATGGTTGGCAGAATATAATATTACAGAAATAATATGCAAGTTAAGCAAACAAGATGCAAACCGGAAGGGATTGAAATAGTAATAAACCCATAAAAATATTAATAAAAATGCAAAACGGGACTAAATTAAAAGTAAACAGAAAGCCAGGGGGACCTAAAATGTAATTTTACCATTCGGAAATCAATTGAAACCAAATTTGGGACCGAATTAAAAACGCCCGAAAAACTGAGGGGACTTCGGAGGGGATTTTAAAACGCGGAGGCCCTCCCTCACGCAATTGAAATGACGCGGAGGGGCTTAAGATGCATTTAGACCAACTTTAAAACGGGAAAACATTATATAAACTGGCTTAAAAAACATTTCCCCTTTTAGCCCAAAACCAAACCCTAAAAAACCTAAGGCTCCCTCGTCCTCTTTCTTTCCGGTGCGTAACGGCGACCGGAACCCTAAAAAAACTTTCTCTTTTCTTTTCGAAACCAAAACGCCCATTTTTTACTCCTTTTTAGAAACCCAAAACCAAAAAATAGATCATTTTCCGATCTCTCAAAAGAACTTTAAAATCGTTTCCGTTTTTCTTGTTTTAAAACCCAAAACGAAATAAATCCCAAAAAATCAGAAGACCTCATACCCATTTCGTGTTATTAGCCCCGATTGCTCACCATGCATGACCCCAAAAAGGGTCACAAGGCTTATCGCCGGTAACGAAGGGCGAAACGCAAAGGGGAAAGCTTGCAGCGAAGGTAAAAAAAACTCTAATCTGTGTTTTTTATTTCGATTCGTAAATAGAAATGAAAACGGTATACCTCTGTGAATCTGATCTTGTATTGATTTCTGAGAAAATTCTATTACAACTTTTGCTTTCTGAAAATCCTTCTCTTAAAAACCTCTCTTCAAAAACTCTCATTTTACATTGCCGATCTCTTCGGGTTTTATTGCCCCATTTTTACATTTTCTGATTTTTCTAAATACATAAAATGCTGAGAATGTTGTTGGTTGATTTGAACGATTTCGGTTGATGATTGCCTCTGTAATTCTGAAATTTCGTCGCGTTTATCCTCTGACATTCTTGTCTTTTTGGGTTGCATGTGAGTCGAGGAGGGGACCGGAGGGAGGCTCGGATGGTGAACCGGTGTCGTGGATCGATCCTGACCGCCGGGGAAAACTGGACGGCTGTGGGAAACTGATGAGGCGTGCGGTGGACTGCACGCGCGCGTCTGGAGGCTGAAACGTCGCGCGTGGATCACACGCGCCTGGGGGATTGATCTGAGCCGACGATCATGCTCTCGATCCAACGGTGGAGAGGAGTGCGGCGCTGGAGCTCGGGAGATGCTTCTAGGGTTTTCTGCTCGAGCTTCAATCTGGGCCGTTAGATCTATCCCAGATCTAACGGCTGGGAGCCGGCTGCGCAACAAAAGAAAACAATTAGGGTTAGGGTTTTCCTTATTAGATTAGGGCTAGGCAATTGGGCCAACGGGCCTTGTATTTATTTTTGGGTTTTTTTCTGTACTGTAATAGACTTTAAATAAACTATTGGGCTTATTATTTAATAGTTGGGCTTATTTATATTAATGTTTTGTTTTCTAGATTTAATAATAATAATATTAACATTAATAATAATAATAATAATAATAATAATAATAATAATAATAATACTCCCTCCGTCCCATTTAAGATGTCCATTGTTGACTTTTCACGCAGTTTTAGGAAGAAAAAGTTTGTGTAAGAGATGTGATGTAAAATAATTGAAAAGACAATTTTACCCTTGAAAAGTTGAATTTTGTTTTGTTGGAAAACTAAAAAGAGGATAGAAAGGGAAATACACATTGTAAAAATAGTTGATTTTTTCAATGAGACATTTTAAGTGGGACAATTTTAAAACACAAAAGAGACATTTTAAGTGGGACGGAGGGAGTAATAATAATAGTAGTAGTAGTAGTAGTAGTAGTAGTAGTAGTAGTAGTAGTAATAACATAATAGTATTAATAACTATAATGATAATATAGTAATAACTATGATAAATAATACTAATATACGGTAATAATATAATAATAATGATGGATGATATTAATATAGATAATAATATAAATAATAATAATAAATGATAATAGTGGGGGATGATAACAATAATGACAATAATAGGAGTAATATACGTATAGAACTTATAACAATAAATGGTAATAAGGATAATAGAGATGGTAGATAATATAAAAATAGTAATTATAGGTGATAATAATAATAGATATCAATAGTAAATAACGTTAGATGAACAATTAATAATAATAATTGAATAATAATAATAATAATATAGAAGATAACAGTAATAATGATATTAACATAACAATAATAATTAGTAATAATAGAAATGATAACAATACTAATAATAGTAATAATATATAGTATATAATACTAGTAATAATAATATCTGACAATTTATAATAATAATCTTTAGGGGGTTTTATAAAAAGTATAACATACATATATAAATTAATTTAATTTAAACAAAGCCCTCAACACATTTTTATTTAGATGGTGCCAAGATATGAAAAAGCCTTCATAAGCCCATTATTATAAAACGAAATAAAAAGAGGTTAACCCGGACAAAATTAGTGATTACAGTCATATCATAATCTTTAAGCAACTCTACCCAGCGACGTTGCCTAAGATTCAACTCCTTCAGAGACATGAGATACTTCAAGCTCTTATGGTCTGTAAACACAACACACTTCTCACCGTACATGTAATGCCTCCAAATTTTCAAGGCAAACACCACAGCCGCAAGCTCAAGATCATGAGTAGGGTAGTTGCGCTCATGCACCTTCAACTGCCTAGATGAATAGGCCACTACCTTACCCTCATGCATCAACACGCAACCCAAACCAACAATGGATGCATCACTATAGACCACAAACTCCTTACCAGACTCAGGTTGAATTAGAACAGGAGCTTGCGTCAAAGCTTCTTTCAGCTTCTCAAAAGCTTGTTGTCTCGCATCCGTCCACTCAAAGCGAAAATTCTTTTGCAACAACTTGGTCAAAGGCGATGCTATCTTCGAGAAACCCTCGACAAACCTACGGTAGTACCCAGCCAATCCAAGGAAACTTCATTCCTTTGTCACCGACTTAGGCACTTTCCAACTCATCACAGCTTCTACCTTGTGCGGATCAACGCGAATACCATTAGCTGATACAACATGCCCAAGGAAGATCGCCTCCCTAAGACAAAACTCACACTTACTCAGCTTGGCATACAACTAATTTTCCAACAACGCTTGCAAAACAATTCTCAAGTGCCTATCATGATCCTCCTCGGTACGCGAATACACAAGGATATCATCGATGAACACCACCACAAATTGATCCAAGAATTCATGGAATACATGATTCATCATGTCCATGAAAGCAGCAGGCGCGTTGGTCAAACCAAAAGGCATCACCAAAAATTCATAATGTCCATACCTTTTGTGAAAAGATGTCTTAGGTACGTCCACATCCTTCACCATCAGCTGATAATACCCTGATCTCAAGTATATCTTAGAAAACACTAAGGCTCCCCGAAACTGTTCAAAGAGATCATCAATTCTAGGTAATGGATACTTGTTCTTGATCGTCAACTTGTTCAGTTGCCGATAATCTATGCACATCTGCATTGTCTTATTTTTCTTCTTTACAAACAAGACCGATGTACCCCAAGGTGACACACTCGGCCAGATGAAACCTCGGTCCAACAACTCCTGCAATTGCGTTTTCAACTCTTTTAACTCTTTGGGAGCCATGCGATAAGGAGCAATGGACACCAGAGTTGTATTCTCGTACAACTCTATACCAAACTCAACTTCCCTATTTGGTGGAAATCCAGGCAATTCTTCCAGAAAGACACCTGGAAAATCGCGAACAGTTCGGATGTCCTGCACACGTACATCCTTGGTGCCAGGATTCATCACATAGGTAAGGTAAGCCTCGTAACCCAAACTCAATATACGGTTTGCTTCCAAAGCCGAAATCACATTCGACAAGAATTTCACATTCTCGCCTACTACTACTACTTCATAATCATCGGCTAACTTTAAGGTGGCTCGCTTGACCTCAAAGTCAACCACCGCCCTATGCTCCGACAACAAATCCATGCCAAGGATTACATCAAATCCGTAGAAAGGTAACTCCATCAGATCCACAAGAAAAACATGACCTTCCACAGACAAAGGGCATCTCCTATAAAACTTCCTAGTGACTATAGTCTCACAAAAAGAACTAGTCACTTGCATTCCTACTTCAAGCATCTCAACATGTATATCAAGCAAATGTGCATGCTCACTTAAGATATAAGAATGTGTGGATCCTGAATCAATCAAAGCCAGCAAAGATAAAGACTGGAGAGCAAAGGTACCTACGATGACATCAGTATCATTGCGCTCCTCGCGCTGAGCATAAACCCTCGTTGGTCCACCTCCCTCAGGTCGAACGGCTACAACTTGAGCAATACCTCGTTACCCCTCATATCTCCTCTGAAAGTTCCCACGGCCGCGCCCATGGCCTCGATGAGGTGCAGCTACCACAAGAGCACGTCCCTGGCCACCTCCAGCCAACAAAGGACTCTCCCTCCTCATGTGATCTGCCGAACCACAATACCAACAAGAATTCCCTGTCACCACAATAGGAGCCTAAACCTCTCTAGCCGCCCGAGGACAATCTCACCTCAAATGATCCCTCGAACCACATGTCCAGCATGTATGCTGCTCAAATCTCACACGACCTCCCTGGGCCTGACCACCTCGACCCGGAGTACCACGCCTTCCCTCAGGCTGATGTCTCCTATCACGCCCTCTTTTGTTCCGTCTACCTCCGGAACTGTACTCAGCTACTCTCTTACCAGAGCTAGAACTAACACCTCGAGACGACAATCCCAAGTTCTGCTCAATGTCCTTCACTCGACAAACAAGTACATCAAAATCAGTGTAGTTTGCAGCCAGCATATATGTCTTAACTTCCTGTACCAACCCGTACCAGAAGCGATCACATCGGTGCCTCTCACTAGGTACCAGCTCAGGAGCATACTGGCTCAAACGTACGAACTGGACCTCGTACTTAGCCACAGATAGGTTTCCCTGAACAAGCGACATAAACTCCCATTTCTTTTCATCCAAGTATCTCACCCCTAGATACTTCCTCCTGAAGGCACCTCTGAAAAACACCCAATCAACCTCATTGGGTTCCATAACAGTCGTGGTAGTCGTCCACCAGCTGTAGGCATCGCCTTGCAACAAGGATATTGTGCATTCCAGCTGACGCACATCTTTACAGCCCATCTGATCCATGATACAGATCGTACTCGCTAACCAGGCCTCAGACGCCTCAGGAGACATACCAAAGAACTTTATAGCTCCTAAGCTCTTCAACATTTCCAACGGTAAGCCCGCTTGCCCAACTGCAGGGGCCTGAACATGCGCTCCGGCAACAACAGCCTGAAACGCTCCGGTGATCGCATAAACTAATGGCGCCAAATCACCCAAAACATGACCAGCAGGTCCTTGTTGCACCTGCTCCCCACCTCCAGGTGGTGGCAGAGGAGGTAGATTTCCACCAGGAGGGGAATCAGCCTCTTGTTCACTCTGGTCACCCTACTCAGCTACAGGTATTATCGTATTGGACCTCAACTCCCTTCTAGGTCCCATTGTGCTATTTTAAACAAAACACAACAACAAAAATAAATCAAACCATTTAGGCCAGCTGGAAGCAAGAATCCAAGTTTACAAAACATTTGATTAGTGTAATAAGGCAATGGGTACCCCAATTCCCCTCAACCCAGCTTAGCATAGATGGAACATCATGCTCAACATGCTTTTCATCATCCAAAATCAGCACATAACAACATTGCATCATCGCCACACAATCACATTCATTCCACATGCAATTCACATAGATCAAGCATATCATAAACTTCAAAATTCAACCAATCGCATGCTTTTCAAACATCATACTTCAACACATGACAATTTCACATGCCAACATTCCCAATTCTTTCGTAACCTGGCTCTGATACCAACAAATGTAACCCCCTTAGCCCGGTCTAGACTTTTAACCCGAACTACAAAGATTACACGGGGAAAACCAAAGTCAAGCTGAAATTCAACCTTGATTTATGACCTTTTTTCTTTTTATCTTATCTAGATGCTCATTATTATCTTATGTGTTCAGCAAGACTCTCAGAAGAAAACGGCTCAGCGATCAGAGTTCAATTAATGGTTCAATTGCATACATTTGACTTTTAGGGACTAAACTGTAATTTCCATAAAAAAAACAGGGACTTCCAAGATTTTAAAGTTACTGAACTTTAATTAGTCATGTAACATGCCAACCAGCAAAATTTCAACTCAAACGGACCATCCATACTCATTCAATTAAGCATTCTAAATTCAGGGACCAAAACGTAAGAAACAGAAACTTGAAACAGTTCAAACTTCAAATCCAACTCAAACGGTTGTTTCGAAATAGGGTTGACCGTTTCGATGCTCGGGTACATTCCGAGACCCGTATCGAAACACCCTCCTCCAATAGTAAAATTGTTTCGATACGACCCCACCCGTTCCGACAAAACACCCGCCTCCTTAAGCCAAAACTCACACTTAGTCAGATTGGCATACAACTGATTTTCCAACAACGCTTGCAAAACAATTCTCAAGTGCATGTCATGATCCTCCTTGGTACGCGAATACACAAGGATATCATCGATGAACACCACCACAAATTGATCCATGAATTCATGGAATACACGATTCATCATGTCCATGAAAGCAGTAGGCGCGTTGGTCAAACCAAACGGCATCACCAAAAATTCATAATGTCCATACCTCGTGCGAAAAGTTGTCTTAGGTACGTCCACATCCTTCACCTTCAACTGATAATACCCTGATCTCAAGTCTATCTTAGAAAACACTAAGGCTCCCCGAAACTGATCAAAGAGATCATCAATTCTAGGCAATGGATACTTGTTCTTGATGATGCTTTGAGTAAGGGGAGCCATTTTAAAACCAATATTCTCATTTTTGAAATCTTTTTAAACCTTCTAAGTTATGTTGAACTTAATGTCTTTTGAATTCCTTTTGATATAACAAAAATGGGGAGAGTTTGGTTTGAAAATTTGCATTTTCAAATGAATAAAGGGGAGCTTTACTTTATTTTAAAATTTTCATCTCTTATTCACATTTTTAAACTTAAAGGGGGAGAATCTCAAACAATTTTTCAAGTTGGTTTTATTATATCAAAAAGGGGGAGATTGTAGAACTAATGTTTTGATATAATAATTGAAAAATGTTTTGGACAAATTTGAAAAGAATTTAAAACATATCTTGAAGTCCAAACAACTTGAAAATAAGTTTGAGGTATTTTAAAAGGTTTTTGGAAAAGTTTTTCATACTTTTTAGTAGCCAAACTTGACTTTTCAGCAAGCCCGTACTAATACAGTATACCCCGTATCGATACCCTTTTCCCCAGGTTTTGATTCTGCCAAAACCCATATCGAAACGGGTAAGACCATATCGATACGGAAAGGGATTGTTTCGATACGCCCCTTAAGCGTACTGATCACTGTTTTAACAACCCAACGGTTATTTCCCAATGGTCTTTTAAATGACATATCGTACTGATACGCCCTCAAGCGTATCGATACGCTTAGACTGGCAAGAGTCCAACGGCTAGTTTCTGAAGAAGAGCGTATCGATACGAGTCCTCGTGTATCGATACAGAAGGCTCCAGAACTGCATTTAATATGGGAAATAAATTCTCCAACGGCTCCAATTCAACCCCAACAGCTAGTAACGGCTACAAACTCAAGAAGGAGTATAAAAGAAACCTCCAAGCATCTAGTAATGGTTAATGCTTCAATTGTAATACAACATATGATCAAAATTTGTCTTAGTGCTTAATTGTCAATTCCTTGTATAGACAAACACTAGTGAGCCAAAATTGTTAGATTTGCTCGAGTGTTTTAGGATTGGGTGAGAGCTTTATTGGGCAAACAAATACCTATTAGAGGGATTTGAGTTTGCTTATTTTTATCTCTTTGTAAAGAGGGTTTGATCAAGGCTTTGGGTAGAAAGCTTGATCGGCTTGTAAGAGTTTCCTCCTAAACCTAGAAAAGGGGACGAATCAATAGTGGATTGATTGGAAATCCTTAGTGGGAAGCTAAGGTAGTGGATGTAGACCTTGGTTAGAAGGTTGAACCACTATAAATCATCTTGTCTTTATCTTTTTAGCTTCTACACCTCTTACACCCAAAATTCCACTTCTCCACCACTTGGCGAGCAAGAACAGTTGAAGGAATCGAGCACCCTAAAAACCCAACAATGTCCTTCATGAATTTAACATAATTGGGCATCTGCTCGAGAGCTTCCACCAATGGTATACTGATCTGCAATTTCTTAAGGACTCCCAAGAAGTGCTTAAATTTTTGATACTGCTTGTGCTTCTGTATACTTTGTGGAAATGGTGGAGGTGGATAAGCATATGTTGGCTTCATCGGCTTTGCCAAGGTTTTGCTGGCATCTGACTGAGGCCTGACATCAGACTTATGTTGTGCATCGCTTATGTCTGTTTCTTTCTTCTCTGCTTCTTTTGGTTCATCTACAGGTCCTTTCTCTTCCTCATGACAGTTAATTGGTTGCTTGACAGGTGTCTCAACCTCACATTGTTTTCCACTCTAAAGAGTTACAACTTTGCATTGTTCATTACCTCTATACATGGCATCCTCTATATCACTTGGCAAAGCTCCCTAGGGTCTATTGCTGAGTGCACTGACAATTTGTTCAATATGTACCTCCAAGTTTCACATAGATGCTGCCAAACTCTGGACAATTGCATCATTCTTCTCCATGTAATCTGTCAAAGTCCCCTGGTTGTTCTTTTGCCATGTATAAAAATTGTTTTGTGCCCTCTACGCATTTTGATGGAAACCTTGCTGAGCATTTTTCCGATGATGGGCATTGTTGTTATGTTGTTGGGCATTATATTGGTTACCTCCTTGATTTCCCCAAGCTAAATTTGGGTGTTGTCTCCATTCTGCATTATAAGTATTGGAATTCGGATTATAATTATGATTAAAATTACGAACAAAATTTATTGACTCAGGGTTGGCAGGGCAATCTTCCATGTGATGATCCTCTCCACATATTGTACATAATGGGTCTAATGCTTTCACTTCTTGGGACTCATTACTCTTTTGCAAAGTTCTCACCATGCTAGTAAGATTGGAAATCTCAGCCTGGATGAATGTAAGTTCATCTATCTGTAATTTCCCACCAATTTTAGTCATGGTCCCAAGTCTTGCAGTAGGATACTTGAAAAAATTAGTTGAAATCCTCTCAAAGATGCCAACTGCCTCTGTATATTTTTTGTTAAGCAACGAATCATTTTCCAAAGCACCGACAACAGTTCTGGCTTGTGCATTGAGTCCATTGTAGAAGGTCTCCACTTGGGTCCAATTTTGGGAATCCATGCATGGGACACCTCCTCAACAGGTCTTTAAATTTCTCCCAAGCATCATATAAGGTCTCATCATCATCATGCCTAAATGTAATGATCTCACTCCTCAGCTTGGCAGTGAGTTTAGGTGGTTGGAAACGTAGTAAATTTTTTTGGCATAGATATCCCCATGAGGTGATAGAACCAGGTGGCAAAGAACTTAGCCATATTTTTGCTCTATCTCTCAAGGAAAAGGTGAATAATTTCGACTTCACTATATCTTCCAATACTCTTGGCTGCTGACATAGCTGGCAAACCTCAATGAATTGCTACAAGTGTTACCTCGGATCTCCAGTAGGTGATCCATCAAATTTTACCTCATTCAAAAACATTTGTATTATCATTGGTTTGAGTTCAAAATTTGGTGTATTTACCTCGGGACCAATTAGTCATGGCATCATATTGTCTATATTTGGTGCCGAGTGCTCTCTAATAGGCCTCTCTTCCTCCACATTAACGGCTGGGGCAACAGGAGCTGGCGGTATCCCATTGTTTTGGTCACCACCTCCATTGCCTTGTTGAGACATCTCTCGAACTTTTTTCTTTAACCTTCGTAGGGTTCTTTCGATTTCTGGATCGTATGGTCAATCTTCCACCACAAGGTGGTTTTTGGTCAAACATCGGTCAAAAAAATCAAATAAAACAAAAAACAAGTAAAAATTAAAACAACAAATTACGTCGTAATCCCTGACAAAAGCGCCAAAAACTTGTCGACTTTGCTAACGATTGGCAAAAGATAAAATATTTAGTGTAAAATGCAAGAGAATATTGCCAAGGTGAGTCTTAAGCGTCCAAGTATACACAGTCAGCAAGTAATACATCAGGAAGTTGAGTATCGAATCTATAGGGATTTACCAAGAACTTATTTGCTCAATATTTACTTTCTTGAAAGAATTAAAAGTGTTTGAAATGTTTTGGGTTTCAGATTAAAAAGATGGCAAAAACAGTGTAGTGAAAATGAAAGCAGTCTGGCAATGAAGTGTTCAATTGAATGATGAACGTTGGCAAGAGATGCCTAGATTTCACGTTACTTATGCTAGCCTTTAATAATGTCCTGCCTTGTTTTATTGCTGGGCAGATTAAAGATAGTATTGCCTCTTGTTGAGATGTGAGGGGCTCGATTCGATCAACCGTTCTTGCTCGCCAAGTGTGGAGAAGTTAGATAATTGGGTGTTTTAGTGGGAGGTGAAAAATTGGCAATTTGACACAAGGATTTATAGTGGTTCAACCTTCTAACCAAGGTCTACATCCACTACCTTAGCTCCCCACTAAGGATTTCCAAACAAATTCACTAAGAATTTCGTCCCCTTTTCTCGGCTTAGGAGGAAACCGTTACAACGATCAAGCTTTCTACTCAAAGCTTGATCAAACACTTTCTTACAAGAGAAATGCTTAGCAAACTAGAAATCCCTCTAATAGGTATGTGTTTGCAATACTAAGCACTCACCCAAAACCTAAACACTTGAGAAAATTTAACAATGTTTAGCTCACAAGTGTTGTCTAAGAAAGAAATAAACAATTTAAGCTCTAGACAAATTTTGACATCATAATGTTGTAACAATTGAAGCATTAACCATTACAAGATGCTTGGAGGTCCCTTTTATACTCCTTGATGAGTTTGTAGTCGTTACTAGTCGTTGGGATTGAATTGGAGTCGTTGGAGCCTTTATTTCCCACCATAAATGCAGTTCTGCAACTTGGCGTATCGATACTCGTCAAACTGTATCGATGCGGTCTCAATGAGGAAAGAGTCGTTGGCTTCTTCAGCTGATGCGTATCGATACGCTTACCTAGCGTATCGGTACGGTCCTGCAATTAAAAGACCGTTGGGAAAATGACCGTTGGGGTAGTTAGGCGTATCGGTACGCGATACACCCGTATCGGTACGCGACTAGCCGTTGGGCTATTTCAAATCACACCGTATCGATATGTCTAAGCGTATCGGTACGGGTTTTGGCTACTGGAAAAATCAGGTAGTTGAAACCCTAAGGCGTATCGGTACGGTCCAAGACCGTATCGGTACGGGCACTTGAAAAGGCTGATTTTGACTACTTTAAATGTACTTTAAATCATTCCAAAGCCTTATAAAACCCTTAAACATATTTTCAAGTTGTTTTTGACTAAAAACATATTTTAAATTCTTTTCAATTTAGTCCAAATCATTTTTCAAATATTATATCAAAACATTAGTTCTACAATCTCCTCCTTTTTGATATAATAAAACCAACTTGAAAAATTGTTTGGGATTCTCCCCCTTTAACTTTAAAATAGTGAATAAGAGATTAAAGATATGGAATCAAATAAAGCTCCCCCTTATTCATTTGAAAATTCAATTTTTCAAACCATTTCTCCCCATTTTTGTTATATCAAAAAGAATTTAAACTGACATTGAGTTCAAAATAACTTAGGAGGCAAAAAAATGACACAATTAAAATTTTGGTTTAAAAATTGGCTCCCCCTTACTCAAGGCATCATAAGAATTTTAGTTCAACATATATGATTATCTAGTTGACATACATGAAAATAAATCAAATAAAAACAAAAGCAACTAGATTTTACCACACTTGAACTCAATGGAGGATTTGAAGCCTTCCTTCTTCAAGTGTTCTTCCTTTGTGTGCATGGAGCTCCCCCTCAATTTTTTAACTTGTTGACTACTCTCCATAACACCTAGCACAAGACAATCAAGTAATTTTTGGTATCCAAATTGCTTTGGATCCATAGACATTAGTAGCATAAAATTTAGTCCCCTTAGGAATCCATTTTTCAATTTCATCCTTTTTAGTTGAAGTGGTTAGTCCTTTTGGGATCCAAACACTTCTAAAACATTTTCCATTCACAAATCTAGGGGCACTAGATTGTCTTACATAAAAATTTGATTTTCCAAAATTATTTTTCTTTTCAAGTTCATTCGAAATCAAATCTTTTTTTCTTTTTGTACTTTAAGAAGCAAATTTTGTAAATCAAAACATGTTTGTTCAAAATCTTTCAATTTTGCTTCAAGTTCAAGATTTGTTTTGGAAAGCAAATCATTTTCAATTTTTATTTTTGAAATCAACTTTTTGTTCTTGGAAAATGATGCCTTGAATTCCAAAAGCAAATCATCATAGGCATCTTGTAACTCATCAAATGTATAAGAATTTGAAATAGATGAGTTAGAAGTTACCTCCCCCTCATTGAGGGTCATCAAGCATATGTGGGCTACTTCATCATCGATGGAGTCTTCATCACTCCATGTGGCCACATATGCTTGTTTTGAAGATGATCCCTTCTTTTTGGATTTGTGGGATTCCTTCATCTTCTTCCTCGATTCATGCTTGGATTTTTCCATTTTACTCTTCATGAACCGGGCAAATTTGTTGAAGAGATAGGTCATCTCTTCATTTTCACTTTCCTCCTCACTTGAATCTACATGATGGCATGTGGAGGATTTGAGAGCAACGACACTTGCATTGATGCCTAGCTCCATGATCTTCTGTTTCCCCATCGCTCTAATCTCTTCCTTCTTCTTCTCCTCTTCTTTGTTTTTCTTCATTATTTTGTGAGTGAGAAGTGACCCCATGAGTTCATCAAGCTTCAAAGTTTTGAGATTCTTGGCTTCGATGATGGCGGTCCTCTTTGAGTCCCAAGACTCGGGAAGGGAGTAAATGAGCTTTCGAACAAGCTTCTCTTCCGGGATGGCTTCTCCGTAACCTTTAAGTCCATTTGTGATAGTGGAGAACCTATCAAACATCTTCTCGATGTTATCTTCCGGATTCATCTTGAAGTTCTCAAACTCTAAGGTGAGGAGCCCAATCTTGGTCTCCTTGACTTCATCGGTTCCCTCGTATGTGACTTCAAGCTTGTCACATACCTCCTGGGCACTCTCACAAGAAGACATCTTCTCATAGATGGTTGAGCCAAAAGCATAAAAGAGCATGTGCAAGGCTTTGCAATTAAGCTTCATCTTCTTGCGATCGTCGGCACTCCATTCCGCTTTGCTTCCTTGAGGCACGAACGGATCATCTTCAACTATGTCTCATAGCTTGTAGTCTCTTGACTTCAAGAAGAATTTCATCTTTGTCTTCCAATGGGCATAGTAATTTCCGTCGAAGAAGGGCGGTTTGTCGGTGGATTGCGCCATTTGAGCCGGTTGGTGAAATGTTGATCGAGCTTGCCGGATCTTCTCAATAGGATGTAATCCCCTTCGATTGAGCCAAGCTCTGATACCAATTGTTGAGATGTGAGGGGCTCGATTCGATCAACAGTTATTGCTCGCCAAGTGCGGAGAAGTTGGATAATTGGGTGTTTTAGTGGGAGGTGAAAAATTGACAATTTGACACAAGGATTTATAGTGGTTCAACCTTCTAACCAAGGTCTACATCCACTACCTTAGCTCCCCACTAAGGATTTCCAAACAAATTCACTAAGAATTTCGTCCCCTTTTCTCGGCTTAGGAGGAAACCGTTACAACGATCAAGCTTTCTACTCAAAGCTTGATCAAACACTCTCTTACAAGAGAAAGACTTAGCAAACTAGAAATCCCTCTAATAGGTATGTGTTTGCAATACTAAGCACTCACCCAAAACCTAAACACTTGAGCAAATTTAACAATGTTTAGCTCACAAGTGTTGTCTAAGCAAGAAATAAACAATTTAAGCTCTAGACAAATTTTGACATCATAATTTTGTAACAATTGAAGCATTAACCATTACAAGATGCTTGGGGGTTCCTTTTATACTCCTTGATGAGTTTGTAACCGTTACTAGCCGTTGGGATTGAATTGGAGCCGTTGAAGCCTTTATTTCCCACCATAAATGCAGTTCTACAGCTTGGCGTATCGATACTCGTCAAACCGTATCGATACGGTCTCAATGAGGAAAGAGTCGTTGGCTTCTTCAGCTGATGCGTATCGATACGCTTACCTAGCGTATCGGTACGGTCCTGCAATTAAAAGACCGTTGGGAAAATGACCGTTGGGGTAGTTAGGCGTATCGGTACGCGATACACCCGTATCGGTACGCGACTAGCCGTTGGGCTATTTCAAATCACACCGTATCGATACGTCTAAGCGTATCGGTACGGGTTTTGGCTACTGGAAAAATCAGGTAGTTGAAACCTTAAGGCGTATCGGTACGGGCACTTGAAAAGGCTGGTTTTGACTACTTTAAATGTACTTTAAATCATTCCAAAGCCTTATAAAACCCTTAAACAGATTTTCAAGTTGATTTTGACTAAAAACATATTTTAAATTCTTTTCAATTTAGTCCAAAGCATTTTTCAAATATTATATCAAAACATTGGTTCTACACCTCTGTCGATGACAATACCCTAAGTTAACCACGAATAAACTCATATATGTCTATAGTGATGTTTTCCATTAATTAACTTAATTAAGTGTCAATCTTTACTCCTACAGGGTAGACTGACTTCCGAAGTAAGTTCATCTACTTGAACTTCTTCTTTCGAAGCTTCTTGCCTTATTACCTTGCGACTGATCGTTGCCCCTTAAGTCTGTTAAGATATTAAGGTGCAATAAGCACGAAATGCCAACTATCCTATGGCAATGGATTTAGAAAAATTATGTACTAGCAGATGGAAAATAATGCCAAGGCATTCTAATTATTAAAAATCAAATATAAAATAAGCGTTAATCGTAAACATCCCCAACCAACTGAAAAGACTTAGTTCATAGTTGGGGGTCTAACCAAAAAACATCATCGTTTAACATCATCATTTTTAAAATAAAAACAAATAATACTTAAAGAATGGGCATGAAGGAGATTCATCAATGCAACCCTTTCGAATGCTCCAGAGCTCTCAGTCTTAGCTGGTCGAACCACGTCGCCTCTCGGTTCACCACGGTGCAGCCTCTCTTCAATTCCCCGTTTTAAGTGCTTGCTCGATCTCTTTAAATAGGTTTGCGTGGGAACCCTAGGATAAGCATTTGAGTTTAAAATTTAAATGCGCAAGGGATAAGATACGTGATCATCTTATCTAGATTTGAATCCTAGGGCTGGCGTGTACAAGGTCTAACAAAAACTTTGACCGGTCATCGGATGTCAATTCTTTGCCAGTCGAGCTTGGCATCGTTTGGTCCCTTTGTGCCAACATTGCTTCGGCAATTCCATGTTTCCTTTCCTGTGTTCTGTGCTAGCGCTTCTCTGGCAAGCCTGCCTGCCCGTGTCCTGCATCATAACCAACAAAATAACCCTTCACACTGGCAATGGAATAACTTCTTAACTCCTTATGTAAATGCATGATTTTATCATCTAAATGTAACTAAATGTAATTAAAGGGAAAACAAAGGCATTGTAAAATAAGCATAAAAACAGTACTTTTGAGGAGTTAACAATAATCACAAACTTTAAATATGGATAGTAAAACATGCATACATTTTATCAAATGAAAGTGTAAAAAGGAAAATACTTTGATACACAAGATTATGTAAACTTTAGTTTACACAAGCCTTTCAATTTTAGGATTTAAAGTTTAAGGTTTTAGGTTAGGCTTTAGGGATTTAGTGTGTAGGGTATAGAATTTAAGGTTTATAGTTAAAATTTAGAGTTTAGGATTTAAGGTTTAGGTTTTAGGGTGCTAGGGTTTGGAATTTAGGTTTTAAATTTTATAACAAAGTTGTGTAAATTTTCTTTACACAGCTTGTATATCAAAAAAACAACCCGTGTAAAAAATAGTATAACCAATCAGTCAATAGCCATTCTTTTACAAAAGAGTATATTAGCTCTAATATAAGTGTTTGACTTTAAATCTTGGACATAATATTAACTTTATTGTATGTACTGTTACAAATAGCCAATCGCAAGACTAACTATGCAATCCTTAAAATTAGAATGAATAGCTTGGTTTCATCGACGGTAGCTCAAAAACAAATAAAATTTCACGAACTCATATATTCTCGATGCATCAATTTTAATCTGTGTATTTTTAGTCTTTCTTTTGTAAAATAAAAAACTCTAAGTCCCAAATATTTATCCAAAAACACTTTAATTGCGAAAACTCATCTACTCAAAAGTGAAATTAAGACTCTAACTCTCAAAAATTAATCTTAAAACAATTCGATTACGCTTGTAATAGTGAACTAGGTTGAAAAGAAAAGGTTGAGGGGCTTGAAGAACTCATGATGAGGGATATAACAATATTTTTTTAACGGACTTGAAAATCATTATAAAATAAAACGTCAAACACATAATTTGACAAAAAAAAAAACTTTAAGCAGCTAAATGAAAAGAAATATAATTTAAGTACTTACTTTGCGGTTAAACCGCTAATAATTTATGCAATATAATAATCTTTTCGGTTAGAGGAATTTTTTTGATTCAAATTAAACATCCTTTAGAATTAATACTTAGTCAACATAACACATTCATGTAATATTACTATGAAGAATTTGGACATTATCTTCACCAATATGATATATATGAAGAATAAAATCTTACTCCAAACATGAAACACAAGTAGAATTCTACAAAATTTTGAAATATTCTTCAAGACAAAAGATTTTTTTGAATACCTCAAATAAATCCATCTAAAATTCTTCGCCATCCTAGAAACTAAACAATATCTATTTTTTTGTATACATTAAAAAAAGGAGTGAATGTGTATTAAAAAAAATCAAGGTTTCGAAATAAATTCTTCAGTCTCATCGAGAATATTTCACAAGAAATCCAAGCTTTTTGTTTGATTCTCAGTATAGGTAGAAGAAAACATGAAAAAACTTGTCTCCACAGAAATATTAGAAATGCAACTCTTTTTCTTCTCATATCTTTGAGTTAAAAATCTAGTCTTGCACTATTTTAACTGCAAAAGCAACCATCTCCTTTTAACTCGCAGCGATTGATGTATGCTTGCAGTAGCATTATGTTAAGTAACATTGATTATTTGAGTTGAACTTTAAGGCCTTGAAGCTATGCAATTTGGTCCTTCAATGACTTACAAGAAAAATTGGAAGATTATCATGACATGCGCTGATTCTTGTATGGAACCATAAATCATAATAGTAAAGCAACCTGCAAGCAAAGTTGGTTCAAAGTCTATAATTCAGAAGAGTAGACCCCTGCAGAAGAAAAAAGATTGGACCAATCAAACCATTTTGTTTTGTGTGCATATTTTTGGCATATTCAGGAAAAATTAAAACAGCAGTATCGGTAACCAGAAACCCCACTGCAGAAAGTCAGACACCGACAATTGAAGCCCCTCGTGAGCATCTACAGTTGTCAGATGAACTTATGATGCGCCTTCTTACTCATATATTGTTCTAGTTCAAATGTAGGTAAGATTAAGGGAGTAAAAATAGGATAAACTACTCCAATGGTTACTTTTGTTTAATAATTATTCACTTTTACTCACCGAATTTAAAAAAGTGTAATTCTGGTCCCCTCTATTCTCATTTTATAACGTTTTGGGTCACTTTTAGTTTGATGATGTGACACGCTAGTAAAAGTGGTTAAATTTTAATTTGACCCCTAAACTTTAGATAAAATATTAATTTGACCTATAAACCTTAGATAACTATCTAGTTGACAAAATCATCCTCTCATCCAATTTTTTTCTCAAATTCCCTATGATTTCTCTCTAAGATTCTTGCATTTTCTCATTGATTTATTACTTTTCAAACATAAATGAACACAAATCTTTATCTAGTTTGAAAAATACTATAAAAGAAAACATCCCAAGAAGACTCCCCCAAGTTGTTGATTTCTCATTTTGCTCCAAGAAAGGGTTTTTCTTGATTCAACATTTTGATTTGAGGAAACTTTTTTTTCAAGATAATAAAATAATTTCTTAACTTCTTTTCAAGTTATTTAAACCGTAAGAATAAGTTTTCTATCATTATTTTCAAAAATTAATGTCATCTTCAACCGTGAGCTTTCTTATAGAGTATTAATTGTGATTTGGGTCTTAGTACATTTTATGACTAAATGAAACTTATTCTAACTTAGATTCTTGGTATAAAGGAGTTTGTGAATGAAAGAATTGAGAAAGAATAACTATAATGAAATTCTTGAAGAAATTTTTGGTATGCTTTCGAAAATTTCAAACAATAAGGGATTGGTTTGGTTAAATGGATATTTTATCTAAAGTTTAGTGGTAAAATTAATATTTTATATGAATCTAAGGGGTTAAATTAAAAATCAACTCATTTTACTAATGTGTCATGATATCAAACTAACAACATTTAACGTCTCAGTGACCAAAACGTTATAAATAAAAATAAATTATTTTAAATTAAGATAATAAGTGAAAATAAAAGAGATATAAGTTTAAGTCATTTTTTATTTTATTTATTTACTTTGAATAGTCTAAAAGTGATTACAAGGTGGTATATGTTTATATATATTCTTAATCATGTGACAATGGTCACACACAATGCAATCAAAGCGATTGAACTCGAGTTTCTTAAGATGAATATCATCCGCTTTTCTACTAATACCACTCGTTGAGTTTTTAAGTCATTTTTATTTGTATAAAGCATGAATAGATAGAAAATGAATTTTTTTCTTTCTACTTTTCCATCTATGTTTTTATTTTTTATTCTATCGAGCAAAGTATAAAATATATGTTTATAACTATATATAAAATCTACATTACCAACATTCAAAGTAAACCAAATAGCATTTTTTTTATTAACGTTTTTTTACAGGGTAAGCCATTCTCAATCCAAAAGAGAAAATCAATAACATATGTATGGCTAAACATTTTCTAGCAAGAAGCACCGAGCGATGGGTGTAAGGCGAGAGGGAAGAGGGAACCGGGTATGGACTTTGTTCGTTGCAAATCTCCCAAATCAGCTACATTGGCAGGGTGTATGGCAGGTCTTTGATCGCCATGGGGTGGTAGTCGACGTGTTTGTTCCCCGGAAAAGAGCGAGAGACGGAACCCATTTTGGTTTTGTGAGAATGGCATCCGCAATTGATGCGGACAGAGTGATTGAACGACTCGATGGTTTTTGGCTCTACGGATACAAGATTAGAATTTCTACGGCGTATGATGGGGGGAAGGACTCTCGATTCAGGAAAAAGGCTGAATCCCAGCCCCAATTCGTTAAAAGGCAGCAGCCGTTGAGTGGGAAGAAGGATTTTCGAGTTGCATTACAAACCCAATCCGATAGAAGGCAGCCGCCGCTGAAGCCTAAACCTAATTTGAAGCGGATAGAAGGGGAAAGGGTAGCATCTCAGTCTCGCACGACACTCCTATAGAGGAGGAAAATCAACAAGACATGACTCCCCGGAAAAGAGCAGTAGGGGTAATTGACGAGGAGAAATCGGAAATCCTCCAAACATGTGCTGTTGGATTTTGCCGAAAACCATATCAAATTGCGGAATTAGCGAAAGAATTGCACAATGCTGGTTTATTAGGCTTATCCGTAATGCGAATAGCGGGGGCAGTGGTATTGCTGATGTTTGACACAGTGGAAATCAGGGAAGAAACATTACATTCAAATCAACTTGATCAATGGCTTGAGAGTGTTTCATCATGGGCGCCAACGACAGTAATCTCAAGCCGAAGAATTTGGCTTTCCATAGGGAACATGCCGATACATGCCTGGTCGGAGGAATCTTTCAAAAATATCGCGGCTATTTGGGGTGTTTTGACGCGGATTGATATTGAAACATTAGCGCCGTCGTCGTTTGAAAGAGCGAGAATTCAAGTCGAAACGGACTGGATATACCATATCGATGAGATTGTTGAATTAGAAGTGGGGAAAGAAATATATCAGATCCGTGTGCTGGAATTTGAGGAAGCGATAGGCCCCAAATGCGACTGCAGTTGCGAGAATGATCCAAGCGAGAGCAATACCAAACAGGGGGACAACGATGTCAATTGGAAAACCAATTCGGCTTACATCGATAATGAATCAGTGGGGGACAGAGTGGTACCAAACTCGCTTTCGATACAGGCAACGAAGGCAGTGGAAGACATAGTGGTTGACCGGAGCTATCTCGATAGAATTTAGATGGATAACCAACGAGAGGAATGAGGGGTAGTTGAGACATCCAGTTGGATGAATGATGAAATGGTGGGTATGATCAGTAGGGATGAGGGCGAACGGAGTGGTGGTGATGTATTAGGCGCAGTACAGGAGGTAGATATTATATGTGTTAACCAATCACAAGAGCAAAGGAAGGAATTAAGCCCAGTGGTGAATGGCCCGTGGATAGAAATTCCAAGAGCAAATAAAGCAACAGTAGTGGAAATTAATGGGGAACAAAAACGTATCAGGCAACTAGAGGAAATTGAAGCTTGCTTGGCGAAGGGTGGTAATCATTCGACAACAGAACAACAAACCAAAAAGGGGCGTGGTAGACCGCGGAAAAAGAAGACTCTGCCTTCGGAAAATGAGGTAATTGCAAACGGCTCACTTTTCGATTCTGACTTTTTTATACGTAAGCAAGGATTGCTGCGTGAGGCTAGGGAGATAGTTGAATTGGGAAATTTGATAGGGGCGGTAACGGAGGGACGGGAAGAAGAAGTTATCAGCGATATAGCGCGCCTAATTGAAGCGCGCAATCAAAATCTCTAGCAAACAATGAAAATGTTGTCGTGGAATGTCTGAGGGATAGGGGCGTTGTCGAAAAGAAGATCGATACAACGCGTTCTACGGCAACATAAGTGTATTTTGGCTCTCCTACAAGAGACCAAAATGGAGAATGTAACAATGGAGGTGGTGAGACAAATGTGGTATGAAGATGTGGTAGAATTTTTCTATGTACCCTCGGATGGGAGAGCAGGGGGGATTATCACTATGTGGGATCCAAAGGGCTTCCAATTGAAGTCGAAGGATTGGTGAGGGAACATGATCATCTTATTGGGTCGGTGGATTTATGATGATTGGGAGGCAGGTTTGATTGGAGTCTATGCACCATGTACATGCTTGGAACAACGAAGTTATTGGGAGGATATTAAATCGGTGATGATGGAGCAGCGCATCGAATGGTGCATCTGTGGCGACTTTAATGTGGTGACGAAAGAGGAGGAACGCACAGGAGGAACTCACAATGCTAGAGGTACGAGTTTTTTTTGTGATTTCATTGAATATGTTGGGGTAGTTGACGTGCCAATGCAGGGAAAGAGATATACTTGGTTCGGTCCAGGGGGAAAAGGTAGTCGATTGGATCGATTCCTTGTGACACAAGGATGGGTGAACAGGTTTGAGGGGTTGACAGTTGTAAATTTACCGAAGGAACTGTCCGATCATTCGCCAATTGTACTGATGAGGGATGTATTAGATAGCGGACCAAAACCATTTCGTTTTTATAATCTTTGGCTAAAAGATATAGCAAAAATTGAGGAGGAATGGAATCGATTATCAATGGTTGAGGTAGATGTGGGGATATCGCAGAAACTTAAAGGCTTAAAAAGAATGTTGAAAGGTTGGAATAGGGGTGTTGCGGACCTTGAAATTCAGTATAAACGGGTGGTGGCGGATTTGGATGAATTAGATGCGAATGTGGGGAACATGGGGCAGTCGAGGGATGATGATTTGCGGGCAAGGGAATTATATCAGAGGCTTTGGAAGATATCGAAATGAAGGGACTCAATTTGGAGGCAAAAATCACGCATGACTTGGCTTGCGGAGGGTGACCGAAATACGAACTTTTATCATAAGATAGTGAAGATTAGACAACTACATAATCATATTGCTGGCATACAAGTGGGAGACCGATGGGAGACTAATCCGGAAAGCATGAAAATCTTGTTCCGAAAAGAGTTCCAGCGGCATTTTGATAAGCCCAAATCAGCGGGTCTCATGGTGCCACACGTGAAGTTTGGCAGGTTGTCGAGTGACCAGCAGCGAGGGCTTGAAGTGGCCTTCTCGGAAACGGAAGTGTGGGCTGCGATTGGGAGTTGTGAGGGGGAAAAGGCGCCGGGTCCGGATGGATTTCCATTCGAATTTTTTAAGAGAGGGTGGCGGTTTCTAAAGGAGGATGTAGGGGTGTAAACGAGCCGAGTCGAGCTCGAGTAGTGCTGAGCTCGACTCGAGCTCGAAAAGCTCGAAGCTGAGCTCGACTCGACTCGAAAGCTCGCGAGCTCAAAATTATTGAGCTCAAGCTCGAACTCGAAATCAAAAATGAAACTCGAACTCGAACTCGAAAAGCTCAAACTCGAAAAATCGAAAGGCTCGAATTCCAAAAGCTCGAAAAGCTCGAACTCGAAAAGCTCGAACTCGAAATATTCCCAAACTTATGTAGGAGCTCGATTCAAGATTGAAAATCTCAAATATTATGTCTATTATTACTAGAATATTTTTTAAAAAAAATTAAATAACTTAAAACTAAATTTTATTAATCAATTATTTTAAAAAATAAAAAATAGATATTTAAATATTATTTTTTCGAGTAGCTCATGAGCTTTTCGAGTCGAGTATCGAGTAGCTCGACTCGGCTCGTTAAGAACTCAAGTCGAGTTCGAGTTCGAGTCGAGTCCAATCGAGTCGAGCTTTGACCGAGCTTTGACCGAGTCGATCTCGAGTAGCTTGCGATCTGTCTCGTATCATTTACAGCCCTAGGAGGATGTGATGTGCTTTATGAACGTATTTTATGAATCCAGTCGATTACCTCCAGGTATGAACTCCACATTTGTTGTCTTGATAGCGAAGAAAGACTGTCCGCGCACAATTGGAGACTATAGACCGATATGTCTGCTGAATTCGGTTTATAAAATATTGGCGAAATGCTTGGCGAAATGCTTGGCGAAACGCCTACAGGAGGTGCTGCCCTCTCTAATTTCTGATGTGCAATCAGCTTTTATCCGTGGGAGACAAATATTGGATGGCATTTTGCTCGCTAACGAGATAATACATTCCATGAAGAAAGTCAAGTGGGCGAATGGAGGTGTGATCTTAAAATTAGACTTCGCAAAAGCGTACGATTGTATTGATTGGGGTTGCCTAAATAGAATTATGTGTGATATGGGATTTGGGGAGAGATGGAGGGATTGGATTATGGAGTGTGTGTGTTCAGCCCGTCTATCGATTTTGATCAATGGAAGTCCCTCGAAGGAATTTCCGATGAGGAGGGGGATTCGTTAGGGTGATCCTTTGTCACCGCTTTTGTTTGTGATCGTAGCTGAGCTGTTCCATCAATACATGATCAATGCGGAACATAGGGGACTGGTCAAAGGTGTTAGAGTGGTGGGGGACATTTGGTTGTCGCACCTCCAATTCGCTGATGACACAATAGTGTTCTTATCCAGAGAAATTGAGGAGGCGAGGAATCTAAAACGCGTGCTGACTTGCTTCGAATATGTATCAGGACTACAAATTAATTTTGAAAAGTCTTGCTTGTATGGTATTGGAGTAGACAAGGAGGTAACGATGGAGGTTGCTGCGATCCTCGGTTGCTCCATTGGTGAGCTGCCGATATCATACTTGGGGGTTAAGTTGGGAGTGCATCCGCGTGGGGAGGTCTTGTGGGAACCGTTGATACGTAATGTACGTAGGAAACTTGCTGGTTGGAAGCGACAATCCCTTTCTTTTGCGGGCAGATTGTTATTGATCAACACGGTCCTATCGGCACTTCCCGTTTATTATATGGGAATTTTTATGGTGTCTAAAAAGGTAATACGACGTATAGACTGTATTCGCCGTAATTTCTTGTGGGGAGGTTCGGAGGAGAGGTCGAAGATGAGTAGAATTCGATGGGATGTTGTGTGTAAACCGAAAAGGATGGGTGGCCTTGGGGTGGTGAACTTGCGCACGAGAAATTTGGCTCTTTTGGCTAAATGGGTTTGGCGATATGCACAATCGGACAAGTCTTTATGGAAAGAGGTGATAAAGGAGAAGTATGGCACGGCGATTCAGCAATGGAAAATACAAAATAAAGGGAGACGACATATGTCGGCAATGTGGAAACAGATAGTTGAGGTGCAGGAAGATGAACATGTGGCTGAGTTTACAAATGACGAGCAGTTTATTTGGCTTGTGGGGGAGGGGAATTCGATTCTGTTTTGGTGGGATTGTTGGGCTATCGATGTTCCGTTAAAGGTATCGTATCCGCGGCTATTTGGTTTGGCAATTAATAAATTGAGCTTTGTTAGTGAGATGTTGAATTGCCCAATGGGGGAATGGATGACATGCTTTCGAAGGGAGTTGCGGGTATTCGAAACGAAACAACTTGATGAATTAAAAGCAAGCGTGGCAGCGGTGAAGTTACGTGTGGGAGTAGCGGATAGATTGATATGGAAACATGCTGTTTCGGGAACTTTCTCGGTTGGCAAGCTACATGATTTGATGAGTACTGTTGGCCTACCTGATACAAATCATGTGGGGTTGGTATGGAACATGCCTATTATACCAAAAATTCAATGCTTCCTATGGTTCGTTCTGGTTGATCGGCTATCAACTATGCGAATGCTATATGATCGTGGAATTCCAGTCCCGTTAGAGTCGCTCGGTTGCCGTTGGTGTGCGTTCGGTGAAGACAGCAGCGACCATATATTATGGTCATGTCGGTTTGCTGTCGAGGTATGGTCCTATTTCTTTTCTTGGTGGGACGTTGCGGTGGTGTGGACGCGAACGGTGAGTGAGTTCATTGAGCAGTGCTGGGGGAGTTGGTTCAATGGGGAGGTCCGAGCGTGGTGGGTGATTGGTTGTGCTAGTGTGCTATGGTCTTTATGGTTGGCACGGAATGAGCTTTTCTTCCAAGATAGATGGGCGTCGAGTCGAATGGTTTTCTTCTTGGCCCAACTCAGGGCACTATATTGGACTCGTGCGTTCATGCACGAATCTTGTATGAATGAGGCAAGCTGGTGGAGTTGCCCGTGGATTAGCTGGTCGTTGCAGCAGGAGGTAGACACGACGCGGTCGCTTAGTGCTTGGATGCTGCCGGTGGCGGGTGTGTGGAAATTCAATGTCGATGGAGCGGCAAGGGGAAAACCGGGAAGGGCAGGTTGCGGAGGTGTACTACGGGACTGCAATAGCCGTATTATGGCAATGTTTTCAGGTTTGATAGGAATTGCGGATTCAAATGTGGCTGAGATTCAAGCGATCGCTTATGCGTTGCGTTTGTTATGTGAGATGCAGTTGGGTACGGTGTCCTCAATTGTGGTGGAATCGGATTCTATGGTGGCGATATCATGGATGCATCGTACAGAGAATCGTCCGTGGAAGCTTTGGCAATGGTTTCAGCAGATTGATGAGGACATTTCGGGGTTGCCTTGCGTGTGCTTCAACCATATCTATCGAGAAGCAAATGGGTTGGCGGATTCTTTGGCCAAGAGTGGTATTGTGAGGCGTGAATGGGTATGGTTGTATAGCAAGTAAAGTGTGTATTTGTCCCTTGGCACATACACACCGGTACTCTTTTCCTCTATTTAGGATTAGAGAGGTTTTAATGAGGCCGATGTGTTATGTGATTTTGTATGATTTCTTGGCTAATAAAATCATACATGCTGTTCAAAAAAAATAACATATGTATGTATTTTGAATGATATTGAACATTTACTGCTAACTCCAATTTCCTCTTCGTAGTGAATGTCTAGTAAAAACATAATGGCGTTTTTGTATCGGCTTAATTTATTTAATTCATATAGAGAGATAGATTCTTTTACACTACGTAAAAGTTGAAAATTTTACATCTTTCTTAAACCGTTGGATGAAAGTAAATGGATGAATAAGATCAACAATAGAAATCAACTTACACAGTGTAAAACTCTTTAAGTTTTACACGGTTTTTGGATTGTTGGATGGGGGAAAGGATGACTGAGATTAACTCCTTACTTTTTTTCCCAAGTGATAATCTTCACATATTTTACTGTTAATCTCATCCATCCATTTCACCCATCCAACAATCCAAAAAATGTGTAAAACTTCCAACGATAAAATCTTAAATCTAATCCTAATTCTACTTAGAAGGAGGGAAATGAGACTATAAAATATTGTTGTTCACTCCTATGGTCAAGGTTGGATTTGAAGTAGATACATACTTTCACACCTTTAGTAAGAAAAATATTTTATAATCTCTTACAAATTATGAAATTTTAAATTAGTACAATGAAAATTATACTTTACCCCTCAAAGTTTGTGGTTTTGTTCTGACCCATAAATATTTTTTAAATTCATCTTTACATATTATGACAGTTTAATGTCTGTTATATATATATATATATATATATATATATATATATATATATATATATATATATGGGTACTTGCATTGTACAAATTATTGGAATAATTTATTTAAGTGATAACTCCTATGATGAAATTATATATATATAGAATTATGTATAGATACTTGTCAATTGGAAAATTCGGATTGATTTTAGATCAAATCAGTTTAACAGGTTTTAAAATTTTTAAGATTGTAAATTTATATTCAGATTAATTTTAAGGTTTAGTTATTTTCAGTTCATCCCAATTCGAGTTCAGATTCAATTTTGGAATTTCAGTTAAAACTAGTAGATCAAAGTATATCAAATATCCATCAAACTATACTAGAAATTTAGGGGTGCAAAATTATAAAATTTTAGGAGGTACAAAATTATATTGTCAATAGAAAATACAAAAGATATATTTAAATTATAGGGGATTTAAAATTTTTAGATGGTGCGAGTGTCTCAGCTTCCCTCGATTCATCCGTGATTATCTGTATTTGATTTATCCCACCGAACCAATAGTTCCTATATCTTACTGTGGCCTTTTTCTCGGACGACACTGCACATGACATCCATAAATTTCTCTTCTTCTCATCCAACTAACTCTCTGATGCCAATTTCAAAGAATTTGCATGCTCGAGATTGTGAGAGTGAAGTCTCTTTTTCATTTACCAACCTCTTTATTACCCTCAACTGTCCCCCACCTTTCAATCTCTTATATATATACGGCAATTCCAAGTAAGCTTGCTAACTCAAGTGAACAACCATTTCATAATATCTAGAAATGGGTAGGTCATGTGCATTTTTTGTAGTATTTGTTTTGGTAGCTATGCATGCAAGTCATGCACGTATAGTGCCTGGCGATGATGGCCTCGTTCGCCAGCAAACAATGATGTCTGATAGCGCAAAGGAGCAAGCCAATGCAACAAAGGCAGATTCACCAAAGGCTAATGGCATTGATGAGGAGAAGAACTTTATTTACGGTGGTGTTGGCGGCTACGCAGGGATGGGCGGCTATGCAGGCGTGGTTGGCGGTCTGCCTTTGCTTGGTGGCCTTGGTGGGATTGGGAAATATGGTGGGATTGGGGGTGCCGCTGGAATTGGTGGTCTAGGTGGGATGGGAGGATTAGGTGGTTTAGGTGGTGGAGTAGGAGGTGCTGGTGGAGATGGACTTGGTGGCCCAACTAGCAGTGGCGTTCTTCCGCCTCCTTAATGTTAAGTAGAATGTTTTTTTTTTTCTTTCTGATGTCTAAATTTATCTAGTATTTGCATTGTGTTCCTTTAATTAGGCATTTAGGTTTTCCAGGTTGCTGATGTTAGATACCGTTAGAGGTTGATGTCCTTTGTCTAGTGTAATTTGTAGAGGTTTCTTTGGGGTCTTTCTTGTTGCATTATCGTTTATCCTAGAAAGTTTCTTCATGCTCTTTCGTCAACGCATGCTATGTAATTGTATCGCTTTCTGCACGAGCTTCGCATTTTCCCATAATTTCCTTTTTAAAATTATTAGTTCATATCTTAAAATATATTTATATCTATATCTAGTTATTCTGTTATTAAGTTAAATGGATCTAAGGGGAGAGTATAAAGAGATGTGTGCTAATTTACGGCTAATAAACGACAGGTTGTTAGAACCGTTCGATGAATATTTTATTTAAAAAAAATAATTTTGATTATTGGCTTAAAAATATTATGTAACCGCGAATTGATTGTTGCCCTTAAGTATCAATATTTATTGACTAGTATTGAAACTTGTCGTGACATAGGTGAATAAATATCGAAACTTACTTGAGAGTATCAAAACTTGGCGTAGAATATATTGGGACACTTGCAACCTAAAATTTTAACAAACTTTATAACATTTTAGATTCACGAGTAACATTTTAGGTTGAAAATAGGTTTTGAGAAATACTTACGAGTATCAGTACTCGTCATGATTATACCCCAAATCAAAGTCGAAACCTCATTTGTTTCATAATATTTTAGGTTTGCTGCTGAAATTGTCTCGAATCCTCACTCAAGTACTTTCATATCTTCATTTCGAACAGTGCGAAGGCAGTCTTGACAATAATCAAGACATTTACATTCTCAGTTTTTCCATTTCGAACAAAGCGAAAGTAAAAATCAAAACCCTAAATTTTTATTTTTGCAAAAATACTTAAAATTCTAGCCTAGGACATTACTATTCAATGAATTATGAATAGTAAATATACATTACATATACAGGGACGGACCCATGATTTTATATTAGGGGGCGAACTTTTATATAAACTATGGTGACACAAGTCAATGCAAAATAACAATCATAATTATAATTCTTTTCCTCGGCTTACCTCAAATGAAATTTAAGGAGTTGCAAAATTAGATATTGACAACAAAATACAGAAAAATACCTATACTATAAAAAATTAAATATTGACAACAAAATACAGAAAAATACCTATACTATAAAGTAATTTAAAATTTTTAGAGGGCGACTGCCCCAGCACCCCTCGTTCTATCCATGTACATATATACTAAAAGAGTTGTAGCAAAATATTAAATTATTACTCATTTACATTCAACATTATAACAATATCTATTAAAAGAGAAATAATAACATATAATAAATGCAAGAGATCAATTAAAAAGAATTAATGTAATACTTACATGTTTGCATCTTTCAGGGGTCACTTAAAATACATTTTGTATTAGGATATATAAGTTATTATATGTTGTTTTCTTCATACATCTACTTTTAATTTAAAATTAATCGAGAGATTATTGACTTATAATAAATGCATCAAAAGAGAGTAAAATATTTAGGATTGTGATATTTTAATTTTAAAGTTTCAACTAGAGAAAAACCTTATTAAAAATATAAAATTTTAAAAACTAAAAATAAGAATACGGGTCGCATACCCGTTCAATCCCAAAATTGCGGTTCGGGCCTACCCGTGAACCCTTGAAATTTAGCAAGTCGAGTATCTAACCTGATTTTTTAAAAAAAAATACAAAATAATACATGATTTTTTTATCGGATCATTGGATCAGGTATTTCGGGTAACAAATTTCACTAGACCCTAGGCGTTAACAATACAGATCACATACACATTGACAATTGGGGAGGTTTAGTTGCGGTCCAGCTTCATGGAAACTACAGCGATCGATTCTACTTCCCAATCGTTTTTCTGAGTTCATGGTGCCTGGGCAAGCTCATTAGGATGTTGATAAAGTCAAGCGAGCATTTCTCGCCACTAATGCAACAACCATCCTCTCGGTTCCTATAGCTCGTGATTGTTAAGACACCATTATATGGGGACAGCACGACTCAGGTACGTACACGGTTAAGTCCGGTTACCTATACTTCTAATGACCTCTTCTCCCTGTTTGCAGGCCTTCCCGAATTTGGAAAGCCCTCTCCAAACTCCAAGTTTTTTTTCCAAAGTTAAGACTTTTGGCTGGCGTCCCAGACATGAAGCCCTACCTACGAGGAACAGGATCCTTGCTGCAGGTATTGGCCATGTGAGCTATCCTTTCTGCTAAACAAGCCCAAAAGCTGCACTGCATGCTTTACATGAATGCAATGACTCAAAGGAAGCTCTGGGCATGGTGGACATTCCCATCTATGTGGCCTTAAGCTCGACAGACTATGCTCTCTATTGGTTTGAGGAAATAATTGTCATCCTTGATCATGAGTCCTTTGCTCGACTGTTGGTGGTCCTTTGGAATCTCTAGAATCGAAGAAACACGTGAATTCATCATAATAATCTTGAGCCAGTCTGGTTAACAGTCATGAACACCCAGGTCTTCCATTCTGATTTTCTTGTTGCCACTGCTTCATCCAGGTCCAGGCTTGGCATCCCTATTGTTATCGATGCAACCTGGACGTGCCTCTGAATGCACTGAGACAAGGCTTGCTGAAATTGTAGCCATGAATGATGGGCTCGGTCCACAAGGAATGGAACGTCGTACATCTTAAAATAGACTCTACAATAATTGTTAATAAATTAAGACGACCCATCTCAGAAGACATCTTGATCCTTAACACATTCATGGACATGGCTCGTGCTATTTTAGAGACCAACCGAGATTATAAAGTTATGCTTATTTCCCAGAGTGCTAATAAAGTTTCCCACTCCCTTGCTAATTGGGCCCTTCATAATTCCCCTGTAATTTTATTTGACTCGGTTTGTCCAGAGATTGTAATCTCTTTTGTAGACGTTGATTTTCGGTTATCGTTATACATTTGGATACTCTTTTGCCCCTTAGGTTCACTTCTAGTTTCCTCTAAAAGTGGTGTAGAGGGAGTTTTTAACTAGGCACGTTTTCTCTAAAAAAAGCCAAATTATAGTTATAGTTAGAACGCCTAATTAAATTTTGAATCTTATAGAAAAAAGGATACTCGTTAGTAGTCCCAAGATTCTCCAACTCAATATTCTTATACCCATCATCTTCATCACGGCTGCAAAGTTGTGGGTCATCTTTTAGGCTTGATGAGCGAGATCCAATATTTCTTCATTATAGCTATCACCATTATCCTTATTCTTCAAAGCAATGGATTTAATCCAAATCTTGGCCCAATGAGTTTTGATCACCATTTCCACTATGGGTCCGGTCCACCTTGCATCAGCTCTTTAATTCCCATATTCCAGCTGCCTCTAAAACGATCCACGTTGTTGCCGCCAATTTTTTCACAATGTAACTCGCTTGGTGTAACGAATGTAAAAGAAGTGACTTATATTAAATAATATTTGTATATTAAAAGATAGATGAAAGCTAGTTATTACTAGATCAAGGTGTTTGGTTGTTGAAATTTGTGATAAAGTTAAAAGATAGTGTTATGCATGAATGTACCCCTTTACCCTTAAAACTCTAGCTATATATTTTTTCTTTGGTTTTCACATTGATTATTATATTATTTTTAAACACACGATGTAAATACGTAAAAAAAATAATGAATTTATTTTTTATCAGCAATGTATGATTATTATTAGTCGATATCATACAAAATACCATTCGTGGGCCTCATTAAAAACCTCCCTAAACCTAGATGGAGGAAAAGAGCAACCACTAAGGTATAAAAAGAGATGCACGCAGTAAACGAACAAGAAAATATCATGAAACAAAGACATAAATCACCAAAAACACCATGGCCAATAAGCAGATTTCGCACATATGAAACAACCAAGGACCGTACCAGCCACCACTTAAGAAGGAGACCTCCCCAAGCCTCAAAACGAAATTTAACAGGCTTGCAAACACGCCACTCTCTCAATGCCTCCTTTCTCAAGGGCATCGACAAGGATATTAGCCTCCCGGAAAACATTATGGAAACACGCAACCTTCAACTGTCCACACACCTCATTAATCGACTGAAACCAATGCCAATACATCTACGGCCGACGTTCATTGTGCATCACCCAAGAAACCGCGACTACCAAGTCTGATTCCACAATAAGAAACGAATCGCTCCAAATTGAATTTCTAAAAAATATCAAGGCATGCCGAATGTCTTAAAGCTCCACTTTGTTAGGCTCAATCGTGCCTAAAGGACCGGAAAAGAGTGCCAAAATCTTGACACCATCGTCGCGAAGGACACCCCCACACCTTGCTGGCTCGGGTTTACCCCTTGCGGCTTCATCAACATTAAATTTAAAGACCCCCAATGGCTGAGAGTCCCAAACAACCCCCACCCTCTATTGTCTTCTCGTCCTAAGTAGAATATCCTTCCATGGGCAATACAACCATTGCGATTCAACCACCTAACGACCCTCTTTCGAAGATTTAATCCAATAAAAGGATCTTAATTTCACCAGAAAACAAATATCATTGATTGGTAATCTTTTTGATTGAAAAAGTAAAACATTCTAAGCTAACCAAATAGTCCAAGGAACGGTTGCACAACCAGCTAACCACCATTTTTGTATAATTCCTGTAACTCCCTCGACCCGGTCTGGACGATAGACCGAACCGAACGGATCACACGGGGAATATTGAAGTAAACCAGGAAGTTTACTCCAATAGACGACCCTAATTTTTATAGATTTTATCTTATCTAGATGCTCATTACTATCCTATGTGATAAACAACGCAACATAACAATTTGCAACTCAATCAGACAACGTTTAGGGACTTAATTGCATATAAATGCATTTAAATGACCATTTTGTAATTTTACCAAATTACAGGACTTATTCCGTTTTTAAGTTACCAACCATTAGTTAAACATATTACATGCCTCTCTGTCAAATTTCAGCTCAAAAAATCATCCAAGCTCATTTAATTGCATCCACAACATTCATGGACCAAAACGTAAAGAAACAGAACTTCAAAAGATTCCAATAACTAACTTAATAGCTGCGTGTTTTGGTACGAGTTTCCCTGTATCGGAACGCTCGTATCAGAACATGTTCACGCGTCTCGAAGCTCGGGCTCGTATCAAAATAGCCTCAAGGGTGTTTCGGAACATGAGATTCAAGTGGCAAAACGTATCGAAACACCCCTTCCTTATTTCGAAACCTCTAAGCCATTTTAGGTTCACCGTTTCAGTACAAGCTTAGGTTTACCGAAACACCTGGGCTTGTAATGACACTTTTTGATGGTTTTTCATATTTTAATCCATACAAAAACATTCTAACATGCTTCCAACTTGCATACAACATATCTAAACATCAAACCTCAATCATACATGGCAATTCCAACATCATAACATGGAAATAAGCATTAAGGGAAATCTATAGGCATGCAACCTAAGGAATATGCCCACTCAAGAACCAAAATACAAACCAAGGCAAATATCAACAAGTAAAGGCCATTTACAATTCATGAAAGGCATCACAAACTTGCCACAAACCAGGGAGTCTACAAATACACTCTACCAAAACATTAAGGCATCCTCCCATTGCCGATTATTACTAATAAGCAAACATAAAACCATACTTGAGCTAAGTCTCACTCCTTGGGATCCTTCTTGCTTCTTCGCTGCCCCAATTATGCTATTTCTCTGCATTATTGGAAAAGAGAGCGTAAGCAAAAATTCCTAGTGAAGGATGCTCAAAACAAACCAACAAAAACAATTTATTTTAACACCATTTCTCAAGTAGAAAACTCTATCTCATCATGCTCAATCTATCTCATGCTTGAAATTATTTTCAAAGCAAAACTACATCATTAAAACCACATGTACCATCTATCTCATGCATTAACCCAAATGCATAATCTCAAAGCAAAACCACACATGCTTGTTTCTCAAAAGCATTTCTCAATCATGTTCTCATATGCAAAACAGAATGCATAAAATCATTTATAATCAAGGTACATGTGAATATCATATATTGGCATTTTAGCAACATTACTCGGATATGCGGATAGCTTGATGGAATCTCAAATCATCAAGTCGTACCTCGGTGGAATCTCACATCACCGAACTCTCATGGCGGTATCTATCATTGCCACAAAGCTTGATGGAATCTCTCTGTTGGTAACGCTTCAAGTATTACTAATGCTATATCCCACATTGATTGGGAAAATAGCTAGTGAAGGGTATTTATACCCATGTTTCCCCCCTCCCTTGTTGAGTGGGAAAGAACAAGGGAAGTCCTTGCGCGCCGCCGTCGCCGCCGTCCGGCCTGCTCGGGCTCGGGTAACACGTGTCTTTGACACGTACATGCGCGGATATTATCTTTTTGGAGAAAATCCGTATGGAATTTTCTTAAGAACAAAAGATTTATGTGAAATAATTTTTTCTAATTATTTGTAGGCTTTGAGAAAACTGTTCGAATTTATTCTAATATAAATAGTCTGTTCTAGTGTTGAATTTAAGACTATTTTTTCAGTCAAATTCATGTGTTCATAGAGCTGTTACTGGGTTTGATTGCAGAATTAAAATGTTGTTATTGAGAAGCTGTTACAACAGCTGTTACATCAAGTTAATACTGCAATTATACAAATATAATTATGTATTTATTTGGACAGTGAAATGTCCATTATGTCCATGATGATCAGCCTATAAATAGAGGTGCTACATGCAACATTAGTATGCATAAAAAATGCACAGCAAACAGTCTCAAATTCTCTTTGCTTTCCTCCATCGTTCGATCAGTACCGCTGTTGTTCACTCCGGAGTCGAGTGTACGATTCTTGGAGCGTCCGTGTTCACCTCGGGGGACATTCTGCCTGTGAAGCGACTACACTGTTCGGGGCAATTTTGTTTCTAAGGCAGTGGCCAACATACCACGACACGGTTCATCAATTTTTCATTTATGTTTTTTTATATTTCCAGTCAGTGCTAATCAGCTAGTTTTGCAGTCCATTTTCACCAACACTCTCATCATCAAGACCTACCGTAGTGGAATCTCTCATCACCACACTCTCACTTTGGAACGAGATGGCACTACCCCAATTGCCCGAACCAAAGAGCACGTACGAATTTTGTATATTATAGTGCCCTTCTAATCCTATTGGTCGACCAATTATATCCGATAATATTAAGTCTCATCTCATGCTAATGTACTCATTTTAAACATCATTCACCTACTGTTTTTCAATGCATAAACATAAATCTATCTCATCCCATTTCAAAAGCATAAATAATGCATAGCATTTTCTCAACAAGTTATATCTTTTCAAAATCATAATTCTATCTTATGGGATCATATAAATCATCAATTCATTTCTCAAAACATGCATAAAACAATAGGTTTACATCTATCTTCAAAACATGAGCATGATCATAGAATCAAGGGGATAAAAACCGGTAAACGAGAGTGAAACATCTCAAACTTACTTCCGGGCTTAGATTAGTGTTTCAAACTCAATCTAAACCCCCCAAATCTTTCTTTTCAAGACTTTGAAAAGCTTTAAAACCAATTCCACTCACCGACAACGCCTCGCTTGCTTTGCCGAAGCGTAATCTAGCTTCTGAAGTTCCCAGAAATTCACTAATCGCTTCCGATACATTCTCCCCTATTTATACCACACAAGAACAGAGGATTAATTCATCTCAATGCATTAGAATCACCAGCAACTAATGCCACCACGTTGCATCTCAATGCATTAAAATCGCCAGCACTAAACCGAAATGTCAATATTCCAAAAGTCATTTTCCAAAATTGACTTCACCAAACCTTTATATATATATTTAGAGGATTTTAGGAATTTTTCTCAAAATTTTATCATATCCCGAACCATATTTTCCCTGAACCACTCCCAAACTAACCTGGATATCTAGTCTAGGTCCTACGAACCCCGAGTCAACCCTAAAGACTCCTAGGCCCAAAATCGGAGCGTTACAACTCTCCCCCACTTAGGAAATTTCGTCCTCAAAATTTACCTGATAGAAAAAGATAAGGAAACTACTTCTTCATATCATTTTTCCGTTCCCACGTGGCTTTCTCCAAACCACGATGTCGCCACAAGACCTTGACCAACTCAATGGTCTTACCACGAAAAACTTTGTTGTCCGAATCCAAGATCTCGACCGGTTCTTCATCATACGACAAATCTGGATTCAGCTCAATCTTCTCAACAAGCATAACATGAGACGGATCCGATCTATATCTCCGAGGCATGGATACATGGAAAACATCATGTATCTTCTCTAACTCAGGAGGCAACCTCAACCTATAAGAAATAGGTCAACCAAGTTCAAGCACCTCATACAGTCCAATAAACCTTGGACTCAACTTGCCCTTCCGGCCAAATCTCATCACCTTTTTCCAAGGTGAAACCTTCAAAAACACCTAATAACCTACATCATACTCAACCTCCTTACGCTTCAAACCTGCGTAAGACTTTTGTCGATCCGAAGCCGCTTTCAACCTCTCATTAATAAGCTTCACTTTTTTCGTAGCGCCCTTTAGTACATTAGGCAAAGAGACAAACTTCTACCCCACTTCCACCCAACAAAGAGGCGTTCTACACTTTCTTCCATACAAGGCCTCACAAGGTGCCATTTGAATACTTGGTTCATAACTATTAATGTAAGCAAACTTCACCAAAGGTAACTATTTCTCCCAAGAACCTTGGAAATCAATGATGCAACACTTCAACATATCCTCCAACACTTGGATAACCAATTCAGACTGACCATCCGTCCGCGGATGATACGAAGTACTGAATCCAAAACGCGTACCCAACGCTCGATGTAGACACTCCCAAAACCTCGCTATGAAACACGGATCTCGATCCGAAACAATAGGCTTAGGCACCACATGCAACCTCACAATCTCAAAGATGTACAAATCCGCCAACTTATCTAACATATACGTAGTATACACTGCCAGAAAATGTGCACACTTCGTAAAACGATCAACAATCACCCAAATGGAATTCTTCTTGGATGGTGTCAAAGTCAAACTCGTCACGAAATCTATGGCGATCCTCTCCCACTTCCATTCCAGAATTTTCATTGGTTGCAATAGTCCAGAAGGAAATTGATGCTCATCTTTAACACGCTGACAAACCATGCACTTACTAAGAAAATTAGTTACATCATTTTTTAAACCAACCCAATAGTACTCATCCTTCAACCCATGATACATCTTTGTACTACCATGATGGATTTTTCCCAAGACTCTTTCACCAGATTTTATTGAGAAAAAATCGTACTAATATGGCCTAAACCATTTTGATACGACCCCCATTTTACACTAGGACCATTTCGATATGTCTTCCAGCGTATCGATACGCCTATGCATTTACTCTTGCAACAGCTAGTTTCTGTCTTACAGGTACCGAAACGGGGCTCTCGTGTACCTATATGCCCTGCTTGAGAAGTGCATTTATTGTGGGAAAAATGGTCTCCATAGGCTCTATTCATGATCTCAACTACCCAAACGGTTAGAAATCAATGAAGGGATATAAAAGCAAGACTCAAAAGCTACATCAATAACTATTCATCAAGTGAGAAGCATTCAAGAAAAAATCCAATCTCTTTGAGCCTTTTAGAGTCAAACTCTTGTACCAAACTTGTGTTTTTTCATTGTAATCCTTTATTTCAAGTTTGGGGAGAGTTCACATGTAATTGGGCAGCATATAAGCCTATTTGAGAGGTCAATTTCAGTTTGCCACAATTCCTTGTAAAAGAGTGATCTTGATAAAGCTTTGGGTAGAAAGCTTGATCGATTTGTAATGGTTTCCTCATATGCCTAGAAAAGGGGATGAATTCAATAGTGAATTGTTTGAAATCCTTAGCGGGGAGCAAAGGTAGTGGATGTAGAGCTTGTTAGCAGCTTGAACCACTCTAATTTTCTTGTTCTTCAATTTTATCATTTCAATTTCTCCTTCAATTTTTTAATTTCCAATTCACCCCCTTCAAGAAGAAAATAGGCAAGTCCCAAAATCAAAGCAAGAGATGATGGATGAAGGAAGCTACAAGTTAATGACTAGGCATTGCACATGCTCTTTTTTGCACTTGGGCCAGATATGTACTCGAAGATGTCTTCATGTACAAGTGCAAAAGAGGTGTGGGACACGCTCGAGACCACTTATGAGGGCACCAACGATGTAAAGGAGACCAAGATTGGACTCCTCAACTTGACCTACGGGAATTTCAAGATGGAGCCCAATGAGAATGTCACAAAGATGTTCGATCATTTCTCCATCCTCATCAACTGTCTCAAAGGCTCCGGAGAAGTCATAAACGAACACAAGCTTGACCAGAAACTTCTCTATTTTCTTCTCGAGTCATGAGTTCTCTTCTTACGCACGAGATTATGAAGCAAGGAAGAGAAGAAGAAAAGAGAAGCGAATAAAAGTAGGTTGAGAAGAAAGAGGTAGAGAAGAAGAAACTCAGAATTGCTCTCAAAGCTTCTTTTGAAGAGAGTGATTCAAGTGAGGAGGAAGACGAAGAGATGGCAATGCTTGCCAAAAGATTCACTCCATTCATGAAGTCCAATAAAGGAAGAAAGTTTAAACGAAAAGGAGACTTCAAGAACAAGAACAAAGAAGAGGAGAAGGATCAACTCATATGCTATGAGTGCAAGAAGCCGGGGCACATAAGAACCGAATATCCCTACCTCAAAAGGAATAGCTTCGGGAAGAAGAAGAAGCTCAAGGCAAACATTGCTACTTGGAGTGACGAGGAATCATATGATGAAGTGGAGTAAGAAGTTGCCAAACTTTGTCTCATGGCTCTTGAAGAAGATCCTCAAGTAACCTCTAACTCATCTACACTTGACTTCACTTTTGATGAGCTTCAAGAAGCTTATGATGAGTTGCAAGAGGTATATGACGAATTGGTTGAGAAGTATAAGGAATAAATTTTGAAAAACAATAAAATCATTTTGATTTGAACACACAAAACGATTACTTATCTAAAACCAATTCTGAACTTGAAAAGAAGATTTGCAATTTACAAGACAATCTAAATTATTTTGAAAAAGAAAATTTTGATTTAAACAACCTTTTTCCAAGTTTCATGATCATCACCATAAGGAGGTGAATAATCTCAAATCTTCTTTGAAAAAAGTTGGGAATTCTAGTTTTGAGAAAGGTGAATCTTCAAAACTAAACTATGTGAAAATGAACTTTGTAAACCTCAAACAAAGAGACTTCCAAAGACCCTCTAGAGGTAAAAGGATTAGAAATGTATGGGTTCCTAAGGAACTAGTTACTTCTAAAAATATTCATGTCATTTCTTCTTGGATTCCCAAGAGAACGATGTTTTTGGGAGCTAATACTCATGAACCCAAAATGATTTGGGTACCAAAAACCAAGGGTTAATTCTTTTTTTGTAGGGGGCATTGCTACAAGGCCAAAGCTACATGTGCAAACTCATGGTACCTTGATAGTGGATGCTCAAGACACATGACCAGTGACAAAAGAAGATTCTTGGAGCTAAAGCCAAAAAGTGGAGTAGTAGTAACATTTGGTGACAACTCCAAAGGCCACATTGGAAGAATTGGTTCCATTGGTAATCACTCTTCCATACTCATTTATAATGTTTTGTATGTCAACGGTCTTAAGCATAATTCATTGAGCATTAGTCAATTGTGTGATAAAGGTTTTAATGTTCTTTTTTATTTAAATGGTTGCAAAATTTTGAACATTGAAACAAATCAAATAGTGCTCATTAGTCATCGTATAGGAAATATTTATATGGTGTATTTAGATGACATACACATTTCAAATGCATGCTTTGTTACTAAATATGAACATGACTGATGGCTATGACATAGAAAACTAGGACATGCAAGCATGAGTGTTTTAGAAAAAAAATGGTTTCAAAAGATCTAGTTAGAGGTTTGCGTAAAATTAAGTTTTCACTTGATAAGATTTGTGATGCATGTGCAAAAGGCTAACATAAAAGAACTTCTTTTAAACCTATTAATGATGTTTCAACTAGTAGATTTTTACAATTGATCCACATGGATCTTTTTGGCCCTATCAGGACAATGAGTTTGGATGGAAAATCATATGCATTTTTGTATTAGTAGATGATTACTCTAGATACACCGGGTTCTATTTTTAAGTACCAAGGATGAGGCTTTAGAAAAGTTCATCACAGTTTCAAAAATTACTCTAAATGATCTTGGTCGATCAATTTCTTATGTTAGAAGTGGCCATTATACCGAATTTCAAATTTAGGTTTTGAGGATTTTTGTAACTCAAATGGTACAAGCCATAATTTTTCCGCTCCTCGCACTCCTCAACAAAATGGGGTAGTTGAGAGGAAAACCCGAACTTTAGAAGGAATGTCTGGAACCATGCTTTGTGAAAACAATTTACCTAAGTATTTTTGGGCGGAAGCCACAAATATGGCTTGCTACATTATAAATCGAGTAATGATTAGGCCAATTTTAAAGAAATCTATTTATGAGATTTTAAAATCCAAGAATCCTAACATTAGCTATTTTCATCTATTTGGATGCAACTGTTTAGTTTTGAATAATGGAAAAGACAATTTATGTAAATTTGATGCAAAAAGTGATGAAACAATTTTCATAGGGTATTTTTAAACTCTAAAGCCTATCGAGTATTTAATAAAAGAACTTTAGTTGTTGAAGAGTCTATACATGTGGTTTTCGATGATAACCTCCTTCTGAGGAAGGAATCTTGTATTGATGATAATGTATGGATTTTTGAAGCCAATGATAGTGGGAAATCATCAAAGGTGGATGAAGTTCCAACCAAAGAAGAAGAAGCACAAGATCCACCTCTAAAAGCATGGAAGGACATGACTCTAGAGGAAAAGGTGGTCACCTACCGAAGTGAGTTCAACTATGTCAAAGGTGGTGAAATTTTGGGTGATCCATCCAAAGGGGTAACCACTAGATCTTCTCTTAGACTTGCTAGCAATGTTGTATTTATTTCATGCATTGAGCCTACAAATACCAAAGAAACATTAAAAGATGACTATTGGATTGTTAAGATATATGTTTTGATATAATAATTGAAAAATTGATTTGGACAAAATTGAAAATGATTTCAAAATGTTTTCTAAGTCCAAACAACTTGAAAATATTTTTAAGGGTTTTTACAAGGCTTTGAAATAACTTAAAATGTTTTTAAAGTAGCCAAACCTATGATTTTAATGTCACCGTACCGATTCGATATATACCATATCGATACTCTTTAGGGTTTCAACTACTGGGAAATTCTAGTAGCCAAAACCCATACCGATACACTTTTGTCGTATCGATAGGGAGTGCTTTAAAACTCCCCAACGGCTAGTCCGCGTACCGATACGGTTCTTTCGTGTACCGATGTGCATTAACTGCTCCCAACGGTCATTTTCCCAACGACTATTTGAAATGCAGGCCATACCGATACGCTCGTAAGCATATCGAAACGCATTACCTGGAAGAGCTCAACGGCTAGTTCCTGACGAGGAACGTACCGATACACTAACCTCCAGAATAGCAATGAATGCTGGAAAAATGCACCCCAATACCACCAATTCAATCCCAATGGTTTACAATGGCTAGAAGCTCAATTGGATGTATAAAAGGGACCTCCAAACATCCACGAAAGACTAATGCTTCAATTGTCAACAACAATATGTTCAAATATTTGTCTTAATGCTTTATTGTACATTCTTTGTATAGACAACACTTGTGAGCCTAAATTGTCACATTTGCTCAAGTGTTTAGGTTAGGGTGAGTGAGATAAATAGTTCAAACTATATACCTTATGAGGGTTTTCAAGTTTGCTAGATTTTCTCTTGCTTAAGAGTGTTTCCAAAGCTGGGGTTGTGAGCTTTGGTTGCTAGACTTAGGTTGAGTCTAGGATTGTAACGGTTGCCTCCTAAACCGGTAAAATGGGAAGAATATCTAGTGGATATTGGTTGAAAATCATTAGTGGGAGCTAAGGTAGTGGATGTAGGTGCTTGTTAGAAGGTTAAACCACTATAAATCATTGTGTCTTTTGTTTATCTTTTTGCTTCCACCAAAAACACACAAAACACAAACTTCTCCACAACTTGGCAAGCAACGGTTGAATGATCATCGATCCCAACAATTGGTATCAGAGCGAGGCTCAATTGAAGAGTACTAACATCCTATTGAGACGATCCGAAAAACTCGATACATCAATTCAATCAACCGGTTAAATGACGCAATCCATCGACAAGTCACCTTTCTTTGACGAGACCAACTATGCTTATTGAAAGACAAGAATGATGTTCTTCATCAAGTCCAAAGATTACAAGCTTTGGGACGTTGTTGAAGATGGTCCGTACGTGCCACAAAGATGCAAGTTGGAATGGAATGCGGATGATTGCAAGAAGATGGAGCTAAATCGCAAGGCTTTGCACATTCTCTTTTGCGCATTTAGCCCCAACATCTATGAGAATATGTCTTCTTGTGAAGATGTCAAGGAGGTATGAGACAAGCTTGAAGTCACATACGAAGTAAAGGAAACCAAGACCGGTCTTCTCAACCTCAATTATGAGAACTTCAAGGTGGAACCGGATGAAGACATCACGAAGATGTTCGATAGATTCTCCACCATCACAAATGGACTCAAAGGCTATGGAGAAATCATTTCAAAAGACAAGCTTGTCCGAAAGCTTCTCTATTTTCTTCCCGAGTCATGTGACTCCAAGAAGACCACCACCATTAAAGCCAAGAATCTCAAGACTTTAAATCTAGATGATTTTTAGGGGTCTCTTCTCACTCATGAAATCATGAAGAAATGAAAAGAAGAGGATAAGAAGAAGGAAGATATAAAGAAGACGGGGAAGAAGAAAATCATGGAGGTAGGCATTAACGCGAATGTCGTTGCTCTCAATTCCTCCAAATGCCAACATGAAGAATCAAGCGAGGAGGAAAGTGAAGATGAAGAGATGATTTATCTCTTCAAGAAATTCACACGATTCATGAAGAGCGAGATGACTAAATCCAAACATGAATCGAAGAATAAGATGAAGGATTCCCACAAGAGCAACAAAAAAGAATCATCTTCAAAGAAAGCATATGTGGCCACTTGGAGTGATGAAGACTCCACCAATGATGAGGTAGGCCACCTATGCTTCATGGCCCTCCAAGAGGGAGAGGTAGCTTCTAATTCAACTACTTATAATTCATATTCTTTTGATGAATTGTAAGAAGCTTATGATGAATTGGTTTTTGACTTTAAAGCTTCATTTTTGAAAAATAAGAAATTGATTTCAAAGTTAAAAACCGAAAATGATTTGCTTTCTAAAACAAATTTAGAGTTTGAAGCAAAAATCAAAGATTTTGAACTTACAGTTTCAAGTTTACAAGAATTGCTTCAAATAATTGAAAAAGATCATCAAAAAGGAAATTGATGATCTTAAGAAAGAAAAAGATTTGATTTCCAATGAAATTCAAAAGAAAATAAATTTGGGTAATTCAAATTTTTATGTGAAACAATCTAGTACCCCTAGATTTTTGAATGACAAGGTTTTTAGAAGTATTTGGGTCCCAAAAGGACTAAGTACTTCAACTAAAAAGGATGAAATTATAAAATGGATTCCTAAGGGGACTAATTTATGTGCTTCTAACGTCTATGGATCCAAAGCAATTTGGATACCAAAAATTACATGATTGTCTTATTTTAGGTGTGATGGAGAATGATCAACAAGTCAAATATTGAGGGGGAGCTCCATACACACAAGGAAAGACACTTGAAGAAGGAAGGCTTCACATCCTCCCTTGGGTTCAAGTGTGGTAAAATCTAGTCGATTTTCTTTTGTTTAATTTGATTTATTTTTATTTCAACTAGATTATCATATTTGTTGGACTAACACTTTTTGATGCTTGAGTAAGGGGGAGCCATTTTTAAAACAAAAATTCTTATTTGTGTCAAAAAAATTTTAACCTCCTATGTTATTTTGAACTTAAAGTCTTTTGAATTATTTTTGATATAACAAAAAGAGGAAGAAATGGTTTGAAAAATCAATTTTTCAAGTGAGAATAAAGGGGAGTTTCAAATTAAAAAAAATATAGCTCTTATTCAAAAATTATTTTACAAAGGGGGAGGATCACAAACAAATTGAAAATTTGTTTTATTATATAAAAAGGGGGAGATTGTTAAGATATTTTTTTGATATAATAATTGAAAAATTGATTTGAACTAAATTGAAAAGGATTTCAAAATGTTTTGTAAGTCCAAATAATTTGAAAATATGTTTAAGGGTTTTTACAAGGTTTTGGAATAACTTAAAATGATTTTAAAGTAGCCAAACCTATGATTTTAATTTCACCGCACCGATACGGTATATGCCGTATCAATATGCTTTAGGGTTTCAACTACAGGGAAATTCCAGTAACAAAAACACATACCGATACACTTTTGCTGTATCCATACAGAGTGCTTTAAAACTCCCCAACGGCTAGTTCGCGTACCGATACGGTTGTATCGCGTACCGATGCACCTTAACTGCTCCGAACGGTCATTTTCCCAATGGATATTTGAAATGTAGGTCGTACCGATATGCTCATAAACGTATCGATACTCATTAGCTGGACGAGCTCAACGGCTAGTTCCTGACGAGGATCGTATCGATACGATCATTTGTGTATCGATACACTAACCTCAAGAACAATAATGAATGCTGAAAAAATGAACCCAGCGGTTCCAATTCAATCTCAACGGTCTACAATAGCTAGAAGCTCAACTGGGAGTATAAAAGGGACCTCCAAGCATCCATGAAAGACTAATGCTTCAATTTGCAACAACAATATGATCAAAGATTTGTCTTAGTGTTGTATTGTTCTTTGTATATACAACACTTGTGAGCCTAAATTGTCACATTTGCTCAAGTGTTTAGGTTTGGGTGAGTGAGCTAAATAGTGCAAACTATCCACCTTGTGAGTGTTTTCAAGTTTGCTAGATTTTCTCTTTCATTAGAGTGTTCCCAAAGCTCGAGTTGTGAGCTTTGGTTGCTAAACTTAGGTTGAACCGGTAAAAGGGAAAGAATATCTAGTGGATATTGGTTGAAAATCCTTAGTGAGAGCTAAGGTAGTGGATGTAGGTGCTTGTTAGAAGGCCGCACCACTATAAATCTTTGTGTCTTTTGTTTATCTTTTGGCTTCCACCAAAAACACCCACAACACAAACTTCTCCACAAGTTGGCAAGGAAAGGTTGAGTGATCATCGAGCCCAAAAATACTGGCCATGCAAGAAGAACTAAATCAATTTGAGAGAAGTCAAGTTTGGACATTAGTTGATAGGCCTAATAATAAATATATTATAGGAACTAAATGAGTTTTTAGAAATAAACTAGATGAGAGTGGTAACATAATGAGGAACAAGGCTAGACTTGTTGCTCAAGGTTACACTCAAGAAGAAGGAACTGATTTTGATGAAACCTATGCACTTGTAGCTGGGATGGAATCTATTAAGATGCTTCTTGCATTTGCATGTTATCATGAATTCAAGATTTTTCAAATGGATGTTAAAAGTGCATTTTTAAATGGTTTTATTAATGAATAAGTGTATGTGGAACAACCACCCGGTTTTGAAGATCCAAAATGCCAAACCATGTTTTTAAACTTTCATAGGCTTTATACGGTTTGAAACAAGCTCCTTGATCTTGGTATGAAAGGTTATCTAATTTTTTAATTGAAAAAGGTTTTAACAAAGGAAAGGTGGATACTACACGTTTTATTAAAAAGAAATGGCAAAGATATATTAGTAGTCCAAATCTATGTTGATGATATAATTTTCGGTTCTACTAATGAAATGTTTTTCCAATATTTTGCTAAGTTGATGGAAGGTGAATTTGAGATTAGCATGATGGGGGAGCTCTCATTCTTTATGGGATTCCAAATTAAAAAAGGAAGGATGACATCTTCATCAATCAAGCAAAGTACATCAAGGACATGCTCAAGAAGTTTGGCTTGGAGAATGTGAAACCTCAAGCCACATAAATGAGCTATTCTACAAAGCTTGACAAGGATAAAGGAGGTAAGTGTGTTGATTCAAATCTTTATTATTCTATGATTGGATCTTTGATTTATCTTACTGCAAGTAGACCCAACATTATGTTTAGTGTTTTCTTGAGTGCAAGATTTCAAGCTTGTCCTAGAGAATCACACCTTATAGTCGTTAAGAGAATTTTTAGATACCTTAGAGACACACCTTGTTTAGGTCTTTGGTATCCTAGAGATTCCTTCTTTGATTTACATGCTTACTCGGATGCGGATTATAGAGGTTGTAAGATAGATTGAAAGAGAACCTCCGGTACTTGTCAATTTCTAGGTAGTATGCTTATATATTGGTTCTCTAAGAAACAAAATGGTGTAGAACTCTCTACTACCAAAGCGAAATACATATTGGCCGAAAGTTGTTATGCTTAAGTTCTTTGGATGAAGCAACAACTTTTAGACTATGAAATTGTTGTAGGGACCATACGCCTTAAGTGAGACAACACTAGTGCAATTTGTCTCACTAAGAATCCCATCAAACATTCTAGAACAAAACACATAGAAATTAGACATCATTTCATTAGAGATCATGTTTTAGAAATGATGTTGTTCTAGAATATGTAGACACTTTGAACCAATTAGCATACATTTTCACCAAACCATTAGACAAATAGTGTTTTTGGTCTCTTAGGAGAGATTTAGGTTTGACTAGCCTTTCTTGACTCTTTAGAGCATTTTTGGTGCAAAAATTGCTTAAATTTGATTGATTTCCAAGCTCTTGTGATTTTGATCCTATATGCATATATGCTTGTTTCTAGAGGGAGTATGTATTTGTTTTAGTCCATACATGTAGTTCATATGCCATAAACATGCATTTCGATGCAATTAAAATCAAATTTTTGAGCTCCTTGTTGCCCCAAATGCATATTCTGGCAAAAGAGTATCGATACAGTCCATCGCATATCAATACGGGTTCTAGAACACACTTCGGTACAAGCAAGCCTATACCTGTATAGTCATGTGTTTCAGTACAACTTAAAAAGCATAATGATACGCGATTCTGATACGCCATGTTGCATTTCGGTACGCGTAGCCATTGAGAGTTTAAATTAGCATTAAAGACCAAATTTTACTTTAATTCAAACGCCTCTCTTTTCTCTCAAAACCATAATCCGATTTTCCCTATAAATCCTCTCAAAACCTTTATTTTTTCACACAATCTTTTGAGGGCCTTTGTTTTTCAAACCAAGTCTAGGATCTATCATCAAGTTTGGTGCATCACCATCCCTCCATTCATCCATAATCCCATATTCAAGGTATAAACCCTTGTTTCTTTTCTTTTTAATTTCGTTGTTATTTATATATCGTTTTTAATCAAAATATATGTTTTTAATATGTATATAACACATGTTTCAAAGATTTTGTAAAAAAAATTCAAAACTGAAGTTTTTTTTATTCAAATATAAAATTATATTGTATATTTTTCTAAACTGTTTTTCAAAATTCTTTTTACCAAAATTTATTTTTATAATTGTATATGTTTTTAAACTATATTGTATATTTTTTTACAATACCTTGATCATTGGATTAATTATTTGGATCGAATGTGATGATTTATGCATACATGTTGTTTTGGTTTGATTTTAAATTTCAGGTTTTCTCATCCCCCAAAAAAAAGAGACCAAGAATTAGTGAGGTTGGAGAATCTTCCAAAAACGATGGTACGAGACGAAACCTCACCCTTATCATCCAAAACTATAAGATCCGTCGTGAGCGTATTAACTATATTCCTTTTTTTTAAATTCAGAGAGTTTTCAATTTTGATACCTTGATTTGTTACATCAATGGAAATTTATGCCTTTTTTTAGTATACCCGGCATTTTATCTTGTAACCTTGTCATTCTCGTTTATGCAAATGCACGGTGTCTCTACAATCCCGATTGATCTGAGGTTATAGCCATTAAATCCTATCTCATGGGGAAGAAGTTTAGGATTGATCAAACCATTTTAACAAATGTTTTTTGGTTTGAGAACATTAGGATAGATGATGAAAACTCCTTAGGCAATGTTTTTAGCTGCTCCGTAATCGTCCTCGATGCACATAATCGCATACTTCACCTCATGATCACTTGGTGGTTTTGTCCATCATGTGGGAAGTTTTCAACAATCCGCCAAGTTGAGGATTTTTGGATCCGATGCTTTCGTGAGGGTAAGCACCCGAATCTTGCTCAAATTATGTTTGCGGAGATTTTTTACCTTGTGCAATATCGTCACATCACCCTTGTCTCATATGGCACCACTTTGAGCTGTTTGTTCTCAAAGTTGGAGATTGATTGCTTGCAAGACTATGTTAAGCCCCTCACCGATCCGATCGACGAGCTTTCCTTAGGTCGTTCCAAATTCTATTATATTAATGGAGAATGGGTTCGTCTTGAGGTTCCTCCTCAAGGTGTTGAACCCGATCTGGTGGCTCCTCAAGCTCCGATGGCCCAACCTTCTATGGATGGTCTCATGGCCTATCTTAATGATTAATTTAATTCCTTAGGCACCAATATTGAATCTTTGGATACATCTATGACTTTCAGGTTTGCCGCTATCGAAAATCGCTCCACATCCTTGGAAGAAAGAATGACTAACATTGAGATCGAGTCACTTAAATTGAAAATCAACAAAACTCAATGGACATCTCTCTCACCGGTTTGCATGATGCATGGCTCCAATCTCAAGCTAAACAAGCCAATGATGAAGATGAGGATGAAGAGGATGACGACGATGAGGATGTGTCTTAGGCTTATGCATTTTGTGCCATATCATATCATATTATGATTTTAATTTTATGCACCTATGTTATTTTCTTATGAACCTATGCTTTGAGTTTGTGTTTTTAGGATTTGAGTTTGGATTTATGTTGCTTTGAACTTTTATGCTTTAAAGATTAATAATACCTTTTTTGTTTGCTTTATATTGCTTCAATATTTATATCTTGCTTATTCCATTGATTTTGATCTAACAAAAAGGGGGAGAAATACTTGAAGAGCCAAAAAAATTTAAAGTTTTTCAAAACCTAGCTTAAAGTAAGGGGGAGTATTTTTCAAACTACTTAAAAATTTACTTTGGTTTTTGTTATATTAAGAAGGGGATATTGTAAAACCTATGTTTGATTTTGATATAGCAAATTATTTAAGGACCAATTTGCAAAACTAAATAAATTTTTAAGTACTCAAAAGTCTCACTCAAAGTCAAAACTTAAACCCTAAAATTTTCTGTGTTTCAAGCCAAACTTTACCAAATCGCCCATGCGTATCGATACGCTCTATAGTGTTTCAATATGTATTTTGGCTACTAGAATTTTATTCAACACATCGTTTTGATACGACTCACCCTGTTTCGATACGGGCTTTCCCGTTTCAATACGACTTTCTACCTTGGTTTTATACTTATGAGTTTTGGTATAGGTCTTAGGCATACCGATCCTCAGCTTTGGTACGACATGTTAGCATACCGATACGGGGTCTTAAGATTTTTAAAATCTTTGCATTAAATTTTTCGACCGTTGAATGTCAGTTAAATCCTTAGAATTTTGTTATACCGTACCAATACAAGTGACGTCCGTTTTGATACATCTTTGCATAAACAAGGTTTTTGTTTTGATACACCCCTAGGCGTACCCATTCATTTTCCCCAAGACTTTTTCCTCATATTCTAGTGAGATGTTGAGTGTATAAAAGTTCTATATTTTACCCCTCATTTACCCATATTTCTGCTTCATTCAAGCATAATTCATTGCATTTAGGATAGAGTATTGCATATACATCACAATTAGATAAAATGGCACATTTCCTACTGATTTTGGTTATTTTGCAGGTATCTGCTGCGGCAGACTCAGGGCAGCGAAGGAGTAGAGGTGGATCGCAGAACTGGAGTCGAGAAGCAAATGCTACCGTGGCTACTGCCGTGGCAGCCATGACGACAGAATGGTGAGGTGGAAAAGTGAAGTGGAGCTCGACAGATACAGGACTTCAAGCCAGTCTGTCGTGGACCACTCCTATATTTTTCTGAGCCCTGAAGTAGAATGAAGGCCAAGCCCAAAGTCCAAGGAAGAAACTCAAGGCAAGAAAAGAGGACGAATTAAAGACATCTACTTAGAAGATTTAATCTTTAATAGAGTTGTACTTTAGTTTAAACTTGTATTCTTGCCATATTAGAAAACTTGGACCCAAGGCCTATATAAAGGCATGTAATTCGACCTAGGGAAGGATATCTCATTCCTAGCCGTCTTCCCCTAAACCCTTGTCGTTACACCCTCTTCACCATGTTCTAAACTCCCCCTAGGGCTAAGGGTTGATTCTATAAAGTAGTTGCAAGGATTGTATTGTTTTAGGAATTTTCTGTCAAGAAATAAAAGCTTCAAGTTTATTTATTCTAGTTTTTCGTATCTTCCAAGAGTATCAGGAGAGCATTGTGAGGTTATCTATTTGTTTGATATCGGGAGAGTCAAGCATACGAATGGAATAAATACATGTTCTCCAGCTTATGGTTAAACCATCTTGGCTTAGGGATAAGTTCAAGGTTAAGTGGCTAAAGAAGAATTCAACAACTTTGGTGTTCACCCTTTGGTTCACGCCGGGAGGTATCATCCAAAAAGTGTCCATCAACAGAACTTGGGCCTAGGGATAGGACAAGTCATAACAAGGATTCTTGCCAAGCTTGAAGTAAAGAGTTGTTGATCGCTGTCGCGGCGACAACAGACCTCTGCCGCGACAGGTCCTGCCGCGACAGGAACAACGACAGAAGACAGAAGTTTCTCTAACAGTGGAACACCTGCACTGCTGAGCAATTCAATACCGACCTATTCTTTAAATCTGATTTCTTCATCTTTTACTTTAGTTGTTTCTCAAGATTACTTCACCAATTCAATTAAACTATTTCTTTCTCTTGTGTGCAGAATTTCAAGGATAGAGTTAATTCCAGTCCCTATGGAGACGATATCCGATACTCCAGTATCACTTTACTACTTGCGTCGTGTACACTTGCACTATTTGCGATAGGACTCTTTTACATGCAACAAGTTTTTGGCTTTGTTGCCGGGGACTAGCAACATATCTTTACCCTTTTTATTACTGCACTTTTCTTTTTATTTTTCTGTTTTTAGTGGTGTTATTTATCCCGTGCTTTTCACAAGGTTTTTTGTTTGCTTATGCGTAGATCTTGACGAGGTAAAGAACCTGAGTACGAACTAGACCCAGAAATCGAACGCACGTACCAACTCAGGAACCAGGCCCGTCTCTTGATAGCAAGAAACAACTATCTTGAGGAGAAACTAGAAGCAATGGTGAACGGAAGGCAAAACGACGGGATAGATGACCCCGACAACAATAACCAGAGAGTTATTGTTGATCCTCCCCAAGATGCCCGGAATGAACGGCCCGCTGCCGCTGCCGCACGACAGACCTATCGAGACTACATGGACAATGACCATGTTGAACTGGAAACCACCTTGCCAGACGTGGAAGCTGAAAACTTCGAGCTGAAACCTGTCATGTTCAGCATGATAAATTCCGCTGGCCAATTTAGTGGTTCTGGTACTGAGGATGCCCGAGAACATCTGAAAATGTTTCGAGAAATCTGTGGATCGTTCAGACTGCCAGGAATAAATCCGGAAGTAATGAGGCTCCGGTTATTTCCTCATTCATTGAGAGATAGAGCGAAAACTTGGTGGAATAAATTAACGTCGGGTTCAATAAGGACTTGGGCAGATCTCTCTTGTGAATTCCTTTCTCGTTTTAATCCTCCTCATTTATCTGAAAGATTGTGTAACTAGATTGCTACTTTTCAACAGGATGATGACGAACCAATGCACAAGGCGTGGGACAGATTTACAACTCTTTTATGGAACTGCCCAATGTATGGATTCCCTGTGTGGAATCAGCTCGTCAAATTCTACAACGCTTCCAACGCACATACTCGACTGAGAATAGATTCAGCAGCGAATGGGCTATTACTGGATAAAGAACCAGACGAGGCAATGATAGTGTTGAAAAAGTTAGCAAAGAGCGATGATCAATTTCCTACAGCTAGGAGAGGGGGCAAACGAGGAATATCTGTAAAGGATTATGAAGCTGATAATTCAATGAAATCACAGGTTGCATACCTCACAAAGATAGTCTAAAATCTGCAGCGGAAAGATTCTAAAGCCGTATATTCTACAGAAGAGGTATGTGAAACCTGTAGCGGGAATCACAGTTCAGAAGACTGTCCTTTACAGTTGGAAGAAGGGATGTATGTTGGGAACTATAACAAGCCAAGAAATTATGACTCCAACAATTACAATCCCAACTGGAGGAATGATCCAAAGTTTTCCTGGAGCAATCCGAACAATGCACTAAATCCTCTAGTGCAGAACAACCAGAACCAAGGGGTACGAGGAATTATGTCGCGACAACATCCACAACAGCAGCCGGCAGCAGCGCCTAGTATACTGGAATAGACCTTGGCAACTTCTATGTCACAGACGGGAGCATACATGGCGAACATGGACCACTTTGTCAAGAAAATTGAATCATTCATGGACAAGATAAATATGAGGATGACAAACCATGAGGCTACCCTAAAATATCTGGAGACAAAGATGGGCCAAGTTTCCCAGTATATCAAGCCGAGGAAGAACGAAGGATTCCCTAGTGATACTGAGGTCACTAGAAAACCCACACCTGAGCAGTGTAAAGCAATCACAACTAGGAGTGGGAAACAGTTAAAAGGGCCGGAAATAAAAGACATACCGAGTAAGGATCCGACCCTAGAAACACCTACCGTGAACACTGCCCCGTCAGAGGAAGAACAACCTGCTGTTGACACACCTGCCGCGACAGTAGAAGGGACAGAGGAGCAGACAGAAGATGCTGAAGAACTTAAGCCTCCTCAGATCCGAATTCCATGTGAAGGACACCTTGAAGATTACCGTCCTCCACGTCTTTTTCCATAGCGGTTACAGAAGCAGAAACAAGAGTACCAGCTTAAAAAGATTTATGATATTTTTAAGCAGGTACACATTAACATACCGCTGCTAGAGGCCATCAAGCAGATGCCTGGATATGCTAAGTTTCTCAAGGACGCAATGTCCAAAAGGTCCAGACTTGGGGAATTCGAGACAATAAAGATGACAAAAGGATGTATGATAATTTTGCACAAGCATCCACCCCAAAAGAAGAAGGACCCTGGGAGCTTCATCACACCATGCATAATTGGCGATAAGTTCGTGGATAAGGCACTTTGTTATCTTGGTGCTAGCATAAATCTAATGCCCAAATCTGTGTTTCAGAAATTAGGTATTGGACGAGAAAGGCCCACGACAGTCATGCTGCAACTGGCAAACCGCTCTTATGTACAACCAGAAGGGAAGATCGAAGATATTCTAGTAAGAGTGGATAAATTTATTTTTCCTGCTGACTTTCTTGTTTTACACTGTGAAGCAGATGAAAATGCATCGATCATCTTGGGGCGACCCTTCCTAGCCACAGGGAGAACTGTGATCGATGTTGAGAAAGGAGAACTGACGATGAGTGTAAATGATCAGCAAATCAAACTCAATGTTCTCCACGGAATAAAACAGGCTGATGCAGAAGAAGAGTGCAAGGCAATCTCTGATGTAGTTCTTGACCAACCGTGCATCATGTCGAACTGCCAAGACAGACAGTTTGGTCACTGCCACCGCAGTCACCCAGAAGACTGTCACGGCAGCAACGACGACAGTGACTCCTCAGACATAGAAACATCCGACACTGAAGGTCCTGAGGAGGTAAATTGGATAGGCACACGACCAGGTAAGTTCTTCGAGCCTTTAAATTATACCTCGAATGAACATGTAATCCAGAAGCCTTCCATTGAAAAGCCACATGTTCTAGACCTTAAACCCCTGCCAGGGCAACTTAAAAATGTCTTTCTTGGTTTAAATGATACGTTGCCCGTAATCATCTCTTCCAAGTTGATGCAGGAACAGGAGTAGTGGCTAATCAAAATGCTACATCAACATAAGAAGGTCATTGGATGGACTATAGCTGATATCCAAGGCATCAGTCCGGCGTTATGAATGCACAAGATACTCTTGAAAGATGATCATAAGCCGACCATTGATGCCCAAAGACGAATGAACGAGGCTATGAGAGTGGTGGTGCAGAAAGAAATTATCAAGTGGCTGGATGCCGGAATAATATAAGCCATCTCGGATAGCAAGTGGGTGAGCCCGGTGCAATGTGTGCCCAAAAAGGGAGGCATAACCGTAGTAACCAACGAAGAAAACGAACTAATCCCAACCAGGACTATGACCAGTTGGAGGGTTTGTATGGACTACCGGAAGCTTAATAAAGCTACCCGGAAGGACCACTTCTACTTACCTTTTATTGATCAAATACTAGATAAATTAGCGGGGAAACCTTACTACTGTTTTCTTGATGGTTACTCAGATTATAACCAAATAGCAATCGCACTGGAGGACCAAGAGAAAACCACCTTCACATGCCCGTACGATACCTATGCCTTTCGAAGAATGCCATTCGTGCTCTGCAATGCACCAGCAACCTTCCAACGGTGCATGATGGCAATATTCTCCGACATGGTGGAGGATTTCCTAGAGATTTTCATGGACGACTTTTCCGTCTTTGGAGACAGCTTTGAAGGTTGTTTAGGCAACTTACAGAAGGTTCTTGAGAGATGCGAAGAGGCGAACTTGGTTTTGAACTGGGAAAAATGCCACTTCATGGTGAATGAAGGAATAGTACTGGGCCATAAGGTGAGCTGCCGCGACATAGAGGTGGACAGAGCCAAAATAGAGGATATCGAAAAGCTGCCGCCACCCACCATATTCAAGGGGATTCGAAGTTTCTTAGGGAATGCAGGGTTTTATCGACGATTTATAGCCAATTTTTTTAAGATTACAAAGCCCCCATGTCATCTATTGGAACAGAATCGCCCCTATGATTTTAATGCTGAATGTACTGAGACATTCAGAATCCTGAAGGAGAAGCTGGTAACAGCTCCGATCGTACATCCACCAGACTAGAGTTTGCCATTTGAAATAATGTGTGATGCTAGTGATTACGCTGTCGGGGCAGCATTAGGGCAGAGGAAGGATAAGCTTTTCCATGTGATTTACTATGCCAGCAAAACACTGAATGATGCCCAAATCAACTACACCACGACAGAGAAGGAACTATTAGCAGTGGTGTTCTCAATTGACAAGTTTCATCCGTATATACTTGGAACGAAGGTTGTGGTCCACACAGACCATTCAGCGCTAAAGTATATGTTCACAAAGAAAGATGCAAAACCTAGATTGATACGTTGGATTCTCCTACTGCAAGAATTTGACATTGACATCAAGGATAAAAAGGGAACAGAGAACCAAGTAGCAGACCACTTGTCAAGGCTGGAGACAGGAAGGAGTCAATCCACAGACGAGACCAACATACTGGAGACCTTCCCAGATGAGCAGTTGTTTGCTGCCACCAGCACTACCGCGACAGCCATGGCGGTAGGTAAGCTTTCTGAAACCCCTTGGTATGCTGACATTGTTAATCACATTGTATGCGAGTTATTACCTCATGAGCTTAACTACCAAGCAAGGAAGAGGTTCCAAGATGATGCAAAACATTATTATTGGGACGAACCTCTTCTTTTCAAACACGGTACATATCAGATTATCAGGAGATGCATACCATAGGACGAATAGAATGATGTGCTTCACCACTGTCATGCTTCCCCTTATAGAGGACACCTAGGATGTTCAAAGATGCACAAGCCTTTTACAAGAGCTGTGACAAATGCCAAAAGAATTGGAAAAATATCGAGAAGGCATGAGATGCCACTATAGAACATATTGGATGCCGAAATCTTCGATGTATGGGGAATCGACTTCATGGGGCCATTCCCAGCATCTTGTGGGAATTTGTACATCCTACTAGCAGTGGACTATGTGTCAAAGTGGGTAGAAGCGATCGCCACTCAAAAGAACGATGCCAAGACTGTACAAAGATTTCTTCACAAGAACATCTTCTCCAGATTTGGCATCCCAAGGGCGATAATTAGCGACGAGAGGAGGCATTTCGATAATAGGCTAATCGCTGTTGCACTAAGGAAATACGGAGTGAAGCACCAAATTGCAACAGCATACCACCCTCAAACCAATGGACAGGCCGAGATATCCAACAGAAAAGTAAAGAACATACTAGAGAAGATGGTTAAACCCACTCGAAAGGTTTGGTCTCTACATTTTAATGATGCACTCTGGTCCTACAGAACATCGTTCAAGACACCATTGGGGATGTCACCCTATCGACTCATCTATGGGAAAACCTGTCATTTACCTGTTGAGATAGAACACAGAGCTTACTGGGCTATCAGGGCAGAAAAAATGGAATGGGATAAGGCAGGACAGAAAAGGCTACTAGACTTGAATGAGATAGAGGAAATTCGAGCAATGGCCTACGACAATGCCAAGATCTACAAGGACAAAACCAAGAAGTGGCACGACAGGAAGCTGCTGCCTTGACAGTTCTGCCCAGGCAGCAGGTGTTGTTGTTCGACTCTAGGTTGAAGCTTTTCACAGGAAAGCTTAAATCTAGGTGGTCCGGTCCTTTCCAGGTTATCCAAGTTTTCCCTCATGGTGTCATTACAATCAAATCAATAAAGGATGGGCACCAATTCAAGGTCAATGGACAGGGGCTCAAGTATTATCAGGGGAGTGAAGCCCCAAGGATGCAGGAAGTAGTTACTTTAGGAGATGCCCCTCAAGGCATCCCTAATTTAACTTAGTTTTATTTTACTTAAATTATTTATTTATTAGGAATTAAGATTTTTATTTATTTATTTTAGAAACTAAGATTTTAATTCAGTTTATTTATTTAATTATTTTTAGGAAATAAAGGAAGCAAGGCAAAGAGGAAGAATGAACCAGCCCAACGCATTCATAATAGCCCAAAAAGACCAACGGACACACATGTCGTCCCAGCCTGTCACCAGCTGTCGCGACATACGCGGTGAAGACAACCTGTCACGGAGCTGTCGCGACAGACATGCAAATGCGTAACAGACGCGCAGCAGACATGGAAACTTGTGACAGACGCGTCAGAAACCACGTAACAGCTGGCCCCGTTATTCGCGCCTGCCGTTACAGTCTCAACGGGCAGAAAAACCCCATTCTCTATGAACCCCCACTCCCTTTTCATTTTTCATCTCATTTTCATTCTCTCAACTTGCTTCCTCTATTTTAGATCTCAGAAAATTTCTTTTTCATTTTTCTACAGTTCATTGCAATGGCTAGCAGAAACACCCGACGCAGCGCTGCCTCCACCTCTGCCACGACAGTGTCAACACCAAGCCACATCGGCACACCCAACCGGTTCGCATCCACAGATTCAGCAAAGAGTTACTACGGTTCTTTCCAGAAGAGAGAAATGTAGGAAGAACGAGGGTTCGTTTATACCCAAACGACGGGAGAGCTAGGGCTAGAAGGCTTCATCGCCAAGAAGATACAAGCACTCAAATGGCAGAAGTTTGCTGCCCAGCCTGAAGAAATGAACGTAACCCTCGTTCGTGAATTCTACGCTGTCGTCACCGACAAGGATGCCGCGACAATGACTGTCCAAGGCAAAGCAATCTCTCTCGAGCCAGCGTATATCAACACGCTTTATGGGCTGTACGTGAGCAAGAAGGAAGAAGCCCACCTGAGGTTTGTGAACAGTCTGTCGCCGGCAGACTATGAAGCTGTCATGGCAGAAGTGACAGAGGAAGGTACAGAGTGGAATGATGACCCGAAGCACCGATGGACTGTGAGGAGGGCCCAGCTTACCCCACAAGCCAAATTGTGGAACCATTTTTTCAAAAATCGCCTCATGCCTACCTCCCACAACACCACTGTCGACCGGTAGAGGTTAGCCCTCGTCCACTCTATTCTAAATGAGAGGCAAATCAACGTCGGCCGCTACATCCGAGACGGAATTCTCTAGTGTGCTCTCTGACATTCAGGCCCCCTAGTCTTCCCCTATCTCATCGCCACAATCTGTCGGGGCAACAACGTGCCAAAAATTGACGAGGATGTCAAGGTCCAGGGGAAAGGGTGGACGCAGCAGAATATCTACAGTCTTATGGAATTGAAAGCTGCCACCCCTCTATCGTACATAAACCCCTCTGCCACGAAAGAACCGACGACAGACCCTAGCTCCCCTGAACCTTTCGCAGCAGACCCAGAGCAGACGCCAGAAGTACCATCGACAGACACCTCCAACCAAATTTTGACGATGCTGAAAAAGATGGAGGAACGACAGCTCGGCCTGATGGGTTTTATGAGGGACTTCACTGCCGCAACGGTAAATTTTATTAAGAATGATTTAAATTTTACCAATGTGCAATTCCCCTCTTTCCCAGAAAATCTCTTTGCTGCACCCACACCTGCTGCGAGCCCCAGAACTTCCTATGCTGCCTCCACACCCACACCTGCCACGACCGGCGAAGGCGGCAAAAAATCTGCCAATCCCAGAGGATAGAAGAGGAAGGACCCCCTATCGGAAATCAACCCAAAATATTTTGAAGCGTTCTCCTCCTCCTCCGCCTGGCATGATTCTAACTCAAAGCCATCCGTAGCCCAAGACATCTCCAAGGACTTTCCTCCAATGAAAAGGAAGAAGCTGAACGAGACTGTCGAAGGACCCTGCCCCGGCAGATCTGACACCAACAGTAGCAGCAGCAACGATGATGACCTCCAGGTCTTGGACCAGCCCCCACACATCTCACCGACTAGAGTCCAGCCACCTCGAGAGGTAAAGAAGAAGATGGCCTCCGTGTCCCCCAGCAACCTGCCAGCCCCGGCCGTCAAAGTCACTACCCGCCGGCAGCTCCAAGTCAGCAGCAGCAACGACGACAGCTCCTCCACTTAAGTGCTTTTACTTATATATTTGTTGTCTTTGTTGTTGTTTTATCTATTCTGTGATGTATTTTCTGTTTTTCATTTTTATTATTGTCATGCATTGAGGGCAATGCAACCCTCGAGTTTAGGGGTGGGCATCCCCCCATTAATGAACTTGTTAGTTGTGTCTTAATTTGTATCTAATTGCTAGTTTATTTTTGTGTCAAAAAAATGAAAATAAAAACAAAATTTTGGCGTAAGTCTTTGAACTGAACTTACCTTCCGCGACATACTCTGTCGTGACAGTGCCTTTAGGATGTTTTTAGGAAATATTTAGAGTCTTGCTATAGTTCTGATCTTTAGAACACCCTTTGTGACTCTTATGCTGTCTAGACTTATGTAGTGCACTTGAATAGGAATGTTTACCCACTTGAGTTGCACTTAGAGGTGCCTATCACTAGCTCTAGGAAAGGAATAAAAGAAAGAAAGTTTTCAGACTCACTTGCCCGCAAAACTGCCTTACAATGATTTTAGGAAGATTTTTCTTTGAGCTTAAGTTGGAAAAAACTAAAGGAGCCTAAGAATTGCCTCCAAAAAAAAAGAAGTTGAGTCAAGAGTTAGAAAAAAACTAAAGGAGACTAAGAATTGCCTCCAGAAAAAATGAATTGGCATAAAACTCAAGTTTGTAAGCGTAATTATTCTGGTAAGCTAAGGGTGTCTAGGCACATATTTGTTCACAAAACTTGCACACACTGCACAAGAACTATAGAATTGTTCCGGATAAATCCAGAAACGCCCGACAAGGTACTGCTCTTGATAGTGAATGTGTGGTAGGTAATGAAAAGTTCACTGAATTAATCCAAACCAAAAAGTGTTTATTTTTAGTTAGGTTGTATTTGCTTGAGGACAAGCAAGAATTTGAGTTTGGGGGTGTGTTGAGTGTATAAAAGTTCTATATTTTTCCCCTCATTTACCCATATTTCTGCTTCATTCAAGCATAATTCATTGCATTTAGGATAGAGTATTGCATATACATCACAATTAGATAAAATGGCACAGTTGCTACTGATTTTGGTTAATTTGCAGGTATCTGTTGCGGAAGACTCAGGGCAGCGAAGGAGCAGAGGTGGATCGCAGAACTGGAGTCGAGAAGCAAACGCTGTCGTGGCTACTGTCGTGGCAGCCATGACGACAGAATGGTGAGGTGGAAAAGTGAAGTGGAGCTCGACAGATAGAGGACTTCAAGCCGGTCTGTCGTGGACCACTCCTATATTTTCTGTGCCCTGAAGTATAATGAAGGCCAAGCCCAAAGTCCAAGGAATAAATTCAAGGCAAGAAAAGAGGACGAATTAAAGACATCTACTCAGAAGATTTAATCTTTAATAGAGTTGTACTTTAGTTTAAACTTGTATTCTTGCCATATTAGAAAACTTGGACCCAATGCCTATATAAAGGCATGTAATTCGACCTAGGGAAGGATATCTCATTCCTAGCCATATTCCCCTAAACCCTTGTCGTTACACCCTCTTCACCATGTTCTAAACTCCTCCTAGGGCTAAGGGTTGATTCTGTAAAGTAGTTGCAAGGATTGTATTGTTTTAGGAATTTTTTGTCAAGAAATAAAAGCTTCAAGTTTATTTATTCTGGTTTTTCATATCTTACAAGAGTACCGGGAGAGCATTGTGAGGTTATCTATTCGTTTGATATTGGGAGAGTCAAGCATACGAACGGAATAAATACGTGTTTTCCAGCTTATGGTTAAACCATCTTGGCTTAAGGATAAGTTCAAGGTTAAGTGGCTAAAGAAGAATTCAACAACTTTGGTGTTCACCCTTTGATTCACGCCGGGAGGTATCATCCAAGAAGTGTCCATCAACAGAAATTGGGCCTAGGGATAGGACAAGTCATAACAGGGATTCATGCCAAGCTTGAAGTAAAGAGTTGTTGATCGCTGCCGCGACGACAACAGACCTCTGCCGCGACCGGTGCTGCCGCGACAGAAGACAAAAGTTTCTCTAACAGTGCAACACCTGCACTACTGAGCAATTCAATACCGTCCTATTCTTTAAATCTTATTTCTTCATCTTTTACTTTAGTTGTTTCTCAAGATTACTTCACCAATTCAATTAAACTATTTCTTTCTCTTGTGCAGAATTTCAAGGATAGAGTTAATTCTAGTCCCTGTGGAGACGATATCCGATACTCCAGTATCACTTTACTACTTGCATCGTGTACACTTGCACTATTTGCGATAGGACTCTTTTACACGCAACATGAGACAAAAAATGTACCGATACTACCTAAACCGTTTCGATACGACCCCTATTTTACACTAAGATCGATTCGATATGCCTTCCCGTGTATCGATACGCCACTACATTTACTCTTGCAACGACAAGTTTCTGTCTTACAGGTACCGAAACGGGGATCCCGTGTACCCATACGCCCTGCCTGAGAAGTGCATTTATTATAGGAAAAATGGTCTCCAACGACTCTATTCATGATCTCAGCTATCCAAACAATTAGAAATCAATGAGGGGATATAAAAGCAAGGCTCAAAAGCTACAACAACACCTATTCATCAAGTGAGAAGCATTCAAGAAAAAATAGAATCTCTTTGAGCCTTTTAGAGTCAAATTCGTGTACCCAACTTGTGATTTTTCATTGTAATCCTTTATTTCAAGTTTGGGGAGAGTTCACTTGCAATTGGGCAACATATAAGCCTATTTGAGAGATGAATTTTAGTTTGCCACAATTCCTTGTAAAAGAGTGATCTTGATCAAGCTTTGGGTAGAAAAGCTTGATCGATTTGTAACGCTTTCCTCCTAAGCCTAGAAAAGGGGAAGAATTAATTAGTGAATTGTTTGAAATCCTTAGTGGGGAGCTAAAGTAGTGGATGTAGAGCTTGTTAGAAGCTTGAACTATACTAAATCTCTTGTTCTTCAATTTTATCATTTCAATTTCCTCCCTTCAATTTTTTAATTGCCAATTCACACCATGTTTACCATTTACATTCGATTGATCATCCCAACAACATGTAACCGTAAATCGATCCAGTCTGCTACATTTCCCCCCGATCCAAACCATGTGAATTTACACCCAGAAAAAAGGGAGGTCCAGAACACCAATATTCTCACAAAATTCACCAAATTCCTGCATACTACGTCTATTAGAAATGTATCTCATTCTCTCATCAACTGACTTAACCGGATTGAAGTCTCCACCAAGGCACCATGGATCATTGCGCAAGGAATTGATATTTTGAATTTCCTCCCACAATTGTATTTGTGCATCTAGCAAACATGGTGCATAAACCGAACCCATCACACATTTCCATTCCTCACCGATCCACTTACCCTTGATTAGGACAATATTTTGCACAATTCTATGTTCCACTGCCATGACTTTGGTTGTATCCCATATTGTCAAGATGCTACCAGATTTGGCTACAGAAGGAGCAAACACGTAATCAAAGATATCAGAAAACAAAATATGACTCACATGGTCCCTAGAAATTGTCTCTAACATCGTTTCCTAGAGCATAGACATGTCTCATCGATGTTGTCGTAAAGATTTTTGAACAGCTTTATTCTTTGTCGCGACTCCTAAACCACAGACAATCCACGACAACACCGTCATAAAGGCCTCAATGGCTTTTCGACCATTCTTCAATAATTCTTGCAAATTCCTAAACAATCTCCTCCTCGTTATCGTTAGTATTTGTACCCACTAGGCGACCAAAGTCAATTGTTTCTTTTGCCTCTCGAAGTATCGGTTTTTTGTTGTTTACAAAATCTAAGTTGAATAGCGATCCTTTGGCCACTTCTTTGGTTTTTTAGTGTGTTTTGCTCTATCCCCCTTCCCTTCTTTTGCATATGCGATGCTACCTCTTCTTTCTCACCCGGCGATTGTAAACTCACAATAATGTTAGTCATACTACGATCTTTCCTTTCGCAACCTTTATAAAACATATGTTCTGATAACGTAGCCCTTTTTTAATCAGCTCACCAGAGATAGTCTCGGTTCCCTCCACTTGTGGCTATTGTATGGGAACTGTAATACACCAAATTATAGCCTAGTTAAAATTTTAATTTAAATAGAAAAGTAGAGTATAAACAAATTTTTTAAACTAGAATTAAAATGTAAGACTTAAAGCTAGGAATCTATGATTAGATATTCTAAACACTAATTACATTATTATAACTAAGTATTATAATAAATTAAATGGTAAAATAATACTTGGCTATGGGAACAACCAAGTTTCATCACCACCACCCAAAGGGGATAGTGGGACACACGACAAAACCCAAAGCTAGACACCAAATGGTGTCATACTCTTTCTCCTTCACACACCACCAAAACCATGCAAGAAAAACAAAAGAAAGATTAGGAGAGAGAGAGAGAGAACTGATGTTTGTAGAAGATTGGGCTAGAAATCCATTTTAGAATTTGCATGCATGTTCACTTAAAATTCATGTAAGTGTTTATGTTGTTACCGATCTTGTTCTTGAAAGTTTGTTTATTTTTAATGAATTTTGGGTTATGATGTTGCTGAAAAATTGATGTTGAATGCTTCATTGTGTTGAAATAATACTGGGTTAATAGATTTATTGAACAAAATCTGGAAATTTTGCATAAAACACAAAAGGATACAAAACGGCCCAGATTCGTACATGTAGAACAACCTATAGAAATCTGCGTTTTTGAACATGTTAGAGGCAAAACTGGAAATATTTTCATAGGACCAAGTTGTAGAAAATTTAATTTACTATAGGATAGAGGTCTTTGAAGCATAAAAATGTTCATAGGATTGCTGGAAAATGAGTTAGAACAAAATTGGTCACGTTTGGGAACTCAATTGGTGATTAGGGACTGTTTTAGAATAAATATAAAATATATCAGTACTGAAATGAACAAAGTGAAGGAACCTAAATAACAGGAAAAGCAATGGTAAAAAGGGATAAAATAAACTAGTAAGGGTACTAAGTTGAAAAGATCACTAAAGTGGGTTAAAACTCAAGATCGGCAGGTATGATTCTGAAAAATCACCTAACTTTGAACATTAAATTGTATTAATGTAGAATAGATAAAAATATGTGCTATACGTGGTTAGAAAGATGGTTGAATAATCTTTCTAGGGATACAAATTAATTGAATATCCAATATGTATACTAAAAGTTATGGACAGAATACTACAAGGTGTCCAAATTGCCTGAAACTAGGCATATTAGGATATAATGTGAAAATGCTTGTTTGTATGTCATATATGGATTAATTCTAATTATGTATTTGTGTCATTAATACATGTAATGGTAGACCAAGATATAGAAGAGGCTTGTGAGGGCATCAAGGTTGGGCAAACAAAGGAAAGAAATAAGGGGATTATCATTCAAGAATAGCTTGGAGTTCTTGTGAGTGTAGCTATCAATAGGGTTGGGACTTAGGTCCTAACCAAGCTTGATTATGATTATGTTCTATTTAGATGTTTCTATGAAAATGGACTTAAAATATATTTGGTAAATAACTAAGGGAAGAATTGTATATACTAAGCTTGATAAATGTATAATATGTATTAGACCTTGTATGATTACATGATGCTATGACATTTTTAATGCCTTAAATGTCATGACATGTTTAATGCCCTGAATGCCATGACATATTTAATGTCTTGAATGCTTAGATTGGCTACTTTATAAATCATGCTTAAAGAATGATATATTGTGATAATGAACTAAGGTTCACTAGCCTAAGGGCTCCATGATCTTGTTAAATGTCTAATGACATCTTGGATAAACTTGAAATGTGCCTTGAACATGCCTTGATTCTTGCCTTGATTATATCACGTATCTTGATAAATGAAAACCAAATTAAATGATGCCTTGGTAGCTAGCGAGTCATAGGTAGGATGGCATGCCATAGAGTCTTTAGCTCATTTGTGTTGGGTGGTCTACGGACCGGGCTAAGGCCCTTAATTGGCGACAATTGGAGGGATGTGTGTTATGGTCTTTGGCGACAGTAGGAGGGATATGACCAAAACTACAGTGCATCTTGATTTGGAGACAGTTGGTTGGTGACTCGATTACCTAGACTTGACTACATATCAAGGCCTAATCTTGAATTGATTATCTAATATTACTATAGCAAAGCTTGGATATCTTTTGAATTTGAAATGAAACTTGACTTGAGCCTATACTTGAATTTGATGGTATAATCCTGAAAATGCAAAGTTTGCTATCACATGCACATGAAATGAATATTGAATCCATTGATTAAACTTGTGGTATGCCATGACATTTGAGATGTGACATGTATTCATGATTTCAATGATAATATGCAATGTTGGCTTGGAATTGACTAGCGATATGTATACACATGACCTTGAAATGCCATGGCTATAGATTTGAGTAAGTGTATGGAATGATATAATGCTCTGCATGATCTAGAATATTCTAGTGTCTTGTATTCTTGTATAAGCTTGATCTTCATGAACCTAGCTAGGTCTCCTTTGAATAAGATACACTTTAAAACTTGAATAAACTTGCCTAGCTTAGGTTGCTACCTCACTAAGTACTTAACCATACTTATCACTCTCGTTTTCATTCTTCCCAAAATGCATGTTAATAGATTGCAAGTTGCACTGAGTTGGAGGCAAGGCAAGATAAGCTAAATCACCAAGTTTGGTTACGACCTTTTTGTAAACTCCTAGTTGGTGGCCATAGTCTTGTATCTAGATCACATATTCATGCATTTTGAGCCTAGGAAAGGCTACGTATATATTTGATATGATATGGCATGTATAACTTGCTAATGTGACTTGTTTGGTAGCCTAGTGGATCTAGGTATTATGCTATGGTATATGAGCATGAATGGTTTTATGCTAAGATATATGATGTCTTGAAAGCCTTGATGATTGATAGATGTATTGATTCGAGCTTTGATTGCTTATCATGATTTAAGAATGATGATTGTTTACTTGCTACGTCATAGTATTGTTATGCTCAGATGAAATTGTAAAAGATATAGCATGTTTTGATGATATTGTTTAATTTGATTAGTTGAGTTAAGAATTCAAGGGTCTAATATCTGGTTTGATTTGGCATTTAAAATTGTTAGTTTAGTCATGTATATATTGTTCGAATGATATATTGCGGCAAATGTGTTTAAGGTTTGTATGTTATAGAAATTATTGTTTCATGATTATATGTTGTGGCAAATGTATCTAAGGGTGGTATATTATAGCAAATATGTATAATGATTATATGTTATAGCTTGATTGCAATATGATTTGTGATGATTGTTTGATTAGAAGTCTAACTTACCTATTAGAGGTAAGTTAGGTAAAAATTTTTGTTGGTTCATGTTTTTCCTTGCTTGAGTAACGCTTCTTATCTAGTTTATGACTACACCAGGTGAGAGGTGTTACATTTGTTGGTATCAGAGCTTCGATTTAGTCGATCCTCGGGCTAAACCGGGTCTATTGCATCATATAGGAATTAATTGGCCACCTAGGAGTTGTATATGTTTGATTAAGCTTGTCACTTGCCTAACCAACTCTTCCTTGTTTATCAATATAGAATAATATCCGAAATAAGATTATTGAGGGATGATGAAAGTCTCGTAAAGTCCTCCAACGAGGGAGAGGGTGTTCGGATTGCCCAAGGACCATCGAACGCTCATACGGGTAAAGAACGAGAGCAAGAAGCTCCAAGGAATAACAAACCGGAAATGGCAGGCCATGCTACCAATCTCGTGCAACAAGTATGCCTTGAAAGCACTAAAAAAGTGTTCGATTAGCTTGTTATGTCCTTAAAACGAGACTCCTTTGCTCCAGCACGTGCTCTTGCACCATCTAGGGCTCCTATTGACAAGCTCGCTCAACACCGGGCCTACACTTTCCCCAGTGCTAACGAGGTGAATCCCGAAGTTGCTGAATATTGGCTAGATGCCACTAATCAGATTCTCACTAAACAACTTTCTTTTTCAGACGAACAGAAACTCGAATGTACCGTCGCGCTACTTGCGGACGAAGCACTAAGTTGGTGGGAAACCACTACTCTAACAGTACCTCCAGAAAAAGTTACTTGGAAATTCTTTATCGATGAGTTCAAAAAGAAATACATTAGCGAACAATATCTCACTGAACGTCGGAAGCGGTTCTTATATTTGAAACAAGTAGGGAGACCTATCAAACAGTACGTGAGTGACTTTTGCAAGTAATGCAAGTATGGATCTGAGTATATCAAAACTGAGGCGGATAAGTGCAAGATGTTTATCGACGACCTGAACGATTAACTAAACCCTATTTTCAAGGCCCTTGAGATCTCGGATTTTGAAAGTCTTGTTAACCGAGCTACTGCCACCGAAGCAAAGATGAGAGCTTCAAAAACACGCAAGCACAATCAATCCTGGAAAGATAAGCGGTCGAGGCAAGATGATTGACCACAATGGCAGTCCAAAAAGCCTAAGTACTCAGGTGGAAATACTTGGAGTCATACTCACTTCCAAAAGAGTAATTATATACCGAAACCCTAGTCGGTAATCAAGTCTTCAGCCCCGACAATGTCTATTGATGGTACGGGTAATACGGGCAAAGCTTTACAAGTTCCTACATGCAAATTCTATCAAAATCATCACTCGGGTCAACATAGGACCAAATCAAATTTGTGTTATCTTTGCGGAGGATCTGATCACTACATCAAGGATTGTCCGCAGAATCCGAACAAGCTTCCTACTCGATCTCCAGTGGTTGCTAGTTCAGCACCAAATGTTCGAAATAAGGCTCCCCAACATGTTCACTCTGGAAACCAGGGTATAGGTAGAGAAGATGAAGAAGCTCCCGATGTGATTGCAGGTACAATCGAGTTAAACTCAATTCCTGCTTATCATTTGATTGATTCGGGATCTACCCACTCGTTCATATGCTTTGCCATGTTGTTAAAAGCAAACTTGAAACCTGAAATTTTAGATTCTAGCTTGATTGTGTCGAACCCAATAGAAGGCTTAATGAATATAAACTTTGTTTGTGGAGACACTCCTATGACTATTCGAAATGTACCCTTTCCTATTAATCTTTATGTGTTACCAAACTGTGAGTTCGATCTAGTATTGGGACTAGATTGGTTGAGAAAACACAAAGCCTGGTTAGATTGCCAAAATAGGAGGTTATATTTACGGGGTTTAGGAAAAGAATCAATCTTGTTAATAGACAAGAAACCGACATATATCTTCGCTGCTATGGCTTTGCAAGATGAAATTGATTTCGGCCTACCTTGTATGCCTGTTGTTTTAGAGTACATCGATGTTTTTCTTGAGGAACTCTCTGGTTTTCCTCCAATTCGAGAAGTGGAATTCAGAATTGAAGTTCAACCTGGAACGAATCTGGTGTCCATTACGCCCTACCGTATGGCACCCGTTGAGCTAAAAGAACTGAAGAAGCAAATTTAAGAACTAGACGACAAGGGATTCATCCGACATAGCACATCTCAATGGGGTGCTCCTATCCTGTTCGTGAAAAGAAAGACGGTACGATGCGGCTTTGCATCGATTACTGGCAATTGATCAAAGAGACGATCAAAAACAAGTATCCTTTGCCTAGGATCGAAGACTTGTTTGATCAGCTCAAGAATGTTGCCGTGTTCTCCAAGATCGATCTTCGATCAGGTTACTATCAAATGAGGGTGAAAGATGATGATGTGCCCAAAACAGCCTTCCAAACTCGTTACGGCCATTACGAGTTTCTTGTGATGCCATTCGGGTTAACGAATGCCCATGCTGCGTTCATAGACATGATGAATCGAGTTTTCAAGCCTTATATCGACAAGTTTGTGGTCGTCTTCATAGATGACATTCTTGTCTATTCCTAGAACAAGGAGAAACATGCTGAACACCTTCGAATAGTGCTCCAAACACTCCGAGAACGTCAATTGTTCGCCAAGTTCACTAAATGCGAATTTTGGCTATCAGAAGTTTCATTCGTCGAACATGTTATCTCGACCGAAGGAATCAGAGTCGACTCCAAGAAAGTCAAAACTATCCTAGATTGGAGACCTCCGAGAAATGTGAGTGAGGTCCGAAGTTTCCTCGGTTTAGCCAGGTACTACCGAAGATTCATGAAAGGGTTCTCGGTGAAGCGTTCGAGTGGTCGGAAAGGCATCAACAAAGTTTCGACCAACTCAAACAGCCCTTAACTCATGCCCTGATTCTTATTCAACCAGAGCCGGGAAAAGAATTCACCGTATACAGCGATGTAGCACACTCGGGCCTCGGATGCGTCTTGATGCAAGAAGGCAAAGTGATCGCGTATGCATCTCAACAATTGAAACTTCATGAGCTGAACTATCCCATTCATGATCTCAAATTAGCGGCCATTGTGTTCACGCTAAAAATCAAGAGACACTACTTGTACGGTGAGAAGTGCAAACTGTTTACCTATCACAAGAGTCTCAAATACATCTTGACTTAGAAAGGTTTGATTTTGAGACAAAGAAGATAGCTTGAACTACTCAAAGATAATGATCTGATTATCGACTACCATCCCGGTAAAGCTAACGTGGTTGTCGATGCCTTTAGTCAAAAATTGTACTTGGGTAACTTCTTGAAATCAAATCCTAGTGAATTTCATTTGAAATAAAAATTTCTTGTTACATAAGTAACCATTCGAATTCCCCTAAATAGCCTTGTTCGAATTCTTGTAGCTTCCATGGCTATCAATGCACATTTCCGTTTATTCAAGAAACGGGGATTCTTGTTTGAGCTACAAGTGCAATCTAGCTTAATCTCGAGAATTAAAGAATTGAAACAAGTCGATTACGATCTTCAAAAGTTCATTTCGAAGCTTGATTTTGAGCCTAATCCTGATTTCTCCCTAAAGTCGAATGGACTCCTCTATTTTTCGAGATAGAGTATGTATTCATGATAACAATGATCTGAAACGAGAGATGTTACAAGAAGCTCATCAAAGTCCGTTCTTGATACACCCATGATCAGTCAAAATGTATAAAGACTTGAAATCCTTGTACTGGTGGTGATGTGAGCACATTTATGCCACCTAACGAATGCAACTTCAAACTTTCAGGGAAGTTTACCTTTTTCATTTGTTACATACTGATGTGTAACATTACTTATGCTTATACTACTTATTAGTGTGTTGGAGTACGTATATAATATGCTATGTGTGTTTTAACTTAGTATAATATAACTTATAATGTATTTCTATAATGTGTTTATTTTTATGTTTGTGCAGTAGATGTGTGATTTGGAAATACATGTGTGGGGTTCGAAAATATGTGCTGCAATACATATTACACATGTGCAGCAGCCGGCCATTTCCATGTGATTATAGAAAGACATGCACCACAAGTGGAAATGTCTTCTACCCATGTGCAGCAGTTTGAATCTCCAATTGGAGGGCGTAACAATGCACATTTTACATGTGCAATTTCTTGAATTTGAATTGCACGCATATTTCCCATGTGCGCCTTATCCACATTGTATCTTTGCATGGCTGAAAACCTTTGCCACCTTAGGAAGTTGTTATTTATTTTATTTTAATTTTCAAACCCTTTGAATGGCAGCCACAAGTTGGTATAACCGGCCATTTCCCCTTGTAATATATATTTGGCTGAAACACACTTTGTAAAGGTTAGACATTTTGGAAATAAAATTTGTTTGAGAGTGTTTCTCTTGTTCAGTTCTTTTTAGAACTATCTTTTGACATTTCAGACTTTGTTTTGATTTTTCAAATTTACTTGATACTTCGGGTTCCTAGAGCGCTATCTAGTGGGTCCAAGTCTTCCGATGTGAAGCATATTCGATTCGGGTTTGCTCAGTAGATTGTGCAGGTTCTTTCGAGCTTTGCGTCTTTGACGTTAGACAGGTTCGATTCGGGTTCGTTCAGCAGATTATTCGAGTTCTTTCGAGTTTAACATTGCCAAACTTTCGCTGATTTTCCAGCAACGTTTCTGCCATTTTAGGACACCGAAACAACCATGAACGCTACTTGAAGCATTCGTCTTTCTTCGTCGTCCAAATTTGTCCAGAAATTCCTACACCCTTTTTCTTTGTTTCTTTTTATTTCTTTTTATTATTTTTCTTATTATTTTTATCCTAAAACAATGTCCATTTTTGTTTTCATTGCAGAGATATGCTTGCTACTATCCTAGATCCATTACAAACAAGGAACGTTGTTTCTGAAGCAACGTACCCCGTTATCATATGGTAATCAGAGCTTTGGTCGGATTTTAGCACTTTCTGCACTACTAGACATCAAAAAAATATATATACAAAAGTAAAAAAAATTCAAAAAAAAGTCAAAGTCAAAAGTTTGACTAGAAAAGTCAAAGTCAAAACAAAATTCAAAAAAATTCAAAAAAAATTCAGATTCTAATATTTAGTGTATTGTACATCCTAAAGTGTTGTTTTGTTCGAAAAATTACGAAGGATGCTCAATTATGCCATGAAATGCTTCGAAATCACCCGAAACAACTTGTTCTTGTTTGTTCGGTGATAGGATCGTTGTAAGCATTTCTTTGCAGTAAGTTTTTTCCTTTTCCTTCATTTTTTTATCAGCCTTTATTTCTTTTGTTTCATCACCAATTTCCAGCCTTCTTATTATTATTTTTTTGCAGCTTTTTTTTTCACCTAACAGTCCATATTTGTCCTTTAACCATTTGTTTGTTTACCTATTATATTATCTTGTAAGTTTGACACAATTAACAAGTCCGAAAGATCGAGTTAGTTCCTTAAAGAACTAATTGTGAGAGATCGAGTGGAAAAGGCAATTGAGCATGTGAGAACAGAAGGGGAGACAAAAAGAGCCATTCAAGTATTCTCTCGAGTGAAACACGAGTGTTTGAGTGCAATTGTTGAGCGAACTTTCCTTGGAGCGATCTGTGAGATTTTTTGTTGAATGTGCAGTGAGGTCCATTTTTTTACTTTATTTCACTAACATATATATATTGTGTGTGTGTTTTTTTGTTTTGGTTATTCAACATGGCAGGTTCTGATGATAATTCGGGTGAACAACAACCACTGAATCTCCAGATGCAAGCCTTAGAGTGCATGATGCAACGAGTGATTGCTAATGCATTGAAGCCCATACATTCTGGAATGGATAGACTTGATGGGGGTGGTTCCCATTCTGTCCATGAAGAGATAAATGATGACAATGTGCAGACATTTGCTACCGGTGAAGCACTTGTTGACAAGAGAAGTCTGAATGATCAGCCAGCACAGGATGAACCGCAACGAAACAACCTCTTCCATGGGAGATGCAACGTGAACGACAAGGTATGTATTGTGATTATTGATAGTGGTAGTTGTGCTAACGTTGCTAGTACTCTCATGGTTGACAAGTTAGGACTGAAGACGACCACGCATCCCAATCTGTACAAGTTACAATGGTTGAATGATGGTGTTGAAATCAAAGTTACCAAACAAGTTGTTATACCATTTTTCATTGGCAAATACAAGGATGAGGTAACTTGTGATGTTTGCTCTATGGATACTTGTCATTTGTTGTTAGGAAGATCGTGGCAGTATGATAAGAGAGTTTTGCACGATTGTTACACCAATCGATACTCTTTTACTCATGAGGGCAAAAAGGTAACTTTGGCACCTATGACTCCAAGTGAAGTATATGAAGACGAAGTTAGTTTGAAAGAGAGTATTGCTGCTTGGAAGGCCAACAAAGAGAAGAATGAATGCGAAAAGAAGAAAGCAAATTCACAGGTATTATCTGATTCAACATTTTCTTCTATTTCTTCTTCTAACTTGTCTAGGGCATTTAAATTCTTTCCAGAAATTCAGCAACCTTCTTTACCACGGTTTGTCGTTCCTTTCCATTGTACAATTGATTTTTCATTTTTATATGCTGAATTCTTTGGGTGTACATTGGATTGTGAACAACCTCGTGTTGTGATTCTGGATGATCGTCGAGATTCTTGTTGTTCTTTGGAGTTGCCTTTGTATGTCATTGTTTGTAGGATTACAAATGTGCAACGTGCATTGTCTGACTTTATGTTGTGCATTATTCAGAAAGGTACGAGAAAGAATGCATTTCCATTTGTGTTCTATGTAAAAGAACTTGATTTGAGAGAATGGCATATGTGCCGAGCAAGACGACTGAAGAAGTTCCCTGCCAAGCGAAAGTTGAAATTGTTCCCTTTTGAAATGAGGGTCGATTTGGGGACAAATCGCATTAAAGAAGGGGAATGATGTGAGCACGTTTATGCCACCCAACGAATGCAACTTCAAACTTTCAGGGAAGTTTACTTTTTCATTTGTTACATACTGATGTGTAACATTACTTATGCTTATACTACTTATTAGTGTTTTCGAGTATGTATATAATATGCTATGTGTGTTTTAACTTAGTACAATATAACTTATAATGTATTTCTATAATGTGTTTATTTTTATGTGTGTGCAGCAGATGTGTGATTTGAAAATACATGCGTGGGGTTCGAAAATATGTGCTGCAATACATATTACACATGTGCAGCAGTCGACCATTTCCATGTGATTATAGAAAGACATGCACCACACGTGGAAATGTCTTCTACCCATGTGCAGCAATTTGAATCTCCAATTGGAGGGCGTAACAATGCACATTTTACATGTGCAATTTCTTGAATTTGAATTGCACGCATATTTCCCATGTGCACGTTATCCACATTGTATCTTTGCATGGCTGAAAACCTTTGCCACCTTAGGAAGTTGTTATTTATTTTATTTTATTTTTCAAACCCTTTGAATGGCAGCCACAAGTTGGTATAACCGGCCATTTCCCCTTGTAATATATATTTGGCTGAAACACACTTTGTAAAGGTTAGACATTTTGGAAATAAAATTTGTTTGAGAGAGTTTCTCTTGTTCGGTTCTTTTTAGAACTATCTTTTGACATTTCAGACTTTGTTTTGATTTGTCAAATTTACTTGATACTTTGGGTTCCTAGATCGCTATCTAGTGGGTCCAAGTCCTCCGACGTGAAGCATATTCGATTCGGATTTGCTCAGTAGATTGTGCAGGTTCTTTCGAGCTTTGCATCTTTGACGTTAGACAGATTCGATTCGGGTTCGTTCAGCAGATTGTTCGAGTTCTTTCGAGTTTAACGTTGCCAAACTTTCACTGATTTTCCAGCAACGTTTCTGCCATTTTAGGACACCGAAACAACCATGAACGCTACTTGAAGCATTCGTCCTTCTTCGTCGTCCAAATCTGTCTAGAAATTCCTACACCCTTTTTCTTTGTTTCTTTTTATTTCCTTTTTTATATTTTTCTTATTATTTTGATCCTAAAACAATGTCCAATTTTGTTTTTATTGCAGAGATATGCTTGCTACTATCCTAGATCCGTTACAGACAAGGAACGTTGTTTCTGAAGCAACGTACCCCTTTATCAGGTGGCTAGGCATGAAGTCGCCTATCACGGAATTTGTGTCCAAGTGTCTAACGTGCCTAACGTGCCAACGAGTCAAAGCCGAGTACAAAGTCCCTACGAGATTGCTTCAACCGATCGAGCTACCGCAATAGAAATGGGATCGGATTACAATGGATTTCGTAACTGTTCTTCCTTGCACTCCAAGAAAGAATGATGTCGTGTGGGTGATCGTTGATAGATTCTTGAAATCAGGTCATTTTCTCCTTGTTCGAATGAGCATGAGCTTGGATAATTTAGCCGAGCTGTACATTCGAGAAGTGATTCGGCTACATGATGCACCAACCTCGATAATTTTCGATATAGATCCTAGATTTTCATCCTGGTTTTGGAGATCTTTACAACAAGCTCTTGGAACCAAATAGAATATGAGCACTGCATTTCATCCAAAAACTGATGGACAATTGGAACGGGTAATACAAGTACTCGAAGATATGTTACGTGCTTGTGTGATCGAACTCGGTAAGAACTGGGAGAAATCCTTACCACTCGTAGAGTTCGCCTACAACAACAGTTACCAAACGTCAATCCAAATGGCCCCGTATGAAGCCTTATACGGGAGAAGATGCAGAACACCCTTGTGTTGGTCGGAACTGGGTGAAAACAAAGTCTTGGGACCTTAACTGTTACAGGAAACGAAAGAACAAGTTCGATTAATTCATAATCGGCTGAAAGAAGCCTTAAATAGAAAAAAGGCATATGTTGACTTGAAAAGGAGAGAAATCCAACACAATGTTGGAGATAAAGTCTTTCTCAAAGTGTCACCTTGTAAGAAAGTCTTTAGATTCGGGATGAAAGGAAAGCTTAGCCCCCGTTTCATTGGACCTTTCGAAGTTATTGAAAGGATAGGTCCAGTAGCTTATCGAATAGCACTTCCCAGTGAGTTCGATAAGATTCATGTAGAGCGTTTAGGTGTTCTCTATTTATGAGCTCAAGTGCACACTCTTGTCAAGTTATAGTATAAAAGATATCGTCTCCCACAGGGATTGGAAAACTTGATTCAAATTGTTGTTCTTGCACAAGGAAAAGTAAATGCACAATTAATTTGTTTGTTGAGAAGAAAAGTAAAATAAAAACACAAGTAATTGAAGAGAAAATGATCAGATTGATAGAGAGATCTGGGTTATGCTGCTGCTTAGTGTGAAATTGCGTTGAATAGGACAAGTCGTTCTGCGCTGCCAGACTCTGCTGCCTCGGCGGTGGATGGCAGGTAGACTGCTGAGACCTTCTCGCTACCTCGACAGGGGAATGGAACTGTGTCTCGGTGGCAAACTCGGCAAAACTACAAGGCTCGGCAGAACGCTTCGAAAGTGACTCCACTTATGTCTAAGTCAAAGTTCTATTGATGCCCACTGCAGATAATACCAGTCGCGACATGAATCATGCAAAGACAACAATGTTGATTCCTCCTCTTTTAGCCGCCTTAAACCCTTAACCTATGTCTAGGCCGGATTGATCGCAATGTCTATAGATGAAATCGTACTTACTCCTTTCGTGAGTTCGACTCTCTTGATACCGAACAAATGGATAAAATTCAACTAATCTTTCTCCTTAATTGAAAACTATGAAGAACATGGAATAAGTAAACCTTGTAATTTTATTTGCAAAAATGAACTTGAAATCCTAAACAACCATTCTCACACTAATTACAACATAACCCAAACCTAAACTATGCCTAAGGAAAACCACTTTCCTTTTTTGAAATAGAATTACAATGGGTATATATATGCATTAGCTAGGTCTAGTCCTTCTTGAAGTAGAAGTCTTCAAAGTAGCTTTTTATTAAACTATGACTTCTTTGAGTTGAATGTAAACTTCATCACGTTGCCTTGCTCCACAAGTAAACTAGAGATTCTTCCTTCAGCGACTCTGCCTGCTGCTCTAGATGTCAAAAATTTGGGTGGAAAGCATCGATAGAATCAGGATTTTCTACTCTATAGACCGCACTCCGGTTCTCCAACTCCATAGTCTGCTGTCTTGGGCAACAGGTTGGGCGGCGGCAGTTGTTGTCTCTGTCTGGAACTGCATCAGTACAACTCCTTGGTTTGCTGCCTCAACATCATGTCCTTAGCTCCTCTTTCCCTCTGTCAGCCTCTAGTACCTGAAACCAAAGTTACACTAAAACAATACATTTTCTTCACCAAATAACAGATAATCTATACATGCATGACAAAGTAAAGAAATATTGTAAAATGCAATGCATGATCCTAGTTATGCCTAAAATGTACTAAAAGTGGCAATAATATGAGATGGAATGTGCATGAAATATAGAACTTGTGGACATTTTACACACCCCAAACTTGAACTATTGCTTGTCCTCAAGCAATGCAACCTAAACATACTTGCCCTTATATTAACCAGAAAGAAAGACTTGTTTTCAACTTGATTTTGTACCTCAAGGCCGTGGCACCTATATTAGATTAGTGAATGGAAAATAGCAAGAAAAAAAACTCAGATTTAATTTCTAATGCCAGCGCAGTGTGTGGAGAACTGTGTACAGGCTGAATAAGCAGAGTAACTGGATAAACAAAGATGATGTTATGATATATAAGGTTGTTGCCGAGACATCACAGTTATGCAAAATTATTTAATAATGGCAATGAGGGCTTCAGCTTATCACAACTACTTTTCTAGGTCTGAAATTATGATAGGAGCAAACTACAAAACCCCGAACCCATGGAGTAGAGTCATCCCGTGAAGGCTTTCATTCACTCATGTTAATTTGTCTGTCACTTCAAAATTTTTAGATTTATGGACTTTGATAGCAGCAGAGTGTCCTTGCACATGATTCTTCCTAGAGCCTGTTTCGGGCACCTCTAGGGAAAAAAACAATGTTTCTTTGTTTTTCTTTATGTCGTCGTGGCGGTGCTTTATTTTTCTGTTTCTATTTTCTTCCTCGGCGGCTACCTGCAACCATTGTTAGAACTGTAACCCCCTTAGCCCGGCTTAGACGTTTGACCCGAACTACGAAGATTACAAGGGGAAAACCAAAGTCAACCTGAAATTCAACCTTGATTAGCGACCCTTTATTATTTTTAGTCTTGTCTAGATGCACATTAAGCCTATGTGAATACTCACGAAGCATGAATGAGAAAGGCACATCGATCATATATCACTTAGGGACTCAATTGCTTAACTTATGCATATTAGGGACCAAATTGTAATTTTTGTAAATTAGAGGGACTTTATTGATTTTAGGGTTACCAATATGAAATTAATCATGTTACATGCTTCTCTGCCAAATTTTAGCTTAAAAAGACATCCCAAGCTCAAGCAATTGCAATCACAACATTTAGGACCAAAACGTAAAGCATGAAGACTCAAAGCAATTCAAATCTGTGCCTAACGGTCACCCGTATCGGAACACCTACCCACCATGCCGAAACGCATGTATCGAAACGGTGTTGACCGTTTCGGTACGCAGGTATGTTCCGAGACCAGTACCGAAACAGGGCACTCCAATAGCCAAACTGTTTCGAAACAGTCCAAAACGTTTCGAAACACAAGGACCATTATAGGCCCCCGTTTCGAAACACATGAGGGTGTTTCGATACAGCTTGCCCAGAAACATCAGTTATAGCTGGTTTTTCCTTCTTAAACCCAACCAAACCTACCTCAAAGACTCCCAAATCATATCAACAAACCATTTTACACTTAAGGAACATATTTAGGACTTTCTAACACGGGCATGGCATCAAACACAATTTCACATAGTCTAAAGGCATGCTCCCTATTCACAAAACCAATATAAGCAAACCAACCTCAAACATAGCATTTAAGGCTACTTACAACCCAAACATGCCAACAAAAACATGCCACAAACTTAGGGAGTTCAAACATATCTCCCAAATACAACCTTGGTTACCCATTGCCATTATATCAAAACTAAAGTGTGTGAAAGCTTCACCATACATGGGCTTGAACTTCTTTGGATGATCTTAACCTCTTTGATGGCCGGAAACACCTCAATTATCTGTATTATTGGTAAAAGAGAGTTTAAGCACAAATGCTTAGTGAGGCATGCTCTAAAAAACCAACACAATAATGCATAACTTGAAAACATTTTCTCAAAAGCTTTTTAACAACATTCTTATTCTATCTCATGCTTGAAAACCATTCAAAGCAACTTCTCATTGAAAGCACATGTACCTTCATTCTATCTCATGCATTTAAGCCAATGTAAAACTCATGGCAAGCCATACTCATGCTTGTAAGACCAAAGCATTTCTAATACAAATCTCATATGCATTTCTCATAGCATAAATCATTTCATCAAAGGTACATGTGAATCAAAAATCATTTCATATTTTATATTGGCATTTCACATCTCATTATTACTCGGATATGCGGACATTCACTAGACACTTCCGGTGGCATCTACCATCACTGTACTCACTCGTCTAGCAACATAATTTATGGTGGAATCTCACATCACCGTACTCACATGGCGGAATCTCTCATTGCCACAAAGCTTGGGTATTTCACCAAGTCCTACCTGATGGAATGCCCATCATCGGTTCTCTCCCTTTGGCTTAACCAAAGAGCACGTATGAATTTTTAGTTTATAGTGCACGTATGAAATTTCTTAAGGGGGAGGGGGGGGGAGAGTTGTAACACCCCAATTTTGGGCTTAGAAGTTTTGGGTTTGGACCGGACCGGTCGGGTTGCGGTTTGAATATAAAAGGGTGAATTTAGGAAAGCCTAGTTCGGGTTGCATTAAAAATATGGAAAAATGTCTTAAAATCCTCTTTTATTATATATAAGAGAAAGGTGAAATCAATTTTACAAAATGAGGTTTGGAAGAGTGACATTTTGGGTTAGTGACCAAAATGTAATTTTTGAAAACTGAGTGACTGTTTTTAAAAGGATTGAAACTTTGAATCTTTAAGGAGCTATTTACCCAAAAGATTTTCACCAGATTTTTCTGAATATTAATCAATTTAATTAATGGTTTTAATTAAGTGCAAAAGGAGGGAAAAGATATTTTGGCATTTTAACTAACTTTTCTCTAAATTTCCATTTTCTTTTCTCTCAACTTTTCTCTCAACCCAAACACATTTCTCCAGCAAAATTCTCTCTGATTTTGACAACTAAAGATTTGATTTAAATCCTCATTTGATCTCTAATCAATTCTACAACAAAACCTTAGCATTTGCTTATTGGATTTTCAAGAATTGTGGTTCCAAAAAGGGAGAAACTCAAGTTTAGAGGTATGAACGTCCTTCTCCTCTAAATTCTCAGTTCTTTACTGAAATTCCCAAGTTCTCAATCCTTGATTTGTGTTTTATTAAAGGTTTTACAATTGTGTTCTTGATCTTGGCTTTAAAATGCAAGATTTGGATTTAATTTTGATTAAATTCGTACTAAGTGATTGGGCTGTGATTTGAGATGTCTTTTTGATGTTTATTGAATGTATAAATGATGTAAAATTGAGGTTTAATCAATGCAATCCCGGATAGGTTGATTTTCCTAAGTTTTTACTTGTGAAAATGGTGGTTTTTGGGGTGATCTTGGTGTTTTGTTAATGCTGGAGGCATAAGGACGTGTTTGGGATCATTTTGGATGTTAATTGATGTTTAAAAATGGTTAGAAGTGATGGATCTTGGCTGGGTTAGGTTTTGGAAGTGTTTGGATGTGATTTCGGTTGTGTTTGGTAGCCGAAATGTTGGATTTGCAAAGAGCAGCGAGTTTAGGTGTGTTGCTGGTGTTTTTAATGCATTATGATGCATTAATCCTCTGTTGTTATGTGCTTGAAACAGGGGAGAATGATCCGTGAGCAATAGAGGTGGCGTTGAAGGTTTCGGATGCTTGGAAGGCTTGTTGGCTAGCCTTGTTTTGTGTATCGGTGAGTGAAGTTGGGTTTTCAGCTTTAAAACCAAGGTTTGAAGGTTTTGGGAGCTTAGTTTAAGTCTAAACAACTTAGCTAAGCTCAAGAGTAAGTAAATGGAATTTCTCTCTTGGTTGTGTTATGTTTTGGTTTTTTAAGCACTTGGAATTGTTGGATGCAATGCATGTGATTTGCATGTTTTAAATTCTGTTTTGAAAGCACATTTTAGCATGGTTTGATGCTGGTTTTGAAAGCCATGTGTGGAGGATGCTCAAGGTAAGAGATCCTTGGTTTTGTACTTTGGAATTGTGGAATTGATGCACAGTGTTGCATGTTGTTTAATGGCTTTGTTTAATGCTTCAAAAACAGTGGATTGATGATGGTAATTGGTGGTTTTGGCATTTTGGTTATGCTTGTAAAACTATGGATTAATATGGTAAATTGGTTATATTGGCAAGTGATGTAAATGGTTCTTGGTTTCTTGAATCGGATATAGTTAGCCGGCTATAGGATTGGGTGCACCGTGAATAAAGTCGCCTTGGATGTGGAGTGGTTGTGATTGAACCGGTAACTCCATCCAAGTACACTAACGAGATGGTTAAGAACACCATGGTGTTTAAAAGTCCATGGGTGGGTCTTGTGTTAAGGTCATATGGTGTTTAAAAGTCCATATGAGGACCTTGTGTATATTAAGGTCATAATGGTGGTTAAAATTCCATTTGAAGACCTTGTGTATGGTAAGATCACAATGGTGGTGTAAAGTCCATGTGTGGATCTTGTATGTCCCGTGATCTCGTTAGTGATGTTATACAACTACCAATGAGTGATGGTAAGGTCATAATGGTGGTTAAAATTCCATTTGAGGACCTTGTGAATGTTAAGGTCATATGGTGTTTAAAAGTCCATATGAGGACCTTGTGTATGGTAAGGTCATAATGGTGGTTAAAATTCCATTTGAGGACCTTGTGAATGTTAAGGTCATATGGTGTTTAAAAGTCCATATGAGGACCTTGTGATTGGTAGTGTGTATGAAGCGTGGGGACAACGCTTGTAATCCGCGTATCCGATTGTGTCTTGCGTTATGATGGTTTGTGAATTATCACTTGGAAGCCAATATAATGTTCTTGAATATGATGAAGCATGAGATGCTTGAAATGATGCATGGTTGCATGAGAAGTGTGTAGTGTTCTATGAATGCATGTTTTACTTGTTAGCTTGAACAAGTGTTTATCTTCTATTGAGAATGTTGCATTGTGTGCATGGAATCTCTTTGGTGCATTGGAGTCTTGTGAAGGCTTGTTTTAAAAAGGCATGTAATGCAAATGTTGATTTTGTGGTTCATGTATTGCATTTGCTTAATGCATGAGATAGAATTGAGGGTGTAAGTGGTTTTTAAAGGTTTCTTGCTTTGAAATGATTTTCAAGTATAAGAAAAGTATAATGTGAAGTGGAAGTGTTTTCCAAGGATCTTGTATTTAACTTTGCATATGATGTTCATGCATGGAATGGTTAAATTGATGGTTTTGCAAGGTTGTGCTTTGAAGTGAATTACTTAGCTTTTCTAAGCTAAGGGTTGGTTTTCATGTTTGAGCAATGCATGATTTAAAGCATGTTGTTAAAAGGGGTTTTCAAACATTGCTTTTGTTTATTGAATTGTGTTTACTTTTAAAAGAGGTTTTATGACTCGCTGCATTGATGGTGTTTTGGTTTTGAGCATTCCTCACTAAGCATTATGTGCTTACGCTCCTTTTTGTCCATCAATGCAGATATTTGAAGTTGGGACAGCGAGAAGCAAGGGATTCAAGGAGAGCTCCACTTGAGATGTATGTCTCGGTTAATAGCTATAGATAATAAAGGCAATGGGGGGAGAATCTCTTATGTTGATGTTTAATGAGATTGTGTATGTTGGACAAGTTTGGTTTATGATTTTGAACTATGTGGTTTAACGCTTGCAACGTTTGAATCTTCTTATTCTTAAGTCGTTATGCTATGCTTCTTGTTTTAAAAGCATGATTGAGTGTTGGATGTGTTGAATGAGTTGGTGCACCTAGGGGTGGTTTTGTATCTAGATTTTGATGCAAATTGGTAGGTATGATGATTGGCATGTTGTTGATTTATTGTGGAATGGTTTGGAGCATGTTTGATGGGGTTTAAAGGTGTTAAAACAGGCCTATCTGCTGTTTCTGGGCAGGGTGTTTCGAAACACCCTTGCCTGTTTCGAAACAGGCCCTTGTTTTGGCCAGGGTGTTCCTGAAAGGCCTAGACCCGTTTCTGAACACTTTAGCTACTGCCAAGGGGTGTTCCTGAACGGCCTAGACCCGTTTCGGAACACCTGACCGTTGGGCATAAAATTTGAATGGTTTTGAGGTTTGCAAGCTTTACGTTTTAGTCCCGATTATTGTATGTGCAATTGCTTGTGTTTGAGATGTCCGTTTGAGATGAAATTTGGTAGAGAGGCATGAAACATGACTAATTTCATAATGGTAACTTAAAAATTGGTAAAGTCCTCTTAATTTTCAGAATTTGCAATTTGATCCCTAAATTCGTATTTTGTGCAATTGGATCCCTTATTGTTTTCCGATTGCTGTGATTTTTGAGTATGCTTATCTCAAGAGAATGCCTAGGGTTAATGTGCATCTAGACAAGTTTAAAAAGAAAAAAAGGGTCGTTAATCAAGGTTGACTTTCGGGTTGGCTTTGGTTTTCCCCGTGTAATCTTCGTAGTCCGGGTCAACCGTCTAGGCCGGGCTAAGGGGGTTACATTATACCTCCAGCTATGACAGAACACCAAAATCACCCCAAAAACCATCATTCTAACAAGCAAAACCTAAGAAAACAATCCTCTTTGGGATTTGAGTGATAAAACCTCATTTGTAACATCAATTAACATCCAAAATACATTAGAAAACCATCTCAAAATAGAGCCCAATCATTCACCACGAAAATCTTCAAGATCTCTTCCCAAATCTTGAGTTTTAAGACAATTTCTTGTTTCTAACATTAAAACCACTTAAAAATCATTAACAAAGGATTGATAACTTGGGAATTTCAGTAAAGAACTGATCATTAGAGGAGAAGGATGAAGCTTACCTCTAATGGATGATTTCTCCTTGATTTGGGCAAGTTTTCTTGAAAATTCAATGTAGAAATCAAGCCAATTTGATGAGGAATTGATTAAGAATCAAAGGAAGATTGAAATCTCATCAAATGGAGTGAAAATCTAAGTATATTTGCTGGAGAGAAAGTGTTTGGTTGAAAAGAATTTGAGAGAAAATAAAATGAGGGAAAATTTGTGAAAAGTAGTTATGAATAGTGAAAGGTAGTTTCTAAATTAATTAACCTTCATTTCCTTTAATTAAAACATTAATTAAATCACCCAAATTAAGGAAAAATCTGATGAAAACATTTTGGTAAAATTAGCTCCTTAAATATTCAAAGTTTCAATCCTTCTATATATTAAATGAGGATTTTTAGATATTTTTCTATATTTTTAAAGCATCCCGAACTAGGTGTTCCCTAAAACTCCCTTTTTGATTCGAACCGTCTTCTGACCGGTCTGATTCAGACTCTAAACATCTAGGCTCAAATTTGGGGTGTTACAACTCTCCCCCTCTTAAGAAATTTTGTCCTCAAAATTTACATGGAGGAAAAAGGTAAGGAAACTACTTCTTTATATCTTCCTTTCTTTCCCATGTGGCTTCCTCAACACCACGATGCCTCCACAACACTTTATCCAGCTCAATGGTCTTACCACGGAGAAACTTACTGGACGAATAAAAAATCTCAATTGGTTCCTCATCATATGTCAAATCTGGATTCAACTCAACTTCCTCCACAGGCGTAACATGCGATGGATCCGACCGATACCTTCGAAGCATGGACACATGAAACACATTATGTATCCTTTCTAGCTGTTGTGGCAGCCTCAGCTTATAAGCAACAGAACCCACACGTTCTATCACCTCGTATGGCCCAATATACCTAGGGCTCAACTTACCCTTCCGGCCAAACCTCATCACCTTCTTCCAAGGTGAAACATTTAGGAACACACGATCACCCACCGCAAACTCTATCTCCTTACGCTTCAAATCCGCGTAAGACTTTTTCCGATCCGATGCTGCCTTCAACCGCTCACAAATAAGCTTCACCTTCTCGGTGGTTCCTTTCAACAAAGCCGGCATCGAGACCAACTTTTGTCCCATTTCAGCCCAACAAAGAGGAGTTCTGCACTTCCTCCCATACAAAGCCTCATAAGGTGCCATTTGAATACATGCATGGTAGCTATTATTATAAGCATACTCCACCAAAGGCAAGTGCTTCTCCCAAGAGCCTTGAAACTCAATCACACAACACCTCAACATATCCTTAAGCACTTGGATAACACGCTCAGACTACCCATCCGTCTGCGGATGATAAGAAGTACTGGAATTCAGCCGCGTACCCAACGCTTGATGTAAACACTCCCAAAACCTTGCAGTGAACCTCAGATCTCTATCCAACACTATAGATTTTGGTACCCCATGCAGACGTACAATCTCAGCAATGTACAACTCTGCAAGCTTATCCAAGGTATACGTAGTATGCACAGGTAAGAAATGCGCACACTTCGTAAGGCGATACACAATCACCCACACAGAATTCTTCTTTGATGGCGACAAAGGCAAACCAGACACAAAGTCCATGGTTATCCTCTCCCATTTCCATTCAGGGATACTCAACGGTTGCAACAACCCCGAAAGAAACTGATGCTCAGCCTTAACCCGCTGACAAACCATGCACTTGCTCACATATTCAGCAACATCTTTCTTCAAACCCACCCAATAGTACTCATCCTTCAGATCACGGTACATCTTTGTACTACCAGGGTGCATAGCAAAAGGACTACTATGAGCTTCAGTCAGAATAGTACGCCTTAACTCCACATCATTCGACACCACTATCCGACTTCCAAAACATAAAACACCATCATCATTAAAACAAAAATCCGATGGTCTATCCTTAGCAATATCCTGAACATGTGGCCCCAAAGAATCATCCAACAACTGCTTATCCTTTATCAACTGAACCAGAGATGGTTTCACTTGCAATTCAGCAACAAGACCTCCATCTCGCGATATGCTCAGGCTAGCAAACATCGCCCTTAACTCCACCGCCACTTTTCTGCTCAAGGCGTCAGCCACAACATTGGCTTTTCTCGGGTGATACTCGATCGTTAGATCGTAATCCTTAAGCAACTCCACCCATCGCCGTTGCCTAAGATTCAACTCTTTCTGAGACATCAAATACTTCAAACTCTTGTGATCCGTGTACACGATACACTTCTCACCATAAACATAATGTCTCCAGATCTTCAAAGCAAAAACCACCGCAGCCAACTCAATATCATACGTAGGATAATTGCGCTCATGCACCTTCAACTGTCGCGATGCATAAGCCACCACCTTACCCTCTTGCATTAACACACTCCCCAAACCAACATAGGATGTGTCACTATACACCACAAACTCCTTTTCTGATTCAGGTTGAACCAAGATAGGAGCTTGCGTCAAAGCTGCCTTAAGCTTCTCAAAATCTAGTTGTCTCGCTTCCGTCCACTCATACTTAACATCTTTTTGCAACAACTTCGTTAAAGGTGCATCAATCTTAGAAAATCCATCCACGAACCTCCAGTAGTATCCTGCCAAACCCAAGGAAACTACGAACTTCATGAACAGACTTAGGAGGCTTCCAATTCATCACCGCCTCAACCTTTTGGGGATCAACTTGAATCCCTTCAGCCGAAACCACATGACCAAGGAAAAACAACTTCCTTTAGCCAAAACTCACACTTGCTCAGCTTAGCATAAAGCTGATTTTCCAACAGCGCTTGCAAGACAATTCGCAAATGACCTTCATGCTCCTCCTCAGTACGAGAATACACAAGGATATCGTCAATGAACACCACAACGAACTTGTCCAAGTATTCATGGAACACCCTATTCATCATGTCCATGAAAGAAGTAGGAGCATTCGTCAAGCCAAACGGCATTACAAGGAACTCATAATGCCCATACCTCGTTCTAAAGGCTATTTTCGGCACATCCACATCTTTCACCTTTAGCTGATAGTACCCTGACCTCAAATCAATCTTTGAAAACACAGCCGCTCCCTGAAATTGATCGAAAAGGTCATCAATCCTCGGTAAAAGATACATGTTTTTTATGGTCAACTTGTTCAGCTGACGATAATCGATGCACATTCTCATCGTGCCATCTTTCTTCTTCGCAAATAAGACCGGTACACCCCAAGGTGACACACTAGGCCGAATGAAGCCACGGTCAAGCAACTTCTGAAGTTGCGTCTTCAACTCCTTGAACTCTTTGGGCGCCATGTGATAGGGAGCAATGGACACCAGAGTTGTGTTCTCATACAGCTCAATCCCAAACTCCACCTCTCGACTAGGCGGCAATCCAGGTAATTCCTTCGGAAACACTCCAGGGAACTCACGCATAGTTCTTATATCCTGAAAGCGCACCTCCTTAGAACTAGGATTCATAACAAAGGCTAGGTAAGCCTCGCAACCTTTCCGCAACATCCAGCTTGCTTCCAATGTAGACACCACATTGGCAAGAAACTTCACATTCTCACCCACTACCACCACCTCATAATCATCCGCAAGCTTCAACGAAACTCGCTTACTCTCGAAATCCACAACGACCCTATGCTCAACTAGACAATCCATGCCAATGATTACATCAAAGCCATAGAATGGCAATTCCATGAGATCAACAAGAAAAACATGATTTTGCACCTTCAAGGGACATCTCCTATACAACTTCCTTCTTACAACCGTCTCACCAAAGGAACTAGTCACACGCATACCCACATCCAAAGACTCAACAGGTAAACCAAGCATTTGAGCATGTTCACACAATATGTACGAGTGTGTAGTTCCAGAATCAATCAAAGAAAGTAATGACAAGGATTGCAAAGTAAAGCTACATGCGATCACATCCGTATCATTCCTTCCCTCACGATGGGCATACACTCGAGCTTGACCGCCACCCTCAGGTTGAACAGCCATAGCATGTGCTACGTTCTTTCCACCATCATCCCTACGCTGAAAATTGCCACGGCCGTGCCCACGACCTCTATGTGGCTCAGCTGCTCTCACCAGAGCATGTCCCTCTCTCAGCGATTGAGGACAATGTTTCTTCAAATGCCCTCGGTTCCCACAATTCCAGCATGTCCCAAGGTTACCCCAACACTCACCACCATGTCTTCTACCAAAACGATTACATTCAGGAGTCCTTAGGAAAGCATTAGGTCCTTGCTGACCTCTACCAGGATTACCACCCCCACGTCTAGCATCGTAGTGTGGCTTTCTATCCTTCTGTCTCTTGTTGCGATCTCTACCAAAATCACGTTCCGCAGCTCGCTTTCCCGAGCTAGAGCCACCAGCCCGACTTGCCAAACCAAGATTCGATTCAATGTCCTTGGCTCTTGTGACCAAGACATCGAAATCAGTGTAATCAACTGCAAGCATATAGGTCTTGACATCTGCTACCAGCCCATAACGGAATCGTTCGCACCTCTCCCGCTCATTAGGGATTAGCTCAGGTGCATACCGACTGAGGCGAACAAACTGAATTTCATATTCAGCTACAGACATGTTCCCTTGCATGAGAGACATAAATTCTCTCTTCTTTTCATCGAGGTATCGTACTCCCAGGTACTTCCGCTTGAACGCATTCAAGAAGAACGTCCAAGTCACCTCATCATCCTCCACCCCGGAGATAGTGGTCGTCCATCACGAATAAGCATCACCATGCAGCAGTGACACAATACAACCCAGCTTCTGCACATTATTGCAGTTCAACTGACCCAGAATCATCTTGGTGCTCTCCAACCAAGACTCAGATCCTTCTGAAGATAAGCCTCTGAACTCAGTCCCTCCTAGACTGCGAAGACGCTCCAAAGGCAACCTCACATTAGCATCATCCTGATGCGCAGCTCCATGAGCTCCGGCTATGGCTGCCTGGAAAGTTCCAGCAATAGCCTGAATCAAGATGGTCATGTCAGGAGCAGCTTGCCCCTGCACACCCTCGGGTCCAGCAACCCCAGCACCAACACCAGCATTACCAGCTCCAGCTCCACCACCACCGGGTGGTCCACCAGGAGGAGGAGGAGGTAAATCCTCAGCATTCTCTGCGTTTTCATTCTCAGTCGTCGATCTAGTATTGATTCTCAACTCTCTACGTGGCCCCATTATAAAAACAATGCACTGACAAAAATGCAACAAACACAATTAGGCACAATAAGGTAAGTAATCCAAGTACTCAAGCTCATTTTCGAAAACAATTCTTCTCTTTAGTTTTGATATGGCAATGGTATCCCCAACCACACTCCAAATACAACATAGCATCACAAAATCATCTCAACTTAATCACACATCACTGTTCATACATCAAACTTTCACTGAAAAGACACAATCATGCATAAAACATACAACAACCACATACCAACCCTAATTATTCGATAATCTGGCTCTGATACCAACAAATGTAACCCCCTTAGCCCGGCCTAGACGTTTGACCCGAACTATGAAGATTACACGGGGAAAACCAAAGTCAACCCGAAAGTCAACCTTGATTAGCGACCCTTTTTTATTTTTAATCTTGTCTAGATTCACATTAAGCCTATGTGAATACTCACGAAGCATGAATGAGAAAGGCACAACGATCGGATATCGTTTAGGGACTCAATTGCTTAACTTACGCATATTAGGGACCAAATTGTAATTTTAGTAAATTAGAGAGACTTCATTGATTTTAGGGTTACCAATATGAAATTAATCATGTTACATGCTTCTCTGCGAAATTTCAGCTTAAAAAGACATCCCAAGCTCAAGCAATTGCAATCACAACATTTAGGACCAAAACGTAAAGCATGAAGACTCAAAGCAATTCAAATCTGTGCCCAACGGTCACCCATATCGGAACACCTACTCACCGTGCCAAAACGCATGTATCGAAATGGTGTTGAACGTTTCGGTACGCGGGTATGTTCTGAGACCAGTACCGAAATAGGGCACTCTAGTAGCCAAATTGTTTCGAAACAGTCCAAAACGTTTTGAAACACAAGGACAATTATAGGCCCCCGTTTTGAAACACTTGAGGGTGTTTCGATACACCTTGCCCAGAAACAGCAGATATAGCTGGTTTTTCCTTCTTAAACCCAACCAAACATACCTCAAAGACTCCCAAATCATACTAGTAAACCATTTTACACATAAGGAACATATTTAGGACTTTCTAACACGGGCATGGCATCAAACACAATTTCACATAGTCTAAAGGCATGCTCCCTATTCACAAAACCAATATAAGCAAACCAACCTCAAACATAGCATTTAAGGCCACTTACAACCCAAACATGCCAACAAACTTAGGGAGTTCAAACATATCTCCCAAATACAACCTTGGTTTACCAGTGCCATTATATCAAAACTAAAGGGTGTGAAAACTTCACCATACATGAGCTTGAACTTCTTTGGATGATCTTAACCTCTTTGATGCCTGGAAACACCTCAATTATCTGGATTATTGGTAAAAGAGAGCGTAAGCACAAATGCTTAGTGAGGCATGCTCTAAAAAACCAACACAATAATGCATAACTTGAAAACACTTTCTCAAAATCTTTTTAACAACATGCTCATTCTATCTCATGCTTGAATACCATTTAAAGCAACTTCTCATTGAAAACTCATGTACCTTCATTCTATCTCATGCATTTAAGCCAATGCAAAATTGATGGCAAGCCATACTCATGCTTGTAACACCAAAGCATTTCTAATACAAATCTCATATGCATTTCTCATAGCATAAATTATTTCATCAAAGGTACAAGTAAATCAAAAATCATTTCATATTTTATATTGGCATTTCACATCTCATTATTACTCGGATATGCGGACATCTCACTAGACACTTTCGGTGGCATCTACCATCACCGTACTCACTCGTCTAGCAACATAATTTCCGGTGGAATCTCACATCACCGTACTCATATGGCGAAATGTCTCATCGCCACAAAGCTTGGGTATTTCACCAAGTCCTACCTGATGGAATGCCCATCATCGGTTATCTCCCTTTGGCTTAACCAAAGAGCACGTACGAATTTTTGTTTATAGTGCACTCTCATCCTATTGATCGATCAATTATATCCGGTAAGTATCTCAACATCTATGCCAATATATTATGTCAAAACATCATCTCACCTACTGTTTTTCATGCAACAATTCTCAAACATTCTCATCTCATTTCAAAACAATAACATTTTACATGCTTTAAACAAAAGCTCAAATCTCAACCATGCAACATGTTACTTCATAAAATCATTTCAAGCATCATCACATGCTATAAAATATGCATAAAAACAGTAGGAATTTATCAATCTAATACCATGAGCATGTAAAAGCATTTTAGGGGCAATCACCACATCTATGAGAGCAATCTAGCCAATACTTACTTCCGGACTTAGGAAGGTGTTTCAAACCTTTCCTAAATCCACAAACCTTGATTCTTTGTCCCTCAAGGACTTCTAAAACCATACGCACTCACCGATTACGTTTCGCTTGCTTGCCGAAACGCTATCTAGGCTTCCGGATCAACACCAAAAGCATACGAAGATGTCTCCCATGTTTTAAACACATAAGAGCAAAGGATTAATGCATCATCATGCATTGAAATCATCAGCCACACACCTAAACTCGCTGCTCTACTCATAAACCACATTTCGGGTACCAAACACAACCGAAATCACCTCCAAACTCTTCCAAAACAAAACCCAGCCAAGATTTATCACTTCTAACCATTTCTAAACATCAATTAACATCAAAAACCACCACAAACTCATTCTTATACCTCCAGCTATGACAGAACACCAAAATCACCCCAAAAACCATTATTCTAACAAGCAAAACCTAAGAAAACAATCATATTCGGGATTTGATTGATAAAACCTCATTTTTAACATCAATTAACATCCAAAATACATTAGAAAATCATCTCAAAACAGAGTCCAATCATTCACCACGAAAATCTTCAAGATCTCTTCCAAAATCTTGAGTTTTAAGACAATTTCTTGTTTCTAACATTAAAACCACTTAAAAATCATTAACAAAGGATTGATAACTTGGGAATTTCAGTAAAGAACTGATCATTAGAGGAGAAAGGACGAAGCTTACCTCTAATGGATGATTTCTCCTTGATTTGGGCAAGTTTTCTTGAAAATTCAATGTAGAAATCAAGTCGATTTGATGAGGAATTGATTAAGAATCAAAGGAAGATTGAAATCTCATCAAATGAAGTGAAAATCTAAGTATATTTGCTGGAGAGAAAGTGTTTGGTTGAAAAGAATTTGAGAGAAAATAAAATGAGGGAAAATTTGTGAAAAGTAGTTATGAATAGTCAAAGATAGTTTCTAAATTAATTAACCTTCATTTGCTATAATTAAAACATTAATTAAATCACCCAAATTAAGGAAAAATATGATGAAAACATTTTGGTAAAATTAGCTCCATAAAGATTCAAAGTTTCAATCCTTTACAAAACAATCACTATTTAACTTTTGCAAACACTGCGATTTAGTAACTACACCGAAATGTAGTATTTCCAAACCTTATTTTGTAAAATTGATTTCACCAAAACCTTCCATATATAAAATGAGGATTTTTAGATATTTTTCTATATTTTTAAAGCATCCCGAACTAGGTGTTCCCTAAAACTCCCTTTTTGATTCGAACCGTCTTCTGACCGGTCCGATTCGGACTCTAAACATCTAGGCCCAAATTTGGGGTGTTACTAGAACTTTGCAAATAATTCTAAAAACAAAGCATTCAATGTTCATTAGATATTCTAGGAAATTCAGCAAGTAACAGTAATGTTTGACAGTTTTTGCAATTAAAAAAATTCTAATACATTTTACATGTTTTTCCCAAATTAAGTTCAATTTATTTATTGGTGTGAAAATAATTAATCGGCTAACTATCATAGGCACACATCATAATAAATTTTTCTATTCCGATTACTATTAAGGGAAGTACAATGCAACATATATGCTACTAAGTATGCCTAGACAAAAAGATGCGAGAGCTATCCCCTCCAAACTCGAGATGGGCATTTCCCTCAATGAGCAAAATAAAACAGAAAATAAAAAACAGAGAGAAAAAAATACAAGTGAAAAAAACAGAAAAATGAAATAAAGAAAGGAGAAGGAAAAAACTAGAAATTGGTTGAGGGTTGAGAGGAAGCTTGAGTCTTTGCTGTTGAGGAGGAGGAGGATGATTGGATGATTAGGCGGCGGCCGACAGATGTCCTGGCAACAGACTTGGTAGGAGATACATTGGCTGTCCACGACGGTTGGACTCTTTTTGGAGTGGGACGAGGTTCTTCTTGAGGTTTTGCAGGAGGAGCGGCAAGAGGTGCTTCGCTCTCTTCTGATTCTGTTTCGTCATCCACTGTCTCGGCGGCTATGATGTGCTGCTTCCTCTTCTTTGTTCCTTCCTGTTGGGTTTTTGGGCACGCTCGAATCGATCACCGAAACCGTAAACCTCAGTTCTACACTTCCTCTATTGGTGCTACGGGAGGGTTTATCACCGTTGTGATGGTTGCTGGTGCTCTTACTACTGCTGGTGCTGGTTCTGGCAGCTGCTGCTGAATCTCCTCTAACGAGGAAGTGTTTGCCACTATTGCCGCTGTGCAGGCAGGTGAATGATGTTGCAGATGCCTCGTGGGGGAGTCTGCCACCGTGTTGGAAGCAGGGGTGGCTGAGTACGATGGGTAGTGCGTCGGAGACGGCATCTGTCTGCGGAAGGCAGCGTGGCGAGCAGCTGAGCTAATGGCGTTCCTTGTGATGGGGCAGCTGCGGCAGCTAAGTATGTTGCGTAGGGTGGCAAGGTGGGGACGTCATCAGTGAAATTTTGTAGGAGATAAGAGACAAAGGCTTCTTGGACTTCCCCCACATATTTGATGAAAGTCAGCTGCTGCTGCTCGATTCGCTTGTTGCTGTCGATTAGGGTGCGCAGAAGCGTGAGGACTTCATTGGCTGGGGCAGCTTCAGTACTACAGGAGGCGGCTCGAGTGGTAGGCTAGGCGGCAGAGGGCTGGCTGGGCGTTATGGGCTCTGTCTCCTAGGCATGCATCATATGGAGGCGGAATTTTCTAGTCCACCCGTCCTTTACTATCGTCATCTAATCTTTGGGGTCGGTCGGGACAATTAAATTGGCACAAAGGCCAGTGATGAGTGATGGAAAGTATAACTTGCCCTTCGTCTTTCTGAAATAGTTGTGGATCTCCTTACATATGATTTCTCTCACATTGATTGGCCAGTTCAACATAATGTTGTGGAATAGGGCGAGGCGCGGCTGATCGACAATGGAGTTGTGGGAGGTGGGCAACAGATGCCTCTTGAGGAACGTGTTCCACACATAGCCTCGGGAAGCTGGTGGCGGCGTTGGACAGAACCGCCATGTTTTCCTGCCAACCACGGCGTGTTGGGCTTGCACAGCTTGGCCTTGAGTTTCTCATAATCAGCAGTCGTCAGTGACTGTCTCCACTCCTCGTGAGGGTTGTCGTTCATATCCAGGCCATAGAAATTGTTGATCACGACAACATTGATCTTTTCAGGTTCCCCTCGGACAAACACGAACAGCAGCTCAGGGCGGGGATGATGGGTATAGAACTCCCTGACCATGGTGATGTTGGCTATCTCCGGCTGCCGTGCGAATATTTCCCATCCCTTGCTGTGGATGGTTTCAAACAAAATGGGTTCTAAGCCGAGATCTTCTGTTTTCTTTGTATAGTGAAAGCCTTGCTCCTCCCATATGGCTTGTTTGGTGAACTGGTTTCGGTATCTCTTTTCATCTTTGCGGGAGAAGAAGCGTTGGAAGGTGGGCTTGGGTACCAATGTTGAGGCCATGTGTGAGACGATTATTTCCCTGACCATGGTGATGTTGGCTATCTTCGGATGCCGTGCGAATATTTCCCATCCCTTGTTGTGGATGGTTTCAAACAAAATGGGTTCTAAGCCGAGATCTTCTGTTTGCTTTGTATAGTGAAAGCCTTGCTCCTCCCATATGGCTTGTTTGGCGAACTGGGTTCGGTATCTCTTTTCATCTTTGCGGGAGAAGAAGCGTTGGAAGGTGGGCTTGGGTACCAATGTTGAGGCCATGTGTGAGATGATTGAAGTTTACTGAAACTTGAATACAAAATAATGTGAGAGTAGTGGATACAAGAATAAGATAGCAAGAAGGTGAAGGTAAAGTGTATAAATGGGGTGAGAAGGGTTTAAATAGAGGTTTTCGAGAGGTGTCGTGGCGGCATTAAATGTATATCGGTACAGTTGTCTCGCGCACGTTACAGGATTTTTTCCCGTTATTTCTGTAACCGTTGGTAGCTAGCCATTAGCGGGTAACTAGCCATTATGCGCTTTCTACGCTGGGCTGCCGTGGGCTGTCTCGGTTGGATGGTGGGTGGTCTCCTTGTTGGGCCTTCTTCTTGATCCGACTCTTTTATTCCTAATCCTGAAATAAAAATAAAGATAATTAAAGACTAAAATAAATTCTGAAAATTAAAAAAATGTGGAAATTAATCTAATCCTAAAAATAAATTGCAATAAATTAAACTCTAATCCTAATGTATAAAATAAAGAAAATATAAAAAAATAAAAATTAAGTTATGTTGGGAGTGCATTTGGGTGCATCTCCCAGACATAACCACTTTCTGAGGTAGTTTGGCTTGTCCTTCCTTCCATGGGGTCCTCTTGTTCTTTCAGGTGATGTGCTGCTGGGTCTTTCAGCCTGCCCTTAGGTCTATTACGACAGCTACCGCCTTGCCCTATCTCTGTGTTGTTTTCGATGGCTTGAGCATATGGGCATCCTTCTTTTCTTTTCTTGAGGGTTGTAACACATTTAACTTTATGCTCTGGTTGTCTATCATCATGGTCAACTCCCCATGTTCCACATCTATTAACGTTCTGCCCGTGGCCAAGAATGGTCGCCCAAGGATGATAGGGGCTTTTCAATCGGCCTCACAGTCTAGGATGAGGAAATCAGCTGGAAGAATATGGTTGCCCACCTTCATTCGGATGTCTTCGTTTTTTCCCTCCGGTTGTACAAGAGAGTGATCGGTAAGTTTCAGCATGATGAAGGTAGGTTTGGCTGGCCCAATTCCTAATTTATCAAAGACAGTCTTAGGCATTAAGTTGATGTTGGCTCCCAAGTTGCACAGAGCTTTTGTTTCATGCTTGTTGCCTATTCTGCATGGAATAACAAAGCTACCCGAATCTGTTTGCTTAGGCGGCAGTTTGTTGTGCAGCATGGCCATGCACTCCTCTATTACAACAACTGTTTTGAATTCCCCAATCTTCTTCCTTTTAGAAACCATGTCCCTGAGGTATTTGGCATAGTTGGGCATGTTCTGAATGGCTTCTATTAGAGGGATGTTTATGTGCACCTGCTTTAAAATATCCAGGAATCTCCTGAACTGGTGCTCTTGCTTTTTTTGCATAAGCCTCTAGGGAAAGGTGCTAGCAGACGGATGTCCTCTATACGTTCTTTGCAGGGGAACTTTATCTGTGGAGGATCATTTTCTTCAGGACCTTTGTCAGGTTCAACTACCATGGCAGCTGGTGTTAATGCTGTCGTGGCAGGCAATTCTTTTGGTGATGGCTATGTTTCTGGTTGTTTTTCCCTGGGTTCATCCAACAGCTTCCCACTATTGGTAGATATGGCTTTGCAATGCTCATAAGTGGGGTTGGTTGCTGCTTCTGCACTGCTGGATGCTGCTCCCATTGTTCTGCTGCTAAAGACCTATGTGAACTGCCCAAATTGGGTCTCCAGGTTCTTTATTGCAGCCTCTTGGTTGTTCATCTTCATCTCCATCTTGTCCATGAAAGACTCAGTTTTATCAATAAACTTATTATTGCGGACAATAAAATCACTAGTTCTAGACATAAAAGTATGAAGAGTTGCTTCTAGTGAATTATTGTTTTGCGGTTGCTGAGCCTGCTATTTGGACAGGTTTTGTTGGTAGCCTCCCTGTTGCTGTTGTGGATTGGCAGCAGTCTTGGGATTGCTCCGAGAGAAGTTGGGATGGTTCTTCCTTCCTGGGTTGTATGTGTTTTGGGCAGGCCTGTTGTTCCTCTCGTATCCTCTCATAAAGTGGGCAGATGCGGTACAATCAGAGGAATCGTGGTTTGCCCCAAACTCATCACAGAATGGCTTCACAGCCTTGGCCTCATAGACTTGCCCAGTGGGTTTCATTATGCTCATAACCAACTCTGTCAGCTTATCGAGGCGGACATTGACAGATTCTGAGGCTTGGACTTCATTCACAGAAGGTGGCCGCCTAACGCCGCCTCGGCGGGCTGTTGGGTACTTGTAATCGTTCTTGGCGGCTTGGTTCAGAATCTGCAGTGCCTCCTCTGGTGGTCTATCGAGGATGATTCTATTGGCTGAGGCATCAATCATCATCCGTATTGGGTAGTTCACCCCGTTATAGAACATTGACACCTGTGTCCAAGCTGAAAAACTATGTAACGGGTAGTTGTTCAGCATCTGTTTGTACCCCTCCCATGCTTCATACATAGGATCATCATCCCCTTGTCGGAAGGCTATTATTTCGTTTTGCAGTCTGTCTGTGACATTGGACGGGCTGAAACAGTCCAGGAAATCCTTGCACAGCTCTGTCCATGTGTTGAACGACCCTACTGGCTGGTTGTTTAACCACTGTTTTGCCATATCCCTTAGTGAATAGGGGAACAATCTCAGCCATATCACGTCTTGGTGGATTTCGTGTATTTTGAATGCCCTGCAGATGTCCAAGAATCCTCTTAAGTGCTGTCGAGGATCTTCTGTCGTAGTCCTTCCAAATTTCCCTAACGTGTTGATCATGTTAAACATAACATGCTTCAACTCAAAGTGATCCGAACATACTGTGGTTGCCTGGGCGGAAGAGGGGGTTGCTGCCGTGGTGGATCACTGTCGGATCGAACCCTCTAAAGTCATGTTCCAGATAATCTCTGGTGGTTCGAACATACTGTGGTTGCCTGGGCGGAAGAGGGGGTTGCTGCCGTGGTGGATCTTGTTGTTCTCTGGGCGGCGGGTCTTACTGCCCATCCCTACCGTTCACAACATTGTTGGTAGGGTTGTCATTTTCCATGTTTACCTCCATTTTTCCTTCTTCTTTAGTTTTCCCTAGGGCTACTATGATTTCCTTCTTGAGCTCTCTTGCTACTCGTTCAATATCGTCTTAATAAAGGATTTCTCCTTCTGGATTTGCCCTGGTCATACACTAGTAAAGAAAATCGTAAAATTCTTTTTTTTCTTTTTTCGATTAAAAAAGAAAAAGAAAAAGAAAATAAAATGCGAAGAAATAAAAGTGCAGAAAATTAAAGACGAATTTCACTGTTACCAATCCCTAGAAACGCGCCAAAAACTTGTAGAGCGTTTAGGTGTTCTCTTTTTATGAGCACAAGTGCACACTCCTGTCAAGTTATAATATAAAAGATATCGTCTCCCACAGGGATTGGACAGCTTGATTCGAATTGTTGTTCCTGCACAAGGAAAAGTAAATGCACAATTACTTTGTTTGTTGAGAAGAAAAGTAAAGTAAAAACACAAGTAATTGAAGTGAAAGTGATCAGATTGATAGAGAAGGTTGGGTTATGCTACTACTTAGTGCGAAACTACGTTGAATAGGACAAGTCGTTTTGCGCTGCCAGACTATGCTGCCTCAGCGGTGGATGGCAGGTAGGCTGCTGAGATCCTCTAGTTGCCTCGACAGGAGAATGGAACTGTGTCTCGGTGGCAAACTCGACAGAACGCTTCGAAAGTGACTCTGCTTATATCTAAGTCAGAGTTCTGTTGATGCCCACTGCAGATAATACCAGTCGCGGCGTGAATCGTGCAAACGCAACAATGTTGATTCGTCCTCTTTTAGCCACCTTAAACCCTTAACCTATGTCTAGGCTGGATTGATCGCACAATCTATAGATGAAATCGTACTTACTCCTTTCGTGAGTTCGACTCTCTCGATACCGAACAAATGGATATAATTCAACTAATCTTTCTCCTTAATTAAAAACTATGAAGAACATGGAATAAGTAAACCATGTAATTTTATTTGCAAAATCGGACTTGAAAACCTAAACAACCGTTCTCACACTAATTACAACATAAGCCAAACCCAAGAAGAATTTTAGAACATGTTGGTGGCAAGAAAACCTAAACTATGCTTGAGGAAAACTTCTCTCTTTTTTTGAAATAGAATTACAATGGGTATATATAGGCATTAGCTAGGTCTAGTCCTTCTTGAAGTAGAAGTATTCAAAGTAGTTTTTTACATTAAATGTGGCTTTAAATTTTTACTTCTTTGAGTTGAATATGGACTTTATCACGTTGCCTTGCTCTACAAGTAATCTAGAGATTCTTTCTTCGGCGGCTCTACCTACTGCTCTAGATGTCGAAAAATTGGGTGGACAACATTGATAGAATCAGGATTTTCTGCTCTACACATTGCACTCCGATTCTCCAACTCCATAGTTTGTTGTCTTGGGCGGCAAGTTGGGCGGTGGCAGCTATTCGGCAGTTGTTGTCTCTGTCTGGAACTGCATCAGTACAGCTCCTTGGTCTGCTGCCTCAGCATCATGTCCTCAGCTCCTCTTTCCCTCTGTCAGCCTCTAGTACCAGAAACCAAAGTTACACTAAAACAATACCTTTTCTTCACAAAATAATAGATAATCTATACCTGCATGGCAAAGTAAAGAAATACAATAAAATACAATGCATGATCCTAGTTATGCCTAAAATGTACTCAAAAACAGCAATAATATGAGATGGAATGTGCATGAAATATAGAACTTGTGGACACTTTACAATTCACAATGCCTTCCATGTTTCTATGTTGCGGAAATATCGATTTGATCCATCTCACATTCTTGAGCCCGAAGAAGTCGAATTGAATCCTGATCTATCAATGAAGAAGAACAAATCTGAATTCTTGACCACGAAGTTAGAAAGCTTAGAAACAAAATTGTTCCCCTCGTGGAAGTCCTTTGGAGGAATCACGAAGTCGAAGAAGCGACGTGGGAACCAGAAACAACGATGAGGAAACAATGCCCTCATCTATTCACGTCAGGTAAATTCGAGGAAAAATTTATTTTTAAGGGGGGGGGAGGAATTGTAATATCCCAAATTATAGCCTAGTTAAACTTTTCATTTAAATAGAAAAGAAGAGTATAAACAATTTTGTTTAAACTAGAATTAAAATGTAAGTGTTTATGTTGTTACCGATCTTGTTCTTTAAAGTTTGTTTGTTTTTATTGAATTCTGGGTTATGATGTTGCTGGAAAATTGATGTTGAATGCTTCATTGTGTTGAAATAATACTGGGTTAATAGATTTATTGAACAAAATCTGGAAATTTTGCATAAAACACAAAAGGATATAAAACTGCCCATATTCGTACATGTAGAACAACCTATAGAAATCTGCGTTTTTGAACATGTTATAGGTAAAACTGGAAAACTTTCCATAGGAAAAATTTGTAGGAAACTGAATTTACTATAGGATATGGGTCTTGGAAGCATGAAAAAGTTCATAGAATTGTTGGAAAATAAGTTAGAACAAAATTGGTCACATTTGGGAACTCAATTGGTGATTAGGGACTGTTTTAGAATAAATATAAAATATCAGTACTGAAATGAACAAAATGAAGGCTGTAAATGACACCTAAATAACAGGAAAAACAATGGTAAAAAGGGATAAAATAAACTACTAAGGGTCCTAAGTTGAAAAGATCACTAAAGTGGGTTAAAACTCAAGATCGACAAATTTGATTATGAAAAATCACCTAACTCCGAACATTAAATTGTATTGATGTAGAAATGATAAAAAATATGTGCTATACATGGTTATAAATATGGTTGAATAAGCTTTCTAGGGATATAAATTTATTGAATATCTTATATATATATACTAAAAGTTATGGACAAAATACTACAAGGTGCCATAACTGCCTGAAACTGGGCAGATTAGGATGTAATGTGAAAATGTTTGCTTGTATGTGATATATGGTTTAATTCTAATGATGTATTTGTGTTATTAATACATGTAATGGTAGACCAAGAGATAGAAGAGTCTTGTGAGGGCATCAAGGTTGGGAAAACAAAGGAAAGAAACAAGGGGATTATCATTCAAGAATAGCTTGGAGTTCTTGTGAGTGTAGCTATCAATAGGGTTGGGACTTAGATCCTAACCAAGCTTCATTATGATTATGTTCTATTTAGATGTTTCTATGAAAATGGACTTAAAAAATATTTGGTAAATAACTAAGGGAAGAATGGTATATACTAAGCTTGATAAATGTATAATATGTATTAGACCTTGTATGATTACATGATGTTATGACATGTTTAATGCCTTAAATGTCGTGACATGTTTAATGCCCTGAATGCCATGACATGTTTAATACCTTGAATGCTTAGATTGGCTACTTTATGAATCATGCTTAAAGAATGATATATTGTGATAATGAACTAAAGTTCAGTAGCCTAAGGGCTTCATGATCTTGTTAAATGTCTAATGACATCTTGGATAAACATGAAATGTGCCTTGAACATGCTTTGATTCTTGCCTTGATTATCACATGTATCTTGATAAATGAACACCAAATTAAATGATGCCTTGGTAGCTAGTGAGTCATAGGTAGGATGGCATGCCATAGAGTCTTGAGCTCATTTGTATTGGGTGGTCTACAGACCGGGCTAAGGCCCTTAATTGGCGACAGTAGGAGGGATGTGTGTTATGATCTTTGGCGACAGTAAGATGGATATGACCAGCACTACGGTGCATCTTGATTTGGCGACAGTTGGTTGGTGACTCGATTACCTAGACTTGACTACATACCAAGGCCTAATCTTGAATTGATTATCTAATATTGCTAGAGCAAAGCTTGGATATCTTATGAATTTGAAATAAAACTTGACTTGAGCATATACTTGAATTTGATGGCATAATCCTGATAATGCAAAGTTTGTTATCACATGCACATGAAATGAATATTGAATCCATTGATTAAACTTGTGATATGCCATGACATTTGAGATGTGACATGTATTCATGATTTCAATGATAATATGTAATGTTGGCTTGGAATTGACTAGTGATATGTATGCACATGAACTTGAAATGCCATGGCTATGGATTTGAGTAAGCGTATGAAATGATATAATGCTCTGCATGATCTACATTATTCGAATGTCTTGTATTCTTATATAAGCTTGATCTTCATGAACCTAGCTAGGTCTCCTTTGAATAAAATACACTTGAAAACTTGAATAAACTTGCCTAGCTTAGGTTGCTACCTCACTAAGTACTTAACTGTACTTATCACTCTCGTTTTCATTCTTCCCAAAATGCAGGTTAATAGTTTGCAAGCTGCGTTGAGTTTGAGGCAAGGCAAGACAAGCTAAAGCACCAAGTATGGTTATGACCTTTTTGTCAACTCCTAGTTTGTGGCCATAGTCTTGTATCTTGATCACATGTTCATGCATTTTGAGCCTAGGAAAGGCTATGCATATATTTTATATGATATGGCATGTATAACTTGCTAATGTGACTTGTTTGGTAGCCTAGTTGATCTAGGTATTATGCTATGGTATATGAGCATGGATGGTTTTATGCTGCGATATATGATGTCTTGAAAGCCTTGATAATTGATAAATGTATTTTTTTCATGCTTTGATTGCTTATCACGATTTAAGAATGATGATTGTTTACTTGCTACAACATAGTATTGTTATGCTCAGATGTAATTGTAAAGGCTATAACATATTTTGATGATATTGTTTAATTTGATTAGTTGAGTTAAGAATTCAAGGGTCTAATATCTAGTTTGATTTGGCATTTGAAATGGTTAATTTAGTCATGTATATATTATTCGAATGATAGGATGCGGCAAATGTGTTTAAGGTTTGTATGTTATAGCAATTATTGTTTCATGATTATATGTTGTGGCAAATGTATCTAAAGGTGGTATGTTATAGCAAATATGTATAATGATTATATGTTATAGCTTGATTGCAATATGATTTATGATGATTGTTTGATTATAAGTCTAACTTACTTATTAGAGGTGAGTTAGGAAAAAGTTTTTGTCGGTTCATGTTTTTCCTTGCTTGAGTAATGCTTCTTATCCGGTTTACGACTAAACCGGGTGAGGGGTGTTACATGAACAGTCTCGCAGGCAATGCTTTCCATAAACATCGAGTACGAATCTTGGTTTTATTCATCACGTTCTATAATCCCTGCATGTTCTTCTTGTGATTCATTGCTTTCCATTGGCTCCTCCATTCTAAGGTCTAGTCGTTTATTCACCTCTAGTACATCAACTCTTGTCTCCACATCCTTTGTTTTTACCAACAAAGGATCACGTGACTCCGGAACAACTGTGTCATTTGAGACCTCTCTATCTATCCCAACATCACTCGCAACCTTCCTCCTCAACTCATTCTTTTCAGTTTGTGGCGAAGAAAAATCCCTATCTTCGTACTCTAATTCTACTGGATCTGACTGCACAAAATTGTCCATCACTAGCCAGCCTAGATAAGAGTCTTCCATCACACAGAACGAGAATTCTTACCATGAACAACTAAGTCTATCACTTTATCATTTTTCTCTCTTTGATCTGTATTTATTTGGATGCTTGCCCTTTCAAAAGTGGATATGTGTAAAACCATTATTTGATTTTGATATAACAAATAACTCAAGGACTAAATTGCAAAGTAAATGAATTTTTAAGAAATCAAAATACTTATATTTGACAAGTAAAATTTATACTTCAAATATTTTGAAGTCAAAACTTAAACCCCATGAATTTTTCTAAGTGTTTCAAAGCCAAAATACACAAAATTTCCTAGGCGTTTCGAAACACCTCCAAAGTATTTCGATACGTTTCGCCACTGGAAAGAACCATTTCGATACTAATTATTCCCTTTTCCATACAGCCTTCATCTGGGATCTTGGATTTTTATGTGTTGTTTCGAAATGGCTCATACCCGTTTCGATACAGAGGTTAAGTATTTTCAAAATCGAGCATTAAATGAACTAGCCGTTACTTATCAGAAACGAACTTTTGAAAATTTGCTTAAGTGTTTTGTTACACCCCTATGTTGTTTCGAAACAGAAGTTTACAGTTTCAAAACGTTTCGATACAACCTATTACCATTTTGATAAGACCTTCTTTTTTCACTTTACTGTTTCGGTACGGCCTTTATTTGTTTCAATACAGGCCCTTTTTACACACAACATCTCTTTCTTTTTTTGGTGTCTTTTTCAATACAAGGTCTCCTGTTCCTATACAGGTAGTTGTAGAACAACATTTATTGAGGGAAGAGAGAGCCTCAACGGCTCTATTGATGATCTCAACCACCCAAATAACTAGAAATCAATGCAACGATATAAAAACAAGTCTCAAAAGTTACAACATCAACTATTGAACCTTCATGGGCCCAATTCAATTCAGTGGGATCTTTCATTCACATTTTTTCCACCAAGAACGTTTTATAAAACTCTTGGACCCCCAAATTTTGAGTATCATACTTTCACGCAATTCACAGGGTTCAGCAAGCAATATCTATTTCACGATCAAGGGTGTAGTACTATTTGTAGTAGCGGTCCTTATATATCGTACTAACAATCAAAATATGGTCGGAAAAAATGTCTATTTGACAGGGCTTCTTCCTATACCTAGGAATTCCATTGGACCCAAGCAACATCAAAGCATTCATTCCAAACCCTTGAGCCTGTTAGAGTCAAATTGTATACCCAACATGTAAAATTTCAAATTGTTCATCTTTCTTTCAAGTTTGGGGATTGTTGGTTTGTAATTGGGCAATAGATTATTCTTGTGAGAGATACATTTCAAATTGCCTTTTTGTTCTTTGTAATTGAGAGTCTTGTTATTCAATCTTTGGGTAGAAAGATTGAATTTGTAAAGGTTGTCTCCTTAGCCTAGAAAAGGGGAAGAACAAATTAGTGAAGAGTTTGTTGAAAATCCTTAGTGGGAGCTAAGGTAGTGGATGTAGAGCTTGTTTTGAAGCTTGAACCACTATAAGTGCCTTGTTCTTCAATTTCAATTTTCCATTTTTCTCCCTTAATTTTTAGAAGTGCCAATTCACCCCCTCTTGGCTATATCGGTTAATTCGATCCACTCAACAATTGGTATTAGAGCTTACCTCATTAAAGGCTTTACAACCACAAGAGGAAATCCTAGAAGAGTGTTGATTAACATCCAAGTTGAGCCATGGCATATACCTCTGTGCCAAGCATGTACAAATCTCAATCTACCACCAAACCACCATTCTCCAATAGAGATAACTATCCCTATTAGAAGAACCGAATACATCTCTTCATCAAATCGAGTGATTACCTAGTATGGGATGTGGTAGAAGATGAACCAACCATTACCATGAAGAGAGATAAAGAAGGAAGGCTTGTTTCAAAGAAGAAGGTGGAGATGAGTGAAGACGATAGAAAGAAATGGCAAGTGAATGACAAAGCCTTGCACATGCTATTTTGTGCTCTCAGACCGCACATATACTCCAAAGTGTCCTCAATAACAAGTGCTAAAGAAGTGTGGGACACTCTTGAAACCACATATTAAGGAACAAACGATGTGAAGGAGATAAAGATCGGGATCCTCAATCTTAGTTACGAAAACTTCAAGATGGAGGTTGATGAGACCGTAACGAAGATGTTTGATCGCTTCTCCGTCATCATCAATGGTATGAAGGGCTTTAGAGAGATCATCCCCGAAGATAAGTGTAAAGTGTCCATAAGTTCTATATTTCATGCACATTCCATCTCATATTATTGATGTTTTTTAGTACATTTTAGGCATAATTAGGTTCATGCATTGCATTTTACAGTATTTTTTTACTTTGCCATGCTTTTTATTGATTATGTTTTATTTGGTAAGAAAAAGGTATTGTTTTAGTTTAGTTTTAGTTTCAGGTACTAGAGGCTGACAGAAGGAGAGAGGAGCTAAGGACATGATGTTGATGCAACAGACCAAGGATGTGTACTGATGCTGTTCCAGACAGAGACATCAGCCGCTGCCGCCATACCTGCCGCCCAAGACAGAAAGACGAGAAATTGGAGAACAGGAGTGCGATCTGTAGAGCAGAAAATCCTGATCTTAACGATGCTGTCCACTCAATTTTCTGATGACTGTAGCAGCAGGAAGAGCTGCCGAAGGAGGAACTTGAGCTTACTTGCGGAGTAAGGCAACGTGATTAAGTCCATATTCAACTCAAAGAAGTCAGCATTTAAAGTTGCATTCAATGCAAAAACTACTTTGAAGACTTCTACTCCAAGAAGGACTAGACCTAGCTAATGCCTATATATACCCATTGTACTTTTACTTCAAAACAACTTAGGTTTTCCCTTAGGCATAGTTTAGGTTTTCTTGCCGCCATTATGTTCTAAAATTCTCTTTGGGTTTGGGTTATGTTATAATTAGTGTGAGAACGGTTGTTAAGGATTTTAAGTTTGTTTTTGCAATAAAGCTTCAAGGTTTGCTTATTCCATGTTCTTCATAGTTCTCAATTAAGGTGAAAGATCAGTTGATTACTATCCATTTGTTCGGCATCGAGAGAGTCGAACTCACAAAAGGAGTAAGTACGATCTCATCTATAGACGGTGTTGATCAATATAGCCTAGACATTGGTTAGGGTTTAAGGAGGCTAAAAGAGGACGAATTAACTTTGATATATTTGCACAATTTACGCCGTGATTGGTATTATTTGTATTGGGCATCAACAACATTCTGACTTACACATAAGCAGGATCACTTTCGAAGCGTTCTGCTGAGCCTTGTAGTTCTGTCGAGTTTGTGTAACACCCCAAATTTGGACTTAGAAGTTTAGGGTCTGAACCGGATCGGTTTGGAAATCGGTTCGAATCTAAAAAGGAGTTTTAGGGAACACCTAGTTTGGGATACTTTAAAAATATAAAAAAATATCTAAAAATCCTCATTTAATATATAAAAGAGAATGGTGAAATCAATTTTACAAAATGAAGTTTGGAAATATTACATTTCGGTGTAGTGACCAAATCGCAGTTTTTGCAAAAGTGAAATAGTGACTGTTTTATAAAGGATTGAAACTTTGAATCTTTAAGGAGCTAATTTACCTAAAATGTTTTTCTCCAGATTTTTCCTTAATTTGGGTAATTTTATTAATGTTTTAATTAAAGGAAATGAGGTTTAATTAAATGAGAAACTAACTTTGACTATTCATAACTACTTTTCACAAATTTTCCCTCTCTTCATTTTCTCTCAAATTCCTTTCAACCAAACACATTTTCTCCAGCAAATTTACTTTGATCTTCACCTCATTTGATGAGATTTCCATCACTCATTGTTTCATAATCAATCTAGCAATAAAACCTTTTAATTTCGACATTAAATTTTCAAGGAATTTGGCCCAAATCAAGGAGAAATCACTATTTAGAGGTAAGATTGTTCTTCTCCTCTAAATACTCAGTTCTTTACTGAAATTCCCAAGTTGTCAATCCTTAATTTAAGTTTTATAAATGGTTTTAATGTTGGAAACATGATTTTGGCTTAAAACTCAAGATTTTGGAAGAAACCTTGAAGAATTTCGGTGTGATTGTTTGGGCTCTGTTTTGAGATGATTCTTTAATGTATTTCGGATGTCAAATGATGTTTGAAATGAGGTTTTATCAATCTAATCCCGAATAGGTTGTATTTCCTAAGTTTTTGCTTATGAAAATGGTGGTTTTTTAGGTGTTTTTGGTGTTCTGTTATAGCTGGAGGTATAAGGACGAGTTTAGGTTTATTTTGGATGTTAAATGATGTTTAGAAATGTTTAGAATTGATAGATCTTGGCTGGGATTTGTTTTGGGAGAGTTTGGAGGTGATTTTGGTTGTTTTTGGTAGCCGAAATGAGGTTCTTGGGTAGAGCATCGAGTTGGGTTGTGTTGCTGGTGATTTTAATGCATGGTGATGCATTAATCCTCTATTGTTATGTGTTTAAAACAGGGGAGAATGATCCGGAAGCAATAGAGGTGGCGTTGGAAGTTTCGGATGCTTGGAAGGCTTGTCGGCTAGCATAGTTTTGTGTATCGGTGAGTGGAGATGGTTTTCCAGCTTTGAAACGATTATTTGGAGGTTTTGGGAGCTTAGTTTAAGTCTAAACAACTTAGCTAAGCTCAAGAGTAAGTTTTCGGAAAAACTCCTTCGGATGTGCTATGTTGTGGTTTGATGCATTGGTTATGAATTGCATGTTTAATTACTGTTTTGAAAGCATATTTTATCATGATTGATGCTGGTTTTGAAAGCCATGTATTGAAGGATGCTCAAGGTAAGAGATCCTTGGTTTGACATGTTATTAATTTGGTTATGATGCATGGAGATGCATGATGATAAGTGGCTTTGATTAATGCTTTAAAACAGTGAATTGATGATGGTATTTGATGTATATTGGCAAGTGATGAAATGGTTTTAGAGTACTTGAATCGGTTATAGTTAGCCGGCTATAGGATTGGGTGCACCGTAAGTAAAGTCGCCTTGGATGTTGAGGGGTTGTGATTGTACCGTAAACTCCATCCAAGAACCCTAGCGATTGAGAAAATTGGTGTCACCACGATGGAGGATGGCTCTCGTGGGTTGACTTGGTTAAGTGTCACAATGGTGGAGGATTGCTCCCATGTGTGAGCTTGGTTAAGGTGATTACAATGGTTGAGGTAGCTGCCATGTGTAAGCCTTGTGTTGTGTCCCGGCTCTCGCTAGTGGGTTATACAACTACCAATGAGTGATGTTGAGGGGTTGTGATTGTACCGTTAAAATCCATCACGGGTGTTGAGGGGTTGTGATTGTACCGATAAACTCCACCTTGTAAAGCCGGTAGTGTGTATGAAGCATGTGGGACAACACTTGTAAATCCGCGTATCCGATTGTGTCTTGTGTTGAAATGGTTTGTGAACTATCACTTGAAAGCCAATATAATGTATTTGAATGTAATGAAGCGAGAGATGCTTGAAAATGATGCAAGGTTGCATGGGAATTGTGTAATGATATAAGAATGCATATATTACTTGTTAAGCGTGAGCAAAAGTGTATCTTCTATTGTGAATGGTGCATATGTGCGTAGAACCTCATAAGTGCATTGAAGTCTTGTGAAGGCTTGTTTTGAAAAGGCACGTAATGTAAATGTTGCTTTTGTAGTTCATGTGTTTTGCATTTGTCGAATGCATAAGATAGTTAGAAGGAACAATTGGTTTTCAAAAGGTATTTTGCTTTGAAATGATCATCAAGCATGAGAAAAGTATGTTGTGAAGTGGAAGTGTTTTCCAAGAAATTTGAGTTTAACTTTGCATATGGTGTCCATGCATGGAAAGGTTTAAATGATAGTATTTGCAAGAATGTGGTTTGGGGTGAGTTGTTTAGCATTTCAAAGTTAAAGGTTGGTTTTCATGTTGAGCAATGCATGTTTTAAAGCAATGTTGTTTCAAAGGAGGTTTTCAAACAATGCTTTGGTTTATTGAATTGTATCTACATTTAAAGAAGGTTTTATGATTCACTGCATTGATGGTGTTTTGGTTTTGAGTATTCCTCACTAAGCATTATGTGCTTACGCTCCTTTTTGTCCATCAATGCAGATATTTGAAGTTGGGACAGCAAGAAGCAAGGGATTAAATAAGTGCTCCACTTGATAAGTATGTCTTGGTTTATAGCTATAGATAATAAAGGCAATGGGGGGAGAGTCTTTTATATTGTTGTGTAATGAGATTGTGTATGTTGACCATGTTCAGTTTATGGTTTGAACCTTGTTGTTGATCACTTTACCATATTTGAATCTTCTTCTTCATAAGTTGATATGCTATGCTCTTTGATTAAAAGCAAGATCATGTGTTGGATGTGTTGAATGAGTAGGTGTGCTTAATGTTTGTAGTGTATCTAGTCTTTGACGTAATTTGATAGTTATAATGCTTATCATGTTGATGATATGTTATGGAATGGTTTCAATTACGTTTGATGGTGTTTTGAAGTGAAAAACCAGAATTTTCTGCTGTTTCTGGGCAGGGTGTATCGAAACACCCTTGGCTGTTTCGCAACGGGTGCATGAAATGGCCTGGGCGTTTCAGAACGGCTAGAAGTGTTTCGAAACACTTTGGCTACTGGAAGAGTCCTTTTCTGAACTGGTTTTGGAACATACCCGCGTATCGAAACGGTCAACACCGTTTCGATACGGGCGTACGACACGGGTGTTTCTATACGGGTGTCAGTGTTTTGAAACGGGTGACCGTTGGACAGATTCTGCATGCTTTACATTTTAGTCCTGGAAGTTGTAATTGCAATTGCTTGAGCTTGAGATGTCTTTTTAAGCTGAAATTTGGCAGAGACGCTTGTAATATGATTAATTGAGGTTTGGTAAAACTAAAATCTTGTAAGTCCTTTTATTTTCCAAAATTTATATTTTGGTCCCTAAAAGTGTATTTCTTGTAATTGAGTCCTTAAACGTTTCCGATCGCTGTGTTTTTCTCTTCCAAGGTTCTTAGGCTTTCACATAGGTTTAATGCGCATCTAGAGAAGTTTAAAAAGAAAAAAAAAAGATCGTTAATCAAGGTTGACTTTGGTTTTCCCCGTGTAATCTTCGTAGTTCGGGTCAACCGTTTAGACCGGGCTAAGGGGGTTACAGTTTGCCTCCGAGACACAAGTCCATTCCCCTACCGAGGCAGCGAGAGGGTCTTAGCAGCCTAACTGCCATCCCCTGCCGAGGCTGCAGAGTTTGGCAGCGCAAAGCAACTTGCCCTATTCAATGCAGTTTCACACTAAGCAGCAACATAACCCTACCCATTCTATCAATCTGATTTCTTCCCTTTTATTTACTTGTGTTTTATTTTCTTTTCTTCTTAAACAATTCAACTTATTTGTGCATTTAATTTTCCCTTGTGCAGGAACAACGAAACAAGTCAAGCTGTCAAATCCCTATGGGAGACGATATTTTTTGTACTATTACTTGACAGGAGTGTGCACTTGCGCTCATATTTAGAGAACACTAAAACGCTCTACAAATTTTTAGCGCCTTTGCCGGGGATTGGTAACAGCGAAATTCATTTTTAATTTCTGCACTTTTATTTATTTGCATTTAATTTTTAGTTTTTTTATTAATTTTATTTTTGATCGAAAAAAATATTTTACAGTTTCCTTTGCTAAGTGCATGACCAGGGCAAACCCAAAAGGTGAAATCGTTTACGTTGACGATATCGAACGAAGAGCAAGAGAACTCAAAAAGAAGATCAGAACAGCCCTTGGGAAAACTAAAAAAGAGAGAAAAGCAGAGGAAAACATGGAAGTAATAACTGACAAACCTGCCAACAATGCTCAGAATGGCAGGTATGGGCAGCATGACCTGTCGCCCAGAGAACAACATCAAGTTCCACCTAGGCAGCACCCTCAAAATTCGCCCAGGCAACCACAGTACGTTCGAACCACTAGGGATTACTTGGAACATGAATTTAGAGGGTTCGATCCGACAGTGACAGAACCTGAGATTGAGGCGGATCACTTTGAGCTGAAGCCCGTGATGTTCAACATGATCAACACGTTGGGACAATTTGGAGGAACTGCCACAGAAGATGCTCGGCATCACTTAAGAGGATTCCTAGACATATGCAGAGCATTCAAAATACACGGAGTCCACCAAGACGTGCTAAGGCTTAGATTATTCCCCTATTCACTGAGGGATAGGGCAAAGCAGTGGTTAAACAACCAGCCAGCAGGGTCATTCAACACATGGACAAAGTTGTATAAGGATTTCCTGGATCGTTTCAGCCCATTAAATGTCACAAACAGATTGAGAAATGAGATCACAACCTTCCGACAAGGAGATGATGAGCCAATTAATGAAGCATGGGAGCGGTACCAATAGATGCTTAACAACTGCCCGCTCCATGGTTTCCCAGCTTGGACACATGTGTCAATGTTCTACAACGGGGTGAACTACCCAACTCGAATGATGATTGATGCCTCAGCCAACAGAATCATCATTGACATACCACCAGAGGAGGCACTACGAATCTTGAACCAAGCCGCCAAGAATGATTATAAGTACCCTACAGCCCGTCGAGGCGGCATTAGGTGGCCATCTACTGTGAACAAAGTGGAAGCCTCAGAGTATGTCAATGCCCGCCTTGACAAGCTGACAGAGCTGATCATGAACATTGTTGAGTGTGTAAAAGTTCTATTATTTACACCCTTTTTAACCCATATTTCTGCTGCATTCAGGCATCATTACATTGCATTTAGGTTAGTTTACAGCAAAACATCACAAAATTAGTAAAAGCACGGATTCTACTGAAAGATGGTTGATTTTGCAGGTTGCTGCCATAATAGACGGAGAAGGCGGGCACAGGGCAGAGAAGTAGAAGAGCTGAACTGGACAAGCAGACGATAAGGACGATGCTGCCATGGATCTGCCGTGACAGTAGAGGACGACAGCAAGTTAGTGGAGGAAAAGCAAAGTGGACCTCGATAGATAGAGAAAATTATGCTCGTCTGTCGTGTGAAAACCATATATTTTTCCAAGCCCCGGATCAAAAGATATGTCAAGCCAAAGCTCAAGGAGAGGAAATCCCATGAAACAAGGAGGCGGCTGAAAAGTAGGATACTTGAAGATTAAGTCTTTATTAGAATCTTACTTTTAATTAAAGTTGTAATCCTTGTTATCTTAGAATACTTGAGCCCAAAGCTTATATAAGGGCATAGATTTTAACCTAGGAGACATCATACCCCATAACCGATAACAAAACCCCTTCGTCGTTTACCCGCCGTCGACATGTTCTAAAAACCCCCTAGGGCCACGGGTTGATTTGTAAAGTAGTTGCAAGGGTTCTTTTGTTTTAGGATTTTTCTAGTTCAATAAAATAAACTTCAAGTTCTCTTATTTTGGTTTTTAATATCTTGCAAGAGCATCGGGAGAGCATTGTGAGGTTATCCATTTACTTAGCATCGGGAGAGTTAAGTATACGAAAGAAATAAGAGCAAGTTCTCTAGTTTATAGTTGAACTATCTCGTGCCTAGGGATAGGGCGAGGTTAAGTGGCTAAAGAATAATTCATACACATCGGTGTTCATCCTTCGATTCACGCCGGGAGGTATCATCAAGACGTGATCATCGACAGACTTGGACCTAGGGATAGGCCAAGGCAGATCTGGGATTCTTGCCAAACTTGAAGTACTGAGTTGGTGTGTTTGCTGCCGCGACGATCAACGGACTGCTGCCGCGACAGGTGCTGCCAGCGACAGGCGCGCGACAGAACTGGAGTTCCTAAGCAATACAATACCTGCACTACTGAGCAATTCAATACCAGCCTATTCTCTCTATCTTGATTACTCTACTTTTTTATTTATGTTTTCTTTATTATTTTCGTGACAACTTTCTAAACTATTTTCTTTACTTCGTGCAGTAAAATAAGGTGAAGCTATTAGCCCAATCCCTGTGGAGACGATATCCGATACTTCGTATCACTTTACTACTTGCGTCGTGTACACTTGCACTACAATTGCGATAGACTCTTTTACACGCAACAAGTTTTTTGGCGCCGTTGCCGGGGATTGGCAACATAACTCTACCTTTTCTTTTATTGCACTTTTCGTTTTTATTTTTATTTTATTTTTATTTTTCTGTTTTTCTTGGGTGCATTCAACTCTTGCTTTTTACAAGGTTCCTTGTTTATGCGCAGATCGAAACGAGGTGAAGATCCTGAGTATCCATTAGACCCAGAAATCGAACGCTCATTCAATCTTAGGAACCGAGTTCGTTACGTGCTAGCCAGGAACGAGTACCTTGAGGAACAGCTAGAGAAGATGGCCTACAATGGGAACGACCCGCCTGTCGGCGACCCGCCTGCAGCAGCCGGACGACGGTCATGCCGTGACTACATGTTGAACGATCATGTAGAGCTGGAGACCACACTGCCGGAAATTGAAGTTGATAACTTTGAGCTGAAACCTGTCATGTTTAGTATGATCAACAATGCCGGGCAGTTTAGTGGTGCTGTGACAGAGGATGCTAGGGAGCATCTCAAAACGTTCCAGGAAATCTGTGGTTCGTTTAGACTACCAGGAGTTAATCCGGGATACTGAGGCTTCGGTTATTTCCCCATTCATTGAGGGACAGAGCTAAAACTTGGTGGAATAAACTTACGCCGGGTTCAATTAGAACTTGGGCAGATTTATCTCGTGAATTTTTATCTCGTTTTAATCCTTCGCATTTATCTGAGCGATTACGTAATGAAATTGCTACTTTTCAACAGGAAGATGACGAGCCGATGCACGAGGCCTGGGACAGATTTACTACTCTTCTACGGAACTGCCCAATGCATGGATTCCCCGTCTAGAATCAGGTAACTAAGTTCTATAATGCTGCTAACTTACAAACTCGTATTCGAATTGATTCTGCAGCAAATGGACTATTATTGGATAAAGATCCAGACGAAGCATTGTAAGTTTTGAAAAATCTGGCCAAGAATGAGGAACAGTTTCCGACCGCAAGAAGAGGGGGTAAACGGGTACTTGCTGTCAAGGACTATGAAGCCGACAGCACGTTGAAATCACAGGTAGCATTCCTTACTAAGGCAATGAAAAGGTTATTGAATGATGATGGTCAACAAGGATTTGCTGTAGAGGAAGTATGTGATATCTGTGAGGGAAATCATAGTCGGGATGAGTGTCCAATACAGTTAGAAGAGGGAAAGTATGTTGGAAATTACAACAAGCCGAATTACAACTCCAACAATTATAATCCCAATTGGAGGAAAGATCCCAAGTTTTCCTGGAGTAACCCCAATAACGCCCTGAATCCTCAAGCACATAATCAGAATCAGGGAGGACCTAGATTGCTGACGCGACAGCAACTGCCGCAGCAACTGCCGACGCACCTGCCGCCGCAGCAGCAACAGCAGCCACCAGCTGCCACGAGCAGTATACTGGAACAGACTCTGGCCACCTTTATGTCTCAGACAAGTACTTATATTGAGAATATGAATCAGTTTGTCAAGAAGACAGAAAATTTCATGGATAAAACAGAGATGAGGATGACAAATCATGAGGCTACTTTGAAATCTCTGGAGACACAAATGGGTCAGGTTTCTCAACATATTAAGCCGAGGCAGACTGGAGGATTCCCTAGTAATACTGAAAATGCTAGGCAGCCCACACATGAGCAGTGTAAGGCAATTACTACTAGGAGTGGGAAGAAACTACCAGGGCTGGAAAAGGAAGCTGAAACAGTAAAGGAACCAGCCTTGGACAAACCTGCCGAGGGAGCTGCCCTGACAGGTGATAAACAGACTGCTGCCGATGAGCTTGTCACGACAGCAGAAGCGACAGAGGAGAAAAATGATGATTACCGTCCTCAGATTCGTATGCAGTGGGAAGGACGTATTGCTGATTACCGTCCCCCACCTCCTTTTCCTCAACGGATACAGCAAGCTAAGCAAGAATCTCAACTTAAAAAGATTTATGATATTTTTAAGCAGGTTCATATTAATATTCCGCTGTTAGATGCCGTTAGGGAGATGCCCGGTTACGCCAAATTTCTCAAGGATGTCATGTCAAAAAAAATATAAACTGGGGGAATTTGAAACGGTAAGGATGGCAGATGGTTGCATGAGTATTCTTCATCGGCAGCCACCCCAGAAAAAGAAGGATCCGGGGAGCTTCATCATACCTTGTGTAATCGGAGATAAATACGTGGGTAAGGCACTTTGTGATCTTGGTGCTAGTATTAATTTAATGCCAAAATCTGTTTTTCAGAAATTAGGTATTGGAAAGGCACGACCCACGACAGTAATTCTGCAGCTTGCAGACCGCTCTTACGTTCATCCAGAAGGAAAAATCGAAGATATTCTGGTAAGAGTGGATAAATTTATTTTTCCTGCTGACTTTCTTGTTTTAGATTGTGAAGCAGACGAAAACGCACCAATCATCCTTGGGCGACCCTTCTTAGCCACGGGAAGATCACTGATTGATGTGGAAAAAGGAGAACTCACCATGAGAGTGAACGACCAAGAGATTAAGTTGAATGTTCTCCAAGCAATGAAGCATGCTGATGCAGACGAGGAATGCAAGGCTATCACTGAAGTTATCCTTGATCAACCCTGCATCTGGTCGGGCTGTCACGACATAAAAATCGGGCACTGCCACGGCAGCCACCTACAGAGCTGTCACGACAGCACCGACGACAGCAACTCCTCTGACTCCGAAACATCTGATACTGAAGATCAGGAGGAGGTAAACTGGTTAGGCAATCGTCCGGGTAAGTTATTCGAACCTTTGAATTATACTTCGGATAACCATTTAATCCAAAAGCCATCTACTATTGAACCACCTGCCTTAGAACTGAAGCCCCTGCCAGGGCAGCTTAAATATGCTTTTCTTGGTTCAAATGATACGTTGCCCGTAATAATCTCTTCTAAGCTGCCGCAGGAACAGGAACGGCAGCTAATCGGCATGCTAAGGCAGCACAAAAAGGCGATTGGATGGACGATAGTAGACATTCAAGGCATTAGTCCGGCGTTATGCATGCACAAAATCCTTCTAGAGGAAGATCATAAGCCGACTATTGATGCCCAAAGGCGGCTAAACCATGCGATGAAAGAGGTGGTGCGTAAAGAGATAATCAAATGGTTAGATGCTGGTAATATTTACGCCATCTCCGACAGCAAATGGGTGAGCCCGGTGCAATGCGTTCCCAAGAAAGGAGGAATGACCGTGGTGACCAATGAAAACAACGAGTTAATCCCAACCAGGACTGTGACCGGTTGGAGGGTTTGTATGGACTATCGGAAGCTTAACAAAGCTACCCGAAAGGACCACTTTCCTTTACCCTTTATTGATCAAATGCTTGATAGATTAGCGGGTAAACCTTATTATTGTTTTCTTGATGGTTACTCAGGTTACAATCAAATTGCTATTGCACTAGAAGATCAAGAAAAGACGACTTTCACATGCCCCTACGGAACGTACGCTTTTAGGAGGATGCCGTTTGGACTATGCAATGCACCCGCCACCTTCCAAAGGTGCATGATGGCCATATTCTCCGACATGGTGGAGGACTTCCTTGAAATTTTTATGGACGATTTTTCAGTCTTTGGAGACAATTTTGAGAGCTGCCTAGGCAATCTACAAAAGGTACTTGAAAGATGTGAAAAAGCAAACCTAGTTTTAAATTGGGAAAATGCCATTTTATGGTGGATGAAGGGATAGTTCTCGGCCATAAGATTAGCTGCCGTGGGATAGAAGTCGACAGGGCCAAGATAGAAGTCATAGAGAAGCTGCCGCCGCCGACCACAGTCAAGGGCATTAGAAGTTTCCTAGGGCATGCTGGTTTTTATCGGAGATTTATTGCAAATTTCTCAAAAATCACGAAGCCCCTATGTCATCTCTTAGAGCAGAACCGACCCCTTGACTTTAATGAAGAATGTACTGAAGCATTCAAGGTTCTGAAGGAAAAACTAGTAACAGCTCCCATAGTACAGCCACCAGACTGGACACAGCCATTTGAGATTATGTGTGATGCTAGTGACTATGCTGTCGGGGCAACACTTGGGCAGCGCAGAGATAAGTTATTTCATGTCATATACTATGCTAGCAAGACACTGAATGACGCCCAAGTAAACTACACCACCATAGAAAAGGAGCTATTAGCTGTGGTGTTTTCCATTGACAAGTTTCGTTCCTACATACTTGGGACGAAGGTAATAGTGCACACAGACCATTCTGCCCTGAAATATCTGTTCGCGAAAAAGGATGCAAAGCCTCGACTGATACGGTGGATCCTACTATTGCAAGAATTCGACCTTGAAATCAAGGACAAAAAGGGAACGGAAAATCAGGTGGCAGATCACTTGTCAAGGTTGGAGAAGGGACAGAGTCTGCTAATAGATGAGACAAACATACTGGAGACCTTCCCAGATGAGCAGCTCTTTGCTGCCGCAATCGCTGCCGCAACAGCCATGGTGGCAGGTAAGTCTTCTGAACTCCCCTGGTATGCGGATTTCGTTAATTTTATAGTTAGTGGAATACTCCCTTCTGATCTTAATTATCAAGCCAGGAAGAGGTTCCAAAATGATGTTAAGCATTATTATTGGGACGAACCTCTTCTTTTCAAACTATGTGCAGATCAAGTTATAAGGAGGTGTGTACCACAAGAAGAGCAAGAAGACATTCTCCATCACTGCCATGCTTCACAATATGGAGGTCACTTAGGAGGCAACAAAACTGCTGCCAAGGTGCTGCAGTCAGGGTTCTACTGGCCGACACTGTATAAAGATGCACAAGACTTCTACAAGAACTGTGACAGGTGCCAGCGGATAGGTAACATCTCGAGGAGAAACGAGATGCCACTGCAGAACATACTAGAAGTCGAGATCTTCGACGTTTGGGGGATTGATTTTATGGGACCTTTTCTATCTTCATGTGGAAATCTATACATCCTCCTAGCAGTGGATTATGTCTCTAAGTGGGTTGAAGCTATCGCCACACAAAGGAATGATGCCAAGACAGTCCAAAAATTTCTACACAAAAACATTTTTTCGAGGTTTGGCATCCCTAAGGCGATTATCAGTGATGAAGGGAGACATTTTGACAATAGGGTTATTGCTGCCGCCTTGAAAAATATGGTGTCAAGCACAGGATCGCGACAGCATACCACCCACAGACCAATGGACAAGCTGAGATATCTAATAGGGAAGTTAAGAACATTCTTGAGAAGATGGTTAAGCCAACTAGGAAAGATTGGTCTTTACTTCTAAATGATGCATTATGGGCATATAGGACAGCTTTCAAGACTCCATTGGGCATGTCTCCATACCGATTGATTTATGGGAAAACCTGTCATCTGCCTGTCGAGATAGAGCACAGGGCATACTGGGCAATCAAGGCAGTGAATATGGACTTGGACAAAGCAGGCCAGAAAAGGATGTTAGATCTGAACGAGATGGACGAAATACGGACAATGGCCTACGACAATGCAAGAATTTACAAGGAGAAAACTAAGAAGTGGCATGACAGGAAGTTGCTGCCACGACAGTTCTGCCCAGGGCAGCTTGTATTGTTGTTCAATTCTAGACTGAAACTCTTCCCAGGAAAGCTAAAGTCTAGATGGTCTGGCCCGTTCCAAGTGGTACAAGTTTTTCCCCATGGTGCCATCACAATCCGATCATTAAAAGACGGGTACCAATTCAAAGTCAATGGACAACGCCTCAAGCATTATCAAGGGACTGAAGCCCCAGGAATACAGGAAGTGGTTACTTTGGGAGATGCCCCACAAGCCATCCCTAATTTAACCTAAATTTTTATTTTTATTTATTTTTATTATTTATTATTTATTAGGAAATTAGGTTTATTTTATTCGAATAATGTTTTTTTATTTTCTGTTTTCAGCAAATAAAGGAGTCAAGAAGAAAAGAAGAAGTGACCCAAGCCCACCATCCATCCATCAGCCCAACAGAGCCCATTTATTGAAGCCTGTCGTTCCAGCTGCCGCAGCAGACACGGATAAGATAGGCTGTCAACAGACTGACACGGCAAACGCAGAAGCGTGTGACAGAAGCGTAACAGACGCATAATTACGTGTCAGACGCGTCAGACACGCCAAACTCAACAGTCGCCCCGTTATTCCCGCCTGCCGTTACAGCATTAAACGTGCAGCAACCCTACCTCTATAAAACCCCATTTTCATTTTCATTTTCCTCACTTCTGCTTATTCTTACTTGATCTCCCCTCTCATCTTTATTTGTTTTCTTTACTTTCACAACCCCTGCAACTAACATGTCTTCCAGACAGACCCGCCGTAGTACTGCTTCAGCCTCTTCATCAGCAGCACCCACACCGTCGGCCTTCCCAACCAAGGACTTATGGGAAGAAAGAGGTTTCATCTACATCCGAAAGGCACCGAACATGGGGCTCCGACCATTCATCGCGAGGGCAATAAGGGCTCAACTATGGGAGCAGTTCACAGAACAACCAGCAGAATTAAATGACACATTGGTGAGGGAGTTCTATGCTGCCATCGACAGCAGGACGGCGACATCCGTCACTGTCTGAGGGACAGAGGTACCATTCACAGCCGATAGTATCAACCATATGTATGGCCTCTATTTTGGTCCCAACCACGATTCCCATCAGCAGTTTTTAGACACCCTCGACTCTGCCGCCTACGGTGATGTCATGGTAGAGGTGACAGAAGAAGGAACAGAGTGGAATACGAGCAAAAAGAACCCCAACTCTGTCAAAAGGGGGCAGCTGCTCCCAGAAGCCAAGCTATGGAACGCTTTCATCAAGAAGCGCATCATGTCGTCCTCCCATCACACGACAGTGGATCAGCAGAGGCTAGCCCTCATCCATTCGATCATGAATAACCGGGCTATCAACGTGGGCCGTTATATGAGGGAGAGCGTCTTGGACTGTACATATCGATCAACCTCCCGCCTCTGCCTACCATTCATGATCACATCACTCTGCCGCTGCACTGCTGTCCCAGAGGTATCCACCGATAAACTGGTCCAAGGATGGGGCTGGACCGATAACAATATTACCAGCCTCATGGAGCTGATAGTCGCAACCCCCCTCTCCTCCTTCAACCCGGCTGCTTCCCCAGCAGAATCATCCGAGGAACCTACTCATGACCCTGCCCATGAACCTGCCGCACCAGCCACTCCGACAAACCAATCTGCTCAGATCCTTGCCGCCATACAGCGGGTGGAAGACAGACAAATGGGGCTGATGACATTCATCCGGGATTTCGCCAACTCGACGGTAAATTTCATTACCAATACTTTAAATTATCCCGATGTTATTTTCCCCACCTTCCATGCCCACTATTTCACCATCCCCACCCCTGTCCACACACCTACACCACCTACCTCCCCACACACACATTCTGCTGCTTCCACCCCATCACCTACCCAGCCGGTAGCTGGCAACCCTCCGGCAGACACCTCCGCCTGAGGGACGAAACGACCACCCTCAGCTGACATCGAGGCAGAACCTCCTATTCGGAGGAATTTGGAGAAAGAATTCACGCCTGTCAAGAGGCAGAAACGAATGGCCGACAGAAAGCTAATGCCCAAGGCCAGCACCACCACCAGCAGCAGCAGCACTTGGGATAGTGGCAGCAGCTCAGACATTCAGATCGTGGAGCAACCTGCCCAGCCTGCCCCACAACCCAGAAGCCGCCGCCAAATTCGTGTCAGCAGCAGCAATGAAGACAGCGATTAAAATCTAAGTCTTTTATTTTCTTTTTCTTGCTGCCTACTTATCTATATTTTTTGTGATGTACCTGTCTTCATTTTATCTGTCATTTGCATTGAGGGCAATGCAACCCTCGAGTTTGGGGGTGGCAACCCTCCATTTTAATGGAGTCTTAGCACATCTTTAATTAATTGTTGTGTCTTTATGTTAAAAAAAACTGTTGGCTGAAAACTGTGAAGTAAGCTTACCTGTCATGACAGCTTTGCCGTGGCAGCATCTTTAGGACAGATTAAGGAGAAGTTTAGAGCCTTTCTATAGTTCTGAAAACTTAAACACCATTGTGACTGTTATATTGCTTAGATTTCTTTTAGCCAAACTATAATAGGAAGCTTAGCACTTGAATAGCCCCTAGAGGTGCCCAACACTGGCTCTAGGAAAGAAGTTTAGCAAAATAGACTCAATAGCCCTAGAGGTGCCCGAAACCGGCTCTAGGAAGTTAGCTAGAGGTGCCCGAAACCGGCTCTAGTGAAACTTTAGCTTAAAAAAATTAAAAAAATCAAGTCAAAACAGAAAATCAAAGAAGCATGAAAATGTGCCTTCAAAAAGATAAACTTTGGCATAAAAATTCGAGTTAAGAGTTGAATATTCTAGTGAAACTAAGAGAATCATGGCATATAATTGTTCACAAGCATGCACACACTGCACGAGGACTATAGGGAGATTCCGGACAGATCCTAATCTTTCCGACAGGTTGCTGCCGTTACAGAGAATGAGTGACGGGTAAGGGACAGTTCACTGTTTGAAGGCCAACACAAAAATTTTATATTCTTTTTTTTTTCTTTTAGGTCTTAGTTGCTTGAGGGCAAGCAAAAACTTGAGTTTGGGGGTGTGTTGAGTGTGTAAAAGTTCTATTATTTACACCTTTTTTAACCCATATTTCTGCTGCATTCAGGCATCATTGCATTGCATTTAGGTTAGTTTACAGCAAAACATCACAAAATTAGTAAAAGCACGGATTCTACTGAAAGATGGTTGATTTTGCAGGTTGCTACCATAATAGACGGAGAAGGCGGGCGCAGGGCAGAGAAGCAGAAGAGCTGAACTGGACAAGCAGACGATGAGGACGATGCTGCCATGGATCTTCCGTGACAGCAGAGGACGACAGCAAGTTAGTGGAGGAAAAGCAAAGTGGACCTCGATAGATAGAGAAAATTATGCTCGTCTGTCGTGTGAAAACCATATATTTTTCCAAGCCCCGGATCAAAAGATATGTCAAGCCAAAGCTCAAGGAGAGGAAATCCCATGAAACAAGGAGGCGGCTGAAAAGTAGGATACTTGAAGATTAAGTCTTTATTAGAATCTTACTTTTAATTAAAGTTGTAATCCTTGTTATCTTAGAATACTTGAGCCCAAAGCTTATATAAGGGCATAGATTTTAACCTAGGAGACATCATACCCCATAACCGATAACAAAACCCCTCTACCGTTTACCCGCCGTCGACATGTTCTAAAAACCCCCTAGGGCCACGGGTTGATTTGTAAAGTAGTTGCAAGGGTTCTTTTGTTTTAGGATTTTTCTAGTTCAATAAAATAAACTTCAAGTTCTCTTATTTTGGTTTTTAATATCTTGCAAGAGCATCGGGAGAGCATTGTGAGGTTATCCATTTACTTAGCATCGGGAGAGTTAAGTATACGAAAGAAATAAGAGCAAGTTCTCTAGTTTATAGTTGAACTATCTCGTGCCTAGGGATAGGGCGAGGTTAAGTGGCTAAAGAAGAATTCCTACACATCGGTGTTCATCCTTCGATTCACGCCGGGAGGTATCATCAAGACGTGATCAACGACAGACTTGGACCTAGGGATAGGCCAAGGCAGATCTGGGATTCTTGCCAAACTTGAAGTACTGAGTTGGTGTGTTTGCTTCCGCGACGATCAACGGACTGCTGCCGCGACAGGCGCGCGACAGAACTGGAGTTCCTAAGCAATACAATACCTGCACTACTGAGCAATTCAATACCAGCCCATTCTCTCTATCTTGATTACTCTACTCTTTTATTTACCTTTTCTTTATTATTTTCGTGACAACTCTCTAAACTATTTTCTTTACTTCGTGCAGTGAAATAAGGTGAAGCTATTAGCCCAATCCCTGTGGAGACGATATCCGATACTTCGTATCACTTTACTACTTGCGTCGTGTACACTTGCACTACAATTGCGATAGACTCTTTTACACGCAACAAACATGGTGAAACCACTGGGAAAGTCTATGAGGCCAAGGTTGTAGAGCCATTCTGTGATGAGTGTGGGGGCAACCACGATTCCTCTGAATGCACTGCATCTGTCAATTTTATGGACGGATACAAGAGGAACAGCAGGCGCGCCACGAACACATACAAACAACAGCAACAGGGAGGCTACCAGCAAAACCAGTCCAGACAGCAAGCTCATCAGCCACAAAACAATAATTCACTAGAAGCAACCCTTCAAACTTTTATGTTTTAACACTAATGAATTTATTGTTTGTACAAATAAGTTTATTGATAAAACTGAGTCATTCATGGATAGGACAAAGATGAGGATGAACAACCAAGAGGCTACGATAAAGAACCTGGAAACCCAGTTTGGGCAGTTCACTACGATCTATAGCAGCAAGACAATGGGCGCAACATCCAGCAGTACAGAGGTAGCAGCTAAGCCCACATATGAGCAGTGCAAAGCCATATCAACCAAGAGTGGGAAACAGATGAATGAGCCCAGAGTGGAAAAGCCAGAAGAGAAATAGCCAGCACAAAGAGATACCTGCCACAACAGCATTCACACCAGCCGCCCCGATAGTTGAGCCTAATAGTAGTCCTGAAACGGATGATCCTCAACAGATAAAGTTTACATGCAAAGAGCGTATAGAGCACATCCGCATGCCAGCACCTTTCCCCCAAAGGCTAAAGCAAACAGAAACATGAGCACCAGTTCAGGAAATTCTTGGATATTCTGAAGCAGGTGCACATAAACCTACCTCTCATAGAAGCCATTCAGAACATACCCAACAATGCCAAATACCTCAGGGACATGGTTTCTAGGAGGAAAAGAATTGGGGAGTTTGAAATGGTTGTTGTAACAGAGGAGTGCATAGCCATGCTACATAACAAGTTGCCGCCCAAGCAAACAGATCCAGGAAGCTTTGTTATACCATGCAGAATAGGCAGCAAGCACGAAACAAAAGCCCTGTGCAATTTAGGAGCCAACATAAACTTGATGCCTAAGGCAGTCTTCGACAAACTAGGAATTGGGCAAGCCAAACCTACCTCCATTATGTTGAAACTTGCTGATCATTCATTTGTACAACCGGAGGGCAAGATCGAAGACATCCTAGGGCGACCATTTTTGGCCACGAGAAGAACTCTAATAGATGTGGAACATGAGGAGATGACCATGAGGGTAGACAATCAGTGCATCAAATTAAATGTGCTACAACCCCCAGAAAATGAAAAAGAAGGATACCCTGACGCTCAGGCCGCCAAAATCAGCACAAAGACAGGTCAATGCAGCAGCTATTACAACAGACCAAGGGGCAGGCTGAAAGACCCAACAACACACCACCTTAAGGAACAAGAGGACCCAGGAGGGAAGGACAAGACAAATCACCTCAGGAAGTGGTTATGTCTGGGAGATGCACCCAAATGCACTCCCAACATAACTTAATTATTTTATTTTTATTTTCTTTATTTTTATGTATTAGGAATACACTTTAATTTATTGCAATTTATTTTCTTTTAGTCTTAGAATTAAAATTAGTTTCCACATTTTTATTTTTAAAACTTATTTTAGTACTTAATTATCTTTATTTTTATTTTAGGATTAGGAATAAAAAAGCTGGATCAAGAAGAAGGCCCAGATAGGAGCCCGCCCACCATCCCTCTAAGACAGCCAAGGGTGGCCCAGCGCAAAAACGCGTAATGGCTAGTTGCCCGCTAACGGCTAGCTGCCAACGGCAACAGAATTAAGGGGCAGAATTCCCGTAATGTCCGCGAGACAATTTGACCGTTAGACATCTAATGCCGCACCGGCACCTCTTGGCAACCTCTATTTAAACCCCACTCATCCCATTCATTTACTTTACTTTCACCTTTTTGTTATCTTATTCTTTCATCCACTGCTCTCTAGCTAATTACCTTCTTTTTCAAGTTTCAGTTAAATTCCAACCATCTCACACATAGCTTCAACATCAGCACCCAAACCCACCTTCCAACGATTTTGCTCCAAGGCAGATGAGAAGATATATAAAGATCAGTTTTCCAAGCAAGCAGTTTGGGAGGAGCAAGGTTTCTACTACACAAAGCAAACAGGGGATCTCGGCTTAGAGCCCAACTTGTTCGAGACCACCCACAGCAAGGGATGGGAAATATTTGTACGGCAGCCGGAGATGGCCAACATCACTTTGGTCAGAGAATTCTATGCCCATCATCCCTGCCCAAAGCTACCGTTCATCCATGTTCGACGAGTGTCTGTCAAGCTGAACGCCACCATAATCAATAGCTTTTACGGCCTAGAGATGGAAGACAACCCCCACGAAGAATGGAGGCAGTCACTGACGGCTGCCGACTACGAAAGGCTCAAGGCCAGACTGTGCGAGCCCAACATGCCATGGTTGGTAGGAAAGCATGGCGGCTCTGTCCAACACTGCCGTCTACTGCCCGAGGCAATGTTGTGCAATACATTCATCAAGAGGCGTCTGCTGCCCACCTCCCACAACTCCACTATCGACCGGCTGCGCTTCACACTAATTCACAACATTATGATAAATTGGCCCATCAATGTTGGATAAATCATATGTAAGGAGATCCACAACTGCTTCCTCAAGACAAAGGGTAGGTTATACTTTCCGTCACTCATCATCGGCCTTTGCGCCAATTTTAACGTCCCAATCGACCCTGAGGATGAGATGACAACAGCCAAGGAGGGGTGGACCAGGAAAGCCCGCCTACATATGATGTAGGCCCAGGAGACAAAGCCCATCACCCCCGGCCAGCCCTCTGCTACCTGGCCAGTTACACCAGCCACCCCCGGCAGTACTGAAGCTGCCCTAACCAATGAAGTCATCACGCTGCTGCGCACCCTCATCGACAGCAACAAAAGGATCGAACAACATCAGCTGACCTTCATGAAGTATGTGGGGGAGGTCCAAGAAGCCTTTGTGGCATATCTTATGCAGAAGTATCCAGATGATGGCCACACCCTGCCACCCTACCTCGCAGATCTTACAGCTGCAGCTGCCCCCGCACAAGGAACGCCATCAAGCGCAGCTGCCCGCCACGCCACCTTCCGTTGCCAGATGTCATCTCCGACGAACTACCCATCGTATTCTGCCACCTCCGTTTCCAACACATTGGCAGACTCCCCAGAGCGGCGTTAGCAACATCATTCCCCCATCTGCACAACGGCAACGGTGGCAAACACCTTCTCATCAGAAGAAGTCGAGCAGTAGTTGCCAGCAATAGCAGCAGCAGCAGGAGAAGCAGTAGCCCCAATGGCGATTGACCCTCCGGCAGCACCAACGGGGGAAGGAACAAGGAAAAGGAAGCAGCACATCATAGTCGTCGAGCCAGTGGACGACGAGGCAGACTCAAAAGAGAGCGAAGCCCCTCCTGCCGCTCCTTCAACAAAAACTAAAGAAGAGTCTCACCCCACTCTTAAGAGAGTCTAACCGCCGCGGACAGCAGAAGTCTTGCCAGCTAAGTCTGCCGCCCGGACATCTGCCGGGCACCGCCTAGTCATCCAATCCTCCTCCTCCTCCTCAGCAGCAAAGTCCCAGGCCTCCTCTCAACCATCTGCCAACTTCTAGTTTCTTTTCTTTTCTTCTCTTTATTTTCTTTTTATGGTTTATATCAATTGTTTTTTTTCTTTCTCTCTGGTTTATTTTTCTTTTTAATCTTTTGTTTTTATTTTGTGCATTGAGGGCAATGCCCATCTCGAGTTTGGGAGGGATAGGTCTCATTATTCTGTTTAGGCATATTTTAGTGCATATTAGGTTGCATAATGTACTTGCCTTAGAAAAATTAATCAAAAAGAAAAAAATTTAGAACTTGTGCCTATGATAGGATAACCGACGTTAATTTTTGCACAAAGTTAAAATGAACTTAATTTTGGGGAAAAGCATGAAGTAAACTTAGGATTTTTCTATAGTTTCCAAAAATTAAAACACTACTGTTACTTGCTGAATTTGTTTGAGTTTCTGATAAACATTGCTTATTGAATTATTTGTAAAATTCTAACATGGTTGCAAGAAGCTGTCGCGGCAGGCAATAAACAGAAAAACAAAAGCACTGCCATGGCAGGCAAAAGAATTTTTTTTATGATGTCTATCCCTAGAGGTGCCCGAAACATGCTCTAGGAAGAATCATGTGCGAGGACACTCCGATGCTATCAAAGTCCATGAATCTGAAAAATCTTGAAGTGACAGACAAATTAGCATGAGTGAATGAAAGTCTTCACGGGATGACTCTGCTCCATGGGTTTGGGGTTTTGTAGTTTGCTCCTATCTTAATTTTAGACCTAGAAGAGTAGTTTTGATAAGCTGAAGCCCTCATTGCCATGATTATTGAAATTGTGCTTAAATAAGCTGTCTCGACAGCAACCTTGTATATCATGACAACATCTCTGTTTACTTAGAATATTCATCAGATTCAGCCTGTACACAGTTCTGTACACACTTCACTGGCATGTTATAGTTTAATTTTGAGGTAATTCATGTTCTTCCTCTCTCACTAATTTAATGACAGGTGCCACGACCTTGAGGTGTTAAATCAAGTTTAAAATAGAAAATTTTATTTTCCATTAGTTTAAAGGGCAAGTATGTTTAGGTTTTCTTGCCGCCATTATGTTCTAAAATTCTCTTTGGGTTTGGGTTATGTTGTAATTAGTTTGAGAACGGTTGTTTAAGATTTTAAGTTTATTTTTGCAATAAAGCTTAAAGGTTTACTTATTCCATGTTCTTCATAGTTCTCAATTAAGGCGAAAGATTAGTCGATTACTATCCATTTGTTCGGTATCGAGAGAGTCGAACTCATGAAAGGAGTAAGTACGATCTCATCTATAGACGATGTTGATCAATCCAGCCTAGACATAGGTTAGGGTTTAAGGCGGCTAAAAGAGGACGAATTAACTTTTTTGTCTTTGCACGATTCACGCCGTGACTAGTATTATCTACAGTGGGCATCAACAACATTCTCAATTAGACATAAGCGAGATCACTTTCGAAGCGTTCTATCGAGCCTTGTAGTTTTGCCGAGTTTGCTGTCGAGACACAAGTCCATTCCCCTACCGAGGCAGCGAGAGGGTCTCAGCAGCCTAACTACCATCCCCCGCCGAGGTAGTAGAGTTTGGCAGCGCAAAGCAACTTGTCCTATTCAATGCAGTTTCACACTAAGCAACATCATAACCATGCCCATTCCATCAATCTGATTTCTTCCCTTTTATTTACTTGTGTTTTATTTTATTTTCTTCTTAAAAAAATCAAATTATCTGTGCATTTAATTTCCCCTTGTGTAGGCACAACGAATCGAGTCAAGTTGTCCAATACCTGTGGGAGACGATATATTTTATACTATTACTTGACAGTAGTGTGCACTTGCGCTCATAATTAGAGAACACTAAAACACTCTACAATAAGGTAGTCTAGAAGCTACTCTACTCTCTTCTCGAATCATGGGATGGGAAGAGAACCGCCATCATCGAAGCAAAGAATTTGAAGACCCTAAAGCTTGATGAACTAGTTGGTTCTCTCATCACACATGAGATCATGAAGCAAGGGAGAGAAGAAGGGAAAAGAAAAGAAGAAAGAAGAGTAGTCAAGCAAGAGGTAGAGAAGAAAAGGCAAGGAATTGCTCTTAAAGCCTCTCTACCACAAGAGGATAGCACTTCTAGTGAGGAAGATGGATTTGAAGAATTGGCTATGATAGCCAAAATATTCTCAAGGTTCATGAAGTCTAACCATGGTACAAAGTTTTCAAGAAGAAGAGACTTCAAGAACAAGAACAAAGAAGAAGAAAAAGATCAACTCATTTGCTATGAGTGCAAGAAGCCGGGTCACATTTGCATCGGTTGCCCTCAACTAAAGAAGAAGAGCTTTGAGAAAAAGAAGAAGCTCAAGGCTCAAGTAGCAACTTGGAGTGATAAGGAGTCATCATCCAAGGATAAGGAGCATGAAGTGGCCAACATTTGCCTCATGACCCTTGTGGAGGAATCTATGGTAAACTTTAACTCATCATCTCTTACTTATGATGAATTATATGATGCATATGATGAGTTGCAAGAAGTTTACAATGAATTGGTTACGAAATACAAAGAGTCTATTTTGAAAAACAAGAAAACTATTTCCGATTTAAAATCTCAAAATGAGTCTCTTTCAAAAAATAATTTCGAATTGGAAAAGAAAGTTTTGTATTTGATAAATCTTTCAAATGAGCTTAAAAGAAAAATATTAATGTTGGAAAACTTCTTTTCGATTTCCAATATTATCACACTAAGGAAGTGGATAATCTTAAAACCTCTATTGGTATTGGGAAAAATGGTTTTAACAAGGGTAGTTCTTCAAAAACCCAATATGTAAAGAGAAAGGATTTTAACTACAAACAAAGTGGCTCTCAAAGGCATCCTAGTGCTAAGGGGATTAGAAGTGTATGGGTTCCTAAGGAACTTGTAACTTCTAACAATATTGTTGCTATTTCATCTTGGATTCCTAAGGGAACCAAGTTTTTGAGAGCTAACGCTTATGGACCCAAAATGGTTTGGGTACCAAAATCAAAGAACTAATCTTTGTTTCTAGGGGGAGCGTTGCTACAATGCCAAATCTTCAAGTCAAAACACATGGTACCTTGATAGTGGATGTGCAAGACACATGACCGGAGACAAGAGTAGATTCTTGGAGCTTAAACCAAAAAGTGGAGGATGTGTGACATTTGGTGACAACTCCAAAGGCCACATTGAAGGCATAGGATCTAGTGGTAATCTCTTATCTACATTCATTGAAAATATTTTTTATGACAATGGTCTAAAACATAATCTTTTGAGCATTACTCAACTTTGTGATAAAGAGTTTAGTGTTCATTTTGATATAAAAAAATGGGTGTAAAATTGTGAACATTAAAACAAATAAAATAATGCTCATTGGTCATAGCATATGAAATATTTATGTGGTGCATTTAGATGACATACATGCATCTCATGCATGTTTAGTTTCGCATGATGAGAATGATGCATGGTTGTGGCATAGGAAACTAGGGCATGCTAGCATAAGTGTTTTAGAAAAATTAGTTTTCCAAAATCTAGTTAGAGGTTTTCCCAAACTAAAATTTTCATTAGATAAAATATGCGATGTTTGTGCCAAGGGTAAACAAAAGAGAACCTCATTTAAACTCCTTAATGATGTTTCGACTAGTATGGTGTTACAACTAATCCACATGGATTTATTTGGGCCTATTAGAACTATGAGATTGAGTGGTAAGTCATTTGCATTTGCATTTGTATTGGTATATGACTTTTCTAGATACACTTGGATTCTATTCTTAAGTACTAAGGATGAGACTTTAGAAAATTTTATTACATTTACAAAAGTTACCCAAAATAATCTTGATCTTAAAATTTCACATATTAGAAGTAATCATGGAACCGAGTTTCAAAATATGAGTTTTGAAGAGTTTTGTAATGAAAATGGTATTAGCCATAATTTTTCGGCTCCTCACACTCCTCAACAAAATGTGGTAGTTGAGAGCAAAAATAGAACATTAGAAGAGATGACTAGGACAATATTTTGTGAAAACAATTTATCTAAGTATTTTTGGCGGAAGCCACTAATACGGCTTGTTATATTATTAATAGAGTGATGGTTAGACATATTTTAAAGAAAACACCTTATGTAATTTTTAAAATCCAAAAAAGCTTAACATTAACTATTTTCATTCTTTTAGTTGTAAATGTTTTGTTTTAAACAATAGAAAAGACAACACCGAAAGTTTGACTTTCCTAAATCTGTTACAGTCAATTCTTTAGGGAGATCCTTCTTCATCAAAATTACCACTGAAGAAAAATTTATCGATATTCGTTAAGATGGTGAAGATAGTCATGTCGGAGTGGATAATGAGTAGAAAGATATTGCAGATGAGTGGCCGAGAAATGACATATTCAGGGAGGAAGTTGTTATCCGGAATATCCCTTTCGAGCACCAGTCACCGGAGAATCATAAGACCCCTTTGACGGTGGATTCTAGTGAGGGGTTGGCTGATCAAGGCAAAGCTTCGATTCATGTGTTGGGTCAAATTCCAATACAGAAGACGGGGGGATACATGCATGGGAATAAAATTGGTAATAATGGTTCCACCGTTTTCCTGAACCCACCTCGGGAGGGGGTCCATTTGAATCCTAAAAAAAAATTCATTAATCCCAAGACTCATATTTAACTTTAATTTTTTTTAATTTAGTCTAAAATTATTTTATAATATATTAATTATTATATTATTATTTAATTTATTTAAGTATAATATAATATAATATATTAATATTATTTTAATGTTTTTATTTTTTATTCAATAGATTTAATATTCACTATTTATATTATTTTCACATTATATTTCATAATTAAATTACATATTTAATATATTAGTTAATATTTTTATATTAATTTAATATTTAAAAAATTAAGTTAATATATTTAAAATACAATATAAATATTTTTAATCTATCAATATTATTTGAATATATTCATATTATTTTTCTATATTATTTAATTGTTAATATTGTTTTAATATATTAATATTATTTTCATATTAAAATATTGTGAATATTAAAATAATTTGAAAATAATATTAATATATTAAAATAAAACATAAATAATATTAATAAAATAATATTAATATGAAATGTTAAACATTAACTATATTAAATTATTGTGAAACCATACTTATTTGATCAAAAAAATTAACTATATTAAATTAATATATTTAAATACTAAAAAGCTATATTAAAATTTAATATATTAAATTTTCTTTAACATATTAATTATTAATATACTAAATATATTAAACACCGAATTATTTGAATAAAATTATTATAATAAAAAATTTAATTTATTTTTATTTTATATTTTGAATATTAGTGATTAAATATTAACATTTGTTAAATATAAAAATGAAATTATTTATTTAAATAATGCATTACAATAATATTATTATTAAATATTTGAAATAAAAATTCAAAAATATTATAATATTACAAAATAATTTGAAATCAATTAAATTAAATATATTAAAACATATTATAAATAATATAATAAATTATAAAATAAAAATAGGGGTTATTCTCAGATTAAAAAAAAATAGGGACTAAAATGAAAAAAAAATATAAGAGACTTAATATGATATTTACTTTTTTTTCATTAAAGTCATAGGCATTTCTTTGGTAAATAATTCTACTTTTGGATGAATACATGGCACAAATGTCCTCTGTATTATACAAATTTTTTCAATGTGGTGCATGTACTTTGTAAACGTTCAACCAATTCTATGTACTTTTCATATGTTATACAAAATACCCCTCGTCCCTAACGTCGTTAGGGTTAATATGACATTTACCTTTTTTCATCAAAGTACATACACGACATTGGAAAATTTTTGTATAATACAGGGGGCATTTATGCCATTATCCCTATTCTAATGGACGTTAAAAATGGAGCCATTGAGGTAAGGTTTTCAGGTTAAGGGTAGATCATCTAGCAAAATAAATACTTTAAAAGACAAATTAATAGCAAATATATACTTTGTGAGCAAATATAATTTTCGGAGACACAAGCAATGTAGAAATGTAAAGTTTTGAAAATCAATCCTTAAGCGATCTTCAGAATTATTGGTATGTGCTCTTTGACAATGACTATCTATAGTGTAGTTTCTCTAGTTTTGTTTAATCCCAATTTAAGGTCTTTAATTTTATTATTAATAATAATATATTCAGCCTTGTGAAAAAAAAATGTTTCTCATATTTTTTAGCAATCTAAATTCGCATAATGTGTCTTTAAAGATAAAAATAATATTCTTGACAAGAGAAAATGAATTACCTAGTAGAGAAGTGCTATTAAAAACATACTTGGTGCCTCCTTACGAACTGTGAGAGGTTGCATCGTCACCTCGCAATCATTGATGTCTGTGGTTTGTGTGGAGCACACTCGGAAATGATAGACCATTTATTCCGTTGGTGTCTGACAGCGTCCTCTGTTTGGGCTTTGGTGGTTAAGCTTTATAAGCTCTCGGAATTTATGAGCATGGATAGAATTGAGTGGTTCCTGAAAGCTGGGAACTAATGTTTGGTGCGATAGTCTGGAGATTGTGGCTTAATTAAAATTGCATCATTTTTGATCCAGATAACATTGAGCGCAGATCAGTTTTGGACCTGAGCCGGTCACTCTTGGAGGATATGGTTCGTGCTCTCACTACTGATCTCCCGATTCAAACTTGGCGTAATGTAGGTCATGGCCAGTCCGAGCATTGGCAGCCCCCTTGGGTGGTTGGATTAAGCTAAACTCTGATGGTTCTAGGAACCCTATAAGGGGCCTTAGTGCCTGTGGAGGGGTTCTACGGGACGAGGAGGATAGATGGATTCGGGGATATAATAAGTACATCGGATTTTGCTCAGTCACCGAGGCCGAGCTATGTGGTATCTGTGAGGGCTTGCTACAAGCATGGCAAATTGATGTCGAAAACTCATTGTGGAGACAGATTTTTTTGGGGGTAAACTACAATAAATGGTCATTGAACTTTTAGAGCGGATTCATTTTGGTCACTGTACTTTTAAAATATTTGATAAGGTCACCCAACTTTTAGTTCGATTATGATACAGTCCCTCTCCTTACCTTCCGTTAGAAGTTGACGTTAGTTTTCGTTTTTTTTCTTAATAAAAAATGAGTAAACTACACCAATCATCACTCAACTTTCTTCTCATACCTATTTTGGTCACTAGAGTTTAACAATTTTCAATTTAATAACTTAACTTCCGAATTGTTTATATTTTGGTCACTCTCAAACGACATTGTTATATAAATAGAAAAATTCGATTAATCCTTAAAAAATTTCAGGTAATTATTTTTTACTTTGCTTATTAAATTTACCATAGTATCATATTTGATATTTTAATAAGCAAAGTAAAAAAATATTACTCAAATCAAATATTTCAATTAACCGATTAATTGATTATCCGATTTAGTTGGTACAATATAAGATCGAAAATTGAATAATCTGAATTTAGAAATTAACCAAAATAATTTTTTAAGGATTAATCAAACCCGATTTCAGTACAAATTTTTAAAATAAATTATTTTGATTTTGTTACAAGTCACAGTTTTAAGCAAAATTGATTAACCGATCTGATATATTATATACAATATTTCTAAATTTTATGCATTACAATATCTTATAGTCTAGTTATTTTGATATCCTTCTAGTGGTTTTTTTCAAAAAAAAAAACGTTTTGGCTCTGGGTAGGAGTAATAGGTGTGAACTTTCAATTTTTTTACTTTCTAATTATTTTTACACTTTTATCACAACCGAAACAATTAATAAATTTACCATATGGTCATGTTTGATATTTTAATAAACAAAGTAAAACAAATCTAGAATCAAATCTTTCGATTAACTGGTTAATTGATTATTTGATTTAAATGGTACAATATAAGACCGAGAATTGAATTATCTAAATTTACCAATTAACCAAAATAGTTTTTTAAAGATTAATCGAATTTTTCTATTTGTATAAACAGTCATTTGACAGTGGCAAAAATTTGAACAATTCAAAGTTGAGTTATTCAATTGAATTTTTTTAACTATAGCGACCAAAATATGAGTGAGAATAAAATTGAGTGATTATTGATGTAGTTTACCGATTTTTTTATTAAGGAAAAACAAAAAATTATCGTCAGCTTCTAATTGTAATGGAAGGTAATGGGAGGACCATATTGAAAGCAAAATATAGGTGCAAGAAGTCGGGGTGTAACCCCCTTAGCCCGGCCTAGACGGTTGACCCGAACTACGAAGATTACAAGGGGAAAACCAAAGTCAACCCGAAAGTCAACCTTGATTAACGACCCTTTTTTTCCTTTTAATCTTGTCTAGATGCACATTAACCCTAAGCGAACACTTGAGAAACATATACGTATAAAGCACAACGGTCGGTTTCAATAAGGGACTCAATTGCACAAAATACAAATATTAGGGACCAAAATGTAAATTCTGGAAATTTGAAGGTCTTATCTGATTTTTAAGTTACCAGTATTAAATTAGTCATATTACATGCTTCCTTGTCAAATTTCACCTTAACCAGACATCTCAGAATCATGCAATTGCAATAACAACATTTGGGGACTAAAACGTGAAGATTGCAAACCTCAACACCATTCAAATCAGTGCCCAACGGTCACCTGTTTCGAAACGGTGTTGACCGTTCCGAAACACGGGTTTGTTTCGAGACTTGTTCCGAAACAGGGCCTTCCAGTGGCCAAACCGTTTCGAAACAGTCACCAGCCGTTTCGAAACACCAAGGCCATTACACGCCCCTGTTTCGAAACGCCAATGAGTGTATCGATACGGTTTGCCCAGAAGCTGCAGAATTTGCTGGTTTTTCATGCTTAAACCCAATCAATCACTTCTAAATGACCCTCTAATCATACCAACAAGTCATCATTCACAAATGGCATAAGATTGTAACCCCTAAACACATTTATAGCATCATACATGAAACTTCACTTGACTATAGGCATGCATCCTAATATTCAAAAACCAAACAACCAACCAACTCCAAATCAAGCACCAAAAGTCTAATTACAAAACCAAAACATCAAAGCATCAAGCCACAAACTAGGGAGTCCAAAACATCTCCCAAAACACATCTTAGGTTCCCATTGCCAAGTTACCAAAACTAATAGTGTACGAAAACATCACCATACATGAGCTTAGTTCCCTTGGACACTCTTGCCTCCTTGTTGCCCTTTAAAACTTCAATTATCTACATTATTGGTTCAAGAGAGAGAGCGTAAGCACAATTGCTTAGTGAGGCATGCTATAAAGAAAACAACACAATAATGCATTTTAGAAAACACTTTTAACAAAGCTTTTTAAACACATGCTCAACTCATTTCATGCAACCTTGCGTACATAACAAGCATCTCATGCTTCATTATAACCATCACATCATATTGGCTTTCAAGTGATATCTCATAACCATTTACAACTCAAAACACAATCGGATACGCGGATTACAAACGTTGTCCCACACGCTTCATACACACTATCGAACAACATAAGGTGGAGTTTATCGGTACAATCACAACCCCTCAACACCCGTGATGGAGTTTAACGGTACAATCACAACCCCTCCACATCACTCATCGATAGTTGTATAATTCCACTAACGAGTGCAAGGGACACAATACACAAGATCCACACACGGACTTTTAACCACCGTTGTGATCTTACTTCACTTGTTATGGTACTTGGATGGAGTTTACGGTACAATCACAACCCCTCAACATCCAAGGCGACTTTATTCATGGTGCACCCAATCCTATAACCGCCTAACTATATCCGATTCAAGTACTTTAAAACCATTACATCACTTGCCAATATGCATCATATAACATCAACAATTCACTGTTTTAAAGCATTAAACAAAGCCATTTAACATCATGCATCACTATGCATCAAATCCACATTTACAAATATGTCAAACCAAGGATCTCTTACCTTGAGCATCCTTCATTTCATGGCTTTCAAAACCAGCATTAACCATGCTAAAACATGCTTTCAAAACAGAATTTAAACATGCAAATCATAACCAATGCATCAAACCACTTCATGGCTCATTCAAGGGAGTTTCTCCGAAAACTTACACTTGAGCTTAGCTAAGTTGTTTAGACTTAAACTAAGCTCCCAAAACCTTCACATAATTGTTCCAAAGCTGGAAACCAAACTCCACTCACCAATTCCGTTTCGCTAGCTTGCCGAAACACCGATCAAGCCTCCGGATCAACTCCAAAGGTGTCCAAAGATGCCTCCCCTGTTTTAAACACATCAAAGCATAGGATTAATGCATCATCATGCATTGAAATCTTCAGCCAACACACTTAAACTCGCTGCTCTACCTAAAACCAACATTTCGGCTACCAAACACAACCGAAATCACCTCCAAACTCTTCCAAAACTTAACCCAGCCAAGATCCATCACTTCTAACCATTTCTAAACATCAATTAACATCCAAAATAAACCTAAACTTGTCCTTATACCTCCAGCTATAACAGAACACCAAGATCACCCCAAAACCACCATTTTCATAAGCAAAAACTTAGGAAATACAACATATTCGGGATTGCATTGATAAAACCTCATTTACACATCATTAGACATCCAAAATACATTTAAGAATCATCTCAAAACAGAGCCCAAACAATCACAACGAAATTCTTCAAGATTTCTTCCAAATCTTGAGTTTTAAGCCAAAATCAAGTTTCTAACATCAAAACCATTTACAAAACTTAAATTAAGGATTGACAACTTGGGAATTTCAGTAAAGAACTGAGTATTTATAGGAGAAGAACAATCTTACCTCTAAATGGTGATTTCTCCTTGATTTGAGCCAATTTTCTTGAAAATCCAATGAAGAAATCAAAAGGATTTGATGCTAGATTGATTAGGAATTAATTGATGATAGAAATATCATCAATTGAAGTGGAAATCAATGAAAAAGTTGCTGGAGAAAAGTGTTTGGATGATGGAATTTTGAGAGAAAAATAAATGAGAAAATTTTAGGAAAAGGTAGTTATGATTTTTCCAAAAGGTAGTTTCTCTTCTCTTTTAATTAATTAAAACATTAATTAATTCACTCAAATTAAGGAAAAATCTGGAGAAATCATATTTGGGTAAATTAGCTCCTTAAAGATTCAAAGTTTTAATCCTTACAAAACAGTCACCACTAAACTTTTCAAAAATTGCATTTTAGTCACTACACCAAAATGTAGTATTTCCAAACCTTATTTTGTAAAATTGATTTCACCATTCTCTTATATACATTAAAAGAGGATTTTTAGATATTTTTCCATATTTTTAAAGCATCCCGAACTAGGCTTTCCCTAAAACCTCCTTTTATATTCGAACCTAAAATCAGACCGGTCCGGTTCAGACCCTAAACTTCTAAGCCCAAAATTGGGGTGTTACAACTCTCCCCCCTTAAGAAATTTCATCCTCGAAATTACCTGCAGGAAAGAGGTACGAAAACTGCTCCTTCTTGTCGTCCTTTCTTTCCCACGTGGCTTCCTCAACACCACGATGCTTCCACAACACCTTTACCAAATCAATGGTCTTGCCTCGAAGAACTTTACTGTCCGAATCCAGAATTTCAATCGGCTCCTCATCATAGGTCAAGTCTGGATTCAACTCCACTTCCTCCACAGGCATAACATGCGAAGGATCTGATCTATACCTCCGAAGCATATAGACATGAAACACATCATGTATCTTTTCCAACTCTTTCGGTAACCTCAGCTTGTACGCAACAGGACCCACACGTTCAATCACCTCGTAAGGTCCAATGTACCTAGGGCTCAACTTACCCTTCCGGCCAAACCTCACCACCTTCTTCCAAGGCGAAACCTTCAAGAACACACGGTCACCTACCGCAAACTCAATCTCCTTACGCTTCAAATCCGCGTAAGACTTCTGTTGATCAGAAGCTGCCTTTAAACGCTCACAGATAAGCTTCACCTTCTCGGTGGTTCCTTTCAACAAAGCCGACATTGAAACCAACTTCTGACCTGTTTCAGCCCAGCAAAGAGGAGTTCTGCACTTCCTCCCGTACAAGGCTTCATAAGGTGCCATTTGAATACTTGCCTGGTAGCTATTGTTATAAGCAAACTCCACCAAACGCAAATGCTTCTCCCAAGAACCTTGAAACTCAATCACACAACACCTCAACATATCTTCCATCACTTGGATAACACGCTCAGACTGTCCATCCGACTGTGGATGATAAGAAGTACTGAAATTCAACCGCGTACCCAAAGCTTGATGCAAACATTCCCAGAAACGCGATGTAAACCTCAGATCTCTATCCGACACTATAGACTTTGGCACACCATGCATCCGCACAATCTCAGCAATGTACAACTCTGCAAGCTTGTCCAAGGTATACGTAGTATGCACAGGTAAGAAATGCGCACACTTCGTAAGGCGATCCACAATCACCCACACTGAATTCTTTTTCGATGGTGACAAAGGAAAACCAGACACAAAGACCATGGTAATCCTTTCCCACTTCCACTCAGGAATCCTCAACGGTTGCAACAACCCAGAAGGAAACTGATGTTCAGCCTTAACTCACTGACAAACCATGCACTTACCCATATACTCCGCAACATCCTCCTTCAAACCCACCCAATAGTACTCATCCTTAAGATCACGATACATCTTTGTACTACCAGGGTGCATAGCAAAAGGACTACTATGAGCTTCAGTCAGAATAGTACGCCTCAACTCAGCATCATTCGGCACTACTAACCGACTCCCAAAACATAGAACCCCATCATCATTAAAATAGAATTCCGATGGTCTATCCTCAGCAATATCCTGAACATGTTGAACCAAGGAATCATCCAACAACTGCTTATCCTTTATCAACTGAACCAAAGATGGTTTCACTTGCAATTCAGCCACAAGACCCCCATCTCACGAAATGCTCAAGCTGGCAAACATAGCCCTCAACTCCACGGCCACCTTTCTACTCAGGGCATCCGCTGCAACATTAGCTTTTCCCGGATGGTACTCGATCGTCAGATCGTAAACTTTAAGCAACTCTACCCAACGTCGTTGCCTAAGATTCAACTCTTTTTGAGACATCAGATACTTCAAACTTTTGTGATCCGTGTACACAATACACTTCTCACCATACAGGTAATGTCTCCAAATCTTCAAAGCAAAGACCACCGCAGCTAACTCAATATCATGCGTAGGATAATTGCGCTCATGCACCTTCAACTGGCGCGATGCATAAGCCACCACCTTACCCTCTTGCATTAACACACACCCCAAACCAACATAGGATGCGTCGCTATAAACCACAAACTCTTTCCCTGATTCAGGTTGAACCAAGATAGGAGCTTGCGTCAAAGCTACCTTAAGCTTCTCAAAAGCTTGTTGCCTTGCCTCCGTCCATTCATACTTGACATCCCTTTGCAACAACTTCGTTAAAGGTGCTGCAATCTTCGAAAATCCATCCACAAACCTCCAATAGTACCCTGCCAACCCAAGGAAACTACGGACTTCGTGAACAGACTTAGGAGGCTTCCAATTCATCACAATCTCAATCTTCTGAGGATCAACACGAATCCCCTCAGCAGAAACCACATGACCAAGGAAAACAACTTCCCTAAGCCAGAATTCACACTTGCTCAGCTTAGCATAAAGCTGATTCTCCAACAGCGCCTGCAACACAATCCGCAAATGCCCCTCATGCTCCTCCTCAGTACGAGAGTACACAAGGATATCATCAATGAACACCACAACAAACTTGTCCAAGTATTCATGGAACATTTTATTCATCATGTCCATAAAAGCTGCCGGAGCATTCGTCAAGCCAAACGACATCACAAGGAACTCATAATGCCCATACCTCGTTCTAAAGGCTGTTTTTGGCACATCCACATCCTTCACCTTGAGCTTGTAATAACCTGACCTTAAGTCAATCTTAGAGAACACAGTCGCTCCCCGAAACTGATCAAAAAGATCATCAATCCTCGGCAAAGGATACCGATTCTTGATAGTCAACTTGTTCAGCTGACGATAATCGATGTACATTCTCATAGTGCCATCTTTCTTCTTCACAAACAAGGCCGGTGCACCCCAAGGTGACACACTCGGCCGAATGAAACCACGATCAAGCAACTCCTGAAGTTGCGTCTTCAGCTCCTTCAACTCCTTAGGTTCCATTCGGTAAGGAGTAATGGACACTGGAGTTGTGTTTTCATACAACTCAATCCCAAACTCCACCTCTTGACTAGGAGGCAATCCAGGTAACTCCTCCGGAAACACACCTGGAAACTCTCGCACAGTCCTGATATCTTGGACTCGCAACTCCTTAGAGCTAGGATTCATCACAAAGGCCAGATAAGCCTCACAACCTTGCCTCAGCATTCGGCTTGCTTCCAACGTAGACACCACATTGGCAAGAAACTTCACATTCTCACCAACCACCACTACCTCATAATCATCCGCAAGCTTCAACGAAACTCGCTTGTTCTCAAAATCCACTACAGCTCGATGCTTAACAAGCCAATCCATACGAAGGATTACATCAAAACCATAGAATGGCAATTCCATGAGATCAACAAGACAAACATGGTTTTGCACTTCTAAGGGACATCTTCTACACAACTTCCGTGTCACAACGGTCTCACCAAAGGAACTAGTTACACGCATACCAACATCCAAAGACTCAACAGGTAAACCAAGCAATTGAGCATGTTCACGCAATATGTATGAGTGTGTAGATCCATAATCAATCAAGGAAAGTAATGATAAGGATTGCAAAGTAAAGGTACCTACGATCACATCCGTATCATTTTTCCCCTCACGCTGAGCATACACTCGAGCCTGGCCACCACCCTCAGGTTGAACAGCCACCACGTGCGCCACATTCCTCCCACCAACATCTCTGCGCCGGAAGTTACCACGGTCGCGCCCACGACCTCTCTGTGGTGCAACTACCCCAGGAGCACGTCCCTGACCACCACTGGCTAACAAAGGACACTCCCTCCTCATGTGGTCTGCCGAACCACAATTCCAGTACGAATTACCCATCACTGCTACAGGAGCCTGAACCTCCCTCGCCGCTCGAGGACAATTTCGCCTCAAATGACCACGTGATCCACACGTCCAACACGTATTCTGATCAGCTCTCATCCTATCTCCCTGAACAGGCGCACCATGCCCTCCATTACCACGCCTAGCAGAAGACTGATACCTCTTATCTCGTCCTCTCTTTTTCCGTCCACCACAATAACTATAATCAGCAGCTCTTTTTCCTGAGCTAGAACTAACACCTCTGGAAGACAGACCCAAGTTCTGCTCAATATCCTTCGCTCTACTCACCAGCACATCAAAATCCGTATACTCAGCAGCAAGCATGAAAGTCTTCACATCCGTTAGCAAACCATAACGGAAACGTTCACACCTTTCCCGCTCATCAGGGATTAACTCAGGTGCGTACTGACTAAGGCGGACAAACTGGACCTCATATTCAGCCACCATCATGCTTCCTTGCACAAGAGACATGAATTCTCTTTTCTTCTCATCTAGGTATCGCACACGTAGATACTTTCACTTGAACGCGTTCAGAAAGAACGTCCAAGTCACGTCATTTTCCTCCATTCCAGAGGTAGTGGTCGTCCACCACGTATACACATCATCATGTAGCAGTGATACTACACAACCCAATTTCTGCACACGCTGCAGTTCATTTGCCCCAAAATCCTCTTTGTGCTTTCCAACCAAGATTCAGAACCTTCAGGAGATAATCCTCTGAACTTAGTCCCTCCCAGACTGCGAAGACGTTCCAAAGGTAATCTCATGTTAGCATCACCCTGATGCGCAGCTCCGTGAGCTCCAGCTACTGCCGCCTGAAAGCACCAGCACCAACACCAGCATTTTCACCTCCAGCACCACCACCACTGGGTGACCCACCACCAGGGGGAGGAGGTAAATCCACAACATTCTCAGCATTTTCCTCGTTCTCGTTCTGAGCCATAGCTCTCGTATTCATCCTAATTTCTCTACGAGGCACCATTTACAAGAAAAAGCAATGCACTGACACAAATGCAATAAACATAATTAGGCTCAACAAGGTAAGTAATCCCAAGTACTCAAGCTCATTTTCCAAAAACAACTCCTTTCATTAGTTTTGATATGGCAATGGGTTCCCCTACCATGCTTCAACATAGCATAGCATCACAATTGCAACCATACATCACAATTCAAGCAACATTCTTTCATCCAAAAAGCATATCATTCAAATACACATACATCACCCACATAACCATTCCCATTTACACGAGAACCTGGCTCTGATACCACCAAATGTAACCCCCTTAGCCCGGCCTAGAAGGTTGACCCGAACTACGAAGATTACACGGGGAAAACCAAAGTCAACCCGAAAGTCAACCTTGATTAACGACCCTTTTTTTTCTTTTAATCTTGTCTAGATGCACATTAACCCTAACCGAACACTTGAGAAACATATACGTATAAAGCACAGCGATCGGTTTCAATAAGGGACTCAATTGCACAAAATATAAATATTAGGGACCAAAATGAAAATTCTGGAAATTTGAAGGTCTTATCTGATTTTTAAGTTACCAATATTAAAGTAGTCACATTACATGCTTCCCTGTCAAATTTCACCTTAATCAGACATCTCAGACTCATGCAATTGCAATAACAACATTCGGGACTAAAACGTGAAGATTGCAAACCTCAACACCATTCAAATCAGTGCCCAACGGTCACCTGTTTCGAAACGATGTTGACCGTTCCGAAACACGGGATCGTTTCAAGACTTGTTCCGAAACAGGGCCTTCCAGTGGCCAAACCATTTCGAAACAGTCACCAGCCGTTTCGAAACACCAAGGCCATTACAGGCCCCCGTTTCGAAACGCCAATGAGTGTATCGATACGGTTTGCCCAGAAGCTACAGAATTTGCTGGTTTTTCATGCTAAAACCCAATCAAACACTTCTTAATGACCCTCTAATCATACCAACAAGTCATCATTCACAAATGGCATAAGATTATAACCCCTAAACACATTTATAGTATCATACATGAAACTTCACTTGACTATAGGCATGCATCCTAATATTCAAAAACCAAACAACCAACCAACTCCAAATCAAGCACCAAAAGGCTAATTACAAAACCAAAACATCAAAGCATCAAGCCACAAACTAGGGAGTCCAAAACATCTCCCAAAACATATCTTAGGTTCCCATTGCCAAGTTATCAAAACTAATAGTGTACGAAAACACCACCATACATGAGCTTAGTTCCCTTGGACACTCTTGCCTCCTTGTTGCCCTTTAAAACTTCTATTATCTGCATTATTGGTTCAAGAGAGAGAGCGTAAGCAAAATTTCTTAGTGAGGCATGCTCTAAAGAAAACAACACAATAATGCATTTTAGAAAACACTTTTAACAAAGCTTTTTAAACACATGCTCAACTCATTTCATGCAACCTTGCATACATAACATAACATCTCATGCTTCATTATAACCATCACATCATATTGGCTTTCAAATGATATCTCTAAACCATTTACAACTCAAAACACAATCGGATACGCGGATTACAAGCGTTGCCCCACACGCTTCATACACACTATCGAACAACATAAGGTGGAGTTTATCGGTACAATCACAACCCCTCAACACCCATGATGGAGTTTAACGGTACAATCACAACCCCTCCACATCACTCATCGATAGTTGTATAATTCCACTAACGAGTGCAAGGGACACAATACACAAGATCCACACACGGACTTTTAACCACCGTTGTGATCTTACTTCACTCGTTAGGGTACTTGGATGGAGTTTACGGTACAATCACAACCCCACAACATCCAAGGCGACTTTATTCATGGTGCACCCAATCCTATAGCCGGCTAACTATATCCGATTCAAGTACTTTAAAACCATTACATCACTTGCCAATATCATCATATAACATCAACAATTCACTGTTTTAAAGCATTAAACAAAGCCCTTTATCATCATGCATCACTATGCATCAAATCCACATTTACAATATGTCAAATAAAGGATCTCTTACCTTGAGCATCCTTCATTTCATGGCTTTCAAAACCAGCATTAACCATACTAAAACATGCTTTCAAAATAGAATTTAAACATGCAAATCATAACCAATGCATCAAACCACTTCATGGCTCATTCAAGGGAGTTTCTCCGAAAACTTACACTTGAGCTTAGCTAAGTTGTTTAGACTTAAACTAAGCTCCCAAAACCTTCACATAATTGTTCCAAAGCTGGAAACCAAACTCTGTAACCCCCTTAACCCGACCTAGACGGTTGACCCGAATTAAGAAAGTCACACGGGGAAAACCAAAGTCAACCCGAAAGTCAACCTTGATTAACGACCCTTTTTTTTCTTTTTAAACTTGTCTAGATGTACATTAACCCTAGTTATGATCATTCAAACAACATACTCAAAGATCATAAACATCAGAGATCAAACAGGGACCCAATTGAACAATTTACAACTTTAGGGACCAAAATGTAAATTCTGTTAATTATAAGGACTTCGCCCAAATTAAAGTTACCAACTTTTAATTAATCAGGTTTCATGCTTCACTGCCAAATTTCAGCTCAAACGGACATCCCGAACTCACACAATTGCACATACAAGATTCAGGACCAAAATGCAAACTTTTTGAAACATATAACTGCCAATGTCAGCCCCCAACGGTCATGCGTTCCGAAACAGGGAGAGCCTGTTTCGAAACGCGGGGCCGTTCCGCAACGCGTACCGAAACGAGGGCTGGCAGTGGCCTTTCCGTTTCAGAACGGTGTCTTCTGTTTCGGACGCCTGGGTTGCTACAAGGCACCCGTTTCGAAACGGCAGCTATTGTTCCGATACGGCCTGCACAGATTGCATAGAAAAGGCTACTAAAAACCACAATTGATCAACCATACATGCTCCAAATGCTACCAAACTTTGCCAGCAAGAAATTCAACATATGAAAGACATATAAGCATCAACCAAACATCATCATGGCATCACATATGAAAAGCCCCAATCTAAAGGCATGCTTCCTACTTAGCAAACCATTCAAGCATCAATACTTCAATTCAACCTCATAATGGCCAATTACATGTACCAACATTAACATCAACATTAAACAAACTTAAGGAGTTCAAAACATCTCCCAAAACATCCACATAAGTTCCCCATTGCCAAATGCCAAAAGCTAAAGGTGTTTAAGAAAACCTTCCCATACTTGAGCTTAGCTTTCACTTGATTGCTTGCCTTCCTTGCTGCCCTCAATGCACCTTAATGCTCTGCATTATTGGTTTAAGAAAAGAGAGAGAGCGTAAGCAAAAGCTTAGTGAGGAATACTCATTAAAACCACACAATAATCCATTTATAAAACTCATTTATAAATCATACTTCAAAATACATTTAGACATGCTCACAAGCAATCTTAAACAAGCATTTCATGCTTCATATCATAACATGTCATATTGGCCACAAGTGATAATTACCATCTTTTAACAAGATCAACATAAGACTCACACATGGACTTTTAAACACCATTGTGATCTTATCCCAATGGACTTTTAAACACCATGGCCCATGGACTTTTAAACACCATGGCAAGGACCACACAAGGACTTTTAAACACCTTTGTGTCCTTAACAAGTTTCACCTCAAGGACTTTTAAACACCTTGACCCCAAGGACTTTTAAACACCTTGGCCCATGGACTTTTAAACACCTTGGCCCATGGACTTTTAAACACCATGACATGAGTCACCCCAAGGACTTTTAAACACCTTGGCCCCAAGGACTTTTAAACACCTTGGAAAGGACCACACAAGGACTTTTAACCACCTTTGTGTCCTTAACAAGAATCATCCAAGGACTTTTAACCACCTTGATGTTCTTAAGTAAACAAGGCTCACTCAAGGACTTTTAACCACCTTAGTGACCTTAACCTTTTCAAAACATCACTTGCCAATATACATCATTTATCATCAATAATCCACTGTTTTAAAGCATTTTACAAAGCCATAAACATCATGCATCTTAAAGCATCAACCACATTATAACAATGTTAAAAAAAAACAAGGAACTCTTACCTTGAGTTTCCTTCATCACATGGCTTTAAATCACAACAAATAAACATGCTAGATATGCTTTCAAACAGATTTAAAAACATGCAAACCACCACATTGCATTCAACCAAATACATAGCCATCACCAAGATAATTTGTCCGAAAACTTACTCTTGAGCTTAGCTAAGTTGCTTAGACTTAAACTAAGCTCCCAAACCTCCAAAACACTGGTTTCAAAGCCGAAACCAAAATCCACTCACCGATTCCGTTTCGCCTCTTGCCGAAACACCAAATCAAGCTTCCGGATCACCACCACTTGGATCCAAAGATGACTCCCATGTTTTAAACACATCAAAACAGTAGATTAATGCATCATCATGCATTAATAGCTTCAATGAAAGCACCTAAACTCGCTGCTCTCATCCACACTCCATTTTCGGCCACCAAACACAACCGAAAATGCATCCAAACAACTCCTCAACAAAGCCCAGCCATAAACCATCAAAATTAAGCATCCATAAACATCATTTAACATCTAAAAAGGACCTAACAACATCCTTATACCTCCAGCAACAACAGATCCACAAGATCACTCCAAAAACAACCAAGAATCACAAGCTAAACTTAGGAAATTCAACCTATCCGGGATTGCATTAGTTAAAACTCAATTTCCAATCAATTTAACATTCATTTAACATCAAAAATACACCTCAAATCACTGCTTTAACAGATCCAACGAAAATCCATCAAAATCATCAAATCTTGCATTTTAAGCCAAGATCCATTACACAACTTTAAAAACCATTATAAATCATCAATTAAGGATTGAGAACTTAGGAATTTCAGTAAAGAACTTGAAGTTTAGAGGAGAAGGACGTTCTTACCTCCAAACTTGAGTTTCTCCTCTTTTAGAACCAAAAAGCTTGAAGAATCAAATGGCAATTGGTGAGGTTTTGTTGATGAGATGATTAGCAATCAAAAGAGGATTGAAAAGAGAGATTTAAGTGGCAAAATCAGAAGAAAAACTCTGGAGAAAGATGTTTGGCTTGAGAGAAAATGAGAGAAAAGGAAAATGAGATTTTAGGAAAATTGGTTAGAAATAACTTCCCTCCACTTTCCTTTTGTTTAAAATCAGAATTAAAACATTAAATATCTTAGAAAAATCTGGAGAAACTCCCTTTGGGTAAATAGCTCCTTAAAGATTCAAAGTTTCAATCCTTTCTAAAAAAGTCACGCAGTTTTTCAAAAATTACATTTTGGTCACTAGCCAAAATGTCACCCTTCCAACCCTCATTTTGTAAAATTGATTTCACAATTCACTTATATATATTAAAAGAGGATTTTAGAACATTTTTCCATATTTTTAATGCAACCCGAACTAGGTTTTCCTAATTTCACCTTTTTAGATTCGAACAGCACTTTGACCGAACCGGTCAACGCCCAAAACTTCTAAGCCCAAAACCGGGGCGTTACAAACTCCACTCACCAATTCCGTTTCGCTAGCTTGCCGAAACGCCGATCAAGCCTCCAGATCAACTCCAAAGGTGTCCGAAGATGCCTCCATGTTTTAAACACATCAAAGTAGAGGATTAATGCATCATCATGCATTGAAATCTTCAGCCAACACACTTAAACTCGCTGCTCTACCTAAAACCAACATTTCGGCTACCAAACACAAACGAAATCACCTCCAAACTCTTCCAAAACTTAACCCAGCCAAGATCCATCACTTCTAACCATTTCTAAACATCAATTAACATCCAAAATAAACCTAAACTCGTCCTTATACCTCCAACTATAACAGAACACCAAGATCACCCCAAAAACCACCATTTTCATAAGCAAAAACTTAGGAAATACAACCTATTTGAGATTGCATTGATAAAACCTCATTTACACATCATTAGACATCCAAAATACATTTAAGAATCATCTCAAAACAGAGCCCAAACAATCACAATGAAATTCTTCAAGATTTCTTCCAAATCTTGAGTTTTAAGCCAAATCAAGTTTCTAACATTAAAAACATTTACAAAACTTAAATTAAGGATTGACAACTTGGGAATTTCAGTAAAGAACTGAGTATTTAGAGGAGAAGAACAATCTTACCTCTAAATGGTGATTTCTCCTTGATTTGAGACAATTTTCTTGAAAATCCAATGAAGAAATCAAAAGGATTTGATGCTAGATTGATTAGGAATTAGTTGATGATAGAAATCTCATCAATTGAAGTGGAAATCAATGAAAAAGTTGCTGGAGAAAAGTGTTTGGATGATGGAATTTTGAGAGAAAAAGAAATGAGAAAATTTTAGGAAAAGGTAGTTATGATTTTTCCAAAAGGTAGTTTCTCTTCTCTTTTAATTAATTAAAACATTAATTAATTCACTCAAATTAAGGAAAAATCTGGAGAAATCATATTTGGGTAAATTAGCTCCTTAAAGATTCAAAGTTTCAATCCTTACAAAACAGTCACCACTAAACTTTTCAAAAATTGCATTTTAGTCACTACACCAAAATGTAGTATTTCCAAACCTTATTTTGTAAAATTGATTTCACCATTCTCTTATATACATTAAAAGAGGATTTTTAGATATTTTTCCATATTTTTAAAGCATCCCGAACTAGGCTTTCCCTAAAACCTCCTTTTATATTCGAACCGAAAATCAAACATGTCCGGTTCAGACCCTAAACTTCTAAGCCCAAAATTGGGGTGTTACACGGGGTACATAAGAACCGAATATCCCCAACTCAAAAGGAAGAGCATCGGGAAGAAGAAGAAGCTTAAGTCAAACGTTGCTACTTGGAGTGATGAGGAATCATCCGATGAAGTGGAGCAAGAAGTTATCAACCTTTGTCTCATGGCTCTTGAAGAAGATCCTAACGCAACCTCTAACTCATGTACATTTGATTTCACTTTTGATGAGCTTCAAGAAGCTTATGATGAGTTGCAAGATGTATGTGATGAATTGGTTGAGAAGTATAAGGAATCAATTTTGAAAAATAAGAAAACTATTTTTGATTTGAAAACACAAAACGATTCCTTATCTAAAACCAATTCTGAACTTGAAAAGAAGGTTTGTGATTTACAAGACAATCTAAAATATTTTGAAAAGGAAAATATTGATTTAAACAACTTTTTTTCCGAGTTTCATGATCAACATCGTAAGAGGTGAATAATCTCAAAGCTTCTTTGAACAAATTTGGGATTTCTAGTTTTGAGAAAGGTGAATCTTCAAAACTCAACTATGTGAAAAGGAACTTTGTTAACCAAAAATAAAGAGGCTTTCAAAGGCCCTCTAGAGGTAAGAGGATTAGGAATGTATGGGTTCCTAAGGAACTAGTTGCTTCTAATAATATTCATGTCATTGCTTCTTGGATTCCCAACGGAACCAAGTTTTGGGGAGTTAATACTCATGGACCCAAAATGATTTAGGTATCAAAAACCAACTCTTAATTCTTTGTTTGTAGGGGGAGCATTGCTGCAAGGCCAAAGCTACATGTGCAAACTCATGGTACCTTAATAGTGGATGCTCAAGACATATGACCGGTGACAAGAGTAGATTGGAGCTAAAGACAAAAAGTGGAGGAGTAGTAATATTTGGTGACAACTCCAAAGGCCACATTGAAGGAATTGTTTCCATTGGTAATCACTCTTCCATACTCATTGATAATGTTTTGTATGTCAACAGTCTTAAGCATAATTTATTGAGCATTAGTCAATTGTGTGATAAATGTTTTAATGTTCTTTTTGATTTAAATGGTTGCAAAATTTTGAACATTGAAACAAATCAAATAGTGCTCATTGGTCATCGAATAGGAAATATTTATATGGTGCATTTAAATGACAAACACATTTCAAATACATGCTTTGTTGCTAAAGATGAACATCACTCATGGCTATGGCATAGAAAACTAGGACATGCAAGCATGAGTGTTTTAGAAAAATTGGTTTCAAAATATCTACTTAGAGGTTTACCTAAAATTAAGTTTTCACTTGATAAGATTTGTGATGCATGTGCAAAGGGAAAACACAAAAGAACTTCTTTTAAACCTATTAATGATATTTCAACTAGTAGATTTTACAATTGATCCACATGGATCTTTTTGGCCCTATTAGGACAATGAGCTTGAGTGAAAAATCATAAGCATTTGTATTAGTAGATGCTTACTCTAGATACACTTGAGTTCTATTTTTAAGTACCAATAATGAGGCTTTAGAAAAGTTCATCACATTTTCAAAAATTACTCTAAATGATCTTGGTCAATCAATTTCTATTATTAGAAGTGACCATGGTACCAAATTTCAAAATCTAAGTTTTGAGGATATTTGTAACTCAAATTGTATAAGCAATAATTTTTCCGCTCCTCACACTCCTCAACGAAATGGAGTAGTTGAGAGGAAAAGCCGAACTTTAGAAGAAATGGCTAGAACCATGCTTTGCGAAAAAATTTGCCTAAGTATTTTTGGGCGGAAGCCACAAATACGGCTTGCTACATTATAAATTGAGTAATTATTAGGACAATTTAAAAGAAACTCCTTATAATATTTTAAAATCCAAGAAGCCTAACATTAGCTATTTTCATCTATTTGGATGCAAATGTTTCGTTTTGAATAATGGAAAAGACAATTTAGGTAAATTTGATTCAAAAAGTGATGAAGCAATTTTCATAGGGTATTCTTTAAACTCTAAAGCCTATCGAGTATTTAATAAAAGAACTTTAGTTGTTGAAGAGTCTATACATGTGGTTTTCGATAATAACCTCCTTTAGAGGAAGGATTCTTGTGATGATGATGATGTAGGGATTTTTGAAGTCAATGATGGTGGGCAATCATCAAAGATGGATGAAGTTCCAACCAAAGAAGAAGAAGTACAATATCCACCTCTAGAAGAATGGAAGGACATGAATCTAGAGGAAAAGGTGGTAACCTACCCAAGGGAGTTCAACTATGTCAAAGGTGGTGAAATTTTGGGTGATCAATCCAAAGGGGTAACAACTAGAAGTTCTCTTAAACTTGCTAGCAATGTTGCATTTAATTCAGGCATTGAGCCTAAAAATATCAAAGAAACCTTAAAAGATTACTATTGGATTGTTAAGGTATATGTTTTGATATAATAATTGAAAATTTGATTTGGAAAAAATTGAAAAAGATTTCAAAACACTTTGTAAGTCAAAACAACTTGAAAATATGTTTAAGGGTTTTTACAAGTCTTTGGAATAACTTAAAATGTTTTTAAAGTAGCCAAACCTATGATTTTAATGTCACCGTACCAATACGGTATATACCGTATCGATACGCTTTAGGGTTTCAGCTACATGGAAATTCTAGTAGCCAAAACCTGTACCGATACACTTTTTCCGTATCGATACAGAGTGCTTTAAAACTCCCCAACAGCTAGTCCGCGTACTGTTATGATTGTATCGCGTACCGATGTGCCTTAACCGCTCCCAACGATCATTTTCCCAATGGCTATTTGAAGTACAGGCCGTACCGATACGCTCATAAGCGTATCGATACGCATTAACTGGAAGAGCTCAACTATTAGTTCCTGACGAGGACCGTATCGATATGATCATTCGAGTATCGATACGTTAACCTCCAGAACAACAATGAATGCTGAAAAAATGTACCCCAACGGCTCCAATTCTATCTCAACGGTCTACAATGGCTAGAAGCTCAATTGAGAGTATAAAAGGAGCCTCTAAGCATCCATGAAAGACTAATGCTTCAATTGTCAACAACAATATGATCAACGATTTGTCTTAGTGCTTTATTGTACATTATTTGTACACACAACACTTGTGAGCCTAAATTGTCAAACTATCCATTTTGTGAGGGTTTTTAAGTTTGCTAGATTTTCTCTTGCTTAACAGTGTTCCCAATGCTCGGGTGTGAGCTTTGGTTGCTAGACTTAGGTTGAGTCTAGGATTGTTACGGTTTCCTAGTAATAAATCAATTTGAGAGAAGTCAAATTTGGAAATTAGTTGATAGGCCTAGTAATAAATCTACTGTAGCAAATAAATGGATTTTTAGAAATAAACTAGATGATAATGGTAACATAATGAGGAACAAGGCTAGACTTGTTGCTCAAGGTTACACTCAAGAAGAGGGAACCAATTTTGATGAAATCTATGCACCCGTAGCTAGGATGGAAACTATTAGGATGCATCTTGCATTTGCATGTTATCATGAATTCAAGCTTTTTCAAATGGATGTTAAAAGTGCATTTTTAAATGGTTTTATTAATGAATAAGTGTATGTAGAACAATCACCCAGTTTTGAAGATCCAAAATGCCCAAACCATGTTTTCAAACTGTCATAGGCTTTATACGGTTTGAAACAAGCTCCTAGAGCTTGGTATGAAAGGTTATCTAGTTTTTTAATTGAAAAGGTTGTAACAAAGGAAAGGTGGATACTACACTTTTTTATTAAAAAGAAATGTCAAAGACATATTAGTAGTCTAAATCTATGTTGATGATATAATTTTTGGTTCTACTAATGAAATGTTTTGCCAAGATTTTGGTAATTTGATGCAAGGTGAATTTGAGATTAGCATGATGGGTGAGCTCTTATTCTTTATGGGACTCCAAATTAAACAAAGGAAGGATGTAATCTTCATCAATCAAGCTAAGTACATCAAGGATATGCTTAAGAAGTTTGGCTTGGAGAATGTGAAACCTCAAGCCACACAAATGAGCTCTTCTACAAAGCTAGACAAGGATGAAAGAGGTAAGTGTGTTGATTTAAATCTTTATCATTCTATGATTGGATCTTTTCTTTATTTTACCGTAAGTAGACCCGACATTATGTTTAGTGTTTGCTTGTGTGCTAGATTTCAAGCTTGTCCTAGAGAATCACACCTTATAGCCGTTAAGAGAATTTTTAGACACCTTAGAGACACATCTTGTTTAGGTCTTTGGGATCCTAGAGATTCCTCATTTGATTTACATGCTTACTCGGATGTGGATTATGGAGGTTGTAAGATAGATAGAAAGAGTACCTCCGGTACTTGTCAATTCCTAGGTAGTATGCTTATATCTTAGTTCTTTAAGAAACAAAATAGTGTAGCACTCTCTACTACCAAAGCGGAATACATATCGTCCGGAAGTTGTTGTGCTCAAGTTCTTTCGATGAAGCAACAACTTTTAGAGTATGGAAATGATGTAGGCACCATACCCGTTAAGTGTGACAACACTAGTGCAATTTGTCTCACTAAGAATCACATCCAACATTCAAGAACAAAACACATAGAAATTAGACATCATTTCATTAGAGATCTTGTTTTGAAAAATGATGTTGTTCTAGAATATGTAGACACCTTGAATCAATTAGCGTACATTTTCACCAACCATTAGACAAAGAGTGTTTTTGGTCTCTTAGAAGAGAGTTAGGTTTGACTAGCCTTTCTTGACCCTATAGAGCCTTTTGGTGCAAAAATTGCTTGAATTTGATTGATTGTCATGCTCTTGTGATTTTGATCATATATGCATCTATGCTTGTTGCTAGAGGGATTATGTATCTATTTTAGTCCATACATGTAGTTCATATGTCATAAGCATGCATTTCGATTCGATTAAAATCAAAATTTTGAGCTCTTTGTTGCCCAAAATGTATATTATGGAAAAAGGGTATCGATACGGTCCATCGCGTATCGATACGGGTTCAAGAACACGCTTTGGTACATGCAAGCCTATATTGGTACAGTCATGTGTTTCAGTACGGCTGAAAAAGTGTACCCATACACGGTTCCGATACGCCACATTGCATTTCGGTACGCGTAGCCGCTGTGAGTTTAAATGAGCATTAAAGACCAAATTTTAATTTAGTTCAAACACCTCTCTTTTCTCTCAAAATCCTAATCCAATTTTCCCTATAAAATCCTCTCAAAACATTTATTTTTTTCACACAATCTTTTGAGGGCTTTTGTTTTTCAAACCATGTCTAAGATCTATCGTCAAGTTTGGTGCATCATCATCCCTTCATTCATCCATAATCTCACATTCAAGGTATAAACCCTTGTTTCTTTTCTATTTAATTTCATTATTATTTATATATTTTTTAATCAAAATTTTGTGTTTTTAGTATGTATATAACATGTATTTCAAAGATTTTGAAAAAAAAAAATCAAAACTGAAATTTTTTATTCGAATATAAAATTAAATTGTATATTTTTCTAAACTTTTTTTCAAAAGTCTTTTTACCAAAAATTCTTTTTATACTTGTATATGTTTTTAAACTATATTGTATATGTTTTTACAATACCCTGATCATTGGATTAATTATTTGGATCGAATGTGATAATTTATGCATACATGTTGTTTTGGTTTGATTTTAAATTTCAGGTTTTTTCATGCACCCCAAAAAGAGACCAAGAATTAGTGAGGTTGGAGAATCTTCCGAAAACGATGGTACGAGTCCAAACCTCACCCTTATCATCCAAGAGTGCTTTCAAATTCCCGCCAGTATGGCTCACTACAAAAAATACTAAAACTATAAGATCCGTCGTGAGCGTATTACCTTTATTCCTTTTTTGAATTCCGAGCATTTTCAATTCCAATACCTTGATTTGTTACATCAATATAAATTTATGCCTTTTTTAGTATACCCGACATTTCATACTGTAACCTTGTCATTGTCTTTTATGCCAATGCACGGTGTCTCTACAATCCCTATTGATCCGAGGTGATAGCCATTGAATCCTATCTCATGGGGAAGAAGTTTAGAATTGATCAAACAGTTTTAAAAAATGTTTTTGGGTTTGAGAACATTGAGATAGATGATGAAAACCTCTTAGGCCATGTTTTTAGCGGCTACGTACCATCCTCGATGCACATGATCGCATTCTTCACCTCATGACCACTTGATGGTTTCGTCCATCTGGTGGGAAGTTTTCAATGATCTGACAAGTAGATAATTTTTGGATCCGATGCTTTCGTGAAGGTAAGAGCCCGAATCTTGCTCAAATTATGTTCGCGGAGATTGTTTACCTTGTGCAACATCGTCACATCACCTTTGTCACATCCTTAACATATGTCACCGCTTTGAGCTATTTGTTCCCGAAGTTGGAGATTGATTGCTTACAAGACTATGCTGAGCCCCTCACCGATCCGAGCGACGAGCGTTCCTTAGGTCGTTCCAAATTCTATTATATTAATGGAGATTGGGTTCGTCCTGAGGTTTCTCCTCAAGGTGTTGAAGCTAATCCGGTGGCTCCTCAAGCAGTTCCTCAAGCTCCGATGGCCCAACCTTCTATGGATGCTCTCATGGCCTATCTTAATGAGTAATTTACTTCCTCAGGCACCAATATTGCATATTTGGATACATCCGTGACTTTCGGGTTTGCTGCTATCGACACTCGCTCCACATCCTTGGAGGAAAGAATGGCTGCCATTGAGAATCGAGTAACTTCCATTAAAAATCAACAAAACTCAATGGAGATCTCTCTCACTGCTTTCCATGATGCATGGCTCCAGTCTCAAGCTAAACAAGCCAATGATGAAGACGAGGATGAAAAGGATGACGACGATGGAGACGAGTCTTAGGCTTATGCATCTCATGTCATATCATATTAGGATTTTAATTTTATGCACCTATGTTATTTTCTTATGAACCTATGCTTTGAGTTTTTGTTTTTAGGATTTGAGTTTGGATTTATGTTGCTTTGAACTTTTATGCTTTAAATGATTAATAATATCTTTGTAGTTTGCTTTATATTGCTTCAATATTTAAATCTTGCTTATTCCATTGATTTCGATCTAAAAATAAGGGGGAGAAATAAGTAAAGAGCCAAAAAAATTTAAAGTTTTTCAAAACTGAGCTTAAAGTAAGGGGGAGTATTTTTCAAACTACTTAAAAATTTACTTTGGTTTTGTTATATCAAAAAGGGGGGAAATTGTAAAACATATGTTTGATTTTGATATAACAAATTATTTAAGGACCAATTTGCAAAAGGAAATAAATTTTTAAATACTCAAAAGTCTCACTCAAAGTCAAAACTTAAACCCAAAATTTTCTAAGTGTTCAAGCCAAACTTTAGCAAATCGCCCAGGCGTATCGATACGCTCTATAGCGTTTCGATACGGATTTTGGTTACTGGAATTTTAATTGAACACATCATTTCGATACGGCTCATCCTTTCTAAACGGTGTTCCGATACGAGCTTGCCCGTTTCGATAGGGCCTTCAACCTAGGTTTTATACTTATGAGTTTCGGTACAAGTCTTAGGCATACCGATCCTCAACTTCGGTACAACATGTCAGCGTACCGATACGGGGTCTTAAGATTTTTAAAATCTTTGCATTAATTTTTTCGACTGATGAATGTCAGTTAAAGCTTTAAAAGTCTTTTATACCGTACCAATACGAGCGACGTCTGTTTCGATACGTCTTTGCATAAACAAGGTTTCTGTTTTGATACACCCCTAGGCGTACCCATGCATTCTTCCAAGAATTTTCCTCGGATTCTAGTGAGATAAAAATCGTACGGATACGACCTAAACCGTTTCGATACGACCCCCATTTTACACTAAGATCGATTCGATACACCTTTACGTGTATTGATATGCCACTGCATTTACTCTTGCAATGGCAAGTTTCTGTCTTACATGTACCGAAACGGGGCTCCCGTGTACCGATACGCCCTGCCTGAGAAGTGCATTTATTGTATGCAAAATGGTCTCCAACAGCTCTATTCATGATCTCAGCTACCCAAACGATTAGAAATCAATGAGGGGATATAAAAGTAAGGCTCAAAAGCTACAAAAACAACTATTCATCAAGTGAGAAGCATTCAAGCAAAAATACAATCTCTTTGAGCCTTTTAGAGTCAAATCCTTGTACCCAACTTGTGAATTTTCATTTTAATCCTTTATTTCAAGTTTGGGGAGAGTTCACTTGTAATTGGAAACATATAAGCCTATTTGAGAGGTCAATTTCAATTTGCCATAATTCCTTGTAAAAGAGTGATCTTGATCAAGCATTGGGTAGAAAGCTTGATCGATTTGTAATTGTTTCCTCCTAAGCCTAGAAAAGGGGACGAATTCAATAATGAATTGTTTGAAATCCTTAGTGGGGAGCTAAAGTATTGGATGTAGAGCTTGTTAGAAGCTTGAACCACTCTAAATATCTTGTTCTTCAATTTTATCCCGTCAATTTTTTAATTGCCAATTCACCCCCTGTTGGCCATTTACATTCGATTGATCATCTCAACAACTTGTAACCATAAATTGATCCAGTCTGCTACATTTGTTTCCTGTTCCAAACCATGTGATTTTACACCCAGAAAAAGGGAGGTCCAGAACACCAATATCCTCACAAAATTCACCAAATTCTTGCATACTACGTCTATTAGAAATGCACCCCATTCTCTCATCATCTGACTTAACCGCGTTGAAGTCTCCACCAAGGCACCATGGATCAACGCACAAAGAATTGATATTTTGAATTTCCTCCCACAATTGTATTTGTGCATCGAGCAAACATGGTGCATAAACCTAACCTATCACACATTTCCATTCCTCACTGATCTACTTACCCTTGATTAGAACAATATTTTGCATGATTTTATGTTCCACTGCCATGACTTTGGTTGAATCCTATATTGTCAAGATGCTACTAGATCTGCCTACAGAAGGAGCAAACACGTAATCAAAGGAAAACTAAATATGACTCATATGGTCCCTAGAAATCGTCTCTAACATCGTTTCTTGGAGCATAGCCATGTCCCATCAGTGTTGTTGTAAAGATTTTTTAATAGCTTTCTTCTTTGTCGTGGCACCAAAACCACGGACAATCCACAACAACACCGTCATAGGGCCCTCAATGGCCTTTCGATCGTTCTTCAATAATTCTTGCAAATTCCTGAATAATCTCCTTTTCGTTACCGATAGTATTTTCACCCACTAGGCGACCAAAGTCAATTGTTTCTTTTGCCTCTTGAAGTATCGCTTTTTTCTGTTTACAAAATCTAAGTTGAATAACGATCCATTGGCCACTTCTTTGGTTTTTGAGTGTGTTTTGCTCGGTCTCCTATTAAGTGTCTAAAAGTACTATTTTTATAACCCTTTGTACATATAAAATTACAAGACTTAGGCTCATATTAGTTGCATTATTAGCCATTCATGCATGTTTGCATTGTTTCTTTTAAAAATAGGGTGTTGCCGGTAGTTGTTTTTATGTGTGCAAGATTAGTTGCCAGAGCAAGGCCAGGAGAATATGCCGAATTAGTTGCTGGAGCAATGCAGGAAGGATATGTTGAACCAGTTGCCAAGGCAAGCGCCGACAAGATGTGGCACCCGAAATTGAAGACTGGATAAATCTAATATGGTGTGGAGGAAAGATAAATCCTAAAGGAGTTGGAATTCCATGAAGATGTCGAAGAGAGATTAATTCTCAAAATTTAGGAGAAGATCTAGGAGGAATTAAATAGAAGCGATTTATCTCTTTTAGGTATTTAATTCCAGCTTAACTTCCTCCTCAAGAAAAACCTAGCCATCTCCTATTTAAGGAAGGCCAAGCCGCAAGTCTCGAGATGTTCGATTGAAGAGAGAAAACAAAGAGGCTGCTCAACTTCTTCATCTTTTTCTTCTTGTTTTGATTAGGTTTATGTTAGGAAAACTTTGTTTTGTGCTTCTTTGAAACCTAGCCATGAACTAAATTTATTTGGCTAGGGTTATTGTGTTTTGTAGTTGTGAGAAACGATTGGATTTTGTTTAGGTAATAGAGTTTGCACTTTTAATTCAAGGTTTGTTCATACTTGGTTTTTATTTGGGAGAGTTAGATTCAAGAAATGAATGAACATGTTCTATATTCGATCAAGCGATGGTGAAGACTAATCCGGCTTAGGAATAAGTTAGGATTTCAACGGCTAAGAAGAGCGTAAGATAGGTTGTTTGTCCACCTTTGGTTCACGCATGTATGTATTATCAAGGTATGCACAATTAACTAGAGTTTTGACTTAGGGATAAGGAGGAACCATTGAAGAACGCTCTGCCGAACCTTGAAGGTTGCCGCCAAGTTGCCCAGGCAACCGTTCTACTAGTTGCCCAGACAACCCAAACTGTGCTAGTTGCCACGGTAACTGAGTTGCTGTTGCACTCATTTACCAAGACGATCCATTCAAATATCACTCCTCAAACTCATGATAACCTGACCTATTCTCTCTCATTTGATTACATCTTCTTTTATATAATTTCTTTTATTTTACTCGTTAATTAGAACTCCTTCCATTACCAATCTTGTCTTTTTATTTTCAGTGTGAGAAACTAGATTCCCGAAGTAACACCAATCCCCGTGAAGACGATGTCTTTCTATACTATAACTTGCGACATGTACATTTGCACCAATTGTGAAGCAGTTAATACGCACAACAAGTTTTTGGCGCCATTGCCGAGGATTGACAATAGTAACTTAGTTTTTATTTTCTTGCACTTTTATTTATTTTTACTTTTTATTGTTCAGTTTCCAAAGGGTTAACAAAATTTGGTTTTGCATTGGTGTATGACCAGGGCAAACCCGACAGCTCTAGAATATCCCCTTGATCTAGAAATTGAACGTACCTGCCAGAGGCTTAGACAAAGACTGAGAGCAGCAATGGCAGATCAAGTCGGCAATAACAATGCCAAAGGAAACCATGTTGTCGTGGCAGAAGGTGGAGCGATTCTACCAGCTCAAGCAAGAAACCGGACCGTTCGAGACTATTTAGAGGAAGATCTCAACGGCCTAAACCCAGGAGTTGTCACACCTGAAATTGAAGCTGCCCACTTCGAATTAAAACAAGTAATGTTCAATGTGATCAATACAATTGGTCAATTTGGCGGATCGACAACTGAAGATGTTAGACAACATCTCAAATCTTTCCTGGAAATTTGCAATTCATTCAAACTACAAGGAGTCCATGGGGATATTTTGAGGCTAAAATTATTCTCCTACTCACTGAGGGATAGGGCGAAATCGTGGTTGAATAGTATTCCATCCGGATCAATAGGATTTTGGACTGATTTATGTCGTGATTTTCTTGCTTGATTTAATCCTACAAATACGACCAAGAAACACACTGGAGGTCAAGGTAGTAGGTTCCTTTTGTGATTTATGTAACGGTAACCATGATTCTTCTAAGTGTCCACAGAACCCAGAGTCCATATTTTATGTTGGAAACTACATCCGGAACTATAACGTGATGTCCAACACCTACAATCCAGCCTGGAAGAAGAATCCAAATTTCTCATGGAGCAATCCCAACAATCAGAACAATCAGAATGCACAAGCATCGGGATTCCAATAGAACATGCCTCGACAATTGATGACGCAGCAACAGATACTGCAGCAACAATCAACCCCATCCAGTTCTTTGGAAAACTCTCTTAATGCTTTCATGATTGAGATGAGATTGCAGAATCAGGAGGCATCCCTGAAGTCATTGGAGACTCAAGTTGGGTAGTTCGCCCAAAATCTGAATACAAGACCACAAGGAGGTTTACCCAGCGATACTGAGGTCGCAAGGGGACTTGGCCATGAGCAGTGCAAAGAAATCATCACTCGAAGTGGTCGACAATTTAAGAAAGCTCAAACCCATTCAACGGAGAACACACAAACAAAGGAGCAATCTCGTATCCAGGAGGAAGAATCCAGCAACCAAACCTCTAAAAAAACTAGTGAATCAGAAAGTGCTAAGGCAAGTCCTGATGCCTCGGCAACTACAAGTGCAAATGTCTCGGCAACATCAACTGCTCATGCCGGGGCAAGACCTGATGCCTCGACAATACCATCAATTAGGTTCCAAACCAATGAAAAGATTGAGGACATTCGACTTACACCTCCTTTCCCACAGAGGTTGAAGCGACAAAAGCAAGAGTACCAATTCAAGAAGTTCATCGACATCTTAAAGCAAGTTCACATCAACTTGTCGTTGGTTGAGGCAATTGAGCAAATGTCGAATTATGCTAAGTTCCTTAAAGACATAGTCTCTAAGAGGACTAGGTCAGAAGAATTCGAAATGGTTGTTGTGAAAGAAGGATGCATGTCAATGCTACATAACTGAATGCCACCCAAGCTTAAAGATCCCTACAGTTTTAAAATACCATGTGCAATCGAAAATTACTATGTCAAGAAATGGTTATGCGATCTTGGAGCAAGCATAAACCTTATGCCGAAATCCGTCTTCCAACGATTATGCATAGGGAAAGCGAGGCCTACAACTGTGATTCTGTAGCTTGCAGACAAATCTTATGTGCATCAAGAGGGAAAATCGAGGATATATTGGTAAGAGTTGATAAATTTATTTTTCCCGCTGACTTTATTATTTTGGATTGTGAAGCATATGAGTTTACGCCCATTATCCTTGGGAGACCATTCCTAGAAATGAGAAGGACCTTGATCGATGTCGAAAGAGGAGAAGTCACAATGAGGGTAAATGATCAACAAGTCAAACTAAATGTTTTCCAAACCCTCAATCAATCCAACGATCTAGAGGAGTGCCAAGTCATCCAAGCCACCACTGAATTTAACTACGACATGGAAGAGTATTGCCTTGGCAATTTAATTGCCGTACCAAAAGAGCATGAGGAATTTGAAGAACCGGTCGACAAAGTGCAAGACGAGGTAAATTGGATAGTAAGCCGACCAAGTACATACTTTAAACCATTGGATTACTTAGGTAAGGAAGGTAAACTCGAAAAACCATCTATTAAACAACCTCCCATTCTCGAGTTGAAACCATTGCTAGGGTAATTAAAATATGTTTATTTGGGAACCGAAAACACATTGCCCGTAATTATTTCTTCTAAGTTGCAACATGAACAAGAAAAGAGGATGATTGACATGCTAACGCTGCATAAAAAGGCAATATGGTGGACAATTTCCGACTTGAAGGGAATTAATATAGCGGTGTGTATGCACAAAATCCTTTTGATGGATGATCATAAACCGACAATTGAGGCACAAAGAAGACTTAACCGTGTTATGAAGGAAGTTGTGAGGAAAGAAATCATCAAGTGGCTAGATGTCGGTATCATCTATCCTATCTCCGACAGTACATGGGTAAGTCTGGTACAATGTGTACCGAAAAAGAGAGGTATAACAATGGTAAGTAATGAAAACAATGAACTAATCCCAACTAGGACTATGACCGGTTGGAGGGTTTGTATGGATTACTGTAATTTGAATAAAGCTACTAGGAAAGATCACTTTCATTTACCCTTTATTGATCAAATGCTTGACTGTCTTGCAGGTAAACCCTTTTTTTTGTTTTCTTGATGGTTACTCAGGTTACAACCAAATTGCCATAGCACCAAATGACCAGGAAAATACCACCTTCACATGCCCATACGAAACTTACGCCTTTGAAAGGATGTCGTTCAGATTATGAATTTCCCAACAACATTCCAAAGATGCATGATGCCAATTTTTTTCGACATGGTTGAAGACTTCCCTGAGATCGTCATGGACTATTTCTCGGTGTTTGGGGATGATTTCGACAATTGCCTCGGTAATTTGGAAAAAGGTGAATGCCCTAACAAATTTCCAAAGATGAATGCCCATCTCGAGTTTGGGGGGGATAGCTCTCACATTTTCCTTTAGGCTTATTGGTTACATTGTACTTGCCTTATTATTAATCGGAATAGAAAAATATGTTAGGACTTGTGCCTATGATAGATAGCCGATTAATGATTTTCCCACCATTAAATAAATTGAATTTAATTTCAGGAAAAGCATGAAAAATAACTTAGAATTTTTTATTGCCAAAACTGTCAAACACTATTGTTACTTGCTGAATTTGCTAGAATATCTAATGAACATTGTGTGCTTTGTTTTTAGAATTCTTTGCAAAGTTCTAACAATGGTTGCAGGTAGCCGCCGAGGTAGGAAATAGAAACAGAAAAATAAAGCACTGCCACAGCAGAGAAAAAACAAAGAAAAATTGATGTTTTACCCTAGAGGTGTCTAAAACAGGCTCTAGGAAGAATCATGAGCGAGGACACTTTGCTACTATCAAAGCCCATGAATCTGAAAATTTTGAAGTGGTGGACAAATTAGCATGAGTGAATGAAAGTCTTCACGAGATGAATCTACTCCATGGGTTCGGGGTTTTGTAGTTTGCTCCTATCTTAATTTTAGACCTAGAAGAGTGGTTGTGATAAGTTGAAGCCCTCATTTCTATTATTAAATAATTGTTCTTGATTGTGTTGTCTCGGTAGCAAACTTATATATCATAACATCATCTGTAACGCCCCGGTTTTGGGCTTGGAAGTTTTGGGTTTGGACCGGACCGGTCAGGTTGCGGTTCGAATATATAAAGGTGAAATTAGGAAAGCCTAGTTCGGGCTGCATTCAAAATATGGAAAAATGTCCTAAAATCCTCTTTTAATATATATAAGTGAACTGTGAAATCAATTTTACAAAATGAGGTTGGGAAGGGTGACATTTTGGCTAGTGAGCAAAATGTAATTTTTGAAAGTTGCGTGACTGTTTTAGAAAGGATTGAAACTTTGAATCTTTAAGGAGCTATTTACCCAATGGGAGTTTCTCTAGATTTTTCTAAAATATTAAAGGTTTATTAAATGGTTTTTAAATAAAAGAAAAGTGGAGGGAAGATATTTTGTCATTTTCTAACCAACTTTTCTCTCAATCTTCTATTTTCTTTTCCCTCATTTTCTCTCAACCCAAACATCTTTTCTCCAGATATTTTCTTCTGATTTTGTCACCTAAACATCTCTTTTCAATTCTCTTTTGATCTCTAATCATTTCTTCAACAAAACCTCACCATTTGCTAAGTGGAATTTTCAAGATTTTGGTTTCAAAAAGGGAGAAACTCAAGTTTGGAGGTAAGAACGTCCTTCTCCTCTAAACTCTCAGTTCTTTACTGAAATTCCCAAGTTCTCAATCCTTGAATTATGATTTATTAAAGGTTTTACAATGGTAATCTTGATTTTGGCTTTAAAATGCAAGATTTGGTGATTTTTGGTGAAATTTCGTGAGATCTGTTTGGGCAGTGTTTTGAGGTGTCAAATTGATGTTAAATGAATGTTAAATTGATAAGGAATTGAGGTTTTATCAATGCAATCCCGAATAGGTTGAATTTCCTAAGTTTTGCTTGATGTTTTTGGTTGTTTTTGGGGTGTTTTTGATGATCTGTTATAGCTGGAGGTATAAGGACGTGATTGTGATCATTTTGGATGTTAATTGATGTTTAAAAATGGTTAGAAGTGATGGATCTTGGCTGGGTTAAGTTTCAGAAGTGTTTGGTGGTGATTTCGGTTGTGTTTGGTAGCCGAAATGTTGGATTTGTGTTGAGCAGCGAGTTTAGTTGTGTTGCTGGTGTTTTTAATGCATAATGATGCATTAATCTTCTGTTGTTATGTGCTTGAAACAGGGGAGGAAGATCCGTGAGCATTAGAGGTGGTGTGGAAGGTTTCGGATGCTTGGAAGGCTTGTTGGCTAGCCTTGTTTTGTGTATCGGTGAGTGAAGTTGGGTTTTCAGCTTTTAAACCGAGGTTTGATGGTTTTGGGAGCTTAGTTTAAGTCTAAACAACTTTGCTAAGCTCAAGAGTAAGTAAATGGATTTCTCTCTTGGTTTGTGTTGTGAATTGGCTTTTAAAGTATTTGTGATTGTTGGATGCAATGCATGTGGTTTGCATGTCTTAAATTCTGTTTTGAAAGCATATTTTAGCATGGTTTTATGCTGGTTTTGAAAGCCGTGAGAGAAGAATGCTCAAGGTAAGAGATCCTTGGTTTTGTACATTGAAATTGTGGAATTGATGCATGGTGTTGCATGTTGTTTAATGGCTTTGTTTAATGCTTCAAAAACAGTGGATGGTTGATGGTAAATGATGGTTTTTGCATTATGTTTATGCTTCTAAATCAATGGATTTATGTGGTAAGATGGTTATATTAGCAAGTGATGTAAGTGGTTCTTGGTTCTTTGATCGGATATAGTTAGCCGGCTATAGGATTGGGTGCACCGTGAATAAAGTCGCCTTGGATGTGGAGTGGTTAAGTGTGAACCGGTAAACTCCATCCAAGTATCCTAACGAGATGGTTAAGGTTATAATGGTGATTGGAATCCCATTCGAGGACCTTGGGTAAGCAAAGGTAATAATGGTGGTTAAAATTCCATTGGTGGACCTTGTGCTTGTTAAGATCACAATGGTGGTGTAAAGTCCATGTGTGGATCTTGTATAGGGTGTCCTGAATCTCGTTAGGGATGTTATACAACTACCAATCGGTGATGCTAAGGTTATATGGTGTTTAAAAGTCCATATATGGGAACCTTGTGCATGTTAAGGTTGTATGGTGGTTAAAAGTCCATACATGGGAACCTTGTGAAAGTTAAGGTTGTATGGTGTTTAAAAGTCCATACATGGGAACCTTGTGAAAGTTAAGGTTGTATGGTGGTTAAAAGTCCATACATGGGAACCTTGTGAAAGTTAAGGTTGTATGGTGTTTAAAAGTCCATACATGGGAACCTTGTGAAAGTTAAGGTTGTATGGTGTTTAAAAGCCCATACATGGGAACCTTGTGAATGGTAAGGTCAAATGGTGTTTAAAAGTCCATTTGGGGACCTTGGATTGGTAGGGTGTATGAAGCGTGGGGACAACGCTTGTGATCCGCGTATCCGATTGGATGTTGAGTTGAAAAGTGGATTTGGTTTATCACTTGGAAGCCAATATATGTTCTTGAATATAATGAAGCATGAGATGCTTGAAATGATGCATGGTTGCATGAGACATGTATAATGTATTATGAATGCATGCTTACTTGTTAGTTTGAACAAGTGTTGGTTATCTATTGAGAATGGTGCATGTGTGCATGAAATCTCTTTAGTGCATTGAAGTCTTGTGAAGACTTGTTTTAAGGCATGTGATGCAAAGGTTGGTGATGTGGTTCATATGTTGCATTTGCTTAATGCATATGGTAAATTGAATGAGTAAGTGGTTTTAAGGGTTTCTTGCTTTAAAATGATATTTAAATATGAGCAAGGCATGATGTGAAGTGGAAGTGTTTTCCAAAGTTTTGAATTTAACCTTGCATGTGATGTTTATGCTTGGATTGGTTAAATTGTTGATTTTGTAAGTTGTGCTTTGAAAGGGTTTTCTTAGCTCTTCTAAGCTAAGGGTTTGTTTTTCATGTTTGAGCAATGCATGATGTTATGCATGTTGTTGAGAAGGGTTTTCAAACTTGCTTTGGTTTATTGAATCGAGTTTGCTTTTAAAAGTGGTTTTATGACTCACTGCATTGATGGTGTTTTGGTTTTGGGCATTCCTCACTAAGCATTATGTGCTTACGCTCCTTTTTGTCCATCAATGCAGACATTTGAAGTTGGAGCAGCGAGAAGCAAGGGATTCAAGGGGGAACTCCACTTGAGATGTATGTCTCGGTTAATAGCTATAGATAATAAAGGCAATGGGGGAAGAATCTCTTATATTGTTGTTTAGAGAGGATTTGTATGTTGGACAAGTTTGGTTTGTGATTTTGAACTATGTGGTGTAAGCTTGCAACGTTTGAATCTTCTTATGCTTAAGTTGTTATGCTATGCTTCTTGTTTGAAAAACATGATTGAGTGTTGGATGTGTTGAATGAGTTGGTGCATCTAGGGGTGGTTTTGTATCTAGATTTTGATGCAAATTGGTAGGTTTGATGTTTGGCATGTTGTTGATTTATTGTGGAATGGTTTGGAGCATGTTTGATGGGGTTTAAAGGTGTTAAAACAGGCCAAACTGCTGTTTCTGGGCAGGGTGTTTCGAAACACCCTTGCCTGTTTCGAAACAGGCCCTTGTTTTGGATAGGGTGTTCCTAAACGGCCTAGCCCGTTTCTGAACACTTTGGCTACTGCCAAGGGGTGTTCCTGAACGGCCTAGACCCGTTTCTGAACACCTGATGGTTTGCAAGCTTTACGTTTTAGTCCCGTTTCTTGTTTGTGCAATTGCTTGAGTTTGAGATGTCCGTTTGAGATGAAATTTTGCAGAGAGGCATGAAACATAACTAATTTCATAATGGTAACTTAAAAATTGGTAAAGTCCTCTTAATTTTCAGAATTTACAATTTGGTCCCTAATTTCGTATTTTGTGCAATTGGGTCCCTTATCGTTTTCCGATTGCTGTGATTTTTTAGTATGCTTATCTCAAGAGTATGCCTAGGTTAAATGTGCATCTAGACAAGTTTAAAAAGAAAAAAAAGGGTCGTTAATCAAGGTTGACTTTCGGGTTGACTTTGGTTTTCCCCGTGTAATCTTCGTAGTTCGGGTCAACCGTCTAGGCCGGGCTACGGGGGTTACATCATCTTTGTTTATTTTGTCATTATGCATATTCAGCCTGTACACAAGTTTGCACACATTGCACTGGCATTAAAGATTAATTCTGAGTTATTTCTTGCTATTTCCCCTTCACTAATCTAATATACGTGCCACGACCTTAAGGTGCGGAATCAAGTTGAAAAGAAGTTTTTCTTTCTGGTTGATATAAGGGAAAGTATGTTTAGGTTGCATTGCTTGACGACAAGCAATAGTTCGAGTTTAGGGGTGTTTAAACTGTCCATAAGTTCTATATTTCATGCACATTCCATCTCATATTATTGCTGTTTTTGAGTGCATTTTAGGCATAATTAGGACCATGCATTGCATTTTACAATATTTCTTTACTTTGCCATGCTTTTATAGATTATCTTTAATTTGGTAAGGAAAATGTATTGTTTTAGTTTAGTTTTAGTTTCAGGTACTAGAGGCTGACAGAGGGAAAGTGGAGCTAAGGACATGATGCTGAGGCAGCAAACTGAGGAGATGTACTGATGCAGGTCCAGACAGATACAGCAGCTGCCGAGTAGCTGCCGACGCCCTACTTGCTACCCAAGATAGCAAGATGAGGAACCGGAGAACTGGAGTGCGATCTGTAGAGCAGGAAATCCTTATTATATCGATGTTGTCCACTCAATTTTCTGATGACTGTAGCAGCAGGCAGAGCTACCGAAGGAGGAACTCGAGCTTACTTGCGGAGCAAGGGAACGTGATAAAGTCCACATTCAACTCAAAGAAGTCAGCATTTAGAGTTGCATTTAATGCAAAAAGCTACTTTGAAGACTTCTACTCCAAGAAGGACTAGACCTAGCTAATGCCTATATATACTCAATGTATTCTTACGTCAAACCAGCTTAGGTTTTCCCCTTAGGCATAGTTTAGGTTTTCTTGCCGCCATTATGTTCTAAATTTCTCTTTGGGTTTGGGATATGTTGTAATTAGTGTGAGAACGGTTGTTTAGGATTTCAAGTTTGTTTTTGCAATAAAACTTCAAGGTTTGCTTATTTTATGCGCTTCATAGTTTTCAATTAAGGCGAAAGATTAATTGATTGCTATCCATTTGTTTGATATCGAGAGAGTCAAACTCACAAAAGGAGTAAGTACGATTTCATCTATACACGGTGCGATCAATCTGGCCTAGACATAGGTTAGGGTTTAAGGTGGCAAAAATAAGACAAGTTAACAATGGGCATCAACAGAATTCTGACTTAGACATAAGCAGGATCACTTCCGATGCGTTCTGTCGAGCCTTGTAGTTCTGCCGAGTTTGCAGCCAAGACACAAAATCCATTCCCCTGCCGAGGCAGCGAGAGGGTCTCAACAGTCTACTTGTCCCCCACCGAGGTAGCAGAGTCTGGCAGTGCAAAGTGACTTATCCTCTTCAACGTAGTTTCACGCTAAGCAGCTGCATAACCCGGCCCATTCTATCAACCTGATTTCTTCTCTTTTAATTACTTGTGTTTTTATTTTACTTTTCTTCTCAACAATCAAATTAATTGTGCATTTATTTTTTCTTGTGCAGGAACAACAATTTGAATCAAGCTGTCCAATCCCTGTGGGAGACGATATCTGTTATACTATAACATGACAAGAGTGTGCAGTTGCGCTCATAAATAGAGAACACCAAATCGCTCTACAAGTTTTTGGCGCTGTTGCCGGGGATTGGTAACAGCGAAATTCGTTCTTTAATATATGTACTTTATTTTGTTTTTAGTCTTTATTTTTAAACAAAAAACAAACAAACAAACAAAAAATAATTTTACAGTTTCCTTTGCTAGTGTATGACCAGGGCGAATCCAAAAGGAGAAATCGTTTATTACGATGATATTGAACGAAGAGCAAGAGAACTCAAAAAGGAAATCAGAACAGCCCTAGGAAAAGTTAAAGAGGAATGAAAAGTGGAGGTAAACATGGAAAATGACAACACTGCCAACAATGCCCAGATCCGAAGGGATGGGCAGCAAGACCCGCCGCCCAGAGAAAAGCAAGTCCCACCCAAGAAGCCACAGTATGTTCGAACCACTAGGGATTACTTGGAACATGACTTTAGAGGGTACGATCCGACAGTGATAGAACCTGAGATCGAGGCGGATCACTTTGAGCTGAAGCCCGTGATGTTCAACATGATCAACACGTTGGGGCAATTTGGAGGGACTACCACAGATGATGCTCGGTAGCACATAAGAGGATTTCTGGACATATGCATAGCATTCAAAATACACAGAGTCCACCAAGACGTGCTTAGGCTGAGATTATTTCCCTATTCACTAAGGGATATGGCAAAACAGTGGTTAAACAACCAACGAGCATGGTCATTTAACACATGGACAGAGCTGTGTAAGGACTTTCTAGATCGTTTCAACCCATCCAATGTCACCGATAGATTGAGAAATGAGATCACAACCTTCTGACAAGGGGATGATTAGCCAATGTATGAAGCATGGGAGCAGTACCAACAGATGCTTAACAACTGCCCGCTCCATGGTTTCCCGGCTTGGATACAGGTGTCAATGTTCTACAACGGGGTGAACTACCCAACTCGAATGATGATTGATGCCTCAGCCAATGGAATCATCCTTGACAGACCACCAGAGGAGGCACTGCGGATCCTGAACCAAGCCGCCAAGAATGATTATAAGTACCCAACAGCCCGCCGAGGCGGCGTTAGGCGGCCGACATTTGTGAATGAAGTGGAAGCCTCAGAATCTGTCAGTGCCCGCCTCGACAAACTGACAGAGCTGGTAATGAACATGGTGAAACCCACTGGGAAAGTCTATGAGGCAAAGGCTATGGAGCCATTACGTGATGAGTGTGGGGGCAACCACAATTCCTCTAAATGTACAACATCTGTAAATTTCATGGGAAGATACGAGAGGAACATTAGACCTGCCACAAATACGTACAACCCTGGATGGAAGAATCATCTCAACTTCTCCTGGAGCAATCCTCAAACTGCTGCCAATCCACAACAGCAACAGGGGGCTACTAGCAGAACAAGTCCAGACAGCAGGCTCAGCAGCCACAGAACAATAATTCACTAGAAGCAACTCTTCAAACTTTTATGTTTAATGCTAGTGAATTCATTGTTCACACTAATAAATTTATTGATAAAACCGAGTCATTTATGGACAGGATAGAGATGAGGATGAACTATCAGGAGGTTGCGATAAAGAACCTAGAGACCTAGTTTGGGCAGTTCACTGCGATCTATAGCAGCAGGACAATGGGAGCAGCATCCAGTAGTACAGAGGAAGTAGCCAAGCCCCCATATGAGCAGTGCAAGGCTATATTAACTAGAAGTGGGAAACAATTGATTGAGCCCAGAATGAAAAAGTCAAAAGAAATACAACCACCACATAAAGAAGTACCTGCCACGGCAGCATCAACACCAGCCGCCTCGGCAGCTGAACCTAACAGCAGTCTTGAAGTAGATGATCCTCCACATATAAAGTTCCCATGCAAAGAACCTATAGAGGACACCCGCCTGCCATTACATTTCCCCCAGAGGCTTAAGCAACAGAAACATGAGCACCAGTTCAAGAAATTCTTGGATATTCTGAAGCAGGTGCACATAAATATCCCTCTCATAGAAGCCATTCAGAACATGCCCAACTATGCTAAATACCTCAGGGACATGGTTTCTGAAAGGAAGAGACTTGGGGAGTTCGAAACAATTGTTGTAATAGAGGAATGTATGACTATGTTGCATAACATGTTGCCGCCCAAGCAAACAGACCCGAGCAGCTTTGATATCCCATGCAGGATAGGCAGCAAGCACGAAACAAAAGCCCTGTGTGACTTGGGAGCCAGCATCAACTTAATGCCTAAGGCAGTCTTCGATAAACTAGGAATTGAGCATGCCAAACCTACCTCCATCATGCTGAAACTTGCTGGTCATTCTTTTGTACAATTGGAGGGCAAGATTGAAGACATTCTAGTGCGCGTGGGTAACCTTATTCTTCCAGAAAATTTCCTCATCGTAGAATGTGAGGTCGATGAGAAAGCCCCTATCATCCTTGGGCGACCATTTTTGGCCACGAGCAGAACCCTAATAGATGTGGAACATGGGGAGCTGACCATGAGGGTAGACAATCAGAGCATTAAATTAAATGTGTTACAACCCTCAGAAAAAAAAGTAAGGATGCCCAGATGCTTAGGCCGCCAAAATAAGCACAGAGACAGGCCAAGGCAGCAGCTGTCACGACAGACTGAAGGGCAGGCTGAAGAACCTAGTAGGACACCACCTAAAAGAACAGGAGGACCCCCAAGGAGGGAAGGACATGCCAAATCACATCAGAAAGTGGTTATGTATGGGAGATGCACCCAAATGCACTCCCAACATAACTTAAATTCTATTTTTATATTTTCTTTATTTTTATTTTTATGCATTAGGATTAGAGTTTAATTTATTTCAATTTATTTTCCTTAGGATTAGATTTTAAATTTATTTTTCACATTTTTATTTTTCAGAATTTATTTTTAGTACTTAATTACCTTTATATTTATTTCAGGATTAGGAATAAAAGAGCTGGATCAAGAAGAAGGCCCAACAAGGAGCCCACCCACCATCCCGCCAAGACAGCCAATGGCCGCCTAGCGCAGACAGCGCGTAATGGCTAGTAGCCCACTAACGGCTAGTTGTCAACGGCTACAGAAGTAACGGGTAGAAATCCTGTAACGTGCGCGAGACAACTGGACCGTTGGAAATTTAATGTTGCCACGACACCGCTTGGCAACCTTTATTTAAATCTCTCTCACCCCATTCATTTACTTTACCTTCATCTCCTTGCTATATTCTTCTTGAATCCATTGCTCTCTTTTCTCACAATATTTTCTTTTAAGTTTCAGTTAATTACAGTCGTCTCACACATGGCATCAGCATCCCAATCCGCACCCACCTTCCAACAATTTTACTCCAGGGCAGATGAGAAAAGATACTGAGATCAGTTTGCCAAACAAGCAATTTGGGAGGAGCAAGGTTTCCACTACACGAAGCAAATAGGAGATCTTGTCTTAGAGCCCGCCCTCTTCGAGATCATCCACAGCAAGGGATGGGAAATTTTTGAACGGCAGCCGAAGATGGCCAACATCACTTTGGTCAAAGAATTCTATGCCCATCATCCTTGCCCGGAGCTGTTGTTCATCTATGCTCGAGGGGAACCTGTCAAGCTGAACGCCACCATGATCAATAGCTTTTATGGCCTAGAGATGGACAACAACCCTCACGAGGAGTGGATATAGTCACTGATGGCTGCCGACTACGACAAGCTCAAGGCTAAGTTGTGCAAGCCACACACGCCCTAGTTGGAAGCAAAGCATGTCGGCTCTATCCAACGCTGCCACCTGCTGCCCGAGGCAATGCTATGGATTACTTTCATCAAGAGGCATCTGCTGCCCACCTCCCACAACTCCACTGTCGACCGGTCGCGCCTTTCACTCATCCACAACATCATGGTGAACCGGCCTATCAATGTTGGGGAGATTATATGCAAGGAGATCCACAAATATTTCCGAAAGACAAAAAGCAGGCTATACTTCCCGTCACTCATCACCGACCTCTGTGCCAATTTCAAGGTCCCAATTGTCCCCGAGGATGAGATGACAACCGCTAAGGAGGGGTGGACCAGAAAAATCCGCCGACAGATGATACAGGCCCCAGAGATAGAGCCCATCACCCCAGCCAGCCCTCTGCCGCCCAACATGCCACTCTAGTTGCCCCCGGCAGTACTGAAGTTGCCCCAACAAGTGAAGTCTTCACTCTACTACACACCATCATCGACAACAACAAAAGGATCGAACATCAGCAACTGACCTTCATGAAGTATGTGGGGGAAGTCCAAGAAGCCTTTGTGGCTTATCTCCTATAGAAGTATCCCGATGACGGCCTCACCCTGCCACCCTACCCTACAGATCTAGCTGCCGCAGCTACCCCAGCACAAGGAACGCCATCAATCGCTGCTGCCCGCCACACTGCTTTTCGCTGCCAAATGCCGTATATGACGCACTACCCATCATATTCTGCCACTTTCACTTCTAAAACGGTGGCAGACTCCCCAGAGCGACATCAGCAACATCACTCATCCATCTGCACAACGGCAAAAGTGGCCAACACCTCCTCATCAGATGAGATCGAGCAGTAGCCGCTAGTAACAGCAACAGCAGCAGCTGAAGCAACCATCCCAATGGCAACAGACCCTCCGATAGCTGTAACGCCCCGGTTTTGGGCTTAGAAGTTTTGGGCGTTGACCGGTTTGGTCAAAGTGCTGTTCGAATCTAAAAGGGTGAATTTAGGAAAGCCTAGTTCGGGTTGCATTAAAATTATGGAAAAATGATATAAAATCATCTTTTAATATAATTAAGTGAACTGTGAAATCAATTTTGGAAAATGAGTTTTGGAAGGGTGACATTTTGGCTAGTGACCAAAATGTAATTTTTGAAAGTTTTGTGACTGTTTTAGAAAGGGTTGAAACTTTGAATCTTTAAGGAGCTATTATTCCAAAAGTAGTTTCTCCAGATTTTTCTAAGATATTTTAAGCTATATTCTGATTTTAAAACATATCAAAAGAGGAGGGAAAGCCATTTTGGCCATTTTGATAACTAACTTCCTATTTTCTTTTCTCTCATTTTCTCTCAACCCAAACACTTTCTTTCCAGAGAATTGTTTCTGATTTTCTCACCTAAATCTCTCCTTTCAACTCTCTTTTGATTCCTAATCATCATATCTACAAAACCTCATCATTTGCTACTTGATTCATCAAGGTTTTTGATTCCAAAAAGAGGAGAAACTCAAGTTTGGAGGTAAGAACGTCCTTCTCCTCTAAACTATCAGTTCTTTACTGAAATTCCTAAGTTTTCAATCCTTAATTGATGTTTTATTAAAGGCTTTTAAGTTGTGAAATGGATCTTGGCTTATAATGCAAGATTTGGTGATTTTTAATGATTTTCGTTTGATCTGTTAAATCTGTGATTTGAGATGTGTTTTTGATGTTATTTGAACTCTAAATTGATAAGGAATTGAGTTTTGATTGATGCAATCCCGGATAGGTTGGGTTTCCTAAGTTTAGCTTGTGATTCTTGATTGTTTTTGAGGTGATCTTGTGGATCTGGTGTTGCTGGAGGTATAAGGATGTTATTAGGTTCATTTTAGATGTTAAATGATGTTAAAGGATGTTAGGTTTTGATGGTTAATGGCTGGGCTTTGTTGAGAAGTGGTTTGGATGCATTTTCGGTTGTGTTTAGTGGCCGAAAATGGAGTGGGGATGAGAGCAGCGAGTTTAGGTGCTTTCATTGAGGATATTAATGCATGATGATGCATTAATCTACTGTTTTGATGTGTTAAAGCAGGGGAGTCATCTTTGGATCCAAGTGGTGGTGATCCGGAGGCTTGATTTGGTGCTTCGGCAAGAGGCGAAGTGGAATCGGTGAGTGAAATTGGGTTTTCGGCTTTGAAACCAATGTCTTGGGAGCTTAGTTTAAGTCTAAACAACTTTGCTAAGCTCAAGTGTAAGTTTTCAAAAATACTCTCTAGTGGTGGCCATGATTTGATTGTTGTGCAATGTGGTTTATTGCATGTTTTAAACTCTGTTTTGAAAGCATGATTTAGCATGGTTAATGCTGTTTTTGTAAGCCATATGTTGAAGGAAGCTCAAGGTAAGAGTTCCTTGTTTTTGAACATTGATTAAATGTGGTTTGATGCTTTTAAATGCATGATGAATATGGCTTGGTTTAATGCTTTAAAACAGTGGATAAATTGATGATAATGATGTATATTGGCAAGTGATGTTTTGCAAAGGTTAAGGTCACTAAGGTGGTTAAAAGTCCTTGAGTGAGCCTTGTTTACTTAAGAACATCAAGGTGGTTAAAAGTCCTTGGATGATTCTTGATACGGACACAAAGGTGGTAAAAAGTCCTTGTGTGGTCCTTTCCATGGTGTTTAAAAGTCCATGGGCCAAGGTGTTTAAAAGTCCTTGGGGCCAAGGTGTTTAAAAGTCCTTGGGGTGAAACTTGATACGGACACAAAGGTGGTTAAAAGTCCTTGTGTGGTCCTTTCCATGGTGGTTAAAAGTCCCTGGGCCAAGGTGTTTAAAAGTCCTTGGGGCCAAGGTGTTTAAAAGTCCTTGGGGTGAAAGTTGATGAACTTGTTTTTTTAAAGAAATGGAACTTATCACTTGTGGCCAATATGACATGTTATGATATGAAGCATGAGATGCATGTTTAAGTATGCTTTTGAGCATGTGTAAATGATGATTTGAAGCATGATTTATAAAGTGTTTTATAAATGCATTATTGAATGGTTTTATTGAGCATTCCTCACTAAGCTTTTGCTTACGCTCTCTCTTTGTTTTCTCAAATCAATAATGCAGAACATTAAAGTACTTTGAGGGCAGCAAGGAAGGCAAGCGTTCAAGTGGAAGTAAAGCTCAAAGTATGGAAGGTTTTCTTAAGTACATTTAGCTTTTGGTAATTTGGCAACGGGGGACCTATGTGTATGTTTTGGGAGATGTTTTGTACTCCCTAAGTATATTGAATGTTGTTGAGAATGCTGGTTTTTGTGGTTGGCCATTATATGCTTGAATTGGAAGTTTATGCTTGAATGGTTGCTTGTGTAGGAAGCATGCCTATAGATTTGGGGTTTTTCACATATGTTGATGTTCTGATGAATTGTTGATGCAAGTATGTCTCATATATGTTGAATTGCATGTTGGTAAAGTTTGGTGGCATTTGGAGCGTGATTGGATGTTTAATTGCATGTTTAAGTATGCATTTTGGGGTAATCTGTGCAGGGTGTTCCGGAACAGTACCTACCGTTTCGGAACGGGTGCCTTAAACAAGCCCAGGCGTCCGAAACGGGAGGGACCGTTCCGAAACGGTTGGCTACTGTCAGCCCGTGTTGCGGTACGCGTTGCGGAACGGCCCCGCGTTTCGAAACGGGCTCAGCCTGTTTCGGAACGGGTGACCGTTAGGGGCTGACATTGGCAGTTAAATGTTTTGAATTGTTTGCATTTTGGTCCTGAATCTTGTTTGTGCAATTGTATGAGTTTGGGAAGTCCTTTTGAGCTGAAATTTCACAGAGAAGCATGAAACCTGATTAATTTCAAGTTGGTAACTTTAATTTGGGTTAAGTCCTTATATATATCAGAAATTACAATTTGGTCCCTAAAGATGTAATTTGTTCAATTGGATCCCTGTTTGATCTCTGATGTTTATGATCTTTGAGTATGCTGTTGTATGATCATATCTAAGGATTAATATGCATCTAGACAAGTTTAAAAAGAAAAAAAAAGGTCGTTAATCAAGGTTGACTTTCGGGTTGACTTTGGTTTTCCCCGTGTGACTTTCTTAATTCGGGTCAACCGTCTAGGCCGGGTTAAGGGGGTTACAATAGCAGCAATAGAGGAAGGAACTAGGAAGAGAAAGCGACACATCATAGCCGTCGAGCCAGTGGACGACAAAACTGAGTCAGAAGAGAGCGAAGCACCACCTGCCGAACCTCAAGAAGAACCTCATCCCACTTGGAAAAGAGTCCAGCCGCCGCGGACAGCCAAGGTATCCCCTGCTAAGAGTGCTGCCCAAACATCTGTCGGCCGCCGCCTAATCATCCAATCCTCATCCTCCTCCTCAGTAGCAAAGACCCAAGCCTCCTCTCAACCCTCTACCAACTACTAGTTTTTTCTCTTTCCTCCTCTTTACTTTATTTTTCTGTTCTTATCAATTGTACTTTGTTTATTCTCTATATTTTATTTTTCCGCTTTTATTTTGTGCATTGAGGGCAATGCCCATCTCGAGTTTGGGGGGATAGCTCTCACATTTTCCTTTAGGCATACTTAGTAGCATATTGGTTGCATTGTACTTGCCTTATTATTAATCGGAATAGAAAAAATTGTTATGACTTGTGCCTACAATAGATAGCCTATTAATGATTTTCGCACCATTAAATAAATTGAATTTAATTTCAGGAAAAGAATGAAAAATAACATAGAATTTTTTATTGCCAAAACTATCAAACACTACTGTTAATTGCAGAATTTGCTAGAATATCTAATGAACGCTTCCTGCTTTGTTTTTAGAATTCTTTGCAAAGTTCTAACAATGGTTGTAGGTAGCCGCTGAGTCAGGAAACAGAAACAGAAAAATAAAACACTGCCACAACAGAGAAAAAACAAAGAAAATTTGTTGTTTTACCCTAGATGTGTTTGAAACAGGCTCTAGGAAGAATCATGAGCGAGGACACTCCACTGCTATCAAAGTCCATGAATCTGAAAATTTTGAAATGGCAGACAAATTAGCATGAGTGAATGAAAGTCTTCACGGGATGACTCTACTCTATGGGTTCGGGATTTTGTAGTTTTCTCCTATCTTAATATCAGACCTAGAAGAGTAGTTGTGATAAGCTGAAGCCCTCATTGCCATGATTAAATAATTGTGCTTGGCTGTGTTGTCTCGGCAACAACCTTATTTATCATAACAGCATCTTTGTTTATTTTGTTATTCTGCTTATTCAGCCTGTACAGAATTCTGCATACACTACACTGCATTAAAGATTAATTCTGAGTTATTTATTTCTATTTCCCCTTCACTAATCTAATATAGGTGCCACGGCCTTGAGATGCGTAATCAAGTTGAAAACAAGTTTTCCTTTCTGGTTAATATAAGGGCAAGTATGTTTAGGTTGTATTGCTTGAGGACAAGCAATAGTTCGAGTTTGGGGGGGTGTAAATTGTCCATAAGTTCTATATTTCATGTACATTCCATCTCATATTATTGTTGTTTTTAGCGTATTCTAGGCATAATTAGGACCATGCATTTCATTTTATAGTATTTCTTTACTTTGCCATGCTTGTATAGATTATATTTTATTTGGTAAGGAAACGATACTGTTTTAGTTTAGTTTTAGTTTCAGGTACTAGAGGCTTACAGAGGGAAAGATGAGCTAAGGACATGATGCTGAGGCAGCAAACTGAGGAAATGTACTGATGCAGTTCCAGACAGAGACAGTAGCTACCGAGTAGCTGTCGCCACCTTACTGTCCGCCCAAGAGAGCAAGATGAGAAATCAAAGAACTGAAGTGCGATCTGTAGAGCAAAAAATCATGATTCTATCGATGTTTTCCACTCAATTTTCTGATGACTGTAGCAGCAGACAGAGCCGCCGAAGGAGGAACTCGAGCTTACTTGCGGAGCAAGGCAACATGAGAAAGTCCACATTCAACTTAAAGAACTCAGCATTTAATTCAAAAAGCTACTTTGAAGACTTCTACTCCAAGAAGAACTAGACCTAGCTAATGCCTATATATACTCAATGTATTCTTACTTCAAAACAACTTAGGTTTTCCCCTTAGGCATAGTTTAGGTTTTCTTGCCGCCATTATGTTCTAAATTTCTCTTTGGGTTTGGGTTATGTTGTGATTTGTGTGAGAATGGTTGTTTAGGATTTCAAGTTTGTTTTTGCAATAAAACTTCAAGGTTTGCTTATTCCACGTGCTTCATATTTTTCAATTAAGGCGAAAGATTAGTTGATTATTATCCATTTGTTTGGTATCGAGAGAGTCGAACTCACGAAAGGAGTAAGTACGATTTCATCTATAGACGATGCGGTCAATCTGGCCTAGACATAGGTTAGGGTTTAAGGCGGCTAAAAATGACGAGTTAACATTGCTATCTTTGTACGATTCACGCCGCGACTGGTATTATCTACAGTGGGCATCAATAGAATTCTGACTTAGACATAAGCAGGATCACTTTCGAAGCGTTTTGCCGAGCCTTGTAGTTCTGTCGAGTTTGCTGCCGAGACACAAATACATTCCCCTGCCGAGGCAGCGAGAGGATATCAGCAGTCTACCTTCCATCCCCCGCCGAGGTAGCAGAGTCTGACAGTGCAAAATGACTTGTCCTCTTCAACGTATTTTCACACTAAGCAACAACATAGCCCAACCCATTCTATCAACCTGATTTCTTCCCTTTTAATTACTTGTGTTCTTATTTTACTTTTCTTCTCAACAATCAGATTAATTGTGCATTTACTTTTTCTTGTGTAGGAACAACAATTCAAATCAATTTTTCCAATCCCTGTGGGAGACGATATCTTTTATACTATAACTTGACAAGAGTGTGCACTTGCGCTCATAAATAGAGAACACCAAATCGCTCTACAACGACGATGCGTTCTCGAGGAAGAACAACAAAACTAGCTAAGGCGTTGCCATGATTCACCATATGGAGGCCATTTTGGAGGCACTCGCACTACGGCCAAATTTTTTACAATCCGGTTTGTATTGGCCCACACTCTACAAAGATGTCCAAGAATTTTACAGACAGTGTGATCGTTGTCAATGAATGGGGAATATATCTAGGCGATACGAGATGCCATTGTAGAACATCCTTGAAGTGGAGTTGTTCGATGTGTGGGGCATTGATTTCATGGGGCCTTTCCTTTCTTCATGTGGAAACCTGTACATTTTACTTGTCGTGGACTATGTGTCTAAATGGGTCGAAGCAATTGCAACACCCAGGAACAACTAAAAAACCGTGCAGAGATTTCTACAGAAATATATATTCACACGGTTCGGAATGTCGAGGGCAATCATCAGTGATGAAGGAAAGCTCTTTGACAACAAACTCATTGCCAAGATGTTGCAACGCTTTGGCGTGACACACAAAGTTGCCACGGCATATCACCCACAGACAAACTGGCAAGCTGAAATTTCAAACTGGGAATTAAAGGGTATCCTCGAAAAAGGGGTAAATCCCTCTAGGAAGGATTGGTCATTGAGACCCGATGATGCACTTTAAGCATACCGCACTGCATTCAAAACACCTTTAGGTATGTCTCCTTTCCGCTTATCTATGGCAAAACTTGCCACCTGCCGATGGAAATCGAGCACATGGCATTTTGGGCAACCAAAACCGTGAACATGGATTGGGAAAGTGTCGTGCAAAAGCTTTTGTTGGACCTTAACGAAATTAAAGAATTTAGTGCCATACTTGCGACAATGCAAAAATTTACAAGGAGAAAACCAAGCGTTGGCATGACAATAAACTGTTGCCGTGACAATTCTTTCCAGTGCAATTAGTTCTTCTCTTTAATTCTCGACTGAAGCTTTTCCCAGGAAAATTGAGATCAAGATGGTCTGGACCATTCGAGATAGTAAAGTCATTCTCCCATGGTGCTATGATAATCAAGTCCACCACTAACAGACATGAATTCAAAGTTAACGGAAAAATATTAAAGCACTATACCAGTGCCAATATGGAGCGAAACAAAGAAGTGGTCACTTTAGGGGATGCATAATTATGCTCTACTTTTTTTTTGTTTTTTGGACATAATTTTTATTTAGGGTTTTTATTTCGCAATTTTTATTTTTAGTGTCGCAACCCTTTTTAGGAGACTTCAACTTTTTAGAAAACTTTTTTTTAAAAAATGAAGTCGCCACCAATCTTTTTAAAAAGTGTGATTGGATTACTTTAAAACAGGGTTATTTTAATAAAAAGTTTTGTTTTAATAAAACAACGGTTTTGGTCTACGAAAATCAGGAAACATGTTCGGGGGTCGGTTACGCGCGGGGAAGGGTTAGCACCCCACGACGCCCAAAATTGGTACCTAATTGGTTTTAAAATCGTTTTCAAAAACTGGAATTTGCAAGTTCAGAATGGTTCGACTATATTTTTCGTTTAATAATATTAGTCTATTTTAACGGCCTTATCGCCCGGGAGATGAACTTTAGTCACTGCCAACATTTCTGGCGCTAACCCGTCATTCCCGTTTGATAAGACACCGCATTAAATTAATTACGCTTTTTCAAACAACATAGAAATTTAGTGCGTTGAGTATTTTATATTTATTCTAAGTTTGATTATTTAAAAATCCTAAAAAAGGTCTAAGTCTTTTATTCCTAATTAAGGGTATAAGTTTGCTTAAGTCTGTCTTATTATTTTTTTTGGGAAGTGACTTTTCAACAAACATGTCTCTATCTAAGCTTTAGAACCTAGTCCTAAGTTTTAACCTATTTCTAAAGAACAAACAAGAAACTCATTTTTTTCTTTTGTGTTTTTCTTTTCTTTTTATTATTTCTTTTAAAAAAAACCTTTATTTCTTCTTCTTTTTTACTTTTAAAACCAAGACTCTTCTTTTTACACTTTTTTAGCTTTTTCATTTTTATGTTTTTCACTTTTTATATTTTTTTATTTCAAAAAAAATCTCTTTAATTTTTTTTTTCATTTTTTTTAAAAGCTTTTCTTTAAAATGTGACTTTTTTAATTAAACCTTATATTTTTGAAAAGATTTCCCGTTAGGCCTTTTTAAAAATTTATTTTTCTCCTAGAACTCTAAACTTTTATTTAAAACCTTTTTGTTTTCTTTTTTTCTTGAAAGCTTATCACCAATTTCTTTTTTCTAAAAAATATCTTTATTTACTTTTTCTCTTTTATTATATTTTTTATAAATCAAGCCCCTTTATTATATTTTTTATAAATCAAGCCCCTTTATTATTTCCACCTATGCATTATTATTATTTTTCTAATTAAATCCCTAACTTTAAGGTTTTTTCTTCAATTAAACCACATTAACTCATTTTACTTTTGCATTTTAATAATAAACACTTTAAAAATCATTTATACATTTCTAAAGATCAAAACACTCTTAACAACATTTTTATAAGCATGCAATTTTTTAAAGATCAAAACAAAATTAAACGAAAATTTAAAACGAAAATATTACCGGAATCTCGAAACAATTTTTCGACTTCAAGAATCAAAACCTATAATCCACAAAAAAAAACACAAACACAAAAATTAAACCAAGAACAAGCATAAAAATAATAAATAAAAATTAAAAGGGAAGATAGTAATTTTACCGAAACGACGAACGAAGAACTTGAATATGAACTTCCCGAAATGCTCCTAATTGCCTCCGGAAAATTCCTCCAAACTCGAATTTCAACTCCAAAATTTCCAGCAAACTCTTGGAAAATTTTAGAGAATTTTTCGAAATTTTTCTAAGCCTATTTTCTTTTTCAAGTGTATTTTCTCTTGAAAATTCGGATTTCAATCCCCAAATTGAAGCCAAAATCAGACAAGGAACTTGATTCTCAGCAAAATCCTTAAACTCTGTCCGATTTGGTTCAGATTTAAAGCTAAATTTCCCCCTTGATTCAAGCCTAGGGTTTGACCATTTGTTTCATTTTTTCCAAATTCCGGCGAACACGGACGGCGATGACGAGCGGCGTTGGTGTCGTTGGGTCGGCGACGACGAGACGTGTCGACTGACACCAACAACAACGGCAGCCGTGGCCGGTGGACACCGGACGACCATCTTCAATGCGTCGACCCAGGGTTTTCTGGGAACCAGCCCGTGCACGTGCAGCTCTCGCGCTGGCGCGTGACGCGCACCGGTTCCCCCTTTTTCCTTTTTTTTATTATTGTTTTTCCCTTTTTGTTGTTTTTTGCTGTTTTTTATTATTTTTATTGTCATTTTATTTCCCTTTTCTACATTTATTACTACCAATATTATTTATTTTTTATTATTATAATTTTCTTTTTTTCTCTTTTAAAAAGGATAGGCTTGAATTTCAAAGTGGGTTTGTTTTCTTTTGAAATGGGCTTTATAAAAATGGTTTTTTTAGATAGTTTTGTGTTGTAATTTTTATTTTAGAAAGGGTAAACCTTTTATTATTTTAATGGAAAAAGGGATTTCTCTTTTTATTTTTTATTTTTTTCTAATTATTTAATATTGGTGGGGTGAAAATCTAGTGACAACAGCTGCCCCTCTTTGCTTATCTCTGTGTAACAGGGATAAAGCAAAGACCAAAAGGCACTAATTTTTACCGATTTTCTGGTTGGCTCCATTTTCCTGATGCCCGAACGGATACATATGTTCTATTCTACGGATGCCTGAATAGATGAGCGGATTCCATTCTCCAAATGCCCGAACGAATAGGCATGTTCTATTCTCCTTTTGCTCGAATAGCTAAGCTGGGTTCTATTCTCCAAACGTCCGAACGGTTAAGCTAGTTCTATTCCCCTTTTGCTCGAATGGCTAAGTTGGGTTCTATTCTCTCAAATGCCCGAACAACTGAGCTGGGTTCCATGCTCAAACAGATAGGCTGATTCTATTCTCCTTACGCTTTAATATCTGAGTTGGGTTCTATTCTCCCAAATGCTCGAATTGCTGAGTTGGGTTCTATTCTCCCAAATGCTCAAACAAATAGGCAGATTCTTCTGAAAAAATTTCATCTTCATTATGCTTGGATGAATAAGCGAACATGCTTCAAAAGATTTCATCCACCTTATGCTTGGATGAATAAGCAAAACCTCAAAAGGTTTCATCCTCCTTATACTCGGATGAATAAGCAAACATACTTCAAAAGATTTCATCCTCCTTATGCTTGGATGAATAAGTAAAACCTCAAAAGATTTCATCCTTCTCATGCTTGGATGGATAAGCAAACATTCTATTTTCTCCTGAACGGATAGGTGAATCTTCTGAAAAAATTCATCCTCCTTATGCTTGGGTGAATAAGCAAACTTCATTCTCCTTACACCTGAACGGATACACGAATCTTCTGAAAAAATTTCATCCTCCTTATGCTTGGATGAATAAGTGAACCTTTTGAAAAATTTCATCCTCTTTATGCTTGGATGAATAAGCATCCTCCATTCTCCTTACGCCCGAATCGATAGGTGAATCTTCTGAAAAATTTCATCCTCCTTATGCTTGGATGAATAAGAAAACTCCATTCTTCTTATGCCTGAACAGATAAGCGAATCTTCTGAAAAATTTTCATCCTCATTATGCTTGGATGAATGAGCAATTTCTTAAAAAGGGTTCCACCCTCCTCATGCTGGGATGAATAAGCGGGTTCCATTCTCTAAATGTCTGAATGGATAGGCGAGTTCTTTTGCTGAAAGGTCCTTCGTGTACCTGAAAAATGCGATATTCAATGCAATTATGATGTGCATGCCCCTAGGGATACCTAAAACATGAATGCATGTCTCATTTCTTTTTCTTTTTGAATTCTTTTTCTCAAAATTAATTTTTCCACACGTTTACTCGCTTAACCCAGATAAGCAATTATACTTTTTTCACTGTTTTTTTCGACTCATGGAAAACATTTGATCTTTGCTCACTTAATCCAGTGATCTTGTACTCCTAACTGGAAAGGTAGATTGCTTTCGCCAATCTCATTCTTTATATCTCTTCGCTTCATCAAAAACATTCGATCCTCTTAGGCAAATGTCTCAGCATCTACTATCAATGTGTTTGATACATCAATGTTGAGTGAAAGGCTTCCTTGTGTGGTCTTGAAAGCTTCAAGTCTTCGTATCCCCCTTATCAAGCATCTTCAATGCTTTATGTGAATTCTCAAATTCTTGCCCCTGCAGGACATCTTGAATTGTTTGCATGTGAAAGCTTATTTCAACCTTGAATATCTTCGAATGATGTTAGCGCTTCAATCTCTTCTTCTTGCGCCTATTAATACCGAGGCCCTTAAATCATTGGCCAACAAAGACTACCCCAATATGATGGCATGGTTTGCTTATCAAGTGAAATTCTATCACTTTTCATGCTTCTAAGCTTTTTCATCTTATATGTGGATCTTTCTTGACAACACGACCCACTTCAAACTCTTCAACGCATGTGCTTCTTCTTTTTTCCTTTTTACCTTCTCATGCAAGGCGATGCTCCCATTCAAACTGTGGTTCAATTGTTTTCTGAAGTGATGAAAACATTCGTTCATGGTCTCCTACAGTTAAGATCAATACAAAGAAATCTTTTGCTTTTCATTAATCTATGTCAGCCTACTTATAAGATGCAAGAAAAGGCTAAAATTGATAGTTCAAAGGAAAAAGTCATAGCAAACACAAGAATAGGGCTAAGTAAGATGCCCCAAAATTCAAAGCATGAATGATTCAAGAATCCATCACCCGGATAATGCCCCATTTTTGGTGTGTAACGCCCTCAACCCGGCCTAGCCGCCAGACCACATCGAACGGGTTACACGGGGAAAACCGAAGCGAAACCCGTTAAGGCTCCACTCTGATTAGCAACCCTAGAAAATTTCTTTTAAAGTTATCTTGTCTAGATGTTTAATTATATCCTATGTGAGAGGACACGCAGCGGAAACACACATGGATACAAAACACGCGAAACAGACAATTAATCAAACCCTTTTTAACTTTAACAACAGGCTGTATCGGTACGCTAAAGGGCCGTATCGATACGCTTGGACTTGGTCAACACTCCAAAGTCAACCTAGGGAGGCCGTATCAATACGCTGGAAGACCGTATCGATACGCTCTTAACGGTCAACTTTACCAAGGTCAAACTACGAAGATCGAATCGATACGCTCAGGACCCGTACCGATACGCCAAAATCTTGTCAATTTCTCATATTTCCAGAGAGCATTTGGCGTATCGATACACCCCTGCGTACTGGTACGCCTTGCCTAAAACAAGGTCCAAAGAAAAGGACCATATCGATACAGCCCTTGAGCGTATCGATACGCCCTGCACTGCAGAACTTGTTTTAGCTGCTAAAAACACAAGGACTCGACACAAGAGGCATATAACGACCATTCAAGCAACATACAATCAAGCATATATCTCAAAGCAACCATGGATAAACATATGAAGCAATTTAAACACTCAACGAGGCAACATTCAACAAGATAAGATTCAAAAGGGAAACATGCATACATAACATTCACCAACAAGGCCAAATGCCAAACAAAAGCATACTTCAACATGGCATAAGGCATTACAAGCCCAAAACAACTAAACAAACTTGTCTAAGCAAAAAGGACATGCCAACAACACTTCAAACATAAAGATCATATCCCATTGCTTAAATACTAATTATCACAGTCTAGACTATACTTGAGCAAACCAAACTCCCTTAGAGTCTCCCTTGTTCCTCGAGCTACTCCGAAGGTCTAAGGGCTTGTATTGTTGGAAAAAAGAGCGTAACCATTTAAGCTTAGTGAGCGGTGCTCAAAACGGTAGCTACAACAATGCAGTTTTAAAACAATAGTTTTCTTGAAAACCAAAACCATTTCCAAATCATTTCCACATGTTTGAACACACAATGTCATGCATTTGCCTTCGCGCGCATTTACCAAATGCAACCACAAGCCATAGGCTTACCACATGCTCATTCTCATAACGCAAGCAAGGAAATCAACAATGCATAAGTATACATATAAGGAATCAACAACATGCTTAACATGAGAATTAGAGCAATCATGGGTATATTAACATTCAACGTTTTTACTTGGATATGCAGATAGTTTCTCAAACCCACTAGACACTTCCGGTGGAATCTCACATCACCGTACTCACCCGTCTAGTAATAACATAATTTATGGTGGAATCTCACATCACTGTACTCCTCCTTAGTGGAATCTAACATCACTAAGGCCACACGCGAATTTTACCTCGAGTGCACTCTAATCCTATTGATCGATCAATTATATCCGGTAACAACCAAACACATGTCAATATACTCAATTACAACTACAAGCATTACCGATGCTTGAACCACTTACCAAGTCCAAACTTCCATGCAAGGCATGTACTCACAATGCAAGTATAAACACAAGTCCCACATCTCAACATGCATAACAATGCAATTCAACACATAACAACATAGCATGTTCAAACTTGCGTTCAAGATTCGTAAAACATAATTTAATTGCATAAACCTTTAAAACTTACTCTCGAGCTTGGATTGGCCTTTCAAGCTCAATCCAAACTCAAAAAACATTCCCTTAACCACGTTAAGAATTTTAAAATCATTACACTCACCAGCCAACACACATCTGATGTCCAAGATGTCGAATCAAGCCTACGAACTACCCAGATTTCCGTCCACAAAGCCCGAATCCAATTCCTCTGTTTTGAGCAACCTAAAATCGAGCATTAGAACACAAATACACTCACAAACACATCAAAAACCCATAATTCAACATCCTTGCAACAATACACATCGATTCAAGCCCAAACTACACCTGAAACATAGCGATTTCAGTCTCAAACTACTAGCAGCCACAACCAACGAATTTACCATAAAAAATATACCTTTTAACATCCCTAAACATCAATCCAAAGCTACCAAACCTCCAGCTGCTATTTAAACTCAATACGCAACCAAAAACTCAAGATTTCCAACTCTTAAAATCACCCACAACACCCATTTTGGGTTTCCATTAAAAACCCACAATTTTTATGTTATTTTAGTGTTCAATCAAAGTTAAAAACACTCTTAAATCAGCCCTAAATCAACCCAACGAAAACCCAAAGATTTCTTCTCATTTCCAACCAAACTTTAAAAACCAAAATTTATTTTATCCATGAGTTTTACAAAAATATCAACATATAAGACTCAAGGAAGATGAGACTAAGTTGAGGAACCATTTACCTTGAAGAAATCACTTGATTTGAAGCTTGAAATCAATGGAATAGTGACTAGGGTTTGGGGAGGGTTTTAGAACGTGAAATTTCAAATAGAGAAGATGATGGCTTTTGTTAAAAATCCCTTTTTATGAAAAATTCCCCCTTTTGCCCCTTTAGTCTTTAAAACCCTTTTTGGTGTATTAAAAATAGTTTTTCCCCAATTTAATTTTAATCTGACTCGATTGACTAAACCGATAACTCACGGCCCTAAACTCGGGGCGTTACATGGTGGCACTCTTTTACTCACACACTCGCCAAATTTAAAATTTCCCACTTTTCTAATCTCAATCAGACATTAGAAGCTCGAGGTCCCTGAAGAAAGGTTAAATCAATTAGGCGAAATGTGTTCTGAAGACGAACTCCTTTTCTCAAATATTCATGTGTGATCCAAATGTTCTTTTATGGCTTGTAATGTAGGCTACGCTCGGGTTTCAAAAGAAAGGATATATATGCTCAAATACATATTTTAAGGGTGATTAAGCCAAGGATCAACTTTCCTAATGAAATATATGTTCTTCTTCTTTTATTCTTTGGATCACTCTAAACTGCCCATTTTAAGTTTTCACCCTAGAGTTCACTTCCTTTACATGTCTCATTTGTTTCAAGTTTTCCTTCACTCTTCAACTTTCTTTTTTCTTCATTTATTTTTTTCTCCTTTTTTTCTTTTTCTCTTTTCCTTCATTCTCTTCTTTTTTCTATCCTTTTCCTTTTCCTTATTTTTCCTTTTTGTGTCCTTTTCATTTTCAATTTAGGACATTTAATTGTCATGTTCCTTTGCTTGTAATTTTCATCCTCTTTGCCCCCTAGTGTGGGGAGTGATCCTTGGTTAGGGTTAAATCACAAGAAAAAATAATATCAGGCTCAAAGGGGAGAACAAATGGATTTTTATTCTCTTATTTGTGAAGGGAAATGAAGGAATGCCAAATGTCATTTCACACACAAACATCACCGAAGAAAAGCCGCCTTCAGTTGGTAGATGTTTTAGAGTTATCACTTTATTCAAGGACCCTAACAGCAATGTATGAGAGGAAAATTCACTCAAATCTATATATTAATCATGAACACACATTTTTGCCCCTCTATCTCGAGATTAGATTCAAGAATCATTCATACAATCAATAATAGGGACTCTGCATAGAATATGTACGCTTGAAGAAAAAAATGGATGAAGAATGCAAAAAAGGAAAAATAATGAAACAAAAAGAGAAACGTTTTACACTTGAAACAAAAATGCATCTTTAAAAAAGTAAATTGACATAGAAGCCCTTACAAAAGATCCCTAATGCTCGCGGGCAAAAGCAAAAGGGTTGGTTCTAAGAACGACCCCAACTGTCTAGAGAAAATTAAGCATTATTCCATAAATGCACGAATCTCAGCCAACCTTACCTCCAACGAATTCGTGACAAAACTCTAAACGTATTCTCCATCTTCTTCTCTCTCGAGTCTTCTACTTCTGATGGCTGCTAATCTCAATTCTCCATTCATGACCATGTCTGCAAAACCTTCGGTGGCGTGATTTAACATGTAATCATAGAAAGGACCATTTAGAGTCTCCACGAACATTGTAGTAACCTCATTTTCTGACAGTGGAGGTTGAACTTGGGCTGCCATATCTCGCCATCTCTGGGCATACTAGCGTAAGCTCTTATTAGGCTTTTGTTCCATCTCCTGCAGTACGATCCTGCTTGGGGCCATATCTGTTACATACTTGTACTGTTTGAGGAAAGCTTTCGACAGATCTCTCCAGGTGCGTATGTTGACCTCACTCAGTTGAGCATACAATCGAATAGCATACCCAGATAAAATGTCTTGAAAACAATGGATCAACAACTTCTCATTTTGTAAACGCGATGACATTTTCTGGCAATACATAGTCAAATGTGCCAACAGGCATGTAGTTCCATTATACTTTTCAAAGTCAGGGACCTTGAACTTTGAAGGAGCAACCAGGTCAAATACTAGACTCAAATCTCTTGCATCTATGCCACCATAACTGCTTCTTTCTTGAGAAGATTTAATCATTTCCTCAAACTTCTTATAGCGGTCTTTCCATTTCCTCTCGGCCTTTGCTATGTCAGTGTTTTCATTGAGGTCGGGCATCTCGCGGCTGCGAACCTCATCGGTGTTGTCTTCAGTACGGGCAGAAAATTCTACAAAATGGGGTAAGATCTTGACTTTAGGTGAAGCCACTTCTTTTTGCATTCGTGAAGGTACGAAAGCCATCCCTCGGGAACCGAGGCAAAGTATTGGTGTCTTCTCTTGCTTTTGGGTCTTTGCACCTAAACATGGCTGCTATTTGGCTGACTATTTTCTGATGTGATATCTCAATATCTTTGTTCAGATCATTTACCATTTTCTCAAGCTTATCATGGATGCTCTTTTGATTTGCTTCTAGAGTTGTCAATCTTTCCCCAGTGTTCATGGCTCGAGTCGTGTTTGCGTGGGATCTTTACTACTTAAATGGAATTTTCCAAAATTAATCTTTTTATTATACATGTATGAATGCAATGATCAAAACATTATTTAGTGTAAACAAAAAGTAAATGCATGGAAGCAAATGTATGTATGCAAAAGCATGAGTGCAGACGAAGGGTTATCAATTCTATTGAGGTGCTGCTCTAGATGAAGCTTCCATTGGATGAAAAAGGTCCTACGAATACATCTCGGTCTAAGAAGCCTTGGTCCCATCTTGTTGGTCTGATGTGGGGGCGAAGAAATGTAGCTTCCCGACGCCACATGCATAGCTACATCTTCAATTTAGGATGTGATGCTTCTATTGAACTCGTCTCACTCCTGGGTCCTTTTGACGTTGCCCCTAAGTCGAGTAGACCAGAGATCATTTTCCAATTCTACTTGGTTGGACCGTCAAAGTGGTCCCATAGCACTTACGACTTTTGGTATTCTACTTGGCGTTTAGCATACTTCGATGTTTCCTCCGCGTGGTCATTCGACAAATTCTCATTTTTTGCGCGTTGTCTTCCTCCTTTAGGTACCTTCCATCCATGGCATAAGTTTTTTCTGATTGAGCAACATGCTTAGGAATCGAACCCCTCCATATATAGGATGTATGGAAAAAATAAATATGCCAAAAACAACAAAACTCACACACAAAAAGGTTAGTACTCCTTTAAAAAACAGAAATAAAACCTAAAAAGATCCAAATTAATTTAAATGCAAAATAATTTTGGGCAGCCATTCCAACATTCCAAGACATGTCTCCACGAATTATTCTTGCGACTTTGACTAGACTCAACACCTTAGACTTTCCACATTGCTATATTGGGGTAGGCTCTAGGTTTTCAAACTTGGTTCGGTTCTAAAATGGTACTCGAGCTGTCCTTGATGTCCCCTACTAAGGGTAGAAAAGCCCTCGATTCTCACCCATCACAGGCTTCAAACGAATCGAGTTAAACTCAGGGGGACTCACCACCGATGCCTTCTCAAAGAATCAATATCCTTACGAAGACAAAGGGAATGAGTCCTGAAGGTACTTGCTAGGCTCATACGAAGAATCAATATTCTTACATGGCAAAGCGTGTTCCCCCCACTTAAACGAATACGACAAAGCTCGGGAATAGAGCTTGGAATTAAGTCTTAAATGCGTAAAATAGCATTATATTCATTTAAATGGACCAATAAATTAAACCTTTACGAGCTTGCAAATTCCATTTTTTAAAAAAAACTTTTTTTGAAAACCATTTAAAATCAATTTGTGGCCTGACCCTCTTTTGTTTTTATTTTAAAAACAAAAACACATCCCTAGCGGAGTCGTCAAGCTGTCGCAACCCTTTTTAGGAGGCTTCGAATTTTTGGAAAACCTTTTTTAAAAAATGGAGTCGCCACCGATCTTTTTGAAAAGTGTGATTGGATCACATTAAAACAGGGTTATTTTAATAAAACATTTTATTTTAATAAAACAACGGTTTTGGTCTACTTAAATGAGGAAATAGGTTTAGGGGTCGGTTACGCGTGGGGAAGGGTTGACACCCCCACGACGCCCAAAATTGGTACCTAATTGATTTTAATATCGTTTTCAAAAATTTGAATTTGCAAGTTCAGAATGGTTTGACTTAATTTTTCTGTTTAATAAATATTAGTATATTTTAACGGCCTTATCACCCGGGAGATGAACTTTAATCACCGCCAACATTTATGGCGCTAACCCGTCATTCCCGTTTGATAAGACACCGCATTAAATTAATTACGCTTTTTCAAACAACGTGGAAATTTAGTGCGTTGAGCAATTTATATTTATTCTAAGTTTGATTATTTAAAAATCCTAAAAAAGGTCTAAGTCTCTTATTCCTAAATAAGGGTTTAAGTTTGCTTAAGTGTGTCTGATTTTTTTTTTTGGGAAGTAACTTGTCAACAAACACGTCTCTAAGCTTTAGAACATAGTTCTAAGTTTTAACCTATTTCTAAAGAACAAACAAGAAACTCGTTTTTTTTTTCTTTTGTGTTTTTTCTTTTTATTATTTCTTTTAAAAAAACCTTTATTTCTTCTTCTTCTTTTTTACTTTTTAAACAAAGACTTTTCTTTTTACATTTTTTAGCTTTTTCATTTTTATGTTTTTCACTTTTTATATTTTTTTATTTCAAAAAAAGAATTTTTCTTTAAAAACTTTTTTTCATTTTTTTAAAAGCTTTTCTTTAAAATGTGATTTTTTAAATAAACCTTATTCTTTAAAAAGATTTCCCTTTAGGCCTTTTTAAAACTTTATTTTTCTCCTAGAACCCTAAACTTTTATTTAAAATCTTTTTATTTTTTTTCTTGAAAGTTTATCACCTATTTTTTTTATAAAAAAAAACATCTTTATTTACCTTTTCCCTTTTTAAAATCACTTAACCCATTTTATTATTAAAACTAAATTTCAAGAAAAACTTTTCATTATATTTTTTTTATAAATCAAGCCCATTTATTATTTCCACCTATGCATTCTTATTATTTTCCTAATTAAATCCCTGACTTTAAGTTTTTTCAATTAAACCACAATAACTCATTTTACTTTTGCATTTTAATATAACACTTTAAAAAATCATTTCTACATTTCTGAAGATCAAAGCACTCTTAACAACATTTTTATAAGCATGCAATTTTTTAAAGATCAAAACAAAATTAAACGAAAATTTAAAACGAAAATATTACTGGAATCTCGAAACAATTTTCCGCCTTCAAGAATCACAACCTATAATCCACACAAAAAAACACAAACACAAACACAAAAATTCAACCAAGAACAAGTATAAAAAATACTAAATAAAATTTAAAAAGAAAGATAGTAATTTTACCGAAACGGTGAACGAAGAACTCGAATATAAACTTCTCGAAATGCTCCTAATTGCCTCAGGAAAATTGCCTCCAAACTCGAACTTCAACTCCAAAATTTCTAGCAAACTCTTGGAAAATTTTAGAGAATTTTTCGGAATTTTTCTAAGCCTATTTTCTTTTTCATGTGTATTTTCTCTTGAAAATTGGTGTGTGATGAATAATGGAGAAAAGAGGGGTATTTGTACTAGCTTTTGAGCTTGAGGATTAAGCACAATTTGGATTTCCATTCCCAAATTGAAGCCAAAATCAAACAAGAAACTTGATTCTCGTCAAAACCCCTCAAACTCTGCCCGATTTGGTTCAGATTTGAAGCTGAAATTTCCCCTTGATTTGAGCCTAGAGTTTGACCATTTGTTTAGGTTTTTTTCAGATTCTGGCGACCATTGGCAGCGGTGACGAGCGGCGTTGGGTCGGCGATGGTGAGATGCGTCGATCAACACCAACGGCGATGGCAGCCGTGGCCGGTGGATGCTGGACGACCATCTTCAATGTGTCGACCTTGGGTTTTCTTGGAACCAGCCCGCACGCGGGTGGCTCACACGCTGGCGCATGAAGCGCGCCGGTTCCCCCCTTTTTCCTTTTTTTTCTTTTTTATTGCTGTTTTTTCCCTTTTTGTGCTGTTTTTTGCTTTTTTATTTATTATTTTTATTGTCATTTTATTTCCCTTTTTTACATTTACTACTACCATTATTATTTATTTATTATTATTATTATTTTCTTTTTTTTTTCTTTTAAAAAGGATGGGCTTAAATTTCAAAGTGGGCTTTTTTCTTTTGAAATGGGCTTTGCAAAAATGGTTTTTTAGATGGTTTTTTGTTGTGATTTTTATTTTAAAAAGGGTGGGCCTTTCATTATTTTAAGGGAAAATGATTTTTCTTTTTTATTTTTTTCTAATTATTTAATATTGATGGGGTGAAAATCTAGTGACAACATTTAGGATAAGAATTTCTTTTATTTATCTTTCTACATTTTTAGTTTATTACATTTTTTTAATCTTTTTTAGTTTATCTTAATTTTTAATTCTACTTTTTTTTTATTTTAGGATAAGAGTTCAAGATCAAGAACAGTTGGATTCAAGATAGCAGTCCTTTCAAAAAAGGAATTTATGGACCCATTCTAAGGCTTATATAAAGCCTCACCCTTACCCTTCTTCACCCTAAATAGCCGGCCAAAAACTCTTCCTCTTCTTCATCATATTGTGCCACCCAAACCCACCAATCACATCCTTCCTCACTTTCTTTCCCATCCATCCCACCCACCCATCTTTATTACACATCCCTTCTCTGTTTTCTACCTCCCATCACAATTAAACTTCCAAGATTCAAACTTCTCTCTTCTTCTTGCAACTCTTAAGTTCTTTCCTTATTTTCTTTCTCTTGTTCTACCCGGTCCACAACCAAAGGACTCACAATGGCCTTGAAACTTAAAACACTCTCTCGCCCAAGCTCATCCGAAGAACCGACTCACAGAAGGTTTTCCACTACGGCGGTTGAAAAACGATTCCTCTCCAGGTTCGAGAGTCGAAAGACAAGGCTTCGAATACTCCAACTCTTACCAAGATTTCAGCCTTGAACCATTCATCTTTTGGGTTATAGCGCACCAAAATTGGCAAAACTTCTTTAATGCCCACAACACACAATACCACCATCGATACACCTCGTCTTTTACTCATACATTCTAATTTGCATAATCGCATCATTAACATTGGAAAAATTATTTGTGATGTGATTTTTGTATGTAGTCAAAAGGACAAGGGCTCTCTTTTCTTTCCTAGCCGCTTATGACAATTTTGCAAGGAAAACAAGGTCCCAAGTGAACCAACAGACGAAAAGGAAACACCAAATTTTGGATGGATCCAAGCACATTATCACAAACTAATGGGTGAAGCACCGGAACGATCCCCTACACCTAAGGTTGCCACGACAACTCTTGTTGCCTCGGCAATAACAGATGGTAGTGTCAATACCCAGGAAAGTAAAACGACAGAAGCAGATCAACTTGAATCCCTCCTACGCCCCTTGGCACATCGACTAGAATAAATCGAAGCATGTAACACCCGAGTTTTGGGGTTGGGAGTTGAGTGTGTGAGTCGGATTCGAGTCGTTGGACTCGATCTAATTAAAATAGACATTGATTTTATTTTAAAAGGAATTTAAATTCATTAATGGCAATTTCATAAATTTTTAGACAAAGGAAACAAGAAGAGTAAAATAGCCTTTTTGACAAAAAAAGAGGTCTTCATCTTCTTCCTTGTTTCATTTCCACGACAAAACCCCCAAAACCTCCCAAGTTACTATTACATTCAATCCCTCCCTTATTTCAAGTGTTTTCTTTAAGGTATGACTATTTTTTACTTGTCCTCTCAATTCCTAGCACATTGATTGTTTTAGTTTTTGAAAAACACCATTGTAGAGAATTTCAAGTTTTCAAAGCTTTGAAAGAAAAGGGTGAAACTTTAATGGCTTTTTGACTCGTTTTTTATTTGTATAGTTAAGTTATGAACTAATCTTGCCCTAAGACACATTATAACATAAAATGGTGGGGTTTTGTCAAAAATCCCGAAATGGGTTTTTGGTGGCATTTTAAAAGTGTCAAAACTTTTGTTTCTGGAGTGGTTTTGTGATAGGTTGTTGGGCTGATGTTATAGTGATGTTAGAGAGGTGTTTAATGATGTTTTGGGTGTTGGGAATAGTAGTTTTCTGCTGGGTTTGGTGGGAGTACGAAAATGAAATTTTTGGTTGTTAGCTTTGGCTTGAAGTTGTTGAGAAATGGATTGTGGTTGAAATCTGAGTTGTGGTTGTGTATTGTGGATGTTTTGTGTAGTAATGCATTGTTTTTGATTGGTTAGATTTAAGGGGAAACGTTGGAGAAGCTTCGGGCACGATTCCGGAACTTGTGGAGACTTGATTCGGATTTTCTCGGTTTTCTTATGGAAGTGTGGTGAGAGGAATCATTTAAATTGGTTTTAAATTGGTTCAAGTGTATGGTTGCGGAGCTGGATTATGCTTGGTAGGCCAATCCAAGGTAAAGGTTAAGTTGGTAGCTTAATCTCATGTGTGTTTAATGAGCTTTGCTTAGTATGCATGATGTAGACTTGAAAAGCATGTGTTGATTATGTATGTGTTATATACATTGATGTATGTGATGATTGATATGTTGAAATATATGATGGGTTGTCATGGTGTGACTTGATAGTATGATTGGCACTAGTTAAATTACCGATTATAAATGATCGATCATTAGGATGAGAGTGTGCACACGGTTGAGTCACATTCGCGCGTGGCCTTGGTGGCGTAAAGTCATCAAGGAGGAGTACGGTGATGTAATATTCCACCGGAAATTTTATACTATTACGTGATGATGAGTGGAATCTCATCCGTAGGGAATGTGATGATGAGTGTAATCCCATCCATGCAAGGTCCAGTGATGAGTGTAATCCCACCGAAGGTAACGTTGTTGTTGAGTACGTTGGAGGTGAAAACCCCAACGGAAGTTATCTGTATATCCAAGTAAACTAATAGTTGCCAATATACTTGTTCATGTGATTTTGTTGTTAAGATAATTGTTGTATCTTGTTGGGCATAACATGAGGTAAGATGCCATGTTAATGCATTCATGTGATGTTAGCTTGATGCTATGTTAATGCTTATGTATGCATGTGTGTTGTCCTAAGGATGGTATGCTTGAACCCTGCATTGTCGTTGTTTTTGTTTTAGAGCACCCTCACTAAGCTTCTAGCTTACGCTCTCATTTTCGACAATGCAGATCATTAGCATGGAGTTAGCAAGGAGTAAGGAAAGGGGCATTCCAAGCTTTAGTAGTTGCTCAAGTATGGTTTAGTAAAGAATGTGGTAGTTTAGCAATGGGACTGCTATGTGTTTTGTACGAGCGTTGTTAGACTCATATATGTTGGTTTTGTTGTTAATGCCTTGTTATGGATTTGTAAACCATGTTATGTTGTTGCCTAAATGCGTGTGTTCGAAGGCTTATGACCTTGATCCATGAATGCTATGTGTTGTCTTGAGAGCATGTAAACCTTGCTTGTGGATGCATGTATCTTTTTGCTAATTAGACCCTTTATGTATCTTTTGGCTAAGTTGACCGTGGAGGGTGTATCGGTATGGTCAACCAGTGTACTGATACGGTCTCCCTAGGTTGACTTTGGGCAGTTGACCTAGTCAAGGTGTATCAATACGCACTTCTAGTGTATCGATACGGTCTGTTGTAAAAACTAAAATGGGTTGTTTGATTGCTTGCTTGGTATGCTTGTATTGTTTCGTTGTCTTTCCGCTGTCGTATATCACATAGGATGTGTTAAAGCATTTAGACAAGATAATGTTTAAAAGAAATTTTCTAGGGTTGCTAATCGAAGGGGAGCCTTCACGGGTTTCACTTCGGTTTTCCCCGTGTGACCCACTCGGATTGGTCAGTCGTCCAGACCGGAACCAGGGGGTTACATTTGTTAGTATCAGAGCTTGAGGTTTCCGAGACCTCGGGTAGGTAAGTGAGGTAAGTTTGAAGTGTTATGTTGTTGTTATGTCTCGGTGAATGTTTTGCCATGTATGCTTGATGATTTCTTGTTAGTACGGTGTTTGAAAGCATGTATTAGCATGAATGTGGTGTTGAAGTGTAGTGTCGAGTTCTCATTGCTACTATTACTTATTTGAAAAAGGTTTCGTAAAGGAATATACTTGAGCACGATTGGACCCTTGCCTTTGCTAACTTAATCCTTATATGTTTGTTTGTTGTAGTTGTTATCTTGCTAGTTGTGAAATGAGACCTAGATGGAGGCCTAGGATGGTTCAACCGGAACCACGGGCAGCAGCTCCGGGAGTTGAGCCAGTTCTTGAGTCGCAGGCTCCTCCACCTCCTCATTCTCTTCCTCATCAAGCGGGAGGTGAGGCGAGAGCCGAGGTTGTAGAACCTCAAGTTGGCCAAGGACCGCCATGATAGATTTAGCTCTTTTAGTTCAGGCGATAGCCGAGGCTTTTCAAGAAGCAGTGGTCGAGGGTCAGGCAGCGACGCAACCTCAGGTTGAGGGCGCCGGTTTTCCACTGAAGAGTGCAGACTAGGGTGTGTTGTATCTTTTCTTCAGGGTGATGCCTACACTTGGTGGGTCACCATTACTACGGGTATGCTAGAGGCCGAGATCACTTGGGAGTTCTTTGAGTCAGCTTTCCGCAAGAAGTATCTAGGTCCCCGTTATCTCGATGAGAAGAAGAGGGAGTTTATGACATTGCTTTAGGGTAACTTGACCGTAACCGAGTATGAGATACGATTCGTTAGGTTGAGTCAGTATGCATCAGAGCTTGTTCCTACTAAGAGGGAACGTTATGACCGTTTCCGCTAAGGGTTGAGCGAAGAGATTAAGAGGTACACCTTGGCTACTGACTACACAGATTTTGATGTCTTGGTCGCTATGGCGAAGGACATAGAGCACAATTTGGGTTTGACCAAACGTTCTGGTGGTTCTAGTTCCGGAAAGAGGTCCGGCGACTTTGATAGAAGTGATGCCAAGAGGCATCGGGACAATAGCCATCACTATGACCATAGACGTGGTGGTGGTAACCAAGGTAGGGGCCATCAGGGCCAGAGAGATGGTGGGCGTTTGCCCGAGTGTGCTCGTTGTAGGAGGAATCACACCAGTGAGTGTTAGGGGAACTTTCACTCTTGTTGGAGCTGTGGAGCTAGGGATCACATTAGGCGTGACTGTCCACATCAGGTGGGGCAGGTACCGGTTCAGGCTCATGCTCCTGCTAGAGCTAATGACTTTCAGAGAGGCTGTGGGCGCGGTAGAGGTAACTTCCAGCCAAGAAATGATGGCCAGAGAAACATAGCACATGTAGTTGTTGTTCAGCCAGAGGGCGGAGGTCAGGCTAGAGTTTATGCTCAGCGTGAGGGTCAGAATAACACGGATGTGATTGCAGGTAACTTCTCGATACAGTCTCTGAGTTTGCTTTCTTTGATTGACTCCGGGTCTACGCATTCTTACATTTTGAGTGAGCATGCAAAGTTGTTGAATTTACCTTGTGAGGTATTAGAGGTTGGAGTTAGTGTTACTAGTTTCTTTGGGGATACGGTAGTGGTTAGGAGAATGTACAGAAGGTGTCCGTTAATGGTTCAGGGGCATGTGTTTCCAGTGGATATGATGGAGTTACCGTTCTATGGCTTTGATGTAATTATGGGTATGGACTGGCTTACAGAACATAGAGCTAGGATAGATTTTGAGACTAAGAGGGTTTTCTTGAAGCTTGCGGATGATTATGAGATTGTGGTAGTAGGTGAGAACGTGAAGTTCTTATCGAATGTAGTTTCAGCTTTAGAGGCTAAGAGGTTAGTTGAGTTGGGTTGTAAGGCGTACTTGGCCTACGTGATGAATCCGAACATGAGTGAGGTTAGATCGCAAGACATCAGGACAGTCTGTGATTTTTCGAGTGTGTTTCCGGAAGAATTGACGAGTTTACCGCCTGATAGAGAGGTAGAGTTTGCTATAAAGACTTATTCAGATTCAGCTCCTGTTTCGATTGCTCCGTACCGTATGGCACCGAAAGAACTAAAAGAGTTGAAGACTCAATTGCAAGAGTTGTCAGACAGAGGCTTTATCGGACCGAGTTCTTCGCCTTGGGGCGCTCCGGTTTTGTTTGTGAATAAGAAAGATAGAAGTATGAGAATGTGCATTGACTATAGACAGTTGAATCAGTTGACAGTGAAGAACAAGTATCCCTTGCCGCGTATTGATGATTTTTTTGATCAGTTGAGAGGGGCATCAGTCTTTTTGAAGATTGACTTGAGATCTGGTTACTACCAGTTGAAGGTAAAAGAGGTTGATGTACCGAAGACAGCTTTTAGGACTAGATATGGTCACTATGAGTTTTTAGTCTTGCCATTTGGGTTGACAAATGCACCAGCTGCTTTCATGGACATGATGAATAGAATCTTTCATCAGTACCTAGACCAGTTTGTAGTTGTCTTCATAGATGACATTTTGGTGTATTCGCGTACCGAGGAAGACCATAACCGGCACTTGAGGTTAGTTTTGCGGACTTTGTTAGACAACCAGTTGTATGCAAATTTGAGTAAGTGTGAGTTCTGGATTCGAGAAGTAGTCTTCCTAGGGCATGTAGTGTCAGCCGATGGGATTAGTGTTGATCTGAAGAAGGTAGAAGCCATTGTTGAGTGGAAACAACAGAAGTATGTAACAAAGATTCGTGGCTTTCTAGGCTTAGCAGGATACTATAGAAGGTTTGTGGAAGGTTTCTCGAAGATAGCTACTCCTTTGACGAAGTTGCTTCAGAAGAATGTTCAGTTTGAGTGGTCAGATGCAAGGCAGCAAGCCTTTGAGAAATTGAAAGAAGGTTTGACCCATGCATCGATTTTGATTCAGTTAGAGTCGGGGAAAGAATATGTAGTCTACAGTGATGCTTCTTACGTAGGGCTAGGTTGTGTTCTCATGCAAGACAGAAGAGTGATGGCTTATGCGTCAAGACAGTTGAAGACTCATGAGCGTAACTATCTGACACACGACATAGAGTTAGTCGCAGTGGTGTTTGCATTGAAGATTTGGAGACATTATTTGTACGGTGAGAAATGCACAGTGTACACGGATCACAAGAGCCTGAAGTATATCATGACACAACGAGAGTTGAATATCAGACAGCGTAGGTGGCTAGAGTTGTTGAAGGACTATGATCTTACGATTGAGTACCATCCGAGTAAGGCCAATGTGGTGGCAGATGCCTTGAGTAGAAAGGTAGCCGTTGAGTTGAAAGCCATGTTTGCTAGATTGAGCTTGTCTGGAGATGGTGGCCTAGTGGCTGAGCTTCAGTTTAGTCCTACCTTAGGTCAGTTGATTAGAGAGAAACAACTCTTAGATAGATCTTTGGCACCTCACGTGCAAGACATAGCCGAGGGTAGACCTTCAGACTACAGTTTCAGTGTTGGTGGGGTCTTGTGTTTCATAGATAGGATAGTTGTGCCAGATGACAGCGATTTGAGGCGTACGATCTTGACCGAAGCACACAGTAGCCCGTTTTCCATGCACCCTGGTAGTACGAAGATGTACTGTGACTTGAAGAATGAGTACTATTGGGTTGGTTTGAAGAAAGACGTAGCCGATTATGTGAGTAAGTGTATGGTGTGCCAGAGAGTGAAGCCGGAACATCAGGTTACCTCAGGGTTGTTGCAACCGTTGAGAGTTCCGGAATGGAAGTGGGAAAATATCACCATGGATTTCGTTTCGAGTTTGCCTTTGACTCCTACGAAGAAGAACTCAGTTTGGGTTATAGTTGACCGTTTCACGAAGTGTGCTCACTTCTTAGCTGTTAACACGACTTACTCCTTAGATAGATTGACCGATTTGTACATCGGTGAGATTGTGAGACTGCATGGTGTGCCGAAGTCGATTGTGTTTGATAGAGATCCGAGGTTCACAGCCCGATTTTAGGAGTGTCTGCATACAGCTTTGGGTACCCCTTTAAATTTTAGCACATCGTACCATCCTCAGTCAGATGGTCAGTCAGAGAGGGTTATACAAATTTTAAAGGATATGTTGCGTTGTTGCATCATTGATTTTCAGTGTACTTGGGAGAAACACTTACCTTTGGTAGAGTTCGCGTATAACAATAGTTATCAATCGAGCATTCAGATGGCTCCGTATGAGGCCTTGTATGGTAGGAAGTGTAGAACTCCGATTTGTTGGGCCGAAGCGGTCAGAAGTTGTTACTTATGCCAGATTTACTTAAGGGGACTACCGATAAGGTGAAATTGATTTATGACTGTTTGAAGGCAGCTTCGGATAGGCAGAAGTCCTATGCCGACTTGAAGAGGAAGGAATTTGAGTATTCCGTGGGAGATAGAGTATTCTTGAAATTCTCTCCGTAGAAGAAAGTTATGCGATTTGGTAGAAAAGGGAAGTTGAGTCCGAGGTGCATTGGGCCACATGAGAGAGGAAAGAGGATATGGAAAGTCAATTTCCTTATCTCTTTTAGTCAGGTAATTTCGAGGACAAAATTCCTTAAGTGGGGGAGAGTTGTAACGCCCGGGTTTTAGGGTCAAGAGTTGAGTGTGTAAGTCGGGTTCGAGTCGTTGGACTCGATCTAATTAAAATAGACCTTGGTTTTATTTTAAAAGGAATTTAAATTCATTAATGGTAATTTCGTAAATTTTTAGACAAAAGAAATAAGAAGAGTAAAATAGCCTTTTTGACAAAAAAAGAGGTCTTCATCTTCTTCCTTGTTTCATTTCCACGACAAAAACCCCCCAAAACCTCCCAAGTTACTATTCCATTCAATCCCTCCCTCATTTCAAGTGTTTTCTTTAAGGTAAGATTATTTTTGACTCGTCCTCTCAATTCCTAGCACATTGATGGTTTTAGTTTTTGAAAAACACCATTGTAGAGAATTTCAAGTTTTCAAAGCTTTGAAAGAAAAGGGAGAAACTTTAATGGCTTTTTGACTCGTTTTTGATTTGTATAGTTAAGTTATGAACTAATCTTGCCCGAAGACACATTATAACTTAAAATGGTGGGGTTTTGTCAAAAATTCCGAATTGGGTTTTTGGGAGCATTTTAAAAGTGTCAAAACTTGTGTTTTTGGAGTGGTTTTGTGATAGGTTGTTGGGCTGATGTTATAGTGATGTTAAATAGGTGTTTTGAAGGTGTTTAATGGTGTTTTGGGTGTTGGGGTTAGTAGTTTTCTGCTGGGTTTGGTGGGAGTACGAAAATGGAATTTTTGGTTGTTAGCTTTGGCTTGAAGTTGTTGAGAAATGGATTGTAGTTGAAATCTGAGTTGTGGTAGTGTATTGTGGATGTTTTGTGTAGTAATGCATTGTTTTTTATTGGATAGAATCAAGGGGAAACGTCGGAGAAGCTTCGGGCACGATTCGGAAGTTGTGGAGACTTGATTCGGCTTTTCTCGGTTTGCTTAAGGAAGTGTGGTGAGTGGAATCATTTAAATTGGTTTTAAATTGATTCAAGTGTATGGTTGCGGAGTTGGATTGTGCTTGATAGGCCAATCCAAGGTAAAGGTTAAGTTGGTAGCTTAATCTCATGTGTGTTTAATGAGATTTGCTTAGTATGCATGATGTAGACTTGAAAAGCATGTGTTGATTATGTATGTGTTATATACATTGATGTATGTGATGATTGATATGTTGAAATACATGATGGGTTGTCATGGTGTGACTTGATAGTATGATTGGCACTAGTTAAATTACCGGGTATAAATGATCGATCATTAGGATGAGAGTGTGCACACGGTTGAGTCAAATTCGCGCGTGGCCTTGGTGGCGTAAAGTCATCAAGGAGGAGTACGGTGATGTAATATTCCACCAGAAATTTTATACTATTACATGATGATGAGTGGAATCCCATCCATAGGGCATGTGATGATGAGTGTAATCCCATCCATGCAAGGTCCGATGATGAGTGTAATCCCACCGAAGGTAACGTTGTTGTTGAGTACGTTGGAGGTGAAAACCCCAACGAAAGTTATCCTTATATCCGAGTAAACTAATAGTTGCCAATATACTTGTTCATGTCATTTTGTTGTTAAGATAATTGTTGTATCTTGTTGGGCATAACATGAGGTAAGATGCCATGTTAATGCATTCATGTGATGTTAGCTTGATGCTATGTTGATGCTTATGTATACATGTGTGTTGTCCTAAGGATGGTATGTTTGAACCCTGCATTGTTGTTGATTTTGTTTTAGAGCACCCTCACTAATCTTCTAGCTTACGCTCTCATTTTCGACAATGCATATCATTAGCGTGGAGTTAGCAAGGAGCAAGGAAAGAGGCATTCCAAGCTTTAGGAGTTGCTCAATTATGGTTTATTAAATAATGTGATAGTTTAGCAATGGGACTGTTATGTGTTTTGTACGAGCGTTGTTAGACTCATATATGTTGGTTTTGTTGTTAATGCCTTGTTATGGATTTGTAAACCATGTTATGTTGTTTCCTAAATGCGTGTGTTCGAAGGCTTATGACCTTGATCCATGAATGCTTTGTGTTGTCTTGAGAGCATGTAAACCTTGCTTGTGGATGCATGTATCTTTTGGCTAATTAGACCCTTTATGTATGTTTAGAATGCAACTCTTAAGTATGGTTGCCTTGGTGTTGATGCTCCATTGTTTGTTTAAATTGTTCTGTATGCTGATTCATGGTTGCTAAATGTTGTGTGAAGGTTTGTTTGTGGCTAGGTGAGTCGTAAATTGCTTCTAGAGTTGAGTCTTAGTGCATTTTGCAGCTAAATTGAGGCTTGCAGTGCAGGGCGTATCGATACGCCCAAGGGCCATATCGATACGGTCCTACACTTTGGGCCTCAGTTTAAGCTTAGCGTACCGGTACACAGGGGTGTATCGATACGCCAAAAGCTCTCTAGAAATTTTAGAAATTGACGAGATTTTGGCGTATCGGTACGGGTCTTGGGTGTGTCGGTACGATTTTTATCGTTTGACCGTGAGAAGTTGACCATGGAGGGTGTATCGGTACGGTCAACCAGTGTACCGATACGATCTCCCTAGGTTGACTTTGGGCAGTTGACCTAGTCAAGGCGTATCAATACGCACTTCTAGTGTATCGATACGGCCTGCTGTAAAAACTAAAATGGACTATTTGATTGCTTGCTTGGTATGCTTGTATTGTTTCGTTGTCTTTCCGCTGTCGTATATCACATAAGATGTGTTAAAGCATTTAGACAAGATAATGTTTAAAAGAAATTTTCTAGGGTTGCTAACCGAAGGGGAGCCTTCACGGGTTTCACTTCGGTTTTCCCTGTGTGACCCACTGGGACTGGTCAGTCGTCCAAACCGGGACGAGGGGGTTACAAAGCACGACAATTTTTGTTTATGGGGTATATTAAGGACCACAATAGTGCCATCACGCAAGTCATCCTAGAGAAATACCCGAACAGTACAATGACATTCCCTATCTTCCCTGCCGACCTACTTGCCACGACAACTACAATAGAGGATGCCCCGACAACTGCCCCAGCAACTACCTTAGTAGTTTCCACGGCAACAAACATTGAGCATGCCCAGACAACCGAGACTGATGATGCCCCGACAACTACTGCACAAGAAAAAGGTAAAGCACCTATGCTTGAACCAACTCGTACTGAAACTTTATCTGGTTTTTCATATTTAGACGAGTCTTCCATTGCATCAACAAAGATCACTCCAGTCGCATCCTCCAAACCCAAAAGAAAAGCCATTGACATCGAAGAAAAGGATGCTAAAGACAATGAGGACACACCAGTGTGAGAACCGGTTCCACCACCAACCACAAGGAAGAAACCACCGCGCTCAAGTAAGCGGATCAAGACACCGGTCAAAAGGAAATTTATCATCCATGATGATGAGCTCTCATAGTAAGTCATCGTTTCTCATCTTTTTTATTTTTAATTTTCCTTTTCTTTCTTTTATTTTTGTATCCATTGAGGATAATGCTTCTTTCGAGTTTGGGGGTGGTATTTGTTTCTAGTTTCATGTGTAGTTGCATTCATCTTTATTCATAGCATCTAGGTTGCATAGATTACTAGCCTTGCTTTTAATTCGATTTATTTTGCCTAGACTTGATGAATATCCAATGATGACATTGCCACTGCACTTAATTGATAGTGTAACACCGCGAAAATCGGTCTAGTCAGAATTTGATTCCGATGATCGGAGTAATGTTGTTAAAATATTGAATATCGAATCATTATTATAGATTATATTGTTATAGGATCTTAATTAAGCCAAGTCCTTAGTCAAGACTACTTTATGAAGGCTCAAATCAGTGTTTCTAAGCTAGGCGTTTCGATACGATCAGACCCGTATCAAAACGGCCTCTGCAAGATGTTTCGCAACGTTTATAGGCGTTCTGATACGAATCCAATGGTAATAACTAACTTTTGGACTTTTGGTTGACCATTTCGATACGGTTCCCCACGTTTCGAAATGGGTCCCCTGTTTCGAATCAGTTTAAAGGATAAATTGTAAAAGAGATGTTTTGGTGATGGCTTGCCAGCTTGCCTATCACCCTCTCTCACGTGAGTGATCAGAAATGATGTTTTATGGCCATCTATTGTTTATTTTAGATAGGATAATGAAAAGAAAGAATATTATATTCAAGCTTTCCCTTGGTGGAAGGAAAGCTTCCTATTGGATGAAGGTGTGGTGGGTAATGAATATTGTGATAAATCCCTTAAAATGAATTGAAGAAAAGAAAGCTTCTCATCTTTTTTTAGCTTCACCAAGAATCATTCCATCCTTCAGTTTTGAAAGAACAAGCACACACTTCCATTTTCATCTTCTCCACCAAGCTCAAGCATACACATCTCTATTGTGAGCCATAAGCTTAGGCTTTTCTTGATTTAAGAACAGAAAGTTATAGCTATCGATCGGGTAAGTGAAAGCCCTAAGTTAATCGTTGATTCTCTTGATTATTAGATAATCAATTTCAAGCTTAAAGATAAGCTTTGTCTATAGCTAATGGCTATTCAAGTATCGATATTGTTATATTGATCCTAATGACTCCTTATTGTTTTTCCTAGCTCAAGAAGTGGAAAAAATTAGTCCATCACCTCCATCGAAAGCTAGGGATAAGGGTATCGCCATCCCAGAGCCTTAGGAGCTTCAGATTGTCAAGGTAAGTGTAGTAGGAGTCTCGAGAGTGGCTAGGTGCCATCTCGAATCACTGTTTATTTATTTACTAACTATTGATTTTAAGGACTTTACATGAAGCATAATTGTAAGACATATTGGTAAGTTTTGGTAAGTATTGCATCGATTCATTGTCCGTGGTAGTGCTATCATTATCACGGAAATCATTGAAGCATTGACATATGAGAATCATTGACATGAATTATTGTTATTGCTTATTGACATGGAAATATTGTTTGTTGAGTTATTGATATGATACTATTTTCATTGAACTATTGTTATTGATATTGATGTGGAAATATTGTTAATAAATCATGGATATTGAACTATGGATTATTGGACCTTGGATTCGAAGTATTGGAAACAATTAGCATGCCATAGAATTCATGAGCTCATTGGTACGGGTGGACTACGGTCCTAGGGCTACGACCTATATTGATTTGGCGAGGCGGAGGGATGTTTTGTGTATTGGTCTTATTGGCGATGTCGGCGGGAATGACCATTCATTGATTTGGCGAGGAGGTGGAATTCGTGTATCCATATACCATGAATCGATCCAAGGGAATTATTTATTATTGATATTGTTTGCTATGAAATCATGATATTGTCATTGATGACATGATATTATGTTCTAATATGAATAAGGAACATGTTATGTTTATTGCATAATGAACATTATGATTATCATTGAAGCATGTCATTTGGCATACTATGCTCATTCATTTTATTTGTGACTACCTCACTAGGCAAAGTATGCCTAATGCATTCCATTGCATCCATTTCAGGTTAGTCAAGTTTTGGGATCGAGATCGGAGAAGTTGAAGCGTTGCACAAGTCACAAACAAGCTCTAAGTAATATATATTGACCCTTTGAACTCCTAGATGGTGGCAAGGCCTATGTATAAGTCTATTAAGTCTCTTTTGGTGTGCGTATGTGATGGTGAAGTGTTATAGGTGTGATATGTTAAGATGAGTCTTCTATGTGGCATGAAATGGCCTTAAAATGCATGTTTTGGCACTAAAAGGTAAAAACTGAGTAAATAGATTCGTATAGCTCTAAAATTTGGCATGCTAGTAGAATTTATGTTTATAATGTTGTGTGTAAAGTTTCACTGCATTTGGACATTGTATGATATGGTAAAATGAATAAAAACCAGCAAGAATATGTCGTTACAGGTTAGGCCGTATCGAAATGGGTCATGGCGTTTCTATACTGGTAAGCATAATTGAGCCCAAGTGTCAGGGAGTATCGGAACAGTTTAGGGTTGTTCCGAAACATTTTTTCTCTAGAATCCCTTGTTTCGATATAAGTTCATAGCGTATCGATACAGGGCTTGCTCGTATCGATACGGTCAAAAGGGAAAAGTCAACAAGGTTGGCCATCATCCACCCATATCGAAACAACTCTAAGCGTTTCGAAACAGAGTTAGTTAAAGTGGTTAAAGCCTAATATGAAAGTATGCATTGTTTACATTTTGGTCACTGAGTTTAGCATGAGTAAATTGAATGAGTAAATGATCACTGTTATGCATGAAATTTTATAGGCTAATCAATGTTGCACTAAATTTCATTGTGTTTTAGTTTAATGCATCGAAGGACCCCTAGTTTGAAAGATTTACATAATAGTCCCTAAAACTTGTAAAAGTTATAAAATGGTCCTAAATGGTTAAATGTGGTCCTTTATGATTGAATTGGACTAATATGTATATTGGTAATGTTTTGTTTGTGTGATATTGATTAAGTGTTGTTAACAAGTTGAAATTTTATCTCACCGATCACAGCATCGTCCATCAATAACACGCTCTGACCCGGTTCTCGACCAGGCCGGGAAAGGGGTGTTATAGATAGAACTTTCAATACTAGGATGCACATGGAAAACACTTAGAATCCTACTATGATGCTAAACTTAATTGAAAACTATTGTGGCTTGATTGATTGAAGGAATTCTAGTGAACTTAGGTTAATCTTTAAAAATTGGGCAAATAAAAATTTGATTGCTAGAGGTGCCCGAAACCGGCTCTAGTATGGTGCTTAAGAGAATTGCTAGAGGTGCCCAAAACTGGCTCTAGTCGATTAAAGAAAAATCATTAAAAATATTGGAAAATTAATTAATTCACTAGAGGTGCATGAAATTGGCTCTAGTTGAATGAAAATATATAATGATAAAAAAACCCAAAGGAATTAATTTGAATGCCTATTGTTCACGTAGAATCCATAAAAATCATATTGTACACAACTTCGCACATACTCACAAGCATTATAGTTTGATTCCAAGGAAGTTTTAGGCCATCCAAAAAATTAAATGTCAATCATACTTCGTGCCACGGTTCTGAGGAATGAAATCAAGTACGAAGCAAATTTTATGATGATTAAAATCTCGGCAGGTTAAGTGTTAAGTGTCCAAAAGTACTATTTTTATCACCTTTTTACTCGTAAAATTTCTAGACTTAGGCTCATATTAGTTTCATTATTAGCCATTCATGCATGTTTGCAATGTTTCCTTGGTGGTCGTGCTTGATTTTATATTTTGATTAATTTTGTGAAAAAGGGTGATGTTGGTAGTTGTTTTTATGCGTGCATGATTAGTTTCCAGAGCAAGGCAGGGAGGATATGCCGAATTAGTTGCCGGAGCAATTCAGGAAGGATATGTCGAATCAGTTGCCAAGGCAATCACCGACAAGATATGGCAGCAGAAATTGATGACTGGATAAATCCAATATGACGTAGAGGAAAGATAAATCCTAAAGGAGTTGGAATTCCATGAAGAGGTCGAAGAGAGATTAAATCCCATAAGTTTAGGATAAGATATAGGAGGAATTAAATAAAAGTGATTTATCTCTTTTAGGTATTTAATTCCAACTTAATTTCCACCTCAAGAAAGACCTATCCATCTCCTATTTAAGGAAGGCCAAGCCGCAAGTCTTGAGATGTTCGATTAAAGAGAGAAAACCAAGAGGCTGCTCGACTTCTTCATCTTTTCCTTCTTGTTTCGATTAGGTTTATGTTAGGAAAACTTTGTTTTGTGTTTCTTTGGAACCTAGCCATGAACTAAATTTATTTGGCTAGGATTATTGTGTTTTGTAGTTGTGAGAAACGGTTGGATTTTGTTTAGGTAATAGAGTTTGCACTTTTAATTCAAGGTTTGTTCATTCTTGTTTTTTAATCTTGTTTACGAGTAAGTTAGGAGAGGATCTTGTGAACCATCTATTTATCTAATATCGAGAGAGTTAGATTCAAGAAACGAATGAACATGGCCTTTATTCGATCAAGCGATGGTGAAGACTAATCTGGCTTAGGAATAAATTAGGATTTCAACGGATAAGAAGAGCGCAAGATAGGTTGTTTGCCCACCAATGATTCACGCAAGGATGTATTATCAAGGCATGCACAATTAACTAGAGTTTCAACTTAGGGATAAGGAGGAACCATTGAAGAACGCTCCGCCGAACCTGGAAGGTTGCCGCCCAGTTGCCCATGCAACCGTTCTACTAGTTGCCCAGACAACCCAAACTGTGCTAGTTGCCACGGCAACTGAGTTGTTGTTGCACTCATTTACCAAGACGATCCATTCAAATATCACTCCTCAAACTCATGATAACCCGACCTATTCTCTCTCATTGGATTACATCTTCTTTTATTTAATTGCTTTTATTTTACTCGTTAATTAGAACTCCTACCATTACCAAACTTGTGTTTTTAATTTCAGTGTGAGAAAGTAGATTCCCGAAGTAGCACCAATCCATGTTGAGACGATATCTTTCTATACTATAACTTGCGACGTGTACACTTGCACCAATTGTGAAGCACTTAGTACGCGCAACAAGTTTTTGGCGCCATTGCCGGGGATTGGCAATAACGACTTTGTTTTTATTCTTGCGCTTTTATTTATTTTTACTTTTTATTGTTCAGTTTCCAAAGGGTTAACAAAATTTTGTTTTGCATTGGTGTATAACCAGGGCAAACCCAACAGCTCCAGAATATCCCCTTGATCCAGAAATTGAACGTACCTGGCAGAGGCTTAGACAAAGACTGAGAGCAGTAATGGTAGATCAAGTCGGCAATAACAATTCCAACGGAAATCAGGTTGTCACAGCAGGAGGTGGAGCGATTCTACCACCTCAAGCAAGAAACTGGACCGTTCGAGACTATTTAGAGGAAGATCTCAACGACCTAAACCCAGGAGTTGTCACACCTGAAATTTAAGCTGCCCACTTCGAATTAAAACAAGTAATGTTCAATATGATCAATACAATTGGTTAATTTGGCGGATTGATAGTTGAAGGTGCTAGACAACATCTCAAATCTTTCTTGGAGATTTGCAATTCATTCAAACTACAAGGAGTCCATAAGGATATTTTAAGGCTAAAATTATTCTCCTATTCACTAAGGAATAGGGCGAAATCTTTTTATACTATAACTTGCGACGTGTACACTTGCACCAATTGCGAAGCACTTAATACGTGCAACATCTCCCCTTCCCTTCTTTTGCATACGCGATGCTACCTCTTCTTTCTTACCCGATGACAATAAACTCACAATAATGTCAGTCATACTATGATCTTTCCTTTCGCAGCCATTATAAAACATACATTTTGATAATGTAGCCCTTTTTAATCGGCCCACCAGAGAAAGCCTCGGTTCCCTTCACTTGTGGCTACTGTATGGGAACAGTCTTGCAGGCAATGCTTTCCATAAACACCGAATCTAAATCTTGGTGTAATTTGATAAGTATTTATTTTGGTTATGTTTTTAGTCCTTATTTTGATTGAATATAAGTTTGAAGGACTTAAGTGGGTTGTTTTTATGTTGTTCTCATGCAGGTTACGTGATGCTGGAAATAAGCTGGAATGCAGCAGAAAATACTGGAGTCGTGAGCAGATTCATGGGCATGAACCAGGGCATGAATGCTGACTAGGGGCCACGTCAGCACCTTTTAGAAGCCGACGTCAGCAACGCAGATAGCTTATCAAGTCACTTATCAGATAGCTTATCATCCGAATTTTTATTTTAAAATTCAAACTTGGATAATTATCTTATGTATTTTAATTTAAATTTGGGATTTATCATCTTAGTTTTTTTAGGGTTTTCAGCTACTATAAATACTCCACTTTGGGGGTGAATTAAATCATCAAGTTATTCTATTGTTCTCTTCTTCGTTGAGTTTAATAAAAGCTCTCTATTTTTCAATTTCCATTTTTTCTCCATTTCTCTCTTTATTTAATTAAGTATGGTTTTTTCACCAATCATGCTTAACTAAATTCCCTTTAGCCAAAACCAACGCCAAACCCGACTAAACTCGTGAGATTAGGAAAGTACTTCAATCCTTCAACAACTCCTTTTTAGATTCTCTGTAAAATTGATTAGGCAATCGGCCTAATCTTTAGGCATCTCAATTGTTTCATTCCGAGAGCGCGCATCGGGTTGAAGTGGTTTAGATCCATCGTTGGGGACGAGGAAAAGCTTGTAGTCAATTCAACTCCCTAAGAACAAACTTAGTGGCGGTCCACTAAGGGGAATCAAAATCGGAAACAATTCTCATCGAGACGATTATCCGAGCACGGGCTTCTCCAGCACTAACTCAGATTTGAGTTAGCATCGATTGCCGTAGCTAACTCACTAAAGCTTGACTTCAAGGATTGCCATGGGAGTTGAATTTACCCAAGAGAAGTAAGTTGCAAGGGTTAGGCCTTGTAGACTGTAACCGGCAGGAAAGTCGAAGAAAAATCAACTTCAGTGATCGAAGATGTCGTGGTAAAGCGTGGCTTGAGGCTAATTCAATCCATAATTCATTTTCAATATTTGTTTTACGTTCTTATTATTTTTCTTTATCACTCAAATCACTTCTCTAAAATCCCCTTTTATTTTCTACAGGTTATTGGTCTAAATTAGAACGAAAGGTGTTAGAATTCCTATTCTCTGCGGATCGACCCTTACTCTCGCTATATTATTCTAAATCTTATTTATTTGAGTTTAAGGTTTTATTTTTGACACTATACGACGTGTGTCATAATTTATCACGTTCTACAATCCCTGCATGTTCTTCTTGTGATTCATTGCTTTCCATTGGCTCATCTATTCTAAGGTCTAGTCGTTTAGTCACCTCTAGTAGATCAACTCTCGTCTCCACATCCTTTGTGTTTACCAACAAAGGATCTTGCGACTCCGGAACAACTGTGTCATTTGAGACCTCTCTATCTATCCCAACATCACTCGCAAACTTCCTCCTCAACTCATTCATTTTAGTTTGTGGCGAAGCAAATCCCTATCATCATACTCTGATTCTACCGGATCTGACTGCACAAAATTATCCATCACCAGCCAGCCTAGATAAGAATCTTCCATCACGCAGACCGGGAATCCTTACCATCAGCAACTAAGTCTATCACTTCATCAATTTTCTCTACGTGATCTGTATTGATTTGGATGCTTGCCCTTTCAAAAGAGGATATGTCTTTTGTTCTCTTTTCAATACATGTTAATGATCCTCATGTGTTTGCAATATTGTTGAATGTTTCTTTAGACCATGTGTGTAATGAGAGGCCTATAATTGTCATCCACACGCGTCTGGATGTCATAGGAATCTCAGGCGACCACTATTCCAATCTAGTAAACCACTTGCAAAGGCGAATTGATTTACACCTCGCTCCCTTCACTTCCATTGAGTCACACATGATAAGAACCATTTTCCCAGATAGTCTCATGATCGGCAACCCCTCAAAACCTTCCTTATGCAGATCTCTAGCCACCTCTCTCACCTGTAGAGGTTATTTGGTCCAGCCTACCACGCATCTTTCTAGAATATTAAGGTGATCTGCGTCAACCACACCTTTCACCCGTTTGTGTATTCTAGTCTCTTTTTTCTCCTTATTTTTGGGAGTCCTAGCCGTCTTTCCTTCTATAGTTGAAATATCAGTGTTTGTTCCCCTTCTACGTCTCCAATATGTTGTTCTAGTCTCTAGTAATGCCAGGGATACTCTGAATTTTTATCCGTGTAACCAAAAACCATCAAGCCGCTCTATCACCCTATTTGCGTCCACTCTAGATCCCATCCTAACAAAGCCAAATCTCTTGCATGCTTTATCTCGCTTTGTGGGTATGAAAACATCCGAGAACCACCCAATGTCGATCGAACGCTTGCCATAATCCCTGCTAGTGGAACCGTGGTGGCACGTTTGCCACATAGCATGTCTATCAGCGTCGGCGTCCACTCTCTTGAGAATGCTCAGTTCTCGACATTTCTCAAAGTTAATAAATTTATTTATAATAATGTAAATACGTGAATAAATAGTGAACGTGTTTAAAACGATGTAAATATGTAAAAAAAAAATAGCGAATGTATTTACAACAATGTAAATACGTAAAAAATATTATGTGAGTATAATTGAAAAATTATTTTTTTAATATTCTAAAGGTGATTACAAAGTAATATATTTTCATACATATTCTTAATCTTTTGACAATGCACACACACCTTGTAGATAGATCAATTGAACTCGGATCTCCTAGGATGATCATCATCTGCTTTTGCATTGGGACCACTTATTGGGTTGAATTAAAAATTAATTAATTTAGAATCATCACAAAACTGATATGTTAAATAAACACCACTTTTACCTCAGTGATAAATATCATCCGATTTACATGTCACGACGTATTAAATACCACCTCTACCAAATACATAATTATTGATCCATATTGAGATAGTTCATATTTTTATATTTGATTATGATTTGTTAGTACTACTATTTTAAATTCTGTTTTACAGCTTTCCAACCACTTGCCAATATATCATCACAGCCTTCTCTATAAAATCAAAATCTGATTTTATAAATGGCTTTAAAGTCTGTTTGCTCACTAAAGTATGTATTATATCGCTTTGTCCTTATGATATTTTTAGATGTTTTACCCATTAATTTTAGTTGTCATACTCTTTAAGGTCTATTAAAAAAAATTATAGTCAATCATTGCACGCCACATAACGCTTTTGACCAAAGTAATATTGAGGACTTAAAAAGAAAGAAAATGACATGTTAAATTTTTGGGTAAACTATACTAATGACCACCGAACTATGGGGTTGGTGTCGATTTGACTACTATATTTTCAATTGTGTTAAATATACCACATAACTATTTAACTGGTTCCAATGTAGCCACCTGCCGTTAAATCCTAACAGAAAGATGATGTGGCAGTTAAAAAAAATTGTATAATTACACATTTAATCCCTATTACTTAGGCATTCTATCAATTTAGTCCTAATTTTTATTTAATAAAACAATTAATTATTTAATTAAGTGATGCCACGTGTCACCACCTCAATGGAGGACTTTAACTATTTATATTTGAGTTAATAATTTTATTTTACCCTCCAATGAGTTGGTGACATGTGTCACCACCCATTAAAGGAAGAAAATAACTTTCACCCTACAATGAAAGTAGTAGGGTTCGAACCAAGGTCCTCTTGGTAAAAGGTGTGTGTGTTTACCATCAAGCCAAACACACATCTATGATTTGTTGTACAACATTTATTATTTATCCTTAGTTGCTTTATTTTTAGCTTTTGATTTAGAACTTATCAGATTTGTATGGAATTAATAGATTATTCCTGATTGTATCTGCAGGGACTGATTAGTGGGTCAGCTGAACTAAGAGAGCAAGCAGCCCTAGGTCTTGGGGAACTTATAGAAGTGACTAGTGAGCAATCACTGAAGAAGTTTGTTATTCCGATAACTGGGTATGTACTCTAAAAAACTGGCAGGTTTAAATAACTAAAAAGATGTCACAAAGAGAGCCAAGCACTTACGAACAACCAAAGTTGTGTGCAAAACAATGTTTGGCTGATTGTTCAGCCTGGCTTGGTTCCCTGATGATGCACCAAAGCCTCGTTTAAAGGCCTGTGAAGTTCTTAAATAAAGTCTCATTTTTCCCTTAAATAAATTCATATTCTTTCCTTTGTTGACTGCTATTCAGTGTTTTATACTCTGATGTATTTCTTCTTCCATTTTTTCTGTTTCTTCACTGCAGGCCACTCAGCCGAATCATAAGTGATCGTTTTCCTTGACAAGTCAAGAGTGCAATTTTATCGACATTGAACATCATGATCCGAAAGGGTGGCGTCGCACTGAAACCTTTTTTTCCTCAGCTGCAAACAACATTTATCAAGTGTCTGCTGTTAGAACCAAAATATAATAGATATGAAATCTAAACCCCAGGATCTATCATGTCAAATCATGAAGAATAATAAACTGAATAAACCGAGTGCGGAAGCATACCTGAATTCTTTGATAGATTGGAAATCTTGAATCTTGATGTGAAAATCCCAAAACTTTGGTATTGATCTTCCAAGAAGATAGGTTATCTCTTGACGTAAAACTCTTTGACGGGGAAGGAGAGAAAAACAAGTTAACCTATTTCTTGGGGACCACTACCTCTTTATATAGTTGATTTATTAAATCAACTATTAAATATTTATAACTCTGCCCCTCATTGAATTATAAATATATCTTACGGTATCTACACTTTTATTTCCATGACATTTTAATACCTATGACACGCTTAACTTAATTGGTCACTTTATTTTGTGTCATACTTTATAATAGCAACATACATTTTTACATATGTGCCCACAATTGAGGATTTTAATCCAACAATCTCTCACTTGGGCAACATATGTTTCCTGATAAATGTACAACCTTATGAGCTCAAAATTTTTGCTATTATATAATAGGTATTCTATAACAATCTCGTCCATCAATTATATCCATATAGGATCAAAGCGGTCTTCGCCATATCAATCATGACTGGACCCATCAATGGTCACGTATACAAACATAATCAAATGACATAGATCAATCATGGATGTGTAGCATGGAAAATTACATGAAATGTGAACCGAACATGTCTATTTCCAACTGGTCCTCCTAAACCTTAGTGAGATCAACTTTACTGAATTCAGAGTGTACATAAACCAAAAGAACTTTATTTCTGCAGAAAATAATCTTAAATAACTTTAAACTGAAGTAACTGAAATTGTGTCTAAACCAAATGAGCATTATTTCAAAATTACAAACTCCCACTAAAACCGAATATCCTTAAATAACATTACACCCACATGAGTAGTGTGCTCATGAAAGACCTAGGGTGACAGTTTCTTAATATGCGCGCAATTATGAAGTTTGTACCAACATGCTCTATAGACACACAACCACTCTGAATTTTCTTTAACAACTAGGAACTTAATATTTATGTGCTTTAAATTTAAAATGTTCCTATTGTTTATAGAATAAATGAATGCATATTTATTGTCACAAAATAACTGAAGTGGTCTTTTTATTCAATCTATAAGTAGCAGTTCATGTGACAGAATTATTTTGCATCAATATTCAAATAGAATCGAAGTCTGTAAACCTGATGATCTCTAACTTACCAGAACTCCGACATGTGAGCAAGTAATTTTTTTTGTTCTTTGAAGATATCTCATAACCCCATTGGCTGCTATCTAATGGTCCATAATATGATTCCTCAAATATCTGTCTAACATTCCTACAATGTACACAATTTCCAAATGCATACATACTTAAGCATAAATTAGATTCTCAATAGCTTATGTATAGAGAATCTTTTAGATTTTCTAAATTTCAAAGTTACTTTTAGGGCATTGAGTAAGATAATACTTATCTTCTTTAGCAATATGAGTGTTACTTGGTTTACTCCCACTAAACTTGTAGTATATACAAGTGTCAACCAAATTCATCTCAAAACCAAATGAGATAATCAAAATGAAATTTATATTTTCAATAATAAGAGTCTTACTTAAGCTCATTGTAACCCCCTCATCCCGGTCTAGCCGGATGACCGGTCCGAGTGAGTCACACGGGGAAAACCGAAGCGATACCCGTTAAAGTTCCCCCTCGGTTAGCAACCCTATTTTTTTTTCATTTTAACTCTTGTCTAGATGAGTATTTAATTCTAAGTGATCAAACAGCGGAACGTAACACACGAGACAAACAGCCAAACCCCTAAACATTTCATATTTCACAATTTAGTCCAGCAGATTCCAAATACATTCAGTTTCAGTCCCGTCAACTTCTAACAACAATTCAGAGACCTATACTTAACATTTTTGAGTAAATAATACCTCTATTTCATGTAAAATTTTGTCCTCTACAACTTTGTAGAAGAACACTTTTTCCAGAAATAACTCTAACATGCTCAAAAATGCAGTTTTCACCAAAAGTTTCGAAACCTTGGGAAGGTTTCGAAACCTTTGACCATAGTTTCGAAACCTTGCCCAAAGGTTTCGAAACTTTGGCTGGCAGTAGCCTCTGGAATCCAAAAATTTGCAAAGGTTTCGAAACATTACCCCTAGTTTCGAAACCTAGGTGCAGCGGAGCATATTTTGCTTCATTCTAATGTCTTTCAATGATAAAAACACCTCATGTTCATATACAACCATACATAAGAGCTTAAATGAGGCAAAGGCACTCAACACCAACCATCCAAATCTAGAAGCATACGTCCTAGATTAAAAGTACTCCAACATATTCAAACATACTCAAGGCATGAAGGCAACTCCTAAGGCATAAGGCCAACATTCAACATGAACAATTTAGGCATGAGTTAACATTCATCAAGGCAACACAAGTCACACACAAACAAGGCATCAAGGAGTCTAAACATGCTCCTAACAACCAACAACTATCCAACAAAACCATACATGTCCCATTGCTCAAACCATTACATGTCTAACATTTAAAAATCCATACTTGATGAACTCAAGCCAAAAACCACACTTGGAGCCTTCCACTTGCACAAGCAACCCACGAACTAAGGATCTGCAATGTTGAACAAAGAGAGCGTAAGCAATGATGCTTAGTGAGGGTAAGCTCTAAAATCAAACCTCAACACTGCAGGGTCCGAGCACAATCAAGCCAAGGCATTACACAAACATGCCAAGGATCCACAAGAGCCACAATATAAGATGCATGAACAATATATACAAGTAAATGTCATGATCTTCAAGCTCTAACTTCCTCAACATAAATAGCCACATCAAACATCCACATAAGGATCATTAATCTCAATTCATAACACTTTCGTGCTTAGCACGTACTCACCATGACTCACCGTCATGCACAAACCACATTTTCATGCCTAGCATGTACTCACCATGACTCACCGTCATGCACAAACCACATTTCCATGCCTAGCATGTACTCACCATGACTCACCGTCATGCACAAACCACATTTCCATGCCTAGCATGTACTCACCATGACTCACCGTCATGCACAAACCATATTTCCATGCCTAGCATGTACTCACCATGACTCACCGTCATGCACAAACCATATTTCCATGCCTAGCATGTACTCACCATGACTCACCGTCATGCACAAACCATATTTCCATGCCTAGCATGTACTCACCATGATCCTCGGATCATGAAACCAACTCATAATATCATTTCACACGTCAACACCACATGCACATTATTAGCAACCATAACATATCTATCATCAACATGCATATAACAATGCATCAAACATGCCTCATCATACATGTATACAATATATACATAATCAACACCATCACAATTTAATACGAGGCATATACAACCATTAAAAAGTGCAACCCAAGTCTTTAATCAAAGCTTGGGATTAGGCTACCACTCTAATCCCAACTCTAAGTGGGTTTACCAAGCCCATCCTGGGTTCACATGCTTGAACCAAATACTCAAACCATTTTAAAAATATTTAACCACTCACCTAAGCTTCCAAGCTCAAGACCAAGCAAGCAACAACCTTCAACTTCTCGGATTAACTTCTGATGCTTCACCGATGCCCAAACTTGATTCTAATCAATCCCAAACACAAACAAAACATCCATAATCAATATCTTGTCATTGAAACTAACCCGGATTAACATTACCAAGCATCAAACACTTAAAACAAGTCCAAAAACAGAATTTTCGAGCAGCCCTTAACCCTCAATGAATTCTCCCATTTCAACCACCCAAACAAGCATCAATCACACCCAAAATGATCCTCATATATCATACTACCTACAGCCCCCAAAAACCAACATTAAACAGCCCCAAATCCCACTTTAAGACCCTCCAAAAACCCTCTCAAAGCCAAATTCCGAAAATTCCTAAAATCACTTGAAATTCATATATGATATACCATTTGACTTCCTTATACCATAACTAAGCATATAAAATCAAGATACACTACTTAACAACTTAAAAATCACATTTTTACTCAAAATATTCAAAACTTTCATTTTCTCAAAACTTCATGAAAACGAAAATAAATGGTACTTTTATGAAGGGGAAGATGAGGGGAAGTCAAAAATACCATTACCTTTCAAAACGGAGTTGAAATGAGGAGGGAAGGTGATGGATCGGTAGATTTGGGTGAGAAGCTCTTCTCTCCCGATGGTGAAGAAGAAAATGAATAATGGATGGGGTATTTTTGTTTTATTTATTTTAAAAGCCCAATGACCCTTTTGCCCTTAATGAAATGAAATATTCACAAGGACATATAATCCATGGCTATTTGGGGTTTAATTCTAAAACATAGCCTATCAACAATTTAATTTATTTGAAAACCAAACCCGAACCATTATTTAAATCATAAAACCAAACCCAAAATAATATTTTAATATTATTTTCACCTAACCCCTAAACCCGGGTGTTACAACTCTCCCCCACTTAAGGAAATTTCGTCCCCGAAATTACCTGGTGGAAACAAATACGGGAACTGCTCAACCATATCTGCTTTCTCTCCCACGTGGCCTCTTCCACACCTCTATGTCTCCATAACACCTTGACCAGCTCTATGGTCTTGCCACGTAACACCTTGCTTTCCGAAGCAAGTATCTCAACGGGCTCTTCATTATAGGATAAATCTGGATTTAACTCTATCTCCTCAACAGGCATCACATGAGAAGGGTCCGATCTATATCTCCTAAGCATAGAGACATGGAAGACATCATGGATCTTTTCTAACTCAGAAGGTAACCTCAAACGATAAGCTACAGGCCCAATCCGCTCAACAATCTCATACGGACCAGTGAACCTCGGACTCAACTTGCCTTTCCGGCCAAATCTCATTACCTTCTTCCATGGAGATACCTTCAGAAATACTTTTTCACCCACTGAGTACTCAACCTCTTTCCTCTTTAAATCTGCATAAGACTTCTGGCGATTGGAAGCTGCTTTCAAACGGTCACATATCAACTTCACTTTTTCTGTGGTTCCCTTAAGCAAGTCTGGCATAGGTAACAATCTCTGACCTATCTCAGCCCAACAAATCGGAGTCCTACACCGTCTACCATACAAGGCCTCATAAGGTGCCATCTGAATACTAGACTGATAACTGTTGTTGTAGGCAAACTCAACCAACGGTAAGTGCTTCTCCCAAGAACCTTGGAAGTCAATCACACAACAACGAAGCATATCCTCTAGAATCTGTATCACTCGCTCTGACTGCCCATCGGACTGCGGATGATACGATGTGCTGAAATGCAAACGACTACCTAAAGCACTATGCAAGCAACCCCAAAACCTCGAAGTAAATCTAGGATCCCTATCTGAAACAATAGACTTCGGAACCCCATGAAGTCTTACAATCTCACGGATGTACAAGTTTGCCAACTTGTCTAAGGAATCCGTAGTGTTCACTGCTAAGAAGTGAGCACACTTAGTGAACCTATCAACAATCACCCAAACTGAATTCTTCTTCGAAGGAGACAAAGGCAACCCCGATACAAAATCCATGGTGATCCTCTCCCATTTCCATTCCGGAATCTTCAAAGGCTGTAGCAAACCTGAAGGAACCTGATGTTCTGCCTTCACTCTCTGACAAACCATACAACGGCTCACATACTCGGCTACATCTCTCTTCAAACCAGCCCAGAAGTAATCATTCTTCAAATCTCTATACATTTTGGTACTACCCGGATGCATAGAAAAGGGACTCGAATGTGCTTCACTCAGAATCTGACGTCTCAACTCAACATCTTCCGGTACAACAATTCTATCTCTAAAGCACAACAAACTCTCACCACTGAAACTATACTCAGTCGGTCTTCCTTCAGCTATGTCTTGAACATGAGGAACTAGGCTCGCATCTTGCAACTGTTTCTCTCTAATCAATTGAATCAAAGAAGGCTTCACTTGGAACTCGGTGATCAAACCACCATCATCGGACACACTCAATCTAGCAAACATAGCTCTCAACTCAACGACCACTTTTCTACTCAAAGCATCGGCTACTACATTTGCTTTACCCGGATGGTACTCAAGGGTCAAGTCATAATCCTTTAGCAACTCTAACCACCTTCTCTGCCTCAAGTTCAACTCTTTCTGCGTCATCAAATACTTCAAGCTCTTGTGATCGGTGTAAACAATACACTTCTCGCCATACAAATAGTGACGCCAAATTTTCAATGCAAACACAACTGCGGCTAGTTCTATATCATGAGTAGGATAGTTCTTCTCATGAATCTTCAACTGTCTAGAAGCATAAGCAACAACTCTTCCATCTTGCATCAAAACACATCCTAAGCCTACGTAGGAAGCATCACTGTAAATCACAAACTCCTTACCAGAAACAGGTTGCACTAACACTGGAGCATTTGTCAAGGCTTCTTTCAATTTCTCAAAGGCCTTCTGTCTTGCATCTGACCATTCAAACTTGACTCCCTTTTGCAACAATTTAGTCAAAGGAGCAGCTACTCTAGAGAATCCATCAACAAACCTCCTATAGTAACCGGCTAATCCTAGGAAACTTCTAATCTCGGTCACGGACTTAGGTTGTTTCCACTCAACAATAGCCTCAATCTTCGATGGATCAACACGGATACCTTCGGCCGAAACAACATGGCCAAGAAACACAACCTCTCGAATCTAGAACTCACACTTACTAAGCTTCGCATACAACTGGTTGCTCAACAATCTCTGTAAAACAAATCTCAAGTGCTCATCATGCTCTTCTTCTGTCTTCGAGTACACAAGTATATCATCAATGAAGACAACTACAAAACGATCTAGATAGTCCCTGAAAATTCTGTTCATCATGTCCATGAATGCTGCTGGTGCATTCGTGAGCCCAAATGGCATCACAAGAAACTCATAGTGACCATATCTAGTCCTAAAAGCTGTCTTCGGAACATCACACTCTTTCACCTTCAACTGATAGTACCCGGATCTCAAATCTATCTTCGAGAACATTGAAGCACCTCTCAACTGATCAAACAAATCATCTATACGAGGCAACGGATACTTGTTCTTCATAGTCATCTGATTCAACTGTCTATAGTCAATGCACATACGCATACTGCCATCTTTCTTTTTCACAAACAACACAGGAGCGCCCCACGGAGAACTACTAGGCCTAATGAAACCACGGTCTAATAATTCTTGCAACTGACTCTTCAATTCTTTCAATTCTTTCGGAGCCATGCGGTACGGAGCTATCGAAATTGGATTAGACCCTGAAACTGTCTCAATCACAAACTCAACATCTCTGTCAGGAGGCAAACCCGGCAACTCTTCAGGAAACACATCTGGAAAGTCGCACACTGTTCTGATATCCTTCGGTCTAGCTTCACTCATATCCGAATTCATTACATAAGCTAAATAAGCTCCACATCCAGAGTCCATCAACCTATGAGCCTCTAAAGCTGACACCACATTAGACAAGAACTTAATGTTCTCACCCACTACTACTATCTCGTAGTCATCAGAAAGCTTCAAAGAAATTCTCTTTGTCTCAAAATCCACACTAGCCTGATGCTCAACCAACCAGTCCATACCCAGAATGATGTCAAAACCGTAGAAAGGAAGCTCCATCATATCAACTGAGAACATATGACCCTGAATCTTCAGTGGACACCTCCTATACATACGTCTAACCACAACTGTCTCACCAAAAGAACTAGTAACATGCATACCTACATCTAAGATCTCAACAGGGATATCTAACTTATGTGCATGCTCACTCAAAATGTAGGAATGCGTAGAACCCGAATCCACCAAAGAAAGCAAAGACATAGACTGTAACTCGAAATTACCTGCTATCACATCGGTGTCGTTCCCGACCTCTATCTGAGCATAAATTCTCGCTGGTCCTCCCGCCTCTGGCTGTACAGCCACAACATGAGCAAGGTTCCTCTGAGCATCTCCCCTAGATGCATCAGCCCTAGGCTGGAAGTAGCCACGACCGCGCCCACGGCCTCTCTGAAAATCATTACCTCTCGCAGGAGCCTGAGCTATGTTCGGTGCCTGAGCTGCCTGATGCGGACAATCTCTCTTAAAGTGGTCCCTCGAGCCACAGTTCCAGCAAGCACGGAAGTTACCCCAGCACTCACCAGCGTGTCGTCTCCCACACTGTGCACACTCGGGCAAACGCCCTTCTCCTCTATGGCCCTGATGGCCTCTACCAGGGTGGTCACCGCCACGTCTCTGATCAAACTGATGCCCACCACCTTTGTGCCTCTTGGCATCTCTACCATCAAAGTGGTTATGTCTCTTGCCAGAACTAGAACCACCAGTTCGTTTGGCCGAACCCAAACTATGTTCTAAATCTTTGGCCCTCGCGACCAACACATCAAGGTCTGAGTAATCAGAAGCTAACGTGTACATCTTAACCTCTTCATTCAACCCGTAGCGGAATCGGTTGCAACGTTCCACTTCAGTAGGAACCAACTCTGGGGCATACTGACTCAAGTGAACAAAGCGAATCTCATAGTCAGACACAAAAGCATCTCCCTGAGTAAGAGCCATGAACTCTCTCTTCTTCTCATCCAAGTACCTCGGTCCCAAGTACCTCTTTCTGAATGCAAACTCAAAGAAATCCCAATCTATCTCGGCCTCTGGAACCCCGGCAGTAATGGTGACCCACCAGGTGTAGGCATCACCCTGAAGCAATGAGATCACACATCCCAATCTACGTGCGCCCGCACAACTCATCTGAGCCAAGATACGAACTATCTTTTCCAACCACAACTCCGATCTCTCTGGAGTAGATCCTCTAAACTCCTCAGCTCCCAAACTACGGAGCCTCTCTAAAGGTAGACTAGCATCATCATACCTAGGCTGAGCTGCAGCCTGAGCTCCCGCAACTGCGGCCTGGAAAGCTCCCGCTATCGCTTGCACTAGCGGAGTCATATCAATTCCAGCTGGACCTTGGCCACCTTGGCCACCTTGAGGTCTATCTCCCCTGGTTCTATCTTCACCTCCAGCTCCAGGTGGTGGAGGTGGTGGTGGTGGAGGTGGTGGTGGAGCGCCAACTCCCGCGGCCACCGGCCCTTCCAAATGAGCCTCCACACCAACAGCCGGCTCAACAGGAGCCGCAACCCGTGGTTCCTAACGAACCAATCTCGGTCTACCTCTCGGTCTAGACATCGCTCTCACAAATATTAACTACAACCACAACAACAAAACATACAAGTTGGGTTAGCAAGGCAAGGCTTCCAAGTGTTCAAGTACGTTCCCTCACTAAAGCAAAACCATTTTCCAATGTAATAGTAGCAATGGGACTCACACACACATGCTTTGAATAAAACAAGCAACATACTTGTCAAACAAGCAACCATTCCTACAAAGCAAGCAACCATTCATTACAGCATACTCGAATAACCAACAACATGCTTACATGATAAGCAAACACTGTGCATCTTAATCATAAAACACAACTTACTCACTTACCTGCCCAAGGTCTCGGAAACCTGGCTCTGATACCCACAAATGTAACCCCCTCATCCCGGTCTAGCCGGATGACCGGTCCGAGTGAGTCACACGGGGAAAACCGAAGCGAAACCCGTTAAAGTTCCCCCTCGGTTAGCAACCCTATTTTTTTCATTTTAACTCTTGTCTAGATGAGTATTTAATTCTAAGTGATCAAACAGCGGAACGTAACACACGAGACAAACAGCCAAACCCCTAAACATTTCATATTTCACAATTTAGTCCAGCAGATTCCAAATACATTCAGTTTCAGTCCCGTCAACTTCTAACAACAATTCAGAGACCTATACTTAACATTTTTGAGTAAATAATACCTCTATTTCATGTAAAATTTTGTCCTCTACAACTTTGTAGAAGAACACTTTTTCCAGAAATGACTCTAACATGCTCAAAAATGCAGTTTTCACCAAAAGTTTCGAAACCTTGGGAAGGTTTCGAAACCTTTGACCATAGTTTCGAAACCTTGCCCAAAGGTTTCGAAACCTTTGACCATAGTTTCGAAACCTTGCCCAAAGGTTTCGAAACTTTGGCTGGCAGTAGCCTCTGGAATCCAAAAATTTGCAAAGGTTTCGAAACTTTACCCCTAGTTTCGAAACCTAGGTGCAGGGGAGCATATTTTGCTTCATTCTAATGTCTTTCAATGATAAAAACACCTCATGTTCATATACAACCATACATAAGAGCTTAAATGAGGCAAAGGCACTCAACACCAACCATCCAAATCTAGAAGCATACGTCCTAGATTAAAAGTACTCCAACATATTCAAACATACTCAAGGCATGAAGGCAACTCCTAAGGCATAAGGCCAACATTCAACATGAACAATTTAGGCATGAGTTAACATTCCTCAAGGCAACACAAGTCACACACAAACAAGGCATCAAGGAGTCTAAACATGCTCCTAACAACCAACAACTATCCAACAAAACCATACATGTCCCATTGCTCAAACCATTACATGTCTAACATTTAAAAATCCATACTTGATGAACTCAAGCCAAAAACCACACTTGGAGCCTTCCACTTGCACAAGCAACCCACGAACTAAGGATCTGCAATGTTGAACAAAGAGAGCGTAAGCAATGATGCTTAGTGAGGGTAAGCTCTAAAATCAAACCTCAACACTGCAGGGTCCGAGCACAATCAAGCCAAGGCATTACACAAACATGCCAAGGATCCACAAGAGCCACAATATAAGATGCATGAACAATATATACAAGTAAATGTCATGATCTTCAAGCTCTAACTTCCTTAACATAAATAGCCACATCAAACATCCACATAAGGATCATTAATCTCAATTCATAACACTTCCGTGCTTAGCACGTACTCACCATGACTCACCGTCATGCACAAACCACATTTCCATGCCTAGCATGTACTCACCATGACTCACCGTCATGCACAAACCACATTTCCATGCCTAGCATGTACTCACCATGACTCACCGTCATGCACAAACCACATTTCCATGCCTAGCATGTACTCACCATGACTCACCGTCATGCACAAACCATATTTCCATGCCTAGCATGTACTCACCATGACTCACCGTCATGCACAAACCATATTTCCATGCCTAGCATGTACTCACCATGACTCACCGTCATGCACAAACCATATTTCCATGCCTAGCATGTACTCACCATGATCCTCGGATCATGAAACCATCTCATAATATCATTTCACACGTCAACACCACATGCACATTATTAGCAACCATAACATATCTATCATCAACATGCATATAACAATGCATCAAACATGCCTCATCATACATGTATACAACATATACATAATCAACACCATCACAATTTAATACGAGGCATATACAACCATTAAAAAGTGCAACCCAAGTCTTTAATCAAAGCTTGGGATTAGGCTACCACTCTAATCCCAACTCTAAGTGGGTTTACCAAGCCCATCCTGGGTTCACATGCTTGAACCAAATACTCAAACCATTTTAAAAATATTTAACCACTCACCTAAGCTTCCAAGCTCAAGACCAAGCAAGCAACAACCTTCAACTTCTCGGATTAACTTCTGATGCTTCACCGATGCCCAAACTTGATTCTAATCAATCCCAAACACAAACAAAACATCCATAATCAATATCTTGTCATTGAGACTAACCCGGATTAACATTACCAAGCATCAAACACTTAAAACAAGTCCAAAAACAGAATTTTCGAGCAGCCCTTAACCCTCACTGAATTCTCCCATTTCAACCACCCAAACAAGCATCAATCACACCCAAAATGATCCTCATATATCATACTACCTACAGCCCCCAAAAACCAACATTAAACAGCCCCAAATCCCACTTTAAGACCCTCCAAAAACCCTCTCAAAGCCAAATTCCGAAAATTCCTAAAATCACTTGAAATTCATATATGATATACCATTTGACTTCCTTATACCATAACTAAGCATATAAAATCAAGATACACTACTTAACAACTTAAAAATCACATTTTTACTCAAAATATTCAAAACTTCCATTTTCTCAAAACTTCATGAAAACGAAAATAAATGGTACTTTTATGAAGGGGAAGATGAGGGGAAGTCAAAAATACCATTACCTTTCAAAACGGAGTTGAAATGAGGAGGGAAGGTGATGGATCGGTAGATTTGGGTGAGAAGCTCTTCTCTCCCGATGGTGAAGAAGAAAATGAATAATGGATGGGGGTATTTTTGTTTTATTTATTTTAAAAGCCCAATGACCCTTTTGCCCTTAATGAAATGAAATATTCACAAGGACATATAATCCATGGCTATTTGGGGTTTAATTCTAAAACATAGCCTATCAACAATTTAATTTATTTGAAAACCAAACTCGAACCATTATTTAAATCATAAAACCAAACCCAAAATAATATTTTAATATTATTTTCACCTAACCCCTAAACCCGGGTGTTACACTCATAGATGAATTTCTTTAATTTACATATCATTGATATTGTATCATAAGACACAACTATATGATTGTACCATATAAATAATTTCTTCAATGTTGCCATTGAAAAACACAAGCTTAACATTCATCTTATGTAGCTCAAAGATTAAAATAAGCAACAAGCGTCGTGATTATCCTGAAAGAGTCTTTCAATAAAAACTTGAGAGAAAGTCTCTACAAAATTAATGTCTTCTTTTAGAGTATATCCTTTAGATACAAGACGTGCTTTATACTTATCCACATTACCATTTTCATCCCTATTGGTTTTAAATATCAATTTACAACCAATTGGTTTGCACCTTAAGGTAATGACACAAGTTCCAAAACTTTATTGTCTTGCATAAAATTATACTCTTCTTGAATGACATCAATCCACTTTTGAGAGTTAAAACTTTTATGGTCTGATAAAAATGATTAAGTCATTTTCTATCATTCCATTGTTACCTTATTTTCTTGAAGAAATACAACATAATAATTCGGAATAGCATTTCATCTTCCTCTCGTGGACCTCCTCTTTAATGACACTTGTTTTTTAAGGTTGTTGAGTTTGTTCTTCTGAAACAATTATCTTATCTTAAATGAGAGTTGTTCAATATTATTTTGCTGAGGTACTTGATTCACTTCTTGATTAATGATAGTTGTGAAAACTTAAACATCATCAAAAGTGATAGTATGAATTAAATTTTAATTCAATACCTCCTCAAAAAACAAAGCATCTAACCTTATTTCTCCCTCCAAACTCAACATCCTAAAAAGGTTATAAATCTCTCCTTAAAGTAATCTTCATTGTGGGATCATAGAATTTGCAGCTCATGGATCACTCAAAATAACTGAAGTAGTTGCTCGCTTTTAAACATGAATTACTTCACATGTGTCCTAACTTGTTACAAAAGAAATCAACCCTTTTATAATTTATTGTTGTTTCTTTTGAGTATGACCCTTAGTAACTTTATTTTAATATTTTCTTTTATTGCCCTTATCTTAGAGACACTAACTAAATGAGCACTAACAAAATGTGTACTTTTATACTTATAATGCTTCAACTTTACTTCCTATTGAACACAATGAGAAATGAGCCTAATTAGAGTATATTTCTCATTTTTGACAGTTGTAACTGATTTTAAATTGGTTAAACTGTATAGGAAGCGGTACCACAATCATAAGAACAACCAATTGTTAGAGAGTTTGATCTTATGTGCCTTATATTTTTAAGCAATATAAAGAATTTTTATAATTTACCCCCTCACATTTCCTTGACCCTTATACTTCATAGACATCAAAGAAAGCATAAGTGATGTCATCTTAACCTTAATGTTTTGGGTAAAACATTTCTTAATTTCGTCAAGGAAACCTTTAGTATGAATAATCTCTTTAGATTTATGCTCCTAAAGACATCTAGAATGTTGTGTTTTATGATCATTAGACTCATGCGATTCGAACGATCTCACCTCTCAAAATACCTTTTATGGGTGCTTACCGCGGTGAGAGGTGCAAGTTGTTCATTCCTTAGTGCAAAGTCTATGTTCATACATCAAAATACTATATGTAAGTGTCTTTTCTATTCCTTGAAATTAGTTTCACTAAACACGAGTGTAGAATGTATTTAACAGATATTGTGACAACAAAAATAAATTACCTAAATATAGAACAAAAATAAGTAAATAAAATAAAAACAAGCTCACATAAATATTCATAAGTAAACAAATAAATTCAAAATAATGACTAGTTCCCCTCAAGATACCAAGCACAACATTAATATCAAGTCTTTGGACAGTAATATTAATTGTAAGCGGTACTCTTGTTGTAGCAATCAAACATTGACAATAAACTATGTCAAAAAATAGGCTAATCTTTGGACTAACGTATTGCTCACATAAAATACCTTATAATTGTCACACATTTATCGCCACAGTTGTCGTTGTAATTCTGCCAAATATTAACTTTCCTTTGGGCCAATTAATAAATGCATGAATTACAAAAACCCATAATTATCTTAATATTTTAAATAAACTAATCTACACAAAAGCGGTCACTTTGGTGACATTATGTTTCAACTAATCCATTAAAATATTAGACATCCAAAGCCAAAATATGAATTTATTTGTTTCAAAATATCTGTCTTAATTTTATCTTTCAATCAAATTAAAAGATAACCACAATAATAATAAATTTGAATAAAGGTAAACCTCATATCAAGATACCGGACACTCTATTAATATTTCATCTTTGGACAAAATATTAACTTTTAAGTGATATCTTGGTATAGTAATCAAACATTGATAATAAGAACATGTCAAACAGAAATCTTCCTTTGGGCCGATTTATTGCTGACACGTAAAACTGAATAATTATCACATGTTTATTACCACAGTTGCACATGTAATAATGTTAATTATTAACCTTCCTTTGGGCCGATTAATGCTAACATAATCCGACTAACATGCACAAAACCTTCTATATTTCAAAATAAAATAATTTCCACAATAGAGGTCACTTTGGTGACTTAATGTTTCAATTAAATTATTTTAAAATATATACAATAAATATACCGATATCCAAATTTAAAATTTTGTAACAGTCAAAACTGAAAATCTAAATCCTTGACTGTTTCTTTAAAAAATTCCTTAAGCATGCATTTACCAAAATAAAACTTGGATTCAAAACAACCAATTTTTAACTTAAATGAATAATTCATAAAATGATCACATTAAACTTTAAAAAATATCCATAATAACCTAATAACCAAAGTTAAAATTCTTGATCAAACTGAATAGGATATGAATTTCATAATATTAATGACATGCTTTCCAAAACCAAAACCAAAACCAAAACCAAAACCAAATGTATATATAATACCAAACAAAAACACAATAATAATTCAAAAAAAAACTAGTCACGTGCCGTAACTTATACAATTAATCCAAACTGAATTTTGATTAAACCAAATCAAATCTACATATAAATCTGTAATAATAATGTCCTTATAATTAAAAAAATGCTTTAGAGTCATTAACCGAATATACTTAAGTTTCGATTCAAACTTCAACATCAAACGGACATTGCATAGATTTAATGTGATTTTAAAAACAGACTTTAATATGTGAGTAATCATTGCTTGAGTAAAACCTAAAATTACTGAATCCATAAAGGAAACACAATCTACCAACATTGGCCAATAACCTAAAATAAAGAAATAGCATAGAAACATAATTGCCTTTAATTTCTAAGCTAAAACCATTAACTAATGATATATATACTTTTCGACAATTCATGGAGGATTATCCGGATATATATATTCAAATAAGGTTAATTACTTAATGGCTGTAATTAGGTATTTAGGGGAAAATTGATTCAACCATGAATTGATCGATTTTTTTAACAAAAAAAACTGAATGATAAACCCCAAATCAGTTTACCACAATTAAGAATAGCAAGCCTATCAAACAATTCAATTCGCATGCAATTCAATAATTGTTTTAAAAAAAAAACTAATACTGTAGCCATAATTAAAACAAAACCTAAAAATTTCAATATGAATATAAATTCATAGAGCCTTAAGAGCGAATTAATAAAAGATAATTAATTTATTCTCATTGATTAAACATGACGAGTCTCTGATGCCACTTGTTAGAACCAAAATATAATAGATATGAAATCTAAACTCCAGGATCTATCATGTCAAATCATCAAGAATAATAAACTGAATAAACCGAGTGCGGAAGCATACCTGAATTCTTTGATAGATTGGAAATCTTGAATCTTGATGTGAAAATCTCAAAACTTTGGTATTTATCTTCCAAGAAGATAGGTTATCTCTTGACGTAAAACTCTCTGACGGGGAAGGAGAGAAAAACAAGTTAACCTATTTCTTGGGGACCACTACCTCTTTATATAGTTGATTTATTAAATCAACTATTAAATATTTATAACTCTGCCCCTCATTGAATTATAAATATATCTTACGGTATCTACACTTTTATTTCCATGACATTTTAATACCTATGACACGCTTAACTTAATTGGTCACTTTATTTTGTGTCATACTTTATAATAGCAACATACATTTTTACATATGTGCCCACAATTGAGGATTTTAATCCAACATCTGCAAGATAATACAAGGTCTTTTTGAAATCTGTAGCTGTCTCAAAAGTACTAATATTTATTTATTTATTTATAATATATTTATATTATAACAAGTCAAGAGTACAATTTTATCTACATTGAGCATGGAATGAATCGAAAAAGTGCTAAATCAAAAGCCAAAAATAAAACAACTAAGGATAAATAATAAATGTTGTACAACAAATCACAAATCTGTGTTTGGTTTGATGGTAAATACACACACCTCTCATCAAGAGGACCCTGGTTTGAACTCTACTACTTTCATTGTAGGGTGAAGTTTAAATAATTAATTGTTTTATTAAATAAAAATTAGGACTAAATTGATAGAATGCCTAAGTAATAGGGATTAAATGTGTAACTATACCAATTTATTTTTAACTGCCACATCATCTTTCTGTTAGAATTTAACGGCAGGTGGCTATATTAGAACCAATTAAATAGTTATGTGGTATATTTATCACAATTGAAAATATAGTGGTCAAATCGTCACCAACCCCATAATTCGGTGGTCATTAGTATAATTTACCCTAAATTTTTTAAGTTTTACTTTTCAGTTAAATCCTAAAAAAAAATTCTTTAATACCAAGACTCATATTGAACTTTATTTTTTTTTAATTTAGTCTAAAATTATTTTATAATATATTAATTATTATATTATTATTAAATTTATTTAAATATAATATAATATATTAATATTATTTTCATGTTTTTATTTTTTATTCAGTAGATTTAATATTCACTATTTATATTATTTTCATATTATATTTAATATATGAATTCCATATTTAATATATTATTTAATATTTTTATATTAATTTAATATATTAAAAATACAATACAAATATTTTTAATCAATGAATATTATTTGAATATATGCATATTATTTTTCTGTATTATTTAAATATTAATATTATTCTCATATTAAAATATTGTTAATATTAAAATATTTTTAAAATAATATTAATATGTTAAAATAATATTAATATATTAAAATAAAACATAAATAATATTAATATGAAATGTTAAACGTTAACTATATTAAATTATTATGAAATCATACTTATTCGATCAAAAAAATTAACTCTATTAAATTAATATATTTAAATACTAAAAAGATATATTAAAATTTAATATATTAAATTTTCTTTAACATATTAATTATTAATATACTAAATATATTAAACACTTAAATATTTTACTAAAATTATTATAATAATTTTTAATTTATTTTTATTTTATATTTTGAATATTAGTGATTAAATATTAACATATTAAAATAATTTTTTAAATGTAAAAAATGAAATTATATATTTAAATAATGCATCAAAATAATATTAATATTAAATATTTGAAATAAAAATTATAAAATATTATAATATGAAAAAATAATTTTAAATCAATAAAATTAAATATATTATAAATAATAGAATAAATTATAAAATAAAAAATAGGGGTTATTATCATATTAAATAAAAATTTTAGGGACTAAATTAAAAAAAATATGAGAAACTTAATATGACATTTACCTTTTTTTATTAAAGTCATACGCATTTCTTTGGTAAATAATTCTACGTTTGGCTGAATACATGGTACAAATGTCTCATGTACTATACAAAATTTTTTAATGTCGTGTATGCACTTTGTAAACGTTCAATCGGTCCCATGTACTTTTCATTCGTTATACAAAATACCCCTCGTCCCTAACACCGTTAGACTTAATATGACATATACCTTTTTTCATCAAAGTACATACACGACATTGGAAAATTTTGTATAATACATGGGGCATTTCTACTATTATCCCTATTCTAATGGACGTTAAAAATGAAGCCATTGAGGTAAGGTTTTCAGGTTAAGGGTAGATCATTTGGCAAAACAAATACTTTAAAAGACAAATCTGTAGCAAATATATACTTTGTGAGCAAATATAATTTTCGGGGACACAAACAATGCAGAAATGTAAAGTTTTGAAAATCAATCCTTAGGCGATCTTCAGAATTATTCGTAAGTGCTCTTTGACAATGACTATCTATAGTGCAGTTTCTCTAGTTTTGTTTAATCTCAATTTAGGGTCTTTAATTTTATTATTAATAAAAATATTCACATATTTTTCAGCAATCTAAATCCACATAATGTGTTTTTAAAGATAAAAATAATATTCTTGACAAGAGAAAGTGAATTACCTAGCAGAGAAGTGCTATTAATTGGTGCCTCCTTACGAACTGTGAGAGATGCGTCGTCACCTCGTAGTCATTGATGCCTGTGGTTTGTGTGGAGCACACTCGGAATTGATAGACCATTTATTCTGTTGTTGTCTGACAGCGTCCTCCGTTTGGGCTCCGGTGGTTAAGCCATATAAGCTCTCGGAATTTATGAGCATGGATAGAATTGAGTGGTTGCAGGTTAACCTTTCTGTCCCGACTTATTTTACTCGCAATCCTGAAAACTGGGAAGTAATGTTTGGTGCGATAGTCTGGAGATTGTGGCTTAATCGAAATTGCATCATGTTTGATCTAGATAACATTGAGCGCAGATCGGTTTTGGACCTGATTGGGTCACTCTTGGAGGATATGGTTACTGATCTCCCGATTCAAACTAGGCCTAATGTAGGTCATGGCCAGTCCGAGCATTGGCAGCCCCCTATGGGTGGTTGGATTAAGCTAAACTCTGATGGTTCTAGGAACCCTGTAAGAGGCCATAGTGCGTGTGGAGGGGTTCTACGGGACGAGGAGGGTAGATCATAGATGGATTCGGGGATATAATAAGTAGTAAGTACATCGGATCTTGCTATAGAGTATTTATGAGGGCATGCTACAAGCGTGGCAAATTGATGTCCAAAACTCATCGTGGAGACAGATTTTTTTGGAGGCGTTGTATCTTATAGATTGGAATGATAAATCGGCTGCGCCTTATACTATCCTCTTCTACATCTGGCAGCTGTTGGAACAGAGTTGGGAGGTGGCCATACACTTCACTCGACGAAATTGTAATCATATTGCAGATGGCTTAGCCGAGTCTGCTCTAGGCTCTCCCGGTCCCCTTCAAATCTATCTTGCTCCTCCAGATTTTATTTTACAACGTTTACGTGAGGATTGTACTGCTCTCTTGAGCTAGGCCATTAGGCTTCTTCATTTATCATCAAAAAAAAAAAAAAAAAAAAAAACTTGGTACATAACCTTGCAAAATTGTAATTACATTACGATTCTTTATTATTTTCCTTTTTTTATTGAAGAAATTCATTTACTATAAAGATGATTAATCCCATAATTTGGACAAAATCTTCGACTTTTTTCGGTGTTTTTTTATGCACCAACACTAAATAATTAAATTTTAAGCCCTAATATTAAATTCTAAATCTTAAAACTTAAATCTTAAATCTTCAAAAATACACATTACCCCCAATTCTCTAAACACTAAACATAAACCCTAATCTCAAACCTTTCTAAAGCCTAAACTTAATTTTTTAGTGCGGGGCTTAAATTGGGACACCGAAAAGGGACAACGAATTTCTATTAGCATAATTTATCGCCATGCTTAAAGTTAAAACATAATTATGGGTTTATATTCAGGTTTTTTTCAAACTTCAAAATAGTAGTTCATGGATTTATTTATTAAATATTAAATTAATATACTAAATATTAATGTATATATTAAATTAATAAATGAAACAATATTAATTTATATATTAAATTAATAAATGAAACAATGATAGTTCATGGATTTATTTATTAAACATATTCATTGTTAAATTAATATACTAAATATTAATTTACATATTAAATATTAAATTAATAAATGAAACATTGAATTATTTTAATAAATTACTATTATAATTTTTCTAGTTTGTTTTAATTTTATATTTTCAATTTTAATAATATATTAATATTGGACTAAATAATATATTAAATATTAATATATTAAATAATTTATTAAATGTAAAGAATGAAAGTATATATTAAAATAATATTACAATTATATTAGTTGTAAATATTAAATATTTTTAATAAAAAATTAAAAATATTATAAAATAATTTTAAATCAATTGAATTTAAATATATTATAAATAATATTAGTCGAATTATAAAATAGAAACAATAAGGGTTAATCTCAGGTTAAACAAAAAATTTGGATACTAAATTAAACAAAAGTAAAATATGAAAGACTTAACATGACATTTACCTTTTTTTTAAGTTATATGCATTTTTTTTTTGGGTAAAAAATTCTACGGGTTGGCTGAACTGTATTCTAATGTACGTTAAAAATGGAGCCATTGAAGTAAGGTTTTAAGGTTAAGGACACATGTTTGAAAATACAAATACTTTAAGAAATAATTCGGTAAAAAAAATACTTTGCAAGCAAACATGCATTTTAAGCCTTTGTAAATTGAAATTTTTTTTTTCGGGACACAAACAATGACTATATATAGTGCAGCTTCTCTAGTTTTATTTAATCCCGATTTAAGATCTTTAATTTTATTATTAATAAATATTCAGCCCTCCGGGAAAAAAAAATGTTTCTCATAATTTTTGGCAATCTAAATCCGCATAATTTGCCTTTGAAGATAAAAACAATATTCTTGACATGAGAAAATGAATTTCCTAGCAGAGAAGTGCAGATCCAATGCTATTAAAAATACACTTGGTACATAATCCTGCAAATTTGTAATTACTTTACGATTCTTTATTATTTCCCTTTTTTATCGAAGAAATTCATTTACTATAAAGATGATTAATACCATCATTTGGATAAAATTTTTAACTCTTTTTGGTGCTCCTTTTTATACCCAACACTAAAAAAATTAAACTTTAAGACTTAACCTTAAATTCTAAGTCTTAAACCTTAAACCCTAAAAAATATACTCTACCCCAATCCCTAAAGACTAACCATAAACTCTAACCTTAAACCTTAACTCTAAAGCATAAACCTAAATTTTAGTGTGGGAGCACAAATAGAGACACCGAAAAAGGGCAAATAATATCTATTTCCATAATTTTATCACCATGCTTAAAGTTAAGACATAATTATGGGTTTATATTCGGGTTTTTTAATTACGGTATTTACAAAGGACAAAAGACTTGAAAATGATAGTTGATGGATTTATTTATTATTTTTGGAAGCACCAAAGAAAATAAATTTTATGTTTGTGTCGTTAGCAGTGACAATGATGATAACATAAAGTTGTGTAGAAGAAAGGAGATTTGAAGATCAAGCATAAGATATGGAGATTATTTCTGAATGTTGTGTGCCTTGTAAGTTCTGTTGAATCCAAGTTGGGTTGCCCCACAATAAGTACACATATCTCTTTTAAGAATTGCAACTTGCAAAGGAGTGCCTCTTTTAGAGATGTATATGTTTGATTTGGTATGGCCATTATGGTCACCACTTGCCCTTAATTTTATTGATCGTTTTAGGCCTCATTATTACTTTTTCTTTTACACTCATCAAAACAAATTATTTAATTAGCATAAAGTACATGAATAAATTACTTAAATTAAGATTATGTCACACTCACTTACTTGGTGGATGAAAAAAAATATTTTAAAAAATAACAAGCGGTAGCTTTCTTTGTATTGAAAAGGTTTTCATTTTTTTAAATCTTTAGCGAAAAGCAGGGTACGTTTGGTTCTAGAGAATGAGGTCCGTTTTCGTTTTCGTTTTCGTTTTCATTTTCATTTTCTTAAAAATGAAAAACAATGATGAACGTTTGGTTGTAAAAATAGAAAATGATTTTTAGAAAATGAAAACAAAAATGAGTGAAAATTTGAAAACTTAAATCAGTTCATGGCTGGGCAAATATCCGAAGTATCTTCGTTCATACAACCTATTTTTCCAGATATAAAATAAATGCTAAAGTAACAGAAAGGGAAGAGAAGAACTCCCAATCCGCGATGGACTTGCAGCGCCACAAATCGCCCTAGACTTGCAACCTCTCTCAAGGTCAGACCCTTGGAGCTTCTACGATGGAGGACACCAAGTGAGGAAGAAGAAGAAAAGAAAAGAGCCACCATTAGCTTTCTCTCCCTAGCCTTTTTGTCACCTTTTCACGCTCTCTTTTTAATGAGGGTCTTGTGTCCTTTATATAGTGGGGCTCCTATGGTTTTGTGTCCTAATGATTCTTTGGCATCCAGACAATATTTCCTATGCATGTGAGGCACAATCAAACAAAAGGGGGCTCACACATGTGGGCAATCAACGTGTGCGCGTTACTTTGTCATTTTCTGCGCCCAGAATTGATGTCCAAGTTGCAATAGCATTTTCCTTCCTTGCCTTGCTTCAGCATCAGACTGCACAACACCATACCACCAAATACCCTTCAAGCAACATCTAGTCTCATAAAATAAAGCCAAACCACCAACAAGTAGAGATACATGCAACTATATGCTCTAAATGCACCTACATGCTATGATATGACCTCGAGAAAAAATAAATACTTAAGCAAAAAGGTGTAAAATATAAGCATTTTGACAAGTCATCACACCCCCAAACTTAAGCTATTGCTTGTCCTCTAGCAATCAATAGAAAGAAACAAGGAAAATGTTGTGGCAAAAATTTAGCTCGAGACAGATGATGTGGCAAAATTTCAACCCTCAGTAAGGTAAGGCTTTAACATTTAAGTCACAATTGAGATTTTAAGAAGGATTTCCTAGGGTGAGATTATTTGTTAGTGTGTGCGTGATTGCATACAGTTTAGGCTTACATGGCTAGAAAAATTTCTTAATAAAACCCAAGTTCATCCTAGTGTTTGAACTATTTTAGCTTAAGGTTTTACTCCCATAACTGAACTGATTTTTTTAAAGAGGGGTGTCATCTCATCACAACTACCATCCCCCACTCTACATGAGTGGGGAGAAAACCTCTCATCCCCGAGCTAGTAGGTAGAGTCATCCCGTGACAAATTTCATTCACTCATTTGATGTTGCTGCCATTTATTTAAGTTTGATTTCCAGGCAGTGCAACACAAAGTGGAGTGTCCCTCTAAAATATGTCGTAGCATTTATTCATAGTTTGCTATATACTATTAAGCACGAGGGAGATTAGCTAAGCTCTTTTTTTCCTTTTCTTTTTTAAGCTCATTTCAGTTCAATTTCACAAAGATAAGCATAAATTCTAAAAAAAAATCTCTGACACTTTCAAACCTAAAAAGCATACAATCGTCTATCAAAACAAAGATTAAGCATCAAACCCTAGAATTTATTCTACCAATCTCAAATAGTCATACATCAATCTATAACCATAAAAATATGTTCATCATTGGGTATCATTAACTTATTCATACAACTTTCATGGAGCCAAACAAAATATTTGTTTCTATCTATTAATGAAATGCAAATGCAAATGCAAATGCCTAACTAAAGGGCACTAACACCCCCAAACTTAAAGAGTGTAGTGTCCTCAATGCAACAAGATATAATGATATGCAACTAACTAAATGCAATGCAATGTTAAGAAGTACCTCACTTTTTGGTGGTGGCCGTCTTCGTGGCTTTGTGCTTGACTCCAGAAGACTTAAAGGAGGCAATCGACGATTCAGCCTCTTCTTGCTCCGGTGGAGGGGTCTGCTCTGGTTCAACTGGGGTTCCTTGGTTGGTGTAAAATATAAGCATTTTGACAAGTCATCACACCCCCAAACTTAAGCTATTGCTTGTCGTCTAGCAATGAATAGAAAGAAACAAAGAAAATGTTGTGGAAAAAATTTAGCTCGAGACAGATGATGTGGCAAAATTTCAACCCTCAGTAAGGTAAGGCTTTAACATTTAAGTCACAATTGAGATTTTAAGAAGGATTTCCTAGGGTGAGATCATTTGTTAGTGCGTGCGTGATTGCATACAATTTAGGCTTACATGGCTAGACAAATTTCTTAATAGAACCCAAGTTCATCCTAGTGTTTGAACTATTTTAGCTTAAGGTTTTACTCCCATAAGTGAACTAATTTTTTTTAAAGAGGGGTGTCAGCTCATCACAACTACCACCCCTCACTCTAGATGAGTGGGGAGAAAACCTCTCATCCCCGAGCTAGTAGGTAGAGTCAACCCCTTGACAACTTTCATTCACTCATTTGATGTTGCTGCCATTTATTTAAGTTTGATTTCCAGGCAGTGCAACACAAAGTGGAGTGTCCCTCTAAAATATGCCGTAGCAATCATTCACAGTTTGCTATATTCTATTAAGCACGAGGGAGATTAGCTAAGCTCTTTTTTTCTTTTCTTTTTTAAGCTCATTTCAGTTCAATTTCACAAAGATAAGCATAAATTCTAAAAAAATCTCTGACACTTTCAAACCTAAAAAGCATGCAATCGTGTATCAAAACAAAGATTAAGCATCAAACCCTAGAATTTATTCTGCAAATCTCAAATAGTCATACATCAATCTATAACCATAAAAATATGTTCATCATTGGGTATCATTAACTTATTCATACAACTTTTATGGAGCCAAACAAAATATTTGTTTCTATCTATTAATGAAATGCAAATGCAAATGCAAATGCCTAACTAAAGGGCACTAACACCCCCAAACTTAAAGAGTGCAGTGTCCTCAATGCAACACGATATAATGATATGCAACTAACTAAATGCAATGCAAGGTTAAGAAGTACCTCACTTCTTGGTGGTGGCCGTCTTCGTGGCTTTGTGCTTGACTCCAAAAGACTTAAAGGAGGCAATCGGCGGTTCAGCCTCTTCTTGCTCCGGTGGAGGGGTCTGCTCTGGTTCAGCTGGGGTTCCTTGGTTGGTGGAACTTGTGTTGGATTCATTTCCCTCGGCTGGTGTACTCCAAACTCGTTCGGTTCTGTGAGGAAGGCTGAGTCGTAGTGGGGCTCTTGTTAGGGACTGGCGTATTCTGGGTGCTAGGAGGAGGTTCCTTCGCGTGTGCCTTTAGAGATTCTAGAAAGGAGGGAAAGTCTATGCTGATATGGGTTAGGATCTCCTTGAAATAGTCATTCATAACAGCTTCTCTCTCCTTAACATACTCATAGAAAACGGCCTGGTCTTCACGCATCTTGTCCACATCCTCCCGGAGACAATTTGTTGAGGCAACTAAGGTAGCAATTCTTGTTGCAGCTAATGTTTTTGCTCCTCCAGTTAGTGTCTCTGCTGGAGCATCCTCATCGTAACCCTTGATAGAGAGGGCCATTTTAGGCATGATAGGACCTTTCCCTGAGTATTTCGCATCAGCAATAGGATCTTCGAACACTCTTTTCTCTCGACAGAGGGCCGTGATGAGGTTGGGAAAGATGAGTGGGCTAGACTTCCTTTTCAAACATGCATAAACCTCATCTACAATAATTTTCCCACGTCAATGGACCGACTATTGAGAATAGAATGAAGGATTATAAGCCTTGGAATATTCACCGTTGTCGTGTGAGAAGTGGGCATAAGCCTATTCTTGACAAAGTGGATCCAAACTTTTGCCTCTGGCTTGAGCCGCGCATGCTCCACTGCTTTGCTTGATGCATCTAAGTTGGTGCCTTAAAAGCACAAGTCTTCTAGCACTTCCTTCACAGTTTGTGGGTCGGCATTCTCGACGAAAGGTGTGTGGTGATCCTTTGAATTTTTCAAGCCAAAGTACTTCTTGATCTTGGCTGTAGTGAACTTGATTTAATCTCCACGCACGTAAACACCGGACTGTGTAGGACTTGTAAGATAGGCATAGAACTCTTGAACAATGGGTATGCAAAAGTTGTCAGGGGTGAGGAACAAAGGTAGCCCATTTGTGGTTTGCGACGACATCCAAGACGTCCTTGTCGAACCCTGGTTCCCCTTCAGTTGGGAGCTTGAAGCCTTGCTCTAGTAGCAATTTCTGGTCTTGCAGACCTTGGAATCGTTCCTTGGCCTTGTCATCTAAGAACATCTTTATGACCACGGGCTTGGGTTGGCTACTACCAGACGCACCTTCTGCTTGCTTGCAACGCACCATTGTTAGGCAAAAAAAGGATGAAGGTTTGTGAGATATGGGAGAAAGGTTTTGATTAGGGTTTTTGAGTTTTTGAGCGGTTTGAAGAAGATGAAATGGGAGGGTCTTTTGGTTTGCTTTGTTTCGATGTTATGAGAGAGGAAAGTAGTGGGAGTTGAGGGGAGGTAAATGACATGAATTGAAAGAGAGAGTTTTTAGGGGGTTTTGGGCGGTGTAGAACGTTTGGGTGTTCTCTATTTATGAGCGCAAGTGCACACTCTTGTCAAGTTATAGTATAAAAGATATCATCCCCCACATGGATTGGAGCAGCTTCTATGAATGGTTTCCTAAACAAGGATTTAGTAAATTGCACAATCAAATCTCTAAATATAGAAATATAAAAACACAAATAAAATAAAGATAGTGATGAAAGGGATGATAGGGAGAGATAAGGTCGATAGATTGGGTAAGGTAGTTGCAGCTCAGTAGTATGTAATATGCATTGTAAGGCCTAAGTGTGTTTTACGCTGCCATGATTTGTTGCCTCGGTGGGTAATGGCCGATGACAGCTACGACACTGTCACGCGGCTGCAGCGGGTCTCTGCCCCAGCAACTTTCGTTGTCTCGGTAGATGGAATGGAAATAAGTCCTTGTGGCAAGTCTGGCAGATACTCCAAGTTCGAAAGAGCAATTCTGAAGTGATCATCTCTATGTCTAGGCAAGGATTCTGTCACCACATGATGTAGGCAATACCTAGCAATCTCAGCGTAAACCTAACACAGGTAGTCGACGTTTGGTTGCTCCTTTTAGCCGCTGAAATCTTAACTTATATCTAAGCCGAATTAGTCAACACCTCGACATGATGAGACCATACTGAATTCTTTCGTGAGCCTTACACTTTTGTGCCCGACAAATGGATTTCCTCAACTGGACTTTTGGAACTAATTGAAGAAGTGAATAACTTGAATTAAACAAAATTGAGAATATTCCATTGAAAACACACTTAAACTATTACAACTGTTTCTCACAACTACTTTACATACAAAAACCTAAACTCTAGGAGTGTTGGGCCATGACCTCCAACACCTCTAATTTATCTATCTACCTCTTCGCTATGCATCTATGCATCTGTGCATCCCTCCATGCCCCTATACCCTCACATACATGGGTATATATAGGGCTCATGGCCAGTTTGAGTCCTCCTTGGAGTAGAAGTCCTTAAAGTAACTTTACAGTAAATGTTGACTCCTTTTTGACTTGAATGTGGACTCTTTGGACGTTGCCTTCTCCCGCAAGTAAGGATAAGTACTCATACTTATCAATCTTGGATCAACTCTACCGGCCGCTACAAGCTTCAGAAAATTGTAAGACTGTGCTCAAGGAATTGTCCTCTTTCAATCGCAACCCATCTTGACTAAGTCGGTGTAACTCTTTCCTGGGCAGCACTTGACGGCATTACTGCTACGGCAGTTTCCTTGGCGGCACCTGGAACTGGTTCAGTACAACTCCTTTTGTTCCTAGCTTTTATATCCTCTCATGTCCCATGCTCCTCTACACAGCTACAACACCTGAAAAATAAAAACTAAACTAAAACAATATCATTTCTTAACCAAACATAAAATATTCAATGAAAGCATAGTAAAAGAGAAAATACTGTTATTGTGCATGCACTGTACCTAAATAAGCCTAAATGAGCTTAAGAATAGAAATAATAAGGGCAGGAATGTGTACAAAATATAGAACTCGTGGACACTCTACACACCGCCAAACTCGAACTGTTGCTTGTCCTCAAGCAATGCAACCTAACTAGTAAACTTGCCCCTTGCACAAAATTAGTAGAAACATAGCCTTGAACTTGATTTCTTACCTCAAGACCGTGACACCTATTTAATGTTAGTGATTGGGAATGGCATGAAATAACTTAGATTTTAATTTTCTTAGTGCCAATGCAGTGTGTGCAAGTCTGTGTCAATGCTAAAACATGCTGAGTATAGTAAGTTAACAAAAAATGCTAAAAATAATTAACTTCCTAAAAAGGATACGAGTTGCTTCCTTGGCAGCACAATTAGGCACTTCTTTCCTCTTTTTCTAATCATGGCTTTAAGGGCTTCAGCTCATCACAACTATTCTCTAGGTTTGAAGCTAAGATAGGTGCACTCTACGAAACTCCGAACCCTTCGAATAGAGTCATCTCGTGAAGGATTTCATTCACTCTTGCTAATTTGTCCGTCAATTGGTTTAGATACTTGGGCTTTGATAGCAGCGGAGTTTCCTTGCTGATGATCCTTCCTAGAGCCTCTTTCGGGCACCTCTAGGCTATTTGAACATCCTGCCTAGAGCCTGTTTCGGGCAACTCTAGGGTTTTCATCATTTTTGTGCTACTGCCCTGTGCTGTCGTGGCGGCAAACCTGTATTCATTTAAGAAATTTTTATTAAGTAAAGTAGGAAGTGTTAAACTTAGAACTCAAGCAAAATTCAGCATTTAGCAGACAATGTAAGAATAATTGGTAAAAAGAAAAAAATCAAGTGTTTTTTCATGCTTCTTCCCATAGTTAAGTCAAAAAATTTTAAGTATGGTGCGGATATAAGTAGACGACTAACTATCATAGGCACAAGTTTTTGAACTAAGAGTTTCTACTTCATTAAGTGTTTAGGAAAAAATTTACACATGCTCCTATATGCTACTAAATGAACTTAAAACAAAGAGGATTATCCCCCCCCCCAAACTCAAGGTTGGCATTGTCCTCAATGCCTTACAAAAAACAAAAGAAAAATAAACATAAAAAGAAAAATAAAGAAAACATAAAAATAAAGAAAAATAAATAAAAGAAAAAGAGAAGTTGCTATAGACTAGGGGATTTCCCTTCTGTTGCTGCTGCGTCAGAGGAGGATTCTGAGGAGGCGGACATGACTAGGCGGCGTGTGGCAGAAGGTCTGGCGGCAGAGCTCTTCTTCGTGCCATGTGGCGGCTGTATTCGGCTTGGTGTTGGTCGTTTTGCTGGTGCTTCTAGCTCAGGTTCATACCCTCCACTCTGAGGCTCGGTTGCTGTGGCTGGCCACTTCCTCTTCTTTGCTGCCTCGACTGGTTCATCATCGAAGGAGTCAGATATCTCCATGTCTGACTCCTCGGCGTCTTTGGCAGCTTCTTCCTTTGCTGCTGGGGAGGCGGTGGTTGTCTCCTCCTCTTTCTCTGACTCGGATGAGGAGGTGAGGTCGTACGACTGGATGGGAGTAGGCGAGGTCCTTCTCTTGGGTCGGATGTGCGGCCCCTCGCTGTCGGCGGCGGCTGGAGTTGCAGCTGGTCTGGGTGTGATCTGGGTCAGTTTGGACGCTACTAACTCTAATGGGAATGCGGGTAATTGTGGCTCGCCGTCATGGTATTTGTCAAGCAAGTAGGCCACAAAGGCCTCATGCACCTTCGCAATATATTTGGTGAAAATCACCTGTTTGTGCTCGATCCTTTGGCAGCTTTCGACAAGGCTGCGTAACAGGGGGATAACGACGGAGGGGAGGGCAGCTTCAGTACTGCCCGCTTCGGCTGGGGTGGCGGTAGGTTGGGACGGCAGCTGGGCGGTTAACAATGTTTTTGACTCTGACTCCTGCATCATCTGGAGGCGCGCCTTTCTTGTCCACCCTTCCTTGGCAGGAATGATTGTATCCTTGGGATGCGGCGGCACACAAAAGTTGGCACATAGGCCTGTGATGAGTGCAGGGAAGACGAGAGGTCCCTTGGCGTTGGGCTTGTCTGTGTGGGCATAGATCTCCTCTAGAATTACTTCGCGAACGTTGATTGGCCGCGCCTTCATAGTGCTGTGGATAAGGGCCAACCATGTCATGTTGATTGTTGATCCGTGCGAAGTGGGCATCAGGCAGCATTGAACGAAGTTGCTCCAGATAACGGCCTCTGGCAGCAGATCGCGGCGGTTGACTGAACCATTATTCTTTCCGGTTAGCCACTTGGTGTTGGGCTGGCATGTGTCTTTCTTGATCTTTTCCTAGTCAGTCGCCGTTAAGTAGGACTTCCATTCTTCATGCGGATTCCCTCTAATTTCTATGCTGTAAAAGTTGTTAATAGTATTTGATTTGAGCTTGACTCCTTCGTTGCGGACATAGACAAAAGGGTTTCCTAGCGTGGTCTTGTGGGCATAGAATTCTCACACCTGATTGTTGTTTATCCCTTCTGGCTACCGTACGAAAATGTCCCAACCCAAGTTGTGAACCCTTTCGAATATGGTGGGTTCGAGGCCAAAATCCTCATCTGGCTTGGTGTATTGGAACCCTATTTCCTCCCAGAGTTGCCGCTCTGTGAAGTACTGCTTGTAAGTTGCCGCGATATCAGGGTTTAAGAACCTCTGAAAGGTTTCCTTGGAGGTGGAGGCATTTTGTTTTAATGTGGCCATAACTGTGAGATCTGTTGTGTTTTCCTAAAAAAGAAAAAGAAGTTGCAAGAAATTAAAGCAAGTGAAATCTTGAAAGCAAAGATTGAAAAGAAGAATTGAGAGTAAAGGAGAGAGCAAAGTGAAGAACGGGGGAAGAATAGTTGGCTTTATATAGCTGCTTCTCTCCGTTGCCTTGGCGGGCACGATGCTAACGGGAGGCAAAGATTGCAGCTTGATTTCCGCACTTCTAGCCGTTACGCAGATATCTGTTCCGCTAGCTGTTGCAAATATAGCTGTTGCGGCTAGCCGTTATGCTCATCTGCCTTGGGCTGCCTTTGCCACTGGTTTGGGCTTCTCCTTTATTCTTTCATCCTTCTTGGTCTTGCCTTCATTCCTAACCTGAAATAAATTAAATGCAAAAAATTAAATATAATCCTAATACATAAAAATAAAAATAAAAATCAGATTATGTTGGGTTGCGCTTTTCCCAAACATAACCACTTCCCGAGGGCTTTGCTTTTAGCTTTTCGTTCGGGCATGTCCGTTCCTTCCTCAAGTGGATGTTGGCTGCCATCTTTACCGCCCTGGCGAGACATACACCAAAAAAACAAAAAGGCATATATATATATATATATATATTTATATTTTTTCTTTTATTAAAGCAATAAAATAAACAGGAATTTAATGTGCAAAAACTAAAGTAGAAGTGCAAAAATTCAAACGCAATTGCTGTTGCCAATCCCCGACAACGGTGCCAAAAACTTGTAGAGCATTTGGGTGTTCTCTATTTATGAGCGTAAGTGCACACTCTTGTCAAGTTATAGTATAAAAGATATCGTTTCCCAATGGGATTGGAGCAGCTTCTATGAATGGTTTCCTGCACAAGGATTTAGTAAATTGCACAATCAAATCTCTAAATGTGGAAATATAAAAACACAAATAAAATAAAGATAGTGATGAAAGGGATGATAGAGAGAGATAAGGTCGATAGATTGGGTAAGATAGTTGCAGCTCAATAGTGTGTAGACTGCATTGTAAGGCCTAAGTGTGTTTTACGCTGCCATGATTTGCTGCCTCGGCGGGTAATGGCAGACGGCAGCTACGACCCTGTCACGCGGCTGTAGCGGGTCTCTGCCCCTGCAACTTTCGCTGTCTCGGCAGGTGGAAGAGAAATAAGTCCTGGCGGTAAGTCTGGCAGATACTCTAAGTTCGGCAGAGCAATTTTGAAGTGATCCTCCCCATGTCTATGCAAGGATTCTGTCACCACGTGATGTAGGCAATACCTAGCAATCTCAGCGTAAACCTAACACAGGCAGTCGACGTTTGGTTGCTCCTTTTACCTGCTGAAAGCTTAACTTATGTCTAAGCCGAATTAGTCAACACCTCGACATGATGACACCGTACTTAATTCTTTCGTGAGCCTTACACTTTCGTGTCCGAAATATGGATTTCATCAACTGGACTTTTAAAACTAATTGAAGAAGTGAAGAACTTGAATTAAGCAAACTTGAGAATATTCCATTGAAAACACACTTAAACTATTACAACCGTTTCACATAACTACTTTACATACAAAAACCTAAACCCTAGGAGTGTTGGGCCGCGACCTCCAACACATCTAATCTATCAATCTACCTCTCTGCTATGCATCTATGCATCTGTGCAACCCTCCATGCCCCTATACCCTCACATACATGGGTATATATAGGGCTCATGGCCAGTTTGAGTCCTCCTTGGAGTAGAAGTCCTTAAAGTAACTTTACATTAAATGTTGACTCCTTTTTGACTTGAATGTGGACTCTTTGGACGTTGCCTTCTCCTGCAAGTAAGGATAAGTACTCTTAATTATCAATCTTTGATCAGCTTTACCGACCACTACAAGCTTCAGAAAATTGCAAGACTGGGCTCATTGAGCTCAGGAAATTGTCCTCTTTCAATCGCAACCCATCTTGACTAAGTCGGTATAACTCCTTCCTGGGCAGCACTTGGCAGCATTATTGCTATGGAGGCGTCCTTGGCGGCACCTGTAACTGCTTTAGTACAACTCCTTTTGTTCCTAGCTTTCCTATCCTCTCTTGTCCTCTGATCCTCTACACATCTACAACACCTGAAAATAAAAACTAAACTAAAATAATATCTTTTCTTAACCAAACATAAAATATTCAATGAAACCATGGTAAAAGAGAAAATATTGTTATTATGCATGCAATGCACCTAGATATGCCTAAATGAGCTTAAGAATAGCAATAATAAGGCATGAATGTGTACAAAATATAGAACTCGTGGACACTCTACATGCGGCGTGTATGTAAGGTAAGGACAAGGGGGTATTAAATGAGAAGGTGAAAAGTATGAAAGAGAAAAGACCCAGGCAATAATTTCTAGGGTTCTCTTTAAATGAAAAGGTGAAGAGGTTAATTAATTTCCCTTCTTTTGCCCTTTTTGAGCCGGCCTCCTCTCATGTTAGAGAAGCTTAATTGCTTATTCCTTATACCCTTATAAAACAAAGGCATGATGCGCCATTGAACCCTGACCTGCCACCTACGTCCTTGGGGTGCTCAGATGCAAACAAACAAACCTGAAATTAAGGTATAATGGAGCAGAAGGACAAATGGGATTAAAAACCTAGAGTACGAAATAAAAATAAAGATTAAACTACGTTATTTATGAACATAAAAAAATAAAATTCTGTAGCAAAATAGAATAGAGAAGGAGGTGGTGCAAACATTTAAGCATCATGGAAGATGAAGGATGACTTATCGCGCAGGACTGAGGCTCCATTGTACAGCTTCAGACGCTGTCCATTGACCTTAAATACCGTATCATCATCAAGCTTTTTAATGTCCACTGCACTATGTGCATAGACCTTGTGAACTAGGAAAGGTCCTGACCATCGTGACTTCTGTTTGTCTGGGAAAAGCTTAAGTCTGGAGTTATAAAGGAGTACTTGCTCCCTTTTGAGAAATGCCGCGGGAAAAGATGTTTGTCATGCCATTTCTTTGTTTTCTCCTTGTATAGGCGTGCATTCTGATAGGCTTGCGATCTGAATTCTTCTATTTTATTTAGCTCTAACAGCCTTTTTTCAACAGCCAGTTGTGCATCCATGTTAAGAATTTGCTCAAGAATTTGCTTGATTTCTCTATTCGAGACTTCAGCTTGACCATTAGTCTGAGGATGATATGTTGTAGCAATCCTATGCCTCACACAATACCTCTGTAATGCTCTAGCAATCAGCTTGTTGTCAAAGTGGGTTCCTTCATCACTGATAATAGCTCTTGGTGCTCTAAATCATGTGAAGGAACTTCATGACGGTCCTGGAGTCATTCCTCGGAGTGGTAACTAATTCAACCCATTTAGATACGGAGTCCACAGCCAAAAGAATTTATAAGTCTCCATAAGATGAGGGAAATGGTCCCATGAAGTCTATTCCCCATACATCAAAGAGTTCGACCTCTAAGATTCCTTGCAAAGGCATTTCATGCCTCCTAGAAATGTTACCCGTCCTTTGGCAACAATCACATGATTGACAAAATGCGTGCGCATCCTTGAAGATAGTGGGCCAATAGAATCCCGACTGTAGGACCTTTGCAGCAGTCCTAGCTCCTCCAAAATGTCCGCCACAAGGAGATGAGTGACAATGGAAAAGTATCTCCTTGTACTCTTCTTTGGGTACACACCTTCTAATGATCTGGTCAGCACTTTGCTTGAACAAATATGGTTCATCCCAAAAATAGGATCTTGCGTCATGCCTGAATTTTCTTTGTCTTTGTCTATTCAAATTATGAGGCAAAATACCACTAACGAGAAAGTTAACAATATCAACATACCAAGGAATTGCTGCAGCATATAGTATTTTCTCATCGGGGAATTCCTCCTTAATTTCCATTTCATCTTGTTTTTCACTATTGTTTTCTAGCCTAGAAAGATGGTCGGCAACTTGGTTTTCACACCCTTTTCTGTCCCTAACTTCCAAATCAAATTCTTGCAAGAGTAATATCCACCAAATAAGTCTAGTTTTAGCATCCTTTTTAGTCACTAAGTATTTAATAGCCGAGTGATCGGTGTGAACAATGACTTTAGTGCCTATTAAGTATGGCCTAAACTTATCAAAGGCAAATACAACAACCAACAAATCTTTTTCAGTTGTGGTGTAATTAATTTGTGCATCATTTAATGTGCGACTAACATAATAAATAACATGAAAGAGTTTACCTCGGCCTTGTCCAAGAGCTGCTCCTATTGCATAGTCACTTGCGTCACACATCAACTCAAAAGGTGAGCTCCAATCAGGTGGAACAACAATAGGTGCTAAGGTAAGTTTTTCCTTCAGTTCTTCGAAAGCGCTGAGGCATTTTGCATCGAATATGAAGGGTTGATTTTGCTGTAGCAAATTACATAGTGGCTTGGAGATCTTGGAGAATTCCTTGATGAACCTTCTATAGAAGCCAACATGGCCCAAGAAACTCATGATGCTCTTCACATTGGTGGGAGGAGGCAGCTTCTCAATCACCTCAATGCCATTCTTTGATATCTTGTGACCCAAAACTGTTCCTTCGATCACCATAAAATGACATTTTTCCCAACTGAGCACCAAATTAGCTTCTTCACATCGCTTTAGCACTTTGGCCAAATTTCCCAGACATGAATCAAAATCTTCCCTAGAGACTGAAAAATCGTTCATGAAGACTTCAAAAAATTCCTTAACCACATCTGAGAAAATAGCCAGCATACACCTCTGAAAAGTTGCTAGGGCATTACAGAGCCCAAAATGCATTCTTTTGAAAGCATAGGTACCATACATACATGTGAATGTCGTCTTTTCTTGGTCCTCAGGTGCTATAGCAATCTGATTGTATACTGAGTATCCGGCAAGGAAACAATAGAATGCTTTACCCGCCAATCTATCTAGCATTTGATCGATGAATGGGAGAGGGAAATGGTCCTTCTTGGTAGCTTTGTTGAGCTTCCTATAGTCCATGCAAATCCTCCATCCTGTTATTGTCCTTGTTGGTAACAATTCATTCTCATCATTACTCACCACAGTGATGCCTCCCTTTTTCGGCACACATTAGACTAGACTAACCCATGACCTGTTCGATATGGGGTAGACTACACCAGCGCCAAGCCACTTGATTATCTCCTTCATCACCACCTTCTTCATGATGGGGTTGAGTCTTCTTTTGGGTTCAATAGAATGGCTTTGACAATCATCAAGCAAAATTTTGTGCATGCAAATAGTAGGGCTAATCCCCTTTAAGTCAGTCATAGTCCAACCTAAAGCTCTTTTATGTTGCGATAACATATTTATCAAACTAGCTTCTTGCTTAGGTGTAAGACTAGATGAGATTATCACAGGTAAAGTTTCATTACTACCGAAATAAGCATATTTAAGATGAGATGGCAAGGTCTTTAACTTTAATGTTGGAGCATGCTCAAGTGAAGGTTTAGGAGGAATAAATTCGGAAAACTCAAGAGGTTCAAAGTGCGGACCTGGTTTGTCTTCGAGCAGGCTCGATTGCTCTACCTCTTCAGATAATTCCTCGAATTCCTCATACTCGATCTCACAATCCTCCATATTGTCTTCATCTTGGATCTGCTCATATTCATCCATTTCTAAAAGATTGCTGCAGAAAAAGTCTGCAGTCTCCCTGCTTGTTGTAGCATCCATGTACTAACACTCTTCATATTCATCCACATATTTGAGTGTGTTGAAGACATTGATTGTCACCTCTTGATCAGCCACCCTCATGGTAAACTCACCCTTTTCACAGTCTATCAGAATTCTACCGGTTGCTAGAAATGGTCACCCCAAAATAATGGGTGTGTTATCATCCGCCTCACAATCAAGAATAAGGAAGTCGACTGGAAAGAGGAACTTGTCCACCTTCACTACTACATCTTCTACTCTTCATTTCGGGCGTACATGAGATCGGCCGACCAATTTCAAGATAATCGTAGTTGGCCTTACATCTCCTATGCCTAGCTTCATGAAGACTGACTTTGGCATGAGATTTACACTAGATCCAAGGTCACACAAGGCTTTTCCCACATAGTTATCACCTATTGAACACGGTAGAATAAAGCTACCAAGATCCTATCTCTTAGGAGGCAATTTGGTCCTTACAGAATAGCATTCATTTGCTGTAGCAACTGTCGTATACCGCTCAACCTTTCTTTTCTTGGTGACGATGTCCTTTAGAAACTTAGCGTAAGTGGGCATATGATCAATGGCTTCTAAGAATGAGACCTTAATATGCACCTGGTCTAGAACATCTACGAATTTCCTGAATTGGAGATTCTCATTTTGTTTCTTCAATCTTTGAGGAAAGGGAGGTGGGGGTATAACTTCTTCCTCTATCGTTGCAGGTTTTTCTTTTGCTGTAGCATTTTCCCTAACATCCATAGCTTCATTCACTAAATCCCCTTCCTTCTTCTTCTCATAGGATGTTTTAGCTTGCAAATCTGGTTCCTCTTGCAATTCTTTAGGACCAGAGTCTTCTTTTTTGTTCCCCCCAAACTTATCTTCAGTGTTAAGTTGGGTACCACTCCTCAATGTGAGAGAACTGCATTGCTCGTTTCCATGCTTCTTAGTGGCCTTAGTATCTCTAGGCAGATTTCCTTGAGGTCGCACATGTAATGCTTGAGCAATTTGATCTACTTGCATTTCCAATGATCGCAAGGATGAACTATGACTTTGCAGTAGAGCTCCTTGATTTTTAATGGACATGGAGTGATCTTGAATCAATGTATTAGTAGATGCCATAAATTCCTTCGTAGATGTCATGAAATCCTTGAGTGTATCTTCCAATGAATTGTTATTGGATGAAGATGCAAAGCCCTTGTTGTTTTGCCACGGCATATTCTGCTGTGGTCCGTGTGATTCTCCCAGATTATACTGATTTGCGTTCCCATAACTGCTATTCCCTTGATTTCCCCAAGAGAGATTAGGATGCTGACACCATCCAACATTATAGGTGTTCGAGTAGGGATTTTTCTTCGGATTGGAATTCCCTACATAGTCAGTAGATTCTTGTTTGTCCGGGCATTCGCTCAAGTGGTGGTTTCCATTGCAACGAAGGCAAGTTGATGCCACTCTTACTTCCTTCACATCACTAGGCTTTTGGAGATTCTTTAGCATGGTTGTGATAGAGGTTAATTGGGCTGCTACTGAGGCATCCATATCCGTATCACGTGATACTTGACTTTTCCTGTAACACCCTGATTTTGGGCCTAGAAGTTTTAGAGTTTGAATCGGGCCGGTTGGGAACGGTTTGAATCTTTAAGGGAGATTTAGGGACACCTAGTTCGGGATATTTTAAAAATATGTAAAAATATCTAAAAATCCTCATTTATTATATGAATGATTATGGTGAAAATAATTTTACAAAATATGATTTGGAAATACTACATTTCGGTGTAGTGACCAAATCGAAGTTTTTGCAAAAGTTGACTAGTGACTATTTTGTAAAGGATTGAAACTTTGAATCTTTAAGGAGCTAATTTTACCAATTTTTTTTATCAGATTTCTCTCTAATTTTGGGTGTTTTAAGAATGATTTAATAAAGGGAATTAAAAGAGAAAATCCTATTTTGACTTTCATAACTACTTTACGAACTTTTTCCCTCTTTTCATTTTCTCTCAACTTCCACTCAGCCAAACACATTTCCTTCATCAATTAACTCTGATTTTCATCTATTTTGATGAGATTTCATTCTCCTATGGATTCCTAATCTTTTCCTCATCAAATCCTTTTGTTTTCACTTTGGATTTTCAAGAAAACTTGCCCAAATTAAGGAGAAATCAACCATTAGAGGTAAGCTTCATCCTTCTCCTCTAATGATCAGTTCTTTACTGAAATTCCCAAGTTATCAATCCTTTGTTAATGATTTTTGAGTTGCTTTAATGTTAGAAACATGAAATTGTGTTAAAACTCAAGATTCTTGGAGAGATCTTGATGATTTTCGTAACTATTGGTTAGGCTCTGTTTTGAGGTTGATTTCTAATGTATTTTGGATGGTAATTGATGTTATAAATGAGGTTTTATCAAATAAATCTCGAATAGGTTTGGATTCTTAAGTTTTACATGCTAGATTCATGGTTTTTGGGGTGGTTTTGGTGTTCTGTTGTTGCTGGAGATATAAGGACGAGTTTATGGTGATTTTTGGTGTTGATTGAGGTTTAGAAATGATTAGAAGAGATAGATCTTGGCTGGGCTTTGTTTTGGAAGAGTTTGGAGATGATTTCGGTTTTTTTGGGTAGCCGAAATGGTGCTTTTGAGTAGAGCAGCGAGTTTGTTTTGTTGTCTGGTGATTTCAATGCATGATGATGCATTAATCCTATGATCTTATGTGTAATAAATAGGGGAGACATCTTTGGGCGCCTTTGGTGTTGATCCGGAAGTGACGGGAGCTTAGATATCGTTTCGGCAAGCAAGCGAAACGTAATCGGTGAGTGCGAATGGTTTTAGAAGTCCTTGAGGGACAAAGAAACAAGGTTTGGGGAGTTAGGATTGGTTTGAAACACCATCCTAAGTCCGAAAGTAAGTATGGCTAGATTTGCTCTCAAATATGTGGTTGATGCCCCTAAATGCTTTTACTTGCTCTTGTTTTGAGATAGACAAATTCCTACTATTTTATGCATGATTTGTAGCATGAGATGATTCTTTGTAGAGATTCCATGAAATAGCATGTTGCATTGAAGAGTTTTGAGATTTCGACTTAATGCAAAGCATGAGATATGATTTTGAAATGAGATGAGAAAGATTTGAGAAATGTTGCATAAAAACAGTAGGTGAGATGATATTTTGACATAATATATTGGCATAAATGATGAGATAATTACCGGATATAATTGGTCGACCAATAGGATGAAAGTGCACTATAAACTAAAAATTCGTACGTGCTCTTTGGAGTCGGGCAATGGGGGTAGTGCCATCCCGATCCAAAGTGAGAATCCGATGATGAGAGATACCATCGAGGTAGGACTTGGTGAAATACCCAAGCTTTGTGGCGATGAGAGATACCGCCTTGAGAGTCCGGTGATGAGAGATTCCACCGGGGTAGGACTTGACCTTGAGTCAAGCTAATCCGCATATCCGAGTAAAAATGAAATGTGAAATGCCAATAAAATATATGAAAATATATTTCATTCATATGCACCAAATGTTGAGATGATTTATGCTATGAGAAATGTATATGAGATTTGTATATGAAATGCTTTAGTTTTCACAAGCATGTGTATGGCTTTGCCATGAGATTTGCATTGGTTTAAATGCATGAGATAGAATAGAGGTACAAGTGTTTTCAAATGGAGATTTGCTTTGAAATGGTTTTCAAGCATGAGATAGAAAGAGCGTGTTGTTGAAAATGGCTTTTGAGAAAGAGTTTTGGATGATGCATTGTTGTGTTGGTTTTCTTAGAGCTTGCCTCACTAAGCAAATATGCTTACGCTCTCTTTTACCAACAATGCAGATAATTGAGACGAGTTTTGGGCAGCGAGAAGGCTAAGAACATCCAAGGAAGTGAAAAGCTGATGTATGGTGATGTTTTTATATACTTTAATATTGATATTTGGCTATGGGGCTTCAAGGTTGTTTTTCGGAGATGTATTTTGAACTCCCTATGTTTGTGTCAAGTTTGTTATGGCTTTTGAAGTTTGTAAATGGTCCTATTTGGTTTGGTTTGAGGTTTGAGGTTTGAGGTCTATATTTGGTTTTGTGGTTATGATGCATGCCTATAGATTAAATGGTCATATGTTTGATGCCATGTTTTAGCTTAAGCTTCTTAAATATGTTCTTTAATGTTTAATCATGTTGCCGGTATGTTATGGTATGATTTGGGATATGTTTGAATGTGAAAAGATGTGAAAAACCAGAGATTTGTAAGGTTGCAGGGCAGGGTGTATTGAAACACCCTTGTCTGTTTCAAAACAGGGGCCTGAAATGGCCATAGTGTTTCAGAACGAGTGAAGGTGTTTCGGAACACTTTAGCTACTGGAGAGGCATGTTTCGATACGGGTCTCGGAACGCACCCGAGTACCGAAACGGTCAACTCTATTTCGATATGACTGTTTCGATACCAGGGTCAGCGTTTCGAAACAGATGACCGTTGGGCTGTGTTTTTGAATTGTTTTAAGTTCTCATGTCTTACATTTTAGTCCTTGTTGTTGTGGAAGCAATTGATTGAGCTTGGAATGTCCTTTTAAGCTGATATTTGACAGAGATGCATGTAAAATGACTAATTACATATTGGTAATCTTAAAGTCTGTAAAGTCCTTATATTTTCCAAAATTTACATTTTGGTCCCTAAAAGTGTAATTCTTACAATTGAATTCCTAATTGATTTCCGATCGACGTGCCTTTCTCTCCTATGATTCTTGAGTAATCACATTGGCTTAATGTGCATTTTGAAAAGATAAAAAGGAAAAAAGAGGGTCGTTAATCAAGGTTGACTTTCGGGTTGGCTTTGGTTTTCCCCGTGTAATCTTCGTAGTTCGGGTCAAGCGTCTAGGCCAGGCTAAGGGGGTTACATTTGTTGGTATCAGAGCCAGGTTTGCGAATATTTGGGGCTTGGTAAGTGGTTAATGTGTGTGGTTAAGAATGATTGTGACTTTTTGGTAAAAGTATGATGTATGATTGTTGATATTTGGTTCTAATGAGATGAATTTGTGATGCTATGCTGTGTTTGGGGTATAGTTGGGGATCTCATTGCCATATCATTACTATTGGAAAGAATTGTTTTGAAAAATGAGCTTGAGTACTTGGATTACTTGCCTTATTATGACTAATTGAATTTATTGTATTTTTTCAATTGTATTGTTTTATTATGGGGCCACGTAGAGAGCTTAGAATAAATACCCGTGCTACGGCTGAGAATGAGAATGTTGAGAATGCTGAGGAACTACCTCCTCGTCCCCCGTGTGGACCATCTGGTGGTGGTAGAGCTGGGGTTGGTGCTGCGGGAGCTAGTGCTGGGGTTGCTGGACCTGAGGGAGTTTCAGGGGCAAGCTGCTCCTGATATGTATGTGTTCATACAAGATGGTGCTGAGCTTTTTAGGCAGCAGTAGCTGGAGCTCATGGAGCTACACCTCAGGATGGTGCTAATGTGAGGTTGTCGTTGGAGCGACTCCGCAGTCTGGGAGGGACTGAGTTCAGAGGGTTGACCCCGGAAGGTTCCAAGTCTTGGCTGGAGAGTACCAAGAGGATTCTCGGACAGCTGAATTGTAATAATGTTCAAAAGTTGTGGTGTATTGTGTCCCTGTTGCATGGTGATGCATATACGTGGTGGACAACCATAGTGGCGGGGAATGATGATGATGATGTGACTTGGACATTCTTCTTGAATGCATTCAAGCGAAAGTACTTGGGAGTTCGTTACCTTGATGAGAAAAAGAGGGAGTTCATGTCCCTTGTGTAAGGGAGTATGACGGTGGCGGAGTATGAGGTGTAATTTGTACGCCTTAGCTAATATGCACCTAAGCTGATTCCTAGCGAGCGGGAAAGATGTGAACGATTCCGTTATGGGCTGGTGGCGGATGTGAAAACCTATATGCTCGCAGCAGACTATACTGATTTCAATGTCTTGGTCACTAGAGCCAAGGACATTGAGCTGAATCTTGGTCTGGTAAGTCGAGCGGGAGGATCTAGCTCAGGGAAGCGAGCTGCGGAGCGTGATCTTGGTAGAGATCGCTGCAAGAGGCATAAAGATAGAAGGTCACATGTCGATGCTAGACGTGGGGGTGGTAACCCTGGGAGAGGTCAGTAAGGACCAAATGCTTTCATGCGGGCTCGTGAGTGCAATCGGTGCGGTAGGAGGCACACTGGTGAGTGTTGGGGCAATCTTGGTACATGCTGGAACTGTGGTAATCGTGGGCACATGAAGAAAGATTGTACGTAGCCGTTGAGAGAGAGTCAGGCTCCGGTGAGAGCAGCTGAGCCACAGAGAGGTCGTGGGCGCGGCCGTGGTAACTTCCAGCGCAGAGATGAAGGTTGAAGGAATGTAGCACATGTGGTGGCTGTTCAGCCTGAAGATTGTGGCCAGGCTTGAGTGTATGACCAACGAGAAGGGAGGAATGACAGGGACGTGATCGCAGGTACCTTTACTTTGCAATCCTTGTCATTACTTTCTTTGATTGATTCTGGATCTACACACTCGTACATATTGCGTGAACATGCTCAAATGCTTGGTTTGCCTGTTGAGTCTTTGGATGTGGGTATGCGTGTGACTAGTTCCTTTGGTGAGACGGTTGTAACAAGAAGATTGTATAGGAGATACCCCTTAAAGGTGCAAGATCACGTGTTTCTTGTCGATCTTATGGAATTACCATTCTATGGATTTGACGTAATTCTTGGTATGGATTGGCTTGTTGAGCATAGAGCCGTTTTGGATTTCGAAAGCAAGCGAGTTTCTCTAAAACTTGCGGATGATTATGAGGTTGTGGTGGTGGGAGAAAATGTGAAGTTTCTATCTAATGTGGTGTCGACACTTGAAGCAAGCCGGATGTTGCGTCAAGGATGTGAGGCTTATCTAGCCTTTGTTATGAATCCTAGTACAAAGAAGGTTCGCGTACAGGATATAAGGACCGTGTGTGAGTTCCCTAGAGTGTTTCCGGAGGAATTACCTGGTTTGCCGCCTAGTCAGGAGGTTGAATTTGGAATTGAGTTGTATGAGAACACAACTCCGGTGTCCATTGCTCCCTATCGCATAGCACCCAAAGAGTTGAAGGAGTTGAAAACGTAACTTCAAGAGTTGCTTGACCGAGGATTTATTCGGCCTAGTGTATCAGCTTGGGGTGCACATGTCTTGTTTGTTAAAAAGAAAGATGGCACGATGGGGATGTGCATTGATTATCGTCAGCTGAATAAGTTGACCATCAAGAACAAGTATCCTTTGCCGAATATTGATGATATTTTTGATCAGTTTCGAGGAGCGGCTGTGTTTTCAAAGATAGATTTGAGGTCAGGGTACTATCAGTTAAAGGTGAAGGACGTGGATGTACCGAAAACAGCCTTTCGAACGAGATATGGGCATAATGAATTTCTAGTGATGTCGTTCGGATTCACGAATGCTCCTACTGCTTTCATGGAAATGATGAACAGGGTGTTCCATGATTTCTTAGATAAGTTCGTTGTGGTGTACATCGATGATATCCTTGTGTACTCTCGTACTGAGGAGGAGCATGAGGGTCATTTGAGGATCGTTTTGCAAGAGTTGTTAGAGAATCAGCTTTATGCTAAGCTAAGCAAATGTGAGTTTTGGCTAAAGGAAGTTGTTTTTCTTGGCCATATGGTTTTGGCTGAAGGGATTCGAGTTGATCCTCAGAAGATTGAGGCAGTGGTGAATTGGAAGCCTCCTAGGTCTATTCATGAAGTTCGTAGTTTTCTTGGGTTGGCAGGTTACTACCGGAGGTTCGTGGAGGGATTTTCTAAGATTGCTGCCCCTTTGACGAATTTGTTACAGAAGGATGTTAAGTATGAATGGACGAAAGAGAGACAACAATCTTTTGAGAAGCTAAAGGTAGCTTTGACGCAAGCTCCTATCTTGGTTCAACATGAATCATGGAGAGAGTTTGTGGTGTATAGTGACGCATCCTATGTTGGTTTAGGGTGTGTGTTGATGCAAGAGGGTAGGGTAGTGGCTTATGCATCACGACAATTGAAAGTGCATGAGCGCCATTACCCTACGCATGACATTGAGTTGGCTGCAGTGGTTTTTGCTCTAAAGATCTGGAGACATTATCTCTATGGTGAGAAGTGTACTGTGTACACGGATCATAAAAGTTTGAAGTACCTGATGTCTCAGAATGAGTTAAATCTTAGGCAACGACGTTGGGTGGAGTTGCTTAAGGATTACGATTTAACGATCGAGTATCATCCGGGGAAGGCCAATGTTGTGGCTGATGCTTTGAGCAGGAAAGTGGCGGTGAAACTGCGGGCGTTGTTTGCTAGCTTGAGCATATCACGAGATGGTGGTCTTGTTGCTGAATTGCAAGTGAAACCATCTCTAATTCAGTTGATTAAGGATAAACAATTGTTGGATGATTCTTTGGTGCCACATGTTCAGGATATCGCAGAAGGTAGGCCATCGAATTTCTGTCTCAATGATGATGGTGTTCTATGTTTTGGGAGTCGGATAGTAGTGTCGAATGATGTTGAATTGAGACACACTATTCTAATTGAAGCTCATAGTAGTCCTTTTGCTATGCACCCTGGTAGTACAAAGATGTACCGTGATTTGAAGGATGAGTACTATTGGGTGGGATTAAAGAAAGATGTCGCTGAGTATGTTAGCAAATACATGGTTTGTCAGCAGGTTAAGGTTGAACATAAATTTCCTTCAGGGTTGTTGCAGCCGTTAAGGATCCCTGAATGGAAGTGGGAGAGGATCACTATGGATTTTGTGTCCGGTTTGCCTTTATCTCCATCAAAGAAGAATTTTGTTTGGGTGATTGTGGATCGCCTTACGAAGTGTGCGCATTTCTTGTCTGTGCATACTACGTATACCTTGGATAAGCTTGCGGAGTTGTACATTGCTGAGATTGTACGATTGCATGGATTGCTAAAATCTATAGTGTCGGATAGAGATCTGAGGTTCACCGCAGGGTTTTGGGAGTGTTTGCATCAAGCATTGGGTTCAAATGGCTGAATTTCAGTACTTCTTATCATCCGCAGACGGATGGGCAGTCGGAGCATGTTATCCAAGTGCTTGAGGATATGTTGAGGTGTTGTGTTATTAAATTTCAAGGCTTTTGGGAGAAGCACTTGCCTTTGGTGAAGTTTGCTTATAATAACAGTTACCAGGCAAGTATTCAAATGGCAACTTATGAAGCTTTATACGGGAGGAAGTGCAGAACTCCTCTTTGTTGGGCTGAAGCGGGACAAAAGATGGTCTCGATGCCGGCTTTGTTAAAAGAAACCCCCGAGAAGGTGAAGCTCATTTGTGAGCGGTTGAAGGCAGCATCGGATCGACAAAAGTCTTACGCAGATTTGAAGCGTAAGGAGATAGAATTTGCTGTGGGCGAGCGTGTGTTTTTGAAGGTTTCACCTTGGAAGAAGGTGATGAGATTTGGCCAGAAAGGCAAGTTGAGCCCAATGTTCATTGGGCCATACGAGGTGGTAGAACGTGTGGGTCCTGTTGCCTACAAGCTGAGACTACCTCAAGAGTTAGAAAAGATACATAATGTGTTTCATGTATCCATGCTTCGGAGGTACAAATCGGATTCGTCGCATGTTATTCATGTGGAAGAGATTGAGCTGAATCCAGACTTGACGTATGATGAGGAACCTGTTGAGATTCTGGATTCGGATATTAAGATTCTCCGAGGTAAGACCATCGAGCTGGTCAAAGTCTTGTGGAGACATCGTGGTGTTGAGGAAGCCACATGGGAAAGGAAGGAAGACATGAAGAAGCAATTTCCTTACCATTTTCCTCCAGGTAAATTTCGAGGATGAAATTTCTTAAGAGGGGGAGAGTTGTAATGCCCTGATTTTGGGCCTAGAAGTTTTAGAGTTTGAGTCGGGAACGGTTCGAATCTTTAAGGGAGATTTAGGGAACACCTAGTTCGGGATATTTTAAAAATATGGAAAAATATCTAAAAAACCTCATTTATTATATGAATGATTATGGTGAAAACAATTTTACAAAAAAATGATTTGGAAATACTACATTTCGGTGTAGTGACCAAATCGCAGTTTTTGCAAAAGTTGACTAGTGACTGTTTTGTACAGGATTGAAACTTTGAATCTTTAAGGAGCTAATTTTACCAAAAAGTTTTTATCAGATTTCTCTCTAATTTTGGGTGTTTTAATAATGATTTAATAAAGGGAATTAAAAGAGAAAATCCTATTTTGACTTTCATAACTATTTTACAATCTTTTTCCCTCTTTTCATTTTCTCTCAACTTCCACTCAGCCAAACACATTTCCTTCATCAATTAACCTCTGATTTTCATCCCTTTTGATGAGATTTCATTCTCCTATGGATTCCTAATCTTTTCCTCATCAAATTCTTTTGTTTTCACTATGGATTTTCAAGAAAACTTGCCCAAATTAAGGAGAAATCAACCATTAGAGGTAAGCTTCGTCCTTCTCCTCTCATGGTCAGTTCTTTATTGAAATTCCCAAGTTATCAATCCTTTGTTAATGATTTTTGAGTTGCTTTAATGTTAGAAACATGAAATTGTGTTAAAACTCAAGATTCTTGGAGAGATCTTGATGATTTTCGTAACTATTGGTTAGGCTCTATTTTGAGGTTGATTTCTAATGTATTTTGGATGGTAATTGATGTTATAAAGGAGGTTTTATCAACCAAATCCCGAATAGGTTTGGATTCCTAAGTTTTACATGCTAGATTGGTGGTTTTTGGGGTGGTTTTGGTGTTCTGTTGTTGCTGGAGATATAAGGACGAGTTTATGGTGATTTTTGGTGTTGATTGAGGTTTAGAAATGATTAGAAGAGATAGATCTTGGCTGGGCTTTGTTTTGGAAGAGTTTGGAGATGATTTCGGTTTTTTTGGGTAGCCGAAATGGTGCTTTTGGGATTCCTATGCTCTTATGTGTAATAAGCAGGGGAGACATCTTCGGACGCCTTTGGTGTTGATCCGGAAGTGCCGAGAGCTTAGATATCGTTTCGACAAGCAAGCAAAACGTAATCGGTGAGTGTGAATGGTTTTAGAAGTCCTTGAGGGACAAAGAAACAAGGTTTGGGGATTTAGGATTGGTTTGAAACACCATCATAAGTCTGGAAGTAAGTATGGCTAGATTTGCTCTTAAATATCTGGTTGATGCCCCTAAATGCTTTTACTTGCTCTTGTTTTGAGATAGACAAATTCCTACTGTTTTATGCATGATTTGTAGCATGAGATGATGCTTTGTAGAGATTCCATGAAATAGCATGTTGCATTGAAGAGTTTTGAGATTTTGACTTAATGCAAAGCATGAGATATGATTTTGAAATAAGATGAGAAAAATTTGAGAAATGTTGCATAAAAACAGTAGGGAGATGATATTTTGACATAATATATTGGCATAAATGATGAGATAATTACAGGATATAATTGGTCAGCCAATAGGATGAAAGTGCACTATAAACTAAAAATGCGTACGTGCACTTTGGAGTCGGGCAATGGGGGTAGTGCCATCCCGATCCAAAGTGAGAATCCAATGATGAGAGATACCATCGGGGTAGGACTTGGTGAAATACCCAAGCTTTGTGGCGATGAGAGATACCGCCATGAGAGTCCGGTGATAAGAGATTCCACCGGGGTAGGACTTGACCTTGAGTCAAGCTAATCCGCATATCTGAGTAAAAATGAAATGTGAAATGCCAATATAATATATGAAAATGTATTTGATTCACATGTACCAAATGTTGAGATGATTTATGCTATGAGAAATGCATATGAGATTTGTATATGAAATACTTTAGTTTTCACAAGCATGTGTATGGCTTTGCCATGAGATTTGCATTGGTTTAAATGCATGAGATAGAATAGAGGTACATGTGTTTTCAAATGGAGATTTGCTTTGAAATGGTTTTCAAGCATGAGATAGAAAGAGCATGTTGTTGAAAATGGCTTTTGAGAAAGAGTTTTGGATGATGCATTGTTGTGTTGGTTTTCTTAGAGCTTGCCTCACTAAGCAAATATGCTTACGCTCTTTTTTACCAACAATGTAGATAATTGAGATGAGTTTTGGGCAGCCAGAAGGCTAAGAACATACAAGGAAGTGAAAAGCTCATGTATGGTGATGTTTTTACATACTTTAGTATTGATATTTGGCAATGGGGCTTCAAGGTTGTTTTTGGGAGATGTATTTTGAACTCGCTATGTTTGTGGCAAGTTTGTTATGGCTTTTGAAGTTTGTAAATGGTCCTATTTCGTTTGGTTTGAGGTTTGAGGTCTATATATGGTTTTGTGGTTAGGATGCATGCCTATAGACTAAATGTTCATGTGTTTGAGGCCATGCTTTAGCTTAAGCTTCTTAAATATGTTCTTTAATGTTTAATCATGTTGCTGGTATGTGATGGTATGATTTGGGATATGTTTAAATGTGAAAAGATGTGAAAAAACAGAGATTTGTAAGGTTGCAGGGCAGGGTGTATCGAAACACCCTTGTTTGTTTCAAAATAGGGGCCTGAAATGGCCATAGTGTTTCGGAACGGGTGAAGGTGTTTCGGAACACTTTAGCTACTGGAGAGGCCTGTTTCGATACGGGTCTCGGAACGCACCCGAGTACCGAAACGGTCAACTCCGTTTTGATATGACTGTTTCGATACAAGGGTCAGCGTTTCGAAACAGATGACCGTTGGGCTGTGTTTTTGAATTGTTTCAAGTTCTCATGTCTTACATTTTAGTCCTTGTTGTTGTGGAAGCAATTGATTGAGCTTGGAATGTCCTTTTAAGCTGATATTTTACAGAGATGCATGTAAAATGACTAATTACATATTGGTAAGCTTAAAGTCTGCAAAGTCCTTATATTTTCCAAAATTTACATTTTGGTCCCTAAAAGTGTAATTCTTACAATTGAATTCCTAATTGATTTCCGATCGCTGTGCCTTTCTCTCCTATGATTCTTGAGTAATCACATAGGCTTAATGTGCATTTAGAAAAGATAAAAAGGAAGATAAAGGTCGTTAATCAAGGTTGACTTTCAGGTTGACTTTGGTTTTCCCCGTATAATCTTCGTAGTTCGGGTCAAGCGTCTAGGTCGGGCTAAGGGGGTTACATTTCCTCCCCATTCCAAATCTTGATGAGGGAATTTGATAATCGTTGTTGGCTATTCTATCAAGGATGTCAAAGGCTTGCTCGGGTGACTTGTCTAGCAATGTGTCATTTGCTGAGGCATCTAACATCATTCTGGTGGGAGCATTAACACCATTGTAGAAAATAACCACTTGTGTCCAATCAATAAAACCGTGATTAGTGCACTTGTGCAATAATCCCTTAAATCTGTCCCAACACTCATACATTGATTCGTCATTAGACTGGTGAAAGGAGGCAATATCACTCATCAATTGAGTGTTACTATTTGGTGGATTATACCGTAGCAAAAAGCTCTTGCACAAATCTTTCCATGTTTCCATTGATCCGGATGGTACACCACTCAACCATTCTCGTGCTCGATCACACAAAGAATAAGGATATAGTTTGAGTTTCAACACATCTTCGTGCACCCCTTGTTGACGGAAAGAGTCACACGCTTCTAAGAAAGCACAGATGTGTTGTCTAGCATCTACATGAGGCGAGCCTCCAAACTAACCAATTAAGTTCAACATGTTGAACATGACAGGCTTAAGCTCAATGTGGGCTGCCTGAATCTCGGGAGCAACAATTCCTGGATTAAGATCATCCAAGACAGGATTTAGGTGATCTCTAATAGCTCTGGGTCTTGCTGGAGCATTTTGACCTTGGTCTCCAATTACTGCAGCAGGTTCCCCTTGATGTTGAGCTCCGTTCATGATTCTAAGAGCTTCTTGTATACGTCTCTGCTGACGAAATATATGTTCAATTTCAGGAATATAAGGTAATATAGGCTCTAGATGTCTCCTTCGGTGCATGCAATAGCACAATACCTAAAAAGACAAACAAAAACAACTTAAGAAAATATATACAAAAATAAAATAAACTAGTGCAAAGACTAAACCTAAAACAACCAATTGCCGATCCCCGGCAACGGTGCCAAAAACATGTTGCTTCGTGTGATGTACTATAAATGATACGCAAATATGGTGCAAGTATACACGTCGAACAAGTAATAAAGTGATGAGTGAGTATCGTCTCCACAGGGATTGGATGTGTTCAAGGTAAGCTTAAGCACACAAGTTTCACGAAATGTAAATGGAGAATGTTGTGGTAAATCAAGACAGAGTGATGATGAATGTAGTAGCAAATCAGAACGGAGATATAAATGTTGTAGCAAAAAGGTAAAAGATAGCGTGCCGAAATCAGTAGACAAACAGGTCCTCTTACTCGTGTGAAACTCTCTTAGAAATGATTAGCTGGGTTGTCTGGTTTACCTATGTTTTACCTCTCTACTAGGGTTTTCCTCTCTAACTTAGTCTATGCTCGACAAGATTTACTCAAGGTGCTCCTTAACTATCTCTAGCCAGGAAACTGGGAGTAGGAAATGCTACAACAATATTTCTCAGCGTGAACTCTAACACTCCCCCTACCCTTAAAGGTCTATCCCTCTTAGCCACTAAAACCCAACACTTATCTCTAAGGTGGATTAGAGTTGTGCCTCTAAGCATCTGTAACCCCCTTAGCCCGTCCTAGACGGTTGACCCGAACTACGAAGATTACACGGGAAAAACCAAAGTCAACCCGAAAGTCAACCTTGATTAACGACCCTTTTTTTCTTTTTAAACTTGTCTAGATACACGTTAACCCTAAGAGAACACTTGGGAAACATATATGTGTAAAGCACAGTGATCAGATTTCAGAGAGGGACTCAATTGCACATTATACAAATATTAAGGACCAAACTATAAATTCTGTAAATTGGAAAGACATAACTGATTCTTAAATTACCAATATTAAATTAGTCATATTACATGATTCCCTATCAAATTTCACCTTATTTGGACATCTCGAACTCATACAATTGTAATTACAACTTTCGGGACTAAAACGTAAAGCTTGCAAACTTCAACACCATTCAAATCAGTGCCCAACGGTCACCTGTTTCAAAACGGCATTGACCATTCCGAAACGCGGGTTCGTTCCGAGACTGGTTCCGAAATAGGGCCTTCCAGTAGCCAAATCGTTTCGGAACAGCCTCCAGCCGTTTCGAAACACGAAGGCTATTACAGGCCCCCGTTTCGAAACGCCAGTGCCTGTTCCGATACGGTTTGCCCAGAAGCTGCCGATTTTGCTGGTTTTTCATACATAAATCCAATCAAACACATCCTAATGACTTCCTAATCATGCCAACAAGTCATCATACATATATAGAGCATGATTGCACCACCTAAACACATTCATAGCATCAATCATGGAATTTCACATATCTATAGGCATGCTTCCTATTATCCAAAACCAAGCAATCAACCAATCTCCAAAACAAGCATTAAAAGGCCATTTACAAGTTCAAACCATCAAAACAACATGCCACAACCCAGGGAGTTCAACACATCTCCCAAAACACATCTTAGGTTCCCATTGCCAAATAACCAAAACTAATAGTGTATGAAAACATCACCATACATGAGCTTGGTTTCCCTTGGACACTCTAGCCTCCTTGTTGCCCTAAACACTTCAATTATCTGCATTATTGGTAGAAGAGAGAGAGCGTAAGAACAATTGCTTAGTGAGGCATGCTCTAGAGTAAACAACACAATAATGCATTTTAGAAAACACTTTCAACAAAGCTTTTTATACACAAACTCAACTCTTTTCATGCAACCTTGCATACTTTACAAGCATCTCATGCTTCTTTACATTCAACTCAACATATTGGCTTTCAAGTGATAATTCATAACCATTTACAACACAAAACACAATCGGATACGCGGATTACAAGCGTTGTCCCATACGCTTCATACACACTACCAAATAACATAAGGTGGAGTTTATCGGTACAATCACAACCCCTCAACACCCGTGATGGAGTTTAACGGTACAATCACAACCCCTCAACATCACTCATCGGTAGTTGTATAATTCCAATAACGAGTGCAAGAGACACATAACACAAGATCCACACACGGACTTTTAACCACCGTTGTGATCTTACCTCACTCGTTAGGGTACTTGGATGGAGTTTACGGTACAATCACAACCCCTCAACATCCAAGGCGACTTTATTCACGGTCCACCCAATCCTATAGCCGGCTAACTATATCCGATTCAAGTACTTTAAAACTAATTCATCACTTGCCAATATACATCAAATACCATCATCAATTCACTGTTTTAAAGCATTAAACAAAGCCATTAAACACCATGCATCACCATGCATCATTACCAATTTGACAACATACCAAAACAAGGATCTCTTACCTTGAGCATCCTTCAACACATGGCTTTCAAAACCAGCATTAACCATGCTAAAACATGCTTTCAAAATAGAATTTAAACATGCAATTTATAACCAATGCATCAAACCACTTCATGGTACATTCGAGGGAGTTTTTCCGAAAACTTACTCTTGAGCTTAGCTAAGTTGTTTAGACTTAAACTAAGCTCCCAAAACCTCCAAATAATCGTTTCAAAGTTGGAAAACCATCTCCACTCACCGATTACGTTTTGCACGCTTGCTGAAATGCCAATCAAGCCTCCGGATCAACTCCAATAGTGTCTGAAGATGCTTCCCCTGTTTTAAACACATCAAAGCAGAGGATTAATGCATCATCATGCACTAAAATCTTCAGCCAACACACCTAAACTCGCTGATCTACCCAAAACCAACATTTCGGATACCAAACACAACCGAAAACACCTCCAAACTCTTTCACAACTTAACCCAGCCAAGATCCATCACTTCTAACCATTTCTAAACATCAATCAACATCCAAAATACACATCAACTCGTCCTTATACCTCCAGCTATATCAGAACACCAAAAACACCTAAAAACCACCATTTTCATAAGCAAAAACTTAGGAAATACAACCTATTCGGGATTGCATTGATAAAACCTCATTTCCACATCATTAGACATCCAAAATACATTAAATATTCATCTCAAAACAGAGCCCAAACAATCACAACGAAATTCTTCAAGATTTCTTCCAAATCTTGAGTTTTAAGCCAAAATCAAGTTTCTATCATTAAAACCATTTATAAAACTTAAATTAAGGATTGACAACTTGGTAATTTCAGTAAAGAACTGAGTATTTAGAGGAGAAGAACAATCTTACCTCTAAATGGTGATTTCTCCTTGATTTGAGCCAATTTCCTTGAAAATTCAATGAGGAAAACAAAAGGATTTGATACAAGATTGATTAGGAATTAATTGATGATAAAAATCTCATCAATTGAAGTGAAGATCAATGCAAAATTTGCTGGAGAAATAGTGTTTGGATGATGTAATTTTGAGAGAAAAAGAATGAGAAAAATTTAGGAAAAGGTAGTTATGAAATTCCAAAAAGTAGTTTCTCTTTTCATTTAATTAATTAAAACATTAATTAATTCACTCAAATTAAGGAAAAATCTGGAGAAATCATTTTTAGGTATATTAGCTCCTTAAAGATTCAAAGTTTCAATCCTTACAAAACAGTCACCACTAAACTTTTCAAAAATCGCATTTTAGTCACTACACCAAAATGTAGTATTTCCAAACCTTATTTTGTAAAATTGATTTCACCACTCTTCTATATATATTAAAAGAGGATTTTTAAATATTTTTCCATATTTTTAAAGCATCCCGAACTAGGCTTTCCCTAAAACCTCATTTTATATTCAAACCGAAAATCAGACCGGTCTAGATCAGACCCTAAACTTCCAAGCCCAAAATTGGGGTGTTACAACTCTCCCCCTTAAGATATTTCGTCCTCAAAATTTACCTAGAGGAAAGAGATACGGAAATTGCTTCTTCATATCATCCTTTCATTCCCACGTGGCTTCCTCAACACCACGATGCTTCCACAACACCTTAACCAATTCAATGGTCTTGCCCCGAAGAACTTTACTATCCGAATCCAAAATTTCAACCAGCTCCTCATCATAGGTCAAGTCTGGATTCAACTCTACTTCCTCCACAGGCATAACATGCGAAGGATCCGATCTATACCTCCGAAGCATAGAGACATGAAACACATCATGTATCTTTTCCAACTCTTTCGGTAACCTCAGCTTGTACGCAACAGGACCCACACGTTTAATCACCTCGTATGGTCCAATGTACCTAGGTGTTGCGTGTAAAAGAGTCTATCGCAATGTAGTGCAAGTGTACACGACGCAAGTAGTAAAGTGATACTGAAGTATCAGATATCGTCTCCACAGGGACTGGGCTAATAGCTTCACCTTGGATTACTGCACGAGAAAGGAAAAAATATTTTAAAATGTTGTCACGAAAATAATAAAGAATACTGAAAGTAAAGAGGATTGAAATCAAGAGAGAGAGAATGGGCCGGTATTGAATTGCTCAGTAGTGTAGGTGTTGCAAATTCTAGGAAACTCTGTTCTGTCGTCGTGCCTGCTGTGGCAGCACCTATCGCGGCAGCGGTCTGTTGGTTATCGCGGTAGCGATTACTCAACTTAGTACTTCAAGCTTGGCAAGAATCCCTTCTGTGCCTTGGCCTATCCCTAGGTTCAAGTCTGTCGATGAACACGTCTTTGATGATACCTCCCGGCGTGAATCAAAGGATGAACACCGATGTTGTTGAATTCTTCCTTAGCCACTTAACCTCGTCCTATCCCTAGGTCCGAGATAGTTCAACTATAAACTAGAGAACTCGCACTTATTCCTTTCGTATACTTAACTCTCCCGATATTAAGTAAATAAGTAATCTCACAATGCTCTCTCGATACTCTTGCAAGATGTTAAAACCAGAATAAGAGAACTTGAAGTTTATTTTATTGAACAAAGAAAATCCTAAAACAAAAGCAACCCTTGCAACTACTTTACAAATCAACCCGTGGCCCTAGGGGAAATTTAGAACATGTTGAGAAAGAGAAAACGGCTAGGGTTTGGGAAGAAGGCTAGAGATAGGTGATCTCCTCTCCTAGGTCGAATTACATGCCTTTATATTGGCCTTGGGTTCAAGTTTTCTAATATGGCGAGAATACAACTTTAAATTAAAGTACAACTCTAATAAAGACGAAATCTTCAAAGCAGCAGTCTTTAATTCGTCCTTGCTTCTTGCTTGGGATTTCTTCCTTGAACCTTGGGCTTGGCCTTCATTCTGATATAGGGCTCGGAAAAATATAGGGGTACTCCATGACATATGGGCTTAATTTTCTCTTTTCTGTCGAGTCCCACTTTGCTTCTTCTCCTCAAAACTGATGTCGTCCTTGGCTGCCACGGCGGCAACCATGGCAGCATCGTCCTCCTCGACTGCTCATCAAGTTCCAGCTTTTCTGCATTACTGCCCAGCTCCTGCTTCTCCATCTGCTACAATAGCAACCTGCAAAAATAACCAATTTCAGTAGAAACTCTGCCATTTAATATATTTGTGATGTGAAATTGAAATCTAACCTAAACGCAATGAATTATGCTTGAATGCAACAGAAATATGGGTTAAATAGGGGGTAAAATATAGAACTTTTACACACTCAACACACCCCCATACTCAAGTTTTTGCTTCCCCTCAAGCACTTCAGGCCTAACAAAGAAAAATAAAATTTTTATTTGGCTTAAAACAATGAACTTTCCCTTACCTACCATTTCATTCCCTATTGCAAACAACACCTTGTCGGATAATTCAGGATTTATTCGGAACCATGCTATAATTCTCGTGTAGTGTGTGCATGTTTTATGAACAATTGTATGCCTAGACTCACTTAGCTTACTAGAATAGCTGAAACTTCTAACTTGAATTTTTATGCCAAAGTTCATCTTTTTGGAGGAAATTTTTAGGTTCCTTTAGTTCAGACTCGATTCTATTTTTCAAGCTTAAGTTTGACTAGAGCCGGTTTCGGGCACCTCTAGCTAACTTCCTAGAGCCGGTTTCGGGCACCTCTAGCTAACTTCCTAGAGCCGGTTTCGGGCACCTCTAGGTGTAAGAGTCTATTTTTCTTAACTTCTTTTCCTAGAGCCAGTATTAGGCACCTCTAGGGGCTATTCAAGTACTAAGCTTTTCCCTATTCTAGTTTACCAGTAAAGTTCTAGACAGTATAAGAGTCACAAATGGTGTTTAAGTTTCAGAACTATAGCAAGTCTCTAAACTGTTCCTAAAACTATCCTAAAAGTGCTGCCAGGACAGAAGCTGTCACGGCAGGTAAGTTCAGTTCAAAAGACTTAAGCCAAAAAAAATTTCACCATCAATTATTTTTTGACAAAAATAACTAAGTAAAAGACACGAATTTAAAACTAAAATAAGATTCCATTAATGGAGGGATGCCACCCCCAAACTCGAGGGTTGCATTGCCCTTAATGCAAATGACAAAATAAAAAGAAAGGAAAAGTACATCACAAAATATATAATGGCAGACAGCATAATAAGGTAAGGAACTTAAATTTTATGAGCTGTCATCGTCGTTGCTGAGACGGATCTGTCGGCGGGCAGGAGCCTTCTTGTCTGGCTGGCGGATGGGGGAGGCTGATGTGTTTTTCGTTTTGGCCTCCCTCAGAGGTTGAATTCTGGTAGGGGGATGTGAGGGGGTTTCTCCACTACCTGTACATCTGAGCTGCTGCTGCTGCTGCTGCCGCTATCCTTCTTGTTCTTATATGCTATTGTCTTCTGCCGCTTGACCGGTGTGAACTCTTTGGATAGATTCCTCTTAACAGAGGGTTCATTGTCGCTTTCCTCCCAAATGGAGGAGGAGGAGAAACCGGCTATGAATGCATCGAGTTCTTCCGAGGTTATTCTTCTCTTGGTTCCACGGGCAGAGGTATAAGCTGCGCGGTTGCTGCATGCAGCTGTCGTGGCAGGGGTAGGTGTGGATGCTGCAGACTGTCTTGGGTGTGGCAGCAGGTGTCGGGGTATGGGCAGGGGTGGTTGCAGCAAAATAATGGGAAGGGAAGGCAGGAAATACAACATCAGGGAAATTAAGAGAAGTTTGAATGAATTGTACCGTAGCTGTAGTGAAATCCCTAATGAAGCTCATAAGGACGATCTGTCGTTCCTCCATCTTCTATATGGAAGCAAGAATCTGGGAGGAGGTATTGGCTGGAGCTACTGCTGCAGTTTACTGCCTGGGTTCTGTGGCAGCTGGGTCGGTGTCGCTGGGTGCTGTCGTCTCTACTGCTGTGGCAGTGGGATCGAAGGATAACAGCGTGGTGGCAGCAGTCAGTTCCATCAAGCTGAGTACATTTTTGTCGGTCCATCCCTTCCCTTGGACTCTTAGATCGGTGGTGGTTTCAGGCACATTATGGCCGCGGCAAAGGGCTGTGATGAGGTAGGGGAGGTAGAGTGGTCCTGTCGGTCGGTGTGCACACTCCAGAATACTTTCCTGGATGTAGTTGCCAACATTAATAGGCCTCTCATGCAAAATAGAATGGATGAGGGCTAACATGGGTTGGTCGACAGTGGTATTGTGCAAGGTTGGCATGATTCACTTTTTGATGAAAGCGTTCCATAGTTTGGCCTCCGGCAGGAGTTGAGTTCTCTTTACCGTCCTCGGGTTCTTAAGATTTGTGTTCCACTGAGTCCCTTCATCCGTGAGCTCTGCCATGACAGCATCGTAAGCAGCAGGGTCTAAGCTGTTCAGAAATTGTTGGTGACCATCCTCGTTGCTGCCCACGTAAAATCCGTAGAGCGTGTTGATGTATTCTGGCTCGAAGGGCACCTCTCTCCCTCTCACGGTGACTGTTGTTGCGGTTCTGCTGTTGATGGCATCATAGAAATCGCGAACCAAAGAGACGTTCATCTCCTTTGGTTGTTCTGCAAAGATCTGCCATTGTAGGGCCCTGATTTTTCTAGCAATGAATGGCTGCAGGCCCAAATTCCCCTCCTTGGAGGTGTATATAAATCCCTTTTCCTCCCACATATCTCGTATTTGGAAAGATCGTGGGGTTGATGCTGTCGGGGTGGAGCCTGAGGCAGCACTCCTGTGGGTGTTTTTGGAAGACATGGTTGCTAGGGTTGTAAGAAGAAAAATGAAAGCAAGTAAGTATTTCTAGAGAAAGCAAGTAGAAGGAGTAGAAGTGAGTGAAAAATGAACGGGGTATATATAGAGAAGAGTTTGCTGCCCGTTTGAGCTGTAACGACAGGTGCGAATAACGGGGCCAGCTGTTACACGGTTTCTGACGCGTCTGTCACGCATTTCTGTGTCTGATGCGCGTCTGTTATGTGTTTGCGTGTCTGTCGCGACAGCGTGTCGACAGACTGTATTTTCCGTGTCTGTCGCGGCAGCTGTAACGACAGCGACCAAATGTTGGGCTTTTTAGGCTGATGGAAAATGGTGGGCTGGATTCACTTCTCTTCTTTTCCTTGTCTCCTTTATTTCCTGAAAATAATAAAATTAAAAACTTTAATTCCTAAAAATAAAATAACTCTAATTACCTAATAAATATAAATAATAAAAATAATAAAAATAAAATTAGGTTAAATTAGGATGCTGGGAGGGACATCTCCTAAGGTAACCACTTCCGGCATTCTTGGGGCTTCAGTCCCCTGATAATGCTTCAATCGTTGTCCATTCACTTTGAATTGGTGCCAGTCTTTTAGAGATCTGATCGTGATGACACCATGGGGAAAAAACTGAACCACTTGGAATGGGCCAGACCATCTAGATTTCAGCTTCCCTGGGAAGAGTTTCAACCTAGAGTTAAAAGCAACACAAGCTGCCCTGGGCAGAACTGTCGTGGCAGCAACTTTTTGTCATGCCATTTCTTGGTTTTGTCCTTGTAGATTCTTGCGTTTTCATATGCCATTGTCCGAATTTCTTCAATTTCGTTAAGATCAAGTAGCCTTTTCTGCCCTGCCTTTTCCAAGTCCATATTAACTGCCTTGATCGCCCAGTATGCTCTGTGCTCTATCTCGACAGGTAAATGACACGTTTTCCCGTAAATCAGCCGATAAGGAGACATTCCCAATGGAGTTTTGAATGTTGTCATGTAAGCCCATAACGCATCATTGAGGTGTAAGGACCAGTCCTTCCTAGTTGGTTTAACCATCTTTTCCAGAATGTTCTTAACCTCTCTGTTGGATATTTCAGCCTGTCCATTGGTCTGAGGGTGGTATGCTGTTGCAATCCGATGTTTGACACCATACTTCTTCAAGGCAGCAGCTATAACCCTATTATCGAAGTGTCTCCCTTCATCAATGATGATCGCCTTGGGGATGCCAAATCTACAAAAAAATGTTTTTATGTAGAAATCTTTGAACTGTTTTGGCATCGTTCTTCTGAGTGGCGACTACTTCAACCCATTTGGACACATAGTCCACTGCCATGAGGATGTATAAGTTCCCATATGAAGATGGGAATGGTCCCATGAAATCGATCCCCCAAACGTCGAAGATCTCAACCTTAAGAATATTTTGCAGCGGCATCTATTGTCTCCTTGAGATGTTTCCCGTCCGTTGACACTTGTCACAACTCTTGTAGAAGATTTGAGCATCTTTATACAGTGACGGCCAGTAGAATCCTGACTGCAAAACATTGGCAGCAGTTTTGTTGCCTCCCAAGTGTCCTCCATACTTGAAGCATGACAGTGATTAAGTATATCTTCATGTTCATCCTGTGGTACGCATCTCCTTATAACCTGATCTGCACAAATTTTGAAAAGAAGAGGTTCGTCCCAATAATAATGCTTAACATCATTTTGGAACCTCTTCCTATCTTGATAATTAAGGTCAGGAGGAATTATTCCGCTAACTAAAAAATTAACGAAATCAGCGTACCAGGGGAGTTCAGAAAACTTACCTGCCGCCATGGTTGTCACAGCAGTGATTGTGGCAGCAAACAGCTGCTCATCAGGGAAGGTCTCCAATATGTTTGTCTCATCTGCCGGTAGACTCTTTTCTTTCTCCAACCTTGACAAGTGATCTGCCACTTGATTCTCTGTCCCCTTTTTGTCCTTGATTTCAAGGTCGAATTCTTGCAGTAGCAGAATCCAACGTATTAGTCGAGGCTTTGCATCCTTCTTCGTGAACAGATACTTCAATGCAGAGTGGTCTGTATGGACTATGACCTTCGTTCCAAGTATATAAGAACGAAACTTGTCAATGGAGAATACCACAACTAATAGTTCCTTCTCTGTGGTGGTGTAGTTCACTTGGGCGTCATTCAGTGTTTTGTTGGCATAGTATATGACATGAAAAAGTTTGTCTCTTCGCTGCCCAAGTGCTGCCCCGACAGCATAGTCACTAGCATCACACATGATCTCAAACGGCAGTATCCAATCTGGTGCCTGTACTATTGGGGCTGTTACCAGCTTTTCTTTTAGAACCTTGAATGCCTCATTACATTCAGTGTTGAAGTCGAAGGGCCGGTTCTGTTCCAGAAGATGGCATAGGGGCTTGGTTATCTTTGAAAACTTCGCAATGAACCTCCGATAAAAACCAGCATGTCCTAAGAAACTTCTGATTCCCTTGACTGTGGTGGGCGGTGACAGCTTTTCGATCACTTTGATCTTAGCTCTGTCGACTTCTATGCCACGACATCTAATCTTATGGCCAAGGACTATCCCTTCATCCACCATGAAGTGACACTTTTCCCAGTTCAATACTAGGTTTGCTTTTTCACATCTCTCGAGTACTTTCTGTAGGTTGCCTAGGCAGATCTCAAAATTGTCTCCAAAGACTGAAAAATCAACCATAAATATTTCTAGTAAATCCTCCACCATATCGGAGAATATTGCCATCATGCACCTTTGAAAGGTGGCTGGTGCATTACAAAGTCCAAATGGCATCCTCTGAAAAGCATATGTACCGTACGGGCATGTGAATGTCGTCTTTTCTTAATCTTCCGATGCGATGGCTATTTGATTGTAACCTGAGTAACCATCAAGAAAACAAAAGTAAGGCTTACCCGCTAATCTATCAAGCATTTGATCAATAAAGGGTAAGGGAAAGTGGTCCTTTCGGGTAGCTTTGTTAAGCTTCTGATAGTCCATACAAACCCTCCAACCGGTCACAGTCCTGGTTGGGATTAGCTCATTGTCTCCGTTGGTTACCTTGGTTATTCCTCCTTTCTTGGGAACGCACTGCACCGGGCTCACCCACTTACTATCCGAGATGGCATAGATTATTCCAGCATCTAGCCACTTTATGATCTCTTTACGAACCACCTCTCGCATAGCATCATTCAGTCGTCTTTGTGCATCAATGGTCGACTTTTGATCATCCTATAGGAGGATTTTATGTATGCATAGTGCCGAACTGATGCCTTGGATATCAGCTATCGTCCATCCAATCGCCTTTTTGTGCTGCTGCAGCATCCCTATTAGTTGATGTTCATGTTCCTGCATCAACTTGGAAGAGATGATTACGGGCAACGTATCATTTAAACCAAGGAAAGTATATTTTAACTGCCCTGGCAGGGGCTTAAGATCTAGAACAGGGGGCTCAACAGTTGATGGCTTTTGAATTATATGGTTATCCGAGGTATAATTTAAGGGCTCGAACAACTTACCTGGACGATTGCCAATCCAATTTACCTCCTCTTGATCTTCAGTATCAGATGCATCAGATGCTGAGGAGCTGCTGTCGTCGGTGCTGTCGTGACAGTCTTCTAAATGGTTGCCGAGGCAGTGGCCAATTTTAATGTCGTGGCACCCGACCTGATGCAGGGTTGGTCAAAGGTAATTGATGTGATGGCCTTGCACTCTTTTTCTGCATCAGCATGTTTCATTGCTTGGAGAACATTCAGCTTGATCTCTTGATCGTTCACTCTCATAGTGAGTTCTCCTTTTTCCACATCAATCAGTGATCTTCCTGTGGCTAAGAAGGGTCGCCCCAGGATGATTGGTGCATTTTCATCTGCTTCACAATCTAAGACAAGAAAGTCAGCAGGAAAAATAAACTTATCCACTCTTACCAGAATATCTTTGATTTTTCCTTCTGGGTGAACGTAAGAGCGGTCTGCCAGCTGCAGTACTACTGTTGTGGGCCGAGCTTTTGCAATACCTAATTTCTGAAAAACAGATTTGGGCATTAAATTTATACTAGCACCAAGATCACAAAGTGTCTTACCCACAAATTTGTCTCCGATTATGCATGGTATGATGAAGCTCCCAGGATCCTTCTTCTTCTGGGGTGGATACTTGTGCAAAATACTCATGCATCCATGTGTCATGTTAACCGTTTCAAATTCCCCAAGTCTGGACTTTTTCGACATGGCATCCTTAAGAAATTTGGCATAACCAGGTATTTCCCTTACAACATCTAACAGCAGAATGTTGATATGAACCTGCTTAAAAATATCATAAATCTTCTTAAGCTGTGATTCTTGTTTTAATTTCTGTAGCCGCTGAGGGAAAGGTGGTGGGGGACGATAATCAGCAATGCGTCCTTCCCACTACATACGGATCTGAGGAGGTTTAGGTTCATCATCTTTCTCCTCTGTCCCTTCTACTGTCGTGACAGGTTCATCTGCAGCAGGTTGCTTGTCGTCTGCCGGGGCAGCTTTCTCGGCAGGTGACTCCAAGGCTGGTTTCTTAACTGTTTCAGCTTCCTTCTCTGGCCCTGGTAATTTCTTCCCACTCCTAGTAGTGATGGCTTTACACTGCTCATGTGTGGGCTGTCTAGCATTTTCAGTATTGCTAGGAAATCCGCCACTCTGCCTTGGTTTAACATGTTGGGAAATTTGACCCATCTGTGTCTCCAATGATTTCAGAGTAGCTTCATGATTGGTCATCCGCATCTCTGTTTTATCCATGAATGTTTCCTTCTTCTTGACAAAGTGATTCATGTTCTCAATGTAGGTTCCTGTTTGAGACATAAATGTAGCCAAAGTCTATTCCAGTATACTATTTGAGGCAATTGGTGGATGTTGATGCTGCTGCTGCGGTTGCTGTCTAGGATTGCTCCAAGAGAACTTGGGATTGTAGTTGTTGGAGTTATAATTCTGCTTATTGTAGTTTCCAACATACATCCCCTCTTCTAACTGTAACGGGCACTCCTCCGAACTGTGATTTCCATCGCAAGTTTCGCATACTTTTTCAGCAGAATAGACAGGCTGTGAATCTTCTTTTAAGAGCTTTTTCATCGCCTTTGTGAGGTATACCACCTGTTATTTTAACGTACTGTCGGCCTCATAATCCTTTACAGCTAGAACTCTTTTACCCCCTCTTCTTGCCGTAGGAAACTGTTCCTCATTCTTCGCCATATTTTTCAATATTGCCATTGCTTCAATTGGGTCTTTGTCCAGCAGTAATCCGTTTGCTGCTGAATCAATTCTGATACGAGTTTGCAGATTGGCAGCATTATAGAGTTTTGTTACCTGGTTCCAAGCGGGGAATCCATGCATTGGGCAGTTCCTTAAGAGAGTGGTAAATATTTCTCAGGCCTCGTGCATCGGCTCGTCTTCTTCCTGTTGAAAAGTAGCAATTTCGTTACGTAATCGCTCAAATAAGTGTGAAGGATTAAAACAAGATAAAAATTCACGAGTTAAATCTGCCCAAGTTCGTATTGAACCCGACGTTAGTTTATTCCACCAAGTCTTTGCTCTGTCCCTCAATGAATGAGGAAATAACCGAAGCCTCAGTATCTCCGGATTAACTCCTAGTAGTCTAAACAAACCACAGATTTCCTGGAACGTTTTCAGATGCTCCCTAGAATCCTCAGTAGCAGCACCACTAAATTGGCCAGCGTTGTTGATCATGCTGAACATGACAGGTTTCAGCTCAAAGTTGTCAACATCTACGTCTGGCAGGGTTGTTTCAAGTTCTACATTATCATTAAGCATGTAGTCTCGGCATGACCGGCGTGCGGCAGCGGCAGGAGGATCATCGACAGGTGGATCGATCCCTCCATCTCCGTCAGGATTGTTATTATCCTGGAGATTCCCTTGGTTGTCCCTTCTTTCTTCATGTCTTTCGTTCACCATTGCTTCGAGTTGTTCCTCTAGGTATTCATTCCTTTCAACGAGGTAACGGACTCTTTTCTTGAGATTGAACGTTCGTTCGGGTTTAGGATCTAACTGGTACTCCGGTTCCTTCCCCCGTTGAGATCTGCGCATACGAAAACAAAAAGACCTTGTGAAAGGTATAGGTTGGACAATCCAAGTAAAACAAAAAAATAAAACGAATGCAGTAAAAGGTAGGGTAAAGATATGTTGCCAGTCCCCGGCAACGGCGCCAAAAACTTGTTGCGTGTAAAAGAGTCTATCGCAATGTAGTGCAAGTGTACACGACGCAAGTAGTAAAGTGATACTGAAGTATCGGATATCGTCTCCACAGGGACTGGGCTAATAGCTTCACCTTGGATTACTGCACGAGAGAGGAAAAGAATATTTTAAAATGTTGTCACGAAAATAATAAAGAATACTGAAAGTAAAGAGGATTGAAATCAAGATAGAGAGAATGGGCCAGTATTGAATTTCTCAGTAGTGTAGGTGTTGCAATTCTAGGAAACTCTATTCTGTCGTCGTGCTTGCTGCGGCAGCACCTGTCGCAGCAGTGGTCTGTTGGTTATCGCGGCAGCGATTACTCAACTCAGTACTTCAAGATTGGCACGAATCCCTGTTGTGCCTTGGCCTATCCCTAGGTCCAAGTCTGTCGATGAACACGTCTTTGATGATACCTCCCGGCGTGATTCGAAGGATGAACACTGATGTTGTTGAATTCTTCCTTAGCCACTTAACCTCGTCCTATCCCTAGGTCCGAGATAGTTCAACTATAAACTAGAGAACTCGCACTTATTCCTTTCGTATACTTAACTCTCCCGATATTAAGTAAATAAGTAATCTCACAATGCTCTCCCGATACTCTTGCAAGATGTTAAAACCAGAATAAGAGAACTTGAAGTTTATATTATTGAACAAAGAAAATCGTAAAACAAAAGCAACCCTTGCAACTACTTTACAAATCAACCCGTGGCCCTAGGAACAATTTAGAACATGTTGAGAAAGGGAAAACGGCTAGGGTTTGGGAAGAAGGCTAGAGATAGGTGATATCCTCTCCTAGGTCGAATTACATGCCTTTATATAGGCCTTGGGTTCAAGTTTTCTAATATGGCAAGAATACAACTTTAAATTAAAGTACAACTCTAATAAAGACTAAATCTTCAAAGCAGCAGTCTTTAATTCGTCCTTGCTTCTTGCTTGGGATTTCTTCCTTGAACCTTGGGCTTGGCCTTCATTCTGATATGAGGCTCGGAAAAATATAGGGGTACTCCACGACAGATGGGCTTAATTTTCTCTTTCTGTCGAGGCCCACTTTGCTTCTTCTCCTCAAAACTGCTGTCGTCCTTGGCTGCCACGGCGGCAACCATGGCAGCATCGTCCTCCTCGACTGCTCATCCAGTTCCATCTTTTCTGCATTACTGCCCAGCTCCTGCTTCTCCATCTGCTACAACGGCAACCTGCAAAAATAACCAATTTTAGTAGAAACTGTGCCATTTAATATATTTGTGATGTGAAATTGAAATATAACCTAAATGCAATGAATTATGCTTGAATGCAGCAGAAATATTGGTTAAATAGGGGATAAAATATAGAACTTTTATACACTCAACTCTAGGGCTCAACTTACCCTTCCGGCCAAACCTCATCACCTTCTTCCAAGGCAAAACCTTTAAGAACACACGGTCACCTACCGCAAACTCAATTTCCTTACGCTTCAAATCCGTGTAAGACTTCTGTCGATCAGAAGCTGCCTTTAAACGCTCACAGATAAGCTTCACCTTTTCAGTGGTTCCTTTCAACAAAGCCGGCATTGAAACCAACTTCTGACCTGTTTCAGCCCAGCAAAGAGGAGTTCTACACTTCCTCTCGTACAAGGCTTCATAAGGTGCCATTTGAATACTTGTCTGGTAGCTATTGTTATAAGCAAACTCCACCAAAGGCAAATGCTTCTCCCAAGAACCCTGAAACTCAATCACACAGCACCTCAACATATCTTCCAGCACTTAGATAACACGCTCAGACTGCCCATCCGACTGTGGATGATAAGAAGTACTGAAATTCAGCCGCGTACCCAAAGCTTGATGCAAACACTCCCAAAAACACGATGTAAACCTCGGATCCCTATCCGATACTATAGACTTTGGCACACCATGCAGTCGTACAATCTCATCAATGTACAACTCAGCAAGCTTGTCCAAGGTATACGTAGTATGCAAAGGTAAGAAATGAGCACACTTCGTAAGGCGATCCCCAATCACCCACACTGAATTCTTCTTCGATGGCGACAAAGGCAAACCAGACACAAAGTCCATGGTAATCCTTTCCCACTTCCACTCAGGAATCCTCAACGGTTGCAATAACCCAGAAGGAAACTGATGCTCAGCCTTTACCCGCTGACAAACCATGCACTTACCCACGTACTCCGCAACATCCTTCTTCAAACCCACCCAATAGTACTCACCCTTAAGATCACGATACATCTTTGTACTACCAGGGTGCATAGCAAAAGGACTACTATGAGCTTCAGTCAGAATAGTACGCCTCAACTCTGCATCATTCGGCACTACTATCTGACTCCCAAAACATAGAACTCCATCATCATTAAAACAGAAATCCGATGGTCTATCCTCAGCTATATCCTGAACATATGGCACCAAAGAATCGTCCAACAACTGCTTATCCTTTATCAACTGAACCAATGATGGTTTCACTTGCAACTCAGCCACAAGACCCCTATCTCGCGAAATACTCAAGCTGGCAAACATAGCCCTTAACTCCACTACCACCTTCCTACCCGAGGCATCCGCTACAACATTAGCTTTTCCCGGATGGTACTCGATCGTCAGATCGTAATCCTTAAGCAACTCCACCCAACGTCGTTGCCTAAGGTTCAACTCTTTCTGAGACATCAGATACTTCAAAATCTTGTGATCCGTGTACACAGTACACTTCTCACCATATAGGTAATGCCTCCAAATCTTCAAAGCAAAGACCACCGCAGCTAACTCAATATCATGCGTAGGATAATTGCGCTCATGCACCTTTAATTGGCACGATGCATAAGCCACCACCTTACCCTCTTGCATCAACACACACCCCAAACCAACATAGGATGCGTCGTTGTACACCACAAACACATACATCACAATTCATGAAATATTCCTTCACTTAAAAGGTCCATCATGCAAAACACATACATCACCCACATAACAATTCCCAAATACACGAGAACCAAGCTCTAATACAACCAAATGTAACCCCCTTAGCCCGGCCTAGACGGTTGACCCGAACTACGAAGATTACACGGGGAAAACCAAAGTCAACCCGAAAGTCAACCTTGATTAACGACCCTTTTTTTCTTTTTAAACTTTTCTAGATGCACGTTAACCCTAAGAAAACACTTGAGAAACATATATGTGTAAAGCACAGCGATCAGATTTCAAAGAGTGACTCAATTGCACATTATACAAATATTAGGGACCAAAACGTAAATTCTATAAATTGGAAGGACATAACTGATTCTTAAATTACAAATATTAAATTAGTCATATTACATGCTTCCCTGTCAAATTTCACCATATTTGGACATCTCGAACTCATACAATTGCAATTACAACTTTCGGGACTAAAATGTAAAGCTTGCAAACTTCAACACCATTCAAATCAGTGCCCAACGGTCACCTGTTTCGAAACGGCATTGATCGTTCCGAAATGCAGGTTCGTTTCGAGACTGGTTCCGAAACAGGGCCTTCCAGTAGCCAAATCGTTTCGGAACAACCTCCAGCTGTTTCGAAACACGAAGGCCATTACAGGCCCCCGTTTCGAAACGCCAGTGCCTGTTCTGATACGGTTTGCCAAGAAGCTGCAGATTTTGCTGGTTTTTCATACATAAATCCACTCAAACACATCCTAATGACTTCCTAATCATGCCAACAAGTCATCATACATATATAGAGCATGATTGCACCACCTAAACACATTCATAGCATCAATCATGGAATTTCACATATCTATAGGCATGCTTCCTATTATCCAAAACCATGCAATCAACCAATCTCCAAAACAAGCATTAAAAGGCCATTTACAAGTTCAAACCATCAAAACAACATGCCACAACCCAGGGAGTTCAACACATCTCCCAAAACACATCTTAGGTTCCCATTGCCAAATAACCAAAACTAACAGTGTATGAAAACATCACCATATATGAGCTTGGTTTCCCTTGGACACTCTAGCCTCCTTGTTGCCCTTAAACACTTCAATTATCTGCATTATTGGTAGAAGAGAGAGAGCGTAAGCACAATTGCTTAGTGAGGCATGCTCTAGAGTAAACAACACAATAATGCATTTTAGAAAACACTTTCAACAAAGCTTTTTATACACAAACTCAACTCTTTTCATGCAACCTTGCATACTTTACAAGCATCTCATGCTTCTTTACATTCAACTCAACATATTGGCTTTCAAGTGATAATTCATAACCATTTACAACACAAAACACAATCGGATACGCGAATTACAAGCGATGTCCCATACGCTTCATACACACTACCGAACAACATAAGGTGGAGTTTATCGGTACAATCACAACCCCTCAACACCCGTGATGGAGTTTAACGGTACAATCACAACCCCTCAACATCACTCATCGGTAGTTGTATAGTTCCACTAACGAGTGCAAGGGACACATAACACATGATCCACACACGGACTTTTAACCACCGTTGTGATCTTACCTCACTCGTTAGGGTACTTGGATAGAGTTTACGGTACAATCACAACCCCTCAACATCCAAGGTGACTTTATTCACGGTGCACCCAATCCTATAGCTGGCTAACTATATCCGATTCAAGTACTTTAAAACCAATTCATCACTTGCCATTATACATCAAATACCATCATCAATTCACTGTTTTAAAGCATTAAACAAAGCCATTAAACACCATGCATCATTACCAATTTGACAACATACGAAAACAAGGATCTCTTACCTTGAGCATCCTTCAACACATGGCTTTCAAAACCAGCATTAACCATGCTAAAACATGCTTTCAAAACGGAATTTAAACATGCAATTTATAACCAATGCATCAAACCACTTCATGGCACATTCGAGGGAGTTTTTCCGAAAACTTACTCTTGAGCTTAGCTAAGTTGTTTAGACATAAACTAAGCTCCCAAAACCTTCAAATAATCGTTTCAAATTTGGAAAACCATCTCCACTCACCGATTACGTTTCGCACGCTTGCCGAAACGCCAATCAAGCCTACGGATCAACTCCAATAGTGTCCGAAGATGCTTCCCCTGTTTTAAACACATCAAAGCAGAGGATTAATGCATCATCATGCATTGAAATCTTCAGCCAACACACCTAAACTCGCTGATCTACCCAAAACCAACATTTCAGCTACCAAACACAACCGAAAACACCTCCAAACTCTTTCACAACTTAACCCAGCCAAGATCGATCACTTCTAACCATTTCTAAATATCAATCAACATCCAAAATACACCTAAACTCGTCCTTATACCTCCAGCTATATCAGAACACCAAAAACACCTCAAAAACCACTATTTTCATAAGCAAAAACTTAGGAAATACAACCTATTCGGGATTGCATTGATAAAACCTCATTTCCACATCATAAGACGTCCAAAATACATTAAAGATTCATCTCAAAACAGAGCCCAAACAATCACAACGAAATTCTTCAAGATTTCTTCCAAATCTTGAGTTTTAAGCCAAAATCAAGTTTCTATCATTAAAACCATTTATAAAACTTAAATTAAGGATTGACAACTTGGGAATTTCAGTAAAGAACTGAGTATTTAGAGGAGAAGAACAATCTTACCTCCAAATGGTGATTTCTCCTTGATTTGAGCCAATTTCCTTGAAAATTCAATGAGGAAAACAAAAGGATTTGATACAAGATTGATTAGGAATTAATTGATGATAAAAATCTCATCAATTGAAGTGAAGATCAATGCAAAAGTTGCTGGAGAAATAGTGTTTGGATGATGGAATTTTGAGAGAAAAAGGAATGAGAAAAATTTAGGAAAAGGTAATTATGAAATTCCAAAAAGTAGTTTCTCTTTTCATTTAATTAATTAAAACATTAATTAATTCACTCAAATTAAGGAAAAATCTGGAGAAATCATTTTTAGGTATATTAGCTCCTTAAAGATTCAAAGTTTCAATCCTTACAAAACAGTCACCACTAAACTTTTCAAAAATCGCATTTTAGTCACTACACCGAAATGTAGTATTTCCAAACCTTATTTTGTAAAATTGATTTCACCACTCTTCTATATATATTAAAAGAGGATTTTTAAATATTTTTCCTTATTTTTAAAGAATCCCGAACTAGGCTTTCCCTAAAACCTCCTTTTATATTCGAACAAAAAATCAGACCGATCTAGATCAGACCCTAAACTTCCAAGCCCAAAATTGGGGTGTTACAGCGTCCAACTCCATTGTCTATACAGGTTAAAGAAAGCTCTCTCGACCACTAACCTCAACTAACACCTAAGGAAAAGCACAATCTCGAAGGCTCTTACAACCCTAAGCATATAACAACATAGACAAAGCACAGATACGAGCAAGAGATAAATAAAAATTCATAAAAGAAAATAAAACATAGTTCATTCAAACATCCCTAGCCACCTAAATCAGTTCATGGCTGGGCAAGTATCCGAAGTATCTTCGTTCATACAACCCATTTTTTCAGATATAAAATAAATGCTAAAGCAACAGAAGGGGAAGAAAAGAACTCCCAATCTGCAATGGACTTGCAGCACCACGAACCGCCCTAGGCTTGCCGCCTCTCTCAAGGTCAGCAAGGCCGGACCCTTGGAGCTTCTACGATGGAGGACACCAACTGAGAAAGAAGAAGAAAAGAAAAGAGCCGCATTTAGCTTTCTCTCCCTAGCCTTTTTGTCACCTTTTCTCACTCTCCCTTTAATGAGGGTCTTGTGTCCTTTATATAGTGGGGGCTCCTAGGTTTTTGTGCCCTAATGATTCTTTGGCGTCCAGGGAATATTCCCTATGCGTGTGGGGCACAATCAGACAAAAAGGGGCTCGCACATGTGGGCGATCAGCGTGTGCGTGTTACTTTGTCGTTTTTTGTGCCCAGAATTGCTGTCCAAGTTGCTATAGCGTTTTCCTTCCTTGCCTTGCTTCAGCATCAGCCTGCACAACACCATACCAGCAAATACCCTTCAAGGAGCATCTAGTCTCATAAAATAAAGCCAAACCACCAACAAGTAGAGATACATGCAACTATATGCTCTAAATGCACCTACATGCTATGATATGACCTCGAGAACAAACAAATACTTAAGACAAAAGGTCTAAAATATAAGCATTTTGACAAGTCATCACGTATCGAAACACCATTGGGTGTATCGAAACGCCTGTAAGTTTTTTTATTTTTTGGCTTAAAAATGCTTAGAAAATTTTATAGGATTTAAGTTTTGACCTTGGGAAAACAATTTGGGCTTCAAATTACTTGTCAATTTTGAGTTAATTGTGAGACTTTATTGTACTTAAAAATTTATTTACTTTGCAAATAAGTCCTTTAAACAATTTGTTATATCAAAATCAAACATAGGTTTTAAAATCTCTCTTTTTTGATATAACAAAACTGAAGTAAATTTTTAAGTACTCCCCCTTTCTTTAAGCTATGTTTTGAAAAAAAAAGGTTTATCCATTCTCCCCCTTTTTGTTAGATCAAAATCAATTAAGAACCAAAGAGTATAACCAAGATATAAAGCAATAAAGCATAAGACAAAGCAAAATTAAAGCAACATAATATAATTAAGCAGAATAAACCAAAGCAAAGGTTCCAAAATATCCAAACTTAAATCCTAAGAACAAGAAATCAAAGCATAGGTCCTAAAAGGAAAAAAATAGATAGGTGCATAAAAGGGAAATCCGAAAAGATGATATGAAATGAGATGCAAAATTCAAGGTTCGTCTTCATCATCATCTTCATCTTCACCATCATCATAGTTCTTCCAAGATTGCCTCCACTCATGATGAAATGCTGCAAGAGACATGTCCAAAGAAGTTTGTTTAGAAGCAATCGAAGCAACGCGATCATCAATAGACTTGTGGTGATTCTCAAGGACGGTGACTTGCTCTTCCAAAGATGTGAAGCGAATATCAATAGCGGCAAATGTGGCATTCATGTTGGTGTCCATCAAGCCAATAGATGTGTGCAAGCTTGTGAATTGCTCAGTGAGAAAGGCCATGAGTGCTGCGTTGTTCGGTTGAGCACCTTGAGGTGGAGCCCCTTGACAAAGTTCGTCGAGAATAGCATCAGGTGGAAGCTCGGTGAGACGGACCCACTCATTGTTGATGTAGTGAAACTTAGCATGAATGAGAGATGGTCTCATTGATTTGATCCTTGAGATGAGATGGTTCATCATGAGAGCAATCTATCTCTAATTGAGTAAACAAGTAACTCAAAGCAGTGTTTTAGGTGAAAGAAGTAACCTGATCGGTGTGACGATATTGAACAAGGTAAATCTTCTCGACAAACATGATTTGAGCAAGATTTGGGCGTTTCTCTTCACAGAAGCATCGAAGCCAAAAATCATCAACTTGGCAGATGGATGAAAATTTTCCACCGGAAAAGCGGAACCACCAAGTGATCATTAAGTGAAGAATGTGATCATGAGCATCGAGAACGGTAATGGAACCACTCAAGATATGTCCTAATGAGTCCTCATCGGCTATACCCACATCATCAAGACCAAAAGCATCGGTTAAAGTCTTAACGGTAACCCGAAACTTCTTCCCCATCAAATAAGGTTCAATAGCAACCACGATCTTTTTGTCGGGACCAACAATACACTTGGCTTTGACATAGAAAATCAAAACAAGGTTTTTGTAGATAATAGGTGGTAATGCAAAAAATTTCATAAAGCTCCAACGCCTTAATAGATGAAGATATCGAAATTGAAAGTGCTCGAAATATAAAAAGGGAAGAGATACAACCTGATCGCGACGAATATCATGAGTTTGAAATTGGAAAAAAATAATCCATCTCGTCCGTGGTGCGGAAAAACCTTGGGTAAATAACTGCAAGATTTGGGCGAGTAATCCCATAATTCTCAACATTGGAGGATTCTCCAACTTTCGTAGTTCTTGCTCTCTTTTTAGGAGCATTAGGAAAATCTGAAAATAAATCAAGGCACAAGAAAACAATGTATGCATAACCATCACATTGGATCCAGAAATAATCCAATTTATCAAGGCAGGAAAAGAAAATTCTATACAATATAGGTTAAAAACATATACATATATATAAAAGGAATTTCGGTCAGAAAAATTTTGAAAAAAAAACAATAAAACTAAATATACGATATAATTTTATATTCGAAACAAAAAATTCAGATTTTGAAAGAAATTTTGCTAAAGCTTGAAAACCCATACTATATATGTATTTTATGTACAAAAATTAGCATAAAACAATAGAGTAAAATAAACGAAATTGAAAAGAAAATATTTTTACCTTGATAAGGGATTAGGGATGAATGCTTGAAGATGATACACAATTTGATGAAATAGCCTTGAGTTTTGATTTGTTGAGTAAAAACCCTCAAAGATTTGTGTGAAAAACAAAGGGTTTTTATGGGTATTTATAGAATGAAAACCTAGGTTTGGGGGGAAAGAGATTGAGTTTTAATGAAAGTAGGTTTGAAGATGGAAACCAATTAATGACTCAAATTAATAATTTATGGCCGCGCGTACTGATACGCCAGAAGGCGTATCGAAACATGTTTATGCATACCGAAACACCTTACCGTATCGATACATGTTTAACTGTACCGAAACCTGGTTAAGCTTCCCCATATCGAAACGTGTTTAACCGTTTTGATACCATCTACCTAAGATTTAAGCTTAGGGATTTGCTCAAGCATGCCGTATCGAAACAGCCTTGCTTGTTTCGATCCACCTTGCCCAGAAGATACATTTTTGGCACAAAGGTGTCCAAAAATTGGATTTCTAATGATCATAAATGCATGGACATGAGATATGAATAAGATATATGGACTAAAGCAAATACATATTCCCCTAACAACAAGCATAGATGCAAAAGGAGGATAAACAACATAAGCATGAGCATCAAATAATTTCAAGCACATTTTTGGTCATTTGAGACCGAAATGGGTCAAGAAAGGCTGGCTAAATCTAACTATCTCATAAGGGTCCAAAAACGTTCTTTATCTAAAGGTTTGGTAAATATGTCCACTAATTGGTTCAAGGTATCAACATATTCTAGAACTACATCATTTTTAAGACATGATCTCTAATGAAATGATGTTTAATTTCTATATGTTTGGTTCTAGAGTGTTGGATGGGATTCTTAGTGAGACAAACGACACTAGTGTTGTCACACTTAAGAGGTATGGTATCTACTTGAACACCATAGTCTAAAAGGTTTTTGCTTCATTTAAAGAACTTGAACATAACAACTCCCTAAGGATATGTACTCCGCTTCGGTGGTAGATAAGGCTACGCTATTTTGTTTCTTAGAGAACCAAGATACGAGCATACTACTTAAGAATTGACATGTTCCGGAGGTACTTTTCCTATCTATCTTACATCCCCATAATCCACATCGAAGAAAGCATGAAGGTCAAAGGAGGAATTCGTAGGATACCAAAGACCTAAATTAGGTGTATCTCTAAGATATCTAAAAATTCTCTTAATGGTAACTATGTGTGATTCTCTAGGGCTGGTTTGAAACCTAGCACACAAGCAAACACTAAACATAATATCCGGTCTACTTGCAGCAACGTAAAGCAAAGAGCTAATCATAGATCTATAATGCTTAGAATCAACACACTTACCTTCCTCATCTTTGTCAAGCTTGATTGATGAGCTCATTGGAGTGGCTTGAGGCTTTACGTTCTCCAAGCCAAACTTCTTGATCATGTCCTTTATGTATTTTGGTTGATTAAAGAAGGTGTCATTTTCCTCTGCTTGATTTGGAGCCCCAAGAAAAATGAGAGCTCTCCCATCATGCTTATCTCAAATTCACCTTGCATTAGCTTGGAAATTTTTTTGCAATAAATTCATCAGTTGAGCCAAAATAATATCATCAACATATATTTGAACTACTAAGATGTCATTGCCATGTCTTTTAATGAAAAGTGTAGTAACCACCTTGCCTTTTTCAAAACCTTTTTGAAACAAAAAGTTTGAAAGCCTTTCATACCAAGCTCTAGGAGCTTGTTTTAAACCATAAAGAGCTTTAGTTAGTTTGAAAACATGATTTGGAAATTGTGGATCTTCAAATCCTGGTAGATGTTCAACATACACTTCTTCATTTATAAAAACATTTAGAAAAAACACTTTTCACATCCATTTAAAAAAGTTTGAAATCATGATAGCATGCAAATGCAAGAAGCATCCTAACAGCCTACATTATAGCTACTGGTGCATATGTTTCATTAAAATCAATTCCCTCTTCTTGAGTGTAGGCTTGAGCAACAAGCCTAGCCTTGTTCCTCACTATGTTACCACTCTCATCTAGTTTGTTTCTAAATGCCTACTTAGTTCCTATAGTAGATTGATTACTAGGCCTATCAACTAATGTCCAAAATTTAGTTATCTCAAATTGATTAAGTTTCTCTTGCATAGCCAATATCGAAAAATCATCTTTTAATGTTTATTTGATATTTTTAGGCTTTATGCATGAGATGAATGCAACATCACAAGATGGATCACCCAATATTTCACCACCTTTGACATAATTGAACTCCATTTGGTATGTCGCCTCCTTTTCCTCAAGATCCAAGTCCTTCAAGGCTTCAAGAGGTGGATCTTGTGCTTCCTCTTCTTTAGTTGGAATCTCATCCACCTTTGATGTTTGTCCTCCATCAATGGCTTCAATAATCCCTACATCATCATCATCAAAATATTCCTTCCTCGGAAGGAGGTTATCATCGAAAAACACATGTATAGACTCTTTAACAACCAAAGTTCTTTTATTAAATACCCGGTAGGTTTTAGTGTTTAGGGAATAAGTCAAAAATATTGCTTCATCACTTTTAGCATCAAATTTACCTAAGTTGTCTTTTCCATTGTTTAAAACAAAACATTTACAACCAAAAGGGTGGAAATAGCTAATGTTAGGCTTTTTGGATTTCAAAATCTCATAAGGTGTTTTCTTTAAAATAGGCCTAATCATCACTCTATTAATAATATAACAAGACGTATTGGTGGCTTCTGCCCAAAAATACTTAGGTAAATTGCTTTCACAAAGTATGGTCCTAGCCATCTCTTCTAAAGTTCTATTTTCCTCTCAACTATCCCATTGTGTTGAGGAGTGCGAGGAGCCAAAAAATTACGGCTAATACCATTTTCATTACAAAAATCTTCAAAACCATATTTTGAAACTCGGTTCCATGATCACTTCTAATATGTGAGATTTTAAGATCAATATCATTTTGGGTAATTTTTGTAAATGTGATGAAATTTTCTAAAGCCTCATCCTTAGTACTTAAGAATAGAACTCAAGTGTATCTAGAAAAGTCATCTACCAATACAAATGCATATGACTTACCACCCAAGCTCATAGTTCTAATAGGCCAAAATAAATCCTTGTGGATTAATTGTAACACCCTACTAGTCAAAATATCATTAATGAGTTTAAATGAGGTTCTCTTTTGTTTACCCTTAGCACAAGCATCACATATTTTATCTAATGAAAAATTTAGTTTGGGTAAACCTCTAACTAGATTTTGGGAAACCAATATTTCTAAAACACTTATGCTAGCATGCCCTAGTTTCCTATTCCACAACCATGCATCATTATCATCATGTGCAACTAAACATGCATGGGATGAATGTATGTCATCTAAATGCACCATACAAATGTTTCCTATGCGATGACCAATGAGCATTATTTTATTTGTTTTAATGTTCACAATTTTACACCCATTTTTATCAAAATGAACATCAAAACCTTTGTCACAAAGTTGACTAATGCTCAATAGATTATGTTTAAGACCAATGACATTTAATACATTTTCAATAAGAATGGATGAGAGGTTACCAATAGAGCCAATGCCCTCAATATGGCCTTTGGATTTGTCACTGAAAGTTACCACTCCAACATCCTTTGGCTTGAGCTCTATGAATCTACTCTTGTCTTCGGTCATGTGTCTTAAGCATCCACTATCTAGGTATCATGTGTTTTGACTTGATGCTTTGGCCATGTAGCAATGCTCCCCCAACAAACAAAGATTAGTTCTTTGGTTTTGATACCCAAACCATTTTGGGTCCATATGTGTTAGCTCCCAAAAACATGGTTCCCTTAGGAATCCAAGATAAAATAGCAACAATATTATTAGAAGCTACAAGTTCCTTAGGAACCCATACACTTCTAATCCTCTTAGCTCTAGGATGCCTTTGAGAGCCACTTTGTTTGTAGTTAAAATGCTTTCTATTACATATTGGGTTTTTGAATAACTACCTTTTTCAAAACTATTTTTCCCAATAGCAAGATGTTGTCACTGAATTTGCACCTCATTTTTTGTATTTAATTATTATTATTATTTTTTTTTATTATTATTATTATATTATTATTATTAATATTTATTAATAAAGCCCAAAAATAATAATAAAACAATATGTAAAATATAATAAAAGAGCCCACTTAATAATAAAGGTCCATTTATTAAAATAAAAGCTACTTAAAAATTTAATAAATATGGGTCTATTTTAAACCCATTGGTTTTAAAAAATAATAATAATACCCATTTTACAAAATCCCAAAAAATAATAATAAAACTTGAGCCCAACTAACCCATTTTTTCTATGTGCAGATTTAATATGAAGCATTGGATCTAGTGCAAGGGATCAGGTTGAATCAAGTAAAGCAAAAAAAGAAGAGTGGGAAGGACCCCGCGCTGCCACGCGCGCGGGGTTTTTTCCCCCAAATTTCTCTGCTTCGAATGGCAACTGCTGCCGCAGCTTTCTCCGACCGTGCCTTGGTCGCCGGTAGCCGTCGCATGTAAAATGGGTGTTCTTCATTCTTGAAGAACACCAAGAACATGCTTGATTTTTGTTTCACTTTTGAGTTTGATCCATTGGAATCAAGGAAAGATTAAAAAAGATGTTTTTGGGCCTTAATCCAATCTTTAAAAGAAAGAACAAAATCTTGGGCTTTAAAAAATTTATTTTTTGGACCATTTTATATCAAGCTTTAGTAATGTTTTTTTTAAGTTAATAAAAAACTATTTTTTCTAAAAAAATATTTTTTTCTTCCTAAAAATGCTTAATAAATATTTTTTTAAGTTACTTTTCGAATAATAAGTCAAAAGATCTTTTTTGTAAAAAAATGTCTTTATCAAAAAAAATAGTAAATAAAATTTGTTTGTTTCTTGTTTTTAGCCTTAGGGTTTAGGGTCTAAAAAAGTTAGATACAGCCTTTCTTTTTAAATAAAATATCTTTTTATAAAAAAATAAAATACACTTTAATAAACTTTAATCTTGAAAATAAGTAAAATCTTTAGACTTTTTTTAGGTTAATAATTTCAAACTTAGGAAAAAATAAAAAGGTTCAACGCACTAAATTACTTTGTTGTTTGAAAAAGTGAAAAATTAATTTAATGCGGTGACTTATCAAACGGGAATGACAGGTTAGCGCCAAAAATGTTGGCGGTGATTAAAGTTCATTTCTCGAGCGATAAAGTCGTTAAAATAGTTTAATATTCATTAAACAGACAAATAAAGTCGAACCTTCCTGAACTTGCAAATCCCAGTTTTTTTAAAACGATTTTAAAATCAATTAGGTACCAATTTTGGGCGTCGTGGGGGGTGCTAACCCTTCCCCACGCGTAAACGACTCTCGAACCTATTTTCTGGTTTTCGTAGACCAAAATCGTTGTTTTATTAAAACAAAACATTTTATTAAAATAACCCCGTTTTAAAGTGATCCAATCACATTTTTCAAAAAGATTGGTGGCGACTCCGTTTTTTAAAAGTTTTCTAAAAAGTCGAAGCCTCCTAAAAAGGGTTGTGACAGCTTGGTGACTCCACTGAGGATGTGTTTTTGTTTTTAAAATAAAAACAAAAGAGGGTCAGGCCAAAATTTGATTTTAAATGGTTTTCAAAAATGTTTTTTTTAAAAAAAAAATGGAATTTGCAAGTTCACGATAGGTTCTATTTATTTGTCTATTTAAATGAATATAATTCTATTTTACGCATTTAAGACTTAATTCCAAGCTCTATTCCCGAGCTTTGTCCCGTTCATTTAAGTGGGGGAAATACACTTTGCTCGTGTAAGAATATTGATTCTTCGTATGAGCCTAGCAAGTACCTTCGGGACACTTTCCTTTGTCCTCGTAAGGATATTGATTCTTCGAGAAAGCATCGGAGGTGAGTCCTCCTGAGTTGAACTCGATTCGTTTGAAGCCTGTAATGGGTGAGAATCGAGGGGCTTGCTACCTTTAGTAGGGGACAACAAGGACAGCTCGGGTACCCTTTTAGAACTGAACCAAGTTTGAGAATTTAGAGCCTACCCCATTAGAGCCATGGGAAAAGCCTAGGGTGTTGAGTCGCAGGAATAATCCATGGAGACATGTTCTAAAATGTTGGAATGCCGGCCCAAAATTATTATGCAATTGAATTATTTTGGATCTTTTAGGTTTTGTTTCTATTTTTTATTTATTTAAAAGTTTACTAACCTTTTTGTGTGTGAGTTTTGTTTTGTAGCATATTTATTTATTACTAACCTTTTTGTGTGTAAGTATTGTTTTGTTTTTGTAGCATATTTATTACTAACCTTTTGTGTTTGAGTTTTGTTTTGTTTTTGAAGCATATTTATTTTTTGCATACATCCCATATTTGGAGGGGGTCGATTCCAAAGAATGTTGCTCGATCAGAAAACGTTTCTGCCATGGATGAAAGGTACCTAAAGGAGGAAGACAACACGCAAACAATGAGAATTTGTCGAATGATCATACGGAGGAAACATCGAATTATGCTTACATCAGCGCCAAGCAGAATACCAAAAGTCGCAAGTGCTATGGGACCACTTCGACGGCCCAACCAAGCAGAATTTGAAGATGATCATTGGTCTACTCGGCTTAGGGGCAACGTCAAAAGGACCCAGGAGCGAGACGAGCATCACATCCTAAATTGGAGACATAGCTAAGCATAGAAGCTACATTTCTTCGCCCTCACAACAGACTAATAGGGAAGGTAGGACCAAGGCTTCAAAGACTGATCGAAGAGAAAAATGGGTGCTCAGACTGAGATGTATTGTTGGACCTTCGTCATCAAATGGAAGCTTCATCTAGAACAACACCTTAATGGAATTGATGACCCCTCGCCTACATTCATACATTTGCATTCATGCATTTTCATTTTTTTCTTATCCTTTGTGTGGCTTGCATTTATGTTGTGATCACTGCATACATTCACACATAATCACAAAATAGAATCTCCAAAATAGCAAAGACATCCCACAAGTACGGTACTCGTTCTCAGTCCAGAGCAATGGCCTTGGAAGACAGATTGCAACTTTAGAGAATAGCCATCAAGAGTGGGAGACTCAAGGAAGAAGAATATGATGAACGCTTGAAATATCTTGTCGCGAAATGGACGGGTCGAGCTTGGCTGCAATTCTCCCATGCCTTCCTAGAATAATGCTCAAATAGTAAAAGATCTTCCTAGACAGTATTGGGATCATGCTTAGAACCAACCCTTTAGCTTTTGCCTGCGAGCATTAGGGATATTTTGTAAGGGCTTTTATGTTGTTCTACTTGTTTCAAAGATGCATCTTTTTTTCTTAAGTGGCAAACATTTCATTTTCCTTCACATTTCCATTTCTTTTCAAGCATATATTTTCTTTGTAGAGTCCCTATTATTGAATGTATGAATGATTCTTGAATCTAATCTCGAGATAGAGGGGAAAAATGTGTGTTCAGGTTTAATATACAGATTATGAGTGTATTTTGCTCTCAGACATTGCTGTTAGGGTCCTTGAATGAAATGATAACTCTAAAACATCTACCAACTGAAGACTGCATTTCTTCGATGGTATTTTTGTGTGAAATGACATTTGGACTTCCTTCATCTCCCTTCACGAATAAGAAAACAAAAAAATCCATTTGTTGTCCTATTTGAGCCTGAAGTTATTTTTCTTGTGATTTAACCCTAACCAAAGATCACTCCCCACACCGGGGGTCAAAGAGGATGAAAAGTTGTTTAGAAAAAAAACATGTTAGATCAATTTGAATGTCCTAAATTGAAAATGAAAAGGACACAAAAAGGGAGAAACAAGAAAAATGAAAAAAGGAAAAAGAAAATGAAAGAAAATAAAATGAAAAAAAGAAAAAGAAGAGAAGAGAAGAAGGAAAATAAAAAATAAATAAAGAAAAAAGAATGTTGAAGAGTGAAGGAAAATTTGAAACAAATCCTTCAAACGAGACGTGTGTAAAATGGAAATGAACTCTAGGGTGAAAACCCAAAACGGTCGGTCTAGAGTGATCCAAGGAATAAAAGAAGAAGAACGGAGATTTCATCAGGAAAGTTGATCCTTGGTTTAATGACCCTTAAAATATGATTTTGAGCTTTTATATCCTTTCTTTGGCAACCCGAGTCTAGCCTACATTACAAGCCTTAAAAGACCATTTGGATCAAACATGAGTATTTGAGAAAATGAGTTCGTCTTCTGAACACATTCCGCCTAATTGGGTTAACCTTTCTTCAAGGACCTCGAGCTTCTAATGTGTGATTGAGATTAGAAAAGTGGGAAAATTAAAATTTGGAGAGTGTGTGAGGAAAAGAGAGCCACCGAAAATGGGGCACTATCCGGTTGACAGATTCTTGAATCATTCATGCTTTGAATTTTGGGGCATCTGACTTTACCTTTTTCTTGTGTTTTCCATGACTATTTTCTTAGAATCCCCATTTTTAACCTTACCATACGTTTCTTATGACTTTTTCCTTTGAATTATCATTTCTAGCCTTTTCTTGCATCTTACAAGTATGCTGACATAGATTCATGAAAAGCAAAAGATTTCTTGGTATTGATCTCAATTGTAGGAGATCATGAATGAATGTTTTCATCACTTCAAAAAACAATTGAACCTCAGTTTGAATGGGGGCATCACCTTGCATGAGAAGGTAAAAAAGGAAAAAAGAAGAAGCATATGTGTCGAAGAGTTTGAAGTAAGCTGTGTTGTCAAAAGATCCACATATAAGATGCAAAAGCTCAAAAGCATGAAAAGAGATAGAATTGCACTTGATAAGCAAACGATGTCATCAGATTGGGGACAGTCTACATCGACCAAAGATTATGGATCCTCAGTATTAATAGGCATGAGAAGAAGAGATTTAAGCGCCAACATCATTCGAAGATATTCAAGGTGGAAATGAGCTTTCACATGCAAACAATTCAAGATGTTCTGCAAGGGCAAGAATTTGAGAATTCACAAGAAGCACAGTAGATGTTTGATAAGGGGCATATGAAGACTTGAAGCATTCATGGCCACACAAAGAAGCCTTTCATTCAACATTGATGTATCAACCACATTGATAGTATATCTTGAGACATTTGCCTATAAATATCGAACGTTTTCGATAAAGCGAAGAGAAATAAAGAATGAGAATGACGAGAACAATTTGTCCTTCCGGCCAGGAGTACAAGATCACTGGATTAAATGAGAAAAGATCAAATGTTTTCCATGAGTAAAAAACAGAGAAAAGGTACAAATGCTTATATGGATTTAAGCGAGTAAATATGTGGAAAAATCAATTTTGAGAAAAAGAATTCAAAAAGCAAAAGAAATGAGACGTGCATTCATGTTTTACGCATCCATATGGGGCTTGCACATCATAATTGCATTGAATATTGCATTTTTCAGGTACATGAAGGACCTTTCAGCAAAAGAACCAGCCTATATGTTCATATATTTGGAGAATGGAGTCCGCTTATTCATCCAAGCGTAAGGTGGATGAAACCCTTTTTGGAATCTGATTATCTATTCGAGCACAAGGAGAATAAAACCCACTTATTCATCCAAGCATAAGGAGGATGAAATTTTTCAGAAGTTCTCTTATTCATCCAAGGATAACGAGGATGAAAATTTTTCAAAAAATTCGCTTATCCGTTCAGGCGCAAGGAGAATGGAATTCGCTTAATCACCCAAGCATAAAGAGGATGAAACTTTTCAGAACCCGCTTATTCATCCAAGCATAAGGAGGATGAAGTTTTCAGAAAATCTGCTTATATATTCGAGCATAAGGAGAATAGAACCCGCTTATTCATCCAAGTATAAGGAGGATGATATTTTTCAGAAGATTCACTTATCCGTTCAGGCATAAGGAGAATAGAGTTTGCTTATTCATCCAAGCATAAGGACGATGAAATTTTTCAGAAGGTTCGTTTATTCATCCATGCATTAGGAGGATGAAATCTTTTGAAGTCTATTTGCTTATTCATCCAAGCATAACGGGATGAAATTTTTTTGACGAATCCACCTATTTGTTTGAGCATTTGAGAGAATAGAACCCAACTCAACAATTCGGGCATTTGGGAGAATAGAACCCAGCTCAGCTATTTGAGCGTAAGGAGAATAGAATCAACCTATTTGTTTGAGCGTGGAACCCAGCTCAGCTATTCGGGCATTTGGGAGAATAGAACCCATCTCAGCTATTCGAGCATAAGGCGAATAGAATCAGCCTATCCGTTCGGGCGTTTGGAGAATGGAATCCCCTCATCTATTCGGGCAAAAGGAGAATAGAACCAGCCTATTCGTTCGGGCATTTGGCAAATGGAATCCGCTCATCTATTCGGGCGTTTGGACAATAGAACCCTACCTGTCCGTTCGGGCATCAGGAGAATGGAACCAATCAGCAAATCGGTGAAAATTAGTGTCTTTTGGTCTTTGCTCTACCCCTGTTTCACAGAGATGAGCAAAGAGGGACAGCTTTTGTATTTAATTATTATTTTGTATATTAGTATTATTAATATTTATTAATAAATCCCAAAAAATAATAATAAAACAATATGTAAAAGAGCCCACTTAATAATAAGGGGGTTCATTTATTAAAATAAAAGCTACTAAAAAATTTAATAAATAGGGGTCCATTTTAAACCCATTGGTTTTAAAAAATAATAATAAGACCTATTTTACAAAAGCCCAAAGAATAATAATAAAACTTGAGCCCAACTAACCCATTTTTCCCCATGTGCAGATTTAATATGAAGCGTTGGATCTATGGAAAGGGATCAGATTGAATCAAGTAAAGAAAAAAAAGGAGGGTGGGAAGGACCCCGCGCCGCCACGCGCCTAGCGTGTGCGCTGCACGCGCGCAGGGTTTCTTCCCCTAAAATCCCCTGCTTCGAACGACAGCTGCTGTTGTAGCTTTCCTCAACCGTGCCTTGGTCACCGGAAGCCGTCGCAGGTGGAGACACGAAGATCACCTCAGCCCTGTCGTTCCACCGACGCCGTCACCGCTCCAGGCTGCCGTCGGTAACCTGCAAAACAAAGGAAAAATGGGTCAAACCATAGCTCGAATTTAGGGAGAAATTTATCCCCAAATCCCCAAATCCGAGCTATTCCAATATGTAAATAAAAAAGGCTTGATTCTTGTTATTTGTTTGATTTTAGCATGTATTTAGGGATCCAAAAACGAATTTTTTGGGATGAATTTTGGGTTTTATAACCTATATAAACCCCAACCCCCTTTGTAAAAATCACCAAGAAGAATCCGAAAAAAGGATAAAATCATTAGAAAAGCTTTAGAAATTTTAGTAGACTTGTGGAAGAAAAGTTTGAATTTCCCGGTGAAGTTGTAATCAAGTTCGTTGGAATCAAAGAAAGCAAATTCATCTTTTTGGTAATATGTTCTTCCCTTGTTTTTTCATTATTATTATGAGTTTTGATTCTTAATTTGTTAATTTTATCTTGAAGTGTTGAAAAATAGTTGTTCTTAAATCCGAATTTTTTTATTCGAATTAAAACTAGTTTTGAGTTTTTTAGTTGATTTTCGGGAAAAAAATAAAATGGGTGTTCTTCAAATGAAGAACACCAAGAACATACTTGATTTTTGTTTCACTTTTGAGTTTGATCCATTGGAATCAAGGAAAGATTAAAAAAGATGTTTTTGGGCCTTAATCCAATCTTTAAAAGAAAGAACAAAATTTTGGGTTTTAAAAAATTTATTTTTTTGGACCATTTTATATCAAGATTTAGTAATGTTTTTTTTAAGTTAATAAAAACTAATTTTTCTAAAAATATATTTTTTCTCTTCCTAAAAATGCTTAATAAATATTTTTTTAAGTTACTTTTCGAATAATTAGTCAAGATGTCTTTTCTGTAGATAAATGTTTTTATCAAAAAAAATAAATAGTAAATAAAATTTGTTTGCTTCTCGTTTTTAGCCTTAGGGTTTAGGGTCTAAAAAACCTTAGATAAAGCCTTTCTTTTTGAATAAAATATCTTTTCATAAAAAAATAAAACACACTTTAATAAACTTTAATCTTGAAAATAGGTAAAATCCTTAGACTTTTTTTAGGTTAATAATTTCAAACTTAGGAAAAAATAAAAAGGTTCAACGCACTAAATTTCTTTGTTGTTTAAAAAAGTGAAAATTAATTTAATTGGGTGTCTTATCAAACGAGAATGACGGGTTAGCACCAGAAATGTTTGCGGTGATTAATGTTCATCTCCCAAGCGATAAGGTCGTTAAAATAGTTTAATATTCATTAAACTGACAAATAAATCGAACCTTCGTGAGCTTGCAAATCCTTGTTTTTTGAAAACCATTTTAAATCAATTAGGTATCAATTTTGGGCGTCGTGGGGGTGCTAAACCTTCCCCACTCGTAACTGACCCTCGAACCTATTTTCTGGTTTTTGTAGACCAAAAGCGTTATTTTATTAAAACAAAACGTTTTATTAAAATAACCCGGTTTTAAAGTGATCCAATCACACTTTTCAAAAAGATTGGCGACGACTATGTTTTTTAAAAGCTTTCCAAAAGTCGAAGCCTCCTAAAAAGGGTTGCGACACAGGAGAAGTTTTATGATTATCCACTTCCTTAGTGTGATAATCTTGGAAATCGGAAAGAAGTTTTTCAACATCAAGATTTTTTTCTTTTTAAGATCATTTGAATGATTTATCAAGTATAAAACCTTCTTTTTCAATTCGGAATTGGTTTTTGAAAGAGGCTCATTTTGAGATTTCAAATCGGATATACTTTTCTTGTTTTTTAAAATAGATTCTTTATATTTCTCAACCAATTCATTGTAAACATCTTGCAACCCATCATAGACATCATATAGTTCATCATAAGTAAGAGATGATGAGTTAGAGTTTACCATAGATTCCTCCTCAAGGACCATGATGCAAAGGTTATCCACTTCATACTCCTCATCCTCAGATGATGACTGCTCATCACTACAAGTTGCTTCTTCTTCTCTACCTCTTGCTTGACTACTCTTCTTTCATCTTTTCTCTTCTCTTCTCTCCATTGTTTCATGATCTCATGAGTAATGAGAGATCCTAACAACTCATCGAGCTTCAAGGTCTTCAAATTCTTTGCCTCGATGATTGCGATTCTCTTCTCATCCTAACAACTCATCGAGCTTCAAGGTCTTCAAAGTTGAGGATTCCGATTTTTGTCTCCTTCACATCGTTTGTTCCTTCGTATGTGGTCTCAAGAGTGTCCCACACTTCTTTGGCCCTTGTGATCGAGGACACTTTAGAGTAGATATCCGGTCTGAGTGAGCAAAATAGCATGTGCAAGGCTTTGTCACTCACTTACAATTTCTTCCTATCCTCTTCACTCATCTCCACCTTCTTCTTCTGAACAAGCCTTCCTTTTTCATCTCTCTTCATGGAAATAATTGATCCATCTTCTACCACATCTCATATGGTGTAATCATTTGAATAGATGAAGAGGCGCATTTGGTTCTTCCAATAGGGATAGTTATCCTCATTGAAGAATGGTGGTTTGGTGATAGATTGAGACTCATACATGCTTGGACCGGAGGTAGAGGCCATGGCTTGACTTGGATGTTGATCAACACTGGTTTTGGATCTCCTCTTGTGGTTGTGAAGCCTTCAAACTGGTAGTCTTTGATACCAATTGTTAATTGGATCAAATTAACCGCTATGGCCAAGAGGGGGTGGATTGGAACTTTAAAAATTAGAGGGAGCAAAAAGAACAAGTTAAAATGATAGACAAGGCACTTATAGTGGTTCAAGCTCTACATCCACTACCTTAGCTCCCACTAAGGATTTTCAACAAACTATCTATTAATTTGTTCTTCCCCTTTTCAAGGCTAAGGAGGCAACATTTACAAATGTTCAATCTTTCTACCCAAAGATTGAACCACAAGATTCTCACTTTACAAAGAAGAATATTGGCTATTACAATTGATCTCTCAAAGATAAATATAGCCCAATTTATTTACAAACACTCCTCAAACTCTTAAATTTGATTTACAATAAGAACTCAAGGAATTGGGTATAAGAATTTGACAATAAGTAAAAAGGTTTGGATTTGATTGCTTGGATGTTGCTTTGAGGTTCAATCGTTGTTGTTGAAGCTTTTGAGGCTTATATTTGTACCCTTGCATTGATTTCTAGCCGTTAGGGTGATTGAGGTCATCAATAAAGACGTTGGAGCCTTTATTTTCCACCATAAATGTACTTCTACACCTGCCCATATTGAAACACGAAGGCTCGTACCGATCCCTGTCTCAAAACAAAAAGAGTCGTTGCAGGTAATAAATAGGGGCATTTCGAAACGCGAGAAAGCGTATCGAAACGGTATAAGGGGTCGTATCGAAACAGCTTCGGTCGTACCGATGTAATTTTTCTCTCTTGAGCTACTGCCAAAATCCGTATTGAAACGACCCTAAGGCGCACCGATACGAGTTAACTACCTTTTAAAAAATTGCTCGTTCTCAATAACTTACAAGTAACGGTAAAAAATAATAAATGCTAAGATTTTACAAATCTCTCAGACCGTATCGAAACAGCAAGACCGTATCGATACAAGATGCTTAAAATTCTTAAACCCTAAAGAAGGTTGTATCAAAACAGTATAAGCCTGTATTGAAACGCTTGTACGTTTTTGTATTTGTTTAGCTTAAAAATGCTTAGAAAATTTTATAGGGTTTAAGTTTTGACTTTGGAAAAAAATTGGGCTTAAAATTACTTGTTAATTTTTAGTCAATTGTGAGACTTTAATGTACTTGAAATTTTATTTACTTTGCAAATAAGTCCTTAAAACAATTTGTTATATCAAAATCAAAGATAAGTTTTACAATAAACAATAACACTGAAGCTTCATGGACTAACCTCAGTGATATTAAGAAGTTGGTTGAGTTGTTGGTGACAAAAACCAGTCTCTTCCCCTGACACAAGGACAAACCTGGTGATGGACTGGTTGGGTTTTAGTCGACGCTGCCGTTGGCTAATGTTTGATCACCGGTGGAAGCTTCAAGGTAGTCGACTGCGTGAAATATTTGTGAGTCGAAGATGAAGTGAGAAAAGTGGAATAAAATTAGGTGGCTATGGTTTTGTGGTATATTTTTTAGGATAGCATTGCAGCACGTGAGAAATGAATGAGGCGAAAGAATTGTGGCTGTGTTTTATTATTTATTTATTTTTATTTTTTTAGTTGTAGTTTTGTAAATTTGTTTTAGTAGATAATGCTTAATTTATTTTAGTGAATTTATTTTTAGTGAATTTTCTCTAATTTATTTTATTCTTTTTTGCTAAACATATTACTTTTAGTGCATATGTAGCATATATATATATAATTATTCCGAGCCTGTTCACGAGCTTTTCGAGCCGAGCTTGAGTCAGCTCGACTCAGCTTGTTAAGGTCTCGAGCTGAGTAAGAACCCAAGCCGAGCTTTGACCAAGCTTTGACTGAGTGGAGCCCGAGTAACTCGCGAGCTGGTCATGCTCATTATTACCCTAGTCATAAGTTCCCCAAATTTTTAGAATTTTAATTTAAAAATATATAATTTTATATTTTTATAATTCGCACCCAATTACGCATTTAACATCCAAGAAAGTACTAATTTTTTTTCATATTGGTGACACGTTGTATCGTATGATGACTTCTGTTTGTCACATTAAAACTAGTTAATAATTTGACCAATTAAAGACAATTTTAGTTAACAAAAAAATTAAGGGTAAACTACGCCAATGACCACCCAACTATTGGCCTCGACATGTTTTGACCACCCAACGAGAAAATTTTCAAATTCAACCACCCAACTATTTAAATTGACCTATTTTGACCACTAGTCTTTAAAATAGGTCCTTTTTAGTTACCTATTATATGAATTTAGTCCTAATTTTAATTTTAAAAAAAATAAATTAATCAACCAATCTGGTGATGACACGTGTCGTCATCCGATTAGATGATTTTAATCTAATTACTATTTTATTTTTTAATATTTAATATATTTATTTTCCTCCAATCAAGTGGTGACACATGGCAACAATTGATGGAAGGAAAATTTAAGAATAAAGGGGAAATGCTTAGCATAGGGTTTAAACCTACAACCTCATGGGTGAAAACCCATAACTTACCACTACACCAATCCATTTTTAATGAAATGCATTGCATCAGCTTTTATATATTTTCTTCTCAAGAAGATGGCTTACTCCAACATGATGAAGATGGGATCCCCATTTCTGGAGATATTCGAAATAGTTGGGTTGGCGCCTCTATTTTGAAAGCTCTTTTCATTAAAGAACACAATGTTGTTTGCGATGCTCTTAAGGTATTCTTTCAAACTCCATCTTTACATATTGAGAACTTTACTAAACATTAATCTTTGAAATAATGAAACATAATTTTAGAAGGAATACCCGGTTTTGAATGATGAATAGTTGCATCGACACGCGAGGCTAGTAACTTCTGCTGTGATTGCCAAAATCCATACCATGGATTGGACAGTGGAGCTTCTCAAAACTGATACATTCCTTGCTGCAATGCGAACTAACTAGTAAACCCCTTTTCATCTTTACATAATATGTTCTCAAATATAGTGACTTCTATTGTTGGGATTTGAACCTCAATCCAACTAGATTAAGCTCACTGTCAAATTTATCATAGGCATGGGTTCTTGGGAAAGAAATTCAAGGACACATTTGGACACGTTGGGATTGACTGATTGGGAGGTTTAGTTGGTTTAAGAAATCCTGTGAATCATGGTGTTCCTTACTCAATGACTGAAGAATTTGCTAGTGTAGAGCGATTTGGTGTTCTTTATTTATAAGCGCAAGTGCACACTCTTGTCAAGCTATAGTATAAAAGATATCGTCTCCCACATGGATTGGACAGCTTGATTCGAATTGTTGTTCCTGCACAAGAAAAAGTAAATGCACAATTAATTTTTTTGTTGAGAAGAAAAGTAAAATAAAAACACAAGTAATTAAAAGGAAAGAAAGCAGGTTGATAGAATGGGTCGGGTTATGCTGTTGCTTAGTGTGAAACTGCGTTGAAGAGGACAAGTCGTTTTGCACTGCCAGACTCTGCTGCCTCGGCAGGGGATGGTAGGTAAACTGTTGAGACCCTCTCGCTGCCTCGGTAGGGGAATGGATTTGTGTCTCGGTGGCAAACTCGGCAGAACTACAAGGCTCCACAGAACGCTTCGAAAGTGATCCCGCTTATGTCTAAGTTAGAATTCTGTTGATGCCCACTGCAGATAATATCAGTCGCGGCGTGTATCGTGCAAAGACAGTAATGTTAACTCGTCCTTTTTTAGCCGCCTTAAACCCTAACCTATGTCTAGGTCGGATTGATCGCACCGTCTATAGATGAAATCGTACTTACTTCTTTCGTGAGTTCAACTTTCTCGATACCGAACAGATGGATAGAAATCAATTAATCTTTCGCCTTAATTGAAAACTATGAAGAACATAGAATAAGTAAACCTTGAAGTTTTATTTGCAAAAACAAACTTAAAAATCCTAACAACCGTTCTCACACTAATTACAACATAACCCAAACTCAATGAGAATTTAGAACATAATAGCGGCAAGAAAACCTAAACTATGCCTAAGGGGAAAACATAAGTTGTTTTGAAGTAAGAATACATTGAGTATATATAGGCATTAGCTAGGTCTAGTCCTTCTTGGAGTAGAGGTCTTCAAAGTAGCTTTTTTGCATTAAATGCAACTCTAAATGCTGACTTCTTTGAGTTGAATGTGGACTTAATCATGTTGCCTTGCTTCGCAAGTAAGCTCGAGTTCCACCTTCGGCGGCTCTGCCTGCTGCTTCAGTCATTGAAAAATTGAGTGGACAGCATCGATAGAATCAGGATTTTCTACTCTACAGATCGCACTCCAGTTCTCCAATTTCTCATATTGTTGTCTTAGGCTGCAAGTAGGGCGGTGACAGCTACTCGGCAGCTGTTGTCACTGTCTAGAACTACGTCAGTACAACTCCTCAGTTTGTTGCCTCAGCATCATGTCCTTAGCTCCTCTTTCCCTCTATCAACCTCTAGTACCTGAAACTAAAACTAAACTAAAACAATACATTTTCCTTACCAAATAAAAGATAATCTATAAAAGCATGGCAAAGTAAAGAAATATTGTAAAATGCAATGCATGGTCCTAATTATGCCTAAAATGCACTCAAAAACAGCAATAATATGAGATGGAATGTGCATGAAATATAGAACTTATGGACACTTTACAACCAGCGTCTATCGAATGCACCAACTTTTACCAGATTCCCTTCACCTAAGGAACACCAATTTCGCACCAGGACCTAACAAATCCCCACCATTGCTCAAGGAGTAAGCTTTAGAAGACATTATCCTCTTAAAAAAAAACAATGGCAACATACTAAATATTTATTCTTTAACATGTAGGGTTCCTATGCATGATTTAATAGGCCATAAAGGATAAAAGGCTTTATCACAAATTGGATTCACCAGTCAATTTGTTTCATTTGGTCATCAAGCTTGTGGTGGATTGGAGCTTTGGAACTATCTTGCATGGCTTCGAGATCTTGTTCCACATGATGCTGATGGCAAAGACAGGCCTGGCCATGTAGATTTGGCAGTTCTTAAAAGTAAAAAGTTGTCTAGAACTGAAAATCTATGATCCCTAAATTCACTAAACAAAAAAATGAAAATCGAATCCAATATTATTAAAAATGATGCAGTTTACAGGGACAGAGAGAGGATAGTGGTAAGGTATAATCAATTTTGTAGGGCATTGCTGTTGATACCAATCTCTAAATGGGAAGATTTGACTCAAGACGAGGAAGTCATTCAAGTTCTCAAGGAATTTTATGGTAATGATGTTGAAGAACTGGACATAATGGTGGGTCTCATGGCAGAGAAGAAGATATATAAAATCTAGTGCAATCCATTTTAGTAAGAGTAGATTGGTGCAGTGGTAAAGTCATGGGTTTTCACCCATGAGGTTTTGGGTTCAAACCTCATGCCAGGCATTTCCCTTTTATTCTTAAATTTTCCTTCCATCAGATGGTGACACATGTCACCACTTAATTGGAGGAAAATAAATATATTAAATATTAAAAAAATAATTGGATTAAAATCATCCAATCGGGTGACAACATGTGTCATCACCAGATTGGTTGATTAATTTTATTTATTTAAATTAAAATTAGGACTAAAATGATATAATAAGTAACTAACAATGATCAAATGTATAATTATACACATTTTACTTTAACGGCCACGTCACCTTTCCGTTAGCTTTTAACAGCCAGTGGTTAAAATAGGTCCATTTAAATAGTTGGGTGGTCAAATTTTGAATTTTTTTAATTGGGTGGTCAAAACAGGTCACGACCAATAATTGGGTAGTCTAAGGTAGTTTACCCAAAAATTAATTGAGTTTTTAGTATAACACTTAGTGCTGAATTTGGTGCAACTTAACTCTAAGGACGCAGATGATTTGTTCTTAATTTTTTTGTTAGGAGCATTTTGTACCATTAAGCTTATTGCAAAATATAACAATAAATATTCAATAGGTCCACGTGCTATAGGATAAAGAGTAATATAATCTATGTGTTATTTGAAAGTTTGAAAATAAGAACAGCCGAAGATAACATTAACTATTTCAATAATAAAATATTATATCAAGAGCAATTTAGATCCTTTCGACATAAATATGAGACAATTTACTCTCGGTTAACTTTAGCATTTTTAGTGTAATTGTTTTTTTAAGGAAACTAGCATGATTAAACAAGAAAAGACACTAAAACGTATCTCATTGAAAAAACCTTCATAAAATCTAAAAAGGGAAAAAAGAGTAAAACGTTTCAATGTGTGGTATCACACGGATGGAAATCATCTGCTCCCAAAGTATGCCCTCATTTGTGCCCCCACTTTAAAATAGTGGGTTTAGGGTTTAGAGTTTGGGGTTTAAGGTTGGGGCTTAGGGTTAGGGTGTAGGGAATTAGGGGTAGGGTGTATTTTTTTAGAGTTTGGAGTTTGGGGTTTAAGATATGAAAATTAGGGTTATGAGGCAAGATTTAATTTTTAAGTATTTTTAAGCAGGGGCATAGAAGGAGGCATGGTTAGGGACAGGAGATTTTTACCCGGTATGACACACTCCAACAATACAACCATAAAAGCAATACTACGCAAATACAAAAACTCTCACCTAAGATTACAATAGAAATCACATGTAGGACGATTTTACATTCCTCCTCTCTAACTCGCTCAAAGTCCAAACTTAAACAAAGGCAACATAATCAAATATTTAGCTCGAGAAATACCCTTTTTGCCAAACAATCAGCTAAAGAATTGAACTCTCTTGGCACATGCAGAATGCACCACTCGATGTATCCACATACGCTAAGACAATAGGTGATAATAACTTTGAACACAGAAGGAGTATCCTGAGGATGAAGAACAGTGGGGGTTTTGGACAGGCGCGACATGAGCGACCGCACATGGCCTCCAAGAGAGAGTGGCCCCGAAAATAGGGAACCTAAATTAAATTAAATATTTGTAAAAAATATAAAATTATATATATATAATTCTTAAAACATGCAAAAAGAATGATAATTTTGAAGTGAAAATATTTGATATTTAAATGTTTATAAGTCAATTTTTTGGTTCTCAAGATGACAATTTAATAATATTTTTTGTATTAAAGTATTTTTTTGAAAAAACACTTATATCTCTTACTGATTATAAATTAAGAGCCATATTTTAATAAATTGCACAGGGCCCCCGAAATCTTTGAACCGCCCCTGATGAAGGAGCCAATCAACCTTAATACTGCAATGGCTTTCAAGAATAAATTTGAATGAATTAGACCAAGTCAAAGAACAAAATAAACAACAAGCCTAATTTAAAGCAAGCAACTCAGTAGTCATAGCATCAACAGTACCAACATATTTTAAAAACGTAATAAGGGTCCAATTTAGAGAATTACGAAGAAAACCACCAATACATGCTTCACCATAACTACCATCAACCGCTCCGTCGAAAATTGAACTTGAGTGAACTTGAAGATGGGGGAGCCAACAACTTAAAAGAGAGTGAGACTGACTAATATCAAGAAGCCTAAAGGCATAGGTGCAATGAATAATGTAACACCTCGTTCAAACCCCAAGGATCCGAGGCGTCACATTGGGTTGCTGACCCCACCCATCAAATATTTAAACTACAACTGAGTCATATGTAACCCCGATCAAGATCCGAAGCGTTACATTTGGGTCACCCAAAAATCTAACTGGTCAAATTTTCAATTTAAAATCATAAGTTTAGCCTTCAATTAAAAACATTAAACCAACCATAATCTCATATAATAAATCAAACATTAAAATCGATTTACAAAATAGGAGCTCCGAGTTTAAAACATCGTATAACAAAAGAATGGTACAGACTCCCCACTTGTAAGGTCCTATGAATACAATAGCCCATGACTAAACATCAACTACTACACTCTAAAATGATGTGTTGCTAGGAAATCCCTTCTCGATGTGCTCCTCGGCCGTGATCAACCTACTAACCTGTGAATGGAAACAACGATTCCGAACGCTGAGCTTACAAAGTTTAGTGGTACATTTCTACTCTACTACAATTTTTTATTATCATAAATTAAGTATGTGAGATAAATATAGTCTAGAGAGAATAGATAAGACTTCACTACATAAGACTTTTATAGAGAGAATAGACTACACAATTGAAAGTTTGGATCTTTAAGCTTTGGTGGCTATGGAGTTTGGAGAGGAAATATGAAGAGATAAAGATTTTCTTACCTTTCATTTTTTTTCTTTCTCCACGTGATAGGTAGCAATTAAAGGGTATGGGCAGCCTTTTATTCAAATAAAGGAAAAATCACTACATAAGACCTCCAAGCTCTTCCCCCTTTTACACAATGGTCACTCTCCAAGCCTATATGATCCAATTTTCACCCAATTAGTCCCAAACTTGGCCTAATGATTCAAATTTGTAACCCCCTTGACCCGGCCTAGAAGCCCGACCAAGCCGATTGAGCTACATTGGGTTTGCTAAAACAAACCCGTAAATAATTAAATCAAATTATGCCATTTTTTTCTTGTATCTTATCTAGATGCAACATTATATCCTAAGGTGAGCATGCTGGCAGCGGGTGAAATAACAACTGAATCGATCGTCAAAAATACATCCAATTGCACATAGATATAGATTAGGGACCAAATTGTAGAACTAGAAAATTACAAGGGATTTATTAGATTTGATGTTACCAAAACACAATTAATCAGGTTTCATGCTTGCATACCAAATTTCAGCTCAAAACGAGCATCCAAACTCATACAATTGCATTCATAAATATCATGGACTAAAATGAAAGAATCAGGAACTCACAAGAACACATTAATTGAAATAACAACAGTCTCTATCGGTACACTATTGCAATTTTAAAATTCTAGATTCCAGTAGCTTAAAACTGTACTGATACACCTTCCCCAATATCGATACGCTATGCCCAAATTACAAAGGTATTATCGGTACAGGTCCCCGTGTACTGAAACCCAGCCTCAAAATACACTTACCCATATCGGTACAGGGACACGTATACCAATACGCCTAGACCTGAAATGTCCATTTTGCTGGTTTTTCATACTTTTATGGACTCATACACAACCTAACATGCCTCAATCATAACCACAAACATATTAAGGATCAATCCATGTCAAAACATCACAGAATCAAGATCAATTCAAGGCATCAAGCTTAAAATCAAAGTCTAAAGGCATGCTTCCTAGAAACCAAGACAACCATCATATAGATCTTAAATCCAAGAAACAACCAAACATAAAAGGTGTAACCCCCTCGCCCCGGTCTGGTCGGTTGACCGGTCCGAGTTGGCTACACGGGGAAAACCGATGTGAAACCCGTTATGGTCCCACCTCGGTTAGCAACCCTAGAAAATTTCTTTTAATTAAATCTTGTCTAAAGGCATATTATTTCCTAAGTGATCACGACAGCGGAAAACATCAAGAAAGAAACTCAACCGAACCCAAATCAACATGTTAAACAATCCATTTTACACTTATAGAGTAGGCCGTATCGATAGACCAATCAAGGGTATCGATACGCCTTGACCAAGTCAACAGCCTTCAGTCAACACAGGGAGACCGTATCGATACAGCCCATGAGCGTATCGATACGCCCTTCTCGGTCAACATCTCGCGGTCAACGAGACAAAACCGTACCGATACGCTTAGAGCCCGTATCGATACGCCAAAGTCTCACCAAAATCTCAGATTTCCAGTGAGCTTTGAGCGTATCGATACACCCCCGTGTATCGATACACCAAGCCAAAACTGAGTCCTGGAGGGCAAACTGTATCGATACGGCCCTTAGGAGTATCGATACGCCCTGCACTGCAAGACTCCAAATTTCAACAAAACAACACAAGACTCAACTCTAAATGCATTTCAAGACTTCCCTAGCCACATACAAGCATTCATACAACAACTACAAACCAATAACTAACATGAAGAACAATTTAGATGATCAACAAGGCATATACACAAGGAATTCTCATAAAGGATAGATATTGCATATAAGGCATACTCAAAAGCTTAAAGAGCCAAAAAGGCACATGTCTTTACACATAGGTTTTCATGCTTATCAAAACAACGTATAACATCCAAGGCATAACCTCTCAACAACACACATTCAACAAACACAAAACAAGGTTTACAAATCTACGTATAACATAATAAACATTCAACATATATGAGTCATACAACGCTCATACCAACACATAGTAGCCCCATTGCTAAACTACTACTTTATATACTAAACCATACTTGAGCAACTACAAAGCTTGGAATTTCCCTTCGCCTTGCTCCTTGCTAACACCACGCTACTGATCTGCATTGTCAAAAATGAGATCGTAAGCTAGAAGCTTAGTGAGGATGCTCTAAAACCAAAACAACGACAATGCAGGGTTCAAGCATATAATCCCTATCATCACACACAACATACATAGGCATCACATAGCAAACCAGCTAGCATCACGAGAGTCAATAATATGACATCTTACTTCATATTAAGCTCAACAAGATAAAACAAACATCTTAACATCATAACCACAAGAGCAAGTACATTGGCCACTATTAGTTTACTCGGATATGCAGATTACTCTCAACAACAACATTACCTCGGTGGGATTACACTCATCACCGGACCTTGCATGGATGGGATTCCACTCATCATCACATGCCCTACGGATGAGATTCCACTCATCAACACGTATAATATAAACAATTTCCAGTGGAATATTACATCACCGTACTCCTCCTTGATGACTTAACGCCACCAAGGCCACGCGCGAATTTGAATCAACCGTGTGCACACTAATCCTAATGATCGATCATTTATACCCGGTAAGTTAACTAGTGCCAATTACTTTTAAACCACATCATAGCAACCATCATTTATAGCACACATCCATCATCACACACATCAATGTATATTCATACATAGCCGAAACATGCTTCGCAAGAATAGAATAGGCATAAGCATTTGAAGCTATAAACACACAAGAAGTTAAACTACCAATTTAACTTCTACCTTGGAATGGCCTACCAAGCTCATTCCAAAACCTCCACTACACACACTTGAACCAATTTAAACAAATTTGAAAGTTTCACTCACCACCCTTCCTTAGCAAACTAAGCAAAGCTAGTCAAGCCTCCACAATTTCCAGATTCGATCCCGATCCTTCCCCGATGTTTCCTCTTGCTTCTAACCAATCAAAACACAAGTATTACTCACCAAATCAATGCTAAACTCAGTCACAATCTCAACCAACAAACACAAGCCAAAACTTTACAATTTCAAACCCAAACTAACCACAAAACTCTCATTTTCGTACTCCCCAAATACCCATCTGAAATCCACCATTTACAACACACAAATGACATCTAAAGGCTTCCAAAACACCTTCCTATCAACCCTATACCATCATCCCTTCAACCCAACACAAAAACACACCAAAAATTCATGTTTTGACACTTTTAAAAATGCCCCCAAAACCCATTTCGGGATTTTTCTCAAAATCCTTCCATCTTAAGATATTAGGTGTATTTAAGTGAGATTAACTCAAAACATAACTCAACAAACCAAAAACAAGTGGAAAACCCATTAAAAATCCATACTTTCATTAAACTTAAAAAACTTGAAAAACACAAATGGTGATGGTTTTGAAATCTAAAACCATGGAAATGATTGGGATGATGAGGAGAGTTCAAAAATGAGATTACCATCAAAAGAGCTCTTGAGATGATGGAGAAAATGGATGGAATAGTGATTTAGGGCTTTGGGAGGGGTTTGGGGTTTTTCCACGTTAAAAATGAAGAAGCAAGGAAGAAGACTTCTTTTTTTCTTTTAGTTTCAAAAAGGTTGTCTTTCTTTTATTTCAACTTATTTACAAGAATGCCACTACTTTAGTTTTAATCTCATTTAAATCAAAACCAAGGTCTAATTAGATTAAACCGATTTTGACGACTCAAACCTAACACACACACCGAACTCCTAACCCCAAAATATGAGTGTTACAACTCTCCCCCACTAAAGGAATTTCGTCCCCAAAATTACCTGACTGAAAGAGATAAGGAAATTGCCTTTCCATATCCTCCTTCCTTTCCCAAGTGGCCTCGTCCACAACTCGACGTTGCCACCGCACTTTTACTAACTCAATCGATCTACCCCGCAACACCTTGCAGTCTGAAGCTAAGATCTCAACTGGTTCTTCTTCATAAGACAAATCCGGATTCAATTCAATCTCTTCTACATGCATAACATGTGATGGATCTGACCTATACTTACGGAGCATCGAAACATGAAATACATCGTGTATTTTCTCTAGCTCAAATGGTAAACGCAACTGATAAGCAACTAAACCAACCCTCTTCACAATCTCATACGGTCCTATGTACCTCGGACTCAACTTTCCTTTTCGACCAAATCTCATTACTTTCTTCCACGGAGACACTTTTAAGAACACCTTATCACCCACTGAAAACTCAACTTCCTTCCTCTTCAAGTCGGCATAGGACTTCTTCCTATCCGAAGCAGCCTTCAAGCGATCGCAAATCAATTTCACTTTATCGGTTGTCCCCTTAAGCAAATCTAGCATAGGTAACAACTTATGTCCCACTTCAGCCCAACAAACTGGAGTTCTACACTTTCTACCATACAAGGCCTCATACGGAGCCATCTGAATGCTCGACTGAAAACTGTTATTGTAAGCAAACTCAACTAGAGGCAAATGCTTCTCCCATGTACCCTGAAAATCAATGATGCAACAAAGCAACATATCCTCTAAAATTTGTATAACCCTCTCTGACTGACCATCGGTCTGAGGATGATAAGACGTGCTGAAATTCAAATGGGTACCCAAAGCCGTATGCAGACACTCCCAAAATCGAGCTGTAAACCTCGGATCTTTATCGGATACAATAGACTTCGGTACACCATGCAGTCTAACAATCTCACCAATGTACAGATCGGCCAATCTATCTAATGTATAAGTTGTATTCACTGTTAAGAAGTGAGCACACTTCGTGAAACGGTCTACTATAACCCAAACTGAGTTCTTCTTCGTAGGAGTCAAAGGCAAGCCCGAAACAAAATCCATGGTGATATTCTCCCATTTCTATTCTGGAATTCTCAACGGTTGCAACAAACCTGAGGGAACCTGATGTTCCGCCTTCACCCTCTAACATACCATACACTTACTCACGAAGTCGGCTACATCTCTCTTAACACCAACCCAAAAGTACTCATTCTTCAAGTCTCGGTACATCTTCGTACTTCCAGGATGCATAGCAAACGGACTACTGTGCGCTTCAGTCAAGATCGTATGTCTCAAGTCACTGTCTTCTGGCACAACTATCCTATTTTTGAAACACAAGACCCCATCGGTACTGAAACTGTAGTCTGAAGGTCTACCCTCGGCTATGTCTTGCACGTGAGGTGCCAAAGATCTATCTAAGAGCTGCTTCTCTCTAATCAACTGACCTAGAGTAGGTCTAACCTGTAGCTCGGCCACCAAGCCACCATCTCCGGACAAGCTCAATCTAGCAAACATGGCTCTCAAATCTACAACTACCTTTCTACTCAAAGCATCGGCCACTACATTGGCCTTACCCGGATGGTACTCAATCGTAAGATCATAGTCTTTTAGCAAATCTAACCTCCTACGCTGTCTGAGATTCAGATCTCGCTGAGTCATGATGTACTTCAAACTCTTGTGATCCGTGTACACTGTGCATTTCTCACCATACAAATAATGCCTCCAAATCTTCAGAGCAAACACAACTGCAGCTAATTCTATGTCGTGGGTCAGATAGTTACGCTCGTGAGTCTTCAACTGTCTTGAGGCATAAGCCACTACTCTCTTGTCTTGCATGAGAACACAACCTAGGCCTACATAGGAAGCATCACTATAAACTACATAATCCTTCCCCGACTCTGGCTGAATCAAGATCGGTTCTTGGGTCAAAGCTTCTTGCAATTTCTCAAAGGCTCGTTGTCTTGTGTCTATCCACTCAAATTGGACACTCTTCTAAAGTAATTGTGTCAATGGAGCGGCTAGCTTCGAGAAACCTTCTACGAATCTTCTATAATATCCAGCTAAGCCTAGAAAGCTACGAACCTCTATCACTGACTTCGGTTGCTTCCACTCAACAATGGCCTCTACCTTCTTCGGATCAACTCTAATCCCATCGGCTGACACTACGTGCCCTAGGAAGACTACCTCTCGGATCCAGAACTCACACTTGCTCAACTTCGCATACAACTGAATTTCTAATAAAGTCTTCAAAACTAGCCTCAAGTGTCGGTCGTGGTCTTCCTCGGTACGCGAATACACCAAAATGTCATCTATGAACACAACTACAAACTGATCTAGGTACTGATGGAAGATCATATTCATCATATCCATGAAAGCAGCCGGTGCGTTAGTCAACCCAAAAGGCGTGACTAAAAACTCATAGTGACCATATCTAGTCCTAAAGGCCGTCTTCGGTACATCAACCTCTCTTACCTTTAGCTGGTAGTAACCGGATCTCAAGTCGATCTTCGAAAAGACCGATGCCCCTCTCAACTGGTCAAACAAATCATCAATTCTCTGCAACGGATACTCGTTATTCACTGTTAACTGATTCAATTGTCTGTAATCTATACACATTCTCATGCTTCCGTCTTTCTTCTTTACAAACAAAATGGAGCGCCCCAAGGCGAAGAACTAGGTCGAATGAAGCCTCTATCTGTCAACTCTTGCAACTGAGTCTTCAACTCTTTCAGTTCTTTCGATGCCATACGATACGGAGCAATCGAAACAAGAGCTGAATTTGAATGTCTCTATAGCAAACTCTACCTCTCTATCAGGTGGTAAACCCGGCAACTCTTCCGGAAACACACTAGGAAAGTCACACATTGTCCAGATGTCTTGAGGTCTAACCTCACTCATGTTTGGATTCATCACATAGGCCAAATACGCCTCGCAACCCATCTCAACTAACCTCCTAGCCTCTAGAACTGAAACTACCTTTGATAAGAACTTCACGTTCTAACCTACCACCACTATCTCATAATCATTCGCGAGTCTCAAAGAAATCCTCTTAGTCTCAAAGTCTATCCTAGCTCTATGCTCAGTGAGCCAGTCCATACCCAGAATCACATCAAAGCCATAAAATGGTAGCTCCATCATATCCACTGGAAACACATGCCCCTGAACCATAAGCGGACATCTTTTGTACATCTTTCTAACTACTACCGTATCCCCGAAGGAACTAGTAACACTAACTCCTACCTCTAATATCTCACAAGGCAATTTCAACAACTTTGCATGCTCACTCAATATATAAGAATGTGTAGACCCGGAGTCAATCAAAGAAAGCAAACCCAAAGACTGTATCGAGAAGTTACCAGCAATCACATATGTGTCATGCTAATCCCCACGTTGAGTGTTAACTCTGGCCTGGCCTCCGCCCTCTGGCTGTACTGCAACTACATGCGCTATGTTCCTCTGGCCATCATTTCTCGGCTGGAAGTTACCTCTACCGCGCCCGCGGCCTCTCTGAAAGTCGTTAGCTCTAGCAGGAGCCTGAACTGGTGCCTGCCCCACCTGATGTGGACAGTCACGCCTAATATGGTCCCTAGCTCCACAGCCCCAACACGAGTGGAAATTCCCCCAACACTCACCGGTGTGATTCCTCCCGCAACTAGCACACGTGGGTAACCGCCCACCAGCCCTCTGGCCCTGATGGCCCCTACCGTGGTTACCTCTACCACGCCTATGGTCACAGTGATGCCGGTTGTCTCGATGCCTCTTGGAATCACCTCTATCAAAGTCACTAGATCTCTTCCCAGAACTAGAACCACCAGATCGTTTGGTCAAGCCCAAATTGTGCTCTAAGTCCTTGGCCCTCGCGACCAAGACATCAAAATCTGTGTAGTCAGAAGCTAGAGTGTACCTCTTGATCTCTTCATTCAACCCATAGCGGAAACGGTTACAACGTTCCACTTCAGTAGGAACAAGCTCAGATTCATACTGACTCAGCCTGAAAAATCTGATCTCATAGTCTGTCACAGTCATACTCCCCTGAAGCAAAGCCATAAATTCCATCTTCTTCTCATCGAGATATCGAGGACCCAGATATTTCTTACGAAAAGCTGAGTCGAAAAACTCCCAAGTGATCTCAGCTTCTACCATACCTGTAGTGATGGTGACCCACCAAGTGTAGGCATCACCCTGAAGTAGTGATACAACACACCCTAACTTGCGTTCCCCTGTACATTCCATTTGTGCTAAATTACGGATGGTCTTCTCAAACCACATCTCAGACCTCTCGGGTGTCGACCCTCTGAACTCTTCACCTTCCAAACTGCGGAGTCTCTCTAAAGGTAAACCAGTACCCTCTCCCTGGGGCTGTGCCACTGCCTGACCCCCGGCCACCACAACCTGAAAAGCCCCGGCTATCGCCTGAACTAAGGGAGCTAAAACTATTCCGGCCGGTCCTTGGCCCACTTAAGGTCCTACGCCCTCAGCTCCCTCCTCGCCTCCCTCTTGGTGAGGAGGAGAAGGAGGAGGTTGAGGAGCCTGCGCCCCGCCAATTTGCTCAACTCCCAGAGCTTGTGCCCGTGGTTCCGGCTGAACCATCCTAGGCCTCCCTCTTTGTCTCATATTACAGCTAGCAAGATAACAACTACAACAAACAAACATATAAGGATTAAGTTAGCAAAGGCAAGGGTCCAACTATGCTCAAATATCTTCCTTTACAAAACTTTTTAAAATCAAGTAATAGTAGCAATGGGAACCCGACACTACTCCAAACACAACAATCATGCTTCCAAATACCATACGGACGATCAAACAACAAAAATACATGGCATAGCATTCACCGAAGCAATACAATTACTTAACACTTCAACTTACCTCACTTACCTGCCCGAGGTCTCGGTAACCTCAGGCTCTGGTACCAACAAATGTAACCCCCTCGCCCCGGTCTGGTCGGCTGACCGGTCCGAGTAGGCTACACAGGGAAAACCGATGTGAAACCCGTTATGGTCCCACCTCGGTTAGCAACCCTATAAAATTTCTTTTAATTAAATCTTGTCTAAAGGCATATTATTTCCTAAGTGTTCACGACAGCAGAAAACATCAAGAAAGAAACTCATCCGAACCCAAATCAACATGTTAAACAATCCATTTTACACTTATAGAGCAGGCCGTATCGATACACCAATCAAGGGTATCGATACGCCTTGACCAAGTCAACAACCTTCAGTCAACACAAGGAGACCGTATCGATACAGCCCTTGAGCGTATCGATACGCCCTTCTCGGTCAACATCTCGCGGTCAACGAGAAAAAACCGTACCGATACGCTTAGAGCCCGTATCGATACGCCAAAGTCTCACCAAAATCTCAGATTTCTAGTGAGCTTTTAGCGTATCGATACACCCCGGTGTATCGTTACACCAAGCTAAAACTGAGTCCTGAAGGGCAAACCGTATCGATACGGCCCTTAGGCGTATCGATACGCCCTGCACTGCAAGACTCCAAATTTCAGAAAAACCACACAAGACTCAACTCTAAATGCATTTTAAGACTTCCCTAGCCACATACAAGCATTCATACAACAACTAGCAACCAAGAACTAACATGAAGAACGATTTAGATGATCAACAAGGCATATACACAAGGCATTCTCATAAAAGAAAGATATTGCATATAAGGCATACTCAAAAGCTTAAAGAGCCAAAAAGGCACATGTCTTTACACATAGGTTTTCATGCTTATCAAAACAACGTATAACATCCAAGGCATAACCTCTCAACAACACGCATTCAACAAACACATAACAAGGTTTACAAATCCACGCATAACATAATCAACATTCAACATATATGAGTCATAAAACGCTCATACCAACACATAGTAGCCCCATTGCTAAAATACTACTTTATTTACTAAACCATACTTGAGCAACTATAAAGCTTGGAATGTCCCTTCGCCTTGCTCCTTGCTAACACCACACTACTGATCTGCATTGTCGAAAATGAGAGCGTAAGCTAGAAGCTTAGTGAGGATGCTCTAAAACCAAAACAACGACAATGCAGGGTTCAAGCATATAATCCCTATCATCACACACAACATACATAGGCATCACATAGCAAACTAGCTAGCATCACAAGAGTCAATAATATGGCATCTTACTTCATATTAAACTCAACAAGATAAAACAAACATCTTAACATCATAACCACAAGAGCAAGTACATTGGCCACTATTAGTTTACTCGGATATACGGATTACTCTCAACAACAACATTACCTCGGTGGGATTACACTCATTACCGGACCTTGCACGGATGTGATTCCACTCATCATCACATGCCCTACGGATGGGATTCCACTCATCATCATGTATATTATAAACAATTTCCGGTGGAATATTACATCACCGTACTCCTCCTTGATGACTTAACGCCACCAAGGCCACGCGCGAATTTGACTCAACCGTGTGCACACTAATCCTAATGATCGATCATCTATACCCGGTAAGTTAACTAGTGCCAATTACTTTTAAACTACATCATAGCAACCATCATTTATAGCACACATCCATCATCACACACATCAATGTATATTCATACATAGCCGAAACATGCTTCACAAGAATAGAATAGGCATAAGCATTTGAAGCTATAAACACACAAGAAGTTAAACTACCAATTTAACTTCTACCTTGGAATGGCCTACCAAGCTCATTCCAAAACCTCCACTACACACACTTGAACCAATTTAAACAAATTTGAAAGTTTCACTCACCACCCTTCCTTAGCAAACCAATCAAAGCTAGTCAAACCTCCACAATTTCCGGATTCGATCCCGATCCTTCCCCGATGTTTTCTCTTGCATCTAACCAATCAAAACACAAGTATTACTCACCAAATCAATGCTAAACTCAGTCACAATCTCAACCCACAAATACAAGCCAAAACTTCACAATTTCAAACCCAAACTAACCACAAAACTCTCATTTTCGTACTCCCCAAATACCCATCTGAAATCCACCATTTCCAACACCCAAATGAAATCTAAAGGCTTCCAAAACACCTTCCTATCAACCCTATACCATCAGCCCTTCAACCCAACACAAAAATACACCAAAAATTCATGTTTTGACACTTTTAAAAATGCCCCCAAAACCCATTTCAGGATTTTTCTCAAAATCCTTCCATCTTAAGATATTAGGTGTATTTAAGTGAGATTAGCTCAAAACCTAACTCAACAAACCAAAAACAAGTGGAAAACCCATTAAAAATCCATACTTTCATCAAACTTGAAAAACTTGAAAAACATAAATGGTGATGGTTTTGAAATCTAAAACCATGGAAATGATTGGGATGATGAGGAGAGTTCAAAAATGAGATTACCTTCAAAAGAGCTCTTGAGATGATGGAGAAAATGGATGGAATAGTGATTTAGGGCTTTGGGAGGGGTTTGGGGTTTTTCCACGTTAGAAATGAAGAAGCAAGGAAGAAGACTTCTTCTTTTTCTTTTAGTTTCAAAAAGGTTGTCTTTCTTTTATTTCAACTTATTTACAAGAATGCCACTACTTTAGTTTTAATCTCATTTAAATCAAAACCAAGGTCTAATTAGATTAAACCGATTTTGACGCCTCGAACCCAACACACACACACCGAACTCCTAACCCCAAAACACGGGTGGTACTAAAGGCCAATTACATCACCAATACAACATATCAAACTTGCACAAACATGGAGTTTAGCAAATAACTCTCCCACACAACAATGAACCCCATTGCCTTTATTACTACTAGTCTAGCTCAAAAACCATACTTTCAATTGTTCAAGTCCTTGGATATCCCTTTGCTTGCTTGCTGCCTCCAGCCTTTAATTCTCTGCATTGATGGACAAAGAGAGCGTAAGCACACTATGCTTAATGACGAGTGCTAAAAAAACAAACAACATCAATGCATTTAAAACTGATTATCAAAACCACTTGAAAATCTCATTTTTCAAACATCTTTCAAAACATCATGCCTTATAAACCATACACTTAACATTTCCAAAACCAGCATATTAAACCATGTGCAACATGTATCATGGATTAACAATAAAATCTCATTTTCTAACCCTTAATTTAAGCTTTCCCATACATAATAATCCTAATGCAAGGCTTAAAGAGTAAACATGTATAAACCAACATTATACATCAAAATCCATCAACATGATACATTATCAATTATATTGGCTTTCAAGTTATTATAAACCAAATTCCACTTTTCAAAATATTACATCGGATACACGAATTCAACAAGTGTCCTCTCAACACTTCATGACATCTCAACCAGAGTCAAGGTACAATCACAATCGGGTACAACCTCAACCCCAACCATCGGTTAAACGTATAATCCACTAACGGGAGTTTTCGGACCATATAACCCCTCAACCGTTAGGGTACTCATGGTGGAGTATTCGGTACACATAAACCCCTCAACACTTGAGGTGACTTATTTATAGTGCACTATCAATCCTATGGTCGGACAACTATATCCGATAACATTTTAAACCACATCACTTGCTAATATAATTCATTATTAACCATGTACCTCATTGTTTTTATATGCAACATTTCAAAATCATTTCCAGTGCATTAAACCATGCATTCACAAGTATTCCTCATACTTACATGGAACATTTACCAAATGCATCCATCATCAATATATGATCAAAATCATTATAAAACATACTTAAAACATGCCTAACAGTAGGCACCATGTAATTCAAAAACAAGTGCATAAAACTAATTTCGTCAAAACAAGACTGAGGGAGAAATCTCATCATACTTACTTTCGAGTTTAAACCAGCGTTTCAAGCTTAATTTAAACTCCCAAAATAACATTTAAACCATTTCAACTCTGTAAACCATGTTCTCACTCACCGACTACGCAAAACCTCGTTCGTCGATGCGTACTACTCCTCCAAAGCTTCCAAAACGGTGCTACAATCTTGAGGATCAATATCCCATGATTTAACCACACAAAAACAGAGGATTTAATGCATCAAAATGCATTCACAAACCCAACAACATCAATTCTAAAAAATCCTCTACAAACTCTAATCAAAACATTTCCAAACCAACCAAAATCGACATCAAACACCTTCCAAACTTAACCCAGCCAAAACCAAAACAACCTAACATCATCCTTATACCTCAAGCATTCATTAAACACCCACAACTCCTCAAAAACTCATAACTAGCAACCTATAAAATTAGAGATTCACATAGCTTCGGGATTCCAATGTTAAAACCAACTTATTAATATTATTAATCATCAAAATCATGATTAAAACAAATCAAGAAATCAATAAAATAGATCCAAAATGGAAATCACATAATCTCTTCAATTATATCTTGATTTAACCAATTTCCATAATTAAATCATTAAAACTCATTAAGAAACATAAGTAAAGGATCAAATACTTGGGAATTTCAATAAAGAAACATTCATTAGAGGAGAAGAACGAACTTTACCTCTAATGGATGAATTTCCTCTCAATTGAATGTTTTTCTCTTGAAAAGCAAAGGAAAACAATGATATTTGGAAAATAAGATTGAAGAATCAATTTAAAAATCATAAGTTCAATAAATCAAGAGCATTACGTGAAATCTTTGATGAAAAAGAGAGTGTTTGGCTAGAGAGATTTTGAGAGAAAGAAAGTTACGTCAAAATAGTTTTTAGGAAAATAATCATCTCTCCTAAACTAAATCCTTTTTAGTCTTTAATTAAAACCTTTTAAAATAATCCCAATTGAGAGAAAAGTCTGATAAAACATTTAGGTAAAATAGCTCCTTAGAGGTTCTAAGATTTGACCTTTTTACAAAACAGTCACAAAAAATAATTTTAAAACTTTACATTTTGGTCAGTAGCCAAAATGTCTGATTTCTGGATTCCATTTTCCGAAATTGACTTCACCAAAAATATTCATATATTAAATAATGATATTTAGATATTTTCCCAAATATTTTCTCACCCAAAAATATTTATTCCAAATTTTATCCCGAATTCGACTCGAATCTCTAATACCGGTCCACCGGACCGTCTAATCAACCTAGAAACACCTAGGCCCAAAACTGGGGCATTACAAAATTACTCAAACCAACAAGAAGGTCCATAACCCAAGTCAACGCCCATTTGTTAACTTGAAAATTTGGGTCATTACAACTCTCCCCTCATAAAAAGAAATTTCATCCTCGAAATTAAACAAAGGGAAGAGATGCAACTATCTCAAATCCAACCATTACTCATCTCACATACATTCACCTCGATTCTAAAATTTCATAACCAAACTTCCTTAGCCATAGCTCTCAACTCTGGACTCCTCAACACCTCTCTCATAAAACCCTTAACGATTGTTCCCAAAAATATAATAACACTCGCATCGATCCTTAAATCGAGACAACATGGGATGAACCCAAACGGTACCATCCAAGTATCAACACAAGGAATTCACCTTAAGAATTAATGTTTAATAGTAAGCCGCCAACCCAATCCTCTTAACCATCACTCGCTGCTCAAAACCCTTGAACTCAAATCTCATCTGTGTTCTGAACGCGACACCTCATCAAAGATATAATACAACTAACACTTCTTCTTCTTTATTAACACGATGACCAAATGTTTCAAGTCCATGCACAATTTCTGACAATCGAACGCCAATGTCAATCTATCACGAATTTCAACATTTCCTCCAACTTGGTCAACCAAGATAGAACCTAGCATCATACGATACTTGAATGCCACCTCACTCAAACTAATTCAACCTCATGATCATGCAATTCCAAAAATTGAGCCACTTTGATTCAAATCGGAAATTGTCGTCACAGACAAACGTCAGCAACGGTTATAGTTCATCCAACTACATAATTTCAACGAACAAAAGTGTTGAAGTCCTAACAAGTTCCCAAGGACTCAAACAATTCTTCCATCAAGATCTGATGCAACACAAGAATCTCTATTCTATATAACCGTAGCCGGTAACCCCACACTTCCGTTGTGCTAATTTGAAACTATTTATATTGTTTTACCACACATGTACACAATCCATCTAAAGACTTGGTAGAGCAAACACTCAATTCATCGAGCCCATAATTATACAGGCCCACTCATGAGTCCAAACAACCTCACAACTTGTTCTTAGAGTCCAATCATCATATCGAACGTAATCTTACCACGATTTCCCTATAACTTTCAACTTATGATACTCAATTTTTTACAGTAAACTATTTGGGTTACCACCCAACTATTAGGTGTTATCTGTTTTGACCACTGAACTACAAAAATTCAAAATTCGACCACCCAACTATTTAATTGGACCTATTTTGACCAACAGCTGTTAAAATCTAAAGGAATGGTGACATAAAAGTTAATGGAAATTTGTATAACTACATATTTGGTCCCTGTTAGTTACCTATTATATCAATTTGATCCTAATTTTAATTTAAATAAATAAATTAATCATTCAATTAGGTGTCAACACGTGTCATCGCCTTATTGGAGGAACTTAATTATTTACCACCTTATTAGAGGAGGAAAATAAAACAAATAAAACTTTTGGCTTGGATGGGAATCAAAATTGAGTCCCCTAGGAGTAAATGGTGCGAGTTTGCCACTGAACCAAGTGGCCATTGGTGATATAAAATGTAATAGCCAAGCTGAGAATGAAGAGGGGCACTAGAAACTGAAGGATCTTAATCAGGAAATCAGAGGCCTTGGCGTTGGGGTTGTAAGGATTTTTGCTGTGGAGGGATGTAGGTGCACTTGTTGGGGACAGTTGTTGAATCAATCTCTCCTATGTAGTATTTCTCCATCATGTCTCTAGCATCGTCACTGTGTCCGATATCTTCAAAATCACTGGTCGCATCCTTGGCTATTGCAACACCTCAATACCAAAAACCCATCATTATTTTGCTACCAAATTATGGCTTACTTGACTGAGATTAATGAAATAAAAAGATTACCATTGGTTGAGAGCAAGACTTCAATGCTTCCTCGATGATCATCCATTAATGTAGTTACATCATACACCTATTACACGGAAATCTAAATTGTATTAGTTGTTTTTCCATATTTGTTAATACAAAGGCTTTTTTATCCAAATATAAGAGTTAAAGAAACACCAAAACCAAGTTGATTATTTAAAACAAAAGATAAACTGAATATAATCAAACAAACAAAGATAATAAGCATAAGAGAAGCAATTGAACAATCCTGAAATAGAGAGACTAAACAAACACAATAGTCAAATAAAAGAAAGAGAAAAAGGAAGATTTGACCTTCCCAGAAATAATCAACTAGCAATCTTTGATCTTGTTGTGGTTTGTAACCTCTTCAAAATCGTGCATCTTTGCATCTGAAACCATTTTTTCTCACCACTGCCAATCATGCAAAACACCAAAACCTTTAAAACACCACCAGGCTCAACAATTACAATCTGAAAATTCAAAGATAGATTATGAAATACTAGAAAGAAAGTTCTGCTAATCAACTAAGAATTTCTTCAATACACCAAAACATTTATTACATTGTGTATTTCGTATCACAAACGACCACTTGGTTTAGTGACAAACCCGTACCATTTTACTTCCAAGGGACTCAGTGACATGTGTCACCACTTGATTGGAGGAGGAAAATAAAATTATTAAATAAAAAATAATTAATTAAATTCCTCTAATAAGGTCATGACATGCATCGACGCCTAATTGAATGATTAATTTATTTAATTAAATTGAAATTAGGATCGAGTTAATAGAATAAGTAACTAACAATGACCAAATGTGTAGTTATACAAATCTCCATTAACGGCCACGTCACCCCTTCGTTAGATTTTAACAGCTTGTGGTCAAAATAGGTCAAATTAAATAGTTGGATGGTCAAATTTTAAATATTTGTAGTTTGGTGATCAAAACAGGTCAGACCCAATAGTTGGGTGGTCACCCATGTAGTTTACCCTTTTTTAAACATCATAGAAGAACTTGAAAACTCTTTAACTGATTCCAAGGTCACCAACCTCAAGAAATGGGAAATGATCATTCATTGTCACACATTGGCTCACAACATTCAATGCTAACACTTTTCTCCATACCACTATTGATAACAACCAAGGCACGTCCCAAGGTGAACCACTTGGAGATTACACATGTATTCACTCGTTTTTACAAATGAGTCCTCACTCTAGAAGTTAATTTGGTGTCATACTACAAGGTGATGGGCACTAACACCGAACCAGACATTACCTTTATCATGGGTTCTAACCCATGATCAAGAGGTAAGTTCGTTCATTCCACAAAGAGTACATCAACAACCTCTTAATCCTCCGCAAGATCTAAAGCTTTAGAATCTCAGCCCTCATATCCATCGCGTGGGTTAGGAAAGTCTCATAAGTTACAAATCCGCCCTTGAATTAACATTACTGAAACATTGCGATAATGCTAGGGATGTAATGGTTCCTCGCGCCCATTACCAACAAATGGGTTCGTTTAGAACCACGAAGGTTCGAGACTCTTTCTCAAAAACAAAGGCATGTGTCACGCTCAAAAGACTGATCCAAGCATACTGTAACATCTACTAACTATGGAGGGAGTAAATCTAACAAGTCCACATGGACTATTACTCCCATCCTCACTTACCATCCACGGTAAAAACCGTACCTACAAACACTTACAAATCCGACGAGTTAATCAATCCAACATCAACCTCTAGATCTTGCCACAACACTTATTCAACGAGAATCAATATCATTTTATGAACGAGAAATTAGGTTTCCATCAACGCAACAACTGTAACAAAAATGAAACATATGTACCTAACATAGCATTGGTGGCAAAGTTGTCATCTCTGGCCTGAACGACAGATTATTCTAGCAACGGCTCGAGCATCAACTCTGACGGTGGATATCACTATACCTTCATCCTAGTATCCAGATGAAGTCTTAGCACCATCTCTAGAAAAACTTTGACCATGCCTAAAAGGAGTCAACCTCTAAGTCTGAACTGGAGTAGCATCATCCAAGACTAGGCAGTCTTTCACCATACGACTCTATGTCTGGCACCTATAGAAAACCTTATGTAGCAAGAAGCATACTCTAAGATGTTGTTGGCTACAATGCTTACGACCCGGTGGAAGCGGTGCACCGGCTGAACCATCAGTACTCCCCTCAAGAGCAGAAGTCAATGAACTCCTATGAACCCTTGATCTAGAACTTTGATCAAATCTCAGTAGCTTATTTGAAGCAACTCTCTTTGAACCCCTCAAAACACGAAACCTCCAAGATGGAGTCTGAGAAGGACTCATGATGTCCTAAGGTCCCTAGGTCTGACCCCGAGGGTCTTCAATACGACTCGATCCCAAACTCTAAATTTGTTTGAGTGATTTCCCACTATTGGCTAACTCTGAGAATATCCCAAGTGGACCCATCATCACATGCATCTAAAGGCCAGTCTTTAATCCATGTCTAAACCTCTTACACCTCAACTCCTCGACAGTAACTAACTCCGAGGTATATTGGCTCAAGCACAGAAAATCTTACTCATACTCAAATACTGGTCGGTCTCTTTGGACTGCGTGCAAGAACTAATCCCACGTCACATCCATGTCAACCTCAGTGATGTATTTTTTATCCCAGTTTGGAAGTGCAGGTTGCGGTCCAATCTCAACAGTCTCAAAATCCTTTGTGTATACCACAAGTCCACAACCATTTATCATCTTTGAATGAGTCACTCTCACTAGAACCTTCGAAATCCTTAGGTCCAAAATGACGGAGTCTCCCCACAAGGGTCTTGCGAGGTACACCAGAAGGCCTCGAAATCCCTTGCACAAATTGCAAAAGAGTGGAGTTCGTGTTATGGAAGTAGTTCGACACCTTACCTCCTACATCCTTTGGAAGGCTTGTGTCCCCGCCGTTCGGGACAGACTCCTTACCGAAGTCTTTCTTATGAGAGACATGACTCCCTTCACGACTCTCCTGTCGTGTATAGAACCACTCTCCATAACCAATTCTAAAATCACAAGGAAACAAGGTAACACCATCAGGATTTCAGTCTTGGAAGAGTACAACTTAACTTTAGGGTCTTGTATTCACTATACACCTTACTACAACATCTCTATCGCCCCGGGGTTTCCTAGAACCGGCTAAATATAGGAAACGTCGATCTAGATCCAAATCACTTCATCCGGGTCACCCAAAAATCTGACCCATCAAATTTCCAATTATAACCATAAGTTTAGCCTTCAATTAAAAAACATTAAACCAACCATAATCTCATATAATAAATCAAACAGTAAAATCTATTTACAAAATAGAAGCTCTGAGTTTAAAACGTCGTATAAAAAAAGAATAGTTTAAATATAGTTATAGATTTCACACTTGCAAGGTCCTATGAATACAATAGCCCAAGACTAAACATCAAGTACTGCACTCCGAGTTTAAGGACCAAATTAAAAGAATGTGTAAATAACGAAGGTTAAATTTAATGAATTTTTTCGAATTAGGACTAAAATGATTGAATGCGTAAACATAGAGAATTAAATGTGCTATTATACAAAGTTTTATAACTGCCACGTTAAGTACTTAACGATGAAGTTACCATTTTGACACAAAACATAAAGTTTAATTGCCATTTTGTAACATTTGAAAGTTTGGTTACCGTTTTTTAACAAAGTTTAGTGACTGTAAAGTGTCCATAAGTTCTATATTTCATGCGCATTCCATCTCATATTATTGATGTTTTTAGTACATTTTAGGCATAATTAGGTTCATGCATTACATTTTACAGTATTCTTTACTATGTCATGCTTTTTATTGATTTTCTGTTATTTGGTAAAGAAAATGTATTGTTTTAGTTTAGTTTTAGTTTCAGGTACTAGAGGCTAACAGAAGGAGAGAGAAGCTAGGGACATGATGCTGAGGCAGCAGACTAAGAAGTTGTACTGATGCAGTTACAGACAAAGACAACAGCTGCCGAGTAGCTGCCGCCGCCCTACCTGCCGCCCAAGACAGCAAGATGAGAAGTTGGAGAACTGGAGTGCGATCTATAGAGCAGAAAATCTTGATCTTAACGATGTTGTCCACTCAATTTTCTGATGACTGTAGCAGCATGCAGAGCAGCCAAAAGAGGAATTTGAGCTTACTTGCGGAGCAAGGCAACATGATAAAGTCCATATTCAACTTAAAGAAGTCAGCATTTAAGGGTGCATTTAATGCAAAAAGCCATTTTGAAGACTTCTACTCCAAGAAGGACTAGACCTAGCTAATGCCTATATATACTCATTGTAATTGTACTTCAAAACAGTGGAGGTTTTCCCTTAGGCATAGTTTAGGTTTTCTTGCCACCATTATGTTCTAAAACTCTCTTTGTGTTTGGGTTATATTGTAATTAGTGTGAGAACGGTTGTTTAGGTTTTTAAGTTTGTTTTTGCAATAAAGCTCCAAGGTTTGCTTATTCCATGTTCTTCATCGTTTTCAATTAATGCGAAGGATTAGTTGATTATTATCCATTTGTTCGGTATCGAGAGAGTCGAACTCATGAAAGGAGAAAGTACAATCTCATTTATAGACGGTGTTGATCAATCTAGCCTAGACATAGGTTAGGGTTTAAGGAGGCTAAAAGAGGACGAATTAACATTATTGTCTTTGCGAGATTCACGCCGCGACTGATATTATATGTAGTGGGCATCAACAGCATTCTGACTTAGACATAAGCGGGATCACTTTCGAAGCGTTCTGTCGAGCCTTGTAGTTCTGCCAAGTTTGTCGCCGAGACACAAGTCCATTCCTCTGCCGAGACAGGGAGAGCGTCTCAGCAGCCTAACTGCTATCTCTCGCCGAGGCGGCAAAGTCTGGCAGTGTAAAGCAGCTTGTCCTATTCAACGCAGTTTCACACTAAACATCAGCATAACCCTGCCCTTTCTATCAATCTGATTTCTTCCCTTTTATTTACTTGTTTTTTATTTTATTTTATTCTTAAACAAACCAACTTATTTGTGCATATACTTTACTTTTCTTGTGCAGGAACAACGAATCGAGTTAAGCTGACCAATCCCTATGGGAGACAATATCCTTTATACTATTACTTGACAGGAGTGTGCACTTGCGCTCATATTTAGAGAACACTAAAACGCTCTACAAGTTTTTGGCGTCGTTGCCGGCGATTTGTAACAGCAAAATTTGTTTTAAATTTCTGCACTCTTAATTCTATTTGCATTTAATTTTAGTTTTAAAAAAATATGTGGGAAAATGCTTATTCAGGTGCCCCACGAGTTAAGGGCAGCAATATTTGGGAAAGTTCTTGCGAATTTTGTGAAGGAAATCATGCATTCAAAAATTACCCTCAAGTTTTTGCAACGGACATGTCAAGGAAAACCACGCAGGAATGGTTGCCTGAATATGAACAGCAGATGTCGCCGCAGCAGCAACAGGGACAGTTGACGCCGTTGTCGCATTTGCTGCCACAGCAGCAAGATTTTTCATGGTATGATCAAAAATCTCAAAATATTTTTTACCATAACAGTTTTTCTGCAGAAATCGACATGCCCTAGCAATTTAATCACCCTCAAGAGCAATCAAGATCCCTGGATGACACACTTCAAACTTTCCTTGCACTAACCCAAAAAGTATCAACTGCAATGGACGCATGCATCGCTAAGATGGATGCATGTATGAGCAATTCAATCCTCATTAATGCGATGGATGAACTTGAACAATTAAGCCTGAGGGATATTGATGTCCCAGGACAAGAGGATGAAGAGCTAAGCGAGGAAGGATCTCCGAAGTGTGATGAGCATTTAGAACCTCCAAGCCAAGAGAATATAGAACATTTCCCAGACAGGGAGATTGACAGTTGTTCTAACAGCTACCTAGAACGCTGCCCTGAAGACGAGCTGACAGCACATGAGCAAAGCTATGACACATCAACATTTAAAGAGGCAGAAAAAAGAAATTGAAGATGTCACAACAACACCATATGCCTCGAAAACAATGCCTACCTCGGCAGAAACCTCGGCAACTATGAACTATATATATCTAGAGGAGCCGATGTTGGCAGATTTAAAGCCACCAAAATCTCTACTAATGGAGATTTTTGAGGAACCTGAGGAAAACAGTGTGGGGAGTCTTGAAGCTTTTCAGAACATTGAGTTTTCCCTTGACCTGCACCATAATACGGCAGAAGATTATCACAACGACTGTGTAAAACCTATGTTTGATTTTGATATAATTAAATCTTTAAGGATCAATTTGAAAAACTTAAAATTGTTTTTTAAGTCCCTTGATAAGTTTCAAATCACCAACTCTTTAAAACTGATTTGAAAAACTCAAACTCAAAATATTTTCTAAGTGTTCCAAGGCCAAACTATTGAAAAAACGTCCAAGTGTATCGATACCCTTCCAAGCGTATCGATACCTTTTTACCAAAGTTGGCTACTGTCGGAACACGTATCGATACGGCAAACACTCGTATCGATACGCCCCTGTGTAAAAATCTAAAGAGTTTGAATGGCGTACCGATACGGCAAACCCGCGTATCTATACTACCTTAATAAATTTTAAAATATAAGTCGGTTTAAAAAATATGATCGTTGGTGTCAGTTGGTTGGTAACCAAACTTTAAAAGGTCGTTGACCCGTATCGATACGCCTAACCACCGTACCGATACAGAAATCGACAGTGAGCTAAGTTGAGAAAAAGGTATCGATACGGCAAACCCCCGTTTCGATACCCAGTACCGATACGCTTACGTGCGTATCGATACCCCTTATTTATTGCACACAACGGCTCTTTCTTTTCTGAGACAGGTATCGATACTCCTTCCCGCGTACCGATACGCATAGCTGCAGAAGTGCATTTATGGTGGTAAGAGAGGGTTCCAACGGCTCCATTTATGTTCCCAACCGCCCAAACGGCTAGAAATCAATGAGGAGGTATAAAAGAGACATCTAAAAGCATCAGCAACATCTATTGATCTTCAAGAAAACATCTATCCATCAAATCCAAGCAATTGTGCAAAAATACATATTGTCTAGAAACCCCAATTGTAATTTTCATTCTTATCTTGTTCAATTGGGTTGAGTGCTTGTAATTGGGCTATCATTTGTATTGAGAGATACTCTATTAGCCAACAAATTTCTTTGTTCTCTTGTTGTGAGGATTGGGTTGAATTTTGGGTAGAAAATTCAACCGAAATTGTAAGGGATGCCTCCTTAGCCTAGAAAAGGGGAAGTGCAATTAGTGGAATTGTTGCAAATCCTTAGTGAAGCTAAGGTAGTGGATGTAGAGTTCATTTGGAACTTGAACCACTCTAAAATCCCTTGTCATTAATTTTAATTTGCAATTTCCACCAAAAAACCTTTAAATTTCCAATTCACCCCCTCTTGGTTCATATTAATCTTTCGATCCACTCAACAATTGGTATCAGAGCCTACCTCTTTGAGGATTAACAACCACAAGAGGAGTTCCTTGGAAGAGTGTGATCATCATATATCAAGAGATGGCTTCAACCTCCGGTTCGGGCATGTACGAGTCTCAATCCACTACAAAGCCTCCCTTCTTTAATGGTGATAACTATTCTTTTTGGAAGAATAGAATGCGCCTCTTCATCAAGTCAAATGACTACCTAGTGTGGGATGTGATTGAAGATGGCCCTTATATTCCATTGAAGCAAGATGGTGAAGGCAAGATGGTCTTAAAGAAAAAGATGGAGATGAGTGAAGAAGAAAGGAAAAAGATTCAAGTCAATGACAAAGCTGTTCACATGCTATTTTGTTCTTTCGGTCCGGACATCTATTCTAAGGTCTCATCCATCGAAAGTGCCAAAGAAGTGTGGGACACCCTTGAGACTACTTATGAAGGCACCAACGATGTTAAAGAAACTAAGATTGGAATTTCAAGATGGATCCCGATGAGACGGTGTCAAAGATGTTTGATCGTTTCTCCACTATTGTCAATGGGCTAAAGGGTTTTGGAGAAATCATACCGGAAGAAAAGCTTGTCCGGAAGCTACTCTATTCACTTCCCGAGTCTTGGGATGGGAAGAGAACTGCTATCATTGAAGCTAAGAACTTGAAAACTTTGAAGCTTGATGAGCTTGTGGGTTCTCTCCTTACTCATGAGATCATGAAGCAAGGAAGGGAAGATGAGAAGAAGAAAGAAGAGAAAAGGGTAGAGAAGCTTGAGGTTGAGAAGAAGAAGAATATGGGAATAGCTCTCAAGGCTAAAGCTTCACAACATGAAGAGAGCTCTTCTAGTGAGGAGGATGAACTAGAAGAATTGGCTATGATAGCCAAACGATTCTCACGTTTTATGAGGTCCAACCGGGGAAGAAAAATCCAAAGGAAGATGGACTTCAAAAGCAAGAACAAAGAAGAAGGAATGGATCCTATCATTTGCTTTGAGTGCAAACAACCCAGCCACATACGTTCGGAGTGCCCTCAACTCAATAAGAAGGGCTTTGAAGAAGAAGAAGCTCAAAGCCAAGCTTGCTACTTTGAGTGATGAGGAGTCATCGGAGGATGACGAACAAGAAGTGGCTAACCTTTGCCTCATGGAAATTGAGGAAGATTCCTCCATGGTAACCTCTAACTCATCTACTTTAGATTTCACATATGATGAATTGAATGATGCATATGATGAGTTACAAGAGGTCTATGATGAATTAGTTGAGAAATATAAAGAGTCGGTCATTAGGAATAAAAAGATTATTTTGGAACTAAATGAGAAAAATGACTCACTCACTCAAGCTAATTCAAAATTTGAGAAAAAGATATTAGGATTAAAAGATGAACTAAAATTCTTTCAAGATGAAAATGTTGATCTTAATAATCTTTTATCTCAATGTAATAGTGAACACCAAAAGGTGTTGGGTGAGCTAAATGAGCTCAAAAAGTCTTTGAAAAATGTTGGTAGTGTCAAGCATGAAATAGGTGAATCCTCTAGAACACACCAACCTAAGAAAAAAACTAACTACTACAAACAAAGTAGCTATTCTAGACATAGTAGAGCTAAAAGAATTAGAAGTGTATGGGTTCCTAAGGAACTTGTAAAATCTAACAACATTATTGCTATGTCATCTTGGATTCCTAAGGGAACCAAGGTTTTGGGAGCTAACACTCATGGACCCAAAATGATTTGGGTACCAAAACAAAAGTTTAATATCTTTGTTTGTAGGGGGAGCATTGCTACAAGGCCAAAGCACAAAGTCAAAACTCATGGTACCTTGATAGTGGATGCTCGAGGCACATTACCGGAGACAAGAGTAGATTCATGGATCTAAAGCCAAAAAGTGGAGGAGTAGTGACATTTGGTGACAACTCCAAATGACACATTAAAGGTATTGGCTCCGTAGGTAATCACTCTACTATTCTCATTGAAAATGTATTATATGTCGATGGTCTTAAACACAATTTATTGAGCATAAGTTAATTGTGTGATAAAGGATTTAATGTTTTATTTGATAAAAATGGATGCAAAATTGTAGACATTAAGTCTAATAATATTATGCTCATAGGTCATCGCATAGGGAACATATACATGGTGCATCTAGATGACATTCATACATCTCATGCATGCTTAGTTGCACAAAATGAAAATGATGCATGGTTGTGGCATAGGAAACTAGGACATGCTAGCATAAGTGTTTTAGAAAAGCTAGTCTCCCTTAATCTAGTTAGAGGTTTACCCAAGATAAAATTTTCAAATGATAAAATTTGTGATGCATGCTCAAAGGGTAAACAACATAGATCTTCCTTTAAATCCATTAATGATGTTTCTACTAGTAGATGTTTACAACTTATCCATATGGATTTATTTGGGCCAATTAGGACTATGAGCTTGGGTGGTAAGTCTTATGCTTTTGTACTTGTTGATGATTTTTCTAGATTTACTTGGGTTCTATTTTTAAGTGCTAAAGATGAGGCTTTGGAAAAATTCATCACTTTTTCAAAACTAACCCAAAATGATCTTGAACTTAGAATTTCACATATTAGAAGTGATCATGGAACCGAGTTTCAAAATTTAGGGTTTGAAGATTTTTTAAATGAAAATGGTATTAGCCATAATTTTTCGGCTCCTCGAACTCCTCAACAAAATGGGGTAGTTGAGAGGAAAAATAGAACTTTACAAGAAATGGCTAGAACTATGCTTTGTGAAAACAATTTACCTAAATATTTTTGGGCGGAAGCCACAAACACCGCTTGCTATATTGTAAATCGAGTAATGATTAGGCCAATTTTAATGAAAACACCTTATGAGATTTTAAAATCTAAAAAGCCTAACATTAGCTATTTTCACCATTTTGGTTGCAAGTGTTTTGTTTTAAACAATTGAAAAGACAACTTAGGTAAATTTGATGCAAAAAGTGATGAAGCCATTTTTATAGGTTACTCTTTAACCTCTAAAGCCTATCGAGTATTTAGCAAAAGAACTTTAGTAGTAGAAGAATCTATTCATGTTGTATTCGATGATAACCTCCTTCCTAGGAAGGATTCTTGTGATGATGATGATGTAAGAATCATAAATGCCTTTGATGGAGGACAAACTTCAAAGGAGGATGAGATTCCAACAAAAGAAGAGGACACACAAGATCCACCTCTTGAAGCCTTGAAGGACTTGGCTCTTGAGGAAAAGGAAGTGAGCTACCCAAGGGAGTTGAACTATGTTAAAGATGGTGAAATCTTGGGTGATCCATCCAAGGGGGTAACCACTCGATCTTCTCTTAGATTAATGAATCATGTTGTATTTATCTCATGCATAGAGCCTAAGAATATTAAAGAAGCATTGAAAGATGACTTTTGGATTATGGCTATGCAAGAAGAGTTAAATCAATTTTAGAGAAGTAACGTTTGGACATTAGTTGGTAGGCCTAGTAATCAATCTACCATAGGAACTAAATGGGTCTTTAGGAACAAGCTAGATGAGAGTGGTAACATTGTAAGAAATAAAGCTAGATTAGTAGCACAAGGTTACACTCAAGAAGAGGGAATAGATTTTGACGAAACCTATGCACCCATAGCTAGAATGGAGGCCATTAGGATGTTGCTTGCATACGCATGTTATCATAATTTCAAGCTCTTTCAAATGGATGTTAAAAGCGTATTTTTAAATGGTTTTATAAATGAAGAAGTGTATGTGGAACAACCACCGGGTTTTGAAGACTCAAAATTTCCAAATCATGTTTTCAAACTTACCAAAGCTCTTTATGGTTTAAAACAAGCTCCTAGAGCTTGGTATGAAAGACTTTCAAACTTTTTAATTGAAAAAGGATTTAAAAAAGGTAAGGTGGACACTACACTTTTTATAAAAATGTATAAAAATGACATCTTAGTAGTTCAAATTTATGTTGATGATATTATTTTTGGTTCTACTAATGAATGTCATTGTCAAGAGTTTGCTAAGTTAATGCAAGGTGAATTTGAGATGAGCATGATGGGGGAGCTCTCATTCTTTTTGGGACTCCAAATCAAGCAAAAGAAGGATGGCACCTTCTTCAACCAAGCAAAATACATAAAGGATATGCTCAAGAAGTTTGGCTTGGAGAATGCAAAGCCTCAAGTCACTCCTATGAGCTCATCTACAAAGCTTGACAAAGATGAAGGAGGTAAGTGTGTTGACTCTAAGCTTTATCGTTCTATGATTGGATCATTGCTTTACCTTACCGCAAGTAGACCAGATATCTTGTTTAGTGTTTGCTTGTGTGCTAGGTTTCAAGCTAGTCCTAGAGAGTCTCACCTTATAGCCGTTAAGAGAATCTTTAGATACCTTAGAGATACTCCTTGTTTAGGTCTTTGGTATCCTAGAGACTCTACCTTCAACCTTCATGCTTACTCGGATGCGGATTATGGGGGTTGCAAAATCGATAGGAAAAGTACTTCGGGAACTTGTCAATTCTTACGTAGTATGCTCATATCTTGGTTCTCTAAGAAACAAAATAGTGTAGCCTTATCTACCACCGAAGCCGAGTACATATCCTTAGGGAGTTGTTGTGCTCAAGTCCTTTGGATGAAGCAACAACTCTTAGATTATGGAATTAAAGTTGAAACCTTACCCATAAAATGTGACAACACTAGTGCAATATGCCTAACAAAAAATACCATCCAACACTCTAGAACCAAACACATAGAAATAAGGCATCATTTCATTAGAGATCATGTCCTTAAAGAAGATGTGGTTATAGAGTATGTAGACACCTTGAATCAATTAGCGGACATATTTACAAAACCCTTAGACAAGGAGCGTTTTTGGTCCCTTAGGAGAGAGTTAGGTCTAGCTAGCCTATCTTGACCCTTTAGGACCTCTTTTGTGCTTAAATTTGCTTGATCTTGTGAAATGCCATGTTTATGTGTTTAGACTCCTAATTTCATCCATGCCTATAGTTAGGGGGAGTATGCTTCTATTAAAATATGCTTAGAACTGTTCATTCATCATTTGCATATTTTAAGGAGATGTTAAGTTCGATCCTATGGTTGTTCTTTGAACCAAATATGCATTTCTGGGCATACGGTATCGATACGGATCAACGCGTATCGATACGTGTTCTTCATTCTGTTTCCCAGAATTCATTTTGCTTAAACGGGTATCGATACGATTAAACCCGTATCGATACGAGCTTCAAATTGTTTCGATACGGACCTCATCCGTTTCGATACGATTCTCCAACGGGCATTTTTGCGGAAAAGACGATTCTACCCCCGTATCGATACATCCTCAGGCGTATCGATACTCGATTGCGCAGATGGCATTAAATTTGGCTTTTAATGTGTTCAACTTTTACCAAAATTAAAACTCTTCAAAACCTAAAAACCCTAGCCGTCTTTGCCTATAAAAAGGCCCTTTCCTCCTTCATATTTTTCACACCTCAACTCAATTCTAAAAGAGTTTTTGAATCAAGCAAGGCTTTGAGCTCTCTCTCTCATCTATTGTGCTAGTTTTTCTTCAATCTCCCAAGTTTCTATCAAGGTAAAATTTCCTTCTTTTCTTTAATTTTTTTTTGTTTTGTTTTGTTATTTTGTTTCATCTCTTTCTTTAAACCTTTGTTCTTCAAATTTTTTTCCTCAATTTTTTTTTTCTTTTCTTAAAATTTTTTTTTACCTTGATTTTTACTCAAATTTGAAGAAATCCTCTTGCTTATTTCTCTTTTAGATCATGGCACCAAAAGAACCTTCAAGGAAGCGTACAAGGGTTTCTCAAACCGGTGAATCATCCAATCTTGGAACGATTGCTCGTCCAAACTACACTACCATCTATGAGAAATCCTTTGAAACTCCCACGGGTCTCCCATATTTTCGTCAATTCGAGAATTACAAGATTCGTGCCTAAAGGGTAATATCCATTCCTTTTCTCGACTCGGAGCGCTTTAAATTTGAATATCTTCCTTTGCTTCGTCGTTGGAATTTCATGGACTTTCTATCTATTCTCGGCTTTTATTATCGTCTTTTGGTTTTGATTTTCTACTCTAATGCCAAATGTATTTCTCGCAATGGGGAAGTTGTCGCCATTAGCTCTTATCTCATGGGAAAGAAATTCATCCTTGATGTCAAATCTCTTTGTGAAGTTTTTAAGTTAGAGGATGAAGGCCTTGATGATGAGAATGCTTTGAGGCATGTTCTTAGTGGCTCCGTGACCGCTCTAAATGCTCAAGATCGGATCCTCCATTTGATGGTGTCTTGGTGGTTACGTCCCTCTGGAGGAAAATACTCCAACATCCGTCAAGTTGATGATTTTTGGATCTGTTGCTTCCGTGAGCGAAAACGCCCAAATCTTGCTCGAATTATGTTTGGTGAAATCGTCTATCATGTGCAAAACCGTCACACCTCTCTCATCACCTCCTTCATCTACGGTACGGCTCTAAGTTATTTCTTTGTGAAAAAGGATATTGATTGCTCTTTTGACTTCCCAACTCCCCTTACCGATCCCATTGATGAGCGATCTCTTGCACGGGGTAAGTTTCATTATTTTAATAGAAGTTGGTTACGTCTTTCCGAGCTACCACCCGAGGCCGCAGCCGTATTGGAAGAACCTCAAGCTCCTCAAGCTCCTCAAGTCCCTCAACCCTCCATGGATGCTCTCATGACTTATCTCAATGAGCAATTTACCGGGTTGCGCACGGACATAAACACTCGTCTCACTTCCTTTGAAACAACTTTTGATACAAGGATGACGAGTATGGAGAATCGCCTCACATCCCTTGAAAGCGGGCACAATTCTTTGAATATTTCTCTATCCGCTTTCCATGATGAGTGGCGCAATAGCATGAGGGATAATGATCCAATGGGAATTGATGATGAAGATGATGAAGACGACGAAGACGATGCCTAGACGTTTCTTCTTGCATCTCATGCATATCATTTAGGATTTTCTATTTTATGCACCTTTGCTTTATGTTCTTAGGACTAAGTTTGTTTTAGGATTAAACCTGTGCTTTGATTTTCTGTTTTTGTTTGGATTTTAAGTATGATTCTATGATGAATAATATAAGTGTTGCTTATTTATACCTTTGCCTTCTTTATGCACTTAATTGTCTCAAGTTTTTTTTTTTGATCTAACAAAAAGGGCGAGAGAAACTAGCTCAACACTTCAAATATTTTGATTTTAACTCAAAGGTTACCAAGCTTATATTAAGGGGGAGTTAACATTATAAAGAATTTTCAAAATGTCAAAAATTTTAAGTTTTAATTTGTTATATCAAAAAGGGGAGATTGTAAAACCTATGTTTGATTTTGATATAATTAAATCTTTAAGGATCAATTTGAAAAACTTAAAATTGTTTTTTAAGTCCCTTGATAAGTTTCAAATCACCAACTCTTTAAAACTGATTTGAAAAACTCAAACTCAAAATATTTTCTAAGTGTTCCAAGGCCAAACTATTAAAAAACGACCAAGTGTATCGATACCCTTCCAAGCGTATCGACACCTTTTTACCAAAGTTGGCTACTGTCGGAACACGTATCGATACGGCAAACCCTCGTATCGATACGCCCCTGTGTTAAAATCTAAAGAGTTTGAATGGCGTACCGATACGGCAAACCCGCATATTGATACTGCCTTAATAAATTTTAAAATATAAGTCGGTTTAAAAAATATGACTGTTGGTGTCAGTTGGTTGGTAACCAAACTTTAAAAGGTCGTTGACCCGTATCGATACGCCTAACCCCCGTACCGATACAGAAATCGACAGTGAGCTAAGTTGAGAAAAAGGTATCGATACGGCAAACACCCGTTTCGATACCCAGTACCGATACGCTTACGTGCGTATCGATACCCCTTATTTATTGCACACAACGGCTCTTTCTTTTCTGAGACAGGTATCGATACTCCTTTCCGCGTACCGATACGCATAGCTGTAGAAGTGCATTTATGGTGGTAAGAGAGGGTTCCAACGGCTCCATTTATGTTCCCAACCGCCCAAACGGCTAGAAACCAATGAGGAGGTATAAAAAAGATATCTAAAAGCATCAGCAACAACTATTGATCTTCAAGAAAACATCTATTCGTCAAATCCAAGCAATTGTGCAAAAATCCATATTGTCTAGAAACCCCAATTGTAATTTTCATTCTTATCTTGTTCAATTGGGTTGAGTGCTTGTAATTGGGCTATCATTTGTATTGAGAGATACTCTATTAGCCAACAAATTTATTTGTTCTCTTGTTGTGAGGATTGGGTTGAATTTTGGGTAGAAAATTCAACCAAAATTGTAAGGGTTGCCTCCTTAGCCTAGAAAAGGGGAAGAGCAATTAGTGGAATTGTTGCAAATCCTTAGTGAAGCTAAGGTAGTGGATGTAGAGTTCATTTGGAACTTGAACCACTCTAAAATCCCTTGTCATTAATTTTAATTTGCAATTTCCACCACAAAACCTTTAAATTTCCAATTCACCCCCCTCTTGGTTCATATCGATCTTTCGATCCACTCAACAGACTTGTTGTCGCAGCAGCTGCCTCGGCAGCAAAAGAAATTTTCCTCCACGACAAACTTTGACAAAGAGGAGGTAAGTACATGGTTAGATAGTAATAATTTTTTTCCTAATCACATGTTCATGCCTTTAGGAATAGGAACAAGGAGGAAGGTTCACATAGATTACAAGGGAACGAGGAAGAATGACTCCTCCATCATGAGAATAATCACGCGATGGAGGGTGCGGGTAGACTACAAGAAGTATCGAAAACGACCCTCCGCCTCAATAAGTAGTTATCTTTGGAGATGCACCCCACAACATTCCCAACATAACTTAGTTTAATTATTTTTATTTTTAATTCCTTTAATTTTATTTTTATTTTTAGGAATAAATTTTAATTTATCCACATTGTTGTTTTTCAGAATTTATTTTAGTATTTAATCATCTTTATTTTTATTTAAGGTCTTAGGAATAAAGGAGTAGGACCAAGAATAAGGCCCAAAAAGGAGCCCGCCCCACCATCCCGCCGAGACAGCTAAGGGTGGCCCAGTGTAGAAACCGCATAACGGCTAGCTACCCAACGGCTACAGAGTAACGGGAAGAAAACATGTAACGTTCGCGAAGCAAAGTGACCGTTGAACATTAAATGCCGCCACGGCAACCCTCGGCAACCTCTATATAAACTTCATCCCTCCAATCATTTACTTTACTTCCACCTCCTTGTTAAGCATATTCTTGTGTTCATTGCTCTCTCAATATTTTCTTTTTTCTTTAGTTTCATATTATAAACACGTAATGTTTGCGAAGCAAAGTGACCGTTGAACATTAAATGCCGCCACGGCAACCCTCGGCAACCTCTATATAAACTTCATCCCTCCAATCATTTACTTTATTTCCACCTCCTTGTTAAGCATATTCTTGTGTCCATTGCTCTCTCAGTATTTTCTTTTTTCTTTAGTTTCAGATTATAAACAACTAACTCACACATGGCAACATCATCATCCAGACCCACATTCCAGAGGTTCTTTTCGAATGAAGATGTCAAGCGGTTCAGAACCCAATTTGCCAATAGAGCTATTTGAGAAGAACATGGGTTCCATTACTCTCAGCCGATAGTAGATCTCGGCCTAGAGCCCACCCTGTTTGAGAAAATTCACAGCAAAGATTAGGAGATCTTCGCAAAGCAGCCGGAGGTGGCCAACATTACAATCGTCCGGGAATTCTACGCCCACCACCCCTGGCCTGAACAACCCTTTGTCTTCGCCCGTGGGGAAGCTGTCAAGTTAAATGCCGCTGTCATCAATCAATTCTATGGCCTAGAGATGACCGACAACCCTCATGAGGAATGGAGGCAATCACTGATGGTTGCCGCCTACGACAGGATGTAGGGGTGTAAATGAACAGACCGTTCGGCGAACCGTTCGTGAACCATTCGTATAACGTTCATTTATGTTCGTTTATTAAGCTAAATAAACGAGTGTGAAAAAAAAATTATGTTCGTTTAATAAACGAACGAACACGAAAAGATGTGTGTTCGGCTCGTTTATGTTCACGAACAAGCTCGTTTATAGGCTCCTTTATAGACTCGTTTATAAGCTCATTTATAGGATCATTTATAAGTTTGTTTATAAGCTCTTTTATAGGATAAAAATACTTGTGGATGTATCTAAATACTACTTTTTTGTTGTGTTGCTAAGTATGTTATATAAGTTCATGTTGAAATGTAAGTTTTATTTTGTTGCTTTTGTTTTATTTATTTATTCATTTATTGTTAATTTAGTTAACATTTTTTAATATATAAACGAACATGTTCGTGAACACGTCCGCGAACACTTAAATGACAATGTTCGTCAACACTTAAAAGAACAACTTCGCAAACATGTTCATGAACACTTAAACGAACACGTTCGTGAACACTAAACAAACGAACACAAACACCTTGAAAAATAAATAAACGAACACAGAAACAACATTGAAAATTTAAACGAACACGAACCAAACATGAACACCTTTAAAAATAAACAAACGAACACAAACATAGTCTTGTTCGTTCAAGCTCGGTTCATTTACACCCCTAACAGGATGAAAGAAAGGTTGTGTGAACCCAACACCCCCTGGTTGGCAGGTAAACATAGCGGCTCTGTCCAACGTCGCCGACTGCTGCCTGAGGCAATATTGTGGAACACGTTCATCAAACGGCGTCTACTACCCACGTCACACAACTCCGTAGTTGATCAGCCGAGATTGGCCCTCATCCACTTGATTATGGTGAACATGCCAATAAACGTAGGGTAAATAATCTATAAAGAGATCCACAGTTGTTACCGAAAAACAAAGGGTCGGCTATATTTCCCTTCTCTCATCACGGGTTTGTGCAACAACTTCAACGTCCCATCTAATCCAAATGACGTGATGAGAACAACCAAAGAGGGATGGATACGAAAAGTCCGACTGCAAATGATGCAGGCACCAGAGACGGAGCCGATAACACCATCGCAGCCCTCCGCCGCCCAAACAGCCACTCCAGCCGCCCCCGGCAGTACTGAAGCTGCCCAAACAAATGAAGTCCTCACGCTGCTGCACACCCTCATCGAAAGCAACAAAAGGATTGAACAACAGCAGCTGAGCTTCATGAAGTATGTGGGGGAGGTCCAAGAGGTCTTTGTGGCATATCTCCTTCAAAAATTTCTAGATGACAGTCCCACCCTGCCAACCTACCTCACTGATCTCGCCACCGCAGCTACCCCGGCACAAGCAACACCATCAGAAGCAGTTGCCCGCCACGTCAACTTTTTGTAACACCCGGGTTTAGGGGTCGGGTGAAAATAATATTTTAATATTATTTCGGGTTCGGTTTTATAATTACAATAATGTTTGGGTTTTGTTTTCAAAATAAATTGTGTTGAACATATTTTAATCTGAACCCAAATAGCCATGGATTTCCTTCCTTGTGAATGTTTCATTTCATTAAGGGCAAAGTGGTCTTTAGCTTTTAAATTGAAACAAAACAATTAAAACACCCATTTCTCATCATCTTTCACTATTCATTCTCTTCTTCAACGTGAAAAGAGAGAGCTCTCATCCCCTCCACTATTCCATCTCAAAGCTCCTTCATTTCAACTCGTTTTTGAAAGGTAATATCATTTTTGACTTGTCCTCAACTTCCTCTCTTCGAAAGTACCAATAGTTTTCATTTTCGTCAAGGTTTTGGTAATTTGAGTTTTTGAGGTTTTGATTAAAAATGATAACTTTATGATGTTTAACTTGAAACTTCGATTTGATGTTGTTAGTTATGAAGTCTATAAGTTAAATGGTTCAACATATATGAATTTTACTTGGTTTTGAGCACATTCCCGAAATTGGGTTTAAAGAGGGTTTTTGAAGGGTTTTGGTATAGTTTTGGGGGTTGTTTTAGGTTGGAATTGGTGGGCTAATGTTAGTACTATGGTTAGGGGTTGCTTTGGGATCATTTGTGAGTGTAAAATGTGTTGGAAACATGAGTTTTGAACAAGGTTTGTGGGCTGCACGAGTTTGGTAAATGTGGGGTTTATTCATGGCTTGAAATGTTGAGTTTGATGGTTGAATTGTGTTCCGGGTTAGTTACTTTGATGCTTGGGCTGATTTGAAGTTGTTTGGTTTGTGTTGAGGTTGTTTAGAGGCGAGAAATCGTGTTGGTGAAGCATCAGGAGCGAATTCGGAAGCTTGAAGTTGGTTGCTTGCTTGGTATTTGAGCTTAGAAGTAAAGGTGAGTGGTTAATGTTTTCTAAGTGTTTTATAAGTGTTTGGTTCGAGCATGTGGACTAGGTCGGGCTTGGTAGACCCACCTAGAGTTAGGATTAGGGTGGTAGCCTAATCCTAAGCTTAAACTAGAGACATTGGTTGTACTTGTAATTAATGTTTATGCCTCGTAATGTTTATGATATGACGACTTATGTATAATGTGTTATACGTGTGTGATGAGGCATGGTTGTGATGCATTGTGATATGCATGTGGATTGTTCATGATTGTGATCATGGTGAGTACGTGCTAAGCACGGAATTGGTTGTAATTGATATTGTGGAATGAGTTAAATGTTGGCACTAGTATGCTTGAGAACAAATGATCGATCATTAGGATTAGTGTGCACACGTTTGAGTCAAAACGCGCGTGGCCTTGGTGGCATTGAGTCACCAAGGAGGAGTACGGGTTCGCCCGGAAATTTTTATATATATTAGTCGATGATGAGTGGAATCCCATCAACGGGGCGTGAGGATGAGTGGAATCCCCTCCGCGAGACCGGTGATGAGTGTAATCCCACCGTGAGGTAAAGTGGTTGTTGGATGTGAGTTCCAACGTGTTTATCCGCGTATTCGAGTCATAGCTAGGTGCCAATATAAATTGATATGTGGATCAATGTGATTGTGGAATGTGATTTGGATGATTATATGTGTTTACATATGTTATGGAAATGGGCTTGATGAGCATGACATCTTATTGGATATTTGTTCATGCATCATTGACATTTTGGCTCTTGAGAACCGGAGGTAAGATCATGCATTTGCCTTGGTTGAGATTGTGCTTGGACCATACGATGTCGAGGTTTGTTTTTAAAGAGCTTACCCTCACTAAGCTTTATTGCTTACGCTCTCTTTGTTCGACATTGCAGATCCTTAGTTTGTGGGTTGCTAGCGCAAGCGGAGGGCCTCCAAGTGTGGTTGTTGACCTTGAATTTATCGAGTATGAGTTTCTAGTGTTTTGGACATGTAATAGTTAAGCAATGGGATGTGTGCCTTGTTGGTTGTTTAGGAGCATGTTTAGACTCCTTGATTATGTTGCTTTTGTATGGCTTGTTGATGCCATGTTTGAATTGTAAACCATGTCTATTTGCTTACCAAGTATGTTGGCAATGTGCCTTTTGGGGTTGCCTTTGTGTTTGAATGTTGGAGTATGAGACCTTGAATGCTTTTATGCCATCTTTTGATCAAATGCATGATTTCCTTGATGAATGTTGTTTGTCCTTGTTAGGTGCCTTGTATGACTAGATATTGGTCTGTAATTGTTGTATGTATGTTCGTATGTGGCTAGGGAGGTCTTACTATGCATCTAGAGTGTAAATCTTGTATGTTTGTGCTGAAAGTGGAGAATCGCAGAGCAAGGCGTATCGGTACGCCTAAGGGCCGTATTGATACGGTCTTGCCTGCAGGACTCAACTTTGGTTGGGCGTATCGATACACGGTGGTGTATCGATACGGTCCCAACTCACTGGAATTCAGTTTTGGCTGGGCATATCGATACACAGGGGTGTATCGATACCCTCTCGACTCTCTAGAATTCTGAGGAGTTGGTGAGTTTAGGGCGTATCGGTACTGGGGTGAAGTGTATCGATACGGTCCTACCTCGTTGACTGTATGGGTTGTCCTGGTCAAGGCGTATCGATACCCTTGAGTGGTGTATCGATACGGCCTGCCATGTAAGTTAAAAATGGACAATTAATGTATGGTTTGAGGTTCGCACGTGTTCTTTTATCAATGTTTTCCGCTGTCGTGATCACTTAAGACTTAACCTGCCTTTAGATAAGATTAAAATGAAAGAAAATTTTTAGGGTTGCTAACCGAGGGGGAACCTTAACGGGTTTCGCTTCGGTTTTCCCCGTGTGACCCACTCGGACCGCTCAAGCGTCCGGACAGGGACGAGGGGGTTACACTTTTTTCGCTAGATTCTGTCTCCAACGTATTACCCATCGTATTCCACCACCTCCGCTTCCAACATGGTGGCAGACTCCCCCGAGCGGCATTACCAACATCATTCCCCCATCTGCACAGTGGCAACGATGGCCAACACCTCCTCCTCCGATAAGGTGGAGTAGCCGCCAGCAACAGCAGCAGCCCTAATAGTGATTGACCCTCCGACAGCACCAACGAAGGAAGGAACAAGGAAGAGGAAGCGACACATCATACACACCGAGCCAGAGGATGAGGAGACAGAATCAGAAGAGAGCGAAGCCCCTCCTGCTGCTCATCTTGCAGAACCATAAGAAGAGCCTCGCCCTACTCCAAGAGAGTACAACCGTCGCGGACAACAAAGGTCTCACTAGCCAAGTCCGCCGCCCGGGCATCTGTTGGTTGCCGCCTTATCATCCAATCCTCCTCCTCCTCCTCCTTAGCAGCAAAGACCCTAGCCTCCTCCCAATCGTCTACCAACTTCTAGTTTTTTTCTTCTCTTTCCTTTATTTATCCTGTTTTTATATCAATTGTATTTTTAATCTCTATTTTATTTTTCTGTTTTTATTTTGTGCATTGAGGGCAATGTCCATCTCGAGTTTGCGGGGGCTTAGCACTCATCATGTTTAGGAATACTTTAGTGCATATTAGATTGCATAATGTACTTGCCTTAGAAAAATTAATTGAAAAGAATTTTTTTGTTAGGACTTGTGCCTATGATAGGATAGTCGACTTTAAATTTTTGCGCCAAGTTAAAAAGAACTTAATTTTGGGGAAAAGCATGAAGTAAAATTAAGATTTTTCTATAGTTACCAAAAATTTAAAAACACTATTGTTACTTGCTGAATTTGTTAGAATTTCTAGTAAACTTTGCCTGCTTGAATTATTTGTAAAATTCTAACAAAGGTTTCAAGAAGTTGTTGCGGCATGCAACAAACAAAAAAAGAAAAGCACTGCCAAGACAGGCAAAAGAAAATTTTATGTTGTCTATCCCTAGAGGTGCCCGAAACCGGCTCTACGAAGAATCGTGTGCGAGGACACTCTGCTGCTATCAAAGTCCAAGAATCTGAAATTTTTAAAGTGACGGACAAATTAGCATGAGTCAATGAAAGTCTTCAAGGGATGACTCTACTCCATGGGTTCGGGGTTTTGTAGTTTGATCCTATCTTAATTTTAGACCTAGAAGAGTAATTGTGAATAGCTGAAGTCCTCATTGCCATGATTATTTAAATTGTGCTTGAATATGTTGTCTCGACAGCAACCTTGTATATCATGACCGCATCTATGTTTACTTAGAATGTTCTTCATGTTCAGCTTGTTCACAGTTTCTGCACACACTTCACTGCATATTATAATTTAAATTCTAAGGTAATTCATGTTATTCCCCTCTCACTAATCTAATGACAGGTGCCACGGCCTTTAGGTGTTAAATCAAGTTTAAAATAGAAATTTTTCTTTTGGATTGGTTTAAAGGACAAGTATGTTTAGTTTGCATTGCTTGAGGACAAGCAATAGTTCAAGTTTGGGGTGTGTAAAGTGTCCATAAGTTCTATATTTCATGCACATTCCATCTCATATTATTGTTGTTTTTGAGTACATTTTAGGCATAATTAGGTTCAAGCATTGCATTTTACAGTATTCTTTTACTCTGTCATGCTTTTGTATTGATTTTTTGTTATTTGGTAAAGAAAAGGTAATGTTTTAGTTTAGTTTTAGTTTCAGGTACTAGAGGCTAACAAAAGGAGAGAGAAGCTGAGGACATGATGTTGAGGCAATAGACTAAGGAGTTGTACTGATGCAGCTCCAGACAAAGACAGTAGTTGTCGAGTAGCTGTTGTCGCCCTACCTGCCGCCCAAGATAGCAAGATGAGAAATTGGAGAACTGGAGTGCGATATGTAGACCAGAAAATCCTAATCTTAATGATGTTGTCCACTCAATTTTCCGATGACTGTAGCAGTATGCAAAGCCACCAAAGGAGGAACTCGAGCTTACTTGCGGAGCAAGGCAACGTGATAAAGTCCATATTCAACTCGAAGAAGCCAGCATTTAAGGGTGGATTTAATGCAAAAAGCCATTTTGAAGACTTCTACTCCAAGAAGGACTAGACCTAGCTAATGCCTATATATACTCATTGTAATTGTACTTCAAAACAACGGAGGTTTTCCCTTAGGCATAGTTTAGGTTTTCTTGCCGCCATTATGTTCTAAAACTCTCTTTGGGTTTGGGTTATGTTGTAATTAGTGTGAGAACGGTTGTTTAGGATTTTAAGTTTGTTTTTCCAATAAAGCTTCAATGTTGTCTCATTCCATGTTCTTCATAGTTTTCAATTAAGGCGAAATATTAGTTTATTACTATCCATTTGTTCGGTATTGAGAGAGTCGAACTCACGAAAGGAGTAAGTACGATCTTATCTATAGATGGTGTTGATCAATCCAGCCTAGACATAGGTTAAGGTTTAAGGCAACTAAAATAGGACAAATTAACATTGTTGTCTTTGCACGATTCACGCCGCGACTGGTATTATCTGCAGTGGGCATCAATAACATTCTGACTTAGACATAAGCGGGATCACTTTCGAAGCGTTCTGCCGAGCCTTGTAGTTCTACCGAGTTTGCCGCCGAGACACAAGTCCATTCCCCTGCCGAGGCAGCGAGAGCGTTTCAGCAGCCTAACTGCTATCTCTCGCCGAGGCGGCAGAGTCTGACAGCGCAAAGCAACTTGTCCTATTTAACGTAGTTTCACACTAAGCAGCAGCATAACCCTGCCCATTCTATCAATCTGATTTCTTCTCTTTTATTTACTTGTGTTTTATTTTATTTTGTTCTTAAATAAACCAACTTATTTGTGCATTTGCTTTTCTTGTGCATGAACAACGAATCGAGTTAAGCTGTCCAATCCATGTGGGAAACGATATCTTTTATACTATTACTTGATAGGAGTGTGCACTTGCGCTCATATTTAGAGAACACTAAAACGCTCTACAGTGACCATTTGTGAACTTTACCCTTAAAGTTAACCACATAAACAAAAAAAAATTGGGTAGAGAGCAACTTTATTTTATAATCCTTCATATCAAATATTTTTAAAAAAAAATTAAAACTAATCGAATCATATATGAAGATGATCTTTTAAAAAGAAAAGATGACATTGAATCATTAAATTGTCACTAAAGATTATGGTTAATAATCAGTAAATACAAAACGAAAATAAAACAAACATCATTGTATTGTTTTTCGGGTCTATTACTAGTAATGTGTTAATAAGGGTAATGAGCTCTTATTTTGGCTGTGGATTGGCATGGTCTTATAAATGATCATTAAATCTCACACTGACACCATACTAGAATTAGTTTTTTTGAACAATGACATCTGAATTTTATTAATCACCATAAAAAATAATACAATACAATGCATCAAAACGAGAGAAAAGAGGACAACTCCACTAAAAGTCTCTTGCAATGGTGCAAAGAAAAACAGACACTTCCATCGATATTAGCATACTAAAATTCATAAACCTTCTTGAATCTCCTTGACTCTATCCAAACAAGACGTTTTACGATGTGATAAAAGGAGTAGTGAGCGAACCAAGCTATCAGGCATATTGCTCTACTACCCAGGTCTGATTACATCGGCAACCAACCATCAACCGAGTGGGGATTCATCTTTATAAGACCACCGATAAAACCATAATCAGATATTAGCGCCGTGAAGATCTCGGAACGATCACCAACCGACCTCTAAGGTATGTTGAAATCATTCAACAAGGACATATGAAACGAACCACAAAAAAATTAAAGAAAAACGTGTCACAAGGACAAAAGAAACACGTACAACGAATGCAAAGATTCTTATTAAAATATGAAAAAACAAGAAAAAGAAAAAAATAATAGACCCGATGGTCGACAAATAATATTAAAATTAGTTGTTGACCGTCAATCAAAGGAAGAAAAGTAAAAATGCAGGCGACAAAGATCTGAGAGAGAATGGCTAGATTATAATACTAGAATTAGTTTTTAGACACAAGTGTTCTCACAATTTTGAACATTTTGTAGAAGATTCTTTAGAAGAGAGAAAGTATTAGAAATAAGTAAACCGGAATTATACCAGGAAAAAAACGGAAAGAAAGATCAAGTTTAGGTACTTTAAATTTAATATTTTGGTTAATTAAGTTCAAATTATCTCGAATCCAATACATCGATTTAAAATTAAATCAAGTGAAATCCAAACAAATCATGTAGTATATAAGTATTATTTTCTATTTTCTTGTACTAAATTAGATATATAGAATAAACGGCAGAAAAGAAGCCAGTTGTTCACATAACAAGGTGTTTAATGGGAAAAATAAGGACAGCACATAAAAAGGGGAGGGATACAGTTTTCGCAAAGTTTCCGGAGACAGTACAATAAAAGAGAATCTAGAAAACTAATCATCTTTGCAATGTGGTGTGTCCCTCTTGGAGTATTGGTTATGTGCTGATGCTACAACCCGCACCTGGCTCTTTGTCTTGACATCATTTTTCTTTCTTTCTTTTGGTGTATTGACCCATATGGCGAGCAGGACTGATAAGGAAAAGAAAAAAGACAACTTGATTTAACTTGAGCATGCTTTGATTCCAGTTTTGGCTTTAATAATATTATTATATATAATAAATGAATAAGATTATTTCTCGATTTTGTAAGTGATAATCTTCACATTTTCTACTGTTAATCGTATTCATCCATTTAACTTCATCCAACGGCTCAAAAAATATATAAAATTTTTAAATTTTACATAGTATAAAAGACGTCAAAAAAATTATTGAACATGACCTTCAATTTCCTTAGAAATTCATCAACCATAATCAAAATCTCACTACAACAATATAGGTTTTTAGTGACAAATTAACAGTGGCTATGAGTAATTTTGTCACAATTGTTAAGCTTTTGTGACAATTTTTTTGTGCGATACTAGTAGTACAAGGAATTGTGTGTATTTTTATTTGGTCACTGTAATAGTAGTACTTGTGACCATTATATTTTTTACAAATAAATTCTCACTTTAAATCTATAATTGTGACACAAAACTCATTGTCACTAAAACTTTGACACATAATAGTGACAATATATGAAGTGGTCACTATTATTTGATATTTGTTGTGACAATAAAATTACTTGTCACTTAAAATTTTACTTTTTCTTGTGATAAATTTTGTCACAATAAAAAAAGTAATGACAAATTAGATATTGTCACAATAATAAATTTGTTTTTACAATAATAGTAATAATAACAATTATAAAATTGAAGTTATCATAAACGAGTTTGTCAAAAGGTAAAATATTTCTATTAGTCTATATACTATGTGTAAATTGTTGGTTTAGTTAATCTATTTTGATCAACTTTAATCCCTATATTTTTTTATTTAAAATTTAAATCCTAATCCTAACGGGACACCAACAATATGACTAAATTACAAGGACTAAAAATGATCAAATTAAAGAACAAAAATTGAATAAGCAACTTATGTATAACAAATGAGCTAAAAACAAAATTTTACTTAACATATTTAAAGACTATCATTCATATCAAGATCTAAATTTCAAAATTTAAAAAGTATAGAAACTTTCAAGTGACCAAATTAAAGTACAAAGACTAATATGTAATTTTAGCATAATATATGATAGAAAAAATTTATCTTGTGAATTTTTTTAAAAAATAATCCATTATAATTAGTATTTTCTTCAAAAATTCTAAATAGTTTCTTCAACAGATGTATTAAATTTTTAAAATAAGTAAAATTAATTTCAATTATAATTTAACCTAAATACTATTTTTCTTTCAAATTAATATTAAATTTTTTTCCTAACCTAGTGGATAAGTATTGCACTCTCGCCCTAAAGGTTTCAGGTTCGATCCCACCTTCAAGCCATGTGCTACATCATCTATAATTAAATTTCAATGACCTAATGAAAGGTTATGTAACCCCCTCGTCCCGGTCTGGACGACTGACCGGTCCGAGTAGGCTACACGGGGAAAACTGAAATGAAACCCGTTAGGGACCCACCTCGGTTAGCAACTCTAAAATTTCTTTTAATTATCATCTTGTCTATAGGCATTCATATATCCTATGTGTGATACGACAGCGGAAAGACAACAAGCGATGCGGAGCAATCAAACAAGCAATTTAAGACGTCCCATTTTAATTTGTTCAACAGGCCGTATCGATACACTAGAAGAGGGTATCGATACGCTTTGACCAGGTCAACTGTCCCAATTCAACATAGGGAGACCGTATCGGTACACTGGTTGACCGTACCGATATGCCCTCACTGGTCAACTTCTCACAGTCAATGATATGAAACCGTATCGATACACCCTAAACCCGTACCGATACGCCAAATTCTCGTCAAAATCTCAGATTTCCATTGAACATTTGGCGTATCGATACGCCCCGTGTATCGGTACGCTAGGCTTAAACTGAGCTCCAAAGTGTAGGACCATATCGGTACGGCCCTTGGGCGTATCGATACACCCTGCACTGCAAGACTCAATTTAGCTGCTAAAAGGACCAAAACTCGACTCTAGATGCTTCTTATGACTCACCCATCCACAAACAATATCTCTACAACTTTTAACAAGCAAGATAAATCATGCGAGACTACTTAAACGAACTAACGTGGCACACATCTCAAGTTACGCATTTTGGGTGGAATACTAGCATAAGACATACATGGCTTAACCAATTCATACAAGGCAATAAGCACTCAAATAGGCATATCATGGCAAGGTTTCACATACTTTTAAACAATCACATAAGCACTCATAGATCAAGGTCATAAACTCTCAAACACAAGGCATCTAAGCAACGAAGTAGACATGGTTTCAATCCATGACATAAAAGCATAAACATATCCAACATAGCATCAACAACTCAACATACTCATTCATCAACAAAACCAAACTAAGGAGTTTGACACCAACTCCAAACAAGTCTAGTACCCCCATCGTCTAGGCATTATTACAAAGATATAAATCATACATTAGCTACTTGAGAACTTCAAAAGGCTCCTCCCTTGCCCACTTGCCTCCCGAACTCTAACGATCTGCATGATGGAAAAAGGAGAGCGTAAGCTTGATAGCTTAGTGAGCGAAGCTCTAAAACTCAACAATCATGCAGTTTCAAAACACTTTTCTTAAATGAGAAGTAAACCATTGAATGCATGCATGGTGTCACAACAAGACCACTACATGATTTGCACATGCACAACCAACACACACGGTGGGATCACACATCACCGTTCGACTAGTAGTTTTCCGATGGGACCACTCATCATCTTACTCTACTACCAGTCACTACCGGTGGGACCACTCATCATTCGTAGTTATGACAATCATCACGTGAGGCTCGACATCAACACGACTACACATACAACAACGGATGTAAAGCAATCCAAAATACACATGATACCACGAGAAATAGTCACGCATCAACACATAACCAATAAGGTAGGATTAGTAAACTTACACTTGGGCTTAGGTGAGCCCTCAAGGCTCCACCCAAACCCCCAAGAATCCCATTTCGAAAGCGAAACAAGGTTAAACATTTCCACTCACTATTGCAACCCAAACGGAAGCCGAACACCGATCTCAATTCTCCAAATTCCCCAGATTCGTGACCGAAGCCTCTCCATCGGTTTCCCTTGCTTCTAACCAACCAAAAACAATGCATTACTCAACCAAATCATCACCAAACACAGCCACAATCCCAACTACATTCACAAGCCAAAACCTTATAATTTCAAGTCCAAGCTAACAACCAAAATCCCATTTTCGTACTCTCTTTAAACCCAGCTGTAAACTACCAATTAAAAACACCTAAAACACCCTTAAAAACCTTCAAAACACTTCTCTAACAACACTATATCATCATCCCTTCAACCCATCACAAAACCACTTCAAAAACATAAGTTTAGACACCTTTAAAAAGCTCCCCAAAATCCATTCCGGGATTTTGACCAAAACCCCACCATTTTAAGTTTTAAAACACCTTTGGACTAGATTAAAGCTTAAATAAACTTATCAAATCAAGAGCTTAACGAAAAACCCTAAAGATCCTTCCTTTTTCCTTTAAAAGTTTGAAAACTTGAAATCTAAAAAGATGATGTTTTCAGAATCTAAAACCATGGAAGTGTTCGAAATAACGAGGAGAAGTCAAAAACGTGTTTACCTTGTTAAAATCACTTGAAACGATGAAGAGCCTTGATGGAATAGTGACTTTGGGAGGTTTGGGGTTTTTGTCGTTGAAAATGAAATAAGGAAGAAGAAAAAGACCATTTTCTTTTTGTTTTCAAAAAGCTCGTCTTTTCCCTTGTTTTGGATGATTACAAAAATTTCATTAATGAGATTTAAATCCTTTTTAAAATAAAACTAAGCCTATTTTAATTAAACCGAGTCTAACGACTCACACGCCCGACTCCCGACCCCAAAACATGGGTGTTACAGGTTAAAAGTTTGATGACTATAATGCAAAAGCCCAATTAAATTTTAGGGACGATTACAACTAAAAATATAATTAATTTTTTATTATTGAAAGTGACAACATATTTTAGATACTATTTAAATATGTATTTGTGATAGAATGTTTGTCAGTGATAAAAATAATATTAGTGTCTAAATTTTAGTCCCTATTAATAATCATTTGTGTCAAAAAGTATAGTCATAAAGTTATAATTAATTGTGACGAACTCAGAAAAATGGTTACTGTAAATTTTAGTGGCTAAATTTAACACTTTTTGTGACTATTTTTGTAACCCCCTAGACCCGCCTATGCGTTATACGGATCATAGGAAGTCACATTAGGGTCACAAGAGCGACCCACAGAAAAATTTCAAATAAAAATATGGTTAAACCTTTAAAACCATAAAATAAATATCTGATTTAAAATACAATTTCAGAAATCGTTCAAAACGATAAAACAATCATAATACTAGTTGCGGAAAATAGTTTCAGACTCATTTGTATAATATAAACACGACACACATGCCCTCTAGTTACATAGATATCATACTCCCTGACGAGCCGAAGAAACTCCCATACTGACGTTGATAGGTGCAACATGTCTGATCTTTTATCCTGAGATGGTAAAAACAACATGAGCTTGGGAAAGCTCAGTAATACAAAACTACCAAAAGATGCTATAAGTTCATGCAGACATACGGTAGGCATAACATCTTTATGATGTTTCAGGCAATACTTGTCTCCATTTATGTTTCGCTGATTTAGTGAAGCATTATTCTTGAGGACTATAAGGTTTGTTCTTTCTATGTTACTGAGTATTAAGAGAGAGCTTATTGTTCAGAGAGTTAACAGAGTAGTAGGTTGGAGAAGTTAAACCATGAAGCCTAGTGTGTTTTAATAAGTTGCAAATCAACATACATAAATACTTAACATCATATCATATGAACACATAACAGATTATATGCAAATGCTCGGATGCATGTATGCGTTTACTAATGACTACCCTCCAACCGGCACACCAATATGTAGTCCCCCAGAACTGTATCATAAACTGGCATTAACCCAAGCCCATTGGGCGGGGTACCATCCTAAGGAATACCTTAGAATACGGGCGGCCCTTGCCGAAGCATAGGAACCTAAAAAAAACGGGCGGACCTGGCCGAAGCCTAGAATCTGTAAAAACGGGCGGACCTGGCCGAAGCCTAGGATCTGTAAAAACGGGCGGACCTGGCCGAAGCCTAGGATCTGTAAAAACGGGCGGACCTGGCCGAAGCCTAGGATCTGTAAAAACGGGCGGAACTGGCCGAAGCCTAGGATCTGTAAAAACGGGCGGACCTGGCCGAAGCCTAGGATCTGTAAAAACGGGCGGACCTGGCCGAAGCACAGGATCTGTAAAAACGGGCGGACCTGGCCGAAGCCTAGGATCTGTAAAAATGGGCGGACCTGGATGAAGCACAGGATCTGTAAACAGTACGGTCTTACCAGCTGGATCAGGGCTGAGCCGAAGAGACTTCATATCATATCCCAACAGTATACCCCAGACAGAATCAGTGTTTAGATTTCCAGACATGGTTAACAGAATATATGTGACAGACATTTTATTCAGAGTATCAGAAACAGAAATTCATGCTTTTAACAGATAAATAGGCATACTATTGCAGAGCAGACATTTCAGTATTCATCATGCGAACAGATTGTACCATCATAGGTCAAGCAACCATATAGCAAGTAAACAACTGAGCAAACATACGCAATATCATTCATGATCAAATCAATATATAATCCATATAAACAGAATGTAGCACACATGGAACACACTAGGTGGGACAGATCATTTCTTGGAGATGTTTGGCATTTACTGAATGAGACATATTGAACGGGAGTTCATACTAACGGTATAACCCAGATATTCAGAAGGTGATACTTTAAGATCTTAGAAAGTTCAGATATATTATGAACACTTTAGTCCTTTAAGCATACAAGGGCATTATGGTCATTTCGACGTTCATAGACATTCTGGTAATTATACCCACATTGAAAGCAATGGTTCACAGAACTCGGATATCATATTAGCTCATTAGCTTTCTATCCAGACATTCAAGAATTTCTAAATTAACGTCTCTTAAGTTATCGGATATTTTCAGTTATTTTAGTCTTATTAACAAATCTAGAATTTCATCAAATACATAGTTACTGATTAACTCAAGAGGGTATTTCAGATATTTTAGACTGAGATAAATCTATCAATTGGTACCTCCAACACTCATGTACTCAAACGATATTAAGGCATCCTAACTCTTCGGCCCTTTATAGACGATTCATTTATTACAGAACTTGAGGGTATATCTCCATTTCAATTAATCAGACATTACGGTGCTCGAGGGCATTACCATCCTTTTTGTCATTACGATCACTCTCATCAAAATTTACGTATTACAATCATAAGGGTCGACTTAGAATTTCAGCAATACTTCCAGAAAATTCTTATTCATGTGTTATATAGAGGTTTAGGGATTTTCCAAGTTTATAACACACGAATTTCATAATTGGGTCGAACGCAGATTTTAGGTCGTTTCCCTTATCAGAGGAGTAGTTTAGTCAAACTTATGCTTTAAGGGTATTTCCGAAATTTCATATCTAACATCATACTCTACATTCTGAACATTTGTTCTCAGACATCATTGATAAAGTTTCATATTTAACTGAATTATTTATTACTATTAGCACTTTCGATACTCCCGGGCTATTAATATTCTTATCTGAATTCTATTTATATTCTTGTTTGAATACTTTGATCTTACTGATTCTGATACTTAACTTTCGTATCGAATTCGGCTTAAGCAGAGTTCACAGATACACTTCATCACAAACATGCATGCTTTAACCGGATATCAACATGTGCATAAAGCATACAAGGGGTAGTAAGGTATTACCTTAGTTCCGAGTTATACCGGTTGAATCCTGGTACTACATTCGATCGCATTCGAATCCGGACTGGATGTCCCATGACATTTCAAATACCGAGATATTAGCATACCTTCAAATACACAAATTAATATTTCAGTTCTTATCCATAGAGCTCTTAACAAAATTAAACACTTTCGGGTTTAAGGTCAGATTCGGAGGCCTTCGGGTCAGAATTTTGCAAAACGGGCTTCAAAATCGGACTCAGGACGTCGAAAAACATAAAATATGAGTTTTCGGAAAATTTGACTTTTTGGTCAACGGTCAAAGTCAACGCTGACATCATCAGGTCAATGTTGACGTCAGCATGACGTCAGCAGTCAACAGAGGTCAACTGTGTTGACTCGGGCTGACTCGGACGAGTTGACTCAGGTTCACGGGTCGGGTCGGACGGGTCGGGTCAGACGGGTCGGGTCGGACGGTTCACTGGCTCGGGTTTAAGGCCGGTTCAGACCGGTTTAAACCGGTTCAAGCCGATTTACTTACCCAAAACATTTCGTTCACTGGAAAAACGCCGGAGAGGTCGCCGGACGGTCATCGGAGGCCCGAAATGGTGCGATTTCACCTGCAAAAGATAGATCTTCAAACAACCACTTGAACCAAACCACACAAACCTGAAAATAGGTCGGAAATTCATCGAAAACTACGAAAATAAACATGGATTGTCGGAAATAACGAAGCGCCGATGAGGGCCCTGCCGGCGGCGGAACAAAGGGTGGTCAGTTGGGTTTTGCTCTCCTCCGTATGCTGAACACGCCTGCACAGTCGACGCACCTTGCCGATGACGGAGGCATCCGAAACGGAGGAAAACAGAGGCGGCTTCAAGATGGGTCTCAACGAAGCTTCACCTCGCTTTCAACGGCGAACGGCGCGACGCACCGGCGAGTGGGGGGCTGGGTTTTTAACACGGACAGACGGGGACCCTGATGGCGGTGGCCGTGAGCAACACAAACGTCGGACGGCGGCTGAATTGTTGGCAATCAGATGTGGCGGGGCAAGGGTTTCCTGACGAAGCCTAACCGGATAACCACGGTGAACGGCCGCGAGTGGCTGGTGGCGTTAGGCTCTCGGCACGACGGCGAGCACGCCGATGGTGGTCGTGCACACCACCGATCGACGGTGGCCGAGATCGGGGCTGGGGAAGGTGGAGAGACATTAGAGATTCTAGATCTCTCTCTCTCGATGAAAAAAAAAATAGCTGGTAGCTGAAGGGGTTCAAACCTTTATTTAATTTTGGTATAATTTAAACAATAACATAAAACAAAACTGAGGTAAATTATAATCAGAAATTACCTTAGCTCACACGGCTAAGTTACATGAACTCCACTCAAGAGGTCATGGGTTCAAAACCCACTGATTGCACTTTTACTAATATTTTCTCATTTCTCAATTTTTTTATTGTTACAATTCTCCCCTCCTTAAGAAAAATTTCGTCCTCGAAATTTACCTTAATCAAAAAGGTGCGGAAATTGTTTTCTCATGGATCCTTCAATCTCCCAAGTAGCTTCAGTAGGACTCCGATTTCTCCACTGAACTTTAACCATTGGAATGCGTCGATTTCTCAGAACTCTCTCATCAAAGTCCAAGATTCGAATCGGTTCCTCCTCGTAGGACAGGTCTGATCTCAACTCTACATCCTGAGCTTGAATGACATGACTAGGATCTAGATGGTATTGCCTCAACATGGACACATGGAAGACATTATGGATACGACTGAGCTGAGGAGGTAACTCCAGCTGATAGGCAACTGGCATAACTCTCTTCATGATACGGTACGGCCCAATAAATCTCGGACTCAACTTACTTTTTTTTATATCTTAGAACTTTCTTCCATGGAGATACTTTCAGAAAGACTTGATCACCGACTTCAACCTTAATATCTTTTCTTCTCCGTTCAGCATAAGATTTCTATCTGTCAAATGTCTCTTTCATCCTTTCATGTACTAAAACTTATCTAATAGAGCATCATTGTTACTCGGGACTTATCGACAGTCACAGATCAATCTGGCAAAGCCTTCAGTTACCTCAATTGACTTTGGAGCCATAATCATCCCAACATACATTTCGACCATAAATTTTCAGACGAAACTACAACTACAGTTCAGATAAGCACTCTATGACTCCAACGACGATTTCAGAATCAGGATGTAAACATCAAATTTCAGTCATGGATGATATTTAACAATATACCAAGCCACACCATGGAGGAGATGCCTTTCCTCATACTGATCGAACACAACTAAGGTCATTAGCGGATATCTCTTACCTTCAACGTAATACTCAGACAATTATTTCTTTTGTTTTCTAACAGAGGCACCACAGATTATACATTTTCTATAAGCAGATGCTGAGCTATAGAAGGCAGAATACTCAGATTTGGTTATTTCAAGAGAAATGATTCAACATCAGAGTTTCGGCTCGGTGGAGTACGGTCAGAATCTAGGGGCATGTACAGACCAGACACCCTACGACAGACGATCGGCCGATCTCCCCAGAATGACGCAACTCTAAGCTCTGATACCACTAAATGTAACCCCCTAGACCCGCCTATGCGTTATACGGATCATAGGAAGTCACATTAGGGTCACAAGAGCGACCCACAGAAAAATTTCAAATAAAAATATGGTTAAACCTTTAAAACCATAAAATAAATATCTGATTTAAAATACAATTTCAGAAATCGTTCAAAACGATAAAACAATCATAATACTAGTTGCGGAAAATAGTTTCAGACTCATTTGTATAATATAAACACGACACACATGCCCTCTAGTTACATAGATATCATACTCCCTGACGAGCCGAAGAAACTCCCATACTGACGTTGATAGGTGCAACATGTCTGATCTTTTATCCTGAGATGGTAAAAACAACATGAGCTTGGGAAAGCTCAGTAATACAAAACTACCAAAAGATGCTATAAGTTCATGCAGACATACGGTAGGCATAACATCTTTATGATGTTTCAGGCAATACTTGTCTCCATTTATGTTTCGCTGATTTAGTGAAGCATTATTCTTGAGGACTATAAGGTTTGTTCTTTCTATGTTATTGAGTATTAAGAGAGAGCTTATTGTTCAGAGAGTTAACAGAGTAGTAGGTTGGAGAAGTTAAACCATGAAGCCTAGTGTGTTTTAATAAGTTGCAAATCAACATACATAAATACTTAACATCATATCATATGAACACATAACAGATTATATGCAAATGCTCGGATGCATGTATGCGTTTACTAATGACTACCCTCCAACCGGCACACCAATATGTAGTCCCCCAGAACTGTATCATAAACTGGCATTAACCCAAGCCCATTGGGCGGGGTACCATCCTAAGGAATACCTTAGAATACGGGCGGCCCTTGCCGAAGCATAGGAACCTAAAAAAAACGGGCGGACCTGGCCGAAGCCTAGAATCTGTAAAAACGGGCGGACCTGGCCGAAGCCTAGGATCTGTAAAAACGGGCGGACCTGGCCGAAGCCTAGGATCTGTAAAAACGGGCGGACCTGGCCGAAGCCTAGGATCTGTAAAAACGGGCGGACCTGGCCGAAGCACAGGATCTGTAAAAACGGGCGGACCTGGCCGAAGCCTAGGATCTGTAAAAACGGGCGGACCTGGCCGAAGCACAGGATCTGTAAACAGGACGGTCTTACCAGCTGGATCAGGGCTGAGCCGAAGAGACTTCATATCATATCCCAACAGTATACCCCAGACAGAATCAGTGTTTAGATTTCCAGACATGGTTAACAGAATATATGTGACAGACATTTTATTCAGAGTATCAGAAACAGAAATTCATGCTTTTAACAGATAAATAGGCATACTATTGCAGAGCAGACATTTCAGTATTCATCATGCGAACAGATTGTACCATCATAGGTCAAGCAACCATATAGCAAGTAAACAACTGAGCAAACATACGCAATATCATTCATGATCAAATCAATATATAATCCATATAAACAGAATGTAGCGCACATGGAACACACTAGGTGGGACAGATCATTTCTTGGAGATGTTTGGCATTTACTGAATGAGACATATTGAACGGGAGTTCATACTAACGGTATAACCCAGATATTCAGAAGGTGATACTTTAAGATCTTAGAAAGTTCAGATATATTATGAACACTTTAGTCCTTTAAGCATACAAGGGCATTATGGTCATTTCGACGTTCATAGACATTCTGGTAATTATACCCACATTGAAAGCAATGGTTCACAGAACTCGGATATCATATTAGCTCATTAGCTTTCTATCCAGACATTCAAGAATTTCTAAATTAACGTCTCTTAAGTTATCGGATATTTTCAGTTATTTTAGTCTTATTAACAAATCTAGAATTTCATCAAATACATAGTTACTGATTAACTCAAGAGGGTATTTCAGATATTTTAGACTGAGATAAATCTATCAATTGGTACCTCCAACACTCATGTACTCAAACGATATTAAGGCATCCTAACTCTTCGGCCCTTTATAGACGATTCATTTATTACAGAACTTGAGGGTATATCTCCATTTCAATTAATCAGACATTACGGTGCTCGAGGGCATTACCATCCTTTTTGTCATTACGATCACTCTCATCAAAATTTACGTATTACAATCATAAGGGTCGACTTAGAATTTCAGCAATACTTCCAGAAAATTCTTATTCATGTGTTATACAGAGGTTTAGGGATTTTCCAAGTTTATAACACACGAATTTCATAATTGGGTTGAACGCAGATTTTAGGTCGTTTCCCTTATCAGAGGAGTAGTTTAGTCAAACTTATGCTTTAAGGGTATTTCCGAAATTTCATATCTAACATCATACTCTACATTCTGAACATTTGTTCTCAGACATCATTGATAAAGTTTCATATTTAACTGAATTATTTATTACTATTAGCACTTTCGATACTCCCGGGCTATTAATATTCTTATCTGAATTCTATTTATATTCTTGTTTGAATACTTTGATCTTACTGATTCTGATACTTAACTTTCGTATCGAATTCGGCTTAAGCAGAGTTCACAGATACACTTCATCACAAACATGCATGCTTTAACCGGATATCAACATGTGCATAAAGCATACAAGGGGTAGTAAGGTATTACCTTAGTTCCGAGTTATACCGGTTGAATCCTGGTACTACATTCGATCGCATTCGAATCCGGACTGGATGTCCCATGACATTTCAAATACCGAGATATTAGCATACCTTCAAATACACAAATTAATATTTCAGTTCTTATCCATAGAGCTCTTAACAAAATTAAACACTTTCGGGTTTAAGGTCAGATTCGGAGGCCTTCGGGTCATAATTTTACAAAACGGGCTTCAAAATCGGACTCAGGACGTCGAAAAACATAAAATATGAGTTTTCGGAAAATTTGACTTTTTGGTCAACGGTCAAAGTCAACGCTGACATCATCAGGTCAATGCTGACGTCAGCATGACGTCAGCAGTCAACAGAGGTCAACTGTGTTGACTCGGGCTAACTCGGACGAGTTGACTCGGTTGACTCGGACGAGTTGACTCAGGTTCACGGGTCGGGTCGGACGGGTCGGGTCAGACGGGTCGGGTCGGACGGTTCACTGGCTCGGGTTTAAGGCCGGTTCAGACCGGTTTAAACCGGTTCAAGCCGATTTACTTACCCAAAACATTTCGTTCACTGGAAAAACGCCGGAGAGGTCGCCGGACGGTCATCGGAGGCCCGAAATGGTGCGATTTCACCTGCAAAAGATAGATCTTCAAATAACCACTTGAACCAAACCACACAAACCTGAAAATAGGTCGGAAATTCATCAGAAACTACGAAAATAAACATGGATTGTCGGAAATAACGAAGCGCCGATGAGGGCCCTGCCGGCGGCGGAACAAAGGGTGGTCAGTTGGGTTTTGCTCTCCCCCGTATGCTGAACACGCCTGCACAGTCGACGCACCTTGCCGATGATGGAGGCATCCGAAACGGAGGAAAACAGAGGCGGCTTCAAGATGGGTCTCAACGAAGCTTCACCTCGCTTTCAACGGCGAACGGCGCGACGCACCGGCGAGTGGGGGGCTGGGTTTTTAACACGGACAGACGGGGACCCTGATGGCGGTGGCCGTGAGCAACACAAACGTCGGACGGCGGCTGAATTGTTGGCAATCAGATGTGGCGGGGCAAGGGTTTCCTGACGAAGCCTAACCGGATAACCACGGTGAACGGCCGCGAGTGGCTGGTGGCGTTAGGCTCTCGGCACGACGGCGAGCACGCCGATGGTGGTCGTGCACACCACCGATCGACGGTGGCCGAGATCAGGGCTGGGGAAGGTGGAGAGACATTAGAGATTCTAGATCTCTCTCTCTCGATGAAAAAAAAATAGCTGGTAGCTGAAGGGGTTCAAACCTTTATTTAATTTTGGTATAATTTAAACAATAACATAAAACAAAACTGAGGTAAATTATAATCAGAAATTACCTTAGCTCACACGGCTAAGTTACATGAACTCCACTCAAGAGGTCATGGGTTCAAAACCCACTGATTGCACTTTTACTAATATTTTCTCATTTCTCATTTTTTTTATTGTTACAATTTTCAATGTCACTAAAAATGCATTTCCTTGTAGTGTCTCCTTGTCTCTATCCAACTAGATGCTTATGTAGTGATGTAAGAAAGGTGATGGACATAGGCAAGCTCATTCCTGAGATTTTGGTGGCCTAAGAATGAATCTGAAAATTAGACCTAAAATAACAATGATCGAAATAATAAATTTTAAGAGCAAGCTCTAACAATAAATATTAGAAAAAAAATTAGACCCCTAATCACAAGTACTAGAAAAAAAAATTGGATCATTAATAACAAGTATTGCAAAAAAAATTGAACCCATAATAACAAATATTGAAAAAAATGAATTTTAAAAGTATGTCTAATAAAAATATTGAAAAAAATTCGGGTCCCTAATAACAAGTATTGAAAATAATGGAGCCCTAATAACAAGTATTGAAAAAAATTAAAATTTTTAATAAACACCTAATAAAAAGTATTGAGAAAATTGAACCCTAATAACAAATATTAGAGAAAAATTAAACTATAATTAATATTAGACACTTGTAATTATGAACAGTGGGCCCTGTTTAGGCGTGGATCCTAAGCCGTTGCCCTTATAGTTATGGCTCACTCTCAGAGGCGAGCATGGACATAATTTTTTTTGCAGATATGATCTGCTAATAATTCTGATTACGTTGACAGACTGCTACAAAGGGATCGCTGAGAATTGTGCCACAAAGACATACAAAACAGATACAATAAGATGTGTGAAAAGAAAAAATTCAAGATAAAGATGATTCTTGTTGGAAACAAAAAATAAAATTAAAAAAAATATATTATCAGCGGTCGACAACCAAACACAATATTAATGTCGTAGTTGTCGACTTAAAAAAATTAAGAAGAACGGCAATAAAAAATAAAGAAAAGAAAGCGATTAAGGTTTTAATCCAACATTTCGTCCAATTATATTTAACACTTAGTTCAATTTCGATTGAAATATTTTAAAATCTATATTTTTTTTTTAAATAAGGGAAAAGATTACAGAATGGAAAGGTGGTCACCAAGTTTATAGTAAAGGCACTAAATCCAAGGTTACCTGATTATGTTCGGGCATATATTATATATGGAAAATACTTTGATGCACAAGCTGTGTAAACTTTAGTTTACACAAGCCTTTTAATTTTAGGGTTTAGGGTTTAGGGTTTTATGTTAGGGTTTAGGGGTTTAGTATGTAGGGTGTATAATTTAAGGTTTATGGTTAGAATTTAGAGTTTAGAGTTTAGGGCTTAGGGTTTAGGGTTTAGGTTGCTAGGGTTTGTGATTTAGATTTTAAATTTTATAAAAGGATTGTGTAAAAAAAATTTACACAGGCTTGTGCATCAAAATAAAACCCATTATATATATATGTGCAGGACTTACCATAGAAAGACCATATTAGGTTGGTAAGTTGGTAAGAGAGAAAACGTTTCCATATAGGCATTCTAGTATTAATGGGTATTCCAATGAAACCTCTTATTGCTTTAGAGTTGAGGTGGTTGTCGTTGAAGAAGGGGATTCAGCATCATTATTTGGCTAACATGAGGATTTCCACACGTTTTCTGCTAATGCTTTCTGTTGCTTTGGGTGTGGTGTTCATGTCCGTGTATCAACCGGTTCACTTTTTCGGCATGGAGTTCGAGGTTCGTGTGATAAATGGCTTCTCCAACAACTCATCGCTGCCTTTAGTGATCTGGTGCATATCGCAGCAGGATGGGGACATGGGGGGCCGTGCCCTCCAGGAAGGTGACGACTACGGATGGCGGCTCAAGACCAATATATGGGGCAATTCTCATTACTTGTGTACCTTGAAATGGGATGCCAAGAGGAGGAGTTTCGATGCCTTTAAGGTTCCCAGAGACAGCCAAAGGTGTGCTCCTCTCAACAAATGTTCTTGGCTGGTTAAAGAGGATGGGTTCTACTTCAGCAGTGATGAAGTCAACTGGAAGAAAGACTTTGCCTGGTATTGAACCCGTGCAGATAAAAACCACATCTTGTCTGTCAATGTACAACACAACTTTTTCTGTTTCTTTTTGCTATTCCTATGTGAGCACAACAGTTTTGTCCATTGAAATCTTAATGGAGGGAAAAACAATGAAGGCATGCCTTATGGAAGCTGAAAACCAAAACCATTCCCCTATTTCAGAATAAAAATTAAGCTTTGTTTCAGTAGAAAAAGAGTAGCTCAAATTGACTAGTGCCATGAAACTCCACAAGACATTAAAATATAAGAGTAGAAAAAAGGGTTAAGGGCGAGTATAATCTTGGTCCGTCCATGGTGATTAGCTAGCCTTAGCAGCTATTAAGTGGAAAGAAAGTAATATGGGTAAGACAAAATCATGGCTAAAAGAATACTCCTAAACAATGAACCTTATCTTTGAATTTGTGTCAGTGCCGGTATATCAATCATAAGTTGATGGGAATAAAATAACAAGTGATTAGGGAAAACAACCGTGGGTCAATTAAACTGCCTAGGTGACCAATAACATCTTTGGTGAAGCATATTTTGAATTGCAAGTGCCCAAGGGATTCAATATTATAATTTATATTGCATACCAACGTTTGTTTGGTAGTAAAACTTTTTATCTCAAGCTTTTACATATATGTATTAATATTTTATTGCTGCACTGTCTCACCAGTTCTCCTAATGATTTTAGATCCACTCATCTAAAATATAAAATTGAAATGCATCTTTCCACCAACAGTTTACAGCAACAATTGTATCTAAGTTGAAAATGCAAGATCTAGTAAGTTTTGTTCATAAATTACCTTTAGATTTGAGTGTGACTTGCATGTTATTAAGCTCTCCACTTTGGAAGTCAGATTTTTGTTTATTTTGTTTCATATCAAACCTTGGGGGTTTTTTTTTTCTCATTTAAATGGAATGCAAAATCTCCCACAATGCTGTCTTTTACCTTAATACCACTCGTACTTTCTATGCACAGATAGACTAGAATAGGAATCCACTTCCTTTTTTGTGTGCCCTTTTTATCTCCCACATTAAAAAAATTAGGTTTAGGGTTAAGAAATTATGAGTAGAGTTTATTTTTAGCGTTTAAGGTTTATGGTTTAAGATTTAAAATTTAGAGTTAGGGCTTAGAATTTAATTTTTTTAGTGTTGGGTATAGAAAAGGGCAAAAAAAATTTGTCCGATAGACAATAAATTATAAATTAACACTTGATTAAAACTCATTAAAATAATTAAAAAATAAAATTTTAACTATCAAATTATAATCTTTAATTTTTTTATCAAAAATAAAAATATAAGGCTTTGCTTGGTACTTGGTAGGATGGAAAAATAAAAGAATGATAGGAGGGAGAGAAAAAGTGTAAAGAAAACAATTTTTAAATGTGCTTAATACGAAAAAAAAGTAAAGGGAAAGAAAATGAGAAGTGAGATCAATTTTCATCCCTGTGTAAAAAATACATCACTCTAAATTAAAAGGAAACGTTGATAGATAATGAAAAGAGATGTGAATTAATTGAAAATATGTTTTTTCAAAATTTAATTTTTTTTCTTTTTTTATTAAGCACGCCGGTCAAAATAAAAAAAATCTTATTATTTAATTTGTTATCTTTTTTATTTTCTTTTGCTGTAAATAGTATTTTATATACTTGTTTCACGCTGGCAGTGCATATTAATCCATACTTTTTTTAATATCAACTACCACTCGAGTTCAGCTTTGAGAGGATATAATAACTACTTGATCATTGAGATAGTGGCCAAGGCACAAACTTTGAGAGATTCGAACAGTTCCTATTTTTGTCGATCTTGTGTTGGGGCGTTGTTGCTTCAGCAATTATGACAGATTTTGACCTCCACAAACCTGCATTTTTCATACACACAAATTGATTCAATAAATATTTTAGGCAAATAGATAAGTTATAATGAACCAAATTGCAATGTTGATGTACGTTCTCGGCTGGTGCAGGGATGACCGAGTGGCTGGCGGGAGCGGTCGCCCCCTAAAATTTAAATTTTTTAAATAATTTAAAGTTAATTTAGAATTTTTTAATCTATTTTCTATTGAAAATTTATTTTTGCCACTCAAAATTTTTATAAGTTCGCCCCCTAGAAATTTATAAATTCTCTCCCCTAATTTAAAGTCATGCGTCCGTCCCTAGGCTGGTGTATGGTAATGAACCGTTGATATAGCCAAAGGCAGGGTCAAAATTTTATGTAAGGGGTATTTTTTTAACGGTATTTAAGAGATTAATTATTTATAAAGAGGTACTATTTTATTTATAAAAATGTATCATTTATTTATTTCATTTTCCACATACAAATTATATAGAATTTTTTTTAAAAAAAAAAAACTTTAGGTGTCAACAATACTCTATTCTTACACGTGGCTCCGCCCATAAATATCGCAATATTATTCCGAAACATAAACGATGTCGTTAGCTGCTGTAATTCCCCTCCCCAGGCCCCATCTTTTTAAACCAATGATGTGAGGTTACTCAATTAGGATTAATATTGTATGAATCAAATTATGATTTAACTAATAAAAATATATGAGTAATTATTTAAGGCTTATCTTACAAATAAGTACTTAAAGTATATCAACATTTCATTTAGGTATTTAAAGTATCTTTTGGTCAAAATAAATATCATACTTATTGAAATTCTTGCGATTAATTATTCAACGAACGACATTTACAAGATTTCTTTAAAATTAGTTGAAAACTTTCTAAAAATATAATTATTAAACTTGTAAAAATAATTTCAATCAACATTGATCGAATGGTTTTGGACAAACAAAACCGTTTCCTAATTCTTACATTACTCGACCTTGCAATTTAGCTTCAACAAATTCAGAAAACAATAAGCAATTATTAAATATATATATATTCTTTTTAGAAAGACAACAATAAATTAGAACAGAAATTTTCTGTTTTATTTTTTTTGCCTTTATTTATATTTTTCTAATACTCTAAAAGTGATTACAAAGTATTATTATATGTTTTTTTATTAGGATATTTGTTGGGTTCACTTTTATTTACGTTTTAAGAGTTATTTTTTAATTTGGGAATATAAATAGAGGCATTAAAAAATATAGGATTTGTGTTGATTAAATTGTATATAGCAGCAAAGTTGATCCATCGTGTTTTCGGCTGGCAATGCGTTCTGCTAGTCTAAAACCTGAAAGAGTGAATGATGAGTTGTTGATAGCATAGCAGTATCAAGTGCAAATCTCCTTAATACCAATATAAAATTAAGCGCCAACTTGTCCAATTTGAACTTGTCCTTTCCTCTCTATTTATATTTATTTGAAAGTGACTTACTTTTCGGAAGTTGAGTGTTTCTACTTATGTTTTATGTCCAACTAGGCCTCGATTTAAGTTTATAAAACAATGGAACTATTTAAAAATTAATTGATGCCAAGAATAATTAATATAATTAAACAAAACCATTTAACCCTACAAAAATATCTAATGCGTTAAAAAGTAATGAAAGATGTTGTGTCAGTTAAAAAATCTGTATAATAACATATTTAATCCTCAACAAAAATAATTTATTTTAATTTAGTCATAATTTTAAAAAATAATCCTCAATATTTAAATATTGTTCCAATTTAGTCCATCTCGAATTCATTTTATATTTCCTCCCTTCCGCTGTCATCTCCCACCTTTCAACTTTCAACCTTCAATCTTGTGGCTTTCATGTCGCTTCCATTAAAATTGGTTTCTTTCCTTTTTTAAAATCCTTTACTCCTTTAATTTCTTCCTCTTATTTTTGTTTTGGGTTTAAGTTTCTGGGCTTGTTTCTTAGTTTTGTTATTCACTTATTCTCAACCAATATTGATACATTTTAAGTACATTTGTTTGAGGAAAGCTTTTTATAATTTCCTCTCCTTTTAGTGTTTATTATTGTTATATATATTTTTTAAATACAAAACAATACCACTAAAGGTGCGTTTGGTTCACGAAATGTAACATTACCTTTAGGAATATGATTCTCGGAATGTAATATTACTTGACATATTACTGGGAATGTTACATTACCTTGTTTGGTTTGTTTAGCAGGAATGTAAGATTACAGTGTTTGGTTAGAGGAATAGAAAATTACATGAATACAGATTTTACTGTCCTTGTGATATAGTCAATTTTTAAGAAGTTGAAGTTCAAAGATTAAATTACAACTATTTGCATGAAAATTAATAAAAATATTTTTGAAATACTACCTATATTAATTCAGCAAAAATATTATATTTAACATGTTATTAATATAAATTTTTATATTAAAAATGTTTTAGAAAATGCATCAATTTTCTTGGCTTTCTTCTATCATTTGTCCAGGATTTGCTATTGTATCAATCATTTTCTTCTTTTATTAAAGATCAAGTCTTTGTTTTTCATTCTTTTATTTGTTTGAATATTATATGCTAATCATATATTTATAATCGTTCGTATTATATTTTCAAAATATTTTTTTCCTGAAAAACATGTTAAATTTTCAACTATTTTTATTATATATATTTAGAAAATATGATTATAGAGGAAATACACTTATTTGGCTATGTTACATTGTTACTACTTTTTTAAATCTTGCTGGGAAAAAATGTATGAGACAGAGATAGAAATAAAGAAGAAAGGTCTGTTATAAATATATACCACTAAAACTTATCATAATTAAATCTTGAACAAACTCAAAATTCCTTTTAAAATATCGACTTAAAATCTTCCATTCAATGAAGATCGCTATGATCAACCCCTATAACGACCATACACCAGTACAGAGCATAAATGAAAAAATATTTGAGCATAAATAACAGGAAATTAAATGAAATATACTCCAACTTTACATACTCATTTTTAAAACCCAAATCATAATAATGTATATATTAAAATGAGGAATAAATTAATGTTACTTAAGACTCCAAATAATTAGTTGTATCTTAAACATCAAGTCTGAATTTTTTTTAGTATCATATCAGTAATTACATTCCAGTTTCTAAGATCACCTTTGGGTATTCCCTATTTTACTTTTTCAACATTAGATGCTTTTGTATATATCTCACAATCCAACTGAGCAAACAGGAGAACGAATGAAGCTCTAAAACCATATCCCACGGGAAGAAGAGACACTTAAAAGAAAACAAACAAAATCAGTCAAGCATCATACCATAGAAGTAGAATTAACACACACAAAAAACATAAAATAGGCACATCAACTATGAGAGTCTCTTCATTTAGCACGCCAATTTACTTACATAATCAATACTCAAAACTTGCAGCAACCAAATCAGCATGCAATCACACAATGGTAAGCCAACAACCCCTAAAAACGTTACTGTATGTAATTCTTTATTACCCGTCCAAAACTTGCAGCACTTTGCTGTCACTCATTATGAACCAAATCCATAATCTGTCCAGGTGGCTCGACAAAACTTAGACTCTCCATGTGTTTTCCTCGTGCAAAAGACGCTAGGCGATCCTCTACTGCAATTTGGGTTCTCCGAACATGCTTCAATGAGACCTCCCAATCTCGCTTTAAAAGCTCCTATATAACCACGATTAAAGCATTTCCTTGATTTTTCGAGCAAGTATTCTGCAATGCGCATACCACCTCAAGACTATCATATTCCATTTTGATTTGCCTATGGCCAAGTCTCCATGCGTGTTGTAATCCATCTAGAATCGCCCACAACTCTGCATTCAACACAGAGCATTTCCCTACGCTGCGTGAAAATCTAAATAGCCATTCACCACGTGATGATCTGATAACTCCTCCCACACTGGCATGACCATCAGTGTTGTCCACTACATCTTCGAAATTCACTTTAGTCCAACCATCCCTCAGTCTCTGCCATGGCTGATTGTCTCGGTTCGTAGATGGCGGCACCAATGCTTATTGTTGTGTTACTTCCATTGCTCCTTTGATTTCTCCTATAAATCTTAAGCTTGAGGTAATGAGATCCTCCTTCTCCACATAATCAGCATCAAATAGAAACTTGTTACGCCTCATCCACAATTGCCAACAAACAATGGGAAATAGGGTCGACCATGAGTCACATTGCTGGCCACAACGCCATGGTTTTCGTATGTTGAGTTAAAACCAATCCACCAGGGACAAGGAGTTGAAATACTGCAGTTTGTCATGTGGAATCATAGTTTTCCAAATACACTGTGCCCATGGACAATCCCTTTGGACATGGAGAAAGTCCTCAAAACTGGATTTGCACAGTCCACATTTATTATCTGTAGCTATATGTCGTCTCATCCTTTCCACATTTATGAGCAAATTACCTCGTAATGCAATCTACATGAATACCCGAATGCGTTGCGACACCTTTAAAGACCACACCAACTTCTAGATATCATCACCAGTAGCCTCAATAGTTCCATCCAAGGCCATATAAGCTGACTTGACAATGAACATCCTTTTAGGCTCTATTTCCAAGTCGGTCGGTCCTTCCTTAACTCTGGTCTAGGCATAACTTTTGGCATTATTCACTATACATATTGGACAGTTTGCAGATGATCGATATCCCACTCTCCCGACACACTCGTGAAGGCAACCATCGGGCATGGAAAAGATTGCGTATCATTTAGGAAATGGTGTACAAGAGAGCCAACCTCATCCAACCATTCATCATACCAAAAGTCTACTTGACAGCCGTCACAGACACTCCATATTAGGCCATTTTGCACCTCATCCCACACCCGATCAAGACCAGACCAAGTTTGAGAACAATTAAAAGATCGTAAGCCTAAAGGAACAATGTCATTCCATCCATATTTTGCCCGTAACACCCTTACCCATAGCTTGTGATCATCCTAAATTAATTGGATTCCTACCTTCATCAGAAAAGCCTGGTAGTACATTTCTAGATTACGAAATCCCAACCCACCCTGATTAATAGGCTATTGCACATCTTCCAGCGAACAAGGCTAATCTCATGGTGGTCGGATGAATTACCCCAAATAAATCCTCGAATACACTTCTCAATCTCCGCGCAAACCCCTATCGGTAACTAGGATACTTGCATGGTGTAGCTTAGGATTGCCTGCATAACAAATTGCGCCAGAGTAATACGGTCGGCAAGAGAGAAGGAGGAAATTGACCAAGAAGATAGGCATCCTCTGGCCTTTTCCAATAGATACCCATAGGTGGGGTTTGTAACTCGTTGATGCAACAAAGGGATACCAAGGTACTTACCAAGGTCCCGAGCTTCAGCAAATCCAAACCCACGTAAAATGTCCTCCCGGAGAGGACCAAAAGTGTTCTGAGAAAAAGACCTTAATTTTTACTGCACTTATCTTGTGACCAAAAATCTGACAGAAGGTGTCAAGAACAGAACGAACTACAAGCACTTGATCAACTGTAACTTTACAGAATAACACCAGATCATCCGCAAAAAAAGGTGTGAGAATCTAGGCCCATGGCGAATGAGCTTAATTTCATGCCAATGTCCTTGACCAATATGCTCTTGAATAGCTTGCGAAAGCCGTTCCATGCAAAGTACAAAATATATGGAGATAGCGGGTCTTTGTTGAATACCACGAGATGGCGAAAATTGTTTTGATAATTCACAATTCCATAGCACCTGAGTAGAAACTGTACTAATACATGCCATTATCAGTTTTATGAACCATGACGGCAGGCCAATGTCACGCAATGTGTCCTTAATGAAAGACCACTCCAATCAATCATAGGACTTCTTGAGGTTAGTCTAAATAGCCATCCATCCTTTCTATCCTATTTTTCTTCCGCATCAAATGAACCACCTCTTGTGCCAATATCACATTTTCCATGATACATTGTCCCGGAACAAAACTATATTGTGTCTGAGAAATCCACTAAGGTAAGAAAGGCTTCATACGATTAACTATCACCTTCGTTAGGGCATTATATGTGATCGTACACAAACTGATAGGTCTAAACTAGGCAAAGGATTCCGGTACTTTCACTTTTGGAATGAAAACTAAAACTGTATGATTAAAGTTCTCGGGCATGCTTCCATGCACGACGCAATTTCGGATGAACAACCAAAAAACTTTTTCCCATTATAAACTAATTTTTCTGATAAAAAAATGGCATGAATACCATTGACCCCGGATGTCTTCAAAAGAGCCATGCTGAAAATTACTTGTTGCGCCTCCTCTTTAGCTACATCCATGGTCAGGCATCATATTTCCTCGGTAGAGAGATTCTGAAATTTACCCCTCAACTCCCATAGTGCTATCGACTGCATCTCACTTTCAAATAACCCTTTGAAATACTTCATAGCCCCAACTTTGAGCAACATAGGATCATCACACCACTCCCTGTTGTCAAGCTTTACCATGCTTACAATGTTTCGAGATTTTCAAGCCATTGTGATGCGATGATAATATCTTGTGTTTCGATCACCTTCTTTAATCCAGTCACTTCATGATCGCTGGAACCATAAACTCTCATCCAGTTGCAATACCACATCCAACTCTTTTTTTCAATTCAGATTCAAGAATTTGGAGAGCATCATTATTGGATTTCTCCATATTAGAGTTTAAGTAAGTGTTGCATGATGTTAGTATAGAGTAAGTGCAGCTAGATATTATGTACTGCACCACATAGGATCTTTCTCACCTTGGTTAGTTAGAGCCTGTTAGGTTTGTTAGAAGGCTAACTAATTAACTGAGTGAGTAGCTTGTATATATACAAGGCTGGCCTTCTCTGAAGGTATTACAGTCACATTAATAAAATGAAGAGCTTAGACTCTTTTATCTAAAACCGTTTTCTTCTCTAATATTCTTTCATGGTATCAGTCGCCAAACTCTCCTAGGATTCTGCTTCGTTTCTTTTCTTCTTGTGATTGCAACCTTAATCGTGCTTTCCAGTTGCTGCTGCGTTCATCGTTTCTGCATTTTTGCAAGGATTCCTTTTTGGTATGTGCTCTGTTTGGATGGATAGTGAGTGCGTTTCGATGATCTTTGCATGCTCTGGTTTCGCAGCTTAAGTGTTGCTTCAACTCTTCGATCTCTATTTTTAGGAATCTGTTTGTTTGTTTGCTAGGATTTCTACTCGTGGTGATCTGTTTGAATTGAGTAGATTAGTGAACTGTTGTCAGAATTCCTTAGATCGTGAGTTGAATCTTGTTGCATTTTGAGTTTAATACATCGAGATATCACATTTCTTCTTGTTCTTTGATTGATCTTCTATTGTGGATCTGGTTTTTTGGCTAAAATGGTTCAAGATAATGCTTCTGCCTCTGCTCGTTTTGAAGAATCTTTCAGTTCTTTAACTGTTCAGCATATTCCTAAGCAAGATATTGTGAAATTGACTGATGCAACTTATATACTGTGGAAACATCAAGTTACTTTAATCATTGATGGCTATGGTCTTATGGATTTTATATCTGATAGCTTTGAGCTGCCTTCTCAATACATACAAAACTCTTCAGGAACGCGTATTGAGAATCCTGATTTTGTTGCTTATCGTAGACAAGATAAACTGCTTGCCTCGTGGTTATTATCCTCTGTGAGTGCCGATGTTCTTCCGAATCTCACTAGTTGTGTTGGGCTTGTAGGCACGCTCGAATCGATCACCGAAACCGTCAAGGAGGGTTGTAACAGCTTGGTTGTTGAATTGGCTAAAACCGAAAGAAAGGTAGAAAATCTGCACGATGATTTTAGAGTGGTTCGACTTTCTAACCAAAGTCTACATCCACTACCTTAGCACACCACTAAGGATTTACCAATTCACTCAACAATGAATTCTTCCTTTTGAGGACAAAGGGTAACCTTACAACCCTATCTTTTCAATGGCTAAGATAGAACCTCTCTAGTTTTTCTCTCAAGGCTAAACTAGAACCTCTCCTTTTACAAGGGTAGAAAGATGTAAACAAATATACCTCACAAGGTGGGTGTTTACGAGAGTTGAGCTCACAAGAGTGTAAAGAATAAGAACAATGAAAAACAAAACACTCTCTATACACTATTTACAAGAGAAATAAGGAAGATAAAGACTTAAACGCTATTTCTCTTGATCATGAATCTTGGATCTTGTCTCTTGATGTTTCTTGATGCTAGGAGGCCTTATTTATAGTCCCAATTGAGTTTGTAGCCGTTTATGGCCGTTGGGATCAAAATATAGCCGTTTGAAGACTTTAATTCCATCCAAAATGCAATTCAGCTGCTACCCGTTTCGGAACGCCTCAAGCCCGTTTCGGAACGCCTCTTTATAGAGATAGCCGTTGCAGCCTGTCGGGGTACCCGTTTCGGAACACCCTGTATCCGTTTCGGAACGCGTTTCGGAACGCCTTAGACCTGTTTCGAAACGCCTGCATTTTGAATATTAGATTGGAAAGAGCCGTTGGGGTTTATAGCCGTTAGGGTCGTTGCCACGTAGGCGTATCGAAACGGCCTATACCGTTTCGGAACGCTTGGCCCGTTTCGATACGTGTATCGAAACGTTTTGCCACTGGAATCACCCTGTTTCGAAACGCCCTATGGTGTTTCGAAACGGCCTATGGTTTTTGTGAAATTTGGTCTTTTAAACACATTTTAAAAACCTTTTAAAACCATTTTAAAGCCATTCTAAATTTGGCTACTGCCCTGACAAGTTTCTAGACCTTTGTTTAATCTTCAATTGGTATCGAAACTTTACTATAATAAACATGTATTTTGGGCATTTTTCGACTTTTAAAAGAGTAGTTCGATATAGGTATTCAATCGAACTCTTTTAAAACATTTTGTCAAGTTTTAAGGACTTTGAATTATTTTTGAAGTCTTTAAACAAGTCCTAAAACATTTTTCACATAATTGTTATATCAAAATATTTCTCAACAATCTCCCCCTTTTTGATATAACAAAACATTTTGAAAAATTGTTTTTGACAAAAAGCTCCCCCTTAATTTTTCACTTATTTCTCCCCCTTTTTGTTATATCAAAAATAATTCAAATCTTTATAGTACATAATAACAATGGGGTTTATGTGGGAGTATCGAAAACGGTTTGAAAACTTCCCTAAACATAATTTCAAGTTGTTTGGACTTTGGAAATGTTTTAAATTCTTTTTAAATCAGTCCAATACATTTTTCAATTATTATATCAAAACATTAGTTCTTCAATCTCCCCCTTTTTGATATAATAAAACCAACTTGAAAAATTGTTTGGGATTCTCCCCCTTTTAATTTAAAATTGTGAATAAGAGATTAAGATATGAAATAAAATAAAGCTCCCCCTTATTCATTTTAAAATTCAATTCAATTTTTCAAACCATTTAACCATTTCTCCCCCTTTTTGTTATATCAAAAAGAATTTAAAATGACATTTAAGTTCAAGATAACATAGGAGGCAAAAAAAATTTTGACACTTAAAATTTTGGTTAAAAAAAATTGGCTCCCCCTTACTCAAAGCATCATAAGAATGTTAGTCCAACATTTATGAATATCTAGTTGAATTAAAAAAAAATAAATCAAATAAAATCAAAAACAACTAGAAATTTTTACCAACACTTGAACTCAAGGGAGGATGTGAAACCTTCCTTCTTCAAGTGTTCTTCCTTGTGTGCATGGAGCTTCCCCTCAATTTTTGACTTGTGGATCATTCTCCATCACACCTAGCAAAAGACAATCAAGTAATTTTTGGTATCCAAATTGATTTGGATCCATAGACGTTAGTAGCACAAAATTTAGTCCCCTTAGGAATCCGTTTTTCAATTTCATCCTTTTTAGTTGAAGTGGTTAGTCCTTTTGGGACCCAAACACTTCTAAAACATTTTCCATTTAAAAATCTAGGGGCACTAGATTGTCTTACATAAAAATTTGATTTTCCAAAAATTATTTTTCTTTTCAAGCTCTTTGGAAATCAAATCTTTTTCCTTTTTGAGATCATCGATTTCTTTTTGATGATCTCTTTCCATTGTTTGAAGCAAGTTTTGTAAATCTAAAACTTTAAGCTCAAAATCTTTGATTTTTGCTTCAAACTCTAAATTGGTTTTAGAAAGCAAATCATTTTCGATTTTTAACTTTGAAATCAATTTTTTATTTTTCGAAAATGAAGCCTTGAATTCAAAAACCAATTCATCGTAGGCTTCTTGTAACTCATCAAATGTATAAGAATTTGAAATAGATAAGTTAGAAGTTACCTCCCCCTCATTGAGGGCCATCATGCATAGGTGGGCTACTTCATTATCGGTGGAGTCTTCATCACTCCAAGTGGCCACGTATGCTTGTTTAGAAGATGATCCTTCTTTTTGGATTTGTGGGAATCCTTCATCTTCTTCCTCGATTCATGTTTGGATTATTCCATTTTTGTTCTTCATGAATCGGGTGAATTTGTTGAAGAGATAGGACATCTCTTCATCTTCACTTGTGTGACTAGAGCATTTAAGATTCTTGCTTTTCTTGCCTTTGCTCCAACACACCTACAAGAGACATTTACTTTGATTTTGGTATCCAAATTGCTTTGGATCCATTAACATTAATTTCAATGTCTCTAGTTCCCTTAGGAACCCATACTTGTCTAATCCTATAAGATTTTCTCTTTTTTATAGGACAAGTATGCAACGAATGACCATGATAATGGCAATGTGAGCATTTTGCCATTACGGGATGAGATGAATTATTAGAAATGATTTCTTTTTCTTTTGTTAAGCTTTCAAGCTTAACTTTTAAATCAAAATTTTCTTTTTCTAAAACATTTTTGCTTGTTTTTGAAAATTCTAAATCATTTTTCAAAATTTCATTTTGATTTTCAAAATCCATTTTTGTTTTTAAAAGAAAATCATTTTCAGTTTCGAGTTTTGAAATCATTTTCCTAAATTTGGAATTCATGGTCTCAAATTCCAAATATAATTCATTAAAAGCATCTTGTAACTCATCAAAAGAATGTGAATTTAATTCATCTGAGTTAGAAGATACCTCGGGCTCATCGAGAGCCAAAACACCATCCACCTTAGGTGTTGAGGGGAGGATTGCACATGATGAAGCATCATCTTTCTTCTCTTCTTTCCCATATAATTTCTCAAGCTTCTCCCAAATTTCTTTGGCACTTTTGGATGGGGAGACCTTCTTGGAAATTTCTTCACTTAGGGCACAGAGAAGAATGTGCATAGCCTTTGCATTGAGATGGTCCTTCTTTGTGTCTTCGACACTCCTTTTCTTCTTCTTTTTAGGAGCTTCCGAATGTCCACTTATGATAATCTTCCAAATGTCAAGGTTGAATCCTTGAATGAAATATTTCATAATGTTGCTCCATTGGAAGTAACCTTCTCCTTTGAAGAGAGGAGGACACATGATAGAGCGGCCTTCTTCAAATGAAATCATTGTAGAACCGCTTGCCATTTTCTTGTACGGTGGACTACGAGCGTTGGATCTTTGCTCCTGGATGTTAGTCCTTCGATGGAGACGAGGCTCTGATACCAATTGTTGGGTTTTTTAGGACGCTCGAATCGATCACCGAAACCGTCAAGGAGGGTTGTAACAGCTTGGTTGTTGAATTGGCTAAAACCGAAAGAAAGGTAGAAAATCTGCACGATGATTTTAGAGTGGTTCGACTTTCTAACCAAAGTCTACATCCACTACCTTAGCACACCACTAAGGATTTACCAATTCACTCAACAATGAATTCTTCCTTTTGAGGACAAAGGGTAACCTTACAACCCTATCTTTTCAATGGCTAAGATAGAACCTCTCTAGTTTTTCTCTCAAGGCTAAACTAGAACCTCTCCTTTTACAAGGGTAGAAAGATGTAAACAAATATACCTCACAAGGTGGGTGTTTACGAGAGTTGAGCTCACAAGAGTGTAAAGAATAAGAACAATGAAAAACAAAACACTCTCTATACACTATTTACAAGAGAAATAAGGAAGATAAAGACTTAAACGCTATTTCTCTTGATCATGAATCTTGGATCTTGTCTCTTGATGTTTCTTGATGCTAGGAGGCCTTATTTATAGTCCCAATTGAGTTTGTAGCCGTTTATGGCCGTTGGGATCAAAATATAGCCGTTTGAAGACTTTAATTCCATCCAAAATGCAATTCAGCTGCTACCCGTTTCGGAACGCCTCAAGCCCGTTTCGGAACGCCTCTTTATAGAGATAGCCGTTGCAGCCTGTCGGGGTACCCGTTTCGGAACACCCTGTATCCGTTTCGGAACGCGTTTCGGAACGCCTTAGACCTGTTTCGAAACGCCTGCATTTTGAATATTAGATTGGAAAGAGCCGTTGGGGTTTATAGCCGTTAGGGTCGTTGCCACGTAGGCGTATCGAAACGGCCTATACCGTTTCGGAACGCTTGGCCCGTTTCGATACGTGTATCGAAACGTTTTGCCACTGGAATCACCCTGTTTCGAAACGCCCTATGGTGTTTCGAAACGGCCTATGGTTTTTGTGAAATTTGGTCTTTTAAACACATTTTAAAAACCTTTTAAAACCATTTTAAAGCCATTCTAAATTTGGCTACTGCCCTGACAAGTTTCTAGACCTTTGTTTAATCTTCAATTGGTATCGAAACTTTACTATAATAAACATGTATTTTGGGCATTTTTCGACTTTTAAAAGAGTAGTTCGATATAGGTATTCAATCGAACTCTTTTAAAACATTTTGTCAAGTTTTAAGGACTTTGAATTATTTTTGAAGTCTTTAAACAAGTCCTAAAACATTTTTCACATAATTGTTATATCAAAATATTTCTCAACAAGTTGTCATACCACCAAGGTTATTTGGAGTACTATTACTCGCTTGTTTTCTGCTCGATCGACGGCAAAGTCTTCAGCCTTGAGGCATAGTTTGCATACACAGAAGAAACTTGGTTTAACTGTCAATGAATATTTAGCTAAGATCAGGTTGATTTGCGATACTCTTACTGCTGCAGGTTGTGTTATCACTGAACATGAACAGGTTCGTGTTGTTCTTGCTGGACTTTCTGTGGAATTTGAATCTGTCATTGCCATTGCTTCTCGAGAGGTTGTAACGCTTGAAACGCTTACTGACATGTTGCTTGACTATGAGGCAAGACAAAAGATGTTCATGCAAGAGTCTCTGCTTATGCATGCTAATGTTGCAGTTCACCATGGGCATTCACATGGTGTTGCTGCAGGTCCAGTTGTTCAACATGTATCTTCAGTTGTTCCACATGGGTCTTCTGTGCCAAACAATGATACTGCAGCTAGGTTTCTAGATGATGGTCATACTGCTAATTCTAGAGGTTATGTTTCTAGCTTTCGTGGACGTGGGCGAGGGAGAAATAACTATAGTAAGCCACAATGTCAACTTTGTGGTAAGTTTGGTCACACTGTGCTGAAGTGTTATCGTCGTTTTGATCAGAATTATCATGGTCCCGTTGCGTCTACTGGGGATTCTCGAAATGATGGGTCTCATCAATGTATGAGTGGGTATGGTTTAGGAGGATATAATCAGCCAACTTCTGTGGAAGCTCATGCTCAGGCTTATAGTCATCATTTCAGTCCTGCACCCTCTAGGGTTTCTCCTGGTCCTGTTGCACCTTCTCAGCCTCGTGCTTCTTCTCCTGGCGTTGGGTTTTCTTATTCTTCTAATGCTGGTCCTGGTCACTTTGGAGGTTCGTATATTCCATCATTTACAGGAGATTTTTCAGCTAATGTTTGTGGAGTGCCTAACTCTAGTGGTGGTAATGTTGGCGTTACTTCCCTAACCTCTCCCCCGTCTCCTTCATTCTTCTCCACGTCCTCCTCTATTCCTGCTTCTGCCGAGGGTGTGTGGTATCCTGATTCTGGTGCCACACACCACATTACACAAGACAAGTCTCATCTTTAGACGAGTGTCTCATTCACAGGTAAGAATCGTCTTCTTATGGGTGATGGCTCTGGTGTTTTAATATCTCATATAGGGGATGGTTATCTTCCTGCGCATGGTAGGTCTTTGCTTCTACATAACATTCTACATGTTCCACATATTCAAAAGAATTTGCTGTCTGTGTCACAGCTTGTTAGGGATAACGATGTGGTGTTTGTTTTTCATGCTAATGGTTGTTTTGTCAAGGACTCTCAGACTCAGAGAATTCTTCTCGAAGGGAAGCTCACTCCTGAGGGTTTATTTGAGTTGGCGGTACCTGGTGGTGCAGGTTCAGCACTTCTTTCTCGTGTTTCTGATTTTTCTGGTGCTTGTGCGTCGTCTGCTGCTTTGTCTGCTTCTGTTACAACATCTGATGATTTTGCTCTATGGCATAAACGCCTCGGTCATCCGTCTAGTGATGTTTTACGAGATGTGTTACGTACTTGCAATATTGTTTGTAATTTGAATAAGCTTTCCAATGTATGTTGTGCATGCTTACAAGGGAAGGCACATAGACTTCCGTTTTCAGCTTCTTTTACTGAATATAAGTCTCCTTTTGAGCTTGTTGTTTCCGATCTTTGGGGCCCTGCTCCTGTATCTTCAGAAGGTTTTGTGTATTACGTTTCGTTTATCGATGTTTTTAGTCGACACACTTGGGTATATTTGCTCAAGCGTAAATCAGAGGTTGTGCAATGTTTTTTTAATTTTCAGAAGTTAGTTGAAGTTCAGTTTGGTGCTACGATCAAAGCGTTTCAAACCGATGGTGGAACTGAATACCTACCATTGTCGAATTGGTTTGTCACTCATGGTATCCAACATCGTGTTACCTGTCCCTATACGTTTGAGCAAAACGGCGTGGCTGAGCGGAAGCATCGTCATGTGGTTGAGATGGGGTTGGCTCTTCTTGCTCAAGCTGCCTTGCCCTTGAAGTTTTGGAGCCATGCGTTTGTTACAGCTGTTTATCTAATTAACAGACTGCCTACTAGTGTCCTACAGGGCAAGTCTCCTTATGAATTTTTATTTCAACGCCAACCTGATTACAAGGCTTTTCGCGTATTTGGGTGTGCTTGTTTTCCATTCTTACGACCCTTTAATAAACACAAGCTTGATTTTCGATCACGCAAATGTGTTTTTCTAGGCTATAGCCCAAGTCACAAAGGTTACAAGTGTCTTGATGACACTGGTCGTGTTTTTTTATCCAGACATGTCATTTTTGATGAACATGTATTCCCCTATTCCTCGAAGTGCTCTGTTGAGGATGTTCCTTCTCAGTCTGTGTCCTCTCTTCCGTTACTTGTGAATACTTCTTCCAAACCATCCGGTTGGGCTGGGCCTGGAGTTTCTCGTACATCATTTGAAGTTACTCACAGTGACTCTAGTAATGTGGCTGATCAGGAACTTCGATGTCCTGATGTTTCTACGCATACTGCTGATCAGCATTCTCCCACTACAAGCACAGGTGGTTCTTCTTTGGGTTTGGATTCTCATCCTGCTTCTACTACTGAGGTTATGGATTGTTTGCGCACTGATGTGGGATCTACTGATCCTCCAGCAGTGATACCTGTGGCTCCTTCAGTTTTTAATTTTTCTGATGTTTCTCCTATTGCTCCTACACCTATTGTTGAGGATTTGCGAACCACTGACATGGGGTCTATTGTTTCTACTACAGTAGTTCCTGTGACTAATTCCAGGTTGGATTCTTCTATTGCTCCTACCACTGAGGTTGGAATTTCTCGTCCTGTGGGTTGTTCAACTGCTGCTCCAGTTGAGTCTTGTATTTCTCCTATACATGTGCCTGCTGCTGCTGTTGAATTTTCTATTGATGATGTGGCTGTACCTCCCACGGGTGTTGAGGGTGTACGTAATGATTCTTCTTCATCCTCACAACCTGTACCGTCTCATGTTGGGTCTGCTGTGGATGCTTGTGTCATTCCTAACCCTAATTCTTTGTTGAATTCAGAGCCTGTTTCTTCTAGTGGTTTTCGTTTTAACTCAGATGGAGGCCTCTTTCCTCTTGATTCTACTATCTCTGAAAGGGTTGCTGTTGATCCTTCAGGGTCAGACGAGCTTGTTAATCTTGTGACAAATAAACATTCTATGATAACGAGAGGTAAAGCTGGTATACGTAAGCCCAAAGCTTTTCATGCTCATGTTGTTTCTTCTGATGTTGAACCTCGTAACATTCGAGAAGCTATGAAATCACCTCATTGGCAGGCTGCTGCCCGAGAAGAGTATGAAGCTCTTGTGCGTAACAATACATGGACGTTGGTTCCTTTACCTGTGAATCGCAGTGCTATCAGTTGCAAATGGATTTTTAAGATCAAACGTAATCCTGATGGAACTATTGCTCGTTACAAAGCTCGGCTCGTGGCTCGTGGTTATTTGCAGGAACCTGGGGTTGATTTTACAGAAGTTTTCAGCCCCGTAGTCAAGCCAGTCACGGTTCGTACTATATTGTCATTGGCTGTTACAAAGGGTTAGATGTTGAGGCAGGTTGATATCAACAACGCCTTCCTCAATGGTGATCTTCTTGAGGAGGTGTACATGAACCAACCCCCTGGATATGAGCAAGGTTCTGCTGACTTAGTGTGTAAGTTAAACAAGGCGATTTATGGTCTTAAACAAGCCCCTCGGGCTTGGTTTGAAACTCTTAAACATCATCTTTTGTCATCTGGGTTTCGTGCTAGCAAGTCAGATTCATCTTTGTTTATTTATGGCAGTGAGCATGATTCTATATACTTGCTTGTTTACGTTGATGATATTATCATCACTGGTTCAAACACTACTGTTATTAACGATATTGTGCTGCAGCTTAATGCAACATTTTCTCTTAAAGATTTAGGTGTCCTTCGGTATTTTTTAGGGATTGAGATCAGTTATGCTTCTGATGGAAGTATCTTGGTTAGCCAAAAGAAATATATTACTGATCTTTTGGCTCGTTGTGGTTATGGTGATGCCAATAGTCTCCCTACACCTATGGTGACAAGTTGCAAACTGTCTCTTCAGGATGGTTGTCCTCTTGACAATGCTACGGAGTTTCGAAGCATTGTTGGTGCTCTTCAGTACATTGTCATTACCCGTCCTGAAATTGCTTTTGCCGTTAACAAGGTTTGCCAATTCATGCAAACACCAACTGATGTTCACTTACAAGCTGTTAAACGGATTCTTCGATATTTGCAAGGGACCTCTGATTTTGGTCTGCGGTTTTCTGCTCACTCTTATCTTAATATTACTGGGTTTGTGGATGCCAACTGGGGAAGTGACTGTGATGACCGTCGGTCTACGTCGGGGTTTTGTATCTTTTTTGGTGGCAACCCTGTTTCTTGGGGCTCTCGAAAACAGCGTGTGGTTTCTCGCTCTACCGCTGAAGCGGAATATCGCAGTGTGGCGTGTGCTGCTGCAAAGATCATGTGGCTTCAATCTTTGCTGCGTGAGCTTGGTGTTTCCTCCGATGGTGTTCCTGTTCTTTGGTGTGATAATACCAGCGCTGTGGCCGTGTCTGCCAATCTAGTGCTGCATTCTAAGTTTAAGCATGTGGAGTTGGACCTCTTTTTTGTTCGTGAACAAGTTGCTGCTGGTCGTCTTCAGGTGAACGAGATTCCAGCTTACGAGCAGGTGGCTGATGTGTTTACAAAACCATTGTCTGCTCCTTCGTTTCATCGGCATCGTCTCAAGCTAGCTGTTGTAGAGATTGGTTGTGCTTTGCAATTGCCTACTGCTGCTGCTGCTTCTTCTACGTAAGTACTGCCATGTTGTTTCTTTTCTATCATGTTTTTTTTTGTTCTCTTTTTGCAGGTTTGTCAAGTTGGGATTTGCAAGGGGAATATTAGAGTTTAAGTAAGTGTTGCATGATGTTAGTATAGAGTGAGTGCAACTAGATATTATGTACTGCACCACATAGGATCTTTCTCACCTTGGTTAGTTAGAGCCTGTTAGGTTTGTTAGAAGGCTAACTAATTAACTGAGTGAGTAGCTTGTATATATACAAGGCTGACCTTCTCTGAAGGTATTACAGTCACATTAATAAAATGAAGAGCTTAGACTCTTTTCTCTAAAACCGTTTTCTTCTCTAATATTCTTTCACTCCAAAGCCATTTCAATGCCATGAATGCGTGCCCTAAAAAGAGCCTTGTGTTTCCCAATATGTCCAAATACCTCCCGATTCCAAACACTTGCCTCATTGCGAAAACTATCGATGTTGCAACTAAGGGGAACATCAACATTCCATGCCATCTTGACAACATCCTCAAACCCCGAACTTATTTGCCATGCAACAAGGTACTTGAATGGAACCTCTCGTCTAAGGTTTTGAGTTACATCGCTAATTAGGACAATTGGTCTATGATCCAAACTCGCGTGTTGTAAATGTAGAACCTGTGATATAGACCATGTATCAAACCATCCAGTACTTCCCAAGAAATGATCAAGGTGTTTTTGCAATGTACCTCTTTTCAAAGTGAACTCAGGACCTTGGAATTTAATGTCTGTGAGTTGAGAATGAAGAATAAACTCTCCAAATCTTCGACTTACCCTACCCTGATGTAGAGAACCCCCGCTTCTTTCACTCGAATTCTGAATTGCATTGAAATCCCCCCCCAAAAGCCATGACAAATTATCATCAAGTTTTAACTCTTCTAGCTGAGACCATACGCCATTCTGCTTCGTACTATTAGGGCTAGCATACACGAATGTCACCATAAACTTCTTTGTTGATTGCCGATCAATACAAACGGTGTGTATGTATTGATTAGAAATGACAAGAATATCAACTACCATAGTACCATTCCACAATAACGACAAGTGTTTATTATTGTTATTGATTGCTCTTTTATCGTTTAATTTCTTAACTTTTATGGGTTTATTTTAGATCTTAGTTTGAGAACCCTCATGATTATGCTTACCTTTATCTAGTAGTTATTCTTCATATTTGTATGAGTTTTCCATCTCCATTCTACCAAAAATGCAAGCCACCATTTTTGAGACCTTGTATTTTTTTTAAAAGGTAAAAGGGCCTCATTCAAAATCCCATTCCTTGTATGATTGACATCAAAAAGAAAAGGGGAAAAAAGTGCCCATAAGTATTATAGAAGATAATCAACTGATACAGTACGATTTTGAACACAAACATCGAAACAATCTTAAAACTCAATAACAATCGATGACATAAAGCTTACAACTACAAACAGAAAACCAATAGACACACCTTGAGTAGAGGCAAAACGCGAGACCATCTAACCTTCACACCACAAAAACATGAATGGGACAGAACCTAAAAACACCCGAAGGACCAGGGCCATCATTTAAGAAATTGTCAGAACAAAATCATTTTGCATGTTAATACCTGCTTTGGCTAGCCTATCCTTTTCACCATTAAGTTTCCTAGCAACCATAATATACATATGCATGATACTAGTCTCGGTTATTTCATCTAAAAATCCAATCCCTCCTCTAATAAAATTTCTATAGATCGCCATGTCATGTTCCAATGTTTCCAACTCATTTTTTGCTTGTAAGAAATTCACCATCATCACCGATCCCTTATGGATGGACCGAGAAATTCATTTGCCTTATAAGTATCTTGATTGTCAACTAATGAATAGCCAATTATCATTTTAGTGTGAACATCTTTTAAATTATTTCATCCAACACTTTGGAATTGTTGGAAATATGACAAAACCAACACACCCACTACGGAGGACCTAAGACTGACCACTAGTACTACACTAACTCCCTAAGTCGGTTAGCCTTTCTTTCTTCTAATTTCTTAGTGTTCAACAACTTAAGCAACAGTGTCGACCATACACCATTTAGGTGGTAGAACCGACCATATACTATTTAGGCGATAATGTCGACCATATATCATTCAGGCGGTAAATCCGACCATATAATAACAAATTCAAGTAGACTAAGAAATACATAAACTAAGGCTAAACTGGAAAACTTCTAATTACAAGGGAAAGTAACACTTTTATTAATACACAAAAAATATTACAACACTTACCTCACTTAAAATTGCTCAAAACACTTAAATATGTTTTCTATCCCCACACTTGCCACATACCCCCCTTTTCACTTGCACACACTCGTCACTCACACCCACACTCACTCTCTCAACTTGCACCCTTCTCCCTCACAAATGGAATAGCCTATTTATAGGCATACTAAGATGATGTATGTTTAGGATATTATATATATATATATTATAATACTTTATATTTTAGAGCTCTCTAGAGCATTGGTGTGCCTTATATTATTTAATTATTATAATACTATATGAGTGTCTCTTGGAGCTCTCTAGAAAGACGGAGAAGTTAGTGACTTCTTAACACCCCCTTCAACGACTTCTCTCGATAAATGATTTGCAGATAAGTCTGAATTCTTTTTTGAAATTCTTAAACTTTGGTCTACTCATATTTTTCGTGAATATCTATGCAATTTATTCACCTATTTTTGTTGACACTGTCTTGTTTTCTCTTTCAAGAACCTTCTTGATGAAGTTGCTTAATTCTCTAGTTTCTAGTTGTTCTCCAAATCTTCACTTGCTTGAACAACAATCTCTTCTTGCTAGACTTAGGCACCTCAACATTGGATTTGATGGAGTTGAGGATATGAAGAGATCTCATACTCGTCTCTGCTTGTTGCTGAGTAGATTGCTCTAGAGAGATAGAATTCATTAAAACAACACATGGTAAACAAATATTGTTTTGAACAAAGGGTTGTGTTTTATTAAAACAAACAAAGAAACATATTACAACAAAATATGACTACAAAATGGATCTAAATAACCAAAACAAGAAAAACAAACGAGAAAAAATAGACAACAAGAGAAAACAAAAATGAAAAGGAAACAACACACATAAAACAAGAAACCATGAACAAATGAAAAAAACAAACGAAAAACACAAATCAAACAGGATCGACAGAAGGTCCGAGCCAAGGAGTAAGTCAACAAGTCAATTTTCAGCTGCTTGTCAAATCCGGGAACACGAAGCATAAATCGATGAAAGAGATGGAGAAAGATATTATTTATACTTGCATAAAAAGAAAAAAAAAGAGATATTCTATACAATTTAACTTGTTAATTCTTAGGAGCTGAATGATCTAAAAATGGCCACGATAAACCCTTATCCATTTTCAAACTTGGAAGTTCACATAAAATACCATAAGAGTTCTAACAACAGAAACCACGAAAAACAAAAGCCTAATGTCAAAGAATCTGCTAATTTTCCACCATTAACATCGATCCAAAATAATGGTAACATCATCATCTACAACAGCGGTCTCTTTTCCCGGTCCTGTTGGCCTAATCCCTAGCAGAGTAACACCAAGAAACAAACCGAAAGAAATAAAGTTAGAGCAAAAAAAGACCATCACCAACAAATCATTACAGCCAGTAAAAGCAACTTCATGTTTCTTCTCTTTTTCCTTTTTTTTGAACTTGTCTTAGCTGATGCACGCGTAGAGGCAAGTTTCTTCTCTTTTTCCTTTTTTGTGGGTGGGGGAAGGGGTTAAAATATGAATTTCACCCTCTAGTTTTATGTTTCTTCCCATTCAATTTTGCTAAGTGGAAAAGTATTAAATTGGTTATCTAGTTTGACAGCATGGTCAGATTTTTGACACATCAGTTGGTATGACAAGTGACTGTTCTTAAGGTACATTGTGACATTTTTTAGGGTAGAGTACGAAAATGGTAACTAAACTTTGTTTAAAAAAACAAAATGTCACCCAAACTTTCAAAAGTTACAAAATGACAATTAAATTTTATCTTTTGTTACAAAACGATAACTCGGACGTTAAAGGTGTTGGAAATATAACTGCAAAATGAAACCATTAACACTGATTGAATGAAATAAAACAATTTGAAAAAGATTGAACAATTTGTTGTGTTGTGGTATGACCACTGCCTTAGAAGCAAATTCGCCTCGATTGGTGTAATCACTGCACTGGACGATGCCCCACGAGCTTAACACAATGCCTTCAAAATTCGTACACCCGAATTTTGAAGTTGGACAAAAAGGTATTGCCATTCTCTTCTCAATAGCATAAAACACATGAGAGTGTTTGAGAGATACACCAAAAGTGAATCTAAAGCTTTCCATTTATAGGCTAAAAGTTGGGGGTAAAATCAACAAATCACTCACAGCAATAATGACAAACAAATTAATTTGTTTGTAACTATCATATTAAGTATGATTTAAACCATGTAACAGCCATATTAAAAATGCAGTAAATGAGTGATTTAAATCATTTAAATGTCATCTTAAATCTGCAGTAAATGGGTGAAAATCATCCAAATTTAATCCACCAACATTTCTAACACCCCCTACAAATGCGCGATAAGATGAATTTTGAGGAGAAAAACCATGAGAAGAGCAATAGAAAAATTAGTCGCTTAAGTACTAGTGAACGTATCCAGAACTAATACATAGTGACAATGATGTGAGCACGTTTATGCCACCCAACAACGCAGCTTCAAACTTCCAGGGAAGTTTGCTTTTTCACTTGTTACATATTGATGTGTAACATTTCTTATACTTATATTATTTATATTAGTGTGATTACTATGTATATAGTATGTTTGGTGTGTTTTGACTCAGTTTGATATAACTTATGGTGTGTTTATATTTGTTTGTGAGTTAATGAATAAGGTTGCAAGTGTTTATGACTTGTATTAGTGTTTCCATTAAGTTTACAATACTTTGATGGAAGTTTATTACCTTTTGACGTAGGTATGTAGGAGGGCACTAGCTCAAGTGAGCATATGCAGCTCAACACCAGTGGAGGAGTGTCCTACGATTGTGTGTGTGTGGCAGCCAAGGAATATGTATGTGAGCATTGCATGTGACATGCAAGTCTCGGCAATCAAAGACCGAATCCCTCCAGCTCACTTTGCAAGCGGCATTTGGAGTATGGAATTCAATTCCAAAGGCACGTGGAAATTCATTTGCTTTCCAAATTCAAGCACATGCAGCCGATTTCAAGTGGGGCTTGAAATTCCTTCACACATATTTAACATGTGCGGCAGATTTGTATGAGGCCATATGCAGACCATGTGGGAACAAAGGGATAAGCACAATTGGTTTTCACGTTTAAAATTCAAACTAAAAATCACATGTTAAATGTGATTCACCCTTGCCGCTCACCTTGTCCAAATGCACGACCAAGGTGCAATGCCGCCACTTAGGGAAGGTTTTTGAATAAGTTTGAATTTTTATTTTTTTTAAAATGGTTTAATTACAACCATATGTTGAATAACCGGCAAAACCTTGTTGTATTATAAATTTGGCTGGATGGCACTTGTAAAAGGATAGACATTTTGGAAATAAAATTTGTTTGAGAGAGTTTCTCTTGTTCGGTTCTTTTTGGAACTATCTTTTGACATTTCAGACTTTGTTTTGATTTGTCAAATTTTACTTGATACTTCGGGTTCCTAGATCGCTATCTAGTGGGTCCAAGTCCTCCGACGTGAAGCATATTCGATTCGGGTTTGCTCAGTAGATTGTGCAGGTTCTTTCGAGCTTTTCGTCTTTGACGTTAGACAGATTCGATTCGGGTTCATTCAGCAGATTGTTCGAGTTCTTTCGAGTTTAACGTTGTCAAACTTTCGCTGATTTTCCAGTAACATTTCTGCCACAATTTGGTCACCGAATCAGCCTTGAAAGCCCGTTCAAGCCTTCATCTTTGTTCGATTCCAAATTCGTCCAGAAATTCCTACACCTTTTTCTTTCTTTCCTTTTTGTTTTCTTTTATATTTTCTTGTTATTTTGATCCTAAAACAATGTCCATTTTTGTTTTTATTGCAGAGACATGCTTGCTACTATCCTTGATCCGTTACAGACAAGGAACGTTGTTTCGGCAAGCAACGCCCTTTTTTTACCATATGGTAATCAAAGCTTTGGTCGGATTATAGCACTTTCTGCACTACAAGAAATCAAAAAAAATATAATACAAAAGTAAAAAAAATTCGAAATTCTGAAAAAAAAAAGGAAAAAAAAGTCAAAGTCAAAGTTTGACCAAAAAGTCAAAGTCAACAAAAAATTAAAAAAATTCAAAAAAATCAAATTCAAATATTTTGTGTATTTTTACGTTCATAGGTGCTGCTGGTTCGTGAAAATGATGAAGGATGATCAAATTTTCCATGGAATGCTTCGAAATTACCCGAAACAACTTCTTCTTGTTTGTTCGGTGATAGGGTCGTTGTAAGCATTTCTTTTGCAGTAAGTTGTTTCTTTTTCCTTCATTTTTTTATCAGCCTTTATTTTCTTTTGTTTCATCACCAATTTCCAGCCTTATTATTATTATTATTATTATTATTATTTCAGCCTTTTTATTATTTTTATTTCACCTAACAGTCTTTATTTGTCCTTTAACCATTTTTTTGTTTACCTATTATATTATCTTGTAAGTTTGACACAGTTAACAAGTCCGAAAGATCGAGTTAGTTCCTTAAAGAACTGATTGCGAGAGATCGAGTGGAAAAGACAATTGAGCGTGTGAGAACAGAATGGGAGACAAAAAGAGCCATTCAAGTATTCTCCCGAGTGAAACATGAGCGTTTGAGTGCAATTGTTGAGCGATCTTTCCTTGGAGCGATCTGTGAGATTTTTGTTGAGTGTGCAGTGAGGTCCATTTTTTTATTTATTTCACCAACATATATATATATATATATATATATATATATTGTGTTTTTGTTTGTTGTTTTGGTTTTTCAACATGGCAGGTTCTGATGATAATTCGGGTGAACAACAACCACTGAATCTCCAGATGCAAGCTTTAAAGCGCATGATGCAACGAGTGATTGCTAATGCATTGAAGCCTATACATTCTCGAATGGATAGACTTGATGGGGTGGTTCCCATTCTGTTCATGAAGAGATAAATGATGACAATGTACAGACATTGGCTACCGATGAAACACTTGTTGACAAGAGAAGTCTGAATCATCAACCATCACAGGATGAACCGCAACGAAACAACCTCTTCCATAAGAGATACAACGTGAACGACAAGGTATGTATTGTGATTATTGATAGTGGTAGTTGTGCTAACGTTGCTAGTACTCTCATGGTTGACAAGTTAGGACTAAAGACGACCACGCATCCCAATCCGTACAAGTTACAATGGTTGAATGATGGTGTTGAAATAAAAGTTACCGAACAAGTTGTTATACCATTTTTCATTGGTAAATACAAGGATGAGGTAACTTGTGATGTTTGTTCTATGGATACTTGTCATTTGTTGTTAGGAAGACCGTGGCAGTATGATAAGAGAGTTTTGTACGATTGTTACACCAATCGATACTCTTTTACTCATGAGGGAAAAAGGTAACTTTGGCACCTATGACTCCAAGTGAAGTATATGAAGACGAAGTTCGTTTGAAAGCGAGTACTGCAGCTTGGAAGGCCAACAAAGAGAAGAATGAATGCGAAAAGAAGAAAGCAAATTCACAGGTATTATCTGATTCAACATTTTCTTATATTTCTTCTTCTAACTTGCAGGTTAATAAGGTGAAGCCATGTAAAGTTCCCAAGGTTGCTACTGTTGGTATGTCTAGTGCATTTAAATTCTTTCCAGAAATTCAGCAATCTTCATTTCCACGGTTTGGTGTTCATTTCCATTGTACTATTGATTTTTCATTTTCATATGCTAATTTTTTTGGTTGTACATTGGATTGTGCACAACCTTGTGTTGTGATTCTGGATGATCGTCGAGATTCTTGTTGTTCTTTGGAGTTGCCTTTGTATGTCATTTTTTTCAGGTTTAAGGATGCACGATGAGCATTGTCTGACTTTATGTTGTGCATTATTCGGAAAGGTATAAGAAAGAAGTCATTTCCATTTGTATTATTTGTAAAAGAACTTGATTTGAGAGGATGGCATATGTGCCGAGCAAGACGACTGAGGAAGTTCCCTGCTAAGCGAAAGTCGAAGTTGTTCCCTTTTGTAATGAGGGTCGATTTGGGGACAAATCGCATTAAAGAAGGGGGGATGATGTGAGCACATTTATGCCACCCAACAACGCAGCTTCAAACTTCCAGGGAAGTTTGCTTTTTCACTTGTTACATATTGATGTGTAACATTTCTTATACTTATATTATTTATATTAGTGTGTTTACTATGTATATAGTATGTTTGGTGTGTTTTGACTCAGTTTGATATAACTTATGGTGTGTTTATATTTGTTTGTGAGTTAATGAATAAGGTTGCAAGTGTTTATGACTTGTATTAGTGTTTCCATTAAGTTTACAATACTTTGATGGAAGTTTATTACCTTTTGACGTAGGTACGTAGGAGGACACTAGCTCAAGTGAGCATATGCAGCTCAACACCAGTGGAGGAGCGTCCTACGAGTTTGTGTGGCAGCCAAGGAGTACGTATGTGAGCATTGCATGTGCCATTCAAGTATCAAGTATTGTAAACCGAATCCCTCCAGCTCACTTTGCAAGTGGCATTTGGAGTATGGAATTCAATTCCAAAGGCACGTGGAAATTCATTTGCTTTCCAAATTCAAGCACATGCAGCCGATTTCAAGTGGGGCTTGATATTCCTTCACACATATTTAACATGTACGGCAGATTTGTATGAGGACATATGCAGACCATGTGGGCACAAAGGGATAAGCACAATTGGTTTTCACGTTTAAAATTCAAACTAAAAATCACATGTTAAATGTGATTCACCCTTGCCGCTCACCTTGTCCAAATGCACGGCCAAGGTGCAATGCCGCCACTTTGGGAAGGTTTTTGAATAAGTTTGAATTTTTATTTTTTTTAAATGGCTTAATTACAACCACATGTTGTATAACCGGCAAAACCTTGTTGTATTATAAATTTGGCTGGATGGCACTTGTAAAAGGATAGACATTTTGGAAATAAAATTTGTTTAAGAGAGTTTCTCTTGTTCGGTTCTTTTTAGAACTATCTTTTGACATTTCAGACTTTGTTTTGATTTGTCAAATTTTACTTGATACTTCGGGTTCCTAGATCGCTATCTAGTGGGTCCAAGTCCTCTGATGTGAAGCATATTCGATTCGGGTTTGCTCAGTTGATTGTGCAGGTTCTTTCGAGCTTTCCGTCTTTGACGTTAGACAGATTCGATTCGGGTTCGTTTAGCAGATTGTTTGAGTTCTTTCAAGTTTAACGTTGCCAAACTTTCGCTGATTTTCCAGTAATGTTTCTGCCACAATTTGGTCACCGAATCAGCCTTGAAAGCCCGTTCAAGCCTTCATCTTTGTTCAATTCCAAATTCGTCCAGAAATTCCTACACCTTTATTCTATCCTTTTTTTCTTTTTTTATTTTAACTATCTAAAAATGTTCATTCTTGTGTTTCATTGCAGAGAAATGTTTGCTACGATTCTAGATCCGTTTACGAACAAGGAGCGTTGTTTCTGAAGCAACACGTACCCCTTTTATCAGACAATGAGCGATCTTTCTCTTTGACAAGTGAACGAATCTTGAACTTGCAAAAATAGGGGTAAACTCATGACACGCGACTAACCTCATTCATCCACTATGTCCGCGATAAATCAACAAATATATTTATGCATATATGTATAAATATATATATAGCCACACATCAAGATTCTAATAAGTGTACTAGAACCCAATGTATTTCATAGAAGGTGACAAATCCTTCTCACTTATGTAAGTAATTTCGTAAGGTCTATCTCAACATAAACCACCCAAATTAGGGCTATGAAATCATTAAGAGCTTTTATGTAAACTCAACCTCACAATAAAATATGTTAATTCTTCAAGTTCATTTTAAATGAACCACCCAAACTCTAGGAATAAAAATTCATTAAGAATAAAAACCTAACTTCTTTTATCGGTGAATTCAATATGTCCTTCACAAATAGGATCACCCAAACTCTAGGGGTTGAATTCATTAAAAGTATAAAACTCATCCTTCTTAGTGGCAAGTTCATCCCGTCCTTCGCGATAGGACCACCCACTCAACACTGGGTTATAAACTTATTAATAGTAGATATTCATCCAAAATTGGTAAATTCATCAAGTCTTTTTCACTAAGACCACCCAAAGGCTATGAATTTATTAAGAGCAATAAAGCTCATCATGTACATGTATATTATTCATCATAGGGATAGGTAGGTAGAAATGTACATTATAAGTCTTTCCATGATTTTGTTTGACCGCATTGAACTTAGATAACTAAGTTGGGTATCCACCATGAATTCCTCAACCAATAGGCTTTAGACCCATCCCACTCGACAAATTTAGAACCAACTTCCGACTTTAACCTTTGGTAAGCGGATCAACTAGGTTTCTCTCTAACTTTAATCATCATTTTAAGACACCCACATTTCTAACATTTTTAAGATAGAAATAAATCCATAGGTATCTTGGACAACCTATAAACAAATACTCAATCATACTAGAGTAAAGTTTTCTATGAGTTTTAACTATAAAATTATGTTTTAACAAACTAAAATCTTTTTTACACATGAATATATTTTCAAAGTTTTAAGAAGTTACTAATCGTTAATATTAGTATGCATAATCTCAAACGATTATGAAATTTCTTATATCTCATAAATAGTCATCCATGACTTTATCATCCAAAAGGAATTTCAATTTTCCTAATTCTTCATAAGAAGTGTTTCAGAATATTATACAAATATTTATAAGTTTTCAACTTTTCTTAACAACAGGAAAATTATCTAAAGTTTATTACAAGAGATTTTAACACAACCCTGAGATAGATCATCTCTTTTTCTTTCCTCTACTTAGAAAAAGAACTGAAAGAGATTTAATAGCTACAAGCATCTTTTAGTAGAATTGATGTCTATCATATTTTCATTCATATTAGTCAAAATTATTGACTTAAGGAGACAACAAAAGATTTCCATCTACTATGACCAAATGAATTTATCTTAATAAGATTTATCAAATATCACTCTTAACTTCTACATTAAGTTAAAGAGTATCATTTAGTCATAGTATTTTATAAATTGGAATAATGGGCATATTAATGAATAATGCATCAGGTAGGTATCTAAGAAATAGAAGTGGTGTTCTAGGCACGCTTAAATACCAAGTCTATCATAGAACCAATCATAGACATGCACATTATGTACTTCACAATACTTTCCAATAATCCATTTAAGAATTTTTCGTAGATCGTGAGAATCAAATCAACACATTAATAAGGATATTTGATTGAAGAACTTTTAATCCAACAATATTTTGTTGATACTCATTTGTAGAGCTTACCTTATCATTGTTGGTTACCCATAATAGAATTTTGTAGAACTAGTGTTTTGATATAATAATTAAAAAATGTTTTGGACTAATTTGAAAAGAATTTAAAACATGTTTTCAAGTCCAAACAACTTGAAAATAAGTTCGAGGTATTAAAAAGGTTTTTGGCAAAGTTTGGAATGTTTTAAAGTACTCAAAACTGACTTTTCAGCTCTACTGTATCGATGAGGTATACCCCGTATCGATACCTTTTACCCCAATTTTGATTCTACCAAAACCTGTACCGATACATGCTTGCCCGTATCGATACGGATAGGGGTCGTACCGATACACCTTTAAAGCATACTGATCTCTGGTTTAACAACCCCCAACGACTATTTCCCAACGGACTTTTAAAGTGCAGACTGTACCGATACGCTCCTTAGCGTATCGATACGCTTAGGCTGGCAAGAGCCCAACGACTAGTTTTGAAGAAGGTCGTACCGATACGGGTCCCTATGTACCGATACGGTAGGCAGCATAATTGCATTTATGGTGGGAAATAAAGTCTCCAACGGCTCCAATTCAACCCCAACGGTCCTCAACAGCTACAAACTCAGTTTGGAGTATAAAAGTGATCTCCAAGCATCAAGAGAAGGCTAATGGTTCAATTGTCAAACATCATATGACCAAAAATATGTCTTAGTGCCTAATTGTCAATTTCTTGTATAGACAAACACTAGTGAGCCAAAATTGTCATATTTGCTCAAGTGTTCTAGGTTTTGGGTGAGTGCTTAGATTTGCAAACATATACCTATTAGAGGGATTTCTTGTTTGCTTTGAATTTCTCTTGTAAAGAATGTTTACTCAAGCTTTGGGTAGAAAGCTTTGAGGGTTGTAAAGGTTGCCTCCTTAGCCTAGAAAAGGGGACGAAATTCATAGTGAATTTGTTTGAAATCCTTGGTAGGAAGCTAATGTAGTGGATGTAGGCTTTGGTTAGAAAGTTAACCCACTCTAAATCATTGTGCAAAACTTCTATCTTTTTGCTTCCACCACCGTCACCCAATATTCCACTTCTCTACCACTTGGCGAGCAATTCTGTTGAAGGAAATCGAGCACCATAAAACCCGAAAAATTTATACCAACAAATCCATGAGTCAATTAGCTTTTTAGCATCCCACTTTATTCATATTTTCTAACAAATCTAGATAGGGTACTTCAAAGGTCCAACATGAGGTAAACCCTCTTAATCTAATTTTTTTTCATTCACAACATCGAGATTCAAAAACCATCATAAAAGAAACTCATCATGGATTCTCAAATCCATGAAACAATTATTTGACTTTAATCAAACGTTGTAATTTTCAACTAATTATTCAATCATTTTCTTATTGATTGATAATCCCCTCGATATTTAAATAAATATGATATTTATACGTAGGTTTTTCCTTTTCCTCCATTGAATTTTTGCTAGATGTTATAAATCGTAATTGTCACAAGGAATTATAAATTCCATTAATCTCATTAAAAGAGAATATTAGCACCCAAAAAGGCAACTTGATTTGATATGACAACCAAAAATTTATTCGATAAGGCAACCCAAAATTTATCTGATAAGTCAACCCAAAATTCAACTGTCTCCACCATCTCAAAATACAATTCATGCAACAACGTCACATTCACACTGATGACTTATGGTGTGCATATCACTGAGAAAAGCTTTTCTCAAAAGCTGAATTTGCTCTAAATTTCAACCACGTTTTAATAGCAGTAAAAGGAAAGATGATGAATAGATAGGGTGTAGAAGTGTTTAAGGCGTGGTGTTTAAGAAAATGATAAAAAGGAATGAATAGATAAGTGTTTAAGGGATGGTTCAGATATGGTGAAGGAAATGAAAAAAAAGAAAGTCATGAAATTGAATGGAAGGAAAGTGGTAGTATTCAAAGGATTCAAAAGATGAACCTATGCTATAAGAGTATAAACTCAATATTTACGAGAATGAATTTGAAGGTGGTAGGAAAACTTAGACTCGTTGGTTATATAAAACCAAGAACCTGAAGTATGGTGGAAAGGAAGTGACGCCACAAGCATAAAAGCTTGATAAGTCAGATAGTTCTAAGAAGAACAAGTTTGAGAGATAAACTCAAAGAAAAGAAATTTTATATATTGAAAGTTGTGTTTACAAATGAATTATGAACCCATATTTATAGTTTCTAAGGGGGCTACCGAATGGGCATATTACATGGTGAATAGGTGGCTGAATGGGCATGTAAAGGGGTGGTGTTGGTTCGGTTAGGGGCTTTTGATGCTTCGGCTTGAATTGTGCCTCCCTCCAAGCATTTGCCGCCCATTTTTCCCTACAAATGTTGGCGCCAAGCACGTTCCCTCCAAGGTTAGTCGATTGTGTCTCTTGGGGAGGGACATGTCCCTTCGAGTGTTGAGCTAGGAGTGATAGGTTGAGCTGAGATAAGCTCCTTGAGCTAGACATGAGCTGAATTGAGCAAAGCTAGCTAGCTGGTTGAGCTTCAATTAGTTTTGGAGCTGAATTGAGCTGCTGCGAGCTTGTCTTTAGGAATCCTTGAGCTATCTCGAGCCAATTGGAGTTGTTAGGAGCTGTTTAGATGCTTGTATCCCTTGGCTGCATGCTTTGAGCTATTTGAGCTTGTTCCGAGATTTACGAGCTAAAGATGAGTTGCCTTTCCATCCCATTGCTTATGTGGATTATATGTCCTACAAAGAAAACATAAACAACAAAAGTAAATGCAACTAAATGTAAATGATTACCTATGATAGAAAACGAAATGAAAACTTAAGTAAAGATGTGGCTAACTTAATGTTATGCATGTATGTTGTTACTTAATATATATATCATATAATATAAAGTATAGAACTGCATAATAAAATGTACGATGCATGAAGTCATACATAACCTTAGCATAGATGACATTAGGAACTAAATAAAGATATACTTGCTTATATATAACTAACACAAATATATAGTTAATATATGTATGAAGAAAGCTAGCAAAAACTCCCTTGTCTTTCATTCTTGTGACACAAGATGAAAGTATGGTGAAAATGAACAGTGAGTGAAATAGAATCACAACACCCCCTTCTGTAAGGAAATTTGTCCTTAAATTGAACCCCTTTGTTTTTGGATGTTCTTTGGCCCTTGGCACAACCGAATCCTTGTTTCATATATCCATGTGAATACTTTTCTTTTATTCTTCAACCTGCACATAAAAATTAGAGAATTTTGGGGTAATTGAGTTAGCAACATATGTTTTTATCATAGGCAATGTCAAATGACACTCCCTAGTCATTTCTTTCTCCGAATAGGCACACATCTTTTGACTTCTCCCTTTTTTCCCCTTTAGATCATCATGTCCCTTGATAGAGAGAGTTGTCTTTCCTTTGGGCTGTTATGAACCAACATGTTCTTCGGAATCATCATAACTATTGGAATTGTCACAACTTTCTTCAGAATGTCCTTCAACCGTTTTGGAAGAGTTACGTTCCCTTTTCAAGGACTCGACACTCTTCATGTGCATCAAAATGTTTTGAACATGTTTTAGTGTTAATGGCGCTACTGTGATATTCTTCCTTTTGTGTTTGAAAGAATACTTGTTGGTGTAACAATCATGAATTGTTTTCTTGTCAAACTACCACAGCCTTAAAAGGAGAATGTGGCTGGCATGCATAGGCACAACATCGCATTATAACCTCGTCTTTATAATTTCCAATAGAGAAGGGAATCAGAACCTGTTTGGTGACCTTTAACTCGCCTCCATCATTCAACCATTGTAGCTTATATGGTGTAGGATGCTTCAAAGTCTTTAAACCCAACTTTTCTACCATGATAGTGCTAGCAACGATGGTGCAACTCCCACCATCTATAATCATGAAACACACCTTATTGTTCACATTACACCGTGTGTGGAATATATTTTCTCATTGCTGCTCTTCCTCGACCATTTGTGCATTAAAGGGTCGTTTTACCACCAAGAGTTCTCCATCAACGGCTGGCTCAATCTCATATTTTCCATATCAAATTCTTCTTTGGCTTCATCTTCATGGTCGGAAATTATGTCTTCATTTTCCATAAGCAGTATGGTGTTGAGGTTTGGACATTCATTAGCCATGTGACAATGACCTAAGCACTTAAAGCACTGAAACTCCCTTGAGCGTTCCTTGTCTCTACTGGTTTCCACCACTGTTGGCTTTGGTTTTGAGGTCTCGTCCGGTTCTTTGATTTGTAGAGGAGTGTGATGAGTGTGTAAAAGTATTGTTTTCTTTCCCTTTTTGCTCATATTATTGTTAGTCTTAGGCATATTTTAGTTGCATTGTTAGGCATTCATGCATAAATTCCTAGTTTTCTTCGTTATTAACTTTGGTATTACATTTTGGTTGTATTTTGTGGAAAATTGTTGTTGGTGCACTTTATTATGTGTAGGTTAGGATTGTCGTGACAAGTGCAAATTGTCGTGGCAATTCAGAAGAATCCTGAAGGGCTTGCCGAGCTGATTGTTGAGCGGTTACCAGGGCAAGTCGGAAATAAATGCAGAATTTTTCAAGATTCATCATGATCACATAAGATAAAGCCCAGAATCAATTTATGAGCTGTTGAAGATGAAGTTGAGAGAATCTTGGCACCATTAATCCTGATTTGTTTCCTCTTAAATGGGATGATATGCAATTATTAAGGATAAGAAATAAAGCTTTAATTATTTCGATATCATTAGATAAGGAAATAAAGCTTAAATTATTTTTATATCTTTAGATAAGGAAATAAAGCCTAGAGTATCTCCTCAAGAAAAGGGAATAAATCAAATCTCCTTAAAGACTCGTAGAGTTTTCCTCACCTATTTAAAGAGATCGCATCAACAAACAAGAGGAGAGTCGATTGGGAGAGAGAGCAGATCGCATGCACCTTCTTCTTTTTTTTCTTATGCGATCCATGGGTGGGAATTTTTCCTTTATATATCTTTCTAACCCAACCATGAATTGATATAAATTGGCTAGGGTTATTTTGTAACACCCGGCAAATATATACGATAATAAAAAAAAAGGAATGAAGGTGAGGGTGTGGAGGCTCGAACCCGAGACCTCAGCCCTCACCACCCAACATGCTAACCAATTGAGCCAAGTGCTCTCTTCTATCAAGTATTACCAACGGTAATATTTGTTTGATAATCAGGGAGTTACTTCGAGTTAGCTTTAATCCAACTCTAACGTTTCACCTACCCGAAAAAATTGAATGCCCATTTTCTTTCTTTCCCGTTTCGAGAAACACCTCTCCCAACGCTCCTACCCACCCCGTTCGGCTACCGTGCTTCCCCCTCCACCGTCGCTCCGTGTGCAACACCGCCGTCACCGGCGTGTGCGCCGTTCTTCCCTGAGCTCATCCCCGGTAGTCACTCGCTTTTCCCCCGCCGCCATCGTCGTGATTTGAGGGATGAAGGTTCGACGAACCCTACCCTATTTTTCATCAGGTTTTGCTCGTCGATTCAGCCTCCGTCGGCCGTCCGTCCGGTGTGTTGTTTCCACCACCGTGCTCCCCTCGTCATGCCGTGCAAAACCCCTAAAGTCTCGTGTTCAACCGACACCGACGAAGCCTCCATCGGAGCTACGTAAGTTCCAACGACCTTTCGGTTTTTCGCAACGATTTCCATTTATATCTGACGATTTTCAGGCTTGTGTTGGTTGGGTTAGGTCAATAATCGAGTCTGCTATTTTTTTCAGGTGAAATCGAGCCATTACGAGGTCTCCAGCGAGTTTCCGGTGGCCGTCCGACGTTGTTTCCGTTTGGGTAAGTGAGTCGGCCTGAACCGGCTGGACCGGTCGGCCCATTAACCAGACCCGAGCCCAAATCTAGTTGGCCCAAAACCCAAACCATTCAACCCGAGCCCATCGCCCGAGTCTGACCCAACCCGTCTCTGACCCGAACCGACCCGTGTCTGAGTCAACTCGCCCGAGTTGACTAAGTGAGTTAACTCACCGAGTCAACTCAGTTGACCTCCTGTTGGTTGCTGACGTCATCATGACGTCAACATTGACCTGACCCCGTTGACTTTGACCTGCTGACGTCAGCGTTGACTTTGACCAAAAAGTCAAATTTTCGAAAAGGCCATATCTTATGTTTTCGACGTCCCGAGTCTGTTGATGAAGCCCGTTTTGCGAAATTCCAACTCTAAGACCCCGAATCTGACCTTAAACTCAAATCATGCATATGTACTTAATTATTCTATTCAGATAATAGTAAATCGAATAAGTGACAAAAATAGTGTATTAATTGTGCAAAGGTACCCGAGACTCGTATGACCACTCTCCAGCTCAGCCTAGCTCCTCTCGACCCGCTCACCCTCACGCTTCAGTGAATATCAGTATGAATCCAAACCCTGTGTATAAGAACAAGTTTAACTCTTATTTCACATTATGACCATTACTCTTTCTTGATCTAGGATCTGACCCTGTATCCGAGCGTGCTGAGGCAAGTGTCCGTTAGACCCTTCTCCGACCAGCTTTTGAGGTGTGTTCCATGTGTGCTATATTCTATTGAATGAATTGCATAATGATTTAATCATAAACAATACTATGTTTGATTAATATCTTAATTGTTATTGAGATTGCATCACTATGTTAGAAAATGAGATGAAATGATGAACTGGTTATATAATGACATTCTCTGCCTACTTGATGTATGTTTGCTCGATCCGTATACTTGTTATGTGATTGCTTGATCTGTGATGAAATTGCCTGACTCTTTGATGAACTTGGTAGTATGATCTGTTAGCTTGACCTATGATGGTACAATCTGTTTGCATGATAAATGGTGAAAATGTATGCTTTTCTCAATGGTATGCCCATATATCTGTCAAAAGCATGAATCTTTTGTTTCTGATACTCTGACTAGAATATGTCTGTCACATGTATTTTGTTACTCATGTCTGGAATCTGAACACTGATTACTATCTGGGGTATACTGTTGGGTTATGTTATGAAGTTCTGTTGGTACAGCCATGATCCAGCTGGTAAATCCTTATGGACTCAAGGTCTCCCCTTGAGTAGGTACCGATGCTTTAGCACGGGTAAATCCTTATGGACCTAAGGCAGCCCCTTAGGTGGCACCTATGCCCATCGGGCCTAGGGTAAGTCCCTATGGATGCAGTTCTGGGGGACTGCATTTGGTGTAAGGTTGGAGGGTAGTCACTAGTAAACTCATGCATGCACTCGAGCATTTGTATTGATATGCTATGTGTTCTTATGATATGATTGATATGTATTCTTTGCTTGTTTGACCTGCACTTATTGGAACACACTGAGCTCCCTAGCTCATACCCTCCTCTTCTCCCCTTTCAGATACTTATGATAGGCTACCCCTTTTGGACCCGGCAACTGGAGGATCGGCATATTTAGCTCTAGACTGTTGTAATGTTCTTATCTTCCAAACTGTCTGTATTTGGGTGACTTATGCCTATATTTTGATACGACTTATATTTTGGTTTTGCCGGATGTTGGCACTAGTTTATAACTAAACACTTTATGCTTTCATATCACCTATTTTGTAACCACATGTTACTAAACTATTACTTGCTATTTTGAGATGGATTTGAAAGCAATACTGATAGATTTTATAATCGTTCTGAGAATAGTATTGTTATATCTTTGTTAACAGGTTTTAGGGTATAATTTGTAAATCTCCCGTAGGGGGGACTATGTCAGTTTTGATATTTTGACTGAGATGTTTCACAAGAGTTTGATTATAGGTTGTGACCGCCTGGAGTTAGGTTAAACACATAAGCGGGTCTGGGTGGTTACATATTTTGGGTTTGTAGTTTTGATAAACGATTAAATTGTTTAGGTTCTTGATTGCAATTGAATTCAAAGTTTGTTCATTCTTGGTTCTTTAATTTTCTATCTTGAGAGAATCAGGAGAGGATCTTGAGTGTTATCCATTTATCTAGACTCGAGAGAGTTAGATTCAAGAAACGAATGAGCATGATCTTCATTCAAACGATCGTCGGTGAAGATTAATCCACCTTAGGAATAAATATTGGATTTCAAAGCCTATGAGGAGCGTAGATCGGTTTTTGATCACCCAAGGTTCACACAGGGATGTATCACCACCAAGGCATGCTCGAATAACCAGTTCTTCTGTTAGGGATAATAAGAAGACATTGAAGAACGCTTCGTCGAGCTTTGAAGGAAGGAACCCAGTTGCTAAGGTAATCGAACCAGTCCCAATTGCCATGGAAATTGAGTTGCCTCAGCAATCAATTGCCTTGACAATCCATTCGGACATTGCACCACTACTCACGATAACCCGACCTACTCTCTTTAATCGATTACTGTTTCCTTTCTTCTTATTTACTTAGTTCATTTTACTTATTATTCATCACCATCAATCTATTTCTTTTACAATGCAATAACTTAAACAAAGTGTCCCAAACCAATCCCTGAAGAGACGATACTTGATACTTATCATTTATTACTTGCGATGTGTTCACTTGCACCATTTGCGTAGCACTCAAAACACGCAACAAGTTTTTGGCGCCATTGCTAGGGATTGACAATTGGTGTTAGTTATTTTTCTTATTGCATTTTTTATTATTTACTAACTTTTCTTTTTGTTTATTTTATCAAAAAAACCAGGCGTGCTATAAAGTTAAGGGACATCAAAATGTCGCAAAATAAAAGTCGATCTATTCGAGAGTTGATGTGGGAATATAGGTATCAATCCACTCAAGAATTTCTTACACCCTTCGGTGATTACCTATACAAACTGAGAAAAGCCCAAAGAGCCTATACCGTGGAAAACTCTTGCACTTGTTGTTGAGAACATCATGTTTTTGAAAATTGCCCTTACAATCCCTGTGCATATGACTACATGGAGGACCATAGATGGAACCAGCAGAAAAATCCTTCATAGTATGACCAAAAAGCTCAATTTTTTTACCATGACAGTTTTGCCACGGCAACAGATATGTCATGGCAATGTAGTCCTCTTCAAGAGCTATCAATTTTCATGGATGCGAGAATAGTCAGGATGGATGTACTCTTGAGAGAAGCAGATGATCGATCGAGGAGATTAACATATGTCATGGATAACATGCACCAACAATTTATTCCTAGGGATTCTAAAATCCCAAGGCAAGAGGACAAGGAAAATGCAAATAGAGCTCTCTGATGTGTTAGGAACAATTAAATCCTCCAAGTCGAGAGCATGCCAATGAGAAAGATTGCCCAACACTTGATGAGCCAATGCAATGAATTGCCACGACAAAGTTTGGGGAGCCTGAACAGAGCAATGCCACGACAACACTCAGTGCGGCTGAGAAGAGTAATACTACAGAAAATTCTGAGGAATCTGATGCCTAGAATGTTACAACATTGATGCTGAAGCAAGAATCTAAAGATTGCTCTTATCCACCTTTGCCACGGCAATTGCATGACCACATGATGGATCAACATGATAACAATACTTTGCTAATAGAATAGGAGCAGTTGATGGTTGAACCTTTTGAATTCTTTAAAAAATCACCTTATCCAATTTTTACCTCCCACAAAATCACCCAAAATCCAACTTCTCCACCACTTGGCAATCCATAACGGTTGAAGTAAATCGAGCCTATCAAGTCCAATAATTGGTATCAGAGCAAGGCTCAATCGTGGAGGATTAACATCCTATTGAGGCGATCCGGAAGCTCGATACAAGAATTCAATCAACCGGTCAAATGGTGCAATCTATCGACAAGCCACTTTTCTTTGACGAGACCAACTACGTTCATTGGAAGATTAGAATGAAGTTCTTCATCAAATCCAAAGACTACACGCTTTGGGATATTGTTGAAGAGGGTTCTTATGTGCCACAACGAAGTAAGGCGGAATGGAGTGCGAATGATTGCAAAAAGATGGAACTTAATTGAAAGGCTTTGCACATCCTCTTTTGTACATTTAGCCCCAACATCTATGAGAAGATGTCCTCTTGCGAAGATGCCAATGAAATATAAGACAAGCTTGAAGTTATATACGAGGGAACAAACGAAGTAAAGGAGACCAAGATCGGCCTCCTCAACCACGAGTATGAGAACTTCAAGATGGAACCGGATGAAGACATCACAAAGATGTTCAATAAATTCTCCACCATCACAAATGGACTCAAAGGCTATGGAGAAATCATTCTGGAAGACAAGCTTGTCCGAAAGCTTCTCTATTCTCTTCCCGAGTCATGGGACTCAAAGAAGATCGCCATCATCGAAGCCAAAAATCTCAAGACCTTGAAGCTAGATGAACTCATAGGGTCTCTTCTCACTCATGAAATAATGAAGAAAGAAAAAAGAAGAGGAGAGGAAGAAGGAAGAGATAAAGAAGACGGGGAAGAAGAAAATCATGGAGCTAGGCATCAACGCGAGTGTCGTTGCTCTCAAATCCTCCACATGCCAACATGTTTATTTAAGCGAGGAGGAAAGTGAAGATGAAGAGATGGTTCATCTCTTCAAGAAATTCACCCGATTCATGAAGAGTGAGATGGCTAAATCCAAGCATGAATCGAAGAAGAAGATGAAGGATTCCCACAAGTCCAACAAAAAGGGATCATCTTCAAAGAAAGCATACGTGGCGACATGGAGTGATGAAGACTCCATCGGTAATGAGATAGCCCACATATGCTTTATGACCCTCAATGAGGGGGAGGTAACTTCTAACTCATCTATTTCAAATTATTATACATTTGATGAGTTACAAGATGCATATGATGATTTGCTTTTAGAATTTAAGGCATCATTTTCTAAAAACAAAAAATTGCTTTCAATTTTAAAAAAAGGAAAATGATTTGCTTTCCAAAACAAATCTAGAGTTTGAAGCAAAAATTAAAGATTTTGAACTTAAAGTTTTAAATTTACAAAATTTGCTTCAAACGATGGAAAGGTCATCAAAAAGAAGTTGATGATCTTAAAAAGGAAAGGGATTTGATTTTCAATGAACTTCAAAAGAATTTTTTTTGGGAAAATCAAATTTTTATGTAAGACAATCTAGTGCCCCTAGATTTTTGAATGGTAAAGTTTTAGAAGTATTTGGGTCCCAAAAGGACTAAGAAATTCAACTAAAAAGAATGAAATTGAAAAATAGATTCCTAAGGGGACAAAATTATGTGCTACTAATGTTTATGGGTCCAAAGCAATTTGGATACCAAAAATTACTTGATTGTCTTGTTTAGGTGTGACGGAGAATGATCAACAAGTCCAAATTTGAAGGGGAGCTCCATGCACACAAAGAGAGAACTTGAAGAAGGAAGGCTTCACATCCTTCATTGGATTCAAGTGTGGTAAAATTAGTTGAATTCATTTTTGTTTTTGTTTTATTTATTTTAATTCAACTAGTTTAATCATATATGTTGGACTAACATTGTTTGATGCTTTGAGTAAGGGGAGCCAATTTTAAAACCAAAAGTTTTAATTGTGTCAATTTTTTAACCACCTATGTTATTTTGAGCTTAATGTTTTTTAAATTCTTTTTTATATAATAAAAAGGGGAGAAATGGCTGTTTGAAAAATTGATTTTTCTTTGATTTTTCAAGAGCATAAGGGGGAGCTTTATTTCAAATTTTAAAATACTAAGGGGGAGAATCCCAAACAATTTTTGAAGTTGCTTTTATTATATCAAAAATGGGGAGATTGTAGAACTAAATGTTTTGATATAATAATTGAAAAATGTTTTGGACAAAATTAGAAAGAATTTAAAGTAAGCTTTTAGTCAAAACAACTTGAAATATGTTCAAGGGTTTTATAAGGCTTTAGAATAATTTAAAGTGCATTTAAAGTAGTCAAAACAAAACTTTTAATGTAACCGTACCGATATAGTATGTTACCGTATCGATACCCTTTAGGATTTTAACTACAGTAATTTTCCAGTAGTCAAAACTCGTATCGATACGATTTGTCCGTATCGATACAGTTTGCTTTAAATACCCAACAGCCAGTTCGCGTATGGATACGATTGTATTGCGTACCGATACGCCCAACTACCCCCAACGATTATTTTCCCAACGGTCTTTTAAATTGCAGGACCGTACCGATACGCTTACCACACGTATCGATACGCACCAGCTGGAAGTGCTCAACGACTATTTCCTTATCGGGACCATATCGATACAGATTTAAGGGTATCGATACGCTAAGCTGTAGAAATGCATTTATAGTGGGAAATAAAGTCTCCAACGGCTCCAAATCAACTACAACGTTCCTCAACGGCTACAAACTCAATTATGAGTATAAAAGAGACCTCTAAGCATAAAGAGATGGTTAATGCTTCAATTGTAACAACATTATGATGTCAAATTGTCTTTAGAGCTTAAATTGTACATTTCTAGTATAGACAACACTTGTGAGCCAAAATTGTCAAATTTGCTCTAGTGTTTAGGATTGGGTGAGTGAGCTTAAGAGTGCAAACTATCTACCTAGTGAGGGATTTCAAGTTTGCTCAAACTTCTCTTGTAAATAGGGTTTACTCAAGCTTTAGGTTAGAAAGCTTTGAGTGTGTAAAGGTTGCCTCCTTAGCCTAGAAAAGGGGAATAAATTCAAGAGTGAATTTGGTGAAATCCTTAGTGGGAAGCTAAGGTAGTGGATGTAGGTGCTTGTTAGAAGGCCGAACCACTATAAATCCTTTTTTCCATTGTCCAATTTTTACCTCCCACAAAATCACCCAAAATCCAACTTCTCCACCACTTGGCAATCCATAACGGTTGAAGTAAATCGAGCCTATCAAGCCCAACATATGTTCTATGAAGAACTTATGTCGAGAGATTCGAGCGGTAAAAGGCAGAGAGTTGTGAGCACTGAAGGGGAAGCAAAAGCCATAATTCTAGAGTGGAACACGAGTGACCGAGTGGAGTGACATCTTATTTTCCTTGGAGTGAATAGTGAGGATTTTGTGTGTGTGTGTGTGTTTGATGAGGTCCTATATTACTTTACTTTTATCTTAATTCTAACCATGTCGCAGAATTCTAAAGACGAGCGTAGAGAAGGACAACCAACCCAAAATCTTCAAACACAAGCATTGATCAAGGAGATGCAAAAGTTGCTAAGGGAAGAACTTGAGCCCATTCATGATAGAATTGATCGGTTGGAAGGATCCCAAGAAAATGCACAAGGTACGATTAGTTGCCATGGAATTTATCAATTATGCTCTTATTTGGTGGAACCAATTAACCTTGTCTAGAAGGTATAACGGAGAAAGACCAATTACAACTTAGCATGATATGAAGAGCATCATGCGGAGGAGGTTCATTGCAACGCACCATCATCAAGATCTATTCCACAAGTTGCAAACTTAAAGACAATGCAACCAGAGTGTAGAGGACTACTACAAAGATATGGAGGTTGCAATGATACGTGCCAACATCGAAGAAGATAGTAAAGCATCAATGGCCAGATTTCTTACCGGACTTAACTTAGAGATAAGCAATGTTGTAGAATTACAACACTATATGGAGATTGACGAAATGGTACACGTAGCTATGAAAGTGGAACGACAAAAAAGAGGGGAATCATTCAAAGGACAACTAATGCAACTGACCCTAAATGGAGTAATGCTCGAATGAACACTCTATTGCGTGTTTTGAGTTCTACACAAATGATGCAAGTGAACACATCGCAAATAATAAATGATAAGTATCGAGTATCGTCTCTTCAGAGATTGGTTTGGGCCACTTTGTTTAAGTTACTGCGTTGTAAAAGAAATAGATTGATGGTGATAAATAATAAGTAAAATAAACTAAGTAAATAGAAAGAAAGAAAAGAGTAATCGATTAAAGAGAGTAGGCCGGGTTATCGTGAGTAGTGGTGCAATGTCCGAATGGATTGTCGAGGCAATTGATTGCTGAGGTAACTCAATTGTCGTAGCAACTGGGACTGGTTCGATTGACGTAGCAACTGGGTTCCTTCCTTCAAACTCGGAGAAGTGTTCTTTAATGTCTTCTTGTTATCCCTAACAGAAGAACTGGTTGTTCGAGCATGCCTTGGTGATACATCCCTGTGTGAACCTTGAGTGATCAACAATCGATCTACACTCTTCTTAGGCGTTGAAATCCAATCCTTATTCTTAAGGTGGATTAATCTTCACCAACGATCGTTCGAATAAAGATCATGCTCATTCGTTTCTTGAATCTAACTCTCTCGAGTATAGAAAAATGGATAACACTCAAGATCCTCTCATGATTCTCTCAAGATAGAAAATTACAGAAACAAGAATGAACAAACTTTGAATTCAATTGCAATCAAGAACCTAAATAATCTAATCGTTTATAAAACCACAAACCCAAAATAACCCTAGCCAATTTAAATCAATTCATGGCTGGGTTCGAAAGATATACAAAGGAAAAATTCTCAGCCATGGATCGCATAAAAATAAAGAAGAAGAAGAAGGTGTGTGCGAATTGCTCTCTCTCCCAATCAACTCTCCTCTTGTTTGTTGATGTGATCTATTTAAATAGGTGAGGAGAACTCCACGAGTCTTTAAGGAGATTTGATTTATTCCTTTTTCTTGATGAGATACTCTAGGCTTTATTTCCTTATCTAAAGATATGAAAATAATTCAAGCTTTATTTCCTTATCTAAAGATATGGAAATACTTCAAGCTTTATTTCCTTTCCTTAAATTCATATCATCCCATTTAAGAGGAAATAAAGCAGGATTATTGGTGCCAAGATTCTCTCAACTTCATCTTCAACAGCTCATAATTTGATTTCGGGCTTTATCTTATGCGATCAGGATGAATCTTGAAAAAGTCAGCATTTATTTTTGACTTCCCCTAGCAACCGCTCAACAACCAGCTCGACAAGCCCTTCATGATTCTTCTGAATTGCCATGGCAATTTGCACTTGTCAAGACAATCCTAACCTGCACATAATAAAGCGCACCAGCAACGAATTTTCCACGTAATACAACCAAAATATAATACCAAGCTTAATAACGAAGGAAACTAGGAAATTATGCATGAATGCCTAACAATGCAACTAAAATATGCCTAAGACTAACAATAATATGAGCAAAAGAGGCAAGAAAAACAACACTTTTACACACTCATCACACCCCCAAACTCGAACTATTGCTTGTCCTCAAGTAATGCAAAATACTAACAATTATCTGCCAAGGTATTTTACCACCAAAAACATGCTTCCTACCTGACTTTAATCCTTAGAACTATGGCACAAATAGTTGATTACGTTTCGTTCTTTAGACAACACAGAGAATTACTCAAAGTTAAACTATAATGCTAGTGAAAATGTGTGTGCGGAGTTGTGTACAAGTCAATCAACAAGATTCCATGCAAACCGTAGGTTTTATTATTTACTTGTTAGGGCGACTAAGTCTTCTAGAGCCAGTTTTAAGCACCTCTAGCAAAGCAATTTCTTTTTAAATTAAATCAACTAAAGCCGGATGGGCACCTCTAGCGATTCTCAATGTGTGACAACTAGAGCTAGATGGGCACCTCTAGTAATAAATTATCTTAATTCAATTTTTATTACATTTAGGCTAGAGCCAGTTAGGCTCCTCTAGCACATTTTACCCATTTTAGTAACCTAAAGTTCACTAGGTCTCCATCAATCAACAAGTCACAATGGTGTCAATATAAGCAGCATCATTGCAAAAATTCAAGTAAACTCCATTCTAATCCTAAAATCTATGGTTTTATCATGAAAGTGCAGTGGCAAAACTCATCATAAGATATCACATCAAGTTTCGGAAGTTTTATCAGGCAATTCTCATGGCAAGTAATATTTGCAAACTGACATGAGACACTAAAATCTAGACAAAACTATGCAAGCTAACATGAGAAGATAAAAACAAAACTAAGACAACCCCCTCCAAACTCGAGAGAAGCATTGTTTTCAATGTATGCAAAAGTAAAAATAAAATAGATGAAATGAAAATGAGTTAGTCTGTGAGGTCGTCACTTGAAATAACTAGTTTCTGTCGAGCCATTTTCTTGGTCCGTTTTCTGGCTCGCGGTGATGGGGTTGGACTTGCCACGACATGTTGGCTTTATGGAGCATGTTCACTTGTCGTGACAAGCCTGATTGTCTGCGCTTCTTTCAACACCATGGTCTTATTAGAATGGAAAACATAAAAAGAAACTAAAATCAAAATAAACAGAAAAGAAAAGTTGAAGGGAATAGGGTTGCCTTAAAGACAACTTGATGAGGGTCATTTCTGATACTTCTTGTAGTCCATCTGTACCCTCCATCGAGTGACAATATTGCCCAAAAAGAGTTGGGCCAATGTGCTTGCTGCTACTCCCTTTTACGTTACCATGGTGGAGGTGTGTTTCTTTCTTGTTCCCTTGTAGTCTATGTATACCCTCTACCTTGCTACTGTTCATGAAGTCATGAATATATTAATAGGTAAAATTAAATCAACACCTAACCATTCAATTACCTCATTCTCGTCGAAATATGTCATTGTTGGACGTAACCTTCATTGTCGTGACAATTGTTGCGCCAGCCAATTGTCGTGGTAGTCTTCTGCCAAAATTTGGTGTAAGTCAAGAGAAGAACCAATTTTATGAAAAGCTTCATGAATCCAATTACCATTTTCTTTAGGCCTCCCAAAAATCTCCATCAGTAGAGATTTCGATGCCTTCTAACAAGCACCTACATCTATTACCTTAGCTTCCCACTAAGGATTTCACCAAATTCACTCTTGAATTTCTTCTCCTTTTCTAGGCTAAGGAGGCAACCTTTACGCACTCAAAGCTTTCTAACCCAAAGCTTGAGTAAACCCTCTTTACAAGAGAAATTTGAGCAAACTTGAAATATCTCACTAGGTAGATAGTTTGCACTCTTAACTCACTCACCTAATCCTAAACACTTGAGCAAATTTAACAATTTTGGCTCACAAGTGTTGTCTATACTAGAAATGTACAATTTAAGCTCTAAAGACAATTTGACATCATAATGTTGTTACAATTGAAGCATTAACCATCTCTTAATGCTTGGAGGTCCCTTTTATACTCCTTATTGAGTTTGTAACCGTTGAGGACCGTTGGAGTTGATTTGGAGCCGTTGGAGACTTTATTTCCCACCATAAATGTAGTTCTGCAGCTTAGCATATCGATACCATCAAATTCGTATCAATACGGTCCCAATAAGGGAATAGTCGTTGAGCACTTCCAGCTGGTGTGTATCGATACGCGTGGCAAGCGTATTGGTACGGTCCTGCAATTTAAAAGACTGTTTGGAAAATGATCGTTGGGGGTAGTTGGGCCTATCGGTACGTGATACAACCGTATCAGTACGCGAACTAGCCGTTGGGTATTTAAAGCAAACCGTATCGATATGGACAAAGCGTATCGGTACGGGTTTTGGCTACTGGAAAATTATTGTAGTTAAAACCCTAAAGGTTATCGATACGGTGACATACCGTGTCGGTACGGTTACATTAAAAACTTGGTTTTGACTACTTTAAATTATTCCAAAGCCTTATAAATCCCTTGAACATATTTTCAAGTTGTTTTGACTAAAAGCTTACTTTAAATTCTTTTCAATTTTTTCCAAAATATTTTTCAATTATTATATTAAAACATTTAGTTCTACAACTTATCAAAACCTGTCAAAACTTAAAAACTTGATGGTGTTTGGACTGAAATTTAGGTTAGGCTAAGAAAATAGAAAGGGATTAAATGAAAAGAAATGAAATGAAAGAATAAAGGGTAAAATTAGAAGAAAGTAGAATTGGAATGAAATAAGAGAAAATAAAACTAACGTACCACAAAACTTACTCACAACTCGGTTGAGAACAATCAAACTTGATGCACTTCTCTAAGTTTGTTGTTTGCTCGTTTTGTTTTACCACCTTTGTGTTTTGTTTATGATTTTGTTTATTTCTCTTTTCTTTTTTATACTATTCGAATTCTTTGAGAAATAAAGAACGAATTCTGAATTTTGCTTTTTTCTTTTTTTGATCAAAATTGAAATCACAAAAGATAGGCTTACTTGATTCTTCCTTTGCTCTGATTACCATATGATACGCTCCAATTCTCCAATTGGTGTTGCAGAGAGAAGCTTTGATTTTTCTGACCGTGAATGCAAGCAAGTCTTGTAATCCGAATGCTTTGAGGATGAAATGTAGAATGAAAGATGATGATAAATAAGGTGCGTAAGTGTTTAAGGTGTGGTGTTTAGAAAAAGGATGAAAAAGGAATGAAATGGATAAGTGTTTAAGGGATGGTTCGAATATGGTGAAGGAAGTGAAAAAAAGGAAATGGTGAAATGGAATTGAAGGAAAGTGATAGTGTTTAGGAAAAGGATGAAAAATGAATAAAATAGATAAGTGTTTAAGGGATGGTTCGAATAGACCTGGCAAACTTGACCCGAAAACCGAAACCCGAACCGAATTACCCGAACCCAGACCCGAACCGAAACCAAAAATCAACCCGAAATTGACCCGAAATCTAATTCGAAATCCGAAATAAACCGAACCGAAACTGAACCGAATTTAGTTGAACCGAATGGACCCGAACCGAATGGACCCGAACCGAATAGACCCGAACCGAATGGACCCGAACCGAATAGACCCGAACCGAATGGACCCGATTAATAGAAATAAAGAAAGATAAAATATGAACAGCCGCACAAATCACTAAAATGTCAAATATATTAACTTTATAAAGTCATATATAGGGTGTAAAAATCTGACCAACCTAAAAATTTGATTAAAAACGACTGATCTCTCATTGAACCGAAAATAACCGAACCGAAATCAACCGAACTGAAATTAACCGAACCGAAAATAACCGAACCGAAATCAACCGAACCGAAATGACCTGAAACATAATAGACCCGAACTAAAACCGAACCGAAACCGAACCGAAACCGAATTTGAACCGAAAATATTAGACCCGAAATAACCGAAACCGAAATGACCTGAACCGAACCCGAACCGATTGACCCGTTTGCCACCTCTAGGTTCGAATATGGTGAAGGAAGTGAAAAAAAGGAAATGGCGAAATGGAATTGAAGGAAAGTGATAGTATTTAAAGGATTCAAAAGATGAACCTATGCTATAAGAGCATAAACCCAATCTTTACGAGAATGACTTTGAGGGTGGTAGGAAAACTTAGACCCATTGGTTACATAAAACCAAGAACCTGAAGTATGGTGGAAAGGAAGTGACGCCACAAGCAAGAAAACTTGATAAGTCGGATAGTTCAAAGAAGAACAAGTTTGAGAGATAAACTCACAAAGAAAAAAAAAATATTGAAAGTTGTGTTTACAAATGAATTATGAACCCCTATTTATAGTTTCTAAGGGGCTGCCGAATGGGCATATTACATGGTGAATAGGTGGTTGAATGAGCATGTAAAGGTGTGTGTTGGTTCGGCTAGGGGCTGGAGATGCTTTCGGCTTGAATTGTGCCTCCCTCCAAGCATTTGCCGCCGATTATTCCTTCCAAATGTTGGCGCCAAGCATGTTCCCTCCAAGGTTGGTCGATTGTGTTCTTTGGGAATGAACATGTCCCTTCGAGTGTTGAGATAGAAGTGATAGCTTGCGCTGAGATGAGCTCCTTGAGCTAGGCATGAGCTGACTTGAGCTAAGCTAGCTAGCTGGTTGAGCTTCACTTAGCTTTGAAGCTGAATTGAGCTACTACGAGCTGTCCTTAGCTAGGTGAGCTTGTCTTTAGGAGTCCATGAGCTATCTCGAGCCAATTGGAGTTGTTAAGAGCTGTTTAGATGCTTGTATCCCTTGGTTGCTTGCTTTGATCTATTTTAGCTTGTTTCGAGCTTCACGAGCTAAAGATGAGCTGCCTTTCCATCCCCTTGCTTATGTGGATTATATGTCCTACAAAGAAAAAATAAACAACATAAGTAAATGCAACTAAATGTAAATGATTACCTATGATAGAAAACGGAATGAAAACTTAAGTAAAGATGTGGCTAACTTAATGTTATGCATGTATGCGGTTACTTAATATATATATATATATATATATATATATATAGCATATAATATAAAGTACGGAAATGCATAATAAAATGTACGATGCATGAAGTCATACATAACCTTAGCATAGATGACATTAGGAATTAAACGAAGATATACATGTTTATATATGACGAACACAATAATATAGTTAATATATGTATGAAGAAAGCTAGCAAAAACTCTCTTGTCTTTCATTCTTGTAACACAAGATGAAAGTATGGTGAAAATGAGTAGTGAGTGAAATAAGATCGCATCAATTTGCTTCTAAATTGTTGGAAATAGCTGCGAAATGAAATCGTTAGCACTGATTGGATGAAATAAAACAAATTGAAAGAGATCGAATCATTTGTTGTGTTGTGGTATGACCACTGCTTTAGAAATAAATTCGCCCCGATTGGAGTAATCGCTGCACTGGACGATGCTCCTCGAGTTTAACACATCGCCTTCAAAATTTCTACACCCGAATATTGAAGTTGGACAAAGTGATATTGCCTTTCTCTTCTCGATAGCATGAAACACATGAGAGTGTTTGAAAGATACACATACCCTTAATTTATTTTTATCGTGTTGATGAGATGCCCTTGTTGCCTCTCAAGCTGCAATAATTGCCTCTGGATAGCCAACTCATTTCCTGTGTTGCCGATAAAGGATTCTTCAAGTGGACTGTTTTCGCTGTCAGAGGGTGCACAAAAAACATCTGCTTGACTGTTTCCCATACAATTTGACCTTCTCGAGTCTGGATCATTTGATTTAGATTCTTCCTCATTCTTGGAGTTTGAGGAATTAAGGTGTCTACGAGGAACAACTATTTCAACAGGTAAATCAGCGAAACTCCTCGTTTCAAGTTTCTGGAAGAATTCAGGATTCAGCTCTTTGTTCGTAAACGTATGTGCTTTCTTCTTTAAAATTACAACTGTTTTGTCTTTGGAAACAGAATCTGAAGTAGGGGAAAATTGTTAGAACAATCCTTTCATGACTCACCATCTGCAGCAGTAATAGAAATAAATTTATCCATTAAGAGAAATCGATTAAACACAATAAGGACAACCTAATAGTATTTAAAATTAAAAACATGACCAAATTGAAAGAATGTATAAATAACGAGGGCTAAATTTAATATTTTTTTTAAATTATGATTAAATTAATTAAATGTATAAATATGGATGATTAAATGTGCAATTATACAAGTTTCATAACAGTCATGTCACCAACTTAATGGCCTTTAACATTAAAGTTACCGTTTTGTAACAAAACAAAAGGTTTAATTACCATTTTTTAACTTTTGAAAGTTTATTTTTTTATCGGCAAAAGTATAATTTTATTGATAAAATAATCATATAAGCTCTCACTATGATAAGCCTGTTATAAACTTCTCTATGCATAAATGGAGAAAAAGAGTAAATAATTGAGTTTAACAAAGTCATTTGACATGATACTAAATGCAACTTTTGTTGAAATTGTATTGATTTCCCGGAGGTTGAGATTGAAGATGAGAAACAATTTGATGGCAGCCCTGAAATTTTTTTAGACGCTTCAATGCCCCTTGGGTATTCATTCATTTTATTTTTGTTCAAATCCTTGTTGTTATTAATATTGGCAGATCAATTCATACAACTCTAAAACTTCATTGGTGAATTATAATAGCTACAAATTGCTCAAAACTTTCAACGGAAAAGACTTTCTATCTTCTTTTTTTCCTGTAAGTTTATGTATTTATTTATGGATTCTGTTAGAATAGTGAAGATTTCATTCCAAGAAAAATATGGAAGCCAATGAAATCCATACCAGATGGTACAAAACAAGAAACAAGCACCAAGGTCGGATATAACTTTTTAAGACAAACCGGCCGCCACCGGCAAGAAGCATCGGATATATATAGATAGATAGAGGGTAACATAACCTTCTCATGCTAATTTCAATAATGAACAAACTTGGTATCTAACACCGGACTGACTGAAATTACTATCTACTTCAATAAATGAATAGTAATTTACTTTACAAAAATAATAGCACAATTGGGTGCTTAGTGCTATGTAGCGCTCCTAAAAACAATGAGGGCCGTGGTTAACTCCCTGACGAAAGGCAATTCATCATCGGTTTCAGTTACCTTTTACTTCTCCAATTTGATGTATCTCCATTCTAATTGATTCAGATCATTCATCTAGACATTGTTGGGACCGAAACCTAGCATCCGAAAGTAATTCAACAATACGTTTTTCAAGCCTTTTTGCTCCGGGACCAGGCCTCAAGATATCAGCATTCCCCCACACTGAACATGTGTCATTTTTAGGAACACCCAAGCACCATCCACCTGGTACAACTCTGCCGGGTTTACGTTTCAAAACTTTTTTGTCAATGCGGTCGAGTACTGGATCGTCAAACTGGAACTCTGTCGCAAAGGCATCTCCACTCCGAATCATGACATCAAATTCTGTAGAATTGATTGAGGAAGGCTTCTTCGAAGAGGATATGTTAGAGGTTACATATTGTAGGTTATAGTTTATAACACTGCGCTTGAACTTATCGGTGTTACAAAGGATGGTAGGAAAATAATTGGTGAAAGGATATGGCATATTTGCCAAATACATTAGCAAAGTCCTTGGAAGGTTGTCTGTACCAAGGATGCAGAACTCAATGAAAGCACGAGTTAACATTGTGAATCTTGAACCTGCAAAAGACGTGATCTCAACAAAGGGAATATCATATGATATCTTCTATGACTAGCCCAGTTATAAATAAGCAACAAAGGAAGAAATCTTGTTGGAGCTAACTAATTTTTTCCAGAGCCATTAAAAGTTAATTACATGATGGAATTCAAACAACTCTTAACATAAGGAGGAACTTTATGTCATAGCAATTGGCTAGAATAATGATCGTTGAAGTTTGAATACAACTTCTACATGGGCATTTGATTGATAGAAAAACTTTATGTCATAGGAGGAACTAACAATGCAAGATGGTAGGAAATGGATGAAACATTTGCAATCTCATAACATCTTCCATGTTTTGCAAATGGATGGAATTACCATTTCGGTCACTACTAACAAAGCAAGATGCTAGCAAGGCTTTCTTTTAAGGGAGAAAAGATTGCTTGGCTCCACTTCAAAACTTGATCCTAATAAATGCATGGAATGTTTCTTTTTTAAAATATTCTTTTCCCATTTTCCTTTTAATTTCTATTCAAGCAAATTGCAATCAAGTGTTGAAATTCAACAACCAAAAAATGTATGATGTGATTAATAGATAATTAGCACATTAGGCCATCCACCAGTGGATCTATCCCCAACCACATGAAGAAAACACCATTAACTTCCTAGGTATATCCATGGTCTAATTTGACATTCTGAATTTGTAGGAATATACTTGTCGATGGGACTCTAATATTTACTTGTATTAAGACTCTAGTATTTAATTTTTATTCCTGCAGATTTGTATGTACATAGTTTACTTGTATTAGGACTTTAACTCTATCTCTACTCTTGTATAGATTAACTAGGAGTCCTAGAGTCCTACTTTAAGTTAGCCTTATCTTGGTAAGAGTTTTACCTAACATAGGAGTTTTATTATTAGTCTAATTCCAACTCTTGTAGCCCTATATAAAGACCCTTATTCGACAGAATTAAATCATGGAAAAACCTTTCTTCTGTCCATATCAATTACTTACATGGTATCGGCCTAAATACTTTCCTAGCGAAATTTTCCCTTCCTCTTGAACCGACAGAATATTTTTTCTGTCCATTTTAGACAAAATTTTCTTTTTCCCTTATCCTATTGTCTCGTTTATTCTGGCCGGGCTCCCTGCAAATCTTCATCTTCTGGTATCCGATTCACTAAAGACCAGATGATGGAAATCCAAAAATTGTTTGAGAAATTTCAAGGAACATGTGAGGCTCATTAAACTGTTGCAGAACAAGACGATACTCCTCTCTCCTCTGCTCTTACTACTTCCAAAACAACTCCGATTTGGAATTTGGATTCTGGTGCGTCAGATCATATGACTGGGGATCGAAGTCTCTTTTCTACCTTTCAACCGACAACTAGTACGAGTATTCGAACTGCTGATGAGACTATTTCTCAGATCACAGGCCGTGGATCCATTCAAGTGGATAACTTAATCCTTGAGGATACTCTCCTTGTTCCTGATCTCACATTTAATCTCATTTCTGTGAGCAAATTATCCAAGGATTTCAATTGCTATTTTAATGCTTCTGGTTGTACTTTGCAGGCACTGAATTAACAAAAGAGGATTGGTGCAGCTAGGTTGCAAAATGTGCTCTACGTACTCTCTCAAAGTTCTCCCACATTAGTTACTGTTTCGCATTTCAATTCTGTTATGTTATGGCACAATCGTTTAGGTCATCCCAGTTTTCATTATCTTGCTAAACTTCAGCCTTTATTGTTTGTTAATACAAAACCAAGTTTATTTCATTGTGATGCATGCTCTATTGCGAAACATACTAAGAAACCTTATCCTCCATCTAAATAAAAACCCTCGCATCCTTTCTCTTTGATTCATAGTGATATTTGGGAAACTTCTCGGGTACAACATGCGAACCATTGTAAGTGGTTTATTACATTTATTGATGATCATACTCGCCTTACTTGGACCTTTCTTATGCGAGAAAAATCCGGTACTCCTGTCATCTTTGAACAATTCTATAATATGGTTCTAACCCAATTTCATACCCGAATACAACAGTTTGTGAAACATATGCTTTAATTTTGATATAACTAAAAACCTAAGGACTAAAATGAAAAATATCAAAACAAATTTTAAAGTCCTTAAAATTTCCTGCATCTTGTTAAAGACCACTTCATAGCTAAAACCAAAGACTTACCAAATATTTTTTTTAGTATTTCAAAGCCAAAACAGGGAATTTTCAAGCCCCGTTTCGAAACGGCCAAGGGCGTTTCGAAACACTTTCAGTTCGATGTGCACCTGTTCCGAAACGGGTATCGGAACGGGTCAAGGCGTTTCGAAACGGTATGACTCGTTTCGAAACTGTTCTTCATTTAAACGAACAAGGGCAACGGCTATAAACTGAAATTTGAAAATAAACAGGGCGTTCCGAAACGGGATTAGGCCGTTTCGAAACACCCCTTTGACAGTGGCAAACCTGTTCCGAAACGAGCTAAGACCGTTTCGAAACACCCCTTTGGCAGTGGCAAAACCGTTCCGAAACGGCCCCTAGGCGTTTCGAAACGGGTTCTCGTAGACGCTCCAACGGCTATATTATTTGAAATCCGTTCCGAAACAGGTGACCCCGTTCCGAAACGGTAGGCGTCTGGAAGCTGAAAAGTTGTGAGAAAAACACCCCAACGGCTCTAATTTTCAGCCCATCACCCACAACGGCTAGAAAACTTCAAGAGGCTATAAAAAGACCCCAAGAAGCTCCAGCAATCATTAATTAAGCTACAAGCATACATCCTTTCATCAAATACAAGCATTTGCGTTGAAATCCCATTTTTATCTAGAAACCCCAATTGTATCCTTCATTTATATTTTGTTCAATTGGGTTGAGTGCTTGATATCGGGCTATCATTTGTATTGAGAGATACCTTATTAGCCATCAAATTTCTTTGTTCTATTGTGTGAGGATTGGGTTAATTTTTGGGTAGAAAAATTAACCGAAATTGTAAAGGTTGCCTCCTTGTCCTGGAAAAAGGGGACGAACAATTTAGTGGAAATTGTTGGAAATCCTTGGTGAGACTAAGGTAGTGGATGTAGAGTTCGGTTGGTGAACTTGAACCACTCTAAATCCTCGTGTCAATATTTTTAAGTTGCAATTTCCGTTACAACATCGTTAAAATTCCAATTCACCCCCCCTCTTGGTTATTATCATTCGTGTGATCCACTCAACAATTGGCATCAGAGCTTAACTCTTTGAGGATTAACAACCGCAAGAGGAGATCCTTGGAAGAAGTGTGATCATCATCAAAATATCAAGAGATGGCATCAACCTCCGCTCCCGGCATGTACGACTCACAATCCACCACAAAGCCTCCTTTCTTCAATGGTGAGAACTACTCATTTTGGAAAAATAAAATGCGTCTATTTATTAAATCAAGTGACTACCTTGTGTGGGATGTCATTGAGGATGGACCATATATTCCATTGAAGCAAGATGTTGATGGCAAGATGGTGCTTAAAAGAAGAACGGAAATGAGTGAAGAGGAAAGGAAAAAGATCCAAGTAAATGATAAAGCTCTTCACATGCTATTTTGTGCTTTCGGTCCGGACATCTACTCAAAGGTCTCATCAATTGAAAGTGCCAAAGAAGTGTGGGACACTCTTGAAACCACCTATGAAGGCACCAACGATGTCAAAGAAACTAAGATTGGAATTCTCAATCTTAGTTATGAAAATTTCAAGATGGAATTTGATGAGACGGTGTCAAAGATGTTTGATCGATTCTCCACAATTGTGAATGGTCTAAAGGGCTATGGAGAAATTATACCGGAAGACAAGCTTGTCCGAAAGCTACTCTATTCACTTCCCGAATCTTGGGATGGGAAGAGAACCGCTATCATCGAAGCAAAGAATTTAAAAACTCTAAAGCTTGATGAACTTGTAGGTTCTCTCCTTACTCACGAGATCATGAAGCAAGGAAGGGAAGATGAGAAAAAGAAAGAAGAAAAAAGAATGGAGAAGCTTGAAGGGGAGAAAAAGAAGAAAATAGGAATAGCTCTCAAAGCTAAAACTTCCCAACTTGATGAAAGTTCATCTAGTGATGAGGATGAACTTGAAGAATTGGCTATGATAGCCAAACGATTCTCACGCCTTATGAGGTCCAACCGAGGAAGAAGAATCCAAAGGAAAATGGACTTTAAAGGCAAGAACAAAGAAGAAGGAAGGGATCCAATCACTTGCTTCGAGTGCGGACAACCCGGCCACATACGTTCGGAGTGCCCTCAACTCAAGAAGAAGGGCTTTGAAAAGAAGAAAAAGCTCAAAGCTAAGCTTGCTACTTGGAGTGATGAGGAGTCATCGGAGGATGACGAACAAGAAGTGGCGAACCTCTGCCTCATGGCACTTGAGGAAGATTCCTCCTTGGTAACCTCTAACTCATCTACTTTAGATTTTTCATATGAAGAACTAAATGATGCTTATGATGAGTTACAAGAGGTATATGATGAATTAGTTGAGAAGTATAGGGAGTCGGTTATTAGGAATAGAAAAATTATTATAGAATTAAAAGAGAAAAATGACTCACTTACTCAAACTAATTCTAAAATAGAGAAAAAGATATTAGGATTAGAAGATGAACTTAAATTCTTTCAAAAAGAAAATATTGATCTTAATAATCTTTTATCTCAAAATAATTGTGAACACCAAAAGGTGTTAAGTGAGCTAAATGAGCTCAAAAAGTCTTTAAAAATTAATGGTAGTGTTAAACATGACATAGGAGAATCCTCTAGAACACACCAATATAAGAAAAAGACTAACTACTACAAACAAGATAACTATCCTAGACATAGTAAAGTTAAAAGAATTAGAAATGTATGGGTTCCTAAGGAACTTGTTAAATCTAATGATATTATTGCTATGTCACCTTGGATTCCTAAGGGAACCAAAGTTTTAGGAACTAACACACATGGACCCAAAATGATTTGGGTACCAAAAACAAAAGTTTAAATATCTTTGTTTGTAGGGGGAGCATTGCTACAAGGCCAAAGCACAAAGTCAAAACTCATGGTACCTTGATAGTGGATGCTCGAGACACATGACCGGAGACAAGAGTCGACTCATGGATCTAAAGCCAAAAAGTGGAGGAGTAGTAACATTTGGTGACAACTCCAAAGGCCACATTGAAGGTATTGGCTCCATTGGTAATCACTCTACTACTCTCATTGAAAATGTTTTATATGTCAATGGTCTTAAACATAATTTATTGAGCATAAGTCAACTATGTGATAAAGGTTTTAATGTTATATTTGATAAAACCGGTTGTAAAATTGTAGACATTAAAACTAATAATATTATGCTCATAGGTCATCGCATAGGGAATATATACATGGTGCATCTAGATGACATACATACATCTCATGCATGCTTAGTTGCTCAAAACAAAAATGATGCATGGTTGTGGCATAGGAAGCTAGGACATGCTAGCACAAGTGTTTTAGAAAAACTAGTCTCTCTAAACCTAGTTAAAGGTTTACCCAAGATAAAATTTTCGAACGATAAAATTTGTGATGCATGCTCAAAGGGTAAACAACATAGATCTTCTTTTAAATCCATTAATGACATTTCTACTAGTAGATGTTTACAACTAATCCATATGGATTTATTTGGGCCAATTAGGACTATGAGCTTGGGTGGCAAATCATATGCTTTTGTATTAGTTGATGATTTTTCTAGATTCACTTGGGTTCTCTTTTTAAGTACTAAGGATGAGGCTTTGGAAAAATTCATCACATTTTCAAAATTAATTCAAAATGATCTTGAACTTAAAATTTCACATATTAGAAGTGATCATGGAACCGAATTTCAAAATTTAGGATTTGAAGATTTTCTAAATGAAAATGGTATTAGCCATAATTTTTCAGCCCCTCGAACTCCTCAACAAAATGGGGTAGTTGAGAGGAAAAATAGAACTTTACAAGAAATGGCTAGAACTATGCTTTGCGAAAATAATTTACCAAAATATTTTTGGGCGGAAGCAACAAACACGGCTTGTTATATTATAAATCGTGTAACCATTAGGCCGATTTTAAAGAAAACACCTTATGAGATTTTAAAATCTAAAAAGCCTAATATTAGCTACTTCCACCCTTTTGGATGTAAATGTTTTGTTTTAAATAATGGAAAAGATAATTTAGGTAAATTTGATGCAAAAAGTGATGAAGCTATTTTTATAGGTTACTCTTTAACCTCTAAAGCCTATCGAGTATTTAACAAAAGAACTTTAGTTGTAGAAGAATCTATTCATGTTGTATTCGATGACAATCCCCTTCCTAGGAAGGATTCTTGTGATGATGATAATGTAGGAATCACAAATACCTTTGATGGAGGTCAAACTTCAAAGAAGGATGAGATTCAACCAAAAGAAGAAGACACACAAGATCCACCTCTTGAAGCCTTGAGGGACTTGGCTATTGAGGAAAAGGAAGTTAGCTATCCAAGGGAGTTGAACTATGTCAAAGATGGTGAAATCTTGGGTGATCCATCCAAGGGGGTAACCACTCGTTCTTCTCTTAAATTAATGAATCATATTGCATTTATCTCATGCATAGAGCCTAAAAATATCAAAGAAGCATTGAAAGATGATTTTTGGATTATGGCTATGCAAGAAGAGTTAAATCAATTTGAGAGAAGTAATGTTTGGACATTAGTTGATAGGCCTAGTAATCAATCTACAATAGGAACTAAATGGGTATTTAGGAACAAACTAGATGAGAGTGGTAACATTGTAAGAAATAAAGCTAGACTTGTAGCACAAGGTTACACTCAAGAGGAGGGAATAGATTTTGATGAAACCTATGCACCCGTAGCTAGAATGGAAGCCATTAGGATGTTGCTTGCATATGCATGTTATCATAATTTCAAGCTTTTTCAAATGGACGTTAAAAGCGCATTTTTAAATGGTTTTATAAATGAAGAAGTATACGTAGAACAACCACCGGGTTTTGAAGACTCAAAATTTCCAAATCATGTTTTCAAACTTACAAAAGCACTTTATGGTTTAAAACAAGCTCCTAGAGCTTGGTATGAAAGGCTTTCAAATTTTTTGATTGAAAAAGGATTTGAAAAAGGTAAGGTGGACACTACACTCTTTATAAAAATGTATAAAAATGACATTTTAGTAGTTCAAATTTATGTTGATGATATTATATTTGGATCTACTAATGAATGTCATTGTCAAGAATTTGCTAAGTTAATGCAAGGTGAATTTGAGATGAGCATGATGGGGGAGCTCTCATTCTTTTTGGGACTCCAAATCAAACAAATGAAGGATGGCACCTTCATAAATCAAGCAAAATACATAAAGGATATGCTCAACAAGTTTGGCTTGGAGAACACAAAGCCTCAAGCCACTCCTATGAGCTCATCTACAAAGCTTGACAAAGATGAAGGAGGTAAGTGTGTTGACTCTAAGCTTTATCGCTCTATGATTGGATCTTTGCTTTACCTTACCGCAAGTAGACCGGATATACTGTTTAGTGTTTGCTTGTGTGCTAGGTTTCAAGCTAGTCCTAGAGAGTCTCACCTTATAGCCGTTAAGAGAATCTTTAGATACCTTAGAGACACTCCTTGTTTAGGCCTTTGGTATCCTAGAGTCTCTACCTTCAACCTACATGCTTACTCGGATGCGGATTATGGGGGTTGCAAAATCGATAGGAAAAGTACTTCAGGAACTTGTCAATTCTTAGGTAGTATGCTCATATCTTGGTTCTCTAAGAAACAAAATAGTGTAGCTTTATCTACCACCGAAGCCGAGTACATATCCTTAGGAAGTTGTTGTGCTCAAGTCCTTTGGATGAAACAACAACTCTTAGATTATGGTGTAAAAATAGAAACCATACCCCTTAAATGTGATAATACAAGTGCAATATGTTTAACAAAAAATCCCATCCAACACTCTAGAACCAAACATATAGAAATAAGGCATCATTTCATTAGAGATCATGTCCTTAAGAAAGATGTGGCTATAGAGTATGTAGACACCTTAAATCAATTAGCGGACATTTTCACAAAACCATTAGATAAAGAGCGTTTTTGGTCCCTTAGGAGAGAATTGGGCCTAACTAGCCTATCTTGACCTTTAGGACCTCTTTTAAAACTTAAATATGCTTGATTTTGTGAAATATCATGTTTATATGTTTAGACTCCCAATTTCTTCCATGCATATAGTTAGGGGGAGTATGTTTATGCCTAAATATGTTTGCCTGCTCATTCATATCATATATGCATGTTTGGCCTCTTAGAAAATTATTTTTTCTGCATTTTAGAGCCTCATCTGCACTTCCAGGCCCAGGTGTATCGAAACGGGTTAACCCGTTCCGATACGGGTGCCTTAAATTTTGTCCTGAGAGAAGGGCGTTTCGAAACGGCCCCAGGCGTTTCGAAACGTTTTCGGTTCGATGTAAAGGTGTATCGGAACGCGTTCCGATACGGGTCAAACGTGTTTCGAAACGGTCGTCCCCGTTTCGAAACGATATGTCAAAGGTTTTAAGAAGGGTCAAACCCTAGCCGCCCCGTTCCGAAACGGTCATGACCGTTCCGAAACGGACTCGCGGACAGCCCTATTTAGGGCTTCTAAAAGTTCAAAATTCTAATATTTATCAAACTCTTAAAACCCTAAAAACCCTAACCGACCCCCTTCTATAAATACCCTCTCAAACCCTTTGTTTTTCACAAAAATTGTGAGGGGTTTTGCTCTAAAACATATATCTAAGCAAGCTTCATCAATCTTGTGCAAAGATTTCACTCAAATCATCCAAAATCCCAAACTAAGGTAATTTTTCTTATTTTTCTTCTTTTTCAAATTATGTTCGAATCATAGGATAGAAAAATTTATTTTTGTATACATTGTATGTTTTTAGTTGTGGGTTATTCGAATCTTGTAAAAAAATTTTCAAAATCTCAAAATTTTTGATTCGAATATAAAATTTTTTAACCGTATTTTTTTTAATTTTAATTTTGTTTTTCAAAAACCTAAGTGGGATTTCCTATTGGATTGATTTTAATTATCAATGCATACACTCAATTTTAAAACTCTTGCTTAATATTTTAGATGGCGGATCAATCGAACAAAAAGCGCAAAGCCGTTCAATCCGGTGAATCGAGCATTCGTCCAAATATCACTCAGCTCTTTCAAAAAACTCTTAGAACTCCAGACCAGCGTGCTCGTTTTGCTTATGTCAAGGACTTTGCAGTTCGTAAGGAAAGAGTTATTGATGTAGAATTCCTTAATTCCGAGCGATTCCTCTTTCGGTATCTTGGTCGTTTGGATGAGTGGGATCTTCTTTTCTTCTTGAGCATCGAAGATATTTGCTACAAAAACATGGTACTCCTTTTCTACTCTAATGCTCGTTTTCTTTACGATGAAACCAAAACCGAGATAGTAGGAATTGAGTCATCTTTATTGGGAAAGAAGTTTGTTATCAATATTGCTCTTTTGGAGTCTGCCCTTAAACTCAAGAATGAGGGTCTTGAAGATGAACGCCATTTTGGCACTTTTACCGGAAAAGCTTTAAATTTGGATGTGCATGATCGTGTGCTTCATCTCATTGTTTCTTGGTTTATCCGACCTTCCGGAGGTAAATACTCCCACATTCGTGAAAGAGATCACTTTTGGCTAGAATGTTTCCGTAGGGGTGAGCGCCCAAATGTCCCCAAAATTATTTTTGCCGAGATTGTCAATAACATTAAGCTTATTGACACGAATGAGTTAATTTCGTTCACTTATGGGATTGTTTTGAGTTTCCTCTTCCATCATCTCAATATTGACTGTACCTATGACTTCCCGGAACCTCGCAAGACAAAGATTGGAGAATCCTCTCTTCGCAAGTCAGGATTCACTTATATGAATGGTATTTGGGAAAGGGTTGATAGGGAAGCGGTTCCTCCTCCTGTTGCTCCTCCGCCTCAAGATCAAGTGGGAAACACTGATGCTCTCACTACTCTCCTTACCCAGCGATTCAATGCCTTAGATTCTAGACTTGATACTATGGACACTCGCATTGCTTCAAGCTTTGAATCTATGGGCAATCGGTTGAAGAACGTTGAAGATGGTCTTCATACTCTTTCAACTTCGCATGCCAACCTTGATCTTTCCTTCTCTACACTTTATGGGCAATGGACGAAGTTTCATCGTTCGCAAGCCAAGGATGATGATGATGATTCGGATGACGAGGCTTAGGAAGTTTTATCATATTAGTTATGCATTTAGGATTAAGTTTGCATCTTTATATTTTAGAACCTATGCTTATGATCTTCTATTTTGGGATTTGATTATGAACTTATTATTTATGCTTTGAATATTTTGATGATATTAATTATGATTGCTTATTATTGCTTATTGGTACTAATCTTCTTTATGAGCTTGTTTCTTTTTGATCTAACAAAAAGGGGGAGAAGATATTTAAAGAGAATTGCCATGCCATCATGTCATGCCACAAAATTTTTTTAAACTTTTAAAATTTTCAAATTTTTAAATTTATCTTAAGGTTTTGATCCTTGATTTCAAAAGTCACAAGTTTTAAATTTCAAAACCTATCTTAAATTAAGGGGGAGTTAGAATATCTTCAAAACTTTCAAAATTCTTAAAAATTCTAACTTTGGTTTTGTTATATCAAAAAGGGGGAGATTGTGAAACATATGCTTTAATTTTGATATAACTAAAAACCTAAGGACTAAAATGAAAAATATCAAAACAAATTTTAAAGTCCTTAAAATTTCCTGCATCTTGTTAAAGACCACTTCATAGCTAAAACCAAAGACTTACCAAATATTTTTTTTAGTATTTCAAAGCCAAAACAGGGAATTTTCAAGCCCCGTTTCGAAACGGCCAAGGGCGTTTCGAAACACTTTCAGTTCGATGTGCACCTGTTCCGAAACGGGTATCGGAACGGGTCAAGGCGTTTCGAAACGGTATGACTCGTTTCGAAACTGTTCTTCATTTAAACGAACAAGGGCAACGGCTATAAACTGAAATTTGAAAATAAACAGGGCGTTCCGAAACGGGATTAGGCCGTTTCGAAACACCCCTTTGACAGTGGCAAACCTGTTCCGAAACGAGCTAAGACCGTTTCGAAACACCCCTTTGGCAGTGGCAAAACCGTTCCGAAACGGCCCCTAGGCGTTTCGAAACGGGTTCTCGTAGACGCTCCAACGGCTATATTATTTGAAATCCGTTCCGAAACAGGTGACCCCGTTCCGAAACGGTAGGCGTCTGGAAGCTGAAAAGTTGTGAGAAAAACACCCCAACGGCTCTAATTTTCAGCCCATCACCCACAACGGCTAGAAAACTTCAAGAGGCTATAAAAAGACCCCAAGAAGCTCCAGCAATCATTAATTAAGCTACAAGCATACATCCTTTCATCAAATACAAGCATTTGCGTTGAAATCCCATTTTTATCTAGAAACCCCAATTGTATCCTTCATTTATATTTTGTTCAATTGGGTTGAGTGCTTGATATCGGGCTATCATTTGTATTGAGAGATACCTTATTAGCCATCAAATTTCTTTGTTCTATTGTGTGAGGATTGGGTTAATTTTTGGGTAGAAAAATTAACCGAAATTGTAAAGGTTGCCTCCTTGTCCTGGAAAAAGGGGACGAACAATTTAGTGGAAATTGTTGGAAATCCTTGGTGAGACTAAGGTAGTGGATGTAGAGTTCGGTTGGTGAACTTGAACCACTCTAAATCCTCGTGTCAATATTTTTAAGTTGCAATTTCCGTTACAACATCGTTAAAATTCCAATTCACCCCCCCTCTTGGTTATTATCATTCGTGTGATCCACTCAACACAGTTTCATTCTGACAATGGTAGGGAATATTTTGCTCACTCCTTGGGATCATTATTTCACAAACATGGGATTGTTCAACTTAGTTCCTGTGTTGACACCCCTCAACAAAATGGTATTGCCGAAAGAAAAAACCGGCATCTCCTTGAGGTAACCCGTGTAAAGCATTGACAAAGATAGTAACCAAAAACACTCAGCTTTCATTAATTTTTCGCTGATTTACAAGAGAGGCAAAGCTCTCTATTTATACACAAAGATGGCTGGTAACCAGAGGCTAAGCAACAAACCCTAACCTCCTAACAGCCATAACAAACTAACGGCTACTAACAACATACAATATAACTGACCACGTGTTACTATAGCTATCATTCACCCTACTTCCTGACATCTGGAAACACCTCCTGTTGAGCCACCACAGACAGTTTCCGGCGAAGAAGAGCAAAGCGTGGCAAGGGCAATGGCTTGGTGAGGGCGTCAGCAAGTTGACTATCAGAAGGAATATAGTTGACTTGCAGTTGTCCTTCTGCCACCTTTTCACGAACATAATGAAGGTCCAGTTCGAAATGTTTCGTTTTGGCATGGAGTACGGGATTGGCCGCCATGGCTACGGCGCTCGTGTTGTCGCACCATACACAGGGAAGTTGAGCTTGAGACACACTCAACTCAGAGAACACAGCTGTGACCCAGGTAGTTTCAGCAGCTGCGTCTGCTAAACTTCGATACTCCGCCTCCGCCGTCGAGCGAGCAACCGCCCGTTGCTATTTCGAGCTCCAAGAAAGAAGGTGACCACCATTGAAGACACAGTAGCCAGAGGTGGACCTTCGATCATCAACATCCCCTCCCCAGTCTGCATCGGAGTAAACTGTAAGTTGATGACCACCAGGCATCCCTGCAGCAAGTTGACTAGGAAACCACAGCCCAAAATCCGAAGTGCCCCGAAGGTAACGAAGAACACGTTTGACAGCAGCCCAATGTTCAGTCGTAGGTGATTGCAGAAACTGTGCCGTTTTGTTGACCGCAAGAGAGATATCAGGGCGAGTGTGAGAAATGTACTGGAGTGCACCAACAGTACTTCGATAGAGCTGCACATTATCCAGGGGGTCACCATTGTGTTTGGAGAGTTTAAGAGAGGAAGCCATGGGAGTCGTAGCAAAATTGGAGTCAACCAAATTGACCTTCTGAAGCAGCTCACCAATGAACTTCCGTTGGGTGAGAAACAAGCCACCATCCGAACGTAACGCCTCTATCCCAAGGAAGAAATGAAGGTGCCCAAGGTCTTTAAGAGAGAACTTAACGTTGAGAGCTTCAATGATAGAATCAATGTGAGACTGTGAACTGCCAGTTAACAATATGTCATCGACATATACCACGAGATACACCACTTCCTTGTCCTGCACACGAACAAATAAAGAGGGATCTGCTCGAGAGGATTGAAATCCTAGCTCATAGAGGTAATCACGAAGCTTGAGGAACCAGTTTCTGGGTGCCTGTCGAAGCCCGTACAATGTCTTTCGCAGCTTGCAAACCAACTGACCACTGTGCACAGATGCTTGCTCAAAACCAGGAACCTGCTGCATATATACATCCTCTGTAAGATCACCTTTAAGAAAGGCGTTATTAACATCGACCTGCCTTATGTCCCAACGAGAAGTGACTGCTAACGATATGAGGATATTAACAGTGGTAAACCGAACCACTGGGCTGAAAGTGTCAAGAAAATCGAATCCAGGCACCTGGGAGAATCCTTTAGCCACAAGACGAGCTTTCAACCTCTCCACAGTGCCATCAGCTTTAAGTTTGATTTTGAAGAGCCACTTACATCCTATGGCCCTCCTTCCTACAGGTAATTCAACAATGTCCCAAGTACCATTGGACATTAAAGCTTCATACTCAAGCATCACTGCTGCTCTCCAGTTTGGATCAGCAAGTGCTTCATCAATGTTGTCAGGCACTTTCTGAAGCTGAACATTAAAGAGCTTGGGTTTAACAATACCATTTTTGCGTATGGTGACCATGGGATGAACATTGGTGATGCACATAGGTCGTCGAGGTGAAGATGAGACATTTGAAGGAATGGGTAGCATGGAATCACCAGCATCATCATGTAAGGGGCCAGATGTATCCTGCAGGTTAGAAGTGCTAGCAGGCTGATCTACACACTGTATTGGTACATCAACTGAAACTAATGGCTCACCAGAACTAACTCCTTCAACATTCTCCTGCTGCTGAGACTGAGTTGTGTCAACCTCCACGTGCATGGAATGTTCTGAACCCTCGTCATGCACAAGATCAGCGTGCTCCAAGCCATTACCATGCACACTAGGAGACTCAAGAACGTGACCCACACCTCCCTCATGTGTGAGACTGATGTTTTGATCATCCACAGGTGATGTTGTAGCCCTAGAGAAGTCATGACCAGCTGTATTAGAGTTCGAAGCCACATGCTGCGAAGCAACCAAAGGAACAGGGTTAGAATGAAACACAGAAGAACTAGCATCCTTCGACTTAGTAGAGGAAGATGCAAATGGAAATATATCCTCATTAAATATCACACTACGTGACACAAAGACCCGGCCAGAAGAATCCATGCACTGATAGCCTTTATGCAATGGACTATACCCAAGGAACGTGCATGGCTTGGAGCGAAAGTCAAACTTGTGCACATTAAAGGGTCGAAGATGCGGAAAACACTGGCATCCAAACACCTTTAAGAAAGAGTAATCAGGATCTCGATCATGCAACTTGTAGAAAGGTGACACTCCATCAAGAGTTCGCGTGGGCATGCGATTAATAAGGAAGACTGCGGAGAGAACAGCATACGACCAATAGGTCAAAGGCAATTGAGACTGAGCAAGGAGGGTGAGAGCAGTCTCCACAACATGACGATGCTTCCGTTCGACCACCCCATTTTGCTGGGATGTGTGGGGACAAGAGCGACGCAATTGAATGCCAGATTGAGCAGCCACACGTTCTAAAAAACGAAACTCTCCTCCATTATCCGATTGTATAGCAAGAATAGATAGATCAAATTGATTCTTAACAACCATTGAGAACATGCTAAATGCAACTGAAACCTCACTTTTATTCCTTAAGAGATACAACCATGTGTTGCGACTATACATGTCAACAAAGCTTACAAAATATCGAAAGCCATTTGAACTAACAGGGCAGGTCCCCATACATCGACCTCAACAAGCTCAAATGGTCGAGTATAGACAGTGGAAGAAGAAACAAAAGGCAACACACGACTCTTGCCCATTTGACAGGCTTCACAAGAATGAGAATCAACAATTAAGGAATTCTTAACAACTTTCTTAACCACATCAGCAGCAGGGTGTCCCAATCTTCTGTGCCACAAGATGTACTCATCTGAACTGGAAATTGAAGCATGGACCATAGCACCAGCAGTAGATAAGCCACTTCCTGGGGTACAAGTAAAACTGTACAATCCTTCATCAAGACCACCTTCCAAGAGGATTTCCTTAGTGCACGCATCCTTAACACAACAAGAAGAGGCATGAAACTCAAAGAAAACTCGATTATCTTTGGCAAATTTTGCAACAGACAATAGATTCTTAGTTATTTGCGGCACATGTAAAACTTGATCTAAACATAGCATTCGTTTAGAGGCAGGTAAATAAGAATCACCAATAGCATTTATGTTCAAAGCAGATCCATCCCCCAAATGAACCATACCTTTACCCTTGTAAGAGGACTTGTGTTGAAGAGCAGCTGAGTCTCCTGCTACATGATGCGTAGCACCAGAATCGGGAAACCACTTGGTGCGAGCCATTGGACCATTGGCCATCAAAGCATTAACCTGCTGAACATTTGATTCATCAGATTCAGGATCATCACTGGGATAGGGATTGTAGGAGTCTTCATTGCCATGAGAGCAACAGGAACAATTGTTAGCCTGAGCCTTAACAGTAGGCCTGGATTGTTGAGCCGACACACCCTTAAAATTCTGATCAAACCGTTTCCAGCAACGGTCAACCAAATGACCCAACTTCCCACACAGTTGACACTGGATCTTGGGTCGACCCTTAAATCGACTGTTGTTAGCAGCAGTATTAGATCGCGACACTTCAGCAGGTTCTTCTTGATCCTCAGAAGCTGAAGAAGAGGATTTCTGCGTATAACGTGTGTAATTAATTCTAGTTGGAAACATGGACGTGTCTTCAAGACGGGACTCAGCATCAATCAATATAGTAACCACATTATCAACAGTGTACGGTTCTTTACTTGCTGTAATTGCAGCAACAGAGGGCTCAAATTCTGGAGGCAAGCCATTTAAGATAGTGGCTATCTGTTCAAGATCGGAGATGGAACTACCACAAGTCGCAAGAAGATCACAAGACTCTTTAATAGACATGGTGTAATCTTGCATAGACTGACTGCCTTTCTTCATGGATCTCAGACGGCAATGGAGATTCATGAGCTTAGTAGTGGATAACTTTGAATAATGTTTGGTCACAGAACTCCAAATTGCAGCAGTGGATTCTGAACCAACAAGACGAGGAAGAATATTTGGACTTACAATGGATAACAGCCAAGATGCTAATGAGCTATCTTGCTTCACAAATTGAAGGTACTGCGGATTGAGAATCTGCTCCCCTGCACGATTGCGAGCCAACTTGGAAGGTTTTGCAAAAGAACCATCAAGATAGCCTTCTAACCCAAGACCACGGATGGTTAGCACAACCTGCTGCTTCCACAGCAGATAATTCGATTCATTCAAACACACATTCACTCTTTTGTTTGAGAATACTGGAATTTCTGAAAGAAGATCATCAGAAATATCATCAAGAATATCTTCTGTAGGAGCCATGAGAAAAGCGAACAAGAACAAGAAGTTCTTTTATCGAAACTCACAAAAAACACTCAAAGAAGAAACAAGAGCGAGAAACTTGAGAGAAACAACTCTGCACAAGCACGAAAAGATGAACAAGGAGGATAACTACCTAGCAACTGATACCATGTAAAGCATTGACAAAGATAGTAACCAAAAACACTCAGCTTTCATTAATTTCTCGCTGATTTACAAGAGAGGCAAAGATCTCTATTTATACACAAAGATGGCTAGTAACCAGAGGCTAAGCAACAAACCCTAACCTCCTAACAGCCATAACAAACTAACGGCTACTAACAGCATACAATATAACTGACCACGTGTTACTATAGCTATCAACCCGAGCCCTTCTTTTTACTACCCATGTTCCTCATTATCTTTGGGGTGAAGCTTTATTAACTGCGACTTATCTTATCAACCGAATGCCAATTAAGGTTCTTGCCTTTAAATCACCTCAATCTTTGTTCTTGGAGTATTACCCTAGTTTTAAACCTATTTCTTCTATTCTACCTCTCAAAATGTTTGGTTGTACCACTTTCATTCAAAATCACAAACCAAACAAATCCAAACTTGAACCCCGAGCTTTTAAATGTGTGTTTGTTGGGTATTCCTCAAGGAAAAAGGGGTATAAAGTTTTTCACCCTCCCTCCAAGAAATATTTTGTCACTATGGACCTGACTTTTCTTGAACAGGAGCCTTACTTCCAACCTACCAGAGCTCAGGGGAGTCTTCTCAACCTCTCTCACCACTTTCCGAGGTAATAACACCTTCCTTGTCCTTCCCACAATCAAATTTGTCGCCTTCTTTACAACAGCCAGAACAGCCCACTCCTTCTTCTTCCGAACATGATCTATCACCCGAAACAGTCACAAAACAATCCACAACTTCTGTCCCACCTATTGTTCATGTTATAACCGACGAAAACGTATCCCTGAGTGCATCTTGCAATCTACTACGCGCCAAGAATTGGATATGAATTCAGCAGCCCATATTTATGAGACAAGTAAGCATTCTTCACAGAATTTAGATGATTTTCCTTTTGCCATTCGTAAAGGAGTTCGAACATGTACTAAGCATCTTATACAAAAGTTTGCTGGTTACTCTTCTCTCATGCCCTCTTTTCAAGCATTTACAGCTAGCCTTGATGCCCACAAAATTCCTAAAGATATTAATGAAGCTCTTAGTGATCCACGGTGGAAGAGAGCTGTCTAAGAATAACTCCCGGCACTTGAAAAAACTGCTACTTGGACGATTACTGATTTACCTTCTGGAAAGAAAGCTGTCGGATGCAAATGGATATTTGTGATCAAATATAATTCAAATGGGAGTATTCAGCGATATAAGGCACAGTTAGTGGCTAAAGGTTTCACACAGACTCATGGCATTGATTTTACCGAGACTTTTGCACCGGTGGCCAAACTTAATACTGTTAGAGTTCTTCTTAGCATTGCTGTCAATCTTGATTGGAACCTACATCAACTTGATGTCAAAAATGCATTTCTTAATGGGCATCTTGCTGAAGAAGTTTATATGAAGATTCCTCCCGGACTTCAAGCTTTTGGAGGAGCAAAGAAAATGTGTAACTTGAATCGGTCTTTATATGGCCTTAAACAATCTCCACGGGCCTGGTTCGAGAGATTTACTATGGTTATCCTCAAAAGTGGATACAATCAATCCCTTGTCGATCACACACTCTTCTTTAAAGCATGCTCGAACAGGAAGAAGGTCCTTCTACTTGTCTATGTCGATGACATTATCATCACAGGAGATGATGAAGCAGAAATTTCTAAACTCAAACAAACACTTCAGAGGGAGTTTGAGACTAAGGACATGGGCAAACTTCGGTACTTCTTGGGAATGGAAGTAGCTCGATCTCAGCAAGGATTAGTCATTAATCAACGGAAATATGTGCTTGATCTTCTCCAAGAAGCTGGTTTACTTGGATGCAAACCAGTCAATACTCCTATGGATGCTAATCTTTCATTCAACTCGGCAGCTCCTCCTCTTCGAGATAAAGAAAGATTTCAGAGGCTTGTTGGGAAACTCATTTATTTATCCCTTACTCGGCCTGATATAATATTCTATGTTAATGTTTTAAGTCAACATATGAGTAGCCCCATTGAAGAGCATATGGCAGCAGCTTATCGAGTCCTTAAATATCTCAAAAAGACGCTCGGACATGGCTTAATTTTTCGGAAAGGTACTGACAGATCTATTAAGATCTATACAGACTCGAGTTGGGCTGGAAATTTGACAGATCAAAGATCCACAACTGGGTATTGTTCCTTTGTTTGGGGTAATCTTGTGACATGGAAGAGTAAGAAACAACCTGTCATTTCTCGAAGTAGTGCAGAAGCTGAATTTCGAGCACTAGCCCAAGGCATGTGTGAAGGCCTTTGGCTTCTTAAACTTCTCAATGAAGTGGACCCTCGAAATGCTAGCGATTTTGAGATTCTTAGTGATAACCAATCTGCTATAAAAATTGCTAAGAACCCAGTTCAACATGATCGTACCAAATATGTTGAAGTTGATAGGCATTTTATAGCCGAAAAAGTCAAGAATGGGACTGCTCGACTATCATACGTTACATCCGCTAGCCAACTCGCTGATCTACTCACAAAAGCTTTGCCTCCAGCAACATATACTGCGTTTATTTCCAATCTGGGCATATACAATGTATATACGCCAGCTTGAGGGGGAGTGTAGGAATATACTTGCCGATGGGACTCTAATATTTAATTTTTATTCCTGCAGATTTGTATGTACATAGTTTACTTGTATTAGGACTTTAACTCTATCTCTACTCTTGTATAGATTAACTAGGAGTACTAGAGTCCTACTTTAAGTTAGCCTTATCTTGGTAAGAGTTTTACCTAACATAGGAGTTTTATTATTAGTCTAATTCCAACTCTTGTAGCCTATATAAAGGCCCCTATTCGACAGAATTAAATCAAGGAAAAATCTTTCTTCTGTCCATATCAATTACTTACAGAATTCAAATGCTTTCTCCTGATTACGAGATTCCTCTCACTCAAAAGCTGAAGTGTCAGTTATACACCTAAATTGCAAGACGAACACAAACAACCACCTTCTATCTGATAAATTAATGATATTTAGATCTCCAAGATTATAAAAGACCAGGTGTGAAGGAATAAAAGTTGGTTTCAAGCTTATAGGTCCTTACAGTCACATGGAGCAGAAATAACATCATTATAGCACCTCTTAGTGCATCCTGGTCCATAAAGAGGTAGTATGTTGATAACTATAGCCATGCAAATTTTATGATCTCAAACGAGCTATAGAAACTACAAATTCATATCAAATTCTTAATCTTTTTGTGTTTGCAGGTCCACCACTCTAAATCTAAGCTCGCTTTGTTCATTGGCTAGCTACTCCAGTAGTTAAGAATGAACACGGTAGACGTGAAAATCACATTTTCTCCCATATTTCTTCCAAGACCATTATTAAAAATAATAACAATAAAGAGCATAAGTACCCAAAAACTCGACAAAAAGAAGTCATGCATAAACACATACCTGAAAACAACTTGAAAGCATCAGGCAATACCCGCTTCTGAGTAACATAAAATACCTCATCCTTTTCCAAAAGATAATGTCCCGTGTCAACAATTATCGGTTTCAATCTCTTGGACCTATAATAAACAACAACCCACATATAGGACTAATATTCATTCATGATTCATCAACTTAACTAAAAGTATATTATACATTCTTAAAGTACATTGCTATAAACTTTCTGTATAAAAGTAAAATCAGAATTTGATTAAGAATGAAAAAAGGACAGAACTGTAACACCAATTCTTACAAAGATACTAGTTTGATATTTGTATCCAGATGTCTAGTTAGCAAAAGAAGTGAAGTAGAGGTGGAGTTAACATACTCTTTCCACTCAATGTAACTGCTGTGATTTACAAAGTTGAGATTTTTCGGAAGATATGATAGAATGTGAAGAAGATCTGCAAACATCCATAAATACCCAGAAATGAAAATCCATCAAATTAAGGAAAAGAAAACACTAAAATTCAAAATTTTAGGATTACCATCTTGAGTAACAAGCGGGTAATCACCAGCATTGAGAGCGATAAACCAATCCCAATTCGATGACAACCGTAGCAAAATGGAGGCACCGTGAAGCGTAGAAGAGATCGTGGAAGATCCTCTTCGGTAAGCATAATTTGATTTACCTATAACGTCGACATTTTGGGCAGCTCTAAAAACGGGCACCGCTAGGACAGAGACGGCCAATCGGTCACGTTCAGTCTGCGGAGCAGACAGGTCTAGGTGAAGAAGGTACTGGTTTCTCGGGTGATATGAAGCGAAGAGGAGGCGGAGGATCCGAGTGGAGTCACCGACGGATCCTGATATGAGGTAAGCAATAGAGGGAGGGGTAGGGCCATATGGGATGTTGGCTAGGGAGACGGGTCGGTTCGGGAAGAGAGACGGGTCGCGTCGGATTGTGAGTAATTGGGAGGCAGAGGTGGAAAGAAGGGAGATGATAAAGATGAGGGAAATGAAGAAGGTTGCAACGACTACGTAAGGACTGCATTTGGAGTGGTCTTTAGGGAGGGTGGTGGTTGTTGTCGCGGTGGTGTAAGGTGGTGAATTTTGGTGGTGCTGCATTCCAGCGGCAAAGTTTTGGATTCGGTGGTTTTGGTTCAGTTTGTATTTTGTTTGGGTGGACAAGCACCTTGTGTTCGTTTAGCAAAAAAACCGTTGTCATGATCTATTTTTAACCTATTGCACTTCTATAAAACACTACTTGCTTAAATACATACATTTGTCCTTTTTATAACCTTCGTAATCTTTTGGATAAATTACATAATGACCATTTAATTAGGAAGATATTTCAATTTAACTATTGATCTATTAATTATATCAATCATGCCATTTAATTATCTAAATGATTTCGACCAAGTCACTTGTTAACATTTAACGGGAAACTAATATGACAGGTAAAAGAATTAGTATAATTTACACACTTACTTTGGTTATCAATTTGATTCCAGATTTAATTTAATTTTGACACCTATTAATCAATGTTGTAAACTATTGACCAAATGTGGTATTTGATCTAGGGGTAGAGGTTGCCCAGTTTGGTACAACACATGTAATTCTTCATTCATATATATATATATATATTAAGTTCTAGTTATATCAGACAAAAAGTAAATAATAGTGGGTGAGGGCTTTATAGTTTACAACAGTTCTTATATATGCACACATATCTTCTTCTTTTTTTTTGAATATATATATGCACATTATATATCTTAAATTGTAGTGAATGTCAAGAAAAATAATTTACTTGGGTGAAGGAAGAGTCAAACTTGCGACACCTAGGATGTAGATGAGCACTTAAACAACTAAACAAAATCTAATAGTTGGTTTATAATTGACAACATTATATATATATATATATATATATATATATATATATATTAAAATTTTATTAATGTAAAATTTAAAATAAAATTGATTCTAAATTTTTTATATTTTTAAACTAAATATATTTTTATTTTCCATATTTATTTTTTTAATTTGGTATATATAATCATTGAATTGATTTATTTATTTAACTTAATTAATAATTTTAAATATTTATTAAAAATAAAAAATAATTAAATGATTATATATATGAAATTATATAAAAATAAAAAATTTATTAAAAAAATCATCTAATAAACTAAAACTTACGAGCACAACTCAAATCAAGATAAATTTATAAATTGGATCTTAAAGTTTTCCATGAAGAGGCCTAAATTTTTAATATAATTTCATATGTATAAGTATTGAATTAAGATCGGAATTAAAATTTTATCTTGTGATTTAAGTTTGTAACACCCTAAAACCAAGTCGGTAAATCTAGGGGTCCAAGGTACTACATTTTTCCGTCATAGTGACTAATCAAATTTAAAATCATAAGTTTAACCAAAGACATTTATGGTGTGTTTCGTTCACGAAATGTTAAGATTAACTCTAGGAATATGATTCATGGAATGTAATATTACCTGACACATTACTAGAAATGTTACATTGCATTGTTTGATTTATTTTGTAGGAAGGTTGTTACATATCTAGATGTTAATAGCTTTAAGGTTATTAGTTGTTATATCAGGGTTCATAAGTTTGTTAAAAAGTTAGTTAGCTTTATCGCCCATCTAAAAGCTTGTATCTATATAAGTCCATATTCTCTTCTCTTGTAAACACAATCTTTCTTTACAAATTAATAAGAAATCATTTTTATCTTTACATGGTATCAGATGAATTTTCTCTAGAAATCATTTTCGCATTATATTCTTTTCTTTTCTTTTCTTTTCTCTCGGATTCTTTTCTTTTCTTCTCTTCGTTCGTCATGGCTGATCAACTCAATGATCAGTTAAATAATGGTTCTAATATATATTATTTGCATCAGTAAAATAATCCTAGAATGTTGTTGGTTACTCAGCCTCTCGAAACTGATAACTACAACAGTTGGCGTCGTTCGATTTTAATGGCATTGTCGGCCAAGAACAAACTTGGCTTTGTCGATGGTTCATTTCCCGTTTCGACCACTACTAATCAAGATCCATACAAAGCTTAGACAAGAGCTAATAACCTTGTGAATTCTTGGTTATTGAATTATGTTTCCAAAGCCAAGCTTGTTCTTGGACTAAATTGAAAAGAATTTAAAATATGCTAATTGTAACACCCTGATTTTTCCCCAAATTAATGAAACCCTAGATTGTTAAATCCCTAGCTCATAACCCTAATTTTTAGGAAGTTTTAGTCTGAATACCTAATTGAAAATAGTGGTTAAATTGAGAATTTTTGGAATTTCAGTGACCAAATTGCAAAGGTTGCAAAACTTAAGTGCCAATCAATAAACCTTAAGTAAGTTTGATGACCCTTTTCGTAATTTACCCATTAATTAGGGTAAAAGCCTATTTTGTTTTTTCATCTGCCTTTTTGCCAGCCGTTTGTTTTCCTCTCTCTCTCTCTCGTCTTTCTTTCGAACAACAACCCAACACCCTTCTTTGTCCGATTAAGCTCCGGCCAAGAGGCCAATGCCGTCTGTTCGCCGTTCCGAGGTCACTAGTGTGCTCACCATGATCGCGCGACCAAAACCCAGTCTCGGGTTTATCCTTGCGCCGTCGTTCTTCACCGGGAAAAGAGGCTGAAGCCTTCGTGTACCCTCGCACCGCCGTCGGTTGCTCGAAAACCGTTCGAAGCTTAGTGTACCATCCTTGCCGCTTCGTCTCCCTTCTCCGTTCAGGTGGGTGAGTCGTGATCACCGCTGGGTTTTGTTGGGGCGTCGTCACCGAGATCCTAGATCTAGGGTTTGTGGATTTAGGAAAAATGGATTAGGGTTAACTAATTTGATTTGGGGAAAAATGAACCGAACCAGTCCTTGAACCGAACCAGACCCTCAGCATAGAACCGAGCCGGATCGTTTGACCAGACCTAGTGACGTTAGTAGCGACGTCATCCGCTGATGACATTGCTGATGTAAGCATGCTGACGTCAGCGATGACGTCATTGTTGACCATGATGACGTTAGCATTGACTTTTTGGGGTTAAAGTCTACTTTATGTTTTTCGACGCCCCGATTCTAGATTTGCAGCCTGTTTTTCCAAATTCGATCCTGAATAGCTTTTTTGGGTATTTTTAATTAATTTATGCTCAGTTGAGAAATTGTGTAAACTGGTTTCTAAATCAGATTTCTTTTGCGTCCAGATGACATAGATTCAGAGACTGAGATTCTTCCTCCTCCCCCACCTGGTTGACCTCCTGCATCTCAACCTTCGAGTTTTACGCACCGTGAATTAATAAGTTTTTTGTGGAGTAGCTTGTGGCATAGTAGTAGTGAAATCTTACATAGTGTTACCCTTGTAGGTGCTGGTCCTGTTCAACCTATTACTAGATCTGAGCGTGGGAGACGTCACTCCCGACGTTGAGCTGTTAGCTGTCTGAGGTGTGTTCTCTATCTGTGCTACATTATCTGTTTGATGTTGTGTGATATCTGATCTGTGCTTGATATGCTTTGTGTATGACTTGCCTTGCATCATACATCGAAATTTGAATAATATATGTCTGACTAAATGCTCATGCATTTTCAGATTTATTATGATTGCATTCAGATTAGTATCGGATTTCCATGTCATATCATTCAGGTTGGGAAATGTACGGGGAAGATCAGTAGTTTCACCATTCGGGCTGAATTCCACTTCGGACTTGGTGACGATGTAGAGAGTGGTTTAGGGGAACCTTACTCTTCGGATGGTGATGTAGATGGGCTCATGACATAGACTTAGGTGCATCGTGCTTTGCATATCTGTGTACTTAAATGACTATGTTGACTGTATGATTCTTGTGATATTCTGTCTGATGCACTTTAGAGATAGACTGAGCTTAATAGCTGACTCCCCCTTAGCTTCTATTTCGGATTCTCAAACATAGGAGTTCGGTACTTGGAGGACAACATTTTTATCAGATTATTTAAAGTTTTTAGTATGGATATTTTTAGATTTCATATTTATATAAGTTATTTTATTATTTGGGGATTTTATGTAATTTCGGTTACTTTTACATTTATTTGGAACTTAAAACTGTTTAACATGCATGGGAATTTAAATTGGATATTTTTGATAATTTATTTTTTTATTATTTTTACCTATACGGCTGCATTTTTTATTTGACGTAATTTAATGTGAAACGGTACCGTTTTTAATAAATAATCTAATTATTTAATTTTCAAAACCTAATAATCATTTTACTGAAGGGACGCATTTTCAACCCGACTTCCTAGATTCGGCCCATAACCCTTGGGTCGGGTTTATGGGGTTACATTTAGTGGTATCGGAGTCTAGGTTCAACCCTTGGACTGTGAGGCTCAAACAAGGTTTTAAACTGAATTTGAACTTGTACATGCATGCTAATGTTTTCGGGAAAATGGGTATTTTTGGGAAAGTAAATATTTTCAAAATTTTGATATATTTTGAATAGAACTCCAAGTACCGAAACCGATCTTAGGACTCTTTAAATTTTGTAGATAGACTAGTATGCCACCTCGTATGAGCTCTAGATTAGCGGCCAGTCGTGGTCGTGGTGGAGTGCGTGGTCGAGGTTGTACCGTAGCAGCTAAGAGCGGTGCTTCACAATCTGTGTCCTAATATGCATAGCTAATATGAGATGACATGAGAATCCCAAGCCTCGTCGTCGTCACCATCATCATCCACGGAATCATCATCATCCTTAGCTTGAGCGCGACGAAAATTCATCCATTGGCCATAAAAGGTGGAGAAGGACATGTCCATAGCTGCATGTTGATTCTCAAGGGATGTGAGGCGGTTCTCATTTGCAAGGAGACGATCCTTTATGGATTGCAAGCGGGTATTGATAGCACCAAACCCTCTAGACATGTTAGTGTCCAAAGAGTTGAACCGCTCGGTAAGGAAAGTTGTGAGAGCTTCATTGTTTGCGATCGGAGCTTGTGGTTGAGGTTCAACTTGAGGTGGAGGTGCTTCCCTATCAACACGTTCCCAATGCCCATTGATGTATTGAAAACCGGACCTGCGGAGAGAAGATTCACCAAGTTTTTTCTTGCGGGGTTCCGGTGAGTCATAGGTGCAATCAAGATTAAGCTTTCCAAAGATGTAACTTAAAACAGTCCCATAAGTGAAAGATTTGAGTGCATCGGTGTCACGGAGCTTAACATTATTTACTATCTTGGTAAACATGATCTTAACAAGATTAGTACGCTCACCACGACGAAAACATTCGAGCCAAAAATAGTCTACTTGACGAACGTGAGAAAATTTACCTCCGGAGGGGCGAAGAAACCACGAGACTATCAAGTGGAGGAACCTATCGTGAGCATCCAAGGCAAGCACCGAACCAGTGTGAGAACCAAAGTGACTCTCATTCTCGATTCCTTCGTTCTTAAGACCAAAAGTAGTCTCTAAGTAAGGGATGTCAATGACAATCTTCTTTCCCAAGATAGAAGACGCAAGGCCAACAACTTCGGAGTTGTCTTCACTATTAATAAATTGGGCATTTGAGTAAAAGAGAAGAACCATGTGCTTGTAGCAAATATCCGGGATGCTCAAGAGACCAAGGAATCCCCATTCTCTTAAACGGGGGAGGTAACGAAAGAGAAAGCGCTCGGAGTCAAGAAACGATAGGTCAACAACACGCTCACGACGAACTTCAAACTCCTTGACATAATTGAAATGCTCCCTCATCTCTGGAGTCCGAAGACTTTCGAGAAACAGCTGGGAGAGATTTGGACGAATACTCGAATCACTTGTTTGACCCATCTTACGCTTTTTGTTAACGTTCTCCGTAGACATCCTAAAAACATAAAGCAAGCAAATTAAAAACAAGTTTAAGTGTATGCATGAAATTTCTTAATTCAATCCAATGGTAAATCCCACTTAGGTTTAAAAACAAGTTTTAGAAACAAAGAAACAAAACAAAACAAAAATTTAAGAGAAAAAAAATTAAAAAACAGTAAAGAAAATTTGAATGAAAACATATATATTCGAATCAAAAAATTGAAGATTTTGAAATTTTTTTACAAGTTTTGAAAAACCCAAGTATCAAAATACATAAACTATACAAAATAAAAATTTTCTAACCTAGGATTCGAATACAAATTTAAGGAAAAAGAAAAGGATGAAAATATACCTTAAATTCGGATTTTGGATGACTAGATGAAAATCCTTGCACAAGATTGTTGATGCTTGCTTAGACTTGTGTTTAAGAGAAAAAACCCTCAAGATTTGGTGAAAAACAATGAGGTTTAGAGGGTTTTTATAGGGAAAAATCGATTATAGGGTTTTTAGGGTTTGGGGAGGGTTTTGATTAAAGTCAAACTTTAACATTAAAAGCCCCTTTAAAGCAGTCCGCTAACCTGTTTCGGAACGGTGTCGACCGTTTCGAAACGTGGGCACGAAAGATTGACCGAATTTTCAACTCTAGCTAACAGTTTCGATACGGGTTTGACCGTATCGAATCCCCGTTAACTCGTACCGAAACTCGTTTCGATACACCCTTTGGCAATAGCAAAAACGTTTCGAAACCCTTGGAAGGCGTTTCGAAACACCCTTCTCTCAGATAGAAATTTAAAGCATCCGTATCGAAACAGGTGGACCCGTTTCGATACACATGAGCCTGGAAGTGCAGATGAGGCTCTAAAAGTGCAGAAAAATGAAATTTTCTAAGGCCTGTCTTGCATGAATGACATGAATGAGTAGGAAACACATATGCAAACAAAAACATACTCCCCCTAGCTATAGGCATGGATGAAATTAGGAGTAAAAACACATAAACATGACATTTCACAAGATCAAGCAATTTTAAGCACAAAATAGGTCCTAAAAGGTCAAGATAGGCTAGTTAGACCTAACTCTCTCCTAAGGGACCAAAAACGCTCTTTGTCTAAAGGTTTTTTAAATATGTCCGTTAATTGATTTAAGGTGTCAACATACTATATAACAACATCTTCTTTAAGGACATGATCTCGAATGAAATGATGCCTTATTTCTATGTGTTTGGTTCTAGAGTGTTGGATGAGATTTTTTGTCAAACATATGGCACTAGTGTTATCACACTTAAGGGGTATGGTTTCAACTTTAATACCATAATCTAAGAGTTGTTGCTTCATCCAAAGACTCGAGCACAACAACTCCCTAAGGATATGTACTCGGCTTCGTTGGTAGATAAGGCTACACTATTTTGTTTCTTAGAGAACCAAGATATGAGCATACTACCTAGGAATTGACAAGTTCTCGAATTACTTTTCCTATCGATTTTACACCCCCATAATCCACATCCGAATAAGCATGAAGGTTGAAGGTGGAGTCTCTGGGGTACCAAAGACCTAAACAAGGAGTATCTCTAAGGTACCTAAAGATTCTCTTAACGGCTATAAGATGAGACTCTCTAGGACTAGCTTGAAACCTAGCACACAAGCATACACTAAACAAGATATTCGGTCTACCTGCGGTAAGGTAAAGCAATGATCCAATCATAGAACGGTAAAGCTTAGAGTCAACACACTTACCTCCTTCATCTTTGTCAAGCTTTGTAGATGAGCTCATAGGTGTGGCTTGAGGCTTTGCATTCTCCAAGCCAAACTTCTTGAGCATATCTTTTATGTACTTTGCTTGATTGATGAAGGTGCCATCCTTCTTTTGCTTGATTTGGAGTCCCAAAAAGAATGAGAGCTCCCCCATCATGCTCATCTCGAATTCACCTTGCATTAGCTTAGCAAACTCTTTGCAATGACATTCGTTAGTAGAACCAAAAATAATATCATCAACATAAATTTGTACTACTAAGATGTCATTTTTATACCTTTTTATAAAAAGTGTAGTGTCCACCTTGCCTTTTTCAAAACCTTTTTCAATTAAAAAGTTTGAAAGTCTTTCATACCAAGCTCTATGAGCTTGTTTTAAACCATAAAGAGCTTTAGTAAGTTTGAAAACATGATTTGGAAATTTTGATTCTTCAAAACCCGGTGGTTGTTCCACATACACTTCCTCATTTATAAAACTATTTAAAAATGCGCTTTTAACATCCATTTGAAAAAGCTTGAAGTCATGATAACATACATATGAAAGAAACATCCTAATGGCTTCCATTCTAGCTACGGGTGCATAGGTTTCATCAAAATCTATTCCCTCTTCTTGAGTGTAACCTTGTGCTACTAGTCTAGCTTTATTTCTTACAATGTTACCACTCTCATCTAGTTTGTTCCTAAAGACTCATTTAGTTCATATGGTAGATTGATTACTAGGCCTATCAACTAATGTCCAAACGTTACTTCTCTCAAATTGATTTAACTCTTCTTGCATAGCCATAATCCAAAAATCATCTTTCAATGCTTATTTTATATTCTTAGGCTTTATGCATGAGAAAAATGCAACATGATTCATAAGTTTAAGAGAAGATCTAGTGGTTACCCCCTTGGATGGATCACCCAAGATTTCACCATCTTTGACATAGTTGAACTCCCTTGGGTAGCTCACTTCCTTTTCCTCAAGAGCCAAGTTCTTCAAGGCTTCAAGAGGTGGATCTTGTGTGTCCTCTTCTTTTGTTGGAATCTCATCCTCCTTTGAAGTTTGTCCTCCATCAAAGTCATTTATGATTCCTACATCATCATCATCACAAGAATCCTTCCTTGGAAGGAGGTTATCATCGAATACAACATTTATAGATTCTTCTACTACTAAAGTTCTCTTGTTAAATACACGATAGGCTTTAGAGGTTAAAGAATATCCTATGAAAATAGCTTCATCACTTTTTGCATCAAATTTACCTAAGTTGTCTTTTCCATTATTTAAAACAAAACACTTGCAACCAAATGGATGAAAATAGCTAATGTTAGGCTTTTTAGATTTCAAAATCTCAATGTAGCAAGCGGTGTTTGTGGCTTACGCCCAAAAATATTTAGGTAAATTGTTTTCACAAAGCATGGTTCTAGCCAATTCTTGTAAAGTTCTATTTTTCCTCTCAACTACCCCATTTTGTTGAGGAGTTCGAGGAGACGAAAAATTGTGGCTAATACCATTTTCATTTAAAAAATCTTCAAACCCTAAATTTTGAAACTCGGTTCCATGATCACTTCTAATATAAGAAATTCTAAGTTTAAGATCATTTTGGGTTAGTTTTGAAAATGTGATGAATTTTTCTAAAGCCTCATCTTTAGTACTTAAAAATAGAACCCCAAGTAAATCTAGAAAAATCATCAACAAGAACAAATGCATAATATTTACCACCCAAGCTCATAGTCCTAATTGGCCCAAATAAATCCATATGGATAAGTTGTAAACACCTACTTGTAGAAACATCATTAATGGATTTAAAGGATGACTTATGTTGTTTACCCTTAGAGCATGCATCATAAATTTTATCGTTTGAGAACTTAATCTTGGGTAAACCTCTAACTAGATCAAGAGAAACTAATTTTTCTAAAACACTAATGCTAGCATGTCCTAGTTTCCTATGCCACAACCATGCATCATTTTCATTTTGAGCTACTAAACATGCATGAGATGTATGTATGTCATCTAGATGTACCATGTAAATGTTACCTATGCGATGACCTATGAGCATAATATTATTAGATTTAATGTCAACAATTTTGCACCCATTTTTATCAAATAAAACATTAAATCCTTTATCACACAATTGACTTATGCTCAACAAGTTATGTTTAAGACCATCGACATACAAGACATTTTTAATAAGAATATTAGAGTGATTACCTATGGAGCCAATACCTTTAATGTGGCCTTTGGAGTTGTCACCAAATGTCACCACTCCTCCACTTTTTGGCTTTAGATCCATGAATCTACTCTTGTCTCCGGTCATATGCCTTAAGCATCCACTATCAAGGTACCGTGAGTTTTGACTTTGTGCTTTGGCCTTGTAGCAATGCTCCCCCTACAAACAAAGATATTAAGCTTTTGTTTTTGGTACCCAAATCATTTTGGGTCCACGAGTGTTAGCTCCCATTAACTTGGTTCCCTTAGGAATCCAATGTGACATAGCAACAATATTATTAGATTTTACAAGTTCCTTAGGAACCCATACACTTCTAATCCTTTTAGTTCTACTATGTCTAGGAAGGCTACCTTGTTTGTAGTTATTGGTCCTTTTCTTAGGTTGGTTTGTTTTAGAATATTCACCTATTTCATGCTTCACACTACCAACATTTTTAAAGGACTCTTTGAGCTTGTTAAGCTCATCTAACACCTTTTGGTGTTCACTATTACATTGAGAAAGAAGATTATTAAGGTCAACATTTTCATCTTGGAAGAATTTTAGTTCATCTTTCAACCCTAAAATCTTTTTCTCATATTTTAAATTAGCTTGAGAAACTGAGTCATTTTTATCATTTAATTCTGAAATAATTTTCTTATTCCTAATGACCGACTCCTTGTATTTCTCAACTAATTCATCATAGACCTCTTGCAACTCATCATATGCATCATTTAATTCATCATATATAAAATCAAAAGATGATGAGTTAGAGGTTACCATGGAGGAATCCTCCTCAAGTGCCATTAGGCAAAGGTTGGCCACTTCTTGTTCGTCATCCTCGGATGACTCCTCATCACTCCAAGTAGCGAGCTTGGCTTTGAGCTTCTTCTTCTTCTCAAAGCCTTTTTTTCTTGAGTTGAGGGCACTCCGAACGAATGTGACCGGGTTTATTGCACTCAAAGCAAATGATTTGATCCCTTTCTTCTTCTTTGTTTTTACCTTTGAAGTCCATCTTTCTTTGAATTTTTCTTCCCCGGTTGGACCTCATGAAGCGTGAGAATCGTTTGGCTATCATAGTCAATTCTTCTAGCTCATCCTCCTCACTAGAAGAGCTATCCTCAAGTAATGAAGCTTTGAGAGCTATTCCCATCTTCTTCTTCTTTTCCACCTCTAGCTTCTCTACTCTTTTCTCTTCTTTCTTCTTTTCTTCTTCCCTTCCTTGCTTCATAATCTCATGAGTAAGGAGAGAACCCACTAGCTCATCAAGCTTTAGAGTCTTCAAATTTTTGGCCTCTATGATGGCGGTTCTCTTCCCATCCCAAGATTCGGGAAGTGAGTAAAGTAGCTTCCGGACAAGCTTGTCTTCCGGTATAGTCTCTTCAAATCCTTTAAGCCCATTGACTATGGTTGAGAAGCGATCAAACATCTTGGACACCGTCTCATCGGACTCCATCTTGAAATTATCACAACTAAGATTGAGAATTCCAATCTTGGTTTCCTTCACATCGTTGGTTCCTTCATAGGTGGTCTCAAGAGTATCCCACACTTCTTTGGCACTCTCAATGGATGAGACTTTGGAGTAGATATCCGGACCGAAAGAGCAAAAGAGCATGTGAAGAGCTTTGTCATTTATTTGGATCTTCTTCCTCTCTTCTTCACTTATCTCCATCTTTTTCTTCAAAACCATCTTCCTTTCATTATCTTGCTTCAATGGAATGTAGGGGCCATCTTCAATGACATCCCAAACCAAGTAATCGTTGGACTTGATGAAGAGGCGCATCCGATTCTTCTAAAACGGATAGTTGTCACCATTGAAGAAAGGTGGTTTTGTAGTGGATTGAGACTCATACATGCTCAAACCGGAGGTAGATGCCATCTCTTGATTTTTGGATGATCACACTCTTCCTAGGAACTCCTCTTGCGGTTGTTAATCCTCAAAGAGGTAGACTCTGATACCAATTGTTGAGTGGATCGAATGATCGAAATAAACCAAGAGGGGGTGAATTGGATTTTTAAAGTTCTTGGTGGTGGAATTTGCAAATAAAAATGGTAGATAAGGAATTTTAGAGTGGTTCAAGTTCCAAATGAACTCTATATCCACTACCTTAGCTTCACTAAGGATTTGCAACAATTCCACTAACTGCTCTTCCCCTTTTCTAGGCTAAGGAGGTAACCCTTACAATTTTCGGTCAAATTTTCTACCCAAAATTTGACCCAATCCTCACACAATTGAAACAAAGAAGTTGTTGGCTAAAACAAGTATCTCTCAATACACAATATTGCCCAATTTCAAGCACTCAACCCAATTGAAATGATAAGAATTAAAATACAATTGGGGTTACAAGACAATAATGGGATTTAGGCACAAATGCTTGGATTTGATGTTTGGATGTTTTCTTTAGGATCAATAGTTGTTGCTGAAGCTTTTAGAGGTCCCTTTTATACCTTCTCATTGAATTCTAGTTGTTGTGGTTGATGCATTCATCAATAGAGCCGTTGGGGGTTTTCTCTTGCCTCCATAAATGTAGTCTGCAACCAACCGTTTCGAAACGCCCGACCTTGTTTCAAAACATACCAAAATTGAAAGAGCTGTTGGGGTGCATTAAAGAGCCTGTATCGAAACGGTTTGAAATGTTTCGATACGCTAAGAGCCGTTTTGAAACCTGTTTCAAAACATTTTGCCACTGCCAAGGACCGTATCGAAACGGCTTGAGATCGTTTCGATACGCCTTATCGATTTGTTTAAAATCAGTTAAAAACATTCAACGGTCATATTTTTCAAATCAAATTGAATACCGTTTCGAAACACTGGATGTCGTTTCGATACGGTGTCTCAATTTTCTTAAGCCGTTTTGAAACCTGTTTCAAAACACGGGTTGGCAGTGTTGAAATCGTTTCGATACTCGTTCCGAAACATGAGCTCATAGTTTCAAAACTGTTTCGAAACGCCTAAGGCCATTTCGAAACGGTGACTCGAAAATCACTGTTTTGGCTTTAAGAACACTTAGAAAACATTTGATAAATTCAGTTTTTAACTTACGCATATTGTTTAAAACATATAGAGAGGTTTGGGGACTTAAAAATTCGTTTTCACATTTTCAATTTAGTCCTTAGGTTCTTTAGTTATATCAAAATTAAAATATCGGTTTCACACTATCAACCAAACACTTTTTCTCCAACAAATTTACTTTGATTTCCACATCATTTGATGAGGTTTCAATCACTCTTTGATTCCTAATCAATCCTTCAACAAATCCACTTGATTTCTACATTGAATTTTCAAGAAAACTTGCCCAAATCAAGGAGAAATCATCCATTAGAGGTAAGCTTCGTCCTTCTCCTCTAATGATCAATTCTTTACTGAAATTCCCAAGTTATCAATCATTTATTAATGATTTTTAAGTGGTTTTAATGTTAGAAACATGAAATTGGCTTAAAACTCAAGATTTTGGAAGAGATCTTGAAGATTTTCGTGGTGATTGATTGGGCTCTGTTTTGAGATGGTTTTCTAATGTATTTTGGATGTTAAATGATGTTATAAATGAGTTTTTATAAATCCAATCCTGAATAGGTTGTTTTCCTAAGTTTTTGCTTGTTAAAATGGTGGTTTTTTGGGTGATTTTGGTGTTCTGCTATAGCTGGAGGTATAAGGACGTGGTTGTGTTAGTTTTTTATGTTAATTGATGTTTAGAAATGATTAGAAGTGATGGATCTTGGCTGGGTTTGATTTTGGAAGAGTTTGGAGGTGATTTCGGTAGTGTTTGGTAGCCAAAATGTGGTTTTTGTGTAGAGCAGCGAGTTTAGGTATGTGGCTGATGATTTCAATGCATGATGAAGCATTAATCCTCTGCTCTTATGTGTTTAAAACAGGGGAGACATCTTCGGATACATTTGGAGTTGATCCGGAAGCTTAGTTAGCGTTTCGGCAATCAAGCGAAACGTAATCGGTGAGTGTGTATGGTTATAGAAGTCCTTGAGGGACAAAGAAACAAGGTTTAGGGATTTAGGAAAGGTTTGAAACACCTTCCTAAGTCCGGAAGTAAGTATTGGCTAGATTTCTCTCTAGAATGTGGTGATTGCCTCTTAAATGCTTTTACATGCTCATGGTTTTGGATTGATAAATTCCTACTGTTTTGATGCATGAATTATAGCATGAGATGATGCTTGAAATGATTTCATAAAGTAACATGTTGCATAATGGAGATTTGAGCTTTTATGTTGAAGCATAGCAAATGTTATGATTTTGAAATGAGATGAGAATGTTGAGTTTTAATGCATGAAAAACAGTAGGTGTGATGTTGATTTGACATAATGTATTGGCATAGATGTTCAGATACTTACCGGATATAATTGATCGATCAATAGGATGAGAGTGCACTATAAACTAAAAATTCGCACGTGCTCTTTGGTTAAGCCAAAGGGAGAGAACCGATGATGGGCATTCCATCGGGTAGGACTTAGTGAAATACCCAAGCTTTGTGGTAATGAGAGATTCCGCCATGTGAGTACGGTGATGTGAGATTCCACCGGAAACTATGTTGCTAGACGAGTGAGTACGGTGATGAGAGATACCATCGGAAGTGTTTAGTGAGATGTCCGCATATCCGAGTAATAAATAGATGTCAAATGCCAATATAAAATATGTTATGGTTTTTGATTCACATGTGCCTTTGATGTAATGGTTTATGCTATGAGAAATGCATATGTGGTTTGTTTATGAAATGCTTTAGAGTACAAGCATGAATTTGGCTTTTCCATGAGTTTTGCATTGGTTTAAATGCATGAGATAGAATAAAGGTACATGTGGTTTCAATGAGAAATTGCTTTGAAAGGGTTCCAAGCATGAGATAGAAATGAGCACGTGGTTAAAAGCTTTTAATGAAAGTGTTTTCAAGTTGTGCATTATTGGGTTGGGTTTCTTTAGAGCATGCCTCACTAAGCATTTGTGTTTACGCTCTATCTTTTACCAATAATGCATATAATTGAAGTGTTTTCGGGCATCAAGGAAGCTAAGTTAATCCAAGGAAGTCCAAGCTCATGTATGGTGAAGTTTTTGTACACTTTAGTTTTGATAGATTGGCAATGGGAAACCAAGAATTGCATTTGGGAGACGTGTTAAACTTCCTAAGGTTGTGGCTTGTTTGGTTTAGCTAGTTTGGATTTTAAATGGCCTTAATTGCTTGTTTTGAGGTTGGATTGCCTATTTGGGTTTTGAGATTAGGAAGCATGCCTTTAGAATAATGAAACTTTGTGTACGATGCTATGATTGCGCTTGAATGTCTCATATATGTTCATTATATGTATGATGACTTGTTGGTATGGTTAGAGAGTCTTTGGGGCATGTTTGAGTAGGTAATTGAGTGAAAAACCAGCAAATGCTGCAGTTTCTGGGCAGGGTGTATCGAAACACCCCATGGTGTTTCGGAACGGGGGCCTGAAATGGCCTTGGCGTTTCGAAACGAAGAGAGATGTTTCGATACATTTTGGCTACTGGAGCTATATGTTTCGGAACTAGTCTCGGAACATACCCGCGTACCGAAACAGTCAACGCCGTTTCGATACAGCGTTTCAGTACGGTGAGTAGGCGTTTCGAAACGGTTTACTGTTGGACCCAGATTTGAACGGTTTGAAGATTGCATGCTTTACATTTTAGTCCTAAATGTTGAGATTGCAATTGCTTGAGCTTGAGATGTCCTTTTAAGTTGAAATTTGGCAGAGAAGCATATAACATGACTAATTTCAAGATGGTAACCTTAAAATCAATGAAGTCCCTCTAATTTACAGAAATTACTTGTTGGTCCCTAAACTTGTGTGAAGTGCATTTGAGTCCCCATATGTTATCCGATCGCTGTGCCCTTCTCAATCATGATTCGTTAGTACTCACTTAGGGTTAACATGTACCTAGACAAGATTAAAATGAAAAAAAGGGTCGTTAATCAAGGTTGACTTTCAGGTTGACTTTGATTTTCCCCGTGTAATCTTCGTAGTTTGGGTCAATCGTCTAGGCCGGGCTAAGGGGGTTACATCCCTAATTTTTTATTTGACGTTATTACTGTATCGATACGTGGGACCGTATCGGTACGTTTTGACCTGGATTACTTCCCTTGACTTATCCGTATCAATACGCGGGGTCGTATCGATACGCATTTAGCTTTTAAGATTTCCCTTTGATGAATCTGTATCGATACGCTTCAGCCGTATCGATACTCCTTTACCAGATAAGGCATTTTTGACAGATTTAAGTTCAAAAAACCAACTTTAAACGTCCCTAAATGCATGTGAATGACATATGAACAAGTTTTAATGACTAAACTTAATGCATACTCCCCCTAGCAACACGCATAGAAGCAAAAAGAGGCAAATTAACATAAGCATGAATGTCAACCAATTTCAAGCAAATTTTTGACAATTTGGGACCTAAGAAGGGTCAAGAAAGGCTAGTTAAACCTAACTCTCTCCTAGGGGTCCAAAAACGCTCTTTATCTAAAGGCTTTGTGAATATATCCGCTAATTGGTTCAAGGTATCAACATAGTCTAGAACAACATCATTTTTCAACACATGGTCTCTAATGAAATGATGTCTAATTTCTATGTGTTTGGTCTTAGAGTGTTGGATGGGATTCTTAGTGAGACAATTGGCATTAGTGTTATCACACTTAAGGGGTATAGTTTCTACTTCAACACCATAATCTAAGAGTTGTTGTTTCATCCACAGGACTTGAGCACAACAACTCCCTAAGGATATGTACTCCGCTTCGGTGGTAGATAAGGCTACGCTATTTTGTTTTTTAGAGAACCAAGATACGAGCATACTACCTAAAAATTGGCATGTCCCGGAGGTACTTTTCCTATCTATCTTACACCCCCATAATCCGCATCCGAATAAGCATGAAGGCTAAAGGAAGAATCTTTAGGATACCAAAGGCCTAAGTTAGGTGTGTCTCTAAGGTATCTAAAAATTCTCTTAATGGCAACTAAGTGTGATTCTCTAGGACTAGTTTGAAACCTAGCACACAAGCAAACACTAAACATGATATCCGATCTACTTACGATAAGGTAAAGCAAAGAACCTATCATGGATCTATAAAGCTTAGAATCAACACACTTACCTCCTTCATCTTTGTCAAGCTTTATGGAAGAGCTCATAGGTGTGGCTTGAGGCTTTACATTCTCCAAGCTGAAGTTTTTGAGCATATCGTTCACGTACTTAGCTTGATTTATGAAGGTGCCATCTTTCCTTTGTTTGATTTGGAGTCCCAAAAAGAATGAGAGCTACCCCATCATGCTTATCTCGAACTCACTTTGCATTAGCCAGAGAAAATTCTTTGCAATAACATCATTAGTAGAACCAAAAATGATATCATCAACATAGATTTGTACTACTAAGATGTCATTATTATATCTTTTTATGAAAAGTGTAGTGTCCACCTTACCTTTTTCAAAACCATTTTCAATTAAAAAGTTTGAAAGTCTTTCATACCAAGCTCTAGGAGCTTGTTTTAAACCATAAAGAGCTTTAGTTAGTTTGAACACATGATTTGGAAATTTTGAATCCTTAAAACCCTGTGGTTGTTCAACATACACTTCTTCATTTATAAAACCATTTAGGAAAGCACTTTTCACATCCATTTGAAAAGGCTTGAAATCATTATAACATGCAAATGCCAAAAGCATCCTAATGGCTTCCATCCTTGCTACGGGTGCATATGTTTCATCAAAATCAATTCCCTCTTCTTGAGTATAGCCTTGAGCAACAAGCCTAGCCTTGTTTCTCACTATATTACAATTTTCATCAAGTTTATTCCTAAAGACTCATTTAGTTCCTATAGTAGATTGATTACTAGGCCTTTCAACTAATGTCCAAACTTTACTTCTCTCAAATTGATTTAATTCATCTTGCATGGCCAAAATCCAAAAATCATCTTTTAATGCTTCTTTGATATTTTTAGGCTCAATGCATGAAAGAAATGCAACATGGTTCATTAATTTGAGAGAGGATCTAGTAGTTACCCCCTTGGATGGATCACCCAAGATTTCACCACCTTTGACATAGTTGAACTCCCTTGGGTAAGATACCTCTTTTTCCTCAAGAGTCAAATCCTTCAAGGCTTCAAGAGGTGGATCTTGTGCGTCTTCATCTTTAGTTGGAGTCTCATCCACCTTTGACGTTTGTCCTCCATTAATGGCATCAAGAATCCCTATATTATCATCATCACAAGATTCCTTCCTCGAAAGGAGGTTATCATCGAAAACAACATGTATAGACTCTTCTACTACTAAAGTTCTTTTATTAAATACACGATAGGCTTTAGAGTTCAAAGAATACCCCAAGAAAATATCTTCATCACTTTTAGCATCAAATTTACCTAAGTTGTCTTTTCCATTATTTAAAACAAAACACTTGCAACCAAATGGATGAAAATAGCTAATGTTAGGATTTTTAGATTTTAGGATCTCATATGGTGTTTTCTTCAAAATTGGCCTAATCATTACACGTTTTATAATGTAGCAAGCGGTATTTGTGGCTTCCGCCCAAAAATATTTAGGTAAATTATTTTCACAAAGCATGGTTCTAGCCATTTATTCTAAAGTTCGATTTTTCCTCTCAACTACCCTATATTGAGGAGTTCGACGTGCGGAAAATTATGGCTAATCCTATTTTCATTTAAAAACTCTTCAAAACCTAGATTTTGAAATTTGGTTCCATGATCACTTCTAATGTGAGAAATTTTAAGTTCAAGATCATTTTGAGTTATTTTAGAAAATGTAATGAATTTTTCTAAAGCCTCATCTTTTGTACTTAAGAATAGAACCCAAGTAAACCTAGAATAGTCATCAACAAGTACAAATGCATACGATTTACCACTCAAGCTCATAGTTCTAATAGGCCCAAAAAGATCCATATGAATCAATTGTAAACATCTACTAGTAGAGACATCATTAATGGATTTAAATGAAGTTCTATGTTGTTTACCCTTAGAGCATGCATCACAAATTTTATCATTAAAGAACTTAAGTTTGGGTAAACCTCTAACTAGATTAAGGGAAATCAATTTTTCTAAAACACTCATGCTAGCATGTCCTAATTTTCCATGCCAAAGCCATGAGTCATGTTCATCATGTGCAACTAAACATGTATGAGATGTATGGATGTCATCTAAATGCACAATGTAAATATTGCCTATTCTATGCCCTATGAGCATCAATTGATTTGTTTTAATGTTCACAATTTTGCAACCACTTTCATCAAATAAAACATTAAAACCCTTATCACATAATTGGCTAATGCTCAATAAATTGTGTTTAAGACCGTTGACATACAAAACATTTTCAATGAAAATAGAAGAGTGATTACCAATGGAGCTTATTCCTTCAATGTGGCCTTTGGAGTTGTCATCCAAAGTTACCACTCAACCACTCTTTGGCTTTAGTTCCACGAATCTACTCTTGTCACCGGTCATATGTCTTGAACATCCACTATCAAGGTATCATGAGTTTTGGCTTGAAGCTTTGGCCTTGTAAAAATGCTCCCCATACAAATAAAGAAATTAGGCCTTGATTTTTGGTACCCAAATCATTTGGGGTCCATGTGTGTTAGCCCTCAAAACCTTGGTTCCCTTAGGAATCCAAGAAGCAATAGCATTCATGTTATTAGAAATAATGAGTTCCTTAGGAACTCAAACACTCTTAATCCTTTGACCTCTAGATTGCTTAGGAAATTTTTTTGTTTAGGAACAAAAGTTTCTCTTTTTACATATTGGGATTTAGAAGACTTTTCTTTTTCAAAATGGTTTTTCCCAATAGCAACATATGTTTTAAGATTATCCACTTCCTTTGTGTGATAATCTTGAAAATCGAAAAGAAGTTTTTCAAGCTCAAAGTTTTTCTTTTTAAGATCATTTGAAAGATTTACTAAGTACAAAACCTTCTTTTCCAATTCCGAGTTAGTTTTTGAAATAGATTCATTTTGAGTTTTTAAATCGGAAATGTTTTTCTTGTTTCTCAAAATAGACTCCTTATATTTTCCAACTAACTCATCATAAACCTCTTGCAATTCATCATAAGCATCTTGAAGTTCATCAAAGGTAAAATCAAAATTAGATGAGTTAAGGTTTACCTTTGGTTCATCATCAATTGTCATGAGACAAAGATTAGCCACTTCCTCCTCCTCCTCGGATGACTCCTCGTCACTCCAAGTTGCTACTTGAGCTTTGAGCTTGTTCTTCTTTCTCAAAGCTCTTCCTCTTCAATTAAGGACATTCGGAACGGATATGGCCAGATTTTTTGCACTCATAGCAAATAATTTGGTCCTTCTCCTCTTCTTTACTCTTGCTCTTGAAGTCTCCTTTTCTAATGAACTTTCTTCCATGGTTGGACTTCATAAAGTGAGTGAATCGTTTGGCCAACATGGTCATCTCCTCATCTTCATCTTCACTAGAATCGCTTTCATGATATGAAGCTTTAAGAGCGATTCCAATCTTCTTCTTCTCAACCTTCTTCTCCTCCATTTTCTTTTCTTCTTCTCTTCCCTTCTTCATGATTTCATGGGTGAGTAAAGATCCAACAAGATCATCTAGCTTGAGAGTCTTCAAATCTCGAGCTTCAATAATAGCCGTTCTCTTGCTATCCCATGATTCTGGAAAAGAGTACAACAATTTTCTCACTAGCTTGTCTTCGGGGATGATCTCACTGAAACCCTTCAACCCATTGACTATGACCGAGAATCGATCAAACATCTTGGAAACACTCTCATCGGGATCCATTTTGAAATTTTCGTAGCTTAGATTGAGTAGCCGATTTTTGTTTCCTTGATGTCACTAGTTCCCTCATATGTTGTCTCGAGGGTGTCCAAAACTTCATTGGCATTCTCGATCGAAGACACCTTGGAGTAGATATCTGGACCAAGCGCACAAAAGATGACATGAAGAGCTTTATCATTTACTTGCATCCTTCTTCGATCATCTTCGGTCATTTCGGCCTTGACCTTTGGAACAAGTCTTCCTTAACCTTCTCTCTTCATCGGTATGAATGGACCTTCTTCAACCACATCCCACACCATGTAGTCAGTAGACTTGATGAAGAGCCTCATCCTATTCTTCCAATATGGGTAGTTATCCCCATTGAAGAATGGTGGCTTGGTGGTAGATTGTGACTCGTAGATGTTGGAATTTGAAGTGGATGCCATTGCTTGACTAGTTGTTGATCAAACTCTCCTAGAATCAACTCAAGAGGGTTGTAATCCTTCCAATGAGTGTAGCTCTGATACCAATTGTTGAGTTGATCACACAATTGCAAATGGCCAAGAGGGGAGAATTGCGATAAAAATTTTGGTGGGTAAAAATATAGAAAAATAAAGTTGTGACACAAAGCAATTAGAGTGGTTCAAGTTCTCTGAACGAACTCTACATCCACTACCTTAGTTCCCACTAAGGATTTTCAACCAATTCACTACTTGAATTCTTCCCCCTTTTCTTTGATAGGAGGGAACCTTACAATTTGATTAAGCTTTCTACCCAAAGCTTAATCCACTCACTTTTACAAGAGAAGTATTTGGTAAACTCTAAAAGTTCCTCTCAAAGGATGATTGTTTACCCAATTACAATTTCACACTCCCCAAACTCACAATAAAAGATTACAATGAGAATACAAGAGTTGGGTACAAGAATTTGACTCTAAAGGTGCAAAGTTTGGATTTGAGTGCTTTGATGTTGCTTGTAGGTTTAATAGTTGTTGCTTGTTCAATTGAGACTTGTTTTTGTACCCTTGCATTGAATTCTAGCCGTTTGGGTAGTTGGGATCATCAATAGAGCCGTTGGGATGTAATTTCCCGCAATAAATGCAGCTCTGCTGCCTACCGTATCGGTACGGCTAGGGGGCGTATCGGCACCTGTATCAAAGAGGAAAGAGTCGTTGTGACTGAAAACATCGCGTATCGATACGCTTAAAGGGCGTACCGATACGGTTTTTAAGAGGCGTATCGATACGGAATTTGCGCACTGAAATTCCAACTTTGGTTTTGATAAAGAGCGTATCGATACGGCTACTTAGCGTATCGGTATGGTATAACGGTCATTTAAATTTTGGGATACCAACTAACTGACAAGTCAACGATCGAAAATTAAATGCAAAGATTTTGCAAAGTCAAGCAAATCGTATCGATGCGGTTGCAAAGCGTATCGGTACGGTATCGTTTAAAGTCTTGCCTAGATGAATATCGTATCGATACGGAGTAATACCGTATCGGTACGCTATGGCCTATTAAAATTCCAGTGACTAAAAATCGTATCGATACGCCTGAGCGTTTTGCTGAAGTTTGGCTTGAAAATACATAAAAAGACTTAGTGGATTTTGAACATTTAAGAGAGTTTTGTCTTGAAGTATAGTTTGGTTCAAAAAGACTTGTCAATAGTGAGACTTTGAAGAGTACTTAAAAATTTATTGTTTTACAAATTAGTCCATAAGTTTAGGTGTTATATCAAAATCAATTTTGGTTTCACACTTACTTCGACCCCGAACCGAAGCCACGAGCTCTAACTCTTATCCCTGACCTCGCACCGTAGAAGAAACTGAAACCGACGTCGTCACTAGTGGAGAGGCGATCAACAACCATCGTGAACCGAAGAGCAATAACCGACTATGGTCGATGGAATATGGGTTTGGAGATGCTAGGGTTCGTGCGGAATTGGGGATTTTCCCTTTAGCTTCCAAAGCAACTTCTATCTTAAATTTTATGTTAACAGGTATGTTTAGGGGTGCTCAAAAATATCTGATCAATTTGATTCGATTATATATTGATCTAATTTGAAAATTTGGATATTCGATCTAGTTTTTATTTTCAGATCGGATATTCGATCCAATTTTTAATTTTTTCGGATTGGATACGGATCACAAAATTTCAAGTTTCGGATTATCTGAAAATTCAATTTTCATTAATATTAACCTTGTTATATTTGACAATCTGGTGCTTGTTATATCCAAAAATTTTAAAAATTGAAACTTTCATAAATGCGAATCTTGTTTTATTTTGCAATTTGTTGTTTATTATATTCGAAATTCCGAAATTTTTATAAATACAACATTCAAATTCAAAAAATTAGTTTAATCAAATTATATTTTCGGATAATCAAATATTTGAATATCCGATCTGCATATCCGATATCCGAATATGCAGATATCCGCTTTTTCCCGAATCGATTACGGATCACTATATCATCGATCCGAAAATCCAAAAATCCAAAAAAATCGAATTCGGTCCAATCCAATATCCGACAATGAACTCCCTTAGTATGTTTTCAAATGAAGGGTCAAACCCGCAGTGTCACCATATTTACGCTGTTTCCCTCCTTGGATTTATGTGATTTACCTTCCATTTCTGCTCACATATTTATTTATGTATCATGCACATACTTTAAAGGTATACAATTATATGTTTTTATGTTTTTATTTATATAGTATAAGCATATATATATATATATATATATTCAATTACCCTTTCAATTAATATTTAAGTAAGTATTTTAAAGGGTAATTTTTACATGTGGTCTCTTTTGTTTAGGTTTATTCTATTTTGGTCACTCACATTCAAAAAAATATATTCTTGCCAGTTATGTTTTGAATTGTGTTTATTTTGGTCCCTTGGCCGTTAACCTCTGTTAATAAAAAAAATATTTTTAATTTAACTTCTAAACTTTCAAAACTATATTTTTCACCATCTTCTTCAAAAACTTTAAAAATAAAATTACAAGTACCACCCAACGAATTACTGGCTCTAAGGGTGCTAACGAGCTGAGCTTGACCAAGTTTGGCTCGGATCGGAAACGATACTATTAGGCCCAAATCAAGCTCAATGCTCACCGAGCTCAAAATTTTAGGCTCAAGCTCGACTCGAAAACAATACTATTGAGCTCGACTTGAGCACAAAGCTCAAATTTAAAGCCATCTCAACTAAAAACCCATAGGAACAAAAGGCTTATGTTTACTTGATCTCAACTGAAAGGCCAAGAGTAAATTAGCTTAGTGTTCTAAGTTTAAGCACCTATTTATAGGCTGCTTGCACTCCTTGCTTTATGTATGTTAAAGATGTGGGATATTGGTGTATATTAAAGCTGTTTCTCCTTCTCAAGCTTTATACGGATAGCTAAATACCCATTTCAACCATGTTACTTTTTAGTTTTATTATTTTAGTCCTTGATCTTTTCTTAATTTATAGTGTAAAGTTTACTTTAATTCAATTTATTCATTTAATTTTAGTAATCTACTACTATAAGTGTTAGAAAACAATCTAAAAATTATTAGAAGTGAATTTAAATAATTACAACTATAATTTAGAAATAACTTTTTCTTAATTGTTGTATCTTTTGCTAAACAGATTACTTTTAGTGCATACATATATACATATATAATTATTTCGAGCCTGTTTACGAGCTTTTTGAGCCGAGCTTGGGTCGACTCGGCTCGGGTTATTAAGATCTTGAGTCGAGCCCGAGCCCGAGAAGCTCGCGAGCCGGTCAAGCTCATTATCACCCCTAACTGGCTCCGGTAAATGCTGGACTGATTGCAACTTCATCACCTCCTGAACCACACTAGCATCATTTACAAACAGATTAGCAGCCAAAAGAAACACTATAAAAATGGTGCATAATAATAGATGGACGATATTTCCAATTCCACACAAAACACGCATAGGTGTAAGTGTGATTCAACTAATATCCATATCCAACACCAAGAGAAGAAAATCTATTTCTATGACCATTCATATCATTTTGCTCTCATGTTTATCACCTCATATATAAAACTTTAACTATTTCTTTTTGGGAAAAATAAATATAGTGCCAACTGAAACCTCTATTGTTAAGGCATGTACATAGGAGACCAATAACTTTTGATCATCTCTTACCTTGCTAACATAACATTCAGAAATCGATAGAAAACCTAGTAAATAACCCCATTGAACAAAAACGCTTACTGAAGTTCACAAATCATAAAAAGTGAAGTCCATAAGGGCAAACCACACTCAATTCAGTTCACTAATCGATTCCAACATGAGCAAAGGTAATTTTAGTCATATGTGTAGCGACTAAAAACTTACGAGTGTGGGTGTGGTGAGTATGAAAAGAAAAATACATAAAATACCCACATGCATGTTTATTTTAAAACTTACTTAAAATAGGATTTAAATTTTTTTTAAAACCCTTTTTATTATTTTTTTAAACAAAAATAGAGTCGGCACCAGCCGTTTTAAAAGGGGTAGACCGGACACCACGAAAACAAAACCAGAGATCCCTTCTAAAAACGAGTCCGGGAGTCGGTTACACGCGAGGAAGGGTTAGCACCCTCGTCGTGCCCAAAAGTTGGTACCTAAAGGTTCGAATCGCATTTTTTAAGAAAAATATGATTTCGGCTTGATTGAATTTAAAACCCATAAAATGCATGGATGCATGGTCATACGAGTTTGCAACCTAACTTGTGGCCCACGACACCTAAGGAGACGACACCCGAATGCTCGGGATGACGCTCCCACGTGGATATCGTGACCACAAGTGCTAAAAAAAGATAAATAAACATAACGATAAAATGCATGGACAAATGAGTATGTTATCATGACAAGGACAATCGAAAATAAAATAAAATGACCACATGTATTTACAAAAGGCATTTAACAATAATAAACATAATAACAACATACAACGATCCTACGTATGTTAAACATTCGAAATAGAATAATACATGCATATACAAAGTCGCAAAAAGGTTAAACGACGTATATACATTGTTACCTAAATAACCAAACCATTAACAACATATATATGAGCGTATCTACATAAAAACTCATGCTAAAAGGACGACTGGAGTACATGCGAAAACGCGTATAAAACAACCTCGTATCATATATGTAACCACACAAGAATCTTACAATACCATATCCATATGAATCATATTACGTAAAGTAATCACATTTGGACCATATAAAATTACCAAGCAAATATACTTGTATCAATGAGACAAAATTAAACGAAGAAAGGCTGAAAACTTGTTAGGGGTGAATGAGGGATTATACCGCTGCCTTAAGGATTAAAATGCACATAAAGTAAAACTTTAAGGGTTCAAAAGAGGGTTAATCCTACCACAAATGCTCTAATTGAAAACAGATGAAATCGGGAAGGAACTTAAAACAACGGGGACTAAATCCGGGATTAAAGAAAGCGAAAGCCCCTGAGATGAAAATGCAAAAACGGGATTAAACCATTTTTAAAAGCTTAAGATGGTACTTAATAGATTTTCAGATGAAATTTTTTTCTTCTTTTGGAAAATTCGAACCCAAAAATACATCTTTCCCTTTCTTATTTTCCTTAGCCAACCCTAATAAACCCTAAAAAATAGCCGCCATTACACGCCGATCGTCGATAACCAGCGCCGACGAGACCCTAATCGAACAAAAAAAACTCCCCTTTTATCCTTACTGTCGAACTTCAATTTCAAAGAAAGTCCCCATTTTGTATTCAAATCCAAAAAACTGAAACATTTCTCTTTTCTTTTGATTTGAAAGAAAACAAGGCAAAATCGGAGAAAGGAAGAAAGAGCCCTTCGGCGAATTCCCCAAGCGGTTCACCATTCACGGCTTGTCACCGATGGGGATACGAAGAGTTGAAAAAAAACAACGAAGGTGAAAGATCTCCACCCTAACCCCCTACTTTTATGTGTTTATGCGTGCAATTCCATTTGTTTTTAAGGAAGAAGGTACCACGAAATTTTGCTTTGTATTGCTTTTTCTTTTTTGAATCTCGAATTCGGTTTACAACTTTCCACTCGATTTTTTATATCCGAGATCTTACATGCGAAGTCAAATAAGGTACATCAAAACCGAATTTTATTGGTTGCCTTTTAAATTTTTTGCGTCTGTTCCTAAACTCTGGTTTTGCCTTTTCCTTTTGTTGTTTTCTTTTTGCTATTTTGAGCTTTCTGACTCTCTGTATTTTGGTCCATATGTTGGCTGATAAGCTCGAACGAGAATGTGATGGAGACGGAAGAAGGGTTGACCATCCGAAACACCAGGCGCGTGGGCGTGTACCGGGAACAGAACGGTCAGACGCGTCTCCTTTACGCGCACGTGAGGTGAGCCGAGGCGTTGCGTGTGGGAGCGTGCGAGATCCGAGCCGTCTGATGCAGCTTTGATCCAACGGGCGAGAGACTGCGGCGCGGGATGGGAGTAGGGCTCCTTAGGGTTTCAACCCCGGCTTCATCTGGAAGGTGCGATCAGGGCCAATCTGACTTTCTAGTAGATGTGGCGCAAGATGCGAGATGGGCAGTGTAACGCCCGGGTTTGGGGCTCGGGAGATAACCGGGTTTGGTTAAACCGGTTCGGGTTAAATCAATTGAAAGAAAACGTTTTAAATAGACATAAAGAGGTCTTTTAATTAAAGGGAAAAAATGGGAATTTTGGGGTAAATGAAATAAAGAAAGAAAAAAAAAATAGAAAAGATCCATCTTCTTCAAAAATCCCTTTTTTACCAAAAGCCTCTCCTAAACCCTATTTTCACTATTCAATTGCCCAAATTCCTCTTTCAAGCAAGTTTTCAAGGTAAGCATTTCATTGTTTTAATTCTTCTTCCCTTAAATTGTCATTAGTTATATTTTCCCTTAAAAAATCTTTTATTTAGGGTTATTTCAAAAATGCTTTGAGTTTGAAAAATAATAAAATAGAGGGATTTTCGTGTGGGTATTTTAATGTCATGTTTAAGGGTGTGGGTATCTTAAAAATGTTAAAATGGTGGCTAATAGTGGGAAACTCGAAATGGGTATAAAAATGGGATTTTGGGGTTGAAAATGTTGAGTTTTTGGCTTAGTTTTGGGTGGAAATCGTGGCTGGTGGTTCCTTTGATGTTGAGGGATGTTTCTAGACGATTTTGGATGTGTTTTGATAGTTGAAATGGATGGATTCGGTTTGGGGTTTGTTTAGAACGAAATTGGTGGAGTTTGGGTGAAATTTGAGTTCGAATCAATGTGTTTTGGTTGCAAGGAGTGGGTTTTCAGGTTGTTGTTGGTTTACAAGTGTATTAGCATCCTAATAGTTTGTTTTGGGTTGTCTTGAAGCAGAGGAGATTGATTCGAGTACTTTGGGCACGATACCGGGTGTTGCAGAGGCTTGAGAACGGTGTTTCGGCTTTCGTTTGGGCCCTATCGGTGAGTGGAAATGTAACCCCCTTAACCCGGCCTAGACGGTTGACCCGAATTAAGAAAGTCACACGGGGAAAACCAAAGTCAACCCGAAAGTCAACCTTGATTAACGACCCTTTTTTTTTCTTTTTAAAACTTGTCTAGATGCATATTAAGCCTAATTGTGATCACACAAACATCATACCAAAAGATCACAAACATCAGAGATCAAACAGGGACTCAATTGAACAATTTACAACTTTAGGGACCAAATTGTAAATTCTGATAATTATAAGGACTTAATCCAAATTGAAGTTACCAACTTGAAATTAATCATGTTTCATACTTCTCTGTGAAATTTTAGCTCAAAAGGACTTCCCAAACTCATACAATTGCACAAACAAGTTTTAGGACCAAAACGCAAATATTCCAAAACATATAACTGCCAATGTCAGCCCCCAACGGTCAACCGTTCCGAAACGGGAGACAGCCCGTTTCGAAACGCGGGGCCGTTCCGAAACAGGCATAGCCCGTTTCGAAACGGGGGTCTGGCAGTGGCCTTTCCGTTTCGGAACGGCCCCTCCCGTTTCGGACGCCTGGGCACGATTAAGGCACCCGTTCCGAAACGGTAGGTGCTGTTCCGAAACACCCTGCCCAGATTGCTCCAAAACTCCACTTTAAACATGCAATTACACAACCAATCAAGCTCCGAATGTCACCAAACTTTACCAGCATGCAATTCAACATATATATAACATATTAGCATCATCAATTCAACCAAACATCATCATATGCAAAAAGCCCCAATTCTATAGGCATGCTTCCTACACAAGCTAGATATTCAAGCACCAAACTTACAAAACAAGCATATAAAGACCAACCACAAAAACCAGCATTTTCAACAACATTCAACATACTTAGGGAGTACAAAACATCTCCCAAAACATACACATTGGTCCCCCATTGCCAAATTACCAAAAGCTAAAATGTATTTAGAAAACCTTCCATACTTAGAGCTTTGTTTCCACTTGGATGCTTGCCCTCCTTGCTGCCCTCAAGTACTCTAATGCTCTGCATTATTGAATTAAGAAAACGGAAGAGAGCGTAAGCAAAAGCTTAGTGAGGAATGCTCAATAAAACCATCCAATAATGCATTTGTAAAACACTTTATAAAACATGCTTCAAACCATCATTTACACATGCTCAAAAGCATACTTAAACATGCATCTCATGCATCAAATCATAACATGTCATATTGGCCACAAGTGATAAATTCCATTTCTTTGAAAACAAGTTCATCAACTTTCACCCCAAGGACTTTTAAACACCTTGGCCCCAAGGACTTTTAAACACCTTGGCCTATGGACTTTTAAACACCATAGAATGTATCACATCAAGGACTTTTAAACACCTTGATCCCAAGGACTTTTAAACACCTTGGCCATGGACTTTTAAACACCATGAAATGTATCACATCAAGGACTTTTAAACACCTTGATCCCAAGGACTTTTAAACACCTTGGCCTATGGACTTTTAAACACCATAGAAAGGACCACACAAGGACTTTTAACCACCTTTGTGTCCGTAACAAGAACCATCCAAGGACTTTTAACCACCTTGATGTTCTTAAGTAACAAGGCTCACTCAAGGACTTTTAACCACCTTAGTGACCTTAATCTTTTCAAAACATCACTTGCCAATATACATCATTTTCATCACTTACATCACTGTTCTAAAGCATAAAACCAAGCCATATTCATCATGCATTTAAAAGCATTAAACCACATCATTTCAATGTACAAAAGCAAGGAACTCCTACCTAGAGTTACCTTCAACATATGGCTTACATCATCAGCAAAAACCATGCTAAAACATGCTTCCAAAACAGTATGTAAAACATGCAAATAATCATTTTGCAACACAACAAAATCATGGCCACCACTAGAGAGAAATTCCAAAAACTTACGCTCGAGCTTAGCAAAGTTGTTTAGACTTAAACTAAGCTCCCAAGACATTGGTTTCAAAGCCGAAAACCCAATTTCACTCACCGATTCCACTTCGCCACTTGCCGAAGCACGAAATCAAGCTTCCGAATCAACAACTCTTGGATCCAAAGATGCCTCCCCTGATTAAACACATTAAAGCAGAGGTTTAATGCATCATCAAGCATCAAAAGCTTCAATGAAAGCACTCAAACTCGCTGCTCTCATTCCCACTCCAATTTCGGCCACCAAACACAACCGAAATTGCATCAAAACCACTTCTCAACAAAGCCCAGCCATAAACCAGCAAAACCTAACATCCATCAACACCATAAAACATCTAAAACAACCTACAAACATCCTTATACCTCCAGCAACAACAGATCCACAAGATCACCACAAAAACATCCAAAAAACATAAGCTAAACTTAGGAAACTCAACCTATCCGGGATTGCATTAATCAAAACTCATTTCCTTATCAATTTAGAGTTCATTTAACATCAAAAACACATCTCAAATCACAGATCAATCAGATCTAACGAAAAATCATGAAAACCATCAAATCTTGCATTATAAGCCAAGATACAATTCCAAACTCAAAAGCCTTTAATTAAACATCAATTAAGAGTTGATAACTTGGGAATTTCAGTAAAGAACTGATAGTTTAGAGGAGAAGGACGTTCTTACCTCCAAACTTGTGTTTCTCCACTTTTTGGAATGAAAATCCTTGTTGAAACACTTAGCAATTGAAGAGATTTGAAGATACAATGATTTGGAATCAAATGAGAGTTGAATGGAGGGATTTAGGTGAAGAAATCAGATCCAATTCTCTGGAAAAGTAGTGTTTGGTTTGAGAGAAAACGAGAGAAAGAAAGTTTAGCAAAGTTGGTTACAAAATCCAAAAATAGCCAAAATGGCTTCCGTCCAATTTTAATGACCTTTAAAATCAGATTTTAGACTTAAAATATCTTAGAAAAATCTGGAGAAATCATCTTTGGATTAATAGCTCCTTAAGGATTCAAAGTTTCAACTCTTTATAAAACAGTCACCAAACTTTCAAAATTTACATTTTGGTCACTAGCCAAAATGTCATACTTCCAAAACCCATTTTTCAAAATTGATTTCACAGTTCACTTAATTATATTAAAAGATGATTTTAGAACATTTTTCCATATTTTTAATGCAACCCGAACTAGGCTTTCCTAATTTCACCTCTTTAGATTCGAACAGCACTTTGACCAAACCGGTCAATGCCCAGAACTTCTAAGCCCAAAACCGGGGCGTTACAGGAAATGTTTTGAAGTTTAAAATGATTTAAATTGGTTTTGTGGGGGTTTGGGGGAGACTTAAGGGCTAACCTAAACCCAAGTGTAAGTTTGCCAAATTTATCTTGTTTCGTTAAGCGTTGGTGTGTGAAATATGGATTGCCTTTACTCTCCGTTCTAATGTTGTTGTGTAGTCTTAGTTGATGTCAAGCCTCACGTGATGGTTAGTCGTAGTATACGATGATGTGTAGTCCCACCGGTAGTGACTAGTAGATTAGTACGGTGATGTGTAGTCCCACCGGTAGTGACTAGTAGATGAGTACGGTGATGTGTAGTCCCATTGAAAAATGCTAGTTGTTGTGTACGGTGATGTGTAGTCCCACCGGGATGGTTCTGCATGTGCAAACCATGTCTAGCCTATGCTTGTGTTGTTACCTCTCTTACTTAAATGGTTTTGTTTCCAAAACTAAGATTTATGTTTTGAACTGTATTGTTGTCGTGTTTTAGAGCTTTGCTCACTAAGCTTTAAGCTTACGCTCTCTTTTTCCAACAATGCATATCGTTAGAGGTTCCGGGAGGCAAGTGGGCAAGGGAGGAATTCTTGGAGTTCTTGCTAAGTTCAAAGTATGGTTTTTATGTTTGAAACAATGCTTAGACAATGTGAATGCTAGGCTTGTTGGTATGGAGTTGGTGTTCAAACTCCTAAGTTGTGTTATTGTTGATGATGTTAACTTGTTTAAATGTTGAAGCATGTTTTATTTTGGTATTTGACTTCTTTGGTGGATGTTAAGCATGTTTTATTGCTTTTTATATCTTGTTTGATGAATTGAGCTTTGTCATGTGTTTGATTGCCTTAAATGAATGTTTCTTGTTTGCCTAAAGTTGTAAGCTTGTTCATATGATGATCTAATGCATGCTTAAGTTGTTTAGGATAGTTCGTTTGTGCTTAAAAATCAAATTTGCAGACTTTTTGTGCAGGGCGTATCGATACGCCCAAGGGCGGTATCAATATGGTCCTTTTGTTTTTAGGCCTAGCGTACCGATACACAGGGGCGTATCGATACCCAAATTGCTCTCTAGAAATCTAAGAATTTTATGAGAAATTGGGGTATCAGTACGGGCCTTAGGCGTACTGATACGGTCTTAGGGTTGACATTGAGATTTTGACCGTTGAGAGCGTATTGATACCAGCCTTGGAGGGTATCGATACGGACTCTCAGAGTTGACTATGTGGAAGGTTGACCGTTGAAGGCGTATCGATATGGTCCTTTGGAGTATCGATACGCCCTTAGCTAAGTGGATAAATTTTTTCTTAAATTGTTAGTTTTCTTTGGATCGAATTAGTGGTTGCTTTTCCGTTGTTTGCTTATCTCATGTAGGGTCAAATAAAGCATTTAGATAAGATAATTAAAGAAAAAAATAGGGTTGCTAACCGGGGTGAGATATTAATGGGTTTCGCTTCGGTTTTCCCCGTGTAACTCGTTCGGTTCGGTCTGTTGGCTAGACCGGGACGAGGGGGTTACATTTGGTGGTATCAGAGCCTCGGTTACGAGGTCTCCCGGGAAGGTAAGTCAGGTAAGTTGGTTTGTTTGGTTGTTGCTAATGCACGGTGTATGAAAGCATGCTTTATTGTTCTTTTTTTTGGTTGAAGTTTAGTCGAGTGTTCTTGTTGCTAGGTGTTGTTATTGGAAAATGGTTTTGGTTTAAAGAGCTTGAGAACTTGGATCCTTGCCCTTGCTAACCTCATGTTTTCTTGTGTGTTATGTGTTTGTTGTCTTAGATTTCATCTTCGTTATAGTAAGACCGAGAGGACGACCTAGAGTGGGTAGCTAGGCACCCGGGGATGTGCCTCTTATTCCTCCTGCTCTCGATGGTAATGGGGTGGGTGGCGAAGGTAATGTGCCTCAGACCGGTGCGAATGTCGGAGGTGATAGTAATGGACCTCGGGCCGGTGCAAATGTTGGGGGTAATGGAGCTCAGGCAGGTCAGGGTTAAACAAGTGCGGACATGACTCATTTGATTCAGACTATAGCCGGGGCTATTCAGACAACCTTAGTCGGTATGCATGATGCAGCACCACCTCAGGGTGCGGAGACTGGTTTACCCCTTGAGAGGTTCTGTAGCTTGGGTAAAGTCGAGTTCCGTGGTCTGACTCCCGAGGGTTTAGAGGCTTGGCTCGAAAGTACTACACGCATCCTTGGTCAGATAGAGTGCTCAGACACTCGTAAAGTTGGGTTGTGTTGTCTCCTTGCTTCAGGGAGATGCGTATGCTTGGTGGACAACCGTTACTTCGGGTATGGCAAAAGCTGATGTTACATTGGAATTTTTCAGAACAGCTTTTAAGAAGAAGTATCTCAGAGTCCGTTATCAGGATGAAAAGAAGAGAGAGTTTATGGCCTTGGTTCAAGGTAGTAAGACGGTGTCCGAGTATGAGGTTCAGTTTGTGAGGTTGAGCCAGTATGCTCCCGAGTTGGTCCCATGTGAGAGGAAACGATGTGAGCGTTTTCGATATGGCTTGACTAGGGATGTGAAGACGTATATGCTCGCTTCTGATTACACCGAGTTTGAATTTTTGGTCTCTAGGGCCGAAGATATTGAGCAGAACTTAGGCTCGAGTGCTAGTGGGTCTGATTCCCGAAAGAGACACGCGGATTAGGGTAGAGATCATGCCAAGAGGCATAGAGATAGGAGGTATCAGCCCGATTCGAGACATAGGGGCGGTAACCATGGACGGGGCCATCATGGCCAATGAGCTGTTGTTCATACTCCTGAGTGCACTAGGTGCGGGAGACGCCATCTGGGCTAGTGTATGGGTACCTTTGGGGTATGTTGGAACTGTGGTTCCCGAGATCATTTGAGGTGTAACTATCCACACCCGGCTAGGGGCGGACCGGCTCCAGCTAGGGGGTTTGAGCATCAGAGAGGCTGTGGGCGGAGTCGAGGTAATTTTCAGTCAAGGAACGATGGTCAGAGGAACTTAGCTCATGTGGTGGCAGTTCAGCCCGAGGGTGGAGGACCGGCTAGGGTGTATGCACAGCGAGAGGCTGGGAATGACACGGATGTCATCGCAGGTAATTTCTCGTTACAGTCTTTGACTTTGCTTTCTTTGATAGATTCGGGTTTGACACATTCGTATATTTTGGGTGAACATGCAAGGTCCCTAGATCTACCGTGTGAGTGGTTAGAGGTAGGTGTAAATGTTACTAGTTCTTTCGGTGAGACCATGGTAGTTAGGAAGATGTATAGGAGGTGTCCCTTGATGGTTCAGGGCCACGTGTTTCCGGTCGACATGATGGAGTTACCGTTCTATGGTTTTGATGTGATTTTGGGCATGGATTGGCTCGTAGAGCATAGAGCTAGGGTAGACTTTGAGACCAAAAGAGTCTATTTGAGGCTTACGGATGATTTTGAAGTTGTAGTGGTGGGCGAGAACATTAAGTCCTCTTCCAACGTTTTATCTGCTTTAGAAGCTCAGAGATTAATGGATTCGGGCTGTCAGGCGTATTTGGCTTATGTGATGAATCCGAATATGAGTGAGGTTAGACCGTAAGACATCAGAACAGTTTGTGATTTTTCGAGTGTTTTTCTGGAAGAGTTGTCGGGTTTGACTCCATATAGGGAAGTTGAGTTTGCTATTGAGACGTATTCCGATTCTGCACCCGTGTCTATTGCTCCATATAGAATGGCACCAAAAGAGTTGAAAGAGTTGAAGACACAGCTTCAGGAATTGTCAGATAAAGGTTTCATTAGGCCTAGTATTTCTCCGTGGGGTGCTCCAGTCTTGTTTGTGAATAAAAAGGACGGCAGTATGAGGATGTGTATAGACTATAGGCAGTTGAAAAAGGGTGACAGTGAAGAACAAGTACCCTTTTCCTCAGATAGATGACTTGTTGGATCAGTTGAGAGGTGCTTCAGTGTTTTTGAAGATTGATTTGAGATCTGGTTACTATCAGTTGGTGGTGAAAGATGTGGACATACCGAAGACAGCTTTCTGTAAACGTTATGGGCACTATAAGTTCTTGGTAATGCCTTTCAGTTTGACTAATGCTCTAGCTGTATTTATGGACATGATGAACCGAGTGTTTCACAAGTTTTTGGATAGGTTTGTGGTAGTGTTCACAGATGATATCTTAGTGTACTCTAGGACCGAGGAAGAGCATGATGAGCATTTGCGGCTAGTGCTTCAGACTTTGCTTGAGAATCAGTTGTACACCAAGTTGAGTAAATGCGAGTTTTGGATTAAGGAGGTAGTTTTCTTAGGTCATATGATCTCGGCCCATGGAATTAGTGTGGATCCCAAGAAGATAGAAGCCATAGTGAGTTGGAAACAACCGAAGTCAGTGACAGAAATCCGTAGTTTCCTAGGCTTGGCGGGGTATTACCGAAGATTTGTCGAAGGATTTTCGAAGATTGCAGCACCTTTGACTAAATTGCTTCAGAAGGATGTTCCATTTGAGTGGTCGGGTGCAAGACAAAAAGCGTTTGAGAAGTTGAAGAAAGCTTTGACCGAAGCTCTTATTTTGATTTAGCCTGAACCAGGGAAAGAGTTTGTGATTTACAGTGATGTCTCGCATGTAGGTTTAGGTTGTGTGCTTATGAAATAAGGTAAGGTTGTAGCTTGCGGTTCGAGACAGTTGAAGGTTCACGAGAAGAACTACCCCACTCATGATATTGAGTTAGCCGCAGTAGTGTTTGCTTTGAAGATTTGAAGACATCACCTTTATGGTGAGAAGTGCACCGTTTATACCGACCACAAGAGTTTGAAATACTTGATGACTCATAGAGAGTTGAACCTTAGACAACGTAGGTGGTTAGAACTTCTTAAGGACTATGACCTTATGATAGAATACCATCCGGGTGAGGCAAATGTAGTGACTGATGCTTTGAGTAGAAAAGTGGTAGTTGAGCTGCGAGCCATGTTTGCGAGATTGAGTGTGTCAAATGATGGTGGTTTGATAGCCGAGCTACAGGTTAAACCTTTGTTCGTCCAATTGATTCGAGAGAAACAGTTGCAAGATGAGTCTTTGGCACCTCACGTGAGAGTTATAGCCGAGGGTAGACCCATATATTTCTGCTTTGGTGAGAATGGGATCCTATGTTTCAAGGATAGGATAGTAGTCCCAGGAGACGCCGAGTTAAGGCATACTATCTTGAATAAAGCCCATAACAGTCCTTTTACTATGCACCTGGGTAGTACGAAGATGTACCGTGGTTTAAAAGAAGAGTACTATTGGATTGGGTTGAAGAAAGATGTGGTCGAGTTTGTGAGTAAGTGCATGGTATGTCAGTGAGTTAAAGCCGAGCATCAGTTTCCTTCAGGTTTGTTACAGCCGTTGAAGATTTCAGAATGGAAATGGAAACGTATTACCATGGACTTTTTGTCGGGTTTGCCATTGACTCCTTCGAAGAAGAATTCAGTGTGGGTGATAGTCGACAGATTCACTAAGTGTGCCCATTTCATACACGTTCATACTAGCTACACCTTAAATAAGTTGGATGATATGTACATCAGTGAGATAGTGAGGTTGCATGGGGTACCGAAATCTATTGTATTAGACCGAGATCCGAGGTTTACAGCTAGATTTTGGGAGTGTTTGCATCGTGCCTTGGGTACTTGGTTGAACTTCAGAACTTCGTATCACCTGCAGTCAGATGGTCAGTCAGAGAGAGTTATTCAGGTGTTGAAGGACATGTTGAGATGTTGCATCATCGACTTTCAGGGTTCTTGGGAGAAATACCTACCGTTAGTAGAGTTTGCATACAACAACAGTTATCATGCTAGTATTCAGATGACACCGTATGAGGCTCTGTATGGTAGGAGGTGTAGAACACCTATTTGTTGGGCCGAGGTCGGACAGAAGCTTGTACCGATGCCAGACTTGCTTAAGGGCACTACCGAGAAGGTAAAACTGATCTGTGATCGCTTGAAGGCCGCTTCAGACAGACAGAAATCGTATCCCGATTTGAAGAGAAAAGAGATAGAGTATGCCGTGGGCGAAAAAGTGTTCTTGAAAGTCTCACCTTGGAAGAAGGTTATAAGGTTTGGTAGGAAAGGTAAGTTGAGTCCAAGGTTCATTGGTCCTTACGAGCAAGTGGGTCCCGTTGCTTATAGATTGAGACTGCCAACAGAGTTAGAAAAGATTCATGATGTGTTCCATGTTTCGACGCTCCGAAAGTATAGATCAGATCCGTCTCATGTAATGCCAGTGGAAGAGATTGAGTTGAACCCCGACCTGTCATATGATGAAGATCCGGTTGAGATTCTTGCTACGGATAGGAAAGTGTTGCGTGGGAGATCTATCGAGTTGGTCAAAGTTTTATGGAGACATCGAGGTGTGGAAGAGGCTACTTGAGAGAGGAAGGAAGACATGGAAAGACAGTTTCCGTATCTTTTTCCGTCAGGTAATTTTGGGGACGAAATTTCTTAAGTGGGGGAGAGTTGTAACGCCCGGGTTTGGGGCCATGGAGATAACCGGGTTTGGTTAAACCGGTTCGGGTTAAATGAATTGAAAGAAAACGTTTTTAATAAATATAAAGTGGTCTTTTAATTAAAGGGGCAAAATGAGAATTTTGGGGTAAATGAAATAAAGGAGGAAAACAAAAGTTTGAAAAGAAAAAAAAAAGAAAAGAGTCATCTTCTTCAAAAATTCCTTTTTTACCAAAACCCTCTCTTAAACCCTATTTTCACTATTCCATTGCCCAAATTCTTCTTTCAAGCAAGTTTTCAAGGTAAGCATTTCATTGTTTTAATTCTTCTTCTCTTAAATTGTCATTAGTTAGATTTTCCCTTAAAAAATCCATTATTTAGGGTTATTTCAAAAATGTTTTGAGTTTGAAAAATAGTAAAATAGAGGGATTTTCGTGTGGGTATTTTAATGTCATGTTTAAGGGTGTTTTTAATCATGCTTTGGTGTCTTAAAAATGTTAAAATGGTGGCTAATAGTGGGAAACCCGAAATGGGTATAAAAATAGGATTTGGGGGTTGAAAAGGTTGAGTTTTTGGCTTAGTTTTGGGTGGAAATTGTGGCTGGTGGTTCCTTTGATGTTGGGGGATGTTTCTAGAAAATTTTGGATGTGTTTTGATAGTTGAAATGGATGGATTCGATTTGGAGTTTGTCTAGAACGAAATTGGTGGAGTTTGGGTGAAATTTGAGTTCGAATCAATGTGGTTTGGTTGCAAGGAGTGGGTTTTCGGGTTGTTGTTCGTTTACAAGTGTATTAGCATCCTAATAGTTTGTTTTGGGTTGTCTTGAAGCAGAGGAGATTGATTCGGGTACTTTGGGCGCGATACCGGGTGTTGTTGAGGCTTGAGAACAGCGTTTCGGTTTTAGTTTGGGCCCTATCATTGAGTGGAAATGTTTTGAAGTTTAAAATGATTCAAAGTGGTTTCGTGGGGGTTTGGGTGGAGCCTTAAGGGCTAACCTAAAACAAAGTGTAAGTTTGCCAAATTTATCTTGTTTCGTTAAGTGTTGGTGTGTGAGTATTTTTGTTGTTGTGTGAAATGTGGATTGCCTTTACTCTCCGTTCTAATGTTGTTGTGTAGTCTTAGTTGATGTCAAGCCTCACGTGATGGTTAGTCGTAGTATACGGTGATGTGTAGTCCCATCGGAAAATGCTAGTTGTTGTGTACGGTGATGTGTAGTCCCACCGGGATTGTTGTGCTTGTGCAAACCATGTCTAGCCTATGCTTGAGTTGTTACCTGTCTTACTTAAATGGTTTTGTTTCCAAAACTAAGATTTATGTTTTGAACTGTATTGTTGTCGTGTTTTAGAGCTCCGCTCACTAAGCTTTAAGCTTACGCTCTCTTTTTCCAACAATGCATATCGTTAGAGGTTCCGGGAGGCAAGTGGGCAAGGGAGGAATTCTTGGAGTTCTTGCTAAGTTCAAAGTATGTTTTTTATGTTTGTAACAATGCTTAGACAATGGGAATGCTAGGCTTGTTGGTATGGAGTTGGTGTTCAAACTCCTAAGTCTTGTTATCGTTGATGTTGTTAACTTGTTTAAATGTTGAAGCATTTTTTGTTTTGGCATTTGACTCCTTTGGTGGATGTTAAGCATATTTATTGCTTTTTATATATTGTTTGATGAATTGAGCTTTGTCATGTGTTTTATTGCCTTAAATGAATGTTTCTTGTTTGCCTAAAGTTGCACGCTTGTTCATATGATGATCTAATGTCTGCTTAAGTTTTTTAGGATAGTCCTTTTGTGCTTAAAAATCAAATTTGTAGACTTTTTGTGCAGGGCGTATCGATACGCCCAAGGGCGGTATCGATACGGTCCTTTGTTTTTAGGCCTAGCGTACCGATACGCGGGGGCGTATCGATACCCAAACTGCTCTCTAGAAATCTGAGAATTTGACGAGAAATTGGGGTATCGGTACGGTCCTTAGGTGTACCGATACAGTCTTAGGGTTGACTTTGAGATTTTTACCGTTAAGAGCGTATTGATACCAGCCTTGGAGGGTATCGATACGGACTCTCAGATTTAACTCTGGGATGGTTGATCGTTGAAGGCGTATCGATACGGTCCTTTGGGGTATTGATACGCCCTTAGCTAAGTGGATAAAATTTGTCTTAAATTGTTAATTTTGTTTGGATTGAATTAGTGGTTGCTTTTCCGCTGTTTGCTTATCTCATGTAGGGTCAAATAAAGCATTTAGACAAGATAATTAAAGAAAAAAATAGGGTTGCTAATCGGGGTGAGATCTTAACGGGTTTCGCTTCGTTTTCCCCGTATAACCTGTTCGGTTCGATCCGTTGGCTAGACCGGGACGAGGGGGTTACAGGCAGTTAGGGTTTCTTCTTAGGGTCGATCTGGACCGTTCACTGCACCCCCGATCTGACGATCATGGACGAGGCGGCGCGAGACGAAAGAAGGGGCTCGCTAGGGTTTCGGTCTTAGTAGATCTGGACCGTTGGATGCGTCTCGATCCAACAGCTATCAGTGGGTTGCGCAAAAAAATCAGATTTAGGGTTTTGGTAGTTAAGACCAAACGGGCTATTGTGTGTATATTATTTTGGGCTTTAAATGGGCTGAGTTGTAATATATTTTCTGAACTTTAATGTAAGTGAACTTGGGTTATTTTATTTATAATGTTTGGGCTTTATTTATTGTAACATAATAATAATAATAATAATAATAATAATAATAATAATAATAATAATAAATAATAATAAATAATAACAATAGCAATGAAATTAAATAGATAACATAAGTAATAATAGTAATAAAATAATAATAGATATAATAATAATGACAAATGAAATACTAATAGTAACATGTAGTAATGCAAATAACAATAACGAATGATGTAATAATAACACTAATACTATAATAATGTTTAGGGGTTTTGTAGCTTTAATAATATAATACTAGTAATGGTATAATAATGTTTAAGCTTTTTTTTCTTTTTCTTCTTTTCTTAAAAACATAGTAGCCCATGTTGTTAAGCTCAAGACTAGCATAAACTAAAGGGGTTTGAGATCCGAACAAAATTAGTGATTACAATATGTATGCACTTCAGCTTAAGAATTTTCAGTCATATTAAACACATAAGTCATTAGGATCAGCCAACCACATTTAGAAATTGATTTTACCCTTAGGATGTAAAAAGTTGACCCGACCTGAAAACCCGATTGAAACCTGCTCGAGTGAGAACTTGATTTGACATGAAAATTTAATGACCCGAATCTAATCTGTAACCGACTGTTGTTGACCCGAACTTGAATTCAACCGGTTACTATAGTGACCGAACCCGACCTGCGTCCGACTGAAAATGACCCGAACCCGAATTGGACCTGTTACTGTGGACCCGAAACCCGACCTGCGCCCGACTGAAACGAACCTGAACCCGAAGCCGACCTGGCAGATAACCGATTTTACCCGACTGAATTGACCCGAGAATCGATTTTACCCGACATGTTTTGAACCTGATTTATTTTGAACCCGACCTATTTTGAACCTGATATGTTTTGGACCTGACCTGTTTTGGACCCGACCTGTTTTGAACCCGACCTGTTTTAAACCTGACCTATTTTGAACCTGACATGTTTTAAACCCGGCCTATTAAGTGACCCGACCTGTTGTTGACCTGAACTGATATTGACCCAAAATCTATGACTTGATGAATTAAAGAAATTTTCTGAGAATGTTGGATCATGTTTGTTAAAAGAACTTTTTCTATGCAAACAACTTGTTAAAAGAAATTGTATTTTTAATAAAAAGGTAAAAAAGTAATTTATATTAACAAATATTACATTAATTTAATTACATATTTTTATTTAATTACATACTTCTTTTAAACAATATATTAATATAATAAATACATAATAAATATTTATTTTAGTTAAATTATATAATATCTATACTTAATGTAAAACCAAGACTCCTAGAGTTAACTAGAAACAAATAATGATAATTTTAACAGAGTAAAGTAATTTATTAATAATTAAATAATTTTTTAAAATAATAAAATAAAAAACCACTCTCCTATTTTTACTCATTCAATTTTCATTTCATAAAAATTTATTGATGTTTAAATAACTTCCTTTGCCAAACTGCCAATATTTTAATTTAGTTTAAAAATAAATAAATCTTATAGTAGTCAAAAATAATTTAATTATTAGATTTTTCTAGTGGTTTAGACATTTTTACACTTGGAATACTTCCAAGTGTATCATGTTTAAGTCCTCTTAATCCATTTTTTCTGGCATTAACTAGTGTATAACCCGTACTTTGTCCGGGTTAGTCTAATATTAATAATTCGATATAAGTAGGATCAAAATATACAAATAAATAAACCCAATAAATAGTCCTAATATCCATAATAAAGTCCATTTTACATCCAAAGTCCATTTACATATCCAAGCTCATTTCAAAGCCCAAATCCTCAATCCAATACAGCTCATTTCCGCCCAAAATTGATAAGAAAAATAGCCAAACAAACACAAATTAGATTTGTGTTTTCTTTTCTCGCCTAAACTCCACGTGGCAGACGGCCATAAGCTCATTCACTTTCCACGTGAATCAAGCTCCTTGCCGACGTCAGCGCCTGCATCAGCATATATAAAGAGGAGAGAGAGTTAGAGGGGGACAATGATGAGGGTACAATTATAACCTAAAATAATTAAACATGACAGGAGAGAGAAAAGGCTACCTCGGAAGCCTAAACCCTAAACCCTTAAATCCAAAACATAAACTATACACCATAAACCCTAAATCTTAATGTATGTAAGTATGTATGTATGTATGTACCTATCAATGTATGAACCATAAACCCTTAAAGAATTTTCTATAAACCATAAACCCTTAAACCCTAAACCTAACCCTTAACCCCTTAACCCTAATGTATATAAGTATGTATGTACTTATCAATATTTGAACCATAAATCCTAAACTCTAAACCCTAAACCCGAAACCCTAACCATTAACTCTTCAACCTAAACCCCTAAACCATAAACTCTAAACCCTAATGTATGTATGTATGTATGTATGTATGTATGTATGTATGTATGTATGTATGTATGTATGTATGTATGTATGTATGTATGTATGTATGTATGTATGTATGTATGTATGTATGTATGTATGTATGTATGTATGTATGTATGTATGTATGTATGTATGTATGTATGTATGTATGTATGTATGTATGTATGTATGTATGTATGTATGTATGTATGTATGTATGTATGTATGTATGTATGTATGTATGTATGTATGTATGTATGTATGTATGTATGTATGTATGTATGTATGTATGTATGTATGTATGTATGTATGTATGTATGTATGTATGTATGTATGTATGTATGTATGTATGTATGTATGTATGTATGTATGTATGTATGTATGTATGTATGTATGTATGTATGTATGTATGTATGTATGTATGTATGTATGTATGTATGTATGTATGTATGTATGTATGTATGTATGTATGTATGTATGTATGTATGTATGTATGTATGTATGTATGTATGTATGTATGTATGTATGTATGTATGTATGTATGTATGTATGTATGTATGTATGTATGTATGTATGTATGTATGTATGTATGTATGTATGTATGTATGTATGTATGTATGTATGTATGTATGTATGTATGTATGTATGTATGTATGTATGTATGTATGTATGTATGTATGTATGTATGTATGTATGTATGTATGTATGTATGTATGTATGTATGTATGTATGTATGTATGTATGTATGTATGTATGTATGTATGTATGTATGTATGTATGTATGTATGTATGTATGTATGTATGTATGTATGTATGTATGTATGTATGTATGTATGTATGTATGTATGTATGTATGTATGTATGTATGTATGTATGTATGTATGTATGTATGTATGTATGTATGTATGTATGTATGTATGTATGTATGTATGTATGTATGTATGTATGTATGTATGTATGTATGTATGTATGTATGTATGTATGTATGTATGTATGTATGTATGTATGTATGTATGTATGTATGTATGTATGTATGTATGTATGTATGTATGTATGTATGTATGTATGTATGTATGTATGTATGTATGTATGTATGTATGTATGTATGTATGTATGTATGTATGTATGTATGTATGTATGTATGTATGTATGTATGTATGTATGTATGTATGTATGTATGTATGTATGTATGTATGTATGTATGTATGTATGTATGTATGTATGTATGTATGTATGTATGTATGTATGTATGTATGTATGTATGTATGTATGTATGTATGTATGTATGTATGTATGTATGTATGTATGTATGTATGTATGTATGTATGTATGTATGTATGTATGTATGTATGTATGTATGTATGTATGTATGTATGTATGTATGTATGTATGTATGTATGTATGTATGTATGTATGTATGTATGTATGTATGTATGTATGTATGTATGTATGTATGTATGTATGTATGTATGTATGTATGTATGTATGTATGTATGTATGTATGTATGTATGTATGTATGTATGTATGTATGTATGTATGTATGTATGTATGTATGTATGTATGTATGTATGTATGTATGTATGTATGTATGTATGTATGTATGTATGTATGTATGTATGTATGTATGTATGTATGTATGTATGTATGTATGTATGTATGTATGTATGTATGTATGTATGTATGTATGTATGTATGTATGTATGTATGTATGTATGTATGTATGTATGTATGTATGTATGTATGTATGTATGTATGTATGTATGTATGTATGTATCAATGTATGAACCCTAAACCCTTAATGAATTTTTCATAACCCTAAACCCTTAAATCTTACACATAAACCATACACTATAAACCCTAAACCCTAATGTATGAAGGTATGTATGTATGTACCTATCAATGTATGAACCATAAACCTTTAATGAATTTTCCTTAAACCATAAACTCTTAAACCCTAAGCCTAACCCCTAACCCCTAAACCCTAAACCCTAATATGTGTAAGTATATATATGTGTGTGTACCTATCAATGTCTGAACCCTAAACTCTTAATAATTTTTTCCCTAAACCATAAACTTTAAACCCTAAACCCTAATGTATGCAAGTATGTATGTATGTATCTATCAATGTATAAACCCTAAATCATTATTGAATTTTCCCTAAACCCTTTAAATCATAAACTCTAAACCCTGAATCGTCCACTAATATATAATTTTACTTTGACATTTAGTTCATTCTAGTCCCTAAACTTTATTTGTATTTCAAATTGACCACTTTTTATTTTTTTAAATTAGTTCGATGTTTTATAATTTTAATTTGATATTTTATTCATTCTAGTCCCTTAACTTTATTTTAATTAGTCCGATGTTTTATAATTTTAATTTGATATTTTGTTCATTCTAGTCCCCTTAACTTTAGTTTTATTCCAAATTGACCACTATTTATTGTTTTTTAATTCGTCCGATGTTTTATAATTTTAATTTGGTTGTAACCCCCTTAGCTCGGCCTAGACGGTTGACCCGAACTACGAAGATCGCACGGGGAAAACCAAAGTCAACCCGAAAGACAACCTTGATTCACGACCCTTTTTTTCTTTTTAATCTTGTCTAGATGTTGTTTAACCCTAAGTGAGTACTCACGAGATACGATAGAGAAAGGCACAGCGATCGGATTTCAAAAAAAGACTCAATTGCACAATATACAAATTTGGGGACCAAAATGTAATTTCTGAAAATTATAAGGTCCTCACTGATTTTAGAGTTACCAATATGAAATTAGTCATGTTACATGCTTCTCTGCCGAATTTCATCTTAATTGGACATCTCAAGCTCAAGCAATTGCAATCTCAACATTTAGGACTAAAATGTAAAACATGCAAACTTCAGAACAATTCAAATGTGTGACCAACGGTCACCTGTTTCGAAACATCTACCAGCCGTATCGAAACAGTAGGGCAAAACAATCGCCCGTTTCGAAACTTGTTCCGAAACACGGCTCTCCAGTAGCCAAAACGTTTCGAAACAGCCTCCAACCGTTTCGAAACACGAAGGCCATTACAGGCCCCCGTTTCGAAACGCCAGAGGGTGTTTCGATACTGTTTGCCTAGAAACTGCAGAAATTGCTGGTTTTTCACCCAAAAACCCATTCATACTCATCCTAATGACTCTCTAACCATACCAACAAGTCAATATGCATACAAGGTACATATTTAGAACCCCTAAACATATTCATAGCATCAAACATGAAATCTCATAGGTCTAGAGGCATGCTTCCTATTATCAAATCACAAGAAGACAATCCAACCTCAAAACAAGTAATTAAGGCCATTTACAATCCAAACCAACCAAGGCAAACATGCCACAACCTTAGGGAGTTTAACACATCTCCCAAAACAAAACTTGGTTTCCCATTGCCAATTTATCAAAACTAAAGTGTATGAAAACTTCACCATACATGAGCTTGGACTTGCTTGGATGGACTTAGCTTCCTTGATGCCCGAAAACACCTCAATTATCTGCATTATTGGTAAAAGAGAGCGTAAGCACAAATGCTTAGTGAGGCATGCTCTAAAGAAAACCAACACAATAATGCACGTTTAGAAATGTAACACCCGGGTTTGGGGGTCGGGTGGAAATAATATTTAAATAATATTTTGGGTCTCGGGTTTATGATTAAATAATATTATACATTATTTGGACCTTGTGTCTTTCTTTATTTTCAAAATAAACATTTTATGTTTGGACTAATTTGAAATGAAACTAAAATGTCATGGATTTTAAAGTAAGGGAGAGTTGCCATCTCATTAATGGCACTATTGTAATTTCAAGCCCTTGGAAATTAAAAACCCCTTTTTAATTTAAAACACCAAATTTTCTCTTCTTCCCTCTTCCTTCTTCATTTCTCACGACAAAGAGGGGGAAGCTTCTCCAAGTTCTATCCAACCTTCTTTTCTCCTTCATTTTGGCTCGAAATCGAAAGGTAAATACATCCCCATCTTGCTCTCATCTTCCTCTACTTGGAAGTACAAATAGATTTTATTTTCATCAATGTTTTAGAATTTGGGTTTTTCAAAGTTTTGGTTAAAGGTTGTGACTTTATGAGTTTTTATCAAGGCTTTTAGTTTATTTATGTTAGATATGTTGTTTGTGAATCAAATAGTCCAACATATATGATTTTTAGAGTATTTTAAATGAATTCCCGAATTTGGGTATAAATGGGTTTTTTGAAGGGTTTTGGGTGAGTTTTGGGGGTTGTTTTAGGTGAGAATTGATAGGCTATTGGTAGTACTATGGTTGGGGGTTGATTTGGGATCGTTTGTGTGTGCAATGGATGTTGGAAACATGGTTTTCGGACATGGTTTTGGGGCTGTCCGAGATTGCAAATATTGGGGTTTGATCATGGCTTGCAACGTTATAAATTGAATTTGAATTGTGTTCCGGGTTGGTCTTTTGATGTTGGGCTGATTTGGAATTGTTTGAAATGTGTTTGAAGTTGTTTAGAAGCGGGAATTTGTGTTGGAGAAGCTTCGGGAAGAAATCCGGAAATTTGAGGGAGGTTGCTTGCTTGGCTTGGAGCTTGGAAGCTTAGGTGAGTGGTTAAATATTTATAAAATGGTTTTGAGTATTTGGTTCAAGCATGTGAACCTAGGATGGGCTTGGTAAACCCACCTAGAGTTGGGATTAGAGTGGTAGCCTAATCCCAAGCTTTGACTAGAGACTTTGGTTGCACTCTTAAATGGTTGTATATGCCTCGTGTTAAATTGTGATGGTGTTGATTATGTATATGTTGTATACATGTATGTTGAGGCATGTTGGATGCATTGTTATATGCATGTTGATGATAGATATGATATGGTTATACACATGTGCAAAATATGATGTGATATGGTTGTTAATGATGTACATGTGGTGTTGTCATGTGAAATGAGTTTATGAGATGATTGCTTGATCCGAGGATCATGGTGAGTACATGCTAGGCATGGAGATGTGGTTTGTGTATGACGGTAAGTCATGGTGAGTACGTGCTAAGCACGGAAGGTTGCTAATAAATGGTATTGTGGAATGTGTTAGTATTGGCACTAGTATGCTTGGGTACAAATGATCGATCATTAGGATGTTTAGTGTGTACACGTGAGTCAAAATGCGTGCGTGGTCTTGATGATGGTAGTCATCAAGATGGAGTAGGGGTTCGCCCAGAAATCTTCTTTTATATATTAGTCGGTGATGAGTGGAATCCCATCGACGGGCGTGAGGATGAGTGGAATCCCCTCCGCGTGAACGGTGATGAGTGTAATCCCACCGTCAGGTAATGGTTGTGTTGTTGGATGTGAGTTCCAACGGTTATCCGTGTATTCGAGTCATAGCTAGGTGCCAATACGGATTGTGGTTTATGTTGCCATTGTGTGATTAATTGTGAGCCAATGTGATTTGGGATGTGTTGCTAACATGGTTTAATATGTGTGATTTCATATGTTGTGGATTTAAACATGTTGAGCATGACATGATATTGGATATATGTTCATGCATCATTTATATTTATGGCTCATGTGGATCGATGGTAAGATCATGCATTCTACCTTGGTTGTATGCTCGTGCTTGGACCCTGCATTGTCGAGGTTTGTTTTATGAGCTACCCTCACTAAGCTTTTACGCTTACGCTCTCTTTTGTTCGACAATGCAGATCAATAGCTTGTGGGTGGCAAGGGCAAGGAAAGGCCTCCAAGTGTTGCTTACGGTTAGCTCAAGTATGATAGTTAAATTTAAAGATTGTAATAGTAAAGCAATGGGATAAGTGTCGTGTTATGATGCTTTTGGAGTGTTGTGGTTGATGTTGCTTAGGAGTATGTTAGACTCCTCGTTTGTGTTGTTAATTTGGCTTTGGGATGTATGTTATGCTTGAAACCATGTTAGTATTTTGCTATCTAGAATTGCCTAAGTGTTGGATATGTTAAAGCTTAATATCTCTAATGACATGTATGGATGTGTGGCTTGTGATGTTGTGCCTTGGTGTTTAGTCTTGTATGTTGATGCTCAAGCATGCTTGTTTGTTGGTTTGCCTTTAGAATTGTTGTTAGTGTGTTGTTGGAGGTTTAGTGAGGTTTTGGGACACCTTTGTGCCTTAAAACAGCTAAAACCAGTCTGCAGACAGAGGGCGTTTCGAAACGGGCTACTCCGTTTCGATACGGTCCCTTTGTTTTTGGCCAAGCGTTTCGAAACGGATAGGGGCTGTTTCGGTACACTTTTGCTACTGGAATTTTGAGAATTTGGCGAGATGAAGGTGTTCCGAAACGGGTCTATGGTGTTTCGAAACGGTCAATTCTCGTTAACCACGAGAAATTGACCAGGGAGGGTGTTTCGGAACGGTTAACCCCCGTTTCGAAACGGCATCCTCGTGTGGGCTTTGAAGTGTTGACCAGGTCAAGGCGTTTCGATACACCTTGAGGGTGTTTCGAAACGGCCTGTTAATCCACATAAAAATGGGCTGTTTGGTTCAGGTTGTTTGAGTCTTGGTTGCATGAATGCTTGTCTTCCGTTGCTGTGATCACATAGGAATTAAATGTGCATTTAGGGAAGATTAAAATAAAAAGAAATTTTCTGGGTCATTAACCGAGGAGGAACCTTAACGGGTTTCGCTTCTGTTTTCCCCGTGTAGCCCACTCGGACCGGTCATCCGACCAGACCGGGATGAGGGGGTTACAAGAAAACACTTTCATCAAAGCTTAAAAACCACATGCTCATCTCTTTCTCATGCTTGTAAAACCTTCAAGCAAAACTCTTTGAAACTACATGTACCTCTATTCTATCTCATGCATTAAAACCAATGCAAAACTCATGGCAAGGCCATTCACATGCTTGTATTGCCAAAGCATTTCTAAACAAAACTCATATGCATATCTCATAGCATAAATCATCCATCAAAGGTACATGTGTAACAAAAACCATTTCATCATTTATATTGACATTTAGCATCTCATTAATACTCGGATATGCGGACACATTTCTACACTAGACTCTTCCGGTGGAATCTCGCATCACCGTACTCATTTGTCTAGCAACATAGCTTCCGGTAGAATCTCTCATCACCGTACTCACATGACGGAATCTCTCATCGCCACAAAGCTTGGGTATTTCACCAAGTCCTACCCGATGGAATGCCCATCATCGGAATATCTCCCTTTGGCTTAACCAAAGAGCACGTACGAAATTTTAGTTTATAGTGCACTCCCATCCTATTGATCGATCAATTATATTCGGTAAGTTTCTCAACATCTATGCCAATAAAATGTGTTAAAATATCATCACACCTACTGTTTTTCATGCAATATAACTCAAAGGTTTTCCCACCACACTTCAAATCATAAAACATACTTGCTTCAAACCAAAAGCTCAAATCTATTCAATGCAACATGCCATCTCATGACATCTCAACAAGCATAATCTCATGCTCTAAATCATGCATAAAAACAGTAGGAATTTATCAATCTCAAACCATGAGCATGTAAAAGCATTTTAGGGGCAAACACCACCTTAGAGAGACCAAATCAAACCATACTTACTTCCGGATTTAGGAAGGTGTTTCAAACCTCTCCTAAACCCCCAAACCTTGTATTTTTGTCCTCATAGACTTCTAAACCAATCGCACTCACCGATTTTGTTTCGCTTGCTTGCCGAAACGCCAATTAAGCTTCCGGATCAACTCTAAAAGTGTCCGAAGATGTCTCCCCTGTTTTAGACACATAAAAGAAGAGGATTAATGCATCATCATGCATTGAAATCTTCAGCCAACACTCCAAAACTCGCTGCTCTACCTAAACCCAACATTTCGGCTACCAAACACAACCGAAATCACCTCCAAACTCTTCCAAAACATAACCCAGCCAAGATCCATCACTTCTAAACATTTCTAAACATCAATTATCATAAAAAAACAACCCTAAACTCGTCCTTATACCTCCAGCTATAACAGAACACCAAAAACTCCTCAAAAACCACCATTTTCATAAACAAAAACTTAGGAAACACAACCTATTCGGGATTGGATTGATAAAACCTCATTTCTAAAATCATTTAACATCCAAAATACATTAGAAAACCATCTCAAAACAGAGCCCAAACAATTACAACGAAAATCCTCAAGATCTCTTCCAAAATCTTGAGTTTTAAGCCAAAATCTTGTTTCTAACATTAAAACCATTCATAAATCTTTAATAAAGGATTGTCAACTTGGGAATTTCAGTAAAGAACTGAGTATTTAGAGGAGAAGAACAATCTTACCTCTAAAAGATGATTTCTCCTTGATTTGGGCAAATTTCCATGAAAATACAATGTAGAAATCACAAGGATTTGTTGCAAGATTGATTAGGAATCATTGAGTAATGAAAATCTCATCAAATGAAGTGGAAATCAAAGTGAATTTTGCTGGAGAAAGAGTGTTTGGATGATAGGATTTTGAGAGAAAAAGAATTGAGAGAGAATTTTAGAAAAGTAGTTATAAAAGTAAAAAGGTAGTTAACACCTTTCTTTTATTTAATTAAATCACCCAAATTAAGGAGAAATCTGGAGAAAACATTTTGGGTAAATTAGCTCCTTAAAGATTCAAAGTTTCAATCCTTTACAAAACAGTCACTACTAAACTTTGCAAAAATCGCAATTTGGTCACTACACCGAAATGCAGTATTTCCAAACCTTATTTTGTAAAATTGATTTCACCACTCTCTTATATATATTAAATGAGGATTTTTAAATATTTTTCTATATTTTTAAAGCATCCCGAACTAGGCTTTCCCTAAAACTCCCTTTTATATTCGAACCGTTTCTCAGACCGGTCCGGTTCAAACCCTAAACTTCTAAGCCCAAAATTGGGGTGTTACATTGGTACTTTGTTCATTCTAGTCCCTTAATTTTATTTCAATTCCAAATTGACCCCTATTCATTGTTTTTTTAATTCGCCCAATGTTTTATAATTTTAATTTGATATTTTCATCATTCTAGAACCTAAAACTTTATTTTTATTCCAAATTGACCCACAATTATTTTTTTAATTTGTCCAATGTTTTATTATTTTAATTTGATATTTTCTTCATTCTAGTCCCTTAACTTTATTTTAATTCCATATTGACCCCTATATATTTTTTAATTCATCATGTTTTATAATTTTAATTTGAAATTTTGTTCATTCTAGACCCTAAAACTTTATTTTTATTCTAAATTGAACTGTACTTATTGTTTTTTTAATTACTCTAATTTTTACTTTTAATTTGATATTTTTGTTCATTATAGTCCCCAAAACTTTATTTTTATTCCAAATTGAACCATTTTCATCATTTTCTTTTAATTTGTCTAATGTTTTATAATTTTAATTTGATATTTTTGTTCATTATAATCCGTGAAATTTTATTTTTAATCAAAATTGACCCATTTTCAGTCCAAATTGATCCCTTTTCATTATTTTTTTTATTACTCCAATGTTTTATAATTTTAATTTGATATGAATTTAAATAATTAACTCCAAATCAACCGACCTAAAATGAACCCGACCTGAAATGAACTCGACCAGAAATGCACCCGACCTGAAATGGACTCGACCTGAAACGAACCCGACCTGAAATGGACCCGACCTAAAATGAACCCGACCTGAAGTGTATCCAAACCCGAATTAACCTGTCAATTATCCGCTTCGGACCCGACCCATTTTGACCCGACCTAAAATGGACCCGACCTGAAATAGACCTGCACCCGACCCGAGTCGAGTCAAAACAGAAAAATGACCTGAAATGACCAGTACCCGATTTTACCCGACCTGACAGTGCCCAACTTGAAACTCATCCGATCACCTGTTTTTACATCCCTACTTACAAGAAACACCTAATTATGGAAATGAGAATTAAGGTAAGAAGGGAAAGGCGTGTACTTTCTCAATGCAGGAACCCTTCTCCGTTTATCCTGATCAAGACTAAACGCTTCCGAGGGTCAAGTCTTGGGGTCTCTTCTGTGGCATTATTAAAACTATTAACTCCAACAACGAAAAACATCCCAAAAGTTAAGCCGTTTGGATGGTAGGGAACGATGGCGATGAGGTTCATTAACAACAGCCGAAGAACCCAACAATTAGCACTTGAATTGAAAACAGAACCACCAAGAAAAGAGAAAGGAAACCAACTATTAAAACCCCTTTCCCATCTCACTTTCCCATCTGTTATCTGAATTTGGTTGTGCCTGGGATGCTTCTTCACTTAAAATCTTGGGGGTTAAATTAAAATTTTATTTATTTTATTAACAGATTGTTACAAAGTAATCAATCCAAGACGATAATAAAAGAAAAAAAATAAAGAAATAATTTTAATCAAATAAGAAGAGAAGAAATATAAAACCATATTAAAGTTGAGGCCTGCGAAGAGCAGTTTCCTTAAGACAAATTTCGACCACTCCGCGGTGCTTGAGTTTGGTTGGTCGTTCGTCTCCCAGGATACAACAACAAGAAGATCTTCGGCAGAAGCACAAACTGAAGAGATCTCGAACTAGAGCCTTGTCTTAGCCTATCACAGGTTAAAAGAAAAAAAGAGAGAGAAAACGATTTTTGGAGTGATTTGAAACTGAAGAGAAGCATTCTTTATATAGGGGAGTGGAGGAGGAAAATATGGAAGGTAAATATTCGGAATTAAGGGCATTGACTTTGTATCCGAGCAAAATCGGAAATAATCAATTAATGCCTTATTTAAACGGATATATTTCTTATGAATTGATTTTAATACCTTTTAATATCCGATTTAATGAAAGTCACAATTTTTTCTATTAAATTCGGAATATTCAAAAAGATATGTTGTATATAAGGAAAAAATTTAATTTGAAGTGGGTAAAATATCCACAGGTTCTAAGTGGAACCTGACCGGTCCGGACATTCGCGTCGCCCACAACGTGCGAGCGCACCGCAACCCGAATGGGTTCAACGAGCTTCAATTTGCACCCCCCTACACCTGCGCGCAAGGCATAGTGTTCATTCAAGTCATTCAATGACTCCCAAGTGGGTTGGTGTATTTAAACCATTCCCAAGTTTGTTATCCCACCCATGTGGGATAAGGGGTTCATATTTTCCTTAACACAATTCATAACAACCTCACTTTGAGCATCAATTTCTCAACCGCTTTGAGCATATGAGATATCGTTGTAAAGGTCTCATAGAGTAGAATATAAATTAATAAATTTATCATTCGAACATCCACCTTTACCACTAGAAAATATGGCTCAAAGTTTCCAATTTCTCACATTTTTTCAACAGGTTAATGGTCAATAGACCAAAATAGACACGATTTAAAACGTAAGTGCCAAGAATGATTTTTTTTGAATTCGAGGGACTAAAATAAAATAAATTCCAAACAAAAGAAACCACAGGTAAAGATAACCATATTTCAAATTATAATTTATATGGGCATACATAGTACCTATATTACGTACCGTTTTTTTAAGAGTATATACATGTTCCTTTATAATATGTTTTGATCCTATGTATATTATTTGTTTTAATTACATATTCGTTTGACTTTAATATCTATATAGTATTTTATTAGTTTTATACATACATATATATATATATATATATATATATATATATATATATATATTTGTTTTTGTATTTATCATCTAATACACGTATACATGTATATTTAATTCATGGTGCATTGTGGTTAAATTTAATGTTCATGCTTTTTTTTTAATTTTCGTATTTAATTTATTGTGTTAGTTTAGTTTAGTACTCGAGGTCTCGATATTTTAGTGGGAGTGTCGTCCCGAGTCTTCGGGCGTCGTCTCCTTTGGTATCGTGTGTTGCGAGTTAGGTTGTGACTAGGGGTGTTCGTGGTTAACAATGAGTCTCTAATTTTCTATGCATTCTTAGATACATTCTCTATGCATTTCCCTCTAATTACATTAAGAACATATAACTTTTGCACTAAGAACATTACTTATAGGTTAACCGTTATAGTATTTTGGTTAACCGCGAACACCCCTAAGGTTGTCTGAATAGCATGACCATGGATACATGCATTTTTAGGGATTAAACATTAAATTAAACCAAATTTTAATTTGTCTTAGTAACTACGATGTGAATCTTTATGTACCAATTTTGGGCATGGTGGGGGTACGAACCCTTCCCCACTCGTAACCGACTCTCGAATTCTTTGGATCTCTAGTTTTCATTTTTCCTGGTGTTCGGTCTACCTTATCTAAATGACCGGTGACAACTCCCTTTTTTCCATTAAAAATACGAGATTTTCAAGAATCCCTCTCATAAACCAAGTTTTTAACTTAAAAAAAATTTTTTCAAATGAACCTAATTTTTTTAGTCGTTACAGGGGTATTAATACCCCCTTGGTGTTGTAGTTAGAGCGACATTTGATGAGACTGCGCCATGCCTAGTAATGACTATTGATAGACTAGCAGGTGGTAGTTTTGCTTGTCATATTGTGAGCCTAGTCGATTATGATAACTATCTTGCCATGCGCTGTGACGAGTGTGAGCGGTCTTCGGGGGCCGATGAGTTTGGAGATGTAGAAGGGTTCGGGCTCCGCGTCACATGGCGTATAGCGCGGGGTGATGGGGCGGAGGCCAAGAGCTCCGAGCTTTGCCGATCTCGAAAGTAAACCTTGAGGGAGAGAATTAGAGTGTAGTGTTGAAGCGATCTCTCTAAAATCGAAGTTTTTCGAAAATGTTTGGCGGAGATACAACAGTAATAATTTTTTACTTCATATATTTTCTCTAAATAGTAAAAATGTTATTCTCACTAATTTTATAAATATTGTATAATTCTATTCCTTTTAGACTATATTACCTGAACAAAAATATTTGGCCGGTTGATAAGTATTTTGTAATTAAAAAGTATTTTAAAAGGTAATGAGACGTGCAAATAAAAAAATATTATCTTTTTAGAAAAACTGCTTAGTATTCAAACTATATTAATGGATTTATATTTTAAAGAAAATATTTTGATACACAAACCTGTCAACTCTAAAGTTTATATTTAGAATTTAGTGTTTAAAATTTAAATTTTAGGGTTTATAGTTAAAAAATTAGTTTAAATATGATGGATTGTGCAAATTCCTTTTATACCGCTTGCGTAGGGGTGAGCAAAACTCAAGTCGACTCGAAAAAATAAAAAATTTTGAACTCGACTTGGGGCGAAAAAATTCGACTCGAAATTACATAAACTCAACTCGACTCGAAAAAATTTCAAATAAAGTTTAAGTTGTAAAATGGAAATTTGAATAACTCGAAATTTTTAGTAATTAGTGGGTTTGATTTTTAAGTTCGAGTCGAGTCCCTCAAAATTTCATGATATATATAGCAATATAAGAAATATATGTTACATATAAAAAATATGATGAAATATACATGCATATTTTATATGATTAGAAAAAGTCGTTAAATTAGAATTAAATTATACTATAACATTGATAAATAATTACAATTAAAATTGTATAGGAACTCGAAAACTCGACCCGACTCGAATTTCATAAATTCGAGTCGAATAGAAAAAAACTCAAATAAAGTTTGAGTTATAAAATATGACGCGTCAACTCAAAATTTTTTGGCTCGACTCGATCGTACACTCACCCCTAAACTTGTGTATCAAAATATAAATCATATGTTAAATATAACTTTTTGTAAAATTTAAATAGTATAATTTTATGATTTTGCAGGTAATTTTTTTGAATATGCTGATGTGATTACAAAATAGTATCTGTTCAATTTCTTTGCCCTTTAATAACACAGCTCCATACACATATGGTGCTTGAACTCATGTCACCTAGATAAAATATATCATTTATTATTGGAACCACTCCACAGGTTCTGCCGGTAAATATTTTTAATATAATATTAAAGTTCAATTTCTTAAAAAGAAAAATTTCACAAATGTCTTAGATATATGTATTCGTATCCGACTCGTCCTATAAAAATGTAATTCTATGCAATAGTCTGTTTTGTTTGGTATGAACAAAAAATAAATAATTGGATAGTATTTTTGAAACTTATATATAGTATATTAATATGAATACAACATTATAATAGAATTATTCATTTGACCGAATCACTAGTAAGTATAGCCATTTCATTGAGTCAAATGAAGTAAAAAAAAATTAAGTTAAACTATTTTTAAAAAATATTTATAACTCAAATTTTATTTAAAAATTTTCAAGTTAAATTTAATTTATAAAATTCGAATCAAGTCAAATTTTGTTCAAATTTATGTTTAAATTTAATTGTATACATTCATAATGTTACAATACTAATTAGTTTCAATTTAAATAAGTTTTATAACCATATACAAAATATATATATTTCTTCATGTATATATATGGTAATTATTCCACACACAAGCGCCTTAATTTATAGTTCAAGGATTTCATTTAAAGTATAGTGTTTAAAAATTTTAGTATACTTGTATTGAATTTAAATTTTATAGGTTAAAATTTAAATCTCTAACCATATTACCCTAAAAACTAAACACTAAACTTTAAACCTTAAATTCTAACCATAAACCCTAATTTCTAAACTCTTACTCTCCAAACCCTAAAACTTTAAACCAAATCTCTAAACCCTTAAACAAAAGCACTTGTAAAAACTTTTTTGTTTCCACCGTTTCGTGCATGAGACATTTATATATATATATATATAATATAAGTTTTACACCTTTTTTGGATCGTTGGATGAGTGAAACGGATGGATGAGATTAACAGTAAATTATGTGAAGATTATCACTTGGGAATTAAAAACACGGAGTTAATCTCAACCATCCATTTCCCACATCCAACGATCCAAAAAAGGTGTAAAACTTAAAGAGTTTTACACAGTGTAAGTTGATCCTAACCATATATATATATATATATATATATATATATATATATATATATATATATATATATATATATATATATATATATATATATATATATATCATACAAAATTAAAAGATTTCACTCAAACTTAAAAATTGATTAACTAAATATTCAATTTATTCAAAATTTCATTTCATAACTCAAATTTTATTTAATTTTTTTTCGAGTCAAATTTATGAAATTAGAATTCAAATCAAGACAAACCAAATATTTTCGCTACGAGTTGAGTTTTACCTAACCCTAATCAGTAGGCTTCCTCGATCGGAAACAGAAATTGCCGAGGAAATAGCGATTTCTATTACAAAGGCTTAGATAGGGGAAAAGGAAGTTGTGGGATTCTTAAATAAATAAAAATGAAGAATCCAGTAAAAATATAAACACAATTAATTCATTGTCAAAGCATTAATCTAACAAGAACTAAATCAATTCCCTAAAAAGAAAAGGGGGAAAAGAGTCAAACATATGTGCAATTGATCAAACCAAAACAAATTCAGGTCTAAGTTTAAATCAGTGAAATTAACAAAGTAAATATGTCAACATATAAAGAACATAAATTTCCCAGAGTAGCCAAAGAAACATATCGAACAATGCAAAATAAGTTCCAGCAATTTTCAAAAAGGAAGAATACAGAAAAATCAAGAACTGTACAGCGAATTATCAAAACCCAGAAGATAATCTAGTCAGTTACCATTAAGTAGGTATCACTTCTTGCATTAGATTCTGGCCCTCGATAGCTATGATTACGTTTACACCAACATATATACCGAGGGATCGGCCCATCTTTTCCGATAACCCAGGGATGCTCAGCCACAACATTCAAAGTCATTCTCTCTTTCGGGTCTGGAACATAAAAGGGTTTTCACAATCACCAAGAAGAGCAATGTCCAGAGATAGACAGTAGGGGCAATCAATAAACATTATCCCAGAAAGAAATATTTCACTAACCTTTGCAAAGAAGTCCTTCTAGTAAGTTCCTTAACTCCGGGTTCATTTTATTTGGCAGGATTAAAGGGTTATGAACAATCTGCAGAAAGAAAATGAACAATGTAACAGTTGGCTGTGGAAGAGTCAAAATGGTAAAAGAGGGATAATGTGAGGACGTCTTTGCTTACCTTGTCATACGTATCCTGTAGCGTTTCACCAAGAAATGGATACTTTCCAAGTACCATGCAGTACAAAGTAACTCCTACAGCCCAAGTATCTGCAGCTTTTCCGTGATATGTTGAACCTGTTGATTGATCTTCAGCTTGTTAAAAACAAACATAAACTATGTTCTCTATCTCCCTGATACTAAAGTGTAGTTTCAGGCTTTCAGCCAACAGAGGAAACACGAACCTAGACAACACTCGGGCGCAGTGAACACAGGAGTTCCAGGAGAACGGCGAAGCTCATCATTGTCATCCTAAAGAAATAAAATGATTTTGCAGAAATGGTAATTAATTCCACCGAGAACAAAAACATAATTTTAAAGTTCAACTGAGAGAAATGTAAATAAAATTGGGGGAGGGGGGCAAGAGAATGAGAACTATCAAGGATAAGGTTCAAGCAAATCTTTTCGAGTCTCAGCCTGTCAGCCATGCATGCAGCAAACTTATAGTGCAGTAAACTTTGAACCTGTTAAAACAATTGCACAGAATCTACCAAATATATATGTACATCACACTTCTGCACTTGTTCATGTCCAAGGAAAATTGTCTATTAACAGAATTTATGATTCACACAATTATTATTTAAATAACAGTACAAAAGCAAAGGATAAAAAGGAGGTTCAGACAAGCTATGAAGCACTGGTACGGCTATTTGAGGCCGTTTCGCGTCCCCGATACGTTGCCGGAACGGGGACGGCGCGGGGACGTCTCGGGGACGTCTCGGGGACATCTCAAAATTGCCGGGTACGGTCAAAATTCAACCAGGTACGGTCAAAGGGGCTGGGGACGTTTCAGGGACGTATCCGTCATTTTCTACTTAAAAAATTAAAAAAAAAACCCAAAATCCCAATTTTAAGTGCCCTAATTTTTTAATTTGAGAGTTAGAACCCATCGGCCATCGGCATCTCTGTGCTCTCAAGTCTCAACTTTCTATCGTGACTCACTGACTCTCACAGCAACCTCTCAACGTCGGCCGTCGGGGACACAAGACCGGCGCCGGATTCTCCTTGGACGGCGACAGAGTTCCGATCAGCCTCTTCAGGTATTTTTTTTTTACTGTTTTTGGCTTTTTGCTGCTGCCTGCTGCCCTGCCCCATTATTGGATCCACCGGTATAAATTTATTGAAAGTAAAAGCTTCTTTGTTCCAATAGTATACTCTGTCGAGTCTTTGCTTCATGAATGGTGACATGAGATTTGATTTTGATGCGCATCCTCACAAGCTTAGGGAAGGCAATTAATGTCAAAGTTTTACAAACAAGAGATTTGATTTTGATGCCTCTCTACTCTACTAATCTTTAATGAATTATGGCATTGGATTTGTTTCTTGGATTCTAATTAAATACCATGATTACTGATTAGGGTGAGTTACAGAACATAAAAGACAAAAACAGCCCATAACTGTTAATATTAGTAATGAACCATTTTCCTCTGTTGTGTGTTAAGTTTGCCTTTAATTTTCTTTAACTAATTTTTCGATTGCACTTATGGTATTAATCTTGGCATTGTTTATCATGATTTTCTTTTTTTAACTGTTATTTTTTTAATGTTAACAGTTGAATTAGTTAAAATATGGCATCCCAAAGTGGCGATGAGCCTAATTTTGCTAGTAGTGGAAGTGGAAGTGCTAGCGGGGGTGGATCGATTTCATCGGTACAAAATGACAATTCTTCTCCACTATGGAATTACGTGACAAAATTAGAAAAACGGGGGGCTACTGGAGGAACTTGGAATTACCGATGTAATATTTGTGGTGAAACTCGTAACGGATGTTATACTAGAGTGAAGGCCCATTTGCTTCAAATTTCAGGAGAAGGGGTTGCAATTTGCAAGAAAGTGACTAAAAACCAAAAGCTTGAGATGTTGACATTGTTAGAGGATTGGGAGAAGAGAAAGAAACAAGGAGCATCTAGAGAAGTTCCCTTGCCTAGTCAATGTCAAAGTGGAATTGCAATTGAATCTTCTTCTAAAAAGAGAAAATCCAACTTATCGCCTATTGCTAAATCATTCAACATGAATGTGAGGGCTCAATTAGATGAAGAAATTGCAAGAATGTTTTATACCGGTGGATTGCCCTTCAATCTTGCTAGGAATCCTCATTATCAAAGGGCTTTTACTTTCGCTGCAACTCACGACATAGGCGGTTATGTGCCCCCTGGTTACAATAAGTTGCGAACCTCATTGCTCCTCAAAGAGAAGAATAATGTTGAGAAGCTTCTACAACCAATTAAAGCAACTTGGCAAGAAAAAGGAGTGACTATTGTGTGCGATGGTTGGAGTGATCCAACAAGAAAGCCTCTCATTAACTTCATGGCTACTTCCGGAAATGGACCTATGTTTCTCAAGGCTGTAAATTGTTCTGATGAAGTTAAGGATAAAGTCTTCATTGCTAATTTGATGAAAGAAGTGATTGATGAGGTAGGTCACCAAAATGTGGTGCAAGTTATTACTGATAATGCAGCTAATTGCAAGGGAGCAGGAGAGATTATTGAGAGCATGTATCCTCACATCTATTGGACACCATGTGTTGTTCATACTCTTAATCTTGCATTGAAGAATATTTGTTCGGCAAAAAACATCGAGGGAAATGAAGAAACATATGACTTGTGCAATTGGATTACAGAAATTCATGGAGATGCTGTACAAATCAAGAATTTTATCATGAACCACAGCATGAGGTTGGTAATCTTTCAGAAATTTAGTCCTCTTAAGTTGCTTTCAGTTGCCGATACTCGTTTTGCCTCGATCATTGTGATGCTTAAAAGGTTTAAGCTCATCAAACGAGGACTTCAAGCAATGGTGATAAGTGATGAATGGGCTTCTTATAAAGAGGATGACACGGGAAAGGCAAACTTTGTGAAGGAAAAGCTTGTGAGTGATGATTGGTGGGATAAGGTGAGTTACATCATTGATTTCACAACGCCTATCTATGACATGCTTAGAGTATGCGACACTGATAAACCATGCCATCATTTGGTATATGAGATGTGGGATTCTATGATTGAAAAGGTGAAGCTTGAAATTTACAAGAAGGAAAATCGTGGCCCTTCAGACTTTAGTCCTTTTTATCATGTTGTTTACGATATTCTTATAGCTCGTTGGACAAAGAGTTATACTCCTCTCCATTGCCTAGCTCACTCATTAAATCCAAGGTATATAATCTTGTCAGCTTTTAATTTTATATATTCTTAAATTTTAGTTCCTTTATATAAATATATTTTTTAAATGTTGTAGGTTTTATAGTGATGGTTGGTTAACCGAAGATCTTAGTAGGGTTGCTCCTCATAGAGATGGTGAAATATTTCGAGAGAGAATGAAGTGCCTCCGTAGGTTATTTCCAAATGAGGATGATTATGACAAAGTCTTGGATGAGTATGCCAATTTCTCACTTAAGAGTGGACCTTTTGAAGATTTGATTTCTCTTACAAAGAGGTATTCTTCGGATCCGAAGAGTTGGTGGGCTAACTTTGGTGCCGAAACTCCTTTGCTCCAATCTTTGGCTTTCAAAGTGCTTGGACAACCTACTTCATCATCTTGTTGTGAAAGAAATTGGAGTACTTATTCTTTCATCCACTCACTTAGAAGGAATAAGTTAAATCCAAGTCGTGCCGAAGATTTGGTTTATATCCATTACAACCTCCGCCTTTTATCAAGGAATTCTAGTCAATATAAGGATGAGAAAACCAAGATGTGGGATGTTGGTGGAGATGCATTCGATTCTCTAGGAGATGTGGGCTATTTGGAGTTTGCGGAACTTTCACTCGATGAACCGGATTTGGAGAGTGAATTAATCTTGGAGGATGTTAACAATGATTGATTAATTGTTGTTATTTTGTTTCTTGCACTCTTTTACGGATTTGCATTATGTGGACTATGTTGTTTTGAAATTTTGATGTGATTTTGTTTGTTGTTGAACAATGTAACCGAATTATGCATTTTGTTTGTTTGTTATTGAACAATCGGATTATGCATTTTGTTTGTTTGTTGTTGAACAATGTAAATTGTTTGTTTGTTGTTGAACAATATAACCGGATTATGAATTTTGTTTGTTGATAGTTGAACAATATAACTTGATTATGAATTTTGTTTGTTTTGTTGTGATTTTCTTAAATCCTTTGATGTGATTGTGTTTGTTATTCAACAATATAACATGTTATTAAGGATATTTGGCATTACTATTTTCTTTATTTTTTTTACCTTATTATATTATGAATTTTAATTATTATATATATATATATATTAAATTTTATTTTATTTTTGTCGTACCCTTGCCGTCCCCGTACCCTGTAATTTTGGAAATTGCCGTTTCCCGTCCCCGTCCCCGTCCCCGTCCCCGTCCCCGTCCCCGTCCCCGTCCCCGTCCCCGTCCCCGTCCCCGTCCCCGTCCCCGTCCCCGTCCCCGTATCAGTGCAACTTAGCAGACAAGAGACAGTTTCACTATAATACTCTCATTCAAGTCAGAATTGAGGGAATTAATGGGTGAGGTAGAACAATTACCTCAAACACCTGGCTGACACTGAAATCCCCTATCTTCACCGTACCCGTGCTAGTAATCAACAAATTATCAGGTTTTATATCTCCATGCACAATATTCTGTTTTTAGAAGAAACAACACAAGTAAACACAGTAAAGTAGCAAGTTAACAACAGGTGATTTTATTATCCATCACAGTGAACAAGATGTTCAGCATAAAACATAAATTCATGGGAGCATGCACAAACTTTCATCACAGAAAAAAGAAGGATAAATAAGAAAAACACCAAGATCAAAAGCCTTCATCATCAGAAAATCGAAACACAACATATCAAACAAGCATGTAAATATGTATCATAGATAAAAAGAACCAGTAAACTTCCTTGTTTACGGGTGCTGCTCCTTCAACGACCATGTTTTAATTTACACGAAAATGAGTATACAAGGGGGGGAAAGCAAGACAATAAGAAAACAAACTAGTCTTCTCTACATATGTTCAGAGTAAACTTTATCAAGTTTATCTAAGGTATAAAGCAACTTTTAGTCCTTGAACTTGTCAACTTTCCCAACTTAGTCCCTGAACTTTGTTTTGGTCCTTATTGGTCCATGAACTTCTCCCATTTTAGTCTCTGAGTGCTACATCATCGGGACTAAAAAAGAGCCAAAAATCCAAGTTCAGAGACCAATGAGGACCAAAAAAAAGTTCAGGGGCCAAGTTGGAAAAAGTTGTCTAAGTTCAGGGCCTAAAAGTTGCTTTATCCCTTTATCTAACCAAGTATTTAGTTGGACATATCACACAAAAAGCACATTCATAGAGAACTAAAAAAATGAATGCAAGAAAAAATGGAACCATTCACAAAAGTTGGTTCTTAAATCATACGTGATCATGTAGGTACATAAGTCCAGATACTATATCTCGCACATACTTCCTAGCAGTATCTTCACCAAGCCTTCCTGGAGGTCCAGAATCATCGCAAACCCATTTGCTTTCCACATACTCAAGAACTGAACAAGAGAAAGGGACAGGCAGACAATAATGAGGGTAATTCAATTAGTTGTTTAAGCACACCATTAGGTGAAAAGGAAATATAAATACCCATGTAGAATTGATCCATGCTTGGGTCATCCATCACCTCAATAAGATTGACTATATTGGGATGTTCCAACACTTTCATAATTAGAACCTACAAGGGAAATGGATCAGATAGGCACTCATCCAAAATAAAAAGTACTTGACATATAAAAGGTAGAAATTAAGGCAGCTCTCTCCACAAAATGTAGACCCCTTAAAACTCTTCCAACACCTGTCTTTCCTAAAAGAAATTAACCAAATAGCATTACAAATTCTCTCTTGCTTTCCCACCTCTTTGAGAATGAAAAAAATATCAGTGCCAACACCCTAAACCAACAATAAGTCGAATAGTTTGCTCCATTAAAGACTTCAGTGTTTTTTTTAATAAAGGGGGATGAAGACCTGAGGTAATTCCAGTTATTTAAAGCTTATAACAGCCTTTAAATATGAGAGAAGAGAACCAAACCAGAATAAGAACAAAAGAATAAACCAATAACACTGTTGATGAGCTCTCCAGAAGTTCGAATCCCCAAAACTGCAGAGTCTGATCCAACGTATATATGAGTGACTATATCAGAGAAAAAAATCAAGCCAATACCTCGCGAAGAACATCACTCATTGCCGTTTCTGTAGGAGAAACCCGCAGCTTTGATAACTGAGACTTATGAAAGGCCTACAATTTAAATATAAAAAACAACTCCTGATTACAAGGTGAAACCATAATTTGGCATAAAATTGTAACGGATCCAGAAACCACCAAATATCATATAACCTATAAGGACATAATTAAAATATAAATTTTTTTTCTAATTTTAAGCGTTTCAAGTTTGCTAGTAAACAATAATGCAGCTCCAAGTGGAGCCTAAAAATAACCAAGTAAATTCAGCATTAAATTGCCTTAAAGAAACTCATTCTGAGTAGTTACTTTCATTTTTACCCTCAAAAGGGAACACTTCGTATTGAAACAATCTACTAACCTTAATAGCATAGTGCTTCCCATCTACACTGTTTCGATATAGAACCTGCCAAGCAAGCAATCAGAATAGGTAAATTTTGAATCCTTAAAGCAAATTATGTAACATAGTGTCTTACAATGATATCCTTACCACTTTCCCATAGCTACCAGATCCAATCTTGTATTCCCTCACGTACTCATTAATCATCTTATTCCCGTTTTCATCCTAAAAATGAAGTCAGAATAAAAATAAATTAGCAGAAGGGGCAAAAATACAATGAAATGAAGATTATCGGTGTAATTCCATAATAAGAAGCACCCAAGATATCACACAAGCACATCATCAAGACAACACTTCTGTTGGTGTAAAGTGACAAGTCAACTACCTACTCCATGCAAATTTACTACTTGTAAGTTGATACAGATAGTAGCGTACTAACTAACAATTATGCAGCACCAATAGTAGATGTGAATTGTGTCATAAAATAGTAGCGATAAATGGAGCTATAATAATTGTTTGCTACACTTACCTCTGACCGGACAATATTGTAGGTTTCCTTTACAGGGAACTGCCTGCAAATCAAGCCATTGTCAAGTTTGAACCTCAAAATTTCTTCAGAACGCTTGGCACGGCTCATAGACTCAACCTCATCTCCATGAGCAGTGTTAATAACCTCGCTGTTAGTGTTATATAAACAATCATCATCTTCTTCTATTTCTTCATCTAACAGAAGCTCCTGGGAAATTGGAAGGTTCGATCTACAGTTGGGCCTTGGTATCTTTTTCGGCTTTGCTGTGAAGCCAAAGCACCCACAACAGCCCATTGCTCTAGCAAGTGAAACGCCCTTACTAAACATTTGAACACTCAAAACATTGAAAGAAATAAATTGCAGCTCTCAAGTCTCGGAATGATGAACAAAAAACCTTAAGCCTGAAAAAGTGTGCATAAGATTAGGTCAATGGGCAACCTATGACTTATCACAGAGCTACCCATAGAAATTTTAGATTAAGATTAAGATAAACTAATACACATCCACATACTACGTGCTGCTAAAAGGTGATATACTACAATATTTTATTACAAACGAGCAAATGACAAAATTGTAAGACAAAGACATTATTGTTTCGTTAAAAAAAACTAAATTTACGTAATTTCGGTTCAGAAAGTAGATTTCTTTTTTTTAAATTTAATCATTCAAAAGTATTAAAAATCAAGAATTAGAGCTGACATAAACACATATGAAATTACCTATCAACTTAGGTTCTACAAGATTCTTATTTACGCTAGCATTTGAAACAGTAAAATTAGAAAAGGGCAATAAAAGAAACAATGAAACAAAAATATAAAACAATTAAAAGAGTAAATCAAACTCAATTACCTGATTTTAAGAAAAAAAGGGCTTGAGCCCTAATCAGCTATGCTATTGCAAAGGATGCCATTCAGCCAAATGAAAGAAACAAATTTCAACATTAAACCCACAGCGATTCTCACCCAACATAGCTAAGACTCCAGTTTTTTATACGTTGGCCTCCCCCCCCCCCCCCCCTCCAAACTAAAGCTAAGTTAATTAAAAAAGCTTCATTTGAATTCGATTTCTTCAGTTAAAAAGATGAACCAGAACCACTACGAAGACGAAGAAAAAACCTCCGTAGCAGCAACAAGGAGTAGAAAAGAGAATCGAATTCGAAATGGGTAAGTAAAATTTGATCGAAAATTTGAAAAATCCCTGTACTGACAACAATTTGAATGGTGAATCCCAGCGACGATTTCGTTTTTCCTTTTCAAAACCGAATCGGTGAAAATCAGCAAAGTGAAATACCCTTTTAGGGGGGTTTTCTTATTGGCTTTGGGGAATGAATTGAGAGAGGAGAGGAAAGCGTTTGGACAAAAATCGTAAAGGCGTTGATAGTGATGGGTGACTGTGGGTCGGATCGGGTTGAATTTGGTGCAGGTAACAAAATATTTGTTTATTCAAACCTTTTTTTAAGGATTTTTTTCACTTAAGTATGGGTGTTCAAAATTACCCGACTCGATTGACTCAGTCCGATTACCTGACGACCCGATACAAAATAGGCGGATATTTTTAAAAAATTTATTTTTTATCGGGTCGGGTACCCTACCCGGTAATTTCCCAGTACATAAGTCGGGCTTGGGCTGAAATTTTTCCCTTACCGAGTACCTAACCTGACCCGACACTTTCAATATATATTTTTTATATTTTAAATTATATGTTTATTTTAGGTTTTCTAATATATTTGCTCCAAAACTAAATTCAAATTTCTAAATTCTTTCGATGTTTATATTGATTTGTCAGTATGATGTTTGATGGGGAAAAAATCACGATCGAGATTAATCTTTTTAATATATTCTTTTAGTGATAAACTTTAATATATTTCTAAATATTTCACCCTTCAAAGTTAAAACTAACTTCAAATTACTAATTTTTTTAGATTATGTATTATAAACTTTTAAATTTTATGTGTTTAATATGTGTTTTTTTATAAATTTTAAATTTTTTAAAAAAATTATAAACCAGGTACCCGTTACCCGATTACTTGGGTATCCGGATATAGCGGGCCGGGACACGGGCCGGCAAAGGAGGTACCCGGATGAACTGGGTACCCGACAATGAGCACCCCTACTTTTAAGGTACACCATGTCTATCAAACACCTGCCAAACCCCTTTCTAATGCAACTGCACCGGCAAATTTCCGACGAACAGAGTCCAACACTATCGCCGTTCTCGCCCATTTTCGAAAATTTATTGACAAAGATTATTAGAACTAAGACTTATATTTCCACTGTTATTACTATTGACATTGATATTATTACCGTTACTATTATTTATAATGCTACCATTTTTATTATAGACATCGATAAACTCGATTTTGCTAAAAATAAAGGGTAAACTACATTAAATGGTCATTGAATTTTTAGAATGCTTATATTTTGGCTATTGAACTTTTAGAATGCTTGTATTTAAGTCACCAAACTTTTGAAACTTGCAATACAAATACTAAACTTTTAATTCACTTTCATTATGGTCAGTACCTTTAATTGTAGTTAAGAAATAATGACGTGGCATGTTATAGTCATCTTTTTCCTTAAAATCATATACTTTTCAAACCAATTACAGATGTCGGCCTCCTATCGCTTCTATCGTCACCGACCAATGTTATTATGATTTGCATCGCCACTAAACACAACACACGCCATACTCAAAAGCATCACCATCTCCCCTAAATAGTACCCAACCAAATGCTATCCTAGGCATTGCTCAAAATTTTCGAAAGTACCCGACCAAACGTCATGTAGTCCCTCAAATAGTTGTTAGGAATATAATATGTCTTGATTCGATTTTGCTTGAACATCATTGTTAAAAAGTTTGGTTGAAATAACCACGTTTATAACTTTTCAAAATTTCCCAAAGTACCCAGCTTAAGGTCCCGTGAAATAACGGCGAAGCTCTTGTATGGTAGGTGTTGTGTTTTCATAACGTCGAACGGTGATGGCGTAGGCGATATAAGGTCGACGATTGTAATGGGTTTGAGAAACTTAGGGTTGTTTAGGGAAGAAAATGACTCTAACATGCACGCCATCATTTCTTAACCACAATGGCCGTAAAAAAAACTAATTAAAAGTTGGGTGACCAAAATTCAAGTTCCCTAAAAATCCAATGACCATTTATGTTGTTTATCGTAAAAGAAAATATAAAAACCTAATTAAAAAAATCTAAAGTTGAATTTTGAATGCTGATCGATGAAATAGCAACAAATGGTTTTAATCATCATTCTCTTACGTAGTTAAAAAAATTAAAATTGAGTTTATATTTTAGGGTAAAGTACATTGGAGGTCATTGAACTATTAGTAAAGTTATAAATGAGTGAATCAATTATTTAAAGTTACGCTTCGGTGAATTAATTGTTAAAAGTTACGATCGGGTCACTCAATTACTAAAATCATGGTTAGCATAAAAATTCCAGCAAATAGTAAACTTAGAAGCAATGACAGAAAAATTATTCACTCGGACCCTACCTTTCATCATATAGAAAACGTCAATTTTCAACTTATCTATTTGTCTCATGATTTTAGCCTGTTTAAGAGGGTTATTAAAACCTCTAACATTCCAAAATCTCACAATCATAATGAATTTGCTAAAGATGTACCTCCAGTTGTTGTTGCAACTACCTCAGATCCCTTATGTTTAGCAAGATGCTCTAGCTTTTTGGCTTTAATGCCTTGGATCAAACTGGCTTGCTTTGACGCTAAACCTACAACCTTCTTTCCATCTTTGGGAGGTCTCCCTCTACCCTTCTTCTTTGGGCTGAGACTTTCAAAGAGGGAAATTCCTTGGAATTAGATTCCTCAATATCCTTGATCTCTGCATTATCAACTTGTGTAGGCACTTCAACACTTTTATTATCTTCAGTCTCAATGTCCTCAATCTACGTAGGACTTTGAGTATCTCCGACCTCATTGTCGTCAGGCGCTGCAGTACTTTGCTCACCAACTATGGATGGCGAATCCCTAGCAATCACATTATCACCATGCCCCCGCAACGACTTTACTCCATCGTTCTCTTGGAGTAACATTTTGCGCACAAGCAGCTGGAGCAGAGGATAGACCAGTTCCAACAACTTCGATAGTGTTAGAAGATTCTCCTTTTTCCAACACTTTCTCATTAGCATTCTTCACTTTCCAGACTTTCTCAGGTTGTGGAACTTTTGTGGTACAATTCTTACCCCAATGGCCATAAACTTTACACTTATGGCAATTTGGTGGCATCCAAGGGACTTGAACCTTCACAGAGGCGATATTCCCATCAGGGAAGGCAACATTGATGAAATCGGGAATTTTAGCATTGGCCTCTAGCTCGATGCAAACTTGTACAAATTCTAACCGCTCTTTGGAGGCAGTGACTGAATCCATATACAGTGGATTTAACTAAGCCCAGACTTGTTGAAAAGCTCAAGAGGAACATTATGCAATTGAATCCATATGGGCATTTATCAAGTGCAAATTCTAACTTAGCCAAGTTTGGTTCCCACTTCCTTAGTATTAAGGGCTTGTGTTGAACATGCCAGGTACCATGTTCCACGACCCAATCTCTTGATGTAGCATTTGGGAAGGAGAATACATAAACGTTTGGGCAAGCTAAACTAAACTGACCTTGGTTTTGGAAGATTTCCCCCATAAAAGTTCAATAATTTTCTAAAATGCACTGAAATTTGGAGCACCTCCGATAAATTGCCCAACAAGTGAATATTTACAATCCTCAATTCCATTGTCGAAGACAGTCTTCGGAGGTTGAATGAGTAGGGGACCATCCTTCTTCAATGAAAAGAATGAAAGAGACTGATCATCCGACCCCGAAAAGAGTTTCCTTCAATCAATCGGTACAGGTTTCGCCATTGAAATGAAAATCAAACAAATAAGAAGAAAAATAAATAAATCCCAATCAGAATCAAACAAGATCGACGTTGTACTTTCACCAGAATGAATCTCATCACCCATCAGACCTGCTAATGTGCGCATACAGAGAATTCGTAGCGTGCGCCTCCATCTTGTTTTTTTATCATTTATATAATTTAATCCCAAATTATATAAAATGGAGTCCTCCAATGGTTTTTGAATTTTTTTAAAAGGAATTCTCTGGTGGCTTCCATTTTGTCAATTGCCTTTTGTTTTATAAGAAAATAAATCAGACATGTTATTTTCTAACTTCCTCATTTTAACCTTATTGTTTTTAATAGACATAAACATACATTTGATACTTAAATTAGAGATATTCTCTTGAGTTCGTGTTTAAAAATGTTTAGCTCTCAAATTTTTACTTGAACTAGGCGCATTCTCCTAAGTCGACACCTATTTATTTATTTTTTGCTCCCAAGTTGATATTTGAACTAGACATATTCTCTCAAATTGATACTAAAATTTATATATTCTATCAATTTGATCCAAACTCGAACCAAATCAATAAATTTAACTATTTATATTTAAAAATTCTAATAATTTACTCTTTGTTATTCTCTTAAATTATTTTTTCTTCTCCAAAAAATGTTATATTACTTTTCCAGTGTAATGAAAGTTTAATAATAACTTATTGTTTTTATTATAGAATGTAGTTATCCAACTATTGCTTTGATTCGATAGACTTACTTGGTTTGATAGTATCACAAAAAATAACTAATTTGATGGAATTTTTAAATAAGAAGGGTTAAATTTATTGAAAATTTTGAATTAGGATCAAATTGATAGAATGAGTAAGTTTTGGAACTAAAACTGTTAAAAATGTATCAAAATAGTGGATAAAGTTAAAGTTCGAGTGCCAGCTAAAGAGAAAAACTTCTTTAGGAACCCACTTGGGAGAAGGTGCATAATTTAGGTATTAATTTGGGAACAAAAAATCTTTAAGTTTTACACGTTTTCTAGATCGTTGGGTGGGAGAAATGGATGGCTGAGATTAACTCCTTACTTTTTTTCCAAGTGATAATCTTCACATATTCTACTGTTAATCTCAGCCATCTGTTTCACTCATCCAACGATTCAAAAAACGTGCAAAACTTAAAGAGTTTTACACAATGTAATTGGATCCTATACCTATATATATAGGGTAAACTACATAAATGTCATCAAACTTTTAGGGCAGATTCATTTTGGTCACCGTACTTTTAAAATATTCGATAAGCTCACCGAAATTTTAGTTCGAATTCGATGCGGTCCCTCCCGTTAGAAGTTGATGTTTTTTTTTTCATTTTTCCTTAATAAAAAATAGGTAAACTACACCAACCATCACTCAATTTTCTTCTTACACCTATTTTGGTCACTAGTGTTTAACAATTTTCAATTTAATAATTTAACTTTTGAATTGTTCATATTTTGGCCACTCTCAAATGACATGGTTATACAAATAGAAAAATTCGATTAATCTTTAAAATTTTTGGGTAATTTACTTTTCTTATTAAATTTACCATATTTGATATTTAATAAGCAAAGTAAAAAAATTATTACTCGAATCAAATATTCCAATTAACTAGTCAATCGATTATCTGATTTAATTGGTACAATATAAGATCGAGAATTGAATAATATAAATTTAGAAATTAACCAAAATAATTTTTTAAGGATTAATCGAACCTGATTTTGGTACAAATTTTAAAATAAATTATTTCGATTCGGTTACGGTTCACAGTTTTAAGCAAAATTGATTAACCGATTTGATCTATTATATACAATATTTCTAAATTTTATGCATTACAATATCTTATAGTTTAGTGATTTTGATAACCTTCTGATTTTTTAAAAAGTTTTGCCTTTGGGTAGGATGAATAGGTGTGAACTTTCAATTTTTGACTTTCTAGTTGTTTTTACACTTTTATCACAATTGAACAATTATTAAATTTACCATATTATCATATTTGATATTTTAATAAACAAAGTAAAAAAATCATTTATAGAATCAAATATTTTGGTTAACTGGTTAATCGATTATCAGATTTAATTGGTATAATATAAGATCGAGAATTGAATAATCTGAATTTATTAATTAACCATTTTTTAAGGATTAATCAAAATTTTCTATTTGTATAAACATGACATTTGAGAGTGACCAAAATATGAACAATTCGAAAGTTAAGTTATTAAATTGAAAATTTTTAAATTATAGTGACCAAAATACGTAAGCCAAGTAAAAGTTCAGTGACTATATTGAAATCGGAAACTAAAAGTTGGGTGACCTTATCGAATATTTTAAAAGTACGGTGAACAAAATGAATCTGTCATATAAGTTCCGTGACCATTTATGTAGTTTACCCATATATATATATATATATTACTTATTCATTTTCTATCATATTTATTTGTATTAAAACATTAAAACTTATTTTTCTTAACCCTTTGACAATGCACATACACTTTGCAGACAAAACGATTTGAATCTAAATTTTTTTAAGATGAACATCATATTTTTTTTCACTAAGAACACTTGTTAGGTAAAACTTTAAATTTTATTAAAATTACAAAATATCATTGATTGTATTAAGTAATATATTTGGTATATTGGCAGTGAAAAAATTTCTCACAAACAAGGTTTAAATCATGTCAAGTGTATATGGATTATACACTTTTATCCAAGTGAGTTTCCATATGGATTTTTTTTTCAAGTATGAAACCTGCAATAACCACAATGAGTCTAATGTTATGCTAATATTTATAAATTTAGATCAATTTGAATTGAATTGTAATAAATATATCTCTCTCTCAATCTCACTTCTAAACGAGTCTAAAACTATTAAAAAAAACATGTTACTAATTTGTTTTTGTTTTACGAGCAGGCTATGATGGTTGCCATTTTGAGTACCATTGACGACTGAAAATTTTCTTGGCAGCTATAATATTTTTTCCTTCTCACTTTTAAATTATATTTTTAATAAAGGATGTAAAGTTTCCAATCATGTTACCATTACCCAAACATAGATTCTCTTAGGTAATCCCATTTGGATTTAGGATTTTTTTTCCTCATGAGAATTGTACATTGCATTGTAAAACTCTTGAAATATACATGACATATAATAAAAAAAAAGGAAGAGAACAAATTTTTATTATTTATGTACTTGGAAAACTTCTAAAACAATCTCCAAATCACATAAAATTTTATTGTTTTTTTAATGTATTAATCATAATTTTCAAAAGTGTTTGAACTTGTGGCCTTTAAAATTTGCAAGAACAACGGTGCCAATAATGTAAATTTCAATGACATCGACACACATATATTAATATAAAAGTTAAGAAAATGGTTTAGGATTTAAAATTTATGGTTTAAGGGTTTAGTTTAGGATTTAGAGTCTGTTTAGAATTTAAAATTTAGAATGTAAAGTGCTAGGGTTTAAAGTTAAAAATTTAAATTTTATTTTTTGATTTTATATAAGAATTGTATAAAATATTTTATACACCTTATATATCAAAATATAATTCATAAGTGAATTATATACAATAATTGTTTTTTTAAAAGTTAATCATGTATAACTAATATAATGTATTAATGTGCATGCTTTTTTCTTATTAAAAAAAATAAACTTCACCGGGGTTCCCTTTGTTTAGGTCGTGTTCTATTTTGGTCACCCATTTTATAAAAAAAAAATATTTTTGCCACTTACGTTTTTAATCTATTTTATTTTGAGCCGTTAACACTCGTTAGTTTGATGACATAGCACGTTAGTCAAAAAGATTAATTACTATTATCCCACAATATCACCGCATAAAAATGATGCGGTGTTTTATCTCTTGTAACTTAAGCTAACGAGGCAAATATGTTGCCACAGACAAGAACTTGACCCTCCAGCTAATCTAATTTCTTTCACACTAGAAAACTGACATTTCTCTTCCTTTGTCACAAGAAATCATTACACGAGCATAAACCATACTTGAAATGGTGAAACCGACTTCGATCCCTTGCTATAATTTCTCGATTATATATCTTAGAGATGAACTTGTAGCAGAATGACAATCACTGCAAACTCGGAGATTTTTCACAATCCTAATAGGAGTCTCTGGTGGTGTATTCATAAGAGCAAAAGCAATGGCCAGCTTCTCAGTTCTCACTGTGCCTATTCAAATTATCTTCCTTGTCTTCTTCATCGATATCAAGCATAACCTTTGAGGTAGAAGGAACATATCCAGCCCTCTTCATTTTTCTCCCCATCTCAAATATTTCCTTGTACTGATTATGATACACATTCCCGACAACGAATTTATAGATCTTATTATTTATCTCGAACTTACTGCTCTTTGGAATCTTCCTCATGCCCTTGTTCATCACTTCCCTAGTCTTGGTTTTCTTCTCCCAATGTGTGTAATCTCCTGAAACGAAGAAGCAGCCTGCAATCCACGCCCATGCATGGCTAAACCGACAATGACAGAGGTCCAGAAAACAATACTTCTCTCATTCATGGCCCTAAACAATTTCAAAGGCACATAGCCATTTTTTGTCATTTCAAAATAGCAACCATTGTAATCTCCTGAAACGAAGAAACAGCCTTGTATCTGCATCTTCCTAAACAAGTCAACTGCATCATTTGATCGCCCTAATCGGACATACCCACCAATCATAGCGCTCCAAGGAACATAGCCATTTTTTGTCATTTCATCGAACACTTTGCGACCAAACATGATCCCTCCTTTGCAACTACAATACATATGAACCAAAGTGTTTAAAACAGGATCATTCCCGTGAAGGCCAAATTTTAACATCGACTACTATTACTTGTTACTAGACGACTAAGCAATTCCTTAAAAATAGAGTGCTTACAACAAAATAACAAAACCCCTTGGGCAACTACAAAAAAAAAAAAAAAGTAATTTTTTAGATTTCGCATCCAACGGACATGCCTAAATTCAAGTCCCCAATGCCAGCACAGGTCTCCAAAACAACAGGATAGGTCTGCATTCAAGCATGAAATTGAAAACCCATAAAGCTTTGGGCTTTAAGTTCCCAGTTTGAGCATAAGCTTACCCTTCAAAAAAATAATGGGCATGTTTTGGAATTTCATCAAAGAAACTTTTTTTTTTCCAATTTTGGTCCAAGAAAAGCCCAACCCAATCAACTCCTTAACCAAACGGCGTCGGTTTCGGAGATCAAAACTAAAGAAGGCTTGAAGTTCGTCATCTTCCTTGGTTTCTTTCGTTCCTCCTTCCTCCGTCCCCTGTCCCGTGATCGCGAAACTACCACCACACTCGTACTCTCCCTTTTCTCTTACAATGAAAAATTTCTCTATTTTCATAATATCATTGCTCTTCTTCTCATTTCCTAGGGTTCGCTCTCTTTCTCTCTTTATTTGTTTCAATGTAATTAGATCTGATTGTAATTCATTCATTCAGTTGATTCGATTTTTCTGATTTCATTACCCTAGGCTGAATCTAGTGGATCCCTGTTCTTCATCGATAGTTCTAATCATCAATTTCTTCGCTCTCAATCCTCCAACGATGTTTCTCAGGTTACTATTTATTGATTCAATTAACTTTTAGTTTATAGTTTATCATGGATTTTAAGTAACAAGAGATTGGGGATGTCTTTTTAATTTGGCCAGAAAATGTAAATATGGCAACTAATATCTTGTACCGTAGCAGTATTAAATTCAGTAACTTATTTTGTATGCACGTGTTTTACTTTGTATGTTACCTCCTCCTCCTCCTTCTTAGTACTAACTTTGGAGATTGCACTGATAATTTGATATTGCTATCATTTTACTTCGAGTTTTATGTGAGAAAAATGCTTTTGATGTCTTCATAGATGGATCTTGGAAGTATTTTCTTGAAAACCCCTTTATTTTTTCTTTGTCACGTGGATAATCCTTTGATCTTTTTGTCTTTAATTTTTAGTCTAATTGTGACCCTGCTTCTCAGTTCTCACTTCAAATTGTTTTTTCCATGTCATATTAATAGTCAGAACCAATGCTGTTATCCGAAGTTGGTGCTACTGTATCAGTTTTGCTTGGTTTTGCAACACCCGCTACCCTTTCAGCTGCTGGTTCATCTACGGTCACTCTTAATTTATTAATCCCGAGTAATTAGTCTTCGGATATTTTTTAAGATTCAAAGACATTTGTGGTTTTGTTGCAGCTGGATGAGGTTCTCGTTCCTAATCCTTTTGATAGGCCTCGAGCTGTTTTCATGCTTGAAGTCGGTGGAATCGATGGTACCTTCACTTGAAGTTCATTTTTCTCCTACTCCCTCTGCTGCATTTTGTTTAAATAAACATTCTTCTGTCTTCAGATCCTCTTGTTGTTGACCCCAAGAATGCTCTCCTCTCTAAAGCCTTGAAGAGCAGCGTAAATCTAGGCTCAATTAAGGCAGACATTCAGCTTCCAGGTATCTGATCTCGTGTCACTTCCTAATGTAGCAGACTTTGGTCAAAACTTTTCATTGTTTTGTAGGTTTTCCCTAAATGCATCTATTCATTAGGAATTTTTATTAGGGTAAAATACCTAAATCATCACTCAACTATGCTCTGTGACCTATTTTGGTCACTCAACTTTCAAAATGCTCAATTTTATCACTGAACTTTAAATATTGACCTATTTTGGTCACTCTACCGTTAAATCCCTAACACTGTTATGAGGTGGAAATAAAAAATATACATTTTAATACACACCATTAAATAAAATAAAAATATTTAAAGTTTAGTGATAAAATTGAGCATTTTGAAAGTTGAGTGACAAAAATAGGTCACAAGGCAAAGTTGAGTGACCAAAATAGGTCACAGGACAAAGTTGAGTGACTATTTAAGTATTTTACCTTTTTTATTATATGAAATTTCTTGCAGATGAAAATGAAGCATCTGTGGTTTCTTTGGATGAACCTCTCAGAGATTACACTGAAGAAGAGATCAATGACTTTGTTAGTTTACTATTCTGGGCTTTATTTGATTCTATTTTTTTCGGTTTGTCTACTCGATTGTATAGTTTGGTTACACATGTCACAGTTGTTATATACATGTGTGTTTAGGCATCCTGGTTAGGTGGATCATATGAAGCTGATGCCACGAAACCTCTGCATGGAGTATTGACTATACCATTGGCAGATGTTGACAGTGTGAATCTTCGTATGTCAGAGGTCTTGTTAAGGAGCCACCATATTATGTTGTTTTATGATTTTTTTAACTGATACTGGCATAGTATTTTGTCTTGAGTTCTCATTACCTCATCAAGAGCGTTTTGCTTCAACTGCTTACAGAAAGCACACAAGGAATTTGCATCACGACTGCTTGCTTTGTACCACAATACAAGGAAGGCAATGGAGATGCATGGACAGTTGTCAAAGACTTCACATAGACCTGCTGAGTTAATAATGGGTTCTTTCAATGGTATTAAGGTACTGACATATGGACTTGATTCAGCTAAGAAGAGCTACGTAGCATTTTGTTTCTATATACAGATGTCTTGTCTGAAATTGTATTTGAAAGACTATCAAATTTAAGTGGAAGTTTTCCTTTATCCTTTTCATCCCATTTTCTTTCAATACAGATGTCTTGTCTGAAATTGTATTTGAGGAAAAAAGGGTTTATTTGCATTGCAGAACTTTTAGTTCAACTAATATTTAACTACCCATCTCTCATATTATGACGTTGCTTTGCACTGACAAATGGCTTTCTTACCTCCATTCTTGCTAGGCCTTGTAATGTGTGTAAGAAGACATGTCAATTGCATCTTGTATCTAAAAGAATGATTATCATTATAGTTGTTCAACATTGATCAAAAGTCTCTTAGATTGTCTCTAACTATGGTCCAAGCATAGAAAATAGTTAATTCTATCAAATAATGTATTTTCTTGCTATTATAACATATATACTGTGTTTTTTATGTTTTCTTTTCTCATTACTTACCCCTTGCTAAACCTTTTAATGTTTCCTAAAAACAAAATCAGGTTTTGCTGGAGCAGAAAGACAGAGACAGTGTTGATAAGCTAGGAACTAAGCTTCTGCTTGCCACACTTATGAAGATATATGATTCACTACAGAAAGCTTATGGAGGTTGGTAACATGTTCAACTCTCCATTGTTGAATGAAAAAGATCTTTACTAATTTAGAGTGATAAAAAGTTGGTATTCCAGTTTATGTTCACAATTTGCAATCTCTCTGTATATAAAAGCAAAGCCAGACATTGTTTGCAACTCTTTCTAAAGAAAAGTATGATATATGTTTTTAAAATTATTTTTATCATAGGTTTCTTGAGATGCAATCGTGAAGCTAGACATGCTAATTTACATCCAAGTGTGCATGCATTTATGCTGGTGATAGTATTTCTTAAAATTTGCAGTGAATGCTTTTTATCTCGAGTTATTGACATCATTTGTCTTTCTATTACTCGTGCCCCTGCAATCACTGGCTGCCAAGTTGTTTAACAATTCTAAATTGATGATTGATCAGGTCAAATTGTTGGAGTTATTGTCTTTAATGGGGCACCTCAGCCAGAATCAAAAACATTGATGAATGTGATGTATAGTTCTCGCCCGTATTCACGTTGGTTAGAAGAAACCAAAAAGTCCCTTAATACCAATCTTGCTTCACAAGTGTTGGTTAGAAGGACCCTTGCTTGGGTAACTGGAGTTGTTCTTATTATTGCAACTCTCTTGGGGGTAAGATTTGTTTTATACATTAATGTCCAATGCCAGACTTTTAAATGGTTCCTAGAGTTCGTTTCAACATTTCCTCTAATTGAAGTTGCATGAAAATTTTGAATCTCATAGCATAAAACTAAACAATCCTAAGACTTTTAACAGTTATTGCATGTTCTTTTATTCCCGTTTTTCCAACAACTGAAAAATCTCAGTTTTTGACCTGATGTACATGTTTTACCTTTGGAGGTGTCTACTACTTGATGTACTCATAATTCTATTGTCGGTATAGATCTGAATCATATGTAATAATGTTGATTGATTTAATAGTTTTAATGACTCAGTGCTGTTCATTAATCAGTGTTGGCTAGAAGACTGCTTACTCGATAGATTATGCTTATTGCTGGTTAACTGAAGAGTTGATGGTCATTCTTGGTTTGTATGTGATTTTTTTTTTTGTTTTTTAAATCTACTGCAGGTTCACTTCCTTCTGAACATGCCACTGACAAGGGATACGCTTTTGTATTCAAATGTCAAGCTAGACTAAGCTGGAAAATTAGAGCTATGGGAATTGGGAAGTTGACTATGATTCTTTTTCATTTGGTCTATTATCCATTTCATTCTCTTGGTTTGTTTACGGTGTTGTCACTTCATATACCGATGATAATGCAGTTCCAAGTTCCGTATAATAGAAAATTTCTAATCCATCGTTATGCTATATTGTTGGATGATATGAGCGTTGTTGCAAGCATTGTATTATTATTTGGTTGAAGTTCCATCCTTTAGTTTTACATAATTTTAAAACTTCATTTGCAGTTCAATGAGTTCATACTTCAAATATATAGTTGTATTCATCATGTTGTAAAATATTATTTTTTTCAGTACGGATACAACAAAAAAAATATCTTTTAATAGAAATATAACAATTGAATTAGATATAGTTAAATAAAGCATATAAATAAAGGTAAATGACACAAATGATCACTGAATCATATTAAAATAATCTGTTGATTTGTAAAATTTTCAAAATTGTAAAATAGGCATTAAACTTTTAATTTTATTACTAGATTGTATTGAAGATTAAGAATGGTCATGAGTTGAGACGAGCTGGGTTTTTGACTAACCCAAGAAGTAGGTCGGCAAATTTGGCCTAATAAGCCAATATGGGGACAAATATTAGGGGAATAGGGTACCTTGGCCGAATATTGGCAAAATAGGCCAAAAACTACAGTGGCATTGGGACCACGCCACCTGCTGCCGGCGAGGTGTGGACAACGCCACCTCCTGCTGGCGAGGTCCTGTTGGACGCAGGCTTGGCAGCGTCGGCGGCTGAGCTGTGAAGCTGCATGCTTCTCCCTGGCGTGCCTGCATGGCACATGCATGAACAGCACCTCGCCATTTGCAAATGGCGAGGTGCTGTTCATGCATGTGCCATGCAGGCACGTCAGACTTTATCCATGTGCATGTGCCATGCATTTGCATATAGGATTGGCTTTAGGGTCAGAGATAGGGATGTGTTTAGGGTTTAGGGTTTAGGGTTGTAAATATTTTCAAATGTTTTAAAAAAGATACTAAGATTGAATTCAGATTGTACCGAATATTTAAAATATTATTAAATTTTAAATTTTTTAATAAACAAAGTAAAAAAAATCATTGAATTTAGATTGTATCGAAACATTCATTTCGGTTAACCGAATAAACTGTTAACTGGTTGAATGGTTACTATATAGGGTCGAGATTTGAGTGACATGAACTTACCGATTGACCGGAACAATTTACAAATGGTTAGTCGAACCCAATTTTACACACCCTAATTTAATTTTAAAATTAAAATATCCATCGAACCATATTTAATTTTACCCTTTAATATGAGGTGTTTTAATAAATCTAGCCCGTACCTAGAACCCTATTTACCCTTCAATAGACGGACGTGCTACATACACTTGCCTGACTTGCCAGTGTGTAGGGGACATGTAGGTGAACAGGACCTCGCCATTTGCAAATGGCGAGGTCCTGTTCACCTACATGTCCCCTACACACTGGCAAGTCAGGCAAGTGTATGTAGGGTAAATTAAATAGGGTTTAGGCACGTCCGTCTATTAAAGGATAAATAGGGTTCTAGGTATGGGCTAGATTTATTAAAGGGGATTAATTTTTTAATATTATTTTATGTGTATATATAGAGGGTTTAGGGAAGATGAGATGAGTGTGTAGTGGTTGAGAAAAAAATTAAGAGAGCTTTTCGGCAAAGAGGGACGAGTTTGTGAGTTTCTGAAGAAATATTCGAAGAGGGTGATTGAAGAGTTCGTAAAAGCCAGTGAAAATTAAGTAAGTAAATTTTTCCTTTTAATCTAAATTTTTTAATTTTAGAGAGTTTGTATAAATCTTTTGTATGATTGAATATATATTCAGATGGTACAAGTATTTTTAAATTTTAATAAAAAAACCCAAAAATTTAATGTTGTGCTTATGTTTTTTAATATTTACAGAATATGAGTTCATCAACATATTCGGACACCGAACCCACAGTTGGTCGTTGGGGCGAATCGCTTGAAGATTTCAGTGATGATGAAGAAAATATTATTCCTATGAGTGAAGAAGAAGAAGATGGCGTTCAGTTACTCGATGCTGATGATATTGACGCTATTATGACAGAAGCGTCTCAAGGCAATGGTATTGATGTTGAAGAAGATGTTTGGGCCGCGGCTGTTAGTAGGCTCGGGTTGAGAAATGAACAGCCGGCTGTTTGGGGTCATGCTGCACCGCAGCGCCAACAACCGGAACCTCCAGCCTATAAAGCTCCAGCAGCCCGCATGTATGAAGTTGACTATACTGCAATGCAAGATCAAGAATATGAAGCTCGCGTATTTGGTTCTTCATCATCTTCGAACTTTGGAGAACTGGAACTAAAGGCTCAATTTGAAACAAAAAAAGCCGCGAAGCTTGCAGTTCAAGAGCACTGTCTCAAACGCCATACGTCCTTTTCTGTTGTTGAGTCCAACAAAATTACGTATTGTGTAAGGTGTTATTACTGGAAGAACAATTGTCCGTGGTGGGTAAGAATTTCTTACAAGAAGAGAACTGAAATGTGGGAGGTGTCACGGTTTATTGATCAGCACACATGTACCAATATGGCTTTATCACAGGACCATATTAATTTAAACTCTGATCTAATATGTGCTTCAATCAGGACTTTGGTTGAACAGGAACCAAGAATTTCGATTGCAGTGTTAGTAGCATCTATCCGCTCCCAGTTTGGTTATGTTCCGTCTTACTACAAGGCGTGGATGGCAAAGCAAAAGGCGATGACGGAACTGTATGGTGATTGGGATAAATCGTATAATGAGCTACCAGCTCTTTTACGAGCAATGCAACATTTCATCCCGGGGACCGTTGTAGAGTACGAGACATTGCCGGTGTTCAACTTACAAGGCGAATTAATTCCTGGTAAAAGAGTATTTAGTAAGTTATTTTGGGCGTTCAATGCGTGCATTCAAGGGTTTCCATTCTGCAAACGCATGATTCAAGTGGATGGTACATGGTTGTATGGGAAGTACGGTCATATATTACTCTTGGCCGTTGCACAGGATGGAAACAATAATATATTCCCAATTGCCTTTGCCATAGTTGAAAAGGAAGACGCGGATGGATGGGAATTCTTTTTGAAGCACCTACGCAATTATGTTGTAAAAGAAGACGGGATTTGCATGATTTCTGATAGAGGAACTGCGCTCTTATCAGTAATTGACAGACCTGGGAGTTTATGGATACCTCCACATGCATATCCAGCATATTGTGTACGGCATATTGCAGCGAATGCGAAGACGCGGTTCGGAAACAGTCAGATCAAGAGAGAGGTTTTAGGCGCGGGTAAGTTGTTATTTGTTGTTTATAAAAATTTTAATTTTTTTTAGTTCATCTTAAATTTGTTGTTTTATTTAACTTATTTTTTATTTATAAATAGGGTATGAACTAGTTCAACCAAAATTCGATGAAAGGATCAGAAGGTTGAGGCGGCACGGTGCAGGTATGATAAAATTTTTAAATGACATCCCCACGGAAAGATGGTCACAAGCCTATGATGAAGGTCGGCGTTATGGTCATATGACAACTAACCTTGCAGAGGCTATAAACTCTGTTCTTAAAGGAACACGGCATCTCCCAATTGCAAGTATTGTGTGGGAGACCTACTTTAGATTGGGCAAAGTGTGGTCCGACAAAGGGCAAGATGCCAACGCCCGAATAAACAGCGGACAATATTGGTCGAAAGCCCTGCGAAAAAAAATGATCGATCTTCAAGCTAAAGCGTCCGCTATGCGAGTCAGATCATTCGACTCAAATAGATGGGAATTTTCTGTGGAAGCTACAGTCCGAGGTGAGCAAAAAATGTTCACTGTGAAACTTCATCAGAAATGGTGTGATTGTGGTGCATTCCAAGCATTTAGATACCCTTGCTCTCACGCACACGCCGCCTGTTTGCATTTTCGACTCGACCCTTACGGTTTAGCGGATGACTGTTATAAACTAGAGAATATTGCAAATATATATAGAATTCAGTTCAACACAATCCCGAACCAAGACTATTGGCCGGTAGAGCCAATATACGAAGAATGGTTACCAAATCCAGTGCTTCGTAGAAAGTTGAAGGGTCGACCGAAGTCTACTCGTATTAATACGAATATGGATGATCCAGATGATAGAGAGGGAGGAGTTCAAGTTAGACATTGTAGTCTTTGTAGTCAACCGGGTCATTCAAGAAACAAGTGTCCGCACAAATCAAATCTTTCCAACTATCGTGTCGGACCGTCAACCTAAATGCTTTGTTTAATGTATGTCTAATTTTATGGTATTGAGAAAATATTGCATCTTTTCAATTTTTATTTGTTTCAATTTTATTACACGTGCACCGTCAACCTATTAATTGAATACGAAAATTAAAAAAAATACATAAATATCAAAATGCAATCGAAATTAAAAGAAATACATATAACATTAAATATTCCGGGTTCGCAACCTATTAATTGAATACGAAAATTAAAAAAATACATAAATATCAAAATGCAATCGAAATTAAAAGAAATACATATAACATTAAATATTCCGGGTTCACAAATTACAAATAAATAAAAACAAAACAAAATCCTATTTTCGCGTCCTCCCCCTCCTAGTGGGTAATTCTTGCCGGTGGAGAGGGCCTATTTGTGAGTACCGCGGAGCAGGTTGAACCTGTCTACGAGCTCTTGGACTACGAGCTATTAGATTAGGAGCCAGCTCATCGTCATCGAAGAATTGCTCATCCGTTATTTGCATAGTAGGTGGTGTAGCAAACATTTCTTCAGGATGAAATGATGGGCTGCTAATGGTAGTTGTTTGATGACTACCCCCATATACAGATGATTGAGGATGCTGAAATTGTGGTACGTATCCTTCATCATCATTGTAAGCCGGCTGAAAAGATGAGCTACCACCGGTTGCAAAATTAAAAGGTGATTGTTGCGGGGGGGAGTCAGATCGCGCCCACGAAGAAGTCCAACCTCGGTTGGTTGCTCCCGAAATTCCTTCCAAGTTTGGTTCGTCTGTTGATTGCTGAGAGCTCTGACCAAACTCGGTTGAGAGGCGAACCTGTCTTGAGCAATGCGGGTTTTCAAGCCATCTATTTGCATCTTCGACAGATGCTATGAACGGTTTCCCATTTGTCGAAAACCATGAATAGTATTCTGTATTAAATTCAAAATCGCTGGCTTGAATTGGACTCAAATCAGTAGCCCACCGCTCCCATCTTTCCTCCCACAATTCAATGAAATCGGCTTGCTTCACAATCCAATTCTCATTGAATCTACCTCTCTGAACGGTGTGAATTTTTTCTCGTGGAGCTCTTGGAATGGGTTGATGGAAGTTAAACTGCCTCAACACTCTGTCAGCACATTGAAACTCAACAATAGAAAAATGGATCAAAGGCACAATCGCACCCCAGAATCCTGCACATTCAAGCACAGTAGGTGGTAGGCAAGCCCTGACGTTGTCATTCGCGTACGGCTGCCAAATAAACTGTGAAAAAAATTATTAATATGAAATCATTCACAATGAAATATACAATCTTTCTTTCAAAATTAAAATATACAATATACAAAATAAGAACAAATAATAAATTAAATTATATTAAATAAGAACAATTAATATATTAAAATAAATTGATTCAGATACCAGATTTTTTCCTATTGTTTGGATCTTTAATCTCGTCTCTCTGACAGTGTTGTGAACCACTCCCGCATTCTTCAACGGATGCCTCCATCTGCAAAGATATATTGAAATTATATTTCGAAGTCATTGGATATAAATTTTATATCAACAAATATTTATATACAACTGCAATCACATTATTACCTTCCAGCAAGCGGAAACTCCATATCTACCGGTACAGAAAAAATGGGCGTTAGATAAGGCAGCCTGTACCACGCCCAGGACTGCAGTAATAGTTGACATCCACCCATATCTGAATTTGGGTTTTCACCATGCATAATTGTGACCTTGCACATTTCATGGTACAAAAATGCTAATACTGCGGACCCCCAACTATATGTACCAACTGTGTCCAAATTACCCAAGAACTGCAGGTATTGTGTGTGAACCATATTACCAGATGTATCTGGCATCAACACACCACCAATAAGTTGCAGTATATAAGCTCGAGCTGCACACTCAAGTTCTTGATGACCAGATTCATCGGTCACAATAAATTCACGCTGCAACCATGATACTCTGACGCGTAGCCCGTCCACACAGCTCCGAGGAGGAGCTTTGCCCAGGTACTGCATGCAAAGCTCATATGTATTGTAATTATTTTGTCCAACCAATGGTGTCCCATTTGTTGGAATACCAAGTTGTACCGCAACATCCTCCAGGGTTATTGTACATTCACCAAATGGAAAATGAAATGTGTGGGTCTCTGGTCTCCACCGTTCAATCAATGCAGTAATCAACCCAGGGATTATCTTAAACCCACGGAGAAAGGTGGCATTATAAAAACCAGCTCGCTGTAAGTAATACACTAAACGCTCATCAGGTTTCTTTATCTTCATTCCTCTACGGCGTATCATATGCTCTACATCCTATAATTAATTCATTATAATTTCGAGTTATAATAATTACATAGTAAATATGAATTTTTAAATTACAAAACATTTACTTACTTGCTCTTCGTGAATATTAGACGAAATGTGTTCATGGTCACGGTACAACAAAACTCCTTCAGATGCCATTATCTATTTCTACAGCTAAAAAACAATTAGCATTCGAATATATACAAAAAAATATATATTAACTTCAACATTTCGAATATATACAGCTAATAAACTAACTTTAAAAAAATCAGATTACAATTTTGCCCAAAAAATACATGCCCTTACCAGATTCAAAATTCGAAAAACGAGCTCTTTTGTTCGAAACGACAGTCACAACTTTGCCAAATTCTTCACCTTCACAATTTTTTTCTCTTCTTCTCTTCTCACTTACCCAACTCACACACCACCCTAACTATATATATACAAACAAATAATATAATGTAAAAATAAAAACCAAATTATTGGCCAACACCTGCTGCAGCCCGTGAGCAGCAGGCCTGGCAGCCTGCACCTCGCCATAAGGAGAAGGCGAGGTGGGCAAGCCCACGTGAAGCCGCCAGCCAGCCCCAATCAGCTCCAACCAGCCACAGCTCGCCTGCCATTGGCTCTCCCAGCCGGTCACCAGGGACCTCGCCAGCAGGAGGTGGCGTTGTCCACACCTCGCCGGCAGCAGGTGGCGTGGTCCCAATGCCACTGTAGTTTTTGGCCTATTTTGCCAATATTCGGCCAATGTACCCTATTCCCCTAATATTTGTCCCCATATTGGCTTATTAGCCCAAATTTGCCAAGTAGATCCCTCTACCTGACTTGAAACTTTAACTGAATTTTGGGGTAAAAATCTACCTCCAACTTGACCTGATCCAACAAAAGACGATTAGTTATATAGAAGAGAATGACAATAGAGAGCTAGTTGAATACACACATATATGAAGAAAAATTATACTATTATATCAGGTCAGTTCATGTCGAATTCTTTGACTATAAATTTGAGCTCGACCTGATCATCTTTCATAAAACTTGACCTGACAAAAAGTTGATTTTTTTATAAAAAAACCAACTCTATGGGGTTCGGGTTCAGGTCAAATGACCACCCTTCTCATTTGGCCCTCAACTATAACTAAAATTTTATTTTAATACCTTTTCAATATTTTAAGAAAACAAATTCAAAACAATTTAATAATTCAGAAGATTTTAGAAATATATAAAAAATTTATATTATATTTTTATGATTATAAAATATTTTTTAAAATTATAGGTTTGAGAATTTTTTCTGCAAATCATAAAATTTTAGTAAAACTTCATATTTCTTACTCACTCTCTCCCATTAAATTTGTCCAGTATTGACTTTTTTTTCAAAATTTTTGAACTTTTACTCACTTTTACTTTAAAATTATTATTCATAAAAATATGAAAAATATATTTTGAAAACCATCAGTCATGTAGTTTAAAAATATATATTTTATAATATTTAATTATTTAAAATATTTAAAATAATTATGACCAAAGTTCAAAAAAATTGACTTTTAAAAAGTCAATACTAGAAAAATTTAGTGGGACGAAGGGAGTATTACTTACACTCTCATCACCCCTCTAACCAGGGTAGAACTAAGATGAAATTAGGGAAGATGCAAAGATGCTTATCTTTGAAACTAACAAGGTTCTAAAATGATAATTAAACCATAAAATAGACGGTTGAGGCTTAATTTCACAAATTTCAAATTCGGCATGACTAGAAACGTAATAAACTAGAAAATTTAGGGGGCAATATCTAATTCCATTAACTTCAAAATTGATACAGTCTTAAAAATAATTAAACTAGAAAATATTAGAAATGGTCAAGACCTAATTTTAATAGTTTTAAAATTTCTAGTGGCTTGGTGGGTAATAATTTGGCTATTGGGCTTCAAAAGGATAGATTTTATGAAGAATTGGGAAAAAGAAAACTTGAGGGACAATTATTCTATTTGTGAAGAAAAGCTTGGACCCTACTGGGACAAAGGTTGTCCATGTACATCATTGTCTTAATTTTTTCTTCTTCCAAATAACTCTTTTTACTCTTCTTCAAGAACCATAACCATCCTCCACTAAAAATCTTAACTTTCTTATTCTAAAGATTTATTCGAGACTAAATAAGTTTAGATTCAAAATTTTTATCTCAAGGGCTTCAAGAAAAGATCAATTCTTGTGAAAAAAAGGTGGTAAGAGCTTATTTGGGGTTTTATGAGGGTTTTGAGAAAGAAGATTCATTTAGATGATTTAATCTCGTTTAATGTTGTAAATTAAATACTTTTACCTTCATTAATCTTCAAGAACAGTAACTAATTTGTTTTGCATTCGTTTAATCAGTGAAAGAAGTTGGAGAGTCCTACAAGATAAAAGAGAAAGGAAAGAGGGGTGGTAGATGAGTTGGAAGCTATAATTTGTGTCTACGCTTAAGGTATTTAACTTTGAATTGCTTCTTGAAAATCATAAATATAATGTCTTTGCATGTTGGTATTGTACATGTTGGATGTTTTGTACGATAAGGGTGTTGGATGATCTAAGTTGAGGAATTGTTGTTAATTGAGTTTCTTTAAAGATAAAAATTCTTCTAAGTCAATCCTTTCAAACACAAACAATTTTTTAAAGTGTTTTGGTACTTAAATAGATCATATTGGCCAGTGAGTACTTGTACGAATTTTCGTTACTAGCAACTAATTTGGTAAACGAGTACCGATACGACTCTTAGCGTACTGGTATAGGCTTTTAAATTTTTCTTGTCAGTACCGATACGGTGAACTTCGTACCAATACCCATTGGAGCTTAAATGATTTTTGAACTAAATGAGTACCAGTACAGTGAACCCTGTACCTATACGAGACTCTTAAGACTCAAAGCATTTTCCCCTTGATTACCAGTATAATCTTGAGCATACCGATACCCTAAAGCTCCATCAAATTTCAATGAGCAATTTTTGTACCGGTACGTCCCTTAGCATACCGATACCCCTTACCTCGTATCAAAAAAAACATATTAACTAAAATAAAGGAGTAAATAGAAATGGATAAATAAATAGTGGGTTCCATCATTTCTATGGTTACTTCTTAAACGGCGAGGACCTCTCTATACACTGGAGCCCATTCCCTCATTTAATTGGTAACTTGTACAGTTCACACTCTTCAGCTCTACTCATAAATTTTCCAGTAATAGATCTTTCACAACGAGATCTATCTTATACAGTAACGATATGTAAGTATGAGGATTAATTGGGTAGGTGACCCTGTTAGTCCGTTCTTTGCAAGAGTCGAAGCATAATCTTTTTGCTTTTTAAATAGGATTTTCCCCGCTTAATGGATAAGCATTTGCTACCAATGGGGAATTTTTTCTCATCTTAAATCCCAAGATTGGATTTGCGCCAACGGAAACCATAAATTTCATACACAATAGAAGGATATGGTACATACGCAAGCCCGCTTACCAGTACGCCTTGTCTTTCTAACGATTATTTCCTCTTTAGGCAGGTACCGATACGGGCTCTCGCATACTGATACGCATAGTTGCCAAATAGCATTTAATGCGAGAAAATTACAGCTCAACAGCTATATTCAATTCCCCAACAACCCTAATGGATAGAAATCAATGGGGGGTATAAAAACAAGTCTCTAAACCTTTCTCAACAACAAGACAACAACCCAAAAGCTTTCAATCAATTTTCAAAGTCTACTAGTGCTTAATTGTCTATCTTCTCTCGTAAACACTTGTGTGTTCTTATTGTATTCATTCATTTCAAGTGTTTGCGGTTTGATAGAGTGCTTAAATATTGCAAACATCTTCATAGCGAGGTTTCTTGAGTTTGCTTATTTGTTTGTAACTTTGGGAAAAGGGTCACAAGATGTTGGGGTATAAATCTTGGTGAATGTTGTTAGGTATCTCCTTGTCCTCAAAGGAAAGACAAAATGAGTGAATTTGTGAAATTCTTAGTGTGGTAGCTAAGGTAATGGATGTAGACATTGTTTTGAAGGTTGAACCACTCTAAATCTCCCTTGCAAATCTTATTCTTGTAATTTCTTCCTATCATTTTTCAAATTGCCAATTCACCCCCTCTTGGCCATTGTTTATCAATTGATCAACTCAACAATTGGTATTAAAGCTACACTCGTTGAAAGACTTCACATCCTTTTGAGTAGATCCAACGGTTGTTCAATCATCCATCTAGTCATCCATGGCCTCTACTTCTGGCAACTTCTTCATGGAGGAGTCTCAATCCATCTCAAAGCCACCTTATTTCAATGGAATAAACTACCCATATTGGAGAATAGGATGTGGTTGTTCATCCAATCCAATGACTAATTTCTTTGGGATGTAGTGATGGATGGACCAACTCTTCCTATGATGAGAGAAGGAGAAAGACTTGTTAATGAGATACAAGAATGGACCGATAAAGATCGAAGGCAAATGCAATACAATGCTAAGGCTATGCACATCCTTTTTTGTGCTCTTGGATTCGATGAAAACGCCAAGATATCTTCATGCTCGAGTGCAAAGGAGATTTGGGACAAGCTCGAAGTTACTCACGAGGGAACCAATGAAGTAAAGGAGACCAAGATTGGCCTCCTCAATCTTAGCTACAAGAACTTCAAGATGGAACCGGATGAAAACATCAATACAATGTTTGATCGCTTCTCTGTTTGTGAACGGGCTCAAGGGATATGGAAAGATCATTTTAGAAGACAAGCTTGTTCGAAAGCTCATCTATTCTCTTCTCGACTCACGGGACTCAAAGAAGACAACCATCATCGAAGCTAAAAATCTCAAGACTTTGAAGCTTGATGAGCTCATGGGATCTTTACTTACTCATGAGTTGTTAAGACAAGGAAAGAAGGATGAAGATAAGAAGAAGGAAGTGTAGAGGAAGAAGGTTGTAATTACTCTCAAGGCTTCACATGATGAGAGTGATTCTAGAGAAGAAGAAGATGAGGGGATGGCTATGCTTGCCAAGAGGTTCACTAGATTCATGAAGTCTAACCAAGGAAGAAAGTTCTAATGAAAGAAGGGCTTCAAGAATGAATTGAAAGAGAAGAGCAAGGACCAAATCATTTGCTATGAGTGCAAGAAGCCGGTGCACCTCAAGTTCGATTGTCCTCAACTAAAGAAAAACTACTACATGAAGAAGAAGAAGAAGAAGAAGAAGAAGAAGTTCAAGGCTCATGTGGCTACTTGGAGCGATGAAGACTCATTCGATGAGGAAGGGCAAGAGGTAGCCAACCTATGTCTCATGAAACTTGAAGAGTATCCTAAAATGTAGATGAATTTACTTTTGATGAGCTTCAAGAAACATATGATGAATTGCAAGAGATTTATGATGAGTTAGTTTTGGAATTTAAAGGGTCAATTTTGAAAAACAAAAAGGCTGTTTTAAATTTGAAAAATGAAAATGACTATATTTCTAAAACTAATTTGGAGCTTTAAAGTAAAGTAAAAGAGATGCAAGAAAAAATAAATGATCTTGAAAACAAACACCAAAACTTGCATGGATTACTTTCAAGAGTCCATGATGGACACCAAAAGGAATTTGGTGATCTTAAAGCTTCCTTAAACAAAGTTGGGACAAACCATTTTGAAAAAGGAAACTACCAAAACCCAACTATATGAAAAGGAGCTTTAACGGTTACAAACATAGAGGCTCCTATAGACCCTCAAATGGTAAGTATGTTAGGAGTGTTTGGGTTCTTAAGGAACTTTTAGCTTCTAATAATGTTGATCCTATAGCCACTTGGATCCCCAAGGGGACCAAGATTTTGAGAGCTAATTCACATGGACCCAAAAGAATTAGGGTACCAAAAATCAAGATGCGATTCTATGTTTGTAGGGGAGCATTGCTACAAGGCCCAAAACAAATGTTCAAATTCGTGGTACCTTGATAGTGGATGCTCGAGACACATAGCCGGTGACTAGAGTTGGTTCATAGAGCTAAAGCCCAAAAGTGGAGGAGTAGTAACATTTAGTGACAACTCCAAAGGCCACATTGAAGGAATTGGCTCTATTGGTAATCACTCCTTTATACTCATTGAAAATGTTTTGTATGTCAATGGTCTAAAACATAATTTGTTAAACGTAACCTAACTTTGTGATAAAGGATTCAATGCCATGTTTGATTCTAATGGTGGCAAAATTGTTGACATTGCATCTAACAAAATTGTGCTTGTAGGTCATAGAATAGGAAACATATATATGGTGCATTTAGATGACATTCATATTTCCAAAGCATGCTCTGTTGCTAGAGATGAGCATGATGTTAGGTTATGGTATAGAAAATTAGGACATACTAGCATGAGTGTTTTAGAAAATTTAATTTCTAATGATCTAGTAAAGGGTTTGTCTAAGATTAAATTTTTTTCTCTAGATAAAATTTGTGATGCATGTGCTAAAGGCAAACATAAAAAGGTTCTTTTTGGGTGCAAATGTTTTGTTTTGAATAATAGAAAAGACAATTTAGGCAAGTTTGATGCAAAAAGTGATGAAGACATTTTCCTTAGATACTTTTTAAACTCTAAAGCTTATCGTGTATTTAATAAAAGAACTTTAGTGGTTGAAGAGTCAATACATGTTTTTGATGATAACCCTTCCGAGGAAGGATACTTGTGATGATGACGTAGGGATTTTAAATGTCAACAATGATGAAAGACAATCATCAAATGTAGAAGGTGAATCATCAAAAGTAGAACAAAAAGATCCACCTCTAGAAGATTTGAATGAGCTATCTCTAGAGGAAAGGGAGATCACATACCCAAGGGAGTTCAACTATGTCAAAGGTGCTGAGATTTTGGATGATCCATCCAAAGGGGTAACCACTATTTCCTCTCTTAGAAATATATGCAATTATGTTGCATTTATCTCATGCATGGAGTCTAAGAATATCAAAAAAGCATTAAATGATGATTATTGGATTATGGCTATGCAAGAAGAGTTAAATCAATTTAAGAGGAGTAAAGTTTGAATATTAGTTGATATGCCTAGTAATAAATCTACTATAGGTACTAAATGGGTTTTTAGAAACAAACTAGATGAGAGTTATAACATTGTGAGAAACAAGTCTACACTTGTTGCTTAAGGTTACACTTAAGAAGAAAAAATTAATTTTGATGAAACATATGCACTCGTAGCTAGAATGAAAGCAATTAAGATGTTGCTTGCATCTGCATGTTTTCATGAATTCAAGCTTTTTCAAATGGATTTCAAAAAGGCTTTTCTAAATGGTTTTATAAATGAAGAAGTATATGTATTTCAAACAACCTCCCAGTTTTGAAGATCCAAAATTTCCAAACCATGTTTTCAAACTTTCAAAAGCTTTATATGGTTTAAAAAAAACTCTTAGAGCTTGGTATGAAAGATTTTTAAATTTTCTTATTGAAAAAGGTTACAAAGGGAAGATTGATACGACACTCTTTATTAAAAGAAAAGAAAAAGATATATTAGTAGTTCAAATATATGTTGATGATATCATTTTTGGCTCTACTAATGAAATTCTTTGTCAAGAGTTTGCTAAGTTAATGCAAGGTGAATTTGAAATGAGCATGATGGGGGGATCTCTCATTCTTCCCGGGACTCCAAATCAAACAAAGAAAGGATGACATCTTCATCAATCAAGCAAAGTATATCAAAGATATGCTCAAGAAGTTTAGCTTAGAGAATGTGAAGCATCAAGGCACTCCAATGAGCTCTTTTACGAAGCTTGAAAAAGATGAAGGAAGTAAATGTGCCGATCTTAAGCTTTATAGATCAATGATAGGTTCTTTGTTTTATCTTATCGCAAGTAGACCAAATATTATGTTTAGTGTTTGCTTGTGTGCTAGATTTCAAGCTAGTCCTAAAGAATCACGTTTACACGCTTTTAAGAGAATCTTTAGATACATTAGAGATACTCATAGTTTAGGTCTTTGGTATCATAGAGACTCATCCTTTAGTTTGCATGCTTTTTTGTATGCATATTATGGATGTTGTAAAATAGATAGAAAGAGTACCTCTAGTACTTGTCAATTCTTAGGAATCATGCGTATATCATGGTTCTCTAAGAAACAAAATAGTGTTGCACTATCTACCACTGAGGTGGAATATATTTCAGCGTATAGTTTTTGTGCCCAAGTTCTATGGATGAAATAATAACACTTAGATTATGGAATTGATGTAGGTACCAATCCCATTAAATGTGATAGTACGAGTGCTATTTGTCTCACTAAAAATCTCATCCAACATTCTAGAACCAAACACATAGAAATAAGACATCATTTCATTAGAGATCATGTCTTAAAAGAAGATGTAGTTCTAGAATATGTAGATACCTTGCATCAAGTAGCGGATATTTTTACAAAGCCTTTAGATAAGGAACGCTTTTGGACTCTTAGGAGAGAGCTAGGTCTTACAAGTCTTTCTTGAACCTTTAGAGCCTTTGTTTGTTCTTAAGAACTTGCTTGAATTTGCTTGATTTCTACGCACTTGTGATTTTCTCCTTAATGCATTTATTCAAATAGTTAGGGGAAATATGTATATTTGATTTCCTATACATGTATGATTATACATCATTAACATGCATTTAGGGGCATTTAAATCGAATTTTTTGGATCCTTCGCTGCCAAAATTGACCATTTGGTGTAGAGGGTACCGGTACAGGGTATCTCGTACTTGTACGGGTTCTTTAGATCGTTTTGATACTAAAAAGCCAATACTGATATGCATCTTTAGGGATCTGTACGACCCAATCCGTACTGGTATGCAATGTTTCGGTACGTGAATTACCGTACCAGTACGTACGTCTCAGAGGCTATAAGTAGGGCAATTTTGGTTCAGTTTTTCCACATATCTTAAACCCTAGCTGAAAACCCCAAATTTTTCTCAAAATTTTTCAATCTTTCACCGATTTCACTCAAATTTGTTGAGGGGTTTTAATCACTACATCAAACCCATCCTCCCAATCACCAAGCTAGTGCAAATCATCTCCACTTTCATCCATTATTCAAGGTAAAACCCTATTTTCTATACTTATTTCAAATTTATACATATTTGTGTAGTTTTTAGGTTTGAATTTAGTATAGTAGGATTATATAATTGTAAAGTTTCAATCTTTTACAATTTTTTTGAATACACACACACACTCGTATACATATTTTCACATATTAAAAAAATTAAAACATACACTTATATAATTTTCTTTTATATATACTTTTTAAAACTATAATTTATACTTTAACATATATATTTACATAAATATACCTTGAACATTGGTTGATATATTAGATTGAATTATTGATATATTTGCATACATTGGTATTGTTTTTGTTTTGCAGGAGGAATATTCTTAGTGTCTTTAACTTGTTTTTATCCCAAAATCCCTTGTTTACTTAATGGCACCAAAAGCTAAGCGTCCTAGAACCGGTCTCGCTAGTTCTTCCGATGGCAATGCCAAACCAAATTTCTATGCTATTTATGCCCAAAGTTTTAATGAACAAGGTGTTAAAAACAACTCACAAAATTTTAAATGTTTCAAAAAAATTTTGTCCTTCGTGAGCGAGTTTTGGACTATACTTTCATGACTTCTGAGTCCTTTAGCTTTAAATATCTTGATTTGATGACTAAATGGAAGTTTCTTTACTTTTTTCAAATTCCAACTATTGTTTACAAAACCCTTGTTCGCATCTTTTATTCCATTACTCTTGAGTCCTACGTCATGGGCAAGACTTTTCGTCTTGATACCTGTATATGAGCTAATCACCTAGGATTAGAAGATGTGGGTATAGATGATGAAACCAAGTTTCCCGCTTCTCATACCTCGTGTGCCTCTTTCAAAATCCTTGAAGTCATGAGCATTTTCTTCACCTCTTTATCACTTGGTGGTTTCGACCATCTGGTGGTAAATGGTCTTCTATTCGAGTTGCAGATGATTTTTGACTTTATTGCTTCCACAAGGAAAAACGACCTAACCTTGTCCAAATCATCTTTGCCAAGATGGTTCACACTGTCCAAAACCTTCACACAAACATCATCAAATCCTTTACCTATGGAACCATATTGAGTTATATCTTCCATAAGCTAGAGATTTATTTCTCTCATTATCTCGCTTGTCCCCTTACCGAGCCTATAGATGCTAGATCCCTTCGTAAGACAAAATTCCAATTTATTAATGGTGAATGGGTTCGAGTTCCTGATCCTCAGGATGGGGATGTTTCTCCGGTAGCCTCGATTGAGGCACCTCCCGCACCTTCGGTTGCTCCACCTTCCCTTGAAGCTTTGATGCAATATCTTGATGGGAAGTTCACCGCACTAGAGACTAGTGTGGATGCTAGAATAACCTTCATGGAGACAAGCATTCAAGAGCAAATCACTACTATGAGGACTGGGCTTGAGACACAGGTTACTTCGGTCGAGACATCTCTTGCCACTTTTCATCATGAATGGCGTGCAAATGTCCATGGCGATGATGACGATGGCATGTAGGATGATGTTACTTCAGTCATTTAGTATTTCATGCATATCATTAGGGGTGTGCATTGTCGAATACGGACAATATTCGATCCAAAATAATCGGATATTTGAAAATTTGGATAGGCATAATAACGATCCATATCTGATTTGAAAAAACTGGATATTTGAAAAATCAAATATCTGAAATTTCGGATCGGATATCTGAATATCTAAATTTATTACTTAGTTTAGAAAAATTTTCAGATTTAAAGTTTATAAATTTTACACACATTTTTGGACTAAAGATCACATATTTTCATATTGCACAATACTATAATATATATAATTAAAATCAAAAGAAACAAAATTGGTTAAAAAATTTAACCTAACATTTCGTAAGTTAAAAAAGGAATTGGGCAAACATTGCAGGGAGCAAACATAAAGTATTTCATATAACGCCACACAAAAATAGAGCTGTGAGGAAACATAAATCATTTTTTAACGGCACATCTGAAGAACTAATGTTTTGATATAATAATTGAAAAATAGTTTTGGACTAAATTGAAAAGATTTCAAAAGTGCCTTTAAGTCCAAACAACTTAAAAATATGTTTGAGGATTATTTTAAGAGGTTTTTAAGTGTTTTCTAAAGCCAAACTTTACAAAACCACCCAGGCGTTTCGAAACACCCTTAGGCGTTTCGAAACAACCATTCACAGTTTCAAAACGTTCCGAAATAGCTATGCCTGTTTTGAAACGAGCTTTAATCTGGGTTAGACTTTTGCTTAGCATTTCGATACGGCCTCACCGTTTCGATATGCCTATGTGGAAAAGACCTCAACGGTCAAAATCCCCAACGACTATTTTCCTAACGGCTTTTTAATTTTCAGCTCAACTGACACTCGTTCCGAAACGGAGTTGCTACCTTTTCGATACGAATCAAGATGTTTCGAAACAACCAGAGGTGTTTCGAAACGGATTGTTGCATTAGACTTCAACAACTAGTTCTGAAGAGGGGTGTTCCGATACGGGCTCGACTGTTCCGAAACGGACAACACCAGAACTGCAATTAATGTGGGAAATAAAGTCTCCAACGGCTCCAAAACAACCCCAACGATCCTCAACGGCTACAAACTCATTTGGGAGTGTAAAAGAGGCCTTCAAGCATCAAGTAATGGTTAATGCTTCAATTGTCAACAACACTATGATCAAGAATTTTTGTCTTAGGGCTTTATTGTTCAATTTATTGTATAGACAACACTTGTGAGCCTAATTTTCAAATTTGCTCAAGTGTTTAGGTTTTAGGTGAGATCTTTAATTGTGAAAACATATACCTTCTAGAGGGATTTCTAGTTTGCTAAGTCTTTCTTGTGTAAGAGAGTGTTTGATCAAGCTTTGGGTAGAAAGCTTGATCGGTGTAATGGTTTCCTCCTAATCTGAGAAAAGGGGACGAAATTCTTAGTGAATTTGTTTGGAAATCCTTAGTGGGAAGCTAAGGTAGTGAATGTAGACCTTAGTTAGAAGGTTGAACCACTATAAATTATTGTGTCAATTGCCTATCTTTCTATTCCCACAAAACACCCAAATATCCAACTTCTCCACACTTGGTGAGCAAGAACGGTTGAAGGAATCGAGCACCATAAAACTCAACAATTGGTATCAGAGCTTGGCTCAATTGAAGAGGATTAACATCCTATTGAGGTGATCCGGCAAGCTCGATCAACATCTCAATCAACCGGCTCAATGGCGCAATCCATCGACAAGCCTCCTTTCTTCGACAGGACCAATTATGCTTATTGGAAGACAAGGATGATGTTCTTTGTCAAATCCAAAGACTACAAACTTTGGGATATCATTGAAGATGGCCCTTTCGTACCACAAGGAAGCAAAGCGGAGTGGAGTGCCGAAGATTATAAGAAGATGAAGCTAAATTACAAGGCTTTGCACTTCATCTTTTGTGCACTTATCCTCAATATCTATGAAAAAATGTCTTCTTGTGAGAGTGCCAAGGAATTTTGGGACAAGCTCGAAGTTACACACGAAGGGACAAACGAAGTAAAGGAGACCAAGATCTGCCTCCTCAACCTAGAGTATGAAAACTTCAAAATGGATCCGGAAGAGGACATTGAAAAGATGTTCGATAGGTTCTCCACCATCACCAATGGACTCAAAGGTTATGGAGAAGCCATCCCGGAAGAGAAGCTTGTCTGAAAGCTCATCTACTCCCTTCCCGAGTCAAGGGACTAAAAAAGAACCACCATCATCGAAGCCAAGAATCTCAAGACTTTGAAGCTTGATGAGCTCATGGGGTCACTTCTCACTCACCAAATAACGAAGAAAAACAAATATGAGGAGAAAAAGAAAGAATAGATTAGAGCTATGAGGGAGAAGAAACTCAAAGGGCTTGGCATCAACACAAATGCCATTGCTCTCAAATCCTCCACATGCCATCATGTAGATTCAAGTGAGGAGGAAAGTGAAGATGAAGAGATTGCCTATCTCTTCAACAAATTTGCCCGGTTCATGAAGAGCAAAATGGAAAAATCCAAGCATGAATCGAGGAAGAAGTTGAAGGAATCCCACAAGTCCAACAAGAAGGGATCATCTTCAAAGCAAGCATATGTGGCCACATGGAGTGATGAGGACTCCACCGATGATGAGGTAGCCAACCTATGCTTGATGACCCTCAATGAGGGGGAGGTAACTTCTAGCTTATCTATTTCAAATTCATATACATTTGATGAGTTACAAGATGCCTATGATGATTTGCTTTTGGAATTCAAGGCATCAATTTCTAAGAACAAAAAGTTGATTTCAAAATTGAAAAATGAGAATGATTTGCTTTCTAAAACAAATATTGATTTTGAAGCAAAATTGAAGGATTTTGAACAAAAAGTTTCACATTTGCAAAACTTGCTTCAAAAAATGGAAAAGGATCATCAACAAGAAATTGATGATCTTAAAAAGGAAAAAGATTTGATTTCCAATGAACTTCAAAAGAAAAATGATTTTGGAAAATCAAATTTTTATGTAAGACAATCTAGTACCCCTAGATTCATAAATGGAAAATGTTTTAGAAGTGTTTGGGTCCCAAAAGGACTAACCACTTCAACTAAAAAGGATGAAATTGAAAAATGGATTCCTAGGGGGACTAAATTTTGTACAACTAACGTTTATGGATCTAAAGCAATTTGGATACCAAAATTTGTATGATTGTCTTGATTAGGTGCGATGGAGATGTTCAACAAGTCCAATCAATGAGGGGAGCTCCATGCACACAAGGAAGAACACTTAAAGAAAGAAGGCTTCACATCCTCCATTGAGTTCAAGTGTGGTAAAATCTAGTTGTATTTCATTTGTTTAATTTGATTTATTCTCTTTTAATTCAACTAGATTATCATGTGTTGGACTAACATTCTTTGATGATGCTTTGAGTAAGGGGGAGCCAGTTTTAAAACAAAAATTCTTATTTTTGTCATTTTTTAACCTCCTAAGTTATTTTGAACTTAAAGTTTATTAGTCTTTTTGATATAACAAAAAGGGGGAGAAATGGTTTGAAAAATTGCATTTTCAAGAGAATAAGGGGGAGCTTTAACTTCTTTTAATTTTTGAAATCTCTTATTCAAATTTTTAAAATACAGAGGGGGAGAATCCCAAACAAATTTTCAAGGTGGTTTTATTATATCAAAAAGGGGAAGATTGAAGAACTAATGTTTTGATATAATAATTGAAAAATAGTTTTGGACTAAATTGAAAAGATTTCAAAAGTGCCTTTAAGTCCAAACAACTTAAAACTATGTTTGAGGATAATTTTAAGAGGTTTTGAAGTGTTTTCTAAAGCCAAACTTTACAAAATCACCCAGGCGTTTCGAAACACCCTTAAACGTTTTGAAACAACCATTCACAGTTTCAAAACGTTCCGAAACAGCTCTGCCTGTTTCGAAACAGGCTTTAATCTGGGTAAGACTTTTGCTTAGCGTTTTGATACGCCCTCATCGTTTCGATACGCCTATGTGGCAAAGACCTCAACGGTCAAAATCCCCAACGACTATTTTCCCAACGAATTTTTAATTTGCAGCTCAACTGACACTCATTCCGAAACGGAGTTGCTACCTTTTCGATACGAATCAAGATGTTTCGAAACAACCAGAGGTGTTTCGAAACAGATTGTTGCATCAGACTTCAATGGCTAGTTCTGAAGAGGGGCGTTCCGATATGGGCTCGGCTGTTCCGAAATGGACAGCACCAGAACTGCAATTAATGTGGGAAATAAAGTCTGCAACGGCTCCAAAACAACCCCAACGATCCTCAACGGCTACAAACTCATTTGGGAGTATAAAAGAGACCTCAAAGCATCAAGTAATGGTTAATGCTTCAATTGTCAATGACACTATGATCAAGAATTTTTGTCTTAGGGCTTTATTGTTCAATTTATTGTATAGACAACACTTGTGAGCCTAATTGTCAAATTTGCTCAAGTTTTTAGCTTTTAGGTGAGAGCTTTAATTGTGCAAACATATACCTTCTAGAGGGATTTCTAGTTTGCTAAGTCTTTCTTGTGTAAGAGAGTGTTTGATCAAGCTTTGGGTAGAAAGCTTGATCGGTGTAATGGTTTCCTCCTAATCCGAGAAAAGGGGACGGAATTCTTAGTGAATTTGTTTGGAAATCATTAGTGGGAAGCTAAGGTAGTGGATGTAGACCTTAGTTAGAAGGTTGAACCACTATAAATTATTGTGTCAATTGCCTATCTTTCTATTCCCACAAAACACCCAAATATCCAACTTCTCCACACTTGGTGATCAAGAACGGTTGAAGGAATAAAGCACCATAAAACTCAACAACATCTAAAAATAAAGCAATGAGAAAACATTCAGCAAATTACCGAACTAACATTTTTCATAACACATCACAGACATTTCACTTAAACAAACTAAGCAATGAACGGTTCACTAGTGTACCGTCAATTCGCCATGGCATCATCCAAGTATTAATACCAAATAAAATACTCAAAATAAAACACTACATGAGTTTTAATATCATCATTAAAGTTCAATACTCAAAGGCTCAAAATAAAATACTACAAGAGTCCCAACAAGTCAATAATAAAATAAAATAAAATAGTAAGATCACTAGGTACCCCATAGTTCCAATGTCCAATCTTTAGAAATCATCCAAAGTATTATTTGCTTCATCAATTATGATGTCTGGTTGCTCCAAAGTTAGATCCTTCATGCCTACAACATATGAAATAAAATAAAATAAGGTTAAAATATGTATTTGTGTTTAAATATTGAATAAACAATAAAAGTAAACTAACTAACCTTCCTCTAATTTTTCCAAGGCAAGCAAATTTTCTTCAATTATAAGAGGTGATCTAGAGGTGTGTAACCAATCTTAAGTGCAAACAAGTGCTTCAATCATTTTTGGAGTCAATGAAGTACGAAAAGAATCAAAGACACGACCCCCGGTGCTAAAAGCCGACTCAGAAGCTACAGTCGAAATGGGTATGGCAAGCACATCTTTAGCCATCTTATGAAGAATGTGATATCTTTTTTGTTGATCTTTCCACCATTACAAGATTTCAAAGTTTGGAACATGAGACTCACAAGCATCTTCTAAATACTTCTCCAACTAACTTTTGTTGGCACTAATTAATGAACAACCTGTATCTCTTTGATATTTTGAAGTCATGAGTTGTTGAAGATCAACCTCACCCGCACTTTGAGTTCCACTTTGAGTGAAAGTGGAGAAAGTGGAAGAAGTAGTAGAAAATGTATCATTCGTCTTTGATTGAGGCATTGAGGAAGCATATGAGTCAAACAAAGATTGCAAAATCATTTTAATCTTGAGGCATAAGAGATTGCTCTTGTTTCATCATAAGAATCCCTCACAAACCAATCAACATAAATCAACTTGTGCTGAGGGTCAAGGATCACAACCACAAACACCAAGACATTGATATTATCAATGTTCCCATAATATTTGTCATACTTAGACATCATTTGAGCTGCCATTTTCCTAACATCATCATCATCATCACCCATGTTGTTCGAAATCATTAATCTAGTTCCATAAATCTCATGCGCATAAGAGTTGCAAGTCACATAGTGAGAACCAAATAACCTCAATGTTGCATCATAAAAAACACTCAAGAAAGGTAAAAAAAACTACCCACCCTTTTCCAATCATATTCTTTGGGACCACCACCAAACTTTCCAAGTTCCTTGAAACAAGAAGAATCTTTCATGTATAAACTAGCAAATGCCTTTTTAAACTTGATATCTGTAACCCCCTTAGCCCGGCCTAGACGCTAGACCCAAACTACGAAGATCACACGGGGAAAACCAAAGTCAACCCAAAAGTCAACCTTGATTGACGACCTTTTTTTCCATTTTATCTTCTCTAGATGTGTATTAAGCCTATGTGAATACTCGAGAAACATGGGAGAAAGAAACACAACGATCGGAAAGCATTTAGGGACTCAATTGCAAAACATACACTTTTAAGGACCAAAATGTAAATTCTAGAAATTATAAGGACCTTGCAGATTTTAAGCTTACCAAACTTCAATTAGTCATATTACATGCCTCTTTGTCAAATTTCAGCTTAAAAGGACAGTCCAAACTCAAGAAATTGCATTCACAACATTTAAGACTAAAACGTAAGACTTGAAAACATGAAACAATTCAAATGCACAGGCCAACGGTCACCCGTTCCGGAATGCTGACACCCGTACCAAAACACCTGTATCAAAACGGTGTTGATCGTTTCGGTACTCGGGTACGTTCCGAGACCTGTATCGGAACAGCCCTCTCCAGTAGCCAAAGTGTTCCAAAACACCTTCACCCGTTCCGAAACACCATGGCCATTTCGGGCCCCTGTTTCGAAACAGATAAGGGTGTTTCGATACACCCTGCCCTGTGACAGCAGAATTTGCTGGTTTTACACCTTTTAACCCACTCAAACATGCTTCAAAAAATATTACCACATAACCACAACATGTTTAAACATCAAAGCTATAATATTCATCAAAAGCTAGGCATATTGCAAGCAATAAGCATGTCAACTCATTTATCTCATTCAATCCAACGAACATGCTTTCAACCGTAAGGCATAACAATATCAAAATACAAAAAGAAGATCCAAACATTGTATATTGATCATCAACAAGTAACAAACCATAAACCGAACTTGCTCAAGATAAACAATCTCATTTCACATCAAAGCAAAGGATTTCCCCCCATTGCCTTTATTATCTATAGCTATAACAAGACATACTTCTCAAGTGCAGCTCTTCTTGAATCCCTTGCTTCTTGCTGTCCCAAATTCATTTATCTGCATTGATGGAGAAAAAGGAGCGTAAGCACATAATGCTTAGTGAGGAATGCTCAAAATCAAAACACCATCAATGCAGCAAAACCGTATAACACTCTTTAGTCACAACCACATCTCATTAAACCAAAGTATTGATTGAAATCTTCATTTGAAACCTCATTGCCATAAATCATGCATTTCTCAACATATAAATCAACATAAAACTCATATGCAAAGAGCAACTCAATCTCAACAACATTCTTACAATTATTTCCGTTAAAACCTTCTCATGCATAAAATCTTCATGCAAGGCTTAAACCAATTTTCATAAAAACAAATACCACTTCACATTCTTCCTTTTACATGCTTAAAAATCTTTTCGAAGCAAAACACCAATTGGAAACCACATGTACCATCTTTCTATTACATGCATTCAACCAATGCAAAACTCATGGTAAAGCCACCCATGCTTGTTACTCAAAGCATTTCATAAACTCAAACCTCGTTTGCATATGCAAATCCCATTTGAAAACCACATGTACCATCTAACTATCTCATGCATATAACCTATGCAAATCTCATGTCAAAGCCACACATGCTTGATACACAAAAGCATTTCATAAACTCATTATCTCATATGCATTTCTCATAGCATAATACATCTCAAGCATTGGTACATGTGACACACATTTCATTCTCATATATTGGCATTTTCATATTCTACTATACACGGATATGCGGACAGCTTGACTCAAGGTCAAGTCCTACCCCGGTGGGATCTCGCCACCGGATCTTATGGCGGTATCTACCTTCGCCACAAAGCTTGGGTCTTTCACCAAGTCCTACTCCGATGGAATGCCCCTCATCGATTTCTCATGGTATTAACATCTAATGCCAAAAAGCTTGGGGGTGTTTCACCAAGTCCTACTCCAACGAAATGCCCCTCGTTGGTCTCATATGGCGGTACCATTCAATGCCATAAAGCTTGGGAGTTTCACCAAGTCCTACTCCGATGGTATGCCCCTCATCGGTCTCTCTCTTTGGAACGAATCCCAAGAGCACGTATGAATTTTTAGTTTATAGTGCACTCTACATCCTATTGATCGATCAATATATCCGGTAATCTTCTCATCATCTATGCCAATATATCTTGTTAAAATCATTAACACACTCACTGTTTTTAAAACATGCAACACCATCAAGGCCAAAATGCTAAACCATGCCTTTAAAACACAAGTCAACAACACACATTCTCAAGGAACATTAGTTTCATGCTTCCTTCACCAAACCAAGTTTGACAACCAACTTTCATGCTTAAAAACCATGCTCAATAGCAAATTAATCATATTGCCCAAACTAAACACATCAAAATCCATTTTGATATTTTACAAAACAATAATAGCACAAATTGAGAGAGAAATCTACTTCACTTACTTCCGAACTTAAACTAGTGTTTCAAGCCTAAATTTAAGTTCCCAAACCTCTTTTCTAAACCATTCCAAAGCTGGAAAACACGTTCTCACTCACCGATACGTAATACTATGCTAGCCGACAAGCCAACCAAGCGTCCGAAACCTCCAACGATACCTCGATTGCTTCCGAATCACTCTCCCCTATTTTTAACACAAAAGAGCAGAGGATTAATGCATCACCATGCATTAAAATCACCAGCCATTCATTCCAACCCGCTGCACCGCTCAAACAAGCATTTCAGCTATCCGAAATAACTGAAAACATCACCAAACATTCACCAAACAAAACCCAGCCAAGATCAACCAATTCTAACCTTTTCTAAACATCAATTAACATGAAAAAGCAACATAAACATGACCTTATACCTCCAGCTACATCAGATCACCAAAACCACCCCAAAAACCACCATTCTAGCATACAAAACTTAGGAATCCAAACCTATTCGGGATTTGTTTGATAAAAATTCATTTATAACATCAATTACCATCCAAAATACATTAGAAAGCAACCTCAAATTAGAGCCAAACCAAGAACCACAAAAATTATCAAGATCTCTCCAAAAATCTTGAGTTTTAACACAATTTCATGTTTCTAACACTAAAGTAACTCAAAAATCATTAACAAAGGATTGATAACTTGGGAATTTCAGTAAAGAACTGATCATTAGAGGAGAAGGACGAAGCTTACCTCTAATGGTTGGTTTCTCCTTGATTTTGGGCAAGTTTCCTTGAAAATCCTAAGTTAAAACAAGAGGATTTGATGAGGAAAAGATTAGGAATCAAAAGGAGATTGAAATCTCATCAAAAGGAATGAAAATCATAGGCTAATTGATGAAGAAATTGTGTTTGGCTGAAAAGAAATTGAGAGAAAATTGACGTAAAGTAGTTATGAAAAGTCAAAGATAGTTTTTCCTTAATTCAATCTTTATTTCCTTTAATTAAAGCATTATTAAAATCACCCAAAATAAGAAGAAATCTGATTAAAAACATTTTGGTATAATTAGCTCCTTAAAGATTCAAAGTTTCAATCCTTTACAAAACAATCACTATTCAACTTTCGCAAAAACTGCGATTTGGTCACTACACCGAAATGCAATATTTCCAAACCTTATTTTGTAAAATTGTTTTCACCATAATCATTCATATATTGAATGAGGTATTTTAAGTATTTTTCCATATTTTTAAAGCATCCCGAACTAGGTGTTCCCTAAACTTCCCTTAAAGATTCGAACCGTTCTCGACCGGCCCGATTCAACCTCTAAACTTCTAGTCCCGAAACCAGGGCGTTATAATATCACATTCAAGCATTAAAAAGGTTGCATTCCATCTTGTTTCAACATATAAAGTGACAAGACTTTTATTGTCTTCCTTTTTTTTCTTCTATCCAGGTTTTAAACTTTTGAAGCCTCGTAGGAGAAGACCTAACATACCTCACAAGAGCTCGAACTTTCATAATTGGCAAATCAAGTTATCAATTGCTAAATCATTTGATTTAGCATTGTCTATGGTAACAGTCATAATGTTTTTCAAACCCCATTCAATCAAATTCAAAATATGAGATGCACAACTCATATGTAAATATTTACCTTCCAACAAACTAGACTCCCAAATGTTAAGTCTTCTCCTTAAGTTATCAATTGCTAAATCGTTTGATCTAGTATTGTCTACGGTCACAGTCATAATGTTTTTCAAACCCCATTCAATCAAACATTTTCAACTGCTTTACCAATAAGTTGTCTTGAATGACCAGCAATAGGACAAAAATTAATTATCCTCTTATGTAAATTCCAATCATCATCAATAAAATGGGCAGTCAAACACATGTAACTTAAATTTTGACCCGATGTCCAAGAGTCGATGGTTAAATAAACCTTAGTATGCAAGTTCTTAAAAAGAAACTTTCAGCTCATTTCTTTGTTCAATAAAGAGAGCATAACAATCTCTAGTGGAAGTAGTACGAGAAGGAAGCCTAAAGAGAGGATTTAAAGCCTTACAAAAGTCAATAAAGCCTTCATGTTCAACAAAAGCAAAAGGCAATTCATCGACAATAAGCATTTTAGCAAGCTTTTTCCTACACAAATCATTATCAAATTCCAACAATTTTGGAACATTAACGGTTTCAGCAGTTCCATCTTCATTTATTAGTGTTTTAGTTTCAAAATCGATCAACTTTTGCTTCTTATCCAAATTTGGGGATACGCTTTGCACCTATTAATGTGATTTGCTAATGGAGTGGTGCCATTTTTAGTTGAACAACCAATACGGTGTTGGCAATACTTATAAGAAGCATAAGAGGTATCTTCCTCATTAACCAAAAAATGAGCCCACCACTTGGACGTTTTCTTCCTCTTCCCTAAACTAGTATCACTTGTTATTGGAATTTTTTCTCATTTTTCTTCCTTTTTGGTGGTTGCCTTTCCTTCTTATCAAACTCGTCCATCATCGAATCAATAAATACAGAATCACCATCTTCATTCTCATGAAAAGATGATGGAATATTGTGCAACCAAATAATTACAACTCGACAATAAGCTTTCCAACCATCAAAGCAAAACATAAAGATCTACAACATTTGGTTAGGTTAGGAAGAATAGAGATCACTTTATTAAAATACATAATATAACAAAAAGTGGCACCAAATGAGACACCAATAAAATCCACTTAAGTTTCCCATGGAAGCCATCCGTATAAAGTGAACAGATCAAAACACAATATGGAAGTAATGGTAAAAAATGTCATTGTATAGGGAACCAAATTTCTATCAAATCCTTTACGCAATATCGGTACTTGAGAATTGCAACACCCTGGTTTTGGTGTCCGAAAGACCAGTGTTGGGAGTTGTGGGTCAGTTCAGGGAAAATGGTCTTCGGATGGTCGAAAAAATATGAAATAAATTTCTAAAATCCTTAAATATTATATAAAAGGCTTTGGTAAAAACAATTTTGGAAAAACGTTTTCCGAACCATGACATTTCGTTTTAGTGACCAAAATGTAAAGATTACAAAATCTGTTTTAGTAACTGTTTTGTAAAAGAGTCAAAACATAGAATCCTTAAGCAGCTAAATTGGCTGGGCCAATATGGTATTTTCCCCTCTTTATTTTGACTATCAAAATGTTTTAAAACTGATTTTATAAATATTTAATAAAAGATTTTCTCATATTACATTAAAACACCATTTTGAATTTTCTCTTTATTTCTCTTCAGCCAAACAGCCTTTGGATCTTGATTTTATCAAGGTAAATGGTGTTTCTTACTAATCTAATGTTGCTAAATGAGTTTTCTACCTTAGTTTTCTAAAACCCATGCCTAATTTCTAGTTTTCTCAAGAGCTTTTTGCCAAACAAAGGGGAAAATCCATCATTGGAGGTGAGCGACGAAATTCTCCTATGATGTAAGGCTCTTTATTGATATTCTCATGTTTTTGATTATTTTATTTAAGGTTAATATTTTCTAAAAGGTTTCTAATGAAAATTTGGGTAAAATATGGTAAAATGAGCTTTTGGGTGGGATCTTTGTTTAGATATTTCAATGCTGAGTTTGATGATGGTTATATCTTAGTTTTTGATGTGGAATAATGTTGAGATGATGGGTGAATGATAAAAATCCCGAATTTGGGTTTTGTGCTGAAGTTTGATGGGTGTAAAAGTGAGTTTTTGGGTGAGTTTTGTGACCGATCAATAGCTGATGGTATACTGATGATTGGTTGATGTTTTTAGATGTTTATTCATGTGTTTTGATGATGTATAATGCTGGGTTTATGCTGGAGGTTTTCCGAGTTGAGCTTTCCGATGTTTTCAGTTTGTTTTGGCAATGTTTCGATAAGCTATTTGAATGAGTTGTTGAATCTCTGTTTTCCAGCAAGTTAGAGTGTTAAAAATATCTCTAATCCTCTGTTTTGGGTTGGTTAGAAGCAGAGGTTGAAGATCAAGAATCATTGGATATGTTTGTGGGTGAACCGGGAAGCTAGAAAAGTGTTTCGACTTGGTTTTGGTATTTGCTGGTGAGTGGAAATGTTTTTAACACCTTAACAAGGTTAAAGAAGCATTTTAGGAGTTTGGGTTGTGCCGTTAGGCCAATCCAAGCTCAAGAGTAAGTTTTGAATTATTTTGGTATTTTCATCGTTTTACATGTTGATCATGTTTTGATAATGAGCATATAATTTTTAATGATGTTTTTCCACTGCTGTTGTACATCAATGCATGTTGATTTTGTTCCATGAGAATACCATGCAATTTATGAAAATGTTGCTTGAGTTTATGCTATGCATGGACTTGTGTTTATGGTATTTGGGATGTGTTTGGGGAGGTGTTTAGCCCCGGTGTAAAACAGTGGAATGAGATGTTGTGATGAGTATATTGACACATGTGGATCTTTATATTGGATAGATTGATCGATCAATAGGATGTGAAGTGCACTATATATATAAAATTCTCAAGTGAGATAAATTCTTCGGTTTCACAATAGGGGTTGTGCTATTGTGATGGGAGTGATAGGGGTTATGCTATCACCAACGGGCAATGCGGGTTGTGGCATCCCGGTCGAAGTGAGATTGTGGTGAGGGTTGTTTCACCATGTAGCTTGATGAGGGTTGTGCCATCAAGGTGTCCGCTTATCCGAGCAACATGTCAATGATGCCGATATATTCATTCGCTTATGGTTTTAATATGAGCTTGGTAAACTCATATGGTTATGTTTATATGGTTGAAGCATGTGAGTTGAAATGGAGCCGATAGGCTTGGTTTGTATATGTGGTTAACATATGGTTTATGCATGGTTGATGCATGTGTTGTTACAATTGCTTATACTTAATTTAAATATGGTATGTTTGAAAGGAAATGAATTGCGAAAATGATTTTAAGAAATTATTTTGGTTTCCAAAATGAAGTTGGTTTTCAAAACTGCATTGTTGTAGCTTGGTTTTGAGCCCCGCTCACTAAGCTTCGTAGCTTACGCTCTCTTTTCCAACAATGCAAATCCGTAGACTGTTTTTGAAGGCAATGGTGCAAGGGAAGTGATCCAAGTGTCCGCTTCAAGCTCAAGTATGGTTTTGTTTAGATAGTAGTGTGTGTGGAAATGGGGATAGAACTCGTTTTTGTTTTGGGAGTGTTTTGTAGACTCCTTGTGATGCGAGCATGTTTGTTATGCCTTGGTTGGATTGTTTATACCTTGAGCATAATGGTTTTGGCTTTCTATCTTGTTTTGCATAGTTCATGGATTTTGATGTTTCTTATCTTGTCGTTTGTTAATCGTGAGTTAGTTCTCTTGATTAAATGTAAGTTTGGTTGTTTATTCTTAGCGTTTGTATGCTTATCTTGTTGATATCTTGTTGCATGTGTTGATTGGAACCAAGGGGAACAACCTTGGAGATGCTTGGACTGTAGATTTTTCTATTCTGCTGCAGGGTGTTTCGAAACATGCCTTAACGTTTCGAAATGACCCTTAAATTGGCCTTTATGTTTCAGAACTAGTATCGAAACGGGCTTTGCAGTTTCGAAACGAGTCTAACCGTTTCGGAACGAAAGCTCTCTGGAATTTTAAACGTTAAACCCCTATCGATACCATCGGAAGTGTTTCGAAACGGGGGTCGTTGGAAGTTTGTTAAGAGAATCTTTGAAGTTGTTTTTCTTGCGTATTGGTCCAAGCTTGTTGTGTTATCAATTGAGTTTGATTGAGGGCTTGTTTTGAGTTGCATTTCAACATGGAAGTATGAAATGAGACTAATTTCAAAGTGATCACCTTAATTTCATCATAGGTCCCTATTTTATGCTAGTTTTGCATTTTGGTCCCTGATTGCTCGGTTGATCGTTCAATGCTCGTTCAATGCCCCTGAAATATAAGGTTTACTTCGAGCATCTAGAAAAGATATTAATCAACGCGTTTAGGGTTGCTAATCGAAGGGAAATCTTCGAATTTTCTTCGGTTAGCCCCGTGTGATCCGCTTGATACGGTCTGGTGGATAGGCCGGGTCAAGGGGGTTACATCTGTTGGTATCAGAGCCAGGTTCGGAAAGGCTTGCGTTGGTTGTTGTGCAACCAGAAAGGTAAGTGAGGTAGGTGTGATTGTTTTTGGTGTTTGCTTGCTTGTTTGAGGTAGCTTACTGTGTAAGGTACCCATTGCCACATACTATTATCGGGAAAATCTTTGTAAGATACTTGAGCACCTTGGACCCTTGGCATTGCTGACCCGAATCATTTCCTTTTGTTTTATCTGTTGTTGTTGTAGCATTGCATTTGTATATCATGGCTAGACCTAGAAGAGGTCAAGTGGGTGGTGAGCCATGAGATGATTAGGTTGAGGATGTCGGGCATCCACAAGAGGGAGATTTACCTCCTCTTCCTCCTCCGGGTGGTGGAGCAGATGTGCGAGGTGAGGAGCCTCGTGGTGGCCAGGGACAGGATAGAGCTGATATGAGCCCGTTGATTCAGGCTATTGCTGGGGCTTTTCAGATTGCTATGGCTGGGTTGCATTTGGCAGCACCGCAACATGGACAGAGGGATGGGTTGCCCCTTGAGAGACTCCGTAGTTTGGGTAGAGTAGAGTTCTGTGGGTTATCACCCGAGGGAGCCGAGGCATGGCTAGCGAGCACTACCAAGATTTTGGGTCAGATGGAGTTCACTGGTGCACGAAAGCTTTGCTGTGTGGTATCTTTGCTTCAGGGTGATGCGTATGTTTGGTGGACTATGATCATCGCAGGTATGGCCACCGCATGTATCACTTGGGACTTCTTCCGTTCTGCCTACCGAAAGAAGTATTTAGGGCTGAGATATCAGAATGATAAGAAACGTGAGTTCATGGCTTTGGTTCAAGGAAGCATGACCGTTTTTGAGTATGAGATCCAATTCGTTAGACTGAGTCAGTATACGACCGAGCTGGTTCCCACTGAGAGGGAACGATGTGAGAGGTTTCAATATGGATTGACTAAGAAGGTAAAGACTATCATGTTAGCTGCTGATTATTCAAATTTTGATGTGTTGGTCGCCCGAGCCAAAGATATAGAGCATAGTCTTGGTTTTTCTGCTAGAGGAGGTGAGTCCAGTTCAGGGAAACGGCCTGTGGAGTGGGATCGTGATCGTGCCAAGGGGAACAAGGAGAAGCGGCATCGTTTTGACCACAGAGGTGGGGGTGGTAACCCCAGGCGTGGCCATCAAGGCCAAGATTTTGCTCACCGTCCACCCGAGTGCACAAAGTGTGGTAGATCTCATCTAGGAGAATGTTGGGGAAATTATGGTACGTGCTGGCATTATGGATTGAAGGATCATCTCAAGCGAGATTGCCCCCAGCTAGCTAGAGGTGGTCAGGCACCGGCACGAGCTGCTGAGTACCATCAAGGTCGTGGGCGTGGCCGAGGGAACTTTCAGCCATGGAACGATGGTCAGAGGAATGTGGCGCATGTAGTCGCAGTTCAACCCGAGGGAGGTGGACCAGCGAGGGTGTATGCACACTGAGAAGGTAGGAACGACATTGATGTTATCGCAGGTAATTTCATGTTACAATCTCTGACATTGCTTTCGTTGATTGATTCTGGCTCTACACATTCTTATATTCTGAGTGAGCATGCTAAGATGTTGGACATACCGTGTGAGATTTTTGATGTGGTTATGAGTGTGACTATTTCATTCGGCGAGACAGTTGTGGTTAGAAAGATGTATCGGAGGTGTCCGTTGATGGTTCAGGGTTACGTGTTTCCGGTCGACATGATGGAGTTTATGTTTTATGGGTTTGATGTGATTTTGGGAATGGATTGGTTGGTAGAACACAAGGCAAAGGTAGATTTCAAGACTAAACGAGTGAGGTTGAGGTTATCAGACGATTACAAGGTGGTAGTGGTTGGTGAGAATGTTAAGTTCTTATCCAATGTTGTTTCTGCTTTGGAGGCTCAGAAGATGATGTATCAGGGATGTCAAGCATACTTAGCCTATGTGATGAATCCAGATATGAGTAAAGTTCGACCTAAAGACATTAGAATAGTTTGTGACTTTCCCGAGGTATTTTCGGAAGAGTTGCCTGGTTTGTCACCGGATAGAGAAGTTGAGTTCGCTATTGAATTATATTTTGATTCTGCTCCCGTATCAATTGCTCCGTATCGGATGGCTCCAAAAGAGTTGAAAGAACTGAAGACTCAGCTTCAGGAGTTATTAGATCATGGTTTTATCTGTCCGAGTATATCGCCTTGGGGTGCATCGGTACTGTTCGTTAAGAAGAAAGACAGAAGTTTGTGTATGTGTATCAATTACCGTAAGTTGAATAAATTAACTGTGAAGAACAAGTATCCTTTGTCGAGAATAGATGATTTGTTTGATCAGTTACGGGATGCGTCAGTGTTCTCAAAGATAGACTTGATCAGTTTAAAGTGAAGGAACAAGACATACCGAAGATAACTTTTCTTACACGTTATGGGCATTATGAGTTTTTGGTAATACCGTTCGGGTTGACTAATGCACCAGCCGCGTTCATGGACATGATGAATCGTGTGTTTCATGAGTTCCTAGATCATTTTGTTGTGGTGTTCATTGATGATATAGTGATTTATTCGCGCACTAAGAAAGACCATGATAGACATTTGTGACTTGTGTTGAAGACTTTGCTAGACAATCAGTTGTACGCGAAGTTGAGCAAATGCGAGTTTTGGATTAGAGAGGTAGTCTTTCTAAGTCATGTTGTATCACCGGATGACATTAGAGTTGATCCTAAGAAAGTGGAAGCTATTGTGGATTGGAAGGAACCGAAGTCCGTGACCAAGGTTTGTAGTTTCCTAGGCTTAGCGGCTACTACCGTCGGTTTGTAGAAGGATTTTCAAAGATAGCTGCTCCGTTGATGAAATTGTTACAAAAGAATGTCAGATATGAGTGTATAGAAGCGAGACAGATGGCTTTTGATCGATTGAAAGATGCTTTGACTAGAGCATCTGTGTTAGTGCAACCGGTAACAGGGAAATATTATGTGATTTACAGTGATGCATCGTATGTAGGTTTAAGGTGTGTGTTGATGCAAGATGGGAGAGTTGTTGCATATGCGTCGAGACAGCTGAAGATTCATGAAAAAAATTACCCCACGCATGATATTGAGTTAGCCGCTGTTGTGTTTGCTTTGAAGGTGTGGAGACACTATTTGTATGGTGAGAAATGCACAGTGTATACCGATCACAAGAGTTTGAAATATTTGATATCTTAGAAAGATTTGAATCTCAAACGGAATAGATGGGTTGAATTATTGAAGGACTATGATCTTACTATTGAGTACCATCCATGTAAAGCTAATGTGGTAGCCGATGCTTTAAGTAGGAAAGTGGCAGTTGAGCTTCGAGCGATGTTTGCCAGATTGAGATTATGATATGATGATGGATTGATCGCCGAATTACAGGTGAATCCTTCGCTAGTATAGTTGATTCGAGAGAAACAGTTGCGAGACAACTCTCTAGCTTCATATATTCAAGACATTGCGGAAGGTAAACCGACCGAGTACAGTTTCAGCAATGATAATGTTTTGTGTTTCAAAGATAGAGTTGTTGTGCCTAATGATCCCGATTTGAGACGCACCATTTGGAGTGAAGCACATACTAGTCCGTTTGCTATGCATCCGGGTAGCACGAAGATGTACCGAGACTTGAAGAATGATTATTTCTGGGTTAGTTTGAAAAAGGATGTGGCTGAATTCGTGAGTAAATGTATGGTCTGTCACCGAGTGAAGGCCGGACATCAGTTTCCGTCAAGATTGCTACAACCTTTACGGATTCCGGAATGGAAATGGGAGAGAATAACTATGGATTTTGTATCGGGTTTGCTGTTGACTCCTTCGCGAAAGAATTCAGTTTGGGTGATAGTGGATCGACTCACCAAGAGTGCACATTTCCCAGCCGTCAACACGACTGATTCTTTGGATAAATTGGTTGATTTTGTAACACCCCAAAAATTACGCCCAAATTGTAAACCCTAGATTTAAAAAATCCCTAATTTTGAAATCCCTAAATTCAAAACTCTTTTTATTTGGAATTTTAATTCAAAAACCCTAATTTTAGTCCTTATGACTAAATTATAAATTTTGAGAGTTAAATGATCTTTAATTATAATTTTACGACTTTATAGAAAAAAAATTAAAAGTTTGAGGACCAATTGGGTGATTAACCCATTTTGTTTTTAAATGAAATCAAATTTGTTACTCAGTTTTGTTCCTTTTACAACTATAATTCCTATATATTATTATTTTATTCTAAAATCCCTCCCCATATTTATATCACCGAAACCTATGTTTTGTTTTACCCTTTCAACCGCATGTGTATATATATATAACCCTATTATCTTAAAAAATCCAGCCGCAACCTATTTGTCCCCCAAAACGTTTTGGTTTTGTTGGTTCACATTCAATCGAATGTTTCAATGCAATTTACTCATCTTCTCCCTTTACATCAATGATATGTGGGTTTCGTTCCAATCAGTGTTCCATCTCTTGGTGATTTGGTTTCAATTTAGTTAGACCAAGTGTTAGGTCTGAGCTTGGGGATCGTCCTCGATGTTTGAGCTATTGTCTGCTTAAGGTGTGTTTTCTTCCGGTGCTATAAATAAATTATTTTTGTGTGTTCTCTTTCTGTGCTACATACTTTGTTTTTGTGACTATGATTTTACGCTTGAATGATCTTCAGATGTTTTATGATTTTACATTATGTGTTTCTGTGCATATTATTTTCGGATTGTGATTGTATATAAATGAACTGTGAATCCCTGATTTATTATCGGACTGTGTTGAGACTGTGAAAACCGTGATATCTTTTTACTGTGTTATCATGGGTTGGGATTGTACGGAGGAAGTTAGTGGTTTATACCACTTGTGTTGGTGACTATGTAGCGAGAGGTTCTGGGGAACCTTCTATTTTTGGTGACTATGGAGTATGGGTGCATTGCATTGTGATTTCATAAAACCGTGTTTAAACTTGCTTTGTTTCTTTTAAATATTTTTGTTAAATTTATTATTGTGAAACTGAGTTTGTGATTGTCTGCACTTTAGAGACACACTAAGCTAAATAGCTGACTCCCCCTTAGCTTCTATTTCAGTTTCTCAAACATAGGAGTTCGGTACTTGGAGGGCCACAGTTTAGCGGTTTTATTTCAGTTTTCAGTACGAACGTTTTAGATTTTCAGATTTACTTCAGTTTTATATTAGTTATTTTACTATTTGAGAACTTTATGTAAATCAGATACTTATATTTTGATTTGAGAGTTTTCAACTGTTTTAGCATGCATGAGAATTTTAATCGAATATTTTTGATGATTTATTTTGTGTTGTTTTCTTCTATACGGCCTCGTTTTGAAAAAAAGAATTTAATGTGAAATGACACCGTTTTAATAAATAATTTAAGTATTTAGTTTTTAAAACCTAATATTCATCTTATTTAAGGGAGACGTTTTCAACCCGACTTCCTAAATTCGGCCCATAAACCTTGGGTCGGGTTTAGGGGTTACATTTAGTGGTATCAGAGCTAAGTTCAACCCTCGGACTGTGAGGCTCACATAAAATTTTAAGCCGAAAATGATTTTTCGCATGTTTATTAAATGTTTTTGGGTAAAATGGAGTTTTCTGATAAATTTATTATTTTAAAGAATTAAAGATATGTTTTGAATAGAGACTCCAAGTACCAACTCTAATTCTAGGATTGTCCCTTTTGTAGATAGATTACTATGCAATCTCGTAAGATTTCTAGATTAGCGATTGATCGTGATCATACTCGTTCTTATGAAATTGAGATCAAAGTCTATCTGAAAGCCATGTGTTGTCATTCGTAACCTGATCTAAAATGTCTTTTTAAAATTGTTATCAAAACCTCTATTTTTTTAAATATGTCGTTAGTTTGAAAATTTTGAGGACAAAATTTCTTTTAAGGGTGGGAGAGTTGTAACACCCCAAAAATTACGCCCAAATTGTAAACCCTAGATTTAAAAAAAAATCCCTAATTTTGAAATCCCTAAATTCAAAACTCTTTTTATTTGGAATTTTAATTCAAAAACCCTAATTTTAGTCCTTATGACCAAATTATAAATTTTGGGAGTTAAATGATCTTTAATTATAATTTTACGACTTTATAGAAAAAAATTAAAAGTTTGAGGACCAATTGGGTGATTAACCCATTTTGTTTTTAAATGCAAATCAAATTCGTTACTCAGTTTTGTTCCTTTTACAACTATAATTCCTATATATTATTATTTTATTCTAAAATCCCTCCCCATATTTATATCACCGAAACCTATGTTTTGTTTTACCCTTTCAACCGCATATGTATATATATATAACCCTATTATCTTAAAAAAATCTAGCCGCAACCTATTTGTCCCCCAAAACGTTTTGGTTTTGTTGGTTCACATTCAATCGAATGTTTCAATACAATTTACTCGTCTTCTCTCTTTACATCAATGATATGTGGGTTTCGTTCCAATCAGTGTTCCATCTCTTGGTGATTTGGTTTCAATTTAGTTAGACCAAGTGTTAGGTCTGAGCTTGGGGACCGTCCTCGATGTTTGAGCTATTGTCTGCTTAAGGTGTGTTTTCTTCCGGTGCTATAAATAAATTATTTTTGTGTGTTCTCTTTCTATGCTACATACTTTTTTTGTGACTGTGATTTTACACTTGAATGATCTTCAGATGTTTTATGATTTTACATTATGTGTTTCTGTGCATATTATTTTCGGATTTTGATTGTAAATAAATGAACCGTGAATCCATGATTTATTATCGGACTGTGTTGAGACTGTGAAAACCGTGATATCTTTTTACTGTGTTATCATGGGTTGGGATTGTACGGAGGAAGTTAGTGGTTTATACCACTTGTGTTGGTGACTATGTAGCGAGAGGTTCTGGGGAACCTTCTATTTTTGGTGAATATGGAGTATGGGTGCATTGCATTGTGATTTCATAAAACCGTGTTTAAACTTGCTTTGTTTCTTTTAAATATTTTTGTGAAATTTATTATTGTGAAACTGAGTTTGTGATTGTCTGCACTTTAGAGACACACTAAGCTAAATAGCCGACTCCCCCTTAGCTTCTATTTCAGATTCTCAGACATAGGAGTTCGGTACTTGGAGGGCCACAGTTTAGCGGATTTATTTCAGTTTTCAGTATGAACGTTTTAGTTTTTCAGATTTACTTCAGTTTTATATTAGTTATTTTACTATTTGAGAACTTAATGTAAATCGGATACTTATATTTTTATTTGAGAGTTTTCAACTGTTTTAGCATGCATGAGGATTTTAATCGAATATTTTTGATGATTTATTTTGTGTTGTTTTCTTCTATACGGCCTCGTTTCGAAAAAAAGAATTTAATGTGAAATGACACCGTTTTAATAAATAATTTAAGTATTTAGTTTTTAAAACCTAATATTCATCTTATTTGAGGGAGACGTTTTCAACCCGACTTCCTAAATTCGGCCCATAAACCTTGGGTCGGGTTTAGGGGTTACAGTTTTGCATATCCGTGAGGTAGTGAGACTGTATGGTGTGCTGAAGTCGATTGTATTAGATAGAGATCCGAGGTTCATATCGAGGTTTTGGGATTGTTTGCATAGTGCATTGGGTAGCTGATTGAATTTCAGTACTTCGTATCATCCTCAGTCAGATGGTCAGTCAGAGCAGGTAATACAAGTGCTTGAGGATATGTTGCGCTGTTGTGTTATTGATTTTCAGGGTTTGTGGGAGAAACACTTGCCATTGGTTGAGTTTGCCTACAACAACAGCTATCAGGCTAGTATTCAGATGGCACCGTATGAGGCTTTGTATGGTAGGAGGCGTTGAACTCCTGTTTGTTGGGCAAAAGCCAGACAGAAATTGGTATCATTACCCGATATGCTTAAAGGTACTACCGAGAAGGTGAAGTTGATATGTGATCGCTTGAAAGCAGCAACCGATCGACAGAAATCTTATGCATATTTGAAGCGTCGAGAAATCGAGTACGCTGTGGGTGAGAAAGTCTTTTTTAAATTGTCTCCATAGAAGAAAGTGATGAGATTCGGTAGAAAATGTAAACTGAGTCCGAGATTCGTTGGTCCGTATGTGATCGTTGGACGAGTTGTTCCTGTTGCATATAGATTGAGTTTGCCTCCGGAATTAGAGAATATTCATGATGTATTACATGTTTCGATGCTTCGGAAGTATAGATTAGATCCGTCGTATGTAATGCCTATTGAAGAAATTGAATTTAATCCAGATTTTTCATATGATGAAGAGCCGATCGAGATATTAGCTTCGGACAAAAAAGTTTTGCATGGTAGATCCATTGAGTTGGTCAAAGTGAAGTGGCGGTGTTGAAGAAGCCACTTGGGAGAGGAAAGACGACATGAATCGTCAGTTTCCGCATCTTTTTCCATCAAGTAAATTTCGAGGACGAAATTTCTTAAGTGGGGGAGAGTTATAACACCTTGTTTTTGGGTCTAGAAGATTCAGTAAGGTTTCGATGTCCGAAAGATCGATGTTGGGAGTTGTGAGTGAGTTTAGGGAAAGTGGTCTTCGGATGGATGGAAAGATATGAAATAAATTTATAAAATCCTCAAATGTTATATATAAGGCTGTGGTAAAAACAATTTTGGAAAAATGTTTTCCAAACCATGACATTTCGGTTTAGTGACCAAAATGTAAAGTTTGCAAATTCTATTTTAGTGACTGTTTTGTAATAGATTCAAAACATAGAATCCTTAAGGAGCTAAAATGGCTGGGCCAATATGGTATTTTTTCCCTCTTTATTTTGACTATCAAAATGTTTTAAAATGGCTTTTATAAATATTTAATATAATATTTTCTCATATTTTCTCATTTTACATTAAAACACCATTTTAAATTCTCTCTTCATTTCACTTTAGCCAAACAGCCTCTGGAGCTTGATTTTATCAAGGTAAATGGTGTTTCTTACTAATCTAATGTTGCTAAATGAGTTTTCTACCTTAGTTTTCTAAACCTCATGCTTAATTTCTAGTTTTCTCAAGAGCTTTTTGCCAAACAAAGGGGAAAATCCATCATTGGAGGTGAGCGACGAAATTCTCCTCTGATGTAAGGTTCTTTATTGATATTCCCATGTTTTTGATTCTTTTATTTATTAAGGTTAAGATTTTCTAAAAGGGTTCTAATGAAAATTTGGGTAAAATATGGTAAAATGAGCTTTTGGATGGGATCTTGGTTTAGATCTTTCAATGCTGAGTTTGATGATGGTTATATCTTAGTTTTTGATGTGGAATAATGTTGAGATGATGGGTGAATGATAGAAATCCCGATTTTGGGTTTTGTGTTGAAGTTTGATGGGGTGTAAAAGTGAGTTTTTGGGTGAGTTTCGTGACCAATCAATAGTTGATGGTATACTGATGATGGGTTGATGTTTTTAGATGTTTATTCATGTGTTTTAATGATGTATAATGCTGTGTTTATGCTGGAGGTTGTCCGAGTTGAGTTTTCCGATGTTTTCAGTTTGTTTCGATAATGTTTCGATAAGCGATTTGAATGAGTTGTTGAATATCTTTTTTCCAGCAAGTTAGAGTGTTGAAAGTATCTCTAATCCTCTATTTTGTGTTGGTTAGAAGAAGGGGTTGAAGATTCGGAATTGTTGGATACGTTTGTGGGTGAACCGAGAAGCTAGAAAAGTGTTTCGGCTTGGTTTTGGTATTTGCTGGTGAGTGGAAATGTTTTTAACGCCTTAAAAAGATTAAAGAAGCATTTTGAGAGTTTGGGTTGTGCCGTTAGGCCAATCCAAGCTCAAGAGTAAGTTTTAATTTATTTTGGTATTTTCGCCGTTTTACATATTGATCATGTTTTGATCATGAGCATATCATTTTTAATGATGTTTTTCCATTGTTGTTGTGCATCAATGCATGTTGATTTTTTCCCATGAGAATACCATGTTATTTATTAAAATGTTACTTGAGTTAATGCTATGCATGGGCTTGTGTATATGGTATTTGGGATGTGCTTGGGGAGGTGTTTAACCCTGGTGTAAAACAGTGGAATGAGATGTTGCGATGAGTATATTGACATATGTAGATCTTTATACCGGATAGATTGATCGATCAATAGGATGTGAAGTGCACTATATATATAAAATTCGCGCGTGAGATAAATTCTTTGGTTTCACAATAGGGGTTGTGCTATTGTGATACGAGTGATAGGGGTTGTGCTATTACCAACGGGCAATGCGAGTTGTGGCATCCCGGTCGAAGTGAGATTGTGGTAAGAGTTGTTTCACCATGTAGCTTGATGGGAGTTGTGCCATCAAGGTGTCCGCTTATCCGAACAATGTGTCAATGATGCCAATATATTCATTCACTTATGGTTTTAATATGAGCTTGGTAAACTCATATGGTTATGTTTATATGCTTGAAGCATGTGAGTTGAAATGGAGCCGATAGGCTTGGTTTGCATATGTGGTTAACATATGGTTTATGCATGGTTGATGCATGTGTTGTGCCTATGGCATGTGTTGTTGCAATTGCTTATACTTGATTTAAGTATGGTATGTTTGAAAGGAAATGATTTGCGAAAGTGATTTTAAGAAATTGTTTTGGTTTCCAAAATGAAGTTGGTTTTCAAAACTGCATTGTTGTAGCTTGGTTTTGAGCCCCACTCACACTAAGCTTCGTAGTTTACGCTCTCTTTTCTAACAATGTAGATCCGTAGACTATCTTGGAAGGCAATGATGCAAGGGAAGTGATCCAAGTGTCCGCTTCAAGCTCAAGTATGGTTTTGTTTAAATAGTAGTGTGTGGTAATGGGGATAGACCTTGTTTATGTTTTGGGAGTGTTTTGTAGACTCCTAGTGATGCAAGCATGTTTGTTATGCCTTGGTTGGCTTGTTTATACCTTGAGCATAATGGTTTTGGCTTTCTATCTTGTTTTGCTTAGTTCATGGATTTTGATGTTTCTTATCGTTTGTTAATCGTGAGTTAGTTCTCTTGCTTAAATGTAAGTTTGGTTGTTTATTCTTAGTGTTTGTATGGTTATCTTGCTGATATCTTGTTGCATGTGTTGATTGGAACAAGGAGGAACAACCTTGGAGATGCTTGGACTGCAGATTTTTCTATTCTGCTGCTGGGTGTTTCGAAACAGGCCTTAACGTTTCGAAACGACCCTTAAATTGGCCTTTGTGTTTCGGAACTTGTATCGAAACGAGCTTTGCAGTTTCAAAACGAGTCTAACCGTTTCGGAACGAAAGCTCTCTGGAATTTTAAATGTTAGACCCGTATCGATACCATCGAGAGTGTTTCGAAATGGGGGTCATTGGAAGTTAGTTAAGAGCATCTTTGAAGTTGTTTTTCTTGCGTTTTGGTCCAAGCTTGAAGTGTTATCATTCGAGTTTGGTTGAGGGCTTGTTTTGAGTTGTATTTCAACATGGACTTATGAAATGAGACTAATTTCAAGTGATCACCTTAATTTCATCATATGTCCCTGTTTTATGCTAGTTTTGCATTTTGGTCCCTGGTTGCTCGATTGATCGTTCGGTGCTTGTCTTGTCGTGTTTTCTTTCGCTGCGTGTTCTTGAAATATAGGGTTTAATTCGAGCATCTATAAAAGATATTATTCAACGCGTTTAGGGTTGCTAATCGGAGGGAAATCTCTGGATTTTTCTTCGGTTAGTCCCGTGTGATCCGCTTGATACGGTCTGGTGGCTAGGCCGAGTCGAGGGGGTTACAAGAAACTTTTAAAAACAGAAATTCAATCACCCCCAGTCCTTTCTTCCTAAATTTTACATGTTCCTTTGAGGGATAATATATATCAATTAAATTATAGTACTTTAGTAACCCAGTTTGATGTTTATCCAACTAAAATGTTGGTTACAGATACAAATCGTGTTCAAATTAAGGTAAAAAACTGGATTTATTAATGAATCGAATCTACATTTAACGTAACGCTTGAAAGAGATTAAATTTATAATAAACATTTATTAATGAACTAATCAACATGAAGAAATCCTAAGAAATAGTCATATTTCTATCATAACAATACCTAATTTATTAGGTTGAGAGGGCGTGGAAAAGAAAGAATCAATATTGAAAAATTAAAAGAAATACATAAAGGAGTTAAATTTACATATGAAAGGGACCAAACAGAGGAAGGGTGAAGTTGAAAAAATCTTACCCCGAATTGAGGTGGAGGTAGAGGACGGTTTCAGCTCATCATTGATCAAGAGTTGAGAGTGTGGGAGACAAATTCGTGACTCGTGAAAGAGGATGGCCAGTAGGTCACCGGAGGAGCGAGGCGTGAGCACCGACGGCGAGCAGTGACGGTGAGGGGCAACGATGAGTTGAGGCTACTCTAGAGGTGGAGGTCTGGAAGTGGAAGATATGATTTGGGAATTATCGAGAGATAGAGTTGTTTGAAAAATTGGATTTGGGATAAAACTTTAATTTTGGGTTGGCTTTATATTCAGACTTGGGCTATGGCTAAAAAATCCCAAAATTTTAATCGGGTTTTTGGATAACCTATAATCAATTTTAGGTCGATCTGTATCCGATCTTACTATCCAATTTTTTTTTATCGAATATTCGATCTGAATTATTCGAAAATTTTAAAATGAACCGGATATCCATATTTTCGAATCGGATCATCGAACAAACGGATCAGGTTACTCGGAATGGATTTTTTTGAACACCCCTACATATCATATGGACTTATTTGCTTTTAGACTTATTTGGACTCATGCACCTATGTTGCTTTTATATTTCCTATGACTTTGGTTATGGTTGTTTTACGCTTTCATACTTTGGATATTGTTGGATTTTCTTTGGATTTTAATGATATTATGGTTTAATTTTGGAGCTATTTTGGTTATTATAATTTATGCTTTGATTTTTATTTACCATATTGATGTTGATCTAACAAAAAGAGGGAGAAATGTGGGTTTAAAAAATTTCAAAACTTATAGCCTTTTTGTCAAAAAGAAAGGGGATGGATTTAAAAATTTATTTGGTTTTGTTATATCAAAAAGGGAAGATTGTTAAACCTATGTTTTGATTTTGATATAACAAGGACTATTTTCAAATAAATAAAATTTTAAGTGTATTTGAAATTACTGACAATTGACAAGCATTCGAACTAAATTGAGTTTCTTTAAAGAAAAAATTCTTCTAAGTCAATACTTTCAAATACAAGCAGTTTTCTAAGTGTTCTGGTACTCAAATAGACCATATTGGTTAGTAAGTACTGGTACGATACTTAGCGTACATGTACAAATTTACGTTACTGAAAACCAATTTGGTAAACGATTACCAGTACGACTCTTAGCATAGCGGTACATGCTTTTAAATTTTGCTTGTTATTACCGGTATGGTGAACTTTGTACCGATACCCATTGGAGCTTAAAATATTTTGGAACTAAATGAACACCGATACGGTGAACCCCATACCGATTCGAGACTCTTAAGACTCAATGCATATTTGCATTGAGTACCGGTACGACATGAGCGTACTGATACCCTAAAGCTCCATCAAATTCCAATGTGCAATTTCTATACTCGTACGACCCTTAGTGTACCGGTACCCCTTACTCTATACTGATATGCAAGCCCGCGTATCGGTACGCCCTGTCTTTCTAACGACTATTTCCTCTTTAGGCAGGTACCAATACGGGCTCTCGCGTACCGATACTCACAGTTTCCAGACAACATTTAATATAGGAAAATTGCAGCTCAACAGCTATATTCAATTCCCTAACAACCCAAATGGTTAGAAATCAATAAGGGGTATAAAAACAAGTCTCCAAAGCTTCTTCAACAAGAAGAGAACAATCCAAAAGCTTTTAATCAATTTTCAAAGTCTACTAGTGCTTAATTGTCTATCTTCTCTCGTAAACACTTGTGCGTTCTTATTGTATTCATTCATTTCAAGTGTTTGGGTTTGAGGGAGTGCTTAAATATTGAAAACTTCTACCTAGCAAGGTTTCTTGAGTTTTCTTATTCATTTGTAACTTTGGGAAAAGGGTCTCACAAGATTTTAGGGTATAAATGTTGGTGAGTGTTGTAAGGTATCTCATTGTCCTCAAATGAAAGACAAATTGAGTGAATTTGTGAAATCCTTAGTGTGGTAGCTAAGGTAGTGATTGTAGACCTTGTTTAGAAGGTTAAACCACTCTAAATCTCCCTTGCATTTTTTATTCTTGTAATTTCTTCCCACCATTTTTAAATTGCCAATTCACCCCTATTGGCCATTGTTTATTGATTGATCAACTCAACAGTAAGGTAGGACCTTAGTGGGTTTTATTTTTGATATTTGAGCTTGTGAGGTGACTAGAGTGTGATAAGGAGAACCTTGGAGGGATTTATGTTGTAATTTAACCATTTTAAATAAAGGATAACTTGCTTTGAATTATATTTGTTTAGACATGGCTTTGGGGAAGACATGCTTCCATCACCATCGTAAACATATACACTCTATCACCTTCCATTTCATCTCAATCTTCAGAAAAGACCAAATCTTGGTCACTCATAGTGTTATTCCTGGATTAAGGAAGTAGGAATTTGTAATCTACATTCCAAGAGCTATAAGAAATGGTAAAAAACCATTAGAAACAGTGATAAGGTGAGTTTACGGGTTTTGGTGGGAGATTGAGAAGATGATTAGATAGGGATTTTAATATCATCTTTAGTTGTTAAACTTATCCTTCAATATTCCATTCATCTCATGCAAAGTTATAATTTGTTTATATCTTCTTTGTTTAGTAAGAGAAGTGGGAGAATCCTCAAAAACCAAGAATAAAAAGAAGGCTTGAGAAATTTGTGCATGAAGATCTATTTTGGGTTTAGGAGTAAGGTTATTACACTTCAACTTGCTGTGTTTCACGAACATCATAAGTATGGTGTTTTTATGCTTGTTTGTCTATTTTTGTGTTTTTAAGGAAGAAACCATGCTTGATAATCTTAACTTGGTAATTTGGGTTCCTAATGGGTAAAAATGGTAGTAAATCACCCATACTGACTCCCATAACTTGTAGATCGATTTAGGGCTTTGTGAGAATGGAACTAAGTGGATTGGAGTTGAGTTTTGGGACTTAGAATGAAATTACTGGGGTTCGGTACCAATAGTGGAAGAATCAGTACCGATACCTCTTGTGTACCATGTCTTACAAGGATGAACTTAGAGAGGGCTGCCAATATCGACTTCAACCAGTACCTATACTCGATTCATCTGGTACCGATATTAGCTAGTCAATACCAATACTAAGAGATTTATTTGTAACATCAAAGTTTATTTAAGTATCGATACTAGTGTGAAATACTGATACTAGGTTAGTACTGGTACTCGGGGAGTAGTATAAAAGAGATTTATTTTGGAACATCAAGGCTAGTTTCAGTATTGGTACCTAATGGGTCAATATCGGTACACATGGGGCAGTATCGTTGATGAATAATTATTTTTTTTGGGGGGGGGGGGGTTGAGAGCCAATCATGTACCTGTATTGGTGTGAAGTACCGATAAGCTAAATGATGAGAACGACTAAGTACTCATCCATAATGTGGAAACAACTTGGTAAATATAGATTGAAGATGTGTTGATAATGATAGGAGCTGCCAAAGGATGTTGGATTCTTCAATTTGTTGCTTGGAAGCAAACCTAGGGCTTTAGACTCAATGAAGAAGCTAGGCTAGAGTTCTTGAGATTTGAAGACGAACCTGTAACACCCTAAAACTACCCTAGATGAAAATCCCTAAATTAGTTAATATAGAAGATAAAAATAGGTTGTAACCTATAATGTGGTGCAAGAATAGTGCAACCTGAAATATGGTATAAAAGATAGGTTGTAACCTAAAATGTAGTACGAGTATTGTTTAACCTGAAATGTAGTGTAAAAATGGGTTCTAACCTAAAATATAGTGCGAGTGAAGTGTAACTTGAAATATTTTACAAAAAAGGTTGTAGCCTAAAATGTGAAACGACTTTGAGAAGTTAAAGGACCAAGAAAATAGGTTGTTAGTGGGAATTAAAATATAATATAATAAGGCCATAGTGGGATTTGAGTGGATAAATATATGGTGAGAAACCTATCCAAGTGTCCTTTATTCAAGAGAGAACTGACCAACTAAGATTAAAAACAAAACATGTGTAAACCACCAGCTTCATCTCCATCTTTTCCATTCATTTCCACCGGTTCTAAACAAAATAAGAGAGAGATAATTTTAAGAGCTCAAAATCTGGAAATCTAGTGTGATAAAGCTCATGCATGTGAAGGAAAATTAAGTGGAATAACTTAAAGTATTCATGCATGTGTATATGTAAGTATCGATTCTGTCAGGCATTATTGTTTGATGTTTTTGATGATTTTTGGCTGAATTATTGGTTTGATTATGTTGAAATCTATGTTTATAAATGTTTAATGATGTGTTATAAGCATTTAGGACATGTTAGATTGATTAGAAATCTGGAAATTTGCATGCATGAAACTTAGAACATGAATCTGTCCAGTTTCGTACTAAAAGGAGCACCTGGATTAAAACGGATTTTTGGTCATGTTAGAGTTTGAATTAGAAAAACTTATGAAGATAAAAGTTGTTGAGGATGAAAAATACTATAAGAAGAGGACTCACATGTCTGAAAATGTTGCTAGAATGTCTAAAACGTTTGTTAGAAGTAAACGTGTTATGTTTGAATTGAAACTGGAGACTGCCTGGGTTAAAACACAATTATGGAAATGTTTAAGGGCTAATTTGATGTTTATAACATCTGGTAAAATTGTTAAGAAACAGGGGAATCTAGTAATGTTTGATTAGTAACATTTTTATGGTGATTAATAACTTGGAATTAGTGTTTAAACTTAATAATATGATTAAATGACTAGTCTGGACTAATCTGGAAAAATGGTTGATTAAGGGACCTTAATGCCCTGTTTTTGAAGCTATTGGAACTTGATAATAATGATATTATATGTGTTTAAAAGTGGTTAAAAACTAAGAATCAAATGTGTAATGGATCATAGGTCAAATGGTCACTAAAGTTACATGTTGCAAACAATGGACATATTAGGCCACTGTGAATGCCCTGTATTAAAGTATTAAACTGTATTGATGTACAAATGGGAAAAATATAAGAGACACATAGAATTAAATATGTGTAAATAAGCTTTCTATATTGGTAACGAACTTCTAATTTGGATTTGTGTGTAAAACGTTATAGACAGATTAGTGTAAGGTGCTCAAAACTGCCAGAGTATGGGGCAATTTCATAATGCATTGAGTTTATATTGGTTTATATGATTGAATATGATTGGAATGAATTATAATATATGTTTTATGTTGATTGTTGATTGTTTAAGACCAAATTGGAGAAGAATTTTTGGAGGAATCAAGGCTTGATCAAGCTAACAAGAGGGGAAAGAGCTTGCTAATCAAGGATTCCAAATAAGCTTTGGAGTATTGTGAGTGTGGTTGCCTTTAGGGTTAAAATAGTGTCTTAACCACTTATTTATGTTATAAGATGACACATTGGATGTATGAAATGAATCTAAATTATATTTGGTAAATTTAAATGGAATTGGAAGAAGGATTAAAAGGAAATGAATTTAGATGATAATGCTTGATGCTAGTGTTAGCTAGTGTACATTGTAATTCGTATGGTTCGATGCTAATTGTGGCCTTGGATATGGATGATCATGTGTTGATATGCTATTATTATGAAGCATGGAATGAATGATATGGATGATATATGTTTGCTGGAAATGATATGATAAGCGAGCTTGAATGATATTGATGAAATGCTTACATGGTATGTCTATATGACCTTGTTTGGTGTTTGTAAAATTCTTGCTTGAATTGAATGAAAATATAAAAGACATTACAAGTCCTTGGTTGGCTAGTGGTCCTTAGGTAGAAGGGTATGCCTTAGAGTCTGAGCTCTACTGATTTAAAGGTGGTTAGTCACCTACTGATGCTTGAGCATCTACTGTTACAAGTTACAAGTTGAATGGTGTAGTTAGACACCTCGATACATTGCGTATCTACTGATCTTTGGTGCTTTGAGCATATACTGTTATATGTTGGTACTTGACACATATTGACTTGATTACCTAGTCCACTTAATCATCCAAGGCAAAACTTAATAACCTACAATAAGACTTTATTGATCAATGAAATGGTGAAATGATACATGGTTACATGCTATATAAAATGATATGATTGATATGGGTAATGACCCTATTCGAATGATATGAAAATGTGATCAATGGTATGATATGATCTTGTATTTTATATGACAACATGAATTGAACATGATATTATGGAGAAATACCTATTTGAATTGAACAAATGACATGATGCTATGTTCGAATTTGACATTGATATATGATTCTTGTTCTTTGGTTGTGTTATACATTGGTATGTTTGTTTGACATTGAATGTGAGTATGTTTATATGACTTGACGATATGACATGAATGGAACTAGCTAAGTCTAATTGAGCATGAGATAAGCTAGCTAGGAGTGATTTGTTAGTGTTAAGCCTAGCTAGGTAACCTTAATGGTATGAATAACATATTAAAAGATTGAATTAGTAAATTATAGAAACTACCTCACTAAGTACATAATTACTTACCACCTCTTATTTCCTTCTTCCAAAATAATAGGTCTCTGATATCCGAAAACTACCTATTTTGACCTGAGAGCAATCACAAGCCAAGACTCAAGTATGATATAGTTTTGCTTAGACTCCTAGAGGGTGGCATAGTTACATGTTAGAATGTCACATGCCTTTTGGGTATTTGGATATGCTAGTTTGGATTGTAATTATATAAGATATGTTTAAGCATGATGTTTGATATGCTAATAATAAACAAGTTGTATGACCATGTTTTGGATGATGTTTATATATGAGTATGGTTGATTATGACTTAAAGTAAACCTTGGAAAATGTTACACGTTGTTTAAGTATATGGTGTATTAGAATGGTTTATGATGATATAACTTGTATATGTTAGGGTGTTATGAACTTAGGATCATACATATATCTTGATGTTGAATTGGAATGAATCTATATGGTTGATATGTTTCATTCGAATGCCTATGTTGTTTTGTTATAGTTCGAACATAATCTCTATATGAATAGGTTGATTGTTAATGAATATGAATGTATACATGGTTAAAAGTTATAATATGCTACGATAAGTGATTTCTTGTTAGTATATGTTATGTAATATGTTAGCCGAATGTTTATTAGGCATGAATTGGTTCAAATTGGTTCTTAGATGATTGTTTTGATTTGTAAATATGTTTTAATATGATTAGTAGGTTCGCCCAAGTTGGTAATGTTTTGTGTTTAACATGATTGAATTATAAAGTTGATACGTTAAAGTGGTTAACATGACATGTTTTGATAGATTATAAGAAAATTTTTGTTACCCACCTACATGTAATGTTATGTATGTTAGTATGGTTTTATATGTTCACATGTTCGATTCTTTGATTACATGTTTATATATGTTTTGTGTTTTTGTCTTAGTAACGCCTCCCGCTCCTAACCCGGGCGTGGGGTGTTACATAAATTGGTATCAGAGCTTTAGGTTTTAGGTTCTAAAGTCATCTGAAACATGTCATGCATCATATAGGCTTGCAGTATGCCACCTAGGAGTCTTATATCGAACTGCTTGTGATTTCGCTCTCTAATCCTGAACTTTTCTAAATTTTTAATAGAATGTCTGAGACTAATCTAGCCTGGGACGATGAAAGTCCCAACGGATCATTAAATAACAATGAGGATAGTGTTCGATCAACTAGTACTGAACATAAGACGAGAACAACCGGCTCCGGTTGTTGTTGCCCTACAATGAGCCCCAATCGACAAGCTCGCGCAACATCAAGCTTTTACATTCACCAATGAAAACAAAGAGAAGCCAAGGAAGCCGAACATTGGCTCGAAAGAATAACACAAATTCTGACCAAACAACTTCAGTGCTTGGACGAGCATAAACTTGATTGTGCGGTCGTACTTTTAGCCGATGAAGCCCTAAGTTGGTGGGAAACCACGACTCTGACCGCCCCTGCCGAGTCATTCACGTGGAAATTGTTTGTCGATGAGTTCAAGAAAAAGTACATCAGCGAACAATACATAGCTGATCGCAGAAATAAGTTATTGTATATGAAGCAGGCCAATCGGCCGATTGAGCAATATGTCGTTAATTTCTGTAAATATTGCAAATACGACTCGAAGTACATTAAAACCGAGAAAGACAAGTGCAAAATGTTCATTGATGGGCTGAGAGATGAATTAAGTCTGATGTTTACTAGCCTTGGTATTACGGACTTTCAAACCCTTGTGAATTGAGTCATTACCACCGAATCTAAAATGAGAACCGCGGAGAAATGGAAGAGCGGTTATCGGGCTGATAAGAAACGTAAGGGTGACGATAAATCCCGGTGGTCAAAGAAACCTAAACATCAGAAAGAAACCTCCTTCACTTACACTCCTATTACTCGAAGTAATTTCCAATCTAAAGCTCAACACTTGAGTAAGATGGCTATCCCGGTTGTCTCTGTTAACTACACGGGAAATGCGGAGAAAGTCCCTACTTGCAAGTTCTGTCAGAAGCAACACTTCGCCCAATGCCGAATCCAGTCCAATCTCTATTTTGCCTGTGGTGGTGATGACCACTATATATGGGGCTGCCCGAAGAGAAATGATCAATCTTCTGCTCGACATTCTAATCTGAGCTGTATGCCACTTGGTCGAAACGAGAACCCGAGATAAGCTTAGTCGGGTAATCAGAGGAAAGGCAAGGCTGCCCATTCGAAAGCTTTTACTCACTAAGAATCCCGAGCTCCAACTCGTGTCTACCACATTCATTGCAAAGAAGAAGAAGAGTCTCCCGACGTCATTGCAGGTACGGTTGAAATAAACCTTAAACTTGTTTACGCTTTGATAGACTCGGGATTAACACATTCATTTATTTGTTCATATCTGTTAGATGAATTAAACTTGAAGCCTGAAATAGTAAAACCAAGCCTTGTTGTTTCAAACCCGATATGAGGAAACTTGCCAATTAACTTGATTTGTAGAGACTGCCAAATAACAATTCGAAATGTACCTTTCTCTTGTAATCTTTATGTTCTACCCAAATGTGAGTTTGATCTAGTTTTAGGACTAGATTGGTTGGGAAAACACGAAGTCTAGTTAGATTGTCAAAACTGAAGATTATACATAAGAGGGTTAGGGAAAGAACCGATCATACTGATTGATCAAAAACTGACTTCTATATTTGCTTCCATGACCTTGAAAGATGAAGTAGATTTTGGTTTACTTGAAATGCCTGTTGTATCTGAATTTACCGATGTTTTTTCCCAAGGAACTCCTGGACTTCCTACAACTTGAGAAGTTGAATTCAAGATCGAAGCTCAACTCGGAACTAATCCCGTGTCCATTACGCCCTATCGGATGTCACCTATTGAACTGAAAGAATTGAAGAAGCAAATCCAAGAACATGAGGACAAGGGATTGATCCGACCCAGTACATCTCATGGGGTGATCCTGTTATGTTTGTGAAAAAGAAAGACGGTACGATGCGACTTTGCATCGATTACCGGCAACTTAACAAAGTAACCATCAAGAATAAATATCCTCTGCCAAGGATCGAAGATTTGTTAAACCAACTCAAACACACAACCATATTCTCTAAGATTGACCTTCGATCCAGTTACTATCAAATGAGGGTGAAAGAAGAAGATGTGCCCAAAACAACCTTCTGAACTCGATATAGACATTACGAGTTCCTAGTAATGCCATTCATGTTAACGAATGCCCCTGCCGCATTCATGGATTTGATGAATTGTGTATTCAAGCCATATCTCGACAAGTTCGTTGCTTTGTTTATCGATAATATCCTTGTATACTCTCGAAACAAGGAAGAACATGCTGATCATCTTCGAACTATGCTTCAAGTGCTCCGAGAACACCAACTATTTGCCAAGTTCACTAAGTGTGAATTTTGGTTATCCGAAGTCTCATTCCTCGGACAAGTCATTTCTGCCAATGGAATTAAAGTTGAGTCGAAGAAAATTCAAGCTATTCTTGATTGAAGACCTCCGAGAAATGTGAGCAAGGTTCGAAGTTTTCTCGGTTTAGCCAGGTATTACCGAAGATTTGTGAAAGGGTTCTCGGCGATTGTCGTGCCGCTAACCAAACTCCTCTAAAAGAACGAAGCATTCGAGTGGTCGGAAAAGCAGCAGCGAAGCTTCGACCAACTCAAACAAGCTCTGACACATGCCCCGGTCCTTATTCAACCCGAATCGGGTAAAGAGTTTGTTGTGTATAGCGATGCATCATGTAAGATCATCGGCGCACCCCGTGGCGCAGCGGAAAAACAAACACGACGATCTCACCAACGATCCATGTACGTTTAATCCGAATTCAGGAGGAAGAGATAAGTTGTAACGCCCTGGTTTTGGGCCTAGATGTTTTAGACATCGGATCAGACCGGTCGGGAACAGTTTGAATCGAGTTTGGTGGTTTAAGGAAATCAAGGATCGGAATAGGATAAAAATATGGTAAAAATTGCTAAAATCCTCTAAAATCATGTTTAAGAGGTTGGTTAAATCAATTTTACAAAAAGAGTTTCGGAAGTAATACATTTTTAGTAGTGACCAAAATGTAAAGTTTCAAAATTGTGGAAAATTTCAATTTTTAAAAGAGGAGCCAAAATCTTAGAATCTTTAGGGAGCTTTATGGAAATTTAGCCTTTCCTTAATATGAAATGTGTTTTAAAAGGATTTTAAAGTGATTTAATAAAAGGGTTTTTATTTAATTAAAATTAAAAAATAAGAAAAATGAGATTTCATTTGACGTAACCACCTTTCTCTTCTCATTTTCAACGAAACACCATTCTAACTCATTTTCTCCAGAATTCTTTTCTCCCAAACACTCTCTCATTATTTTCTAAACAAATTTCAATAGGTCTTTCAAGTTCTTCAAGATTTTTACTAAGGAAAACTTGTCATTCATTGAGGAAAGCAAGGATTGGAGGTAAATCCCGTTCTCAACCTTCAATCTAGGTTCTTTATTGAAATTCCCAAGATCTTTGGCTTCTAATTAATGTTTATAGTTGAGTTTTCATTATAGTATTAATTTGAGATTGAAATCCTGCAAAAATATGATTAAACTCTTGATTTTTGGACTTGTTTTGTTAAGCTCTGTTTTGGATTGATTTTAATTAAGTTTTGAGGTGGTTAATATGTTGAAAAGAGGTTTTGTTGATATAGATCCCGAAATCCTTGAGATCCATGAGTTTCTTGATAGTTCTTGTTGGGTTTTTGAGGTGAAATGTTGGAGTAATGCTTGCTGGAGGTATAAGGGAGGGTTTAGGTTGATTTTAGATGTGTTTTGATGTTTATAATTGATTGGAGGTGATGTATGTTGGCTGAGGTTGGTTTATGAAGCAATCGATTGAGTTTTCGGTTGTTTCGGATGGGTAAATTGGTGTAGTTTGGTGAGCAATGAGTTTGTGAGTTGTTGCTAGTGTTGAAATGTATTGTAATGCATTTAGATCTCTATTTTGAGGATGTGAAAATAGGGGATCTTGATCTGGGAGCAAACGAGACGTTTTTGGAGGCTTCGGAAGAGTAATTTTCGTGTCGGCGAGCAAGGCTTCGCGTATCGGTGAGTGGAAATGGATTTTCCAGCTTTATAACGCTTTGAGCGTGTTCTTGGGAGCTTAGTGTAAGTTTGAAACACTTAGCTAAGCTCAAGAGTAAGTGATTCGAAAGTCTCTCTCGGAATGTGCTATGTTTTTGTTGGAAAATGCACTTGTTATAAATGTGACTTATTTATTGTTTTAAAGCATGTTTTGAGCATTGATAATGCTGGTGTTTAATGCCATGTTGTTAAAGATGCATTTGGTAGATGATCCTTGGATTTGAGAAAATGTATGTATTTGAGATTAAGCATGGTTATGCTTGTAAACATGGTATTGTGTTGATGCTTGTAAGACAGTGGAATATTGATGTTAAATGATTATATTGGCAAGTGATGAAAATGGTTTTTGGTTACTTCAATCGTATATAGTTAACCGGCTAGAGGATTGGGTGCACCGTGAATAAAGTCTCCTTGGATGTCGAGGGGTTGTGATTGTACCGTATACTCCGTCCAAGTACCCTAACGATTGAGGTTAAGATCACAACAATAGATGTTAATCCCGTGTGTGGGTCTTGTGTTATGTGTCCCGTGCTCTCGTTAGTTGAATTATACAACTACCGATGAGTGGTGTTGAGGGGTTGTGATTGTACCATTATACTCTACCACGGGTGTCACAACGATGAAGGGTTGCTCTCATGTGTGAGCCTTGTGTAGTCCGGTAGTGTGTATGAAGCGTGTGGGAAAACACTTGTAATCCGCGTATCCGATGGTGTCATTTGTGTTGGTTTTGGTATCATTGAGAATGGATCACTTGCAAGCCAATATAATGTTGTTGATTAATAATTTAAGCATGATATGCTTGAGGCTTATGCTAGAATGCATGAGATGCTTGGTTTAAGCAAGAACAAAAGATTATTTGCTGTTATTTTAATGATGTTAAAAGCATGTGGTTTGATAAGTGCATTGATGCCTAGAAGAGCATGTTTAAGGAAATGAATGAGTTTGCAAATGATAACGCAATGGTTTTATGAAATGCATTGATGAATGTTGCTTTAGCGATCCTCACTAAGCTTTATGCTTACGCTCATTTGTTTCATCAATACAGATAATTGAGCAATCAAGGCAGCCCGATAGCAAGTGGAATCCAAGGTTTTGATTTAACAAAGAATGTAGTTTCACCTTAGTGTAATAAGAGGCAATGGGTGGGATTTCTACTCATATTTGTTTTTGGTGATATTAAACACCTTAAGCATGTTTGGTTTGCTTATTTTGGTTTGTAAATGGCCTTTGAGGATTGATTTGTGCTTGAATGTGGTTTTTAGCTTTGTATGGTTTTGAAGACTAGGAAGCATGCCTATAGTTCTAATGCTTGCATGAATGATGCTATGTTTTAGCTTGTGCTCCATGTTAATGGTGTTTGATGTGTACACATGTTGTATGTGTGATGTGGCGTGTGTTGGAATGATTTCGGATGTGAATGTTTGAGAAAAACTAGCAAATTGTGAAGTTGCAGGGCAAGGCGTTTCGGAACGCCCTTACCTGTTTCAGAACGATGGCCTGGAATGGTCATGGTGTTTTGGAACATGGAGGCACGTTCCATAACATTTTGCTATTGGAAAGCATTGTTTCGAAACGGGTTTCGAAACCCACCCGTGTATCGAAACGGTCAACCTGGTTTCCAAACAACTGTTCTGATACAAGGTCTTGTGTTTCGAAACACCTGACCGTTGGATTTGAATTTGAATTATTTCAAGTTTTTGTTTTCTTTCGTTTTGGTCCCTGAGTCTTGAATGCTTAATTGAATGAGTTTGGATGATCTGTTTGTGATGAAACTTGGCATGCTGGAATTTTATATGATTAATTTTGGATAGGTAACTTTAAAACCCGTTTAGTCCTTATAATTATGGAAATTTACAATTTAGTCCCTCAAAGACGTTTGTATGCAATTAGACCCCTAATTGAGTTCCGTTCGCTGTGTCGCTTTCGCTAAATCAAATTTCTAATCACATAGGTTAATAATGTGCATCTAGAAAAGATAAAAAGGAAAAAAGGTCGTTAATCGCGGTTGACTTTTACGAGTTAATTTCAGTTTTCCCCGTGTAAGCTTCTTAGTTCGGGTCGGGCGTCTAGGCCGGGCTAAGGGGGTTACATTTGTTGGTATCAGAGCCATGTTGCGAAAGAATTGGGGTTGTTGGTATGTGAAATGTGTATGTATTGATGTATGTTGATTGAAAAGCATGATTTTGGTTGAATATTGGAGCTTATGCTATGCTTGATTGATGTGAATCACATGTGAGATGAATATGATTGTGTGTTGATGATGGGATGTTGATATGTGCTGATTTTGGATGATGGAAAGCATGATGAGAATGATATGTTATTGTATGCTATGTTTTGTCTGAGGGAAATCGGGATGCCCATTGCCTTATTACACTAATTAAATGTTTTTTTGAACTTGGATCCTTGCTTGAGGCTGGCCTAAATGGTTTGTTTTGTTCATTTGTTATGCCTTGTTAAAAATAGCACCATGGGTTTGAGGAGAGAGCTAAGATCGAATACGATAGTGCCTGCGGCTGAGCAAGGCGACCAGGGTGAGCAAGGGGCTGATGTCCCTCTTGGTGGAAATTTACCTCCTCCGTCACCACCTGGAGGTGGGGAGCAGGAACAACAAGGACACGCTGGTCCGGGTTTGGGTGATCTAACGATGTTGGTTCAGGTGATCACCGGGGCGTTTCAGGCCGCATTAGCCGGAGCGCATGTATAGGCCCCTACAGCTGGGCAGACGAGTTTACCCTTGGAGAGGTTGAGGAGTCTAGGAGTTGTTGAGTTCTTTGGTATGTCTCATGAGGCGTCAGAAGCTTGGTTGGCGAGCACGATCCGTGTCATGGATCAGATGGGGTGTAATGATGTGCGCAAGCTGGGGTTCGCTATTTCTCTTCTCCAGGGGGATGCGTATAGTTGGTGGACTACTACCACCGCTGGAATGGAACCCAATGAAGTGGATTGGGAGTTTTTCAAAGGTGCCTTTAAGAGAAAGTATCTAGGTGTGAGATACTTGGATGAAAAGAAACGCTAGTTCATGTCGCTAGTTCAGGGAAACCTTTCTGTGGCTGAGTACGAGGTCCAGTTTGTACGTCTGAGCCAGTATGCCCCTAAGCTGATACCTAGTGAGAGGCACCGTTGTGATCGCTTCCGGTACGGACTAGTACACGAAGTTAAGACATGCATGTTGGATGAGGATTACACCGCTTTCGATGTACTGGTGTGTCGAGCCAAAGAAGTTGAATAGAACTTGGGTTTTGCATCCCGAGGAGTTGGTTTTAGCTCTGGAAAGAGAGCAGCCGAGTCAAGTTCCGGAGGTGGACGGAACAAGAGGGGAGGAGATAAGAGATATCAGCCTGCTAGGCGAGGTAATGCTGGACATTGTGCACCGGCTCATGGAGATTGGATGAGAGCGGAATAGAACACGTGCTGGACGTGTGGATCTCGTAGTCATCTGAGGTGAGATTGTCCTCGAGCGGCTAGGGAGGTTCAGGCTCCTGTGGTTGTAACAGGGAATTCATGTTGGAACTGTGGTTCAGCGGATCACATGAGGCGATAGTGTCCTTTGTAGGCTGGTGGAGGCCAAGGATGTGCACCTGCTGCGACTGCACGTCAGAGAGGCCATGGGCGCGACCGAGGGAACTTTCAGAGAAGAGACGAGGGTCAGCTTGGCATTGCAGATGTGGTAGTAGTTCGGCCTGAGGGAGGCGGTCCTGCGAGTGTCTATGCTCAACGCGAGGAGCGCAATGATACCGATGTTATCGCAAGTACCTCTGCTCTTCAGTTTTTATCATTTCTAGCTTTGATTGATTCTGGATCTACGCATTCTTATATCTTGAGTGAGCATGAACATTTGCTTGATATACATGTTGAGTTGCTCGAAGTAGGAATGCAAGTGACTAGTTCTTTTGGTGAGATTGTAGTCACTAGGAAGTTGTATAGGAGATGCCCTTTGTCTATGCAAGGTGATATGTTTCTTGTGGATTTGATGGAGTTACCCTTCTACGGTTTCAATGTGATCCTTGGTATGGATTGGTTGACTGAGCATAGGGCGGTGGTTGATTTTGATGTCAAGCGGGTCATCTTAAAGCTTGCCGATGATTATGAAGTGGTGGTGGTAGGCGAGAATGTGAAATTCTTGTCGAACGTGATTTCAGCTTTGGAAACAAACCGTATGTTGAGGTTTTGATGTGAGGCTTACCTTGCCTATGTAATGAATCCTGGCATGAAAGATGTATGTGTGCAAGACATCAGAATTGTTTACGATTTTCCGGGTGTCTTTCCGGAAGAATTGCCTGGGCTGCCACCAAACATGGAAGTTGAGTTTGGTATCGAGTTGTATGAGAATACGACTCTGGTCTCCATTGCTCCTTATCGCATGGCACCTAAAGAGCTAAAAGAGTTGAAAACGCAACTGCAAGAGTTGTTGGATCGAGGCTTCATCCGGCCGAGTGTGTCACCTTGGGGTGCACCGGTCTTGTTTGTAAAGAAGAAAGATGGGATAATGAGAATGTGCATAGATTATCGGCAACTGAACAAGTTGTCGATCAAGAACAAGTATCCCTTGCCTAGGATTGATGATCTCTTTGATCAGTTCCGGGGAGCCTCGTTGTTTTCCAAGATAGACTTAAGGTCAGGGTATTATCAGCTGAAGGTGAAGGATGTAGACGTACCTAAGACGGCTTTTCGGACAAGGTACGAGCATTATGAGTTCTTAGTGATGCCATTTGGTTTGACCAATGCACATGCTGCTTTCATGGACATGATTAATCGTGTGTTCCATGAGTTTTTGGATTAGTTTGTGGTGGTGTTCATTGATGACATCCTTGTGTATTCACGTATCGAGGAGGACCATGATAGACATTTGAGAACCGTTTTGCAAGCGTTGTTGGAGAACCAGTTGTATGCCAAGCTAAGTAAGTGTGAGTTTTGGCTTAAGGAGGTGGTCTTCCTAGGGCATGTTGTATCAACTAAGGGTATTCGCGTTGATCCGCACAAAGTAAAGGTTGTGATGAGTTGGAAGGTGCCTAAGTCAGTGAAAGAGGTACGAAGTTTCCTTGGTTTAGACGGGTATTACTGTAGGTTGTCAAGGGTTTCTTGAAGATAGCCGCACCTTTGACCAAGTTATTGTAGAAGAATGTTCGCTTTGAGTGGACAGATGCGAGACAACAAGCTTTTGATAAGCTGAAGGAAGCTTTGACGCAAGCTACTGTCCTGATTCAACTGAGTCTGGTAAGGAGTTTGTGGTCTATAGTGATGTGTCCATTATTGGTTTGAGCTGCGTGTTGATGCAGGAAGGTAAGGTGGTAGCCTATGCATCTAGACAGTTGAAGGTACATGAGCATAACTACCCTACTCATGATCTTGAGTTTGCGGATGTTGTGTTTGCTTTGAAGATCTGAAGGCATTACCTGTATGGCGAGAAGTGTTGCTTGAAGTATCTCATGTCTCAGAAGAAGGTGAATCTTGGACAACGTCGTTGGGTGGTGTTTCTTAAGGATTATGATATGTGAATCGAGTATCACCTGGGCAAGGCTAATGTTGTGGCCGATGCTTTGAGCCAGAAAGTGGCCGTGGAGTTGAGGGCGATGTATGCTCGCTTGAGCATATCACGTGATGGTGGTCTTATCGCTGAGTTGCAAGTGAAACCATCTCTGATTCAGTTGATCAAGGATAAGCAGTTGCTTGATGATTCTCTTGTTCCACATGTTCAGGACATTACAGATGGTACGCTTTTAGATTTCAGATTTAATGATGACGGTGTTCTGTGCTTTGGAAGTCGAATAGAGGTGCCAGATGATGTTGAGTTGAGGCGCACTATTTTGAATGAAGCTCATAGTAGTTCTTTTGCTATGCATCTTGGTAGTACGAAGATGTATCGTGATTTGAAGGACGAGTACTACTGGGTGGGGTTGAAAAAAGATGTGGCTGAGTTTGTTAGTAAATGCATGGTGTGTAAGCGAGTGAAAGATGAACATCAGGTTCCTTCAGGGTTGTTGCAGCCCTTAAGAATTCCAGAGTGGAAGTGGGAAATAATTACAATAGATTTTGTGTCTGGGTTGCCGTTGCCACCGTCAAAGAAGAATTCGGTTTGGGTGATTATTGATCGGCTCACGAAGTGTGCAAATTTCTTGCCGGTGCATACTACGTATACCCTGGATAAGTTGGCTGAGCTGTACATTGCTGAGATTGTGCGGCTGCACGGTGTTCCAAAGTCCATAGTGTCGGATAGGGATCCGAGGTTTACAGCATGATTTTGGGAATGTTTGCATCAAGCCTTGGGTACACAGTTGAATTTCAGTACTTCCTATCATCCTCAGACGAATGGACAGTCGGAATGTGTGATCCAGGTGCTTGAGGATATGTTGAGATGTTGTGTAATAGATTTTCAGGGTTCTTGGGAGAAGCACTTGTCGTTGGTTGAGTTTGCGTATAACAATGGTTATCAGGCAAGTATTCAAATGGCTCCATACGAGGCTTTGTATGGGAGAAGATGTAGAACCCCTTTTGTTGGGCTGAAGCTGGGCAAAAGTTGATTTCGATGCCAGCTATGTTAAAGGGAACCACCGAGAAGGTGAAGCTCATTTATGAGCGTTTGAAGGCAGCATCGGATAGACAAAAGTCTTACGCGGACCTGAAGCGTAAAGAGATTGAATTCGCGGTTGGCGAACGTGTGTTTTTGAAGGTATCGCCTTGGAAGAAGGTGATGAGATTTGGGCGTAAGGGTAAGCTTAGCCCAAGGTTCATTAGACCTTACGAGGTTGTGGAGCGTATTGGTCCTGTGACATATTGGTTGAGATTGCCTTCGGAGCTAGAAAAGATACATGATGTGTTTCATATCTTGATGTTGCGGAGATACAGATCGGATCCTTCGAATGTGATGCATGTTGAGGAGATAGAGTTGAATCCAGATCTGTCATATGCTGAGGAACCAGTGAGGGTTCTGGATGTGAGCAGCAAGGTTCTTCGTGGCAAGACGATAGAGCTTGTAAAGGTGTTGTGGCGACACCGAGGAGTTGAGGAGGCCACGTGGGAAAGCAAGGTGGACATGCTGAAGCAGTTTCCGCACCTTTTTCCTTCAGGTAAAATTTCGAGGACAAAATTTCCTAAGTGGGGGAGAGTTGTAACGCCCTGGTTTTGGGCCTAGATGTTTTAGACATCGGATCAGACCGGTCGGGAACGGTTCGAATCGAGTTTGGTGATTTAAGGAAATCAAGGATCGAGATAGGATAAAAATATGGTAAAAATTGATAAAATCTTCTAAAATCATGTTTAAGAGGTTGGTCAAATCAATTTTACAAAAAGAGTTTCAGAAGTTTCAAAACTGTGGAAAATTGAAATTTTTAAAAGATGAGCCAAAATCTTAAAATCTTTAGGGAGTTTTATGGAAATTTATCCTTTCCTTAATATGACATGTGTTTTAAAAGGATTTTAAAGTGATTTAATAAAAGGGTTTTTATTTGACGTAACTACCTTTCTCTTCTCATTTGACGTAACAACCTTAATGAGATTTCATTTGACGTAACTACCTTTCTCTTCTCATTTTTAGCGAAACACCATTCTAACTCATTTTCTCCAGAATTCTTTTCTCCCAAACACTCACTCATTATTTTCTAAACAAATTTAAAGAGTTCTTTCAAGTTCTTCAAGATTTTTGCTAAGGAAAACTTGTCATTCATTGAGGAAAGCAAGGATTCGAGGTAAATCACATTCTCAACCTTCAATCTAGATTCTTTATTGAAATTCCCAAGATCTTAGGCTTCTAACTAATGTTTTTAGTTGAGTTTTCATTTGTAACGCCCCGGTTTTGGGCTTAGAAGTTTTGGGCGTTGACCGGTTTGGTCAAAGTCCTGTTCGAATCTTAAGAGGTGAAATTAGGAAAGCCTAGTTCGGGTTGCATTAAAAATATGGAAAAATGTTCTAAAATCATCTTTTAATATAATTAAGTGAACTGTGAAATCAATTTTGAAAAATGGGTTTTGGAAGTATGACATTTTGACTAGTGACCAAAATGTAAATTTCGAAAGTTTGGTGACTGTTTTATAAAGAGTTGAAACTTTGAATCTTTAAGGAGCTATTAATCCAAAGTTGATTTCTCCAGATTTTTCTAAGATATTTTAAGTCTAAAATCTGATTTTAAAGGTTATTAAAATTGGAGGGAAGCCATTTTGGCTATTTTTGGATTTTGTAACCAACTTTGCTAAACTTTCTTTCTCTCATTTTCTCTCAAACCAAACACTACTTTTCCAGAGAATTGGATCTGATTTCTTCACCTAAATCCCTCCATTCCACTCTCATTTGATTCCAAATCATTGTATCTTCAAAACCTCTTCAATTGCTTCTTGATTCTTCAAGGATTTTCATTCCAAAAAGTGGAGAATCACAAGTTTGGAGGTAAGAACGTCCTTCTCCTCTAAACTATCAGTTCTTTACTGAAATTCCCAAGTTATCAACTCTTGATTGATGTTTAATTAAAGGCTTTTGAGTTTGGAATTGTATCTTGGCTTATAATGCAAGATTTGATGGTTTTTCATGATTTTTCGTTAGATCTGATTAACCTGTGATTTGAGATGTGTTTTTGATGTTAAATGAACTCTAAATTGATAAGGAAATGAGTTTTGATTGATGCAATCCCGGATAGGTTGTGTTTCCTAAGTTTAGCTTAAGTTTCTTGGATGTTTTTGTGGTGATCTTGTGGATCTGTTGTTGCTGGAGGTATAAGGATGTTTGTAGGTTGTTTTTAGATGTTTTATGGTGATGATGGATGTTAGGTTTTGCTGGTTTATGGCTGGGCTTTGTTGAGAAGTGGTTTTGATGCAATTTCGGTTGTGTTTGGTGGCCGAAATTGGAGTATGAATGAGAGCAGCGAGTTTGAGTGCTTTCATTGAAGCTTTTGATGCTTGATGATGCATTAAACCTCTGCTTTAATGTGTTTAATCAGGGGAGGCATCTTTGGATCCAAGAGTTGTTGATCCGGAAGCTTGAATTCGTGCTTCGGCAAGTGGCGAAGTGGAATCGGTGAGTGAAATTGGGTTTTCGGCTTTGAAACCAATGTCTTGGGAGCTTAGTTTAAGTCTAAACAACTTTGCTAAGCTCGAGCGTAAGTTTTCGGAATTTCTCTCTAGTGGTGGCCATGATTTTGTTGTGATGCGAAATGATAATTTGCATGTTTTACATACTGTTTTGGAAGCATGTTTTAGCATGGTTTTTGCTGATGATGTAAGCCATATGTTGAAGGTAACTCTAGGTAGGAGTTCCTCGCTTTTGTACATTGGAATGATGTGGTTTAATGCTTTTAAATGCATGATGAATATGGCTTGGTTTTATGCTTTAAAACAGTGATGTAAGTGATGAAAATGATGTATATTGGCAAGTGATGTTTTTAAAATGTTAAGGTCACTAAGGTGGTTAAAAGTCCTTAAGTGAGCCTTGTTACTTATGAACATCAAGGTGGTTAAAAGTCCTTGGATGGTTCATGTTGTGGACACTAAGGTGGTTAAAAGTCCTTAGGTGATCCTTTTCTATGGTGTTTAAAAGTCCATAGGCCAAGGTGTTTAAAAGTCCTTGGGATCAAGGTGTTTAAAAGTCCTTGATGAGTTACGTTTCATGGTGTTTAAAAGTCCTTGGGATCAAGGTGTTTAAAAGTCCTTGGGATCAAGGTGTTTAAAAGTCCTTGATGTGTTACATTCTATGGTGTTTAAAAGTCCATAGGCCAAGGTGTTTAAAAGTCCTTGGGGCCAAGGTGTTTAAAAGTCCTTGGGGTGAAAATTGATGAACTTGTGTTTAAAGAAATGGAATTTATCACTTGTAGCCAATATGACATGTTATGATTTGATGCATGAGATGCATGTTTAAGTATGCTTTTGAGCATGTGTAAATGATGGTTTGAAGCATGTTTTATAAAGTGTTTTACAAATGCATTATTGGATGGTTTTTAAGAGCATTCCTCACTAAGCTTTTGCTTACGCTCTCTTCGTTTTTCTTAATTCAATAATGCAGAGCATTAGAGACCTTTGAAGGCAGCAAGAAGGGCAAGAATTCAAGTGCAAGTAAAGCTCAATGTATGGAAGGTTTTTGTTAAACATTTTAGCTTTTGGGTGATTTGGCAATGGGGGACCAATGTGTATGTTTTGGGAGGTGTTGGGGACTCCCTAAGTATGTTAAATGTTGATGTGTTTGCTGGCTTTTGAATTGGAACCTTATATGCTTGTTTTGGAAGTTTGGTGTTGAATAGCTAGCTTGTGTAGGAAGCATGCCATTAGAATTGGGGCTTTTTGCATATGATGATGTTTGGTTGAATTGTTAGTGCTAATATGTTCCTTATATGTTGAATTGCATGTTGGCAAAGTTTGGTAGCATTTGGAGCATGATTGGTTGTGTAATTACATGTTTAAAGTGGAGTTTTGGAGCAATCTGGGCAGGGTGTTTCGGAACAGCACCTACCGTTTCGGAACGGGTGCCTTAATTGTGCCCAGGCGTCCGAAACGGGAGGGGCCGTTCCGAAACGGAAAGGCTTCTGCCAGACCCCCCGTTTCGAAACGGGCTATGCATGTTTCGGAACGGCCCCGCGTTTCGGAACGGGCTGTCTCCCGTTTCGGAACGGTCGACCGTTGGGGGCTGACATTGGCAGTTATATGTTTTGAATTGTTTGCGTTTTGGTCCTGAAACTTGCTTGTGCAATTGTATGAGTTTGGGAAGTCCTTTTGAGCTGAAATTTCACAGGGAAGCATGAAACCTGATTAATTTCAAGTTGGTAACTTCAATTTGGATTAAGTCCTTATAATTATCAGAATTTACAATTTGGTCCCTAAAGTTGTAAATTATTCAATTGAGTCCCTGTTTGATCTCTGATGTTTGTGATCTTTTGGTATGATGTTTGTGTGATCACAATTAGGCTTAATGTGCATCTAGACAAGTTTAAAAAGAAAAAAAAGGGTCGTTAATCAAGGTTGACTTTCGGGTTGACTTTGGTTTTCCCCGTGTGACTTTCTTAATTCGGGTCAACCGTCTAGGCCGGGTTAAGGGGGTTACATCATTATAGTATTAATTTGAGATTGAAATCTTGCAAAAAGTATGATGAAACTCTTGATTTTTGGACTTGTTTTGTTAAGCTCTGTTTTGGATTGATTTTAATTAAGTTTTGAGGTGGTTAATATGTTGAAAAGAGGTTTTGTTGATATAGATCCTGAAATCCTTGAGATCCTTGAGTTTCTTGATAGTTCTAGTTGGGTTTTTGAGGTGAAATGTTGGAGTAATGCTTGCTGGAGGTATAAGGAAGGGTTTAGGTTGATTTTAGATGTGTTTTGATGTTTATAATTGATTGGAGGTGATGTATGTTGGTTGGGCTTGGCTTAGGAAGCAATCGATTGAGTTTTTAGTTGTTTCGGATGGGTAAATTGGTGTAGTTTGGGTGAGCAACGAGTTTGTGATTGGTTGCTGGTGTTGAAATGCATTTTAATGCATTTAGATATCTGTTTTGATAATGTGAAAACAGGGGATCTTGATCCGGGAGCAAACGAGACGTTTTTGGAGGCTTCAAAAGAGTAATTTTCGTGTCGGCGAGAAAGGCTTCCCGTATCGGTGAGTGGAAATGGATTTTCCAGCTTTATAACACTTTGAGCGTGGTCTTGGGAGCTTAGTGTAAGTTTGAAACACTTAGCTAAGCTCAAGAGTAAGTGATTCAAAAGTCTCTCTCGGAATGTGCTATGTTTTTGTTGGAAAATGCACTTGTTATAAATGTGATTTATTTACTGTTTTAAAGCATGTTTTGAGCATTGATAATGCTGGTGTTTAATGCCAAGTTGTTAAGGATGCATTTGGTCGATGATCCTTGGATTTGAGAAAATGTATGTATTTGAGATTAAGCATGGTTATGTTTGTAAACATGGTATTGTGTTGATGCTTGTAAAATAGTGGAATATTGATGTTAAATGATTATATTGGCAAGTGATGAAAATGGTTTTTGGTTACTTTAATCGGATATAGTTAGTCAGCTATAGGATTGGGTGCACCGTGAATAAAGTCGCCTTGGATGTCGAGGGGTTGTGATTGTACCATATACTCCATCCAAGTACCCTAACGATTGAGGTTAAGATCATAACGGTGGATGTTAATCCCGTGTGTGGGTCTTGTGTTATGTGTCTCGTGCTCTCATTAGTGGAATTATACAACTAACGATGAGTGGTGTTGAGGGGTTGTGATTGTACCGTTATACTCCACCACAAGTGTCACAACGATAGAGGGTTGCTCTCGTGTGTGAGCCTTGTGTAGTCCGGTAGTGTGTATGAAGCGTCTGGGACAACGCTTGTAATTCGCATATCCGATTGTGTCATTTATGTTGGTTTTGGTATCATTGAGAATGGATCACTTGCAAGCCAATATAATGTTGTTGATTAATAATTTAAGCATGAGATACTTGAGGTTTATGCTAGAATGCATGAGATGCTTGGTTTAAGCATGAGCAAAAGATTATTTGTTGTTATTTTAATTATGTTAACAGCATGTGGTTTGATAAGTGCATTGGTGCCTAGAAGAGCATGTTTAAGGAAAGGCATGAGTTTGCAAATGATAACGCAATGGTTTTATGAAATGCATTGATGAATGTTGCTTTAGCGATCCTCACTAAGCTTTATGATTATGCTCGTTTGTTTCATCAATACAGATAATTGAGCATTCAAGGCAGCCCGATAGCAAGTGGAATCCAAGCTTTTGACTTAACAAAGTATGTAGTTTCACCTTGGTGTAATAAGAGACAATGAGTGGGATTTCTATTAATGTTGGTTTTTGGTGATGTTAAACACCTTAAGCATATTTTAGCTTGTGCTCCATGTTAATGGTCTTTGATGTGTACACATGTTGTATGTGTGATGTGGCATGTGTTGGAATGGTTTCGGAGGTGAATGTTTGAGAAAAACCAGCAAAATGTGAAGTTGCAGGGAAAGGTGTTTCGGAACGCCCTTACCTGTTTCGGAACGATTGCCTGGAATGGTCATGGTGTTTCGGAACAGGGAGGCACGTTCCGGAACATGTTGCTACTAGAAAGCATTGTTTCGAAACGGGTTTCAAAACGCACTCGCGTATCAAACGGTCAACCTAGTTTCGAAACGACCGTTCCGATATAGGGTCTTGTGTTTCGAAACACCTGACCGTTGGATTTGAATTTGAATTGTTTCAGGTTTCTGTTTTCTTACGTTTTGGTCGCTGAGTCTTGAATGCTTAATTAAATGAGTTTGGATGATCCGTTTGTGATGAAATTTGTCATATAGGCATTTTATATGATTAATTTTGGATTGGTAACTTTAAAACCCGTTTAGTCCTTATAATTCTGGAAATTTACAATTTAGTCCCTAAAAGACGTTTGTATGCAATTGGACCCCTAATTGAGTTCTGTTCGCTATGTCACTTTCGCTAAATCAAATTGCTAATCACATAGGTTAATAATGTGCATCTAGAAAAGATAAAAAGAAGAAAAGGTTTGTTAATCGAGGTTTACTTTTACGAGTTGACTTCGGCTTTCCCTGTGTAATCTTCTCAGTTCGGGTCGGGCATCTAGGTCGGGTTAATGGGGTTACATATATCGTCTCAACCTCTACTAAGTTCACCCGGTTGAAAAGTTGAGAGAAATGTTTCTTTTTCACAAAACGTTTTGAGAAAAAATACGTTTCAAAGGGTTAGACGGCTGCTAGACCATTAACCCATTTTTATAGTATGTTACCCTAATTGCATAGGATTTTTAATTAATTCCGAACTATAATTACTTTAATTATTTTAAATTCGGAATTCTATGTATAATAAAATACTTTAGCATATATATCAAATATATATGTCTTAATATTAATTATACATGTTATATACGTACAACTAAATTGTACATATGTAACTTATTTATTAATTGCTATTTTCAACCCTGGGGTGTGACCCTATAGGTTCCAGTAACATTAGTAGCAATTATCAGAACTATTCCAATATCACAAACAATGAGTGACATCTAGCAATGTATCATTGTCACCTAAATTACTGGAAGTAAAGATTCAACGTAACATCTTCGTGATAAACTATTCTAATGTATTATATCCCTTTGTCCTTTATATCTAGAATAGGAACAAGTCTTGGAATAGTCACACTTGTTTTGCTTATATATTATTTCTTGATATCTAGAGTAGACAACAGACGGATAATATGTGATATCTCATATCAACTTATTCGAGCATGGCCATGCATTTCTAGTCTTACTCAATCAAGTGGCATGTGATATGTTTCCTATTATGTAGGAAGGACAAATCCTATCTCAATAATTCATACCCCACTACACATATCATGATATGCTCAATGTCAGTCTTTATAGTGTAATCTTTAGTGTCTAATCACCCCTTATATGTTTGTATATTACCATCCATGTCGGTTTTCTTCTTGAAAACCCATTTACACCCTATTGGTTTGACCCCTTCAGGTGGTTCAACCAAAGTCCATATTTGGTTTTCAGACATGGAATCCATTTCAGATCCCATGGCTTCAAGCCATTTCTTAGAGTCTGGGCTCACCACCGCCTCTTGGTAAGTCCTAGGCTCATCTTGATCCAACAGAAGAACGTCTTTATGTGTAGTAACGAGAAATCCATATCTCTCAGGTACATGGCGTTCTCTTGTGGATCTGCGCAATACTCATGTTTCTAAATCTGTTGATTGTTCCTCAACAACTTGTGGAACATGCTCAACCTCTGGCTCATTAATCTGTTGATCTTGAACTTCTCCAAGTTCAATATTTATACTCTTCACTTTCTTTGAGAGGAATTCTCTTTCGAGAAAAAATCTCGTTCAAGCAACCAACACTTTGTTCTTGTTAGAATTAAAGAAATAATATCCCTTGGTTTCCTTAGGATATCCAACAAATATACAATTATGAGATTTAGGTTCAAGCTTCGTAGACTTATGATGTTTAACATAAGCCTCACAACCCCAAATCTTCATAAAAGACATACTAGGACGCTTCCTAGTCCAAATCTCATATGGTGTCTTTTGAATCGATTTGCTTGGAACACGATTTAGTGTGAAAGTAGCTGTTTCAAGTGCATGTCCCCAAAAAGAAGTCGGAAGATCACTATGACTCATCATGGATCGAACCATGTCTAACAATGTTCGATTCCTTCTCTCGGAAAGTCCATTCCACTGTGGTGTACCAGGTGGGGTAAGTTGTGAGACAATCCCACACTCTTTTAGGAGTTCATCAAACACTATGCTTAAGTATTCTCCACCTTGATTTGATCGAAGTGCCTTAAATACTCTTGACTGTTTGATTCTGTACTTCATTTTTGAACTCCTTGAACTTTTCAAGTGCTTCAGATTTATGGCGCATAAGGTAGATATACCCATACCGACTAAAATCATCAGTGAATGTAATGAAGTTCTGGAATCCTCCTATAGCTTGCGTATTTATTGGCCCACATACATCAGTATGTATTAATCCCAATAAATCACTTATTCTTTCACCTTTACCGTTAAAGGGAGCCTTAGTCATTTTTTCTAATAAGCAAGATTCACATACATCATATTGTTCGAAAACAAATGAATCTAAAAGTCCATCTTTATGGAGTTTTGATATACGTTTCTCACTTATATGGCCTAAACGACAGTGTCAAAGGTAGGTTTGATTTGAGTCATTTGTCTTTGATCTTTTCGTATTTATGTTATAAATAGTATTATCTTGATCCAAAATGTAAAGGCCATTAATTAATTGTGTCGAACCATTAAAAACATTATTGAGATAAAAGGAACAACAATTATTCTTAATAATAATCTCAAAACCTATATTGTCCAAAAAAGAAATAGAAATAATGTTCTTAGTTAAACTAGGCACAAAATAACAATCATCTAAATTTAAATCAAGTCCACTAGGCAAAGACAAAACATTTGTTCATATAGCTAATGCAACAACTCTTGCTCTATTTCCTACTCGTAGGTTCACGTCTCCTTTAGACAGATTCCTTCTCTTTTGTAGTCCATCTACAGAAGTACAAATATGAGAACCACATATGTTATCTAATACCCAAGAAGTAGATGTTGACAAATTAACATCTATAACATAAATACCTGAAGTAGACGCTCCATTTTCTTTAGCCTTTTTGACTTCTTCAAGATAAGCAGCGCAGTTTCACTTCTAATGTCCCGTCTTGCCGCAATGGAAACATTTTCCTTCCTTGCTAACTCCCCCTTTGGGTTTCAATGCATCCTTTCCACTGGGCTTGGCCTTGCCATTACCCTTAGGCTTTGCTACAGTCGTTCCCTTCCTTTTGTCCTTGCAGACCATCAGAATGGGCTTAGGTCCAGCCTTTTTCAGGTTGTTTTCAGCAGTTCGTAACATGCCAAGTAACTGTGGTAAAGTCTTATTAATTTCATTCTGTTGAAATTAAGGAAAAATTGGTTGAGCCTTTCTGTAACGCCCTGGTTTTGGGCCTAGATGTTTTAGATGTTGAATCGGGCCGGTCGAGAACGATTCGAACCCTAAGGTTGGTTTAGGGAACACCTAGTTCGGGATGTTCTAAAAATATGGAAAAATATCTAAGAATCCTCATTTATTATATAAATGATTTTGGTGAAAACAATTTTACAGAATGTGATTTGGAAATATTACATTTTGGTGTAGTGACCAAAATGCAGTTTTTGCAAAAGTTGACTAGTGACTGTTTTGTAAAGGATTGAAACTTTGAATCTTTAAGGAGATAATTTTACCAATTGTTTTTCGTCAGATTTCTCTTTAATTTGAGAGATTTTAATAATGATTTAAAAAAGGAATTAAAAGAAAAATCAAAGGTTGACTTTTCATAACTACTTTACGATAATTTTCTCTCAACTTCCAATCAGCCAAACACTTTTCCCTCACCAAAGAACCTCTGATTTTCATCTCATTTGCTGAGATTTCATCTTCCAAAGGATTTCCTATCTTTACTTCATCAAATCCTTTTTGTTTTTGCTTTGGATTTTCAAGAAATCTTGCCCAAATTAAGGAGAAATCAGCCGTTAGAGGTAAGCTTCATCCTTCTCCTCTAATGATCAGTTCTTTACTGAAATTCCAAAGTTATCAATCCTTTGTTAATGGTTTTTAAGTTGTTTTAATGTTATAAACAAGAAATAATTGCTAAATTCAAGGTTCTTGATGTGATTTTGATGATTTTTGTATTTCTAAGTTAAACTCTGTTTTGAGGTTGATTTCTAACATGTTTTGGATGATATTTGATGTTGAGATTGAGGTTTTAACAAATAAATCCCGAATAGGTTTGGGTTCCTAAGTTTTAGATGTTAGATTTGTGGTTTTTGGTGATATGCTATTGCTGGAGATATAAGGTCGTGTTTGTGATGATTTTTTATGTTTATTGAGGTTTAGAAAGGGTTAGAATTGATAGATCTTAGCTGGGCTTTAATTTGAGAATGTTTGGAGGTGATTTAGATTATTTCGGATAGCCGAAATGTTGGTTTTGAGTAGTGCAGCGAGTTAGAATGAGTGGCTGGTGATTTTAAAGCATGATGATGCACTAATCTTCTACTCTTAAGTGTAATGAACAAGGGAGACTTCATCGGACGCATTTGGTGTTGATCCGGAAGTGTCAGAAGCCTAGAAATCGTTTCGGCAAGCAAGCGAAACGTAAACGGTGAATGCAAATGGTTTTAGAAGTCCTTGAGGGACAAGGAAACGAGGTTTGAGGATTTAGGATTGGTTTGAAACACCATCCTATGCCCGAAAGTAAGTATGTTTAGAATTTTCTCTCGAAAAGTGGTTGACGCCCCTAAATTCTTTTGACATGCTCTTGATTTGAGATAGACAAATTCCTACTGTTTATGCATGATTTATAACATGAAATGATGTTATGTGTTGATCCCATGAGATAGCATGACTTTGTAAAGAGTTTTGAGATTTTGATTAAATGCTATGCATGAATTGTGGTTTTGAAATGGGATGAGTTAGATTTGAGAAATGGTGCATCAAAACAGTAGGTGAGATGGTGATTTTAATGTAATATATTGGCATAAATGATGAGATGATTACTGTATATAATTGGTCGACCAATAGGATGTAAAGTGCACTATAAACTAAAATTCGTACGTGCTCTTTGGAGTAAGGCAATGGGGGTAGTTCCATCCCGATCCAAAGTGAGTATCCGAAGATGAGAGATACCATCAGGGTAGGTCTTGGTGAAACATCCAAGCTTTGTGGCAAAGAGAGACGCCGCCATGAGAGTCCAGTGATGTGAGATTCCACCGGGGTAGGACTTGACTCATGTCAAGCTAATCCGCATATCCGAGTAAAGATAGAATATGAAATGCCAATATATGAGAATGCATTTGATTCACATGTACCAATGTTGAAATGATTTTATGCTATGAGAAATGCATATGAGATTACGAGTTTTATGAAATGCTTTTGAGTGTCAAGCATGTGTGGCTTTGCCATGAGATTTGCATTGGTTGAATGCATGAGATATATAGATAGATAGATGGTACATGTGATTTTCAACTGGTGTTTGGCTTTGAAATGGTTTTCAAGCATGAGATAGAAAGAGCATGGTCTTTGAATTCGATTTCAAGAAAGAGATTTAAAAACTTGCATTGTTGTGTTGTTGTTTCTTTTTAGAGCATGCCTCACTAAGCTATCGTTCTTATGCTCTCTTTTACCAACAATGCAGATAATTGAGGCATTTTGGGCAGCAAGGAGCCTTAAGAGGATCCAAGAGATTGTTAAGCTCAAGTATGATGTTATGCTTTTACTTTAGTAATGATATTTGGCAATGGGATTTAGTGGTTTGCTTTGGGAGATGTGTTTTGGACTCCCTGATCTTGAAGTAAGTGTTATGTGGTTTATTTGGGTTGTAAAAGGCCTTTGTATTGGTTTTGATAATATTTCTTGCTTTTTAGAATGCTTTTGGTTTGTGGTTTATGCATGCTTCATTATATGCCTTGCTATGCTTGAGTTAACCAGTTAAATGTTACCTTGTGCTTAAGATTGCATGTTTATATGTTTGAGTAGATGCCATAAATATGTATTTATGATTTGAGAATGCTTTGTTGAAGTTTGAAATGATTTCAAGGCTCTTTTTGGGACAGTTCTTGTATGCGTATCGATACTCGGGCTAGCGTATCGATACATATAAGCCAAATGTGTGCTCTCTGCACAGGTGTTTCGGTACGTTTGAGAAGTGTTTCGGTACGTTTGAGAAGTGTTTCAGTACGTTTGAGAAGTGTTTTGATACGTGTTTGAAGGGGGTACCGGTACGCGGGGAAGCGTATTGATACACTTTTTACGACTTTGGTCACTGTCATCCCACGTATCGATACGGACCCAGGCGTACCGATACGGGACCGTTAATTTTGTTAATGGCATCTTTTTAAGTTTGAAATTGTCGTATTTTAGTCCATGATTTTCAAGTATGCAATTGGGTGTGCTTAGTTAATCGGTTGGTGATGAAAATTTACAAAGAAGCATGAAATATGTTTAATTGAGTAAAGATAACTTTAAAACCAGCGAAGGCCTCTTAATTTATAGAAATTACTTTTTGGTCCCTAAATGTCTAATTTGTGCAATTAAACCCCTAAACGAGATCAGATCGCTGTGTCGTTTCTCCCTATGCTCTTTGGTGATCACATAGGACTAAAGTTGCATCTAGAAAAGAAAAAAGAAAGAAAAAAAGGGGTCGTCAATCAGAGTCGGCTTTAACGAGTTGGCTTCAGTTTTCCCCGTGTAATCACTTCAGTTCGAGTCAACCGTCTAGTCCAGTCTAAAGGGGTGACATTTGTTGGTATCAGAACCAGGTTTGCCAATATTTGGGGCGGTGGTAAGTGGTTGGTAAGTGTAAATGTGAGTAGATAAGAACTTTGTGAAAGCATGTTGTGTAATTGTGCACTATTTTATTGCATTTTGGGGTATAGATGAAATTGTGTTGAGATGAAATTGTATTTTTATGCTATGTTTAGGGTATAGATGGGGAGCTCATTGCCATATCATTACTATTGGAAAGAATTGTTTTAAAAATGAACTTGAGCATCTTGGATATCTTTCCTTATATTGCCTAACTGAGTTTTATTGCATTTTGCTAGTTGCATTGTTTTGAATAAGGCCACGTAAAGAGCATAGAATTAATACGCGTAATGCGGTTAAGAATGAGACGAAAAAGGATGATGAGCGTGTTGAGAATCTCCTCCTCCTCCTCCTGGTGGACCATTCGGTGATGGTGGAGCGGGGGCTGGTGCTGCTGGAGTTGGAATAGGGGTTGCGGAACCCGAGGGCAAGCTGCTCTTGACATGACCGTGCTGATTCAGGCTATTGCTGGAGCTTTTCGGATGGCAGTAGCTGGTGCTCATGTGGCTGCACCTCAGGCTGGTGCTGGTGCGAGTTTGCCTTTGGAACGACTCCGCAGTCTCAGAGGGACTGAGTTTAGGGGGCTGACCCCTAAGGGTTCTGAGTCTTGGTTGGAGAGTACCAAAAGGATTCTTGGGCAGATGAACTGTAATGATGCCCAGAAGTTGGGGTGCATCGTGTCCATGTTGCATGGTGATGCCTATACGTGGTGGACGACCACTATAGCTGGTTTGGAAGATGTTGAGGTGTCTTGGACGTTCTTTCTAAATGCGTTCAAGAGGAAATATCCGGGAGTCCATTATCTAGACGAGAAAAAGAGGGAGTTTATGTCCCTAGTGCAAGGTAGCATGTCGGTGGCGGAATATGAAGTGCAGTTTGTATGCCTTAGCCAATATGCACTAGAGTTGATCCCTAGTGAATGGGAGAGGTGCGAGCGTTTCAGATATGGGCTGGTGGCTGATGTGAAAAAATATATGCTTGCATCAAATTATACCGATTTTAATGTCTTGGTCACTCAAGCCAAGGACATTGAGCTGAAACTTGGTCTGTCGAGTCGAGCAGAAGGATCTAGCTCGGGGAAGTGAGCTGCGGATCGTGATGTTAGAAGGGATTGATTTAAGAGGCCTAAGGATAGAGGTTCACATATGGATGCTAGACGTGGGGGAGGTAACCACGAGAGAGGTCAGCAAGGGCCAAATGCTTTCAATCGTACACCCGAGTGTAATCGGTGTGCTAGGAGGTACACAAGAGAATGATGGGGCAACGTTGGTACGTGCTAAAATTGTGGTTCCCATGGACACATGAAACAATATTGTCCTCAGTCGATGAGAGAGGGGCAAGCTCCGTTGAGAGAAGCTGAGCCGCAGAGAGGCCGTGGGCTCGGTCGTGGCAATTTCCAGCGTAGAGATGATGGTGCGAGGAATGTGGCACATGTGGTAGCTGTTCAGCCCGAAGGAGGTGGCCAGGCCAGAGTGTATGCCCATCGTGAAGGGAGGAATGACACTAACGTGATCGCAAGTACCTTTACTTTTCAGTCTTTGTCATTACTTTCTCTGATTGATTCTAGATCTACACACTCGTACATATTGCGTGAACATGCTCAAATGCTTGGTTTTCCTGTTGAATCTTTGGATGTTGGTATGCGTGTGACTAGTTCTTTCGGTGAAATGGTTGTAACGAGGAGGTTGTAACGCCCCGGTTTTGGGCTTAGAAGTTTTGGGCGTTGACCGGTTTGGTCAAAGTGCTGTTCGAATCTAAGAGAGTGAATTTAGGAAAGCTTAGTTCGGGTTGCATTAAAAATATGGAAAAATGTTCTAAAATCATCTTTTAATATATTTAAGTGAACTGTGAAATCAATTTTGGAAAATGAGTTTCGGAAGGGTGACATTTTGGCTAGTGACCAAAATGTAATTTTTGAAAGTTTTGTGACTGTTTTAGAAAGGATTGAAACTTTGAATCTTTAAGGAGCTATTTACCCAAAGGGAGTTTCTCCAGATTTTTCTAAGATATTTTAATGATTAATTCTGATTTTCAAGCAAAAGAAAAGTGGAGGGAAAATCATTTTGGTTATTTTGTAACTAATTTCTCTTTTCTTTCATTTTCTCTCAACCCAAACACTTTCTCTCCAGAGATTTCCTTCTGATTTTGTCACTCATTTCTCTCCTTTCAACTCTCTTTTGATTCCTAATCATCATATCTACAAAACCTCTCAATTTGCTACTTGATTCATCAAGCTTTTTGGTTCCAAAAGAGGAGAAACTCAAGTTTGGAGGTAAGAACGTCCTTCTCCTCTGAACTTCAAGTTCTTTAATGAAATTCCTAAGTTCTCAATCCTTAATTGATGTTTTATAAATGGCTTTTAAGATTGTTTAATGGATCTTGGCTTAAAATGCAAGATTTGGTGTGTTTTTGATGAAATTTCGTTGGATCTGTTTAAGCAGTGTTTTAAGGTGTTAAAATGATGATTAATGAATGTTAATTTGATAAGGAATTGAGTTTTGATTAATGCAATCCCGGATAGGTTGAATTTCCTAGGTTTAGCTTATGATTCTTGGTTGTTTTTGAGGTGAACTTGTGGATCTGGTGTTGCTGGAGGTATAAGGATGTTGTTAGGTTCTTTTTAGATGTTAAATGATGTTAAAGGATGTTAGGTTTTGATGGTTAATGGCTGGGCTTAGTTGAGAAGTGGTTTGGATGCATTTTCGGTTGTGTTTGGTGGCCGAAAATGGAGTGTGGATGAGAGCAGCGAGTTTAGGTGCTTTCATTGAAGCTATTAATGCATGATGATGCATTAATCTACTGTTTTAATGTGTTAAAACAGGGGAGTCATCTTTGGATCCAAGTGGTGGTGATCCGGAGGCTTGATTTGGTGCTTCGGCAAGAGGCGAAGTGGAATCGGTGAGTGAAATTGGGTTTTCGGCTTTGAAACCAATGTCTTGGGAGCTTAGTTTAAGTCTAAACAACTTTGCTAAGCTCAAGTGTAAGTTTTCGGAAATACTCTCTAGTGGTGGCCATGATTTGATTGTTGAGCAATGTGGTTTATTGCATGTTTTAAATTCTGTTTTGAAAGCATGATTTAGCATGGTTAATGCTGTTTTTGTAAGCCATATGTTGAAGGAAGCTCAAGGTAAGAGCTCCTTGTTTTTGAACATTGATTAAATGTGGTTTGATGCTTTTAAATGCATGATGAATATGGCTTGGTTTAATGCTTTAGAACAGTGGATAAATTGATGATAATGATGTATATTGGCAAGTGATGTTTTGAAAAGGTTGAGGTCACTAAGGTGGTTAAAAGTCCTTGAGTGAGCCTTGTTACTTAAGAACATCAAGGTGGTTAAAAGTCCTTGGATGATTCTTGTTACGGACACAAAGGTGTTTAAAAGTCCTTGTGTGGTCCTTTCTATGGTGTTTAAAAGTCCATAGGCCAAGGTGTTTAAAAGTCCTTGGGGTCAAGGTGTTTAAAAGTCCTTGAGGTAATTTATATCATGGTGTTTAAAAGTCCATGGCCAAGGTGTTTAAAAGTCCTTGGGGTCCAAGGTGTTTAAAAGTCCTTGGGGTGAAAGTTGATGAACTTGTTTTCAAAGAAATGAAATGTATCACTTGTGGCCAATATGACATGTAATGAAATGAAGCATGAGATGCTTGTTAAAGTATGCTTTTGAGCATGTGTAAATGATGATTTGAAGCATGATTTATAAAGTGTTTTATAAATGCATTATTGGATGGTTTTATTGAGCATTCCTCACTAAGCTTTTGCTTACGCTCTCTTTGTTTTCTCAAATCAATATTGCAGAGCATTAAAGTACTTTGAGGGCAGCAAGGAAGGCAAGCATTCAAGTGGTAGTAAAGCTCAAAGTATGGAAGGTTTTCTTAAGTACATTTAGCTTTTGGTAATTTGGCAATGGGGGACCCATGTGTATGTTTTGGGAGATGTTTTGAACTCCCTAAGTATGTTGAATGTTGTTGAGAATGCTGGTTTTTGTGGTTGACCTTTATATGCTTGAATTGGAAGTTTATGCTTGAATGGTTGCTTGTGTAGGAAGCATGCCTATAGATTTGGGGCTTTTCATATATGTGGATGTTTTGATGAATTGTTGATGCAAGTATGTCTCATATATGTTGAATTGCATGTTGGCAAAGTTTGGTGGCATTTGGAGCATGATTGGTTGGTCAATTGCATGTTTAAGTATGCATTTTTGGGCAATCTGTGTAGGGTGTTTCGGAACAGCACCTACTGTTTCGGAACGGGTTCCTTAAACAAGCCCAGGCGTCCGAAACGGGAGGGACCGTTCCGAAACGGAAAGGCTACTGCCCGACCCCCGTTTCGGTACGCGTTGCGGAACGGCCCCGTGTTTCGAAACGGGCTGTCTCCCGTTTCGGAACGGGTGACCGTTGGGGGCTGACATTGGCAGTTAAATGTTTTGAAATGTTTGCATTTTGGTCCTGAATCTTGTTTGTGCAATTGTATGAGTTTGGGAAGTCCTTTTGAGCTGAAATTTCACAGAGAAGCATGAAACCTGATTAATTTCAAGTTGGTAACTTCAATTTGGGTTAAGTCCTTATAATTATCAGAATTTACATTTGGTCCCTAAAGTTGTAAATTGTTCAATTAGGTCCCTGTTTGATCTCTGATGTTTATGATCTTTGAGTATGCTGTTGTATGATCATATCTAAGGCTTAATATGCATCTAGACAAGTTTTAAAAGAAAAAAAAGGGTCGTTAATCAAGGTTGACTTTCGGGTTGACTTTGGTTTTCCCCGTGTGACTTTCTTAATTCGGGTCAACCGTCTAGGCCGGGTTAAGGGGGTTACAGAGATTGTATAAGAGGTGTCCCTTAAAGGTGCAAGAACATGTGTTCTTGGTGGACCTTATGGAGTTTCATTTCCATGGATTCGATGTAATCCTTGGTATTGATTGGCTAGTTGAGCATAGGGCTGTTGTGGATTTTGAGAATAAACTTGCTGATGATTATTAAGTTGTGGTGGTGGGAGAGAACGTAAAGTTCCTGTCTAATGTGGTTTCGACGCTTGAAGCGAGCAGGTTGTTGCGTCAAGGATGTGAAGCTTATCTAGCTTTCATAATGAATCCTAGTACAAAAGATGTCAGGGTTCAGGATATAAGGACTGTGTGTGAATTCCCTGGGGTGGTTTTGGAAGAGTTACCCGGTTTGTCGCCTAGTCGGGAGGTTGAGTTCAGAATTGAGTTGTATGAGAACACAACCCCGGTGTCTATCGCTCTCTATCGTATGGCACCTAAGGAGTTGAAGGAAATGAAGATGCAACTTCAGGAGTTGGTTGACCGAGGCTTTATTCGGCCTAGCGTGTCACCTTGGGGTGCACCGGTCTTGTTTGTAAAGAAGAAAGATGGCACGTTGAGAAAGTGCATTGATTATCGTCAACTGAATAAATTGACTATCAATAATAAGTATCCTCTACCAAGGATTGATGATCTTCTCGATCAGTTTCGTGGAGCGGCTGTGTTCTCAAAGATTGATTTAAGGTCTGGGTACTATCAATTGAAGGTTAAGGATGTGGACGTGCCGAAAACTGCTTTCCGGACAAGGTATGGGCATTATGAATTTTTGGTGATGCCTTTTGGTTTGACAAATGCTCATGCTGCATTCATGGATATGATGAACAAGGTGTTTCGTGAGTTCTTCGATAAGTTCGTTGTGGTGTTCACCGATGACATCCTTGTATACTCTCGTACCGAGGAGGAGCATGCGGAACATTTGAGAATCATTTTGCAAGTGTTGCTAGAGAATCAGCTTTATGCTAAGCTGAGTAAATGTGAGTTTTGGTTGAAGGAGGTTGTTTTCCTTGGTCATGTGGTTTCGGCCGAGGGGATTCTTGTTGATCCTCAAAAGATTGAAGCGGTGGTGAATTGGAAGCCTCCTAGGTCTGTTCATGAAGTTCGTAGTTTCCTTGGGTTGGCGGGTTACTATCGAAGTTTTGTGGATGGATTTTCCAAGATTGTTGCTCCTTTGACGAAGTTACTGTAGAAGGATGTTAAGTTTCAGTGGACGGAAGCGAGACAACAAGCTTTTGAGAAGCTAAAGGAAGCTTTGATGCAAGCTCCTATCTTGATTCAACCTGAATCTGGAAAAGAGTTTGTGGTGTATAGTGACACATCCTATGTTGGTTTGGGGTGTGTGCTGATGAAAGAATGTAAGGTAGTAGCTTATGCATCGCGACAGTTGAATGTGCATGAGCGTAACTATCCCACGCATGACATTGAGTTAGCAGCAGTGGTGTTCGCTTTAAAGATTTGGAGACATTCTCTATATGGTGAGAAGTGTACTGTGTACGCGGATCACAAGAGTTTGAAGTATCTTATGTCTCATAAGGAGTTGAATCTTAGGCAACGACGTTGGGTGGAGTTGCTTAACGATTATGACCTAACAATCGAGTATCATCCGGGGAAGGCTAATGTTGTGGCCGATGTTTTGAGCATGAAAGTGGCGGTGGAGTTGAGGGCGATGTTTGCTTGTTTGAGCATATTGCGAGATGGTGACCTTGTTTCTGAGTTGCAAGTGAATCCATCTTTGGTTCAGTTAATAAAGGATAAGTAGATGCTTGATGTTTCTCTTGTACCGCATGTTTAGGATATTGTGGAAGGAAGGCCTTCGGACTTCAGTTTCAACGATGATGGTGTTCTATGTTTTGGGAGTCGGATAGTGGTGTCAAATGATGTACAGTTGAGGCGCACTATTCTGACTGAAGCTCACAGTAGTCCTTTTGCTATGCATCCTGGTAGTACGAAAATGTATCGTGATTTGAAGGATGAGTACTACTGGGTGGGGTTGAAGAAGGATGTTGCCGAGTTCGTTAGCAAATGTATGGTTTGTCAGTGGGTTAAGGCTGAATTGGAGGTTTCTTCTGGGTTGTTGCAGCCGTTGAGGATCTCAAAATGGAAGTGGGAAAGGATTACCATGGACTTCGTATCAGGGTTGCCTATGTCACCATCGAAGAAAAATTCTGTTTGGGTGATTGTGGATCGCCTTACGAAGTGTGCACATTTCTTGCATGTTCATTGTAACCCCCTTAGCTCGGCGTAGATGCTTGACCCGAACTACGAAGATTACACGGGGGAAACAAAAGTCAACCCGAAAGTCAACCTTGATTAATGACCCATTTTTTTTTTCCTTTTTATCTTTTCTAGATGCACATTAAGCCTATGTGATTACTCAAGAATCATAGGAGAAAAAGGCACAACGATCGGAAATCCTTTAGGGGTTCAATTGCAAGAATTACACTTTTAGGGACCAAAACGTAAATTTTGGAAAATATAAGGACATTGCAGATTTTAAGTTTACCAATATGTAATTAGTCATTTTACATGCATCTCTGTCAAATTTCAGCTTAAAAGGATATTCCAAACTCAATCGATTGCATGCACAACATCTAGGACTAAGATGTAAAACATGAGAACTTGAAACAATTCAAAAACACAGCTCAACGGTCATCCGTTTCGAAACGCTAACCCTGGTATCGAAATAGTCGTGTCGAAACGGTGTTTACCGTTTCGGTACTTGGGTGCGTTCCGAGACCAGTATCGAAACAGGCCTCTCCAGTAGCCAAAGTGTTCCGAAACACCTTCATCCGTTCCGAAACACTATGGCCATTTCGGGCCCCTATTTCAAAACAAATAAGGGTGTTTCGATACACCCTGCCCTACAACAACATAATTTTATGGTTTTTCACATCTTTTCACACTCAAACATATCCTAAATCATACCATAACATATCAGCAACATGATTAGACATAAAAGAACATATTTAAGAAGCTTAAGCTAAAACATGGCATCAAACACATGAACATTTAGTCTATAAGCATGCTTCCTGACCACATGAACCAAATATAGACCTCAAACCTCAAACCAAAAAATATAAGACCATTTACAAACGTCAAAAGCCATAACAAACTTGCTACAAACATAGGGAGTTCCAAATACATCTCCCAAAAACAATCTTGAAGCCCCATTGCCAAATATCAATACTAGAGTATGTAAAAACATCACCATACATGAGCTTTTCACTTCCTTGGATGTTCTTAACCTTCTCGCTGCCCAAATCGTCTCAATTATCTGCATTGTTGGTAAAAGAGAGCGTAAGCACATTTGCTTAGAGAGGCAAGCTCTAAAGAAAACCAACACAACAATGTATTATTCAAAACACTTTCTCAAAAGTCATTTTCAACAACATGCTCATTCTATCTCATGCTTGAAAACCATTTCAAAGCAAATCTCCATTTGAAAACACATGTACCCTTGTTCCATCTCATGCATTAAACCAATGCAAATCTCATGGCAAGGCCATACACATGATAAATGAAAACAAAGCATTTCATATCATACTCTCATATGCATTTCTCATAGCATAAAAACATCTCTTCATTTGGTACATGTGAATCAAATACATTTTCATATATTATATTGCCATTTCACATTTCATCTTTACTCGGATATGCGGATTAGCTTGACTCAAAGTCAAGTCCTACCCCGGTGGAATCTCTCATCACCGGACTCTCATGGCGGTATCTCTCATCGCCACAAAGCTTGGGTATTTCACCAAGTCTTACCCCGATGGTATCTCTCATCATCGGATTCTCACTTTGGATCGGGATGGCACTACCCCCATTGCCCGACTCCAAAGAGCAAGTACAAATTTTAGTTTATAGTGCACTCTCATCCTATTGATCGATCAATTATATCCGGTAAGTATCTCATCTTATATGCCAATATATTATGTTAAAACATCATCTCACCTACTGTTTTGAATGCAACATTTCTCAAATCTTTCTCATCTCATTTCAAAATCATAACACATGCTTTGCATTAAATCAAAATCTCAAAACTCTTCAATGCAACATGTTATCTCATGAAATCTCTTCAAAGCATCATCTCATGCTACTAATCACGCATAAAACAGTAGGAATTTGTCTATCTCAAATCAAGAGCATGTAAAAGCATTTTAGGGGCAAGAACCACATATTTGAGAGCAAATCTAGCCATACTTACTTCTGGACTTAGGATGGTGTTTCAAACCAATCCTAAATCCCCAAACCTTGTTTCTTTATCCCTCAAGGACTTCTAAAACCATTCGCACTCACCGATTATGTTTCGCTTGCTCGCCGAAACGATATCTAAGCTCCCGGCACTTCCGGATCAACACCAAAAGAGTCCGAAGATGTCTCCCATGTTTATTACACATAAGAGCAGAGGATTAATGCATTATCATGCATTGAAATCACCAGCCAACTAAACAAACTCGCTGCTCTACTCAAAAGCACCATTTCGGCTACCCAAAACAACTGAAATCATCTCCAAACTCTTCCAAAACAAAGCCCAGCCAAGATCTATCACTTATAAACATTTCTAAACCTCAATCAACACCAAAAATCACCATAAACTCGTCCTTAAACCTCCAGCTACAACAGAACACCAAAACCACCTCAAAAACCACCAATCTAGCATGCAAAACTTAGGAGTCCAAACCTATTCGGGATTTGTTTGGTAAAACCTCATTTATAACATGAATTACCATCCAAAATACATTAGAAATCAACCTCAAAACAGAGCCAAACCTATAGTTACGAAAATCATCAAGATCTCTCCAAGAATCTTGAGTTTTGGCACAATTCCATGTTTCTAACATTAAAGCAACTCAAAAATCATTAACAAAGGATTGATAACATGGGGATTTCAATAAAGAACTGATCATTAGAGGAGAAGGACGAAGCTTACCTCTAATGGCTGATTTCTCCTTAATTTGAGCAAGTTTTCTTGAAAATCCAAAGTGAAAACAAGAGGATTTGACGAGGAAAAGATTAGGAATCCATAGGAGATTGAAATCTCATCAAAAGGGATGAAAATCAGAGGCTAATTGATGAAGGAAATGTGTTTGTCTGAGTGGAAGTTGAGAGAAAATGAAAAGAGGGAAAAAGATCGTAAAGTAGTTATGAAAGTCAAAATAGGATTTTCTCTTTTAATTTCCTTTATTAAATCATTATTAAAACACCAAAAATTAGAGAGAAATCTGATAAAAACATTTTGGTAAAATTAGCTCTTTAAAGATTCAAAGTTTCAATCCTTTACAAAACAGTCACTAGTCAACTTTTGCAAAAACTGCGATTTGTTCACTACACCGAAATGTAGCATTTCCAAAACATATTTTGTAAAATTGTTTTCACCATAATCATTCATATAATAAATGAGGATTTTTAGATATTTTCCACATTTTTAAAGCATCCCGAACTAGGTGTTCCCTAAATCTCCCTTAAAGATTCGAACCGTTCTCGACCGGCCCGATTCAAACTCTAAAACTTCTAGGCCCAAAATCAGGGCGTTACATGCATACTACGCATACCTTGGATAAGTTAGATGAGCTGTACATTGTTGAGATTGTGCGGTTGCACAGGGTGCCGAAATCTATAGTATCAGATAGAGATTCGAGGTTCACGTTGAAGTTTTGGGTATGTTGGCATCAAGCTTTGGGTACGCGGCTGAACTTCAGTACTTCTTATCATCCGTAGACGGATGGGCAGTTAGAGTGTGTTATCCAAGTGCTTGAGGATATGTTGAGGTGATGTGTTATTGAGTTTCAAGGATCTTGGGAGAAGCACTTGCCTTTGGTTGAGTTTGCTTATAATAATAGTTACCAGGCAAGTATTCAAATGGTACCGTATGAGGCTTTGTACAGGAGAAAGTGTAGAACTCCCCTTTGTTGTGCTGAAACGGGACAAAAGTTGATTTCGATGCCAGCTTTGTTGAAAGGAACCACTGAGAAGGTGAAGCTCATTTGTGAGCGGTTGAAGACAACATCGGACCGGAAAAAGTCTTACATGGATTTGAAGCGTAAGGAGATAGAGTTCGCAGTTGGCGAACGCGTATTCATGAAAGTGTCACCTTGGAAGAAGGTGATGAGATTTGGTCGAAAGAGCAAATTGAATCCGAGGTTCATTGGACTATATGAGGTGATAGAACGTGTGGGTCATGTTGCTTACAAGTTGAGACTGCCTTCAGAGTTGGAAAAGATACATAATGTGTTCCATATATCCATGCTTCAGAGGTATAGATCGCGTCCATCGCATGTTATGCCTATAGAAGAGGTTGAGCTGAATCCAGACTTGACGTATGATGATGACCCATTGAGGTTCTGGATACGGATAGTAAGGTTCTCCGAGGTAAGACCATCGAGCTGGTTAAAGTCTTGTGGAGACATCGTGGCGTTGAGGAAGCCACGTAGGAAAGGAATGATGACATGAAGAATCAATTTCCTTACCTTTTTCCACCAGGTAAATTTTGAGGACGAAATTTCTTAAGTGGGGAGAGTTGTAACGCCATGGTTTTGGGCCTAGATGTTTTAGATGTTGAATCGGGCCGGTCGGGAACGGTTCGAACCCTAAGGTTGGTTTAGGGAACACCTAGTTCGAGATGTTCTAAAAATATGGAAAAATATCTAAAAATCCTCATTTATTATATAAATGATTTTGGTGAAAACAATTTTACAAAATGTGATTTGGAAATATTACATTTTGGTGTAGTGACCAAAATGCAGTTTTTACAAAAGTTGACTAGTGACTGTTTTGTAAAGGATTGAAACTTTGAATCTTTAAGGAGAAACTTTTACCAGTTGTTTTTCATTAGATTTCTCTTTAATTTAGGAGCTTTTAATATTGATTTAATTAAAGGAATTAAAAGAAAAATCAAAGGTTTACTTTTCATAACTACTTTACGATAGTTTTCTCTCTTTTCATTTTCTCTCAACTTCCAATCAGCCAAACACTTTTCCCTCACCAAAGAACCTCTGATTTTCATCTCATTTGCTGAGATTTCATCTTCCAAAGGATTTTCTATCTTTACTTCATCAAAACCTTTTTGTTTTTGCTTTGGATTTTCAAGAAATCTTGCCCAAATTAAGGAGAAATTAGCCATTAGAGGTAAGCTTCATCCTTATCCTCTAATGATCAGTTCTTTACTGAAATTTCCAAGTTATCAATCCTTTGTTAATGGTTTTTCAGTTGTTTTAATGTTATAAACAAGAAATAATTGCTAAATTCAAGGTTCTTGATGTGATTTTGATGATTTTCGTATTTCTAAGTTAAACTTTGTTTTGAGGTTGATTTCTAACATGTTTTGGATGATATTTGATGTTGAGATTGAGTTTTTAACAAATAAATCCCGAATAGGGTTGGGTTTCTAAGTTTTAGATGTTAGATTTGTGGTTTTTGAGGTGTTTTTGGTGATCTGCTATTGCTGGAGATATAAGGTCATGTTTTTGATGATTTTTGATGTTGATTGAGGTTTAGAAAGGGTTAGAATTGATAGATCTTAACTGGACTTTGATTTGAGAAAGTTTGGAGGTGATTTCGGTTATTTTGGATAGCTGAAATGTTAGTTTTGAGTAGTGCAGCGAGTTAGAATGAGTGACTGGTGATTTTAATGCATCATGATGCATTAATCCTTTCTCTTATGTGTAATGAATATGAGAGACTTCATCGGACGCATTTGGTGTTGATCTGAAAGTGCCAGAAGCCTAGAAATCGTTTCGGCAAGCAAGGGAAACATAATCGACGAGTGCAAATGGTTTTAGAAGTCCTTGAGGGACAAGGAAATGAGGTTTGTGGATTTAGGATTGGTTATGTTTGCTCTCGAAAAGTGGTTGATGCCCCTAAATGCTTTTGACATGCTCTTAATTTGAGATAGACAAATTCCTACTGTTTTATGTACGATTTATAACATGAAATGATGTTATGTGTTGATCCCATGAGATAGCATGACTTTGTAAAGAGTTTTGATATTTTGATTAAATGCTATGCATGAATTGTGGTTTTGAAATGGGATGAGATAGATTTGAGAAATGTTGCATCAAAACAGTAGGTGAGATGATGATTTTAATGTAATATATTGGCATAAATGACGAGATGATTACCGGATATAATTGGTTGACCAATAGGATGTAAAGTGCACTATAAACTAAAATCCGTATGTGCTCTTTGGAGTCGGGCAATGGGAGTAGTGCCATCCCGATCCAAAGTGAGAATACGATGATGAGAGATACCATCGGGGTAGGTCTTGGTGAAACACCCATGCTTTGTAGCGAAGAGAGATACCGCCATGAGAGTCTGGTGATATGAGATTCCACCGGGGTAGGACTTGACTTATGTCAAGCTAATCCGCATATCCGAGTAAAGATAGAATATGAAATGCCAATATATGAGAATGTATTTGATTCACATGTACCTATGTTGAAATGATTTTATGCTATGAGAAATGCTTATGAGATTATGAATTTTATGAAATGCTTTTGAGTGTCAAGCATGTGTGGCTTTTCCATGAGATTTGCATTGGTTGAATGCATGAGATAGATAGATAGATGGTACATGTGATTTTCAAATGGTGTTTGGCTTTGAAATGGTTTTCAAGCATGAGATAGAAAGAGCATGGTCTTTGAAATGGATTTCAAGAAAGAGATTTAAAAACTTGCATTGTTGTGTTGGTGTTTCTTTTTAGAGCATGCCTCACTAAGTTATCATGCTTACACTCCCTTTTACCAGCAATGCAGATAATTGAGGCATTTTGGGAAGCAAGGAGGCTAAAGAGGACCCAAGAGATTGTTAAGCTCAAGTATGATGTTATGCTTTAACTTTAGTAATAATATTTGGCAATGGGATTTAGTGGTTTTCTTTGGGAGATGTGCTTCGGACTCCCTGATCTTGATGCAAGTGTTATGTGGTTTATTTGGGTTGTAAATGGACTTTGTATTGGTTTTGATGTTATGTCTTGATTTTTAGAATGCTTTTGGTTTGTGGTTTATGCATGCTTCATTATATGCCTTGCTATGCTTGAGTTAACCAATTAAATGTTACCTTGTGTTTAAGATTGCATGTTTATATAATTGAGTAGATGCGATAAGCATGTATTTATGATTTGAGGATGCTTTGTTGAAGTTTGAAATGATTTTGTGGTTGTTTTCTGGACAGTTCTGGTATGCGTATCGATACTCGGGCTAGCGTATCGATACACATAAGCCAAATGTGTGCTCTCTACATAGGCGTTTCGGTATGTTTGAGAAGTGTTTCGATACAGGTTTGAAGGGCGTACCGATATGCGGGGAAGCATATCGATACACTTTCTATGAATTTGGTCACTGCCATCCCGCGTATCGATACGGACCCAGGCGTACCGATATGCGACCGTTAATTTTGTTAATGGCATATTTTTAAGTTTGAAATTGTCGCATTTTAGTCCTTGATTTTCAAGTATTCAATTGGGTGTGCTTAGTTAGTCGATTGGTGATGAAAATTTACAAAGAAGCATGAAATATGTTTAATTGAGTAAATATAACTTTAAAACCAGTGAAGCCCTTGTAATTTGCAGAAATTACATTTTGGTCCCTAAATGTCTAATTTGTGTAATTAAACCCCTAAATGAGATCCGATCGCTGTGCCGTTTCTCCCTATGCTCTTTGGTGATCACAGAGGACTAAAGTTGCATCTAGAAAAGATAAAAAGAAAAAAAGGTTCGTCAATCGGAGTCGGCTTTAACGAGTTGGCTTCGGTTTTCCTCGTGTAATCATCTCAGTTCGGGTTAACCGTCTAGACCGGGCTAAGGGGGTTACACTTTCCGGCAACGATTGCAGAATGATATCAATGGCCAATTCATATTTTAGTGGAAATCCCAGCTTCTCCAACGTTTGTATATAGCCCATCATTTTAATGACATGAGCTCCTACAAGAGATCCCTCACTCATTTTGCATTGAAATGGAGCTTCAGAGGTCTCATACCTCTCTTGACACGCTTGCCCCTCATATATTTCCTTGAGGTGTTGAATCATCTCATAGGCTACCATGTCCTCATGTTGCTTCTGAAGCTCAGGGGTCATGGTGGAAAGCATAAGACATCCGACATCTAACATCTCAACCATTTGTTTCTTAAACTTGTCTTTGTCAGATCGAGGAGCATTAGCAGCCGGTTCATCAGGAATAGGTTCTTCAATGACATATTCCTTCTTTTCCTGCTTGATAACAATTCTCAAATTTTGGAACCAGTCAAGGAAATTCAAGCCATTGAGTTTATCCTTCTCAAGGATCGATCGCAGTGAAAGTGTGTTGTTTGCCATTGAGTCTACAACAATGGAAATATGTAATGTAAGTTTATTTACCGAGTTTGAAATTTATAAATAGGTCTTTATTAATAAATTACTCCCACCATTTTATTCAAAATTAAAAACCCTCAAGTTTTAATTTCAGAGAAACATATCGACAAATTTTCTAGTGAGTGAGGATCCATATTTCAACTTCTTCCTAAATCAGCTTTGGCTTTTCTTTTAGGAAAAATGTTATTTAGGTAAGTAACACCTTACTAATTACATCCAATGTAACTCCTCCATTTGGTGAACAACTCTTGTTTAAATCATCTCATGATTTATCCAAAATTTAACCTCTAGGTTTCTAATCCTATTAGAATAACCTAGCCATGTTATCACCAATATTTCAACCTATGAATATCACTTACTTATTCTTCGCGTTTAACCAAGATAGACTCATGTGATATTGCTTTGGCAAAACTCACATGATATCGATTGAAGCCTTAACGAGGGTAAATATTGGACAGTTAAATTAACTTAGATTGTAGTGAGGAGTTTTTCATAAGTATCTCATCATTTTTCATTTTAATATTAGGCCCTTATTTATCTCATCAAATAAAATTTGCAGACACAACATTCATGGCATCACATACATGATAGATATAAGTAGTAAATAAGATGCAATGGTTATAGCCCAAAGGAAAAAATTAAGGTGGCCCATCCCAAGCCAATGAGAGAACCAAGAATCCTAGAAGAAAATAACTCTTAAGCATCTTCTCGTCATTAACCGGTCCATTCGTCTTCTCCTTCGAATCTTCATATGATTATAATTTTCAGAAACTCGTTTTACATACGAGAGAGTAAGACGAGAAGAGAAATACAACAGAAGAGTAGAGAGGCACGACGCGCATGTTGTATTTTAAATTACAACTTTTGTAAAACAAAAAGGGCTATAACCATGCATGTCAAACACCATACAAAACAAGCATATCATACATATACATTGTTACGCGCTTGTTAAATATTTTAATGTGGGCATACGATCTATGTTGCCTACGAAGGGGTCAAGGGGCGAAGCCCCTTGCAGGGTCGAGGGGCAAAGTCCTTCGCGGGGGTCCGGCGGCCCCGCAGTCGCCATTTTTCCACCACCGAATGCGATCTACTAACGCATACCCATCGATCTATATAATAACAATTAACATATAAACCCTTGTAGCAACATATTCATGGTTAACTCTTAACCATTGATTGCAAAAATCATTAAAATAGATTAACATCTTAATCATACCAAATATCGAATCGAGCAAATATATCATACATATACGTCGAAAACGATAAAACAGAGCATACATAATAAAAATATCGCATCACCCAAGTATTTAACCCGAATATGGATCGTACAAGTGGCTCTGATACCACTATAAGATCATCAACGCTCCCCATTGCGTAGCGGAAAAACAAACACAACGATCTCACCAGCGATCCATGTACGTTTAATCCGAATTCAGGAGGAAGAGATAGGTTTACTTACATTGAGTTCCTTGATAATCAACACGAACAGAAACGTCTAACGATCTCATGAACGATACGAATTTTAGCCTCGACGAATAGATCGTCTCTGCCTCTACTCAGTTCACCCGGTTGAAAAGTTGAGAGCAATTTTTCTTTTTCACAAAACATTTTGAAAAATACGTTTCAAAGGGTTAGACGACTGCTAGACCATTAACCCCCTTTTTATAGTATGTTACCCTAACTGCATTAGATTTTTAATTAATTCCGAACTATAATTACTTTAATTATTTTAAATTTGGAATTCTATGTATAATAAAATACTTTAGCATATATATCAAATATATATGTCTTAATATTAATTATACATATAATATACGAACAACTAAATTGTACATATGTAACTTATTTATTAATTGCTCTTTTCAACCATAGGGTGTGACCGTATAGGTTCCAGTAACATTAGTAGCCATTATCAGAACTATTCGAATATCACAAACAATGAGTGACATCCATGTAACACCCCAACTTTGGGCTTAGAAGTTTAGGGTCTGAACCGGATCGGTTTGGAAAACGGTTCGAATCTAAAAGGGAGTTTTAGGGAACACCTAGTTTGAGATGCTTTAAAAATATAGAAAAATATCTAAAAATCCTCATTTAATATATATAAGAGAATGGTGAAATCAATTTTACAAAATGAAGTTTGGAAATACTACATTTCGGTGTAGTGACGAAATCGCAGTTTTTACAAAAGTGAAATAGTGACTGTTTTGTAAAGGATTGAAACTTTGAATCTTTAAGGAGCTAATTTACCAAAAATATTTTCATCAGATTTTTCCTTAATTTGGGTAATTTTATTAATGTTTTAATTAAAGGAAATAAAGGTTAATTAAAAGAAAAACTAACTTTGACTATTCATAACTACTTTTCACAAATTTTCCCTCTCTTCATTTTCTCTCAAATTCCTTTCAACCAAACACATTTTCTCCAGAAAATTTACTTTGATTTTACACTTCATTTGATGAGATTTCAATTCCTCTTTGATTCCTAATCAATCTTGCATCAAATCTATTTGTTTTCTACATTGAATTTTCATGGAAACTTGCCCAAATCAAGGAGAAATCATCATTTAGAGGTAAGCTTGTTCTTATCCTCTAAATACTCAGTTCTTTACTGAAATTCCCAAGTTGTCAATCCTTTATTAAAGTTTTATGAATGGTTTTAATGTTGGTAACAAGATTTTGGCTTAAAACTCAAGATTTTGGAAGAGATCTTGAGGATTTTCGTGGATCTTGGTTAGGCTCTATTTTGAGGTTATTTTCTAATGTATTTTGGATGTTAATTGATGTTACAAATGAGGTTTTATCAATCAAATCCCGAATAGGTTTGTTTTCCTAAGTTTTGCTTGCTAGAATGATGGTTTTTGGGGTGGTTTTGGTGATCTGCTATTGCTGGAGGTATAAGGTCATGTTTATGTTGCTTTTTGATGTTAATTGATGTTTATAAAAGGTTAGAATTGATAGATCTTGGCTGGGCTTTGTTTTGGGAGAGTTTGGAGGTGATTTCGATTGTTTTTGGTAGCCGAAATGAGGTTCTTGAGTAGAGCAGCGAGTTTGGTTGTATTGCTGGTGATTTTAATGCATGGTTATGCATTAATCCTCTGTTTTTATGTGTTAAAAACAGGGGAGAATGATCCGGAAGCGATAGGGGTGGCGTTGAAGGTTTCGGACGCTTGGAAGGCTTGTCGGCTAGCATAGTTTTGTGTATCGGTGAGTGAGATCGTGTTTTTCAGCTTTGGAATGATTTGAAAAGAGGTTTGGGAACTTAAATCTAGGCTTCAAACACCGGTTTAAGTTCGAAAGTAAGTAAAGTGGAATTCTCTCTCAATTGTGCTATTATTGTTTTAAAAACTATCAAAATGGGTTTTGATGTGTTTGATTTGACAATATGGTTTAATTTGTTTTTGAGCATGGTTTAAAAGCATGTGAGTTGGTTGACAAACTTGGTTTGAGGAAAGATGCATGGAATTGATATTTCTTGTGAGTATGAGTTGTCAATTTGTGTCTCAAATGCTTTGTTCGGCTTTTTGGTCTTGAAGGTGTTGCATGCTTTAAAAACAGCGAATGTGTTGATGTTTAACATGATATATATTGGCATAGATGATGTAAAGATTACCGGATATATTGATCGATCAATAGGATGTAGAGTGCACTATAAACTAAAAATTCGTACGTGCTCTTGGGTGTCGTCCCAAAGAGAGAGACCAATGATGGGATTTTCATTGGAGTAGGACTTGGTGAGAGACCAAGCTTTTTGGCAACAAGAGTCATTGCCATGTGAAATCGATGAGGGGCATTCCATCGTAGTAGGACTTGGTGAAATACCCAAGCTTAGTGGCGAGGGTAGATACCGCCATGAGAGTCGGTGGCGAGATCCCACCGGGGTAGGACTTGACCTCGAGTCAAGCTGTCTGCATATCCGTGTATAATAGAATATGAAAATGCCAATATATGAGAATGAAATGTGTCACATGTACCAATGCTTGAGATGTTGTATGTAATGGGAAATGCATATGAGGTAATAATTTAATGAAATGCTTTTGTGTATCAAGCATATGTGGCCTTGCCATGAGATTTGCATAGGTTGTATGCATGTGTTAGCTAGATGGTACATGTGGTTTTCAAAATGGTGTTTTGCTTATGCAAATGAGGTTTGGAGCTTTTATAAGTGCTTTAGAGTAACAAGCATGTGTGGCTTTGCCATGAGTTTTTCATTTGTTGAATGCATGAGATAGATAGAAGGAACATATGGTTTTCAAAATGTATTTTGCTTTGAAATGATCTTCAAGCATGAGAAAAGTATAGTGTGAAGTGGAAGTGATTTCCAAGGAAATTGGTTTAAACTTGCATGAAGTGTTTTTGCATGGAAAGGTTTAAATGATATTATTTGCAAGAATGTTGTTTGGGGTGAGTTGTTTAGCGTTTCAAAGTTAAATGTTGGTTTTCATGATGAGCAATGTATGATTTAAAGCAATGTTGTTTCAAGGGAGGTTTTCAAATAATACTTTGGATTATTGAATTGTATCTACATTTAAAGAAGGTTTTATGATTCGCTGCATTGATGGTGTTTTGGTTGTGAGCATTCCTCACTAAGCATTATGTGCTTACGCTCCTTTTTGTCCATCAATGCAGATAGTTGAAGTAGGGACAGCAAGAAGCAAGGGATTCAAGAAGAGCTCTACTTGAGAAGTATGTTTTGGTTTATAGCTATAGATAATAAAGGCAATGGGGGGAGAGTCTTTTATGTTGTTGTGTAACGAGGTTGATATCTTGACCATGTTCGGTTTATGGTTTGATACTTGTTGTTGATCGCTTTGCAATATTTGGATCTTCTTCTTCATATGTTGTTATGATATGTTCTTTGGTTAAGGTAAGATCTTGTGTTGAATGTGATTAGGGAGTTGGTGTGCCTAATGCTTGCTTTGTATTTAGTTTTAAATGCAATTTGATAGTAATAATGCTTAACATGTTGTTGATATGTTATGGAATGGTTTAAAGTATGTTTGAGGGTGTTTTTAAGTGAAAAACCAGAATTTTCTGCTGTTTCTGGGCAGGGTGTATCGAAACACCCTTGGCTGTTTCGAAACAGGTGCCTGAAATGGCTTGGGCGTTTCGGAACGGCTAGAGGTGTTTCAAAACACTTTTGCTACTGGAGGTGTTTGTTTCGGAACTAGGTTCGGAACATACCCGCGTACCGAAATGGTCAACACCGTTTCGATACGGGCGTCCGACATGGGTGTTTCGAAACGGTTGTCAGTGTTTTGAAATGGGTGACCGTTTGGACACAGTTTTGAATTGCTTGAAGTCTGCATGTTTTACATTTTAGTCCTGAATCTTGTAATTGCAATTGCTTCAGCTTGAGATGTCTTTTTAAGCTGAAATTTAGCAGAGAGGTTTGTAATATGCTTAATTAAGGTTTGGTAAATCTAAAATCTTCAAAGTCCTTTTATTTTCCAAAATTTACATTTCGGTCCCTAAAAGTGTATTTCTTGCAATTGAGTCCTTAAACGTTTCCTGATCGCTGTGCTTTTCTCTCCCAAGGTTCTTGGGCTTTCACATAGGTTTAATGCACATCTAGAGAAGATAAAAGATAAAAATAAGGTTCGTTAATCAAGGTTGACTTTCGAGTTGACTTTGGTTTTCCTCGTGTGATCTTCGTAGTTCGGGTCTAGCGTCTGGGCTGGGCTAAGGGGGTTACAATCCAGCAATGTATCATTGTCACCTAAATTACTGGAAGTAAAGATTCAACGTAACAACTTCGTGATCAACTATTCTAAGGTATTATATCCCTTTGTCCTTTATATCTAGAATAGGCACAAGTCTTGGAATAGTCACACTTGTTTTGCCTATCTATTATTTCTTGATATCTAGAGTAGACAACATACAAATAATATGTGATATCTCATATCAACTTATTCGAGCATGGCCATGCATTTCTAGTCTTACTCAATCAAGTGGCTTGTGATATGTTTCGTATTATGTAGGAAGGACAAATCCTATCTCGACCATTCATACCCCACTACACATATCATGATATGCTCAATGTCAGTCTTTATAGTGTAACCATTTATGGTGCACGTTTAACTGCATTAAAGCACACAACAATATATGTTTAGATAGTAATGATCTCAAGTTAAAGGATCATACATGATATGACCATCAAGAACAAGGACCCGGAGAAGTACCCAAGTGGCCCCATTACACGTGCACGGGCCAAGGAGTTTCAATCAGCCATGGAAAGCATGTTTACAACAAGCCATGAACGTGAGAAAGAAGAAATAATAAGGGAGGAATGCCTTACCTTGCTTATGCATGCATTTGCATGAGAATTTAAGTATTTCAAACTTCCACTACATTGATAAAGTGTGTTGGTCATTAAAGCATGCATTTCATTTATAGTTTTAGTTCATTTAGGGAAGTAGTTTAATTATGTATCTTAAATCATTCGTTAAACTACTTCATTCATGCATTTAGTTAAATTCAATAAAGTTAGTTCTTTAATTAAACTAGTTCATTCATTTAACTAGTTCACTCAATTAACTAACTCTTTAATTGTTTCATGCATCTATTATTTTAAGTTTGAATAAATCCTTTGTGTGTGTCTAGGTTCATGTGACGTGTGGATTAAAGAAGAGACTTTTCAACTTCAACTTGGAAACAAGTCATTGATGACCATCTTTACTCATGCAAACAAGGCAATTGGAGGCAATTGAAGGCTGAATTCTTTTCATCTTTTCAAGGATGTTCATCTTCTTAGAGTAACAAAGCATTTAAGCTTCATAATTCACCTATTCAAGGTTGAAATTATGAACAAATGAAGGCCATTCACGTTCAAGAGAAGGGACATGCAATAATCAGCATTCAAATTATGCATTCAAGGCCTTTATTTATCATTTTTTGAAGGTTGATCATATTCCACAAATGGGCAAGCAATGAAGGCTGGTTTAATGTCATTTAATCATCAAATTAAGTGATAAAATCATCAAGGAATTCAAAGAGACAAGCTGATTTGGATTTGTGGGATGTCTACATTCATCCTATGTCCACATCCATTCCCTTTTATCCATTTGCAAGCAAAAAGAAGCAGCCCAAGAGTCACCACTCCTTTTGGATGAATTTAAGGCTAAATTCATCTCAATTTAAAGCAAAATTCATCCATCAAAAGGATAAGAAAGAAACATTTCATTTATTTGTATTCAATAGCATTTAGATGAGCATTCATCTCTCTTTTGTGTGACTTTTCATATGGTGCCTATCCACACTATAAATATGCACCTTAGGTTCATTTGTAAAGGACTTTTTTTGGAGAATATAAACCTTTGAAAGATTGCTTTCATCTTGTTCTTGCGAGAACTCTATCGGCTTCAAGTTGTGCTTGTAGTCTTCTATCCATTTCATTTTGCTATAGCGTTGGTTCCAAGCTCTCTTATAGCTTGTGGGTCACGTTCCACACTCCTCCACCTCGACTCCATCAAAGTATATTGTTGGTTCCTAGCTCGTTATAGCTAGCGGGTCACAATTCGCTATCCTTGCAACCATACAAATCCACGCTGCCTTTAGCATCTCCCATCACTCCTTTGATTTACACCTTTCCATGATTATCATCCTCCATCCTTAGCCACCATACTATCCAAATTACCTATCCAATTCCTTTCTTCATTAATTTTTTTATTATATTGCTATTCATCTCACATATGTGTTTTATGATATCTTAGAGTTCAAAGCGTAGCGAAGATTATTTCTTACTAGAATCACGATCGAGCACATCTATATGACTCGGGTTACATTACCGGGTTCATATCAATTGGCATCAGAGCAAGGTTGATTCAGTAAGATAGTCGCTGTCTCTCTTCTGAAAAAAAAAGAAAAAAAAAAGAAAAGAAAAAAATCGAAAAAAAAATCAGAGAAATTTAAAGAGGGAGGGGGCATCGTATTCTCTATTCTTCTTTAAAAAAAATCTTACATCGTTTCTTCTTTTGCTACTATTTTGTCATCTTTACCAACTCTCACAATTTACCCTTTTTTTGTTGTTGCCACTTTTTCTTATCCCACCTTCCAAATTCTTTTCGCCAAGTTTTGTTTTTTTCAGCCGAATTCTACAAGCCATTTGCAAGCCTTGAGGAAGTTCTTAAAAGGGCTTGATTGAGAGCAAGAGTGGAAAAAGGGAAGAGTGCACATCAAGGGTAAAAGCTATCCCGAGTGAAACACGAGTGTGAGTGCATTTTCTTGGAGTGGAATAGGTGAGGTTTTGTGTTTGTGAGGTTTTAATTTTTTTTTATTTTTGTTACTAATAATGTCTCAAAATTCCATGAGAAACTCTGTTGGAGGAAGTAATAATGTTAACGTAGATGCAACTAACTCCAATCTTCAAGATATTATTCGAGAGATGGACAGGTTGTTGCAACAAAGGTTGGGGCCGATGCAAGAACGATTAGATCATTTGGAGGAAAGATCTCAACGAAGGCATAATTTAGATCACGAGGAAGAGTATGAGGGAGAGGTGGATGAAGAACTCATAGACGAGCGAGCCTCCCAGCAAAGTTTGAGGCGTCAAGAACCTAGGTACCAAAGAGCTCGGCCAAGAGTTGATGATAATCTTAGCAACATCAAAATAACCATTCCTCCTTTCCAAGGAAGAACGGATCCTGAAGCCTATCTTGCATGGGAAAAAAAAGTTGAGCACATCTTTGAGTGCCACAACTACTCCGAACTTAAGAAGGTAAAACTTGCAGCCATTGAATTTACAGATTATGCACTAATATGGTGGGATCAGTTGACATCTAGTAGGAGACGCAATGGAGAACATCCAATTTCTACTTAGAATGAAATGAAGGATGTTATGCGTAGGAGGTTCGTTCCAACTCACTATCATAGGGAGTTGTTCAACAAGCTTCAAAATCTCACCCAAGGCAACCGTAGTGTTGAGGATTACTTTAAAGAGATGGAAGTAGCCATGATCCGAGCCAACATTGATGAGGATCGAGAAGCCACCATGGCCAGATTTCTATCCGACTTGATCCTAATATTGCAGCCACTGTTGAGTTGCAACATTATGTGGAGATCAAAGACATGGTTCATATGGCCATGAAGGTCAAGAGGCAACTCAAAAGGAAGGGCACACTCGTGCCTATAGAGGCTGTTCTCCTAAATGGGGGCAGGGTACCTACAAACAGAAGGCATCCTTTACGCCTAAAGAATGAAGCGTTCCAACAAAGAGTGCCAAACCCATTGCCGAAACTAGCAAAGGTAAGGCTCCAAATGTTCCAAACCGTTCCCGAGATATATAATGCTTCAAGTGCTTGGGAAGAGGGCATATTGCAAGCCAATGTCCAAATCGAAACACTATTCTTCTTCGTGATGATGGAGAGGTTGAATCGGAACAAGAGGAGGAAGATGAAGTTGATGCCATACAAGAAGATGAAGATGATGATATAGAGTATGCATCAGAAGGAGAGGCCCTTATTGTGAAAAGGAGCCTAAGTGTGCAAGCAAATGAAGGGAATGAGCAACGCGAGAATATCTTTCATACTCGCTACCATGTTAATGGAAAGGTATGCTTTGTCATTATTGATGGAGGTAGTTGTACTAATGTTGCTAGTACTCTTATGGTAGAAAAACTTGGATTAGCAACCACAAAGCATCCACATCCCTACAAGCTGCAATGGCTTAATGACGGAGGAGAACTCAAGGTTACCAAGCAAGTTCTTGTTGCTTTCTCCATTGGAAAGTATAAGGATGAAGTTCTTTGCAATGTTGTTCCGATGCACGCTGGCCATTTACTACTTGGGAGGCCATGGCAATTCGATAAACGAGTCATGCATGATGGATATACCAATCGGTATACACTCACCCATGGAGTAAGAAAGATTACCTTAGCCCCTCTTTCACCAAAACAAATTCACAAAGACCAAATACATTTGAGAGAAAGTATTGAAAGAGCCAAAGAGAGAGAATAAAAAATGGAGGTAAAAGCAAGTGAGAGTAATCAAAGTGAGGGTGCGAAAATGAGTGTTTTTACCAAAGAAAGAGAGTTGAGAAAGTGTTTGCTGTCGGGAAAGGAATTACTTGTACTTGTGTACAAGGAAAGTTTATTGAACACTAACCAACTTGATCACACTTTGCCTTCTTCTATTGTGTCTTTGTTGCAGGAATTTGACGAATTATTTCTGGAGGAGATACCAAGTGGGCTGCCACCAATCCGTGGCATTGAACATCAAATAGATTTCATTCCCGGTGCCATCATTCCTAACCGTCCAGCTTACCGAAGCAATCTCGAGGAAACCAAGGAGTTACAAAGGCAAGTGGCTGAACTAATGGCCAAAGGCTACGTGAGGGAGAGCCTTAGCCCATGTTCCGTTCCGGTATTACTTGTGCCAAAGAAGGATGGAACTTGGCGCATGTGTGTAGATTGTCGAGCGGTAAACAAAATTACGGTAAAGTATCGCCACCCTATTCCTCGTTTAGATGATATGTTAGATGAGCTTAGTGGTTCTAACCTTTTCTCTAAGATTGATCTTAAGAGTGGTTATCACCAAATAAGGATGCGTGAAGGTGATGAATGGAAAACAACATTTAAAACAAAGCAAGGACTCTATGAATGGTTGGTTATGCCTTTTGGCTTAACTAATGCACCAAGTACTTTCATGAGGTTAATGAACCACGTTCTTAGACCGTTTTTGGGTAAATTTTGTGTGGTTTATTTTGATGACATCTTAATCTATAGTAAATCAATGGAAGAACATGTTCAACACTTGAGGTCAGTTTTGTTGGTTATAAGAAAGGAGAAGTTATATGCTAATTTAGACAAGTGTACATTTTGTACTGACAAAGTTGTCTTTCTTGGTTTTGTTGTCAGTTCTAAAGGCTCAGAGGTCGACAAAGAGAAGGTTAAAGCCATTGAAGAATGGCCACGACCAGCAAGCATTTCCCAAGTTAGGAGTTTCCATGGACTTGCAAGCTTTTACCGGAGATTTGTGCCAAACTTCAGCACCATTGCCTTTAACTAGTTTCATCAAGAAGAATGCTAACTTTTTCTGGGGGAGACCAAGAGAAATCTTTTAATGACATTAAAGAATGTTTAATTCATGCCCCTTTGCTTACCTTACCTGATTTTAACAAAACGTTTGAAATTGAATGTGATGCATTAGGTGTGGGAATTGGAGCGGTATTATCTCAAGGTGGACGTCCTATAGCATATTTTAGTGAGAAATTAAGTGGAGCCACGTTGAATTATCCAACATATGATAAGGAGATGTATGCCCTTGTTCGCGCAATGGAAACATGGCAACACTATCTATGGCCTAAGGAGTTCATTATTCAAACCGATCATGAGGCATTGAAGCACATTCGGGGGCAACATAAACTCAACAAACGACATGCCAAATGGGTGGAGTTTCTTGAATCTTTTCCCTATGTGATCAAATATAAGAAAGCTAAAGAGAATATCGTTACCGATGCATTGTCTCAGAGGTACGCTCTTCTAAACACCTTAGAATCTAAGTTGTTGGGTTTTGTTTTCATTAAGGATTTATACGAATCTGATTCTGACTTTGAAAAAATTTACAAAGCTTGTGAGAAAGGAACGTTTGAAAACTATTATAGGGACAATGGGTTCCTATTCAAGGAAGGAAGACTTTGTATTCCACAAGGTTCCACACGTGAATTACTTATCAAAGAAGCCCATGGAGGAGGCTTAATGGGACATTTTGGAATAGCAAAGACTTTGGCCATACTTCAAGAGCATTTATATTGGCCAAAGATGAGACGAGATGTAGAGAGGTTATGTGAACGTTGCATCACTTGCAAGAAGACTAAGTCTAAAGCCATGCCATATGGACTCTACACGCCACTACCTATTCCAGAAGCACCATGGATGGACATTTCAATGGATTTTGTGCTAGGGCTTCCACGCACAAAGAATAACGAAGACTCCATCTTTGTAGTAGTGGATAGATTTTCTAAAATGGCTCATTTTATTCCTTGCAACAAGACTAATGATGCCTTACATATTGCTAACTTGTTTTTCAGGGAAGTCTTGAGATTACATGGTGTGCCAAGAACTATCGTTTCCGATCAAGACGTGAAGTTCTTAAGCCACTTCTGGAGAGCCCTATGGAGTAAGATTGGAACTAAGCTGCTATTTTCCACCACTTGTCACCCTCAAACGGATGGCCAAACCGAAGTGGTGAATCGAGTACTCTCCATGTTGCTTAGGAGCATTATTAAGAAGAATCTAAAGACATGGGAAGAGTGCTTACCACATGTGGAGTTTGCATATAACCGATCAGTCCATACCACCTCGGGACACAATCCTTTTGAAGTTGTGTATGGGTTCAATCCATTAACTCCGATGAACTTATTGCCATTACCCGCTAATCAAATTGTGAATAAAGATGGACTTAACAAAGCTGAATTTGTTAAGAAACTTCATCAACAAGTGCAGGATAATATTGAAAAGAAAACCAAGCAATATGAGCAGCAAGCAAACAAGGGTCGAAGGAGAGTTGTCTTTGAGCCGGGAGATTGGGTGTGGTTGCACATGAGAAAAGAAAGGTTTCCAGCCCAACGGAAATCTAAATTGATGCCTCGAGGAGATGGCCATTTCAAGTAGTTAAGAGGCTCAATGATAATGCTTATCAACTAGACCTCCCAGGTGAGTTTAATGTTAGTGCAACCTTTAATGTTGCTGATTTATCTCCTTTTGATGTAGGTGACGATTTGGGGACAAATCGCTTTAAAGAGGGAGGGACTGATATAACCATCAAGAACAAGGACCCGGAGAAGTACCCAAGTGGCCCCATTACACGTGCATGGGCCAAGGAGTTTCAATCAGCCATGGAAAGCTTGTTTACAACAAGCCATGAACGTGAGAAAGAAGAAATAATAAGAGAGGAATGCCTTACCTTGCTTATGCATGCATTTGCATGAGAATTTAAGTATTTCAAACTTCCACTACATTGATAAAGTGTGTTGGTCATTAAAACATGCATTTCATTTATAGTTTTAGTTCATTTAAGGAAGTAGTTTAATTATGTATCTTAAATCATTCGTTAAACTACTTCATTCATGCATTTAGTTAAATTCAATAAAGTTAGTTCTTTAATTAAACTAGTTCATTCATTTAACTAGTTCACTCAATTAACTAACTCTTTAATTGTTTCATGCATCTATTATTTTAAGTTTGAATAAATCCTTTGTGTGTGTCTAGGTTCATGTGACGTGTGGATTAAAGAAGAGACTTTTCAACTTCAACTTGGAAACAAGTCATTGATGACCATCTTTACTCATGCAAACAAGGCAATTGGAGGCAATTGAAGGCTGAATTCTTTTCATCTTTTCAAGGATGTTCATCTTCTTAGAGTAACAAAGCATTTAAGCTTCATAATTCACCTATTCAAGGTTGAAATTATGAACCAATGAAGGGCATTCACATTCAAGAGAAGGGACATGCAATAATCAGCATTCAAATTATGCATTCAAGGCCTTTATTTATCATTTTTTGAAGGTTGATCATATTCCACAAATGGGCAAGCAATGAAAGCTGGTTTAATGTCATTTAATCATCAAATTAAGTAATAAAATCATCAAGGAATTCAAATAGACAAGCTGATTTGGATTTGTGGGATGTCTACATTCATCCTATGTCCACATCCATTCCCTTTTATCCATTTGCAAGCAAAAAGAAGCAGCCCAAGAGTCACCACTCCTTTTGGACGAATTTAAGGCTAAATCCATCTCAATTTAAAGCAAAATTCATCCATCAAAAGGATAAGAAAGAAACATTTCATTTATTTGTATTCAATAGCATTTAGATGAGCATTCATCTCTCTTTTGTGTGACTTTTCATATGGTGCCTATCCACACTATAAATAGGCACCTTAGGTTCATTTGTAAAGGACTTTTTTTGGAGAATATAAACCTTTGAAAGATTGCTTTCATCTTGTTCTTGCGAGAACTCTATCGGCTTCAAGTTGTGCTTGCAGTCTTCTATCCATTTCATTTTGCTATAGCGTTGGTTCCAAGCTCTCTTATAGCTTGTGGGTCACGTTCCACACTCCTCCACCTCGACTCCATCAAAGTATATTGTTGGTTCCTAGCTCGTTATAGATAGCGGGTCACAATTCGCTATCCTTGCAACCATACAAATCCACGCCGCCTTTAGTATCTCCCATCACTCCTTTGATTTACACCTTTCCATGATTATCATCCTCCATCCTTAGCCACCATACTATCCAAATTACCTATCCAATTCCTTTCTTCATTAATTTTTTTATTATATTGCTATTCATCTCACATATATGTTTTATGATATCTCAGAGTTCAAAGCGTAGCGAAGAATATTTCTTACTAGAATCACGATCGGGCACATCTATATGACTCGGGTTACATTACCGGGTTCATATCAATACATATAGTTATCATTATGAGCAATATCGTGACAATTACATAATAATCCAAGACATATGCTCATAGCGGGTCAATCCAATATGTTGTTATCCAACATCATATTCATGCTTTGGTTTTGACATCACTATGTCAATGACAACACATTGTCATCAATCAAAACATGTTAGCTTTAAATGTATTATTATTATCCATGCCCATAATAATACTCGACCAATGATCTTTTAATAATAATCATATTATTATATGGATATTATTGTCTTTTGTTAATTTGATGCACAAATATATGACAGAAGAAAATAACGGCAATGCCTTTATTTGATAAAATCAGTAAAGATGGTATGTCAATACAATCATCATATGATTTGTCTTTGGGCATACTTTAACACATCACACTCAGGCCTCGGGTGCGTCCTAATGCAAGAAGGCAATGTGATCGGATACGCCTCCCGACAACTAAAGCCACATGAATTAAACTATGCTACACATGATCTCGAGCTTGTGGCCATTGTGTTCGCATTCAAAATTTGGCGGTACTACTTGTACGGTGAAAGATGCAAGTTATTCACTGATCACAAAAGTCTGAAATATTTGCACACTCAAAAAGATTTAAATCTTAGACAAAGAAGATGGTTGGAATTACTCAAAGATTATGACCTGATCATCGATTATCATCCTAGAAAAGGCAACGTGGTTGCCGACGCTTTGAGTCGAAAACTGAACCTCGATAAGTTACTCAAACTTCTTAAAAAATTTGAAACGTTCAATCCTGAAATCTAATTGAACCATTCGAATCCCTTCTTGATAGACAAGGAATGATTCGAACACCTCCTTGTTCAATAAAGGAACCATTCGATTAGTACCTTGCATTCTAAGTAATATGTTCGATTTGTTTGTCCGTAGCTTATCTGGCTATCAACGCTCATTTCTGACTATGCAAGGCTTGAAATTATCTATGTGAACTCCAAGTCCAATCTACTTTAATTGCAAGGATCAAAGAACTTCAAGAAGTTGATCCGGAACATCAGAAAATCATTTCTAAGCTTGAGTCTAATCTTGATTTCTCTGTTAAATCGGACGATCTTCTATACTTCAAAGATCGAATCTGTGTTCCTATTGATAAGGCATTACAAGATGAAATCCTACAAGAAGCACACCAAAGTTCTTTCTCGATCCACCTTGGATCGGTTAAGATGTACAAGGATATCAAACCCTTGTATTGGTGGCCCGGAATGAAATTGGCTATCAACGACTATGTCTCGAAGTGTTTGAATTGCCAACGTGTAAAAGCCAAGCACCACATCCTTACCGGAACATCATATGTTCGATTTAGGTAAATTCGAGGGCGAATTTCTTTTAAGGGGGGAGGATTTGTAACACCCTGAAACTACCCTAGTTGAAAATCCCTAAATTAGTTAATATAGAAGATAAAAATAGGTTGTAACCTATAATGTGGTGCGGGAATAGTGCAACCTGAAATATGGTATAAAAGATATGTTGTAACCTAAAATGTAGTACGAGTATTGTTTAACCTGAAATGTACTGTAAAAATGGGTTGTAACTGTAACGCCCCAGTTTTGGGCCTAGATGTTTAAGGCTTTGGATCGGGTTAGGAGAATCGATTGGAAACGGTTCGAATCTTTTTGAGTGGTTGAAGGAGATCAAGGTTCGGGATAGGATAAAAATATGATAAAAATTGCTAAAATCATGTTTAAGAGGTTGGTCAAATCAATTTTACAAAAAGAGTTTTGTAAGAGGTACATTTTGGGAAGTGACCAAAATGTAAAGTTTTAAAGCTGTGGAAAATGCCAATTTCAAAAGAGGAGTCAAAATCATAGAATCTTTAGGGAGCTTTTAAGCAATTAAGCATTTCCTTAATTTGACATGTGTTTTAAAATGAATTTTTAATTAATTGATTTATTGGTTTAATTTTTTAATTGATAAAATTTAGTTATTTTGGAAACCAAATCCACGTTAGTTTATCATTTGCCTCATTTTTCAGCCAAACACAATTTTCTCCAGATTTATTTTCTCTCAAACACTCTATTTTTTTATTTCTCATTCATTTCAAAGAATCCTCTTTAATCTCTTCAAGATTTGTGAAGCAAAAACTTGTCAATCACTGAGGAAAGCAAGGATTGGAGGTTCTTTATTAAAATTCCCAACATTTTTGACTCTCAATTGTTGTTTTTAATTGAGTTTTGATTATAGTTTTGACGCAACAAGCTTGAAGAGATTTGACGCAAGCTCCTGTCTTGATTCAACCTGAGTCTGGTAAGGAGTTTGTAGTTTATAGTGATGCGTCCTATGTTGGTTTGGGTTGTGTGGTGATGCAAGAAGGTAAGGTAGTGGCATATGCATCTAGACGTTTGAAGGTGCATGAGCGTAACTACCCTAATCATGATCTTGAGCTCGCGGCTGTTGTGTTTGCTTTGAAGATTTGGAGGCATTACCTTTATGATGAGAAGTGTGTGGTATTCACATATCATAAGAGTTTGAAGTATCTTATGTCTCAAAAGGAGTCGAATCTTAGGCGACAATGATGGGTGGAGTTGCTTAAAAATTATGATCTGTCAATCGAGTATCATCCTGGGAAGGCCAATGTTGTGGTGGGTGCTTTGAGCAGGAAGGTGGATGTGGTGTTGAGGGTGATGTTTGCTCGCTTGACAATATCACGATTTGGTGGTCTTGTAGCCGAATTGCAAGTGAAACCAACCTTGATTCAGTTGATTAAGGATAAGCAATTGCTTGATGATTCTCTTGTCCCTCACGTTCAGGATATTGTAGATTGTAAACCTTCAGATTTAGTTTCAATGACGATGGTGTTCTGTGCTTTGGGAGTTGGATAGTGGTGCCAAATGATGTTGAGTTGAGGCGCATTATTCTGACCGAAGCTCATAGTAGTTCTTTCGCTATGCACCCTGGTAGTACAAAGATGTATCGTGGTTTGAAGGATGAGTACTATTGGGAGGGGTTGAAGAAGGATGTTGCCGAATTTGTTGGCAAATACATGGATTGTCAGCGAGTGAAGGCTAAACATCAGGTTCCTTCTGGGTTGTTGCAACCATTGAAAATCCCAGAATGGAAATGAGAAAGGATTACCATATATTTCGTGTATGGTTTGCCTTTGTCACCATCGATAAAGAATTCTGTTTGGGTGATTGTTGATCGTCTTACGAAGTGTGCACATTTCTTGCTAGTGCATACTACATATACATTGGATAAGCTAGCTGAGTTGTATATTGCTGAGATTGTGCGTTTGCAAGGGGTGCCAAAGTCTATAGTGTCGGATAGAGATCTGAGGTTCACATCGAGGTTTTGGGAATGTTTGCATCAAGCCTTGTGTACACGGTTGAATTTCAGTACTTCTTATCATCCTCAGACGGATGGACAGTCGGAGCGTATTATCCAAGTGCTTGAGGACATGTTGAGATGCTACGTTATTGATTTCCAAGGTTCTTGGGAGAAGCACTTTCCTTTGGTTGAGTTTGCTTACAATAATAGTTACCAGGCAAGCATTCAAATGGCACCAAACAAGGCTCTATATGGGAGAAAGTTTAGAACTCCTCTTTGTTGGGCAGAAACAGGGCAAAAGTTGGTTTCGATGCCGGCCTTGTTGAAAGGAACCACTGAAAAGGTGAAGCTCATTTGTGAGCGCTTGAAAGCAACTTCGGATCGGCAAAAGTCTTAAGCGAATTTGAAGCGTAAGGAGATTGAGTTCGCAGTTGGCGAATGTGTGTTTTTGAAAGTATCACCTTGGAAGAAGGTGATTAGATTTGGGCGTAAGGGTAAGCTTAGCCCAAGTTTTATTGGACCTTATGAGGTTGTGGAGCGAGTGGTTCTTGTGGCGTATCGGTTGAGGTTGCCTCCCGTGTTGGAAAAGATCCATGATGTGTTTCATGTTTCGATGTTGCGGAGGTATAGATCAAATCCTTCGCATGTGATGCCTGTTGAGGAGATATAGCTGAACCCGGATTGGTCCTATGATGAGGAACCGGTAAAGATCCTAGATTCCAGTAGCAAAGTTCTTCTTGGAAAAACGATAGAGCTTGTGAAGGTGTTGTGGCGACACCGAGGAGTTGAGGAGGCCACGAAGGAAAGTAAAGCAGACATGTTGAAGCAGTTCCCGCACCTTTTTCCTTCAGGTAAAATTTCGAGTACAAAATTTCCTAAGTGGGGGAGAGTTGTAACACCCCGGTTTTGGGCCTAGATGTTTTAGGTTTTGGATCGGGTTAGGAGAACCGGTTTGAAATGGTTCTAATCTTTTTGTGTGGTTCAGGGAGATCAAGGTTTTGGATAGGATAAAAATATGATAAAAATTGATAAAATCCCTTAAATTCAAGTTTAAGAGGTTGGTCAAATCAATTTTACAAGAAAGAGTTTTGTAAGAGGTATATTTTGGGAAGTGACCAAAATGTAAAGTTTTAAAACTGTGGAAAAATGCAAATTTCAAAAGAGGAGTCAAAGTCATAGAATCTTTAGGGAGCTTTTAAGCAATTAAGCCTTTCCTTAGTTTGACATGTGTTTTAAAATGGATTTTTAATTAATTGATTTATTAGTTTAATTTTTTAATTGATAAAAGTTAGTTATTTTGGAAACCAAATCCACATTAGTTTCTCATTTGCCTTATTTTCAGCCAAACACAATTTTCTCGAGATTTCTTTTCTCTCAAACACTCTCTTTATTTATTTCTCATTCATTTCAAAGAAACCTCTTCAATCTCTTCAAGATTTGTGAAGCAAAAACTTTTCAGTCATTGAGGAAAGCAAGGATTGGAGGTAAATCTCGTTCTCAACCTCTAATCAAGGTTCTTTATTGAAATTCCCAAGATTTTTTACTGTCAATTGTTTTTTTAACTGAGTTTTGATTATAGTTTTGATTTAGGATCAAAATCTTGCAAAACTAAGGTTTAATTCTTGATTTTTGGAGTGTTGTTGATGAGCTCTATTTTAGATGGATTATAATTTAGTTTTGAGGTGATTATTATGTTGAAAAAGAGTTTTAATGATTTAGATCCCGAAATCCTTGAGATCCTTGAGTTTTATGATAACTTTAGTTGTGTTTTTGAAGTGATTTGATGGTTAAATGATTGCTGGAGATATAAGAAAGAGTTTAGGTTGTTTTTGGATGTGATTTGATGAATATTAATGATTGGAAGTGTTGATTGTTGGCTGTGCATGGTTTAGAAAGCAATCGAATGAGTTTTCGGATGGGTAAATTGATGGTGTTTTGCTGGGCAACAAGTTTATGTTTAGTTGCTGGAGTTAGAATGCATTTTAATGCATTGGATCTCTGTTTTGGATGATCTAAAAGCAGGGGAGATTGATCCGGAAGCTAGCGAAGCGACTTTGGAAGCTCCGGACGAGTGATCTTTGGGTCAGCACGTGAAGTTTCGCGTATCGGTGATTGGATGTGTTTTAAAGCTTTGTTAAGCTTGGATAGGAGGTGTTGGGAGGTTAGTGTAAGCTTGAAATGCTTAGCTAATATCGAAAGTAAGTATGGTTACTTGAACTCTCGGATTTCGGTTTGAAATGGACTCCATGGTTTATCATGCTCATGTTTTGATAATGGTTGTTACTCATTGTTATGCATGGATTTAAGTATGGTTTTGCTTGTGTTTATCCCATGAAACGGTTTGGTTTGATACAAGATGGTATGATCTTGTATGAGATGGTTTTTGCTATTTAAAAGCATGTTGATTTTCCGATATGATATGATTTTTAATGATGCGTTTTAAGCAGTGAGTTAACATGGTTTTATGGGTATATTGGAAAGTGGATGATCTATTTTTAATATACGAATACGTTGGTCGACCAATAGGATGTGAGTGCACTATAATCTATAATTCGTATGTGGGTCTAGCTACGTGACATAATAGGGGTGAGCCTATTGCGGGTGGTAGAGGTGAGTCTATCACTATGGGTTAGGGGTGAGCCTAATTCCATTCGTAGCCATTAAGATGGAGGTGAGCCCATCATTGAGTATAGGGGTGAGCCTATACAAGTCCGTGTATCCGATATTGTTTGTAAAGTGATAGAGGTGAGTCTATCACAACGGATAGGGGTGAGCCTATGCCGGGATGTTGTAAGCCAATATATGTGTTTATTGTTACCCATGTATCATGATTATAATGAACGTATAATGGATTATTGTGCATGAGATGCTTGATGATGAGATGTTGCATAGGACAAATCTATGCATGTGAATTAAACAAGTGAGGCTTAATGTGGATTTGCATTGTGAACAATGCATGATGAGATGTTGCATAGGACAAATCTATACATGTGAATTAAGCAAGTGAGGCTTAATGTGGATTTGCATTGTGAACAATGCATGTGACTAATGATACATGTGGAACATGGTTAAAGATTGGTTTGCTTTGGTTTTGAAAGCTTGAATTGAGATTGAGCATGATATGGTTTCAATTTGTGTTTTAAAAACTGCATTGTTAATGTGTGTTGAGCTTTCCCTCACTAAGCAAGAGTGCTTACGCTCCTTTTTCCAACAATGCAGATAACTAAGCTTGATGTTTGAGGAGTAGCAAGTGATAGCACCTAATTCATCACTCAAACTCAAGTATGAACTTTGGTGATTTAAATAAGTAGATTTTGGCAATGGGGAAAGAACCTCGGTTTGGGAGATTTGTTTAAGAACTTCCTGTTGGGATATGTTGATTGTCTATTTGGGTTTGTAGAATGGCCATTATATGTTGTTTGAGGAAGAATGGTGCTTTTTTGTATGTTTTACGGTATTGCTCAAGAGATGCATGCTAGAGCTTACTAGAATTACAAGTGTTGGATTGGTAAAACCCTTGTAGTTGCATTTAAGCATGATTGACATGTTGCATATGCTTGAGGATGTTTATCTATTGATGCTTGAGCATGCTTGGCTGATTAAAATGCATTTTGGAGTTGTTTGTGAAGCCTAATCTGGTATGTGTATCGATACTCGAACGCTTTTTGCAGGCTAAACAACACATGGGTATCGATACGATTTGCTCGCGTATCGATACACTTAGGCTATCTTTAAAGGGCGTACCGATACTCGGGGAAGGGTATCGATACCTTTTTCCCAATTGAGATATTGTCTTCTCGCGTATCGATACAGGCCTCAGGTGTAACCCCCTTAGCCCGGCCTAGACGGTCGACCCGAACTACGAAGATTACACAGGGAAAACCAAAGTCAACCTTGATTAACAACCCTTTTTTTTTCTTTTTAATCTTTTCTAGATGCAAATTAATCCTAAGTATAGCCTTGAGGAAAGCATACTTGAAAAGCACAGCGATCGGAAAGCAATAAGGGACTCAATTGCACAATTTACAACTATTAGGGACCGAAATGTAAATTCTTGAAATTAAGAGGACTTAACTGATTTTTAGGTAACCATTATGAAATTAGTCATATTACATGCTTCTCTGTCAAATTTTACCTCTAACGGACATCTCAAACTCAAGCAATTGCATATACAAAATTCAAGACTAAAACGTAAAGCTTGCAAACCTTAAACCATTCAAATCAGTGCCCAACGGTCATCTGTTTCGGAACGGGGGTTGACCGTTCCGAAACTCGAGTTCGTTTCGAGACCTGTATCGAAACAAGGCTTGGCAGTGGCCAATTCGTTTCGGAATGGCCTCTACCCGTTTCGAAACACGAAGGCCATTACAGGCCCCCGTTTCGAAACGCGGGTGCCCGTTCCGATACAGATTGCCCAGATAGTGCAGATTTTGCTGGTTTAACACACAATTAACCACTCAAACACATCCCTATGACCTCCTAATCATGCCAACAAGTCATCATACATATAAGGTACACATTTGCATCATCAAAACTCATTCATGGCATCAATTAGGAAAAACCACAAGTCTATAGGCATGCATCCTAATGCTCAAAACCAACCAATCATCAAATCATCAAAGCAAACACCAAATGGCCATTTACAAGTCCAAAACATCATAGGCATCATGCCAAACTTAGGGAGTCCATAACATCTCCCAAAAAACACAACCTAGGTTCCCCATTACCAAATACCAAAAACTAATAATGTTGTAAAATAGTCACCATACATGAGCTTAGCCTTCCCTTGGATTCTTAGCCTCCTCTCTGCCCTTAAAGCACTTCAATTCTCTACATTATTGGTTCAAGAAAGAGAGCGTAAGCACAATTGCTTAGTGAGGCATGCTCTAAAGAAACAACACAATAATGCATCATATAAACACCTTTCATAAGGCCTTTTCATTCATAAACATCATTTCTCATGCAACAATGCATACACAACAAGCATCTCATGCTTCATTAACATCAACATGTCATATTGGCTTCCAAGTGATAATCCATAACCATTTTCAACATAAAACACAATCGGATGCGCGGATTACAAGCGTTGTCACATATGCTTCATACACACTACCGAACACACAAGGTGGAGTTTACCGGTACTATCACAATCCCTCAACACCCGTGATGGAGTTTAACGGTACAATTACAACCCCTCCACATCATTCATCGGTAGTTGTATAACATCACTAACGAGAACACGGGACACAACACACAACACAAGATCCTCACATGGCCTTTTAACCACCATTATGATCTTAGACATCTCGTTAGTGTACTTGGATGGAGTTTACGGTACCATTACAACCCCTCAACATCCAAGGCGACTTAATTCACGGTGCACCCAATCCTATAGCCGGCTAACTATATCTGATTCAAGTACTTTAAAACCAAAACATCACTTGCCAATAAACATCATTTATCATCAACATTCCACTGTTTTAAAGCATAAATCAAAGCCATTAAACCATCATGCATCACTATGCATCAAAACCACATTTATCAATATCAAACAAAGGATCTCTTACCTTGAGCATCCTTAACACATGGCTTTCAAAACCAGCATTAATCATGCTAAAACATGCTTTCAAAACAGAATTTAAACATGCAAATTAAACACATTGCATCCAACCATCTCATGGTTCATCAAAGAGAGAGTTTCTCCGAAAACTTACTCTTGAGCTTAGTTAAGTTGCTTAGACTTAAACTAAGCTCCCAAAACCTTCAAACATTGGTTTCAAAGCTGTAAACCCAACTTCACTCACCAATTCTGTTTCGCAAGCTTGCCGAAACGCCATTCAAGCCTTCGGATCAACACCACAAGGATCCGAAGCTGTCTCCCCTATTTTAAACACATCAAAGCAGAGGATTAATGCATCATCATGCATTAAAATCTTCAGCCATTACACCTAAACTCGCTGCTCAAATCAAATCTAACATTTCGGCTACCAAACACAACCGAAATCACATCCAAACTTTTCCAAAAAATAACCTAGCCAAGATCCATCACTTCTAAACATTCTTAAACATCAATTAACATCCAAAAAGATCCTAAACTCGACCTTATAGCTCCAGCTATAACAGAACACCAAGATCACCCCCAAAACCCACCATTTTCACAAGTAAGAACTTAGGAAAATCAACCTATTCGGGATTACATTAACTAAGCCTCAATTACACATCATTAAACATCCAAAATACATTAAAAAGACATCTCAAAACAGAGCCCAAACATTCATCACGAATTTCGTCAAGATTAAATCCAAATCTTGAGTTTTAAGCCAAAATCAAGATCACAACATTAAAACCTTTTATAAAACTCAATTTAAGGATTGAGAACTTGGGAATTTCAGTAAAGAACCGAGTATTTAGAGGAGAAGGACATCCTTAACTCTAAATGTAGATTTCTCCTTGATTAGAGCCAAAATCCTTGAAAATTCAATAAGCAAATGAAGAGGATTTGATGTAGAAAGGATTAGAAATCAATTGATGATTGAAACCTCATCATTTAGTGTGAAAATCAAAAGAAAAGCTGCTTTAGAAAAGTGTTTGGCTGAGAGAATTTTGAGAGAAAATGAGATGTGAAAGTTTTAGCAAAAGTTAGTTATTAAATCTCAAAATTGATTTTCCTCCTTTTCATTAAATTAATTAAACATTAATTAAGTCATTAAAATTAAGAGAAATCTGGAGAAATCCTTCCTTGGGTAAATTAGCTCCTTAAAGATTCAATGTTTCAATCCTTACAAAACAGTCACTACTGAACTTTTCAAAAATTACATTTTAGTCACTATTTCGAAATGTCACACTTCCAAACCTTATTTTGTAAAATTGATTTCACCACTCTCTTATATATATCAAAAGAGGATTTTTAGATATTTTTCCATATTTTTAATGCATCCCGAACTAGGCTTTCTCTAAAACCACCTTTTATATTCGAACCGAAAATCAGACCGGTCCGGTTCAGACCCTAAACTTCCAAGCCCAAAATTGGGGTGTTACATTAGGGGTACTGATACTCGACCGTTGATTTTAGTTAAAAGTATCTTTTAAAGTCTTAAAAGTTACATTTTGGTCCCTAAATGTTGTATGTGCAATAGGATGAGTTTGGATGGTCCGTTTGTGATGAAAATTGACATGGAAACATGTTTCATGACTAATTGATGGATGATAATCTTAAAATTGGATTGGTTCCTGTAATTTGCTAAAATTACAGTTTAGTTCTTAAATGTGTAACTTGCACAATTGAACCCCTAAACGAACACCGATCGCTGTGCCGTTTTTGTAACCCCCTTAGCCCAGCCTAGACGGTTGACCCGAACTTCGAAGATTACACGGGGAAAACCAAAGTCAACCCGAAAGTCAACCTTGATTAACGACCCTTTTTTTCTTTTAAAACTTTTCTAGATGCACATTAAACCTAGGCATACTCATGAGATAAGCATACTCAAAAATCACAGCAATCAGAAAACAATAAGGGACCCAATTGCACAAAATACGAATTTAGGGACCAATTTGTAAATTCTGGAAATTAAGAGAACTTTACCAATTTTTAAGTTACCATTATGAAATTAGTCATGTTTCATGCATCTCTGTCAAATTTCACCTTAAACGGACATCTCGAACTCAAGCAATTGCACATACAAAAATCAGGACTAAAACGTAAAGCTTGCAAACCTCAAAACCATTCAATACAGTGCCCAACGGTCAAGTGTTTCGAAACGGGGTTAGCCCGTTCAGGAACGGGGCTTGGCAGTAGCCAAAGTGTTTCGAAACACCTCTACCCGTTTCGAAACACCCAGGCCAAATCAAGCACCTGTTTCGAAACAGGCAAGGGTGTTTCGAAACACCCTGCCCAGAAACAGCAGATAGGCCTGTTTTAACACATTTAAACCCCATCGAACACGCTCCAAACCATTCCACAACAAATCAACAACAAGCCAAACATCATACCTACCAAATGCATCAAAAGCTAGATACAAAACCACCCCTAGGTGCACCAACTCTTTCAACACATCCAACACTTAATCATGCTTTTAAAACAAGAAGCATAGCATAACGACTTATGAATAAGAAGATTCAAACGTTGCAAGCATTAAACCACATAGTTCAAAACATAAACCGAACTTGTCCAACATACACAATCTCATTAAACATCAACATAAAAGACTCTCCCCCCATTGCCTTTATTATTTATAGCTATTAACCGAGACATACATCTCAAGTGGAGCTCTCCTTGAATCCCTTGCTTCTTGCTGTCCCAACTTCAAATATCTGCATTGATGGACAAAAAGGAGCGTAAGCAGATAATGCTTAGTGAGGAATGCTCAGCACCAAAACACCATCAATGCAGCAAGTCATAAAACCTCTTTAAAAAGGAAACACATTTCGATAAACCAAAGTAGTGTTTGAAAACCCCTTTTTAAACAACATGCTTTAAATCATGCATTGCTCAAACATGAAAACCAACCCTTAGCTTAGAAAAGCTAAGTAACTCACTTCAAATAACACCCTTGCAAAACCATCAATTTAACCTTTCCATGCATGAACATCATATGCAAAGTTAAATACAAATTCCTTGGAAAACACTTACACTTCACATTATACTTTTCTCATTCTTGAAAATCATCTCAAAGCATGAAACCTTTTAAAACTACTTACGCCTTCAATCTATCTCATGCATTAAACAAATGCAACATATGAACCACAAAATTAACATTTGCATTACATGCCTTTAAAAACAAGCCTTCACAAGACTTCAATGCACTAAAGAGATTCCCATGTACATATGCACCATTCTTAATATAAGATAAACACTTGTACAAGTTAACAAGTAATACATGCATTCTTGGTACATTACAAACTTTCCATACAACCTTGCATCATTTCAAGCATCTCATGCTTCACTACATTCAAGAACATTATATTGGCTTCCAAGTGATAATTCACAAACCATCATAACACAAGACACAATCGGATACGTGGATTACAAGCGTTGTCCCACACGCTCCATACACACTTCCGAACAACACAAGGTGGAGTTTACCGGTACAATCACAACCCCCTCAACACCCGTGATAGAGTTTAACGGTACAATCACAACCCCCTCAACATCACTCATCGGAAGTTGTATAATACACTAGCGAGAGCCGGGACACATCATAAGGCTTACACATGGAAGATACCACAACCATTGTAATCACCTTAACCAAGCTCACACACGGGAGCAACCCTCCACCGTTGTGACACTTAACAAAGTCCACCCATGAGAGCCATCCTTTATCATGGAGACATTTAACAAGGTTCACCCACGAGAGCCATCCTCCATCGTGGTGGCACTAAACCAAGCCCACCCACGAGAGCCAACCTCCATCGTGGTGACACCAATTTCCTCAATCGCTAGGATTCTTGGATGGAGTTTACGGTACAATTACAACCCCCTCGACATCCAAGGCGACTCAATTCACGGTGCACCCAATCCTATAGCCGGCTAACTACATCCGATTAAAATAACCAAGAACCACTTACATCACTTGCCAATATAACCATTTTACCACATTAATCCATTGTTTTTACAAGCATAACCAAAATGCCAAAACCACCAATTACCATCATCACTTCACTGTTTTGAAGCATTAAACAAAGCCATTAAACAACATGCAACACTATGCATCAATTCCACAATTCCAAAGTACAAAACCAAGGATCTCTTACCTTGAGCATCCTTCACACATGACTTTCAAAACCAGCATTAAACCATGCTAAAACATGCTTTCAAAACAGAATTTAAACATGCAAATCACATGCATTGCATCCAACCATCACAAGTGCATTAAAAACCAATTCATAACACAAACCAAGAGAGAAATTCAATTTACTTACTCTTGAGCTTAGCTAAGTTGTTTAGACTTAAACTAAGCTCCCAAAAACCTTCAAACATTCGTTTCAAAGCTGAAAACCCAACTTCACTCACCGATACACAAAACTAGGCTAGCCAACAAGCCTTCCAAGCATCCGAAACTTTCAACGCCACCTCTATTCCTCACGGATCATTCTCCCCTGTTTCAAGCACATAACAACTGAGGATTAATGCATCATCATGCCTTAAAAACCCCAGCAACACAACTCAACTCGCTGCTCTACACAAATCCAACATTTCGGCTACCAAACACAACCGAAATCACCTCCAAACTCTTCCAAAACTTAACCCAGCCAAGATCCATCACTTCTAACCATTTGTTAAACATCAATTAACATCCAAAATAAACTCAAACTCGTCCTTATACCTCCAGCATTAACAAAACACCAAGATCACCCCAAAAACTACCATTTTCACAAGTAAAAACTTAGGAAAATCAACCTATTCGGGATTGCATTGATTAAACCTCAATTACACATCATTTAGACATCCAAAATACATCAAAAAGACATCTCAAAACTGAGCCCAATCATTTATTACGAATTTCTTCAAAAATTAAATCCAAATCTTGCATTTTAAGCCAAAATCAAGATCACAACATTAAAACCTTTAATAAAACTTAATTTAAAGATTGAGAACTTGGGAATTTCAGTAAAGAACTGAGTATTTAGAGGAGAAGGACGTTCATACCTCTAAATGTGGATTTCTCCTTGTTTAGAGCCAAAATTCTTGAAAATTCAATAAGCAAATGATGAGGATTTGGTGTAGAAATGATTAGAAATCATTTAGGAATTGAAATCTCAACTTTAGGTGTGAAAATCAAAGGAAAAGTTGATGTGGAAATGTGTTTGGCTGAGGGAATTTTGAGAGAAAATGAAATGGGAAAATTTTGGTAAAAGTTAGTTATGAAACTAAAAATATCTTTTTCCCTCTTTTCTTTTTATTAATTAAACATTAAATGAGTCTTAAAAATCAAGAAAAATCTGGAGAAATCCTCCCTTGGGTAAATTAGCTCCTTAAAGATTCAAAGTTTCAATCCTTTTAAAACAGTCACGAACTTTTCAAAATTTACATTTTAGTCACTAACTCAAAATGTCATATTTCCAAACCTCATTTTGTAAAATTGATTTCACCACCCTCTTATATATATTAAAAGATGATTTTTAGATATTTTTCCATATTTTTAATGCATCCCGAACTAGGCTTTCCTTAAAACCACCTTTTATATTCGAACCGAAAATCCGACCGGTCCGGTTCAAACCCAAAACTTCTAAGCCCAAAATTGGGGTGTTACAACTCTCCCCCTCTTAGGAAATTTCGTCCTCGAAATTTCAACCGGCGAAAAGAGCACAACCAAACTTCTCAAATCAACCCACAAGGCAACACAGGAGACTTAACCACCACTGAACACTCTACACACAAAACTCCACCAAACCCAACACCACCACATACTGTTCACAAATTCCAAAACACTCAGATGTTAACCACAGCTTAACCTTTCACACTTTCGGACTGCACATAGCCCCAACAACAACCTGAAGAACCTCCAAACTTTTACAGCATACACCACCTCAGCTCATAACTCCCAAAACTCGTGCACACGGTGACACCAACCCATCCAGTTCAGCCACCATGTGACCCACAACCTTCACTGCTTCTAAAACCCCTTGCACAACTGCTCAACCTCTTCCAAAGGTTACCACATCAAGCAAGAATTCTTAAGCATCAAATGCTTACTCAAACTTCTCAACGTATTGCTGACATTCCTTCACATCCGCCGCTATCATTACCATAACGACTCACCAGGACTACTCACCTAACATCTGAAAATTATGTCACAAAACCCCAACCTTGACTCTGCCAGCCGTTCCACATACCACTAGCTGACTTCAGAAGGGATTTACTTATACACGACTCGCCTACCACTTCTCACAAGAACCCGTCCAACCAACGATGGCCCCTGAACTTACATTGCCTTTCCACTTCAAGCTTTGACTACAACACTAGCCTTACCAGGACACCGCCCATTCTATACATACATATTTAGATTATGAAAGTTCTATTCTCCCAGGCTAACCCTTTTCTACAACCCACAACACAACCTCTTCTCAACTCTTCGAAGGTTGCTACGAACTATCACCTACAAAAACAACCCTTCTATTACGATATCAATGCCAAGTTACCTCAGCACTCTGGAACACATCCAATAACTTACTACATCACTTAACACCAAGAAACTACCACTTCTACCAGCTATTCACAACCACTTTGACTGATTCTAACTTCAACCGGTAATCTCCTCACCACCATACCGCTAAACTCTTTAAGCGCCACACACTTTCCTTCTGCCAACATGCTATATCGCACTCACTATTACTGACAACTCACCTACAGCCCTCCATTACTCCAAACATTCTCCTAGCACCAAAACAACTTTTAAAACCCCCATCCAACCTAACCCTATCACAACACTAACGGACCCGATTAACTATTAGCGTGTGTGAAAGTTCGTATGCATGGTCACCAATATGCCCTATCAATGCCTGATGTACATGCATGCAAAACCTCTAATGTCATGTCACATGTATGCATGGACCAGTACATATATAATATAGCATATAACAAACGATTTTAACTGTGAATGTATGTCGGTTCACACCACCAATAACATCCTCAGAATCCGCCTAAGAACAACCTCCTATCTCACTTCCAACCTGTCTAACCCTACCATTCTAACAATCCGCTAACCACAAAATACCCACTAATGCCCTCTTCACACTAAAGTTGTTTTCAAAACAAAACCAACTACTACCCCAAACATGCTAGCTACGAGACCATACCCGTTACGCAAGGAAAAACCAAACCAAAACCAAACTAAGATAACTAGGGCAAAGATTACTTAACAAGGTTACCTGTAAACACCTCACTGCCCCGAAGCTTCAACAGACGAGCTCTCTTCCTTGCAGAACCATCATTCTCCAGCCGCACCGTTGCAGCATCAGCTAACACATTAAGGTCATCACCATCTCCCTGCGGTAAAGAACCCTGACTACCCCGAGCCAACTTCAAACAATTTCGTCTCAAATGTCCAACAGACCCACAATTCCAACAAGATTCATTCCCCATGCTCCTCACACCTTTCTGCCCTTCCTGCCACCTTTGAACCTTGTCTCGGCCGTGCCCACGACCCTTCTGAGACCCTTTTGCTACCACTGAAGCTGATCTCACCACTTGAGGACAATTTCTCTTCACATGCTCCTTAGAACCACAGTTCCAACAAAATCTCGCGCCCCAACAACCTCCAACATGACACCTTCCACAATGGTCACACTTCAGCAACCGAGCTACCACTCCTTGATCATACCGCACTTGACCTACGTCTGCACCACCACCCAAACTTCGATTCAAGCAAAACCTTCTATCACGTAGCCTCTTACGCTGACTGCTCCGGAGGTCAGTACCCACAGCTCTCTTGCTTAAACTTTTCTCACCTTCATAAACTGAAACCACACCCTCACGTTGCTTAACCCTTGGGAATTTCTCTCCAAGGTACCTTTCATAAAAGGCAGACACAAAGAAGTCCCAATCTATATCGTGGATATGCGATGCCACCGCCACAGATGTCCACCAGGCACAGACGTCCTCCAACATCAATGAGACAACACTTCCTAGCTTACAAGCGTAGTCACAACCTTCCTGATCCAAAATCAGAATTACACTGGCCAACCAGGCCTCGAACGTCTCAGGTGTCGAACCATGATACTCCACAGCTCTCAAATCATGTAAACGCTGTTTCGACAAACTCGCACGTCCCACAGTTGGCACGTCTACAGGCCTCACTTTCTCCACAGCCTGAGATGTTCCCAACACCTCTTGAACAATAGGTGATGAACTCTTTATCACAGAACCAACTTCCTCTTCCTGCCTTACTACCTCAACTCCAGGCACTGAAGACTGAGACGAAACACCTCCATTAAAAGGTGAATTCCACGCCTTAACAACCTGCTCTAAAGCAGCAACCATCTCACCCAACTGCCATTCTCTCATCGATTTCACCATGCTATTAACAACAAGCTATCATAACAAAACAAACAAAATGATCAGGCCAGCTTCAAGCAAGGATTCAAGACTCCAATTCCAACATAACACAATAGCTATAATAATAAGGCAATGGGTATCCCGAATTCCCCCCCTTTACATGACATAACAGTCAATAAAAACATGGATATCACAACATCGAGCATATCAATCAACATACTTCGATCATGCTCTCATCAAACAACATTCACTCGCAACAGCATAACATCAACATATCATACCCATTACACTTTCATCATTCATAAAATCAACTTACATCACCAGCATATCATCAGCACAAATCCACATTAGCTCAATGAAGATTCACAATCAAAAAGCATGCTAAAAACATCAACAATTCGCTCATAGACACACATTTCAACCGACTTTCAACCACACATCAGAATAAACATTAAACACTTATTACAACAATTTACCATTTCCCCAAGCATTCACAACTCAGCTCTGATACCACCAAATGTAACCCCCTTAGCCCGACCTAGACGGTTGACCCGGACTACGAAGATTACACGGGGAAAACCAAAGTCAACCCGAAAGTCAACCTTGATTAACGACCCCTTTTTTTTCTTTTAAAACTTGTCTAGATGCACATTAAACCTAGGCATACTCATGAGATAAGCATACTCAAAAATCACAGCAATCGGAAAACAATAAGGGACCCAATTGCACAAAATACGAATTTAGGGACCAATTTGTAAATTCTGGAAATTAAGAGGACTTTACAAATTTTTAAGTTACCATTATGAAATTAGTCATGTTTCATGCCTCTCTGCCAAATTTCACCTTAAACTCAAGCAATTGCACATACAAAAATCAGGACTAAAACGTAAAGCTTGCAAACCTCAAAACCATTCAAAACAGTGCCCAACGGTCAAGTGTTTCGAAACGGGGTTAGCCCGTTCAGGAACGGGGCTTGGCAGTAGCCAAAGTGTTTCGAAACACATCTACCCGTTTCGAAACACCCAGGCCAAATCAAGCACCTGTTTCGAAACAGGCAAGGGTGTTTCGAAACACCCTGCCCAGAAACAACAGATAGGCCTGTTTTAACACATTTAAACCCCATCGAACACGCTCCAAACCATTCCACAACAAATCAACAACAAGCCAAGCATCATACCTACCAAATGCATCAAAAGCTAGATACAAAACCACCCCTAGGTGCACCAACTCTTTCAACACATCCAACACTTAATCATGCTTTTAAAACAAGAAGCATAGCATAACGACTTATGAATAAGAAGATTCAAACGTTGCAAGCATTAAACCACATAGTTCAAAACATAAACCGAACTTGTCCAACATACACAATCTCATTAAACATCAACATAAAAGACTCTCCCCCATTGCCTTTATTATCTATAGCTATTAACCGAGACATACATCTCAAGTGGAGCTCTCCTTGAATCCCTTGCTTCTTGCTGTCCCAACTTCAAATATCTGCATTGATGGACAAAAAGGAGCGTAAGCACATAATGCTTAGTGAGGAATGCTCAGCACCAAAACACCATCAATGCAGCAAGTCATAAAACCTCTTTAAAAAGGAAACACATTTCGATAAACCAAAGTAGTGTTTGAAAACCCCTTTTTAAACAACATGCTTTAAATCATGCATTGCTCAAACATGAAAACCAACCCTTAGCTTAGAAAAGCTAAGTAACTCACTTCAAAGCACACCCTTGCAAAACCATCAATTTAACCTTTCCATGCATGAACATCATATGCAAAGTTAAATACAAATTCCTTGGAAAACACTTCCACTTCACATTATACTTTTCTCATTCTTGAAAATCATCTCAAAGCATGAAACCTTTTAAAACTACTTACGCCTTCAATCTATCTCATGCATTAAACAAATGCAACATATGAACCACAAAAACAACATTTGCATTACATGCCTTTAAAAACAAGCCTTCACAAGACTTCAATGCACTAAAGAGATTCCCATGTACATATGCACCATTCTTAATCTAAGATAAACACTTGTACAAGTTAACAAGTAATACATGCATTCTTGGTACATTACACACTTTCCATGCAACCTTGCATCATTTCAAGCATCTCATGCTTCACTACATTCAAGAACATTATATTGGCTTCCAAGTGATAATTCACAAACCATCATAACACAAGACACAATCGGATACGCGGATTACAAGCGTTGTCCCACACGCTCCATACACACTTCCGAACAACACAAGGTGGAGTTTACCGGTACAATTACAACCCCCTCAACACCCGTGATGGAGTTTAACGGTACAATCACAACCCCCTCAACATCACTCATCGGAAGTTGTATAATACACTAGCGAGAGCCGGGACACATCACAAGGCTTACACATGGAAGATACCACAACCATTGTAATCACCTTAACCAAGCTCACACACGGGAGCAACCCTCCACCGTTGTGACACTTAACAAAGTCCACCCATGAGAGCCATGCTCCATCATGGAGACATTTAACAAGGTTCACCCACGAGAGCCATCCTCCATCGTGGTGGCACTAAACCAAGCCCACCCACGAGAGCTAACCTCCATCGTGGTGACACCAATTTCCTCAATCGCTAGGATTCTTGGATGGAGTTTACGGTACAATTACAACCCCCTCGACATCCAAGGCGACTCAATTCACGGTGCACCCAATCCTATAGCCGGCTAACTACATCCGATTAAAGTAACCAAGAACCACTTACATCACTTGCCAATATAACCATTTTACCACATTAATCCATTGTTTTTACAAGCATAACCAAAATGCCAAAACCACCAATTACCATCATCACTTCACTGTTTTGAAGCATTAAACAAAGCCATTAAACAACATGCAACACTATGCATCAATTCCACAATTCCAAAGTACAAAACCAAGGATCTCTTACCTTGAGCATCCTTCACACATGACTTTCAAAACCAGCATTAAACCATGCTAAAACATGCTTTCAAAACAGAATTTAAACATGCAAATCACATGCATTGCATCCAACCATCACAAGTGCATTTAAAACCAATTCATAACACAAACCAAGAGAGAAATTACATTTACTTACTCTTGAGCTTAGCTAAGTTGTTTAGACTTAAACTAAGCTCCCAAAAACCTTTAAACATTGGTTTCAAAGCTGAAAACCCAACTTCACTCACCGATACACAAAACTAGGCTAGCCAACAAGCCTTCCAAGCATCCGAAACCTTCAACGCCACCTCTATTGCACATGGATCATTCTCCCCTGTTTCAAGCACATAACAACTAAGGATTAATGCATCATCATGCCTTAAAAACCCCATCAACACAACTCAACTCGCTGCTCTACACAAATCCAACATTTCGGCTACCAAACACAACCGAAATCACCTCCAAACTCTTCCAAAACTTAACCCAGCCAAGATCCATCACTTCTAACCATTATTAAACATCAATTAACATCCAAAATAAACTCAAACTCGTCCTTATACCTCCAGCATTAACAAAACACCAAGATCACCCCCAAAAACTATCATTTTCACAAGTAAAAACTTAGGAAAATCAACCTATTCGGGATTGCATTGATTAAACCTCAATTACACATCATTTAGACATCCAAAATACATCAAAAAGACATCTCAAAACTGAGCCCAATCATTTATTACGAATTTCTTCAAAAATTAAATCCAAATCTTGCATTTTAAGCCAAAATCAAGATCACAACATTAAAACCTTTAATAAAACTTAATTTAAGGATTGAGAACTTGGGAATTTCAGTAAAGAACTGAGTATTTAGAGGAGAAGGACGTTCATACCTCTAAATGCGGATTTTTCCTTGTTTAGAGCCAAAATTCTTGAAAATTCAATAAGCAAATGATGAGGATTTGGTGTAGAAATGATTAGAAATCATTTAGGAATTGAAATCTCAACTTTAGGTGTGAAAATCAAAGAAAAAGTTGCTGTGGAAATGTGTTTGGCTGAGGGAATTTTGAGTGAAAATGAAATGGGAAAATTTTGGTAAAAGTTAGTTATGAAACTAAAAATATCTTTTTCCCTCTTTTCTTTTTATTAATTAAACATTAAATGAGTCTTAAAAATCAAGAAAAATCTGGAGAAATCCTCCCTTAGGTAAATTAGCTCCTTAAAGATTCAATGTTTCAATCCTTTTAAAACAGTCACGAACTTTTCAAAATTTACATTTTAGTCACTAACTCAAAATGTCATATTTCCAAACCTCATTTTGTAAAATTGATTTTACCACCCTCTTATATATATTAAAAGAGGATTTTTAGATATTTTTCCATATTTTTAATGCATCCCGAACTAGGCTTTCCTTAAAACCACCTTTTATATTCGAACCGAAAATCCGACCGGTCCGGTTCAAACCCAAAACTTCTAAGCCCAAAATTGGGGTGTTACAGTTTTCTTCTTAGTGTTTTGTTGAACATGTAGGAATTAAAATGTATCTATAAAAAGGGTCATTAATCGAAGTCGGCTTTAGCGAGTTGGCTTCAATTTTCCCCGTGTAATTTTCTCAGTTCGAGTCGGGCGTCTAGGCCGGGCTAAGGGGATTACATTTGTTGGTATCAGAGCTAGGTTTCGAAAGAATTGAGGATGATGGTAAGTTAATTTGGTGAGTTTTTGATGCTTGTACTGGTATTAATGGCATGTTGGGTGTGAAAAGTATGATTTTGGTTAAATGGGGATGTTATGCTATGCTTGGATGTTGTGAATTATATGTGAGTTGAATATGATCATATGTTGATGATATGATGATATTGTAAGTTGATTTTGTGTGATAGTTGAGGTATGACTGTGGTACCCATTGCCAAAGCTATTGATAAAGGAAATTTTGTTTTGAGGAAATGAATTGAGCGACTTAGGTCCTTTCTACCGAAAGCCTGATTGATTTTATTATTGTATTTGCATTATAGTCCATTTCTTTCACCATGGGTCCGAGACGAGAGACGCGGTGAAATGCCCGAGTTGTGGCCGAAGATGGGCAGGAAGAGCAAGTAGAGAATCTACCGCCTCCTCTTCCGGGTGGACCACCTGGAGGTGGTGAGACAGGAGTTGGGTCTGGAGCTGGTGCTGGAGGTGTTGCACCTGAGGGAGCACCGGGGCAAGGTGTTCCGAATATAATAGTTCTGGTTCAAGTTATTGCTGGAGCCTTTCAGGCGGCAATAGCTGGTTTACATGCAGTTGCACCACAACAGGATGCCAATCCTGGGTTGCCTCTGGAGCGTTTACGTAGCCTGTGCGGTGCTGAGTTTAGAGGGTTGACTCCTGAGGGGTCTGAGGCTTGGTTTGAGAGTACCAAGTGAATCTTGGGACAAATGAACTGTAATAATGTCCAGAAGCTGGGTTGCGTAGTGTCGTTGTTACATAGAGATGTGTATACATGGTGGACGACTATCACAACTGGGATTTTCCGCTGGGTTTTCCGCCGAGCCAATCATCCGTTCCACCTGCCGAGGCAGTGAAAGAATCAAAGCACCAATCTGCCATTTTCCGCCGAGGCAGCAAAGTCTGGCAGCACAATACATCTTAACCTATTCAACATAGTTTCACACTACGCAGCAGCATAACCTGGCCCATTCTATCAATCTGATCTTGTCTCTTAATTACTTGTGTTATTTACTTTTCTTTTAAACAAACTAAAATTTACTTGTGCATTTAAATATTTTTTATGCAGGAATTAACATTCGAGTTCGCTGTCCAATCCTCGTGGAAGACGATATCTTTTATATTACAACTTGACAAGAGTGTGCACTTCTGCTCGTATTTAGAGTGTAACCCCCTTAACCCGGCCTAGACGGTTGACCCGAATTAAGAAAGTCACACGGGGAAAACCAAAGTCAACCCGAAAGTCAACTTTGATTAACGACCCTTTTTTTTTACTTTTTAAACTTGTCTAGATGCACTTTAGACCTAATTGTGATCACACAAACATCATACCAAAAGATCACCAACATCAGAGATCAAACAGGGACCCAATTAAACAAGATACAACTTTAGGGACCAAATTGTAAATTCTGATAATTATAAGGACTTAACCCAAATTGAAGTTACCAACTTGAAATTAATCATGTTTCATGCTTCTCTGGAAAATTTCAGCTCAAAAGGACCTCCCAAACTCAAACAATTGCACAAACAAGTTTTAGGACCAAAACGCAAACATTCCAAAACATATAACTGCCAATGTCAGCCTCCAACGGTCAACCGTTCCGAAACGGGAGACAGCCCATTTCGAAACGGGGGTCTGGCAGTGGCCTTTCCGTTTCGAAACGGCCCCTCCCGTTTCGGACGCCTGGGCACGATTAAGGCACCCGTTCCGAAACGGTAGGTGCTGTTCCGAAACACCCTGCCCAGATTGCTCCAAAACTCCACTTTAAACATGCAATTACACAACCAATCATGCTCTGAATGTCACCAAACTTTACCAGCATGCAATTCAACATATATATAACATATTAGCATCATCAATTCAACCAAACATCATCATATGCAAAAAGCCCCAATTCTATAGGCATGCTTCCTACACAAGCTAGATATTCAAGCACCAAACTTACAAAACAAGCATATAAAGATCCAATCCAAAGACCAACAATCTTAACATCAAGAAACATACTTAGGGAGTACAAAACACCTCCCAAAACATATACATGTTTTCCCCATTGCCAAATCACCCAAAAGCTAAAATGTTTAACAGAAACCTTCCATACATTGAGCTTTACTTGCACTTGAATTCTTGCCCTTCTTGCTGCCCTCAAAAGGTCTCTAATGCTCTGCATTATTGAATTAAGGAAAACGGAGAGAGCGTAAGCAAAAGCTTAGTGAGGAATGCTCAATAAAACCATCCAATAATGCATTTGTAAAACACTTTATTAAACATGCTTTAAACCATCATTTACACATGCTCAAAAGCATACTTAAACATGCATCTCATGCATCAAATCATAACATGTCATATTGGCCACAAGTGATAAATTCCATTTCTTTAAAAACAAGTTCATCAACTTTCACCCCAAGGACTTTTAAACACCTTGGCCCCAAGGACTTTTAAACACCTTGGCCTATGGACTTTTAAACACCATAGAATATATCACATCAAGGACTTTTAAACACCTTGATCCCAAGGACTTTTAAACACCTTGGCCATGGACTTTTAAACACCATGAAATGTATCACATCAAGGACTTTTAAACACCTTGATCCCAAGGACTTTTAAACACCTTGGCCTATGGACTTTTAAACACCATAGAAAGGACCACACAAGGACTTTTAACCACCTTTGTGTCCGTAACAAGAACCATCCAAGGACTTTTAACCACCTTGATGTTCTTAAGTAACAAGGCTCACTCAAGGACTTTTAACCACCTTAGTGACCTTAACCTTTTCAAAACATCACTTGCCAATATACATCATTTTCATCACTTACATCACTGTTTTAAAGCATAAAACCAAGCCATATTCATCATGCATTTAAAAGCATTAAACCACATCATTTCAATGTACAAAAGCAAGGAACTCCTACCTAGAGTTACCTTCAACATATGGCTTACATCATCAGCAAAAACCATGCTAAAACATGCTTCCAAAACAGTATGTAAAACATGCAAATAATCATTTCGCATCACAACAAAATCATGGCAACCACTAGAGAGAAATTCCGAAAACTTACGCTCGAGCTTAGCAAAGTTGTTTAGACTTAAACTAAGCTCCCAAGACATTGGTTTCAAAGCCGAAAACCCAATTTCACTCACCGATTCCACTTCGCCACTTGCCGAAGCACGAAATCAAGCTTCCGAATCAACAACTCTTGGATCCAAAGATGCCTCCCCTGATTAAACACATTAAAGCAGAGGTTTAATGCATCATCAAGCATCAAAAGCTTCAATGAAAGCACTCAAACTCGCTGCTCTCATTCCCACTCCAATTTCGGCCACCAAACACAACCGAAATTGCATCAAAACCACTTCTCAACAAAGCCCAGCCATAAACCAGCAAAACCTAACATCCATCAACACCATAAAACATCTAAAAACAACCTACAAACATCCTTATACCTCCAGCAACAACAGATCCACAAGATCACCACAAAAACATCCAAGAAACATAAGCTAAACTTAGGAAACTCAACCTATCCGGGATTGCATTAATCAAAACTCATTTCCTTATCAATTTAGAGTTCATTTAACATCAAAAACACATCTCAAATCACAGATCAATCAGATCTAACGAAAAATCATGAAAACCATCAAATCTTGCATTATAAGCCAAGATACAATTCCAAACTCAAAAGCCTTTAATTAAACATCAATTAAGAGTTGATAACTTGGGAATTTCAGTAAATAACTGATAGTTTAGAGGAGAAGGATGTTCTTACCTCCAAACTTGTTTTTCTCCACTTTTTGGAATGAAAATCCTTGTTGAAACACTTAGCAATTGAAGAGATTTGAAGATACAATGATTTGGAATCAAATGAGAGTTGAATGGAGGGATTTAGGTGAAGAAATCAGATCCAATTCTCTGGAAAAGTAGTGTTTGGTTTGAGAGAAAATGAGAGAAAGAAAGTTTAGCAAAGTTGGTTACAAAATCCAAAAATAGCCAAAATGGCTTCCCTCCAATTTTAATGACCTTTAAAATCAGATTTTAGACTTAAAATATCTTAGAAAAATCTGGAGAAATCATCTTTGGATTAATAGCTCCTTAAGGATTCAAAGTTTCAACTCTTTATAAAACAGTCACCAAACTTTCAAAATTTACATTTTGGTCACTAGCCAAAATGTCATACTTCCAAAACCCATTTTTCAAAATTGATTTCACAGTTCACTTAATTATATTAAAAGATGATTTTAGAACATTTTTCCATATTTTTAATGCAACCCGAACTAGGCTTTCCTAATTTCACCTCTTTAGATTCGAACAACACTTTGACCAAACCGGTCAACGCCCAAAACTTCTAAGCCCAAAACCGGGGCGTTACAACTCTCCCCCCCTTAAGAAATTTCGTCCTCGAAATTTACCTGAAGGAAAGAGATAAGGAAACTGCTTCAGCATGTCTTCCTTCCGCTCCCACGTGGCTTCCTCAACACCGCGATGCTTCCACAGCACCTTCACCAACTCAATGGTCTTGCCACGAAGAACCTTGCTATCCGAATCCAGAACCTTCACCGGTTCCTCATCATAGGTCAAATCCGGATTCAAAACCACTTCCTCCACAGGCATCACATGTGAAGGATCAGATCTATACTTCCAGAGCATAGAAACATGAAACACATCATGAATCTTCTCCAACTCCTGAGGTAACCTCAACCGATACGCAACAGGACCCACACGCTCAACCACCTCATATGGTCCAATGTATCTAGGGCTCAACTTGCCCTTCCGGCCAAACCGCATCACCTTCTTCCAAGGCGAAACCTTCAAGAACACACGGTCACCCACCGCATACTCTATCTCCTTACGCTTCAAATCCGCGTAAGACTTCTGCCGATCAGAAGCAGCCTTTAACCGCTCACAAATGAGCTTCACCTTCTCTGTGGTCCCTTTCAACAAAGCCGGCATCGAAACCAACTTTTGACCAGTCTCAGCCCAACAAAGAGGAGTCCTACACTTCCTCCCGTACAAAGCCTCATAAGGTGCCATCTGTATGCTCGCCTGATAACTGTTGTTATAAGCAAACTCAACCAAAGGCAGATGCTTCTCCCAAGAACCTTGGAACTCAATCACGCAGCACCTCAACATATCCTTCAAAATCTGGATAACTCGCTCAGACTGACCATCCGACTGAGGATGATAGGATGTACTGAAATGCAACCTTGTACCCAGAGCTTGATGCAAACACTGCCAGAACCGCGATGTGAACCTCAGATCCCTATCCGACACAATCGACTTGGGCACACCATGCAGCCGCACAATCTCAGCAATGTACAGCTCTGCCAGCTTATCCAAAGAAAACGTAGTATGCACAGGCAAGAAATGCGCACACTTCGTCAAGCGATCCACAATCACCCAGACCGAATTCTTTTTCGATGGAGACAAAGGTAAACCAGATACAAAATCCATGGTAACCCTCTCCCACTTCCATTCAGGGATTTTCAACGGTTGCAACAACCCTGAAGGAAACTGATGCTCAGCCTTAACTCGTTGACACACCAAACACTTGCTCACGAACTCCGCAACGTCCTTCTTCAAACCAACCCAATAGTACTCATCACGAAGATCACGATACATCTTAGTACTACCAGGGTGCATAGCAAAAGGACTACTATGACCTTCAGTCAGAATAGCACGCCCCAACTCAGCATCATTGGGCACTACTATCCGACTCCCAAAACACAGCACACCATCATCATTGAAACAGAAATCCGAAGGTCTACCCTCCGCGATATCCTGAACATGAGACACCAAGGAATCATCCAACAACTGCTTATCCTTGATCAACTGAACCATAGACGGCTTCACATGCAACTCAGCCACAAGACCACCATCACGCGATATGCTCAAGCTAGCAAACATGGCTCTCAACTCAACAGCTACCTTCCTACTCAAGGCATCAGCAACAACATTAGCTTTTCCAGGATGATACTCAATCGTCAGATCATAATCCTTGAGCAACTCCAACCAACGCCGCTGCCTAAGATTCAACTCCTTCTGAGACATCAGATACCTCAAACTCTTGTGATCTGTGTACACAGTACACTTCTCTCCATACAGATAATGCCTCCAGATCTTCAGAGCAAAAACCACTGCAGCCAGCTCAATATCGTGCGTAGGGTAATTGCGCTCATGCACTTTCAATTGCCGCGATGCATAAGCCACCACCTTACCCTCCTACATTAGCACACACCCCAAACCAACATAGGATGCATCACTGTAAACCACAAACTCTTTCCCTGATTCAGGCTGAATCAAGATAGGAGCTTGCGTCAAAGCCGCCTTCAGCTTCTCAAAAGCCTGCTGTCTCGCTTCTGTCCACTCATACTTAACATCCTTCTGCAACAGCTTTGTCAAAGGAGCAGCAATCTTGGAAAACCCATCCACAAACCTTCGGTAGTATCCCGCTAAACCAAGGAAACTACGGACCTCATGAACAGACTTAGGAACCTTCCAGCTCATCACCGCCTCAATCTTCTGAGGATCAACACGAATCCCCTCAGCTGAGACCACATGCCCAAGAAAAACCACCTCTCTTAACCAGAACTCACACTTGCTCAGCTTAGCATAAAGCTGATTCTCCAACAAAGCTTGCAAAACAATCCTCAAATGCTCTTCATGCTCCTCCTCAGTACGCGAGTACACGAGGATATCATCAATGAACACCACAACAAACTTATCCAGGTATTCATGAAACACACGATTCATCATGTCCATGAAAGCAGCAGGAGCATTTGTCAACCCAAACGGCATCACAAGAAACTCATAATGCCCATACCTTGTCCTGAAAGCTGTCTTAGGCATATCCACATCCTTCACCTTCAACTGATAATACCCTGACCTCAAGTCAATCTTAGAGAACACAGCAGCTCCCCGAAATTGATCAAAGAGGTCATCAATCCTCGGCAAAGGATACCGATTCTTGATAGTCAACTTGTTCAGCTGACGGTAATCAATGCACATTCTCATAGTGCCATCCTTCTTCTTCACAAACAAGACCGGTGCTCCCCAAGGTGACACACTCGGCCGGATGAAACCACGATCAAGCAACTCTTGCAACTGCGTCTTCAGCTCCTTCAGCTCCTTAGGTGCCATTCTATAGGGAGTAATGGACACAGGAGTTGTATTCTCATACAGCTCAATTCCAAACTCCACCTCGCGGTTAGGAGGTAAACCAGGCAACTCCTCAGGAAAAACACCAGGAAACTCCTTTACAACCCTGATATCTTGCACCCTCAACTCCTTAGAGCTAGGATTCATCACAAAAGCTAGATAGGCTTCGCAACCTTGCCTCAGCATCCTGCTCGCCTCCAAAGAAGATACCACATTGGCAAGAAACTTCACATTCTCACCAACCACCACAACTTCATAATCATCCGCAAGCTTAAGCGAAACACGCTTATTCTCACAATCCACAACAGCACGATGCTCAGCAAGCCAATCCATACCAAGGATCACATCAAAACCATAGAAGGGCAACTCCATAAGATCAACATGAAAGACATGCTCTTGAACAACCAAAGGGCACCTTCTATACAACTTTCGAGTCACAACAGTCTCACCAAAAGAACTAGTGACCCGAACACCAACATCCAAAGACTCAACAGGCAAACCAAGCAATTCAGCATGCTCACGAAGAATATATGAATGCGTAGATCCAGAATCAATCAAAGAAAGCAATGACAAGGACTGCAAAGTAAAGGTACCTGCAATCACATCTGCATCATTCCTGCCCTCTCTCTGAGCATACACCCTCGCTTGGCCTCCACCTTCAGGCTGAATAGCTACAACATGAGCTACCCCTCGGCCACCTTCCTCTCTCCTCAGGAAATTACCACGGCCGCGCCCACGACCTCTCTGTGGTGCAGCAACAACAGGAGCACGCACCTGCTCACCAGCCATCCTCGGACAATCTCGCCTCAAGTGGTCCGCAGAACCACAATTCCAGCACCCATTCCCAGCATTACCAGCTGTTGCAACAGGAGCTTGTGCCACTCTCTCAGCACGAGGACAGTCACGCTTCAAGTGACCACGGGAACCACAAATCCAACAAGCACTAGGATCAGCTCTAGCATTGCCTCCTCTAGCAGATGCACCACCACCTCTCCTGGCTGAGGACTGATACTTCTGATCTCGTCCCCTCTTGTTCCGTCCACCTCCGGAGCTATACTCAGCAGCTCGCTTGCCAGCACCCTTAGCAGACAAACTCAGATTCATCTCAACATCCTTTGCTCGGCCCACCAACACATCAAAATCATCATACTCGGCGGCCAGCAAATACATCTTAACATCCGTCACAAGACCGTAACGGAACCTCTCGCACCTTGCCCTCTCATCAGGTATCAGCTCCGGTGCATACTGACTGAGCCGTACAAACTGTACCTCGTACTCAGCTACACTCATGCTCCCTTGGGTAAGAGATATGAATTCACGCTTCTTCTCATCAAGATATCTCACTCCCAGATATCTTCTTTTAAACACATTCTGAAAGAATGTCCAGGTAACATCAGCTTCAGCCATTCCAGAAATGGTAGTCGTCCACCATGTATAAGCATCGTCCTGCAGCAAGGACACAACACAGCCCAGCTTTTGCACATCCGTGCAACTCATCTGACCCAAGATACGCTTGGTACTTTCCAGCCAAGCCTCAGAACTCTCAGCTGACAAACCTCTAAACTCAGTCCCTCCAAGACTGTGCAGACGCTCCAAAGGCAATCTGACTCCAGCATCTCCCTGAGCTCCAGCTACTGCTGCTCGAAAAGCACCCGCAATAGATTGTACCAAAACAGACATATCAGGCATAGCTTGCCCCTGACCAACCTCTGGTCCAGCAGCTCCAGCACCAGCATCAGCTGCAGCTTCAGCTCCCGCACCTCCAGCACCACCACCAGGCGGAGGAGGGGGTAACACAGCACTACCAGTGTGCTCTTCATTCTCATTCTCGTTAGGAGCCGTAGCTCTCGCATTACCTCTTAACTCTCTATGTGGTGCCATACTTTTACCATGCAATCACAACACAAATAAAACAAAGTCAGGCCCAGCAAGGTAAGCAATCCAAGTATTCAAGCTCAATTTCATTTCAAAACAACATCTTTCCTTTAGCTTTTGTTTGGCAATGGGTACCCTCAACATGCAACATCAGAGCATACAACTCAACTGCATCAACATTTCAAACCACTGAACATGCTTTCAAACAACAAGCATATAGCATACATACTTCAAACATGCATACAAACATTCCCAATTACTCGAGAACTCAGCTCTGATACCACCAAATGTAACCCCCTTAACCCGGCCTAAACGGTTGACCCGAATTAAGAAAGTCACACGGGGAAAACCAAAGTCAACCCGAAAGTCAACTTTGATTAACGACCCTTTTTTTTACTTTTTAAACTTGTCTAGATGCACTTTAGACCTAATTGTGATCACACAAACATCATACCAAAAGATCACCAACATCAGAGATCAAACAGGGACCCAATTGAACAAGATACAACTTTAGGGACCAAATTGTAAATTCTGATAATTATAAGAACTTAACCCAAATTGAAGTTACCAACTTGAAATTAATCATGTTTCATGCTTCTCTGCAAAATTTCAGCTCAAAAGGACATCCCAAACTCAAACAATTGCACAAACAAGTTTTAGGACCAAAACGCAAACATTCCAAAACATATAACTGCCAATGTCAGCCTCCAACGGTCAACCGTTCCGAAACGGGAGACAGCCCGTTTCGAAACGCGGGGCCGTTCCGAAACAGGCATAGCCCGTTTCAAAACGGGGGTCTGGCAGTGGCCTTTCCGTTTCAGAACGGCCCCTCCCGTTTCGGATGCCTGGGCACGATTAAGGCACCCGTTCCGAAACGGTAGGTGCTGTTCCGAAACACCCTGCCCAGATTGCTCCAAAACTCCACTTTAAACATGCAATTACACAACCAATCATGCTCCGAATGTCACCAAACTTTACCAGCATGCAATTCAACATATATATAACATATTAGCATCATCAATTCAACCAAACATCATCATATGCAAAAAGCCCCAATTCTATAGGCATACTTCCTACACAAGCTAGATATTCAAGCACCAAACTTACAAAACAAGCATATAAAGATCCAATCCAAAGACCAACAATCTTAACATCAAGAAACATACTTAGGGAGTACAAAACACCTCCCAAAACATATACATGTTTTCCCCATTGCCAAATCACCCAAAAGCTAAAATGTTTAACAAAAACCTTCCATACATTGAGCTTTACTTGCACTTGAATTCTTGCCCTTCTTGCTGCCCTCAAAAGGTCTCTAATGCTCTGCATTATTGAATTAAGGAAAACGGAGAGAGCGTAAGCAAAAGCTTAGTGAGGAATGCTCAATAAAACCATCCAATAATGCATTTGTAAAACACTTTATTAAACATGCTTTAAACCATCATTTACACATGCTCAAAAGCATACTTAAACATGCATCTCATGCATCAAATCATAACATGTCATATTGGCCACAAGTGATAAATTCCATTTCTTTAAAAACAAGTTCATCAACTTTCACCCCAAGGACTTTTAAACACCTTGGCCCCAAGGACTTTTAAACACCTTGGCCTATGGACTTTTAAACACCATAGAATATATCACATCAAGGACTTTTAAACACCTTGATCCCAAGGACTTTTAAACACCTTGGCCATGGACTTTTAAACACCATGAAATGTATCACATCAAGGACTTTTAAACACCTTGATCCCAAGGACTTTTAAACACCTTGGCCTATGGACTTTTAAACACCATAGAAAGGACCACACAAGGACTTTTAACCACCTTTATGTCCGTAACAAGAACCATCCAAGGACTTTTAACCACCTTGATGTTCTTAAGTAACAAGGCTCACTCAAGGACTTTTAACCACCTTAGTGACCTTAACCTTTTCAAAACATCACTTGCCAATATACATCATTTTCATCACTTACATCATTGTTTTAAAGCATAAAACCAAGCCATATTCATCATGCATTTAAAAGCATTAAACCACATCATTTCAATGTACAAAAGCAAGGAACTCCTACCTAGAGTTACCTTCAACATATGGCTTACATCATCAGCAAAAACCATGCTAAAACATGCTTCCAAAACAGTATGTAAAACATGCAAATAATCATTTCGCATCACAACAAAATCATGTCCACCACTAGAGAGAAATTCCGAAAACTTACGCTCGAGCTGAGCAAAGTTGTTTAGACTTAAACTAAGCTCCCAAGATATTGGTTTCAAAGCCGAAAACCCAATTTCACTCACCGATTCCACTTCGCCACTTGCCGAAGCACAAAATCAAGCTTCCGAATCAACAACTCTTGGATCCAAAGATGCCTCCCCTGATTAAACAAATTAAAGCAGAGGTTTAATGCATCATCAAGCATCAAAAGCTTCAATGAAAGCACTCAAACTCGCTGCTCTCATTCCCACTCCAATTTCGGCCACCAAACACAACCGAAATTGCATCAAAACCACTTCTCAACAAAGCCCAGCCATAAACCAGCAAAACCTAACATCCATCAACACCATAAAACATCTAAAAACAACCTACAAACATCCTTATACCTCCAGCAACAACAGATCCACAAGATCACCACAAAAACATCCAAGAAACATAAGCTAAACTTAGGAAACTCAACCTATCCGGGATTGCATTAATCAAAACTCATTTCCTTATCAATTTAGAGTTCATTTAACATCAAAAACACATCTCAAATCACAGATCAATCAGATCTAACGAAAAATCATGAAAACCATCAAATCTTGCATTATAAGCCAAGATACAATTCCAAACTCAAAAGCCTTTAATTAAACATCAATTAAGAGTTGATAACTTGGGAATTTCAGTAAAGAACTGATAGTTTAGAGGAGAAGGACGTTCTTACCTCCAAACTTGTTTTTCTCCACTTTTTGGAATGAAAATCCTTGTTGAAACACTTAGCAATTGAAGAGATTTGAAGATACAATGATTTGGAATCAAATGAGAGTTGAATGGAGAGATTTAGGTGAAGAAATCAGATCCAATTCTCTGGAAAAGTAGTGTTTGGTTTGAGAGAAAATGAGAGAAAGAAAGTTTAGCAAAGTTGGTTACAAAATCCAAAAATAGCCAAAATGGCTTCCCTCCAATTTTAATGACCTTTAAAATCAGATTTTAGACTTAAAATATCTTAGAAAAATCTGGAGAAATCATCTTTGGATTAATAGCTCCTTAAGGATTCAAAGTTTCAACTCTTTATAAAACAGTCACCAAACTTTCAAAATTTACATTTTGGTCACTAGCCAAAATGTCATACTTCCAAAACCCATTTTTCAAAATTGATTTCACAGTTCACTTAATTATATTAAAAGATGATTTTAGAACATTTTTCCATATTTTTAATGCAACCCGAACTAGGCTTTCCTAATTTCACCTCTTTAGATTCGAACAACACTTTGACCAAACCAGTCAACGCCCAGAACTTCTAAGCCCAAAACCGGGGCGTTACATAGAGAACACCTCAACGCTCTACAAATTTTTGGCACCGTTGCCGGGGATTGGTAACAGTAAATTCGTCTTTATTTTTTGCACTTTTTATTGCATTTAATTTCTGTTTTTATTTTTTCCTTTTTATTCAAAAAAGAGAAAAAAAAGAATTTTACATTTTCTTGTCTAGTGTATGACTAGAGCCAACCCCTCGACCGAAATCATTTTCATAAACGAGATAGAACGAAGAGCAAGAGAACTAAAGAAAGAAGCAAGAGAAGCCCTTAGAAAAGCTAAGGAAGAAGGAAAAGAAAAAGAAGCCATGCATAACGGCCATGACAACAACTCTGCCAACATTTCCCGAGGCGGCATTGATAGGCAGCAAGATCCGCCACCTAGGCAGCAACCCCCATTTCCGTCCAGGTAGCAACAGTATGTGCAAACAACCAGGGACAATTTGGAGCACAATTTCAGAGGATTTGATCCAACTATGGCTGATCCTAAAATTGAAGCAGATTACTGCGAGCTGAAATCAGTGATGTTCAACATGATAAACACATTGGGGCAATTTGGAGGAACTTCCGCGGAAGATGCTCGTCAGCACTTGAGAAGAATCCTATACATTTGCAAAACTTTTAAGATACATGGAGTCCATCAAGATGTGCTTAAGCTCAAATTATTTCCCTATTCACTAAGGGATAGAGCAAAAAAGTGGCTAAACAACCAACCAGCAGGATCATTCAACACTTGGACGGAGTTGTGCAAGGACTTCCTCGATCGTTTCAGCCCTTCAAACGTGATTGATAGATTAAGAAACGAAATCACTTTTTTCCGCCAAGGAGATGACGAACCAATGTATGAAGCTTGGGAGAGGTACCAACAGATGTTGAACAACTGCCCGCTTCACGGTTTCCCATCCTGGAATCAAGTGTCGATGTTCTATAATGGAGTAAATTAGCCCAAACGAATGATGCTTATCGCTTTAGCCAACGGAATCATCCTGGATAGACCACCCGAGGAGGCACTACAGATTCTGAATAGAATTGCAAAAAATGACTACAAGTTCCTTACAGCCCGCGGCGGCGGCATAAGGCGGCCAACAATTGTGAATGAAGTAGAAGCCACAAAATCTGTCACTGCCCGTCTGGATAAACTGACACAACTGGTGATGAATATGGCCAAACCTGCTGGGAAAACATATGAGGCTAAGGCTATGGAGCCCTTTTGTGATGAGTGTGGGGGAAACAATGATTCCTCTGAATGTACTGATTCTGCCAAATTTATGGGGACCTATGAGAGGAACAGCAGACCCAACACCAACACATACAATCCATGCTGGAAAAAGAACCCAAATTTCCCCTGGAGTAACCCTACCACTACTGTAAATCCAAACCAGCAACCAGGAGGATATTAGCAGAACCTGTCCCAGCAGCAGCCTCAACCGCAACATAATACGAACAATAATTCATTAGAATCTACTTTACATACTTTTATGTCTCGCACTAGTGATTCTATTGTTGGTACTAATAAATTCATTGACAAGACTGAGTCCTTCATGGACATGACTGAGATGCGGATGAACAACCATGAGGTAGCAATAAAGAACCTGGAGACCCAGTTCGGGCAGTTCACTAAGATCATAAGCAACATGTCGATGGGTGCATCATCCAGCAACACTGAGGCAACAACAAAACCCACTTATGAGCAATGCAAAGCAATAACGACAAGAAGTGGGAAACAACTAGATGAACCCAGAGTTGAGAAGCCAAAGGAAAAGCAACTAGAACTGCCCGCCGCAGCAGCACATGAACAACCTATTGTGGCAGCAAAACAAATTGATGCCCCGACAGAAAAGATGGACAACAACCCTGAGACAGATGGTCCTAAACCCCTACATATCATATTTCCTTGTAACGAATGCATCCAGGACATCCGTCTATCGCCGCCTATCCCCTAAAGACTTAAACAGTAAAAGCAAGAGCACCAGTTCCAGAAATTTTTGGATATTCTTAAGCAGGTGCACACCAAATATCCCACTCGTGGAAGCCATACAAAACATGCCAAATTATGCGAAGTATTTGAAAGATATGGTTTCCAAGAGAAGGAGAGTTGGGGAATTTGAGACGGTAGCTGTCACTGAATAGTGCATGGCAATGATGCATAACAAGGTGTCGCCTAAATGGACAGACCCAAACAGCTTTATCATTCCATGCAAGATAGGCATCAACCATGATATGAGAGCTCTATATGACCTAGGAGCAAGCATTAATCTGATGCCCAAGGCTGTCTTCAACATATTAGGAATTGGAAAAGTAAAACCAATCTCAATCATGCTCCAATTAGCTGACCATTCCTTTGTGCAACCGGAAGGAAAAGTTTAAGACATCCTTGTACGAGTAGGCAACTTCATTTTTCCAGCTGATTTTCTTATATTGGATTGTGAGGCAGATGAGAACGCCCCTATCATTCTTGGGCGACATTTCTTAGCTACAGGCAGAACATTAATAGATGTGGAGAATGTGGAACTCATAATGAGGGTTGACAATCAGAACATAAAGATACACATTTTATAGCACATGCAACCAACCAAGGAAAAAGAGACATGCCAAGACACACATGCCTCCAAGGTCAGCACAAAAATAGAGCAAGGCAGCAGCCGCCATGGTAGATATCAGGGCAACAACAAGAACCCCAAGGAGCAAGATGACCCACCTGGACAAAGAGCAAAACACAACCAGCTCAGGAAGTGGTTATGTTTGGGAGATGCACCTCAATGCACTCCCAACATAACCTAATTAATTTTTAATATCTTTCTTTTTATTTTTATGCTCTAGGATTAGATTTTAGTTTATTACATTTTATTTTTCGCATTTTTATTTTTATTTTAAGTTTTCTTTATTTTGTTAATTATTTTTATTTTAGGTTTAGGAATAAATAAGCAGGACCAAGAAGAAGACCCAACAAGGAGCCCGCCCACCATGCCTTCGAAACAATTGAAGGTAGCCCAACGAAAAAAACATAATGGCTATATTACCGCTAACGGCTAGCTGCCAATGACTACAGTGTAATAGGCATTAAATCCCGTAACACGCGTCATAAAATCTACCCGTTGGGAATTTAATGCTGCCACGGCGTCTCTCGGCAACCCCTATATATACCTCGCCATTTCATTCATTTTCTTCACTTCATCTCCTTATTTAAACCTCTTCTGCGTCAACTTGCTTTCTTAATATTTTCTATTTACAGTTACTTTCAGATTACAAACGCCTCACAACTATGGCAACATCATAATCCAAACCCTCCTTCCAGAGATTCTTCTCCGAGTTAGACCAGAAAAGACACAGGACGCAATTTGCCAATCGAGCAGTTTGGGAGGAGCAAGGGGTTCACTACTCACAGCATACGAGAGACTCGGGTCTCGAGCCCGCCTCTTTGAAAAGATCCATAGCCAAGGGTTGGAAATCTTTGCAAAGCAGCTTGAGTTGGCCAACGTCACCCTCGTTCGAGAATTCTACGCCCACCAACCCTGCCCAGAAGTTACATTCGTTTTTGTCAGAGGGGAGGCAGTAAAACTCAACGCCACCACCATCAATAGGTTCTATGGGCTGGAGAGGGAAGACAATCCCCATGAGGAATGGCGATAGACACTAACAACCTTTAGCTACGACAGAATGAAGGACATGCTCTGTGAACCAAACACCACGTGGGTGGCGGGGAAACACAGCGGGTCTGTTCAGCACCGCCATCTGCTGCCGGAGGAAATGCTGTGGAACACATTCATCAAAAGGCGCTTGCTGCCCACCTCCCATAACACAACTGTTGATCGCCCTCGTCTCACCTTGATCCATTCAATCATGAACAATCGGCCGATTAACGTGGGAGACATAGTTTGCAAGGAGATCCACAGCTGCTACTAGAAGTCGAAGGGCAGACTATACTCCCCATCCCTCATCACCAGACGTTGCACGAACTTCAATGTCCTCTCCGACTCCAAAGATGTGCTGACACCATTACGGAAGGGTTGGACCAGAAAATTCAGGCTCAAGATGATCCAGGTGCCTGAGACAGAGCCAATCACACCGTCCCAGCCGTCGGTCGACAACACAACTGCCCAGACAGCAAGAGGCAGTACGGAGGCTGCCCAAAACCCTGAAGTCCTCCAGCCGCTTCGCACACTGATTGAAAGTAACAAGAGAATTGAGCGGCATCAACTAACTTTCATGAAATATGTGGGTGAAGTTCAAGAGGCCTTTGTGGCTTATCTTCTGCAGAAGTTTCCAACGACGGTCCCTTGGTGCCCAGATTCCCAGAGGACTTGGCCATCGCAGCTGAACCAAGAGAGGCTACACTGCTAGAAGTTGTTGCCCGCCACGCCGCCAGATGCCTTCTCCCGCATGATACCATCCTACTTTGCCACCTCCTCCTCTCACATGGTGGCCGACACTCTAGAGAGGCATCAACAACAATACTCTCCAGCCCTCATAGTGGCAACAATGCAGACACCTCCCCGTCCAAATATTCTAGGTAGCATCAAGAGAACAAATGACCACAGCGGAGCCATCGGCAGCACCCATGGCAGAACCAAGAAGGAAAAGGAAAAGGCATATAATCTCGGCCAAACTGGCACCGGAGGATGAGGACTTAGAAACTGAACCAGTCCACATTGAAGCTCCTCGCCCTACGCCCAAGAGAGTTTAGCCACTGCGCATAGCAAAGACGTCACCTACCAAGCCTACTGCCATAGCTTATGGTGTTTTACCTTTGCCATAGCTTGGTATCTTAAGCATGCTTGGATAGATAAAATGTCATCATGGTATGAAGTGGTTGAGGAGTATGATTTGTTGTTTGCTGGTGTTTATAAGTCTATTAGATAGATTATATCATGTATGCATGATTTGAGCTTGTTTGGATGTGTTTTAGTAAGTTTAAATGATGTTGGAATGAGCCATTCTGGTATGCGTATTGATACACGAGGAAGTGTATCGATACACTAAGGCAAAATTGAGACATTTCAGCACAGGGGTATCGGTACGGATTTCACGCGGACCGATACGCCCAAGCCAAGTTTGAAGGGCATACCGATATGCGGGGAAGCGTTTCGATACGCTCTTCCCTTCATTTGCTACTGTCTTCCCGCGTATCGATACATGCTCAAGTGTATCGATACGAGTAGTTAAAATTCGGTTAAAAGTATCTTTGTAAGTCTTGAAATGTTAGGTTTTGGTCCTTGAATGATATTTGACTAATTGGATGAGTTTGGATGTTCGTTTTGAACTGAAATTTGGCATGATGGCATATTACATGACTAATTGAGAGTTGGTAACTTTAAAATCTGAAAAGTCCTTGTATTTTCGGTAGTTTACAAAATGGTCCCTAAAAGTCATAAGTATGCAATTGAACCCCTAGTTGAACTTCGATCGTTGTGCTGTTTCTTTCTTTGGTTCTGCTGAACACATAGGTTAATAAAGTGCATCTAGAAAAGTTAAAAAGAGAAAAAAAGGGTCGTTAATCAAGGTTGACTTTCGGGTTGATTTTGGTTTTCCCCGTGTAATCTTCGTATTTCGGGTCGGGCGTCTAGGTCAGGCTAAGGGGGTTACATTTTTTGGTATCAGAGCCAGGTTTCAAAAGAATTGAGAATGTTGGTATGTGGATTTGATATGTATTGATGTATGTTGTTTGAAAAGCATGCAATTGGTAGAATTTTGAAGCTTATGTTATGCTTGATTTATGTGAATCGCATGAGGGATGATTAGGATTGTTTGATAATGATACGATATTGATCTGTGCTATTTTTGGAATGATGGAAAGCATGTTGAGCATGATGTATCATTGTATGCTATGCCATGTTGAGGGGAATCGGGGTGCCCATTGCCTTATTACAGTAATCAAATGTTTTTTCTGTAAACTTTGATCCTTGCTTGAAGCTGGCCTAAATGGTTTGATTTGTTTTTGTTGTTATGCTTTGTTTAAAATAGCACTATGGGTCCGAGAAGAGAGCTAAGGTCCAATACGATAGTGCCTCAGGGTGACCAGGGTGAGCAAGGGGCTGATGTCCCTCATGGTGGAAATCTACCTCCTCCGCCACCACCTGGAGGTGGGGAGCAGGTGCAACAAGGACATGCTGGTCTGGGTTTGGGTGATTTGGCGCCACTGGTTCAAGCGATCACTGGAGCGTTTCAGGTTGTTGTTATCGGAGCGCATGTACATGCCCCTGCAGCTGGGCAGGCGGGCTTACCGTTGGAGATGTTGAGGAGCCTAGGAGCTGTGGAGTTCTTTGGAATGTATCATGAGGCGTCCGAGGCCCGGTTAGCAAATATGATCCGTATCATGGATCAAATGGGCTGTAATGACGTGCGCAAGTTGGGATGCGCATTTTCTTTGTTGCAAGGCGATGCCTACAGCTGGTGGACGACTACCATTGCTGGATTGGAACCCGATGAGGTTGATTGGGAGTATTTTAGAGGTGCCTTCAAGAGGAAGTATCTGGGGGTGAGATACTTGGACGAGAATAAACGTGAGTTTATGTCGCTGGTTCAGGGCAACCTTTTTGTGGCTGAGTACGAGGTCCAATTTGTACGTCTGAGCCATTATGCTCTTGAGCTGATACCTAGTGAGAGGCACCGATGTGATCGCTTCTAGTACGGGCTGGTACAGGAAGTTAAGACATATATGTTGGCCGCGGACTACACCGACTTTGATGTGCTTGTATGTCGAGCCAAAGACATCGAGCAAAACTTGGGTTTGGCATCCCAAAGAGTTGGTGTGAGATTTAGAAAGAGAGCAGCTAAGTCTAGTTCCGGAGGTGGACGGAACAAGAGGGGACAAGATAGGAGATACCAGCCTGTTGTTAGGCAGGGTAATGGTGGACATGGTGCACCTGCTCAGGGAGATAGGATGAGGGATGAACAGAACACGTACTGGACGTGTGGGTCTCGAGGTCATTTGAGGCGAGATTGTCCTCGAGCGGCTAGAGAGGTTCAGGCTCCTGTTGTGGTGACAGGGAATTCATGTTTGAATTGTGGTTCGGTGGATCACATGAGGAGGGAGTGTCCCTTGTTGGTTGGTGGAGGCCAAGGACGTGCTCCTGTTGTAGCTGCACCTCAGAGAGGCCATGGGCGCAGCCGAGGGAACTTCCAGACGAGATATGAGGGTTAGAGAGGCGTTGCTCATGTGGTAGTAGTTCGGTCAGAGGGAGGCGGTCCTGCCGGGGTCTATGCTCAGCGCGAGGAGCGCAATGATACCTATGTTATCGCAGGTACCTTTGCTATTCAGTCTTTATCATTGCTGGCTTTGATTGATTCTGGATCTACGTATTCCTATATCTTGGGTGAGCATGCGCATTTGCTTGATATACCTGTTGAGTTGCTTGAAGTAGGAATGCAAGTGACTAGTTCTTTTGGTGAGACTGTAGTCACTAGGAAGTTGTATAGGAGATGCCCTTTATCTTTGCAAGGTCATGTATTCCTTGTTGATTTGATGGAGTTACCTTTCTACGGATTCGATGTAATCCTTCGCATTGATTGGTTGACGGAACATAGAGCGGTGGTAGGTTTTGAAGTCAAGCGGGTCACCTTAAAGTTGGCCGATGATTATGAAGTAGTGGTGGTAGGCGAGAATGTAAAATTCTTGTGGAATGTGATTTCGGCTTTGGAAGCAAACTGTATGATGAGGTTAGGTTGTGAGGCTTAACTTGCCTATGTGATGAATCCTGGCACCAAGGATGTGCGTGTGCAGGACATTCGAACTGTTCGCGATTTTCGGGGTGTCTTTCCGGAGGAATTGCCTGGGTTGCCACCAAATAAGGAAGTTGAGTTTGGTATAGAGTTGTACGAGAATACGACTCCACTGTCCATTGCTCCTTATCGCATGACACCTAAAGATCTAAAAGAGTTGAAAACGCAATTGTAGGAGTTGTTGGATCGAGGTTTCATTCGGCTTAGTGTGTCACCTTGGGGTGCACCAGTCTTATTTGTAAAGAAGAAAGATGGGACAATGCGGATGTGCATAGATTATCGGCAACTGAACAAGTTGATGATCAAGAATAAGTATCCCTTGCCTAGAATTGATGATCTCTTTGATCAGTTTCGGGGAGCCTCAGTGTTTTCTAAAATAGACTTGAGATCGGGGTATTATCAGCTGAAGGTGAAGGATGAGGACGTACCTAAGACAGCTTTTTGGACAAGGTACGGGCATTACGAGTTCTTAGTGATGCCGTTTGGTATGACCAACACACCTGTAGCTTTCATGGACATGATGAATCGTGTATTCCATGAATTCTTGGATCAGATTGTGGTGGTGTTCATTGATGATATCCTTGTGTATTCGCGTACCGAGGAGGATCATGATAGACACTTGAGAATCGTTTTGCAAGTTTTGTTGGAGAATCAGTTGTATGCCAAGCTAAGTAAGTGTGAGTTTTGGCTTAAGGAGGTGGTCTTCCTTGGACATGTTGTGTCAACTGAGGGTAGACGAGTTGATCCGCACAAGGTAGAGGCTGTGATGGGATGGAAGGTGCCTAAGTCAGTGACGGAGGTACGAAGTTTCCTTGGTCATGCTGGGTATTACCGTAGGTTTGTCGAGGGTTTCTCGAAGATAGCTGCACCGTTAACCAAGTTGTTGCAAAAGAATGTTCGCTTTGAGTGGACTGATGCGAGACAACAAGCTTTTGAAAAGTTGAAAGAAGCTTTGACGCGAGCTCCTGTTTTGATTCAACATGAGTCTGGTAAGGAGTTTGTGGTCTATAGTGATGCGTCCATTGTTGGTTTGGGCTGCGTGTTTATGCAGGAGGGTAAGGTAGTGGCCTATGCATCTAGGCATTTAAAGGTACATGAGTGCAACTACCCTACTCATGATCTTAAGCTTGCGACTGTGGTGTTTGCCCTGAAAATTTGGAGGCATTACCTGTACGGTGATAAGTGTGTTGTGTTCACGGATCATAAGAGCTTAAAGTATCTTATGTCTCAAAAGGAGTTGAATCTTAGGCAGCGTCGCTGGGTAGAGTTGCTTAAAGATTATGATCTGACGATTGAGTATCACCCGGGTAAGGCTAATCTTGTGGCCGATTCTTTGAGCCCGAAAGTGGTTGTGGAGTTGAGGGTAATGTTTGCTCGCTTGAGCATTTTGCGTGATGGTGGTCTTATAACTGAATTGCAAGTGAAACCATCTCTGATTCAGTTGATCAAAGATAAGCAATTGTTAGATGATTCATTTGTTTCGCATGTTCAGGACATTGCGGAGGGTATACCTTCATATTTCAGCTTTAGTGATGATGGTGTTTTGTGCTTTGGAAGTCGAATAGTGGTGCCGGATGATGTCGAGTTGAGGCGCACTATCCTGACTGAAGCTCATAGTTGTCCTTTTTCTATGCACCCTGGTAGTACAAAGATGTATCGTGATTAGAAGGATGAGTACTACTGGGTGGGGTTGAAAAAGGATGTGGCAGAGTTCGTTAGTAAGTGCAGGGTGTGTCAGCGAGTGAAGGCTGAACATCAGGTTCCTTCGGGGTTGTTGTAGCCTTTGAGAATCCCAAAATGGAAGTGGGAGAGGATCACCATGGATTTTGTGTCTGGATTGCCTTTGTCGCCATCAAAGAAGAATTCAGTTTGGGTGATTGTTGATCGCCATACGAAATGTGTACATTTTCTGCCTGTGCATACTACGTATACCTTGGATATGTTGGTTGAGCTGTACATAGCTGAGATTGTGCGGTTGCACAGTGTTCCAAAGTCTATAGTATCGAATATGGATCCGAGGTTTACAGCACGATTTTGGGAATGTTTGCATCAAGCCTTGGGTACACGATTGAATTTCAGTACCTCTTATCATCCTCAGACGGATGGACAGCCGGAACGTGTGATCCAAGTGCTTGATGACATGTTGTGGTGCTGTTTGATAGGTTTTCATGGTTCTTGGGAGAAGCACTTGACGTTGGTTGAATTTGTGTATAATAACAGTTATCAGGCAAATATTCAAATGGCTCCATACGAGGCTTTGTATGGGAGGCAATGTAGAACCCCTCTTTGTTAGGCAGAAGCTGGGAAAAAGTTGATTTTGATGTCAGCTATGTTAAAGGGAACCACCGAGAAGGTGAAGCTCATTTGTGAGCGTTTGAAGGCAGCATCGAATAGGCAAAAGTCTTACGCGGACCTGGAGCGTAAGGAGATTGAGTTCACGGTTGGCGAACGTGTGTTCTTGAAAGTATCACATTGGAAAAAGGTGATGAGATTTGGGCGTAAGGGTAAGCTTAGCCCAAGGTTCATTGGACCTTATGAGGTTGTGGAGCGAATTGGTCGTGTGGCATAACAGTTAAGATTGCCTGCGGAGTTGGAGAAGATACATGATGTGTTTCATGTCTCTATGTTACGGAGGTACATATCGGATCCTTCGCATGTGATGCCTGTGGAGGAGATAGAGTTGAATCTGGATCTGTCTTATGATGAAGAACTAGTGAATGTTCTGGATGTGAGCAGTAAAGTTCTTCGTGGTAAGACGATAGAGCTTGTGAAGGTGTTGTGGCGACACCGGGGAGTTGAGGAGGCCACGTGTGAAAGCAAGGCGGACATACAGAAGCAATTTCTGCACCTTTTTCCTTCGGGTAAAATTTTGAGGATGAAATTTCTTAAGTCGGGGAGAGTTGTCACGCCCTGGGTTTGGGCCTAGATGTTTTAGACATCGGACCGGACCGGTCGAGAACAGTTCGAATCACGTAAGGTGATTTTAAGAAATCAAGGATCGAGATAGGATAAAAATGTGGTAAGAATTGCTAAAATTCTCTAAAAGTATGTTTAAGAGGTTAGTCAAATCAATTTTACAAAAAGAGTTTCGGAAATGGGACATTTCGAGTAGTGACCAAATTGTATAGTTTCAAAACTATGGAAAATGTGATTTTTAAAGAAGAAGCCAAAATTTTAGAATCTTTAGGGTGATTTATGGCATTTTAAACTTTCCTTAATGTGACATGTGTTTTAAATGGCTTTAATTGGTTTTATTTTAATTAATTAAAATAGGTAGTTTATGTTTACAAAACTACAATTTTCTCTTCATTTTTAGCCAAACACTATTTTCATTCTTTTCTCTCCAGAATTCCATCCTCCCAAACACTTTTCTAACATTCCCTAATCAATTTTCAAGAAATCGTTTCAAGTCCTTCAAGATTTTACTAAGGAAAACTTGTCATTCATTGAGGAAAGCAAGGATGGGAGGTAAATCTCGTTCTCAACCTCTAATCAAAGTTCTTTATTGAAATTCCCAAGATCTTTGGCTTCTAATTAATGTTTTTGGTTGAGTTTTCATTACATTTTTTATTGTAGATCAAAATCTTGTAAAACATGGTTGAAATCTTAATTTTTGGACTTGTTTTTTTAAGCTCTGTTATGTATTGATTTTAATTGATTTTAAGTGGGTTACTATGTTGAAATGATGTTTTGATAACATAGATCCCAAAATCCTTGAGATCCTTGAGTTTCTTGTTAGTTTTAAGTGAGTTTTTGAGGTGAAGTGTGGAATCTTGCTTTCTGGAGGTATAAGGTTGGGTTAGGTTGTTTGTTAGATGTGTTTTGATGTTTATAATGGTTTGGAAGTGATGTATGTTGGCTGAGCTTGGTTTAGGAAGCAATCGATTGAGTTTTCGGATAGGTAAATTGGTGTAGTTTGGGTGAGCAACGAGTTTGTGAATTGTTGTTGGTGTTGAAATGCATTTAGATCTCTGTTTTGATGATGTGAAAATAGGGGATCTTGATCCGGGAGCAAACGAGGCGTTGTTGGAGGCTCCAGAAGAGTAATTTTTGTATCGGCGAGTAAGGCTTCGTGTATCGGTGAGTGGAAATGGACATTCCAGCTTTGTAACGCTTTGAGCCTGGTCTTGGGAGCTTAGTGTAAGTTTGAAACACTTAGCTAAACTCAAGAGTAAGTGGTTCGAAAGTCTCTCTCGGAAGTGTGCTATGTTTGACGAAAATGCACTTGAGTTAAATGTGAATTTGATTACTGTTTTAAGGCATGTTTTAAGCATGAACGTTGCTGGATTTTAATGCCATTATGTTAAGGATGCACTAGGTAAGTGATCCTTGGTTTTCATGTGATAAATGCATATGATGTTAAGCATGTAATGCTTGTCGAAATGGCATTGTGTTTATGCTTGTAAAACAGTGGATTAATGAGGTTAAATGATTATATTGGCAAGTGATGGAAATGGTTTTTGGTTGTGTTAATCAGATATAGTTAGCCGGCTATAGGATTAGGTGCACCATGAATAAAGTCGCCTTGGATGTCGAGGGGTTGTGATTGTACCGTATACTCCATCCAAGTACCCTAACGATTGAGGTTAAGATCATAACGGCGGATGTTAATTCCGTGTGTGGATCTTGTGTTATGTGTCCCGTGATCTCGTTAGCGGAATTATACAACTACCGATGAGTGGTGTTGAGGGGTTGTGATTGTACCATTATACTCCACCACGGGTGTCACACGGATGGAGGGTTGCTCTCGTGTGTGAGCCTTGTGTAGACCGGTAGTGTGTATGAAGCGTGTGGGACAACGCATGTAATCCGCGATCCGATTGTGTCTTGAGTTGATTTTGTTATGGTTTGAGAAATGATCACTTGTAAGCCAATATAATTTTGTGAATAATGGACTAAGCATGAGATGGTTGTGATTTATGCTAGAATGAATGTGATGCTTGGTAAAGCATGAGCAAATGTTTATTTACTGTTCTTAAGTGATGCATATGAGCATGTATTCTAAAAAGTGCATTGATGCCATGAGAGGGCATGTTTTATGTAAAAGCATGTGTTGAAAAATGATGATTTACCAATTGTGTAGAATGCATTGATGAATGTTGTTTAGCGACTCCTCACTAAGCTATAGGCTTACGCTCATTTGTTTCATCAATTTAGAGAATTGAGCATTTGAAGGCATCCAAAGCAAGGGGACTCCAAAAGCTTTGCTTAAGCGATGTATGTGTTTCACCTTTAGTGTAATAAGTGGTAATGGGCATGATTTCTACTTCCTGGATTTGTTGGTGGTGTTTGTTGTTTTAAGCATGTTTATTTTCTTATTGTGGACTTGTAATTGGCCTCTAAATGGTTCCTTGGTTTGCTTATGGTGTTTTACCTTTGCCATAGCTTGGTATCTTAAGCATGCTTGCATAGCTAAAATGTCATCATGGTATGAAGTGGTTGAGGAGTATGATTTGTTGTTGCCGGTGTTTATAAGTCTATCAGATAGATTATATCATGTATGCATGATTTGAGCTTATTTGGATGTGTTTTAGTAGATTCGAATGATGTTGGAATGAGCCATTCTGGTATGCGTATCGATACACGGGGAAGTGTATCGATACACTAAGGTAAAATTGAGACATTTCAGCACAGGGGTATCGGTACGGATTGCCCGCATATCGATACGCCCAAGCCAAATTTAAAGGTCGTACCGATACGCGGGGAAGCGTTTCGATACGCTCTTCCCTTCATTTGCTAATGTCTTCCCGCGTATCGATACATGCTCAAGTGTATCGATACGGGTACTTAAAATTCGGTTAAAAGTATCTTTGTAAGTCTTGAAATGTTACGTTTTAGTCCTTGAATGATATTTGACTAATTGGATGAGTTTGGATGTTCGTTTTGAACTGAAATTTGGCATGATAGCATATTACATGACTAATTGAGAGTTGGTAACTTTAAAATCGGAAAAGTCCTTGTATTTTCGGTAATTTACAAAATGGTCCATAAAAGTCATAAATATTCAATTGAACCCTTAGTTGAACTTCGATCGTTGTGTTGTTTCTTTCTTTGGTTCTGCTGAACACATAGGTTAATAAAGTGCATCTAGAAAAGTTAAAAAGAAAAAAAGGTCGTTAATCAAGGTTGATTTTCAGGTTGCCTTTGGTTTTCCCCGTGTAATCTTAGTAGTTCTGGTCGGGCGTCTAGGCCGGGCTAAGGGGGTTACAGCCGCTACAGCCATGGCGACAGGTAAGCTTTCTGAAGTTCATTGGTATGCTGACATAGTAAACTATCTTATTAGTGGTCTATTACCTCCTGAACTTAACTACCAAGCAAGGAAGAGGTTCCAAAATGATGCAAAACATTATTATTGGGACGAGCCTCTTCTATTTAAGCACTGTGCAAATCAGATTATCAGGAGATGCATACCAAAGGAAGAACAGGAAAAAGTGCTTCAGCATTGCCATGTTGCTCCTTATGGAGGACAATTTGGAGGAAACAAAACTGCTGCCAAAGTTCTGCAATATGGTTTCTTTTGGCCTACAATGTTTAAAGATGCACATGCTTTTTACAAGCGTTGTGACAAGTGCCAAAGGATAGGAAACATCTCTAGAAGACATGAGATGCCCCTGCAGAACATTCTCGAAGTCGAAATTTTCGATGTTTGGGGAATCGACTTTATGGGATCATTCCTAGCTTCTTGTGGGAACTTGTATATACTACTGGCAGTAGATTATGTGTCCAAATGGGTAGAAGCTATCGCCACACAAAAGAATGATGCCAAGACCGTTCAAAGATTTCTACACAAACACATCTTCACCAGGTTTGGCATCCCAAGGGCAATCATTAGTGATGAGGGTAGGCATTTTGACAATAGGGTAATTGCTAGTGTGTTGAAGAAGAATGGAGTTAAACACAAAATCGCAACAGCATATCACCCTCAAACCAATGGGCAGGCTGAGATCTTAAATAGAGAAGTGAAGAACATTCTGGAAAAGATGGTTACGCCAACTAGGAAGGACTGGTCTCTTCATTTGAATGATGCATTATGGGCCTACAGGACTGCATTCAAAATACCATTGGGAATGTCACCTTATCGACTCATCTATAGAAAACCTTGCCACCTACCTGTCGAGATAGAACATAAAGCATGTTGGGATATCAAGACAGTTAACATGGACTGGGACAAAGCAGGGCAGAAAAGGCTGTTGGACTTAAATGAAATTAAAGAAATTCGAGCCATGGCCTACGACAACGCCAGAATCTATAAGGACAAAACAAAGAAGTGGCACGACAGAAAACTTCTTCCACGACAGTTCTCACTAGGTCAAAAGGTGTTGTTGTTCAACTCCAGGTTGAAGCTCTTCCCAGGGAAGCTAAGCTCTAGGTGGTCTGGACCCTTCCAGGTAGTCCATGTTTTTCTCCATGGTGCCATCACAATCATATCTATCAAGGACGGGCACCAATTCAAAGTCAATGGACAGAGACTCAAGCACTATCAGGGGACTGAAGTCCCAAGAGAACATGAAGTGGTTACTTTAGGAGATGCCCCTCAAGGCATCCCTAATTTAACTTAGTTTAATTTTATTGTATTTCTTTTATTTTTATTGCTTTAGGAAATAAGAATTTAATATTAGTTTATTTTAGTTTTCAGGAAAATAAAAGAAACAGAAGAAAGAGAAGGAATGAAGCAGCCCATCACATTCACCTCAGCCCAAGAAGCCTAAGAGAGAGCCCAATGGTAACAAGGCTGTCGTGACAGTCGGCCACCAACTGTCGCGGCAGACGCGCAAAGACAGCCTGTCACCACGCTGTCACGACAGACACGCAACAGACACGGGAAAAACACGAAAACGCGTAACAAATGCGTCAAGAAACCGCGTGATAGTTAGCTTCATTTTTAACGCCTACCGTTATAGCTTCAACGGGCAAAAACCCCGTTCTATATAAACCCTCACTCCTATTTCATTTTTCACCTTCATTCTACTCTCTCTACTATGTTTCAGAATATTTTAGCTTTTCAGTATTTTCTTTCCTTTTTATTTCTACAGTACCCTTACGATGACAATGAGATCAACCAGAAGAAGTACTGCCTCCACCTCTGCCGCACCAGTCTCCACTCCCACACACAACATAATTTGCAGAAGGTTCGCCTCAGCAGAAACAGAGAAAAGATACTACGAGTCTTTTCAGAAAAGAGAAATATGGGAGGAAAGGGGCTTTACTTACTTGAAGAAGATCGAAGATTTAAATCTAGAAGGATTCATCGCCAAAAGGATTATCGGGCTCAAATGGTAGATGTTTGCGAAACAACCCGAGGAGATGAATGTCACACTCGTCCGAGAATTCTATGTTGCTGTCACCTATAAGGACACTTCTACAGTAACCATCACGAGTAAGGAAATCGAATTAGAACCATCCTACATCAATTCTCTGTATGGCATGTTTGTTGGCAGGAAGGAGGACGAGCATAGCAGGTTCATCAGCAATCTGTCGCCGGCAGACTATGACGGAATCATGGCAAACCTCACTGAATAAGACACCAGCTGGAACGAGGACCCAAAACATCGGTGGACGGTTCGAAGAACGCAACTCACACATGCTGCCAAGTTGTGGAACCACTTCGTGAAAAAGCGTCTCATGTCCACGTCTCACAAAACGACAGTGGACCGACAAAGGCTGGCCCTCGTGCACTCCATCATCATCGAACAACAGATCAATGTGGGAAAATACATCCTCGATGGAATCCACGAGTGTGCACTGAAGGATAAGGGCCCCCTCTTCTTTCCTTATTTAATCACAACCCTTTGTCGAGCCAACAACATCCCTGAAAATTGATGAGTATGTAAAGATACAGGGCAAGGGGTGGACGCAGCAGAATCTCTACAGTCTGATGGAACTAAAAGCAGCCACTTTAATTTCTTACATCGACCCTTCTGCCACGACAGAATCCACGACAGAACCAGACTCAACAGAACCTGTCGTGGCAGAGCCTGAGCAGACAGAACCTGCAAGACCAAAAGGCCCCTCATCCAGCCAAATAATTCAACTGCTACAAAGAATGGAGGCACGACAGAAAGGCTACATTGAGTATATGAGCGACTTCCACACTGCTACGGTAAATTTCATTAAAGTTGAACTTAATTATCCCAACGTGCAGTTCCCCCCTTTTCCAGAAAACCTTCTTTTTGCACCAACACATGTCGCCACCCCCAAGATGGCCACACCGATAGTTGCCTCCGCCTCGCCATCTGCCACGGTAGGAGTCGGCGACAGAAGGTCTGCATCTCCTCGAGGAGCCAAGAGAAAGGAACCACTGACAGTAATTGACTCGAAATATTTCGAAGGCTTCTCCTCCTCTTCAGTCTGGCAGGATGACTCAGACTCTAAACCTTTTGTCGTCCGCGAAATAGCCAAGGACTTCCCTCCGATGAAGAAGAAGAAGCTGGATATCGATGTAGAGGGACTCTGTCGCGACAGAGGAGACGGCAGCAGAAGCAGCAGAAAAAGCGACAGTGAGCTTGAGATTCTGGACAAAGCTCCAAAATTTTCACCTACTAGAATCCAGCCACCTCGCGAGGCAAAGAAGAAGGTAGCCTCCTCCTCTCCAACCACAAATCCAGCCTCTGCTACAAAAGAAACTACCCGCCGATAGCTCCGCATCGACAGCAGCAACATCGACGACAACACTTCAACTTATGTTTTTTTCTTTCTGTCGTCTGTGTTTTTATTTACTATTTATGATGTTTTTTTATATTTCTGTTTTTCATTCATTGAGGACAATGCAACCCTCGAGTTTGGGGGTAGGCAGTCCTCCTTTTATTAATGAACTTATCTTATTTTGTGTATAAAAAAATTGGCTTAAGTTTTTGAACTTCTGTTATCCGCTGCGGTACTTACTGTCGTGACAGTAACTTTAGAATGTTTTAGAAAGTTTTTAGAGCCTTGCTATAGTTCCGAACTCTTAAAAACACCTTTGTGGCTTATATGCTGTTAAGACTCTGTTAGCAAACTTAGAATAGGAAGCTTAGCCTCTTGAGTTAGAAAGAAAACCTAGATTCAGTTTACTACTAGAGGTGCCTAAAACTGGTTCTAGGAAAATAACTAGAAGTACTCCTAGAGGTGCCTAATATTGGCTCTAGGAAATTAAACTAGAGGTGCCCAAAACCGGCTCTAGTAAAAATAGAAAAACTTTAGAAGAAAACAAGAGGTGCCCGAAATTGGCTCTAGTTAATAATTATTTTTGAAGTAAAACTCAAGTAAAGTTAAGTACCTATTCTGGTTGCTAAAGAGTCTAAGCTTATATTTGTTCACAAAACCTGCACACACTCACACAAGAATTAACGTATTTCTCTGGATAAATCCATAAACATTCGAAGAGATATTGATCTTAATGGTGAAGGTGCTGTAGGTAATGATTGTTCACTGAGTTAAGCCAAAACCAAAAAGATTCATTCTTAGTTAGATTGCATTTTCTTGAGGACAAGCAATAACTTGAGTTTGGGGGTGTGTTGAGTGCATAATTGTTCTATATTTTAACCCTCATTTACCCATATTATTGATGCACTCAAGCATGTTTCGTTGCAATTTAGGATAGATTTTGCATAAACATCACAGATGAATAATTATTGCACAGATGCTGCTGATTTCGATTAATTCTTGTAGGTACCTGTCGTAGCAACATCTAGGGCAGTAGAGGAACAGTAGATAACTGTAGAGCTGGAGCAAAAAGGTCGAAGCAAACTGTCTTATACTTACTGTCGTGATAGAAGTGGTGACAGTGAAGAAGAAGAAGAGATGGAAAAATGCAAAGTGGAGTTCAACTGAGAGAGGATTTCAAACTTAATTTTTAGAGACCGCTTGCATTATTTTTGGAGTCTAGAAGCACAAAGAAGGCCTTGCCTAAAGTTTGAGTAGAAAGTCAAAGCAAGAAGATAGGACGAATTAAAGGAAGTCTACTCAGAGATTTAGTCTTTAAATGAATTGTACTTTAATTCGAACTAGTATTCATGGCCATTAAGAAAACTTACACTCAAGACTTATATATATGCTTGTAATTCGACCTAGAGAGGGATAACCTAGTTCCTAGCAGTCTTCCATCACAAACCCTAACGTTTCCTTTCTCCATCATGTTCTAAACTTTCCCCAGGGCTAAGGGTTGATCTTGTAAAGTAGTTGTAAGGGTTAAACTGTTTCTTAGGATTTTTCTGTTCAATTCAATAAAATTCAAGTTTATTTACTCTAGTTTTCATATCTCATAAGAGTATCGGGAGAACATTGTGAGGTTATCTATTTACTTAATATCAGGAGAGTTAAGTATACGAAAGGAGTAAATACGAGTTTTCCAGTTTATGGTTAAACTATCTTGGCCTAGGGATAGGTACAAGGTTAAGCAGCTAAAGAAGAATCTACAAACATCGGTGTTCATCCTTCGATTCACACCGGGAGGTATCATCCAAGACGTGTTCATCAACAGAACTTAGACCTAGGGATAGGACGAGTCACAATAGGGGTTCTTGCTGATCTTGAAGTACAGAGTTGTTGTTCGCTGCCGCAATAGGTGCTGCCGCGACAGGCACGATGACATACACAACAGAAGTCCTTGAACAGCGCAACACCTGCACTACTGGGCAAATCAATACCAGCATGTTTTCTCAATCTGATTCCTTCATCTATTTTAGTTTATTTTCAAGATTTCTCAAAACTTCTTATTAAATTTATTTCTTTTCTTGTGCACGCTTTTAAAGTTAGAAGTATTTCCAGTCCTTATGGAGATGATATCCGATACTCCGTATCACTATATTACTTGAGTCGTGTATACTTGCACTCAATTGCGATAGCCTTATTTACACACAACAAGCACTACCCCTATCCATAAATGATCAGATATACGAATACCTTGATGGCACTACCCCCATCAAGTCACATGGTAAAATCTACCCTCACTATAATCTCACTTCGGCCGGGATGCTACTACCCGCATTGCCCGTTGGTGATAGCACTACCCCTATCACTCGCATCACAATAGCACTACCCCTATTGTGAAACTGAAGAATTTATCTAATGCGTGAATTTTGTATATTATAGTGTACTTCTCATCCTATTGGTCGACCAACATATCCGATAATAGAAATCTCATCACTAAGCCAATATATCATTTAAATACATGTTAACTAACTGCTTACAATGCACCATTAAAAATCATCTCATATCCCAAAATTAAATATGCTTTTAAATAGCAAAAACCAACTCATACAAGATCATATCATCTTGTATCAAACCAAACCATTTCATGGGATAAACAGAAGCAAAACCATGGTTAAATCCATGCATAGCAGTGAGTAACAACCATTTTCAAAAAATGAGCATGATAAACCATGGAGTTCATTTCCAACCCAAAACCGAGAGAGTTCAAGTAACCATACTTACTTCCGAGATTAGCTAAGCGTTTCAAGCTTACACTAACCTCCCAACACCCCGTATCCAAGATTAACAAAGCTTTAAAACACATCCACTCACCGATACGGGAAACTTCACGTGCTTACGCGAACATCACTTGTCCGAAGCTTCCAAAATCGCTTCACTAGCTTCTGGATGAATATCCCTTGCTTTTAGATCATCAAAAACATAGATCCAATACATTAAAATACATTCCAACTCCAGCAACTAAACACAAACTCGTTCTTAGCAAAACAACATCAGTTTACCCATTTGAAACAACCGAAAACTCATTCGATTGCTTCCTAAACCATGCCCAGCCAACAATCAACACTTTCAATCATTAATATTCATCAAATCACATCAAAAAACAATCTAAACCCTTCCTTATATCTCCAACAATCATTTAACCATCAAATCACTTCAAAAACACAACTACAACTATCATAAAACCCAAGGATCTCAGGGACTTCGGGATCTAAATCATTAAAACTCTTTTTTCAACATCATAACCACCTCAAAACTCAATTATAATCCATCTAAAACAGAGCCCATCAACAACACTACGAAAATCAAGAATTAAACCTTAGTTTTGCAAGATTTTGATCTTAAATCAAAGATATAATAAAAACTTAGTTAAACACAACAATTGAGAGTCAAAAATCTTGGGAATTTCAATAATGAACCTTGATTAGTGGTTGAGAAAGAGATTTACCTCTAATCCTTGCTTTCCTTTAGATTTGACAGGTTTTGCTTCACAATTCTTGTAGAAAATGAAGAGAAATCTTTAAAATGGTTATGAGATCAAAGTGAGAGTGTTTGGGAGAAAAGAATTCTGGAGAAAAGACTTTAGAAAGGTGTTTTGCTGAAAATGAAGAGTGAAAAGTTAGTTGCGTAAATGAAACTTCCAAATCAATGATTTTATTTGATAAATAAATAAAATCCCCTTTTTAAACAATTACTTAAAATTCATTTAAAACACACGTCAAATTAAGGAAAGGTGCAATTTCACAAAAGCTCCCTGTAACACCCCAATTTTGGGCTTGGAAGTTTAGGGTCTGAACCGGACCGGTTTAAATTACGGTTCGAATATAAAAGGTGCTTTTTAGGGAAAGCCTAGTTTGGGATGCATTAAAAATATGGAAAAATATCTAAAAATCCTCTTTTATTATATATAAGAGAGTGGTGAAATCAATTTTACAAAATGGGGTTTGGAAATATGACATTTCAAGTTAGTGACTAAAATGTAATTTTTGAAAAGTTGGTGACTGTTTTAAAAGGATTGAAACTTTGAATCTTTAAGGAGCTAATTTACCCAAGGGAGAGTTTCTCCAGATTTTTCTTAAATTTTAAAGACTCATTTAATGTAATTTAATAAAAAGAAAAGAGGGAAAAGAGATATTTTAGTTTCATAACTAACTTTTGCCAAAATTTTCCCATTTCATTTTCTCTCAATTTTCCCTCAGACAAACACATTTCCACAGCCATTTTTCCTTTGATTTTCACACCTGAAGTTGAGATTTCAATCTCTAAATGATTTCTAATCATTTCTACACCAAATCCTCATCATTTGCTTATTGAATTTTCAAGGATTTTGGCTCTAAACAAGGAGAAACTCACATTTAGAGGTATGAACGTCCTTCTCCTCTAAATACTCAGTTCTTTACTGAAATTCCCAAGTTCTCAATCCTTAAATTTAGTTTTATTAAAGGTTTTAATGTTGTGTTCTTGATTTTGGCTTAAAATGCAAGATTTGGATTTAATTTTGAAGAAATTCGTAATAGATGATTGGGATCTGTTTTGAGATATCTTTTTGATGTATTTTGGATGTCTAAATGATGTGTGATTGAGGTTTAATCAATGCAATCCCGAATAGGTTTATTTTCCTAAGTTTTTACTTGAGAAAATGGTGGTTTTTGGGGTGATTTTGATGTTCTGCTATAGCTGGAGGTATAAGGACATGATTAGGTCCTTTTTGGATGTTAATTGATGTTTAAGAATGATTGGATTTGATGGATCTTGGCTGGGTAATGTTGTAGAGGTGTTTGGATGTGATTTTTGGTTGTGTTTGGTAGCCGAAATGTGAGTTTGGATGAGAGCAGCGAGTTTAGGTGTTTTGGTTGAAGATTTTAATGCATGATGATGCATTAATCCTCTGCTTTGATGTGTTTAAAACAGGGGAGACATCTTCGGATCCTTGTGGTGTTGATCCGGAGGCTTGATCGGCGTTTCGGCAAGCTTGCGAAACGGAATCGGTGAGTGAAGTTTGGTTTTCTTCTTTGAAACCAATCATGGAAGGTTATGGGAGCTTAGTTTAAGTCTAAACAACTTAGCTAAGCTCAAGAGTAAGTTTTTCGGAGAAACTCTCTTTTTGATGAACCATGAGATGGTTGAATGCAATGTGTTTATTTTGCATGTTTAAATTCAGTTTTGAAAGCATATTTTAGCATGTTTAATGCTGGTTTTGTAAGCCATGTGTTGAAGGATGCTCAAGGTAAGAGATCCTTGATTTGGACATTGATAAATGTGGTTTGATGCATAGTGATGCATGATTATTTAATGGCTTTGTTTAATGCTTAAAAACAGTGGATTGATGATGGTAAATGATGTATATTGGCAAGTGATGTGTTTGTTTAAAAGTACTTGAATCGGATATAGTTAGCCGGCTATAGGATTGGGTGCACCGTGAATAAAGTTGCCTTGGATGTTGAGGGGTTGTGATTGTACCGTAAACTCCATCCAAGTACACTAACGAGATGTCTAAGATCATAATGGTGGTTAAAAGGCCATGTGAGGATCTTGTGTTGTGTGTCCCGTGTTCTCGTTAGTGATGTTATACAACTACCAATGAGTGATGTGGAGGGGTTGTAATTGTACCGTAGACTCCATCACGGGTGTTGAGGGGTTGTGATTGTACTGGTAAACTCCACCTTGAGTGTTTGGTAGTGTGTATGGAGCGTATGGGACAACGCTTGTAATCCGCGTATCCGATTGTGTTTTGAGTTGAAAATGGTTATGGATTATCACTTGAAAGCCAATATGACATGTTGATGTATTGAAGCATGAAATGCTTGATTTGTATTCGTAGATGCATGATAAGTGTTGTTTTGAAATTAAAGGCCTTGGAAAGGTGTTTTTACAAAGTGCATTATTGTGTTGTTTCATTAGAGCTTTTCTCACTAAGCATGTGTGCTTATGCTCTCTCTTTCTTGAACTAATAATGCAGAGCATTGAAGTGCTTTAAGGGCAGCAAGGAGGTCAAGGATCCAAGTGAAAGTCTAAGCTCATGTATGGTGACTATTTTCACAACACTATTAGCTTTTGGTATTTGGCAATGGGAACCTAGATTGTGTTTTTGGGAGATGTTTTGGACTCCCTAAGTTTGGTTTAATGCCTATGATGATGTTTGAAACATGTAAATGGCCATTTGGTATTTGTTTTGGAGATTTGATGATTGCTTGCTTTTCATTTTAGGATGCATGCCTATAGACTTGAGGTTTTTCCTAAATAATGTTATGATTGAGCTTTGATGATGCAAATATGTTCCTTTAATGTTTGATGACTTGTTGGCATGACATGGAGGTCTTATGAGCGTGTTTGGTGGGTCGAAAGAGTGTAAAAACAGACTTTTCTGCTGTTTCTGGGCAGGGTGTTTCGAAACACCCTTGCCTGTTTCGAAACAGGTGCATATTTTGGCCTGGGTGTTTCGAAACGGGCAGAGGTGTTTCCAAACACTTTGGCTACTGCCAGCCCTTGTTTCTGAACGGTCTAGACCCGTTTCGAAACACTTGACCGTTGGGTACATATTTGAATGGTTTTGAGGTTTGCAAGCTTTACGTTTTAGTCCTGATTTTTTTATGTGCAATTGGTTGAGTTTGAGATGTCCGTTTGAGGTGAAATTTGGCAGAGAGGTATGAAACATGACTAATTTCATAATTGTAACTTAAAAATTGGTAAAGTCCTCCTAATTTCCAGATTTTACATTTTGGTCCCTAAATTTGTATATTGTGCAATTGAGTCCTTTATTGTTTTCCGATTGCTGTGATTTTTGAGTATGTTTATCTCAAGAGTACAACTAAGGTTAATATGCATTTAGAAAAAGTTAAAAAAATGGGTCGTTAATCAAGGTTGACTTTCGGGTTGACTTTGGTTTTCCCCGTGTAATCTTCGTAGTTCGGGTCAACCGTCTAGGCCGGGCTAAGGGGGTTACATTTGGTGGTATCAGAGCTGAGTTCTCGAGTATTTGGGAATGGTTATGTGGGTGATATGTGTATGATTGTTTGTATACTTGTTGAGTGAAAGTATGATGTATGAATTGTAAGAATGTTGCAATTTTGGTGTATGTTGTGGTGAAGCATGTTTGAGGGACCCATTGCCATATCAAAGCTAATGAAATGATTTGTTTTAATTGGAAATGAGCTTGAGTACTTGGATTGCTTACCTTGCTGAGCCTGACTGTGTTTATTGCATTTGTGATTGCATTGAATAGTGAATGGGACCTCGAAGAGAGATGAGGATTAATACGCGAGCTATGGCTCAAAACGAGAACGAAGAGAATGCAGAAAATGTAGTAGATTTACCTCCTCCACCCGGTGGTGGTGGTGCTGGGGGTGAGGGAGCTGGTGCTGGTGCTGGGGTCGCTGGACCTGAAGCTGGGCAGGGGCAAGCTGATCCTGACATGACAGTGCTGATTCAGGCTATTGCTGGAGCCTTTCAGGCTGCGGTAGCTGGAGCTCATGGAGCTGGGCATCAGGGAGATGCTAATGTTAGACTACCACTGGAACGCTTGCGCAGTCTGGGAGGGACTGAGTTCAGGGGTTTGTCTGCTGAGGGTTCCGAGTCTTGGTTGGAGAGTACCAAGAGAATTTTGGGACAAATGAACTGCAATGAAGTGCAGAAGCTGGGCTGTGTAATATCATTTTTGCATGATGATGCGTATACCTGGTGGACAACCGCTTTCTCCAGAATGGAGGATGCTGATATGACTTGGACATTCTTTCTGAACTCGTTCAAGAAGAGGTATCTGGGTGTGCGGTACCTGGATGAAAAGAAAAGGGAATTCATGTCTCTTACTCAAGGGAACATGCCAGTGGCTGAGTACGAGGTTCAGTTTGTCCGACTCAGTCAGTACGCACCTGAGCTTATCCCTGATGAGCGGGAGAGGTGTGAACATTTCCGTTATGGTTTGGTGACGGATGTAAAGACCTATATGCTGGCTGCTGAGTACACTGACTTTGATGTGCTGGTTGGTAGAGCGAAAGATATTGAGTTGAATTTGAGTTTATCTTCTAGAGGAGCTGGTCCTAGTGCGGGCAAGCGAGCTGCTGAGTATAGTTCCGGTGGCGGACGGAACAAGAGAGGACGTGATCGGAAGTATCAGTCTTCAGCTGGGCGTGGTGGTGGAGGGCAAGGTGCGCCTGTTCAGGGAGACAGGGTGAGAGCTGATCAGAACACATGTTGGGCATGTGGATCGCGTGGTCATCTGAGGCGTGATTGTCCTCGAGCAGCGAGGGAAGGTACATGCTCCTGTTGTGGTGACCGGTAATTCGTGTTGGAACTGTGGTTCGGCGGATCACATGAAGAGAGAGTGTCCTCTGTTGGCCGGTGGTGGTCAGGGACGTGCTCCTGGAGTTGTTGCACCACAGAGAGGTCGTGGGCGCGGCCGTGGTAATTTCCAGCGTAGAGAGGATGGTGGAAGGAATGTGGCTCATGTGGTAGCTGTTCAGCCTGAGGGTGGTGGTCAGGCCAGAGTGTATGCTCAGAGGGAGGGGAGGAATGACACGGATGTGATCGCAGGTACTTTTACTTTGCAATCCTTGTCATTACTTTCCTTGATTGATTCTGGATCTACACACTCATACATATTGCGTGAGCATGCTCAATTGCTTGGTTTACCTGTTGAGTCTTTGGATGTTGGTATGCGTGTAACTAGTTATTTTGGTGAGACCGTTGTGACTCGAAAGCTTTATAGAAGATGTCCCTTGGTTGTGCAAGACCATGTTTTTCATGTTGATCTTATGGAATTGCCTTTCTATGGTTTTGATGTAATCCTTGGTATGGATTGGCTTGTTGAGCATCGAGCTGTTGTGGATTTTGAGAATAAGCGAGTTTCGTTAAAGCTTGCGGATGATTATGAGGTAGTGGTGGTTCGTGAGAATATGAAGTTTCTTGCCAATGTGGTGTCCTAGCTCTAAAGAGTTGCGTGTGCAAGATATCAGGACTGTGCGAGAGTTTCCTGGTGTGTTTCCGGAGGAGTTGCCTGGATTGCCTCCTAATCGCGAAGTGGAGTTTGGGATTGAGCTGTATGAAAACACAACTCCAGTGTCCATTACTCCTTATCGAATGGCACCTAAAGAGTTGAAAGAGCTGAAGACGCAACTTCAGGAGTTGCTTGATCGTGGTTTCTTTCGGCCGAGTGTGTCACCTTGGGGTGCACCGGTGTTGTTTGTGAAGAAAAAGGATGGCACTATGAGAATGTGCATTGATTATCGTCAGCTTAACAAGTTGACTATCAAGAATCGGTATCCATTGCCGAGAATTGATGATCTTTTTGATCAATTTCGGGGAGCAGCTGTGTTCTCTAAAATTGACTTAAGGTCAGGGTATTATCAGCTGAAGGTGAAGGATGTGGACTTGCCAAAGACAGGCTTCAGAACGAGGTATGGGCATTATGAGTTTCTTGTGATGCCGTTTGGTTTGACGAATGCTCCTGTAGCTTTCATGGACATGATGAATAGAGTGTTCCATGAATAGTTGGATAAATTTGTTGTGGTGTTCATTGATGATATTCTCGTGTACTCTCGTACTGAGGAGGAGCATGCGGGGCATTTGAGAATTGTGTTGCAAGCTTTGTTGGAGAATCAGCTTTATGCCAAGCTGAGCAAGTGTGAGTTCTGGCTTAGAGAAGTTGTGTTTCTTGGTCATGTGGTCTCTGCTGAAGGAATTCGTGTTGATCCTCAAAAGATTGAGGCAGTGATGAATTGGAAGCCTCCTAAGCCGGTTCATGAAGTCTGTAGTTTCCTTGGTTTGGCGGGGTACTATCGGAGGTTCGTGGATGGGTTTTCAAAGATTGCTGCACCTTTGACGAAGTTGTTGCAGAAGGATGTTAAGTATGAGTGGACGAAAGTGAGACAACATGCTTTTGAGAAGCTTAAGGCAGCTTTGACGCAAGCTCCTATCTTGGTTCAACCTGAATCAGGGAAAGAGTTTGTGGTGTATAGTGATGTGTCCTACGTTGGTTTGGGATGTGTGTTGATGCAAGAGGGTAAGGTGGTGGCTTATGCATCGCGTCAGTTGAAGGTGCATGAGCGCAATTATCCTACGCATGACATTGAGTTAGCTGCTGTGGTTTTCGCTTTGAAGATTTGGAGACATTACCTGTATGGTGAGAAGTGTACTGTGTACACGGACCACAAGAGTTTGAAGTATCTGATGTCTTAGAAAGAGTTGAATCTTAGGCAACGACGTTGGGTGGAGTTGCTTAAGGATCACGATTTGACGATCGAGTACCATCCGGGTAAAGCTAATGTTGTAGCGGATGCCTTGAGTAGGAAGGTAGATGTGGAGTTGAGGGCTATGTTTGCCAGTTTGAGCATTTCGCGTGATGGTGGTCTTGTGGCTGAGTTGCAAGTGAAACCATCCTTGATTCAGTTGATTAAGGAAAAACAGTTGTTGGATGATTCCTTGGTGCCACATGTTCAGGATATTGCAGAGGATAGGCCATCGGATTTCTGCTTTAATGATGATGGAGTTTTATGCTTTGGAAGTCGAATAGTAGTGCCCAATGATGCTGAGTTGAGGCGTGCTATTCTGACTGAAGCTCATAGTAGCCTTTTGCTATGCACCCTGGTAGTACTAAGATGTACCGTGATCTTCGTGATGAGTACTATTGGGTGGGGTTAAAGAAAGATGTTGCTGAGTTTGTAAGCAAGTGCATGGTTTGTTAGCGAGTTAAGGCTGAGCATCAGTTTCCTTCAGGGTTGTTGCAACCGTTGAGGATTCCTGAGTGGAAGTGGGAGAGGATTACCATGGACTTCGTGTCTGGTTTGCCTTTTTCGCCATCGAAGAAGAATTCGGTGTGGGTGATTGTGGATCGCCTGACGAAGTGTGCGCATTTCTTGCCTGTGCATACCACATACACTTTGGATAAGCTTGCGGAGCTGTACATTGCTGAGATTGTGCGGCTGCATGGTGTGCCAAAGTCGGTTGTGTCAGATTGAGATCCGAGGTTTACATCGCATTTCTGGCAGTGTTTGTATTAGGCTTTGGGTACACGATTGAATTTCAGTACATCTTATCATCCGCAGTCGGATGGACAGTCTGAGCGTGTTATCCAGGTGTTGGAGGATATGTTGAGGTGCTGCGTGATTGAGTTTTAGGGTTCTTGGGAGAAACATTTGCCTTTGGTGGAGTTTGCCTATAATAATAGTTATCAGGCAAGTATTCAAATGGCACCTTATGAAGCTTTGTATGGGAGGAAGTGTAGGACTCCTCTTTGTTGGGCTGAAACGGGTCAGAAGTTGGTTTCGATGCCCGCTTTGTTGAAAGGAACCACCGAGAAGGTGAAGCTCATTTGTGAGCGATTGAAGGCAGCTTCTGATCGGCAAAAGTCTTACGCGGATTTGAAGCGTAAGGAGATTGAGTATGCGGTGGGTGACCGTGTGTTTTTGAAAGTTTCGCCTTGGAAAAAGGTGATGAGGTTTGGTCGAAAGGGTAAGTTGAGCCCTAGGTACATTAGACCATACGAGGTGATTGAGCGTGTGGGTCCTGTTGCGTACAAGTTGAGGTTACCGCAAGAGTTAGAAAAGATTCATGATGTGTTTCATGTTTCTATGCTTCAGAAGTATAGATCGGATCCCTCTCACGTGATGCCTGTGGAGGAAGTGGAGTTGAATCCGGATTTGACCTATGATGAGGAACCGGTAGAGATTCTGGATTCGGATAGTAAGGTTCTTCGAGGCAAGACCATTGAGTTGGTAAAGGTGTTGTGGACGCATCGTGGTGCTGAGGAAGCCACGTGGGAGCGGAAGGATGACATGTTGAAGCAGTTTCCGTACCTTTTTCCTTCAGGTAAATTTCGAGGACGAAATTTCTTAAGGGGGAGAGTTGTAACACCCCAATTTTGGGCTTGGAAGTTTAGGGTCTGAACCGGACCGGTTTAAATTACGGTTCGAATATAAAAGGTGCTTTTTAGGGAAAGCCTAGTTTGGGATGCATTAAAAATATGGAAAAATATCTAAAAATCCTCTTTTATTATATATAAGAGAGTGGTGAAATCAATTTTACAAAATGGGGTTTGGAAATATGACATTTCAAGTTAGTGACTAAAATGTAATTTTTGAAAAGTTGGTGACTGTTTTAAAAGGATTGAAACTTTGAATCTTTAAGGAGCTAATTTACCCAAGGGAGAGTTTCTCCAGATTTTTCTTAAATTTTAAAGACTCATTTAATGTAATTTAATAAAAAGAAAAGAGGGAAAAGAGATATTTTAGTTTCATAACTAACTTTTGCCAAAATTTTCCCATTTCATTTTCTCTCAATTTTCCCTCAGACAAACACATTTCCACAGCCATTTTTCCTTTGATTTTCACACCTGAAGTTGAGATTTCAATCTCTAAATGATTTCTAATCATTTCTACACCAAATCCTCATCATTTGCTTATTGAATTTTCAAGGATTTTGGCTCTAAACAAGGAGAAACTCACATTTAGAGGTATGAACGTCCTTCTCCTCTAAATACTCAGTTCTTTACTGAAATTCCCAAGTTCTCAATCCTTAAATTTAGTTTTATTAAAGGTTTTAATGTTGTGTTCTTGATTTTGGCTTAAAATGCAAGATTTGGATTTAATTTTGAAGAAATTCGTAATAGATGATTGGGATCTGTTTTGAGATATCTTTTTGATGTATTTTGGATGTCTAAATGATGTGTGATTGAGGTTTAATCAATGCAATCCCGAATAGGTTTATTTTCCTAAGTTTTTACTTGAGAAAATGGTGGTTTTTGGGGTGATTTAGACAAAGTTAAAAAAAGGGTCGTTAATCAAGGTTGACTTTGGTTTTCCCCGTGTAATCTTCGTAGTTCGGGTCAATCGTCTAGGCCGGGCTAAGGGGGTTACACTCCCTAAAGATTTTTTGATTTTGACTCCTCTTTTGAAATTTGCATTTTTCCACAGTTTTAAAACTTTACATTTTGGTCACTGCCCAAAATGTACCACTTACAAAACCCATTTTGTAAAATTGATTTGACCAACCTCTTAAACATGATTTTAGAGGATTTTAGCAATTTTTTTCATATTATTATCATATCCCGAACCATGATCTCCCTAAACCACCTAGTTCGATTCGAACCATTTCCAACCGGTTCACTTAACCTGATCCGATGTCTAAAACATCAAGGCCCAAAATCGGGGCGTTACAACTCTCCCCCACTTAGGAAATTTCGTCCTCAAAATTTTACCTGAAGGAAAAAAAAACACGGAACAATCTCAACTTGTCCACCTTACTTTCCCACGCAACCTCCTCAACTCCCTAGTGTCATATCAATACTTCACAAGCTCAATTGTCTTGCCACAAAAAACTTTGTTACTCGTAGCCAAAATTCTCACCGGTTCCTCATCACATGATAAATCCAGATTCAGTTATATCTCCTCTATAGGCATCACATGCGATGGATCTAATCTATACCTCCGTAACATCAAAACGTGAAACACATCATGGATGTTTTCCAACTCGGGAGGCAACCTCAACTAATAAGCCACACGACCAACACGCTCCACAACTTCATAAGGTCCAATAAACCTTGGGCTAAGCTTACCCTTACGCCCAAATCTCATCACCTTCTTCAAAGGCGACACTTTCAAGAACACACGTTCACCAACCGTGAACTCTACCTCTTTACGCTTCAAATTCGCGTAAGACTTATGGCGATCCGATGCAGCCTTCAACTGCTCACAGATGAGCTTCACCTTCTCTGGTGTTCCCTTGTGCATATCCGGCAAGGAAAGCAACCTTTTCCCCGCCTCAGCCCACCAAAGAGGCGTTCTACACTTTCTACCATACAAGGCCTCATACGGTGCCATTTGAATAATTGCCTGAAAACTATTATTATAGGCAACTCAACCCACGACAGATGCTTTTTCCAAGAACCCAGGAAATCAATTACACAGCATCGCAACGCATTCTCAAGCACCTGGATAACTCGTTCCGATTGCCTAACCAACTGAGGATGATATGAAGTGCTAAAATTCAACCGCGTACCTAACGCCTGGTGCAAACACCCCCAGAACCTTGCTGTAAACCTCAGATCTCTATCTGACACTATGGATTTGGGCACTCTGTGCAACCACACAATCTCAGCAATATACAACTCATCTAGGTTATCCAACGTGTACGTAATATGCACAGCCAAGAAATGTGCACACTTCGTAAGCCGATCCACAATCACCCATTTCCTCTCTGGTATGCTCAAAGGCTGTAACAAACCGGAAGGAAACTGATGCTCAACCTTCACCCGCTGGCAAACCATACACTTGCTAACAAAATCAATCACTTCCTTTTTCAACCCCACCCAGTAGTACTCATCCCTTAAGCCTCGATACATCTTAGTACTACCTGGATGCATAGCAAAAGAACTGCTATGGGCCTCACTCAAAATAGTGCGCCTTAACCCAACATCTTTCGGCACCACTATCCAACTTTTAGAACATAGAACCCCATCATCATTAAAGCAAAAATTTGCAGCCCTTCCATCCGCTATATCCTGAACGTGAGGCACCAATGAATCATCCAACAACTGTTTATCCTTAATCAACTGAATAAAGGAGGGTTTCACCTGCAACTCAGCTATCAAGCCTCCATCACGCGATATACACAAACGAGCAAACATAGCCCTTAACTCAACAGCCGCCTTCCTACTCAAAGCATCGGCCACAACATTGGCCTTTCTCGGATGATACTCAATGGTCAGATCATAATCCTTAAGCAATTCCACCCATCTTCGCTGCCTAAGATTCAATTCCTCCTAAGACATAAGGTACTTCAAACTCTTATGGTCGGTGTAAACCACACATCTCACACCATAAAGATATTGTCTCCAAAACTTTAGAGCAAACACCACCGCCGCGAGCTCGAGATCATGCGTAGGATAGTTGCGCTCATGCACCTTCAGCTGTCTAGATGCATAACTACCACCCTTCCACCTTGCATCCATACGCATCCCAAACCAACGTATGACGCATCACTATACACTACAAATACCTTTCCCAATTATGGTTGAATCAAGACAAGAGCTTGCGTCAAAACCTCCTTCAACTTCTCAAAAGCTTGCTGCCTAACATCCGTCTACTCGAAGAGAACATTCTTTCGCAACAACTTGGTCAAAGGGGTAGCAATCTTAGAGAACCATTTGACAAACCTTCGGTATTAACCAGCCAAGCCACGAAAACTACGCACCCCCGTCACCGACTTAGGTGGTTTCCAATTCATCACCGCCTCAATTCTTATGTGGATCAACCTGGATACCTTCGGCCAACACTACATGTCCAAGAAAAACCACATTCTTGAGCCAAAACTCACACTTGCTCAGCTTAGCACAAAGCTGATTCTCCAACAGCACTTGCAACACAATCCTTAAGTGCTTATCATGATCCTCCTCGGTACGTGGGTACACAGGAATATCATCGATAAACACAACCACAAATGGTCCAAATATTCATGGAGCACTCTATTCATTATGTCCATGAATGCAGTCGGTGCATTTGTCAACCCAAACGACATCGCCAGGAACTCATAATGGTCGTACCTAATCCGAAAGATGTCTTGGGTACATCCACATCCTTAACCTTAAGCTGATAGTACCCAGACCTCAAATCTATCTTCGAGAACACCAAAGCACCCCGAAACTGATCAAACAAATCATCGATCCTTTGCAACAGGTACTTGTTCTTAATTGTCAACTTGTTCAGTTGTCGTTAATCAATGTACATACGCATGGTACCATCCTTCTTCTTTACGAACAAAACTAGTGCACCCCAAGGCAAAATACTCAGCCTTATGAACCCTCGATCAAGCAACTCCTCAAGCTGCGTCTTCAATTCCTTCAACTCCTTAGGTGCCATGCGATACGGAGCAATGGACATCAGAGTCGTATTATCATAGAAATCTATGCCAAACTCAACTTCTCGGTTGGGTGGCAACCCTGGCAACTCCTCCGAAAAAACACCCAGAAACTCACATACAGTTCGTATGTCTTGAACATGCACTTCCTACGTGCCAGGATTCATCACATACGCCAAGAAAGCTTCACATCCCAACTCCATCATCCGAGTCGCTTAAAGAGCCGAAATTGCATTAGATAAGAACTTCACATTCTCACCCACGATTACTACCTCGCAATCATCTGCAAGCTTTAAGGTAACACACTTAACGTCAAAATCCACCACATCTCGGTGTTCAACCAACCAGTCCATTCCAAGAATCACATCAGAACCATAAAAAGGCAATTCCATTAGATCAACAGGAATTACATGACCTTAAAAAGATAAAGGACATCTCCCAAACTGTTTTCCTCGTAACAACAGTTTCACCAAAGAAACTGGTTACTCACACTCCCACATCTAACACCTCTGAAATGAACATTCGAGTTACAACTTCCAAAGCAACTTACAACAACAGGCGCAAAAAGCTATACCCCATCGATCAAACGTGGACAAGCTCGCCTTACATAGCCATACGACCCACCTACTTAATAGGTATCAAACATTACTCAAGCCTCATATGGTCAGCGAACACAGAGTTTCAACATGAACTAGCTCCAGCCGCAAGAGTCTACACCTCACGAGCCGCACAAGGGCAATCCCTCCTCAAGTGCTCCCGTGAACCACACGTCCAACAGTACTACATCCTTGCCTCAACCCATGCGATATTCCTAAAACATGATCATTTATACACTGGCTACCACTAACCAGAGTTCACAACTCACTTCCTAGCACTTGAACCTCTCACACGAGCTATTAAACTCAGGTTCCGCTAAAATACCTCGCCTATGTTACAAACATGTCGAAAACAATGTAACCAGTAAGTCAACAATTATGGCTTATAACATGCATCAAACCATAAAGGTGCCAACACAACTATGTCTCATATCTACTTCTAATCCAGGAGCACTCATGCTCAACTAAACAATCTGCACCTTAACTCAACCACAACTTACGATCTCGAACCTAAGCCACAGAATCACATTTCTCAACATCTAGGTATCTAATCCTTAGATACTTCTTCTTTAAAATAGTTCAAAAGAACTCCCAGAACACAACATCAGGTTCTATGCCCACAACCATAGTTGTTCACCAACTAAACATATCTCTACATAATCGAGATTCAACTCATCTCTACACTATGAGCATCACTACACTTCATTTATCCAATAATCTTATTCATATAGTTCATCCACTCCCTGGATACCTCTGGTGCCAACCCTTGAGCTCCACTTCTACTCAACTTGCGTAAGTGCTAACCGCAGCTCAGAACATCCACCAGCTAGTTCAGCTCACAACAGGGGACACATCTTCGGACGCTTTTGGTGTTGATCCGGAAGTGCCAGAAGTCTAGGAATCGTTTCGGCAAGCAAGCAAAACGTAATCGGTGAGTGCGAATGTTTTTTAGAAGTCCTTGAGGGACAAGGAAACAAGGTTTGGGGATTTAGGATTGGTTTGAAACACCATCCTAAGTCTGGAAGTAAGTATGGTTAGATTTTCTCTCGATATGTAGTTGATGCCCTAAATGCTTTTAACAAGCTCTTGGTTTGTGATAGACAAATTCCTACTGTTTTATGCATGATTTATAACATGAAAAGATGTTATGTGATGATCCCATGAGATGGCATGGCTATGTAAAGAGTTTTAAGATTTTGATTAAATGCTATGCATGAATTGTGGTTTTGAAATGGAATGAGTTAGATTTGAGAAATGTTGCACCAAAACAGTAGGTGAGATGATGATTTTAATGTAATATATTGGAATAAATGATGAGATGATTACCGGATATAATTGGTCGACCAATAGGATAAAAGTGCACTATAAACTAAAAATTTGTACGTGCTCTTTGGAGTCGGGCAATGGGGGTAGTGCCATCCAGATCCAAAGTGAGAATCCGATGATGAGAGATACCATCGGGGTAGGTCTTGCTGAAATATCCAAGCTTTGTGGCGATGAGAGATACCGCCATGAGAGTCCGGTGATGTGAGATTCCACCGAGGTAGGACTTGGCTTTAACTCAAGCTAATTCGCATATCCGAGCAAAGATATAATATGAAATGACAATATATGAGATTGTATTTGATTCACATTTACCAAATGTTGAAATGTTTTATGCTATGAGAAATGCATATGAGATTTGATGTTTATGGAATGCTTTAATTACATTAAGCATGTGTATGGCTTTGCCATGAGATTTGCATTGGTTGAATGCATGAGTTAGATTGATGGTACATGTGCTTTTCAAATGAAGATTTGCTTTGAAAGGTTTTCAAGCATGAGTTAGAAAGAGCATGTTGTAGAAAATGGTTTTTGAGAATGAGTTTTAAAGTTGCATTGTTGTGTTGGTGTTTTTAGAGCATGCCTCACTAAGGAAATGTGCTTACGCTCTCTTTTACCAACAATGCAGATAATTGAGACACTTTTGGCAGCAAGGAGGCTAAGGATTTCCAAGGAATTGAAAAGCTCAAGTATGATGATGTTTTACGTTTACTTTAGTAATGGTAATTGGCAATGGGAACCAACAGGTTGCTTTGAGAGATGTATTTTGAACTCCCTGTGGTTGTTGCAAGTTAAATATGGTATATGTGGTTTGTAAGAGGCCTTTATGGTAGTTTTGGTGCTTTATGTTACTTGTTGGTATGTTCATGGTTTGTGTCATAAGCATGTTTCATGGAATGTCTTACTATGCTTGAGATAATCAACCAAATGTTGTTATATGGCTTGGAATTGCATGTTTAAGTAAGTGCCAACAGCATGTAAGTGTGATTTAAGGTTGGTTAATTGGTGTTTGAGGTGTTTTCCATGCTGAAAATGGGGCAGATCTGGTATGCGCATCGATACACGGGCTTGCGTATCGATACACGTAAGCCATTTCCTTGCATTTTTGCACAGGCATTTCGGTACGAATGTGAAGTGTTTCGGTACGGGCTTGAAGGGCGTACCGATACGCGGGGAAGCGTATCGATACGCTATCTATGACTTTGGTCACTACCATCCCGCGTATTGATATGGTCACAATCGTATCGAAATGCGGCCGTTAATTTTGTTAAATGGCATCTTCATAAGTTTGATTTTGTTACATTTTAGTCGCTGAAATTTATGGATGCAATTGAATGAGTTTGGAATGTCTGGTTGTGTTGAAAATTGACAGAGTGGCATGAAATGAGACTAATTGAATATTGGTAACCTTAAAATTATTGAGGTCCTTGTAATTTGCAAAATTTACATTTTGGTCCCTAAATGTCTATTTTGTTCAATTGAAACCCTAAACGTGGTCCGATCACTGTGTCATTTCTTCCTATGATATTTAGTGGTCACATAGGTTTAATATTGCAATTAGAAAAGTTAAAAAGAAAAAAAGGTCATCAATCGGAGTTAACTTTAATGAGTTGGCTTCGGTTTTCCCCGTGTAATCACCTCGATTTGAGTCAATCGTCTAGACCAGGCTAAGGGGTTACATTTGTTGGTATCAGAGCCAGGTTTGCGAATAATTGGGGCTTGGTAAGTGGTTGATTGGTGTGAATATGAGTGGTTATGATTTTTTTGTGAAAGCATGTTGTGTGATTGTTCGATGTTCTATCTTTAATGAGATGTGATGCATGCAAGTTGATGGATTGAGATGTTATGTTATGTTTGGGGTATAGATGGGGAACTCATTGCCATATCTTTACTATTGGAAAGAATTGGTTTTAAAATGAACTTGAGCACCTTGGATTTCTTTCCTTATAATGCCTAACTGTGATTTATTGCATTTTTGCTAGTTGCATTATTTTGAAATGGGGCCACGTAGAGAGCATAGAATGAACATGTCTAACACATTCGAGAATGAAACGAATGAGAATGATGAGTGTAACACCCTGATTTTGGGCCTAGATGTTTTAGAGTTTGAATCGGGCCTGTCGAGAACGGTTCGAATCTTTGAGGGAGATTTAGGGAATACCTAGTTCGGGATGCCTTAAAAATATGGAAAAATATCTAAAAAACCTTATTTATTATATGAATGATTGTGGTGAAAACAATTGTTCAAAATATGGTTTGGAAATACTACATTTCGGTTTAGTGACCAAATCGCAGTTTTTGCAAAAGTTGACTAGTGACTGTTTTGTAAAGGATTGAAACTTTGAATCTTTAAGGAGCTAATTTTATTAAAATGTTTATCATCAGATTTCTCTTTATTTTGGGTGTTTTAATAATGATTTAATAAAGGGAATTAAAAGAGAAAATCCTATTTTGACTTTCATAACTACTTTACGATCTTTTTCCTTCTTTTCATTTTCTCTCAACTTCCACTCAGCCAAACACATTTCCTTCATCAATTAACCTCTTATTTTCGTCCCTTTTGATGAGATTTCAATCTCCTATGGAATCCTAATCTTTTCCTCATCAAATCCTCTTGTTTTCACTTTGGATTTTCAAGAAAACTTGCCCAAATTAAGGAGAAATCAGCCATTAGAGGTAAGCTTTGTCCTTCTCAAGTTATCAATCCTTTGTTAATGATTTTTGAGTTGCTTTAATGTTAGAAACATTTAATTGTGTTAAAAATCAAGATTCTTGGAGAGATCTTGATGATTTTCGTAATTATTGGTTAGGCTCTGTTTTGAGGTTGATTTCTAATGTATTTTGGATGGTAATTGATGTTATAAATGAGGTTTTATCAAACAAATCCTAAATAGGTTTGGATTCCTAAGTTTTGCATGCTAGATTGGTGGTTTTTAGGGTGGTTTTGGTGTTCTGTTGTAGCTGGAGATATAAGGACGTGTTTATGGTGATTTTTGGTGTTGATTGAGGTTTAGAAATGATTAGAAGTGATAGATCTTGGCTGGGCTTTGTTTTGGAAGAGTTTGGAGATGATTTCGGTTGTTTTAGGTAGCCGAACTGGTGCTTTTGAGTAGAGCAGCGAGTTTGTTTGGTTGGCTGGTGATTTCAATGCATGATGATGCATTAATCATCTGCTCTTATGTCTAATGAACAGGGGAGACAACTTCGGACGCTTTTGGTGTTGATCCGGAAGTGCCGGGAGCTTAGATATCGTTTCGGCGAGCAAGCGAAATGTAATCGGTGAGTGCAAATGGTTTTAGAAGTCCTTGAGGGACAAAGAAACAAGGTTTGGGAATTTAGGATTGGTTTGAAACACCATCCTAAGTCTGGAAGTAAGTATGGCTAGATTTGCTCTCAAATATGTGGTTGATGCCCCTAAATGCTTTTACATGCTCTTGTTTTGAGTTAGACAAATTCCTACTATTTTATGCATGATTTGTAGCATGAGATGATGCTTTGTAGAGATTTCATGAGATAGCATGTTGCATTGAAGAGTTTTGAGATTTTGACTTAATGCAAAGCATGAGATATGATTTTGAAATGAGATGAGAAAGATTTGAGAAATGTTGCATAAAAGCAGTAGGTGAGACGATATTTTGACATAATATATTGGCATAGAAAATTTGATACTTACCGGATATAATTGATCGATCAATAGGTTGAGAGTGCACTATAATCTAAAAATTCGTACGTGCTCTTTGGAGTCGGGCAATGGGGGTAGTGCCATCCCGATTCAAAGTGAGAATCCGATGATGACATACCATCGGGGTAGGAGTTGGTGAAATAACCAAGCTTTGTGGCGATGAGAGATACCGCCATGAGAGTCCGGTGATGAGAGATTCCACCGGGGTAGGACTTGACCTTGAGTCAAGCTAATCCGCATATCTGAGTAAAGATGAAATGTGAAATGCCAATATAAAATATGAAAATGTATTTGATTCACATGTACCAAATGTTGAGATGATTTATGTTATGAGAAATGCATATGAGATTTGAATATGAAATGCTTTAGTTTTCACAAGCATATGTATGGCTTTGCCATGAGATTTGCATTGGTTTAAATGCATGAGATAGAATAAGGGTAAATGTGTTTTCAAATGGAGATTTGCTTTGAAATGGTTTTCAAGCATGAGATAGAATGAGCATGTTGTTGAAAATGGCTTTTGAGAAAGAGTTTTGAATAATGCATTGTTGTGTTGGTTTCTTTAGAGCTTCCCTCACTAAGCAAATATGCTTACGCTCTCTTTTACCAACAATGCAGATAATTGAGACGAATTTGGGCAGCGAGAGGGCTAAGAACATCCAAGGAAGTGAAAAGCTCATGTATGGTGATGTTTTACATACTTTAGTACTGATATTTGGCAATGGGGCTTCAAGGTTGTTTTTGGGAGATGTATTATGAACTCCCTATGTTTGTACCAAGTTTGTTATGGCTTATGAAGTTTGTAAATGGTCTTATTTGGTTTGGTTTGAGGTTTGAGGCCTATATTTGGTTTTGTGATTAGGAAGCATGCCTATAGACTAATTGTTCATGTGTTTGATGCCATGTTTTAGCTTAAGCTTCTTAAATATGTTCTATAATGTCTAATCATGTTGCTGGTATGTTATGGTATGATTTGGGACATGTTTGATTTGTAAAGATGTGAAAAACCAGAAAATTATACAATTGCAGTGCAAGGTGTATTGAAACACCCTTAATTGTTTCGAAACAGGGGCCTGAATGGCCATGGTGTTTTGGAACGGGTAAAGGTGTTTCGGAACATTTTAGCTTCTAGAGAGCCATGTTCCGATACGTGTTTCGGAAAGGGCCCGACTACCGAAACGACCAGCCCAGTTTCGAAACGGGTGTTTCGATACGAAGGTCAGCGTTTTGAAACACTTGACCGTTGGACTGCATTTTGAAATGTTCCAAGTTCTCTTTTCTTACATTTTAGTCCTTGATGTTGTGGATGCCATTGATTGAGCTTGGAATGTCCTTTTAAGTTGATATTTGACAAAGATGCATTGAAAATGACTAATTACATATCGGTAAGTTTAAAATCGGCAAAGTCTTTATATTTTCCAAAATTTACAATTTGGTCCCTAAAAGTGTAATTCTTACAATTGAATCCCTAATTGAATTTTGATTGTTGTGCCTTTCTCTCCTATGATTCTTGAGTAATCACATAGGCTTAATATGTATTTAGAAAAGATAAAAAGGAAAAAAGGGTCATTAATCAAGGTTGACTTTCGGGTTCACTTTGGTTTTCCCCGTGTAATCTTCGTAGTTCGGGTCAAGCGTCTAGGCCAGGCTAAGGGGGTTACATTTGTTGGTATCAGACCCAGGTTAACAAATATTTGGTGCTTGGTAAGTGGTTAATGTGTGTGATTACGAATGAATGTGACTTTTCGGTGAAAGTGTGATGTATGATTGTTGATGTTTGGTTCTATTGAGATGAATTGGTGATGTTATGATGTGTTTGGGGTAAAGTTGGGATCCCATTGCCATATCATTACTATTGAGAAGAATTGTTTTCAAAAATGAGCTTGAGTACTTTGATTACTTGTCTTATTATGCCTAATTGAATTTATTATATTTTGTCAGTTGCATTGTTTTATTATTGGGCCACGTAGAGAGCTTAGAATTAATACTCGTGCTACGGCTGAGAACGAGAATGTTGAGAATGCTGAGTATCTACCTCCTCCTCTCCATGGTGGACCACCCGGTCGTGGTGGAGCTGGGGTTGGTGCTGCTGGAGTTGGTGTTGGGGCTGCTGGACCCGAGGGAGTTCAGGGGCAAGCTGCTCCTGATATGTCTGTGTTGATACAAGCTATTCCTGGAGCTTTTCAGGCAGTAGTAGCTGGAGCTCATGGAGCTGCACCACATGATGGTGCTAATTTGAGGTTGTCGTTGGAGCGACTTCGCAGTCTGTGAGGGACTGAGTTTAGAGGGTTGACCCTGGAAGATTCTGAGTCTTGGCTAGAGAGCACCAAGAGGATTCTCGAGCAGCTAAACTGTAATAATGTTCAGAAGTTGGGATGTATTGTGTCCCTGTTGCATGGTGATGCATATACATGGTGGACGACCACCATTGTGGGAATGGAAGATGATGATGTGACTTGGACATTCTTCTTGAATGCATTCAAGAGAAAGTACTTGGGAGTTCGTTACCTCGATGAGAAAAAGAGGGAATTCATGTCCCTTGTGCAAAGGAGTATGACGGTGGCAGAATATGAGGTGCAGTTTGTACGCCTTAGCTAATATACACATGAGCTGATTCCTAGCGAGCGGGAAAGATGTGAACGATTCCGTTATGGGCTGGTGGCTGATGTGAAAACATATATGCTCACAGCAGACTATACTGATTTTGATGTCTTGGTCACCAGAGCCAAGGACATTGAGCTGAATCTTGGTCTGGCAAGTCGAGTGGGAGGATCTAGCTCATGGAAGTGAGCTGCAGAGCGTGATCTTGGTAGAGATTGCTATAAGAGGCATAAGGATAGAAGGCCACATGTTAATGCTAGGCATGGGGGTGGTAACCCTGGGAGAGGTCAGCAAGGACCAAATGCTTTCATGCGGACTCCTGAGTGCAACCGGTGTGGTAGGAGGCACACTGGTGAGTGTTGGGGCCATCTTGGTACATGCTAGAACTGTGGTAATCGAGGGCACATGAAGTAAGATTGTCCTCAGCCGTTGAGAGAAGGTCAGGCTCCGGTGAGAGCAGCTGAGCCACAAAGAGGTCGTGGGTGCGGCCGTGGTAACTTCCAGCGCAGAGATAAAGGTGGACAGAATGTAGCACATGTGGTGGCTGTTCAGCCTGAGGGTGGTGGCCAGGCTCGAGTGTATGCCCATCGAGAAGGGAGGAATGAAACGGACGTGATCGCATGTACCTTTACTTTGCAATCCTTGTCATTACTTTCTTTGATTAATTCTATATCTACACACTCGTACATATTGCGTGAACATGCTCAAATGCTTGGTTTGCCTGTTGAATCTTTGGATGTGGGCATACGTGTAACTAGTTCCTTTGGTTAGACGGTTGTAACAAGAAAATTGTATAGGAGATGCCCCTTAAAGGTGCAAGATCGTGTGTTTCTTGTCGATCTTATAGAATTGTCATTCTATGGATTTGACGTAATTCTTGGCATGGATTGGCTTGTTGAGCGTAGAGCCGTTGTGGATTTTTAAAGCAAGCGAGTTTCACTGAAACTTGCGGATGATTATGAGGTTGTGGTGGTGGGAGAAAATGTGAAGTTTCTATCTAATGTGGTGCCTACGCTTGAAGCAAGCTGGATGTTGCGTCAAGGATGTGAGGCTTATCTAGCCTTTGTTATGAATCCTAGTACAATGGAGGATCGCGTACCGGATATTAGGACCGTGTGTGAATTTCCTAGAGTGTTTCCGGAGGAATTACCTGGTTTGCCGCCTAGTCAAGAGGTTGAATTCGGAATTGAGTTGTATGAGAACACAACTCCGGTGTCCATTGCTCCCTATCGCATGGCACCCAAAGAGTTGAAGGAGTTGAAAACGCAACTTCAAGAGTTGCTTGACCGAGGCTTTATTTGGCCTAGTGTGTCACCTTGGGGTGCATTGGTCTTGTTTGTTAAAAAGAAAGATGGCACGATGATGATGTGCATTGATTATCGTCAGTTGAATAAGTTGACCATCAAGAACAAGTATCCTTTGCCGAGGATTGATGATCTTTTTTATCAGTTTCGAGGAGCGTCTGTGTTTTCAAAGATAGATTTGAGGTCAGGATACTATCAGTTAAAGGTGAAGGATGTGGATGTACCGAAAACAACCTTCTGAACGAGATATGGGCATTATGAATTTCTAGTGATGCTGTTTGGATTGACGAATGCTCCTGATGCTTTCATGGACATGATGAACAGGGTGTTCCATGAATTCTTAGATAAGTTTGTTGTGGTGTTCATCGATGATATCCTTGTGTACTCTCGTACCGAGGAGAAGCATGAGGGTCATTTGAGGATCGTTTTGCAAGCGCTGTTAGAGAATCAGCTTTATGCTAAGCTGAGCAAATGTGAGTTCTGGCTTAAGGAAGTTGTTTTTCTTGGCCATGTGGTTTCGGCTGAAGGGATTCGAGTTGATCCTCAGAAGATTGAGGCGGTGGTGAATTGGAAGCCTCCTAGGTCTGTTCATGAAGTTCGTAGTTTCCTTGGGTTGGCAGGTTACTACTAGAGGTTCGTGGATGGATTTTCTATGATTTCTGCCCCTTTGACAAAGTTGATGCAAAAGGATGTTAAGTATGAGTGGACGGAAGCGAGACAGCAAGCTTTTGAGAAGTTAAAGGCATCTTTGACGCAAGCTCCTATCTTAGTTCAACTTGAATCAAGAAAAGAGTTTGTGGTGTATAGTGACGCATCCTATGTTGGTTTGGGGTGTGTGTTGATACAAGAGGGTAGGGTAGTGGCTTATGCATCGCGACAGTTGAAAGTGCATGAGCGCAATTACCCTACGTATGTCATTGAGCTAGCAGCAATGGTCTTTGCTCTAAAGATCTGGAGACATTATCTCTATGGTGAGAAGTGTATTGTATACACGGATCATAAAAGTTTGAAGTACCTGATGTCTCAGAAGGAGTGAAATCTTAGGCAATGATGTTGTGTGGAGTTGCTTAAGAATTACGATCTAACGATCGAGTATCATCCGAGGAAGGCCAATGTTGTGGCTGATGCTTTGAGCAAAAAAGTGGCGGTGGAATTAAGGGCGATGTTTGCAAGCTTGAGCATATCGTGGGATGGTGGTCTTGTTGCTGAATTGCAAGTGAAACCATCTCTAATTCAGTTGATTAAGGATAAACAATTGTTGGATGATTCTTTAGTACCACATGTTTAGGATATCGCAGAAGGTAGGCCATTGGATTTTTGTTTCAATGATGATGGTGTTTTATGTTTTGGGAGTCGGATAGTGGTGTCGAATGATGTTGAATTGACGCGCACTATTCTGATTGAAGCTCATAGTAGTCCTGTTGCTATGCACCTTGGTAGTACAAAGATGTATCGTTATCTGAAGGATGAGTACTATTGGGTGGGATTGAAGAAAGATGTTCTGAGCATGTTAGCAAATGCATGGTTTGTTAGCGGGTTAAGGCTGAACATCAATTTCCTTCAGGGTTGTTGCAGCCGTTAAGGATTCCTGAATGGAAGTGGGAGAGGATCACCATGGATTTTGTGTCTGGTTTGCCTTTATCGCCATCAAAGAAGAATTCTGTTTGGGTGATTGTGGATCGCCTTACGAAGTGTGCGTATTTCTTGCCTGTACATACTATGTATACCTTGGATAAGCTTGCGGAGTTGTACATTGCTGAGATTGTACGGTTGCATGGAGTGCCAAAATCTATAGTGTCGGATAGAGATTCGAGGTTCACCGCAAGGTTTTGGGAGTGTTTGCATCAAGCATTGGGTACGCGGCTGAATTTCAGTACTTCTTATCATCCGCAGACGGATGGACAATCGGAGCGTGTTATCCAAGTGCTTGAGGATATGTTGAGGTGCTGTGTTATTGAATTTCAAGGCTCTTGGGAGAAGCACTTGCCTTTGGTGGAGTTTGCTTATAATAACAATTATCGGGCAAGGATTCAAATGGAACTTTATGAAGCTTTATGCGGGAGGAAGTGCAAAACTCCTATTTGTTGGGCTGAAACAAGACAAAAGTTGGTTTCGATGCTGGCTTTGTTAAAAGGGACCACCAAGAAGGTGAAGCTCATTTGTGAGCAGTTGAAGGCAGCATCGGACCGGCAAAAGTCTTACGCATATTTTAAGCGTGAGGAGATAGAATTTGCTGTGGGCGAGCGTGTATTTTTGAAAGTTTCACCTTGGAAGAAGGTGATGAGATTTGGCCGGAAGGGCAAGTTGAGCCCAAGGTTCATTGGACCATACGAGGTGATAGAACGTGTGGGTCCTGTTGCCTACAAGCTGAGACTACCTCAAGAATTAGAAAAGATACATAATGTGTTTCATGTATCCATGCTTCGGAGGTATAGACCGGATCCGTCACATGTTATGCTTGTGGAAGAGGTTGAGTTGAATCCAGACTTCACGTATGACGAGGAACCTGTTGAGATTCTGGATTCGAATAGTAAGGTTCTCCGAGGTAAGACCATCGAGCTGGTCAAAGTCTTGTGGAGACATCGTGGTGTTGAGGAAGCCACGTGGGAAAGGAAGGAAGACATGAAGAAGCAATTTCTTTACCTTTTTCCTCCAGGTAAATTTCGAGGAAGAAATTTCATAAGAGGGGGAGAGTTGTAACTCCCTGATTTTGAGCCTAGATGTTTTAGAGTTTGAATTGGGCCGGTCGAGAATGGTTCGAATCTTTAAGGGAGATTTAGGGAACACCTAGTTCGGGATGCTTTAAAATATGGAAACATATCTAAAAATCCTCATTTATTATATGAATGATTATGGTGAAATTTTTTTAGAAAATATGGTTTAGAAATACTACATTTCGGTGTAGTGACCAAATCACAGTTTTTGCAAAAGTTGACTAGTGACTGTTTTGTAAAGGATTGAAACTTTGAATCTTTAAGGAGCTAATTTTACCAAAATATTTTTCATCAGATTTCTCTTTATTTTGGGTGTTTTAATAATGATTTAATAAAGGGAATTAAAAAAGAAAATCCTATTTTGACTTTCATAACTACTTTACGATATTTTTCCCTCTTTTCATTTTCTCTCAACTTCCACTCAGCCAAACACATTTCCTTCATCAATTAACCTTTGATTTTCATCCATTTTGATGAGATTTCAATCTCCTATGGATTCCTAATCTTTTCCTCATCAAATCCTCTTGTTTTCACTTTGGATTTTCAAGAAAACTTGCCCAAATTGAGGAGAAATCAGACATTAGAGGTAAGCTTCATCCTTCTCCTCTAATGATCAGTTCTTTACTGAAATTCCCAAGTTATCAATCCTTTGTTAATGATTTTTGAGTTTCTTTAATGTTAGAAACATGAAATTGTGTTAAAACTCAAGATTCTTGGAGAGATCTTGATGATTTTCGTAATTATTTGTTAGGCTCTATTTTGAGGTTGATTTCTAATGTATTTTGGATGGTAATTGATGTTATAAATGATGTTTTATCAAACAAATCCCGAATAGGTTTGGATTCCTAAGTTTTGCATGCTAGATTGGTGGTTTTTGGGTGGATTTGGTGTTATGTTGTAGCTGGAGATATAAGGACGAATTTATGGTAATTTTTGGTGTTGTTTGAGGTTTAGAAATGATTAGATGTGATAGATCTTGGCTGGGCTTTGTTTTGGAAGAGTTTGGAGATGATTTCGGTTGTTTTGGATAGCTGAAATGGTGCTTTTGAGTATAGCAGCGAGTTTGTTTTGTTGGCTGGTGATTTCAATGCATGATGATGCATTAATCCTCTGCTCTTATGTGTAATGAATAGGGGAGACAACTTCGGACGCTTTTGGTGTTGATCCGGAAGTACCGGGAGCTTAGATATCGTTTCGGCGAGCAAGCGAAACGTATTCGGTGAGTGCGAATGGTTTTAGAAGTCCTTGAGGGACAAAGAAACATGGTTTGGGGATTTAGGATTGGTTTGAAACACCATCCTAAGTCCGGAAGTAAGTATGACTAGATTTGCTCTCGATATGTGGTTGATGCCCTAAATGCTTTTAACATGCTCTTTGTTTGTGTTAGACAAATTCCTACTGTTTTATGCATGATTTATAACATGAAAAGATGTTATGTGATGATCCCATGAGATAGCATGGCTATGTAAAGAGTTTTAAGATTTTGATTAAATGCTATGCATGAATTGTGGTTTTGAAATGGGATGAGTTAGATTTGAGAAATGTTGCATCAAAGCAGTAGGTGAGATGATGATTTTAATGTAATATATTGGCATAAATGATGAGATGATTACCAGATATAATTGGTTGACCAATAGGATAAAAGTGCACTATAAAGTAAATATTCGTATGTGCTCTTTGGAGTCAGGCAATGGGGGTAGTGCCATCCAAATCCAAAGTGAGAATCTGATGATGAGAGATACCATCGGGGTAGGTCTTGGTGAAATATCCAAGCTTTGTGGCGAAGAGAGATACCGCCATGAGAGTCCGGTGATGTGAGATTCCACCGGGGTAGGACTTGGCTTTAAGTCAAGCTAATCCGCATATCCGAGTAAAGATATAATATGAAATGCCAATATATGAGATTGTATTTGATTCACATGTACCAAATGTTGAAATGTTTTATTCTATTATAATGCATATGAGATTTGAGGTTTATGAAATGCTTTAATTACATTAAGCATGTGTATGGCTTTGCCATGAGAATTTCATTGGTTGAATGCATGAGTTAGATTGATGGTACATGTGCTTTTCAAATTAAGATTTGCTTTTAAAGGTTTTCAAGCATGAGTTAGAAAGAGTATGTTGTAGAAAATGGTTTTTGAGAATGAGTTTTAAAGTTAAATTGTTGTGTTGGTGTTTTTAGAGCATGACTCACTAAGCAAATGTGCTTACGCTCTCTTTTACCAACAATGCAGATAATTGAGACACTTTTGGCAGCAAGGAGGCCAAGGATTTCCAAGGAATTGAAAAGCTCAAGTAGGGTGATGTTTTACTTTTACTTTAGTAGTGGTAATTGGCAATGGGAACCAATGGGTTGCTTTGGGAGATGTATTTTGAACTCCTTGTGGTTGTTGCAAGTTAAATATGGTATATGTGGTTTGTAAGAGGCCTTTATGGTAGTTTTGGTGCTTTACGTTACCTGTTGGTATGTTCATGGTTTGTGTCATAAGCATGTTTCATGGAATGTCTTACTATGCTTGAGATAGTCAACCAAATGTTGTTATATGGCTTGGAATTGCATGTTTGTATGTTTAAGTAAGTGCCAGCAACATGTATTTGAGGTTGTTTAATTGGTGTTTGAGGTGTTTTCCATGCTGAAAATGGGGCAGATCCGGTATGCGTATCGATACACGGCCGTTAATTCTGTTAAATGGCATCTTCATAAGTTTGATTTTGTTACATTTTAGTCCCATAAATTTATGGATGCAATTGAATGAGTTGGAATGTCTGGTTGTGTTGAAAATTGACAGAGTGGCATGAAATGAGACTAATTGAATATTGGTAACCTTAAAATCTGCGAGGTCCTTGTAATTTGCAAAATTTAGATTTTGGTTCCTAAATGTCTATTTTGTTCAATTGAAACCCTAAACGTGGTCCGATCGCTGTGTCGTTTCTTCCTATGATCTTTGGTGGTCACATAGGTTTACTATTGCAATTAGAAAAGTTAAAAAGAAAAAAGGGTCATCAATCGGAGTTAACTTTAACGAGTTGGCTTCGGTTTTCCCCGTGTAATCACCTCGGTTAGAGTCAACCGTCTAGACCGGGCTAAGGGGGTTACACAGGTTGTACTTACATCGAGGCACATCGTGGCGTCTAGCCCCCATGAGACTTTACACACTCCTATATTCCTATCCCAAAGGCAACAACAATCATACCAGATCGCTACTCTATCCTCGGTTTATTGTGTTATTATTTTGAATGCATGATAACAACTTACAAAACAAACAAAAAAATTGCTTAGGCAAGCTCCAAGCAAGGATCCAAGACTTTGATTTCAACTTAAAACATTTCACCAGATAATAAGGCAATGGATATTCCAATTCCCCCCCCCCAACATGGAACAAAGCATATCACATGCATATTTCAGCATCAAGACTCAGCTCAATCGTCATCACATCCACATTCATTCATCATGTACAGCGTCATTATCATACATTCAGCAATAACATGCGTAAATATTCACCGAACAAAGCAAATAGTACCACAACACATAACCACATAAAAAATCATTTACCCACAACTTACCATCATCCCAAACTTTTTTAATATGGCTCTGATAACACCAATTGTAACCCTTTAGCTCGACCTAGATGATTGACCCGTTCTAAGAAGATTACACGAGGAAAACCGAAGCCGACTTCAATTAATGACCCTTTTTCTTTAGGAATTCTCTAGATGCAATTTAGAACTCTATGTGTTCAACAAACCACTTAGAAGAAAACAGCACAGTGATCGGAGTTTGTTTATGGTTTCAATTGCGCGAGTTACACATTTAAGGACTAAACTATAATTTTAGCAAATTACAGGGTCCAATCCAATTTTAAGATTACCGTCCATTAATTAGTCATGAAACATGTTTCCATGTCAAATTTCACCACAAATAGACCATCCAAACTCATCCAATTGCACATACAACATTCAGGGACCAAAATGCAACTTTTTAGACTTTAAAAGGTCATTTTAACTGAAAACAACGGTCGGGTATCGGTACCCCTGAGGCCCGTATCGATACTCGGGAAGGCAATAACCAAGTTTGAGAAAGGGTATCGATATCCTTCCCCGAGTATCGGTACTAGTCCAACTCGTATCGATACACTTCCACATCGTATCGATACACTTGCACCAATCTAGCCAAAATTAGCCTGTGGGTATCGATACTGAGGCCCGAGTATCGATACCCATGCCAAAAGTGCACAAGAAACAGCCTCTTAAACGCATCAAACATCAACCGATCACACCCATAACTCATATACATGCATATATAATCACACCAAACATATATGCAACACAAACTAGCCACATAGCAAGCATTTGGCACATCAATTCATTTTGAATAAGCAACTAGTAAAGCATACCTTCAATATTTAAAGCATACTAGTAAAGCATGACCAAATCGCCAATTAAAGGTCCAAAAACCACATAGAGGCCAATTAAAAAAACACAAATGCATACTAAACTTGCTCAACACTAGGAAATACCATAACAACAATATTTAAAGCATTGGACACCCTCATTACCATTATTACTCTAGTCCATAACCAAAGCTTACCTTCAATCAAAGTCTTCTACCGATCCCTATGCAAGTGCTGCCTCCAAAGCTTAAATTGAGTTCATTGATGAATAAAGAGAGCATAAGTTTACAAGCTTAGTGAGGATTGCTCAAAACACATCAACAATGCAGTTTTTAAAATACAAGTTGAAACCATATCATGCTTGTTGCGTGTAAAATAGTCTATCGCAATTGTAGTGCAAGTGTACACGACGCAAGTAGTAAAGTGATACGAAGTATCGGATATCGTCTCCACAGGGATTGGGCTAATGACTTCACCTTGTTTACTGCACGAAAGTAAAGGAAATAATTAAGAGTTGTCACGAGAATAATAAGGTAAAAACGTAAAATAAAGGATTGAGAAATCAAGATAGAGAGAATGGGCTGGTATTGAGTTGCTCAGTAGTGCAGGTATTGAACTGCTTAGGATCTCCAGTTCAGTCGTCGCGCCCGTCGCCGACAGCACCTGTCGCGGCGGCTGTCCGTTAGCTGTCGCGGCAGCGAACACTAACTCCGTACTTCAAGCTTGGCAAGAATCCCAGATCTGTCTTGCCCTATCCCTAGGCCCAAGTCTGTCGATGATCACGTCTTTGATGATACCTCCCGGCGTGAATCGATGGATGAACACCGATGTGTATGAATTCTTCCTTAACCACTTAACCTCGCCCTATCCCTAGGCACGAGATGGTTCAACTATAAACTAGAGAACGCGCTCTTATCTCTTTCGTATACTTAACTCTCCCGATGCTAAGTAAATGGATAACCTCACAATGCTCTCCCGATGCTCTTGCAAGATATTAAAACCAAGATAAAAGAACTTGAAGTTTATTTTATTGAACTTGAAAAATCCTAAAACAAAGCAACCCTTGCAACTACTTTACAAAACAACCCGTAGCCCTAGGGGGAATTTAGAACATGTCGGTGACGGGTGGACGACAGTGGTTTGGTTTCGGTTATGGGGTAATCGGTTCTGCCCTAGGTTTAATCTATGCCCTTATATAAGCTTTGGGCTCAAGTTATCTAAGGTAACAAGGATTACAACTTTAATTAAAAGTAAGATTCTAATAAAGACTAAATATCTAAAGTCTCCTACTTTCCAGTCGCATCCTTGTTTCTAGGAATTTCTTCTCCTTGAGCTTTGGCTTGACATATCTTTTGATCCGGGGCTTGGAAAAATATTTGGCTTCCACACGACAGACGAGCAGATTTTTCTCTATCTATCGAGATCCACTTTACTTTTCCTCTTCATAAATCTGCTGTCACCTTGCTGTCACGACAGGTCCATGACAGGTTCGTCTTCTTCGGCTGCTTGTCCAGTTCAACTCTTCTGCTTATCTGCCCTGCGCCTGCCTTCATCGTCAACCATGGCAGCTACCTGCAAAATACGCCATCTTTTAGTAGAATCCGTGCCTTTTATATAATTGTGATGTTTTATTGAAAACTAACCTAAATGCAATGCAATGATGCTTGAATGCAGCAGAAATATGGGTTAAAAAGGGTGTAAATAATAGAACTTTTACACACTCAACACACCCCCAAACTCAAGTTTTTGCTTGTCCTCAAGCATTTTAAGCCTAAAAGAAAAAATCAAAACAAGAAAAATTTTGTGTTGGCCTTCAAACAGTGAACTGTCCCTTACCCGTCGCTCTTTCTCTATGGCAGCAACAACCTGTCGGAAAGATTAGGATCTGTCCGGAATCTCCCTATAGCTCTCGTGCAGTGTGTGCATGCTTGTGAACAGTTATATGCCAAGACTCTCTTAGTTTCACTAGAATATTTGACTTTAGCTTGTTTAGAGTGTTTCCTACGAGACTGTTTTCTTTCTTTTTCTCACTAGAGCCAGAATTGGGCACCTCTAGTTATTTCATTTTTTTTCAAACTTCTTCTCTTTTACTAGAGCCAGTATTTCAGGCACCTCTAGTTAACTGTCTAGAGCCGGTGATAGGCACCTCTAGAAGTTTTTCTCTGGTTATCTGCCTAGAGCCAGTGGTAGGCACCTCTAGGTTTCCTGAGATTCTAGTCTCTTTTCTACTCTAAGTGCTAAGCTTTCCTATTCTAGTTTGGCTAAAAGAAATCTAAGCAGTATAACAGTCACAAAAGTGTTTAAGTTTTCAGAACTATAGAAAGGCTCTAAACTTTTCCTTAACCTGTCCTAAAGATGCTGCCACGACAGAGATGTCATGACAGGTAAGTTAACTTCACAGTTTTAAGCCAACAGTTTAATCTTTTCTGATTTTTTTTAAAAGAAAAACTTTAAAATTAAAGACACAATAAATAATAAAAAGATGTACTTAAGACTCCATTAATGATGGAGGGTTGCCACCCCCAAACTCGAGGGTTGCATTGCCCTCAATGCAAAATGACATGAAAAATAAAATAAAGAAAAAGTGCATCACAAAATATAAAGGCAGGCAGCAATCAGAGGAAAATAAAAACTTAAATTTTCAGTCGCTGCCCTCGCTGCTGCTGCTGATTCGGATCTGACGGCGGCGTCTGGGCTGCGGAGGAGGCTGGGCAGGTTTAGAGATAGGTTCAGGGACAGGTTGCTCCACGAGCTGAACATCGGAACTGCTGCTGCTGTCCCAACTGCTGGTGGTAGTGGTACTAGCCTTAGGCAGCCTTTTCTTGTCTGCCACATGTTTAATCCTCTTGACCCTCGTAAAGTCACTCTCCAAATTCCTCCGGATAAGAGGGCTGTCATCAGTGGCAGGTCTCTTGGTTCCTCGAGGGGAGGTGTCTGCCGGTGGGCTGCCTTCTGCCGTCGGGGCATGTGATTTGGTGGAAGCAGTCGAGTGGGACGGGGAGGCAGGTGGTGTGGGCGTGTGGACAGGTGTGTGGACAGGAGTGGGGATATGGCAATAATGGGCAGGAAAAGTAGGGAATTGAACATCGGGAAAATTTAAAGTTTGGGTAATAAAATTTACCGTGGAGTTCGTGAAGTCCCGAATAAATGTCATCAATCCCATTTGGCGTTCCTCTACCCGTTGTAATGTAGCGAGGATGAGGGCAGACTGGTCTGTCGGAGTGGCGTTGGTTTCAGCATCAGGGGCAGGCTCGGTGGCAGGGTCGGTGGGTGGTTCCTCTGATGATTCTGCGGGTGAGCCAGCAGGGTTGAAGGAGGAGACAGGTGTAGCCGCGATCAGCTCCATGAGGCTGTTAATGTTATTGTCTGTCCAACCTCTGCCCTTCCTGATTTTGTTGGAGGGATCCTCGGGCACCGCAGCACATCGGCAGAGGGAAGTTATGGTGAACGGCAGGCAGAGGCGTGAGTCAGAGCGGAAGGCACAGTCCAGGATGCTGTCCCTCATATATCTGCCCACATTAATGGCCCTGTCGTGCATGATGGAGTGAATCAGGGCAAGCCGCTGTCGGTTGACTGTCGTATGGTGGGACGAGGGCAGGATACGCTTTTTGATGAAAGCGTTCCAAAGTTTGGCTTCCGGGCGGAGTTGCCCCCTATTGACGGAGTGGGGGTTCTTCTTGCTGGTTGTCCATGATGTACCAGCCTCTGTCAACTCCACCATGATGGCATCGTAAGTGGCAGAGTCGAGGGAGTCGATGAATTCCTGGTGAGCATCATCACCGGGGCCAAAGAAAAGGCCAAACATGTGATTGATGCTGTCGGTAGTGAAAGGTACTTGCACTCCTCGAACAGTGACAGATGTCGCCGTTCTGCTGTCTATGGCTGCGTAAAACTCTCGGACTAAGGTGTCGTTAAGCTCTGCCGGTTGTTCATCAAAATACTCCCATAGTTGAGCCGTGATGGCCTTGAAAATGAACGGCCGGAGTCCCATGTTGGGCGTCTGTCGGATGTACACGAAGCCACGTTCCTCCCATAACTCTTTGTTGGCGAAGGGGGATGCTGCTGCGGAAGAAGAGGCGGCAGCAGCGTTACGGCGGGTTTGTCTCGACGACATATTGGTTGCAAGGGCTGTGAAAAAAAGAAAACAAATAAAACTAGAGGAGAAAAATAACAAGAGACAAAAATCAGAAGTGATGAAAAATGAAAATGGGAAGGGGTTTATATAGCGGTCGAGGAGCTGCCCATTTAATGCCTCAACGGCAGGCGGGAATAACGGGGCGGCAGATTGGATGTAGCGTGTCTGACGCGTCTGACACGCATTTATGCGTCTGCTGTGCGTCTGCCGCACGCTTCTGTGTCTGCAGTGTCAAACTGTTGACAGCCTGTCAAGTCCGTCTGCGCCGGCAGCTGAAACGACAGGTTATCATAAATGGGCTTTCTTGGGCTGGTGGATGGGCGGTGGGTTTGGGCCACTTCTCTTTTTTTCTTCTTGACTCCTTTATTTCCTAAAAACTGAAATTAGAAAAACAAAACATTATTCGAATAAAATAAACCTAATTCCTAATAAATAATAATAATAAAAATAAAAATAAAACTTAGGTTAAATTAGGGGTGCCTTGTGGGGCATCTCCTAAAGTAACCACTTCCTGAATTCCTGGGGCTTCAGTCCCCTGATAATGCTTGAGTCGTTGTCCATTGACTTTGAATTGGTGCCCGTCTTTTAATGATTGAATTGTGATGGCACCATGGGGAAAAACTTGAACTACTTGAAACGGGCCAGACCATCTAGACTTTAGCTTTCCTGGGAAGAGTTTAAGTCTAAAATTAAATAACAACACAAGCTGTCCTGGGCAGAACTGTCGTGGCAGCAGTTTCTTGTCGTGCCACTTCTTAGTCTTTTCCTTGTAAATCCTTGCGTTGTCATAGGCCATTGTCCTTAATTCTTCAATCTCGTTCAAATCTAATAACCTTTTCTGGCCGGCCTTGTCCAAGTCCATGTTCACTGCCTTAATTGCCCAATATGCTTTGTGCTCGATCTCGACAGGCAAGTGACATGTTTTCCCATAAATCAGTCGGAATGGAGACATGCCCAATGGAGTCTTGAAAGCTGTCCTGTATGCCCATAATGCATCATTCAGAAGTAAAGACCAATCTTTCCTAGTTGGTTTAACCATCTTCTCAAGAATGTTCTTTACTTCCCTATTGGAAATCTCAGCCTGTCCATTGGTCTGTGGGTGGTATGTTGTCGCGATCCTGTGCTTGACATCATATTTCTTTAAGGCAGCAGAAATTACCCTATTATCAAAATGTCTCCCCTCATCACTGATAATCGCCCTAGGAATGCCAAATCTAGAAAAAATGTTTTTGTGCAAAAACTTTTGGACTGTTTTGGCATCATTCTTTTGAGTTGCGATTGCTTCAACCCACTTGGAGACATAATCCACTGCTAGGAGGATGTACAAATTTCCACATGAAGATGGGAATGGTCCCATAAAATCAATACCCCAAACGTCGAAGATCTCGACTTCTAGAATATTCTGCAGTGGCATCTCGTTTCTCCTCGAGATGTTACCTGTCCGCTGGCACCTGTCACAGCTTTTGTAAAATTCCTGTGCATCTTTATAAAGTGTCGGCCAGTAGAACCCTGACTGCAGCACCTTGGCAGCAGTTTTATTGCCTCCTAAGTGACCTCCATATTGTGAAGCATGACAGTGATGGAGAATGTCTTCTTGTTCTTCTTGTGGTACACACCTTCTTATAACCTGATCTGCGCACATTTTGAAAAGAAGAGGTTCGTCCCAATAATAATGTTTAACATCATTTTGGAACTTCTTCCTTGCTTGATAATTAAGATCAGAAGGTAATATTCCGCTAATTATAAAATTAACGAAATCAGCATACCAGGGAAGGTTAGAAGACTTACCTGCCGCCATGGCTGTCGCGACAGCGATTGGGGCAGCAAAGAGCTGCTCATCTAGGAAGGTCTCCAGTATGTGTGTCTCATCTAACGGTAGACTCTATCCCGTCTCCAACCTCGACAAGTGGTCTGCCACTTGATTTTCTGTCCCCTTTTTAGTCTTTGATCTCAAGGTCGAACTCTTGTAATAGCAAGATCCATCGTATCAGCCTAGGCTTCGCATCCTTCTTTGCGAACAAATACTTGAGGGCAGAATGGTCGGTGTGTATTATTACCTTCGTTCCAAGTATGTAAGAACGAAACTTGTCGATGGAGAACACCACAGCTAACAGCTCCTTTTCTGTGGTGGTATAGTTTACTTGGGCTTCATTTAATGTTTTGCTAGCATAATATATGACGTGAAACAGCCTGTCTCTGCGCTGCCCAAGTGCTGCCCCGACAGCATAGTCACTAGCATCACACATGATCTCGAATGGCTGTGTCCAGTCTGGTGGCTGTACTATGGGGGCTGTCACTAACTTTTCCTTCAGAACCTTGAATGCTTCAGTACATTCCTTATTAAAGTCAAAGGGTCGGTTCTGCTCTAGAAGATGGCATAGCGGCTTGGTGATCTTTGAAAAATTTGTAATAAATCTTCTATAAAAACCAGCATGCCCTAAAAAACTCCTAATGCCCTTGACTGTGGTTGGCGGCGGCAGCTTCTCTATGACTTCAATTTTTGCCCTGTCGACTTCTATCCCACGGCAGCTAATCTTATGGCCTAGAACTATCCCTTCATCTACCATAAAATGGCATTTTTCCCAATTTAGAACAAGATTAGCTTTTTCACATCTTTCAAGTACCTTTTGAAGGTTGCCGAGGCAGCTCTCAAAATCGTCTCCAAAGACGGAAAAATCATCCATGAAAATTTCAAGGAAGTCCTCTACCATGTCGGAGAATATTGCCATCATGCACCTTTGGAAGGTGGCAGGTGCGTTACAGAGGCCGAACGGCATCCTCCTAAATGCGTATGTTCCGTAGGGGCATGTGAAAGTCGTTTTCTCTTGATCTTCCGGTGCAATAGCAATTTGGTTATAACCTGAATAACCATCAAGAAAACAATAATAAGATTTACCCGCTAATCTATCAAGCATTTGATCAATAAAGGATAAAGGGAAGTGGTCCTTTTGGGTAGCTTTGTTAAGCTTCCGATAGTCCATACAAACCCTCCAACCGGTCACAGTCCTGGTTGGGATTAGTTCATCGTTTTCGTTGGTTATCACGGTCATGCCTCCTTTCTTGGGAACACATTGCACCGGGCTTACCCATTTGCTGTCAGAGATGGCGTAAATAATACCAGCATCTAACCATTTAATGATCTCCTTACGCACTACCTCCTTCATCGCATGGTTTAGCCGCCTTTGGGCATCTATAGTCGGCTTATGATCTTCCTCAAGGAGGATTTTGTGCATGCATAACGCCGGACTAATGCCCTGAATGTCTGCTATCGTCCATCCAATCGCCTTTTTGTGCTGCCTTAGCATGTCGATCAGCTGTCGTTCCTGTTCCTGCGGCAGCTTAGCAGAGATGATTACGGGTAGTGTGTCATCACAACCAAGATAAGCATATTTAAGCTGCCCTAGCAGGGGCTTAAGTTCTAAGACAGGTGGTTCAACAGTAGAGGGCTTTTGGATTAAATGGTTATCCGAAGTGTAATTCAAGGGTTCGAATAACTTACCTGGACGATGGTCTAACCAGTTTACCTCCTCATGACCTTCAGTATCAGATGTATCGGATTCAGAGGAGTTGCTGTCGTTGGTGCTGTCGTCGTTGCTGTCGTCATCGCTGTCGTGACAGGCCTGTAGGTGGCTGTCGCAGCAGTGACCAAATTTTTTATCACGGCAGCCCGACCTGATGCAGGGGTAATCAAAGGTCACCTCAATGATGGCCTTGCATTCCTCGTCCACATCAGCATGTTTCATTGCTTGGAGAACATTCAACTTAATTTGTTGATCGTTTACGCGCATGGTGAGTTCTTCTTTCTCCACATCAATCAATGATCTTCCCGTGGCTAAGAAGGGTCGCCCAAGGATGACTGGTGCGTTCTCATCTGCCTCACAATCTAAAATAAGAAAGTCAGCAGGAAAAATAAGCTTATCCACTCTTACCAAAATATCTTCAATTTTTCCCTTGGGGTGAACGTAAGAGCGGTCGGCTAGCTGTAGGGTAACTGTCGTGGGTCGCGCCTTGCCAATACCTAATTTCTGAAAAACAGATTTGGGCATTAGATTAACACTAGCTCCAAGATCACAAAGTGCCTTACCCACAAATTTGTCGCCGATTACGCAAGGTATGATGAAGCTCCCCGGATCCTTCTTTTTCTGGGGTGGCTGCCGATGAAGAATACTCATGCAACCTTCTTGCATCCTTACCGTTTCAAATTCCCCAAGTTTAGATTTTTTTGACATAACATCCTTGAGAAATTTAGCATAACCGGGCATCTCCCTAACAGCATCTAACAACGGAATATTAATATGAACATGTTTAAAAATATCATAAATCTTTTTAAGTTGAGATTCATGCTTAGCTTGCTGTATCCGTTGAGGAAAAGGTGGTGGGGGACGGTAATCAGTAATACGTCCTTCCCACTGTATGCGAATCTGAGGACGATATTCATCATTCTTCTCCTCTGTCGCTTCTGCTATCGTGACAGGCTCATCGACAGCAGTCTGTTTATCACCTGTCGGAGCAGCTTCCTCGGCAGGTTTATCCAAGGCAGGTTCCTTTTCTGTTTCAGCTTCTTTTTCCGGTCCTGGTAACTTTTTCCCACTCCTAGTAGTAATCGCCTTGCATTGCTCATGTGGGGGCGGTCTAGCATTTTCAGTATTGCTAGGAAAACCTCCATTCTGCCTTGGCTTAATATGCTGGGACACCTGACCCATTTGTGTCTCTAGAGATTTCAAGGTAGCCTCATGATTTGTCATTCTCATCTTGGTTTCATCCATAAAGTTTTCCGTCTTCTTGACAACTTTATTAATATTCTCTATATACGTACCAGTCTGAGACATAAAAGTGGCCAGAGTCTGCTCCAATATACTACTCGTGGCAGGTGGTGGCTGCTGTTGCTGTTGCGGCGGCAGGTTCTGCGGCTGCAGTTGCTGACGCGTCAACAATCTAGGACCCCCTGATTCTGATGATGTGCTTGTGGATTCAAAGCATTGTTGGGGTTACTCCAAGAAAATTTGGGATCCTTCCGCCAATTAGGGTTGTAGTTGTTGGAATTGTAGTTCGGCTTGTAATTTCCAACATATTTTCCCTCTTCTACATTTATAGGGCACTCATCCCTACTATGATTTCCCTCACAGATAGTACAAACTTCCTCGACAGCAAATCCTTGTAGTTCGTCTTCATTTAATAATCGTTTCATTGCTTTAGTAAGGAATGCTACCTGTGATTTCATAGTGATGTCGGCCTCATAATCCTTGACAGCAAGTACCCGTTTACCCCCTCTTCTTGCAGTCAGAAACTGCTCCTCATTCTTAGCCAGATTTTTCAAAACTTGCAGCGCCTCGTCTGGATCTTTATCCAATAATAGTCCATTTGCTGCAGAATCAATTCTAATGCGAGTTTGTAAGTTAGCAGCAATATAGAATTTAGTAAACCTGTCCCAGGCCTCGTGTATTGGCTCGTCATCTTCCTGTTGAAAAGTAGCAATTTCGTTACGTAATCGCTCAGATAAATGCGAAGGATTAAAACGAGATAAAAATTCACGAGTTAAATCTGCCCAAGTCATAATGGAACCCGGTGTTAGTTTATTCCACCAAGTTTTAGCTCTGTCCCTCAAGGAATGGGGAAATAACCGAAGCCTCAGTATCTCCGGACTAACTCCTGGCAGTCTAAACGAACCACAGATCTCCTGAAACGTTTTGAGATGCTCCCTAGCATCTTCTGTCGCAGAACCACTAAATTGTCTGGCGTTGTTGATCATACTAAACATGACAGGTTTAAGCTCGAAGTTATCAACATCAATATCCGGCAGCGTGGTCTCCAGCTCTACATGATCATTCAGCATGTAGTCACGACATGACCGTCGTCCACCTGCTGCGGGCGGATCGCCGACAGGTGGTTTATTATTGCCAAGGGGTGGTATGAAACCACCAGCAGGTTGGTTATGACCCATTTTCTCTAGCTGTTCCTCGAGATATTCGTTTCTGTCTAAAAGTCGGCGAAGTTGTTTCTTGAGATTGAAGGAACGTTCGATTTCCGGATCTAATTTATATTCAGGATCTTCGCCTCTTTTAGATCTGTGCATAAACAAGAAAACCTCGTGAAAAGCGAGAGTTGAAAGCACAAAAGAAAGATTAAAGAAAAATAAAAATAAAAACGAAAACAAAAATAAAAACAAAAGCGAAAAGTGAAATAAAAGAAAGATGTAGTTATGTTGCCAATCCCCGGCAACGGCGCCAAAAACTTGTTGCGTGTAAAATAGTCTATCGCAATTGTAGTGCAAGTGTACACGACGCAAGTAGTAAAGTGATACGAAGTATCGGATATCGTCTCCACAGGGATTGGGCTAATGACTTCACCTTGTTTACTGCACGAAAGTAAAGGAAATAATTAAGAGTTGTCACGAGAATAATAAGGTAAAAACGTAAAATAAAGGATTGAGAAATCAAGATAGAGAGAATGGGCTGGTATTGAGTTGCTCAGTAGTGCAGGTATTGAACTGCTTAGGATCTCCAGTTCAGTCGTCGCGCCCGTCGCCGACAGCACCTGTCGCGGCGGCTGTCCGTTAGCTGTCGCGGCAGCGAACACTAACTCCGTACTTCAAGCTTGGCAAGAATCCCAGATCTGTCTTGCCCTATCCCTAGGCCCAAGTCTGTCGATGATCACGTCTTTGATGATACCTCCCGGCGTGAATCGATGGATGAACACCGATGTGTATGAATTCTTCCTTAACCACTTAACCTCGCCCTATCCCTAGGCACGAGATGGTTCAACTATAAACTAGAGAACGCGCTCTTATCTCTTTCGTATACTTAACTCTCCCGATGCTAAGTAAATGGATAACCTCACAATGCTCTCCCGATGCTCTTGCAAGATATTAAAACCAAGATAAAAGAACTTGAAGTTTATTTTATTGAACTTGAAAAATCCTAAAACAAAGCAACCCTTGCAACTACTTTACAAAACAACCCGTAGCCCTAGGGGGAATTTAGAACATGTCGGTGACGGGTGGACGGCAGGGGTTTGGTTTCGGTTATGGGGTAATCGGTTCTGCCCTAGGTTTAATCTATGCCCTTATATAAGCTTTGGGCTCAAGTTATCTAAGGTAACAAGGATTACAACTTTAATTAAAAGTAAGATTCTAATAAAGACTAAATATCTAAAGTCTCCTACTTTCCAGCCGCATCCTTGTTTCTAGGAATTTCTTCTCCTTGAGCTTTGGCTTGACATATCTTTTGATCCGGGGCTTGGAAAAATATTTGGCTTCCACACGACAGACGAGCAGATTTTTCTCTATCTATCGAGATCCACTTTACTTTTCCTCTTCATAAATCTGCTGTCACCTTGCTGTCACGACAGGTCCATGACAGGTTCGTCTTCTTCGGCTGCTTGTCCAGTTCAGCTCTTCTGCTTATCTGCCCTGCGCCTGCCTTCATCGTCAACCATGGCAGCTACCTGCAAAATACGCCATCTTTTAGTAGAATCCGTGCCTTTTATATAATTGTGATGTTTTATTGAAAACTAACCTAAATGCAATGCAATGATGCTTGAATGCAGCAGAAATATGGGTTAAAAAGGGTGTAAATAATAGAACTTTTACACACTCAACAATGCTCAATCTCAATTCAATCTTTCAAAACCAAAGCAAACCATTCTTTAAGAATGTTCCACATGTATCATTAGCCACATGCATTGTTCACAATGCAAATCCACATTAAGACTCACTTGCTTAATTCACATGCATAGATTTGTCTTATGCAACATCTCATCATCAAGCACCTCATGCACAATAATCCATTATGAATTCATTATAATCATGATACATGTTCAACACATATATTGGCATTTCAAGTGAACCAGATGGAATCTGCCCCCATCCTTGGATAGCACTACCCCTATCCATTAATGATCAGATATATGGATACCTTGATGGCACTACCCCCATCAAGTCACATGGTGAAATCTACCCTCACCATAATCTCACTTCGACCGGGATGCTACTACCCGCATTGCTCGTTGGTGATAACACTACCCCTATCACTCGCATCATAATAGCACTACCCCTATTGTGAAACCTAAGAATTTATCTCACGCGCGAATTTTGTATATTATAGTGCACTTCTCATCCAATTGGCCGACCAACATATCCGACAATAAAAATCTCATCACTAAGCTAATATATCATTTAAATACAGGTTAACTCACTGCTTACAATGCACCATTAAAAATCATCTCATATCCCAAAATTAAACATGCTTTTAAATAACAAAAACCATCTCATACAAGATCATATCATCTGGTATCAAACTAAACCATTTCATGGGATAATCACAAGCAAAACCATGCTTAAATCCATGCATAACAGTGAGTAACAACCATTTTCAAAAACATGAGCATGATAAACCATGGAGTTTATTTCTAACCGAAAACCGAGAGATTTCAAGTAACCATAGTTACTTCCGAGATTAGCTAAGTGTTTCAAGCTTACACTAACCTCCCAACACCTCGTATCCAAGCTTAACAAAGCTTTAAAATACATCCACTCACCGATACGCAAAACTTCACGTGCCGACACGAAGATCACTCGTCCGAAGCTTCCAAAATCGCTTCGCTAGATTTCGGATCAATATCCCATGCTTTTATATCATCAAAAACAGAGATCCAATGCATTAAAATGCATTCCAACTCTAGCAACTAAACACAAACTCGTTGCCCAGCAAAACAACATCAATTTACCCATCTGAAACAACCGAAAACTCATTCGATTGCTTCCTAAACCACGCCCAGCCAACAATCAACACTTCCAATCATTAATATTCATCCAATCACATCCAAAAACAACCTAAACCCTTCCTTATATCTCCAAGAATCATTTAACCTTCAAATCACTTCGAAAACACAACTAAAACTATCATAAAACTCAAGGATCTCAAGGACTTCGGAATCTAAATCATTAAAACTCTTTTTCAACATCAAAACCACCTCAAAACTCAATTATAATCCATCTAAAATAGAACTCATCAACAACACTCCGAAAATCAAGAATTAAACCTTAGTTTTGCAAGATTTTGATCTTAAATAAAAGCTATAATCAAAACTCATTTAAAAACAACAACTGAGAGTCAAAAATCTTGGGAATTTCAATAAAGAACCTTGATTAGAGGTTGAGAACGAGATTTACCTCCAATCCTTGCTTTCCTTAAGATTTGACAAGTTTTGCTTCACAATTCTTGAAGAAAATGAAGAGAAATCTTTAAAATGGTTATGAGATCAAGGTGAGAGTGTTTGGGGGAAAAGAAATCTGGAGAAAATACTTTAGAAAGGTGTTTTGCTGAAAATGAAGAGTGAAAAGTTAGTTACGTAAATGATACTTCCAAATCAATGATTTTTTAAAACAAGTACTTAAAATTCATTGAAAACACATGTCAAATTAAGGAAAGGTGTAATTGCACAAAAGCCATATTAAAATTCATTTAAAAAACATGTCCAATTTTGACACTCGTTTTGAAATTTGCATTTTCCACAGTTTTAAAACTTTACATTTTGGTCACTGCCCAAAATGTACCACTTACAAAACCCAATTTGTAAAATTGATTTGACCAACCTCTTAAACTTGATTTTAGAGGATTTTAGCATTTTTTGTTATATTTTTATCCTATCTCAAACCTTGATCTCCCTAAACCACCTAACACGATTCGAACCGGTTCCATCCGGTTCACTTAACCCGATCCGATGTCTAAAACATCTAGGCACAAAATCGGGGCGTTACAATTCTAACTTATTCTTATGCCGAGTTAGCTTCCACTGTTGGGATGAAAACCATTCTTATTCATTTCCTTAGTTTAACACTTCTGATATTAAACAAATAGATAACCTCACAATACTCTCTCTCGATGAGATTGCAAGAATAAGATCAATGCAAAGAATAAGCAAACCTTGAACTAAATTGCATTAAAAACTTAAACAAAGTACAATTGTTCTCTCACAACTACTAAACAAAATAATCCTAATCCGAAGAGAAATTAGAACATGATAGACGTGGAGATCACACGACTAAACCCTAATCCCAAGCTCTCAATACTAAACTCTTCTACTCCTTCCCTCCTTTCTTTTCTTTGCGTCAAACCTTGCTTAAATAGGCAAAGGAGTAGGGCAAAGTCCTTCTTGAATAGGAAGTTAAGTTGAACTTGGACTTGTCTTCATTAAAGAGGTGAATCTCTTTCATTTTAATGCATTTATACACTTTGGTCAAATTCCATTTTTAACCTTCCTTCTATGTTTTCACCATATTCTTGTGCTCTGATTTCCATGCAAAGTATGTAGAAAAATCCAATGTTTTATGCTCTTCAAATCGGCTACCACTGTAACCCTCTTAGCCCGACCTAGACGCCCGACCCGAACTAAGTAGATTACACGGGGAAAACCGAAGTCAACTCGCAAAAGTCAACCCCGATTAACGACCCTTATTTTTTCATTCTATCTTTTCTAGATGCACATTATTACCCTATATGTTTAACAATTTGATTAGGAGAAAATTACACAGCGATCAGAGTTCAATTATGGGTTCAATTGCATGCTTTTGTCTTTTAGGGACCAAATTGTAAATTTCCAGAATTACAAGGACCAATCTGATCTAAAAAGTTACCAATACAAAATTAATCATGTAACATGCCAGCATGTCAAATTTTAACTCATATGGATCATCCAAACTCAACCAATTAAACTTACAACATTCAAGGACCAAAATGTAAGAAACAGAAACATGGAACAATTCAAAATCAACATCCAACGGTCAAGTGTTTCGAAGCACAAGACCCTGTATCGGAATGGTCATTTTGAAACCATGTTGACCGTTTCGATACGCGGGTGCGTTCTGAGACCCCAAATGCCCTGTTTCGATACGGTGAATTACAATAGCGAAATGTTCCGGAACGTGCTTACCCGTTCTGAAACTCCATAACCATTACAGGCCATCATTTCGAAACATATAAGGGCGTTCCGAAATGCCTGGGTCTGCAATTCTCCAAATTGCTGGTTTTACACAAATTTTCACCTTTGCAACCATTCCAACACATGTCAAAACACACATACATTATGAATTAGCATCAAAGAACACCAAAACGAAGCACAAGCTATATCATAGCAACATTCATGCAAATTTTAGATCTATAGGCATGCTTGTCGCATGTAAAAGTGTCTATCGCAATGTAGTGCAAGTGTACACGACGCAAGTAGTAAAGTGATACTGAAGTATCGGATATCGTCTCCATAGGGACTGGGCTAATAACTTCACCTTGGATTACTGCACGAAAGTAAAGAGAATAGTTTAAGATGTTTGTCACGAAAATAATAAAGAATACTGGAAAATAGGATTAAAATGATCAAGATAGCGAGAATGGGCTGGTATTGAATTGCTCAGTAGTGCAGGTATTGCTAAGTCTAGGAAAATATGCTTTGTCGATGTCCCCGTCGCGGCGGCAGTCTGTTGTTTGTCGCGGCAGCGATCACACAACTCTGTACTTCAAGTTTAGCAAGCATCCCTGTTGTGCCTTGGCCTATCCCTAGGTCCAAGTCTGTCGATGAACACGTCTTTGATGATACCTCCCGGCGTGATTCGAAGGATGAACACCTATGTTATTGAATTCTTCTTTAGCCACTTAACCTCGTCCTATCCCTAGGTTCGAGATAGTTCAACTATAAACTAGAGAACTCACACTTATTCCTTTCGTATACTTAACTCTCCCGATATTAAGTAAATAGATAACCTCACAATGCTCTCCCGATGCTATTGCAAGATGTTAATAACCAGAATAAGAGAACTTGAAGTTTATTTTATTGAACAAAGAAAATCGTAAAACAAAAGCAACCCTTGCAACTACTTTACAAATCAACCTGTGGCCCTAATGGGAATTTAGAACTTGTTGAGAAGGGGAAAATGGCTAGGGTTTGGGAAGAAGGCTAGAGATAGGTGATGTCCTCTCCTAGGTCGAATTACATGCCTTTATATAGGCCTTGAGTTCAAGTTTTCTAATATGAAAGGAATACAACTTTAAATTAAAGTACAACTCTATTTAAGACTAAATCTTCAGATAATAAGTCTTTAAGTCGTCCTTCCTTCTTGCTTGGGATTTCATCCTTGAACTTTGGGCTTGGCTTTCATTCTGATCTAGGGCTCGGAAAAATATAAGGATACTCCACGACAGATGGGCTTAATTTTCTCTTTCTGTCGAGGTCCACTTTGCTTCTTCTCCTCAAAATTGTTGTTGTCCTTGGCTGTCACGGCGGAAACCATGGCAGCATTGTCCTCCTCGACTGCTCATCCAGTTCCAGCTTTCTACATTAATGCCCAGCTCCTGCTTCTCCATCTGCTACAACATCAACCTGCCAAAAATAACCAATTTCAGTAGAAACTGTGCCATTTAATATATTTGTGATGTGAAACTGAAATTTAACCTAAATGCAATGAATTATGCTTGAATGCAGTAGAAATATGGGTTAAATAGGGGGTAAAATATAGAACTTTTACACACTCAACAATGCTTCCTAGTTGTCAAAACCACAAAAAGGCTAAAAACCAGATTCAAGCTTAAACCAATACTCAAAGGCCATTTACAATACCATATAAGCAAACCAAACATGCTCAAGGTGTTTAACATCACCATTCATAACCAAGAGTAGAAATCTCGCCCATTGCCTCTTATTACACCAAGATAAAATCACATACATTGTTTAGTAAAGACACTTGGAACCCACTTGCTTTCTCGTTGCCCAAATGCTTAATTCTCTGCATTGATGAAACAAATGAGCGTAAGCATAAAGCTTAGTGAGGATCGCTAATATAAACATTCATCAATGCATTTCACAAAACTGGAAAATAACCATTTGTCAAATCATGCCTTTACTTAAAACATGCCCTCTCATGGCATCATTGCACTTTTAAATCCACATGCTCATAGCATCATTACAATAACAGAAAATAATCTTTTTCTCATGCTTAAACCAAGCATCACATGCATTCTAGCATAATTCACAAGCATCACATGCTTAAATCATTTATCAACAACATTATATTGGCTCGCAAGTGATCAATTCCAAATCCATACAAAAACAACACAATGACACCATCAGATACGCAGATTACAAGCGTTGTCCCACACGCTTCATACACACTACCGGACTACACAAGGTGGAGATAAATGGCACAATTACAACCCCTCAACACCCGTGATGGAGATTAACTGCACAATCACAACCCCTCAACATCACTTATCGATATCCTTCCCCGAGTATCGGTACTGGTCCAACTCGTATCGATACGCTTCCACATCATATCGATACACTTGCACCAATCTGGCCAAAATTAGCCTATGGGCATCGATACTGAGGCCCGAGTATCGATACCCATACCAGAAGTGCACAAGAAACAACCTCTTAAACGCATCAAACATCAATCGATCACAACCATAACTTATATACATGCATATATAATCACACCAAACATATATACAACACAAACTAGCCACATAGCAAGCATTTGGCACATCAATTCATTTTGAATAAGCAACTAGTAAAGCATGCCTTCAACCACAAACCAAAGCATGACCAAATCGCCAATTAAAGGTCCAAAAACCACATAAAGGCCAATTAAAAAAACACAAATGCATACTAAACTTGCTCAACACTAGGAAATACCATAACAACAATATTTAAAGCATTGGACACCCCCATTACCTTTATTAATCTAGTCCATAACCAAAGCTTACCTTCAATGAAAGTCTTCCACCGATCCCTATGCAAGTGCTACCTCCAAAGCTTAAATTGACTGCATTGATGAACAAAGAGAGCATAAGCATACAAGCTTAATGAGGATTGCTCAAAACTCATCAACAATGCAGTTTTTAAAACACAAGTTGAAACCATATCATGCTCAATCCCCATTCAAGCTTTCAAAACCAAAGCAAACCATTCTTTAACTATGTTCCACATGTATCATTAGCCACATGCATTGTTCACAATGCAAATCCACATTATGCCTCACTTGCTTAATTCACATACATTATTCACAATGCGAATCCACATTAAGCCTCACTTGCTTAATTCACATGCATAGATTTGTCCTATGCAACATCTCATCATCAAGCATCTCATGCACTATAATCCTTTATGCATTCATTATAATCATGATACATGTTAAACTCATTTATTGGCATTTCAAGTGAACCAGATGGAATCTACCCCCATCTTTGGATAGCACTACCCTATCCATTAATGATCAGATATACAGATACCTTGATGGCACTACCCCCATCAAGTGACATGGTGAAATCTACCCTCACCATAATCTCACTTCGGCCGGGATGCTACTACCCTCATTGCACGTTGGTGATAGCACTATCCCTATCACTCGCATCACAATAGCACTACCCCTATTGTGAAACCTAAGAATTTATCTCACGCGCGATTTTTGTATATTATAGTGCACTTCTCATCCTATTGGTAGACCAACAAATCCGATAATAAAAATCTCATAACTAAGCCAATATATCATTTAAATACATGTTAACTCACTGCTTACAATGCACCCTTAAATATCATCTCATATCCAAAAATTAAACATGCTTTTAAATAACAAAAACCATCTCATACAAGATCATATCATCTTGTATCAAACCAAACCATTTCATGGGATAATCACAAGCAAAACCATGCTTAAATCCATGCATAATAGTGAGTAACAACCATTTTCAAAACATGAGCTTGATAAACCATGGAGTCTATTTCCAACCGAAAACTGAGAGAGTTCAAGTAACCATATTTATTTTCGAGATTAGCTAAGCATTTCAAGCTTACACTAACCTCCCACACACATCGTATCCAAGCTTAACAAAGCTTTAAAACACATCCACTCACCGATACGCGAAACTTCACGTGCCGACGCGAAGATCACTCGTCTGAAGCTTCCAAAATCGCTTCGCTAGATTTCGGATCAATATCCCCTTGTTTTAGATAATCAAAAACAGAGATCCAATGCATTAAAAGGCATTCCAACTCCAGCAACTAGACACAAACTCGTTGCCCATGAAAACAACATCAATTTACCCATCTGAAACAACCGAAAACTCATTCGATTGCTTCGTAAACCACTCCCAACCAACAATCAACACTTCCAATTATTAATATTCAACCAATCACATGCAAAAACAACCTAAACCCTTCCTTATATCTTCACCAATCATTTAACCTTCATATCACTTAAAAAACACAACTAAAACTACCATAAAACTCAAGGATCTCAAGGACTTCGGAATCTAAATCATTGAAACAATTTTCAACATCATAACCACCTCAAAACTCAATTATAATCCATCTAAAACAGATCTCATCAACAACAGTCCGAAAATCAAGAATTAAACTTTAGTTTTGCAAGATTTTGATCTTAAATCAAAGCTATAATCATAACTCAGTTAAAAACAAAATTTGAAAGTCAAAAATCTTGGGAATTTCAATAAAGAACCTTGATTAGAGGTTGAGAACGAGATTTACCTCCAATTCTTGCTTTCCTTAAGATTTGACAAGTTTTGCTTCACAATTCTTTGAAGAAATTGAAGAGAAATCTTTAAAATGGTTATGAGATCAAAGTGAGAGTGTTTAGGAGAAAAGAAATCTGGAGAAAAGACTTTAGAAAGGTGTTTTGTTGATAATGAAGAGTGAAAAGTTAGTTACGTAAATGAAATTTCCAAATCAATGACTTTATTTGATAAATAAATAAAATCCCCTTTTTAAACAATTACTTAAAATTCATTTAAAACACATGTCAAATTTTGACTCCTATTTTGAAATTTGCATTTTTCCATAGTTTTAAAACTTTACATTTTGGTCACTGCCCAAAATGTACCACTTACAAAACCCAATTTGTAAAATTGATTAGAAAAACTTCTTAAACATGATTTTGTAGGATTTTAGCAATTATTTTTATATATTTTTATCCTATCCCGAACCTTGATCTCCCTTAACCACCTAGCACGATTCGAACCGTTTCCAACCGGTTCACTTAACCCGATGTGATGTCTAAAACATCTAGACACAAAATTGGGGCTTTACAATTCTAACTTATTCTTAAGCCAAGTTAGCTTCCACCATTGGAATGAAAACCATTCTTATTCATTTCTTGAGTTTAACTCTTCCGATATTAAACAAATAGATAACCTCACAATACTCTCTCTCGATGAGATTGCAAGAATGAGATCAATTCCAAGAGAAATTAGAACATGATAGACGTGGAGATCACACGACTAAACACTAATCTTAAGCTCTCAATACTCGACTCTTCTACTCCTTCCCTCCTTTCATTTCTTTGCGTCAAGCCTTGCTTAAATAGGCAAAGGAGTAGGGCAAAGTCCTTCTTGGATAGGAAGTTAAGTTGGACTTGGACTTGTCTTCATTAAAGAGGTGAATCTCTTTCATTTTAATGCCTTTATCCACTTTGGCCAAATTCCATCTTTAACCTTCCTTCTATGTTTTCACCATCTTCTTGTGCTCCGATTTTCATGCAAAGTATGTAGAAAAATCCAATGTTTTATGCTCTTCAAATTGGCTACCACTGTAACCCCCTTAGCCCGGCCTAGACGCCCGACCCGAACTAAGTAGATTACACGAGGAAAATCAAAGTCAACTTGTAAAAGTCAATCCCGATTAACAACCCTTATTTTTTCATTTTATCTTTTCTAGATGGACATTATTACCCAAATGTTTAGCAAAGTGATTAGGCGAAAACGGCACAGTGATCGGAGTTCAATTAGGGGTTCAATTGCATGTTTTTGTCTTTTAGGGACCAAATTGTAAATTTACAGAATTACAAGGACCAATCTGATTTTAAAGTTACCAATACAAAAGGATTCATGTAACATGCCAGCATGTCAAATTTTAACTCACACGGATCATCCTCACTCAACCAATTAAACTTACAACATTCAAGGACCAAAACGTAAGGAATAGAAACCTGGAACAATTCAAAATCAACATCCAACAGTCAAGTGTTTCGGAACACAAGACCCTGTATCAGAACGGTCATTTCGAAACCATGTTGACAATTTCGATACGCGGGTGCGTTCTGAGACCCCAAATGCCCTGTTTCGATACGGTGAATTACAATAGCGAAATGTTCCAGAACGTGCTTACCCGTTCTGAAACGCTGTGACCATTACAAGCCATCGTTCCGAAACAGATAAGGGCGTTCTGAAATGCCTGGGTCTGCAATTCTCCAAATTGCTGGTTTTACACAAATTTTCACCTTCGCAATCATTCCAACACATGTCATAACACACATACATTATGAATGAGCATCAAAGAACACCAAAACGAAGCACAAGCTATATCCTAGCAACATTCATGCAAGTTTTAGATATATAGGCATGGTTCCTAGTTGTCAACATCACATTCAAGCTTAAACCAATACTCAAAGGCCATTTACAATACCAAATAAGCAAACCAAACATGCTCAAGGTGTTTAACATCATCATTCATAACCAAGAGTAGAAATCCCGCCCATTGCCTCTTATTATACCAAGATAAAATCACATACATCGTTTAGTAAAGAGACTTGGAATCCACTTGCTTTCTCGCTGCCCAAATGCTTAATTCTCTGCATTGATGAAACAAATGAGCGTAAGCATAAAGCTTAGTGAGGATCGCTAAAATCAACATTCATCAATGCATTTCACAAAACCGGAAAATCATCATTTGTCATATCACGCCTTTACTTAAAACATGCCCTCTCATGGCATCAATGCACTTATAAATCCACATGCTCATAGCATCATTACAATAACAACAAATAATCTTTTGCTCATGCTTAAACTAAGCATCACATGCATTCTAGCATAATTCACAAGCATCACATGCTTAAATCATTTATCAACAACATTATATTGGCTCGCAAGTGATCAATTTCCAATCCATACCAAAACCAACACAATGACACAATCAGATACGCGGATTACAAGCGTTGTCCCACACGCTTCATACACACTATCGGACTACACAAGGTGGAGATAAATGGCACAATCACAACCCCTCAACATCCGTGATGGAGATTAATGGCACAATCGCAACCCTCAACATCACTCATCGGTAGTTGTATTATTCCACTAACGAGAGTACGAGACACATATCACAAGACTCACACACGGGATTTAACCATTCACCGTTGTGATCTTAGCCTCAATCGTTAGGGTACTTGGATGGAGATTACGACAAAATCACAACCCCTCGACATCCAAGGTGACTTTATTCACAGTGCACCAAATCCTATAGCCGGCTAACTATATCCTATTAAAGTAACCAAAAAGCATTTCCATCACTTGCCAATATAATCGTTTACAACATTATTCCACTGTTTTACAGGAATAAGTCACAATACCATTTTCACAAGCATAAACATGCTTAAACTCAAATGTATATATTTCATAAATCCAAGGATCACCTACCAAAAGTATCCTTAACAAAATGGCATTAAAAACCGGCATCAACAATGCTTAAAACATGTTTTAAAATAGTAATTAAAAGAACACATTCAATTCAAGTGCATTTTCTACAAAAAACATAGCACATTACGAGAGAGACTTTCGAATCACTTACTCTTGAGCTTAGCTAAGTGTTTCAAACTTACACTAAGCTCCCAAGACCACGCTCAAAGTGTTACAAAGCTGGAAAATCCATTTCCACTCACCGATACGTGAAGCCTTGCTCACCGACACGAAAATCATCCTTCTAGAGCCTTAAAAACGTCTCGTTTTCTCCTAGATCAAGATCCCTTGTTTTTTATCACAAAAATAAAGATCCAAATGCATTAAAATGCATTTCAACACCAGCAACTAAACACAAACTCGTTGCCCGCTCAAACTACACCAATTTACCCATCCGAAGCAACTGAAAACTCAATCGATTGCTTCCTAAACCAAGCCCAGCCAACATACATCACTTCCAACCATTTGTAAACATCAAAACTCATCTAAAAACAACCTAAACCCATCCATATACCTCTGGCATGCATAACACCATCATTTCACCTTAAAAACCCAACTAAAACCATCAAGAAACTCAAGGATCTCAAGGATTTCGGGATCTATATTATAAAAACCCTTTTTCAACATATTAATCAACTCAAAACTCAATTAAAACCAATCCAAAATAGAGCTCATCAATATCAATCCGAAATTCATGATTTTACTCATATTTTTGCAGGATTTTGATCTCAAATCAAAACTATTGTTGAGTGTATAAAAGTTCTATATTTTGCCCCTCATTTACCCATAATTATGCTGCATTCAAGCATCTTTCATTGCATTTAGGATAGATTTCTTCATATACATCACAATTAGATAAAATGGCACAGTTGCTATTGATTATGGTCACTTTTGCAGGAATCTGTTGTGGCAGACTCAGGGCAGTAAAGGAGCAGAGCTGAATCACAGGACTGGAGTCGAAGAGCAAATGCTGTTGTGGCCACTGCCGTGGCAGCTATGACGACAGAAGGGTGAAGTGGAAAAGTGAAGTGGAGTTCGACAGATAGAGGATTTCAAGCCGGTCTGTCGTGGACCACTCCTATATTTTTCTGAGCCCTGAGGCAGATTGAAGGCCAAGCCCAAAGTCCAAGGAAAAAACTCAAAGCAAGAAAAGAGGACGAGTTAAAGGCATCTACTCATAAGAATTAATCTTTAATAGAGTTGTACTTAGTTTAAACTTGTATTCTTGCTAAATTAGAAAACTTGAACCCAAGGCCTATATAAAGGCATGTAATTCGACCTAGGAGGGATATCTCATTCCTAGCCGTCTTCCCCAAAACCCTTGTCTCTTTCCCCCTTTTCATCATGTTCTAAACTTCCCCTAGGGCTAAGGGTTGATTCTGTAAAGTAGTTGCAAGGATTGTACTGTTTTAGGAATTTTCTGTTCAAAGTAATAAAACTTCAAGTTTATTTATTCTGGTTTTCATATCTCGCAAGAGTATCGGGAGATCATTGTGAGGTTATCCAATTGTTGGATATCGGGAGAGTCAAGCATACTAACGGAATAAATACGCGTTTTCCAGTTTATGGTTAAACCATCTCGGGCCTAGGGATATGAAGAGTTTCAGTGGCTAATAAAGAATTCACAAACATCGGTGTTCATCCTTTGATTCACGCCGGGAGGTATCATCCAAGACGTGTTCATCGACAGACTTGGGCCTAGGGATAGGACAAATCATAACAGGGATTCTTGCCAAACTTGAAGTGTAGAGTTGGGTGTTCGCTGCCGCGACAACAACAGACTTCTACCGTGACAGGGACGACGACAGAACATAAGTTTCTATTTAGTACAACACCTGCACTACCGAGCAATTCAATACCGACCTATTTCTCAACCCTGATCTTTTACTCTTCTATTTTACTTATTATTCACGATTACTCTACAATCATTTTAAACTCTTTCTCTCTCTCGTGCAGGAACTCTAGGATAAAGCTTTTTCCAGTCCATGTGGAGACGATATCTGATACTCCAAGTATCACTTTACTACTTGCGTCGTGTACACTTGCACTATTTGCGATAGGACTTTTGACACACAACAACTATAATGAAAACTTAGCCAAAAACAACAATTAATAGAAGCCAAAGATCTTGGGAATTTCAATAAAGAACCTTGATTAGAGGTTGAGAACGAGATTTACCTCCAATCCTTGCTTTCCTCAATGAATGACAAGTTTTTGCTTCACAAATTTTGATGAAATTGAAAAGGATTCATTGAAATGAAAGAGAAATCAAGAAAAGAGTGTTTGGAAGAAAAGAAATCGAGAGAAAATGATTTAGAATGGTGTTTGGCTGGAAATGATAAGAGAAAGGTAGTTATGTGATTAAAATCTCACAAATTAACTATCTAACTAATTAAATAAATAAAAGCCTTTTAAAATCAATTAGTTTAAAAATCATTTTAAACACATGTCAAATTAAGGAAATGCTAAATTGCCATAAAGCTCCCTAAAGATTCTAAGAATTCTTGCTCCTCTTTTAAAATTACATTTTTCCACAGTTTTGAAACTTAACATTTTCTTCACTACCCTAAATGTACCACTCTCGAAGCTCTTTTCGTAAAATTGATTTGACCAACCGCGTAAACATGATTTTGGAGGATTTTAGCAATTTTTACCATATTTTTATCCTATCCCGATCCTTGATTTCCGTAAATCACCAAACACGATTCGAACCGTTTCCGACCGGTCCGATCCGATGTCTAAAACATCTAGGCCCAAAACCAGGGCATTACAACCACTCTACATTCTTTGCCCTCCGGCAGGTTGGTCTGTGCACTTCCTCGACATGGTCTGTCATTGGATCTACTCCGTACGACTTCCTCTTCATAATTCAGCTTCCTTCAGTAGAAGCTGTCATATTTGGCTTAGCTTGATCTGGATCTGTTACGAGCTCGTTTTGCGCCATCTCTCTTTTTCTTCATTTCCCGCTCGGCATCGCTTGCCCCGGTAGTGAGAAATCTGCGCAAATACCAAACATGCATCAAAATAGTACCTTTTTCATTAAATACATCAAATATCACGATTAAAGGTAAAAGTAGTGTAATTAATGCATATAAAGCCATAATGCCACTCGAATAGGTGTAGGTTAGGCAAGAATTGCCATGTAAAAAGGGTGAAAGTATAGGACTTTTGGGCACTTATCACTAATCCCGAAAGTAAGTTTGAGATGTTTCGCTCCCGTTTCTTAGTTTTTATCCCATTGATTTTTTATGATCATGCTCATGTTTTGAAAATAGATTTAAACCTAGTGTTTATGCATGTTTTGAGAAATGATTCGATGATTTATATGATCCCATGAGATAAAATTATAATTTCAAAGAGATAGAACTTGTTGATAAAATGATATGCATTGTTTATGATTTAGAAATGGGATGAGATTGATTTATGACTATGCATTGAAAAACAGTAGGTAAATGATGTTTAAAATGAGTATATTGGCATGAGATGAGATAATTGTTACCAGATATAATTGGTCGACCAATAGGATGAGAAGTGCACTATAATATACAAAATTCGTACGTGCTCTATGGTTCGAGCAATGGGGGTAGTGCCATCCCGTTCCAAAGTGAGAGTGTGGTGATGAGAGATTCCACCACAGTAGGTCTTGATGATGAGAGATTCCATCAAGCTTTGTGGCGATGAGAGATATGTTGGGTCACGTCAGCACGCCCCGTGGCACAGCGGAAAAATTAATCCGATGTAATCCAGCCAGGATCCATGTACAGGAACGAATCCGGGATGAAAAGATGAAGAGTTACCTTTTAAAACTCTAGAAACTGGAAAACCGATGGTATGTCGGAATAACCACGTCAAGTAAAACCGGAATCGTCACAGGTTCGCAACGACCTCTACGGAGTCCACCCGAACAAAGCGAACAAAGTTTCCGCCTCCCTAACACTTAGGGATAAATTTCGACAGGTTTGAACACCTTCCAGGGAGAAGTCGAAATCCCTCCAGGGATTCCTGAGGGAGTATGAAATCGACCAGGAGTTCAACCGGGACTTGCAATCGAGCAAGGGAACCTTCAGGGATTTGCCAGGGGGCAAGTAGAACACCAGAAAAATATCAAACAGCTTCTCAGAGAGCTTTCTGGGATATGTCGAATTCTAGTGGGGAATCCCTAGGGGTGTTGTCGAAATCTTCAAGAGGAGGAAGAGGGATGATTTTGTTGCTAGCCCTTGTCCCTTTAAATAGTATTGAGAGACTTAATTCTAGTTGAATTCCTTAAATCCTAGTTCAATCAAAATTTCATAGAATCTAATTCTACTTGAAATTGGTTTATATTAAATATACATTATATTTAATAATATTAAATGAAATATATATATTTAATTATGTAGAATCTTATTGTACATAAAACATGGATTTAAATATACATTATATTTAATCCAAATATATATATTTTTATTATATAGAATCTCATTCTATCTTTACTTGGATTTAAATATATTTAAATATATATTTTTAATTATGTGGAATCTAATTCTACATAAACTTGGAATTAAATATACATTATATAAATTTCAAATATATATTTAAATTTCTAGAATCTTATTCTATAATATTTAAGTCTCTAAATATTTTCCATACTCTAAATAATATTTGACAAATACAATATTTATCCAATATTATTCCCATTTAAGGGAGTTGCCGATTTCCCCTATCCCATAGGGGTTTTTCGGCAACCTCCCTAAAATAGGGAGTATGGTTTCCATTTTTTTGTTCGTTTCATTCGAAGGGTGTGACCCTTGTAGGTTCATGCAACGTTAGCAGCAAAATTAGAACTGTTCGAATTTTACAAACAATGAGTGGCATCTAGCAATACATCATTGCTACCTAAGTTGCATGAAGTCATGGTTTGACTTTCCTAATTCCTGAATAAACTTCCTTTGTGTATTTCATCCTTTTGTCCTTTACATCTTAGATGAACACAAGTCATGGGTTAGTCACACTTGCGTTGTCCATCTAGTGTTTCTTGATGTCTTGAGTAGATTGTGATAAACGAATCTCTATGATATCTCATATCATAATATTCGAGCATGGCCATGCATTTTCTAATCTCACTCAATCAAGTGGCCGAAGATATTTCTCCCATTATGTAGGAGGGACAAATCCTTTCTTGATCAACCATATTTCACTACATAGGTCATCACGTATCCAATCATCAGTCTTTATAATGTAGTCAGTTACGACACATGTTTGACTATGTCAAAATACATAAATCTTTATGTTGAAATCATGTTGATCTCAAGTTTGAGAATTATACATATGTTTATCATGAGCAATGTTGTGACTGTCACATAATTACCCAAGAAACATGCTCATAGCGGGTCAATCCAGTATGTTGTTCTCTAACAAATACTTATGTGTTGATTTTGACATCTCTGTGTCAATGACAACACTTGTTATCAATCAACCACATATTAGTCTTTATATATTATCACTGTCCATACCCGTAATAATATTCGACTTAGGATCCTATTTAACAATAATCGTATTATTGTATGGACATTATTATCCAATGGTTAGTTGATGCACAGAAACATACCAAATGATAATAACGGCAATGCCATTACTTGATAAATCTAGTAAAATAGTATGTCTATTCAATCATCATATGATTGGTCTTTGGGCATACTCCAACAATCTCCCACTAGTACTAAGACTAATCATTCTCGTATCTAATACGATATGGCTTAGTGTAACTTACATGCTTATGCTGTGTCAAAAGCTTTGTCAGGGAGTTGACAAAGTTATCAACTTTGTGCGTATGCTGCATACTTTCACATCTCCAAGATGTAAGCACTTTAGAATATGTTTGGATTTATTGATGAGATCTGGGTTTTATTTGCTTACGCAAAGGTTCCATCATAACAGAGTTAGGTAGCATCTAATATACTGGGAACAACCCTTAGTTCAGAAGTGAACCCTTTAGATCCAAACATCCTTGTTTATTGCTATGTCGGCTGTAATACATTCAGCCTATGTTGTAGAGTTAGATATTGTCTCATGTTGCTAACTCGCAGTATCTTTTATTAATGCAAAACGGATTGCGATCTTTAGTTCCTTTTGATGAGTATGTCATCTACATACAGTACTTAGAAAAGTAACAATGCTCCCACTAGCTCTATTGAAAACAAGACTCCCATTTGTTTCTAGATAAACCAAACCTTTTGATTGTATCTTCTGAAACGAATATCCCAACTTCGAGAAGCTTGCCTTAGTCTACGGATAGACCTTTGTAGCTTACATACCTTCCAAGTGTTTACTGGAGTAAAAAAACCATCTGGATGTGTCATGTACACATCTGTTTCAAGTTTTCCCTTAGGAAAGTGGTTTTGACATTCCTTTATTTGATTCCATAATCATCTTATGTAACTACTTGCAAGTGAGATTAAGATGGATTAAACATAGCTACAAGGAAGATGCTTTATCATAGTCTATACTATGAAGTTTGCCGAAAACTTTTAGCGACGAATCATCCTTTGTATTTTTTATCATCCATGTCGGTTTTTCCTTTTTGAAAAACTCATCCATACCTCTTAGGTTTTACCCTTTTAGGTAACCAAAGTGTATACTAGGTTTTAGACATGGATTCCATCTCATATCTCATGGCTCTTAGCCATTTCTCGAATTTTGGACTCACCATTGCTTTCTGATAAGACCTAGTCTTTATCTTGATCCGAAAAGAAGAGTGTTTCCATGTACGGATAGTGAGAAATCCATATTTCTCAAGTATATGGTATTCTCTTAAAGATCAACACAATGGTTGTGTTTTGTTCCAATGTTCCTTGATCATTTGTGGAACATTCTCAATCTTTGGTTCATAAATTTGTTGTCTAAAATTTCTTCACATTCCAAGTTCCATTTTTCCTTTTGTGAGAGGTAATCTCTTTCGAGAAAAACTCTCGTTTGAGCAACAAACATTTTGTTCTCGTTGAAAAATGAAATCCCTTAGTGATAGGTATTCTCTTTCGAGATAAACTATCGTTTGAGCAACAAATATTTTGTTCTCGTTAAAGTTGAAGAAATAATATCCCTTTGTGAGAATTAATCTCTTTCGAGATAAACTCTCATTTGAGAAACAAACGCTTTGTTCTCGTTACGATAAACAACAAATGGAAATTTTAAGGTTCGAACTTTGTAAACATTTTAACATGTAAGTAACCTTAAAACTTCAAACGTATTCTAGAACAATTCTTAGTCCATATCTTATATGACGTTTCGAAAAAAAACATGATTAAGTATGAGAGTTGTTTTTCTAGTGTGTAAAGAAGTCGAAAATGACTTGTTCTGAATCAAAACATGTCTAACATATTTGATTCTCTTTCAAAGACTTTTCGTTCCACTTGTGGGATTTAATTAAGGGACAATCCCATATTCTTTGAAAGTTCGTCAAACTTTAAATATTCTTGAATTTGATCTCATCAAATTACCTTAATACTTTTTATGAGTTTGAGATTAGTCATTTGTTTTATTTATCTTATAAATATTATTGATTTGATTAGTTTAAAGATCATTGATTCGTTGTGCCATAAGAGATTAAAAGAATAACATTTATTTAAATAATCTAAAAATTAAAATATATTGTTCTTACAAGATAACTAAAACTTAGGCAAAAATATTAATCTTAAAAACTAAAACAAATCTATTTAAGCAAAAACACATGTCCTAATGGATGATGTACAACTCTTGCTTTATTTCCATTCGCAGGTCCATGTCTATTCTGATGCCTTCTCTTTAGAAGCCTCTGAGGTTGATGCCTCACTCGTTTTTGCTTTCTTGACTTCTTGTAGGTGTGTCGGGCAGTTTCTCTTCCAATGTCCGGTCTTGCCGCAATGGAAACATTTTCCATCCTTCTTGATTCCCTTCTTAGGTTTCAATGCCTCCTTTCCATCGGTTTTGGTCTTACCATCACCTTTAGACTTTGCTGTCGATTTACCTTTCTTCTTTCCCTTGCGGACCATCAGAACAGGTTTAGGTCCTACCTTCTTCAGGTTGATTTCAGCAGTTCTCAACATGCCGAGCAACTGTGGCAGCGTCTTGTTAATTTCATTCATATTGAAATTCAGGACGAACTGATTGAAACTGTCCGACAACGATTGCAGGATGACATCAATAGCTAATTCGTCTTTCAGCGGAAAGTCGAGCTTCTCCAACGTTTGGATGTTGCCCATCATTTTGATGACGTGAGCTCCTACGGGAGATCTCTCACTCATCTTGCTTTGAAACAGTGCTATAGAGGTCTTGTACCTCTCTTAACGAGCTTGCCCTTCATAAATCTCTGAGTTTTTGAATCATATCATAAGCTACCATGTTCTCATGTTGCTTCTGAAGCTCAGGGGTCATGGAGGCAAGCATAAGACAATCGACATCCAGCATGTCGTCCATGTGTTTCTTAAACTTGTCTTTGTCAGCTCTGGAAGCAGTGGCAACCGGTTCATCAGGAACAGGTTCTTCAATGACATATTCCTTCTTTTCCTGTTTGAGAACAATTCTCAAATTGCGGAACCAGTCAAGGAAGTTTATGCCATTGAGCTTATCCTTCTCAAGTATAGATCGCAGAGATAAAGTATTATTTGCCATTAATTCTACAACAAAGAAAATATGCTACATATGTTTTACTAAATTTTAAACTTATAAAAGGTCTTAACTATAAGTTTTACTCCCACTATTTTCTTCAAAATTAAAAACCCTCTAGTTTTAATTTCGAAAAAACGTTTCGATAGTTTTTCTAGTGAGTGAGGATCCGTATTTCACCATTCCTAAATCAGCTTTGGCCAGTATTTTAGGAAATGGTTATTTAGGTAAGTAACACCTTACTAATTACATCTCATGTAATTCCTCATCTTTTGGCGAACAACTCTTGTTCTTTAAATCATCTTATGATTAACCAAAACTTTTAACCACTAGGTTTTCTAATCCTATTAGAACAACCCAGCTAAGTCAATACCAATATCTCAACCGGCGAATATCACTAGCTTATTCTTCGCGTTTAACTAAGATAGATAAATGTGACATTGCTTTGGCAAAGCTCGCATTATATCGATCGAAGCTTTAACGATGGTAAATATTGGATGGTTAAAACAGACTTAGAATTATAGTGAGGGATTTACTTAATTATCTCATCATTTTAACATTGATCCTATCAATATAACTATGTTTAATCATGCTTATAAAACATCCATTGCATCACATACAAGGTAAATATAAGCGGTAAATAAATATGCAATGATTATAGCCCTTCTTAACCTAAGGTGACCCGTCCCAAGCCAATGGGAGGACCATTCAACTGAAGATAGAATCTGCTTCTGAAACGCCTGGTCCACCAGGGAAGGCCCACCACGCTGCTATGTTGGTCCTTGCTTTATCTCCATGAGCATTTACAATTTTCAGAAACTCGCGTTACATGCGAGGGAGTGAGATGGGAAGAGAAGTACAATAGAAGATAGAGAAAGGCACCACATGCAGGCCGTATTTATAAAAACCAAAACTATAAAGGCTGTGAGCTATAACCATGCAAAACAAACACCGTGCAATCTAACATGCATTTCAAACGTCGTGCGAACAAAGTAACGACGTGTTTACGGAGTTTTAAACTGATTATCCCTATGTTGCGGTTAATGGGCGAAAGAAGGATCACGAGGCTTCATAAACCATTTGCGTTAACGAACAAATGCACCAGGTAGGTCAACATGAAAGAGAGGTGGCACACTAGGCACACTTAAGTACCATGTCTTTGATGATGTCAATCCTAGACATGCATTTTTCATAACGTCTAACCATAACTCTTATGGATTCACCGTGAAATATAGTTTGATAACTTTTATCAAATTAGAAGCCCTTTCAGAGATTTCATAAATCTATGAAACTACGAACAACTACTTGTTCTCTAGACTAACTATTAGTCTCAACATGTTAACATTTAACATTGAAGCAACCTAACATAGTTATGATTAACTCTTTAATCATTCAATGATAATCGAAATAAGTCTTTATTAGGTGTGATACGATAAACTATAAATATTTAAATCGAATCAAACAACATGCATCTCATACATAAACATCACCCAAGAATTTAAGTCTGAATTCGTATGATACAAGTGGCTCTGATACCACTGTTGGGTCACGTCAGCACGCCCCGTGGCGCAGCGGAAAAATTAATCCGACGTAATCCAGCCAGGATCCATGTACATGAACGAATCCGGGGTGAAAAGATGAAAAGTTACCTTTTAAAACCCTGGAAACTGGAAAACCGATGGTATGTCGGAATAACCACGTCAAGTAAAACCGGAATCGTCACAGGTTTGCAACGACCTCTACGGAGTCCACCCAAACACAACGAACAAAGTTTCCGCCTCCCTAACACTTAGGGATAAATTTCCACAGGTTTGAACACCTTCCAGGGAGAAGTCGAAATCCCTCCAGGGATTCCTGAGGGAGTTTGAAATCGACCAGGAGTTCAACCGAGACTTGCAATCAAACAAGGGAGCCTTCAGGGATTCGCCACGGGGCAGGTAGAACACCAGAAAAATATCAAACAGCTACTCAGAGAGCTTTTTGGGATATGTCGAATTCCAGTGGGGAATCCCTATGGGTGTTGTCGAAATCTTCAAGAGGAGGAAGAAGGATGATTTGGTTGCTAGCCCTTGTCCCTTTAAATAGTATTCAGAGGCTTAATTCTAGTTGAATTCCTTCAATCCAAGTTCAACCAAAATTTCATAGAATCTAATTCTACTTGAAATTAGTTTATATTAAATATACATTATATTTAATAATATTAAATGAAATATATATTTAATTATGCAGAATCTTATTCTACATAAAACATGGATTTAAATATACATTATATTTAATCCAAATATATATATTTTTATTATATAGAATCTCATTCTATCTTTACTTGGATTTAAATATATTTAAATATATATATTTTTAATTATGTGGAATCTAATTCTACATAAACTTGGAATTAAATATACATTATATAAATTCCAAATATATATTTAAATTTATAGAATCTTATTCTATAATATTTAAGTCTCTAAATATTTTACATACTCTAAATAATATTTGACAAATACAATATTTATCCAATATTATTCCGATTTAAGGGAGTTGTCGATTTCCCCTATCCCATAGTGGTTTTTCGGCAACCTCCCTAAAATAGGGAGTATGGTTTCCAATTTTTTTGTTCGTTTCATTCGAAGGGTGTGACCCTTGTAGGTTCATGCAAAGTTAGTAGCAAAATTAGAATTGTTCTAATTTTACAAACAATGAGTGACATCTAGCAATACATCATTGCTACCTAAGTTGCTTGAAAATGGTTTGACTTTCCTAATTCCTGAATAAACTTCCTTTATGTATTTCATCCTTTTGTCCTTTATATCTTAGATGAACACAAGTCATGGGTTAGTCACACTTGCGTTGTCCATCTAGTGTTTCTTGATGTCTTGAGTAGATTATGATAAACGAATCTCTATGATATCTCATATCATAATATTCGAGCATGGCCATGCATTTTCTAATCTCACTCAATTAAGTGGCCGAAGATATTTCTCCCATTATGTAGGAAGGACAAATCCTTTCTTGATCAACCATATTTCACTACATAGGCCATCATGTATCCAATCATCAGTCTTTATAATGTAGTCAGTTACGACACACGTTTGACTATGTCAAAATACGTAAATCTTTATGTTGAAATCATGTTGATCTCAAGTCTGAGGATTATACATATGTGTATCATGAGCAATGTTGTGACTGTCACATAATTACCCAAGAAACATGCTCATAGCGGGTCAATCCAGTATGTTGTTCTCTAACAAATACTTATGTGTTGATTTTGACATCTCTATGTCAATGAAAACACTTATTATCAATCAACCACATATTAGTCTTTATATATTATCATTGTCCATACCCGTAATAATATTCGACTAAGGATCCTATTTAACAATAATCGTATTATTGTATAGACATTATTATCCAATGGTTAGTTTGATGCACAGAAACATACCAAATGATAATAACGGCAATGCCATTACTTGATAAATCTAGTAAAATAGTATGTCTATTCAATCATCATATGATTGGTCTTTGGGCATACTCCAACAAGATAGCGCCATGAGAGTTCGGTGATGTGAGATTCTACCGAGGTAGGACTTCACGATGTGAGATTCAGTCAAGCTATCCGCATATTCGAGTAATGTTGCTAAAATGCCAATATATGAGATTCACATGTACCTTGTTTATAAATGATTTTATGCATTGAGTTTTACATATGTGATTATGATTTGAGAAATGCTTTAATGATACAAGCATGTGTAGTTTTACTTTGAGATTATGCATTTGGGTTAATGCATGAGATAGATGGTACACGTGATTTTAATGATGTGGTTTTGCTTTGAAAATGATTTTAAGCATGAGATAGATTGAGCATGATGAGATAGAATTTTCTACTTGAGAAATGGTTTTAAAATGCATTGTAGGTGTTGGTTTGTTTTGAGCATCCCTCACTAGGCATTATTTCTTACAACTCTCTTTTTCGATCAATGCATAGAAATATCATCTTTGGGCAGCGAAGAAGCAAGAAGGAAACCAAGGAGTGAGACTTAGCTCAAGTATGGTTTTATGTTTGCTTATTAGTAATAATCAACAATGGGAGGATGCCTTTATGTTTTGGGAGAGTGTGTTATGAGACTCCCTATTTTCTGGCAAGTTTGTGTTGCCTTTAATTGCTTGTAAATGACTTTTAATTGCTGGTATTTGCCTTGGCTTGTGTTTTGGCTTTTGAATGGTCTTTTTGCATAGGTAGCATGCCTATAGATTTCCTTAATGCTTATTGCCATGCTATGATGTTGGAATTGCCATGTATGATTGAGGTTTGATGTTTAGATATGTTGTATGCATGTTGGAATATTTCTGTATGGATTAAAGTATGAAAAACTAGCAAAAAGTGTCATTACAGGCCCAGGTGTTTTGGTACACCTAAGGCTGTACCGAAACGATGAGCCTGAAATGGCTTAGGGGTTTCGAAATAGGGAAGGATTGTTCCGATACATTTTGCTACTAGAATCCCATGCTTCGAAACACGATAGAATGTGTTTCGATACGAGCCCGAGCTTCAAGCCGCTTGACCCTTTTCTGATATGGGAGTTTCTATACAGGCCAACATGTACCAAAACACCCATCTGTTAAGTTCGTTATTGGAATCTTTTGAAGTTTTGTTTCTTTACCTTTTGGTCCATGAATGTTGTAGATGCAATTGAATGAGCTAGGATGATTATTTTGAGCTGAGATATGACTGAGAGGCAGGTAATGTATTTAATTAAAGGTTGGTAACTTAAAAATGGAACAAGTCCCTGTAATTTGGTGAAATTATAAAAAGGCCCCTAAAATGTGTTTGCATGTAATTGAGCCCCTAAACATTGTCTGATCGAGTTGCAAATTGTTCCGCTGCGATGTTTATCACATAAGATAATAATGAGCATCTAGACAAGATAAACTACAAAAATATGGTCGTTTATTGGGGTAAACATCCTAATTTACCTCAATATTCCTCGTGTGACCCGTTCGGTTTGGTCTATCGTCCAGACCGGGTCGAGGGGTTACAGAGCATCACCATGAGGATGACAAGATCAAAGCCATCAGAGATGAGTTCCCAGACGAGTATTCACTTGTAGTGGATGTCCTACCATGGTATGCCGACATCGCCAATTATTTGGTGAGCAATATCATTCCAATGCCAAAAAGAGTTTTTTGAGTTTTGTTTGGCAGTACTACTGGGATGAGCCTTTCCTATTTAAGCAATGTGCTGATCAAATAATCTGCCGTTGTGTCCCAGAAGATGAGCATCATGCTATTTTGCAAGCATGTCATGCTGCGCCATATGGTGGACACTTTGCAAGACTAAAAATTGTTGCCAAAGTGTTGCAGTTAGGTTTTTACCGGCCTACGCTGTATAAGTATGCCAATGACTACACCAGGGCATGTGATCCATGCCAGCGCACTGGGAATATCTCTGGCAGACATCAACTTTCTCTCTAGAACATCATGCCGGTGGACTTGTTCGATGTTTGGGGATAGACTTTATGGGTCCATTTCCCCTATCTTTTGGCAATATCTATATCCTAATGGCAATTGACTATGTTTCCAAATGGGTAGAGGTTGTATCCCTTCCAACAAATGATGTCAAGATCGTTGCCAAATTCTTGCACAAGCGTATCTTTAAACGTTTTGGTGCTCCTCGAGTGATCATACATGATGAGGGCACTTGTTTTAAATGCAATCTAATCTCTAAAAGCTTTGTTGTAACCCCCTCGACACGGCCTGGCAGATACACCGAACCAAATGGATCACACGGGGAATATTGAAGTAAACCGGGAAGGTTTACCTTAATAAACGACACTAATTTTTTTACTTTTTCCATCTTGTTTAGATTCAACTTAGGTTCCTATGTGTATACGTAAGCAGCGGATAAAACAACGTCACACAAACACTCAATGATTGAACTCGATTAAAGGTTTAACGACCACTTTGTAAATTTGTCAAATTGTAAGGGTTATTACCAAATTTTTATTACCAACCATTAATTAAATTCATTTCAAACTTCTCTATGAAATCTCAGCTCCTAACGACCACTAGAGCTCATTTAATTGCATACATGTTAAACAGGGACCAAAATTTAAGAAAATAGGAACTCATAATATTCCAAAAACTATATTAACTACCAACCGTTTTGGAACAGTGAGCCCTATATCGGAACGGTCGTTTCAAATCATAGTTGACCGTTTTGATACGCGGGTTCAATTCGAAACCCTCCAAGATTCATTTCGGAACAAGGTTTCACATAAGTAAAACATTTCGAAACAGGCCTCACCGTTTCGGAACACCAAGGCAATTTCAAGCCCCCGTTTCGAAAGAGGCAAGGGTATTTCGAAACACCTAGGCCTGCAATGTTTTAAAAAACTGATTTAACTCGATTTAAATCTTCCAAAACCATCCCGACATATACCCAATCATGTTCACATCACAAATACACATCAATCACTAAGCATACGAAGCAAAGACATCATCATATCATCATAAACAATAATAAAGAGACTAAAGGCATGCTTCCTAGAAGAAATATGCCCCAAAAGGTCAAATTGCAATTCCAAGCCCAAACCAAAACTTTAAGGCCAATTACACAACCAAATATGCATAGTAAACTTGAACGAAAACAGAAAATACCACACCATCAACTTGCATAGCATTGGACACCTCCATTGCCTTTATTTCACTAGTTCAAAAAGCACAGCAAACTTTTAAAGAGTTTCTTTGAAGGATCCCTTGTAGATGCTGCCTCCAAACGCCTAGTTGTCTGCATTGATGAGCAAAGAGAGCATAAGCATACAAGCTTAGTGAGGACTGCTAAAAACCACTAACATCATCAATGCACAAAACCGTTTTTCACTTTTTCCAAAACCGTCATGCCTTCTTTAATAAACCATGCTTTTTACCATCAAAATCAGCATGCTAATCATCATGCAACATGACTCATGCACTTTCCAGCAACTAATCCATTGCTACACAAACATCAAGCCTTCCAAGCAGAAATACCATTATGCTAAGCATAAACCGAAACATGCATCTTTCAAAATATGCATCAACAACATTTTCCATAACATTCAATTCCATTATATTGGCTCACAAGTGATAAACAACAATCTCAAAACACATCGGATACACGGATTACCATGGGTTGTCCCACACCCTTCATACAATCTACCGACATCTCAAGGCTCACACATGAGAGCAAACCCTCCATCGTTGTGACACCCATGGTGGAGTATTCGGTACAATAACAACCCCTCAACACCACTCATCGGTAGATGTATAACCCACTAACGAGAGACGGGACACATACAAGGTTCGCACCCGGGAGCTACCCTCAACCGTTGCAACCTAAAACTTTCCTCAATCGTTAGGGTACTTGGATGGAGTTTTCGGTACAATCACAACCCCTCAACATCCAAGGTGACTTGTTTATAGTGCGCTCAATCCTATAGCCGCTAACTATATCTGATTTCAGTTACAAAACATTTTATTCAATATCACTTGCCAAAATAACCCACATTTCATGCATACCTCATTGTTTTTACAAATCATTCATGATAAGGAATAACTCAAGCATTAAATCATGCTTCAAATCTCATGCATCAACACATGCATACAAGGATCACTTACCTAGTGCATCCTTAAACATCATGGCATCATCAAACACATTTTATATACTCAAAAACATTCTTTAAAACAGTAGGTAAATGCAATTTAAAACCAAGTGCAACAAAAGGCTCAAACTAGCACAACCTGGGAAAGAAATTCACTTTACTTACTTCCGAACTTAGTAAAACGTTTCAAGCTCGTACTAAGTTCCCAAAACCTTTTCTAAAACGTTTCCATGCTGGAAAACCAAGTTCCACTCACCGACTAGCGAAACCACGCTTGCCGATGCAACTATTGATCGTCCGAAGCCTCCAAAATAACTTCGTTTAATTACGGATTACTATCACCTATTTTCAACACATTAAAATAAAGGTTCAATGCATTATAATGCATCCAAAACACCAGCTCTCAAAAGAAAACCTGCAGCCCTACTCTAAAGCATCAAAATCAATCATTTGAAACAACTGAAAACTCAATCGACTGACCTCTAACCTCAGCCCAGCCAATAGCCAACTCATCCAACAAATTTTAAGCATCAATCAACAACCAAAAACAACCTAAAACCATCATTGTACCTCCAGCAACTCAGATTCCACTTTACACCCCAAAAACTCAACTAAAAATACTTCAAAAACCAAGGATCTCAAAAATTTCGGGATCTCTAAGATTAAGACTCTATTCCAACACCAAAAAACTTTCAAAACACATTTATAAATCATCTCAAACAAGCCAAATCATCATAACTCCGAAAATCACCTTAAAACATCTTTTTCAACAAGATTTCAATATTTTATCAAACTAATAACAAAACCACAATAAAAACATAAATAAAGAGCCAAATATCTTTGGAATTTAATTAAAGAACCTTGATTAGAGGGTTAGCACGAAAATTACCTCCAATCCTTGCTTCTCTTCTAACTTGGCAAGTTTAACTTTCTAGAATCTTGGAAGAAATTGGTAGAAATCACAAAGATGAAATTGGAAATGAAGAGAGGATTTGAGGGAGAAGAAAATCTGGAAATTTGAGAGAAAATTGAGAGTGTTTGGTTGAAGTGAGAACAAGAGAATGAAAAATGATCGTCAAAACTTTTAATCGATTAACTACCTCTCTTATTTAATTAATTAAAGCCATTTTAATTTTTAATAAAACATTTAAAATTCATGCCAAATTAGAGAAAATGCCTAATTGCAAAATAGCTCCCTAAAGATTCTAAGATTTTGATTCTTCTTGAAAAAACACAATTCTCTACATTTTTAAAACTTTACATTTTGGTCACTACCTAAAATGTATGCTTTCCAAAACTTGTTTTGCAAAATTGATTTAATCAACCTCTTAAATATAATTTTAGAGGATTTTAGTAATTTTTATCATATTTTTATCCCATACCAAACCTTGATTTCCCTAAACCACCTTTTAAAGGTTCGAACAACCGACACCGATTCCACCGGCCCAACCCGACTCGCATAACACCTAGGCCCAAAACTGGGGCGTTACAACTCTCCCCCACTTAGGAAATTTCATCCTCGAAATTTTACCTGAAGGAAAAAGATGCGGAAATTGCCTCAACATGTCCTCCTTGCTTTCCCACGTGGCTTTCTCAACACCTCGGTGCTGCCACAACACCTTCACATGCTCAATCGTCTTGCCACGGAGAACTTTACTACTCGAATCCAGAATTCTCACTGGTTCTTCATCATAGGATAAAATTCGGATTTAACTCAATCTCCTCAACTGGCATCACATGCGATGGATCTGATCTATACCTCCGCAACATAGAAACATGAAACACATCATGGATCTTTTCCAACTCGGGAGGCAACCTCAACCGATAAGCCACAAGACCAACTCGCTCCACAACCTCATATGGTCCAATAAACCTCAGAATGAGCTTTCCCTTACGTCCGATTCACACCACCTTCTACATAGGTGATACCTTAAGGAACACTCGATCTCCAACCGCAAACTCAATATCCCTACGCTTTAAATCCGCGTAATATTTCTGACGATCCAATGCAGCCTTCAACCGCTCACATATGAGCTTCACTTTCTCAGTTGCCCCAAAGCATATCCGGTAAGGAAAGCAACTTCTGCCCCGCCTTAGCCCAACAAAGAGGAGTTCTACACTTTCTCCCATGCAGGGCCTCATACGAAGCCATTTGTATGCTTGCCTGAAAACTGTTATTATACCGAACCACTAAAAAGTGAAAAAGAAAATTTTGTCTCGGTCTATTTTTGAAGCATTTTAACATTTGTTAGGCAAGTTTAAATTGACCTAGGTGTCTATCCGTTGAGGAAATTGAAAATCTTTAGATGCTTATGCCAGAAGGATAGTATGCCAAGATTGCTTGCCAATTGATCTCTAGTTTAGGGGATTGATTTACACTTAACACGTGATACGTACCTAGTTCCCTAGCAAACTTAGATTGTTTGAAACTATGCTCAGATTCTAAAAAAGAAAAGAAAAAGAAGTGTAATAAAATGCCAAGGTAAAAATAGTGCACCAATGTGTTCCAAATGCTGAAGAACTTTAAAACACTCCTCTACCTAGGAAAAATTATTAACTTAGGGCTTCGTGGTATGCTCCATCTTAGTTCTCAAGCCAACATGACTTAAGGTATGAGTGTAATAGGTTAGTAAGTGATGTAATTTGGACTAACGTGGGTATTCGTAGTATGCTCCCTCTTATATCTCATGCCAAACAGTGCATGACTCTACCTTAATCTAATGCCATCAATGAAGAAAACAATCGCATACCTTTGGCAGAGAGTAATCTGAGTTTTGGAAGTAAAATTGGCTATTGATATTTGATACATATTACCCGCACTTCATGCACTATTCATGATCTTAGACTATATTTATATTGTTGCTCTTGAATTATTACCTGCTTGGCATTACTTCACTGAGATAATTGAGGACAGACCTATGCCAACTTTTATTTGCCAACATCAGTTGACATGCCAACCAAAACTTTGTTGAGGCATCATTTTCATCTTTTTATTTTTACTTTTCATTTTTCATTACTTGAGGACAAGCAATGAGCTAGGTGTGGGGGAGTGTTGACGCTCCAAAAGTAATAAATTTTATGCTTATTTCACATGCTCTTCCTTTTCTTTTAAGTACATTTAGCTGCATTTAGGTTGTAAAATCATGCATTGCATAAAGAGTTAGGATTTGGTGTTATGCCAGTGTGAAAAGGTTGTTTTGGCACCTTTTTGCAGGTTGGCATAGGTGATGGCACAATAGTTGGCAGACATGAGCAAGAGACGACACCAAAGAGGATGTCGAGTAGCCGTTGGCGCAAAAAGACCTTTAATTTCAAGCACCAGATGCCAAAGAAGAACATTTGATGCTAGGCCAAGAAGATGTTGACCCCGAAAAAATAGGACCAGATCAGGCTATGAGAAAATAGTGATCAGATCAATCTCTGAGAAAATAGCGGACGAGCAGTGCCAAGCTGTGATGCCGGAGGAGTAATGGCACGATGACGTCATCCCTAATCTGGTCAACTATAGGATTCAAACACCAAATAAGATGATCAATATCCTTATCCACGTATGATCAAATTTAAATTCAAGATAATTCTAGGCTATCCATGGAGTCCTATTTAATCCCGAACAAATCAAAATGACGTGGTGAACAGACAAGGAGAGTGATCAGAGATAGGGTGCAACATTCGAGTGCCTGGATGTGAAGAGCTGTATCGAGAGACCCTCTTCTAGCCCATCCTCTTTGTTATTATTTTTCTTAGTTTTATTGATGATGAATGTGGAAAACGATTATAGTTTTTTGGTTGATACCCTCACCATGAACTGATTTCATAGTTGGTGAGGGGTGTTTGCGTTTGAACGCTATTTTTAATGTTTAGTTTTTAATAAATCAACACTACCTCGACACTATTTTTTCTATCTGGCGTGTTCATTATTTTTAAGTGTGTTACCAAGCGACAGTTGGCACTCCCTTTTTAAAATATTATGCCTAGCGACTGTTGGCATAGTTGGCTGATTGCAACTCAATATCATAATTGACTTGGGTGGCAACGATCCATTGCTAGATACTAAGGAGAGATGCTTCGAAAAGAATATGTTCAAGTAGATGAACTTAATTCGGGAGTGAAATCTACTCCTTATGAGTAAAGATTGATGATTAATCGAATTGATTTATGAAAAAAAAACATGCACTATAGACATACAATGGTTTTTCCATAATTGATTTAGGACAATACCATCAACATAGACATTGCTATCTTTGAATCTGCTCCGCAAACAATGCCAAGACATGATTTATTAAAGGCTGGCATGTCACAATTAGCGTGAAAACTAGGCACTCCTTGCCAACGGTCATCATTTTCTAAGACACCTTCCTTGCCAACGTCTTTACTATTTTTATTTATTTTTAAGCCATTTTCAAAACCACTCCCAATCAAAACAATCTTTTTCAAAAGACAAATATTTAGCATGACAATTGAATCCCCTAAACGCAATCCCTGTGGGATCGACACTCAGATTAACCTTTGTATTACTTGCAGATCATGTATACTTACACGCAATAGATTTTCTTGGCACTGTGTTAACACATTTCCAATAACTTTTACACCCTATTCTAAGAAAATAATCATTCACGCCTAGAGTCTACAGTTGCCTATTCAATGGAAGCCCTTGGAAAGTTTTGCATTGTACATGGTATATTTCGGGACTATGGTCCGTGAGCTACGGCTCGGGGGACGCCCCATTTGTATGTGATATATTGGCGACAGTAGGCTGAATAGTTGAGAAGTTATGATGGTTATGTTTCCGATACTAGTCATTGTTATGTGCTTTGGGCTGTGTATAACTTGGACCAATGCGGTCAATATCAGGCCAATGATACTTATGTCCAAATGTGTCTCAAGGCAAACAAATTAAAAGATATGAACTTGATACTATGGATTGAAAAGAAATATTGATAAGAGATGTTATACAATCAGATAAGCTCAATTATGAACTCCGATAAGACTAATAAGCTTTGTGGTAATCTCAGATAAGAATTGGGAAGACTTGTGAAAGTTCTGATAAGAACTACAATAAGCATTTCTAAGGATATGATAAGATAAGTCAGGAACTCTAATAAGTTCGATAATATTTTGAAAGAACTCAGCTTAACCTCTGAAGAAATTTTGAATAAAACATAAAAGAATTTGAACATCTGATTAAGCTTCTAACAAACCAAGTCATGATTAAGCTAACATTAAGATATAAAATTCTAGAGTAATGATATGCTTGAATTTCTTTGGATTTCCATTTAAAATCATGAACATTATGCTTGAGATTTTGATATCACTACCTCACTTAGGCTATATCAGCCTAATGCATTCATTGTTCATGCAAGTGCATGTTGATTTAAAGCTTGCGTTTAACAAATATGGTCAAGTGTTGCAAGTCACTGCTTAAGGTTTCAAGTAGAGTTAGATTACCTTAGTTGACACTCCTAGAATGGTGGCATTTACATATGTGATGTTTAGGCTCAAGACATGTAAGCATTTCTTTAATTATGTATGAGTATAAGTTTATAAGTATGTATCTCTTAAGGTAAATGATTATTTATGACTTTTGGTTGTTTGTTTGTTGAGTAAGTTCTGTTAACATGTTACACAGTGGTTGTCTGATTATTAGATTATGTTAGAAAGTTAATTGAATAATTAATTACAGCTTAAAATATATGAGAGTAAATATGACTAGACACTTGATGGTTAAGTTACTATTCAAGAAGTCAGTTGATTTGGTAGATATTGTTTGTGTATTGCTATAATATAGGTATGCATAGTTAATAACCTGAATGATCAAAGATAATGAAATTCCAAATTTTACTAGTGAATTTAGTTAGATTTAATGGGCCACACACATGTTTCCTTGATGTTATGTTTATTCAAAGTATTGAAACATGAGTTCTAAATGTAAAGAAATAGAATAATTATTCAGGTGTGTATAAGCATTGTTCTAATAACGAGACTCAAAGGTTTGTATAAAATCGTTGCATGACATATTTTTATATGTGAGATGTAAAAATATCTTAAGATGAAATTCTGAGCTCTTATAATAACTTGCTTATCAAGCATTGTATGTTGAATTGATTTTCGAACGCAAATAATGAATAGATAGGTTTAATAGAAGCATATATGTATACTATTTGATCAATTGCTCGATGCATTCTTACATTTTTGACGTATGAGTTTTGGATTGTTATGATTTAAACGAAGTTAAATGAAAAGCCAAGATAAAAATATTGATCTTGATAAAGAAAGATATTTGAGTGACCTTAAACTTTTTAATAGCTATCACGTTAACAAATGGTTTCTATTGTCTTGCTTGTTCATTGTTGTGTATGTGATTCCATGAATAAAACAAGGTCGTATGTAGATCGAATAAACTTTTGATAACTGAAAGTTAATAGCATGACATTGAATGGTTTCTTGTTGAATTAGTAATGATAACTTTTGTTTTTAATTGTTGTCAGTTGACTAAGCTTTATTGGCATGATCAATGTCTATCTACTTCCTGGTTAAGTCTTGTAAAGCATGTTATCAGTTCGTTGTTTGTTTCTTAACACCACCTAATTTGGTTTTCTTCTAAACCGGGTTAGGGTGTTACACTAATACTAGGAAATGACATACCTAGCTTAAAATCATAAAAAAACTTGGTTAGAAAATGTTTTTTCATGAAAGACTTGGGTGAGGAAACATACATATTAGGAGTCAAGATCTATAGAGATAGACCGATACAACTCCTAGGACTCGGTCAAAATACATACATAGATAAAGTACTGAAAAGGTTTAGTATGGAAGAATCTAAAAGGGCGTTCTTACCTATGAGACATGGTATTTCACTATCTAAAGAAATTTTTCCTTCAACGCCTCAAGAAAGAGAGTGCATGAGTAAGATTTCATATGCTTTGGCCATTGGATTTATCATGTATGTCATGCTTTGTACACGTCTGTATGTATCATATGCATTAAGTATGACAAATTGATACCAAGTAGATCTCAGTGAATGTCAATGGGTTGCAGTAAAAAACATCATCAAGTAATTGAGAAGAACTAAGGATACATTCCTTATGTATAGAGGTGAGGAAGAACTAAGTATAAAAGGTTATACTTACACAAGCTTCCAAACCAATAAGGATGATTCTCGATCGCAATTAGGTTTTGTGTTTTGCCTTAATGGAGGTGCTGTGAGCTGGAAAAGTTCAAAGCAAGATACAATAGTTGATTCTACAATAAAAGCCAAGTATATTACACTATGCGATGCTGCAAAAGAGGGTGTTTTGATCAAGAAGTTTATATCTGAACTAATGGTTGTGTTGAGCATATTGAATGCTATAAATCTACGTTGTAATAATAACTAAGCAATCACACAACAAAAAGAACCCAGATCTCACCAACGATCCAAACACATACTTAGGCATTACCATCTCATTCAAGAAATTATAGATTGAGGAGATGTGAAAATATGTAGAGTACAAACATATGATAACATTGTCGATCCACTGACAAAGCCTCTGAAACAGCAGAAGCATGATCGTCACACTAAGTCACATGGTATTAGATACATGAGTGATTGGTCTTAGTGTTAATGGGAGATTTGTAACCCCTCTACCTGGCCTAGGCGAGAGACCGAACCAAACAAGTCACACGGGGAAATTTGAAGTAAACCGGGAAGGTTTACCTTAATAAACGACCCTATTTTTTTCTTTTATCTTGTCTAGATGATCTTTACAAACCTAAGTGTTTAATGTTGCAGCGGATTATACATAACATCAGTCGAACATTAATTGCATGCATAAACAGCTTTTAGGGACCAATTTGCAAACTTGGAAAATTCCAAGGATTTTTTCCCAATTTTAGATTACCATATTTAGATTAATCATATTACATGTATTTCTGTCAAAACTCAGCTCAAAATAATCATTCAAACTCATTTAAATGCATCCACAACATTTAGGGACCAAAACATAAAGATCGTAACTTTAAAAATATTCCATCAACTAACATAACTGCCATCTGTTTTGGTACAGGTTAGCCTTGTATCGAAACGGGTGTATCGAAACAGTACTTCACGGCTTGGAACACGGGCCCGTATTGAAACGCCTTTGAGGGGTTTCGAAATCGTGGTTTCTAGTGGCAAAACGTACCAGAACTGTGACACCCTAAAACAATCATAGTTGAAAATCCCTAAATTAGTTAATAAAGAATGTGAAAATAAGTTGTAACCTAAAATGTGGTGCGCGTATTGCGTAACCTGAAATATAGTGCAAAAATAGGTTGTAACCTATAATGTGGTGCGAATATAGTGTAACTTGAAAAATGGTACAAAAGATGTTGTAACCTAAAATGTTAAACGACTTTGAGAAGTTAAAGGACCAAGAAAATAGGTTATTAGCGGGAATTAAAATATAATATAATAAGGCCATAGTGGGATTTGAGTAAAATAACACATGGTGAGAGACCAAGCCATGTGTCCCTCTCTCCATGTATAACCGGCCATGCAAAGAAACAAGGGTAACACTTGTTTCATTTTATTTTTTTATCATCTTTCCCATTATAACTCCACCGAAAACAACCAAGGGAGAGAGAGTTAAAATATGGAAGTTTTGAAGGATAAACACATGCATTTTTTCTTGAAATTGAGCTTAGAGATCATCATATGTTCATGCATGTAGCAATCTTTCATGTAAGTGCATCTCTATGGTAACCGATTGTTCTTGTGATTTTTATTTTGTGTGATGAATTTCTGGGTTGATCATGTTGGAAATTATTTTTGGAAATGTTTAATGATGAGTTATAAGCATTTAGAACAAGTTAGAATGATTGAAATGCTGGAAAATTGCATGCATGAAGACTGGGATACAAAATTGTCCAGTTTCGCAATTTGAATACACCCTGGATTAAAATGGATTTTTAGCCATGTTAGAGTTCGATTAGAAAAATCTCTGAAGAACAAAGTTGTAGATAATGGAAAATACTATAAGATAGAGGTCTTACATGGCTAGAAATGATGTTAGAATGATTGGAAAATGGTTAGAAGTAAATTGGTCACTTTCGAAATGAATATGGAAACTGTTTGGATCAAAATTGAATTTTGGAAATCTTTAAGGATTATTTTGATGATTATAAAATTTGGATAAATTTTTATGAAATAGGGGAAGTTGTTAATGTATGGTTAGTAACATGTTTAAGGTGTTAAATGACTTGAATTAGATGTTTAGAGTCAATATTATGCTTAAATAGTAAATCTGGACCATCCTAGAAAAAATAGATAAAATGTGGAACTTATTGCTCTATTTTTGATGAAACTGGAACATGATTATAATATACTTAGATGTGTCTAATAGTGGTTAAAAACTCAGAATTTAATGAGCTTTGTATCATAGGTGAAGTGAGCCTTAAAGATACATATTGTATACAATGGACATATTAGGCCACTGTAAATGCCCTGTATTAAAGTATTAAATTGTATTGATGTAAGAATGGGAAAAATATGAGCCATACATAGAATTAAAGTTGTGTAAATAAGCTTTCTAGAATGTTAAAGAAATCATAATTTGGAGTTGTGTGTAAAAAGTTATGGACAGATTAGTGTAAGGTGCTCAAAACTGCCAGAATAGGGGCAATTTCATAATGCATTGAGTTTATATTGGTTTATATGATTGAATATGATTGGAATGAATTCTAATGTGTGTCTTATGTTGATTAATGATTGTTTAAGACCAAATTGGAGAATAATTGTTGGAGGAATCAAGGCTTGATCAAGCTAGCAAGAGGGGGAAAGGCATGCTAATCAAGGATTCTAACTAAGCTTTGTAGTATAGTAAGTGTGGTTGCCTTTAGGGTTAAGATTAGTGTCTTAACCACTTCTTTAAATTGTTTGTTGAAATCACAAGATGTGTGAAATGAATATAACCTATATTGGTAAATTAAAATGTAATTGGAAGAAGGCTAAAGGAAATGAATTAAATGATTATAAAATGCTAGTTGTTAGTGTAACGCCTCGGTTTTGGGCCTAGATTTTTTAGATGTTGAGTCGGGCCGGTCGGGAACTGTTCGAACCCTTGAGGTTGGTTTAGGGAACGCCTAGTTTGGGATGCTTTAAAATTATGGTAAAATATATAAAAATCCTCATTTATTATATAAATGATTATGGTGAAAACAATTTTACAAAATGTGATTTGGAAATATTACATTTTTGTGTAGTGACCAAAAAGTTGACTAGTGACTGTTTTGTAAAGGATTGAAACTTTGAATATTTAAGTAGCTAATTTTACCAATTGTATTTCATCAGATTTCTCTTTAATTTGGGAGCTTTTAATAATGATTTAATTAAAGGAATTAAAAGAAAAATCAAAGATTGACTTTTCATAACTACTTTACGATAGCTTTCACTCTTTTCATTTTCTCTCAACTTCCAATCAGCCAAACACTTTTCTCTCAACAAAGAACGTCTGATTTTCATCTCATTTGCTGAGATTTCATCTTCCAAAGGATTTCCTATCTTTGCTTCATCAAATTCTTTTGTTTTCACTTTGAATTTTCAAGGTAACTTTCCAAAATTGAAGAGAAATCAGCCATTAGAGGTAAGCTTCATCCTTATCCTCTAATGATCATTTCTTTACTGAAATTCTAAAGTTATCAATCCTTTGTTCATGGTTTTTAAGTTGTTTTAATGTTATAAATATGAAATTGTTGTTAATATTCAAGATTCTTGATGAGATCTTGGTGATTTTCGTATTTCTATGTTAAGCTCTGTTTTGAGGTTGATTTCTAATATATTTTGGATGGCATTTGATGTTAAGAATGAGGTTTTAACAAATAAATCCCGAATAGGTTTGGTTTCCTAAGTTTGTGATGCTAGATTTGTGGTTTTTGAGGTGTTTTTGGTGATCTGATGTTGCTGGAGATATAAGGCTATGTTTATGTTGATTTTTGATGTTAATTGAAGTTTAGAAAGGGTTAGAATTGATAGATCTTAGCTGGGCTTTGGTTTGAGAAAGTTTGGAGGTGATTTCGGTTATTTCGGATAGCCGAAATGTTAGTTTTGAGTAGAGCAACGTGCTAGAATGAGTGGCTGGTGATTCTAATGCATGATGATGCATTAATCCTCTGCTCTTTTGTGTAATGAACAGGGGAGACATCTTCGGACGTGTTTGGTGTTAATCCGGAAGTGCAAATGGTTTTAGAAGTCCTTAAGGGACAAGGAAACAAGGTTTGGGGATTTACGATTAGTTTGAAACACCATCCTAAGTCTGGAAGTAATTATGTTTAGATTTGCTCTCAAAAAGTGGTTGATGCCCCTAAATGCTTTTGACATGCTCTTGATTTGAGAAAGACAAATTCCTACTATTTTATGCATGATTTATAACATGAAATTATGTTATGTGTTGATCCCATGAGATAGCATGACTTTGCAAAGAGTTTTGAGATTTTGATTAAATGCTATGCATGAAATGTGGTTTGAAAATGGGATGAGATAGATTTGAGAAATGTTGCATCAAAACAGTAGGTGAGATGATGATTTTAATGTAATATATTGGCATAGATATTGGCATGATTATCGGATATAACTGGTCGACCAATAGGATGAAAGTGCACTATAAACTAAAAATTCGTATGTGCTCTTTGGAGTCGGGCAATGGGGGTAGTGCCATCCCGATCCAAAGTGAGAATCCGATTATGAGAGATTCCATTGGGGTAGGTCTTGGTGAAACACCCAAGCTTTGTGGCAAAGAGAGATACCGACATGAGAGTCCGGTGATGTGAGATTCCACCAGGGTAGGAGTTGGCTTTATGTCAAGCCAATCTGCATATCCGGGTAAAGATAAAATATGAAATGCCAATATATGAGAATGTATTTGATTCACTTGTACCAATGTTGAAATGATGTTTATGCTATGAGAAATGCATATGAAATTTTGAGATTTATGAAATACTTTTGTATATCAAGCATGTGTATGGCTTTGCCATGAGATTTGCATTGGTTGAATGCATGAGATAGATAGATAGATAGATGATACATGTGATTTTCAAATGTAGATTTGCTTTGAAATGGTTTTCAAGCATGAGATAGAAAGAGCGTGGTCTTTGAAATGGATTTCAAGAAAGAGATTTTAAAAGCTTGCATTGTTGTGTTAGTGTTTTTAGAGCATGCCTCACTAAGCTATCATTCTTACGCTCTCTTTTACCAACAATGCAGATAATTGAGACACTTGGGGCAGCAAGGAGGCTTAAGAATATCCAAGGAATAGTAAAGCTCAAGTATGGTGATGTTTTACATTTACTTTAGTAATGATATTTGGCAATGGGATTCAATGATTTGCTTTGGGAGATGTGTTTTGGACTCCCTGCTTTTGATGCAAGTTTTATGTGGTTTTTATGGTTTGTAAAAGGCATTTAAATTGGGTTTGATGGTTTACTTTGCCTTTTGGGATGTTTATGGTCATTTGGTGTCCTTGTCTCTTAAGAAGCATGCTTTAGTTTTCAAATGTTGATGTTGATGATGTTTGATGCTTTCCTTGACTTGCATCTCTGTGTATTGATGCATATTGGTGTGCAAGCATGTTTAACTATATGTTGGAGTGATTTAGTTTGGTTGTTGAAGTTCAAAAGTTGCATATTTCACAATTGCAGACTGCAGAATAATGGTACACTTCCTAGCGTATCGATACAACCTGCTTGAATTGTGAGGTCATACCGGTACATGGGGTCGTATCGATACCCTCTTTAGTCACTGGACGAGAGCGTACTAATACGGTACCTCAGCGTACCGATATGGTCTGGTGACACAAGTCTGGAAAGTTTAACCATCGAGGGCGTATCCATACCCTCCTTAGGCGTATCGATACGTGGTTCGTTAAGTTGGTTAAATCTCAGCTAAAAATGTTTTGAAACGTTGCGTTTTAGTCCCTGATCTTCATGAATGCAATTGGATGTGTTTGGGTGGTCGGATTGTGACGAAAATTTACAGAGAAACATGAAATATGACTCATTGAATAGATGTAACCTTAAAATCGTAGAAGTTCTCATAATTTGTAGAAATTACATTTTAGTCGCTAATGTCTAGTTTGCGCAATTAAACCCCTAATCGAAATCCGATCGTTGTGTCGTGTCTTTCCATGCTATTGAGTGGTCATGTAGGACTTAAGTTGCATTTAGAAAAGATTAAAAGAAAAAAAGATCGTCAATCGGAGTCGGCTTTAACGAGTTGGTTTCGGTTTTTCCCTTGTAATCACCTCAGTTCGGTCAACTGTCTAGATCTGGCTAACAAGATTACATTTGTTGGTATCAGAGCCAGGTTTGCGAAAAAAATGGGGCGTTGGTACTTGGATGGTAAGTGTAAATGTAAATAGTTATAATTTTTCTGAAAGCATGTTGAGTAATTGTTCAATGGTTGAGCCTTAATGAGATGAAATGCATGCAAGTTGAATGTTTGAGATGAAATTGTGTTGTTATGCTATGTTTGGGGTATAGATGGAGAACTCATTGCCATATCATTACTATTGGAAAGAATTATTTTTGAAAATAAACTTGAGTGCCTTGGATTTCTTGCCTTATATTGCCTAACTGAGATTTATTGCATTTTGCTAGTTGCATTGTTTTAAATGGGGCCACGTAGAGAGCATAGAATAAACACGCGTAACGTGGTTGAGAATGAGTCGAATGAGAATGATGAGCGTGTCGAGAATCTACTGCCTCCTCTTACTGGTGGACCACCCAGTGGTGGTGGAGCGGGCGCTGGTACTGCTGGAGCTAGAATAGGGGTTGCTGAACCCGAGGGAGCATGAGGGCAAGCTATTTCTGATATGACTGTGCTTATCTAGGCTATTGTTGGAGCCTTTCGGGCGGAAGTAGCTGGTGCTTATGTGGCTGCACCTCAGGCTGACGGTAGTGCGAGTTTGCCTTTGGAGCGACTCTGTAGTCTAGGAGGGACTGAGTTTAGGGGGCTGACCCCTGAGGGTTCCGAGTCTTGGTTGGAGAGCACCAAGAGGATCCTTGGGCAGATGAACTACAACGATGTCCAGAAGTTGGAGTGTATTGTATCTCTGCTGCATGGTGATGCCTATATGTGGTGGACGACCACTATTGCTGGTTTAGAGGATGCTGAGGTGTCTTGGACGTTAATTCTGAATGCGTTCAAGATGAAATATCTGGGTGTCCATTATTTGGATGAAAAGAAGAGGGAATTCATGTTCCCTAGTGCAAGGTGGCATATCGGTGGCAGAATATGAAGTACAGTTTGTACGCCTTAGCCAGTATGCACCAGAGTTGATCCCTAGTGAACAGAAGAGATGCGAGCCTTTCAGATATGGGCTGGTGGCTAATGTGAAAACATATATGTTTGCATCGGATTACACCGATTTTGATGTCCTGGTCACTCGAGCCAAGGACATTGAGCTGAACCTTAGTCTGGCGAGTCGAGCTGGAGGATCTAGCTCGGGGAAGTGAGCTGTGGATCGTGATATTGTAAGGGGTCGATTTAAGAGGCCTAAGGATAGAAGGTCGCATATGGATGCTAGACGTGGGGGAGGTAACCACGGGAGAGGCCAGTAAGGGCTGAATGCTTTCATTCGTACCCTTGAGTGTAACCAGTGTGGCAGGAGACACACGGGAGAGTGCTGCAGCAACGTTGGTACGTGCTGGAATTGTGGTTCTCGGGGGCACATGAAACGGGATTGTCCTCAGCTGATGAGAGAGGGGCAGTCTCTGGTGAGAGCATCTGAGCCACAGAGAGGCCGTGGGCACGGCTGTGGCAATTTCCAGCGTAGAGATGATGGTGCGAGGAATGTAGCACATGTAGTAGCTGTGCAGCTCTAAGGAGGTGGTCAAGCCAGAGTGTATGCCCATCGTGAAGGGAGGAATGACACAGACGTGATCGCAGATACCTTTACTTTGCAGTCCTTGTCATTACTTTCTCTGATTGATTCTGGATCTACACACTCGTACATATTGCGTGAACATGTTCAAATGCTTGGTTTGCCTACTGAGTCTTTGGATGTTGGTATGCATGTGACTAGTTCTTTCGGTGAAACGGTAGTAACAAGGATGTTGTATAGGAGATGTCCCTTAAAGGTGCAAGAACATGTGTTCTTGGTGGATCTTATGGAATTGCCTTTCTATGGATTTGATGTAATCCTGAGTATGGATTGGTTAGTTGAGCATAGAGCTGTTGTGGATTTTGAGAATAAGCGAGTGTCGATGAAACTTGCTGATGATTATAAATTTGTGGTGGTGGGAGAGAACGTAAAGTTCCTATCTAATGTGGTTTCGACGCTTGAAGTGAGCCGTTTGTTGCGTCAAGGATGCGAAGCTTATTTAGCTTTTGTAATGAATCCTAGCACGAAGGAGGTGCGGGTGCAAGATATAAGAACCATGTGTGAATTCCCGGGGGTGTTTCTAGAGGAGCTACCTGGTTTATCGCCTAGTCGAGAGGTTGAGTTCGGAATTGAGTTGTATGAGAACACAGCTCCGGTGTCCATCACTCCCTATCGAATGGCACCTAAGGAGTTGAAGGAGCTGAAGACGCAACTTCAGGAGTTGCTTGACCGAGGCTTTATTCGGCCTTGTGTGTCACCTTGGGGTGCACCGGTCTTGTTTTTTAAGAAGAAAGATGGTAGGATGAGAATGTGCATTGATTATCGTCAGTTGGATAAGTTGACTATCAAGAATAAGTATCCCCTGCCAAGGATTGATGATCTTTTTGATCAGTTTCGTGGAGCAGTTGTGTTCTCAAAGATTGATTTAAGGTCTGGGTACTATCAATTGAAGGTTAAGGATGCGGATGTGCCAAAAATTGCTTTTCGGACAAGGTATGGGCATAATAAATTTCTGGTGATGCCTTTTGGTTTGACGAATGCTCCTGCTGCCTTCATGGATATGATGAACAAGTTGTTTCATGAGTTCTTGGACAAGTTTGTTGTGGTGTTCATCGATGACATCCTTGTGTACTCTCGTACCGAGGAGTAGCATGAGGAACATTTGAGGATTGTTTTGCAAGTGTTGCTAGAGAATCATTTGTATGCTAAGCTGAGTAAGTGTGAGTTTTGGTTGAAGGAAGTTGTTTTCCTTGCTCATGTGGTTTCTCCGAGGGGATTCGTGTTGATCCTCAGAAGATTGAGGCGGTGGTGAATTGGAAGCCTCCTAGGTCTATTCATGAAGTTCGTAGTTTCCTTGGTTTGGCGGGTTACTATAGACGGTTCGTGGATGGATTTTCCAAGATTGCTGCTCCTTTGACGAAGTTATTGCAGAAGGATGTTAAGTTTGAGTGGACGGAAGCGAGACAACAAGCTCTTGAGAAGCTAAAGGATGCTTTGACGCAAGCTCCTATCTTGGTTCAACCTGAATCTGGAAAATAGTTTGTTGTGTATAGTGACACATCCTATATTGGTTTGGGGTGTGTGCTGATGCAGGAAGGTAGGGTAGTAGCTTATGCCTCGAGACAGTTGAAGGTGCATGAGCGTAACTATCCCACGCATGATATTGAGTTAGCGGAGGTGGTGTTCGCCTTAAAGATTTGGAGACATTATCTATATGGTGAGAAGTGTATTGTGTACACGGATCACAAGAGTTTGAAGTATCTTATGTCTTAGAAGGAGTTGAATCTTAGGCAACGACGTTGGGTGGAGTTGCTTAAGGATTATGACCTAACAATCGAGTATCATCCGGGAAAGGCTAATGTTGTGGTCAATGCTTTGAGCAGGAAAGTGGCGGTGGAGTTAAGGAAGATGTTTGCTTGTTTGAGCATATCGCGAGATGGTGGTCTTGTTGTTGAGTTGCAGGTGAAGCCATCTTTGGTTTAGATAATTAAGGATAAGCAGTTGTTTGATGATTCTCTTGTACCGCATGTTCAGGATATTGCGGAAGGAAGGCCTTCGGACTTCAGTTTCAACGATGATGGTGTTCTACGCTTTGGGAGTCGGGTAGTGGTGTCGAGTGATGTGGAGTTGAGGCGCACTATTCTGACTGAAGCTCATAGTAGTCCTTTCACTATGCACCCTGGTAGTACGAAAATGTATCGTGATTTGAACGATGAGTACTACTGGGTGGGGTTAAAGAAGGATGTAGCTGAGTTCGTTAGCAAATGTATGGTTTGTCAGCGGGTTAAGGCTGAACATCAGGTTCCTTCTGGGTTGTTACAGCCGTTGAGAATCCCAGAATGGAAGTGGGAAATGATTACCATGGACTTTGTGTCTGGTTTACCCTTGTCACCGTCGAAAAAGAATTCGGTTTGGGTGATTGTGGACCGCCTTACGAAGTGTGCACATTTCTTGCCGGTGCATACTACGTATACCTTGGATAGGTTAGCTGAGTTGTACATTGCTGAGATTGTGCGGTTGCACGGAGTGCCAAAATCTATAGTATCATGTAGAGATCCGAGGTTTACGTCAAGGTTTTGGGTATGTTTGCATCAAGCTTTGGGTACACGGTTGAATTTTAGTACTTCTTATCATCCGCAGACGGATGGGCAGTCGGAGCGTGTTATCCAAGTACTTGAGGATATGTGTAGGTTCTGCGTTATTGAGTTTCAAGGTTTTTGGGAGAAGCACTTGCCTTTGGTTGAGTTTGCTTATAATAATAGTTATCAGGAAAGCATTCAAATGGCACCGCATGAGGCTTTATACGGGAGAAAGTGTAGAACTCCCCTTTGTTGGGCTGAAACGAGGAAGAAGTTGATTTCGATGCCAGCTTTGTTGAAAGGAACCACCGAGAAGGTGAAGCTCATTTGTGAGTGTTTGAAGGCAGCATCGGACCGGCAAAAGTCTTACGCAGATTTGAAGCGTAAGGAGATAGAGTTCGCAATTGGCGACGTGTGTTTCTGAAAGTTTCACTTTGGAAGAAGGTGATTAGATTCAGCCGGAAGGGTAAAATGAGTCCGAGGTTCATTAGACCATATGAGGTGATAGAACGTGTGGGTCTTGTTGCTTACAAGTTGAGGCTGCCTTTAGAGTTGGAAAAGATACATAATGTGTTCCATGTATCCATGCTTCGGAGATATAGATCGGATTCGTCGCATGTTATGCTTGTAGAAGAGGTTGAGCTGAATCCAGACTTAACATATGATGAGGAGCCCGTTGAGATTCTGGATACAGATAGTAAGGTTCTCCGAGGTAAGACCATCGAGCTGGTCAAAGTCTTGTGGAGACATTGTGGCATTGAGGAAGCCATGTGGGAAAGGAAGAATTGTTGGGACACGTCGGCACGCCCAGTGGCGCAACGGAAAAATTAATCCGACGTAATCCAGCCAGGATCCATGTACAAGAACGAATCCGGGGTGAAAAGATGAAGAGTTACCTTTTAAAACTCTGGACACTGGAAAACCGACGGTATGTCGGAATAACCACGTCAAGTAAAACCGGAATCGTCACAGGTTCGCAACGACCTCTACGGAGTCCACCCGAACAAAACGAACAAAGTTTCTGCCTCCCTAACACTTAGAGATAAATTTCGATAGGTTTGAATACCTTCAAGGGAGAAGTCGAAATCCCTCCAGGGATTCCTGAGGGAGTCTGAAATCGATCAGGAGTTCAACCGGGACTTGCAATCGAGCAAGGGAACCTTCAGGGATTTGCCAGGGGGCAAGTAGAACACCAGAAAAATATCCAACAGATTCTCAGAGAGCTTTATGGGATATGTCGAATTCTAGTGGGGAATCCCTAGGGGTGTTGTTGAAATCTTCAAGAGGAGGAAGAGGGATGATTTGGTTGCTAGCCCTTGTCCTTTTAAATAGTATTCAGAGACTTAATTCTAGTTGAATTCCTTAAATCCATGTTCAACCAAAATTCATAAAATCTAATTCTACTTGAAATTGGTTTATATTAAATATACATTATATTTAATAATATTAAATGAAATATATATATATATATATATATATATTTAATTATGTAGAATCTTATTCTACATAAAACATGGATTTAAATATACATTATATTTAATCCAAATATATATATTTTTATTATATAGAATCTCATTCTATCTTTACTTGGAATTAAATATATTTAAATATATATTTTTAATTATGTGGAATCTAATTCTACATGAACTTGGAATTAAATATACATTATATAAATTCCAAATATATATTTAAATTTCTAGAATCTTATTCTATAATATTTAAGTCTCTAAATATTTTCCATACTCTAAATAATATTTGATAAATACAATATTTATCCAATATTATTCCCATTTAAGGGAGTTGCCGATTTCCCCTATCCCATAGGGGTTTTTCGGCAACCTCCCTAAAATAGGGAGTATGGTTTCCAATTTTTGTTTGTTTCATTCGAAGGGTGTGACCCTTGTAGGTTCATGCAACGTTAGCAGCAAAATTAGAACTGTTCTAATTTTACAAACAATGAGTGGCATCTAGCAATACATCATTGCTACCTAAGTTGCATGAAGTCATGGTTTGACTTTCCTAATTCCTGAATAAACTTTCTTTATGTATTTTATCCTTTTGTCCTTTATATCTTAGATGAACACTGTAACCCCCTTAGCCCGGCCTAGACGGTTTACCCGAACTACGAAGATTACACGGGGGAAACCAAAGTCAACCCAAAAGTCAACCTTGATTAACGACCCTTTTTTATTTTTAATCTTGTCTAAATACATAATAACCCTAGGTGAACTCTTGGAAGGAACATACTCAAAAATCACAGCAATCGGATAGCATGTAGGGACTCAATTGCACAACAAACAAATTTAGGGACCAAATTGCAAATTCTGAAAATTTAAAGGACTTAACCAGTTTTAAAGTTACCATTATGAAATTAATCATATTTCATGCCTATCTGCCAAATTTCATCTCAAACGGACGTCACAAACTCAACCAATTGCATATACAAAGATTGGGACCAAAACGTAAGAGTTTCAAAACATTTAACCATCAGATTCAGTGTCCAACGGTCGAGTGTTCCGAAACGGGGAGGATCCGTTCCGAAACGCGGGACCATTTCGAAACTTGTTGCGGAACGGGGCCTGGCAGTGGCAAATCCGTTTCGGAACAGCTCTTACCTGTTTCGAAACGCCATGGCCATTTCAGGCCACCTATTCCGAAACAGTAGCACCTGTTCCGAAACGAGTTGCCCAGAAATGCAGAATTTTGCTGGTTTATCAAGCAATTAACCCATCAAACACATTCCGATGACACTCAAATCGTACCAGCAAGTCATCAAACACTTAAGGAACATAATAGCATCAACTAAACACAATCATGACATCATTCAAAGAAAAACCCAATTCTATAGACATGCATCCTATATTGTAAACCATGCAACCAACAAATCACCAAAACCAAGAACCAAAAGGCCATTTACATGTTCCAACATCATCAAAAAGCATTAAACCAAAATAGGGAGTCCAAAACATCTCCCAAAAACACAACTTAGGTTCCCATTGCCAAATGCCAAAAGCTAATAGTGTTAGGAAAACATTCACCGTACATGTGCTTAATCTTCCACTTGGATCCTTGACCTCCTTGCTGCCCTTTGTGCACTTCAATGCTCTGCATTATTGGTTTAAGAAAGAGAGAGCGTAAGCACATAGCTTAGTGAGGAATGCTCAAATTAAACATCACAATAATGCATTTATAAAACACCTTCACAAGGCCTTTAATTTCAAAACAACATTTATCATGCAATTATGCATACAAACCAAGAATCTCATGCTTCAAATCATCATCATGTCATATTGGCTTACAAGTGATAATCAATAACATTTTACAACTCAAAACACAATCGGATACGCGGATTACAAGTGTTGTCCCATACGCTTCATACACACTACCAATATCAAGGTGGAGCATGGTACAATCACAACCCCTCAACACCCGTGATGGAGACTATGGTACAATCACAACCCCTCCACATCACTCATTGGTAGTTGTATAACATCACTAACGAGAACACGGGACACACAATACAAGATCCACACATGGACTTTTAACCACCATTGTGATCTTAACACAAGATCCACTCGTGGACTTTTAACCACCATGATGATCTTAACCATCTCGTTAGTGTACTTGGATGGAGTTTAAGGTACAATCACAACCCCTCAACATCCAAGGCGACTTTATTCACGGTGCACCCAATCCTATAGCCGGCTAACTATATCCGATTCAAGTACTTTAAAACCAACACATCACTTGCCAATATACATCATATAACATCATTAATCCACTTTTTTAAAGCATTTCACAAAGCCATTAAACCATCATGCATTACAATGCATCAAACCACATTTATCAATGTTCAAAACAAGGATCTCTTACCTTGAGCATCCATCAACCCATGGCTTATAAAACCAGCATCAAATGCTAAAATATGCTTTTAAAAACAGAATTTAAACATGCAACTAAAACACATTGCATTCAACCATCTCATGGTTCATCAAAAAGAGAGTTTTCCCGAATACTTACTCTTGAGCTTAGCTAAGTTGTTTAGACTTAAACTAAGCTCCCAAAACCTCCCAAGATTGGTTTTAAGGCTGAAAACCAAACTTCACTCACCGATTCCTTTTCGCAAGCTTGCCGAAACACCGATCAAGCCTCCGGATCAACACCACAAGGATCCGATGATGTCTCCCCTGTTTTAAACACATCAAAGCAGTGGATTAATGCATCATCATTCACTAATACCTTCAACCAAGACACCTAAACTCGCTGCTCTCATCAACACCCACATTTCGGCTACCAAACACAACCGAAATCACATCCAAACACCTCTACAACCTTACCCAGCCAAGATCCATCAATTCCAATCATACTTATACATCAATTAACATCCAAAAAGGATCTATTCACGTCCTTATACCTCCAGCTATAGCAGAACATCAAAATCACCCCAAAAACCACCATTAACTCAATCAAAAACTTAGGAAAATCAACCTATCCGTGATTGCATTGACTAAACCTCAATTTCACATCATTTATACATCCAATAAACATCAAAAAGACATCTCAAAACATAGCCCAATCATTTAGTACGAATTTAATCAAAATTAAATCCAAATCTTGCATTTAAAGCCAAGATCAAGAACACAACATTAAAACCTTTAATAAAACTCAAATCAAGGATTGAGAACTTGGGAATTTCAGTAAAGAACTGAGTATTTAGAGGAGAAGGACGTTCATACCTCTAAATGTGAGTTTCTCCTTGTTTAAAGCCAAGATTTCTTGAAAATCCAATAGGCAAATGGTAATGATTTGGTGTAGGAATAATTAGAAACCAATTGGAGATTGAAATCTCATCTTTAGGTGTTAAAATTAGAGGGAAAATGGCTGGGGAAATGTGTTTGGCTGAGAGAAAAGGGAGAGAAAATGAAGAGGGAAAATTTTGAGAAAAGTTAGTTATGAACTCAAAATATTTATTTCCCCTTTTTCCTTTTATTAAATATCATTTAATAAATGTTTAATATTAAGTAAAATCTGGAGAAAACTCTTCTTGGATAAATTAGCTCCTTAAAGATTCAAAGTTTCAATCCTTTTAAAACAGTCACCAACTTTTCAAAAATTACATTTTAGTCACTAACTTGAAATGTCACATTTCGAAACCTCAGTTTGTAAAATTTATTTCACCACTCTCTTATATATAATAAAATAGGATTTTAAGATATTTTTCCATATTTTTAATGCATCCCGAACTAGGCTTTCCCTAAAACCACCTTTTATATTCGAACCGAAATCTGACCGGTCCGATTCAAACCCAAAACCTCTAAGCCCAAAATTGGGGTGTTACAACTCTCCCCCCCTTAAGAAATTTCGTCCTCGAAATTTACCTGAAGGAAAGAGGTACGGAAACTGCTTCAACATGTCATCCTTCCGTTCCCACGTGGCTTTTTCAGCACCACGATGCTTCCACAACACCTTTACCAACTCAATGGTCTTGCCTCGAAGAACTTTACTATCCGAATCTAGAATCTTCACCGGTTCCTCATCATAGGTCAAATCGGGATTCAATTCCACTTATTCCACAGGCATCACATGCGAAGGATCCGATCTATACTTCCGAAGCATAGAAACATGAAACACATCATGGATCTTTTCCAACTCCTGCGGTAACCTCAACTTGTACGCAACAGGACCCACACGCTCAATCACTTCGTATGGTCCAATGTACCTAGGGCTCAACTTACCCTTTCGGCCAAACCTCATCACCTTTTTCCAAGGCGAAACTTTCAAAAACACACGGTCACCCACCGCATACTCAATCTCCTTACGCTTCAAATCCGCGTAAGACTTTTGCCGATCAGAAGCTGCCTTCAAACGCTCACAAATGAGCTTCACCTTCAGTCAGAATAGCACGCCTCAACTCAGCATCATTGGGCACTACTATTCGACTCCCAAAACATAAAACCCCATCATCATTAAAGCAGAAATCCGATGGCCTACCCTCTGCAATATTCTGAACATGTGGCACCAAGGAATCATCCAACAACTACTTTTCCTTAATCAACTGAACCAAGGATGGTTTCACTTGCAACTCAACCACAAGACCACCATCACGCGAAATGCTCAAACTGGCAAACATAGCCCTCAACTCCAAAGCTACCTTCCTACTCAAGGCATCCGCTACAACATTAGCTTTACCCGGATGGTACTCGATCGTCAAATCATAATCCTTAAGCAACTCCACCCAACGTCGTTGCCTAAGATTCAACTCCTTCTGAGCCATCAGATACTTCAAACTCTTGTGGTCCGTGTACACCGTACACTTCTCACCATACAGGTAATGTCTCCAGATTTTCAAAGCAAAAACCACCGCGGCTAACTCAATGTCATGCGTAGGATAATTGCGCTCATGCACCTTCAACTGCCGTGATGCATAAGCCACCACCTTACCCTCTTGCATCAACACACATCCCAAACCAACGTAGGACGCATCACTATACACCACAAACTCTTTTCCTGATTCAGGTTGAACCAAGATAGGAGCTTGCGTCAAAGCTGCCTTAAGCTTCTCAAAAGCCTGCTGTCTCGCTTCCGTCCACTCATACTTAACATCATTCTGCAACAACTTCGTCAAAGGTGCAGCAATCTTGGAAAACCCATCCACGAACCTTCGATAGTATCCTGCCAAACCCAGGAAACTACGGACTTCATGAACAGACTTAGGAGGCTTCCAATTCATCACTGCCTCAATCTTTTGAGGATCAACACGAATCCCCTCAGCAGAGACCACATGACCAAGAAACACAACCTCTCTAAGCCAGAACTCACACTTGCTCAGCTTGGCATAAAGCTGATTCTCCAACAAAGCTTGTAACACAATTCTCAAATGCCCTTCATGCTCCTCCTCAGTACGTGAGTACACAAGAATATCATCAATGAACACCACGACAAATTTATCCAAGTATTCATGAAATACTCTATTCATCATGTCCATGAAAGCTGCAGGAGCATTCGTCAAACCAAACGGCATCACCAAAAACTCATAATGCCCATACCTCGTTCTGAAAGCTGTCTTTGGCACATCTACATCCTTCACCTTCAACTGGTAATACTCTGACCTTAAGTCAATTTTAGAGAACACCGCCGCTCCCCGAAACTGATCAAAAAGATCATCAATTCTCGGCAATGGATATCGATTCTTGATAGTCAACTTGTTAAGCTGGCGGTAATCAATGCACATTTTCATAGTGCCATCCTTCTTCTTCACAAACAAGACCGGTGCACCCCAAGGCGACACACTCGGCCGAATGAAACCACGATCAAGCAACTCATGAAGTTCCATCTTCAACTCTTCCAACTCTTTAGGTGCCATTTGATAAAGAGTAATGGACACTGGAGTTGTGTTTTCATACAGCTCAATCCCAAACTCCACTTCGCGATTAGGGGGCAATCCAGGCAACTCCTTCGGAAACACACCAGGAAACTCTCGCACGGTCCTGATATCTTGCACTCGCAACTCCTTAGAGCTAGGATTCATCACGAAGGCTAAGTAAGCTTCACAGCCTTGCCTCAGCATCTGGCTCGCTTCCAAGGTAGACACCACATTGGCAAGAAACTTCACATTCTCACCAACCACTACCACCTCATAATCATCTGCAAGTTTCAACGAAACTCGCTTATTCTCAAAATCCACTACCGCTCGATGCTCGACAAGCCAATCTATACCAAGGATTACATCAAAGCCATAGAAAGGCAATTCCATAAGATCAACATGAAAAACATGATCTTGCACAACCAAAGGACATCTTCTATAAAGCTTTTGTGTCACAACAGTCTCACCAAAAGAACTAGTTACACGCATACCAACATCCAAAGACTCAACAGGCAAACCAAGCAATTGAGCATGCTCACGCAATATGTATGAGTGTGTAGATCCAGAATCAATCAAGGAAAGTAATGACAAGGATTGCAAAGTAAAAGTACCTGCGATCACATCCGTGTCATTCCTCCCCTCCCTCTGAGCATACACTCTGGCTTGGCCACCACCCTCAGGCTGAATAGCTACAACATGAGCCACATTCCTTCCACCATCCTCCCTGCGCTGGAAGTTACCACGGCCGCGCCCACGACCTCTCTGTGGTGCAACAACTCCAGGAGCACGTCCCTGGCCACCACCGGCCAATAGAGGACACTCCCTCCTCATATGATCCGCTGAACCACAGTTCCAGCACGAGTTACCGGCCACCACAACAGGAGCCTGAACCTCCCTCGCTGCTCGAGGACAATCACGCCTCAGGTGTCCACGCGATCCACATGTCCAACATGTGTTCAGATCAGCTCTCGCCCTGTCTCCCTGAACAGACGCACCTTGCCCTCCACCACCTCGCCTAGCTGAAGACTGATACTTCCGATCACGTCCTCTCTTGTTCCGTCCGCCACCGGAACTATACTCAGCAACTCGCTTGCCCACACTAGGACCAGCACCTCTAGAAGATAAACTCAAATTCAACTCGATGTCCTTTGCCCTTCCAACCAGCACATCAAAATTAGAGTACTCAGCAGCCAGCATATAGGTCTTCAACTCCGTCACCAGACCATAACGAAAACGTTCACACCTCTCCCGCTCATCAAGAACAAGCTCAGGTGCGTACTGACTGAGTCGGACAAACTGAACCTCGTACTCAGCCACTGTCATACTCCCTTGAGTAAGAGACATGAATTCCCTTTTCTTCTCATCTAGGTAACCCACACCCAGATACCTCCTCTTAAACGCGTTCAGAAAGAACGTCCAAGTCACATCAGCTTCCTCCATTCCGGAGATAGTGGTCGTCCACCAAGTATACGCATCGTCATGCAACAATGATATCACACAACCCAGCTTCTGCACATCATTGCAGTTCATCTGTCCCAAGATTCTCTTGGTACTTTCCAACCAAGACTCAGAACCTTCAGCAGACAAACCCCTGAACTCAGTCCCTCCCAGACTGCGCAAACGTTCTAGAGGTAGTCTTACATTAGCATCTCCCTGATGCCCAGCTCCTTGAGCCCCAGCTACCGCCGCCCAGAAGGCTCCAGCAATAGCTTGAATCTGCACTGTCATGTCAGGAGCAGCTTGCCCCTGCCCAGCTTCAGGTCCAGCGACCCCAGCACCAGCAGCAACACCAGCTCCTTCACCCCAGCACCACCACCGCCAGGTGGAGGAGGTAAATCCACTACATTTTCAGCGTCTCCTCATTCTCATTTTGAGCCATAGCTCGCGTATTAATCCTCGTCTCTCTACGAGGTCCCATTCACTAAACAATGCAATCACAACACAATAAACAAAGTCAGGCTCAGCAAGGTAAGCAATCCAAGTACTCAAGCTCATTTCCAACTAAAAACAAATCATTTCATTAGCTTTGATTTGGCAATGGGTCCCTCTAACATGCTTCACCACAACATACACCACATTTGCAACATACTTACAATTTATACATCATACTTTCACTCATCATGCATACAAAGAAATCATACACATATCACCCACTTAACCATTCCCAATTACTCGAGAACTCAGCTCTGATACCACCAAATGTAACCCCCTTAGCCCGGCCTAGACGGTTGACCCGAACTACGAAGATTACACGGGGAAAACCAAAGTCAACCCAAAAGTCAACCTTGATTAACGACCCTTTTTTATTTTTAATCTTTTCTAAATGCATAATAACCCTAGGTGAACTCTTGGAAGGAACATACTCAAAAATCACAGCAATCGGATAACATTTAGGGACTCAATTGCACAACAAACAAATTTAGGGACCAAATTGCAAATTCTGAAAATTTAAAGGACTTACCCAGTTTTAAAGTTACCATTATGAAATTAATCATATTTCATGCCTATCTGCCAAATTTCATCTCAAACGGACGTCACAAACTCAACCAATTGCATATACAAAGATTGGGACCAAAACGTAAGAGTTTCAAAACATTTAACTATCAGATTCAGTGCCCAACGGTCGAGTGTTCCGAAACGGGGAGGATCCGTTCCGAAACGCGGGACTGCTTCAAAACTTGTTGCGGAACGGGGCTTGGCAGTGGCCAATCCGTTTCGGAACAGCTCTTACCTGTTTCGAAACGCCATGGCCATTTCAAGCCACCTATTCCGAAACAGTAGCACCCGTTCCGAAACGAGTTGCCCAGAAATGCAGAATTTTGCTGGTTTATCAAGCAATTGACCCATCAAACACATTCCGATGACACTCAAATCGTACCAGCAAGTCATCAAACACTTAAGGAACATAATAGCATCAACTAAACACAATCATGGCATCATTCAAAGAAAAACCCAATTCTATAGGCATGCATCCTATATTGTAAACCATGCAACCAACAAATCACCAAAACCAAGAACCAAAAGGCCATTTACATGTTCCAACATCATCAAAAAGCATTAAACCAAAATAGGGAGTCCAAAACATCTCCCAAAAACACAACTTAGGTTCCCATTGCCAAATGCCAAAAGCTAATAGTGTTAGGAAAACATTCACCATACATGAGCTTAATCTTCCACTTGGATCCTTGACCTCCTTGCTGCCCTTTGTGCACTTCAATGCTCTGCATTATTGGTTTAAGAAAGAGAGAGCGTAAGCACATAGCTTAGTGAGGAATGCTCAAATAAAACTTCACAATAATGCATTTATAAAACACCTTCACAAGGCCTTTAATTTCAAAACAACATTTATCATGCAATTATGCATACAAACCAAGCATCTCATGCTTCAAATCATCATCATGTCATATTGGCTTACAAGTGATAATCAATAACATTTTACAACTCAAAACACAATCGGATACGCGGATTACAAGCGTTGTCCCATACGCTTCATACACACTACCAACATCAAGGTAGAGCATGGTACAATCACAACCCCTCAACACCCGTGATGGAGACTATGGTACAATCACAACCCCTCCACATCACTCATTGGTAGTTGTATAACATCACTAACGAGAACACGGGACACACAATACAAGATCCACACATGGACTTTTAACCACCATTGTGATCTTAACACAAGATCTACTCATGGACTTTTAACCACCATGATGATCTTAACCATCTCGTTAGTGTACTTGGTTGGAGTTTACGGTATAATCAAAACCCCTCAACATCCAAGGCGACTTTATTCACGGTGCACCCAATCCTATAGCCGGCTAACTATATCCGATTCAAGTACTTTAAAACCAACACATCACTTGCCAATATACATCATATAACATCATTAATCCACTGATTTAAAGCATTTCACAAAGCCATTAAACCATCATGCATTAGAATGCATCAAACCACATTTATCAATGTTCAAAACAAGGATCTCTTACCTTGAGCATCCATCAACCCATGGCTTATAAAACCAGCATCAACATGCTAAAATATGCTTTAAAAATAGAATTTAAACATGCAACTAAAACACATTGCATTCAACCATCTCATGGTTCATCAAAAAGAGAGTTTTCCCGAAAACTTACTCTTGAGCTTAGCTAAGTTGTTTAGACTTAAACTAAGCTCCCAAAACCTCCCAAGATTGGTTTTAAGGCTGAAAACCAAACTTCACTCACCGATTCCATTTCGCAAGCTTGCCGAAACACCGATCAAGCCTCCGGATCAACACCACAAGGATCCGATGATGTCTCCCCTGTTTTAAACACATCAAAGCAGTGGATTAATGCATCATCATGCACTAATACCTTCAACCAAGACACCTAAACTCGCTGCTCTCATCAACACCCACATTTCGGCTACCAAACACAACTGAAATCACATCCAAACACCTCTACAACCTTACCCAGCCAAGATCCATCAATTCCAATCATACTTATTCATCAATTAACATCCAAAAAGGATCTATTCACGTCCTTATACCTCCAGCTATAGCAGAACATCAAAATCACCCCAAAAACCACCATTAACTCAATCAAAAACTTAGGAAATCAACCTATCCGGGATTGCATTGACTAAACCTCAATTTCACATCATTTATACATCCAATAAACATCAAAAAGACATCTCAAAACATAGCCCAATCATTTAGTACGAATTTAATCAAAATTAAATCCAAATCTTGCATTTAAAGCCAAGATCAAGAACACAACATTAAAACCTTTAATAAAACTCAAATCAAGGATTGAGAACTTGGGAATTTCAGTAAAGAACTGAGTATTTAGAGGAGAAGTACGTTCATACCTCTAAATGTGAGTTTCTCCTTGTTTAAAGCCAAGATTTCTTGAAAATCCAATAGGCAAATGGTAATGATTTGGTGTAGGAATGATTAGAAACCAATTGGAGATTGAAATCTCACCTTTAGGTGTTAAAATCAGAGGGAAAATGGCTGGGGAAATGTGTTTGGCTGAGAGAAAAGGGAGAGAAAATGAAGAGGGAAAATTTTGAGAAAAGTTAGTTATGAACTCAAAATATCTATTTCCCTTTTTTCCTTTTATTAAATATCATTTAATAAATGTTTAATATTAAGTAAAATCTGGAGAAAACTCTTCTTGGGTAAATTAGCTCCTTAAAGATTCAAAGTTTCAATCCTTTTAAAACAGTCACCAACTTTTCAAAAATTACATTTTAGTCACTAACTTGAAATGTCACATTTCGAAACCTCATTTTGTAAAATTGATTTCACCACTCTCTTATATATAATAAAAGAGGATTTTAAGATATTTTTCCATATTTTTAATGCATCCCGAACTAGGCTTTCCCTAAAACCACATTTTATATTCGAACCGAAATCCGACCGGTCCGATTCAAACCCAAAACCTCTAAGCCCAAAATTGGGGTGTTACAAACACAAGTCATGGGTTAATCACACTTGCGTTGTCCATCTAGTGTTTCTTGATGTCTTGAGTAGATTATTATAAACGAATCTCTATGATATCTCATATCATAATATTTGAGCATGGCCATGCATTTTCTAATCTCACTCAATCAAGTGGCCAAAGATATTTCTCCCATTATGTAGGAGGGACAAATCCTTTCTTGATCAACCATATTTCACTACATAGGTCATCACGTATCCAATCATCAGTCTTTATAATGTAGTCAGTCACGACACACGTTTGACTATGTCAAAATACGTAAATCTTTATGTTGAATTCATGTTGATCTCAAGTCTGAGGATTATACATATGTTTATCATGAGCAATGTTGTGACTGTCACAAAATTACCCAAGAAACATGCTCATAGCGGGTCAATCCAGTATGTTGTTCTCCAACAAATACTTATGTGTTGATTTTGACATCTCTATGTCAATTACAACACTTGTTATCAATCAACCACATATTAGTCTTTATATATTATCACTGTCCATACCCGTAATAATATTCGACTAAGGATTCTATTTAACAATGATCGTATTATTGTATGGACATTATTATCCAATGGTTAGTTTGATGCACAGAAACATACCAAATGATAATAACGGCAATGCCATTACTTGATAAATCTAGTAAAATAGTATGTCTATTCAATCATCATATGATTGGTCTTTGGGCATACTAGAACAATCTCCCACTAGCACTAAGACTAATCATTCTCGTATCTAATACGATATGGCTTAGTGTAACTGACATGCTTATGTTGTGTCAAAAGCTTTGTCGGGGAGTTGACAAAGTTATCAACTTTGTGCGTATGGTGCATACTTTCACATCTCCAAGATGTAAGTACTTTAGAATATGTTGGATTTATTGATGAGATCTGGGTTTTATTTGCTTATGCAAATGTTCCATCATAACAGAGTTGTGTAGCATCTAATATGCTGGGAACAACCCTTAGTTCAGAAGTGAACCCTTTAGATCAGAACATCCTTCTTTATTGCTATGTCGACTGTAATACATCCAGCCTATGTTGTAGAGTTAGATACTGTCTCATGTTGCTAACTCGCAGTATCTTTTATTAACGCAAAACGGATTGCGATCTTTAGTTCCTTTTGATGAGTATGTCATCTACATACAATACTTAGGAAAGCAACAATGCTCCCACTAGCTCTTTTGAAAACAAGACTCCCATTTGTTTCTAGATAAACCAAACCTTTTGATTGTATCTTCTGAAACGAATATCCCAATTTCGAGAAGCTTGCCTTAGTCTACGGATAGACCTTTGTAGCTTACATACCTTCCAAGTGTTTACTGGAGTGGCAAAACCTTCTGGATGTGTCATGTACACATATGTTTCAAGTTTTTCCCTTAGGAAAACGGTTTTGACATTCCTTTATTTGATTCCATAATCATGGTATGTAACTACTTGCAAGTGAGATTAAGATGGATCAAACATAGCTACAAGGAAGATGCTTTATCATAGTCTATACTATGAAGTTTGTCGAAAAATTTTAGCGACGAATCATCCTTTGTATGTTTTATCATCCATGTCGGTTTTTCCTTTTTGAAAAACTCATACATACCTATTAGGTTTTACCCTTTTAGGCAACCAAAGTCTATACTTGGTTTTAGACATTGATTTCATCTCATCTCTCATGGCTCTTAGCCATTTCTCGAATTTTGGGCTCACCATTGCTTTCTGATAAGACCTAGTCTTTATCTCGATCTGAAAAGAAGAGTGTTTCCATGTACAGATAGTGAGAAATCCATATTTCTCAAGTAGATTGTATTCTCTTAAGGATCAACACAATGGTTGTGTTTTGTTCCAATGTTCCTTGATCATTTGTGGAACATTCTCAATCTTTGGTTCATAAATTTGTTGTCTAAAATTTCTTCACATTCCAAATTCCTTTTTTTTTTCTTTTGTCAGAGGTAATCTCGTTCGAGAGAAACTCTCGTTTGAGCAACAAACATTTTGTTCTCGTTGAAGTTGAAGAAATAATATCCCTTTGTGAGAATTAATCTCTTTCAAGATAAACTCTCGTTTGAGAAACAAACGCTTTGTTCTCGTTAGGATAAACAACAAAAGGAGTTTTTAAGGTTCGAACTTTGTAAACATTTTAACATGTAAGTAACCTTAAAACTTCAAAGGTATTCTAGAACAATTCTTAATCCATATCTTATATGACGTTTCGGGGAAAACACGATTAAGTAAGAGAGTTGTTTTTCTAGTGTGTAAAGAAGTCGAAAATGACTTGTTCTAAATCAAAACATGTCTAACATATTTGATTCTCTTTCAAAGACTTTTTCGTATCACTTGTGGGATTTAATTATGGGACAATCTCATATTCTTTAAACGTTCATCAAACTTTAAATATTCTTGAATTTGACCTCATCAAATTACCTTAATACTTTTTACGAGTTTGAGACTAGTCATTTGTTTTATTTATCTTATAAATATTATTGATTTGATTAGTTTAAAGATCATTGATTCGTTGTGCCATAAGAGATTAAAAGAATAACATTTATTTAAATAATCTCAAAATTAAAATATCTTGTCCTTACAAGATAAATAAAACTTAGGCACAAAATAATAATCTTAAAAACTAAAACAAATCTATTTAAGCAAAAACACATGTCCTAATGGATGATGTAGCAACTCTTGCTTTATTTCCATACGCAGGTCCATGTCTATTCTTATGCCTTCTATTTAGAAGCCTCTGAGGTTGATGCCTCACTCGTTTTTGCTTTCTTGACTTCTTGTAGGTGTATGGGGCAGTTTCTCTTCCAATGTCCGGTCTTGCCGCAATGGAAACATTTTCCATCCTTCTTGATTCCCTTCTTAGGTTTCAATGCCTCCTTTCCATCGGTTTTGGTCTTACCATCACCTTTAGACTTTGCTGCCGATTTACCTTTCTTCTTGCCCTTGCAGACCATCAGAATAGATTTAGATCCTACCTTATTCAGGTCGATTTCAGCAGTTCGCAACATGCCGAACAAATGTGGCAGCGTCTTGTTAATTTCATTCATATTGAAATTAAGGACGAACTGATTGAAACTATCCGGCAACGATTGCAGGATGACATCAGTAGCTAATTCATCTTTCAGCGGAAAGCCGAGCTTCTCCAATGTTTGGATGTAGCCCATCATTTTGATGACGTGAGCTCCTACGGGAGATCCCTCACTCATCTTGCATTGAAACAGAGCTTTAGAGGTCTCGTACCTCTCTTGACGAGCTTGCCCTTCATAAATCTCCTTGAGATTTTGAATCATATCATAAGCTACCATGTCCTCATGTTGCTTCTGAAGCTCAGGGGTCATGGAGGAAAGCATAAGACAACCGACACCCAGCATGTCGTCCATGTGTTTCTTAAACTTGTCTTTGTCAGCTCTGGAAGCAGTGACAACCGGTTCATCAGGAACAAGTTCTTCAATGACATATTCCTTCTTTTCCTGTTTGAGAACAATTCTCAAATTGCGGAAACAGTCAAGGAAGTTTATGCCATTGAGCTTATCCTTCTCAAGGATAGATCACATAGATAGAATATTATTTGACATTTCTACAACAAAGAAAATATGCTACATAAGTTTTACTAAATTTTAAAATTCATAGATAGGTCTTTACTATAAATTTACTCCCAATATTTTCTTCAAAATTAAAAACCCTCTAGTTTTGATTTTGGAAAAACGTTTCGATAGTTTTTCTAGTGAGTGAGGATCTGTATTTCACCATTCCTAAATCAGCTTTGGCATGTCTTTTAGGAAATGGTTATTTAGGTAAGTAACACCTTACTAATTACAACTCATGTAATTCCTCATCTTTTGGCGAACAACTCTTGTTCTTTAAATCATCTTATAATTATCCAAAACTTTTAACCACTAGGTTTTCTAATCCTATTAGAACAACCCAGCTAAGTCAATATCAATATCTCAACCGGCGAATATCACTAGCTTATTCTTCGCTTTTAACTAAGATAGATAAATGTGACATTGCTTTGGCAAAGCTCGCATTATATCGATCGAAGCTTTAACGAGGGTAAATATTGGATGGTTAAAACAGACTTAGAATTATAGTAAGGGATTTACTTAATTATCTCATCATTTTAACTTTAATCCTATCAATAGAACTAAGTTTAATCATGCTTATAAAACATCCATTGCATCACATACAAGGTAAATATAAGCGGTAAATAAATATGCAATGATTATATCCCTTCTTAACCTAAGGCGACCCGTCCCAAGCCAATGGGAGGACCATTCTACTGAAGATAGAATCTGCTTCTGAAATGCCCGGTCCACCAGGAAAGGCCCACCACGCTGCTACCTTGGTTCTTGCTTTATCTCCATGAGTATTTACAATTTTCAGAAACTCGCGTTACATGCGAGGGAGTGAGATGAGAAGAGAACTACAATAGAAGATAGAGAAAGGCACGACACGCAGGCCGTACTTATAAAAACCAAAACTATAAAGGCTATGGGCTATAACCATGCAAAACAAACACTGTGCAATCAAACATGCATTTCAAACATCATGCGAACAAAGTAACGACGTGTTTACGGAGTTTTAAACTGATTATCCCTATGTTGCGGTTAATGGGACAAAGAAGGATCACGAGGTTTCATAAACCATTCGCGTTAACGAACAAATGCACCAGGTAGGTTAACATGAAAGAGAGGTGGCGCACTAGGCACACTTAAGTATCAGGTCTTTGATGATGCCAATCCTAGACATGCATTTTTCATAACGTCTAACCATAACTCTTATGGATTCACCGTGAAAAATAGTTTGATAACTTTTATCAAATTAGAAGCCTTTTCAGAGATTTCATAAATCTATGAAACTACGAACAACTACTTGTTCTCTAGACTAACTATTAGTCTCAACATGTTAACATTTAACATTGAAGCAACCTAACATAGTTATGATCAACTCTTAATCATTCAGTAATAATCGAAATAAGTCTTTATTAGGTGTGATACGATAAACGATAAATATCTAAATCGAATCAAATAGCATGCATCTCATACATAAACATCACCCAAGAATTTAAGTCTGAATTCGTATGATACAAGTGGCTCTGATACCACTGTTGGGTCACGTCGGCACATCCCATGGAGCAGCGGAAAAATTAATCCGACGTAATCCAGCCAGGATCCATGTACAAGAACGAATCCGGGGTGAAAAGATGAAGAGTTACCTTTTAAAACTCTGGACACTGGAAAACCGACGGTATGATGAAATAACCACGTCAAGTAAAACCGGAATCGTCACAGGTTTGCAACGACCTCTACGGAGTCCACCCGAACAAAACGAACAAAGTTTCCGCCTCCCTAACACTTAGGGATAAATTTCGACATGTTTGAACACCTTCCAGGGAGAAGTCGAAATCCCTCCAGGGATTCCTGAGGGAGTCTGAAATCGACCAGGAGTTCAACCGGGACTTGCAATCGAACAAGGGAACCTTCAGGGATTTGCCAGGGGCATGTAGAACACCAGAAAGATATCTAACAGCTTCTCAGAGAGCTTTATATGATATGTCAAATTCCAGTGGGGAATCCCTAGGGTTGTTGTCGAAATCTTCAAGAGGAGGAAGAGGGATGATTTGGTTGCTAGCCCTTGTCCCTTTAAATAGTATTCAGAGACTTCTAGTTGAATTCCTTAAATCCAAGTTCAACCAAAATTCATAGAATCTAATTCTACTTGAAATTGGTTTATATTAAATATACATTATATTTAATAATATTAAATGAAATATATATATTTAATTATGTAGAATGTTATTCTACATAAAATATGGATTTAAATATACATTATTTTTAATCCAAATATATATTTTTATTATATAGAATCTCATTCTATCTTTACTTGGATTTAAATATATATTTTTAATTATATGGAATCTAATTCTACATAAACTTGGAATTAAATATACATAATATAAATTCCAAATGTATATTTAAATTTCTAGAATCTTATTCTATAATACTTAAGTCTCTAAATATTTTTCATACTCTAAATAATATTTGATAAAAACAATATTTATCCAATATTATTCTCATTTAAGGGAGTTGCCGATTTCCCCTATCTCATAGGGGTTTTTCGGCAACCTCCCTAAAATAGGGAGTATGGTTTCCAATTTTTGTTCGTTTCATTCGAAGGGTGTGACCCTTGTAGGTTCATGCAACGTTAGCAGCAAAATTAGAACTGTTCTAATTTTAAAAACAATGAGTGGCATCTAGCAATACATCATTGATACCTAAGTTGCATGAAGTCATGGTTTGACTTTCCTAATTCCTGAATAAACTTTCTTTATGTATTTTATGCTTTTGTTCTTTATATCTTAGATGAACACAAGTCATGGGTTAGTCACACTTGTGTTGTCCATCTAGTGTTTCTTGATGTCTTGAGTAGATTATTATAAACGAATCTCTATGATATCTCATATCATAATATTCGAGCATGGCCATGCATTTTCTAATCTCACTCAATCAAGTGGCTGAAGATATTTCTCCCATTATGTAGGAGGGACAAATCCTTTCTTGATCAACCATATTTAACTACATAGGTCATCACATATCCAATCATCAGTCTTTATAATGTAGTCAGTTACGACACACGTTTGACTATGTCAAAATACGTTAATTTTTATGCTGAAATCATGTTGATCTCAAGTCTGAGGATTATACATATGTTTATCATGAGAAATGTTGTGACTGACACATAATTACCCAAGAAACATGATCATAGCGGGTCAATCCAGTATGTTGTTCTCTAACAAATACTTATGTGTTGATTTTGACATCTCTATGTCAATTACAACACTTGTTATCAATCAACCACATATTAGTCTTTATATATTATCATTGTCCATACCCGTAATAATATTCGACTAAGGATTCTATTTAACAATGACCGTATTATTGTATGGACATTATTATCCAATGGTTAGTTTGATGCACAAAAACATACCAAATGATAATAACGGAAATGCCATTACTTGATAAATCTAGTAAAATAGTATGTCTATTCAATCATCATATTATTGGTCTTTGGGCATACTCCAACAAGGATGACATGAAGAAGCAATTTCCATACCTTTTTCCACCAGGTAAATTTCGAGGACGAAATTTCTTAAGTGGGGGAGAGTTGTAACCCCCTGGTTTTGGGCCTAGATGTTTTAGATGTTGAGTCGGGCCGATCGGGAACGGTTCGAACCCTTGAGGTTGGTTTTGGGAACACCTAGTTCGGGATGCTTTAAAATTATGGAAAAATATCTAAAAATCCTCATTTATTATATAAATGATTATGGTGAAAACAATTTTACAAAATGTGATTTGGAAATACTACATTTTGGTGTAGTGACCAAAATGCAGTTTTTGCAAAAGTTGACTAGTGATTGTTTTGTAAACGATTGAAACTTTGAATCTTTAAGGAGCTAATTTTACCAATTGTTTTTCATCAGATTTCTCTTTAATTTGGGAGCTTTTAATAATGATTTAATTAAAGGAATTAAAAGAAAAATCAAAGGTTGACTTTTCATAACTACTTTACGATAGTTTTCTCTCATTTCATTTTCTCTCAACTTCCAATCAGCCAAACACTTTTCCCTCACGAAAGAACCTCTGTTTTCCATCTCATTTGCTGAGATTTCATCTTCCAAAGGATTTCCTATCTTTGCTTCATCAAATTTTTTTGTTTTCACTTTTGATTTCAAGGAAACTTGCCCAAATTGAGGAGAAATCAACCATTAGAGGTAAGCTTCGTCCTTCTCCTCTAATGATCAATTCTTTACTGAAATTCCCAAGTTATCAATCCTTTTTTGATGGTTTTTAAGTTATTTTAATGTTATAAACATGAAATGGTTGTTAATATTCAAGATTCTTGATGAGATCTTGGTGATTTTCGTATTTCTATGTTAAGCTCTGTTTTGAGGTTGATTTCTAATATATTTTGGATGAACTTTGATGTTAAGAATGACGTTTAACAAATAAATCCTGAATAGGTTTGGTTTCATAAGTTTGTGATGCTAGATTTGTGGTTTTTGAGGTGTTTTTGGTGATATGTTGTTGCTGGAGATATAAAGTTGTGTTTATGTTGATTTTTGATGTTAATTGAAGTTTAGAAAGGGTTAGAATTGATATATCTTGGCTGGGTTTTGGTTTGAGAAAGTTCAGAGGTGATTTTGGTTATTTCGGATAACCGAAATGTTAGTTTTGAATTGAGCATCGTGTTAGAATGAGTGACTGGTGATTCTAATGCATGATGATGCATTAACCTCTGATCTTATGTGTAATGAACAGGGGAGACATCTTTGGACGCATTTGGGGTTGATCCGGAAGTGCTGGAAGCTTAGAAATCGTTTCAGCGAGCAAGTGAAACGTTATCGGTGAGTGCAAGTGGTTTTAGAAGTCCTTGGGGGACAAGGAAACAAGGTTTGGGGAATTAGGATTGGTTTGAAACACCATCCTAAGTCCGGAAGTACGTATGTTTAGATTTGCTCTCGAAAAGTGGTTGATGCCCCTAAATGCTTTTGACATTCTCTTGATTTGAGAAAGACGACTTCCTTCTATTTTATGCATGATTTATAACATGAAATGATGTTATGTGTTGATCCCATGACATAGCATGACTTTGCAAAGAGTTTTGAGATTTTGATTAAATGCTATGCATGAATTGTGGTTTGAAAATGGGGTGAGATAGATTTGAGAAATGTTGCATCAAAACAGTAGGTGAGATGATTATTTTAATGTAATATATTGGCATAGATATTGGGATGATTATCGGATATAATTGGTCGACCAATAGGATGAAAGTACACTATAAACTAAAAAATCATACGTGCTCTTTGGAGCCGGGCAATGGGGGTAGTGCCATCCTGATCCAAAGTGAGAATCCGATGATGAGAGATACCATCGGGGTAGGTCTTGGTGAAACACCCAAGCTTTATGGGGAAGAGAGATACCGCCGTGAGAGTCCGGTGATGTGAGATTCCACCGGGGTAGGACTTGGCTTTATGTCAAGCTAATCCGCATATTCGAGTAAAGATAAAATATGAAATGTCAATATATGAGAATGTATTTGATTCACATGTACCAATGTTGAAATGATGATTATGCTATGAGAAATGCATATGAGATTTTGAGATTTATGAAATACTTTTGTATATCAAGCATGTGTTTGGCTTTGCCATGAGATTTGCATTGGTTGAATGCATGAGATAGATAGATGGATGGTACATGTGATTTTCAAATGTAGATTTGCTTTGAAATGGTTTTCAAGCATGATATAGAAAGAGCTTGGTCTTTGAAATGGATTTCAAGAAAGAGAATTTAAAAGCTTGCATTGTTGTGTTGGTGTTTTTAGAGCATGCCTCACTAAGCTATCGTGCTTACGCTCTTTTTTACCAACAATGCAGATAATTGAGACACTTTGGGTAGCAATAAGGCTTAAGAAGATCCAAGGAATAGTAAATCTCAAGTATGGTGATGTTTTACATTTACTTTAGTAATGATATTTGGCAATGGGATTCAATGATTTGCTTTGGGAGATGTGTTTTGGACTCCCTTCTTTTGATGCAAGTTTTATGTGGTTTTTATGGTTTGTACAAGGCCTTTAAATTGGTTTTGATGGTTTACTTTTCCTTTTGGGATGTTTATGGTCATTTGGTGTTCTTGTCTCTTAGGAAGCATGCTTTAGTTTTCAAATGTTGATGTTGATGATGTTTGATGCTTTCCTTGACTTGCATCTCTGTGTATTGGTGCATATTGGTGTGCAAGCATGTTTAACTATATGTTGGAGTGATTTAGTTTGGTTGTTGAAGTTCAAAAGTTGCATATTTGACTATTGCAGACTGCAGCGTATCGGTACACTTCATAGCGTATCGATACGGCCTGCTTGAATTGTGAGGTCGTACCGGTACACAGGGTCGTATCGATACCCTCTTTAGTCACTAGACGAGGGCGTACCGATACAGTCTGGTGACACAAGTCTGGGAAGTTTGACTATCGAGGGCGTATCGATACCCTCCTTAGGTGTATCGATACGCAGGTCGTTAAGTTGGTTAAATCTTTGCTGAAAATGTTTTGAAACGTTGCATTTTAGTCCTTGATCTTCATGAATGCAATTGGATGTGTTTGGGTGGTTGGATTGTGACGAAAATTTTCAGAGAAGCATGAAATATGACTAGTTAAATAGAGGTAACCTTAAAATCGGATAAGTCCTCGTAATTTGCAGAAATTATATTTTAGTCCCTAATGTTTAGTTTGTGCAATTAAACCCCTAATCGAAATCCGATCGTTGTGTCATGTCTTTCCATGCTCTTGAGTGGTCACGTAGGACTTAAGTTGCATTTAGAAAAGTTTAAAAGAAAAAAAAGGTCGTCAATCGGAGTCGTCTCTAACGAGTTGGCTCCAGTTTTCCCCGTGTAATCACCTCAGTTCGGTCAACCTTCTAGACCGGGCTAAGGGGGTTACAGTTATTTACAAGTAGCTAGTGTTTTGAAATGGATTGAAGCATGAATGTTGTGTCCTTTGAAATGGTTGATTGTATGATGTTATGCTACTTTTTTTGAAGCATGAATTGAGTGAAATGTTTCCTAATGCTTGCTGGAAATTAGTGGTTGAATAATTTTACATGAATTAATCAAAATGTGAACATTAGATGATCATATGGCCTTGTTTGATGTTTGTAAACAACTTGGTTGTTTGGTTTAAAGACTTAAAAGACTATAAAGACCTTGGCTGTTTAGTGGTCCTTAGGTAGAAGGGCATGCCTTAGAGTCATTTAGCTCATTTACATGTTCATGATGGTGGTTAGTCACCTATAAACCTGCAAGGTGGTTAGTCACCTTATTATATGATTGGTGGTAAGTCGTCATTGATGCTTATGCATCCTTTACACGATTACATGATATATGGTGCTGAGACACCTTGGTACCTTGGGTACCCAGTGTTATACGTTATACGATTGGCTTGATTACCTAGTCTACAACTGAACTAAGGCAAAATAATAAGATCTTTGAATAAGACTTACATGAAAAGTTAAATATTATAACTGACATGTTATATGTTATATATCTTGATATGTGATTTTAGTAGTGACCCATAATGGAGGACATGAATTTGGTTTCATAATTACGTGTTATGTCATATCAAATTACATGATAAAATGAGTTGAATGAATGCACAATGGTGCTAAAGCCTATTCGAATGAAATGAAGAAAATGGAATGAAATGTTTGTTTGACATGGTTGAATGTAACCATTTGTGAATTGTGTTGATGTGTTTTGATTGAGTATTAAATTGGATTCGTTGTTTGTATTGAAGCATGGTTATTTTCAAGTGTATTTGATGTTACTTGAATGGCAAGCAAACTAGCTAGGCATACTTATGCATGAAGTAAACTAGCTAATTAAAATTTGAAGCCTAGTTAGATAACCTTACAAGATTAAACAAGACTTTAAAATGAAATGGCTAGTTGTAAGAATCACCTCACTAAGTACATAGTGTACTTACCACCTCTTATTTCCTTCTTCCAAAACAAACAGGTTTTGGATCTCCGAAAGCTATCTTATTTTGATCCAGGAGCAACACAAGCAAGGAAAACAAGTATGATATTAGCTTTATCTTTAAATCCTAGAAGGTGGCTAGTTGCATATAGTTTGTAGACATAATGTTAAAGTCATGAGATAACTTGTTTTGAAAGTAAGTTATGTATGTAAGACACTTGATTTTGGGTATGTAAATAAAGCTTTAAAGGTTTGGTTTGATATATTTGATGATCATGGTTGTTTGGCTAACATGTTTGATTGAATTCATATGCTTGCAAGTAATGAATGGTTAGGTTAGTAACTTGAATTAAAAGTTAAACAATATGTATGTATGTTCTTACATGAGTGTCGATTGTAAATTAGGCTAAGAAGGGAAGTTGTCAATTAAATTATGATCACATAGTTTCATGCTAGTATATTATTAAGGTGATTCAAATGATAATTGAGAATGTATTCATGTTTAAATGAAAATGTCGAATACCTTAGGTGATTTTGGGTAATGTTTAATGATCATATGATTGGTATATGATAAGTTAAGATTAGGAAAAAAAATTAATTGGCCCACTCAAATGTCTAATTGTCTGATTAAATGAATCGAATCTGCATCGTAACACTCCTAGCTCCTAAATCAGGTTAGGGGTGTTACAGGAACAAACCTACCTCGTTTCGAAACAATAAGGACATTTCAGGCTCACTGTTTCGGTAAAGGCTCGAGTCTACCGAAACACCTGGGCTTGTAATGACACTTTTTGATGGTTTTTCACTCCTAAAACCATCCTAAACCAATCCAACATGTTTCCAACATGCATACATCATACTTACACATAATCCACAAGAAATCATAGCATATTTAGCATCATATCATGGCAATTAGCATCAATGGGAAAGTAAAGGCATGCAACCTACCAAATAAGCCACTCAAGAGGCTAAACTCAAAGCAATACTCTAAACACCAAATATAGGCCTTTTACAAATATAATCTATAAAGCAAACATGCTTAAAAGGGTGTTCAAACGCATCACCCAAATAATCCATAGAACCCTCATTGCCCTTATTACTTTAGTCCATAAAACGAAACATACATTCGAAGCGAAGTCTCCTATGAACCCCTTGCAATTTGCTGCCTCCAAATACTTAGTTATCTACATTGATGGACAAAAGAGAGCGTAAGAATACAAGCTTAGTGAGGAGCGCCCAAAACTAAAAATACCATCAATGCTAAAAATCATTTTACACCATTTAAAAACCACCATGCCCTCTTTGAAATCCATGCACTTCAATAACAATATCAGCATGTTATACATCATGCAACAAGTATTACAAACTTCAACAGCAAAACCATTTGCTAAAACTCATTCTAAGCCTTTCCATGCATAGTCACCATATGCAAAGCTTAAAGAGTAAAACATGCATTTTTTCACATTATGCACCCATAATCATTTCATAACAATTTATCAATTATATTGGCTCACAAGTGATCATCAACATTTCCATTTCTCAGAACATATCGGATACACGGATTCCAAAGTGTTGTCCCAACACATCATACATTCTCACCGGCATCTCAAGGTTCACACACGGGAGCTACCCTCTACCATTGTGACTCCCATGGTGGAGTATTCGATACCTTAAAACCCCTCAACACCACTCATTGGTAGATGTATAACCTCACTAACATGAGACGGGACACAACTCAATTTCCTCAATTGTTAGGGTACTTGGATGGAGTTTCCGGTACATACACAACCCTCAACATCCAAGGCGACTTGTTTATAGTGCACTCAATCCTATAGCCAGCTAACTATATCTGATTTCATTTGTAGACCACTTTACACAACAACACTTGCCAATATAATTCTCATTTAGTACAAAACTCATTGTTTTCAAAGCATTCACAATAAACCATATTCCAAGCATTACACCATGCTTCATTAAACACGTATAAGCATATACATACAAGGATCACTTACCTACTGTGCCCTTTAACAATATGGTATCATATACAGCAAATCTATTTCTCAAAACATGCTTTAAAGCAGTAGATAACATATATAAAATCAAGTGCATCATCAAGCTTACAATAGCACAATATGAGGGAGAAAATCACTTTACTTACTTCCGAACTTAGTAAAGTGTTTCAAGCTTACACTAAGTTCCCAAAACCACTTTTAAGATGTTTCAAAGCTGGAAATCCCATTTCCACTCACCGACTCGCCAAACCTCAATTGCCGACATGAAAATCAAGCGTCTAAAGCCCCCCGGATCTTCGCCGATTGCTTCAAAAGTATTCTCCCCTATTTATATCACACAAGAACATAGGATCATTACATCATAATGCATCAAAACCACCAACAACTTAAACAATCTCGTTGCTCTGTCCTAAAGCTCCAAAATACCCATCTAAAACAACTGAAATCATCTTCGATTGATCACTAAACTCAGCCCAGACATCAACAAACACTTCCATCACATTTTAACCATAAATCAACATCCAAAACATCCTAATATAATCCTTATACCTCCAACAACTCAGATTTCACATTACAACTCAAAAACCCAAAATCTAACAATCTAGCAATTAGAGATCCAACTCATTTTTGGGATTATTATCACAAAACCATTGTTTTCTCATCATTTAACATCGAAATTATGATTAAAATCATTCACAAATCAAACAAAAACAGTGCCCAAACGAAAATCCTTCTTTCAAAGCTTTAACTAGCAATTCCCATCAATTCATTTACAAAATCTTGTTGATAAAAAAAAATAGAGAGCCAAAAACTTGGGAATTTCAATAAAGAACCTTAATTAGAGGAGAGAAAAGAAAGATCACCTCTAACACAAGCCTTCCCTTGATTTGCAATGATTTTGGTGAAATCCTTTAAGAAAACTCTTGCTAAATGTTGTAGAAATCCATGGGCATCATTTAGGAATCAAAAGCTAATGAAATAGGAAAATTCTCTGAAGATTCTAGTGATGAAAAGAGAGTTTGGCTGTTGGGAAAGTTGAGAGAAAAGTTTGAAGAAAAGAAGTTACGTGAGAAAATGATTTGGCTAATAAAATCTCTTTTTATTAAAACAACTTTATTAAAACTCTTAATTAAAACATTTAGAACATCAAACCAAGGAAGTTAGCTAATACCAACATGGTGTAATAGCTCCCTAAGGATTCTAAGTTTTGGCTCCCTTCGATTTAGCCATTGAGACAGAATTTTTAATTTTTACATTTTAGTCACCAAGTCGAAATGTCGACTTTCCAAAACTTATTTTTCAAAATTGGTTTCACTTTCCTTCACTACATATTTAATTAAGATTTTAGAAATTTTCCACATGATTTTATCACATCCTCAACTAAGATTTACTTAAACCGACCAAGATCTCTAATTTATATTTGTCGACCCCTAAACCACTTTTAAAACCTATAGGCCCAAAACCGGGGCATTACAAGATTGTTAGAGTATGCCCAAAGACCAATCATAAGATGATTATAAATGATATTTGTTTTACCTTGTTTATTCATAAAAGGACATTGTCATTATTATTTTCAGTTACAATTCTGTGTGCGTAAATAAACTAAATTATAATAAAGTCCTTAGAATAATATGGTTATTCTTAAATGTCCTTAGTTGAGTATTATTTTGGGCGTGGACAATAATAATGCATAAAGACTAATATGTAGTTGATTGATGACAAAGTGTTGTCATTGACATGGAGATGTCAAAATCAATACATAAGTATGTGTTAGAGAAAGACATACTAGACTGACCCGCTGTAAAACCTATGTTTGATTTTGATATAACAAATTATGTTAAGGATTAAATTGAAGAACTTGAACAAGATTTTTAAGTCCCTCAAAAGATTTTAAATCAACAAGGCTTTAATCTAGGTTGAAAAACTCAAACTCCAAGATATTTTCTAAGTGTTCCAAGGCCAAACTATTGAAAATCGTTCAAGCGTATCGATACGCTTCTAACCGTATTGATACATTTTTTACAAATTTGGCTACTGGAGAAACACGTTTCGGTACGCCCCTTATCATATCGAAACAACGTATCGAAACAGATTCAATCTGTATCGATACGCTCTCTCTGTAAAAACTAAAGGAGTTTGAATGGCGTACCGATACGGTGTCACCCGTATCGATACGGTTTTAATGGAATTTTAAATTCGAAAGCTTTTAATGATTTTGACCGTTGGTGTCAGTTTTTAGGTAATAGAAATTTAAAGTGTTGGTTGTCCCGTACCGATACACTCTTTTCCATATCGATACGGAAACTTCCAGTGAGGTTTGTGAGAAAAATGGTATCGATACGGTCTTACCCGTATCGAAACGGTCCCTATCCCGTACCGATACGCTTACACGTGTATCGATACGCCCCTCTTGTTATTGTGCAACGGCTCTTTCTATTTTGAGACAGGTATTGATACGGATCCACGTGTACCGATACGGTAAGCTGCAGAAGTGCATTTATGGTGGAACGGGAGGGTCCCAACGGCTATATTCAATACCCTAACCACTCAAACGGCTAGAATTAATGGAGAAGGTATAAAATGAAGCCAATTGAAGACTAGCAACAACTATTGCATCAAAAGGAAACATCCTTACAAAAATCCAACCTCAAAGTGCCTAATTTCTTATCTCTTGTAAAATCCCAAATTGTGTTGTGTTCAATCTTGATCTTGCATTCAAATTTGGATTGAGTGATTCTATTTAAAGGGGAGAACTTGTATTGAGAGATATCTTTCTTACCTTAATTTCTTCTTTGTACTCTTGTGAGAGTTTGGTCAAATTTCGGGAAGAAAATTTGACCGGTATTTAAAGGTTACCACCTAAGCCTTGAAAAAGGGAAGAGCAATTAGTGGATTGTTGGAAAATCCTTAGTGGTAGCTAAGGTAGTGGATGTAGAGTTCATTTGGAACTTGAACAACTCTAAAATTCCTTGTTCTTCATTTTTAGCCATTCCACATTCACAACAAATTTTAAAAACCCAATTCACCCCCCTCATGGCTTTGATCAATCTATTGATCCACTCAACAATTAGTATTAGAGCCTACCCTTTTGAAGGGTTAACAACCAAAAGATGAGATTCTAGGAAGAGTGTGATCAACTACAAAGCAAATCATGGCATCTACCTCTGGGTCAAGCATGTACGAGTCTCAATCGACCACAAATTCGCCTTTCTTCAACGGTGACAACTATCCTTTTTGGAAGAACCAGATGTGTCTCTTCATTAAATCCAACGATTATGTAGTTTGGGATGCTATTGAAGCTGGTCCCTCTATTCTGATGAAGAGAGACGATGAAGGAAGACTTGTGCCAAAAAGGAAAAATGAGATGAGTGAAGAAGAGAGAAAGAATATTCAAATCAACGACAAAGCTCTTCACATGTTATTTTTCTCTTTCGGTCCCGATATCTACTCCAAAGTTTCCTCCATCGAAAGTGCTAAGGAGGTGTGGGATACACTTAAGACTACATATGAATGAACAAGTGATGTGAAGGAGACAAAGATTAGAATTCTCAATCTTAGCTATGAGAATTTCAAAATAGAGCCCGATGAAACCGTCTCAAAGATAATCGATCGTTTCTCAATAATCTTCAGTGGGCTAAAGGGTTTTGGAGAGATAATCCCAGAAGACAAACTAGTCCGGAAGCTACTATACTCACTTCCCGAGTCTTAGGATGGGAAGAGAACCGCCATCATTGAGGCCAAAAATTTGAAGACACTCAAGCTTGACGAGCTAGTTGGTTCTCTCCTAACTCATGAGATCATGAAGTAAGGAAGGGAAGATGAAAGGAAGAAGGAAGAAAGAAGAGTGGAGAAGCTTGAGGTAGATAAGAAGAAGAAGCTAGGAGTGGCTCTCAAAGCCTCTCTACATGAGAAGAGCACTTCTAGTGAGGAGGAAGACCTAGAAGAATTGGCTATGATAGCCAAAAGATTATCACGGTTTATGAGGCCCAACCGAGGAAGAAAAATGGACTTCAAGACAAAAAACAAAGAAGAAGAGAGGGATCAAATCATTTGCTTTGAGTGTAAAAAATCGGGTCATATTCGTTCCGAGTGCCCTCAACTCAAGAAGAAGGGCTTTGAGAAGAAGAAGAAGCTCAAAGCCAAGCTTGCTACTTGGAGTGATTAGGAGTCATCCGAGGATGAGGAACACGAAGTGGCCAACCTTTGCCTCATGGCTCTTGAGGAGGATTCCTCCATTGTAACCTCTAATTCATCTACTTTTGATTTCACATTTGATGAATTTCATGATGCTTATGATGAGTTACAAGAGGTTTACGATGAGTTAGTTGAGAAGTTTAGGGAGTTGGTTCTAAAAAATAGAAAGATCATTTCGAAATTAAATGCTAAAAATGACTCACTTTTCTCAAGCTAACTTGAAATTTGAGAAAAGATCTTAGGTTTGCAAGATGAACTTAAATTCTTTCAAGATGAAAATATAGACTTAAACAATCTTATTTCTCAATGCAATAGTGAACACCAAAAGGTGTTAAATGAGCTTAAGAAGTCTTTCAAGAGTGTTGGTAATGTGAAAAATGAAATAGGTGAATCATCTAGATCAAACCAACCTAAAAGAAACAACAATAACTACAAACAAAGTGGCATCTATAGGCATAATAGAACTAAAAGAATTAGAAGTGTATAGGTTCCTAAGGAACTTGTCGAGTCTAATAATGTTGATGCCATGTCACCTTGGATTCCTAAGGGAACCAAGCTTTTGGGAGCTAACACTTGTGGACCCAAAATGAATTGGGTACCAAAAATCAAAGTTTAACTCTTTGTTTGTAGGGGGAGCATTTCTACAAGGCCAAAGCACAAAGTCAAAACTCATGGTACCTTGATAGTGGATGCTCGAGGCACATGACCAGAGACAAGAATCGATTCATGGACTTAAAGCCAAAAAGTGGAGGAGTAGTGACTTTTGGTGACAACTCCAAAGGCCACATTAAAGGTATAGGCTCCATAGGTAATCACTCTACTATACTCATTGAAAATGTTTTGTATGTCGATGGTCTAAAACACAATTTATTGAGCATTAGTCAATTGTGTGATAAAGGATTTAATGTCTTATTTGATAAAAATGGATGCAAAATTTTTGACATTAAATCAAATAAAATAATGCTCAATGGTCATCGCATAGGTAACATATACATGGTGCATCTAAATGACATTCATACATCCCATGCATGTTTTGTTGCACAAAATGAAAATGATGCATGGGTATGGCATAGGAAACTAGGACATGCTAGCATTAGTGTTTTAGAAAAATTAGTTTCCCTAAATCTAGTTAGGGGTTTACCCAAGATCAAGTTCTCAAATAATAAAATATGTGATGCATGCTCTAAGGGTAAACAAAATAGATCATCCTTTAAATCCATTAATGATGTTTCTACAAGTAGGTGTTTACAACTAATTCATATGGATTTATTTGGGCCTATTAGAACTATGAGCTTGGGTGGTAAATCGTATGCTTTTGTACTTGTTGATAACTATTCTAGGTTTACTTAGGTTCTATTCTTAAGCACAAAAGATGAGGCTTTAGAAAAATTCATCACGTTTTCCAAATTAACTCAAAATGATCTTGAACTTAAGATTTCTCATATTAGAAGTGATCATGGAACCGAATTTCAAAATCTAGGTTTTGAAGAGTTTTTAAATGAAAATGGTATTAGCCACAATTTTTTGGCTCCTCGAACTCCTCAACAAAATGGGGTAGTTGAGAGGAAAAATAGGACTTTACAAGAAATGGCTAGAACCATGCTTTGTGAAAACAATTTACCTAAATATTTTTGGGCGGAAGCCACAAACACTACTTGCTACATTGTAAATCCACTAATGATTAGACCACTTTTAAAGAAAACACCATATGAGATTTTAAAATCTAAAAAGCCTAACATTAGCTATTTTCATCCATTTCGTTGCAAGTTTTTTGTTTTAAATAATGGAAAAGACAACTTAGGTAAATTTGATGCTAAAAGTGATGAAGCTATTTTCTTAGGGTATTCTCTAAACTCTAAAGCCTATCGCGTATTTAATAAGAGAACTTTAGTAGTAGAAGAGTCTATACATGTTGTTTTCGATGACAACCTCCTTCCGAGGAAGGAATCTTGTGATGATGATGATGTAGAAATCCTTGATGCCTTTGATGGAGGACAAACTTCAAAGGAGGATGAGATTTCAACTAAAGAGGAAGATGCACAAGATCCACCTCTTGAAGCCTTGAAAGACTTGGCTCTTGAGGAAAAGGAAGTGAGCTACCCAAGGGAGTACAACTATGTCAAAGGGGGTGAAATCATGGGTGATCCATCCAAGGGGGTAACTACTAGATCTTCTCTCAAACTCATGAATCATGTTGCTTTTATCTCATGCATAGAGCCTAAGAACATTAAAGAAGCATTAAAAGATGATTTTTGGATTATGGCTATGTAAGAAGAGTTAAATCAATTTGAGAGAAGTAATGTATGGACATTAGTTGAAAGGCCTAGTAATCAATCTACTATAGGAACTAAACAGGTTTTTAGGAATAAACTAGACGAGAGTGGTAAAATTTTGAGAAACAAAGCTAGATTAGTTGCTCAAGGTTACACTCAAGAAGAGGGAGTAGATTTTGATGAAACATATGCACTCGTAGCTAGAATGGAAGCTATTAGGATGTTTCTTGCATATGCATGTTATCATAATTTCAAGCCTTTTCAAATGGATGTAAAAAACGCCTTTTTAAATGGTTTTATAAATGAGGAAGCGTATGTGGAACAACCACCGGGTTTTGAGGATTCAAATTTTCTAAATCATGTTTTCAAACTAACCAAAGCACTTTATGGTTTAAAACAAGCTCATAGAGCTTGGTATGAAAGGCTTTCAAACTTTTTGATTGAAAAAGGTAAGGTGGACACTACATTTTTCATAAAAAGATATAAAAATGACATATTAGTACTTAGTAGTGCAAATATATGTTGATGATATCATTTTTGGATCTACTAATGAGTGTCATTGCAAAGAGTTTGCTAAGTTAATGCAAGGTGAATTCGAGATGAGCATGATGGGGGAGCTCTAATTCTTCTTGGGACTCCAAATCAAACAAAGGAAGGAAGACACCTTCATCAATCAAGCAAAGTACGTGAAAGATATGCTCAAGAAGTTTGGCTTGGAGCAAGCAAAGCCTCAAGCTACACCAATGAGCTCATCTACAAAGCTTGACAAAGATGAAGGAGGTAAGTGTGTTGACTCTAAGTTTTATCGCTCTATGATTGGATCTTTGCTTTACCTTACCACAAGTAGACCTGATATTTTATTTAGTTTTTGCATGTGTGATAGGTTTCAAGCTAGTCTTAAAGAGTCTCACCTTATAGCCGTTAAGAGAATCTTTGGGTACCTTGGAGATACTTCTTGTCTAGGTCTTTAGTACTCTAGAGACTCAACCTTCAACCTTCATGCTTATTCGGATGCGGATTATGGGGGATGTAAAATCGATAGGAAAAGTAGCTCGAAAACTTGTCAATTCTTAGGTAGTATGCTCATATCTTAGTTCTCTAAGAAACAAAATAGTGTAGCTCTTTCTACCACTGAAGCCGAGTATATATCCTTCGGGAGTTGTTGTGTTCAAGTCCTTTAGATGAAGCAAAAACTCTTAGATTATGGTGTTAAGGTTGAAACCATACCCTTAAGTGTGAAAACACTAGTGCTATAAGCCTAACTAAAAATCTCATCCAACACTTTAGAACCAAACATATAGAAATAAGACATCACTTCATTAGAGATCATGTCCTTAAGGAAGATGTTGTTATAGAGTATGTTGACACCTTGAACCAACTAGCGGACATTTTTACTAAACCTCTAGACAAAGAGCGTTTTTGGTCCCTTAGGAGAGAGCTAGGTCTAACTAGCCTATCTTGAACCTTTAGGACTCTTTTTGAGGTTAAAATTGCTTGAATTTGTGAAAATGCATGTTTATGTGTTGTTGATCTTGATAGAAACAATGCTTATAGCTAGGGGGAGTATGCTTCTGTTAAAATATGCTTAGAACTGCTCATTCATCAATTACATTCATTTAGGATGTGTTAAAGTCGAGCATTTGGTTGTTCTTAAAGCCAAAAATGCATTTCTAGGCATAGGATATCGATACAGCCTTATGTGTATTGATACGCGTACTGTATTAGGTTACTAGACTGCATTTTGTCTAAAATGGGTATCGATACAATTAAACTCGTTTTAGATACGATAAGTGAGCGTTTCGGTACGGATAGCATCTGTTTCGATACTGACCTTTGACACGACTTTCCAGGGAATTACCATTTTACCCCCGTATCGATACACCCTCTGGCATATCGATACTCGATTGCGCAGACAGCTTCTTAATGGCATTTAAAGAGTTTCACTTTTACCAAAATTGCAATTTTAAAACCCTAGTCGTTTTTACTCTATAAAAAGCCTCTCAATCCCTCATATTTTCACCACACAACTCAAAATCTCTTGAGGGTTTTCAACATCAAGCCAAGCTTTTCAAGCTTTCCATCAATTTGGTGCAAAGTTCTTCTCCCATCCCTCTGTATCAATATCAAGGTATATATTCCTTATATCTTTTTACTTTCTTTGATTTTCATTTTAAATTTTCCTTGTTTTGTTTTGTTTTGTTTTCTCAAAAACAAACTTTTTCAAATTTTTTACTTTTGTTTTGTCTTTCAAAAAAAAATTTTACCTTGATCATTGAATTTCAATGGGTTGAATGAGAAAAATAATGCATACACACTGTTTTTGATCTATTTCTCTAGACAATGGCACCCAGAAAGAGAGTGCGTACTAGCGAAGTCGGTGAAGCTTCTAATGTCGGAGATGGTACTCGTCCAAACCTCACTCTTATATATCAAAAGTGCTTTAGGACCACCGGAGAACTCACCTATTTCCGACAATTTCAAAACTATAAAATCTTTTCAGAGAGGGTAATTTCCGTTCCTTTTCTCAACTCGGAGCGCTTCAAATTTGCTTACTTGCCTTTGCTCCAAGAATGGAAATTTATGGATTTTATTCAAATTCCCGGATTTTTCTATCACAATTTGGTTTTGATTTTCTATGCTAATGCCAAGTGCGTCACCAATCAAGCGGGTGTTGTTACAACCGTTAACTCTTATCTAATGGGTAAAAAGATCACCATCGATGTTCAATCTATTTGTGATGTGTTTAAGTTAGAAGATGAGGGTCTAGATGATGAGAATTCTTTTGGCCATGTCTTGGGAGGTTCTGTGACCGCTCTTAATGCTCAAGATCGAATCCTTCACTTGATGGTTTCTTGGTGGTTTGGGCCTTCGGGAGGAAAGTATTCAACTATCCGCCAAGTTGACGATTTTTGGATTCGGTGCTTCCGTCAAAGACAACAACCAAATCTTGCTCGGATTATGTTTGCGGAGATTGTCTATCTCGTGCAACATCGCCACACTACTCTTGTCACTTCCTTTACATATGGCACGGCTTTGAGTTATTTCTTCACCCAAAAGGAAATAGATTGCTCTCACGACTACCCGACGCCCCTCACTGATCCCATTGATGAAAGATCTCTTTCAAGGGGGAAGTTTCATTACTTCAATGGTAGTTGGCTTCGTCTCTCCGAGCTCCCTAGTGATGCAATTCCGGAAGAAATTGCCAATCCTCAAGCCGCTCAAGCTCCTCAAGCTTTTTCTTCACCTTCCATGGATGCCCTTATGACCTTTCTCAACGAACAATTCACGGGCTTACGCACGAGAAATGCTTCCATGGATCAAGCTATGAATTCGGGGTTTGCTGCTATAGACACACTTTTTACAAGCCTTGAAGATCGTGTGAAGAATGTGGAGACACGTCTCACTTCTCTTGGAGGCGGTCACAACTCGATGAACATCTCTCTTACCGCTTTTCATGATGAGTGATGTCAATCAAGGAGGAATGATGATGCACATGAAGAGGACGATGGAGAAGCGTAGTAGTTTATCTTTGCATACCATTCATGTCATTTAGGATATCTATTTATGCACTTTGAATTATGTTTTTAGGAATAAGATTGCATTCTAAAACCTATGCTTTGATTATTGTTATTTGGATTTTATTTTGATGTTTCCTTTGTTATGAACTTAATGTTTATCTATAATATGTTGCTTGGTTATTATTTATGCCTTTTGCCTATGTTTATCAATGTCTCTATCTTTTTTATCTAACAAAAAGAGGGAGAGGGAACAAGCTCACACTTAAAATTTTGAATTTTAACTTAAATTGTTACCTAGCAAATATTAAGGGGGAGTTGTTTTTGCAAAGCTTTTCAAAAGTCTTAAAAATTTCAAGCTTTGGTTTTGTTATATCAAAAAGGGGGAGATTGTAAAACCTATGTTTGATTTTTGATATAACAAAGTATGTTAAGGATTAAATTGAAAAAACTTGAACAAGATTTTTAAGTCCCTCAAAAGATTTGAAATCAACAAGGCTTTAATCTAGGTTGAAAAACTCAAACTCCAAAATATTTTCTAAGTGTTCCAAGGCCAAACTATTGAAAATCGTTCAGGCGTATCGATACACTTCTAGCCGTATCGATACGTTTTCTAAAAATTTGGCTACTAGAGAAACGCGTTTCGATACGCCCCTTACTGTATCGAAACAGCGTATCGAAATAGATTGAATCTGTATCGATACACTCTCTCTATAAAAACTAAAGGAGTTTGAATGGCGAACCGATACGGTGTCACCCGTATCGATACGGTTTTAATGGAATTTTAAATTCGAAAGCGGTTAATGATTTTGACCGTTGGTGTCAGTTGTTAGGTAACAGAAATTTAAAGTGTTGGTTGTCCCGTACCGATACGCTCTTTGTCGTATCGATACGGAAACTTCCAGTGAGCTTTGTGAGAAAATGGTATCGATACGGTCTTACTCGTATCGAAACGGTCCCTGTCCCGTACCGATACTTTTATACGCGTATCGATACATCCCTCTTATTATTGTGCAACGGCTCTTTCTGTTTTGAGACAAGTATTGATACAGATCCCCGTGTACCGATACGGTAAGCTACAAAAGTGCATTTATGGTGGAAAGAGAGGGTCCCAACGACTATATTCAATACCCTAACCACCCAAACGGCTAGAATTAATGGAGAAGGTATAAAATGAATCCAATTGAAGACTAGCAACAACTATTGCATCAAAAAGAAACATCCTTACAAAAATTCAAGCTAAAAGTGCCTAATTTCTTATCTCTTGTAAAATACCAAATTGTGTTGTGTTCAATTCTGATCTTGTATTCAAATTTGGGTTGAGTGATTGTATTTATAAGGGAAAACTTGTATTGAGAGATGTCTTTCTCGCCTTAATTTCTTCTTTGTACTCTTGTGAGGGTTTGGTCAAATTTTGGGTAGAAAATTTGACCGATATTGTAAAGGTTACCTCCTAAGCCTTGAAAAGGGGAAGAACAATTAGTGGATTGTTGGAAAATCCTTAGTGGTAGCTAAGGTAGTGGATGTAGAGTTCATTTGGAACTTGAACCACTCTAAAATTCTTTGTTCTTCATTTTTAGCCATTCCACATTCACAACAAATTTTAAAAACCCAATTCACCCCCTTTTGGCTTTGATCAATCCATTGATCCACTCAACACCCGCTATAAGCATGTTTCTTAAATTATTATGTGACAGTCATGACATTGATCATAGTGATAACTATATGTATGATCCTCGGACTTGAGATCATCATTATTTCAACATCGCGAGTGACATATTTTTGATACAGTCAAACGTGTGTCGTAACTGACTACACTATAAAGACTGATATTGGATATGTCACAATCAATGTAGTGGGATATGGTTGATCAAGATAGGATTTGTCCCTCCTACATAATAGGAGTAATATCGCAGGCCACTTGATTGAGTGAGACAAGAAATGTTTGGCCATGCTCAAATAAGTTGATATGAGATATCATAATTATTGGTTTATAATAGTCTACTTAAGATATCAAGAAATATTAGATGGACTATACAAGTGTGACTATTCCATAACTTGTGTCCAATCTAGATATAAGGACAAAAGAATGTAATACATGAAAAGAGTTAATCAGGAAGAGGTTATATCGAATCATGATTTCTTGTAACATAGGTGACAATGACATATTGCTAGATGTCACTCATTGTTTGTAATATTTACAACTAACGTTACATGAACCTATATGGTCACACCCATAGTTGAAATGAGCATATATTAAACGAATTATATATGTACAAATTTGTTGTACACGGATTTAGTTAAATTAATATATATATATATATATATATATAATTTAACTATTGAGTAAATATTAAAAGAAAAATAATTCTTTTAATATATAAATAATATAATTCGATTTAAATCAATATATATATATATATATATTGAAATCTTAATTAAGTTGAATTGGGATTATATATATATATATATATATATATATATATATATATATATTGTAACACCCCAAATTAAAGCCTGGAAGTATTAAAAAACCTATGCGACTAAGTTAGACTTTTTAATTGCAAATTTGATTTAAGGATTAAAACAAGTTAAGGACCATTAAGCAAAAAATAAATTGTTGTTAAATAATATAAGAGGACTAAACTGAAAGCATTATAGTTTAAGGGTTTTGCATGCAAATCCAAAACCTAAGAAGGATGTGAATATGTGTCGTTACCACATGAATACATGTGGCAAGGGGGAAAGGGTAAGCTTTTGCCAAGGTGGAGAAATTGAAACACATTTTTTCCATCTTCAACCCTTGGCCGAAACTAGAGAGAGAGGAAAGAAAGAAAGAAACTCTATGGAAACCATGCTTTGAGCTTAAATTATTGGTGCTACTTTAATTTCTTGCTTGATTACAAATAAGAATGTAAGCACCTCTATTTTTCCTCTTTAAATTGAAGTTATTGTAAGTTGAAATTGCAATCTTGTTGCTAGAATTTTAGTTTGGTGAAATGTTCAAACATGACCATGATGATAACTTGTGTGAAATCTGAATTTGGCATATAGGACACTCGGTTATGCTGATATAAGTTGCAAATGATCTTATATGCTTGTGTAGATGTAATTGAAATTATGCGTTGCTGTGAGAATTGATAGGAATGTTTTTAAGGCTATTATAAGTGTAATTGGGACTATTTTGTGAGTTTAATAAGTTTGAGGACTGTTTTGATTTACATTAAAACATGGGAATTGATAAATAGGGACTGTTGTAACCGAAAGTTTTAAATTGGGGACAGCCTTGCATTTACAATATGTTTGGGGACTGTTTTGGTGCACACAATTGTAAAAATTTATGATTAGGGACTGTTTTGGATGGAATTAATAATTAATGGACTGTTTTTAAGAGGTAAACCTATATAGATACATTGCTGCCTTGTTTTGGTGTAATTTAAACATAGTGGTCTGATTTTATACAAAAGGATGTTTGTGTGAAAATGATATATGATTCTAACTTGCAATTAGATGTTACCGGAAACGATTCTAATTTAAGATTATAACTCTTTTATATGATTAGACAGAGAATGAGTTTTGGGAGAGGAGGCTAAGATTGATCGATTCGTAGACAATCAAAAAGGAATAGCAATCTAGGAGCAGACTTAACGCGGGACAACATGTGAGTGTAATTTAATGCCTCGGGATAAGCTTATAGTTGTCTCGAGCACTTTTAATATTGAATTGATTGTTTTAGTTTGATGCATTGGGATGTATTACGCTTGTACATTTTTGCTGATTTGTGGTAAGTACCTTAAGCTAAGTACTTGGAAGCATGCTTTACTTAATCTAAGAGGGGACATAATTGTGATTATGGTATGCTTATGCTTATACTCTAAGGAATTGTGATTATATATTCTTGAAGTTAGATCATAGCTTGGTATGAAAAAAAGGATAAGATAAACCGAATGCTTGATTATATGATTACACTATACTTGATAATTAATATGATAATATTATTTGGAAATCTTTGGTTCGAGTTGGTCTTAGATACAATTTTCATGCCATAGAGTCCGTAGAGCTTGAGTTAAATTGGACTACGGTCCCTTGTTTGGTGATAATTGGGGGGATTGACTGGTACTTCTAGTACCCTTGTTTAGTGACAATTGGAGAGATTTACCGGTACTTTTTGTACCCTTGTTTGGTGATAGCTGGTTGGGGGATTCGAGTATCTAGACTACTTGTTAATCAAGGCTGCTTTAATTACCTTATAAGATAATTGTAAGATCGCTAAATAGTATGAAACTTGATATCTTTTTATGTTTCTAGTATTTTTGCCTAAGACATGAAAATTGAGTTGTTATCTTGCTTTGAAAGTATCCTATATTATGAGTATGCTATGTTAATTACTTCTATTGTAGTATATTGCTTGTGATGAGATAATTATGATTAAATAAGTTTGAACTTCTGCTGTTCCGAATGGTAGCTATATCATTAGTTCATGATAGAGTTGTTGTAAAGTAGGTTATACTCTAGGGGATCCAACTTTGATACAATGAATTTTGTTTAAATTTTTTTACATCTATAAGTATCTTTGCTTATGGTTCTTCCTTGATCTATTTCAGGATAAGCTTTTTTTGGTTAAGCTCGGGAGATTAAACAAGATCACAAGAAGATTCAAAGTATGTTTTATAACTTTTTTCTTTAACTCCTAGTAGGTGGCACACTTGTATAAATTTTTACATAGTTCATATAGTCATCTTCTAAGTTATGGAATTAAGTATTTAAGAAGTTCAAAGGTAAGATAGATTTATCATACTTGTAGGTGGTTGCTCGATTTTGTATGCCATTTTGTTTGATGAATATGATAAAGTTCCTTGATATGTATATATAAATATAGCTTGTGTTTTGCTTGGCTGATCAGTTCAAGATAAATTACATGTTTGATGTATGTGACCATTTTTGGTGTCTTAATTGTGGTATACCTTGTATTTATAGGATGTTTGAACTTAAGGATCATGTTTGATTCACACATAGAAAGTTAAGGTAACATATAAGAATCAAATGGAAATAAAGGATGTCCTAAACTTTTTACTTTACCTAATATAAATTGGTTTACCAAGTTGCCCTTAGTTCTTAGGTCCCTTTCGAACCATCACCATGATTGTCTACTGAACCTTTTGTAACTTGAATCATCCTTTGAATGTTATGTTAGCCTTGTGATCTTAAGATTCTGAAATTCCTTGCTTGATTTTTTTGGGATGACCCTTTGAATATAGGCGTCATTTCTTCCCTTAAGGAGCGTACCGATACGCCCCGACGATCAAGCTTCCCAGGCCCTGCATCACAAGACCGTACCGGTACGCTAGGGCGCCGTATCAATAATCCCTTGACCAATGACTAAAAAAGGTATCGATACAACACCGTGTATCGGTACGCCCCTCCCATTTATGAAGGTCGTATCAATACACCATGAAGTGTATCGATACACTTTAGTCTGCAAATGCCCAAAATGCAAGTTTGGCACTCTAAAAACTATCATGAACCATTCCAATACTTATATAAGCATGCTTGTAACTCAATCTCACATCAATACACAAGGATACATGGAAGAGGCATCATCAAAGCATCACTAACAACATCATTAATAACTAAAGGCATGCTTCCTAAGAAAATTAAGCACCAAAAGACCCTTTCTCGAAACCATGCATCAACCAACATCTAAAGGCCATTAACAAACTAATAAAAGGATAACAAATATGAGTTAAACCAGAATATTCCAAAACAACCAAGATTCTTAGCACCGGACACCTCCATTGCCTTTATTACACAAATTCAAAATCTCATCATACTTTTAAAGAAGTCTCTTGGAAAGGTCCCTTGTTGTTGCTGCCTTTAAACTCCTAATTATCTTCATTGATGAACAAAGAGAGCATAAGCATACAAGCTTAGTGAAGATTGCTCAAAACCCAAAAACATCATCAATGCACAAAACCAATTTTTCACCCTTTTCAAGACCAATATGCCTTTTTTAATAAACCATGCACCTTGCCTTTAAAATCAGCATGCTAAACATCGTGCAACTTGATTCATACATTTTCCAGCAATTAAACTATTGCTACCCATCATCAAGCCTTCCAAGAATAAACACCATTATGCTAAGCCTAAAGTAAAACATGCATTTTTCATAATATGCATCAACAACATTTTCTATAACATCTTATTCCATTATATTGGCTCGCAAGTGATAAATAACATTCTCAAAACACATCGGATACACGGATTACCAAGGGTTGTCCCTAACCCTTCATACACTCTACCGGCATCTCAAGGCTCACACACGGGAGCAACCCTCCACTGTTGTGATACCCGTGGTGGAGTTTTTGGTACAATTACAACCCCTCAACACCACTCATCGATAGATGTGTAACCCACTAACGAGAGACGGGACACACACAAGGTTCGCATTCGGGAGCTACCCTCAACCATTGCAACCTTAGACAATCCTCAATCGTTAGGGTACTTGGATGGAGTTTTCGGTACAATCACAACCCCTCGACATCCAAGGCGACTTGTTTATAGTGCACTCAATCATTAAATCATGCTTCAAAACTCATGCATCAACACATGCATACAAGGATCACTTACCTAGTGAATCCTTAAACAACATGTCATCATCAAACACATTTATATAATCAAAAACATGCTTCAAAACAGTAGGTAAATGCAATTTAAATCAAGTGCAACCAATGGCTCAAACTAGCACAATCCGGGAGAGAAATCCACTTTACCTACTTCCGAACTTAGTAAAGCGTTTCAAGCTCTTACTAAGTTGCCAAAACCTTTTCTAAAACGTTTCCACGCTGGAAAACCAAGTTCCACTCACCAACTTGCGAAACCACACTAGACGACGCACAAATCACATGTCGGAAGCCTCCAAAATCACCGTGTTTGATTCTGGAACACTATCCCATGTTTTCAACACATTAAAATAGAGGTTCAATGCATTAAAATGCATCCTAAACACCAGCATTCAAAAGGAAACCCGTAGCCCTGCTCTAAACCATCAATTTACTCAATCGATACAACCGAAAACTCAATTGATTGATCTCTAACCTCAGCCCAGCCGTCAACCAACACATCTAACACATTCTAAGCATCAATCAACAACCAAAAGCAACCTAAAACCATCCTTATACCTCCAGCAACTCGGATTCCACTATTCACCCCAAAAACCCAATTATAAACACCTTAAAAACCAAAGATCTCAAGGATTTCGGGATTACTATGATTAAGACTCCATTTCAACACCAAAAACCTTTCAAAACTCATTTAGAAATCATCTCAAACAAACCAAATCAACACAAATCCGTAAATCACATTTAAATCACTTTTCTACCAAGATTTCATCATTTCATCAAACTAATAACAAAACCTCAAAAAAAAATATGAATAAAGAGTCAAATATCTTTTGAATTTCATTAAAGAACCAAGATTTCATCATTTCGTCAATTTTCTCTTAACCACCTTTTTAATTAAATTAATTAAAGTCATTTAATATTTAATAAAACATTTAAAACACATGCCAAACTAGAGAGAAGGCTTAATTGCCGATTAGCTCCCTAAAGATTCTAAGATCTTGACTCTTTTTGAAAAACACATTTTTCACAACTTTAAAACTTTACATTTTGGTCACTGCCCAAAATGTATACTTTCAAAAACCCGTTTTTCCAAATTGATTTAACCAGCCCCTTAAATATCATTTTAGAGGATTTTAGGAATTTTTAACATATTTTAATCACATCCTGAAGCTTGACTTCCCTAAACCTCTTTTTAACGATTCGAACAATCGACTATCGGTTCCACCGGCCCAACCCGACTCGAAAAACACCTAGGCTTAAAAACAGAGGCGTTACAACTCTCCCTACTTAAGAAATTTCATCCTCAAAATTTTACCTAAAGGAAAAAGATGCAGAAACTACCTCAACATGTCTTCCTTGCTTTCTCACGTGGCCTCCTCAACTCCTCAGTGTCGCCACAACACCTTCACAAGCTCTATCGTCTTACCACGAAGAACTTTGCTACTCGAATCCAGAATTCTCATCGGTTCCTCGTCATAGGATAAATCCGAGTTCAACTCAATTTCCTCAACTGGCATCACGTGAGATGGATCCGATCTATACTTCTGCAACATAGAAACATGAAACACATCATGGATCCTTTGCAACTCGGGAGCTCGCTCCACAACCTCATAAGGTCCAATAAACCTCGTACTAATCTTTCCCTTGCGTCCGAACCTCATCACCTTCTTCCAAGGTGATACCTTAAGGAACACGCGATCTCCAACCGCAAACTCAATTTCCCTACTCTTTAAATCCGCGTATGATTTATGACGATCCGATGCAGCCTTCAACAACTCACATATGAGCTTTACTTTCTCAGTTGTTCCCTTAAGCATATCCGGTATGGAAAATAGCTTTTGCCTCGCCTCAGCCTAACAAAGAGGCATTCTACACTTCCTTACATACAAGGCCTCAAACGGAGCCATTTGTATACTTGCCTGAAAATTGTTATTGTAGGCAAACTCAACCAAAGGCATATGCTTTTCCCAAGAACCTTGGAAATCAATTACACAGCATCGCAACATGTCCTCCAATACCTGGATAACTCGTTTCGACTGTCCATCCGACTGAGGATGATACGAAGTGCTGAAATTCAAACGTGTACCCAACGCGTGATGTAAATATTCCCAAAACCTTGCTGTAAAACTCGGATCCCTATCTGACACTATGGATTTAGGCACACCATGCAAACGCACAATCTCAGCAATATACAACTCCGCAAGCTTGTCCAGCGTATACGTAGTATGCACAGCCATGAAATGTGCACACTTCGTAAGACGATCCACAATCACACATACAGAGTTCTTCTTCGATGGTGCTAAAGGAAGACTGAATACAAAATCCATCGTAATCCTTTCCCATTTCCACTCTGGTATCCTCAAAGGCTGCAACAGAACAAAAGGAAACTGATGCTCAACTTTCACACGCTGGCAAACCATACACTTGCTTACAAAATCAGCAACATCCTTTTTCAACCCCACCCAATAGTACTCATCCTTCAAACCAAGATACATTTTAGTACTACCAGGGTGCATAGCAAAAGGACTGCTATGAGCCTTAGTCAAAATTGTGCGCCTAAACAGAGCATCCTTCGGTACAACTATTCAACTTTTGAAACATAAAACTCCATCGTCATTAAAACATAAGTCAGTTGCATTACCATCAGCTATATCCTGAACATGAGGCACCAACGAATCATCAAGCAACTGCTTCTCCTTAATCAGCTAAATCAAGGAAGGTTTCTGTTGAGTGTATAAAAGTTCTATATTTTACCCCTCATTTACCCATATTTCTGCTGTATTCAAGCATATTTCATTGCATTTAGGATACGTTTCTTCATATACATCACAGTTAGATAAAATGGCACAGTTGCTACTGATATTGGTTGCTTTTGCAGGAATCTGCTGTGGCAGACTCAAGGCAGCAAAGGAGCAGAGCTGGATCACAGGACTGGAGTCGAGGAGAAAACACTGCCATGGCCACTGTCGTGGCAGCCATGAAGACAGAAGGGTGAAGTGGAAAAGTGAAGTGGAGTTCGACATATAGAGAATTTCAAGCCAGTCTGTCGTGGACCACTCCTATATTTATCTGAGCCTTGAGGCAGAATGAAGGCCAAGCCCAAGGTTCAAGGAAGAAACCCAAAGCAAGAAAAGAGGACGAGTTAAAGGCATCTACTCAGAAGATTTAATCTTTAATAGAGTTGTACTTTAGTTTAAACTTGTATTCTTGCTATACTAGAAAACTTGAACCTAAGTCCTTTATAAAGGCATGTAATTCGACCTAGGGGAAGATATCTCATTCCTAGCCGTCTTCCCCAAAACCCTTGTCGTTTTTCCTTCTTCATCATGTTCTAAATTCCCCCTAGGGCTAAGGGTTGATTCTGTAAAGTAGTTGCAAGGATTGTACTGTTTTAGGAATTTTCTGTTCAAGCAATAAAAACTTCAAGTTTATTTATTCTAGTTTTTACATCTCGCAAGAGTATCGGGAGAGCATTGTGAGGTTATCCATTTGTTTGATATCGGGAGAGTTAAGCATACGAACGTAATAAATACGCATTTTCCAGTTCATGGTTAAACCATCTCGGGCCTAGGGATAGGACGAGGTTCAATGGCTAATAAAGAATTCACAAACATCGGTGTTCATCCTTTGATTTACGTCGGGAGGTATCATCCAAGAAGTGTTCATCGACATACTTGGGTCTAGGGATAGGACAAGTCATAACAGATATTCTTGCCAAACTTGAAGTGCAGAGTTGTGTGTTTGCTGCCGTGACAACAACAGACTTCTGCCGCGACAGGGACGACGACAGAACAGAAGTTTCTATTCAGTGCAACACCTGCACTACCGAGCAAATCAATATCGGCCTATTTCTCAACCCCGATCTTTCACTCTTTTATTTTAGTTATTATTCACGATTACTCTACTTACATTGATAGTGCAGATCAGATTATCAGGAGATGCGTGCCACGGGACGAACATGAAGTTGTGCTTCACCACTGCCATGCTTCACCTTATGGAGGACACCTTGGTGGAAACAAAATCGCTGCCAAGGTTTTGCAATCCGGTCTCTATTGGCCCACACTGTTCAAGGATGCACAAGCCTTCTACAAAGGCTGTGACAAATGCCAAAGAACTTGGAACGTATCGAGAATACATGAGATGCCACTGTAGAACATATTAGAGGTCGAAATATTCGATATATGGGGAATTGACTTCATGGGACCATTCCCAGCATCTTGTGGGAATTTATACATCCTACTGGCAGTGGATTATGTGTCAAAGTGGGTAGAAGCGATCGCCACTCAGAAAAATGACGCCAAAACGGTTCAAAGATTTCTCCACAAGAACATCTTCTCCAGATTTGGCATCCCAAGGGCGATAATTAGTGATGAGGGGAGACACTTTGCTAATAAGGTAATTGCTGCTGCCTTAAGAAAATACGGAGTAAAGCAACGGATTGCAACAACATACCACCCTCAAACCAATGGACAGGCCGAGATATCCAACCGAGAAGTCAAGAACATACTTGAGAAGATGGTTAAACCCACTCGAAAGGATTGGTCTCTACATCTCAATGATGCACTCTGGGCCTATAGAACAGCGTTCAAAACACCATTGGGGATTTCACCCTATAGACTCATCTATGGGAAAACATGTCACTTACCTGTTGAGATAGAACATAGAGCTTACTGGGCTATCAAGGCAGTAAACATGGACTGGGATAAGGCAGGACAGAAAAGGCTACTAGACTTGAATGAGATTGAAGAAATTCGAGCAATGGCCTACGAAAATGCCAGAATCTACATGGACAAAACTAAGAAGTGGCACGACAGGAAGTTGCTGCCACGACAGTTCTGCCCAAGGCAGCAGGTGTTGTTGTTCAACTCTAGGTTGAAGCTTTTCCCAGGAAAGCTTAAATCTAGGTAGTCTGGTCTTTTCCAGGTTGTCCAAGTTTTCCCCCATGATGCCATTACAATCAAATCCCTAAAGGACGGGCACCAGTTCAAACTCAACGGACAGAGACTAAAGCATTATCAGTGGACTGAAGCCCCAAGGATGCAGGAAGTAGTTACTTTAAGAGATGCCCCTGAAGGCATCCCTAATTTAACTTAGTTTTTATTTTATTTTATTTATTTATTAGGAATTCATATTTTTATTTTTTTAGGAATCAAGATTTTTAATTTATATAATTTGTTTAATTATTTTTAGGAAACAAAGGAAGCAAGGCAAAGAGAAGGAATGAACCAGCCCAACACATTCACAACAGCCCAAAAAGCCCAATGGGCGAGTCTGTCATCACAGCTTGTCACCAGCTGTCGCGGCAGATGCGGAGAAGACAACATGTCACGGAGCTGTCGCGACACACACGCAAACGTGTAACAGACGCGCAGCAGACACGGAAACACGTGACAGACGCGTCAGAAACCGCGTAACAGCTGGCCCCGTTATTCGCGCCTGCCGTTATAGCTCCAACGGGTAGAAAATCACCCTTCTATATAAACCCCCACTCACTATTCATTTTTCATCTCATTCTCATTCTCTCAACTTGTTTTCGCTGTTTTAGATCTCAAAAATTTTATTTTTTTCTACAATCCTTGCAAATGGCTAGCAGACAAACCCGCCGTAGTTATGCCTCCACTTTTGCCACGACAGTATCAACCCCCAGTCACAATGCCATTCCCAACCGTTTCGCCTCCACCGAATCCGCCACAAGGTACTACAGTTCCTTCCAAAAAAGGGATATGTGGGAGGAACGATGGTTCATCTAGACACAACCAACGGGAGATCTAAGCCTAGAGAACTTCATGGCCAAGAAAATTCAAGCCCTAAAAAGGCAAAAATTTGCTGCCCAACCTGAGGAGATGAATATAACCCTCATCCGGGAGTTCTACGCTGCCGTCGACCATAAGGATATCACGACAGTCACCATTCGAGGCAAGAAAATCTCTCTCGAACCTGCATACATCAACACACTGTACGGGTTGTACGTGGGCAAGAAGGAAGACGCCCACAAGAGGTTCGTGAATAGTTTGTCACCGGCAGACTATGACGTTGTCATGGCAGAGGTCACAGAAGAAGGGACGGAGTGGAACGACGACCCTAAACATCGATGGACCGTGAGGAGAACCCAGCTGACTCCACAGGCCAAATTTTGGAATCACTTCGTCAAAAAGCGTCTCATGCCTACCTCCCACAACAGCACTGTCGACAGACCTAGGTTAGCACTCGTGCATTCTATTTTAAACGAGAGGCAAATTAATGTGGGCCGCTACGTCCGAGACGGGATACTCGAATGTGCACTCCGACCATCGGGCCCCCTAGTCTACCCTTACCTCATCACCACCATCTGTCGGGGCAATAATGTACTGGATATTGAGGAGGACGTCAAGGTCCAAGGAAAAGGGTGGACACAGCGGAATATTTACAGCCTCATGGAGTTGAAAGCTGCCACCCCTTTGTCATACTTCAACCCCTCTGCCACGACAGAGTTGACGGCAGGCCCCAGCTCCCCAGAACCTGTCGCAGCAGAGCCACAACAGACAGCAGCAGCAACTCCAACAAACACCTCCGGTCAGATTCTTTCGACGCTGAAAAGGATGGAGGAACGACAAATCTGACTGATTAGCTTCATGAGGGACTTCACAGCCGCAACAATAAATTTCATTCAAAATGATTTACATTTTACCCATGTGCAATTCCCCTCCTTCCCATAACACTTCTTTGCTGCCCCCACTCCTTCTAAGAGCCCCAGAACTCTTTCTGTTGCCTCCACACCTACACCTGCCACGACAGGCGAAGACGGTAGAAAGTCTTCAACCCTCAGAGGAGAGAAGAGAAAAGACCCCCTACCGGAGATTGACCCAAAATATTGGGAAGGATTTTCCTCCTCTTCCGTCTGGCAGGATTCTGACTCCGAGCCATCAGTTGCCCGAGACATCTCCAAGGACTTCCCTCCGACGAAAAGTAAGAAATTTAAAGAGATTGTTGAAGGACCCTCCGGCCAAGGCAAGTCTGCCAGTAGCAGCAACAGCAGCTCCGATGATGACATCGAGGTTCTGGCCCAACCCCCACACATCTCACCGACACGTGTCCAGCCACCTCAGGAAGCAAAGAAGAAAACAGCCTCTACCTCCCCCAGCACCCTACCAGCCCCTGCCATGAAAGTCACTTCCCACCAGCAACTCCAGATCAGCAGCAGCAGCGACGACAGCTCCTCAAATTAAGTTCTTCTTATATTTTGTTGTCTTTGCTATTTTTATTTATTTTGTGATGTATTTTCTTTTTCTGTTTTTATTTTTTCATTCTGTCATGCATTGAGGACAATGCAACCCTCGAGTTTGGGGGTGGCATCCCTCCATTAATGAGGTTGTAGTTGTGTCTTAAATTTGTGTCTAAGTACTAGTTTATTCTTAAGTTTATTTTTGTGTAAAAAAAACAAAACAAAACAAAAAATTGGCTTACGTCTTTGAACTAAACTTACCTGCCGCGACATACGCTGTCGTGACAGTACCTTTATGAAATTTCAGGAACTGTTTAGAGCCTTGCTATAATTCTGATCTGTAAAACATTCTTTGTGACTCTTATGCTATCTAGACCTCTATAGTGCAATGGAATAGGAATGTTTACCCACTTGAAATTGCCCCTAGAGGTGCCTATCACTGGCTCTAGGAAAAGAATAAAGGAAAGAAAGAATTCAGACTCATTGCTTGCAAAACTACCTTGCACTGATTTAGGGAGATTTCTCTTTGAGCTTAAGTTAGAAAAAACTAAAGGATCCTAAGAATTGCATCCATAAAAGATGCAGTTAAATCAAGAGTCAGAAAAAACTAAAGGAGCCTAAGAATTGCCTCCAGAAAAAAATGAATTGTTATAAAACTCGAGTTTGAAAGCATGACTCTTCTGGTAAACTAAAGGAAACAAAAAAGAAAACAGCCTCTACCTCCCCCAGCACCCTACCAGCCCCTGCCATGAAAGTCACTGCCCACCGGCAACTCTAGATCAGCAGCAGCAGCGACGACAGCTCCTCAAATTAAGTTCTTCTTATATTTTGTTGTCTTTGCTATTTTATTTATTTTTTGATGTATTTTCTTTTTCTGTTTTTATTTTTCATTCTGTCATGCATTGAGGACAATGCAACCCTCGAGTTTGGGGGTGGCATCCCTCCATTAATGAGGTTGTAGTTGTGTCTTAAATTTGTGTCTAAGTACTAGTTTATTCTTAAGTTTATTTTTGTGTAAAAAAACAAAACAAAACAAAAAATTGGCTTAAGTCTTTGAACAAAACTTACCTGCCGCGACATACGCTGTCGTGACAGTACCTTTATGAAATTTCAGGAACTGTTTAGAGCCTTGCTATAATTCTGATCTGTAAAACACTCTTTGTGACTCTTATGCTATCTAGACCTCTATAGTGCACTGGAATAGGAATGTTTACCCACTTGAAATTGCCCCTAGAGGTGCCTATCACTGGCTCTAGGAAAAGAATAAAGGAAAGAAAGAATTCAGACTCATTGCTTGCAAAACTGCCTTGCACTGATTTAGGGAGATTTCTCTTTGAGCTTAAGTTAGAAAAAACTAAAGGATCCTAAGAATTGCCTCCATAAAAGATGCAGTTAAATCAAGAGTCAAAAAAAACTAAAAGAGCCTAAGAATTGCCTCTAGAAAAAAATGAATTGGAATAAAACTCGAGTTTGAAAGCATGACTATTCTGGTAAACTAAAGGAGTCTAGGCACATATTTGTTCACAAAACATGCACACACTGCACAAGAACTATAGCATGGTTTCGAATAAATCCAGAAACGCCCAACAAGGTATGGCTCGTTATAGGGCATGTGTGGTAGGTAATGAAAAGTTCACTGAATTAAGCCAAACCAAAAAGTTTTTATTTTTAGGTCATATTTGCTTGAGGGCAAGCAAGAACTTGAGTTTGGATTTCATTGCATTTAGGATAGATTTCTTCATATGCATAACAATTAGATAAAATGGCACAGTTGCTACTGATTTTGATTGCTTTTGTAGGAATCTACTGTGGCAGACTCAGGGCAGCAAAGGAGCAGAGCTGGATCACAGGATTGGAGTCGAGGAGAAAACAATGCCGTGGCAGCCATGATGATAGAAGGGTGAAGTGGAAAAGTGAAGTGGAGTTCGACAGATAGAGAATTTCAAGCCAGTCTGTCGTGGACCACTCCTATATTTTTCTGAGCGTTGAGGCAAAATCAAGGCCAAGCCCAAGGTTCAAGGAAGAAACCCAAAGCAAGAAAAGAGGACGAGTTAAAGGCATCTTCTCAGAAGATTTAATCTTTAACAGAGTTGTACTTTAGTTTAAACTTGTATTCTTGCTACACTAGAAAACTTGGACCTGAGGCCTATATAAAGGCATGTAATTCGACCTAGGGGAAAATATCTCATTCCTAGCCGTCTTCCCCAAAACCCTTGTCGTTTTTCCTTCTTCATCATGTTCTAAATTCCCCCTAGGGCTAAGGGTTGATTCTGTAAAGTAGTTGCAAGGATTGTACTGTTTTAGGAATTTTTTGTTCAAGCAATAAAAACTTCAAGTTTATTTATTCTGGTTTTTACATCTCGCAAGAGTATCGGGAGAGCATTGTGAGGTTATCCATTTGTTTGATATCGGGAGAGTCAAGCATACGAACGAAATAAATACGCATTTTCCAGTTCATGGTTAAACCATCTCGGGCCTAGGGATAGGACGAGGTTCAGTGGCTAATAAAGAATTCAGAAACATCGATGTTCATCCTTTGATTCACGCCGGGAGGTATCATCCAAGAAGTGTTCATCGAAAGACTTGGGCCTAGGTATAGGACAAGTCATAACAGGGATTCTTGCCAAACTTGAAGTGCAGAGTTGTGTGTTCGCTGCCGCGACAGGTGCTGCCGCGACAGGGACGACGACAGAACAGAAGTTTCTATTCAGTACAACACCTGCACTACCGAGCAAATCAATATCGGCATATTTCTCAACCCTGGACTTTCACTCTTTTATTTTAGTTATTATTCACGATTACTCTACAATCATTTTAAACTCTTTCTCTCTCTCGTGCAGCAATTTTAGGATAAATCTATTTCCAGTCCCTGTGGAGACGATATCCGATACTCCAAGTATCACTTTACTACTTGCGTCGTGTACACTTGCACTATTTGCGATATTACTTTTGACACGCAACAGTTTCACCTGCGACTCGGCTATCAAGCCACCATCACGCGATATACTCAACCGAGCAAATATAGCTCTCAGCTCAACAGCTACCTTCCTACTCAAAGCATCAACCACCACATTGGCCTTTCCAAGATGATACTCAATGGTCAGATCATAATCCTTAAGCAACTCCAACCACCTTTGTTGCCTAAGATTTAGCTCCTCTTGCGACATAAGATACTTCAAACTCTTATGGTCGGTGTAAACCACACACTTCTCACCATAAAGATAGTGCCTCCAAATCTTCAATGCAAACACCACCGCAGCTAGCTCTAGATCATGAGTAGGATAGTTGCGCTCATGCACATTCAACTACCTAGACGCATAAGCTACAACCTTCCCACCTTGCATCAACACGCAACCCAAACCAACATATGATGTAATGCTATAGACTACAAACTCCTTACCCGATTCTGGTTGATCAAGACATGAGCCTGTGTCAACGCTTCCTTCAACTTCTCGAAAGCTTGTTGCCTAACATCCATCCACTCAAAGTGAACATTATTTTGCAACAACTTGGTCAAAGGAGCAGCAATCTTGGAAAAACCCTCGACAAACCTCCTGTAATAACCAGCCAAACCAAGGAAACTTCGCACCTCCGTCACCGAATTAGGCGTTTTCCAACTCATCACTGTCTCAACCTTGTGCGGATCAACCCGAATACCTTCGGCTGACACAACATGTCCAAGAAAGACCACCTCCTTGAGCCAAAACTTACACTTGCTCGGCTTAGCATAAAGCTGATTCTCCAACAACACTTGTAACACAATTCTCAAATGCTTATCATGATCCTCCTCAGTACGCGAGTACACGAGAATATCATCGATAAACACTACCAGAAACTGATATAAAAACTCATGGAACACCTTATTCATCATATCCATGAATGCAGCTGGTGCATTTGTCAACCCAAACGGCATCACCAAGAACTCATAATGGCCATACCTAGTCTGAAAAGTTGTCTTAGGTACATCCACATCCTTAACCTTTAATTTGTAATACCCTGACCTCAAATCAATCTTTGAAAACACCGAAGCACCACGAAACTGGTCAAACAAATCATCGATCCTCGGCAAAGGGTACTTATTCTTAATTGTCAACTTGTTCAGTTGCCGAAAATCTATACACATACGCATCGTACCATCCTTCTTCTTCACAAACAGAACCGGTGCACCCCAAGGTGAAATACTTGGCCTTATGAACCCTCAATCAAGCAACTCCTGAAGTTGCATCTTCAACTCCTTTAACTCCTTATGTGCCATACAGTAAGGAATAATAGACACGGGAGTCGTATTCTCATACAATTCTATGACAAACTCAAACTCTCGATTCGGTGGCAACCCATGCAACTACTCCGGAAAAACACCTGGCAACTCACATATTGTTCGTATGTCTAGCACTCGTACTTCCTTCGTACCAAGGTTCATCACATACGCCAAGAAAGCTTCACAAACCAACTCCATCATTGGACTCGCTTCAAGAGCCGAAATTGCATTAGACAAGAACTTCACATTCTCACCTACAATTACCACTTCTTAATCATCTGCAAGCTTCAAGGTGACTCTCTTAACATTAAAATCCACCACAGCTCAATGCTCAACCAACCAATCAATTCCAAGAATTACATCAAAACCATAAAAAGGTAATTCCATCAAACCAACTAAAAACACATGGCCTTGAACAGATAATAGGCACCTCCTATGCAATTTCCTTGTAACAACAGTTTCACCAAAAGAGCTTGTCACTTGCTTTCCTGTAACCCCCGTAGCCCGGCCTAGACGGTTGACTCGAACTACGAAGATTACACGGGGAAACCCAAAGTCAACCCGAAAGTCAACCTTGATTAACGACCCTTTTTTTCTTTTTAAAATTGTCTAGATGCACATTTAACCTAGGCATACTCTTCAGATAAGCATACTCAAAAATCACAGCAATCGGAAAACGATAAGGGACCCAATTGCACAAAATACGAAATTAAGGACCAAATTGTAAATTCTGAAAATTAAGAAGACTTTACCAATTTTTAAGTTACCATTATGAAATTAGTCATGTTTCATGCCTCTCTGCAAAATTTCATCTCAAACGGACATCTCAAACTCAAGCAATTGCACAAACAAGAAACGAGACTAAAACGTAAAGCTTGCAAACCATCAGGTGTTCAGAAACGGGTCTAGGCCGTTCAGGAACACCCCTTGGCAGTAGCCAAAGTGTTCAAAAACGGGCTAGGCCGTTCAGGAACACCCTAGCCAAAACAAGGGCCTGTTTCGAAACAGACAAGGGTGTTTCGAAACACCCTGCCCAGAAACAGCAGTTTGGCCTGTTTTAACACCTTTAAACCCCATCAAACGTGCTCCAAACCATTCCACAATAAATCAAGAACATGCCAAACATCAAACCTACCAATTTGCATCAAAATATAGATACAAAACCACCCCTAGATGCACCAACTGATTCAACACATCCAACACTCAATCATGCTTTTCAAACAAGAAGCATAGCATAACAACTTAAGCATAAAAAGATTCAAACGTTGCAAGCTTACACCACATAGTTCAAAATCATAAACCAAACTTGTCCAACATACAAATCCTCTCTAAACAACAATATAAGAGATTCTTCCCCCATTTCCTTTATTATCTTTAGCTATTAACCGAGACATACATCTCAAGTGGAGTTCCCCCTTGAATCCCTTGCTTCTCGCTGCTCCAACTTCAAATGTCTGCATTGATGGACAAAAAGGAGCGTAAGCACATAATGCTTAGTGAGGAATGCTCAAAACCAAAACACCATCAATGCAGCGAATCATAAAACCACTTTTAAAAGCAACTCGATTTCATAAACCAAAGCATTGTTTGAAAACCCCTTTTCAACAACGTGCTTAAAACCATGCATTGCTCAATCATGAAAACCAATCCTTAGCTTAGAAAGCTAAGCAAGCCTTTTCAAAACATAAACTTGCAAAACCATCAATTTAACCACACCATGCATAAACACCATATGCAAGGTTAAATTCAAACCCTTGGAAGTCACTTCCAATTCACAACATACCTTTCTCATCCTTGATTATCACTTTAAGCAATAAACCTTTTAAACCATTTTCTCATTCATTAAAACACATGCATTACAAATGCAACATATGAACCACAACATCAATATTTGCAACTCATGCTTTTGAAAACAAGTCTTCACAAGACTTCAATGCACTAAAGAGATCTCATGCACACATGCACCATCCTCAATAGATAATCAACACTTGTTCAAACTAACAAGTACACATGCATTCATAATACATTAAGCAAATCTCATGCAACCATGCATCAATTCAAGCATCTCATGCTTCATTAAATTCAAGAACATTAGTTGGCTTCCAAGTGATCAACCAAATCCACTTTTCAACTCAACATCCAATCGGATACGCGGATCAGAAGCGTTGTCCCCACGCTTCATACACCCTACCAATCCAAGGTCCCCAAATGGACTTTTAAACACCATTTGACCTTACCATTCACAAGGTTCCCATGTATGGACTTTTAAACACCATACAACCTTAACTTTCACAAGGTTCCCATGTATGGACTTTTAAACACCATACAACCTTAACTTTCACAAGGTTCCCATGTATGGACTTTTAACCACCATACAACCTTAACTTTTACAAGGTTCCCATGTATGGACTTTTAAACACCATACAACCTTAACTTTCACAAGGTTCCCATGTATGGACTTTTAAACACCATACAACCTTAACTTTCACAAGGTTCCCATGTATGGACTTCTAACCACCATACAACCTTAACATGCACAAGGTTCCCATATATGGACTTTTAAACACCATATAACCTTAGCATCACCGATTGGTAGTTGTATAACATCACTAACGAGATCCGGGACACCCTATACAAGATCCACACATGGACTTTACACCACCATTGTGATCTTAACAAGCACAAGGTCCACCAATGGAATTTTAACCACCATTATTACCTTTGCTTACCCAAGGTCCTCGAATGGGATTCCAATCACCATTATAACCTTAACCATCTCGTTAGGATACTTGGATGGAGTTTACCGGTTCACACTTAACCACTCCACATCCAAGGCGACTTTATTCACGGTGCACCCAATCCTATAGCCGGCTAACTATATCCGATCAAAGAACCAAGAACCACTTACATCACTTACCAATATAACCATCTTACCACATTAATCCTTTAATTCACATGCATAACCATAATGCAAAATTCATCATTTACCATCATCAATTCACTGTTTTTAAAGCATTACACAAAGCCATTAAACAACATGCAACACCATGCATCAAAACCACAATTTCCATGTACAAAACCAAGGATCTCTTACCTTGAGCACCCTTCACATATGGCTTTCAAAACCAGCATTAAACCATGCTAAAACATGCTTCCAAACAGAATTTAAAACATGCAAATCATATGCATTGCAACCATCAATCACAATTGCTTAAAAAGCCAATTCACAACACAAACCAAGAGCGAAAATCCATTTACTTACTCTTGAGCTTAGCAAAGTTGTTTAGACTTAAACTAAGCTCCCAAACCTTCAAACCTTGGTTTAAAAGCTGAAAACCCAACTTCACTCACCGATACACAAAACAAGGCTAGCCAACAAGCCTTCCAAGCATTCGGAACCTTCCACACCACCTCAAATGCTCACGGATCTTCTTCCCCTGTTTCAAGCACATAACAACAGAAGATTAATGCATCATTATGCATTAAAAACACCAGCAACACAACTAAACTCGCTGCTCATCACAAACCCAACATTTCGGCTACCAAACACAACCGAAATCACCACCAAACACTTCCGAAACTTAACCCAGCCAAGATCCATCACTTCTAACCATTTTTAAACATCAATTAACATCCAAAATGATCACAATCACGTCCTTATACCTCCAGCTATAACAGATCATCAAAAACACCCCAAAAACAACCAAAAACATCAAGCAAAACTTAGGAAATTCAACCTATTCGGGATTGCATTGATAAAACCTCAATTCCTTATCAATTTAACATTCATTTAACATCAATTTGACACCTCAAAGCACTGCCCAAACAGATCTCACGAAATTTCACCAAAAATCACCAAATCTTGCATTTTAAAGCCAAAATCAAGATTACCATTGTAAAACCTTTAATAAATCATAATTCAAGGATTGAGAACTTGGGAATTTCAGTAAAGAACTGAGAGTTTAGAGGAGAAGGACGTTCTTACCTCCAAACTTGAGTTTCTCCCTTTTTGGAACCAAAATCTTGAAAATTCCACTTAGCAAATGGTGAGGTTTTGTTGAAGAAATGATTAGAGATCAAAAGAGAATTGAAAAGAGATGTTTAGGTGACAAAATCAGAAGAAAATCTCTGGAGAAAAGATGTTTGGGTTGAGAGAAAATGAGGGAAAAGAAAATAGAAGATTGAGAGAAAAGTTAGTTAGAAAATGACAAAATATCTTCCCTCCACTTTTCTTTTATTTAAAAACCATTTAATAAACCTTTAATATTTTAGAAAAATCTGGAGAAACTCCCATTGGGTAAATAGCTCCTTAAATATTCAAAGTTTCAATTCTTTCTAAAACAGTCACGCAACTTTCAAAAATTACATTTTGGTCACTAGCCAAAATGTCACCCTTCCCAACCTCATTTTGTAAAATTGATTTCACAGTTCACTTATATATATTAAAAGAGGATTTTAGGACATTTTTCCATATTTTTAATGCAATCCGAACTAGGCTTTCCTAATTTCACCTTTATATATTCGAACCGCAACCCGACCGGTCCGGTCCAAACCCAAAACTTCCAAGCCCAAAACCGGGGCGTTACAACTCTCCCCCTCTTAGGAAATTTCGTCCCCGAAATTTCAACTGGCGAAAAGAGCACAACCAAACTTCTCAAGCAACACGCAAACAACACAAGAGACTTAACTACCACTGAACACTCTCTCCACAAACTCCACCCAAACTCAACACCACCACATACTGTTCACAAATTCCAGAACACTCAGATGTTAACCACATCTTAACTTTTCACACTTCCAGACTGCACATAGCCTCAACAACAACCTGAAGAATCTCAAACTTTTTACAACATATTCCACCTTAACACACAACTCCCAAAACTTGTTCACACAGTGACACCAACCAATTCAATCAGCCACTATGTAACACACAACCTTCACTGCTTCTAATACTCTTTGCAACCTCCCCGACCTCTTTCAAAGATTTCTCAACAAGCAAAAATTCTTAAGCAACAACCGCCTACCCAAACTCCTCAACATAAAGCTGACATTCCTTCACATCTGCTGCTGTCATTGTCATAACAACTCACCAGGGCTACTCACACAAAATCCAAAATTTACATCACAAACCCCAACCTTGACTCCACCAGCCGTTCCACACACCACCAACTGATTTCAAAAGAAAATTCACTTACTCACAACCAACCAACCACTTCCCACAAGAACTCATTCAACCAACAATGGCCTTCGATCTCACAATGCCTTTCCACCTCAAGCTTTGACCACCACACTTGCCTTACTAGAACACCGCCCAACCTGAACATACATATCATCTTCTCAACTCCTCGAAGATTGCTACGAACTCTCACCCACATAAACAACCCTTCTATTACAACATCCATGCCAAGCTACCACAGCACTTTAAAAACACAACCACTAACCTGCAACATCACTTAACACCAAGGAACTACCTCTTCTACTAGCCATTCAAAACCACATGACCGTTTCTAACTTCAACCGGTACTCCTCTCCACCAAACCACCAAACTCATTAAGCACCAAACACCTTCCTTCTACCACATACTATACCGCACTCACTATTACTAACAACATGCTTAATACCCTCCTTTACTTCTATCCTTCACTCAGCACCAAAACAACCTCTAAAACCCATCATCCAACCTAACCCAACCACAACACTAACATACTCGATTAGTTATTAGCGAGTGTGAACGTTCGTATGCATGGTCACCAATATGCCCTATTAATGCCTAATGTACATGTATGCAAAACCTCTAATGTCATGCCACATGTATGCATGGACCAGCACATATAAAATATAGCATATAACAATGATTTTAACTGTGCATGAATGCCAGTTCACACCCTCCAATAACATCCTCAGAATCCGTCTAAGAACAACCCCTCCACCTCACTTCTAACTTGACCCATTCTATCATTCTAACAACTCATTATCCACAAGATACTCACTAAAGCCCTCTTCACACTAAGGAGGTTCCCAAACAGCAACATCAACTATCTCAACATGCTAACAACAAAACCATACTCACTACGCAAGAAAAACCAACAGATACCAAACTAGGATACTAGAGCAAAGGCTACTTAACAAGGTTACCTGAAAACACCTCACTACCCTGAAGCTTCAACAGACGAGCTCTCTTCCACGCAGAACCACCATCCTCCAGCTGCACCGTCGCAGCATCAGCTAGCACACTAAGATCACCACCATCTCCCTGCGGTAAAGAACCCTGGCGGTTCCTAGCCAACATCAAACAATCACGTCTCATGTGTCCAACAGACCCACATTTCCAACAGATTTCCTCTTTCAAACTCTTCACAACTTTCTGCTCTTTCTGCCACCTCCGAACCTTGCCTCGGCCGTGCCCACGACCCTTCAGAGACCCCTTGGCTACCACTGAAGCTGACTTCACCCCAAGAGAACAATTTCGCTTCACATGCTCTTTAGAACCACAGTTCCAACAAGCACCCGCGCCCCAACAACCTCCAACATGGCGCCTTCCACAACGGTCACACACTGGTAGCTGAGCCTCCACTCCTTGATCAAGCAGCACTTGCCCCAGATCTGCTCTACCTTCGACTTGCTTAACCCTTGGGAATTTTTCCCCAAGATACCTTTCATAAAAGGCAGACACAAAGAAATCCCAATCAATATCGTGGATGTGCGATGCCACCGCCACAGATGTCCACCAGGCACATGCATCCTCCAACATCAAAGAGACAACACTTCCCAGCTTACAGGCATAATCACAGCCTTCCTGATCCAAAATCAGAATCACACTGACCAACCAGGCCTCAAACGTCTCAGGTGACGAACCATGATACTCCACAGCACCCAAATCATGCAACCGCTGTTTCGGCAAACCCACACATCCCACAGCCAGCATATCCACTGACCTTACCTTCGCCACAACCTGAGATGTTCCCAACACCTCCTGCACAATAGATGATGAACTCTTCATCACAGAACCAACTTCTTCCTTCTGCCTTACCATCCCAACCCCAGGCACAGAAGACTGAGACGAAACATCTCCACTAAAGGGTGAATTCCATGCCTTAACAACCTGCCCTAAGGCAGCAACCATCTCACCCAACTGCCATTCTTTCATCGACTTCGCCATACTATTAACAACAAGCAATCACAACAAAACAAACAAAACCATTAGACCAGCTTAAAGCAAGGATTCAAACTCCAACTCCAAAATAACACAATAGCTATAATAATAAGGCAATGGGTATCCCGAATCCTCCCCTTTTTCATGACATAACAGTCAACACAAACATGGATATCTCAACATCAAGCATATCAAACAACATTTCGATCATGCTTACATCAAACAGCGTCCACTTGCAACAGCATAACATCATCAACATATCATACCCATTACACTTCCATCATGCATCAAATCAGCTCGCAACATCAACTTGACATCAGCACAAACCACATGAGCTCAATGAAGATTCATAACCACAAAGCATACTTGAAAACATCATCAATTTGCTCAGAAACACGTGTTTCAACCAACTTTCAACCACACATCAGGGTAACATCAAACACACATTAAAACAACTTACCGCTTTCCCCAAGCATTCGCAACTCAGCTCTGATACCACCAAATGTAACCCCCGTAGCCCGGCCTAGACGGTTGACCCAAACTACGAAGATTACACGGGGAAAACCAAAGTCAACCCGAAAGTCAACCTTGATTAACGACCCTTTTTTTTATTTTTAAACTTGTCTAGATGCACATTTAACCTAGGCATACTCTTGAGATAAGCATACTCAAAAATCACAGCAATCGGAAAACGATAAGGGACCCAATTGTACAAAATACGAAATTAGGGACCAAATTGTAAATTCTGAAAATTAAGAGGACTTTACCAATTTTTAAGTTACTATTATGAAATTAGTCATGTTTCATGCCTCTCTGCAAAATTTCATCTCAAACGGACATCTCAAACTCAAGCAATTGCACAAACAAGAAACGAGACTAAAACGTAAAGCTTGCAAACCATCAGGTGTTCAGAAACGGGTCTAGGCCGTTCAGGAACACCCCTTGGCAGTAGCCAAAGTGTTCAGAAACAGGCTAGGCCGTTCAGGAACACCCTAGCCAAAACAAGGGCCTGTTTCGAAACAGGCAAGGGTGTTTCGAAACACCCTGCCCAGAAACAGCAGTTTGGCCTGTTTTAACACCTTTAAACCCCATCAAACGTGCTCCAAACCATTCCACAATAAATCAACAACATGCCAAACATCAAACCTACCAATTTGCATCAAAATCTAGATACAAAACCACCCCTAGATGCACCAACTCATTCAACACATCCAACACTCAATCATGCTTTTCAAACAAGAAGCATAGCATAACAACTTAAGCATAAGAAGATTCAAACGTTGCAAGCTTACACCACATAGTTCAAAATCATAAACCAAACTTGTCCAACATACAAATCCTCTCTAAACAACAATATAAGAGATTCTTCCCCCATTGCCTTTATTATCTTTAGCTATTAACCGAGACATACATCTCAAGTGGAGTTCCCCCTTGAATCCCTTGCTTCTCGCTGCTCCAACTTCAAATGTCTGCATTGATGGACAAAAAGGAGCGTAAGCACATAATGCTTAGTGAGGAATGCTCAAAACCAAAACACCATCAATGCAGCGAATCATAAAACCACTTTTAAAAGCAACTCGATTTCATAAACCAAAGCATTGTTTGAAAACCCCTTTTCAACAACGTGCTTAAAACCATGCATTGCTCAATCATGAAAACCAATCCTTAGCTTAGAAAGCTAAGCAAGCCTTTTCAAAACATAAACTTGCAAAACCATCAATTTAACCACACCATGCATAAACACCATATGCAAGGTTAAATTCAAACCCTTGGAAGTCACTTCCAATTCACAACATACCTTTCTCATCCTTGATTATCACTTTAAGCAATAAACCTTTTAAACCATTTTCTCATTCATTAAAACACATGCATTACAAATGCAACATATGAACCACAACATCAATATTTGCAACTCATGCTTTTGAAAACAAGTCTTCACAAGACTTCAATGCACTAAAGAGATCTCATGCACACATGCACCATCCTCAATAGATAATCAACACTTGTTCAAACTAACAAGTACACATGCATTCATAATACATTAAGCAAATCTCATGCAACCATGCATCAATTCAAGCATCTCATGCTTCATTAAATTCAAGAACATTATATTGGCTTCCAAGTGATCAACCAAATCCACTTTTCAACTCAACATCCAATCGGATACGCGGATCACAAGCGTTGTCCCCATGCTTCATACACCCTACCAATCCAAGGTCCCGAAATGGACTTTTAAACACCATTTGACCTTACTATTCACAAGGTTCCCATGTATGGACTTTTAAACACCATACAACCTTAACTTTCACAAGGTTCCCATGTATGGACTTTTAAACACCATACAACCTTAACTTTCACAAGGTTCCCATGTATGGACTTTTAACCACCATACAACCTTAACTTTTACAAGGTTCCCATGTATGGACTTTTAAACACCATACAACCTTAACTTTCACAAGGTTCCCATGTATGGACTTTTAAACACCATACAACCTTAACTTTCACAAGGTTCCCATGTATGGACTTCTAACCACCATACAACCTTAACATGCACAAGGTTCCCATATATGGACTTTTAAACACCATATAACCTTAGCATCACCGATTGGTAGTTGTATAACATCACTAACGAGATCCGGGACACCCTATACAAGATCCACACATGGACTTTACACCACCATTGTGATCTTAACAAGCACAAGGTCCACCAATGGAATTTTAACCACCATTATTACCTTTGCTTACCCAAGGTCCTCGAATGGGATTCCAATCACCATTATAACCTTAACCATCTCGTTAGGATACTTGGATGGAGTTTACCGGTTCACACTTAACCACTCCACATCCAAGGCGACTTTATTCACGGTGCACCCAATCCTATAGCCGGCTAACTATATCCGATCAAAGAACCAAGAACCACTTACATCACTTACCAATATAACCATCTTACCACATTAATCCTTTAATTCACATGCATAACCATAATGCAAAATTCATCATTTACCATCATCAATTCACTGTTTTTAAAGCATTACACAAAGCCATTAAACAACATGCAACACCATGCATCAAAACCACAATTTCCATGTACAAAACCAAGGATCTCTTACCTTGAGCACCCTTCACATATGGCTTTCAAAACCAGCATTAAACCATGCTAAAACATGCTTCCAAACAGAATTTAAAACATGCAAATCATATGCATTGCAACCATCAATCACAATTGCTTAAAAAGCCAATTCACAACACAAACCAAGAGCGAAAAGCCATTTACTTACTCTTGAGCTTAGCAAAGTTGTTTAGACTTAAACTAAGCTCCCAAACCTTCAAACCTTGGTTTAAAAGCTGAAAACCCAACTTCACTCACTGATACACAAAACAAGGCTAGCCAACAAGCCTTCCAAGCATCCGAAACCTTCCACACCACCTCAAATGCTCACGGATCTTCCTCCCTTGTTTCAAGCACATAACAACAGAAGATTAATGCATCATTATGCATTAAAAACACCAGCAACACAACTAAACTCGCTGCTCATCACAAATCCAACATTTCGGCTACCAAACACAACCGAAATCACCACCAAACACTTCCGAAACTTAACCCAGCCAAGATCCATCATTTCTAACCATTTTTAAACATCAATTAACATCCAAAATGATCACAATCACGTCCTTATACCTCCAGCTATAACAGATCATCAAAAACACCCCAAAAACAACCAAAAACATCAAGCAAAACTTAGGAAATTCAATCTATTCGGGATTGCATTGATAAAACCTCAATTCCTTATCAATTTAACATTCATTTAACATCAATTTGACACCTCAAAGCACTGCCCAAACAGATCTCACGAAATTTCACCAAAAATCACCAAATCTTGCATTTTAAAGCCAAAATCAAGATTACCATTGTAAAACCTTTAATAAATCATAATTCAAGGATTGAGAACTTGGGAATTTCAGTAAAGAACTGAGAGTTTATAGGAGAAGGACGTTCTTACCTCCAAACTTGAGTTTCTCCCTTTTTGGAACCAAAATCTTGAAAATTCCACTTAGCAAATGGTGAGGTTTTGTTGAAGAAATGATTAGAGATCAAAAGAGAATTGAAAAGAGATGTTTAGTTGACAAAATCAGAAGAAAATCTCTGGAGAAAAGATGTTTGGGTTGAGAGAAAATGAGGAAAAAGAAAGTAGAAGATTGAGAGAAAAGTTAGTTAGAAAATGACAAAATATCTTCCCTCCACTTTTCTTTTATTTAAAAACTATTTAATAAACCTTTAATATTTTAGAAAAATCTGGAGAAACTCCCATTGGGTAAATAGCTCCTTAAAGATTCAAAGTTTCAATCCTTTCTAAAACAGTCACGCAACTTTCAAAAATTACATTTTGGTCACTAGCCAAAATGTCACCCTTCCCAACCTCATTTTGTAAAATTGATTTCACAGTTCACTTATATATATTAAAAGAGGATTTTAGGACATTTTTCCATATTTTTAATGCAACCCGAACTAGGCTTTCCTAATTTTACCTTTATATATTCGAACCGCAACCCGACCGGTCCGGTCCAAACCCAAAACTTCCAAGCCCAAAACTGGGGCGTTACAACTCTCCCCCTCTTAGGAAATTTCGTCCCCGAAATTTCAACTGGCGAAAAGAGCACAACCAAACTTCTCAAGCAACACGCAAACAACACAAGAGACTTAACTACCACTGAACACTCTCTCCACAAACTCCACCCAAACTCAACACCACCACATACTATTCACAAATTCCAGAAAACTCAGATGTTAACCACATCTTAACTTTTCACACTTCCAGACTGCACATAGCCTCAACAACAACCTGAAGAACCTCAAACTTTTTACAACATATTCCACCTTAACACACAACTCCCAAAACTTGTTCACACAGTGACACCAACCAATTCAATCAGCCACTATGTAACACACAACCTTCACTGCTTCTAATACTCTTTGCAACCTCCCCGACCTCTTTCAAAGATTTCTCAACAAGCAAAAATTCTTAAGCAACAACCGCCTACCCAAACTCCTCAACATAAAGCTGACATTCCTTCACATCTGCTGCTGTCATTGTCATAACAACTCACCAGGGCTACTCACACAAAATCCAAAATTTACATCACAAACCCCAACCTTGACTCCGCCAGTCGTTCCACACACCACCAACTGATTTCAAAAGAAAATTCACTTACTCACAACCAACCAACCACTTCCCACAAAAACTCATTCAACCAACAATGGCCTTCGATCTCACAATGCCTTTCCACCTCAAGCTTTGACCACCACACTTGCCTTACTAGAACACCGCCCAACCTGAACATACATACCATCTTCTCAACTCCTCGAAGATTGCTACGAACTCTCACCCACATAAACAACCCTTCTATTACAACATCCATGCCAAGCTACCTCAGCACTTTAAAAACACAACCACTAACCTGCAACATCACTTAACACCAAGGAACTACCTCTTCTACTAGCCATTCAAAACCACATGACCGTTTCTAACTTCAACCGGTACTCCTCTCCACCAAACCACCAAACTCATTAAGCACCAAACACCTTCCTTCTACCACATACTATACCGCACTCACTATTACTAACAACATGCTTAATACCCTCCTTTACTTCTATCCTTCACTCAGCACCAAAACAACCTCTAAAACCCATCATCCAACCTAACCCAACCACAACACTAGCATACTCGATTAGTTATTAGCGAGTGTGAACGTTCGTATGCATGGTCACCAATATGCCCTATTAATGCCTAATGTACATGTATGCAAAACCTCTAATGTCATGCTGTAACCCCCTTAACCCGGCCTAGACGGTTGACCTGAATTAAGAAAGTCACACGGGGAAAACCAAAGTCAACCCGAAAGTCAACCTTGATTAACGACCCTTTTTTTTCTTTTTTAAAACTTGTCTAGATGCATATTAAGCCTAATGGTGATCACACAAACATCATACCAAAAGATCACAAACATCAGAGATCAAACAGGGACCCAATTGAACAATTTACAACTTTAGGGACCAAATTGTAAATTCTGATAATTATAAGGACTTAATCCAAATTGAAGTTACCAACTTGAAATTAATCATGTTTCATACTTCTCTGTGAAATTTCAGCTCAAAAGGACTTCCCAAACTCATACAATTGCACAAACAAGTTTCAGGACCAAAACGCAAACAATTCAAAACACATAACTGCCACTGTCAGCCCCCAACGGTCGACCGTTCCGAAACGGGAGACAGCCCGTTTCAAAACGCGGGGCCGTTCCGAAACAGGCATAGCCCGTTTCGAAACGGGGGTCTGGCAGTGGCCTTTCCGTTTCGGAACGGCCCCTCCCGTTTCGGACGCCTAGGCACGATTAAGGCACCCGTTCCGAAACGGTAGGTGCTGTTCCGAAACACCCTGCCCAGATTACTCCAAAACTCCACTTTAAACATGCAATTACACAACCAATCATGCTCCGAATGTCACCAAACTTTACCAGCATGCAATTCAACATATATATAACATATTAGCATCATCAATTCAACCAAACATCATCATATGCAAAAAGCCCCAATTCTATAGGCATGCTTCCTACACAAGCTAGATATTCAAGCACCAAACTTACAAAACAAGCATATAAAGACCAACCACAAAAACCAGCATTTTCAACAACATTCAACATACTTAGGGAGTACAAAACATCTCCCAAAACATACACATTGGTCCCCCATTGCCAAATTACCAAAAGCTAAAATGTATTTAGAAAACCTTCCATACTTAGAGCTTTGTTTCCACTTGGATGCTTGCCCTCCTTGCTGCCCTCAAGTACTCTAATGCTCTGCATTATTGAATTAAGAAAACAAAGAGAGCGTAAGCAAAAGCTTAGTGAGGAATGCTCATTTAAACCATTCAATAATGCATTTATAAAACACTTTATAAATCATGCTTCAAACCATCATTTACACATGCTCAAAAGCATACTTAAACATGCATCTCATGCATCAAATCATAACATGTCATATTGGCCACAAGTGATAAATTCCATTTCTTTAAAAACAAGTTCATCAACTTTCACCCCAAGGACTTTTAAACACCTTGGCCCCAAGGACTTTTAAACACCTTGGCCTATGGACTTTTAAACATCATAGAATGTATCACATCAAGGACTTTTAAACACCTTGATCCCAAGGACTTTTAAACACCTTGGCCATGGACTTTTAAACACCATGAAATGTACCACATCAAGGACTTTTAAACACCTTGATCCCAAGGACTTTTAAACACCTTGGCCTATGGACTTTTAAACACCATAGAAAAGGATCACCTAAGGACTTTTAACCACCTTAGTGTCCACAACATGAACCATCCAAGGACTTTTAACCACCTTGATGTTCATAAGTAACAAGGCTCACTCAAGGACTTTTAACCACCTTAGCGACCTTAACATTTTAAAACCTCACTTGCCAATATACATCATTTTCATCACTTACATCACTGTTTTAAAGCATAAAACCAAGCCATATTCATCATGCATTTAAAAGCATTAAACCACATCATTTCAATGTACAAAAGCAAGGAACTCCTACCTAGAGTTACCTTCAACATATGGCTTACATCATCAGCAAAAACCATGCTAAAACATGCTTCCAAAACAGTATGTAAAACATGCAAATAATCATTTTGCATCACAACAAAATCATGGCCACCACTAGAGAGAAATTCCGAAAACTTACGCTCGAGCTTAGCAAAGTTGTTTAGACTTAAACTAAGCTCCCAGGACATTGGTTTCAAAGCCGAAAACCCAATTTCACTCACCGATTCCACTTCGCCTCTTGCCGAAGCACGAAATCAAGCTTCCGAATCAACAACTCTTGGATCCAAAGATGCCTCCCCTGATTAAACACATTAAAGCAGAGGTTTAATGCATCATCAAGCATCAAAAGCTTCAATGAAAGCACTCAAACTCGCTGCTCTCATTCCCACTCCAATTTCGGCCACCAAACACAACCGAAATTGCATCAAAACCACTTCTCAACAAAGCCCAGCCATAAACCAGCAAAACCTAACATCCATCAACACCATAAAACATCTAAAAACAACCTACAAACATCCTTATACCTCCAGCAACAACAGATCCACAAGATCACCACAAAAACATCCAAAAAACATAAGCTAAACTTAGGAAACTCAACCTATCCGGGATTGCATTAATCAAAACTCATTTCCTTATCAATTTAGAGTTCATTTAACATCAAAAACACATCTCAAATCACAGATCAATCAGATCTAACGAAAAATCATGAAAACCATCAAATCTTGCATTATAAGCCAAGATACAATTCCAAACTCAAAAGCCTTTAATTAAACATCAACTAAGAGTTGATAACTTGGGAATTTCAGTAAAGAACTGATAGTTTAGAGGAGAAGGACGTTCTTACCTCCAAACTTGTGTTTCTCCACTTTTTGGAATGAAAATCCTTGTTGAAACACTTAGCAATTGAAGAGATTTGAAGATACAATGATTTGGAATCAAATGAGAGTTGAATGGAGGGATTTAGGTGAAGAAATCAGATCCAATTCTCTGGAAAAGTAGTGTTTGGTTTGAGAGAAAATGATAGAAAGAAAGTTTAGCAAAGTTGGTTACAAAATCCAAAAATAGCCAAAATGGCTTCCCTCCAATTTTAATGACCTTTAAAATCAGATTTTAGACTTAAAATATCTTAGAAAAATCTGGAGAAATCATCTTTGGATTAATAGCTCCTTAAGGATTCAAAGTTTCAACTCTTTATAAAACAGTCACCAAACTTTCAAAATTTACATTTTGGTCACTAGCCAAAATGTCATACTTCCAAAACCCATTTTTCAAAATTGATTTCACAGTTCACTTAATTATATTAAAAGATGATTTTAGAACATTTTTCCATATTTTTAATGCAACCCGAACTAGGCTTTCCTAATTTCACCTCTTTAGATTCGAACAGCACTTTGACCAAACCGGTCAACGCCCAGAACTTCTAAGCCCAAAACCGGGGCGTTACAACTCTCCCCCCCTTAAGAAATTTCGTCCTCGAAATTTACCTGAAGGAAAGAGATAAGGAAACTGCTTCAGCATGTCTTCCTTCCGCTCCCACGTGGCTTCCTCAACACCGTGATGCTTCCACAGCACCTTCACCAACTCAATGGTCTTGCCACGAAGAACCTTGCTATCCGAATCCAGAACCTTCACCGGTTCCTCATCATAGGTCAAATCCAGATTCAAAACCACTTCCTCCACAGGCATCACATGCGAAGGATCAGATCTATACTTCCGGAGCATAGAAACATGAAACACATCATGAATCTTCTCCAACTCCTGAGGTAACCTCAACCGATACGCAACAGGACCCACACGCTCAACCACCTCATATGGTCCAATGTATCTAGGGCTCAACTTGCCCTTCCGGCCAAACCGCATCACCTTCTTCCAAGGCGAAACCTTCAAGAACACACGGTCACCCACCGCATACTCTATCTCCTTACGCTTCAAATCCGCGTAAGACTTCTGCCGATCAGAAGCAACCTTTAACCGCTCACAAATGAGCTTCACCTTCTCTGTGGTCCCTTTCAACAAAGCCGGCATCGAAACCAACTTTTGACCAGTCTCAGCCCAACAAAGAGGAGTCCTACACTTCCTCCCGTACAAAGCCTCATAAGGTGCCATCTGTATGCTCGCCTGATAACTGTTGTTATAAGCAAACTCAACCATAGGCAGATGCTTCTCCCAAGAACCTTGGAACTCAATCACGCAGCACCTCAACATATCCTCCAAAATCTGGATAACTCGCTCAGACTGACCATCCGACTGAGGATGATAGGATGTACTGAAATGCAACCTTTTACCCAGAGCTTGATGCAAACACCGCCAGAAACGCGATGTGAACCTCGGATCCCTATCCGACACAATCGACTTGGGCACACCATGCAGCCGCACAATCTCAGCAATGTACAGCTCTGCCAGCTTATCCAAAGAAAACGTAGTATGCACAGGCAAGAAATGTGCACACTTCGTCAGGCGATCCACAATCACCCAGACCGAATTCTTCTTCGATGGAGACAAAGGTAAACCAGATACAAAATCCATGGTAACCCTCTCCCACTTCCATTCAGGGATTTTCAACGGTTGCAACAAACCAGAAGGAAACTGATGCTCAGCCTTAACTCGCTGACACACCAAACACTTGCTCACGAACTCCGCAACGTCCTTCTTCAAACCAACCCAATAGTACTCATCACGAAGATCACGATACATCTTAGTACTACCAGGGTGCATAGCAAAAGGACTACTATGACCTTCAGTCAGAATAGCACGCCTCAACTCAGCATCATTGGGCACTACTATCCGACTCCCAAAACACAGCACACCATCATCATTGAAACAGAAATCCGAAGGTCTACCCTCCGCGATATCCTGAACATGAGACACCAAGGAATCATCCAACAACTGCTTATCCTTGATCAACTGAACCATAGACGGCTTCACATGCAACTCAGCCACAAGACCACCATCACGCGATATGCTCAAGCTAGCAAACATGGCTCTCAACTCAACAGCTACCTTCCTACTCAAGGCATCAGCAACAACATTAGCTTTTCCAGGATGATACTCAATCGTCAGATCATAATCCTTGAGCAACTCCAACCAACGCCGCTGCCTAAGATTCAACTCCTTCTGAGACATCAGATACCTCAAACTCTTGTGATCTGTGTACACAGTACACTTCTCACCATACAGATAATGCCTCCAGATCTTCAGAGCAAAAACCACTGCAGCCAGCTCAATATCGTGTGTAGGGTAATTGCGCTCATGCACTTTCAACTGCCGCGATGCATAAGCCACCACCTTACCCTCCTACATTAGCACACACCCCAAACCAACATAGGATGCATCACTGTAAACCACAAACTCTTTCCCTGATTCAGGCTGAATCAAGATAGGAGATTGCGTCAAAGCCGCCTTCAGCTTCTCAAAAGCCTGCTGTCTCGCTTCTGTCCACTCATACTTAACATCCTTCTGCAACAGCTTTGTCAAAGGAGCAGCAACCTTGGAAAACCCATCCACAAACCTTCGGTAGTATCCCGCCAAACCAAGGAAACTACAGACCTCATGAACAGACTTAGGAACCTTCCAGCTCATCACCGCCTCAATCTTCTGAGGATCAACACGAATCCCCTCAGCTGAGACCACATGCCCAAGAAAAACCACCTCTCTTAACCAGAACTCACACTTGCTCAGCTTAGCATAAAGCTGATTCTCCAACAAAGCTTGCAAAACAATCCTCAAATGCTCTTCATGCTCCTCCTCAGTACGCGAGTACACGAGGATATCATCAATGAACACCACGACAAACTTGTCCAGGTATTCATGAAACACACGATTCATCATGTCCATGAAAGCAGCAGGAGCATTTGTCAACCCAAACGGCATCACAAAAAACTCATAATGCCCATACCTTGTCCTGAAAGCTGTCTTAGGCACATCCACATCCTTCACCTTCAACTGATAATACCCTGACCTCAAGTCAATCTTAGAGAACACAGCAGCTCCCCGAAATTGATCAAAGAGATCATCAATCCTCGGCAAAGGATACCGATTCTTGATAGTCAACTTGTTCAGCTGACGGTAATCAATGCACATTCTCATAGTGCCATCCTTCTTCTTCACAAACAAGACCGGTGCTCCCCAAGGTGACACACTCGGCCGGATGAAACCACGATCAAGCAACTCTTGCAACTGCGTCTTCAGCTCCTTCAGCTCCTTAGGTGCCATTCTATAGGGAGTAATGGACACAGGAGTTGTATTCTCATACAGCTCAATTCCAAACTCCACCTCGCGGTTAGGAGGTAAACCAGGCAACTCCTCAGGAAAAACACCAGGAAACTCCTTTACAACCCTGATATCTTGCACCCTCAACTCCTTAGAGCTAGGATTCATCACAAAAGCTAGATAGGCTTCGCAACCTTGCCTCAGCATCCTGCTCGCCTCCAAAGAAGATACCACATTGGCAAGAAACTTCACATTCTCACCAACCACCACAACTTCATAATCATCCGCAAGCTTAAGCGAAACACGCTTATTCTCACAATCCACAACAGCACGATGCTCAGCAAGCCAATCCATACCAAGGATCACATCAAAACCATAGAAGGGCAACTCCATAAGATCAACATGAAAGACATGCTCTTGAACAACCAAAGGGCACCTTCTATACAACTTTCGAGTCACAACAGTCTCACCAAAAGAACTAGTGACCCGAACACCAACATCCAAAGACTCAACAGGCAAACCAAGCAATTCAGCATGCTCACGAAGAATATATGAATGCGTAGATCCAGAATCAATCAAAGAAAGCAATGACAAGGACTGCAAAGTAAAGGTACCTGCAATCACATCTGCATCATTCCTGCCCTCTCTCTGAGCATACACCCTCGCTTGGCCTCCACCTTCAGGCTGAATAGCTACAACATGAGCTACCCCTCGGCCACCTTCCTCTCTCCTCTGGAAATTACCACGGCCGCGCCCACGACCTCTCTGTGGTGCAGCAACAACAGGAGCACGCACCTGCTCACCAGCCATCCTCGGACAATCTCGCCTCAAGTGGTCCGCAGAACCACAATTCCAGCACCCATTCCCAGCATTACCAGTTGTTGCAACAGGAGCTTGTGCCACTCTCTCAGCACGAGGACAGTCACGCTTCAAGTGACCACGGGAACCACAGATCCAACAAGCACTAGGATCAGCTCTAGCATTGCCTCCTCTAGCAGGTGCACCACCACCTCTCCTGGCTGAGGACTGATACTTCTGATCTCGTCCCCTCTTGTTCCGTCCACCTCCGGATCTATATTCAGCAGCTCGCTTGCCAGCACCCTTAGCAGACAAACTCAGGTTCATCTCAACGTCCTTTGCTCGGCCCACCAACACATCAAAATCATCATACCCGGCGGCCAGCAAATACATCTTAACATCCGTCACAAGACCGTAACGGAACCTCTCGCACCTTGCCCTCTCATCAGGTATCAGCTCCGGTGCATACTGACTGAGCCGTACAAACTGTACCTCGTACTCAGCTACACTCATGCTCCCTTGGGTAAGAGACATGAATTCCCGCTTTTTCTCATCCAGATATCTCACTCCCAGATATCTTCTTTTAAACACATTCTGAAAGAATGTCCAGGTAACATCAGCTTCAGCCATTCCAGAAATGGTAGTCGTCCACCATGTATAAGCATCGTCCTGCAGCAAGGACACAACACAGCCCAGCTTTTGCACATCCGTGCAACTCATCTGACCCAAGATACGCTTGGTACTTTCCAGCCAAGCCTCAGAACTCTCAGCTGACAAACCTCTAAACTCAGTCCCTCCAAGACTGCGCAGACGCTCCAAAGGCAATCTGACTCCAGCATCTCCCTGATGCCCAGCTCCCTGAGCTCCAGCTACTGCTGCTCGAAAAGCACCCGCAATAGCTTGTACCAAAACAGACATATCAGGCATAGCTTGCCCCTGACCAACCTCTGGTCCAGCAGCTCCAGCACCAGCATCAGCTGCAGCTTCAGCTCCCGCACCTCCAGCACCACCACCAGGCGGAGGAGGGGGTAACACAGCACTACCAGTGTGCTCTTCATTCTCATTCTCGTTAGGAGCCGTAGCTCTCGCATTACCTCTTAACTCTCTACGTGGTGCCATACTTTTACCATGCAATCACAACACAAATAAAACAAAGTCAGGCCCAGCAAGGTAAGCAATCCAAGTATTCAAGCTCAATTTCATTTCAAAACAACATCTTTCCTTTAGCTTTTTTTTGGCAATGGGTACCCTCAACATGCAACATCAGAGCATACAACTCAACTGCATCAACATTTCAAACCACTGAACATGCTTTCAACAACAAGCATTCATAGCATACATACTTCAATCATGCATACAAACATTCCCAATTACTCGAGAACTCAGCTCTGATACCACCAAATGTAACCCCCTTAACCCGGCCTAGACGGTTGACCCGAATTAAGAAAGTCACACGGGGAAAACCAAAGTCAACCCGAAAGTCAACCTTGATTAACGACCCTTTTTTTTCTTTTTAAAACTTGTCTAGATGCATATTAAGCCTAATGGTGATCACACAAACATCATACCAAAAGATCACAAACATCAGAGATCAAACAGGGACCCAATTGAACAATTTACAACTTTAGGGACCAAATTGTAAATTCTGATAATTATAAGGACTTAATCCAAATTGAAGTTACCAACTTGAAATTAATCATGTTTCATACTTCTCTGTGAAATTTCAGCTCAAAAGGACTTCCCAAACTCATACAATTGCACAAACAAGTTTCAGGACCAAAACGCAAACAATTCAAAACACATAACTGCCACTGTCAGCCCCCAACGGTCGACCGTTCCGAAACGGGAGACAGCCCGTTTCGAAACGCGGGGCCGTTCCGAAACAGGCATAGCCCGTTTCGAAACGGGGGTCTGGCAGTGGCCTTTCCATTTCGGAACGGCCCCTCCCGTTTCGGACGCCTGGGCACGATTAAGGCACCCGTTCCGAAACGGTAGGTGCTGTTCCGAAACACCCTGCCCAGATTACTCCAAAACTCCACTTTAAACATGCAATTACACAACCAATCATGCTCCGAATGTCACCAAACTTTACCAGCATGCAATTCAACATATATATAACATATTAGCATCATCAATTCAACCAAACATCATCATATGCAAAAAGCCCCAATTCTATAGGCATGCTTCCTACACAAGCTAGATATTCAAGCACCAAACTTACAAAACAAGCATATAAAGACCAACCACAAAAACCAGCATTTTCAACAACATTCAACATACTTAGGGAGTACAAAACAACTCCCAAAACATACACATTGGTCCCCCATTGCCAAATTACCAAAAGCTAAAATGTATTTAGAAAACCTTCCATACTTAGAGCTTTGTTTCCACTTGGATGCTTGCCCTCCTTGCTGCCCTCAAGTACTCTAATGCTATGCATTATTGAATTAAGAAAACAAAGAGAGCGTAAGCAAAAGCTTAGTGAGGAATGCTCATTTAAACCATTCAATAATGCATTTATAAAACACTTTATAAATCATGCTTCAAACCATCATTTACACATGCTCAAAAGCATACTTAAACATGCATCTCATGCATCAAATCATAACATGTCATATTGGCCACAAGTGATAAATTCCATTTCTTTAAAAACAAGTTCATCAACTTTCACCCCAAGGACTTTTAAACACCTTGGCCCCAAGGACTTTTAAACACCTTGGCCTATGGACTTTTAAACATCATAGAATGTATCACATCAAGGACTTTTAAACACCTTGATCCCAAGGACTTTTAAACACCTTGGCCATGGACTTTTAAACACCATGAAATGTACCACATCAAGGACTTGTAAACACCTTGATCCCAAGGACTTTTAAACACCTTGGCCTATGGACTTTTAAACACCATAGAAAAGGATCACCTAAGGACTTTTAACCACCTTAGTGTCCACAACATGAACCATCCAAGGACTTTTAACCACCTTGATGTTCATAAGTAACAAGGCTCACTCAAGGACTTTTAACCACCTTAGTGACCTTAACATTTTAAAACCTCACTTGCCAATATACATCATTTTCATCACTTACATCACTGTTTTAAAGCATAAAACCAAGCCATATTCATCATGCATTTAAAAGCATTAAACCACATCATTTCAATGTACAAAAGCAAGGAACTCCTACCTAGAGTTACCTTCAACATATGGCTTACATCATCAGCAAAAACCATGCTAAAACATGCTTCCAAAACAGTATGTAAAACATGCAAATAATCATTTCGCATCACAACAAAATCATGGCCACCACTAGAGAGAAATTCCGAAAACTTACGCTCGAGCTTAGCAAAGTTGTTTAGACTTAAACTAAGCTCCCAAGACATTGGTTTCAAAGCCGAAAACCCAATTTCACTCACCGATTCCACTTCGCCTCTTGCCGAAGCACGAAATCAAGCTTCCGAATCAACAACTCTTGGATCCAAAGATGCCTCCCCTGATTAAACACATTAAAGCAGAGGTTTAATGCATCATCAAGCATCAAAAGCTTCAATGAAAGCACTCAAACTCGCTGCTCTCATTCCCACTCCAATTTCGGCCACCAAACACAACCGAAATTGCATCAAAACCACTTCTCAACAAAGCCCAGCCATAAACCAGCAAAACCTAACATCCATCAACACCATAAAACATCTAAAAACAACCTACAAACATCCTTATACCTCCAGCAACAACAGATCCACAAGATCACCACAAAAACATCCAAAAAACATAAGCTAAACTTAGGAAACTCAACCTATCCGGGATTGCATTAATCAAAACTCATTTCCTTATCAATTTAGAGTTCATTTAACATCAAAAACACATCTCAAATCACAGATCAATCAGATCTAACGAAAAATCATGAAAACCATCAAATCTTGCATTATAAGCCAAGATACAATTCCAAACTCAAAAGCCTTTAATTAAACATCAACTAAGAGTTGATAACTTGGGAATTTCAGTAAAGAACTGATAGTTTAGAGGAGAAGGACGTTCTTACCTCCAAACTTGTGTTTCTCCACTTTTTGGAATGAAAATCCTTGTTGAAACACTTAGCAATTGAAGAGATTTGAAGATACAATGATTTGGAATCAAATGAGAGTTGAATGGAGGGATTTAGGTGAAGAAATCAGATCCAATTCTCTGGAAAAGTAGTGTTTGGTTTGAGAGAAAATGAGAGAAAGAAAGTTTAGCAAAGTTGGTTACAAAATCCAAAAATAGCCAAAATGGCTTCCCTCCAATTTTAATGACCTTTAAAATCAGATTTTAGACTTAAAATATCTTAGAAAAATCTGGAGAAATCATCTTTGGATTAATAGCTCCTTAAGGATTCAAAGTTTCAACTCTTTATAAAACAGTCACCAAACTTTCAAAATTTACATTTTGGTCACTAGCCAAAATGTCATACTTCCAAAACCCATTTTTCAAAATTGATTTCACAGTTCACTTAATTATATTAAAAGATGATTTTAGAACATTTTTCTATATTTTTAATGCAACCCGAACTAGGCTTTCCTAATTTCACCTCTTTAGATTCGAACAGCACTTTGACCAAACCGGTCAACGCCCAGAACTTCTAAGCCCAAAACCGGGGCGTTACACATGCCACATGTATGCATGGACCAGCACATATAAAATATAGCATATAACAATGATTTTAACTGTGCATGAATGCCAGTTCACACCCTCCAATAACATCCTCAGAATCCGTCTAAGAACAACCCCTCCACCTCACTTCTAACTTGACCCATTCTATCATTCTAACAACTCATTATCCACAAGATACTCACTAAAGCCCTCTTCACACTAAGGAGGTTCCCAAACAGCAACATCAACTATCTCAACATGCTAACAACAAAACCATACTCACTACGCAAGAAAAACCAACAGATACCAAACTAGGATACTAGAGCAAAGGCTACTTAACAAGGTTACCTGAAAACACCTCACTGCCCTGAAGCTTCAACAGACGAGCTCTCTTCCACGCAGAACCACCATCCTCCAGCTGCACCGCCGCAGCATCAGCTAGCACACTAAGATCACCACCATCTCCCTGCGGTAAAGAACCCTGGCGGTTCCTAGCCAACATCAAACAATCACGTCTCATGTGTCCAACAGACCCACATTTCCAACAGATTTCCTCTTTCAAACTCTTCACAACTTTCTGCTCTTTCTGCCACCTCCGAACCTTGCCTCGGCCGTGCCCACGACCCTTCAGAGACCCCTTGGCTACCACTGAAGCTGACTTCACCCCAAGAGAACAATTTCGCTTCACATGCTCTTTAGAACCACAGTTCCAACAAGCACCCGCGCCCCAACAACCTCCAACATGGCGCCTTCCACAACGGTCACACACTGGTAGCTGAGCCTCCACTCCTTGATCAAGCAGCACTTGCCCCAGATCTACTCTACCTTCGACTTGCTTAACCCTTGGGAATTTTTCCCCAAGATACCTTTCATAAAAGGCAGACACAAAGAAATCCCAATCAATATCGTGGATGTGCGATGCCACCGCCACAGATGTCCACCAGGCACATGCATCCTCCAACATCAAAGAGACAACACTTCCCAGCTTACAGGCATAATCACAGCCTTCCTGATCCAAAATCAGAATCACACTGACCAACCAGGCCTCAAACGTCTCAGGTGACGAACCATGATACTCCACAGCACCCAAATCATGCAACCGCTGTTTCGGCAAACCCACACATCCCACAGCCAGCATATCCACTGACCTTACCTTCGCCACAACCTGAGATGTTCCCAACACCTCCTGCACAATAGATGATGAACTCTTCATCACAGAACCAACTTCTTCCTTCTGCCTTACCATCCCAACCCCAGGCACAGAAGACTGAGACGAAACATCTCCACTAAAGGGTGAATTCCATGCCTTAACAACCTGCCCTAAGGCAGCAACCATCTCACCCAACTGCCATTCTTTCATCGACTTCGCCATACTATTAACAACAAGCAATCACAACAAAACAAACAAAACCATTAGACCAGCTTAAAGCAAGGATTCAAACTCCAACTCCAAAATAACACAATAGCTATAATAATAAGGCAATGGGTATCCCGAATCCTCCCCTTTTTCATGACATAACAGTCAACACAAACATGGATATCTCAACATCAAGCATATCAAACAACATTTCGATCATGCTTACATCAAACAGCGTCCACTTGCAACAGCATAACATCATCAACATATCATACCCATTACACTTCCATCATGCATAAAATCAGCTCGCAACATCAACTTGACATCAGCACAAACCACATGAGCTCAATGAAGATTCATAACCACAAAGCATGCTTGAAAACATCATCAATTTGCTCAGAAACACGTGTTTCAACCAACTTTCAACCACACATCAGGGTAACATCAAACACACATTAAAACAACTTACCGCTTTCCCCAAGCATTCGCAACTTAGCACTGATACCACCAAATGTAACCCCCGTAGCCCGGCCTAGACGGTTGACCCGAACTACTAAGATTACACGGGGAAAACCAAAGTCAACCCGAAAGTCAACCTTGATTAACGACCCTTTTTTTTCTTTTTAAACTTGTCTAGATGCACATTTAACCTAGTCATACTCTTGAGATAAGCATACTCAAAAATCACAGCAATCGGAAAACGATAAGGGACCCAATTGCACAAAATACAAAATTAGGGACCAAATTGTAAATTCTGAAAATTAAGAGGACTTTACCAATTTTTAAGTTACCATTATGAAATTAGTCATGTTTCATGCCTCTCCGCAAAATTTCATCTCAAACGGACATCTCAAACTCATGTAATTGCACAAACAAGAAACGGGACTAAAACGTAAAGCTTGCAAACCATCAGGTGTTCAGAAACGGGTCTAGGCCGTTCATGAACACCCCTTGGCAGTAGCCAAAGTGCTCAGAAATGGGCTAGGCCGTTCAGGAACACCCTAGCCAAAACAAGGGCCTGTTTCGAAACAGGCAATGGTGTTTCGAAACACCCTGCCCAGAAACAGCAGTTTGGCATGTTTTAACACCTTTAAACCCCATCAAACGTGCTCCAAACCATTCCACAATAAATCAACAACATGCCAAACATCAAACCTACCAATTTGCATCAAAATCTAGATACAAAACCACCCCTAGATGCACCAACTCATTCAACACATCCAACACTCAATCATGCTTTTCAAACAAGAAGCATAGCATAACAACTTAAGCATAAGAAGATTCAAACGTTGCAAGCTTACACCACATAGTTCAAAATCATAAACCAAACTTGTCCAACATACAAATCCTCTCTAAACAAAAATATAAGAGATTCTTCCCCCATTGCCTTTATTATCTTTAGCTATTAACCGAGACATACATCTCAAGTGGAGTTCCCCCTTGAATCCCTTGCTTCTCGCTGCTCCAACTTCAAATGTCTGCATTGATGGACAAAAAGGAGCGTAAGCACATAATGCTTAGTGAGGAATGCTCAAAACCAAAACACCATCAATGCAGTGAATCATAAAACCACTTTTAAAAGCAACTCGATTTCATAAACCAAAGCATTGTTTGAAAACCCCTTTTCAACAACGTGCTTAAAACCATGCATTGCTCAATCATGAAAACCAATCCTTAGCTTAGAAAGCTAAGCAAGCCTTTTCAAAACATAAACTTGCAAAACCATCAATTTAACCACACCATGCATAAACACCATATGCAAGGTTAAATTCAAACCCTTGGAAGTCACTTCCAATTCACAACATACCTTTCTCATCCTTGATTATCACTTTAAGCAATAAACCTTTTAAACCATTTTCTCATTCATTAAAACACATGCATTACAAATGCAACATATGAACCACAACATCAATATTTGCAACTCATGCTTTTGAAAACAAGTCTTCACAAGACTTCAATGCACTAAAGAGATCTCATGCACACATGCACCATCCTCAATAGATAATCAACACTTGTTCAAACTAACAAGTACACATGCATTCATAATACATTAAGCAAATCTCATGCAACCATGCATCAATTCAAGCATCTCATGCTTCATTAAATTCAAGAACATTATATTGGCTTCCAAGTGATCAACCAAATCCACTTTTCAACTCAACATCCAATCGGATACGCGGATCACAAGCGTTGTCCCCACGCTTCATACACCCTACCAATCCAAGGTCCCCAAATGGACTTTTAAACACCATTTGACCTTACCATTCACAAGGTTCCCATGTATGGACTTTTAAACACCATACAACCTTAACTTTCACAAGGTTCCCATGTATGGACTTTTAAACACCATACAACCTTAACTTTCACAAGGTTCCCATGTATGGACTTTTAACCACCATACAACCTTAACTTTTACAAGGTTCCCATGTATGGACTTTTAAACACCATACAACCTTAACTTTCACAAGGTTCCCATGTATGGACTTTTAAACACCATACAACCTTAACTTTCACAAGGTTCCCATGTATGGACTTCTAACCACCATACAACCTTAACATGCACAAGGTTCCCATATATGGACTTTTAAACACCATATAACCTTAGCATCACCGATTGGTAGTTGTATAACATCACTAACGAGATCCGGGACACCCTATACAAGATCCACACATGGACTTTACACCACCATTGTGATCTTAACAAGCACAAGGTCCACCAATGGAATTTTAACCACCATTATTACCTTTGCTTACCCAAGGTCCTCGAATGGGATTCCAATCACCATTATAACCTTAACCATCTCGTTAGGATACTTGGATGGAGTTTACCGGTTCACACTTAACCACTCAACATCCAAGGTGACTTTATTCACGGTGCACCCAATCCTATAGCCGGCTAACTATATCCGATCAAAGAACCAAGAACCACTTACATCACTTACCAATATAACCATCTTACCACATTAATCCTTTAATTCACATGCATAACCATAATGCAAAATTCATCATTTACCATCATCAATTCACTGTTTTTAAAGCATTACACAAAGCCATTAAACAACATGCAACACCATGCATCAAAACCACAATTTCCATGTACAAAACCAAGGATCTTTTACCTTGAGCACCCTTCCATATGGCTTTCAAAACCAGCATTAAACCATGCTAAAACATGCTTCCAAACATAATTTAAAACATTCAAATCGTATGCATTGCAACCATCAATCACAATTGCTTAAAAAGCCAATTCACAACACAAACCAAGAGCGAAAATCCATTTACTTACTCTTGAGCTTAGCAAAGTTGTTTAGACTTAAACTAAGCTCCCAAACCTTCAAACCTTGGTTTAAAAGCTGAAAACCCAACTTCACTCACCGATACACAAAACAAGGCTAGCCAACAAGCCTTCCAAGCATCCGAAACCTTCCACACCACCTCAAATGCTCACGGATCTTCCTCCCCTGTTTCAAGCACATAACAACAGAAGATTAATGCATCATTATGCATTAAAAACACCAGCAACACAACTAAACTCGCTGCTCATCACAAATCCAACATTTCGGCTACCAAACACAACCGAAATCACCACCAAACACTTCCGAAACTTAACCCAGCCAAGATCCATCACTTCTAACCATTTTTAAACATCAATTAACATCCAAAATGATCACAATCACGTCCTTATACCTCCAGCTATAACAGATCATCAAAAACACCCCAAAAACAACCAAAAACATCAAGCAAAACTTAGGAAATTCAACCTATTCGGGATTGCATTGATAAAACCTCAATTCCTTATCAATTTAACATTCATTTAACATCAATTTGACACCTCAAAGCACTGCCCAAACAGATCTCACGAAATTTCACCAAAAATCACCAAATCTTGCATTTTAAAGCCAAAATCAAGATTACCATTGTAAAACCTTTAATAAATCATAATTCAAGGATTGAGAACTTGGGAATTTCAGTAAAGAACTGAGAGTTTAGAGGAGAAGGACGTTCTTACCTCCAAACTTGAGTTTCTCCCTTTTTGGAACCAAAATCTTGAAAATTCCACTTAGCAAATGGTGAGGTTTTGTTGAAGAAATGATTAGAGATCAAAAGAGAATTGAAAAGAGATGTTTAGGTGACAAAATCAGAAGAAAATCTCTGGAGAAAGGATGTTTGGGTTGAGAGAAAATGAGGGAAAAGAAAATAGAAGATTGAGAGAAAAGTTAGTTAGAAAATGACAAAATATCTTCCCTCCACTTTTCTTTTATTTAAAAACCATTTAATAAACCTTTAATATTTTAGAAAAATCTGGAGAAACTCCCATTGGGTAAATAGCTCCTTAAAGATTCAAAGTTTCAATCCTTTCTAAAACAGTCACGCAACTTTCAAAAATTACATTTTGGTCACTAGCCAAAATGTCACCCTTCCCAACCTCATTTTGTAAAATTGATTTCACAGTTCACTTATATATATTAAAAGAGGATTTTAGGACATTTTTCCATATTTTTAATGCAACCCGAACTAGGCTTTCCTAATTTCACCTTTATATATTCGAACCGCAACCCGACCAATTACCAACTCCATCATTGGACTCGCTTCAAGAGCCGAAATTGTATTAGACAAGAACTTCACATTCTCACCTACAATTACCACTTCGTAATCATCTGCAAGCTTCAAGGTGACTCTCTTAACATTAAAATCCACCACAGCTCAATGCTCAACCAACCAATCAATTCCAAGAATTACATCAAAACCATAAAAAGGTAATTCCATCAAACCAACTAAAAACACATGGCCTTGAACAGATAATAGGCACCTCCTATGCAATTTCCTTGTAACAACAGTTTCACCAAAAGAGCTTGTTACTTGCTTTCCTACGTCTAGCATCTCAACAGGTATATCAAGCAAATGTGCATGCTCACTCAAGATGTATGAATGTGTAGACCCAGAATCAATCAATGCTAACAAATACAAGGATTGCAAGGTGAAGGTGCCTGCAATCACATCGGTGTCGTTCCGTCCCTCGCAATGTGCATACACCGTCGCATGACCACCTCCCTCCGGTTGAACTGCAACGACATGAGCCACGCCTCTCTGCCCATCCTCTCTCCTTTGAAAGTTGCCATGACCGCGCCCACGGCCTCTCTGAGGTGAGGCAATAGGTGCACGACCCTGACAACCTCCCGCCAACAGGGGACACTCCCATCTCATGTGATCAGTAGACCCGCAGTTCCAACAAGAATTGGCCCCAGCCACAAGAGCATGCACCTCACGAGCCACCCGAGGACAATCTCACCTCAAGTGCTCATGCGAACCACACGACCAACATGTGTTCTGCTCAAACCTCGGCCTGTTGCCCTGAGCTGGCGCACCTCGTCCAAAGTTACCTCGCCTAGCCATAAGCTGATATCTACGATCACGGTTCCTCATGTTCTGCCCACCACTAGGGCCAGCATCAGCAGCTCTCTTGCCCAAGCTAGATCCACCCATGCGAGATGACAAACCCAAGCTCTATTCTTTGACCTTAGTCTGTGTCACCATCACATCAAAATATGTATAATCAGTCGCGAGCATGAACATCTTCACGTCCTGCACCAGGCCATACCGGAAGCGGTCAAAATGATGCCTATCACTTGGCACCAACTCCAAAGCATATTGGCTCAATCGTACGAACTGGACCTTGTACTCAGTCACTGACATGTTCCCTTGCACTAGGGGCATGAACTCCCGCTTCTTGTCAACTAAGTATCTAACTCCAAGATACTTCCTTTTGAAAGCAGACTGAAAGAATGTCCAATCTACCTCTTCCAGCTCCAAGGCCGCTGTCACAGTCATCCACCATGTATATGCATCGTCGTGTAACAACGACACTACGCAACCCAACTTTCGTGCATCATTGCCCTCCATCTGATCCAAAATCTGAATCGTGCTGGACATCCAAGCCTTAGATGCCTCAGGAGATAAACCACGAAATTCTACTCCTCCTAAACTTCTCAAGCGCTCCAATGGAAATCCCGATTGCCCAGGAGCAGGCGATTGTACATGCACCCCGGCAAAAACAGCCTGGAATGCTCCCGTCATTACCTGCACTAAAGGCATCAGATCTCCCAACACTGGACCAGCTCGTCCTTGTTGTTCCTGCTCCTCACCCCAGGTGGTGGTGGTGGTGGAGGAGGTAAATTTGCACCAGGAAGAACCTCGTTCTCCTGATTACGTTGCTCCTCAACAGGAGCAACTGTCCCATTTCATAACTCCCGTCTCAGTCCCATTGTGCTAGTAACATTAAAGCATGAATATAAAACAAAACAAAAGATCATGACAGCTTCTAACAATGATCCAAGACTTCAAATTCAATTCAAAAACATTTCACTAGGTAATATGGCAATGGGCATTCCAATCCCCCCCCAGCATAGCATAGCATGAAGCATACAAAAATGCATGTCTCAAACATCATGCATCACAAGCATTAAAATTCATTCCATTCAAACATCATTTATATCATCCCACATTCATAACCAATCACCATGACACCATATATAACATCAATATCACATACTCAACATTAACATTCTTACGACCTTCAACGGGCAAAGCAAACATCATCAAAAAACACACATTCACATCAAACTCACTTACCAACAACTTACCATCATCCCAACCTTTCAAAACATGGCTCTAATACCACCGAATGTAACCCCTTCGACCCGGCCTAGCCAATTGACCGAACCGAACGGGTCATACGGGGAATACTAAAGCAAATCGGGAAAGTTTAACTCAATAAACGACCCCTTTTTCTTTTTATCTTGTCTAGATGCAAGTTAGGTTCCTATGTGTTCAATCAAAGCAGCGGATCCAGCGACAACACGAACGCTCAACGGTTGACTACCAACTTCGGGTTTAGGGACCATTTCATAAATTTGACTTTTAGTAAGGGTTTTTACCAAATTAGGATTACCAGCCTTTAGTTAGGTTCATTACATGCCTCTCTACGAAATCATAGCTCAAGACTAACTTTGGAACTCATCTAATTACATCCACAAGAAACAGGGACCAAAATGTGAAGATTCAAAACACTCAAAGATGCTCTTCAACCAAATTAACGAACAACGTATCGGTACCCTTAAGGAGGGTATTGATACGCCCCCAACGATCAAGCTTCCCAGGCCCTTCATCACAAGATCGTACCGGTACGGTAGGGCACCGTATCAATACACCCTTAACAAGTGACTAAAAAGGGTATCGATACGACCCTGTGTATCGGTACGCCCTTCCCATTTATGAAGGCCGTATCGATACACCATGAAGTGTATCGATACACTTCAATCTGCAAATGCCCAAAATACAAGTTTGGCACTCCAAAAACTATCATGAACCACTCTAATACTTATATAAGCATGCTTGTAACTCAATCTCACATCAATACACAAGGGTACATGGCAGAGGCATCATCAAAGCATCACTAACAACATCATTAAGAACTAAAGGCATGCTTCCTAAGAAAATTAAGCACCAAAAGACCCTTTCTCGAAACCATGCATCAACCAACATCTAAAGGCCATTTACAAACCAATAAAATGATAATAAATATGAGCTAAACCAGAAAATACCAAAATAACCAAGATTCTTAGCATTGGACACCCTCATTTCCTTTATTACACTAATTCAAAATCTCAACATACTTTTAAAGAAGTCTTTTGGAAAGGTCCCTTGTTGTTGATGCCTTTAAACTCTTAATTATCTGCATTGATGAACAAAAAGAGCATAAGCATACAAGCTTAGTGAAGATTGCTCAAAACCCAAAAACATCATCAATGCAGAAAACCACTTTTTCACTATTTTCAAGACCAACATGCTTTTTTTTAATAAACCATGCACCTTGCCTTTAAAATCAGCATGTTAAACATCATGCAACTTGATTCATACATTTTCCAGCTATTAAACCATTGCTACCCATCATTAAGCCTTCCAAGCATAAACACTATTATGCTAAGCTTAAAGAAAAACATGCATTTTTCATAATATGCATCAACAACATTTTCTATAACATCTCATTCCATTATATTGGCTCGCAAGTGATAAAAAACATTCGCAAAACACATCGGATACACAGATTACCAAGGGTTGTCCCTAACCCTTCATACACTCTATCGGCATCTCAAGGCTCACACACAGGAGCAACCCTCCACCGTTGTGATACCCGTGGTGAAGTTTTCGATACAATTACAACCCCTCAACACCACTCATCAGTAGATGTATAACCCAGTAACGAGAGACGGGACACACACAAGGTTAGCACATGGGAGTTACCCTCAACCGTTGCAACCTTAGACAATCCTCAATCGTTAGGGTACTTGGATGGAGTTTTCGGTACAATCACAACCCCTCGACATCCAATGCGACTTGTTTATAATGCACTCAATCCTATAGCTGGCTAACTATATCCGATTTCATTTACAAAACACTTTATTCAACATCACTTGCCAATATAACCCACATTTCATGTATACCTCACTGTTTTTACAAAGTTTCATGATAAGCTATAACTCAAGCATTAAACAATGCTTCATAACTCATGCATCAACACATGCATACAAGGATCACTTACCTAGTGCATCCTTAAACCACATGTCATCATCAAACACATTTATATAATCAAAAACATGCTTCAAAACAGTAGGTAAATGCAATTTAAATCAAGTGCAACCAATGGCTCAAACTAGCACAATCCGGAAGAGAAATCCACTTTACTTACTTCCGAACTTAGTAAAGTGTTTCAAGCTCTTACTAAGTTCCCAAAATCTTCTCTAAAACGTTTCCACGATGGAAAACCAAATTTCACTCACCAACTTGCGAAACCACACTAGTCGATGCACAAATCACACGTCTGAAACTTCTAACATCACCTCGTTTGATTCTAGAACACTATCCTCTATTTTCAACACATTAAAACAGAGGTTCAATGCATTAAAATGCATCCTAAACACTAGCATTCAAAAGGAAACCCGCTGCCCTACTCTAAAGCATCAATTTACCCAAACGATACAACCGAAAACTCAATCGATTGATCTCTAACCTCAGCCTAGCTATCAAACAACACATCTAAAACATTCTAAGCATCAATCAACGACCAAAAGCAACCTAAAATCATTCTTATACCTCCAGCAACTCGAATTCCACACTACACCCCAAAAACCCAATTATAAACACCTTAAAAACCAAAGATCTCAAAGATTTCGAGATTACTATGATTAAGACTCCATTTCAACACCAAAAACCTTTCAAAACTCATTTAGAAATCATCTCAAACAAACCCAATCAATACAACTCCGAAAATCACATTTAGATCACTTTTCTACCAAGATTAGAGGGTTAGAACGAATTTTACCTCCAATCCTTGCTTCTCTTCTACTTTGGCAAGTTTAGCTTTCAAGAAAATTGAGAGAAAACACCAAGGAGAAGTTGGAAATCGAAAGAGGAAAAGAAAGTGAATGAAATCTTAAAATTGAGAGAAAATGGAGAGTGTTTGGCTGAAGAGAAATGAGGAAAATGAAATGATCGTCAATTTTCTCTTAACCACCTTTTTAATTAAATTAATTAAAGTCATTTAATATTTAATAAAACATTTAAAACACATGCCAAATTAGAGAGAAGGCTTAATTGCCGATTAGCTCCCTAAGATTCTAAGATCATGACTCTTTTTGAAATTGAGAGAAAATGGAGAGTGTTTGGCTAAAGAGAAATGAGGAAAATGAAATCATCGTCAATTTTCTATTAACCAACTCAACTACCTTTTTAATTAAATTAATTCAAGTCATTTAATATTTAATAAAACATTTAAAACACATGTCAAATTATAGGGAAGGCTTAATTGTCGATTAGCTCCCTAAGATTCTAAGATCTTGACTCTATTTGAAAAAACACATTTTTTTCACAACTTTAAAACTTTAAATTTTGGTCATTGCCCAAAATGTATACATTCAAAACCCTGTTTTGCAAAATTGTTTTAACCAACCCCTTAAATATCATTTTAAAGGATTTTAGGAATTTTATCATATTTTAATCCCATCCCAAACCTTGAATTCCCTAAACCTCCATTTAACGATTCGAACAACCAACTACCGGTGTAATGCCTCGATTTTGGGCCTAGATGTTTTAGACATCGGATCAGGTTAAGTGAACCGGTTGGAAATGGTTCAAATCGTATTAGGTGGTTCAAGGAAATCAAGGTTCTGGATAGGACAAAAATTGCTAAAATCCTATAAAATTATTTTTAAGAGGTTGGTCAAATCAATTTTACAAAATGAGTTTTGGAAGTGGTACATTTTGGGTAGTGACCAAAATGTAAAGTTTTGAAACTCTAGAAAAATGCAATTTTCAAAAGGAGAGTCAAAATCTTAGAATCTTTAGGGAGCTTTTGTGCAATTAAGCATTTCCTTAATTTGACATGTGATTTAAATGATTTTTAGATAATTGATTTAAAATGGATTTTATTTATTTATTAAATAAAATTGTTAATATGGAAGGTTTCATTTACGTAACTAAATTTTCTCTTCTCATTTTCAGCAAAAACACATTTCTAAAACCTTTTCTCCAGACTTGTTTTCAGCCAAACACTCTCTCTTCGATTTCTTATCCATTTCAAAGAATTCTCTTTAATTTCTTCAAGATTTGTGAAGCAAAAACTTTTCAAACATTAAGGAAAGCAACAATTCAAGGTAAATCATGTTCTCAACCTCTAATAAAGGTTCTTTATTGAAATTCCCAAGATTATTGACTCTCAATTGTTGTTTTTAACTGAGTTTTGATTATAGTTTTGATTTGAGATCAAAATCATGCAAAACTATGGTTTAATTCTTGATTTTCGGAGTGTTGTTGATGAGCTCTGTTTTAGATGGATTATAATTGAGTTTGAGATGTTTATGATGTTGAAAAGGAGTTTTAATGATATAGATCCCGAAATCCTTGAGATCCTCGAGTTTTATGATGGTTTTAGTTGAGTTTTTGAAGTGTTTTGATGGTTATATTTTTGCTGGAGGTATAAGGAAGGGTTTAGGTTCTTTTTAGATGTGATTTGATGAATATTAATGATTGGAAGTGTTGATTGTTGGCTGGGCTTGGTTTAGGAAGCAATCGAATGAGATTCCGGTTGTTTCGGATGGATAAATTGATGTTGTGTTGCTGGGCAACGAGTTTGTGTTTAGTTGCTGGAGTTAGAATGCATTTTAATGCATTGGATCTCTGTTTTTGATGCTCTAAAAGCAGGGGATATTGATCTGAAAGCTAGCGAAGAGATTTTGAAAGCTTCGGACGAGTGATCTTCGCGTCGGCAAGCGAAGTTTCGTGTATCGGTGAGTGGAAAAGAGTTTTCCAGCATTGAAACATTTTGAACGTGGTTTTGGGAGCTTAGTGTAAATTTGAAACATTTAGCTAAGCTCAAGAGTAAGTAAATCGAAAGTCTCTCTCGGATTGTGCTATGTTTTGGTTTAAAATGCACTTGATTTAAATGTGGTTTGATTACTGTTTTAAAGCATGTTTAGAGCAATGTTGTTGCTAGTTTTAAATGCCATTTTTTAAGGATGCACATGGTAAGTGATCCTTGTGTTTAAACGATTTAATAATTGATTTTAAGCATGTTATTGCTTGTGAAAAATGGCATTGTGGGTTATGCTTTGATAAAACAGTGAAAGGTTGTACAACTACCGATGAGTGATGTTGAGGGGTTTTGATTGTGCCGTTCAACTCCATCACGGGTGTTGAGGGGTTGTGATTGTGTCATTAAACTCCACCTTGTGTAGCCGGTAGTGTGTATGAAGCGTGTGGGACGATGCTTGTAATCCGCGTATCCGATTATGTCGATTGTGTTGTGTTTTGATATGGATTATGTTAAACATCACTTGGGAGCCAATATGATGATGATGATTTAATGAATTAATGATGAAAGCTTAATTTGAGAAAGCATGTGATGCTTGAGACTTATGCTAGAATGCATGTGATGCTTGGTTTAAGAATGAGCAAAGGTTTTTGCTGTTTTGGTTAATGATGCAATGAGCATGTGGATTTGAAAGAGGAAATGTGTTTTAAAAGTGCATGTTTTAAAGGAAGACATGTGTTTACAAAGATTGTTTTTTTTTGTTTTGAAAATGCATTGATGAATGTTTTGGTTTTATAGCAGTCCTCACTAGGCTTTGTGCTTACGCTCATTTGTTTTATCAATGCAGAGAATTGAGCACTGTTGCATGTAAAAGAGTAAATCGCAATGGTAGTGCAAGTGTACACGACGCAAGTAGTAAAGTGATACGAAGTATCGGATATCGTCTCCACAGGGATTGGGCTAATAGCTTCACCTAAATTCACTACACGAAAGTAAAGAGAATATTTGAGAAAGTTGTCACGAGAATAATGAAGAAAAACGTAAATAAAAGAATAGAGTAATCAAGATAGAGAGAATGGGCTGGTATTGAATTGCTCAGTAGTGCAGGTATTGTATTGCTTAAGAACTCCAGTTCTGTCGTCGCGCCTGTCGCTGGCAGCACCTATCGCGGCAGCTGTCCGTTGGTCGTCGCGGCAGCAAACACACCAACTCAGTACTTCAAGTTTGGCAAGAATCCCAGATCTGCCTTGGCCTATCTCTAGGTCCAAGTCTGTCGATGATCACGTCTTGATGATACCTCCCGGCGTGAATCGAAGGATGAACACCGATGTGTATGAATTCTTCCTTAGCCACTTAACCTTGCCCTATCCCTAGGCACAAGATAGTTCAACTATAAACTAGAGAACTTGCTCTTATTTCTTTCGTATACTTAACTCTCCCGATGCTAAGTAAATAAATAACCTCACAATGCTCTCCCGATGCTCTTGCAAGATATTAATAACCAAAATAAGAGAACTTGAAGTTTATTTTATTGAACTTGGAAAATCCTAAAACAAAACAACCCTTGCAACTACTTTACAAAACAACCCGTGGCCCTAGGGGGTTTTAGAACATGTCGACGACGGGTAAACGGCGGAGGGGTTTGGTTATCGGTTATGGGGTGTGTTTTTTCCTAGGTTAAAATCTATGCCCTTATATAAGCTTTGGGCTCAAGTATTCTAAGTTAACAAGGATTACAACTTTAATTAAAAGTAAGATTCTAATAAAGACTTTAATCTTCAAGTATCCTACTTTTCAGCCGCCTCCTTGTTTCTAGGGATTTCCTCTCCTTGAGCTTTGGCTTGACATATCTTTTGATCCGGGGCTTGGAAAATTATTTGGTTTTCACACGACAGACGAGCAGATTTTTCTCTATCTATCGAGGTCCACTTTGCTTTTCCTCTCCGCAAAACTGATGTTACCACGCTGTCACGACAGATCCATGGCAGCATCGTCTTCTTCGTCTGCTTGTCCAGTTCAGCTTTCCTGCTTCTCTGCCCTACGCCCGCCTTCTCCGTCTACTATGGCAGAAACCTGCAAAATAAACCCTTTTTCAGTAGAATCCGTGCTTTTACCAATTTTGTGATGTTTTACCGTAAACTATCCTAAATGCAATGCAATGATGCTTGAATGCAGCAGAAATATGGGTTAAAAAGGGTGTAAATAATAGAACTTTTACACACTCAACACACCCCCAAACTCAAGTTTTTGCTTGCCCTCAAGCAATTAAGACCTAAAAGAAAAAAGAATATTTTTGTGTTGGCCTTCAAACAGTGAACTGTCCCTTACCCGTCGCTCATTCTCTGTGGCGGCAGCAACCTGTCAGAAAGATTAGGATCTGTCCGGAATCTCCCTATAGTTCTCGTGCATTGTGTGCATGCTTGTGAACAGTTATATGCTAAGAATCTCTTAGTTTCACTAGAATATTCAACTTTTTAACTAGAATTTTTATGCCAAAGTTTACTTTGAAGACACATTTTCATGCTTCTTTTTCTTCTATTTTTAAGCTAAAGTTTTACTAGAGCCGGTTTTAGGCACCTCTAGCTAACTTCCTAGAGCCAATGTCGGGCACCTCTAGGGCTATTCAAGTGCTAAGTATCCTATTCTAGTTTGACTAAAAGAAATCTTAAGCAATATAACAGTCACAATGGTGTTTAAGTTTTCAGAACTATAGAAAGGCTCTAAACTTCTCCTTAATATGTCCTAAAGATGCTGCCACGACAGAGCTGTCATGACAGGTAAGTTTATTTCACAGTTTTAAGCCAAAAATTTAATCTTTTCTGAATTTTTTTTAGAGAACTTAAATAAATAAAAGACACAACAAATAATTAAAAATGTACTAAGACTCCATTAAAATGGAGGGTTGCCACCCCCAAACTCGAGGGTTGCATTGCCCTCAATGCAAATGAAAGGTAAAATGGAGGCAAATACATCACAAAATATAAATAAAGCAGGCAGCAATAAAAAGAAAATAAAGACTTAAATTTTAATCGTTGTCTTCACTGCTGCTGCTGACACGGATCTGGCGGCGGCGTCTAGTCGATGGGGCTGGCTGGACAGGCTGCTCCACGACTTGGATGTCTGAGCTGCTGCCACTATCCCAAGTGCTGCTGGTGGCAGTGGTGCTGGCCTTGGGCATTAGCTGTCTGTCCGCCACGTGTTTCTGCCTCTTGACAGGCGTGAACTCTCTCTCCAAATTCCTCCTGATAAGAGGGTCTGTCTGGATGTCATCGGCGGCAAGTCGTTTCGTTCCTCGGGCAGAGGTGTCTGCCGGAGGGCTGCCAGCTGCTGGCTGGGTAGGTGATGGGGTGGAAGCAGCAGAGTGTGTGTGGGGGGAGACAGGTGGTGTAGGTGTGTGGACAGGGGAGGGGATGTGGAAATAGTGGGCAGGGAAGGTGGGGAAAATAACATCGGGATAATTTAAAGTGTTGGTAATGAAATTTACCGTCGAGTTGGCGAAATCCCGGATGAATGTCATCAACCCCATTTGTCTGTCTTCCACTCGTTGTATTGCAGCAAGGATCTGGGCAGATTGGTTGGTCTGGGCGGCTGCTGTGGCAGGTTCATCGGCAGGTTCCTCGGATTATTCTGGTGGGGAAGCGGCCGGGTTGAAGAAGGAGAGGGGGTTGCGACTATGAGCTCCATGAGGCTGGTAATGTTGTTTTCTGACCAGCCTCTGCCCTTGATTAGTTTGTCAGTGGTGGCCTCTGGGACAGCAGCGCAGCGGCAAAGGAGAGTGATCATGAACGGCAGGCAAAGACAGGAGGAGGAGCGGAATGTGCAGTCCAAGATGCTTTCCCTCATATAGCGGCCCACATTGATAGGCCGGTCGTGCATGATCGAGTGAATGAGAGCGAGCCGCTGCTGGTTCACCGTCGTGTGATGGGAGGACGGCAGAATACGCTTCTTGATGAAAGCGTTTCATAGCTTGGCTTCTGGGAGTAGCTGCCCCCTTTTTACAGAGTTGGGGTTCTTTTTGCTTGTGGTCCATGTTGTTCCTTCCTCTGTCACCTCCGTCATGACAGCACCGTAGGCGGCAGAGTCGAGGGTCTCTAATAATTGCTGGTGGGCATCATCGTCGGGACCAAAATGTAGGCCATACATGTGATTGATGTTGTCAGCTGTAAATGGCACCTCTACCCCTCGGACGGTGACTGAGGTTGCCGTTCTGCTGTCGATGGCAGCATAAAACTCCCTCACCAACGTGTCATTTAGTTCTGCCGGTTGTTCGGCGAACTGCTCCCATAGCAAATTCCTTATTGCCTTCGCGATGAATGGTCGGAGCCCTATGTTCGGTGCCTTGCGGACGTAGATGAAGCCCCTTTCCTCCCATAATTCCTTAGTTGCGAAGGGCGACTGTGCTGCTGATGAGGAGGCTGAGGCAGCACTGCGGCGGGTCTATCTAGAAGACATATTAGTTGCAAGGGTCGTGAAAATGAAGAAAACAAAGAAAAACGAGAGGAGAAAGCAAGTAAGAATAAGCAGAAGTGATGAAAAATGAAAGTGAAAACGGGGTTTTATAGCGGTCGAGAGTCTGCCCGTTTAATGCTGTAACGGCAGGCGTGAATAACGGAGCGACTGTTGAGAGTTGGCGTGTCTGACGCATCTGCCACGCATTAATGCGTCTGTTACGCGTCTGTCACACGCTTCTGCGTCTGCCGTGTCAGTCTGTTGACAGCCTGTCTTTTCCGTCTGCGGCGGCAGCCGAAACGACAGGCTTCAATAAATGGGCTCTGTTGGGCTGATGGATGGGTGGTGGGCTTGGGTCACTTCTTTTTTTTCTTCTTGACTCCTTTATTTGCTGAAAACAGAAAAAATATAAAAAACATTATTTAAATAAAATAAACCTAATTTCCTAATAAATAATACTAAGTAATAAAATAAATGAAAATAAAATTTAGGTTAAATTAGGGGTGCCTTGTGGGGCATTTCCTAAAGTAACCACTTCCTGTATTCCTGGGGCTTCAGTCCCCTGATAATGCTTGAGGCGCTGTCCATTGACTTTAAATTGGTGCCCGTCTTTTAATGATTGGATTGTGATGGCACCATGGGGAAAAACTTGTACTACTTGGAACGGGCCCGACCATCTAGACTTTAGCTTTCCTGGGAAGAGTTTCAGTCTAGAATTGAATAACAACACAAGCTGCCATGGGCAGAACTGTCGTGGCAGCAACTTTCTATCATGCCACTTCTTTGTTTTCTCCTTGTAAATTCTTGCATTGTCGTAGGCCATTGTTCTTATTTCGTCAATCTCGTTCAGATCTAACAGCCTTTTCTGGCCTACCTTGTCCAAGTCCATATTCACTGCCTTGATTGCCAGTATGCCCTGTGCTCTATCTCGACAGGCAGATGACAGGTTTTCCCATAAATCAGTCGGTATGGAGACATGCCCAACGGAGTCTTAAAAGATGTCCTATATGCCCATAAGGCATCATTAAGGAGTAAAGACCAATCTTTCCTAGTTGGCTTAACCATCTTCTCAAGAATGTTCTTCACTTCCCTACTGGATATCTCAGCTTGTCCATTGGTCTGTGGGTGGTATGCTATCGCGATCCTGTGCTTGACACCATATTTCTTCAAGGCGGCAGCAATAACCCTATTGTCAAAATGTCTCCCTTCATCACTGATGATCGCCTTAGGGATGCCAAATCTAGAAAAAATGTTTTTGTGCAAAAACTTTTGGACTGTCTTGGCATCATTCTTTTGAGTGGCGATGGCTTCAACCCACTTAGAGACATAGTCCACTGCTAGGAGGATGTATAGATTTCCACATGAAGATGGAAAAGGTCCCATAAAATCAATCCCCCAAACGTCGAAGATTTCGACTTCTAGAATGTTCTGCAGTGGCATCTCGTTTCTCCTCGAGATGTTACTTGTCCGCTGGCACCTGTCACAGTTCTTGTAGAAGTCCTGTGCATCTTTATACAGTGTCGGCCAGTAGAACCCTGACTGCAGCACCTTGGCAGCAGTTTTGTTGCCTCCTAAGTGACCTCCATATTGTGAAGCATGGCAGTGATGGAGAATGTCTTCTTGCTCTTCTTGTGGTACGCACCTCCTTATAACCTGATCTGCGCATAGTTTGAAAAGAAGAGGTTCGTCCCAATAATAATGCTTAACATCATTTTGGAACCTCTTCCTGGCTTGATAATTAAGATCAGAAGGAAGTATTCCGCTAACTATAAAGTTAACGAAATCAGCATACCAGGGGAGTTCAGAAAACTTACCTGCCGCCATGGCTGTTGCGGCAGCGATTGCAGCAGCAAAGAGCTGCTCATCTGGGAAGGTCTCCAATATGTTTGTCTCATCGATTGGTAGACTCTGTCCCGTCTCCAACCTTGACAAGTGGTCTGCCACCTGATTTGCTGTCCCCTTTTTGTCCTTGATCTCAAGGTCGAACTCTTGTAATAACAAGATCCACCGTATCAATCTAGGCTTTGCATCTTTCTTTGCGAACAAATACTTAAGGGCAGAATGGTCTGTGTGCACTATTACTTTCGTCCCAAGTATGTAAGAACGAAACTTGTCGATGGAGAACACTACAGCTAACAGCTCCTTTTCTGTGGTGGTGTAGTTCACTTGGGCGTCATTCAGTGTCTTGCTGGCATAATATATGACATGAAATAGCTTATCTTTGCGCTGCCCAAGTGCTGCCCCGACAGCATAGTCACTAGCATCACACATAATCTCAAATGGCTGTGTCCAGTCTGGTGGCTGTACTATGGGGGCTGTCACTAGTTTTTCCTTCAGAACCTTGAATGCTTCAGTACATTCATCATTAAAGTCAAAGGGTCGGTTCTGCTCTAAGAGATGACATAGGGGCTTGGTGATTTTTGAGAAATTTGCAATAAATCTCCGATAAAAACCAGCATGCCCTAAAAAACTTCTAATGCCCTTGACTGTGGTCAGCGGTGGCAGCTTCTCTATGACTTCTATCTTGGCCCTGTCGACTTCTATCCCACGGCAGCTAATCTTATGGCCGAGAACTATCCCTTCATCCACCATAAAGTGGCATTTTTCCCAATTCAAGAGAAGATTAGCTTTTTCACATCTTTCAAGTACCTTTTGAAGATTGCCGAGGCAGCTCTCAAAATCGTCCCCAAAGACGGAAAAATCATCCATAAAAATTTCTAGGAAGTCCTCTACCATGTCGGAGAATATGGCCATCATGCACCTTTGGAAGGTGGCAGGTGCATTGCAGAGTCCAAACGGCATCCTCCTAAACGCATATGTTCCGTAAGGGCATGTGAAAGTCGTCTTTTCTTGATCCTCTGGTGCAATAGCAATTTGGTTGTAACCTGAGTAACCATCAAGAAAACAATAGTAAGATTTACCCGCTAATCTATCAAGCATTTGATCAATAAAGGGTAAAGGAAAGTGGTCCTTTCGGGTAGCTTTGTTAAGCTTCCGATAGTCCATACAAACCCTCCAACCGGTCACAGTCCTAGTTGGGATTAACTCATTGTTCTCGTTGGTCACCACGGTCATTCCTCCTTTCTTTGGAACTCATTGCACCGGGCTCACCCATTTGCTGTCGGAGATGGCGTAAATAATACCAGCATCTAACCATTTGATTATCTCTTTACGCACTACCTCCTTCATCGCATGGTTTAGCCGCCTTTGGGCATCAATAGTCGGCTTATGATCTTCCTCAAGGAGGATTTTGTGCATGCATAACGCCGGACTAATGCCTTGAATATCTTCTATCGTCCATCCAATCGCCTTCTTGTGCTGCCTTAGCATGCCGACTAGCTGTCGTTCCTGTTCCTGCGGCAGCTTAGATGAGATGATTACGGGCAGTGTGTCATTTGAACCAAGATAAGCATATTTTAACTGCCCTGGCAGGGGTTTAAGTTCTAAAGCAGGTGGTTCAACAGTAGATGGCTTTTGGATTGAATGGTTATCCGAAGTATAATTCAACAGTAGATGTCGTCCATCCAATCGCCTTCAGTATCAGATGTATCGGATTCGTCGTCGGTGCTGTCGTCGTTGCTGTCGAGACAGGCCTGTAGGTGGCTATCGCAGTAGTGACCAAATTTTATATCATGACAGCCCGACCTGATGCAGGGATAATCAAGGGTTACTTCAATGATGGCCTTGCATTCCTCGTCCACATCAGCATGTTTCATTGCTTGGAGAACGTTCAACTTAATCTCTTGATCGTTCACTCGCATGGTGAGTTCTCCTTTCTCCACATCAATCAGTGATCTTCCCGTGGCTAAGAAGGGTCGCCCAAGGATGTCTGGTGCGTTTTCGTCTGCCTCACAATCTAAAACAAGAAAGTCAGCAGGAAAAATAAACTTATCCACTCTTACCAAAATATCTTCAATCTTTCCCTCTGGATGAACGTAAGAGCGGTCTGCCAGCTGCAGAGTTACTGTCGTGGGCCGGGCCTTTCCAATACCTAATTTCTGAAAAACAGACTTTGGCATTAGATTAACACTAGCACCAAGATCACAAAGTGCCTTACCCACAAATTTGTCTCCGATTACACAAGGTATGATGAAGCTCCCCGGATCCTTCTTTTTCTGGGGTGGCTGCCGATGAAGAATACTCATGCAACGATCTGCCATCCTTACCGTTTCAAATTCCCCAAATTTATATTTCTTTGACATGACATTTTTGAGAAATTTGGCGTAACCAGGCATCTCCCTAACGACATCTAACAGCGGAATATTAATTTGAACCTGCTTAAAAATATCATAAATCTTTTTAAGTTGAGATTCCTGCTTAGTTTGCTGTATCCGTTGAGGAAAAGGTGGTGGGGGACGGTAATCAGCAATACGTCCTTTCCACTACATACGAATCTGAGGACGATGTTCTTCATTTTTCTCCTCTGTCGCTTCTGCTGTCGTGACAGGCTCATCGGCAGCAGGCTGTTTGTCACCTGTCGGGGCAGCTTCCTCGGCAGGTTTATCCAAGGCTGGTTCCTTTACTGTTTCAGCTTCTTTTTCCGGCCCTGGTAATTTCTTCCCACTCCTAGTAGTGATGGCTTTACATTGCTCATGCGTGGGCTGCCTAGCATTTTCAGTATTACTAGGGAATCCTCCAGTCTGCCGCGGCTTAATATGTTGGGACACCTGACCCATTTGTGTCTCCAGAGATTTCAAAGTAGCCTCATGATTTGTCATCCTCATCTTTGTTTTATCCATGAAATTCTCTGTCTTCTTGACAAACTGATTCATACTCTCAATATAAGTACCTGTCTGAGACATAAAGGTGGCCAGAGTCTGTTCCAGTATACTGCTCGTGGCAGCTGGTGGCTGCTGTTGCTGATGCGGTGGCAGGTTCGGTGACAGGTTCTGTCGCGTCAGCAATCTCGATCCTCCCTGATTCTGATTGTGTGCTTGAGGATTCAGGGCATTATTGGGATTACTCCAAGAAAACTTGGGATCCTTCCTCCAATTGGGATTATAGTTGTTGGAGTTGTAATTTGGCTTGCTGTAATTTCCAACATACTTTCCCTCTTCTAACTGTATAGGACATTCCTCCGAACTATGATTTCCTTCACAAATGTCACATACCTCATCGGCAGCAAATACAGGTTGTGAATCTTCGTTCAGGAGCTTTTTCATTGCTTTAGTGAGATATGCCACCTGTGTTTTCAATGTGCTATCAGCCTCATAATCCTTGACAGCTAGTACCCGTTTACCCCCTCTTCTTGCTGTCGGAAACTGCTCCTCATTCTTAGCCAGATTTTTCAATACTTGCATTGCCTCGTCTGGATCTTTATCCAATAATAGTTCGTTTGCTGCTGAATCAATTCGAATACGAGTTTGTAAGTTGGCAGCATTATAAAACTTTGTTACCTGATTCTAGACGGGAAATCCATGCATAGGGCAGTTCCGTAGAAGAGTAGTAAATCTGTCCCAGGCCTCGTGCATCGGCTCGTCATCTTCCTGTTGAAAAGTAGCAATTTCATTACGTAATCGTTCAGATAAATGTGAAGGATTAAAACGAGATAAAAATTCACGAGATAAATCTGCCCAAGTTCTAATTGAACCCGGCGTAAGTTTATTCCACCAAGTCTTTGCTCTGTCCCTCAATGAATGGGGAAATAACCGAAGCCTCAGTATCTCCGGATTAACTCCTGGCAGTCTAAACGAACCGCAGATCTCCTGGAACGTTTTGAGATGCTCCCTAGCATCTTCTGTCACAGCACCACTAAACTGTCCGGCATTGTTGATCATACTAAACATGACAGGTTTAAGCTCAAAGTTATCAACTTCAATATCCGGCAGCGTGGTCTCCAGCTCTACATGATCGTTCAGCATGTAGTCACGGCATGACCGTCGTCCGGCTGCTGCGGGCGGGTCTCCGGCAGGCGGTATAACAGCCCCATCTCTAGCAGCAGGATTATCTCCTCGGTATGCCATTGTCTCTAACTGTTCTTCAAGGTACTCGTTCCTGGCTAGCACGTAACAAAGTCGGTTCCTAAGATTGAATGAACGTTCAACTTCCGGATCTAATGGATACTCAGGATCTTCGCCTCTTTTAGATCTGCGCATAAACAAGTAAACCTCGTGAAAAGCAAGAGTCTAAAATACTAACGAAAAATAGAAAAAGAAAAATTAAAAGAAAAACAAAAACAAAAACGAAAAGTGCAGTAAAAGAAAGGTGTAGTTATGTTGCCAATCCCCGACAACGGCGCCAAAAACTTGTTGCATGTAAAAGAGTCTATCGCAATGGTAGTGCAAGTGTACACGACGCAAGTAGTAAAGTGATACGAAGTATCGGATATCGTCTCCACAGGGATTGGGCTAATAGCTTCACCTAAATTCACTGCACGAAAGTAAAGAGAATATTTGAGAAAGTTGTCACGAGAATAATGAAGAAAAACGTAAATAAAAGAATAGAGTAATCAAGATAGAGAGAATGGGCTGGTATTGAATTGCTCAGTAGTGCATGTATTGTATTGCTTAAGAACTCCAGTTCTGTCGTCGCGCCTGTCGCTGGCAGCACCTGTCGCGGCAGCTGTCCGTTGGTCGTCGCGGCAGCAAACACACCAACTCAGTACTTCAAGTTTGGCAAGAATCCCATATCTGCCTTGGCCTATCCCTAGGTCCAAGTCTGTCGATGATCACGTCTTGATGATACCTCCCGGCGTGAATCGAAGGATGAACACCGATGTGTATGAATTCTTCCTTAGCCACTTAACCTTGCCCTATCCCTAGGCACAAGATAGTTCAACTATAAACTAGAGAACTTGCTCTTATTTCTTTCGTATACTTAACTCTCCCGATGCTAAGTAAATAGATAACCTCACAATGCTCTCCCGATGCTCTTGCAAGATATTAATAACCAAAATAAGAGAACTTGAAGTTTATTTTATTGAACTTGGAAAATCCTAAAACAAAACAACCCTTGCAACTACTTTACAAAACAACTCGTGGCCCTAGGGGGTTTTTAGAACATGTCGACGACGGGTAAACGCGGAGGGGTTTGGTTATCGGTTATGGGGTGTGTTTTTTCCTAGGTTAAAATCTATGCCCTTATATAAGCTTTGGGCTCAAGTATTCTAAGTTAACAAGGATTACAACTTTAATTAAAAGTAAGATTCTAATAAAGACTTTAATCTTCAAGTATCCTACTTTTCAGCCGCCTCCTTGTTTCTAGGGATTTCCTCTCCTTGAGCTTTGGCTTGACATATCTTTTGATCCGGGGCTTGGAAAATTATTTGGTTTTCACACGACAGACGAGCAGATTTTTCTCTATCTATCGAGGTCCACTTTGCTTTTCCTCTCCGCAAAACTGCTGTCACCATGCTGTCACGGCAGATCCATGGCAGCATCGTCTTCTTTGTCTGCTTGTCCAGTTCAGCTTTCCTGCTTCTCTGCCCTACGCCCGCCTTCTCCGTCTACTATGGAAGAAACCTGCAAAATAAACCCTTTTCAGTAGAATCCGTGCTTTTACCAATTTTGTGATGTTTTACTGTAAACTATCCTAAATGCAATGCAATGATGCTTGAATGCAGCAGAAATATGGGTTAAAAAGGGTGTAAATAATAGAACTTTTACACACTCAACAAGCACCTTTGGCAGCGAGCAAGCAAGGGATATCCAAGTGGTTTTGTTAAGCAGAGTATGTGTTTTCATCTTAGTGTAATAAGAGGCAATGGGAGGGATTTCCACTCATGAGTTGCTTGGTGTTATGTGACACCTTGAGCATGTTTAGTTTGTGTTTTAAGAAACGTAATTGGTCACTATATGGTTTCTGGATTTCTATTTGGTATTTTGGATATGTCTTTATAAGTGTTTTAAAGCATGCTTTTATAGTTCCATGATCTTCATGAATTGCCATGTCTAATGCTTATATTGTGGATGGTTGTTAATGCATTTGTGTTAGAAATGATTGATATAACATGTATGGTAGATATGGATGTGAATAGTTGTTGTTAAATGCATAATTGTGGTTGTTGGTTGTGCATTTCTGGTACGAGTATCGATACTCAGGCTTGGATATCGATACTCGAAGGCATATTTCAGGCAAAACCACACAGGGTATCGATACGAGTTGGGTGCGTATCAATGCGCTTGTGCAAAGTATGAAGGGCATACCGGTACGCGGGGAAGGGTATCGATACCTTTTCCCAAAATTTGGTTATTGTATTCCCGTGTATCGATACGGGCTTAAGGGTACCGATACCTGACCGTTATTTTCAGCTAAAAGTATCTTTCTAAGTTCTGTAATGTTACATTATGGTCCTTGAATGTTAAATGTTCAATTGGTTAAGTTTGGATGGTCCGTTTGTGATGAAATTTGACATGGAAGCTTGTTATATGACTAATTAAGGATTGGTAACCTTAGAATTGGATTAGCCTTTGTAATTTTCAGAAATTACAGTTTAGTCCCTAAATGTTTAATTTAAGCAATTGAACCCCTAATCAAACTCTGTTTGCTGCGCCGTTTCTTTTAAAGTGTTTAGTTTAACACATAGGATCTTAATGTGCATCTAGAGAAGATAAAAATGAAAAAAATAGGGTCTTTAATCGAAGTCGGCTTTAACGAGTTGGTTTCGGTTTTCCCCGTGTAATCTTCTTAGTTCGGGTCGGGCATCTAGGCCGGGCTAAGGGGGTTACAACTAGTTCCACTGGCCCAACCCGACTTGCAAAGCACCTAGGCCCGAAAATCGGGGTGTTACAGGAAGATTTTGAGGACACATAGGATCTAGACTATAGCTCTATGAATGAAGATGGGGAAAAGATGTTGAGGGCAAAGCTAGAGCAATTAGAGAGGAATTTCCAGAACATACAGAATCTCCCACAGAGAGACTCTCCTCGGGATCTTCAGAGATACAAGAATGAGCCTCTGGCTGAAAGTATTTTGGAGCATCATGTGTCCACGTCTTTCAAATTCCCAAAGTTAATGTATAACGAGAAGGGTGATCCCCAAGACCATCTATCTCATTTTTTAAATCATATGGACTTATTTGGAACTTTGGATCAGGTTAAATGTAGAGCGTTCTCAATGACCTTGAAGGACTCTGTTCAGGCGTGGTATCTCCATCTCCTGGCACATTCCATTTCCAACTTTGATCAGCTCGCAGACTTATTTATGAGTCATTTCCTGGCGAATAAAGTATTGAAGAAATCTCCAGCATATCTTATGTCTATATTTCAAAGGCCATATGAGCCTTTGAGAGATTTCGTCCAAAGATTTCATACGACAACCGTGCTAAAAAAGAAGTTTCAAACGATTTTTTCATCGGTGCCTTTATCAACGACACTTCGTACTAACATCTTAAGTTCAATCTGCTAGATATATCTCCATCTACGTTTTCAATCTGCTGGATATATCTCCATCTACGTTGTCAGAATTATATAAGAAAGTACAATCATACACTAAAAACGAAGAAGCGGATAGCATGAGATCCCAGGCACAAGGTTTGCAACCTACGAATAAGAAGCAAGATAATCGCGGCCCCAAGCGAGGGTGATCTTCACTCCACCAGAGACCTGTAGGGGAAACTAGCATATCGAGGTGTACAACAATACGTCCAACAGAATGGTCTATCTCAGCGATATCAACAGGATGACGAATATCGGGAGACATCCAAATAAAATTTATCTACGTTCTGAACTTATCATGAGTTAACGGAGTCACCCTTACAAATACTGAACTAGATCAAGTATACTAGAATTTTAAAGCCACATCCGGTGAGGCAGAGTGAGGGAAGAGAATGCTCTCGGCGGAGGTGCAAGTTTCATAGGCACCAAGGCCATTATACAGACGATTGTGCACATAAGAGGAACGCTATTGAATCCGCGGTAAGAAGAGGTCAGGTAGGGAGATTTCATGGCGAGTTTCCTTTTCCTTTTCCATAAGAGGAACACATGCATAGTGTGATGTCAGTTTTCAGCAAGTTCAGTGAAAAGAATAAAGTACAAAGATCCATGGCGAGTTTCCTTTTCCGAAAGAGAAGAAGATAAGATTTTGGATGAGAAGAGTAATGACCCTATTGTTGTCTCAGCCATGATCGTAGGATATGATGTGAAAAGAATTTTGGTGGATACAGGCAGCGTAGTGGATGTAACCCCCTTAGCCTGGCCTAGACGGTTGACCTGAACTACGAAGATTACACGGGGAAAACCAAAGTCAACCCGAAAGTCAACCTTGATTAACGACCTTTTTTTTCTTTTAAAACTTTTCTAGATGCACATTAACCCTAAGCAAACACTTGAGAAACATATACGAGTAAAGCAAAGCGATCGGATTTCAAGAAGGGACTCAATTGCACAAAATCCAAATATTAGGGACCAAAATGTAAATTCTGAAAATAGAAGAAGTTAACTGATTTTCAAGTTACCAATATGAAATTAGTCATTTTACATGCTTCCCTGTCAAATTTCACTTTAATTGGACTTCTCGAACTCATACAATTGTAAAGACAACTTTTGGGACTAAAACGTAAAACTTGCAAACCTCAACACCATTCAAATCAGTGCCCAACGGTCACCTGTTTCGAAATAGTGTTGACCGTTCCAAAACACGGGTTCGTTTCGAGACTGGTTTCGAAACAGGGCTTGACAGTAGCCAAAACGTTTCAGAACAGCCTCCAGCCGTTTCGAAACACGAAGGCCATTACAGGCCCCCGTTTCGAAACGCTAGTGCCCGTTCCGATACGGTTTGCCCAGAAGCTGCAGATTTTGCTGGTTTATCATAAAATAAAATCCACTCAAACACAACCAAATGACTTCCTAACCATGCCAACAAGTCATCATACATATAAGGTACATGATTGCAACTTCAAAACACATCCATAACATCAAACATGGAATTTCACAAGTCTATAGGCATGCACCCTATAATCCAAACCAAGCAATCAATCAATCTCCAAAACAAGCATTAAAAAGGCCAATTACAAATCCAAAACATCAAAAGCATCATGCCACAACCAGGGAGTCCAAAACATCTCCCAAAAACACACTTTAGGTTCCCATTGCCAAATTACCAAAACTAATAGTGTATGAAAACATCACCATACATGAGCTTAGTTTCCCTTGGACTCTTAGCTTCCTTGTTTCCCTCAAACACTTCAATTGTCTGCATTATTGGTACAAAAGAGAGAGCGTAAGCACAATAGCTTAGTGAGGCATGCTCTAAAGAAAACAACACAATAATGCCTTTTTAGAAAAACACTTTCAACAAGCTTAAAAACACAAGCTTAACTCTTTTCATGCAACCTTGCATACTTTACAAGCATCTCATGCTTCATTACATCAATTCAACATATTGGCTTTCAAGTGATAATTCATACTCTTTTACAACACAAAACACAATCGGATACGCGGATTACAAGTGTTGTCCCACACGCTTCATACACACTACCGAACAACATAAGTTGGAGTTTACGGTACAATCACAACCCCACAACACCCGTGATGGAGTTTACGGTACAATCACAACCCCTCCACATCACTCATCGGTAGTTGTATAACTTCCTAACGAGAGTACGGGACACATAACACAAGGTCTACACACGGACTTTTAACCACCGTTGTGACCTTAACAAGATCCACACACAGACTTTTAACCACCGTTGTGATCTTACCTCTCTCGTTAGGATACTTGGATGGAGTTTTCGGTACAATCACAACCCCTCAACATCTGTAACGCCCCGGTTTTGGGCTTAGAAGTTCTGGGCGTTGACCGGTTTGGTCAAAGTGCTGTTCAAATCTAAAGAGGTGAAATTAGGAAAGCCTAGTTCGGAATGCATTAAAAATATGGAAAAATGTTCTAAAATCATCTTTTAATATAATTAAGTGAACTGTGAAATCAATTTTGAAGAATGGGTTTTGGAAGTATGACATTTTGGCTAGTGACCAAAATGTAAATTTCGAAAGTTTGGTGACTGTTTTATAAAGAGTTGAAACTTTGAATCCTTAAGGAGCTATTAATCCAAAGATGATTTCTCCAGATTTTTCTAAGATATTTTAAGTCTAAAATCTGATTTTAAAGGTCATTAAAATTGGAGGGAAGCCATTTTGGCTATTTTTGGATTTTGTAACCAACTTTGCTAAACTTTCTTTCTCTCATTTTCTCTCAAACCAAACACTACTTTTCCAGAGAATTGGATCTGATTTCTTCACCTAAATCCCTCCATTCAACTCTCATTTGATTCCAAATCATTGTATCTTCAAATCTCTTCAATTGCTAAGTGTTTCAACAAGGATTTTCATTCCAAAAAGTGGAGAAACACAAGTTTGGAGGTAAGAACGTCCTTCTCCTCTAAACTATCAGTTCTTTACTGAAATTCCCAAGTTATCAACTCTTAATTGATGTTTAATTAAAGGCTTTTGAGTTTGGAATTGTATCTTGGCTTATAATGCAAGATTTGATGGTTTTCATGATTTTTCGTTAGATCTGATTGATCTGTGATTTGAGATGTGTTTTTGATGTTAAATGAACTCTAAATTGATAAGGAAATGAGTTTTGATTAATGCAATCCCGGATAGGTTGAGTTTCCTATGTTTAGCTTATGTTTCTTGGATGTTTTTGTGGTGATCTTGTGGATCTGTTGTTGCTGGAGGTATAAGGATGTTTGTAGGTTGTTTTTAGATGTTTTATGGTGTTGATGGATGTAGGGTTTTGCTGGTTTATGGCTGGGCTTTGTTGGGAGGTGGTTTTGGTGCAATTTCGGTTGTGTTTGGTGGCCGAAATTGGAGTGGGAATGAGAGCAGCGAGTTTGAGTGCTTTCATTGAAGCTTTTGATGCTTGATGATGCATTAAACCTCTGCTTTAATGTGTTTAATCAGGGGAGGCATCTTTGGATCCAAGAGTTGTTGATTCGGAAGCTTGATTTCGTGCTTCGGCAAGTGGCGAAGTGGAATCGGTGAGTGAAATTGGGTTTTCGGCTTTGAAACCAATGTCTTGGGAGCTTAGTTTAAGTCTAAACAACTTTGCTAAGCTCGAGCGTAAGTTTTCGGAATTTCTCTCTAGTGGTGGCCATGATTTTGTTGTGATGCAAAATGATTATTTGCATGTTTTCCATACTGTTTTGGAAGCATGTTTTAGCATGGTTTTTGCTGATGATGTAAGCCATATGTTGAAGGTAACTCTAGGTAGGAGTTCCTTGCTTTTGTACATTGAAATGATGTGGTTTAATGCTTTTAAATGCATGATGAATATGGCTTGGTTTTATGCTTTAAAACAGTGATGTAAGTGATGAAAATGATGTATATTGGCAAGTGAGGTTTTAAAATGTTAAGGTCACTAAGGTGGTTAAAAGTCCTTGAGTGAGCCTTGTTACTTATGAACATCAAGGTGGTTAAAATTCCTTGAATGGTTCATGTTGTGGACACTAAGGTGGTTAAAAGTCCTTAGGTGATCCTTTTCCATGGTGGTTAAAAGTCCATGGGGCCAAGGTGTTTAAAAGTCCTTGGGGCCAAGGTGTTTAAAAGTCCTTGGGGTGATTCAAGCTATGGACACAAAGGTGGTTAAAAGTCCTTGTGTGGTCCTTATTCATGGTGTTTAAAAGTCCATGGCCAAGGTGTTTAAAAGTCCTTGGGACCAAGGTGTTTAAAAGTCCTTGGGAAGTTGATGAACTTGTTTTAAGAAATGAAATGTATCACTTGAGCCAATATGACATGTTAAGTATATTATGAAGCATGAGATGCTTGTTTTTAATGTTTACGTTTAAGCATGAAATTGCTTGTTTTAAGTAAGGTTTTGAGCATGAGCAAATGTGGATTTGAAGCATGTTTTATAAATGTTTTAAGTTGCATTATTGGATGGTTTTTAAGAGCATTCCTCACTAAGCTTTTGCTTACGCTCTCTTCGTTTTCCTTAATTCAATAATGCAGAGCATTAGAGACCTTTTGAGGGCAGCAAGAAGGGCAAGAATTCAAGTGCAAGTAAAGCTCAATGTATGGAAGGTTTTTGTTAAACATTTTAGCTTTTGGGTGATTTGGCAATGGGGAAACAATGTGTATGTTTTGGGAGATGTTTTGTACTCCCTAAGTATGTTGAATGTTGTTGAGGATGCTTGTTTTGGAAATTTTATGCTTGAATGGCTTACTTGTGTAGGAAGCATGCCTATAGATTTGGGGCTTTTTGCTTATGATGATGTTTGGTTGAATTGATGATGCTAATATGTTATATATATGTTGAATTGCATGCTGGCAAAGTTTGGTGGCATTTGGAGCATGTTTGGTAGTGTAATTGCATGTTTAAAGTTGAGTTTTGGAGCAATCTGGGCAGGGTGTTTCGGAACAGCACCTACTGTTTCGGAACGGGTGCCTTAATCGTGCCCAAGCGTCCGAAACGGGAGGGGTCGTTCCGAAACGGAAAGGCCACTGCCAGACCCCCGTTTCGGTACGCATTGCGGAACGGCCCCGAGTTTCGAAACGGGCTATGCCTGTTTCGGAACGGGTGACCGTTGGGGGCTGACATTGGCAGTTATATGTTTTGGAATGTTTGCGTTTTGGTCCTGAAATTTGTTTGTGCAATTGTATGAGTTTGGGAAGTCCTTTTGAGCTGAAATTTCACAGAGAAGTATGAAACATGATTAATTTCAAGTTGGTAACTTCAATTTGGGTTAAGTCCTTATAATTATCAGAATTTACAATTTGGTCTCTAAAGTTGTATCTTGTTCAATTGGGTCCCTGTTTGATCTCTGATGTTTGTGATCTTTTGGTATGATGTTTGTGTGATCACAATAGGGCATAATATGCATCTAGACAAGTTTTAAAAAGAAAAAAAAGGGTCGTTAATCAAGGTTGACTTTCGGGTTGACTTTGGTTTTCCCCGTGTGACTTTCTTAATTCGGGTCAACCGTCTAGGCCGGGTTAAGGGGGTTACAACATCCAAGGCGACTTTATTCACGGTGCACCCAATCCTATAGCCGGCTAACCATATCTGATTCAAGTACTTTAAAACCAATTCATCACTTGCAAATATACATCATTTATCATCAACAATTTGTTTTAAAGCATTAATCAAAGCCATTTAACATCATGCATCACTATGCATCAAAACCACATTAACAACATGCCAAAACAAGGATCTCTTACCTTGAGCATCCTTCAACACATGGCTTTCAATACCAGCATTAACCATGCTAAAACATGCTTTTAAAACAGAATTTAAACATGCAATTTATAACCAATGCATCGAACCACTCCATGGCTCATCCAAGAGAGTTTTTCCGAAAACTTACTCTTGAGCTTAGTTAAGTTGTTTAGACTTAAACTAAGCTCCCAAAACCTTCAAATAATGGTTCCAAAGCTGGAAACCCAACTCTACTCACCAATTCCGTTTCGCAAGCTTGTCGAAACGCCGATCAAGCCTCCGGATCAACTCCACAAGTGTCCGAAGATGTCTCTCCTGTTTTAAACACATCAAAGTAGAGGATTAATGCATCATCATGCATTGAAATCTTCAGCCAACACACTTAAACTCGCTGCTCTACCTAAAGCCAACATTTCGGCTACCAAACACAACCGAAATCACCTCCAAACTCTCCCAAAACTTAACCCAGCAAAGATCCATCACTTCTAACCATTTCTAAACATCAATTAACATCCAAAATGAACCTAAACTCGTCCTTATACCTCCAGCTACAACAGAACACCAAGATCACCTCAAAAACCACCATTTTCATAAGCAAAAACTTAGGAAATACAACCTATTCGGGATTGCATTGATAAAACCTCATTTAGACATCATTAGACATCCAAAATACATTTAAGAATCATCTCAAAACAGAGCCCAAACAATCACAACGAAATTCTTCAAGATTTCTTCCAAATCTTAAGTTTTAAAGCCAAAATCAAGTTCTTATCATTAAAACCATTTACAAAACTTAAATTAAGGATTGACAACTTGGGAATTTCAATAAAGAACTGAGTATTTAGAGAAGAAGAACAATATTACCTCTAAATGGTGATTTTTCCTTGATTTTAGCCAATTTCCTTGAAAATCCAATGAGGAAATCAAAAGGATTTGATGTAAGATTGATTAGGAACTAATTGATGATAGAAATCTCATCAATTGAAGTGGAATTCAATGAAAAATTTGCTGGAGAAAAGTGTTTAGATGATGGAATTTTGAGAGAAAAAGAAAAGAGAGAAAACTAGGAAAAAGTAGTTATGAAATTCTAAAAGGTAGTTTCCTTTTTCATTTAATTAATTAAAACATTAATTAATACACTCAAATTAAGGAAAAATATGGAGAAATCATTTTTGGGTATATTATCTCCTTAAAGATTCAAAGTTTCAATCCTTACAAAACAGTCACCACTAAACTTTTCAAAAATCGCATTTTAGTCACTACACCGAAATGTAGTATTTCCAGACCTTATTTTGCAAAATTTATTTCACCACTCTCTTATATATATTAAAATAGGATTTTTAGATATTTTTCCATATTTTTAAATCATCCCGAACTAGACTTTCCCTAAAACATCCTTTTATATTCGAACCGAAAATCAGACCAGTCTGGTTCAGACCCTAAACTTCCAAGCCCAAAATTGGGGTGTTACAACTCTCCCCCCTTAAGAAATTTCGTCCTTGAAATTTACCTGGAAGAAAAAGGTACGGAAACTGCTTCAACATATCATCCTTTCTTTCCCACGTGGCTTCCTCAACACCACGATGCCTCCACAACACCTTAACCAATTCAATGGTCTTGCCCCCGAAGAACTTTAATGTCCGAATCCAGAATTTCAACCGGCTCCTCATCATAGGTCAAGTCTGGATTCAACTCTACTTCCTCCACAGGCATAACATGCGAAGGATCAGATCTATACCTCCGAAGTATAGAGACATGAAACATATCATGAATCTTTTCCAACTCTTGCGGTAACCTCAGCTTGTAAGCAACAGGACCCACACGTTCAATCACCTCGTATGGTCCAATGTACCTAGGGCTCAACTTACCCTTCCGGCCAAACCTCATCATCTTCTTCCAAGGCGAAACCTTCAAGAACACACGGTCACTTACCGCAAACTCAATCTCCTTACGCTTCAAATCCGCGTAAGACTTCTGTCTATCAGAAGCTGCCTTCAGTCGCTCACAAATGAGCTTCACCTTCTCGGTGGTTCCTTTTAACAAAGCCGGCATTGAAACCAACTTCTGACCTATTTTAGCCCAGCAAAGAGGAGTTCTGCACTTCCTCCCATACAAAGCTTCATAAGGTGCCATTTGAATACTTGCCTGGTAGCTATTGTTATAAGAAAACTCCACCAAAGGCAAATGCTTCTCCCACGAACCCTGAAACTCAATCACACAGCACCTCAACATATCCTCCAACACTTGAATAACACGCTCAGACTGTCCATCCGACTGTGGACGATAAGAAGTACTGAAATTCAGCCACGTACCCAAAGCTAGATGCAAACACTCCCAAAAACGCGATGTAAACCTCGGATCTCTATCTGACACTATAGACTTTGGCACACCATGCAGACGCACAATCTCAGCAATGTACAACTCTCCAAGCTTGTCCAAGGTATACGTAGTATGCACAGGTAAGAAATGCGCACACTTCGTAAGGCGATCCACAATCACCCACACCGAATTCTTCTTCGATGGCGACAAAGGCAAACCAGACACAAAGTCCATGGTAATCCTTTCCCACTTCCACTCAGGAATCCTCAACGGTTGCAACAACCCAGAAGGAAACTGATGTTCAGCCTTAACCCGTTGACAAACCATGCATTTACTCACGTACTCCGCAACATCTTTCTTCAAACCCACCCAATAGTACTCATCCTTAAGATCACGATACATCTTAGTACTACCAGGGTGAATAGCAAAAGGACTGCTATGAGCCTCAGTCAGAATAGTACGCCTCAACTCAGCATCATTCGGCACTACCATCCGACTCCCAAAACATAGAACCCCATCATCATTAAAGCAAAAATCCGATGGTCTATCCTCAGCAATATCCTGAACATGTGGCACCAAAGAATCATCCAACAACTGCTTATCCTTTATCAACTGAACCAAAGATGGTTTCACTTGCAATTCAGCCACTACACCCCCATCTCGCGAAATTCTCAAGCTGGCAAACATAGCCCTCAACTCCACTGCCACATTTCTACTCAAGGCATCCGCTACAACATTAGCTTTTCCCGGATGATACTCGATCGTCAGATAGTAATCTTTAAGCAACTCCGCCCAACGTCGTTACCTAAGATTCAACTCTTTCTGGGACATCAGATACTTCAAACTTCGGTGATCCGTGTACACAATACACTTCTCACCATACAGGTAATGTCTCCAAATCTTCAAAGCAAAAACCACCGCAGCTAACTCAATGACATGCGTAGGATAATTGCGCTCATGCACCTTCAACTGACGCGATGCATAAGCCACCACCTTACCCTCCTGCATCAACACACATCCCAAACCCACATAGGATGCGTCACTATACACCACAAACTCTTTCCCTGATTCAGGTTGAACCAAGATAGGAGCCTGCGTCAAAGCTGCCTTAAGCTTCTGAAAAGCTTGTTGTCTTGCCTCTGTCCACTCATACTTGACATCCTTCTGCAACAACTTCGTTAAAGGTGCAGCAATCTTTGAAAATCCATCCACAAACCTCGGGTAGTATCCTACCAACCCAAGGAAACTACGGACTTCATGAACAGACTTAGGAGGCTTCCAATTCATCACCGCCTCAATCTTTTGAGGATCAACACGAATCCCCTCCGCAGAAACCACATGACCAAGGAAAACAACTTCCCTAAGCCAGAATTCGAACTTTCTCAGCTTAGCATAAAGCTGATTCTCCAACAACGCCTGCAACACAATCCTCAAATGCCCTTCATGCTCCTCCTCAGTACGAGAGTACACAAGGATATCATCAATGAATACCACAACAAACTTGTCCAAGTATTCATGGAACACTCTATTCATCATATCCATAAAAGCTGTAGGAGCATTCGTCAAGCCAAACGGCATCACAAGGAACTCATAATGCCCATACCTCGTCCTAAAGGCTGTCTTTGGCACATCCACATCCTTCACCTTAAGCTGATAGTAACCTGACCTTAAGTCAACCTTAGAGAACACAGCCGCTCCCCGAAACTGATCAAAAAGATCATCAATTCTCGGCAAAGGATACCGATTCTTGATAGTCAACTTGTTCAGCTGACGATAATCGATGCACATTCTCATAGTGCCATCCTTCTTCTTCACACACAAGACCGGTGCACCCTAAGGTGACACACTTGGCCGAATGAAACCACGATCAAGCAACTCCTGAAGTTGCGTCTTCAGCTCCTTCAACTCCTTAGGTGCCATTCGGTAAGGAGTAATGGACACAGGAGTTGTGTTTTCATACAACTCAATTACAAATTCCACCTCTCGACTAGGAGGCAATCCAGGTAACTCCTCCGGAAACACTCTAGGAAACTCTCGCACAGTCCTAATATCTTGGACTCGCAATTCCTTAGAGCTAGGATTCATCACAAAGGCCAGATAAGCTTCACAACCTTGCCTCAGCATTCGGCTTGCTTCCAACGAAGACACAACATTGGCAAGAAACTTCACATTCTCACCAACCACCACTACCTTGTAATCATCCGCAAGCTTCAACGAAACTCGCTTGTTCTCAAAATCAACTACAGCTCGATGTTCAACAAGCCAATCCATACCAAGGATTACATCAAAACCATAGAATGGCAATTCCATGAAATCAACAAGAAAAACATGGTTTTTCACTTCCAAGGCACACCTTCTATACAACTTACGTGTCACAACGGTCTCACCAAAAGAACTAGTTACACGCATACCAACATCCAAAGACTCAACAGGTAAACCAAACAATTGAGCATGTTCACGCAATATGTATGAGTGTGTAGATCCAGAATCAATCAAGGAAAGTAATGACAAGGATTGCAAAGTAAAGGTACCTGCGATCACATCCGTATCATTCCTTCCATCTCGCTGAGCATACACTCGAGCCTGGCCACCACTCTTAGGTTGAACAGCCACCACATGCGCCACATTCCTCCCACCATCATCTCTGCGCTGGAAGTTACCACGGCCGCGCCCACGACCTCTCTGTGGTGCAACTACCCCAGGAGCACGTCCCTGACCACCACCGGCCAACAAAGGACACTCTCTCCTCATGTGGTCTGCCGAACCACAATTCCAGCATGAATTACCGGTCACTGCTATCGGAGCCTGAACCTCCCTCGCTGCTCGAGGACAATCTCGCCTCATATGGCCACGAGATCCACACGTCCAACACGTGTTCTGATCAGCTCTCAACTTGTCTCCCTGAACAGGCGCACCATGTCCTCCACCACCACGCCTAGCAGAAGACTGATACCTCTTATCACGTCCTCTCTTGTTCCGTCCACCACCGGAACTATAATCAGCAGCTCTTTTGCCTGAGCTAGAACCAACGCCCCTAGAAGACAAACCCAAGTTCTGCTCAATGTCCTTCGCTCTACTCACCAGCACATCAAAGTTCGTATACTCAGCAGCAAGCATGAAAGTCTTCACGTCCGTCACCAAACCATAACGGAAACGTTCACACCTCTCCCGCTCATCAGGGATTAGCTCAGGTGCGTACTGGCTAAGGCGAACAAACTGGATCTCATACTCAGCCACCGTCATGCTTCCTTGCACAAGAGACATGAATTCTCTTTTCTTCTCATCTAGGTATCGCACACCTAGATACTTTCGCTTGAACGCGTTCAAGAAGAACGTCCAAGTCACATCATTTTCCTCCATTCCGGAGACAGTGGTCGTCCACCACGTATACGCATCATCATGCAACAGCGATATCACGCAACCCAACTTTTGCACATTGTTGCAATTCATTTGCCCCAAAATCCTCTTGGTGCTTTCCAACCAAGATTCAGATCCCTCGGGAGATAAACCTCTAAACTCAGTCCCTCCCAGACTGCGAAGACGTTCCAAAGGTAATCTTTCGTTAGCATCACCCTGATGCGCATCTCCGTGAGCTCCAGCTACTGCTGCCTGAAAGGCTCCCGCAGTAGCCTGTATCAGCACAGTCATGTCAGGAGCAGCATGCCCCTGCACACCTTCAGGTCCAGCGACCCCAGCACCAGCACCAACACCAGCATTTTCACCTCCAGCACCATCACCGCCGGGTGGTCCACCACCAGGGGGAGGAGGTAAATCCACAACATTCTCAGCATTTTCCTCATTTTCATTCTGAGCCATAGCTCTCGTATTCATCCTCATCTCTCTATGATGCCCCATTTATAAAAACAATGCACTGACACAAATGCAATAAACATAATTAGGCTCAACAAGGTAAGTAATCCAAGAACTCAAGCTCGTTTTCCAAAAACAATTCCTTTCATTAGTTTTGATATGGCAATGGGTTCCCCTAACATGCTTCAACATAACATAACATCACAATTGCAACCATACATCACAATTCAATCAATCACACTTTCACCCAAAAGGCATATCATGCAAATAAGCATTCATTAACCACACAACAAATCCCAAAGATACGAGAACTAAGCTCTGATACCACCAAATGTAACCACATTAGCCCGGCCTAGACGGTTGACCCGAACTACGAAGATTACATGGGGAAACCAAAGTTAACCCGAAAGTCAACCTTGATTAACGACCCTTTTTTCTTTTAAAACTTGTCTAGATGCACATTAACCCTAAGCGAACACTTGAGAAATATATACGAGTAAAGCAAAGCGATCGGATTTCAAGAAGGGGCTCAATTGTACAAAATCCAAATATTAGGGACCAAAATGTAAATTCAGAAAATTAGAAGGACTTAACTGATTTTCAAGTTACCAGTATGAAATTAGTCATTTTACATGCTTCCCTGTCAAATTTCACTTTAATTGGACTTCTCGAACTCATACAATTGTAAAGACAACTTTTGGGACTAAAACGTAAAACTTGCAAACCTCAACACCATTCAAATCAGTGCCCAACGGTCACCCGTTTCGAAACAGTGTTTACCGTTCCAAAACACGAGTTCGTTTCGAGACTGGTTTCGAAACAGCGCTTGACAGTAGCCAAAACGTTTCGGAACAGCCTCCAGCCATTTCGAAACATGAAGGCCATTACAGGCCCCCGTTTCGAAACGCTAGTGCCCGTTCTGATACGGTTTGCCCAGAAGCTGCAGATTTTGCTGGTTTATCATACAAAAATCCACTCAAACACAACCAAATGAGTTCCTAACCATGCCAACAAGTCATCATACATATAAGGTACATGATTGCAACTTCAAAACACATCCATAACATCAAACATGGAATTTCACAAGTCTATAGGCGTGCACCCTATAATCCAAACCAAGCAATCAATCAATCTCCAAAACAAGCATTAAAAAGGCCAATTACAAATCCAAAACATCAAAAGCATCATGCCACAACCAGGGAGTCCAAAACATCTCCAAAAAACACACTTTAGGTTCCCATTGTCAAATTACCAAAACTAATAGTGTATGAAAACATCACCATACATGAGCTTAGTTTCCCTTGGACTCTTAGCTTCCTTGTTGCCCTCAAACACTTCAATTGGCTGCATTATTGGTACAAAAGAGAGAGCGTAAGCACAATAGCTTAGTGAGGCATGCTCTAAAGAAAACAACACAATAATGCCTTTTTAGAAAACACTTTCAACAAGCTTAACTCTTTTCATTCAACCTTGCATACTTTACAAGCATCTCATGCTTCATTACATCAATTCAACATATTGGCTTTCAAGTGATAATTCATACTCTTTTACAACACAAAACATAATCGGATACGCGGATTACAAGCGTTGTCCCACACGCTTCATACACACTACCGAACAACATAAGGTGGAGTTTACGGTACAATCACAACCCCTCCACATCACTCATTGGTAGTTGTATAACTTCCTAACGAGAGTACGGGACACATAACACAAGGTCCACACACGGACTTTTAACCACCGTTGTGACCTTAACAAGATCCACACACGGACTTTTAACCACCGTTGTGATCTTACCTCTCTCGTTAGGATACTTGGATGGAGATTTCGGTACAATCACAACCCCTCAACATCCAAGGAGACTTTATTCACGGTGCACCCAATCCTATAGCCGGCTAACTATATCCGATTCAAGTACTTTAAAACCAATTCATCACTTGCCAATATACATCATTTATCATCAACAATTCATTGTTTTAAAGCATTAATCAAAGCCATTTAACATCATGCATCACTATGCATCAAAACCACATTAACAACATGCCAAAACAAGGATCTCTTACCTTGAGCATCCTTCAACACATGGCTTTCAAAACCAGCATTAACCATGCTAAAACATGCTTTCAAAACAGAATTTAAACATGCAATTTATAACCAATGCATCGAACCACTTCATGGCTCATCCAAGAGAGTTTTTCCGAAAACTTACTCTTGAGCTTAGTTAAGTTGTTTAGACTTAAACTAAGCTCCCAAAACCTTCAAATAATGGTTCCAAAGCTGGAAACCCAACTCCACTCACCAATTCCGTTTCGCAAGCTTGCCGAAATGCCGATCAAGCCTTTGGATCAACTCCACAAGTGTCCGAAGATGTCTCCCATGTTTTAAACACATCAAAGCAGAGGATTAATGCATCATCATGCATTGAAATCTTTAGTCAACACACTTAAACTCGCTGCTCTACCTAAAGCCAACATTTCGGCTACCAAACACAACCGAAATCACCTCCAAACTCTCCCAAAACTTAACCCGGCCAAGATCCATCACTTCTAACCATTTCTAAACATCAATCAACATAAAAATGAACCTAAACTCGTCCTTATACCTCTAGCTACAACAGAACACCAAGATCACCTCAAAAACCACCATTTTCATATGCAAAAACTTAGGAAATACAACCTATTCGGGATTGCATTGATAAAACCTCATTTACACATCATTAGACATCCAAAATACATTTAAGAATCATCTCAAAACAGAGCTCAAACAATCACAACGAAATTCTTCAAGATTTCTTCCAAATCTTGAGTTTTAAAGCCAAAATCAAGTTCCTATCATTAAAACCATTTACAAAACTTAAATTAAGGATTGACAACTTGGGAATTTCAGTAAAGAACTGAGTATTTAGAGGAGAAGAACAATCTTACCTCTAAATGGTGATTTCTCCTTGATTTGAGCCAATTTCCTTGAAAATCCAATGAGGAAATCAAAAGGATTTGATGTAAGATTGATTAGGAACTAATTGATGATAGAAATCTCATCAATTGAAGTGGAATTCAATGAAAAAGATGCTGGAGAAAAGTGTTTGGATGATGGAATTTTGAGAGAAAAAGAAAAGAGAGAAAACTAGGAAAAAGTAGTTATGAAATTCTAAAAGGTAGTTTCCTTTTTCATTTAATTAATTAAAACATTAATTAATTCACTCAAATTAAGGAAAAATCTGGAGAAATCATTTTTGGGTATATTAGCTCCTTAAAGATTCAAAGTTTCAATCCTTACAAAACAGTCACCACTAAACGTTTCAAAAATCGCATTTTAGTCACTACACCGAAATGTAGTATTTCCAAACCTTATTTTGCAAAATTGATTTCACCACTCTCTTATATATAATAAAAGAGGGTTTTTAGATATTTGTCCATATTTTTAAAGCATCCCGAACTAGGCTTTCCCTAAAACATCCTTTTATATTCGAACCGAAAATCAGACCGGTCCGGTTCAAACCCTAAACTTCCAAGCCCAAAATTGGGGTGTTACAGTGGAAGTGTTAGGTTCGAATGCATTTAAATAAATGGGAATTCCATAAGTAGAGTTGAAGCCGACAAGTCCAGTTTATGGTTTTAGCAATCAACCCATATATGTGAAAGGTTCCATTTAGTTACCAGTAACGTTGGGAGATGATAATAATAAAGTTACCCAGATGGCTAATTTTCTGGTTATAGATAATCCATCAGCGTACAACGCCATTTTTGGTTAGGCCTTAAATGCAGAAAGCCAAGATGATCGTCACCATTCTGCATGTAGGTTAAATTCCCTACACCTTCGAGGGAAGGTTTAATGCAAGCCGACCAGAAGGTGGCCATGTAGTGCCATATCATGTCCCTTCAGTTAGCTCATAAGCAAAGGGGTCACGAACACGGTAGAAAAACGAGACTATAGGCGCGGGGACCTGAGGTTGGTGTTTTGAGTAAAACCATGATAAACTTGGAAAGTCTCGATGTGAGAGAGGAAAGTGGGTGAATTAAGCCAGAGCCAGTGGATAAAATGGAGAGTGTGGAGTTGTACATTGGCGAGCCCACGAAGGTCACCAGGATAGTGTCAAGATTAGACAAACATCATCGTAGAAGACTTGAAAAGTTGCTCAAAGACAATGTAGATAGTTCCGCATGGTATATCGTAGACATGCCAGGGATAGACCTAGAGATAATAAAGCATCCACTACAAGTTAACCAGGTGATTAGACCCGTCAAACAAAAAAAGAAGAAATTTTTAAAGGAAAATGTACAAGCGATCGGGCAAGAAACTAAGAAGTTGCTCACAGCAAGGTTCATCCAAAAGGTAAAGTACCCCCAGTGGCTCTTCAATGTAGTGATGGTGAAGAAATCAAGTGAAAAGTGGCGAATGTTTGTTGACTTCACTAATCTCAACAAGGAATGTCCAAAATATAGTTTCTCGCTTCCCTCGATTGATAGACTAGTCGATGTCTCTACAGGACATAAGTATATAAGCTTCATGGATGCTTTCTCGGGCTACAACCAGATAGCAATGGTAGGAGAGAATAGAGAGAGGACAACTATTATAATAGAAGACGACCTTTATTGCTACAAGGTAATGTGTTTTGCTCAAAAATGCGGGGGCAGCATATCATCGTCTGGTCAACAAAATTTTCCATCATCAAATAGGCACAAACATGAAGGTTTATGTACATGACATGTTAACTAAAAGTACCTCTTTGGAGCAGCATTTGGTGGATCTGCAAGAAGTTTTTGATGTCCTTCGCCTGTATGGAATGAGGTTGAACCCTAAGAAGTGTGCTTTCAGGGTAGGAGCTGAAAAGTTTCTTGGATTTTTTATTTTGAAAAGAGGCATTGAAGCAAACCTAGAAATGATTAAAGCTATCATGGACCTCTAGCCTCCAGTGAACACCAAGGATATCTAAAAGCTGAATGGGAAGGTGGTGGCGTTAAAAAGATTTGTCTCTAGGTTGGCCGATAAGTGCCTTCCTTTCTTCAAAGCACTAAAAGGCCCTTTTTAGTGGACAAAAGAGTGTTAGAAGGCTTTTGAGCAGCTAAAGCAGTATTTAGCTAGCCCCCTATGCTCGCCACACCCAAGGAAGGAGAAGTCTTGTTCGTGTATCTCATAGCCACAAATGAGACTGTTGCGGCAGTTCTAGTTAGAAAGGAGGAAGACAGTCAGAGGCACATTTACTATGTTAGCAGGGTTCTTCAACCGATAGAGAAAAGGTACACTAGAGCTGAGAAGTTGGTATTCGCATTAATAATAGTTGCTAGAAAGCTCTTCCACTTTTTCCAAGCCCATCATGTAGTCGTATTGACAGATTAACCCTTTAGAGATATTTTGGGAAAAGAGGATGTACAAGGTAGAATGCTAAAATGGTAAATAGAGCTTAGCGAGTTCTAGATCAAATATCATCCGCGAAGAGTAGTTAAAGCTCAGATCTTGGCTGAATTCGTAATAGAGTGTACATTCTCCAAAGTCACGTCAGACTTACCAAACACAAATCCCAAAGCGAACGAGGAAAATGTGGAAATTTAGCAGTGAACATCACCGGTTGAAGAAAGGGAAGCTCTACAGGTTGAAAAAAGGCAAAACCTTGACCTCCAATCATGGAATTTACATGTAGATGTCCAATGGCTATCAACGGAGCGGGAGCATGTGTGCTACTAGCTGGACTCGAGGCAAAAGAAGAGTGATAGTATGTGCTTAGCTTTGCGTTCTCCATCTCAAAAAATGTAGCTTAGTACGAGGCATTGATAGATGAATTGGAACTTTGTAAAGTGCTCATAAGTCATATATTTTGTATGCATTCTATCTCATATTATTGCTATTCTTAAGTGCATTTTAGGCATACTTAGGTACATGCATGCATTATTTACAGTATTCTTTACTTTACCATGTTTCTATAGAATGTCTTTGATTTGGTAAGAAAAGATATTGTTTTAGTTTAGTTTTAGTTTTAGATGCTAAAAGCTGTCAGGAGGAGGAGAAATCAGAGGAGCGGATGTTGAGGCAGCAAACCAAGGAGTTGTACTAGAGCAGTTCAACACAGAGATAGAAGATGCCGAGTAGCTGTCGCCACCATATCTGCCACCGAGGGCAACAACTTGAGGAATTGGTGAATTGGAGTGCGATCGGTAAAGCATAATTTGCTGAGTCCATTAAGCCCATCCACTCAATTTACTGATGCCGGAAATAGCGGACAGAGCCACCATAGGAGAAGATCAAGGCTTGCTTGCGGCACAAGGCAACGACAAGAGAAGTCCAAATTAAAGTCAAAGAAGTCAGATTTAAAGGTTGCATTTAATACAAAAGCTGCTTTATCATGTGGAAGACTTCCACTCCAAGGAGAAAATAACCTAGGCCATGCCCGATATATACTTAACCATATTTTGTATTTTAGACATCTAAGGATTTTCTAGTGTGCAATAGCTTAGGTTTCTCTTGTGCTTCCTTGCCGCCGTTATGTTCTAATTTCTATTAGGGTTTGGGTTGTGTTGTAGGGTAGTGTGACAACGGTTGTTTAGGATTAAAGTTTGTATTTGCAATAAGAAATCAAGGTTTGCTTATTTCATGTTTTTTACTGTTTGCAATTAAGTTCGAAATATTGATTATGATCAATCCATTTGTTTGGCATCAGGAGAGTCAAACTCATGAAAGAAGTATGCACGATCTCATCCATACCAGGTGTTGATCAATCCAGCCTAGATATAGGTTTGAGTTTAAAGTGGCTAAGAGAGGACGAACCAAAGGTTGTTGTTCATTGCACGATTCACGCCGACGGGAATTACCTGCAATGGGCATCAACAATATTCTGACTTAGACATAAGCAGAATCACTTCAGAAATGTTTTGCCGAGCCTTGAAGGACTGTCAAACTTGCCACTGAGCCATTCATCCATTCCACCTGACGAGGCACTGAAAGTTGTTGAAGCACCAATCTGCCATCATCTGTCGAGGTAGCACAGTCTGGAAGCGCAATACATCTTAACCTATTCAACGCAGTTTCACACTACGAAGCAGCATAACCTTGCACATTCTATCAACATGATCTCTTCCTTGAATTAATTGTGTTTATTTACTTTTCTTTTAAACAAACTGAAATTTAATTGTGCATTTAAATATTCTCTGTGCAGAGATTTACATTCGAATTTGGCAGTCCAATCCTCGTGGGAGATAATATCTTTTATAATATAACTTGACAAGAGTGTGCACTTGCGCTCATAATTGGAGAACACCCAAACGCTCTACAAGTTTTTGGCGTCATTGCCGGGGATTGGCAACAGTAAATTCGTCTTTATTTTTCTACACTTTTATTTTATTACATTTAATTTCAGTTTATATTTTTCCTTTTTATTCGAAAAAAAAAGAATTTTATAGTTTTCTTATCTAGTCTATGACTAGAGCCCACATGTCGTCCAAAATCGTTTACATAGACGAGATCAAACGAACAGAAAGAAAACTAAAGAAAGAAGCAAGAGAAGCCCTCGAAAAAGCTAAGGAAAAAGGAAAAGTAGAGGCAGCCATGCATAACGGCCAAGACAACAACACTGTCAACAATGCCCGAGACGGCATGGACAGGCAGCAAGATCCGCAGCATGGGCAGCAGCCCCCACTTCAGCCCAGGCAACAGCAGTATGTGCGCACCACTAGGGACTACTTGGAGCACGACTTCAGAGTATTTGATCCAACTGTGGCAGAGCCTGAAATTGAAGCAGATCACTTCGAGCTGAAACTAGTGGTGTTCAACATGATAAACACATTGGGGCAATTTGGAGGAACTACCACGGAAGATGCTCGGCAGCACTTAAGGGGGTTCCTTGACATTTGCTAATCTTTTAAAATACATGAAGTCCATCAAGATGTGCTTAAGATGAGACTATTTCCCTATTCACTGAGGGATATGGTAAAATAGTGGCTAAATAACCAACCGGTAGGATCGTTTAGCACTTGAACAGAGTTGTGCAAGGACTTCCTAGATCGTTTCAGTCCTTCAAACGTAATAGACGGGTTAAGAAACGAGATCACTGCTTTCTGACAATGGGATGATGAACCGATTTATGAAGCGCGGGAACGGTACCAACAGATGCTAAACAACTGCCTGCTTCATCGTTTTCCAACCTGGACTCAAAATGTTCTACAATGGAGTCAATCAACCGACGAGAATGATGCTTGACGCTTCAGCCAATGGAATCATCCTAGACAGACCACCCGATGAGGCACTACAGATTCTGAACATAATCGCAAAAAACGACTACAAATTCCCTACAGCCTGTCGCGGCAGCGTGAGGCAGCTAGCTGTTGCGAATGAAGTAGAAACCACTGAATTTTTCATTACCCGCCTGGATAAACTGACACAGCTGGTGATGAATATGGCCAAATCCACAGGGAAAACATACGAGGTTAAAGCTGTGGAGCCCTTCTGTGACGAGTGTGGGGGCAACCATGATTCCTCTGAATGTAATGAATCTGCCAATTTCATGGGAACATATGAGAAGAATAGCAGGCCCAACACTAACACGAACAATTCGGGCTGGAGAAAGCATCCAAACTTCTCCTGGAGTAACCCTAACACGGCTGCAAATCCAACCCAGCAACCATGAGGATATCAGCATAACATGTCCCGACAGCAGCCTCAGCAGCAACAGAATACGAACAATAATTCACTTGAATCTACTTTACATACTTTTATGTCTCCTACTAGTGATTTTAATGTTCATATTAATAAATTTATTGACAAGGATGAGACCTTCATGGACAGGACTGAGATGCGGTTGCAAAATCAGGAGGCAGCAATCAAGAACCTGGAAACCTAGTTCGGGTAGTTCACTCGGATCATAAACAACAGGTCAATGGGTGCATCATCCAGCAACACAGAGGCCACAGAAAAACCCACTTACGAACAATGTAAAGCAATAGCGACAAGAAGTGGGAAACAACTGGATGATCCCAGAGTTGAGCAGCCAAAGGAACAGCAACCAGAACAGCCTGACATGGCAGCACCACAAACTGAGGCACGGGTAGATGACAGTAGCCTTGAGACAGATGATCCTGAACCCCCATAGATCAGATTTCCATGTAAGGAACGCATCCATGACATCCGTCTGCCGCCGCCCTTCCCCCAAAGACTCAAACAGCAAAAGCAAGAGCACTAGTTCAAGAATTTCTAGATATACTTAAGCAGGTGCACATCAACATCCCACTCGTGGAAGCCATACAAAACATGCCAAATTATGCAAAATTATTGAAAGATATGGTTTCCAAGAGAAGGAGAGTTGGGGAATTCGAGACGATACATGTCACTGAAGAGTGCATGGCAATGCTGCATAACAAGGTGCCGCCCAAGAGAACATATCCAGACAGCTTTGTTATTCCATGCAAGATAAGCAGAAACCATGACATGAGAGCTCTATGTGACTTAGAAGCCAGTATAAACCTGATGCACAAGGCTATCTTCGACAAATTAGGAATTGGGAAAGCAAAACCAACTTCATTTTCCCAGCTGACCATTCCTTTGTGCAATCGAAGGGAAAAGTTGAAGATATCCTTGTACGAGTGGGCAACTTCATTTTCCCAGCTGACTTTCTCATCTTGGACTGTGAGGCAGATGAGAACGCCCCCATCATTCTTGGGCGACCATTCTTGGCCTCGGGCAAAACATTAATAGATGTAGAGAATGGGAAGCTAATAATGAGGGTAGATAATCAGAGCATAAAGCTAAATGTCTTACAACCCATGCACCCAGCCAAGGAAAAAGAAGGATGCAAAGACACACATGCTTCCAGAATTAGCATAGAGACTCAGCAGGGTAGCAGCCGCCAGGGCAGGAAGCAGGGCTAAACTAAGGACCCCGAGGAATAAGAGGACCCACCAGGAAGAAAAGAAAACCAACTCAGGAAGTGGTTATGTTTGGGAGATGCATCTCAACGCACTCCCAACATAATTTAACTTATTTTTAATTTCTTCCTTTTCTTTATTTTTATGTTTTAGGATTAGATTTTAATTTATTGCAATTTATTGTCCACATTTTTAATTTTCAGATTTTAAGCTTTCTTTATTTTCAGCATTTAATTATTTGTTTAATTTCAGTTTAGGAATAAAGAAGCAGGACCAAGAAGAAGGCCCAACAAGGAGCCTTCCCGCCACGCCGCTGAAACAGCTGAGGGCCGCCCAACGACAAAAGCGAGTAACGACTAGAACACTGCTAACGGCTAGCTGCCAACGACTACAACGTAACGGGCATTTAAACTTGTAACGTGCGCCGAAAAATCTGACCGTTGGAATTTAATGCCGCCACAGCATCTCTCGGTAGCCCTTATAAACACCCCACTATTTAATTCATTTTTTTACTTTATCTCCTTGTTAACCTCTTCTTACCCGCCTGCTTTCTTACTTATTTCTTTTTAGTTTCAGAATTTAAACCGTCTCACAATTATGGCATCATCACAATCCAAACCCTCTTTCCAGCGATTCTTCTCCGATTTAGATCAAAAGAGGCATAGAACGCAATTCATCAATCGATCAATATGGGAGGAGCAAGGGTTCCATTACTCACAACAGACGGGAGATTTAGGTCTCAAGCTCACCCTCTTTGAGAAGATACACATCAAGGATGGGAAATTTTTGCCAAACAGCCCGAGGTGGCAAATATCACAATAGTCAGAGAGTTCTACGCCCACCACCCCCACCTAGAAATATTGTTTGTCTTCGTCCGAGGGGAGGCAGTAAAACTCAACGCCACCACCATCAACAGATTCTACGAGCTGGAGATGGACGATAATCCCCATGAGGAATGGCAGCAGACATTGACAACAGGGGACTACGAAAGAATGAAGTAGTGGCTTTGCGAACTAAACACCTCATGGCTGGCAGGGAAACACAGCGGGTCGGTGCAGTGCCGCCGTCTGCTGCAGGAGGCTATGTTGTGGAACACTTTCATCAAGCGATGTCTGCTGCCCACCTCCCACAACTCGACATTTGATCAGCCTCGTCTCGCCCTGATCCATTCAATCATGAACAATCGGCCGATCAATGTAGAAGATATCATCTGCAAAGAGATCTACAGCTGCTACCGGAAGTCGAAGGGCAGACTCTATTTCCCCTCCTTCATCACCGGACTGTGCGCAAATTTCAACGTCCCCGCCGATTCCAAGGACGTGATGAAAACAACAAGGGAGGGCTGAACCAAGAAAGTCGGGCTCTAGATGATGCAGGCACCTGCAGCAGAGCCGCTCATACAGCCACCCTGGCAGTAAGAGGCAGTACTGAGGCTGCCCAAAACCCTAAAGTCATCCAGCTGCTCCACACATTGATCGAAAGTAACAAGCGAATTGAGTAGCATCAGCTGACATTCATAAAGTACGTGGGTGAGGTTCAAGAGGCCTTTGTGGCCTATTTGTTGCAGAAGTTTCCCAATGACGGCCCCTCACTACCCAGATTTCCAGAGGACTTGGCCGTCGCAGCTGAACCAAGAGCGGCTACACCCCTAGATGCTACTGCACGCCATGCTGCCTTCTGCCGCTAGATGCCTTCTCCCGCAAGATACCTGTCATACTCAACCACCTCCTCTTCCCACACGGTGCCAGACACTCATGAAAGGCATCACTATCAATTCTCTTCAGCCACTACAGCGACAACGGAAGAGATGCACCTTTCAAAGGATTATGGGCAGCATACGACAGAAATAAGGGAACCAATGGCCACAGCAAAACCATCGGCAGCACCCATGGTAGTGACCAACAGGAAATGGAAGCGGCACATCATCTCGTCGGAGCTGGAAGATGAGGACTCAGAGACAGAACCGGTCCACACTGAAGCTCCTCGCCCTACGAGAGTCCAGCCACCATGCACAACAAAGAATTCACCCGCCAAGACAGCTGCCAGGACCTCTGCCAGCCGCCGTCTGATCATTCAAACATCGTCTTCCTCCTCTGCCGCAGACACTCCAGCAACATCTCCACCATCAGACAACTTCTAGATTTGTTTTCTTTTCTCTTTTTATTTCTTGTTTTTCTATTTTAATTATTTTTCTTATTTTTTTTCTGTTTTTAATTTGGTGCATTGAGGGAAATGCCCATCTTGAGTTTGGGGGGATTAGCACTCATTTATTGTTTAGGCATTCTTAGATCATATAGTTGCATATGTACTTGCCTTTAAGTTAATCAAAAGAAAAAATTTGTTAGAACTTGTACCTATGATAGGATAAGCCGATCTTAATGTTTCGCACCATTAAAATTGAACTTAATTTTGGGGAAAGCATGAAGAAAACTAGAATTTTTCTATAATTGCCAAAAATCATAAACACTAGTGTTGTTGAATTTGAGTGAATTTATGGTAAACACTGCATGTTTGAATTAATTGTAAAATTCTAACATGGTTGCAGGTAGCTATCGCGGCAGACAACAAACAGAAAAAGAAAAGCACTGCCACGGCAGGAACAAAGAAATATATGTTGTTTTACCCTAGAGGTGCCCGAAACAATCTCTAGGAAGAATCATGTGCCAAGGAAACTCCGCTACTATCAAAGTCCATGTATCTGAAAATTTTTGAAGTGACGGACAAATTAACATGAGTGAATGAAAGTCTTGACGGTATGACACTACTCAATGGGTTCAGGGTTTTGTAGTTTGCTCCTATCTTAATTTTAGACCTAAAAAGTAGTTGTGATGAGCTGAAGCGCTTACTGCCATGATTGTAAATTGTGCTTAGTTGTGCTGCCTCGGCAGCAACCTTATATTACCTTGACAGCATCTTTGTTTACTTAGATTATTCTTCAGATTCAGCCTGTACACAGTTTCTACACACACTGCACTGGCATTATAGTTTAATTCTGAGGTAATTCATGTTATTGTCCTTTCACTAATCTAATGATAGGTGCCACTGCCTTGAGGTGAGGAATCAAGTTTAAAACAGGTTTTTCTTTTTGATTAGTGCAAGGGCAAGTGTGTTTAGGATTGCATTGCTTGAGGACAAGCAATAGTTCGAGTTTGGGGGTGTGTAAAGTGATCATAAGTCTTATATTTTGTATGCATTCAATCTCATATTATTTCTATTCTTAAGTGCATTTTAGGCATATTTAGGTACATGCATGAATTATTTATAGTATTCTTTACTTTACCATGTTTCTATTGAATATTTTTGATCTGGTAAGAAAAGATATTGTTTTAGTTTAGTTTTAGTTTCAGATGCTAGAAGCTATCAGAAGGAGGAGAAATCAGAGGAGCGGATGCTGAGGCAGCAATCCAATGAGCTGTACTGAAGCAATTCAACACATAGAGAGATGCTTCCGAGTAGCTGTTGCCGCCATATTTGCCGCTCAGGGCAGCAACTTGAGGAATTGGTGAATTGGAGTGCGATCGGTAGAGCATAATTTGCTGAGTCCATTGAGCCCATCCACTCAATTTACTGATGCCAGAAACAGTGGACAGAGCCTCCAAAGAAGAAGATCAAGGCTTGCTTGCGGCACAAGGCAACGACAAGAGAAGTCTAAATTAAAGTCAAAGAAGTCAGATTTAAAGGTTGCATTTAATGCAAAAGCTGCTTTATCGTGAGGAAGACTTCTACTCCAAGGAGGACTTAACCTAGGCCATGCCCTATATATACTTGATCATATTTTGTATTTTAGACATCTGAGGATTTTCCTAGTGGGCAATAGCTTAGGTTTCTCTTGTGCTTCCTTGCTGCCTCTATGTTCTAATTTCTCTTAGGGTTTGGGTTCTGTTGTAGTGTAGTGTGAGAACGGTTGTTTAGGAATAAAGTTAGTATTTGCAATAAGAAATCAAGGTTTGCTTATTTGATGTTCTTCATTGTTTGCAATTAAGTTTGAAAGATTGATTGTGAGCAATCCATTTGTTTGGCATCGAGAGAGTCAAACTCATGAAAGAAGTAAGCACGATCTCATCCATACCAGGTGTTGATCAATCCAGCCTAGACATAGGTTTGGGTTTAAAGCGGCTAAGAGAGGACGAACCAAAGTTTGTTGTTCATTACACGATTCACGCCGACGGGTATTATCTGCAGCGGGCATCAATAGTATTCTAACTTAGACATAAGCAGAATCACTTCAGAAGCGTTCTGTCAGGCCTTGAAGGACTGCCGAACTTGCCGCCGAGCCATTCATCCATTCCACCTGCCGAGGCAGCAAAAGTTGTTGAAGCACCAATCTTCCATCATCCGCCGAGGCAGCACAGTCTGGCAGCGCAATACATCTTAACCTATTCAACGCAGTTTCACACTACGAAGAAGCATAACCTAGACCATTCTATCAACATGATCTTTTCCTTGAATTACTTGTGTTTATTTACTTTTCTTTTAAACAAACCGAAATTCAATTGTGCATTTAAATATTCTCTGTGCAGGGATTTACATTCGAATTTAGCTGTCCAATCCTCGTGGGAGACGATATATTTTATACTATAACTTGACAAGAGTGTGCACTTGTGCTCATAATTGGAGAACACCCAAACTCTCTACAAACTTGCATCTAGGTTAAGGGTGGAAACACTGTAAATCTTCACAGATTCTTAGTTGGTGGCGAACCAGTTATTTGACGAATATAAGGTCCATGATGAAACACTTCTCTAGTATCATCAAAGGGTGAAAGGTCATAAAAAATATATATTTGCATTGTAGCACATAATTAATTCTTCAATTTTCTCATTACAAATATTTGATTAAACTAACTTCCAGCCATATAGGATTATTAGCAAAATTTAGTCGACATTCCATAACGCAAATCCTAAAGAAGATGATACCAAGGCAGATGCTTTGGCAAGATTAGCAGTAGCAATGGAAATCCAAAAGAGAGGCAAATTTCTAATGGAATACAGAGAGAACCATGCGCTTTCAGAGGATCATCAAGTACATGATCTCAATACAAGAAATACTTGGATGACGCCAATCGCCGCGTATATTAAGACGGGAATATTACCTAAGGATAGGGCTCAACGACTCAAAACGAGACAAAGAACAGCTTAATACACCCTCATCAATGGTATCATGTACAAGAAAGGCTTCACACAACCTCTACTACGATGTTTGGGCCTCGAGGAAGCAAGTTGTGTGTTGTGAGAAATTCACGAGGGGATAGGCGGACACCACCCAAGCTCACATTCATTGGCACAAAAAGCTTTAAGGTAGGGTTTTTATTGGCCAACGATACAAAGGGGTGCTAAGGAGTTGATTTCTAAGTGTGTACCATGTCAAGAGTTTGCCTCAGTCCCAAGGCAGTCGTCGGAGCTTTTAAAATCTATCACGAGCCCGTGGCCATTTGCAGTTTGAGGCATGGATATTTTAGGTTCATTTCCGATGGCGGTGGGCCGGATATAAATTATACTTGACACGTTGCATGCTTTCTAAAAACTTAAGAAGCCTTAGAGAAAATTTTAGGTCAACTCTCTAATGCCTTACAATAATTTGATGATAATGAACTAAATGCTCAATGTTAGCATAAAGGCTTAAAAGTTGAACTCCCATAAAATTCGAGAAGAATAATGAAAATCAAAGTAAAAGTAAACTCAATGCCAAAGGCAAAATGTTGAAGGACACTCTAATATGCTTTGCTAGCTTAGTACTCTTGGTGAGTTGTGTTTGCTCCATTTAACTTTCCCTGGTAGGAACAGTACTACTAGCATAAGAGTGAATGAAAGTCTTCACAAGATGACTCTGTTCGTAGGGCTCGGGGATTGGGTGTTTGCTCCATTTCATTTTCAGGTCTAAAGAGTAGGTGTGGTAAGCTGAAGCCACCATGATACAGTTTAATGAACTAAACAATTGAGGGAGTAAAACAATGTGCTAAAAAGAAAAAGAAAATTATAGGCAAGAATATAGAGCAATCTTTGAAGTTCTCTAAGGTCATTAAGTATAGACTGTATGCAACACAACACACATTGCACTTATAGTGAAACTCATCCTAGGAACGAATTTGTTGAGCTTGTTTATATTGCGTATTTGATTTTTCTAAGGATTGAATTAATGTCGTGACACGTTTTGGAACTTTTGAAACCATAGCTTAGTTGGAACCTTTGAAACCATATGTATTGTTCTTATCTTAAATTAGAAAGAACCTGTTGAGATTAAAGGGGCTCGATTCGATCAACCGTTCTTGCTCGCCAAGTGTGGAGAAGTTGGATAATTGGGTGTTTTAGTGGAGGTGAAAATTTGGCAATTTGACACAAGGATTTATAGTGGTTCAACCTTCTAACCAAGGTCTACATCCACTACCTTAGCTCCCCACTAAGGATTTCCAACAAATTCACTAAGAATTTCGTCCCTTTTTCTCAGATTAGGAGGAAACCGTTACAACCCTCAAGGCTTTCTACCCAAAGCTTGAAGGAACACTCTCTTTACAAAGAAAGACTTAGCAAACTAGAAATCCATCTAAAAGGTGTTTGTTTGCAATTCTAAGCACTCACCCAAAACCTAAACACTTGAGCAAATTTAACAATGTAAGCTCACAAGTGTTGTCTAAGCAAGAAATAAACAATTTAAGCTCTAGACAAATTTTGACATCATAATGTTGTAACAATTGAAGCATTAACCATTACAAGATGCTTGGAGGTCCCTTTTATACTCCCAATTGAGTTTGTAGTCGTTACTAGCCGTTGGGATTGAATTGGAGCCGTTGGAGCCTTTATTTCCCATTATAAATGCAGTTCTGCAGCTTGGTGTATCGATACTCGTCCAACCGTATCGATACGGTCTCAATGAGGAAAAAGCCGTTGGGCTTCTTCAGCTGATGCGTATCGATACGCTTGCCTAGCGTATCGGTACGGTCCTGCAAATTCAAATGACCGTTGGGAAATGACTGTTGGGGTAGTTAGGTGTATCGGTACGCGATACAACCGTATCGGTACACGACTAGCCGTTGGGCTCTTTCAAAGCACACCGTATCGATACGGCTAAGCGTATCGGTACGGGTTTTGGCTACTGGAAAATCTGGTAGTTTGAAACCCTAAGGCGTATCGGTACGGTCCAATACCGTATCGGTACGGGTACATAAAAATGCAGGTTTTGACCACTTTAAATGTACTTTAAGTCCATTCCAAAGCCTTTAAAACCCTTAAACATATTTTCAAGTTGTTTTTGACTAAAAACACATTTTAAATTCTTTTCAATTTAGTCCAAAACATTTTTCAAATATTATATCAAAACCTTAGTTCTACAGAACCTTAGAACCATCATTTTGTTCTTAGGTTTATTTTAGGTCTAGTTTTGCATTGCTTGGGGAAAAGAAATAGTTCAAGTTTGGGGGTAATTGATGACTACGCAGAGAACCTATATTTTGTACCCTTTGTACTTAGCTTTTGCATGTTTTCATGTCCATATAGATGTATTTATGAGTAGTTTGCATATAGGATTGAGTTAATAGTGCTTTATTTTAATTGTGTGTATATATATTGATGCTTTTAATGGGAAGGATGGTGCTTTTAGTGGTGCGTGTGCATGAAGCAACCCATGCAATTGAATGCAGGAGCAGTGGAGCAGCATCCCTTGATGTGTAGCTGAGTTGGAGATGAATCTTGACTCTTGATGATTGACTCACACATGGACTCTTCTCCGATATGGACTTTATTGAATGATGCGGAAAAGTAAGATCCTCGTGAAAGAGGCTTCAAGTGCTTTAGGGTTCCCAAAAACCCTAGCTTTGTCGCCTATATAAAGAAAACTTGGGCTACAAAAAAATAGAGCTTTATCACAGACAACATCCCTTTGTCTTTTACTATCGGAGAACCACCATAGTCGAGGGTCAAAGAGGAGTCTCAACACGACGAGAGCTATCAAGAGAGGCTTGAGGAGTGCGGAGTGTTGTAACACAATTTCGAGGGCTTTGAGGAGAACTTAAAGACGCTTTTCTTCTTTCTCTTTGCTTTATAAACTGCCATGACTTTTACTATTTTTATTATGAATGTTATTTACTCAGACATGAGCTAAATACTCTTTTGTTGGTTTATTGTCTCTAAGATTTTATGTTTTAATTATTTGATTCAATGTTATAACATTTTTCCTTATCTATTCTATCCATTGTTCTTCATGCATAATTATTGTAAGAGCTATCGAGAGAGGCCTTTTAACTATAGATCCGTGACTTAATATCGAGAGTGTAACCCCCTCAACCCGACCTAGCCGATAGACCGAACCGAACAGGTCACACGAGGAATATTGAAGTAAACTGGAAGGTTTACCTCAATAAACGACCCTATTTTTTTTCTTTTTATCTTATCTAGACGCAAGTGACATTCCTATGTGATCAACAAGAAGCGGATTGAAAGACAACACGAGCATTCGTTGATTAATACCAATTTCGGGATTAGGGACCATTTTGTAAATTTGACAATTTGTAAGGGTTATTACAAAATTCGGATTACCAACATTTAATTAAGTTCATTTCATGCACCACTATTGAAACTCAGCTCAAATTAATCAACATAATTTATTTAATTGCAACAACACAAACAGGGGCTTAATCGTAAAAAAACGGAACTTCAAAAGATTCCAAAAACCGTCATAACAGCCAGCCATTTCAGAACAACAAGCCCCGTATCGGAACGGGTGTATCGAAACAAGAGCACTTGTTTCGAAACGCGGGACCGTATCGAAGCGACCCTGGACCCGTTTCGGAACAGGGGTTCACAGTTTCAAAACGTACTGAAACGAACCTCCCCGTTTCGATACCCCCCAAGGCATTTTCGAACACTCGTTTCGAAACAAGCAAGGGTGTTTCGAAACACTTGGGCCTGCAATGTAGAAATTTGATGGTTTAACTTGAGTTTAATCATCCGAAACTAATCCAACAGATATCCAAGCATCCTTGCAACTCAAATCCACTTCAACACTCAAGAAATCATGGCAAAGACATCATCAAAGCATCACTATCAACATCAAGAGAACTAAAGGCATGCTTCCTAAGAAAACAAGCACCAAAAGGTCAATTCTCAAATCCAAGCATAAACCAACTCTAAAAATCCATTTGCATACCCATATATGCATATGAAACTTGCACCAAATTAGAAAACACTAAAGCAACCAACAATCATAGCATTGGACACCCTATTGCCTTAATTACACTAGTTCAAAACCTCAACATACATTTAAAGAAGTATCTTAGAAAACCCTTTGTAGTTGCTGCCTCCAAACACCTAATTATCTGCATTGATGAACATAGAGAGCATAAGCATGCAAGCTTAGTGAGGAATGCTCAAAACTAAAAACATCATCAATGCACAAAACCATTTTCACTTTTTCAAAACCACCGTGTCTTCTTTGATAAACCATGCACTTTAACATTAAAATTAGCGTGCTAAACACCATGCAACATGAATCACATATTTTCCAGCAATTAAACCATTGCTACACAAACATCAAGCCTTCCAAGCATAAACATCATTATGCTAAGCTTAAGGTAAAACATGCATTTTGCATAATGTGCATCATCATCATTTCCATAACATTACATTCCATAATATTGGCTTACAACTGATTAACAACAATCTCATTTCTCAAAAAGCATATCAGATACACGGATTACCAAGGGTTTTCCCAAACCCTTCATACACTCTACCGGCATCTCAAGGCTCACACACGGGAGCAACCCTCCACTGTTGTGACACTCGTGGTGGAGTATTTGGTACAATTACAACCCCTCAACACCAATCATCGGTAGATGTATAGCTCACTAACGAGAGACGGGACACACACAAGGTTCGCTCCCAGGAGCTACCCTCAACTGTTGCAACCTTAAACAATCCTCAATCGTTAGGGTACTTGGATGGAGTTTTCGGTACAATCACAATCCCTCAACATCCAAGGCGACTTGTTTATAGTGCACTCAATCCTATAGTCGGCTAACTATATCCGATTTCATTTACAAAACACTTTATACAACATCACTTGCCAATATAATCTACATTTCATGCATACCTCACTATTTTTCCAAAGCATTCATGATAACCCATAACTCAAGCATTAAACCATGCTTCAAAACCCATGCATCAACACATGCATACAAGGATCACTTACCTAGTGCATCCTTAAACCACATGGCATCATCAAAAACATTTTATATGCTCGAAACATGCTTTAAAATAGTAAGTAAATACAATTAAAATCAAGTGCAACCAAAGACTCATACTAGCACAATCCGGGGAGAAATTCACTTTACTTACTTCTGAACTTATTAAAGCGTTTCAAGCTCTTACTAAGTTTCCAAAACCTTTTCTAACACGTTTCCACACTGGAAAATCATATTCCACTCACCGACTTGCAAAACCACACTTGCTGACGCAACAATCAACCGTCTGAAGCCTCCAAAACCACTTCGTTCGATTCCGGAACAATATCCCTTATTTTCAACACATTAAAATAGAGATTCAATGCATCATAATGCATCCAAACACCAGCACTTTACTAGAAACTCGCAGTCCTGCTCTAAAGCATCAAATTACCCATCCGAAACAACTGAAAACTCAATCGATTGATCTCTAAACTCAGCTCAGCCATCAACCAACACTCCCAACACACTTTAAGCATAAATCAATATCCAAAAACAACCTAAAACCTTCCTTATACCTCCAGCAACTCAGATCTCACATTTCACCCCAAAAACCCAACTAAAAACACTTTAAAAACCAATGATCTCAAGGATTTCGGGATTAATATGATTAAGACTCCATTTCAACATCATAAACCTTTCAAAACTCAATTAGAAATCATCTCAAACAAACCAAATCAAAACAACTGCAAAAATCACATTTAATCCTCTTTTCTATCAAGATTTCATCATTTTAATAAAACAATAATAAAACCTCAATAAAAAACATAGATAAAGAGTCAAATATCTTTGGAATTTCATTAAAGAACCTTGATTAGAGGGTTAGCACGAAATTTACCTCCAATCCTTGCTTTTTCTCAAATTTGGCAAGTTTAGCTTTCAAGAATCTTGAAGAAATTTGAGAGAAATCACAAAGAAGAAGTTAGAAATCAAGAGAGAAAATAAGAGAATGAAATCTTGAAAATGAGAGAAAATGGAGAGTGTTTGGCTGAAGTGAAAAGGAGAGAATGAAAAGATCGTCAAATTTTGTTTAACTAAAATAACTACCTTTTTAATTAATCAATAAAAACCGCTTTTAACATTTAATAAATCATTTAAAACACATGTCAAATTAGAGAAAAGGCTTAATTGCCATTTAGCTCCCTAAAGATTTTAAGATTTTGACTCTTTTTGAAAAACACACTTTTTCCACAGTTTTAAAACTTTACATTTTGGTCACTGCCCAAAATGTATACTTCCCAAAACTTGTTTTGAAAAATTGATTAAACCAACCTCTTAAATATATTTTTAGAGGATTTTAAGAATTTTTATCACATCCCGAACCTTGATTCACCTGAACCACCTTTAACGATTCGAACCTCCGATTACCGGTTCCACTAGCCTAACCCGACATGCAAAACACCTAGGCCCAAAACCGGGGCGTTACAGAGAAAGTTAAGTTAGACAAACGTGAACAGTGGAGCTTAAGCTATTAACTTAGGTTCGAATCCGGCTTAGACATAAGTTTAGGATTTCGACGAGTAATAAGAGAAACTTGAACAGATGATAAGTTGTTAGGGTTTACGCAAACATTTATTGCCATAGCATCTTGTTATCAACTTCTAGGTATCGAGAGAGTCTAGAAGTTAATTAGAAAACCATGTCGAATAGATAAGAGTACAATTTGTTTACGCAAACATGTATTGCCAACTGTTATAGCTTTCGAATGGTAATTAAGCATAGTTCTTAGGCAATAAACTCATTATTCATAATCATTTGAACATATGTTATAGTATTTGTTTTCCTTCTTATCATTGTTGCCTTTACTTTTATAGCATTTAGTTTAAAATTCTATTGCTACACCATTATTGTTCTACTAACTTTTAAGTGTAATAACTTTGGGTTTGTTACTCCAATCCCTGTGCGTTCGACACTCTACTTATCATTATATTACTTGATCAAAGAGTATATTTGCTCTAATTACAGACTAGTTACGAGCCTGCCATGGAACACCTTACATTAATAAAGGAGGTCAAATGAGTATATAATTACAATCATCTCATGATTTGTCTTTGAGCATAATCCAACATAATTTATCTCAGGATTTCATGTCATTAGTTATTTGACTTTATCATGATTTAAAAATCACTCATAAAGGTAAAAAATAGAGTATATGGAGCATAACTACCTTATTAGATATTAACCTTACGGCTTGAGCGAAGTGCCCCCAAATTTCTTTTTTCACATTTTCTTTTCTCCTTTTTTACCTTTTTTTTCTTGAGGAAGACTTTCATTGCTCTCTCAAGCGCATCATAATGCCTCCATGTGCGTTCTTTAATAACTCTTTGATTGTTGAACAGAGTAAATCGAAAAACAAGTCACATCCCTTTCATCTTCGCAGCTTTTGATTTCTTCCAGACACATGCTACTCGAAATCATTCTTTGGATCGAAACCAACGTTACTCGTGCAAATTGATATACAATGACCCAATAGGCAGATCCATAGTGTTTACAAAAGGATGCACCTTTTAATTGAAATGATAACAAGCAGGCTTCTGCTCTTACAAAAGATCTCCAACTAGCTTCGGACATAAGCTAATGAGGCTGGTTTTGTGCATTACTTCGGAAGAAGTTCAAAAATAAAGGTGTCGTAAGTTTGGTGGGTTAATGGCTAGTGGGTTTAGTTTGGTGGGTTTTAGTTGGGCGTCAGGTAGCTGATGAAATGTGTAAATGGGATGATGTATTTGGGTTTAGGTGATGTAATTTAATTTGGGCATGTAAAATGGACAATGGACGATTAATTTATTGATTTTTCTAAATGGGCTAAGCCCAGGGAAAAATCGGTATTACGTATATGAATTGTAGATTCAACTGTAACAACACAAATTTGACAAGGGTCGTTTGAGAGGCTGCACAAGTATATGTTTTAAGTGATAATTTACTAAACACCATCCTTGGTTTAGTGGCCAAGAGCTTTGACCCCTATGTCTTTGGTTTTCTTTGTAAACATCAGCATTGCCATTTTTTAATAGTCAGTGACCAAAGTAGACAAGAAACATAACATTAGTGACTATTTGAACAAATAAATTTCAGTGGTGAAAATAGAAAAATTTAAATAGTTCAGTGACTATTGGTTTAGTTTACCCATTTAAAATATACCTGTTTATAGTTAAGTTTGGGTTATAAAAACAAGTGCAATCGGAAATAACAAGCACGATACAGATACAGATACAGATAGTGGTTGATAGAAAGAGCTAGTTCACCTGCTCCAATAGCACAAAATTTACATATCAAGGTTAAAGTATAGGAAAACGCATTGGTTGCCGCTACAAGTGGCTCTCTATACCTCAAAGCCAAGAAGAGAACTTAACATCAGAAACAAGAAATTCCCGGACATGGTCCTCAGCTTTCCCAAAGTACAAAATTGATCAGACAACTCCTTCATACCATTCAAAACACGAGTCTATCTGAGAAAGAAACTTGACCCTTACAAGCCATAGCAATATATATATACACACGCAGGCATGTCCGAGGCTCGCTCCAGTTACTTTTCCTCTCCTATGTCTGCTATGGGTAATGCACCTAAAGAACTTATCTCCTCACGTAATGAATGTATTATGATGCATAAAAGGCACATTTGATTCAGTGTTCTTGACCACCTGCATGGAAATCAAAACACTATAAGATTCCGCCCCCTGTACTCCAAAAGGCTGCATGGATATGGGCATTATCATTATAGAAAAGCAAAATAAACCATTTCACATGGTCGACATTCCCCAATTAGATACAAACATATATATTTCATCTGTGGATATGGGCATCCTTCAGCTGCAGTTCTTACAAGAACCAGATATTTGCACACTTATATGATTAAATATCAAGTATAGTGCAGTACCAGGTATGAATACAAATTAAGTAGCATATTTACATCATAAAAAATATAAAGTTAACGTGAAAACTTACTTTCATCATTTAGATCCACAGAAAGATTCACAAGCTTTGCTTGGTTGTTAGCTGAGCTACAAAATGCATGTGGCACTCTAGATTGTGGGGGAGAACTTGTTCCGCTCCAACTTGATTGTCCATTTGAGTAGTGAGTTCCTATCTGATGGCTCAGGTACATCTCCAAGCTAGAAGAAGTTTGTCCTGCATTCTTCTTGCCTTTAAAAGTTTTTCCCCTAACAAAAGAATAGTTTGGAAAGAAGTTAAATGGGTTAATACTCAAATTGGTCACTGAAGCATACCCCCCTTTCATGAATTTTTACCTAAAGAAAAATTTTCATGTCAGGTACCTAAACTAGCATCTATCCAACAAGAGTTACCCAAGTGACTAACATCATACATAAATGCCAACATAGCTCAATTAATAAAAGGTCATGTGCTAAAGTCAATCACATCAGCATTTTCAGGCCAGAAAATTCTTCATACTTTAAAATAATAAATTAAAAGCTAAATAGAAGTTCTAGGGAAAAGAGAGAGAGGGCCAGTTGACCACCACTCTGCTTCAAGTTGGCAAGATTGGCAGCAGGCAGCGGAAGAAAAGAGCAAGAGGAGAATGAAGATAGAGGGCAGGGCGTAAGCAACGGCTGACTGATCGCTGGTCTACCTTGGGCTAGCCATCACCCCGTCCCCCTCTCTCGCATTTTCCCTTTCTCTGTCTGATTCCTTCCTTTTTCTTCCCAGTTTTTTTATCTTTTAAGATAGTTTTTGGAAATTCAAAACAAAAAGTAAAATTTTAATCCAAAATGATATTTTTATAAGATTTTCTAATTCAGAATAACAAAATCAAAATTAAAATAATTTTTTTATAATGCTGACGTGGCAATGATAATGTGTAAAAATGATCATGTGTCACATTTTTATATCGGTAAAAAACTAACAGGTCATCAAAAGCTTGCAGTCAATGATTAACATGAATGACAAGTAATTTTGGACACTTAATCGTAATTTTTTTTAAATACCAAATCGTGAAGGAAGATATAGCTCTGCAGCTAATTTGTAACTTAAAAAATGCAGTAGCTTGCCACTTGACAGTGTTGTAGTATTTTGTGATTAGAGCTAACTTTAGTAAATGACATGTTAGCTAAAATATAGATACCTGTCTTTTCGCTTTTCAAGATATCGCTGCAATGATACTTTTCTGTTCACCTGCCCATCTATATCTTAAGACCGAGCAGCAAGTGTTACAACAGGAAAAAGCAAACCAATAACCATATGTTATCAAGCAGTAAAATGAAGTTCTATTTCCTCAATCATCAATAAAGTAGTATCATGAATGCCCCAAGGCACTAGCAGAGATATTTACAAGCAACCGATTGGACATGCTTTACAAGAGTTCATTTACCGAAAATGACTAACATGATCACTTCCTTTTATGTTGCATAAATAAAAGTACGAACTAAACTCTAGAACTGCAGAACAGAGCTTCTTAACAATGACTAAAATGTAACGATCAGTCTCCTCCATCTTTTTGGTAGCAAATAGTCATAGGCATCCTTTTCAGATTTTATCTATAACCAAGTATAGCTCAGCATATAGGTGAAGTTTATGGTAGATAAAACATGGCGTTTTATCTCCTAGGCTATATCTCCACATTTGAGATAACTCATCATGATAATGGACTACATGGCTAGACCCTAGCATTTAGCTGCAAAATATAGCCACTGAAATTCGAAACTCTTTTTCTATTAAACTTATTTATACACTAAGAACAAGCATTATGAATTTATGATAGAACTTACACATTATAGAACACTATATAAGAACAATAAATGAAGTAAAAAGAAATGCCATACCAGAGTGACGACTGATATTTCCTTTTTCCCTAAATGGCTGCTGGTATTCTATCATCTTTTCTACAAAAACAAATTGTTATCACAATCACTAGATTATCACCAAGTTACCAAATTCAGCAATAAGATTTTAAAAAAAATGGTTAACCATGTAATGTTATTGGATTAACTACATCCAAGCATTCAAGTACATGCCACTGTCATGCCAATACTCTATTTTTTGCTTAGTATAAGATCCAAAATGTTTACACACTTCATCTAGCTCTTTATACACATACAACTTAAAGGAAGATATACAACCTACAAAAAGCATACCCACAAGAAATCAGAAAAAAAGATGAAAAGTTTTTCCGTCTATATGGATAACAAAAGATACATGTTTCAAGTGCAAAAAGATATGCTAATCTGCTCCAAACATCAGAAACAAACAATGTCTGATTTTTCTTTTCTATAATTGGAATTGCTAATCTGCAACAGTGCAAGTACAGCATACATATTTTTCAATACCATTATTTCCGTCCTTGCAACAGCCAAATAAAGCAATTCATTTATCAATTTGAAGACACTAACCAGTTTGCATGATATGGGAGTTTGAGTTCAAGGCAGCAGCAGCAGAAGCAACAAGGTCATTTTTGTCTCCGGCTGCTTGTACATGACCAAGAAAGGACCTAAGGGAAGCATTTCCATAACATAGATTGTCCAGTGTAAAATCAGGAGGAGAAGCTGCCAGATGCATGATTGCTTGTGCCTGCAAACCCATATTTGGATGCATTGGAAGAAGGCCAACAAGCAATCATTGTTCTACAGGTACATATCCACAAAAAGAAGCTTCGTTACCTTGGCAAGCGGTACTCCATCATACACATTGATCTTTCCACAGTAAAAAATCGTCATTTGCCCGCCCAGCTCATTTGTTTCATACTGACTTCTGTCAAACAATTTTTAATACTTCCATTGAGAGGCTAGACTAAAGAATACACAGGAGTATACAACCATACATTACATTGTAAATCTAAGTTGAATGTAATTAACACAGCCTATCCACAAATATATATATATGTATATGTATATGTATATGTATATATATTGTAAAAGCAAGTTGTTACCATTAGCCTTGACAATATTACCAGTGCTAAAGTAATATCGCCACGAATTACAAAACCATACTCTCGACATTTAATAGTCCATAGGTCGATGCAATTTCCATAGATCAATGGACGGGAAAGATGATAGCATAGCAGGATTTTACATAAAGATGGAGCTTCTCTAAACTGAATGAAAAATTTAGAGAAAGTCAATAAATATCATTCCTTTTGAAAATCCAATTATTCAATTGCATCTCTTTGTAAAAACTATAAAGAAATAAATAAATAGACTGTAAAATACAAGTCCATCAATACCAAAGGAACTGGATAAAACCTCAATTCAAAATACACTTAACGATAGGAAATAGATTTAAACCTAGGAGAAAGAGTCTTCTTATCCTTGTCACCGCCCTGACAACTCATCTCCACCAGCGGAGCAGTTTCCAAAGGATCTTCTCCGAGGACGGGTTCTGTTACTAAATTACCAGAATTTGAAGCGACCTAAACATTGCATTCCAAGATCATTATCTATTTATCCAAATAACAATGCTAAGCAAACAGTAACGAAAAAAAAAGTGAAAATACATAAAAGAGGATTGAACACTATGCGCCACTACATTTTGCGGAGGAACTGGTGGAGGTGGTGGACAAACGAGGATTTTCCTGAGAGCACACGCACCGGAGTCTTCGTTGCTTTCCAACAATGCCTTGAGCGAAATCACTTGCTGGATTGCCTGTGATTTGTTCCATGACGGCCTCCGCATTCCTGTCAATGTTAGTTATTACATTTTATTCCTGTAACTCCAAGTTTCGCGGTATTCTGGATACGGCTAAGAAAATACGGAGACCAAAAAGGGCAAAAGCGGAAAACCAAAAAGAGAAAAAAAAAAACCAAAAGCACCTTTTTCTCTGAGGTATTTGCGACAATCTTCGCGTGTGAGTTGAGAAATGTCTTCTTCAGTTAATTGGCTGAGGGGTTTATGAAGTATCGAACTAATCGACGCCGTTGTAGTTTCCGTCGTCGTTACCCCAGCCTCCATCTATCCGTCGCCGGAAAATCCACCAGTGGCAGCCCCCGCCGCTGCCGCCGCAATTATATACTTAAAAGGGCATGAAGCCGCCGCCTAAGGTTGCGGATGGGATGAGAAAAGGAAGGGTTGTTTGGATGGAAAAGGCAGCTAGAAAAGAAAATTGAAGAGGGGAGAGTAGGGAATAGCGAACAAGTGAAGAAACGGTGGAGAATTGGGGACCTGAGATTTTTTTATTTGTCGTCACTATCGCTGACGTGTAAATGTTTTTACTCCTTTTTTTTGTTACGGTCTAAATAACGGCAAGTCAATATACTTTTAATGCGAAATGTAAGAGTTGTCAAATGAAAAAATTGATTTTGATTGTTAGATTTATATTCTCATAAAATGGAGACCGAAGCGAGAGAGGTTATTGTCGATAAGTATCGGAACTAAGTTAGTCGTTTTCCAATTTTATAGGGATAAAATTTGTATTGCAATGTCAAATGTTAAAATAACGTCGATATTTCAGAACTATGAGATAGGTGCAGGAATCCAGAGTTAAAAATTTAAACCTAAATTGTTAGTAAAGAATATGACAATTAAAGTTAAAAGAAGATGTCTCGAAATTTAATTTCGACTACCAAAATAATCTGATGTGAAAGTAACATTTTAGGGTTAACGCGTAACAGTTGACGTTTTCCTTTTGATATCGAAACTGTTGTACATATTCTGGAACTTGTAGAAAATGTGTAAACTAAAAATGTTTAAAGTGACTTTAACCATACATGTTTGTATAGCATGTCTCGGAATTTAAGTTAGAGTACCGAAACTTGACGGAAGGTATGCTGGATAGATAAAAGTAGACGTAGCAATCGTAAAGTGAAGGAAACAGATAATATATTAGGTGCAATTGGCAAGTATCGAAATTTGTCATCGAGTTTCACAACCTAAAGTTCAAGGTTATAATATTTTCGGTTTAATGATTCATACTTTATGTTTTTTGTAGGTCTCGAATCGTACGATGGCATTTTGCTACTCGTAGCGAATAAAACCCTTCGGCTCCTAGAATGAAGAATCAAACCTTCACATGTTTAATAATATTTTAGGGTTAGAATTCATTTCCCCACAGAAAATCTGGAGAACACTCTGAAATTGGGAAAAATGTTTCATTCAGTTCAAAGGATCGAAACCTGAATTTAGGTCCGCAACTAAACTTGTGCAATCGTCTCCATTGCGAAGGTAACAAGCAAAGAAAAACCCTAAGTTTGTTTGTTTATTTGCGAAATACTTGAAATCTAGGGTTTGTGTTTGGAAATTTTGGTATGGAATTTCATTTCTTATTGGAGGAAATCTGTTTAAACTGAAAATTTTGTCCTCTTTTGTTTTTTTTTAAATGTTACCCTTTCCATTGATTTGAACTTAAAAATGTTAGATTTGTTTGTAATGAGGATGGATTTATTTATGAGTGAGTTGGTTTGTTTTTGCTCTAATTTGTGTGAAGATTTAATTCTTAGGACGACTACTGCAAATATGAATCTCGTTTTTAACGAAGTTGCTGATAAAGTTAGTAAAGAAATTGCTAATAAAGAAGGTGGTGATAAAGTTGCTAAAGAAGGTGCTGATAAAGTTGCTAAAGAAGGTTCTGATGAAGTTGTTGAGGTTGTTGATAAAGATGGTAATGATGATAAAGTTGGTAATGAAGTTGTTGATAATGAAGTTGCTAAGGAAGCTTCGTCTGAGATATATGATAAGTCGTACGAAAAAAAACATGTCTTCCCTTCATACAGTTTTAGTAAGTTGATATTTAGGTGTTCTTATTGAATTGAAATGCAGAATGAATGAATGAATGAATGAATGAATACTTTTTTCATGTTTTACAGTAAAAGCGGAAGTATAAGGATGAAGCAAACTGAGGGAAAAATGACTCATGAGGTATGTTTCAATGGTTTATGATGTGTAAAATGTTAAATTCATTTGAATTTGTCATTCGTAGGTTAGGAAAAAGCTAGGCAAGAAATGGAAGAAAATGTCGAAAGAAGACAAACAACCTTACATTGATGAAACTGAGAAGAAGAAGGCAGCATACAAAGAATCTAAATTAGGACATCAGAAGAGGGTAATAGGGAATAGCAATATAAAAGACATTCTTTGTTTGATATAGTATAACAGTTTATATTGAGACTGACGTAGGGAGTTGTTATTGTAGAACTAATGTTTTGATATAATAATTGAAAAATGTTTTGGACTGTTTAAAACATTTCCCAAGTCCAAATATATGTTTAGGGATGTTTTTAAATGGGTTTAATATGTGTTTCAAAGCCAAATTTATCAAACCTGTCCAGGTGTTTCGAAACACCTTAGGGCGTTTCGAAACGGGCTTTCCCTAGACTTGAAATTTGCCCAGCGTTTCGAAACGGGCTAGGCCGTTTCGGTACGCCCACGTGGCAATGACCACAACGGTCATAAACCCCAACAGCTATTTTCCCAACTAACTTTTAAATGCAGGCGTTTCGATATGGGCTTATAGCGTTTCGATACGCGTTCCGAAACGGCAAGGGGGTGTTCCGAAACGGGTACCCTGACAGACTGCAACGGCTCTTTCTACATTGAGAGTGTTTCGAAACGGCCTCGAGCGTTTCGAAACGGGGAGCTGCAGAACTGCATTTATGGTGGGAATAAAGTCCTCAACGGCTCCAATTTGATCCCAACGGCTAGTAACGGCTACAAACTCAATTGGGAGTATAAAAGGGACCTCCAAGCATCAAGAGAAGGCTAATGCTTCAATTGTCAATCAACAAATGATCAAGAATTGTCTTAGAGCCTAAAGTGTCAATTATTGTATAGACAAACACTAGTGAGCCAAAATTGTCAAATTTGCTCAAGTGTTTTAGGTTTTGGGTGAGAGCTTAATTGTGCAAACAAACACCTATTAGAGGGTTTAAGTTTGCTTTTATTGTCTCTTTGTAAAAGAGGGTTTTGATCAAGGCTTTGGGTAGAAGCTTGATCGGTGTAAAGGGTTTCCTCCTAAGCCTAGAAAAGGGGACGAATCAATTAGTGGAATTGGTTGTGAAATCCTTAGTGGGGAGCTAAGGTAGTGGATGTAGGTGCTTGTTAGAAGACCGAACCACTCTAAAATCATTGTGTCTTTATTCTTTCTAGCTTCCTAAACCCTTCCACCCAAATATCCACCTCTCCACCACTTGGTGAGCATAATCGGTTGAACGAATCGAGCACCACACAACTCAACAGTTATCTTATCACCTATAGACATTTTTTTGACACAAGGTGTAGTCAAAAGCAATTGTACAGTTTCATAAAGGAAATGAAGACGATAAGGATTGATCATGTTCTTGATGAAATTGGTTTTGGGTCCTTAATTTTTATAAAATCGTGCATTCTATACCGGGACTTATGTCGGGAATTGATGGAAAGTTTTGATTTAGATAGGAGTGTTATTCATTTGAAGGACACACCATTATTGTATCAGTTGAAGATGTAGAAGCTATATTGGGACTGAAGAATGAGGGTGTTGATGTTAATGAAGTGATGTCGAGGGAGAATGGTAGAGAACTCGGTGAAATGTATAACCTCGGCGCGATTTTAACTTTTGCTCAAATCAAGTGAGATGTCATGTCTGGTTCTTTTGAAGGGGATGCTTTGAAAGCAAGGGTGTTGTTGTACATTATTGGAGTTTTTCTGTGTCCTAATGCTGAGATACACCCATGTCCAGATTTGTTGAAGTTGTTGTGCGACGATTGCTTACAGGAAAAGTGAATTGGGTCAAGTATGTTTACGATACGCTGATTGAGGCAATAAGCTTCATGCAGAGGCTGAGAAGACACGTTTACCTAAAAGAGTGCATTGCAGTCTTAGAGGTAAAGTTAAATTAGCATTAGTTATAAGAAATCAGTGGAACTGAGTTTTGTCATATTAATTAATGCTATGTTGTGAATGATATGGAATTCAAGTTCGGTTGTATGATTATTGGTCTGGATTTGATAGAATAGCCAGTGCAGCTTCTAATGGTGGTGAGGCTCGCATTCTGCACTGGGTGCAGTGAGAGGCCGCATGTATTTATGCCCGCTTGCAGAGCGACCGAGCTGTGAATATACCAAAGGTGTCTACTGGATTGTTATTCATCTATTATGCCAATTGCGATCATAGTTAATTAATTATATACTTTCAAACTTAAGATTATTGCCTGGAAACATCCATTACCTGAAATTGTTGAAGAACATAACGTCAAGGGATCTGCTGAAGTCATGGAAGCAACCAAAGGCAGGAAAGCTTCAAAGAGACAAAAGGTAATATTTAATGTGTCTGTAATGCCCGGGTTTTGGGCCTAGAATCTTTTAGCGTTGTTTCGGGGTTAGTAGAACCTAAACTAAATATTTGACTTTTTAGGAGCGTTTCAGGAAAAACGTAGTTCGGGATATGATAAAATTAAGGGAAAATTCCTAAAATCTTTTAAAAATGTGTAGAAAGGTTTGGTAAATTCAATTTTAGAAAATGGATTTTGGAAGACTGAAATTTTGGTTCAATGACTATTTTGTAAAAAGTGCAAAATCTGTTTTTAAGGACTGTTTTGAAGAAGGGCCAAAACTTAGAATCTTCAGGGAGCTGCCATTTAATTAATGAGCCTTTTCCTTTAAATTGACCATTTCAAATGATTTAACAAAAATGAGATTTTAATAAAAATGGATTTTAATTATCTAAAAGGCTAATTAACGTAACTTTCATTCTCTCATTTTCCAAATAGCCAAACACTCTATTTTCTCTCTAAAGTTCCATAGATCTTCATCTTTTAACTTCTTTTTGTTTCACAAATGATTTCCTAAGCTTTTCCATCATTATTCTCAAAGCAATCTTGAAAAACTTTCATCAAATCTTGTCATTTGAAGGAAAAGGCAAAAGTTAGATGTAAATTTCGCTCAACACCTCTAATCAATGTTCTTTAATGAAATTCCCAAGTCTTTGGCTCTCTAGATATGTTTAATAACAATGTTTTGAGTTTTAATTATTGAAAATTTGATAAATCTAGCTTTAAAAGATGTTTTCTCAAGAATCCTGTATGGGTACAGTTTTGATTAGTTTGAGATTGATTTTAGTCATAATTTGGATGTTAAATGATGTTAAAATGAAGGTTTATCATAACAATCCCGAAATAGAATGGATATTTAGTTGTTTAGGTTGTTAGATTTGGGGTTTTGGCTTGATAATGTGGTTTTGGTATTGCTGGAAGTTTTTGGATGCAATTAGGTTGTTTTTAGATGGTAAATGATGAATAAAATTGGATGGAAGTGTTAGATTTTGGCTGGGTTGAGTTTAGAAAGTAATCAAAGGTGTTTTCAGTTGTTTCGGATGGACGATTTGGTGTTTTGGGCAGAGCAGCGAGATAACATTGGTTGCTGGTGATTTTAATGCATTGAGATGCATTAATTCTTTGTTTTTGTATGGTATAAATAGGGGAGTTTGTATCGGACACGATTGGTGAAGTTTCAAAAGCTTCAGAAGCTTGATTTCGCTTCGGCAAAGCAAGCGAGGCGTGATCAGTGAGTGGAATTGGTTTTAAAGTGTTGTCAAGGACTTGGAAAAAATGTTTGAGGGTTTAGATTGAGTTTGAAACACTAATCTAAACCCAGAAGTAAGTTTGAGTTGTCCCGCTCTCATTTCTCGGCTTATGTCCCATTGATTTTCATGTTCATGCTCTTGTTTTAAAGATATATGATAATCCACTATTTATGCATGATTAGAGAAATGTTTTGATGGCTTAATTAATCCCATGAGGTATAGTGTTGATCTCAAAGAGATAGAGTTGTTGTGAAAATGTTATGTTTTAAATATGCGTTTAATATGGGATGAAATTGTTTTATGTTGTTGCATTGAAAACAATGGGTATTTGATGTTTAAAATGTTATATATTGACATAAAATGATATTATAATTACTGGATATAATTGGTCGACCAATAGGATGAGAAGTGCACTATAATATAGAAAATTCATACGTGCTCTTTGGTTCGGGAAATGGGGGTAGTGCCATCTCATTCCAAAGTGAGACTGTGGTGATGAGAGATTCCACCACAGTAGGTCTTGGTGAAACACCCAAGCTTTGTGGCGATGAGAGATGCCTCTATGAGAGTCCGGTGATGTGAGATTCCACCGGGGTGGGACTTGACGATGTGAGATTCCGTCAAGCTATCCACATATCCAAGTAATCTTGCTAAAATGCCAATATATGAGATTGATTATGAGATTCACATGTACCTTGATATAAATGCTTTTATGAAATGAGATGCATATGAGATCATGTTTTGAGAAATGTTTTTGATGAAACAAGCATGTAACGTTTTGCCTTGAGACTTTGCATTTTGGGTTAATGCGTGAGATAGATGGTATATGTGGTTTAAATGATGTGAATTTTTCTTTGAAAATGATTCAAGCATGATGAGATAGAGATTTCTAAATGAGAAATGGTTTTTAAAATGCATTGTTGTTGTTGGTTCGTTTTGAGCATCCCTCACTAGGCATTTTTGCTTAGCTCTCTTTTTCCAACAATACAGAGAAATAGCTTTTGTGGCAGCAATAAAGCAAGGAAGAATTACCAAGGAGTGACACTTTGCTCAAGTATGGTTTTAAGTTTACACATTATTAATAAATTGGCAATGGGAGGATGCTTTGTGTTTGGGAGATTGTGTTTTAGAACTCCCTGTTTTGGGGCAAGTTTAGAATGCCCTTAATGACTTGTAAATGGCCTTTATTTGTTGGATTTTGCTTTGGTTTGAGTTTTGATCTTTGAATGGCCTTTTTACATAGGAAGCATGCCTATAGATTTGTTTGTTTCTTATCTCTATGCCTTGTTGATGATATTGCCATGCTTGATTGAGATTTGATGTTTAATCAAGTTGTATGCCTATTGGAAGCGTATTAGAATGTGTTAGAATGGATTAAAGTGTGAAAAATCAGCAAAAGATGACATTATTGGTATAAGCATACTGATACTCGGGAAACTGTATCGGTACGGGTAAGCCATTCTGGGCTTGGCATACCGATACAGTCTCTATAAAAATGAATGGGGTGTATCGATACACGGGGGCGTACTGATACGAATTTTAGCTACTAGAAAATCGGGTATCAATACGGTCCTAGAGGGTATCGATACGTGCTCTTTGTCATTGAATCTGAAGTCTTGTTTGTCGAAGGCGTATCGATATTGGCTTTAAGGTATCGATACGGTTAGCTGTTATGTTAGTTAAAAGTATCTTTGGAAGTTTTGTTTCTTTATGTTTTAGTCCATGAATGTTATACATATAAACTAAATGAGTTTGGATGATTATTTGGAGCGGATTTATGGCAGAGTGACATGTAACATGATTAATTAAAGGATGGTATTATAAAATTGGAAGAAACCCTTATAATTTACTAAATTTACAACTTGGTCCCTAAAATATGTTTGGTTGCAATTGAACCCCTAAACGTTGTTTGAATGAGTCGCAAATGGTTCCGCTGCGTAGTCTATCACATAGGGTTATAATAAACATCTAGAAAAGATAAAACGAAAAAAGTAGGGTCGTTTGTTGGAGTAAACTTCTCAATTTACTACAATATTTCCCGTGTGACCTGTTCGGTTTGGTCTATCGCCTAGGTCAGGTCGAGGGGGTTACATTTAGTGGTATCAGAGCCAGGTTTGCGGAAGAATGGGAAGGTAAGGTTGATTTGTTATTGCTAATTTGTTGAATTAATGATGAATGCTATGCACGGTGAGTGATTATGCCATGTTTTGATCATTGTTGATTTGTGTGAGATGCACGATGTTTGATAACATGAATTGTGATTGTTATATGATGTTAGGGAAGAGGTTAAGGGTACCAATTGCCATATTATTACTAATGTAAAGAGAATTTTGTTTTTGAAAAGTAAAACTTGAGCACCTTGGATTCTTGCTTTGGCTAGCCTGATTGTTTTTATTGTTGCATTCTTTTTAGCTATATCATTTTGATAATGGGACCGAGATGAGAGCTTAGAACCTATGTGCGCAATGTGGTTGAAAATGAGATTGATGAGAACATTGAGAATTTGCTGCCTCCTCCTAGTGGTGATGGAGCTGGAGCGAGAGCTGGTGTTGGACCTCAGGCAACCAAGGGCTAGCTGCTGCTGATATGACACCGTTGATTCAAGATATAGCTGGGGCTTTCTAGGAAGCAATAGCGGGTATGCATGTGGCCACACCTTAGCCTGGTGCTAATGCTGGCCTACCTTTGGAGCCTTTGCGCAGTTTTGGTGGAACTGAGTTTTGAGGATTGTCTCTTGAAGGTTCTGAGGCATGGTTTGAGAGCACCCGAATGATTCTTGGTCAGATGAGTTGCAATGATGCACAAAAGTTGGGTTGTGTTGTCTCTTTGCTTCACGAAGATGCTTATATGTGGTGGACGACCATCACTACGAGTATAGAGCTTGTCGATGTTTTTTGGGAGTTCTTTGGAAATGCTTTCAAGAGAAAGTATTGGGGTGTTCGCTATCTTGATGAGAAGAAGCGAGAGTTTATGTCCTTGGTGCAAGGAAACATGATTGTTTCTGAATATGAGGTTTAGTTTGTTCGGTTGAGCATGTATACTCATGAGATGGTTCCCGATGAACAAAAGAGATGTGAACGTTTTCACTATAGGCTGGTGAAGGATGTCAAGATATACATGTTGGCTTCAGACTATGTAACCCCCTCGTCCCAGTTTAGGTGACAGACCGGTCCGAACAAGTTACACAGGGAAAACCGAAGCGAAACACGTTAAGGCTCCACTTCGATTAGCAACCCTAGAAAACTTTTCATTAATTATCTTGTCTAAATGTATCATTTAGTCCTATGTGCGAAAACGACAGCGAAAAACGAAAACGAAAGATACAAACGAGGCATAAGGTAATATAAATTTACCAAGTGTCAAGTTAGTCCGATTGCATGGTTCCAAAACCAAGATTATATATAAATGATGCATATAAACTTAACAAGGGAACAAACAACCAAAGGGACTAAAACCCGACATCCGAGAACCTTTGAAGATGCTAAAAAGCCCAAATACAAGCCTGCATTTTGAAACAGGCTTGCCCGTTTCGATACGCGGGCTCCAGTTTAAAAGCCAGACCAGGCCAAACAGATATGGTCCACTCCGTTCCGGTACGAAGGCCTCCAGTAACAAAATGTTCCGGAACAGGTACTGAAACAGGCACATCCAGAAGCAAACCGTATCGAAACGCGTACCGAAACGGCCACTCACAGTGTCAAATCGAATCGAAACGGCACCACCCCTCGTTTCGATACGAGTATCCCTGGAGCTACACTTGTTCTAAAACACACACGAGCGTTTCGAAACACCTGCACTCTGTGTGACCCTGAAAACAGTTTTCTGCATCTCCAAGTGTTCCCAAACATGCCCAAAACCACAAGAATCATGAAACAACAAACAAGCATACAATCTATAGGCATTACACTCCACTTCAAGCATGATCAAACACATAAACATACATGACAAGGTCATTCATTCAAAGAAACATACATCCACATGAGCATTGCATAACAAGGTTTACATGCTTTCAACGCAACACATAAGCATTCATAAAACATGGTTTACACGTCCACAACATAAAAGCATTAACAACATAAAGTCAACACATAGGAGTCTAGATACACGCTCCTACAACACGTAGCATCCCCATTGCTAAACTACTACATTATTTACTAAAACCACACTTGAGCAACAACAAACGCACTTGGATGCCCTTTTCCTTGCTCCTTGCTAACTCCACACTAATGATCTGCATTGTCGAAAACGAGAGCGTAAGCTAGAAGCTTAGTGAGGGAGCTCTAAAACAAAACAACGACAATGCAGGGTTCAAAGCATGGTATCCTTAAGACATTCACAAGCCATACATTTATGTTAACGTAGCAACATGGCCAAACGTTAAGAGAATGCATGAACATGGCATCTTACCTTATGTTATGCTAAACAAGATATAACAATTATCTTACACAACAACTACACATGAACAAGTATATTGGAAACTATATAGGTTACTCGGATATGCAGATAACTTCCGTTGGGATTTTCGCCCCAACGTACTCAACAACAATATTACCTTCTGGTGGGATTACACGCATCACCGTTTTCACTAATGGATGGGATTACACTCATCATCACATGCTAACATTTTCCGGTGGAATATTACCTCACCGTACTCCTCCTTGATGACTACACGTCACCAAGGCCACGCACGAATTTGACTCTTACCGTGTGCACACTCATCCTAATGATCGATCATTTATATCTGGTAATTATAACTAGTACCAATCATACTATACAAGTCTTACCATGTTTTCACAATCATGCACACAACATATCATCACCATATACATCATCAATATATATAAACATGAATAACGAACTCATACTACACAAGTCCACATTTATGCACAATGAGCAAGAACTCATAAAGCAAACAAGAGATTAAGCTACCAACTTAATCTCCACCTTGGATTGGCCTACCAAGCACAATCCAACACTTCAACCACACACACTTGAACCAATTTAAAACCATTTTAAATAATCCACTCACCAAACTCCCTTAAACAAACCGAGAAAGCCGATCAAGCCTCCAAATTTCCCAGAATCGAGCAAGAAGCTTCTCTTACGATTTCCCTTGATTCGCACAAAAGTTGGGTTGTGTTGTCTCTTTGCTTCACGAAGATGCTTATATGTGGTGGACGACCATCACTACGAGTATGGAGCCTGTCGATGTTTTTTGGGAGTTCTTTGGAAATGCTTTCAAGGGAAAGTATTGGGGTGTTCGCTATCTTGATGAGAAGAAGCGAGAGTTTATGTCCTTGGTGCAAGGAAACATGATTGTTTCTGAATATGAAGTTTAGTTTGTTCGGTTGAGCCTGTATGCTCCTGAGATGGTTCCCGATGAACAAAAGAGATGTGAAAGTTTTCACTATGGGCTGGTGAAGGATATTAAGACATACATGTTGGCTTCAGACTATGTAACCCCCTCGTCCTAGTCTGGGCGACAGACCGGTCCGAACAAGTTACACGGGGAAAACCGAAGCGAAACCTGTTAAGTCTCCTCTTCGATTAGCAACCCTAGAAAACTTTTCATTAATTATCTTGTCTAAATGTATCATTTAGTCCTATGTGTGAAAACGACAGCGGAAAACGAGAACGAAAGATACAAACGAGGCGTAAGGTATTATAAATTTACCAAGTGTCAAGTTAGTCCGATTGCATGCTTACGAAACCAAGATCATACATAAATGATACATATAAACTTAACAAGGGAACATACAACCAAAGGGACTAAAACCCGACATCCGAGAACCTTTGAAGATGCTAAAAAGCCCAAATAGAAGCCTCCATTTTGAAACAGGCTTGCCCGTTTCGATACGAGGGCTCCAGTTTAAAAGCCAGACCAGGCTGTACCGTTATGGTCCACTCCGTTCCGGTACGGGGGCCTCCAGTAACAAAATGTTCCGGAACAGGTTCTGAAACGGGCACATCCAAAAGCAAACCGTATCGAAACACGTACCGAAATGGCCACTCACAGTGTCAAATCGTATCGAAACGGCACTACCCCTCGTTTCGATACGAGTATCCCTGGAGCTACACCCGTTCTAAAACACCCACGAGTGTTTCGAAACGCCTGCACTCTGTGTGACCCTGAAAACAATTTTCTGCATCCGCAAGTGTTCCCAAACATGCCCCAAAACCACAAGAATCATGAAACAACAAACAAGCATACAATCTATAGGTATTACACCCCACTTCAAGCATGATCAAACACATAAACATACATGACAAGGCCATTCATTCAAAGAAACATACATCCACATGAGCATTGCATAACAAGGTTTACATGCTTTCAACGCAACACATAAGCATTCATAAAACATGGTTTACAAGTCCACAACATAAAAACATTAACAACATAAAGCCAACACATAGGAGTCTAGATACACGCTCCTACAACACGTAGCATCCCCATTGCTAAACTACTACATTATTTACTAAAACCATACTTGAGCAACCACAAACGCGCTTGGATCCCTTTTCCTTGCTCCTTGCTAACTCCACACTAATGATCTGCATTGTCGAAAACGAGAGCGTAAGCTAGAAGCTTAGTGAGGGAGCTCTAAAACAAAACAACGACAATGCAGGGTTCAAAGCATGGTATCCTTAAGACATTCACAAGGCATACATTTATGTTAACGTAGCAACATGGCCAAACGTTAAACGAATGCATGAGCGTGGCATCTTACCTTATGTTATGCTAAACAAGATATAACAATTATCTTACACAACAACTACACATGAACAAGTATATTGGCAACTATATAGGTTACTCGGATATGCAGATAACTTCCGTTGGGATTTTCGCCCCAACGTACTCAACAACAATATTACCTTCTGGTGGGATTACACTCATCACCGTTTTCACTCATGGATGGGATTACACTCATCATCACATGCTAACATTTTCCAGTGGAATATTACCTCACCATATTCCTCCTTGATGACTACACGTTACCAAGGCCACGCGCGAATTTGACTCTTACCGTGTGCACACTCATCCTAATGATCGATCATTTATATCCGGTAATTATAACTAGTACCAATCATACTATACAAGTCTTACCATGATTTCACAATCATGCACACAACATATCATCACCATATACATCATCAATATATATCAACATGAATAACGAACACATACTACACAAGTCCACATTTATGCACAATAAGCAAGAACTCATAAAGCAAACAAGAGATTAAGCTACCAACTTAATCTCCACCTTGGATTGGCCTACCAAGCACAATCCAACATTTCAACCACACACACTTGAACCAATTTAAAACCATTTTAAATAATCCACTCACCAAACTCCCTTAAACAAACCGAGAAAGCCGATCAAGCCTCCAAATTTCCCAGAATCGAGCCCGAAGCTTCTCTTACGATTTCCCTTGATTCGCACAAAAGTTGGGTTGTGTTATCTCTTTAATTCACGAAGATGCTTATATGTGGTGGATGACCATCACTACGAGTATGGAGCCTGTCGATGTTTTTTGGGAGTTCTTTGGAAATTCTTTCAAGGGAAAGTATTGGGGTGTTCACTATCTTGATGAGAAGAAGTGAGAGTTTATGTCCTTGGTGCAAGGAAACATGATTGTTTCTGAATATGAAGTTTAGTTTGTTCGGTTGAGCCTGTATGCTTCTGAGATGGTTCCCGATGAACAAAAGAGATATGAACGTTTTCACTATGGGCTGGTGAAGGATATTAAGACATACATGTTGGCTTCAGACTATGTAACCCCCTCGTCCTAGTCTAGGCGACAGACCGGTTCGAACAAGTTACACGGGGAAAACCGAAGCGAACCCGTTAAGTCTCCACTTCGATTAGCAACCCTAGAAAACTTTTCATTAATTATCTTGTCTAAATGTATCATTTAGTCCTATGTGTGAAAACGACAGCGGAAAACGAGAACGAAAGATACAAACTAGGCGTAAAGGTATTATAAATTTACCAAGTGTCAAGTTAGTCCGATTGCATGCTTACGAAACCAAGATCATACATAAATGATGCATATAAACTTAACAAGGGAACATACACCCAAAGGGACTAAAACCCGACATCCGAGAACCTTTGAAGATGCTAAAAAGCCCAAATAAAAGCCTCCATTTTGAAACAGGCTTGCCCGTTTCGATACGAGGGCTCCAGTTTAAAAGCCAGACCAGGCTGTACCGATATGGTCCACTCCGTTCCGGTACGGGGGCCTCCAGTAACAAAATGTTTCGAAACAGGTTCTGAAACGGGCACATCCAGAAGCAAACCGTATCGAAACACGTACCGAAATGGCCACTCACAGTGTCAAATCGTATCGAAACGGCACTACCCCTCGTTTCGATACGAGTATCCCTGGAGCTACACCCGTTCTAAAACACCCACGAGTGTTTCGAAACGCCTGCACTCTGTGTGACCCTAAAAACAGTTTTCTGCATCTCCAAGTGTTCCCAAACATGCCCCAAAACCTCAAGAATCATGAAACAACAAACAAGCATACAATCTATAGGCATTACACCCCACTTCAAGCATGATCAAACGCATAAACATACATGACAAGGCCATTCATTCAAAGAAACATACATCCACATGAGCATTGCATAACAAGGTTTACATGCTTTCAACGCAACACATAAGCATTCATAAAACATGGTTTACAAGTCCACAACATAAAAACATTAACAACATAAAGCCAACACATAGGAGTCTAGATACACGCTCCTACAACACGTAGCATCCCCATTGCTAAACTACTACATTATTTACTAAAACCATACTTGAGCAACCACACACGCGCTTGGATGCCCTTTTCCTTGCTCCTTGCTAACTCCACAATAATGATCTGCATTGTCGAAAACGAGATCGTAAGCTAGAAGCTTAGTGAGGGAGCTCTAAAACAAAACAACGACAATGTAGGGCTCAAAGCATGGCATCCTTAAGACATTCACAAGGCATACATTTATGTTAACGTAGCAACATGGCCAAACGTTAAGAGAATGCATGAACATGGCATCTTACCTTATGTTATGCTAAACAAGATATAACAATTATCTTACACAACAACTACACATGAACAAGTATATTGGCAACTATATAGGTTACTCGGATATGCAGATAACTTCTGTTGGGATTTTCGCTCCAAAGTACTCAACAACAATATTACCTTCCGGTGGGATTACACTCATCAACGTTTTCACTCATGGATGGGATTACACTCATCATCACATGCTAACATTTTCCGGTGGAATATTACCTCACCGTACTCCTCCTTGATGACTACACGTCATCAAGGCCACGCGCGAATTTGACTCTTACCGTGTGCACACTCATCCTAATGATCGATCATTTATATCCGGTAATTATAACTAGTACCAATCATACTATACAAGTCTTACCATGATTTCACAATCATGCACACAACATATCATCACCATATACATCATCAATATATATCAACATGCATAACGAACACATACTACACAAGTCCACATTTATGCACAATAAGCAAGAACTCATAAAGCAAACAAGAGATTAAGCTACCAACTTAATTTCCACCTTGGATTGGCCTACCAAGCACAATCCAACACTTCAACCACACACACTTGAACCAATTTAAAACCATTTTAAATAATCCACTCACAAAACTCCCTTAAACAAACCGAGAAAGCCGATCAAGCCTCCAAATTTCCCAGAATCGAGCCCGAAGCTTCTCTTACGGTTTCCCTTGATTCGCACAGAAGTTGGGTTGTGTTGTCTCTCTGCTTCACGAAGATGCTTATATGTGGTGGACGACCATCACTACGAGTATGGAGAATGTCGATGTTTTTTGGGAGTTCTTTGGAAATGCTTTCAAGAGAAAGTATTGGGGTGTTCGCTATCTTGATGAGAAGAAGCGAGAGTTTATGTCCTTGGTGCAAGGAAACATGATTGTTTCTGAATATGAAGTTTAGTTTGTTCGGTTGAGCCTGTATGCTCCTGAGATGGTTCCCGATAAACAAAAGAGATGTGAAAGTTTTCACTATGGGCTGGTGAAGGATGTCAAGACATACATGTTGGCTTCAAACTATGTAACCCCCTCGTCCCAGTCTAAGCGACAGACCGGTCCGAACAAGTTACACGGGGAAAACCAAAGCGAAACCCATTAAGGCTCCACTTCGATTTGCAACCCTAGAAAACTTTTCATTAATTATCTTGGCTAAATGTATCATTTAGTCCTATGTGTGAAAACGACAGCGGAAAACAAGAACGAAAGATACAAACGAGGCGTAAGGTAATATAAATTTACCAAGTGTCAAGTTAATCCGATTGCATGCTTACGAAACCAAGATCATACATAAATGATGCATATAAACTTAACAAGGGAACATACAACCAAAGGGACTAAAACCCGACATCCAAGAACCTTTGAAGATGCTAAAAAGCCCAAATACAAGCCAGCATTTTGAAACAGTCTTGCCCGTTTCGATACGCGGGCTCCAGTTTAAAAGCCAGACCAGGCCTTACCGATATGGTCCACTCCGTTCCGGTACGGGGGCCTCCAGTAACAAAATGTTCCGGAACAGGTTCCGAAACGGGCACATCCAGAAGCAAACCGTATCGAAACGTGTGCCGAAACGGCCACTCACAGTGTCAAATCGTATCGAAACGACACCACCCCTCGTTTCGATACGAGTATCCCTGGACTTACACCCGTTCTGAAACACCCACGAGCGTTTCGAAATGCCTACACTCTGTGTGACCCTGAAAACAGTTTTTTGCATCCGCAAGTGTTCCCAAACATGCCCCAAAACCACAAGAATCATGAAACAACAAACAAGCATACAATCTATAGGCATTACACCCCACTTCAAGCATGATCAAACACATAAACATACATGACAAGGCCATTCATTCAAAGAAACATACATCCACATGAGCATTGCATAACAAGGTTTACATGCTTTCAACGCAACACATAAGCATTCATAAAACATGGTTTACAAGTCCACAACATAAAAGCATTAACAACATAAAGCCAACACATAGGAGTCTAGATACACGCTCCTACAACACGTAGCATCCCTATTGCTAAACTACTACATTATTTACTAAAACCATACTTGAGCAACCACAAACGCGCTTGGATCCCTTTCCCTTGCTCCTTGATAACTCCACACTAATGATCTGCATTGTCGAAAACGAGAGCGTAAGCTAGAAGCTTAGTGAGGGAGCTCTAAAACAAAACAACGACAATGCAAGGTTCAAAGCATGGTATCCTTAAGACATTCACAATGCATACATTTATGCTAACGTAGCAACATGGCCAAACGTTAAGAGAATGCATGAACATGGCATCTTACCTTATGTTATGCTAAACAAGATATAACAATTATCTTACACAACAACCACACATGAACAAGTATATTGGCAACTATATAGGTTACTCAGATATGCAGATAACTTCCGTTGGGATTTTCGCCCCAACGTACTCAACGACAATATTACCTTTCGGTGGGATTACACTCATCACCGTTTTCACTCATGGATGGGATTACACTCATTATCACATGCTAACATTTTCTGGTGGAATATTACCTCACCGTACTCCTCCTTGATGACTACACGTCACCAAGGCCACGCGCGAATTTGACTCTTACCGTGTGCACACTCATCCTAATGATCGATCATTTATATCCGGTAATTATAACTAGTACCAATCATACTATACATGTCTTACCATGATTTCATAATCATGCACACAACATATCATCACCATATACATCATCAATATATGTCAACATTCATAACGAACACATACTACACAAGTCCACATTTATGCACAATAAGCAAGAACTCATAAACCAACAAGAGATTAAGCTACCAACTTAATTTCCACCTTGGATTGGCCTACCAAGCACAATCCAACACTTCAACCACACACACTTGAACCAATTTAAAACCATTTTAAATAATCCACTCACAAAACTCCCTTAAACAAACCGATAAAGCCGATCAAGCCTCCAAATTTCCCAGAATCGAGCCCGAAGCTTCTCTTACGGTTTCCCTTGATTCGCACAGAAGTTGGGTTGTGTTGTCTCTTTGCTTCACAAAGATGCTTATATGTGGTGGACGACCATCACTACGAGTATGGAGAATGTCGATGTTTTTTGGGAGTTCTTTGGAAATGCTTTCAAGAGAAAGTATTGGGGTGTTCGCTATCTTGATGAGAAGAAGCGAGAGTTTATGTCCTTGGTTCAAGGAAACATGATTGTTTCTGAATATGAAGTTTAGTTTGTTCGGTTGAGCCTGTATGCTCCTGAGATGGTTCCCGATAAACAAAAGAGATGTGAAAGTTTTCACTATGGGCTGGTGAAGGATGTCAAGACATACATGTTGGCTTCAAACTATGTAACCTCCTCGTCCCAGTCTAAGCGACAGACCGGTCCAAACAAGTTACACGGGGAATACCAAAGCGAAACCCGTTAAGGCTCCACTTCGATTTGCAACCCTAGAAAAGATTTCATTAATTATCTTGGCTAAATGTATCATTTAGTCCTATGTGTGAAAACGACAGCAGAAAACAAGAACGAAAGATACAAACGAGGCGTAAGGTAATATAAATTTACCAAGTGTCAAGTTAATCCGATTGCATGCTTACGAAACCAAGATCATACATAAATGATGCATATAAACTTAACAAGGGAACAAACAACCAAAGGGTCTAAAACCCGACATCCGAGAACCTTTGAAGATGCTAAAAAGCCCAAATACAAGCCTGCATTTTGAAACAGGCTTGCCCGTTTCGATACGCGGGCTCCAGTTTAAAAGCCAGACCAGGCCTTACCGATATGGTCCACTCCGTTCTGGTACGGGGGCCTCCAGTAACAAAATGTTCCGGAACAGGTTCCGAAACGGGCACATCCAGAAGCAAACCGTATCGAAACGTGTGCCGAAACGGCCACTCACAGTGTCAAATCGTATCGAAACGGCACCAGCCCTCGTTTCGATACGAGTATCCCTGGAGCTACACCCGTTCTGAAACACCCACTAGCGTTTCAAAATGCCTATACTCTGTGTGACCCTGAAAACAGTTTTCTGCATCCGCAAGTGTTCCCAAACATGCCCCAAAACCACAAGAATCATGAAACAACAAACAAGCATACAATCTATAGGCATTACACCCCACTTCAAGCATGATCAAACACATAAACATACATGACAAGGCCATTCATTCAAATAAACATACATCCACATGAGCATTGCATAACAAGGTTTACATGCTTTCAACGCAACACATAAGCATTCATAATACATGGTTTACAAGTCCACAACATAAAAGCATTAACAACATAAAGCCAACACATAGGAGTCTAGATACACGCTCCTACAACACGTAGCATCCCCATTGCTAAACTACTACATTATTTACTAAAACCATACTTGAGCAACCACAAACGCGCTTGGATCCCTTTTCCTTGCTCCTTGCTAACTCCACACTAATGATCTGCATTGTCGAAAACGAGAGCGTAAGCTAGAAGATTAGTGAGGGAGCTCTAAAACAAAACAACGACAATGCAAGGTTCAAAGCATGGTATCCTTAAGACATTCACAATGCATACATTTATGCTAACGTAGCAACATGGCCAAACGTTAAGAGAATGCATGAACATGGCATCTTACCTTATGTTATGCTAAACAAGATATAACAATTATCTTACACAACAACCACACATGAACAAGTATATTGGAAACTATATAGGTTACTCAGATATGCAGATAACTTCCGTTGGGATTTTCGCCCCAACGTACTCAACGACAATATTACCTTTCGGTGGGATTACACTCATCACCGTTTTCACTCATGGATGGGATTACACTCATTATCACATGCTAACATTTTCTGGTGGAATATTACCTCACCGTACTCCTCCTTGATGACTACACGTCACCAATGCCACGCGCGAATTTGACTCTTACCGTGTGCACACTCATCCTAATGATCGATCATTTATATCCGGTAATTATAACTAGTACCAATCATACTATACATGTCTTACCATGATTTCATAATCATGCATACAACATATCATCACCATATACATCATCAATATATATCAACATTCATAACGAACACATACTACACAAGTCCACATTTATGCATAATAAGCAAGAACTCATAAAGAAAACAAGAGATTAAGCTACCAACTTAATCTCCACCTTGGATTGGCCTACCAAGCACAATCCAACACTTTAACCACACACACTTGAACCAATTTAAAACCATTTTAAATAATCCACTCACCAAACTCCCTTAAACAAACCGAGAAAGCCGATCAAGCCTCCAAATTTCCTAGAATCGAGCCCGAAGCTTCTTTTACGGTTTCCCTTGATTCTAATTAATCATAAACGGCATATTACTACACAAATCATCCACAAAACCTCGTTCACAAATCAGTTTACAACACAAAGCCATTTCTCTACATTTCCAAGCCAAAACTAACACAAAAATCCTCATTTTCGTACTCACACACAACCCAGCAGAAATCTATCAATTCCAACACCCAAATCATCATTAAACATACTCAAAACAACCCTTAAGCATCACCAAAACATCAGCCCAACTCTCCTACACCAAACTACCTCAAAAACCCAAGTTTTTAACCATTTAAAACACCCACAAAAACCCATTTCGGGATTTTCATCAAAACCCCACCATTTTGAGATATAATATACTTAAGGGCAAGATTAAAACATATAATAACTTTGCAAATCAAAACCCACATAAAAACCTAACAAAGCTTCCTCCTTTTCCTTGAATTTTGAAAACTTGAAGAACTATAAAAATGGTGTTTAGGAGAAACTAAAACCATGGAAACGTTCGGAATAAAGAGGAGAAGTCAAAAACGATTTTACCTTGAAGATTGCTCTTGAAATGGTGAAGGAAGTTGATGGAATAGTAACTTGGGGGTTTGGGGAGGTTTTTGTCGTAGAAAACTTGAAGGAAGAAGAAGATGAAGTCATTTCAAAAGCCCCATTTTACTCATCTTTTTCCCTTATTTTAAAAATTACCTTTTTGCCCTTAATGAAAACTTATGGCCCTTTTTAATTAAAACCAAGCCCAAATTAAATTAAAACGAGCCCATGACTCGAACCCGATTTAACTCTCCTAACACCCGACCCCTAAACCCAGGTGTTACAACACTCTCCCACTTAAGGAATTTCATCCTCGAAATTACCTGACTGAAAGAGGTACGGGAACTGCCTCACCATATCCTCCTTCCTCTCACAAGTGGCCTCGTCCACACCTCGACGTTGCCACCTCACTTTGACCAACTCGATCTGCCTACCACGCAACACTTTTCTATATGAGGTTAAGATCTCAATTGATTCTTCATCGTACGTCAAATCCGAATTCAACTCAATCTCTTACAGAGGCATCACATGCGACAGATCTGATCTATACTTCCGAAGCATCAAAACATGGAACACATTGTGAATCTTCTTTAGCTCGGATGGCAAACGTAACTGATAAGCAACCAGACCGGTTCGCTTTACAATCTCATATGGCCCAATGTACCACAGATTCAATTTCCCTTTTCTGCCAAACCTCATAACTTTCTTCCACGGAGAGACTTTCATGAACACTCTATCTCCCACAGCTTACTCAACTTCCTTCCTCTTCAAATCGGCATAGGACTTCTGCCTATCCGAAGCTGCCTTCAAACGATCACATATCAACTTCACTTTATCAGTAGTCCCTTTAAGCAAATCCGGCAACGGTAACAACTTCTGACCTGCTTCGGCCCAACAAACTGGAGTTCTACATTTTCTACCATATAGTGCCTCATACGAAGCAATCTAAATGCTCGACTAAAAACTGTTATTGTATGTGAACTCGACCAACGGAAAGTGTTTCTCCCAAGTACCCTGAAAATCAATAATGCAACAACGCAACATATCCTCTAAAATCTGTATAACCCTCTCTAACTGTCCATCTGACTGAGGATGATACGACGTACTGAAATTCAATCGGGTACCCAAAGTTGTATGCAAACACTCCCAAAATCGGGCTGTAAATCTCGAATCTCTGTCAGACACAATCGACTTTGGCACACCATGCAGTCTCCCAATCTCACCGATGTACAAGTCGGCCAACCTATCTAAGGAGTAAGTCCTATTAACAGCTAAAACGTGAGCACACTTTGTGAAACGGTCAACTATAACCCAAAATGAGTTATTCTTCGTAGGAGTCAAAGGCAAACCCAAAACGAAGTCCATGGTGATATTTTCCCACTTCCATTCCGGAATCCTCAACGGTTGCAACAAACCTGAAGGAACCTGATGTTCTGCCTTCACTCTCTGACATACCATACACTTACTCACGTAGTCGGCTACGTCTTTCTTCAAACCAACCCAGTAGTATTCATTCTTCAAATCACGATACATCTTTGTACTACCTGGATGCATAGCGAACGAGCTACTGTATGCTTCGGTCAAGATAGTACGTCTCAAATCACTGCCATCCAGCACAACTATTCTATCTATGAAACACAAGACCCCATCAACACTAAAACTGTAGTCCGATGGTCTACCCTCGGCTATATCTTGCACGTGAGGTGCCAAAGATCTATCTAGCAACTGTTTCTCTCTAATCAATTGGCCTAATGTAGGTCTAACCTGAAGCTCAGCCACTAAACCACCATCACCGGACAAACTCAAACTAGCAAACATGGCTCTCAACTCAACGGCTACCTTCGTACTCAAAGCATCCACCACTACATTGGCTTTACTTGGATGTTACTCAATCATGAGGTCATAGTCTTTAAGCAACTCTAGCCACCTACGCTGTCTAAGGTTCAACTCTCGTTGTGTCATGATATACTTCAGACTCTTCTGATCCGTATACACTGTGCATTTCTCACCATACAAATAATGTCTCCAAATCTTCAAGGCAAAAACAACTGTGGCTAGCTCTATGTCGTGTGTCGGATAATTACGCTCGTGAGTCTTCAACTGTCTCGAGGCATAAGCCACAACTCTTCTGTCTTGCATGAGTACACAACCTAACCCTACATATGAAGCATCACTGTAGATCACATAATCTTTCCCAGACTCTGGCAGAATCAAGATTGGTGCATTGGTCAAAGCTTCTTTCAGTTTCTCAAAGGCTTGCTGTCTCTGTAGAACTAATGTTTTGATATAATAATTGAAAAATGTTTTTGGACTTATCTAAAAAGTATTTAAAACAATTTCCAAAGTCCACATATCTTGAAACTATGTTTAGGGATGTTTTTAAATGAGTTTAATATGTTTTCAAAGGCCAAACTACTCAAAACTGTCCAGGTGTTTCGAAACACCTTAGGGCGTTTCGAAACAGGGGATTGCAGTAGCAAAATCGTTTCGAAACTTGTTTCGAAACAGGCTTACCCTGGACTGAATTTTTGCCCAGCGTTTCGAAACGGGCTAGGCCGTTTCGATACGCCCACGTGACAATGACCCCAACGGTCATAAACCCCAACGGCTATTTTCCCAACCAACTTTTAAATGCAGGCGTTTCGATACGGGACTGTAGCGTTTCGATACGAGTTTCGAAACGGCCAGGAGGCGTTCCGAAACGGACATGAGGCGTTCCGAAACAGATGCCCTGACAGACTGCAACGGCTCTTTCTACATTAAGAGTGTTTCGAAACGGCTTTGAGCGTTTCGAAACGGGGAGGTGCAGAATGCATTTATGGTGGGAATTAAAGTCCTCAACGGCTCCAATTTGATCCCAACGGCTAGTAACGGCTACAAACTCAATTGGGAGTATAAAAGGGACCTCCAAGCATCAAGAGAAGGCTAATGCTTCAATTGTCAATCAACAAATGATCAAAGATTGCCTTTGCACTTAAATTGTCATTTATTGTATAGACAAACACTAGTGAGCCAAAATTGTCAAATTTGCTCAAGTGTTTTAGGATTTGGGTGAGAGCTTCATTGTGCAAACAAACACCTATTAGAGAGTTTAAGTTTGCTTTATTTATCTCTTTGTAAAAGAGGGTTTTGATCAAGGCTTTGGGTAGAAGCTTGATCGGTTGTAAGGGTTTCCTCCTAATCCTAGAAAAGGGGACGAATCAATTAGTGGATTGATTGTGAAATCCTTAGTGGGAAGCTAAGGTAGTGGATGTAGTGCTTGTTAGAAGACCGAACCACTCTAAAATCATTGTGTCTTATTCTTTTTAGCTTCCTTAACCCTTCCACCCAAATATCCACCTCTCCACCACTTGGTGAGCATAATTGGTTGATCGAATCGAGCACCACACAACTCAACAATTGGTATCAGAGCTTGGCTCAATCGAAGAGGATTCACATCCTATTGAGAAGATCCGGCAAGCTCGATCACTAGTTCATCAACCGGCTCAAATGGCACAACCAATCGACAAACCGCCTTTCTTTGACGGAGACCACTATGCCCATTGGAAGACAAAGATGAAATTCTTCTTGAAGTCAAGAGATTACAAGCTATGGGACATAGTTGAAGATGGTCCGTTCGTGCCTCAAAGAAGTAAAACGGAGTGGAGTGCAGACGATCGCAAGAAGATGGAGCTCAATTGCAAGGCCTTGCACATCTTGTTTTGTGTTTTGGCCCATCCATCTATGAGAAGATGTCTTCTTGTGAGAGTGCCAAGGAGGTATGGGACAAGCTTGAAGTCACATACGAGGGAACCAATGAAGTCAAGGAGACCAAGATTGGGCTCCTAACCTTAGAGTATGAGAACTTCAAAATGGATCCGGAAGAGAACATCGAGAAGATGTTTGATAGGTTCTCCACCATCACCAACGGTCTTAAAGGTTATGGAGAAGCCATCCCGGAAGAGAAGCTTGTCCGAAAGCTCATCTACTCACTTCCCGAGTCTTGGGACTCAAAGAGGACCGCCATCATCGAAGCAAAAAATTTGAAGACTTTGAAGCTTGATGAACTTATGGGGTCTCTTCTCACTCATCAAATTATGAAGAAAAACAAGGAAGAGGAGAAGAAAAGGGAAGAAATTAGAGCTATGGGAGAGAAGAAAATCAAAGGGCTTGGCATCAATGCTAGTGCCATGGCTCTCAAATCCTCTACTTGCCATCATGTCTACTCAAGTGAAGAGGAGGATGAAGAAGAAGAGATAGTTCATCTCTTCAAGAAGTGTGCCCCGTTCATGAAGAAAGCCTTGAGAGAGCTTGAACGAGAACCTAAGAGAAAGGAGAGGGCAAGCACTTCAAGCCATAAGAAGAAGGCACAATTGGCTACTTGGAGTGATGAAGACTCCACCGACGATGAACAAGCCAACCTTTGCCTTATGGCCATCGAAGAAGATTCAAGGGTAACTTCTAATTCATCTACTTCATGTTCTTACACTTTTGATGAATTACAAGATGCCTATGATGAATTGGTTTTAGATTTTAAAAGCCACATTTTGAAAAACAATAAATTAATTTCAAAGTTAAAAATTCAAAATGATTTGCTTTCTAAAACCAAACTTGAACTTGAAGCAAAACTTGAAGAGTTTGAATTAAAATGTTTTGATTTACAAAAATTGCTTCAAAATGTTCAAGTAGAAAAAGATTTGATTTCCAAAGAGCTTGAAAAGAAAAACAATTTTGGAAAATCAAATTTTTATGTTAGACAATCTAGTGCCCCTAGATTTAAAAATGGTAAATGTTTTAGAAGTGTTTGGGTCCCAAAAGGACTAACCACTTCAACTAAAAAGGATGAAATTGAAAAATGGATTCCTAAGGGGACTAAATTTTGTGCAACTAACGTTTATGGATCCAAAGCAATTTGGATACCAAAAGTTACTTGATTGTCTATTGTAGGTGTGATGGAGATGTTCAACAAGTCAAACATTGAGGGGGAGCTCCATACACACAAGGAAGAACACTTGAAGAAGGAAGGCTTCACATCCTCCCTTGGATTCAAGTGTGGGTAAAATTTCTAGTTGTTTTGTGCTTTCATTTGTTTATTTCTTAGTTTAAATTCAACTAGATGATCATTTATGATGGACTAACATTTCAATGATGCCTTGAGTAAGGGGGAGCCATTTTTAAACCAAATTTTTATTTTTGTCAAAGTTTTTACCTCCATTGTTATTTTGAACTTAATGTTTTAAATTCTTTTTGATATAACAAAAAGGGGGAGAAATGGTTTGAAAAATTGAATTTTCAAATGAATAAGGGGGATCTTTATTTGATTTCATATCTTTAGTCTCTTATTCACATTTTTAAAGTTAAAGGGGGAGAATCCCAAACAATTTTTTCAAGTGAGTTTTATTATATCAAAAAGGGGGAGATTGTAGAACTAATGTTTTGATATAATAATTGAAAAATGTTTTTGGACTTATCTAAAAAGTATTTAAAACAATTTCCAAAGTCCACATATCTTGAAACTATGTTTAGGGATGTTTTTAAATGAGTTTAATATGTTTTCAAAGGCCAAACTACTCAAAACTGTCCAGGTGTTTCGAAACACCTTAGGGAGTTTCGAAACAGGGGATTGCAGTAGCAAAATCGTTTCGAAACTTGTTTCGAAACGGGCTTACCCTGGACTGAATTTTTGCCCAGCGTTTCGAAACGGGCTAGGCCGTTTCGATACGCCCACGTGGCAATGACCCCAACGGTCATAAACCCCAACGGCTATTTTCCCAACCAACTTTTAAATGCAGGCGTTTCGATATGGGACTGTAGCGTTTCGATACGAGTTTCGAAACGGCCAGGAGGCATTCCGAAACGGACATGAGGCGTTCCGAAACGGCCAGGAGGCGATCCGAAACGGATGCCCTGACAGACTGCAACGGCTCTTTCTACATTAAGAGTGTTTCGAAACGGCTTTGAGCGTTTCGAAACGGGGAGGTGCAGAATGCATTTATGGTGGGAATTAAAGTCCTCAACGGCTCCAATTTGATCCCAACGGCTAGTAACGGCTACAAACTCAATTGGGAGTATAAAAGGGACCTCCAAGCATCAAGAGAAGGCTAATGCTTCAATTGTCAATCAACAAATGATCAAAGATTGTCTTTGCACTTAAATTGTCATTTATTGTATAGACAAACACTAGTGAGCCAAAATTGTCAAATTTGCTCAAGTGTTTTAGGATTTGGGTGAGAGCTTCATTGTGCAAACAAACACCTATTAGAGGGTTTAAGTTTGCTTTATTTATCTCTTTGTAAAAGAGGGTTTTGATCAAGGCTTTGGGTAGAAGCTTGATCGGTTGTAAGGGTTTCCTCTTAATCCTAGAAAAGGGGACGAATCAATTAGTGGATTGATTGTGAAATCCTTAGTGGGAAGCTAAGGTAGTGGATGTAGGTGCTTGTTAGAAGACCGAACCACTCTAAAATCATTGTGTCTTATTCTTTTTAGCTTCCTTAACCCTTCCACCCAAATATCCACCTCTCCACCACTTGGTGAGCATAATTGGTTGATCGAATCGAGCACCACACAACTCAACAGTCTCGCATCTGACCACTCAAACTGAACATTCTTCTGAAGCAATTTTGTTAAAGGAACGGCTATCTTCGAGAATCCATCCATAAACCTCCTATAGTAACCCGCTAAGCCTAGGAAACTACGAATCTCTGTCACAGACTTTAGTTACTTCCACTCAAAAATGGCTTCTACCTTCTTTGGATCAACTCTAATCCCCTCGGCTGACACTACATGCCCTAGGAAGACTACTTCTCTAATCTAGAACTCACACTTACTCAACTTAGCGTACAACTGGTTGTCTAGCAAAGTCTGCAAAACTAACCTCAAATGTCAGTCATGATCTTTCTCGGTACACGAATACACCAAAATATCATCTATGAAAACAACCAAAAACTGATCTAAGTACTGGTGGAAAATTCTGTTCATCATGTCCATGAAAGCAGTCAATGCGTTTGTCAACCCAAATGGCATAACTAGGAACTCGTAGTGACCATACCTAGTCCTGAAAGCTGTCTTCGGTACATCAACCTCTTTTACCTTCAACGGGTAATAACCGGATCTCAAGTCAATCTTCAAAAAGACTGATGCCCCTCTCAACTGATCAAACATGTCATCGATACACGGCAAGGGATACTTGTTTTTCACTGTCAACTGATTCAACTGTCTATAATCAATGCACATTCTCATACTACCGTCTTTCTTCTTCACAAACAAAACTGGAGCGCCCCAAGGCGAAGAACTCGGATGGATAAAACATCTATCTGACAACTCTTGTAACTGAGTCTTCAACTCTTTCAGTTCTTTCGGTGCCATATGGTATGGAGCAATCGAAACATGAGCATAATCTGAATATGTCTCTATAGAAAACTCTACCTCTCTATCAAGCGGTAAAGCGGGCAATTCTTCCGGAAACACACTCGGAAAATCACACACTGTTCTGATATCATGAGGTCTAACTTCATTCATGTTAGGATTCATCACGTAGGCCAAGTACGCTTGACAACCCAACTCAACTAATCTCTGAGCCTCTAAGGCTGAATCAACATTCGACAAGAATTTCACATTCTCACCTACTACCATAATCTCATAGTCATCCACAAGCTTCAAGAAAACTCTCTTAGTTTCGAAATCTATCCTAGCTCTATGTTCCGTAACCCAGTCCATACCCAAAATCACATCAAAGCCATAAAACGATAACTCCATCATGTCCACTGGAAATATGTGCCCCTAAACCATTAACGGACACCTTCTGTACATCTTCCTAACCACTATTGTATCCCCGAAGGAACTAGTAACACTAACACCTACCTCTAGTACCTCACAATGTAAATTCAACATCCTTGCATTCTCACTCAAAATATAAGAATGCGTATACCCGGTGTCAATCAAGGAAAGCAATCTCAGAGAATGTACCGAGAAATTACCTGCAATCACATCTGTGTCGTTCTGTCCCTCTCGTTAAGCGTAAACTCTAGCCTGATCTCCGCCCTCTGGCTGAATCGCAACCACATGTGCTATATTCCTCTGGCCATCGTTCCTCGGCTGGAAGTTACCTCGACCACGCCCACGGCCTCTCGGATAATCAATAGCTCTAGCAGGAGCTTGAACCTGAACCGGTGCATACCCAGCCTGATGTGGACAATCACGCCTGAGGTGATCTCTAGCTCCACAGTTCCAGCAAGAGTGAAAGTTTCCCCAACACTCTCCGGTGTGGTACCTCCCGCATCTAGCACACTCGGGTAAACGCCCACCAGCTCTCTGGCCCTGATGGCCTCTCCTGTGATTACCACCACCACATCTGTGATAAAAATGATGCCTATTGTCCCGGTGCCTCTTGGCATCACCTCTATCAAAGTCGGCAGCCCTCTTCCCTAAACTAGAACTACCTGAACGTTTGGTCAGACCCAAACTATGCTCTATGTCCTTGGCCCTAGCGACCAAGACATCAAAGTTCGTGTAATCCGTAGCCAAAGTATACCTCTTCACTTCCTCGCTCAACCCGTAACGGAAACGGTCGCAACGTTCCCTCTCAGTAGGAACTGGCTCGGATGCGTACTGACTCAATCTGACAAACCGTATCTCATACTCGGTCATTGTCAAGTTCCCCTGAAGCAAAGCCATGAACTCTCTCTTCTTCTCATCGAGATAACGAGGACCCAAATACTTCTTGCGGAAAGCAGACTCAAAGAACTCCCAAGTAACCTTGACATCTGGCATGCCCGTAGTAATGGTGACCCACCAAGTGTAGGCATCACCCTGAAGCAGAGAAACAACACACCCAAGCCTGCATGCTCTAGTACAACCCATCTGAGACAAGATGCGAACAGTCTTGTCAAACCAAGCCTCTGATCTCTCGGGTGCCAACCCTCGGAACTCTTCTCCGCCCAAACTACGAAGCCTCTCTAGTGGCAAACCGGTGCCCTCACCCTAAGGTTGTGCCACTTCTTGTCCCCCGACCACAGCTGCTTGGAAAGCCCCAGCTATAGCCTGAACTAACGGAGCCAAATCTATACCGACCGGACCTTGGCCAACCTGGGGTCCTACACCCTCGGCTCTCGCCTCACCTCTCTCTTGACGAGGAGGAGAAGGAGGAGGTGGAGGAGCCTCCGCCTCAACAAATGGCTCAACTTCCGGAGCTGCTGCCCGTGGTTCCGGGTGAACCATCCTAGGCCTGCCTCTAGGTCTCATCTTACAGCTAGCAAGATAACAACTACAAACAAACAAACACACAAGGATTTAAGTTAGCAAAGGCAAGGGTCCAACGTGCTCAAGTATTCCTTTACAAAATCTTTTCAAATAAGTAATAGTAGCAATGGGAATTCAACATTACGCCTCAACACAACAACCATACCAACACATGCTTTCAAACACCGTACAAGCAAGCAACAAAAAGCATACGTAGCAAAACATTCACTGTACAACATACACCTTAAACTTACCTTGCTTACCTTCCCAAGGTCGCGGAAACCTCAGGCTCTGATACCAACAAATGTAACCCCCTCGTCCTGGTCTAGGCGACAGACCGGTCCGAACAGGTTACACGGGGAAAACTGAAGCGAAACCCGTTAAGGCTCTACTTCGATTAGAAACCCTAGAAAACTTTTCATTAATTATCTTGTCTAAATGTATCATTTAGTTCTATGTGTGAAAAAGACAGCGGAAAATAAGAACGAAAGATACAAACGAGGTGTAAGCTAATATAAATTTACCAAGTGTCAAGTTAGTCCGATTGCATGCTTACAAAACCAAGATCACACATAAACGATGCATATAAACTTAACAAGAGAACATACAACCAAAGGGACTAAAACCCGACATCCAAGAACCTTTAAAGATGCTAAAAAGCCCAAATAAAATCATGCGTTTCGAAACAGGCTTGCCAGTTTCGATACGCGGGCTCCAGTTTAAAAGCCAGACCATGCCGTACAGATATGGTCCACTCCATTCCGGTACGAGGGCCTCCAATAACAAAACATTCCGGAACAGGTTCTGAAACTGGGATTTCCAGAGGCAAACCGTATCGAAACGCGTACCAAAACGGACACTCACAGTGTCAAATCGTATCGAAACATCACCACCCCCGTTCCGATACGAGTATCCCTGAAGCTACACTCGTTCCGAAACAACCATGAGCGTTTCGAAACGCATGCACTCTTTGTGACCCTAAAAACAGTTTTCTGCATCTCCAAGTGTTCCCAAACATGCCCTAAAACCACAAGAATCAAGAAACAGCAAACAAGCATACAATCTATAGGCATTACACCCTACTTCAAGCATGATCAAACACGTAAACATACATGACAAGGCCATTCATTCAAAGAAACATACATCCACATGAGCATTGCATAACAAGGTTTACATGCTTTCTATGCAACACATAAGCATTCATAAAACATGGTTTACAAGTCCACAACATATGAGCATTAACAACATAAAGCCAACACATAGGAGTCTAGATATACGCTCCTACAACACGTAGCATCCTCATTGCTAAACTACTACATTATTTACTAAAACCATACTAGAGCAACAACAATCGCGCTTGGATGCCCTTTTCCTTGCTCCTTGCTAACTCCGCACTAATGATCTGCATTGTCGAAAACGAGAGCGTAAGCTAGAAGCTTAGTGAGGGAGCTCTAAAACAAAACAACGACAATGCAGGGTTCAAAGCATGGTATCCTTAAGACATTCACAAGGCATACATTTATGCTAACGTAGCAACATGGCCAAACGTTAAGAGAATGCATGAATATGGCATCTTACCTTATGTTATGCTAAACAAGATATAACAATTATCTTACACAACGACCACACATGAACAAGTATATTGGAAACTATATAGGTTACTCGAATATGCGGATAACTTCCGTTGGGATTTTTACCCCAACGTACTCAACAACAATATTACCTTCCGGTGGGATTGCACTCATCACCGTTTTCACTTATGGATGGGATTACACTCATCATGTAACACCCCAATTTTGGGCTTAGAAGTTTAGGGTTTGAACCGGACCGGTCTGATTTTCGGTTCGAATATAAAAGGAGGTTTTAGGGAAAGCCTAGTTCGGGATGCTTTAAAATTATGGAAAAATATCTAAAAATCCTCTTTTAATATATATAGGAGAGTGGTGAAGTCAATTTTGCAAAATAAGGTTTGGAAATGCAGCATTTTGAAATAGTGACTAAAATGCGATTTTTGAAAATTTCAGTGGTGACTGTTTTGTAAGGATTGAAACTTTGAATCTTTAAGGAGCTAATTTACCAAAAATGATTTCTCCAGATTTTTCTTTAATTTGAGTGAATTAATTAATGTTTTAATTAATTAGAAGTGAAGAGAAACTACATTTCGTTAAAATCATAACTACTTTTTCCTAAAACTTTCTCATTCCTTTTTCTCTCAAAATTCCATCATCCAAACACTTTTCTCCAACAACTTCTTCGTTGATCTTCACTTCAATTGATGAGATTTCAATTATCAATTAGTTCCTAATCCATCTTACATCAAATCCTTTTGATTTCCTTATTTGATTTTCAAGAAAATTGGCTCAAATCAAGGAGAAATCACCATTTAGAGGTAAGGTTGTTCTTCTCCTCTAAATACTCAGTTCTTTACTGAAATTCCCAAGTTATCAATCCTTAATTTAAGTTTTATAAATGGTTTTCAATGTTATGAATTTGATTTTGGCTTAAAACTCAAGATTTGGAGGGAATCTTGAAGAATTTCGTTGTGATTGTTTGGGCTCTGTTTTGAGATGATTTTTAAATGTATTTTGGATGTTTAATGATGTGTAAATGAGGTTTTATCAATGCAATCCCGAATAGGTTGTGTTTCCTAAGTTTTTGCTTATGAAAATGGTGGTTTTTGGGGTGATCTTGGTGTTCTGTTATAGCTGGAGGTATAAGGACGAGTTTAGGTTCTTTTTGGATGTTAATTGATGTTTAGAAATGGTTGGAAGTGATGGATCTTGGCTGGGTTAAGTTTTGGAAGAGTTTGGAGGTGATTTCGGTTGTGTTTGGTAGCCGAAATGTTGGCTTTAGATAGAGTAGTGAGTTTAAGAGTGTTGGCTGAAGATTTCAATGCATAATGATGCATTACACCTCTGCTTTGATGTGTTTAAAATAGGGGAGACATCTTCGGACACTTGTGGTGTTGATCCGGAGGCTTGATCGGCAAGCTTGCGAAACGGAATTGGTGAGTGAAGTTGGATTTCCAGCTTTGAAACAAATGTTTGAAGGTTTTGGGAGCTTAGTTTAAGTCTAAGCAACTTAGCTAAGCTCAAGAGTAAGCTTTCGGGGAAACTCTCTCTTGGATGAGCCATGATGTGGTTTGATGCATTGATTATATTTGAATGTTTAAATTCTGTTTTGAAAGCATGTTTTAGCATGGTAAATGCTGGTTTTGAAAGCCATGTGTTGAAGGATGCTCAAGGTAAGAGATCCTTGGTTTGGCATTTTGTAAATGTGGTTTGATGCATAGTGATGCATGATGTTAAATGGCTTTGTTTAATGCTTTAAAACAGTGAGTTGTTGATGTTATATGATGTATATTGGCAAGTGATGTAAAGGTTTTTAAGTACTTGAATTGGATATAGTTAGCCGGCTATAGGATTGGGTGCACCGTGAATAAAGTCGCCTTGGATGTTGAGGGGTTGAGATTGTACCGTAAACTCCATCCAAGTACACTAACGAGTAAGGTAAGATCACAATGGTGGTTAAAAGTCCGTGTGTGTATCTTGTGTTGTGTGTCCCGTGTACTCGTTAGTGAAATTATACAACTACCGATGAGTGACGTTGAGGGGTTGTGATTGTACCGTTAAACTCCATCACGGGTGTTGAGGGGTTGTGATTGTACCGGTAAACTCCACCTTGTGTGTTCGGTAGTGTGTATGAAGCGTAAGGGACAAGGCTTGTAATTCGCGTTTCTGATTGTGTTTTGTGTTGTAAATGGTTATGGATTATCACTTGGAAGCCAATATGACATGTTGATTTTAGTGAAGCATGAGATGCTTGTTATGTATGCAAGGTTGCATGAATAATGATGTTTATGTGATGGAAGGCTTATTTAAAAGTGTTTTATAAAAGCATTATTGTGTTGTTTCTTTAAAGCATGCCTCACTAAGCAATTGTGCTTACGCTCTCTCTCTTGAACCAATAATGCAGATAATTGAAGTGTTTGAGGGCATCAAGGAGGCTAAGAGTCCAAGGGAAACTAAGCTCATGTATGGTGATGTTTTCATAACACTATTAGATTTTGATATTTTGGCAATGAGAACCTATGATGTGTTTTGGGAGATGTTTTGGACTCCCTAGTCGTGGCTTGATGTTTTTGATGTTTGGGATTTGTAATTGGCCTTTTGAAGCTTGATTTTGGTATTTTGTTGGTTGTGTGGTTTTGGATATTAGGATGCATGCCTATAGTCTTGTGGAATTCCATGATTGATGCCATGAATGTGTTTTGAATTTGCAAACATGTACCTTATATGTATGATGACTTGTTTGCATGACTAGGAAGTCATTAGGATGCTTTTGAGTGGTTTTATTCATGGTAAACCAGAAAAATCTGCAGCTTCTGGGCAACCCGTATCGATACACTCATAGGCGTTTCGAAACGGGGGCCTATAATGGCCTCGGTGTTTCGAAATGACTGGTGACCGTATCGAAACGGTTTGGCCACTAGAAGACCCTGTTTCGGAACAAGTCTCGAAACGAACCCGTGTTTCGGAACGGTCAACCCCGTTTCGAAACAGGTGACCGTTGGGCACTGATTTGAATGGTTTTGAGGTTTGCAAGCTTTACGTTTTAGTCCCGAAAATTGTATTTGCAATTGCATGAGTTTGAGATGTCCGATTAAGGTGAAATTTGACAGGGAAGCATGTAATATAACTAATTTAATATTGGTAACTTAAAAATCAGTTAAGACCTCCTAATTTCCAGAATTTGCAATTTGGTCCCTAATATTTGTGATTTGTGCAATTGAGTCCTTTATTGTTATCCAATCGCTGAGCTTTTCTCATAAATGTTTCTCAAGAGTACGCTTAGGGTTAATGTGCATCTAGACAAGTTAAAAGGAAAAAAAGGGTCGTTAATCAAGGTTCACTTTCGGGTTGACTTTGGTTTTCCCCGTGTAATCTTCGTAGTTCGGGTCAACCGTCTAGGCCGGGCTAAGAGGGTTACATTTGGTGGTATCAGATCTGAGTTCTTGTGTAAATGGGAATGGTTAGGTGAAGTATGTGTGATTGCATGATATGGCTTTTAAATGAAAGTATGATGTATGAATTGTAAAGTATGTTGCAATTGTGATGCTATGCTATGTTGAAGCATGTTAGGGGGACCCATTGCCATATCAAAACTAATGAAAGGAATTGTTTTTGGAAAATGAGCTTGAGTTATTGGATTACTTACCTTGTTGTGCCTAATTATGTTTATTGCATTTGTGTCAGTGCATTGTTTTTGTAAATGAGGCCTCGTAGAGAGACGAGGATGAATACGAGATCTGTGGCTCAGAATGAGAACGAGGAAAATGCTGATAATGCTGTGGATTTACCTCCTCCTCATGGTGGTGGACCGCCCGGTGGTGGTGGTGCTGGAGGTGATGGTGCTGGTGTTGGTGCTGGTGCTGGGGTCGCTGGACCTGATGGTGTGAAGGGGCAAGCTGCTCCTGACATGACTGTTTTGATTCAAACTATTGCTGGAGCCTTTCAGGCAGCAGTAGCTGGAGCTCAAGGAGCTGCGCATCAGGGTGATGCTAATTTGAGATTACCTTTGGAACGTCTTCACAGTCTGGGAGGGACTGAGTTCAGAGGTTTATCTCCTGAAGGTTCTGAATCTTGGTTGGAAAGCACCAAGAGGATATTGGGACAAATGAACTGCAACGATGTGCAGAAGTTAGGTTGTGTAGTATCGCTGTTACATGATGATGCGTATACTTGGTGGACGACCACTGTCTCCGGAATGAAGGAAGTAGAAGTGTCTTGGACGTTCTTTCTGAACGAGTTCAAGCGAAAGTATCTAGGTGTGCGATACCTAGATGAAAAGAAAAGATAATTCATGTCTCTTGTGCAAGGAAGCATGACGGTGGCTGAGTATGAGATCCAGTTTTTCCGTCATAGTCAGTACGTACCTGAGCTTATCCCTGATGAGCGGGAGAGGTGTGAACGTTTCCGATATGGTTTAGTGACGGACGTGAAGACCTTTATGCTTGCAGCTGAGTACACGGATTTTGATGTGCTGGTGAGTAGGGCAAAGGACATTGAGCAGAATCTGGGTCTGTCTTTCAGAGGTGTTGGTCCTAGCTCAGGCAAAAGAGCTGCTGATTATAGTTCCGGTGGTGGACGGAACAAGAGAGGACGAGATAGGAGGTATCGGTCTTCTGCTAGACGTGGTAATGGAGGGCAAGGTACGCCTGTTCAGGGAGACAGGATGAGAGCTGATCAGAACACGTGCTGGACGTGTGGATCGCGTGGCCATATGAGGCGAGATTGTCCTCGAGCAGCGAGGGAGGTTCAGGCTCCTGTTGCAGTGACCGGTAATTCGTGCTGGAATTGTGGTTCAGCAGACCACATGAAGAGAGAGTGTCCTTTGTTGGCCGGTGGTGGTCAGGGACGTGCTCCTGGGGTTGTTGCACCACAGAGAGGTCGTGGGCGCGGCCGTGGTAACTTCCAGCGCAGAGATGATGGTGGAAGGAATGTGGCGCATGTAGTGGCTGTCCAACCTGAGGGTGGTGGCCAGGCTCGAGTGTATGCTCAGCGAGAGGGGAGAAATGATACGGATGTGATCGCAGGTACCTTTACTTTGCAATCCTTATCATTACTTTCCTTGATTGATTCTGGATCTACACACTCATACATATTGCGTGAACATGCTCAATTGCTTGGTTTACCTGTTGAGTCTTTGGATATTGGTATGCGTGTAACTAGTTCTTTTGGTGAGACCGTTGTGACACGAAAGTTGTATAGAAGATGTCCCTTGGAAGTGAAAAATCATGTTTTTCTTGTTGATCTCATAGAATTGCCATTCTATGGTTTTGATGTAATCCTTGGTATGGATTGGCTTGTTGAACATCGAGCTGTAGTGGATTTTGAGAACAAGCGAGTTTCGTTGAAGCTTGCGGATGATTACGAGGTAGTGGTGGTTGGTGAGAATGTGAAGTTTCTTGCCAATGTGGTGTCTTCTTTGGAAGCAAGCCGAATGCTGAGGCAAGGTTGTGAAGCTTACCTAGCCTTTGTGATGAATCCTAGCTCTAAGGAGTTGCGAGTTCAAGACATCAGGACTGTGCGAGAGTTTCCTGGTGTGTTTCCGGAGGAGTTACCTGGATTGCCTCCTAATCGTGAGGTGGAGTCTGGGATTGAGTTGTATGAAAACACAACTCCAGTGTCCATTACTCCTTACCGAATGGCACCTAAGGAGTTGAAGGAGCTGAAAAAGCAACTTCAGAAGTTGCTTGATCGTGGTTTCATTCGGCCGAGTGTGTCACCTTAGGGTGCACCGGTCTTGTTTGTAAAGAAAAAGGATGGCACTATGAGAATGTGCATCGATTATCGTCAACTGAACAAGTTGACTATCAAGAATCAGTATCCTTTGCCGAGGATTGATGATCTTTTTGATCAGTTTCGGGGAGCGGCGGTGTTCTCTAAGATTGACTTAAGGTCAAGTTATTATCAGCTCAAGGTGAAGGATGTGGATGTGCCAAAAACAGCCTTTAGGACGAGGTATGGGCATTATGAGTTCCTTGTGATGCCGTTTGGCTTGACGAATGCTCCTGCAGCTTTTATGGACATGATGAATAGAGTGTTCCATGAATACTTGGACAAGTTTGTTGTGGTGTTCATTGATGATATCCTTGTGTACTCTCGTACTGAGAAGGAGCATGAAGGGCATTTGAGGATTGTGTTACAGGCTTTGTTGGAGAATTAACTTTATGCTAAGCTGAGCAAGTGTGAATTCTGGCTTAGGGAAGTTGTTTTCCTTGGTCACGTGGTTTCTGCTGAGGGGATTCGTGTTGATCCTCAGAAGATTGAGGCGGTGATGAATTGGAAGCCTCCTAAGTCTGTTCATGAAGTTCGTAGTTTCCTTGGATTGGCAGGATACTATCGGAGGTTCGTGGATGGATTTTCAAAGATTGCTGCACCTTTGACGAAGTTGTTGCAGAAGGATGTCAAGTTTGAGTGGACGGAGGCAAGACAACAGGCTTTTGAGAAGCTTAAGGCAGCTTTGACGCAAGCTCCTATCTTGGTTCAACCTGAATCGGGGAAAGAGTTTGTAGTGTATAGCGACGCATCCTATGTTGGTTTGGGGTGTGTGTTGATGCAAGAGGGTAAGGTGGTGGCTTATGCATCGCACCAGTTGAAGGTGCATGAGCGCAATTATCCTACGCATGACATTGAGTTAGATGCGGTGGTCTTTGCTTTGAAAATTTGGAGACATTACCTGTACGGTGAGAAGTGTACTGTGTACATGGATCACAAAAGTTTGAAGTATTTGATGTCTCAAAAAGAGTTGAATCTTAGGCAACGGCGTTGGGTGGAGTTGCTTAAAGATTACGATCTGACTATCGAGTACCATCCGGGAAAAGCTAATGTTGTAGCGGATGCTTTGAGTAGGAAGGTAGCAATGGAGTTGAGGGCTATGTTTGCCAGCTTGAGTATTTCGCAAGATAGAGGTCTTGTGGCTGAATTTCAAGTGAAACCATCTTTGGTTCAGTCGATAAAGGATAAGCAGTTGTTGGATGATTCTTTGGTGCCACATGTTCAGGATATTGCTGAGGATAGACCATTAGATTTTAGTTTTAATGATGATGAAGTTTTATGTTTTGGAAGTCGGATAGTAGTGCCGAATGATGCTGAGTTGAGGCGTGCTATTCTGACTGAAGGTCATAGTAGTCTTTTTGCTATGCACCCTGGTAGTACAAAGATGTATCGTGATCTGAAGGATGAGTATTATTGGGTGGGATTAAAGAAAGATGTTGCGGAGTATGTGAGTAAGTGCATGGTTTGTCAGCGAGTTAAGGCTGAGCATCAGTTTCCTTCTGGGTTGTTGCAATCGTTGAGGATTCCTGAGTGGAAGTGGGAAAGGATTACCATGGACTTTGTGTCTGGTTTGCCTTTGTCGCCATCGAAGAAGAATTCGGTGTGGGTGATTGTGGATCACCTTACGAAGTGTGCACATTTCATACCTGTGCATACTACGTATACTTTGGATAAGCTTGCTGAGTTGTATATTGCTGAGATTGTGCGACTGTATGGTGTGCCAAAGTCTATAGTGTCGGATAGAGATCCGAGGTTTACATCGCGTTTCTGGGAATGTTTGCATCAAGCTTTGGGTACACGGCTGAATTTCAGTACTTCTTATCATCCACAGTCGGATGGACAGTCTGAGCGTGTTATCCAAGTGCTGGAAGATATGTTGAGGTGCTGTGTAATTGAGTTTCAAGGCTCTTGGGAGAAGCATTTGCCTTCGGTGGAGTTTGCTTATAACAATAGCTACCAGGCAAGTATTCAAATGGCACCTTATGAAGCCTTGTACGGGAGGAAGTGCAGAACTCCTCTTTGTTGGACTGAAACAGGTCAGAAGTTGGTGTCAATGCCAGCTTTGTTGAAAGGAACCACCGAGAAGGTGAAGCTCATTTGTGAGCGTTTGAAGGCAGCTTCTGATCGACAAAAGTCTTACGCGGATTTGAAGCGTAAGGAGATTGAGTTTGCGGTAGGTGACCGTGTGTTTTTGAAAGTTTCGCCTTGGAAGAAGGTGATGAGGTTTGGTCGAAAGGGTAAGTTGAGCCCTAGGTACATTGGACCATACGAGGTGATTGAACGTGTGGGTCCTATTGCGTACAAGCTGAGGTTGCCGCAAGAGTTGGAAAAGATACATGATGTGTTTCATGTCTCTATGCTTCGGAGGTATAGATCGGATCCTTCGCATGTTATGCCTGTGGAGGAAGTGGAGTTGAATCCAGACTTGACCTATGATGAGGAGCCGATTGAAATTCTGGATTCGGACAGTAAAGTGCTTCGAGGCAAGACCATTGAATTGATTAAGGTGTTGTGGAAGCATCGTGGTGTCGAAGAAGCCACGTGGGAAAGAAAGGATGATATGAAGAAGTAGTTTTCGTACCTCTTTCCTCCAGGTAAATTTCAAGGACGAAATTTCTTAAGGGGGGAGAGTTGTAACACCCCAATTTTGGGTTTAGAAGTTTAGGGTTTGAACCGGACCGATCTGATTTTCGGTTCGAATATAAAAGGAGGTTTTAGGGAAAGCCTAGTTCGAGATGCTTTAAAATTATGGAAAAATAACTAAAAATCATCTTTTAATATATATAGGAGAGTGGTGAAGTCAATTTTGGAAAATAAGGTTTGGAAATGCAACATTTTGAAATAGTGACTAAAATGCGATTTTTGAAAAGTTCAGTGGTGACTGTTTTGTAAGGATTGAAACTTTGAATCTTTAAGGAGATAATTTACCAAAAATGATTTCTCCAGATTTTTCTTTAATTTGAGTGAATTAATTAATGTTTTAATTAATTAGAATTGAAGAGAAACTATCTTTTGTTAAAATCATAACTACTTTTTCCTAAAACTTTCTCATTCATTTTTCTCTCAAAATTCCATCATCCAAACACTTTTCTCCAGCAACTTCTTCTTTGATCTTCACTTCAATTGATGAGATTTCAATTATCAATTAGTTCCTAATCCATCTTACATCAAATCCTTTTGATTTCCTTATTTGATTTTCAAGAAAATTGGCTCAAATCAAGGAGAAATCACCATTTAGAGGTAATGTTGTTCTTCTCCTCTAAATACTCAGTTCTTTACTGAAATTCCCAAGTTATAAATCCTTAATTTAAATATTATAAATGGTTTTTAATGTTATGAATTTGATTTTGGCTTAAAACTCAAGATTTGGAGGGAATCTTGAAGAATTTCGTTGTGATTGTTTGGGCTCTATTTTGAGATGATTTATAAATGTATTTTTGATGTTTAATGATGTGTAAATGAGGTTTTATCAATGCAATCCCGAATATGTTGTGTTTCCTAAGTTTTTGCTTATGAAAATGGTGGTTTTTGGTGTGATCTTGGTGTTCTGTTATAGCTGGAGGTATAAGGACGAGTTTAGGTTCTTTTTGGATGTTAATTGATGTTTAGAAATGGTTGGAAGTGATGGATCTTGGCTGGGTTAAGTTTTGGAAGAGTTTGGAGGTGATTTCGGTTGTGTTTGGTAGCCGAAATGTTGGCTTTAGATAGAGTAGTGAGTTTAAGAGTGTTGGCTGAAGATTTCAATGCATGATGATGCATTAATCCTCTGCTTTGATGTGTTTAAAACATGAGAGACATCTTCGGACACTTGTGGTGTTGATCAGGAGGCTTGATCGGCGTTTCGGCAAGCTTGCGAAACGGAATTGGTGAGTGAAGTTGGATTTCCAGCTTTTAAACAAATGTTTGAAGGTTTTGGGAGCTTAGTTTAAGTCTAAGCAACTTAGCTAAGCTCAAGAGTAAGCTTTCGGGGAAATTCTCTCTTGGATGAGCCATGATGTGGTTTGATGCATTGATTATATTTGCATGTTTAAATTCTGTTTTGAAAGCATGTTTTAGCATGGTAAATGCTGATTTTGAAAGCCATGTGTTGAAGGATGCTCAAGGTAAGAGATCCTTGGTTTGGCATTTTGTAAATGTGGTTTGATGCATAGTGATGCATGATGTTAAATGGCTTTGTTTAATGCTTTAAAACAGTGAGTTGTTGATGTTATATGATGTATATTGGCAAGTGATGTAAAGGTTTTTAAGTACTTGAATCGGATATAGTTAGCCGGCTATAGGATTGGGTGCACCATGAATAAAGTCGCCTTGGATGTTGAGGGGTTGAGATTGTATCGTAAACTCCATCCAAGTACACTAACGAGTAAGGTAAGATCACAACAATGGTTAAAAGTCCGTGTGTGGATCTTGTGTTGTGTATCCCGTGTACTCGTTAGTGAAATTATACAACTACCGATGAGTGATGTTGAGGGGTTGTGATTGTACCGTTAAACTCCATCACGGGTGTTGAGGGGTTGTGATTGTACCGGTAAACTCCACCTTGTGTGTTTGGTAGTGTGTATGAAGCGTAAGGGACAACACTTGTAATCCGCGTATCCGATTGTGTTTTGTGTTGTAAATGGTTATGGATTATCACTTGGAAGCCAATATGACATGTTGATTTTAGTGAAGCATGAGATGCTTGTTATGTATGCAAGGTTGCATGAATAATGATGTCTATGTGATGGAAGGCTTATTTAAAAGTGTTTTATAAAAGCATTATTGTGTTGTTTCTTTAGAGCATCCCTCACTAAGCAATTGTGCTTACGCTCTCTCTCTTGAACCAATAATGCAGATAATTGAAGTGTTTGAGGGCATCAAGGAGGCTAAGAGTCCAAGGGAAACTAAGCTCATGTATGGTGATGTTTTCATAACACTATTAGATTTTGATATTTTGGCAATGGGAACCTAAGATGTGTTTTGGGAGATGTTTTGGACTCCCTAGTTGTGGCTTGATGTTTTTGATGTTTGAGATTTGTAATTGGCCTTTTGAAGCTTGATTTTGGTATTTTGTTGGTTGTGTGGTTTTGGATATTAGGATGCATGCCTATAGTCTTGTGGAATTCCATGATTGATGCCATGAATGTGTTTTGAAGTTGCAAACATGTACCTTATATGTATGATGACTTGTTTGCATGACTAGGAAGTCATTAGGATGCTTTTGAGTGGTTTTATGCATGGTAAACCAGCAAAATCTGCAGCTTCTGGGCAACCCGTATCGATACACTCATAGGCGTTTCGAAACGGGGGCCTGTAATGGCCTCGGTGTTTCGAAACGGCTGGTGACCGTATCGAAACGGTTTGACCACTGGAAGGCCCTGTTTCGGAACAAGTCTCGAAACGAAACCATGTTTCGGAACGGTCAACCCCGTTTCGAAACAGGTGACCGTTGGGCACTGATTTGAATGGTTTTGAGGTTTGTAAGCTTTACATTTTAGTCCCGAAAATTGTATTTGCAATTGCATGAGTTTGAGATGTCCGATTAAGGTGAAATTTGACAGGGAATCATGTAATATGACTAATTTAATATTGGTAACTTAAAAATCAGTTAAGACCTCCTAATTTCCAGAATTTTCAATTTGGTCCCTAATATTTGTGATTTGTGCAATTGAGTCCTTTATTGTTATCCGATCGCTAAGCTTTTCTCATAAATGTTTCTCAAGAGTACGCTTAGGGTTAATGTGCATCTAGACAAGTTAAAAGAAAAAAAAGGTCGTTAATTAAGGTTGACTTTCGGGTTGACTTTGGTTTTCCCCGTGTAATCTTCGTAGTTTGGGTCAACCGTCTAGGCCGGGCTAAGGCAGTTACACATCATCACATGCTAACATTTTCCGGTGGAATATCACCTCACCGTACTCCTCCTTGATGACTACAAGTCACCAAGGCCACGCGCGAATTTTACTCTTACCGTGTGCACACTCATCCTAATGATCGATCATTTATATCCGATAATTATAACTAGTGTCAATCATACTATACAAGTCAACCATGATTTCACAATCATGCACACAACATATCATCACCATATACATCATCAATATATATCAACATGCATAACAAACACATACTACACAAGTCCACAATTATGCACAATAAGCAAGAACTCATAAAGCAAACAAGTGATTAAGCTACCAACTTAATCTCCACCTTGGATTGGCCTACCAAGCACAATCCAACACTTCAACCACACACACTTGAACAAATTTAAAACCATTTTAAATAATCCACTCACCAAACTCCCTTAAGCAAACCGAGAAAGCCGGTCAAGCCTCCAAATTTCCTGTAATCGAGCCTGAAGCTTCTCCCACGGTTTCCCTTGATTCTAATAAATAAAAAACGACATATTACTACACAAATCATCCACAAAACCTCTGTCACAAATCAGGTTACAACACAAAGCAATTTCTCTACATTTCCAAGCCAAACTAATACAAAAATCCTCATTTTCGTACTCATACACAACCCAGCAGAAATCTACCAATTCCAACACCCAAATCATCATTAAACATACTCAAAACAACCCTTAAGCATCACCAAAACATCAGCCCAACTCTCCTACACCAAACTACCTAAAAAACCCAAGTTTTTAACCCTTTAAAACACCCACAAAACCCATTTCGGGATTTTCATCAAAACCCACCATTTTGAGATATAATATACTTAAGGGCAAGATTAAAACATATAATAACTTTACAAATCAAAACCCACACAAAAACCTAACAAAGCTTCATCCTTTTCCTTGAATTTTGAAAACTTGAAGAACTATAAAAATGGTGTTTAGGAGAAACTAAAACCATGGAAACGTTCGGAATAAAGAAGAGAAGTCAAAAACGATTTTACCTTGAAGAGAGCTCTTGAAATGGTGAAGGAAGTTGATGGAATAGTAACTTGGGGGTTTGGGGAGGTTTTTGTCATGGAAAACTTGAAGGAAGAAGATGATGAAGACATTTCAAAAGCCCATTTTTACTCATCTTTTTCCCTTATTTTGAAAATTACCTTTTTACCCTTAATGAAAACTCATGACCCTTTTTAATTAAAACCAAGCCAAATTAAATTAAAACGAGCCCACGACTCGAACTCGATTTAACTCTCCTAACACCTGACCCCTAAACCCGGGTGTTACAAACTATACCGACTTTGATATCTTAGTCACTCGGGCTAAGGGCATCGAGCAGAATTTGGGCTTGGTCGCTCGTTCAAGTGGATCTAACTCCGGGAAGAGGTCGGTTGAATATGATGTTGGGAAGGATCGTTATAAGAAGCACAAGGATAGAAGGTATTAGCTTGAACCAAGGCAAGGTGGTGGTAACCTTGGTCAAGGTCATCAAGGGCAAAATGCTTTTGTTCGTACACTAGATTGTAACTGGTGCGGTAGGAGGCACACGAGTGAATGTTGGGGTAATTTGGGTACGTGCTGGAACTCTGGATCACGAGGACATATGAAGCGTGATTTCCCACAACCCATTAGAGATGGAAAAGCTTAGGTGGGAGCTGCTGAGCCACAAAGAGGCTGTGGGGGCGATCGTGGTCACTTTCAACGTAGGGATGATGGTCAGAGGAATGTTGCACATGTGGTTGTTGTTCTGCCCGAGGAAGGTGGACAAGCTAGGGTGTATGCACACCGTGAGAAAAGAAATGACACAGATGTGATCGCAAGTACTTTTACTTTGCAATCCTTGTCATTACTTTCTTTGATTGATTCTAGTTCTACTCATTCATACATTTTGCATGAGCATGCACAAGCGCTTGATTTGCCTGTTGAGTTGTTAGATATTGGTATGTGTAACACCCCAAAAATTACGCCCAAATTGTAAACCCTAGATTCGAAAAAATCCCTAATTTAGAAACCTAATTTTGAAATCCCTAACAAATGAGAATTTTTAATTCAAAACCCTAACTTTTTTATGAGGGACTAAATAATAATTTTTATCAAACTTAAAAGTTAATAAGAAATTTCTTGAAAGTTTAAGGGTTGACTCCATAAATAAACCTTTTATCAAATTAAATTTCAATTCTCTTAAGTTTCAACTCCACCGTTTTTATTATTTGTTTAATTTATTTTTTCAACCTTTTAAATTCAAATTGAATTCTAATTCCCCTTTTTTCTCACGGTTGAATTGACTCTCATTTCTTAACTTAAATTCGTGTTATTATTATTATTATTATTATTATTATTATTATTATTATTATTATAAACCTAATTTGTTTAGATTACCACCGCTCAACTATATATTTATGATCATAGTTATTACGTACAAAAATAAACCTAAGCCTTAAGTTTTAAAGTGTCGTCGCTCTTAGTTGTTCCCATGCTTTATGAATTAAAGCCTATTTGAAAATTTTGTGTTGTCATTCATAGCATGATCTAAAATGCCTTTTTAAAATTGTTATCAAAACCTCTTTTTTTTTGAAGTGTGTTGTTAGTCTGAAAATATTGAGGACAAAATTTCTTTTAAGGGTGGGAGAGTTGTAACACCCAAAAAATTACACCCAAATTTTAAACCCTATATTCGAAAAAATTCATAATTTAGAAACCTAATTTTGAAATCCCTAATTGAAAACCCTAACAATTGAGAATTTTTAATTCAAAACCCTAACTTTTTTATGAGGGACTAAATAAGAATTTTTATCAAACTTAAAAGTTAATATGAAATTTCTTGAAAGTTTAAAGGTTGACTCCATAAATAACCCTTTTATCAAATTGAATTTCAATTCTCTTAAGTTTCAAATCCACCGTTTTTTAATTTGTTTAATTTATTTTTTTCAACCTTTTAAATTCAAATTGAATTCTAATTCTCTTTTTCTCACGGTTGAATTGACTCTCATTTTTAACTTAAAATCTCGTTTTTACTATATTATTATTATTATTATTATTATTATTATTATTATTATTATTATTATTATTATTATTATTATTATTATTATTATATTTTAAACCTAATTTGTTTAGATTACCACAGCTCAACTATATATATAGTTATAGTTATTACGTACAGAAATAAACCTAAGCCTTAAGTTTTAAAGTGATGTTTCTCTTAGTTGTTCCCATGCTTTATGAATTCCTCTCGGATTGACGCTTCCATCACCTTACATTGAAGCCGCAACTGCCCTTTGTTCGTCGTTAGAGCTTTATTGTTGCGAGGTGTATTTCTTCAGGGGCTATAAATAAACTATTTTGTGTGTTCTTTTTCTGTGCTACATACTTTGTTTTTGTGACTGTGATTTTACTCTTGAGTGATTTTCAACTGTGTTTTGATTTTACATTATGTTTTCCGTGTATACTATTTTCAGACTGTGAATAAAATTGTGATTTAAAATAAATGAGTTGTGAATCTCGGATTTATTATCGGACTGTCTTGAGATTGTGAAAATTGTGATATCTTTTTACTGTGTTATCATGGGTTGGGATTTTACGGAGGAAGTTCAGTGGTTTATACCACTTGCGTTGGTGACTATGTAGCGAGAGGTTCTGGAGAACCTACTCTTTTTGGTGACTATGCAGTATGGGTGCATTGCATTGTGATTTCATAAAACTGTGTTTAAACATGCTTTGTGTCTTTTAAATATTTTTGTGAAAATGATTGTTGTGAAACTGAGTTTGTGATTGCTTTCACTTTAGAGATACACTAAGCTCTTTAGATTACTCCCCCTTAGTCTTTCTTTTAGATACTCAGACCATAGGCAAATCGGTACTTGGAAGATCTCATAGTTTATCTGGTTAGTTTATTATTCAGTACGAAGCTATTTTTAGTTATTCATATTATTATTTTTTATTTTGATACATTAAAGTAATTTCATACTTTGAGAATAAATATGTTTTGGGATTATTTTTTTAGAATTCTTTTACTATGATTTTATTTCAGAGATTTTATTTAAACATTCGAATATTAATTATGACATTTATATTTTATTTATTTCAAGTGATTTAATAAATTATTGTTATAAATTATTTGAAATTGAATTAAAACATAATTTCAAAATTTGGTTTTCTTTAGGGCAAAAATTTTCAATCGTAACTTCCTAAATTCGGTCTTTTCTTTTAGGCCGGGTTTAGGGGGTTACATTTAGTGGTATCAGAGCTAAGTTCAACCCTCGGTCTGTAAAGCTTACTTAAAATTTTAAGCTGAAAATGATTTTTTCATGCATATTAAATGTTTTGGGGCAAAATGAGATTTTCTAATAAATTTATTATTTTAAAGAATTAAAGATATGTTTTGAATAGAAACTCCAAGTACTAACTCTAATTCTAAGATTGTCCCTTTTGTAGATAGTTTACTATGCCACCTCGTAGTAGCTCTAAATTAGCGACCGATCGCGACCATACTCGTTCCTATAAATTTGAGATTAAAGCCTATTTGAAAACTCTATGTTGTCATTCATAACCTGATCTAAAACGTCTTTTTAAAATTGTTATCAAAACCTCTATTTTTTTTGAAGTGTGTCGTTAGTCTGAAAATTTTGAGAACAAAATTTCTTTTAAGGGTGAGAGAGTTGTAACACCCAAAAAATTACACCCAAATCGTAAACTCTAGATTCGAAAAAAAATCCCTAATTTAGAAATATAATTTTGAAATCTCTAATTTAAAACCCTAACAATTGAGAATTTTTAATTCAAAACCCTAACTTATTTATGAGGAACTAAATAAGAATTTTTTTATCAAAATTAAAAGTTAATATGAAATTTCTTGAAAGTTTAAGGGTTGACTCCATAAATAACCCTTTTATCAAATTGAATTTCAATTCTCTTAAGTTTCAATTCCACCGTTTTTTTAATTTGTTTAATTTATTTTTTTCAACCATTTAAATTCAAATTGAATTCTAATTTCCCTTTTTCTCACGGTTGAATTGACTCTCATTTTTAACTTAAATTCTTGTTTTTACTATATTATTATTATTATTATTATTATTATTATTATTATTATTATTATTATTATTATTATTATTATTATTATTATATTCTAAACCTAATTTGTTTAGATTACCACCGCTCAACTATATATATAGTCATAGTTAATACGTACAGAAATAAACCTAAGCCTTAAGTTTTGAAGTGATGTTGCTCTTAGTTGTTCCCATACTTTATGAATTCCTCTTGAATTGATGCTGCCATCACCTAACATCGAAGCCGCAACCCCCCTTTGTTCATCGTTAGAGCTTTATTGTTGCGAGGTGTATTTCTTCCGGTGCTATAATTAAACTATTTTTGTGTGTTCTCTTTCTGTGCTAAATACTTTGTTTTTGTGACTGCGATTTTACGCTTGAGTGATTTTCAAATGTGTTGTGATTTTACATTATGTTTTCCATGCATACTATTTTCAAACTGTAAATAAAATTGTGATTTAAAATAAATGATTTTTGAATCCCGAATTTATTATCGGGCTGTCTTCATACTGTGAAAACTTTGATATCTTTTTACTGTGTTATCATGGGTTGGGATTGTATAGAGGAAGTTCAGTAGTTTATACCACTTGCGTTGGTGACTATGTAGCGAGAGGTTTTGGAGAACCTACTCTTTTTGGTGACTATGCAATATGGGTGCATTGAAAATCGATTTCATAAAACCGTGTTTAAACGTGCTTTGTGTCTTTTAAATATTTTTGTGAAAATGATTGTTGTGAAACTGAGTTTTTGATTGCTTGCACTTAGAGACGCACTAAGCTCTTTAGCTTACTCCCCCTTAGTCTTTCTTTCAGATACTAAGACCATAGGCAAATCGGTACTTGGAGGATCTCATATTTTATCCGGTTATTTTATTGTTAAGTACGAAACTATTTTTAGTTTATCAGATTATTTTTTTGAGACATTGATGTAATTTCATACTTTGAGAATAAATATGTTTTGGGATTATTTTTTTAGAATTCTTTTACTTTGATTTTTTTCCCGAGATTTTATTTAAACATTCGAATATTAATTATGACATTTACATTTTATTTATTTCAAGTGATTTAATAAATTATTTATATAAATTATTTTAAATTGAATTAAAACATAATTTCAAAAATTGGTTTTCTTGAGGGCAAAAATTTTCAATCGCAACTTCCTAAATTCAGTCTTTTCTTTTAGGCTGGGTGTAGGGGGTTACAGTATGTGTGTAACCAGTTCTTTTGGTGAAACGATAGTTACAAGGAAGTTGTATATGAAGTGTCTTTTGGCTGTTCAGGGTCATATGTTTGAGGTTGATCTTATGAAGTTGCCTTTCTATGGTTTTGATGTGATTCTTGGTATGGATTGGTTGTCTAAGTATAGAGTTGTGGTTGATTTTGAGGTTAAGCGAGTTTTGTTAAAACTTGCCGATGATTATGAAGTGGTAGTTGTAGACGAGAATGTGAAATTCTTTTCTAATGTGGTTTCACCTCTTGAAGCGAGTCGGTGGATGCGTTTGTGATGCGAAGCTTTTCTAGCTTATTTGATGAATCCTGGTACAAAGGAATTGCATGTACAAACATACAAAAGGTATGTGAGTTTCCAGGTGTCTTTCTAGAAGAGTTGCATGGTTTGCCACCAAACCGAGAGGTTGAGTTTGGCATTGAGTTGTACGAGAATACGACTCCAGTGTCTATTGCTCCCTATCGAATGGCACAAAAAGAGTTGAAGGAATTGAAGACGCAACTTTAAAAGTTGCTTGATAGAGGTTTCATTAGGCCTAGTGTTTCACCTTGGGGTACTCCGGTCTTGTTTGTGAAGAAGAAGGATGACACGATGAGAATGTTATAGATTATCGCCAATTGAATAAGCTGACAATTAAGAACAAGTATCCTTTGCCAAGGATTGATGATTTGTTTGATCAATTTCGAGGTGCATCAGTGTTTTCTAAGATTGATCTGAGATCCGAGTATTACCAATTGAAGGTGAAGGATGTAGATGTACCTAAGACAACTTTCCGTACAAGGTATGAGCATTATGAGTTTTTGGTGATGCCTTTTGGTTTGACTAATCCCCTGCTGCATTTATGGATATGATGAATCGCATGTTTCATGAGTTATTGGATAGGTTTTTAGTTGTGTTTATCGATGACATTCTCGTGTACTCTCATACCAAGGATGATCATGATAAGCATTTACAGATTGTGTTGCAAGTCTTGTTGGAGAATCAGCTTTATGCTAAGTTAAGCAAGTGCAAGTTTTAGCTTAAGGAAGTTATTTTCCTTGGTCATGTAGTGTCAGCCGAAGGGATTCGAGTCGATCCACACAAAGTTGAGGCGGTGATGAATTGGAAGTCTCCAAAGTCAGTTCATGAAGTGCGTAGTTTCCTTGGTTTGGCGGGATACTACCGTAGGTTCGTGGATGGTTTCTCAAAGATTGTTGCTCTTTTGACGAAGTTATTACAAAAAGATGTTAAGTTTGAGTGGACGGAGGTTAGAGAATAAGCTTTTGAGAAGTTCAAGGAAGCTTTGACGCAAGCTCCTATCTTGATTCAACCTGAATCATGTAAAGAGTTTGTGTTTTATAGTGATGCATCCTATGTTGGATTGAGATATGTGTTGATGCAAGATGGTAGGGTGGTATCTTATGCATCTCGACAATTGAAGGTGCATGAGCGTAATTACCCTACGCATGACATCGAGTTGGCCGCGATGGTGTTTGCCTTGAAAATTTTGAGGCATTACCTTTATGGTGAAAAGTGTACGATTTACACAGACCATAAGAGTTTGAAGTATCTAATGACGCAAAAGAGTTGAATCTTAGGCAACGAAGGTGGTTGGAGTTGCTTAAAGATTACGACCTGACAATCGAGTACCATCCAGGGAAGGTTAATGTTGTAGCCGATGCCTTGAGTAGAAAGGTGGCTGTAGAGTTGAGGGCGATGTTTGCTCGATTGAATATATCACGAGATGGTGGTTTAGTGGCTGAATTGCAAGGGAAACCCTCGTTGGTGGAGTTGATTAAGAAGAAGCAGTTGTTGGATGATTCGTTGGTACTGCATGTTTAGGACATTGCGGAAGGAAATACAACGGACTTTTGTTTCAATGATGATGGTGTTTTGTGTTTTAAGAGTTGAACAGTTGTGCCGGAGGATGTTGAGCTGAGGCGCACTATCTTGACTGAGACTTATAGTAGTCCTTTTGCGATGCATCCTGGTATTACAAAGATGTATCATGGGTTGAAGAATGAGTACTATTGGGTTGGTTTAAAGAAAGATGTGGCAGATTTTGTTAGTAAGTGCATGGTTTGTCAACGAGTTAAAGCTGAGCATCAGTCCTTCTGGATTGTTGCAACCATTGAAGATTCTGGAATGGAAATGGGAGAGGATCACCATGGATTTCGTGACGGGTTTACCTTTAACACCATCCAAGAAGAATTACATTTTGGTGATTGTTGATCGTTTTACGAAGTGTGCACATTTCTTGGCGGTGCATAAATGTATACGTTAGACAAGTTGGCGGAATTGTACATCTCTGAGATTGTGAGGTTACACGGGGTGCCTAAGTCCATTGTTTCGGATTGAGATCCACGATTTACAGCGAGGTTTTGGGAGTGCCATCATCAAGCGTTGGGTACACGTTTGAATTTCAGTACTTCGTATCACCCTCAAATGGATGGTCAGTCTGAAAGAGTTATCCAAGTGTTGGAGGACATGTTGAGATGTTGCATCATTAATTTCCAAGGTTCTTGGGAGAAACAACTACCTTTAGTGGAGTTTGCTTACAATAATAGTTATCAGGCGAGCATTCCAATGGCTCCTTATGAGGCCTTGTATGGAAGGAAGTGTAGAACGCCTCTTTTCTGGGCAAAATCGGGGAAAAAGTTCGTCTCTTTGCCTAATGTGTTGAAGGGCACAACAGAAAAAAGTGAAGCTTATCAGTGAAAGTTTAAAAGAGGCTTCGGATCGGCAAAAGTCTTACGCAGATTTGAAGCGTAAAGAAGTTGAGTATGCTGTAGGAGATAATGTGTTCTTGAAGGTTTCACCTTGGAAGAAGGTAATAAGATTTGGTCGGAAAGGCAAGTTGAGTCCGAGGTTTATAGAACCATACAAAGTGCTCGAGCGTGTTGGACCTGTTGCTTATAGGTTAAGGTTGCCTTCTGAGTTGGAGAAGATACATGATGTTTTCCATGTATCCATGCTTCGGAAGTATGGATCGGATCCGTCTCATGTTATGCCTATTGAGGAGATTGAGTTGAATCCAGATTTGTCCTATGATGAAGAACCGATTGGGATATTAGATTCGGACAACAAGGTTCTTCTTGGTAAGACCATTGAGTTGGTCAAGGTCTTGTGGCGACATCGTGGTGTTGAAGAAGCCACGTGGGAAAGAAAGGATGACATGAAGAAGCAGTTTCCTCATCTTTTTCCTCCAGGTAAAAATTTTGGGGACAAAATTTCCTAAGAGGGGTGGAGGGGGCGAGTTGTAACACCGGGGTTTTGGGCCTAGAAGCTTTTAGCGTTTATTCTGGGTTAGTAGAACCTAAACTATAGATTCGAGCTTTCGGGAGCGGTTCAGTAGTTCAGGATATGATAAAATTATGAGGAAAATTCCTAAAATCCTCTAAAAATGTGTAGAAAGGTTTGGTAAAGTCAATTTTAGAAAATGGATTTTGGAAGATCGAAATTTCGGTTTAGTGACTATTTTGTAAAAAGTGCAAAATCTGTTTTAAGGACTGTTTTGAAAGAGGGCCAAAACTTAGAATCTTTAGGGAGCTACCATTTAATTAATGAATCTTTTCCTTTAAATTGACAATTTTAAGTGATTTAATAAAAAAGAAATAAAAAGAGATTTTAATAAAAAAAGATTTTAATTATCTAAAAGGCTAATTGACGTAACTTTCATTCTCTCATTTTCCAAACAGCCAAACACTCTATTTTCTCTCTAAAGTTTCAGAGATCTTCATCTTTTAACTTCTTTTTGTTTCACAAATGATTTCCTAAGCTTTTCCATCATTATTCTCAAAGCAATCTTGAAGGACTTTCATCAAATCTTGTCATTTGAAGGAAAAAGGCAAAGGTTAGAGGTAAATTTCATTCAACTCCTCTAATCAAGGTTCTTTAATGAAATTCCCAAGTCTTTGGCTCTCTAGATATGTTTAATAACAATGTTTTGAGTTTTAATTGTTGAAAATTTGATGAATCTAGCTTTAAAAGATGTTTTCTCAAGAATCCCATATGGGTATTGTTTTGATTAGTTTGAGATTGATTTTAGTCATGATTTGGATGTTAAATGATTTAAAATGAAGGTTTTATCATAACAATCCAAAAATAGATTATATCTCTAGTTGTTTAGGTTGTTAGGTTTGGGTTTTTGGCTTGGTAATGTGGTTTTGGTGTTGCTGGAAGTTTATGGATGCAATTAGATTTTTTTAGATGGTAAATGATGATTAAAATTGGATAGAAGTGTTAAATTTTTGCTGGGTTGAGTTTAGGAAGTAATCGAAGGTGTTTTTAGTTGTTACAGATAGGCGATTTGGTGTTTTGGACAGAGCAGGGAGATAACATTTGTTGCTGGCGATTTTAATGTATTGAGATGCATTAATTCTCTATTTTTGTGTGGTATAAACATGAGAGTTTGTATCACACACGATTGCCGAAGTTTTGGAAGCTCCAGAAGCTTGATTTTGCTTCGACAAAGCAAGTGAGGCGTAATCAGAGAGTGAAATTGGTTTTAAAGTGTTGTCAAGGACTCGGAAACAAGGTTTGGGGGTTTAGATTGAGTTTGAAACACTAATCTAAAACCGGAAGTAAGTTTGAGTGGTCTCGCTCTCATTTCTCGGCTTATGTCCTATTGATTTTCTGTGAGTTAGTACACGGTAAATAGTGTAAGTTAGTAGCGTGTAAATAATAGGCTCTAATATGATCTTAATTAGTGTTCTAATTGTTTAGGAACTCTAACTACTCTAAGGATAAGAGACTAATCCTATAGAAAGTCTAGTGTTAGTGAAACTCTTGTATTAAGTCTATAAAAGGGCTTCACCTCTGTAATTATTGAATGATTGAGAATATAATATTACAGAGAAAAACTCTCATTCTCTTCTCTGTAAATCTACCTTATCTATTTCTACATGGTATCAGTCTAGGTATTGATCCATAAATATATCTCGATGGCTTTTCATTCCACATCCTCTGGTGCTAATTCATCGACAGACTCCTTTCCAATTGTTGCTGATTTTCCAGAACTCTCTGGCGAAGTAGTCACTTGCCATAGGTTTGAAAGTCAGACTTCCACGACAAATGCTCTCCCTAGTTTTTTAGCTACACAAAATAATCCTGCATGGATTATTGACTCTGGAGCCTCCGACCATATGACTGGTAATAGGGTTTGTTTGCTACATTTGAACACTTTTGTTCTCGGCAGTCTATTAAAACTACATATGGGTCCTTATGTCCAATACAAGGGACTGGTTCATTTCTTCTTACTGAAAATATAATGCTTAGTGGTGTGTTGTTTGTACCAGATTTGAAATGCAACTTACTGTCTGTCGGTAAGCTACCTAAGGATTTAGAGTGTTCTCTGGAGTTTACTGATGATAATTGTATCTTACCGGCAGTGGACTCGAAGTAGATACTTGGCAATGCCAGATTGAACAATGGGCTTTATACCTTTGTTGGCAAGCAACCCCTCCAATCTCACGCTTTTTCTGGTTCTTTATCACGCTCATCACAGAATGATGAAGTCATGTTTTGGCATTTTCAGTTAGGCCACCCAATTTTTTTTATCTTGCCAAACTTTTCCCTCACTTGTTTAATCATACAAAACCGCAATTGTTCAAATGCCATGTTTGGCATCTTGCTAAGCAATCTAAAGCTTCTTATTTACCATCTTCTTCTAAAACATCTAAACCATTTTTTGATTCACAGTGACATTTAGGGTCCTTCTCGAGTGAAGAGTATTAATGGTTATAGGTGGTTCGTGTCTTTCATAGATGATCATAGTAGGACAACATGGACTTACTTAATGCGAGAAAAATCTGAGGTTGAGTCTATTTTAGGAGGTTTTATACAATGATAGAAACCCAATTTGAAAGTAAAATTCAAATATTTCAGTCTGATAATGAGAGAGAGTATTTTACCACTTCTTTGGGGAAATTTTTTACAGAGAAAGGAATAGTCCAGATTAGCTCTTGTGTGGATTCACCACAACAAAATGGGGTTGCTGAGCGCAAAATAGGCATTTACTAGAGGTCACTCGATCATTATTATTGTCTAATAATGTTCCAAATTACTTGTGGGGTGAGGCTTTATTGACTGACACTTATCTTATAAATCGGATGCCTAGTAAAGTACTTAAATTTCAAACACCACAATCACTTTTGTTGGAGAGCTATCCAAATTTTAAACCCATGTCTTCTATACTTCCTCTTCGAATATTTGGTTGTATTGTCTTTGTGCATTCTATTGATCCTTCTCGGTCAAAATTAGATCCTAGGTCCTTGAAGTGTATTTTCGTGGGTTACTCTTCACTTAAAAAGGCTACAAATGTTACTATCCTTCTACAAAATAGTTTTTTGTCTCTTTGGATGCAACCTTCTATGAACATGACCCTTATTTTTCGAAGCCTACAATTTCGGGGGAGACTTTGAAAGAATTGCAGCCTCTTACTATTCCACAGGTATACTCACCCGTAATTCCTTCAATATCTTCAGAATTTATTTCTACTCCTCCCAATGATATAACATCTTCCAAACAAACTTTACCCGCTGATCTCTCTACTCCAGAATCAGTTTTTCAACCAGCAGCCTCCCAAAACTCTCATTCTAAAACTGTTCAAACCCCTAAACAACTTAGTGTTTACACTAGAAGGAAGAAACTCATTCCTGAGACCGTTTTTCAATCTGAAACTTGTCGAGAGTTAGAAATGAGTCCAGTTGTTGCCGAGGATGTTGAAGGTAATGAAAACTGTAACCTCCTTAGCCCGGCCTAGACGCTTGACCCGAACTACGAAGATTACATGGAGAAAACCAAAGTCAACCCGAAAGTCAACCTTGATTAACGACCCTTTTTTTCTTTTTATCTTTACTATATGCACATTAAGCCTATGTGGTTACTCAAGAATCATAGGATAGAAGAGTACAACGATCAGAAATCATTTAAGGACTCAATTGTAAGAAATACACTTTTAGGGACCAAAATGTAAATTTTGGAAAATATAAGGACTTCGCAGATTTTAAGTTTACCAATATGTAATTAGTTGTATTACATGCCTCTCTGTCAAATTTCAGCTTAAAAGGACATCCCAAGCTCAAGCAATTGCATCCACAACATTCAGGACTAAAATGTAAAACATGAGAACCTGAGACAATTCAACTGCACAGACCAACGGTCAACCGTTCCGGAACGCTAACCTTCGTACCGAAATGCCCGTATCGAAACGGTGTTCACCAAGTCCTACCCCGATGGTATCTCTCATCATCGGATTCTCACTTTGGATTGGGATGGCACTACCCCCATTGCCCAATTCCAAAGAGCACGTACGAATTTTTAGATTATAGTGCACTCTCATCCTATTGATCGATCAATTATACCCGGTAACTATCTCATCTTCTATGCCAATATATTATGTCAAAACATCATCTCACCTACTGTTTTGATGCAACAATTCTCAAGACTTTCTCATCTCATTTCAAAATCATATCTCATGCTTTGCATTAAATCAAAATCTCAAAACTCATCAATGCATCATGCTATCTCATGAAATCTTTTCAAAGCATCATCTCATGCTACACATCATGCATAAAACAGTAGGAATTTGTCTATCTCAAAACAAGAGAATGTAAAAGCATTTTAAGGGCAACAACACATATTTGAGAGCAACTCTAGCCATACTTCCGGACTTAGGATGGTGTTTCAAACCAATCATAAATCCCAAAACCTTGTTTCTTTGTCCCTCAAGGACTTCTAAAACCATTCGCACTCACCGATTTCGTTTCGCGTGCTTGCCGAAACGATATCTAAGCTCCCGGCACTCCCGGATCGACACCAAAGACGCCCGAAGATGTCTCCCCTGTTCATAACACATAAGAGCAAATGATTAATGCATCATCATGCATTGAAATCATCAGCCACACACCTAAACTCGCTGCTCTACTCAAAAGCCTCATTTCGGCCACCAAAAACAACCGAAATCATCTCCAAACTCTCTGAAAACAAAGCCCAGCCAAGATCTATCATTTCTAATCATTTCTAAACATCAATCAACACCAAAAACCACCATAAACTCGTCCTTATACCTCCAGCTATAACAAAACACCAAAACCACCATTCTAGCATGCAAAACTTAGGAATCCAAACCTATTCGGGATTTTTTTGATAAAACCTCATTTATAACATCAACTACCATCCAAAATACATTAGAAATCAACCTCAAAACAGAGCATAACCAATAGTTACGAAAATTATCAAGATCTCTCTAAGAATCTTGAGTTTTAACACAATTTCATGTTTCTAACATTAAAGCAACTCAAAAATCATTAACAAAGGATTGATAACTTGGTAATTTCAGTAAACAACTGATCATTAGATGAGAAGGACGAAGCTTACCTCTAATGGCTGATTTCTCCTTGATTTGGGCAAATTTTCTTGAAAAATCCAAAGTGAAAACAAGAGGATTTGATGAGGAAAAGATTAGGAATCAAAGGAGATTGAAATCTCATCAAAAGGAATGAAAATCAGAGGCTAATTGATAGAGGAATTGTGTTTGGATGAAAAGAAATTGAGAGAAAATGAAATGAGAGAAAACTAACGTAAGGTAGTTATGAAAAGTCAAAGATAGATTTTCTTTTTAATAATCCTTATTTCCCTTAATTAAAACATTAATAAAAACACCCAAAATAAAGAGAAATCTGATTAAAAATATTTTGGTAAAATTAGCTCCTTAAAGATTCAAAGTTTCAATCCTTTACAAAACAGTCACTATTTAACTTTTGCAAAAAGTTCGATTTGGTCACTACACCGAAATGTAGTATTTCCAAACCTTATTTTGTAGAATTGTTTTTACCATAATCATTCATATAATAAATGAGGATTTTTAGATATTTTCCATAATTTTAAAACATCCCGAACTAGGTGTTCCCTAAATCTCCCTTAAAGATTCGAACCGTTCTCGACCGGTCCGATTCAAACTCTAAAACTTCTAGGCCCAAAATCAGGGTGTTACAACTCTCCCCCTCTTAAGAAATTTCGTCCTCGAAATTTACCTAGAGGAAAAAGGTAAGGAAATTGCTTATTCATGTCTTCCTTCCTTTCCCACGTGGCTTCCTCAGCACCACGATGTCTCCACAAAACTTTAACCACCTCAATGGTCTTACCTCGGAGAACCTTACTATCCGAATCCAGAATCTCAACCGGTTCCTCATCATACGTCAAGTCCGGATTCAACTCAATCTCTTCCACAAGCATAACATGCGACGAATCCGATTTATATCTCCGAAGCATGGATACATGAAACACATTATGTATCTTTGCTAACTCTTGAGGTAGTCTCAGCTTGTAGGCAACAAGACCCACACGTTCTATCACCTCGTATGGTCCAATGAAACTTGGGCTCAACTTGCCCTTCCGGCCAAACCTCATCACCTTCTTCCAAGGTGAAACTTTCAAAAACACACGATCACCCACAACAAATTCTATCTTTTTACACTTCAAATCCGCGTAAGACTTCTGCCGATACGATGCTGCCTTCAACCGCTCACAAATGAGCTTCACCTTCTCGGTGGTTCCTTTTAACAAAGCTGGCATCGAGACCAACTTTTGTCCCGTTTCAGCCCAACAAAGAGGAGTTATACACTTCCTCTCATACAAAGCTTCATAAGGTGCCATTTGAATACTCGCTTGGTAACTGTTATTATAAGCAAACTCCACCAAAGGCAAGTGCTTCTCTCAAAAGCCTTGAAATTCAATAACACATCACCTCAACATATCCTCAAGCACTTGGATAACACGCTCAGACTGTCCATCCGTCTGCTGATGATAAGAAGTACTGAAATTCAGCCGCGTACCCAAAGCTTGATACAAACACTCCCAAAACCTTACGGTGAACCTCGAATCTCTATCCGATACTATAGATTTTGGCACTCCATGCAACCATACAATCTCAACAATGTACAACTCTGCAAGCTTATCCAAGGTGTACGTAGTATGCACAGGCAAGAAATGCGCACACTTCGTAATGCGATCCACAATCACCCAAACAAAATTCTTCTTTGACGGCGATAAAGGCAAACCAGACACAAAGTCCATGGTGATCCTCTCCCACTTCCATTCAGGAATCCTTAACAGCTGCAACAAATCCTGAAGGAAATTGATGTTCAGCCTTAACTCGCTGACAAACCATGCATTTACTGACATACTCAGCTACATCTTTCTTCAATCCACCCAATAGTACTAATCCTTCAAATCACGGTACATCTTTGTACTACCAGGGTGCATAGAAAAATGACTGCTATGAGCTTCAAACAGAATAGTGCGCCTCAACTCAACATCATTTGGCACCACTATTCGATTCCCAAAACATAATACACCATCATCATCGAAATAGAAATCTGATGGCCTACCTTCAGCAATATCCTGAACATGTGGCACCAAAGAATCATCTAACAGTTGTTTGTCCTTTATCAACTGAACTAGAGATGGTTTCACTTGCAATTCAGCAACAAGACCACCATCCCGCGATATGCTCAAGCTAGCAAACATCGCTCTTAATTCAACTGCCACCTTCCTGCTCAAAGCATCGACCACAACATTGGCCTTCCCCGGATGATACTCGATCGTTAGATCGTAATCCTTAAGCAACTCCACCCAACGTCGTTGCCTAAGATTCAACTCTTTCTGAGGCATCAGATACTTCAAACTCTTATGATCTATGTACACAACACACTTCTCACCATAGAGATAATGTCTCCAGATCTTTAGAGCATAAACCACTGTTGCTAACTCAATGTCATGCGTAGGATAGTTGCGCTCATGCACTTTCAACTGTCGCGGTGCATAAGCCACTACCTTACCCTCTTGCATTAACACACACCCCAAACCAACATAGGATGCGTCACTATATACCACAAACTCTTTCCCTGTTTCAGGTTGAACCAAGATGGGAGCTTGCGTCAAAGCTGCTTTTAACTTCTCAAAAGCTTGCTGTCGCGCTTCCGTCCACTCATACTTAACATCTTTTTGCAACAACTTCTTCAAAGGTGCAGTAATATTAGAAAATCCATCCACGAACCTCTGGTAGTATCCTACCAACCCAAGGAAACTACGAACCTCATGGACTGATCTATGAGGCTTCCAATTCATCACCGCCTCAATCTTCTGAGGATCAACTCGAATCCCTTCAGCCGAAACCACATGACCAAGGAAAACAACTTCCTTTAGCCAGAACTCACATTTGCTCAGCTTAGCATAAAGCTGATTTTCCAACAGCGCTTGCAAAACGATCCTCAAATGACCTTCATGCTCCTCCTCAGTACGAGAGTACATAAGGATATCATCGATGAACACCACAACGAACTTGTCCAAGAATTCATGGAACACCCTATTCATCATGTCCATGAAAGCAACAGGAGCATTCGTCAATCCAAGCGGTATCACTAGAAACTAATAATGCCCATACCTCATTCGAAAAGCTGTTTTCGGCACATCCACATCCTTCACTTTTAACTGATAGTATCCTGACCTCAAATCAATCTTTGAAAACACAGCCGCTCCTCGAAACTGATCAAAGTGATCATCAATCCTCAACAAAGGATACTTGTTTTTGATGGTTAACTTATTCAACTGACGATAATCAATGCATATCCTCCTCGTGCCATCTTTCTTTTTAACAAACAAGACCGGTGCACCCCAAGGTGACACACTAGGCCGAATAAAGCCTCGGTCAAGCAACCCTTGAAGTTGCGTCTTCAACTCCTTCAACTCTTTGGGTGCCATGCGATAGGGAGCAATAGACACCGGAGTTGTATTCTCAATTCCAAATTCAACCTCTCGACTAGGCGGCAAACCAGGTAATTCCTCCGGAAACACTCCAGGGAACTCACACACAGTCCTTATATCTTGTACGCGAACCTCCTTTGTACTAGGATTCATAACAAAGGCTAGATAAGCCTCACATCCTTGACACAACATCCGGCTTGATTCAAATGTTGACACCACATTAGATAGTAACTTCACATTTTCTCCCACCACCACAACCTCATAATCATCCGCAAGTTTCAGCGAAACTCGTTTGCTCTCAAAATTCACAACGGCTCTATGCTCAACAAGCCAATCCATGCGAAGAATTATGTCAAAACCATAGAATGGCAATTCCATAAGATCGACAAGAAACAAATGATCTTGCACCATTAAGGGGCATCTCCTATATAATCTTCTTGTTACAATCGTCTCACCAAAGTAACTAGTCACACGCATACCCACATCCAAAGACTCAACAGACAAACCAAGCATTTGAGCATGTTCATGCAATATGTACGGGTGTGTAGATCCATAATCAATCAAAGAAAGTAATGAATAGGAATGCAAAGTAAAGGTACATGCGATCACATCTGTGTCATTCCTCCCCTCTCGACGGGCATACACTCGAGCCTGGCCACCACCCTCAGGTTTAACAGCCACCACGTGTGCCACATTCCTTCCACCCTCATCTCTGTGCTGGAAATTACCACGGCCGCGCCCACGACCTCTCTATGGCTCAACTACTCTCACCGGAGCCTGACCCTCTCTCAACGGCTGTGGACAATCTTTCTTCGTATGCCCTCGGTTACCACAATTCCAGCACGTACCAAGATTACCCCAGCACTCGCCAGTATGCCTTCTACCACACCAGTTACACTCAGGAGTCCTCATGAAAACATATGGTCCTTGCTGACCTCTCCCAGGGTTACCACCCCCGCGTCTAGCAATCACCATGTGGCCTTCTATCCTTATGCCTCTTATAGCGATATCTACCACGATCACGCTCTGCAACTCGCTTCCCTGAGTTAGATCCTCCTGCTCGACTCGCCAAACCCAGATTTAGCTCAATGTCCTTGGCTTGGGTGACTAAGACATCAAAATTAGTATAATCGGCTGCGAGCATATAGGTCTTCACATCCGCCACTAGACCGTAACGAAATCGCTCACATCTTTCTCGCTCGCTAGGAATCAACTCAGGTGCATATTGGCTAAGGCGTATAAATTGCACCTCATATTCTGCCACCGTCATGCTCCCTTGTACAAGGGACATGAATTCCCTCTTTTTCTCATCGAGGTACCGAACTCCCAAATACTTTCGCTTGAACGCATTCAAAAAGAATGTCCAAGTCACATCATCATCCTCCATTCCCGCAATAGTGGTCGTCCACCATGTATATGCATCACCATGCAACAGAGACACAATGTATCCCAGCTTCTGAACATTGTTGCAGTTCAGTTGTCCAAGTATCCTCATGGTACTCTCCAACCAAGACTCGGAACCTTCTGGGGTCAACCCTCTAAACTCAGTTCCTCCCAGACTACGGAGACACTCCAACAACAATCTCACATTGGCACCATCCTGAGGTGCAACTCCATGAGCTCCCACTACTGCTGCCTGAAAAGCTACAACAATAGCTTGTATCAATACAGACTTGTCAGGAGCAGCTTGCCCCTGAACTCCCTCGGGTCCAGCAACCCCAGCACCAACTCCAGCAGCACCAACCCTAGCTCCACCACCACTGTTGAGTATGTAAAAGTTCTATTATTTACCCCATATTTCTGCTGCATTCAAGCATTATTCATTGCATTTAGGTTAGTTTACAGTTAAACATCACATATATATTAAAAGGCACAGTTTCTACTAAAATTGGTTGTTTTTGCAGGTTGCTGCTGTAACAGACAGAAAGGGCAGGCGCTGGGCAGTGAAACAGAAGAGCTGGAACTGGACAAGCAGTCAAGGAGGACGATGCTGCCATGGTTGCCGCCATGACAACAGAGGACGACAGCAGTTTTGAGGAGAAGAAGCAAAGTGGACCTCGACAGATAGAGAAAATTCAGCCCGTCTGTCGTGTGAAATCACCATATTTTTCCAAGCCCTAGACCAGAAGATATACCAAGCCCAAAGTTCAAGGAGAGAAAATCCCAAGAAAGAAGGAGGACGACTTAAAGATAGATTCTCTAAAGATTTAGTCTTTATTGGAGTTGTACTTTAATTTAAAGTTGTAATCCTTGCTAAATTAGAAAACTTGGACCCAAAGCCTATATAAGGGCATGTATTTCGACCTAGGGAGATATACACCATTCTCTAGCCTTCTTCCCAAAACCCTAGCCGTTTTCTTCCTCTCATCATGTTCTAAATTCCCCTTAGGGCCACGAGTTGTTTTGTAAAGTAGTTGCAAGGGTTGCTTTTGTTTTAAGAATTTTCAGTTCAATAAAATAAACTTCAAGTTCTCTTATTCTGGTTATTAACATCTTACAAGAGCATCGGGAGAGCATTGTGAGGTTATCGATTTACTTAGCATCGGGAGAGTTAAGTATGCGAAAGGGATAAGTGCGAGTTCTCTAGTTTATAGTTGAACTATCTCGGACCTAGGGATAGGACGAGGTTAAGTGGCTAAAGAAGAATTCAACAACATCGGTGTTATCCTTCGATTCACGCCGGGAGGTATCATCAAAGACGTGATCATCAACAGACTTGGACCTAGGGATAGGCCAAGGCACAGCAGGGATTCTTGCCAAACTTGAAGTACTGAGTTGGGTAATCGCTGCCGCGATAACCAACGTACTGCTGCCGCGACAGGTGCTACCGCGACGGGGGCGACGAGGACGACGACAGCACTGGACTTCCTAGACTTAGCAATACCTGCACTACTGAGCAATTCAATACCAGCCCATTCTCTCTATCTTGATTTCTCTACTCTTTTATTTAAGTTTTCTTTATTATTTTCGTGACAACTTTCTCAAATATTTTCTTTACTTTCGTGCAGTAATTCAAGGTTAAGCTATTAGCCCAGTCCCTGTGGAGACGATATCCGATACTTTCGTATCACTTTACTACTTGCGTCGTGTATACTTGCACTACAACTGCAATAGACTATTTTACACGCAACAAGTTTTTGGCGCCGTTGCCGGGGACTGGCAACATAACTCTACCTTTTCTTTTACTGCACTTTTTGTTTTTGTTTTTATTTTTCTGTTTTTCTTTGGTTTGTTCAACTCTTGCTTTTCACAAGGTTCCTTGTTTATGCGCAGATCGAAACGAGGTGAAGATCCTGAGTATCCATTAGATCCAGAAATCGAACGTTCATTCAATCTTAGGAACCGACTTCGTCACGTACTAGCCAGGAACGAATACCTTGAGGAATAGTTAGAGACAATGGCACACCAAGGAAACAACCCTCTTGCTGGAGATGGAGCTGTTATACCGCCTGTCGGCGACCCGCCTGCCGCTGCCGGACGACAGTCCTGTCGTGACTACATGCTGAATGATCATGTAGAACTAGAAACCACGCTGCCGGATATAGAAGTTGACAACTTTGAGCTGAAACCTGTCATGTTCAGCATGATCAACAACGCTGGTCAATTTAGTGGTGCTGCTACAGAGGATGCTAGGGAGCACCTTAAAACGTTCCAGGAAATCTGTGGTTCGTTTAGACTACCAGGAGTTAATCCGGAGATACTGAGGCTTTGGTTATTTCCCCATTCATTGAGGGACAGAGCAAAGACTTAGTGGAATAAACTTACGCCGGGTTCAATTAGAACTTGGGCAGATTTGTCTCGTGAATTTTTATCTCGTTTTAATCCTTCACATTTATCTGAGCGATTACGTAACGAAACCGCTACTTTTCAATAGGAAGATGACGAGCCGATGCACGAGGCCTGTGACAGATTCACCACTCTTCTACGGAACTGCCCTATGCATGGATTCCCCGTCTGGAACCAGGTAACTAAGTTTTATAATGCTTCCAACTTACAAACTCGCATTCGAATTGATTCAGCAGCAAACGGATTATTACTGGATAAAGACTCGGATGAGGCAATGCAAGTATTGAAAAATGTGGCTAAGAATGAGGAGCAGTTTCCGACAGCAAGAAGAGGGGGTAAACGGGTCCTAGCTGTTAAGGATTATGAGGCCGACATCACGATGAAATCACAGGTGGCATACCTTACTAAGGCAATGAAAAAGCTCTTGAACGATGATGCACAACATGGATTTGCTGTCGAGGAAGTATGTGACATTTGTGAAGGAAATCACAGTTCGGAGGAATGTCCAATACAGTTAGAAGAGGGAAAGTATGTTGGAAATTACAACAAGCCGAATTACAACTCCAACAACTATAATCCCAACTGGAGAAAGGATCCCAAGTTTTCTTGGAGTAATCCTAACAATACCCTGAATCCTCAAGCACACAATAATCAGAATCAGGGAGGACCTAGATTGCTGACTCGACAGCAACTGCAGCCGCCGCAGCAGCAACAACAGCCACCAGCTGCCACGAACAGTATACTAGAACAGACTCTGGCTACTTTTATGTCTCAGACAGGTACCTATATTGAGAATATGAATCAGTTCGTTAAGAAGACAGAAACATTCATGGATAAAATAGAGATGCGGATGACGAATCATGAAGCTACTCTGAAATCTTTGGAGACACAAATGGGTCAGGTTTCCCAGCATATCAAGCCAAGGCAGACTGGAGGATTTCCTAGTAATACTGAAAATGCTAGGCAGCCCACGCATGAGCAGTGTAAAGCCATCACTACTAGGAGTGGGAAGCAACTACCAGGGCCAGAGAAAGAAGCTGAAACAGTCAAGAAACCAGCCTTGGACAGACCTGCCGAGAAAGCCGCCCCGACAGGTAACAAACAACCTGCTGCCGATGAGCCTGTCACGACAGCAGAAGCAACAGAGGAGAAAAATGATGAACCCAAACCTCCTCAGGTTCGTATGTAGTGGGAAGGACGTATTGCCGATTATCGTCCCCCACCTCATTTTCCTCAACGGTTACAACAAGCGAAGCAAGAATCTCAGCTCAAAAAGATTTATGATATTTTTAAGCAGGTTCATATTAACATTCCGCTGTTAGATGCCGTTAGGGAGATGCCCGGTTACGCCAAATTTCTCAAGGATGTCATGTCAAAGAAATCTAAACTTGGGGAATTTGAAACGGTTAAGATGACAGAAGGATGCATGAGTATTCTTCATAGGCAGCCACCCAGAAAAAGAAGGATCCGGGGAGCTTCATCATACCTTGTGTAATCGGAGATAAATATGTGGGTAAGGCACTTTGTGATCTTGGTGCTAGTATCAATTTAATGCCAAAATCTGTTTTTCAGAAATTAGGTATTGGAAAAGCTCGGCCCACAACAGTGATTCCGCAGCTGGCAGACCTCTCTTACGTTCATCCGGAAGGAAAAATCAAAGATATTCTGGTAAGAGTGGATAAATTTATATTTCCTGCTGACTTTCTTGTTTTAGATTGTGAAGCAGATGAAAACGCACCAATCATCCTGGGGCGACCCTTCTTAGCCACGGGAAGATCACTGATTGATGTGGAGAAAGGAGAACTCACCATGAGAGTGAACTATCAAGAGATTAAGTTGAATGTTCTCCAAGCTATGAAGCATGCTGATGCAGACAAGGAATGCAAGGTTATCACTGAAGTTACCCTTGATCAACCCTGCATCAGGTCGGGCTGTCACGACATAAAAATTGGTCACTGCCTCGGCAGCCACTTACAGGACTGTCACGACAACACCGACGTTAGCAACTCCACGGAATTCGATACATCTGATACTGAAGATCAGGAGGAAGTAAACTGGATAGGCGTTCGTCCAGGTAAGTTATTCGAACCTTTAAATTATACTTCGGATAACCATACAATCCAAAAGCCATCAACTGTTGAGCCCCCTGTTTTAGATTTAAAACCCCTGCCAGGGCAGCTAAAATATGCTTTTCTTGGTTCAAATGATACGTTGCCCGTAATCATCTCTTCCAAGTTGATACAGGAACATGAACAGCAGCTAATAGGGATGCTGCAGCAGCACAAAAAGGCAATTGGATGGATGATAGCTGATATTCAAGGCATTAGTCCGGCATTATGTATGCATAAAATCCTTCTAGAGGATGATCATAAGCCGACTATAGATGCTCAAAGGCGGCTAAACCATGCAATGAAAGAGGTGGTGCGTAAAGAGATAATCAAATGGTTAGATGCTGGTATAATTTATGCCATCTCGGACAGCAAATGGGTGAGCTCGGTGCAATGTGTCCCCAAGAAAGGAGGAATGACCGTGGTGACCAACGAAAACAATGAGTTAATCCCAACCAGGACTATGACCGGTTGGAGGGTTTGTATGGACTATCGGAAGCTTAACAAAGCTACCCGAAAGGACCACTTTCCTTTACCCTTTATTGATCAAATGCTTGATAGATTAGCGGGTAAACCTTACTATTGTTTTCTCGATGGTTATTCAGGTTACAATCAAATAGCTATCGCACCGGAAGATCAAGAAAAGACGACATTCACATGCCCATACGGAACATATGCTTTTAGGAGAATGCCTTTTGGACTATGCAATGCACCAGCCACCTTCCAAAGGTGCATGATGGCCATATTCTCTGATATGGTGGAGGACTTCCTAGAGATTTTTATGGATGACTTTTCAGTCTTTGGAGTCGATTTTGACAGCTGCCTTGGCAACCTACAAAAGGTACTCGAAAGATTTGAAAAAGCAAACCTAGTTTTGAATTGGGAAAAATGCCACTTCATGGTGGACGAAGGGATAGTCCTTGGCCATAAGATCAGCTGCCGTGGCATAGAAGTCGACAGGGCCAAGATTGAAGTGATCGAAAAGCTGCCGCCGCCGACCACAGTCAAGGGAATAAGAAGTTTCTTAGGACATGCTGGTTTTTATCGAAGGTTCATTGCGAATTTTTCAAAAATAACCAAGCCCTTATGCCATCTTCTGGAGCAGAACCGACCCTTTGACTTTAACGAAGAATGTACTGAAGCATTCAAGGTTCTGAAGGAAAAGCTGGTAACAGCCCCAATAGTACAGCCACCAGACTGGACACTGCGGTTCGAAATCATGTGTGATGCTAGTGACTATGATGTTGGGGCAGCACTTGGGCAGCGAAGAGACAAAATTTTTCATGTCATATACTATGCCAGCAAGACACTGAATGACGCCCAAGTGAACTACACCACCACAGAGAAGGAGTTATTAGCTGTGGTTTTCTCCATTGACAAGTTTCGTTCTTACATACTTGGAACGAAGGTAATAGTGCACACAGACCATTCTGCTTTGAAATATCTGTTCGTGAAAAAGGATGCAAAGCCTTGATTGATACGGTGGATCCTACTATTGCAAGAATTCGACCTTGAAATCAAGGACAAAAAAGGGACAGAAAATCAGGTGGTAGATCACTTGTCAAGGTTGGAGAAGGGACAGAGTCTACCAACAGATGAGACAAACATATTGGAGACCTTCCCAGATGAGCAGCTCTTTACTGCCGCAATCACTGCCGCAAAAGCCATGGCGGCAGGTAAGTCTTCTGAACTCCCCTGGTATGCTGATTTCGTTAATTTCTTAGTTAGCAGAATAATTCCTCATGACCTTAATTATCAAGCCAGGAAGAGGTTCCAAAATGATGTTAAGCATTATTATTGAGACGAACCTCTTCTTTTTAAAATCTGTGCAGATCAGGTTATAAGGAGATGTGTACCACAGGAGGAGCAGAAAGACATACTTCATCACTGCCATGCTTCATAGTATGGAGGTCACTTAGGAGGCAACAAAACTGCTGCCAAGGTGCTACAGTCAGGGTTTTATTGGTCGTCAATGTATAAAGATGCTCAAATCTTCTATAAGAACTGTGACAGGTGCCAAAGGACATGAAACATCTCAAGGAGAAACGAGATGCCGCTGCAGAACATTCTTGAAGTCGAAATCTTTGACGTTTGGGGGATCGATTTTATGGGACCTTTTCCATCCTCATGTGGGAACTTATATATCCTTCTGGCAGTAGATTATGTCTCTAAGTGGGTTGAAGTTATCGCCACTCAAAAGAATGATGCCAAGACAGTCCAAAAATTATTACACAAAAATATCTTTTCTAGGTTTGGCATCCCCAACACGATTATTAGTGATGAAGGGAGACATTTCGACAACAGGGTTATTGCTGCTGCCTTAAGGAAATATGGTGTCAAGCATCGGATCGCGACAACATATCACCCACAGACCAATGGACAAGTTGAAATTTCTAACAGGGAAGTTAAGAACATTCTTGAGAAGATGGTTAAGCCAGCTAGGAAGGATTGGTCTTTACTCCTCAGTGATGCATTATGGGCTTATAGGACAGCTTTTAAAACTCCATTGGGAATGTCTCCGTACCGATTGATTTATGGGAAAACATGTCATCTACCTGTCGAGATAGAGCACAGAGCATACTAGGCGATCAAGGCAGTGAATATGGACTTGGACAGGGCAGGGCAGAAAAGGCTGTTAGATCTGAACGAAATTGAAGAAATCCGGACAATGGCCTATGACAATGCAAGAATCTACAAGGATAAAACTAAGAAGTGGCATGACAGGAAGCTACTGCCACGATAGTTCTGCCCAGGGCAGCTTGTATTGTTGTTCAATTCTAGACTGAAACTTTTCCCAGGGAAACTGAAGTCTAGATGGTCGGGCCCATTCCAAGTCGTACAGGTTTTCCCCATGGTGCCATAACAATCCGACCAGTAAAAGACGGGCACCAATTCAAAGTCAACGGACAGCGCCTAAAGCATTATTAGGGGACTAAAGCCCCAGGAATGCAGGAAGTGGTTACCTTAGGAGATGCCCCACCTGGCATCCCTAATTTAACCTAAATTTTATATATATATATTTTTTATTTGATTATTATTATTATTTATTAGGAAATAAAATTTAGGAAATAAGATTTATTTTATTTGAATAATGTTTTTATTTTTATTGTTTTTTAGGAAATAAAGGAGTCAAGAAGAACAAGAGAAGTGAACTCAGCCCACCATCCATCCACCAGCCCAACAAAGCCTAAAAGTTGAAGCCTGTCGTTCCAGCTGCCGCGACAGACACGAAAAATACAGGCTGTCAACACGCTGTCACGACAGACACGGAAACACGTCACATACGCGTAACAGACACAGAAATGCGTGACAGACACGTCAGACACGCTAACGCATACCAGCTGGCCCCGTTATTCGTGCCTGCCGTTACAGCTTCAACGGGCAGCAAATCCTTCTATATATAACCCCGTTTCATTTTTCATTTTCACTCACTTCTACTCTTCTTCCTTGCTTCATCTAGTTTTTACTTGCTTTCAATTTTTATTTCCACAACCCTTGCAACAATGTCTTACAGGCAAACCCGTAGGAATGCTGCTTCCAGTTCCACACCGACAGCAACCATCCCACGCCCCTTTGCGATTAGAGATATGTGGGAAGAGAGGGGTTTCATTTACAACTCAGAGGGGGAAAATCTGGGCCTCCAGCCATTCATAGCCCGGAAGATTCGAGCGTTACAATGGCAGACTTTTACGGAGCAGCCTGAAGAAATGAACGTCACGTTGGTTCGAGAATTTTATGCTGCCATTAGCAGCAGGACGACGACAGCGGTGATTGTTCGAGGGAAAGAGGTGACGTTTGAAGCTAAGTACATTAACACATTGTATGGGTTCTACATCGGCAACAATGACGATGCCCACCAACAGTTCCTCAACACACTAGACCCTGCTGCCTATGACGGTGTCATGGCAGAATTGACAGAGGAAGGAACTGAATGGAACACTAGCCGGAAGAATCCACGGACAGTAAAGCGGACCCAGCTGCTGCCGGAGGCGAAGTTATGGAATGCCTTTATAAAAAAGAGGATCATGCCGTCATCTCACAATACCACGGTCGACCAGCCAAGATTAGCTTTGATACACTCCATTCTACATGAACGGCCTATTAATGTGGGTAGCTATATTCGTGAAAGCATTTTGGACTGCGCGCACAGACCGACGGGTCCCCTTTACCTCCCATACCTCATCACCTCACTCTGTCGTGGCCATGACGTCCCAGAAGTGAACACTGACCATCGAGTCCAAGGGAACGGTTGGACAGAAAAGAAAATACTGAGCCTCATGGAACTGACCGCTGCCACCCCTCTGTCGTCATTTGATCCAGCTGTAACAACAACCAACACGACAGCACAACCACAGACTGAACCAGCTGCCGCAGTAGCCGCCCCGAAAGACTCTTCCTCCCAAATCCTAGCTGCCATTTTGTAACCCCCTTAACCCGGCCTAGACGGTTGACCCGAATTAAGAAAGTCACACGGGGAAAACCAAAGTCAACCCGAAAGTCAACCTTGATTAACGACCTTTTTTTTCTTTTTAAACTTGTCTAGATGTACATTAACCCTAGATATGATCATTCAAACAACATACTCAAAGATCATAAACATCAGAGATCAAACAGGGACCCAATTGAACAATTTACAACTTTAGGGACCAAAATGTAAATTCTGTTAATTATAAGGACTTCGCCCAAATTAAAGTTACCAACTTTTAATTAATCAGGTTTCATGCTTCACTGCCAAATTTCAGCTCAAACGGACATCCCGAACTCACACAATTGCACATACAAGATTCAGGACCAAAATGCAAACATTTTGAAACATATAACTGCCAATGTCAGCCCCCAACGGTCATGCGTTCCGAAATAGGGAGAGCCTGTTTCGAAACGCGGGGCCGTTCCGCAACGCGTACCGAAACGAGGGCTGGCAGTGGCCTTTCCGTTTCGGAACGGTGTCTTCCGTTTCGGACGCCTGGGTTGCTACAAGACACCCGTTCCGAAACGGCAGCTACTGTTCCGATACAGCCTGCACAAATTGCATAGAAAAGGCTACTAAAAACCACAATTGATCAACCATACATGCTCCAAATGCTACCAAACTTTGCCAGCAAGAAATTCAACATATGAAAGACATATAAGCATCAACCAAACATCATCATGGCATCACATATGAAAAGCCCCAATCTAAAGGCATGCTTCCTACTTAGCAAACCATTCAAGCATCAATACTTCAATTCAACCTCATAACGGCCAATTACATGTACCAACATTAACATCAACATTAAACAAACTTAAGGAGTTCAAAACATCTCCCAAAACATCCACATAGGTTCCCCATTGCCAAATGCCAAAAGCTAAAGGTGTTTAAGAAAACCTTCCCATACTTGAGCTTAGCTTTCACTTGATTGCTTGCCTTCCTTGCTGCCCTCAATGCACCTTAATGCTCTGCATTATTGGTTTAAGAAAAGAGAGAGAGCGTAAGCAAAAGCTTAGTGAGGAATGCTCATTAAAACCACACAATAATGCATTTATAAAACTCATTTATAAATCATACTTCAAAATACATTTAGACATGCTCACAAGCAATCTTAAACAAGCATTTCATGCTTCATATCATAACATGTCATATTGGCCACAAGTGATAATTACCATCTTTTAACAAGATCAACATAAGACTCACACATGGACTTTTAAACACCATTGTGATCTTATCCCCATGGACTTTTAAACACCATGGCCCATGGACTTTTAAACACCATGGCAAGGACCACACAAGGACTTTTAAACACCTTTGTGTCCTTAACAAGTTTCACCTCAAGGACTTTTAAACACCTTGACCCCAAGGACTTTTAAACACCTTGGCCCATGGACTTTTAAACACCATGACATGAGTCACCCCAAGGACTTTTAAACACCTTGGCCCCAAGGACTTTTAAACACCTTGGAAAGGACCACACAAGGACTTTTAACCACCTTTGTGTCCTTAACAAGAATCATCCAAGGACTTTTAACCACCTTGATGTTCTTAAGTAAACAAGGCTCACTCAAGGACTTTTAACCACCTTAGTGACCTTAACCTTTTCAAAACATCACTTGCCAATATACATCATTTATCATCAATAATCCACTGTTTTAAAGCATTTTACAAAGCCATAAACATCATGCATCTTAAAGCATCAACCACATTATAACAATGTTCAAAAAAACAAGGAACTCTTACCTTGAGTTTCCTTCATCACATGGCTTTAAATCACAGCAAATAAACATGCTAGATATGCTTTCAAACAGATTTAAAAACATGCAAACCACCACATTGCATTCAACCAAATACATAGCCATCACCAAGATAGTTTATCCGAAAACTTACTCTTGAGCTTAGCTAAGTTGCTTAGACTTAAACTAAGCTCCCAAACCTCCAAAACACTGGTTTCAAAGCCGAAACCAAAATCCACTCACCGATTCCGTTTCGCCTCTTGCCGAAACACCAAATCAAGCTTCCAGATCACCACCACTTGGATCCAAAGATGACTCCCATGTTTTAAACACATCAAAACAGTAGATTAATGCATCATCATGCATTAATAGCTTCAATGAAAGCACCTAAACTCGCTGCTCTCATCCACACTCCATTTTCGGCCACCAAACACAACCGAAAATGCATCCAAACAACTCCTCAACAAAGCCCAGCCAAAAACCATCAAAACTAAGCATCCATAAACATCATTTAACATCTAAAAAGGACCTAACAACATCCTTATACCTCCAGCAACAACAGATCCATAAGATCACTCCAAAAACAACCAAGAATCACAAGCTAAACTTAGGAAATTCAACCTATCCGGGATTGCATTAGTTAAAACTCAATTTCCAATCAATTTAACATTCATTTAACATCAAAAATACACCTCAAATCACTGCTTTAACAGATCCAACGAAAATCCATCAAAATCATCAAATCTTGCATTTTAAGCCAAGATCCATTACACAACTTTAAAAACCATTATAAATCATCAATTAAGGATTGAGAACTTAGGAATTTCAGTAAAGAACTTGAAGTTCAGAGGAGAAGGACGTTCTTACCTCCAAACTTGAGTTTCTCCTCTTTTAGAACCAAAAAGCTTGAAGAATCAAATGGCAATTGGTGAGGTTTTGTTGATGAGATGATTAGCAATCAAAAGAGGATTGAAAAGAGAGATTTAAGTGGCAAAATCAGAAGAAAAACTCTGGAGAAAGATGTTTGGCTTGAGAGAAAATGAGAGAAAAGGAAAATGAGATTTTAGGAAAATTGGTTAGAAATAACTTCCCTCCACTTTCCTTTTGTTTAAAATCAGAATTAAAACATTAAATATCTTAGAAAATCTGGAGAAACTCCCTTTGGGTAAATAGCTCCTTAAAGATTCAAAGTTTCAATCCTTTCTAAAATAGTCACGCAGTTTTTCAAAAATTACATTTTGGTCACTAGCCAAAATGTCACCCTTCCAACCCTCATTTTGTAAAATTGATTTCACGGTTCACTTATATATATTAAAAGAGGATTTTAGAACATTTTCCCATATTTTTAATGCAACCCGAACTAGGTTTTCCTAATTTCACCTTTTTAGATTCGAACAGCACTTTGACCGAACCGGTCAACGCCCAAAACTTCTAAGCCCAAAACCGGGGCGTTACAACTCTCCCCCCTTAAGAAATTTCGTCCTCGAAATTTACCTGAAGGAAAGAGATAAGGAAACTGCTTCAGCATGTCATCCTTCCGCTCCCACGTGGCTTCCTCAACACCGCGATGCTTCCACAGCACCTTTACCAACTCAATGGTCTTGCCACGAAGAACCTTGCTATCCGAATCCAGAATCCTCACCGGTTCCTCATCATAGGTCAAATCCGGATTCAATTCCACCTCTTCCACAGGCATCACATGCGAAGGATCAGATCTATACTTCCGGAGCATAGAAACCTGAAACACATCATGAATCTTCTCCAACTCTTGAGGTAACCTTAACCTGTACGCAACAGGACCCACACGCTCAACCACCTCGTATGGTCTAATGTACCTAGGGCTCAACTTACCCTTCCGGCCAAACCTCATCACCTTCTTCCAAGGCGAAACCTTCAAGAACACACGGTGGTTCCTTTCAACAAATGAGCTTCACCTTCTCGGTGGTTCCTTTCAACAAAGCCGGCATCGAAACCAACTTCTGACCCGTTTCAGCCCAACAAAGAGGAGTCCTACACTTCCTTCCGTACAAAGCCTCATAAGGTGCCATTTGAATACTTGCCTGATAACTATTGTTATAAGCAAACTCAACCAAAGGCAAATGCTTCTCCCAAGAGCCCTGAAACTCAATCACACATCACCTCAACATATCCTCAAAAATCTGAATAACACGCTCAGACTGACCATCCGACTGAGGATGATAAGATGTACTGAAATTCAACCTTGTACCCAAAGCTTGATGCAGACACTGCCAAAAACGCGATGTGAACCTCGAATCCCTATCCGACACAATCGACTTTGGCACACCATGCAGCCGCACAATCTCAGCAATGTACAGCTCCGCAAGCTTATCCAAAGAAAACGTAGTATGTACAGGCAAGAAATGCGCACACTTCGTTAGGCGATCCACAATCACCCACACCGAATTCTTCTTCGATGGTGACAAGGGTAAACCAGATACAAAATCCATGGTAACCCTTTCCCACTTCCACTCAGGGATTCTCAACGGTTGCAACAACCCTGAAGGAAACTGATGCTCAGCCTTAACTCGCTGACACACCAAACACTTGCTCACAAACTCCGCAACATCCTTTTTCAAACCCACCCAATAGTACTCATCATGAAGATCACGGTACATCTTAGTACTACCAGGGTGCATAGCAAAAGGACTACTATGACCTTCAGTCAGAATAGCACGCCTCAACTCAGCATCACTGGGCACTACTATCCGACTCCCAAAACACAACACTCCATCATCATTAAAGCATAAATCCGAAGGTCTACCCTCCGCGATATCCTGAACATGAGACACCAAGGAATCATCCAGCAACTGCTTTTCCTTGATCAACTGAACCAAAGATGGTTTCACTTGCAACTCAGCCACAAGACCACCATCACACGAAATACTCAAACTGGCAAACATAGCCCTCAACTCAACAGCTACCTTCCTACTCAAGGCATCCGCTACAACATTAGCCTTCCCAGGGTGATACTCAATCGTCAAATCATAATCCTTGAGCAACTCCACCCAACGTCGCTGCCTGAGGTTCAACTCCTTCTGAGACATCAGATACTTCAAACTCTTGTGATCCGTGTACACAGTACACTTCTCACCATACAGATAATGTCTCCAGATCTTCAAGGCAAAAACCACCGCAGCCAACTCAATGTCATGCATAGGATAATTGCGCTCATGCACCTTCAACTGTCGCGATGCATAAGCCACCACCTTACCCTCTTGCATCAACACACATCCCAAACCAACATAGGACGCATCACTATACACCACAAACTCTTTCCCTGATTCAGGTTGAACCAAGATAGGAGCTTGCGTCAAAGCCGCCTTAAGCTTCTCAAAAGCCTGCTGTCTCGCTTCCGTCCACTCATACTTAACATCTTTTTGCAACAACTTCGTCAAAGGTGCAGCAATCTTAGAAAACCCATCTACAAACCTTCGGTAGTATCCTGCCAAACCAAGGAAACTACGAACCTCGTGAACAGACTTAGGAACCTTCCAATTCATCACCGCCTCAATCTTCTGAGGATCAACACGAATCCCCTTGGCAGAGACTACATGCCCAAGAAACACCACCTCACTTAACCAGAACTCACACTTGCTCAGCTTAGCGTAAAGCTGATTCTCCAACAAGGCTTGCAACACAATCCTCAAATGCTCTTCATGCTCCTCCTCAGTACGCGAGTACACGAGGATATCATCAATGAACACCACAACAAACTTGTCCAGGTATTCATGAAACACACGATTCATCATGTCCATGAAAGCAGCAGGAGCATTTGTCAAACCAAACAGCATCACAAGGAACTCATAATGCCCATACCTTGTCCTGAAAGCTGTCTTAGGCACATCCACATCCTTCACCTTCAACTGGTAATACCCTGACCTCAAGTCAATCTTAGAGAACACAGCAGCTCCCCGAAATTGATCAAAGAGATCATCAATTCTCGGCAAAGGATACCGATTCTTGATAGTCAACTTGTTCAGCTGACGGTAATCAATGCACATTCTCATAGTGTCATCCTTCTTCTTCACGAACAAGACCGGTGCACCCCAAGGCGACACACTCGGCCGAATGAAACCACGCTCAAGCAACTCTTGCAACTGCGTCTTCAGCTCTTTCAGCTCCTTAGGTGCCATTCTATAGGGAGTAATGGACACAGGAGTTGTATTCTCATACAGCTCAATTCCAAACTCCACCTCGCGATTAGGAGGTAAACCAGGCAACTCCTCAGGAAACACACTAGGAAACTCCTTCACAACCCTGATATCTTGCACCCTCAACTCCTTAGAGCTAGGATTCATCACAAAAGCTAGGTAAGCTTCACAACCTTGCCTCAACATCCGGCTTGCCTCCAAGGTAGACACCACATTGGCAAGAAACTTCACATTCTCACCAACCACTACAACTTCATAATCATCCGCAAGCTTCAGCGAAACTCTCTTATTCTCACAATCCACCACAGCACGATGCTCAGCAAGCCAATCCATACCAAGGATTACATCAAAACCATAGAAAGGTAACTCCATGAGGTCAACATGAAAAACATGATCTTGAACAACCAAAGGACACCTTCTATACAGCTTTCGAGTCACAACAGTCTCACCAAAAGAACTAGTGACACGTATACCAACATCCAAAGACTCAACAGGCAAACCAAGCAATTCAGCATGCTCACGCAATATGTAAGAGTGCGTAGATCCAGAATCAATCAAGGAAAGTAATGACAAGGATTGCAGAGTAAAAGTACCTGCGATCACATCCGCGTCATTCCTCCCCTCACGCTGAGCAAACACTCTCGCCTGTCTGCCACCCTCTGGCTGTACAGCTACAACATGAGCTACACCTCGGCCACCTTCCTCTCTCCGCTGGAAATTACCACGGCCGCGCCCACGACCTCTCTGCGGTGCTGCAACAACAGGAGCATGAACTTGGCCACCGGCCAACATAGGACACTCACGCCTCAAATGATCCGTAGATCCACAGTTCCAGCATCCATTACCAGCTGCCGCAACAGGAGCCTGCACCTCCCTCACAGCACGAGGACAATCACGTTTCATGTGGCCATGCGAACCACATATCCAACAAGCACTCAGATCAGCTCTAGCGTTGCCTCCCCGAGCAGGTGCTCCACCACCTCGCTTAGCCGATGACTGATACTTCTGATCACGTCCCCTCTTGTTCCGTCCACCACCAGAACTATATTCAGCCGCTCGCTTACCAGTACTTGCTCCAGCACCTCTAGCAGATAAACCCAAGTTCATCTCAATATCCTTGGCTCGGCCCACCAACACATCAAAATCATCATACTCGGTAGCCAGCACATACATCTTCACATCCGTCACTAAACTATAACGGAACCTTTCACACCTCGCTCGCTCATCCGGGACAAGCTCAGGTGTGTATTGACTGAGTCGAACAAACTGCACTTCATACTCAGCCACCGTCATGCTCCCTTGAGTAAGAGACATGAACTCCCTCTTTTTCTCATCTAGGTACCTCACACCCAGATATCTTCTCTTGAACACATTCTGAAAGAATGTCCAAGTCACATCAGCTTCTGCCATCCCAGCAATAGTGGTTGTCCACCACGTATATGCATCCTTCTGCAGCAAGGACACAACACAGCCAAGCTTCTGCACATCAGTGCAACTCATCTGACCCAAGATTCTCTTGGTACTCTCTAACCAAGCCTCAGAACCTTCAGCAGACATACCCCTGAACTCAGTCCCTCCTAGACTGCGCAAACGCTCCAAAGGTAGTCTAACTCCAGCATCTTCCTGATGCCCAGCTCCACGAGCTCCAGCTACCGCTGCTTGAAAAGCACCAGCTATAGCTTGAAATAATACCGTCATGTCAGGAACAGCTTGCCCTTGACCAGCCTCAGGTCCAGCAGCCTCAGCACCAGCTGCAGCTCCAGCTTCCTCAGCCTCAGCACCACCACCACCAGGTGGAGGAGGTAAAACCGCACTCTCAAATTGTCCTCGTTTTCATTCTCATTCTAAGCCGTAGCTCGCACATTACTCCTCAACTCTCTACGAGGTGCCATACTCTAACTATGCAATCACAATGCAAATAAACAAAGTTAGGCCCAGCAAGGTAAGCAATCCAAGTACTCAAGCTCATTTCCAATTAAAATCAACATCATTTCATTAGCTTTGATTTGGCAATGGGTACCTACAACATGCTTCATCACAGCATACATCTCATTTGCAACATACATGCAATTCACTCAACATGCTTTCACCCAACAAGCATACAAAGCATACATACCTCAAACATTCACATACACATTCCCAATTACTCGAGAACTCAGCTCTGATACCACCAAATGTAACCCCCTTAACCCGGCCTAGACGGTTGACCCGAATTAAGAAAGTCACACGGGGAAAACCAAAGTCAACCCGAAAGTCAACCTTGATTAACGACCCTTTTTTTTCTTTTTAAACTTGTCTAGATGTACATTAACCCTAGTTATGATCATTCAAACAACATACTCAAAGATCATAAACATCAGAGATCAAACATGGACCCAATTGAACAATTTACAACTTTAGGGACCAAAATGTAAATTCTGTTAATTATAAGGACTTCGCCCAAATTAAAGTTACCAACTTTTAATTAATCAGGTTTCATGCTTCACTGCCAAATTTCAGCTCAAACGGACATCCCGAACTCACACAATTGCACATTCAAGATTCAGGACCAAAATGCAAACATTTTGAAACATATAACTGCCAATGTCAGCCCCCAACGGTCATGCGTTCCGAAACAGGGAGAGCCTGTTTCGAAATGCGGGGCCGTTCCGCAACGCGTACCGAAACGAGGGCTGGCAGTGGCCTTTCCGTTTCGGACGCCTGGGTTGCTACAAGACACCCGTTCCGAAACGGCAGCTACTGTTCCGATACGGCCTGCACAGATTGCATAGAAAAGGCTACTAAAAACCACAATTGATCAACCATACATGCTCCAAATGCTACCAAACTTTGCCAGCAAGAAATTCAACATATGAAAGACATATAAGCATCAACCAAACATCATCATGGCATCACATATGAAAAGCCCCAATCTAAAGGCATGCTTCCTACTTAGCAAACCATTCAAGCATCAATACTTCAATTCAACCTCATAATGGCCAATTACATGTACCAACATTAACATCAACATTAAACAAACTTAAGGAGTTCAAAACATCTCCCAAAACATCCACATAGGTTCCCCATTGCCAAATGCCAAAAGCTAAAGGTGTTTAAGAAAACCTTCCCATACTTGAGCTTAGCTTTCACTTGATTGCTTGCCTTCCTTGCTGCCCTCAATGCACCTTAATGCTCTGCATTATTGGTTTAAGAAAAGAGAGAGAGCGTAAGCAAAAGCTTAGTGAGGAATGCTCATTAAAACCACACAATAATGCATTTATAAAACTCATTTATAAATCATACTTCAAAATACATTTAGACATGCTCACAAGCAATATTAAACAAGCATTTCATGCTTCATATCATAACATGTCATATTGGCCACAAGTGATAATTACCATCTTTTAACAAGATCAACATAAGACTCACACATGGACTTTGAAACACCATTGTGATCTTATCCCCATGGACTTTTAAACACCATGGCCCATGGACTTTTAAACACCATGGCAAGGACCACACAAGGACTTTTAAACACCTTTGTGTCCTTAACAAGTTTCACCTCAAGGACTTTTAAACACCTTGACCCCAAGGACTTTTAAACACCTTGGCCCATGGACTTTTAAACACCATGACATGAGTCACCCCAAGGACTTTTAAACACCTTGGCCCCAAGGACTTTTAAACACCTTGGAAAGGACCACACAAGGACTTTTAACCACCTTTGTGTCCTTAACAAGAATCATCCAAGGACTTTTAACCACCTTGATGTTCTTAAGTAAACAAGGCTCACTCAAGGACTTTTAACCACCTTAGTGACCTTAACCTTTTCAAAACATCACTTGCCAATATACATCATTTATCATCAATAATCCACTGTTTTAAAGCATTTTACAAAGCCATAAACATCATGCATCTTAAAGCATCAACCACATTATAACAATGTTCAAAAAAACAAGGAACTCTTACCTTGAGTTTCCTTCATCACATGGCTTTAAATCACAGCAAATAAACAAGCTAGATATGCTTTCAAACAGATTTAAAAACATGCAAACCACCACATTGCATTCAACCAAATACATAGCCATCACCAAGATAGTTTATCCGAAAACTTACTCTTGAGCTTAGCTAAGTTGCTTAGACTTAAACTAAGCTCCCAAACCTCCAAAACACTGGTTTTAAAGCCGAAACCAAAATCCACTCACCGATTCCGTTTCGCCTCTTGCCGAAACACCAAATCAAGCTTCCGGATCACCACCACATGGATCCAAAGATGACTCCCCTGTTTTAAACACATCAAAACAGTAGATTAATGCATCATCATGCATTAATAGCTTCAATGAAAGCACCTAAACTCGCTGCTCTCATCCACACTCCATTTTCGGCCACCAAACACAACCGAAAATGCATCCAAACAACTCCTCAACAAAGCCCAGCCATAAACCATCAAAACTAAGCATCCATAAACATCATTTAACATCTAAAAAGGACCTAACAACATCCTTATACCTCCAGCAACAACAGATCCATAAGATCACTCCAAAAACAACCAAGAATCACAAGCTAAACTTAGGAAATTCAACCTATCCGGGATTGCATTAGTTAAAACTCAATTTCCAATCAATTTAACATTCATTTAACATCAAAAATACACCTCAAATCACTGCTTTAACAGATCCAACGAAAATCCATCAAAATCATCAAATCTTGCATTTTAAGCCAAGATCCATTACACAACTTTAAAAACCATTATAAATCATCAATTAAGGATTGAGAACTTAGGAATTTCAGTAAAGAACTTGAAGTTCAGAGGAGAAGGACGTTCTTACCTCCAAACTTGAGTTTCTCCTCTTTTAGAACCAAAAAGCTTGAAGAATCAAATGGCAATTGGTGAGGTTTTGTTGATGAGATGATTAGCAATCAAAAGAGGATTGAAAAGAGAGATTTAAGTGGCAAAATCAGAAGAAAAACTCTGGAGAAAGATGTTTGGCTTGAGAGAAAATGAGAGAAAAGGAAAATGAGATTTTAGGAAAATTGGTTAGAAATAACTTCCCTCCACTTTCCTTTTGTTTAAAATCAGAATTAAAACATTAAATATCTTAGAAAAATCTGGAGAAACTCCCTTTGGGTAAATAGCTCCTTAAAGATTCAAAGTTTCAATCCTTTCTAAAATAGTCACGCAGTTTTTCAAAAATTACATTTTGGTCACTAGCCAAAATGTCACCCTTCCAACCCTCATTTTGTAAAATTGATTTCACAGTTCACTTATATATATATTAAAAGAGGATTTTAGAACATTTTTCCATATTTTTAATGCAACCCGAACTAGGTTTTCCTAATTTCACCTTTTTAGATTCGAACAGCACTTTGACCGAACCGGTCAACGCCTAAAACTTCTAAGCCCAAAACCGGGGTGTTACACATTTAGAAGATGGAAGAACGGCAGCTCGATCTGATGACTTTCATCATGGATTTTGCTGCCTCTACGGTAACTTTTATACAAAATTCTTTAAATTTCCCTGATGCTGTCTTCCCCACATTTCCTGCATATTACTTTACTGTCACTACACCTACCCGCACTCCCACACCTGCTGCCACACCACAAACACCTCCTGCAACATCTACACCAACACCTGCCACGACAGTTGCTGGCAGTAACCCTGCAGCAGAGACGAAAGGCAGAAGGAGTTTTCACCGGTCAAAAGGCAGAAGCGTATGGCAGACAAAGGTAATATGCAAAAAGCCAGCGGCAGCAGCAATGACAGCAGCAGCGGTGAGGAAAGTAGCGGAAGTTCTGATATCCAGGTTGTGGAGCAACCCCCTCACATCTCCCCGACCAGGATCCAGCCACCACGGGAAGCCAAAGCAAAGAACACATATGCCTCCCCCGTGCCCCAGCCAGCTTTGAAAGCTAGAGCCCGCCGCCAGATCAGACTCAGCAGCAGCAGCGAAGACAACGAATAAAATTTAAGTTTCTTATCTTATTATTGCTGCCTGCTATATATTTTGTGATGTACTGTTTTTATTTTATTTTTATCTGTCATTTTGCATTGAGGGTAATGCAACCCTTGAGTTTGGGGGTGTCATCCCTCCATCAATGGAGTCTAATTTAGTTTTAATGGTGTCTTTTACTTAGTTTATTTTTGTTAAAAAAACAACAAAACAAAAAAAACAACAAAACAAAAATATAAAAATAACAGTTTGGCTTAAGTCTTTGAACTTCACTTACCTGCCACGACATATGCTGTCGTGACAGTGCCTTTAGGATATTTTAGGATTTGTTTAGAGCCCTGCTACGATTCTACCCTGTAAAACACTCTTTGTGACTCTTAGGTTTTCTAGATTTCTTTAGTACACTGGAATAGGAATGATTACCCACTTGAAACTGCCCCTAGAGGTGCCTATCACTGGCTCTAGGAAGATAAGAAAGAAAGAAAAAATATTCAGACTCAATAGCTTGCAAAACTGCCTTGCACTTATTTTAGGAGATTTCTTTTTGAGCTAATATTAGAAAAAAACTATAGGAGCCCAAGAATTGCCTCCAGAAAAGATGCAGTTAAATAAAGAGTCAAAAACTAAAGGAGCCTAAGAATTGCCTCCAGAAAATAATTGAATTGGCATAAACCTCAAGTTGTAGTCATAACTATCCTGGTATACTAAGGTAGTCTAGATGCATAAGTGTTCACAAAAGCCACACACACTCCACAAGAATTATAGCATGGTTCCGAGTAAGTCCAGAAATATCCAACAAGGTGCTACTCATGGTGGAATACAAATGGTAGGCAAGGAAAAGTTCACTGTTTTAAGCCAAACGAAAACATTGTTTTTCTTTTTTAGGTCTGAATTGCTTGAGGGCAAGCAAAAACCTGAGTTTGGGGGTGTGTTTAGTATGTAAAAGTTCTATTATTTACCCCATATTTAACCCATATTTCTGCTGCATTCAAGCATTATTCATTGCATTTAGGTCAGTTTATAGTTAAACATCACATATATATTAAAAGGCACAGTTTCTACTAAAATTGGTTGTTTTTGCAGGTTGCTGCTGTAGTAGACGGAAAGGGCAGGCGCCAGGCAGTGAAACAAAAGAGCTGGAACTGGACAAGAAGTCAAGGAGGACGATGCTGCCATGGTTGCCGCTGTGACAGCAGAGGACGACAACAGTTTTGAGGAGAAGAAGCAAAGTGGACCTCGACAGATAGAGAAAATTCAGCCCGTCTGTCGTGTGAAATCAACATATTTTTCCAAGCCCTAGACCAGAAGATATACCAAGCCCAAAGTTCAAGGAGAGAAAATCCCAAGAAAGAAGGAGGACGACTTAAAGATAGATTCTCTAAAGATATAGTCTTTATTGGAGTTGTACTTTAATTTAAAGTTGTAATCCTTGCTAAATTAGAAAACTTGGACCCAAAGCCTATATAAGGGCATGTATTTCGACCTAGGGAGATATACACCATTCTCTAGCCTTCTTCCCAAAACCCTAGCCGTTTTCTTCCTCTCATCATGTTCTAAATTCCCCTTAGGGCCACGAGTTGTTTTGTAAAGTAGTTGCAAGGGTTGCTTTTGTTTTAGGAATTTTCAGTTCAATAAAATAAACTTCAAGTTCTCTTATTCTGGTTATTAACATCTTGCAAGAGCATCGGGAGAGCATTGTGAGGTTATCGATTTACTTAGCATCGGAAGAGTTAAGTATACGAAAGGGATAAGTGCGAGTTCTCTAGTTTATAGTTGAACTATCTCGGACCTAGGGATAGGACGAGGTTAAGTGGCTAAAGAAGAATTCAACAACATCGGTGTTCATCCTTCGATTCACGCCGGGAGGTATCATCAAAGACGTGATCATCGACAGACTTGGACCTAGGGATAGGCCAAGGCACAGTAGGGATTCTTGCCAAACTTGAAGTACTAAGTTGGGTAATCACTACCGCGATAACCAACGGACTGCTGCCGCGACGGGGACGACGACAGCACTGGACTTCATAGACTTAGCAATACCTGCACTACTGAGCAATTCAATACCAGCCCATTCTCTCTATCTTGATTTCTCTACTCTTTTATTTAAGTTTTCTTTATTATTTTCGTGACAACTTTCTCAAATATTTTCTTTACTTTCGTGCAGTAATTCAAGGTTAAGCTATTAGCCCAGTCCCTGTGGAGACGATATCCGATACTTCGTATCACTTTACTACTTGTGTCGTGTATACTTGCACTACAATTGCGATAGACTATTTTACAAGCAACAACCACCAGGTGGTCCACCAGGGGGAGGAGGAGGTAGATCCTCAGCATTCTCCACATTCTCGTTCTCAGCCATAGAACAGGTATTGATTCTAAGCTCTCTACGTGGCCCCATAATAAAACAATGCAACTGACAAAATACAATAAATTCAATTAGGCTTAATAAGGTAAGTAATCCAAGTACTCAAGCTCATTTTTGAAAACAATTCTTCTCATTGGTAATGATATGGCAATGGGATCCCCAACTAAACCCCAAACACAACATAGCATCACAATTCCATCTCAATAGAACCATACATCAATAAACATACATCATGCCTTCACCGTAAAATCACAACCATTCATAACTGCATACAATAACCACTTACCAAGACCCAATTATTCGTTAACCTGGCTCTGATACCAACAAATGTAACCCCCTTAGCCCGGCCTAGACGCTTGACCCGAACTACGAAGATTACACGGAGAAAACCAAAGTCAACCCGAAAGTCAATCTTGATTAACGACCCCTTTTTTCCTTTTTATCTTTACTAGATGCACATTAAGCCTATGTGGTTACTCAAGAATCATAGGAGAGAAGAGTACATCGATCAGAAATCATTTCAGGACTCAATTGTAAGAAATACACTTTTAGGGACCAAAATGTAAATTTTGGAAAATATAAGGACTTTGCAGATTTTAAGTTTACCAATATGTAATTAGTCGTATTACATGCCTATATGTTAAATTTCAGCTTAAAAGGACATCCCAAGCTCAAGCAATTGCATACACAACATTCAGGACTAAAATGTAAAACATGAGAACCTGAGACAATTCAAATGCACAGACCAACGGTCAACCGTTCCGGAATGCTGACCTTCGTACCGAAACGGTGTTGACCGTTTCGGAACTCGGGTGCGTTCCGAGACCATTATCGGAACAGGCCTCTCCAGTAGCTAAAGTGTTCCGAAACACCTTCACCCGTACCGAAACACTATGGCCATTTCAGGCCCCTGTTTCGAAACAGATAAGGGTGTTTCGATACACTCCGCCCTGCAACAGCATTAATTTATGTTTTTTCACATCTTAACACTATCAAACATGCTCCAATACATACCATAACATACCAACAACTTGTTTAGACATTAGAGAACATATTTAAGAAGCTTAAGCTATAGCATGACATCAAACACATGAACATTCAATCTATTTGCATGCTTCATAACCACAAACCAAATATAACTCTCAAACCTCAAACCAAATCAAATAAGACCATTCACAACTTCAAAAACCATAACAAACTTGCAGCAAACATATGGAGTCTGAAATACATCTCCCAAATACAACCTTGAAACCCCATTGCCAATTACCAATACTAAAGTGTGTAAAAACATCACCATACATGAGCTTTTCACTTCCTTGGATGTTCTTAACCTTCTTGCTGCCCAAAATCACTTCAATTATCTACATTGTTGGTAAAAGAGAGCGTAAGCACATTTGCTTAGTGAGGCAAGCTCTAAAGAAAACCAACACAACAATGCATTATTTAAAACCCTTTCTCAAAAGCCATTTTCTACAACATGCTCATTCTATCTCATGCTTGAAAACCCTTTCAAAGCAAAACTCCATTTGAAAACACATGTACCTCTATTCTATCTCATGCATTTAAACCAATGCAAAACCCATAGCAAAGCCATACACATGATGAATGAAAACAAAACATTTCATAACATAATCTCATATGCATTTCTCATAGCATAAAACATCTCTTCATTTGGTACATGTGATTCAAATACATTTTCATATATTATATTGGCATTTCACATTTCATCTTTACTCGGATATGCGGATTAGCTTGACTCAAGGTCAAGTCCTACCCCAGTGGAATCTCTCATCATCGGACTCTCATGGCGGTATCTCTCATCGCCACAAAGCTTGGGTATTTCACCAAGTCCTACCCCGATGGTATCTCTCATCATCGGATTCTCACTTTGGATTGGGATGGCACTACCCCCATTGCCCAATTCCAAAGAGCACGTACGAATTTTTAGATTATAGTGCACTCTCATCCTATTGATCGATCATTATATCCGGTAACTATCTCATCTTCTATGCCAATATATTATGTCAAAACATCATCTCACCTACTGTTTTAATGCAACAATTCTCAAGACTTTCTCATCTCTTTTCCAAATCATATCTCATGCTTTGCAATAAATCAAAATCTCAAAACTCATCAATGCATCATGCTATCTCATGAAATCTTTTCAAAGCATCTTCTCATGCTACACATCATGCATAAAACAGTAGGAATTTGTCTATCTCAAAACAAGAGCATGTAAAAGCATTTTAGGGGCAACAACACATATTTGAGATCAACTCTAGCCATACTTACTTCCGGACTTAGGATGGTGTTTCAAACCAATCCTAAATCCCCAAACCTTGTTTCTTTGTCCCTCAAGGACTTCTAAAACCATTCGCACTCACTGATTTCATTTCGCGTGCTTGCCGAAACGAAATCTAAGCTCCCGGCACTCCCAGATCGACCCCAAATACGTCCGAAGATGTCTCCACTGTTCATAACACATAAGAGCAAATGATTAATGCATCATCATGCATTGAAATCATCAGCCAAACACCTAAACCCGCTGCTCTACTCAAAAGCCTCATTTCGGCCACCAAAAACAACCGAAATCATCTCCAAACTCTCCCAAAACAAAGCCCAACCAAGATCTATCACTTCTAATCTTTTCTAAACATCAATCAACACGAAAAACCACCATAAACTCGTCCTTATACCTCCAGCTATAACAGAACACCAAAACCACCCAAAAACCACCATTCTAGCATGCAAAACTTAGGAATCCAAACCTATTCGGGGTTTGTTTGATAAAACCTCATTTATAACATCAATTACCATCCAAAATACATTAGAAATTAACCTCAAAATAGAGCCTAACCAAAAGTTACGAAAATCATCAAGATCTCTCCAAGAATCTTGAGTTTTAACACAATTTAATGTTTCTAACATTAAAGCAACTAAAAAATCATTAACAAAGGATTGATAACTTGGGAATTTCAGTAAAGAACTGATCATTAGAGGAGAAGGACGAAGCTTACCTCTAATGGCTGATTTCTCCTTGATTTGGGCAAGTTTTCTTGAAAATCCAAAGTGAAAACAAGAGGATTTGATGAGGAAAAGATTAGGAATCAAAACGAGATTGAAATCTTATCAAAAGGAATGAAAATCAGAGGCTAATTGATGGAGGAATTGTGTTTGGCTGAAAAGAAATTGAGAGAAAATGAAATGAGAGAAAACTAACGTAAGGTAGTTATGAAAAGTCAAAGATAGATTTTCTTTTTAATAATCCTTATTTCCCTTAATTAAAACATTAATAAAAGCACCCAAAATAAAGAGAAATCTGATTAAAAATATTTTGGTAAAATTAGCTCCTTAAAGATTCAAAGTTTCAATCATTTACAAAACAATCACTATTCAACTTTTGCAAAAATGTGATTTGGTCACTACACCGAAATGTAGTATTTCCAAATCTTATTTTGTAAGATTGTTTTTACCATAATCATTCATATAATAAATGAGGATTTTTAGATATTTTTCCATAATTTTAAAGCATCCCGAACTAGGTGTTCCCTAAATCTCCCTTAAAGATTCGAACCGTTCTCGACCGGCCTGATTCAAACTCTAAAACTTCTAGGCCCAAAATCAGGGCGTTACAAAACTCTTCAATTAATTTGGAAGATTTGTATATGCTAAAAGAAAGAGAGTACGACAGTGCACTAAGTATCCCATTCAAAAATATGTTGTGTATTGTAACTTGATGCCATCTTTTAAGGCTTTTACATCTTGCCTTGATAAAGAGGAAATCCCTTCAAATATTAATGATGCACTAAAGGATCCGATATGGAAGCAGGCTATTGAAGTGGAAATCAATGCTCTTGAAAAGAATGGTACTTGGACTATTGCAGACTTACCAAAAGGCAAGAAAGCTGTTGGCAGCAAGTGGATTTTTGCCATTAAATACAAGTCAGATGGGAGCATAGAGAGATTTAAGGCCAGACTTGTGGCCTAGGGTTTTTCACAAACTTATGGCATTGACTACAAGGAAACTTTTGCCCCTGTAGCAAAACTAAACATGGTCATAGTGCTGCCAAGTGTTGCTGTGAACAAAGATTGGGGTCTTCATCAGTTAGACATAAAAAACGCCTTTCTAAATGGTAAGTTGGAATAAGAAGTCTACATGAAGATGCCACCTGGGATGGAGCCTAAGCTGAATTGCCAAAAAGTTTGCAGGCTTGAAAAATCCCTCTATGACCTTAAGAAGTTACCAAGAGCCTGGTTTGACCGGTTCACTAAAGTTCTCGTGCAGAACAAGTACAAACAGTGTCAAGCAGATCACACACTGTTTGTAAAGGTAACTTCTAATGATAAAAGAGTCATCTTAATTGTTTATGTTGATGACATTGTAATAACAGGGGATTATAAAGATGAAATCAAAAACTTGAAGAGCTTATTGAGCAGGGAATTCGAGACTAAGGACTTAGGACAACTAAGGTATTTTATTGGTATGGAAGTTGCCATATCCATTAAAGGCCTAGTGATAAACCAACGAAAGTATGTATTAGATTTACTCTCTGAAACTGGTATGTTGCGGTGTAAACCAATTGAAACTCCAATGGTAACTGACCTGAAGTTAAGAGGAGAAGAATTGGGGACTGAAGTTGATAAAAATCAATTTCGAAGGCTGGTAGGGAAGCTCATCTATTTGTCCCTAACCAGGCCGGATATCTCATTTCCCGTAAATGTCATTAGTCAACACATGACTAATCCTAGAGAAGGGCACTTAGATGCTGCATACAAAATTCATAGATATTTGAAAGGTACACCAGGAAATGGTTTAATCTTCAAGAAAACTGAAGAAAGAACAGTCAAAGTCTATACAGACTCAAGTTGGGCTAGTGAAGTTACTCAGAGACAGTTAACTAGCGGTTATTGTTCGTTTTTGTGGGGTAACCTAGTGACATGGAGAAGCAAGAAACAACCAGTCGTTGCAAGGAGTAGTGCATAGGCAGAATATAGAGCCATATCATTAGGGATATGTGAAGGAATGTGGCTGCTTAGACTGCTAAAAGAGTTGGTATGAATCAAGATGAGAAGTTTTAGATTCTCAATGACAACCAATCTGCCATCTAGATTGCTAAAAACATAGTTCATTGTGATCAAACTAAGAATGTGGAAATCGACATGCACTTTATTGCTGAGAAAGTGAATGATGGAATAGCAAACTTAACTTATGTTCCCACAGAAGAACATATTGCTGATGTTCTTACTAAAGCACTTTCTAAACAAATTTTTGATAAGTTTATATCCAAGCTGGGTATATACAATGTACACACACCAGCTTGCGGGGGAGTGTGAGTTAGTACACGATAAATAGTGTAAGTTAGTAGCGTGTAAATACTAGGCACTTATATGATCTTAATTAGTGTTGTAATTGTTTAGGAACTCTAACTACTCTAAGGATAAGAGACTAATCCTATAGAAAGTCTAGTGTTAGTGAAACTCTTGTATTAAGTGTATAAAAGGGCTTCACCTCTGTAACTATTGAATGATTGAGAATATAATATTATAGAGAAAAACTCTCGTTCTCTTCTCTGTAAATATACCTTATCTATTTCTACAATTTTCATGTTCATGCTCTTGTTTTAAAGATAGATTATAATCCACTGTTTATGCATAATTTGAGAAATGTTTTGATGGCTTAATTAATCCCATGAGGTAGAATATTGATTTCAAAGAGATAGAGTTGTTGTGAAAATGTTATGTTTTAAATATGCATTGAAAACAATGGGTATTTGATGTCTAAATGTTATATATTGGCATAAAATGATATTATAATTACTGGGTATAATTGGTTAACCAATAGGATGAGAAGTGCACTACAATATACAAAATTTGTACGTTTCCTTCGGTTCGGGCAATTGGGGTAGTGCCATCTCGTTCCAAAGTGAGAGTGTGGTGATGAGAGATTCCACCACGGTAGGTCTTGGTGAAACACCCAAGCTTTGTGGCGATGAGAGATGCCACCATGAGAGTCCGGTGATGTGAGATTCCACCGTGGTAGGACTTGACGATGTGAGATTCCGTCAAGCTATTCGCATATCCTATTAATGTTGCTAAAATGCCAATATATGATGTAACCCCCTTAGCCCGGCCTAGACACCCGACCCGAACTAAAAGGATTACACGAGGAAAACCGAAGTCAACTCGTTAAAGTCAACCTCGATTAACAACCCTTTTTTTTCTTTTTATCTTCTCTAGATGAACATTATTACCCTTTATGTTCAACAAAGTGATTAGGTGAAAACGACACAGCGGTCGAAGTTCAATTAGGGGTTCAATTGCATTCATTTGACTTTTAGGGACTAAACTGTAATTTCCATAAAAATATAGGGACTTTCAAGGTTTTAAAGTTACCAATCTTCAATTAGTCATGTAACATGCGAACATGCCAAATTTAAGCTCAAACGGATTATCCAAACTCATTCAATTGCATACACAACATTCAGGGACCAAAATGCAACATTTCCAAACTTAAAAAGATTCTTTTAACTGAATTTCAGCTACCCATATCGATACGCCTTAGCCCGTATCGATACACAAAATGGAAGTAGCCAAAGTTTAGAAAGGGTATCGATACACTTCCCTCGTGTATCGATACACCCTACTAAAATTGCACATGTGTATCAATACACCTGATGCGCGTATCAATACATTTGTACCATTTTAGCTTAAGGGTATCGATACACCCTTCAAAGTTTGCACAGACGTATCAATACACCTGCACTATTTTAGCTTAAGGGTATCGATACACTTGCCCGAGTATCGATACCCATACCAGAAATGCTCAAGAAATAGCCCCCAAAACACTTTTAACATCATCTAATCATTCATACATATAATAATCAACATACCAACACTTATGTATCAACAAACATCCACCACATAAACAACAAGCATGGCAATTCATGAAGAGTCACTAACAAATCAAGCATGCTTTTAAAACATAAACCATAGCAAAACTAAAATGCAAAATGAGGATCCAAACACCACATATTGGCCATATACAAGTCTCGAACCATAAACCAAACTTCTTCTAGGTAATCAACCTCATCACACAACAAAGTGAAGGATTTCCCCCATTGCCTTTATTATCTATACCTAGAAAACAAAACATACTTTCCAAGTGGAGTTCTTCTTGAATCCCTTGCTTCTTGCTGTCCCAAATTCAACTATCTGCATTGATGGAAAAAAAGAGCGTAAGCACATAATGCTTAGTGAGGAATGCTCAAAACCAAAACACCATCAATGCAGCGAAACCATAAAACACCCTTTACTTGAGATCACATTTCTAAAAGTTAACATAATGTTTGAAAACTTCATTTGTAAACATCATTTCCTTAAATCATGCGTTGCTCAACATATAAAACCCAAATACAACATGTATCTCAATCGTAAAAAACATCCTCGAAATTACTTCCATTTAAAACTTCTCATGCATAAGCACTATATGCAAAGTTTAAACCATTTTTCTTGGAAACCATTTCCACATTATGCTCTTTCTTCCTCGTACATGAAGATCATTTTGAAGCAATTCACCATTTGAAAACCACATGTACCATCTACCTATCTCATCCATTCAACCAATGCAAAACTCATGGCAAGGCCACACATGCTTGTTATACAAAAGCATTTCATAATCTCAAAATCTCATATGCATTTCTCATAACATAAAAACATTTCAAGCATTGGTACATTTGAAACACACTTCATTCTCATATATTGGCATTTTCATATTCTATTTTACACGGATATGCGGACAGCTTGACTCGAGGTCAAGTCCTACCCCGGCGGGATCTCGCCACCGGACTCTCATGACTGTATCTACCTTTGCCACAAAGCTTGGGTGTTTCACCAAGACAAACCCTGATGGAATCTCACATCATCAGACTCTATCTTCTTATAAAGCTTGGGTATTTCACCAAGTCCTACTCCGATGGAATGCACATCATCAGTTTCTCATGGTGATAACATTTGTTGCCATAATGCTTGGGTCTTTCACCAAGTCCTATCCGATGGAATTTACAACATCGGTCTCTCATGGCGGTACCATTCAATGCCATTAAGCTTGGGTATTTTACCAAGTCCTATCCGATGGAATGCACATCATCAGCCTCTCTCTCTTTGGAACAAATCCCAAGAGCACGTACGAATTTTTAGTTTATAGTTCACTCTACATCCTATTGGTCGACCAATTATATATGATAATCTTCTCATCATTTATGTCAATATATCATATTAAAATCATTAACACGTCTATTGTTTTCAAAGCATGCAACACCATCAAGGCCAAAATGTTAAACCATGCCTTTAAAACACAAATTAACACCACATACTCTCAAGGATTGTAACCCCCTTAGCCCGGCCTAGGCGTTAGACCCGAACTACGAAGATCACACGGGGAAAACCAAAGTCAACCCGAAAGTCAACCTTGATTAACAACCCTTTTTTTCTTTTATCTTTTCTAGATGCGTATTAAGCCTATGTGAATGCTCAATAACCTTGGAAGAGAAAAGCACAGTGATTGGAAAACGTTTAAGGACTCAATTGCAAGAAATACACATTTAGGGACCAAAATGTAAATTTTGAAAAATATAAGGACTTTGTAGATTTTAGCTTTACCGAACCTTAATTAATCATATTACAAGCCTCTCTGCCAAATTTCAGCTTAAAAAGACATCTCAAGCTCAAGCAATTACCATTACAAAATTCAGGACTAAAATGTAAAGCATGCAGACTTCAGAGCAATTCAAATCTGTGTCCAACGGTCACCCGTTTCGAAACAGCCAAGGGTGTTTCGAAACACCAGGTCAAAACACCCACCTGTTTCGAAACTGGTTCCGAAACAGGGTATTCCAGAAGCCAAAGTGTTTCGAAACACTTCTATCCATTCCGAAACGCCCAGGCCATTTCAGGCACCTGTTTCGAAACAACTAAGGGTGTTTCGATAAACCCTGCGTAGAAACAGCAGAAAATTCTGGTTTTACACATCCAAACACCATCAAACATACTTTAAACCATTCCACAACATATCAACAACATGCCAAGCATTTAAGCCATCATAATGCAACAGAAACTAGATACATTACAAGTTTTAAGCACACCTACTCAACCACTATGCTCAACACATGATCTTGCTTTTAAACAAGGAACATATCTATATCAAATATGAAGATGAAAATCCAAACATCACAAAACAATCACCAACAAGTATCGAACCATAAACCGAACATGCTCAAAATGAACAATCTCATTACACATCAACATATAAGACTCTTCCCCCCATTGCCTTTATTATCTATAGCTATAAACCAAAACATACTTCTCAAGTGGAGCTCTTCTTGAATCCCTTGCTTCTTGCTGTCCCAACTTCAAATATCTGCATTGATGGACAAAAAGAAGCATAAGCACATAATGCTTAGTGAGGAATGCTCAAAACCAAAACACCATCAATGCAGCGGATCATAAAACCATCTTAAAATGTAATCACAACTCAAAAACCCAAAGTATTGATTGGAAATCTCCTTTGAAAAACCATTGCTTTAAAACATGCATTGCTCAGCAAGAAAACCAACATTTAACTTTGAAACACCAAACAACTCACCCCAAACAACATCTTTGCAATTACTACCAATTAAACCTTTCAATGCACAATCACTTCATGTAAAGTTTAAACCAATTTCCTTGGAAAACACTTCCACTTCACACTATACTCTTCTCATGCTTGATGATCATTCCAAAGAAAAATACCTTTTGGAAACCATATGTTCCTTCTATCTATCTCATGCATTCAACAAATGCAAAACTCATGGCAAAGCCATACATGCTTGTTACTCAAAAGCATTTCATAAACACAAAACCCCATTTGCATAAGCAAATCTCCATTTTGAAAACCACATGTACCATCTAGCTAATACATGCATACAACCTATGCAAATCTCATGGCAAGGCCACATATGCTTGATATACAAAAGCATTTCATAAAATTATTATCTCATATGCATTTCTCAAAACATACAACATCTCAAGCATTGGTACATGTGACACATTTCTTTCTCATATATTGGCATTTTTAGAAAATACTTTAACAAAACTTTTAAACCACATACTCATCACTTTCTCATGCTACCTTGCAACATTTTCAAGCATCTCACGCTTCGTTACAATCAAATACATTATATTGGCTGCAAGTGATAGTTCATAACAATTTCGACACAAGACACAATCGGATACGCAGATTACAAGCGTTGTCCCACACACTTCATTCACACTACCGGCGTTACAAGGTGGAGTTTATCGGTACAATCACAACCCCTCAAAACTCGTGATGGAGTTTAACGGTACAATCACAACCCCTCAACATCACTCATCGGTAGTTGTATAACCCACTAGCGAGAGCCGGGACACAACACAAGGCTTACACATGGGAGCTACCTCAACCATTGTAATCACCTTAACCAAGCTCACACACGGGAGCAACCCTCCACCGTTGTGACGCTTAACAAAGTCCACCCACGAGATCCATCCTCCATCGTGGTGACGCCAATTTCCTCAATCGCTAGGATACTTGGATGGAGTTTACGGTACAATCACAACCCCTCGACATCCAAGGCGATTTTACTTATGGTGCACCCAATCCTATAGCCGGCTAACTATATCCGATTCAAATACTTAAAAACCATTTCATCACTTGCCAAAATACATCAAATACCATCAACAATTCACTGTTCTAAGCATTAATCAAAGCCACTTATCACCATGCATCTCCATGCATCATAATCATATTAATAACATGAAAAACCAAGGATCTCTTACCTTGAGCATCCTTCAATACATGGCTTTCAAAACCAGCATTAATCATGCTAAAACATGCTTTCAAAACAATAATTAAACATGCATTCCATAACTAATGCATCAAACCAAAACTTAGCACATCCGAGGGAGTTTTTCCGAAAACTTACTCTTGAGCTTAGCTAAGTTGTTTAGACTTAAACTAAGCTCCCAAAACCTCCAAATAATCATTTCAAAGCTGAAAAACAATCTCCACTCACCGATACACAAAACTATGCTAGCCGACAAGCCTCCCAAGCGTCCGAAACCTCCAACGCCACCTCTAACGCTTCCGGATCATTCTCCCCTGTTTTTAACACATAACAATAGAGGATTAATGCATCGCTATGCATTAAAATCACCAGCAATACAACCTAAACTCGCTGCTCTACACAAGAACCTCATTTCGGCTTCCAAAAACAACCGAAATCACCTCCAAACTCTTTCAAAGCAAAGCCCAGCCAAGATCTATCACTTCTAACCATTTCTAAACATCAATTAACATCAAAAACAACCCTAAACTTGTCCTTATATCTCCAGCTATAACAGAACACCAAAATCACCCCAAAAACCATATTTTGACAAGCAAAAACTCAAGAATCACAACCTATTCGGGATTGGAATGATAAAACCTCTTTTCTAACATCAATTAACATCCAAAATACATTAGAAAACCATCTCAAAACAGAGCCCAACCAATTACAATGAAAATCCTCAAGATCTCTTCCAAAATCTTGAGTTTTAAGCCAAAATCTTGTTTCTAACATTAAAACCATTCATAAATCTTTAGTAAAGGATTGACAACTTGAGAATTTCAGTAAAGAACTGAGTATTTAGAGGAGAAGAACAATCTTACCTCTAAATGGTGATTTCTTCTTGATTTGGGCAAAATTCCATGAAATGCAATGTGGAAATCAAAAGGATTTGATGCAATATTGATTAGGAACCAATAGATGATGGAAATCTCACCAATTGAAGTGAAGATCAATGTGAACTTTGCTGGAGAAAATGTGTTTGGATGATGGGATTTTGAGAGAAAAAGGAATGAGAGAAAATTAGGAAAAGTAGTTATGAAAGATAAAAAGTAGTTTTCACCTTTCTTTTATTTTGTTAAAACATTAATTAAATCACCCAAATTAAGGAAAAATCTGGAGAAAAACATTTTGGTTAAATTAGCTCCTTAAAGATTCAAAGTTTCAATCCTTTACAAAACAGTCACTACAAAACTTGGCAAAAATCGCAATTTGGTCACTACACCGAAATGTAGTATTTCCAAACCTTATTTTGTAAAATTGATTTCACCAATCACCTTTATATATTAAAAGAGGATTTTTAGATATTTTTCTATATTTTTAAAACATCCCGAACTAGGCTTTCCCTAAAACTCCCTTTTATATTCGAACCGTTTCTCAGACCGGTCTGGTTCAAACCCTAAACTTCTAAGCCCAAAATTGGGGTGTTACAACTCTCCCGCTCTTAGGAAATTTCGTCCTCGAAATTCCAACCTGGGAAAAGAGCACGATACCAAACTTCTCAAAGCAACACACAATGTAACACCGGAGACTTAACCACCACTGAAACGTCCTCAAATCAAACTTACACTATTCCCAAATCCAACACCACTACTCACGGTGCAAGACTTCTGACACACACGGTTACTAACCTCAACTTAGCTTTTCACACTTTCAAACTGTGCAGGACCCTCAACAACACGAAGAACTTCTTAAGCCTTCACAACATACTCCGCCTCACCTCATAACCCCTTCAACAAACTCACACACACGGTGACACCAACCCATCAATTTTTCAGCCACTATGTAATCCACAACCTTCACTCCTTCTAAAAACCCCTTGCAAAACCACTCAACTCCTTCCAAAGATTATCACAACAAGCACAAATTTCTTAAGCAACATCTGCTTACCCAAACCTCTCAATGTATTGATAACATTCCTTCACATCCGCCTCTACCACTACCACAACAACTCATCAAAACTACTCACACAACATCCGAAATCCACGTCACAAGACTCCAACCTTAACTCCACCAGCTGTTCCACTTACCCCCAACTGACTTAGGAAAGATTTACCTGTACACGACTAACCAACCACCTTCTCACAAAAACCCCGACCACCCAACAATGGCCCTTGAACTTACATTGCCTTTCCACATCAATCTTTAAACCATAACACTAACCTTACCTGGATACCACCCACACCATCCACATGCAAACATAATGAGACCATGAAACCTCTACTCATCCCAAGCCAAACCTTATCTACATCTCTCAACATAACCTCCTCCCAACTTCCCTAAGGTTACTACGAACCATCACCTACATAGTAAAAACCCTCCTATTGCATCTATCAACGCAAGATACCTCCACACTCCAGAAACACATCCACTATCCTACAACAATCACCCAGCACATAGAAACTACAACACTTATCTTTTATCCCAACCACCTCAAACGATTCTATCTCCAAACGATCACCAACTTATCACCACACCGCTAAACTCTCTAAGCACCTAAACACCTTCCTTCCGCAATCATGCTAGACCACACCCACTACTACTAACAACATATCTACTATCTTCTACTACCTCTAGCATTCACCTGGTACCAAAACAACACTTTAGACCCACCAACCAACCTAATCCCACCACAACACTATCGGACCCAATTAGATATTAGCAAGTGTGAACGTTCGTATGCATGGTCTCCAACATGCCCTATTTATGCCTGTGTACATGTATGCAAAACCTCTAATGTCATGTCGTATGTATGCATGTACCAACATATATATAATATATAATCAAATGATTTTAATTGTGCATGTATGTCGGTTCACACTTACCAAAAACATCCTCAGAATTCGTCTAAGAACAACCTTTTACCTCATCTCCAACTTTTCCAGCCCCACCACTCTAACAATTGCTAACTACAAAATACTCCACTAGTACCCTCTTCACTCTAAAGTTGTTTCCAAAAACAACACCGGCTACCACCCAAACATACTAGTTACAAGACTTTACTCACTACACCAAGAAATCCAAACCGGAACCAAACAAAGATTACTTAGAAAAAAATTACCTGTAACCACCTCATCACCCCGGAGTTCCAACATACAAACTCCCTTCCCTGCAGAACCACTATTCTCTGGCCGTCCCGCCGCAACATCAACCAACACCTTAAGGTCATCACCGACTCCTTGCTACAACGAACCCTGACAACCCTGAGCTAACTTCAGACAATTTCGTCTCAAATGTCCAACAGACCCACAATTCCAACAAGATCCATCCTCCAAACACCCCACACCTCCTTGCCTTTCTTGCCACCTCCGAACTCTGTCTCGGCCGCGCTCACGGCCCTTCCGAGACCCTTTTTCACGCACTAAAGCTGATCTTACCACTTGAGGACAATCTCGCTTCACATGCTCCGTAGAACCACAGTTCCAACAAACTCCCACACCCCAACAAACTCCAACGTGACGCCTTCCACAACGGTCACACATTGACAACCGAGCTACCACTCCTTGGTCATATTGCATTAAACCCGCATCAACAACACCACCAGAACCTTTGTTCAGGCGAACCCTACCATCGCGTAACCTCTTACACTGACCACTCTCAAGATCAGTACTCACAGCTCTTTTGTTTGCATTATTCTCACCATCACAAACTGAACCCACACTCCCACGTTGCTTAACCCCTGGAAACCTATCTCGAAGGTATCTTCTATTAAAGGCAGACACAAAAAACTCCCAATCTATATCGTGGATATTCGTTGCCACCGCTACAGATGTCCACCAAGCACAAGCATCCTCCAACATTAACAAGACAACACTTCCCAGCTTACAAGCGTTATCACACCTTTCCCGATCCAGAATCGGAATTATACTGGCTAACCAAGCCTCGAACACCTCAGGTGTCGAACCATGATACTCCACAGCCCCCAAACAATGCAAACGCTGCTTCGACAAACTCTCATGTCCCACAGATGACAAATCCTTCATCAGAGAACCAACTCTCTCATTCTGCCTTACCACCTCAACTCCAGGCACAGTTGACCGAAACAAAACACCTCCACCAAAAGGTGAATTCCACCCCTTAACAACCCGCTCTAAAGCAGCAACCATCGTACTCAGTTGCCACTCTCTCAACGATTCCATTGTGCTATTATTAACAATGCAACAATAACAAAACAAACAAAACGATCAGACCAGCTTCGAGCAAGGATTCAAGACTCCAACTCCAAACTAACACATAGCTATAACAATAAGGCAATGGGTATCCCGAGTTTCCCCTTTTTACATGACGTAACAATCAATAAAAACATTGATATCACAAACATTGAGAATATCCATCAGCAAACTTCAACCATGCCCTCATCAAACAACATTCACCCTCAACAACATAATATCAACATATCATACACATCACGTTTCCATTATTCAGAAAATCAACATCAGCATACCACCAATACATCCCCATACTAGCTCATAGAAGCTTCATAACCAAAAAGCATGATAAAACATTAACAATTCACTCAAAGTCATACTTTCCAACCAACCTTCAACCACACATTAGATTGAACATCCAACATTTACCATAACAACTTACCACAAACTTACCGTTTCCCCAAAAGTTCGCAACTTAGCTCTGATACCAACAAATGTAACCCCCTTAGCCCGGCCTAGGCATTAGACCCGAACTACGAAGATCACACGGGGAAAACCAAAGTCAACCCGAAAGTCAACCTTGATTAACGATCCTTTTTATCTTTTCTAGATGCGTATTAAGCCTATGTGAATGCTCAAGAACCTTGGAAGAGAAAAGCATAGCGATCGGAAAACGTTTAAGGACTCAATTGCAAGAAATACACATTTAGGGACCAAAATGTAAATTTTGAAAAATATAAGGACTTTGTAGATTTTAGCTTTACCAAACCATAATTAATCATATTACAAGCCTCTCTGCCAAATTTCAGCTTAAAAAGACATCTCAAGCTCAAGCAATTGCCATTACAAAATTAAGGACTAAAATGTAAATCATGCAGACTTCAGAGCAATTCAAATCTGTGTCCAACGGTCACCCGTTTCGAAACAGCGAAGGGTGTTTCGAAACACCAGGTCAAAACACCCACCCGTTTCAAAACTGGTTCCGAAACAGGGCATTCTAGTAGCCAAAGTGTTTCGAAACACTTCTAGCCGTTCCGAAACGCCCAGGCCATTTCAAGCACCTATTTCGAAACAGCTAAGGGTGTTTCGATACACCCTGCCCAGAAACAGCAGAAAATTCTGGTTTAACACATCCAAACACCATCAAACATACTTTAAACCATTCCACAACATATCAACAACATGCCAAGCATTTAAGCCATCATAATGCAACAGAAACTAGATACATTACAAGTTTTAAGCACACCTACTCAACCACTACGCTCAACACATGATTTTGCTTTTAAACAAGGAACATAGCTATATCAAATATGAAGATGAAAATCCAAACATCACAAAACAATCACCAACAAGTATCGAACCATAAACCGAACATGCTCAAAATGAACAATCTCATTACACATCAACATATAAGACTCTTCCCCCCATTGCCTTTATTATCTATAGCTATAAACCAAAACATACTTCTCAAGTGGAGCTCTTCTTGAATCCATTGCTTCTTGCTGTCCCAACTTCAAATATCTGCATTGATGGACAAAAAGAAGAGTAAGCACATAATGCTTAGTGAGGAATGCTCAAAACCAAAACACCATCAATGCAGCGGATCATTAAACCATCTTAAAATGTAATCACAACTCAAAAACCCAAAGTATTGATTGGAAATCTCCATTGAAAAACCATTGCTTTAAAACATGCATTGCTCAACAAGAAAACCAACATTTAACTTTGAAACACCAAACAACTCACCCCAAACAACATCTTTGCAATTACTACCAATTAAACCTTTCAATGCACAATCACTTCATGCAAAGTGTAAACCAATTTCCTTAGAAAACACTTCCACTTCACACTATACTCTTCTCATGCTTGATGATCATTCCAAAGCAAAATTCCTTTTGGAAACCATATGTTCCTTCTATCTATCTCATGCATTCAACAAATGCAAAACTCATGGCAAAGCCATACATGCTGGTTACTCAAAAGCATTTCATAAACACAAAACCCCATTTGCATAAGCATATCTCCATTTTGAAAACCACATGTACCATCTAGCTAACACATGCATACAACCTATGCAAATCTCATGGCAAGGCCACATATGCTTGATATACAAAAGCATTTCATAAAATTATTATCTCATATGCATTTCTCAAAACATACAACATCTCAAGAATTGGTACATGTGACACATTTCTTTCTCATATATTGGCATTTTTAGAAAATGCTTCAACAAAACTTTTAAACCACATGCTCATCACTTTCTCATGCTACCTTGCAACATTTTAAAGCATCTCACGCTTCGTTACAATCAAATACATTATATTGGCTGCAAGTGATAGTTCATAACCATTTCGACACAAGACACAATCGGATACGCGGATTACAAGCGTTGTCCCACACGCTTCATACACACTTCCGGCGTTTCAAGGTGGAGTTTATCGGTACAATCACAACCCCTCAAAACTCGTGATGGAGTTTAACGGTACAATCACAACCCCTCAACATCAGTCATCGGTAGTTGTATAACCCACTAGCGAGAGCCGGGACACAACACAAGGCTTACACATGGGAGCTACCTCAACCATTGTAATCACCTTAACCAAGCTCACACACGGGAGCAACCCTGTACCGTTGTGACGCTTAACAAAGTCCACCCACGAGAGCCATCCTCCATTGTGGTGACGCCAATTTCCTCAATCGCTTGGGTACTTGGATGGAGTTTACGGTACAATCACAACCCCTCGACATCCAAGGCGACTTTACTTACGGTGCACCCAATCCTATAGCCGGCTAACTATATCCGATTCAAATACTTAAAAACCATTTCATCACTTGCCAAAATACATCAAATACCATCATCAATTCACTGTTCTAAGCATTAATCAAAGCCATTTATCACCATGCATCTCCATGCATCATAATCATATTAATAACATGACAAACCAAGGATCTCTTACCTTGAGCATCCTTCAATACATGGCTTTCAAAACCAGCATTAATCATGCTAAAACATGCTTTCAAAACAGTAATTAAACATGCATTTCATAACTAATACATCAAACCAAAACTTAGCACATCCAAGGGAGATTTTCGGAAAACTTACTCTTGAGCTTAGCTAAGTTGTTTAGACTTAAACTAACCTTCCAAAACCTCCAAATAATCGTTTCAAAGCTGAAAAACCATCTCCACTCACCGATACACAAAACTATGCTAGCCGACAAGCCTCCCAAGGGTTTGAAACCTCCAACGCCACCTCTAACGCTTCCGGATCATTCTCCCCTGTTTTTAACACATAACAACTGAGGATTAATGCATCACCATGCATTAAAATCACCAGCAATACAACCTAACCTCGCTGCTCTACACAAGAACCTCATTTCGGCTTCCAAAAACAGCCAAAATCACCTCCAAACTCTTTCAAAGCAAAGCCCAGCCAAGATCTATCACTTCTAACCATTTCTAAACATTAATTAACATAAAAAACAACCCTAAACTTGTCCTTATATCTCCAGCTATAACAGAACACCAAAATCTACCCAAAAACCAACATTTTCACAAGCAATAACTCAAGAATCACAACCTATTCGGGATTGAATTTTCTAACATCATTTAACATCCAAAATGCATTAGAAAATCATCTCAAAACAAAGCCCAACCAATTACAACGAAAATCCTCAAGATCTCTTCCAAAATCTTGAGTTTTAAGCCTAAATCTTGATTCTAACATTAAAACCATTCATAAATCTTTAATAAAGGATTGACAACTTGGGAATTTCAGTAAAGAACTGAGTATTTAGAGGAGAAGAACAATCTTACCTCTAAATGATGATTTCTCCTTGATTTGGGCAAAATTCCATGAAATGCAATGTGGAAATCAAAAGGATTTGATGCAATATTGAATAGGAACCAATAGATGATGGAAATCTCACCAATTGAAGTGAAGATCAATGTGAATTTTGCTGGAGAAAATGTGTTTGGATAATGGGATTTTGAGAGAAAAAGGAATGAGAGAAAATTAGGAAAAGTAGTTATGAAAGTTAAAAAGTAGTTTTCACCTTTCTTTTATTTAGTTAAAACATTAATTAAATCACCCAAATTAAGGAAAAATCTGGAGAAAAACATTTTGGGTAAATTAGCTCCTTAAAGATTCAAAGTTTCAATCCTTTACAAAACAGTCACTACTAAACTTTGCAAAAATCGCAATTTGGTCACTACACCGAAATGTAGTATTTCCAAACCTTATTTTGTAAAATTGATTTCACCAATCACCTTTATATATTAAAAGAGGATTTTTAGATATTTTTCTATATTTTTAAAACATCTCGAACTAGGCTTTCCCTAAAACTCCCTTTTATATTCGAACCGTTTCTCAGACCGGTCCGGTTCAAACCCTAAACTTCTAAGCCCAAAATTGGGGTGTTACAACTCTCCCCCTCTTAGGAAATTTCGTCCTCAAAATTCCAACCTGGGAAAAGAGCACGATACCAAACTTCTCAAAGCAACACACAATGTAACATCGGAGACTTAACCACCATTGAAACGTCCTCAAATCAAACTTACACTATTCCCAAATCCAACACCACTACTCACGGTGCAAGACTTCTGACACACACGGTTACTAACCTCAACTAAGCTTTTCACACTTTCAAACTGTGCAGGACCCTCAACAACACGAAGAACATCTTAAGCCTTCACAACATACTCCGCCTCACCTCATAACCCCTTCAACAAACTCACACACACGGTGACACCAACCCATCAATTTCTCAGCCACTATGTAATCCACAACCTTCACTGCTTCTAAAAACCCCTTGCAAAACCACTCAACTCCTTCCAAAGATTATCACAACAAGCACAAATTTCTTAAGCAACATCTGCTTACCCAAACCTCTCAATGTATTGATAACATTCCTTCACATCCGCCTCTACCACTACCACAACAACTCATCAAAACTACTCACACAACATCCGAAATCCACGTCACAAGACTCCAACCTTAACTCCACCAGCTGTTCCACTTACCCCCAACTGACTTAGGAAAGATTTACCTGTACACGACTAACCAACCACCTTCTCACAAAAACCCCGACCACCCAACAATGGCCCTTGAACTTACATTGCCTTTCCACATCAATCTTTAAACCATAATACTAACCTTACCTGGATACCACCCACACCATCCACATGCAAACATAATGTGTAACCCCCTTAACCCGGCCTAGACGGTTGACCCGAATTAAGAAGATTACACGGGGAAAACCAAAGTCAACCCGAAAGTCAACCTTGATTAACGACCCTTTTTTTTCCTTTTTAATCTTGTCTAGATGCTCATTAACCCTAGATGTGATCACACAAACATCATACTCAAAGACCACAAACATCAGAGATCAAACAGGGACCCAATTGAACAATTTACAACTTTAGGGACCAAATTGTAAATTCTGAAAACCTTAAGGACTTAACCAGATTTTAAGTTACCAACTTAAAATTAATCATGTTTCATGCTTCTCTGCCAAATTTCAGCTCAAACGGACAACCCAAACTCATACAATTGCACAAACAAGTTTCAGGACCAAAATGCAAACATTCTAAAACATTTAACCGCCCATGTCAGTCCCCAACGGTCACCCGTTCCGAAACAGGCAGAGCCCGTTTCGAAACACGGGGCCGTTCCGCAACACGTACCGTAACGGGGGACTGGCAGTAGCCAACCCGTTCCGGAACGGTGGCACCCGTTTCGGACGCCTGGGTTTATGCAGGGCACCCGTTCCGAAACGGTGTCAACTGTTCCGAAACGCCTTGCCCAGATTGCTGCATTTTGCTCACTCAAACACATAATTGGCCATCCAATCATACTCCTAAAGCCTCCAAACTTTACCAACATGCAACTCAACATAAATGGGACATACTTGCATCAACAATTCATCAATATAACATCATACACAAAAACCCGAGAGATTCTACCCCATTGCCTTTATTAACTATAACTATTCACCGAGACATACATCTCAAGTGGAGTCCACCTTGAATCCCTTGCTCCTTGCTGTCCAAACTTCAAGAATCTGCATTGACGGACAAAAAGGAGCGTAAGCACATAATGCTTAGTGAGGTATGCTCAAAACCAAAACACCATCAATGCAGCGGGTCATAAATCACTTTTAAAACAAACTCGATTTGTTTACCAAAGCCATGTTTGAAAACCCCTTTTCAACAACAAGCTCAAAACCATGCATTGCACATACATGAAAACCAACCCTTAGCTTAGCATGCTAAGAAAACCTTTTCAAAGCACAACTTACAAAATCATCCATTTAGCCAAACCATGCATAAACACCATATGCAAGCTAAAACAAAACCTTGGAAAACACTCCCATTTCACAACATACCTTTCTTAAACTTGAAAGCCAATTCAAGCAAGAATCTTTTAAAACCATTTCACAAACCAACCAACACATGCATTAAACCAAAGGCAACATATATGAACCACAACATCATCATCACATGCCTTTAAAAACAAGTCTTAACAAGACTCCAATGCACTAAAGATATTTCATGCTCACATGCATCATTTTCCAAATGATAATCAACACTTGTTCAACTTAACAAGTAAACATGCATTCACAAGCATTATACACTTTCCATGCAACCATGCATCTTTTCAAGCATCTCATGCAATTATGCATCATTTCAAGCATCCCATGCTTCATCACAATCAAGAACATCATATTGGCCTTCAAGTGATCAACCACATTCACTTTTCAACTCAACACCCAATCGGATACGCGGATTCCGAGCGTTGTCCCTACGCTCCATACACCCTACCAATCCAAGGTCTCCCAAATGGACTTTTAAACACCATTTGACCTCAACATCCTAAGGTTCCCATGTATGGACTTTTAAACACCATACAACCTTAGCTTTCCCGAGGTTCCCATGTATGGACTTTCAAACACCATACAACCTCAACTTTTCCCCAAGGTTCCCATGTATGGACTTTCAAACACCATACAACCTTGACATGCACAAGGTTCCCATGTATGGACTTTCAAACACCATACAACCTTTGCATTCACCGATTGGTAGTTGTATAACATCACTAACGAGATCCGGGACACCCTACACAAGATCCACACATGGACTTAACACCGCCATTGTGATCTCAACAAGCACAAGGTTCCCACATATGGACTTTTAAACACCATATAACCTTTGCTCAACCAAGGTCCTCGAATGGGCAACACCTCCATTATGACCTCAACCATCTCGTTAGGATACTTGAAGGGAGTTTACCGGTCCACTCTTGACCACTCCACCTCCAAGGCGACTTAATTCACGGTGCACCCAATCCTATAGCCGGCTAACTATATCCGATCGAAGAACCAAGAACCACTTACATCACTTGCCAATATAACCACCTTACCACATTAGTCCAATGTTTCACATGCATAACCATAATGCAAAAACCATCATTTACCAACATTAATTCACTGTTTTAAAGCATTAAACAAAGCCATTGAACAACATGCAACACCATGCATCAAAACCACATTTTCAATGTATAAAACCAAGGATCTCTTACCTTGAGCATCCTTCACATATGGCTTTCAAAACCAGCATTAAACCATGCTAAAATATGCTTTCAAAACAGATTTAAACCATGCAAAGCACATGCATTTCAATCATCAACCACAATTGCTTAAAAGCCAATTTCACAATCATAATTCAAGAGCGAAAATCCATTCACTTACTCTTGAGCTTAGCAAAGTTGTTTAGACTTACACTAAGCTCCCAAAAACCTTCAAACCTTGGTTTAAAAGCTGAAAACCCAACTTCACTCACCGATAACCAAAACAAGGCTAGCCAACAAGCCTTCCAAGCATCCGAAACCTTCCGCAACACCTCTAAAGCTCACGGATCAAACTCCCCTGTTTCAAGCACACAACAACAGAAGATCAATGCATCATTATGCATTAAAAACACCAGCAACACAACACAACTCGCTGCTCATCACAAATCCAACAATTCGGCTACCAAACACAACCGAAATCACCTCCAAACACTTCCAAAACTTAACCCAGCCAAGATCCATCACTTCTAACCACTTTTAAACATCAATTAACATCCAAAATAATCACAAACACGTCCTTATACCTCCAGGTATAACAGATCACCAAAACACTCCAAAAACAACCAAAAACTCAAGCAAAACTTAGGAAATTCAACCTATCCGGGATTGCATTAATTAAACCTCAACTTCTAATCAATTTAGCATTCATTTAACATCATTTTGACACTTCAAAACCCTGCTTAAACAGATCATACGAAAATTCCACCAAAATCACCAAATCTTGCATTTTAGCCAAAATCAAGATTTCAATTGAAAAGCCTTTAACAAATCATAAATCAAGGATCGAGAACTTGGGAATTTCAATAAAGAACTTGAAGTTCAGAGGAGAAGGACGTTCTTACCTCCAAACTTGAGTTTCTCCTTTTTAGAGCCAAAAAGCTTGATGAAACAACTTGCAAATTGAGAGGTTTTGTTGATGAGATGATTAGGAATCAAATGAGAGTTGAAATGAGTGATTTAGATTGACAAAATCAAAGAAGAAAATCTGGAGAATGTGTTTGGGTTGAGAGAAAATGAGAGAAAAGGAAAATTGAGAGAAAATAGAAAAGTAGTTATAAAATGATAAAATGATTTCCCTCCACATTTCATAAACTTTAAAATCAGAATAAAGCCTTAAAATATCTTAGAAAAATCTGGAGAAACTCTTTTTGGAATATTAGCTCCTTAAAGATTCAAAGTTTCAATCCTTTATAAAACTGTCACCGAACTTTCAAAAATTACATTTTGGTCACTAGCCAAAATGTCAACCTTACGAACCTCATTTTCCAAAATTGATTTCACAGTTCACTTAATTATATTAAAAGATGATTTTAGGACATTTTTCCATATTTTTAATGCAACCCGAACTAGGCTTTCCTAAATTCACTCTTATATATTCGATCAGCACTTTGACCGAACCGGTCAACGCCCAAAACTTCTGAGCCCAAAACCGGGCCGTTACATAATGAGACCATGAAACCTCTACTCATCCCAAGCCAAACCTTATCTACAGCTCTCAATATAACCTCCTCCCAACTTCCCTAAGGTTACTACGAACCATCACCTACATAGCAAAAACCCTCCTATTGCATCTATCAACGCAAGATACCCCCACACTCCGGAAACACATCCACTATCCTACAACAATCACCCAGCACATAGAAACTACAACACTTATCTTTTATCCCAACCACCTCAAACGATTCTATCTCCAAACGATCACCAACTTATCACCACACCGTTAAACTCTCTAAGCACCTAAACACCTTCCTTCCGCCATCATCCTAGACCACACCCACTACTACTAACAACATATCTACTATCTTCTACTACCTCTAGCATTCACCTTGTACCAAAACAACACTTTCGACCCACCAACCAACCTAATCCCACCACAACACTATCGGACCCAATTAGATATTAGCAAGTGTGAACGTTCGTATGTATGGTTTCCAACATGCCCTATTTATGCTTGTGTACATGTATGCAAAACCTCTAATGTTATGTCGTATGTATGCATGTACCAACATATATATAATATTTAATCAAATGATTTTAACTGTGCATGTATGTCGGTTCACACTTACCATTAACATCCTCAGAATTCGTCTAAGAACAACCTCTTACCTCTTCTCCAACATTTCCAGCCCCACCACTCTAACAATTGCTAACTACAAAATACTCCACTAGTACCCTCTTCACTCTAAAGTTGTTTCCAAAAACAACACCGTCTACCACCCAAACTTACTAGTTACAAGACTTTACTCACTACACCAAGAAATCCAAACCAGAACCAAACAAAGATTACTGGGGAAAAGATTACTTAGAAAAAAATTACCTGTAACCACCTCATCACCCCGGAGTTCCAACAGACAAACTCCCTTCCCTGCAGAACCACTATTCTCTGGCCGTCCCGCCGCAACATCAACCAACACCTTAAGGTCATCACCGACTCCTTGCTGCAACGAACACTGACAACCCCGAGCTAACTTCAGACAATTCCGTCTCAAATGTCCAACAGACCCACAATTCCAACAAGATCCATCCTCCAAACACCCACACCTCCTTGCCTTTCTTGCCACCTCCGAACTCTGTCTCGGCCGCGCTCACGGCCCTTCCGAGACCCTTTTTCATGCACTGAAGCTGATCTTACCACTTGAGGACAATCCCGCTTCACATGCTCCCTAGAACCACAGTTCCAACAAACTCCCACACCCCAACAAACTCCAACGTGACGCCTTCCACAACGGTCACACATCGGCAACTGAGCTACCACTCCTTGGTCATATTGCATTAAACCCACATCAACACCACCACCAGAACCTTTGTTTAGGCGAACCCTACCATCGCGTAACCTCTTACACTGACCACTCTCAAGATCAGTACTCACAGCTCTTTTGTTTGCATTATTCTCACCATCACAAACTGAACCCACACTCCCACGTTGCTTAACCCCTGGAAACCTATCTCCAAGGTATCTTCTATTAAAGGCAGACACAAAGAACTCCCAATCTATATCGTGGATATTCGTTGCCACCGCTACAGATGTCCACCAAGCACAAACATCCTCCAACATTAACAAGACAACACTTCCCAGCTTACAGGCGTTATCACACCCTTCCCGATCCAGAATCGGAATTATACTGGCTAACCAAGCCTCGAACGCCTTAGGTGTCGAACCATGATACTCCACAGCCACCAAACCATGCAAACGCTGCTTCGACAAACTCTCATGTCCCACAGATGACAAATCCTTCATTAGAGAACCAACTCTCTCATTCTGCCTTACCACCTCAACTCCAGGCACAGTTGACCGAAACAAAACACCTCCACCAAAAGGTGAATTCCACCCCTTAACAACTCGCTATAAAGCAGCAACCATCGTACTCAGTTGGCACTCTCTCAACGATTCCATTGTGCTATTATTAACAAAGCAACAATAACAAAACAAACAAAACGATCAGACCGGCTTCGAGCAAGGATTCAAGACTCCAACACCAAACTAACACATAGCTATAACAATAAGGCAATGGGTATCCCGAGTTTCCCCTTTTTACATGACGTAACAATCAATAAAAACATTGATATCACAAACATTGAGCATATCCATCAGCAAACTTCAACCACGCCCTCATCAAACAACATTCACCCTCAACAGCATAATATCAACATATCATACACATCAAGTTTCCATTATTCAGAAAATCAACATCAGCATACCACCAATACATGCCCATACTAGCTCATAGAAGCTTCATAACCAAAAAGAGTGATAAAACATTAACAATTCACTCAAAGTCATACTTTCCAACCAACCTTCAACCACACATTAGATTAAACATCCAACACTTACCATAACAACTTACCACAAACATACCATTGCCCCAAAAGTTCACAACTTAGCTCTGATACCAACAAATGTAACCCCTTTAGCCCGGCCTAGGCGTTAGACCCGAACTACAAAGATCACACGGGGAAAACCAAAGTCAACCCGAAAGTCAACCTTGATTAACGACCCTTGTTTTTCTTTTATCTTTTCTAGATGTGTATTAAGCCTATGTGAATGCTCAAGAACCTTGGAAGAGAAAAGCACAGCGATCGGAAAACGTTTAAGGACTCAATTGCAAGAAATACACATTTAGGGACCAAAATGTAAATTTTGAAAATATAAGGACTTTGTAGATTTTAGCTTTACCGAACCATAATTAATCATATTACAAGCATCTATGCCAAATTTCAGCTTAAAAAGACATCTCAAGCTCAAGCAATTGCCATTACAAAATTAAGGACTAAAATGTAAAGCATGCAGACTTCAGAGAAATTCAAATTTGTGTCAAACGTCACCCGTTTCAAAACATCCAAGGGTGTTTCGAAACACCAGGTCAAAACACCCACCCGTTTCGAAACTGGTTCCGAAACAGGGCATTCCAGTAGCCAAAGAGTTTCGAAACACTTCTGGCCGTTCCGAAACGCCCAGGCCATTTCAGGCACCTGTTTCGAAACAGCTAAGGGTGTTTCGATACACCATGCCCAGAAACAGCAGAAAATTCTTGTTTTACACATCCAAACACCATCAAACATACTTTAAACCATTCCACAACATATCAACAACATGCCAAGCATTTAAGCCATCATAATGCAACAGAAACTAGATACATTACAAGTTTTAAGCACACCTACTCAACCACTACGCTCAACACATGATCTTGCTTTTAAACAAGGAACGCAGCTATATCAAATATGAAGATGAAAATCCAAACATCACAAAACAATCACCAACAAGTATCAAACCATAAACCGAACATGCTCAAAATGAACAATCTCATTACACATCAACATATAAGACTCTTCCCCCCATTGCCTTTATTATCTATAGCTATAAACCAAAACATACTTCTCAAGTGGAGCTCTTCATGAATCCCTTGCTTCTTGCTGTCCCAACTTCAAATATCTGCATTGATGGACAAAAAGGAGCGTAAGCACATAATGCTTAGTGAGGAATGCTCAAAACCAAAACACCATCAATGTAGCGGATCATAAAACCATCTTAAAATGTAATCGAAACTCAAAAACCCAAAGTATTGATTGGAAATCTCCTTTGAAAAACCATTGCTTTAAAACATGCATTGCTCAACAAGAAAACCAACATTTAACTTTGAACACCAAACAACTCACCCCAAACAACATCTTTGCAATTACTACCAATTAAACCTTTCAATGCACAATCACTTCATGCAAAGTTTAAACCAATTTCCTTGGAAAACACTTCCACTTCACACTATACTCTTCTCATGCTTGATGATCATTCCAAAGCAAAATACCTTTTGGAAACCATATGTTCCTTCTATCTACCTCATGCATTCAACAAATGCAAAACTCATGGCAAAGCCATACATGCTTGTTACTCAAAAGCATTTCATAAACACAAAACCCCATTTGCATAAGCAAATCTCCATTTTGAAAACCACATGTACCATCTAGCTAACACATGCTCATAAGCATTTCTCAAAACATACAACATCTCAAGCATTGGTACATGTAACACATTTCTTTCTAATATATTGGCATTTTTAGAAAATACTTCAACAAAACTTTTAAACCACATGCTCATCACTTTCTCATGCTACCTTGCAAAATTTTCAAGCATCTCACGCTTCGTTACAATCAAATACATTATATTGGCAGCAAGTGATAGTTCATAACCATTTCGACACAAGACACAATCGGATACGCAGATTACAAGCGTTGTCCCACACGCTTCATACACACTACCGGCGTTACAAGGTGGAGTTTATCGGTACAATCACAACCCCTCAACACCCGTGATGGAGTTTAACAATACAATCACAACCCCTCAACGTCACTCATCGGTAGTTGTATAATCCACTAGCGAGAGCCGGGACACAACACAAGGCTTACACATGGGAGCTACCTCAACCATTGTAATCACCTTAACCAAGCTCACACACGGGAGCAACCCTCCACCGTTGTGATGCTTAACAATGTCCACCCACGAGAGCCATCCTCCATCGTGGTGACGCCAATTTCCTCAATCGCTAGGGTACTTGGATGGAGTTTACGTTACAATCACAACCCCTCGACATCGAAGGCGACTTTACTTTCGGTGCACCCAATCCTATAGCCGGCTAACTATATCCGATTCAAATACTTAAAAACCATTTCATCACTTGCCAAAATACATCAAATACCATCATCAATTCACTTTTCTAAGCATTAATCAAAGCCACTTATCACCATGCATCTCCATGCATCATAATCATATTAATAACATGACAAACCAAGGATCTCTTACCTTGAGCATCCTTCAATACATGGCTTTCAAAACCAGCATTAATCATGCTAAAACATGCTTTCAAAACAGTAATTAAACATGCATTTCATAACTAATGCATCAAACCAAAACTTAGCACATCTGAGGGAGTTTTTCCGAAAACTTACTCTTGAGCTTAGCTAAGTTGTTTAGACTTAAACTAAGCTCCCCAAACCTCCAAATAATCATTTCAAAGCTGAAAAACCATCTCCACTCACCGATACACAAAACTATGCTAGCCGACAAGCCTCCCAAGCGTCCGAAACCTCCAACGCCACCTCTAACGCTTCTGGATCATTCTCCCCTATTTTTAACACATAACAACAGAGGATTAATGCATCACCATGCATTAAAATCACCAGAAATACAACCTAAACTCGCTGCTCTACACAAGAACCTCATTTTGGCTTCCAAAAACAACCGAAATCACCTCCAAACTCTTTCAAAGCAAAGCCCATCCAAGATCTATCACTTCTATCAATTTCTAAACATCAATTAACATCAAAAACAACCCTAAACTCTTCCTTATATCTCCAGCTATAACAGAACACCAAAATCACCCCCAAAAACCACCATTTTCACAAGCAAAAACTCAAGAATCACAACATATTCGGGATTGGATTGATAAAACCTCTTTTCTAACATCATTTAACATCCAAAATACATTAGAAAACCATCTCAAAACAGAGCCCAACCAATTTCAACGAAAATCCTCAAGATCTCTTCCAAATTCTTGAGTTTTAAGCCTAAATCTTGTTTCTAACATTAAAACCATTCATAAATCTTTAATAAAGGATTGACAACTTGGGAATTTCAGTAAAGAACTGAGTATTTAGAGGAGAAGAACAATCTTACCTCTAAATGATGATTTCTCTTTGATTTGGGCAAAATTCCATGAAATGCAATGTGGAAATCAAAAGGATTTGATGCAAGATTGATTAGGAACCAATAGATGATGGAAATCCCACCAATTGAAGTGAAGATCAATGTGAATTTTGCTGGAGAAAATGTGTTTGGATGATGGGATTTTGAGAGAAAAATGAATGAGAGAAAATTAGGAAAAGTAGTTATGAAAGTTAAAAAGTAGTTTTCACCTTTCTTTTAATTAGTTAAAACATTAATTAAATCACCCAAATTAAGGAAAAATCTGGAGAAAAACATTTTGGGTAAATTAGCTCCTTAAAGATTCAAAGTTTCAATCCTTTACAAAACAGTCACTACTAAACTTTGCAAAAATCGCAATTTGGTCACTACACCGAAATGTAGTATTTCCAAACCTTATTTTGTAAAATTGATTTCACCAATCACCTTTATATATTAAAAGAGGATTTTTAGATATTTTCTATATTTTTAAAACATCCCAAACTAGGCTTTCCCTAAAACTCCCTTTTATATTCAAACCGTTTTTCAGACCGGTCCGGTTCAAACCCTAAACTTCTAAGCCCAAAATTGGGGTGTTACAAGGATCATAAATTTCATGCTTCCTTCACCAAACCAAGTTTGATAACCAACTCTCATGCTTAAAAACCATGCTCAAACAGCACATCAAACCATATTGCCAAACCAAGCACATCAAAACCCATTTTAATATTTTCAAAACTATAATAGCACAAACCGAGAGAGAAATCTACTTCACTTACTTCCGAACTTAAAACGGCGTTTCAAGCCTAGATTTAAGTTCCCAAACCTCTTTTCAAAATCATTCCAAAGCTGGAAAACGCGTTCTCATTCACCAATACGCAACACTACGCTAGCCGACGAGCCAACCAAGCGACCAAAGCCTCCAACGCCTTCTCGATTGCTTCTGGATTACTCTCCCCTATTTTTAGCACATAAGATTAGAGGATTAATGAATCACCATGCATTAAAATCACCAGCCACTCTCTCTAACCCATTGCTCTACTCAAAACAAGCATTTTGGCTATCCGAAATAACCGAAAACATCCCCAAACATTCACCAAACAAAGCCCAGCCAATATCTATCAATTCTAACCTTTTCTAAACATCAATTAACATCAAAAAGCAACATAAACACGACCTTATACCTCCAGCAACAAAAGGTCATCTAAAACACCTTAAAAACCACAAATCTAGCATCTCAAACTTAGGAACTCAAACCTATTCGGGATTTATTTGTTAAAACCTCATTCTCAACATCAAATATCATCCAAAATATGTTAGAAATAAACCTCAAAACAGAGCCTATCATAGAAGTACGAAAATCACCAAGATCTCATCAAGAATCTTGAATTTAACAACTATTTCATGTTTATAACATTAAAACAACTCAAAAACCATTAACAAAGGATTGATAACTTGAGAATTTCAGTAAAAAACTGATCATTAGAGGAGAAGGATGAAGCTTACCTCTAATGGTTGATCTCTCTTCAATTTGGGCAAGTTTTCTTGAAATCCAAAGCAAAAATCAAAAGGATTTGTTGAAACAAAGATAGGAAATCTTTTGGAAGTTAAAATCTCAACAAACACAATGAAAATTGATGAGAGAAAAGTGTTTGGCTGATTGGATTTTGAGAGAAAATGAAAAGAGAAAACTATCGTGAAAGTAGTTATGAAAAAGTCAACTTTGATTTCCTTTTTAATTCTATTTTATTTCTTTAATTAAATCATTATTAAAAGCTCCCAAATTGAAGAGAAATCTGATAAAAACATTTGGTAAAATTAGCTCCTTAAAGATTCAAAGTTTCAATCCTATACAAAATAGTCACTAGTCAACTTTTGCAAAAACTGCATTTTGGTCACTATACCAAAATTTTTATATTTCCAAATCACATTTTGTAAAATTGTTTTCACCATAATCATTTATATAATAAATGAGGATTTTTAGATATTTTTTCATATTTTTAAAACATCCCGAACTAGGTGTTTCCTAAACCAACCTTAAGGGTTAGAACCGTTCCCAACCGACCCGATTCAACGTCTAAAACATCTAGGCCCAAATCCAGGGCGTTACACATGATATTGATTATGAGATTCACATGTACCTTGATATAAATGCTTTTATGAAATGAGATGCATATGAGATCATGTTTTGAGAAATGCTTTTGATGAAACAAGCATGTAAGGTTTTGCCTTGAGACTTTGCATTTTGGGTTAATACATGAGATAGATGGTGCATGTGGTTTAAATTATATGAGTTTTGCTTTGAAAATGATTTCAAACATGAGATAGAAAGAGCATGATGAGATAGAGATTTCTAAATGAGAAATGGTTTTTAAAATGCATTGTTGTTGTTGGTTCGTTTTGAGCATCACTCACTAGGAATTTTTTTACGCTCTCTTTTTCCAACAATGCAGAGAAATAGATTTTGGGGCAGCAAGAAAGCAAGAAAGAATTACCAAGGAGTGACACTTTGCTCAAGTATGGTTTTAAGTTTACACATCAGTAATAAATTGGAAATGGGAGGATGCTTTGTGTTTGGGAGATTGTGTTTTGGAACACCATGTTTTGGGGCAAGTTTAGAATGCCCTTAATGACTTGTAAATGGCCTTTATTTGTTGGATTTTACTTTGGTTTGAGTTTTGATCTTTGAATGGTCTTTTTACATAGGAAGCATGCCTATAGATTTGTTTGTTGCTTATCTCTATGCCTTGTTGATGATATTGCCATGCTTGATTGAGATTTGATGTTTAATCAAGTTGTATGCCTGTTGGAAGTGTATTAGAATGGATTAAAGTGTGAAAAATCAGCAAAAGATGACATTATTGGTACATGCGTACTATTACTTGGGAAATTGTATCGGTACGGGTAAGCCATTCTGGGCTTGGCATACCGATACGGTGGAAAGGGTACCGATACGGTCTCTATAAAAATGAAGGGGCGTATCGATACACGGGGGCGTACCGATACTAATTTTAGCTACTGGAAAACTGTGTATCGATACGGTCCTAGAGCGTATCGATACGAGCTCTTTATCGTTGAATCTGAAGTCTTGTTTGTCGAGGGCGTATCAATACTAGCTTTAAGGTATTGTTATGGTTAAGTGTTATGTTAGTTAAAAGTATCTTTGGAAGTTCAGTTTCTTTATGTTTTAGTCCCTAAATGCTATAAATATAAACTAAATGAGTTTGGATGATTGTTTGGAGCTGATTTATGGCAGAGTGGCATGTAACCTGATTAATTAAAGGATGATATTCTAAAATTGGAAGAAATTCTTATAATTTACTAAATTTACAATTTGGTCCCTAAAATATGTTTGGTTGCAATTGAACCTCTAAATGTTGTTTGAATGAGTCGCAAATGGTTTCGATGCGTAGTCGATCACATAGGGTTATAATGGACATCTAGAAAAGATAAAACAAAAACAAGTAGGGTCGTTTATTGGATTAAACTTCCCGGTTTACTTCAATATTACCCGTGTGACTCGTTCGGTTCAGTCTATCGCCTAGGCCGGGTTGAGGGGTTACAGTGTCATAGTATTAATCATTTATTTTGTGGAACATGAAATTTTAATATTTATTTAATTTTCAAGGTTTCTTTCGCAGAGTACGATGTTGTAGAATACAACGTTGGCGATGCAATAAGGGAAATACTGTCGGAGATGCTTCAGCAAATAATGTCTGAGGTGAATGAGGTAAAAGAGGCTGTCAATACGGGAATTAAGAAGAAAATTGAATGCGGGGAGCCAATAATGTGTGAGGTGAATGGGATAATAGAGTTTCTGAAAACGAGAATTGAGAAGCAAATTAAAGGTGAGGAGAAATTGGATAGTATGAGAGGGGTTGATGATAAGATATTAGGAGAGAAATTAAGTAGTCTTTCTAAAGACGTCACAAAAGTGTGGGTCGACATGAGTAGCTTCAAGAAGATCTTGGACGAGATGATGAACGCTATTGATTTCAAAATGAACTGTTTTGAACTGAAAATAAACCGAATCGAACGGATCACACGAGGAATATTGAAATAAATCGGGAAAGTTTACCTCAATAAACGACTTTTTCTTTTCCTTTTTATCTTGTCTAGATGCAACTTAGTTTCTTATGTGTACGTACACAAGCAGAAGATAAAACACCAACATAATCGCCCTTCGATTAGAGCCGAATAAGGTTTAGGGATCATTTTGTAATTTTCATAAATTATAAGGGTTATTGGAAAATTCGAGTTATTAACCTTTAATTAGGTTCATTACATGCTTCTCGGTGAAATCTCAGCTCAAAATGATATTTAGAACTCAACCAATTGCATACAAGGCAAACAGAGACCATAACGTAAGAAACAGAAACTCAGAACAATTCAAAAACAAGTCCAACGGTCAAACATTTCGGAACAAAATGCCCCGTATCGGAACAACCATTTCGGAACACAGCTGATCATTCTGATATGCGGGTTCGTTTCGAAACCCCTCAAGACACGTTTCAGTACGATGGTTCACAGAAGCAAAATGTTCTGAAATAGACCTCACTGTTCCGAAACACCAAGGCCAATTAGGCCACCATTTCGAAACATGCAAGGGTGTTTTAAAACACCTGGGCCTACATATTGGCAACTTAACATATTTGTTTAAGTCACTTTATGCCCTCCGAAACCATCCCGACACATGCCTTAACATATTGGCAACTTAATTACCCATCAATGACCATATATACGAAGCATAAGCAACATCATAGCATCATTATCGTAAGCTACGTCACTAAAAGCATGCTTCATAGATGTTAAAAGTACCAAAAGGCTAAAATCCAAATGCAAGCATAAAACCAAACACAAAGGCCATTTACAAATCCAAATATACATCTCAAACTTGCACAAAACCAGAAAATACCAAACCAACAACATTCAAAGCATTGGATACCCTCATTGCCCTTATTACACTAGTTCAAAAGCACGATATACTTTTAGCAAAATGTCTTGGTGTGATTCTTCGAAGATGCTGCCTCCAAAAGCCTAATTATCTGCATTGATGAACAAAGAGAGCATAAGCATACAAGCTTAATAAGGATTGCTCAAAACCACATACATCATCAATGCTCAAAACCATTTTTCATTCTTTCGAAACCATTATTTCATTCTTGACAAAACATGCACTTTTTGATCAATCTCATTATATTAAACATCGTGCATCGTGATTCATATAAATTTAGCAATTAAACCATTGCTACTCATGTTTCAAGCTTTCCAAGCATAAACACCATTATGCTAAGCTTAAACCAAAACATGCATCTTTCAAAATATGCATTAACATCATTTTCCACAATAATTCATTTCATTATATTGGCTCACAAGTGATAAACAACAATCTCAAAAACATATATCGGATACACGGATTACCAAGGGTTGTCCCACACCCTACATACACTCTATCAACATTACAAGGCTCACACGCGAGAGCGACCCTCCATCGTTGTGACACATGTGGTGGAGTATTCGGTAAAATCATAACCCCTCAACACCACTTATCGGTAGATGTATAATCCACTAACGAGAGACGAGACAAACACAAGGTTCGCACCCGGGAGCTACCCTCAACAGTTGCAACCTTAAACAATCCTCAATCGTTAGGGTACTTGGATGGAGTATTCGGTACAATCACAACCCCTCAAAATCCAATGCGACTTGTTTAAAGTGCACTCAATCCTATAGCCAGCTAACTATATCTAATTTCATTTATAAAACATTTTATTCAACATCACTTGCCAATATAACCCATAACTCATGCATAACTCACTGTTTTTACAAACCTTTCATGACAAGCCATAAATCAAGCATTAAACCATGCTTCAAATCTCATGCATCAACATATGCATACAAGGATCACTTACTTAGTGCATCCTTAAATCACATGGCATCATCATACACATTCTATACATTCAAAACATGCTTTAAAACAGTAGGTTAATGCAAGTAAAATCAAGTGCAACCAAAGGCTCAAAACTTGCACAACCGAGGGAGAAATTTCGATTTAATTACTTCCAAACTTAATAAAGCGTTTCAAGCTCTTATTAAGTTCCCAAAATCTTTTCTAAAATGTTTCCACGCTGGAAAACCAAATTCCACTCACCGACTCGTGAAACCACGCTTGCCGACGCGACTACCGATCTTCCGAAGCCTCCAAAAACACTTCATTTGTTTCCGGATTACTATCCCCTATTTTCAACACAACAAAATAGAGGTTCAATGCATTAAAATGCATCAAAAACTCCAGCACACACAAGAAATCCCCTAGCCCTGCTCTAAAGCACCAAAACACCCATCTGAAACAACTGAAAACTCAATCGGTTGACCTCTAACCTCAGCCCAGCTATTACCCAACTCATCCAACACATTTTAGGCATTAATCAACATCCAAAAACAACCTAAAACCATCCTTATACGTCCAACAACTCAAATTCCTCAAGAACACCTCAAAAACTCACCCAAAAGCACTTCAAAAACTAAGGATCTCAAGGATTTCGGGATCTATATGATTAAGACTCCACTTCAACACCAAAAACCTTTCAAAACCCATTTAGAAACAATCTCAAACCAGCCATTTAAATCAAACTCCAAAAATCACCTTAAAATCTATTTAGAAACAATCTCAAACCAGTCATAAATGTAACGTTTAATATTATAACTGAAACTGAAATCGTTAGGCAAACATGTTATATTTTTGGTTTCAGATAATAAGTTCAAAACTTTAAATGAAAAAGTTTCGTACTTGTCGTATTACTGAAAAGTCACATTCTACATGTCCTAAATGTGCCACGTTAAATATTAAATAGTGAAAATACTTGGCTAATTTTTAGTGCATATAACTAGGGATGACGTGCTCAAGTATAATAATTTTTCCTGATCACTAACGACATATGAACAACCACGACATTGTAAACCCATAATCTAGATGAAGCGGCACATTCTAGTAGCCCCTTATCTACTTTATGGTAAACATCCCTCTATTATGTTATCCTTTAGGCAACATTTAAATGTTTTTAGACAATTTATAATTATCATTATTTTTCTTTAGTTATGACAGATGTCGATGACTGTCCGTTTCGTTATCGACTTCAAATGGTTGCATGTTAAGTGTGTAAAAGTACTATCATTTCACCCTTTTTTCTATGACAATTATTGCTAAATCTACACCCATTCGAATCACATTGTAGCCCTTCATGCATCAATCACATTGATCTCATCTTTATTATGCTTGATCATTATGTTTGGTTTATTTAGTGAAAAAGATGCTACTTATGTGCAGGTTTGGTGCGAATGCAGATTTTGTCCCTCACTACCCGGGCAACCACTGTCGCGGAAGAGAAAGGAAGAGAGGAAGGAGAAGAATCATCACTCGACGATCCAGATCAAGCTAGATATAGAAGACAACTTCTACTGAAGGAAGCCGATCCATGAGATATAGCCTTGCTGAGCGGAAAAGACAGACAGACTGTTGCCGAGGCAAGCCACTGCCGCGATAATGACCTGCCACACTCGACAATAGAGAAAAAATATGCAAAGTGGAGCGCGTTTTGTAGAGCATGAAAAGCTGAATTTTTCTATGCACTTTGCATTAAGATCGGACTGCGGGAATACCATAAAAACGCCGAAGGAAGGTCAAGAGAAGATTCCACGCGAATGGGAGGATTTTAAGGAAGAAAGATATAATACTTTGAAAGAATACCTTTTCTTTTAATGTGTTTAATTCTAACTTAACTTCCTCCTCAAGAAGGACTTTACCTAAACCTCCTTTATAAATACAAAGACAAAGCCGACCATTAAGGACTTATCATCGAGCTTTTGAGAGAATTTGTAGTGAGCTTTCATTGTCATTATGTTCTAATTTCTTCTTAGAGTTTAGGTTGTATTGTTTAGTAGTTGTGAGAAAATGATTGGATTTTTTTAAAGTTTTTGTTAATGCAATTTTAGTTCAAGGTTTACTTATTCTTGGTTCTTATCTTATTTTCGAGTGAATTGGGAGAGGATCTCGTTAACTATCTATTTGTCCAATATCGAGAGAGTTAGACTCACGAAACAGATAAGCATGGTGTTCATCCCAATTGGGCGAAAACTAACTCAATTTAGGGAAAGGTTCGAGTTTCAACAGCTAAAAAAGCGAAGATTGGTTGGTGTTCATCCTTGGTTCACACTGGGAGGTATTACCAAGGCCTGCACATCAGCACGGCTTCAACTTAAGGATAAGGAGGAGCTACTGAAGGACGCTTTGCCGAACCTTGACGTTGTTCGTTGCTTCCCAGGCAAGGGATTGCCAAGGCAGTTGCTTAATATGTTGCCGCGACAGTGACTTTGGTCTTTGCTGAGGCAATCCGGTGTTCGTTGCATTCAAAGACTGAGACAATCCAATTGGTTTCCACACTACGACACCATATAATCTGGCCCATTTTCTCATCTTGATTACTCAACTTTTAACTACTGGCTTATTTTATTTTCTATTATATAGATTACTCCAAAAACCCAATTATTCACTTTCGTTCTTTACTTTTATTTCCCTTTTCAGTGCGAGACGATAACATTGAAGGTTTCACCAATCCCTGTGGAGACGATACTCAATTCTCATCACTTTATTACTTGAGAAGGCATACTTGCACAATTGCGGGGCACTTTACACACGCAGCAAGTTTTTGGTGCCGCTACCGAGAATTGGCAATAGCAACTTTCAATTTTATTCTCTTGCACATTTTATTTTTAGTATTTTTTTCTTGAAAGCGATAATCAAATTTTGTTTTACATTGGTGTATGACCAGGGAGATCCCAAAGCATTCATTATATGCGCTTGATCCTGAAATCGATCGTAGTTGCCAAAGACTCAAACAAAGGATAAGAGAAGAGATGGCACGTAGAGCTGACAATGCTGATGACAATTGGATTGTCGACGATGATCAGGATGCCCTGGCAGGAGATGGAGAAAACCCGCCACTGCGATTTGCTCAAGTACGAAACCCAACCGTCCGAGATTACCTAGAAAAATATCTAAACGGACTAAATCCTAAAGTTGTCACCCCTGAATTAGAAGCTGACCACTTTGAACTCAAGCCTGTCATGTTCAACATGATCAATACCATGGGACAATTTGGCGGCTCAGCAACTGAAGATGCTAGACAACACCTCAAATCCTTCATATAAATTTGCAATTCATTCAAAATACAGGGAGTCCATGAGGATATTTTAAGGCTAAAATTTTTCCCTATTCACTGAGGGATAGGGCAAAAACCTGGTTAAATAGCATTCATGTAGGATCAATAGGATCTTGGAGTGACTTATGTCGTGATTTCCTTGCTCGTTTTAATCCTACAAATTTAACTAATAAATTGCGTAACGAAATCACATCTTTTCGACAGGCTGATGATGAATCCATGTACGAGGCCTCGGAGCGCTACAAAGAGTTGTTACATAAATGCCCCTTGCACGGATTCCCATTGCGGACACAGGTGACAATGTTCTACAATGCTGTAAACATGACAACAAGGATGATGCTTGATGCCTCAGAAAATGGCATACTCCTAGACAAATAACTAGAGGAAGCAATAGAGATCCTAAATAGGCTGGCCAAAAATGACTATCAATTCTGAACAGCTAGAAAGGGAGGAATCAAACGCCAACCCACAATAAACGAAGTAGAGTCCTCAGAATCGATTTCGTCCCAAATAGCCACCTTGACCAAGTTGGTCATGAACATTCAAAAGCAAAATAATCACTAGGAGATCAAGGTAATGGATTTATTTTGTGAAAATTGTGGAGGTAACCATGTTTCTTCTAAATGTCCACAGAATCCAGAGTCGAGCTTTTGCATTGGAAACTACAACCGAAACAACAACATGATGTCCAACACCTATAACCCGGTTTGGAAGAAACATCATAACTTCTTATGGAGCAACCCCAACAACGCACTCAATCAGAATAATCATAATCCTCCAGCTGTGGGATCCCAACAGAACATGCCTCGGCAATCAATATCGTAGCAATCGATACCGCAGTAGCAACCTATGCAATCTAGTTCTTTGGAAAACTCTCTAAATGCTTTTATGACTCAAACTAGTGCATATATGGCTAACACTGATAAATTCATAAAGAAAACTGATGTTTTTATGGACATGACTGAGATAAGGATGCAGAACCATGAAGCAACCCTAAAGTCATTGGAGACCCAAGTCGGACAATTTGCACAAATCCTGAATTCTAGACCGATGGGAGGATTTCCAAGCGATACTTAAGTTGCTAAGGGAGAAACTCATGAGCAGTGCAAAGCAATCAGTACAAGAAGCGGCAAACAACTGAAGGATCCCTGAACTAATGACTAGGAGGAAACCAAACCAAAGGAGCCCACTGCCGCGGCAAAGCCTGCCAACATTGCCTCGGTAATGCCTGAACCCACTGTCTCGGCCGAATCTGACCACACTGCTACGGCATAGCTTGGCAAAGACACAGAGAAAAACCAGAAGACTGTTGAAAAGTCAGATCAGAAGCCTCAGATCAAATTTCACTACAAGGAACGGATCGAAGACATTCGACTCCCACTACTATTCCCACAGAGGCTAAAACGATAGAAGCAAGAGTACCAATTCAAGAAGTTCCTAGACATCTTGAAGCAGGTCCACATCAAAATACCTTTGGTAGAAGCAATAGAGCAAATGCCAAACTATTCCAAGTTCCTTAAAGACATGGTCTCTAAACGGACAAGAATTGGGGAATTTGAGACCGCTGCCGCAACAGAAGGATGTATGGCCATGCTACACAACCGGACACCACCTAAACTTAAAGATCGTGTGAGCTTCACAATACCATGTGCAATCGGGAATCACTACATGGGGAAGGCATTGTGTGACTTAAGAGCAAGCATAAATTTGATACCAAAATCTGTTTTCCAGAAATTGGGAATTGGAAAGGCCAGACCCACCACAGTCATGCTCCAGTTGGCCGATCGTTCATATGTGCAACCATAAGGAAAAATTGAAGATATACTGGTAATAGTCGATAAGTTTATTTTTCCTGCTGATTTCCTTCTTCTAGATTGGGAGGCAGATGAGCATGAACCTATCATACTCGAGAGACCATTCCTAGCCACCGGGAGGACCTTGATCGATGTGGAAAATTGAGAGCTAAACATGAGGGTAAATGATCAACAAGTCAAACTCAATGTGTTCCAGACCCTCAAACGTGTTGACGATCAAGAAGAATGTCAAATGATTCAAGCAACCGCTGAATTCAAATTGGACAGAGATACACCATGCCTGGGCAGACACTACCTCGACAATGATCCTGGTTACTGCCTCAGCAATCACTGTGACGACTACCTCAACAATTATCTTGACAACCTCCCTAACATCTGCCTCGGCACTGACTTGTCTGAATCCGAAGAAACTGAAGAGACGAAGATTGAGGCACAAGAGGAAGCCTACTTGACAACATCTTGTCTAGGTAAGTATTTCGAACCCCTCAATTACTCAGGAGAGGAAACAAAGGTTGAAAAGCCTTCCATCGAGTAGCCACCGGTTCTTAAATTAAAACAATTTCCTGAACAGTTAAAATATGTTTATTTGGGAACCAACGACACATTGCTCGTAATCATCTCTTCTAAGTTGCAGCCAAAACATGAAAAAAAATTGATCAACATGCTGTGGCAGCAAAAGAGGGCAATGGAGTGGACAATTGCTGATTTGAAAGGAATAAGCCCAGCGGTATGCATGCACAAAATCCTTTTGGAGGATGATCATAAACCTACCATTGAGGCTCAATGGAGGCTTAACCATGCTATGAAAGAGGTAGTGAGAAAAGAAATCATCAAATGGCTTGATACCGGAATCATCTACCCTATCTCCCACAGCACGTGGCTAAGCCCGGTACAATATGTACCAAAGAAAGGTGGAATGACCGTGATAACCAATGAGAACAACGAGTTAATCCCAACCAATACTGTGACCGGTTGGAGGGTTTGTATGAATTATGGCAAGTTGAATAAAGCTGCTAGAAAAGATCATTTTCCTTTACCATTTATTTACCAAATGCTTGATCGACTTGCAGGTAAACCATTTTATTGCTTTCTTGATGGTTATTCAAGTTACAATCAGATTTCCATAGCACCGGACGACCAGGCAAAGACCACCTTTACATGCCCATACGTCATATATGCATTTAGAAGGATGCCATTCGGGCTTTGCAATGCCCCGAAAACCTTCCAAAGATGCTTGATGGCAATTTTCTCCAACATGGTGAAAGATTTCCTAGAGATCTTCATCGACGATTTCTCTGTATACGACGATGACTTTGACAATTGCCTCGGCAATTTGGAAAGGGTACTCACACGATGCGAGGAATCCAATTTGGTCCTAAATTGGGAGAAGTGCCACTTTATGGTGGATGAAGGCATAGTACTCGGCCATAAGATCTCATCAAAGGGCATTGAAGTATACAAGGCCAACTACACTGAAAGGAATCCGAAGCTTCCTAGGACACGATAGGACCTTTGACTTCAATGAAGCATGCACAAAAGCATTCGAAACACTAAAACAAAAACTTGTGTCTGCACCCATTGTATTCCCACCAGACTGGACATTGCCCTTCGAGCTCATGTGCGACGCAAGTGATTATACCGTCGGGGAAGTTCTTAGTCAAAGGAAAGACAAAATCTTTCATGTGATCTACTATGCTACTAAAACACTCAATGAGGCCCAAGTCAACTACACTACCACTGAAAAGGAGTTACTAGTCGTAGTCTTTGCCATTGACAAGTTTCGATCATACCTAATTGGAACCAAGGTGACAGTTCACACGGACCATTCGATGTCAAATACCTATTTTCCAAGAAAGATGCAAAGGCCAAATTGAGTCAATGGATTCTCCTACTACAAGAATTCGATGTCGACATCAGGACAGAAAAGGAACGAAAAATCAAGTTGCCGACCACCTGTCACTACTGGAACAAGGAAGAGAAGACACCACAGGCACAAAAATAGAAGATGTATTCCAAGATGAGAAGCTCTTCATTTCCGACACTACTACCTCGGTAGAGACTGAACTTACTGCCCTGGCGGCAACTGACAGCATTGCCTCGGCAATTTTAGAGTGCATTGCCTCGGCAATACCCTTGACAGTAATGTCTACCTCCCTAACACCCTAGTATGCTGATCTTGTCAATTTTTTAGTTAGTGGTGTATTACCTTATAACCTTAACCATCAAGGAAAGAAGAGGTTCCAACATGATGCTAAGCACTACTTTTGGGACGGGCCTCTTTTGTTTAAACAATGTGCATATCAAGTTATAAGGAGATGTGTCCCTGAAGAAGAACAAAGAGAGGTGCTTCAGTAATGCCATTCTTCACCATATGGAAGACACTTTAAAGGAACTAGAATCGCGACCAAAGTACTATAGTTAGGATTCTATTGGCCGACGCTTTACAAAGATGCCTAGGCTTTCTATAAGCAATGTGACCGATGTCAGCGGATTGGCAATATTTTGAGACAAAACGAGATGCCCCTGCAATACATCCTTGAAGTCAAGCTGTTCGATGTTTGGGGAATTGATTTCATGGGGCCTTTCCCATCTTCATGTGGGAATCTCTACATTCTTCTAGCCGTTGACTATGTTTCAAAGTGGGTCGAAGTCGTTGCAACCCCGAACAATGACTCCAAAATCGTTCAGAAATTCTTGAAAAAACACATATTCACACAGTTCGGAGTACCAAAAGCTATCATTAGTGACGAGGGCAAACACTTCGACAACAAGCTTATTGTCGCGACATTGAAGAAATTTGGGGCCACATATAATCTTTCCACGACATATAACCCACAGACCAATGGGCAAGCCGAAATATCGAATAGAGAGCTTAAGACAATTCTAGAAAAGGTGGTTAACCCATCTCGAAAAGATTGGTCCCTTCGACTTAATGATGCATTATGGGCCTATCGAACAACATTCAAAACCTCATTGGGAATGTCAATATATCGACTTGTGTATGGGAAAACATACCATCTACTAGTTGAGATAGAGCACAAGACATATTGAGTGATAAAGACGATGAATATGGACTGGGAAAATGCTGGACAGAAACGACTCCTAGACCTCAATGAAATAGAGGAATTTCGAGCCCTAGCGTACGACAATGCGAGAATATACAAGGAGAAAACAAAACGATGGCATGATAGCAAGCTACTTCCATGGCAGTTCCTGCCCGGGCAGTTAGTGTTACTCTTCAATTCTAGACTAAAGCTATTCCCAGGAAAACTCCGGTCAAGATGATCTGGACCGTTCGAAGTGGTCAAAGTGTTTCCTCATGGTGCTGTGAAAATCAAATCTACCAAAGATGGGAACGAATTCAAAGTGAACGGACAAAGGTTGAAGCACTATACTGGCCAGCATGTCATGAGGGACAAGGAAGTGATCACTCTAGGAGATGCATCCCCATGCATTTCTTTAGTGTCTTAACATTTTCTCTTGTCTTTATTTTTATTTTTATTTATTTTATATCTTTAAATTTTGTTTAAGAATAAGGTATTATTTTTATTTTATGTTATTTATTTTATTTTTAGGAAGGAGATCAAGAAATAAAGGAAGAGTTGGGCCCAGAAGCTAGACGAGTTGAGCCGACACCCTACAACACATTCCCCTACCCACACGACAAATAGACGCCAACGGCTAGTGAGATGAGTCCCTTGCCAGCACGGCAAGTTCTGCCCAACGACATACAAGCCGCAACGGCTACTTCAACGAACACAAAGCCGCAACGGCTACTTTAATAACTATAAGTCGTAACGGCTATGTAACGGGATTCTTACCGCGCACGCATTAAATGCCGCAACGACTATATTATGCCGTGATCTATATAAACCCTTTTCATCTCTAATCTTAATTTCATAAGTATTCTCGCAATTTTTTCTTTGCTTTCAATTTATGTTTCTCACAACTACTCTCAGATGGCACCAGAACTCAACAAAGGAGAAAGCTCAAGACACACCGAGGAACCAGCCTACAAGAGATTTGCACCACAGGAAGTTGAATGGCGGTTCGAAAAACATTTTATAGGACGACTGTTGAGTGTGTAAAAGTTCTATTATTTACACCCTTTTTAACCCATATTTCTGCTGCATTCAAGCATCATTGCATTGCATTTAGGTTAGTTTTTAGTAAAACATCACAATTATACAAAAGGCACGGATTCTACTAAAAGATGGCTATTTTCGCAGGTATCTGTCATAGTAGACGATGAAGGCAGGCGCAGGGCAGAGAAGCAGGAGAGCGGAACTGGACAAGCAGCCAAAGGAGACGAACCTGTCAAGGACCTGTCGTGACAGCATGGTGACAGCAGATTTATGAAGAGGAAAAGTCAAGTGGACCTCGATAGATAGAGAAAAATCTGCTCGTCTGTCGTGTGAAAGCCAAATATTTTTCCAAGCCCCGGATCAAAAGATATGTCAAGCCAAAGCCCAAGGAGAGGAAATTCCTAGAAACAAGGATGGCGGCTGCAAAGTAGGAGACTTAGAGATTAAGTCTTTATTAGAATCTTACTTCTAATTAAAGTTGTAATCCTTGTTACCTTAGATAACTTGAGCCCAAAGCTTATATAAGGGCATAGATTTAACCTAGGAGGAGAGATCCCTCATTCTACCCCATAACCGATAACCTAAACCCCCCTGCCGTTTACCTGTCACCGATATGTTCTAAATTCCCTCTAGGGCTACGGGTTGTTTTGTAAAGTAGTTGCAAGGGTTGCTTTGTTTTAGGATTTTTCAAGTTCAATAAAATAAACTTCAAGTTCTTTTATCTTGGTTTTAATATCTTGCAAGAGCATCGGGAGAGCATTGTGAGGTTATCCATTTACTTAGCATCGGGAGAGTTAAGTATACGAAAGAGATAAGAGCGCGTTCTCTAGTTTATAGTTGAACCATCTCGTGCCTAGGGATAGGGCGAGGTTAAGTGGCTAAGGAAGAATTCATACACATCGGTGTTCATCCTTCGATTCACGCCGGGAGGTATCATCAAAGACGTGATCATCGACAGACTTGTGCCTAGGGATAGGGCAAGGCAGATCTGGGATTCTTGCCAAGCTTGAAGTAAGGAGTTGGTGTGTCTGCTGCCGCGACTGCCAACGGACAGACGCCGCGACAGGTGCTGTCGGCGACGGGAGCGACGACAGAACTGGAGATCCTAAGCAATTCAATACCTGCACTACTGAGCAACTCAATACCAGCCCATTCTCTCTATCTTGATTTCTCAATCCTTTATTTTACGTTTTTACTTTATTATTCTCGTGACAACTCTTAATTATTTCCTTTGCTTTCGTACAGTAAACAAGGTGAAGTCATTAGCCCAATCCCTGTGGAGACGATATCCGATACTTCGTATCACTTTACTACTTGCGTCGTGTACACTTGCACTATAATTGCGATAGACTATTTTACACGCAACAAGTTTTTGGCGCCGTTGCCGGGGATTGGCAACATAACTACATCTTTCTTTTATTGCACTTTTTATTTTTATTTTTATTTTTTCGTTTTTATTTTTCTTTAATTTTTCTTTTGTGTTTCCAACTCTTGCTTTTCACGAGGTTTTCTTGTTTATGCGCAGATCCAAAAGAGGTGAAGATCCTGAATATAAATTAGATCCAGAGATCGAACGTTCCTTCAATCTCAAGAAACAACTTCGCCGACTTTTAGACAGAAACGAATATCTCGAAGAACAGCTAGAGAAGATGGCCCATAACCAACCTGCTGGTGGACCTGTCGCCAATCCGCCCGCAGCAGGTGGACGACGGTCATGTCGTGACTACATGCTGAATGATCATGTAGAGCTGGAGACCACGCTACCGGATATTGATGTTGATAACTTCGAGCTTAAACCTGTCATGTTTAGTATGATCAACAACGCCGGACAGTTTAGTGGTTCTGCGACAGAAGATGCTAGGGAGCATCTCAAAACGTTCCAGGAGATCTGTGGTTCGTTTAGACTACCAGGAGTTAGTCCGGAGATACTGAGGCTCCGATTATTCCCTCACTCATTGAGAGACAGAGCTAAAACTTGGTGGAATAAACTAACACCGGGTTCTATTATGACTTGGGCAGATCTAACTCGTGAATTCTTATCTCGTTTTAATCCTTCGCATTTATCTGAGCGATTACGTAATGAAATTGCTACTTTTCAACAGGAAGATGACGAGCCAATGCACGAGGCCTGGGACAGGTTTACTACTCTTCTACGAAACTGCCCTATGCATGGATTCCCCGTCTGGAATCAGGTTACAAAGTTCTATAATGCTGCCAATCTACAAACTCGCATCCGAATTGATTCTGCAGCGAATGGATTATTATTGGATAAAGATCCGGATGAGGCCCTGCAAGTTTTGAAAAACCTGGCCAAGAATGAGGAGCAGTTTCCGACTGCTAGAAGAGGGGGTAAACGGGTACTAGCTGTCAAGGACTATGAGGCCGACAGCACTATGAAATCACAGGTAGCATTCCTTACTAAAGCCATGAAACACTTATTGAATGAAGAGGACGTACGAGGATTTGCTGTCGAGGAAGTTTGTACTACTTGTGAGGGAAATCATAGTAAGGATGAATGCCCTATAAATATAGAAGAGGGAAAATATGTTGGAAATTACAAGCCAAACTACAATTCCAACAACTACAATCCTAATTGGAGGAAAGATCCCAAATTTTCTTGGAGTAACCCTAACAATGCGCTGAATCCGCAAGTGCATAATCAGAATCAAGGGGGTCCCCGATTGTTGACGCGACAGCAACAGCAGCCGCAACACCTGCCACAGAACCTGCCGACGCAGCAGCAACAGCAGCCGCCACCTGCCACAAGCAGTGTATTGGAACAGACTCTGGCCACTTTTATGTCTCAGACTGGTACATATATGGAGAATATTAATCAGTTTGTCAAAAAGACGGAAAACTTTATGGATGAAACCAAGATGAGGATGACAAATCATGAGGCGACCTTGAAATCTCTAGAGACACAAATGGGTCAGGTGTCCCAGCACATCAAGCCGAGGCAGAATGGAGGTTTTCCTAGCAATACTGAAAATGCTAGACCACCCCCACATGAGCAATGTAAGGTGATCACTACTAGGAGTGGGAAAAAGTTACCAGGGCAGGAAAAAGAAGCTGAAACAGAAAAGGAACCTGCCTTGGATAAACCTGCCGAGGAAGCTGACCCGACAGGTGACAAACAGACTGCTGCCGATGAGCCTGCCACGACAGCAGAAGCGACAGAGGAGAAAAATGAAGAACATCGTCCTCAGATTCGTATGCAGTGGGAAGGACGTGTTGCTGACTACCGCCCCCCACCACCCTTTCCTCAACGGATAAAGCAAGCTAAGCAAGAATCTCAACTTAAAAAGATTTATGATATTTTTAAACAGGTTCAGATTAATATTCCGTTGTTAGATGCTGTTAGGGAAATGCCCGGTTATGCTAAATTTCTCAAGGATGTCATGTCCAAGAAATACAAACTTGGGGAGTTTGAAACGGTAAGGATGGCAGATGGTTGCATGAGTATTCTTCATCGGCAGCCACCCCAGAAGAAGAAGGATCCAGGGAGTTTCCTCATACCTTGTGTAATCGGTGACAAATTTGTGGGTAAGGCACTTTGTGATCTTGGAGCTAGTGTTAATCTAATGCCCAAATCTGTTTTTCAGAAATTAGGTATTGGGAAGGCGCGGCCCACGACAGTTACCCTACAGCTAGCCGACCGCTCTTACGTTCACCCCGAAGGAAAGATTGAAGACATTTTGGTAAGAGTGGATAAGTTTATTTTTCCTGCTGACTTTCTTATTTTAGATTGCGAGGCAGATGAGAACGCACCAGTCATCCTTGGGCGACCCTTTTTAGCCACGGGAAGATCACTGATTGATGTGGAGAGAGGAGAACTCACCATGCGAGTAAACGATCAAGAGATTAAGTTGAATGTCCTCCAATCAATGAAACGAGCTGATTTGGACGAGGAATGCAAGGCCATCATTGAGGTGACCTTTGATTACCCCTGTTTCAGGTCGGGCTGCCGTGATATAAAATTTGGTCACTGCTGCGACAGTCACTTAAAGACCTGTCACGACAGCAACGACGACAGCTTCGACGACAGTGACTCCTCTGCATCCGATACATCTGACACTGCAGGTCAAGAGGAGGTCGACTGGTTAGACCATCGTCCAGGTAAGTTATTCGAACCCTTGAATTACACTTCGGGTAACCATTTAATCCAAAAGCCATCTACTGTTGAACCACCTGTCTTAGAACTTAAGCCCCTGCCAGGGCAGCTTAAATATGCTTATCTTGGTTGTGATAAAACACTGCCCGTAATCATCTCTGCTAAGCTGCCGCAGGAACAGGAACGACAGCTGGTCGACATGTTAAGACAGCACAAAAAGGCAATTGGATGGACGATAGCAGACATTCAGGGCATTAGTCCGGCAATCTGTATGCATAAAATCCTCCTAGAGGAAGACCATAAGCCGACTATTGATGCCCAGAGGCGGTTAAACCTTGCGATGAAGGAGGTAGTGCGTAAAGAGATAATTAAATGGTTAGACGCTGGTATTATTTACGCCATCTCCGACAGCAAATGGGTAAGCCCGGTGCAATGTGTTCCAAAGAAAGGAGGAATGACAGTGATAACCAATGAAAACAATGAGCTAATCCCAACCAGGACTGTGACCGGTTGGAGGGTTTGTATGGACTATCGGAAGCTTAACAAAGCTACCCGAAAGGACCACTTTCCTTTACCCTTTATTGATCAAATGCTTGATAGATTAGCGGGTAAATCTTATTATTGTTTCCTTGATGGTTATTCAGGTTATAACCAAATTGCTATTGCACCGGAAGATCAAGAGAAAACGACTTTCACATGCCCCTACGGAACATACGCATTTAGGAGAATGCCGTTTGGCCTCTGTAACGCACCTGCCACCTTCCAAAGGTGCATGATGGCAATATTCTCCGACATGGTAGAAGACTTCCTTGAGATTTTCATGGATGATTTTTCCGTTTTTGGAGACAATTTTGAGAGCTGCCTCGGCAACCTTCAAAAGGTACTTGAAAGATGTGAAAAAGCTAATCTTGTTCTTAATTGGGAAAAATGCCATTTTATGGTAGATGAAGGGATAGTTTTAGGCCATAAGATTAGCTGCCGTGGGATAGAAGTCGACAGGGCAAAAATATAGGTCATTGAAAAGCTGCCGCCACCAACAACTGTCAAGGGCATTAGAAGTTTTTTAGGACATGCTGGTTTTTATAGGAGATTCATTGCAAATTTCTCAAAAATCACCAGGCCTCTATGTCATCTCCTAGAGCAGAACCGACCCTTTGACTTTAGCAAAGAATGTACTGAAGCATTCAAGGTTCTGAAGGAAAAATTAGTGACAGCCCCCATAGTACAGCCACCAGACTGGACACAACCGTTTGAGATCATGTGTGATGCTAGTGACTATGCTGTCGGGGCAGCACTTGGGCAGCGCAAGGACAGGCTGTTTCACGTCATATACTATGCCAGCAAAACATTAAATGAAGCCCAAGTGAACTATACCACCACAGAAAAGGAGCTGTTAGCTGTGGTGTTCTCCATCGACAAGTTTCGTTCTTACATACTTGGAACGAAGGTTATAATACACACCGACCATTCTGCCCTCAAGTATTTGTTTGCAAAGAAGGATGCAAAGCCTAGGTTGATACGATGGATCTTGCTATTACAAGAATTCGACCTTGAGATCAAAGACAAAAAGGGGACAGAAAATCAAGTGGCAGACCACTTGTCGAGGTTGGACATGGGACAGAGTCTACCTTTAGATGAGACACAAATACTTGAGACCTTCCCAGATGAACAACTCTTTGCTGCCGCAATAGCTGTCGCGACAGCCATGGCGGCAGGTAAGTCTTCTAACCTTCCCTGGTATGCTGATTTCGTTAATTATATAGTTAGCGGAATATTACCTTCTGATCTTAATTATCAAGCAAGGAAGAGGTTCCAAAATGATGTGAAACATTATTATTGGGACGAACCTCTTCTTTTCAAAATGTGCGCAGATCAGGTTATAAGAAGGTGTGTACCACAAGAAGAACAAGAAGACATTCTCCATCACTGTCATGCGTCACAATATGGAGGTCACTTAGGAGGCAATAAAACTGCTGCCAAGGTGCTGCAGTCAGGGTTCTACTGGCCGACACTATATAAAGATGCACAGGAATTTTACAGAAACTGTGACAGGTGCCAGAGGACAGGTAACATCTCGAGGAGAAACGAGATGCCACTGCAGAATATTTTAGAAGTAGAGATCTTTGATGTTTGGGGGATTGATTTTATGGGACCTTTTCCATCTTCGTGTGGAAACCTTTACATCCTCCTAGCAGTGGACTATGTCTCCAAGTGGGTAGAAGCAATCGCAACGCAAAAGAATGATGCCAAAACGGTCCAAAAGTTTCTGCACAAAAACATTTTTTCTCGATTTGGCATCCCTAGAGCGATTATCAGTGATGAAGGGAGACATTTCGATAATAGGGTAATTGCTGCCGCTTTAAAAAAATATGGTGTCAAGCACAGGATCGCGACAGCATACCACCCACAGACCAATGGACAGGCTGAGATCTCAAATAGGGAAGAGAAGAACATCCTTGAAAAGATGGTTAAACCAACTAGGAAAGACTGGTCTTTACTTCTGAATGATGCATTATGGGCATACAGGACAGCTTTCAAGACTCCATTGGGCATGTCTCCATTCCGACTGATTTACGGGAAAACCTGTCACCTGCCTGTCGAGATCGAGCACAAGGCATATTGGGCAATTAAGGCAGTGAACATGGACTTGGATAAGGCCGGCCAGAAAAGGTTATTGGATCTGAACGAAATCGAAGAATTACGGACAATGGCCTACGATAATGCAAGGATTTACAAGGAAAAGACTAAGAAGTGGCATGACAAGAAGTTGCTGCCACGACAGTTCTGCCCAGGGCAGCTTGTGTTATTGTTTAATTCTAGGTTGAAACTCTTTCCAGGGAAGCTAAAATCTAGATGGTCTGGCCCGTTCCAAGTGGTTCAAGTTTTTCCCCATGGTGCCATTACAATTCAATCATTAAAAGATGGGCATCAATTCAAAGTCAATGGACAACGCCTCAAGCACTATCAGGGGACTGAAGCCCCAAGACTACAGGAAGTGGTTACTTTAGATGATGCCCCACAAGGCATCACTAATTTAACCTAATTTTTATTTTTATTTATTTTATTATTATTAGGAAATTAGGTTTATTTTAATAATGTTTTGTTTAATAATTTCAGTTTTTAGGAAATAAAGGAGTCAAGAAGAAAAGAAGAAGTGGCCCAAGCCCACCGCCCATCCATCAAGCCCACTAAAGCCCATTCATTAAAGCCTGCCGTTTCAGCTGCCGCCGCAGACGGACAAGACAGGCTGTCAACAGACTGACACGGCAGACGCAGAAGCGTGCGGCAGACGCACAGCAGACGCATTAATACGGGTCAGACGCGTCAGACACGCTATATTCAATCTGTCGCCCCGTTATTCTCGCCTGCCGTTGCGGCATTAAATGGGCAGCTCCCCAACAGCTATATAACCCCCTTCTCCCTTTCACTTTTCATCACTTCAGATTTTCTCTCTTGCTATTCTCCTCTAGTTTTATCTATTTTTCTTTCATTTGCAGCCCTTGCAACTAAAAATGTCTTCAAGACAAAACCGACAAAACACCGCTGCCGCTTCTTCTTCAGCAGCAGCAGCCCCGTTCGCTAACAAGGAACTATGGGAGGAGCGGAGCTTCATCTATAACAGAGATGCCCCCCATATGGGACTCCGGCCGTTCATAATGAAGGCCATAACAGCACAACTGTGGGAGGATTTCGCCGAGCAACCGGCAGAGCTTAATGACACTCTGGTCAGGGAATTTTACGCAGCGATCGACAGCAAGACGGCGACATCTGTCACCGTCTGAGGAGTGACAGTCCCTTTCACCGCCAGCAGCATCAACCATGTATTCGGCCTCTTCCTTGGCCCCAATGATGATGGGCATCAACAATTTTGGGACACCCTCGACGCTGCCGGACATGATGCTGTCATGAGGGCATTGACAGAAGCGGGAACGACATGGAGCACCAGTAAGAAGAACCCCCACTCTGTCAACAGGGGGCAGCTACTCCCTGAGGCAAAACTATGGAACGCGTTTATCAAAAAGCGTATCCTGCCCTCATCTCACCATACGACAGTCAACAGGCAGCGGTTGGCCCTCATCCACTCTATCATGCATGACAGGCCCATTAACGTGGGCAGGTACATGAGGGACAGCATCCTCGATTGTGCATTCCGCTCGGACTCGCGACTATGCCTACCGTCGACCATCACTGCCCTCTGCCGCTGTGCTGCCGTACCAGAGGAGCCATCCGACAAAATTAAGAAGGTCAGCGGCTGGACAGACAGCAACATCTCCAGCCTCATGGAGGTCGTAGCTGCATCTCCCATCAACGCCTTCGACCCAAACGCCCCTCCTGCTGAGTCTGATGATGAGCCGGCCACCGAACCTGCCCCAGAAGCTGCCACCAACACCGCTCCGACAGATCAGAACGCCCAGATCCTTGCTGCCATCCTGAGGGTAGAGGAGCGCCAGATGGGCTTAATGACTTTCATCCGTGACTTCTCCAATGCTACGGTAAATTTCATTACCAATACTTTGAATTATACGGATGTCAATTTCCCAACCTTCCCCGCCCATTATTTCAATATACCCTCCCCCACTCCCACACCACCTGTCTCTCCCCACGGAGAATCTGCCTCCTCCACACCATCCCCGACGGCAGCCGGCAGCCCCTCGGCAGACACTTCCCCTCGAGGAACAAAGCGAGCTGCCACTGATGACAGCCCTATTGTCCGGAGGAATTTGGACAGCGCCTTCACAAGAGTGAAACGAATTAAGCATGTGGCCGACAAAAGAAGGCTGTCCAAAGCCATCACGAGTGACAGCTGGGACAGCAGCAGCAGTTCCGATGTCAGACTAGTGGAGCAACATGCCCTTCAACAGGCCGATGAACCTATTGAGCAACCTGCTGTTGAACCTGTCCAGCCCCCTCCTCAGCGCAGGCGCCGCCATCAGATCCGCGTCAGCAGCAGCAGTGAGAGCAGCACGTGAAAATTTAAGTATTTATTGTCTCTTATTGCTGCCTGCCTTTATATTTTGTGATGTACTTTTTTTTCATGTCATTTTGCATTGAGGGCAATGCAACCCTTGAGTTTGGGGGTGGCAACCCTCCATCATTAATGGAGTCTTTAGCACATCTTTTAATTATTGTTGTGTCTTTTTATTTAAGTTCTTTAAAAAAAAAAACAGAAAATTAAAACTGTTGGCTTAAAACTGTGAAGTTAACTTACCTGTCATGACAGCTCTATAGTGGCAGCATCTTTAGGACAGATTAAGGAAAAGTTTAGAGCCTTTCTATAGTTCTGAAAATTTAAACACTTTTGTGACTGTTATACTGCTTAGATTTCTGTTAGCCAAACTAGAATAGGAAAACTTAGCACTTAGAGTAGAAAAGAGACTAGAATCTCAGGAAACCTAGAGGTGCCTACCACCGGCTCTAGGCAGATAACCAGAGAAAAACTTCTAGAGGTGCCTATCACCGGCTCTAGACAGTTAACTAGAGGTGCCTGAAATACTGGCTCTAGTAAAAGAGAAGAAGTTTAAAAAAAGGAAATAACTAGAGGTGCCCAATTCTGGCTCTAGTAAGAAAAAGAAAGAAAACAGTCTCGTAGGAAAAACTCTAAACAAGCTAAAGCCAATTATTCTAGTGAAACTAAGAGAGTCTTGGCATATAACTGTCACAAGCATGCACACACTGCACGAGAGCTATAGGGAGATTCCGGACAGATCCTAACCTTTCCGACAGGTTGCAGCCGCCATAGAGAATGAGCGACGGGTAAGGGACAGTTCACTGTTTGAAGGCCAACACAAAAAAATATTCATTTTTCTTTCTTAATTGCTTGAGGGCAAGCAAAGACTTGAGTTTGGGGGTGTGTTGAGTGTGTAAAAGTTCTATTATTTACACCCTTTTTAACCCATATTTCTGCTGCATTCAAGCATCATTGCATTGCATTTAGGTTAGTTTTTAGTAAAACATCACAATTATACAAAAGGCACGGATTCTACTAAAAGATGGCTATTTTCGCAGGTATCTGTCATAGTAGACGATGAAGGTAGGCGCAGGGCAGAGAAGCAGGAGAGCGGAACTGGACAAGCAGCCAAACGAGACGAACCTGTCAAGGACCTGTCGTGACAGCATGGTGACAGCAGATTTATGAAGAGGAAAAGTCAAGTGGACCTCGATAGATAGAGAAAAATCTGCTCGTCTGTCGTGTGAAAGCCAAATATTTTTCCAAGCCCCGGATCAAAAGATATGTCAAGCCAAAGCCCAAGGAGAGGAAATTCCTAGAAACAAGGATGGCGGCTGCAAAGTAGGAGACTTAGAGATTAAGTCTTTATTAGAATCTTACTTCTAATTAAAGTTGTAATCCTTGTTACCTTAGATAATTTGAGCCCAAAGCTTATATAAGGGCATAGATTTAACCTAGGAGGAGAGATCCCTCATTCTACCCCATAACCGATAACCTAAACCCCCCTGCCGTTTACCTGTCACCGATATGTTCTAAATTCCCTCTAGGGCTACGGGTTGTTTTGTAAAGTAGTTGCAAGGGTTGCTTTGTTTTAGGATTTTTCAAGTTCAATAAAATAAACTTCAAGTTCTTTTATCTTGGTTTTAATATCTTGCAAGAGCATCGGGAGAGCATTGTGAGGTTATCCATTTACTTAGCATCGGGAGAGTTAAGTATACGAAAGAGATAAGAGCGCGTTCTCTAGTTTATAGTTGAACCATCTCGTGCCTAGGGATAGGGCGAGGTTAAGTGGCTAAGGAAGAATTCATACACATCGGTGTTCATCCTTCGATTCACGCCGGGAGGTATCATCAAAGACGTGATCATCGACAGACTTGTGCCTAGGGATAGGGCAAGGCAGATCTGGGATTCTTGCCAAGCTTGAAGTAAGGAGTTGGTGTGTCTGCTGCCGCGACTGCCAACGGACAGACGCCGCGACAGGTGCTGTCGGCGACGGGAGCGACGACAGAACTGGAGATCCTAAGCAATTCAATACCTGCACTACTGAGCAACTCAATACCAGCCCATTCTCTCTATCTTGATTTCTCAATCCTTTATTTTACGTTTTTACTTTATTATTCTCGTGACAACTCTTAATTATTTCCTTTGCTTTCGTGCAGTAAACAAGGTGAAGTCATTAGCCCAATCCCTGTGGAGACGATATCCGATACTTCGTATCACTTTACTACTTGCGTCGTGTACACTTGCACTATAATTGCGATAGACTATTTTACACGCAACAACGACAAGTGTGGGAGGAACAAGGCTTCTATTATTTCGACTCCACCTCCGACTTTGGCCTCGAACAGTTCATCTTCAACAAAATTGCTTATCAAAAGTGGCAAATCTTTTTTCACCAACTGGAGCCGGCGAACATCACATGGGTGAGAGAGTTCTACGCCCACTCCCTAAATCCCAACAATCTTTTTGTACATGTTAGAGGCACGACCATCCCTGTAGATCCCAAATCGATAAATCTATATTACGGCATTCACGTGGAGAAGGATGAACACAAGGCATTCAAAGAACAACTCACAGACGCAGATTACGAGGAAATTAAAGAGGAGCTATGCATTGTCAGCACGACATCGAATGTCGAGGCACATAAGGGGACGGTAAACCGCCGAAGGCTTCGGCCCGAGGCAAAACTCTGGAATACTTTTGTAAAACGTTGTCTTATGCCTACCTCTTATAACAGTACCGTAGATAAACCTAGGCTGACACTTATACACTCTATTTTGCACAATAGAACTATTAATGTGGGTAACATAATTTGTGATGATGTACCAATGCAGCCTAAAAGAGAGATGTCCTCTACTTCCCGATGCTCATCACCGGCCTCTGCAAACAAAAAAAAGGTCCCAACCGATCCGACCGATGAATATACTCCAAAGAGGAATGGGTGGGACAAGGAAATATACTACAAAATGATACAGATAACTAAAGTCGAACCGGTCTCTACACCAGTACAAGGCACTGCCGCGGCGACATCCCAGAAACTCCTGCACCCTCTACCTCTTCAGTGACCCTGCAACATATCGCCCATAAGTTGGAAGAGATGGACCGAAGGCAGAAACAGTTCATACGATTCATGAGGGACTTCACCCATTCAATCACCCAAGTGCTCAAAGAGAAGTTCCCGGAAAGCACTATGCCGTTCCCTGCCAACCTCACTACCGAGGCAGCTCCAGATACCCCTGCCGCGGCAATACCCACCTTTTCTGCCTCGGCAACACACGCCTTCTCTACATCACCATTACCCAATCTTCTGATGGATGAGCCGATCCGCACCGAGTCCTTGTTAGATTGGTCTGACACCATGCACTCCCTCCTCAAGAAATTTGACAAAGCTGCCTCTCAATCACTCAAGTGCAAGGCAACAACAACTGAGGAGATTTTCCTTGACATGGACGATGAAGAAGAAGTACCACCCAAGCGAAGCCAACTCCTCCGACGCGCACCCAACCACCAAGATCCACCAAACGAATCAAGACGACGGCCAAGAGAAAGTTCATAATTCCCGATGATAATGAGGACTCCTCCGAGTCCCCAGCAATCTAGTTTTTCTTTCTTCTCTTGCCTTTTATTTTGCCTTTATATTTTGTGATCTGTATTGATGCATTGAGGGCAATGCTTGTCTTGAGTTTGGGGGAGTGTAGGTCACTGCCGAGGCAACAACTTCTGCGGCAGGTCATTATCTAAAAGCAATGTAGTTTTTCTTTAAATGAGTAATACTTTCCTAGTTCTTTAATTTGACTTAGAATTGCCGAGACTTGCAAAACTCTTCCAGTGATGGAAACTACCTTAACACTTCAAAATACATTTTAAAGGTTAGGATGACTATTAGGAAACACTTAGAATCAGACTATGGGGGCTGAAAACGAAAATAAAATTTTGTGACTTGTATGATTTAAGGAGTTCTAGGACACTTAGGACATAGACTTGCTTAGAAAGAAAATTTGGGTAAGAAGTTAGAGGTGCCTAACACCGGCTCTAGCTTAAGGCGAGTTGAAGCAATCTCTTTGAAGATTAAGGACTTTGGCAAGTAATTATTTTGTTTTCTACTATTTCCATTGCTTGAGGATAAGCAATAGTTCGAGTTTGGGCGTGTGTTAAGTGTCTAAAAGTACTATCATTTCACCCTTTTTCTATGACAATTATTGCTAAATCTACACCCATTCAAATCACATTGTATCCCTCCATGCATCAATCACATTGATCTCATCTTTATTAGGCTTGATCATTATGTTTCATTTATTTAGTGAAAAAGATGCTACTTATGTGCATGATTGGTGCGAATGCAGATTTTGTCACTCACTGCCCGGGCAACCACTGCCGCTGCAGTGAAGGAAAGAGAGGAGGGAGTAGAATCATCACTCGACGGTCCAGATCAAGATAGCTATGGAAGACAGCTTCTACTGAAGGAAGCCGAACCATGGGATATAGACTTGTTGAGCGAAAAAGACAGACATGATGTTATCGAAGCAAGCCATTGCCGCGACAATGACCTGAGAAAATATGCAAAGTGGAGCGCGTTTGAAGAGCATGAAAAGTTAAATTTTTCTATGCACTTTGCAAGAAGATCGGACTGCGAGACGACCATGAAAACGCTGAAGGAAGGTTAAGAAAAGAATATTGACTTATTTTATTTTCTGTTATTTAGATTACTCCAAAAACCCAATTGTTCACTTGTGTTCTTTACTTTTATTTCCTTTTTCAGTGCGAGATGATAACATTGAAGGTTTCACCAATCCCTGTGGAGACGATACTCAATACTCATCACTTTATTACTTGAGACGTGTATGTAGAAAAGTGCTATGTGCAGAGAAGAAAGATTATTTCTCTGTATTTCTTGATATCTTTTATTGATAAAGTAGTACCTATTTATAGGTTACAAAAGGAGACTAATCTAGGAAAATTACATAAAATCAGCAACTATATTATTGCTAAATCTCTAAATGTTAGCAGCTAAATATTTGGGAATATAATTTCCTAACTTTATGTAATTTACAATCTAATCTTTATTTTAAATGCCAATTATCTACACTCCCCCTCAGGCTGGTGAGTATATATTGTAGAGTCCCAGCTTGGATATGAATTCGTCAAAGGTAACTCTTGGTAGTGCCTTGGTGAGTACATCGGCTAGCTGCTTCTTTGTAGAGACAAAGTTAAGTTTAACCACTCCATTGTTGACCTTTTCTGAAATAAAGTGTCTATCGATCTCCACCTGCTTTGTCCTGTCATGTTGGACTGGATTTTTAGCAATACTAATAGCTGATTGGCTATCAGTTTGCAATTCAAATTGACTGCAACTATCAAGTCCCAGTTCTGCCAAAAGTCTCTTAAGCCATATTCCCTCGCAAATTCCCAAAGCAAGAGCTCTATATTATGCCTCAGCACTGCTTTTTGACACAACTGATTGTTTTTTACTTCTCCATGTCACCAAATTTCCCCAAACAAAGGAGCAATATCCACTAGTTGACCTTCGGTCTGTTAACTCTCCAGCCCAACTTGAATCAGTAAAGATTTTTACTGTTCTGTCTTCATTCTTTTTGAAAATCAAACCATGGCCAGGAGTCATTTTTAGATACCTTAGAATTCTGTAGACTGCATCAAGGTGCTCCTCTCTCGGGTCACACATGTATTGGCTTACAATGCTGACAGAAAATGCTATATCTGGTCGTGTAAGTGACAAATAAATTAATTTCCCCACAAGTCTTTGGTACTGTTCCTTGGTAACAGGAATTCCCAACTCATCTTTCCTTAACTTCAAGTTGATCTCCATAGGAGTTTCTGCTGGCTTACAACCCATCATTCCAGTTTCTTCAAGTAAATCTAAAACATATTTTCTCTGATTAATAACAATGCCCATCTTGGATCTTGCTACCTCCATTCCCAAGAAGTATTTGAGATTTCCAAGATCATTGGTTTCGAATTCAAAGGACAGTATCTTCTTTAGTTGTTCTATCTCATAAACATCATCTCATGTAATGATAATATCGTCTACATAAACAATTAGAATTGCCTTTTTCCACATGGAGCTGTTTTTACAAACAAAGTGTGATCAGTTTGACATTGCTTGTACCCATTTTTAAGAATGACTCTAGTAAATTTATCAAACCAGGCCCTTGGAGATTGTTTTAATCCATATAAAGATTTTTCCAATTTACAAACCTTTTGATCATTACGATGTAGTTTCATACCTGGAGGAATTTTCATGTAGACCTCTTCTTCCAGAATCCCATTCAAGAATGCATTCTTAATGTCCAGTTGATGAAGTTCCCAATCTTTATTTGCTGCCAAAGATAACAACACTCGAACTGAATTTAGTTTTGCAACAGGAGCAAAAGTTTCTTCATAATCTATTCCATAGGATTGTGTAAATCCTTTGGCCACAAGTCTAGCCTTAAATCTCTCCACAATACCATCAGAATTGTACTTCACTGTAAAAATCCATTTACAACCTACTGGTTTTTTACCTGGTGGTAAATCGACAAGAGTCCATGTTTTATTACCTTCAAGTGCACTAATCTTTTCATCAACTGCCCTCTTCCATTGAGGATCTTCTAAAGCTTCTTCTATTGTTTTAGGGACAAAGATTCTGTCAACATTTGCAGTAAAAGCCTTGAATGAAGGATTTAGTTTTCCATATGCTACAAACCTTTGAATTGGATGGTTAGTGCACTTTCTCACACCTTTCCTTTGAGCAATGGGCAAATCAACAGTATCAATAATAGGAATAGGAGCTGTATTTTGAGAAATTCCCATACCTTCCAAGTGTTCTGAGGCTGTAGGGCTGAGTTCCAGTTCTCGGCAGTCTCCAAGTTGTATGTTGGTCTCTTTAATAGGCTTTTGTCTCCTTTTATAGACACTAAGTTCCCTCTTCTCAAATTGCTCAGGTTGGGTCTTTTGAGGAGTTTGTGGTGAGCTAGGAACTGGAGATTGTGTGGGTCATGAAGATGGTATAGGTTCTGAAGGAGAAGTTATAGTTGTGAAGGGTTGAACTGTAGGTTCTGAAGGAAGTATGGGTTTTGAAGGAGAAGGTATAGATATGATAGGTTGAGCTATAAAAGGCTGAAAATCATCAATAAACTGAAAACCATCAAAAAGCTGAGGTTTTCTTACACTCTCACCCTAAATTTCAGCCTTGGAGTAAAAAGGATTGTTTTCCAAGAAAGTAACATCCATGGTGGTATAGGTTCTTTTAGTGACAGGTGAGTAACACTTGTAGCCCTTCTTAGTGGAAGAATATCCTAAGAAAATGCACTTAAGAGCTCGAGGATCAAGTTTAGACCGAGAATGATGATAAATATGGACAAAAACAGTACACCCAAAGACTTTTAATGGCAGATTGGAAGAAAGTGGCTGAAAATTAGAAAAATAATGAAGAAAAACATCTTGAGATACCTTAAATTGCAAGGGTTTACTAGGCAACCTATTTATAAGGTATGTGGCTGTAAGAATGGCTTCCCCCCAAAAGAATTTAGGAACATTTATGGAAAATAATAATGACCTTGCTACCTCTAAAAGGTGCCTATTTTTTTCTCTCAGCAACCCCATTCTGTTGAGGAGAATCAACACAAGAGCTAATATGAAGAATTCCTTTCTCCTGAAAATAGGATCCTAGAGTTCTAGTGAAATACTCACTGCCATTATCAGTGTGAAAAATTTGAATTTTTGTTTTAAATTGAGTCTCAATCAGGTTCTGAAATCTTCTAAACACACTCTCAGTTTCAGATTTTTCTTTCATTAAAAAAGTCCAAGTGAGTCTAGAGTGATCATCTATAAAAGTAATGAAACACCTAGAACCATCTATATTTTTCACTCTCGAAGGGCCCCAAATGTCACTGTGAACAATGGAAAAGGGATGAGAAGATTTGTATTTGGATGGAGGGTATGAATTTTTTGTGTGTTTAGCAAGTGGACAGATTTCACAAGTAAAAAAATTTGGACTTGTATTTTGAAATAAATGAGGAAACATTTTGGCAAGGTACTGAAAATTAGGATGTCCCAGTCTGTAATGCCATAATAAAACATTTGGAGAAGAATTAGAACCATGATTAGGAAAAAAGTTTGGTTGAGAACAACTTGAGTTGGCTTGTCTATGTAGAGATGGTTGGCCTTGAAGAATGTAGAGGCCACCACACAACCTAGCACTTCCAATCACCTTCCCCGAGTCCATAGCCTGAAATTCACAAACATGTGGAGAAAATTTAATAGTGCAGCGGAAATCAGTAGAGAGTTTACTGACAAAGAGAAGATTGCAAGCTAAATTAGGCACATATAACACATTCAATAATTCAATGTTTTCAGAAACTCGAATTGAACCACTCCCTTCAGTGGGTGATAAAGAGCCATCTACAGTCTTTATGTGAGAAGGAAAATTTAATTTCTGAAACTTCTGAAACAACGTCACATCTCCTGTCATGTGATCTGATGCCCCTGAATCCACAATCCATGATGTGCAATTATTATCAGCCAAATTTGTAAAAATTGTACTACCTCCATGAGTCTTAGAAGTCACATTGGTTTGCTGAAAGGATGAATGTGGCTGTAGATTATCAGCATCAATGGGCTGCTGGAAGGTTGAAGATGGCTGGAAGTTATCAACAACATTGAGCTGCTGAAATCTGTTGTAAGGCTGGAAATTGCCAACAGCAGTGGGCTGCTGGAATTTTTTTAAAGGTTGAAATACATCATCTGAAATATTTTCTGAACTGATTGCAGAAGATGTATACATCTCGCAAATTTTAGGATCTAAAACCTAATCTGATACCATGTAGAAAAGTGGTATGTGCAGAGAAGAAAGATTATTTCTCTGTATTTCTTGATATCTTTTATTGATAAAGTAGTACCTATTTATAGGTTACAAAAGGAGACTAATCTATGAAAAGTACATAAAATCAGCAACTATATTATTGCTAAACCCCTAAATGTTAGCAGCTAAATATTTGGGAATATAATTTCCTAACTTTATGTAATTTACAATCTAATTTTTATTTTAAATGCCAATTATCTACAGTGTATACTTGCACAATTATGGGGCACTTAACTCACGTAACACGGCACCTGATGGCAGCCCTTACGAAGGGCATAATTTTGAAGTTAGAATTTTTCCCACCTAACTACCCTATGAAACCTCCTAAGGTAATATAATACACCTACCTTGTTGTTTTATCTTGTTACTTTTTTATGCTGAAGCATTTCAAAGATAACGGTTATCTGTTTATGTAGTTTGCATTTCAATTTGATGAGGACGTATTCCATCCCAACTTCACTGAATCTGGCGGCATTAGGCTGGAAATCCTCCATGAAATGTGGAGCCATAATATCAGAGTTGTAGAGATTCTTGCGCGTATATTGGATTTGCTACGTGCTCCAAACCCAGACGACCCTCACCCGAATTGTGAGGGTTCTGCTCTGATTTACAGGAACAATCCCATCGCTTTGCAAGGTATGCGAGGAAGATTTTTTTGGGTTGAAATGTATTGGCCACATCTTCACTAAAAAGATTAATTTTGACTGTTTATGTATTTTCCACATCGTCTTCTATGTTAAGCTTTTAATAAAATGTAGTTAAAGTTGTGTAAAGTTCTGAAACAACAAACTCAAGATGTTTAGCCATGAATTTCACAATTTCTGTTAATATTTTTAGTCTAAAATATAACATATCGAAACTTTGTGTATGTAACACCCCTAAAATACTATTAGAAATTAATTTTGTTGAATGGTTAGAAAGGGAACAAAAATAAAACAAATGAATATGGTCCCAAGGAGATTCAAACCCCTGACTTTAGCCTGGTAAGCAATTGCCTTAACTACTTAAGCTAAAGCTAAGCTCTGTCAAGTTCTTGTCTGTTTTAATCATAAACTAAAACCCTATGTTGTATCTAAAATTAAATAAAATACTAAAGTACCCATCTACCCATCATGATTATGTGCTCAGTTCGAGAGTTTGAGAGAAGTTTCTAGAGAAACTCTTCATCTCCCTCCCCCAACCCCTTGTATGCCTCCCTGATCTAAGCCACCCCTCGGTGGTGGCTGTCACCGCTGGTATCAACTGGAGCGTTGTCGCAGCCTGGTCTCGTTAACGTTAGCCACGCACGCATCGACCTTGTCATTCGCCGAGGAGAGTAAGATTGAGTTCAGCGAGAATCCAAATGTTGCCCCTCTGTTTTCTTTCGTTTCCAGCTGCCTCTGTTGTCGATGAGGCGCATCGATGGTCTGAGCGCGTTCAACGTGATGGGGCGAACAAAACCTGACCGAACTGTAACATCCTCAACCCGCCTTAGAAGAAAATTGGACTTTAAGATTTTACTTAAAAGAAAAACTAATACCCATGACTATTTTGGTTTACAAGTTAGGGCTCGATGTAAGAAAATGGGGTAATATTTTAAAACATTTTAATTAAAATAATAATTATATCTATTTTCAAGCATGAATCATGTGTGCAAATCACTACCTATAAATTTTAAAACACCACATTAGCTCACGTCATATCCTTGACTAATATCAATTTCATTCATCTTCAAATTACCATCAATGATTACAAATCAATTACAAAATCATACCTTAATTTAGTTATTTTATTTAATTCATACATAATTAAGGAGAAGAGATCTTCATAAATGACAATACATTCAAAAACCTCTTTCATTACTTATCTAATTACTCAACAACTAGCTATCTTTCTTTAATATTCTTTTATAAACATGTGATAATAAATTTTGTGAGACCCACAATCTTATTCATACCATAATCTCATTTTTTAAGAGAGTGAGTCCATATAACTGCAACTTAGAGAACCAAATTATTATTACAATCTGATATTCTTAGGGGATCGATCCCTAGCTTATTGCATCTTCAGGTTATAATTTAGAAAACCATGTGAAAATTCAAGGCTTATTCAGGTTACAACAATTATTAAAACCATGTCTCTTTTCAATATCTACATTTCATGGATCGATCAATTACTCATATAGTCTACTCATTATATTAAACTTTGAAACTTCAACTCTAGGCATAAGATCATCATGCATTCGATAGTCTTCCTTAAACAAACAATTATCTACTCAAGTTATAAGTATTCATTAGAAATCATGACATGCAAGCATATACCACCATGTTTTGAATATAATCAAGTGATTTTGTCAAGTTGAACAATCTTAGCTTAAGACTCTAACAACAAGTATCAAGCATGAACTTATTTCACATTGGGCAACCAACTAACCAAAGAACTTTCATGTTTCCTTTTTCATTTACTATAACATAGCATTTACCTTACACAAGAGTTCGAATATTGCATAGTATATACCTGACCACTTAACAATCAATTAGACACATACACGTTCACTTATAGATTAATTAACATAGATCTTCTACAAATTTACTCAACATGTGCCTAGATAAAACATTTCATCATACTTAACATCGATAAGACCTATTCATACTCACATAGAAATTTAGCCGAACACAATTCAATTATATCCATTTAGCATATGATCAACAATGATGATTTAAGAATTATCCAATAGTAGATACAAGTAACATACGATGTTTAAGACATTACAAAACAAGAATTTATTTACAAACTTTAACTACAAAACAAGAATTTCTTTACAATTCAATGCTCACCAAGAGCTACCAATTATATAACATGTTCATAACTCTCTTGAATTCTTTACTTAATTATAAACATTACATGTCTTTTATAGGTTTTCCTTGGATCACAATTGGTGATGAATAACATTGGTCCGTATTTGACCATATAGGTCCAAGTGATACTTAGCTCAAAGCTCAAAGCAATGGCTAATATCGAAAACATATTAATCCTAAACTTCACACTATCCAACTAAGTTGTCGTCAATCTTCGTACAACTCCCCCGTTACCTCCTACTGTCGTCAATAACGTATCACATATCAAGGTGGCCTCCCCGAGCCGTAGCTCATGGACCGTAGTCCCAATATACCAAGGACTTCCATTGAAAGGCAACTTAAGTATCTTATCTCATTTTCAATATTGGGGGGATATCTTATTATGCAAGTAACATTGCTTGTTATTGTCTCAATGTCTTATATCACTTTTTGAGCTTTTGTTTCTTTAAGGTTATCATTTAGTACTTTGTTGAGTTCGAAAGACTCAAATTTCTTAACATTAGTAATCAATAGTTAGTTTCCAATATGAATACACAATAACATAATCATATACGTCCATACCAATTCATCATGGCAAAGCACAAACACTTGAGTAATGTATAACCAACATGTTAACATGGATGCCATGCTAATTCTTGAATGCCCTTTCCCTAATTAGCTCTAATTGAGCTTTATGCACGATGTAAATGAGCATGTAATTCCTTTATAACCATACCCATTTTAATTATAAAACAAAAAAAAACAATAACAACGAGATGACACCGTGCCACCCAAAACACAAATAACTACTCTCACATTCTATCCCGACATTACGGGATACCAGATCCAAAAGTAATCCTAGCTTCCAACCAGCTTCTTTTAATGTCCCGAAATAGAGTGCACACCTCACAAGAAAAACACATTATTAAAACCAATCTCATGTATTCATTGAAAGTGATCAAAGTCATAAACATTATATACATATGTACCAATCATATCATCTTTTCTGATTTAAACACCAACAACTTCTGATTACCAGAATCACTATTCGAATCCCATTTAGCTACTCATGTAATTCGACTACATATGACATTTCAAGGTAATACCAATTATCTTTTCTTATTCATTTTCTTAACCCATGTAACTCATGCCTTTCTTCACTTAAGAAATAGTTTCTTTATCGTGACTTTATACAAAAAACAATCCACATTTAGACTAATCGATATTACATTTTCATTCAAATACAAGATCACATTTTTAGACAGAAACTGCATTATTATTAGTATACCAAACTGCACTGTAATTTAAACACCAAACTGCTCATTTTAAAGATACCAAATTGCTCATTACAAAAGTGTTTACACTGCATTTTAATGAATTATCGGTTCTGTTATCATACAATTCGGCACTGTTTTAAACATGATTCTGCATTGTCTTAACTTAATTCTGCACTGTTGTACTTTTAATCAAAACTACACTAACAAGATTAAAATTGCATATTTAAACATGACAAATCTGCACATTTAAAACTGTTCTGTTTTCACTTAAAAACTGAATTGTTTTAAAACTGTTTTCAAATCAATTTCATACTTAATTCATAACACAATTACCATATACATTTATACTAAAAAATATCCAATTTATACATCTCAAAACAGTTATGTAAACTTCTGTGCGCACATAAATCAGTTCAAACACCTATATACATCTTTATATGCAATAAAAAAGTTTTGATTTTTCAATTACACATTTATACTCATTCAACTCTATCCAAAGTACTTCTTACATGCTCAAAACAATCCTATAACTTCCATTATGAACATCAAAACACCTCTAATTATACATATCTAATACACAAACACGTAACAACCTTCTAACTATGCAAAATAGCCAACTAATTTAGCAAAAACAGTTCCTAAACTTTGAATAAAAACAGGACAGTCCTCAATTTACAAATTCACGCCAAATTCTAAATTATCGAATCACATACATCCTCAATTTAAAGTTTACAAATTCACACCAAATTCTCAATTATCGACTCACATACAGTCCTCAATTTACAAATTCACACCAAAAAACAGGACAATCCTTTTATTAAGCTTACAAGTAGTTCTCTATTTTACTAAAACAAACAGTTCATTTAGCGTCATAAATAGACCCTAAATTTTGCTGAGTTCTCCTTTCATTTTTGATTAGTAAAACTGCATTTAAGGTTACCAAAACAGTTTCTATGTTTCATAAAACAGATTCCAAATTTCAGTATCTCACTTAGACAGCCCAATGCATCATTGTTTATTCATATTAGACCCCAAATTCTATGAATTTGTCGAATGGCAATCCTTATGATTCTAGACTCAAATTAGTTACCACATTTATTACCTTCCAATTAATGTTTGAGATTGTCCAAGCAGGGCATTCGTTTGAGATATTAGAATGTTCAAATTTTCAGTTTATACAATGTGTCATGACCCTAATTCATATATCCCAGCATGTTTTAAGCAATGTATTATTCGTAAAACCTTAACCCTAAACTCATGATTTCATAAACACTAGTAAACAATGATGTACTTCAATTCTTATACACTTGTTTACATCTTAAATTATCAAGATTCTTAATCTAATTGCCGAGTTAATCTAGTCCATACTTCGAAATGCCAACAACTTAATATTACAAGCAGGTTTCCAATTCCACAAAACATGGCCAAGATCACTATGTATACCTACCCTATTAAACCAAGAAATACCTCCAATTCTACCATATGATTAAAAACAGAATTACACATAAATTCTAGTATCACCATTCAGCCCCACTTTAAAACGTAAGCAAGCAATGGTCCAAATTAGCTTACATACATAGCCGAATGCTCTACCCAAGCTACCTTTCCATAGATATCAAAGAGCACTTTCAATTATAGGCATATAGTTCTTATCAATCAAACATTTGGTCACTAATTCAAAGAGAGAAAATAAGTGTTTACCTTTATAACTAAATTTCTCTTTATCTCCATTCAAAATGATACAAACGTAGGTATACATTCCCAAGCTCTCCTTCTCTCTCTCTCACTACTCGACTTTCCATGAAGGAATGAAAAAGATGGAGAACAATGGTTATCCTTCCTTCATTCAACATTGCTGAGTCGTCAAGCATAGTTCCTAAGATTATCTATAGGTGAACAAGTGTGATAGTCCCCTATCTTTTAATATGATTTGTGTAACACCAAAAAAAAAATATGTGTGATTAGTGCAACCAAGGGGGTTTGAACCCATAACCTTAGCTGCCAAGTACGATAACTCAACCAATTGGGCTAGATAGAGTTTTACAAGTAAATTACTGCAAGTCAATTTTATCCAAGGGTTAATTATTTTTGAATCAATTAATAAAATTCAGAAGTGACTCCCCAGCTACCGCTTATTGGATGTCGGTTCAAATACTTAAGAGAACCTAGAAGGTTCTAAACTTTCTCCTCAGCCACCTCTCCCGTTGTCGAAGATCTTGGCCACTGTCTGTCCGTGGCTGCCACTGCCCCAATCATAGGAAGTGCCGCCGTAGCCCGATCAAACCCTTGGCCTTCACGCATAGATACGGGACGCCGTTTTCCGTGAAACTTGGATTGAAGGTTCGACGAGAACCCTCTTTTTACACCCTCTATTTTCTGCATTTTTCGGCTACCTCGACCGTCCGTTCGGCGCGTCGTCGCCTATGGTGAGTTCCTCCGGCTAAGGAGAGCAAAACCCAACTAGTAGATCGCTCGTCCGACACCGGTAGAAGCTTCGTCGGAGCTACGTCACTCTCCGGCCATCCCTTGGCATTTCGGGTAAGAATCGATGCGATTCTGACAGATTTTCGGTGTTTGAGTGTTGTTGTTGAGTTGTGGTGCTAATGCGTTTTCTTTTCCGGCAGAATCAGGGCGTCTAGGGTCTTCGATGACCTTTCCCGGCGATCGTCTGGTGATCCACAAACTTTAGGGTGAGTGGACCGGTTCGCGCATGACCCATATGCCTGAACCGGCCCGAGCTGGTTCGAGCCCTCATATCCAAGCCCCAGCCCATGATAGCTAGTCCGACCCATTCAACCAGACCCGACCCGACCCGTTGATGAAGTCAACTCATCCGAAGCAACTCAGTTGACTATTGACTATTGACATCAGCATGATGCCAGCGTTGACTTTGACCGTTGACCAAAAAGTCAACTTTTCTGAAAACTCCCATTTTATGTTTTTCGACGCCCTGAGTCCGTTTTTGAAGACCGTTTCGCAAAATTCTATCCCGAAAGCCTCCAAATCTGACCTTGAACCCGAACTTGTTTATGTATTTATTTATTTATTATGTTAAGAGCACTATGAGTATGGATTGAAATGGGATTTTGTGTGATTGAAGATATTCTCTGTTTCCTGAATATGCGATGTTGAGGGACGTCGAATTCGAGTTTAAGAGTGTTCGAATGTCGTTCGAGGGTCGACCGATATATCAAGGATTCAAGGTAATATATTACTACCTTCTGCATGCTTTTGTAACATGTTTGTATCCGATTAATGGTTGCACGACCATGTTTGAGCATGTGATTAATTCCGCCTATGTCGATCAATTATGAGATAAAAATAATAATAATGGCCAAGACAAATATTCGAATAAGAGGTATGATAAATCGAAAGGACTTCCGAGTTTAGTGCACGATTAATGAGTCGGTTAATCTTTAAGTCTGATTATCTTTTTTATTAAAAAGAAATGTCAAAAATTCGATTGAATAAAAGACGAAAATATACCTAACTATAAAAAATCAACTCATGAAGCTATACTTGATCCGATAAGACATCTGATACACTTGAAAACCTTAGATTACTAAAATGTCATTGTAATAAGACTTAAACCCTCGAGATTGTAAAGTACTTGAGTTGCTAGAATTCTAAATAATTCGATGAGAATAAAATTACGGAAAAATATTAGTATGTATAAATTGAGACATGGGGCGAAATAGATTGAATTGATTGAAATGATTAAAAATGGTTGAATATACTGATAAGACTGAAATGGGTCACAATGATCCTAAAGACTGATATTTTCTTCGGCATTAATTGTCAATCGGCCAACATATGGATGTATCCTCGAGGTCTAAAATGAATGAATAGATCAAAGAACTATGAAATTCTAAATAATTGAAACATTTTCGAGAAACGTAATGTCTGAAATACCCTCGAATACTAGAATGTCAGAGAATATTTCTAAGACATGGAATTAGAAATCCCAATAAAGACAAACAAATGTACCGGCTCCAAATGTGGTAAAATACGACCCATGTCAGTTGGTTGATTCAGATACTATGATGATAGTGAGATAATATTGTGTAAATGCACATTCAATTTATTTGGAGAAAGTACATAGTTAATAGTGAGAGGGATATGCTCTCCTAAGGCACATTCGATGCTTTGGAATGAGTTCAGGTACAATGCACATGTTTGAATACTTGGAAAATACCGCTCGAATATATGCTGGATTTCTGGTAATAAGTTCAGTGGACGATTGGTGAAGGTGAACTATTGTTGTTATGCTCTGTAGTCAGTTCTGAGAAATGAATGGTTGAGGTGAACCTATCCGACGATATATTAAACATTGTGTTAATGGGTTTCGATTAGTTCAAAGGGACTCGGAAACTGGTTGAGCAACTAGAATTCCTAAATTACGTACATCAATGTTTATACCTTGTTGGTTCAAATTACCAGATTACCCCAGAAGGTAAAAAATGACCTTAATACCGTCATAGGATGTAACATTTAATTTTGCTCGCGATATATATGAAATCCCAATGATTTTGATGCATCAACTTTCGATGTTGATTAGATCCGTCTAATCGAACTCCTCTATTTGTAGGGACCTCATTCTAAAATCAGTTCAAAACTTGTCAAATGTCACCTTTCTAATATCTATCGAGTACCTCTAAGAAATTAATTGGGTCATAAAGCGCGTACCATGTATCTGTAAATACTTTCTGTTCTAAACAAAGACCACATGCTTAAAATTTAAATGTATGACACTTTTATACGAAAGAAAAGTAATTCCCTAGTTTCTGACCTATGATATGAAAAATATATCTGATATATGACATTGAATACGAAATAATAATAAAATAAATTTGACATTTGTCTTCTGGTATAAAAATAGATCTGATATCTATTTTCTGTAATACTGTCTTCTGAATATAAACTGAAATCATATGGGGTATTTTATTTGGTATATGAATCAAGATCTATAAGCTCAACGCTGGTAAGTCCTTCTAGACCTAAGCTCCTACGCTCAATTGGCCTAGGGTAATCCTTTTTGTAAGCTCCTACGCCCGACGTGCCTAGGGTAAGTCTTTCTAGATACTATTCTGGGTTTCTGCATATTGGCGTATAGTTGGAGGGTAGTTAAGTAAATTAATAAAACTTTTTGACCTCTTCTGAAACATACCCTACTAAATTAATGAATCAAAGTGAACTCTCAGTAAATTTACAATTCGCGCTTAATGAACCACTCTGAACTCCTTGATTCAACTTCTGAAATCTGAAATCTCTTTTGAATCTCCGGCCTTAGACTCATCTCTTAAGGTTCGGGTGATCAAATAATGAACAACTCTATTACCTTCTGATATAATGCTCCACTGAAATATCGAATCGTAATTAGAGCTTATCGTTACCCAGTTCATCATGACAGTGTTAAGCTTGCCTTATACCTGCTTGTGTTTAGCATCCCTTGGTAGTCTGTATTACTGAGCCTTTCGAAGCTCACGTTGTTTTTACCATCACAGGTTAAAAGATCGACTATGTCGCAGTTGTTAATGTCGGTATGGGTGTTTCTTCGGCTTGCTTGCGAAGTATGGTATCCGTAATTAGGGGGCATGTATGTCACGTTTTGATTTATATTCAACTATGAAACTTGTATTAACAAATTTTATCACAGTTTTGTTTCATTGTCTGAATGTTTTCTAAAATTGTACTTTAATTCAAAACTTGATTTATGATTGTAAATGGTTTAATAATTTATTTATTTGAAACTTTAACGTGGGTCGCTCCGGTGGCCCTAATGTGACTTCCTAGGATCCGTATTAACGCATAGACGGGTCTAGGAGGTTACATTTAGTGGTATCAGAGCTTAGAGTTGCGTCATTCTGGGTAGATCGGTCGATCGTCTATCATAGGGTGTTTGGTCCGTGCATGCCCCTAGCATAACCATACTCCTCTTAGTCGAAACTCCGATGTCGAATCCCTTTTTCTGAATTAAGTGAACCTAAGCATTCTTCCTTCCATAGATCAATCTGTAGTAGCAAGAAATGTCTATATTGTTGGTCTGTGTTTTGGATTAAATTGATGGATTTGAATCCAGATAAAGAATCTGAGATGGTTCATGTAGGTGAAATTGAGGAATCAAAATCAGATTGAGAATAAATGTTTGATCATGTGAGGTAACAGATATAAGATTTCACGTAATGTTATCCAGTGATGATGATTATGTTTGAGATATCCTGATGGAAGTTTGATAAAAGTAGTATTAATATAAAAGAAAGGTGTTTGTGAATGTGGCAAAAGTGTAAGTTCTATAGTGACTCTGTATTACACGAAGGAAGCAATTTTCTGATAATTTCATTGAAGGTGAGTGATATACGTATAAAACCTTGGTTATGCTTCGACTTGAAGAAAGATCTCTTATATGAAAATGTGGCATGGTATATCATTATATCATCCTTGACTGAAATTTGGTGTTACATCCAGATTCTGGAAGGCCCTGGTGGAGGCCTTGAGTACTCGTCTGTATTTCAAGTACCTCTTTTCTTTTGTAAATTGATATTCAACCTAGTAGAATGATTAAGATTATAGAGAAGATACTTCAGGGTTGTAAGATTGACTTCTGTGGTAGTTGGGAAGATTCTAACCCATGGCTGAGACCATTATAATAACAATTATGAGACCATTGTTCGTTTGACTTCGTAAGTTCTTTATGGATTCATATATTGTATTCTGATTGTGTAACCCCCTTAGCCTAAAGTCCGTATCGATGCACGAGAAGGCAGTGAGGGGGAGCACCCCGAGCGACCGCTCAGGGCCCCCAACCAGCCTAGGGCCCCTAATTTTATTTTTTTCATATTTTTTAATTAATCAAATAATTAATTTAATGGTAAAAATTAATTTTTTTCTTAGATAAATAAATAAATAAATTTAACAATGAAAATAATGTGCTTGATAAAAATTTAATCATATTTTTATGATTTATTAAAGAAAGGCTTAACTACAAAATAAGTGTAGAAACTATACTCTTTTTTTATTTTTAGACACTAAAATATTTTTTGAGTCAAAATAAGTGTCTGAAGTTTACTATGTTGCCATTTCTAGATAACGAACGTTAAAAAATTAAAAACAAGTGCTAAAATTATGCTGCCTTTTGTTTTAGGTGTCTATTTTAAAAAAAAAATAGTGCCCAAATTATGTCGTTTTTTTGTTTGTTTTAGGTGTCTAAAGTTTCATTTTTTTATATAAAAAATAATGATCGATACCTCAAAATGATAACAAAATAAACTTTAGGCACCTAAAGCAAAAAAAAACGTGTATAGTTTGGACACTTATTTTGTAATTAAGACTTAAAAAATATTATTTTGATTGTTCAAACTAATAAGATATACTTTTGTTATATGGAGGTCAATTTTCTAATTTTCGCTCAGGGCCCCGAAAATCTCTGAGACGGCCCTGAAAACGCTCCCCAACTGTACTGAAACCCTTGTACAGAAAAGCACACATTTGGCTTATGTGTATCGATACGCAAGCCCGAGTATCGATACACATACCAGAACTTTCCCAAAATCAGCCCTAAAATCGTATCAAACTTAAACATAACATCATCAAATCATATGGACATGCTTAAGGCATCCACTCAATCATATAAACATGCAATTCCAAGCACATAGTAACATTTGGTTGATTAACACAAGCATAGCAAGGCATATAATGAAGCATGCTTAATCCACAAACCAAAAGCATACCAAAAGGTAAGATAAAGTATTAAAACCAATATAAAGGCCTTCTACAAACTAAATAAACCATATAACACTTGCATCAACAACAGGGAGTCCAATACACACCTCCCAAAACCAACCATTAAAATCCCATTGCCATATATCATTACTAAAGTAAAAGTATAACACCATACTTGATCTTATTTATTCCTTGGATCCTCTTAAACCTCCTTGTTGCTTGAAATATCTCAATTATCTGCATTGTTGGTAAAAGAGAGCATAAGCACAATAGCTTAGTGAGGCATGCTCTAAAAACACCAACACAACAATGCAAGCTTTTTAAACTCTATCTTGAAAACCATTTCTAAATCATGCTCTTTCTATCTCATGCTTGAAAAGCATTTCAAAGCAAAACATTATTTGAAAATCACATGTACCATCTATCTATCTATCTCATGCATTCAACCAATGCAAATCTCATGGCAAAGCCACACACATGCTTGATATTCAAAAGCATTTCATAAATCTCAAAATCTTATATGCATTTCTCATAGCATAAAATCATTTCAACATTGGTACATGTGAGTCAAAGTTCATTCTCATATATTGGCATTTCATTTTCTACCTTTACTCGGATATGCGGATAGCTTGACTCGAGGTCAAGTCCTACCCCGGTGGGATCTCGCCACCGGACTCTCATGGCGGTGTCTATCTTCGACACAAAGCTTGGGTGTTTCACCAAGACCTACCCCCGATGACATCTCACATCATCGAACTCTCACTTTGGATCGGGATGGCACTGCCCCCATTTCCCGACTCCAAAGAGCACGTACGAATTTTTAGTTTATAGTGCACTTTACATCCTATTGGTCGACCAATTATATTCGGTAATCTTCTCATCATTTATGAAAATATATTACATTAAATTCATCATCTCACCTACTGTTTTGATGCAACATTTCTAAAATCAATCTCATCCCATTCCAAACCACAATTCATGCATAGCATTTAATCAAAATCTCAAAACTCTTTGCAATGTCATTCTATCTCATGGGATCAATATGTAACATCATTTCATGTTATAAATCATGCATAAAACAGTAGGAATTTGTCTATCTCAAATCAAGAGCATGTCAAAGCATTTAGGGGCATCAACCATTTTTCAAGAGCGAATCTAGACATACTTACTTCCGGACTTAGGATGGTTTTTCAAACAAATCCTAAATCCCCAAACCTTGTGTCATTGTCCCTCAAGGAATTCTAAAACCATTTGCACTCACCAATAACGTTTCGCTTGCTTGCCAAAACGATTTCTAGGCTTCCGGCACTTCCAGATCAACACCAAATGCGTCCGATGAAGTCTCCCAGTTCATTACACATAAGAGCAGAGGAATAATGCATCATCATGCATTAAAATACCCAGCCACGCATTCTAATTCGCTGCTCTACTCAAAACTAGCATTTCAGCTATCCGAAGTAACCGAAATCACCTCCAAACTTTCTCAAATCAAAGCCCAGCCAAGATCTATTAATTCTAACCTTTTCTAAACTTCAATCAACATCAAAAATCCCCATAAACACAACCTTATACCTCTAGCAATAACAGATTACCATAAACACCTCAAAAACCAAAAAATCTAGCATCTCAAACATAGGAACCCAAACCTATTCGGGATTTATTTGTTAAAACCTCATTCTCAACATCAAATATCATCCAAAATATATTAGAAATCAACCTCAAAATAGAGCTTAACATAGAAATACGAAAATCACCAAGATCTCATCAAGAATCTTGAATTTAGCAATTATTTCTTGTTTATAACATTTAAACAACTCAAAAACCATTAACAAAGGATTGATAGCTTGGGAAATTCAGTAAAGAACTTATCATTAGAGGAGAAGGACGAAGCTTACCTCTAATGGTTGATCTCTCTTCAATTTGGGCAAGTTTTCTTGAAAATCCAAAGCAAGAATCAAAAGGATTTGATGAAACAAAGATTGTAAATCCTTTGGAAGATAAAATCCCAGCAAACAAGATGAAAATCAAAGGAGAGAAAAGTGTTTGGCTGATTGGAAGTTGAGAGAAAAAGGAAAAGAGAAAACTATCGTGAAATTAGTTATGAAAAGTCAACTTTGATTTCATTTTTAATTCCCTTTTATTTCTTGATTAAAATCATTATTAAAAGCTCACAAATTAAAGAGAAATCTGATTAAAACAAATGGTAAAATTAGCTCCTTAAAGATTCAAAGTTTCAATCCTTTACAAAACAGTCACTAGTCAACTTTTGCAAAAACTACATTTTGGTCACTATACCAAAATGTAATATTTCCAAATCTCATTTTGTAAAATTGTTTCTACCATAATAATTTATATAATAATGAGGATTTTTAGATATTTTTCCATATTTTTAAAACATCCTGAACTAGGTCTTCCCTAAACCAACCTCAAGGGTTCAAACCGTTCTCGACCGGCCCGATTCAACATTTAAAACATCTAGGCCCAAAACCAAGGCGTTACAAATTGATTGGTCTGAGATGTATAGTGGGATGAATTTTGGTCCAAAGACAATTTGGGTGACTGAGAACACTATCATATTGATCAGTGATCGTCTGAGAATCCCGAGAAAACAAGGATACTCTGATGGAATTGTTTTGGTACATGAAGGGATGAAAGAGCAGCTTTTGTATCTCTCTGACTCGGGTAAATTTTGAGGACAAAATTTCTTTTAAGAGGGGGAGAGTTGTGACACCCAAAAAAATAATATGTATGTTTAATGCAGCCAAAGGGGTTTGAACCCGTAACTTTGGCTGTCAAGTTTGATGGCTCAACCAATTGGGCTAGATGGTGTTTTTGTAGTAAATTACTACAAGTCAATTTTATCCATGGGTAAATTATTTTTGAATCAATTAATAAAATTCAGAAGTGACTCCCCAGCTACCCCTTATTGGATGGCGGTTCAAATTCTTGAGAGAACCTAGAAGGTTCTGAACTTTCTCCTCAACCACCTCTCCCGTTGTCGGTGATCTTGGCCACCGTCCGTCTGTGGCTACCACCGCCCCAGCCATCGAAAGCGATGTCGCAGCCCGATCAAACCCTTAGCCTTCACGTGCAAATACGAGACGGGGTTTGCCGTGAAACTTGGGTTGAAGGTTCGCCGAGAACCCTCTTTTTACACCCTATGTTTTCTGCATTTTCCGGCTACCTCGACCGTCCGTTCGGTGCGTCGCCACCTCTGGTGAGTTCCTCGGGTTAAGGCGAGCAAAACCCAACTAGTAGATCGCTTGTCCGACATGGGTAGAAGCTTCTTCGGAGCTATATCACTCTCCGGCCATCCCTTGGCATTTCGGGTAAGAATCGATGTGATTCCGACAGATTTTCGGTGTTTGAGTGTTGCTATTGAGTTGTGGTGCTAATGCGTTTTCTTTTCCGGCAGAACCGAGGCGTCTAGGGTCTCCGATGACCTTTCCTGACGATCGTCCGGTGATCCACAAACTTCAGGGTGAGTGGACCGGTTCACACATGGCCCAATTGCCTGAACCGACCCAACCCAGTTCGAGCCCTCATATCCAAGCCCAAGCTCATGATAGCTAGTCCGACCCGTTCAACCCGATCCGACCCGAGCCGACCCAACCCGACCTGTTTGACTCGACCCGACCCGTTGATCGAGTCAACTTAGTGAGTCAACTCGTCCGAGTCAGACCGAGTCAACTCGTCCGAACCAACTCAGTTGACCGTTGACTGCTGACATCACTATGACCCCAGCGTTGACTTTGACCGTTGACAACATGATGTCAGCGTTGACTTTGACCGCTAACCAAAAAGTCAACTTTTCTGAAATCTCCCATTTTATGTTGTTCGACGTCTTGAGTCCGATTTTGAAGCCTGTTTCACAAAATTCTGACTCGAAAGCCTCTGAATCTGACCTTGAACCTGAACTTGTTTATGTATTTATTTATTATGTTAAGAGCACTATGAATAAGGACTGAAATGGGATTTTGTGTGATTGAAGGTATTCTCAGTTTCTTGAATACACGATGTTGAGGGACGTCGAATTTGAGTTTAAGAGTGTTCGAATGTCATTCGAGGGTCGACCGATATAGCAAGGATTTAAGGTAATATATTACTACCTTCTACATGCTCTTGTAACATGTTGGTATTCGGTTAATGGTTGCACGATAATGTTTGAGCATGTAATTATTTCTACCTATGTCGTTCAATTATGAGATAAAAAATAATAATGGCCAAGACAAATATTCGAATAAGAGGTATGATAAATCAAAAGGACTTCTGAGTTCAGTGCACGATTAATGAGTCGGTTAATCTTTAAGTCTGATTACCCTTTTTATTAAAAAGAAATGTCAAAAATTCGATTGATTAAATGACGAAAATACCCCTAACTATAAAAAATCAACTCATGAAGCTATACTTGATCCGATAAGACATCTGATACACTTGAAAACCTTAGATTACTGAAATGTCACGGTAATAAGACTTAAACCCTCAAGATTGTAAAGTGAACTCTCAATAAACCTACAATTCGCGCTTAATGAACCACTCTGAACTCCTTGATTCAACTTCTGAAATCTGAAATCTCTTTTGAATCTCTGGCCTTAGACTCATCTCTTAAGGTTCGGGTGATCAAATAAAGAACAACTCTGTTACCTTATGATATAACGTTCCACTGAAATACCAAATCGTAATTAGAGCTTACCATTGCCCATTTCATTATGACATTGTTAAGCTTGCCTTATACCTGCTTGTGTTTAGCATCCCTTGGTAGTCTGTATTACTGAGCTTTTCGAAGCTCACGTTGTTTTTACCATCACAATTTAGAAGATCGGCTATGTCGCAGTTGTCAACGTCGGTGTGGGAGTTTCTTCGGTTTGCTTGCGGAGTAAGGTATCTGTAATTAGGGGGCATGTATGTCACGTTTTGATTTATATTCGAGTATGAAACTTGTATTAACAACTTTTATCACAGTTTTGTTTCATTGTCTGAATGTTTTCTGAAATTGTACTTTAATTTAAAACTTGATTTATGATTGTAATTGGTTCAATAATTTATTTATTTGAAACTTTAACGTGGGTCACTTCAGTGGCCCTAATGTAACTTCCTAGGATCCGTTTTAACGCATAGGAGGGTCTAGGAGGTTGCAATATGCATGAAACTCTTAAGGTTGATTCAAATTTCGGCTTATCCACTTACTAAAATAGCCACTCAAGTTTTCCATATTTCTATTTAAGTCTCATCAATTAAAAGGAATATGGTTGATTAATTATTATTTCAATCTAGCTAGGTTTCTAACATAACAATTCCACTAGACCAATTCTTGGGATATTACACGAACGATCTTGTGTCTAACGCCGGGACGCTGATCAGAGCTTTGAGCTTTCCGGCGCGATTATGGCATTTCAAGTAAATTCTGGCCCGAATCTGGTTTGTTTCAAGATGTTATTGTGTGGGTAGCATTTTTGGTTTGTTTAAGAGCTGTGTTCATGCTAAGGATTGATTACAGATTATGTTTTATTGAAGGTATTTGCATATCTTCTTATTCGAGAAGTGGAGGATCGAGAGTGTTTGAATGTCGTTTCAAGGGTCGATTGATATAGCAAGGGTTCAAGGTAATACTTTACTACCTCTTGCATACTTTACAGAATCTTTTGGTATTGGTTAATGCATGAATTTTTTAAAGTCATATTGATTACGATAGAAAGATAATAATTTGGATAAGACCTGAATGACTCAAATAAGGAATTGATGATCAGTAAGTAATCCAAGTTTAGTGATTAATCAATAAAATAGTTCACCTCGAAACTTTTAATTCAGATTATTTCTTGAGAAAAGATCTATTGCTCAGAAATCTTAGATGAGAAATGACAAAAATGCCCTTAATGTATAAGAAGGATTAAAATACCCCTGTTAATGAAAGCGATCTAGGAATCTACACTAAATCTGGTAAAACAATGGATTCATTTAAAAACCTTGATTTGCTTGGAAATTTATGGTAACTAAGCTTAAACCTTCGAAATTCTAAAGTATTTGGATTTTCATGAATTCTGAATAAATCTCCAAAGATAAGTTTACATAAAACTATTTGTATGTTAGGATTAATTAAAGTGGCGTAAAATATTGAATTGATTGAAATGAATAAAAGGATTGAAAATATCGATAAGGGTGAATTGATCGGAATGACCGTAATGACCAAAAAGACTAAAATATCCTCGGGCACTAATTGCCAAATTAACAAAAATGATGGATATACTCTCGAGTTTTGAAATGAATGGATAGTTGGAAGGATTGAAAGGCTCAGAATAATTGAAACACCTTCGGGAATCGAAGTGTCTGAAATACCTTTGAATACTAAGATGACTGAAAATACCTATAAGATAGGAATAAGAAATACCAATAAAGCCAAACAAATGTAATGGCTCTGAAAGTGGTAATACACGACCTGTGCTTGTTGGTTTCTGATACTAATGTGATATTGGAAGAATACCATATGAAGGCATGTTTGATTTATTTGGAGAAAGTACATGGTTAATAGTAAGAGTAACTTGTTCTTCAATGGTACATTCGATGATATAAATTAAATTCGGATGTGATGCACATGTTCAAATACTTGGAAAATACCGCTTGAATACATGTTCGATTTCTCATAGTATGTTCAATTGTTGATTGGTGAAGGTGAACCATTTTGTTATACACTTTAGTCAGTTCTGAGAAATGAATACTTAAGGTGTACCTATTCGGTTAAATAATAAACATTGTATTGATGGGTTCCGTTTAGTTCAAAGAGACTCAGAAACTTGATGAGCAACTAGATTTCCTGAATCATGTAGCCCATAGTTTATACCTTGTTGGGTTAAATTACCAAATTATCCCTAAAGTTGAGAATGAACATAATGCCCTCGTAGGCTTTAATGATTGAAACACTCATGATATATCTGAAATCTCAATGATCCTAATGTATCAACTTCTGAATGTCCAGTTTTAGCCATTAGTATCGAACCCCTTTTTTATAGGGACCTCGTTCTGAGATCAGTCCAAAATTTTTAGATGTACAATGTTCTTTTTCTAATAATTACCATCAACGAGAAATAAATTGGACCATATAGTATGTTCCACGTGTCCATGAATATTCTCTCTATTTTAGAAAAAAACTACCTGCTATGAATTAAAAAAATGACTCTGTTATTCGAAATGAAAGCACAATTCCTGACTTCTGTCTTCTGATACAAAAATATATCCGATATATATATATATATGTTATGATATTACTGTGTACTGAATAAAATTATTTAAGTCTGGGATATGATTGAAGATCTGTAGGCTCATCACTGGTAAACCCTTCTGCACCTAAGCTTCTATGCCTAATGGGCCTATGGTAAGTCTTTCTGTAAGCTCCTACCCCCAATGGGTCTAGGGTAAGTCTTTCTGGATACACTTCGTGGATTCTGCATATTGGCGTACGGTTGGAAGGTAGTTAAGTGATTAAATAAAACTTTCTAACCCCTTCTGAAATCTACCCTACTGAATTAATTTACCTAAGTATGAAACTCTCAATATGCTTCTAATCTGTGTTTATTGAAACTACTAAACTCCCTAATTCAACTTCTCTAATCTATCTCTTCTGAATCTCCGGGCTATATGTTTATCACCTGGTACTCAGTGATTGAATAAAGAAAAAATATGTTATATTCAAATATAACGCTTCACTAAAATATTGAATCATAGTCAGAGTGTAACCCCCTTAGCCCGGCCTAGATGCTCGACTCGAACTACGAAGATTACACAGGGAAAACCAAAGTCAACCCGAAAGTTAACCTTGATTAACGACCTTTTTTTCCTTTTTATCTTTTCTAGATGCACATTAAGCCTATGTGATTACTCAAGAATCATAGGAGAGAAAAACACAGCGATCATAAACATTTAAGGACTCAATTGTAAGAATTACACTTTTAGGGACCAAAACATAAATTTTGGAAAATATAAAGACTTTGCAGATTTTAAGCTTACCAATATGTAATTAGTCATATTATAAGTCTCTCAGTCAAATTTCAGCTTAAAAGGATATTCCAAACTCAATCAATTGCATGCACAACATCCAGGACTAAAATGTAAAACATGAGAACTTGAAACAATTCAAAAACATAGCTCAACGGTCATCCGTTTCGGAACACTGACCCTGGTATCTAAACGGCAGTACTGAAACGGTGTTAATCGTTTCGGTACTCGGGTGCATTCCGAGACCAGTATCGAAACAGGCCTCTCCAATAGCCAAAGTGTCCTGAAACACCTTCATCCGTTCCGAAACACTATGGCCATTTCGGGCCCCTGTTTCGATACACCCTGCCCTGCAACAGTATAATTTTCTGGTTTTTCACATCTTTCCCACACTCAAACATATCCCAAATCATACCATAACATGCCAGCAACATGATTAGTCATCAAAGAACATATTTAAGAAGCTTTAGCTAAAGCATGGCATCCAACAAATGACCATTGAGTCTAAGGGAATGCTTCCTAGTCACAAAACCAAATATAGACTTCAAACCTCAAACCAACCATATAAGACCATTTACAAACTTCAAAAGCCAACACAAACTTGCCACAAACATAGGGAGTTCAAAACACATTTCCCAAATACCACCTTGAAGCCCCATTGCCAAATATCAATACTAAAGTATGTAAAAACATCACCATACATGAGCTTTCACTTCCTTGGATGTTCTTAACCTTCTCGCTGCCCAAAACTGTCTCAATTATCTGCATTGTTGGTAAAAGAGAGCGTAAGCACATTTGCTTAGTGAGGCAAGCTCAAAGAAAACCAACACAACAATGCATTATTCAAAACTCTTTCTCAAAAGCCATTTTCATCAATATGCTCATTCTATCTCATGCTTGAAAACCATTTCAAAGCCAATCTCCATTTGAAAACACATCTACTCTTATTCTATCTCATGCATTTAAACCAATGCAAATCTCATGGCAAAGCCATACACATGCTTGTGAAAACTAAAACATTTCATAATCAAACCTCATATGCATTTCTCATAGCATAAATCATCTCAACATTTGGTACATGTGAATCAAATACATTTTCATATATTATATTGGCATTTCAAATTTCATCTTTACTCGAATATGCGGATTAGCTTGACTCAAGGTCAAGTCCTACCCCGGTGGAATCTCTTATCACCGGGCTCTCATGGCGGTATCTCTCATCGCCACAAAGCTTGGGTATTTCACCAAGTCCTACCTCGATGGTATCTCTCATCATCAGATTCTCACTTTGGATTGGGATGGCACTACCCCCATTGCCCGACTCCAAAGAGCACGTACGATTTTTAGTTTATAGTGCACTCTCATCCTATTGATCGATCAATTATATCCGATAAGTATCTCATCTTCTATGCCAATATTTATTATGACAAAGCATCATCTCACCTACTGTTTTATGCAATATTTCTCAAGATTTTCTCATCTCATTTCAAAATCATATCTCATGCTTTGCATCAAATCAAAATCTCAAAACTCATCAATGCAACAAGCTATCTCATGAAATCTCTACAAAGCATCATCTCATGCTACAAATCATGCATAAAATAGTAGGAATTTGTCTATCTCAAATCAAGAGCATGTAAAAGCATTTTAGGGGCAACAACTATATATTTGAGAGCAATTCTAGCCACACTTACTTCCGGACTTAGGATGGTGTTTCAAACCAATCCTAAATCCCCAAACCTTGTTTCTTTGTCCCTCAAGGACTTCTAAAACCATTCGCACTCAACAATTACGTTTCGCTTGCTCGACGAAACAATATCTAAGCTCCTGGCACTTCCGGATCAACACCAAAGGCGTCCGAAGATGTCTCCCTTGCTTAATACACATAAGAGCGGAGGATTAATGCATCATCATGCATTGAAATCACCAGCCAACTAATCAAACTCGCTGCTCTACCCAAAAGACTCATTTCGGCCACCAAAAACAACCGAAATCATCTCCAAACTCTTCCAAAACAAAACCCAGCCAGGATCTATCACTTCTAATCATTTCTAAACCTCAATCAACACCAAAAATCACCATAAACTCGTCCTTAAACCTCCAGCTACAAGAGAACACCAAAACCACCCCAAAAACCACCAATCTAGCATACAAAACTTAGGAATCCAAACCTATTCGGGATTTATTTGATAAAACCTCATTTATAACATCAATTACCATCCAAAATATATTAGAAATCAACCTCAAAACAGAGCCTAACCAATAGTTACGAAAATCATCAAGATCTCTCCAAGAACCTTGAGTTTTGACACAATTTCATGTTTCTAACATTAAAGCAACTCAAAAATCATTAACAAAGGATTGATAACTTGGGAATTTCAGTAAAGAACTGATCATTAGAGGAGAAGGACGAAGCTTACCTCTAATGGTTGATTTCTCCTTAATTTGGGCAAGTTTCCTTGAAAATCCAAAGTGAAAACAAGAGGATTTGATGAGGAAAAGACTATGAATCAAAAGGAGATTAAAATCTCATCAAAAGGGATAAAAATCAGAGGCTAATTGATGGAGAAAATGTGTTTGGCTGAATGGAAGTTGAGAGAAAATGAAAAGAGGGAAAAAGGTCGTAAAGTAGTTATGGAAGTCAAAATAGATTTTTCTCTTTTAATTCCCTTTATTAAATTATTATTAAAATACCCAAAATAAAGAGAAATCTGATTAAAAACATTTGGGTAAAATTAGCTCCTTAAAGATTCAAAGTTTCAATCCTTTACAAAACAGTCACTAGTCAACTTTTGCAAAAACTACGATTTGGTCACTACACCGAAATGTAGCATTTACAAACCATATTTTGTAAAATTGTTTTCACCATAATCATTCTTATAATAAATGAGGGGTTTTAGATAGTTTCCCATATTTTTAAAGCATCTCGAACTAGGTGTTCCCTAAATCTCCCTTAAAGGTTCGAACCGTTCTCGACCGGCCCGATTTAAATTCTAAAACTTCTAGGCCCAAAATCAGGTGCTTGGAACTTCATGACAGCTTTATGCCTTACCTTTTACTTGCATGTTGCCTATAGCATCTTTTCATAGTTTTGTATTACTAAGCTTTTCCAAGCTCATACCGTTTTACCATTAGTATAAGAGTTTCTTCGACTTTGCTTGCAAATTACGTGTAGAGCGTTTTAGTGTTCTCTAAATATGAGCGCAAGTGCACACTCCTTTCAAGTAATAGTATAAAAGATATCGTCTCTCATAGGGATTGGACAGCTTGACTCGATTCGTTATTCCTGCACAAGAAAAGTAAATGCACAAATTAGTTGGTTTGTTTAAGAGGAAAATAAAATAAAACACAAGTAATTAAAAGGGAATAGTTCAGATTGGTAGAATAGGTCGGGTTATGCTGCTATTTAGTGTGAAACTGCGTTGAATAGGACAAGGTTCTTTGGGGTTCAAGACTTCGCTGCCTCGGCGAGAGATGGCAAAATGGCTACTGTGACGCTATCACTGCCCCGACAGTGGAATGGATGTGTTTCTCGGCAGCGAACTCGGCAGAACTACAAGGCTCGACAGAACGCTTCAAAAGTGATATCGCTTATGTCTAAGATAGAATGTTGTTGATGCCCACTGCAGATAATACCAGTCGCGACGTGAATCATGCAAAGACAGCAAAGTTTGTTCGTCCTCTTTTAGCCGCCTTAAACCCTAACCTATGTCTAGGCTGGATTGATCAACACCGTCTATAGATGAGATCGTGCTTACTCCTTTCGTGAGTTCGACTCTCTCGATACCGAACAAATGGATAGTAATCAACTAATCTTTCTCCTTAATTGAAAACTATGAAGAACATGGAATAAGTAAACCTTGATGCTTTATTGCAAAAACAAACTTAAAATCCTAAACAATCGTTCTCACACTAATTACAACATAACCCAAACCCAAAGAGAATATTAGAACATATTGGCGGCAAGAAAACCTAAACTATGCCTAAGGGAAAACCTAAGTTGTTTTGAAGTAAAAGTACAATGGGTATATATAGGCATTAGCTAGGTCTTGTCCTTCTTGAAGTAGAAGTCTTCAAAGTAGCATTTTCATTAAATGCAACCTTAAATTCTGACTTCTTTAAGTTGAATATAGACTTCTTCACGTTGCCTTACTCCGCAAGTAATGTCGCCTTCCTCCTTCGGCGGCTCTGCCTGCTGCTACAGTCATCGGAAAATTGAGTAGACATCATCCTTGAGATCAAGATTTTCTGCTCTACAGATCGCACTCCAGTTCTCCAATTCTTCAGTTTGTTGTCTTGGGCAGTAGATAAGGCGGCGGCAGCTACATGACAGGTGTTGTCTCTATCTGGAACTACATCAGTAAAACTCCTTGGTATGCTGCCTCAACATCATGTCCTTAGCTTCTATCTCCTTCTGTCAGCCTCTAGTACCTGAAACTAAAACTAAACTAAAACGGTACCTTTTCCTTACCAAATAAGAGGAAATCAATACAAAGCATGGCAGAGTAAAGAATACTGTAAAATACAATGCATGAACCTAATTATGCCTAAAATGTACTCCAAAACAACAATAATAAGAGATGGAATGTGCATGAAATATAGAACTTATAGACACTTTACACACCCCCAAACTCGAACTATTGTTTGTCCTCAAGCAATGCAACATAAATATACTTGCCCTTTAAACTAATCAAAAAGAAAAAAAAAATTTGTTTTAAACTTGATTTAACACCTCAAGGCCATGGCACCTGTCATTAGATTAGTGAGAGGGGAATAACATGAATTACCTCAGAATTAAACTATAATAAGCTAGTGAAGTGTGTGCGGAACTCTGTACAGGTTGAATCTGATGAATATTCTAAGTAAACAAAGATGTTGTCATGATATATAAGGTTGCTGCCAAGACAACATATTTAAGCACAATTTAAATAATCATGGCAATGAGGGCTTCATCTCATCACAACTACTCTTCTAGGTCTGAAATGAAGATAGGAGAAAACTATAAAACCCCGAACCCATGGAGTAGAGTCATCCCATGAAGACTTTTATTCACTGATGCTAATTTTTCCGTCACTTCAAAATTTTCAGATTCATTGACTTTGATAGCAGCGGAGTGTCCTCGCACATGATTCTTCCTAGAGCCTGTTTCGGGCACCTCTAGGGATAGACAACATATAAAAGTTTGGATTGGGTTTGGATTAATAGAACCTTGTTCCTCCCAAATGGCTTGCTTTGCGAACTGGGTTATGTACCTTTTTTCATCATCACGGGAGAAGAAGCGTTGGAAGGTGGGTTTGGATTGGGTTGCTGAAGCCATATGTGGGATGGTTGGAATATAAACTAAAACTTAAAAGAAGATAATTAGAAAGAGAGCAGTGGATTCAAGAATAAGATAACAAGGAGGTGAATGTAGAGTGAATGAATGAGGTGAGTAAGGTTTAAATAGAGGTTACCGAGAGGTGCCAGGGCGGCATTAAATGTCCAACAGGCAAGTTGTCTCGCGCATGTTACGGGGTTTCTGCCCGTTATTTCTGTAGCCGTTGGCAGCTAGCCGTAACGCGCTGTCTGCGCTGGGCCACCCTCTACTATCTTGGCGGGATGGTGGGATGGCTTCTTGTTGGGCCTTCTTCTTGATCCATCTTTTTTTCCCTAAAGCCTGAAATAAAAATAAAGATAATTAAATACTAAAAATAGATTCTGAAAAAAAATAAAAATCTGAAAAATCAATTTAAAATCTAATCATAAGGAAAATAAATTGCAATAAATTAAATTATATTCCTAAAACATAAAAATAAAGAAAATAAAAATTAAATTAATTAAGTTATGTTGGGAGTGCATTTGGGTGCATCTCCCAGACATTAACCACTTCCTGAGATGGTGTTTCTTGTCTTTCCCTCCTGATGGTCCTCCTTTTCTTTAAGGTGGTGTGCTACCGGGTCCTTCAGCTTGCCCTTCGGTCTGCTGGTAGCTGTTGCCTAGGCCTATCTCTGTGCTAATTTTGGCAGCATGAGCATCATGGCATCCTTCCTTTTCCTTTTCTGGGGGATGTAGCACATTTAATTTGATGCTTTGATTGTCTACTCTCATGGTCAGCTCCCTATGTTCCACATCTATTAGAGTTCTTCCCGTGGCCAAAAATGGTCGCCCAAGGATGATAGGGGCATTTTCATCGGCCTCACAGTCTAAGATGAGGAAGTCATCTTGACGAATAAGGTTGCCCAGTCGAACTAGGATGTCTTCGATCTTGCCCTTCGGTTGTACAAATGAATGATCAACAAGTTTCAACATAATGGAGGTAGGTTTGGCTTGCTCAATTCCTAGTTTGTCGAAGACTGCCTTAGGCATCAAGTTTATGCTAGCTCCTAAGTCGCAGAGGGCTTTAGTTTCGTACTTGCTGCCTATTCTGCATTGTATAACAAAGCTGCATGGATCTATTTTCTTGGGCGGCAACTTGTTATGTAGCATGGCTATGCACTTATCTGTTACAACAACTGTTTCAAACTCCCCAATTCTTTTCCTCTTAGAAACCATATCCATTAGGTATTTTGCATAGTTGGGCATGTTTTGAATGGCATCTATGAGAGGGATATTTATGTGCACCTGTTTCAGAATATCCAAGAATTTCATGAACTGGTGCTCCTGTTTCTGTTGCTTAAGCCTCTAGGGGAAAGGTGCTGGCAGGCGGATGTCCTCTATGCGTTCTTTGCATGGGAACTTTATCTATGGAGGATCATCTGCTTCAGGACTACTGTCAGGTTCAGCTGCCGGGGCGGCTGGTTTGGATGCTGCCGTGGCAGGTAGTTCTTTTTGTGCTGGTTGTTTCTCTTCTGGCTTTTCTACTCTGGGCTCATTCAACTGTTTCCCACTTCTGGTTGATATGGCTTTGCACTGCTCATATGTGGGCTTAGCTGCTGCCTCTGTATTACTAGATGCTGCACATATTGTCCTGTTGCTATAGATCGCAGTGAACAGCCCAAATTGGGTTTCCAAGTTCTTTATCGCAGCCTCCTGGTTGTTCATCCTCATCTCCGTCCTGTCCATAAACAACTCTGTTTTATCAATGAATTTATTAGTACGAACAATAAATTCACTAGTGTTAAACATAAAAGTTTGAAGGGTTGCTTCTAGTGAATTATTGTTTTGTGGCTGCTGAGCTTGCTGTTTGGACTGGTTTTGCTGGTAGCCTCCTTGTTGCTGTTCTGGATTGACAACTGTTTTAGGATTGCTCCAGGAGTAGTTTGGATGATTCTTCCATCCAGGATTGTACGTGTTCATGGCGAGCCTGCTGTTCCTCTCGTATCCTCCCATGAAATTGGCAGATGTAGTACATTCAGAGGAATCGTAGTTGCCCCCACAATCATCACAGAATGGCTCTACAACCTTGGCCTCATACACTTTCCCAGTGGGTTTCACCATGTTCATGACCAGCTATGTTAGCTTGTCAAGGCGGGCATTGATAGATTTCGAGGCTTCCACTTCGTTCAAAACTACTGGCCGCCTAACGCCGCCTCGACGGGCTGTTGGGTACTTATAGTCATTTTTTGGCAGCTTGGTTTAGGATCCGCATTGCCTCTTCTGGTGGTTTGTCGAGGATGATTCTGTTGGCTGAGGCATCAATCATCATTCGAGTTAGGTATTTTACCGCGTTGTAAAACATTGACACCTGTGTCCAAGCCGAAAAACCATTAAGCGGGCAATTATTAAGCATATGTTGGTCCCGCTCCCATGCTTCATACATTAGCTCATCATCCCCTTGTCGGAAGGTTGTGATCTCGTTTCTCAATCTGTCTGTGACATTGGATGGGCTAAAACGATCAAGGAAATCCTTGCACAGCTCTGTCCATGTGTTGAATGACCCTGTTGGCTGGTTTTTCAACCTTTGTTTTTCACTATACCTCAGTTAATAGGGGAATTATTTCAGCCTAAGCACATCTTGGTGGACTCCGTGTATTTTGAATGCTCTGCATATGTCTAGGAATCCTCTTAAGTGTTGTCGAACATCTTCTGTAGCAGTCCCTCCAAATTGCCCCAAAGTGTTGATCATGTTAAATATCACAGGTTAAAGTGATCCGCCTCGATCACAGGTTCTGTCACTGTCGGATCGAACCCTCTGAAGTCATGTTCCAAGTAATCCATGGTGGTTCGAATGTATTATGGTTGCCTGGGCGGAATAGGGGCGGCTGCCTTGGTGGAACTTGCTGTTGTTCTCTAGGCGGCGGGTTTTGCTGCCCATCCCTGCCATTCTGGGCATTGCTGGCAGGGTTGTCATTTTCCATGTTTACATATGCTTTTCTTTCTTCTTTAGTTTTCCCTAAGGCTGTTCTGATCTCCTTTTTGAGTTCTCTTGCTCTTCGTTCGATATCGTCAACGTAAACGATTTCGCCTTTTGGGTTTGCCCTAGTCATGCACTAGCTAAGGAAACTGTAAAATTCTTTTTTTCGATTAAATATAAAATTAATAAAAACTAAAAATTAAATGCAAATGAATAAAAGTGCAGAAATTGAAAACGAATTTTGCAGTTACCAATCCCCGACAACGGTACCAAAACCTTGTAAAGTGTTTTAGTGTTCTCTAAATATGAGCGCAAGTGCACACTCCTATCAAGTAATAGTATAAAAGATATCGTCTCCCACAGGGATTAGACAGCTTGACTGGATTCGTTGTTCTTGCACAAGAAAAGTAAATGCACAAATTAGTTGGTTTGTTTTAGAGGAAAATAAAATAAAACACAAGTAATTAAAAGGGAAGAGTTCAGATTGATAAAATGGGCCGAGTTATGCTGCTGTTTAGTGTGAAACTGTGTTGAATATGACAAGTTGCTTTGCGCTGCTAGACTTTGCTGCCTTGGTGGGAAATGGCAGAATGAATGTTGTGATGCTCTCGCTGCCCCGGTAGTGGAATAGATGTGTGTCTCGGCGGCGAACTCGGCAGAACTACAAGGCTCGACATAACGCTTCGAAAGTGATCTCGCTTATGTCTAAGTCAGAATGCCGTTGATGCCCACTGCAGATAATACCAGTCGCAGCGTGAATCGTGCAAAGACATCAAAGTTTGTTCGTCCTCTTTTAGCCGCCTTAACCCCTAACCTATGTCTAGGCTGGATTGATCAACACCTTCTATAGATGAGATCGTGCTTACTCCTTTCGTGAATTCGACTCTCTCGATACCGAACAAATGGATAGTAATCAACTAATCTTTCGCCTTAACTGAAAACTATGAAGAACATGGAATAAGCAAACCTTGAAGATTTATTGAAAAATCAAACTTAAAATCCTAAACAACCATTCTCACACTAATTACAATATATCCCAAACCCAAAGAGAATTTTAGAACATAATGGCGGCAAGAAAACCTAAACTATACCTAAGGGAAAACCTAAGTTGTTTTAAAGTAAAAGTACAATGGGTATATATAAGCATTAGCTAGGTCTAGTCTTTCTTGAAGTAGAAGTCTTCAAAGTAGCTTTTGCATTAAATGCAACCTTAAATTTTGACTTCTTTGAGTTAAATATGGACTTCTTCACGTTGCCTTGCTCCGCAAGTAATATCGCCTTCCTCCTTCAGCGGCTCTGCCTGCTGCTACAGTCATCAGAAAATTTAGTGGACAACATCGTTAAGATCGGGATTTTCTGCTCTACAGATCGCACTCCAGTTCTCCAATTCCTCAGTTTGCTGTCTTGGGCGGTGGCAGCTACACGGCAGCTGTTGTCTCTATCTGGAACTACATCAGTACAGCTTCTTGGTCTGTTGCCTCAGCATCATGTCCTTAGCTCCTCTCTTCTTTTGTCAGCCTCTAGTACCTGAAACTAAAACTAAACTAAAACAATACCTTTTCCTTACCAAATAATAGGAAATCAATACAAAGCATGGAAGAGTAAAGAATATTGTAAAATGCAATGCATGAACCTAATTATTCCTAAAATGTACTCAAAAACAACAGTAATAAGAGTTGGAATGTGCATGAAATATAGAACTTATGGACACTTTACAGTACGGTAAATTTATAATTAGGGGGCATGCATGTCACGTCTTGTTTCATATTTGAGTCTGAAATTTGTATTAGTAACTTGTATCATAGTTTATGTTTCATTGTTTAAATGATTTCTGAAATTGTATTTTAATTCAGAACATGATTTATGATTTTAAATGGCTTGACAATTCATTTTATTTGAAGTTTTTAATGTGGGTCGCTCTGGTGACCCTAATATGACCTCCTAGATTTAGGTGTGTCGCATAGCCGGGTCTAGGGGGTTACAATATAGATGTTATATGACATTTATTAAAATTACAAGTGCAAAGACAGTTGCGACCGGCAACCACAAATTTAAATAGTGTAGAACGTATAGATGTGGGTTTCGAGACTTGTAAAGAGCAACGTAAACTTAAATCGTTAGGAAAACATGTCATATTTTAGGTTTCACGTGAAAAGTTTGATACTGTACATGTAAACGTTCAATACTCTTTGTACTACAGAGAAGTCACTTTCTGCGAGCATAAACAAAAGGCACATTTATGTTGAGGTTTAATATTTTATTGTATTTAACCCGCAAAAATTAAAATCCTTCGGCACAAATTATAAAAACATCTTGTCAAATTAATTACATAATATAACGTAATTATTGACCATAATGTGAAGAACTATACAAATTATACATAGAAAGACAAGCATGTCAAGAATCATATATAGAAAGACAACCATGTCAAGAATCACACAAATCATCCACACAATTGGCCTTATATCACATAATTTATTATTCGTATAATTATTTAAATATTGCTTTAAAATTTGAGGAGTATATTCGAAATATGGTAAGTATAATGATATGAACTTTCAAGCACTAATTTTAAATTAATATTTAAAGTTTAACGTGGTACAACGAATATATATCACATGAACAATATACGCAAATTGACCTCAAAGTAATCGATCTATTTCGTACAATTGACGATTGTGTAATTTCATAATGTGTGTTTTGTTTACTTTGTTAAAATGTCGTGTTCATAAATACTTTGTTCATATTATATATAAAGCAAGTTGATTTGGGTTCCCTCGACTAAGGAAGATTTTTTAAATTAATGTTTTCATTCTTATCATGTATTGATTAGGAATTTTAATTTAATAATTTCGTGAAATTTAAGGTTAAGTAGATTAGAAGAGAGTGTAAAGTGAAAAAAATGTTCAAATTACTTTTACTAACATAAATTAAGTCAAATTACTTTTAAAAATTGTTCATATTATTGGGAATATGCGTCTTTTGAACATCTAAATCCATTGAACCTACCAATTTACTCTATTTACGCGTTCCAAAGTGGTTGGTGATGACTTATTGGGTTACATTAAATTGCACATTTTAATTTAAGAATTGAGAAGACAGTTTGGGCGGGTTCCAAAATTTTTTAACATGTTCGAAACTTCTAACGCATATGTGAAACTGAAATGGTACGGAAAATTTGTAATATTTTGGATTTTTAGTGAAACATTCGAACCTTATTTGCAAACGTTCAATACGCATCGTTTCACTAAAAAGGTACTTCATTCCCAAAATGTTTTTCGTTCTAAAAGAAGATTGACAATCTCAGCAATGAGGAGTTATCTAAAACATTTTTAAGAGGTTGAGAGCAGGCAGTTGTGTTCTAAACATCCCCGATTCTATTTTCTACAAGGCATCCATGGCATCTTCTGGTTTCACCATTGATGAGTTGTCTGAAATATTTTCAAGAACTGATTTAAAGACAATGAAGAAATGTCGATTACTGCCAAAACAATGTTATACTCTAACGTAGGAATCCAAGTTTGTGGAATCTTTTATTGGAAGAACAAACTCAATATGCGGGTACTTAATTGCAAACAACTATGAGAAATGTCGTTCTTATAGTTTTGAAAGCGAAGACCAATCAGGTCGTGATGATGGGAAACTCACGTTCTATTTGTTGCCTCGTTGGAACATCGAGATCTTAGACATTGTGGATACATGTTTAGTGTTTTGCAGAGCTCGTCCAGGAAAAAACGAGTATTATATTTGTAAACCCACGACAAGGCAATTTCAATTTCTTCCAAGTCCACACCCTAAACCTCTACAACCTGAATATCCACCAATTACGGTCGGGATTATTGTTCTTAGATCAAGGCCATTGGAGTACAAAATCGTGTGTGTTTTCGATTAGTGCAGTTATGATTACGTTAAAGTTGTTAAAGCTATCCATTGCAAAGTCTTTTATTTTAATGGGTAGACTTGACATCGCGCGGGTGAATTGAAGTTACCAGACGACGAGTATTTCAAGCGAATTTCGTGCACAATATCTCTGTGTGGTTGGCTTCTTTGGCTGACACGGACAAATGACAAGTATAGAATTCTTGCCTTTAACCCAAAAACTGAGAGTTGGGAATCGATAACGGTGCCCGAGCCATGCGAAATGCTAGGTCGCTCAACCTCGGCAAGTATGAAGGGAAGCTAGCAATAATGTCAATGAGACAAGATGTGCCACTGTTGGAGATTTGAACAATGGGTAACTACACACAAAATTTATGGAACAAAAAATATACTATTGATCTTGTAGGTTGTATTGATGAAATCGGATATGGCAAGCCTATGGCATTTCACAACACCAATACTATTTTGATGCTTGATATCGATAGAGCAATGTTGTATAATGTGCAGCATGGAAGCATTTCTCGATATGTTTATGCTCACCAGCGTACATTTGTATCATTTATTCTATCAGATTGTGATCCGATTATGTAATGTGATCCTGTTTATTTTGTTTATTTCGTTATATGTTGTGTTCTTAAATTTCCTTGGGCTATGTTTACAGTTGTAAATGTATAAGTAAAAGAGTTATGAACGTCGGTTTTGGAATTCATAGATATAAGTTCAGTACTAGTCCAATTAATTTCCATCGGAGATTGTCAAAACAATTGGTAACATTTTATGTTTTTGTTAAAAGAGTTTCGAACCAAGCACAAGTTGTTTGGATACTTTATTGTATTAATGGTGTTTCAAGGGATTTTGCACACGTAGATTGCATGTTTCTTGAGAGTGAATGCGTTAAGAGTTAATGTTATTTATTCTATTATTTGATTTATAAGATATTTTTTGTATTAAAAAAATTAGTAGGATCATTTCTTTTTATCATTTTGACTACTTTTAGATTTATTTTTATTAGTTTGTTACGTTAGTGTATTAGATAAATGGACACAAGTAATAGAAATTTAAAACCTAAACATATTAATCATTTAGTTTTTCTCCTTTAAAAAAAACACTAAAAGGAAATAAGGGTTTATAAATCAATGTGATAGGCATAAGAAGTACAAAATACACTAAACTCTAATTAATGAAGATTTTATTCATAATGATCAAGTTAATCAAATATCCTTGAGAAAGTTCTTATCATGATAGACATCCATATAGATATATAAATATTCGTAACAAATACTAACAAGTTGATATTTTTCTTCTTCCAAGTAATCTTATATTCCTCTAACAAAACAATGCAATCTAATGTTCCTACCAAATAAACCAATTAAGAGTTGCGCCATTTATGGTCGCAGTGTGCAAACTGTGGCAAATAAAGTTTTCCTGCCGCAACAAATAGTAGTATTTTAACTAGTAAAAGCTTTAAAATACTCTGTCTGTTGACGTGCCTCCCCTACAAAAAAATATGCCTAAGCATAGCCTTTTTCAAATACCATTGTTTGTTGACACGAAAAACCTAAAAACAACACTCCGTTCGGATCTATAGAATGAAGTGTATGCATAGTGTCGCCGCCACTAGTACGCTTGATATATAGAATGAAAGGAAGAAAACTAAAAAGGAAATAATATAAACCACTCTCCTCGCCTAATCATGGTATGAAACTTGGGGACCTTGGCCCCTGGGTACTCCTATTTACAATAGAAAAAAGATGCCCGACATGCATAATAGTATCTATAATAGAAAATTGATTTTTTATAAATTATTTTAAAATGAAAAACTTGATTGGACACTTTTAATTTCTGGGTTGGTTGAGTGGGTTTCGGAATTTTCATCCAGTTTCGGAACTTCCATTTCATACTTATGAGAAAACTCTTGTACCCAATGCAACAATTGAAAAGACGTAACTGATGCTGACGTATCGGAACATGTTACAAAAATTCGAGACTAACAGAGAAAAAACACATATATATTGGGAACATGCTCCTTTTGAAATATGAGTAAAGGAGTTGAGAACATCGTGTTCTGAGCTCTTCAATAGATGATCGATACTAGCAGAATTAAATTCCAACTGAAAATATGAAAAGAAGTGGTACATTGTAGGTTGGGAGCTCTTTAATAACTTAACATTGGTTTTATACGGTTTATAGAGTTTCAATACTAGAACTAAAAAGACGCTTCTTTTGAAATTTGAAATCCATCCAACCTGGCTAGCAAAAATGTAAGTAAAGGAGTTCTTGTTCTCGGTTTCGGAACTACGAAGTCCATATTCGACACTCATATTATTTTAGTCCAACTGAAAAGATAAGAATATCCAGTAACATTATAGGATACTTCCAGACGAAAGAAAGGCTTATTGGTTAGTCTTTCCAACCACTAGGGTTGATATATGAACAACCACATTTTCCCTATAAATTGTTTATGTTGTTGTGCATAAAATAAGGCATGAGCAAAAAAAAACAAAGAACAAGAACAAAAGCATAACGTTATGAGAGAAAGAGTGATTTATAGATATTCTCAATATAGACATTTATGCAAAGCCTTTCTCAAATCATCTATTTATAGGCATAAGAAGTAAGAACTCAAATTAATGAAAACAATATTCATTATGATAAAGTTCCTATCATGATAGTTATCTATATAGATAAAATTTCATGTAACATACGGAGAAGTTGGTCATTTTTTTCTCCAATTAATATTATATTCCTCCAACCAAATACAACAATCTTATGATCCTACCAACAATGAGTATCGACATTTTACATTTTATGTTAACAAGGAAAATGGCCAAAGTGCAGCACGCATCAACAACTTCAAGAATCCGCTCGGCCTTCCCATGTAGAACCAATAACAACAAACAATAGCATTTGGGGTAATCTTTTTTGAAATGCTTGGAAAATATTTTGTCTATTGCTGTGCATTACAAAATAAATGGATAATCATAACCTTTCAAATACCATTATTTGTCCACACAAGAAACCGAAAAATAACACAACTCCCGAGTCTAAAAAATGAAGTCTCTGCATTGTAGTCTTCGCCACCAATACTCTTGATATAATGTTGTAGAGAATCAACCTACAAATAAATAAATACACCAATCGCATAATCAGGATATGAAACTAGGGACCCTGGGTACTCCTATTTATAATAGAAAAAAAGATGTCATATGTTTAAAATAATATAATATTAGAAAAATAGTTTTCAAACAATGGTATTAAACCGACAATCTTAAATGTACATATTTTATTTATGAGTTGGTAGAGTGGGTTTCAAAAGTTCCTTTTCATATTTATCTGAAAAATGGTCGACCCAATTGTCACGGGGCTAGGTCTCGAAGTGCTAGCACCGTGTGGCCTTGGTCGTGAAAATGGATGATGGGCGACCAAGTCAGCCTAGAAAACCAAGCGGAGCTCGGTTAGAATGCGGAAATGAAGCAAAGAACTTAGAAAGGGAATGAGTGAATGCTTGTTATCTTATTTCTCAAAAAAAGTGAGTGAATACAAAGGTGGGAGTGAAGCCTCTATTTATAGGCTAGCACCTCCCGATCTAACGGTTACAATGGATTTGATCCGACGGTCAAGATTAGGCCTAGCTATCTAAGAAAGGAAAGGATTTGAAGACAACAAACCTTGCTTATCTTTGTGGATAGTTTCCTTGTGTGTGGGGAAATAAATCACCATGGATTGGGGGATTGTTGGTGGCATGTCCTTTCCATGTTTGTGTGGCTCTAATGGATGAGCACTCTTCAAAATGTGGGCTGAATCGGGCTTGTGGGCAGCCTTGGGCAGATTGGTGCGCTCGGATGGATTGTGGGCAGCCATGGGCGGATTGGTGTGGAACCAGCCCAAGGCCTCAGATGGAACCCCTTATGTTGCCCAGGGTGTGCTGGATTCGGCCCTTAGGTGCTGATGGATGGCATTGGCGTTGGGCGTGGCCCCTTGGTGTGCTTGGATGGTGCTCGTCTCAGCCCCATGGTGTCGGATGAGATGCATCGTGCGGACTGGGCCCGGATGGTGTGTGGGCTGTTCGCACTCATGGCCCCCTTGGTGTGTGGGCAGTCTGACCATGGGATGTTGGGATGTGACATTCTCCCGCACTAAATTGAGCGACACCCTCGTCGCTCGGTCTTGGTGGAAATGGGCTATCTTATCCTCGAATTGCCATCGGTCTTCGACAAGCTCCCAACTACCCTCGGCTTCGGGCAGTCCTTTCCAAAGCCCAAAGTATTCGTGCCATGGCCTATGGCTTGGTTGTCGAATCACTCGTTTCGTTAGGATCTCTTGGACCTCCTTCTCGAAGGAGACTCTGACTCCAACTGGTGCTCGGCTCGATCTACTCCGCTACGGATCATCGACATCCTCGTGGTACGACTTGAGCATACTGATGTGAAAGACGGGACGAGCTCGAAGCTTGGGTGGTAGCTTCAACTTGTATGCCACCTTGCCTACGCGTTTCATCACTCGATATGGCCCTTCATATCTCCTAATGAGCGCCCTGTGGACAGAAGAATTGCGAAGTGTTAGATTTAACTTTGCGAGAACTAAGTCCCCTACTTGAAACTCAGAGTCCCTTCGCTTTTGATCGGCCCACTTCTTTTCTCGCTTGGCAGCCTTGTGAAGGTAGGCTTGGGCTAAGTCTCGTTCTTCTTTCCATGCTTTGGTGAAGTTGTAAGCGGCTGGATTTGGCCCTTCGTACTTGGTCAAAATAGAGTTGGGAGTGAGAGGCTGTTGGCCGTTCACGATCTCAAATGAGCTACGGTTTGTTTCCTCGCTCCTTTGTAAGTTGTACGAGAATTGGGCCACGTCCAATAGCTTTGTCCAGTCCCTTTGTGTGGCACTCACATAGTGCCGTAAGTAGATCTCGAGCAGTGCATTCACTCTCTCAGTTTGTCCGTCCATTTGGGGATGGAAGGCCGTTGACAAATTCAAATTAGATCCCATTAACTTGAAGAGCTCGGTCCAAAATCTGCCGGTGAAGCGGGCATCTTGATCGCTCAGGATGGTCTTTGGGATCCCCCAATACTTGACCACGTGCTTGAAAAACAAGCGGACAGCCTCCTCGGCTGGGCAGACTTTGGTGGCAGGTATAAAGGTCGCATACTTTGAAAACATGTCAACCACAACCATGATACTATAAATATCATCAATTTTAGGTAAACCGATAATGAAATCAAGTGATATACTTTCCCATGGCCTCTCGGGTACGGACAATGGTTGAAGTAAGCCCATTGGCTTCTTGGCATCGACCTTGTCTTGTTGACATATAAGACAAGTCTTGACGTAGGCCTCAATGTCGTCTCTCATGTTGGGCCAATAGTACCTCTCGGAAATCAGCGCTAAAGTGCGATGCATCCCTGGATGGCCTGCCCATCTCGAATCGTGGCACTCCTTCATGAGTTGCCTTCGTAGGTTGTTGTAGTGTAGAACATAGAGGTGTTTTCCTCGCATGTAAAGTAGCCCACTCTCAACCCAAAATCGTCGATATTTGTCCTCCTTGGCATGCTCAATCAATGCCTTGGCGGAAGGGTCGTGGAGAAGCCTTTCCTTGATGCTCTCTAACAAATCACCCTCGGGTTGGCTAATGGCAGCAAGTGATGCCTTTCGGCTTAAGGCATCGACTACGGTGTTGGCTTTTCCTGACTTATGCTCCATGAAAAAGTCGAACTCGGCTAGAAAGTCTTGCCACCTAGCCTGCTTAGCAGATAACTTCTTTTGGGTTAGAAAATATCTTATTGCAGTATTATCAGTATAGACGACAAACCTCGAACCCAAAACATAGTGTCTCCACGTGCGCAAGAAATGGACTACGGCGGTCATCTCTTTCTCTTGGACGGTATATCGTCTTTCGGTTTCGTTTAGCTTTCGACTCTCGAAGGCTATGGGGTGCCCCTCTTGCATGAGCACTCCGCCGATCGCATAATTCGATGCATCGGTGTGGATCTCGAAGGCCTCTTGGCAACTCGCATCCCACGCCCACTCTTTGTCCTTCTTTAATAGCTCGGTTAGTGGCGTGGCAATGTGGGCATAGTCGTGGACGAACCTCCGGTAGTAGTTGGCTAGCCCGAGGAACGAGCGTATCTCAGCGACTTTGGTTGGAGGCTCCCACTCGCCGATGGCCCGAATCTTACTCTTGTCCATCTTGATGGTGCCTCCTCTGATGATGTGGCCTAGGAATGGCACTTCTCGTTGGGCGAACGCACACTTCTCCCTCTTGATGTATAGCTTGTTGTCTCGAAGCACCTGCAAAACCTTTCTCAAGTGCCTTATATGCTCTTCAAAAGTGGGACTATAAATTACTATATCATCTAAGTAAACCACCACGAAACGATCAAGGAAAGGGTGTAATACCTTGTTCATTAGCGTGCAAAATGTGGCTGGTACGTTGGTAAGACCGAAGAGCATGACGAGAAACTCGTAAGAACCATACCTTGTAGTGCATGTTGTCTTGGGCTCGTCTCCCTCGGTGATCCTCACTTGGTAATAGCCCGAGTGAAGGTCAAGTTTCATGAACCATCTTGCGCTCCCAAGTTGGTCAAACAAGTCTGCGATCAATGGGATCGGGTACTTGTTCTTCACCGTGAGTTTGTTCAATGCACGTAGTCAATGCACATTCGTAAACTCCCATCGTGCTTCATTTGGAAAAGCACCGGTGCACCATAAGGAGCCTTGGAAGGTCGGATGTAACCGGCATCCAAGAGCTTTCTCAATTGCCTTCGAAGCTCCTCTAGCTCCGGTGGTGCCATCCGATATGGAGCCTTGGCAGGTGGCTTGGCATTCGGAATCTACTCAATCTTGTGGTCTACCTCTCTCTTGGATGGCAACGGCTTCTGCAACTCGGAAGGCATCGTGTTCTTGAACTCCTCAAGAACTTGTCCCACGGCATCGGAGAACTTCTCGGCTTCAATGGCCTCGTCCACCTTGAGCACGGCAAGGTAGGACTCCTCCTCATTTCTAACACCTTTGTTGAATTGGATGGAGGACAACATCTTGGCTCGAACACCTACTTCTCGACTCACGGGCACCACACATTGGTGTGCGCGGTCGAGTATACACAAACAATCGGCAAATGGGAAGAGAAGCGCATTAATCTGATCCAAAAAAGATAAACAAATGACTAAATCATAGTCGTTTAGAGGGATTACCTTGATGGTCTCGCGTCCTGTCCAACTTCCAAGTTGAAGCTCTACCTGCTTTGCTACTCCGGCAATGGGTTCTTCCTTGGAGTTGACCGTCTTGATCCATCCGCTTGCCTTCTCCACATGAAGGCCAAGCTTCTTGGCGGCTCCCTCGGACATGAACACCTCGGATGCTCCGGTGTCCACCAACGCGCTCAATTGTGACTCCACTTGATTTGAAAATAGTTAACGATCGCGCCAAGTTGAACGGCTTGCTTGTTACCGTCACCTTTGATGGCTGAAAGGGCGGCCTTCTTTGGGCAGTCTTTGATGAAGTGAGGCCCATCACAATGAAAGCATCTGACTGGACCTTGATCCTTCTTCTCCCACGACCTCACGAACCGATTGGATTTGTTGTGGGAGTGTTTCCTATTGTCGTCCTTGTCACCCCCGGATCTTGCTAGTTTGTCACCATGGTTGTTGTGTTTTGCCTTTGGTTTGTTAGAGTCATTCCGGTTGGCATTGTGATCCTTCAATGACTCGGAAACGGCAATGGCTTTGGAGAGTTCTTTCACATCTCTCCGCTCTAACTCGGTGCATACCCACGGCTTTAGCCCATCCATGAAATGGAATAAGGCGTCTTTCTCACTTAGATCGGGAATTTGGAGTTGCAGCTCGCTAAACTCCCGCACATAATCTCGGATCGACCCTTCTTGCTTGAGTTTCCTAAGCTTGGATCGGGCCTCCTTTTCGGCATCTGTGGGGTAGAATTGTTGCTTGAATTCCTCTTGAAAACTAGCCCAAGTCTCCATGGATGTGCCCCTCGTTTCTCATCTGAACACCTATGACGCCACCAAAGCAAAGTAAGGTCAGCTAAATAAATTGACGTGGTACTTACCTTGTCGACATCGGTCATGATGCCGGACGCCTTGAAGTTTTGCTCAAGTCCCCACAAGAAGTTCTCCACTTCTTGGGTAGATCTCGCCCCTTTGAAAAGCCTCGGCTTAGGGACATCGGCAAGACCACTTGATGGGCTTGCAATCACACCATTGGTCACGGCAGATTTGTAGATAGAAAGCTCACTCTTGAGCACGCTCACAACTTCCTTGAGATCAATCAACTCGGCTTTGAGGGATCCGTTTTGCAATTCCAAGTTCTCTACGGCCTCATCGAAGAGCTTTTGGAAATCTTCCTTACGATGATCACCACGGTTCTCCAACTCCTTTAGTCGGTCGTCCACATGGTCGGCTCTCTTCGTAGACTCTTTCGAGGACGTCTCCAACTGTGTGACTATGTCTTGCAATGAAGAAATTGCATCCCTCGAACTCGCCCTCTTGGCTTTGTCGGAACGGGTCTCAACGGTGTTTGCTGGGACCGCGGTAACATCACTCGGGTTCGTCATCTCGGACAATTCTTTGCGAAAACATAGCTCTGATACCACTTGTCACGGGGCTAGGTCTCGAAGTGCTAGCACCGTGCGGCCTTGGTCGTGAAAATGGATGATGGGCGACCAAGTCAGCCTAGAAAACCAAGCGGAGCTCGGTTAGAATGCGGAAATGAAGCAAAGAACTTAGAAAGGGAATGAGTGAATGCTTGTTATCTTATTTCTCAAAGAAAGTGAGTGATACAAAGGTGGGGGTGAAGCCTCTAATTATTGGCTAGCACCTCCCGATCTAACGGTTACAATGGATTTGATCCGACAGTCAAGATTAGGCCTAGCTATCTAAGAAATGAAAGGATTTGAAGACAACAAACCTTCCTTATCTTTGTAGATAGTTTCCTTGTGTGTGGGGAGACAAATCACCATGGATTGGGGGATTGTTGGTGGCATGTCATTTCCATATTTGTGTGGCTCCAATGGATGAGCACTCTCCAAGATGTAGGCTGAATCGGGCTTGTTGCCAGCCTTGGGCGGATTGGTGCAAGGCCTCGGATGGATTGTGGGCAGCCTTGGGCGGATTGGTGTGGAACCAGCCCAAGACCTCGGATGGAACCCCTTTTGTGGTCCAGGGTGTGCTGGATTCGGCCCCTAGGTGCTGATGGGTGGCATGGGCGCTTAGAGTGGCCCCTTGGTGTGCCTGGATGGGGCTCGTCTCGACCCTATGGTGTCGGATGAGATGCATTGTGCGGATTGGGCCCGGATGGTGTGTGGGCTGTGTGCACTCATCGCCCCCTTGGTGTGTGGGCGGTCCGACCATGGGATGTTGCGCTGTGACACAATGTAACAATTAAAAAGACTCATTTGCTGCTAACGTATTTGAGTGGATTATAGAGATTATAGGTTGACAGTGAAAAGACAGATCACCTAGAATAACATTCTCGGAAATTATTACCGCCGCCAAGTTATTATTATGGGCTTCGAAATCTTCAAACCGACAACTATCCTCTTCGTCTCTCTGATTGTTTGACTTCTCAACGGAGGTGAATTTCGGCATGTCATCGTAGATCCAGACCTTCTCATCTTCATAATCTTCAACTGCCACACTTAGTTGATAATTTACCCCGTTGATGAAGATATTGATAAATTGAGGAATATCAGATAATTGTTTGACAACCATTAATATACTAGCGCTATCGAATCTGTTTCTCGTGGATGTATCTTCATCTAACCTTATCATTGAACCCCATATCTTTACTATAGCTTCAAAGATGCCATCGTTCCATGCTACCAATGGAAGATTTTTCAGCACGATCCAGATTTTTAATTTGCAACAAGAAGTGAAATGCTCGACCGTATCAAGGTCAACAAACCATTTATTCAGCATTGAATCCTTTAAATCCCAGAATATCTGGATTTGTTCTTCCTCTTCAAATTGGATAATAGCATAGAACCCAGACCACTTGCTAACTTTTACTCTAAAACCTTATGAAGAGAGAGTTTGTTGTACGAAATTAGCATTGTACATGCTTTTAACTTGGCCAATAACACAAGTTTTAATCCAAGCAAGCTCTTTTGACGATAAGCTGAAATGATATGGTTCATTGAGAAAGTTCCTTTGTTGATCATCATAATCTGGGCATCCTGTTTGGGTTTTCTATGATTTGGTAGTGTCCTTCTTTACGTCCTTTTCCTCCGGTGCTAGTAGCGCCTCTTTGTAAGATCTACCGTCAGTCAACTTGGAGAAATCCCTTACCGTCGTCGGACTAATATTTGCTTGCTTTTCTTTCTTTGGCTTTTCACCTATTTGGCTACTCTAGTACGAGCCATGAAAACACTGATGTAGAAATCGTCGATTCTTATTCCATTACCATACTTGATAGCCCTTAATGCTTCTTCATTTGAACCAAATCTCACAAAAGTGAACGTGTCTTTTCTATTCCTCCTTTTGAAATTATTATGAGCTATGTAAACATCAGTCACATTTTCTTAGGCTGTAAAAGCTTCTGCAAGAGATGACCGATGAATCCTTTTACTGATGCAATTGACAAACACCGAGACCCCATTGTTTTGCTGCTACTTTTGATTAAGGATAGATTGCCCTTGTTCATGGTTGAAATCCCTTTGACCTTGCTCCTTTGCTACTCCTTTATCCCTTCGCCACTGCCCTTGATAGCTGAAGTGGCTCCAATGTTGTCCCAGATTGACCTTCCTTGGACGGTGAAGAGCAGCCATTTTTCTTGACTGATGAGTGACTAAAACTTGTTTGACATTCCTGAAATAAATATGCATTATGTCACGGGGCTAGACTTCAGCTAGCCGAACCGTGCGGCCTTAGTCGCCTTCTCAACTGAATGCTACGAGTAAGTCACCCGAATCCCTCGTTACAGTGCTAGACTCCTGCTAGCTGGACCGTACGGCCTTAGGCAAAGCTCTCCTGGCAAACGCCTAAGTCTGCTTGGATTCATGCTCCGGAAGATCAAACACTTCCAAAGCCAACGAACGCAAGATCGTTCTAAGCGGAAGCTCTTTAAAGAACAAATGGAAGCAATAGGAAGCAATAGGCAACAAGAACACGAAGAACAATTAAGAACAATAAGAACACTCAGAGAGTTAGAGTAAATGCCTCTTGTATTACTCAAGTAGAGAATGAATGGAATGAAATGATTACAACTGAGCTGGGGAGGCTTATTTATAGTTGAACTCCCCTAGATCCAACGGTACAGTTTAAATTACATCGACGGACGAGATCTACCCTATCTCTTAGTTTAAATCTCTAATTATCACAAACATTATCTCGAAGATAATTACACAATAATATCAGTGATAACTACGATAGCTTATCACATTTACCATCCCAAATTACCCTGGTAAATCCTCCATGGATTCTACTAAGTTTGGTGGGCTTGCGGGCTTTCTAGCATTCTCCAAGTGCCAGGCCAAGTCTGATGGTCTTGGCGAGCCCAATGCTCCGCACACAACCTCTCTGCTCAATGTTTGTGCCAATGCCTCGGCCCCAAGAATTTGGTCTGTGACATTCTCCCCCATTGAACTTAGCGATGCCCTCGTCGCTGCTGTCGAACGATCCCGGGTAGGGTCAACTTGTTCACTCGTCGATGCCTCGATCTCCTGCAATCCTCCCATACGAACTGCTTGCCTCGGTTCAAACTGCCTTGGACAATCGTGCTCCAAGACGCCACTTGGTACATCAACAACATAGAAGCCCTCTCCTACAAACTCTGATTTGCCTCGACTCGAATCCTCTTGATCCCGCGGCAAAGACTTGGAAGTCACAACATTGAACACCTGTCGAGCTCCTAGAACTCTGAAAGGTCCCTTCCAATCATTTCCCCCGCAACGAAGGCTAGGTCTCACTCGGCCTACGCTCATCAAATACAGAATATCAAACTCAAAAACACTAGGAATGTGTTTAAGATGTACCTTCATGTCGATCGTCGTCGTCGACGTTGTCGCATTTAGTCTAAAACGTGTCAGCCCTTCTTCGTCTACGAAGTATGACACCCCTCGCATCGAACTTTGTACAGTCAAGTCCGTTGCGCAACTCTGATTGCCACACCTCATCGGCCCTTCTACTTTGAAGTCCGGTGCTCTCTGCTTGTACCGATTCTTCTTCCTTGAAGAATGCTGCCTCGACTTGCGTTGGCACTTCTTCCTCAAAGTCCTCCGCTTCTTTCTCACCTTGCCCACATGTGACTTCTCCACGGTTGCTATGTCTCTCAACGGCTTAGCCTCTTTGACCCTTTCTTGGCTTTGGTACTCAATGATGTTTGTCCGTCAACACCATCAGCTAACACTTCCTTCGGCTCTACAGTGGCCTCAAAAGCGATGTCCCTTTCCCCGGGCACATCCTCGGATAGCGCTGCCTTAGACCCTATCTCCAGTGTGGTCTCTAAAGCAATGTTCTTCCCTCGAACATCCTCGGCAAGCTCTCTCTTAGCCTTAGACATCTTCAACCCATTCTGCTCGGTACCCTTGGCAGAACTAGACAACTCTGAACCAAGCTTGATCGGCACGGTGCTTTTGGCCTTGCCCAACCTCTTGGACTCCTTGGCTCGAACTGGGCATCTTCGCAACTTGTGAGGCCCCTTACAGCGGTAGCACTCCAATTGCTTTCTCATCACCCTCGTCTTGATAGCTTTCTGACTCGCTATCGCACCAAGTCTCGTCTCTAGCTTGACTACTATGGCACTTGTAGTCGAACCGCGACTCACACTAACCTTGGCGGCACTGACAGTAACAATCGCCCCAAGTCTCGCTACTTCTCCCTCTGACTCATATGTTGTCTTCACCATGGCAGCTAGGCGGTTCTTCTCGGGACATCCTCGTATCAGATGAGGACCATCACAAAAGTAGCACTTCAGCTTCTTGCTCACTTTCTTTTCCGGAACGGACTTAGCCTCACCATTCCCCTCGTCTTTCGAACTGAAACTGGTTGACTCAACACTTTCTTGCTTCTGTTCTACAAGCACACTCAGAGGTTCAGTATTGTCGGCCTCTAAAGGTCTCTGGGCATCACCTTGCTCCACTGCGAGCTTCGCCCCCGGCTTAAGTCCCTCTAAGAAAGGTTTGAGCACACCCCATTCACTCATTGCGGTCTTCCAACTGAGCAGCTCACTCCTGAGCTCATTCACCTCTTTCCGCAAAGCTTCTACCTCAGCTTCACGAGCACAACTCTCTCGAACTATGTTCAACTCAGTGAGGATGCATTGCGTTTCGTCCTTGAACCTGTCCACCTTGGACTCTAACTTTTCAAGACGTGACTCCACAACACCTTGGATCTGCTTGGACTCATCCCTTAGAGTTTCCACTGTATTCTCTAAGGCATCACCACGCTTAGACATTTTCACATCCATGCCATTAAGAGCCTCTTGAACCTGCTCTCGGATCCCCTGCATGGACTCGAGCACTTCAAGATCTAATGAACCCAGCTTCTCTAGGTCTATCAACTCCATCTGTCCAAACACTACCTTGGCCTCCTTCTCAGATTCCAAGAGTTGATCCACCCCCGGTATCAAGGTATTCATACCCCCGAACAGTTCATCTACTTGTTCTTTAAGAAAATCAGTTCTTTGGTCAAAATCCTCAATATGATATCTGACATGTTTCATCGTCAATGTTCTCCAATAGTTTTCACGATGACACTCCTTGTCGGTTTCCTGTTGCGACATCTCAATCACCTTTGCCACGAACTAGTCAGCTCCGTTTGACTAACTCAAACAAAAACCACCATGCTCGACTACACCTGCAAGCTTGGAATCCACCAACACTTGTCTCCGCCTGCAAGCTGGCTCGAACGCAAGTCACTCCGTCGACTCGCTTTGATGCTGCTTCCCCAAACACAAGCAAGTCCCTTCCTCGACTCGCACTGACAACCACTTCCCTGAACAAAAAATGGTTATGACCACTTCCCTAGTCCGTACACGCTTCGACCACCTCCCTGACCGAACACGCTCTGATACCACTTGTCACGGGGCTAGACTTCAACTAGCCGAACCGCGCGGCCTTAGTCGCCTTCTCGGCTGAATGTTACGACTAAGTCACTCGAATCCCTCGTTACGGTGCTAGACTCATGCTAGCTGGACCGTACGGCCTTAGGCAAAGCTCTCATGGCAAACGCCTAAGTCTGCTTGGATTCACGCTCCGGAAGATCAAACATTTCCAAAGCCAACGAACGCAAGATCGTTCTAAGCGGAAGCTCTTTAAAGAACAACTGGAAGCAATCGACAACAAGAACACGAAGAACAGTTAAGAACAATAAGAACACTCAGAAAGTTAGAGTAAATGCCTCTTGTATTACTCAAGTAGAGAATGAATGGAATGAGATGATTACAACTGAGCTGGGGAGGCTCTATTTATAGCTGAACTCCCCTAGATCTAACGATACAGTTTAAATTACATCGACGGGCGAGATCTACCATATCTCTTAGATTAAATCTATAATTATCACAAACATTATCTCGAAGATAATTACACAATAATATCAGTGAAAACTACGACGGCTTATCACATTTACCATCCCAAATTACCCTGGTAAATCCTCCATGAATTATACTAAGTCTGGTGGGCTTGCGGGGTTTCTAGTATTCTCCAAGTGTCAGGCCAAGTCTGATGGTCTTGACGAGCCCAATGCTCCGCACACAACCTCTCTGCTCGATATTTGCGCCAATGCCTCGGCCCCAAGAATTTGGTTCGTGACAATTACATAACATATGCATCGGGTGGGAATTGATTCAGAGCCTTGGAAGTCATGGTGTTAGATCCATAATACGAGTGTATCAATGAAGCGAGTCCCACTTCTTCTTTCCTGGTGGTTCTTCTGTTAATTGGTCGATAATTCAAGAATGGCGTATGGAAATGTTGAACCGAGACCGAGGTCGTACTCGATACGGATGAATAATAAATTGCTACTGTGGTTGGTGCTCATATCGAGTTACCACATCTCTTTCGTGTCGAGATGGAAACGTTGCAAGCTCGATTGTCGAGATATGATCATGTTTCGACATGGTCAAGATGACTTTTTCAATCGAGTCAAGATGCTTCATGATTATGGTGCCTCATCCTCTTTCTCAAAGGACTAGTCTGCTATAGCACTTTACTACATTCCATGACATTTATGTTTGGTTTTGACTTATACTTGGCTTACTTGATATTATGCTGATTATTAAGGGGAAAACTATTTGTTACAAATATTAGTGAAATTTTTAAGGGAAAACTATTTTTTAAATGTTTCTAACTAAGAATATGTCCAAAAAGGATATAGGGAGTTTATTTGTCTTAAAAATTCTTTTATAGTTTTTTATATAAAAAATGGAAAGATTTTTAACAAAAGGGAGAAATATGAGTGAAAATTTTTTAAGGGGAAGAATTATTTATAAATGTTTTAAGTAATCATGTGTTGAAAAAGAAAAAGTAACTTAAAAATTCTTTCAAAGTTTTTTTTTTATAAAAAAGAGAAGATTGTCGAGAAATAATTTTATGGTTTTGATATAAAAACTTAAAACAATAATTTCAAATATATTTTTACGACATTAATCGAATTTGTAGCAAAATGAATTTTTAAACTAAGAACTCATTTTTTTTTCTTTCATTTCAACATATTGGCAAAATGAATGAGTAAAAAAAGGAAAACTCTATAATGGGCGACGAACATTGATGAACATCACTAACGATGAACACCGATGAACACCATTAATTTTCTTTTAATTTTAAAATTTTAAAGGACTAAAATTATAATTAAAATTATCTCTTAAAAAATAAAAATCAAATTTAATAATTACTTTATAATATTTTTAATAGGTTAGAATCAAATATACCCAATTCTCCTAAACCCTAACAAAATCAATCTCTTAAAAAAATATAAATCAGTTTATAATTTTTTAATAGATTAGAATCAAATATACTCAATTCTCATATTATTGATTCTAATCTATTAAAAAAATTATAAACTAATTTCTATTTTTTTTAAGAGATTGATTTTGTTAGGGTTTAGGAGAATTGGGTACATTTGATTCTAAGCTATTAAAAATATATTATAAATTAATTATTAAATTTGATTTTTATTTTTTAAGAGATAATTTAATTATAATTTTAGTACTTTAGATTTTTAAAATTTAAAAAAAAATTAATGGTATTCATCAATGTTCGTCGCACGTAGTAGACTCATCCGTAAAAAAATTGGTCAAACAAAATTTTCAGTCTTTTCTAGCTAAAATCGGTTTTTTTTTTCTGTATGCCCATTTAATACCGAGACTCATTTATGAGTATGAATATTTTATGAACCGCGTCGATTTGCTAAGATTTTTTTTCTTCAAATTTTCAGAACGAGTACTAATATTGCATTTGCATATATGAGTACAAATATTCATTTAGGAGTATCAATACAATCTTTTGGGTATCTATACTGTTAAAGTCATAAATTGTTTTGTTAAAATATAACCATTTGGTAATGATAGTGCTTTTTTAGTACCAGAACTAATATATGAGTATTGATATGTTTTTAGTATTTGTACTGATTGTGTTTCATAACAAATATTTTTGTATTTAAAGCTAGAAATATCGATATCAAAGATGTATGAACATAATTTATTGTACGAAAAACACTACTCAACAACTCTATTGAGTTTCACCACCACCCAAACGAACAACAAATACAAGTTTCAAAAGAATATTGGACAAGAAGAGAACAATAAAGAAAACATTCAGCAACTGTTAAGAGTTACTAGGTCTAGAGCTATATTTCTTAATTTCTTGTAAGAACATTTGAGAGCTTTTATTGTATTTTTATTTCAAGCGTTATTGTGTGAGTTTCAATTTGTAGACATTAAAATCAACGAGGATATATTCTTAGTTTGTTCATTTGTATTTTTTTTTTTGAGTAAAAGTGTGTTCTTAAGATTTTGGGTGTAAATCTCAAGATAATTTGTAAGGTTGCACCTTGTCGTCATAGGTTGATCAAATTACTGAAGTTGAGAAATCTTTAATGTGGGTAGCTAAGGTAGTGGATGTAGGTTTTATTTAAAAAGTTGAATCACCCTAAATTCTTGTGTTTATTTTTCTAATTCTAGTTTAAGCTTTCACAATTTTTTAAACAGTCGATTCATTCTCCTCTTAGCTATTTTTTGGTCAATTGATTGTTTCAATAATGTACATTAAATAAATTATTCTTCATTTTTCAAGAGGGGTCTATTTTCACAATTTTAAAATTAACGTAAACTTAAATGATGTTTAAACTAAAATATTTAAATTAACTAACTATGACTCAAAACTTTTTGTCTAAAATATTCTCAAATACAGAAGAACTAAAATGTTTTTTTATAGTAAAAAAGCTAATAAAATTTTAAATATAGTATAAAAATTAAAATATTTTTTTATGGTGGATACACTAATATAAACTTCCAAGTATGCTATAAGTGCTAATATTTTTAAACGTTTTGCTTAACAGTTAAATAAATGTCTAAACTATATTTTTTTCGATATGTGTCTGAATTATATTTTGGGTCAAATAGGTTTCTAATGTTTCATTTTGTGACCCATTTAAGGTTTTTCCGTGACAGACGTTATTTTTTTGTTATCCAATGAAATTCGAACACGTGACATGGTTGGCCATTTTCTGAAATTAAAATCCGAAAATGAGAAATTAAAAAAATAAAATATATTAATTAACCCAACAATCTTTAATTTCTCTAAAAACTCCAACTCTAACCCTAAATCCCTAAATTCCTCTACTCCCACCATCGATTCAACCACCACCAACCACCCTTGTCTTTATCGGACCCCTCTACTAAAAACTCCATTATCTCGTCATCAAAAATCGACGAATGAACTGATGATTGCACCATTGACGAACACCCAACAATGAAGAAAAAAGAGGTTGATTGGGTTCCCACCAACGGGTAGAAGATGGTGGATGTCAAACGATGAGGTACACAACACTTTCAGCGGTGAACGGTGAATTATTGGCTTGTGGGGGATGTCAGACGGTAGGGGAGATGTAATTTGGGGGTTTAATTGAAAGAAATTAAAAATCTGGAGTTTTCAAAGAAATTTAGATTTTTTAAGAAATTCAGAAATTGGAAAAAAACAGGTCACGTATTATATTTTGATTGAATGGCGACACTTTTATATGATAATTGACGAAAAAACTTTAAATGAGTCGCGAAATAAAACTTTAAGCACTTATTTAATTTAAAATGTAATTCAACCATCTATTAAAAAATATATACAGTTTAAGCATTTATTTAATCGTTCAAACTCTGCATCTCCCCGGAAACATAAAAAACATTGAAACTTAATTATAACCTTTCTCATTTTACATCGCTTTTTTATTATTTTAGGATGAGTCTACCACGTGCGACGAACATTGATGAACATTATTAACGATGAACACCGATGAACACCATTAATTTTTTTAAAAAAAAATTAAAAATCTAAAGGACTAAAATTATAATTAAAATTATCTCTTAAAAAATAAAAATCAAATTTAATAGTTACTTTATATTATTTTTTAATAGGTTAGAATCAAATATACTCAATTCTCCTAAACTCTAACAAAATCAATCTCTTAAAAAATATGAATCAGTTTTTTAAAATATATTTGATAGAAATTAGTTTAAACCCAAATTTAATAGACGCGACAACCATGTGAACATGCGGGTATATTTGATTTTAATCTATTAAAAAATTATAAACTGATTTCTATTTTTTTAAGAGATTGATTTTGTTAGGGTTTAGGAGAATTGAGTATATTTGATTCTAACCTAATAAAAAAAATTATAAAGTAACTATTAAATTTGATTTTTATTTCTTTAAGAGATAATTTTAATTATAATTTTAGTTCTTTAAATTTTTAAATTTTTTTTAAAAAAATTAATGGTGTTCATCGGTGTTCATCGTTAGTGGTGTTTATCAATGTTCGTCGTCCGTCGTAAAATTTTCCATTATTTTAATATTATATTATTTAATTGAATTGAATCATTGCACAGACTTTTTGTTGTCTAATGGCTTGATATTTTTGAATTTGATGCTTATCTTTCTCTTCTATCGCTGTCAACAATTTTTGTTCCTTAGAATCCCATTCCGAACATAACGTGCTCGCGTAGACAGGGACACTCCAAACTCATCAATTTATGTAACATTTATCTTTAATTTTTACGAAATTTTATTTTTATATTTGTTATTCATCTGCATACTTCAACATCCACCGAAAGACCAAACTATCACCCCTACATCCTAAAATTACTAAACTAGCACCTAAAATTATATATTTTCCGGACTAATAGTGAACTCGCCGCATGTAGAGATGGGCACGGGTCGGGTCTTTGGCCCACCCGAACCTGACCCGAAAATATATACTTCAAATCTGGACCCGACTCGACCCGACCTCATACTTGAAAAAACCCGACCCGACCCTACCTAAAAATTATATACTCAAACCCGACCCGACCCGAGTTATTAAAAAATAATAAAATTTAGAGACTTAATTGTAAAAAAATAATTTTAGGGACTTAAGTGTAAAAAAATTAAATTTTAGGGACCTAATTGTAAAAAAAGTAATTTTAATGACCTCATTGTAAATATATATATATATATAAAGAGTGAGCATTATTGTGAATATCCCTAAAAAATTAAGGGAAAATTATACTATTAGTCCCGGGTCGGGTAGGATTTTTTCCACCCTAAACCCGAACCCGACCCGACCCGAACCCGAATTTTCTATGAAAAATCCTACCCGATCGGGCTGGGTCGGGTCGTAACCCGACCGAGTCGGGTAAAATGCCCATCTCTAGCCGCATGCACGGCGAATTCTAAAAACATATTACTTTTTTTTATTAAAACTCGCCCCACAAGCACGACGAGTTCTATTTTTTTAGTTTTTATTTAAAAACTTAATCAGATGATTAACCTAATCCTAAACCGAATTCGTCGTGTAACCCCCTAGACCCGCTTATGCGTTACTACAGATCTTAGGAAGTCACATTAGGGTCACAAGAGCGACCCATAGTAAAAATCTACATAAAAAATGTTTTTCCTTAATACATTAAAAACTGTAATACAAACATTTATTTAAATGTCATTTCAGGAAATCATTTAGCATGTAGTGAGATCTCAGATATATTTTACATACTTTGACATAGAACAATACACGACATACCCCCTAACTGTACTAGTACCATATTCCAAAAGAAAAGCCGAGAGAACTTCAACCATAGAGGAACCTGTAACGATAACAGTAAGGAATTACCGTCGCCGAAGTAGAGGAACCTGTAATGATAACAATAAGGAATTACCCTCGCCGAAGCAGAGGAACCTGTAACGATACAGTAAGGAATTACCCTCGTCGAAGCAGAGGAACCTGTAACGATAACAGTAAGAAACTACCCTCGTCGAAGCAGAGGAACTTGTATCGATAACAGTAAGGAATTATCCCTCACCGAAGCAGAAGAACCTGTAACGATAACATTAAGGAATTACCCTCACCAAAGCAGAGGAACCTATAACGATAATAGTAAGGAATTACCCTCGCCGAAGCAGAGGAACCTGTAACGATAATAGTAAGGAATTACCCTCACCGAAGCAGAGGAACCTGTAACGATATCAGTAAGGAATTACCCTCGCCGAAGCAGAGGAACCTGTAACGATATCAGTAAGGAATTACCCTCGCCGAAGTAGAGGATCCTGTAACGATAACAGTAAGGAATTACCCTCTCCGAAACAGAGGAACCTATAACAATATCAGTAGGGAATTACCCTCGCCAAAGCAGAGGAACCCGTAATGATATCAGTAAGGAATTACCCTCGCCGAAGCAGAGGAACCTGTAACGATAACAGTAAGGAATTACCCTCCCTGAAGTAGAAGAACATGCGGTATCTTCATAACCTATCCCAAGCACCCCCAATGATGTGACCACAACCAGCAAGAATCCCAATGAATTTCCTAGAGGTCCTATAACTCGTGTAAGAGCTAAAATGATTCAAGATGCTGTGGAAAGTTTGCTTTGCCAATGCTGGAAAATGAATGAAGAAATGACAGCAACAATTAGATCTTGCAACGTTTTGAGTTTGTTGGAAAGTTGAAATAAGTTGCATAAGAATTTGCATGAGTAGTTGCATAATAGTTCATTCATTCCATGAGAATAAATATGCTTGTTGTTGCAAGCACTTCATTTATGAAAATACTTCACTTATGTATGTGTTTCATTTAAGCATGTAGGTTCATTAATTAAACTAGTTCATTCATTGAACTTGTTCAATTAATTCTTTAAGTTTGCATAACATTTTTATCATATTTTGATTAATATTTTATGTGTTTTTAGTGTCATTACACGTTGGGATTAAGATGGAAACAATGGAAGACTTTTCATCTTCTTCAAGGAGACATGTCATCTTTATCACCATTCAAAGAGAGAGTCTTTTTGAATTCCATGGAGGATGAAGCATTTAGAAGACTTTATTATGCTTTTATTCAGCCAATAAAGTTAAGAAATAAAGAAAGAAAGTGGAAGAGACACATACACTTAGATGCAAATATGGGCAGATTCATTCCAAGTCATCTACATGCACTTTTAAGAGCCAAGCAAGTGGAATATCAAAGGATCCATCACTTGGACGTGTATAAGTCTTCATTCAAGACTTATTATGTCCAAATTCATTCTAAAATACACAAATGGCCAGCCAAACTTGATAGGATTGAAGACAAACCATTGAATGTCATAAATTGGAGCATGAATGCATTGTTTTGTCCTTTCAAATTCTAGGCTGTCATGTACTATAAATAGGATGCTCATTTGCCTTTGTAAAGAGATTTTTTTTGCATAAAAATATATGAGAGTGTTCTCTTCATTGTTCTTTAAGAACTTTATCAGCTTTCAAGCTAGTCTTGTGGAAAATTTCCCCTTTTCATTCCATTCTGTTTATAGCGTTGGTTCCTAGCTTTCTAGCTAGCGAGTCACGTTCCACCCTTCCATCATCACTTCCATTTGATTATATTGTTGGTTCTTAGCTCAATTATAGCTAAAGGGTCACAATCCAACCTTCTTCCATCATTTCACAAAGGGTAAGAACGTGTAAGGTTCGGGTCAACATTCATTATCTTGTTGGTTCTTCCTTGTTCCACATCGATTCTATTCCATCCATATCAACTTCTATCCATTTTCCCCTTACGTCTATCTTTCAAACCACAATCACCAAACATTCCAGCACCTATTAAAACAACAACTTTCACCATCTTCATTCCAAATACATCACTTCCACACTCAAGTTTCAAGTTTGCAACTTCATACTAGAATCACGATCGGGCAACATCACATACGAATTCAGTCATCACACAACCGGATACGTATCATTTGGCATCAGAGCTAGGTTGATTCAGTAAGTTAAGTGTTTCTAACTCCCGATTTGCATAAAAAAGAAAAAGAAAAAAAAAGAAAAAAAAAAGAAAAAGAAAAGAAAAAAAGAAGAAAAAAAGGAAGTTTGGTTGTTGTTGGTATTACTCAATTCAGCAAATTATTATTTCCTATTGCCTTGTTATTTTCTAATCATTCTACTTTTCTACCTATAGCCTTTTTTTCTAAACTATTCCTTTCAGCCAATTTCCACAAACAAACTTGTTAAGCCTTGAGTAAGTTCTCTAAGGACTTTGATAGGAGAACAAGAGCGGTAAAAGGCAAGAGTGCACATCAAGGGTAAAAGCCATCCCGAGTAAAACACGAGTGTGAGTGTTTTCCTTGGAGTGTAACGGTGAGAATTTGTGCTAGTGAGGTTTATTAGTTAATCATGTCTCAAGATTCCGTGAGAAACACTATTGGTGCTAGTAATAATGTTAGCGTAGATGCAACTAACTCCAATCTTCAAGATGTTATCCGAGAGATGGACAGGTTGTTGCAACAAAGGTTGGGGCCGATGCAAGAACGATTAGATCATTTGGAGGAAAGATCTCAACGAAGGCATAATTCCGATCACGAGGAAGAGTATGAGGGAGAGGTGGACGAAGAACTCATAGACGAGCGAGCCTCCCAGCAAAGTTTGAGGCGTCGAGAACCTAGGTACCAAAGAGCTCGACCAAGAGTTGATGATAATCTTAGCAACATCAAAATAACCATTCCTTCTTTCCAAGGAAGACCAGATCCTGAAGCTTATCTTGCATGGGAAAAAAAGTTGAGCACATCTTTGAGTGCCACAACTACTCCGAGCTTAAGAAGGTAAAACTTGCAGCCATTGAATTTACAGATTAAGCACTAATATGGTGGGATCAGTTGACATCTAGCAGGAGACGCAATGGCGAACATCCAATTTCTACTTGGAATGAGATGAAGGCCGTTATGCGTAGGAGGTTCGTTCCAACTCACTGTCATAGGGAGTTGTTCAACAAGCTTCAAAATCTCACCCAAGGCAACCGTAGTGTTGAGGATTACTTTAAAGAGATGGAAGTAGCCATGATCCGAGCCAACATTGATGAGGATCGAGAAGCCACCATGGCCAGATTTCTATCCGGCCTTGATCCTAATATTGCGGCCACTGTTGAGTTGTAACATTATGTGAAGATCGAAGACATGGTTCATATGGCCATGAAGGTCGAGAGGCAACTCAAAAGGAAGGGCACAACTCGTGCCTATGGAGGCTCTTCTCCTAAAAGGGGGCAGGGTACCTACAAACAGAAGGCATCCTTTATGCCTAAAGAACGAAGCGTTCCAACAAAGAGTGCCAAACCCATTGCCGAAACTAGTAAGGGAAAGAGCACCGCTATGCCAGTTCGATCCCGTGATGTGCAATGCTTCAAATGCTTGGGGCGAGGTCACATTGCTAGCCAATGTCCAAATCGCAACACAATGCTCATTCGAGAAGATGGAGAGATCGAAACTGACCAAGATGAGGAAGAAGATTATTGTAACTCCCTTAGCCCGGTCTCGACGGTTGACCCGAACTACGAAGATTACACGGGGAAAACCAAAGTCAACCCGAAAGTCAACCTTGATTAGCGACTCTTTTTTTTCTTTTTAAACTTGTCTAGATGCACATTAACCCTAGGCGTACTCTTGAGATAAGCATACTCAAAAATCACAGCAATCGGAAAGCAAAAAGGTACTCAATTGCACAACATACGAATTTAGGGACCAATTTGTAAATTCTGGAAATTAAGAAGACTTTACCAATTTTTAAGTTACCATTATGAAATTAGTGCCCGTTTCGAAACACCAAGGCCATTTCAGACCCCTGTTTCGAAACGGTAGTGCCCGTTCCGATACAGACTGCCCAGAAAGTGCAGATTTTTCTGGTTTAACATACATTTACCCAATCAAACATGTCCCTATGACCTCCTAATCATGCCAACAAGTCATCATACATTTAAGGAACATATTTGCATCATCAAAACACATCCATAGCATCAATTAGGAAAAACCTCAATCTATAGGCATGCAACCTAATACTCAAAACCAACCAAACATCAAGTCATCAAAGCAACCACCAAAAAGGCCAATTACATATCCAAAACATCATAGGCATCATGCCAAACTTAGGGAGTCCAAAACATCTCCCAAAAACACATCCTAGGTTCCCATTGCCAAATACCAAAAACTAATAATGTTGTAAACATAGTCACCATACATGAGCTTAGTCTTTCTCTTGGATTCTTGGCCTCCTTGCTGCCCTTAAAGCACTTCAATTCTCTGTATTATTGGTTCAAGAAAGAGAGCGTAAGCACATATGCTTAGTGAGGCATGCTCTAATGAAACAACACAATAATGCACTTTATAAAACACCTTTCAAAGGCCTTTAAATTCATAAACATCATTACTCATGCAACAATGCATGCACAACAAGCATCTCATGCTTCATTACATCAACATGTCATATTGGCTTTCAAGTGATAATCCATAACCATTTTTCAACACAAAACACAATCGGATACGCGGATTACAAGCGTTGTCCCTTACGCTTCATACACACTACCAAACACACAAGGTGGAGTTTACCGGTACAATCACAACCCCTCAACACCCGTGATGGAGTTCAACGGTACAATCACAACCCCTCCACATCACTCTTTGGTAGTTGTATAACATCACTAACGAGAACACGGGACACACAACACAAGATCCTCACATGGCATTTTAACCACCATTATGATCTTAGACATCTCGTTAGTGTACTTGGATGGAGTTTACGGTACCATTACAACCCCTCAACATCCAAGGCGACTTTATTCATGGTGCACCCAATCCTATAGCCGGCTAACTATATCCGATTCAAGTACTTTTAAACCAACACATCACTTGCCAATATACATCATTTACCATCATCAATCCACTGTTTTAAAGCATTAAACAAAGCCATTAAACCATCATGCATCACTATGCATCAAAACCACATTTATCAATGTCAAACCAATGATCTCTTACTTGAGCATCCTTCAACACATGGCTTTCAAAACCAGCATTAAACATGCTAAAATATGCATTCAAAACAGAAATTAAACATGCAAACTAAACATATTGCATCCAACCATCTCATGGTTCATCAAAGAGAGAGTTTCTCCGAAAACTTACTCTTGAGCTTAGTTAAGTTGTTTAGACTTAAACTAAGCTCCCAAAACCTTCAAACATTGGTTTCAAAGCTGAAAGCCAAACTTCACTCACCAATTTCGTTTCGCAAGATTGCCAAAACGCCGATCAAGCCCCCGGATCAACACCACAAGGATCCGAAGATGTCTCCCCTGTTTTAAACACATCAAAATAGAAGATTAATGCATCATCATGCATTTAAATCTTTAGCCATTACACCTAAACTCACTACTCTCTCCAAAACTCATATTTCGACTACCAAACACAACCGAAAACACATCCAAACACTTCCTCAACATTACCCAGCCAAGATCCATCACTTCTAAACATTCTTAGACATAAATTAACATCCAAAAAGGACCTAATCACGTCCTTATACCTCCAGCTATAACAGAACACCAAAATCACCCCAAAACCACCATTTTCACATGTAAAAAACTTAGGAAAATCAACCTATTCGGGATTGCATTGATTAAACCTCAATTAAACATCATTAAACATCCAAAATACATTAAAAAGGCATCTCAAAACAGAGCCCAAACAACCTCCACGAAATTCTTCAAGATTTGATCAAAATCTGAAGTTTTAAGCCAAAATCAAGATCATAACATTAAAACATTTAATAAAACCTAATTTAAGGATTGAGAACTTGGGAATTTCAGTAAAGAATTGAGTATTTAGAGGAGAAGGACGTTCATACCTCTAAATGTGGATTTCTCCTTGTTTAGAGCCAAAATCCTTGAGAATTCAATATGCAAATGAAGAGGATTTGATGTAGAAATGATTAGGAATCATTTGAAGATTGATATCTCATCATTTGGTGTGAAAATCAAAAGAAAAGCTACTGTGGAAATGTGTTTGGCTGAGGGAATTTTAAGAGAAAATGAAATGGGAAAATTTTAGCAAAAGTTAGTTATGAAACTAAAATATGATTTTCCCTCTTTTCTTTTTATTAATTAAACATTAAATGAGTCTTTAAAAATCAAGAAAAATCTGGAGAAATCCTACCTTGGGTAAATTAGCTCCTTAAAGATTCAAAGTTTCAATCCTTTCAAAACAGTCACGAACTTTTCAAAAATTACATTTTAGTCACTAACTCTAAATGTCATATTTCCAAGCCTCATTTTCTAAAATTGATTTCACCACTCTCTTATATATATTAAAAGAGGATTTTTAGATATTTTTCCATATTTTTAATGCATCCCGAACTAGGCTTTCCCTAAAACCACCTTTTATATTCGAACCGAAATTTAGACCGGTCCAGTTCAGACCCTAAACTTCCAAGCCCAAAATTGGGGTGTTACAACTCTCCCCCCCCCCCCTTAAGAAATTTCGTCCCCGAAATTTACCTGGAGGAAAAACGTATGGAAACTGCTTCATCATGTTATCCTTTAGTTCCCACGTGGCTTCCTCGGCACCACGATGCTTCCACAACACCTTTACCAACTCAATGGTCTTGCCTCGAAGAACCTTACTGTTCAAATCCAGAATCTCCACCGGTTCCTCATCATAAGTCAAATCCGGATTCAACTCCACTTCCTCCACATGCATAACATGCGAAGGATCCGATCTATACTTCCGAAGCATAGAGACATGAAACACATCATGAATCTTTTCCAACTCTCGCGGTAACCTCAACTTGTACGCAACAGGACCCACACGCTCAATCACTTCGTATGGTCCAATGTACCTAGGGCTCAACTTACCCTTTCGACCAAACCTCATCACCTTTTTCCAAGGCGAAACTTTCAAAAACACACGGTCACCCACCGCATACTCAATCTCTTTACGCTTCAAATCCACGTAAGACTTCTGTCGATCAGAAGCTGCCTTCAATCGCTGACGAATGAGCTTCACCTTCTCGGTGGTTCCTTTCAATAAAGCTGGCATTGAAACCAACTTTTGACCCGTTTCAGCCCAACAAAGAGGAGTCCTACACTTCCTCCCGTACAAAGCTTCATAAGGTGCCATTTGAATACTTGCCTGATAACTATTATTATAGGCAAACTCCACCAAAGGTAAATGTTTCTCCCAAGAGCCCTGAAACTCAATCACACAGCACCTCAACATATCCTCCAGCACTTGGATAACTCGCTCAGACTGTCCATCCGACTGCGGATGGTAAGATGTACTGAAATTCAACCGTGTACCCAAAGCCTGATGCAAACACTGCCAGAAACGCGATGTAAACCTCGGATCTCTATCCGACACAATCGAATTTGGCACACCATTCAGCCGCACAATCTCAGCAATGTACAGCTCTGCAAGCTTGTCCAAAGTGTACGTAGTATGCACGGGTATGAAATGCGCACACTTCGTCAGGCGATCCACAATCACCCACACCGAATTCTTCTTCGATGGCGACAAAGGCAAACCAGACACAAAGTCTATGGTAATCCTTTCCCACTTCCACTCAGGAATCCTCAACGGTTGCAGCAACCCGGAAGGAAACTGATGCTCAGCCTTAACTCGCTGACATACCATGCACTTGCTCACATACTCAGCAACATCCTTCTTTAAACCCACCCAATAGTACTCATCACGAAGATCACGATACATCTTAGTACTACCAGGGTGCATAGCAAAAGGACTACTATGAGCTTCAGTCAGAATAGCACGCCTCAACTCAGCATCATTGGGCACTACTATCCGACTCCCAAAGCATAAGACTCCATCATCATTAAAGCAGGAATCCGATGGTCTATCCTCAGCAATATCATGAACATGTGGCACCAAGGAATCATCCAACAACTGCTTATCCTTTATCAATTGAACCAAGGATGGTTTCACTTGCAACTCAGCCACAAGACCACCATCACGCGAAATGCTCAAACTGGCAAACATAGCCCTCAACTCCACCGCCACCTTCCTACTGAAGGCATCCGCTACAACATTAGCTTTACCCGGATGGTACTCGATCGTCAAATCGTAATCCTTAAGCAAATCCACCCAACGTCGTTGCCTAAGATTCAACTCTTTTTGAGACATCAAATACCTCAAACTCTTGTGGTCAGTATACACAGTACACTTCTCACCATACAGGTAATGTCTCCAAATTTTCAAAGCAAAAACCACCGCAGCTAACTCAATGTCATGCGTAGGATAATTGCGCTCATGCACCTTCAACTGGCGCGATGCATAAGCCACCACCTTACCCTCTTGCATCAACACACATCCCAAACCAACGTAGGACGCGTCACAATACATCACAAACTCTTTCCCTGATTCAGGTTGAACCAAGATAGGAGCTTGCGTCAAAGCTGTCATAAGCTTCTCAAAAGCTTGTTATCTCGCTTCCGTCCACTCATACTTAACATCCTTGTGCAACAACTTCGTCAAAGGTGCAGCAATCTTTGAAAACCCATCCACGAACCTTCGATAGTATCCCGCCAAACCAAGAAAACTACGGACTTCATGAACAGACTTAGGAGGCTTCCAATTCATCACTGCCTCAATCTTCTGAGGATCAACACGAATCCCTTTAGCAGAAACCACATGACCAAGAAACACAACTTCTCTAAGCCAAAACTCACACTTGCTCAGCTTGGCATAAAGCTGATTCTCCAACAAAGCCTGCAACACAATCCTCAAATGCCCCTCATGCTCCTCCTCAGTACGAGAGTACACGAGAATATCATCAATGAACACCACAACAAATTTATCCAAGTATTCATGGAACACCCTATTCATCATGTCCATGAAAGCTGCAGGAGCATTCGTCAAACCAAACGGCATCACAAGAAACTTATAATGCCCATACCTCGTTCTGAAGGCTGTCTTTGGCACATCCACATCCTTCACCTTCAACTGGTAATACCATGACCTTAAGTCAATTTTAGAGAACACAGCCGCTCCCCAAAATTGATCAAAAAGATCATCAATTCTCTGCAATGGATACCGATTCTTGATAGTCAACTTGTTAAGCTGACGGTAATCGATGCACATTCTTATAGTGCCATCATTTTTCTTCACAAACAAGACAGGTGCACCCCAAGGTGACACACTCGGCCGAATGAAACCACGATCAAGCAACTCCTGAAGTTGCGTCTTCAACTCCTTCAACTCTTTAGGTGCCATACGGTAAGGAGTAATGGACACTGGAGTTGTGTTCTCATATAGCTCAATTCCAAACTCCACTTCGCGATTAGGAGGCAATCCAAGCAACTCCTCCGGAAACACACTAGGACACTCTCGCACAGTCCTGATATCTTGCACTCGCAACTCCTTAGAGCTAGGATTCATCACAAAGGCTAGGTAGGCTTCACAACCTTGCCTCAGCATCCGGCTCGCTTCCAATGTAGACACCACATTGGCAAGAAACTTCACATTCTCACCCACCACCACTACCTCATAGTCATCTGCAAGCTTCAACGAAACTCGCTTATTCTCAAAATCCACCACAGCTCGATGTTCAACAAGCCAATCCATACCAAGGATCACATCAAAACCATAGAAAGGCAATTCCATAAGATCAACATGAAAAACATGGTCTTGCACAACCAAGGGACATCGTCTATAAAGCTTTCGTGTCACAACAATCTCACCAAAAGAACTAGTTACACGCATACAAACATCCAAAGACTCAACAGGCAAACCAAGCAATTGAGCATGTTCACGCAATATATATGAGTGTGTAGATCGAGAATCAATCAAGGAAAGTAATGACAAGGATTGCAAAGTGAAAGTACCTGCAATCACATCCGTGTCATTCCTCCCCTCCCTCTGAGCATACACTCGAGCTTGGCCACCACCCTCAGGTTGGACAGCCACCACATGAGCCTCATTCCTTCCACCATCATCTATACGCTGGAAGTTACCACGGCCGCGCCCACGACCTCTCTGTGGTGCAACAACACCAGGTGCACGTCCCTGACCACCACCGACCAACAAAGGACACTATCTCCTCATGTGATCCGCCAAACCACAATGCCAGCACGAATTACGAGTCACCACAATAGGAGCCTGCACCTCTCTCGCTGCCTGAGGACAATCACGCCTCAAATGACCACGCGATCCACACGCCCAGCATTTGTTCTTATCAGCTATCGCCCTGTCTCCCTAAACAGGCGCACCTTGTCCTCCACCACCACGCCTAGCCGAAGACTGATACCTCCGATCACGTCCTCTCTTGTTCCGCCCACCACCGGAACTATACTCAGCAGCTCGCTTGCCCGAGCTAGAACCAACACCTCTAGAAGATAAACTCAGATTCAGCTCAATATCCTTCGCTCTACTAACCAACACATCAAAGTCAGTATACTCAGCGGCCAGCATATAGGTCTTTACATCCGTCACCAAACCATAACGGAGTCGTTCACACCTCTCCCACCCATCAGGGATAAGCTCAGGTGCGTACTGACTGAGACGGACAAACTGAACCTCGTACTCAGCCACTGACATGCTCCCTTGAGTAAGAGACATGAACTCCCTTTTCTTTTCATCCAGGTATCGCACACCCAGATACTTCCTCTTGAACGCGTTCAGAAAGAACGTCCAAGTTACATCAGCTTCCTCCATTCTGGAGACAGTGGTCGTCCACCAGGTATACGCATAATCATGCAACATCGATACCACACAGCCTAGCTTCTGCACATCATTGCAGTTCATTTGTCCCAAAATTCTCTTGGTACTTTCCAACCAAGACTCGGAACCCTCCGCAGACAAACCTCTGAACTCAGTCCCTCCCAGACTGCGCAGACGTTCCAACGGTAGTCTAGCATTAGCATCTCCCTGATGCCCAGCTCCATGAGCTCCAGCTACTGCCGCCAGAAAGGCCCCAGCAATAGCCTGTATCAGCACTGTCATGTCAGGAGCAGCTTGCCCCTACCCAGCTTCAGGTCCAGCGACCCCATCATCAGCACCAGCTCCATCACCTCCAGCACCACCACCACCAGGCGGAGGAGGTAAATCCACTACAGTCTCCGCATTCTCTTCATTCTCGTTTTGAGCCATAGCTCGCGTATTAATCCTCGTCTCTCTACCAGGTCCCATTCACTAAACAATGCACTAACACAAATGCAATAAACATAATCAGGCTCAGCAAGGTAAGAAATCCAAGTACTCAAGCTCATTTTCAAATAAAAACAAGTCATTTCATTAGTTTTGGTATGGCAATGGGTCCCTCTAACATGCTTCATCTCAGCATACATCACAATTGTAACATTCTTTACAATTCACACATCATACTTCATTCACAAAGCACATCATGCATTCATACATACATTACCCACATAGGCATTCCCAATTACACGAGAACTCAGCTCTGATACCACAAAATGTAACTCCCTTAGCCCGGTCTCAACGGTTGATCCGAACTATGAAGATTACACGGGGAAAACCAAAGTCAACCCAAAGTCAACCTTGATTAGCGACCCTTTTTTTTCTTTTTAAACTTTTCTAGATGCACATTAACCCTAGGCGTACTCTTGAGATAAGTATACTCAAAAATCACAGCAATCGGAAAGCAAAAAGGTACTCAATTATACAACATACGAATTTAGGGACCAATTTGTAAATTCTAGAAATTAAGAGGACTTTACCAATTTTTAAGGTACCATTATGAAATTAGTCATGTTTCATGCTTCTATGCCAAATTTCGCCTCAAACGGACATCCCAAACTCAAGCAATTGCATAAACGAAGTTTAGGACTAAAACGTGAAGATTTCAAAACATAAAACCATAGAATTCAGTGCCCAACGGTCAAGTGTTCCGTAACGGGGGTTGACCGTTCCGAAACGCAGGACCGTTTTGAAACCTGTTCCGAAACAGGGCTTGGCAGTAGCAAAAGTGTTTCGGAACGGCCTTTACCCGTTTCGAAACACCAAGGCCATTTCAGACCCCTGTTTCGAAACGGTAGTGCCCGTTCCGATACAGACTGCCCAGAAAGTGCAGATTTTTCTGGTTTAACATACATTTACCCAATCAAACATGTCCATATGACCTCCTAATCATGCCAACAAGTCATCATACATTTAAGGAACATATTTGCATCATCAAAACACATCCATAACATCAATTAGGAAAAACCTCAATCTATAGGCATGCAACCTAATACTCAAAACCAACCAAACATCAAGTCATCAAAGAAACCACCAAAAAGGCCAATTACATATCCAAAACATCATAGGCATCATGACAAACTTAGGGAGTCCAAAACATCTCCCAAAAACACAACCTAGGTTCCCATTGCCAAATACCAAAAACTAATAATGTTGTAAACATAGTCACCATACATGAGCTTAGTCTTTCTCTTGGATTCTTGGCCTCCTTGCTGCCCTTAAAGCACTTCAATTCTCTGCATTATTGGTTCAAGAAAGAGAGCGTAAGCACATATGCTTAGTGAGGCATGATCTAATGAAACAACACAATAATGCACTTTATAAAACACCTTTCAAAGGCCTTTAAATTCAAAAACATCATTACTCATGCAACAATGCATACACAACAAGCATCTCATGCTTCATTACATCAACATGTCATATTGGCTTTCAAGTGATAATCCATAACCATTTTTCAACACAAAACACAATCGGATACGCGGATTACAAGCGTTGTCCCATACGCTTCATACACACTACCAAACACACAAGGTGGAGTTTACCGGTACAATCACAACCCCTCAACACCCGTGATAGAGTTCAACGGTACAATCACAACCCCTCCACATCACTCTTTGGTAGTTGTATAACATCACTAACGAGAACACGGGACACACAACACAAGATCCTCACATGGGCATTTTAACCACCATTATGATCTTAGACATATCGTTACTGTACTTGGATGGAGTTTACGGTACCATTACAACCCCTCAATATCCAAGGTGACTTTATTCACGGTGCACCCAATCCTATAGCCGACTAACTATATCCGATTCAAGTACTTTTAAACCAACACATCACTTGCCAATATACATCATTTACCATCATCAATCCACTGTTTTAAAGCATTAAACAAAGCCATTAAACCATCATGCATCACTATGCATCAAAACCACATTTATCAATGTCAAACCAAGGATCTCTTACTTGAGCATCCTTCAACACATGGCTTTCAAAACCAGCATTAAACATGCTATAAAATATGCATTCAAAACAAAAATTAAACATGCAAACTAAACATATTGCATCCAACCATCTCATGGTTCATCAAAGAGAGAGTTTCTCCAAAAACTTACTCTTGAGCTTAGTTAAGTTGCTTAGACTTAAACTAAGCTCCCAAAACCTTCAAACATTGGTTTCAAAGCTGAAAGCCAAACTTCACTCACCAATTCCGTTTCGCAAGATTGCCAAAATGCCGATCAAGCCCCCGGATCAATACCACAAGGATCCGAAGATGTCTCCCCTGTTTTAAACACATCAAAACAGAGGATTAATGCATCATCATGCATTTAAATCTTCATCCATTACACCTAAACTCGCTACTCTCACCAAAACTCATATTTCGGCTACCAAACACAACCGAAAACACATCCAAACACTTCCTGAACATTACCCAGCCAAGATCCATCACTTCTAAACATTCTTAGACATCAATTAACATCCAAAAAGGACCTAATCACGTCCTTATACCTCCAGCTATAACATAACACCAAAATCACCCCAAAAACCACCATTTTCACATGTAAAAAACTTAGGAAAATCAACCTATTCGGGATTGCATTGATTAATCCTCAATTACACATCATTAAACATCCAAAATACATTAAAAAGGCATCTCAAAACAGAGCCCAAACAACCTCCACGAAATTCTTCAAGATTTGATCAAAATCTCAAGTTTTAAGCCAAAATCAAGATCATAACATTAAAACATTTAATAAAACCTAATTTAAGGATTGAGAACTTGGGAATTTCAGTAAAGAATTGAGTATTTTGAGGAGAAGGACGTTCATACCTCTAAATGTGGATTTCTCCTTGTTTAGAGCCAAAATCCTTGAAAATTCAATATGCAAATGAAGAGGATTTGATGTAGAAATGATTAGGAATCATTTGAAGATTGAAATCTCATCATTTGGTCTGAAAATCAAAAGAAAAGCTACTGTGGAAATGTGTTTGGCTGAGGGAATTTTAAGAGAAAATGAAATGGGAAAATTTTAGCAAAAGTTAGTTATGAAACTAAAATATGATTTTTCCCTCTTTTCTTTTTATTAATTAAACATTAAATGAGTCTTTAAAAATCAAGAAAAATCTGGAGAAATCCTCCCTTGGGTAAATTAGCTCCTTAAAGATTCAAAGTTTCAATCCTTTCAAAACAGTCACGAACTTTTCAAAAATTACATTTTAGTCACTAACTCTAAATGTCATATTTCCAAGCCTCATTTTCTAAAATTGATTTCACCACTCTCTTATATATATTAAAAGAGGATTTTTAGATATTTTCCCATATTTTTAATGCATCCCGAACTAGGCTTTCCCTAAAACCACCTTTTATATTCGAACCGAAATTTAGACCGGTCCAGTTCAGACCCTAAACTTCCAAGCCCAAAATTGGGGTGTTACAACTCTCCCCCCCTTAAGAAATTTCGTCCCCGAAATTTACCTGGAGGAAAAAGGTATGGAAACTGCTTCATCATGTCATCCTCCGGTTCCCACGTGGCTTCCTCGGCACCACGATGCTTCCACAACACCTTTACCAACTCAACGGTCTTGCCTCGAAGAACCTTACTGTCCGAATCCAGAATCTCCACCGGTTCCTCATCATAAGTCAAATCCGGATTCAACTCCACTTCCTCCACATGCATAACATGCGAAGGATCCGATCTATACTTCCGAAGCATAGAGACATGAAACACATCATGAATCTTTTCCAACTCTCGCGGTAACCTCAACTTGTACGCAACAGGACCCACACGCTCAATCACCTCGTATGGTCCAATGTACCTAGGGCTCAACTTACCCTTTCGACCAAACCTCATCACCTTTTTCCAAGACGAAACTTTCAAAAACACACGGTCACCCACCGCATACTCAATCTCTTTACGCTTCAAATCCGCGTAAGACTTCTGTCGATCAGAAGCTGCCTTCAATCGCTGACGAATGAGCTTCACCTTCTCGGTGGTTCCTTTCAACAAAGCTGGCATTGAAACCAACTTTTGACCCGTTTCAGCCCAACAAAGAGGAGTCCTACACTTCCTCCCGTAAAAAGCTTCATAAGGTGCCATTTGAATACTTGCCTGATAACTATTATTATAGGCAAACTCCACCAAAGGTAAATATTTCTCCCAAGAGCCCTGAAACTCAATCACACAGCACCTCAACATATCCTCCAGCACTTGGATAACTCGCTCAGACTGTCCATCCGACTGCGGATGGTAAGATGTACTGAAATTCAACCGTGTACCCAAAGCCTGATGCAAACACTGCCAGAAACGCGATGTAAACCTCGGATCTCTATCCGACACAATCGAATTTGGCACACCATTCAGCCGCACAATCTCAGCAATGTACAGCTCCGCAAGCTTGTCCAAAGTGTACGTAGTATTCACGGGTATGAAATGCGCACACTTCGTCAGGCGATCCACAATCACCCACACCGAATTCTTTTTCGATGGCGACAAAGGCAAACCAGACACAAAGTCCATGGTAATCCTTCCCCCCTTCCACTCAGGAATCCTCAACGGTTGCAGCAACCCGGAAGTAAACTGATGCTCAGCCTTAACTCGCTGACATACCATGCACTTGCTCACATACTCAGCAACATCCTTCTTTAAACCCACCCAATAGTACTCATCACGAAGATCACGATACATCTTAGTACTACCAGGGTGCATAGCAAAAGGACTACTATGAACTTCAGTCAGAATAGCACGCCTCAACTCAGCATCATTGGGAACTACTATCCGAATCCCAAAGCATAAAACTCCATCATCATTAAAGCAGGAATCCGATGGTCTATCCTCAGCAATATCCTGAACATGTGGCACCAAGGAATCATCCAACAACTGCTTATCCTTTATCAACTGAACCAAGGAATCCCAAAGCTTATCCTTTACCCGGATGGTACTCGATCGTCAAATCGTAATCCTTAAGCAAATCCATCCAACGTCGTTGCCTAAGATTCAACTCTTTTTGAGACATCAAATACCTCAAACTCTTGTGGTCCGTATACACAGTACACTTCTCACCATACATGTAATGTCTCCAAATTTTCAAAGCAAAAACCACCGCAGCTAACTCAATGTCATGCGTAGGATAATTGCGCTCATGCACCTTCAACTGGCGCGATGCATAAGCCACCAACTTACCCTCTTGCATCAACACACATCCCAAACCAACGTAGGACGCGTCACTATACACCACAAACTCTTTCCCTGATTCAGGTTGAACCAAGATAGGAGCTTGCGTCAAAGCTGTCTTAAGCTTCTCAAAAGCTTGTTGTCTCGCTTCTGTCCACTCATACTTAACATCCTTGTGCAACAACTTCGTCAAAGGTGCAGCAATCTTTGAAAACCCATCCACGAACCTCCGATAGTATCCCGCCAAACCAAGAAAACTACGGACTTCATGAACAGACTTAGGAAGCTTCCAATTCATCACTGCCTCAATCTTCTGAGGATCAACACGAAGCCCTTCAGCAGAAACCACATGACCAAGAAACACAACTTCTCTAAGCCAAAACTCACACTTGCTCAGCTTGGCATAAAGCTGATTCTCCAACAAAGCCTGCAACACAATCCTCAAATGCCCCTCATGCTCCTCCTCAGTACGAGAGTACACGAGAATATCATCAATGAACACCACAACAAATTTATCGAAGTATTCATGGAACACCCTATTCATCATGTCCATGAAAGCTGCAGGAGCATTCGTCAAACCAAACGGCATCACAAGAAACTCATAATGCCCACACCTCGTTCTGAAGGATGTTTTTGGCACATCCACATCCTTCACCTTCAACTGGTAATACCCTGACCTTAAGTCAATTTTAGAGAACACAACCGCTCCCCAAAATTGATCAAAAAGATCATCAATTCTCGGCAATGGATACCGATTCTTGATAGTCAACTTGTTAAGCTAACGGTAATCGATGCACATTCTCATAGTGCCATCATTTTTCTTCATAAACAAGACAGGTGCACCCCAAGGAGACACACTCGGCCGAATGAAACCACGATCAAGCAACTCCTGAAGTTGCGTCTTCAACTCTTTCAACTCTTTAGGTGCCATACGGTAAGAAGTAATGGACACTGGAGTTGTGTTCTCATATAGCTCAATTCCAAACTCCACTTCGCGATTAGGAGGCAATCCAAGCAACTCCTCCGGAAACACACCAGGACACTCTCGCACAGTCCTGATATCTTGCACTCGCAACTCCTTAGAGCTAGGATTCATCACAAAGTCTAGGTAGGCTTCAGAACCTTGCCTCAACATCCGGCTCACTTCCAATGTAGACACCACATTGGCAAGAAACTTCACATTCTCACCCACCGCCACTACCTCATAGTCATCTGCAAGCTTCAACGAAACTCGCTTATTCTCAAAATCAACCACAACTCGATGCTCAACAAGCCAATCCATACCAAGGATCACATCAAAACCATAGAAAGGCAATTCCATAAGATCAACATGAAAAACATGGTCTTGCACAACCAAGGGACATCTTCTATAAAGCTTTCGTGTCACAACAGTCTCACCAAAAGAACTAGTTACACGCATACAAACATCCAAAGACTCAACAGGCAAACCAAGCAATTGAGCATGTTCACGCAATATATATGAGTGTGTAGATCGAGAATCAATCAAGGAAAGTAATGACAAGGATTGCAAAGTGAAAGTACCTGCAATCACATCCGTGTCATTCCTCCCCTCCCTCTGAGCATACACTCGAGCTTGGCCACCACCCTCAGGTTGGACAGCCACCACATGAGCCTCATTCCTTCCACCATCATCTCTGCGCTGGAAGTTACCACGGCCGCGCCCACGACCTGTAATACCCCAATTTTGGGCTTAGAAGTTTTGGGTTTGAACCGGACCGGTCGGATTTTCGGTTCGAATATAAAAGATGATTTTAGGGAAAGCCTAGTTCGGGATGCATTAAAAATATGGAAAAATATCTAAAAATCCTCTTTTTATTATATATAAGAGAATGGTGAAATCAATTTTACAAAATGAGGTTTCGAAATGTGACATTTCAAGTTAGTGACTAAAATGTAATTTTTGAAAAGTTGGTGACTGTTTTAAAAGGATTGAAACTTTGAATCTTTAAGGAGCTAATTTACCCAAGAAGAGTTTTCTCCAGATTTTTCTTAATATTAAACATTTATTAAATGATATTTAATAAAAGGAAAAAGGGGAAATAGATATTTTTGAGTTCATAACTAACTTTTCTCAAAATTTTCCCTCTTCATTTTCTCTCCCTTTTCTCTCAGCCAAACACATTTCCCCAGCCATTTTTCCTCTGATTTTAACATCTAAAGATGAGATTTCAATCTCTAATTGATCTCTAATCATTTCTACACCAAATCCTTATCATTTGCTTATTGAATTTTCAAGAATCTTGGCTTTAAACAAGGAGAAACTCACATTTAGAGGTATGGACGTCCTTCTCCTCTAAATACTCAGTTCTTTACTGAAATTCCCAAGTTCTCAATCCTTGATTTGAGTTTTATTAAAGGAGCTAATGTTGTGTTCTTGATTTTGGCTTAAAATGCAAGATTTGGATTTAACTTTAATTAAATTCGTACTAAATGATTGGGCTGTGTTTTGAGATGTCTTTTTGATGTTTATTGGATGTATAAATGATTTGTGATTGAGGTTTAATCAATGCAATCCCGGATAGGTTGATTTTCCTAAGTTTTTACTTGTGAAAATGGTGGTTTTTGGGGTGATCTTGATGTTTTGTTAATGCTGGAGGTATAAGGACGTGTCTGGGATCATTTTGGATGTTAATTGATGTTTAAAAATGGTTAGAAGTGATGGACCTTGGCTGGGTTAAGTTTAGAAAGTGTTTGGATGTGATTTCGGTTGTGTTTGGTAGCCGAAATGTTGGATTTACAAAGAGCAGCGAATTTAGTTGTGTTGCTGGGGTTTTTAAGGCATGATGATGCATTAATCCTCAGTTGTTATGTGCTTGAAACAGGGGAGAATGATCCGTGAGCAATAGAGGTAGCGTTGGAGGGTTTCGGATGCTTGGAAGGCTTAACGGCTAGCGTAGTTTTGTGTATCGGTGAGTGAAGTTGGGTTTTCAGCTTTGAAACCAATGTTTGAAGGTTTTTGGGAGCTTAGTTTAAGTCTAAACAACTTAGCTAAGCTCAAGAGTAAGTAAATGGAATTTCTCTCTTGGTTTGTGTTATGAATTGGTTTTTAAAGCACTTGTGATTGTTGGATGTAATGCATGTGTTTTGCATGTTTAAATTCTGTTTTGGAAGCATATTTTGGCATGGTTTAATGCTGGTTTTGAAAGTCATGTGTGAAGGATGCTCAAGGTAAGAGATCCTTGGTTTTGTACTTTGGAATTGTGGAATTGATGCATAGTGTAGCAATTGGTTTAATGGCTTTGTTTAATGCTTCAAAACAGTGAAGTGATGATGGTAATTGATGGTTTTGGCATTTTGGTTGTGCTTGTAAAAACAATGGGTTAATGTGGTAAAATGGTTATATTGGCAAGTGATGTAAGTGGTTCTTGGTTACTTTAATCGGATATAGTTAGCCGGCTATAGGATTGGGTGCACCGTGAATTGAGTCACCTTGGATGTCGAGGGGGTTGTAATTGTACCGTAAACTCCATCCAAGAATCCTAGCGATTGAGGAAATTGGTGTCACCACGATGGAGGATGGCTCTCGTGGGTGGGCTTGGTTTAGTGCCACCGCGATGGAGGATGGCTCTCGTGGGTGGGCTTGGTTTAGTGCCACCACGATGGAGGATGGCTCTCGTGGGTGAACCTTGTTAAAAGTCACCACGATGGAGGGTGGCTCTCGTGGGTGGACTTTGTTAAGCGTCACAATGGTGGAGGGTTGCTCCCGTGTGTGAGCTTGGTTAAGGTGATTACAATGGTTGTGGTAGCTTCCATGTGTAAGCCTTGTGATGTGTCCCGGCTCTCGCTAGTGTGTTATACAACTTCCGATGAGTGATGTTGAGGGGTTGTGATTGTACTGTTAAACTCCATCACGGGTGTTGAGGGGGTTGTGATTGTACCGGTAAACTCCACCTTGTGTTGTTCGGAAGTGTGTATGGAGCGTGTGGGACAACGCTTGTAATCCGCGTATCCGATTGTGTCTTGTGTTATGATGGTTTGTGAATTATCGCTTAGAAGCCAATATAATGTTCTTGAATGTAATGAAGCATGAGATGCTTGAAATGATGCATGGTTGCATGGGAAGTGTGTGATGTTCTAAGAATGCATGTATAACTTGTTAAGCTTGAACAAGTGTTTATCTTCTATTGAGAATGGTGCATATGTGCATTGAATCTCTTTAGTGCATTGAAGTCTTGTGAAGGCTTGTTTTAAAAGGCATGTAATGCAAATGTTGATTTTGTGGTTCATATGTTGCATTTGTTTAATGCATAAGATAGATTGAAGGAGTATGTGGTTTTCAAAGGTTTCTTGCTTGAGATGATTTTCAAGAATGAGAAAAGTATTGTGAAGTGGAAGTGTTTTCCAAGGAATTTGTATTTAACTTTGCATATGATGTTCATGCATGGAAAGGTTAAATTGATGGTCTTGCAAGGATGTGCTTTGAAGCGAGTTACTTAGCTTTTCTAAGCTAAGGGTTGGTTTTCATGTTTGAGTAATGCATGATTTAAAGCATGTTGTTTAAAAGGGGTTTTCAAACACTACTTTGGTTTCGAAATGTGTTTTCCTTTTTTAAGAGGTTTTATGATTCGCTGCATTGATGGTGTTTTGGTTTTGAGCATTCCTCACTAAGCATTTTGTGCTTACGCTCCTTTTTGTCCATCAATGCAGATAATTGAAGTTAGGACAGCAAGAAGCAAGGGATTCAAGGAGAGCTCCACTTGAGATGTATGTCTCGGCTAATAGCTATAGATAATAAAGGCAATGGGGGGAGAGTCTTTTATGTTGATGTTTAATGAGATTGTGTATGTTGAACAAGTTCGGTTTATGTTTTGAACTATATGGTTTAATGCTTGCAACGTTTGAATCTTCTTGTTCATAAGACGTTATGCTATGCTTCTTGTTTTTAAAGCATGATTAAGTGTTGGATGTGTTGAAAGAGTTGGTGCACCTAGGGGTGGTTTTGTATCTAGCTTTTGATGCAATTTGGTAGGTATGATGCTTGGCATGTTGTTGGTTTGTTGTGGAATGGTTTGGAGCATGATCGATGGGGTTTAAAGGTGATAAACAGGCCTATCTGCTGTTTCTGGGCAACTCGTTTCGGAACGAGTGCTACTGTTTCGGAACAGGTGGCCTGAAATGGCCTTGGCGTTTCGAAACAGGTAGAGCTGTTCCGAAACGGTTTTGCCACTGCCAAGCTCTGTTCCGCAACAAATTTCGGAACGGTCCCGCGTTTCGGAACAGACCTTCTCCGTTTCGAAACATTCGACCGTTGGGCACTGATTCTGATGGTTAAATGTTTTGAAACTCTTACGTTTTGGTCCTAATCTTTGTATATGCAATTGATTGAGTTTATGATGTCCGTTTAGGGTGAAGTTTGGCAGAGAGGCATGAAACATGACTAATTTCATAATGGTAACTTAAAAATTGGTAAAGTCCTCTTAATTTTCAGAATTTACAAATTGGTCCCTAAATTCGTGTTCTGTGCAATTGGGTCCCTTATTGTTTTCCGTTTGCTGTGATTTTTGAGTATGCTTATCTCAAGAGAATGCCACGGTTTAATGTGCATCTAGACAAGTTTAAAAAGAAAAAAAGGGTCGTTAATCAAGGTTGACTTTCGGGTTGACTTTGGTTTTCCCCGTGTAATCTTCGTAGTCCGGGTCAACCGTCTAGGCCGGGCTAAGGGGGTTACATTTGGTGGTATCAGAGCTGAGTTGTGAATGCTTGGGGGAAATGGTAAATTGTTGTGATAAGTGCTTAATGTTTATTCTGATGTGTGGTTGAAAGTCGGTTGAAATGTGTGTCTGTGAGCGAATTGTTGATGTTTTTGTCATGCTTTTGTTTGTGAATCTTCATTGAGCTAATGTGGATTTGTGCTGATGATATGCTGGTGATGTGAGCTGATTTTATGAATGATGAAAGTGTAATGGGTATGATATGTTGATGTTATGCTGTTGCTAGTGAATGTTGTTTGATGAGAGTATGGTCGAAGTATGTTGATTGATATGCTCGATGTTGTGATATCCATGTTTTTATTGACTGTTATGTCATGTAAAAGGGGGAATTCGGGATACCCATTGCCTTGTTATTATAGCTATTGTGTTATGTTGTAACTGGAGTTTTGAATCCTTGCTTGAAGCTGGCCTGATCGTTTTGTTTGTTTTGTTATGATAGCTTGTTGTTAATAGCATGGTGAAATAGATGAGAGAATGGCAGTTGGGTGAGATGGTTGCTGCTTTAGAGCAGGTTGTTAAGGCGTGGAATTCACCTTTTGGTGGAGGTGTTTCGTTTCAGCCTACAGTGCCTGGAGTTGAGGTAGTGAGGCAGGAGGAAGAAGCTGGTTCTGTGATGAAGAGTTCATCACCTTTTGTTCAAGAGGTGTTGGGAACATCTCAGGCTGTGGCGAAAGTGAGGCCTGTAGACGTTCCGACTGTGAGACGTGCGAGTTTGTCGAAACAGCGTTTACATGATTTGGGAGCTGTGGAGTATCATGGTTCGACACCTGAGACGTTCGAGGCCTGGTTGGTCAGTGTAATTCTGATTTTGGATCAGGAAGGTTGTGACTACGCTTGTAAGCTGGGAAGTGTTGTCTCATTGATGTTGGAGGACGCATGTGCCTGGTGGACATCTGTGGCGGTGGCATCGCATATCCATGATATAGATTGGGACTTCTTAGTGTATGCCTTTTATGAAAGGTACCTTGGAGAGAAATTCCCAAGGGTTAAGCAACGCGAGGGTGTGGTTTCCGTTTATGAAGGTGAGAAAAGTTTAAGCAAGAGAGCTGTGGGTACTGACCTAGGGAGCGGTCAGCGTAAGAGGTTACGTGATAGAAGGTTTTGCTTGAATCGAAGTCTGGGTGGTAGTGCAGATGTGGGGCAAGTGCTACATGATCAAGGAGTGGTAGCTCAGTTACCGGTGTGTGACCGTTGTGGAGGGCGCCATGTTGGAGGTTGTTGGGGCGCGGGAGTTTGTTGGAACTGTAGTTCTACGGAGCATGTGAAGGGAAATTGTCCACAAGTGGTGAGATCGGTTTCAGTGGTAGCAAAAGGGTCTCTGAAGGGTCGTGGGCACGACCGAGACAAGGTTCGAAGGTGGCAGGAAGGGTAGAAAGGTGTGAGGAACTTGGGGAATGAAACCTGTTGGAATTGTGGGTCTGTTGGGCAGTTGAGACGAAATTGTTTGAAGTTGGCTCGGGGTAGTCAGGGTTCTTTACCGCATGGAGATGGTGATGACATTAATGTGTTAGCTGATGCTGCAGCGGTGCGGTTGGAGAATGATGGTTCTACGAGGAAGAGAGCTCGTCTGTTGAAGCTCCGGGGCGGGGAGGTGTTTACAGGTAACCTTGTTAAGTAATCTTTGCCTTAGTTATCTTAGTTTGGTTTCGGTTTGGTTTTACCTTGCGTAGTGGGTATGGTCTCGTTGCTAGCGTGTTTGGGGTAGTAGTTGGTGTTGTTTTGAAAACAACTTTAGTGTGAAGAGGGTATTAGTGAGTATTTTGTGGATAATGGGTTGTCAGAATGATGGAGTTGGTCAAGTTAGAAGTGAAGTAAGAGGTTGTTTTTAGGCGGATTCTGAGGATGTTATTGGTGGGTGTGAACCGACATACATGCACAGTTAAAATCATTTGTTATATGCTATATTATATATGTACTGGTCCATGCATATATGTGACATGACATTAGAGGTTTTGCATGCATATACATCAGACATTGATAGGGCATATTGGTGACCATGCATACAAATGTTCACACTCGCTAATAGTTAATCGGGTCCGTTAGTGTTGTGATAGGGTTAGGTTGGATGATGGGTTTTAAAAGTTGTTTTAGTGCTAGGAGAATGTTTAGAGTAATGGAGGGCTGTAGGTGAGTTGTCAGTAATAGTGAGTGCGTTATAGCATGTTGACAGAAGGAAAGTGTTTGGCGCTTAAAGAGTTTAGCGGTATGGTGGTGAGGAGATTACCAGTTAGAGTTAGAAGCAGTCAAGGTGGTTGTGAATAGCTAGTAGAAGTGGTAGTTTCTTGGTGTTAAGTGATGTTGCGGGATGTGTTTCCAAAGTGTTGAGGTAACTTGGCATTGATGTTGTAATAGAAGGGTTGTTTATGTAGGTGATGGTTCGTAGCAACCTTCGAAGAGTTGAGAAGAGGTGGTGTTGTGGGTTGTGGAAAAAGGTTGGCCTGGGGTGAATAGAAGTTTCGTAATCTTAATATGTATGTATAGAATGGGTGGTGTCCTGGTAAGGCTAGTGTTGTACTCAAAGCTTGAAGTGGAAAGGCAATGTAAGTTCAAGGGCCATTGTTGGTTGGACGGGTTCTTGTGAGAAGTGGTAGGCTGGTCGTGCATAAGTACATTCCTTTTGAAGTCAGCTGGTGGTGTGTGGAACGGCTGGCGGAGTCAAGGTTGGGGTTTTGTGACGTGATTTTCGGATGTTAGGTGAGTAGTCCTGGTGAGTCGTTATGGAGATGATGGCGGCGGATATGAAGGAATGTCATCAATACGTTGAGAAGTTTGAATAAGCATTTGATGCTTAAGAATTTTTGCTTGATGTGGTAACCTTTGGAAGAGGTTGTGCAAGGGGTTTTAGAAGCAGTGAAGGTTGTGGGTCACATGGGGGCTGAACTGGATTGGTTGGTGTCACTGTGTGTACGAGTTTTGGGAGTTATGAGCTGAGGTGGTGTACGCTGTAAAAGTTTGGAGGTTCTTCGGGTTGTTGTTGGGGCTATGTGCAGTCCGGAAGTGTGAAAGGTTAAGATGTGGTTAACATCTGAGTGTTCTGGAATCTGAGTGTATGGAGCATGTGGGACAACGCTTGTAATCCGCGTATCCGATTGTGTCTTGTGTTATGATGGTTTGTGAATTATCGCTTAGAAGCCAATATAATGTTCTTGAATGTAATGAAGCATGAGATGCTTGAAATGATGCATGGTTGCATGGGAAGTGTGTGATGTTCTAAGAATGCATGTATAACTTGTTAAGCTTGAACAAGTGTTTACCTTCTATTGAGAATGGTGCATATGTGCATGGAATCTCTTTAGTGCATTGAAGTCTTGTGAAGGCTTGTTTTAAAAGGCATGTAATGCAAATGTTGATTTTGTGGTTCATATGTTGCATTTGTTTAATGCATAAGATAGATTGAAGGAGTATGTGGTTTTCAAAGGTTTCTAGCTTGAGATGATTTTCAAGAATGAGAAAAGTATTGTGAAGTGGAAGTGTTTTCCAAGGAATTTGTATTTAACTTTGCATATGATGTTCATGCATGGAAAGGTTAAATTGATGGTCCTGCAAGGGTGTGCTTTGAAGTGAGTTACTTAGCTTTTCTAAGCTAAGGGTTGGTTTTCATGTTTGAGTAATGCATGATTTAAAGCATGTTGTTTAAAAGGGGTTTTCAAACACTACTTTGGTTTCGAAATGTGTTTTCCTTTTTTAAGAGGTTTTATGATTCGCTGCATTGATGGTGTTTTGGTTTTGAGCATTCCTCACTAAGCATTTTGTGCTTACGCTCCTTTTTGTCCATCAATGCAGATAATTGAAGTTGGGACAGCAAGAAGCAAGGGATTCAAGGAGAGCTCCACTTGAGATGTATGTCTCGGCTAATAGCTATAGATAATAAAGGCAATGGGGGGAGAGTCTTTTATGTTAATGTTTAATGAGATTGTGTATGTTGAACAAGTTCGGTTTATGTTTTGAACTATATGGTTTAATGCTTGCAACGTTTGAATCTTCTTGTTCATAAGACGTTATGCTATGCTTCTTGTTTTTAAAGCATGATTAAGTGTTGGATGTGTTGAAAGAGTTGGTGCACCTAGGGGTGGTTTTGTATCTAGCTTTTGATGCAATTTGGTAGGTATGATGCTTGGCATGTTGTTGGTTTGTTGTGGAATGGTTTGGAGCATGATCGATAGGGTTTAAAGGTGTTCAAACATGCCTATCTGCTGTTTCTGGGCAACTCGTTTCAGAACGGGTGCTACTGTTTCGGAACAGGTGGCATGAAATGGCCTTGGCGTTTCGAAACAGGTAGAGCTGTTCCGAAACGGTTTTGCCACTGCCAAGCTCTGTTCCGCAACAAGTTTCGGAACGGTCCCGCGTTTCGGAACAGACCTTCCCCGTTTCGGAACATTCGACCGTTGGGCACTGATTCTGATGGTTAAATGTTTTGAAACTCTTACGTTTTGGTCCTAATCTTTGTATATGCAATTGGTTGAGTTTATGATGTCCGTTTAGGGTGAAATTTGGTAGAGAGGCATGAAACATGACTAATTTCATAATGGTAACTTAAAAATTGGTAAAGTCCTCTTAATTTTCAGAATTTACAAATTGGTCCCTAAATTCGTGTTCTGTGCAATTGGGTCCCTTATTGTTTTCCGTTTGCTGTGATTTTTGAGTATGCTTATCTCAAGAGAATGCCTAGGTTTAATGTGCATCTAGACAAGTTTAAAAAGAAAAAAAAGGTCGTTAATCAAGGTTGACTTTCGGGTTGACTTTGGTTTTCCCCGTGTAATCTTCGTAGTCCGGGTCAACCGTCTAGGCCGGGCTAAGGGGGTTACACGACCTCTCTGTGGTGCAACAACACCAGGTGCACGTCCCTGACCACCACCGACCAACAAAGGACACTATCTCCTCATGTGATCCGCCAAACCACAATTCCAGCACGAATTACTAGTCACCACAACAGGAGCCTGCACCTCTCTCGCTGCCTGAGGACAATCACGCCTCAAATGACCACGCGATCCACATGCCTAGCATGTGTTCTGATCAGCTCCCGCCCTGTCTCCCTGAACAGGCGCACCTTGTCCTCCACCACCACGCCTAGCCGAAGACTGATACTTCTGATCACGTCCTCTCTTGTTCCGCCCACCACCGGAACTATACTCAGCAGCTCGCTTGCCCGAGCTAGAACCAACACCTCTAGAAGATAAACTCAGATTCAGCTCAATATCCTTCGCTCTACTAACCAACACATCAAAGTCAGTATACTCAGCGGCCAACATATAGGTCTTTACATCCGTCACCAAACCATAACGGAAACGTTCACACGTCTACCACTCATCAGGGATAAGCTCAGGTGCGTACTGACTGAGACGGACAAACTGAACCTCGTACTCAGCCACTGACATGCTCCCTTGAGTAAGAGACATGAACTCCCTTTTCTTTTCATCCAGGTATCGCACACCCAGATACTTCCTCTTGAACGCGTTCAGAAAGAACGTCCAAGTTACATCAGCTTCCTCCATTTTGGAGATAGTGGTCGTCCACCAGGTATACGCATAATCATGCAACAGCGATACCACACAGCCTAGCTTCTGCACATCATTGCAGTTCATTTGTCCCAAAATTCTCTTGGTACTTTCCAACCAAGACTCGAAACCCTCCGCAGACAAACCTCTGAACTCAGTCCCTCAAAGATTGCGCAGACGTTCCAACGGTAGTCTAGCATTAGCATCTCCCTGATGCCCAGCTCCATGACCTCCAGCTACTGCCGCCAGAAAGGCTCCAGCAATAGCCTGTATCAGTACTGTCATGTCAGGAGCAGCTTGCCCCTACCCAGCTTCAGGTCCAGCCACCCCAGCATCAGCACCAGCTCCATCACCTCCAGCACCACCACCACCAGGCGGAGGAGGTAAATCCACTACTTTCTCCGCATTCTCTTCATTCTCGTTTTCAGCCATAGCTCGCGTATTAATCCTCGTCTCTCTACCAGGTCCCATTCACTAAACAATGCACTAACACAAATGAAATAAACATAATCAGGCTCAGCAAGGTAAGAAATCCAAGTACTCAAGCTCATTTTCAAATAAAAACAAGTCATTTCATTAGTTTTGGTATGGCAATGGGTCCTTCTAACATGCTTCATCTCAGCATACATCACAATTGTAACATTCTTTACAATTCACACATCATACTTCATTCACAAAGCACATCATGCATTCATACATACATTACCCACATAGTCATTCCCAATTACACGAGAACTCAGCTCTGATACCACCAAATGTAACTCCCTTAGCCCGGTCTCAACGGTTGATCCGAACTACAAAGATTACACGGGGAAAACCAAAGTCAACCCAAAAGTCAACCTTGATTAGCGACCCTTTTTTTCTTCTTCTTTTTAAACGTTTCTAGATGCACATTAACCCAAGGCGTACTCTTGAGATAAGCATACTAAAAAAATCACAGCAATCGGAAAGCAAAAAGGTACTCAATTGTACAACATACGAATTTAGGGATCAATTTGTAAATTCTGGAAATTAAGAGGACTTTACCAATTTTTAAGGTACCATTATGAAATTAGTCATGTTTCATGCTTCTATGCCAAATTTCGCCTCAAACGGACATCCCAAACTCAAGCAATTGCATAAACGAAGTTTAGGACTAAAACATGAAGATTTCAAAACATAAAACCATAGAATTCAGTGCCCAACGGTCAAGTGTTCCGTAACGGGGGTTGACCGTTCCGAAACGCGGGACCGTTTCGAAACCTGTTCCGAAACAGGGCTTGGCAGTAGCAAAAGTGTTTCGGAACGTCCTCTACCCGTTTCGAAACACCAAGGCCATTTCAGACCCCTGTTTCGAAACGATAGTGCCCGTTCCGATACAGACTGCCCAGAAAGTGCAGATTTTTCTGGTTTAACATACATTTACCCAATCAAACATGTCCATATGACCTCCTAATCATGCCAACAAGTCATCATACATTTAAGGAACATATTTGCATCATCAAAACACATCCATAGCATCAATTAGGAAAAACCTCAATCTATAGGCATGCAACCTAATACTCAAAACCAACCAAACATCAAGTCATCAAAGCAACCACCAAAAAGGCCAATTACATATCCAAAACATCATAGGCATCATGCCAAACTTAGGGAGTCCAAAACATCTCCCAAAAACACAACCTAGGTTCCCATTGCCAAATACCAAAAACTAATAATGTTGTAAACATAGTCACCATACATGAGCTTAGTCTTTCTCTTGGATTCTTGGCCTCCTTGCTGCCCTTAAAGCACTTCAATTCTCTGCATTATTGGTTCAAGAAAGAGAGCGTAATCACATATGCTTAGTGAGGCATGCTCTAATGAAACAACACAATAATGCACTTTATAAAACACCTTTCAAAGGCCTTTAAATTCATAAACATCATTACTCATGCAACAATGCATACGCAACAAGCATCTCATGCTTCATTACATCAACATGTCATATTGGCTTTCAAGTGATAATCCATAACCATTTTTCAACACAAAACACAATCGGATACGCGGATTACAAGCGTTGTCCCATACGCTTCATACACACTACCAAACACACAAGGTGGAGTTTACCGGTACAATCACAACCCCTCAACACCCGTGATGGAGTTCAACGGTACAATCACAACCCCTCCACATCACTCTTTGGTAGTTGTATAACATCACTAACGAGAACACGGGACACACAACACAAGATCCTCACATGGCATTTTAACCACCATTATGATCTTAGACATCTCGTTAGTGTACTTGGATGGAGTTTACGGTACCATTACAACCCCTCAACATCCAAGGCGACTTTATTCACGGTGCACCCAATCCTATAGCCGACTAACTATATCCGATTCAAGTACTTTTAAACCAACACATCACTTGCCAATATACATCATTTACCATCATCAATCTAATGTTTTAAAGCATTAAACAAAACCATTAAACCATCATGCATCAGTATGCATCAAAACCACATTTATCAATGTCAAACCAAGGATCTCGTACTTGAGCATCCTTCAACACATGGCTTTCAAAACCAGCATTAAACATGCTAAAATATGCTTTCAAAACAGAAATTAAACATGCAAACTAAACACATTGCATCCAACCATCTCATGGTTCATCAAAGAGAGAGTTTCTCCAAAAACTTACTCTTGAGCTTAGTTAAGTTGCTTAGACTTAAACTAAGCTCCCAAAACCTTCAAACATTGGCTTCAAAGCTGAAAGCCAAACTTCACTCACCAATTCTGTTTCGCAAGATTGCCAAAACGCCGATCAAGCCCCCGGATCAACACTACAAGGATCCGAAGATGTCTCCCCTGTTTTAAACACATCAAAACAGAGGATTAATGCATCATCATGCATTTAAATCTTCAGCCATTACACCTAAACTCGCTACTCTCACCAAAACTCACATTTCGACTACCAAACACAACCGAAAACACATCCAAACACTTCCTCAACATTACCCAGCCAAGAGCCATCACTTCTAAACATTCTTAGACATTAATTAACATCCAAAAAGAACCTAATCACGTCCTTATACCTCCAGCTATAGCAGAACACCAAAATCACCCCAAAACCACCATTTTCACATGTAAAAAACTTAGGAAAATCAACCTATTCAGGATTGCATTGATTAAACCTCAATTACACATCATTAAACATCCAAAATACATTAAAAAGGCATCTCAAAACAGAGCCTAAACAACCTCCACGAAATTCTTCAAGATTTGATCAAAATCTCAAGTTTTAAGCCAAAATCAAGATCATAACATTAAAACATTTAATAAAACCTAATTTAAGGATTGAGAACTTGAGAATTTCAGTAAAGAACTGAGTATTTAGAGGAGAAGGACGTTCATACCTCTAAATGTGGATTTCTCCTTGTTTAGAGCCAAAATCCTTGAAAATTCAATATGCAAATGAAAGGATTTGATGTAGAAATGATTAGGAATCATTTGAAGATTGAAATCTCATCATTTGGTGTGAAAATCAAAAGAAAAGCTACTGTGGAAATGTGTTTGGCTGAGGGAATTTTGAGAGAAAATGAAATGAGAAAATTTTAGCAAAAGTTAGTTATGAAACTAAAATATGATTTCCCTCTTTTCTTTTTATTAATTAAACATTAAATGAGTCTTTAAAAATCAAGAAAAATCTGGAGAAATCCTCCCTTGGGTAAATTAGCTCCTTAAATATTCAAAGTTTCAATCCTTTCAAAACAGTCACGGACTTTACAAAAATTACATTTTAGTCACTAACTCGAAATTTCATATTTCCAAGCCTCATTTTCGAAAATTGATTTCACCACTCTCTTATATATATTAAAATAGGATTTTTAGATATTTTTCCATATTTTTAATGCATCCCGAACTAGGCTTTCCCTAAAACCACCTTTTATATTCGAACCGAAATTTAGACCGGTCCGGTTCAGACCCTAAAATTCCAAGCCCAAAATTGGGGTGTTACAATGATGTTCCTATCTAAGAAGAAGAAGAGATGGAACATGTTGTAGATGGTGAGATTCTTGTTGTGAAAAGAAGCCTTAGCGTGCAAGCCATAGAAGGAGAAGATCAACGCGAGAACATCTTCCATACTCGCTGCCATGTAAACGAAAAGGTATGCTTTGTCATTATTGATGGAGGAAGTTGTACTAATGTTGCTAGTACTTTGATGGTAGAGAAGCTTAGATTGGCAACAACAAAGCATCCTCATCCTTACAAGCTACAATGGCTCAATGATGGGGGAGAACTCAAAGTCACCAAGCAAGTTCTTGTGCCATTTTCCATTGGAAAATACAAAGACGAGGTGTTGTGTGATGTTGTACCAATGCACGCTAGCCATATCTTGTTGGGGAGACCGTGGCAATTCGACAAAAGGGCTATACATGATGGTTATACCAACCGTTACACTTTCACCCATCAAACCAAAAAGATCACTTTAGCCCCTCTTTCACCAAAACAAGTCCATAAAGACCAAATCCACTTGAGAGAGAGTTTCAAAACAGCCAAAGAGAAAGAAAAAGAGTTTAAATCCAAAGAGAGTGAAAAAATGAGGGAAAACAAACCATTCTTTTTGCAAGAGAGAAAGAGATCAAAAAGTGTTTGCTTTCAGAGAAATGGGCACTTGTACTCATGTACAAGGAAAATCTTTTGAACACTAATGATCTTGATCCTGGTTTGCCATCTTTTATTGTCTCTTTATTGCAGGAATTTGAAGCTTTGTTTCTGGAGGAGATTCCGAATGGGCTTCCACCTATTCGAGGAATAGAGCATGAAATTGATTTCATTCCCGGAGCCATCATTCCAAATCGACCAGCATATAGAAGCAATCCAGAAGAAACTAAGGAGTTGCAAAGACAAGTATCCGAGTTAATGGAAAAAGGCTATGTGAGAGAGAGCCTTTGCCCATGTGCCATGCCGGTTTTACTTGTACCAAAGAAGGATGGAACTTGGCGTATGTGTGTGGACTGTCGAGCAGTGAACAAGATAACGGTAAAGTATCGTCATCCTATTCTTAGATTAGATGATATGTTTGATGAATTAAGTGGTTCTAACATCTTTTCTAAGATTGATCTTAAGAGTGGGTACCACCAAATAAGAATGCGAGAAGGAGATGAGTGGAAGACAACATTCAAAACCAAGCAAGGTTTGTATGAGTGGTTGGTTATGCCATTTGGCTTAACTAATGCACCAAGTACATTCATGAGGTTAATGAATCATATACTTCGACCATTCTTGGGTAAGTTTTGTGTGGTGTATTTTGATGACATACTTGTGTATAGCCAAACTTTGAATGATCATGCTCAACATTTAAGGTTAGTATTGGATGTTTTGCAAAAAGAAAAGTTGTATGCTAACCTACAAAAATGTACATTTTGCACTAACAAAGTTGTGTTCTTAGGTTTTGTTGTTAGTTCAAATGGTTTGGAGGTTGATCAAGAAAAGATTAAAGCAATTGAGGAATGGCCGAGACCTACTAACATTAGTCAAGTGAGGAGTTTTCATGGACTTGTTAGTTTCTATCGCCGGTTTGTTCCCAATTTTAGCACCATAGCCGCACCTTTGACCGGAGTTATCAAAGAGAACTCTAGCTTCTTTTGGGGAGACGAACAAGAGAAGTCTTTTTGTTTGATTAAACAACTTTTAACCAATGCACCCTTATCATCTTTACCTGATTTTGATAAAGTTTTTGAAATTGAATGTGATGCATCAGGTTTAGGAGTTGGAGCTGTATTATCTCAAGAAGGACGCCCTATTTCATATTTCAGCGAGAAATTGAGTGGAGCAACTCTAAATTATTCAACTTATGACAAGGAGATGTATGCTCTCATAAGGGCATTAGAAACGTGGCAACACTATCTATGGCCTAAGGAGTTTATCATCCACACAGATCATGAGGTGCTGAAACACTTGAAGGGACAACACAAGATTAATAAGAGACATGCCAAGTGGGTTGAATTCCTAGAAACATTCCATATTTTATCAAATATAAGAAGGGTAAGGAAAATGTTGTTGTTGATGCTTTATCAAGAAGGTATACTCTTCTTAACCTTTTGGATTCTAGATTGGTAGGTTTTGCCTTAATCAAAGAGCTTTATGAATCTGATTATGATTTTGGTGAAATTTACAAAGCTTGTGAAAAAGGAACATATGAGAAGTTTTGTAGGGTTGATGGGTATCTTTTCAAGGAAGGAAAGCTTTGTATCCCTCAAGGATCCATTAGAGAATCGCTTATCAAAGAGGCCCATTGTGGAGGACTAATGGGACACTTTGAGTGGCCAAAACGCACTCTATATTGCAAGAACATTTGCATTGGCCAAAGATGAAACGAGACGTGGAGAAGTGGTGTGAGCATTGCATCACATGTAAGAAGGCAAAGTCCAAAGTCATGCCCCATGGACTTTACACACCATTACCAATTCCAAATGCACCATGGGAGGATATTTCCATGGATTTTGTGCTAGGACTTCCAGGCACAAGGAATAACAAAGATTCTATTTTTGTTGTAGTAGATAGATTCTAAAAAATGGCTCATTTCATTCAATGCAACAAGACTAATGATGCTTCCCATATTGCTAATATATTTTTTTAGGGAAGTTGTGAGATTACATGGAGTTCCAAGGACTATTGTGTCTAATCGAGATGTGAAGTTCTTGAGTCACTTTTGGAGGACGCTATGGAGTAAGATTGGAACAAAGTTGTTGTTTTCTACAACTTGTCATCCACAAAGGGATGGCCAAACTGAAGTTGTCAATCGTGTATTGTCCATGCTTCTTAGGACACTTATACGCAAAAATCTGAGGACTTGGGAAGAGGACTTGCCACATGTTGAGTTTGCATACAATCGCTCCATGCATACCGCCACTAAATGTTCTCCATTTGAAGTGGTATATAGTTTCAATCCTTTGACCCCAATTGATTTGCTTCCTTTGCCTATTGATCAATTCAAAAATAAGGATGGGCAAAATAGAGCTGAATTTGTGAAGAAGCTTCACCAACAAGTGCGGGAGAACATTGAGAGAAGAACAAAGCAATATGAGCAGCAAGCTAACAAAGGGAGGAAACGAATAACTTTTGAACCCGGAGATTGGGTTTGGTTGCACTTGAGGAAAGAGAGGTTTCCAGCCCAACGCAAATCGAAACTTATGCCTCGAGGAGATGGTCCTTTCCAAGTGGTCAAGAGGATTAATGATAATGCTTATCAAATAGACCTTCCAGGTGAGTATAATGTGAGTGCTGCTTTCAATGTTCCTGATCTAACTCCTTATGATGCAGGTGACGAATTGGGGGCAAATCGCTTTCAAGAGGGAGGGACTGATGTGACCACAACCAGCAAGAATCCCAATGAATTTCCTAGAGGTCCTATGACTCGTGCAAGAGATAAAATGATTCAAGATGCTGTGGAAAGTTTGCTTTGCCAATGCTGGAAAATGAATGAAGAAATGAAAGCAACAATTAGATCTTGCAACGTTTTGAGTTTGTTGGAAAGTTGAAATAAGTTGCATAAGAATTTTCATGAGTAGTTGCATAATAGTTCATTCATTCCATGAGAATAAATATACTTGTTGTTGCAAGCACTTCATTTATGAAAATACTTCACTTATGTATGTGTTTCATTTAAGCATGCAGGTTCATTAATTAAACTAGTTCATTCATTGAACTTGTTCAATTAATTCTTTAAGTTTGCATAACATTTTTATCATATTTTGATTAATATTTTATGTGTTTTTAGTGTCATTACACGTTGGGATTAAGATCGAAACAATGGAAGACTTTTCATCTTCTTCAAGGAGACATGTCATCTTTATCACCATTCAAAGAGAGAATCTTTTTGAATTCCATGGAGGATGAAGCATTTATAAGACTTTATTATGCTTTTATTCAGCCAATAAAGTTGAGCAATAAAGAAAGGAAGTGGAAGAGACACATACACTTAGATGAAAATATGGGCATATTCATTCCAAGTCATCTAGATGCACTTTTAAGAGCCAAGCAAGTGGAATATCAAAGGATCCATCACTTGGACGTGTATAAGTCTTCATTCAAGCCTTATTATGTCCAAATTCATTCTAAAATACACAAATGGCCAGCCACACTTGATAGGATTGAAGACAAACCATTGAATGTCATAAATTGGAGCATGAATGCATTGTTTTGTCCTTTCAAATTCTAGGCTGCCATGTACTATAAATAGGATGCTCATTTGCCTTTGTAAAGAGTTTTTTTTTTGCATAAAAATATATGAGAGTGTTCTCTTCATTGTTCTTTAAGAACTTTATCAGCTTTCAAGCTAGTCTTGTGGCAAATTTCCCCTTTTCATTCCATTCTGTTTATAGCGTTGGTTCCTAGCTTTCTAGCTAGCGGGTCACGTTCCACCCTTCCACCATCACTTGTATTTGATTATATTGTTGGTTCTTAGCTCAATTATAGCTAAAGGGTCACAATCCAACCTTCTTCCATCATTTCACAAAGGGTAAGAACGTGTAAGGTTCGGGCAACATCACATATCAACTTCTATTCCATCCATTTCACAATCCTTGTTCTACACCGATTCTATTCCATCCATATCAACTTCTATCCATTTTTCACTTACATCTATCTTTCAAACCATAATCACCAACCATTACAGCACCTATTAAAACGACAACTTTCACCATCTTCATTCCAAATACATCACTTCCACACTCAAGTTTCAAGTTTGCAACTTCATACTAGAATCACGATCGGGCAACATCACATACGAATTCATTCATCACACAACCGAATACGTATAACTGTTGATGTTGTAATTTCAGTAATTAGAAGAAGCATTAATTATGGTAAACATAAAGCAACCAATTATTTTCGGTAAACAATGATCATAGAGCATGCTATTAATCACGTACAACAAACATCAAAGATCATATTGTTCAATCAAGTACTTATGCATAATTCAAACATATAGAACGATCATGCTTAAAATCAGTAAACATGTTACGTTTTGTAGAATCCTAAATTTATCAGTCATGTGCACATGTTTAGTTCAATCACATATTTAAAGCATGTATATTGTAACCCCCTTAGCCCGGCCTAGACGTTTGACCCGAACTACGAAGATTACACGGGGAAAACCAAAGTCAACCCGAAAGTCAACCTTGATTAACGACCCTTTTTTTTCAATTGAAAAGAATAATCTTTTAGGGACTAAAACATAAATTCTCAGATTTATAAGGACTAAACGAGTTTTAATGTTACTAGTCCAAAATTAATCACATAACATACCATCAAGTCAAATTTCAACTCAAATGGACCATTCAAACTCATTGAATTAAGCAACCAACATTTAGGGACAAAAATGCAAGAAACATAAACCCAAAACAGTTCAAAATTCAAACCCAACGGTCAGGCGTTTCGATACGGATGGCCCTGTATCGAAATGGTCGTTTCGAAACCGGGTTGACCGTTTCGATACTCGGGTGCGTTTCGAGACCCGTATCGAAACACCCCCTTCCAGCAGCCAAAACGTTTCGATACGCCTTCACCTGTTTCGAAACCTTATGGCCATTTCAGGCCCCTGTTCCGAAACAGGCAAGGGCGTTCCGATACGCCTTGCCCTGCAACAACAGATTTTGTTGGTTTTTCATGCTTTAACACATTCAAATCATTCCCGAGACATGCCATATCATGCATACAACATGGATACATATCAACAATCATCATATCAAGGAATTAGTTATAACATGGCAACCAACATGCAAGGTTAGGTGCTATAGGCATGCTCCCTAGTCCACCAAAACAATAACAAGCCAAAATCATCCTCTCTATCCAAAAATCAAACCTTAAAGGCCAATTACATCTCAAAAGTAACTATCAAACATGCTCAAAACAAAGGGAAAACATTCACAGCCATGCAATAGCATAAGCCCCACCCATTGCCTTTTATTACACCGAAGCAAAACCACATACTTTGCAAGATTTAAAGCTTGGATTCCTCTTGCCTACTTGCTGCCTTCAAAGCCTAGTTTTCTGCATTGATAAAACAAAGGAGCGTAAGCACAAAGCTTAATGAGGACCGCTAAATAACATTCATCAATGCTTGTCTCATATTTTGCAAAACCAACACTTTACATCTCATGCCATTTTATAAAACATGTCTTCTCAAGACCTCAATGCACTTTTTAACCACATGCTCATATGCATCATTTTAAAACAGAAAATAAACCTTTGCTCATGCTCTAACAAGCATCACATGTATTCTTGCATCATACACATATATCTCATGCATCCTTGCATCATATACAAGCATCTCATGCTTCACATTATTCATTTACATTATATTGGCTCACAAGTGATAATCCATAAACCATTTCAACACAAGACACAATCAGATACGCGGATTACAACCGTTGTCCCTCACGCTTCATACAAACTACCAGACTACACAAGGTGGAGATTAATGGCACAATCACAACCCCTCAACACCCGTGATGGAGATTAATGGCACAATCAAAACCCCTCAACATCACTCATCGGTAGTTGTATAATTCCACTAACGATAGTATAGGACACATACACAAGACTCACACACGAGACTAACCATTCACCGTTGTGGTCTTAACCTCAATCGTTAGGGTGCTTGGACGGAGATTACGACACAATCACAACTCCTCGACATCCAAGGCGTCTTTATTCACGGTGCACCCAATCCTATAACCGGCTAACTATATGTAACTAAAGTAACCAAAAACCATTTTCATCACTTGCCAATATAATCATTTAACCACATTAATCCATTGTTTTACAAGCATAACCACAATGCCATTTCCACAAGCATCACATGCTTAAATTCATATGCATTCAACTCATGCAAACCAATGATCACTTACCTACTGCATCCTTAACATAATGGCACTAAAATCCAGCATTAAACCATGCTTAAACATGCTTAAAAACAGTAAACAAATCCACTCTCACATCAAGTGCAATTTCATCAAACGTAGCACATTTACAAGAGAGGGATTACCGAAACACTTACACTTGAGCTTAGTTAAGTGTATCAAACTTACACTAAGCTCCCAAGATCACGCTCAAGCGTTATAAAGCAGGAAATTGCATTTCCACTCACCGATACGCGTATCCTTGTTCGCCGACACGAAAATTACACCTTCGGAGCCTCCAAAATCACCTCGTTTGCTTCCGGATCAAGATCCCCTGTTTTCACATCATCAAAACAGAGATCTAAATGCATTAAAATGCATTCTAACACCAACAACAATTCACAAACTCGTTGCCCACTCAAACTACACCAAAATACCCTTCCAAAACAATCGAAAACCCAATCGATTGCTTCCTAAACCAAGCCCAGCCATCATACATCACTTCCAAACAATTATCAACATCAAAACACATCTAATAAACATCCTAACTCATCCTTATACCTCCAGCAAGCAAAATTCCACCATTTCACCCCAAAATCTCACTTAAAACTACCAAGAAACTAAAGGATCTCAAGGATTTCGGGATCTATGTTATCAATACATCATTTTTAACATATAAATCAACTTAGAACTCAACTAAAATCAATACAAAACAGAGCCTAACTCATCAAGTCCAAAAATCAAGATTTCATCCACAATTTCACAAGATTTTGATCTCCAATCAAAACTATAATCAAAATTTAGTTAAAAATCATAAATGAGAGTCAATAATCTTGGGAATTTCAATAAAGAACCTAGATTGAAGGTTAAGAACGGGATTTACCTCCAATCCTTGCTCCCTTAACAATTTGGCAAGTTTTTCTTCCAAAAATCTTGAAGAAAAATAAATGAATCTTTGAAAAAGAGTTTAGAGAATAAGAGAGGAATTTGAGAGAAAAGAAATATGATGAAAAGTTGTTTGACAAATGTGTTTGGCTGAAATGAGAGAGGGAAAAGTAGTTACGTGATTAAAACTTCTCTAATTACTCATTTATTTAATATTTAAGTAAAACCATTTTAATTCCTTTATTAAAACCCTTTAAAAACACATGTCAATTGAAGGAAGGCTAAATTGTACAAAAGCTCCCTACAGATTCTAAGATTTTGACTCTCTTCTTGAAAATAGCATTTTTCCATAGTTTTACAACTTTACAATTTGGTCACTACTCAAAATGTCCATTTTCCAAAACCCTTTTTGTAAAATTGATTTGACCAACCTCTTAAATATATTTTTAGAGGATTTTAGTAATTTTTATCACAATTTTATCCTATCCCGATCCTTGATTTTCTAAAATCACCTTACGCGATTAGAACCGTTCTTGACCGGTCCGATCCGATATCTAAAACATCTAGGCCCAAAACCAGGGCGTTACATATATAGAGCTCAAGGAACATCAATTATATGCACATGATCAATTTAGTCAAACTTTTAATATATATATATATATATATATTTAGTGTAACGACATTCAAGGAGTACATATTCAGATCAAGCACGAGGGCATATTGTTAGAGAGATCAACGTCACTCTTTAGATCAGAGGGTCATTCTTAGTTCATTCATTTTTTCCCCAGATTTACTTGATAGTTACAAAAAGGAAATACACATTTTCCAGCCATGGAATTCAATCTTGAATCGAATCTTATATATATAGTTTTGTTAACTAAGGTTTTAACAGGTATATAGAGATAAATGACTTATCATTTAATTTACATCTCTCAAAAATTTATGCATGTCATATAATTCTTAAGTTTTTCACAAGGGGCCTTATCGGTACTCTTATACTATATTCTACCTCATTTGATTTTTCATGTGTTAACTATTAATTAACATGTTCATTATAGTATACCAGGAGTAGTGAGTATTACCTCGACTCCAAGCTACATCGGTAGACCCTAGAAGCTCCATTTGATCATCCTCGTACGTGAAATTGACCAACAATAATATTTCATACACATGGCAATACGAAACATATCAGAAATAAGACTTAATAGTGATAATCAAAATATATCGAAAGATTAAATGCTGTAAAATAGCTAAATGAGATTGAATTTCCTGAAACGGGCTTCAAAATTGGACTCAGGACGTCGAAAAACATAAAATAGAGGATTTTCGGAAAAGTTGAATTTTGAGAAAGCCAACAGTAACGTCATGCTGGCGTCACTGGTTGACGCTGATGTCATGTTGACATCACTGGTCAACATTGACATCATGTTGATGTCACTAGTCAACGGTCAACTGAGTTGACTTGGACGAGTCGACTTAGTCGGGTCGGGTCAGAGGGGAGTTCACACTCGGGTCGGGTTGGTCGGGTCAGACTCGATTCGGATATGGCAAACCGAACCAGTTCGGTTCATGATCGGACCTGTTCAAATTGATTTACCATATGGGTCGGTTCAGACTGAGCTTACCCTTAAACCTTCAGATCTCCGGTCGGTCACCGGTGAAGCTTGCCGGAGACCCCATTGGTTGCATAACCTTCTAGTGCTTCTATAACACGAACGGCGGTGAGTCCTCAAGAGTGTTCGGTGGCGTCGGGTTCAGGGTGGAGTGGCGGTTCGACCGAAGGCGGCGGTGCGTACCACGACCGGACGATTTGGCAGATCAGAGCAAAAGTGCGCGGTGGTCGGGGGAATTATTTCAGAAAATTCCTCTTTTGGTTCTCTCATCCCGTCTCCCCCCTTTTTCTCCTTGATAGGTGAAAAGTCAAATATGACTTTAATTAATATTGGTCAGACTTCATATTCATTTGCTAACATAATCCCGATTGAAACTATAACAAAAAACGGTCTTAGTTTAGATGGTTAAAGCACATGTATGTAGAGTTAATGGTCATGGGTTCAAACCCCTTAGCCACCATTTTCCATTTTTTTCATTCTTTTTGTTCTTTAATATATATATATATATATATATATATATATTTAGGGGTGTTACAACTCTCTCCCCCTAAAAGAAATTTCATCCTTGAAATTTACTAGTGTCAAACAAATGTGAGAACTATTTCTTCATTAATTCCTTAGTCTCCTAGAGAGTTGTTACGAACTACAGTTACACCAGTGGCCCATAACCATTAAGATACGTCTATTTAGAATTGTCATGTCATGATTCAAAAGCTGTACGAGATCCTCATTAGAAGACATATCTGACCTCTGTCTCATATCCTCAATCTGAATAATATAACTCAAATTCGGGCGGTGTTATCTCAACATGGTTACATGATATCTTCATGTATACGACTAAGATGGGGAGCCAACTCAAGCTGATAAGCTACAAGTCCAACTCTCTTAGAATATGATACAGGTCAAGGAATCCACAACTTAGTTTACCCTTAAGTCCAAATCTTATTGTTTTCTCATACAGAGCTACTTCAATAATACTTAAACTCCAACACTGAGTTTAATACCACAATATTTCAAATTAACATAAGACTCTTGTTTGTTAGAACCTCACCAAGACAATCACAAATAATTTTAACCAATTAGACAGTAAGGAATAGCTTACTCATCCGTTCATATGTACATACCTTCAAAGACCGTATCTTATAAATATCAGTTACAAAGCAGAGCGATCTATCGTGAATATCAACATAATTAGCATACAAAACTTTATTGTCTAACTCAAGAATCAAGCATTCAACATAACTAAAAGGCATAAATAACTTGCTTACCTATAGCGCATTGTACGAACATAACTACTTTAAGATATAACAGAATCAATTCATCGTTAATTTTTTTATGCATATGAACACTTTTCTTTTAAATTCATACTACTTTTATCAAATTTTCCATAGCAATATTCTAAATCATAATCATTATCGTTGAATGACCTTACATGTAATATTATATCGGTTACCTCACGTAATCAAACATTTATTCTCAATCTAAAACGACTCTTCAATTTCACATGCATGATCCATCTCAAGTTCTTTATCCATATGAAAATCTACCGAATTAATTCAAATCACAAATGAACGTTACAAACATTCCTTAGATTCACTTATTTCAGGAAAAGGACTGGACATCAGAGTTTCGGCTTGGAGGAGTAGGGTTGTGACCTGAAGGCATGTGCAGACCAAACACCTTATAACAGACGATCATCTGATTTACCTAGAATGACACAACCCAAAACTCTGTTACCACTAAATGTAACCCCCTAGACCCGTTTATGCGTTACCAAAGATCCTAGGAGGTCAAATTAGGGATACAAGAGCGACCCATAGTAAAAATAAACATAAAAAAATGTTTTTCCTTAATACATTAAAAACTGTAATACAAACATTTATTTAAATGCCATTTCAGGAAATCATTTAGCATGTAACAAGATCTCATAATATTTTACATACTTTGACATAGAACAATACACGACATACCCCTAACTGTACTAGTACCATATTATAAAAGAAAACCTGAGAGAACTCCAACCATAGAGGAACCTGTAACGATAACAGTGAGGAATTACCCTCACCGAAGCAGAGTAACATGTAATGATAACAATAAGGAATTACCCTCATTGAAGTAGATGAACATTTAACGATAACAGTAAGGAATTACACTCGCCGAAGCAGAAGAACCTATAACGATAACAATAAGGAATTACCCTCGCCAAAGCAGAGGAACCTGTAATGATAACAGTAAGGAATTACCCTCGCCGAAGCAGAGTAACCTATAATGATAACAGTAAGGAATTACCCTCGCCGAAGCAGAGGAACCTGTAACAATAACAGTAAGGAGCTACCCTCCCCGAAGTAGAGGAACTTGTAATGATAACAATAAGGAATTACCCTCGCCGAAGCAGAGAAACCTGTAATGATAACAGTAAGGAATTACCCTCACCGAAGTAGAGGAACCTGTAACGACCAGTAAGGAATTACCCTTGCTGAAGCAGAGGAACCTGTAATGATAACAGTAAGGAATTACCCTCGCCAAAGCAGAGGAACCTGCGGTATCTTCATACCCTATACCAAGCATCCCAATAATTGATGATGTCGTAATTTAAGTAATTAGAAGAAGTATCAATTATGGTAAACATAAAGCAACCAATTATTTTCGTAAACAATGATCAGAGAGCATGATATTAATTAGGTACAACAAACATCAAAGATCATGTTGTTCAATCAAGTACTTATGCATAATTCAAACAGATAGAACGATCATGCTTAAAATCAGGAAACATGTTACGTTTTGTAGAATCCTAAATTTATCAGTCATGTGCACATGTTTAGTTCAATCATATATTTAAATCATGTATATAGAGCTCAAGGAACATCGATCATATGCACATGATCAATTTAGTCAAAATTTTAATATATATATATATATATATATATATATATATATATATAGTGTAACAACAGCCAGGGAGTATATCTTCAGATCAAGCACAAGGCATATTGTTAGACAGATCAACGTCACTCTTTAGATCAGAGAGTCGGTCTTAGTTCATTCATTTTCCCCAGATTTACTTGATAGTTACAGGAAGGAAATACACATTTTCCAGAAAAAAAACTTAATAGTGATAATCATAATATATCGAAAGATTAAATGCTGTAAAGTAGCTTAACAAGATTGAATTTCTTGAAACGGGCTTCAAATTTTGACTAAGGACATAGAAAAACATAGAATAGAGGACTTTTGGAAAAGTTGACTTTTAAGAAAGTCAACGCTGACGTCACTGGTCAACACTGACGTCATGCTGACATCACTTGTCAACGCTGACGTCACTAGTCAACGGTCAATCGAGTTGACTCGGGCGAGTTGGCTCACTGAGCTAACTTGGGCGGGTTGACTCTAACGATTCGACTAAGTCGGGTCGGGTCAGAGGATTTCACACTCGGGTCGGGTTGGTCGGGTCTGACTCGGTTTGGATTTGGCAAACCAGGTCAAGCTAGATTGGTTCGGTTCATGATCGGACCAGTTCAAATCGATTTACCAGACGGGCCGGTTTAGACCAAGCTTACCCTTAAACCTTCAGATCTTCGTCCGATCACCGGAGAAGCTCACCGAAGACCCCAATGGTTGCATTCTCACCAGAAAAGTATATATCATTGAATTTTTAATCAATCCAACACAACAGCTAAACCTAACAAACCAGAATCGGGCCAAAAATTTACCTAAAATGCGATATGGTCACCGGAAATAATGAAGCTCCGATGACGAGTTTAGCGATATCGAACAGGCGGTCGGCTAGAGGGGGTTTTGTTCCTTGAGACACGAGGAATCTAGATTCGGTAGCCGTGTCACGAACGGACGGCGAATCGAGCAAAAAAATGCGGGGAAAAAATGCGGTGATTTGGGTTTGATAGGTCAAACCTTCGAACAATTTCCTCCAGCAATGCGCGGCTCGGTAGTGCGCATGAAAGACGGCTGGAGGACCGGAGCGGGAAGGCGCACAAACTGGTGGTGGCGGTGACTCTCACCGGCGACGGAGACGGTCAGATCAACAGAAATTTATAACCAAACCATTTGGTTTCTACTGAACCTTCTAGGGCTTATATAACACGAACGACGATGAGTCCTATAGGGTGGCCAGTGGCGTCAGGTTCAGGGTGGAGTGGCGGTTTGACCGACGGCGGTGGTGCGAACCACGACTGGACGATTTGGTAGATCAGAGCAAAAACGCGCGGTGGTCGGGGGAATTATTTCAGAAAATTCTTCTTTTGGTTCTCTCATCCCGTCTCCCCCCTTTTTCTCCTCTATAGGTGAAAAGTCAAATATGACTTTAATTAATATTTGTCAGACTTTATATTCATTTGTTAACATAATCCCGATTGAAACTAAAACTAAAAATGGTCTCAGTTTAGATGGTTAAAGCACATGCATGTAAAGCTAAAGGTTATGGGTTCAAACCCCTTGGCCTTCATTTTCCATTTTTTTCATTCTCATTTTTTTCTTTAATATATATATATATATATATATATATATATATATATATATATATATATATATATATATATACACACACACACATGCGGTGGAAATTGAAAGTTTCCACAAGTGCCTTAGTTTTAGGGTATATAGAGTTAGTTTAGGGTATGGGGTTTAGGTGTAGGGGGTTAGAATTTAGGGATAGTTGTTTCAATTTAAGGTTTAGGGTTATAATTTAGGGCTTATAGGTTAAAACCTAAATCCTCACCTTATTACTATAAAAACTAAACTCTAACCTATAAACCCTAAATTATAACCCTAAACCTTAAATTGAAACAACTATCCCTAAATTCTAAACCCCTACACGTAAACCCCTAAACCTTATACCCTAAACTAATTCCCTATACCCTAAAACTAAGGCGCTTGTTGAAACTTTCAGTTTTCACCGCTGGTGTATAAAATATTAATCCACACACACACACACACACACACACACATATTAGGGGTGTTACACGTCGTGCATGCACAACAAGTTTCATGTGGTTAACATCGTCCGTTGATACATCATAACGTCGTTTGTTTAGGGTTTCTAAGTTCTTATAATTCGGTAGTTTTGTTTAGAGTTAGAGCGAACAAATTTTTTTGACCTCTTCTGTTCGAGGAAAGCAAATGAGTTTGTCAAGCCGTGTGATTTTCTTAAAGCACCAAAACCGAAAGAAGCAAGCATACAAATATTTCAGAAGATTAAAGGTAATGTTTATTGACTTTTTAGATTATGATTAATTTCTTATATATGATTATTTTTTTATAAGAATATTTTATATATGATTAATTTTATTTAATCTGAATAGTAAATTGTGTTGTAATTATTTTAATTAAATTTTTTTGAAATTCGATTAATTTGTGATGTTTTAGGCATTTAATTGCACATAATTATTGGGGGGAAATGGCGTTATTATGACTTGAAGATTATTACATTACGAAGAACATGGATTTATTGGTAAGAATTTATGGTTTTTGTTGTAATTTTTAATTTATATTTTGTTAATGATAAAGTACTTGTAACACCCCTAACCCGGGTTAGGAGCGAGGGGCGTTACCGGAGATCGGAAAACAGAAAATCGAAAACAAAATCCATTCTTAATTAAATTAATCGTATTAATGCGCAGGCAGAAAGTGGGCTAATAAAAACTTTTTCTAACATACATGACCAAACAAAGTTTCGTTTAATCTTACTTATCAAATTACAAGTCAATTCAATTATCTTATTAACATTATCAAGAATCTATTTTAAAACACTATACCACAATCATTCGATCACTAGGCCTTCTATATGGCCGATTAATTCTATCCATTAGCTAATAATTTACAATTTATTTATTTGATAGCAATTAGACCAAACATGCCGAAAACTTAAGCTATTCATCACCAAGCCAATCGAAACTTTGATTAATTTAGTCTAGGTGGTTTTCGAATTATACTAATATTACCAATAATTAAAACATCAAATTTTACATACAAGTCAAGTTCGATTCATATACTAAGATGCCAACTTTTCATTTAGCTATTTCATTACAAAACATCAATTTTCATATGCCCCTAAACCATGCCAAGCTATCAACTATGTACAACAAAAAGAATAGGCGAGACCACTAGCCTTAGGGAGCATATAATTTCAAACACCTACACAAACTTAGGCTACGACCAACAAAACAAAACGAGCCCTTAAACAAACTTCGAAGCCGCCATCTAGGAGTCTAAATATGAGACTAAGATCATACATTTTTCTGGTCTTGTAATTTGTCCCGATCAAATGCTAGCTTTAGGTCCAAGCTACCCTGCTAAAGTTGGGAAGAAGAAAACAACGGAGCGTTAAGTACAAAATTGTACTTAGCGAGGTAATGCTAAAGCTAATTCATTCTTGAATTTAGGTGTGATCAAGCATTGAGTTTACTTAGCTAGGTTTGTTAACATACAATTTATACCCAACTAAGCTTAACAAACTCAAATACAAATGGCTTCATGCATAACATAAACAAACATTCATACTCGAATACATTTCAAGTAGCATTAGTTCAACCACATGCTTCAATTTCGATTCAGTCAAAGATCATAAATCAATTCAATTTTCAGCATATACATTTTCATGCTTCATACTTGAAATAACCAAATAATCATGCCAATTATAACATTGCTTTAACAATTTGCCAAGAGTAAAATCACCAATTACTTTTAAGCTTGTTATTCGAATAGGTCAAAAACCATTATCCATAGATCAAAATTATCAAACGGATCTCATTGCATCGTTAATTCATTCGAAAGGGCCATTACCCACACTGCTTACATACGGACATTGCAAGCATCTCTTATGCAATTTATCAAAATCGAAGGACCATTTCCACAAATTCACCATTAATTTTCACATCATAACATGCCAAGTCAAGTTTCAATTAGTTTATCCACTTCATAAGCTTTCTTAATTGTGTAATTCCATTTAATTTAATTTAATTACATTGCATTTTATTTCATTGGATTGCCCTAGGTAGAGTAGACTAATCAGATAATCAAGTCATCAAGAGGGTACCAAGTACCAAACAATGATTGCCTAAGCAACAAGTCAATGGATGCTCAATAGCATCAATGTGTCTTGAATACCAGTCAAGATCACCTTTAATCATCAAGTCGGAGAGTACCCAAGGTACTAAACAATGGTTGCATAAAGCAACAAATCAATGGTTGCACAAAGCAACAAACAAGATAGCTCAGACTCTAGGCATGCCGTACTATCTAAGACTTCTAATCGACCGAGGGCATATTATTCTCATTAATTCATCATTCATTAATTTATTTAGCACAAACAATTTGCATAATTCAATTTGCATGCTCATTCAATCATATAGTTGTACCAATTCACATAAATCACGTTAATCAATTTCATGCCTCATTCGAATAGCATCAAACATACATGGACATCAACTTCACATATAATCACATGCATATTAAGCATAACAAAAGTACCATAGAGGCAATCCACATATTCATACAATCGAGCATTATCAAGGATCCAAATTCATGCTTATACAACATACTAATATATCACATAGGGCAGTCCACATTTCCACACATTCAAACATTAACAAAGATCCAATTCATGCATCCATTTTCCTTTAATCTCCTTCCCTTACTAAACATATTACCAATCCTCATTTAAGTCCAATTTTATGCATAAAATCATAAATTACATCAATAATAAGGTGGTTAGGACACTAGTCCCAACCCTAATGTAAAATTACACTCACAACTCCTTATGCTTGATCTTGAATTAAGATGCCCTTGTTCCTTCCCCTTGATTGATCGATCCTAGCTTCCTCCAAAGTCTCTTCACAATTTCGATCTTAACACTCAACATAAAAATGAATACACACTATATTAGAGAGCAATTCAATTACAATTACTCTTTAACACAAGCATGAACATTACTTTTCGAATCTGTTTTTCTATTGAACTAGGTGGAGGACCAGTTAGTATTTTAATCATATCTCGTTAATTAATAATCCAAAATTCACTTATTATACACCATTAGAAAGGTATTAAACTCAGATTTTTCACCATCTAGGCCTCATATTTTTTTATAGTCCGAGTAAATACAGTTTATTACTTGAATGTGACCCTTTCGGTAAATCTAGGCAGCTTGTACTGCCCAACTTATTTAATTCATATCTTCCAAGTTACATACTGGAATCCAATTCCGTTTTCTCACAATGTTTCTAGACATATCAAGGTTTACACTGTAAAAATTTCAGTTCAAAATACCCTAAATCATATTTTTGGTGAATTTTCAAAATTTCAGCTTATGGTTCGAATGTTCTGGACAGCTTACTCCTTTGTCACATTTAATTTAGAATTCAACTTGATTACCTTAATCTAATACTAAATTCATTTAGTATATAGCTTATACTATCTTTTCAAAACATCCTTAAGTCCATATGAATACTTATTAGCAACATACATGTCCTCAATTTTACTAAATTTCCAAATCAGTCCATAATTCCATTATTTTCGAGTATGTGTCCAATGTTGGTTCTAATCGAAATTCTCCATTCTAATTCATTTTTCCAGCAAACCAAAATTAGCACCTTATAAAATTATCATTTCTCTACAACTTTCTCCTAATAGGAATTTTCTAGTTTAGTCCCTATCTATTTAAATTTTCAATTATTCATGACTTTCCACTCTATCTCAAAACAATCCCCTTTTTAAATCTATTCACCATTTCACAATTAGTTTTTCTTCAAAAACTTCATTAGCCCAAATCATCATAATCATCAAGACTCTTATAGTTTCATGTTTAAACAAATTTTAAACTTGCATGCATAGTTTTGACACTTATTCGAATAGCTACAAGGAGAAATAGAAACTTACTTCTTGATTTTCTTGTTACCACTAGCTACTCTTCTTAATCCTAGCTTAATTCTTCAAACATGCAAGCCATTTCTTCACCATTTGAGCTTCAAAATTTCAGACTTTTAAGCTTCAATTCTCTCCATTTTCTCTCAAACCTCACGGCAACAAGGAAAAGAAATGATGGAGAGAAAACATCTTCCCTTAATTTGGGGGATTTGATAGGTTGTGACTTTACTTATTTGTCCTCCTCACTATGTCTATTTTAAGCTTTTTACTAAGGGCAGCCCCAAGGAATTATAATTATTAACATGCAATTTTTAAACTTTATTTTCTTTTTAAATTAATCATCAATTTTCCCCCACCATTCTTTCTTTATTTTTCCATTTTGGTCCGATTTCCACTAAGGAAATGTACCCTTTTTTAATTACTTTTAATTCCTCTAATTTCATTACTTTGAATCTTGTTACTACTAATTTGAATCCACTAAATCATCAACTCGGCTAGATTCCCTAATTCGAAAGCTTAATTCCCTTTAATTCGAGTTGGTGCAATAATTTCCCAATTAAAGGAAATTCAAGGACTAAATTGAATAATTTGCATAATCATAAACTCAATTGCTTTCTAAGAATAAATTAATAAATTAAATTCAATGGATTAAATTCTAGGATGAAAATTCGGGTGTTACAATACGAATTTAATTTAACTTTTTTGTTTGTAGTCCGAGGAGGCAAAATTTTGGCCTCGCTTGATATGGAATGATCTTCCAAGCTTGTATATAAGAGTATTTCTGGAGACAACCGGTTTTAGTTACGCGTCAAGGATTCCCGACTTCCAAATCGTGCTGGAGTTGATTAATGGGTTGGTCGAGCGTTGGAGACCAAAGACGTATACCTTCTGCATACCGTGCGGGGTGTGCACAATCACCCTGGAAGATGTGGCTATACATATTAGTGTCCCAGTTTTAGGCAGTCCAATCATTGCTCAGAACCTATATGTTCCTAAAGTTGTAACGCCCTAGCTTTGGGCCTAGGCATTTTAGACATCGGATCGGGCCGGTCGGAAACGGTTCAAATTGTATTAGGTGGTTCAGGGAAATCAAGGCTCGGGATAGGATAAAAATATGACAAAAATTTCTAAAATCATCTAAAATCATGTTTAAGAGGGTGGTCAAATCAATTTTACAAAATGATTTTTGTAAGTGGTACATTTTGGAAAGTGACCAAAATGTAAAGTTTTAAAACTGTGGAAAATGCAAATTTGAAAAGAGGAGTCAAAATCTTAGAATCTTTAGGGAGCTTTTGTGCAATTACACCTTCCTTAATTTGACATGTGTTTTAAATGAATTTTAAGTAATTGTTTAAAAAGGGGATTTTATTTATTTATTAAATAAAATCATAAATTTGGAAGTTTCATTTACGTAACTAACTTTTCACTCTTCATTTTCAGCAAAACACCTTTTTAAAGTCTTTTCTCCATATTTCTTTTCTCCCAAACACTCTCCCTTTGATCTCATAACCATTTTAAAGATTTCTCTTCATTTTCTTCAAGAATTGGGAAGGCAAACTTGTCAAATCTTAAGGAAAGCAAGGATTGGAGGTAAATCATGTTCCATACCTCTAATCAAGGTTCTTTATTGAAATTCCCAAGATTTTTGACTATCAATTGTTTTTTTAACTGGGTTTTGATTATAGATCAAAATCTTGCAAAACTAAGGTTTAATTCTTGATTTTCGGGGTGTTGTTGATGAGCTCTATTTTAGATGGATTATAATTGAGTTTTGAGATGATTATGATGATGTAAAAGAGTTTTAATGATTTAGATCCCGAAATCCTTGAGATCCTTGAGTTTTATGATAGTTTTAGTTGTGTTTTTGAAGTGATTTGATGGTTAAATGATTGCTGGAGATATAAGGAAGGGTTTAGGTTGTTTTTGGATGTTATTTGATGAATATTAATGATTGGAAGTGTTGATTGTTGGCTGGGTGTGGTTTAGGAAGCAACCGAATGAGTTCTCGGTTGTTTCGGATGGGTAAATTGATGTTGTTTTGATGAGCAACGAGTTTGTGTTTAGTTGCTAGATTTAGAATGCATTTTCATGCATTGGGTCTCTGTTTTTGGTGTCTAAAAGAAGGGGTCATTGATCCGGGAGCGAGCGAGGCGATTTTGGAAGCTTTGGACAAGTGATCTTCACGTCGGCACGTGAAGTTTCGTGTATCGGTGAGTGGATGTGTTTTAAAGCCTTTTTAAGCTTGGATACGAGGTGCTGGGAGGTTAGTGTAAGCTTGAAACGCTTAGCTAATCTAGGAAGTAAGTATGGTTACTTGAACTCTCGGTTTTCGGTTTGAAATAAACTCCATGATTTATCATGTTCATGATTTGATAATGGTTGTTACTCACTTTATGCATGTATTTAAGCATGGTTTTGCTTCTATTTATCCCATGAAATGGTTTGGTTTGATACAAGATGCTATGATCTTGTATGAGATGGTATTTGCTATTTAAAAGCATGTTTGATTTTGTGATATGAGATGATTTTTAATGATGCATTGTAACCAATGAGTTAACATGGTTTTATGGGTATATTGGCAAGTGGATGATCTATTTTTAATATACGGATACGTTGGTCGACTAATAGGATGTGAGTGCACTATAATCTATAAATCGTACGTGTGTCTAGCTACGTGACGTAATAGGGATGAGCCTATTGTGGGTGGTAGAGGTGAGTCTATCACTATGGGTTAGGGGTGAGCCTAATTTCATTTGTAGCCATTATGATGGAGGTGAGCCCATCATTGAGTATAGAGGTGAGCCTATACAAGTCCGTGTATCCAATATTGTTTGTAAAAGTGATAGATGTGTGAGTCTATCACAACGGATAAGGGTGAGCCTATGTTGGGATGTTGTAAGCCAATATATGTGTTTATTGTTGCCCATGTATCATGATTATAATGAATGCATAATGGATTATTGTGCATGGGATGCTTGATGATGAGATGTTGCAGAGGACAAATCTATGCATGTGAATTAAGCAAGTGAGGCTTAATGTGGATTTGCATTGTGAACAATGCATGTGGCTAATGATACATGTGGAACATGGTTAAAAATGGTTTGCTTTGGTTTTGAAAGCTTGAGTTATGATTGAGCCCGGTATGGCTTCAAGTGGTGTTTTAAAAACTGCATTGTTGATGTGTATTGAGCTTTCCCTCACTAAGCAAGAGTGCTTACGCTCCTTTTTCCAACAATGCAGATAACTAAGCTTGAGGGCTAAGGAGTAGCAAGTGAGAGCACCTAATTCGTCACTCAAACTCAGGTATGAAATTTGGTGATTTTAAATAAGTAGATATTGGCAATGGGGAAAGAACCTCAGTTTGGGAGTTTTGTTTTAGAACTTCCTGGTTGAGATATGTTGATTTGTCTATTTGGGTTTGTAAAAGGGCTATTATATGTTGCTCGAGGAAGAATGATGATTTTTCGTATGTTTTATGGGATTGCTCATGAGATGGATGCTATAGCTTACTAGAATTACATGTGTTGGATTGGTAAAACCCTTGTAGTTGCATTTAAGCATGATTGACATATAGTATATGCTTAGGGATGTTTATCTATTGATGTTTGAGCATGCTTGGCTGATTAAAATGCATTTTGGAGTTGAATGTGAAGCCTATCTGGTATGCATATCGATACTCGGGTTCGTGTATGCCGTTTTCTTCTAAGTGATTTGTTGAACACATAGGACTTAAAATGCATCTAGGAAAAAAAGAGATAGAAAAAAGGGTTGTTAATCGAAGTCGGCTTTAGCGATTTGGCTTTAGCGAGTTGGCTTCGGTCTTCCCCGTGTAATCTTCTTAGTTATGGTCGGGCGTCTAGGCCGAGCTAAGAAAGTTACATTTGTTGGTATCAGAGACATATTTCAAAAGAATTAGGGATGATGGTTAGTTAATTTGGTGAGTTTTTTATGCTTGTATTGGTACTAATGGCATGTTGGGTGAGAAAAGCATGCTTTTAGTGAAATGTGGATGTTATGCTATGATTGGATGTTGTGAATTATATGTGAGTTAAATATGATCGTATGTTGATGATATGATGGTATTTTAAGTTGATTTTGTGTGATAATTGAGGTATGACTGGGGTACCCATTGCCAAAGCTACTGAAAAAGGAAATTTTGTTTTGAGCAAATGGAATTGAGTGACTTAGGTCCTTGCTACCGAAAGCTTGATTGATTTTATTTTTGTATTTGCATTATAGTACCTTTCTTTCCCCATGGGTCCGAGACGAGAGACGAGGAGAAATGCCTGAGTTGTGGCTGAGAATGGGCCAGAAGAGCGAGTAGAGAATCTATTGCCTCCTCCTCCGGGTGAACCAGCTGTAGGTGGTGAGACCGGAGTTGAGGCTGGAGCTGGTGCTGGAGGTGTTGCACCTAAGGGAGCACCGGGACAAGGTGTTCCGGATATGGCAGTACTGGTACAAGCTATTGTTGGAGCCTTTCAGGCGGTAGTAGCTGGTTTACATGTAGCTGCACCACAGCAGGGTACCAATCCCGGTTTTCCTCTGGAGCGTTTATGCAGCCTGGGCGGTGTTGAGTTTAGAGGGTTGACACCTGAGGAGTCTGAGGCTTGGTTTGAGAGTACCAAGCGAATCTTGGGGCAGATGAACTGTAATAATGTCCAGAAGCTGGGCTGTGTAGTGTCGTTGTTGCATGGCGATACGTATACATGGTGGAAGTGTAACGCCCCAAATTTGGGCCTAGATGTTTTAGGGTTCGAATCGGACCGGTCGAGAACGGTTCGAAACTTAAAAGGGAGATTTAAGGAACACCTAGTTCGGGATGCTTTAAAAATATGTAAAAATAATTAAAAATCCCAATTTATTATATGAATGATTATGGTGAAATCAATTTTTCAAAATAAGGTTTGGAAATACTACATTTCGGTGTAGTGACCAAATCGCAGTTTTTGCAAAAGTTAAATAGTGACTGTTTTCTAAAGGATTGAAACTTTGGATATTTAAGAAGCTAATTTTACAAAAATGTTTTTAATCAGATTTCTTCTTAATTTGGGTGATTTTATTAATGTTTTAATTAAAGGAAATAAAGATTAATTAAAAGGAAAACTATCTTTGACTTTTCATAACTACCTTTCATCAATTTTCTCTCATTCCATTTTCTCTCAATTTCTTTTCAGCCAAACACATTTCCTCCATCAATTATCCTTTGATTTTCATTGCTTTTGATGAGATTCCAATATCCTCTTGATTCCTAATATTTTCCTCACCAAATCCTCTTGTTTTTACATTGGATTTTCAAGAAAACTTGCCCAAATCAAGGAGAAATTAGCCATTAGAGATAAGCTTCGTCCTTCTCCTCTAATGATCAGTTCTTTATTGAAATTCTCAAGTTATCAATCCTTTGTTAATGATTTTTGAGTTGGTTTAATGTTAGAAACAAGAAATTGTATTAAAACTAATGGTTTTTGGAGAGATCTTGATAATTTTTGTGGTTGATGGTTAGGCTCTGTTTTGAGGTTGTTTTCTAATTTATTTGGGATGTTAATTGATGTTATAAATGAGGTTTTATCAAACAAATCCTGAATAGGTTTGGATTCCTAAGTTTTGTATGCTAGAATGGTGGTTTTAGAGGTGATTTTGGTGTTCTGTTATAGCTGGAGGTATAAGGACGAGTTTGTGATGGTTTTTTATGTTGATTGATGTTTAGAAATGATTAGAAGTGGTAGATCTTGGTTGGGCTTTGTTTTGGAAGAGTTTGGAGATGATTTCGGTTGTTTTTGGTAGCCAAAATGAGAGTCTTGAGTAGAGCAGCGAGTTCAGATGTATGGTTGATGATTTCAATGCATGATGATGCATTAATCCTCTGCTCTTATGTGTTATAAATAGGGGAGACATCTTTGGACGCCTTTGGTGTTGATCCGGGAGCTTAGATAGCGTTTCGGCGAGCAAGCGAAACGTAATCGGTGAGTGCGTATGGTTTTAGAAGTCTTTGAGGGACAAAGAATCAAGGTTTGGGGATTTAGGAAAGGTTTGAAACACCTTCCTAAGTCCGGAAGTAAGTATTGGCTAGATTGCTCTCTTATATGTGGTGGTTGCCCCTAAAATGCTTTTACATGCTCATGGTTTGAGATAGATAAATTCCTACTGTTTTTATGCATGATTTGTAGCATGAGATGATGCTTGAAATGATTTCATGAAATAACATGTTGCATTGTTGAGATATGAGCTTTTGTTTTAAAGCATGGCAAATGTTATGGTTTTGAAATGAGATGAGAAAGATTTGAGAAATGTTGCATGGAAAACAGTAGGTGAGATGATATTTTGACATAATATATTGGCATAGAAGATGAGATACTTACCGGATATAATTGATCGATCAATAGGATGAGAGTGCATTATAAACTAAAAATTCGTACGTGTTCTTTGGTTTAATCCAAAGGGAGAGACCGATGATGGGCATTCCATCGGGTAGGACTTGGTGAAATACCCAAGCTTTGTGGCGATGAGAGATTCCGCCATGTGAGTACGGTGATGTGAGATTCCACCGGAAATTATGTTACTAGACAAGTGAGTACGGTGATGTGAGATTCCACCAGAAGCGTCTAGTGGTTTGAAAATGATGTCCGCATATCCGAGTAATAATGAGATGTGAAATGCCAATATAATATATGAAAATTCTTTTGAATCACATGTACCTTTTGATGAGATGATTTATGCTATGAGAAATGCATATGAGATTTGTATATGAAATGCTTTGGTTTTACAAGCATGTGTATGACCTTGCCATGAGATTTGCATTGGTTTAATTGCATGAGATAGAATTGAGGTACATGTGTTTTCAATGAGAAGTTGCTTTGAAATGGTTTTCAAGCATGAGATAGAATGAGCATGTTGTAGAAAAGCTTTTGAGAAAGTGTTTTTCAAGAAATGCATTATTGTGTTGGTTTCCTTTAGAGCATGCCTCACTAAGCAAGTGTGCTTACGCTCTCTTTTACCAATAATGCATATAATTTATGTGTTTTTGGGCAGCAAGAAGGTTGAGAACATCCAAGGAAGTACAAAGCTCATGTATGGTGATGTTTTTATACACTTTAATTTTGATATTTGCAATGGGACACCAAGGTTGTGTTGGGAGATGTGTTTTGAACTCCCTATGTTTATGGCATGTTTGTGATGGCTTTTATGGGTTGTAAATGGTCCTAATGGTTTGGTTGAGGTTTGGATGCTTATAATTTGTTTTGTGTCTAGGAGGTATGCATATAGATTGAGTGATTATGTGTTTGATGCCATGTTCCAGTTTAAGGTCCTTAAGTATGATCTTTGGTGTATTGGTGAGTTGCTGGTATGTTATGGTATGTCTTGAAGCATGTTTGAGTGGGTTTAAAGGTGAAAAACAAGCAATTTTTGTTGTCACAGGGCAGGGTGTATCGAAACACCCTTAACTGTTTCGAAACGGGGGCATGTAATCGCCATAGCGTTTCGGTACGGTTGAAAGTGTTTCGGAACACTTTGGTCACTAGAGAGGCTCGTTTCGGTACCGGTCTCGAAACGCACCTGAGTACCAAAACGGTCAACACCATTTCGATACGGGTGTTTCGGTACGAAAGGTGGGTGTTCCGATACAGTTGACCGTTGCATGATGAATTTGAATTGTTTTAAGTTTCCATGCTTTACATTTTAGTCCTGAATGTTGTGGATGAAATTGCTTGAGCTTGGAATGTCCTTTTAAGTTGAAATTTGACTGAGGAGCATGTAACATGACTAATTACATATTGGTAAACCTAAAATCTGCAAAGTCCTTATAATTTCTAAAAATTACATTTTGGTCCCTAAACGTGTAATTTATGCAATTGAGTCCCTAAATATTTTCCGATCGTTGTGCCTATCTCTCCCATGATTCTTGAGTGTTCACATAGGCTTAATGTGCATCTAGAAAAGATTAAAAAGAAAAAAAGGGTCGTTAATCAAGGTTGACTTTCTGGTTGACTTTGGTTTTCCCTGTGTAATCTTCGTAGTTTGAGTCAAGCGTCTAGGCCGGGCTAAGAGAGTTAAATTTGTTGGTATCAGAGCCAAGTTATCGAGTAATTGGGGCTTGGTATGTGGTTATTGTGTGCGGTTATGTATGATTGTGTCTTTTTGGTGAAAGTATGATGTACGAACATTGATGTGTGATTCAATTGAGATGAATTTGTGATGTTATGTTGTGGTTGGAGTATAGTTGGGGATCCCATTGCCATATCATTACTAATGAGGAAAAATGGTTTCAAAAATGAGCTTGAGTACTTGGATTACTTACCTTATTATGCCTAATTGTGTTTGTTGCATTTTTGTCAGTGCATTGTTTTTGTTATGGGGCCACGTAGAGAGCTGAGAACCAATACTCGATCTATGGCTGAGAATGAGAATGTAGAGAATGCTGAGAAGTTACCTCCTCCTCCCCCTGGTGGACCACCTGGTGGTGGTGGAGCTGGGGCGAGTGCTGCTGGGGTTGCTAGACCCGAGGGTGTTCAGGGGCAAGCTGCTCCTGATATGACCGTGCTGATACAGGCTATTGCTGGATCTTTCCAGGCAGCAGTAGCTGGAGCACATGGAGCTGCACCTCAGGATGGTGCTAATGTTAGATTGCCATTGCAGCGTCTTCGCGGTCTGGGGGGACTGAGTTTAGAGGTTTGTCACCGGAAGGTTCTGAGTCTTGGTTGGAGAGCACCAAGAGGATTCTTGGACAGTTGAACTGCAATAATGTGCAGAAGCTGGGATGCATTGTGTCACTACTGCATGGTGATGTATACACGTGGTGGACGACCACTATCTCCGGGATGGAGGATGATGAAGTGACTCGGACATTCTTTTTGAATGCGTTCAAGCGAAAATATTTGGGAGTTCGTTACCTCGACGAGAAGAAGAGGGAGTTTATGTCTCTTGTGCAAGGGAGCATGTATGTGGCTGAATATGAGATTCAGTTTGTTCGCCTTAGCCAATATGCACCTGAGCTGATTCCTAATGTGAGGGAAAGGTGTGAACGGTTCCGCTATGGATTGGCGGCGGATGTGAAAACCTATATGCTTGCAGCCGTTTACACTGATTTTGATGTCTTGGTCACTAGAGCCAAGGACATTGAGTTGAATCTTGGCTTGTCGAGTCGAGCAGGAGGATCTAGCTCGGGGAAGCGTGATACGGAACGTGATTATGGTAGAGATTGCAACAAGAGGCATAAGGATCAGAAGCCGCATTTTGATGCTAGATGTGGGGGTGGTAACCCTGGAAGAGGTCAGCAAGGACCCAATGATTTCTTGAGGACTCCTGAGTGTAACCGGTGTGGTAGGAGACATGCTGGTGAGTGTTGGGGTAACCTTGGTACTTGCTGGAACTGTGGTGGGCTAGGGCATATGAAGAAAGATTGTCCTCAACCATTGAGAGAAGGACAAGCTCTGGTGAGAGCAGCTGAGCCACAGAGAGGTCGTGGGCGCGGCCGTGGTAATTTCCAGCGCAGAGATGAGGGTGGAAGGAATGTAGCGCTTGTGGTGGCTGTCCAACCTGAGGGTGGCAGACATGCTAGAGTGTATGCCCATCGTGAGGGAAGGAATGACACGGACGTGATCGTAGGTACCTTTACTTTGCAATCCTTGTCATTACTTTCTTTGATTGATTCTGGATCTACACACTCGTACATATTGCGTGAACATGCTCAAATGCTTGGTTTTCCTGTTGAGTCTTTGGATGTTGGTATGCGTGTGACTAGTTCCTTTGGCGAGATGGTGGTAACAAGAAAGTTGTATAGGAGATGCCCCTTAAAGGTGCAAGATCATGTGTTTCTTGTTGATCTTATGGAATTGCCATTCTATGGTTTTGATGTAATCCTTGGCATGGATTGGCTTGTTGAGCATAGAGCCGTTGTGGATTTTGAAAGAAAGCGAGTTTCGTCGAAACTTGCGGATGATTATGAGGTGGTGGTGCTGGGAGAGAATGTGAAGTTTCTAGCTAATATGGTGTCCACGTTGGAAGCAAGCCGAATGTTGCGGCAGGGATGTGAGGCTTATCTAGCCTTTGTTATGAATCCTAGTTCAACGGAGGTGCGCGTCTAGGATATAAAGACTATGTGTGAGTTTTCTAGAGTGTTTTCGGAGGAATTGCCTGGTTTGCCGCCTAGTCGAGAGGTTGAGTTTGGAATTGAGTTGTATGAGAACATAACTTCGGTGTCCATTGCTCCCTATCGCATGACACCCAAAGAGTTGAAGATGCAACCTCAGGAGTTGCTTGACCGTGGCTTTATCCGCCCTAGTGTGTCACCTTGGGGTGCACCGATCCTGTTTGTTAAGAAGAAAGATGGCACGATGAGAATGTGCATTGATTGTCGTCTACTGAATAAGTTGACCATTAAGAACAAGTATCCTTTGCCGAGTAGTGATGATCTTTTTGATCAGTTTCGGGGAGCGGCTGTGTTTTCAAAGATTGACTTGAGGTCAGGGTACTATCAGTTGAAGGTGAAGGATGTGGGTGTGCCAAAAACAGCCTTTAGAACGAGGTATGGGCATTATGAGTTTCATGTGATGCCATTTGGGTTGACGAATGCTCCTGCTGCTTTCATGGATATGATGAATAGGGTGTTCCATGAGTTCTTGGACAAGTTTGTTGTGGTGTTCATTGATGATATCCTCGTGTACTCTCGTACTGAAGAGGAGCATGAGGGTCATTTGAGGATTATTTTGCAAGCGTTGTTGGAAAATCAGCTTTATGCTAAGCTGAGCAAATGTGAGTTTTGGATAAAGGAAGTTTTTTTCCTTGGTCATGTGGTTTCGGCTGAATGGATTCGAGTTGATCCCCAGAAGGTTGAGGCGGTGATGAACTGGAAGCCTCCTAAGTCTGTTCATGAAGTCCGTAGTTTCGTCGGGTTGCCAGGGTACTACAGGAGGTTTGTGGATGGATTTTCTAAGATTGCTGCCCCGTTGATGAAGTTGTTGCAAAAGGATGTTAAGTATGAGTGGACAAAAGCGAGACAACAAGCTTTTGAGAAGCTAAAAGCGGCTTTGACGCAAGCTCCTATCTTGGTTCAACCTGAATCAGGGAAAGAGTTTGTGGTGTATAGTGACGCATCCTATGTTGGTTTGGGGTGTGTGTTAATGAAAGAGGTTAAGGTGGTGGCTTATGCATCGCGACAGTTGAAAGTGCATGAGCGCAATTATCCTATGCATGATATTGAGTTGACTGCGGTGGTTTTTGCTCTAAATATCTGGAGACGTTATCTCTATGGTGAGAAGTGTAATGTGTAGACGGATCACAAGAGTTTGAAGTATTTGATGTCTCAGAAAGAGTTGAATCTTAGGCAACGGCGATGGGTGGAGTTGCTTAAGGATTACGATCTAACGATTGAGTATCATCCGGGGAAGGCCAATGTTGTGGCCGATGGTTTGAGCAAGAAGGTGGCGGTGGAGTTGAGAGCGATGTTAGCTAGCTTGAGCATATTGCGGGATGGTGGTCTTGTTGCTGAATTGCAAGTGAAACCATCTTTGGTTCAGTTAATAAAGGATAAGCAGTTGTTGGATGATTTGCTGGTACCTCATGTTCAGGATATCGCTGATGATAGGCCATCGGATTTTTGTTTTAATGATGATGGTGTTTTATGTTTTGGGAGTCAGATAGTGGTGCCGAATGATGTTGAGTTGAGGCGCACTATTCTGACCGAAGCTCATAGTAGCCCGTTTGCTATGCACCCTGGTAGTACAAAGATGTATCGTGATCTGAAGGATGAGTACTATTGGTTGGGTTTGAAGAAAGATGTCGCTGAGTATGTGAGCAGATGTATGGTTTGTCAGCGAGTTAAGGTTGAACACCAGTTTCCTTCAGGGTTGTTGCAGCCGTTAAGGATCCCTGAATGGAAGTGGGAGAGGATCACCATGGACTTTGTGTCTGGTTTGCCTTTATCACCATCAAAGAAGAATTCTGTTTGGGTGATTGTGGATCGCCTTACGAAGTGTGCGCATTTCTTACCTGTGCATACTACGTACACATTAGATAAGCTTGCAGAGTTGTACATTGCTGAGATTGTTCGTTTGCATGGCGTACCAAAATCTATAGTGTCAGATAGAGATCTGAGGTTCACCGCAAGGTTTTGGGAGTGTTTGCATCAAGCATTGGGTATGCGGTTGAATTTCAGCACTTCTTATCATCCGCAAACGAATGGACAGTCGGAGCATGTTATCCAAGTGCTTGAGGATATGTTGAGGTGTTGTTTTATTGAGTTTCAAGGCTCTTGGGAGAAGCACTTGCCTTTGGTGGAGTTTGCTTATAATAATAGTTACCAGGCGTGTAACCCCCTTAGCCCGGCCTAGACGGTTGACCCGAACTACGAAGATTACACGGGGAAAACCAAAGTCAACCCGAAAGTCAACCTTAATTAACGACCCTTTTTTTCTTTTTAAACTTGTCTAGATGCATACTAACCCTAGGTGAACTCTTGAGATAAGCATACTTGAAAATAACAGCAATTGAAAAACACTTAGGGACTCATTTGCACAACATACAAATTTAGGGACCAATTTGTAAATTCTGGAAATTTAGAGGACTTAGCCAAATTTTGAGTTACCACTATGAAATTAATCATGTTTCATGCTTTACTGTCAAATTTCATCTCGAACGGACATCTCAAACTCAATCAATTGCATAAACAAAGATTGGGACTAAAACGTGAGAATTTCAAAACATTTAACCATCAGATTCAGTGCCCAACGGTCGAGTGTTCCGAAACGGGGAAGGACCGTTCCGAAACCTGTTGCGCAACAGGGCTTGGCAGTAGCAAATCTGTTCCGAAACGGCTCTACCCGTTTCGAAACGCCGTGGTCATTTCAGGCCATCTGTTCCGAAACGGTAGCACCCGTTCCGATACGGACTGCCCAGAATTGTAGAATTTTTCTGGTTTAACACACTTTTGATCCACCAAACACAATCATATGACCTCCATATCATACCAACAAGTCATCAATCAATTAAGGGACATATTAGCATCATCTAATTTCAGTCATGGCATCATTCAAGGAAAAAACCCAAATCTATAGGCATGCATCCTATATTAGAAACCATGCATTCATCAATTCTTCAAACCAAATACCAAAAGGCCATTTACATGTTCCAACATCATCAAAAGCATTAAACCAAACTTAGGGAGTCCAGAACATCTCCCAAAACACAAACTAGGTTCCCATTGCCAAATGCCAAAAGCTAATAGTGTTATGAAAATAGTCACCATACATGAGCTTGTCTTTCACTTGGATCCTTGACCTCCTTGCTGCCCTTAAAGCACTTCAATTCTCTGCATTATTGGTTTAAGAAAGAGAGAGCGTAAACACATAGCTTAGTGAGGAATGCTCAATTACAAACAACACAATAATGCATTTTGTAAAAACACCTTTCCAAGGCCTTTAAGTTCAAAACATCATTTATCATGCATTTATGCATACAACCAAGCATCTCATGCTTCAAACCATCAACATGTCATATTGGCTTACAAGTGATAATCCATAACATTTTACAACTCAAAAACACAATCGGATACGCGGATTACAAGCGTTGTCCCATACGCTTCATACACACTACCAATATCAAGGTGGAGTTTACCGGTACAATCACAACCCCTCAACACCCGTGATGGAGTTCAACGGTACAATCACAACCCCTCAACATCACTCATTGGTAGTTGTATAACATCACTAACGAGAACACGGGACACACAACACAAGATCCACACATGGACTTTTAACCACCATTGTGATCTTAAACATCTCGTTACTGTACTTGGATGGAGTTTACGGTACAATCACAACCCCTCAACATCCAAGGCGACTTTATTCACGGTGCACCCAATCCTATAGCCGGCTAACTATATCCGATTCAAGTACTTTAAAACCAACACATCACTTGCCAATATACATCATTTACCATCATCAATCCACTGTTTTAAAGCATTTAACAAAGCCATTAATTAGTCATGCATTACAATGCATCAAACCACATTTATCAATGTTCAAAACAAGGATCCCTTACCTTGAGCATCCTCCAACACATGGCTTACAAAACAAGCATTAAACATGCCAAAATATGCTTTCAAAACAGAATTTAAACATGCAAATAAAACACATTGCACTCAACCATCTCATGGTTCATCAAAAAGAGAGTTTCTTCGAAAAACTTACTCTTGAGCTTAGCTAAGTTGTTTAGACTTAAACTAAGCTCCCATAACCTTCAAACACTGGTTTCAAAGCTGAAAACCAAACTTCACTCACCGATTCCGTTTCGCAAGCTTGCCGAAACGCCGATCAAGCCCCCGGATCAACACCACAAGGATCCGAAGATGTCTCCCTTGTTTTAAACACATCAAAGCAGAGGATTAATGCATCATCATGCATTAATATCTTCAACCAAGACACTTAAACTCGCTGCTCTCATCAACACTCACATTTCGGCTACCAAACACAACCGAAATCACATCCAAACACCTCTACAACATTACCCAGGCAAGATCCATCAATTCCAACCATTCTTAAACATCAATTAACATCCAAAAAGAACCTAATCACGTCCTTATACCTCCAGCTATAGCAGAACATCAAAATCATCCCAAAAACCACCATTAACTCAAGCAAAAACTTAGGAAAATCAACCTATTCGGGATTGCATTGATTAAACTTCAATTACACATCATTTTTACATCAAAAAGACATCTCAAAACAAAGCCCAATCATTCAATACGAATTTCATCAAAATTAAATCCAAATCTTGCATTTTAAGCCAAAATCAAGATCACAACATCAAAACCTTTAATAAAACTCAAATCAAGGATTGAGAACTTGGGAATTTCAGTAAAGAACTGAGTATTTAGAGGAGAAGGACGTTCATACCTCTAAATGTGAGTTTCTCCTTGTTTAGAACCAAAATTCTTGAAAATTCAATAGGCAAATGATGAGGATTTAGTGTAGAAATGATTAGAAATCATTTAGAGATTGAAATCTCAACTTTAGGTGTGAAAATCAGAGGAAAAGTGGCTGGGGAAATGTGTTTGGCTGAGGGAAAATGGAGAGAAAATGAAATGGGAAAATTTTGAGAAAAGTTAGTTATAAAACCAAAATATCTATTTTCCCTCCTTTCCTTTTATTAAATAACATTAATTAAATCTTTAATATTAAGAAAAATCTGGAGAAACTCTCCCTTGGGTAAATTAGCTCCTTAAAGATTCAAAGTTTCAATCCTTTTAAAACAGTCACCAACTTTTCAAAAATTACATTTTAGTCACTAACTTGAAATCTCATATTTCCAAACCCCATTTTGTAAAATTGATTTCACCACTCTCTTATATATAATTAAAGAGGATTTTTAGATATTTTTCCATATTTTTAATGCATCCCAAACTAGGCTTTCCCTAAAAACCACCTTTTATATTCGAACCGCAATTTAAATCGGTCCGGTTCAGACCCTAAACTTCCAAGCCCAAAATTGGGGTGTTACAACTCTCCCCCCTTAAGAAATTTCGTCCTCGAAATTTACCTGAAGGAAAAAGGTACAGAAACTGCTTCAACATGTCATCCTTCCGTTCCCACGTGGCTTCTTCAGCACCACGATGCTTCCACAACACCTTTACCAACTAAATGGTCTTGCCTCGAAGAACTTTACTATCCGAATCCAGAATCTTCACCGGTTCCTCATCATAGGTCAAATCCGGATTCAACTCCACTTCCTCCACAGGCATCACATGAGAAGGATCTGATCTATACTTCCGAAGCATAGAAACATGAAACATATCATGAATCTTTTCTAACTCTTGCGGTAACCTCAACTTGTACGCAACAGGACCCATACGCTCAATCACCTCGTATGGTCCAATGTACCTAGGGCTCAACTTACCCTTTCGGCCAAACCTCATCACCTTTTTCCAAGGCGAAACCTTCAAAAACACACGGTCACCCACCGCATACTCAATCTCCTTACGCTTCAAATCCGCGTAAGACTTTTGCCGATCAGAAGCTGCCTTCAAACGCCCACAAATGAGCTTCACCTTCTCGGTGGTTCCTTTCAACAAAGCTGGCATCGAAACCAACTTCTGCCCGTTTTAGCTCAACAAAGAGGAGTCCTACACTTCCTTCCGTACAAAGCTTCATAAGGTGCCATTTGAATACTTGCCTGATAACTATTATTATAGGCAAATTCCACCAAAGGAAAATGTTTCTCCCAAGAACCCTGAAACTCAATCACGCAGCACCTCAACATATCCTTCAACACCTGGATAACGCGCTCAGACTGTCCATCCGTCTGCGGATGATAAGATGTACTGAAATTCAACCGTGTACCCAAAGCCTGATGCAAACACTGCGAGAAACGCGATGTAAACCTCGGATCTCTATCCGATACAATCGACTTTGGCACACCATGCAGCCACACAATCTCTGCAATGTACAGCTCTGCAAGCTTATCCAAGGTGTACGTAGTATGCACAGGCAAGAAATGCGCACACTTCGTCAGGCGATCCACAATCACCCACACCGAATTCTTCTTCGATGGCGACAAAGGCAAACCAGACACAAAGTCCATGGTAATCCTTTCCCACTTCCACTCAGGAATCCTCAACGGTTGCAACAACCCTGAAGGAAACTGATGCTCAGCTTTAACTCGCTGACATACCATGCACTTGCTTACAAACTCAGCAACATCTTTCTTTAAACCCACCCAATAGTACTCATCACGAAGATCACGGTACATCTTAGTACTACCAGGGTGCATAGCGAAAGGACTACTATGACCTTCAGTCAGAATAGCACGCCTCAAATCAGCATCATTGGGCACTACTATCCGACCCCCAAAACATAAAACTCCATCATCATTAAAGCAGAAATCTGATGGCCTACCCTCTGCAATATCCTGAACATGTGGCACCAAGGAATCATCCAACAACTGCTTTTCCTTAATCAACTGAACCAAGGATGGTTTCACATGCAATTCAGCCACAAGACCACCGTCACGCGAAATGCTCAAACTGGAAAACATAGCCTTCAACTCAACAGCTACCTTCCTACTCAAGGCATCCGCTACAACATTGGCTTTACCCGGATGGTACTCGATCGTCAAATCGTAATCCTTAAGCAACTCCACCCAACGTTGCTACCTAAGATTTACCTCTTTCTGAGACATCAGATACTTCAAATTCTTGTGGTCTGTGTACATAGTACACTTCTCACCATACAGGTAATGTCTCCAAATTTTCAAAGCAAAAACCACCGCAGCTAACTCAATGTCATGCGTAGGATAATTGCGCTCATGCACCTTCAACTGCTGTGATGCATAAGCCACCACCTTACCCTCTTGCATCAATACACATCCCAAACCAACGTAGGACGCATCACTATACACCACAAACTCTTTCCCTTATTCAGGTTGAACCAAGATAGGAGCTTGCGTTAAAGCTGCCTTAAGCTTCTCAAAAGCCTACTGTCTCGCTTCCGTCCACTCATACTTAACATCCTTCTGCAACAACTTCGTCAAAGGAGCAGCAATCTTTGAAAACCCATCCACGAACCTTCGATAGTATCCCGCCAAACCAAGGAAACTACGGACTTCATGAACAGACTTAGGAGGCTTCCAATTCATCACTGCCTCAATCTTCTGAGGATCAACACGTATCCCTTCAGCAGAGACCACATGACCAAGAAACACAACTTCTCTAAGCCAGAACTCACACTTGCTCAGCTTGGCATAAAGCTGATTCTCCAACAAAGCCTGTAACACAATTCTCAAATGCCCCTCATGCTCTTCCTCAGTACGAGAGTACACGAGAATATCATCAATGAACACCACAACAAATTTATCCAAGTATTCATGGAATACTCTATTCCTCATGTCCATGAAAGCTGCAGGAGCATTCGTCAAACCAAACGACATCACCAGGAACTCATAATGCCCATACCTCGTTCTGAAGGCTGTCTTTTACACATCTACATCCTTCACCTTCAACTGATAATACCCTGACCTTAAGTCAATTTTAGAGAACACAGCCGCTCCCCGAAATTGATCAAAAAGATCATCAATTCTCGGCAACGGATACCGATTCTTGATAGTCAACTTCTTAAGCTGACGGTAATCAATACACATTCTCATAGTGCCATCCTTTTTCTTCACAAACAAGACCGGTGCACCTCAAGGTGACACACTCGGCCGAATGAAACCACGATCAAGCAACTCCTAAAGTTGCGTCTTCAGCTCTTTCAACTCTTTAGGTGCCATTTGATAAAGAGTAATGGACACTGGAGTTGTGTTTTCATACAGCTCAATTCCAAACTCCACCTCGCGATTAGGAGGCAATCCAGGCAACTCCTACGGAAACACACCAGGAAACTCTCGCACAGCCCTGATATCCTGCACTCGTAACTCTTTAGAGCTAGGATTCATCACAAAGGCGAGGTAGGCTTCTCAACCTTGCCTCAGCATCCGGCTCGCTTCCAATGTAGACACCACATTGGCAAGAAACTTCACATTCTCACCAACCACCACCACCTCATAATCATCCGCAAGCTTCAACGAAACTCGCTTATTTTCAAAATCTACTACAGCTCGATGCTCAACAAGCCATTCCATGCCAAGGATTACATCAAAACCATAGAAAGGCAATTCCATAAGATCAACATGAAAAAAATGATCTTGCACAACCAAGGGACATCTTTTATAAAGCTTTCGCGTCACAACAGTCTCACCAAAAGAACTAGTTACACGTATACCAACATCCAAAGACTCAACAGACAAACCAAGCAATTGAGCATGCTCACGCAATATGTATGAGTGTGTAGATCCAGAATCAATCAAGGAAAGTAATGACAAGGATTGCAAAGTGAAAGTACCTGCGATCACATCCGTGTCATTCATCCCCTCTCTCTGAGCATACACTATGGCCTGGCCACCACCCTCAGGCTGAACAGCTACCACATGAGCCACATTCCTTCCACCATCCTCCCTGCGCTGGAAGTTACCACGGCCGCGCCAACGACCTCTCTGCGGTGCTACAACTCCCGGAGCACGTCCCTGGCCACCACCGGCCAACAGAGGACACTCCCTCCTCATTTGATCCGCCGAACCACAGTTCCAGCACGAGTTACCGGTCACCACAACAGGAGCCTGAACCTTCCTCGCTGCTCGAGGACAATCACGCCTCAGGTGCCCACGCGATCCACATGTCCAACATGTGTTCGGATCAGCTCTCGCCCTGTCTCCCTGAACAGGCGCACCTTGCCCTCCACCACCACGCCTAGCCGAAGACTGATACTTCCGATCACGTCCTCTCTTGTTCCGTCCGCCACCGGAACTATACTCAGCAGCTCGCTTGCCCTCACTAGGACCAGCCCCTCTAGAAGATAAACTCAAATTCAACTCAATGTCCTTTGCTCTACCAACCAGCACATCAAAGTCAGTGTACTCAGCAGCCAGCATATAAGTCTTCACCTCCGTCACCAAACCATAACGGAAACGTTCACACCTCTCCCGCTCATCAGGGATAAGCTCAGGTGCGTACTGACTGAGTCAGACAAACTGAACCTCGTACTCAGCCACTGTCATGCTCCCTTGAGTAAGAGACATGAATTCCCTTTTTTTTCATCCAGGTATCGCACACCCAGATACCTCCTCTTGAACGCGTTCAGAAAGAACGTCCAAGTCACATCAGCATCCTCCATTCCGGAGATAGTGGTTGTCCACCAGGTATACGCATCGTCATGCAACAAAGATATCACACAGCCCAGCTTCTGCACATCATTGCAGTTCATTTGTCCCAAAATTCTCTTGGTACTTTCCAACCAAGACTCAGAACCTTCAGCAGACAAACCCCTGAACTCAGTCCCTCCCAGACTGCGCAAGCGTTCCAGAGGTAACCTAACATTAGCATCTCCCTGATGCCCAGCTCCTTGAGCTCCAGCTACCGCCGCCCGAAAGGCTCCAACAATAGCTTGTATCAGCATTGTCATGTCAGGAGCAGCTTGCCCCTGACCAGCTTCAGGTCCAGTGACCCCAGCATCAGCCCCAACACCAGCTCCCTCACCCCCAGCACCACCACCACCAGGTGGAGGAGGTAAATCCACCACATTTTCAGCATTCTCCTCATTCTCATTTTGAGCCATAGCTCGCATATTAATCCTCGTCTCTCTACGAGGTCACATTCACTAAACAATGCAATCACAAATGCAATAAACAAAGTCAGGCTCAGCAAGGTAAGCAATCCAAGTACTCAAGCTCATTTCCAAATAAAACAAACCATTTCATTAGCTTCGATTTGGCAATGGGTCCCTCTAACATGCTTCACCAAAGCACACACCACAATTGTAACATTCTTACAATTCATACATCATACTTTCACTCAACAAGCATAAAAAGCAATCATACACTTAACACCCACATAACCGTTCCAAAATACTCGAGAACTCAGCTCTGATACCACCAAATGTAACCCCCTTAGCCCGGCCTAGACGGTTGACCCGAACTACGAAGATTACACGGGGAAAACCAAAGTCAACCCGAAAGTCAACCTTGATTAACGACCTTTTTTTCTTTTTAAACTTGTCTAGATGCATACTAACCCTAGGTGAACTCTTGAGATAAGCATACTTGAAAATCACAGCAATTGAAAAACACTTAGGGACTCATTTGCACAACATACAAATTTAGGGACCAATTTGTAAATTCTGGAAATTTAGAGGACTTAGCCAAATTTTGAGTTACCACTATGAAATTAATCATGTTTCATGCTTCACAGTCAAATTTCATCTCGAACGGACATCTCAAACTCAATCAATTGCATAAACAAAGATTGGGACTAAAACGTGAGAATTTCAAAACATTTAACCATCAGATTCAGTGCCCAACGGTCGAGTGTTCCGAAACGGGGAAGGACCGTTCCGAAACGCGGGATCGTTCCAAAACATGTTGCGCAACAGGGCTTGGCAGTAGCAAATCTGTTCCGGAACGGCTCTACCCGTTTCGAAACGCCATGGTCATTTCAGGCCATCTGTTCCGAAACGGTAGCACCCGTTCCGATACGGACTGCCCAGAATTGCAGAATTTTTCTGGTTTAACACACTTTTGACCCACCAAACACAATCATATGACCTCCATATCATACCAACAAGTCATCAATCAATTAAGGGACATATTAGCATCATCTAATTTCAGTCATGGCATCATTCAAGGAAAAACCCCAAATCTATAGGCATGCATCCTATATTAGAAACCATGCATTCATCAATTCTTCAAACCAAATACCAAAATGCCATTTACATGTTCCAACATCATCAAAAGCATTAAACCAAACTTAGGGAGTCCAGAACATCTCCCAAAACACAAACTAGGTTCCCATTGCCAAATGCCAAAAGCTAAAAGTGTTCTGAAAATAGTCACCATACATGAGCTTAGTCTTTCACTTGGATCCTTGACCTCCTTGCTGCCCTTAAAGCACTTCAATGGTCTGCATTATTGGTTTAAGAAAGAGAGAGCGTAAGCACATAGCTTAGTGAGGAATTCTCAATTACAAACAACACAATAATGCATTTTGTAAAAACACCTTTCCAAGGCCTTTAAGTTCAAAACATCATTTATCATGCATTTATGCATACAACCAAGCATCTCATGCTTCAAAACATAAACATGTCATATTGGCTTACAAGTGATAATCCAAAACATTTTACAACTCAAAAACACAATCGGATACGCGGATTACAAGCGTTGTCCCACACGCTTCAAACACACTACCAATATCAAGGTGGAGTTTACCGGTACAATTACAACCCCTCAACACCCGTGATGGAGTCTACGGTACAATCACAACCCCTCAACATCACTCATTGGTAGTTGTATAACATCACTAACGAGAACACGGGACACACAACACAAGATCCACACATGGACTTTTAACCACCATTGTGATCTTAGGACACACAACACAAGATCCACACATGGACTTTTAACCACCATTGTGATCTTAAACATCTCGTTAGTGTACTTGGATGGAGTTTACGGAACAATCACAACCCTTCAACATCCAAGGCAACTTTATTCACGGTGCACCCAATCCTATAGCCGGCTAACTATATCCGATTCAAGTACTTTAAAACCAACACATCACTTGCCAATATACATCATTTACCATCATCAATCCACTGTTTTAAAGCATTTAACAAAGCCATTAATTAGTCATGCATTACAATGCATCAAACCACATTTATCAATGTTCAAAACAAGGATCCCTTACCTTGAGCATCCTCCAACACATGGCTTACAAAACCAGCATTAAACATGCCAAAATATGCTTTCAAAACAGAATTTAAACATGCAAATAAAACACATTGCACTCAACCATCTCATGGTTCATCAAAAAGAGAGTTTCTTCGAAAAACTTACTCTTGAGCTTAGCTAAGTTGTTTAGACTTAAACTAAGCTCCCATAACCTTCAAACACTGGTTTCAAAGCTGAAAACCAAACTTCACTCACCAATTCCGTTTCGCAAGCTTGCCGAAACGCCGATCAAGCCCCCGGATCAACACCACAAGGATCTGAAGATGTCTCCCCTGTTTTAAACACATCAAAGTAGAGGATTAATGCATCATCATGCATTAATATCTTCAACCAAGACACCTAAACTCGCTGCTCTCATCAACACTCACATTTCGGCTACCAAACACAACCGAAATCACATCCAAACACCTCTACAACATTACCCAGCCAAGATCCATCAATTCCAACCATTCTTAAACATCAATTAACATCCAAAAAGGACCTAATCACGTCCTTATACCTCCAGCTATAGCAGAACATCAAAATCATCCCAAAAACCACCATTAACTCAAGCAAAAACTTAGGAAAATCAACCTATTCGGGAATGCATTGATTAAACTTCAATTACACATCATTTTTACATCCAATATACATCAAAAAGACATCTCAAAACAAAGCCCAATCATTCAATACGAATTTCATCAAAATTAAATCCAAATCTTGCATTTTAAGCCAAAATCAAGATCACAACATCAAAACCTTTAATAAAACTCAAATCAAGGATTGAGAACTTGGGAATTTCAGTAAAGAACTGAGTATTTAGAGGAGAAGGACGTTCATACCTCTAAATGTGAGTTTCTCCTTGTTTAGAACCAAAATTCTTGAAAATTCAATAGGCAAATGATGAGGATTTAGTGTAGAAATGATTAGAAATCATTTAGAGATTGAAATCTCAACTTTAGGTGTGAAAATCAGAGCAAAAGTGGCTGGGGAAATGTGTTTGGCTGAGGGAAAATGGAGAGAAAATGAAATGGGAAAATTTTGAGAAAAGTTAGTTATAAAACCAAAATATCTATTTTCCCTCCTTTCCTTTTATTAAATAACATTAATTAAATCTTTAATATTAAGAAAAATCTGGAGAAACCCTCCCTTGGGTAAATTAGCTCCTTAAATATTCAAAGTTTTAATCCTTTTAAAACAGTCACCAACTTTTCAAAAATTACATTTTAGTCACTAACTTGAAATCTCATATTTCCAAACCCCATTTTGTAAAATTTATTTCACCACTCTCTTATATATAATAAAAGAGGATTTTTAGATATTTTTCCATATTTTTAATGCATCCCGAACTAGGCTTTCCCTAAAAACCACCTTTTATATTCGAACCGCAATTTAAACCGGTCCGGTTCAGACTCTAAACTTCCAAGCCCAAAATTGGGGTGTTACAAGGCGAGTATTCAAATGACACCTTATGAAGCTTTGTACAGGAGGAAGTGCATAACTCCTCTTTGTTGGGCTGAAATGGGACAAAAGTTGGTCTCGATGTCAGCTTTGTTGAAAGGAACCACCGAGAAGGTGAAGCTCATTTGTGAGAAATTGAAGGCAGCATTGGATCGGCAAAAGTCTTACGCGGATTTGAAGCGTAAGGAGATAGAATTCGCTGTGGGTGATCGTGTGTTTCTGAAAGTTTCACCTTGGAAGAAGGTGATGAGATTTGGTCGGAAGGGCAAGTTGAGCCCAAGGTTCATTGGACCATACGAAGTGATAGAACGTGTGGGTCCCATTGCTTATAAGCTGAGACTACCTCGAGAGTTAGAAAAGATACATAATGTGTTTCATGTATCCATGCTTCAGAGGTATAGATCGGATCCTTCACATGTTATGCATGTGGAGGAAGTTGAGTTGAATCCAGATTTGACATATGATGAGGAATCTGTTGAGATTCTGGATTCGGATAGTAAGGTTCTCTATGGTAAGACCATTAAGCTGGTTAAGGTGTTGTGGAGGCATCGTGGTACTGAGGAAGCCACGTGGGAAAGGAATGCAGACATGAAGAAGCAATTTCCTTACCTTATTCCTCCAGGTAAATTTCGAGGACGAAATTTATTAAGAGGGGGAGAGTTGTAACGCCCCAAATTCTGGCCTAGATGTTTTAGGGTTCGAATCAGGTCAGTCGAGAACGGTTCGAATCTTAAAAGGGAGATTTAAGGAACACCTAGTTCGATATGCTTTAAAAATATGGAAAAATACTTAAAAATCCTCATTTATTATATAAATGATTATGGTGAAATCAATTTTTCAAAATAAGGTTTGGAAATACTACATTTCGGTGTAGTGACTAAATCGCAGTTTTTGCAAAAGTTAAATAGTGACTGTTTTGTAAAGGATTGAAACTTTGAATCTTTAAGGAGCTAATTTTACCAAAATGTTTTTAATCAGATTTCTTCTTAATCTGGTGATTTTATTAATGTTTTAATTAAAGAAAATAAAGATTAATTTAAAGGAAAACTATCTTTGACTTTTCATAACTACCTTTCATCAATTTTCTCTCATTTCATTTTCTCTCAATTTCTTTTCAGCCAAACACATTTCTTCGATCAATTATCCTTTGATTTTCATTGCTTTTGATGAGATTCCAATCTCCTATTGATTCCTAATCTTTTCCTCACCAAATCCTCTTGTTTTTACATTGGATTTTCAAGAAAACTTGCCCAAATCAAGGAGAAATCAGCCATTAGAGGTAAGCTTTGTCCTTCTCCACTAATGATCAGTTCTTTACTGAAATTCCCAAGTTATCAGTCCTTTGTTAATGATTTTTGAGTTGCTTTAATGTTAGAAACAAAAATTGTATTAAAACTCAAGGTTTTTTGAGAGATCTTGATAATTTTCGTGGTTGATAGTTAGGCTCTGTTTTGAGGTTGTTTTCTAATGTATTTTGGATGTTAATTGATGTTATAAATGAGGTTTTATCAAACAAATCCCGAATAGGTTTGGATTCCTAAGTTTTGTATGCTAGAATGGTGGTTTTAGAGGTGATTTTGGTGTTCTGTTATAGCTGGAGGTATAAGGACGAGTTTGTGATGGTTTTTGATGTTGATTGATGTTTAGAAATGACTAGAAGTGGTAGATCTTAGCTGGGCTTTGTTTTGGAAGAGTTTGGAGATGATTTCGGTTGTTTTTGGTAGCCGAAATGAGAGTCTTGATTAGAGCAGCGAGTTTAGATGTGTGGCTGATGATTTCAATGCATGATGATGCATTAATCCTCTGCTCTTATGTGTTATAAACATGGGAGACATCTTTGAACGCCTTTGGTGTTGATCCGGGAGCTTAGATAGCGTTTCGGCGAGCAAGCGAAACGTAATCGGTGAGTGCGTATGGTTTTAGAAGTCCTTGAGGGACAAAGAATCAAGGTTTGGGATTTAGGAAAGGTTTGAAACACCTTCCTAAGTCCGGAAGTAAGTATTGGCTAGATTGCTCTCTTATATGTGGTGGTTGCCCCTAAAATGCTTTTACATGCTCATGGTTTGAGATAGATAAATTCCTACTGTTTTTATGCATGATTTGTAGCATGAGATGATGCTTGAAATGATTTCATGAAATAACATGTTGCATTGTTGAGATATGAGCTTTTGTTTTAAAGCATGGCAAATGTTGTGGTATTGAAATGAGATGAGAAAGATTTGAGAAATGTTGCATGAAAAACAGTAGATGAGATGATATTTTGACATAATATATTGGCATAGAAGATGAGGTACTTACCGGATATATTTGATCGATCAATAGGATGAGAGTGCACTATAAACTAAAAATTCGTACGTGCTCTTTGGTTTCATCCAAAGGGAGAGACCGATGATGGGCATTCCATCGGGTAGGACTTGGTGAAATACCCAAGCTTTGTGGCGATGAGAGATTCCACCATGTGAGTACGGTGATGTGAGATTCCACCGAAAATTATGTTACTAGACAAGTGAGTACGGTGATGTGAGATTCCACCGGAAGCGTCTAGTGGTTTGAGAATGATGTCCGCATATCCGAGTAATAATGAGATGTGAAATGCCAATATAATATATGAAAATGCTTTTGAATCACATGTACCTTTTGATGAGATGATTTATGCTATGAGAAATGCATATGAGATTTCTATATGAAATGCTTTGGTTTTACAAGCATGTGTATGGCCCTGCCATGAGATTTGCATTGGTTTAAATGCATGAGATAGAATTGAGGTACATATGTTTTCAATGAGAAGTTGCTTTGAAATGGTTTTCAAGCATGAGATAGAATGAGCATGTTGTAGAAAAGCTTTTGAGAAAGTGTTTTTCAAGAAATGCATTATTGTGTTGGTTTCCTTTAGAGCATGCCTCACTAAGCATGTTGTAGAAAAGCTTTTGAGAAAGTGTTTTTCAAGAAATGCATTATTGTGTTGGTTTCTTTTACCAATAATGCAGATAATTGAAGTGTTTTTGGGCTGCAAGAAGGTTGAGAACATCCAAGGAAGTACAAAGCTCATGTATGGTGATGTTTTTATACACTTTAGTTTTGATATTGGCAATGGGACACCAAGGTTGTGTTGGGAGATGTGTTTTGAACTCCCTATGTTTGTGGCATGTTTGTGATGGCTTTTATGGGCTGTAAATGGTCCTAATGGTTTGTTTGAGGTTTGGATACTTATAATTTGTTTGTGGCTAGGAGGTATGCATATAGATTGAGTGATTATGTGTTTGATGCCATGTTCCAGTTTAAGGTACTTAAGTATGATCTTTGGTGTATTGGTGAGTTGCTGGTATGTTATGGTATGTCTTGAAGCAGGTTTGAGTGGGTTTAAAGGTGAAAAACTAGCAATTTCTGCTGTCACAGGGCAGGGTGTATCGAAACACCCTTAACTGTTTCGAAACGGGGGCCTGTAATGGCCATAGAGTTTCGGTACGGTTGAAAGTGTTTCGGAACACTTTGGTCACTGGAGAGGCTCGTTTTGGTACCAGTCTCGGAACGCACCCGAGTACCGAAACGGTCAACACTGATTCGATACGGGTGTTTTGATACAGTTGACCATTGGATGATGAATTTGAATTGTTTTAAGTTTCCATGCTTTACATTTCAGTGCTAAATGTTGTGGATGCAATTGTTTGAGCTTGGAATGTCCTTTTAAGCTGAAATTTGACTGAGGAGCATGTAACATGACTAATTACATATTGGTAAACCTAAAATCTGCAAAGTCCTTATAATTTCTAAAAATTACATCTTGGTCCCTAAACGTGTAATTTATGCAATTGAGTCCCTAAATGTTTCCGATCGATGTGCCATTCTCTCCCATGATTCTTTAGTATTCACATAGGCTTAATGTGCATCTAGAAAAGATTAAAAAGAAAAAAAAGGTCGTTAATCAAGGTTGACTTTCGGGTTGACTTTGGTTTTCCCCGTGTAATCTTCGTAGTTCGGGTCAAGCATCTAGGCCGAGCTAAGGGGGTTACAGGACGACTATCACAGCAGGGATGGAGCAGAATGAAATTGATTGGGCCTTTTTCGTGAATGCGTTCAAGAAAAATTTCTTGGGGTCCATTATCTGGACGAGAAGAAGCGCGAATTCATGGCTCTAACGCAGGGCGGTATGTCAGTTGTTGAGTATGAGGTGAAATTTGTAAGATTGAGCCTGTATGCACCTAAGTTATTACCAGACGAGCGAGGTGTGAACGTTTTCGCTATGGGTTGATATAAGAAGTTAAGACATACGTGCTAGCGGCTGAGTACACAGACTTTGATGTGCTGGTCTCGCGAGCTAAGGATATAGAGCTGAGTCTAGGGATGACGACTCGATCTGAAGGCTCTAGTTCAGGGAAGAGGAGTGCAGACCATGATGGTGGGCGTGATCGTGGCAAAAGGCCACGAGATAGATGTTATCAGAGGGATCATCACCGAGGTGGTGGTGGTGGATCAGGCCGTGGGCAGCATGGTCAGAATGTTGGTGCTCGTGCTTCACTTTGAAACCGTTGTGGGAGACATCACACTAGGGAGTGTTGGGGTGTCTCACGGACTTGTTGGCACTGTGGGTGCAGGGTCACGTGAAGCATGACTGTCCGCAGTTGGCTAGGCAGGCACCAGTACATGTTGTGGAACCTCAGAGAGGCCGTGGGCGCGACCGAGGTAACTTTCATAGGAGAGAAGAAGGGCAACAAGGAGTTGCTCACGTGGTAGATGTTTGCCAGAGGGAGGTGGTCCTGCTAGAGTTTATGCTCAGCGCGAGGGGTACAACAATACAGATGTGATCGCAGGTACCTTTGCCCTACAGTCTTAATCTTTGTTAGCATTGATCAATTATGGATCCATGCACTCTTATATCTTGAGTGAGTGTGCATATTTGCTTGATATACCTGCTGAGTTGTTGAGAGTAGGAATGCAAGTGACTAGTTCCTTTGGTGAGACCGTGGTCACAAGGAAATTGTATAGGAGATGCCATTTGTCTGTGCAGGGTCATGTTTTTCCTGTGGATTTGATGGAATTACCTTTTTATGGCTTTGATGTGATTCTTAGGATGGATTGGTTGTCTGAGCATAGGGATGTTGATTTTGATGTTAAGCGAGTTACCTTGAAGCTTGCTGATGATTTTGAGGTGGTGATAGTAGGCGAGAATGTGAAATTCTTGTCTAATGTTGTTTCGGATTTGGAAGCAAGCCGTATGCTAAGGATGGGCTGTGATGCTTATCTTGCCTATGTGATGAATCCTGGTGCAAAGGATGTGCGTGTTCAAGACATCAGAACTTTTTGCGATTTTCCGGGTGACTTTCTGAAAGAGTTGCCTGAGTTACCACCAAACAGGGAAGTCGAGTTTGGTATCGAGTTGTATGAGAATACGACTCCAGTGTCCATTTCTCCTTATCGAGTGGCACGGAAAGAGCTGAAAGAGTTGAAGACACAACTTCAGGAGTTGCTTGATAAAGGATTCATCCGGCCGAGTGTATCAACTTGGGGTGCGCCAGTGTTGTTTGTAAAGAAGAAAGATGGGACAATGCGGATGTGTATAGATTATCGGCAACTGAACAAGTTGACAATCAAGAACAAGTGTCCCTTGCCAAAGATTGATGATCTCTTTGATCAGTTTCGAGGAGCCTCAATGTTTTCTAGGATTGATTTGAGGTCATGGTATTACCAGTTGAAGGTGAAGGATATGGACGTACCTAAGACAGATTTTTGGACAAGATACGTGCATTATGAGTTCTTAATGATGCCTTTTGGATTAACCAACACAATTGCTGCTTTCATGGACATGATGAATCACATATTCCATGAATTTTTGGATCAGTTTGTGGTAGTGTTCATCGATGACATCCTTGTGTACTCTCTTACCGAGGAGGATCATGATAGACACTTAAGGAAAGTGTTGCAAGTGTTGTTGGAGAACCAGCTTTATGCTAAGCTGAGCAAGTGTGAGTTTTGGATTACAGAGGTAGTCTTCCTTGGACATGTTGTATCAGCCGAGGGTATTCGTGTTGATCCACATAAGATAGAGGCAGTGATTAATTGGAAAGTTCCTAAGTCGGTGATAGAGGTGCGAAGTTTTCTTGGCTTGGCTGGATACTACCGTAGGTTTGTTGAGGTTTCTCAAAGATTGTTACACCTTTGACCAAGTTGTTGTAGAAGAATGTTCACTTTGAGTGGACAGATGCGAGACAGCAAGCTTTTGAGAAGCTGAAGGAAGCTTTGACGCAAGCTCCTTTCTTGATTCAACCTGAGTCTGGTAAGGAGTTTGTAATCTATAGTGATGTGTCCTATGTCTGTTTGGGGTGTGTGTTGATGCAAGAGGGTAAGGTAGTGGCATATGCATCTAGGTAGCTGAAGGTGTATGAGAATAACTACCCTACTCATGATCTTGAGCTCGCGGCTGTTGTGTTTGCTTTGAAGATTTGGAGGCATTACCTTTATGGCGAGAAGTGTGTAGTATTCATAGATCATAAGAGTTTGAAGTATCTTATGTCTCAAAAGGAGTTGAATCTTAGGCAACGACGATGGGTGGAGTTGCTTAAGGATTATGATTTGTCGATCGAGTATCATCCTGGGAAGGCCAATGTTGTGGCTGATGCTTTGAGCAGGAAGGTGGCTGTGGAGTTGAGGGTGATGTTTGCTCGCTTGAGCATATCGTGAGATGGTGGTCTTGTTGTCGAATTGCAAGTGAAACCATCCTTGATTTAGTTGATCAAGGATAGGCAGTTGCTTGATGATTCGCTTGTCCCTCACGTTCAGGATATTGCAGATGGTAAGCCTTCGGACTTCATTTTCAATGACGATGGTGCTCTGTGTTTTGGGAGTCAGATAGTGGTACCGAATGATGCTGAGTTGAGACTCACCATCTTGACTGAGGCCCATAGCAGTCCTTTTGCTATGCACCCTGGTAGTACGAAGATGTATCGTGGTTTGAAGGATGAGTACTATTGGGTGGGGTTGAAGAAGGATGTTGCTGAATTTGTTGGCAAATGCATGGTTTGTCAGTGAGGGAAGGCTGAACATCAGGTTCCTTCTAGGTTGTTGCAACCATTAAAAATCCCAGAATGGAAGTGGGAAAGGATTACGATGGATTTCGTGTCTGGTTTGCCTTTGTCACCATCGAAGAAGAATTTTGTTTGGGTGATTGTTGATTGCCTTACGAAGTGTGCACATTTCTTGCCTGTGCATACTACGTATACATTGGAAAAGCTAGCTGAGCTGTATATTGTTGAGATTGTGCTTTTGCATGAGGTGCCGAAGTCTATAGTGTCGGATAGAGATCCGAGGTTCACATCGAGGTTTTGGGAATGTTTGCATCAAGCTTTGGGCACACGATTGAATTTTAGTACTTCTTATCATCCTCAGACAGATGGACAGTCGGAGCGTGTTATCTAAGTGCTTGAGGACATGTTGAGATGTTGCGTTATTGATTTCCAAGGTTCTTGAGAGAAGCACTTGCCTTTGGTTGAGTTTGCTTACAATAATAGTTACCAGGCAAGTATTCAAATGGCACCATACGAGGCTCTGTATGGGAGAAAGTGTAGAACTCCTCTTTGTTGGGCAGAAACAGGGCAAAAGTTGGTTTCAATGCTGAACTTGTTGAGAGGAGCCACTAAGAAGGTGAAGCTCATTTGTGAGCGCTTGAAAGTAGCATCGGATCGGCAAAAGTCTTACGCGGATTTGAAGCGTAAGGAGATTGAGTTCGCAGTTGGCGAACATGTGTTTTTGAAAGTATCGCCTTGGAAGAAGGTGATGAGATTTGGGCGTAAGGGTAAGCTTAGCCCGAGTTTTATTGGACCGTATGAGGTTGTGGAGCGAGTGGGTCTTGTGGCGTATCGGTTGAGGTTGCCTCCCGAGTTGGAAAAGATCCATGACATGTTTCTTGTTTCGATGTTGCGGAGGTATAGATAGGATCCTTCGCATGTGATGCCTATTGAGGAGATAGAGCTGAACCCGAATTTGTCCTATGATGAGGAATCGACGAAGATCCTTGACTCGGGCAACAAATTTCTTCGTGGCAAAATGATAGAGCTTGTGAAGGTGATGTGGCGACACCGAGGAGTTGAGGAGGTCACATGGGAAAGTAAAGCAGACATGTTGAAGTAGTTCCCGCACCTTTTTTCTTCAGGTAAAATTTTGAGGGCGAAATTTCCAAAGTGGGGAAGAGTTGTAACGCCCTGGTTTTGGGCCTAGGTATTTTAGACATCAGATCGGGCCGGTCGAAAATGGTTCAAATCGTATTAGATGGTTCAGGGAAATCAAGGCTCGGGATAGGATAAAAATATGACAAAAATTGCTAAAATCCTCTAAATCATGTTTAAGAGGTTGGTAAAATCAATTTTACAAAATGAGTTTTGTAAGTGGTACATTTTGGGCAGTGACCAAAATGTAAAGTTTTAAAACTATGGAAAATGAAAATTTCAAAAGAGGAGTCAAAATCTTAGAATCTTTAGGGAGCTTTTGTGCAATTACACCTTTCCTTAATTTGACATGTGTTTTCAATGAATTTTATTTAATTGTTTAAAAAGGGGATTTTATTTATTTATTAAATAAAATCATAAATTTGGAAGTTTCATTTACGTAACTAACTTTTCACTCTTCATTTTCAGCAAAACACCTTTCTAAAGTCTTTTCTCCAGATTTCTTTTCTCCCAAACACTCTCACTTTGATCTCATAACCATTTTAAAGATTTCTCTTCATTTTCTTCAAGAGTTGTGAAGCAAAACTTGTCAAATCTTAAGGAAAGCAAGGATTGGAGGTAAATCGCGTTCTCAACCTCTAATCAAGGTTCTTTATTGAAATTCCCAAGATTTTTGACTCTCAATTGTTGTTTTTAACTGAGTTTTGATTTAAGATCAAAAACTTGCAAAACTAAGGTTTAATTCTTGATTTTCGGAGTGTTGTTGATAAGCTCTGTTTTAGATGGATTATAATTGAGTTTTGAGGTGATTTTGATGATGTAAAAGAGTTTTAATGATATAGATCCCGAAATCCTTGTTGAGATCCTTGAGTTTTATGATAGTTTTAGTTGTGTTTTTGAAGTGATTTGATGGCTAAATGATTGCTGGAGATACAAGGAAGGGTTTAGGTTGTTTTTGGATGTGATTTGATGAATATTAATGATTGGAAGTGTTGATTGTTGGTTGGGCATGATTTAGGAAGCAATCGAATGAGTTTTCGGTTGTTTTGGATGGGTAAATTGATGTGGTTTTGCTGGGGCAACGAGTTTGTGTTTAGTTACTAGGATTAGAATGCATTTTAATGCATTAGATCTCTATTTTTCATGATCTAAAAGCATGTGATATTCATCCGAAAGCTAGCAAAGCGATTCTGGAAGCTTCGGACGAGTGATCTTCACGTCGGCACGTGAAGTTTCGTGTATCGGTGAGTGGATGTGTTTTAAAGCTTTGTTATGCTTGAATACGAGGTGTTGGGAGGTTTGTGTAAGCTTGAAACACTTAGCTAATCTCCGAAGTAAGTATTGTTACTTAAACTCTCAGGTTTCGGTTTGAAATGGACTCAATGGTTTATCATGTTCATGATTTGATAATGGTTGTTACTCACTTTTATGCATGGATTTAAGCATGGTTTTGCTTGTATTTATCCCATGAAATTATTTGGTTTGATACAAGATGGTATGATCTTGTATGAGATGGTATTTGCTATTTAAAAACATGTTTGATTTTGGGATATGAGATGATTTTTAATGATGCATTGTAAGCAGTGAGTTAACATGGTTTTATGGGTATATTGGCAAGTGGATGATCTATTCTTAATATACGAATACATTAGTTGGACAAATAGGATGTGAGTGCACTATAATCTATAAATCGTACGTGTGTCTAGCTACATGACGTAATAGGGGTGAGCCTATTGCGGGTGGTAGAGGTGAGTCTATCACTATGGGTTAGGGGTGAGCCTAATTCCATTTGTAGTCATTAAGATGGAAATGAGCCCATCATTGAGTATAGGGGTGAGCCTATACAAGTCTGTGTATCTGATATTGTTTGTAAAAGTGATAGAGGTGAGTCTATCACAACGGGTAGGGGTGAGCCTATGCTGGGATGTTGTAAGCCAATATATGTTTTTATTGTTGCCCATGTATCATGATTATAATGAATGCAGAATGGATTATTGTGCATGAGATGCTTGATGATGAGATGTTGCATAGGACAAATCTATGCATGTGAATTAAGCAAGTGAGGCTTAATGTGGATATGCATTGTGAACAATGCATGTGGGGAAAGAACCTAATTCGTCACTCAAACTCTAGTATGAACTTTGGTGATTTTAAATAAGTAGTTTTGGGCAATAGGGAAAGTACCTCGGTTTGGGAGATTTGTTTTAGAACTTCCTGGTTGAGATATGTTGATTTGTCTATTGGGGTTTGTAAAATGGTCATTATATGTTGCTCGAGAAAGAATAATACTTTTTCGTATGTTTTATGGGATCGCTCATGAAATGCATGTTATAGCTTACTAGAATTACATGTGTTGGATTAGTAAAACCTTTATAGTTGCATTTAAGCATGATTGACATGTAGTTCATGCTTAGGGGTGTTTATCTATTGATGCTTGAGCATGCTTGGCTGATTAAAATGCATTTTGAAGTTGAATGTGAAGCATATATGGTATGTGTATCGATACTCGGGTTTGAGTATCGATACTCAAAGACTTTTTGCAGGCTAAACAACACAGGGGTATCGATACGATTTGCCTAGGTATCGATAGACTTGGGCTATCTTTGAAAGGGGCACCGATACGTGGTGAAGGCTATCAATACCTTTTTTTGCCAATTGAGCTACTGTCTTCCCGCTTATCGATACGTGCTTCAGCGAGTTGGCTTCGGTTTTCCCTATGTAATCTTCTTAGTTCGGGTCGGGCGTTGTAGAAAGTAATTTCTTGTATTTTATTCATGAACCATATGGGGCTATATATACAAATCTAATTTACCTAAACTAGGTAACATAATATATGACATTAATTACAATATATTCTAGCCTAATAAATAGCCTAGATATTAGCCTAAGAATCTGTAACACTCCCCCTCAAGTTGGATCATAGATATTAATCATGCCCAACTTGTTACATAGATAATTGATTCGAATTCCATTGAGAGCTTTGGTGAAGATGTCTCCTAGTTGTTCTCTGGTTTTCACATAACCAGTAGATATCAAACCTTGTTGTATCTTTTCGCGAATGAAGTGACAATCAATCTCAATGTGTTTCGTTCTTTCATGAAAAACTGGATTAGAAGCAATGTGTAACGTAGCTTGATTATCACACCAAAGTTTTGCAGGTATTGATGCTTTAATTCCAATCTCACCGAGGAGCTGATATACCCATATAATATCACATACGAACTTGGCCATTGCTCTATATTCGGCTTCTGCACTAGACCGTGAGACTACATTCTGCTTTTTACTCTTCCAAGAAATCAAGTTTCCTCCAACAAACACACAATATCCTGAGGTGGATCTTCTATCCTCCTTGCATCCTGCCCAATCCGAGTCGGAAAAACATTCAATTCTAGTATGACCATGATTGCCATATAGAATTCCACGCCCAAGAGCACTTTTCAGATAACATAAAACTTGCTCTACTGCTTTCCAATTATCAACAGTCGGTGACGACATATATTGACTCAGAACACTCACCGGAAAATATATATCAGGACGCGTCACCGTGAGATAATTTAATTTACCGATAAGTCTTATGTACCTTTCAGGGTTATCAAATAATTCACCTTCTTTAGTTAATTGTAGATTAGGGACCATTGGTGTACTACAAGGCTTGGCGCCCAATTTCCCTATTTCCAATAAAAGATCAAGCACATACTTCCTCTGAGATAGGAAGATTTCTTTTTTATTTCTGTTCACCTCAACCCCCAAGAAGTATTTCAACGTCCCCAAATCTTTAGTGTGAAACTGAGTATGGAGAAAAGACTTCAGTGACGAAATTCCGCTAGTGTCATTATCAGTGAGTACAATATCGTCCACATATACGACTAGTAGAATAGTGCCCCCATCAGACTTTCTAAAGAAAACAGAATGGTCTGATTCGCTTTTTTGCATCCCGAATTTTTCAATAGCCTAACTAAGCTTACAAAAACAAGCCCGAGGACTCTGTTTCAGACCATATAAAGATTTCTTCAGATAACATACTTTCCCAGACTCCCCCTGAGCAACAAACCCAGGTGTTTGCTCCATATACACCTCCTCCTGAAGATCACCATGAAGGAAAGCATTCTTGATATCCAACTGATGCAAAGGCCAATCAAAAATGGCTGCAAGGGAGATAAATAGCCTGACAGAAGAGAGTTTGGCAACAGGAGAGAAAGTATCATAATAATCCACACCATAGGTCTGAGCGTATCCCTTGGAAACAAGACGGGCTTTCAAACGATTAATAGAGCCACCAGGATTAAATTTAACAGTAAACACCCACTTACATCCAATAGCTCGTTTACCATTAGGCAAAGAAACCAAAGTCCATGTGTCATTGACATCTAGAGCAGTCATTTCCTCAAGCATAGCCGCACGCCATTCAGGATGAGATAATGCCTCGCTAACAGTTTTAGGGACAGAAATAGTATCTAAGGATGTAACAAAGGCACGAAAAGAAGAAGACAAACAATTATAGGAAACAACGGAGGAAATGGGGTAAGTACAAGCACGTTTACCTTTCCGAAGAGCAATAGGAAGATCAATATCAGTAATACGAGGTGAGTCTGATGACGAAGATATTGGCTCATCAGGACATGAATCTGGAACATTTGTAATTGGGTCGGAAGGGGGTGGTTGTGGCCGACGGGTATAGATGTTTTTGATGGGGGGGCTTGACAAAAAAAGGCGGAACCAAGGAGGATGAGGACAACTCCAAGGGTGATGGGACCTGATAAAACAAGAAATCCTCGTCCTCCTGAGTGATAGACCCTGAAGAAAACGGAAAAGGTTTGTGTTCCAAAAAAGTAACATCAGCAGACACAAGATACCTACCCAGACTCGGACAATAACAACGATACCCTTTTTGGCTACGTGAATACCCCAAAAACACACATCTCAAAGACTTAGGATCAAGTTTTGTAACTTGAGGAAGGACATCCCGAACAAAACAAATACAACAAAAAAGTTTTGGGGAGAGGGGAAACAAATTTTTAGTGGGGAAAAGAGTATGAAAAAGGATGTTACCCAACAAAACTGAAGAGGGCATATGATTGATCAAAAAACAAGCTGTGGAGATGGCATCAGCCCAAAAACATTTTGGAAACTGCATTTGAAATAGCAATGCTCGGGCTGTTTCAAGAAGATGTCTATTTTTGCGTTCAGCAACACCGTTTTGAGAAGGGGTGTCAACACAAGAAGTTTGATGGAGAATACCGTGCTCAAGCATATATTTCTGAAAAGGACCTGAAACATACTCTTTTGCATTATCACTTCTCAAGTTTTGGACAGGCGTACCAAATTAGGTTCGAATCTCAGCATAAAAAGAAGAGAAATGAGTAAATAATTCTGAGCTAGATTTCATTAAATAAAGCCATGTCATTCGAGAATAATCATCAACAAAAGTAACAAAATAACGAAAACCAGGTTTAGAAGTAACAGGACTAGGACCCCAAACATCAGAGTGAACTAACTCAAATGGAACAGAAGCTCGTTTATTGACTCGAGGACTGAAACTAAGACGATGGTGTTTAGCAAACTGACAAGACTCACAATCTAACGATTTAAAACTAGAAAATTGAGGAAAAAGTTTCTTCAAAGAAGGTAGAGTAGGATGACCCAATCGAAAATGTTCTTCAAAAGGATTGACAATTCCAGTGCAAGCAACAAGTTCTGGAGCATGGGTGTCAAGGATGTAGAGACCGTCAGCCTCATGCCCTTTACCAATAATCTTCTTCGTTAAAAGATCCTGAAACACACAATAACCAGGAAAAAATGAGACACAACAATTAAGGGTTATTGTAAGTTTACTAACCAACATCAGGTTAAACGATAAATGTGGTAAACTCAAAACAGAGGACAAAGTAAGATAGGGAGTGGGGTACGAAGTGCCAGAGCCAATAAGAGAAGATGTGGAACCATCAGCTAAAGTAACAGGATTGATAGAAGGATGGGTTGTAAAATGAGAAAGAAGATTGGGGTTACCTGTCATGTGGTCTGTTGCACCAAAATCAATGACCCATTTGGAAGAGGTGGAAACAAGACATGTATTGGGTTTACCTGACTCAACAAGGGCAGAAATAGGACCGGAAGGATGCTTGAAAGTGTCTTGAAGGTGAAGAAGCTCGGCATACTCATCCGCAGATATCGTAACAGCCGATAAAGAAGTGTCTACACTAGAAGCAACATGAGCAGACGAAGCTTGCTTAAACTGCAGCTTCCAGCAATCACGCTTGGTATGTCCCGATTTGTGACAATAATGACAGATAACTGCACTGTGATCCTGACCACAAACTCCAAACGATGGATCGGTTTTGTTAGACCCAGACCACATGGAACGACCAGGACCACTACTCTTGAAATGTTTCTTGCCGGAGTCAGAAGGAAGAGCACGACTGAGTGGTTTATACAATATGGATGACATGGAACAAGTGGACTTACGGGGTAAGAGCAAGGCGAATTGGCCCAAAAAATATTCTTTATACATAACATGGTGGCATGACAGGTCACAAAGGTTGTCAGATCGTGATCCCATTCGACCGAGTGGTTTCGATTTGTCGATTTTTTAGTACCATCATTGGTTTATGGCAAATAACAAACCGAACTTGATGATCGCAGTCCAACAAGAAGCTTATCTTGTTTTGTTTAAAAACTGACAAGCCCATGGAGCATCGAAGTCGTCATCAGGTGTGGGGTAATCTTGAGGCAAATTCGGGAAGAGATCTAGAGGTAGATATAGATCTGGAGGTAGAGGTAGACGCTTAACAAGAGAGGTTAAACCAGAACCTGAACTTGAACCTAAACCGAAACATGAACCCAAACATGAACCTCCATTGCATCCTAATGTGGACGTTGAAGCTTTTGATGTCGGCTCATATCCACCGTCAGATGGGTCCCTAACTTGGGAGAAAGCTTTGCAGAGTACACAAGGGTCATGGAACTTGCAAACTCCATATGAAGCTGACATTTTGAGAGGTGGCTCTGTAGAGTAGTTTTGTTTCTTAGATATTTGTCCTTTAATAAATTTCTGACCCAATTGATGAATTCATTGTTTAATAATGATTTGAGTTAAGTTGACAAAATTTGTTATGTTTGTTTATTTTTTGATTTAACAAACTTTGTTGAGTGTTGCAATCGATCGAATATAGCCAAGAGGGGGTGAATTGAAATTTTAAAGAATAGTGGAAACTAATTGTCGTTTAAGAAGGTTATTAAGTTTAAAAATTTTAAAGGTGTATACAATATAAGGGTACCGTGTCAAACAATTTAGAAAACGTTTGTTCAAAATAAAAATATTTTTTTTGAAAATTTTGAATCGAATAAGTTACGTTTTCAAATTTCTACAAATTGGTACTTTAAGTTATATCAAAATCAAAATAAGTCTTACAAACTCTAAGGTACATATTGGTCCTTTTAGTTATATCAAAAATCAAAATAAGTCTTACAAACTCTGAGATACATTTAGAACACTAAAAAAGATTGAGAACTTGTTATACATGCAAACTTAGATATAAGACCCTAAACTTTCTTAAAATTAGACATTACTCCCCCAAACTTGAATACATAAGATTGAATACGTGTAAATAATTTGGTATAGTATACAACAGATTCACCTACTACTACATATGATTGAATACATGTAAATAAGTTGTCTTATGAGAAATATGACTGCACAATTGTTTGATCTGTGATGTGTTGTCTCTTGCAAAACAGGGTTAGTCAACATGGAATATCATACACAATACCTCTCATACTTCATAATGGAAGCGTAAGGGTACTCCATGCTCCCAGTTGAAAATGAAAACCAAATCCCAACTCAGGCAACAAGTTATGATTTCGGCTCTTTAATGGGAAATTTCAATCTTGGCATTCCAGCTTATACCCATGCGTTTAATCCAAATGATGTTGCTCATGATGTACATACACGTTCAACAACCCGACACTCGTCTTCCACCTTCTATTACCTAATCATAGAACAACCATCAGCTTAGCATTCGACCTTCAACCCTTACGTTGATGGGCATCCACCGAGAATGGGTGGATCAAGTTATTCAATGGGTCGGCACTCTTGTGCAGCATCCTTCGATCTAAATGAGCCAACCTATGCTTCTTATGTTTTTTCCTCGGGTCTACATCTACAACTTCTACATCTGCCCATACATTCATGGATGTTGATGAAGGTTACTCATCCTTAGAAGAACCGATTAAAGAGCTCGGCCCTGATGGTTCTGAGGTTGGGTTATTCGTGGAGCCAGGAGATGCTCATGCCAATATCGCCTCTAAAAGTGATATTGATGATGATGATGAGGCCCTCCCAAACTTCACTGAAAATCAATTTGCACATGTTGCAAGCAGTAGTGTCCACACACCTTACGAGCCTCCATCGCACATGTACAACATCGGTATGGAGGTAATGGACATGCCAGATTTCTATAACGTGTCTGACTTGGGTTTCAACGATTCTTACATTGGCAAAAAAAAAGATGACTTGTGGCGCGTGATGCAATTCAACACAAGAGATGAAGAGAAAGTAGTTGTAAAAAACTACAACATACGTAATGGTGTGCATATTGCGGCAATGAGATCAACATTAGAGAAATACGTACGTGAATGTACTCAGAAAGCGGAGAAAGGATGCAATTGGAAGGTGCAGGTCCGAAATAAAAAAAGAAAGACAACATCTGGGAGATTATAGTCTACAACGACCTGCATACTTGTTGTGTCGTCGGTTATAGACAAGATCATCCAAACCTGGATTTTAAACTCATCATTGGGAGCGTCCAACCAACTGTCCAGGGAAGCCCTAAAGTTAATGTTTCTACGCTGATTGCGCATGTTACGTCAGTATACTAATACACTCACTCATACAAAAAGACTTGGAGGGCAAGAAACAAGGCAATAATGAATTTTCATGGGGAATGAGACGCTTCTTACAAAGAGCTCTCAGGTTGGATAAATATCATTAAATAATACAATTGTGGAACGATCGTAGATATGGAAACTAAACCATACTGCAAGAATGGTCGTGTAGTTCCTGATATTCGCCAATTCCACCGATTGTTCTAGACATTTCCCTAGTGTATTAATGCGTACAAGAACTGCAAGCCTGTCGTGCAGATCGATGGCACATTCTTGTATAGAATATACAAGCAAATTTTGTTGCTACATGTTGTTCAAGATGGCAATCGTAAAACAATACCCATTGCGTTCGCAATTGTGCCGAGAGAAGATAATCAATCATGCAGGTTTTTCCTCAAGTAGTTACACCATTACATTATACAAAAGGATCGAGTATGCTTGATCTCAGATCGAGGCAGTGAGAAAATGTCAGCGATCCAGTCTTTGGGCTGTCGGTTTGAATCTCCAAACATTGAACACCATTTCTGCATACGTCATATTGCAGCAAACTACCATGTCTCGTATAAGAATAAAGATGAACGCAGACTAATTTTTACAGTTTGTCGTGTCTTAGGGTACGAACTAGTAGAACACAAATTTGAACAAATGCTAGAAGAATTGCGGGGGAGGAATCTTGAGGGCTACAACTATATTGCAAAAATTCCCAAGGAAAAATGGACCAATGCATACAATGGCGATTTTAGATATGCCCACATGACAACCAACTTGGCTGAGGCCATTAATTGTTCCTTGAAGGGTATTCAAAATTCGCCAGTGACATCCATTGTTAAAGCTACGTACTCTCATTTGGCCAAGTTGTTTGCAACCTTGGGGAAAGAAGTTTTCGTTATGCAACAACATGGCCACACATTCCACCCGAAGATACGAAAAGAAATTTAAGACAAAGTTGTTAAATCCAACTGGTTGTATTTGCTGCCAATGTCGTGTACCAACAACTATTTCTATGTCTCAGAAATTCCACGATGGTTTTGATCCAATGTCATACATGGTGGATCTTGAACACATGTTGTGCGATTGTGGGTACTTTCAAGCACTCAAGGCTTTATGTGACCATGTCACCGCTGCATGCTCTGTTGCCATACACGATTACAAGCAATTCATGGATCCTGCATATTGGCTTCATTCAGTATCTACGGTCTACGAAATGGAATTCCCACCAATCGGCAGCGTAACAAAATGGACTGTTAAGCATACATGGCCCACAATTTTACCTGACTAAAGTCTGCGAAGGAAAAAAGCAGGACGTCCAAAATCCACAAGGATTCATAATGTTATGGACGACATGCATAAAAAAAAGCCTACCTGCCAACCTAGACTTTGCAGAAATTGTAGACTACCGTGTCACTAGATGTCAAAATGTCAATCTCTGATACAATCGTCTAATCGTCGATATGGTCATTTTGCTTCTGAAATCTTTTGTTTTATTTGTATAATAAGTACTCATACGTTTCTTTAACAGATCTCTTAGTATGAAACTTCACTCTAACTTTTTACCACTGCATAAATTACATAATTGGTTATAATATTTAAATTTCCTAAATTTAATTATTTACATTTTCTTAGGGAGGAGGGATCGATTAAATTTAATTTCTACATTTTGTTCAAAACATTATACAACATACTTCTTAAACTATTTGTGCATTTAAATACAATTACTAAATTTTAAATGTCACTTAAATTTTCAAAAACTTATATATCATTTTCAAAAACACACGCACACGCACACACATATACATATATATTCTTTTAAAAAACTTATATATATATATCATTTTCAAACAAATTTTAAATTTCACTTACATAATTTGTAACCCAAACTTTACAAAAATTGTAAAAAAAATTAAATTATTTTTACCATACTCGTCGTGTATCCATGACGAGTTCCACAGACTGCGTTAACCCACATGAAACTCGTCGTGCATGCACGGTGAGTTCGGTTTAGGATTAGGTTAATCACCTGGTTAAGTTTTAAACAGAAATTTGAAGAAAAAAAATTAGAACTCACCATGCTTTTGCGACGAGTTTTAATAAAAAAATAATATTTTTTGAAACTCGTCTTGCATGTACGGTGAGTTCATTGTAATGGTGCTAGTCTAGAAAATATAGAATTTTGGGTGCTAGTTTAGGGAATTTAAGATGTAGGGGTGCTACTTTGGTGATTCACCCCTCTTCAACAACAAGAATTTTTTAACATTATCATCCTCTTTCAACATCGAGTCTTTCAAAAAAGAAGTTTTTTAAAGGTCTCATCACTTTCGAAGATATCTTTCACTTTTGAAGTATTCCACATAAAGATCCTTCAACTAGGGATGGTAAAAAAATCGAATCCGGTGAGTTTCGATTCGATCTGATCCGACAAGGTTAATTTTTTTAAATTTTTTTATTTTTGGGTCGAGTTTTTAAGAAGTTTGAGTCGGTTCGAGTTTCGGGTGGAAATTCCCAACCCGCCCCAACCCGGTTTATTTATAAATATATATTTATATTTATTATATTTTTATGTATTATATTTAATATTTTTATTAATTTTCTTCAGGGCAGGACGAGTTTAATCCAGTTTTTTATTAAAACTTTGGGGATGGACCATTTATACTTTTATTATATTAGATCGGGGGTAAAATATATTAAACTCGATTAGGGTCGGGTCAAAACTTTAAATTTTTTTGTCGCGTTCGGGACGTCAAAAACTCGCCCCGCCCCGCCTCGTTGTCATCCCTACCTTCAACTACAAAATCTTCCATATGAAGACATACAATTTTATTTGTAGATTATCTAATTATATTTTCTGCACACAACCATCATGATAAGACTAATGTTCAATTCACCTACCTCACTAGTTAAGTTTAATGCTGTCACACAGACTTACTCGTCAGACTAACCAGTTAATAAACATCAATCTATTAAACTTAGACTCGACACTTATCATTAAAGGTTGTTAGTCATTCTCATTAAATAGCACAAAAAAAAAGCAAAGGCATGAGCTCCATCCCCCTCAAATAATATCACGTACGTTAAATCTCACTTAAGCTTATCATCCTCACTCTAACCATTATTTATTGCAGCTATCCACTAAAATCAGAAGGGGTGAACCATTAAATATTTTCATAATAACCTTCATTACAAATTGCTCATCAATCATATTTAATGTAAATTCGAACATATTAAAATAGGCTTAAGGGCTGGAGAAGCCTCTGAACTTTAAAAAAATAATTAAGCCTTAAAAGATTTTTTTGCACCCAATGTAACCCTCAAACCCAAAAAATTAATCAATTCGACCTTCTAACTAACAAATTCTATCGTTGACTGTTACGATGCTAATGTGACAGTTTATGGTGTTGACATGGTAGTTCACGGTACTGTCGTGGCAGTCCACATGTGAATGATGATGTGTCTATAGGGGATTAATTGATTTTGTTAGAAAGTTCGAGGACTTAATTGATTTTTTAAAAAGTTTGAGGGCTTATTTAATCTTTAAGAAAAAAATTAAAATTAAGAAATTATTTGAATTAAAATTGAAAATATAAACAAATATTATAATACTATTTTTTAAAAAAAATATTAAAAATAAAAAACACTATCAATAAATTTTAAAAAATATAAAGTTGCATTTTCTAATATAAAAAGAATTCTTCTTTGATTAAGGAAGTGATCTCACTATAAAAAAAATTTGGTTTTTCCTCTGATACTACTGCTTGGATGCATCGAGCAAAATGAAGTTCAGTGTTTGCCACAAGAGGGTTTCTTAATTTTTCTTATTTTCTAACTTAAATTCCATGAAAGTTGGTTTAATCAAATAAAATGCATGTAACAATATTGTGATATGAGTTTGCATCATATGTATTTGGATCTACTTTAGATTCTAAACAACTTATTACGTTAGAACATAGTTTTAATCTTATTTTGTTATTAACCTTTATTTTTTTTCTTAAAGATTAAATACACCCTCAATTTTTATAAAAAAATCAATTAAACCCTCGAACTTTAAAAAAAATCAATTAAGCTCATCTTCCACATCATCACTTTTTTAACATGAACCACCACATCAGCATCGTCATGATCAACGACGAATTTCGTTAGTCAAAGGGTCGTAATTGTTAATTTTTTGGGTTTGAGAGTGATATTAAGAGCAAAAAAAAAATTACAGGCATAATTGATATTTTTTTTTAAAGTTCAGGGGCTTCTCGAGACCTTAAGCTTTTAAAATATTTATGCTTTGTTTATTAATTTTTCATTTCATAGATAATGTTTTGATATCAAAATTGTGTTTAATAATATCTAAAGATATCAAACTGTGATTGAATATAGTTTGATTCCAATGTCGTTGATGTAATATTTAGAAAGTTTGTATATCATTCGATCTAAAGATATCCTTCGATTTAATGTAGATGAAAGTCTGGATAGTAAAAATATTGTACACTAAATGTTTAACAAAACATCTAAAATTTATGAATTAAACATAAACTTAATCAATATTGTTACTTAATTAATATTTTAAAATTTATAATTTATACCTGAAAATAGTATGTAAGCAAAGAAACTGTAGTTTGAAAAATAAAAACAATTAACAATGATGTTGTCGTGGAGGTAAGGGTTGTGGTTGTGGTTGTGGTTAGGGCCTACGGGGGTTGCTTGACTCAGATGTTCGCCCCGTACGAGACAGAAGCACAGTCTGAAAACCTATTCACACACACACGTATGCAACCACACGTGTGCTAACTGCTTCCATCTAAACCTTATTATAGCACCCTCTACTTTGGGAAATTTACATTTGACCCTCGACTATTTATCTGCCTGCAATGTTTTCCATAACTATCTTTCTGCCACCAAAGAGTGGGAAGTTCTAAAAAAAAGACCCATTAAAGAAAGTTAAAAAAGGTGTGTGCATAAATTTTTACAAAAAATCGTACTAATTTATCCATATGTACTGAAATTTTTACAAAAATAGTAAAAAATTGGTATATATATAAATACTTACCGCTCTTATATACATACCGAAATTCTTACAAAGGTTATAAGTATTTGTGTATATACCCTCAGTTTCACCATTTTTGTAAGCATTTGTGTACATGTACATAAATTCTTACAAAAATTGTAAGCATCTATGTATATACAGCAATTCTTAATATTTTTGTAAGAATTTAATACATATACATACATCCTTACAGTTTTTGTAAGAATTTATGTACCCGCTCATTTTTAATCGCATTTTAGCGGCCCCTTTTTAAAATTTCTCACCAAAAAGTTGTATGCTTCTTTTTGACTGTATGAGATATGGATCCAGTCCACCCTACCATAATTTAGGTCTCTCCACATGGGAATTTTTTATTTAAGTTTTTACTCATTTTATATCAGTTCAATCATTAAAATTTAGGTTTTAAGTAAACTACCTATTTAGTATCCTATTTAATCTTATAGTTTTATTTTAGTCATTCCACTATTATTTTTAATAAAATCGTACTTAATATTACACTTTTTTCTCTATTTTGGTATTTACCACAAAAATTAATGACAATACTAATGTAATATTTTTATTATTTTAAATTTTCGTATCATTTTTTATTTCATCGGGAACTATGTGACATTTTTAATAATTTTATTCAATCATAAAAATGGTGGTCATCATATTGGTGAAGTAAAACCAAAGAGTGAAAATAAGACATTTGGGCGTTGGTGGGATTCACCTTGGTAGTGTTTTGGCTTAATATTGAGGTGGTGACATAATTGAAGTTAAATATTTATTTTGGTGGAATTAAAACAAGTTTTATGTTTGGTTCAATGGTATGGTGTTTAGAGTTTTTGATCAAATTCCAACAATGCCCACATGCCTTTTTTTTGCTTTTACTTGACTAATATAACTGTGACGCGTGTCATCACTTTATTGGTGGAATAAATAAAAATTAAAAAAATACAAAATTAACATTGTCGTTAGTTTTTAACGGCGGATACTAAAATAGGAAAACATAATGCTAAGTACGATTTTGTCAAAAATAATAGTTGAATCACCAAAACAGAAACATAGAATTATGTGAGATACTAAATAAATAGTTCTCTCTACAATTTATATTTTTTTGAATGGTCTAAAGGTCAAGGTAGTATTTGTCCATATATATTCTTAATTGCTCTTTTTTAGATCCCTTATTTTACTCTGATAGCATAATAAAATCGGGTAGATGCAGAAAAAATGAATGCATTTTCATGCTATTAAGATAAGAAAGTAAAAAAATAACTAAAATCTAATTTGGACCAGCTAGCTCTGGGTTCAAGTGGCATTTCACCCCTAACCACAACTCATCCGCTGGTTTTTCAACATCAGTCGATTCGGATCTCCACTTAGTTTCACCCAAACTTCATCTTGGTCATGGATTGATCACGCAAGTTTGGATCTATAAGCAATGAAAATTGCCCTAAAAATTGGGTACTATCATATATAGTGGCAGATTCAGAAATTTTAAAATGAGGGTCCAAAAATACGAGTGAACAACGTCATGACAATTGACTCACGACTAAAAAAATGGAAGACAACCAGCAATAATTGTAGTAAGTTCAGTATCACAATATTCTCTAATCAACCAATACAAGCACAAAAGCATATAAATCAAGATAACAAATTTTTACGTGAAAACCTCCTTTAAATCAAGTGTAAAAATCACGAGACTTTAAAGTCCGATCAAAAGTTTCACTATAATAAAATGTTCAGCTAAAAGACTACAACATCCAGCCAAAAAATTCTAACAAGGATAATAACAAGTAATCTTTAACAAATAAGTGATAATATTCTCATCACAAAAAAATGAAGCTGTTGAAAAATTCATATTCTCGTTATTAGTGTTACAAGGTTCTTATGAAAATTTCGACCGTATAAAATTAAAAAGTTCAAATCGCCTAGTTGTTGTCTAAAATTTAACTTAATCAAACTACAAATAAACCTTTAATTGAAAATTTTTAAAACATATTAAAAGCTTTAAAATGATTTTTCTCTTCGTACTTTTCTCTCTTGAAAGTTTATTTAAGCTCTCTCTTTTAAATTTAATTATGCCGCACATTCTAGTCTCTACCCTTACACTTTTATGCATATGAAAGCCAACTTAAAAGGCTAATAAAGTCAAAAAAATTGTTAAAAATAAATAAATAAGGCTTAACTACAAAAATAAGTACTCAAACTATATCTCTTTTTTGAAATAGGTGCCTAAAGTATTTTTTGCTGAAATAAGTGCCTAAATCTTCATTTTTAACTTGTTTTAAAGTCAATTGAGGCACTTTGGCCAGAAAAATAAACTTTAGGCACCTATTTTAGTCAAAAAAATATTTTAGGCACCTAATACAAAAAAAACATAATTTAAACACTTATTTTGTAGTTAAACAAAAAAATAAAGCAATTGCGGTAGACAAGACAAAAGAAATAATTAAATGTGCAATGACCCGTAAACTTATGGCGTTCACGCCACGCACAGAAGGGTTTTTCATATGGTGGAATCCACTTTTATATTTTTAAATTTTAATATTAATTTTTCTTTTGTAAATGTGTATGTAAAAAAGTTAATTTTTTTCTCCTTTGCAAACTAAACATACTTGGAAACTCCATCTAAATAATGGGTATGCAGTTGTATACCCTGAGGGCTTAACACACCCGCCTCTTATTATATAGCTTTGTTTCGGCTAAGTTTACGAGTTGGGGATAAGCGGACTCGAACCGCTGACATCCGCAAAGAGTATATTCTAATGTAGTAAAAGAAAAAAAATTGTTGATGCTTTATTTAAAAAATCTGATAATTAAAAGAAAAAATAAATAAAAGAATTAAATTTGGTTGAGGAAGAAAATGAAATCTTTTTTTATTGAGCTAAAAAGAAAAAAAATAAAAATAAAGGGTGGACTCCATTTTCCCTTTAAAGAGGCATACTATAAAAATAGATCAGTTTGTGAAACTTCTTACCTAGATGAGAATCAATAAAGTTCGAAATTTGAAATATTAAAAAAGAAAAAACTGTAAAATCTGATCCAATTTATCGTAATCGATTTATTAAAATGTTGGTTAACCGTATTATGAAACACGAAAAAAATCATTTGCATATCAAATTATCTATCGAGCCTTGGTCTTCAACATACTTTTCACCTAGTTTGTCTACTCCTTTTGGCGACCCACTTCTGTTCTAGGTGAACCAACCGTCCTTTTGTTCGTATTCAGGGTAAGCCCGCCAGCAGCTTTGTTCCTGACCCTGCTTCACCTTAATTGTTATTTGAACAAGTCAAAGTGTAAAACTAATATTTGATTTTGATATAACAAGTAATTCAAGGACTAAATTACAAAGTAAATAAATTTTTAAGTAATCAAAATACTTGATTTTGACAAGTACAATTTACACTTAAAATGTTTTGAAGTCAAAACTTAAACCCCATAAATTTTTCTAAGTGTTTCAAAGCAAAAACATACAAAATCGCCCAGGCGTTTCGAAACACCCTCAAAGTGTTTCGATACATTTTGCCACTGGAGACATCTGTTTCAAAATGGCTCACCCCCAATATAGGGGTCAAGTAATTTTAAAATTGGACATTAAATGAACTAGCCGTTACTTATCAGAAACTGATTTTTGAAGATTTGGTAAAGTGTTTCGATACACTCCTAAGCAGTTTCGAAACACCAATTTACAGTTTGAAAATGTTTCAATACTGCCCTTATTCATTTCGATACGGCCTTCTTTTTGCACTTATTGTTTTGGTACGGCCTATAACCGTTTAGATACATGCCCATTTTACACATAATGGCTCTTTCTTTTTTGAGTGTCCGTTTCGATACAGGGGTACCGTGTTCCGATACGGGTAGTTGCAGAACTGCATTTATGGAGGATAGAGAGAGCCCCAATGGCCCTATTGATGATCTTAACCACCCAAATGGCTAGAAATCAATGAGAAGGTATAAAAACAAGTCTCTAAAGCTACAACAACAACTATTGAGCCTTCAAGCAACATCAAAGCATTCAAATTCAAACCTTGATCATTTAGAGTCAAATCTTTGTACCCAACTCAATTGAGTCTTTCATTGTAACTTTTATTGAGAGTTTGGGGTGTGATTAATTGTATTTGGGTAAACATCAACATGTGAGAGGTAATTGAAAGGTTTAGCAAACTCCTTCTTTGTAAAGAGTGAGTTGGATTAAACTTTGGGTAGAAAGCTTAATCGATCTTGTAACGTTTCGTCCTCATCCAAGTAAAGGGGAAGAATCAATTAGTGAATTGGTTGAAAATCTTTAGTGGGAGCTAAGGTAGTGGAGGTAGAGTTCATTTAGGAACTTGAACCACTATAAATTGCCTTGTGTCCAATTTTTTATTCATCCAATTTCTCCCTTAAAATTTTAATCGCCAATTCACCCCCTCTTGGTCATTTGCAATCGATTGATCAACTCAACAATTGGTATCAGAGCTACACTGATTGGAAGGATTACAACCCTTTTGAGTCCATTCTAGGAGAGTTTGATCAACAACAAATTGAAGCAATGACATGCACCTCCGGTCCCAACCTCTATGAGTCTCAATCCACCACCAAACCACCATTCTTCAATAGGGATAACTACCCATATTGGAAGAATCAGATGCGACTCTTCATCAAATCCAACGACTACATGGTATGTGATGCGGTAGAAGATGGGCCATGCATTCCTATCAAGAGAGATGGTGAAGGAAGATTAGTCTTAAAGATCAAAGCCGAGATGACCAACGAAGATAGAAGACGGTTGCAAGTCAATGATAAAGCCTTGTATATGATCTTTTGTGCTCTCGGTCCCGATATCTATTCAAAGGTGTCTTCAATCGAAAGCGCCAAAGAAGTTTGGGATAACCTCGAGGCCACATATAAGGGAGCTAGCGATGTCAAAGAAACGAAGATCGGGCTGCTCAATTTAAGCTATGAAAATTTCAAGATGGAACCCGATGAAAGCGTCTCCAAGATGTTTGATCAGTTCTCGGTCATCATCAACGGATTAAAGAACTTCGGTGAAGTCATTCTCAAAGACAAGCTAGTTCGGAAACATCTATATTCTCTTCCAGAATCTTGGATGGAAAAAGAACGGCCATCATCGAAGCTAGAGATTTGAAGACTCTCAAGCTTGATGCCCTTGTTGGATCTCTACTCACTCATGAGATCATGAAAAAAGGGAGGGAAGAAAAAAAGAAGAAAGAAGAGAAGAAAGTTGAAAAGAAGAAGATTGGAATCGCACTTAAAGCTTCATTGTAACCCCTTCGTACCGGCCTAGACACCAGTCCGAACCGAACGGGTTACACGGGGAAAACCGAAGCGAAAACCGTTAAGGCCTCACCCCGATTAGCAACCCTATTTTTTATTAATCTTGTCTACATGCCATGTTTGAACCTATGTGAGATGGAAAGCAGCGGAAGAGCAGACACTGATACGAACCAAGCAGAGGGCAAAACGGTAAATTAACCTTACCAAAATAGTTTATTAATCAATTCCATGCACACGAGGCAAAACCATCACAAAGGATACATGTAAACTCATTTATGAAGCATGCATGCATTAGGGACTAAAGCGTGACATTTGGAAACCTTCAAAGATGCCCTTTTAACCACTTTAACTACCTACATTTCGGAACAAGACTGTCCGGTGTGAAACGCGGGCTCTCCTTCAAAAAGCAACATTAGGCCGTCCCGGGATGGTTCCTCGTAGTTCCGAAACAGAATTCTCCAGAGGTAAAACGTATTGGAACGACACCACCCCCGTTCCAATACGAGTGCCCTAAAAGCTTGGTCGTTCCGAAACAACACCAGACGTTCTGAAACACCTGGGAAAGATTGGCCCAAAATTGCATTTTGGCATCCCAAAACGTTCCCAAACTTATCCCGAAAGACAACAAACCACATGGCAACATATTAAACAAACAATCTAGAGGCCCATCACCCTAAAGACAAGCTTCAAACATGCATACACGAAAATATGAATCTCAAACCCAACAACTCATAAGAACACTTTAGTTCAAAAACACCAACAAGTCAAAACATATAACAATTAACCAAAAGCCATAACAAGCCTCAACATAGCACGATATCAAAATTCAAAACATGTTAGCAACAAAAACAACTACAAGGGAGTTTGGACACCAACTCCCCAAACACAAAAGTCTAGCTTGCCCATTGCCTAAGTATTATTGCAACCATAAAAACCATACTTTGAGCTAGCAAAGAACTCTAAGACTCTTCCTTTGCCCTGCTTGCCTTCCGAATCCACTAACAATCTGCATTGTTGGAAAAGAGAGCGTAAGCTTAAAAGCTAAGTGAACGAGGCTCAAAATCACAACAATAACAATGCAGTTCAAAACATATACTTTAGTTTAAGGACAAAATCATTTAGAAGGGAAATATACTAAACCGAAAGCACAAGGACAAAACTATGGTGTGCACATGCACAACCATTCCCGGTGGGACTACACGTCATCATATTCAACAACAACTAACCATCACGTGAGGCTTGAAAACAACTATGACCACACAACATCATTAAAAGGAGGTAAAAACAAATCGCATTTCACACAACAACACGATTAAACATGTGTACCAACAATCAACGGAACAAGGCAAAAATAGACAAACTTACACTTTGGTTTAGTTTGGCCCCTAAGGCTCCACCCAAACCCCAAGAAACCTTCTTTGAACATTTTAAAGCTTCAAAAAAAGTTTCCACTCACCAGCTCAAACCCAAAACAAGCATACGGTCCTTCTTCAAGCTTTCGTAACTTCCGGAGTAGCGTCCGAAGAACCCAATTCGTTATCCGCTGCTTCTACCCAAATCAAAACAAGGAATTAATACATTTTTCAACATTCAAACTCACTGAAATCAATTCCATCAAAACCCGACAACAACAAGCATCCGATTTCTATCCTAAACTAACCAAAACCATCCCCATTTCTACTATAACATCAAGTCAGCCATAGCCTCATCAATTTATAATCCAGACCATGTTCAAACACTCCAAAACATCAACCCAACAACACCAAAACATTAGGAACCCTTCTCCACCATTTCTAAACCAAAAACCCAAATATTCATTACCCAAAAATTATCCATTTTCCCAAAATCCAGGATTTCTATCCCAATGTCTTAACATCATTTTACACTCAAAACAACCTTTAAAACTCACCCAAACCATTGTTTTTGCTAAAAAGATTAAACCCTTCAAAAACCCAATTTTTACCCCCAAAATGGTGAAGCTTAGTGAAAATGGAGAGTTAATAGGCTTAGGAGAACTTAACGTGAAAGGAGAATGTGAAAAAAGGAGAAGAAAGGGGTTTTTGAAATATTTTATTTTATTCTAATTTAAAAATCTATCTTTTAAACATATTTTACCAAAAACCCAATGTTTCTTCCAAAGCCTTAGAATTTGGTCATTTATAATGTTTTTCCCCTACTAGTTTAACTTGAACCGGCTTAACCAAACCGAGTATCTCTCGGGGCTTAAACCCGGGCGTTACAACTCTCACCCACTTAAGAAATTTCATCCTCAAATTTACCTGACGAAAAGAGATACGAAAACTATTTCTCCATGTCTTCCTTTCTCTCCCAAGTAGCCTCTTCTACACCTCGGTGTCTCCACAAAACCTTGACTAACTCGATAGACCTCCCACGCAACACTTTACTATCAGTAGCAAGAATTTCAACCGGCTCTTCATCATACGACAAATCTGGGTTTAACTTGATCTCTTCCACTGACATCACATGAGACGGATCTGATCTATACTTCCGAAGCATCAAAATATGGAACACGTCATGAATCTTTTCTAACTCGGTCGGCAATCTCAATCTATAAGCCATGGGACCAATCCTCTCAACTACCTTGTAAGGACCAATGAACCTCTGACTTAACTTACCCTTCTTTCCAAGCCTCATCACCTTCTTCCAAGGTGAGACTTTAAAAAAATACTTTGTCGCCCACAACATACTCTATCTTCTTTCTCTTCAAATCGGCATACGATTTCTGTCTGTCTGAAGCTGCCTTCAAGCGATCACAAATCAGTTTTACCTTCTTGGTGGTGCCCTTAAGCAAGTCGGGCATAGATAAAAGCTTATGTCCGGCCTCGGCCCAACAAATAGGTGTTCTACACTTCTTACCATACAGAGCCTTACACGGTGCCATCTGAATACTAGCCTGATAACTGTTATCGTACGCAAACTCTACTAACGGTAGGTGTTTCTCCCAAGAATGCTGAAAGTCGATGATGCAACACATAAACATGTCCTCTAAGACCTGAATCACTCTCTCTGATTGACCATCCGACTGTGGGTGATACGAAGTACTGAAGTTCAACCAAGTACCCAAGGCACGATGCAAACACTCCCAAAATCTAACTGTAAACCTCGGATCCTTGTCTGACACAATCGACTTCGGCACACCATGCAATCTTACTATCACACTGATGTAAAGATCGGCGACTATGTTTGCCTTACTCAGATGGTACTCTATCGTAAGGTCATAATCCTTAAGAAGATCTAACCACCTACGATGTCTAAGGTTCAACTCTTTCTGAGTCATCAAGTATTTCAAACTCTTGTGGTCGGTGTAAACTGTGCACTTCTCACCATAAAGGTGGTGTCCCCAAATCTTCAAAGCAAACACTACAATAGCTAACTCTATGTCATGAGTGGAGTAATTATTCTCGTGGACCTTCAACTGTCTCGAAGCGTAAGTTACAACCTTACCCTCTTGCATAAGCGTGCAACCTAAACCTATATACAATGCATCATTGTAGATCACAAACTCTTTCCCTGGTTCAGGCTGAATCAAAATAGGAGCTTTGGTCAATGCTTTCTTCAACCTTTCAAACGATTGTTGCCTTGCATCCGTCCACTCATACGGAACATTCTTCTGAAGAAGTTTAGTCAAAGGTGTCGCAGTCTTCGAGAATCCCTCGACAAATCTTCGATAATACCCCGCCAAGCCTAGGAAACTACATATTTCGATCACTGACTTCGGTTGTTTCCAATTCAATATGGCTTCTATCTTCTTGGGATCCACACAAATCCCATCGGCTGAAATCACATGACCTAAAAAGACTTCCTCTCTAATCCAAAACTCGCACTTACTCAACTTGGCATACAACTGGTTCTCAAGCAAGGTCTGAAGCACTAATCGCAAATGCTCATCATGCTCTTCCTCGGTTCTGGAGTACACTGAGATGTTATCTATGAACACCACTACAAACCTATCCAAAAACTTGTGAAACACTCGGTTCATCATGTCCATAAAGGTAGTTGGGGCATTAGTCAAACTGAAAGGCATTACCAAGAACTCTTAGTGCCCATATCCAAAAGCTATCTTTCAGTAAGTCTACATCCTTTACCTTCAACTAATAGTAACCCGATCTCAAATCAATCTTTGAAAACACTGAAGCGCCTTTCAACTGATCAAGCAAATCATCTATTTGTGGCAAAGGATACTTGTTCTTTACCATTACCTTGTTCAACTGCCTATAGTCTATACACATCCTCACACTGTCGTCCTTTTTCTTCACAAACAAGACCAGAACACCCCACGGGGAAATACTAGGCCTAGTGAAACCTCTATATGAAAGTTCTTGAAGCTGTGTCTTCAACTCTTTCAACTCTTTCGGTGCAATTCTATACGGAGCAATGGACACGGGTGCAGAATCTGAATACGTCTCGATAGCAAACTCAACATCCCTATCTGGAGGCAAACCCGAAAACTCTTTTGGAAAGACACCCGGAAAATCACAAACTATTCTGATGTCTTGCGGTCTAAGCTCACTCATATTCGGATTCATCACATAAGACAAATACACTTGACAACCCAAATCCATCAATCTCTGAGCCTCTAAAGCATAAACAACATTGGACAAGAACTTAATGTTCTCGCCAACTACTACTACCTCAAAATCATCCGCAAGTCTCAAGGAGACTCTCTTAGTCTCAAAGCCTACCCTAGCTCTATGCTCTACGAGCCAATCCATACCCAAAATCACATCGAAACTATAGAACGGTAATTCCATCATATCGACCAGAAAAGCATGACCCTGAATCATCAAAGGACATCATATATACATCTTCCTAACTACCACGGTCTCACCAAAAGAACTAGTAATATTCACACCTACCTCTAACCACTCATACGATAAACCTAGGGATCTTGCATGTTCACCCAAAATGTATGAATGTTTCGGACCCGAATCTATCAACGAAAGCAAAGATAAGGAACGTAACAAGAAATTACCTGGGATGATATCCGTGTCATTCCCAGCCTCTCGTTGTGCATACACCCTAGCTGGCCCTCCACCCTCGAGCTGAACTGCCACCACATGAGCTATGTTTCTCTAACAATCATTTCTTGGCTAAAAATTACCTCGACCGCGCCCACGGCCCCTCTGATGCTCAAAACCTCGAACTGGGGCATGTCCTCCCCTAGCCGGGTGAGGACAGTTACGCCTCAAATGATCTCGGGAACCACAGTTCCAACATACCCCAAAGGTACCCATAAACTCGCTCGAATGGCGTCTCCCACATCTAGTGCACTCAGAAGTGTGAACAAAAGCTCATTGGCATTGATGGCCACGTCCATGGTTACCGCCTTTATGTCTCGAATCGGGCTGATACCTCTTGTCTCTGTGCCTCTTGGCATGTTCTCTGTTCCAATCCGCATGTCTCTTCCCCGAATCGAACCCACTAGCACGAGTTTTCGAGCCTAAATTTTGCTTAATATCTTTGGCCCTAGAGACCAAAATATCAAACTCGGTGTAATCAGAAGTGAGCATATAAGTCTTCACATCCCTAGTCAAACCATAACGGAGACGCTCACACCGTTCTCTCTCACTGGGAACCAACTCAGGAGCATATTGGCTCAACCTCACGAACTGTATCTCATACTCTGACACGGTCTTACCACCCTAAACCAAGGCCATAAATTCCCTCTTCTTTTCATCATGATATCGGGCTCCAAGATAATTCTTTCTAAAGATTATTTTGAAGAATTCCCAAGTGACATCTGCTTCTGGCATCCCTGAAATAATTATAGTCTACCAAGCATACGCACCTCCCTGAAGCAAGGAGACAACACAACCCAACTTACGAGTGTCTGAGCACTCCATTCGTCCTAAGATTCATGTAGTGCTCTCGAGCCAAGCCTTTGAACCCTCGAGAGTCAAACCATGGAACTCAACTTCGCCTAAACTACAAAGTCTCTCAAGGGGTAAACCAGTTCCCGCACCCTGAGGTGGTGCTGCACCAGCCCCAACTATAGTCTGAATCAAATGAGTCATGTCTGCACCAGCCTGACCCTGGCTAACCTGAGGTCCATTACCATCACCTCCAACATTCGCCCCATCCTGAGGTACATTATCTCTGACATCCTCCCCATTACCATCGGAAGCAGGAGGGGGAGGAGGTGGCACAACCCCGGGTGCCTGGTCACCCGCTCTAGGCCTTCCCCTCGGTCTCACCATAACGAAGATGAAATCTAAACACTAAACATAACACACAAGGAAACATTAGGTCAGCAAGGGCAAGGATTCAAGTGCTCAAGCTCTTTTTAACCAAAACCATTTTCTAATAACAATACCTAGCAATGAGGACGCTCGACTACACTTCAACCAACAACAAGAATGAGAAAACATGCTTTCACACACCCTACAATGGCAAACAAACCAACTTACCTGACTTACCTTCCCGGGAGACCTCGTAACCGAGGCTCTGATACCACCAAATGTAACCCCCTCGTCCTGGCCTAGCCACTAGTTCAAATCGAACAGGTTACACAGGGAAAACTAAAGCGAAACCCGTTAAAGCCTCACCCCGATTAGCAACCCTATTTTTTATTAATCTTGTCTACATGCCGTGTTTGAACCTAAGTGAGACGGCAAACAACGAAAGAGCATACACTGATACGAACCAAGTAGAGGGCAAAACGGTAAATTAATCTTACCAAAATAGTTTATTAATCATTTTCCATGCACACGAGGCAAAACCATCACAAAGGATACATGTAAACTCATTTATGAAGCATGCATGCATTAGGGACTAAAGCGTGACATTTGGAAACCTTCAAAGATGCCCTTTTAAACACTTTAACTACATACATTTCGGAACAGGACTACCCGTTCCGAAATGCGGGTTCTCCTTCAAAAAGAAACATTAGGCCGTTCCGAAACGGTTCCTCATAGTTCCGAAAAGGAAGTCTCCAGAGGCAAACCGTACCAGAACATCACCACCCCTGTTCCTATACGGGTGCCCAAAAAGCTTGGCCGTTCCAAAACAACATCAGACGTTCCGAAACACCTTGGCACAGATTGGCCCGAAAATGCATTTTAGCATCCCCAAATGTTCCCAAACTTATCTCGAAAGACCACAAACCACATGGCAACATATTAAACAAACAATCTAGAGGCACATCACCCTAAAGATAAGCTTCAAACATGGATACACGCAAATATGAATCTCAAACCCAAAAGCTCATAAGAACACTTTAGTTCAAAAACACCAACAAGTCAAAACACATAACAATTAACCAAAAGCCATAACATGCCTCAACATAGCACGATATCAACATTCAAAACATGTTAGCAACAAAAACAACTACAAAGGAGTTTGGACACCAACTCCCGAAACACAAAAGTCTAGCTTGCACATTGCTTAAGTATTATTACAACCATAAAAACCATACTTTGAGCTAGCAAAGAACTCCAAGAATCCTTCCTCGCCCCGCTTCCCTTCTGATGCCACTAATGATCTACATTGTTGGAATAGATAGCGTCAGCTTAAAAGCATAGTGAACGGGACTCAAAATCACAACAACAATGCAGTTCAAAACATATACTTTAGTTTAAGGACAAAATCATTAAGAAGGGAAATATACTAAACCGAAAGAACAAGGAAAAGACCATGGTGTGCACATGCACAACCATTCCCGGTGGGACTACACATCACCGTTCACAACAACTAGCATTTTTTGGTGGGACTACACATCACCGTACTCATCTACTAGTCACTTCCGGTGGGACTACACATCACCGTATTCAACAACAACTAACCATTATGTGAGGCTTGGCAACAACTACGACCACACAACATCATTATAAGGAGGTAAAAACAATTCACATTTCACACAACAACACGAATAAACACGTTTACCAACAATCAACGGAACAAGGCAAAAATAGACAAACTTACACTTGGGTTTAGGTTGGCCCCTAAGGCTCCACCCAAACCCCAAGAAACCTTCTTTGAAAATTTTAAAGGTTCAAAACAATTTCCACGCACCAGCTTAAACCCAAAACAAACCTACAGTCCTCCTTCAAGCTTCCACAACTTTCGGAGTAGCGTCCGAAGAATCCAATTCGTTATCCACTGCTTCTACCAAAATCCAAACAAGGAATTAATACATCCTTCAACATTCAAACTCAATGAAATCAATTCCATAAAAATCCGACAACAACAAGCATCCGATTTCTATCCGAAACTAACCAAAACCATCCCCATTTCTACTATAACCTCTAGTCAGCCATATCCTCATCAATTTATCATCCATACCATGTTCAAACACTCCAAAATATCAACCCAACAACACCAAAATATTGTGAACCCTTCTCCACCATTTCTAAACCAAAAACCCAAATATTCATTACCCAAAAATTACCCATTTTCCCAAAATCCGGTATTTCATGTTAAACCCAATGTCTTAACACCATTTTACACTCAAAACATCCTTTAAAACTCACCCAAACCACTATTTTCACAAAAAAACTTAAACCCTTCAAAAACCCCATTTTTACCCAAATAAAGAAAATTGAGAAATCTTCAAAACGTTGAAGAGTAGGTGCTAAAAACAAGATTAGAAGGATGAGAAGAATAAAACCAAGATGCTTACTTCTTGAAACCGCCAAAGATGGTGAAGCTTAGTGAAAATGGAGAGTTGATAGGCTTAGGAGAACTTAACGTGAAAGGAGAATAGGAAAAAGGGAGAAAAAATGGGTTTTTGAAATATTTTATTTTATTCTAATTTAAAAATCTATCTTTAAAACCCATTTTACCAAAAACCCCATGTTTTTTCCAAAGCCTTAGAATTTGGTCATTTAAAATGTTTTTCCCCAACTATTTTAACTCGAACCGGCTTAACCAAACCTGAGTATCTCCCAAGCCTCAAACCCGGGTGTTACATCCATACAACGATAGCTATTCTAATGAAGAGGAAGATGAGAAGATGGCCATGTTGGCCAAAAGATTCACATGATTCATGAACTGCAATCGAGGAAGAAAATTCAATAGAAAATGGGACTTCAAGAATAGGAGTAAAGAAGAAGAGAATGACCAAATCATTTGTTATGAGTGCAAGAAGACCGGCCATATCCGATCCGAGTGCCCTCAATTGAGAAAGAAAAGCTTTGGGAAGATGAACAAACTCAAAGCTCAAGTGGCAACTTGGAGTGACGAGGAGTCATCCAAAGAGGAGGAGGAAGTGGCCAACCTTTTTCTCATGACATTTGAGGAGTAACCAATGGGGGAGCATTGCTACACGACCAAAGCTTCAAGTAAAAACACATGGTACCTTGATAGTGGATGCTTTAGACACATGACCGGAGACAAGAGTAGATTCTTGGAGCTTAAACCAAAAAGTGGAGGATGTGTGACATTTGGTGACAACTCCAAAGGGTACATTGAAGGCATAGACTCCATTGGTAATCTCTCATCTACACTCATTGAAAATGTGTTATATGTTAATGGTCTAAAACATAATCTTTTTAGCATTAGTCAACTTTGTGATAAAGACTTTAATGTTCATTTTGATAAAAATGGGTGTAAAATTGTGAACATTAAAACAAATAAAATAACGTTCATTGGTCATCGCATAGGAAATATTTATATGGTGCATTTAGATTACATACATTCATCCCATGCACGTTTTGTTGTACATGATGAGAATGATGCATGATTGTGGCATAGGAAAGTTGGGCATGCTAGCATAAGTGTTTTAGAAAAATTAGCTTCCCAAAATCTAGTTAGAGGTTTACCCAAACTAAAATTTTCATTAGATAAAATATGTGATGCTTGTGCTAAGGGTAAACAAAAGAGAACTTCATTTAAACCCATTAATGATGTTTCGACTAGTAGGGTATTACAACTAATTCACATGGATTTATTTGGGCCTATTAGAACTATGAGCATGTGTGTTAAGTCATATGCATTTGTACTGGTAGATGACTTTTCTAGATACACTTGGGTTTTATTCTTAAGTACTAAGGATGAGGCTTTAGAAAATATGGGTTTTGAAGATTTTTGTAATGAAAATGGTATTACCCATAATTTTTCAGCTCCTCGCACTCCTCAACAAGATGGGGTAGTTGAGAGGAAAAATAGAACTTTAGAAGAGACGACTAGAACTATGCTTTGTGAAAACAACTTACCTAAGTATTTTTGGGCAAAAGCCACTAATACGACTTGTTATATTATTAATAGAGTAATGATTAGGCATATTTTAAAGAAAACACCTTATGGGATTTTAAAATCCAAAAAGCCTAACATTAGCTATTTCGACCCTTTTGGTTGTAAATGTTTTGTTTTAAACAATGGAAAAGACAACTTAGGTAAATTTGATGCTAAAAGTGATGAAGCAATAGTTTGGGTTATTCTCTAAACTCTAAAGCCTACAGTGTATTTAATAAAAGAAATTTGGTTGTTGAAGAGTCTATACATGTTGTTTTCGATGAAAACCTCCCTCCGAGAAAGGAATCTTGTGATAATGATGATACATGGATCATTGAAGCCATTGATGGATGACAAAGATCAAAGGTGGATGAGATTCCAACCAAAGAAGAAGATGCACAGGATCCACCTCTTGAAGCCTTGAAGGACTTGGCTCTTGAGGAAAAGAAGGTGACATACCCAAAGGAGTTCAACTATGTCAAAGATGGTGAAATTTTGGGTGATCCATCCAAGAGGGTAAGTACTAGATCCTCTCTCAAACTAATAAACCATGTTGCATTTATTTCACGCATAGAGCCTAAAAATATCAAAGAAATATTAAAATATGATTTTTGGATTTTGGCCATGCAAGAAGAACTTAATCAATTTGAGAGAAGTAAAGTATGGACATTGGTTGATAAACCTAGTAATCAATCTACTATAGAAACTAAATGGGTCTTTAGGAATAAACTAGATGAGAGTGGTAACATAGTGAGAAACAAGGCTAGGCTTGCTGCTCAAGGTTACACTTAAGAAAAGAGAATTGATTTTGATGATACATATGCACTCGTAGCTAGAATGGAAGCTATTAGGATGCTTCTAGCATTTTCATGTTACCATGATTTCAAGCTTTTTTAAATTGAGGTAAAAAGTGCTTTTCTAAATGGTTTTATAAATGAAGAAGTGTATGTTGAACAACCACCAGTTTTTGAGGATCCTAAATTTCCAAATCATGTTTTTAAATCAACCAAAGCTCTTTATGGTTTAAAACAAGCTCCTAGAGCTTGGCATGAAAGGCTTTCAAACTTTTTGATTGAAAAAGGTTTTGAAAAAGGCAAGGTGGACACTACACTTTTCATAAAAAGATATTGTAATGACATCTTAGTAGTACAAATTTATGTTGATGATAACATTTTTGGTTCTACTAATTAATGTTATTGCAAAGAATTTTCTAAGCTAATGCAAGGTGAGTTCGAGATGAGCATGATGGGGGAGCTCTCATTCTTTTTGGGGATCCAAATCAAACAAAGGAAGGATGACACCTTCATAAATCAAGCAAAGTACGTGAATGAAATGCTCAAGAAGTTTGGCTTGGAGAATGTGAAGCCTCAAGCCACTCCTATGAGCTCTTCTATAAAGCTTGACAAAGATGAATGAGGTAAGTGTTTCGATTCTAAGCTTTATAGATCTATGATAGGTTCTTTGCTTTACCTTACCGCAAGTAGACCAGATATTATGTTTAGTGTTTGCTTGTGTGCTAGGTTATAAGCAAGTCTTAGAGAATCACACTTAGTAGCCATTAAGAGAATTTTTAGATACCTTAAAGAAACACATAACTTAGGTCTTTGGTATCCTAAGGATTCTTCCTTTAGTCTTCATGCTTATTCGGATGCGGGTTATGGGGGATGCAAGATAGATAGGAAAAGTACCTCCGCAACATGTCAATTCTTAGGTAGTAAGCTCTTATCTTGGTTCTCTAAGAAACAAATTAGCGTAGCCTTATCTACCACCGAAGCGGAGTACATATCCTTAGGGAGTAATGTAACCCCCTTAGTCCGGCCTAGATGCTTGACCCGAACGACGAAGATTACCCGGGGAAAACCAAAGTCAACCCGAAAGTCAACCTTGATTAACGACCTTTTTTTCTTTTCATCTTTTCTAGATGCATTATTTAACCTATGTGATCACTCAAGATCATAGGAAGGAAAGGCACAGCGATCGGAAATCATTTAGGGGTTTAATTGCGAGAATTAGACTTTTAGGGACCAAAACGTAAATTTTGCAAATTGCGAGGACTTTGCAGATTTTAAGTTTACCAATATGCAATTAGTCATATTTCATGCATCTCTATCAAATATCAACTTAATTGGACATTCCAAACTCAACCAATTGCATCCATAATCATCAAGGACTAAAATGTAAGAAACAAGAACTTGAAACAATTCAAAATGCAGTCGAACGGTCGGGTGTTTCGAAACACTGACCCTTGTATCGAAACGGCCGTATCGAAACGGAGTTGACCGTTTCGGTACTCGGGTGCGTTCCGAGACCTGTATCGAAACATGGCTCTCCAGTAGCTAAAGTGTTCCGAAACACTCTTACCCGTTCCGAAACACTATGGCCATTTCAGGCCCCTGTTCTGAAACAGATAAGGGTGTTTCGATACACCCTTCCCTGCAACTATACATTTTTTTTGTTTTTCTCATCTTTTCACATTCAAACACATCCCAAATCATTCCATAACTCACTACCAACATGATTAAACATCATAGAACATTATCATGAAGCTTAAGCTAAAGCATGGCATCAAGCATATGATTATTGAGTCTATAGGCATGCTCCCTAGTCATGAAAAACCATATGCAAGCCACAAGCTACAAACTTAACCATATAGGACAATTACAACCTTCAAATACCATATTAAACTTGTAACAAACATGGGGAGTTCAAAACACATCTCCCAAAACCAACCAAAGGTCCCCCCATTGCCACATATCAATACTAAATCATATGAAAATATCACCATACATGAGCTTCTCACTTCCTTGGATGACCTTAGCCTCCTTGCTGCCCAAAATCGTTTCAATTATCTGCATTGTTGGTAAAAGAGAGCGTAAGCACATTTGCTTAGTGAGGCAAGCTCTAAGAAAACCAACTCAACAATGCATCATCAAAACTCTATCTCAAAAACCATTTTCTACAACATGCTCTTTCCATCTCATGCTTGAAAACCACTTCAAAGCAACTCTCCATTTGAAAACACATGTACCTTTACTCTATCTCATGCATTAAACCAATGCAAATCTCATGGCAAAGCCAAATACATGCTTAATGAAAACAAAAGCATTTCATTTCATAAATCTCATATGCATTTCTCATGGCATAAATCATCTCAACATTTGGTACATGTGAATCAAATACAATTTCATATATTGGCATTTCATATTACATCTTTACTCGGATATGCGGATTAGCTTGAATCGAGGTCAAGTCCTACCCCGGTGGAATCTCACATCACCGGACTCTCATGGCGGTATCTCTCTTCGCCATAAAGCTTGGGTATTTCACCAAGTCCTACCCCGATGGTATCTCTCATCATCAGATTCTCACTTTGGATCGGGATGGCACTACCCCCATTGCCCGACTCCAAAGAGCACGTACGAATTTTTAGTTTATAGTGCACTCTCATCCTATTGGTCGACCAATTATATCCGGTAATTATCTCATCTTTTATGCCAATATATTATATCAAAAACATCATCTCACCTACTGTTTTGATGCAACATTTCTGAAATCTTTATCACCTCATTTCAAAACCATAACTCATGCTTTGCATTAAATCAAAATCTCAAAACTCTTTAATACAACATGCTATCTCATGAAATCTCTACAAAGCATTATCTCATGCAACAAAGCATGCATAAAACAGTAGGAATTTGTCTATCTCAAAACAAGAGCATGTAAAAGCATTTAGAGGCATCAACCACATATTTGAGAGCAAAACTAGCCATACTTACTTCTGGACTTAGGATGGTGTTTCAAACCAATCCTCAATCCCCAAACCTTGTTTATTTGTCCCTCAAGGACTTCTAAAACCATTCGCACTCACCGATTACGTTTTGCTTGCTTGCTAAAATAATATCTAAGCTTCCGGCACTTCCGGATCAACACCAAAAGCGTCCGAAGATGTCTCTCATGTTTATTACACATAAGAGAAGAGGATTAATGCATCATCATGCATTGAAATCACCAGCCACTCAATCAAACTCGTTGCACTACTCAAAAACACCATTTCGGCTACCCAAAATAATCGAAATCATCTCCAAACTTCTCCAAAACAAAGACCATTCAAGATCTATCAAATCTAATCATTTCTAAACCTCATTCAACACCAAAAACCATCATAAACACGTCCTTATATCTCCAGCAACAACAAAACACAAAGAACATTCCAAAAACCACAAATCTAACATGTAAAACTTAGGAAACCAAACCTATTCGGGATTTGTTTGATAAAACCTCATTTATAACATCAATTATCATCCAAAATACATTAGAAATCAACCTCAAAACAGAGCCTAACCAAGAGTTACGAAAATCATCAAGATCTCACCAAGAATCTTGAGTTTTACCATAATTTCATGTTTCTAACATTAAAGCAACTCAAAAATCATTAACAAAGGATTGATAACTTGGGAATTTCAGTAAAGAAATCATTAGAGGAGAAGGATGAAGCTTACCTCTAATGGTTGATTTCTCCTCAATTTGGGAAAGATTTCTTGAAAATCCAAAGTAAAATGAAAAGGTTTTGATGAGGTAAAGATTAGGAATCCTTAGGAGAATGAAATCTCAACAAAAGAGATAAAAATCAAAGGTTAATTGATGAAGGAAATGTGTTTGGCTAAGTGGAAGTTGAGAGAAAATGAAATGAGAGAAAAACCAATGTAAGGTAGTTATGAAAAAGTCAACTTAGATTTTCTTTTTAATTCTTCTTAATTCCTTAATTAAAACATTATTAAAAACTCCCAAATCAAAGAGAAATGTGATGAAAAACATTTTGGTAAAATTATCTCTTTAAAGATTCAAAGTTTCAATCCTTTACAAAACAGTCACTAGTCAACTTTTGTAAAAACTACAATTTGGTCACTACACCGAAATGTAGTATTTCCAAATCATATTTTGTAAAATTGTTTTCACCATAACCTTTAATATAATAAATGAGGATTTTTAGATATTTTTCTATATTTTTAAAGCATCTCGATCTAGGTGTTCCCTAAATCACCCTTAAAAATTCGAACCATTCTCGCCCGGCCCGATTCAACCTCTAAAATATCTATGCCCAAAACCAGGGCGTTACAACTCTCCCCCACTTAAGAAATTTCGTCCTCGAAATTTTACCTGGAGGAAAAAGGTAAGGAAATTTCTTCTTCATGTCATCCTTCCTTTCCCACGTGGCTTCCTCATAACCACGATGCCTCCACAAGACTTTGACCAGCTCGATGATCTTACCCCGGAGAACCTTAGTATCCGAATCCAGAATCTCAACGGGTTCCTCATCATACGTCAAGTCTGGGTTCAGCTCAACCTCTTCCACAGGCATAACATGCGACAGATCCGATCTATACCTTCGAAGCATGGATACATGAAACACATTATGTATCTTTTCTAATGATTGAGGTAGTCTTAGCTTGTAGGCAACATGACCCACACGTTCTATCACCTCATATGGTCCAATGAACCTTGGACTCAACTTGCCCTTCCGACCAAATCTCATCACCTTCTTCCATGGTGAAACTTTCAAAAACACACGCTCGCCCACAGCAAATTCTATCTCCTTACGCTTCAAATCCGCGTAAGACTTTTGCCGGTCTGATGCTGCCTTCAAACGCTCACATATGAGCTTCACCTTCTCGGTGGTTCCTTTCAACAGAGCTGGCATCGAGACCAACTTTTGTCCCGTTTCAGCCCAACAAAGAGGAGTTCTACACTTCCTCCTGTATAATGCCTCATAAGGTGCCATTTAAATACTTTCCTGGTAACTATTATTATAAGCAAACTCCACCAAAGGCAAGTGCTTCTCCCAAGAGCCTTGAAACTCAATAACACATCACCTCAACATATCCTCAAGAACTTGGATAACACACTCCGACTATCCATCCGTCTGCGGATGATAGGAAGTACTGAAATTCAACAGCGTACGGAATGCTTGATGTAAACATTCCCAAAACCTTGCGGTGAACCTCTGATCTCTATCCGACACTATAGATTTTGGCACTCCAAGCAATCGTACAATCTCAGCAATGTATAACTCTGCAAGCTTATACAAGGTGTACGTAGTATGCACAGGCAAGAAATGCGCACACTTCGTAAGGCGATCCACAATCACCCAAACAGAATTCTTCTTTGATGGTGATAACGGTAAACCAGACACAAAGTCCATAGTGATCCTCTCCCATTTCCATTTTGGGATCGTCAACGGCTACAACAACCCTAAAGGAAATTGATGTTCAGCCTTAACCTGTTGACAAACCATGCATTTGCTAACAAACTCAGCGACATCTTTCTTCAATCCCACCCAGTAGTACTCATCCTTCAAATCACGGTACATCTTTGTACTACCAGGGTGCATAGCAAAAGGACTACTATGAGCTTCAGCCAGAATAGTGCGCCTCAACTCAACGTCATTCGAAACCACTATCCGATTTCCAAAACATAAAACACCCTCATCATTGAAACAAAAATCCGAAGGCCTACCTTCAGCGATATCCTGAACATGTGGCACCAAAGAATCACCCAACATGTGTTTATCCTTTATCAACTGAACTAGAGATGGTTTCACTTGCAATTCAGCAACAAGACCACCATCTCGGGATATGCTCAAGCTAGAAAACATCGCTCTTAATTCCACCGCCACTTTCCTGCTCAAAGCATCAGCCACAACATTGGCCTTCCCTGGATGATACTCGATCGTTAGATCGTAATCCTTAAGCAACTCCATCCAACGTTGTTGCCTAAGATTTAACTCCTTCTGAGACATAAGATACTTCAAACTTTTATGATCCGTGTACACAGTACACTTCTCACCATATAGATAATGTCTCCAGATCTTTAGTGCAAAAACCACCGCTACCAAATCAATGTCATGTGTAGGGTAATTGCGCTCATGCACTTTCAACTGTCGCGATGCATAAGCCACTACTCTACCCTCTTGCATCAACACACACCCCAAACCAACATAAGATGTGTTACTATACACCACAAACTCTTTTACTGCCTCAGGTTGAACCAAGATAGGAGCTTGTGTCAAAGCTGCCTTTAGCTTCTTAAAAGCTTGTTGTCTCGCTTCCGTCCACTCATACTTAACATCCTTTTGTAACAACCTCGTCAATGGGGCAGCAATCTTAGAAAATCCATCCACGAACCTCCGGTAGTAACCTGCCAAACCAAGGAAACTACGAACTTCATGAACAGACCTAGGAGGCTTTCAATTCACCACCGCCTCAATCTTCTGAGGATCAACACAAATCCCTTCAGCCGAAACCACATGGCCAAGAAAACAACCTCCTTTAGCCAAAATTCACACTTACTCAGCTTAGCATAAAGCTGATTCTCTAACAGCGCTTGCAAAACAACCCTCAAATGTTCTTCATGCTCCTCCTCGGTACGAGAGTACACAAGGATATCATCGATGAACACCACAACGAACTTATCTAAGAATTCATGAAACACCATGTTCATCATATCCATGAAAGCGGCAGGAGCATTCGTCAATCCGAACGGTATCACTAGAAATTCATAATGCCCATATCTCGTTAAGAAGGCTATTTTCGGCACATCCACATCCTTCACCTTTAACTGATAATATCCTGACCGCAAATCTATCTTTGAAAACACAGCCGCTCCATGAAACTGATCAAAAAGATCAACAATCCTCGGCAAAGGATACTTGTTCTTGATAGTCAACTTATTCAGCTGACGATAATCAATGCACATCCTCATCTTGCCATCTTTCTTTTTAACAAACAAGACTGGTGCACCCCAAGGTGACACACTAGGCCAAATAAAGCCTCGGTCAAGCAACTCTTGAAGTTGCGTCTTCAACTCCTTCAACTCCTTGGGTGCCATGCGATAGGGAGTAATGGACACTGGAGTTGTGTTCTCATACAACTCAATTCCGAATTCAACCTCTCGACTAGGCGACAAACCCGGTAATTCCTCCGCAAACACTCCAGGTAATTCACACACGGTCCTTATATCCTGTACACGAGCCTCCTTTGTACTAGGATTCATAACAAAGACTAGATAAGCCTCGTATCCCTGACGCAACATCCGGCTTGCTTCAAGCGTCGACACCACATTAGATAGGAACTTCACATTTTCTCCCACCACCACAACCTCATGATCGTCTGCAAGTCTCAGCGAAACTCGCTTGCTTTCAAAATCCACAACGGCCCTATGCTCAACAAGCCAATCCATACCAAGGATTACATCGAATCCATAGAATGGCAATTCTATAAGATCAACTAGAAATACATGCTCTTGAACCTTTAAGGGGCATCTCCTATACAACCTCCTTGTTACAACCGTCTCACCAAAGGAACTAGTCACACGCATACCCACATCCAAAGACTCAACAGGCAAACCAAGCATTTGAGCATGTTCACGCAATATGTACAAGTGTGTAGATCCAGAATCAATCAAAGAAAGTAATGACAATGATTGCAAAGTAAAGGTACCTGCGATCACGTCCGTGTCATTCCTCCCTTCTCGATGGGCATACACTCTAGCCTGGCCACCACCTTCAGGCTGAACAGCCACCACATGTGCTACATTCCTTAAACCTTCATCTCTGCGCTGGAAATTGCCACGGCCGCGCCCATGGCCACTCTGTGGCTCAGCTGCTCTCACCGGAGCCTGACCTTCCCTCATCGGCTGCGGACAATCCCTCTTCATGTGCCCACGATTGTCGCAATTCCAGCATGTACCAAGATTGCCCCAACACTAACCAGTGTGCCTTTTACAACACCGATTGCACTCAGAAGTCCGTAAGAAAGCATTCGTGTAACGCCCCGGTTTTGGGCTTGGAAGTTCTGGGCATTGACCGGTTCGGTCAAAGTGATGTTCGAATCTATAAGGGTGAAATTAGGAAAGCCTAGTTCGGGTTGCATTAAAAATATGGAAAAATGTTCTAAAATCATATTTTAATATATATAAGTGAACTGTGAAATCGATTTTGAAAAATGAGGTTTGGAAGGGTGACATTTTGGCTAGTGACCAAAATGTAATTTTTGAAAGTTGCGTGACTGTTTTATAAAGGATTGAAACTTTGAATCTTTAAGGAGCTATTATTCCAAAAGGAGTTTCTCCAGATTTTTCTAAGATATTTTAATGTTTAATTCTGATTTTAAAGCTAAAGAAAAGTGGAGGGAAATCATTTTGGCTATTTTGTAACTAATTTTCCTATTTTCCCAATTTTCCTTTTTCTCTCATTTTCTCTCAATCCAAACACTTTCTCTCCAGAGATTTCTTTCTGATTTTGTCACTCAAATCTATCTTTTCAATTCTCTTTGGATTTCTAATCATCTCTACAACAAAATCTTGCAATTTGCTATTTGGATTTTCAAGCTTTTTGGTTCTAAAAGGGAGGAAACTCAAGTTTTGAGGTAAGAACGTCCTTCTCCTCTAAACTCTCAGTTCTTTACTGAAATTCCCAAGTTCTCAATCCTTAATTGATGTTTTATTAAAGGCTTTTAAAGTTGTGAAATGGATCTTGGCTTTAAATGCAAGATTTGGTGATTTTTTATAGATTTTCGTTAGATCTGTTAAAGCTGTGATTTGAGATGTGTTTTTGATGATAAATGAACATTAATTTGATAAGGAATTGAGTTTTGATTAATGCAATCCCGGATAGGTTGAATTTCCTAAGTTTAGCTTGTGATTCTTGGTTGTTTTGGAGTGATCTTGTGGATCTGTTGTTGCTGGAGGTATGAGGATGTTGTTAAGCTCTTTTTAGATGTTAAATGATGTTATTGGATGTTTAGTCTTGATGGTTTGTGGCTTGGCTTTGTTGAGAAGTTGATTGGAGGCATTTTCGGTTGTGTTTGATGGCCGAAAATGGAGTGTGATGAGAGCAGCGAGTTTAGGTGCTTTCATTGAAGCTATTAATGCATGATGATGCATTAATCTACTGTTTTAATGTGTTAAAACAGGGGAGTCATCTTTGGATCCAAGTGGTGGTGATCCAGAAGCTTGATTTGGTGTTTCGGCAAGAGGCGAAACGGAATCGGTGAGTGGATTTTGGTTTTCGGCTTTGAAACCAATGTTTTGGAGGTTTGGGAGCTTAGTCTAAGTCTAAACAACTTTGCTAAGCTCAAGAGTAAGTTTTTGGAAAAACTCTCTTGTTGAGGAACCATGTGATGGTTGGGTGCAATGTGTTTGTTGCATGTTTAAATTCTGTTTTTAAAGCATATCTAGCATGTGTGTTTGATGAGATTATAAGCCATGTGTTTAAGGAAGCTCAAGGTTAGAGTTCCTTGTTTTTGAACATTGTATAAATGTTGTTTGATGCTTAAAGATGCATGATGTTTATGGCTTGGTTAAATGCTTTAAAACAGTGGATTATTGATGATATATGATGTATATTGGCAAGTGATGTTTTTGAAAAGATTAAGGTCACTAAGGTGGTTAAAAGTCCTTGAGTGAGCCTTGTTTACTTAAGAACATCAAGGTGGTTAAAAGTCCTTGGATGGTTCTTGTTACGGACACAAAGGTGTTTAAAAGTCCTTGTGTGGTCCTTTCCAAGGTGTTTAAAAGTCCTTGGGCCAAGGTGTTTAAAAGTCCTTGGGGTGATTCATATCATGGTGTTTAAAAGTCCATGGCCAAGGTGTTTAAAAGTCCTTGGGGTCAAGGTGTTTAAAAGTCCTTGAGGTGAAACTTGTTAAGGACACAAAGGTGTTTAAAAGTCCTTGTGCGGTTCTTGCCATGGTGTTTAAAAGTCCATGGGCCAAGGTGTTTAAAAGTCCTTGGGGATAAGATCACAATGGTGTTTAAAAGTCCATGTGTGAGTCTTATGTTGATCTTGTTTTAAAGATGGTAATTATCACTTGTGGCCAATATGACATGTTATGATGTGAAGCATGAGATGCTTGTTTAAGATTGCTTGTGAGCATGTCTAAATGTATTTTGAAGTATGATTTATAAATGAGTTTTATAAATGCATTATTGTGTGGTTCTAAGGAGCTTTCCTCACTAAGCTTTCGCTTACGCTCTCTCTCTTTTCTTAAACCAATAATGCAGAGCATTAAAGTGCATTGAGGGAAGCAAGGAGGGCAAGCAATCAAGTGGAGGTTAAGCTCATGTATGAGAAGGTTTTCTTAAACACTTTTAGCTTTTGGCATTTGGCAATGGGGGACCTATGTTGTTATTTTGGGAGATGTTTGGAACTCCCTAGGTTGGATTTATGTTGTTGTTAATGTTGGTTTTTTGTAATTGGCCATTATGTGTTGGTTTGAAGGTTTTTGTGCATGAATGGTTGCTTGTGTAGGAAGCATGCCTTTAGATTTGGGGCTTTTCATATATGTTGATATAATGATGAATTGTTGATGCAAATATGTCTCTTGGATGTTGTATGAGTTGCTGGTAAAGTTTGATAGCATTTGGAGCATGATTGGTTGGTCAATTGCATGTTTAGGCAAGCAAATTTCTGCATTTTGTGCAGGCCGTATCGGAACAGTGCCTACCGTTTCGGAACGGGTGCCTCGAAGCAGCCCAGGCGTTCGAAACGGGTGACACCGTTCCGAAACGGAAAGGCTACTGTCAGCCCTCGTTTCGGTACGCGTTGCGGAACGGCCCCGCGTTTCGAAACGGGCTGTCTCCCGTTTCGGAACGGATGACCGTTGGGGGCTGACATTGGCAGTTTTTTGTTTCAAAATGTTTACAGTTTAGTCCCGAAACTTGTTTGTGCAATTGTATGAGTTCGAAATGTCCGTTCGAGCTGAAATTTGACAAAGATGCATGAAACATGATTAATTTCAAGATGGTAACTTTAATTTGGGTAAAGTCCTTATATTTATCAGATTTTACAATTTGGTCCCTAAAGTTGTTAATTGTTCAATTGGGTCCCTGTTTGATCTCTGATGTTTATGTCTTTTGGTATGTTGTTTGAATGATCATATCTAGGGTTAATGTGCATATAGACAAGCTTAAAAAGAAAAAAAAGGGTCGTTAATCATGGTTGACTTTCGGGTTGACTTTGGTTTTCCCCGTGTGACTTTCTTAATTCGGGTCAACCGTCTAGGCCGGGTTAAGGGGGTTACATTTGGTGGTATCAGAGCCATGTTCTCGAGTAAATGGGAATGTGTATGTGAATGTTTAAAGTGTGTATGCTTTGTATGCTTGTTGAGTGAAAGCATGTTGAGTGGATTGCATGTATGTTGCAATTGAGTTGTATGCTGTGGTGAAGCATGTTGTGGGTACCCATTGCCAAATCAAAGCTAGTAAAGTGATGTTGATTTTAAATGAAATTGAGCTTGAGTACTTGGATTGCTTACCTTGCTGGGCCTGACTTTGTTTATTTTGCATTGTGATTGCATAATTAGAGTATGGCACCTCGTAGAGAGTTGAGGAGTAATGTGCGAGCTACGGCTCAGAATGAGAATGAAAATGAGGAGAATGTTGAGAGTGCGGTTTTACCTCCTCCACCTGGTGGTGGTGGTGCTGGGGCTGAGGAAGCTGGAGCTGCAGCTGGTGCTGAGGCTGCAGGACCTGAGGCTGGTCAGGGGCAAGCTGTTCCTGACATGACGGTGTTAATTCAAGCTATAGCTGGTGCTTTTCAGGCAGCGGTAGCTGGAGCTCGAGGAGCTGGGCATCAGGAAGATGCTGGAGTTAGACTACCTTTGGAGCGTTTGCGCAGTCTAGGAGGGACTGAGTTCAGGGGTATGTCTGCTGAGGGTTCTGAGGCTTGGTTAGAGAGTACCAAGAGGATCTTGGGTCAGATGAGTTGCACTGATGTGCAGAAGCTTGGCTGTGTTGTGTCCTTGCTGCAGAAGGATGCATATACGTGGTGGACAACCACTATTGCTGGGATGGCAGAAGCTGATGTGACTTGGACATTCTTTCAGAATGTGTTCAAGAGAAGGTATCTGGGTGTGAGGTACCTAGATGAGAAAAAGAGGGAGTTCATGTCTCTTACTCAAGGGAGCATGACGGTGGCTGAGTATGAAGTGCAGTTTGTTCGACTCAGTCAGTATGCACCTGAGCTTGTCCCGGATGAGCGGGCGAGGTGTGAAAGGTTCTGTTATGGCTTAGTGACGGATGTGAAGATGTATGTGCTGGCTACCGAGTATGATGATTTTGATGTGCTGGTGGGCCGAGCAAAGGACATAGAGATGAACTTGGGTTTATCTGCTAAAGGTGCTGGTAAGCGAGCAGCTGAGTATAGTTCCGGTGGTGGACAGAACAAAAGGGGACGTGATCAGAAGTATCAGTCCTCGGCTAAGCGAGGAGGTGGAGCACCTGCTCGGGGAGGCAATGCTAGAGCTGATCCGAGTGCTTGTTGGATATGTGGTTCGCATGGTCACATGAAACGTGATTGTCCTCGTGCTGTGAGGGAGGTGCAAGCTCCTGTTGCGGCAGCTGGTAATGGTTGCTGGAGCTGTGGATCTTCGGATCATTTGAGGCGTGATTGTCCTATGTTGGCTGGTGGCCAAGTTCGTGCTCCTGTTGTTGCAGCACCGCAGAGAGGTCGTGGGCGCGGCCGTGGTAATTTCCAGCGGAGAGAGGAAGGTGGCCGAGGTGTGGCTCATGTTGTAGCTGTGCAGCTAGAGGGTGGCGGGCAGGCTAGAGTGTTTGCTCAGCGAGAGGGGAGGAATGACACGGATGTGATCGCAGGTACTTTTACTCTGCAATCCTTGTCATTACTTTCCTTGATTGATTCTGGATCTACGCACTCTTACATATTGCGTGAGCATGCTGAATTGCTTGGTTTGCCTGTTGAGTCTTTGGATGTTGGTATGCGTGTCACTAGTTCTTTTGGTGAGACTGTTGTGACTCGAAAGCTGTATAGAAGGTGTCCTTTGGTTGTTCAAGATCATGTTTTTCATGTTGACCTCATGGAGTTACCTTTCTATGGTTTTGATGTAATCCTTGGTATGGATTGGCTTGCTGAGCATCGTGTTGTGGTGGATTGTGAAAGTAAGCGAGTTTCGCTAAAGCTTGCGGATGATTATGAAGTTGTTGTAGTCGGTGAGAATGTGAAGTTTCTTGCCAATGTGGTGTCTACGTTGGAGGCGAGCCGGATGCTGAGGCAAGGCTGTGAAGCTTACCTAGCTTTTGTGATGAATCCTAGCTCTAAGGAGTTGCGTGTGCAAGATATCAGGGTTGTGAAGGAGTTTCCTGGTGTGTTTCCTGAGGAGTTGCCTGGTTTACCTCCTAATCACGAGGTGGAGTTTGGAATTGAGCTGTATGAGAATACAACTCCTGTGTCCATTACTCCCTATAGGATGGCACCTAAGGAGCTGAAAGAGCTGAAGACGCAGTTGCAAGAGTTGCTTGAGCGTGGTTTCATTCGGCCGAGTGTGTCGCCTTGGGGTGCACCGGTCTTGTTTGTGAAGAAGAAGGATGGCACTATGAGGATGTGCATTGATTACCGTCAGCTGAACAAGTTGACTATCAAAAATCGGTATCCTTTGTCGAGAATTGATGATCTCTTTGATCAATTTCGGGGAGCTGCTGTGTTCTCTAAGATTGACTTGAGGTCAGGGTATTACCAGTTGAAGGTGAAGGATGTGGATGTGCCTAAGACAGCTTTCAGAACAAGGTATGGGCATTATGAGTTCCTTGTGATGCCGTTTGGGTTGACAAATGCTCCTGCTACTTTCATGGACATGATGAATCATGTGTTTCATGAATACTTGGACAAGTTTGTTGTGGTGTTCATCGATGATATCCTCGTGTACTCGCGTACTGAGGAGGAGCACGAAGAGCATTTGAGGATTGTTTTGCAGGCTTTGTTGGAGAATCAGCTTTATGCTAAGCTGAGCAAGTGCGAGTTCTGGTTAAGTGAGGTGGTGTTTCTTGGGCATGTGGTTTCTGCTAAGGGGATTCGGGTTGATCCTCATAAGGTTGAGGCGGTGATGAATTGGAAGGTTCCTAAGTCTGTTCACGAGGTTCGTAGTTTCCTTGGTTTGGCAGGATACTATCGGAGGTTTGTGGATGGGTTTTCTAAGATTGCTGCACCTTTGACGAAGTTGTTGCAGAAGGATGTTAAGTATGAGTGGACAGAGGCGAGACAGCAGGCTTTTGAGAAGCTTAAAGCAGCTTTGACGCAAGCTCCTATCTTGGTTCAACCTGAATCAGGGAAAGAGTTTGTGGTGTATAGTGATGCATCCTATGTTGGTTTGGGATGTGTGTTGATGCAAGAGGGTAAGGTGGTAGCTTATGCATCGCGGCAGTTGAAGGTGCATGAGCGTAATTATCCTACGCATGACATAGAGTTGGCTGTAGTGGTTTTTGCTCTGAAGATCTGGAGACATTACCTGTATGGTGAGAAGTGTACTGTTTACACGGATCACAAGAGTTTGAAGTATCTGATGTCTCAGAAGGAGTTGAATCTCAGGCAACGACGTTGGGTGGAGTTGCTCAAGGATTATGAGTTGACGATTGAGTATCACCCTGGGAAAGCTAATGTTGTAGCGGATGCCTTGAGTAGGAAGGTAGCTGTTGAGCTGAGGGCTATGTTTGCCAGTTTGAGTATCTCGCGTGATGGTGGTCTAGTGGCTGAGTTGCAAGTGAAACCATCTTTGGTTCAGTTGATCAAGGAAAAGCAGTTGCTGGATGATTCCTTGGTGTCTTATGTACAGGATATCGCGGAGGGTAGACCTTCGGATTTCAGCTTTAATGATGATGGTGTGTTGTGTTTTGGGAGTCGGATAGTGGTGCCTAATGATGCTGAGCTGAGGCGTGCTATTCTGACTGAAGGTCATAGTAGTCCTTTTGCTATGCACCCAGGTAGTACTAAGATGTATCGAGATCTTCGTGATGAGTACTATTGGGTGGGTTTGAAAAAGGATGTTGCGGAGTTTGTCAGCAGGTGTATGGTGTGTCAGCGAGTTAAGGCTGAGCATCAGTTTCCTTCAGGGTTGTTACAACCGTTGAGAATCCCTGAGTGGAAGTGGGAAAGGGTTACCATGGATTTTGTATCTGGTTTACCTTTGTCACCGTCGAAGAAGAATTCGGTGTGGGTGATTGTGGATCGCCTGACGAAGTGTGCGCATTTCTTGCCTGTGCATACTACGTTCTCTTTGGATAAGCTTGCGGAGTTGTACATTGCTGAGATTGTGCGGCTGCATGGTGTGCCAAAGTCGATTGTGTCGGATAGGGATCCGAGGTTCACATCGCGGTTCTGGCAGTGTTTGCATCAAGCTCTGGGTACGAGGTTGAATTTCAGTACATCCTATCATCCTCAGTCGAATGGTCAGTCTGAGCGTGTTATCCAGATTTTGGAGGATATGTTGAGGTGCTGCGTGATTGAGTTTCAGGGCTCTTGGGAGAAGCATTTGCCCTTGGTTGAGTTTGCTTATAACAATAGTTATCAGGCGAGCATTCAAATGGCACCTTATGAGGCTTTGTATGGGAGGAAGTGTAGGACTCCTCTTTGTTGGGCTGAAACGGGTCAGAAGTTGGTTTCGATGCCGGCTTTGTTGAAAGGAACCACCGAGAAGGTGAAGCTCATTTGTGAGCGTTTGAAGGCAGCTTCTGATCGGTAGAAGTCTTACGCGGATTTGAAGCGTAAGGAGATTGAGTATGCGGTGGGTGACCGTGTGTTCTTGAAGGTTTCGCCTTGGAAAAGGTGATGAGGTTTGGCCGGAAGGGCAAGTTGAGCCCTAGGTACATTGGACCGTACGAGGTGGTTGAGCGTGTGGGTCCTGTTGCGTACAGGTTGAGGTTACCTCAAGAGTTGGAGAAGATTCATGATGTGTTCCATGTTTCTATGCTCCGGAAGTATAGATCCGACCCTTCGCATGTGATGCCTGTGGAGGAAGTGGAATTGAATCCGGATTTGACCTATGATGAGGAACCGGTGAGGATTCTGGATTCGGATAGCAAGGTTCTTCGCGGCAAGACCATTGAGTTGGTAAAGGTGTTGTGGAAGCATCGCGGTGTTGAGGAAGCCACGTGGGAGCGAAAGGATGACATGCTGAAGCAGTTTCCTTATCTCTTTCCTTCAAGTAAATTTCGAGGACGAAATTTCTTAAGGGGGGGAGAGTTGTAACGCCCCGGTTTTGGGCTTGGAAGTTCTGGGCATTGACCGGTTCGGTCAAAGTGCTGTTCGAATCTATAAGGGTGAAATTAGGAAAGCCTAGTTCGGGTTGCATTAAAAATATGGAAAAATGTTCTAAAATCATATTTTAATATATATAAGTGAACTGTGAAATCGATTTTGAAAAATGAGGTTTGGAAGGGTGACATTTTGGCTAGTGACCAAAATGTAATTTTTGAAAGTTGCGTGACTGTTTTATAAAGGATTGAAACTTTGAATCTTTAAGGAGCTATTATTCCAAAAGGAGTTTCTCCAGATTTTTCTAAGATATTTTAATGTTTAATTCTGATTTTAAAGCTAAAGAAAAGTGGAGGGAAATCATTTTGGCTATTTTGTAACTAATTTTCCTATTTTCCCAATTTTCCTTTTTCTCTCATTTTCTCTCAATCCAAACACTTTCTCTCCAGAGATTTCTTTCTGATTTTGTCACTCAAATCTATCTTTTCAATTCTCTTTGGATTTCTAATCATCTCTACAACAAAATCTTGCAATTTGCTATTTGGATTTTCAAGCTTTTTGGTTCTAAAAGGGAGGAAACTCAAGTTTGGAGGTAAGAACGTCCTTCTCCTCTAAACTCTCAGTTCTTTACTGAAATTCCCAAGTTCTCAATCCTTAATTGATGTTTTATTAAAGGCTTTTAAAGTTGTGAAATGGATCTTGGCTTTAAATGCAAGATTTGGTGATTTTTTATAGATTTTCGTTAGATCTGTTAAAGCTGTGATTTGAGATGTGTTTTTGATGATAAATGAACATTAATTTGATAAGGAATTGAGTTTTGATTAATGCAATCCCGGATAGGTTGAATTTCCTAAGTTTAGCTTGTGATTCTTGGTTGTTTTGGAGTGATCTTGTGGATCTGTTGTTGCTGGAGGTATGAGGATGTTGTTAAGCTCTTTTTAGATGTTAAATGATGTTATTGGATGTTTAGTCTTGATGGTTTGTGGCTGGGCTTTGTTGAGAAGTTGATTGGAGGCATTTTCGGTTGTGTTTGATGGCCAAAAATGGAGTGTGATGAGAGCAGCGAGTTTAGGTGCTTTCATTGAAGCTATTAATGCATGATGATGCATTAATCTACTGTTTTAATGTGTTAAAACAGGGGAGTCATCTTTGGATCCAAGTGGTGGTGATCCGGAAGCTTGATTTGGTGTTTCGGCAAGAGGCGAAACGGAATCGGTGAGTGGATTTTGGTTTTCGGCTTTGAAACCAATGTTTTGGAGGTTTGGGAGCTTAGTCTAAGTCTAAACAACTTTGCTAAGCTCAAGAGTAAGTTTTCGGAAAAACTCTCTTGTTGAGGAACCATGTGATGGTTGGGTGCAATGTGTTTGTTGCATGTTTAAATTCTGTTTTTAAAGCATATCTAGCATGTGTGTTTGCTGAGATTATAAGCCATGTGTTTAAGGAAGCTCAAGGTTAGAGTTCCTTCTTTTTGAACATTGTATAAATGTTGTTTGATGCTTAAAGATGCATGATGTTTATGGCTTGGTTAAATGCTTTAAAACAGTGGATTATTGATGATATATGATGTATATTGGCAAGTGATGTTTTTGAAAAGGTTAAGGTCACTAAGGTGGTTAAAAGTCCTTGAGTGAGCCTTGTTTACTTAAGAACATCAAGGTGGTTAAAAGTCTTTGGATGGTTCTTGTTACGGACACAAAGGTGTTTAAAAGTCCTTGTGTGGTCCTTTCCAAGGTGTTTAAAAGTCCTTGGGCCAAGGTGTTTAAAAGTCCTTGGGGTCAAGGTGTTTAAAAGTCCTTGAGGTGAAACTTGTTAAGGACACAAAGGTGTTTAAAAGTCCTTGTGTGGTCCTTGCCATGGTGTTTAAAAGTCCATGGGCCAAGGTGTTTAAAAGTCCTTGGGGATAAGATCACAATGGTGTTTAAAAGTCCATGTGTGAGTCTTATGTTGATCTTGTTTTAAAGATGGTAATTATCACTTGTGGCCAATATGACATGTTATGATGTGAAGCATGAGATGCTTGTTTAAGATTGCTTGTGAGCATGTCTAAATGTATTTTGAAGTATGATTTATAAATGAGTGTTTAAAAGCTCATGTATGAGAAGGTTTTCTTAAACACTTTTAGCTTTTGGCATTTGGCAATGGGGGACCTATGTTGTTATTTTGGGAGATGTTTGGAACTCCCTAGGTTGGATTTATGTTGTTGTTAATGTTGGTTTTTTGTAATTGACCATTATGTGTTGGTTTGAAGGTTTTTGTGCATGAATGGTTGCTTGTGTAGGAAGCATGCCTTTAGATTTGGGGCTTTTCATATATGTTGATATAATGATGAATTGTTGATGCAAATATGTCTCTTGGATGTTGTATGAGTTGCTGGTAAAGTTTGATAGCATTTGGAGCATGATTGGTTGGTCAATTGCATGTTTAGGCAAGCAAATTTCTGCATTTTGTGCAGGCCGTATCGGAACAGTGCCTACCGTTTCGGAACGGGTGCCTCGAAGCAGCCTAGGCGTTCGAAACGGGTGACACCGTTCCGAAACGGAAAGGCTACTGTCAGCCCTCGTTTCGGTACGCGTTGCGGAACGGCCCCGCGTTTCGAAACGGGCTGTCTCCCGTTTCGGAACGGATGACCGTTGGGGGCTGACATTGGCAGTTTTTTGTTTCAAAATGTTTACAGTTTAGTCCCGAAACTTGTTTGTGCAATTGTATGAGTTCGGAATGTCCGTTCGAGCTGAAATTTGACAGAGATGCATGAAACATGATTAATTTCAAGATGGTAACTTTAATTTGGGTAAAGTCCTTATATTTATCAGATTTTACAATTTGGTCCCTAAAGTTGTTAATTGTTCAATTGGGTCCCTGTTTGATCTCTGATGTTTATGTCTTTTGGTATGTTGTTTGAATGATCATATCTAGGGTTAATGTGCATATAGACAAGCTTAAAAAGAAAAAAAAGGGTCGTTAATCAAGGTTGACTTTCGGGTTGACTTTGGTTTTCCCCGTGTGACTTTCTTAATTCGGGTCAACCGTCTAGGCCGGGTTAAGGGGGTTACAATTCGGTCCTTGCTGACCTCTTCCAGGGTTTCCACCCCCGCACCTAGCATTCGCATGCGACCTTCTATCCTTATGTCTCTTATACCGATCTCTACCAAGGTCATGTTTCGCAGGTCGCTTCCCTAAGATAGATCCTCTCGCTCGACTTGCCAGACCAAGATTCAGCTCAATGTCCTTGGCTCTAGTGACCAAGACATCAAAATCAATACAGTCTGCTGCAAGCATATAGGTTTTCACATCAACCACTAGCTCATAATGGAATCGTTCACATCTTTCCCACTCGCTAGGAATGAGCTCGGGTGCATATTGGCTGAGGCGTACAAATTGCACCTCATACTCCGCCACTGTCATACTCCCTTGCACTAGGGACATGAACTCCCTTTTTTTCTCATCCAGGTAGCGGACTCCCAAATACTTTCGTTTAAACGAATTCAAGAAGAATGTCCAAGTCACCTTATCATCATCCAACCCCGCTATTGTGGTTGTCCACCACGTATATGCATCACCGTGCAACATGGACATAATACATCCCAACTTCTGAGTATTGTTGCAGTTCAGCTGCCCAAGTATCCTCTTGGTACATTCTAACCAAGACTCAGAACCTTCCGGGGTCAGCCCCCTGAACTCAATCCCTCCCAGATTACGGAGTCGCTCCAACGAAAACCTCACATTAGCATCATCCTAAGGTGCAGCCCCATGAGCTACAGCTACTGCTGCCTGAAAAGCTCCACCAATATCTTGAATCAACACAGACATATCAGGAGCAGCTTGCCCCTGAACCCTCTCGGGTCCAGCAACCCCTACACCAGCTCCCGCAGCACCAGCTCCACCACAATCGGGTGGTCCACCGGGAGGAGGAGGCGGTAAATCCTCAACATTCTTGTTCTAAGCCGTAGCACGAGTATTAATTCTAAGCTCTCTACGTGGCCCCATATGAAAACAATACAACTGAAAAAATACAATAAATTCAATTAGGCAATGTAAGACAAGTAATCCAAGTACTCAAGCTCATTTTTTTCAAAACAATTCTCTCCAATAGTAATGATATGGCAATGGGATCCCCAACTACACCTCAAACACAACACTGCATCACAAATTCATCTCATTAGAACTAAACATCAACAATCATACACCATGCTTTCACCAAAAAGCCATAACCATTCATACTCACACCCATTAACCACTTACCAAGCCCCAAATATTCGTTAACCTTGCTCTGATACCAACAAATGTAACCCCCTTAGCCCGACCTAGACGCTTGACCCGAACTACGAAGATTACACGGGGAAAACCAAAGTCAACTTGAAAGTCAACCTTGATTAACGACCCTTTTTTCTTTTTATCTTTTCTAGATGCATTATATAACCTACGTGATCACTTAAGTTTATAGGAAGGAAAGGCACAGCGATCGGAAATCATTTAGGGGTTTAATTGCGAGAATTAGACTTTTAGGGACCAAAACATAAATTTTGCAAATTGCGAGGACTTTGCAGATTTTAAGTTTACCATTATGCAATTAGCCATATTTCATGCATCTCTGTCAAATATAAACTTAATTGGACATTCCAAACTCAACCAATTGCATCCATAATCATCAAGGACTAAAATGTAAGAAACAAGAACTTGAAACAATTCAAAATGCAGTCCAACTGTCGAGTGTTTCGAAACACTGACCCTTGTATTCAAACGGCCGTATCAAAATGGAGTTGACCGTTTCGGTACTCGGGTGCGTTCCGAGACCCGTATCGAAACATGGCTCTCCAGTAGCTAAAGTGTTCCGAAACACTCTTACCCGTTCCGAAACACTATGGCCATTTCAGGCCCCTGTTCTGAAACAGATAAGGGTGTTTCGGTACACCCTGCCCTGCAACTATATATTTTTCTAGTTTTTCTCATCTTTTCACATTCAAACACATCTCAAATCATACCATAACACACTACCAACATGATTAAACATCATAGAACATTATCATGAAGCTTACGCTAAAGCATGGCATCAAGCATATGATCATTGAGTCTATAGGTATGCTCCCTAGTCATGAAAAACCATATGCAACTCACAAGCTACAAACATAACCATATAGGACAATTACAACCTTCAAATACCATATTAAACTTGCAACAAACATAGGGAATTCAAAACACATCTCCCAAAACCAACCAAAGGTCCCCCCCCATTGCCACATATCACGAAAGCATATGAAAATATCACCATACATGAGCTTCTCACTTCCTTGGATGACCTTAGCCTCCTTGCTGCCAAAAATCGTTTCAATTATCTGCATTGTTGGTAAAAGAGAGCGTAAGCACATTTGCTTAGTGAGGCAAGCTCTAAGAAAACCAACTCAACAATGCATCATCAAAACTCTATCTCAAAAACCATTTTCTACAACATGCTCTTCCCATCTCATGCTTGAAAACCACTTCAAAGCAACTCTCCATTTGAAAACACATGTACCTTTACTCTATCTCATGCATTAAACCAATGCAAATCTCATGGCAAAGCCAAACACATACTTAATAAAACAAAAGCATTTCATTTCATAAATCTCATATGCATTTCTCATAGCATAAATCATCTCAACATTTGGTACATGTGAATCAAATACAATTTTATATATTGGCATTTCATATTACATCTTTACTCGGATATGCGGATTAGCTTGACTCGAGGTCAAGTCCTACCCCGGTGGAATCTCACATCACCAGACTCTGATGGCGGTATCTCTCTTCGCCTTAGCTTGGGAATTTCACCAAGTCCTACACCGATGGTATCTCTCATCATCAGATTCTCACTTTGGATCGGGATGGCACTACTCCCATTGCCCGACTCCAAAGAGCACGTACGGATTTTTAGTTTATAGTGCACTCTCATCCTATTGGTCGACCAATTATATCCGGTAATTATCTCATCTTTTATGCCAATATATTATATCAAAAACATCATCTCACCTACTGTTTTGATGCAACATTTCTCAAATCTTTATCACCTCATTTCAAAACCATATCTCATGCTTTGCATTAAATCAAAATATCAAAACTCTTTAATACAACATGCTATCTCATGAAATCTCTACAAAGCATTATCTCATGCTACAAATCATGCATAAAACAGTAGGAATTTGTCTATCTCAAAACAAGAGCATGTAAAAGCATTTAAGGGCATCAACCACATAATTGAGAGCAAAACTAGCCATACTTACTTCCGGACATAGGATGGTGTTTCAAACCAATCCTAAATCCCCAAACCTTGTTCCTTTGTCCCTCAAGGACTTCTAAAACCATTCGCACTCACCGATTACGTTTCGCTTGCTTGCCGAAACAATATCTAAACTTCCGGCACTTCCGGATCAACACCAAAAGCGTCCGAAGATGTCTCCCCTGTTTATTACACATAAGAACAGAGGATTAATGCATCATCATGCAATGAAATCACCAGCCACTCAATCAAACTCGATGCACTACTCAAAAACACCATTTCGGCTACCCAAAATAATCGAAATCATCTCCAAACTTCTCCAAAACAAAGCCCAGCCAAGATCTATCAATTCTAATCATTTCTAAACCTCATTCAACACCAAAAACCATCATAAACACGTCCTTATATCTCCAGCAACAACAGAACACCAAGAACACTCCAAAACCACAAATCTAACATGTAAAACTTAGGAAACCAAACCTATTCAGGATTTGTTTGATAAAACCTCATTTATAACATCAATTATCATCCAAAATACATTAGAAATCAACCTCGAAACAGAGTCTAACTAAGAGTTACGAAAATCATCAAGATCTCACCAAGAATCTTGAGTTTTACCACAATTTCATGTTTCTAACATTAAAGCAACTCAAAAATCATTAACAGAGGATTGATAACTTGGGAATTTCAGTAAAGAATTGATCATTAGAGGAGAAGGACGAAGCTTACCTCTAATGGCTGATTTCTCCTCAATTTGGGCAAGATTTCTTGAAAATCCAAAGTAAAATCAAAAGTTTTTGATGAGGTAAAGATTATGAATCCTTAGGAGAATGAAATCTCAGCAAAAGAGATGAAAATCAAAGGTTAATTGATGAAGGAAATGTGTTTGGCTGAGTGGAAGTTGAGAGAAAATAAAATGAGAGAAAAACCAACGTAAGGTGGTTATGAAAAAGTTAACTTAGATTTTCTTTTTAATCCTCCTTAATTCCTTAATTAAAACATTATTAAAATCTCCAAAATCAAAGAGAAATCTGATGAAAAACATTTTGGTAAAATTAGCTCCTTAAAGATTCAAAGTTTCAATCCTTTACAAAACAGTCATTAGTCAACTTTTGTAAAAACTGCAATTCGGTCACTACACCGAAATGTACTATTTCCAAATCATATGTTGTAAAATTGTTTTCACCATAACCTTTAATATAATAAATGAGGATTTTTAGATATTTTCCATATTTTTAAAGCATCCGAACTAGGTGTTCCCTAAATCACCCTTAAAAATTCGAACCGTTCTCGACCGGCCCGATTCAACCTCTAAAACATCTAGGCCCAAAACCAGGGCGTTACATGTTGTGCTCAAGTCCTTTGGATGAAGCAAAAACTCTTAGATTATGGTGTTCAAGTAGATGTAATACCCCTTAGGTGTAACAACACTAGTGCCATTTGTCTCACTAAGAATCCCATCCAACACTCTAGAACCAAACATATAGAAATTAGACATCATTTTATTAGTGACCATGTTTTGAAAAATGATGTTGTTCTAGAATATGTTGATACCTTGAACCAATTAGCGGATATATTTACCAAACCTTTAGATAAAGAGCATTTTTTGACCCTTAGGAGATAGTTAGGTTTAACTAGCCTTTCTTGACCCTTTTAGGTCCCAAATGGTCAAAAAATTTGCTTTAAATTGGTTGATATTCATGCTTACGTTAATTTGCATCATTTTGACTCTATGCATATTTCTAGAGGGAGTATGCATTAATTTTAGCCATTAAATCTTGCTTACATAACATTCACATGCATTTAGGCATGATCTAAGTTGGCTCTTTGGACATGAAACTACCCAAAATGTAGTTTCTGGTAAAGGTGTATCAAAGCAGCTAAATCTGTTTCGATACGGGCTTAATTTGAGGTAATTCCAGTAGTGAATCGTATCGAAACGGGCTCTTCACGTTTCGATACGGGTTCGTGGTGTTGTTCCGAAACAGGGTCAACCTGTATCGAAACTAGTCTGGTACCGAAACGGCTCGATAGCGTTTCGAAATGGCCGTTCCGATACGCCAGGTGGCGTATCGAAACACGATCACACAGATTACTTTAAATAGGACATCAAAGGTATCAAACTTTAATGAAAACACGACTCACTTTTTCTCACAAACCCTAACCGCAAAAACCCTATAAAAACCCTTCAAATCACATGACTTTTCACATCAAAACCTAAATTTTGTGAGGGTTTTCAATCTACATATCAAGGCTAGAGCTTTGCAAGCAATTTAGTGCATCAATCATCCCTCAATCATCCTTATCCCATATCAAGGTATAAAACCTTTTTCTTTTTATTTTCAATTTTCGTTTAAATTTATAGTTTGTTTTTAATTCCTTTTTGTATAAAACATTACATATAGTATAGTTTTTCAAGTTTTTGCAAAAACTTTTCAAAATCTGAAATTTTTCGATTCGAATATAAATTTATATCGTATAATTTTTCAATCTGTTTTTTAAAAATTCTTTTCAACAAAAATTCTTTTTATGTTTAAATATATTTTTAAAACTATATTGTATAGTTTTTATCAACATCTTGATTATCGGATTGTATATTGGATTGAATTTGGTTGATTTACGCATACATATGTTTTTCTCCTAATTTCATTCCAGATTTCGAATATGAGTTCTAGGAAGAGAGTTAGAACCAATGAGGCTGGTGGAAGCTCCAACATTGATGACGATTCTACTCGTCCAAATCTTACTCTACTCTACCAAAAGTCTCTTCGAAACAAAGATGCCTACACCAATTTCAAGTCATTTCAAGATCATTCTATCAGATGTGAGCGTATCATTTCTCTTCCCTTTTTTGATTCTTAGCGTTTTCAATTCCGCTATCTTGATTTATTGAGGTGTTGGAATTTTATGGCTTTTTTGGGCTTACCTGGTACCTTGTACCGTAACATGGTGCTTTTATTTTATGCAAATGCTCGTTGCATCTCTAGTTTCTGTCAAGTGGTTGCTATTGAGTCATATCTCATGGGAAAAAAAGTTTAGGGTTGATCCGGAAACTTTGGTCAATGTGTTCGTGTTTAAAGATGAGGGAACCTCGGATGAGAACTTGTTGGGTCATACCCTTGGTGGCTCTGTCACGGTCCTTGATGCTCATGATCGCATCCTACACTTCATGGTCTCGTGGTGGTTTCGCCCTTCCGTAGGCAAGTTCTCCTACATTAGGCAAGTGGATGAATTTTGGATTCGATGCTTTTTCGAGGGACATCAACCGAATCTCTGTCAAATCATGTTTTCCAAGATGATGTATCTTGTCCAAAATCGCAACTCCGATCTCGTCACCTCTTTCACCTATGGCATGGCTTTGAACTACTTGCTCTCTAAGTTGGGGATTGATTGCTCGCTTGACTATCTGGAACCTCTCAAAGATCCCATCGATGAGCGCACACTTCTTTGGAGCAAATTTCATTATATTGATGGAGAGTGGACCCGTGTCGAGAATCCTCCACCCGTTGCTGCCCCCGAACCTCAACCTCAAGTTGCTCCACAAAACAACGAAGCCCTCATGACCTTCCTTACCGAGCAATTTAACGGCTTGCGCACTGACATGGAATTCGTCTTTGCCACTATTGATACTCGCCTCACTACCATAGAGGGAGGTATCCAAAATGTTGAGAATTGCCTTACCTCGATTGAAACTCAACAAACCTTTATGGACATTTCCTTTACCAGGTTCTATGGCGAATGTCGACAGTTTCAAAGGAGCAATGCCAATGATGAAGATGACGAAGGTGATGAGCCTTAGATCATTGCATTCCATTGCATCTCATCTAGTTTAGGATTTCCCTATTTTTATGCACCTATTTATGTTTTTACTTTAAGACCTATGCTTTGATTTATGTTTGGATGTTATGGTTTGAATATTATGTTTCGAATTTATGAACTTAATTTGCTTTGCTTTCTAATGCTTAATGAAATTGTGTTGCTTTAATTGTGGTTTGACTTGTGCTATATTGCTATATTCCTTCATTGATTTTGATCTAACAAAAAGGGGAGAAAGGTTAAGCTAATTTTTTAAAATCATTTTTTAAAACCTAGCTTAAATTTAGGGGGAGTTTACTTAAAAATTTACTTTGGTTTTGGTATATCAAAAAGGGGGAGATTGTAAAACTAATATTTGATTTTGATATAACAAGTAATTTAAGGACTAAATTACAAGGTAAATAAATTTTTAAGTAATCAAAATACTTGATTTTGACAAGTACAATTTATACTTGAAATGTTTTCAGGTCAAAACTTAAACCCCATAAATTTTTTGAAGTGTTTCAAATCCAAAACATACAAAATCGCCCAGGCATTTCGAAACACCCTCAAAGTATTTCGATACGTTTTGCCATTGGAAACATCTATTTCAAAATGGCTCACACCTGTTTTGATACTAGGGTCAAGTAATTTTAAAATTGGGCATTAAATGAACTAGCCGTTACTTGTCAAAAACTGATTTTTGAAGATTTGGTTAAGTGTTTCGATACACCCCTAAGCAGTTTCGAAACACTAATTTACAGTTTCAAAACGTTTCGATACTGCCCTTATCCGTTTCGATACGACCTTCTTTTTGCACTTATTGTTTCGGTACGACCTATACCCATTTTGGTACGGGCCCATTTTACACATAACGACTCTTTCTTTTTTGAGTGCCTATTTCGATACAGGGGTACTGTGTTCCGATACGAGTAGTTGCAGAACTATATTTATAGACGAAAGAGAGAGCCCCAACGGCTCTATTGATGATCTCAACCACCCAAACGGCTAGAAATCAAGGAGAATGTATAAAAACAAGTCTCTAAAGCTACCACAGCAACTATTGAGCGTTCAAGCAACATCAAAGCATTCAAATCCAGACCTTGATCATTTAGAGTCAAATCTTTGTACCCAACTCAATTGAGTCTTTCATTATAACTTTTATTGAGAGTTTGAGGGTGTGATTTATTGTATTTCGGTAAACATCAACCTTTGAGATGTAATTATAAGGTTTACCAAATTCCTTCTTTGTAAAGAGTGAGTTGGATTAAGCTTTGGGTAGAAAGCATAATCGATCTTGTAAGGTTTCCTCCTCATCCAAGAAAAAGGGAAGAATCAATTAGTGGATTGGTTGAAAATCCTTAGTGGGAGCTAAGGTAGTAGATGTAGAGTTCATTTATGAACTTGAACCACTATAAATTGCCTTGTGTCCAATTTTTTATTCATCCAATTTCTTTCTTCAAATTTTATTCGCCAATTCACCCCATTCTTGGCTATTTGCAATCGATTGATCAACTCAAAACAAAGTTATGTCTTGGTCTGAGTGGGGATAGTATTTCACTTTTGCATGTCCATGAAGTTTTGAAAAATCCAAACAACCTTAGGCTTAATGCCCCAACGAGCACAGTCATCAAAGAATCCTTTGGGAAAGTGGGTTCACTCTGATCCCAAGTCAATGATAGATATCAGGTTAGAATCACTAGTTGCTAAATCTGAGCAATTTCCTCTTCATGTATGGTTACCTGATGCCATGAGGGGCCTTAGGCACTGGTTTGGCGACGACATGAGTTGGTTGGATAACGAGAAGGTGTGTGCAAGCTGTGGTGGACTGAGTGACGGACGAGCTCAGAAGGCGATCAAGAAGTCAATCTTTCATTTCTTTCTGTTGGGCCCTTATAAATCCTTTTTTCTTTGACAATCCATATACACCTTGTAGACAAAGAGATTTGATAAACATATTATTCATAGATTTTTAGTAAACCATGTTATTTAATTGTTTTCTAATTTTTTTAATTTCATCCCTCTATTCTATATAAATTGGGCAATTAGCCTCAATCAAAATTCAATCAATGTATTTAAAAAATGGGAAATTAATATAACTATTTTTTATCGGCAAAGTATGATTTTATTGATGATCATACCAATCCTCATTGACCATGGGCCTCGTTAAAAACCTTCCTACACCTAAATGGAGGAAAAGAGTACTCATGACCGTGGAAAAACAAAAAGAATTACAAGAATAAAACACCAACAAAGTACACACCAAAAAACAAAACAACAGACTAAAACGCTAACAACATCAAAACACAACCTCAAGCCACGAAGCACGTATTGATTGAGCCTGAGGATGTAGGTTGTGAAAAGTGTTTGCGAAATTCCCGAAAACAACAGTGTTTCCACTCATTCGGTTTTAAAATCAATTGTCCTTGAACCTACAACCCTGAAATCTTGTTACGCATCGACTTTACTATAGTCGTTCGATGGAAAAAGCGCGTATTTTGGTCACCTTCCTTTAACCATAAAGCTCTTGATTTTTGCCGCCAAATCGATTCCTTCAGCCGGGATAATCTCCATAGTTCTGATGTTAATCTTTGATTATCCTCCTCGTTAACCATATCATTAGACGCTCTTCTTGCATCCAGCTCATCCAACTCCACTGTTTATTTTCAATTTTCATGTCCACATGTTCGAATGTATCCTTGTTCCACTTTCTTAGGAATAATTTTCATCTCTTTGAGTTTGTGTGTAGTAGTACGTTCACCTGCAACATTAGAGATACTTAACCATTCCATTTCCATATCTTTCACATGTTTTCGTTGATCCATCCAGCAGTTGATGAAACAGAACAGTCTCGGCCCCAGTCTTCTGCTTCTCCCACTAATAGTAACGGTGTGTGATCAAAGATTCCCCTCGGCAGGTTCAATTGCTTCAATTGGTTAAAACGATCTACCCATTCTCATGTCGCAACGAATCTGTCCAAACGGCTGCATTTGTTCCCCGAACCATACAAGATAAAATGCTTCCCTTGCATCGGGATATCCATCAATGACGCTTCATTCAGGAAGTTCACAAAGTTTTCCGTCCCTATCGCACTTCCATTACATCCTTGTCTTTCTGAAGGCAAACGAACCACGTTAAAATCACCAAAAACACACCATGGGCCATGAAAATTGCACCTCACAGATAAAAATTGTAGCCACAACGCTAATTGACCCTCTACCGAACAAGGACCATATAAGCAAACTATCCCACATCTCCAAGACTCACTCACCCAAGACCTGATGATCACAACACAATGTTTGAAAATTTGCTTTGACTCAATTCTGAATCTAGATGTTTCCCAAATCATTAAAACTCCCCCAGATCGACCAATCGAGGGTGCAAACACAAAGTCAAAATTATTAGTAAACCAAATCAAGCTCACCAATGGTAAGGCAATGTCCTCCAATTTAGTTTCTTGAAGACAAACCATCTCCCCTTGATATTGTCGTAACCTGTCTTGTACAGCTTTTTTCTTTGATCTCGATCCTAAACCACGAATGTTCCACGACAATATCTTCAGACCTATGTACTATTGACCCCCATCGTGTTCTTCAATTAGCCTTGCAATATCTTTCACTACATCGTCTTCTTTACCAATTATGACTGCTCCTATAAGTTTTCCGAAATCAATGGTCTCTTTTGATGCTTTCAGTATAGATCTTTTACGATATATAAAGTCCGAATCGAAAAAAGATCCATTAGCAATTCTCTAATTTTTCTCAGGATTTTTTTGGTCTATCTCTTTCTCTTTTTGGCTCGAGAACTATTGTTTTTGTTTGTATTTCCTTCTGTGTTTCACCGTGACTGATTTCATCCATATATCTTATTTTGCGATCATCCTCCCCAAGTCTAATTGCAATTGCCCTAGATGGCTTGACCTTTGTAATCGGCCTAGTCGACATTGGTTTGTCATTTAAATATTGGGCTGTCATATTCTTTTGCATCTCAGCCTGCATTACATCCACCTTTGTAACCTCACCGTCATCGCGATATACTATTCCCACCTGCTCCTCTGATATGTCGTTCCATTCCAAATCTTGGCTATCAAACACACACAAAGGAATACGCCTCGATACCTCTAGACGTGCATGTTGTCTTCTAGAGTATGTCTATTCGATCAAATTTGGGACAACAGTTTCATGGGAAATCTGGATTTCATTATTTGTAGACAAATTATCACGTTGAGGAGAAGCATCAAGTTCACCTTCTAGTATTGTTTCTTTTATCCCTTGTCCTTGCCACCAATTCAGATTATACATTTATTCGTCCTCTTCTTCACTTGTCTCATTAGATAAATCCGCACTCTGCTCGTTTCGGATTGTGTATTCAATTTTGCAGACTCTTATTGGATATACCTGGTCGTTTACCACCAATTCTATTATTTCGGATATTCTATCAATCCATCTCGTCTCAATTAGAACTATCCATCTTTCAAAGGATTGTGGTTCAACTATGTCACGATCCATTTTTATAAACGATCCCTATGTTTCTGCTGTGTTTTTTAATGTTTTTGTTGACCATGCTTGTATAGGAATTCCTTCAATATTTAGCCAAGTAGATCTGCTATCAAATCTTATCTCCGATGACCACTCTTGTACGCTGTCAAACCATTGCAAAAGTTTTCGTGAATCCAGAATTTTCTTGCGCGATTCTCCATCGTGGAACATGAGCAAAATAAAATGGCCCTGAATCCTCATGATTGAGAATCCCTGAAGGTCCATCTGCCTAAACTCGATTTCCAATTTAGTGAGTGATAAGTTCTTGATGCATCTACCGATGGCACTACACTGTAGGATCTCTAAATTGCTCTTATCGACGACACCAATCACTCTTTTTTTATTAGTACCAGCCTTAGTAGATACAATATCAGATTCCTTTTTTCAGTATTTTGAACACTTTTTTCTTCCTCTAGAACGTATCTCTTGTGTCCCTTTTCACCATAGAAGCTCGGATCCGCGCTCCATATATCAAAGCACCATTCAACCTCTCAATAATATGATCCATCCCCTTCTAATTCCATTCGCACAAAACCAAACCCGGATCTGTCCTTCGCCTTTTTGTTTGGGATGAATACATCGACGACTCTACTATGTCTATCGCAAACTTGCCACAGACCTTTCCAGTGAATCTATTGTGACAAATTCGATATAAAAATGGTCCAAAGTCGTCTTCCACCATAACTAGATTTTCCTTGTTGAGTCGCCATTTTATTTTTTGAGATATCAATTTGACTGTCCAAATATGCAATTTGTGTATAATCTAACTATTGATAAACACATGAATTTAATCGATTGTTTTTGCCAATTGTTTCATATAAATTCCTGAACGATTTTTTATAATTCATTGCATATAAATTGTTAAATAATTGATTCATAAGATAACAATTTTATAAAGAGGTTTAACAGTGTTATCCAATTGAGTTAACTTCTGAAATTTTATAAAATATAAAAATTAAATTTTCACAAGTTAAAATAAAGAAATTAGGGTTAGTTTGTTTTAGAAAATATTTTCAGTTTTTGTTTTCTGTTTTTATTTTCAGAAAATAATTTTTATTTTCAGTTTTCTAAAAATTAGAAAACATGTTTGGTTAATAGAGATGAAAAATTATTTTCAAAAATGAAAATAGTGAAATGGTGTTTGGATTATAGATTTTTAAAATAGGACTGAAAAAAAATATTTAATAATTGAAATAAAATATAGTTAATATTATAATAATAAAAATCAAATATGAGTAAATAAACCAAAGTTTTTTTAAAAAATAGCATTAGAAGGATTCGAACCTGGGTTAAAATGAAGTTAAAATTAAAAAAAAATATTGTTTTCATATTTTTCATTTTCTTAAAACATTCTCAATGAAAATATCCTTTGTATGTTTTTAAATTTTCACTTATTTTTGTTTTTATTTTCTAAAAATCATTTATTATTTTTCCAACCAAACACGTTATCTTCATTGTTTTCTATTTTCCAAGAAAATAGAAATAAAAACGAGCTCTATTCTCTAGAACTAAACGCACCCGAAAATTTTCATTTTTTACAAACTAGAGGGAAGAAATTTATAATTGCAATGATTGTTTCTTTGACGTTAAAAATACTAAAATCCCTAAAACATTAGGTGCAAGACGAGTGCACTGTGCACGTTGTTAAAACTAGTAATTATTGAGATTCATCAATTGATTGAGTGGTAAAGATATATATGTTGTCTTATCTTGTATAAGTTTGAATCTTGACATTAACCAATAATGTAATTATTTCTCTACTTAACTAAAAAACGATAATTAATTTGTCAAAGTTACCGAATGTGCACATCATTCTAAAATACGGCTAATTAATTTTACATTTATTTTCAACAAATGGATTCGAATTATGATATTTTTTTTGAGTATAGGTGAAAGAAAAATTAATTTTCAAAATAATCTTAAAATAAAATATTTTTTTAAATAGATTTGTAAATATTTTTGTTAAAATTTGATTTGGCTAAAAACAAATTATATATATATATATTGAAAATTTGATAGAAGTTCATGATTGAATCATTGTTACCTAAACTCAATTATGGTTCTAGTCAAATTCCATATAATGTATTGAAGAATTGAACTTCTATCATAATTCAACTCGGTTAATGATGACAAAACTATGATCGCGAATATTACATTGAAGTATAAGAGTTTTATGTGACCCACATGAAATTTAAGTTTACATTTTATCTAATAATTAATTAATATTTTAATAATTATTTATTATATGCTTAAATCCGATCAACTAGTTGAAGAGGTATTTTTTTAATTGAAGAGGTATCTTCTATGAATAGTTAAAATGTACCTATAATGCACTTAGGAAAACATGAGTTGTTGATTGAATTTAGTTCCATTGATATGACGTTTCTATGGTAGATAGAAGGACATGTATGTTTTAAGGAAATTCCTTTCTTGCAGTCCTCACAGGCTAAAAGCAAGAATAAAAAAGGCTTTAAGGATGTTGTGAAAAAATTTGTTTTTTCTAAGAACAAGTTTAAAATGTTGGTTAATTCTGATCCGAATGGTATTGATAGCTCTCTCAAGAGCATGTATTTTCTCCCAATTTATCGATTAAATTGTCCCCACATTGAGTCTCATGCTTACATTTCTACATTTTCAGCTTAATTTTTTCATCTTTTATAACTCAATTATATCTTTGCATGATTTATGCTTAGTTTTTCCATTTTGATGCTTTGTCGCTGCATCACTAATGTTGTTGTAAAAAAGCATCTCCTCATTGTAGCCAGATATGTCGTCACTACTGCCAGCTATATAGAAATTTATGAAGATAAGGATGAAAGGAGCCATCTGTATTATCTGTTGTAACAGATTGTGAACTGTATTTTGACGTCTATTTCGTGTGAAGGACATGTGTCTTTTGTGGATCGGCCTATAAAAGGACCTTTTGGAAGAGAGAGAAAGAGGAGGAAGATCCCGACGACCAATTTCTTTAAATTTTCCTTTTTCTTTGAAGCTTTTTCCATGGCAGCATAAGCTTCTAACTGGTGAACCGAGATGAATCAAGGTAGGACGACTTCGAAAGGAGAGGAGTTAGGTGCTAAAGCAAGGGAAACTTCGTGGAAATGTTTTGAGATAGCTAGGAATAGAGGTTTCCATTTATTAACACTTCTTTTATATACTTAATGAATGGTTGTTTATTGTTTTCTTTTCTTTGAGTACGGAAGTACCTTTGAATTGTGAACTTCATATTATTTTATATTATTTTTTCTTTGTTTAAACTATGGGGTTTGAATGCTATTTTGCATGGAAGTGTTGAATGTAGCCACTGACACTGGAAGGTGCAGTGACAGTTCAAGTTAACAGGCATCACAACGGAGGTTGGATTGGAACGCGAAGGAATTCGGTTCACCTGTTCAAGTGTGTGCATTATTGGCCAGCATCTGAATGTGTGCTTGATATGTACGTATAAGTCTTTAGTTTAGACTTAGAGGAGAATGAGTAAAATAAGCTTGATATTCATTGTTGTTAAACCATTTATGCCTTGACCTTGTCGCATCTGGAAGTCCACCAAGAAACACCAAGGGGATCCATTTCTATCATTGCATTTCTTCCTTTATTATTCTCGTTATCGCTTTCACAAATCATCTTGAAATCTTCACTTTATTATTTCATTGCACCGACAACTACACTTACATTCCTGTTTACTTACAGATTTATTGCATTGACAATCATAAGTTAAAGTCTCATCCCCGTGGGATCAATATCCGATAGGATTAACCTATCAACTATACTTTATCGATGTGTGTACGCTTGCACAGTCATAATGATGTTATACGCGCTATCAAGTTTTAGCGTCGTTGTCGGGGATGGCGTTCTTTTGGTGTTTATGTTTTGTTTTTGCAAGTTTTTTTCATTATTTTAGTTTGTAGTTGTTACCAACTTGGTTTCTCTTTGTTGTTATTTTTCTTTGTTATTTTATATGTTTTATTACCATGAATTTTTCGAAACAGATTCTCAACCTTGACCCAAAAATCAGAAATTAGAAGAAAACTTCGAGAACAATGAGAAATGGAAGGACAGAGTAACAATACATCCATACCGCTAGTGGCACCACAAAACCCTAATTACCCACCATTGAATTAGGGTAATCCAGTTCAAAAAAGAACAATCAGAGATGTTGTTGTTCCTATTTTGGATTACTTACAACCATGAGTTGTTAAACCAAAAATTTAAGTTGGAAATTTTGAACTTAAACCTATCATGTTCTAAATGCTAAACTCTAATGGGCAATATGTTGGATTGTCGCATGAAGATGCTAGAGAGAATCTACAATCAGTTTTATTGATTTGTGCATCTTTTAGTCAACAACGTGTTCTTGATGGTGCTATACGAATTCAATTATTCCCTTATTCTTTGCAAGAAAGAGCTTGTACATGGTTTTGTGGACTTCCTACTAGATCTATCACTTCGTGGAATGAGTTAGCAATGCAGTTTGTCCTACTCTTTAACCCACCAACATTGAATTCTCGTCAGAGGATTGATATCACTGCCTATTATTAGTTGGATGATGAAAATCTTCATACCACATGAAAACGTTACAAGTATGCGTTGCGATGTTGTATCAATCATGGTATTCAAAAGGAAACTCAAAGTTTCTATGATGGGTTGAATGCACATACAAGGAATCTTTTCGATGAGTCATCAAATGGACCTTTTATTGATTGCACTTATGATGACGTTGTTGGAATCCTGGAGCGAATTGCTCAAAACGATTATCAATATCCTATTTTGAGAGCTGCTCAGTGCATGGTTGCGCCAGAAGTTATAGATTTGGATGATATATCTGCTCTAAAGGCTCAAATTTCTTCTTTGGAGAGCAAGAATATGGAGGGTACTAGTGAAGTTGCACATATTCAACTTGTGCATCAACATAATGTCCATGTATTCTCTTGTGAGATATGTGGTGGAAATTATAGCTATGAAGATTGCCCTCAACATGTAGAGAATTCACGTTATGTAAATAATATATGGGGCAACACATATGGTAATTCTTACAATGCTGCCACACGTCGGACTTGGGGAAATTCAAATTCTAGATAAAATATCGGAGCATTCAGATTTGGGAACAATGCTTTCCAAGAAAGTTCCAATGCGAGGCAATGGAACTTCAATCAACAACATCAACAAGTTTTGTTGTAGCCACAGTAGAACAAAGTGCACTCACAATATTCTACAATGCTCAACAACAATATATTGCACAAACTCCGATGCAGTCGCAACCAAGTCAACAATATAATCAGGCATCTACATCTAATCCTTTTACTCTTTTTGAAACATTAATGCATGAGCATATTTCTCGAACTGAAACAATAGTGCAAGGATATTGAGTGGATCAATCGAATCGAAATTGGCCAAGAGGGGGTGAATTGGCTTTTTAAAGTGGAAGAGAGCAAATTAAAACTGTAAAAATTAAAGACAATGCAATTTATAGTGGTTCAAGCTTCGAACAAGCTCTACATCCACTACCTTAGCTTTCACTAAGGATATTGAACAATATCCACTAGATATTCTTCCCCTTTTCTAGGCTTCGGAGGTAACCTTTACAAACTGGTTAATCTTTCTACCCAAAGATTAACCAAGACACTCTCTTTACAAAGAAGAAATGGCAAGCTTAAGATTATCCCTGACAAGATTGACATGTTGCCCAAATTACAAACAAACTCTCCCCAAACTTGAAAGAAATGTATACAATGAAAATTACAACAAGTGGGGTACAAGAATTTGACTTTTTAAGCTCAAGGGTTTGGATATATGCTTGGATATTGCAAATAAGTTCAATAGTTATTGTTGTGGCTTTGGAGGCTTGCTTTTATACCCTTGCATTGATTTCTAGCCGTTTGGGTTGTTGAGATCATTAATCTAGTCATTGGGCTGCATTTTTGGCGCAATAAATGCTCTTCAACTTCCCACCATATCGGTACTCGAATCACCGTATCGGTACCTATCTCAAAGAAGAAAGAGTTGTTGTGCACATTTTAGAGGGGAGTACCGATACGCAGGAAGGCGTATTAGTTCGGTTATAGTGTAAAATAAGGGGCGTATCGATACGCAATGAATGTATCGACACGAATTTTGCTCACTGGAATCCAGAGTAAAACTTAAGTTAAAAGTGTATCGATACGCTATATGGGCGTATCGATTCATCAACCGTGGGGCTGTTTGAGCAACTAGATAAAAGAGTCAACTCGGTTCCTGCTATTTTAACAGAGACCTACAGATCATTGATCACTTGCAAAAAAATAGAGATGAAAGATTCTGGGGGTGTGCGCAATTGTTGGAAATATGGTTCAGAGGACACAGATAGGACACACCTTATAGAGGGATCATGTACCTTGACACTTATTCGCCAATAGAAGAACACATAACCAATTGCCTTTTAGAAAGAAAGAGTGAGAAACATTGGGAGGAATATTTCAGAGACTTGAAGGATACAAATGTGGTATGGAAAGCCCCATGGTTAAACAGAGGAACAACCTTCTTATACAGATATGGGAACAGAGACTGGGTTCTATTATCGGGAATTTGGGGAGGAACAACCTATTGCCCATTGCTAGTGTCAAGACAATTTAGGTCAAGGCAGTTTGTGCTAGCAACCCCTGAGATGACAAAATTTGAGCATACTCATAAAACAAACGATTACGAAGGGATGTTACTACAAACTTCAAAGGCATGTGAGACACCAAGAAGGGTTTAGCCTTATCAGAACCTGTAAGTAATGGCAAGGTATAATGAATGGAGGGCTCAAAGGGTTAATGACAAGACATTCCCAGAAAAGCCATTAGATGTTGGTACCTCAACTAAAGCAACTAAGGAAGTGCCCTCATGTTTGGAAAAACTCAAACATGATCGAGAGTTGGATTTAAACAGATATGAAAAAGGGATTAGTGATCTTAAAGAAGAGCTAACCATGGAAAAGCTGCAAGTAAGCATTCACGAGGGAAAGGAGAAAGAATTGATGGAATAGAACAAGAAGATAAGCTTTGATTTGAAAGAGTTGCAGGAACTACATGATGATTACAAAGCCAAGAAAAAGGGAGGAACGAGTAAGGTGATAAAGAACTTATTAGAGAAACTGGATGCAATGACCAATGACATAGATGATTACAAGAGGATGTGCGACAAGAAGGCACACGCAAGCAAAGAATCGAGCGGTAAGGCGAAAAAGAAGCTCGAAGAAGAGCATGCTAGGAATTTTGATCTGACAAGCCAAGTAACACAATTGGAAGAACTAATCACAAAATATCATAATAAATACAAGGCTCAAGTAGAGATAGAAAAAGAAAGGCTTTAGAGAATGTTTTCCAAGACTTGAAAGAAAAACTTGCCGGTTATGAAGGAGCATTGATGGAGAAAAACGGAGCGTGGGAAGACCAGTATGAAGCAACACGGTGCATAGTTCAGTGTCAGAATGATGAATTAGTGAGTTTCAAGGCACATGCCAGGAGTGTTGCCTCGTATGTCAAAATTTTGTCAAGACAAGCTACAAGCCTGTTAGAGCAACTCAATGTCGAAGTGGAACATAGAGAGTCCATTACTTGATTGTTGCACGAGCTGGTCAACTTAGGAATTAGGGCTAGTAGCTTTCTATAGGAAATTTATCTTCTATATGTAATTGAACTTTCGGACCAATGGGTGTTTCTAAAAAAGACTGGTTCCTAAATTCGTTGTCTTTTATTGCATTCATGCATTCTTACATACATGCATTCATCTGGAATTTTATGATATATTGCAAAATAAATAATGTATTAAAAGAAAGGTTTAATGACAGAGTTTGCTTTAAGCCACAATCATATTGCATTCATTCGGAACTCGTCTGCGTTCTAGAACCATGGCCGTTGAGGACAGGATTGCTAGCCTGGAGAATGATCGAGTGGAGACATAGAATCTCTTTGATAGAATCGAGCAATCTATCAAAGATTGTTTCACTCAGACTCAAGTAGAGATCATTAGTCAGTTAACTGCTCTATTAGGCCTTAAATAGTCAGGAAAAGCTAAAGTAGATGAAGGTGCTTCAAATAACGTGAATGGTCAAGCCGAAACTACATCCCACATTAGGATGCAGCCTGAGAAACCTCCTCCTATGGAAAAGGTCCACATTAATCTGGCAGGGACAACACCTAATCATCCGGTGCATATTGGGGCAAATTTTGGAAGTGGTGAAGAAGTTCCAGACCTGAAAACTCTGAATGAGATAGAGAAGATTCGCCCTGAGATTAAACAAAAGTATGAAGAGCGTTGCAAAGCTTTGGAGGATTGTTTGTTGAAATTAAAGAAGGCCAATGAGATGGGGCCCGATGCTACTATAAGGAGCTTGGTAGCTGATTTGGTGCTTCCCCCAAGTTTAAAGCCCTAGATTTTGAGAAGTTTTATGGAACCACTTGTCCAAAGGCCCACCTCAAGATGTATTTTCAGAAGATGGTTGCTTATTTGAAGGATGAAAAGTTACTGATACATTGCTTCCAAGATAGCTTAACTGGCTCAACAGCTTGTTGGTATACACAATTAAGACGAGTGAATATTCATTCTTGGAAGGATCTTTCAGGGACCTTCGTGGAGCACTACAAACATGTTACAGAAATGATTCTAAGTCGAGTGATGCTGCAAGGGATGGAGCAGAAAAGTGACAAAATGCCCCGACAATACGCTCAGAGGTGGAGAGATGTTGTAGCACAAGTGCTACCCCGTTGATGGAAAGTGAGATCGCCAACATGTTTGTCCAAACTTTGAGAGGACCGCTCTTTGAAATGCTTATCAACAATGCTACTCAAAACTTTGCTGACATCGTGATGACTGGAGAACTGATAGAAGCTGCGATAAAGAGTGGTAGAATTGAAAGTGGAGAAAGTTCTCGCAGGAATTATAGAAGGAAGGAAAATGAGGTGAATAATACAAGTACGTATGAGGCTCTGAAGAATGTGAATATTACCTCTACTGGAACTACAGTGGGAAACCCACAGAATTCGAGCAATAGGGACTCCCGTGGGCTAAGAAATGATAGAATGAATTTCACGCCCATTCCGATGACATATGTTGAATTGTATCCTCAGTTGCACGAAGCAGATGTGGTAAGGCCATATCATTTGACGCCCTTACAGCCTACTTACCCTCCATGGTAAAAATCAAATGCCCATTGTGAATTTCATGTTGGGATACCAGGGCACTCGATTGAGATGTACACGACATTTAAGAAGGTGGTGCGGAATTTGATCAACACTAGGATACTAAAGTTTGATAAGCCTAGTTTTACAGCCAATCCCCTTCCAAGTCATGGTGGACATGGGGTAAACGTGATAGAGAAATATGACGGGGCAAAGAGGTCGAAGACTGATGTATCAAAAATAAGATTTCTGTTGAGATGGGTGTTTGAGCAATTATACAATGCCAAGATGATTGAAATTGGTATGAAGGTTGCAATGGAAGTACCTGCCAAGATGTACTATAAATATCACCAAGAGTATGATCATGACATCCAACACTGTCAAGAGTTCAGAGACTTGATTCAAAAGATGATGGACAATAAAGAAATTGAGTTTTTCGAGAAGGTTGGAACAAGGAGGGAAGTTTAGGTGTGTACATCAGAATGTTTCGGGGTAAAGTACGGAGTTCATAAACCTTTGGTTGTATCTGTTAGACCGAAGGTTACAAGTCCAAAACCAATAGTGAACTCGAAGGTATTAATCTCGACCACTACACCGTTTGCTTTTAAGAGCACCAATGCGGTTCCTTAGAATTACACAGCGAATGTAACAATACCAGAAAAAGAGAAACTATAGATGGTAACAAAGCCAAGTGATGAAATGAAGAATGAACCGGAGAACGATAAGCAGCCAGATGTAGAGGCGGTAAATGAAGTGGGCCATTTCACTCGAAGTGGCAGATGCTATTCCTCCCCAGAGATGATGAAAGAAGTTGAGAAGGCTAAAGAAAAAGCAATCGCAACACCGGAAAATATTTTTGAAGAAGACCCCACTCCGAAGATAAATGAACCGGTAACGGAAGAGCAAGCCTGTGAATTTATGAGGTTTCTAAAGCATAGCGAGTACAGTATAGTGGAATAGCTAAAAAAGTAGCCTGCAAGGATTTTAGTTGTGGAGTTGTTGTTCAGTTCTGAAGGGCACCGTAATGCTTTAATGAAGGTGCTTAATCAGACATTTGTGCGAATTATATATCGGTGGATAAACTGGACAGAATTGTGAACCACATCGTTGCTGACAACTACATAACATTTAACGATGATGAAATCTCGGAATGAGGGATGGGGACAGTAAAGGCTTTGAACATTACCACACACTGCAAAGGATATGTGCTGCCTATAGTTTTAATTGATAATGGATTTGCCCTAAATGTCATGCCAATGGCGACTTTGCAGAGGTTGCCTATTGACGACTCCAACATGAAGGCATATCAGAATACTGTGAGAGACTTCGATGGAATGACACGTAACGAGATGGGGAGGATAGAATTATCGTTGTTGATAGGGCCGACAATTTACAACATAGATTTTGTGGTAATGGACATTAAGCCGACATATAATTGTTTACTGGGAAGACCCTGGATCGATTCGTCGGGAGCAGTCCCATCATCTTTCCACCAAAAGCTCAAGTATGTTATAGAGAGGAAGTTGATTAGTGTCAATGCAGAAGAGGATATCATTGCCTCTATAACAACTGATGTCCCATACATTAAGATGGACGTGAATGCCCTGTAATATTCTTTTAGGGCACTGGAATTTGTAAATGCGGCCTTCATCACTGAGGGAAAACCACTCCCGTGACCAAGGTTGTGAAACTGCACCAAAATAACAGTGTGAGAGACGCTCGGAAAGGGTGTAAAGATAGGTAAAGGACTGGGGAAACACCTGCAGGGATGTCTACGTCCAAGGCCCATCATTATAAAGAAAGATCATTTCGGGCTAGGGTTCACTCCTAATGTTCAAGATCGACTGAGGGAGTTTAGGAAAAGGAAGGAACAGAGAAAAGCCCGCATGTAGGGAACTGAAACTTCTTCCAGACTAGTGACATCTTTTGACTTGTCTAACATCTTCAAATCGCATGGATTCAAGAATGTTGAGGAGAAATTGGAAGAAGTTAATCAAGAAACAGCAAGACTGCACGAAGAGGAAATTTTTGGTAGCAATCTGGATGGGCTCTTTATTGGCAGGATTTTCGAGGGTGCTCGGCCTGGTGAACTTTTAGGAATGATCCGACCCTGTGCCCCAGGTGAGACATTGAAGATTTGGAAAGTTGAAAACATTTCCCTTGTAACCAATAAAGAAGCTGAGTAAATATTGGGACCATTGTAGGGCGTGTAGGTGTTCCCTTTTTGTGAGAAAGAAAGTGCACACTCCTGTCAATTTATAGTATATAAGATGTCGAAACCCACGAGGACTGGACAACTTGTCTCATTTCGAAGTTCCTGCACAATGGTAAAGTAAAAGCACAAGTGAATGATTGGTTGAGAACAAGGAGTAAATAAAACACGAGTAATGGAGAAGAGGAGAATCAGGTTGATAGAACGGGCAGGGTTATGCTGCCACTTAGTGTGAAAAATGCATTGTAATAGGTATGAGTTATTCTGTGCTGCCACGATATGCTGCCTCGGCAAGAATGGCAGGCGGCAAACTACGACCCTGTCACGCGGCCGCAGCAGGTCACTGCCACTGCAGGGGTGTGTACTGTCTCGGCAGGTGGAATGGAAAGACGTCCTGGCAGCAAGTTTGGCAGATACTCTAAGTTCGGCAGGATAGTCGACAGTGATCCCTTCTATTTCTAGGTTAGGATACTCGAGATTGCTAACTTGAGGACAAGTGTGGAACCAAGTCAGTCAACTCAGTTAGTGATCCCTTTTAGCCGCTAAAACTTGTGGACTAGTGTGGAACCAAGTTAGTCACGCCTCAACATGTTGTGACCGTACTTAACCCTTTCGTGAGCCTTGCACTTTTGTACCCGAAAAATGGATTCTCTCCAACGACTGGTGTAGAATGATTGGAAGAATGAAGAACAAAGGTTTAAGTAAACTTGGAATATTTTATTGAAGAAATAACTCAAAAACCTAAAACAACTGTTTCACTCTAGTTACAACATAACCCTAACCCAAATAGAATTTAGAACATGGTGGCAGTGAAGAACACAAGAAGAGTCTATAGAAAATCTAGGATGATTTGAACTAGGAGTACAATAGGTATTTATATACTCAAAACTAGGTTAAGTCCTTCTCAAAGTAGAAGTCCTCTAAAGTAGCTTTCCTTCTTTAATATAGCTTTAAATGTCGACTTCTTTGCTAGGAATATGGACTCTTCCTCGTTTGCATTAGCCCGCAAGTAAACTTGGGAATTTCGCTTCGGTAGCCCTAGCCGCTGCTACAGATGTCGGAAAATCATATGAACGCTGACGATAGATTTAGGAGTTTTTACTCTACAAATCGCACTCTAGTTCTCTCAACTTCCATAGTCAGTTGCCGAGGGCAGCAAGGTCGGCAGCAACTCTACTCGGCAGGTGCTCGGCAGTAACTTGTCTTCAGCTGGAACTGCTTCAGTACAGCTCCTGGGTTTTCTTCATTAATATTGTGTCCTCCGTTCCTCGGTTCTCTCGTTCAGCTGTTAGTACCTACATACAAGAATACACTAAAATAGTATCTCTTATTCACATAAATAAATGATAAGTATAGAGTAAGGCAGAACAATGAAATACTGTAAAATGCTATGCATGACCCTACTTATGCCTAAAATATGCTTAAAAACAGTCGTAATAAGAGTTGGAAAGGGTATGAAATATAGGACTTTTAGACACTTTACACACCCCCAAACTCGAACTATTGGTTGTCCTCAAGCAATGCAAGCTAAAGTACTTGCTCTAATAATAGTCAGAAAGATAAACTTGTTTTTAACCTGATTTTCTCCCTCAAGGTCGTTGTACCTATATATAAAACTCAATGAAGGGAAATAAGCGAGAAAATAACTCAAAATTAAATTTCTCATGCTTGTGTGATGTTTGTATATCTGTAAACAAGCTGAATATGCAGAATAAATAATTAAACAAAGATATTGCTGTAATTTAAAGGTTGCTACCGAGGCAGCAAAGTTTCAGCACATTATTTTTTTTAATCAAGGTAGTGGGGGCTTCAGCGTATCACAACTACTCTTCCAGGTCCGACGTTTAGATAGGAGCAAACTAAAGAACCCCGAACCCTTGGAGTAGAGTCATCCCGTGAAGGCTTTCATTTACTCATGCTAATTTGTCCGTCACTTTTAAGCTTTCAGATTCATGGACTTTGATAGCAGCAAAGTGTCCTCGCACATGATTCTTCCTAGAGCCTATTGCGGTCACCTCTAGGGTAACACAACACTTTTCTTTGTTTTTGATTTTGCTGCCTTGACAGTTCTGCATTTTTCTGTGTCTTTTGCCTACCTCGGCGGCTACCTGCAATTATAGTTAGAATTTTGCAATGAAAACAAACAGGCAGTGTTCATCAAATATTCTAATAAATTCAGCAAGTAACTGAGAGGTTTAACACTTTTAGGCAAAAAGAAAAAAATCCAAGTCATATTTCATGCTTATTCCCAAGATTAAGTTCAATTTTTAATTAGGTGCGAAAATAAATTAATCGGCTATCCTATCAAAGGCACAAGTCATAACAAACTTTCCTTTTCCGATTATTACTAAGGCAAGTACAATGCAACTTATATGCGACTAAGAATGCCTACAAATGATATGAGAGCTATCCCCCCCAAACTCGAGATGGACATTGCCCTCAATGCACAAAACAGAAAAGTTAAGAAAATAAAATATACATGTTAAAGGAAACAATAAGAAAACATAATAAATAAAAAATAAAAATAAAAGAAAATAAAAGAAATTAAAAGTTTGCTAAGGGTTGAGAGGAGGCTGGATTCTAGTTAGCTGAGGAGGAGGATGATGTTTGGATGACGAAGCGACGGCTGGTAGATGCCTTGGCGGCAGTTCTAGCAGGTGAGGTCTTTTCTTTCCACGGTGGTTGTACTCTCTTCGGCGTATGTTGTGGCTCTTCTGGAGGCTCGGCAGGGGGAACGGCGGGAGATGCGTCGCTTTCTTCTGACTCGGTCTCGAGGTCCACGGGTTCTTCGGCTATTATGTGCCGCTTCCTCTTCCTTGTTCCTTCCTCTATGGGTGTTGCCGGAGGGATGAATGCCATTGGGAGAAGCCTTCCACTGTATTGGCTATGCAAGCTGGGGAGAGATTCTGACGGTGCCTCTTAGGTGACTCTGCCACTGTGTTTGATGGGGTGGCAGCTGAGTGATGCGCAGAATGCATAGGAGAGGGCACCTGGCGGTCTGTCTGGCGGGCAGCGGCGGTTGGTGGAGTTCTTTGTGCTTGTGATGCTGCTGCAAGCTCTGGAGGGAATGTTGGCATTTTGGGCACATCACCGGGGAATTTCTGCAAGAAATAAGCCACCAAGGCTTCTTGGGTGTCCCCTACGTAGTTCATGAAGGCTAAATGCTGCTGCTCTATCTGTTTTGTATATTCTAAGAGTGTGTGCACCAGCGGGAAGATCTCCTTGTCTGGGCAACATCAATACTGTCGGGGACGGCTGGCATTTCAAATTGTGTGGCAAGGTCTGACTAGGCATTGCTGGTTCTTTCTCCGTATCCTGCATCATCTGAATGCAGACCTTTTTGGTCCAACCCTCCTTGGCAGTTGTAAGCTCATATGTGGGCTCTGCCAGGACTCGAAAGTTGGTGCAGAGACCTGTGATGAGTGATGGAAAGTACAACTTGCCCTTCTTCTTTTTAAAACAATTGTATATTTTCGTGTAGATGATTTCCCCTACGTTGATCGGCCAGTTCATCAGATACTGTGAATTAAGGCGAGGCGCGGCCGGTCAACTGTTAAGTTGTTGGATGTGGGCAGCAGACGCCTTTTCACAAATGTGTTCCATAACATAGCCTCGGGTAGCAGGTGGCGGCACTGGAAAGATCCCACATGTTTTCCCCCCAGCCATGGTGTGTTGGGCTTGCAGATTCTGGCTTTCATCTCCTCATAGTGGGCAGCCGTCAGTGACTGCCTCCATTCCTCGTGCGGGTTGTCATTTATATCGAGGTCGTAATAGCTGTTGATGACATTAGGGTTGAGTTTGACTAACTCCCTGTGGACGTAGACGAAAGGCTTCTCCGGGCAGGGCTAATGGGAGTAGAATTCCCTGACTATAGTGATGTTCGCTATGTCTGGCTGTTGAGCAAACATCTCCCATCCCTTGTAGTGGATGGTTTGGAACAAGGCGGACTCTAGACCACAGTCTCTCGTTTGCTTCATGTAATGGAAGCCTTGTTCCTCCCAGACGGCCTGCTTGGAGAATTTTGCTCTATATCTCTCCTCGTTCACCTTGAAGCAAAACCTGCTATAGATGGGTTTTGGGTTGATGTTGATACCATGTCAGCGGTTGTTGCTGACTGAAACTAGAAAGGAAATATTATGAGAGAGCAAGAGAATAAGATAGAAGCTAGCAAAAAGATGGAAGTAAAGTAAAATGAAGTGAGTGAGTGGTTTATATAGGAGCTGCCGAGAAGTGTCGGGGGCGACATTAAATGATCAACGGTCAAATTTCCTAGCACACGTTACAGATTTTTCTGCCTGTTATTTTCGGAGCCGTTGGCAACTAGCCGTTACGCTTTGTTGCGCTGGTTGCTGACTCGGTAGGATGGTGGGCGGTCTTCTTGCTGGTCTTCCTTTGTAATCCCACTCTTTTATTCTTGATCCTAAAATAAAAATAAAAATAATTAAATGAATTTTGATAAATGAAATGCTGAAAGTTATTCTAATCCTAAAACACAATAAACTCTAATCCTAATGCATAAAATTAAAAATAAATATAATAAAATTAAAATAAAAATTAAGTTATGTTGGGAGTGCATTTGGGTGCATCTCCAAGACATAACCACTTCCTGAGTTGGTTTAGCTTTTTCTCCTCTCCTGGGGGGGCCCTCTTGTTCTTTCAGATGCTGCATTGTAAGGTCCTTCAATCTGCTCCTAGGTTGGGCGCGGCAACTGCTGCTCTGTCCTGTTTCCATACTAATCTTGGCAGCTCTTGTATCCGGGCTTTCTTATCCTTCCTCTAAGGGTTGAAGCACATTCATCCTTATGCTCTGATCCTCTACCTTCATTGTTAACTCCCCAAGTTCCACATCTATCATCGTTCTTCCCATGGACAAGAAGGGTCGCCCAGGAATGATAGGGGCTTTCTCGTCAGCCTCACAATCAAGGATGAGGAAGTTGGCAGGGAGAATTAGGTTGCCCACCTTTACCAGTATGTCGTCATTCTTTCCCTCCGACTGCACAAATGAGTGATCAGCAAGTTTAAGCATGACGGAGGTTCGTTTGGCAGGTCCAATACCTAGTTTGTCAAAGACGGCCTTTGGCATCAGGTTGATGCTAGCTCCCAGATCACACAGGGCTCTGGTCTCGTGCTTGCTGCCAAGCCTGTGTGGTATAATAAAGCTGCCCAGATCTGTCTGCTTGGGCGGCAGCTTGTTATGCAGCATAGCCATGCACTCTTCAGTGATGGCCACCGTCTCGAATTCCCCTATCCTCTTCTTCTTAGAAACCATGTCTCTGAGATGCTTAGCATAGTTTGGCATGCTTTGTATGGCTTCTATCAGAGGAATATTAATATGCACTAGTTTCATAATATCCAGGAATTTTCTGAATTGGTGCTCCTGTTGTTGTTGCTTGAGCTTTTGGGGACATGGTGCTAGCACGCGGAAGTCCTCTATTTGCTCCTTGCTTAGGGGCTTAGTCCGAGACTCCGGGGAGGATCACCCTTGTCAGGGCTGCTTTCATGTTTTGTTGCTAGGTGGCTGAAGTATGTGTTGCTGTTGGGGCGGCTAATATCGGTGCTACTGAGGCAGGTTTACTTGTCTGTTTCGGCTGAGTTCCTGGCTGTTTTACCATCCTTGGTTCATCCAGCTGCTTCCCACTTCTTGTAGATATAGCCTTGCAATGTTCATAAGTGGGCTTGGCTGCTTCTGGCGGGCTGCTGGATGATGCTCCCATAGTCCGGCTGTGGTAGATTTCGGTGAACTTCCCAAATTGGGTCTCCAGGTTCTTAATGGTAGCCTCTTGGTTATTCATCTTCATCTTCGTCCTTTCCATAAAAGACTCAGTTTTCTCAATAAATTTATTTGTATAAACAATAAATTCACCAGTTTGTTTCATAAAGGTTTGAAGAGTTGCTTCTAGTGAATTATTGTGTTGTGGCTGCTGAGTCTGCTGCTAGGACTGATTCTGCTGGTAGCCTCCCTGTAGCTGTTGTGGATTTGTAGTTGTCTTTGGGTTGCTCCAGGAGAAGTTGGGATGGTTTCTCTAGTTAGGATTATAGATGTTCTGGGCAGGCCTACTATTCCTCTCATATCCTACCATATAGTTTGTAGATGCAGTCAGAGGAATCGTGGTTGCTGCCACATTCGCCACAGAATGGCTCAACTGCTTTTGCTCGATGGACCTTCCCAGGGGATTGCACCATCTTCATCACCAACTCCGTTAGAGTGTCGAGGCGGGCATTTACAGAATCTGAGGCTTCTACCTCATTTGCAATTGATGGCCGCCTTGTGCCACCTCGGTGGGCTGTCGGGTATTTATAATCGTTTTTAGCTGCTATGTTTAGCAGCCGCAGTGCTTCCTCTAGAGGTTTGTCTAGGATGATATCGTTGACCGACGCATCTATCATTATCTGAGTTGGGTAGTTAACCCCATTGTAGAATATAGATACCTGAGTCCAAGCCGGTAGACCATGTAGTGGGCAGTTATTCAACATTTGTTGGTACCGCTCCCATGCCTCGTACATCGGCTCGTCATCCCCTTGTCTAAAGGCTGTGATCTCATTCTGCAGTCTATCGATGACGTTGGACGGGCTGAATTGGTGTAGGAAGTTTTTGTATAGCTCCACCCATGAATTAAAAGATCCGGCTCGCTGGTTGTTCAACCACTGTTTTGCCCTATCCCTTAGTGAATAGGGAAATAGCCTCAACCATAGTACGTCCTGGTGAACCCCATGTATCTTGAATGCCTCGCAAATGTCCAAGAATCCTCGTAAATGTTGTCGAGCATCTTCTGTGGCAGTCCCTCTGAAGTGCCCTAGTGTGTTTATCATGTTGAACATGACGGGATTCAATTCAAAATGGTCTGCCCCTATCTTTGGTTCAGTCACTATTTGCTCGAACCTTTGAAAGTCATGTTCAAGGTAGTCTCTCGTTGTCCGCACTTGGGGTGGATCAGGGGGATCATGCCTCTGCTGTTCTTGTGGTCCTCTGGGCGGCAAGTCATGTTGCCCGCCCCTGCCATTGATGGCATCAATTGGGGGGTCCTCGTTTACTATGGTCTCTTCCGTTGCCTTGCCTTTGTCTTTGTTCTTTAAGGCTTACATGATCTCCCTCTTAATTCTTCTAGTTTCACGCTCGAGATCGTCGTAAATAATGAAATTTCCTTTAGGGTTAGCCCTGGTCATACACTTGCAAAAGACACGGTAAATTTTTTTTTCGATGAAAAAATAAAAAAAAAATAAAAAGTAAAAAGGTGCATAAATTGAAAAATGAAATTAAATGTTACCGATCCCCGGCAACGGCGCCAAAAACTTGTAGGGCGTGTAGGTGTTCCTTTTTTGTGAGAGCGCAAGTGCACTCTCCTGTCAATTTATAGTATATAAGATGTCGAATACCACGAGGACTGGACAGCTTGTCTCGTTTCGTAGTTCATGCACAGTGGTAAAGTAAAAGCACAAGTGAATGATTGGTTGAGAACGAGGAGTAAATAAAACACGAGTAATGGAGAAGAGGAGAATCAAGTTGATAGAACTGGCAGGGTTATGCTGCCACTTAGTGTGAAAACTGCATTGTAATAGGTATGAGTTATTTTGTGCTGCCACGATATGCGGCCTCGGCGGGAATGGCGGGTGGCAAACTACGACCCTGTCACGCAGCCGCAGCAGGTTACTGCCACTGCAGGGGTGTGTACTGTCTCGGCAGGTGGAATGGAAAGACGTCCTGGCGGCAAGTCTTGTAGATACTACAAGTTCGGCAGGATAGTCGACAGTGATCCCTCCTATTTCTAGGTTAGGATGCTCGAGATTGCTAACTTGAGGACTAGTGTGGAACCAAGTCAGTCAACTCGGTTAGTGATCCCTTTTAGCCGCTAAAACTTGTGGACTAGTGTGGAAGCAAGTTAGTCACGCCTCAACACGTTGTGACCGTACTTAACCCATTCGTGAGCCTTGCACTTTCGTGCCCGACAAATGGATTCTCTCAGACGACTAGTGTAGAAAGAATAGAAGAATGAAGAACAATGGATTAAGTAAACTTGGAATATTTTTATTGAATAAATAAAGCAAAAACCTAAAACAACCGTTTCACTCTAGTTACAACATAACCCTAACCCAAATAGAATTTAGAACATGGCGGCAGTGAAGAACACAAGAAGAGTCTATAGAAAACCTAGGATGATTTGGACTAGGAGTACAATGGGTATTTATATACTCAAAACATGTTAAGTCCTCCTCAAAGTAGAAGTCCTCTAAAGTAGCTCTCATTCTTTAATATAGCTTTAAATGTCGACTTCTTTGCTTGGAATGTGGACTCTTCCTCGTTTGCCTTAGCCAACAAGTAAACTTGGGAATTTCACTTCGGCAGCCCTAGCCGCTGCTACAGATGTCGGAAAATCATATGAACGTTGGTGATAGATTTAGGAGTTTTTGCTCTACAAATCGCGCTCCAGTTCTCCCAACTTCCATAGTCAGCTATCGAAGGCAGCAAGGTCGGCGACAACTCTACTCGGCAGGTGCTCGGCAGCAACTTGTCTTCAGCTGGAACTGCTTCAGTACAGCTCCTGGGTTTTCTTTCTCAGCATTGTGTCCTCTGTTCCTCAGTTCCCTCGTTCAGTTGTTAGTACCTACATACAAGAATACACTAAAACAATATCTCTTGTTCACCTAAATAAATGATAAGTTATAGAGTAAGGCAGAACAATGAAATACTGTAAAATGCTATGCATGACCCTACTTATCCCTAAAATGTGCTTAAAAACAGTCATAATAAGAGTTGGAAAGTGTATGAAATATAGGACTTTTAGACACTTTACAACCATATTATACCTTTGCCCGCGAGTATAGGAGGATTGTTTGTAAAGGGTCGTTATACATAATCATTTTAATAAAGATGCTTTCCATGCTGATTCACAAATGGCAAACTTGTTTTTAATTTTTTTGCATCCTTTTCAAAATATATTATTATTTCCTTTGCAGGTCTTCAACTATCGACTGCATGAATGATCCTAAACCTAATCCTGGAGTAGGTCTTGAACATCCAGTATGTCTAGCGGATATCAATGAAGTCGAGGATGAAACAGAATGTGAAATCCCTGAAAAATTACTAAGGTTGGTGGAAAAGGAAGACAAGCATATCTTGCCTCATAAAGAAGAGTTAGAGGTTCTCAATCTGGGAACAAAAGAGGCCAGAAGAGAAGTAAAGATAGGGACATTTTCGTCAGAAAAGAAGCAAAAACTGATTGATCTGCTGTGAGAGTTCAAAGATGTCTTCGCCTGGTCCTATCAAGATATGCCAGGATTGAATACCGACATAGTGGTACACAAATTGCCCATTAGACTAGAATGCAAACCGGTTCAACAGAAGCTTAGAAGATTGAGATCGGAAATGGTGATAAAGATAAAACAAGAGGTATAGAAATAGATTGATGCTGGTTTTCTTACAGTGTCCCAATATCCAGAGTGGGGCCAATATAGTTCATGTACCGAAGAAAGATGGGAAGGTACGAATGTGTGTCGACTACAGAGACCAAAATAGAGCCAGCCCAAAAGATAATTTTCCTTTACCACACATAGATATTCTGATTGACAATACGTCGGGCCATTCATGGTTTTCCTTCATGGATGGTTTCTCGGGGTACAATCAAATAAAAATGAATACAAAAGACATGGTCAAAACGACGTTCATAACCTTATGGGGCATGTATTGCTACAAGGTAATGCCTTTTGGACTAAAGAATGCTGGGGAAACTTATCAACGGACGATGGTTACTTTGTTTCATGATATGATGCACAAAGAAGTTGAGGTGTACGTGGATGATATGATCGTCAAATCCCATACTGAAGAAGAACATATCCAAAATCTGAGGAAGTTGTTCTTGTGATTGAGAAAATACCAGTTGAAACTCAACCCTAACAAATGTACCTTTGGAGTAACATCTGGAAAACTCCTTGGGTTTGTTGTTAGTAGAAGAGGAATTGAGATAGATCCAGATAAAGTGAAGCTATTCAGAACTTGCCACCACCTAGTTCACAAAAAAGAAGTTCGTGGATTCCTTGGTAGATTGAATTATGTTTCTCGGTTCATTTCTCAATTAACTGATAAATGTGATCCAATCTTCAAGATGATAAAAAAGAATAACCCTGGAGAGTGGAATGAAGAGTGGCAAGAGGCACTTGACAACATCAAAAAGTATTTGACCAATGCTCCTATATTAGTAGCTCCAGTTCCCGATAGACATCTGATCCTTTACTTGACGGTCTATGAAAACTCAATGGGATGTGTGATGGGGCAACACGATGATACAAGAAAGAAGGAAAGAGCCATTTATTACATGAGCAAAAAGTTTACTGAATGTGAAGTGCGGTACCCACCCATACAAAAGTTATGTTGTGCTTTGGTCTGGGTAACCCGAAGGCTCAGACAATATATGTTGTACCACACTACATGGCTAATTTCCCGTCTTGATCCATTGAAGTTTATGATGGAAATACCTGAATTAACCGGAAGGTTGGCACGTTGGAAAATGTTATTATCAGAGTTCGATATTGTGTATGTGAGCCAAAAAGCAATAAAAGGAAGTGCCATAGAAGATTTATCAGCCAATTGTGCAACGGAGGATTATGAGCCCCTGAACCTTGATTTCCCAGATGTGGATGTGATGAATATCTCCACAGCGAAAACCGGAATCCTAGATAATGAAACTTGGAAATTATATTTCAATGGAGCAGTTAATGCCCTTGGACGAGGAATTGGAGCAATATTAATTTCTCCAGATAATGTACATTACCCGTTCACAAGCAAGTTAGAATTTCTTTGTACCAATAACATGGAAGAATATGAAGCTTGTGTCATGGGCCTGTGAGCTGCTATTGAAAGAAAGATAGAAGTCTTGAAAGTATATGGGGATTTAGCGTTGGTGATCTACCAACTTCGTGGAGAATGGGAAACAAAGGATGTAAAGTTGATTGAGTACCGAAAACTGCTCGTAGAGCTAATAAAAGAATTTGAGGAAATTACCTTTACATATATCCCTAGGGAAGACAACCAAATGGCGGATGCCTTAGCTACACTGGCTTCGGTATTCCTATCAAAAAAACCGGAAGACATGATGCCAGTTCGCATGCAAAGTTACGAAACCTATGCTCACTGTTGCAGAATAGAAGAAGTTGATAAGCATCCCTGGTATTATGACATTCTACAATATCTAAAGTATCAGACTTATCCTCTGGAGGCAAATGACAATGAAAAAAGAACTATCAGAAGAATGGCTTCAGGATATGTACTCGATGGAGAAATTTTATACAAAAGGGTAAAAGATCAGATTCTGCTAAGATGTGTTGATGTCAATGAAGCAAAGAACATTATGGCAGAAGTACATGGTGGGATATGTGGTACATATGCAAACTCGTTCTCAATAGCCAGGAAAATCATAAGATACAACTATTATTGGACAACTATGGAAGGAGATTGCGTTGAATATGCCAAGAAGTGTCATAAATGTCAGATATATGCTGACAAGATTAATTCTCCACCAGTACTTGTTCATACAATGAACTCACCATGGCCCTTTGCTGCTTGGGGCATGGATGTCATTGGGCAAATTCATCTTAAAGCTTCAAACGGACATCGCTTCATCCTTGTGGCAATAGATTATTTCACCAAATGGGTAGAAGTAGCCTCTTATGCCAACATTACAAGAACAAAAGTCAGTAAGTTCCTAAAGAAGGAAAGAATTTGCCGATACGGTTTACCAGAAAGTTTCGTCACTGATAATGCCACAAACTTCAACAATAAAGTGATAGCAGAGGTGTGTGAACAATTCAAAATCATACACCAAAATTCTGTGACTTATCGCCCTAAGATGAATGGAGAAGTGGAGGCAGCCAACAAGAACATCAAGAAGATCATATCGAAGACAACAGAAGCTTACAAAGATTGGCATGAGAAGCTTCCCTTTGCGTTGTTTGCATACCGAACTTCAATACGAACCTCATCTGGGGCAACACCTTACTCTCTGGTCTATGGGACAGAAGCAGTACTCCCTGTTGAGGTCGAAATTCAATCTCTTCGAGTTTTGTCCGAAGTAAAGTTGGATGATGAGGAATGGCTACATGGTCGGTTTGATTAGCTAAATCTCGTTAAGGAAAAGAGGTTGAGGACAATCTGTCACAGCCAAATATACCAGAAAAGGATGATGCAGGCATATGACAAAAAGGTGCAGCCGAGAGAATTCTGAGAGGGGATCTTGTGTTGAAAAAGGTCCTGCAAATACATTGAGATGATCGTGGAAAATGGATGCCTAACTTAGAGATGCCTTATGTTATCAAAAAAGCTTTCTCTGGAGGAGCGTTGATACTGACTGAAATGGACGGCAAAGAGTTACACAAGCCAATGAACTATGATTCAGTCAAGAAGTATTACCTGAAGAATTTGAAAAAGAGAATGAAAAAAGAAAAAAAGCGGAGTGAAAACCCAAAAGGGCGCTTCCGCAAATGAAAATATCTACGGTGAAAACCCAAAAAGGGCACCTTAGTTATATCAAAAAAAAAGAGAAAAAGAGAAAACAAAAATAAAAGGGGGTTCAAGATGAAAATCCGCAAAATGGCGTCTTGAAACCAAAGGAGGATATGAGCTGAAAACCTGTTAAGGCAGCTCAAATAAATAAAGTTAGGCATATGATAATTAGGACATCTCAGACACTTGGTATTTTGGAAGGGATTTCACATCTGCAAACATTCTGGCAACATTTGACGACCGTTGGGCATGAGTGCAGGCTCAGCCCTATATCTGGTCGATGGGGTGGATGTATCCTTCAAGCTTTGGATGCCCGTAGATCTGACTTTGTTTCTTGATTTTATTGTTTGCCATGACTATTTCGAACTCTGTTGTATTTCGATTTATAAGCTTCAATAAAATTCATGAAGTCACTTCCAAGCTTTTTTTTTATTCCAAAGTGTAACGGGGTTTTTTTCGCAAATCAAGTTCCCCGCTACTTTTGAAAAATATTCAATTTGATTTGAAAAGGGGGGTTTTAAAAATGATTCGAATTTGAGAAAAAACCTTTTAAAAAATCTTTTTCTCGGTTTGGAGTCACCACCGGCCACTATGGTAGGCCAGACACCGTAAAAACAAAACCAGAGATTCATTTGAAAGGGTTCGGGAGTTGGTTACGTGTGGGGAAGGGTTAGCACCCCTATCACGCCCGGAAATCGGTACCAAAACAATTGTTGCCTTTAATTGATGGAAATTATTCAAAATTTAAGAAGACTTTAATTAGGGGTTCTTGATTGAAAACGAACTTTAATCATACGAGCTCTTTCAAATCGGTGGTTTTGAATTAATTCGTCGTTTAATTAAAAAGGATGACGGTACACCGGACCAAAGACTAAACCGACGTCATATAAGACTGACTGTCGTGTTAGTTTAGGGTTCGGATCCCGTACGTCACCTTTATGCATGATCCAAGCAATTAAAGGATGATGCTATGGTCTTGTTCGTTTAAATTACGGATTTACCTTTAGACGATTCGAATTAATCCGAATATTCGCGGGACATCCAATAAGCTAGGCTAGTCGACCCGAATACGCGAATTAATAGGTATCTCCGTTTTAAAATTAAGGTTAATTAATACACGAATTAAAATGCTAAAAGTCTCATGAAATGACATCATAAATGCATGTTGCAAAGATATACTCGAATCATCATGAAAAGACAAAATGCGCACACATTAAAAAAAACATTATATACACATTAAATGAACACAACAACATGCGAAATGACATATATTCGATACAAACACATAATAAAAAGGCATGAATATAGGCATGAATAATGACATCCCAAAAATGACATGCAATATATATATATATTCGATGTAAACATAAAAAATGCATGAATGACAACATATAATATGACATAAATGAAAAACAAAGAAATAAATAAAATGCAAACTGACAGGGACCACCTCTGTAATAAACCCATTTAAAAAACTAATTAAACACGAAATTGGGGCTTAATTACAAGAAGACAGAAAGCCAGTGGGACTAAAACCGTGATTTTACCATCCGAAAATCAATTTAAACAAGAACGGTGGCAAAATTGAAAACATTTGAAAAATGACGAGGACTGCGGGGAGGGTTTTAAAAAGCGGAAGTCCTCCCCGCGTAATTAAAAGGATGCGGAGGCCCTTAAAATGCGATTGTACCAATTTTAAAAAGAAAAATAACTATATAAGCAAACCTAAAAACATATTTGGCCCCCTTTCTTTATTTTCAAAATCCTAAATCGGGAGAGCTCCCATCCTCTTCTCTGTATCTCCGGCGCCGCAGAGGGGTTCCGGTTGCCGTTGCCGGCGTCGGAACCCTAAAAAAAACTTTTTTCCGCTTTTCCGAAACCACAACAATCGATAAGCTCTTTCCCTTTTTTTAAATAAAAAACGTTTCTCCTTTTTCGTTTAAAAACCAAGAAACCGAAACAAAAAAAACACAAACTTACCCCTTTCGGCGTCACCGGCTCACCATGCGTGGCTTCCGAGGGAACCAGAAGGCTTGTCGCCGGCAACGGGGAAATGGAGAAGAAGGAAGACCGACGAGGGTAAACCCTAACCCCTTTTGTTTTTTTTATTTTATTTGTTTGCGATTCGAAAACAAGAAATGAAATGAAGATGGTGTTAATACCTCTGGAATTCTCTTTTTTGCTTGTATTGATATGAAGACGATTACATTATATCTGAAAAATTTTGAATCCTGAAAAATCCTCTCTGAAAAATCCTCCTCTTACAATTTTTTCTCTCAAAAAAATCTCTCTCTCTTACAATGCTTGCTTCGGGTTTTTATAGCCCCGGAATTACATTTTCTTTGATTTACATAAATCAAAGGAAAATTGCTATTGGCTCTGTCAAGGTTTTGTTGGTATTCATGTCTGATTTTGGTTGCTGCATGCCGTTGCGATTTGTTTCTGCGATTTCCGTTTCTGACATTTTTGGTTGTGGCTGTGTGCCATTTCTAAATTTGTTGCGTTTTTGCCTCTGAAATTTGTCTCTGTTGTATGCATGTGACTCGTGAGGAGGGGACCAGAGGGCTCGGCTGTTCTGAGGTCGTGGAGTCGATCCAGACCATCGGAGATGGATCTGGACGGTTGGGGAATTCGGAGGGGCTCGGGCGTGACGGACACGCGCGCGTGGGAAACTGAAGCGACGCGCGTGGATAGCACGCGCTTGGGAGAGACCCGATCTCGGCCGTTCGATGAGCCTTTGATCCAGCGGTGGAGATTGTGCGGCGCTGAGGTGTTGGGAGAGGGCCTCTAGGGTTTCTATCCTCCGAGAGCAATCTGGACCGTTAGATCTAGATCCCGGATCTAACGGTGGGAAATGGGGGGCGGCTGCAAGAAAACATAAGGGTGTTAGGGTTTTCCTTTAGATTAGATTAGGGTTTATTTTTGGGCCATCTGGCCTTGTAATATTTTTTGGGTTTTTTTAATTTGTGTAATGGACTTCAAATTAAAAACTGTGGGCTTTTATTTAATATGTTGGGCTCTTATTTAATTTTTTTGTTTTTTTAGATTTGATTAATTATAATAATAATACTTATAGTATGATAATAATAATAATAATAATAGGTAAAAATATGATTGGCAAGTATAATAATAGTAATAATAGATAATATATATTGTTTTTCTCTTGTTTCGCTTTTATTTTCAACTTTTCGATATATGTAAAGTAATAAAGCCCATTATTAAAAATAAAAGAAATCGGGTCTAACACCCCGGACAAAATTAGTGATTACACAAAGAATCTTAAAATGGTTGATATAATGAAAAAGCGGATGATTTCATGGTATTACTATGTTTTCAAAGTGCAGGTGAACCTTGTCACTCGGGGTACTGAAGAAGAGTGTACAGGAAAAGATGGTGTAAAATTGAAGATCGACCACAAAGATGACAACAGAGTCTGCCACCCGAAGAACAATGATCTTTTTCTCCACGTTTATGATGAGATGATCAGAACCACAAGACAACCACATTATCATGTTCCTTTGAGTCAGCACCTCGGTTAGGATAGTTCATGAAGACCTCGAATGGAGAAGAATGTCTGCAACCCCATGATCTACTGTTGTGAACAATCATTTTGTAAAGACCCTTGGATTTGGAAAAACTTTAACATTGAAAGATTGGGTATATGCAATGTTGACCAAACAACATATGATTGGCCAAGACAAGATTTCGTCAGTTATAATACATCTTCTTTATTATGTATCAAAAGGAAAAAGAAGAAGAAGAAGAAGAAGAAAAGAGAAAGAGAAAGAGAAAATTGAGGTGAAAACCTAAAGAGGCGCCTTAAAAAAGAGCCAAAGTGAAAACCTGAAAGGGCGCTTTAGAGTAAAGGACCAGAAACACAGAAAGAAGTTTGTGACGGTCGATTTTGAATGTGGGATGGGAATTAAATAAGAAGTACCAAAAGGGGTCCTAAAAGAGCAGAGGCTGATTGATAGATCTCAATAAACCATGGTTCATGCATCATGTAGAAAAGTAAGGTCATGCTAACCCTCATATTTTAGTTGTTTTGACAGGAAGTAGATGGAAAAAGTAGAACTCCTAATGAGAAGAGTTCGCCCAGCAAAGAAGGATTCATAATGTGAAGAGTCTGCCCCAGCAAAGAGGAACTCATAATGAGAAGAGTTCGCCCAGCAATGAAGGATTCATAAGGAGAAGAGTCCGCCCCAGCAAAGAATAACTCATAATGAGAAGAGTTCGCCCAGCAAAAAATGATTCATAATGAGAAGAGTCCGCCCCAGCAAAGAAGAACTCATAGTGAGAAGAGTTCGCCCAGCAAAGAAGGATTCATAATGAGAAGAGTCCGCCCCAGCAAAGAGAAATTCATAATGAGAAGAGTTCACCCAACAAAGAAGGATTCATAATAAGAAGAGTCCGCCCCTAGAAAGAAGAACTCATAATGAAAAGAGTTCGCCCAGCAAAGAAGGATTCATAATGAGAAGAGTCCGTCCCAGCAAAGAAGAACTCATAATAAGAAGAGTTTGCCCAGCAAAGAAGGATTCATAATGTGAAGAGTCTGCCCCAACAAAGAAGAATTCCAAATGAGAAGAGTTTGTCCCGCGAAGAAGGATTCCTAATGAGAAGAGTCCGGTCAAATAAAGATAGAGTTTCCAATGAGAAGAGTTCATCCCCTGTTAAAGAAAGAGAGAAAGGAAGACTGAATAATTTCATAATGAGATGAACAACTTCAGGATCCCATAAATAGATGGCTCGGACAAAATCCGTGTCTTTTCATTCTTTGCCTATTCTTGTTCCACATCAATGAGCAAAGAGGGGCAGCTGTAGAACCCGTATTTTGTCCGAGTATATATATATATATACTAAGCAAGTAAATAAAAAATAAAACTCAATAATAGCCTATAAACAAATAAATGTCCATTATACCTATCACAAAGTCCATTTTACATCATATAAAATATCCCAAACCCAAATCACATGTTATCAGGCCCATTACAAAGTTCATTCCTGCCCAAATTATACACAGGTCTGCCCAGAAAAACACAAATAGCCCAATTGTGTTTTTAAAGCCCGCCAAAAATGGACACGTTGCGACCTCTCACTGGTCTATACAGATTCACGCGGATCACCCCTCAGCTGGAGCCAGCTGGCTTCGCCAGCGCTGGCGATGACGTCACGCTGCACTACTAATATAAATAGAGAGAGAAAGTCATTAATGACAATAATTGGGCTATCATTTCGATCATAATTGAAGGGAGAGAGAAAAGAAAATGAAAGGTTACCTGGAGTTGATGAGACGCACCATTTGCCGGAGAAGACAACGGAAGCCACTGCTACATCGCCAGAATACACCAGAAGGTATTATTTTTCTCTCCTCTTTTGTATTCTTGCACTATAATCACAAAACAAGTCGAATACAAGTTAAAAATAGAGAAACCATAAACCTAATCTTTAGATCTAGATCCTAAGTACCAGAAAACAGTGTCTAAACCCAAAATAAGCTAGAGATTTGAAACTGAAATTAAAAATAAAAGAGAGAAGAGACACTTATATCGAATCTTGGCCAATGTGAGCATCGCCGGAGTGAGAAAATGAAGAACTAGGTCGTGTCGGAGTCGAAAATGATAGAGAGTGGAGGGCTTTTCGATTCGGGTAGTTAGTTTAGGAGTGGAAGTCGGGAGTTTCTAACGAAACGGGCTTTAGATCTAGGCTTAGGATGAAAAATGAGGCTATTGGGTAAATTTAGGGTTCTGGCGACGGCAGAGGTGGTAGCCGAAAGTTGCAGACGGTGGCCGGAGAATTAGGTTTGGTCCAGGAAGATGACCATAATGTTTTCGGTCACCGGAGTGAGGTTGAAGATGATCAGAAAGGGAAAGAGGGTGGTCAAAAATCGCCATATGGCGGTTGGAAATCGCCTTACGACGGCTGAAAATCGCCATATTGCAGCCGGAAATCGCCAAAGGGCGGCCAGAAATTGCATTTGAGAGGATTTTTGGGTTGAGTTGAGTTGAGACCGAGTTAAAAATGAAAAAATGGGCGAGTGGGCTCGGGCATGAACTTTTATAGTGCGACGTCGTTTTGGCGAGTTGGGTAAGAGAGGATCCGCGTGTTTTTATGTGGATCTAGATACGGGCCCGCAACCTAGCCCGTAATCCAGTATCTATTTTAGACCGTTTAGGACCGAACCGTGAAGGCTAAACCACCCTGTCAAACCGATTTTAATAGATTTGGGCCGAATTATTGGGTTTAGGTCAGAATTTTTAACAAATTTGGATTTGGGCTTTCCAGTTTCTTCCCTTTTACATTTTAGTCACTTAAAATTTGTAATTCAACCTTTAGACTTTGATAATATTTCAGTTCAATCCTATAATTGTCTAGTTGCTTTAATTGTTTTAATTGAATTTAATTTATTGTTTGATTATGTATGCTTGCATTATTTAAAAGGCATGTAGTATATTTGTTAGGAAAACTAATCAATTAGCTAAGAATTAATTAGAAGCCTTAGTATAGGCTATTTAACTACATAATTGAATAGAAAATGTCATTGTAGCAAATAAATGGATATTTGAAATAAAGTTTGAATATTCAAGATTGATTAGTATCACATTGTAGAGTGATGTTAATCAATGAATACTCAAATTAAAATTTTAATGTTCCATTTTAACTTAGAAAATGAAAATTGCACTTAACTAGTTTAATTAAAATTAAAATAAGATAAATAATTAGTAACACCTTAATTAGGAATATTGTTACTTTTGGATCCATTAAAGGTAGTGTCCATATTATTTGGATGTTACCATTTGTGTCCAAAAATTGATAATATTCTTAGATTTCTTAATTAATTAAATTAATGGGGTCTTAATTAAATTTTACTTAAAATGAACAAGACAATAATTTGGCATGCATCAAACATTTTGTGTTAATGTACATTTTGAATAAAAATTGAAGTGTCCTAATGTAACTAGACGTTTCATAATTATATTCATCCAAAATGTATTTTCTTACAAAAAAATGTTTCCATTTGGAATAAAATCTATTTTACAATTAAAAGAATTAATTAAATTCAGATTAATTTTTGAAATGCCAAAATGTCACATGGAATTAAAAAGGTATCGATAACGGGCGTTCGTAGGGGTGCTAACCCTTCCCTACACGTAACCGACTCTCGAACCTGAATTTTATTAAAAGAATCTCTGGTATGCTTTTTATGGTGTCTGGTCTACCAAAGTGAACGGTGGCGACTCCAAAACGATTTTTAATAAAATAAAGAAAATTTGATTAAAAATGGAAAACTCCGAATTTTAAGATCAAATTAATTAAAAAAACCCAATTTTCAAAACCCTAATCGTCATGTTATTTTTTCACAAACGGGTCTAAAAAACGATCGCGGCGGTATGTTAAAAAAATACACGTGTTGATTGAAAAGACGCCTACTAATGTTCATCATTACAATATTTATTAAATTTCAGAGAACAAGCGAGAGAAACTATACTTATATCATACTAGTCTTTTTAGCATTATGATTAAATGTAACTGTTTAATAAAAAATATTATCATTCCAAAAATAAATAAAAAATATTATTATTTATTTGAAGAACTCGACTCCTAGTGTATTCGAGTTCGTCTTCCTATAAGAAAAAAAAAACTAACTCAAGAAACTATGTTATTCTAAAATAATTTTAGAAATTAATCTTACTTTTACCTATATTCCGAGAAAAAACTTTAAATTAATTAAAAAAGTATCAGAAACAACGAAAAAAATCATATTACAACGTAAAGAAACACAAAAAGTGTATGGAAAACTAGTAAGAGAGACAAGTACATGTTGGGAATTTTTTGGCGGAATAATAGAGATGGAGATAAGATAAAAATTAACTACACTCAAAGAAGACAATATTTAACATGCTTTAGTTTCTTTGGTTTACCTTCATGATCCAAAGAAATAAAATATCATTTCACTATTGTTATAATTTTTGTACGAAAAAAACTACAAACCCCCCTCACAACAACATAAATTTCTTTGTAGCATCCTAAAATTGACCCGACTCATTCGAAGGATCCAAGATGCTATATTTGGTCACCTAGTGGCTGACTACAATGTTTCATACCATTGTTTAGTCAAATCAATTAAATCATTCTATACACATAGGTATATTAAAAAAAATAAAACATTTTATAAAACAATAACTCAAATAAAAGTCATAGTATAAAACAAGTGAAATAATTACAAAGGTCCATGTTACAAAATGTGGTATGTAAAAATACCGAGAATAGACAGTTATAGACTCTCAAGTGTAAGGTCCTATGAATATATATTTCAAATAAATACAACTATTGTACTTTGGTATAATTAAGTTGTTGAAATTGTTATAACCAAAAATATTCATACGAATATTAAACCCAAGATCCATACATGCCAAATCATTAAGAACAAAGACTAGATTTTGCGGAAGCGTACCTGAATCCATTGATAGAGATTTTCCAGAGAGGGTTTGATCTTCCAAGATGATAGGTTACCTCTTGCCACACAACTCTCTGACGGGGAAGGAGAGATATGCAAGTTAACCTAGATCTCGGGGACCACTACCCTTTATATAAACTGAATTAAAATCAGTTTATTAATATTTACAACTCTGCCCCTCATTGAGTTATAAATTTAACTTATGGTATCTACACTTTTAACTCCATGACAATTTAATACCTATAACACGTGTAACATAATTGGTCACTTAATTTTCGTGTTAAACTTTATAATAGCAACATACATTATACATATGTGCCCATTATTATTGGATAACCCAACAATCTCCCACTTGGGCAACATATGTTTCCTGACAAATGTATAACCTTATGAGCTCAAAATTTGCTATCATACAATAGGTATTCTTTAACAATCTCGTCCATCAACTATATCTATATAGGATCAAAGCGGTCTTCGCCATATCAATCATGACTGGACCCATCAATGGTCACGTATACAAACACAATCAAATGACATAGATCAATCATGGATGCGTAGCATGGAAATTACATGTAAATGTGAACCGAACATGCCTATTTCCAACTGGTCCTCTTTAAACTTAAGTGAGGTCCTTATCAAAAATAAGAAAAAGAGTGAATAAACTGAATACTTAATTTCTGATCAGAAAAATAACCGAATACATAAATGTCCAAAATCAAATATAAAGCAAACAAATAACAAACTCCCACTCAAACAATAATGTCCTCAAATGATACAACACCCATATGAGCAGTGTGCTCATGAAAGACCTTGGGTGGTAAACCTTTTGTGAGCGGATCCGCTATCATAGAGTTTGTCCTAATGTGTTCTATGGATATTTGTCCACTTTGCACTCTTTCTTTTACAACTAGGAACTTTATGTCTATGTGCTTTGACTTAGACGAGCTCCTATTGTTGTTGGAATATAGTACTGCTGACTTATTGTCACAAAATAATTTAAGCGGTCTTTCTATGTTCTCCAAAATACGCAGCCCAGTGACAAAATTCCGCAACCATATTCCATGATTAGATGCCTCATAGCATGCTACAAACTCTACTGCCATAGTGGAAGAAGCTACAAGTGTTTGTTTAGCACTTTTCCAGGATATAGCTCCTCCAGCTAATAGATAAATATAGCCTGATGTAGATTTTCTGCTATCTTGGCACCCAGCGAAATCAGAATCCGAATACCCTACGACCTCCAAATGATCTGATTTCCTATAAGTGAGCATGTAATCTTTTGTTCTCTGAAGATACCTCATAACCCTCTTGGCTGCTATCCAATGGTCCATACCAGGGTTTCTTGAATATCTGCCTAACATCCCAACAATGTACGCAATGTCCGGACGCGTACAAACCTGAGAATACATTAAACTCCCAATAGCTGATCTATAGGGAACCTTATGCATTTCTTGAATTTCAAGGTTACTTTTAGGGCATTGGGCAAGACAAAACTTGTCTCTTTTAGCGACAGGGGTGTCCATTGGTTTACTATTTTGCATGCCAAACCTTTTAAGTACTTTATCGATATAGTTCTTTTGTGATAATCCAAGAATACCTCGAGATCGATCTCGATGTATCTGAATTCCTAAGACAAAAGAAGCGTCCCCAAGATCTTTCATTTCAAAATGCTTAGATAGAAATCTCTTGGTTTCGTGCAATAAGCCTATATCATTCGTGGCAAGCAAAATGTCATCGACATATAAAACCAAAAATATATGCTTTCTCCCACTGAACTTGTGATACACACAATCATCAACGATATTCATCTCAAAACCGAATGAGACAATTACTTGATGAAACTTGTGGTACCATTGACGAGAAGCTTGCTTGAGTCCATAGATGGATTTTGTTAATTTGCAAACTATACGCTTTGGGTCTCCCGACTCAAAGTTTTCTGGTTGCACCATATAAATTGTTTCTTCAATGTCTCCATTGAGAAACGCAGTCTTAACATCCATCTGATGTAACTCAAGATCAAAATGAGCTACAAGTGCCATGATTATCCTAAAAGAGTCTTTCGATGAAACCGGAGAGAAAGTCTCTGTAAAGTCAATGCCTTCTTTTTGAGTATATCCTTTAGCTACAAGACGTGCCTTATACCTCTCTACATTACCATTTGCATCCCTCTTGGTTTTAAATATCCATTTACAACCAATTGGTTTTGCACCTTCAGGTAATGGGACAAGTTCCCAAACTTTATTGTCTTGCATTGATTTATACTCTTCCTGCATGGCATCAATCCACTTTTGAGAGTTAACACTTTGCATGGCATGATGAAAGTTGATTGGGTCATCTTCTATCATTCCATTATCATCCTCATTTTCTTGGAGAAATACAATATAATCATCCGGAATAGCATTTCTCCTTTCTCTCGTGGATCTCCTTAATGGCACTTGAGGTTGTTGAATTTGTTCTTCTGGAACAATTACCTCATCCTGAATAGGAGGAAGTTGTTCAACATTATCTTGTTGAGGTTCCGGATTCACTTCTTGATTAATGACAGGTATGAAAACCTGAACATTATTAAAAGTGATAGTAGGAATTGAGTTGGAACTCAATTCCTCCTCAAAAGTAATGTCTCTAACCTTATTTCTCCCTCCAAATTCAACATCCTCAAAAAATGTTGCAGTTCCTGTCTCAAAAATATTCTTAATTGTGGGATCATAAAATTTATAGCCCATAGATCGCTCAGAATATCCAATAAAGTAGCTGCTCACAGTTTTGGAGTCTAATTTCTTTTCATGTGGCCTATAAGGCCTTGCCTCAGCTGGACATCCCCAAATGTGAAAGTGCTTTAGACTAGGTTTTTGACCCATCCAAAGCTCATAAGGTGTCTTTTCAGCTCCTTTGGTTGGTACTCTATTCAGAATGTACGCTGCTATCTTTAATGCTTCTCCCCAGAGGGACTCAGATAAGGTAGAATGAGCAATCATACTCCTTACCATATCCTTAAGAGTCCTATTACGTCTCTCAGCTACACCATTCATACTAGGTGATCCTGGCATGGTGTACTGTGGGACAATACCACATTCCTCTAGGAATTTCGCAAATGGTCCTGGACGTTGTTCACCTGAGCCATCATATCTACCGTAGTACTCACCACCACGATCAGATCTAACTTTCTTAATTCTTTTGTTGAGTTGATTCTCAACTTCAGCCTTATAAGATTTGAACACGTCGAAAGACTGAGATTTCTCATGAATGAGATATAGGTACCCATAACGTGAGTAATCGTCTATGAATGTTATGAAATATTGTTGACCATTCCAAGATGCCGTAGGGAATGGCCCACAAATATCAGTGTGAATTAATTCTAAGACGTCTGTAGATTTGTTGGCACCTAATCTCTTAGTTTTGGTCTGTTTTCCCTTGATACAATCTACACAAACATTAAAATCTGAAAAGTCAAGGGACTCTAAAATACCATTAGATATAAGTCGCTCAATCCTACCTTTTGAGATATGACCTAAGCGCTTATGCCATAATGATGCCGAATTTTCCTTATTTAATTTGCGTTTAGTACCACGTGATTCCACGTGCAAGGCTTCATTATATGATGCAACTGTATCTAGCAAATAAAGGTTGTCATAAGCATTTAAATAACCAGTTCCGACAATACTTGAATTTAAAGACAAAGTAAACTGATTGTTTCCAAATGAACAAGAATATCCAAATTTGTCCAATAAAGAAACTGAAACTAAATTCCGCCTAAAAGACGGAACAACAAAAGTGTCTTTCAAATCCAAATAAAAACCAGTTCCTAATAACAACCTAAAATGCCCAATTGCTTCAACTTCTACCGATTTTCCATCGCCCACAAAGATGTTTCTTTCACCATCACTTGGCTTTCGGTAGCTCAGGCAACCCTGCATAGAAACACTTATGTGAGTAGTAGCACCAGAATCTAACCACCAACTGTTTCTAGGTACTGAAGCTAAATTAACCTCAGAACAGACCAAAGTAAGATTCATACCTTTCTTAGCACGCCATGCGTGATACTTGGTACAATCTTTCTTCAAGTGTCCAGGCTTCTCACAAAAGTAACAATTAATTGGAACTCGCTCTTGTTTCTTTTGAGCTGGACCCTTAGCAGCTTCATTCTGATACATTCTTTTCTTGCCCTTATCCTTAGAGGCACTGGCCAAATGAGAACTTTCAGTTTTATCACGCTTCAACCTATCTTCCTCTTGAACACAATGAGAAATAAGCTCATTTAGAGTCCATTTCTCCTTTTGATAGTTATAACTAATTTTAAATTGGTTAAACTGTGCAAGAAGCGATACCAAAACCATAAGAACGAGCAAGTCTTCAGAAAGCTCGATTTTAAGTGCCTTAAGTTTTGAAGCGAGATGGAACATCTCCATAATGTACTCCCTTATATTTCCTTGACCCTTATACTTCATAGACATCAAAGAATTCAGAAGTGATGTCATTTCAACCTTATCGTTTTTAGCAAAACGTTGCTCAAGATCGCCAAGGAAAGACTTAGCCTGAGTAATCTCTTCAGATTCAGTGCCCCTAAAGGCTTCCGGAATGCTGTGTTTCATGATCATCAGACTCATGAGATTAGAACGATCTCACCTCTCAAAATCCCTTTTGGCATCAGGGGTGCTATCCGCAGTGAGAGGTGCAGGTTGTTCTTGCCTTAATGCAAAGTCTATGTCCATACAGCCAAGTACTATAAGTACATGTCTTTTCCATTCCTTGAAATTTGTCCCATTAAGCATGGGTATAGAACTGATATTAGCATATATTGTGGCAGCAGAAGAACTAGCTGAATATAGAACAAAATAAAAAATAAACAGGCTCACATCAATATTCCATAAGTAAACAAATAAATTCAAAGAAGTGACTAATTCCCCTCAAGATACCAAACACAACATCAATATCAAGTCTTTGGACAGTAATATTAACAGTAAGCGGTACTCTTGTTGTAGTAATCAAACATTGACAATAAATTATGTCGAACAACAGATTAATCTTTGGACTAATGTATTGCACACATAAAATACCTTATAATTGTCACACGTTTATTACCACAGGTGTCGTTGAAATTCGGCCAAATATTAATTTTCCTTTGGGCCAATTAATAAACGCATGAATTACAAAAACACAAACATCTTGATATTTTAAATAAGTTAATCTACGCAGAAGCGGTCACTTTGGTGAACCCACTAAAATATTAGATATAGCCAAAACATGAATTTTATTCGTTTCTAAAGATTTATCTTTATACCTGATGATCAAAACTAAAATTTTGATCCAACCAAATCAAATATATATATTTAAATAAAATATATATTCCATAGATTAATAACAATGTAAATTAAATTAAAGAAAATATTGCGATTAACCTAAAAATATTGCCAATTTGTCATGGATTATTATCGCCGTCAAAACCAAAAGTTGTCAAAAATCCAGAAGCAAACAAAATCCAAATTATCAATTGAAATTGGCGAACATGAAACCAATCTTAATTCAACATGAATCCAATCTTAATTCAACATGAATAAAGTCAATCCAATCTTATGCGGTTACTATTAAAAAACTGAAAAACAATGGAATTGGCAAACATGTAATCGCACAGCAACATCGAAAGTAAAATAATCGATGTAAAAGCATGATTGCAGAGAAACATATATCGCATAAAAGAAATCGGGAAATTTTACAACATGCGAGAGATCAAACCCTAATACATAATTAAATTTCCGATTACGATCTTAATGATTCGACAAAACCTGGCTCGATGCCACTTGTTATAACCAAAAATATTCATACGAATATTAAACCCAAGATCCATACATGCCAAATCATTAAGAACAAAGACTAGATTTTGCGGAAGCGTACCTGAATCCATTGATGGAGATTTTCCAGAGAGGATTTGATCTTCCAAGATGATAGGTTACCTCTTGCCACACAACTCTCTGACGGGGAAGGAGAGATATGCAAGTTAACCTAGATCTCGGGGACCACTACCCTTTATATAAACTGAATTAAAATCAGTTTATTAATATTTACAACTCTGCCCCTCATTGAGTTATAAATTTAACTTATGGTATCTACACTTTTAACTCCATGACAATTTAATACCTATAACACGTGTAACATAATTGGTCACTTAATTTTCGTGTTAAACTTTATAATAGCAACATACATTATACATATGTGTCCATTATTATTGGATAACCCAACAGAAATTCCCCACTGACAATGCTCCATGCACTCGTCCTACTACGAACGTAAACATTTAAACGTTGAGCTTCACAAGTTTAGTGGCACACTTCTATTTTACTGTACTTCTTAAAATTCAAAAATATAAGCATGCACAAAAATATGAGCATAAAGACAAGAATAATAACATGCAATGTCAAGATTAGCTGCTTAAACAATACATGTTTTAGCTTATACGAGCAATAATATGCACATCAACATAATATCCATTCAACAAGGATAGAACCACATTAGAATAGAATTTTGGGTGAGGCCAGTGTCACATAGTGTCATGAACGTACACCCAACTATCTTATCATACCTAATATCACATATCATCAAATACCTTCATATGAGATATGGTGTTACATAGCGTCATGATCGTACATTCAACTAGAACCATGCAAGAATGAGACATGGTGTCACATAATATCGGGAACGTACATCCAATAGCATATCAATCTTGGTGTTGTAGCACAATTAACGAGTATCTGGATCCTACGACATACAAATCAAACAACCAAAAATACCCTTACGACCACACAATCATCACACAATTCATTATCGATTCTAGGGTTGCTATGCATTACCGCACAGTTTATGATCCCTCACGGTTCATCAAGTTTTAGTAAGTTATTATAATGTAATTTAACTATTTATTAACTTGTGAGCATTGTTAAAACATAAACATCATCAGTAATCTCATTATTACAAGTTTATTAACCATTAAGCACTGTGGATATCGAAACTGGCCTAGGAGTATTAATACTCGCTTACGAGTATTAGTATTTGTAGAACCGGATTTTTGTACGGGCTTTTATATATATATATAATAAATAAATAAATAAATTAAACAGATAATAATAGAAACTCAAAATGTATTAAAGTCCAAAAATAATATAAAGTGCAAATATACATACAAAAGGTCCAATACATTACAAAAGCCCGAACCAAAAGCAAAAAAAACCATTACACCAGTTGACAACTCAGACCCAGCCCATTACAACTGTTTACAACCCATATCCAGCCCAACAAGCACAAAAACCCCTCGGAACTTCTTTGTGTTTCTTTTTCCCGCTCGAATTCGAGCCCCAAGGGACACGCGTTGACATGGCATTGGCCCATACTTTTCACTCGGATTCTGACCGAACTGGGACCAGTTGGCATCGCCAGCCGTGCAAGGATGACGTCACATCTGACACAGGTATAAATACATGCGAAGAGAGAAAAGCTTTAATTAATACAGTCATAATTACACTAATAATTACCAAAAAAAGAAAACGAAAAGTCAGAGAGAGGGAGAGTTTACCTGAGGAGTCTGAGTCAATCGAGGAAGATAACCAGACACAGACACCTTGCCGAAAGCTCACCGGAACCATCAGAATACCGAACCGAGGTATTTCTACCTCTATTCTTTGCTTTTTCCCCTCCTTACACTACAAGAAAATAGATTTTTAGTGACACCAAAAATAGTCACTAAAAGTATTAAATTTAGTCATTGAAATTTACAGTGACTATTTTTTTGAGTCGTCACCTGTCGTCACTAATAACTCTGTCACTATTATATTAGTGACAACTTTTATGCATTTTGTCACAATAAGTTATATTTTTTATTACTATATTTTTTGACACAAAAGATTAATAATAGTGACTAAAATTTAGACACTAATGTTATTCTTATTAGTGACAAACATTTTATCACAAATACAAATTGAAATAGTGTCTAAAATGCAAGTGGCCCTCTGCCCCCAAACTGGTCCCTAGAAGGTCATCCACTTGGTCCCAATGGCCCGTACACCTAGGGCCCACATGATCCTAGGAGAAGGTCACTTACACCAAGGTAGCTCGGCTGCTAGCCCATGGCGAGGGGGTTAATTATAAATGATGTGGCATATTCATATATCAATTTTTAATAAATAAATACAATGCATGGTTTCGTGGTGGATCGAACCTGGAATCTTTAGGGGGAGAGTGCAATGTCTATCCACTAGGCTAGGCAAGAAATTTAATATTATTTTGAAAATAAAATATTATTTAGGTTAAATTGTAATTGAAATGAATTTTATTTATTTTAAAAGTATGTATTAATTATAACAATAATTAATATAATAATAATTTAATTAATTTTTATATGGTTTCCTATACGAAATATATTTGTTGAAGAAAATATATAAAAATAATTGAATTGGTTTTAAAATATAAACATATGAATATTAAGATTTACACCTAAATTATTTATAGAATTATCCTTTATGTGATAATTATTTACTATACTAACAATGCAAATTTTACCTCCATAAGAAAAGTTAAAACAAACATCAAGTGTAAAATTTTTCACAAGGTAAAATTTTGCTATCACATATTATGCCAATATTACATATTAGTCTTTTTACTTTATTTTGTTCACTTTAAGTTTATGTACATTCTATTCAAAAATATATGTACTTTTTAAATTTTAAAATTTCGATCTTGACATGAATGATAGTTTTTAAACATGTTAAGTAAAAGTTTTGATTTTTATTCTTTTGGTCAATCATTTTTAGTCATTGTAATTTAATCATATTTTCGTTGTCTCGTTTGGATTAGGATTGAAGTTTTAAAATTTTAAAAATACAGGGACTAAAATTGATCAAAATAGAATGACTAAAACAACAATTTACACATAGTGTAGAAACTAATAGAATTATTTTTACCTTTTGTTAAACTAGTTTATGCCTTTATGGTAACTTCAATTTTTTATAATTGTTATTATTACTATAATTGTAAAATTAAATTTATTATTGTGACAATATATAACTTGTCATTAAGTTTATTTTTTTTATTGGTGACAAAATTTATCACAAAAAAAGTAAAATTTTAAGCGACAAACAATTGCATTGTCACAACAAATATCAAATTATAGTGATCACTTTATATATCGTCACTATCATGTGTCAAATTTTTAGTGGCAATGAAATTTGTGTCACAATTATAGACTTACAGTGAGAATTTAATTGTGAAAAATGTAATCGTCACAATTACTACTATAATAGTGACCAAATAAAAATACATCACAATTACTTATGCTAATAGTGTCGCACAAAAAATCTGTCACAAAAGTTTAATATTTGTGACAAAATTACTGCTAGTCACTGCCAATTTGTCACTAAAAGTCTATATTCTTGTAGTGTTACATGTTCGAAAAACATAAAAACAAGTTAAAATCCTTAAAGAAACTGAACTCGAATCTGTCTAAAATCAGATCTCAGCATAAAACACATCCTTAAACCAAAATTCTAAGCATAAATCATATCCATAACACATGTTAAAACCTAGATTTAAGGTAAATAAAACAGATCAAAAGCTCTAAGTGTCAGATCTAGTTCGAAACTAAAAAAAACATAAAAATAAATAAAAAAGAAGGGAAATCGAAGGCTTATCTTGCTTCGTCGTTGCCGGAAATGTCGTCGGAGTGAGAGTTTGAGTGCTAGAGCCATTTTCGGAGTCGAAAAACAGAGAGGAGAGGCCACTGGTTTCGGGTAGATAGCCTAGAATTGGGTGAAGCGAGGTGTTTCTGATGAAACGGGACTTAGATCTAGGATTAGGGTGAAAAAAGGAGTTTTTTGGGTAGAGTTAGGGTTCCGGCGACGGCGGAGGCGGTGGTATAAAAGGGACCTCCAAGCATCTTGTAATGGTTAATGCTTCAATTGTTACAACATTATGATGTCAAAATTTGTCTAGAGCTTAAATTGTATATTTCTTGCTTAGACAACACTTGTGAGCTTAACATTGTTAAATTTTCTCAAGTGTTTAGGTTTTGGGTGAGTGCTTAGTATTGCAAACACATACCTATTAGAGGGATTTCTAGTTTGCTAAGTCTTTCTCTTGTAAGAGAGTGTTTGATCAAGATTTGGGTAGAAAGCTTGATCGTTGTAACGGTTTCCTCCTAAGCCGAGAAAAGGGGACGAAATTCTTAGTGAATTTGTTTGGAAATCCTTAGTGGGAAGCTAAGGTAGTGGATGTAGACCTTGGTTAGAAGGTTGAACCACTATAAATCCTTGTGTAAATTGTCTATTTTTTCCTTCCCACATTTACACCCAAATTATCCAACTTCTCCACACTTGACGAGCAAGAACGGTTGAACGAATCGAGCCCCTCACATCTCAACATTAACCAATGAGTGTTCCGACAAAATTTTCAATTTTTCACTTTAACTTAAAAATGGAATTAAATCATTAATTAGGAAAATTAAAAAATAAGATAAGATTAATGATTAGAAGCATATAAATTAGGAATGTTGTTAATTTTTGGGCTTGATAAAGAAGGTGTCCAATATTATTTTGGGTGTTTTCTTTTATGTCTAAAATTAATAATATTCATGAAATTTTAATTAAATCAATTAATGAAGCCTAATTAGGGTTTACTTAAAGAATGATAAGACAATAATAAATCATGCATTAAACCTTTTGTGTTGAGGTACATTTTTCGAATATAAGTTGTTGTGTCCTAATGTAATTGGATGTTTCATAATTATATTCGATCGAAATATATTTTCTTACAAAAGGATATTCCCATTCGGAACAAAATTCATTTTACGGTCAAAAGATTTAATTAAATCCAGATTAATGTTCAAAATGCAACACGTAATTAATAAGGTACCTATAACGGGCGTTTGTAGGGGTGCTAACCCTTCCCTACACGTAAACGACTCCCAAACCCGAACTTTTCGAAAAGAATCTCTGGTGCGTTTTTATGGTGTCCGACCTACCAAAGTGGCCGGTGGCGACTCCAAAACGATTTTCAAGCAGATAAAGAGGGTTTTGACTAAAAATGGAAAATTGATTAATTATAAGATAAAATTGGTCAAAAACCCTGATTTTCCGGATTTTAATCGTTAGGTTTTTTTTATTCCAAACATTAAAAAGCGGGCTTTCAAAAAACGGTCGCGACAGCTTGGCGACTCTGTTGGGGAACAAATTGAGTGTCATGACTAATAATTAATTACACGTGGCATTTTAGCATTTTGAACATTAATTTGAATTTAATTTTTTTTTAAAACTGTTCGATGGATTTTAGGGAAAATGGGGGTAGTTTTTGTGTATGTTATACCTTTCATTCATGCATAAACCCTAAACTCGGGTTTTTCACCCTTAAGTGGGAGTAAGACAATATCCGATGTGATGCTCTTCAGCTCCGAGTTTAGATTTTTGTCTTCTTCCAGTATACTAACCTTACGCATTGTGGGGCTCACGCCTCCGTTGTAAGGGACCTATACTACCGAATCAATGTCTTGCTGCTGCAGTAGGCAGTAATGACAGTTCAGGAACCGAGAGTCTAGAACAAAGCCCACATTCTGTTTTAGAAACCCACACCATTAGAGCCAGACAGGGACCTAGGACAGGTGCTGTCGGTTTAAATTCGTTTCTCTGTTTATCTTGTTGCATTAAATATTGTCATTAAAATTCGAATAATTATTAATTTTGTAGTTTGTTTACTTGCCTTCAATATTAATTCGAGATACTAACACAAGTTTTTTTGTTGTGTTTGTTGTTTGTTTGTTTTGTTTATTCTTTGGCATCAATTGCATTTTTATTTTCGACATCGAACTTGGAGTCAGTCAAATTTAGAAGTACACGATATGTCACGAGGATTTAAAATATATGAGGATAATACCGTTGTATGGATCTGGTCTGAGCAAACACAGCACGAAAAGGGGGATAGTCTTAGAAGAGGAGAAATATCCAAGATGAAAGAATATGCAAAGTTACCACTAATCAGGAGGCATGTTTGTCAGATTTTAAACATATTTGGGATCGATGGGATAATGAGATGAAAAAGCTATTTCGAGATGAATTCGGGGATATAGCTCTATTACTAGAAATAAAGGTTGATCAAGAGTTATTAAGGGCAATGGCGCAATTCTGGAACCTAGCCTATAACTGCTTTACCTTTGGGCAAGTAGATATGACACCGAAATTGGAGGAATACGAGGTACTAATCAACTGCCTGAAAATAGAAAGTGAAAAGATCTACACCAAATCCCTTAATAGCACAGGGCACTCCGGGTTCATCAAAAAGTTGGTAGCATTAACAGGAAAGACCAAGGAGTGGTGGGATAAAAAATTGGTCAAAAATGACAGCACCGACCAAAATGAAGATAGGCAAAGAGTTAATTGGAGAATTCTCAAAGAGTTAATTCTGGCAAGTCATGACGAACCGGTTAGAATGAGAAGCTTGTTTGCCTTGTGTATCTATGGCCTGATAATCTTCCCCAGAACCCGTGAGCATGTTGATTCATCGACTATTGGATTATTCGAACGACTAAGTAAAGGGGTTAACCCGGTACCGGCAATTCTAACAGAAACTTATAGGTCACTCACCAGTCACCAACTGTAAGAAGACTGGGGAAGCAAAATTTTGGGGGTGTGCACAACTGCTAGAAGTGTGGTTCAGAGGCCATAGATGGAACACACCTTACATGGGAGCAAGATACCTGGATACTTATTCACCGATCAGGGAACATTTAACTGACTGTTTCTTGGAAAAGAAAACTGAGAAACATTGGATTGAATATCTCAAGGACTTGAAGGATACGAATATAGTATGGAAAGCTCCTTGGCTAAATACGGGTACAACCTTTCTATATCGATGTGGAAACAGAGACTGGGTTCCTTTACCGAGAATTTGGGAAGGAATACCTTATTGCCCATTGTTAGTCTCGAGACAATTCGGATCAAGGCAGTTTGTGCCTGCCACCGCTGGAATGGCTAAGTTCGAATATGCTCACAAGACCAATGACTACAAAGGGCTAATTCTGCAAACCTCAAAGGCTTGGGAAACACCAAGAAGGGTCCAGCCTTATCCAGGATCAGAAGTAATGGCAAGGTACGATGAGTGGAGGGCTCAGAGAGTCAATGACACTACGTTTCAAGAAATGCCCCCAAAAGCTGGAACTTCATCACAGGTAATCCAGGAGTCGCCTTCAGCTTTAGAAAAACTCATACATCATCGAGAGCAAGATTTGAAAAAGTATGAAAAAGGAATTCGGGACCTTAAGGAGGAATTAACAATGGCACAGCTGCAAGTAGAGATTTACAAAGGAAAAGAGAATGAGCTGGTGGAGCAGAACAAGAAAGTGAATCAAGAACTAAAAGAGCTGCGGGAATTACATAGTGACTACAAAGCCAAACAAAAGGGTGGAACAAGCAAGATGATAAAGAACCTATCAGAGGAATTTGATGCAATAACCCGAGACAGTGATGATTATAAAAAGATGTACGGCCGAAAGGCATGAGCAAGTAAGGAATCGAACGACAAAGCCAAGAAGAGGCTAGAAGAAGAACATGTCCGAAATTTTGACCTAACTAGCCAGGTGACACAGCTTGAAGAATTAATCACCAAGTATCACAACGAGGACAAATTCGAAGCAGAGATAGCAAAAGAAAAAATGCAGAAAAGAATAGTTGAGCTGGAAGACATTGTTCAAGACCTGAAGGACAAGTTGGCTGGATATAAAGGAGCGGTAATGGCAGAAAGCGGAGCATGGAAGGATAAATATGAGGTAGCCCGGCGAACGGTCTAGTGTTAGAACGATGAACTAGTGAGATTCAAATCCCAATTCAGAAGTATCGCTTCGTATGTTCAAATCTTGTTAAGTCAAGCTACAAGCCTGTTGGAGCAGGCCAACATTGAAGTGGAGCACGGGGAGGCTATTGTGCATCTGTTGCACGAGTTATTCAACCTAGGAGTTAGGGTTGGCGTTTTTATGTAACAAGTTTATCCCCTCTATGTAATTAAATTTTCAGACGAATATGGTATTTCTAAGAAAGACTGGTTCCAAAATTCGATGTCCTTTTGTTGCATTCATGCACTCATGCATACATGCACGCATTTATTCATTTTGAAATCTTATGATAAATAAGGAATTTAATAAGAGAAAGTTTTAATGACAGAATCCGCTCTAAGCCGTAAACATTCCATATTCATACGGAACTCGCCTGCATTCACGATCCATGGCTTTTGAGGATCGGCTTGCCAATCTTGAAAACAAACGCGTGGAAACACAGAATCGTTTCAACAAGATCGGACAATCAATTAAAGATTGCTTTACTTAAACCCAGGCAGAAATCATCAACCAGTTGACTGCTCTATTGGGCCCTAAGGAATATGGGAAGGCCAAAATAGCCGAAGGAGCTTCCAACGAGGTGAATGATCAAGCAGAGACAACGTCCCACATCAGGATGCAGCCAGAAAAACCTTCAACAGCGAAGAAGGTCCATATCAACCTAGCTGGAGCAACACCAAGTCACCTAGTACACATTGGTGCAAACTTTGAGAATGCTGAAGAGGTGCCAGACTTGAATGCTCTTGATGAGATCGGAAAAATACATGCTGAAATTGAGCGTAAGTACGAGGAGCGCTGCAAAGCTCTAGAGGGTCGCCTGTTGGAATTACAGAAAGCTAATGAGATGGGACCATTGCTGTTGAAATGAGCCTGGTAGCTAATTTGGTACTTCCTCCCAAGTTCAAAGCTCCAGACTTTGAGAAATATGATGGAGCTTCATGACCCAAGGCCCATCTTATGATGTATTGTAGAAAGATGGCCGCTTACCTGGAAGATGAAAAGTTGCTGATACACTACTTCCAGGACAACCTAACTGGTTCAGCTGCTCGCTGGTATACCCAACTAAGCTGGGTGAATATCCGATCCTGGAAGGACTTGTCAGGAGCTTTTGTGGAGCACTATAAGCATGTCATAGAAATGATCCCGAGCCGGGTAATGTTGCAGGGGATGGATCAAAGAAGTGATGAAACACTCCAGCAATATGCCCAAAGATGGAGGGATATCGCAGCGCAAGTACAACCACCGCTAATGGAAAGTGAGATTGCTCATATGTTTGTACAAACATTGAGAGGACCACTCTTTGAAAGGCTTATCAGCAATGCCATCCAAAACTTTGCTGACATTGTGATGACAAGAGAGTTGATAGAAGCCGCAATAAAGAGCGGAAGGATTGAAAGTGGAGAGAGTTCTCGCATGAATTATAAGAGGAAAGATAATAAAGTGAATAATGCGAGCACTTATGAAGCCCCGAAAAATGTGAACATTACATCACCCGAAACCTCGGCTGGAAACTCTCAAAACTCAAAAAAGAGGGATTCTCGAGGACCGAGAAATGATAGAATGAACTTTACACTCATTGTCATATGCAGAATTATACCCTCAGTTGCATGAGGCGGATCTGGTGAGACTGTATCATCTGACACCTCTACAGCCTCTTTACCCCCTATTGTACAAAGCTGATGCTCACTATGAATTCCATGCTGGAATACTGGGACATTCGATTGAAACATGCACATCATTCAAAAAGGTGGTGCAGAATTTGATCAATACTGGGATATTGAAGTTTGATGAACCCAGTATTGCTGCTAATCCCCTTCCGAGTCATGGAGGACGTGGGGTAAACATGATAGAAGAATATGATGAGGCAATGAGGCGAAAGACTTATGTATCAGAGATTCAGTCTCCGTTGAGATGGGTGTTTAAACAGCTATATAACGCCAATATGATTGAAGTTGGCATGAAAATTGAGATGGAAGTACCTGCTAAGGTGTATTGTGAATATCATCAAGAGTGTGATCATGAAATTCAGCACTGTCAGGAGTTCAGGGACCTAGTTCAAAAAATGATTGATAACAAAGAAATTGAGTTTTTTAAAAAGGTTGGTACAAGGAAGAAGGTTGAAGTGAGCGCTTCGGAAAGCTCTAGAGTGAAGTATGGGGTGCACAAACCTCTGGTTGTGACTGTTAAGTCGAAGGTTGCAAGTACGAAGCCAGTGGTGACACCAAAGATAGTGATTTCAACTCCCGCTCCGTTTGCTTTCAAAAGTACCAATGTGGTCCCTTGGAATTACGCGGCCAGTGTGTCAATACCAGAAAAAGAGAAGTTGCAAGAGACAAAACCAAATGAAGAAACAAAGGAAGAACCAGAGAAAGAGCAGACGAATGCGGAAGAAGTAAACAAAGTAAGCCATTTCACCCGAAGTGGCAGATGTTACTCCTCGCCAGAAGTGATGAAAGAAGCTGAGAAGGCTAAGGAAAAGGTATATGTTGCCCCTGAAAATATTTTTGAGGAAGACCCTGCTCTAAAGATAAATGAACCGGTGACAGAGGAGCAAGCCTGGGAATTTCTGAGGTTTTTAAAGCACATCGAGTACAACATAGTAGAACAATTGAAGCGACAACAGACAAGGATTTCAGTCCTAGAGTTATTACTGAGCTCTGAGGGGCACTGAAATGCTTTGATGAAGGTGCTAAATCAGAAGTTTGTGCCAAACAACATCTCAGTAGATAAGCTGGATAGAATTGTAAATTATATTGCTGCTGATAATTACATAACATTTACCGATGATGAAATTCCGGAAGGAGGAATGAGGTCAGTAAAAGCATTGAATATCACTACGCATTATAAAGGATATGTGCTGCCAGGTGTCCTAATTGACAATGGATCAGCCTTAAATGTTATGCCAATGGCGACTCTGCAAAGGTTTCCTATTGATGACTCACATATGAAGGCATATCAGAACACTGTGAGAGCCTTTGATGGAACAATCCGGAATGTGCTTGGGAGGATAGAAGTACCATTGTTGATAGGGTCGGTAGTTTACAATATTGACTTTGTGGTGATGGATATTAAGCCCACTTAAAATTGCTTGCTTGGACGACCCTGGATTCACTCAGCAGGGGTAGTCCCATCGTCTCTACACCAGAAACTCAAGTTTTTCATAGAAGGAAAGTTGGTTAGTGTTGGAGCGGAGGAAGACATCATTGCCTCTGTAACAACTGATGTGCCCTACATCCAGAAAGATGAAAATACCTTGGAGTGCTCTTTCCGGGCGTTGGAATTCGTAAATGCTACCTTCATGGCTGAGGGAAAGCCATTTCCACGGCCAAGACTGTCAAACTGCACCAAGATGACTGTTCGAGAGACACTTGGAAGATGTGCGAAGACAGGGAAGAGGCTTGGAAAACACTTGCATGGAAGTTTGCGACTAAGGCCTATTCTGATGAAGAAGGATCATTTCGGATTGGGATTTGCTCCACCAATAAAATACCGATTAAGAGAGTTAAAGAAGCAGAGGGAACAGAGGAGAGCCCGTATGCAAGGAAAGGAGACGTCCTCCCGCCTGGTGACATCTTTTGACTTGACAAAGATTTTCAAATCGCGAGGGTTCACCAATGTTGAGAAGCAGCTGGAGGAGGTCAATCAAGAAACAATAAAACTACATGAGGAGGAAATCTTCGGTAATGATCTGGATGGGCTTTTTGTTGGAGGAATCTTCGAGAATGCTCGACCTGGCGAATGACTGAGAATGATTCGTCCTTGTGCCCCAGGCGAGACATTGAAGAATTGGATAGCTGAAGATACTTCCTTTGTAACCAAAATTGAAACATAGTAAATACTGGGACCACCTTATACCTTTGCCCGCGGGTATAAGGGGATTATTTGTAAAAGGGCTATTATACAATCATTTTAATAAAGATGTTTTCCATGCTGATTCACAAATGGCAAACGAGTTTTTAATTTTTCGCATCCTTTTCAAAATATATTATTATTTTCTTTGCAGGTCTTCAACTATCAACTGCATGAATGATCCTAAACCCGATCCTAGGGTAGGACTTGAACAGCCAGTATGTCTAGCGGAAATTGTAACCCCCTTAGCCCGGCCTAGGCGTTAGACCCGAACTACGAAGGTCACACGGGGAAAACCAAAGTCAACTCGAAAGTCAACCTTGATTAACGACCCTTTTTTTGTTTTATCTTTTCTAGATGCGCATTAAGCCTATGTGAGTGCTCAAGAACCTTATAAGAGAAAAGCACAGCGATCGGAAAACGTTTAAGGACTCAATTGCAAGAATTACACATTTAAGGACCAAAATGTAATTTTTGGAAAATATAAGGACTTTGTAGATTTTAGTTTTACCGAACCTTAATTAATCATATTATGAACCTCTCTGCCAAATTTCAACTTAAAAAGACATCTCGAGCTCAAGCAATTGTCATTACAAAAATCAGGACTAGAATGTAAAGCAGCAACTTCAAAGCAAACTCAAATCTTTGTCCAACGGTCACCCGTTTCGAAACAGCTAAGGGTGTTTCGAAATACCAGGTTAAAACACCCACCCGTTTCGAAACTGGTTCCAAAACAGGGCATTCCAGTAGCCAAAGTGTTTCGAAACACTTCTAGCCGTTCCGAAACGCCCAAGCCATTTCAGGCACCCGTTTCGAAACAGCTAAAGGTGTTTCGATACACCCTGCCCAGAAACAGCAGAAATTTCTGGTTTTTCACTTCAAATCACCACCAAACATACTTTAAACAATTACATAACATAACAACAACATGCCAAGCATTAAAGCCATCAAATTGCATCAGAAACTAGATACAAATCAAGCATTAGGCACACCAACTCATTATCACATTCAACACAAGATCTTACTTTTAAACAAAAACATAGCATATCAACATATGAAGAAGAAGATTCAAATATTGCAAAGCGATCCTCAAAAAGTATCAAACCATAAACCGAACGTGCTCAAGATGAACAATCTCATTACACTTCAACGTAAAAGACTCTTCCCCCATTGCCTTTATTATCTATAGCTATAAACCAAAACATACTTCTCAAGTGGAGCTCTTCTTGAATCCCTTGCTTCTTGCCGTCCCAAATTCATTTATCTGCATTGGTGGACAAAAAGGAGCGTAAGCACATAATGCTTAGTGAGGAATGCTCAAAACCAAAACACCATCAATGCAGCGAATCATAAAACCATCTTAAAATGTAATCACAACTCAAAAACCCAAAGTATTGATTGAAAATCTCCTTTGAAAACCATTGCTTTAAAACATGCATTGCTAAACAAGAAAACCAACATTTAACTTTGAAACACCAAACAACTCACCCCAAACAACATCCTTGCAATTACTACCATTTAAACCTTTCAATGCACAATCACTTCATGCAAAGTTTAAACCAATTTTCTTGGAAAACACTTCTACTTCACACTATACTCTTCTAATGCTTGATGATCATTTCAAAGCAAAATACCTTTTGGAAACCAAATGTTCCTTCTATCTATCTTATGCACTCAACAAATGCAAAACCCATGGCAAAGCCATATATGCTTATTACTCAAAAGCATTTCATAAACTCAAAACCCCATTTGCATAAGCAAATCTCCATTTTGGAAACCACATATACCATCTAGCTAACACATGCATACAACCTATGCAAGTCTCATGGCAAGGCCACATATGCTTGATATACAAAAGCATTTCATAAAATTATTATCTCATATGCATTTCTCAAAACATACAACATCTCAAGCATTGGTACATGTGACACATTTCATTCTCAAATATTGGCATTTTTAGAAAATACTTTCAACAAAACTTTTAAACCACAAGCTCATCACTTTCTCGTGCTACCTTGCAACATTTTCAAGCATCTCACGCTTCGTTACAATCAAATACATTATATTTGCTTCAAGTGATTGTTCATAACAATTTCAACACAAAACACAATCGGATATGCGGATTACAAGCGTTGTCCCACACGCTTCATACACACTACCGGCTTTACAAGGTGGAGTTTATCGGTACAATCACAACCCCTCAACACCCGTGACGGAGTCTAACGGTACAATCACAACCCCTCAACATCACTCATCGGTAGTTGTATAACCCACTAGCGAGAGCCGGGACACAACACAAGGCTTACACATGGGAGCTACCTCAACCATTATAATCACCTTAACCAAGCTCACACACGGGAGCAACCCTCCACCGTTGTGACGCTTAACAAAGTCCACCCACGAGAGCCCACCTCCATCGTGGTGACGCCAATTTCCTCAATCGCTAGGGTACTTGGATGGAGTTTTTGGTACAATCACAACCCCTCGACATCCAAGGCGACTTTACTTACGGTGCACCCAATCCTATAGCCGGCTAACTATATCCGATTAAAATAACCAAAAACCATATTCATCACTTGCCAATATAAACATTTAACCACATTATTCCATTGTTTCTTAAGCATAACAACAATGTCATTTACACAAGCACACATGCTTAACATCATATGCATTTTCATATGAAAACCAAGGATCACTTACCTAGTGCATCCTTAACATAATGACATCAAAACTCAACATTAAACCATGCTTAAACATGCTTAAAAACAGTAATTAAACATGCATTTCATAACTAATGCAACAACCATAACTTAGCACATCCGAGGGAGTTTTCCGAAAACTTACTCTTGAGCTTAGCTAAGTTGTTTAGACTTAAACTAAGCTCCCAAAACCTCCAAATAATCGTTTCAAAGCTGGAAAACCAACTCCACTCACCAATACACAAAACTATGCTAGTCGACAAGCCTCCCAAGCGTCCGAAACCTCCAACGCCACCTCTATCGCTTCCGGATCATTCTCCCCTGTTTTTAACACACAACAACAGAGGATTAATGCATAACCATGCATTAAAATCACCAGCAATACAACCTAAACTCACTGCTCTACTCAAGAACCTCATTTCGGCTTCCAAAAACAACTGAAATCACCTCCAAACTCTTTCAAAGCAAAGCCCAGCCAAGATCTATCACTTCCAACCATTTCTAAACATCAATCAACATCAAAAACAACCCTAAACTCGTCCTTATACCTCCAACTATAACAGAACACCAAAATCACCCCAAAAACCACCATTTTCACAAGCAAAAACTCAAGAAACACAACCTATTCGGGATTGGATTGATAAAACCTCTTTTCTAACATCATTTAACATCCAAAATACATTAGAAAACCATCTCAAAACAGAGCCCAATCAATTACAACGAAAATCCTCAAGATCTCTTCCAAAATCTTGAGTTTTAAGCCAAAATCTTGTTTCCAACATTAAAACCATTCATAAATCTCTAATAAAGGATTGACAACTTGGGAATTTCAGTAAAGAACTGAGTATTTAGAGGAGAAGAACAATATTACCTCTAAATGATGATTTCTCCTTGATTTGGGCAAAATTCCAAGAAAATGCAATGTGGAAATCAAAAGGATTTGATGCAAGATTGATTAGGAACCAATAGATGATGGAAATCTCATCAATTGATGTGAAGATCAATGTGAATTTTGCTGGAGAAAATGTGTTTGGATGATGGGATTTTGAGAGAAAAAGGAATGAGAGAAAATCAGGAAAAGGTAGTTATAAAAGTTAAAAAGTAGTTTTCACCTTTCTTTTATTTAATTAAAACATTAATTAAATCACCCAAATTAAGGAAAAATCTGGAGAAAAACATTTTGGGTAAATTAGCACCTTAAAGATTCAAAGTTTCAATCCTTTACAAAACAGTCACTACTAAACTTTGCAAAAATCGCATTTTGGTCACTACACCGAAATGTAGTATTTCCAAACCTTATTTTATAAAATTGATTTCACCAATCACTTATATATATTAAATGAGGATTTTAAAATACTTTTCTATACTTTTAAAGCATCCCGAACTAGGCTTTCCCTAAAACTCCCTTTTATATTCGAACCTGCAAAAAGAGCACGATACCAAACTTCCCAAAGCAATACACAATATAACACATGAGACTTAACCACCACTGAAACATCCTCAACCCAAAACACCATGAAACCAACACATCCTCAAATCAAACTTACTTTATACCCAAATCCAACTCCACAACTCACGGTGCAAGACTTCTGACACACACGGTTACTAATCTCAGCTTAACTTTCCACACTTTCAAACTGTGAAAGACCCTCAACAACCCGAAGAACTTCTTCAGCCTTCACAACATACTCCGCCTCACTTCATAACTCCTTCAACAAACTCACACAGACGGTAACACCAACCCATCAATTTTTTTCAGGCCCCATGTGACCCACAACCTTGATTGCTTCAAAACCCCTTGCAAACCGCTCAACTCCTTTCAAAGGTTAGCACAACAAGCAAAAATTTCTCAAGCAACAACTGCTTACCCAAACCTCTCAATGTATTAATAACATTCCTTTACATCCGCCTCTACCACTACCACAACAACTCATCAAAACTACTCACACAACATCCGAAATCCACGTCACAAGACTCCAAACTTAACTCCACCAGCTGTCCCACTTACCCCCAACTGACTTAGGAAGATTTACTTATACTCAACTAACAAACCACTTCTCACAAGTACCCAGCCAAACAACAATGGCCCTTGAACCTACATTGCCTTTCCACATCAGGCTTAAACTATGACACTAATCTTACCGGGATGCCACTCACTCCATCCACATGCAACATATGGAGACCAAGAAACCTCTACACATCCCAAGCGAAACCTCACCTAAAGCTCTCAACATAACCTCCTTCCAAAATTCCCTAAGGCCACTACGAACCATCACCAACATAGCAAAAACGCCCCTATCGCAACTATCAACGCAAGATACCTCCTCACTCCGGGAACACATCCACTATCCTACAACAAACACCCAGCACAGAGAAACTACAACACTTATCTATTATTCAAAACCACCTCAAACGATTCTAACTCCAAACGATCACCTCCTTAACACCACACCGCTAAACTCTCTAAGCACCTAAACACCTTCCTTCCGCCATCAAGCTAGATCACACCCACTACTACTGACAACATATCTACTATCCTCCACTACTTCTAGCATTCACCTGGTACCAAAACAACACTTTAAACCCACCAACCAACCTAATCCTACCACAACACTATCAGACCCAAATAACTATTAGCAAGTGTGAACGTTCGTATGCATGGTTTCCAACATGCCCTATCAATGTCTATGCATATGTATGCAAAACCTCTAATGTCATGTCACATGTATGCATGTACCAACATATATATATAATGTGAACAAATGATTTTTTTTAACTGTGCATGTATGCCAGTTCACACTTACCAATAACATCCTCTGAATCCGTCTAAGAACAACCTCTTACCTCATTTCCAACTTTTCCAGCCCCACCACTCTAACAATTCACTAACTACAAAATACTCCACTAGTACCCTCTTCACTCTAAAGTTGTTTTCAAAAACAACATCGGCTACAAACCAAACTTGCTAGTTATAAGACTTTACTTACTACACACAGAAATCCAAACCGGAACCAAACAAAGATAACTAGGGCAAAGATTACTTAGAGAAATTACATGTAATCACCTCATCGCCCCGGAGTTCCAACAGACAAACTCCCTTTCTCGTAGAACCACTATTCTCCGGCCGTACCGCCGCAACTTCAACCAACACCTTAAGGTCATCACCGACTCCTTGCTGCAACGAACCTTGACTACCCCGAGCTAACTCCAGAAAATTCCGCCTCAAATGTCCAACAGACCCACAATTCCAACAAGATCCATTCCCCAAACACCTCACATCTTTTTGTCTTTCTTGCCACCTCCGAACTCTGTCTCGGCCACGCTCACAACCCCTCTGAGGCCCTTTTTCACGCACTGAAGCTGATCTCACTACTTGAGGACAATCCCGCTTCACATGCTCCCTAGAACCACAGTTCCAACAAACTCCAACACCCCAACAAACTCCAACGTGATGCCTTCCACAACGGCCACACTTCGGCAAGCGAACTATCACTCCCTGGTCATATTGCACTAGACCCACATTAGCACCACCACCAGAACCTTGGTTCAGGCGAACCCTACCACCGCGTAACCTCTTATGCTGACCACTCTCAAGATCAGTACTCACAACTCTTTTGCTTGTATTTTTCTCACCATCGCAAACTGAACCCTCACTCCCACATTGCTTAACCCCTGGAAACCTATCTCCAAGGTATCTTCTATTAAAGGCAGACACAATGAACCCCCAATCTATATCACGAATATTCGTTGCCACTGCCACAAATGTCCACCAAGCACAAGCATCCTCTAACATTAACGAGACAACACTTCCCAGCTTACAAGCGTTATCACACCCTTCCCGATCCAAAATCGGAATTATACTGGTTAACCAAGCCTCGAACGCCTCAGGTGTCGAACCATGATACTCCACAGCCCCCAAACCATGCAAACGATGCTTCGACAAACCCTCATGTCCCATATACGACAAATCCTTCATCAGAGAACCAACTCTCTCATTCTGCCTTACCACCTCAACTCCAAGCACAGACGACTGAAACGAAACACCTCCACCAAAAGGTGAATTCCACCCCTTAACAACCTGCTCTAAAGCAGCAACCATCGTACCCAATTGCCACTCTCTCATCGATCCCATTGTGCTAATTAACAAAGCAACAATAACAAAACAAACAAAACGACCAGGCTAGCTTCAAGCAAGGATTTAAGACTCCAACTCCAACATAACACATAGCTATAATAATAAGGCAATGGGTATCCCGAGTTTTCCCCTTTTACATGACATAACAATCAATAAAAACATTGATATCACAAACATCGAGCATATCAATCAGCAAACTTCAATCATGCTCTCATCAAACAACATTCACCCTCAACAGCATAATATCAACATATCATACCCATTGTTGAGTGTGTAAAAGTTCTATTATTTACACCCTTTTTAACTCATATTTATGCTGCATTCAAGCATTATTCATTGCATTTAGGTTAGTTTACAGCAAAACATCACAAATATATTAAAAGGCACAGATTCTACTAATAATGGCTTTTTTGCAGGTTGCCGCCATAGCAGACGGTGAGGGCAGGCGCTGGGCAGAAAAGCAGAGGAGCTGAACTGGACAACCAGACAAAGAGGATGATGCTGCCACGGATGTTGCCGTGACAGCAGAGGATGACAGCAGTTTTGAGGAGAAGAAGCAAAGTGGACCTCGACAGATAGAGAAAATTCAGCCCGTCTGTCGTGTTAAAACCTCATATTTTTCCGAGCCCCAGATCAAAAGATATGTCAAGCCCAAAGTTCAAGGAGAGAAAATCCCAAGAAACAAGGAGAACGGCTGGAAAGTAGATTCCTTGAAGATTTAGTCTTTATTAGAATCATACTTTTAATTAAAGTTGTAATCCTTGTTAAATTAGAAAACTTGAGCCCAAAGCTTATATAAGGGCATGTATTTTAACCTAGAGGAGATATCCCATAACCGATTACCCTAGCCTTCTCTCTCAACCTCTAGTCGTTTTCCTTCCCACACCATGTTCTAAATTCCCCCTAGGGCCACTGGTTGATTTGTAAAGTAGTTGCAAGGGTTGTTTTGTTTTAGGAATTTTTAGTTCAATAAAATAAACTTCAAGTTCTCTTATTTTGGTTATTAATATCTTGCAAGAGCATCGGGAGAGCATTGTGAGGTTATCTATTTACTTAGCATCGGGAGAGTTAAGTATACGAAAGAAATAAGAGCAAGTTCTCTAGTTTATAGTTGAACTATCTCGGGCCTAGGGATAGGACGAGGTTAAGTGGCTAAAGAAGAATTCATCCACATCGGTGTTCATCCTTCGATTCACGCCGGGAGGTATCATCAAAGACGTGATCATCGACAGACTTGGACCTAGGGATAGGCCAAGGCACATCTAGGATTCTTGCCAAACTTGAAGTACTGAATTGAGTGTTTGCTGCCGCGACAATCAACGGACTGCTGCCGCGACGACAGAACTGGATTTCCTAAACTCTGCAATACCTGCACTACTGAGCAATTCAATACCAGCCCATTATCTCTATCTTGATATCTTTACTCGTTTATTTACGTTTACTTTAATAATTTCGTGACAACTCTCAAATATTTCCTTTACTTTCGTGCAGTGAATTAAGGTGAAGCTATTAGCCCAATCCCCGTGGAGACGATATCCGATACTTCGTATCACTTTACTACTTGCGTCGTGTATACTTGCACTACCATTGTGATAGACTATTTTACATGCAACAAGTTTTTGGCGCCGCTGCCGGGGATTGGCAACATAACTCTACCTTTTCTTTTACTGCACTTTTCGTTTTTGTTTTTATTTTTATTTTTATTTTTCTGTTTTTCTTTGGTTTATTCAACTCTTGCTTTTCACAAGGTTTCTTGTTTATGCGCAGATCGAACCGAGGTAAAGATCCTGAGTATACATTAGATTCGGAAATCGAACGTTCATTCAATCTTAGGAACCGACTTCGTCACGTTCTAGCCGAAAACGAGTACCTTGAGGAACAGCTAGAGAAGATGGCCCACAATGGAAACGACCCGCCTGCTGCTGTCGGCCGACGGTCCTGTCGTGACTACATGTTGTACGATCATGTGGAGCTGGAAACCACGCTACCGGACATAGATGTTGACAACTTCGAGCTGAAACCTGTTATGTTTAGTATGATCAACAATGTCGTGCAGTTTAGTGGTGCTGTTACAGAGGATGCTAGGGAGCATCTCAAAACATTCCAAGAGATCTGTGGTTCGTTTAGACTACCAGGAGTTAATCCGGAGATACTGAGGCTTCGGTTATTCCCCCATTCGTTGAGGGACAGAGCAAAGACTTGGTGGAATAAACTTACGCCGGGTTCAATTAGAACTTGGGCAGATTTATCTCGTGAATTTTTATCTCGTTTTAATCCTTCGCATTTATCTGAGCGATTACGTAATGAAATTGCTACTTTTCAACAGGAAGATGACGAGCCAATGCACGAGGCCTGGGACAGATTTACTACTCTTCTACGGAACTGCCCAATGCATGGATTCCCCGTCTGGAATCAGGTAACAAAGTGTTATAATGCTGCCAACTTACAAACTCGTATTCGAATTGATTCAGCGGCAAACGGACTATTATTGGATAAAGATCCAGACGAGGCAATGCAAGTTTTGAAAAATCTGGCTAAGAATGAGGAGCAGTTTCCGACAGCAAGAAGAGGGGGTAAACGGGTACTAGCTGTCAAGGATTATGAGGCCGACAGCACGATGAAATCACAGGTGGCATACCTTACTAAGGCAATGAAAAAACTCTTGAACGAGGATGCACAACATGGATTTGCTGTCGAGGAGGTATGTTACATTTGTGAGGGAAATCATAGTTAGGAGGAATGTCCAATACAGTTAGAAGAGGGAAAGTATGTTGGAAATTACAATAAGCCGAATTACAACTCTAACAACTATAATCCCAACTGGAGAAAGGATCCCAAATTTTCTTGGAGTAATCCTAATAATGCCCTGAATCCCCAAGGACACAATCAGAATCAGGGAGGACCTAGATTGCTGACGCGACAGCAACTGCCGCCGCAACTGCCGCCGCAGCAGCAACAGCAACCACCAGCTGCCACTAACAGTATACTGGAACAGACTCTGGCCACTTTTATGTCTCAGACAGGTACTTATATTGAGAATATGAATCAGTTTGTCAAGAAAACAGAGACATTCATGGATAAAACAGAGATGCGAATGACGAATCATGAAGCTACTCTGAAATCTTTGGAGACACAAATGGGTCAGGTTTCCCAGCATATTAAGCCAAGGCAGACTGGAGGATTCCCTAGTAATACTGAAAATGCTAGGCAGCCCACACATGAGTAGTGTAAGGCCATTACTACTAGGAGTGGGAAGAAACTACCAGGGCCAGAAAAGGAAGTTGAATCATTAAGAAAACCAGTTTTGGACAAACCTGCCGAGGAAGCTGCCACGACAGGTAACAAACAGACTGTTGTCGATGAGCCTGTCACGACAGCAGAAGCGACAGAGGAGAAAGATGATGAACCCAAACCTCCTTAGATTCGTATGTAGTGGGAAGGACGTATTGTTGATTATCGTCCCCCACCTCCTTTTCCTCAACGGATATAGCAAGCTAAGCAAGAATCTCAACTTAAAAAGATTTATGATATTTTTAAGCAGGTTCATATTAATATTCCGCTGTTAGATGTCGTTAGGGAGATGCCCGGTTACGCCAAATTTCTCAAGGATGACATGTCAAAGAAATCTAAACTTGGGGAATTTGAAACGGTAAAGATGACAGAAGGTTGCATGAGTATTCTTCATAGGCAGCCACCTCAGAAAAAGAAGGATCCGAGGAGCTTCATCATACCTTGTGTAATCGGAGACAAATATGTGGGTAAAGCACTTTGTGATCTTGGTGCTAGTGTTAATTTAATGCCAAAATCTGTTTTTCAGAAATTAGGTATTGGAAAGGCGCGGCCCACGGCAGTAATTTTGCAGCTGGTAGACCGCTCTTACGTTCATCCGGAAGGAAAAATCGAGGATATTCTGGTAAGAGTGGATAAATTTATTTTTCCTGCTGACTTTCTTGTTTTAGATTGTGAAGTAGACGAAAACGCACCAATCATCCTTGGGCGACCCTTCTTAGCCACGGGAAGATCACTGATTGATGTGGAGAAAGGAGAACTCACCATGCGTGTGAACGATCAAGAGATTAAGTTGAATGTTCTCCAAGCTATGAAGCATGCTGATGCAGACGAGGAATGCAAGGCTATCACTGAAGTTACCCTTGATCAACCCTGCATCAGGTCGGGCTGTCACGACATAAAAATTGGTCACTGCTGCGGCAGCCACCTACAGGACTGTCACGACAGCACTGACGACAGCAACTCCTCTGAATCCGATACATCTGATACTGAAGATCAGGAGGAGGTAAACTGGATAGGCGATCGTCCAGGTAAGTTATTCGAACCTTTAAATTATACTTCGGATAACCATGCAATCCAAAAGCCATCTACTATTGAACCACCTGTTTTAGAACTGAAGCCCCTCCCAGGGCAGCTAAAATATGCTTTTCTTGGTTCAAATGATACGTTGCCCGTAATCATCTCTTCTAAGCTGCCACAGGAACATGAACGGCAGCTAATAGGGATGCTGCGGCAGCACAAGAAGGCAATTGGATGGACGATAGCCGATATTCAAGGCATTAGTCAGGCGTTATGCATGCACAAAATCCTTTTAGAGGAAGATCATAAGCCGACTATAGATGCTCAAAGGCGGCTAAACCATGCGATGAAAGAGGTGGTACAGAAAGAGATAATCAAGTGGTTAGATGCTGGCATTATTTACGACATCTCTGACAGCAAATGGGTGAGCCCGGTGCAATGCGTTCCCAAGAAAGGAGGAATGACCGTGGTGACCAACGAAAACAATGAGTTAATCCCAACCAGGACTGTGACCGGTTGGAGGGATTGTATGGACTATCAGAAGCTTAACAAAGCTACCCGAAAAGACCACTTTCCTTTACCCTTTATTGATCAAATGCTTGATAGATTAGCGGGTAAACCTTACTATTATTTTCTTGATGGTTATTCAGGTTATAATCAAATAGCTATCGCACCGGAAGATCAAGAAAAGACGACTTTCACATGCCCATATGGAACTTATGCTTTTAGGAGAATGCCATTCGAACTATGCAATGCACCCACCACCTTCCAAAGGTGCATGATGGCCATATTCTCCGATATGGTGGAGGACTTCCTTGAAATTTTTATGGATGATTTTTCAGTCTTTGGGGACGATTTTGAGAGCTGTCTAGGCAATCTACAAAAGGTACTTGAAAGATGTGAAAAAGCAAATCTAGTCTTGAATTGGGAAAAATGCCACTTTATGGTGGATGAAGGGATAGTCCTTGGCCACAAGATTAGCTACCGTGGGATAGAATTCGACAGGGCTAAAATAGAAGTGATCGAAAAGCTGCCGCCGTTGACTACAGTCAAGGGTATTAGAAGTTTCTTGGGACATGCTGGTTTTTATCGGAGATTCATTGCAAATTTCTCAAATATCACCAAGCCCCTATGCCATCTCTTGGAGCAGAACCGACCCTTTGACTTTAATGATGAATTTACTGAGGCATTCAAGGTTCTGAAGGAAAAGCTGGTAACAGCCCCAATAGTACAGCCACCAGACTGGACACAGCCGTTTGAGATCATGTGTGATGCTAGTGACTATGATGTCGGGGCAGCACTTGGGCAGCGGAGAGACAAATTGTTTCATGTCATATACTATGCCAGGAAGACGCTGAATGAAGACCAAGTGAACTACACCACCACAGAAAAGGAGTTATTAGCTGTGGTATTCTCCATTGACAAGTTTCGTTCTTACATACTTGGAACGAAGGTCATAGTGCACACAGACCATTCTGCCCTCAAGTATTTGTTCGCTAAAAAGGATGCAAAGCCTCGATTGATAAGATGGATCCTGCTACTGCAAGAATTTGACCTTGAAATCAAGGACAAAAAAGGGACAGAAAATCAGGTGGCAGATCACTTGTCAAGATTGGAGAAGGGAAAGAGTCCACCAATAGATAAGACAAACATACTGGAGACCTTCCCAGACGAGCAGCTCTTTGCTGCCGCAATCACTGCCGCGACAGCCATGGCGGCAGGTAAGTATTCTGAACTTCCTTGGTATGCAGATTTCGTTAATTTCTTAGTTAGCGGAATAATCCCATCTGATCTTAATTATCAAGCCAAGAAGAGGTTCCAAAATGATGTTAAGCATTATTATTGGGACGAACCTCTTCTTTTCAAAATCTGTGCAGATCAGGTTATAAGAAGATGTGTACCACAGGAGGAGCAGAAAGACATATTACATCACTGCCATGCTTCACAGTATGGAGGTCACTTAGGAGGAAACAAAACTGCTGCCAAGGTGCTGCAGTCAGGGTTCTACTGGCCGTCACTGTATAAAGATGCACAAATCTTGTACAAGAGCTGTGACAGGTGCCAAAGGACAGGAAACATCTCACGGAGAAAGGAGATGCCGCTGCAGAACATTCTAGAAGTCGAGATCTTCGACGTTTGGGGGATTGATTTTATGGGACCTTTTCCATCTTCATGTGGGAATCTATACATCCTCCTGGCAGTAGATTATGTCTCTAAGTGGGTTGAAGCTATCGCCGCTCAAAAGAATGATGCCAAGACAGTCCAAAGGTTTTTACACAAAAACATCTTTTCTAGGTTTGGCATCCCTAAGGCGATTATTAGTGATGAAGGGAGACATTTCGACAATAGGGTTATTGCTGCTGCCCTGAAGAAATATGGTGTCAAGCATCGGATCGCGACAGCATATCATCCACAGACCAATGGACAAGCTGAGATATCCAATAGGGAAGTTAAGAACATTCTTGAGAAGATGGTTAAGCCAACTAGGAAAGACTGGTCTTTACTTCTCAATGATGCGTTATGGGCATATAGGACAGCTTTTAAGACTCCATTGGGAATGTCTCCGTACCGATTGATTTACGGGAAAACATGTCATCTACCTGTCGAGATAGAGCACATAGCATACTGGGCAATCAAGGCAGTGAATATGGACTTGGATAGGGCAGGACAGAAAAGGCTGTTAGATTTGAATGAAATTGAAGAAATACGGACAATGGCCTACGACAATGCAAGAATCTACAAGGAGAAAACTAAGAAGTGGCATGACAGGAAGTTGCTGCCACGACAGTTCTGCCCAGGGCAGCTTGTATTGTTGTTCAATTCCAGACTGAAACTTTTCCCAGGGAAACTGAAATCTAGGTGGTCTGGCCCATTCCAAGTCGTACAAGTTTTTCCCCATGGTGCCATCACAATACGACCATTAAAAGACGGGCACCAATTTAAAGTCAACAGGCAGCGCCTCAAGCATTATCAGGGGACTGAAGCCCCAGGAATACAGGAAGTGGTTACCTTAGGAGATGCCCCACCTGGCATCCCTAATTTAACCTACATTTTGTTTCTATTTTTTATTATTATTTATTAAGTATTAGGAAATAAGGTTTATTTTATTCGAATAATGTTTTTATGTTTATTGTTTTTAGGAAATAAAGGAGTCAAGAAGAACAGAAGAAGTGAACTCAGCCCACCATCCATCCATCAGTCCAACAAAGCCCAATATTGAAGCATGTCGTTACGGCCGCCGTGACAGACACGAAAAAGACAGGCTGTCACCACGCTGTCACGACAGACGCGGAAACGTGTGACAGACGCGTAACAGACGCAGAAACGTGTGTCAGACGCGTCAGACACGCTAAAGCTCAACAGCCGCCCCGTTATTCGCGCCTGCCGTTACAGCTTCAACGGGCAGCAATTCCTCTTCTATAAAATCCCGTTTCATTTTCATTTTCACTCACTTCTGCCTTTCTTACTTGCTCTCCATCTTTAGTTTTCATTTGTTTTCATTTACTTTTCACAACCCTTGCACTAACATGTCTTCCAGAAAAACCCGCCAGATCCGCCTCAGCAGCAGCAGCAGCAGCGAAGACAGCTGTAACCCCCTTAACCCGGCCCAGACGGTTGAACCGAATTAAGAAGTTTACACGGGGAAAACCAAAGTCAACCCGAAAGTCAACGTTGATTAACGACCCTTTTTTTTTCTTTTAAAACTTGTCTAGATGCTCATTAACCCTAGATGTGTTCACAACAACGTCATACCCAAAGATCATAACCATTAGAGAACATTCAGGGACCCAATTGCACAAATTACAACTTTAGGGACCAAACTGTAAATTCTAGGAATTACAGGGACTTAACCCAATTAAAAGTTACCAATATGAAATTAGTCATGTTTCATGCTTCACTGCCAAATTTCAGCTCAAACGGACATCCAGAACTCATACAATTGCAAAAACATGTTTTAGGACCAAAACGCAAACATTTCGAAACACATAACCGCCAATGTCAGCCCCCAACGGTCAGGTGTTCCGAAACAGGGAGAACCTGTTTCGAAACGCGGGGCCGTTCCGCAACGTGTTTCGAAACGGGGACTGGCAGTAGCATATCCGTTTCGGAACGGTTCCTCCCGTTTCGAAACGCCCTGGCCATAACAGGCCCCTGTTCCGAAACGGTAGCGATCGTTCCGAAACGACCTGCCCAGATTGCAGCAACCTTGCTGGTTAAACACAACATTGACCCCCCAAACATGCTCCAAAAGCAACCAAATCACACCAGCAAACCATTCAACATATAAGGAACATAAATGCATCAAAACTAGATTCATGATCACCCCTAGGTGCACCAACACATTTAACACATTCAAAGCTCAATCATGCTTTTAAACAAAGAGCATAACATAGCAACTTAAGCTCAAGATGATTCAAACATTACAACATTAATCCACATGATTCAAAAACATAAACCATACATGTCCAACATACACAATCTCATGAATCATCAACATAGAGATTCTTTCCCCCCATTGCCTTTATTATCTATAGCTATTAACCGAGACATACATCTCAAATGGAGTCCTCCTTGAATCCCTTGCTTCTCGCTGTCCAAACTTCAAATATATGCATTGATGGACAAAAAGGAGCGTAAGCACATAATGCTTAGTGAGGAATGCTCAAAACCAAAACACCATCAATGCAGCGAATCATAAAACCACTTTTAAAAGCAACTCGATTTCTTAAACCAAAGCCTTGTTTGAAAACCCCTTTTCAACAACGTGCTTAAAACCATGCATTGCTCAATCATGAAAACCAATCCTTAGCTTAGAAAGCTAAGCAAGCCTTTTCAACACATAAACTTGCAAATCCATCAATTTAACCATTCCATGCATAAACATCAAATGCAAAGTTAAATTCAAAACCTTGGAAACCACTTCCACTTCACATCATACCTTCCTTATACTTGATTATCTTTTCAAGCAAGAAGCCTTTTAAAACCTTTTAATCATTCAATCCAACACATGCATTAAATAGATGCACAATTGAACCACATCATCAACATTTACATCATATGCCTTTAAAAACAAGTCTTAGCAAGACTTCAATGCACTAAAGAGATCTCATGCACACATGCACCATCCTCAATAGATAATCAACACTTGTTCAAACTAACAAGTACACATGCATTCATAATACATTAAGCAAATCTCATGCAACCATGCATCAATTCAAGCATCTCATGCTTCATTATATTCAAGGACATTATATTGGCTTCCAAGTGATCAACCAAATCCACTTTTCAACTCAACATCCAATCGGATACACGGATCACAAGCGTTGTCCCCACGCTTCATACACCCTACCAATCCAAGGTCCCCAAATGGACTTTTAAACACCATTTGACCTTACCATTCACAAGGTTCCCATGTATAGACTTTTAAACACCATACAACCTTAACTTTCACAAGGTTCCCATGTATGGATTTTTAAACACCATACAACCTTAACTTTCACAAGGTTCCCATGTATGGACTTTTAACCACCATACAACCTTAACTTTCACAAGGTTCCCATGTATGGACTTTTAAACACCATACAACCTTAACTTTCACAAGGTTCCCATGTATGGACTTTTAACCACCATACAACCTTAACATGCACAAGGTTCCCATATATGGACTTTTAAACACCATATAACCTTAGCATCACCGATTGGTAGTTGTATAACATCACTAACGAGATCCGGGACACCCTATACAAGATCCACACATGGACTTTACACCACCATTGTGATCTTAACAAGCACAAGGTCCACCAATGGAATTTTAACCACCATTATTACCTTTGCTTACCCAAGGTCCTCGAATGGGATTCCAATCACCATTATAACCTTAACCATCTCGTTAGGATACTTGGATGGAGTTTACCGGTTCACACTTAACCACTCCACATCCAAGGCGACTTTATTCACGGTGCACCCAATCCTATAGCCGGCTAACTATATCCGATCAAAGAACCAAGAACCACTTACATCACTTGCCAATATATCCATCTTACCACATTAATCCTTTAATTCACATGCATAACCGTAATGCAAAATTCATCATTTACCATCATCAATTCACTATTTTTAAAGCATTACACAAAGCCATTAAACAACATGCAACACCATGCATCAAAACCACAATTTCCATGTACAAAACCAAGGATCTCTTACCTTGAGCATCCTTCAAAACCAGCATTAAACCATGCTAAAACATGCTTCCAAACAGAATTTAAAACATGCAAATCATATGCATTGCAACCATCAATCACAATTGCTTAAAAAGCCAATTCACAACACAAACCAAGAGCGAAAATCCATTTACTTACTTTTGAGCTTAGCAAAGTTGTTTAGACTTAAACTAAGCTCCCAAACCTTCAAACCCTGGTTTAAAAGCTGAAAACCCAACTTCACTCACCGATACACAAAACAAGGCTAGCCAACAAGCCTTCCAAGCATCTGAAACCTTCCACACCACCTCAAATGCTCACGGATCTTCCTCCCCTGTTTCAAGCACATAACAACAGAAGATTAATGCATAATTATGCATTAAAAACACCAGCAACACAACTAAACTCGCTGCTCATCACAAATCCAACATTTCGGCTACCAAACACAACCGAAATCACCACCAAACACTTCCGAAACTTAACCCAGCCAAGATCCATCACTTCTAACCATTTTTAAACATCAATTAACATCCAAAATGATCACAATCACGTCCTTATACCTCCAGCTATAACAGATCATCAAAAACACCCCAAAAACAACCAAAAACATCAAGCAAAACTTAGGAAATTCAACCTATTCAGGATTGCATTGATAAAACCTCAATTCCTTATCAATTTAACATTCATTTAACATCAATTTGACACCTCAGAACACTGCCCAAACAGATCTCACGAAATTTCACCAAAAATCACCAAATCTTGCATTTTAAAGCCACAATCAAGATTACCATTGTAAAACCTTTAATAAATCATAATTCAAGGATTGAGAACTTGGGAATTTCAGTAAAGAACTGAGAGTTTAGAGGAGAAAGACGTTCTTACCTCCAAACTTGAGTTTCTCCCTTTTTGGAACCAAAATATTGAAAATTCCACTTAGCAAATGGTGAGGTTTTGTTGAAGAAATGATTAGAGATCAAAAGAGAATTGAAAAGAGATGTTTAGGTGACAAAATCAGAAGAAAATCTCTGGAGAAAAGATGTTTGGGTTGAGAGAAAATGAGGGAAAAGAAAATAGAAGATTGAGAGAAAAGTTAGTTAGAAAATGACAAAATATCTTCCCTCCACTTTTCTTTTATTTAAAAACCATTTAATAAACCTTTAATATTTTAGAAAAATCTGGAGAAACTCCCATTGGGAAAATAGCTCCTTAAAGATTCAAAGTTTCAATCCTTTCTAAAACAGTCACGCAACTTTCAAAAATTACATTTTGGTCACTAGCCAAAATGTCACCCTTCCCAACCTCATTTTGTAAAATTGATTTCACAGTTCACTTATATATATTAAAAGAGGATTTTAGGACATTTTTCCATATTTTTAATGCAACCCGAACTAGGCTTTCCTAATTTCACCTTTATATATTCGAACCGCAACTCGACCGGTCCGGTCCAAACCCAAAACTTCCAAGCCCAAAACCGGGGCGTTACAACAGCGCCTAAATTTAAGTTTCTTATCTTCTTATTGCTGCCTGCCATATATATTTTGTGATGTACTGCCTTCATATGTTTTCATTTTTATTTTGTCATTTGCATTGAGGGCAATGCAACCCTCGAGTTTGGGGGTGGCAACCCTCCATATTAATGGAGTGCGTCTTAGTTAAATTTTGTGTCTTTTACTTAGTTATTTTTCTCAAAAAAAAGATGAAAATATTGGAAATTTTGGCTGAAAACTGTGAACTGAACTTACCTGTCGTGACAGCTCTGTCATGGCAGCGACTTTAGGATAGTTTTAGGAGAAGTTTAGAGCCTTTCTATAGTTCTGAAAACTTAAACACCATTGTGACTGTTATACTGCTTAGACTTCTTTTAGCTAAACTAGAATAGGAAGCTTAGCACTTGAATAGCCCCTAGAGGTGCCTAACACTGGCTCTAGGAAAGAAGTTTAGCAAAATAGACTCAATAGCCCTAGAGGTGCCCGAAACCGGCTCTAGGAAGTTAGCTAGAGGTGCCCGAAACCGGCTCTAGTGAGACTTTAGCTTAAAAAAATGAAATCAATCAAAACAGAAAATCAAAGGAGCATAAAAAGTGCCTTCAAAAGATAAACTTTGGCATAAAAATTCGAGTTAAGAGTTGAATATTCTAGTGAAACTAAAATGGTCTTGGCATATAACTGTTCACAAGCATGCACACACTGCACGAGAACTATAGTGAGATTCCGGACAGATCCTAAATTATCCGACAGGTTGCTGCTGTCACAGGGAACGAACGACGGGTAAGGGAAAGGTCACTGTTTGAAAGCCAAAACAAAAATATTTCATTTTTTCTTTTGAGTCTTAGTTGCTTGAGGGCAAGCAAAAACTTGAGTTTGGGGGTGTGTTGAGTGTGTAAAAGTTCTATTATTTACACCCTTTTTAACTCATATTTCTGCTGCATTCAAGCATTATTCATTGCATTTAGGTTAGTTTACAGCAAAACATCACAAATATATTAAAAGGCACAGATTCTACTAAGAATGGCTGTTTTTGCAGGTTGCCGCCATAGCAGACGATGAGGGCAGGCGCTGGGCAGAGAAGCAGAGGAGCTGAACTGGACAAGCAGACAAAGAGGACGATGCTGCCACGGATGCTGCCGTGACAGTAGAGGACGACAGCAATTTTGAGGAGAAGAAGCAAAGTGGACCTCGACAGATAGAGAAAATTCAGCCCGTCTGTCGTGTGAAAACCTCATATTTTTCCGAGCCCCGGATCAAAAGATATGTCAAGCCCAAAGTTCAAGGAGAGAAAATCCCAAGAAACAAGGAGGACGGCTGGAAAGTAGATTCCTTGAAGATTTAGTCTTTATTAGAATCATACTTTTAATTAAAGTTGTAATCCTTGTTAAATTAGAAAACTTGAGCCCAAAGCTTATATAAGGGCATGTATTTTAACCTAGAGGAGATATCCCATAACCGATTACCCTAGCCTTCTCTCTCAACCTCTAGTCGTTTTCCTTCCCACACCATGTTCTAAATTCCCCCTAGGGCCACGGGTTGATTTGTAAAGTAGTTGCAAGGGTTGTTTTGTTTTAGGAATTTTCAGTTCAATAAAATAAACTTCAAGTTCTCTTATTTTGGTTATTAATATCTTGCAAGAGCATCGGGAGAGCATTGTGAGGTTATCTATTTACTTAGCATCGGGAGAGTTAAGTATACGAAAGAAATAAGAGCAAGTTCTCTAGTTTATAGTTGAACTATCTCGGGCCTAGGGATAGGACGAGGTTAAGTGGCTAAAGAAGAATTCATCCACATCGGTGTTCATCCTTCGATTCACGCCGGGAGGTATCATCAAAGACGTGATCATCGACAGACTTGGACCTAGGGATAGGCCAAGGCACATCTGGGATTCTTGCCAAACTTGAAGTACTGAGTTGAATGTTTGCTGCCGCGACAATCAACGGACTACTGTCGCGACAGGCGCGACGACAGAACTGGATTTCCTAAACTCTGCAATACCTGCACTACTGAGCAATTCAATACCAGCCCATTCTCTCTATCTTGATATCTTTACTCGTTTATTTACGTTTACTTTAATAATTTCATGACAACTCTCAAATATTTCCTTTACTTTCGTGCAGTGAATTAAGGTGAAGCTATTAGCCCAATCCCTGTGGAGATGATATCCGATACTTCGTATCACTTTACTACTTGCGTCGTGTATACTTGCACTACCATTGTGATAGACTATTTTACACGCAACACCCATCACATTTTCATTATTCAAAAACAACTTACAACATCAGCATACCACCAATACATGCTCACACCAGCCCACAGAAGATTCATAACCAAAAAGCAGGACAAAAACATTAATAATTCACTCAAAGACATATTTTTCAACCAAGATTCAACCACACATTAGATTAAACATCCAACACTTACCATAACAACTTACCACAAACTTACTGTTGCCCTAAAATTTCGCAACTGAGTTCTGATACCAACAAATGTAACCCCCTTAGCCCGACCTAGGCGTTAGACCCGAACTACGAAGGTCACACGGGGAAAACCAAAGTCAACTCGAAAGTCAACCTTGATTAACGACCCTTTTTGTTTTTTCTTTTCTAGATGCGCATTAAGCCTATGTGAGTGCTCAAGAACCTTAGAAGAGAAAAGCACAGCGATCGGAAAATGTTTAAGGACTCAATTGCAAGAATTACACATTTAGGGACCAAAATGTAATTTTTGGAAAATATAAGGACTTTGTAGATTTTAGTTTTACCGAACCTTAATTAATCATATTATGAACCACTCTGCCAAATTTCAGCTTAAAAAGACATCTCAAGCTCAAGCAATTATCATTACAAAATTCAGGACTAGAATGTAAAGCATGCAACTTCAAAGCAAATTCAAATCTGTGTCCAACGGTCACCCGTTTCGAAACAACTAAGGGTGTTTCGAAACACCAGGTTAAAACACCCACCCGTTTCGAAACTGGTTCCGAAACAGGGCATTCCGGTAGCCAAAGTGTTTCGAAACACTTCTAGTCGTTCCGAAACGCCCAAGCCATTTCAGGCACCCGTTTCGAAACAGTTTAGGGTGTTTCGATATACCCTGCCCAGAAACAGCAGAAATTTCTGGTTTTTCACTTCAAATCACCACCAAACATACTTTAAACAATTCCACAACATAACAACAACATGCCAAGCATTAAAGCCATCAAATTGCATCAGAAACTAGATACAAATCAAGCATTAGGCACACCAACTCATTATCACATTCAACACAAGATCTAACTTTTAAACAAAAACATAGCATATCAACATATGAAGAAGAAGATTCAAATATTGCAAAGCGATCCTCAACATGTATCAAACCATAAACCGAACGTGCTCAAGATGAACAATCTCATTACACTTCAACGTAAAAGACTCTTCCCCCATTGCCTTTATTATCTATAGCTATAAACCAAAGCATACTTCTCAAGTGGAGCTCTTCTTGAATCCCTTACTTCTTGCCATCCCAAATTCATTTATCTGCATTGGTGGACAAAAAGGAGCGTAAGCACATAATGCTTAGTGAGGAATGCTCAAAACCAAAACACCATCAATGTATCGAATCATAAAACCATCTTAAAATGTAATCACAACTCAAAAACCCAAAGTATTGATTGAAAATATCCTTTGAAAAACCATTGCTTTAAAACATGCATTGCTCAACAAGAAAACCAACATTTAACTTTGAAACACCAAACAACTCACCCCAAACAACATCCTTGCAATTACTACCATTTAAACCTTTCAATGCACAATCACTTCATGCAAAGTTTAAACCAATTTTCTTGGAAAACACTTCTACTTCACACTATACTCTTCTCATGCTTGATGATCATTTCAAAGCAAAATACCTTTTGGAAACCAAATGTTCCTTCTATCTATCTCATGCACTCAACAAATGCAAAACCCATGGCAAAGCCATACATGCTTATTACTCAAAAGCATTTCATAAACTCAAAACCCCATTTGCATAAGCAAATCTCCATTTTGGAAACCACATGTACCATCTAGCTAACACATGCATACAACCTATGCAAGTCTCATGGAAAGGCCACATATGCTTGATATACAAAAGCATTTCATAAAATTATTATCTCATATGCATTTCTCAAAACATACAACATCTCAAGCATTGGTACATGTGACACATTTCAATCTCATATATTGGCATTTTTAGAAAATACTTTCAACAAAACTTTTAAACCACAAGCTCATCACTTTCTCATGCTACCTTGCAACATTTTCAAGCATCTCACGCTTCGTTACAATCAAATACATTATATTGGCTTCAAGTGATTGTTCATAACAATTTCAACACAAAACACAATCGGATACGCGGATTACAAGCGTTGTCCTACAAGCTTCATACACATTACCGGCTTTACAAGGTGGAGTTTATCGGTACAATCACAACCCTTCAAAACCTGTGATGGAGTCTAACGGTACAATCACAACCCCTCAACATCACTCATCGGTAGTTGTATAACCCACTAGCGAGAGCCGGGACACAACACAAGGCTTACACATGGGAGCTACCTCAACCATTGTAATCACCTTAACCAAGCTCACACACGGGAGCAACCCTCCACCGTTGTGACGCTTAACAAAGTCCACCCATGAGAGCCAACCTTCATCGTGGTGACACCAATTTCCTCAATCGCTAGGGTACTTGGATGGAGTTTTCGGTACAATCACAACCCCTCGACATCCAAGGCGACTTTACTTATGGTGCACCCAATCCTATAGACGGCTAACTATATCAGATTAAAGTAACCAAAAACCATATTCATCACTTGCCAATATAAACATTTAACCACATTAACCCACTGTTTCTCAAGCATAACCACAATGTCATTTACACAAGCACACATGCTTAACATCATATGCATTTTCATATGAAAACCAAGGATCACTTACCTAGTGCATCCTTAACATAATGACATCAAAACTCAACATTAAACCATGCATAAACATGCTTAAAAACAGTAATTAAACATGCATTTCATAACTAATGCAACAACCATAACTTAGCACAACCGAGGGAGTTTTTCTGAAAACTTACTCTTGAGCTTAGCTAAGTTGTTTAGACTTAAACTAAGCTCCCAAAACCTCCAAATAATCGTTTCAAAGCTGGAAAACCAACTCCACTCACCAATACACAAAACTATGCTAGCCGACAAGCCTCCCAAGCGTTTGAAACCTCCAACGCCACCTCTATCACTTCTGGATCATTCTCCCCTGTTTTTAACATATAACAACAGAGGATTAATGCATCACCATGCATTAAAATCACCAGCAATACAACCTAAACTCGCTGCTCTACTCAAGAACCTCATTTCGGCTTCCAAAAACAACCGAAATCACCTTCAAACTCTTTCAAAGCAAAGCCCAGCCAAGATCTATCACTTCCAACCATTTCTAAACATCAATCAACATCAAAAACAAACCTAAACACGTCCTTATACCTCCAGCTATAACAGAACACCAAAATCACCCTAAAACCACCATTTTCACAAGCAAAAACTCAAGAAACACAACCTATTCGGGATTTGATTGATAAAACCTCTTTTCTAACATCATTTAACATCCAAAATAAATTAGAAAACCATCTCAAAACAGAGCCCAATCAATTACAACGAAATTCCTCAAGATCTCTTCCAAAATCTTGAGTTTTAAGCCAAAATCTTGTTTCCAACATTAAAACCATTCATAAATCTCTAATAAAGGATTGACAACTTGGGAATTTCAGTAAAGAACTGAGTATTTAGAGGAGAAGAACAATCTTACCTCTAAATGATGATTTCTCCTTGATTTGGGCAAAATTCCAAGAAAATGCAATGTGGAAATCAAAAGGATTTGATGGAAGATTGATTAGGAACCAATAGATGATGGAAATCTCATCAATTGATGTGAAGATCAATGTGAATTTTGCTGGAGAAAATGTGTTTGGATGATGGGATTTTGAGAGAAAAAGGAATGAGAGAAAATTAGGAAAAGGTAGTTATGAAAGTTAAAAAGTAGTTTTCACCTTTCTTTTATTTAATTAAAACATTAATTAAATCACCCAAATTAAGGAAAAATCTGGAGAAAAACATTTTGGGTAAATTAGCTCCTTAAAGATTCAAAGTTTCAATCTTTTACAAAATAGTCACTACTAAACTTTGCAAAAATCGCAATTTGGTCACTACACCAAAATGTAGTATTTCCAAACCTTATTTTGTAAAGTTGATTTCACCAATCACTTATATATATTAAATGAGGATTTTTAAATATTTTTCTATATTTTTAAAGCATCCCGAACTAGGCTTTCCCTAAAACTCCCTTTTTATATTCGAACCGTTTCTCAGACCGGTCCGGTTCAAACCCTAAACTTCTAAGCCCAAAATTGGGGTGTTACAGAAATCAATGAAGTCAAGGATGAACTAGAATGTGAAATCCCTGAAGAATTACTAAGGTTGGTGGAAAAAGAAGATAAGCAAATCTTGCCCCAAAAAGAAGAATTGGAGATTCTCAATCTGGGAACAGAAGAAACCAAAAGAGAAGTAAAGATCGGGGCAGTATTTTTGCCCAGAAAGAAGCAAGAATTAATTGATCTGTTGCGTGAGTTCAAAGATGTTTTCGCCTGGTCTTACCAAGACATGCCGGGATTGAACACTGACATAGTGTTACACAAATTGCCCATTAGACATGAGTGCAAACCGGTTCAACAGAAACTTAGAAGGTTGAGGCTGGAAATGGTGATAAAGATAAAAGAGCAGGTACAGAAACAGATCGATGCTGGCTTCCTCGCGGTATCTCAGTATCCAGAATGGGTGGCTAATATAGTACATGTACCAAAGAAAGATGGGAAAGTACGAATGTGTGTTGACTACAGGGACCTGAACTGGGCCAGTCCAAAAGATAATTTTCCTTTGCCACACATAGACATTCTGGTCAACAATACGTCAGGGCATTCTTGGTTTTCTTTTATGGATGGCTTTTCAGGATATAATTAGATAAAGATGAGTCCAGAAGATATGATCAAGACCACCTTTATAACTTTATGGGGCACCTATTGTTACAAGGTGATGCCCTTTGGACTAAAGAATGACGGGGCAACATACCAGCGGGCGAGGGTGACTTTTTTTCACGACATGATGCATAAAGAAGTCGAAGTGTATGTAGATGACATGATCGCCAAGTCCCATGCTGAGGAGGAGCACATCCAAAATCTGAGAAAGTTATTCTTGAGATTGAGAAAGTACCAATTGAAGCTCAATCCTAACAAATGCACCTTTGGAGTAACATCTGGAAAACTTCTTGGTTTCGTTGTCAGTAGAAGGGGAATCGAGATAGATCCCGATAAAGTGAAGGCTATCCAGAACATGCCGCCACCTAGCTCACAGAAAGAAGTTCGGGGTTCCTTGGTAGATTGAATTATGTTTCTCGGTTCATATCACAATTGACCGATAAATGTGATCCAATCTTCAGGATGTTGAAAAAGAATAACCCTGGAGAATGGAATAAAGAGTGTCAAGAGGCATTTGACAAAGTCAAGAAATATCTTACCAATGCTCCCATACTAGTAGCATCGGTTCCTGGTAGTCCACTAATCCTTTACCTAATGGTCTACGAGAATTCAATGGGGTGCGTATTGGGGCAACGTGATGACATGGGAAAGAAAGAAAGAGCCATCTATTACTTGAGCAAGAAGTTTACTGAATGCGAAGTGTGGTACCCACCTATTCAAAAGCTATGTTGTGCTCTGGTTTGGGTAACCCGAAGGCTCAGGCAATACATGTTATACCATACAACATGGCTGATCTCTCGTCTTGACCCGTTAAAATTCATGATGGAAATACCAACATTAACTGGAAGACTGGCACGCTGGCAAATGCTGTTGTCAGAGTTTGACATTGTGTATGTAAGTCAAAAGGATATAAAAGGAAGTGATATAGCAGATTTCCTAGCCAGTCGTGCAATGGAGAATTATGAACCCTTGAACTTTGATTTCTCAGATGAAGATGTGATGAATATCTCCACGATAGAGGCCGGAGTTCCAAAAAGGAAAAGTTGGAAATTGTATTTTGATGGAGCAGTTAATGCCCTTGGATGGGGAATTGAAGCAATATTGATCTCACCAGATGATGTACACTACCCGTCCACAAGTAGGCTAGAATTTCTTTGTACCAATAACATGGCAGAATATGAAGCCTGTGCGATGGGCCTGTGAGCTGCTATTGAAAGAAAAATAGAAGTCTTAAAAGTGTATGGAGACTCGGCGTTGGTGATTTACCAACTTCGTGGAGAATGGGAAATAAAAGATATAAAATTGATTGAGTACCGAAAATTGATCTTGGAGCTAATAAATGAGTTTGAAGAAATAACCTTTATATACATCCCCAGGGAAGATAACCAAATGGTGGATGCCATAGCTACACTGGCTTCGGTATTCCTAGAAAATAGATCATAAGATATGGTGCCTATCCGAATGCAGAGCTATGAAACTTATACTCACTGTTGCAGTATAGAAGAGGAAATTGATTAATATCATTGGTACCATGATATTTTGCAATACCTAAAGTATCATATTTATCCCCTAGGAGCAAATGATAATGAAAAAAACTATCAGAAGAATGGCTTCAGGATATGTACTTGACGAGGAAATCCTATACAAAAGAAGCAGAGATCAGATTCTACTGAGATGTGTTGATGCCAACAAAGCAAAGACTATAATGGCAGAAGTACATGACGGGATATGTGGCACACATGCAAATGGGCTCTCAATAGCCAGAAAGATTATGAGATACGTCTATTATTGGACGACCATGGAAGGAGATTGCATTGAATACGCAAAGAAGTATCATAAGTGGCAGATATATGCTAACAAGATCAATTCTCCACCAGTCCCTTTACATACCATGAACTCACCATGGCCTTTGCCTGCTTGGGGCATGGATGTTATTGGACAAATTCAACCCAAAGCTTCAAACGGACATAGCTTCATCCTTGTTGCGATAGATTATTTTACCAAGTGGGTGGAAGCAGCTTCTTATGCTAATATCACAAGAACCACAGTCAGTAAGTTCCTAAAGAAAGAGATAATCTGTCGATATGGATTGCCATAAATAATTGTTACTGATAATGCTACAAATTTCAACAACAAAGTGATAATGGAAGTGTGTGAACAATTCAAGATCATTCATCACAATTCAGTAACCTACCGCCCAAAGATGAATGGGGCAGTGGAAGCGGCAAACAAAAATATAAAGAAGATCATATCAAAGACAACATAAACTTACAAGGACTGGCATGAGAAGCTACCGTTTGCCCTGTTTGCATATCGGACATCAATACAGACCTCGACCGGGGCAACGCCTTATTCTTTGGTTTATGGGACAGAGGCGGTGCTACCCATTGAAGTTGAAATTCCGTCGCTCTGGGTATTGTCAGAAACAAAGTTAGATGATGCGGAATGGCTGCAGGTCCGATTTGATCAATTAAATCTCATTGAGGAAAAGAGGCCGAGGGCAATCTTTCACAGCCAGATGTACCAAAAGAGGATAATGCGGGCATATGATAAAAAGATGAGACCGAGAGAATTTCGAGAGGGAGATCTTGTGTTAAGAAAGGTCCTACAGATACATCAAGATGATCATTGAAAATGGATGCCTAACTGGGAGGGACCACATGTTGTGAAGAAAACCTTCTCCGGAAGAGCATTAATACTGGCTGAAATGGACGGAAAAGAGTTACATAAGCCGGTGAATTCGGATTCAGTCAAAAAGTATTATGCTTGAAGAATACAAAAAGAGATTAAAAAAAGAGAAGAAAAAAAGAAAAAAAAGCTGAGTGAAAACTCGAAAGGGCGCTCTCGCAAGAAAAATATCTATGGTGAAAACCCCAAGGGCGCCTTAGATATCAAAAAAAAGAAGAAGAAAATAAAAATAAGGGGGGTTCAAGATGAAAACCCGCAAAGGGCGTCTTGAAACCAAAGGAGGATGTGAGTTGAAAACCTGAAAAGGCAACTCAGATGAGTGAAGTTAGGCATCTGATAATCAAGACCTCTCGGACACTTGGTATTTCGGAAGGGGTTTCACATTCGAAAGCATTCCAGCAACATTTGAAGACCGCTGGACATGAGTGCAAACTCATCCCTACTTCTGGTTGACATGGTGGTTGTATCCTTCATGCTTTGGATGGCCGGAGATCTGATTTTGTTTCTTGATTTTTGTTTGCCATGACTATTTCGAAATCTGTTGTATTCCAATTTATAAGCTTCAATAAAATTCATGAATTCACTTCTGAGCTTTCTTTTTATTCCAAAGCATCTTGAAATGGCCGATATAATGAAAAAGAAGATAATTTCCTGGTATTACTTTGTTTTAGACATGCAGGTGAACCTTGTCACTCTAGGAATTGAAGAAGAGTGTACAAGATGAGGCAGTGCAAAGCTTAAGGTTGATTATGAATGCCGTAACGGAGACTGTCACCCGAAGAACAATGATTTATCTATAATGAGATGATCAGAAATATGAGGACCCAGCATTACAAGGTTCCTCTGAGTCAATTTTGCAGAAGAAGAAGTGTTTGCAGCACAGTAGAAACTTTTAGGTTCAGCAAAGTTCCATCACTAATCGAAGCAGTATTTGGCTAATCAAAGCAAAACTGCCTTAACCATAATACTTTAAAAAAAGAGCAAAAAAAGAAGAAAAGAAAAAGAAAATGAGAAAAGAAAAAAGAAAAAGGGGAGGTGAAAACCTGAAAAGATGCCTTTCGGAAAAAAGAAAAAAAGAAAAAATAATAATAAATAATAAATAAAAAGAAAAAAACCAAAGTGAAAACCAGAAAAGGGCGCTTTGAGAAAAGCAAACTAAAGTGAAAACCCGAAAGGGCGCTTTAGAGCAAAGGACCAGAAACGCAGAAAGGAGGTTGCAATGGCGAGGTCCTGGTGCGGGATGAAGTCAAACGAGAAACATCCGGAAGGAGACCCAAAAGAGCAGAGGCTGATTGATGGATCTGAGTAAACCATGGTTCATGCATCATATAGGACATTAGGGTCATAATAACCTGCATATTTCATTTGTTTTAATAGGAAAATAACAAAAAAAGATTAATAATGAGAAGAATCCGCCCAGCAAAGAAGGATTCATAATGAGAAGAATCCGCCTAGCAAAGAAGGATTCATAATGAGAAGAGTCTACCCAGCAATGAAGGATTCATAATGAGAAGAATTCGCCCAGCAAAGAAGGATTCATAATGAGAAGAGTCCGCTAGTAAGGAAGAGTTCGTGCGTTGAAGAATAAGGAAGTTCCAGATGAGAAAAGCTTGTTTATTCAGTGTCGCCGCAAAATGCAAACCAACGAAAGAACGAGGAATGAAGAATTTCATAATAAGAACAGCTTCAGACCTCAGAAGATGGAGCGATGCCAGATTATCAAAGATTGAAGAAATTCGTAATGAGAAGAACAGCTTCAAGCTTTGACGAGAAGATGATTCGGAAAAAATCTGTGTCTTTTCAGTCTTTGCCCCATTCATGTTCCACAGCAATGAGCAAAGAGGGGCAGCTGTAGAACTGGATTTTTGTCTGGGCTTATATATATAGTATAATAATAATAAATAAATAAATAAATAAAATAGATAATAATAGAAACCTAAAATGTATTAAAGTCCAAAAAAAATACAAAGTCCAAATATACATACAAAAGGCCCAATACATTACAAAAGCCCGAACCAAAAGCAAAAAAACCATTACAGCAGTTGAAAACTCAGACCCAACCCATTACAGCTGTTTACAACCCATATCCAGCCTAACAAGCACGAAAACCCCTCGGAACTTCTTTGTGTTTCTTTTTCCCGCTCGAATTTGAGCCCCAAGGGACACGTGTCGACATGGCATTGGCCCATACTTCTTCACTCGGATTCTTACCGAGATGGGACCAGTTGGCATCTCCAGCCGTGCAAGGATGACGTCACATCTGATACAGGTATAAATACCTGCGAAGAGAGAGAAAAGCTTTAATTAATACAGTCATAATTGCACTAATAATTACCAAAAAAAAGAAAACGAAAAGTCAGAGAGAGGGAGAGTTTACCTGAGGAGTCTGAGTCGATTGGGGGAGATAACCGGACACAAAGACCTTGCCAGAAGCTCACTAGAACCATCAGAATACCGAACCGAGGTATTTCTACCTCTATTCTTTGTTTTTTTCCCTCCGTACCTGTTCAAAAAACATAAAAACAAGTTAAAATCCTTAAAGAAACCGAACTCGAATCTGTCTAAAATCAGATCTCAGCATGAAACACATCCTTAAACCAAAATTCTAAGCATAAATCAAATCCATAACACATGTTTAAACCTAGATTTAATGTAAATAAAATAGATCTAAAGCTCTAAGTGTCAGATCTAGTTCGAAACTAAAAAAACATAAAAAATAAATAAAGAAAGAAGGGAGATCGAAGGCTTATCTTGCTTCACCGTTGCTGGAAATGTCGTCGGAGTGAGAGTTTAAGTGCTAGAGCCATTTTCGGAGTCAAAAACAGAGAGGAAAGGCCATTGGTTTTGGGTAGATAGCCTATGATTGGGTGAAGCGGGGTGTTTTTGATGAAAAGGGACTCACATCTAGGATTAGGGTGAAAAAATGAGTTTTTGGGTAAAGTTAGGGTTCCAGCGACGGCGGAGGCGGTGGTCGAAGTTGCAGACGGTGGCCGGAAAAGCCAGGTCTGGCCGGAGAAGATGATCGGAGAAGGTCCGATCATCGGAAAGAGGAAGAAAAAGGTCGGACGGTGGTCGGAGGTTGCAGAGGTATCGGAGAAGATGATCGGAGAAGGTCCGGTCATCGGAAAGAGGAAGAAGAAGACCGGAGATGATATCCGGTGACCGATATCATCTCGGCGGCTAAGTAACAGTTCGGAGAAAAGTTAGGGAGTGAATGAGGATCAAAATGGTGGTTTTTGGGAAGTTCTTGAAAAAAGGGTTTTTGATCTTTAAAAAACAGGTTTTAGAAAAGTTTAGGTGTTTATGAGGATCAAACGAAGGAATCTCGAAAGGATTTTGGTTTGCACTTAAAAAAGGGTGTTTGATCTTCAAAAACGGTTTTAGGGAAGGTTTTTGGTGTTAATGAAGATTAAATGGATGTTTTTTTGAAGAACTGGGGAAGAACAGAAGAAAAAATAAGGGTTTTGATCGAAAAACACTTTGGGTTTTCAGGTTTTAGGTGTTTGAATTCAGAGAATTTAGGAGAGAGAGAGGATGGCCAAATGACCGTTCCAACTCGGTTCGGGATTATTTATACCGAGTTGGGAACGACGTCGTTTTGGAAAGTCGGGTCACAGAGGATCCGCGTGTTTCCACACGGGTTTGGATACGGGTCCGTGACCCGGTCGACCTAAAACATTAGGTTTGGTTTCAAACGGGCTTAAGGGTTTTGGGCTTGGGTCAATGGTTTAGGCTTGGGTCAATGATTTGGACTTAATTAATGGGTCTGGGCTTGACCTTTTAAGGTCTTTAGACTTGGGCTCTTAGATTTTAATTTCTTTACAATTTAGCCCCTATCAGTTTGTAATCTGATCCCCTAAAGCTCTATTTAAATAAATTTAGTCCTTTTTCCAGAATTTAATTGTTTTGATTAATTTTTTAACTTAATTTCCTTAATTAATTAATTATTTTATTTAATTGTTTTAATTAATTCATATGCTTGAATGATTTTAAAATACCATACCATGTATTGATTGGACAATTAATCGCATGCTAAATAGGACTAGAGCCATTAGTGTAGTTTACTTAATCATAATTGAATAGAGAGATCATTGTAGAAAATAAGTGGATATTTGAAACAATGTTAGAACACTCAATATTGGCTAGTGTCACAAGGTAGACTGATGTTAACCAATGAGTGTTCTGACAAAAATTTCAATTTTTCACTTTAACTTAAATAATGGAATTAAATCATTAATTAGGAAAATTAAAAAATAGGATAGGATTAATGATTAGAAGCATATAAATTAGGAATGTTATTAATTTTTGGGCTTGATAAAGAAGGTGTCGAATATTATTTTGGATGTTTTCTTTTATGTCCAAAATTAATAATATTCATAAAATTTTAATTAAATCAATTAATGGAGCCTAATTAGGGTTTACTTAAAGAATGACAAGACAATAATAAATCATGCATTAAACGTTTTGTGTTGAGGTACATTTTTCGAATATAAGTTGAAGTGTCCTAACGTAATTGGATGTTTCATAATTATATTCGATCGAAATATATTTTCTTACAAAAAGATATTCCCATTCGGAACAAAATTCATTTTACGGTCAAAAAATTTAATTAAATCTAGATTAATGTTCAAAATGCCACACGTAATTAATAAGGTACCGATAACGGGCGTTTGTAGAAGGTGCTAACCCTTCCCTACACGTAAACGACTCTCGAACCCGAACTTTTCAAAAAGAATCTCTGGTGCGTTTTTATGGTGTCCGGCCTACCAATGTGGCCGGTGGCGACTCCAAAACGATTTTCAATCAGATAAAGAGGGTTTTGACTAAAAATGGAAAATTAATTAATTATAAGATAAAATTGGTCAAAAACTCTAATTTTTCGGATTTTAATCGTCAGACTGTTTTTATTCCAAATATTAAAAAGCGGGCTTTCAAAAAACAGTCGCGATAGTATTGAACTTGAATTTAATGTTCTAATATTTAAATCAACATTGATACCACTCCATGCGTATTTATATTGGTCCTATGAGTATCAATACCCATGCCGAGTACTGATACTGAAATAACATTTGTGTTTTATTATATTTGATTTATTAAATAATATCACAAAGCTTACATACACATGTGAAAAAGAATATAAAGAAATATATATATATATATATATATATGTATATCGTATATGGTTCGAGAGATTCATTTAAATTGGAACTAATAAGTACATAACTTATAAATAATTACAATTAAATTTGTACAAAAACTCGAACAAATATATTCGATTTGACTCAAATTCTATAAATTGTACTTAAAATTTTTAAATAAAGTTTGAATGATAAAATAATATTCTTCAACTCAACTAACTCAAATTTTTTAACTCAACCACATCAATTACTCACCTCAAATTGCACACGCACCATAAGTAGACAATCCCTACCTCTGGAATTTAAGACTCTTAGTAGGTAAACATCCCCCATCAATTCACCAAACATTGAATGTAAGATTTATTTTCTTTAATTGACCTTAAAATAAAATATATGCTTTCTTCGGACATAAGCATGAGAAAAATTATTGGGATATTGGCAATCAAAATGATTTTTCAGATGGAGTGCGTCTAGAGATTAATTCATGATGTAGGGATGTTGCTAATAAAAGGGTAAAGTCGCTCGAAAAAAGCTGAAGAGTTTCGAAATGCATTTAAAAGGGAGGACAAGTTTGAAGGAAGAAATAAAGGAGAAGTATCCATCCCTTCCCGACGTTCTATTTTTCAATTACGAAAAAAATGAAGCCAAAGTCGTTCGGTAGACTGGATGACTTTAGGAAGTCGTGTTGAAGACACAATAAGTTTTTCTTTGTACTGGAACAACAACCCTATTTCATGAAATAGTCATATCATTCAAAAAAATCTTTTTTTCGTATATAACCTAAGAATATCTAGGCTACATTTCCTAAGAAATAAAATCTAGTAATCATAATAATTTGTATGTTTATATTTAGGGATGGACTGATGGGCGACAATCTCCCTCTTCTTAGAAATTTCAAATTCCTATAACATATATATATATATATTATATTTATTTTATATTTTAATGAATAATATAAGTTCATACCCTTAAAATTTTGGAATTTTACAGCCCTTATATTTCTCGTATAGCTCTCTAATAATTCACACCTCCTGACATAAAATTATGCGTACGTCCCTATCTATATTATTGAGTCCTATTTTATACTATATTATGCCAATTATGTAAATACAAGTATATATTAAAATATTATATTAAATACATTATATTAACGCTGGCAAATAAATAAATTATATTAATTATTGTAAAGGTAGAAAACAGTATCCACACGTATGAAACAGTGTAAAAGCAAAATAAAAAATGAAACAGCCACGAGTAGACCTGGCAAACTTGACCCAAGACCCGAAACCCGAACCGAATTACCCGAACTGAAACCCGATTTTGACCCGAACATGATGATTCGAAGTTGACCCGAAACCCGAACCGAACCGAACCGAACCGAAATTTTTTGTTGAACCGAAATGGACCCGAACCGAATGGACCCGAACCGAATGGACCCGAACCGAATGCTGAACCGAATATCGACCTGATTTTAACCCGATTTTGACCCGATTTTAACCCGAATATCTATTTTTAACAATATAATAAATAATAAAATGAAGTATAGAAATTTGAGATCTTGGTGACCAATTTTATAATTTCATCATAAAATATAGCATAAAATTGAAATTGTAGACTAAATTGACAATTTGGAAGTGGAAAAATTTGAGAGTCCAATGACCAATTTTGTAATTATACCATATAAATAAATAGGAGTCAATTTTGGCTAAAAATTAAATCTTTGAAATTAAAATGAACGAAAATATGAATAAATTAAATTAATAGACTAAATTACAAAGATTAGTTAATTTCAACTAAAAGTAAATTTTTAGAGACTAAATATCACTACGGGGAGGGGATTTCTATATCCAAAGTCTAAACCGTGGGAATACTTGTGACTAAATTAAATTAAACTAAAACTTAAAGTTGACTAAAATGTAACATTTTAAATGCAACATGACCTAAAAAGTAATTAATCTCTAGCTTAAAAAATAGGGGTCAATTTTGGCTATAAATTAAATCTTTGAAATTAAAATGAACGAAAATATCAATATATTAAATTAATAGACTAAATTACAAAGATTAGTTAATTTCAACTAAAAGTAAATTTTTAGAGACTAAATATCACTACGGGGAGGGGATTTCTATATCTAAAGTCTAAACCGTGAGAATACTTGTGACTAAATTAAATTAAACTAAAACTTAAAGTTGACTAAAATGTAACATTTTAAATGCAACATGACCTAAAAAGTAATTAATCTCTAGCTTAAAAAATAGGGGTCAATTTTGGCTAAAAATTAAATCTTTGAAATTAAAAAGAACGAAAATATCAATATATTAAATTAATAGACTAAATTACAAAGATTAGTTAATTTCAACTAAAAGTAAATTTTTAGAGACTAAATATCACTACGGGGAGGGGATTTCTATATCCAAAGTCTAAACCGTGGGAATACTTGTGACTAAATTAAATTAAACTAAAACTTAAAGTTGACTAAAATGTAACATTTTAAATGCAACATGACCTAAAAAGTAATTAATCTCTAGCTTAAAAAATTGGTGGCTTATTTCCCTCCAAAATTTTGTCTTTTCTCTCTCTATTTTTTCCAATTATCTTTTTCTTTTTTTCTTTTTTTCAATCTAGCTTAAAAAATTGGTGGCTTATTTCCCTCCAAAATTTTATTTTTTCCCTCTCTATTTTTACCAATTGTCTTTCTCTTTTTTTTAATTTAATTGAGTTTCAATTTAGATTAATTTAATTGAAATTTCACATTTAGTTTTAAAATTATTTTAATTATGTCCGTGATTTATGCTTTTAGATTTTAGTTAGTTCAGTTAGATCCTAAGTTTAATAAATTAATTCATTTCGGACATTATTATTATTATTATTATTATTATTATTATTATTATTATTATTATTATTATTATAAACTTTGATTTAATATAATTATACAAAAAAAATTATATGGATACATGAAGCTTTGATTTAAATATTTAATCAAATTCAAATGCATAAATTAAAAGTTGAATCAGAATTAATCTCATACACCAATAACTCTAAACTAAACCATAAATACTAAACCTCAAACCTTTAACCCAACTCAAATCAAATTGACCCGAAAATTTAAATGTTGATCCGACCCGAAATTGACTCGATTTTAACCCGAACCGAAAGCGACTCGAACGACCCGATTTTGACTCGAACCGAAAGCGACCGATCCGATATTGACCCGACCCGAAAACAACCGATCCGATTTTGACCCGATCCAATACCCGAACCGAATCCGACTCATCACAGACCCGAATTAGACCAGAACCGAACCGAACCGAATCTAAACCGATTTTAAATAGACCCGAACCGAAACGACCCGAACTGAACCCGAACCGAATGATCCGATTGCCACCTCTAGCCACGAGTATCACATCACAATTCACCATCACTGTAGACCCCAGCACCACCTATTTGGCCAAACAATAAAACAAAAATATATATCCTTTTTCTCCCATAATCTTCCATGTGTATTTGTGTCTTTGACTTTGACTCTCTCCGGCTAAAACTAAAGTGAAATAAAACAACGAAAAGAAATAACCCTCAATAATTAATACCAACCTCATCCCTTCCCTCACTCAAGCCTAAACAATCTCATACTTTTCAGTCCCTATTCTTTTAGCTGAGTTTAATAACTCCCTTCAGCTTGCTCCTCCTCGGCATGGGCGTACCCCGCCACCATCGCCACCATACTGCCTTCGCCTTCGCCTTTCTCTTATTTGCTTCTACTTCAGTCATTACTCTTTCTCGAGTCGGTAAGCACTTCAATTCCCTTCCCTTTTTTCTTTGTTTTAACTTTTGAACTTGAATAAAAATGCACAGATGTAATATAAACACTGACTCGGTCTTAACTCAGTGCGGTTTTAACTTTTATGTCTCTTTTTGCAGGCAGCGGGTTCCAGGAGAGAGAGGGAAATAAGAAGAGAAGTGGGTCAGGGGTTTTGGACCGGTTCTTTGCTCAGAAGCGACTCAGTGGACCTGGTTCTTCACCACCTTCCTGCAGATCCAAGTGTGGAAGCTGCTCACCTTGTAAACCGGTTCATGTTCCGATTCAACCAGGGTTTAGTATGCCACTTGAGTACTACCCTGAAGCTTGGCGTTGCAAGTGTGGCAGCAAGATTTTCATGCCCTAAAAGAATAAGAACAACAAATCAAATAGTACAATAAAATTCTAAGATGTTCTCTTTCAAATTTTTTTTAGCACTTTAAATATTTTACTGCTACTGTGGTAACTTTACATTGTTGGTTCTTTTCTATGTTTATATAATGATTTTGCATTTCCTGCAAGCGACAGGAATGCTTTGGGAATGTAAGTTATTTTTAGGTGAGATTACCAAGAGGGATTTCTTTCTTTCTTTCCTTTTCTTTTTAGTTCTTCATCTTTCTCTTCTGCTTATAATATTTTCTTTTCCCTTTTTCCTTTTTCACTTGCATTGAAGCGAGTTTGTATAAGACAGATTGGAAAGACTGTTATTAAGATCATGTTTTTATGAAAAACCAGAAGCTCTTTAATGTTAACTTGTATTATATTTCTAGTTTCTTTAATAACTTATTATTTAGTTTTAACTTGAAATTCATATTTTGACAGTGAATATGAGATCTGTTGTAAATCTCATCAGTTAATAGGATTTTTTTTAACTTTTAGGTACTGTCATGACTTATGATTATTGCACGTATGTAATCCAGGTTGAACTTAGCCCCATTTTGTTATTTTTACCGTATTTTTTTGTAACCAAAAGAAAGAAAAAACTTTTGAAGAGACAATAAGTTGTAGTTATTTGTAACTTTTCTATTATCATGCTCGCATCATAGAAATAATAATTTTGAAAAAAAAATCGAAAATGCAGTACTTAGATGTGATAATTCTTCATTTAATAGATACATGAATATGAATATAATATTTTTTTTATAATATGCATGTCCATCTTACGATCCATATTTAGAGTGCGTAGGTGTCCCTCTCAACAATGTCATCTCCAAGGTTCGAACTTACATCCTCTCCTTGGGAGTGCAACGTGCCTTACCAATGCACTAAACCTTGTTGGTTGAATATGAATATAATTAGTGGCATAGAATTCCCTCAAACAGAATTATTATCAAGAAGTCAGCAGTATGTCATGTTCTCTCTAAACGTAACTAGAAGAAGAAGAAAAAGAGGTATAGCTGGTGGGAGGGGGGTCAAGTTTTTGTTTCAGGTAATCATCCATAGGGGAGTAGGACTCAGTATTTTTCCAACACTAGATCACGCCATCCTTAGTTTTTTCAAACTTGTAATAAATGGTAACAATTCCCTATTTTGTCATGTACAATTCCCTCCAACAATATTCAACTAAATAATTTAGCACTTATAAGTTTAGGTATTTGGTGGAAACATGTAAATTCATAATATTTTTCTTAGGAAATAGTCCAAATACTGATAATATAAAATTATAATTAGAATATATTTTTTTTGTATATTCATGTCAAGATTGTCTCCGATAATTCGATAGATTTCAAAGTAAATTATACGATTTTTGGTTATAACACGGTTATTCAATTTACTTATTCACATAATACGAGAATAACAAGTGCAGAACGATAAAGATTAGCGGATTTAATAAGAAAATGATTAAACTACATTGCTTAATTAAACAGATGAGAACGGTAGAGTATAGATCACAGGGGGTCCATTATTTCCTATTATGAGTAGAAATGGGAAATATACAGAGGGAGAGAGAGAGAGGAATGATGGGGACATCTTGTTTGTTTCCCATCCTTAATTTCTCATCTGAAAACATGGTTGCTTGCTTCTTTGTTTGTTTCCTATTCCTTTTTCTTCCCATTAATTAATACTATACACGCTTTTTCTTCTAACTTTCCACTCTCTCTTTCGCTGTTTGAGGGATACGATACGACAGCATTCATTGTTTCAGCCTTCAGGGATACCTCTCTCACAATCACTTTAAAGACGCATTGGCATCAGACATTACCTCTGTTGCATGATTACTTGCCACATAACTAATAATGTTAGATTTTTAATTAAATTTGTTGGAATACAAAATTATTTTGCTTGGTGTACTGTTCACAATCACAATAGCGACTAATGCCTAGAGTGGTTATTGATTTGAGCTGTTCGCAAATAATTTGAGCTCGACTCAGTCAAAATTTAGTTATTGTTCGACTCGAGATCTTAACAAGTCGAACAAGGTTCAATTTGACTTGATAAGTCTGTGAGCAACTCTTTAATATTTTATTTTTTATAAATTCTTATATATTTTTTTGGTGGCTACCTTACAAATTATGTTACAAAAAATTTAAATACTAGTTTAAAACTCTAAAAAAATTATGAATTGCTAGGTAATTTATCCATAAAATTTTGGTTTCACTTTTCCAAAATGTTATGTATTTCCCAAGAATTAAAAAAATTAATTTGTATTAATAAGAAATTAAATTATAATAATAAAATTTTCTTTTTTTATTAAACTCTTTCTTTTTCTCTTATTATTAATTTATATATAAAAATAAAAAAAGAGAAAAGTTTCAGTTTCTCCTACCTATATAAAAAAGAACGATTAAAAGTTAATACTTTGAAATTCTTACCACATTCTTTCATTTGTTGTTCATCGAAGATTGTTATGAAACTAAAAAGAGTCTTACACTCGAATATCGATTTTATTTCTAACTCAGTCATGACAGGTTTGTTTATTTATCTCCTTAAACCTCACAATTTTATTGAATTTCTATGTTTATATTAAGCACTAATAGTATCACTAGATTTTATCTATATTTTATAAAAACAAGGTAAAATTTTGGCGAGCTTAACGAGCAATTAGTTGAGTCGAGCAACAAGATTTTTTAACGAGCATGAGTCGAGCAAAATTTTATTGAGCTTAACGAGCAACGAGTCGAGCAACGAAATTTTTAACGAGCACGAGTCGAGCACTACTCAACTCGCGATTGACTCGCTCAATAAGCACCCGTATATAATACTTACAACCGGTATGTCGTAATAACATTTGTTATTAAAAAAATACACGACCGTGATACATGCAGTGACTGAAATAGCATCCGTTATATCCGCAATCGTGATAAACGTAACTCAATCGAAAATACGATCGTAATCGAGTATAAATCCCTGGTTGGGAGATTTTTTTTAGGGTGGAATTTTTTTAGATTAAATTTGAGATTTAGTGTTTATCGAGACTTAATTTTAAGTGAAATCATTTCTTATTGTACTATGAACTTTGCTGACGTTAGTTGACAGAATATAAAATTATATTTGATAAATTATAGATTTTTTTTCATTTCATTGAAAAAACATTAGTTTTTTTAATTGTATTTGATAATCGAGAAATTATATCATAGGCCCGGCTCGCCACGTCATCCATGGTCCCAACCAATAAAAAATATTCATTTCATTAATTTTTTCCATATCATCTTTTAACCGAGTGAATCTTCACTCAGATTTACTGTAAATTAAATTAAAAAACACTTTTTACCAATTGTAGATTCATTTGGTAAAAAGATGATATGGAAAAAATTAATGAAATATATATTTTTTATTGGTTGGACCATGGATGACGTGGCGAGCCGGGCCTATGATATAATTTCTCTTGATAATCATACAAATTTTTTTAGTTAATTTACAGTATTTAACAAAGAAAGTGTTGGTCGTATTAAATAGATATATACTTATCAATATTTGAAAAATATAAAGTTGCTTTTATTTTTCAAAAAATATATTTAAAATAATTATCTCGTTTTTAGATGGAATATTTAACATAATTATTTTTTATTTAAATTTCTATATTTAATTTTTAAACAAACTTATCTAAATAATATAAAGTATTACGTTCCATATGATTGTTACTTTTTCTCGTGAACTAATACATAAATTAGCAATAAACTAATAATTTCATGGGAAAACTACATAAATAGTACCCACATATTTTCGTATTATTGTTTTGATACTCTAACTATTATTTTTTTAGCAAAATGGTTCATGACGTTACGATTTTGTTCTGTTTTGGTACCCGACCGTTAAAAAATAACGGAGATAATGACGTGGCTTGATATAATCACACTTTTTGTTTAAAACACTTATATATTTTATCAATTTAGTCCAAAATCCATCCATTTAAAACATAATTTTCATTTTGAGATAAAATTGCAAAATACCCACTTCTTCTTCTTCTTCTTCTTCTTCTTCTTCCCATCAATGTTTGAACTGAAATTAGGATTCTAAAACCCTAATTGTACGACTACAATAGTGAACTGACAGGAAAAGCCTGCGGCGACACGACGACGACAACTAGAAATAGAGGGCAGCGCGTAGACTCTCACAACAATAACCAAACACTTCAAAATGATAATGGCAACAAGGTTTTCGGCTTACCCATTACTCAACATGGAGGAGCGAACGTCGCCTCATTTTACTTTGTTTCGCCTTTCCTCATTTCCTAAAAAATCTATAACTACCCAAGCTTCGGGTTAGTAAATTGGGTCTTGGATCCGGGTATTGGACTAAAAATTATAAGGGATATAGTTGGGAGACTAAAGTGGAAACAAGGGGGAAGTTAAATGCTCAATTAATTGGTTTACCCATTTTGCTGGGGAAGAGTGTATTTGAATTAAAGTGGGATGAATAGTGGATAAGAAAAGGAGGAAGATATTTTTGGGAGAGAGAAAAAAATGGTAAAAGAGAGAAAAAGTAAGGGGGAGTTTGGAACCACGTTTGGTCGTTGTTTGGGCCGCCGTACGCGATACCGTCGACACTATTGGAAAGGTCTTTTCGAGACGTGTTTTCCGGTGGTCGCCATGTAGCCGTCGCTGCCACCACTCACCGGGGAGGGGCTCGGAAAGTTTCAGAAGTGTTGGAATATGACCTTCGAATGCTCACCGCTGCAAAAGTCGTCACTACCACAGAGATCCCTATCGCCTGAGGAGCTGATCTGGAGCTCGTCGTTCATGTCTGGACACCAGAGGCCGCTGCACGCACCGCCGCCTGCGCATGGGCGTGCCCCGCAGCTGCTCCAAGCTTGGCCTGGTGAACCAGGCCGATTGGGCTAAACCAATAGACTGAGCCAGTTGGGACAGTCTTCCAGACCACACAGTGCAATTGCACCACACTGCTCGACTGCGATGCCCGACCGCACCGTACTGCCCAACCATCGTCGATCGCCGGCGTTATTGACCAGCTGGTGACTTTTTTTGGGGGATCATACTCGGTGGTTTTTTGACGTTATGAGTTCGTTGGTGCAATTCGTTTCGTTAAATTCAAAACTAGTAAGCTATTTTATGCGTTTTATTCCCCTAATGTAGTTTGATAATGCAAAATTGCTTATGTTGCCGTATTTGTTTTATATGAGGATTATGCAAACTCAAATATTGGATTTAATGAGATGATTGGAGGAGCTGGTGTTAAGTGTTCAAAAGTACTATTTTTATTACCCTTTTTACTCATATATTGTTAGACTTAAGCTCATTTTAGTTGCAGTATTAGGCATTCATGCATATTTTCACAATTTCCTTCAATGTTATGCTTGAGTTCATGTTTTGATTAGTTTTGGTGGAAAAGATACTACTGGAGGCTGTTTTGTGTGTGCAGGATTAATGCCCGGGAAAAGCTAGAAGTTGCCGTGGAAACCTAGGAAGGACATGCCGAACAAGTTGTCGTGGCAACCCAAGAAGTACATGTCGAACCAGTTGCCGCGACAACCGTCGACAAGAGATGACGAGGCAAAGTGATAGCCGAATTGATGAGTGGACAAATCTGACTTAATTTGGATAGGTGGCGTGGAGAAAAAGAGTTGGAAGTTCATGAAGAGGTCAAAAGAAGATTAAATTCCAAGAAAATAAGAGAAGTTTTAGTTGGAATAAAATTAAAAGAGTTTTAATATTTCTTTTATTCAATTTAATTCCAACTTAACTTCCTCCCCAAGAAAGACTTTGACCTAGCCATCTCCTATGTAAAGAAGGCTAAGCCGCCAACTTCAAGGAGAGATCGATTGGAGAGAGTTCGAATAGGGGGCTGTGCGATATCATCTTCTTTTGTAACACCCCCTTCCCGGCCTGGTCGAGAATTGGGTCGGAGTGTGCTACCGGTGAACGGTACAATGATCTGTGTAATAAAATTTCATTTCTTAACCGACAATTGATCAACATAACACAAACAAAACATTACCGGATGTACATCTTAATCCATTCGACTCCTTGTGAAATAATATTTAAACGTTTATGACCAATTCTTGCCTATTAGAAGTTTTAGGGATTAATCTGTAAATCTGCAAAGTTAGAGGCTCTTCAATGCAATAGACGATACCACAATGAAATTCAGTGCAATATTAATAAGCCTGTAAAAATTCATACAATATAGAGTCCATTTACTCATTCAATTTAATCATTCAATATTCAGTGACCAAACTAAGAACATTACAAACCTTTGGTTTTAGTCCTTTTAACTAATTTAACTAACCCTATATCGAAACACCTCAAGACTGTTTTGAAACATGTGTACGATGGTCAGCCTAAGCTGACTTTTTCCTTTAGACCGTATCGATATGGGCAAGCCCTGTAATGGTACGAGTTGACTCCCTTTGACCCGTTTCGATACAGTATAGACCCGTATCGAAACAATGAATTCCAGTAGCAAAATGTTCAGGTACGGCTCTAAACCGTTTCGATATGTCCTGATCTGTGAGTTCAATTATGCCTACCCATATCGATACGCCATTAACCGTATCGATACGGCCTGACCTGTAATGACAGATTTTTGCTGGTTTTTAATCGAATTGGCCTACTAAAAAATGTCCAAATGCAATGAAACTTTACACACAACTTTTAATAGTTATAAACTACTGGTATGCCAAATTTCAACATCATATGAATACATTTACTAGGTTTTGACCTTTATGTGCCAAATGTACCATTTTTGCCAAGTTTTAGCCAAACCAAAAGTCATTTTGGTGGTTGGGTGCGCGTCAAAGGAGTTGGCTTCACTTGGGTGGTCACTTCTTCTTCATCGTCCGTGTCAAGGCAAATCTCCTCGGTTTTTGTTTCCTTGTGCTTGAGTGACTGAGAGACGGCTTTGTCAAATTTCTTGAGGAGGGAGTGCATGGTGTCGGACCATTCTGATAAGGACTCGGTGCATATTCGCTCATCCATCGGAGGGTCGATGAGTGGTGATGCAGAGAAGGCGTGTGTTACCGAGGCAGAAAAGGTGGGCATTGTCGCGACAGGGGTATTTCGAGAGGCCTTGGCAGTGAGGTCGACAGGGAACGGTGGGAAAGGAACAATGCTTTTTGGGAACTTCTCTTTGAGCACTTGGGTGATTGAATGGATGAAGTCACTCATGAATTGCATGAACCATCTCTGACTTCGGTCCATCTCTTCCAACTTCTGGGCTATATGTTGCAGGCTCACTGCCGAGACAGAGGGTGTAGACGTTTCTGGGATGTCGCCCGAGGATGCCGCCGCGACAGTGCCTTGTAATAGTGTAGAGACTGGCTCAGCTTCGGTTATCTACACCATCTTGTAGTAGTTTTCCTTGTCTCACCCCTTCCTCTTTCGCGTATACTCATCGGCCGGATCGGTTGGGACCTTTTTTGTTTGCAGAGGCCGGTGATGAGGATGAGGAAGTAGAGGACACCTCTCTCTTTTAGGCTGCACTGGTACATCTCATCACAAATTATGTTACCCACATTAATAGTTCTATTGTGCAAAATAGAGTGTATAAGTGCTAGCCTAGGTTTCTCTACTGTATTGTTATGAGAAGTAGGCATAAGGTAGCGTTTTAAAAAAGTATTCCAGAGTTTTGCCTCGGGCCGAAGCCTTCGGTGGTTTACTGCCCCCTTATGTGCCCTAGCATTCCATGTCGTGCCAGAAATGCAGAGCTACCCTTTGATTGCATCGTAATCTGTGTCCGTGAGCTGTTCTTTGAATGCCTTGTGCTCATCCTTATCCACACGGATGCCGTAATAGAGATTGATCGAATCGGGATCTACGGGGATAGTCGTGCCTCTAACATATACAAAAAGATAGTTGGGATTTGGGGAGTGGGCGTAGAACTCTCTCACTCATGTGATGTTCGCCGGCTCCGATTGGTGGCAAAAGATTTGCCACTTTTGATAAGCAATTTTTTTGAAGATTAAGTGATCGAGGCCAAAGTCGGAGGCAGAGTCAGAATAATAGAAGCCTTGTTCCTCCCACACTTACCGTTCAATGAAATATTTGTTGAATCCGCGTTCCACCTCCGGTGGTGCAAATCTCTTGTAAGCCGGTTCCTTGGTGTGCCTCGACCTTTCTCCTTTATGGAGTTTTGGTGCCATCTGAAAGTAGTTGTGAGAAACGTAAACGAAAGAAAAGAAAAGAAATTGCGAGACTACTTAAGAAATCAAGATTGGAGAAGAGAAGGGTTTGGTGGCAGAAAGTTGAGAGGAGGAAGGGTTTATATAGATCTCGGTAGAATATGGCCGTTGCGGCATTAAATGCGTGTACGGCAAGAATCCCGTTACATAGTCGTTGCGGCTTGTGTGCCCGTTGAAGTAGCCGTTGCGGCTTGTATGCTGTTGGGTAGAACATGCCGTGCTGGCAAGGGACTCCTCACACTAGTCGTTGGCGTCTATTTGCCGTGTGGGTTGGTGAATGTGAACCCAACTCTTCCTTTATTTCTTGATCTCCTTCCTAAAAATAAAAATAACATCAAATTAAAATAACATCTTATTCCTAAACAAAAATTAAAGATGTGGAAAATAAAATATAATAAAAATTAAAGAAAGAGAAAAGGTTAAGACACTAAAGGAGCGCATGTGGATGCATCTCCTAAAGTGATCACTTCCTTGTCCCTTATGACATGCTGGCCAGTATATTGCTTCAGCCTTTTTCCGTTCACTTTGAATCCGTGCCCATCTTTGTTGGATTTGATTGTCACAGCTCCATGGGGAAATACTTTGACCACTTCGAACGGTCCAGACCATCTTGACCGGAATTTTCCTGGGAACAACTTTAGTCTAGAATTAAAGAGTAGTACTAACTGCCCTGGCAGAAACTGGCGAGGCAGTAGCTTGCTATCATGCCAACATTTTGTTTTCTCCTTGTAGATTCGTGCGTTATCGTACGCTAGGGCTCAAAACTCCTCTATTTCATTGAGGTCTAGGAGTCGTTTCTGTCCAGCATTTTCCCAGTCCATATTCATCGTCTTTATCGCCCAATATGCCTTGTGCTCTATCTCAACTGACATGTGGCAAGTTTTTCCATACACAAGTCAATATGGGGACATTCCCAATAGGGTTTTGAACGTTGTTCGATAGGCCCATAATGCATCATCAAGTCGAACACACCAATCCTTTCGAGATGGGTTAATCACCTTTTCATGAATTATTGTAACACCCCGATTTTAGGCCTATATGTTTTAGGCATCGGTTTCGATTAGTCGAACCTATAGTTGGAGACTCGAGTCTTTAGGGACAGTTTATGGAAATCATGGTTTGGTATAAGGTAAAAATATATAATTTTTTTTCTAAAATTATATAAAATGATATATATGAGTTTGGTAAAATCAATTTTATAAAATGGGTTTTGGAACGTATAATTTTTAAAAGAGAGTCAAATTCTTAGAATCTTTAGGGAGCTTAAAGGCAATTAAGCATTTTCTTTAATTGACATGTGATTTTAATGTTTTAAATAAAAAGGGAGAGGGTGATTTTATTAAAACAAGGAAGTTAATTTGTTAAAACATTTTTGACGTAACTTTTCTATTTCTCTTTTTCTCTTCAGCCAAACATTCTCTCTTTTCTCTAAATTTTCAGAATTCTTTTCATCCCTTTTCACTTTTGATTCACAACACTTTTCCAAAGATTCTACTCAAAGATTTGCAAAGATTTCTTAAAGCTTCTTGAGTTGAAAACTTGCCAATTGAAAGAAGAATAAGGATTGGAGGTAATTTCGTTCTACTCCTCTAATCAATGTTCTTTAATGAAATTCCAAAGTATTTGACTCTTGATATATGTTTTTAATTAAGATTTTAATGATTGATTTGGTAAAAATGCATAAATCTTGCTAAAAGATGAGATTAAATGTTATTTTTGTTTGGGAGCTGTTTTGGTTGATTTAAGAATGATTTTAAGGTTCATTTGGATGTTAAATGATGTTAATAATGAGCTTTGATAATAATAATCTCGAAATCATTGAGATCTCTAATTGTCTAGGTAGTTAGTTTTTGGTTTTTGGAATAAAAATGTGAAATATGAGTTGATGGAGGTATAAGGGTGATATTAGGATGTTTTTGGATGTTGATTTATGGTTAAAATGCGATTCAAGTGTTTGTTGTTGGCTGGGTTGAGTTTAGTGATCAATCGAATGTGATTTCGATTGTTTCGGATGGGTATTTTGGTGCCTTTGGGCATAGCCACGAGATTTTAGTGTTTGCTGGTGATTTTAATGCATTGACATCCATTAATCCTCTGTTCTTATGCGGTATAAACAAGGAGAATTCTTTAGAAGCTTTCGACGAAGTTCCGGGGACTTTGGACGCTTGATTTTCGTGACAGCAATTGAGGTTTCGTGTGTCAGTGAGTGGAAATGGGATTTCCAGCTTTGAAACACTTTTAAAGTGGTTTTGGGAACTTAGTGTAAGCTTGAAATGCTTTACTAAGTTCGGAAGTAAGTAAAGTGAATTTTTTCCTTCGGATTGTGCTATTGTAAGCTTGTGGATGCGCTTGTTTTTAAATGTGTTTACATACTGTTTTAAAGCATGTTTTGAGCATATAATTTGCTGTTTATGATGCCATATTGCTGAAGGATGCACTAGGTAAGTGATCCTTGTAAGTATGTGTTATACTTGTTTTATGAGGCATGGTTTAATGCTTGGAATATGGCTTATTGTGAATGCTTTGAAAAACAATGAGGTTTGCATTAAAAGTGAATTATATTGTATAAAGTGTTTTGAAAATGAAATCGGATATAGTTACCCAGCTAAAGGATTGAGTGCACTATAAACAAGTCACCTTGGATGTTGAGGGGTTGTGATTGTACCGAAAACTCCATCCAAGTACCCTAACGATCGAGGGATGTTAAGGTGTTGCAGCGGTGGAGGATAACTCCCGTGTGCGAACCTTGTATGGTGTCCCGTCTCTCGTTAGTGGGCTATACATCTACCGATGAATGGTGTTGAGGGGTTGTGATTGTACCGAATACTCCACCACGGGTGTCACAATGGAGGAGGATAGCTCCCGTGTGTGAGCCTTGAGGTGCTGGTAGAGTGTATGAAGTGTTTGGGACAACACTTGGTAATTTGTGCATCCGATATGCCTTTTGAGAAATGAGAATGTTGTTGATCACTTGTGAGTCAATATAATTGATTAATTGCTATGGAAATGTTTATGTATGCGTAGTATGAAAAGTGCATGTTTTACTTTAAAAGCTTTGCATATTGATAGATATGCATGAAAGGCTTGATATATACGTTAGCAACGGATTTTGCTGTTGAAGTATTTGATACTTGTTGCATGGTGTATAACATGCTGATTTTAATGATGAAGTGCATGGATTTCAAAGAGGGCATGATGGTTTTCAAACGTGTGAAAATGATTTTAAGCATTGATGGTAGTTTTGGTTTTTGAGCATTCCTCACTAAGCTATTTGCTTACGCTCCCCTTTTTCCATCAACGCAGATAACTAAGTGTTTGGAGGTAGCAACTTGGAAGGGGATCTAAGAAGACTTCACTTTGAAAGTATGTTTCGGTTATGAACTAGAGTAATAAGGGCAATGGGGGATTTCAAGTTTTTTTGGGTGATGTGTATGAACACCCTTTGAGCATGTTTTCTATATGCTTTATACTTGTAAAAGGCCTTTAATTGGTGTTTGAAGTTTTGGTTTAAGTTTTGACTCTTGAGTGTCTTACTTGCTAAGATGCATGCCTTTAGATTTTCCTTGATGCAATTAGCCATGCTTGAATGCTAAAACTGCTGCATATGTTTGAGGAATAATGTTTATGTATGATGTATGCATGTTAGAAACATGTTGGATTGGTTTAATTTGGAATTTTGGGTGAAAACCAGCAAAATATGTCATTACAGGCCCATGTATTTCGAAACACTCGAGCCTGTATCGAAATGGGGTGCCTGAAATGGCCTTGGTGTATCGGAATGAGTAAGGTTTGTTCCGGTATGATTTGCCACTGGAAACCTGTAACGCCCCGATTTTGGGCTTAGATGTTTTTGGCGAGTCAAGTTGGACCGGTGGAACATGTGCTGGTTGTTCGAACCGTTAAAAGGTGGTTTACAGAGATCAGGGTTCGAGATAGGATAAAAATATGATAAAAATCTCTAAAATCCTCTAAAATCATATATAAGGGCTGGGTAAAGCCAATTTTGCAAAATGGGTTTTGGAAGGTGTACATTTTGGGCAGTGACCAAAATGTAATGTTTGAAAACTATGGCAAAAGTGTAATTTTTAAAAGAAGAGTCAAATCTTAGAATCCTTAGGGAGCTTTCATGCAATTAAGCATTTTCTTTTATTTGGCATGTGTTTAAAATGTTTTAATTAAAATTAGAGGGAAATTGAAAGAAAAAGGGAGAGTTAGTTATTTTGGAAATCGTTTTTGACGTAACTACTCTTTTCTCATTTTCTCTCGTCATCCAAACACTCTCTTTTTCTCCCAATTTCCAAATTTCATCTTCCTTTTATCTTTCTTTGATTTCCAAATCAATTTCTAAAGATTTCTCTCAAAATCTCCTTTGATTCATAGAGTGAAAACTTGCCAAACTAGAAGAAAAGCAAGGATTGAGGTAATTTTCGTTCTTCCTCTTTAATCAAGGTTCTTTAATGAAATTCCCAAGTATTTGACTTTTGATTTATGTTTTTAAATGAGGTTTTAGTGTTGATTGATGAAAATGTCGAGATTTTGATGAAAGAAGAGATTTAAATGTGATTTTCGTAATTGTTTTGTTATGGATCAGTTGAGTTCTGTACCAATCACGTTTTGGAAGGTTTTTGATGTTGATAATGAGTATTGATCATATTAATCCCAGAATCCTGGAGATCCTTAGTTTTGGAGGTGTTTTTAGTAGAGTTTTTGAGGTTTTAGAGTTGCTGGAGGTATAAGGTTGGTTTTGAGTTGTTTTTGGATGTTGATTAATACTTATAATGTGTTGGATGAATTGGGTAATGGCTGGGCTGAGGTTTGAGGGCAATCGATTAAGTTTTTGGTTGTTTCGGATGGGTGTTTTGTTGCTTTAGAGCAGGGCTGCGGGATTTCTTGTGTGTGCTGGGGTTTTGGATGCATTCTAATGCATTGAGCCTCTGTTTTGATGTGTTGAAAAAAGGGGATAGTGTATCGAAAACAATTGGCACGTTTGTGGAAGCTTCGGACGGTTGATTTGTCCGTCGGCTAGCATGGTTTCGCAAGTTGGTGAGTGAAATTTAGTTTTCCAGCGTGGAAACGTTTTAGAAAAGGTTTTGGGAACTTAATAAGAGCATGTAACGCTTTGTAAGTTCGGAAGTAAGTAAATCGAAATTTCTCCCTCGGTTGTGCTAGTTATGATGTAACGCCCTGATTTTGGGCCTAGATGTTTTAGATCTGGCCGAACGGGAACGGTTCGAACCCTTGAGGTTGGTTTAGGGAACACCTAGTTCGGGATGTTTTAAAAATATGGAAAAATATCTAAAAATCCTCATTTATTATATAAATGATTATGGTGAAAACAATTTTACAAAATGAGATTTGGAAATATTACATTTTGGTATAGTGACCAAAATTCAGTTTTTGCAAAAGTTGACTAGTGACTGTTTTGTAAAGGATTGAAACTTTGAATCTTTAAGGAGCTAATTTTACCAAATGTTTTTATTAGATTTCTCTTTAATTTGGGAGCTTTTATTAACGATTTAATTAAAGAAATAAAAGAGAATCAAAAAGGAAAATTAAAGTTGACTTTTCATAACTAATTTCACGATAGTTTTCTCTTTTCATTTTGTTTGTTGAGATTTTAACTTCTAAAAGATTTTCTATCTTTGTTTCAACAAATCCTTTTGATTTTTGCTTTGGATTTCAAGAAAACTTGGCCAAATTGAAGAGATATCAACCATTAGAGGTAAGCTTCATCCTTCTCCTATAATGACCAGTTCTTTATTGAAATTCCCAATTTATCAATCCTTTGTTAAAGGTTTTTGAGTTGTTTTAATGTTATAAAACATGGAATAGTTGTTAAATTCAAGATTCTTGATGAGATCTTGGTGATTTTTGCATTTCTATGTTAAGCTCTGTTTTGAGGTTGATTTCTAACATATTTTGGATGATAATTGATGTTGAGAATGAGGTTTTAATAAATAAATCCCGAATAGGTTTGGATTCCTAAGTTTGATGTAATGCCCTGATTTTGGGCCTAGATGTTTTAGAATTTGAATTGGGTCGTTCGAGAACGGTTCGAATCTTTAAGGGTGATTTAGGGAACACCTAGTTCGGGATGCTTTAAAAATATGGAAAAATATCTAAAAATCCTCATTTACTATATAAATGATTATGGTGAAAACAATTTTACAAAATATGGTTTGGAAATACTACTTTTTGGTGTAGTGACCAAATCGCAATTTTTACAAAAGTTGGCTAGTGACTGTTTTGTACATGATTGAAACTTTGAATCTTTAAGGAGCTAATTTTACCAAAATGTTTTTCATCAGATTTCTCTTTAATTTGGGTGTTTTAATAATGATTTAATAAAAGGAATTAAAAGAGAAAATCTTATTTTGACTTTCATAACTACTTTACGATCTTTTTCCCTCTTTTCATTTTCTCTCAACTTCCACTCAGCCAAAGACATTTCCTTCATCAATTAACCTTTGATTTTCATCCCATTTTCTGAGATTTCATTCTTCTATGGATTCCTAATCTCTAGCTCATCAAAACCTCTTGTTTTTACTTTGAATTTTTAAGAAATCTTGCCCAAATTGAGGAGAAATCAACCATTAGATGTAAGCTTCATCCTTCTCCTCTAATGATCAGTTCTTTACTGAAATTCCCAAATTATCAATCATTTGTTAATTATTTTTGAGTTGCTTTAATGTTAGAAACATGAAATTGTGGTAAAACTCAAGATTCTTGGTGAGATCTTGATGATTTTCTTAACTCTGGGTTAGGCTCTATTTTGAGGTTGATTTCTAATGTATTTTGGATGGTAAATGATGTTATAAATGAGGTTTTATCAAACAAATCCCGAATAGGTTTGGATTCCTAAGTTTTACATGCTAGATTTGTGGTTTTTGGGGTGGTTTTGGTGTTCTATTGTTGCTGGAGATATAAGGACGAGTTTATGATGATTTTTGGTGTTGATTGAGGTTTAGAAATGATTAGAATTGATATATCTTGGCTGGGCTTTGTTGTGGAAGAGTTTGGAGATGATTTCGGTTGTTTTGGGTAGCCGAAATGGTGCTTTTGAATAGAGCAGCGAGTTTGTTTGTGTAGCCGATGATTTCAATGCATGATGATGCATTAATCCTATGCTCTTATGTGTAATAAACATGAGAGACATCTTCAGACGCTTTTGGTGTTGATCCGGAAGTGCCGAAAGCTTAGATATTGTTTCGGCAAGCAAGTAAAACGTAATTGGTGAGTGCGAATGGTTTTAGAAGTCCTTGAGGGACAAAGATACAAGGTTTGGGGATTTAGGATTGGTTTGAAACACCATCCTAAGTCCGGAAGTAAGTATGGCTAGATTTGCTCTCAAATATGTGGTTGATGCCCCTAAATGCTTTTACATGCTCTTGATTTGAGATAGACAAATTCCTACTGTTTTATGCATGATTTAAAGCATGAGATGATGCTTTGTGGAGATTTCATTAGATAGCATGTTGTATTAAAGAGTTTTGAGATTTTGATTTAATACAAAGCATGAGTTGTGGTTTGAAAAGAGATGTTAAAGATTTGAGAAATGTTGCATTAAAAACAGTAGGTGGGATGATGTTTTTGACATAATATATTGGCATAGAAGATGAGATACTTACTGGATATAATTGATCGATCAATAGGATGAGAGTGCACTATAAACTAAAATTCGTACGTGCTCTTTGGAGTCGGGAAATGGGAGTAGTGCCATCCCGATCCAAAGTGATAATCCGATGATGAGAGATACCATCGGGGTAGGACTTGGTGAAACACCCAAGCTTTGTGGTGATGAGAAATACCGCCATGAGTGTCCGGTGATGAGAGATTCCACCGGGGTAGGACTTGACCTCGAGTCAAGCTAATCCGCATATCCGAGTAATGATGAAATATAAAATGCCAATATAGTTTATGAAATTGTGTTTGATTCACATGTACCAATTGTTGAGATGATTTATGCTATGAGAAATGCATATGAGATTTGTGTATGAAATGCTTTAGTTTTCACAAGCATGTGTATGGCTTTTCCATGAGATTTGCATTGGTTTAAATGTATGAGATAAAATTGAGGTACATGTGTTTTCAAATGGAGATTTGCTTTGAAATGGTTTTCAAGCGTGAGATAGAAAGAGAATGTTGTTGAAAATGGTTTTTGAGAAAGAGTTTTATAGATGTATTGTTGTGTTGGTTGTTCCTTAGAGCTTGCCTCACTAAGCAAATATGCTTACGCTCTCTTTTACCAACAATGCAGATAATTGAGACGAGTTTGGGCAGCGAGAAGGCTAAGGACATCCAAGGAAGTGAAAGGCTCATGTATGGTGATGTTTTCACACGCTCTAGTATTGATATTTGGCAATGGGGATCCATAGTTGGTTTTGGGAGATGTATTTGGAACTCCCTATGTTTGCTGCAAGTTTATTATGGTTTTTGAAGCTTGTAAATGGTCCTATTTGGTTTGGTTTGAGGTTTGAGGTCATTATATGGTTTTATGGTTAGGAAGCATGCATATAGACTTAATGATTACTTGTTTGATGCCCTGATTTAGCTTAAGCTTCATAAATATGTTCTTCGATCTTTAATCTTGTTGATGGTGGGTTATGACATGTTTTGAGATGTGTTTGAATGTGTAAAGATGTGAAAAACAAGAAAATTATACAGTTGCAGGGCAGGGTGTATCGAAACACCCTTATCTATTTCGGAACAGGGGCCTGGAATAACCATAGCATTTCTGAACATGCAGGAGTGTTTCGGAACACTTTGGCTACTTGAGAGCTATGTTCCGATACGGGTTCCGGAACAGGCCCGAGTACCGAAACGACCAGCCAAGTTTCGATACGGGCGTTTCTATACAAGGGTCAGCGTTTCGAAACACTTGACCGTTGGACTGCATTTTGAATGGTTCCAAGTTCATGTTTCTTATATTTTAGTCCTTGATGATTATAAATGCAATTGATTGAGTTTGAGATGTCCAATTGAGCTGATTTTTGGCAGAGATGTATGAAATATAAATAAGTACATATTGGTAAGCTTAAAATCTGAAAAGTCCTCACATTTTGCAAAGTTTACATTTTGGTCCCTAAAAGTCTAATTCTTTCAATTAAACCCTTAAATGATTTCCGATCGCTGTGCCTTCTCTTCCCATGAACTCGTGTGATCACATAGGCTTAATCTTGCATTTAGATAAAATAAAAATAAAAAGGGTCGTTAATCAAGGTTGACTTTTGGGTTGACTTTTGTTTTTCCCCATGTAATCTTCGTAGTTCAGGTTAAGCGTCTAGGCCGGGCTAATGGGGGTACATTTGTTGGTATCAGAGCCAGGTTAGCGAATATTTGGGGCTTGGTAAGTGGTTAATGTGTGTAATTATGAATGATTGTGACTTTTTGGTGAAAGTATGATGTATGATTGTTGATGTTTGGTTCTAATGTGACGAATTTGAGATGCTATGCTGTGTTTGAGGTATAGTTGGGGATCCCATTGCCATATCATTACTATTGGAAAGAATTGTTTTCAAAAATGAGCTTGAGTACTTGGATTACTTGCCTTATTTTGCCTAATTGAATTTATTGCATTTTTGTCCGTTACATTGTTTTCATATGGGGCCACGTAGAGAGCATAGAATTAATACTCGTGCTACGGTTGAGAATGAGAATGTTGAGCATGAGCATGTTGAGGATTTACCGCCTCCTCCTCCTGGTGGACCACCTGGTGGTGGTGGAGTAGGGGTTGGTGCTGCAGAAGCTGGTGTAGGGGTTGCTGGACCCGAGGGAGTTCAGGGGCAAGCTGCTCCTGATATGTCAGTGCTGATACAAGCTATTACTAGAGCTTTCCAGGCAGCAGTAGCTGGAGCTCATGGAGCTGCACCTCAGAATGGTGCTAATGTGAGGTTGCCGTTGGAGCGACTCTACAGTCTGGGAGGGACTGAGTTCAGGGGATTGACTCCGGAAGGTTCCGAGTCTTGGTTAGAGAGTACCAAGAGGATTCTCGGGCAGCTGAACTGTAATAGTGTTCAGAAGTTGGGATGTATTGTATCCCTGTTGCATGGTGATGCATATACGTGGTGGACATCCACAATAGCTGGGATGGATGATGATGAGGTGACTTGGAAATTCTTCTTGAATGCATTCAAGCGAAAGCACTTGGGAGTTCGCTACCTCGATGAGAAAAAGAGGGAATTCATGTCCCTGGTGCAAGGGAGTATGACAGTGGCGGAATATGAGGTACAATTTGTACGCCTCAGCAAATATGCACCGAGTTGATTCCTAGCGAGCAGGAAAGATGTGACGTTTCCGATATAGGCTGGTAGCTGGTGTAAAAACCTATATGCTCGCAGTAGACTATACTGATTTCGATGTCTTGGTTACTCTAGCCAAGGACATTGAGCTGAATCTTGGTTTAGCAAGTCGAGCGAGAGGATCGAGCTCAGGGAAACGAGCTGCGGAACGTGATTTTGGTAGAGATCGGTATAAAAGACATAAGGATAGAAGTTCACATGTTTATGCTAGACGTGGGGGTGGTAACCCTGGGAGAGGTCAGCAAGGACCAAATGCTTTCTTACGGACTCCTGAGTGAAATCGGTGTGGTAGGAGGCACACTGGTGAGTGTTGGGGTAATCTGGGTACATGCTGGAACTGTGGTAATCGTGGGCACCTGAAGAAAGATTGTCCGCATCCGTTGAGAGAGGGTCAGGCTCCGGTGAGAGCAGTTGAGCCATAGAGAGGTCGTGGGCACGGCCGTGGCAACTTCCAGCGCAGAGAGGAAGGTGGAAGGAATGTAGCACACGTGGTGGCTATTCATCCTGAAGATGGTGGCCAGGCTCGAGTGTATGCCTATCGAGAAGGGAGGAATGATACAGACGTGATCGCAGGTACCTTCGCTTTGCAATCCTTGTCATTACTTTCTTTGATTGATTCTGGATCTACACACTCGTACATATTGCGTAAACATGCTCAAATGCTTGGTTTGCCTGTTGAGTCTTTGAATGTGGGTATGCGTGTGACTAGTTCCTTTGGTGAGATGGTTGTAACAAGGAGGTTGTATAGGAGATGCCCCTTAAAGGTGCAAGAGCATGTATTTCTAGTTGATCTTATGGAATTGCCATTCTATGGATTCGATGTAATTCTTGGCATGGATTGGCTTGTTGAGCATCGGGCCATAGTGGATTTTAAGAACAAGCGAGTTTCATTGAAACTTGCGGATGATTATGAGGTTATGGTGGTGGGAGACAATGTGAAGTTTCTATCTAATGTGGTTTTGACGCTTGAAGCAAGCCGGATGTTACGCCAGGGATGCGAGGCTTATCTAGCCTTTGTTATGAATCCTAGTACAAAGGAGGTTCGTGTACAGGATATAAAGACCGTGTGTGAATTCCCTGGAGTGTTTCCGGAGGAATTACCAGGTTTACCGCCTAGTAAAGAGGTTGAATTCGGAATTGAGTTGTATGAGAACACAACTCCGGTGTCCATTGCTCCCTATCGCATGACACCCAAGGAGTTGAAGGAGCTGAACACGCAACTTCAAGAGTTGCTTGGCCGAGGCTTTATTTGGCCTAGTGTGTCACCTTGGGGTGCACCGGTCTTGTTTGTTAAAAAGAAAGATGGCACGATGAGGATGTGCATTGATTATCGTAAGCTGAATAAGTTGACTATCAAGAACAAGTATCCTTTGTCGAGAATTGATGATGTTTTTGATCAGTTTCGAGGAGCAGCTGTGTTTTCAAAGATAGATTTGCGGTCAGGATATTATTAGTTAAAGGTGAAGGATCTGGATGTACCGAAAACAACCTTTCAAACGAGATATGGGAATTATGAATTTCTAGTGATGCCGTTCGGATTGTCGAATGCTCCTGCTGCTTTCATGGATATGATGAACAGGGTGTTTCATGAATTCCTAGATAAGTTCGTTGTGGTGTTCATCGATGATATCCTTGTGTACTCTCGTACCGAGGAGGAGCATGAGGAGCATTTTAGGATTGTTTTGCAAGCGTTGTTAGAGAATCAGCTTTATGCTAAGCCGAGCAAATGTGAGTTTTGGCTAAGGGGAGTTGTTTTTCTTGGCCATGTGGTTTCGGCTGAAGGGATTCGTGTTGATCCTCAGAAGATTGAGGCGGTGGTGAATTGGAAGCCTCCTAGGTCTGTTCATGAGGTTCATAGTTTCCTTGGGTTGGCAGGTTACTACCAGAGGTTTGTGGAGGGATTTTCTAAAATTGTTGCTCCACTGACGAAGTTGTTACAGAAGGATGTTAAGTATGAATGGACGGAAGAATGACAACAAGCTTTTGAGAAGCTAAAGACAGATTTGACGCAAGCTCCTATCTTGGTTCAACCTGAATCAGGAGAAGAGTTTGTGGTGTATAGTGATGCATCCTATGTTGGTTTGGGGTGTGTGTTGATGCAAGAGGGTAGAGTAGTGGCTTATGCATCACGACAGTTGAAAGTGCATGAGCGCAATTACCCTACGCATGACATTGAGCTGGCAGCGGTGGTTTTTGCTTTAAAGATTTGGAGACATTATCTATATGGTGAGAAGTGTACTGTGTACACGGATCACAAAAGTTTGAAGTACCTTATGTCTAAGAAGGAGTTAAATCTTAGGCAACGACGTTGGGTGGAGTTGCTTAAGGATTACGATCTAACGATCGAGTATCATCCGGGGAAGGCCAATGTTGTGGCCGATACTTTGAGTAGGAAAGTGGCGGTGGAATTAAGGGCGATGTTTGCTAGCTTGAGCATATCGCGAGATGGTGGTCTTGTTGGTGAATTGCAGGTGAAACCATCTCTGGTTCAGTTGCTTAAGGATAGACAACTGTTGGATGATTGTTTGGTACCACATGTTCAGGATATCGCAGAAGGTAGGCCTTCGGATTTCTGTTTCAATGATGATGGTGTTTTGTGTTTTAGGAGTCAGATAGTGGTGCTGAATGATGTTGAGTTGAGGCGCACTATTCTGACTGAAGCTCATAGTAGTCCTTTTTCTATGCACCCTGGTAGTACAAAGATGTACCGTGATTTGAGGGATGGGTACTACTGGGTGGGATTGAAGAAGGATGTCCCTGAGTTTGTTAGCAAGTGCATGGTTTGTCAGCGGGTTAAGGCTGAACATCAATTTCCTTCTAGGTTGTTGTAGCCGTTGAGGATTCCAGAATGGAAATGGGAGGGGATCACTATAGACTTTGTGTCTGGTTTGCCTTTATCACCATCAAAGAAGAATTTTGTTTGGGTGATTATGGATCGCCTTACAAAGTGTGCACATTTCTTGCCTGTGCATACTACGTACACCTTGGATAAGCTTGCGGAGTTGTACATTGCTGAGATTGTACGGTTGCATGGAGTGCCAAATTCTGTAGTGTCGAATAGAGATCCGAGGTTTACCGCAAGGTTTTGGGGGTGTTTACATCAAGCATTGGGTATGCGACTGAATTTCAATACTTCTTATCATCCGCAGACGGATGGACAGTCGGAGCGTGTTATCCAAGTGCTTGAGGATATGTTAAGGTGCTGTGTTATTGAGTTTCAAGGTTCTTGGGAGAAGCACTTGCCTTTTTTGGAGTTTTCTTATAATAACAGTTACCAGGCAAGTATTAAAATGGCACCATATAAAGCTTTATACGGGAGGAAGTGCAGAACTCCTCTTTGTTGGGCTGAAGCGAGACAAAAGTTGGTCTGGATGCTGACTTTTTTGAAAGGAACCACCGAGAAGGTGAAGCTCATTTGTGAGCGATTGAAGGAAGCGTCGGACCGGCAAAACTCTTACGCGGATTTGAAGCATAAAGAGATAGAATTTGCTGCGGGCGAGCGTGTGTTTTTGAAAGTTTCACCTTGCACGAAGGTGATGAGGTTTGGTCGGAAGGGCAAATTGAGCCCAAGGTACATTGGACCATATGAGGTGATAGAATGTGTGGGTCCTGTTGCCTACAAGCTGAGGCTACCTCAAGAGTTAGAAAAGATACATAATGTGTTTCTTGTATCCATGCTTCGGAGGTATAGATCGGATCCGTCGCATGTTATGCCTGTGGAAGAGGTTGAGCTGAACCCAGACTTGACGTATGATGAGGAGCCCGTTGAGATTCTGGATTCGAATAGTAAGGTCCTCCGGGGTAAGACAATTGAGCTGGTCAAAGTCTTGTGGATACATCGTGGTGTGGAGGAATCCACGTGGGAAAGGAAGGATGACATGAAGAAGCAATTTCCTTACCTTTTTCCTCCAGGTAAATTTCGAGGATGAAATTTCTTAAGAGGGGGAGAGTTGTAACGCCCTGATTTTGGGCCTAGATGTTTTAGAATTTGAATCGGGTCGGTCGAGAACGGTTCTAATCTTTAAGGGTGATTTAGGGAACACCTAGTTTGTGATGCTTTAAAAATATGGAAAAATATCTAAAAATCCTCATTTATTATATAAATGATTATGGTTTAAACAATTTTACAAAATATGGTTTGGAAATACTACATTTTGGTGTAGTGACCAAATCGCAGTTTTTACAAAAGTTGGCTAGTGACTGTTTTGTAAAGGATTGAAACTTTGAATCTTTAAGGAGCTAATTTTAACAAAATGTTTTTCATCAGATTTCTCTTTAATTTGGGTGTTTTAATAATGATTTAATAAAAGGAATTAAAAGAGAAAATCCTATTTTGACTTTCATAACTACTTTACGATCTTTTTCCCTCTTTTCATTTTCTCTCAACTTCCACTCAGCCAAACACATTTCCTTCATCAATTAACCTTTGATTTTCATCCCATTTGCTGAGGATTCATTCTCCTATGGATTCCTATCTCTAGCTCATCAAAACCTCTTGTTTTTACTTTGGATTTTCAAGAAATCTTGCCCAAATTGAGGAGAAATCAGCCATTAGAGGTAAGCTTCGTCCTTCTCCTCTAATGATCAGTTCTTTACTGAAATTTCCAAGTTATCAATTCTTTGTTAATGATTTTTGAGTTGCTTTAATGTTAGAAACATGAAATTGTGGTAAAACTCAAGATTCTTGGTAAGATCTTGATGATTTTCGTAATTCTTCGTTAGGCTCTGTTTTGAGGTTGATTTCTAATGTATTTTGGATGGTAAATGATGTTATAAATGAGGTTTTATCAAACAAATCCCGAATAGGTTTGGATTCCTAAGTTTTACATGCTAGATTTGTGGTTTTTGGGGTGGTTTTGGTGTTCTGTTGTTGCTGGAGATATAAGGACGAGTTTATGATTATTTTTTGTGTTGATTGAGGTTTAGAAATGATTGGAATTGATAGATCTTGACTGGGCTTTGTTTTGGAAGAGTTTGGAGATGATTTCGGTTGTTTTTGGTAGCCGGAATGGTGGTTTTGAGTGGAGTAGCAAGTTTGTTTGTGTAGTTGATGATTTCAATGCATGATGATACATTAATCCTCTGCTCTTATGTGTAATAAATAGGGGAGCCATCTTCAGATGCTTTTGGTGTTGATCCGGAAGTGCCAGTAGCTTAGATATCATTTCGGCAAGCAAGCGAAACATAATCGGTGAGTGCGAATGGTTTTAGAAGTCCTTGAGGGACAAAGATACAAGGTTTGGGGATTTAGGATTGGTTTGAAACACCATCCTAAGTCCGGAAGTAAGTATGGCTAGATTTGCTCTAAAATATGTGGTTGATGCCCCTAAATGCTTTTACATGCTCTTGATTTGAGATAGACAAATTCCTACTGTTTTATGCATGATTTATAGCATGAGATGATGCTTTGTGGAGATTTGATGAGATAGCATGTTGTATTAAAGAGTTTTGAGATTTTGATTTAATACAAAGCATGAGTTGTGGTTTGAAAAGAGATGTTAAAGATTTGAGAAATGTTGCATTAAAAACAGTAGGTGAGATGATGTTTTTAACATAATATATTGGCATAAAAGATGATATACTTACCGGATATAATTGATTGAGCAATAGGATGAGAGTGCACTATAAACTAAAATTCGTATGTGCTCTTTGGAGTCAGGCAATGGGTGTAGTGCCATCCAGATCCAAAGTGAGAATCCGATGATGAGAGGTACCACCGGGGTAGGACTTGGTGAAACACCCAAGCTTTGTGGCGATGAGAGATACCGCCATGAGAGTCCGGTGATGAGAGATTCCACCGGGGTAGGACTTGACCTCGAGTCAAGCTAATCCGCATATCTGAGTAATGATGAAATATGAAATGCCAATATAGTTTATGAAATTGTGTTTGATTCGCATGTACCAATTGTTGAGATGATTTATGCTATGAGAAATGAATATGAGATTTGTGTATGAAATGTTTTAGTTTTCACAAGCATGTGTATGGCTTTGCCATGAGATTTACATTGGTTTAAATGCATGAGATAGAATTGAGGTACATGTGTTTTCGAATGGAGATTTTCTTTGAAATAGTTTTCAAGCGTGAGATAGAAAGAGCATGTTGTTGAAAATGGTTTTTGAGAAAGAGTTTTATAGATGCATTGTTGTGTTGGTTGTTCCTTAGAGCTTGCCTCACTAAGCAAATATGCTTACGCTCTCTTTTACCAACAATGCAGATAATTGAGACGAGTTTGGGCAGCGAGAAGGCTAAGGACATCCAAGGAAGTGAAAGGCTCATGTATGGTGATGTTTTCACACGCTCTAGTATTGATATTTGGCAATGGGGATCCATAGTTGGTTTTGGGAGATGTATTTTGAACTCCCTATGTTTGCTGCAAGTTTATTATGGTTTTTGAAGCTTGTAAACGGTCCTATTTGGTTTGGTTTGAGGTTTGAGGTCATAATATGGTTTTATGGTTAGGAAGAATGCCTATAGACTTAATGATTACTTGTTTGATGCCATGATTTAGCTTAAGCTTCATAAATATGTTCTTCGATCTTTAATCTTGTTGATGGTGGGTTATGACATGTTTTGGGATGTGTTTGAATGTGTAAAGATGTGAAAAACCAGAAAATTATACAGTTGCAGGGCAGAGTGTATCGAAACAACCTTATCTGTTTCGGAACAGGGGCCTGGAATGGCCATAACGTTTCAGAACAGGTAGGAGTGTTTCGGAACACTTTGGCTACTGAAGAGCTATGTTCCGATACGGGTTCCGGAACGGGCCCGAGTACCGAAACGACCAACCCAGTTTCGATATGGGTGTTTCGATACAAGGGTCAGCGTTTCGAAACACTTGACCGTTGGACTGCATTTTGAATGGTTCCAAGTTCATGTTTCTTACATTTTAGTCCTTGATGATTATAGATGCAATTGATTGAGTTTGAGATGTCCAATTGAGCTGATTTTTGGCAGAGATGTATGAAATATAACTAAGTACATATTGGTAAGCTTAAAATCTGCAAAGTCCTCACATTTTGCAAAGTTTACGTTTTGGTCCCTAAAAGTCTAATTCTTTCAATTAAACCCTTAAATGATTTCTGATCGCTGTGCCTTCTCTTCCTATGAACTCGTGTGATCATATAGGCTTAATCTTGCATTTAGATAAAATAAAAATAAAAAAAGGGGTCGTTAATCAAGGTTGACTTTCGGGTTGACTTTGGTTTTCCCCGTGTAATCTTCGTAGTTCTGGTTAAGCGTCTAGGCCGGGCTAAGGGGGTTACATTTGAGATGTTAGATTTGTGGTTTTGAGGTGTTTTTGGTGATCTGCTGTTGCTGGAGGTATAAGGTTGTGTTTATGGTGATTTTTGATGTTGATTGAAGTTTAGAAAGGGTTATAATTGATAGATATTGGCTGAGCTTTGTTTTAGAAAGTTTGGAGGTGATTTTCTGTAATTCCGGATAGCCGAAATGCTAGTTTTGAGTAGAGCAACGAGTTAGAATGAGTGGCTGGAGATTTTAATGCATGATGATGCATTAATCCTCTGCTCTTATGTGTAATGAACAGGGGAGACATCTTCGGACGCGTTTGGTGTTGATCTGGAAGTGCTGGAAGCCTAGAAATCATTTCGGCGAGCAAGCGAAACATTATCGGTGAGTGCAAATGGTTTTTAAAGTCCTTGAGGGACAAGGAAACAAGGTTTGGGGATTTAGGATTGGTTTGAAACACCATCCTAAGTCCGGAAGTAAGTATGTTTAGATTTGCTCTCGAAAAGTGGTTGATGCCCTAAATGCTTTTGACATGCTCTTGATTTGAGATAGACAAATTCCTACTGTTTTATGCATGATTTATGACATGAAATGATGTTTCATATTTTGATCTCATGAGATAGAATGACATTGTGAAGAGTTTTGAGATTTTGACTAAATGCTATGCATGAGTTGTGGTTTTGAAAAGGGATGAGATTGATTCTAAAAATGTTGCATCAAAACAGTAGGTGAGATGATGATTTTAATGTAATATATTGGCATAAATGATGGGATGATTATCGGATATAATTGGTCGACCAATAGGATGTAAAGTACACTATAAACTAATATTCGTACGTGCTCTTTGGAGTCGGGCAATGGGGGTAGTGCCATCCCAATCCAAAGTGACAATTCGATGATGGGAGATACCATCGAGGTAGGTCTTGGTGAAACACCCAAGCTTTGCAGCGAAGAGAGATACCGCCATAAGAGTCCGATGATGTGAGATTCCACCGGGGTAGGACTTTGTTTTATTTGAAGCTAATCCGCATATACGGATAAAGATAAAATATGAAATGCCAATATATGAGAATGTATTTGATTCACATGTACCAATGTTGAAATGATTTTTATGCTATGAGAAATGCATTGGTTGAATGCATGAGATAGATAGATAGATGGTACATGTGATTTTCAAATGGTGATTTGCTTTGAAATGGTTTTCAAGCATGAGATAGAAAAAGCATGGTTTAGAAATGGTTTTCGAGAAAGAGTTTTAAAAGCTTGCATTGTTGTGTTGGTGTTTTTAGAGCATGCCTCACTAAGCTATCGTGCTTACTCTCACTTTTATCAACAATGCAGATAATTGAGACATTTTGGGCAGCAAGAAGGCTTAAGAAGATCTAAGGAATAGTTAAGCTCAAGTATGGTGATGTTTTACATTTACTTTAGTAATGATATATGGCAATGGGATTTAATTGTTGTTTTTGGGAGATGTGTTTTGGACTCCGTGTTGTTGATGCAAGTTTTATATGGTGTATATGGTTTGTAAAAGGTTTTTGTATTTTTTTTGATGATTTACCTTGCCTTTTGAGATGCTTATGGTCCTTTGGTGTTTTTGATTTCTAGGTAGCATGTTTTAGAATTCAAATATTGATGTTGATGATGTTTGTTGTTTTCCTTGACTTGTACCTCTGAGTGTTGATGCATATTGGTGTGCAAGCATGTTTAACTATATGTTGGAATGGTTTGGATGGGTCGTTGGGGTTCAAAATCTGCATTTTGGGCATTTGCAGACTACAGCGTATCAGTACACCTCAGAGCGTATCGATAGGACCTGCTTGTTTTGTGAAGGGTGTACCGGTACACGGGGTCGTATCGATACCCTCTTTAGTCACTGGACGAGGGCGTACCAATACAGTACCTCAGAGTATTGATACGGTCTGGTGACACAAGCCTGGGAAGTTTGACCATCGAGGGCGTTTCGATACCCTCCTTAGGCGTATCGATACGCGGGTCGTTAAGTTGGTTAAACCTCACTTGTAAATGTCTTGAAACGTTGCATTTTAGTCCATGAACTTCATGAATGCAATTGGATGTGATTGGTTGGTTAGAATGTGATAAAAATTTACAGAGAAGCATGAAATATTACTAATTGAATAAAGGTAACTCTAAAATCGGAGAAGTTCTTGTAATTTGCAGAAATTACATTTTGGTCCCTAAATGTCTAGTTTGTGCAATTAAACCCCTAATTAAAATCCGATCGATGTGCCGTTTCTTCCTATTCTCTTGGGTGATCACATAGGACTTAATTTTCATTTAGAAAAGATAAAAAGGGTCATCAATCAGAGTCGACTTTAACGAGTTGGCTTCGGTTTTCCTCGTATAATAACCTCGATTCGAGTCAATCGTCTAGATCGGGCTATGTGGTTACATTTTTTGGTATCAGGGCCAGGTTTGCGAATAATTGGGGCATTGGTAAGTGGTTGGTAAGTGTAAATGTGAATAGTTATGATCTTTGTGAAAGTATGTTGAGTAATTGTGCAATGTTTGAGCTTTAATGAGATGGAATGCATGCAAGTTGATTGTTTGAGATAAAATTATGTTGTCATGCTATGATTGGGGTATAAATGGGGAACTCATTGCCATATCATTACTATTGGAAAGAATTGTTTTGAAAATGAACTTGAGCACCTTGGATTTCTTGCCTTACATTGCCTAACTGAGATTTATTGCATTTTGCTAGTTGCATTGTTTTGAATGGGGCCACGTAGAGAGTTTAGAATTAATACACTTAGTGCGGCTGAGAATGAGATGAATGAGACGGATGAGCGTGTTGAGAATCTACCGCCTCTTCCTCCTGGTGGACCACCCGATGGTGGTGAATCGGGGACTGGTGCTGCTAGAGCTGGAGTAGGGGTTGCTGAACCCAAGGGAGCACGAGGGCAAGCTGCTCCTGATATGACCTTGCTAATTCAGGCTATTACTGGAGCCTTTCGGGCGGCAGTAGCTGGTGCTCATGTGGCTGCACCTCAGGTTGGTGCTGGTGCGAGTCTGCCGTTAGAGCGACTCTTTAGTCTCGGAGGGACTGAGTTTAGGGGGATGACCCTTGAGGGTTCCGAATCTTGGTTGGAGAGCACCAAGAGGATCCTTGGGCAGATGAACTGTAATGATGTCTAGAAGTTGGGGTGCATTGTGTTCCTGCTGCATGGTGATGCCTATACGTAGTGGACGACCACTATAGCTAGATTAGAGGATGCTGAGGTGACTTGGACGTTCTTTCTGAATGCGTTCAAGAGGAAATATCTGGGTGTCCGTTATTTGGATGAAAAGAAGAGGAAATTCATGTCCCTAGTGCAAGGTAGCATGTCAGTGGCGGAATACGAGGTGCAGTTTGTACGCCTTAGCCAGTATGCACCGGAATTGATCCCTAATGAACGAGAAAGATGCGAGCGTTTCAGATATGGGCTGGTGGCTAATGTGAAGACATATATGCTTGCATCGGATTACACTGATTTTGATGTCTTGGTCACTCGAGCCAAGGACATTGAGCTAAACCTTGGTCTGGCGAGTCGAGCAAGAAGATCTAGCTCAGGGAAGCGAGCTGCGGGTTCTGATGCTGGAAGGGATCATTTTAAGAGGTCGAGGGATCGAAGGTCTCATGTGGATGCCAGACGTGGGGGAGGTAATCCGGGGAGAGGTCAGCAAGGGCCGAATGCTTTCATTCGTACCCCTGAATGTAGTCGGTGTGGCAGGAGGCACACAGGAGAGTGCTGGGGCAACGTTGGTACGTCCTGGAATTGTGGTTCCCGTGGGTACATGAAACGAGATTGTCCTCAGCCGATGAGAGAGAGATAGGCTCCGGTGAGAGCAGTTGAGCCACATAGGGGCCGTGGGCGCGGCCATGGCAATTTCCAGCGTAGAGACGATGGTGCGAGGAATGTAGCACATGTAGTAGCTATTCAGCCCGAAGGAGGTGGCCAGGCCAGAGTGTATGCCCATCGTGAAGGGAGGAATGACACTGTTATGATCGCAGGTACCTTTACTTTGAAGTCTTTGTCATTACTTTCTCTAATTGATTCTGGATCTACACACTCGTACATATTGCGTGAACATGCACAAATGCTTGGCTTACCTGTTAAGTCTTTGGATGTTGGTATGCGTGTGACTAGTTCTTTTGGTGAAACGGTAATAATAAGGAAGTTGTATAGGAGATGTCCCTTAGTGGTGCAAGAATAGGTGTTCTTGTTGGATCTTATGGAATTGCCTTTCTAGGGATTCGATGTAATCCTTGGTAGGGATTGGCTAGTTGAGCATAGGGCTGTTGTGGATTTGGAGAATAAGCGAGTTTCGATGAAACTTGCTGATGATTATGAAGTTGTGGTGGTGGGAGAAAACGTAAAGTTTTTATCTAATGTGGTTTCGACGCTTGAAGCGAGCCGGTTGTTGCGTCAAGGATGCGAAGCTTATATAGCTTTTGTAATGAATCCTAGCACGAAAGACTTGCGGGTGCAAGATATAAGGACTGTGTGTGAATTTCCTGGGGTGTTTCTAGAGGAGCTACCTGGTTTGCCGCCTAGTCGGGAGGTTGAGTTTGGAATTGACTTGTATGAGAACACAACTCCGGTGTCCATCGCTCCCTATCGAATGGCACCTAAAGAGTTGAATGAGTTGAAGACATAACTTCAGGAGTTGCTTGATCGAGGCTTTATTCGGCCAAGCGTGTCACCTTGGGGTGCGCCGGTCTTGTTTGTAAAGAAGAAAGATGGCACGATGAGAATATGCATTGATTATCGTCAGTTCAATAATTTGACTATCAAGAATAAGTATCCTCTGCCAAGGATAAATAATCTTTTTGATTAGTTTCGTGGAGCAGCTATGTTCTCAAAGATTGATTTAAGGTATGGGTACTATCAATTGAAGGTTAAGGATGTGGATGTGCCAAACACTGTTTTTCGGCAAGGTATGGGCATTATGAATTCCCGGTGATGCCTTTTGGTTTGACGAATGCTCCTGCTGTATTCATGGATATGATGAACATGGTGTTTCATGAGTTCTTGGATAAGTTCGTTGTGGTGTTCATCGATGACATCCTTGTGTACTCTCGTACCAAGGAGGAGCATGAGGAACATTTGAGGATTGTTTTGCAAGTGTTGCTAGAGAACCAGCTTTATGCTAAGCTGAGTAAATGTGAGTTTTGGTTGAAGAAAGTTGTTTTCCTTGGTCATGTGGTTTCGGTTGAGGGGTTTCGTGTTGATCCTCAGAAGATTGAGGCGGTGGTGAATTGGAAGCCTCCTAGGTCTATTCATGAAGTTCGTAATTTCCTTGGATTGGCATGTTACTATCAGAGGTTCGTGGATGGATTGTGCAAGATTGCTGCTCCTTTGACGAAGTTATTGCAGAAGAATGTTAAGTTTGAGTGGACGGAAGCGAGACAACAAGCTTTTGAGAAGCTAAAGGAAGCTTTGACGCAAGCTCCTATCTTGGTTCAACCTGAATCTGGGAAAGAGTTTGTGGTGTATAGTGACGCATCCTATGTTGGTTTGGGGTGTGTGCTGATGCAAGAAGGTAAGGTGGCAGCTTATGCATCGCGACAGTTGAAGGTGCATGAGCGTAACTGTCCCATGCATGATATTGAGTTAGCGGTGGTGGTGTTCGCCTTAAAGATTTGGAGACATTATCTTTATGGTGAGAAGTGTATTGTGTACACGGATCACAAGAGTTTGAAGTATCTTATGTCTAAGAAGGATTTGAATCTTAGGCAACGACGTTGGGTGGTGTTGCTTAAAGATTATGACCTAACGATCTATTATCATCCGGGAAAGGCCAATGTTGTGGCCGATGCTTTGAGCAGGAAAGTAGCGGTGGAGTTGAGGGCGATGTTTGCTTGTTTGAGCATATCACGAGATGGTGGCCTTGTTGCTGAGTTGCAAGTTAAGCCATCTTTGGTTCAGATAATCAAGGATAAGCAGTTGCTTGATATTCAGTTTGGGTGATTGTGGATCGCCTTATGAGGTGTGCACATTTCTTGCCTGCGCATACTACGTATACCTTGGATAAGTTAGCTAAGCTGTACTTTGTTGAGATTGTGCGTTTGCACGGTGTGCCAAAATCTATAGTATCGGTTAGAGATTCGAGGTTCACTGCGAGGTTTTGGGTGTGTTTGCATCAAGCTTTGGGTACACAGTTGAATTTCAGTACTTCTTATCATTCGCAGACGGATGGACAGTCAGAGCGTGTTATCCAAGTGCTTGAGGCTATGTTGAGGTGCTACGTTATTGAGTTTCAAGGATCTTGGGAGATGCACTTGTCTTTGGTTGAGTTTGCTTATAATAATAGTTGCAAGTCAAGTATTCAAATGGCACCGTACGAGGCTTTATACGGGAGAAAGTGTAGAACTCCTCTTTGTTGGGCTGAAACGGGACATAAGTTGATTTCGGTGCCAGCTTTGTTGAAAGGAACCACCGATAAGGTGAAGCTCATTTGTGAGCGTTTGAAGGCAGCATCAAACCAGCAAAAGTCTGGCGCAGATTTGAAGCGTAAAGAGATAGAGTTCGTAGTTGGCGAACGTGTGTTTCTGAAAGTTTCACCTTGGAAGAAGGTGATGAGATTTGGCCGGAATGGCAAATTGAGTCCAAGGTTCATTGGACCATATGAGGTGATAGAACGTGTGGTTCCTGGTTCTTACAAGTTGAGACTGCCTTCTGAGTTAGAAAAGATACATAATGTGTTCCATGTATCCATGCTTCGAAGGAATAGATCGGATCTGTAACATGTTATGCCTATAGAAGAGGTTGAGCTGAATCCGGACTTGACGTATGATGAGGAGCCCATTGAGATTCTAGATACGGATGGTAAGGTTCTCCGGGGTAAGATCATCGAGCTAGTCAAAGTCTTGTGGAGACATCGTGGCGTTGAGGAAGCCACGTGGGAAAGGAAGGAGGACATGAAGAAGCAATTTCCTTACCTTTTTCCACCAGCTAAATATCGAGGACGAAATTCTTTTAGTAGGGGAGAGTTGTAACTCCCTGGTTTTGGGCCTAGATGTTCTAGATCGAGCCGGACGGGAACGATTCGAACCCTTGAGGTTGGTTTAGGGAACACCTAGTTTGGGACGTTTTAAAAATATGGAAAAATATCTAAAAATCCTCATTTATAATATAAATGATTATGGTGAAAAAATTTTTACAAAATGAGATTTGGAAATATTACATTTTGGTATAGTGACCAAAATGCAGTTTTTGCAAAAGTTGACTAGTGACTGTTTTGTAAAGAATTGAAACTTTGAATCTTTAAGGAGCTAATTTTACCAAATTTTTTTTATCAGATTTCTATTTAATTTGGGAGCTTTTAATAATGTTTTAATTAAAGAAATAAAAAGGAAAATTAAAGTTGACTTTTCATAATTAATTTCACAATAGTTTTCTCTTTTCATTTTCTCTCAACTTTCAATCGGCCAAACACTTTCCTCTCACCAATTTTCATTTTGTTTGCTGAGATTTTAACTTCCAAAAGATTTCCTATCTTTGTTTCAACAAATCCTTTTGATTTTTCCTTTAGATTTCAAGAAAACTTGCCCAAATTGAAGAGAGATCAACCATTAGAAGTAAGCTTGATCCTTCTACTCTAATGATTAGTTCTTTACTGAAATTCCCAAGTTATCAATCCTTTGTTAATGGTTTTTGAGTTGTTTTAATGTTATAAACATGAAATAGTTGTTAAATTCAAGATTCTTGATGAGATCTTGGTGATTTTTGTATTTCTATGTTAAGCTCTATTTTGAGGTTGATTTATAACATATTTTGGATGATAATTGATGTTGAGAATGAGGTTTTAACAAATAAATCCCGAATAGGTTTGGATTCCTAAGTTTGAGATGTTAGATTTGTGGTTTTTGAGGTGTTTTTGGTGATCTGATGTTGCTGCAGGTATAATGTTGTGTTTATGGTGATTTTTGATGTTGATTGAAGTTTAGAAAGGGTTATAATTGATAGATCTTGGCTGGGCTTTGTTTTGAGAAAGTTTGGAGGTGATTTCGGTTATTTCAGATAGCCGAAATGCTAGTTTTGAGTAGAGCAACGAGTTAGAATGAGTGGCTGGTGATTTTAATGCATGATGATGCATTAATCCTCTGCTCTTATGTGTAATGAACAAGGAAGACATCTTCCGACGCATTTGGTGTTGATCCGGAAGTGCCGGAAGCCTAGAAATCGTTTCTGCGAGCAAGCGAAACATTATCGGTGAGTGTAACCCCCTTAGCCCGGCCTAGACGGTTGACCCGAACTACGAAGATTACACGGGGAAAACCAAAGTCAACCCGAAAGTCAACCTTAATTAACGACCCTTTTTTTCTTTTTAGTCTTGTCTACATGCACATTAAACCTAAGCGTACCCTTGAGAAGAGCATACTTGAAAAGCACAGCGATCGAAAAACGTTAAGGGACTCAATTGCACAACTTACAACATTTAGGGACCAAAATGTAAATTCTGGAAATTAAGAGGATTTAACCGATTTTTAAGTTACCATTATAAAATTAGTCACATTACATGCTTCTCTGTCAAATTTCACCTCAAACGGACATCTCAAACACAAGCAATTGCATATACCAAATTCAGGACTAAAACGTAAAGATTGCAAACCTTAAACCATTCAAATCAGTGCCCAACGGTCAAGTGTTTTGGAACAGGGGTTGAACGTTCCGAAACAGGGCTTGACAGTGGCAAATCCGTTCCGAAACGCCCTCTACCCGTTTTGATACACGAAGACCATTACAGGCCCCCGTTTTGAAACGGTAGTACCCGTTCCGATACGGACTGCCCATAAATTGCAGATTTTTCTGGTTTAACACACAATTAATCACTCAAACGCATCCCCATGACCTCCTAATCATGCCAACAAATCATCATGCATACAAGGAACATATTTGCATTACCATCTCACAATCATGGCATCAATTAAAACAATTCACAAGTCTATAGGCAAGCAACCTAATGTTGAAAACCATCCAAGCATTAAATCACCAAAACAAGCAACATAATGGCCATTTACAATCCCAAAACATCATAGGCATCAAGCCAACTTAGGGAGTCCAAAACATCTCCCAAAAACACAACCTAGGATCCCATTTCCAAATACCAAAAACTAATAATGTTGTAAAAATAGTCACCATACATGAGCTTTGCCTTCCCTTGGATTCTTAGCCTCATTGCTGCCCTTAAAGAACTTCAATTCTCTGCATTATTGGTTCAAGAAAGAGAGCATAAGCACAAATGCTTAGTGAGGCATGCTCTAAAGAAACAACACAATAATGCACTTTTACTAAACACCTTTCATAAGGCCTTTTCTTTTATAAAAATCATTTCCATGCAACAATGCATAAACAACAAGCATCTCATGCTTCATAATCACCAACATGTCTTAAACAACAAGCATCTCATGCTTCATAAACATCAACATGTCATATTGGCTTCCAAGTGATACCATAACCATTTTCAACATAAAACACAATCGGATACGCGGATTACAAGCATTGTCCCATACGCTTCATACACACTACCGAACACAAGGTGGAGTTTACCGGTACAATCACAACCCCTCAACACCCGTGATGGAGTTTAACGGTACAATTACAATCCCTCCACATCACTCATCAGTAGTTGTATAACATCACTAACGAGAACACGGGACACACAACACAAGATCCTCGCATGGCATTTTAACCACCATTATGATCTTAGACATCTCGTTAGTGTACCTGGATGGAGTTTTCGGTACCATTACAACCCCTCAACATCCAAGGCGACTTTATTCACGGTGCACCCAATCCTATAGCCGGCTAACTATATCCGATTCAAGTACTTTAAGACCAAAACATCACTTGCCAATATACATCAATTATCATCAACAATTCACTGTTTTAAAGCATTAATCAAAGCCATCAAATCATCATGCATTACTATGCATCAAAACCACATTTATCAATGTCAAACCAAGGATCTCTTACCTTGAGCATCCTTCAACACATGGCTTTCAAAACCAGCATTAAACATGCTAAAACATGCTTTCAAAACAAAATTTAAACATGCAAAATAAACACATTGCATCCAACCATCTCATGGTTCATCAAAGAGAGAGTTTCTCCGAAAACTTAATCTTGAGCTTAGTTAAGTTGCTCAGACTTAAACTAAGCTCCCAAAACCTTAAAACACTGGTTTCAAAGCTGGAAACCAAACTTCACTCACCAATTCCGTTTCGCAAGCTTGCCGAAACGCCGATCAAGCCTCCGGATCAACACCACTAGGATCCGAATGTGCCTCCCCTGTTTTAAACACATCAAAGCAGAGGATTAATGCATCATCATGCATTAAAATCTTCAGCCACCACCAAAACTCACTGCTCTCAACAAATCTAACATTTCGGCTACCAAACACAACCGAAATCACTTCCAAACTCATCCACAACATTACCCAGCCAAGATCCATCACTTCTAAACATTCTTAAACATCAATTAACATCCAAAAAGGATCTAAACTCGTCCTTATACCTCCAGCAACAACAGAACACCAAGATCACCCCAAAAACCACCATTTACACATGTAAAAACTTAGGAAAATCAACCTATTCGGGATTGCATTGATTAGATCTCAATTACACATCATTAAACATCCAAAATACATTTAAAAGACATCTCAAAACAGAGCCCAAACATTCATTACGAATTTCTTCAAGATTAAATCCAAATCTTGAGTTTTAAGCCAAAATCAAGATCACATCACCAAAACCTTTTATAAAACTTAATTTAAGAATTGAGAACTTGGGAATTTCAATAAAGAACTGAATATTTAGAGGAGAAGAACATCCTTACCTCTAAATGTAGATTTCTCCTTGTTTAGAGCCAAAATCCTTGAAAATTCAATAAACAAATGAAGAGGATTTGATGTAGGGAAGCTTAGGAATCAATTGATGATTGAAACCTCATCATTTAGAGTGAAAATCAAAAGAAAAGCTGTTGTGGAAATGTGTTTGGCTGAGGGAATTTTGAGAGAAAATGAAATGGGAAAATTTTAGAGAAAGTTGATTATGAAAACTAAAATATGGTTTTCCCTATTTTCTTTTAATTATTTAAACATTAAATGAGTCATTAAAATTAAGAAAAATCTGGAGAAATCCTTCATTGGGTAAATTAGCTCCTTAAAGATTCAAAGTTTCAATCCTTACAAAACAGTCACCACTGAACTTTTCAAAAATTACATTTTAGTCACTATTTCGAAATGTCACACTTCCAAACCTTATTTTTTAAAATTGATTTCACCACTCTCTAATATATATTAAAAGAGGATTTTTAGATATTTTTCCATATTTTTAATGCATCCCGAACTAGACTTTTCCTAAAACCACCTTTTATATTCGAACCAAAAATCAGACCGGTCCGGTTCAGACCCTAAACTTCCAAGCCCAAAATTGGGGCGTCACAACTCTCCCCCCCTTAAGAAATTTCGTCCTCGAAATTTACCTGGAGGAAAAAGGTACGGAAACTGCTTCAACATGTCACCCTTCCGTTCCCACGTGGCTTCCTTAACACCACGATGCTTCCACAACACCTTCACCAAATCAATGGTCTTGCCTCGAAGAACTTTACTGTCTGAATCCAGAATTTCCACCGGTTCCTCATCATAAGTCAAATCCGGATTCAACTCCACTTCCTCCACAGGCATAACATGCGAAGGATCCGATCTGTACCTTTGAAGCATAGAGACATGAAACACATCATGAATCTTTTCCAACTCTTGCGGTAACCTCAGCTTATACGCAACAAGACCCACACGTTCAATCACCAGCCAGTCCGTGTTGGCCCTGCCCATCACCCCGTTTTCCTTGCATGCAAATTGAATGAGTTGTAGATGTCTTTTGAGCTAAAATTTCTCCAGAAGGCATGTAATGAATCTAATTGAAAATTTGTAACTCGAATTTGGTAAAAGTCCTTGAAGTTTATCAAAATTAGAAAATGGTCCCTAAACCTTAATAGACTCAAATTGAAAGGAGATTGTGCTGATTTTTTACCCACTGCTTGTGTACGTACACATAGGAAACTAAGATGCATTTACACAAGATAAAAAGAAAAAAAGGGTCGTTTATTGAGGTAAACATTTCCAATTTACTTCAATATTCCCTGTGTGATCCGTTCGGTTCGGTCTATCAGCCAGGCCTGGTCGAGGGGGTTACATTTGGTGGTATCAGAGCCAGGTTACGAAAAGTTGGGATGATGGTAAGTTGTGGGTAAATGATTTGTGATGTGGTTATGTGTTGTGGTGCTATTTGCTTTGTCCGGTGAATGTTTAAGCATGTTATTGCTGAATGAATGATAATGGCGATGTACATGATAAATGAATGTGGGTGTGATGATGATTGAGTTGAGTTTTGGTGCTTGAGATATATGATGCTGAAGTGTGCATGTGATATGAATTGTTCTATGTTGGGGGGAATTGGAACACCCATTGCCTTTATACCTAGAAAAAAAATGCTTTTAATTGGTTTTGGAAGTCTTGGGATCCTTGTAAGAGCTGGCCTGATTATTTGTTTGTTGTATGTTCATATTTTAATGATAACTAGCACAATGGGACCGAGACGCGAGTTACGTTCTGGAGCGATAGCTCCTGCTGAGGAACATCGTGATCAAGAGAATGAGGTTCCACCTAGTGGAAACCTACCTCCTCATCCGCCACCACCACCTGGGGTGATGGGCAGGGCCAACACGGACTGGCTGGTCCGGTGTTGGGAGATTTGACGCCTCTGGTACAGGCGATGACCGGAGCATTCCAGGTTGTTGTTGCTGGAGTGCACGTACAAGCTCCTGCTGCTGGGCTAGTGGGTTTGTCACTAGAGCGTTTGAGGAGTTTAAGAGGAGCAGAGTTTCGAGGATTATCTCCCGAGGCATCCGAGGCATGGCTGGCTAGTACGATACAAATATTAGACCAGATGGGGTGCAGTGATGCACGAAAGTTGGGTTGCGCAGTATCATTACTGCATGGTGATGCGTATACCCGATGGACTACTGTGACCGCAGCCTTAGATCCGAAAGAGGTAGATTGGACGTTCTTCCTGTCTGCGTTCAAGAGGAAGTACCTTGGGGTTAGGTACCTTGATGATAGGAAGAGAGAATTCATGTCTCTTGTTCAGGGGAGTATGATTGTTGCCGAGTACGAGGTCTAGTTCGTACGGTTGAGTTAGTATGGTCCAGAGCTGATGCCGAGTGATAGACATTGATGCAATCGTTTTCGGTACGTCCTGGTAAAAGAGGTTAAGACGTAAATGCTTGCGATATATTATACGGATTTCGATGTGCTCGTGACTCGAGCTAAAGATATAGTGCAGAGCTTGGGTCTAGCCTCGCGTGGGGCTGGTTCCAATCTGGGCAAGAGAGCTGCTGATGTTGGTTCTAGTGGTGGGCAGAGCAAGAGAAACCGGGACCGTAGATGTAACCCCCTTAGCCCGGCCTAGACGCTTGACCCCAACCACGAAGATTACACGGGGAAAACCAAAGTCAACCCGAAAGTTAACCTTGATTAACGACCCTTTTTCATTTTAATCTTGTCTAGAAGCACATTAAGCCTAAGTGAGCACTTACGAATCATGAACGAGAAAGGCACAGCGATCAGATAACATTCAGGGACTCAATTGCTTAATTTACGTATTTTAGGGACCAAAATGTATTTTTTGGAAATTAGAAGGACTTAACTGATTTTAGGTTTACCATTCTGAAATTAATCATGTTACATGCTTCTCTGTCAAATTTCAGCTTAAAAAGACATCCCAAGCTCAAGCAATTGCAATCACATAATTCGGGACTAAAACGTAAAGCATAGAAACTTAAAACAATTCAAATCAGCATCCAACGGTCAACTGTATCGGAACACCTACCCACCGTACCGAAACGCCCGTATCAAAATGGTGTTGACCGTTTCGGTACGCGGGTATGTTCCGAGACTAGTACCGAAACAGGGCACTCCAGTAGCCAAACTGTTTCGAAACATCCTCCACCGTTTCAAAACACCATGACCATTACAGGCCCCTGTTTCGAAACAATTGAAGGTGTTTCGATACACCTTGCCTAGAAACAGCAGATATAGCTGGTTTTTCACCTTTTAACTCATTCAAACATGTCTCAAAGAATCCCAAATCATACCAGCAAACCATTTTACAATTAAGGAACATATTTAGGACCCTCTAGCACAAGCATGGCATCAAACACAAAAATCACATAGTCTAAAGGCATGCTCCCTAATTTCAAAACCAATATAAACCATCCAACCCCAAACCAAACATTTCAGGCCACTTACAACCCAAAAATGCCAACATAAACATGCCACAAACTTAGGGAGTTCAAACATATCTCCCAAATACAACCTTGGTTACCCATTGCCATCTATCAAAACTAAAGTGTATGAAAACATCACCATACATGAGCTTGTACTTCCTTGGATGTTCTTATCCTCCTCGATGCCCGGAAACACTTCAATTATCTGCATTATTGGTAAAAGAGAGCGTAAGCACAAAGGCTTAGTGAGGCATGCTCTAAACAAACCAACTCAATAATGCATTTCTTGAAAACATTTTCTCAAAAGCTTTTAAACGACATGCTCGTTCTATCTCCCGCTTGAAAACGATTCAAAGCAATTTCTCATTGAAAACACATGTACCTTCATTCTATCTCATGCATTTAAACCAATGCAAAACTCATGGCAAAGCCATACTCATGCTTGTGCACCAAAGCATTTCATATACAAATCACATATGCATTTCTCATAGCATAAATCATTTCATCAAAGGTACATGTGAATCAAAAACCATTTCATATTTTATATTGGCATTTCACATCTCCTTATTACTCGGATATGTAGACATCTCACTAGACACTTTCGGTGGCATCTACGATCACCGTACTCACTCGTCTAGCAACATAATTTCCGGTGGAATCTCACTTCACCATACTCACATGGCAGAATCTCTCATCGCCACAAAGCTTGGTTATTTCACCAAGTCCTACCCGATGGAATGCCATCATCGGTTGTCTCCCTTTGGCTTAACCAAAGAGCACGTACGAATTTTTAGTTTATAGTGCACTCTCATCCTATTGATCGATCAATTATATCCGGTAAGTATCTCAACATCTATGCTAATATATTATGTCAAATCATCATCTCCCTTACTGTTTTTCATGCAACAATTCTCAAAACATTCTCATCTCATTCCAAAACCATAACATTTTCCATGCTTTAAACAAAAGCTCAAATCTCAACCATGCAACATGTTACATCATGAAATCATTTCAAGCATCATCTCATGCTATAAAACATGCATAAAAACAGTAGGAATTTATCTATCTCTAACCATGAGCATGTAAAAGCATTTTAGGGGCAATCATCACATTCAAGAGAGCAGTCTAGCCAATACTTACTTCCGAACTTAGGAAGGTGTTTCAAACCTTTCCTAAATCCCCAAACCTTGGTTCTTTGTCCCTCAAGGACTTCTAAAACCATACGCACTCACCGATTACGTTTCGCTTGCTCACCGAAACACTATTTAGGCTTCCGGATCAACACCAAAGGTGTCCGAAGATGTCTCCCCTATTTTAAACACATAAGAGCAGGGGATTAATGCATCATCAAGTATTGAAATCATCAGCCACACACCTAAACTCACTGCTCCACTCAAAAACCACATTTCGGCTACCGAATACAACCGAAATCACCTCCAAACTCTTCCAAAACAAAACCCAGCCAAGATCTACCACTTCTAATTATTTCTAAACATCAATTAACATCAAAAACCACCATAAACACGTCCTTATATCTCCAGCTATGACAAAACATCAAAATCACCCAAAAAATCATCATTTTAGCATACAAAACTTGGGAAACCAAACCTATTCGGGATTTAATTGATAAAACCTCATTTTTAACATCAATAATCATCCAAAATACATTAGAAAAACACCTCAAAATAGAGCCCAACCATCAAGCACGAAAATCATCAAGATTCCTCCAAGAACCTTGAGTTTTTAGACAAATTCTTGTTTATAACATTAAAGCAACTCAAAAATCATTAACAAAGGATTGATAACTTGGGAATTTCAGTAAAGAACTGATCATTAGAGGAGAAGGGCGAAGCTTACCTCTAATGACTGATTTCTCTTTGATTTGGGCAAGTTTTCTTGAAAATCCAATGAAGAAACATGAAGTTTTGATGAGGAGAAGATTAAGAATCAAAAGGAATTAGAATCCAATCAAAAGGGATGAAAATCAGTAGCAAATTTATGGAGAAAGAGTGTTTGGCTGAAAAGAAGTTGAGAGAAAATGGAAGGAGAGAAAATTGACGTAAAGTGGTTATGAAAAGTCAAAGGTAGTTTCTCTCTTTTAATTATCTTATTTTACTTAATTAAAACAATATTAAAATCACCTAAAATAAAAAGAAATCTGATTAAAAAAATTTTGGTAAAATTAGCTCCATAAAGATTCAAAGTTTCAATCCTTTACAAAACTATCACTATTTAACTTTTGCAAAAACTGTGATTTGGTCACTACACCGAAATGTAGTATTTCCAAACCTTATTTTGTAAAATTGATTTCACCATAATCTTATATATATTAAATGAGTATTTTTAGATATTTTTCTATATTTTTAAAGCATCCCGAACTAGGTGTTCTCTAAACCCTCCTTTTATATTCGAACCGCTCTCGACCGGTCCGATTTGAATTCTAAAATATCTAAGCCCAATTTGGGGTGTTACATCTCTCCCCCTCTTAAGAAATTTCGTCCTTGAAATTTACCTGGATGAAAAAGGTAAGGAAACTACTTCTTCATATCTTCCTTTCTTTCCCACGTGGCTTCCTCAACTCCACGATGTCTCCACAACACCTTAACTAGCTCAATGGTCTTGCCACGGAGAACCTTACTATATGAATACAAAATCTCAATTGGTTCCTCATAATATGACAAATCTGGATTCAACTCAACTTCCTCCACATGCATAACATGCGAAGGATCCGATCTATACCTCTGAAGCATGGATACATGAAACACATTATGTATCTTTTCTAGCTCTTGTGGTAATCTCAACTTATAATCAACAGGACCCACACGTTCTAACACCTCGTATGGTCCAATGTATCTCGGGCTCAGTTGCCCTTTCGGCCAAATCTCATCACCTTCTTCCAAGGTGAAACCTTCAAGAACACATGGTCACCCACCGCAAATTCTACCTCCTTACGCTTCAAATCCGCGTAAGAATTTTGCCGATCCGATGCTGCCTTCAATCGCTCACAAATGAGCTTCACCTTCTCGGTGGTTCCTTTCAACAAAGCCGGCATCGAGACCAACTTTTGTCCCGTTTCAGCCCAACAAAGAGGAGTTCTGCACTTCCTCCCATACAAAGCCTCATAAGGTGCCATTTGAATACTCGCCTGGTAGCTATTATTATAAGCAAACTCTACCAAAGGCAAATACTTCTCCCAAGAGCCTTGAAACTCAATCACACAGCACCTCAACATATCCTCAAGCACTTGGATAACAGGCTCTGACTGTCTATCCGTCCGCGGATGGTAAGAAGTACTGAAATTCATCCGCGTACCCAATGTTTGATGTAAACACTCCCAAAACCTTGCAATGAACCTCAGATCCCTATCCGACACTATAGATTTTGGTACACCATGAAGACGTACAATCTCAGCAATGTACAGCTCTGCAAGCTTATCCAAGGTATACGTAGTATGCACATGTAAGAAATGCGCACACTTCGTAAGGCGATCCACAATCACCCACACAGAATTCTTCTTTGACGACGGTAAAGGCAAACCAGACACAAAGTCCATGGTTATCCTCTCCCATTTCCATTCAGGGATCCTCAACGACTGCAACTACCCCAAAGGAAACTGATGCTCAGCCTTAACCCGCTGGCAAACCATGCACTTGCTCACATACTCAGCAACATCTTTCTTCAAACCCACCCGATAGTACTCATCCTTCAGATCACAGTACATCTTTGTACTACCAAGGTGCATAGCAAAAGGACTACTATGAGCTTCGGTCAGAATAGTACGCCTCAACTCAACATCATTCGGCACTACTATCCGACTTCCAAAACATAGAACACCATCATCATTAAAACAGAAATCCAATGGTCTATCCTCAGCAATATCCTAAATATGTGGCACCAAAGAATCATCCAACAACTGCTTATCCTTTATCAACTAAACTAGTGATGGTTTAACTTGCAATTCAGCAACAAGACCTCCATCTCACGATATGCTCAAGCTAGCAAACATCGCCCTTAACTCGACCGCCACTTTCCTGCTCAAAGCATCGGCCACAACATTGGCCTTTCCCGGGTGATACTCGATCGTTAGATCGTAATCCTTAAGCAACTCCACCCATCGCCGTTGCCTAAGATTCAACTCTTTCTAAGACATTAAATACTTCAAACTCTTGTGATCCGTGTACACAGTACACTTCTCACCATAAAGATAATGTCTCTAGATCTTCAAAGCAAAAACCAACGCAGCTAACTCAATATCATGCGTAGGATAATTGTGCTCATGCACTTTCAACTGGCGCGATGCATAAGCCACCACCTTACCCTCTTGCATTAGCACACACCCCAACCCAACGTAGGATGCATCACTATACACCACAAACTCTTTCCCTGATTCAGGTTGAACCAAGATAGGAGCTTGCGTCAAAGCCGCTTTAAGCTTCTCAAAGGCTTGCTGTCTCACTTCCGTCCACTCATACTTAACATCTTTTTGCAACAACTTCATCAAAGGGGCAACAATCTTAGAGAATCCATCCACGAACCTCCGGTAGTATCTCGCCAGCCCAAGGAAACTACGAACTTCGTGAACAGACTTAAGAGGCTTCCAATTCATCACCGCCTCAACCTTCTGGGGATCTACTCGAATCCCTTCTGCCGAAACCACATGACCTAAGAAAACAACTTTCTTTACCAAAACTCACATTTGCTCAACTCAGCATAAAGCTAATTTTCCAACAGCGCTTGCAAAACAATCCTTAGATGACCCTCATGCTCCTCCTAAGTACGAGAGTACATAAGGATATCGTCGATGAACACCACAAAAACTTGTCCAAGTATTCATGGAACACCCTATTCATCATGTCCATGAAAGCAGCAGGAGCATTCGTCAAGCCAAACGGCATTACAAGGAACTTATAATGCCCATACCTCGTTCTAAAGGCTGTTTTCGGCAATCTACATCCTTCACCTTTAGCTGATAGTACCCTAACCTCAAATCAATCTTGGAAAACACCGCCGCTCCCTGAAACTGATCAAAGAGATCATCAATCCTCGGCAAAGGATACTTGTTCTTAACGGTCAACTTGTTCAGCTGACAATAATCGATGCCCATTTTCATCGTGCCATCTTTCTTTTACACAAACAACACCGGTGCACCCCAAGGGGACACACTAGGCCTAATGAAGCCACGGTCAAGCAACTCCTGAAGTTGCATCTTCAACTCCTTCAAATCTTTGGGTGCCATGCGATAGGGAGCAATGGACACCGGAGTTGTGTTCTCATACAACTCAATCTCAATCCCAAACTCCACCTCTCGACTAGGCGGCAAGCCAGGTAATTCCTCCGGAAACACTCCAGGGAACTCACACACGGTTCTTATATCCTGAACGCGTATCTCCTTTAAACTAGGATTCATAACAAAGGCTAGGTAAGCCTCGCAACCTTGCCGCAACATCCGGCTTGCTTCCAATGTAGACACCACATTGGCAAGAAACTTCACATTCTCACCCACCACCACCACCTCATAATCACCCGCAAGTTTCAACGAAACTTGCTTGCTTTCGAAATCCACAACGGCTCTATGGTCAACAAGCCAATCCATGCCAAGGATTACATCAAAACCATAGAATGGCAATTTCATGAGATCAACAAGAAAAACATGATTTTACACCTTCAAGGAACATCTCCTATACAAATTCCTTGTTACAACCGTCTCACCAAAGGAACTAGTCACACGCATACCAACATCCAAAGACTCAATAGGTAAACCAAGCATTTGAGCATGTTCACGCAATATGTACGAGTGTGTATATCCAGAATCAATCAAAGAAAGTAATGACAAGGATTGCAAAGTAAAGGTATCTGCGATCACATCCGTATCATTCCTTCCCTCACGATGGGCATACATTCGAGCTTGACCGCCACCCTCGGGTTGAACAGCCACAACGTGTGCCACGTTCCTTCCACCATCATCCCTACGCTAAAAATTACCACGGCCGCGCCAACGACCTCTTTGTGGCTCAGCTGCTCTCACCGGAGCCTATCCCTCTCTCAGCTGCTGAGGACAATCTTTCTTCAAATGCCCTCGGTTTCCACAATTCCAGCATGTCCCAAGGTTACCCCAACACTCACCACCGTGTCTCCTACCAAAACGGTTACACTCAGGAGTCCTCAAACCAGCATTAGGTCCTTGCTGACCTCTACCAGGGTTACCACCCCCACGCCTAGCATCATAGTGTGGCTTCCTATCCTTATGCCTCTTGTTGCGATCTCTACCATAATCGCGTTCAGCCGCTCGCTTTCCAGAGCTAGAGCCACCAGCTAGACTTGCCGAACCAAGATTCGATTCAATGTCCTTGGCTCTTGTGACCAAGACATCGAAATCAGAGTAATCAGCTGCAAGCATGCATGTCTTGACATCTGCTACAAGCCCATAACGGAACCGTTCGCACCTCTCCTGCTCATTAGAGATTAGCTCAGGTGCATACTGGCTAAGACGAACAAACTGAATCTCATATTCAGCTACAGACATGTTCCCTTGCATGAGAGACATAAACTCTCTCTTCTTTTCATCAAGGTAACGCACTCCCAGATACTTCTTCTTGAACGCATTCAAGAAGAACGTCCAAGTCACCTCATCATCCTCCATCCCGGAGATAGTGGTCGTCCACCACGTATAAGCATCACCATGCAATAGTGACACTATACAACCCAACTTCTGCACATTCTTGCAGTTCAACTGACCCAGAATCCTTTTGGTACTCTCCAACCAAGACTCAGATCCCTCCAGAGACAAGCCTCTGAACTCAGTCCCTCCTAGACTGCAAAGACGCTTCAAAGGCAATCTCACATTAGCACCATCCTGAGGTGCAGCTCCATGAGCTCCAGCTACTGCTACCTAGAATGCTCCAGTAATAGCCTGAATCAACATGGTCATGTTAGGAGTAGCTTGCCCCTGCACACCCTCGGGTCCAGCAACCCCAGCTCCGCCACCACCAGGGGGAGGAGGTGGCAAATCCTCAGCATTCTCCGCGTTCTCATTATCAGCCATAGATCTAGTATTGATTCTCAGCTCTCTACGTGGCCCCATAATAAAAACAATGCACTGACAAAAATGCAATAAACACAATTAGGCATAACAAGGTAAGTAATCCAAGTACTCAGGCTCATTTTCGAAAACAATTCTTCTCATTAGTTTTGATATGGCAATGGGATCCCTAACCACACTCTAAACATAGCATAGCATCACAAAATCATCTCAACTTAATCACACATCACTGTTCATACATCGAACTTTCACTGAAAGGACACAATCATGCATAAACACATACAACAACCACATACCATACCCGATTATTCGAAAACCTGGCTCTGATACCAACAAACGTAACCCCCTTAGCCTGGCCTAGACGCTTGACCCGAACCACGAAGATTACACGGGGAAAACCAAAGTCAACCCGAAAGTCAACCTTGATTAACGATCATTTTTTCATTTTAATCTTGTCTAGTTGCACATTAAGCCTAAGTGAGCACTCACGAATCATGAACGAGAAAGGCACATCGATCGGATAACATTCAGGGACTCAATTTCTTAGTTTACGTATTTTAGGGACCAAAATGTAATTTTTGGAAATTAGAAGGACTTAACTGATTTTAGGTTTACCGTTCTGAAATTAATCATGTTACATGCTTCTCTGTCAAATTTCAGCTTAAAAAGACATCCCAAGCTCAAGCAATTGCAATCACATCATTTGGGACTAAAACGTAAAGCATAGAAACTTAAAACAATTCAAATCAGCATCCAACGATCAACTGTATCGGAACACCTACCCACCATACCGAAACGCCCGTATCGAAACGGTGTTGACCGTTTCGGTACGCAGGTATGTTCCGAGACCAGTACCGAAACAGGGCACTCCAGTAGCCAAACTGTTTTGAAACATCCTCCACCGTTTCGAAACACCAAGACCATTACAGGCCCCCTTTTCGAAACAATTGAAGGTGTTTCGATACACCTTGCCCAAAAACAGCAGATATAGCTGGTTTTTCACCTTTTAACTCATTCAAACATGCCTCATAGAATCCCAAATCGTACCAACAAACCATTTTACTATTAAGGAACACATTTAGGACCCTCTAGCACAAGCATGGCATCAACACACAAAAATCACATAGTCTAAAGGCATGCTCCCTAATTTCAAAACCAATATAAACCATCCAACCCCAAACCAAACATTTAAGGCCACTTACAACCCAAAAATGCCAACATAAACATGCCACAAACTTAGGGAGTTCAAACATATCTCCCAAATACAACCTTGGTTATCCATTGCCATCTATCAAAACTAAAGTGTATGAATCATCACCATACATGAGCTTGTACTTCCTTGGATGTTCTTATCCTCCTTGATGCCCGGAAACACTTCAATTATCTGCATTATTAGTAAAAGAGAGCGTAAGCACAAAGGCTTAGTGAGGCATGCTCTAAACAAACCAACTCAATAATGCATTTCTTGAAAACATTTTCTCAAAAGCTTTTAAACGACATGCTCGTTCTATCTCCCACCTGAAAACCTTTCAAAGCAATTTCTCATTGAAAACACATGTACCTTCATTCTATCTAATGCATTTAAACCAATGCAAAAATCATGGCAAAGCCATACTCATGCTTGTACAGCAAGGCATTTCATATACAAATCACATATGCATTTCTCATAGCATAAATCATTTCATCAAAGGTACATGTGAATCAAAAACCATTTCATATTTTATATTGGCATTTCACATCTCATTATTACTCGTATATGCGGTCATCTCACTAGACACTTCCGGTGGCATCTACCATCACCGTACTCACTCGTCTAGCAGCATAATTTCCGGTGGAATCTCACATCACCGTACTCACATGGCAGAATCTCTCATCGCCACAAAGCTTGGGTATTTCACCAAGTCCTACATGATGGAATGCGCATCATCGGTTCTCTCCCTTTGGCTTAACCAAAGAGCACGTACGAATTTTTAGTTTATAGTGCACTCCCATCCTATTGATCGATCAATTATATCCGGTAAGTATCTCAACATCTATGCCAATATATTATGTCAAATCATCATCTCACCTACTGTTTTTCATGCAACAATTCTCAAAACATTCTCATCTCATTTCAAAACCATAACATTTGCCATGCTTTAAACAAAAGCTCAAATATCAACCATGCAACATGTTACATCATGAAATCATTTCAAGCATCATCTCGTGCTATAAAACATGCATAAAAACAGTAGGAATTTATCTATCTCTAACCATGAGCATGTAAAAGCATTTTAGGGGCAATTACCACATTCAAGAGAGCAATCTAGCCAATACTTATTTCCGAACTTAGGAAGGTGTTTCAAACCTTTCCTAAATCCCCAAACATTGGTTCTTTGTCCCTCAAGGACTTCTAAAACCATACGCACTCACCGATTACGTTTCGCTTGCTCGCTGAAACGCTATCTAGGCTTCCAGATCAACACCAAATGCGTCCGAAGATGTGTCTCATGTTTTAAACACATAAGAGCAGAGGATTAATGCATCATCATGCATTGAAATCATTAGCCACATACCTAAACTCGCTGCTCCACTCAAAAACCACATTTCGGCTACCCGAACAGAACCGAAATCACCTCCAAACTCTTCCAGAACAAAACCCAACCTAGACCTACCACTTCTAATCATTTCTAAACATCAATTAACACCAAAAACCACCATAAACATGTCCTTATACCTCCAGCTATGATTGAACATCAAAATCACCCCAAAAACGATCATTTTAGCATACAAAACTTAGGAAACCAAACCTATTCGGGATTTAATTGATAAAACATCATTTATAACATCAGTAATAATCCAAAATACATTATAAAAACACATCAAAACAGAGCCCAACCATCAAGCACGAAAATCATCAAGATTCCTCCAAGAACCTTGAGTTTTTAGACAAATTCTTGTTTCTAACATTAAAGCAACTAAAAAAATCATTAACAAAGGATTGATAACTTGGGAATTTCAGTAAAGAACTGATCATTAGAGGAGAAGGACGAAGCTTACCTCTAATGGCTGATTTCTCTTTGATTTGGGCAAGTTTTATTGAAAATCCAATGAAGAAACATGAGGTTTTGATGAGGAGAAGATTAGAAATCAAAAGGAATTAGAATCCAATCAAAAGGGATGAAAACCAGTAGCAAATTGATGGAGAAAGAGTGTTTGGCTGAAAAGAATTTGAGAGAAAATGGAAGGAGAGAAAATTGACGTAAAGTGGTTATGAAAAGTCAAAGCTAGTTTCTCTCTTTTAATTATCTTATTTTCCTTAATTAAAACTATATTAAAGTCACCCAAAATAAAGAGAAATCTGATTAAAAACATTTTGGTAAAATTAGCTCCTTAAAGATTCAAAGTTTCAATCCTTTAAAAAACAGTCACTATTTAACTTTTGCAAAAACTCCGATTTGGTCACTGCACCGAAATGTAGTATTTCCAAACCTTATTTTGAAAAATTGATTTCACCATAATCTTATATATATTAAATGAGGATTTTTAGATATTTTTCTATATTTTTAAAGCATCCCGAACTAGGTGTTCTCTAAACCCTCCTTTTATATTCGAACCACTCTCGACCGGTCTAATTCGATTTCTAAAACATCTAAGCCCAAATTTGGGGTGTTACAGTAGAGATTAGCCTGTAGCTAGGCGAGGCAACTTTAGACATGGTGCCCTCAGTTCATGGCAACAGGCAGAGGACTGAACATAACATACGCTGGACGCGTGGTTCGCGGGAGCACTTGAGGAGAGATTGCCCTCGTGCGGCTCGCGAGGTTCAGGCTCCTATGGTTGGTGCTAACTCGTGTTGGAACTGTGGATCTGCTGACCATATGAGACGTGAGTGTCCCTTGTTAGCGGGAGGTGGTCAGGGTCGTGCACCAACTGTTGCATAGCAGAGAGGCCATGGGCGCGGTCGAGGGAACTTCCAGAGGGGAGAGGATGGCCAGAGAGGTGTGGCCCATGTCGTCGCGGTTCAGCCTAAGGGAGGTTATCCCGCGAGGGTGTATGCGCATCGTGAGGGATGCAACGACATTGATGTGATTGCAGGTACCTTCACATTGCAATCTCTATCCTTGTTAGCATTGATTGATTCTGGGTTTACGCATTCATACATCTTGAGTGAGCATGCACATTTGCTTGAAATTCCTGTTGAGATGCTTGATGTAGGAATGCAAGTAACAAGTTCTTTTGGTCAGACTGTTGTTATAAGGAATCTGTATAGGAGGTGCTTCTTGTCTGTTCAAGGTCATGTATTTCCTGTTGATCTAATGGAATTACCTTTTTATGGTTTCGACGTGATTCTTGGAATGGACTGGTTGGTTGAGGACCGAGCTGTGGTAGATTTTGACGTTAAGCGTGTTACCTTAAAGCTTACGGATGATTACGAGGTAGTAATTGTGGGTGAGAACGTGAAGTTCTTATCTAACGCAATTTCGGCTCTAGAAGCGAGTCGAATGATGGAGATGGGATGTGAAGCTTTCTTGGCATTTGCGATGAATCTTGGCACGAAGGAAGTGCGTGTTCAAGACATACGAACTGTATGCGAGTTTCCGGGTGTCTTTCTAGAGGAATTACCGGGGTTTCCACCTAACCAGGAAGTTGAGTTTGACATAGAGTTGTATGAGAATACGTCTCTGGTGTTCATTGCTCCTTATCACATGGCAGCTAAGGAGTTGAAGGAGTTGAAGACGCAGCTCCAAGATTTTCTTAACCGGGGGTTCATAAGGCCGAGTATTTCTCCTTAGGGTGCACCGGTTTTGTTCGTGAAGAAGAAGGATGGTACCATGCGTATGTGGATTGATTATCGGTAACTGAATAAGTTGAAGATTAAGAACAAGTACCTTTTACCAAGGATCGATGATTTGTTCGATCAGTTTCGAGGTGCTTCGGTGTTTTTAGAGATAGACTTGAGGTTTGGGTACTATCAGTTTAAGGTTAGGGATGTGGATGTACCTAAACTAACTTTTCGGACTAGGTATGACCATTATGAGTTTCTGGTGATGCCGTTTGGGTTGACAAATGCACCGGTTGCATTCATGGACATGATGAATAGGGTGTTCCATGAGTATCTGGATCAATTTGTGGTTGTGTTCATCGATGATATTCTTGTGTACTCCCGTACCGAGGAGGATCATGACAAGCGCTTAAGGATTGTGTTGCAAGTGCTGTTGGAGAATCAGCTCCATGCTAAGCTGAGCAAGTGTGAGTTTTTGCTTAGGAAGGTGGTTTTTCTTGGACATGTGGTGTCGGCCGAAGCTATCCGGGTTGGTCCACATAAGGTTAAGGCGGTGATGAGTTGGAAGAAGCCTAAGTTAGTAATGGAGGTGCGTAGTTTCCTTGGCTTGGCTGGTTACTACCGAAGGTTTGTCGAAGGGTTCTCTAAGATTGCTGCCCTGTAACACCCCAATTTTGGGCTTAGAAGTTTTGGGTTTGAACTGGACCGGTCGGATTTTCGGTTCGAATATAAAAGGTGGTTTTAAGGAAAGCCTAGTTCGGGATGCATTAAAAATATGGAAAAATATCTAAAAATCCTCTTTTATTATATATAAGAGAGTGGTGAAATCAATTTTGCGAAATGAGGTTTGGAAATAAGACATTTCGAGTTAGTGACTAAAATGCAATTTTTGAAAAGTTGGTGACTGTTTTAAAAGGATTGAAACTTTGAATCTTTAAGGAGCTAATTTACCCAAGAAGAGTTTTCTCTAGAGTTTTCTTAATATTAAAGATTTAATTAATGATTTTTAATTTAAAGGAAAAAGGGGAAATAGATATTTTGATGTCATAACTAACTTTTCTCAAAATTTTCCATTTCTTTTCTCTCAATTTTTCTCTCAGCCCAAACACTTTTCCCCAACCATTTTTCCTTTGATTTTAACATCTAAAGATGAGATTTCAATCTCAATTGATCTCTAATCATTTCTACACCAAATTCTATTCATTTGCTTATTGGATTTTCAAGAATCTTGGTTCTAAACAAAGGAGAAACTCACATTTAGAGGTATGAACGTCCTTCTCCTCTAAATACTCAGTTCTTTACTAAAATTCCCAAGTTCTCAATCCTTGATTTGTGTTTTATAAAAGGTTTTGATGTTGTGATCTTGATTTTGGCTTAAAATGCAAGATTTGGATTTAATTTTGATTAAATTCGTATTAAATGATTGGGCTCTGTTTTGAGATGTCTTTTTGATGTATTTTGGATGTATAATTGATGTGCAATTGAGGTTTAAACAATGCAATCTCGAATAGGTTGATTTTCCTAAGTTTTTACTTGTGAAAATGGTGGTTTTTGGGGTGATCTTGGTGTTTTGTTAATGCTGGAGGTATAAGGACGTGTTTGGGATCATTTTGGATGTTAATTGATGTTTAAAAATGGTTAGAAGTGATGGATCTTGGCTGGGTTAAGTCTTGGAAGTGTTTGGAGGTGATTTTGGTTGTGTTTGGTAGCCGAAATGTTGGATTTGCAAAGAGCAGCGAGTTTAGGTGTGTTGCTGGTGTTTTTAATGCATTATGATGCATTAATCCTCTGTTGTTATGTGCTTGAAACAGGGGAGAATGATCCGTGAGCAATAGAGGTGGCGTTGAAGGTTTCGGATGCTTGGAAGGCTTGTTGGCTAGCCTTGTTTTGTGTACCGGTGAGTGAAGTTGGGTTTTCAGCTTTAAAACCAAGGTTTGAAGGTTTTGGGAGCTTAGTTTAAGTCTAAACAACTTAGCTAAGCTCAAGAGTAAGTAAATGGCATTCCTCTCTTGGTTTGTGTTATGATTTGGTTTTTAAAGCACTTGTGATTGTTGGATGCAATGCATGTGATTTGCATGTTTTAAATTCTGTTTTGAAAGCATATTTTAGCATGGTTTAATGCTGGTTTTGAAAGCCATGTGTGAAGGATGCTCAAGGTAAGAGATCCTTGGTTTTGTACATTGGAATTGTGGAATTGATGCATAGTGTTGCATGTTGTTTAATGGCTTTGTGTAATGCTTCAAAAATAGTGGATTGATGATGGTAATTGGTGGTTTTGGCATTTTGGTTATGCTTGTAAAACAATGGATTAATGTGGTAAAATGGTTATATTGGCAAGTGATGTAAGTGGTTCTTGGTTACTTTAATCGGATATAGTTAGCCGGCTATAGGATTGGGTGCACCGTGAATTGAGTCGCCTTGGATGTCGAGGGGGTTGTGATTGTACCGTAAACTCTATCCAAGAATCCTAGCGATTGAGGAAATTGGTGTCACCACGATGGAGGTTGGCTCTCGTGAGTGGGCTTGGTTTAGTGCCACTACGATGGAGGTTGGCTCTCGTGGGTGGGCTTGGTTTAGTGCCACCACGATGGAGGATGGCTCTCGTGGGTGAACCTTGTTAAAGTCACCATGATGGAGGTTGGCTCTCATGAGTGGACTTTGTTAAGCATCACAACGGTGGAGGGTTGCTCCCGTGTGTGAGCTTGGTTAAGGTGATTACAATGGTTGTGGTAGCTTCCATGTGTAAGCCTTGTGATGTGTCCCGGCTCTCGCTAGTGTATTATACAACTTCCGATGAGTGATGTTGAGGGGTTGTGATTGTACCGTTAAACTCCATCACGGGTGTTGAGGGGTTGTGAATGTACCGGTAAACTCCACCTTGTGTTGTTCGGAAGTGTGTATGAAGCGTGTGGGACAACGCTTGTAATCCGCGTATCCGATTGTGTCTTGTGTCATGATGGTTTGTGAATTATCGCTTGGAAGCCAATATAATGTTCTTGAATATGATGAAGCACGAGATGCTTGAAATGATGCATGGTTGCATGAGAAGTGTGTAGTGTTCTATGAATGCATGTTTTACTTGTTAGCTTGAACAAGTGTTTATCTTCTATTGAGAATGTTGCATTGTGTGCATGGAATCTCTTTGGTGCATTGAAGTCTTGTGAAGGCTTGTTTTAAAAAGGCATGTAATGCAAATGTTGATTTTGTGGTTCATGTATTGCATTTGCTTAATGCATGAGATAGAATTGAGGGTGTAAGTGGTTTTTAAAGGTTTCTTGCTTTGAAATGATTTTCAAGTATAAGAAAAGTATAATGTGAAGTGGAAGTGTTTTCCAAGGATCTTGTATTTAACTTTGCATATGATGTTCATGCATGGAATGGTTAAATTGATGGTTTTGCAAGGTTGTGCTTTGAAGTGAATTACTTAGCTTTTCTAAGCTAAGGGTTGGTTTTTCGTGTTTGAGCAATGCATGATTTAAAGCATGTTGTTAAAAGGGGTTTTCAAACATTGCTTTGGTTTATCAAATTGTGTTTATTTTTAAAAGAGGTTTTATGACTCGTTGCATTGATGGTGTTTTGGTTTTGAGCATTCCTCACTAAGCATTATGTGCTTACGCTCCTTTTTATCCATCAATGCAGATATTTGAAGTTGGGACAGCGAGGAGCAAGGGATTCAAGGAGAGCTCCACTTGAGATGTATGTCTCGGTTAATAGCTATAGATAATAAAGGCAATGGGGGGAGAATCTCTTATGTTGATGTTTAATGAGATTGTGTATGTTGGACAAGTTTGGTTTATGATTTTGAACTATGTGGTTTAACGCTTGCAACGTTTGAATCTTCTTATTCTTAAGTCGTTATGCTATGCTTCTTGTTTTAAAAGCATGATTGAGTGTTGGATGTGTTGAATGAGTTGCTGCACCTAGGGGTGGTTTTGTATCTAGATTTTGATGCAAGTTGGTAGGTATGATGCTTGGCATGTTGTTGATTTATTGTGGAATGGTTTGGAGCATGTTTGATGGGGTTTAAAGGTGTTAAAACAGGCCTATCTGCTGTTTCTGGGCAGGGTGTTTCGAAACACCCTTGCCTGTTTCGAAACAGGCCCTTGATTTGGCCTGGGTGTTCCTGAACGGCCTAGCCCCGTTTCTGAACACTTTGGCTACTGCCAAGGGGTGTTCCTGAATGGCCTAGACCCGTTTCGGAACACTTGACCGTTGGGCATAAAATTTGAATGGTTTTGAGGTTTGCAAGCTTTACGTTTTAGTCCCGATTCTTGTATGTGCAATTGCTTGAGTTTGAGATGTCCGTTTGAGATGAAATTTGGCAGAGAGGCATGAAACATGACTAATTTCATAATGGTAACTTAAAAATTTGTAAAGTCCTCTTAATTTTCAGAATTTACAAATTGGTCCCTAAATTCGTATTTTGTGCAATTGGGTCCCTTATTGTTTTTCGATTGCTGTGATTTTTGAGTATGCTTATCTCAAGAGTATGCCTAGGTTTGGTGTGCATCTAGACAAGTCTAAAAAGAAAATAAAAGGGTCGTTAATCAAGGTTGACTTTCGGGTTGACTTTGGTTTTCCCCGTGTAATCTTCGTAGTTCGGGTCAACCGTCTAGACCGGGCTACGGGGGTTACATGCCCCTTTGACCAAGTTGTTGCAAAAGATTGTTCGCTTCGAGTGGATGGAAGTTAGGCATCAAGCTTTTGAGAAGTTGAAGGAGGCTTTGACGCAAGCTCCTGTCTTGATTCAACCAGAATCGGGTCAGGAGTTTGTAGTATATAGTGATGCGTCATATGTTGGTTTGGGATGCGTATTGATGCAAGGTGGGAAGGTTGTAGCTTATGCGTCTAGACAGCTGAAAGTGCTTGAGCGCAACTATCCTACGCATGATCTCGAGCTCGCGACGGTGGTGTTTGCTCTAAAGATTTGGAGACACTATCTTTTTGGTGAAAGATGTGTGGTTTACACCGACCATAAGAGTTTGAGGTACCTTATGTCTCAAAAGGAATTGAACCTTAGGCAATGAAGATGGGTGGAGTTGCTTAAGGATTATGATCTGACGATTGAGTATCATCCGGGAAAGGCCAATGTTGTGGCCGATGCTTTGAGTTGGAAGGTGGCTGTTGAGTTAAGGGCTATGTTTGCTCGTTTGAGTATATCGCGTGATGGAGGCTTGATAGCAGAGTTGCAGGTGAAACCCTCCTTAATTCAGTTGATTAAGGAAAAGCAGTTGTTGGATGATTCGTTTGTGCCTCACGTTCAGGATATAGCCGATGAAAAGGCTACGGATTTTTGCTTTAATAATGATGGAGTTCTATGTTTTAAAAGTTGGATAGTGGTGCCGGAAGATGCTGAGTTGAGGCGCACCATCTCGACTGAGGCCCATAGCAGTCCTTTTGCTATGCACCCTGGTAGTACCAAGATGTATCGTGGTTTAAAGGATGAGTACTATTGGGTGTGGTTTAAAAATGATGTGGCAAATTTTGTTAGCAAGTGTATGGTTTGCCAGCGGGTGAAGGCTGGGCACTAGTTTCCTTCGAGTTTGTTACAGCCTTTGAGGATACTAGAGTGGAAATGGGAAAGGATTACGGTGGATTTCGTGTCCGAGCTGCCTTTAACACCAACGAAGAAGAACTCAGTATGGGTGATTGTGGATCGGCTTACGAAGTGTGCACATTTCTTGGCTGTGCATACTACGTGTACGTTGGACAAGCTATCTGAGTTGTATTTTGCTGCGATTGTGCAGTTGCACGGTGTGCCCAAGTCCATAGTGTCGGATAGAGATCCGAGGTTTACTACGAGATTCTGGGAGTTTCTGCATCAGGCATTGGGTACGCGGTTGAATTTCAGCACTTCATATCATCCTCAGTCGAATGGGCAATCGGAACAAGTTATCCATGTGCTTGAAGATATGTTGCGATGCTGTGTAATTGATTTCCAGGGTTCTTGGGAAAAGCATCTGCCGTTGGTTGAGTTTGCCTATAATAATAGTTTTCAAGCAAGTATTCAAATGGCACCGTATGAGGCCTTGTATGGTAGAAAGTGTAGAACGCCTCTTTGTTGGGCTGAGGTGGGGCAAAGGTTGCTTTCCTTTCCGGATACGCTCAAGGGAACAACAGAGAATGTGAAGCTCATTTGTGAGCGGTTGAAGGCTGCATCGGATCGCCAGAAGTCTTACGCAGATTTAACGCGTAAAGACGTTGAGTTTACGGTTGGGGATCGCGTGTTCCTTAAGGTATCACCTTGGATGAAGGTGATGAGGTTCGGACGTAAGGGAAAGCTTAGTCCGAGGTTTATTGGACCCTATGAAGTTGTGGAGCTAGTTGGTCCTGTGGCTTATCGGTTGAGGTTGCCACCCGTGTTGGAAAAGATCCATGCTGTGTTTCATGTATCTATGTTGCGGAGATATAGATCGGATCCCTCGCATGTGATGCCGGATGAGGAGATAGAGATGAATCCTTATTTGTCCTATGATGAGGAACCGGTGAAAATCCTGGACACAAGTAGCAAGATTCTTCATGGCAAGGTGATTGAACTTGTTAAGGTGTTGTGGCGACACCGAGGATTTGGGGAGGCCACGTGGGAAAGTAGAGCGGACATGCTGAGGCAAATCCCGCATCTTTTTCCTTCAGGTAAAATTTCGAGGACGGAATTTCCTAAGTTGGGGAGAGTTGTAACGCCCCGATTTTGGGCTTAGATGTTTTTGGCGATTCAAGTTGGACCGGTGGAACCGGTGCCGATTATTCGAATCGTTACAATGTGGTTTAGGTAGATCAGGGTTCGGGATAAGAAAAAATATGATAAAAATCTCTAAAATCCTCTAAAATCATATATAAGATCTGGGTAAAGCCAATTTTGCAAAATGGATTTTTGAAGGTGTACATTTTGGGCAGTGACCAAAATGTAAAGTTTGAAAACTATGGCAAAAGTGTAATTTTTAAAAGAAGAGTCAAATCTTAGAATATTTAGGGAGCTTTCATGCAATTAATCATTTTCTTTTATTTGGCATGTGTATAAATGTTTTAATTAAAATTAGAGGGAAATTGAACGAAAAACAGAGAGTTAGTTATTTTGGAAATCATTTTTGACGTAACTACTCTTTTCTCATTTTCTCTCATTAGACAATCACTCACTTTTTCTCCCAATTTCCAGATTTCATCTTCCTTTTATCTTTCTTTGATTTCCAACTCAATTACCAAAGGTTTCTCTCAAAATCTCCTTTGATTCATAGAGTGAAAACTTGCCAAACTAGAAGAAAAGCAAGGATTGAGGTAATTTTCAATCTTCCTCTTTAATCTAGGTTTTTTAATGAAATTCCCAAGTATTTGACTCTTGATTTATGTTTTTAAATGAGGTTTTAGTGTTGATTGATGAAAATGTCGAGATTTTGATGAAAGAAGAGATTTAAATGTGATTTTTGTAATTGTTTTGTTATGGATCAGTTGAGTTGTGTTCCAATCACGTTTTGGAAGGTTTTTGATGTTGATAACGAGTCTTGATCATATTAATCCCGAAATCCTAGAGATCCTTAGTTTTGGAGGTGTTTTTAGTAGAGTTTTTGAGGTGTTCTTGAGGTTTTAGTGTTGCTGGAGGTATAAGGTTGGTTTTGGGTTGTTTTTTTAATGTTGATTAATACTTAGAATGTGTTTTATGAATTGGGTAATGGCTGGGCTGAGGTTTGAGGGCAATCGATTGTGTTTTCGGTTGTTTCAGATCGGCGTTTTGTTGCTTTAGAGCAGGGCTGCGGGATTTCTTGTGTGTACTGGGGTTTTGGATGCATTCTAATGCATTGAGCCTCTGTTTTGATGTGTTCAAAATATGGGATAGTGTTCCGGAAACAATTGATGCGTTTGTGGAAGCTTCGGATGGTTGATTTGTGCGTTGGCTAGCGTGGTATCGCAAGACGGTGAGTGGAATTTGGTTTTCTAGCGTGGAAATGTTTTAGAAAAGGTTTTGGGAACTTAATAAGAGCTTGAAACGCTTTATTAAGTTCGGAAGTAAGTAAATCAAAATTTCTCCCTCGGTTGTGCTAGTTATGAGCCTTTGGTTGCACTTGATTTTAAATGCATGTACCTACTATTTTAAAGCATGATTTTGAGTATGTATAATTTCTATGATGATGCCATGTGGTTTAAGGATGCACTAGGTAAGTGATCCTTGTATGCATGTGTTGATGCATGAGATTTTAAGCATGGTTTAATGCTTGTTTATGGCCTATCATGGATGCTTTGTAAAAAAGTGAGGTATGCATGGGATATGGATTATATTGGCAAGTGATGTTGGTCAAAGTGTTTTATAAATGAAATCATATATAGTTAGCCGGCTATAGGATTGAGTGTACTATAAACAAGTTGCCTTGGATGTTGAGGGGTTGTGATTGTACCGAATACTCCATCCAAGTACCCTAACAATTGAGGATTGTTAAGGTTGCAACTGTTGAAGGTAGCTCCTGGGTGCGAACCTTGTGCATGTCCCGTATCTCGTTAGTGGAATATACATTTATCGATGAGTGGTGTTAAGGGGTTGTGATTGTACAGAATACTCCACCACGGGTGTCACAACGATGGAGGATTGCTCTCGTGTGTGCGCCTTGAGATATCGGTAAAGTGTGTGAGGGTATGGGACAACCCTTGGTAATCCGTGTATCTGATACCTTGATTTTGAGTTTGTTGTTATCACTTGTTAGCCAATATAATGGAATTGTGTAATGTGCAAAAATGTTGCCAATGCATGGTTTGAAAGATGCATGTTTTGGTTGAAGCTTAGCATAATGGAATTTATGCTTGGAAGGTTTGGTAAATGAGAAGCAATGGTTAAGTTGCTGATTTGATTTGAATCATGTAGCATGATGTTCAAAACAATGATTTTGATATTTAAGTGCATGGTTTGCTAAGAAAGGCATGTTGGTTTTGAATAGAGTGAAAAACGGTTTTGTGCAACGATAATGTTTGTGGTTTGAGCAATCCTCACTATGCTTGTATGCTTATGCTCTTTTCGTTTCATCAATGAAGATAATTAGACTTTTAGAGGTAGCGTCTTTGAGGAACTTCACCAAGACAATTTACTAAAGTATGTTGAACTTTTCAACAAGTGTAATAAGGGGCAATGGGGGTGTCCAAAGCTTTAAATGTTGTTGATGTGGTATTTTCTTGGGTTGAGCAAGTTTATTATGCACTTTTGATATTGTAAATGGCCTTTGAGGTTTGGTTAGTGCTTGTATTTGGTTTGTAACCTTTTGGCGTTTTTGAAAACTAGGAAGCATGCCCTTAGTTCCATGGTTTGTGTGAATGACGCTATGATATAACTTGTGCTTCGTTTTAGTGGTCATTGACATGTATTCATGTTATATGTGTGTTGGGGCTTGTGTCGGAATGGTTCTGGAGGGCAAAAGTTGTTTTAAACCAGCATTTTAGAAAGTTGCAGGCCCAGGTGTTTTGGAACGCCCTTACTTGTTTCGGAACAGTGGCCTATAATGGCCATGGTGTTTCAGAACAGTGAGGCTCGTTCCGGAACAATTTGCCACTGTGAACTAATGTACCGAAAACGAGTCTCCTGGGGTTTCGAAACAAACCCGCGTGCACAGTCAACCATGTTTCGAAATGACCGTTCCAATACAGAATCCTCTGTTCCGAAACACTTGACCGTTGGAGCCGTGTTTGAATTGTTATGAGTTCTTGTTTCTTACATTTTGGTCCCTATTTTCCTTGCATGCAAATTGAATGAGTTCTATATGTCTTTTTTGAGCTGAAATTTCACTAGAAGGCATGTAATGAATCTAATTGAAGATTGGTAACTCCAATTTGGTAAAAGTCCATGAAGTTTATCAAAATTACAAAATGGTCCCTAAACCTTAATATACTCAAATTGAAAGGTGATTGTGTTGATTTTGTACTCGCTGCTTGTGTACGTATACATAGGAAACTAAGATGCATTTAGACAAGAAAAAAAGAAAAAAAGGTCGTTTATTGAAGTAAACTTTTTCGGTTTACTTCAATATTCCCCGTGTGATCCGTTCGGTTCGGTCTATCGGTCAGGCCGAGTCGAGGGGGTTGCAAAACCATGGTTTCGAAACGCTTCAAAGTTGTTTCGGTACGAGCCCGTGTTTTGAAACAGGGCTTAGTATTTCAGAACAAGTGACAGTTACGTTAGTTAATGGAACGTTTTGTGTTTCGGAACAAGGCCTTGTTGTTCCGAAACATGTGGTAGTTAAGTTGGTTAATGGCGTGTTATGAAGTTCTGATTCTTTGCATTTTAGTCCCTGAATGGTGTGGATACAATTAAACAAGCATGAATGATTATTTTAAGCTGAGTTTTGACTGATATGCATGTAATGAGACTAACTAAAGGGCAGTAACACTTAAATGGCTTAAGTCCATGTGAATCGGATAAATTACGAAATGGTCCCTAAAAGCCGTAATTGGATGAAATTGATCTACGCTTGAGTTGTGAATGATCCACTGCAATGTTCAACACATAGGAACCTAATTTGCATCTAGAGAATATAAAAACAAAAAATTGGGGTTGTTTATTGAGGTAAACCTTCTCAATTTACTCCAATTTTCCCCGTGTGACCTACTCGGTTCGGTCTACCGGCTAGGCCGGGTCGAGAGGATTACATTTGGTGGTATCAGAGCCATGTTGCGAAAGAATGTGATGATGGTAAGTTAATGGTAAGTCAATGAGATGTAATTGTATGTATTTGGTGATGTTTGTTTTGCACAATGAATGTTGTGAGCATGTTAATGTTGACGAAATGATAGTGATGCTATGTATGATGATTGTTATATGAGTATGAGCTGTTATATACGGTGATGTTGTGGGTTGAACTTTATTGGTTGTAATGCTCGATGAATGTGAGATATGTACGTTGCATGCTTTATGCTATGTTTGGGGGAAATTGGATACGCATTGCCTTATTTATGTAGTGAAGTGTTTTTAAAATGAATTCGAAGTCTTGGATACTTGCTAGAAGCTGGCCTGATTTCTTGTTTTGTTTTATATTCATGCTTTAATGAAAATATCACAATGGGACTGAGGAGAGAGCTACGTTCAGGATCAGTTGCTTCGGCTGATGAGCAAAGGAATCAGGAGAACGAGGTTCTGCCTAGTGTGAATTTACCTCCTCCACCACCACCACCACCACTTGGGGTGAGGGGCAAGGGCAAAACAGACAAGCTGGTATGTTGTTGGGTGATTTGACGCCTTTGGTACATGTGATGACTGGAGCATTCCTGGCTGTTGTTGCTGGAGTGCAAGCACAAGTACAAGCACCTGTGGGTGGGCAATTGGGTTTGCCGTTGGAACGCTTACGAAGTCTAGGAGGCGTTGAGTATTGTGTTTGTCTTCTAAAGCATCCGAGGCTTGGATGGCTAGTACGACTCAGATTTTGGATCAGATGGGATGTAATGATGCACGTAAGTTGGGATGTGCTGTCTCGTTATTGCATGGTGATGCATATAGTTGGTGGACGACTGTGACCGCGGCCATGGAACCCAATGAGGTGGATTGGAGTTCTTTCATGCTTCCTTTAAAAAGAAGTATCTTGGAGTTAGATACGTAGATGATAAGAAGCGTGAGTTCATGTCCTTGGTGCAAGGAAACATGACAGTGGCTGAGTATGAGGTCATGTTCGTATGTTTGAGCCAGTATGCTCCAGAGTGGTGTCAAGTGATATGCATCGATGCGATCGCTTCATTTATGGATTGGTGCAAGAAGTAAAGACTTTCATGCTTGTTCTGATTATACTGATTTTGATGTGTCGGTGACGCGAGCGAAGGATATAGAGCAGAGCTTGGGTTTGACCTCTCGTGTGGGTGGTTCTAGCTCGAGTAAGAGAGCTGTGGATTTTGGTCCTAGTGGTGGTCAGAACAAGAGAAATTGTGATCGTAAATATCGGCCTGAGTTGAGGCGAGGTGCGCCAGTTTATGGTAATAGGGTGAGGTTCGTGCAGAATACTTGCTGGACATGTGGGTCATGAGAGCATTTGAGGCGAGATTGTCCTCGTGTGGCTTGAGAGGCGCATGCCCCTATGGTTGGGGCCAATTCTTGTTGGAACTGTGGATCAGCTGATCATATGAGGCGTGAGTGTCCTTTGCTAGCTGGGGGTGGTCAAGGGTGAGCACCAGCTGTTGCACCACAGAGAGGCCGTGGGCGCGGCCGAAGTAATTTCCAACGGAGGGAGGTTGGGCAGAGAGGTGGAGCTCATGTTGTTGCTGTTCAACCTGAGGGTGGTGGTCTTGTGAGAGTGTATGCACATCGCGAGGGACGTAACGATACCGACATGATTGCAGGTACCTTCACCTTGCAATCCTTGTCCTTGTTAGCTTTAATTGTTTCTGGATCCACGCATTCATACATCTTTAGTGAGCATGCACTTTTGCTTGATATCCCTGTTGAGATTCTAGATGTAGGAATGCAAGTAACAAGCTCTTTTGGTGAAACTGTTTTTACAATAAAATTGTATAAGAGATGTCCTTTATCTGTTAAAGGCCATGTATTCTTAGTTGATTTGATGGAATTTCCTTTCTATGGTTTTGATGTGATTATTGGAATGGATTGGTTGTCTGAGCATAGAGTTGTAGTTGATTTTGATGTTAAGCGAGTTACCTTGAAACTTGCTGATGACTACGAAGTAGTGATCGTAGGCGAGAATGTGAATTTCTTGTCCAATGCGATTTCAGCTCTTGAAGCGAGTCGAATGATAGGGTTGCGAAGCTTTCCTAGCTTATGTGATAAACCATGGTACAAATGAGATGCGAGTACAAGACATACATACAGTATGTGAGTTTTCGGGTGTTTTTCTAGAAGAGTTTCATGTTTTGCCACCAAACAGAGAAATTGAGTTTGGCATTGAGTTGTATGAAAATATGAATCCAGTGTCTATTGCTCCTTATCGTATGACGCCTAAAGAGTTGAAGGAGTTGAAAACGCAACTTCAGGAGCTGCTTGATCGAGGATTCATAAGGCCAAGTGTTTCACCTTGGGGTGCACCAGTTTTGTTTGTAAAGAAGAAGGATGGCACGATGCGTATGTGTATAGATTATCGACAACTTAACAAGTTGACGATTAAGAACAAGTACCCTTTGCCAAGGTTGATGATTTGTTTGATCAGTTTCGAGGTGCTTCAATGTTTTCAAAAATTGATTTGAGGTTTGGATATTATCAACTGAAGGTTAAGAATGTGGATGTACCTAAGACAACTTTTCAGACAAGGTATGTAACACCCCACTTCCGGTTTAGGAGCGAGAGGCGTTACTCGAACAGAACACATAACATATAACAAATAAAACATGTAAACAATGAACAACACATTTAACCTCGATCGTTTAGAATAGCGCAACTTTTAACACATTAGCATTCTCTAACAAACAATACATTTAGGTGAGCCAACAAAAACTTTCCTAACATATTACAAAACATAATAGATATCCTTGTAAATTAACTTAACGTACATGTAATTTAACATAACAATCCTTAAGATTAAATATGTAAATCATATAACATAACCAACCTAAACTAACTTACTGTAGAGCGTTTAGGGTGTTCTCTATTTATGATCGCAAGTGCACACTCTTGTCAAGTTATAGTATAAAAGATATCGTCTCCCACAGGGATTGGAGCAGCTACTATGAGTGTTTTCCTGCACAAGTAATTAGTAAATTCCACAATTAAATTTCTGAATAAAGAAAAACATAAAAGTAAAAACACAAAAAATTTAATATAGTGATAGGGAGAGATGAGGATAATAGATTGGGCCAGGTAGTTGTAGCTCAGTAGTGTGTAGACTGCGTTGTAAAGCTTAAGTGTTATTTGCGCTGCCACGATATGCTGCCTCGGCGGGTAATAGCGGAGTGAGGCTGCGACCCTTTCGCTGCTGAAGCAGATCTCTGCTCTTGCAACTCTCGCTGTCTCGGCAGGTGAAATGGAGAGAAGTCCTGGCGGCAAGTCTGGAAAATACTCCAAGTTCGGCAGAGCTATTCTGAAGTGGTCCTTCCTATGTCTAGGCAAAGATTCTGTCACCACGTGATGTAGGTAATAGCTAGCAATCTCAGCGTAAACCTAACACAGGCAGTCGATGTTTGGTTGCTCCTTTTAGCCGCTGAAATTCTAACTTATGTCTAAGCCAAATTAGTCAACACCTCGACTTGATGAGACCGTACTTAATTCTTTCGTGAGTTTGAAACTCTCGTGCCCGACAAATGGATTTCTTCAACTGGACTTTTGGAACTAATTGAATAAGTGAAGAACATGAATTAAGCAAACTTGAGAGCATTTTATTGAAAACACAACTTAAACTAATACAATCGTTTCTCACAAATACTTTACATACAAAAACCTAAACCCTATTGGAGAATTAGCCTGGATTATCTCCCCAACGTAATCTATCTATCAACCTCTCATCTATGCCCCTATACCCTCACATACATAGATATATATAAGGCTCATGGCCTAAGTTTGAGTCCTCCTTGGAGTAGAAGTCCTTAAAATAACTTTACATTAAATGTTGACTCCTTTTTGACTTGAATGTGGACTCTTTGGACGTTGCCTTCTTCTGCAAGTAAAGATAAGTACTCCCACTTATCAATCTTTAATCAGCTCTTCAGGCCGCTACAGGCTTCAGATAATTGCAAGACCGGGCTCGTTGGACTCAGGAAATTGTCCTCTTTTAATCGCGAGCCATCTTGACTAAGTCGGTTTAACTCCTGCCTGGTCGGCAGTAATGCTGCTACGGCGGCGTCCTTGGAGGCAACTGAAACTGCATTAGTACAGCTCCTTTTGTTCCATGATTTCCTGTCCTCTCCTCCTCTACTCAACTATAGCACCTGAAAATGAAAACTAAACAAAACAGTATCTTTTTCTTAACCAAACAAAGAATATTCAATGAAATCATTGTGAAAGAGCAAATACTGTTATAATGCATGCAATGCACCTAAATATTCCTAGATAAGCTTAAGAACATCAATATAAGGGCAGGAATGTGTACAAAATATAGGGCTTGTGGACACTCTACACACCCCCAAACTCGAACTATTGCTTGTCCTCAAGCAACGCAACCTAACTAGTAAACCTGCCTCTTGCACAAAATTTACAGAAACTTAGCCTTTAACTTGATTTCTTGCCTCAAGACCATGGCACCTATTTTATGTTAGTGATAGGGAATGGCATGAAATAACTTAGAATTTAATTTTCTTAGTGTCGGTGCAGTGTGTGTAGGTTTGTGTCCATGCTAAACATGCTGAGTATACTAAGTAAACAAAGAATGCTAAAAATAATTAAATTACGAAAAAGGATATGAGTTGCTGCCTTAGCAGCACAATTAAGCACTTCTTTTTTTCTCTTTTCTTTTTTTCCTCTGATCATGGCCTTAAGGGCTTCAGCTCCTCACAACTATTCTTCGGGTCTGAAGCTAAGATAGGTGCACACTACGAAACTCTGAACCCTTTGAATAGAGTCATCCCGTGAAGGCTTTCATTCACTCTTGCTAATTTGTCCATCACTTCAATTAATTTAAGATACTTGGACTTTGATAGCAGCAGAGTGTCCTTGCACATGATCCTTCCTAGAGCCTGTTTCGGGCACCTCTAGGGTATTAAGCATCCTTCCTAGAGCCTGTATCGGGCACCTCTAGGGTATTGAACATTATTGTGATGCTGCCCTGTGCTGCCAAGGTGGCAAACCTGCATCCAATTAAGAAATTTTCATTAAATAAAGCAGGTAGTGTTAACTTAGAACTCAAGCAAAATTCAGTACTTAACAGACATTGTCAAAAATATTTGGCAAAAAGAAAATTTTTCTAATTATTTTTTATACTTCTTCTCATGGTTAAATTAAATTTTAAGTATAGTGCGAAAAGAAGTAATCGGCTAATTATCATGGGCACAAGTTTTTATACTAGAACATTCTATTTCATTAAGTGCTTAGGGCATGATTTACATATGCTCCTATATGTTGCTAAATGCTACTAAAGAAACAAAGAGGACTAACCCCCCAAACTCAAGGCTGGCATTGTCCTCAATGCCTTACACAAAAAATAGAAACAAAAAAATTAAAATAAAACATAAAAAGAAAAAGAAAAACAAGAAATTAAAAGAAAACATAAAAAGAAAGAAAAATAAAAAGATCATCCTTAAGCATTCGAATTCCATGCTAACAAAACCCTATACATAAGTTTCCATCTTCAAGACAATCAAAACATTATATAATCTAGAATCATGAGCCATTTAGTTATGTATACATTCAATTCATTTCCTAAATACATACTTGTAACGCCCTGGTTTTGGGCCTAGATGTTTTAGACATCGGACCGGACTGGTCGAGAACGGTTCGAATCGCGTAAGATGATTTAAGGAAATCAACGATCGGGATAGGATAAAATGTGATAAAAATTGCTAAAATCCTATAAAATATGTTTAAGAGGTTGGTCAAGTCAATTTTACAAAAAGAGTTTCGGAAATGGGACATTTTGAGTAGTGACCAAATTGTAATGTTTCAAAACTGTGGAAAATGTGATTTTTAAAGAGGAAGCCAAATTCTTAGAATATATAGGGGGCTTTATGTCAATTTAGCCTTTCCTTAATATGAAATGTTTTTAAAATGATTTTTAATTAAATAGCTATATTTGGTTTTTATTTTAATTAATTTAGGTGGTTAACTTGAGATTTCCAATTACGTAACTACCAACTTCTTTTCATTTTCAGCCAAACACTATTTTCATTCATCTTTTTTCAGAATTCTTTCTCCCAAACCCTCTATCAATATTTCCTAAGCAAATTTCAAGAAAACCTTTCTAGTTCTTCAAGATTTTGCAAAGGAAAACTTGTCATTCATTGAGGAAAGCAAGGATTGGAGGTAAATCCCGTTCTCAACCTCTAATCAAAGTTATTTATTGAAATTTCCAAGATATTTGGCATCTAATTACTATTTTTGGTTGAGTTTTCATTATAGTTTTGATTGGAGATCAAAATCTTGTAAAAATATGGTTGAAATCTTGATTTCCAGTTTTGTTTTGTTAAGCTCTGTTATAGATTGATTTTAAGTGAACTTCAAGTGGGTTAATATGTTGAAATGAAGTTTTGATAACATAGATCCCGAAATCCTTGAGATCCTTGAAGTTCTTGATAGTTTTAAGTGAGTTTTTGAGGTGAAATGGTGGAATCTTGCTTGCTGGAGGTATAAGGTTGGGTTAGGTTGTTTATTAGATGTGGTTTGATGTTTATAGTGGTTTGGAAGTGATGTATGTTGGCTGGGCTTGGTTTAGGAAGCAATCGATTGAGTTTTCGGTTGTTTTAGATGGGTACTTTGGTGTTGTTTGGGTGAGCAATGAGTTTGTGAATTGTTGCTGGTGTTGGAATGCATTTTAATGCATTTAGATCTCTGTGTTGATGTTGTGAAAATAGGGGATCTTGATCCGGAAGCAAACGAGGTGTTGTTGGAGGCTCCAGAAGAGTAATTTTCGTGTCGGCGAGCAAGGCTTCGCGTATCGGTGAGTGGAAATTGATTTTCTAGCTTTGTAACGCTTTGAGCGTGGTCTTGGGAGCTTAGTGTAAGTGTGAAACACTTAGCTAAGCTCAAGAGTAAGTGGTTCGAAAGTCTCTCTCTTGGAAATGTGCTATGTTTTGATGAAAATGCACTTGTGTTAATTATGGTTTTGATTACTGTTTTAAAGCATGTTAGAAGCATGAGTAATGCTGATTTTAATGCCATTGTGTTAAGGATGCACTAGGTAAGTGATCCTTGGATTTTTTTGATAAATGCATATGATGTTAAGCATGTTTATGCTTGTGGAAATGGCATTGTGTTTATGCTTGTAAAACAGTTGAAAATTGATGGTAAATGATTATATTGGCAAGTGATGAAAGTGGTTTTGGTTACTTTAATCGGATATAGTTAGCCGGCTATAGGATTGGGTGCACCATGAATAAAGCCGCCTTGGATGTCGAGGGGTTGTGATTGTGCCGTAATCTCCATCCAAGTACCCTAACGATTGAGGCTAAGATCACAACGGTGAATGGTTTAATTCCGTGTGTGAATCTTGTGGCTGTGTCCGTTACTCTCGTTAGTGGAATTATACAACTACCGATGAGTGATGTTAGGGGTTGTGATTGTGCCTTTGATCTCCACCTTGTGTTGTCCGGTAGTATGTATGAAGGGTGTGGGACAACGCTTGTAATTCGTGTATCCGATTGTGTCTTTTGTTTAAATGGTTTATGGATTATCACTTACGAGCCAATATAATGTAAATGATTAATGTTAAGCATGAGATGCTTGTAAATGATGCTAGAATGTATGTGATGCTTTGGTAAAGCATGAGCAAAGATTTACTTCCTGTTTTAGAATGATGCATATGAGCATGATTTTAGAAAGTGCATTGATGTCTTGAAAGGACATGTTTTGTGTAAAGGCATGTGTTGAAAAGTGGTGGTTTTGCAAATTGTGTGAAGTTCATTGTTGAATGTTGTTTAGCGATCCTCACTAAGCTTTGTGCTTACGCTCATTCATTTCTTCAATGCAGAGAATTAGGCATTTGAGGCAGCACACAAGCAAGGAAATCCAAGCTTTTTGGTTTAGCAAAGTATGTGGCTTTACTTTGGTGTAATAAGAGGCAATGGGTGGGATTTATACTTTTGGATAATTGAGGATGTTGCTATTTATCTTGAGCATGTTTGGTTGTTTACCTTTGTGTTGTAAATGGCTTTTGAGGATTGATTTTTTGGTTTGAATGTTGTTTTAGCTTTATATGGCTTTGGTGGACTAGGGAGCATGCCTATAGTTCCAATGTTTGCAGGTTTGATGCCATGTTTTAGTTTATGCTTCATAATGTTGATCTTTGATGCTTAAACATGTTGTATGTATGTTGTGGCATAATTTGGAATGTTTTTGGATGTGGAAAGATGGGGAAAACCAGCAAAATCTACTGTTGCAGGGCAAGGCGTATCGGAACGCCCTTACCTGTTTCGGAACAGAGGCCTGAAATGGCCATGGGGTTTCGGAACGGGTAGGAACGTTCCGAAACGATTTTGCTACTTGAAAGGGGTGTTTCGGTACGGGTTTCGGAACGCACCCGAGTATCGAAACGGTCAACCTGGTTTCGAAACGACTGTTCTAATACATTGTCAGGTGTTTCGAAACACCCAACTGTAGATTTTGAATTTGAATTGTTTCAGGTCTCTGTTCCTTACGTTTTGGTCCCTGAGTCTTGATTGCTTAATTAAATGAGATTGTGTGGTCCGTTTGAGTTGAATTTTGACAGGTTGTCTTGTTATATGATTAATTACGGATTGGTAACATTAAAACTCATTTAGTCTTTTGAAAACTGGAATTTTACATTTTAGTCCCTAAATGACGTTTGTATGCAATCGAACCGCTGTTTGAGTTCCGTTCGCTATGTCACTTTCGCTGAATTGTTTTGTTAATCATATAAGTTAATAATGTGTATTTAGAAAAAGATAAAAGAAAAAAGGGGTCGTAAATCAATGTTGACTTTAACGGGTTGACTTTGGTTTTCCCCGTGTAATCTTCTTAGTTTGGGTCGGGCGTCTAGGCCGGGCTAATGGGGTTACATTTGTTGGTATCAGAGCCAGGTTACGAAAGAATTGGGGATGTTGGTATGAGAAATTGATATGTATTGATGTATGTTGTTTGATAAGCATGATATTGGTTGAAATTTTAAAGCTTATGCTATGCTTGATTGATGTGAATCGCGTGTGGAATGAATATGATTGTGTGATAAGGATGTAATGTTGCCATGTGCTGATTTTGGATGATGGAAAGCATGTTGAGAATAATGTGATATTATATGCTATGCTATGTTGAGGGAAAATTGGGGTGCCCATTGCCTTATTACTCTAAATAAATGTTTTTGTAAACTTGGATTCTTGCTTGCAGCTGGCCTAAATGGTTTGACTTGTTTTGTTGTTATGCCTTGTTTTAAATAGCACTATGGGTCCGAGAAGAGAGCTGAGGTCGAATACTATAGTGCCTGCGGCTGAGCAGGGTGACCAGGGTGAGCAAGGGGCTGATGTACCTCCTGGTGGAAACTTACCTCCTCCGCCACCACCTGAAGGTGGGGAGCAGGTGCAACAAGGACCTGTTGGTCCGGGTTTTGGTGATCTAATGCCATTGGTTCAGGCGACCACTGGGGCGTTTCAGGCTGCTTTTGCCGGAGCGCATGTACATGCCCCTACAGCTGGGCAGGCGGGCTTACCTTTGGAGAGGTTGAGGAGCTTAGGAGCTGTGGAATTCTATGGTTTGTCTCCTGAGGTGTCAGAAGCCTAGTTAGCAAGTACGATCCGCATCATGGATCAGATGGGATGTAATGATGTGTGCAAGCTGAGATGTGCAGTTTCTTTGTTGCAAGGCGATGCCTACAGTTGGTGGACGACTACCACTGCCGGTTTGAAGCCCAATGAAGTAGATTGGGAGTATTTCAAGGGTGCCTTCAAGAGGAAGTATCTAGGGGTGAGATACTTGGACGAAAAGAAACGTGAGTTTATGTCGCTAGTTCAGGGCAACCTTTCTGTGGCTGAGTACGATGTCCAGTTTGTACACTTGAGCCAGTATGCTCCTGAACTGATACCTAGTGAGAGGCACCGATGTGATCGCTTCCAGTACGGGCTGGTACAGAAAGTTAAGACGTATATGTTGGCTGCAGATTATACTGACTTCGATGTGCTTGTGTGTCGAGCCAAAGACATCGAATAGAACTTGGGTTTGTTGTCTCGAGGTGTTGGTTCTAGCTCTGGGAAGAGAGCAACTGAGTACAGTTCCGATGGATGACGGAACAAAAGAGGTCGAGACAGGAGGCATCAGCCTGAGGGGAGGCGAGGTGCTCCGGGTCGAGGTGGTCAGGCCCAGGGAGGTCGAGTGAGATCTGAGTAGCATACGTGTTGGACATGTGGGCCGAGGGACCATTTGAGGCGAGATTGTCCTTGAGCAGCTAGAGAGGTCCAGGCTCCTGTTGTGGTGACTGGGAATTCATGTTGGAATTGTGGTTCGGCGGATCACACGAGAAGGGAGTGTCCCTTGTTGGCTGGTGGAGGCCAAGGACGTGCTCCTGTAGTAGCTGCACCTCAGAGAGGCCGTGGGAACTTTCAGAGGAGAGACGAGGGGCAGCGAGGTATTTCTCATGTAGTAGCCGTCCGACCCGAGGGAGGTGGACCAACGAGGGTTTATGCTTAGCGCGAGGAGCGCAATGATATCGATGTCATCGCAGGTACCTTTGCTCTTAAGTCATTATCTTTGCTGGCTTTGATTGATTCTAGATCCACGCATTCTTATATTTTGAGTGAGCATGCGCATTTGCTTGATATACCTGTTGAGATGCTTGAAGTAGGAATGCAAGTGACTAGTTCTTTTGGTGAGACTGTAGTCACTAAGAGATTGTATAGGAGATGCCCTTTATCTGTGCAAGGACATGTTTTCCTTGTGGATTTGATGGAGTTACCCTTCTAAGGTTTCGCTGTAATCCTTGGCATGGATTGGTTGTCAGAGCATAGAGCGGTGGTTGACTTTGATGTCAAAAGGGTGACCCTAAAGTTAGCCGATGATTATGAAGTAGTGGTGGTTGGCGAGAATGTGAAATTCTTTTCGAACGTGATTTCGGTTCTAGAAGCAAACCGTATGATGAAGATGGATTGTGAGGCATATCTTGCTTATGTGATGAATCCTGGCACCAAGGATGTGCGTGTGCAGGACATCCAAACTGTTCGCGATTTTCCGGGTGTCTTTTCGGAAGAATTGCCTGGATTGCCACCAAACAGGGAAAGTTGAGTTTGGTATCGAGTTGTACGAGAATACGAATTCGGTGTCCATTGGTCCTTATCGCATGGAACCTAAAGAGCTGAAAGAGTTGAAAACGAAATTACAAGAGTTGTTGGATCGAGGTTTCATCCGGCCGAGTGTGTCACCTTGGGGTGCACCAGTCCTGTTTGTAAAGAAGAAATATGGGATAATGCTGATGTGCATAGATTATCGACAACTGAACAAGTTGACGATTAAGAATAAGTATCCCTTGCCTAGAATTGATTATCTCTTTGACCAGTTCCGGGGAGCCTCAGTGTTTTCTAAGATAGACTTGAGATCGGGGTATTACCAGCTAAAGGTGAAGGATGTGGACGTACCTAAGACAGCTTTTCGGACGAGGTATGGACATTATGAATTCTTCGTGATGCCGTTTGGATTGACCAACACGCCTGCTGCTTTCATGGACATCGTAACCCCCTTAGCCCGACCTATACGTTTGACCCGAACTACGAAGTTTACACAGGGAAAACCAAAGTCAACAACGAAAGTCAACATTGATTCACGACCCTTTTTTTCCTTTTTATCTTATCTAGATGCACATTAAACCTATGTGATTACTCAAGAAGCATAGGAGGGAAGGACAACGCGATCAGAAAACATTTAAGGACTTAATTGCAAGATTTACAGATTTTAGGGACCAAAATGTAATTTTCAGAAATTAGGAGGACTTAGCCGATTTTAGGTTTACCAATTTAGAATTGATCATGTTAAATGCTTCTCTGTCAAGTTTCAGCTTTAGAAGACATTCCAAGCTCAAGCAATTGCATCCACAACATTCAGGACTAAAATGTAAAACATGAAAACTTTAAACAATTCCAAAACAGCACCCAACGGTCAACCGTTTCGAAACACCCAACCACCGTACCGAAACACTCGTATCGAAATGGTGTTGACTGTTTCGGTACGCGGGTGCGTTCTGAGACCAGTACCGAAACGAGCTTCACAAGTAGCCAAAGTGTATCAGAACACTTTCAACCGTACTGAAACACTATGGCCATTACAGGCCCCTGTTTCGAAACGGTTAAGGGTGTTTCGATACACCCTGCACTGTGACTGCAGAAAATGCTGGTTTCTCACACCTTTTCACCCTCGAAACAACCCCGAGTCATGCCACATCATGCATACATCAACGATACATATCAACAAACATCATATCTAAGCTATAGCCTAAACATGACAACCAACACCCAAACAAAGGCTCTAAAGGCATGCTTCCTAGTTTGCCAAAACCAAAACAAGGAAAAATTCCAAAATCCAAACTCCAAATGCCATTTACAAACCAAGTAAAGTCAAACCAATATGCTCAAAGTAAAAGAAACATCTCAAACATTCCAAAGCATGAATTCCCACCCATTGCCTCCTATTACACTAAGGGTGAACCACATACATTTCTTTAGCAAAACCTTGGATTCCTCTTGCTATCGAGCTGCCTCCAAATGTTCAATTTTCTGCATTGATGAAACAAACGAGCGTAAGCAATAAGCTTAGTGAGGATCACTAAACAACATTCATCAATGCATAGCCCATGATTTGCAAACACACTTAACATCTCATGCCCTTTATAAAACAAGTCTTCTCAAGACTTCAATGCACTTTTGAAACCTCATGCACATATGCATCAATTTACAACAGCAAATAGACCTTTGCTCATGCTCTAACAAGCATCACATGCATTCTTGCATCATACACATATTTCTCATGCACCCTTGCATCATTTACAAACATCTCATGCTTCACTTAGTTCATTTACATTATATTGGCTTTCAAGTGATAGTTCACAACTCATTTCAACACAAGACACAATTGGATACGCGGATTACAAGCGTTGTCCCTCACACTTCATACAAACTACTTGACTACACAAGGTGGAGACAAATGGCACAATCACAACCCCTCAACACCCGTGATGGAGACTAATGGCACAATCACAACCCCTCAACATCACTCATCGGTAGTTGTATAATTCCACTAACGAGAGTATGGGACACATACACAAGACTCACATACGGGACTAACCATTCACCGTTCTGATCTTAACCTCAACCGTTAGGGTACTTGGATGGAGATTACGGCACAATCACAACCCATCAACATCCAAGGCGACTTTATTCACGGTGCACCCAATCCTACAGCCGGCTAACTATATCCGATTAAAGTAACCAAAAACCAATTTTATCACTTGCCAATATAATTAATTAACCACATTAATCCACTGTTTTTCAAGCATCATCACAATGTCATTTCCACAAGCACACATGCTTAACATCATATGCATTTTCATATGAAATCCAAGGATCACTTACCTAGTGCATCCTTAACATAATGACATAAAAATCCAGCATTAAACCATGCTTAAACATGCTTAAAACAGTAAACAAATCCACCCTTACATCAAATGCATTTTCATCAAATTTAGGACATTTCCAAGAGAGGGATTACCGAAACACTTACGCTTGAGCTTAGTTAAGTGTATCAAACTTACACTACGCTCCCAAGAGCACGCTCAAAGCGTTACAAAGTAGGAAATTGCATTTCCACTCACCGATACGCGAAGCCTTGTTCGCCGAAACAAAAATTACACCTCCGGAGCTTCCAAAATCACCTCGTTAGCCTCCGGATCAAGATCCCATGTTTTCATACCAACAAAACAGAGATCCAAATGCATTAAAATGCATTCAAACACTAGCAACAATCCATAGACTCGTTGCCCACTCAAACTACACCAAAATACCCTTCCAACACAACCGAAAATCCACTCGTTTGCCTCCTAAACCAAGCCCATCCATCATGCAACACTTCCAAAGCATTAACAACATCAAAACACATCCGTTAAACATCCTAACTCATCCTTATACCTCCAGCAATCACAAAACTACCAAGAAACTTAAGGATCTCAAGGATTTCGGGATCTATATCATTAACACATCATTTTAACATATAAATCAACTTAAGAATCATTTAGAATCAACACAAAACAGTGCCCAACTCATCAAGTCCGAAAATCAAGATTTCACTCACATTTTCACAAGATTTTGATCTCAAATAAAAACTATATTAAAAACTCAATCAAAAATAGTTATTAGAAGCCAAATATCTTGGAAATTTCAATAAAGAACTTAGATTAGGGGTTGAGAACGAGATTTATCTCCAATCCTTGCTTCCTTCAATAGATGACATGTTTTGCTTGCAAAGATCTTGAAGAATTAAGAAAGATTTCTTGAAAATGGTTTAGGAAAAGTTGAGAGGATTTTTAGAAGAAGGAATTCTGGAAAAGATGAGAGAAAATGGTATTTGGCTAAAATGAGAGGGAATTGGTAGTTACGTAAAATGAAAATCTACTAACTACCAATTAATTAATATAATATTTTAATTAAAATCCTTTAATTAAAAATCCATTTAAATCACATGCCATATTGAAGAAAGGTCAAATTGACTTAAAGCCCCCTGAAGATTCTAAGATTTTCGCTTCCACCTTTAAAATCACATTTTCCAAGTTTTGAAACTTTACAATTTGGTCACTATTCAAAATGTCCATTTTCCAAATACCTTTTTGTAAAATTGACTTGACCAACAACTTAATTATATTTTTGGAGGATTTTAACCATTTTTATCACAATTTTATCCTATCATGATCCTTGATTTCCAAAAGTCAACTTACGCGATTCGAATCGTTCTCAACTGGTCCGATCCGATGTCTAAAACATCTAGGCCCAAAACCAGGGCGTTACAACTCTCCCCCACTTAGGAAATTTCGTCCTCGAAATTCTTACCTGATGAAAATAGATGCGGAAACTGCCTCAGCATGTCCGCCTTGCTTTCCCACGTGGCTTCCTCAACTCCTCGGTGTCGCCACAACACCTTCACAAGTTCTATCGTCTTGCCACGAAGAACTTTACTACTCACGTCCAGAACCTTCACTGGTTCCTCATCATATGATAGATTCGAATTCAACTCTATCTCCTCAACAAGAATTACATGCGAAGGATCCGATCTATACTTACGTAACATGGAGACATGAAACACATCATGTATCTTCTCCAATTCAGCAGGCAATCTCAACCGATATGCCATAGGACCAATACGCTCCACAATCTCGTAGGTTCCAATAAACCTTGGGCTAAGTTTACCCTTACGCCCAAATCTCATCACCTTCTTCCAAGGTGAAACCTTCAAAAACACACGTTCGCCAACCGCGAACTCAACTTCCTTACGCATCAAGTCCACGTAAGACTTCTGCCTATCCGATGCAGCTTTTAACCGCTCACAAATGAGCTTCACCTTCTCGGTGGTTCCCTTAAGCATAGCCGGCATTGAAATCAACTTTTTCCCAGCTTCTACCCAACAAAGAGGGGTTCTACATCTCCTCCAATACAAAACCTCGTATGGAGCCATTTGGATACTTGCCTGGTAACTATTGTTATACGGAAACTCAACCAACGGCAAGTGCTTTTCCCAAGAACCCTGGAAATCTATCACACAACATCTCAACATATCCTCAAGCACCTGAATCACACGTTCCGACTGTCCATCCGTCTGCGGATGATAAGAAGTGCTAAAATTCAACCGTGTACCCAAGGCTTGATACAAACATTCCCAAAATCGTGTTGTAAACCTCGGATCCCTATCCGACACAATGGACTTTGGCACACCGTGCAACCGCACAATCTCAGCTATGTACAGCTCAGCCAACTTATCCAAAGTATACGTGGTATGCACAGGCAGAAAATGTGCACACTTCGTAAGCCGATCCACAATCACCCAAACTGAATTCTTCTTTGTCGGTGACAAAGGCAAACTAGACACAAAATCCATGGTGATTCTCTCCCATTTCCATTCTGGAATTCTCAAAGGCTGCAACAATCCATAAGGAACCTGATGCTCAGCCTTCACCCGCTGACACACCATACACTTACTAATGAACTCCGCAACATTCTTTTTCTACACCACCCAGTAGTACTCATCCTTTAGATCACGATACATCTTTGTACTACCCGGGTGCATGGCAAAAGGGCTACAATGAGCTTCAGTCAGAATAGTGTGCCTTAACTCAGCATCATCCGGCACCACTATTCGACTTCAATAACACAGAACACTATCATCACTAAAACTGAAATCCGAAGGTCTCTCCTCTGGAATGTCTTGAACATGCGATACAAGAGAATCATCAAGCAACTGTTTCTCTTTAATCAACTGTAACAAGGATGGTTTCACTTGTAACTCTGCCACAAGACCACCTTCACGTGATATGCTCAAACGAGCAAACATCACCCTTAACTCGACAGCCACCTTCTGACTCAAAGCATCATCCACGACATTAGCCTTACCTGGGTGGTACTCAATCGCCAGATCATAATCCTTAAGCAACTCCACCCAACGTCATTGCCTACGATTCAACTCCTTCTGGACATAAGCTATTTCAAGCTCTTATGATCCGTGAACACAACACATTTCTCACCATACAGGTAATGCCTCCAAATCTTCAAAGAAAACACCACAGCCGCAGGCTCCAGATCATGAGTAGGGTAGTTGCGCTCATGCACCTTCAACTGTCTAGATGCATAGGCCACCAAGTTACCTTCCTGCATCAACACGCAGCCCAAACCTACAATGGACGCATCACTATAAACCACAAACTCCTTACCAGACAGGTTGAATCAAAACAGGAGCTTGCGTCAAAGATTCCTTTAGCTTCTCAAAGGCTTGCTGTCTCGCCTCTTTCCACTCAAAGCGAACATTCTTCTGCAGCAACTTTGTCAAAGGTGCCGCTATCTTTGAGAAACCCTTAACAAACCTACGGTAGTACCCAGCCAACCCAAGGAAACTTCGTACCTCAGTCACTAACTTAGGGACTTTCCAACTCATAACAGCCTCCACTTTTTGCGGATCAACGCGAATACCCTCAGCCGATACAACATGCCCAAGGAAGACCACCTCCCTAAGCCAAAACTCGCATTTACTCAGCTTTGCATACAACTGATTTTCCAACAACGCTTGCAAAACGATCCTTAAGTGCTTATCATGATCCTCCTCAGTACGCGAATACACAAGGATATCATCGATGAACACCACCACAAATTGATCCAAGAATTCATGGAATACACGATTCATCATGTCCATGAAAGCAGCGGGCGCGTTGGTCAAACAAAAAGGCATCACCAAAAACTCATAATGCTCGTACCTTGTTCGAAAAGCAGTTTTATGTACGTCCACATCCTTCACCTTCAGCTGATTGTACCCCGATCTCAAGTCTATCTTAGAAAACACTGAGGCTCCCCGTAATTGATCAAAGATATCATCAATTCTAGGCAAGGGATACTTGTTTTTAATCGTCAACTTGTTCAGTTGCTGATAATCTATACACATTCTCATCGTCCCATCTTTCTTCTTTACAAACAGAACCGGTGCACCCCAAGGTGACACACTAGGCTGGATGAAACCTCGATCCAGCAACTCCTACAACTGCGTTTTCAAATCTTTTAACTCCTTGGGTGCCATGCGATAAGGAGAAATAGACACCAGAGTTGTGTTCTCATACAACTCTATACCAAACTCAACTTCCCTATTTGGTGGCAAACCAGACAATTCTTCTGGAAAGACACCCGGAAAATCGCGAACCGTGCGAATGTCCTGCAGACGCACGTCCTTGGTACCAGGATTCATCACATAAGCAAGGTAAGCCTCACATCCCAACCTCATCATACGGTTTGCTTCCAAGGCCGAAATTACAATCGACAAGAATTTCACATTCTCGCCCACTACAACAACCTCATAGTCGTCAACCAACTTTAAGGTGACTCGCTTAACATCAAAGTCAACCACGGCTCTATGCTCCGTCAACCAATCCATGCCAAGGATTACATCGAATCCATAGAAAGGTAATTCCATCAAATCTACAAGGAAAACAAGACCTTGCACAGACAGAGGACACCTCCTATACAACTTCCTAGTGACTACAGTCTCACCAAAAGAACTAGTCACTTGCATTCCTATTCCAAGCATCTCAACATGTATATCAAGCAGATGCGCATGCTCACTCAAGATATAATAATGCATAGATCCAGAATCAATCAAAGCCAGCAAAGATAAAGACTGGAGAGCAAAGGTACCTGTAATCACATCGGTATCGTTGCGCTCCTCGCGCTGAGCATACACCCTCGCTGGTCCACCTCTCTCCGGTCGAATAGCTACAACGTGAGAAACACCTTGTTGCCCCTCATCCCTCATCTGGAAAATCCCACGGCTGCGCCCACGGCCTCTCTGTGGTGCATCTACAACAGGAGCACGTCCTTGGCCACCACTAGCTAACAAAGGACACTCCCTCCTCATATGGTCTGCCGAACCACAATTCCAGCAGCCGTTCCCTGTCACTGCAACAGGAGTCTGAACCTCTCTAACTGCTCGAGGACAATCTCGCCTCAAATGGTCCCTCGAACCACAAGTCCAACATGTATGCTACTCGGCTCGGACCTCATACGACCTCCCTGAGCCTGCCCACCTCGACCTAGAACACCACGCCTTCCCTCAGGCTGATGTCTCCTGTCACGGCCTCTGTTGTTCCATCCACCACCGGAACTATACTCAGCAGCCCTCTTTCCAGAGCTAGAACCAACACCTCTAGAAGACAAGCCCAGGTTCTGCTCGTTGTCCTTCGCCCGACACACGAGCACATCAAAATCCGTGTAGTCCACAACTAGCATGTACGTCTTAACATCCTGCACCAATCCATATCGGAAGCGATCACAGCGATGCCTTGCACTTGGTACCAGCTCGGGGGCGTACTGGCTCAATCGTACGAACTGAACCTCGTACTCAGCCACCGATAGATTACCCTGAACAAGAGACATAAACTCCCGTTTCTTCTCATCCAAGTATCTTACACCCAGATACTTTCTCCAGAAGGCACCCCTGAAGAACTCCCAATCAACTTCATTGGGTTCCATACCAGCTGTGGTAGTCGTCCACCAGCTATAAGCATCGCATTGCAGGAAGGAAACTGCACATCCAAGCTTACGTCCATCGTTGCAGCCCATCTGATCCATGATACGTATCGTACTTGCCAACCAGGCCTCAGACGCCTCAGGTGCCATACCATAAAACTCTACCGCTCCCAAGCTCCTCAACCTTTCCAAAGGTAGACCCGCTTGCCCAGCTGCAGGGGCCTGCAATTGCGCTTCGGCAACAACAACCTAAAACGCTCCGGTAATCGCCTCAACTAATGGCGCCAAATTATCTAATCCAGGACCAGCTTGTCATTGTTGCTCCTGCCCCCACCTCTAGGTGGTGACGGAGGAGGTAGATCTCCACCAGGAGGGACATCAGCCCCCTGCTCAGCTTGGTTTTCCTGCTCAGCCGCAGACACTATCGTATTGGACCCCAATTCTTCTAGGTCTCATGTGCTAATTTAAACAAACACAACAACAAAAACAAATCAACCCATTTAGGCCAGCTGCAAGCAAGAATCCAAGTTTACAAAACATTTGATTAGTGTAATAAGGCAATGGGCACCAAGTTTCCCCACAAAGCATAGCATACATGAATATCATGCTCACATACTCTCCACCATCAATCCAAATCAGCACATATCCACACAACATCTATTTTTCTGAGCACTAGATCAGAATGAAGACCAAGCCCAAAGTTCAAGGAAGAAACCCAAAGCAAGAAAAGAGGACGAGTTAAAGGCGTCTGCTCAAGAGATTTAGTCTTTAATTGAGTTGTACTTTAATTTAAACTTGTACTCTTACCTTATTAGAAAACTTGAACCAAAGGCCTATATAAAAACATGTAATTCGACCTAGGGAAGGACATCTCATTCTCTAGCCGTCTTCCCCTAAACCCTAGTCGTTTCCCCCTTCTCATCATGTTCTAAAATTCCCCTAGGGCTAAGGGTTGATTCTGTAAAGTAGTTGCAAGGATTGTACTGTTTTAGGATTTTTTTCTGTTCAATAAAATAGACTTCAAGTTTGCTTATTCTGGTTTTCAACATCTTGCAAGAGTATCGGGAGAGCATTGTGAGATTATTCATTTACTTAATATTGGGAGAGTTAAGTATACGAAAGGAATAAGTACGGGTTCTCCAGTTTATGGTTGAACTATCTCGGACCTAGGGATAGGACGAGGTTAAGTGGCTAAGGAAGAATTCAACAACATCGTTGTTCATCCTTCGATTCACGCCGGGAGGTATCATCTAAGACGTGTTCATCGACAGACTTGGACCTAGGGATAGGACGAGTCACATCATGGATTCTTGCCAAGCTTGAAGTATAGAGTTGTGTGATCGCTGCCGCGACAACAACAGACTGCTGCCGCCGTAGGTGCTGCCGCGACAGGAGCGATGACAGAACAGGAATTCCTAGACAGTACAACACCTGCACTACTGAGCAAATCAATATCGACCTATTTCTTTATCCTGAATCTTTTACTCTTTTATCTTTAGTATTCTTCGTTATTTTCCTACAAACATTTAAATTCTCTTTTTCTCTCTTGTGCAACAATCCAAGGATTAAAGCTATTTCCAGTCCCTGTGGATTCGACATCTGATACTTCATGTATCACTTTACTACTTGCGTTGTGTACACTTGCACTCTATTGCGATAGACTCTTTTACACGCAACAAGTTTTTGGCGTCGTTGCCGGGGATTGGCAACATATCTTTACCCTAATTTTACTACACATTCTTTTTAAGTTTTCTGTTTTTATTTGGATTGTTCACCCTGTGCTTTTCACAAGGTTTTTCGTTTGCTTATGCGCAGATCTAGACGAGGCAAAGAACCTGAGTATCAACTAGACCCTGAAATCAAACGCTCGTGCAATCTCAGGAACCGAGTCCGTCTTTTAATAGCCATAAATGATTACCTTGAGGAACAGTTAGAAGCCATGCATAACAGGAGGAACAACCAAAGGAATCCTGAAGATTGTGAAGTAGATGAGAATGCACCAATCATCCTGGGGCGACCTTTCCTAGCCCAGGCAGATCACTGATTGATGTAGAGAAAGGAGAGCTTACCATGAGAGTGAATGATCAAGAGATCAAACTAAATGTTCTCCAAGCAATCAAACATACTGATGCAAAAGAAGAATGCAAGGCTATCACTGAAGTAATCCTTGACCAACCATGCATCAGGTCGAGCTGCCATGACATCAAATTTGGTCACTGCCACAGCAGCCATCTGGAAGATTGTTACGACAACAGCTCCTCAGATTCTGACTTATCTGGTACTAAAGGTCAAGAGGAGGTAAACTGGATAGGCAATCGTCTAGGTAAGTTATTCGAGCCCTTAAACTATACCTCGAATGAACATATCATCCAAAAGCCCTCAACTGTAGAACCATCTGCTTTGGACCTTAAGCCCCTGCCAGGGCAGCTCAAATATGTTTTCCTTGGATTAAATGATACGTTGCCCGTAATCATCTCGTCCAAGTTAATGCAGGAACAGGAACAACAGCTGATAGGGATGCTACAACAGCATAAAAAGGCTATTGGATGGACGATAGCTGATATCCAAGGCATCAGTCCGGCACTATGCATGCACAAAATTCTCCTAGAGGATGATCACAAGCCGACCATTGATGCCCATAGACGATTAAGCGACGCTATGCGAGAAGTGGTTCGAAAAGAAATTATCAAATGGCTAGACGCTGGGACAATTTATGCCATCTCGGATAGTAAGTGGGTGAGCCCGGTATAGTGCGTTTCAAAAAAAGAAGGAATAATCGTGGTGACCAATGAAGAAAACGAATTAATCCCAACCAGGACTGTGACGGGTTGGAGGGTTTGTATGGATTACCGAAAGCTTAACAAAGCTACCCAGAAAGACCATTTCCCCCTACCTTTTAATGATCAAATGCTTGATAGGTTAGCGGGAAAACCTTACTATTGTTTTCTTGATGGTTACTCAGGTTATAACCAGATAGCAATTGCACAGGAGGATCAAGAGAAAACGACTTTCACTTTCCCATACGGCACTTATGCTTTTCGGAGAATGCCATTTGGACTCTGCAATGCACCAGCAACATTCCAGAGGTGTATGATGGCGATATTCTCTGACATGGTGGAGGATTTCCTGGAAATATTCATGGACGATTTTTCCATCTTTGGAGACAGTTTTGAAAGCTGCTTAGGCAACCTACAGAAGGTGCTCGAAAGATGCGAGAAAGTGAACTTGGTGTTAAACTGGGAAAAATGTCACTTCATGGTAGATGAGGGGATAGTCCTAGGCCACAAGGTAAGCTGCCGCGGCATAGAAGTCGACAGAGCAAAGATAGAGGTGATTGAAAAGCTACCGCCACCCACCACAGTCAAGGGAATTCGGAGTTTCTTAGGGCATGATGGGTTTTATCGAAGGTTTATAGCAAATTTTTCGAGGATCACCAAGCCCTTATGCCACCTACTAGAGTAGAATCGTCCCTTTGACTTCAATGCTGAATGTACTGAGGCATTCAGAATCCTGAAAAAGAAGCTGGTAATAGCCCCAATTGTACAGCCACCAGACTGGAGTTTGCCATTTGAAATTATGTGTGATACCATTGATTACGCTGTAGGGGCAACACTTGGGCAGAGGAAGGACAAGCTGTTTCACGTAATTTATTACGCCAGCAAAACACTAAATGACGCCTAAGTGAAGTACACCACAACAGAAAAAGAACTGTTAGCAGTGGTGTTCTCGATTGACAAGTTTTGTGCCTACATACTTGGAATGAAGGTGGTGGTTCACACATACCACTCTGCACTGAAGTATCTGTTTGCTAAAAAAGACGCAAAGCCCAGACTGATACGTTGGATTCTGTTGCTGCAAGAGTTCGACATTGAAATCAAGGATAAAAAGGGGACAGAAAATCAAGTAGCAGATCACTTGTCAAGATTAGAAAGGGGAAAAAGTCTGCCAACAGACAAGACACACATACTAGAGACTTTCCCTGACGAGTAGCTATTTGCTGCCACCAGCACTGCCGCGACGGCCATGGCGGCAGGTAAGTTTTCTGAATTTCCCTGATATGTTGATTTCGTTAATTATATAGTTAGCGGAATATTTCCTCCTAAACTTAATTATAAAGCCATGAAGAGGTTCCAAAATGATGTTAAGCATTATTATTGGGACGAACCTCTTCTTTTCAAACATTGTGCAGATCAGATCATCAGGAGGTGTGTACTACAAGATGAGCAGGAAGTTGTGCTACATCACTTCCATGCTTCACCATATGGAGGACACTTAGGTGGTAACAAAACCGCTTCCAAGGTTTTGCAGTCTGGCTTTTATTGGCCCTAATTGTTTAAGGATGCCGAAGCATTCTACAAAAGCTGTGACAAATGCCAACGAACTGGAAACATCTCAAGGAGACATGAGATGTCGCTGCAAAACATTTTAGAAGTCGAGATCTTCGATGTATGGGGGATTGATTTCATGGGACCAATCCCAACATCATGTGGGAACCTCTACATCCTACTGGCAATGGACTACGTGTCCAAATGGGTTGAAGCGATCGCCACACAGAAAAACGATTCCAAGACTGTGAATAGATTTCTTCACAAGAACAGTTTTTTTCCAGATTTGGCATACCTAAGGCGATCATCAGTGATGAAGGGAGACATTTCGACAATAGGGTAATCGCCGCTACCTTAAGAAAATATGGCGTAAAGCATAGGATCGCTACAGCGTATCACCCTCAGACCAATGGACAGGCCGAAATATCCAACAAGGAGGTAAAGAACATTCTTCAGAAGATGGTTAAACCCACTCGAAAGGACTGGTCCATACACCTCAATGATGCACTGTGGGCCTATAGAACAGCTTTTAAGACTCCATTGGGAATGTCACCCTACCGGGTGATATATGGAAAAACATGCCATCTACCTCTTGAGATAGAGCATAAAGCTTACTGGGCCATCAAAGCAGTAAACATGGACTTAGACAAGGAAGGACAGAAAAGGTTACTTGGCTTGAATGAAATTGAAGAAATTTGAGCAATGGCCTACGACAACGCAAGGATTTACAAGGACAAGACAAAGAGGTGGCATGACAAGAAGTTGCTGCCACGATAGTTCTGCCTAGGGCAGCTTGTGTTGTTATTCATCTCTAGGTTGAAACTCTTCCTAGGGAAGCTGAAATCTAGATGGTCCGGCCCATTCCGAGTTGTGCAAGTTTTTCCTCATGGTGCAATCACGATCAAATCCTTAAAAGACGGGCACCAATTTAAAGTCAACGGACAGAGACTGAAGCATTATCAGGGGACTGAAGCCCCAAGAATGCAGGAAGTGGTTACTTTAGGAGATGCCCCTCAAGGCATCCCTAATTTAACCTAATTTTATTATTATCATTATTATATATATTTATTTATTTATTAGGAAATTAGAATTATTTTATTTTTAAGGACTAAGTTTTTATTTTAATTATTTTTAGGAAATAATGGAAACAAGGAGAGGAGAAGAAGTGAACCAGCCCACCATCTCACCAGCAGCCCAAAGGAGGAGTCTGTCGTCACAGCCTGTCAACAGTTGTCGCGACAGACGCGGAAAAGATAGCCTGTCACCACGCTGTCACGGCAGACACGCAAACGCGTAACAAACGCGCAGCAGACACAGAAACGCGTGACAGACGCGTCAGAAACCGCGTAACAGTTAGCTCTGTTATTCACGCCTGCCGTTACAGCTCCAACGGGCAGCAACACCTTCATCTATATAAACCCCATTTTACTATTCATTTTGACCTCACTTTTACTCTCTCAACTTGCTTCCTCTCTAGATCTCAGATTTTTCTTTCATTTTTCTACAGCCTTGCAATTATGAGTACCAGACAAACAAGACGAAGTGCTGCCTCCAGCTCTGCCGCAGCAGCCGGCACACCCAGCCACGACAGACTCCCCAACTGCTTTGCCACCACCGAATCCGTCGACCAATACTACACCTCCTTCCAAAAAAGGAAGATGTGGGAAGAGAGAGGGTTCATTTATACCAAACGCGCAGAGGACCTCGGGCTCAAGCCGTTCCTAGCCCGGAAGATCAAAGCCCTCAAATGGCCGATGTTCGCTGCCCTGCCCGAGGAGATGAATGTCACGTTAGTCCGAGAATTCAACGCTGCCATCGACAGCAAGGACACAAAGACCATGACAGTGCGATGTAAGGAAGTCACCTTCGAGCCTAAATACATCAATACTCTCTACGGAATCTACATAAGCAAAAAGGAAAACGGGCACAAGAGGTTCGTGGAAAGTCTGTCGCCGGCAGATTACGATGCTTTCATGGCAGAGGTAATTGATGAAGGAACATAGTGGAATACTGACCCCAAGCATCGGTGGACGGTAAAACGCACTCAACTTACTCCCGAGGCCAAACTGTGGAACCACTTCGTAAAGAAGAGGATCATGCCTTCTTCCCACAACAACACGGTAGACAGACCCAGGTTAGCTCTTGTTCATTCTATTTTAAATGAGTGACCTATTAATGTCGGCCGGTATATACGAGAGGGAATTTTGGAGTGTGCTCTTAAGCCATCGGGACCCTTTTTCTTCCCGTACCTCATCACCGAGATCTGCCGCGGCCACAACGTTCCCAAAATCCCTGAAGATTACAAGGTCCAAGGAAAAGGATGGACGAAACACAACATATTCAGTTTGATGGAGCTGAAAGCAGCCACACCCATCTCCTCCTTCAATCCTTCTACCGCAGCAGAGGAGCCAGCAGAGGCCACTCAGACAGAACCTGCCGCCACAGAGCAGCAGCAGCCCACAGCAGCAACTCCTTCAGCAGACTCCTCCACTCAAATCCTAGCCACCATGCAAAAGATGGAGGAACGACAACTTGGTCTGATGAGTTTCGTCAGAGACTTCATAGCAGCAACGGTACATTTTATTCAAAGCAATTTAAATTTTGCAAAAGTACAATTTCCTACTTTCCCAGAGCATTATTTTGCTGCCCCTACACCTGCCCATACTCCTACTCCTGCTGCCACACAAAAAACACCCTCTGCTGCATCCACTCCAACCCCGGCCGCGACAGCTGAAGGTGGCAACCACACCGCCACTGTCTCTTCCAGAGGAGAGAAACGAAAGGGGCCGCTGGGCGAACTTAATGACTTTATCACCGGGTTCTCTTCCTCCTCCATCTGGAAGGAATCTGATGGGGAGCCCTCGATAAAAAGAAACCTTTCAAAGGAGTTCACCCCGATGAAACGGCAGAAGACCAACACTGGTGAAGGACCATCCGGCCAGGGCAAGTCTGCCCGCAGCAGTGGCAGCAGTAGCAGCTCACCAGAGGAGGTACAAGTGCTGGAAAGACCACCCCAGATCTCACCTACTCGTATCTAGCCCCCAAGGGAAGCTTAGAAGAAGACTGCCTCCACCTCTCCGAGCATTCTGTCGGCACCGACAATGAAGGTCACTGTCCGCCGACAGCTAGAGATTAGCTGTAACACCCCAATTTTGGGCTTGGAAGTTTAGGGTCTGAACCGGACCGGTCTGTTTTTTCGGTTCGAATATAAAAGGTGGTTTTAGGGAAATCCTAGTTCGGGATGCTTTAAAAATATGGAAAAAATATCTAAAATCCTCTTTTCATATATATAAGAAAGTGGTGAAATCAATTTTACAAAAGAAGATTTGGAAGTGTGACATTTCGAAATGGTGACTAAAATGTAATTTTTGAAAAGTTCAGTGGTGACTGTTTTGTAAGGATTGAAACTTTGAATCTTTAAGAAGCTAATTTACCCAATGAAGGATTTCCCCAGATTTTTCTTAATTTTAATGATTCATTTAATGTTTAATTAATTAAAGGAAAAGAGGGAATCCATATTTTAGCTTTTCATAACTAACTTTCTTAAAAACTTTCTCATCTCATTTTCTCTCAAAATTCCCTAAGCCAAACACATTTCTACAGCAACATTTCTTCTGATTTTCACACTAAATGATGAGGTTTCAATCATTAATTGATTCCTAATCCTTTCTACATCAAAACCTCTTGATTTGCTTATTGAATTTTCAAGGATTTTGGTTCTAAACAAGGAGAAATCTACATTTAGAGGTAAGGATGTTCTTCTCCTCTAAATACTCAGTTCTTTACTGAAATTCCCAAGTTCTCAATCCTTAAATTAAGTTTTATAAATGGTTTTAATGTTGTGATCTTGATTTTGGCTTAAAACTCAAGATTTGGATTAAATCTTGAAGAATTTCGTGATGATTGTTTGGGCTCTGTTTTGAGGTGGCTTTTTAATGTATTTTGGATGTATAATGATGTGTAATTGAGGTTTAATCAATGCAATCCCGAATAGGTTGAATTTCCTAAGTTTTTGCTTATGAAAATGGTGGTTTTTGGGGTGATCTTTGTGTTCTGTTATAGTTGGAGGTATAAGGACGAGTTTAGGTTCTTTTTGGATGTTAATTGATGTTTAAGAATGTTTAGAAGTGATGGATCTTGGCTGGGCAATGTTGTGGAAGAGTTTGGAAGTGATTTCGATTGTGTTTGGTAGCCGAAATATTAGATTTGGTGAGAGCAGCGAGTTTAGGTGTAATGGATGAAGATTTTAATGCATGATGATGCATTAATTCTCTACTTTGATGTGTTTAAAACAGGGGAGACATCTTCGGATCCTTGTGGTGTTGATCCGGAGGCTTGAACGGCGTTTCGACAAGCTTGCGAAACGGAATTGGTGAGTGAAGTTGGGAATTCCAGCTTTGTAATGAATGTTTGAAGGTTTGGGAGCTTAGTTTAAGTCTAAGCAACTTAACTAAGCTCAAGAGTAAGTTTTCGGGAAAACTCTCTCTTTGATGAACCATGAGATGGATGAATGCAATGAATTTAATTTGCATGTTTAAATTCTATTTTTGAAAGCATTTTTAGCATGATTAATGCTGGTTTTGAAAGCCATGTGTTGAAGGATGCTCAAGGTAAGAGATCCTTGGTTTATTATGGATAAATATGGTTTTGATGCATAGTGATGCATGATGGTTTAATGGCTTTGATTAATGCTTTAAAACGGTGGATTGTTGATGATAAATGATGTATATTGGCAAGTGATGTAATGGTTTTAAAGTACTTGAATCGGATATAGTTAGCCGGCTATAGGATTGGGTGCATCGTGAATAAAGTCGTCTTGGATGTTGAGGGTTTGTAATTGTACCGTAAACTCCATCCAAGTACACTAACGAGATGGTTAAGATCATAATGGTGGTTAAAAGGCCATGTGTGGATCTTGTGTTGTGTCTCCCGTGTTCTCGTTAGTGATGTTATACAACTACCGATGAGTGATTTGGAGGGGTTGTAATTGTACCGTTAAACTCCATCACGTGTGTTAAGGGGTTGTGATTGTACCGGTAAACTCCACCTTGTGTGTTCGGTAGTGTGTATGAAGCGTATGGGACAACGCTTGTAATCCGCGTATCCGATTGTGTTTTATGTTGTAAAAGGTTATGGTTTATCACTTGGAAGCCAATATGACATGTTGATGTTAATGAAGCATGAGAAGCTTGTTGTGTATGCATTGTTGCATGAGAAATGATGTTTATGAATTTAAAGGCCTTATGAAACGTGTTTTATAAAATGCATTATTGTGTTGTTTCTTTAGAGCATGCCTCACTAAGCAAATGTGCTTATGCTCTCTTTCTTGAACCAATAATGCAGGGAATTGAAGTGTTTTGAGGGCAGCAAGGAGGCTAAGAATCCAAGGGAAAGCTAAGCTCATGTATGGTGACTTTTTCACACATTATTAGTTTTTTGTATTTGGCAATGGGAACCTAGGTTGTGTTTTGGGAGATGTTTTGGACTCCCTAAGTGTGGTATGATGCCTTTGATGTTTTGGACTTGTAAATGGCCATTTGGTGCTTGTTTTGATGCTTTGATCGTTGTTTGGTTTTGGATATTAGGATGCATGCCTATAGACTAGTGGATTTTCCTAATTGATGACATGAATGTGTTTTGATGATGCAAATATGTACCTTGTATGTATGATGTCTTGTTGGCATGATTAGGAGGTCATTAGAATGTGTTTGAGTGGATAAATGTGTGTTAAACCAGCAAATTCTGCACTTTCTGGGCAATCCGTATCGAATCGGGCACTAGCGTTTCGAAACGGGGGCCTGTAATGGCCTTCGTGTATCGAAACGGGTAGAGGTCGTTCTGAAATGTTTTGGCCATTGCCAAACCCTGTTTTGATACAAGTCTCGAAACGAACCCGCGTTTCGGAATGATCAACCCCCGTTCCGAAACAAACGACCGTTGGGCACTGATTTGAATGGTTTTGTGGTTTGCAAGTTTTATGTTTTAGTCCTGAATATTGTTTTTGCAATTGCTTGAGTTTGAGATGTTCGTTTAAGGTGAAATTTGACAGGGAATTATGTAACATGATTAATTACATATTGGTAACTTGAAAATCAGTTAAGTATTCTTAATTTCCAGAATTTACATTTTGGTCCCTAATAGTTGTAATTTGTGCAATTGAGCCCCTTAACGTTTTCCGATCGCTGTGCTTTTCAAGTATGCTTTTCTCAAGAGTACGCTTAGGATTAATATGCATCTAGACAAGATTAAAAACAAAAAAAGGGGGGTCGTTAATCAAGGTTGACTTTCGGGTTGACTTTGGTTTTCCCCGTGTAATCTTCGTAGTTCGGGTTAACCGTCTAGGCCGGGATAAGGGGGTTACATTTGGTGGTATCAGAGCTGAGTTCTCGAGTAAACGAGAATGGTTGTGTCAGTGATGTATGCATGATTGCATGATATGCTTTTTAGGTGAAAGTTTGATGTGTGAATTGTAAGTATGTTGCAGTTGTGATGTTATGCTGTGTTGAAGCATTTTAGAGGGACCCATTGCCATATCAAAACTAATGAAATGAATTGTTTTTGAAAAATGAGCTTGAGTGATTGGATTACTTACCTTGTTGAGCCTAATTATGTTATTGCATTTGTGTTAATGCATTGTTTTAGTGAATGGGACCTCGTAGAGAGACGAGAGTTAATACGCGAGCTATGGCTCAGAACGAGAATGAGGAGAATGTTGATAATGTTGTGGATTTACCTCCTCCTCCTGGTGGTGGACCGCCCGGTGGTGGTGGTGCTGGAGGTGATGGAGCTGGTGTGGGTGCTGGTGCTGGGGTCGCTGGACCTGAAGCTGGGCAGGGGCAAGCTGCTCCTAATATGACAGTCTTGATACAGGCTATTGCTGGAGCCTTTCAGGAAGCAGTAGCTGGAGCTCATGGAGCTGGGCATCAGGGTGATGCTAATGCTAGACTACCTTTGGAAGGTTTGCGCAGTCTAGGAGGGACTGAGTTCAGGGGTTTGTCTGCTGAGGGTTCCGAATCTTGGTTGGAAAGTACCAAGAGGATATTGGGACAAATGAACTGCAATGATGTGCAGAATTTAGGATGTGTGGTATCGCTGTTGCATGATGATGTGTATACCTGGTGGATGACCACTGTCTCCGGAATGGAGGAAGTTGATGTGACTTGGACGTTCTTTCTGAACGCGTTCAAGCGGAAGTATCTGGGTGTGCGATACCTGGATGAAAAGAAAATAGAGTTCATATCTCTTACACAAGGGAGCATGACAGTGGCTGAGTACGAGATCCAGTTTGTTCGTCTCAGTCAGTACGCACCTGAGCTTGTCCCTGATGAAAGGGAGAGGTGTGAACGTTTTCGATATGGTTTAGTGACAGACGTAAAGACCTTTATGCTTGCAGCTGAGTACACGGATTTTGATGTGATGGTTAGTAGGGCGAAGGATATTGAGGAGAACCTGGGTTTGTCTTCCAAGAGTGCTGGTTCTGGCTCGGGCAAGAGAGCTGCTGAGTATAGTTCCGGTGGTGGACGGAACAAGAGAGGACGAGATAGGAGATATCAGTCTTCTGCTAGGCGTGGTAGTGGAGGGCATGGTGCGCCTGTTCAGGGAGACAGGGCGAGAGCTGATCAGAACACATGCTGGGCGTGTGGATCGCGTGGTCATTTGAGGCGTGAATGTCCTCAGGCAGCGAGAGAGGTGCAGGCTTCTGTGGCAGTGACAGGTAATTCGTGCTGGAATTGTGGTTTGGCAGACCACATGAAGAGGGAGTGTCCTATGTTGGCCGGTGGTGGTCAGGGACGTGCTCCTGGAGTTGTTGCACCACAGAGAGGTCGTGGGCGCGGCCGTGGTAACTTCCAGCGCAGAGATGATGGCGGAAGGATTGTGGCGCATGTGGTGGCTGTCCAACCTGAGGGTGGTGGCCAGGCTCGAGTGTATGCGCAGCGAGAGGGGAGGAATGACACGGATGTGATCGCAGGTACCTTCACTTTGCAATCCTTGTCATTACTTTCCTTGATTGATTCTGGATCTACACATTCATATATATTGCGTGAACATGCTCAATTGCTTGGTCCTGTTGAGTCTTTGGATGTTGGTATGCGTGTAACTAGTTCCTTTGGTGAGACCGTTGTGACACGGAAGTTGTATAGAAGATGTCCCTTGGTTGTGCAAGATCATGTTTTTCATGTTGATCTCATGAAATTGCCATTCTATGGTTTCGATGTAATCCTTGGTATGGATTGGCTTGTTGAACATCGAGCTGTGGTGGATTTTGAGAACAAGCGAGTTTCGTTGAAGCTTGCGGATGATTATGAGGTAGTGGTGGTTGGTGAGAATGTGAAGTTTCTTGCCAATGTGGTGTCTTCCTTGGAGGCAAGCCGAATGCTGAGGCAAGGATGTGAAGCCTACCTAGCCTTTGTGATGAATCCTAGCTCGAAGGAGTTGCAAGTTCAAGATATCAGGACTGTGCGAGAGTTTCCTGGTGTGTTTCCGGAGGAGTTGCCTGGATTGCCTCCTAATCGTGAAGTGGAGTTTGGAATTGAGCTGTATGAAAATACAACTCCAGTGTCCATTACTCCTTATCGAATGGCACCTAAGGAGTTGAATGAGCTGAAGATGCAACTTTAGGAGTTGCTTGATCGTGGTTTCATTCGGCTGAGTGTGTCACCTTGGGGTGCACCGGTCTTGTTTGTGAAGAAAAAGGATGGCACTATGAGAATGTGCATCGATTATCGTCATCTGAACAAGTTGACTATCAAGAATCGATATCCATTGCCGAGGATTGATGATCTTTTTGATCAATTTCGGGGAGCGGTTGTGTTCTCTAAGATTGACTTAAGGTCAGGTTATTACCAGTTGAAGGTGAAGGATGTGGATGTGCCAAAGACAACCTTCAGAACGAGGTATGGGCATTATGAGTTCCTTGTGATGCCGTTTGGTTTGACGAATGCTCCTTCAGCTTTTATGGACATGATGAATAGAGTGTTCCATGAGTATTTGGACAAGTTTGTTGTGGTGTTCATTGATGATATCCTTGTGTACTCTCGTACTGAGGAGGAGCATGAGGGGCATTTGAGGATTGTGTTGCAGGCTTTGTTGGAAAATCAGCTTTATGCTAAGCTAAGCAAATGTGAATTCTGGCTTAGGGAGGTGGTGTTCCTTGGTCATGTGGTTTCTGCTGAGGGGATTCGTGTGGATCCTCAAAAGATTGAGGCAGTGATGAATTGGAAGCCTCCTAAGTCTGTTCATGAAGTCCGTAGTTTCCTTGGTTTGGCAGGATACTATCGGAGGTTCGTGGATGGATTTTCAAGGATTGCTGCACCTTTGACGAAGTTGTTGCAGAAGGATGTCAAGTATGAGTGGACGGAAGCGAGACAGCAGGCTTTTGAGAAGCTGAAGGCAGCTTTGACGCAAGCTCCTATCTTGGTTCAGCCTGAATCAGGGAAAGAGTTTGTGGTGTATAGTGATGCATCCTATGTTGGTTTGGGGTGTGTGTTGATGTAAGAGGGTAAGGTGGTGGCTTATGCATCGCGCCAGTTGAAGGTGCATGAGCGTAACTATCCTACGCATAATATTGAGTTAGCTACTGTGGTCTTTGCTTTGAAAATTTGGAGACATTACCTGTATGGTGAGAAGTGTACGGTGTACACGGATCACAAGAGTTTGAAGTATCTGATGGCACAGAAAGAGTTGAATCTTAGGCAACAACGTTGGGTGGAGTTGCTTAAAGATTACGATCTGACGATCGAGTATCACCCGGGAAAAGCTAATGTTGTAGCGAATGCCTTAAGTAGGAAGGTGGCAGTGGAGTTGAGGGCTATGTTTGCCAGTTTGAGCATTTCGCAAGATGGCGGTCTTGTGGCTGAGTTGCAAGTGAAACCATCCTTGGTTCAGTTGATTAAGGATAAGCAGCTGTTGGATGATTCCTTGGTGCCACATGTTCAGGATATTGCTGAGGATAGGCAATCGGATTTTGGCTTTAATGATGATGGTGTTTTATGTTTTGGGAGTCGGATAGTAGTGCCCAATGATGCTGAGTTGAGGCGTGCTATTCTGACTGAAGCTCATAGTAGTCCTTTTTCTATGCACCCTGGTACTACTAAGATGTATCATGATCTTCGTGATGAGTACTATTGGGTGGGTTTGAAGAAAGATGTTGCTGAGTATGTGAGCAAGTGCATGGTTTGTCAGCGAGTTAAGGCTGAACATCAGTTTCCTTCTGGGCTGTTGCAACCGTTGAGGATTTCTGAGTGGAAGTGGGAAAGGATTACCATGGACTTTGTGTCTTGTTTACCTTTGTCGCCATCGAAGAAGAATTCGGCGTGGGTGATTGTGGATCGCCTGACGAAGTGTGCGCATTTCTTGCCTGTGCATACTACGTACACTTTGGACAAGCTTGCAGAGCTGTACATTGCTGAGATTGTGCACTGCATGGTGTGCCAAAGTCAATCGTGTCGGATAGAGATCTGAGGTTTACATCGCGTTTCTAGGAGTGTTTACATCAAGCTTTGGGTACACGGCTGAATTTCAGTACTTCTTATCATCCACAGTCGGATGGACAGTCTGAGCGTGTTATCCAAGTGCTGGAGGATATGTTGAGGTGTTGCGTGCTTGAGTTTCAGGGCTCTTGGGAGAAGCATTTGCCTTTGGTGGAATTTTCTTATAACAATAGTTACCATGCAAGTATTCAAATGGCACCTTACGAAGCCTTGTACGGGAGGAAGTGCAGAACTCCTCTTTGTTGGGCTGAAACAGGTCAGAAGTTGGTTTCAATGCCAGCTTTGTTGAAAGGAACCACCGAGAAGGTGAAGCTCATTTGTGAGCGTTTGAAGGCATCTTCTGATCGATAGAAGTCTTACGCGGATTTGAAGCGTAAGGAGATTGAGTATGCGGTAGGTGACCGTGTGTTTTTGAAGGTTTCGCCTTGGAAGAAGGTGATGAGGTTTGGCCGAAAGGGTAAGTTGAGCCCTAGGTACATTGGACCATACGAGGTGATTGAGCGTGTGGGTCCTGTTGCGTATAAGCTAAGGTTGCCACAAGAGTTGGAAAAGATTCATGATGTGTTTTATGTCTCTATGCTTCGGAAATATAGATCAGATCCTTCGTATGTTATGCCTGTGGAGGAAGTGGAGTTGAATCCAGACTTGACCTATGATGAGGAGCCGATGGAAATTCTGGATTCAGACAGTAAAGTTCTTCGAGGTAAGACCATTGAGTTGGTAAAGGTGTTGTGGAAGCATCGTGGTGTTGAGGAAGCCACGTGGGAACGGAATGATGACATGAAGAAGCAGTTTCCGTATCTCTTTCCTCCAGGTAAATTTCGAGGATGAAATTTCTTAAGGGGGGAGAGTTGTAACACCCCAATTTTGGGCTTGGAAGTTTAGGGTCTGAATCGGACCGGTTTGTTTTTTCGGTTCGAATATAAAAGGTGGTTTTATGGAAAGCCTAGTTCGGGATGCTTTAAAAATATGGAAAAAATATCTAAAATACTCTTTTAATATATAAGAGATTGGTGAAATCAATTTTACAAAATAAGATTTGGAAGTGTGACATTTCGAAATGGTGACTGAAATGTAATTTTTGAAAAGTTCAGTGGTGACTGTTTTGTAAGGATTGAAACTTTGAATCTTTAAGGAGCTAATTTACCCAAGGAAGGATTTCTCCAGATTTTTCTTAATTTTAATGATTCATTTAATGTTTAATTAATTAAAGGAAAAGAGGGAAACCATATTTTAGCTTTTCATAACTAACTTTCTTAAAAACTTTCTCATCTCATTTTCTCTCAAAATTCCCTCAGCCAAACACATTTCTACAGCAACATTTCTTCTGATTTTCACACTAAATGATGAGGTTTCAATCATCAATTGATTCCTAATCCTTTCTACATCAAAACCTCTTGATTTGCTTATTGAATTTTCAAGGATTTTGGCTCTAAACAAGGAGAAATCTACATTTAGAGGTAAGGATGTTCTTCTCCTCTAAATACTCAGTTCTTTACTGAAATTCCCAAGTTCTCAATCCTTCAATTAAGTTTTATAAAAGGTTTTAATGTTGTGATCTTGATTTTGGCTTAAAACTCAAGATTTGGATTAAATCTTGAATAATTTTGTGATGATTGTTTGGGCTTTGTTTTGAGATGACTTTTTAATGTATTTTGGATGTTTAATGATGTGTAATTAAGGTTTAATCAATGCAATCCCGAATAGGTTGAATTTCCTAAGTTTTTCTTATGAAAATGGTGGTTTTTGGGGTGATCTTGGTGTTCTGTTATAGCTGGAGGTATAAGGACGAGTTTAGGTTCTTTTTGGATGTTAATTGATGTTTAAGAATGTTTAGAAGTGATGGATCTTGGCTGGGAAATGTTTGGGAAGAGTTTGGAAGTGATTTTGGTTGTGTTTGATAGCTGAAATGTTAGATTTGGTGAGAGCAGCGAGTTTAGGTGTAATGGTTGAAGATTTTAATGCATGATGATGCATTAATCCTCTGCTTTGATGTGTTTAAAACAAGGGAGACATCTTCGGATCCTTGTGGTGTTGATCCGGAGGCTTGAATGACGTTTCGGCAAGCTTGCGAAACGGAATTGGTGAGTGAAGTTGGGATTTCTAGCTTTGTAATGAATGTTTGAAGGTTTGGGAGCTTAGTTTAAGTCTAATCAACTTAACTAAGCTCAAGAGTTAGTTTTTGGGAAAACTCTCTCTTTGATGAACCATGAGATGGATGGATGCAATGAATTTAATTTGCATGTTTAAATTCTGTTTTTGAAAGCATGTTTTAGTATGATTAATGTTGGTTTTGAAAGCCATGTGTTGAAGGATGCTCAAGGTAAGAGATCCTTGGTTTGTTATGGATAAATATGGTTTTGATGCATAGTGATGCATGATGGTTTAATGGCTTTGATTAATGCTTTAAAACAGTGGATTGTTGATGATAAATGATGTATATTGGCAAGTGATGTAATGGTTTTAAAGTACTAGAATCGGATATAGTTAGCCGGCTATAGGATTGGGTGCACCGTGAATAAAGTCGCCTTGGATGTTGAGGGGTTGTAATTGTACCGTAAACTCCATCCAAGTACACTAACGAGATGGTTAAGATCATAATGGTGGTTAAAAGGCCATGTGTGGATCTTTTGTTGTGTGTCCCGTGTTCTCGTTAGTGATGTTATAAAACTACCGATGAGTGATGTGGAGGGGTTGTAATTGTACCGTTAAACTCCACCACGGGTGTTAAGGGGGTTGTGATTGTACCGGTAAACTCCACCTTGTGTGTTCGGTAGTGTGTATGAAGCGTATGGGACAACGCTTGTAATCCGCGTATCCGATTGTGTTTTATGTTGTAAAAGGTTATGGTTTATCACTTGGAAGCCAATATGACATGTTGATGTTAATGAAGCATGAGAAGCTTGTTGTGTATGCATTGTTGCATGAGAAATGATGTTTATGAATTTAAAGGCCTTATGAAAGGTGTTTTATAAAATGCATTATTGTGTTGTTTCTTTAGAGCATGCCTCACTAAGCAAATGTGCTTACGCTCTCTTTCTTGAACCAATAATGCAGAGAATTGATGTGTTTTGAGGGCAGCAAGGAGGCTAAGAATCCAAGGGAAAGCTAAGCTCATGTATGGTGACTTTTTCACACATTATTAGTTTTTTGTATTTGGCAATGGGAACCTAGGTTGTGTTTTGGGAGATGTTTTGGACTCCCTAAGTGTGGTATGATGCCTTTGATGTTTTGGACTTGTAAATGGCCATTTGGTGCTTGTTTTGATGCTTTGATGGTTGTTTGGTTTTGGATATTAGGATGCATGCCTATAGACTAGTGGATTTTCCTAATTGATGCCATGAATGTGTTTTGATGATGCAAATATTGTTGCGTGTAAAATAGTCTATCGCAATTACAGTGCAAGTATACACGACGCAAGTAGTAAAGTGATACGAAGTATCGCATATCGTCTCCACAGGGACTGGGCTAATAGCTTCACCTTGAATTACTGCACGAAAGTAAAGAAAATATTTGAGAAAGTTGTCACGAAAATAATAAAGAAAACTTAAATAAAAGAGTAGAGAAATCAAGATAGAGAGAATGGGCTGATATTGAATTGCTCAGTAGTGCAGGTATTGCTGAGTCTAAGAAATCCAGTTCTGTCGTCGTCCCTGTCGCGGCAGCAGTCCGTTAGTTATCGCGGCAGCGATTACCCAACTCAGTACTTTAAGTTTGACAAGAATCCCTGCTGTGCCTTGGCCTATCCCTAGGTCCAAGTTTGTCGATGATCACGTCTTTGATGATACCTCCCGGCGTGAATCGAAGGATGAACACCGATGTTGTTGAATTCTTCTTTAGCCACTTAACCTCGTCCTATCCCTAGGTCCGAGATAGTTCAACTATAAACTAGAGAACTTGCTCTTATTCCTTTCGTATACTTAACTCTCCCGATGCTAAGAAAATTGATAACCTCACAATGCTCCCCCGATGCTCTTGCAAGATATTAATAACCAAAATAAGAGAACTTGAAGTTTATTTTATTGAACTGAAACTTCCTAAAACAAAAGCAACCCTTGCAACTACTTTACAAATCAACCCGTGGCCCTAAGGGGAGTTTAGAACATGTTGAGAGAAGGAAAACGGCTAGGGTTTGGGAAGAAGGCTAGAGAATGGTGAATATCTCCCTAGGTCGAAATATATGCCCTTATATAGGCTTTGGGTCCAAGTTTTCTAATTTAGCAAGGATTACAACTTTAAATTAAAGTACAACTCTAATAAAGACTAAATCTTTACGGAATCTATCATTAAGTCGTTCTCCTTCTCTCTTGGGATTTTCTCTCCTTGAACTTTGGGCTTGGTATATCTTCTGATCTAGGGCTTGGAAAAATATGGTGATTTCACACGACAGACGGGCTGAATTTTCTCTATCTGTTGAGGTCTACTTTGCTTCTTCTCTACAAAACTGTTGTCGTCCTCTGCTGTCACGGCGGCGACCATGGCAGCATCGTCCTCTTTGACTGTTTGTCCAGTTCCAGCTCTTCTGCTTCACTGCCCAGCGCCTGCCTTTTCTGTCTACTACAGCAGCAACCTGCAAAAGCAGCCAATTTCAGTAGAAACTGTGCCATTTAATATATATGTGATGTTTAACTGTAAATTGACCTAAATGCAATGAATAATGCTTGAATGCAGCATAAATATGGGTAAAATAGGGGTAAATAATAGAACTTTTACACACTCAACACACCCCCAAACTCATGTTTTTGGTTGCCCTCAAGCAATTTAGACCTAAAAAATAAAAACAATGTTTTCGTTTGGCTTAAAACAGTGAACTTTTCCTTGCCTACCATTTGTATTCCACCATGAGTAGCACCTTGTTGGATATTTCTGGACTTACTCGGAACCATGCTATAATTCTTGTGGAGTGTGTGCGGCTTTTGTGAACACTTATGCATCTAGACTACCTTAGTATACCAGGATAGTTATGACTACAACTTGAGGTTTATGCCAATTCAAATCTTTTCTGGAGGCAATTCTTAGGCTCCTTTAGTTTTTTTCTAATATTAGCTCAAAAAGAAATCTCCTAAAATAAGTGCAAGGAAGTTTTGCAAGCTATTGAGTCTGAATATTTTTTCTTTCTTTCTTATCTTCCTAGAGCCAGTGATAGGCACCTCTAGGGGCAGTTTCAAGTGGGTAATCATTCCTATTCCAGTGTACTAAAGAAATCTAGAAAACCTAACAGTCACAAAGAGTGTTTTACAAGGTAGAATCATAGCAGGGTTCTAAACAAATCCTAAAATATCCTAAAGGCACTGTCACGATAGCATATGTCGTGGCAGGTAAGTGAAGTTCAAAGACTTAAGCCAAACTATTATTTTTATATTTTTGTTTTGTTTTGTTTTTTTAACAAAAAATAAACTAAGCACAAGACGCAACTTTTAAAACTAAATTAGACTCCACTAATGGAGGGATGCCACCCCCAAACTCGAGGGTTGCATTGCCCTCAATGCAAATGACAAAATGCAATAAAGACAGTACATCACAAAATATATAACCAGGCAGCAATAATAAGATAAGAAACTTAAATTTTAATTGTTGTCTTCGCTGCTGCTACTGAGTCTGATCTGGCGGCGGGCACGGGCCCTCTGAGCTGGCTGGGGTATGGGGGAGACAGATGTGTTCTTTGCTTTGGCCTCCCGTGGTGGCTGGATCCTGGTTAGGGAGATATGATGAGGTTGCTCCACAACCTGGACGTCAGAACTGCTGCTGCTGTCATTGCTGTCGGTGTGGAACTGGAAGCAGCATTCCTACGGGTTTTCCTGGAAGACATTGTTGCAAGGGTTGTGGAAATAAAAATGAAAGCAAGTAAAAATCTAAAGAGAGAACAAGTAAGAAAAGTAGAAGTGAACGAAAATGAAAAATGAAACGGGGTTATATAGAGAAGTTGCTGCCCGTTGAAGCTGTAACGGTAGGCGTGAATAACGGGGCCAACTGTTACGCGGTAGCGTGGCTGACGCGTCCATCACGCGTTTCCGTGTCTGCTGCGCGTCTGTGACGTGTTTCCGTGTCTGTCGTGATAGCGTGTTGACAGCCTGTATCTTCTGCGTCTGTCACGGCAGCTGAAACGACAGGCTCCAAAATTTGGGCTTTGTTGGGCTGGTGGATGAATGGTGGGCTGAGTTCACTTCTCCTGTTCTTCTTGACTCCTTTATTTCCTAAAATCAGAAAAATAAAAACAACATTATTCAAATAAAATAAATCGTATTTCCTATTAAATAATAAGTAATAATAAAAATAAAAATAAAAATTAGGTTAAATTAGGGATGCCAGGTGGGGCATCTCCTAAGGTAACCACTTCCTGCATTCCTGGGGCTTCAGTCCCCTGATAATGCTTTAAGCGCTGTCCGTTGACTTTGAATTGGTGCCCGTCTTTTAATGATCGGATTGTGATGGCACCATGAGGAAAAACCTATATGACTTGGAAAGGGCCAGACCATCTAGATTTTAGCTTCCATTGGAAGAGTTTCAGTCTAGAATTGAATAGCAATACAAGCTACCCTGGGCAGAACTGTCGTGGCAGCAACTTCTTGTCATGCCACTTCTTAGTTTTATCCTTGTAGATTCTTGCATTGTCATAGGCCATTGTCCGAATTTCTTCAATTTCTTTCAGATCCAATAACCTTTTCTGCCCTGCCTTGTCCAAGTCCATATTCACTGCCTTGATCGCCCAGTATGGTCTGTGCTCTATCTCGACAGGTAGATGACATGTTTTCCCATAAATCAATCGGTACAGAGACATTCCCAATGGAGTTTTAAAAGCTGTCTTATAAGCCCATAATGCATCATTGAGAAGTAAAGACCAATCCTTCCTAGTTGGCTTAACCATTTTCTCAAGAATGTTCTTAACTTCCTTATTGGATATTTCAGCTTGTCCATTGGTCTGTGGGTGATATGCTGTCGCGATCCGATGCTTGACACCATATTTCCTTAAGGCAGCAACAATAACCCGGTTGTCGAAATGTCTCCCTTCATCACTGATAATCGCCTTGGGGATGCCAAACCTAGAAAAGATGTTTTTATGTAAAAACCTTTGGACTGTCTTGGCATCATTCTTTTGAGTGGCGATAGCTTCAACCCACTTAGAGACATAATCTACTGCCAAGAGGATGTACAGATTCCCACATGAAGATGGGAATGGTCCCATAAAATCAATCCCCCAAACGTCGAAGATCTCGACGTCTAGAATGTTCTATAGTGGCATCTCGTGTCTCCTTGAGATGTTTCTCGTTCGTTGGCACTTGTCACAGCTCTTGTAGAAGATTTGAGCATCTTTATACAGTGAGGGCCAATAAAACCCCGACTGCAGCACCTTGGCAGCAGTTTTGTTGCCTCCTAAATGACCTCCATACTGTGAAGCATGGCAGTGATGAAGTATGTCTTCTTGCTCCTCCTGTGGTACGCATCTCCTTATAACCTGATCTGCACAGATTTTGAAAAGAAGAGGTTCATCCCAATAATAATGCTTAACATCATTTTGGAACCTCTTCCTGGCTTGATAATTAAGATCAGAAGGAATTATTCCGCTAACTAAGAAATTAACGAAATCAGCATACCAGGGGAGTTCAGAAGACTTACCTGCCGCCATGGCTGTCGCGGCAATGACTGCAGCAGCAAAGAGATGCTCATCTAGGAAGGTCTCCAATATATTTGTCTCATCTGTTGGTAGACTTTGTCCCTTCTCCAACCTTGACAAGTGATCTGCCACCTGATTTTCTGTCCCTTTTTTGTCCTTGATTTCAAGGTCAAATTCTTGCAATAGCAGGATCTACCGTATCAATCGAGGCTTTGCATCCTTTTTCGTGAACAGATATTTCAAAGCAGAATGGTTTGTGTGCACTATTACCTTCGTTCCAAGTATGTAAGAACGAAACTTGTCGATGGAGAACACCACAGCTAATAACTCCTTTTCTGTGGTTGTGTAGTTTACTTGGGCGTCATTTGGTGTCCTGCTGGCATAGTATATGACATGAAATAATTTGTCTCTCTGGTGCCCAAGTGCTGCCCCGACAGCATAGTCACTAGCATCACACATGATCTCAAATGGCTGTGTCCAGTCAGGTGGTTGTACTATTGGGGCTGTTACCAGCTTTTCCTTCAGAACCTTGAATGCTTCAGTACATTCATTGTTAAAGTCAAAGGGTCGGTTCTGCTCCAGAAGATGGCATAGGGGCTTGGTGATTTTTGAGAAATTCGCAATGAATCTTCGATAAAAACCAGCATGTCCTAAGAAGCTTCTAATTCCCTTGACTGTGGTCGGCGGCAGCAGCTTTTCGATTACTTCTATCTTGGCCCTGTCGACTTCTATGCCACGACAGCTAATCTTATGGCCAAGGACTATCCCTTCATCCACCATAAAGTGGCATTTTTCCCAATTCAGAACTAAGTTTGCTTTTTCACATGTTTCGATACCTTTTGTAGGTTGCCGAGGTAGCTCTCAAAATCATCCCCAAAGACTGAAAAATCATCCATAAAAATTTCAAGGAAGTCCTCCACCATATCGGAGAATATGGCCATCATGCACCTTTGGAAGGTGGCTAGTGCATTGCACAGTCCAAATGGCATTCTCCTAAAAGCGTATGTTCCGTAGGGGCATGTGAATGTCGTCTTTTCTTGATCTTCCGGTGCGATAGCTATTTGATTGTAACCTGAATAACCATCAAGAAAACAATAATAAGGTTTACCCGCTAATCTATCAAGCATTTGATCAATAAAGGGTAAAGGAAAGTGGTCCTTTCGGGTAGCTTTGTTAAGCTTCCGATAGTCCATACAAACCCTCCAACCGGTCACAGTCCGGGTTGGGATTAACTCATTGTTTTCGTTGGTCACCACGGTCATTCCTCCTTTCTTGGGAACGCATTGCACCGGGCTCACCCATTTGCTGTCGGAGATGGCGTAAATTATACCAGCATCTAACCATTTGATTATCTCTTTACGCACTACATCTTTCATCGCATGGTTTAGCCGCCTTTGAGCATATATAGTCGGCTTATGATCATCCTCGAGAAGGATTTTATGCATACATAATGCCGGACTAATGCCTTGAATATCAGCTATCGTCCATCCAATAGCCTTTTTATGCTGTTGTAGCATCCCTATTAACTGATGTTCCTGTTCCTGCATCAACTTGGAAGAGATGATTACGGGCAACGTATCATTTGAACCAAGAAAAGCATATTTTAGCTGCCCTGGCAGGGGCTTAAGATCTAAGACAGGGGGCTCAACAGTTGATGGCTTTTGGATTGCATGGTTATCCGAAGTATAATTTAAAGGTTTGAATAACTTACCTGGACGATCGCCTATCCAGTTTACCTCCTCCTGATCTTCAGTATCAGATGTATCGGATTCTGAGGAGTTGCTGTCGTCGGTGCTATCGTGACAGTCCTACAGGTGGCTGCCGAGACAGTGACCAATGTTGATGTCATGACAGCCCGACCTGATGCAGGGTTGGTCAAGGGTAACTTCAGTGATAACCTTGCATTCTTCTTCTGCATCAACATGCTTCATAGCTTGGAGAACATTCAACTTTATCTCTTGATCGTTCACTCTCATGGTGAGTTCTCCTTTTTCCACATCAATCAGTGATCTTCCCGTGGCTAAGAAGGGTCGCCCCAGGATGATTGGTGCGTTTTCATCTGCTTCACAATCTAAAACAAGAAAGTCAACAGGAAAAATAAATTTATTCACTCTTACCAGAATATCTTCGATTTTTCCTTCCGGATGAACATAAGAGCGGTCTGCCAGCTGTAGAATTACTGTCGTGGGCCGAGCTTTTCCAATACCTAATTTCTGAAAAACAGATTTTGGCATTAAATTAATACTAGCACCAAGATCACAAAGTGCCTTACCCACATATTTATCTCCGATTACACAAGGTATGATGAAGCTCCCCGGATCCTTCTTTTTCTGGGGTGGCTGCCTATGAAGAATACTCATGCATTCTTCTGTCATCTTAACCGTTTCAAATTCCCCAAGTCGAGATTTCTTTGACATGGCATCCTTGAGAAATTTGGCGTAACACGGCATCTCCCTAACGGCATCTAACAGTGGGATATTGATCTGAACCTACTTAAAAATATCATAAATCTTTTTAAGCCGTGATTCTTGCTTCAATTGCTGTAACTGTTGAGGAAAAGGAGGTGGTGGACGATAATCAGCAATACGTCCTTCCCACTGCATACGAATTTGAGGAGGTTCGGGTTCAGCATCTTTCTCTTCTGTCGCTTCTGCTATCGTGATAGGTTCATCGGCAGCAGGCTCTTTGTTACCTATCGGGGCAGCTTCCTCGGTAGGTGTCTTCAGGGCTGGTTTCTTTGCTGTTTCAGTTTCCTTCTCTGGCCCTGGTAATTGCTTCCCACTCCTAGTAGTGATGGCTTTACACTGCTCATGTGTGGGCTGCCTAACATTTTCAGTATTGCTAGGAAATCCGCCATTCTGCCTTGGGTTAACATGCTGGGAAATCTGACCCATCTGTGTCTCCAACGATTTCAGAGTAGCTTCATGATTTGTCATCCGCATCTCTGTTGTATCCATGAATGTCTCAGTCTTTTTGACAAAATGATTCATGTTCTCAATATGTGTTCCTGTTTGAGACATAAACTTAGCCAGATTCTGTTCCAGTATACTCGTTGAGGCAGCTGGTGGCTGTTGTTGCTGCTGCTGCGGCTGCAATTGTTATCGAGTCAGCAGTCTAGGTCCTCCATGATTCTGATTATTGTGTGCTTAAGGATTCAGGGCATTATTAGGATTACTCCAAGAAAACTTGGGATCCTTTCTCCAGCTGGGATTGTAGTTGTTGGAGTTGTAATTCTGCTTGTTGTAGTTTCCAACATACTTTCCCTCTTCTAACTGTATAGGACATTCATCGGAACTGTGATTTCCTTCACAAATGTCACATACCTCTTCGACAGCAAATACTGGTTGTGAATCATCCTTCAAAAGCTTCTTCATTGCCTTAGTAAGGTATGCCACTTGTGATTTCATCGTGATGTCGGCCTCATAATCCTTAACAGCTAGGACCCGTTTACCCCTATTCTTGCTGTCGGAAACTGCTCTTCATTCTTAGCCAGATTTTTCAATACTTGCATTGCCTCATCCGGGTCTTTGTCCAATAGTAATCTGTTTGCTGCTGAATCAATTCGAATACGAGTTTGTAAGTTGGCAGCATTATAAAACTTGGTTACCTGGTTCTAGACGGGGAATCCATGCATTGGGCAGTTTCATAGAAGAGTGGTAAATCTGTCCCAGGCCTCGTGCATCGACTCGTCATCTTCCTGTTGAAAAGTAGCAATTTCATTATGTAATCGCTCAGATAAATGTGAAGGATTAAAACGAGATAAAAATTCACGAGACAAATCTGCCCAAGTTCTAATTGAACCCGGCGTAAGTTTATTCCACCAAGTCTTTGCTCCGTCCCTCAATGAATGAGGAATTAACCGAAGCCTCAGTATCTCCGGATTAACTCCTGGTAGTCTAAACGAACCACATATCTCCTGGAACGTTTTTAGATGCTCCCTAGCATCCTCAGTAGCAGCGCCACTGAATTGACTGGCATTGTTGATCATACTAAACATAACAGGTTTTAGCTCAAAGTTGTCAACTTCAACATCCGGCAGCGTGGTTTCTAGTTCTACATGGTCATTAAGCATGTAGTCTCGGCACGACCGGCGTGCGGCAGCGGCAGGAAGGTCGGCAGCATGACCGTTCCCTCCATTCCCAGCAGGATCTACACGATCCTAGGAATTTCTTGGGTCGTCCCTTCTTTCTTCATGTCTTTTGTTCACCATTGCTTCGAGTTGTTGCTCTAGGTATTCGTTTCTTTCAACGAGGTAGCAGACTCTTTTCTTGAGATTGAACGTTCGTTCTGGTTCAGGATCTAACTGGTACTCCGGTTCCTTCCCTCGTTGAGATCTGCGTATACGAAACAAAAGACCTTGTGAAAGGTATAGGTTGGACAATCAAAGTAAAATAGAAAAATAAAAAAAATAAAAACAAAAACGAAAAGTGCAGTAAAGGAAAAGGTAGAGTTATGTTGCCAGTCCCCGGCAACGGCGCCAAAAACTTGTTGCGTGTAAAATAGTCTATCACAATTACAATGCAAGTATACACGGCGCAAATAGTAAAGTGATACGAAGTATCGAATATCGTCTCCACAGGGACTGGGCTAATAGCTTCACCTTGAATTACTGCAAGAAAGTAAAGAAAATATTTGAGAAAGTTGTCACGAAAATAATAAAGAAAACTTAAATAAAAGAGTAGAGAAATCAAGATAGAGAGAATGGGCTGGTATTGAATTGCTCAGTAGTGCAGGTATTGCTGAGTCTAAGAAATCCAGTTCTGTCATCGTCCCTGTCGCAGCAACACCTGTCGCGGCAGCAGTCCGTTGGTTATCGCGGCAGCGATTACCCAAGTCAGTACTTCAAGTTTGGCAAGAATCCCTGTTGTGCCTTGGCCTATCCCTAGGTCCAAGTCTGTCGATGATCACGTCTTTGTTGATACCTCCCGGCGTGAATCGAAGGATGAACACCGATGTTGTTGAATTCTTCTTTAGCCACTTAACCTCGTCCTATCCCTAGGTCCGAGATAGGTCAACTATAAACTAGAGAACTTGCTCTTATTCCTTTCGTATACTTAACTCTCCCGATGCTAAGTAAATTGATAACCTCACAACGCTCTCCTGATGCTCTTGCAAGATATTAATAACCAGAATAAGAGAACTTGAAGTTTATTTTATTGAACTGAAAATTCCTAAAACAAAAGCAACCCTTGCAACTACTTTACAAATCAACCCGTGGCCCTAAGGGGAGTTTAGAACATGTTGAGAGAAGGAAAACGGCTAGGGTTTGAGAAGAAGGCTAGAGAATGGTGAATATCTCCCTAGGTCGAAATATATGCCCTTATATAGGCTTTGGGTCCAAGTTTTCTAATTTATCAAGGATTACAACTTTAAATTAAAGTACAACTCTAATAAAGACTAAATCTTTAGAGAATCTATCATTAAGTCGACCTCTTTCTTTCTTGGGATTTTCTCTCCTTGAACTTTGGGCTTGGTATATCTTCTGATCTAGGGCTTCGAAAAATATGGTGATTTCACACGACAGACGGGCTGAATTTTCACTATCTGTCGAGGTCCACTTTGCTTCTTCTCAACAAAACTGTTGTCGTCCTCTGCTGTCACGGCGGCAACCATGGCAGCATCATCCTCCTTGGCTGTTTGTCCAGCTCCAGCTCTTCTGCTTCACTGCCCAGCGCCTGCCTTTTTCGTCTGCTACAGCAGCAACCTGCAAAAGCAGCCAATTTCAGTAGAAACTGTGCCATTTAATATATATGTGATGTTTAACTGTAAACTGACCTAAATGCAATGAATAATGCTTGAATGCAGCATAAATATGGGTTAAATAGGGGGTAAATAATAGAACTTTTACACACTCAACAAATATGTACCTTGTATGTATGATGTCTTGTTGGCATGATTAGGAGGTCATTAGAATGTGTTTGAGTGGATAAATGTGTGTTAAACCAGCAAATTCTGCACTTTCTGGGCAATCCATATCTGAACGGGCACTAGCGTTTCGAAACGGGGGCCTGTAATGGCCTTCGTGTATCGAAACGGGTAGAGGTCGTTCCGAAACGTTTTGGCCACTGCCAAGCCCTGTTTCGATACAGGTCTCGAAACCAACCCGCGTTTCGGAACGGTCAACCCCCGTTCCGAAACAGACGACCGTTGGGCACTGATTTGAATGGTTTTGTGGTTTGCAAGTTTTACGTTTTAGTCCTGAATATTGTTTTTGCAATTGCTTGAGTTTGAGATGTTCGTTTAAGGTGAAATTTGACAGGGAATCATGTAACATGATTAATTACATATTGGTAACTTGAAAATCAGTTAATTCCTCTTAATTTCTAGAATTTACATTTTGGTCCCTAATAGTTGTAATTTGTTCAATTGAGCCCCTTAACGTTTTTCGATCGATGTGCTTTTCAAGTATGCTTTTCTCAAGAGTACGCTTAGGATTAATATGCATCTAGACAAGATTAAAAACAAAAAAGGGGGTCGTTAATCAAGGTTGACTTTCGGGTTGACTTTGGTTTTCCCCGTGTAATCTTCGTAGTTCGGGTCAACCGTCTAGGCCGGGCTAAGGGGGTTACATCATCAGCAGCAGCAGCGGCGACAACACCTAAAATTAAGTTTCTATCTTATCTTTGTTGTCCTGTTGTTTTATTATAATTGTGATGTATTTCTGTTTTTTTTATTTCCTGTCATCATGCATTGAGGGCAATGCAACCCTTGAGTTTGGGGGTGGCATCCCTCCAGTAATATGAAATGTTTTTAGGTTCAAAAATTGTGTCTAAGTGTTTAGTTTATTTTTTGCTAAAAAAATAAAAAAAAATGAAAATTTGGCTTAAGTCTTTGAACTAAAGTTACCTGCTGTGACAGCTTGTGTCGTGGCAGTGCCTTTAGAATATTTTTAGGAGCAGTTTAGAGCCTTACTATAGTTCTGATTCTTAAAACACCCTTTGTGACTCTTATACTGTCTAGAACTCTACTAGTAAACTAGAATAGGAAAAGCTTAAACACTTGAGTTGCCCCTAGAGGTGCCTAATACTGGCTCTAGGAAAAGAAGTTAAGAAAAAATATACTCAATACACCTAGAGGTGCCCGAAACCGGCTCTAGGAAGTTAGCTAGAAGTGCCCGAAACAGGCTCTAGTCAAACTTAAATTAAGAAAAGAAAACTCGAGTCTAAGAAAAAATTAAAGGAGCCTAAGAAATGCCTCCAAAAAAATGAAAGTTGGCATAAAAATTCAAGTAAGAGGCTTAGCTATTCTAGTAAACTAAGAGAGTCTAGGCGTATAATTGTTCACAAAACAAGCACACACTACACGAGAATTATAGCAAGGTTCCGAATGAATCCTGAATTATCCAACAGGGTGTTGTTCACAATAGGGCATGAATGGTAGGTAAGGAAAAGTTTATTGTTTTAAGCCAAACAAAAATTTTTTAATTTTCTTTTTAGGTCTTAATTGCTTGAGGACAAGTGAGAACTTGTGTTTGGGGGTGTGTTGAGTGTGCAAAAGTTCTATATTTTACCCCATGTTTAACCCATATTTATGTTGCATTCAAGCATAATTCATTGCATTTAGGTACAGTTTCACATATACATCACAATTATATAAAATGACACAGTTGCTACTGATTTTGGTTACTTTTGCAGGTAGCTGTTGTAGCAGACTCAGGGCAGTGGACAAGCAGAGCTGGAACATAGGACTGAAGTCGAGAAGGACGACGCTGCCGTGGCAGCTAATGACGACAGCAATGGTGAAGGGAAAAAGTGAAGTGGAGCTCGACAGCAAGAGGAATTTAAGTCGGTCTGTCGTGGATCACTCCTATATTTTTCCGAGCCCTAGATCAGAATGAAGACCAAGCCCAAAGTTCAAGGAAGAAACCCATAGCAAGAAAAGAGGACGAGTTAAAGGCATCTGCTCAAGAGATTTAGTCTTTAATTGTTGTACTTTAATTTAAACTTGTACTCTTACCTTATTAGAAAACTTGAACCCAAGGCCTATATAAAGGCATGTAATTTGACCTAGGGAAGGACATCTCATTCTCTAGCCGTCTTCCTCTAAACCCTAGTCGTTTCCCCCTTCTCATCATGTTCGAAAATTCCCCTAGGGCTAGGGGATGAATATGCAAAGTAGTTGTAAGGATTGTACTATTTTAGGATTGTTTTCTGTTCAATAAAATAGACTTCAAGTTTGCTTATTCTGGTTTTCAACATATTGCAAGAGTATCGGGAGAGCATTGTGAGATTATTCATTTACTTAATATTTGTAGAGTTAAGTATATGAAAGGAATAAGTACGGGTTCTCCAGTTTATGGTTGAACTATCTCGGACCTAGGGATAGGACGAGATTAAGTGGCTAAGGAAGAATTTAACAATATCGGTGTTCATCCTTCGATTCACGCCGGGAGGTATAATCTAAGATGTGTTCATCGACAGACTTGGACCTAGGGATAGGACGAGTCACAATAGGGATTCTTGCCAGGCTTGAAGTACAGAGTTGTGTGATCGCTGCCGCGACAACAACAGACTGATGCCGCCGCAAGTGCTGCCGCGACAGGAGCGACGACAGAACAGGAAGTCTTAGACAATGCAACACCTGCACTACTGAGCAAATCAATACCGGCCTATTTCTTTATCCTGAATCTTTTACTCTTTTATCTTCAGTATTCTTTGATATTTTCCTACAAACATTTAAATTCTCTTTTTCTCTCTTGTGCAGCAATCCAAGGATTAAAGCTATTTGCAGTCCCTGTGGATTCGACATCCGATACTTCATGTATCACTTTACTACTTGTGTCGTGTACACTTGCACTCTATTGCGATAGACTCGTTTACACGCAACACCAAGCTCAAGCAATTGCATCCACAACATTCAGGACTAAAATGTAAAACATGGAAACTTTAAACAATTCAAAAACAACACCCAACGATAAACCATTTCGGAACACCCAACCACCGTTCCGAAACACTCGGATCAAAACGGTGTTGACCGTTTCAGTACGCGGGAGCATTCCGAGACCAGTACCGAAACGAGCTTCACCAGTAGCCAAAGTGTATCGGAACACTTTCAACCGTACCGAAATGATATGGCCATTACAGGACCCTGTTTCGAAACAGTTAAGGGTGTTTCGATACACGCTACACTGTGACAACAGAAAATGCTGGTTTGTCACACCTTTTCACCCTCGAAACAACCCCGAGTCATGCCACATCATGCATACATCAATGATACATATCAACAAACATCATATCTAAGCTATAGCCTAAACATGGCAACCAACACCCAAACAAAGGCTCTAAAGGCATGCTTCCTAGTTTGCCAAAACCAAAACAAGGCAAAACTCAAAAATCCAAACTCCAAAGGCCATTTACAAACCAAGTAAAGTCAAACCAATATGCTCAAAGTAAAAGAAACATCTCAAACATTCCAAAGCATGAATTCCCACCCATTGCCTCCTATTACACTAAGGGTGAACCACATACATTTCTTTAGCAAAACCTTGGATTCCTCTTGCTATCGAACTGCCTCCAAATGTTCAATTTTCTGCATTGATGAAACAAACGATCGTAAGCAATAAGCTTAGTGAGGATCTCTAAACAACATTCATCAATGCGTAGCCCATGATTTGCAAACACACTTAGCATATCATGCCCTTTATAAAACAAGTCTTCTCAAGACTTCAATGCACTTTTGAAACCTCATGCACATATTCATCAATTTACAACAGCAAATAAACCATTGCTCATTCTCTAACAAGCATCACATGCATTCTTGCATCATACACATATTTCTCATGCACCCTTGCATCATTTACAAGCATCTCATGCTTCACTTAGTTCATTTACATTATATTGGATTTCAAGTGATAGTTCACAACTCATTTCAACACAAGACACAATCGAATACGCGGATTACAAGCGTTGTCCCTCACACTTCATACAAACTACTGGTCTACACAAGGTGGAGACAAATGGCACAATCACAACCCCTCAACACCCGTGATGGAGACTAATGGCACAATCACAACCCCTCAACATCACTCATCGGTAGTTGTATAATTCCACAAACGAGAGTATGGGACACATACACAAGACTCACACACGGGACTAACCATTCACCGTTGTGATCTTAACCTCAATCGTTAGGGTACTTGGATGGAGATTACGACAAAATCACAACCCCTCAACATCCAAGGACACTTTATTCACGGTGCACCCAATCCTATAGCCGACTAACTATATCCGATTAAAGTAACCAAAAATCAATTTCATCACTTGCCAATATAATTAATTAACCACATTAATCCACTATTTTTCAAGCATCATCACAATGTCATTTCCACAAGCACACATGCTTAACATCATATGCATTTTCATATGAAATCCAAGGATCACTTACCTAGTGCATCCTTAACATAATGACATAAAAATACAACATTAAACCATGCTTAAACATGCTTAAAAACAGTAAACAAATCCACCCTTACATCAAATGCATTTTCATCAAACTTAGCACATTTCCAAGAGAGGGATTACCGAAACACTTACTCTTGAGCTTAGTTATGTGTATCAAACTTACACTAAGCTCCCAAGAGCACGCTCAAAGTGTTACAAAGAAGGAAATTGCATTTCCACTCACCGATACGCGAAGCCTTGTTTGCCGACACGGAAATTACACCTCCGGAGCTTCCAAAATCACCTCGTTAGCCTCCGGATCAAGATCCCCTATTTTCATACCAATAAAACAGAGATCCAAATGCATTAAAATGCATTCAAACACCAGCAACAATCCATAGACTCGTTGCCCACTCAAACTACACCAAAATACCTTTCCAACATAACCGAAAACTCAATCGATTGCCTCCTAAACCAAGCCCAGCCATCATGCAACACTTCCAAAACATTAACAACATCAAAACACATCCATTAAACATCCTAACTCATCCTTATACCTCAAGCAATCACAAAACCACCATTACACCCCAAAATCACATTTAAAACTACCAAGAAACTCAAGGATCTCAAGGATTTCGGGATCTATATCATTAACACATCATTTTAACATATAAATCAACTTAAGAATCATTTAGAATCAACACAAAACAGTGCTCAACTCATCAAGTCCGAAAATCAAGATTTCACTCACATTTTCACAAGATTTTGATCTCAAATCAAAACTATATTAAAAACTCAATCAAAAATAGTTATTAGAAGCCAAATATCTTGGGAATTTCAATAAAGAACTTAGATTAGAGGTTGAGAACGGGATTTACCTCCAATCCTTTTTTCCTTCAATAGATGACAAGTTTTGCTTGCAAAGATCTTGAAGAATTAAGAAAGATTTCTTGAAAAAGGTTTAGGAAAAGTTGAGAGGATTTTTAGAAGAAGGAATTCTGGAAAAGATGAGAGAAAATGGTGTTTGGCTAAAATGAGAGTGAATTGGTAGTTACGTAAAATGAAAATCTACTAACTACCAATTAATTAATATCATTTTTTCATTAAAATCCTTTAATTAAAAATCCATTTAAATCACATGCCATATTGAAGAAAGCTCAAATTGACTTAAAGCCCCCTAAAGATTCTAAGATTTTGGCTTCCACCTTTAAAATCACATTTTCCAAGTTTTGAAACTTTACAATTTGGTCACTATTCAAAATGTCCATTTTCCAAATCCCTTTTTGTAAAATTGACTTGACCAACCTCTTAATTATATTTTTAGAGGATTTTAACCATTTTTATCACAATTTTATCCTATCCCGATCATTGATTTCCAAAAGTCACCTTACGCAATTCGAACTGTTCTCAACCGGTCCGATCCGATATCTAAAACATCTAGGCCCAAAACTAGGGCGTTACAGACATGATGAATCGCGTATTCCATGAATTCTTGGATCGGTTTGCAGTGGTGTTCATCGATGATATCCTTGTGTATTCACGTACCGAGAAGGATCATGATATACACTTGAGAATTGTTTTGCAAGCGTTGTTGGAAAATCAGTTATATTCCAAGCTAAGCAAGTGTGAGTTTTGGCTTAGGGAGGTTGTCTTCCTTGGACATGTTGTGTTAGCTGAGGGTATTCACGTTGATTCGCACAAAGTAAAAGTTGTGATGGGATGGAAGGTACCTAAGTCAGTGACGGAGGTGCGAAGTTTTCTTGGTTTAGCTGGGTATTACCGTAGATTCGTTGAGGGTTTCTCGAAGATAGCTGCACCGTTAACCAAGTTGTTGCAGAAGAATGTTTGCTTTGAGTGGACTGATGCGAGACAACAAGCTTTCGAGAGGTTAAAGGAAGCTTTGACGCAAGCTCCTGTTTTGGTTCAACTTGAATCTGGTAAGGAGTTTGTGGTCTATAGCGATGCGTCCATTGTTGGTTTGGGTTGCGTATTGATGCACGGGGTAAGGTAGTGGCATATGCATCTAGGAAGTTGAAGGTGCATGAGTGCAACTACCCTACTCATGATCTTGAGCTTGCGGCTGTGGTGTTTGCCTTGAATATTTGGAGGCATTACCTGTATGGTGAGAAGTGTGTGATGTTCACGGATCATAAGAGCTTGAAGTATCTTATGTCTCAAAAGGAGTTGAATCTTAGGCAGCGTCGTTGGATAGAGTTGCTTAAAGATTATGATCTGACGATTGAGTACCACCCGGCCAAGGCTAATGTTGTGGTCAATGCTTTGAGCTGGAAAGTGGCTGTGGAGTTGAGGGAAATGTTTGCTCGCTTGAGCATTTCGCGTGATGGTGGTCTTATCACTGAATTGCAAGTTAAACCATCTCTGATTTCGTTGATCAAAGATAAGTAGATGTTGTATGATTCTCTTGTTCCTCATGTTCAGGACCCTGCGGAGGGTAGACCTTCAGATTTCAGCTTTAGTGATGACGGTGTTCTGTGCTTTGGGAGTCGAATAGTTGTGCCGGATGATGTTGAGTTGGGGCGCACTATCCTGATCGAAGCCCATAGTAGTCCTTTTGCTATGCACCCTGGTAGTACAAAAATGTATCGTGATTTGAAAGATGAGTATTACTGGGTGGGGTTGAAAAAGGATGTGGCAGAGTTCGTTAGTAAGTACATGGTGTGTCAGCGAGTGAAGGCTGAACATCAGGTTCCTTCTGGGTTGTTGCAACCTTTGAGAATCCCAGAATGGAAATGGGAGAGAATTACCATGGATTTTGTGTCTGGATTGCCTTTGTCACCGTCAAAGAAGAATTCAGTTTGGGTGATTGTAGATCGGCTCACGAAGTGTGCACCTTTTCTACCTGTGCATACTACGTACACCTTGGATAAGCTGGCTGAATTGTACATTGCTGAGATTGTGCGGTTGCACGGTGTGCTAGAGTCTATAGTGTCGGATAGGGATCCGAGGTTTACTGCGCAATTTTGGGAATGTTTGCATCAAGCCTTGGGTACACGGTTAAATTTCAGTACTTCTTATCATCCTCAGACGGGATTTACCTTCAATCATTGCTTTCCTCAATGAATGACAAGTTTTCCTTAGCAAAAAGCTTGAAGAACTTGAAAGAACTCTTGTAATTTGTTTAGAAAATGATGAGAGAGTGTTTGAAAGAAAAGAATTCTGGAGAAAATGAATTAAAATGGTGTTTGGCTGAAAATGAGAAGAGAAAAGTAGTTCCGTCAAATGAAATCTCATTTTTTTCTTCTAATTTATTAATTTTAATTTAATAAAAATCATTTTATTAAATCACTTTAAAATCCCTTTTAAAACACAGGTCATATTAAGGAAAGACTAAATTGTCATAAAGCTCCCTTAAGATTCTAAGATTTTGGCTCCTCTTTTTAAAATTGTATATTTCCACAGTTTTGAAACTTTACATTTTGGTCACGACCCAAAATGTATTACTTCCGAAACTCTTTTTGTAAAATTGATTTGACCAACCTCTTAAACACGATTTTAGAGGATTTTATCAGTTTTTACCATAATTTTATCCTATCTCGATCCTTGATTTCCTTAAATCACCTAACGCGACTCGAACCGTTGTTAACCGGTCCGATCCGATGTCCAAAACATCTAGGCACAAAATCAGGGCGTTATAAGAGGCTGAGACGATCTATTCGTGGAGACTAAGATTCGTATCATTCGTGAGATTGTTAGACGTTTCTGTTCGTGTTGTTTATCAAGGAACTCAATGTAAGTAAACATATCTCCTCCTCCTAAATTCGGATTAAACATACATGGATCGCTGGTGAGATCGTCGTATTTGTTTTTCTGCTGCGCCATGGGGTGCGCTGATGATCTAATAGTGGTATCAGAGCCACTTGTACGATTCGGATTCGAGTTAAATACTTGGGTGATGCGATATGTTTATGATGTATTTGTATGATATATTTGTACGATTCGATAACTGGTATGATTAAGATGTTAATCTTTTTTAATGAATTTTGCAATCAATGGTTAAGAGTTAATCATGAATATGTTGCTACAAGGGTTTATATGTTAATTGTTATCATATAGATCGGCGGATATACGATAGTAGATCACATTCGGTGGTGGAACAATGGTTGTTCCGATATGGAAAAACCTATGGGACTGCGGGGCCGCTGGACCCCCACGAGGGGCTCTGCCCCTCGACCCCGCAAGGGGCTTGACCCCTTCGTAGGCAACATAGATCGTAGGCACACATTAAAATCTTTAACAGACGAGTAACAATGTATATGCATGATATGGTTGTTTTGTATGGTGTTTGACATAGATCGTAGGCCCACTTGTATGGCCTGCGCGTCGTGCCTCTCTACTCTTCTGTTGTATTTCTCTTCTCATCTTACTCCCTCGTATGTAAAAGGAGTTTTTGAAAATTGTAATTATACGAAGATTCGAAGTAGCAGACGAGTGGACCAGTTAAAGACCAGAAGATGCCTGAGAGTTCTTTTTCTTCTAGGATTCTTGGTTCTCCCATTGGCTTGGGATGGGCCACCTTATTTTTTCCTTTGGGCTATAACCATTGCATCTTATTTACTGCTTATATCTATCATGTATGTGATGCCATGAATGTTGTGTCTGCAAATTTTATTTGATGATATCAATAAGGGCCTAATATTAAAATGAACAATGATGAGATAATTATGAAAAACCCCTTACTACAATATAAGTTATTTTAACCATCCAATATTTACCCTCGTTAAGGCTTCGATCGATATCATGTGAGTTTTGCCAAAGCAATATCACATGAGTCTATCTTGGTTAAACGCGAAGAATAAGTAAGTGATATTCGCAAGTTGAAATATTGGTGATAACTTGGCTAGGTTATTCTAATAGGATTAGAAACGTAGAGGTTAATTTTTGGATAAATCATGAGATGATTTGAACAAGAGTTGTTTACCGAATGGAGGAGTTACATTGGATGTAATTAGTAAGGTGTTACTTACCTAAATAACCTTTTTCCTAAAAGAAAAGCCAAAGCTAATTTAGGAAGAAGTTGAAATATGGATCCTCACTCACTAGAAAAATTGTCGATATGTTTTTCCAAAATTAAAACTTGAGGGTTTTTAATTTTGAATAAAATGATGGGAGTAATTTATTAATAAATACCTATTTATAAATTTCAAACTCGGTAAACAAACTTATATTACATATTTCCATTGTTGTAGACTCAATGGAAAACAACACACTTTCACTGTGATCGATCCTTGAGAAGGATAAACTCAATGGCTTGAATTTCCTTGACTGATTCTGAAATTTGAGAATTGTTTTCAAGCAAGAAAAGAAGGAATATGTCATTGAAGAACCTATTCCTGATGAACCGACTGCTAATGCTCCTAGAGCTGACAAAGACAAGTTTAAGAAACAAATGGAAGACATGTTAGATGTCGGATGTCTAATGCTTGCCACCATGACCCCTGAGCTTCAGAAGCAACATGAGGACATGGTATCCTATGAGATGATTCAACACCTCAAGGAAATATATGAGGGGCAAGCGCTTCAAGAGAGGTATGAGACCTCTAAAGCTCTATTTCAATGCAAAAGGAGTGAGGGATCTCCTGTAGCAGCTCATGTCATTAAAATGATGGGCTATATCCAAACGTTGGTGAAGCTAGGATTTCCACTCAAAGATGAATTGGCCACTGATGTCATCCTGCAATCCTTTCCGGAAAGTTTCAACCAATTTGTCCTTAATTTCAACATGAATGAAATTAATAAGACTTTACCACGGTTACTTGGCATGTTACGAACTGCTGAAAACAACCTGAAAAAGGTTGGACCTAAGCCCATTCTGATGGTCCGCAAGGAAAAAAGGAAGGGAAGGATTGTAGCAAAGCCTAAGGGTAATGGCAAGGCCAAGCCCAATGGAAAGGATGCAATGAAACCCAAAGGGGGAGTTAGCAAGGAAGGAAAATGTTTCCATTGCGGCAAGACCGGACATTGGAAGAGAAACTGGCTTGCTTATCTTGAAGAAGTCAAAAAGGCAAAAGCCAACGGAGCGTCTACTTCAGGTATTTATGTCATAGATATTAATTTATCAACATCTACTTCTTGGGTATTAGATACATGATGTGGTTCTCATATTTGTACTTCTGTACATAGACTACAAAAGAGAAGGAATCTGGCTAAAGGAGACGTGGACCTACGAGTAGGAAATGGAGCTAGAGTTGCTGTATTAGCTATTGGAACATATGTTTTGTCTTTGCCTAGTGGACTTGATTTAAATTTAGAAGATTGTTATTTTGTGCCTAGTTTAACTAAGAACTTTATTTCTATTTCTTGTTTGGACAAGATAGGTTTTGAGATTATTATTAAGAATAATTTTTGTTCCTTTTTTCTCGATAATGTTTTTTATGGTTCGACACAATTAATTAACGATCTTCACATTTTGGATCAAGATAATACTATTTATAACATAAAAACGAAATGATCAAAGACAAATGACTCAAATCAAAGCTACCTTTGGCACTGTCGTTTAGGCCATATAAGTGAGAAACGTATATCAAAACTCCATAAAGATGGACTTTTAGATTCATTTTTTTCCGAACAATATGATATATGTGAATCTTGCTTATTGGAAAAAATGACTAAGGCTCCCTTTAACGGTAAAGGTGAAAGAGTAAGTGATTTATTGGGATTAGTACATACTGATGTATGTTGGCCAATAAATACGCAAGCTAGAGGAGGATTCCAGTACTTCATTACATTCACTGATGATTTTAGTCGGTATGGGTATATCTACCTTATGCGCCATAAATCTAAAGCACTTGAAAAGTTCAAGGAGTTCAAAAATGAAGTACATAATCAAACATGCAAGAGTATTAAGGCACTTCGATCAGATCGAGGTGGAGAATACTTAAGCATAGTGTTTGATAAACTCCTAAAAGAGTGTGGGATTCTCTCACAACTTACCCCACCTGGTACACCACAATGGAATGGAGTTTCTGAGAGAAGGAATCTAACATTGTTAGACATGGTTCGATCCATGATGAGTCATAGTGATCTTCCGACTTCTTTTAGGGACATGCACTTGAAACAGCTGCTTTCACACTAAATCGTGTTCCAACCAAATCGATTCAAAAGACACCATATGAGATATGGAATGGGAAGCGTCCTAGTATGTCTTTTATGAAGATTTAGGATTGTGAGGCTTATGTTAAACATCAGATATCTACAAAGCTTGAACCTAAATCTCATAAATGTATATTTGGTTGATATTCTAAGGAAACCAATGGATATTATTTCTTTAACCCTAATGAGAACAAAGTGTTTGTTGCTCGAACATGAGTTTTTCTCGAAAGAGAATTCCTCTCAAAGAAAGGGAATAGTGAAATATTGAACTTGGAGAAGTTCAAGATCAATAGATTAATGAGCCAGAGGTTGAGCATGTTCCACAAGTTGTTGAGGAACAATCAACAGATTTAGAAACATGACCACTGCGTAGATCCACAAGAAAACGCCATGTACCTTAGAGATATAGATTTCTCGTTACTACACATGGAGACGTTCTTTTGTTAGATCAAGATGAGCCCAAGACTTATCAAGAGGCGGTGGCGAGCCCAGACTCTAAGAAATGGCTTGAAGCCATGAGATCTAAAATGGATTCCATGTCTGAAAACCAAGTATGGACATTGGTTGAACTACCTGAAGGGGTCAAACTAATAGGGTGTAAATGGGTTTTTCAAGAAGAAAACTGACACGGATGGTAATATACAAACATATAAGGGGCGATTAGTCGCTAAAGGTTTTCGACAAGTTCATGGTATAGACTATGACGAAACCTTCTCCCTTGTAGCTATGTTTAAATCCATCTAGATCTTGCTTGCAATAGCTGCATTCCATGATTATGAAATCTGGCAAATGGACGTCAAAATCGCTTTTCTTAATGGAAAACTTGAAGAGGATGTGTATATGACACAATCATAAGGTTTTGTTGCTCCTGAAAATGCTAGAAAGGCTTGTAAGCTACAAAGGTCCATTTACAGACTGAAGCAGGCTTCTCGATGTTGGAATCTTCTTTTCAACGATGCAATCCAAGAGTTTGGATTTATATGAAATTAGATGAGCCTTGTGTTTACAAAAGGGCTAGTGGGAGCATTGTTTCTTTCCTAATCTTGCATGTAGATGACATACTTATCATAGGAAATGATATACCTACTTTACAGTCTGTTAAGACTTGGTTAGGTAGTTATTTTTCTATGAAAGATTTGGGTGAGGCAGCGTATATCTTAGGGGTTAAGATCTATAGAGATAGACCAAGACGACTACTAGGTCTGAGTCAAAGTGCATACATAGACAAAGTGCTGAAAAGGTTCAATATGGAAGAATCTAAGAAAGGGTTCTTGCACATGAGACATGGTATTTCTCTTTCGAAGGATATGTTCCCTTCAACTTCACAAGAAAGAGAAAGGATGAATAAAATTCCATATGCTTCGGCTATTGGTTCTATCATGTATGCCATGATATGTACTTGACCAGACGTATCGTATGCCTAAAGCATGACGAGTCGATATCAGGTAAACCCAGGTGAATGTCACCGGGTTGCAGTTAAAAACATCCTCAAGTACTTAAGAAGAACTATGGATACATTTCTTATCTATGGGGGTGAAGAAGAGCTTAGTGTAAAAGGTTACACTAATGCCAGCTTCCAAACAGACAAGGATGACTCGCGATCGCAATTTGGTTTTGTGTTTTGTATTAATGAAGGTGTCGTGAGCTGGAAAAGTTCAAAACAAGACACAATAGCTGACTCTACAACAGAGGCTGAATACATTGCAGCCAGCGAAGCGGTAAAAGAGGATGTTTAGATCAAGAAGTTCGTAACTGAACTAGGGGTTGTTCACAGCATATCAGAGGCTATAGAACTCCATTGTGACAACGATGGAGCCATTGCACAAGCAAAGGAACCCATATCTCATCAATGATCCAAACACATTCTGAGGCGTTTTCATCTCATTCGAGAGATTGTATGTAACGCCCCGGTTTTGGGCTTGGAAGTTCTGGGCATTGACCGGTTCGGTCAAAGTGCTGTTCGAATCTATAAGGGTGAAATTAGGAAAGCCTAGTTCGGGTTGCATTAAAAATATGGAAAAATGTTCTAAAATCATATTTTAATATATATAAGTGAACTGTGAAATCAATTTTGAAAAATGAGGTTTGGAAGGGTGACATTTTGGCTAGTGACCAAAATGTAATTTTTGAAAGTTGCGTGACTGTTTTATAAAGGATTGAGACTTTGAATCTTTAAGGAGCTATTATTCCAAAAGGAGTTTCTCCAGATTTTTCTAAGATATTTTAATGTTTAATTCTGATTTTAAAGCTAAAGAAAAGTGGAGGGAAATCATTTTGGCTATTTTGTAACTAATTTTCCTATTTTCCCAATTTTCCTTTTTCTCTCATTTTCTCTCAATCCAAACACTTTCTCTCCAGAGATTTCTTTCTGATTTTGTCACTCAAATCTATCTTTTCAATTCTCTTTGGATTTCTAATCATCTCTACAACAAAACCTTGCAATTTGCTATTTGGATTTTCAAGCTTTTTGGTTCTAAAAGGGAGGAAACTCAAGTTTGGAGGTAAGAACGTCCTTCTCCTCTAAACTCTCAGTTCTTTACTGAAATTCCCAAGTTCTCAATCCTTAATTGATGTTTTATTAAAGGCTTTTAAAGTTGTGAAATGGATCTTGGCTTTAAATGCATGATTTGGTGATTTTTGATAGATTTTCGTTAGATCTGTTAAAGCTGTGATTTGAGATGTGTTTTTGATGATAAATGAACATTAATTTGATAAGGAATTGAGTTTTGATTAATGCAATCCCGGATAGGTTGAATTTCCTAAGTTTAGCTTGTGATTCTTGGTTGTTTTGGAGTGATCTTGTGGATCTGTTGTTGCTGGAGGTATGAGGATGTTGTTAAGCTCTTTTTAGATGTTAAATGATGTTATTGGATGTTTAGTCTTGATGGTTTGTGGCTGGGCTTTGTTGAGAAGTTGATTGGAGGCATTTTCGGTTGTGTTTGATGGCCGAAAATGGAGTGTGATGAGAGCAGCGAGTTTAGGTGCTTTCATTGAAGCTATTAATGCACGATGATGCATTAATCTACTGTTTTAATGTGTTAAAACAGGGGAGTCATCTTTGGATCCAAGTGGTGGTGATCCGAAAGCTTGATTTGGTGTTTCGGCAAGAGGCGAAACGGAATCGGTGAGTGGATTTTGGTTTTCGGCTTTGAAACTAATGTTTTGGAGGTTTGGGAGCTTAGTCTAAGTCTAAACAACTTTGCTAAGCTCAAGAGTAAGTTTTCGGAAAAACTCTCTTGTTGAGGAACCATGTGATGGTTGGGTGCAATGTATTTGTTGCATGTTTAAATTCTGTTTTTAAAGCATATCTAACATGTGTGTTTGCTGAGATTATAAGCCATGTGTTTAAGGAAGCTCAAGGTTAGAGTTCCTTGTTTTTGAACATTGTATAAATGTTGTTTGATGCTTAAAGATGCATGATGTTTATGGCTTGGTTAAATGCTTTAAAACAGTGGATTATTGATGATATATGATGTATATTGGCAAGTGATGTTTTTGAAAAGGTTAAGGTCACTAAGGTGGTTAAAAGTCTTTGAGTGAGCCTTGTTTACTTAAGAACATCAAGGTGGTTAAAAGTCCTTGGATGGTTCTTGTTACGGACACAAAGGTGTTTAAAAGTCCTTGTGTGGTCCTTTCCAAGGTGTTTAAAAGTCCTTGGGCCAAGGTGTTTAAAAGTCCTTGGGGTGATTCATATCATGGTGTTTAAAAGTCCATGGCCAAGGTGTTTAAAAGTCCTTGGGGTCAAGGTGTTTAAAAGTCCTTGAGGTGAAACTTGTTAAGGACACAAAGGTGTTTAAAAGTCCTTGTGTGGTCCTTGCCATGGTGTTTAAAAGTCCATGGGCCAAGGTGTTTAAAAGTCCTTGGGGATAAGATCACAATGGTGTTTAAAAGTCCATGTGTGAGTCTTATGTTGATCTTGTTTTAAAGATGGTAATTATCACTTGTGGCCAATATGACATGTTATGATGTGAAGCATGAGATGCTTGTTTAAGATTGCTTGTGAGCATGTCTAAATGTATTTTGAAGTATGATTTATAAATGAGTTTTATAAATGCATTATTGTGTGGTTCTAAGGAGCTTTCCTCACTAAGCTTTCGCTTACGCTCTCTCTCTTTTCTTAAACCAATAATGCAGAGCATTAAAGTGCATTGAGGGCAGCAAGGAGGGCAAGCAATCAAGTGGAGGTTAAGCTCATGTATGAGAAGGTTTTCTTAAACACTTTTAGCTTTTGGCATTTGGCAATGGGGGACCTATGTTGTTATTTTGGGAGATGTTTGGAACTCTCTAGGTTGGATTTATGTTGTTGATAATGTTGGTTTTTTGTAATTGGCCATTATGTGTTGGTTTGAAGGTTTTTGTGCATGAATGGTTGCTTGTGTAGGAAGCATGCCTTTAGATTTGGGGCTTTTCATATATGTTGATATAATGATGAATTGTTGATGCAAATATATCTCTTGGATGTTGTATGAGTTGCTGGTAAAGTTTGATAGCATTTGGAGCATGATTGGTTGGTCAATTGCATGTTTAGGCAAGCAAATTTCTGCATTTTGTGCAGGCCGTATCGGAACAGTGCCTACCGTTTCGGAACGGGTGCCTCGAAGCAGCCCAGGCGTTCGAAACGGGTGACACTGTTCCGAAACGGAAAGGCTACTGTCAGCCCTCGTTTCGGTACGCGTTGCGGAACGGCCCCGCGTTTCGTAACGGGCTGTCTCCCGTTTCGGAACGGATGACCGTTGGGGGCTGACATTGGCAGTTTTATGTTTCAAAATGTTTACAGTTTTATATCTCTTGGATGACCGTTCGAGCTGAAATTTGACAGAGATGCATGAAACATGATTAATTTCAAGATGGTAACTTTAATTTGGGTAAAGTCCTTATATTTATCAGATTTTACAATTTGGTCCCTAAAGTTGTTAATTGTTCAATTGGGTCCCTGTTTGATCTCTGATGTTTATGTCTTTTGGTATGTTGTTTGAATGATCATATCTAGGGTTAATGTGCACATAGACAAGCTTAAAAAGAAAAAAAAGGGTCGTTAATCAAGGTTGACTTTCGGGTTGACTTTGGTTTTCTCCGTGTGACTTTCTTAATTCGGGTCAACCGTCTAGGCGGGGTTAAGGGGGTTACATTGTAGATCTAGGAGATGTGAAAATATGCAAAGTACACACAAATGAATAACATTGATGATCCTTTGACGAAGCCTATGGCATAGCAAAAGCATGATCGTCACACTAAGTCACTTGGTATTAGATATGTGAGTGATTGTTCTTAGTACTAGTGGGAGATTGTTAAAGTATGCCCAAAGACCAATCATATGATGATTGTATTAATATACTATCTTTACCAATTTTATCAAATAAAGGCATTGCCATTATTTTCTTCTGTTATATTTCTGTGCATCAAATTAACAAAAGACAATAATGTCCATATAATAATATGATTATTATTAAAAGATCCTTAGTTGACTATTATTATGGGCATGGATAATAATAATATATTTAAAGCTAACATGTTGTTGATTGATGACAATGTGTTGTAATTGACATAGTGTAGCCATTTACGGTGCACGTTTAACTGCATCAAAATCACACAAAAATATATGTTAAGATAGTAATGATCTCAAGTCAAAGGATCATACATATAGTTATCATTATAAGCAATATCGTGACAATTACATAATAATTCAATACATATGCTCATAGCGGGTCAATCCAATATGTTGTGGGAGATTGTTAGAGTATGCCCAAAGACCAATCATATGATGATTGTATTGACATATTATCTTTACCGATTTTATCAAATAAAGGCATTGTCGTTATTTTCTTCTGTTATATTTCTATTCATCAAATTAACAAAAGACAATAATGTCCATATAATAATATGATTATTATTAAAAGATCCTTAGTTGAGTATTATTATGGGCATGGATAATAATAATACGTTTAAAGCTAATATGTTGTTGATTGATGACAATGTGTTGTAATTGATATAGTGATGTCAAAATCAAAGCATGTATATGATGTTGGATAACAACATATTGGATTGACCCGCTATGAGCATTGTTGCGTGTAAATAAGACTCGCAATTGAGTGCAAGTATACACGACGTAAGTTATATAGTGATACGAAGTATCGGATATCGTCTCCACAGGGACTGGAAATACTTCTAACTTTAAAACTCTGTACAAGTAATATAGTGTAGGTGTTGCACTGTTCAGAGGACTTCTGTTGTGTATGTCGTCTAGCCTGTTTCGGTAGCACCTGTCGCGGCAAAGGTCTGTTGTTTTCATGGTAGCGATCAACAACTCTGTTACTTCAAGTTCGGCAAGAACCCCTGTTGTGACTTGTCCTATCCCTAGGTCCAAGTTCTGTCGGTGAACACGTCTTGGATGATACCTCCCGGCGTGAATCGAAGGATGAACAACAATTTTTGTGACTTCTTCCTTAGACGCTTAACCTTGTACCTATCCTTAGGCAACGATAGTTTAACCATAAACTGGAAAACTGTATTTACTCCTTTCGTATACTTAACTCTCCTGATATTAAGTAAATAGATAACCTCACAATGCTCTCCTGATACTCTTATGAGATGTTGAAACCAGAGTAAATAAACTTGAAGTTTTATTGATTGAATAGAAAATCCTAAGAAACAGTTTAACCCTTACAACTACTTTACAAGATTAACCCTTAGCCCTGGGATAAGTTTAAAACATGATGGGAAAGAGAAAAAGCTAGGGTTTTTGATGGAAGACGGCTAGGAACTAGGATATTCCTCTCTTGGTCGAAATACAAGCATATATATAGGCCTTGGGTGTAAGCTTTCTTAATGGCCAAGAGTACTAGTTTGAATTAAAGTACAATTTCTTTAAGACTAAATCTCTGAGTAGACGTCCTTTAATTCACCCTATCTTCTTGCTTTGACTTTCTCCTCAAACTTTGGGTAAGGCCTTCTTTGTGCTTCCGGGCTCCAAAAATTATGCGAGTGGTCTACAAAAATCAGACTTGAAACCCTCTATCAGTCGAACTCCACTTCGCATTTTCCATCTCTTCTTCTTCACTGTCGCCACTTCTGTCACGGCAGCTGTCACGAAAGTGATGTATGAGGCAGTTTTCTTCAACCCTTCACTCCAGCTCTGCAGTTATCTTCTGTTCCTCTGCTGCCCTGGATGCTGCCACGACAGGTACCTGCAAGAATTGATCGAAATCAACATCATCTGTGCAAAATTATCCGTATGTGATGTTTATGCAAATTCTATCGTAAAATGCAACTAAACATGCTTAAGTGCATCAATAATATGGGTAAATGAGGGTTAAAATATAGAACATTTATGCACTCAACACAACTCCAAACTCAAGTTATTGCTTGTCCTCAAGCAAATGCAATCTAACTAAGAATGAATCTTTTTGGCTTTGGCTTAACTCAGTGAACAACCATTACCTACAGCACCTTATCCATCAAGTAAAATACCTTTTTGAATGTTTACGGTCCTATCCGGAGCAATACTATAATTCTCGTGTGTGTGTGTGCAGGTTTTGTGAACAAATATGAGCTTAGACTCTTTAGCAACTAGAATAATTACTTTACTCACTTGAGTTTTACTTCAAAAATAATTCTTAACTAGAGCCAATTTCGGGCACCTCTAGTTTTCTTCTAAAGTTTTTCTATTTCTACTAGAGCCGGTTTCGGGCACCTCTAGTTTATTTTCCTAGAGCCAGTGTTAGGCACCTCTAGGAGTACTTCTAGTTATTTTCCTAGAGCCAGTGTTAGGCACCTCTAGGAGTAAACTGAGTCTAAGTTTTCTTTCTAACTCAAGTGGCTAAGCTTCCTATTCTAAGTTTACTAACAAAGTCTTAACAACATATAAGTCACAAAAGTGTTTTAAGAGTTCAGAACTATAGTAAGGCTCCTGATACTTCCTAAAACATTCTAAAGCTACTCTCATGACAGTGAATACCACGACATATAAAAAGTTCAAAAACTTAAGCCAATTTTTTTAGACACAAAAATAAATAGTTAAAAACACAAAATATAATAAGTTCATTAATAATATGAGGACTGCCTACCCCAAACTCGAGGGTTGCATTGTCCTCAATGCATGACAAATAGAAATATAAAAATAACATCACAAATAGCAAATAGAAGCACAGAAGATAGAAAGAAAAAAAAAACTTAAGTTGAAGTGCCAACATTGTTGTCGTCACTGCTGTCGTCTATGCGGAGCTATCGGCGGGCAGTTACTTTGGTAGTTGAGGCTGGCTTCGTAGTTGGAGAGGATGAGGCTACCTTCTTCTTTGCCTCTTGAGGTGGCTGGATTCGGGTAGGTAAAATTTTTGGAGCCTTGTTCAGAATCTCGAGCTCACTATCACTTTTGCTGCTGCTTCTACTGTCGTCTCCACTGTCGCGGCAGGGTCTCTCTACATCCATATCAAGCTTCTTTTTCTGCATAGGAGGCAAGTCCTTGGCTATTTGGCAGACGACATAAGGTTTAGAGTCTGAATCATCTTGCCAGACTGAAGAGGAGGAGAAACCTTCGAAATATTTTGGATAAATTTCTGGTACTGGTTCCTTTCTCTTGGCTCCTCGAGATGGCTAGTCCTTCTCCTTGGGAGATGTGGGAGTACCCAAGGGTGATTCAGCCCTTCTGTCGCCTGGTCCTATCGCGGCAGATGGCGAGGTGGAAGCAGCTGTCGGTGTGGCGTTCTTGGGAAAGGTGACAGGCGATGAGGCAGAAAAAAGGTTTTTTTGAAAGAGAGGAAACTGTGCGTTGGGAAAATTAAGTTCAACTTTAATAAAATTTACCATTGTAGTGTGGAAGTCCCTCATATACTCCATGTATCCTTGCTGTCGTGCCTCCATTCGTTTCAGCAGGTGAATGATTTGGCTAGAGGAAGTGCCTTCTGGTCTATCAAGTTCTGTCTGATCAGGCTCTGCCGTGGCAGGTTCTGTTGAGTCGGGTTCTGTCGTGGGCTCTGTCGTGATAGAGGGTCGATGTATGCCATTGGTGGTTGCCTTAAGCTCCATCAGGCTGTAAAGATTTTGATGTGTCCACCCCTTGCCTTGGATCTTGACATCCTCTTCAATTTCGGGGATGTTGTTTTCTCTACAAAAGGCTGTGATTAAGTAAGGGATGAAGAGGGGGCCCTTATCCTTCTGTGCGCACTCGAAAATTCCATCGAGGATGTACTTCCCCACGTTGATCTGTCGTTCGTTGATAATGAAGTGAACGAGGGCCAGCCTTTGTCTTTCCGCTGTCGTGTTATGAGATGTGGGCATGAGGCGTTTCTTCACGAAGTAGTTCCATAGCTTTGCAGTAGACATGAGTTGAGTCCTTCGAACCGTCCACCGATGTTTTGGGTCGTCATTCCAGCTGGTGCCTTCTGCAGTGAGGTCTGCCATGATGCTGTCGTAGTCTACCAACGACAGATTGCTGATGAACCGTCTGTGCTCGTCCTCTTTCCTGCCAATGTACATGCCATACAGAGAATTTATGTAAGCTGGTTCTAACTCGATTGTCTTAACCCTGATGGTGACTTGAGATGTGTCCTTATTGGTGATAGCATCATAGAATTCTCGTACGAGGGTGACATTCATCTCCTCTAGTTGTTCAGCAAACATTTGCCATTTCAGACCGATGAATCTTTTGGCGATGAATCCTTCTAGATCCAGATCTCCGGTCTTCTTCAGGTAAGTAAAGCCCCTCTCCTCCCACGGGAGTGGAGACTGTCTCCGGTCTTCTTCAGGTAAGTAAAGCCCCTCTTCTCCGATGAATCTTCAGTCTCTTTTCTAAAAAGATTCGTAGTATCTTTTCTTCTTTTCTGCAGAGGCGAACCTTCTTCGGATTCTACTGTGTGTGGGAGTGGAGACTGTCGCGGCAGAGGTAGAGGCAACTCTTCTACGGGCTGATCTCATCGTCATTGTAAGGGTACTGTGGAAAAAAGGAAAGAAAATACTGAAAGCTAAAAAAATTCTGAAACAGAGTATAGAGAGTAGAATGAAGGTGAAAAATGAAATGGGAGTGAGGGTTTATATAAAACGAGATTTCTGCCCATTGAAGCTGTAACAGTTGGCGTGGAAAACGGAGCCAACTGTCACGCGTTTTCGGGTTGCGTCTGTTACATGTTTCTTGTTTTTCTCGCGTCTGCTGCATGTCTGCCGCGACAGCAGGTGACAGGCTGGCTTTGCGTGTCTGCCGCGACAACTGGTGACAGTCTGTCACGACAGCCTTTTTACCCATTGAGCTCTCTCTCTTGGGCTTCTTGGGCTGAGGTGATTGTGATGGGCTGGTTTATTCCTTCTCTTTCCTCCATTTCTTTTATTTGTTTGAAACTGAAATAAACTAATATTAAATTCCTACTTACTAAAGAAATAAAAATAAAAGAAATAAAATAAAAATAAGTTGAGTTAAATTAGGGATGCCTTGAGGGGCATCTCCTAAAGTAACCACTTCTTGTTCTCTTGGGGCTTCAGTCCCCTGATAGTGCTTGAGTCTCTGTCCATTGACTTTGAACTGGTGCCCGTCCTTGATAGATCTTATTGTGATGGCACCATGGGGAAAAGGTCCAGACCATCTAGATTTTAGCTTCCCTGGGAAGAGCTTCAACTGGGAGTTGAACAACAACACCTTTTGGCCTGGTCTGAACTGTCATAGCAGAAGTTTTTTGTCGTGCCACTTCTTTGTCTTGTCCTTATAGATTCTGGCGTTGTCGTAGGCCATTGCCCGAATTTCTTCAATTTCGTTTAAATCCAAGAACCTTTTCTGCCCTATTCTATCCCAATCCATGTTAAATGTCTTAATAGCCCAGTATTCTTTATGTTCTATCTCGACAGGTAGGTGGCAAGTTTTTCCATAGATGAGTCGGTAGGGTGACATTCCCAATGGTGTTTTGAACGCAGTCCTATAGGCCCATAATGCATCAATCAAGTGAAGAGACCAGTCCTTCCTAGTTGTCTTAACCATCTTTTCCAGAATGTTCTTTACTTCTCTATTGGAGATCTCGGCCTGCCCATTGTTCTGAGGGTGATATGCTGTTGCGATTCTCTTTTTCACTCTATACTTCTTCAATGCATTAGCAATGACCCTATTGTCAAAATGCCTACCCTCATCACTAATGATTGCCCTGGGGATGCCAAACCTGGTGAAGATGTGTTTGTGTAAAAATCTTTGAACGGTTTTCACATCATTCTTTTATGTGGCGATGGCTTCTACCCACTTGGACATATAATCTACTGCCAGCAGTATATACAGGTTCCCACAAGAAGCTGGGAATGGTCCCATGAAGTCGATTCCCCAAACATTTAAAATTTCAACTTCGAGAATGTTCTACATGGGCATCTCATGCCTTCTAGAGATGTTTCATGTCCTTTGGCACTTGTCACAATGCTTGTAAAAGGCTTGTGCATCTTTGAACAGTGTAGGCCAAAATAAACCGGACTGCAGAACCTTTGCAGCAATTTTGTTTCCTCCAAAGTGTCCTCCATAAGGAGCAGCATGGCAATGGTGGAGTACTTCTTCTTGTTCTTCCTTTGGTATGCATCTCCTGATAATATGATCTGCACAATGTTTGAACATAAGAGGTTCGTCCCAATAATAATGTTTTGCATCATTTTGGAACCTCTTCCTTGTTTGATAGTTAAGTTCAGGAGGTAATAAACCACTAACGAGATAGTTTACTATATCAGCATACCAATGGATTTCAAAAAACTTACTTGTTGCCGTGGCTGTCGCGACAAGACTTGTGTGTACTTCCATGGCAGTGAACAACTGCTCATCAGGGAAAGTCCCTTATATGTTAACCATGTTTTTATCTTGATCCTTTCCCATCTTCAGTCTTGACAAATGATCAGCTACTTGGTTTTCTGTTCCCTTTCTATCTTTGATTTCTATATCAAACTCTTGGTGAACATGTATTTTATTGCTGAATGATCCGTGTGAACCACCACTTTTGTTCCAAGTATGTATGGTCTGAACTTGTCAAAGGCAAATACCACAGCTAACAACTCATTCTCTATCGTGGTGTAGTTTATCTGGGCATCGTTTAAGGTCTTGCTGGTATAGTGTATTACGTGGAAGAGTTTCTTCTTCCGCTGCCCTAGTGCTGCCCCCATAGCATAGTCACTGACATCACACATTATTTCAAACGGTAAACTCCAGTCTGGTGGCTGTACTATTGGGGCTGTTACCAGCTTCTCTTTCAGTGTCCTGAATGATTCAGTACATTCGGTATTGAAATTAAAGGCCTCATTCTGTTCTAACAAAAGACACAAAGGTTTAGTAATCTTAGAAAAATTAGCAATAAACCTGCGATAAAAACCTGCATTTCCTAAGAAACTCCTAATGCCCTTGATTGTGGTGGGTGGCGGCTGTAACCCCCTTAGCCCGACCTAGACGCTAGACCCGAACTACGAATATCACACGGGGAAAACAAAAGTCAACCCGAAAGTCAACATTGATTAACGACCCTTTTTTATTTTATCTTCTTTAGATGCACATTAAGCCTATATGGATATTCAAGAATCATGGGAGAGATAAGCACGGCGATCGGAAAACATTTAAGGACTCAATTGCAAGAAATACACTTTTAGGGACCAAAATGTAAATTTTTGAAAACATAAGGACTTTATAGATTTTAGTTTTACCAAACCTCAATTAATCATATTACAAGCCTTACTACCAAATTTCAGCTTTAAAAGACATTCCAAGCTCAAACAATTGCAACCACAACATTCAGGACTAAAATGTAAGACTTGCAAACTTGAACAATTCAATTACACAGCCCAACGGTCAACTGTTTCCGAACTCTGACACCTGTACAGAAACACCCGTAGCGAAATGGTGTTCACCGTTTCGGTACGCAGGTATGTTCAGAGAACCGTATCGGAACAGGCCACTCTAGTAACCAAAGTGTTCTGAAACACTTCCAGCCGTTCCGAAACGCCCTGGCCATTTCAGACACCCGTTTCGAAACAGCCAGGGGTGTTTCGATACACCCTGCCCAGAAACAACAGAAACTTCTGGATTTTTACTTCTAAACACCATCAAACATACTTTGAATCATTCCAAAACATATCAGCAACATGCCAAGCATTAAACCATCATATTACATCAAAAGCTATATACATTGCAAGCATTAAGCACTCCAACTCATTTATCTCATTCAACACAAGATCTTGCTTTTAACTAAAGAGCATAGTAATATCAAAATACGAAAAAGAAGATCCAAATATCGCAAATTGATCATCAACAAGTATCAAACCATAAACCGAACTTACTCAAGGTAAACAATCTCATTACACAACAACGTAAAGGATTCTCCCCCCATTGTCTTTATTATCTATAGCTATAAACCAAAACATACTTCTCAAGTGGAGCTCTTCTTGAATCCCTTGCTTCTTGCTGTCCCAAATTCATTTCTCTGCATTGATGGACAAAAAGGAGTGTAAGCACATAATGCTTAGTGAGGAATGCTCAAAACCAAAACACCATCAATGCAACAAACCATAAAACCTTATTTAAATGTAATCACAACTCTATAAACCAAAGTATTGTTTGAAAACTTCATGTGAAACACCAATGCCTTAAATCATGCATTGCTCAACATAAAGATCAACATTAACCTCAAATGCATTAAGCAACTCAACCTCGAACAACATTCATGCAATAACTTCCATTTAAACCTTTTCATCCATAAATGCTTCATGCAAAGTTTAAACCAATTTCCTTAGAAACCATTTCCACTCCACACTATTCCTTTCTCATGCTTGAAAATCATTTCAAAGCAAAACACCATTTGAAACCTCATGTATCCAATATCTAACTCATGCATTCTACCCATGCAAAACTCATGGCAAAGCCACACGTGCTTGTTGCTCAAAAGCATTTCATAAACTCAAAACCTCCTTGCATAAGCAAATCTCCATTTGAAAACCACATGTACCATCTAGCTATCTCATGCATACAACCTATGCAAAACTCATGGCAAAGCCACTCATGCTTGTTACACAAAAGCATTTCATAATCTCATTATCTCATATGCAATTCTCATAGCATAAAACATTTCAAGCATTGGTACATTTGACACATATTTCATTTTCATATATTGGCATTTACATACTCTATTGTACACGGATATGCGGATAACTCACTAGACACTTCTGGTGGCATCTACCATCACCGTACTCACTCGTCTAGAACATAATTTCCGGTGGCATCTACCAACACCGTACTCACATGGCGGTTTCTACCTTCGCCAAAAGCTTGGGTATTTCACCAAGTCCGACCCCGATGGTATGCCCCTCATCGGTCTCATGGCAATAACTCTTGTTGCCAAAAAGCTTAGATATTTCACCAAGTCCTACTCCGATGGAATGCCCATCATCAGTCTCATGGCAATAACTCTTGTTGCCAAAAAGCTTCGATATTTCACCAAGTCCTACTTTGATGGAATGCCCATCATCGGTCTCTCTCTTTGGGATGAATCCCAAGAGCACGTACAAATTTTAGTTTATAGTGCACTCTACATCCTATTGATCGATCAATATATCCGGTAATCTTTACATCATCTATGCCAATATAGCATGTTAAAAACATCAACACACTCGCTATTTTTAAAGCATGCAACACCTTCAAGGCCAAAATGCCAAAAATTGCCTTTAAGACACAAATTAACAACACATACTCTCAAGGAATATCAATTTCATGCTTCCTTCATCAAACCAAGTTTGATAACCAACTCATATGCTTAAAAACCATGCTCAAACAACAAATTAAACCATATTGCCAAAACAATCACATCAAAATCCATTTTGATATTTTTCAAAACAAAATAGCACAAATCGAGAGAGAAATCTACTTCACTTACTTCCGAACTTAAATCGGCGTTTCAAGCCTAGATTTAAGTTCCCAAACCTCTTTTCAAAATCATTCCAAAGCTGGAAAACATGATCTCACTCACCGATACACAACACTATACTAGCCGACGATCCAACCAAGCGTTTGAAACCTCCAACGCAACCTCAATCGCTTCCGGATCGCTCTCCCCTATTTTTAACACATAAGAGAAGAGGATTAATGCATCACCATGCATTAAAATCATCAGCCATACAATCCAAACTCGCTGCTCTACTCAAGAACCTCATTTCGGCTACTAAAAACAACCGAAATCATCTCCAAACTCTTCCAAAACAAAGCCCAGCCAAGATCTATCACTTCTAACCATTTATGAACATCAATTAACATCAAAAAGCAACATAAACATGACCTTATACCTCCAGCAACAGTAGAACATCGAAACCACCCCAAAAACCACCATTCTAACATGCAAAACTTAGGAATCCAAACCTATTCGAGATTTGTTTCACTAAACCTCATTTATAACATCAATTACCATCCAAAATACATTAGAAAACAATCTCAAAACAGAGCCTAACTAAGAATCACGAAAATCATCAAGATCTCTCCAAGAATGTTGAGTTTTACCAAGATTTCATGTTTCTAACATTAAAGAAACTCAAATATCATTAACAAAGGATTGATAACTTGGGAATTTCAGTAAAGAACTGATCATTAGAGGAGAAGGACGAAGCTTACCTCTAATGGATGATTTCTCCTTGATTTGGGCAAGTTTTCATGAAAATTCAATGTAGAAATCAAGAGGATTTGATGAGGAATTGATTAAGAATCAAAAGAAGATTGAAATCTCATCAAATGAAGTGAAAATCAAAGTATAGTTGCTGGAGAGAATGTGTTTGGCTGAAAAGAATTTGAGAGAAAATGAAATGAGAGAAAATTTGTGAAAAGTAGTTATGAATAGTCAAAGGTAGTTTCTCATTTAATTAATCTTCATTTCCTTTAATTAAAACATTAATAAAATCACCCAAATTAAGGAAAAATCTGATGAAAACGTTTTGGTAAAATTAGCTCCTAAAAAATTCAAAGTTTCAATCCTTTACAAAACAGTCACAATTTCACTTTTGCAAAAACTGCGATTTGGTCACTACTCCGAATGTAGTATTTCCAAACCTTATTTTATAAAATTGATTTCACCATAATCATTCATATATTAAATGAGGATTTTTAAGTATTTTTCCATATTTTTAAAGCATCCTGAACTAGGTGTTCCCTAAATCTCCCTTAAAGATTCGAACCGTTCTCGACCGGTCCGTTTCAACCTCTATACTTCTAGGCCCAAAACCGGGGCGTTACAATGGCAGTTTTTGGATGTCTTCGATTTTGGCTCTGTCTACTTCTATGCCACGACAAGAGACTTTGTGTCCCAACACTTTGCCCTCATCTACCATAAAATGGCATTTTTCCCAGTTCGGTACAAGATTTGCCTCTTCACAACTTTCAAGCACTTTCTTCAAATTGCCTAAGCAGTTGCTGAAGCTATCTCCAAAGACGGAAAAGTCATCCATGAAGATCTCCAGGAAATCTTCCATCGTATCAGAGAATATTGCCATCATACACCGCTGAAAAGTTGTTGGTGCATTACACAGTCCAAATGGCATTCTCCTAAAGGTGTATGTTCCATAGGGGCATGTGAAGGTTGTCTTCTCCTAGTCCTCTAGTGCAATGGCAATCTGACTGTAACCTGAATAACCATCAAGGAAACAATAGTAAGGTTTACCCGCTAATCTATCTAGCATTTGGTCAATAAAAGGTAAGGGGAAGTGGTCCTTCCGGGTAGCTTTGTTCAGCTTCTGGTAGTCCATACAAACCCTCCAACCGGTCACATTCCTGGTAGGGATTAGCTCATTATCCTTGTTGGTTACGAAATTTATTCCTCCCTTCTTGGGTACGCATTGCATAGGGCTCACCCACTTGCTATTCGAGATGGCATAAATAATTCCAGCGTCAAGCCACTTGATAATTTCCTTTCGCACCACCTCTCGTATATCTTTGTTTAGTTGTCTCTGGGCATCTATCGTCGGCTTATGATCATCCTCCAAAAGGATTTTATGCATGCAAACTGCCGGACTGATGCCCTGGATATCGGCAATGGTCCATCCAATTACCTTCTTAGTTTTTGTAGCATACCAATCAGCTGTTGTTCTTGTTCCTGCATCAACTTAGAAGAGATGATCACGGGCAACGTATCATTGAGACCAAGAAAAATATATTTAAGCTGCCCTGGCAGGGGTTTAAGATCTAAAACAAGTGGTTGATCTATGGAAGGCTTTTGAATCATATGCTCATTAGAGGTATAGTTCAAAGGTTCGAAGAACTTACCTGGACGCATGCCTATCCAGTTTACCTCCTCAGGACCTTTAGTGTCAGTGTCTGAGGAGTTGTTGTCACCAGTGCTGTCGTGGCAGTCTTCTAGGTGGCTATGGCGACAATGACCAATTTGTCTGTCGTGACAGCTTGATCTGATGCAGGGTTGGTCAACAATTACATCTGATATTGACTTACATTCTTCCTGTACATCAGCTTGTATTATGGCCTGGAGAACATTTAGTTTTATCTGCTGGTCGTTGACTCTCATAGTCAGTTCTCCCTTCTCTACATCGATCAATGTTCTACCTGTGGCTAGGAAGGGTCGCCCTAGGATGACCGGTGCATTCTCGTCTGCTTCACGGTCTAGAACAAGGAAGTCAGCAAGAAATATTAATTTATCCACTCTTACTAGAATGTCTTCCTTTTTCCTTACGGCTGCACGTAAGACCGGTCTGCCAATTGAAGCATGACTGGGGTGGGTCTTGCTTGTCCAATACCTAATTTCTAAAAAACAGATTTGGGTATTAGATTAATACTAGCTCCAAGATCACAAAGTGCCTTATCCACATTGTAACACCCCAAATTTGGGCCTAGATGTTTTAGAGTTTGAATCGAACTGGTCGGGAACGGTTCGAATCTTAAAGGGAGGTTTAGGGAACACCTAGTTCGGGATGCTTTAAAAATATGGAAAATATCTAAAATCCTCATTTAATATATGAATGATTATGGTGAAATAAATTTTACAAAATAAGGTTTTGAAATACTACATTTCGGTGTAGTGACCAAATCGCAGTTTTTGCAAAGTTGAATAATGACTGTTTTGTAAAGGGTTGAAACTTTGAATCTTTAAAGAGCTAATTTTACCAAAATGTTTTTAATCAAATTTCTTCCTAATTTGGGTGATTTTATTAATGTTTTAATTAAAGGAAAATAAAGATTAATTAAAAGGAAACTACTTTTGACTTTTCATAACTACCTTTCATCAATTTTCTCTCATTTCATTTTCTCTCAATTTCATTTCAGCCAAACACATTTCCTCCAGAAATTAGCCTTTGATTTTGATTCCTTTTGATGATATTTCAATCTTTTTTTGATTCCTAATCTTTTCCTCATCAAAATCTCTTGTTTTTACATTGGATTTTCAAGAAAACTTGCCCAATTCAAGGAGAAATCAGCCATTAGAGGTAAGCTTCGTCCTTCTCCTCTAATGATCAGTTCTTTACTGAAATTCCCAAGTTATCAATCCTTTGTTAATGATTTTTGAGTTGCTTTAATGTTAGAAACAATAAATTGTCTTAAAACTCAAGGTTTTTGGAGAGATCTTGATGATTTTCGTGGTTGATGGTTAGGCTCTATTTTGAGGTTGTTTTCTAATGTATTTTGGATGTTAATTGATGTTATAAATGAGGTTTTATCAAACAAAATCCCGAATAGGCTTGGGTTCCTAAGTTTTGCATGCTAGAATGATGGTTTTTGGGGTGGTTTTGGTGTTCTGTCATAGCTGGAGGTATAAGGACGAGTTTGTGGTGATTTTTGATGTTGATTGATGTTTAGAAATGATTAGAAGTGGTAGATCTTGGCTGGGCTTTGTTTTGGAAGAATTTGGAGATGATTTCGGTTGTTTTTGGTGGCCGAAATGAGAGTCTTGAGTTGAGCAGCGAGTTTAGATGTGTGGCTGATGATTTCAATGCATGATGATGCATTAACCCTCTGCTCTTATGTGTTGTAAACAGGGGAGACATCTTCGGACGCCTTTGGTGTGGATCCAAGAGCTTAGATAGCATTTCGGCGAGCAAGCGAAACGTAATCGGTGAGTGCGTATGGTTTTAAAAGTCCTTGAGGGACAAATAAACAAGGTTTGGGGATTTAGGAAAGGTTTGAAACACCTTCCTAAGTCCGGAAGTAAGTATTGGCTAGATTGCTCTCTTAAATGTGGTGGTTGCCCCTAAAATGCTTTTACATGCTCATGGTTTGAGATAGATAAATTCCTACTGTTTTTATGCAAGATTTGTAGCATGAGATGATGCTTGCAATGATTTCATGAAATAACATGTTGCATAGTTGAGATTTGAGCTTTTGTTTTAAAGCATTGAATATGTTATGGTTTTGAATTGAGATGAGAATGATTTGGAAATGTTGCATGAAAAACAGTAGGTGAGATGATGTTTTGACATAATATATTGGCATAGATGTTGAGATACTTACCGGATATAATTGATCGATCAATAGGATGAGAGTGCTCTATAAACCAAAAATGCATACGTGCTCTTTGGTTAAATCCAAAGGGAGAGAACCGATGATGGACATTCCATCGGGTATGACTTGGTGAAATACCCAAGCTTTGTGGCGATGAGAGATTCCGCCATGTGCGTACGGTGATGTGAGATTCCACCGGAAATTATGTTACTAGACAAGTGAGTACGGTGATGTGAGATTCCACCGGAAGCGTCAAGTGGTTAGAGAATGTTGTCCGCATATTCGAGTAATAATGAGATGTGAAATGCCAGTATAATATATGGAAATGCTTTTGATTCACATGTACCTTTATTAAGATGTTTTATGCTATGATAAATGCATATGAGATTTGTATATGAAATGCTTTGGTTTAACAAGCATGTGTATGGCTTTGCCATGAGATTTGCATTGGTTTAAATGCATGAGATAGAATTGAGGTACATGTGTTTTCAATGAGAAGTTGCTTAGAAATGGTTTTCAAGCATGAGATAGAATGAGCATGTTGTGGAAAAAGCTTTTAAGAAAGTGTTTTAAAGAAAGCATTATTGTGTTGGTTTTCTTTAGAGCATGCCTCACTAAGAAATTGTGCTTACGCTGTCTTTTACCAATAATGCAGATAATTGAGGTGTATTCGGGCAGCAAAAAGGTTGAGAAAATCCAAGGAAGTGCAAAGCTCGTGTATGGTGATGTTTTCATACACTTTAGTTTGGATATTTGGCAACGGGAAACCAAGGTTGTATTTGGGAGATGTGTTTGAACTCCCTAAGTTTGTGGCATGTTTGTGATGGCATTTTTGAGTTGTAAATGGTCCTTTTGGTTGGTTTGAGGTTTGGGAACTCATATTTGGATTTGTGACTAGGAAGCATGCCTTTAGATTGTGTGTTTTAGTGTTTAATGCCATGTTTTAGTCTAAGGGTCCAAATATGTTCCTTAATGTCTAAATGAGTTGCTGGTATGTTTTGAGGACCTTTGAGGCATGTTTGATTGGGTTAAAAGGTGAAAAACCAGCAATTTCTGCTGTCACTGGGCAAAGTATATCGGAACACCCTCCAATGTTTCGAAACGGGGGCCTGTAATGGCCATAGTGTTTCGGAACGGTTGAAGGTGTTTCAAAACAGTTTGGCTACTGATGAAGCCTGTTTTGATACTGGTCTCGGAACATACCCGAGTACCGAAACAGTCAACATCCTTTCGATACAGGCGTTTCGGTACGAAGGGTGGGCGTTCCGATACAGTTGACCGTTGGATGCTGTTTTGAATTGTTTTAAGTTTCCATGCTTTACATTTTAGTCTCGAATATTCTGGATGCAATTGCTTGAGCTTGAGATGTCTTTTTAAGCTGAAACTTGACAGAGAATCTTGTAACATGATTAATTTTAAATTGGTAAACCTAAAATCAGATAAGTCCTTCTAATTTCAAAAAATTACATTTTGGTCCCTAAACGCGTAATTTGTGCAATTGAGTCCCTAAATGTTTTCCGATCACTGTGCCTTTCTCTTCCATGATTCGTGAGTATACACATAGGTTTAATGTGCACCTAGACAAGATTAAAATAAAAAAGGGTCGTTAATCAAGGTTGACTTTCGAGTTGACTTTGGTTTTCCCCGTGTAATATTCGTAGTTCGGGTCAAGCGTCTAGGCCGAGCTAAGGGGTTACATTTGTTGGTATCAGAGCCAGGTTATCGAATAATTGGGGTTTGGTATGTGGTTGTTGTATGTGATTATGCATGATTGTGACTTTTCGGTGAAAGTATGATGTATGAATAATGATGTATGATTCAATTGAGATGAAATTGTGATGCTATGCTATGTTTGGAATATGGTTGGGGATCCCATTGCCATATCATTACTAGTGAAAAGAAATGGTTTCAAAAATGAGCTTGAGTACTTGGATTGCTTACCTTATTATGCCTAATTGTGTTTATTGCATTTTTGTCAGTGCATTGTTTTTATTATGGGGCCACGTAGAGAGATGAGAATCAATACTAGATCTATGGCTGAGAACGATAATGATAATGTAGAGAATGTTGAGGACTTACATCCTCCTCCCCCTGGTGGACCATCTAGTGGTGGTGGAGCTGGGGCTGGTGCTGTTGGAGTTGGTGATAGGGTTGATGGACCCGAGGGTGTTCAGGGGAAAGCTGCTCCTGATATGACCATGTTGATACATGCTATTGCTGGAGCTTTCCAGGAAGCAGTAGCTGGAGCTCATGAAGCTGCACCTCATGATGGTGCTAATGTGAGTTTGCCGTTGGAGCGTCTCCGTAGTCTAGGTGGGACTGAGTTTAGATGCTTAACACCGGAAGGTTCTGAGTCTTGGTTGGAGAGCACCAAGAGGATTCTTGGACAGCTGAATTGTAACAATGTCCAGAAGCTGGGATGTATTGTGTCACTACTGCATGGTGATGCATACACATGGTGGACGACCACTATCTCTGGGATGGAGGATGATGAAGTGACTTGGACATTCTTCTTGAATGCGTTCAAGAGAAAATATCTAGTAGTTTGCTACCTCGATGAGAAGAAGAGGGAGTTTATATCTCTTACAAGGGAACATGTCTGTGGCTGAATATGAGATTCAGTTTGTTCACCTTAGTCAATACGCACCTGAGCTAATTCCTAGCGAGAGGGAAAGGTGTGAGCGGTTCCGTTATGGGCTGGTAGCGGATGTGAAGACCTATATGCTTGCAGCTGATTACACTGATTTCAATGTCTTGGTCACTAGAGCCAAGGACATTGAATTGAATCTTGGTTTGGCGAGCCGAGCATGTGGATCTGGCTCGGGAAAGCGAGCTGCAGAACATGATTATGGTAGAGATTGCAACAAAAGGCATAAGGATATGAAGCTGCACTATGATGCTAGACGTGGGGGTGGTAACCCTGGGAGAGGTCTGCAAGGACCTAATGCTTTCTTAAGGACTCCTGAGTGTAACCGGTGTGGTAGGAGACACAGTGGTGAGTGTTGGGGTAACCTTGGGACATGTTGGAATTGTGGAAACCGAGGGCATATGAAGAAACATTATCCTCAGCCGCTGAGAGAGGGACAGGTTCCGGCGAGGGCAGCTGAGCCACATAGTGGTCGTGGGCGCGGCCGTGGTAATTTTCAGCGTAGAGATGAGGGTGGAAGGAATGGTGCGCATGTGGTGGCTGTACAACCTGAGGGTGGCGGGTAGGCTCGAGTGTATGCCCATCGTGAGGGAAGGAATGACACGGACGTGATCACAGGTACCTTTACTTTGCAATCCTTGTCATTACTTTCTTTGATTGATTCTGTTTCTACACACTCGTACATATTGCGTGAACATGCTCGAATGCTTGGTTTTCCTGTTGAGTCTTTGGATGTTGGTATGCGTGTGACTAGTTCCATTGGTGAGACGGTTGTAACAAGGAAGTTGTATAGGAGATGTCCCTTAAAGATGCAAGGCCATGTATTTCTTGTGGATATTATGGAATTGCCATTCTATGGTTTTGATGTAATCCTTGGCATGGATTGGCTTGTTGAGAATAGAGCCGTTGTGGATTTTGAAAGCAAGCGAGTTTCGTTGAAACTAGCGGATGATTATGAGGTGGTGGTGGTGGGTGAGAATGTGAAGTTTCTAGCTAATGTGGTGTCGACGCTTGAAGCAAGTCGGATGTTGCGTCAAGGATGTGAGGCTTATCTAGCCTTTGTTTTGACAAGTTCAAAGGAAGTGCACGTTCAGGATATAAGGACCATGTGTGAGTTCCCTAGAGTGTTTCTGGAGGAATTACCTGATTTGCCGCCTAGTAGAGAGGTTGAGTTTGGAATTGAGCTGTATGAGAACACAACTCCGGTGTCCATTGCTCCTTATCGCATGACACCCAAAGAGTTGAAGGAGTTGCTTGACCGTGGCTTCATTCGGCCTAGTGTCCGCGTCTGGCAGTGTAGTTTACAGTTCAACATGATCATTGTCCATATATTCTCGGCATGTCTGTCGTACTACCGGGGCAAAAGGAGGTTGTCGGTTGTCTTGAGCATAAGCAGGAGGATTAACATCAACCATGGGGTTGTTGTTATTGTTGTTGTTATTTACCCCATCGCCTTCTCCTTCGTTCTCCATTGCTTCAAGTCTTTCCTCGAGATAGCGGTTTCATTCTATCAACAGTCGGGCTTGGTTCCTGAGATGGTACGTACGATCGATTTCTGGGTCTAGTTTGTATTCAGGATCTGTACCGCGTCTCGATCTGCGCATAAGCAAGAGAAGAAAACCTTGTGAAAAGCACAGGGAAATATAACAACTAGAAATAGAAAAGAAATAAAAATAAAAGGCACAATAATTAAAGGTAAAGGTATGTTGCCAGTCCCCGGAAACGGCGCCAAAAACTTGTTTCGTGTAAATAAGACTATTGCAATTGAATGCAAGTATACACGACGCAAGTAATATAGTGATACGAAGTATTGGATATCGTCTCCACACGGACTAGAAATACTTCTAACTTTAAAACTCTGCACAAGAAAAGATATAAATTTAATAAGGAGTTTTGAGAAGTCTTGAAACTAAACTAAAATAGATGAAGAAATCAGTTTGAGAAAGTAGGCCGGCATTGATTTGTTTAGTAGTACAGGTGTTGCACTGTTCAGAGGACTTTTGTTGTGTATGTCGTCGAGCCTGTCACGGCAGCACTTGTCGCGGCAGAGGTCTGTTGTTTTCACGGCAGCGATCAACAACTATGTTACTTCAAGTTCGGCAAGAACCCCTGTTTTGAATTGTCCTATCCCTAGGTCCAAGTTCTGCCGGTGAACACGTCTTGGAGGATACCTCCCAGCGTGACTCGAAGGATGAACAATGATGTTTGTGACTTCTTCCTTAGACGCTTAACCTTGTACCTATCCTTAGGCCAAGATAGTTTAACCATAAACTGGAAAACTGTATTTACTCCTTTCGTATACTTAACTCTCCCGATATTAAGTAAATAGATAACCTCACAATGCTCTCCCGATACCCTTATGAGATGTTGAAACCAGAGTAAATAAACTTGAAGTTTTATTACTTGAACAGAAAAACCTAAGAAACAGTATAACCCTTACAACTACTTTACAAGATTAACCCTTAGCCCTGGGGTAAGTTTAGAACATGACGGGGAAGAGAAAAATCTAGGGTTTTTGATGGAAGACGGCTAGGAACTAGGTTATTCCTCTCTTGGTCGAAATACAAGCATATATATAGGCATTGGGTGTAAGCTTTCTAAATGGCCAAGAATACTAGTTTGAATTAAAGTACAATTTATTTAAGACTAAATCTCTGAGTAGGCGTCCTTTAATTCGCCCTATCTTCTTGTTTGACTTTCTCCTCAAACTTTGGGTAAGACCTTCTTTGTGCTTCTGGGCTCCAAAAATTATGCGAGTGGTCTAAAAAAATCATACTTGAAATCCTCTATCAATCAAACTCCATTTCGCATTTTCCATCTCTTCTTCATCACTGTCGCAACTTCTGTCACGGAAACTGTCACGATAGTGATGTATGAGGCAGCTTTCTTCAACCCTTCACTCCAACTCTGCAGTTATCTTCTGTTCCTCTGCTGCCCTGGATGTTGTCACGACAGGTACCTGCAAGAATTGATCGAAATCAGCAACATCTGTGCAAAATTAACCATTTGTGATGTTTATGCAAATTCTATCCTAAAATGCAATTAAACATGCTTGAGTGCATCAATAATATGGGTAAATGTGGGTTAACATATAGAACATTTATGCACTCAACAAGCATATGTCTTGGATTATTATGTAATTGTCACGATATTGCTCATAATGATAACTATGTGTATGATCCTTTAACTTGAGATCATAACTATCTTAACATATATTGTTTTGTGCTTTGATGCAATTAAACGTGCACCGTAAATGGTTACACTATAAAGACTGACATTGAGAATATCATGATATATGTAGTGGGGTATGAATGGTCGAGAGGATTTGTCCTTCCTACATAATAGGAAACATATCACAAGCCACTTGATTGAGTAAGACTAGAAATACATGGCCATGCTCGAATAAGTTGATATGAGATATCACATATAATTCGTATGTTGTCTACTCTAGATATCGAGAACATATCACATTGCTAGATGTCACTCATTGTTTGTGATATTGGAATAGTTCTGATAATTGCTACTAATGTTACTGGAACCTACAGGGTCGCAACCCAGGGTTGAAAAGAGCAATTAATAAATAAGTTACATATGTACAATTTAGTTGTACATATATAACATGTATAATTAATATTAAGACATATATATTTGATATAGATGTTAAAGTATTTTACATAGAATTTCGAATTTAAAATAACTAAAGTAATTATAGTTCGGAATTAATTAAAATCCTATGCAGTTAGGGTAACTTTCTATAAAAAAGGGTTAATGGTCTAGCAGCTGTATAACCCTTTGAAACGTATTTTTCTCAAAATGTTTTGTGAAAAAGAAAATTGCTCTCAACTTTTCAATCAGGTGAACTGAGTAGAGGCTGCGACGATTTATTCGTGGAGGCTAATATTCGTATCGTTCGTGAGATCGTTAGACGTTTCTGTTCGTGCTGTTTATCAAGGAACTCAATGTAAGTAAACCTATCTCTTCCTCCTGAATTCGGATTAAACGTACATGGATCGCTGGTGAGATCGTCATGTTTGTTTTTCCACTGCTCCATGGGGTGCACAGATGATCTAACACATAGTACTTCATCGATTCGAAGAGACCAGTCCTTTTGATAGGGATTAACCACCTTTTCAAGGATTGCTTTCAATTCTTTGTTTCATATCTCGTCCTATCCATTCGTCTTTGGGTGGTACATTGTAGCAAGCTTGTGTGTGATGCCGTACTTCTTTAATGTCGCGGCAATGAGTCTGTTGTTAAAGTGCTTTCCTTCGTCACTAATGATGGCTCTTGGTATCCCAAACTGTGTGAATATGTGTTTTTGCAGGAATTTCTGCACAGTTTTTGAATCATTGTTTGGTGATGGAATTGCTTCGACCCACTTGGACACATAGTCAACTGCTAGCAAAATGTACAGGTTCCCACAGGATGATGGGAATGGTCCCATGAAATCGTTACCCCATACATCGAATAGTTCCACCTCCAATATGGTTTGCAACGACATTTCATTGCATCTGGAGATGTTGCCGGTTTGTTGAAATTGGTCACATTGCTTATGGAAATCTTGGGCATCTTTAAAGAGTGTTGGCGAATAGAGTCTTGATTGAAGTACCTTGGTTGTGGTTCTAGTTCCTCCTAAGTGTCCTCCGTATGGTGAGTCGTGACACCGTTGAAGCACTTCTTTTTGTTCCTCCTCGGGGACACATCTCCTTATAACCTGATCTGCGCATTGTTTGAACAAAAGAGGCTCGTCCCAAAAACAATGCTTAGCATCATGTTGGAACTACTTCTTTCCTTGATAGTTAAGATTATAAGGTAATACACCACTAACTAAAAAAATAACAATATCAGCGTACCATGGTGATGTCCCGGCCATCATGATTGTCAGTGGTAATGCCGCCGCAATGCAGTCCGTCAATGTCACGGCAAGGCTTGCTTCCATTGCCGCGGTAGTATCCTCTTCTGCTACTGAGGCAAGTAATAGATGCTCGTCTGGGAAAGAATCTTGTATCTCAGTGCTAGTGGCCTCCTTTCTTCCTGGTTCAAGTCTCGAGAGGTGATCGGCAACCTAGTTTTCTGTTCCTTTTCTATCCTTGATGTCGACGTCAAATTCTTGCAGAAGGAGAATTCATCGAATTAGTCTCGGCTTGGCATCCTTCTTAGAGAACATATACTTTATTTCCGAGTGGTCTGTGTGGACCGTCACCTTAGTTCCAATTAGGTATGATTGAAAATTGTCAAAGCCGAAAACTACAGCGAGTAATTCTTTTTCAGTTGTTGTATAATCAATATGGGCCTCATTCAGTGTTTTGCTAGCATAGTAGAACACGTGGAAGAGGTTGCTTTGTCTTTGGCCTAGCACTACCCCGACGACATAGTCACTAGAATCGCACGTAAGTTCGAATGGCTACGTCGAATCAGGTGGCACGATTACAAGTGGAGATACTAGCTTTTGTTTGAGTGTTTCGAATGCCTCAGTGCATTTGTCATTAAATTCAAAGGCTCTATCTTGTTCTAGCAAATTTCAAAAGGGTTTAGAAATTTTAGAAAAATTTGCAATACTTCTCCTATAAAAACTTGCATGCCCTGAAAAGCTACGGATGCCCTTGACTATGGTTGGTGGAGGTAGTTTTTTTTATTACGTCGATCATTGCTTTATCTACTTCAATCCCCTTTGATGGAATCTTATGGCCTAGTAATATGCCTTCGTCTACCATGAAGTGGCATTTTTCCCAATTTAGGACTAGGTTGGACTCCCCGCATCTTCGAATCACCTTCTCCAAATTGCCGAGGCAGTTGTTGAAGTCCTCGCTAAAGACTGAGAAGTCGTCCATGAATATCTCTAGGAAATCTTCCACCATATCGGAGAAAATTGCCATCATGCCCCATTGAAATGTTGTCGGGGCATTGCAGAGGCCGAACGGCATTCTTCTAAATGCCTGCATGTCATAAGGGCATGTGAAGGTGTTTTTTGCCTGATCCTCTAGGGTTATGGCAATTTGATTGTAACATGAATAACCATCAAGAAAACAGTAAAATGGTTTACCAGCAAGTCTATCTAGAATTTCATCAATAAAATGTAAGGGGAAGTGGTCCTTTCGAGTTGCCTTGTTCAGCTTGCGATAATCCATACAAACCCTCCAACTGGTCACAGTCCTTGTTGGGATTAACTCATTATTTTCATTTGTTATCACGGTCATTCCACCTTTCTTTGGCACACATTGCACTAGACTCACCCATGTACTATCTGAGATGGGGTAGATGATTCCGGCGTCAAGCCATTAGATAATTTCCTTTCTCACTACCTCTTTCATTGACAGGTTAAGTCTTCTTTAAGCCTCAATGGTAGGTTTATGATTGTCCTCCAAGAGGATTTTGTGCATACATACCACTGGGCTTATCCCTTTCAGATCGGCCATCGTCCACCCTATTGCCCTTGTATGCCGCCGCAGCAAGTTGATCAGGCCTTGTTCCTGTTCTGGCTGCAACTTAGAATAGATGATTACGGGCAAAGTATCATTGGTTCGCAAATAAACATATTTTAATTTATCAAGCAATTGTTTTAATTCAAGATCAGGTGGTTTCTCGATTGACAGTTTCTCAATTTTCCGTTCTTCTCCAGAATAATTGAGGGGTTCAAAGTACTCACCTGGATAAGAGGCTGCACAGTGTGCTTCCTCAATATCAGTTTCAATGATCTCTTCATCTTCGTCGAGGATGTCTAGAATACTGCCGAGGCAGTGCTTGCCGAGGCAGGGTGCATTAATGTCAAAATTGAATTCTACCGTGGCTTGCATCACTTGACACTCTTCCTGATCATCTGCACGTTTTAGAGTGTGCAGAACGTTGAGCTTGACTTTTTGATCGTTTACCCTCATTGTTAGTTCTCCTTTTTCTACATCAATCAAGGTCCTCCCAGTGGCTAAAAATGGTCACCCAAGTATGATGGGTGCATGTTCATCTGTCACACAGTCAAGGACAAGGAAATCAACAAGAAAAATAAATTTAACCACTCTTACCAGAATGTCTTCTATTTTTCCTTCTGGGTGAACATAGGAGCGGTCGGCCAGTTGAAGCATTACTGTTGTAGGTTTGGCCTTCCCTATTCCTAGCTTCAAAAACACAGATTTGGGCATTAAATTATGCTTGCCCTCAAATCGCACAATGCCTTCCCCACATAGTGATTTCCAATGGCCATACATCCTTTTGTTGCATCAACCGTCTCAAATTCTCCTATCCTTGTTCGCTTGGATACCATGTCCTTGGGGAATTTGGCGTAATTCAGCATTTTCTCTATTGCTTCCACAAAGACGATGTTGATATGAACCTGTTTCAAGATATCCATGAATTTCTTGAACTGATATTCTTACTTTTGACGTTTCAGCCTTTGTGGGAATGGTGGTGGGGGTCGCATATCCTCGATCCGTTCCTTGTCTGGTATTCTGATTTGCGGTAGTGGATCTGGGTTACCCATGTCCTTCTCGTAGTCATTGACCAAATTTATTGGTTCTGTCAGGGCGGGGTTGTTAGGTACTGCCGCGACATGACCTGTTACAGTGGAGGCTTCATTTTTCCTCAACATTTTCACTGGGTTGGGATTCTTTCAAATGCTTACCACTCCTAGTTTTGATTGCCTTACATTGTTCATGTGTTGCGCCTTTTAGTCTGGAGCTCAGAGTTTGCGCAAACTGCCATACCTGGGTTTCAAAGGATTTCAATGTTGCCTCGTGATTTTGTAGCTGCGTCTCTGTTCGGTCCATAAAAGTTTCTGTCTTTTTATTGAACCTGTCAGTGTTAGCCATGTATGCACTAGTTTGATTCATAAAAGCATAAAGAGTGTTTTCAAGGGAACTAGACTGCATTGGCTGTTGGGCTTGCATGTGTTGCTGCGGCTGCACGAGTTGTTGGAATCCTACGGCTAGAGCATTCTGACACTGCTGATTGGGGGCATTGTTAGGATTACTCCATGAGAAGTTGGGGTGCTTTTTCCAGGCTGGATTGTAATTGTTGGAAATCTGGTTGTTGTTACGATTGAAATTTCCAACATAACAGGCTGACTGCGGGTCCTGTGGGCATTCAGAAGAAGCATGGTTATCCCCACAATTCTCACAAAATAAATCTATTAACTTGACTTTCTGTTGGTTGCTTTTGTGATAGTAAGTTCATAACTATCTTTGTCAAGGTGGCGATCTAGGATGAAATGGAGCCCTCAGACTCTAATTCATTAACTGTGGTTTGACGGCGGACTCCTCCCCTGCTTGCCGTGCGGAACTAATAGTCATTCTTGGTCGCCCTGTTTAAGATTTCCATGGCTTCTTCTGGCTCCTTGTCTAAGAGTATGCCGTTTGCCGAGGCATCCAACATCATCCTAGTTGCCGTGTTTACCGCATTATAGAACATGGTCACCTGCGTCCATACTGGGAATCCGTGCAATGGGCATTTTTTGTAATAGTTCTCGATATCCCTCTCAACCCTCATGTATGGACTCGTCATTATCCTGTCGAAAAGAAGTGATCTCGTTACGTAATCTGTTAGTTAAATTTATAGGGTTAAAACGAGCTAGAAAATCACGACAAAGATCACTCCAGGATCTAATTGATCATGCTGGTATGCTGTTGAGCCAAGTTTGTGCCCTATCCCTCGGTTAATAGGGGAACAACTTTAATCTCAGAATATCCTCATGAACTCCTTGGATTTTGAATGAGTTAGAGATCTTGAGGAAGGACTTGAGGTGTTGTCTGGCATCTTCAGTTGTAGAGCCGCCAAATTGCCCCATCGTGTTGATCATATTAAACATCACGAGCTTCAGATCGAAGTGGGTGGCCTTGATCTATGGGATAACAACTTCAGGGTTTAGTCCGTTTAAGTCCTCTTCAAGGTAATCTCGGACTGTTGGGTGTCGTACTGGTGCAAATGGAGCTCGCAGATTTGCTCTATTTCCTGCCGGGAGCTGTCGTTCTTCAATAAGTGGTTGTCCATCGACAGGGTGCTTCCTATTAACATTGTCTTGCGGTGACACTTGGTTGCGGCCGCCGCCGCGAGGTAGGTCCTCGAGGTTCTGCATTGCGGCTTTTTTCTCTCTTCTAAGCCTTCTGTAAGTGCGTTCGATTTTCGGATTTGGATTTCGCAATGGGCTTCCTTGGATAGCTCTGGTCATGCACTGAAACGAAACCAAATTTTATTTGTAATAAAATATATAATAAAAATAAATAATCTAAATAAAAGAAAGAGTGCAAGAAAATAAAAACAAAAGTTGCCAATCCCCGGCAACGGTGCCAAAAACTTGTTGTGTGTAAATAGTGCTCCACAATTTGTGCAAGTATACATAACGCAAGTAATATAGGGATAAGTATATGAGTATCGTCTCCACAGAGATTGGTACTCAACCTTCGGTTCTATTCCCTTGCACAACAAAATAAAATAAAGTAACAACACAGATTAATTTGGTGAATTGAGGTAATCTAAAAATAATTAAACTAAGAGAATGCAGCAAATAAAGTAAAAGACTGATAAAGATAAGAAGATGGGTCGGATTAGAATGTGTCGTAGTGTGGAATCCTCATGACTTCTTTTCTATCTTGAATGCAGCAACGCACTATTGCTGTGGCAGAGGCCTAAATCCCTGCAGCGGCCGTAGTGGTTGAATCCCTACCGCGGCAATCCCTTGCTCGTGGGCAAAAGCAATTAAGGTTCGGCAAAGCGCATTGGATGGTTCCGCCTTATCCCTAAGCACAGAACACTGGTTGATGGCTGAACTCTGATGATACCACCCGGCGTGAATCAAAGGCAAACACCAATTGTTCATACACTTCTCTTTGTAACCCCCTTAGCCCGGCCTAGACGGTTGACCCGAACTACGAAGATTACACGGGGAAAACCAAAGTCAACCCGAAAGTCAACCTTGATTAACGACCCTTTTTTTTCTTTTTAACTTTGTCTAAATGCATATTAACCTTAGGTGTACTCTTGAGATAAGCATACTCAAAAATCACAGCAATCGGAAAACAATAAAGGACTCAATTGCACAACATACAAATTTAGGGACCAAAATGTAAAATCTGGAAATTAAGAGGACTTTACCAATTTTTAAGTTACCATTCTGAAATTAGTCATGTTTCATACCTCTCTGCCAAATTTCACCTCAAACGGACATCTCAAACTCGACCAATTGCACATACAAAAATCAGGACTAAAACGTAAAGCTTGCAAACCTCAAAACATTCAAATCAGTGCCCAACGGTCAAGTGTTTCGAAACGGGTCTAGACCGTTCAGAAACATGGGCTGGCAGTAGCCAAAGTGTTTCGAAACATCTCTGCCCGTTTCGAAACACCCAGGCCAAAATATGCACCTGTTTCGAAACAGGCAAGGGTGTTTCGAAACACCCTGCCCAGAAACAGCATAAAAGTTTGTTTTACACTCTTTCGACCCACCAAACACGCTCATAAGACCTCCATGTCATGCCAACAAGTCATCAAACATTAAAGGAACATATTTGAATCATCAAAGCTCAATCACGGCCTCAAATAAGAAAACCACAAGTCTAAAGGCATGCATCCTATAATGAAAAGCAAGCAATCATGAAATCTCCAAAACAAATACCAAATGGCCATTTACATGTTCCAAACATCATCATAGGCATTAAACCAAACTTAGGGAGTCCAAAGCATCTCCCAAAAACTCAATCTAGGTTCCCATTTCCAAATACCAAAAGCTAATAGTGTTGTGAAAATAGTCACCATACATGAGCTTAGACTTTCACTTGGATCCTTGACCTCCTTGCTGCCCTTAAAGCACTTCAATGCTCTGCATTATTGGTTCAAGAAAAAGAGAGCGTAAGCACACATGCTTAGTGAGAAATGCTCTAATGAAACAACACAATAATCCACTTTGTAAAAACACCTTTCCAAGGCCTTTAATTTCAAAACAACATTTATCATGCATCTATGCATACAAACCAAGCATCTCATGCTTCAATACGTCAACATGTCATATTGGCTTTCAAGTGATAATCCATAACCATTTTTCAACCCAAAACGCAATCGGATACGCGGATTACAAGCATTGTCCCATACGCTTCATACACACTACCAAACACTCAAGGTGGAGTTTACCGGTACAATCACAACCCCTCAACACCCGTGATGGAGTCTACGGTACAATTACAACCCCTCCACATCACTCATTGGTAGTTGTATAACATCACTAACGAGAACACGGGACACACAACACAAGATCCTCACATGGCATTTTAACCACCATTATGATCTTAGACATCTCGTTAGTGTACTTGGATGGAGTTTACGGTACAATTACAACCCCTCAACATCCAAGGCGACTTTATTCACGGTACACCCAATCCTATAGCCGGCTAACTATATCCGATTCAAGTACTTTTAAACCAACACATCACTTGCCAATATACATCAATTACCATCATCAATCCACTGTTTTTAAGCATTAAACAAAGCCATTACATAAACATGCATCACTATGCATCAAACCACATTTATCAATGTCCAAATCAAGGATCTCTTACCTTGAGCATCCTTCAACACATGGCTTACAAAACAAGCATTAAACATGCTAAAATATGCTTTCAAAACAGAATTTAAACATGCAAAATAAACACATTGCATTCAACCATCTCACGGTTCATCCGAAAGAGAGTTTCTCCAAAAAACTTACTCTTGAGCTTAGCTAAGTTGTTTAGACTTAAACTAAGCTCCCATAACCTTCCAAGATTGGTTTCAAAGCTGAAAACCAAAATTCACTCACCGATTCCGTTTCGCAAGCTTGCCGAAACGCCGATCAAGCCTCCGGATCAACACCACAAGGATCCGAAGATGTCTCCCCTGTTTTAAACACATCAAATCAGAGGATTAATGCATCATCATGCATTAAAATCTTCAACCAAAACACCTAAACTCGCTGCTCTCATCAAAACTCACATTTCGGCTACCAAACACAACCGAAATCACATCCAAACACCTCTACAACAATACCCAGCCAAGATCCATCAATTCCAATCATTCTTAAACATCAATTAACATCCAAAAAGGACCTAATCACGTCCTTATACCTCCAGCTATAGCAGAACATCAAAATCACCCCAAAAACCACCATTTTCCCAAGTAAAAACTTAGGAAAATCAACATATTCGGGATTGCATTGATTAAACCTCAGTTACACATCATTTAGACATCCAAAATACATCAAAAAGACATCTCAAAACAGAGCCCAATCATCTATTACGAATTTCTTCAAAATTAAATCCAAATCTTGCATTTTAAGCCAAAATCAAGAACACAACATTAAAACCTTTAATAAAACTCAATTTAAGGATTGAGAACTTGGGAATTTCAGTAAAGAACTGAGTATTTAGAGGAGAAGGACGTTCATACCTCTAAATGTGAGTTTCTCCTTGTTTAGAGCCAAAATCCTTGAAAATTCAATAAGCAAATGATGAGGATTTGGTGTAGAAATGATTAGAAATCATTTAGAGATTGAAATCTCAACTTTAGGTGTGAAAATCAAAGGAAAAGTGGTTGTTGAAATGTGTTTGGCTGAGGAAAAATTGAGAGAAAATGAAATGGGAAAATTTTGGCAAAAGTTAGTTATGAAACTAAAATATCTCTTTTCCCTCTTTTCTTTTTATTAAATTACATTAAATGAGTCTTTAAAATTTAAGAAAAATCTGGAGAAACCCTCCCTTGGGTAAATTAGCTCCTTAAAGATTCAAAGTTTCAATCCTTTTAAAACAGTCACCAACTTTTCAAAAATTACATTTTAGTCACTAACTTGAAATGTCATATTTCCAAACCCCATTTTGTAAAATTGATTTCACCACTCTCTTATATATAATAAAAGAGAATTTTTAGATATTTTTCCATAATTTTAATGCATCCCGAACTAGGCTTTCCCTAAAAACCACCTTTATATTCGAACCGTAATTTAAAGCGGTCCGGTTCAGACCCTAAACTTCCAAGCCCAAAATTGGGGTGTTACAACTCTCCCCCCCTTAAGAAATTTCGTCCTTGAAATTTTCCTGGAGGAAAAAGGTACGGAAACTGCTTCAACATGTCATCCTTCCACTCCCACGTGGCTTCCTCAACACCAAGATGCTTCCACAACACCTTTACCAACTCAATGGTCTTGCCTCGAAGAACTTTACTATCCGAATCCAGAATCTCCACCGGTTCCTCATCATAGGTCAAATCCGGATTCAACTCCACTTCCTCCACAGGCATCACATGAGAGGGATCCGATCTATACTTCCGAAGCTGTAACCCCCTTAACCCGGCCTAGACGGTTGACCCGAATTAAGAAAGTCACACGCGGAAAACCAAAGTCAACCCGAAAGTCAACCTTGATTAACGACCCTTTTTTTCCTTTTTAAACTTGTCTAGATGCACATTAACCCTAGTTATGATCATTCAAACAACATACTCACAGATCATAAACATCAGAGATCAAATAGGGACCCAATTGAACAATTTACAACTTTAGGGACCAAAAATGTAAATTCTGTTAATTAAAAGGACTTCGCCCAAAATAAAGTTACCAACTTTTAATTAATCAGGTTTCATGCTTCACTGCCAAATTTCAGCTCAAACGGACATCCCGAACTCACACAATTGCACATACAAGTTTCAGGACCAAAATGCAAACATTTTGAAACATATAACTGCCAATGTCAGCCCCCAACGGTCATGCGTTCCGAAACAGGGAGAGCCTGTTTCGAAACGCGGGGCCGTTCCGCAACGCGTACCGAAACGAGGGCTGGCAGTGGCCTTTCCGTTTCGAAACGGTGTCTTCCGTTTCGGACGCCTGGGTTGCTACAAGGCACCCGTTCCGAAACGGTGGCTACTGTTCCGATACGGCCTGCACAGATTGCATAGGAAAGGCTACTAAAAACCACAATTGATCAACCAAACATGCTCCAAATGCTACCAAACTTTGCCAGCAAGAAATTCAACATACAAAAGACATATAAGCATCAACCAAACATCACCATGGCATCACATATGAAAAGCCCCAATCTAAAGGCATGCTTCCTACTTAGCAACCCATTCAAGCATCAATACTTCAATTCAACCTCATAATGGCCAATTACATGTACCAACATTAACATCAACATTAAACAAACTTAAGGAGTTCAAAACATCTCCCAAAACATCCACATAGGTTCCCCATTGCCAAATGCCAAAAGCTAAAGGTGTTTAAGAAAACCTTCCCATACTTGAGCTTAGCTTTCACTTGATTGCTTGCCTTCCTTGCTGCCCTCAATGCACCTTAATGCTCTGCATTATTGGTTTAAGAAAAGAGAGAGAGCGTAAGCAAAAGCTTAGTGAGGAATGCTCATTAAAACCACACAATAATGCATTTATAAAACTCATTTATAAATCATACTTCAAAATACATTTAGACATGCTCACAAGCAATCTTAAACAAGCATTTCATGCTTCATATCATAACATGTCATATTGGCCACAAGTGATAATTACCATCTTTTAACAAGATCAACATAAGACTCACACATGGACTTTTAAACACCATTGTGATCTTATCCCCATGGACTTTTAAACACCATGGCCCATGGACTTTTAAACACCATGGCAAGGACCACACAAGGACTTTTAAACACCTTTGTGTTCTTAACAAGTTTCACCTCAAGGACTTTTAAACACCTTGACCCCAAGGACTTTTAAACACCTTGGCCCATGGACTTTTAAACACCATGACATGAATCACCCCAAGGACTTTTAAACACCTTGGAAAGGACCACACAAGGACTTTTAAACACCTTTGTGTCCGTAACAAGAATCATCCAAGGACTTTTAAACACCTTGATGTTCTTAAGTAAACAAGGCTCACTCAAGGACTTTTAACCACCTTGGTGACCTTAACCTTTTCAAAACATCACTTGCCAATATACATCATTTATCATCAATAATCCACTGTTTTAAAGCATTTAACCAAGCCATAAACATCATGCATCTTTAAGCATTAAACCACATTAAAACAATGTTCAAAAGCAAGGAACTCTAACCTTGAGCTTCCTTAAACACATGGCTTATAATCTCAGCAAACAAACATGCTAGATATGCTTTAAAAAACAGAATTTAAACATGCAACAAACACATTGCACCCAACCATCACATGGTTCCTCATCAAGAGAGTTTTTCCGAAAACTTACTCTTGAGCTTAACAAAGTTGTTTAGACTTAGACTAAGCTCCCAAACCTCCAAAACATTGGTTTCAAAGCCGAAAACCAAAATCCACTCACCGATTTCGTTTCGCTTCTTGCCGAAACACCAAATCAAGCTTCCGGATCACCACCACTTGGATCCAAAGATGACTCCCCTGTTTTAACACATCAAAACAGTAGATTAATGCATCATCATGCATTAATAGCTTCAATGAAAGCACCTAAACTCGCTGCTCTCATCCACACTCCATTTTCGGCCACCAAACACAACCGAAAATGCATCCAAACAACTCCTCAACAAAGCCCAGCCATAAACCATCAAAACTAAGCATCCATAAACATCATTTAACATCTAAAAAGGACCTAACAACATCCTTATACCTCCAGCAACAACAGATCCACAAGATCACTCCAAAAACAACCAAGAATCACAAGCTAAACTTAGGAAATTCAACCTATCCGGGATTGCATTAGTTAAAACTCAATTTCCAATCAATTTAACATTCATTTAACATCAAAAATACACCTCAAATCACTGTTTTAACAGATCCAACGAAAATCCATCAAAATCATCAAATCTTGCATTTTAAGCCAAGATCCATTACACAACTTTAAAAACCATTATAAATCATCAATTAAGGATTGAGAACTTAGGAATTTCAGTAAAGAACTTGAAGTTCAGAGGAGAAGGACGTTCTTACCTCTAAACTTGAGTTTCTCCTCTTTTAGAACCAAAAAGCTTGAAGAATCAAATGGCAATTGGTGAGGTTTTGTTGTAGAGATGATTAGCAATCAATAGGTAATTGAAAAGATGAATTTAGGTGACAAAATCAAAGAGAAAAGCTCTGGAGAAAGATGTTTGGCTTGAGAGAAAATGAGAGAAAATAGTTGAGAGAAAAGTTAGTTAAAACTAAAATATCTTCCCTCCACTTTGTTTATATTTAAAACCTTTTAATTAATCATTTAATATATTTAGAAAATCTGGAGAAACTCCCATTGGGTAAATAGCTCCTTAAAGATTCAAAGTTTCAATCCTTTTTAAAACAGTCACGCAGTTTTCAAAAATTACATTTTGGTCACTAGCCAAAATGTCACCCTTCCAAACCTCATTTTGTAAAATTGATTTCACAGTTCACTTATATATATTAAAAGAGGATTTTAGAACATTTTTCCATATTTTTAATGCAACCCGAACTAGGTTTTCCTAATTTCACCTTTTTAGATTCGAACAGCACTTTGACCGAACCGGTCAACGCCCAAAACTTCCAAGCCCAAAACCGGGGCGTTACAACTCTCCCCCCCTTAAGAAATTTCGTCCTCGAAATTTACCTGAAGGAAAGAGATAAGGAAACTGCTTCAGCATGTCATCCTTTCGCTCCCACATGGCTTCCTCAACACCTCGATGCTTCCACAGCACCTTTACCAACTCAATGGTCTTGCCACGAAGAACCTTGTTATCCGAATCCAGAATCCTCACCGGTTCCTCATCATAGGTCAAATCCGGATTCAATTCCACTTCCTCCACAGACATCACATGCGAAGGATCAGATCTATACTTCCGGAGCATAGAAACATGAAACACATCATGAATCTTCTCCAACTCTTGAGGTAACCTCAACCTGTACGCAACAGGACCCACACGCTCAACCACCTCGTATGGTCCAATGTACCTAGGGCTCAACTTGCCCTTCCAGCCAAACCTCATCACCTTCTTCCAAGGCGAAACCTTCAAGAACACACGGTCACCCACCGCATACTCAATCTCCTTACGCTTCAAATCCGCGTAAGACTTCTGCCGATCAGAAGCTGCCTTCAAACGCTCACAAATGAGCTTCACCTTCTCGGTGGTTCCTTTCAACAAAGCCGGCATCGAAACCAACTTCTGACCCGTTTCAGCCCAACAAAGAGGAGTCTTACACTTCCTCCCATACAAAGCCTCATAAGGTGCCATTTGAATGCTCGCCTGATAACTATTGTTATAAGCAAACTCAACCAAGGGCAAATGCTTCTCCCAAGAGCCCTGAAACTCAATCACGCAGCACCTCAACATATCCTCCAAAATCTGGATAACACGCTCAGACTGACCATCCGACTGAGGATGATAGGATGTATTGAAATTCAACCTCGTACCCAGAGCTTGATGCAAACACTGCCAGAACCGCGATGTGAACCTCGGATCCCTATCCGACACAATCGACTTTGGCACACCATGCAGCCGCACAATCTCAGCAATGTACAGCTCCGCAAGCTTATCCAAAGAAAACGTAGTATGCACAGGCAAGAAATGCGCACACTTCGTCAGGCGATCCACAATCACCCACACCGAATTCTTCTTCGATGGTGACAAGGGTAAACCAGATACAAAATCCATGGTAACCCTTTCCCACTTCCACTCAGGGATTCTCAACGGTTGCAACAACCCTGAAGGAAACTGATGCTCAGCCTTAACTCGCTGACACACCATACACTTGCTAACAAACTCCGCAACATCTTTCTTCAAACCCACCCAATAGTACTCATCACGAAGATCACGGTACATCTTAGTACTACCAGGGCGCATAGCAAAAGGACTACTATGACCTTCAGTCAGAATAGCACGCCTCAACTCAGCATCATTAGGCACCACTATCCGACTCCCAAAACACAACACTCCATCATCATTAAAGCAGAAATCCGAAGGTCTACCCTCCGCGATATCCTAAACATGCGGCACCAAGGAATCATCCAACAACTGTTTCTCCTTGATCAACTGAACCAAAGATGGTTTCACTTGCAACTCAGCCACAAGACCACCATCACGCGAAATACTCAAACTGGCAAACATAGCTCTCAGCTCAACAGCTACCTTCCTACTCAAGGCATCCGCTACAACATTAGCTTTTCCAGGATGGTACTCAATCGTCAGATCATAATCCTTGAGCAACTCCATCCAACGCTGATGCCTAAGATTCAACTCCTTCTGAGACATCAGATACCTCAAACTCTTTTGATCCGTGTACACAGTACACTTCTCACCATACAGGTAATGTCTCCAGATCTTCAAAGCAAAGACCACCGCAGCCAACTCTATGTCATGCGTAGGATAATTGCGCTCATGCACCTTCAACTGCCGCGATGCATAAGCCACCACCTTACCCTCTTGCATCAACACACATCCCAAACCAACATAGGACGCATCACTATACACCACAAACTCTTTCCCTGATTCAGGTTGAACCAAGATAGGAGCTTGCGTCAAAGCCGCCTTAAGCTTCTCAAAAGCCTACTGTCTCGCCTCCGTCCACTCATACTTAACATCCTTCTGCAACAACTTTGTCAAAGGTGCAGCAATCTTAGAAAACCCATCCACAAACCTTCGGTAGTACCCCGCCAAACCAAGGAAACTACGAACCTCATGAACAGACTTAGGAACCTTCCAATTCATCACTGCCTCAATCTTCTGAGGATCAACACGAATCCCCTTGGCAGAAACCACATGCCCAAGAAACACCACCTCCCTTAACCAGAACTCACACTTGCTCAGCTTAGCATAAAGCTGATTCTCCAACAAAGCTTGCAAAACAATCCTCAAATGCTCTTCATGCTCCTCCTCAGTACGCGAGTACACGAGGATATCATCAATGAACACCACAACAAACTTGTCCAGGTATTCATGAAACACACGATTCATCATGTCCATGAAAGCAGCAGGAGCATTTGCAAACCAAACGGCATCACAAGGAACTCATAATGCCCATACCTTGTCCTGAAAGCTGTCTTAGGCACATCCACATCCTTCACCTTCAACTGGTAATACCCTGACCTCAAGTCAATCTTAGAGAACACAGCAGCTCCCCGAAATTGATCAAAGAGATCATCAATTCTCGGCAAAGGATACTGATTCTTGATAGTCAACTTGTTCAACTGACGGTAATCAATGCACATTCTCATAGTGCCATCCTTCTTCTTCACGAACAAGACCGGTGCACCCCAAGGCGACACACTCGGCCGAATGAAACCACGCTCAAGCAACTCTTGCAACTGCGTCTTCAGCTCTTTCAGCTCCTTAGGTGCCATTCTATAGGGAGTAATGGGCACAGGAGTTGTATTCTCATACAGCTCAATTCCAAACTCCACCTCGCGATTAGGAGGTAAACCAGGCAACTCCTCAGGAAACACACTAGGAAACTCCTTCACAACCCTGATATCTTGCACACGCAACTCCTTAGAGCTAGGATTCATCACAAAAGCTAGGTAAGCTTCACAACCTTGCCTCAACATCCGGCTTGCCTCCAAGGTAGACACCACATTGGCAAGAAACTTCACATTCTCACCAACCACTACAACTTCATAATCATCCGCAAGCTTCAGTGAAACTCGCTTATTCTCACAATCCACCACAGCACGATGCTCAGCAAGCCAATCCATACCAAGGATTACATCAAAACCATAGAAAGGTAACTCCATAAGGTCAACATGAAATACATGATCTTGAACAACCAAAGGACACCTTCTATACAGCTTTCGAGTCACAACAGTCTCACCAAAAGAACTAGTGACACGCATACCAACATCCAAAGACTCAACAGGCAAACCAAGCAATTCAGCATGCTCACGCAATATGTAAGAGTGCGTAGATCCAGAATCAATCAAGGAAAGTAATGACAAGGATTGCAGAGTAAAAGTACCTGCGATCACATCCGCGTCATTCCTCCCCTCACGCTGAGCAAACACTCGCGCCTGTCCGCCACCCTCAGGCTATACAGCTACAACATGAGCTACACCTCGGCCACCTTCCTCTCTCCGCTGAAAATTACCACGGCCGCGCCCACGACCTCTCTGCGGTGCTGCAACAACAGGAGCACGAACATGGCCACCGGCCAACATAGGACACTCACGCCTCAAATGATCCGTAGATCCACAGTTCCAGCAACCATTACCAGCTGTCGCAACAGGAGCTTGCACCTCCCTTACAGCATGAGGACAATCACGTTTCATGTGGCCATGCGAACCACATATCCAACAGGCACTCGGATCAGCTCTAGCGTTGCCTCCCCGAGCAGGTGCTCCACCACCTCGCTTAGCCGAGGACTGATACTTCTGATCACGTCCCCTCTTGTTCCGTCCACCACCGGAACTATATTCAGCCGCTCGCTTACCAGTACTTGCTCCAGCACCTCTAGCAGATAAACCCAAGTTCATCTCAATATCCTTGGCTCGGCCCACCAACACATCAAAATCATCATACTCGGTAGCCAGCACATACATCTTCACATCCGTCACTAAACCATAACGGAACCTTTCACACCTCGCTCGCTCATCCGGGACAAGCTCAGGTGCGTATTGACTGAGTCGAACAAACTGCACTTCATACTCAGCCACTGTCATGCTCCCTTGGGTAAGAGACATGAACTCCCTCTTTTTCTCATCTAGGTACCTTACACCCAGATACCTTCTCTTGAACACATTCTGAAAGAATGTCCAAGTCACATCAGCTTCTGCCATCCCAGCAATAGTGGTTGTCCACCACGTATATGCATCCTTCTGCAGCAAGGACACAACACAGCCAAGCTTCTGCACATCAGTGCAACTCATCTGACCCAAGATCCTCTTGGTACTCTCTAACCAAGCCTCAGAACCTTCAGCAGACATACCCCTGAACTCAGTCCCTCCCAGACTGCGCAACCGCTCCAAAGGTAGTCTAACTCCAGCATCTTCCTGATGCCCAGCTCCACGAGCTCGAGCTACCGCTGCTTGAAAAGCACCAGCTATAGCTTGAATTAACACCGTCATGTTAGGAACAGCTTGCCCCTGACCAGCCTCAGGTCCAGCAGCCTCAGCACCAGCTGCAGCTCCAGCTTATTCAGCACCAGCACCACCACCACCAGGTGGAGGAGGTAAAACTGCACTCTCAACATTCTCCCCGTTTTCATTCTCATTCTGAGCCGTAGCTCGCACATTACTCCTCAACTCTCTACGAGGTGCCATACTGTAACTATGCAATCACAATGCAAATAAACAAAGTCAGGCCCAGCAAGGTAAGCAATCCAAGTACTCAAGCTCATTTCCAATTAAAATCAACATCATTTCATTAGCTTTGATTTGGCAAAGGGTACCCACAACATGCTTCATCACATCATACATCTCATTTGCAACATACATGCAATTCACTCAACATGCTTTCACCCAACAAGCATACAAAGCATACATACCTCAAACATTCGCATACACATTCCCAATTACTCGAGAACTCAGCTCTGATACCACCAAATGTAACCCCCTTAACCCGGCCTAGACGGTTGACCCGAATTAAGAAAGTCACACGGGGAAAACCAAAGTCAACCTTGATTAACGACCCTTTTTTTCCCTTTTTAAACTTGTCTAGATGCACATTAACCCTAGTTATGATCATTCAAACAACATACTCAAAGATCATAAACATCAGAGATCAAACAGGGACCCAATTGAACAATTTACAACTTTAGGGACCAAAAATGTAAATTCTGTTAATTAAAAGGACTTCGCCCAAACTAAAGTTACCAACTTTTAATTAATCAGGTTTCATGCTTCACTGCCAAATTTCAGCTCAAACGGACATCCCGAACTCACACAATTGCACATACAAGTTTCAGGACCAAAATGCAAACATTTTGAAACATATAACTGCCAATGTCAGCCCCCAACGGTCATGCGTTCCGAAACAGGGAGAGCCTGTTTCGAAACGCGGGGCCGTTCCGCAACGCGTACCGAAACGAGGGCTGGCAGTGGCCTTTCCGTTTCGGAACGGTGTCTTCCGTTTCGGACGCCTGGGTTGCTACAAGGCACCCGTTCTGAAACGGTGGCTACTGTTCCGATACGGCCTGCACAGATTGCATAGGAAAGGCTACTAAAAACCACAATTGATCAACCAAACATGCTCCAAATGCTACCAAACTTTTCCAGCAAGAAATTCAACATACAAAAGACATATAAGCATCAACCAAACATCATCATGGCATCACATATGAAAAGCCCCAATCTAAAGGCATGCTTCCTACATAGCAACCCATTCAAGCATCAATACTTCAATTCAACTGTAACGCCCCGGTTTTTGGGCTTAGAAGTTTTGGGCGTTGACCGGTTCGGTCAAAGTGCTGTTCGAATCTATAAGGGTGACATTAGGAAAGCCTAGTTCGGGTTGCATTAAAAATATGTAAAAATGTTCTAAAATCATCTTTTAATATATATAAGTGAACTGTGAAATCAATTTTGAAAAATGAGGTTTGGAAGGGTGACATTTTGGCTAGTGACCAAAATGTAATTTTTGAAAGTTGCGTGACTATTTTATAAAGGATTGAAACTTTGAATCTTTAAGGAGCTATTATTCCAAAAGTAGTTTCTCTAGATTTTTCTAAGATATTTTAATGTTTTATTCTGATTTTAAAACATAAGAAAAGAGGAGGGAAAGTCATTTTGGCTATTTTTTGTAACTAACTTCCAATTTTCTTTTCTCTCAACCCAAACACTTTCTCTCCAGAGAATTTCTTCTGATTTGGTCACCTAAATCTTTCCTTTCAACTCTCTTTTGATTCCTAATCATCATATCTACAAAACCTCCCAATTTGCAAGTTGATTCTTCAAGCTTTTTGGCTCTAAAAGAGGAGAAATTCAAGTTTGGAGGTAAGAACGTCCTTCTCCTCTAAACTCTCAGTTCTTTACTGAAATTCCCAAGTTCTCAATCCTTAATTGATGTTTTATAAATGGCTTTTAAGATTGTTTAATGGATCTTGGCTTAAAATGCAAGATTTGGTGTGTTTTTTATGAAATTTCGTTGGATCTGTTTAAGCAGTGTTTTAAGGTGTTAAAATGATGATTAATGAATGTTAATTTGATAAGGAATTGAGTTTTGATTAATGCAATCCCGGATAGGTTGAATTTCCTAAGTTTAGCTTATGATTCTTGGTTGTTTTTGAGGTGATCTTGTGGATCTGATGTTGCTGGAGATATAAGGATGTTAATAGGTTCTTTTTAGATGTTAAATGGTGTTAAAGGATGTTAGGTTTTGTTAGTTTATGGCTGGGCTTTGTTGAGGTGTTGTTTGGATGCAATTTCGGTTGTGTTTGGTGGCCGAAATTGGAGTGTGGATGAGAGCAGCGAGTTTAGGTGCTTTCATTGAAGCTTTTAATGCATGATGATGCATTAATCCTCTGCTTTAATGTGTTTAATCAGGGGAGTCTTCTTTGGATCCGAGCGTTGGTGATCCGGAGGCTTGTTTTGGTGCTTCGGCTTGAGGCGAAGTGGAATCGGTGAGTGAAATTGGGTTATCGGCTTTGAAACCAATGTCTTGGGAGCTTAGTTTAAGTCTAAACAACTTTGCTAAGCTCAAGTGTAAGTTTTCGGAAATACTCTCTAGTGGTGGCCATGGTTGATTTGAGGTGCAATGTGGTTTAATTGCATGTTTTAAATACTGTTTTGAAAGCATGATTTAGCATGATTATTGCTGTTTTTGTAAGCCATATGTTGAAGGAAGCTCAAGGTAAGAGTTCCTTGTTTTTGAACATTGATTAAATGTGGTTTGATGCTTTAAAATGCATGATGAATATGGCTTGGGTTAATGCTTTAAAACAGTGGATTATTTGATGATAATGATGTATGTTGGCAAGTGATGTTTTGAAAAGGTTAAGGTCACTAAGGTGGTTAAAAGTCCTTGAGTGAGCCTAGTTTACTTGAGAACATCAAGGTGGTTAAAAGTCCTTGGATGATTCTTGTTACGGACACAAAGGTGTTTAAAAGTCCTTGTGTGGTCCTTTCCATGGTGTTTAAAAGTCCATGGGGCCAAGGTGTTTAAAAGTCCTTGGGGCCAAGGTGGTTAAAAGTCCTTGGGGTGAAACTTGATACGGACACAAAGGTGTTTAAATGTCCTTGTGTGGTCCTTTCCATGGTGTTTAAAAGTCCATGGGCCAAGGTGTTTAAAAGTCCTTGGGGCCAAGGTGTTTAAAAGTCCTTGGGAAGAACACGAAGGTGGTTAAAAGTCCTTGCGTGGTTCTTGTACTTTATAAGATCACAATGGTGTTTAAAAGTCCATGTGCGAGTCTTATGTTGATCTTGTTTTTAAAAGATGAAACTTATCACTTGTGGCCAATATGACATGTTATGGTGTGAAGCATGATTTGCTTGTTTAAGAATGCTAAGAGCATGTTTTATATGATGGTTTGAAGCATGATTTATAAAGTGTTTTATAAATGCATTATTGAATGGTTTTATGAGCATTCCTCACTAAGCTATTGCTTACGCTCTCTTTCGTTTTCTTAAACCAATAATGCAGAACGTTAAGGTGCTTTGAGGGCAGCAAGGAAGGCAAGCAATCAAGTGGTAGTAAAGCTCAAAGTATGAACGGTTTTCTTAAGTACACTTAGCTTTGTTAATTTGGCAATGGGGGACCAATGAGATGTTTTGGGAGATGTTTTGGAACTCCCTAAGTATGTTTTAATGTTGTGTTTAATGCTTGTTTTTGTAATTGGCCTTTACATATTTGAATTGGAAGTTTATGCTTGAATGGCTTGCTTGTGTAGGAAGCATGCCTATAGATTTGGGGCTTTTCGCATATGTTGTTAATATGTCGAATTGATGATGCTTTTATGTCCCTTATATGTTTAATTGCATGCTGGTAAAGTTTGGTAGCATTTGGAGCATGAATGGATGATCAATTGTACGTTTGAGCAGGCATTTTGTTGCATTTCGAGCAGGCTGTTTCGGAACAGGGGGTTGCCGTTTCGGAACGGGTGCCTTGTAGCAGCCCAGGCGTCTGAAACGGGGGACACCGTTCCGAAACGGAAAGGCCACTGCCAGCCCATGTTTCGGTACGCGTTGCGGAACGGCCCCGCGTTTCGAAACGGGCTCTGCCTGTTTCGGAACGGGTGACCGTTGGGGGCTGACAATGGCAGTTATATGTTTTGTAATGTTTGCATTTTGGTCCTGAATCTTGTTGTGCAATTGTATGAGTTTGGGATGTCCGTTTGAGCTGAAATTTGACAGAGAAGCATGAAACTTGACTAATTAAAGGTTGGTAACTTTAATTTGGGTTAAGTTCTTATAATTATCAGAATTTACAATTTGGTCCCTAAAGTTGCAATTTGTTCAATTGGGTCCCTGTTTGATCTCCGATGTTTATGATCTCTGTGTACGATGTTTGTATGATCATAACTAGGGTTAATGTGCATCTAGACAAGATTAAAAGGAAAAAAAAGGGTCGTTAATCAAGGTTGACTTTCGGGTTGACTTTGGTTTTCCCCGTGTGACTTTCTTAATTCGGGTCAACCGTCTAGGCCGGGTTAAGGGGGTTACATTTGGTGGTATCAGAGCTGAGTTCTCGAGTAAATGGGAATGTGTATGTGAATGTTTAAAGTGTGTATGCTTTGTATGCTTGTTGAGTGAAAGCATGTTGAGTGGATTGCATGTATGTTGCAATTGAGTTGTATGCTGTGATGAAGCATGTTGTGGGTACCCATTGCCAAATCAAAGCTAATGAAATGATGTTGTTTTTAATTGGAAATGAGCTTGAGTACTTGGATTGCTTACCTTGCTGGGCCTGACTTTGTTTATTTTGCATTGTGATTGCATAATTAGAGTATGGCACCTCGTAGAGAGTTAAGGAGTAATGTGCGAGCTATGGCTCCGAACGAGAATGAGAATGAGGAAAGTGCGGTGTTACCTCCTCCTCCACCTGGTGGTGGTGGTGCTGAGGGAGATGGAGCTGAAGCTGCAGCTGATGCTGGAGCTGCTGGACCTGAGGTTGGTCAGGGGCAAGCTATGCCTGACATGACGATGTTGGTACAAGCTATTGCGGGTGCTTTTCGAGCAGCGGTAGTTGGAGCTCAAGGAGCTGGGCATCAGGGGGATGCTGGTGTTAGACTACCTTTGGAGCGTCTGCACAGTCTTAGTGGGACTGAGTTCAGGGGTATGTCGGCTGAGGGTTCTGAGGCTTGGTTGGAGAGTACCAAGCGAATCTTGGGTCAGATGAGCTGCACGGATGTGCAAAAGTTGGGTTGCGTTGTGTCCTTGCTGCAGGGCCATGCTTATACGTGGTGGATGACCACTATAGCTAGGATGGCTGAAGCTGACATCACTTGGACATTCTTTCAGAATGTGTTCAAAAGGAGATATCTTGGTGTGAGATATCTTGATGAAAAGAAGCGTGAATTCATGTCTCTTACCCAAGGGAGCATGAGTGTGGCTGAGTACGAAGTGCAGTTTGTACGACTCAGTCAGTATGCACCTGAGCTGGTACCTGATGAGCGGGCGAGGTGCGAAAGGTTCCGTTACGGTCTAGTGACGGATGTGAAGATGTATGTGCTGGCCACGGAGTATGATGATTTTGATGTGCTGGTGGGCCGAGCCAAGGACATTGAGATGAACCTGGGTTTATCTGTTAAAAGTGCTGGTTCTGGTGCTGGAAAGCGAGCTGCTGAGTTTAGTTCCGGAGGTGGACGGAACAAGAGGGGACGTGATCAGAAGTATCAGTCCTCAGCCAAGAGGGGTGGTGGTGCACCTGCTAGGGGAGGCAATGTCAGAGATGATCCAAATGCTTGTTGGATTTGTGGTTCACGTGGTCACATGAAGCGTGACTGTCCTCGTGCTGAGAGAGAGGTGCAAGCTCCTGTTGCGGCAGCTGGTAACGGGTGCTGGAATTGTGGTTCTGTGGACCACCTGAGGCGAGATTGTCCTACGTTTGCTGGAGGCCAGGTGCGTGCTCCTGTTGTTGCTGCACCACAGAGAGGTCGTGGGCGCGGCCGTGGTAATTTCCAGAGGAGGGAGGAGGGTGGCCGAGGAGTAGCTCATGTTGTGGCTATTCAGCCGGAAGGTGGAGGACAAGCAAGGGTGTATGCTCAGAGGGAAGGGAGGAATGATGCAGATGTGATTGCAGGTACATTTACTTTGCAGTCCTTGTCATTGCTTTCTTTGATAGATTCTGGATCCACGCATTCATATATCCTGCGTGAGCATGCTGAATTGCTTGGTTTGCCTGTTGAATCTTTGGATGTTGGTGTTCGAGTCACTAGTTCTTTTGGTGAGACTGTTGTGACTAGGAAGCTTTATAGAAGGTGTCCCTTGGTTGTTCAAGAACATGTCTTTCATGTTGATCTTATGGAATTGCCTTTCTATGGTTTTGATGTAATCCTTGGTATGGATTGGCTTGCTGAGCATCGTGCCGTGGTGGATTGTGAAAACAAGCGAGTTTCGCTTAAGCTTGCGGATGATTACGAAGTTGTGGTGGTTGGTGAGAATGTGAAGTTTCTTGCCAATGTGGTGTCTACCTTGGAGGCGAGCAGGATGCTGAGGCAAGGTTGTGAAGCTTACCTAGCTTTTGTGATGAATCCTAGCTCTAAGGAGTTGCGGGTGCAAGATATCAGGGTTGTGAAGGAGTTTCCTGGTGTTTTCCCTGAGGAGTTGCCTGGTTTACCTCCTAACCGCGAGGTGGAGTTTGGAATTGAGCTGTATGAAAATACAACTCCTGTGTCCATTACCCCTTATCGGATGGCACCTAAGGAGCTGAGAGAGTTGAAGACGCAGTTGCAAGAGCTGCTTGATCGTGGTTTCATCCGGCCGAGTGTGTCGCCTTGGGGAGCACCGGTCTTGTTTGTGAAGAAGAAGGATGGCACTATGAGAATGTGCATTGATTACCGTCAGCTGAACAAGTTGACTATCAAGAATCGGTATCCTTTGCCGAGAATTGATGATCTCTTTGATCAATTTCGGGGAGCTGCTGTGTTCTCTAAGATTGACTTGAGGTCAGGGTATTACCAGGTGAAGGTGAAGGATGTGGATGTGCCTAAGACAGCTTTCAGGACAAGGTATGGGCATTATGAGTTCCTTGTGATGCCGTTTGGGTTGACAAATGCTCCTGCTGCTTTCATGGACATGGTGAATCGTGTGTTTCATGAATACCTGGACAAGTTCAAGGTGGTATTCATTGATGATATCCTCGTGTACTCGCGTACTGAGGAGGAGCATGAAGAGCATTTGAGGATTGTTTTGCAGGCTTTGTTGGAGAATCAGCTTTATGCTAAGCTGAGCAAGTGTGAGTTCTGGCTTAAGGAGGTGGTGTTTCTTGGGCATGTAGTTTCTGCCGAGGGGATTCGTGTTGATCCTCAGAAGGTTGAGGCGGTGATGAACTGGAAGGTTCCTAAGTCTGTTCATGAGGTCCGTAGTTTCCTTGGTTTGGCTGGATACTACTGGAGGTTTGTGGATGGGTTCTCTAAGATTGCTGCACCTTTGACAAAGTTGTTGCAAAAGGATGTTAAGTACGAGTGGACAGAAGCGAGACAGCAGGCTTTTGAGAAGCTTAAGGCGGCTTTGACCCAAGCTCCTATCTTGGTTCAGCCTGAATCAGGGAAAGAGTTTGTGGTGTACAGTGATGCGTCCTATGTTGGTTTGAGATGTGTGTTGATGCAGGAGGGTAAGGTTGTGGCTTATGCATCGCGGCAGTTGAAGGTGCATGAGCGCAATTATCCTACGCATGACATTGAGCTGGCTGCAGTGGTTTTTGCTCTGAAGATCTGGAGACATTATCTGTATGGTGAGAAGTGTACGGTGTACACGGATCACAAGAGTTTGAGGTATCTGATGTCTCAGAAGGAGTTGAATCTTAGGCAGCGGCATTGGTTGGAGTTGCTCAAGGATTATGATCTGACGATTGAGTACCATCCTGGAAAGGCTAATGTTGTTGCGGATGCCTTGAGTAGGAAGGTAGTTGTTGAGCTGAGGGCTATGTTTGCCAGCTTGAGCATCTCGCGTGATGGTGGTCTTGTTGCTGAGTTGCAAGTGAAGCCATCTTTGGTTCAGTTGATCAAGGAAAAGCAGTTGCTGGATGATTCCTTGGTGTCTCATGTTCAGGATATCGCGGAGGGTAGACCTTCGGATTTCTGCTTTAATGATGATGGTGTGTTGTGTTTTGGGAGTCGAATAGTAGTGCCTGCTGATGTTGAGTTGAGGCGTGCTATTCTGACTGAAGGTCATAGTAGTCCTTTTGCTATGCACCCTGGTAGTACTAAGATGTATCGTGATCTTCGTGATGAGTACTATTGGGTGGGTTTGAAAAAGGATGTTGCGGAGTTTGTCAGCAAGTGTATGGTGTGTCAGCGAGTTAAGGCTGAGCATCAGTTTCCTTCAGGGTTGTTGCAACCGTTGAGAATCCCTGAGTGGAAGTGGGAAAGGGTTACCATGGATTTTGTATCTGGTTTACCTTTGTCACCATCGAAGAAGAATTCGGTGTGGGTGATTGTGGATCGCCTGACGAAGTGTGCGCATTTCCTGCCTGTGCATACCACGTTTTCTTTGGATAAGCTTGCGGAGCTGTACATTGCTGAGATTGTGCGGCTGCATGGTGTGCCTAAGTCGATTGTGTCGGATAGAGATCCGAGGTTCACATCGCGTTTCTGGCAGTGTTTGCATCAAGCCTTGGGTACAAGGTTGCATTTCAGTACATCCTATCATCCTCAGTCTGATGGTCAGTCTGAGCGTGTGATTCAGATTTTAGAGGATATGTTGAGGTGCTGTGTGATTGAGTTCCAAGGTTCTTGGGAGAAGCATTTGCCTTTGGTGGAGTTTGCTTATAACAACAGCTACCAGGCAAGTATACAGATGGCACCTTATGAGGCTTTGTACGGGAGGAAGTGTAGGACTCCTCTTTGTTGGGCTGAGGCGGGTCAGAAGTTGGTTTCGATGCCAGCTTTGTTGAAAGGAACCACCGAGAAGGTAAAGCTCGTTTGTGAGCGGTTGAAGGCAGCCTCTGATCGGCAGAAGTCTTACGCGGATTTGAAGCGTAAGGAGATAGAGTATGCGGTGGGTGACCGTGTGTTCTTGAAGGTTTCGCCTTGGAAGAAGGTGATGCGGTTTGGCCGGAAGGGCAAGTTGAGCCCTAGGTACATTGGACCATACGAGGTGGTTGAGCGTGTGGGTCCTGTTGCTTATCGGTTGAGACTACCTCAGGAGTTGGAGAAGATTCATGATGTGTTCCATGTCTCTATGCTTCGGAGGTATAGATCTGATCCTTCGCATGTGATGCATGTGGAGGAAGTGGAATTGAATCCGGATTTGACCTATGATGAGGAACCGGTGAAGGTTCTGGATTCGGATAGCAAGGTTCTTCGTGGCAAGACCATTGAGTTGGTGAAGGTGCTGTGGAAGCATCGAGGTGTTGAGGAAGCCACGTGGGAGCGGAAGGAAGACATGCTGAAGCAGTTTCCTTATCTCTTTCCTTCAGGTAAATTTCGAGGACGAAATTTCTTAAGGGGGGGAGAGTTGTAACGCCCCGGTTTTTGGGCTTAGAAGTTTTGGGCGTTGACCGGTTCGGTCAAAGTGCTGTTCGAATCTATAAGGGTGACATTAGGAAAGCCTAGTTCGGGTTGCATTAAAAATATGGAAAAATGTTCTAAAATCATCTTTTAATATATATAAGTGAACTGTGAAATCAATTTTGAAAAATGAGGTTTGGAAGGGTGACATTTTGGCTGGATACTACCAGAGGTTTGTGGATGGGTTCTCTAAGATTGCTGCACCTTTGACAAAGTTGTTGCAAAAGGATGTTAAGTACGAGTGGACAGAAGCGAGACAGCAGGCTTTTGAGAAGCTTAAGGCGGCTTTGACGCAAGCTCATATCTTGGTTCAGCCTGAATCAGGGAAAGAGTTTGTGGTGTACAGTGATGCGTCCTATGTTGGTTTGGGATGTGTGTTGATGCAGGAGGGTAAGGTTGTGGCTTATGCATCGCGGCAGTTGAAGGTGCATGAGCGCAATTATCCTACGCATGACATTGAGCTGGATGTAGTGGTTTTTGCTCTGAAGATCTGGAGACATTATCTGTATGGTGAGAAGTGTATGGTGTACACGGATCACAAGAGTTTGAGGTATCTGATGTCTCAGAAGGAGTTGAATCTTAGGCAGCGGCGTTGGTTGGAGTTGCTCAAGGATTATGATCTGACGATTGAGTACCATCCTGGAAAGGCTAATGTTGTTGCGGATGCCTTGAGTAGGAAGGTAGCTGTTGAGCTGAGGGCTATGTTTGCCAGCTTGAGCATCTCGCGTGATGGTGGTCTTGTTGCTGAGTTGCAAGTGAAGCCATCTTTGGTTCAGTTGATCAAGGAAAAGCAGTTGCTGGATGATTCCTTGGTGTCTCATGTTCAGGATATCGCGGAGGGTAGACCTTCGGATTTCTGCTTTAATGATGATGGTGTGTTGTGTTTTGGGAGTCGAATAGTAGTGCCTGCTGATGTTGAGTTGAGGCGTGCTATTCTGACTGAAGGTCATAGTAGTCCTTTTGCTATGCACCCTGGTAGTACTAAGATGTATCGTGATCTTCGTGATGAGTACTATTGGGTGGGTTTGAAAAAGGATGTTGCGGAGTTTGTCAGCAAGTGTATGGTGTGTCAGCGAGTTAAGGCTGAGCATCAGTTTCCTTCAGGGTTGTTGCAACCGTTGAGAATCCCTGAGTGGAAGTGGGAAAGGGTTACCATGGATTTTGTATCTGGTTTACCTTTGTCACCATCGAAGAAGAATTCGGTGTGGGTGATTGTGGATCGCCTGACGAAGTGTGCGCATTTCCTGCCTGTGCATACCACGTTTTCTTTGGATAAGCTTGCGGAGCTGTACATTGCTGAGATTGTGCGGCTGCATGGTGTGCCTAAGTCGATTGTGTCGGATAGAGATCCGAGGTTCACATTGTGTTTCTGGCAGTGTTTGCATCAAGCCTTGGGTACAAGGTTGCATTTCAGTACATCTTATCATCCTCAGTCTGATGGTCAGTCTGAGCGTGTGATTCAGATTTTGGAGGATATGTTGAGGTGCTGTGTGATTGAGTTCCAAGGTTCTTGGGAGAAGCATTTGCCTTTGGTGGAGTTTGCTTATAACAACAGCTACCAGGCAAGTATACAGATGGCACCTTATGAGGCTTTGTACGGGAGGAAGTGTAGGACTCCTCTTTGTTGGGCTGAGGCGGGTCAGAAGTTGGTTTCGATGCCAGCTTTGTTGAAAGGAACCACCGAGAAGGTAAAGCTCGTTTGTGAGCGGTTGAAGGCAGCCTCTGATCGGCAGAAGTCTTACGCGGATTTGAAGCGTAAGGAGATAGAGTATGCGGTGGGTGACCGTGTGTTCTTGAAGGTTTCGCCTTGGAAGAAGGTGATGCGGTTTGGCCGGAAGGGCAAGTTGAGCCCTAGGTACATTGGACCATACGAGGTGGTTGAGCGTGTGGGTCCTGTTGCTTATCGGTTGAGACTACCTCAGGAGTTGGAGAAGATTCATGATGTGTTCCATGTCTCTATGCTTCGGAGGTATAGATCTGATCCTTCGCATGTGATGCCTGTGGAGGAAGTGGAATTGAATCCGGATTTGACCTATGATGAGGAACCGGTGAAGGTTCTGGATTCGGATAGCAAGGTTCTTCGTGGCAAGATCATTGAGTTGGTGAAGGTGTTGTGGAAGCATCGAGGTGTTGAGGAAGCCACGTGGGAGCGGAAGGAAGACATGCTGAAGCAGTTTCCTTATCTCTTTCCTTCAGGTAAATTTCGTGGACGAAATTTCTTAAGGGGGGGAGAGTTGTAACGCCCCGGTTTTTGGGCTTAGAAGTTTTGGGCGTTGACCGGTTCGGTCAAAGTGCTGTTCGAATCTATAAGGGTGACATTAGGAAAGCCTAGTTCGGGTTGCATTAAAAATATGGAAAATGTTCTAAAATCATCTTTTAATATATATAAGTGAACTGTGAAATCAATTTTGAAAAATGAGGTTTGGAAGGGTGACATTTTGGCTAGTGACCAAAATGTAATTTTTGAAAGTTGCGTGACTGTTTTATAAAGGATTGAAACTTTGAATCTTTAAGGAGCTATTATTCCAAAAGTAGTTTCTCCAGATTTTTCTAAGATATTTTAAGGTTTTATTCTGATTTTAAAACATAAGAAAAGAGGAGGGAAAGTCATTTTGGCTATTTTTTGTAACTAACTTCCAATTTTCTTTTCTCTCAATTTCTCTCAACCCAAACACTTTCTCTCCAGAGAATTTCTTCTGATTTGGTCACCTAAATCTTTCCTTTCAACTCTCTTTTGATTCCTAATCATCATATCTACAAAACCTCCCAATTTGCAAGTTGATTCTTCAAGCTTTTTGGCTCTAAAAGAGGAGAAACTCAAGTTTGGAGGTAAGAACGTCCTTCTCCTCTAAACTCTCAGTTCTTTACTGAAATTCCCAAGTTCTCAATCCTTAATTGATGTTTTATAAATGGCTTTTAAGATTGTTTAATGGATCTTGGCTTAAAATGCAAGATTTGGTGTGTTTTTGATGAAATTTCGTTGGATCTGTTTAAGCAGTGTTTTAAGGTGTTAAAATGATGATTAATGAATGTTAATTTGATAAGGAATTGAGTTTTGATTAATGCAATCCCGGATAGGTTGAATTTCCTAAGTTTAGCTTATGATTCTTGGTTGTTTTTGAGGTGATCTTGTGGATCTGATGTTGCTGGAGATATAAGGATGTTAATAGGTTCTTTTTAGATGTTAAATGGTGTTAAAGGATGTTAGGTTTTGTTAGTTTATGGCTGGGCTTTGTTGAGGTGTTGTTTGGATGCAATTTCGGTTGTGTTTGGTGGCCGAAATTGGAGTGTGGATGAGAGCAGCGAGTTTAGGTGCTTTCATTGAAGCTTTTAATGCATGATGATGCATTAATCCTTTGCTTTAATGTGTTTAATCAGGGGAGTCTTCTTTGGATCCGAGCGTTGGTGATCCGGAGGCTTGTTTTGGTGCTTCGGCTTGAGGCGAAGTGGAATCGGTGAGTGAAATTGGGTTATCGGCTTTGAAACCAATGTCTTGGGAGCTTAGTTTAAGTCTAAACAACTTTGCTAAGCTCAAGTGTAAGTTTTCGAAAATACTCTCTAGTGGTGGCCATGGTTGATTTGAGGTGCAATGTGGTTTAATTGCATGTTTTAAATACTGTTTTGAAAGCATGATTTAGCATGATTATTGTTGTTTTTGTAAGCCATATGTTGAAGGAAGCTCAAGGTAAGAGTTCCTTGTTTTTGAACATTGATTAAATGTGGTTTGATGCTTTAAAATGCATGATGAATATGGCTTGGGTTAATGCTTTAAAACAGTGGATTATTTGATGATAATGATGTATGTTGGCAAGTGATGTTTTGAAAAGGTTAAGGTCACTAAGGTGGTTAAAAGTCCTTGAGTGAGCCTAGTTTACTTGAGAACATCAAGGTGGTTAAAAGTCCTTGGATGATTCTTGTTACGGACACAAAGGTGTTTAAAAGTCCTTGTGTGGTCCTTTCCATGGTGTTTAAAAGTCCATGGGGCCAAGGTGTTTAAAAGTCCTTGGGGCCAAGTTGGTTAAAAGTCCTTGGGGTGAAACTTGATACGGACACAAAGGTGTTTAAAAGTCCTTGTGTGGTCCTTTCCATGGTGTTTAAAAGTCCATGGGCCAAGGTGTTTAAAAGTCCTTGGGGCCAAGGTGTTTAAAAGTCCTTGGGAAGAACACGAAGGTGGTTAAAAGTCCTTGCGTGGTTCTTGTACTTTATAAGATCACAATGGTGTTTAAAAGTCCATGTGCGAGTCTTATGTTGATCTTGTTTTTAAAAGATGAAACTTATCACTTGTGGCCAATATGACATGTTATGGTGTGAAGCATGATTTGCTTGTTTAAGAATGCTAAGAGCATGTTTTATATGATGGTTTGAAGCATGATTTATAAAGTGTTTTATAAATGCATTATTAAATGGTTTTATGAGCATTCCTCACTAAGCTATTGCTTATGCTCTCTTTCGTTTTCTTAAACCAATAATGCAGAACGTTAAGGTGCTTTGAGGGCAGCAAGGAAGGCAAGCAATCAAGTGGTAGTAAAGCTCAAAGTATGAACGGTTTTCTTAAGTACACTTAGCTTTGTTAATTTGGCAATGGGGGACCAATGAGATGTTTTGGGAGATGTTTTGGAACTCCCTAAGTATGTTTTAATGTTGTGTTTAATGCTTGTTTTTGTAATTGGCCTTTACATATTTGAATTGGAAGTTTATGCTTGAATGGCTTGCTTGTGTAGGAAGCATGCCTATAGATTTGGGGCTTTTCGCATATGTTGTTAATATGTCGAATTGATGATGCTTTTATGTCCCTTATATGTTTAATTGCATGCTGGTAAAGTTTGGTAGCATTTGGAGCATGAATGGATGATCAATTGTACGTTTGAGCATGCATTTTGTTGCATTTCGAGCAGGCTGTTTCGGAACAGGGGGTTGCCGTTTCGGAACGGGTGCCTTGTAGCAGCCCAGGCGTCCGAAACGGGGGACACCGTTCCGAAACAGAAAGGCCACTGCCAGCCCATGTTTCGGTACGCGTTGCGGAACGGCCCCGCGTTTCGAAACGGGCTCTGCCTGTTTCGGAACGGGTGACCGTTGGGGGCTGACAATGGCAGTTATATGTTTTGTAATGTTTGCATTTTGGTCCTGAATCTTGTTGTGCAATTGTATGAGTTTGGGATGTCCGTTTGAGCTGAAATTTGACAGAGAAGCATGAAACTTGACTAATTAAAGGTTGGTAACTTTAATTTGGGTTAAGTCCTTATAATTATCAGAATTTACAATTTGGTCCCTAAAGTTGCAATTTGTTCAATTGGGTCCCTGTTTGATCTCCGATGTTTATGATCTCTGTGTACGATGTTTGTATGATCATAACTAGGGTTAATGTGCATCTAGACAAGATTAAAAGGAAAAAAAAAGGGTCGTTAATCAAGGTTGACTTTCGGGTTGACTTTGGTTTTCCCCGTGTGACTTTCTTAATTCGGGTCAACCGTCTAGGCCGGGTTAAGGGGGTTACATCAACCTCATAATGGCCAATTACATGTACCAACATTAACATCAACATTAAACAAACTTAAGGAGTTCAAAACATCTCCCAAAACATCCACATAGGTTCCCCATTGCCAAATGCCAAAAGCTAAAGGTGTTTAAGAAAACCTTCCCATACTTGAGCTTAGCTTTCACTTGATTGCTTGCCTTCCTTGCTGCCCCCAATGCACCTTAATGCTCTGCATTATTGGTTTAAGAAAAGAGAGAGAGCGTAAGCAAAAGCTTAGTGAGGAATGCTCATTAAAACCACACAATAATGCATTTATAAAACTCATTTATAAATCATACTTCAAAATACATTTAGACATGCTCACAAGCAATCTTAAACAAGCATTTCATGCTTCATATCATAACATGTCATATTGGCCACAAGTGATAATTACCATCTTTTAACAAGATCAACATAAGACTCACACATGGACTTTTAAACACCATTGTGATCTTATCCCCATGGACTTTTAAACACCATGGCCCATGGACTTTTAAACACCATGGCAAGGACCACATAAGGACTTTTAAACACCTTTGTGTTCTTAACAAGTTTCACCTCAAGGACTTTTAAACACCTTGACCCCAAGGACTTTTAAACACCTTGGCCCATGGACTTTTAAACACCATGACATGAATCACCCCAAGGACTTTTAAACACCTTGGCCCCAAGGACTTTTAAACACCTTGGAAAGGACCACACAAGGACTTTTAAACACCTTTGTGTCCGTAACAAGAATCATCCAAGGACTTTTAAACACCTTGATGTTCTTAAGTAAACAAGGCTCACTCAAGGACTTTTAACCACCTTGGTGACCTTAACCTTTTCAAAACATCACTTGCCAATATACATCATTTATCATCAATAATCCACTGTTTTAAAGCATTTAACCAAGCCATAAACATCATGCATCTTTAAGCATTAAACCATATTTAAACAATATTCAAAAGCAAGGAACTCTAACCTTGAGCTTCCTTAAACACATGGCTTATAATCTCAGCAAAAAAACATGCTAGATATGCTTTAAAAAACAGAATTTAAACATGCAACAAACACATTGCACCCAACCATCACATGGTTCCTCATCAAGAGAGTTTTTCCGAAAACTTACTCTTGAGCTTAACAAAGTTGTTTAGACTTAGACTAAGCTCCCAAACCTCCAAAACATTGGTTTCAAAGCCGAAAACCAAAATCCACTCACCGATTTCGTTTCGCTTCTTGCCGAAACACCAAATCAAGCTTCCGGATCACCACCACTTGGATCCAAAGATGACTCCCCTGTTTTAACACATCAAAACAGTAGATTAATGCATCATCATGCATTAATAGCTTCAATGAAAGCACCTAAACTCGCTGCTCTCATCCACACTCCATTTTCGGCCACCAAACACAACCGAAAATGCATCCAAACAACTCCTCAACAAAGCCCAGCCATAAACCATCAAAACTAAGCATCCATAAACATCATTTAACATCTAAAAAGGACCTAACAACATCCTTATACCTCCAGCAACAACAGATCCACAAGATCACTCCAAAAACAACCAAGAATCACAAGCTAAACTTAGGAAATTCAACCTATCCGGGATTGCATTAGTTAAAACTCAATTTCCAATCAATTTAACATTCATTTAACATCAAAAATACACCTCAAATCACTGCTTTAACAGATCCAACGAAAATCCATCAAAATCATCAAATCTTGCATTTTAAGCCAAGATCCATTACACAACTTTAAAAACCATTATAAATCATCAATTAAGGATTGAGAACTTAGGAATTTCAGTAAAGAACTTGAAGTTCAGAGGAGAAGGACGTTCTTACCTCCAAACTTGAGTTTCTCCTCTTTTAGAACCAAAAAGCTTGAAGAATCAAATGGCAATTGGTGAGGTTTTGTTGTAGAGATGATTAGCAATCAATAGGTAATTGAAAAGATGAATTTAGGTGACAAAATCAAAGAGAAAAGCTCTGGAGAAAGATGTTTGGCTTGAGAGAAAATGAGAGAAAATAGTTGAGAGAAAAGTTAGTTAAAACTAAAATATCTTCCCTCCACTTTGTTTATATTTAAAACCTTTTAATTAATCATTTAATATATTTAGAAAATCTGGAGAAACTCCCATTGGGTAAATAGCTCCTTAAAGATTCAAAGTTTCAATCCTTTTTAAAACAGTCACGCAGTTTTCAAAAATTACATTTTGGTCACTAGCCAAAATGTCACCCTTCCAAACCTCATTTTGTAAAATTGATTTCACAGTTCACTTATATATATTAAAAGAGGATTTTAGAACATTTTTCCATGTTTTTAATGCAACCCGAACTAGGTTTTCCTAATTTCACCTTTATAGATTCGAACAGCACTTTGACCGAACCGGTCAACGCCCAAAACTTCCAAGCCCAAAACCGGGGCGTTACAGAAGCATAGAAACATGAAACACATCATGAATCTTTTCTAACTCTTGCGGTAACCTCAACTTGTACGCAACAGGACCCACACGCTCAATCACCTCGTATGGTCCAATGTACCTAGGGCTCAACTTACCCTTTCGGCCAAACCTCATCACCTTTTTCCAAGGCGAAACTTTCAAAAACACACGGTCACCCACCGCATACTCAATATCCTTACGCTTCAAATTCGCGTAAGACTTTTGCCGATCAGAAGCTACCTTCAATCGCTCACAAATGAGCTTCACCTTCTCGGTGGTTCCTTTCAACAAAGCGGGCATCGAAACCAACTTCTGACCTGTTTCAGCCCAACAAAGAGGAGTCCTACACTTCCTCCCGTACAAAGCTTCATAAGGTGCCATTTGAATACTTTCCTGATAACTATTATTATAGGCAAACTCCACCAAAGGCAAATGTTTCTCCCAAGAACCCTGAAACTCAATCACGCAGCACCTCAACATATCCTCCAACACCTGGATAACACGCTCAGACTGTCCATCCGACTGCGGATGATAAGATGTACTGAAATTCAACCGTGTACCCAAAGCCTGATGCAAACACTGCCAGAAACGCGATGTAAACCTCGGATCTCTATCCGACACAATTGACTTTGGCACACCATGCAACTGCACAATCTCAGCAATGTACAGCTCCGCAAGCTTATCCAAAGTGTACGTAGTATGCACAGGCAAGAAATGCGCACACTTCGTCAGGCGATCCACAATCACCCACACCGAATTCTTCTTCGATGGCGACAAAGGCAAACCAGACACGAAGTCCATGGTAATCCTCTCCCACTTCCACTCAGGAATCCTCAACGGTTGCAACAACCCTGAAGGAAACTGATGCTCAGCCTTAACTCGCTGACATAGCATGCACTTGCTTACAAACTCAGCAACATCTTTCTTTAACCCCACCCAATAGTACTCATCACGAAGATCACGGTACATCTTAGTACTACCATGGTGCATAGCAAAAGGACTACTATGAGCTTCAGTCAGAATAGCACGCCTCAACTCAGCATCATTGGGCACTACTATCCGACTTCCAAAGCATAAAACTCCATCATCATTAAAGCAGAAATCCGATGGCGTATCCTCTGCAATATCCTGAACATGTGGCACCAAGGAATCATCCAACAACTGCTTTTCCTTAATCAACTGAATCAAGGATGGTTTCACTTGCAACTCAGCTACAAGACCACCATCACGCGAAATGCTCAAACTGGCAAACATAGCCCTCAACTCCACAGCTACCTTCCTACTCAAGGCATCCGCTACAACATTAGCTTTACCCGGATGGTACTCGATCGTCAAATTGTAATCCTTAAGCAACTCCACCCAACGTCGTTGCCTAAGATTCAACTCTTTCTGAGACATCAGATACTTCAAGCTCTTGTGGTCCATGTACACAGTACACTTCTCACCATACAAGTAATGTTTCCAAATTTTCAAAGCGAAAACCACCGCAGCTAACTCAATGTCATGCGTAGGATAATTGCGCTCATGCACCTTCAACTGATGCGATGCATAAGCCACCACCTTACCCTCTTGCATCAACACACATCCCAAACCAACGTAGGACGCGTCACTATACACCACAAACTCTTTCCCTGATTCAGGTTGAACCAAGATAGGAGCTTGCGTCAAAGCTGCCTTAAGCTTCTCAAAAGCCGGTTGTCTCGCTTCCGTCCACTCATACTTAACATCCTTCTGCAACAACTTCGTCAAAGGTGCATCAATCTTTGAAAACCCATCCACGAACCTCCGATAGTACCCCGCCAAACCAAGGAAACTACGAACTTCACGATCAGACTTAGGAGGCTTCCAATTCATCACTGCCTCAATCTTCTGAGGATCAACACGAATTCCTTCAGCAGAGACCACATGACCAAGAAACACAACTTCTCTAAGCCAGAACTCACACTTGCTCAGCTTGTCATAAAGCTGATTCTCCAACAAAGCCTGCAACACAATTCTCAAATGCCCCTCATGCTCCTCCCCAGTACGAGAATACACGAGAATATCATCAATGAACACCACAAAAAATTTATCCAAGTATTCATGGAACACTCTATTCATCATGTCCATGAAAGCTGCAGGAGCATTCGTCAAACCAAACGGCATCACAAGAAACTCATAATGCCCATACCTCGTTCTGAAGGTTGTCTTTGGCACATCCACATCCTTCACCTTCAGCTGATAATACCCTGACCTTAAGTCAATTTTAGAGAACACAGCTGCTCCCCGAAATTGATCAAAAAGATCATCAATTCTCGACAATGGATACCGATTCTTGATAGTCAACTTGTTAAGCTGACGATAATCAATGCACATTGTCATAGTGCCATCCTTTTTCTTCACAAACAAGATCGGTGCACCCCAAGGTGACACACTCGGCCGAATGAAACCACGATCAAGCAACTCCTGAAGTTGCGTCTTTAGCTCTTTCAACTCTCTAGGTGCCATTCGATAAGGAGTAATGGACACTGGAGTTGTGTTTTCATACAGCTCAATCCCAAACTCCACTTCGCGATTAGGAGGCAATCCAGGCAACTCCTCCGGAAACACACCAAGAAACTCTCACACAGTCCTGATATCTTGCACACGCAACTCTTTAGAGCTAGGATTCATCACAAAGGCTAGGTAGGCTTCACAACCTTGCCTCAGCATCCGGTTCGCTTCCAAAGTAGACACCACATTGGCAAGAAACTTCACATTCTCACCAACCACCACTACCTCATAATCATCCGCAAGCTTCAACGAAACTCGCTTATTCTCAAAATCCACAACAGCTCGATGCTCAACAAGCCAATCCATACCAAGGATTACATCAAAACCATAGAAAGGCAATTCCATAAGATCAACATGAAAAACATGGTCTTGCACAACCAAGGGACATCTTCTATAAAGCTTTCGAGTCACAACAGTCTCGCCAACAGAACTAGTTACACGCATACCAACATCCAAAGACTCAACAGGCAAACCAAGCAATTGAGCATGCTCACGCAATATGTATGAGTGTGTAGATCCGGAATCAATCAAGGAAAGTAATGACAAGGATTGCAAAGTGAAAGTACCTGCGATCACATCCGTGTCATTCCTCCCCTCCCTCTGAGCATACACTCTGGCCTGGCCACCACCCTCAGGCTGGACAGCTACCACATGAGCCACATTCCTTCCACCATCCTCTCTACGTTGGAAATTACCACGGCTGCGCCCTCGACCTCTCTGTGGTGCAACAACTCCAGGAGCACGTCCCTGACCACTACCGGCCAACAGAGGACACTATATCTTCATGTGATCCGCTGAACCACAGTTCCAACATGAATTACCGGTCACCACAACAGGAGCATGTACCTCCCTCGCTGCTCGAGGACAATCACGCCTCAGATGACCACGCGATCCACATGCACAACATGTGTTCTGATCAGCTCTCGCCCTGTCTCCCTGAACAGGCGCACCTTGCCCCCCACCACCACGCCTAGCTGAAGACTGATACTTCCGATCACGTCCTCTCTTGTTTCGTCCGCCACCGGAACTATACTCAGCAGTTCGCTTGCCCGCACTAGGACCAGCTCCTCTAGAAGATAAACTCAAATTCAACTCAATGTCTTTTGCTCTACCAACCAGCACATCAAAGTCAGTGTACTCAGCAGCCAGCATATAGGTCTTTACATCCGTTAGCAAACCATAACGGAAACGTTCACACCTCTCCCGCTCATCAGGGATAAGCTCAGGTGTGTACTGACTGAGTCGGACAAACTGAACCTCATACTCAGCCACTGACATGTTCCCTTGAGTAAGAGAGATGAATTCCCTTTTCTTTTCATCCAGGTACCGCACACCCAGATACCTCCTCTTGAACGCGTTCAGAAAGAACGTCCAAGTCACATCAGCATCCTCCATTCCGGAGATAGCGGTTGTCCACCAGGTATACGCATCGTCATGCAACAATGATATTACACAGCCCAGCTTCTGCACTTCATTGCAGTTCATTTGTCCCAAAATTCTCTTGGTACTTTCCAACCAAGACTCGGAACCCTCAGCAGACAAACCCCTGAACTCAGTCCCTCCCAGACTGCGCAAACGTTCCAGAGGTAATCTAACATTAGCATCTCCCTGATGCCCAGCTCCATGAGCTCCAGCTACCGCCGCCTGAAAGGCTCCAGCAATAGCTTGAATCAGCACTGTCATGTCAGGAGCAGCTTGCCCATGTCCAGCTTCAGGTCTAGCGACCCCAGCACCAGCACCAGCACCAGCTCCCTCACCCCCAGCACCACCACCACCGGGTGGAGGAGGTAAATCCACTACATTTTTTGCATTCTCTTCGTTCTCATTTTGAGCCATAGCTCGCGTATTAATCCTAGTCTCTCTACGAGGTCCCATTCACTATACAATGCAATCAGAAATGCAATAAACATAGTCAGGCTCAGCAAGGTAAGCAATCCAAGTACTCAAGCTCATTTCCAATTAAAACAAATCATTTCATTAGCTTTGATATGGCAATGGGTCCCTCAAACATGCTTCACCACAGCATACACCATAATTGCAACATTCTTACAATTCATACATCATACTTTCACTCAACAAGTATACAAGCAATCATACACATATCACCCACATAACCATTCCCAAATACTCGAGAACTCAGCTCTGATACCACCAAATGTAACCCCCTTAGCCCGGCCTAGACGGTTGACCCGAACTACGAAGATTACACGGGGAAAACCAAAGTCAACCCGAAAGTCAACCTTGATTAACGACCCTTTTTTTTCTTTTTAACTTTTTCTAAATGCATATTAACCTTAGGTGTACTCTTGAGATAAGCATACTCAAAAATCACAGCAATCGGAAAACAATAAAGGACTCAATTGCACAACTTACAAATTTAGGGACCAAAATGTAAAATCTGGAAATTAAGAGGACTTTACCAATTTTTAAGTTACCATTATGAAATTGGTCATGTTTCATACCTCTCTACCAAATTTCACTTCAAACGGACATCTCAAACTCGACCAATTGCACATACAAAAATCAGGACTAAAACGTAAAGCTTGCAAACCTCAAAACATTCAAATCAGTGCCCAACGGTCAAGTGTTTCGAAACGGGTCTAGACCGTTCAGAAACACAGGCTGGCAGTAGCCAAAGTGTTTCAAAACACCTCTGCCCGTTTCGAAACACCCAGGCCAAAATATGCACCTGTTTCGAAACAAGCAAAGGTGTTTCGAAACACCCTGCCCAGAAATAGCAAAAAAGTCTGTTTACACTCTTTCGACCCACCAAACACGCTCATAAGACCTCCATGTCATGCCAACAAGTCATCAAACATTAAAGGAACATATTTGCATCATCAAAGCTCAATCACGGCCTCAAATAAGAAAACCACAAGTCTAAAGCCATGCATCCTATAATGAAAAGCAAGCAATCATCAAATCTCCAAAACAAATACCAAATGGCCATTTACATGTTCCAAACATCATCATAGGCATTAAACCAAACTTAGGGAGTCCAAAACATCTCCCAAAAACTCAATCTAGGTTCTCATTGCCAAATACCAAAAGCTAATAGTGTTGTGAAAATAGTCACCAAACATGAGCTTAGACTTTCACTTGGATCCTTGACCTCCTTGCTGCCCTTAAAGCACTTCAATGCTCTGCATTATTGGTTCAAGAAAAAGAGAGCGTAAGCACACATGCTTAGTGAGAAATGCTCTAATGAAACAACACAATAATGCACTTTGTAAAAACACCTTTCTAGGGCCTTTAATTTCAAAACAACATTTATCATGCATCTATGCATACAAACCAAGCATCTCATGCTTCAATACGTCAACATGTCATATTGGCTTTCAAGTGATAATCCATAACCATTTTTCAACTCAAAACACAATCGGATACGCGGATTACAAGCGTTGTCCCATACGCTTCATACACACTACCAAACACTCAAGGTTGAGTTTACTGGTACAATCACAACCCCTCAACACCCGTGATGGAGTCTACGGTACAATTACAACCCCTCCACATCACTCATTGGTAGTTGTATAACATCACTAACGAGAACACGGGACACACAACACAAGATCCTCACATGGCATTTTAACCACCATTATGATCTTAGACATCTCGTTAGTGTACTTGGATGGAGTTTACGGTACAATTACAACCCCTCAACATCCAAGGCGACTTTATTCACGGTGCACCCAATCCTATAGCCGGCTAACTATATCCGATTCAAGTACTTTTAAACCAACACATCACTTGCCGATATACATCAATTACCATCATCAATCCACTGTTTTTAAGCATTAAACAAAGCCATTACATAAACATGCATCACTATGCATCAAACCACATTTATCAATGTCCAAATCAAGGATCTCTTACCTTGAGCATCCTTCAACACATGGCTTACAAAACCAGCATTAAACATGCTAAAATATGCTTTCAAAACAGAATTTAAACATGCAAAATAAACATATTGCATTCAACCATCTCACGGTTCATCAAAAAGAGAGTTTTTCCGAAAAACATACTCTTGAGCTTAGCTAAGTCGTTTAGACTTAAACTAAGCTCCCATAACCTTCCAAGATTGGTTTCAAAGCTGAAAACCAAACTTCACTCACCGATTCCGTTTCGCAAGCTTGCCGAAACGCCGATCAAGCCTCCGGATCAACACCACAAGGATCCGAAGATGTCTCCCCTGTTTTAAACACATCAAAGCGGAGGATTAATGCATCATCATGCATTAAAATCTTCAACCAAAACACCTAAACTCGCTGCTCTCATCAAAACTCACATTACGGCTACCAAACACAACCGAAATCACATCCAAACACCTCTACAACAACACCCAGCCAAGATCCATCAAATCCAATCATTCTTAAACATCAATTAACATCCAAAAAGGACCTAATCACGTCCTTATACCTCTAGCTATAGCAGAACATCAAAATCACCCCAAAAACCACCATTTTCTCAAGTAAAAACTTAGGAAAATCAACCTATTCGGGATTGCATTGATTAAACCTCAATTACACATCATTTAGACATCCAAAATACATCAAAAAAGACATCTCAAAACAGAGCCCAATCATCTATTACGAATTTCTTCAAAATTAAATCCAAATCTTGCATTTTAAGCCAAAATCAAGAACACAACATTAAAATCTTTAATAAAACTCAATTTAAGGATTGAGAACTTGGGAATTTCAGTAAAGAACTGAGTATTTAGAGGAGAAGGACGTCCATACCTCTAAATGTGAGTTTCTCCTTGTTTAGAGCCAAAATCCTTGAAAATTCAATAAGCAAATGATGAGGATTTGGTGTAGAAATGATTAGAAATCATTTAGAGATTGAAATCTCAACTTTAGGTGTGAAAATCAAAGGAAAAATGGCTGTGGAAATGTGTTTGGCTGAGGGAAAATTGAGAGAAAATAAAATGGGAAAATTTTGGCAAAAAGTTAGTTATGAAACTAAAATATCTCTTTTCCCTCTTTTCTTTTTATTAAATTACATTAAATGAGTCTTTAAAATTTAAGAAAAATCTGGAGAAACCCTCCCTTGGGTAAATTAGCTCCTTAAAGATTCAAAGTTTCAATCCTTTTAAAACAGTCACCAACTTTTCAAAAATTACATTTTAGTCACTAACTTGAAATGTCATATTTCCAAACCCCATTTTGTAAAATTGTTTTCACCACTCTCTTATAAATAATAAAAGAGGATTTTTAGATATTTTTCCATAATTTTAATTCATCTCGAACTAGGCTTTCCCTAAAAACCACCTTTATATTCGAATCGTAATTTAAACCGGTCCGGTTCAGACCCTAAACTTCCAAACCCAAAATTGGGGTGTTACACTCTTAGCCGCTAAAATTCTAACCTATCCCTAGTCCGAATTATTTAACACCACGTAGGGCAAAATCTGTGCTTATTCCTTTTGTGAGCTCAACTCTCTCGATATTAAACAAATGAATGACCTCACAAACCCTCTCCCGAGTAGAATGCAAAAATAATTAAAGCCAGAATAAGCAAACCTTTACTTTTATTGCATTAAGAACAAAAACTAAGTACAAAGAGTTTTCACACAACTACTAAACAAACTAATCCTATCCCTAAGAAAATTTAGAACATAATGAAACTAATCATAAGCTCAATCTCTCTTATTTTCTCTTCTCTCCTCTCCGTATCCTCTCTCATCTTGGAGGCATGCCTTTATATAGAGGAAGATGTAGGCACAAATCCTTCTTGGAGGGGAAGTTAAGTTGGACTTGGACTAGACTTTATTAAAGAGGTAAGTCTCTTTAATTTATTACAATAAACTCTTTTATCCAAGAGTCCAACTTTATACTTCCTTCCACGTTTTCCTCTTTTTATCGAGCTCCAGCTGCCACGCAATGTGTGTAGAAAAATCCAGCGTTAAAAGCTCTACAAGTTGGCTACCACTTTGCTCATTTTTCCCTCTGGATATATGCTGCTGCTGCCTGGCTTTTGCTACCTCGGCATCGGTCTGTTCTGCTCAGCAAGGTTTCCTCAACTTCCCACAGTAGAGGTTGTCTTGTGGCTTGGCTTGATCAGGGTCAGTTCTCTGCTACTTCTGCCTCATCCTCACTCCTGCTTTCTGCGGTGCGGTGGCATCCTCCTGCTCCAGCAGTAGTCACCCTACGAGAATACCAATCATGTATTAAATAGTACCTTTTTCATATAATAAACAGAATAATAAGTTCAAAGGCATAAACGATGAAATCTATGCAAGAAAGGTTATAATGCATGTCAAATGGGTTTAGGTTGAGTGCTATTTGCCATGAAAAAGGGGTCAAAATCTAGGACTTTTGGGCACTTATCATTCTTATTGGTTATCACCGTTATTCCACCTTTCTTTGGTACACATTGTATCGGGTTTACCCACGTGCAGTCGCATATAGGGTAGATGATTCCGGTATCCAGCTATTTGATGATTTGTTTTCTCATTACCTCTTTCACAGCATGGTTAAGCCTCCATTGAGCCTCAATGGTAGGTTTGTGATAATCCTAAAAAGGATTTTTTGTATGCACACCGCTGGGCTTATTCCCTTCAAATCGGCAATTGTCCACCCCATTGCCCTCTTGTGTTGCCTCAGTATGTTGATTAGTTTTTTTCCTATTTGGGCTACAAATTAGAAGAGATGATTACGGGAAATGTGTCATTGGTTCCCAAATAAACATATTTTAAATGTTCAGGCAATTATTTCAATTCAAGAACTGGTGGTTGCTCGATAGAAGTCTTTTCAACCTTTCTTTCCTCTCCAGAGTAATTGAGGGGTTAAAATACTTACCTGGACGACAGGCTATCCAGTAGGCTTCCTCTCGTGCCACAATCTTCATCTCTTTAGCTTCTTCAGATTCAGACAAGTCAGTGCTGAGGCAGGTGTCAGAGAGGCTGTCGAGATAATTGTCGAGGCAATCGTCACTGTAATTATCAAGGAAGTAACAAGAATCATTGCCGAGACAGTTTCTACCCAGGCATGGTGCATCTCTGTCAAAGTTGAATTCAGCGGTTGCTTGAATCATTTGACATTCTTCTCGATGGTCGGCACGTTTAAGGGTCTGGAACACATTGAGTTTGACTTGTTGATCATTTACCCTCATGGTTAGCTCTCATTTTTCCACGTCGATCAAGGTCCTCCCGGTGGATAGGAATGGCCTCCTGAGTATGATGGGTGCATGCTCATCTGCCTCACAATCTAGAACAAGGAAGTCAGCAGAAAAATAAACTTATCGACTATTACCAGTATGTCTTCAAATTTTCCCTCTGGATGCACATATGATCGGTCGGCTAGCTGGAGCATGACTGTGGTGGGTCTAGCCTTTCAAATTCCTAATTTCTGGAAAACGGATTTGGTTATCAAGTTTATACTTGCTTCTAAGTCACACAATGCCTTCCCCAAGTAGTGATTCCTGATTGCACAAGGTATTGTGAAGCTCCTAGGATCTTTAAGTTTAGGTGGGGTTCAGTTTTGTAGCATGGCCATACATCCTTCTGTTGCGGCAATGGTCTCAAATTCCCCAATTCTTGTTCGTTTAGAAACCATATCTTTAAGGAACTTGGCATAGTTTGGCGTTCTCTCTATTGCTTCTACCAGAGGTATGTTAATGTGGACTTGCTTCAAGATATCTAGGAACTTTTTGAATTAGTACTCTTGCTTTTTCCATTTTATCCTTTGTGGGAATGGTGGTGGGAGTCGAATGTCTTCGATCCGTTCCTTAAATGGAAATTTAATCTGACGCATCCGGTTTTGTTTTTCAACAGCATTCTGATTTTTCTTCGTGTCTTTTCCAAACTCTGCGGCGGCAGTGTGATCAGATTCTGCCAAGGTAGTGGGTTCAGGCATTGCCGAGGCAATGGTTTCAGGCTTTGCCATGGCAGTGGAATCCTTTGGGTTGGGTTCGTCCTTTTCATTGGTTTGGGGATCCTTCAGCTGTTTGTCGCTCCTTGTATTGATTGCTTTGTACTGTTCATGAGTTGCTCCCTTAGCGACTTCAGTGTCGTTTGGAAATCCTCCCATCGGTCTGGAATTCAGGATTTGTGCGAATTGTCTAACTTTTTTTAATGACTTTAGGGTTGCTTCATGGTTCTGCATCCTCATCTCAGTCCTGTCCATAAAAGCATAATTTTTCTTTATGAATTTATCAGTGTTAGACATATATGCACTAGTTTGAGACATGAAATCATTGAGAGAGTTTTCCAAAGAACTAGATTGCATAGGCTGCTGCTGCGCCATCGATTGCTGCGGCGGCATTGATTGCTGAGGCATGTTCTGTTGGAATCTCACAGCTGGAGCATTCTGATTATTCTAATTGAGTGCGTTGTTGGGGTTACCCCATGAGAAGTTTGGGTGTTTCTTCCAAGTCGAGTTATAGGTGTTAGACATCATGTTGTTGTTTCTGTTGTAGTTTCCAACGTAGAAGCTTGATTCTAGATTCTGTGGACATTCAGAAGAAACATGGTTACCACAACAGTTTTCACAAAATAAATCCATTACCTTGACTTCCTGATGATTATTTTGCTTTTGCATGTTCATGACCAACTTGGTCAGGGTGGCTATTTGGGTCGAAATTGAGTCTGAGGACTCTATTTCGTTTATTGTGGATTGGTATCTGATTCCTCCTCTTATGCATGTTGGGAATTGATAGTCATTTTGGCCGTCCTATTCAGGATCTCCATTGCTTCATCCGGTTGTTTGTCTAGGAGTATGCCCTTTGCTGAGGCATCAAGCATCATCCTTGTTGCCGTGTTGACAGCATTGTAAAACATTGTCACCCGTGACCACAATGGGAATCCGTGTAAGGGAAATTTATGTAACAACTCTCTGTATCGTTCCCAAGCCTCGTACATGGATCCGTCATCAGCCTGTCGAAAATAAGTGATTTCGTTACGCAATTTATCAATTAAATTCGTAGGATTAAAACGAGCAAGGAAATCACGACATAAGTCACTCCAATATCCTATTGATCCTGCTGAAATGCTATTTAACCAGGTTTTTGCCCTATCCCTCAGTGAATAGGGAAACAATTTTAGCCTCAAAATATCCTCATGCACTTCCTGTATTTTGAATGAATTGCAAATCTGCATAAAGGATTTGAGGTGTTGTCTAGCACCTTTAGTTGTTGAGCCATCAAATTTCCCCAAAGTATTTATCATGTTGAACATTATAGGCTTTAGTTCAAAATGGGCAGTTTCTACTTCAGGTGTGACAACTCCTGGATTCAGTCCGTTCAAATCTTCTTCTAGGTAATCTCGGGCGGTTGGGTTTCGTACTGGAGCAAATCGTAGTGGCGGGTTTTCTCCATCTCATGTCGCGACATTCTGATCACCGTCGGCAATTCGATTATCATCAGCATCGCCAGGTCTACATGCCATCTCTTCTCTTATCCTTTGTTTGAGTCTTTAGCAACTACGATCCATTTCAGGATCAAGGTCGTAGAATGGATGCTTTGGGTTCGCTATGGTCATACACCAATGCAAAACCAAAGTTGATTAGTTCTTGAAAAACTAAAAAAAGTGCAAGAAAATAAAACTGAATGTTGCTATTGCCAATCCCCAGCAACGGCGCCACAAAATTGTTGTGTGTGTAAAGTGCCCCGCAATTTTGCAAGTATACACGTCTCAAGTAATAAAGTGATAAGTATTGAGTATCGTCTCCACAGGGATTGGTGAAACCTTCAATGTTATCGCCTTACACTAAAAAAGGAAATAAAAGTAAAGAACACAAGTGATTGATGGGGTTTTTAGAATAATCTAATAAGCAGAAAATTAAATATTTCATTAAACTAAAAGTTGAATAATCAAGACGAGATAATGGGCCAGCTTATATTGTGTCGTAGTTTGGAAACCAATTGGAAAGTCTCAGTCTTTGAATGCAACGAACACCATATTGCCTCGGCAGAGACCAAAGTCACTGCCACGGCAACGGGTTAAGCAACTGCCTCGGCAATCCCTTGCTGGGGCGGCAGCAAACAACGATAAGGTTCGGCAAAGCGTCCTTCAGTGGCTCCTCCTTATCCCTAAGTCGAAACCGTGTTGATGTGCAGACATTGATAATACCTCCCAGCGTGAACCAAGGATGAACACCAACCAATCTTATGCTTCTTATACCCGTTGAAACTCTAACCTATCCCTATCCTAAGATAGTTTTCACCAATTGGGATGAAAACCATGCTTATCCGTTTCGTGAGTCTAACTCTTCCGATATTAGACAAATAGATAGTTAACGAGGTCCTCTCCCAATTCACTCGAAAACAAGAATAAGAACCAAGAATAAGTGAACCTTGAACTAAATTGCATTAACAAAAACTTAAACAAAATCCAATCGTTTTCTCACAACTACTAATCAATACAATCTAAACCCTAGGAAGAAATTAGAACATAATGACAATGAAAGCTCGCTCCCAATTCTCTCAAAACCTCGATAATCCCCCTAATCGGTTGGCTTAGCGTTTTTTAAATAGGAGTAGGCTTCGGGCAAAGTCTTTCTTGGGCAGGAAGTTAAGTTGGAGTTGGACATGTCTTCATTAAAGAGGTGAATCACTTAAAAGGGTGAAATGATAGTACTTTTACACACTTAAAAGTTAATCTATAAAAATCAATGTGCTGTCAGATTTATGTATGTTAAGTACTAGTAATGTTACCATGATTGAATGATTAAATGAATGTAATTAGTGTAGTGAATTTTAGCATGAATTACTACATAACTTAAGAACATGAATGGAACCTAAGAGATTAAATGTAACTAAGTGATCAATTGAGCAATTTATGTTGTATTTAACTTGACTGAGTTGAGTACAATGATTCTTAATATTTAAATAACCCACAAAATGAATAAATAACCCTATTAGAAAATCAGGCTTAGATGAGTATTTTAGGTAATCAAGACTAGAAGTTTAACGAGAATGAGTCTTGCTTGTATAAATGCTATTTTTGAATGTTTTCTTGTTTTGGAAGTAAGTCATTCGAAAGACCTTGGAGTCTTAATTGGACAAACTAATTCGACTTAAGTGGGCAATGTGAGTCGTTGTAATGGACCTTGAATCTAAATCATTGAATTTACTTGATTTATGTCTAATTCCTTGTGGTATATAACTTATTTGAATTATAGTACATGAGCCTTGATTTGATTGGGAATTTGAATAGGCTTAGTAACTAGATAGGTTGGGTTACTTGGATAACTTGACCTTGTTAAGCAATGATCAAACATGTAACATTACTTGACACTTGAAACTTGATTAAAACTGATAGATTATAGATACTACCTCACTAAGTATCTCAAAAGTACTTATCCCTCTTGTTTGCATTCTTCCCAAACATCAGGTAAAGTAATCCCGAACATGTACCATGATATTGAAGCCAACTTCCTTGGGTTCGAATTAAGGCATGCAAAGCTTGAAGTGGACTTTGTATTTACTTTGAAGCACTTCTAGATGGTGGCATACTAGAATTATGTATAAGTCATAGCTTGTCATGCATTTGAATTGGTTAGTGAATATGTATGTAAAAAACTTGATCAAACATTGTAATGACCTTAGTGGCATATGATGTATATAAGTAAAGGTCCTTGTAAATACTATATCTTTGTCTTGGAAATGACTGGACTAGAATTATATAAATAAGTGCGTTAAGTTATGGATCTAGTGATCATTGTGATTGTATCTAATGGATGATTAAACTTGAATTTTGTCTAAGCCTAGTAAGAAATGATACATAGATAGCTTGATTCTAGCTAATGAATGAGTCAGAAGGCTTTAGGTAATAAATGAATAGTCAAATGAATCTTAAATGTTGCAACGAATTGAATTGATATCTTGCTAGCTAAGTAACTTATCTAATAGGGATAAGTTAAGTAGAAAAATTCTAATTGGCTTGAAAATTTCTTGTTTCTTCGTTCCATTTTCTCGTTGTAACGCTCATCGCTCCTAACCCGGGTGAGGGGTGTTACAAGCATTCGTGTTCATTGACAACAATTCAAGAACTTGTCTTATTCTATCAATACACATGAAAATATGGCAATCTAAACTTCTTGATTAGAATGATTTTAATGCTGCTCCTAAATTAATTTCTTCTAAGAAGTTCACAAGAAAGCATGGTGCTCAAGGCCTACAATTCGAATAGCTTAAAACATATTGAAATCACTCTCAAGAAATTCTAGAAACAACAATGTTCATGAAACACACATATAGCTAAGATCCCAATCTACCATTTGATTCAAGAGGGAGTAAAGAATTTCTTGCCCTTTCTTCTCTAAGCCCTTCCAAAAATTGCTTAGGATGTATCCATCATTTAAAGCTTGACCAAAATGAACTAATCCTCACTCCAATTGCTTAGCTCTCTCTCTCTCTCCCTTCAACTATGGAGATTCAGTCACATGAAGGAGAAGAAGAAAAATGGACAATATTGTTTTTTCTCCTTCCAACCGAAGACTCCCCCTCCACATGTCCTTTTCACTAATTAAAACATGTACAAGTCATCTTATTACTCTTTGTTTAACATGAAAACCTCCAATTAAACAATGATTTCATTTTACTCCTTCTTTAATTAACTAACATACTTTCCAAGCTTAATGATTTGGTCTTTAACTATTTAATTGTCGATTCTAATGATATCTTTAATCAAATTGAACTACATTTGACTTAATATCCTACCTTAGGCTATAATTCAGGGTATTACACGGTCGACCTATGAAACTCCATTGATCGCTCTTGTACTCAAATTCGACGTCCCTCAACATCTCAGATACATGGTAAAACAAATTACATCAGAAACATAATTAAAAAGCGATAATCAAATTTATCTGGAAGATCAAACGCTGTATAACATCTTATCGAGTTCGAGTTTGGCTAAAAGGGATTGAAAAATGGATTTAAGACGTCAAAAAATCCAAAATATAAATTTTTAGAAAAAGTCAACTTTTGGTCAAAGTTAACCCCAAAAGTCAACTCGGGACAACAGGTCAAAGTCAATGGTTCAACCTGGTCAACAGTCAATGGTCAACGGGTCAAGTCAGGTCAATAGGTTGGGTCAGACTGTCATTGGTTTAGGATCTGGTTCGATTTGGGCTAACCAGTTCGGTTTGATTTGGTTGGGCCTAGACTGGTTTGACTTGAGTCAAACAATAGTTGCTTGGGCTTGGTTAATCAGGCTTCTCAAATTGGGTTCCCACACACACACACACATTATTCGGCCCAAACAAAACCCAATTAGCCCAACCCCACAAACACCCATACACATCTCCTAGGGTTTACCTAACCCACAAATAGCGGCGGCTCGCCGGCAACACGAACGACGACTCTAAAGGTTATTTCCAAATTGGGTTCTTCCAAATACATAGCGGAGGAGCACAGTAGCAGTGTTATAGTGAACTAAGGGTGGAGTTGGCTCGGAAAGGTAAGGTGACCATAACGATGGCATTGATGCTACAAACTAATGGCGCATGCCAACAGGACAACCAAAAAAAAGGAGAAAGCTTGGTTTCTTGGTGAAATTCAGGTGGTCAGGAAAGGACGACGCTTTAGATGGTGGTGGCGATGCTCTCCATGAAACGATGGTGTAAGACATCGAGGTTAAGGGAACATAGACGGTTTTTAAACCTTTTCTCACGAACAACGTACAAGAATAGATATAGGTAGCCAAGACTTAACCGTGATGGAGAGGCGGTCACACTGGTGGTGGAAATGCACGCAACGGATGGCTGGGGATAGGTGGTCAGACCATGATCAGAAAAAGAAGAGGGAGATGGGTTTAGAGATTCGAAAAACTTTCAATCCGATCTCCACAGCGAACGATGAGAGGCCTCGGCGAGTGAAGCTTGGGGTTATGCGAGGGGAAGAAGGTGATAGGACATGGGAGAAATTTATAGTATCTCTCTAGATCCTTCCTACTTGATATTAGACAACACCATTGAGGGTGGCAGTGTAACCCCTTAGCCCGGTCTAGACGGTTGACCCGAACTGAGGTGATTACACGGGGAAAACCGATGCCAACTCGTTAAAGCCGACTCCGATTTACGATCCTTTTTTTCTTTATCTCTTTTCTAAATGTAAATTAAATCCTAAGTGATCACCAAGAGCATAGGAAGAAACGACACAACGATTAGAATTCCTTTGGGGGTTTAATTACTCAAATTAAGCATTTAGGGACCAAAATGTAATTTCTGCAAATTACAAGGGCTTTTCTAATTGTAAGATTACCATTATTCAATTAAATCATGTTTCATGCTTCTCTACAAATTTTCACCACAATCAGACCTACTAAACCCATCGAATTGCGTACATGATGATCAAGGACTAAAATATAACATTTCAAGCTTTAAAAGATACACATAACTGAATTTAACGGTCGTGCATCGGTACGCCTAGGGGCCGTATCGATACGCGGGAAGGCAATGACCAAACTCACAAAAAAGATATCGATACGCATTCACGCGTATCGATACACCCTTCAAACTTGGCCTACCCGTTTCGATACACTTCCCATCCGTACCAATACCCCTGTGCAAAATGGAACAAATTTGGCTTATGCGTATCGATATGCAAGCCCGAGTATCGATACGCATACCAGAAATGTCCTAAAAACAGCCCCAAATTCATGTTTAACATCATCAAATCATCATCAAATCATATGGACATGTTTATAGCATCAACTCTATCATATAAGCATGCAATTCTAAGCACATGGTAAACATTTGATAGATCAACACAAGCATTGCAAGCCATACCAAGGAGAAAATTTAAGCCACAAACCACAAACATCCTAAAATCAATATAAAGCATCATAACCAATATAAAGGCCTTCTACAAACCAAATAGGGCACACACAACTTGCAACATCACAAAGGAGTCCAAACACATCTCCCAAAACAAACCATTAATTCTCATTGTCATGTATCATTACTAAGGTAAAAGTATAGCACCATACTTGAGCTTATCTATTCCTTGGATTCCTTTAAGCCTCATTGCTACGCAAGATGTCTCAATTATCTGCATTGTTGGTAAAAGAGAGCGTAAGCACAATAGCTTAGGGAGGTATGCTCTAGAAATACCAACATAACAATGCAAGCTTTTAAAATTATATCTTGAAATTCATTTCTAAAACCATGCTCTTTCTATCTCATGCTTGAAATCTATTTCAAAGCAAAACATCTTCTGAAAACCACATGTACCATCTATCTATCTCATGCATTCAACCAATGCAAATCTCATGGCAAAGCCACACATGCTTGATATACAAAAGCATTTCATAATCTCAAAATCTCATATGCATTTCTCATAGCATAAAATCATTTCAATCATTGGTACATGATAATCAAAGCTCATTCTCATATATTGGCATTTCACATTCTATCTTTACTCGAAAATGCGGATAGCTTGACTCGAGGTCAAGTCCTACCCCGGTGGGATCTCGCCACCGAACTCTCATGGCGGTATCTATCTTCACCACAAAGCTTGGGTGTTTCACCAAGTCCTACCCGGATGACATCTCACATCACCGGACTGTCACTTTGGATCAGGATGGCACTACCCCCATTACCCGACTCCAAAGAGCACGTACGAATTTTAGTTTAGAGTGCACTTTACATCTTATTGGTCGACCAATTATATCTGGTAACCATCTCATCATTTATGCCAATATATTATATTAAAATCATCATCTCATCTACTGTTTTGATGCAACATTTCTAAACCAATCTCTTCCCATTTCAAAACCGCAATTCATGCATAGCATTTAATCAAAATCTCAAAAACTCTTTGCAATGTTGTTTATCTCATGGGATCAATATGAAACATCATTTCATGTCATAAATCATGCATAAAACAGTAGGAATTTATCTTTCTCAAATCAAGAGCATGTCAAAAGCATTTAGGAGCATCATCCACATTTCGAGAGCAAATCTAAACATACTTACTTCCGGACTTAGGATGGTGTTTCAAACCAATCCTAAATCCCCAAAACTTGTTTCCTTGTCCCTCAAGGACATCTAAAACCACTTTCACTCACCGATAACGTTTCACTTGCTTGCCAAAACGATTTCTAGGCTTCTGGTGCTTCCGGATCAACATCAAACGCGTCCCAAGAAGTCTTCCTTGTTCATTACACATAAGAGCAGAGGATTAATGCATCATCATGCATTAAAATCACCAGCCACTAGATTCAACCCTTTGCTCTACTCAAAACTAGCATTTCGGCTATCCGAAATAACCGAAAACACTTCCAAACTTTCTCCAATCATAGCCCAGCCAAGATCTATCAATTCTAACCTTTTCTAAACCTCAATTAACATCAAAAATCAACATAAACACAACCTTATACCTCCAGCAATAGCATATCACCAAAAACACCTCAAAAACCATAATTCCAGCATCTTAAACTTAAGAACACAACCCTATTCGGGATTTATTTATTAAAACCTTATTCTCAACATCAAATACCATCCAAAATATGTTGAAAATAAACCTCAACTCATAGCTTAACATAGAAATACGAAAATCACCAAGATCTCGTCAAAAATCTTGAATTTAACAACTATTTATTGTTTATAACATTAAAAGAACTCAAAAACCATTAAAAAAGATTGATAACTTGGGAATTTCAGTAAAGAACTTATTATTAGAGGAGAAGAATGAAGCTTACCTCTAATGGTGGATCTCTCTTCAATTTGGGCAAGTATTCTTGAAAATTCAAAGTTAAATCAATGTGATTTGAAGAAGCAAAGATAGGAAATCTTTTGGAAGATGAAATCTCAGCAAACAAGGTGAAAATCAAAGGTTCTTTGATGAGAGAAAAGTGTTTGACTGAATGGAAGTTGAAAGAAAATGAGGAGAAAAATATATCGTAAAGTTGGTTATGAAAAGTCAACTTTTGATTTCCTTTTTCATTCCCTTTTATTCCTTTAATAACATCATTATTAAAAGCTCCCAAATTAAAGAGAAATCTGATGAAAATATATGATAAAATTAGCTCCTTAAAGATTCAAAGTTTCAATCATTTATAAAACAGTCACTAGCCAACTTTTGCAAAAATTGTGTTTTGGTCACCACACCAAAATGTAATATTTCCAAAGCTCATTTTGTAAAATTATTTTTACCATTATCATTTATATAATAAATGAGGATATTTAGATATTTTTCCATATTTTTAAAACATCTCAAACTAGGTTTTCCCTAAACCGACATCAAGGATTCGAACCGTTCCCGACCGGCCCGATCCAACGCCTAAAACATCTGGGCCCAAAACCAGGGCGTTACAACTCTCCCCCACTTAAGAAATTTCTTCCTCAAAATTTACCTAGTGGAAAGAGGTAAGGAAAATGCTTCTTCATGTCATCCTTCCTTACCCACGTAGCTTCTTCTACGCCACGGTGTCTCCATAAGACCTTGACCAACTCGATGGTCTTACCCCGGAGAACCTTGCTATCTGAATCCAGGATCTGAACAGGCTCCTCATCATATGTTAATTCTGGATTCAACTCAACCTCTTCTATAGGCATAACATGCGCCGGATCCGATCTATACCTTCGAAGCATGGATACGCGAAACACATTATGTATCTTTTCTAACTCTGAAGGCAATCTCAACTTGTAAGCAACAAGGCCTACCCGCTCTATCACCTCATATGGTCCAATGAACCTCAGACTCAATTTGCCCTTCCAGCCAAATATCATCACCTTCTTCCATGGTGAAACTTTCAGAAACACACGTTCGCCAACTACGAACTCTATCTCCTTACGCTTCAAATCCGCATAAGACTTTTGCAAGTCTGATGCTGCCTTCAAACACTCACATATGAGCTTCACCTTCTCGATGGTTCCTTTCAACAAGGCTGGCATCGAAATTAACTTTTGCCCTGTTTCAGCCCAACAAAGGGGAGTTCGACACTTTCTTCCGTATAAAGCCTCGTACGGTGCCATTTGAATGCTTGCCTGGTAACTATCACTGTAAGAAAACTCAACCAAAGGCAAGTGCTTCTCCCAAGAACCTTGGAACTCAATAATGCAACACCTCAACATGTCCTCAAGCACTTGGATAACACGCTCTGAATGTCCATCCGTTTGCGGATGATACGAAGTACTGAAATCCAATCGCGTACCCAAGGCTTGATGCAAACACTCCCAAAACCATGACGTGAACCTCATATCCCTATCCGACACTATAGATTTTGGCACACCGTGCAAACGCACAATCTCAGCAATATATAGCTCAGCTAGCTTATCCAAAGTATACGTAGTATGCACAAGCAAGAAATGTGCACACTTCGTAAGGCGATCAAAAATCACCCAAACAGAATTCTTCTTTGTTGGCGATAAGGGTAAACCAGACACAAAATCCATTGTAATGCATTCTCATTTCCATTTTCGGATTCTCAACGGTTGCAAGAACCCAAAAGGAACCCGATGTTCAGCCTTTACTCGCTGACAAACCATGCATTTCTTACAAACCTGGCAACACCCTTCTTCAACCCCACCCAATAGTACTCATCCTTCAAATCACGATACATCTTCGTACTACCATGGTGCATAGCGAAAAGAATGCTATGAGCTTCAATCAGAATAGTGCGCCTCAACTCAACATCATTCGGCACCACCATCCGACTTCCAAAGCATAGAACACCATCATCGTTGAAACTAAAATCTGAAGGCTCACCATTCGTAATATCCTGAACGTGAGGTCCAAGAGATTCATCAAGAAACTACGTATCCTTTATTAACTGAAGTAAAGATCATCAGTAACAAGGCCACCATCTCGCAATATGCTCAAGCGAGCAAACATCACCCTCAAGGACTCAGCTTCTGACTATAAAATGCTAGTGGTCTGCCTTCCTGATGAAGAACAGCACCAATACCCACCCCCGAGGCATCTGTTTCAACCACAAAATCATTGGTCAAGTCTGGTAATGCCAGCATTGGTGAAGAACACAAGCATGTTTTCAGCTGATTAAACGCCTGTTGAGCAAATTAAGACCATTCAAACCCCAGTCCCTTTCGTAACAGATCCGAGAGGGGAACAACAATTATTGCAAAGCTCTTAATAAATTTGCGATAGTAGCCGGCTATGCCCAAAAATCCCTGAACCTCTTTGACTGAAGAAGGAGTAGGCCACTCGCGGATAGCCTCTATCTTTGCTGGATCAACAGCCAACCCCGCGCGAGACACGACATGACCCAAATAATCGACCTGAGTTTGACCGAAGGCACACTTAGAAAGCTTGGCCACCGAGCCATGAGCGCATAGATTCTCCAAGACCAACCGAACATGTGCTAAATGATTTGCCCATGTTGGACTGTAAATGAGGATATCGTCTAAAAAGACTAGAACAAAATGACGTAGATAGGGTCGAAAGACGTCGTTCATTGTCCCTTGGAATGTAGAAAGGGGCATTAGTTAAGCCGAACGACATGACGAGAAACTCATAATGTCTGTCGTGTGTACGGAATGCAGTCTTGGGGGTGTCTTCTGCTCGAACTCGAATCTGATGGTAACCAGCCAACAAATCCAACTTTGAAAAGAACTGTGACCCGCCCAATTCATCGAACAATTCCTCGACTATAGGGATTTGGGAATTTGTCTTTGATTGTAATTGCATTCAGGGCCCTGTAATCAACACAGAAACGACATGAACCGTCTTTCTTTTTAACCAATAACACAGGAGATGAAAATGGGCTATGACTTACGGATAAAATTTTGTTGTAGCATTTGGGCGATCTGTCGTTCGATTTCTTGTTTTTGAAAGTGAGGGTAGCGATAGGGGCAGACGTTGACTGGTTTACTAGCTGGTTCAAGGTGGATAGCATGGACATGCTCCCTTGGTGGTGGTAAGCCAGACGGAGGAAGAAACACATTAGAAAACTCAACCAATAGTGGTTGTATGTCTTCAGGTGGAGCTACCTCATCGGAAATGGATCATGGCTGCCAAGATATGTAATAGCACTATGCCATAACTTGCGTTTCAGTCATGCGTCTAAGAGTGTGCAAACAAACCAAGTGAGGTGTGGATCCAGTCTCCCCTTACCATTAATGTTCCACGCCTTGGAGCTTGAAGCAAAATTGTAAAGCACCAAAATCCATGGTCACCGGTCCAAGGGTTTCCATCCAAGCGACACCTAGGACCATCTCGGTACCCTCTAACGGCAGAACATAGAAATCAGTGTGGATATCGACACCCTGAATATGCACTTTGAGATTCCGAACACGACCTTCACTTTGTAGCTTCTCACCATTGGCCACTAAAACACGAAATTGAGGAGCTGCGGCAATTGGTAAGCCCAGGTAACGGGCGATGCTAGCTTGGATGAAATTGTGGGTGCTACCCCCATCAATCAAAATTTTGATCTCTCGGCCGCAGACATCACCACGCACACGTAAAGTATTGGGAGTGATACATCCTGCCAACGCGTTAAAGGACACCAAACATTGCTCGCCATTGGCCTCGTTGATAATCGCAGGATTAGTGGTGGGTATTTCCTCGGGTAGAACCCCCGTGGTGGTCTCTGGACTGGAGGCGTTATCATCCAATAAAATTTTTTTGGAAATCATTGCACTTATGGCCATGAACGTATTTTTCATCGCAATAATAACAAAGTCCCTTGTCGTGACGGAGTTGGGCTTCCACAACAGAAATTCGTCTTTGATTGTTGAGGTTGGAGCGAACCGGAAGAGCCTCAGTGGGCGCTGGACAACCATGTAGGTTTTTTTGGCCGAGCGACGGTGTAGACGGAGTGGGCAAAAGAGGAGGAAGTTTGGTAGAGCGAACCAACATTCTTTTTGCTTCAGAAATTTTAGCCTCGTGAAAACGGGCCCGGGAGACCACCTCCAACATGGTACTGGGCCGTTGGGCCAGAACCTCATTCTTGATATCACTGCGCAGGCCGAAAACAAAACATTGAGTTAGAAACCCATCGGATAAGTTTATCGTGGTTCGAAGGGTCATGTCCTCAAAACGTGCCTGATAATCCTCGACGGTTGTAACCTGAACTAGTTTGGTGAGCTGCCCTTCCAGAGATTCAATTTCAGTGACCGAGAAACGACGACGAATGGCCTCGACCAAGTGAGTCCATCCCGCTAATTGTCATTTCCGTTGCATCCATCGGAACCACTTTTTTTGCCATACCTTCCATGCGAAACGAGGCCATTGTGACCCGGTGGTGATCCTCTGTGTTATAAAACTCAAAAAAATCAGTGGCGGAGGCAAGCCATTCCTCGGGATCTTTGCCGATGAAGATGGGTAGTTCGACTTGCACAGGTCGTGACGCAAAGGGAAATGCATCGTCGACCTTCTCTTTGACCTTTGCTTTCCCACGATGCAAACAAGGATTTGTTTCCCCAGCCTGAGAAGTTTGAGCTGTTACTCCCATGGCGTGAGACATAGCGGCTAATTGTTTGGAAATATCCTGTAGAGTACGTTCAGTGGATTCATTCCAGCGAGTCTGGGTTTCTGTAAATTGATGTAAGGAGGTGAGGGTTTGGTCGTGACGAGTGGACGATTCTGTCAAAGTGCGGATAGCTTCGGTATTGTTTACCATGGTGAACGCAATGAAAGCACCAATGTTAGGGTTCGATCCCTAACTGGTTGATTCCAGTAATAGAACAAAAAGAATGAGAAGTTGAGAGAAAGGATTCAATAGATTAAGAAAGAAGATCAAGTTTTTCCATGCCTTTACAATACTATTTGCTCCTATTTAACAACGATCCCTTTAGGATAAAACAAAATCGGTTAGGGCCTTAGGGACCCTTCTCTCCCTTTGTCCTCTACGCACGCTTGGATTGTCAGTAGGTAACGGTTCCAACTCCTCATTCTCTGCCAGCTCAGGTTGTCCTTCATTCTCTATCAACTCAGCATCTATTTCGGGTCTGGGTGCCATAACAAAAGTACTATGTTAAAGTTAAACAATGAAAAGTCTTCAAGTTGACTTAGTGAATAAAGTGAAATGTGTGAAATAAGCAAGATTCTTCTATGTATTTTGTGTGTGATCCTTCGGGTAATTATATATAAAAGATTAGTGGGTTGTTTAAATGATTTCATGAATGTTGCGGATTGCTTTGATATTGTGAAGTAATTATAAGATTTAAGGATTTGTTCTGGGGTAATCTAAGTGAATTTGGAGTGTTTAAATTCATATATATATATATATATATATATATACACGTAATAGACCATCTTCTCTAGTTGGTATATTGCTTTGAATGGGGAATAATATAATTATAGATGCTTGATATTTATAGGTAAAACTTAATAGACGAGTAATGACAATATACTTGGTAGTAATACAATATAAATAGAACCCGATTGCTCCTAATGGTTTTATGTATGTATACGTCGAATGGAAACTGTATGTTGGATTGATTTGATCATTTACTTAACTGATGCTTGATCATTCATTGTTTGCTGAATGACTGGTTCGAATGGATTATTAAATAGGATGTTCTAATTGTGTAAAATAAGTTCACTAGAATATTAGACAGTTTGGAATCAAGCGTCGTTAATGTGGAAAAAGAAGTATAAAATTGGTAATGTTTATGATAGATTTGAATTCTTAGGAGACAAATTATAAAGAACGAGAATAATAATAGCTTATGTGATAAGGAATCATGACTTAGAGACGTCATGATTAAGATAAATAGTAAATCCGCTAACTAATGTATTGAATCTCTATGAATCCTTGCAAGTCAAGAAACCTAAGTTTAATTGATAATTGAGTATAATCGGATAAGAATTAAGGGAAACCTAATCTGGATTTGATTGGTCTTGATATCTTGTTTAAATTGACCTAATTAAATGGCTTGAACCAAATTGACCTTTAAAAGAAAAGAAAATAATGTTGTTCGAACCCTATGATGTTGAGGGTTTCATTCGAACAAATTTACTAAGTTTAAGGCGTATAATGAAGCTACATATTGGATAAGGAATAATTTTGATACCTCATGAATCTAAGATCGGTTTTTACATGGATATATTCAGTCTTCATATAGGTCAAGTAATATTTGAATAAAAATAATTAATCTATGAATGGTTCCTTGTACGTAAGTAACTCATAAAATGGAATGGTGATGCTTATTAGAACGTGTGGGACTTGTTTAACTATTTACAACTAGTATAAGTCATCAATAGTAGATTGATGAAAAGGAGCAAATAAGTTTATAAAATAGATAATCAAACCACGGTAACTACTTGCTTAACAAGTGAAATTTTTTATTGAATTATTGATCACCCTCTTGAGAAGATAGTTATGCTCGGTAATGGGTCTTTGTACTTGAATTATTTGTTAATCTGCTCTCATCCTTATGAGACTATAATGTCTAAGATGATGCCTGATCCGAACATTAATAAGTAGATAGACAGATTCATATTCAAGACTAAGTTTATGATCTATGACCTATTTGGTTTAATGCATTGCGCATTAAAAAGTAATGTGCAATGGAATATATATACATATGTCAAACCTTGCGTTCATGATTGTGTGAATATCTAATGGTTATAGTTTTTGTTTGGCTAATGTCTAGTTGAATAAAAGAATAGAAAATAAAAACAATTTGAGATACCTCGTAATTCTTTTATTCTTGTACTACCTCACTAAGCGTTAGCTTACCTCCCTTCATTTCTCTCTTACTACATTTCAGGGTATTTATGCTTTCGACCGTCTCCCGAGCTCGAACGTGACCTCAGGCATTCACGTCTGTCTGAGTATCTCCCTTAAAACTTCTAGTTGGTGGCATATAGTTTAAGTATGCATGAGCATTTGATTTCCATGTTGAGCTTCAGTGGGGGTTCTGGACAGGCGCGATAGGAGCGACCGCACAGGGCCCCCAATAGAGAGGGCCCCAAAATAGAGAACCTAAATTAAATTTTTTTTTGAAAGGTGAGAACCTAAATTAAATTAAATTAAATATTTGTAAAAAATTATAAATTTATATATATAATTATGTGTATATATATATATATATTATGTGTGTATATAAATTAAATTTTTGTATTAAGATTTTTTTTTAAAAAAAATAACTTATATCTCTTATTGATTATAAATTAAGGGCCACATTTTAATATATTGCACAGGGCCCCCAAAATCTTTGAACCGCCCCTGTTGAGCTTAAGATGTATTTAAGCTTTATGTTTATTCAAGTTTTGCAAATGGCCTCTTAATTATTTCATAATTTTGTGGCTTGTGTGTGTTTTATCTAGCATGGTTGCATAAGCTAATGGAATGATTAAGTGATCCTTAATGTTTTAGCTAACCCGATTCTGATTAGCGATGTTATGTTAATTTGCATGTGAATAAGTGGTATCCTAGTTTCCTAACTAGCTATGCTTTGTAAGCTTGGAGGTTGTCAAGCAGAGAATTTCTGTTACCTTGTATGATTATAATCCTAGATTGTCATGACTTAGAAGTGGTTAAAGTCATACAATTAAACGGATCAAAGATTTTATAAGATGATTAGTTAATAAGAAGTCTTGCTTGATAAAGTGATATAGTGATAGTATAGTGACTTGAGTAGTACATGAACTTGTTGGGATGTCATGGATAGGCTTTGTAATGCTTCGGTTTTGGGCCTAGGTGTTTTGCGATTCGGGTTGGGTCGGTGGAACCAGTAATCGATTGTTTGAATCGTTAAAAGATGGTTTAGGGAAATCAAAGTTCGGGATGGGATAAAAATATGATAAAAATTCCTAAAATGGTATTTAAGAGGTTGGTTAAATCAATTTTTTGAAACGAGTTTTTGAAAGTATACATTTTGGGCAGTGACCAAAATGTAAAGTTTTAAAGTTGTGGAAAAAGTGTGTTTTTCAAAAAGAGTCAAGATCTTAGAATCTTTAGGGAGCTAATTGGCAATTAAGCCTTTTCTATAATTTGGCATGTGTTTTAAATGGTTTATTAAATATTTAAATGGCTTCAATTAATGTAATTAAGGAGTTAGTTAATTGGTTAAAAGATTCTGACGATCATTTTCATTCTCTTGTTTTCACTTCAGTCAAACACTCTTCATTTTCTCTTAAATTCCAGATTTTCTTCTCTCTCAAATTCACTCTTGATTTCCAACTTCATCTTTGTGATTTCTCTCAATTTCCTTCAAGATTCTTGAAAGCTAAACTTGCCAAATTAGAAGAGAAGCAAGGATTGGAGGTAAATTTTGTGCTAACCCTCTAATAAAGGTTCTTTAATGAAATTCTAAAGATATTTGACTCTTTATTCATGTTTTTGATTGAGGTTTTGTTATTGTTTTAATAAAATGTTGAAATCTTATTGAAAAAGATGATTAAAATGTAATTTTTGGAGTTATGTTGATTTGGTTTGTTTGAGATGATTTCTAAATGAGGTTTGAAAGGTTAATGATGTTGAAATATAGCCTAAATCATATTAATCCCGAAATCCTTGAGATCTTTGGTTTTTAAGGTGTTTATAGTTGGGTTTTTGGGGTGTTATGTGGAATCTGAGTTGCTGGAGGTATAAGGATGGTTTTATGTTTTTTTTGGATGTTGATTGATGCTTAAAATGTGTTGGATGTGTTGGTAGATGGCTCGGCTGAGTTTAGAAATCAATCAATTGAGTTTTCGGTTGTATCGATTGGGTAAATTGACGATTTAGAGCAGGGCTGCAGTTTTCCTTTGGAATGTTGGTGTTTTGGATGCATTTTAATGCATTGAACCTTTGTTTTAATGTGTTGAAAACAAGAAATAGTGTTCTAGAATCAAACGAAGTGATTTTGGAGGCTTCAGACGGGTGATTTGTGCGTCGGCTAGTGTGGTTTCGCAAGTCGGTGAGTTGAACTTGGTTTTCCAGCGTGGAAACGTTTTAAAAAAGGTTTTGGGAACTTAGTAAGAGCTTGAAATGCTTTACTAAGTTCAGAAGTAAGTAAAGTGAATTTCTCTCCCGGATTGTGCTAGTTTGAGCCTTTGGTTGCACTTGATTTTAAATGTGTTTAACTACTGTTTTAAAGCATGTTTTGGGTATATAAAATGTGTTTGATGATGTCATGTGGTTTAAGGATGCACTAGATAAGTGATACTTGTATGCATGTGTTGATGCATGAGTTTTGAAGCATGGTTTAATGCTTGAGTTATGGCTTATCATGAATGCTTTGTAAAAACAGTGAGGTGTGCATGAAATGTGGATTATATTGGCAAGTGATGTTGTATTAATTGTTTTGTAAATGAAATCGGATATAGTTAGCCGGCTATAGGGTTGAGTGCACTATAAACAAGTCACCTTAGATGTTGAGGGGTTGTGATTGTACCGAAAACTCCATCCAAGTACCCTAACGATTGAGAATTGTTTAAGGTTGCAACAGTTGAGGGTAGCTCCCAGGTGCGAACCTTGTGTGTGTCTCGTCTATCGTTAGTGGGCTATACATCTACCGATAAGTGGTGTTGAGGGGTTGTAATTTTACCGAATACTCCACCACGGGTGTCACAACGATGGAGGGTTGCTCTCGTGTGTGAGCCTTGAGATGCCGGTAGAGTGTATGAAGGGTTTGGGACAACCCTTGGTAATCCGTGTATCCGATATGTTTTTGAGAATGTTGTTTATCACTTGTGAGCCAATATAATAGAATGAGATGTTATAGAAAATGTTGTTGATGCATCTTATGAAAAATGCATGTTTTACTTTAAGCTTAGCATATTGGTGTTTATGCTTGGAAGGCTTGATGTTGTGTAGCAATGGTTTAATTGCTGAAAATGTATGAATGATGTTGCATGATGTTTAGCATGCTGATTTTAAAGGCAAGGTGCATGGTTTATCAAAAAAGGCATGATGGTATTGAAAACATTGAAAAATGATTTTGCGCATTGATGATGTTTTTGGTTTTGAGCAATCCTTACTAAGCTTGTATGTTTATGCTCTCTTTGTTCATCAATGCAGATAATTAGGCGTTTGGAGGCAGCATTTTAAAAAGGGTTTCCGAGGTACTTCTCTAAATGTATGTTGAGGTTTTTAACTAATGTAATAAAGGCAATGGGAGTGTCCAATGTCACAATTTGTTGCTTGTCTTGTATTTTCTGGTGTGGTGCAAGTTTAATATGTGTATTTGGTTATGTAAATGACCTTTAAGTTTTGGTTAACGCTTGGAATTGAGATTTGATCTTATAGTGCTTATTTCTCTCAGGAAGTATGTCTTTAGTCTCTTTGTTATTGAAAATGATGTTATGATGATAGTGCTGCCATAAATCCTTGATTGTTGAAATGTATTTGAGTTGCAAGCATGTTTAGTCAAATGTCGGGTTAGTTTCGGATGGTTAAAATCAAGTTAAACCAGCAGATTAAAGCGTTTCAGGCCCAAGTGTTTCGAAACATGGACTTGAAATTGTCTTGGGGTTTCGAAATGGTGAGGCATGTTTCGATACATTTTACCTCTGTGAAACCCTGTTCTGAAACGGGTCCAAAATGGTTTCGAAATGATCTCGTGTTTCGAAATAGGGTATCACTGTTTCGATACGCCTGTTCCGATACGGGGCCCACTGTTTCTAAACAAGTGGATGTTAATTTAGTTTTTGGAATATTCTGAGTTTCTTTTTTTATGCGTTTTAGTCTCTATTTCTTATATATTCAATTAGATGAGTTCCAAAGGTAGTTTTGAGCTGTGTTTTTGCAGAGAATCATGTAATGAACCTAATTAAAGGATGGTAATCCTAATTTGGTAAAAACCTTACTAAATGTCAAATTTACAAAATGGTCCCTAAACCTAAAATTGGTGTTAATCGTTGAGCGTACGTGTTATCGTTTGATCCGCTGCTTTGATTGAACACATGGGAACCTAACTTGCATCTAGATAAGACAAAAAGAGAAAAAGGGGGTCGTTTATTGAGGTAAACTTTCCCAATTTACTTAAATATTCCCCGTGTGACTCGTTCGGTTCGGTCTATCGACTAGGCCGGGTCGAGGGGGTTACAGGATTCATATTGTTCGAATGCTACCAATAAGATTATTCATGTACACACATATCTGATTGATAAATAAAATCATGATGGTATTTATACAAATTTGTGTGATAGTTATATTAAACCGCATATATTGTTCATGTATCATTAAAGTCCAAGAGCGGTTGAATTCTACGCTTAGATGGTATATTGTTAAATGCTATGTAAAGCTAAATTAGATAATTCTGAACATGTTTAAGATCAAGAATCGAATGATTTGATTTAAGTTGGTTACTTGTTGCTTAAGCCTGGAATTTATAAGTGCATGAATTGAGTACTTATTCTTGATTGTTCATATTGTGAGATTGAAGTTGACACATGTTAAAATAAAAGAAAAAGTTCTTGAATTATACTATTTTTTTGGAATCTTATAAGATTTCGTGGATCAAATTGCTAGACAAAAAAATCAGTAAAGAACTACGATCATGTTACTCTTGAGTTCTCGAAGAGTTTGTTTGTGATAAAAGAATGCTTGTTTGGTTGTATGTTCGGTTTTAACAGCACCTAGTTCGGTTTATCCTCTAAGTCGGGTTAGGGGGTGTTACATACTCAAAACAATCCGTTCATGCATATATTCACATATATAAACTTACAAAACAACATACTAATTTTTATATTAGTGCAAAACAGTCCATAATTGTTTTTCTAATATGTCAAAACAGTCCACAATTCATATATATTCATTTATATAACTCAAAACAATCCTCAAAGAATGTTTCCCCTCTTTTAGATCACTAATTCAACCCTTAATTAATTTCAAGCAGCCATGTTTTTAGGTTGTAAAACAGCCCCTAAATTTTGCAAAATAGCCCTTTTTCTATCATAAAAACAGTCCCTCTTAATTTTACTTAGATAGCCCTTTAACCATACATTTCATCACAAAAGCCCCCAATTGTTTACTAACAACCATGAATGGTCCATTTGAACTACTTATTCCTTCACAACAACCTTAATACTCCATATTAAGCAACTTAGTGTCTTGATATATATATATATATATATATGTATTACCGGTTCACATAAACATAGCAATTTAACATGTGTAACATTCGAATTAATCAAGAGAATTCCTAGCTTGAGTTTGATTTTTCCAACAATTCCAATAGCTACACTCATATAAGAAAAATACAATCGAGTTCACAAACTAGATTCTAGATCAAAGAAGGGTGAAGAATTCGTACCCTCTTCCTCATGTTATTCGAACCATATCTCCAAGAAAACCCAATGAAGCTTCAATCAAATTCTTCCTTGGCAATTTTTCACACTCTCTCTCCTTTGAGTTTCGGTTACATGGGAAGGAGATGATAGTGTCCTAATTATCATCCCCCAAGAACGAGGCCCCCTCCAAAGATGTCCTCACCCCATATTGACATGTGTTCTATCTTATTTTCTTTTAACTTTTCAAAGGTATCACACACATCGCAGTTGCCGGGGAGAGAAGGGGTGAGTGCAAATTGCAGGATGATAACGGGAATTGTGGACGAAGACAAATGGGCGATTCTCCAATGGTGCGCGGTTGGTTGGTGCTTGAATCCATGTAGTATAAAAACTTTGGCGGAGAGATTGGAAGTAGAGAAGCAAGAAGGATTCTCCATCATGAGATTGTCAGGATCCATGATTCTATTAATGTGCACATCGGCGAGTGTTAGAGAACGTGTGATGAAGCTGAATTGCGTGAAGGAATGCTTTGCGAGGGTGGAGGCGTGGTCGCCCGCAATCACAGTGGAATCGCGTCGAGTATGGCTATCGATAGTGGGTTTACCAATACATCTATGGCACAAACAAACATTCAAGAATATCGCCAATCTATGGGGCTCGTTTATTTGTATGGATGATGCCACGGAAACGCCGACATCGTTTGATCGCGGCAGAATCATGGTGGAGACAACTGTTTTCGATTGAATAGAGGAAAGAATTTCAGTTAAGGTCGATACTGAGATGTATCCGGTCAGGGTGTTGGAAATGACGGCAAAGGTCCGGAGGTAGAATGCGATTGTTGCGACTATGAATCGACAGAGGGAGGGGGGAGTCTTGCACACGATTCCACTTTCGACAAGGTAGGGGATGATGGAATGGATGCTGTCAACACAAATGATAGGAGGGAGGTAATCGAACCAATATTGTGGCTAGCTAATGAAGTCTGTGATGGACCTCATGGGACAATGAACTGTTCGGAAAATGTGAACAATGGAGTAGATTTAGATCACGAGGAGGAACGGTTGCCGGAACAGTATGAGGAACGGTTGCCAGAACAGCATGAGGAAAGGTTGCCGAAACAGCATGTACCGGCGCAAGGAGGTAGTATGATCGGTGAGAATGACAATGGCAATAGGACTCTAGAGGTGGTAGGCAACGTCCCTAGTTGTGAGAGTTTAGATATCGCTGGGATTGTGAATTCAAAATCAGTGGATATAGTGGGTCCGGATTCTCTAATTTCTACATGGGATAAGGTGCAAGAGGAGCATATTTCTTTTCCTAATTTCCATTCGTCCTCACCACATTCCGGCCTTGGCAAAACTGAATTGATTCAAGTGGGCAAGGCATATTGCAAAATCCGAAAGGTTCTAGGAGGTGACCAATTTAACGGTGGCAGTCGGGTATATCGAAAGAAGAAGGGTAACAGGTTAGGTGGTGATCGAACAAAGATTTCGAATGGGGAAGGGACAATAGAGGGCGGATTGGTTGTGACACAGAATTTAGAAAGCGAGGCAGTAGCAATAGTAAAATTAGGATCCTTGATCGGAGTAAAATCAAGTGGACGAGAAGAGGAGATTATTCGCGACATTTCACGGGTCATTACCGGGGATAGTCGGGGTTTGTGACTAATGAAAATATTATCGTGGAATGTTAGGGGTTTGGGAGGGAGTGCAAAGCGACAGAGTGTGCGTGAGGTGTTACGAAAAAATAACATCAACATGGCGATGTTACAGGAAACGAAGTTGGAGGAGTTGCTGACGTTGTGGGTTGCAAATTTGTGGGGGTCCGACAGTTTTGAATTGGCCTTTTCACCATCAATCGGAGCTTCATGATGTATCTTGGTGGTGTGGGAATGAAGGCGATTTAGTCTAGAAAAGGTTGAGGTCGATCGCAATTTTATTGTGTTGCAAGGACGGTGGCAACAAGAAGACATGGCTTGTAGTATTGTTGCGTTGTACGCCCCATCGGATGTCGAGGGTCAGAGAGCAGTATGGGCAGCGTTACTTAATAGAATAAGTGATTTCGATGGGCCATGGTGCATCGCATGTGACTTTAATGCGATCCTACACAATTCGGATCGTGTTGGGGTATCGGACATGAGTGTAGAAATGGAAGTGTTTGGTGAATTTGTGCTTAATGCGGGGCTGGTGGATTTGCCGTTGCTGGGCAAACGGTATACTTGGTTTGGTCCAGGGAATAGGTGTAGTAGAATCGATCGATTCATGATATCGTCGGGTTGGTTGGATAGTTTTAGCTCAATTCAACAAGAAGCTTTGGCGAGGGGTGTATCGGATCATACGCCACTGTTGTTGAAATGCGATGAGAGTGATTGGGGACCTCGCCCATTTAGGTTCTTCAATTGCTGGATGGAGGGCCATTATCATGTTCGACAGATAGCTGAAGAATGGTATCGTTTGACAGGCTTGGGCGTAGGCAACGGTAACATCATGGTGAAGTTGAGACACCTGAAATTATTTTTGAAACGGTGGAATCGAGATAGTTTTGGGGATGTGAATGAAATTATTGCCGAGATGCAAAGTAAGATAGATAAGGCAGACGACTCTTTAAATATGAATAGCAAAGGTGAGGGAATTGAGGTGGAGAGAAGACAGTGGATGCAGGCATTATGGAGGGCTATGCGAAATAAGGAAGCAATGTGGCGACAGAAATCGCGAGCTACGTGGCTTCGGTTGGGTGACCGTAACACGGCTTTTTTTCATCGATCCGCCAAATTGCGCGCAGTTAGAAATTATATACCTGGTTTCTTGATAAATGACCGGTGGATCACATCACCGATACAAATGCGTAGGCATGTGGTGAATGCATTTACTACACATTTTGCTGGTGATACGCGGGAGTGTGCATGGCAATTTGAAGGCGAATTCCGACAGGTATCTGATAGTGCTAGGGAGAGGTTGATTTCGGATTTTACATTGGAGGAAATTAAAGGAGTGGTTTGGGAATGTGTTGGTTCGAAGGCACCAGGCCCGGACGGATTTACGATAGAATTTTATAAGAAAGGGTGGGAGGTGGTGTGTGGTGACGTCTTCCGTTTCTTTGAGTGCTTCCATGTTAGCGGTTTATTATCCAAAGGTGCGAATTGTGCATTTATCGTCCTGCTACCTAAAGTATCGACTCCTAAAACACTTGGTGAGTATAGACCTATTTGTCTGGTTAATTCAATGTACAAAGTGCTGGCAAAATGTTTAGCTAACCGTTTGCAGTCAGTATTGGGTGATCTAATTAGCGACACGCAATCAGCGTTCATTAAGGGGCGTCAGTTAGTGGATGGGGTACTATTAGCTATTGAGGTTATTCATTCTCTTCGTCAGCGAGGAGCGGGTGGTTTTCTGTTGAAATTGGATTTTGCAAAGGCATACGACTGTGTCAGTTGGCGTTTCTTAGATGAAGTATTATCTAGGATGGGATTTTGTGAAACTTGGCGAAATTGGGTTAGAGAATGTATCAGTTCTGCCCGTCTATCGGTGTTACTCAATGGCAATGCGACGAAGGAATTTAGGATGGGTCGTGGTTTGCGTCAAGGTTGTCCGTTATCGCCTTTATTGTTTGTGGTGGTCGCGGAGGCGATGCATTTGATGTTGAGTAAGGCTGAGTCTGAGGGGCTAAATCGTGGGGTTGAGGTGGTGTCGGAGGTATTCTTGACACACTTATAGTTTGCTGACGATACACTGTTGTTTTTTGAGGCGTCATTAGAGGTTGCGTGCAATATTAAACGAATTCTTCACTGCTTCCAAGTTTGCTCTGGGTTGAAGATAAATTTTGCTAAGAGCTCGCTATATGCTATTGGTGTCGAAGAGGGGTTGGGTGCAAGAGTAGCCGAAGTGATGGGTTGTAGACAAGATGAGTTGTCGTTTGTTTACCTAGGCTTTCCGATAGGTGCGAATCCGAGGTTGGTAGTGACATGGGAACCGGTGATTGCTAATTTTAGGTGCAAGCTAGCGTGGTGGAAACAATCATCCTTATCTTTTGATGCTCGCGTCATCTTGGTAAATTTGGTACTTTCCTCTTTACCGATTTTTTATATGGGATTATTTGTGGCTCCGAAGGGGTGGTTGAAAGGCTGGATCGAATTCGAAGGGCATTCCTATGGGGTGATGTTGGCTTAGAACGGCGAATGAGTAGGGTATGTGTTGAGATGTATGGGGCTCGATTCGTTCAACCAATTATGCTCACCAAGTGGTGGAGAGGTGGATTTTTAGGTGGAAGGGTTTAGGAAGCTAGAAAGAATAAAGACACAATGATTTATAGTGGTTCAACCTTCTAACCAAGGTCTACATCCACTACCTTAGCTTCCCACTAAGGATTTCACAATCAATCCACTATTGATTCGTCCCCTTTTCTTGGATGAGGAGGAAACCCTTACAAACGATCAAGCTTCTACCCAAAGCCTTGATCAAAACCCTCTTTTACAAAGAGATAAACAAAGCAAACTTAAACCCTCTAATAGGTGTTTGTTTGCACAATTAAGCTCTCACCCAAATCCTAAAACACTTGAGCAAATTTAACAATTTTGGCTCACTAGTGTTTGTCTATACAAGAATTGACAAATAAAGCACTAAGACAATTTCTTGATCATTTGATGTTTGACAATATGAGCATTAGTCTTCTCTTGATGCTTGGAGGTCCCTTTTATACTCCCAAATGAGTTTGTAGCCGTTACTAGCCGTTGGGGATGAATTGGAGCCGTTGAGGACTTTATTTCCCTTCATAAATGCTGTTCTGCAGCTAACGGTATCGATACGCGTGGAACGGTATCGATACGGCCTTCATATGAACTAGCTGTTGGGCTCTTGCCAATCGATACGCTTGAGGGCGTATCGGTACCCTTTGACATTTAAATGGCCGTTGGGAAATAGCCGTTGGGGTAGTTAAAATGGGATCGGTACGTTGACATGGCGTATCGAAACGACCCCCTCCGTATCGATACGAGGGTTTGCTGTATCGATACGGGTTTTGACAGTGGCCAAACTGAGGCAAAATGATATCGATACTGGTATGACAGTATCGATACTGGTAACGTGAAAAGTCAAGTTTGGCTATTGAAAACATGAAAAATCTTTGTCAAAAACCTCTTAAAATACCTCAAACATAATTTCAAGTAGTTTGGACTTTAAAACCAAGTTTTAAATTCTTTCAAATTAGTCCAAAACATTTTTCAATTATTATATCAAAACATTAGTTCTACAATCTCACCCTTTTTGATATAATAAAACTAACTTGAAAAATTGTTTGGGATTCTCCCCCTTTAAGTTTAAAAATGTGAATAAGAGATTAAAGATGTGAAATCAAATTAAGCTCCCCCTTATTCATTTGAAAATTCAATTTTTCAAAACCATATCTCCCCCTTTTTGTTATATCAAAAAGAATTTAAAACATTAAGTTTCAAAATAACAATAGAGGTAAAAACCTTGACACAAATAAGAATTTGGTTTAAAAAATTCTCCCCCTTACTCAAAGCATCATCAAAAGTGTTAGTCCATCATATATGATCATCTAGTTGACATAAAAGAAAATAAAACAAATAAAATCAAAAGCAACTAGATTTTTACCAACACTTGAACCCAAAGGGAGGATGTGAAGCCTTCCTTCTTCAAGTGTTCTTCCTTGTGTGCATGGAGCTCCCCCTCAATGTTTGACTTGTTGAACATCTCCATCACACCTAGCAATAGACAATCAAGTAATTTTTGGTATCCAAATTGTTTTGGATCCATGAACGTTAGAAGCACAAATTTTTGACCCCTTAGGAATCCATTTTTCAATGTCATCCTTTTTAATTGAAGTGGTTAGTCCTTTTGGGACCCAAACACTTCTAAAACATTTACCATTTTTAAATCTAGGGGCACTAGATTGTCTAACATAAAAATTTGATTTTTGAAAATTATTTTTCTTTTCAAGTTCATTTGAAATCAAATCTTTTTCTTTTTGAACTTTTAGAAGCAAATTTTGTAAATCAAAACATTTTTGTTCAAAGTCTTTTAATCTTGCTTCAAGTTCAAGATTTGTTTTGGAAAGCAAATCATTTTCAATTTTTATTTTTGAAATCAACTTTTTGTTTTTAGAAAATGATGCCTTGAATTCCAAAAGCAAATCATCATAGGCATCTTGTAACTCTTCAAATGTATAAGAATTTGAAATAGATGAGTTAGAAGTTACCTCCCCCTCATTGAGGGCCATCAAACATAGGTGGGCTACTTCATCATCGGTGGAGTCTTCATCACTCCAAGTGGCCACATATGCTTGTTTTGAAGACGATCCCTTCATTTTGGATTTACGGGAATCCTTCATCTTCTTCACCGATTCAAGCTTGGATTTTTCCATTTTGCTCTTCATGAACCGGGCGAACTTGTTGAAGAGATAGGCCATCTCTTCATCTTCACTATCCTCCTCACTAGAATCTATGTGATGGCAAGTGGAGGACTTGAGAGCCATGGCACTTGCATTGATGCCATGCCCTTTGATTTTCTTCTCTCCCATAGCTCTAATTTCTTCCCTTTTCTTCTCCTCTTCCTTGTTCTTCTTCATGATTTGATGAGTGAGAAGAGACCCCATAAGTTCATCAAGCTTCAAAGTCTTCAAATTTTTAGCTTCTATGATGGCGGTCCTCTTTGAGTCCCAAGACTCGGGAAGTGAATAGATGAGCTTTCGGACAAGCTTTTCTTCCGGGATGGCTTCTCCAAAAGCTTTAAGACCGTTGGTGATGGTGGAGAACCTATCAAACATCTTCTCGATGTTCTCTTCCGGATCCATCTTGAAGTTCTCACACTCTAAGGTTAGGAGCCCAATCTTGGTCTCCTTGACTTCATCGGTCCCCTCGTATGTGACTTCAAGCTTGTCCCATACCTCCTTGGCACTCTCACAAGAAGACATCTTCTCATAGATGGTTGGGCCAAAAGCACAAAAGAGCATGTGCAAGGCTTTGCAATTTAGCTCCATCTTCTTGCGATCGTCGGCACTCCATTCCGCTTTGCTTCCTTGAGGCACGAACGGACCATCTTCAACTATGTCTCATAGCTTGTAATCTCTTGACTTCAAGAAGAATTTCATCTTTGTCTTCCAATGGGCATAGTGATCTCCGTTGAAGAAAGGCGGTTTGTCGATGGATTGCGCCATTTGAGCCGGTTGATGAAAAAGTGATCGAGCTTGCTGGATCTTCTCAATAGGATGTGAATCCTCTTCGATTGAGCCAAGCTCTAATACCAATTGTTGAGATGTGTGGGGCTCGATTCGTTCAACCGATTATGCTCACCAAGTGGTGGAGAGGTGGATTTTTAGGTGGAAGGGTTTAGGAAGCTAGAAAGAATAAAGACACAATGATTTATAGTGGTTCAACCTTCTAACCAAGGTCTACATTCACTACCTTAGCCTCCCACTAAGGATTTCACAATCAATCCACTATTGATTCGTCCCCTTTTCTTGGATGAGGAGGAAACCCTTACAAACAATCAAGCTTCTACCCAAAGCCTTGATCAAAACCCTCTTTTACAAAGAGATAAACAAAGCAAACTTAAACCCTCTAATAGGTGTTTGTTTGCACAATTAAGCTCTCACCCAAATCCTAAAACACTTGAGCAAATTTAACAATTTTGGCTCACTAGTGTTTGTCTATACAAGAATTGACAAATAAAGCACTAAGACAATTTCTTGATCATTTGATGTTTGACAATATGAGCATTAGTCTTCTCTTGATGCTTGGAGGTCCCTTTTATACTCCCAAATGAGTTTGTAGCCGTTACTAGCCGTTGGGGATGAATTGGAGCCGTTGAGGACTTTATTTCCCTTCATAAATGCTGTTCTGCAGCTAACGGTATCGATACGCGTGGAACGGTATCGATACGGCCTTCATATGAACTAGCTGTTGGGCTCTTGCCAATCGATACGCTTGAGGGTGTATCGGTACCCTTTGACATTTAAATGGCCGTTGGGAAATAGCCGTTGGGGTAGTTAAAATGGGATCGGTACGTTGACATGGCGTATCGAAACGACCCCCTCCGTATCGATACGAGGGTTTGCTGTATCGATACGGGTTTTGACAGTGGCCAAACTGAGGCAAAATGGTATCGATACTGGTATGACCGTATCGATACTGGTAACGTGAAAAGTCAAGTTTGGCTATTGAAAACATGAAAAATCTTTGTGAAAAACCTCTTAAAATACCTCAAACATAATTTCAAGTAGTTTGGACTTTAAAACCAAGTTTTAAATTCTTTCAAATTAGTCCAAAACATTTTTCAATTATTATATCAAAACATTAGTTCTACAGTATGGTGGGAGGTTGTATGTTGGCCAAAACATCTAGGGGGTTTGGGAGTGGCGGACCTACAGGTGAAAAATATGGCTTTATTATCAAAATGGGTTTGGAGGTATGCTTGTGATCGAGACTCATTATGGCGGAATTTGATTGTTGCAAAGTATGGTGAGCATACTCAGTGGTGGCGATTTAATACGGAAAAATTATCGTCGATGTCGATAGTTTGGCGGCAAATCGTTGCCAATTCTTGTGTTGCGCAAGTGGACAAGCACATAGGAATGTCTGATTTCTTATGGAAAATAGGCAACGGGCGGTCAGTGCTGTTTTGGTTTGATCCTTGGATTGCACAGAAAGCATTGAAGGATACATTTCTGCGTCTATTTTCCTTGGCTATAAATAAGCTAGCTTGGGTGTGTGACTACACGTAAGATGCTGGTTTCGATCATCAACATTGGGACAGATTCTTTAGAAGGCAATTGAGGGTTTTTGAACACGAGCAGCTGAGGGCGTTGTATGCCTTGGTGAGCGAGGTTCGGTTGTGGGAATGTAGACTTGATACATTAATTTGGAGACCGGACGCACACGGAGAATTTTCTGTTCAGGCTTTGTCGGAGCTGATGTTGCTCGATAAGGTTGGAGATGTTGGTTTAGGCGAGTGTTTCGCTTGGCAAGTTCTGGTCCCGCCTAAAGTGCAAGCATTCTTGTGGTTTATATGGTTAAGACGGTTGCCCACGGCTGATTTCTTGCGTGCAAGAGGGGTCCATTTGCCGGACGATCAGGGACATTGTCCATGGTGCGCATCGGCGGAGGAAAGTATCGCCCATCTTTTTTATGATTGTACATGTGTGCGGAAAGCATGGGATTGGTTGCGGCAGTGGTAGGGTGTAGAAACAGCTTTCCCAGTGAGTTTTGAGGACTTCTTTGTCATTGATTTCCATTGTGTTTTTACCGGTTGCATGAGAAAGTGGTGGGTGGCGAGCGTTAGTGCGTTGCTGTGGTCTTTATGGTTGGCGAGAAACGAGTTTGTCTTCCGTGGGAAATGTTTGTCGATGTCTGAATTGTGTTTTTTGGTTAAATTGAGGTCATTTTACTGGATTAAGGTTGATAGGGGGGCGAACTGATTCCTGAATCAATTTGGTGGTCCTGTCCGTCTATGTTTGTCGTTAGCGCGAAACTGCGAAAGATGAGGGGGTGAAAGAGCTGGCAGCCGCCTTTAAAGGGTGTTTTAAAGTTTAATACGGATGGTTCGGCGCGAGGTAAATCGGGTCCAGCGGGGTTTGGTGGGGTGATGCGTGATGGGGACAGTAGGATATTGGGATTGTTCTCGGGACCTTTAGGGGTGATGGATTCGAATGAAGCTGAAGTGCGAGCGATAGCTTTTGCATTGGGTTTGGTTAAGGAAAGGGAGTGGCGTGATAGTTGTGTGATTATAGAGTCAGACTCACATGTGGCATTGAGTTGGGCTACACGTTCGGCGAAACGACCATGGCGTCTATGGGAGGTCTTCTCAGCGATTGTTCAGGCTTGTCAAGTATCGTATGAGATACAGTTCTGTTACGTGCCTAGGGAGGCGAATGGCTTTGCGGATGTGTTAGCGAAAGAAGGCGAGGATAGATATTCGCTTTTGTGGCGTGTTTATGATTTGGATGTTTGTTTTTTGTTGTTTCGGCGGATCTTATCGTACTCTTTTCCTCCATTAGGGAGGTTTTTAACGAGGCATAAGATCCGTCACGCTGTATGTTTTCTTATTTTATAATAATAGCTGATCAAAAAAAAAACTTTTCATGCAATCTTTCAATCAAACGAGATTTTCATTTTAGTAATTCTAATCAGTTAGCATATTTTCGAAGCTTCTATATTTGGTCCTTAGATCACTCAATTGTTTACTCTAAATGCATCTCATATCAATTTAAATCATATTTGAGTTGGTAACATAATATTTATACATAGATGCATAAAACAACCCCTACTATGTATGCATTTACTTATATTTCTCAAAGCAATTCATTTATCACATATAGTTACACGAAACATGGCAGCTTTTACCAAGTTCGATTTATAAGATTAAAACAATCACAAAACATCTTGCATTTTCACTAAAATGATCTTGTTTGTTAACACTTCACTAACAGATATTTAGCAGTTAATTCCTCATACAAAACAGTCCTCCAAAACTGTAAAAACATTCCCTAAATGATGCATGTTTCACGAAACAGTCCTTAAATCCTTATACATATATTTTCGTTCTTAAAACAGCCAATCAATGCAGTGTAATGCATTTTATGCCCTTTTGTATTGTGTACCCTCAAACAGCCCATATGCTTTTCTTTTAGTGCAAAAACAGACCAGTCTTGGTGTATTTATACTTGTTCCAATTGGACAATCTTAAGCATATCATTTCCTACTTCTTAAAATCGTAACTTCATAATCTAAATAGGTATATCATTTTAATTCTCTACGGTTATTGTCTTTATTCCTATAACTCGTTTATAATCATTCATTTAAGAGTGAATGAAATACAAAAAAAAACCTTGAATACTTTTCCCCCTACAACAACCAAAATTCTTATTTGCCTCAAGAAACACGCAACCAAAATTATCAACTTACATGCATGAACATATTTAAACATGCTTCTATTTGTAAGAATCTTTCTCATCACAATTCTGTCTCTTAACAACTATAGGTTCTTCCCATACACAAGAACTTAAAAATCAAATTCTTCCAATTAAAATCCAACACAAAAGGGTATAAATATGCTTACTCTTCTTACTTGCACCGGTCAAAGAACAGCAAGAATTTGGGGATGTCTTAAATTGAGCCTCCCTTAAAAATCCATAACCAAGAGCTTGATTATCTCCTCTCTCTTTCTCTATGCTCTTGGTTTCTTTCTAATGGAAAAGATGACAAATTTGGATTGAGTTTTTCCAAATTTTCGGTTCTTGTCTCATGTCTAGGCCTAATTGTGACATGTGTACAAGGATCCGTTTGTTTTGTTTTTAGCACGCACAACCCTTATTCTATGAATATTACATTTCGGTCCATATTACATTGGTCATTTACTTACTACAACTTTGAATTTGGTCCGTGTAACCCCCTTGATCCGGCCTGGGTAGTAGACCGAACTGAACGGGTCACAAGGGGAATATTGAAGTAAATCGGGAAAGTTTACCTCAATAAACAACCCTAGTTTTTTAACTTAACTAGAGGCTCATTAAATTCCTAAGTGTTTATCATCGCAACGGAACATACACAACATCAACCGGGCATTGATTAAGGCTCAATGACTTTCAAATACAATTTTAGGGACCATTTTGTAATTTTACCGATTATTTGGGACTTATACCATTTTTATGTTACCAACCCTTAATTAGTCTCATTACATGCATCTCAATCAAAACTCAGCTCAAAATAAACATTCATGCTCATTCAATTGCATCCACAACATTCAGGGACTAAATTGTAAGAAAATAGAACATGCAAAGATACAGTTTAACTAACAAAACTGACACCGTATCGATACCCTCTCTAAGGGTATCCATACGCCCTCGACAATTAGACTCCCTGATGCATCGAAACAATGACCCGTACCGATACCCTCAATACCCGTATCGATATGCCCAAAACCAGTAGCTAAATTCGTATATATACGCCCCCGCGTATTGATACGCCCCTCTATTTTATGAAGCCCGTACCAATACACTATCAAGGGAATCCATACCATGCAGCCTACAATTACATAATTTGCTGGTTTTACATATCCAAAACACTCAAAGACAATCCAACATGCCTCCAATCACACACAATAAATTTAAACACCAATCCTCAAGCATGCATAGCGATTTCAACAACAAGACGTGACAATTATCATTAAAGAATTCTAAAGGCATGCTTCATATGAAATCAATCCATCCAAGAGTCAAAACTCACTTCAAAGCTTCAACCAACATATAGAGGCCTTTTACAAGCTTAAAACTAGTAAACAAACATGCACATGAAGGGAGTTCATACACATCTCCCAAATAGACTATGGTAGCCCCATTGCCCTTATTACTCTAGTCCATAAAACAAAACATACATTCAAAGCGAAGTCTCCTACGATCCCCTTACAAGTTGCTGCCTGCAAGTACTTAATTATCTGCATTGATGGTGTAACACCCCAATTTTGGGGCTAGATGTTGCGGATGTGGATTTTGATATTCGATGAGCTAGTTGACATTTTGGGGTTAGACCAGGGAAAACCCTCTTCGGGTATTCCTAAAAAGTTGGGAATAATTTCTAAAATTACTATTTATTATGTATATGAGTTTTGTGAAAACAATTTTGGAAAATCAATTCTAGAAGGTTGAGATTTCAGTCTAGTGACCAAATTGCAAGTTTTCAAAAGTTGGTGGCCATTTTATAAAATCAGCCAAAATATGGTTCTAATTTATAATTAAAACCAAACCTATTTTAATAGGGTTTTAAAATAAAAAGAAAGGCTTTTGAATCAGCCCCACTTTCATTTTCACGTTGGTTTCCTAAAGCCAAGCCACCATTGTAGCCTTTTTCAATCGAAGGGATTACCCATCAAGGTTTTGGAGGTAAGACTTGATTTCACTGTAACCCCCTTAGTCCGGTCTAGACGGTTGACCCGAACCGAGGTGATTACACGGGGAAAACTGAAGCCAACTCGTTAAAGTTAACTCCGATTAAAGACCCTTTTTTTTCTTTTATCTTTTCTAAATGCAATATTAATCCTATGTGATTACCCAAGATCATAGGAAGGAAAGGCACAACGATCGGAATTCAATTAGGGGTTTAATTGCACGAATTAGACATTTAGGGACCAAAATGCGAATTTTGTACATTACAAGGACTTCGCAGATTTTAAGGTTACCAATATCCAATTAGTCTTATTTCATGCCACTCTGTCAAATATCAACTCAATCGGACATTTCAAACTCATTCAATTGCATGCATAAACATCAGGGACTAAAATGTAAGAAACAAGAACCTGAAACAATTCATAATCCAGACCAACGGTCGAGTGTTTCGAAACACTAAGCCATGTATCGGAACGGTCGTATCGAAACTGAGTTGACCATTTCGGTACTCGGGTGCATTCCGAGACCCGTATCGAAACATGGCTTTCCAGTAGCCAAAGCGTTCTGGAACGTTCCTACTCGTTCCGAAACCTGATGACCATTTCAGGACACCGTTTCGAAACATATAAGAGCCTTTCGATACGCCCTGCCCTGCAACTACAAACATTACTGGTTTTTCACACCCAAACACATCCAGAAGTGTTCCAAATCATACCATAACATACTAACAACATGATTAAACTTCAAAGATCATCATTATGAAGCATAAACCAAAACATGACATCAATCATGCAATCATTGGAACTGTAGGCATGCTCCCTAGTCATGAAAACCATATGAAAGCCCCAAGCCACAAACCAAACCATAAAGGACATTTACAAACCACATATACCGTACTAAACTTGCGACAACCACAGGGAGTTCAAAATACATCTCCCAAAACTAACCATAGGTCCCCATAGTCAATTATCATTACTAAAGTATACGTAAACGTCACCATACTTGAGCTTTACAATTCCTTAGATATCCTTAGCCTCCTTGCTGCCCAAAAGTGTCTCAGTTCTCTGCATTGTTGGTAAAAGAGAGTGTAAGCACATTTGCTTAGTGAGGCAAGCTCTATGAAAAACCAACACAACAATGCAAATTTAAAACTCTATCTCAAAAACCATTTTCTACAACATGCTCTTTCTATCTCATGCTTGAAAAGCAATTCACCATTTGAAAATCACATGTACCTTCAATCTAACTCATGCATTTAACCAATGCAAATCTCATGGCAAAGCCATACTCATGCTTAATGAAAACAAAAGCATTTCATAAACCACAAATCTCATATGCATTTCTCATAGCATAAAACATCTCAACATTGGGTACATGTGAATCAAATTCAATCTCATATATTGGCATTTCATATTGCATCTTTACTCAGATATGGGGATTAGCTTGACATAAAGCCAAGTCCTACCCCGGTGGAATCTCACATCACCGGACTCTCAGGGTGGTATCTCTCTTCGCCACAAAGCTTGGGTGTTTCACCAAGACCTACCCCGATGGTATCTCTCATCGTCGGATTCTCACTTTGGATCGGGATGGCACTACCCTCATTGCCCGACTCCAAAGAGCACGTACGAATTTTTAATTTATAGTGCACTTTCATCCTATTGATCGACCAATTATATCTGGAAATTATCTCATCATTTATGCCAATATATTATATTAAAAACATCATCTCACCTACTGTTTTGATGCAACATTTCTCAAATCATTCTCATCCCATTTCAAAAACATGATTCATGCATTTCATCTAGTCAAAAACTCAAAACTCTTTTCATAGACAAGCTATCTCATGGGATCAATACATAACATCTTTTCATGTTATAAATTATGCATAAAACAGTAGGAATTTGTCTAACGCAAATCAAGAGCATGTTAAAAGCATTTAGGGGCATCAACCACATATCGAGAGCAAATCTGGTCATACTTACTTCCGGACATAGGATGGTGTTTCAAACCAAACCTAAATCCCCAAACCTTGTTTTCTTGTCCCTCAAGGACTTCTAAAACCATTCGCATTCACCGATGACGTTTCGCTTGCTTGCCGAAACGATTCCTAGGCTTCCCGTACTTCCGGATCAACACCAAAAGCGTCCGAAGATGTCTCCCATGTTCATTACACATAATAGCAGAGGATTAATGGAACATCATGCATTGAAATCGCCAGCCACTCATTCAAACTCTCTACACTACTCAAAAGCACCATTTCGGCAATCCGAAACAACCGAAATCGCCTCCAAACTTTCCCAAATCAAAGCCCAGCCAAGATCTATCAAATCTAATCATTTCTAAACCTCAATCAAGACAAAAAAATCATCACAAACACGTCCTTATACCTCCAGCAATAACAGATCACCAAAACCACCCAAAAAACCACAAATTTAACATGTAAAACTTAGGAATCCAAACCTATTCGGGATTTATTTGTTAAAACCTCATTTTCAACCTCACATATCATCCAAAATATATTAGAAATCAACCTTAAAACAGAGCTTAACATAGGAATACGAAAATCACCAAGATCTCTGTTGCGTGTAAAAGAGTCTATTGCAATTGTAGTGCAAGTGTACACGACGCAAGTAGTAAAGTGATACGAAGTATCGGATATCGTCTCCACAGGGATTGGGCTAATAGCTTCACCTTGATTTACTGCACGAAAGTAAAAGAAATATTTGAGAGTTGTCACGAGAATAATAAGATAAAAACACAAATAAAAGAATTGAGTTATCAAGATAGAGAGAATGGGCTGGTATTGAATTGCTCGGTAGTGCAGGTATTGGATTGCTTAGGAACTCCAGTTCTGTCGTCGCTCCCGTCGCCGACAGCACCTGTCGCGGCGGCTGTCCGTTAGCTGTCGCGGCAGCAGACACACCAACTCTATTCTTCAAGTTTGGCAAGAATCCCAAATCTGCCTTGGCCTATCCCTAGGTCCAAGTATGTCGATGATCACGTCTTTGATGATACCTCCCGGCGTGAATCGAAGGATGAACACCGATGTGTATGAATTCTTCCTTAGCCACTTAACCTTGCCCTATCCCTAGGCACAAGATAGTTCAACTATAAACTAGAGAACTTGCTCTTATTTCTTTCGTATACTTAACTCTCCCGATGCTAAGTAAATGGATAACCTCACAATGCTCTCCCGATGCTCTTGCAAGATGTTAAAACCAAAATAAGAGAACTTGAAGTTTATTTTATTGAACTGAAAAATCCTAAAACAAAACAACCCTTGCAACTACTTTACAAAACAACCCGTAGCCCTAGGGGGGATTTAGAACATGTCGGTGACGGGTGGACGACAGGGGGGTTTAGGTTTCGGTTATGGGGTAATCGGGTCTTCTTTTCCTAGGTTAAATCTATGCCCTTATATAAGCTTTGGGCTCAAGTCCTCTAAGGTAACAAGGATTACAACTTTAATTAAAAGTAAGATTCTAATAAAGACTAAATCTCTAAAGACTCCTACTTTCCAGCCGCATCCTTGTTTCTAGGAATTTCCTCTCCTTGAGCTTTGGGCTTGACATATCTTTTGATCCGGGGCTTGGAAAAATATGTGGCTTTCACACGACAGACGAGCAGATTTTTCTCTATCTATCGAGGTCCACTTTGCTTTTCCTCTTCATAAGTCTGTTGTCCCCATGCTGTCACGACAGGTCCATGGCAGCTTCGTCTTCTTCGTCTGCTTGTCCAGTTCAGCTCTCCTGCTTCTCTGCCCTGCGCCTGCCTTCAACGTCTACTATGGCAGATACCTGCAAAAATAGCCATCTTTTAGTAGAATCCGTGCTTTTAATTCATTTGTGATGTTTTACTGAAAACTAACCTAAATGCAATGCAATGATGCTTGAATGCAGCAGAAATATGGGTTAAAAAGGGTGTAAATAATAGAACTTTTACACACTCAACAATCTCATCAAGAATCTTGAAATTAACAACTATTTCACATTGATAACATAAAAACAACTTAAAAACCATCAACAAAGGATTGCTAACTTGGGAATTTCAGTAAAGAACTGATCATTAGAGGAGAAGGACGAAGCTTAGCTCTAATGGCTGATTTCTCCTCAATTTGGGCAAGATTTCTTGAAAATCCAAGGTGAAAACAAAAGGTTTTAATGAAGTAAAGATTGGAAATCCTTAGGAGAATGAAATCTCAACAAAAGAGATGAAAACCAGAGATTATTTGGTGGGGGAAATGTGTTTGGCTGAGTGGAAGTTGAGAGAAAATGAAAAGAGGGAAAAAGTATCGTAAAGTAGTTATGAAAAGTCAAAATAGAATCTCTCTCTTAATTCCTTTAATTAAATCATTATTAAAACACCCAAATTAAAGAGAAATCTGATGAAAAACAATTTGGTAAAATTAGCTCCTTAAAGATTCAAAGTTTCAATCCTTTACAAAACAGTCACTAGTCAACTTTTGCAAAAACTGCAATTTGTCACTACACCAAAATGTAATATTTCCAAATCACATTTTGTAAAATTGTTTTCACCATAACCATTTATATAATAAATGAGGATTTTTAGATATTTTTCCATATTTTTAAAGCATCTCGAACTAGGTGTTCCCTAAACCTACCTTAAGAATTCGAACAGTTCATGACCGGCCCGATTCAACCTCTAAAACATCTAGGCCCAAAACAAAGGCGTTACAACTCTCCCCCACTTAAGAAATTTCGTCCTCGAAATTTACCTGGTGGAAAAAGGTAAGGAAATTGCTTCTTCATGTCATCCTTCCTTTCCCACGTGGCTTCCTCAACGCCACGATGTCTCCACAAGACCTTGACCAGCTTGATAGTCTTACCCCGGAGAACCTTACTATCCAAATCCAGAATCTCAACGGGCTCCTCATCATACGTCAAGTCTGGGTTCAGCTCAACTTCTTCCACAGGCATAACATGCGACAGATCCGATCTATATCTCTGAAGCATGGATACGTGAAACACATTATGTATCTTTTCCAACTCTTGAGGTAGTCTCATCTTGTAAGCAACAAGACCCGCACGTTCTATCACCTCATATGGTCCAATGAACCTTGGACTCAGTTTGCCCTTCCGGCCAAACCTCATCACCTTCTTCCAAGGTGAAACTTTCAAAAACACATGTTCGCCTACTGTGAACTCTATCTCCTTACGCTTCAAATCCACGTAAGACTTTTGTCGATCCGATGCTGCCTTCAAACGCTCACAAATGAGCTTCACCTTCTCGGTGATCCATTTCAACAAAGCTGGCATCGAGACCAACTTTTGTCCCGTTTTAGCCCAACAAAGAAGAGTTCTACACTTCCTCCCATATAAAGCCTCATAAGGTGCCATTTGGATACTTGCCTGATAACTGTTATTATAAGTGAACTCAACCAAAGGCAAGTGCTTCTCCCAAGAGCCTTGAAACTCAATAACACAATACCTCAACATATCCTCAAGCACTTGGATAACACGCTCCGACTGTCTATCCGTTTGCGGATGATAGGAAGTACTAAAATTCAGCCGCGTACACAAAGCTTGATGTAAACATTCCCAAAACCTTGCTGTGAACCTCGGATCTCTATCCGACACTATAGGTTTTGGTACCCCCATGCAAACACACAATCTTAGCAATGTACAGCTCAGCAAGCCTATCCAAGGTATACGTAGTATGCACAGGCAAGAAATGTGCACTCCTTGTAAGGCGATCCACAATCACCCAAACAGAATTCTTCTTCGATGGCGACAACGACAAACCAGAAACGAAGTCCATAGTAATCCTCTCCCACTTCCATTATGGGATTCTCAATGGCTGCAACAACCAGAAGGAACTTGATGTTCAGCCTTAACCCGCTGACAAACCATACACTTGCTAACGAACTCAGCGACATCTTTCTTCAATCCCACCTAATAGTACTCATCTCTCAAATCACGATACATCTTCGTACTACCAGGGTGCATAGCGAAAGGACTACTATGAGCTTCAGTCAGAATAGTGCGCCTTAACTCAACATCATCCGGCACCACTATCCGACTCCCAAAGCATAAAACTCTATCATCATTGAAACACAAATCTGAAGGCCTTCCTTCTGCGATGTCCTGAACATGCGGTACCAGAGAATCATCCAGCAACTGTTTATCTTTTATCAACTGAACCAAAGATGGTTTCACTTGCAATTCAGCGACAAGACCATCATCTCGCGATATGCTCAAGCTAGCAAACATCGCCTTCAATTCTACCGCCACTTTTTGCTCAAAGCATCGGCCACAACATTGGCCTTCCCCGGATGATACTCGATCGTTAGATCGTAATCCTTAAGCAACTCCACCCAGTGTCGTTGCCTAAGATTCAACTCCTTCTGAGACATAAGGTACTTCAAACTCTTATGATCCGTGTACACAGTACACCTCTCACCATATAGATAATGTCTCCAAATCTTTAAAGCAAAAACCTCTGCCGCCAACTCAATGTCATGCGTAGGGTAATTACGCTCACGCACTTTCAACTGTCGCGATGCACAAGTCACTACCCTACCCTCTTGCATCAGCCCACACCCAAAACCAACATAGGATGCGTCACTATACACCACAAACTCTTTTCCTGACTCAGGTTGAACCAAGATAAGAGCTTGCGTCAAAGCTTCCTTTAGCTTCTCAAAAGCTTGTTGTCTTGCTTCCATCCACTCAAACTTAATATCCTTTTGTAATAACTTCGTCAAAGGGGCAGCAATCTTAGAAAATCCATCCACGAACCTTCGGTAGTAACCCGCCAACCCAAGGAAACTACGAACTTCATGAACAGACCTAGGAGTCTTCCAATTCACCACCGCCTCAATATTCTGAGGATCAACACAAATCCCTTCAGCCGAAACCACATGGCCAAGAAAAATAACCTCCTTTAGCAAAAATTCACATTTACTCAGCTTAGCATAAAGCTGATTCTCTAACAACGCTTGCAAAACAATCCTCAAATGTTCCTCATGCTCCTCCTCAGTAAGAGAGTACACAAGGATATCATCGATGAACACCACAACGAACTTATCAAAGAATTCATGAAACACCATGTTTATCATATCCATGAAAGCAGCAGGAGCATTCGTCAATCCGAACGGCATCACTAGAAATTCATAATGTACATATCTCGTTCGGAAAGCTGTCTTCGGGACATCCACATCCTTAACCTTCAACTGATAATATCCTGACCACAGATCTATCTTTGAGAACACAACTGCTCCTCGAAACTAATCAAAAAGATCATCAATCCTTGGTAAAGGATACTTATTCTTGATAGTCAACTTATTCAGCTGACGGTAATCAATGCACATTCTCATAGTGCCATCTTTCTTCTTAACAAACAAGACCGGTGCACCCCAAGGTGACACACTAGGCCGAATAAAGCCTCGGTCGAGCAACTCTTGAAGTTGCGTCTTCAACTCCTTCAACTCATTGGGTGCCATTCGATAGGGAGCAATGGACACCAGAGTTGTGTTCTCATACAACTCAATTATGAACTCAACCTCCCGACTACGCGGCAATCCAGGTAGTTCTTCTAGAAACACCCCAAGGAATTCACACATGGTCCTTATATCTTGCACACGAACCTCCTTTGTACTAGGATTCATAACAAAGGCCAGATAAGCCTCGCATCCTTGACGCAACATCCGGCTTGCTTCAAGCGTCGTGTAACCCCCTTAGCCCGACCTAGACGCTTGACCCGAACTACGAAGATTACACGGGGAAAACAAAAGTCAACCCGAAAGTTAACCTTGATTAGCGACCCTTTTTTTATTTTAATATTGTCTAATTGCAAATTAAACCTAAGTGAGTACTCACGAATCATGAATGAGAAAGGCACAGCAATCGGATGTCATTTAGGGACTCAATTGCACTTTTCACATGTTTGGGGACCAAAATGTAATTTTTTTAAATTAGAGGGACTTCATAGATTTAAGGATTACCAATATGTAATTAATCATGTTACATGCTTCTCTGCCAAAATTAAGCTTAAAAGGACTTCTCAAACTCAAGCAATTGCAAACACAACATTTAGGACTAAAATGTGAAGCATGCAAACATCAGAAGAATTCAAATTTGAGTCCAACGGTCACCCGTTTCGGAACACCTACCTACCGTACCGAAACGCCGTATCAAAACGGTGTTGACTGTTTCGGTACGCAGGTATGTTCTGAGACCAGTACCAAAACATGACATTCCAGTAGCCAAAATGTTTTGGAACAGCCTCAGGCGTTTCGAAACACGAAGACCATTTCAGGCCCCCATTTCAAAACACTAGAGGGTGTTTCGATATATCCTGCCCAGAAACAGCAGCAAATGCTGGTTTTTCATCCTTTAACACACTCAAACATTCTTCAAAGTCTCCCAAATCATACCAGCAATCCAACATACATATAAGGGACACATTTGGGACATTCTAACACGAACATAGCATCAAACACAATTTCACATTGTCTAGAGGCATGCTTCCTAAACACAAAACCAAAATAAGAAATTCAACCTAAATCAAAACATTCAAGGCCAATTACAACTCAACATGCCAACACAAACATGCCACAACCTTAGGGAGTCCAAACATATCTCCCAAATACAATCCTTGGTTTCCCATTGCCATTATATCAAAACTAAAGTGTGTGAAAACTTCACCATACATGAGCTTGGACTTCCTTGGATGAACTTAACTTCCTTGATGCCCGAAAACACCTCAATTATCTACATTTTTGGTAAAAGAGAGAGCGTAAGCACAAATGCTTAGTGAGGCATGCTCTAAAGAAAACCAACACAATAATGCATATCTTGAATATACTTTCTCAAAAGCTTTTAAACCACATGCTCATTCAATCTCATGCTTGAAAACCTTTCAAAGCAAACTCTCATTGAAAACACATGTACCTTCATTGTATCTCATGCATTTAAACCAATGCAAAACTCATGGCAAAGCCATACACATGCTTGTAACATCAAAGCATTTCTAATACAAATCTCATATGCAATTCTCATAGCATAAATCATTTCTTCAAAGGTACATGTGAATCAAAAATCATTACATATTTTATATTGGCATTTCACATCTCATTATTACTCGGATATGCGGACATCTCACTAGACACTTCCGGTGGCATCTCTCACCACCGTACTCACTCGTCTAGCAACATAGTTTCCGGTGGAATCTCACATCACCGTACTCACATGGCGGAATCTTTCATCGCCATAAAGCTTGGGTATTTCACCAAGTCCTACCCGATGGAATGCCCATCATCGGTTCTCTCCCTTTGGCTTAACCAAAGAGAACGTACGAATTTTTAGTTTATAGTGCACTCTCATCCTATTGATCGATCAATTATATCTGGTAAGTATCTCAACATCTATACCAATATATTATGTTAAAGCATCATCTCACCTATTGTTTTTCATGCACCAATTCTCAACATCCTCATCTCATTTCAAAACCATAACATTTGCTATGCTTTAACATAAAAGCTCAAATCTCAACTATGCAACATGTTACTTCATGAAATCATTTCAAGCATCATCTCATGCTATAAAATATGTATAAAAACAATAGGAATTTATCGATCTAAAACCATGAGCATGTAAAAGCATTTTAGGGGCAATCACCGCATTCAAGAGAGCAATCTAGCCAATACTTACTTCCGGACTTAGGAAGGTGTTTCAAACCTTTCATAAATCCCCAAACCTTGATTCTTTGTCCCTCAAGGACTTCTAAAACCATACGCACTCACCGATTACGTTTCGCTTGCTCGCCGAAACGCTATCTAAGCCTCCGGATCAACTCCCAAGGTGTCTGAAGATGTCTCCCCTCTTTTAAACACATAAGAGCAGAGGATTAATGCATCATCATGCATTGAAATCATCAGCCACACACCTAATCTCGCTACTCTACTCAAAAACCACATTTCAGCTACTAAACACTACTGAAATCACCTCCAAACTCTTCCAAAACCAAACCCAGCCAAGATCCATCACTTCTAATAATTTCTACACATCAATTAACATCAAAAACCAACACAACCACTTCCTTATGCCTCCAGCTATGACAGAACACCAAAATCACCCCAAAAACCATCATTCTAACAAGCAAAACTTAGGAAAACAAACCTATTCGTGATTTGATTGATAAAACCACATTTGTAACATCAATTAAAATCCAAAATACATTAGAAAATCATCTCAAAACAGAGCCCAATCAATCACCACGAAAATCTTCAAGATCTCTTCCAAAATCTTGATTTTTAAGACAATTTCTTGTTTCTAACATTAAAACCACTTAAAAATCATTAATAAAGGATTGATAACTTGAGAATTTCATTAAAGAACTGATCATTAGAGGAGAAGGACGAAGCTTACCTCTAATGGATGATTTCTCCTTAATTTGGGCAAGTTTTCTTGAGAATTCAATGTAGAAATCAAGAGGATTTGATGAGGAATTGATTAGGAATCAAAGAGTGATTGAAATCTCTTCAAATGAAGTGAAAATCAAAGTGTATTTGCTGGAGAAAATGTGTTTGGTTGAAAGGAATTTGAGAGAAAATAAAATGAGGGAAAATTTGTGAAAAAAGTAGTTATGAAAAGTCAAAGGCAGTTTTCTAATTTAATCCACCTTCATTTTCTTTAATTAAAACATTAATTAAATCACCCATATTAAGGAAAAATCTGATGAAAACATTTTGGTACAATTAGCTCCTTAAAGATTCAAAGTTTCAATCCTTTACAAAACATTCACTATTTAACTTTGCAAAAACTGCGATTTGGTCACTACAATGAAATGTAGTATTCCCAAACCCTATTTTGTAAAATTGATTCCGCCATTGTCTTTCCTATATTAAATAAGGATTTTTAGATAATTTTTTCTATATTTTAAAGCATCCCGAACTAGGTGTTCCCTAAAACTCCCTTTTAGATTCGAACCATTTTTCATACCGATCCGGTTTAGACTCTAAACATCTAAGCCCAAATTTGGGGTGTTACAACTCTCCCCCTCTTAAGAAATTCCGTCCTCGAAATTTACCTGGAGGAAAAAGGTAAGGAAATTGCTTCTTCATATCTTCCTTTCTTTCCCACGTGGCTTCCTCAACACCATGATGCCTCCACAACACCTTAACCAGCTCAATGGTTTTACCCCGTAGAACCTTAAATTCCAAATCCAGAATCTCGAACGGCTCCTCATCATAAGTCAAATATGGATTCAACTCAACTTCCTCCACAGGCATAACATGCGAAGGATCTGATCTATACCTCTGAAGTATGGATACATGAAACACATTATGTATCTTCTCTAGCTCTTGTGGTAGCCTCAGCTTATAAGCAACAGGACCCACACATTCTATCACCTCGTATGGTCCAATATATCTAGGACTCAACTTGCCCTTCCGACCAAATCTCATCACCTTCTTCCAAGGTGAAACCTTTAAGAACACACGGTCACCCACCGCAAACTCTATCTCCTTACGTTTCAAATCCGCGTAACTGTTTCCGATCAGAGGCTGCCTTCAATCGCTCACAAATGAGCTTCACCTTCTCGGTGGTTCCTTTCAACAAAGCCGGCATCGATACCAACTTTTGTCCCGTTTCAGCCCAACAAAGAGGAGTTCTGCACTACCTCCCATACAAGGCTTCATAAGGTGCCATTTGAATACTTGCCTGGTAGCTATTATTATAAGCAAACTCCACTAAAGGAAAGTGCTTCTCCCAAGAGCCTTGAAACTCAATCACGCAGCACCTCAACATATCCTCAAGCACTTGGATAACACGCTCAGACTGTCCATCCGTCTGCGGATGATAAGTACTGAAATTCAGCTGCGTACCCAATGCCTGATGTAAACACCCCCAAAACCTTGCCGTGAACCTCGGATCTCTATCCGACACTATAGATTTTGGTACACCATGCAGATGTACAATCTCAGCAATGTACAGCTCTGCAAGCTTATCCAAGGTATACGTAGTATGAACAGGCAAGAAATGCGCACACTTCGTAAGGCGATCCACAATCACTCACACAGAATTCTTCTTCGATGGCGACAAAGGCAAACAAGACACAAAGTCCATGGTTATCCTCTCCCATTTCCACTCAGGAATCCTCAACGGTTGCAACAACCCCGAAGGAAACTGATGCTCAGCCTTAACCCGCTGACAAACCATGCACTTGCTCACATACTCCGCAACATCCTTCTTCAAACCCACCCAATAGTACTCATCCTTTAGATCACGATACATCTTTGTACTACCAGGGTGCATAGCAAAAGGACTACTATGAGCTTCGGTCAGAATAATACGCCTCAACTCCACATCATTCGGCACTACTATCCGACTTCCAAAACATAGAACTCCTTCATCATTAAAGCAAAAATCCGATGGTCTACCCTCAACAATATCCTAAACATGTGGTACCAAAGAATCATCGAACAACTGCTTATCCTTTATCAACTGAACTAGAGATGGTTTCACTTGCAATTCAGCAACGAGACCTCCATCAGGCGATATGCTCAAGCTAGCAAACATCGTCCTTAACTCCACCGCCACTTTTCTACTCAAGGCGTAAGCCACAACATTGGCCTTTCCCGGGTGATACTCGATCGTTAGATCGTAATCCTTAAGCAACTCCACCCATCGTCGTTGCCTAAGATTCAACTCTTTCTGAGACATCAAATACTTCAAACTCTTGTGATCCGTGTACACAGAACACTTCTCACCATAAAGATAATGTCTCCAGATCTTCAAAGCAAAAACCACCGCAACTAACTCAATATCATGCGTAGGATAATTGCGCTCATGCACCTTGAACTGACACGATGCATAAGCCACCACCTTACCCTCTTGCATTAGCACACACCCCAAACCAACGTAGGATGCGTCACTGTACACCACAAACTCTTTTCCTGATTCAGGCTGAACCAAGATAGGAGCTTGCATCAAAGCTGCCTTAAGCTTCTCAAAAGCTTGATGTCTCGCTTCCGTCCACTCATACTTAACATCTTTTTGCAACAACTTCGTTAAAGGAGCAGCAATCTTTGAAAATCCATCCACAAACATACGGTGGTATCCTGCCAACCCAAGGAAACTACGGACTTCATGAACAGACTTAGGAGGCTTCCAATTCATCACCGCCTTAACCTTCTGGGGATCAACTCGAATCCCTTCAGCCGAAACCACATGACCAAGGGAAACAACTTCCTTAAGCCAGAACTCACACTTGCTCAGCTTAGCATAAAGCTGATTTTCCAACAGCGCTTGCAAGATAATTCTCAAATGACCTTCATGCTCCTCCTCAGTACGAGAGTACACAAGGATATCATCGATGAACACCACAATGAACTTGTCCAAATATTCATGTAACACTCTATTCATCATGTCCATGAAAGCAGTAGGAGCATTCGTCAAACCAAACGGCATTACAAGGAACTCATAATGCCCATATCTCGTTCTAAAGGCTGTCTTCGGCACATCTACATCTTTCACCTTAAGCTGGTAGAGCCCTGACCTCAAGTCAATCTTTGAAAACACATCCGCTCCCCGAAATTGATCAAAAAGATCATCAATCCTCGGCAAAGGATACCTATTCTTGATGGCCAACTTGTTTAGTTGACGATAACCGATGCACATTCTCAACGTGCCATCTTTCTTCTTCACAAACAAGACCGGTGCACCCCAAGGTGACACACTAGGCCGAATGAAGCCACGGTCAAGTAACTCCTGAAGTTGCATCTTCAACTCCTTCAGCTCTTTAGGTGCCATGCGATAGGGAGCAATGGACACCGAAGTTGTGTTCTCATACAACTCAATCCCAAACTCCACCTCTCGACTAGGCGACAATCCAGGTAATTCCTCCGGAAACACTCCAGGGAACTCACACACAGTTCTTATATCATGTACGCGCACCTCCTTTGAACTAGGATTCATAACAAAAGCTAGGTAAGCCTCGCAACCTTGCCGCAACATTCGGCTCGCTTCCAATGTAGACGCCACATTGGCAAGAAACTTCACATTTTCACCTACCACCACCACCTCATAATCATCTGCAAGTTTCAATGAAAGTCACTTGCTTTCAAAATCCACCACGGCCCTATGCTCAACCAGCCAATTCATGCCAAGGATTACATCAAAACCATAGAATGGCAATTTCATTAGATGAACAAGAAAAACATGATCTTGCACCTTCAAGGGACATCTCCTATACAACTTCCTTGTTACGACCGCCTCACCAAAGGAACTAGTCACACGCATACCAACATCCAAAGACTCAACAGGTAAACCAAGCATTTGAGCATGTTCATGCAATATGTACGAGTGTGTAGATCCAGAATCAATCAAAGAAAGTAAAGACAAGGATTGCAAAGTAAAGGTGCCTGCAATCACATCCGAATCATTCCTTCCCTCACGATGGGCGTACACTCGAGCCTGACCACCACCCTCAGGTTGAACGGCCACAACATGTGCTACGTTCCTGCCACTATCATCCCTACGCTGAAAATTACCACGGCCGCGCCCACGACCTCTATGTGGCTCAGCTGCTCTTACCGAAGCTCGTCCCTCTCTCAGCGGCTGAGGAAAATCCTTCTTCAAATGCCCTCGATTCCCACAATTCCAGCATGTCCCAAGGTTACCCCAACACTCGCCACCATGCCTTCTACCACAACGGGTACATTCAGGAGTCCTCAGAACAACATTAGGTCCTTGCTGACCTCTACCAGGGTTACCACCCCCACGCCTAGCATCATAATGCGGCTTCCTATCCTTATGCCTCTTGTTGCGATCTCTACCATAATCGCGTTCTGCAGCTCGTTTCCCTGAGCTAGAGCCACCAGCTCGACTTACCAAACCAAGATTCAATTCAATGTCCTTGGCTCTAGTGACCAAGACATCGGAATCCGTATAATCAGCTGCCAGCATATAGGTCTTGACATCCGCTACTAGCCCATAACAGAATTGTTCGCACCTCTCCCGCTCACTAGGGATTAGCTCAGGTGCATACTGACTGAGGCGAACAGACTAAATTTCATACTCAGCTACAGACATGCCCCCCTGCATGAGAGATATAAACTCTCTCTTCTTTTCATCGAGGTAACGTACCCCCAAGAACTTCCGCTTGAACGCATTCAAAAAGAATGCCCAAGTCACCTCGCCATCCTTTATCCCAGAGATAGTGGTCGTCCACCACGTATAAGCATCACCATGTAGCAGTGACACAACACAACCCAGCTTTTGCACATTGTTGCAGTTCATCTGACCCAGAATCCTCTTGGTGCTCTCCAACCAAGATTTGAAAACTCATGGCAAAGCCATACACATGCTTGTAATACCAAAGCATTTCTAATACAAATCTCATATGCAATTCTCATAGCATAAATCATTTCTTCAAAGGTACATGTGAATCAAAAATCATTACATATTTTATATTGGCATTTCACATCTCATTATTACTCGGATATGCGGACATCTCACTAGACACTTCCGGTGGCATCTCTCATCATCGTACTCACTCGTCTAGCAACATAGTTTCCGATGGAATCTCACATCACCGTACTCACATGGCAGAATCTCTCATCGCCACAAAGCTTGGGTATTTCACCAAGTCCTACCCGATGGAATGCCCATCACCGGTTCTCTCCCTTTGGCTTAACCAAAGAGCACATACGAATTTTTAGTTTATAGTGCACTCTCATCCTATTGATCGATCAATTATATCCGGTAAGTATCTCAACATATATGCCAATATATTATGTTAAAGCATCATCTCACCTACTGTTTTTCATGCACCAATTCTCAACATCCTCATCTCATTTCAAAACCATAACATTTGCTATGCTTTAACATAAAAGCTCAAATCTCAACTATACAAAATGTTACTTCATGAAATCATTTCAAGCATCATCTCATGCTATAAAATATGCATAAAAACAGTAGGAATTTATCAATCTAAAACCATGAGCATGTAAAAGCATTTTAGGGGCAATCACCACATTCAAGAGAGCAATCTAACTAATACTTACTTCCGGACTTAGGAATGTGTTTCAAACCTTTCCTAAATCCCCAAACCTTGATTCTTTGTCCCTCAAGGACTTCTAAAACCATACGCGCTCACCGATTACATTTCTCTTGCTCGCCAAAACGCTATCTAAACCTCCGGATCAACTCCCAAGGTGTCCGAAGATGTCTCCCTTGTTTTAAAGACATAAGAGCAGAGGATTAATGCATCATCATGCATTGAAATCATCAGCCACACACCTAATCTCGCTGCTCTACTCAAAAACCACATTTCGGCTACCAAACACTACCGAAATCACCTCCAAACTCTTCCAAAACCAAACCCAACCAAGATCCATCACTTCTAATCATTTCTAAACATCAATTAACATCAAAAACCAACACAACCACGTCCTTATACCTCCAGCTATGACAGAACACCAAAATCACCCCAAAAACCATCATTCTAACAAGCAAAACTTTGGAAAACAAACCTATACGGGATTTGATTGATAAAACCTCATTTGTAACATCAATTAACATCCAAAATACATTAGAAAATAATCTCAAAACAGAGCTCAATCAATCACCACGAAAATCTTCAAGATCTCTTCCAAAATCTTGAGTTTTAAGATAATTTCTTGTTTCTAACATTAAAACCACTTAAAAATCATTAATAAAGGATTGATAACTTGGGAATTTCAGTAAAGAACTGATCATTAGAGGAGAAGGACAAAGCTTACCTCTAATGGATGATTTCTCCTTGATTTGGGCAAGTTTTCTTGAGAATTCAATGTAGAAATCAAGAGGATTTGATGAGGAATTGATTAGGAATCAAAGAGTGATTGAAATCTCATCAAATGAAGTGAAAGTCAAAGTGTATTTGCTGGGGAAATGTGTTCAGTTGAAAGGAATTTGAGAGAAAATAAAATGAGGGAAAATTTGTGAAAAGTAGTTATGAAAAGTCAAAGGTGGTTTTCTAATTTAATCCACCTTCATTTTCTTTAATTAAAACATTAATTAAATCACCCAAATTAAGGAAAAATCTGATGAAAATATTTTGGTAAAATTAGCTCCTTAAAGATTCAAAGTTTCAATCCTTTACAAAACAGTCACTACTTAACTTTGCAAAAACTGCGATTTGGTCACTACACCGAAATGTAATATTCCCAAACCCTATTTTGTAAAATTGATTCCGCCATTGTCTTTCCTATATTATATAAGCATTTTTAGATATTTTTTCTATATTTTTAAAGCATCCCGAACTAGGTGTTCCCTAAAACTCCCTTTTAGATTCGAACCGTTTTTCAGACCGATCCGGTTCAGACTCTAAACATCTAAGCCCAAATATGGGGTGTTACACGTCGACACCATATTAGACAGGAATTTCACATTTTCCCCCACCAACACAACTTCATTATCATCCACAAGTTTCAGCAAAACTCGCTTATTTTCATAATCCACAACGGCCCTATGCTCAATAAGCCAATCCATACCAAGGATTACATCGAATCCATAGAATGGAAATTCCATAAGATCAACTAAAAACACATGCTCTTGCACCTTTAAGGGACATCTCATATACAATCTTTTTGTTACAACCGTCTCACCAAAAGAACTAGCCATACGCATACCCACATCCAAAGACTCAACAGGCAAACCAAGCATTTGGGCATGTTCACGCAATATGTACGAGTGTGTAGATCCAGAATCAAGCAAAGAAAGTAATAAGAAAGACTACAAAGTAAAGGTACCTGCGATCACGTCCGTGTCATTCCTCCCTTCACGATGGGCATACACTCTAGCCTGGCCACCACCTTCAGGCTGAACAACCACCACATGTGCTACATTTCTCGCACCTTCATCTCTGCGCTGAAAGTTGCCATGGCCGCGCCCACGGCCTCTTTGTGGATCAGCTGCTCTCATCGGAGCCTGACCCTCTCTCATCGGCTGCGGACAATCCCTTTTCATGTGCCCATGATTACCGCAATTCCAGCACGTACCAAGGTTGCCCCAGCACTCACCAGTGTGCCTCCTACCACACCGATTACACTCAGGTATCCGTATGAAATCATTCGGCCCTTGCTGACCTCTTCCAGGGTTACCACACCCACGTCTCACATCCGTGTGTGACCTTCTATCCTTAGGTCTCTTGAATCGGTCTCTTCCAAAATCACGATCTGCAGGTCGCTTCCCCGAGCTAGACCCTCCTGCCCGACTGGCTAGTCCGAGATTCAACTCAATATCCTTGGCTCGAGTGACCAGGACATCAAAATCAGTGTAGTCTGCTACGAGCATATATGTTTCACATCATCCACCAACTCATACCTGAATCGTTCGCATCTCTCTCGTTCACTAGGGATCAGCTCAGGTGCATACTGGCTAAGGCGAACAAACTGCACCTCATACTCCGCCACGGACCCGCAAATATTTCCTCTTGAACGCGTTCAGAAAGAACGTCCAAGATACCTCGGCCTCATCTAAGCTAGCAATTGTGGTTATCCACCACGTATACGCATCATCGTGCAGCAGGGACACAATACATCCCAATTTCTGGACATCATTACAGTTCATTTGTCCAAGGATTCTCTTGGTACTCTCCAACCAAGACTGGGAACCCTTAGGGGTCAGCCCCTTAAACTCAGCCCCTCCCAGGCTACGGAGTCGCTCTAGAGGCAAACTAGCACTAGCACCAGCTTGAGGTGCAGCCACATGAGCTCCAGCTACTGCCGCCCGGAAAGCTCCAGCAATAGCTTGTATTAACATCGTCATATCAGGAGCAACTAGCCCTTGTACTCCCTCGGGTCCAGCAACCCCTACTCCGGCTCCCGCGGCACCAACCGCCGCTCCACCACAACCAGGTGGTCCACCAAGAGGAGGAGGCGGTAGATTCTCAACATGCTAGTCATTCTCATTCTCAGCCGCAGCACGTGCATTTATTCTAAGCTCTCTACGTGGCCCTATTTGAAAACAATGCAACTATCAAAATGCAATAAATTTCAATTAGGCAATATAAGACAAGGAATCCGAGTACTCAAGCTCATTTTCAAAACAATTCTTTCCAATAGTAATGATATGGAAATGGGATCCCCAACTATACCCAAAACATAGCATAGCATCACAAATTCATCTCAATCCACCATCTTGCATGCATTACATCTCATTAGAGTTAGAACATCAACAATTACACAACATGCTTTCACCAAAATGTCATAATCATTCATATTCACACCCATTAACAACTTACCAAGCCCCAAATATTCGCAAACTTGGCTCTGATACCAACAAATGTAACCCACTTAGCCCGGTCTAGACGGTTAACCTGAACCGAGGTGATTACACGGGGAAAACCGAAGCCAACTCGTTAAAGTTAACTCTGATTAATGACCCCTTTTTTCTTTTATCTTTTCTAAATGCAATATTAATCCTATGTGATTACCCAAGATCATAGGAAGGAAAGTCACATCAATCGGAATTCAATTAGGGGTTTAATTGCACGAATTAGACATTTAGGGACCAAAATGCGAATTTTGTAAATTACAAGGACTTCACAGATTTTAAGGTTAACAATATCCAATTAGTCTTATTTCATGCCACTCTATCAAATATCAACTCAATCGGACATTTCAAACTCATTCAATTGCATGCATAAACACCAGGGACTAAAATGTAAGAAACAAGAACCTGAAACAGTTCAAAATCCAGACCAACGGTCGACTGTTTCGAAACACTAAGCCATGTATCGAAACAGTCGTATAGAAACTGAGTTGACCGTTTCGGTACTCGGGTGTGTTCTGAGACCCGTATCGAAACATGACTTTCCAGTAGCCAAAGCGTTCCGGAACGTTCCTACTCGTTCTGAAACCTGATGACCATTTTAGGCCACCGTTTCGAAACAGACAAGAGCGTTTCGATACGCCCTGCCCTGCAACTACAAACATTACTGGTTTTTCACACCCAAATACATCCAGAAGTGTTCCAAATCATACCACAACATACTAACAACATGATTAAACATCAAAGATCATCATTATGAAGCATAAATCAAAACATGGCATCAATCATGCAATCATTGGAACTATAGGCATGCTCCCTAGTCATGAAAACCATATGAAAGCCACAAGCCACAAACCAAACCATATAGGACATTTACAAACCACATATACCGTAATAAACTTGCAACAACCACAGGGAGTTCAAAATGCATCTCCCAAAACTAACCATAGGTCCTCATTGCCAATTATCATTACTAAAGTATACGTAAACGTCACCATACTTGAGCTTTACAATTCCTTGGATATCCTTAGCCTCCTTGCTGCCCAAAAGTGTCTCAATTCTCTGCATTGTTGGTAAAAGAGAGCGTAAGCACATTTTCTTAGTGAGGCAAGCTCTAAGAAAAACCAACGCCACAATGAAACTTTAAAACTCTATCTCAAAAATCATTTTCTACACCATGCTCTTTCTATCTCATGCTTGAAAACCATTTCAAAGCAATTCTCCATTTGAAAATCACATGTATCTTCAATCTAACTCATGCATTTAGCCAATGCAAATACCATGGCAAAGCCATACTCATGCTTAATGAAAACAAAAGCATTTCATAAACCACAAATCTCATATGCATTTCTCATAGCATAAAACATCTCAACATTTGGTACATGTGAATCAAATTCAATCTCATATATTGGCATTTCATATTGCATCTTTACTCGGATATGTGGATTAGCTTGACATAAAGCCAAGTCCTACCCCGGTGGAATCTCACATCACCGGACTCTCGTAGCAGTATCTCTCTTCGCCACAAAGCTTGGGTGTTTCACCAAGACCTACCCCAATGGTATCTCTCATCATCGGATTCTCACTTTGGATCGGGATGGCATTACCCCCATTGCCCGACTCCAAAGAGCACGTACGAATTTTTAGTTTATAGTGCACTTTCATCCTATTGGTCGACCAATTATATCCGGTAATTATCTCATCATTTATGCCAATATATTATATTAAAAACATCATCTCACCTACTGTTTTGATGCAACATTTCTCAAATCATTCTCATCCCATTTCAAAACCACGATTCATGCATTCCATCTAGTCAAAAACTCAAAACTCTTTTCATAGACAATCGATCTCATTGGATCAATACATAACATCTTTTCATGTTATAAATCATGCATAAAACAATAGGAATTTGTCTAACACAAATCAAGAGCATGTTAAAGGCATTTAGGGGCATCAACCTCATATCGAGAGCAAATCTAGTCATACTTACTTCCGGACTTAGGATGGTGTTTCAAACCAAACCTAAATCCACAAACCTTGTTTCCTTGTCCCTCAAGGACTTCTAAAACCATTCGCACTCACCGATTACGTTTCGCTTGCCTGCCGAAACGATTCCTAGGCTTCCGACACTTCCGGATCAACACCAAAAGCGTCAGAAGATGTCTCCTATGTTCATTACACATAAGAGCAAAAGATTAATGCATCATTATGCATTGAAATCACTAGCCACTCATTCAAACTCGCTGCACTACTCAAAAGCACCATTTCGGCTATCCGAAACAACCGAAATCGCCTCCAAACTTTCCCAGATCAAAGCCCAGCCAAGATCTATGTATTCTAATCATTTCTAAACCTCAATCAACCCAAAAAAATCATCACAAACACGTCCTTATACCTCCAGCAATAACAGATCACCAAAACTACCCCAAAAACCACAAATTTAACATGTAAAACTTGGGAATCCAAACCTATTCGGGATTTATTTGTTAAAACCTCATTTTCAACCTCACATATCATCCAAAATATATTAGAAATCAACCTTAAAACAGAGCTTAACATAGGAATACGAAAATCACCAAGATCTCATCAAGAATCTTGAAATTAACAACCATTTCACATTGATAACATAAAAACAACTTAAAAACCATCAACAAATGATTAATAACTTGGGAATTTCTGTAAAGAACTGATCATTAGAGGAGAAGGACAAAGCTTACCTCTAATGGCTGATTTCTCCTCAATTTGGGCAAGATTTCTTGAAAATCCAAGGTGAAAACAAAAAGTTTTAATGAAGTAAAGATTGGAAATCCTTAGGAGAATGAAATCTCAGAAAAAGAGATGAAAACCAGAGATTATTTGGTGAGGGAAATGTGTTTGGCTGAGTGGAAGTTGAGAGAAAATGAAATGAGGGAAAAGTATCGTAAAGTAGTTATGAAAACTCAAAATAGAATCTCTCTCTTAATTCCTTTAATTAAATCATTATTAAAATACCCAAATTAAAGAGAAATCTGATGAAAAACAATTTGGTAAAATTAGCTCCCTAAATATTCAAAGTTTTAATCCTTTACAAAACAGTCACTAGTCAACTTTTGCAAAAACTGCAATTTGGTCACTACACCAAAATGTAATATTTCCAAATCACATTTTGTAAAATTGTTTTCACCATAACCATTTATATAATAAATGAGGATTTTTAGATATTTTTCCATATTTTTAAAGCATCCTGAACTAGGTGTTCCCTAAAACTACCTTAAGAATTCGAACCGTTCACGACCGGCCCGATTCTACCTCTAAAACATCTAGGCCCAAAACCAGGCGTTACAACTCTCCCCCAATTAAGAAATTTCATCCTTGAAATTTACCTGGTGGAAAAAGGTGAGGAAATTGCTTCTTCATGTCATCCTTCCTTTCCCACGTGGCTTCCTCAACGCCACGATTTCTGCACAAGACCTTGACCAGCTCGATAGTCTTACCCCGGAGAACCTTACTATCAGAATCAAGAATCTCAATGGGCTCCTCATCATACGTCAAGTCTGGGTTTATCTCAACTTCTTCCACATGCTTAACATGTGACGGATCCGATCTATATCTCCGAAGCATGGATACGTGAAACACATTATGTATCTTTTCCAACTCTTGAGGTAGTCTCAGCTTGTAAGCAACAAGACCCACACGTTCTATCACCTCATATGGTCCAATGAACCTTGGACTTAGTTTGCCCTTCCGGCCAAACCTCATCACCTTCTTCCAAGGTGAAACTTTCAAAAACACACGTTCGCCTACTGTGAACTCTATCTCCTTACGCTTCAAATCCGCACAAGACTTTTGCCGATCCGATGCTGCCTTCAAACGCTCACAAATGAGCTTCACCTTCTTGGTGGTTCCTTTCAACAAAGCTGGCATCGAGACTAACTTTTGTCCCGTTTCAGCCCAACAAAGGGGAGTTCTACACTTCCTCCCATATAAAGCCTTATAAGGTGCCATTTGGATACTTGCCTGATAATTGTTATTATAAGCAAACTCAACCAAAGGCAAGTGCTTCTCTCAAGAGCCTTGAAACTCAATAACACAGCACCTCAACATATCCTCAAGCACTTGGATAACACGCTCCGATTGTCCATCTATTTGCGGATGATAGGAAGTACTGAAATTCAGTCGCGTACCCAAAGCTGATGTAAACATTCCCAAAACCTTGCTGTGAACCTCGGATCTCTATCTGACACTATAGATTTTGGTACCCCATGCAAACGCACAATCTCAGCAATGTACAGCTCAGCAAGCCTATCCAAGGTATACGTACTATGCACAAGCAAGAAATGTGAACACCTCGTAAGGCGATCCACAATCACCCAAAAAAATCTAACATGTAAAACTTAGGAATCCAAACCTATTCGGGATTTATTTTTTAAAACCTCAGTTTCAACCTCACATATCATCCAAAATATATTAGAAATCAACCTTAAAACAGAGCTTAACATAGGAATACGAAAATCACCAAGATCTCATCAAGAATCTTGAAATTAACAACCATTTATCATTGATAACATAAAAACAACTTAAAAACCATCAACAAAGGATTGATAACTTGGGAATTTCTGTAAAGAACTGATCATTAGAGGAGAAGGACAAAGCTTACCTCTAATGGCTGATTTCTCCTCAATTTGGGCAAGATTTCTTGAAAATCCAAGGTGAAAACAAAATGTTTTAATGAAGTAAAGATTGGAAATCCTTAGGAGAATGAAATCTCAGCAAAAGAGATGAAAACCAGAGATTATTTGATGAGGGAAATGTGTTTGGCTGAGTGGAAGTTGAGAGAAAATGAAAAGAGGGAAAAGGTATCGTAAAGTAGTTATGAAAAGTCAAAATAGAATCTATCTCTTAATTCCTTTAATTAAATCATTATTAAAACACCCAAATTAAAGAGAAATATGATAAAAAAAATTTGGTAAAATTAGCTCCTTAAAGATTCAAAGTTTCAATCCTTTACAAAACAGTCACTAGTCAACTTTTGCAAAAACTGCAATTTGGTCACTACACCAAAATGTAATATTTCCAAATCACATTTTGTAAAATTGTTTTCACCATAACCATTTATATAATAATTGAGTATTTTTATATATTTTTTCATATTTTTAAAGCATCCCGAACTAGGTGTTCCCTAAACCTATCTTAAGAATTTGAACCGTTCACAACCGGCCCGATTCAACCTCTAAAACATCTAGGCCCAAAACCAGGGCGTTACATTCACCTTGCCTTTCTTTAATGAAACATCTTTTTGTTTGTGTTTTAAATGGTGTTTTTGGTGATTAAATGATGCTTAAATAAAGGTAGGATCATAAGGAAACTGAAACTTAAAGTTTGAGTGGAGTTTGGTATGAAAAATCTTGGGGGTTAAGCTTGATTTCGTGTTTTTAATGGAATCAGTGAATTTAGCATGTTTAAGTGGCTGGTTTTGATGTTAATAGTTGAGTTTTTGATGGTTGAAATGATGGGTAATGGTTGGGTTTGTGTTTTGGACATTTTGGAAGTGATTTTGATGATTTTTATTATTGGATTGTTGGGTATTTGTGAGTATTTGTTGGATTTCAGTGTTGCCGCAAGTTTGGAAGCTTATTTGGGTATTAATACTCTGTTTTAACTTGTTTAGAAACAGGGGATCCTAGTTTGTGAGCAAATTCGGGTGGCCATTAGCTAAATGTGGGTTTCGGCTTTTTGGAACGAGTTTATTGGTGAGTGGGAATGTTTTAAAGCGTTTGGAAAAGTTCAAAGATGATTTTGGGAGTTTAGATTGGGCTTGATAAGCCAATCTAAACTCAAGAGTAAGTGGCTTTACACTTAACCAAGTTTTGATATTGTATGATGTGTTATAAAATTGTGGTAAGACTTGTGATTGAATCGCCTACTGTTTTTCCTACTTTTATTGCCTATGATATGTTGTGAGCATGCTTATGTTGTTGTTGTAAGATTGTAAGATATGTGTGTTGGTAAAGACATGCTTAGTATGGAAATGTTGGTAAGAGTGAGATGTGGTAGGATGGGCTTGATAGCCATGTAAGATTTGGTAAGTTTGACCCTCACAGTCCGAAGGTTGAACTTACCTCTGATACCACTAAATCTAACCCCCTAAACCCAACCTAGAGGAAATAGTCGAATTTAGGAAGTTACAATTGAAAACTTTACCCTCAAGAAATTAATTTGAATCATAATATATTAAAATAGCGTAAAATAAATTATTTCTGATAATAATATAAAGTGTCTCAATATTTATAAAATCCAAACGTTAAAATAATAATCTTATAATTTAAATATAACTCTCAAATTTAATGTATGAAATGCATGGTAAAGATAATAAACCCCAAATATGAAATTACATTAAAATCCCAAAATAATCTTAATAATAAAATATTCTCGAAAATAAAGTATGTTCATACTGAAGATAAAATAGATTCGATAAAAAAATACATCCTCCGAGTACCAAGTCACCTAGAGTCCAGGATATCTGAAAAAGGAAAACTATGGGGGAGTAGGCTAAAGAGTTTAGTGTGTCTCTAAAGTGCAAGAAAATCATAGTCGTAAAAACATAGTAATATTTTCTTAAAATTCTTTAAAGCATAACACATAAATCATAACCGCAATACAATGCACCCAACTACAACCGCCAAGAGGAAAGTTCCCCAGAACTCCTCACTACAACCGCCAATCCGAAGTGGAATTCAGCCCGAAGGATGAAACCACTGAACTTCCCCGAACAAATTACAACACATGCTCATACAATGATATGGTGATTAGAAATCAAATTTCATAAACAAATTTCCATATATCCGATATTCCGTGAACATACTTCATAAATCATAGTTCATAAATCGTAGTCCATAAATTACGGTTCGCAAATCGTAGTAAAAACATATTCTGAAAACGTATGCATGTGATGTCAACCATAAAAATCATAATACATATAAATAATCACATAAAGCGTAAAACATCAACACATCGAAAAATAACATATAATTTAATTATAGCATCGGAAAAAACACGCCTTAAGCAGCAATAGCTCTAATGTCGAGACGAACGCCTCTCACGTTCAGATCTAGTTGAATCGGAACCTATGATATAAAATTCTACATCAGAATCTAACATTATGCCACCAATTAACACTAGTAATAATCTAAAAGAATACTCGCGTGTAGTCCTTGTGGTAAATGCACGGTTAGATCGAACATGCGAAAGAGGTGGTAGTTCGTCTTCTTCAAAATAAATGTCGTCTAAAACACATTTTTAAACTGCATCAGATCTTATAGCCAAATCCTTTAAAAATTAAGGTTGTGTGATGCTAGACTCTCACCAAAGTTCGATTGAAATAAGAAACATAAAAAAGATGTCGAGAGAGAGGGAGATAACGACGTGCGGCTATTGAATTGAAAACAAGTTTTAGGGCTGATGTGGTTTAAATAACCAATTTGATGGGTAAATTGCACTATAAGCGATCCCACTATTTAGGGGTTTGCATAATAGCACCCAAGCTTTATTTAATCCTTTAAAAACAATTAGGTTCCCAAATTCAAATTCCTAAAATTAATTTAGGATTTTTAATTTCAATTCCCAAAATTTAGGGTTTCAAATTTGGGAAATTTTTGGGGTATTACAACTCTTCCACCCTCAAAAGAAATTTCGTCCTTGAAATTTTCAGACTTAACGATAGGTCCTTGAAAATTAACCGACACAACTTAAAATTTTTCGTTCTGATTTCCTCATCCTTCAACATAAAAGTAAAAATTGATAACATTATAAATGTACCAGCTATGTCCTTTGGCTCATCATCATAACTCTCATGAGCTTTAGTTGCATAAACCAACCCTGGTCGCCTAGCATCTGATCTATTACTCTGTGTAGGTCTAGCTCTACTAGCATTACCCGAAGCATCATGCCTATTCTGGACACTAACTCTAGATGGTGCTTGTACTGATCTTTGTGATTGTGTCGGGACTTGATTGCTACTATGAGCAAGGGGACACTCTCCACGAAAGTTCTCTAAAGAACCACATAAGAAACATGCTCCTAATTTCTTTCGACACTCACCAGCATGCCGTTTGTTACAGTAAGAACATATAGGAAAATATCGGGAGCCTGTCGATCCACCTACACTAGCGGTCGAAAAAGTAGAAGTCACTGGTCTCCCTCTAGAATAACCTTCATGATCGAACTTCTCTAAAGCCCTCTTCCTAGACTGATTCCCCAAACTATGTTGAACCGATGTGGTCGGTTGCTTACTAGCTTGATCGGTACCCTGAGTTTCAAGTTTCTTCATCTCTTCCTCATTCCACTCAGCAGTCCTAGCTCGTTTGGTAATATCCTTGTACTCTTTATCCATATGCAAGGCGACTTCGGCCTTAATCATTGGACACAACCCTTTTAGAAACCAATCACATTTTTCTTTCTCTGTGGTCACTAACCCCGGAACATACAGTATCAACCTCATGAACTCTATCTCATAATCATTCACAGACATGTCATTCTACTTCATATTCATGAAATCATCTCGGCACTTTGCTAAGTACTCTGCCCCAACATAACGGTCACGAAATGCCTATCGGAAATGGTCCCAAGAGATTTCACTGGTTGGAATAACATGTTCATCATCCTCTCACCAATTTTGGGCTTCACCCCTAAGCTTCCGGTCGATAGGATATCTATTTCAACAAACAAACTCTGAAGCTTCTTCAGCCAATACTCAGCATCTGTCGGATTTGTACTCGTCTTCCCATCAAACATAGTCATCCATGCAGCCAAAAACTCGATAAATATGGGATTCCTCACCCCCTCTGACTGAAGGAGGTAATGAAGTAAATCTCGATGTACGGTAACAGTATCCAAGCCATCAGTCTCACTATCCCTCGAATCATGTGGACCATCATTTTGATTCTGTTGAATAGGTGGATTCCTACCACCAGTCTACTGAGCTCTAGTTTGATCCTCAGGTTGCTCATCCCCACCATCATTATGAATCTCATTCTGCGTCTGGTCAATAGGGGACAATTGATCACTCTCTAAAGCAGTGGTACGACCTCGACCACAGCCTCGACCACGACCAGCTACTAACCTAGAGCTCATACGAGGTGGCATAATAGTCTATCTACAAAAGGAATTAATCCTAAAGTTAGAGTTGGCACTTGGAGTCTCTATTCAAAACATATCTTTAATTCTTTAAAATAATAAATTTATCAGAAAATCTCAATTTGCCCCAAAACATTTAATATGCATGCAAAAATCATTTTCGGCTTTAAATTTTAAGTGAGCCTCACAGTCAGAGGGTTGAACTTAGCTCTGATACCACTAAATGTAACCCCTTAAACCCAACTTAGAGGAAATAGTCGAATTTAGGAAGTCACAATTGAAAATTTTATCCTCAATAAATTAATTTGAATCATAATATATTAAAATAACATAAAATAAATTATTTCTGATAATAATATAAAGTGTCTAGATATTTATAAAATCCAAACTTTAAAATAATAATCTTCTAATTTAAATAAAACTCTCAAATTTAATGTCTGAAAATGCATGGTAAAGACAATAAGCCCCAAATATGAAATTACATCAAAATCCCAAAATAATCTTAATAATAAAATATTCCCGAAAATAAAGTATGTCCATACTGAAGATAAAATAGATTCCATAAAATAAATAGATTCTCCGAGTACCAAGTCACCTAGAGTCCAGTATATCTGAAAAAGGAAAACTATGGGGGAGTAAGCTAAAGAGCTTAGTGTGTCTCTCAAGTGTAAGAAAATCATAGTCGTAAAAACAAAGTAATATTTTCTTAATATTTTTTAAATCATAACACATAAATCACAAGCGCAATACAATGCACCCAACTACAACCGCCAAGAGGAAAGTTCCCCAAAACTCCTCACTACAACCGCCAATCCGAAGTGGAATTCATCCTGAAGGGTGAAACCACTGAACTTCCCCGAACAAATCCCAACCCATGCTCATACAATGATATGATGATTAGAAATAAAAATTTCATAAACAAAGTTCCATAAATCTGATATTCCTTGAAAATACTTCATCAATCATAGTCCATAAGTTCATAAGTCATAGTTCATAAATCGTAGTCCATAAATCACAGTTTGTAAATCGTAGTAAAAACATATTCTGAAAACGTATGCATGTGATGTCAACCATAAAAATCATAATAAATATAAATAATCACATAAAGGGTAAAACATTACCACACATATAAAAATAACATATAATTTAATTATAGCACCGGAAGAAAACACACCTTAAGCAGCAATAGCTCTAACGTCGAGACGAACGCCTCTCACGTTCGGATCTAGTTGAATCGGAATCTATGATATAAAATTCTACATCAGAATTTAACACTATGCCACCAATTAACACTAGTACTAATCTAAAAGAATACTCACGTGTAGTCCTTGTGGTACATGCACGGTTAGATCGAACAAGCGAAAGCGGTGGTAGTTCGTCTTCTTCAAAATCAATGTCGTCCAAAACACATATTTAAACTGCGCCAGATCTTATATCCACATCCTTCAAAATTAAGGTTGTGCGATGCTAGAGACTCAACAAAGTTCGATTGAAATAAGAAACATTAAAAAAGAAGATGTCGAGAGAGAGGGAGATAACGACGTACGGCTATTGAATTGAAAACAAGTTTTAGGGCTAGTGAGGTTTAAATAACCAATTTGATGGGTAAATTGCACTATAATCCATCCCACTATTTAGGGGTTTGCATAATAGCACCCAAGCTTTACTTAATTTATATAATGGCCCCTAAAATTCTAAATTAACTCAATTTAATCCTTTAACAACAATTAAGTTCCCAAATTCAAATTCCTAAAATTAATTTAGGGTTTTTAACCTAAATTCCCAAAATTTAGGGTTTTAAAATTGGGAAATTTTTGGGGTGTTACAGGTTAGGACTTCAGTCCTAACCAAAAGCACATGTCTATGATTTCTTGTTTTACTAGTATGCATGATAATAAAGATAAGGGAAGAATGATATAAACTTAAAAGCATGAAATTTTACACTAGTATGAACTGGGTGCCATAAATGAAATGTACTTTTATGCCATGAATTAAAATCGAATGCTTGCTTGTATATCTAGGATGTTTCGATTACCTATAAGTACCAATGTGATGTTAATGATGCTTGCAAATGTGATATAGATACTTGAATTGAGATATGGCTAGTTGCTTAAGCCTAGTGCATGCTAAATGCTAATTCGAATGACATGTGAAATCCATGACTTGGTGAGCTAAGGCTCAATTAGCCTAAGGGCTTAACATGATCTTGATAAGCATTACTTGAATTTGATTCTTGAATAAGCTATTTTTTTGACTTGAACATGAAATTCTTGCAATAAATGATACATAATTGAACAAGCCTTGGTTGTTAGTTGGTCATAGGTATAGTGGCATGCCATTAAGTCTAGAGCTCTTGTGTTGGGGTGGACTACGGTCTAGGGCCAAGGCCCTTATGTGGCGACAGTAGGAGGGATGTGTGATATGGTCTTTGGTGACAATAGGTGGGAAATGACCAATACCTTGTTTATGGCGACAAATGGTTGGTGACTCGTTACCCAGGCAACTATACACCAAGGTTGAATTAAAAGCTTAATATACAAGAAATATATCATGAAACATGCTTGCCACTTGAAATGCATATTCGAATTGGAAATTGTTCCTACTTTGATTAACATGTAAAAGTAATACTTACAAATGTTACTTGAAACACAAGCTTGATATGAATCATGTATATACTTGACTTGAAGATTATGAAATTGGCTTGTAAATTGATGCTTGATTGAATTGAGATGTGTTAATCTTGAAATGAGATCCATGTTCTTTATTAGTCATTGTTATTCGAATGCTATAAAGAATTGAGACATGATTAATCTTGTGTGAAGCTAGATTTCTTACTTGTGTATTTGTATGCTATAAAGTACTTGTTATCCATGGTCACAGGGATGAATGCCTATATGCTTATATGCTTGAATAGGACTCTCGAGTACTTCACTAGCTCATGAACTCAAAAACTACAAACCTTGACTAGGCTACTTGATCATATAATACTTGTTCTAATAAATGGTTAGAGCTAGGAGCTACCTCACTAAGTACATTATGTACTTATCACTCTTGTTTTCATTCTTCCCAACATACATGTTAAAGTGATCTTAAAGTTATCTTCCTTGAGTTCGAAGCAAGACACAAGCAAAGCTAGAGTATGAATCCATACTTATTTTGTAATGCTCCTAGTTGGTGGTACCTAGAAATGTATATAGATGATACTAGATCATGCATTTTTTGTTTTGAAAGTTTGTATATATATATATATATATATATATATATATATATATATATATATATATGGCTTTGACCTTTATGGTTTGTGAAGACTTGGTTGCAAATACTCGATGCCTATGATATCATAGTCCTATGTGAATGAAATAGTAATAGCTTGACGAATGTTGGTAAAGATTAATGATATATTTAAACTTGTTACCTTCGAATGTGTATGAAAGTGAATTGTTATATGCTTAGCCTCTTGTATGCTCTATTCGAATTGAACATATGGTTATGGTAGTTGCTTCTAGATCAATGTAATATAAGTCAAGAAAACTAGCCATGAATTCTAAATGTGTTAATCTTGTTGGAGGATATGCTTAATTGAGATATGGTTTAAATGTATGCACTTAATAGCTTGTTTAGTTAAACCTATATGATATGCTTTCATGTCTTGAATGTAAAATGCTAGAAGACCATGCTTAGCTAATTTGACTTGAGTATGTCATTGTAAACATGTTAGATCAATGTCATAAAATGGTTCAAGGTTGCACATACATGAGATAGAATTGAAATTTATGTGAACTTGTCTAAGTATGTACTCGAATGCCATGTATGATCACTTGAAAAAGTATTAAACATCCTTGTATGTAATTTGTTAGTGATTAATCAAATTGGTAACCTAAAATGATTAAGAAGCATGTTCATACTTGTGTGTTATTGGTATGTCTATGTTACTTGTTAGTCACTCAACTCATCTAATAGAGATGAGTTCGAAAAATTTTAAATGGTTCATATTTTCTTGTGTGTTCCCAACAGTCCCTAGTCAGTTTACTCTTAAACCGGATAGGGGTGTTACATTTTTTCCTCTCTGAATGCTCTTGTATGCTTCAGTGTTTCTATTTTCCAACTTCATCCATTCATCAACAAATATTATTTGATGCCTCCTCCCATTCAATGTCATTGACATTCTGTTTTTCTCCAAGGGCGTTGAGATGCTCGTACTTCTTTGTTTTAAAAGACACATGATCTGTAAAAGTGCGGATGCTTACGCGCCGTCCATTCCTAAGCGACATCAGTTTTTTTCAAATTATAGATGAACTGAATGCCTTTTCCCAATCAATTCCTTTAGATGTCCGCACTTTTGGGTCCTAAGCGACCCCTAGTCTACATAAGTGTGGATTCCTACTCCAGCAGATGCTACCTCAGCTTATTCAATGTTATAGATCACCCTTTTGTGTCTCAAAAGACACTTGATCTACAAAAATGTGGATGGCTGCTCCGACAGATGTTGCCTCAGCTTATTTAACATTGTAGATTCTCGCACTTCTGTGTCTCAAAAGACAAATGATTTGAAAAAAGTGTGGATGTCTGCTCAGGTAGATGTTGCCTCAACTTTTTCAACGCTATAGATTCCCACAATTCAATGTCTTGAGCGACACCTGATTTGCAAAAGTGTGAATGCATACTCTACATATGTTGCCTCAACTTATTCAACGTTATAGATTACCACACTTATGTGTCTTGAGCAACACCTAATCTGCAAAAGTGTGGATGTCTGTTGTGGTAGATATTGTCTCAGTTTATTCAATGCTATAGATCCCACACTTATGTGTCTCAAAAGACACCTAATCTGCAAAAAGTGAGGATGCCTACTCCAGCAGACGTTGCCTCCACTCATTCAACAATGAATGCCTCGTTGATCAAATAAATGATGATGCATATAAAAAAATACAGTTGATATTGCGAATGACATAGAGAATTACCATCATCCACCATTCAATACATGTGTTATTGTGCTTTTCTCCAAGGGTGTTGAGATACCCACACTTTTGTGTCTTCAAAGACACCTGATCTGTAAAAATGTGAATGACTACTCAGGCAAATGTTGCCTTTTCTAATTCGATGCTAAGTGCATCGTTGATTATTACAAAATGAAGATACTTGTGTATAGTCACAAATGATATTTCTATGGATGCTTTCACTATTCCAATGCTAAATACATTGTTAGTCATAAAGATCAGAAAGGCTTATGTTTGTTTTATGCTCTGGCAACACATGCTTTGCAAGGGTGCAGATAAATATTGTCATTTTCAGAATATTAAATACCTCCGTTGAACCAATAATGAATGTATTGTTGATCAAAAAAGTCGGAGATGGATGTACGAAAATACAAATGACATTATTTGAAATGCCACCAATAATCCAATGCCATAATCATTGTTTACCTAAAACAAATTGGAAATACTTGTACAATATGTGCTCTAATAGCACCGGCTCTACAAGGGCATGGGTAATATTGTTCGAAATTTCTCCAAATCTTCTATTACTAGATGTACCAACGAGTTAAACAAATAGGAGATGACTACACAGATGACATTGCTAAACAATGCCTTTGCCTAATCATCAAAAACATTATTGATTCAGACGAAGTCGGCTGTACCCTCGATACTCTGATAGCATCAACTCTACAATACATTTGTTTCAACCTCTTGCGGCTTTTAAACTACATCAATATATAATTCTTCTACGTATCCAATGCTTAGTGCATCACTGACAAAAAACAGAGCGAAAATGTCTACACTCACCTATACCTCAATAGCACCTCCAATGTCCCGCCAGTTTTCAACCATGCACAAAAAGTACTCCACTCATTTTCATAAGAGCACAAAGATGGCATAGTGCTACTAAATAGCACCAAAATACGAACTGGTCAGAACAAAGCCAATGAAATCCTTGGAAACATCCTCCAAAGCATACAAAGTTCCAAGAAATGCAGTGGAAAATATAATCGTGATTAACCCTCTAGAGGATAACTTTCTAAAATATTTCAGCTCATATTACTTTATGATACTCATCTTACTACGGGAGGACAAGTGTTACACATGATTTTCTTCGACTCTGCACGACTTCAGAAATATCCCTAAGCACCTCCATATTTGGTAAACTCTGGAGATAGCCCACAACAGCAACTCTTTCAGAGATCAATATTACCAGAGTCATCAGATTGCCTTGGGAACGTATATTGTCAGACGCTACAACATTGCCCATGTGACAAAGACTATGAAAGCTGGTACTTGGAAGTTGAACCTATCTTTATCCAGCCATTCATAGCTTGTCACTAAGCCTAGAACTATCGCATCGCTAATAGTACTAAAGGGCTATAAATACCCACGCACCTGATGAGAGGGAGGAGTCTGAGAGATATTTGTAACCCCCATTGTGTGCAGATTAAGGAAAACAAACATAACCATACCACAAGGAAAAAATATTTTACTTTCACATTGAAAGAAAAACAATACATCCAAATCCAACAAATTTTTAGACAGTGTAAAGCAATATTAATGAAACATGTTAATCAATAGCAATTATTGAAACAAAGTAACTTGTTTAATAAAATGATATTTCTTCCCAAAGCCTTTAGCTGCTAATAAATCACGCACTTGATCATTATATTTCAATCATTTCGACCCCAATTTCGTACGCAATAGTGGTTCTCATGTTTTGAGAGATTTTGAAGAGATAATTCAGAGCTCAATAATTAATACCCCATTCCTCTTCCGTTACTTTATTATGACCAGTCTGGAAATGTCAAAGGAAATGTATCGGATTGTTCAAAATGTTTGTACAAGAACTTCACGATAGTTCCTGGCCGCATCTGCTAATGCTTTAAGCTCTTTTAGGTTAAATTTAGGGCTAAATTGATTGTATGTCTAAATTTAGAGGATTAAATGTATAATTATACAAATTATTGTTAATTTGTTGGTTTAAAATAAGAGGGAAGTAATAGTTTAGTGACTATCTAGTTAATGCATCTTTCTTTTACTGTGCGAAGTCAGCACACCGTCAGCTATCTAACGACAATTAACACTTGAGTGACCAAAAGTTTAAAAAATGAAAATGTAAGTGACCACAATATTAGTTTTTGAAATTGGTGAGCAAAAATGTAAATTTACTAAGATAAAAACTTATTTATTCTACCAATTTAGACTTAACTTAAAATAATTCAAATTTTAATTATTCGTAGTTTAAAAAATATATCAATATAATTATTTCCTTCTCCTAAATCATATGCATATCATTGTTAGCATAAGAGTACATCATTTAAATTCATTAATTAATCTAATAAACAAATTTATAAATCTAATGATATATATATATATATATATATATATATATATATATATATATATATATTAATGTTAGACTTGTAATTAATATTCACATTAAAATTAAAAACCATTGGAACTTATTTAAATTATTTATAAAAAACTTTTAAATTTTAGTTACTGTTTTCATGCAATTTTCTAAAAAAATAATTAGGTTTTCATGTTATTATATAATTTTTTAGTAATTTCATATTTTTGAGTTTCTGAATAAATTTTTATTATTTTAAAATAAATGTACTTTTATAGTTAAAATCATCGGACATAAATTACATACTTTTAAGATCTATATGCATAATTATTTTTAAATTTATTTCCAATTATATTTTATATTTTATAAAATGATCTACTAGTGACGAATGATAGGAGAACAAAAATATTATTCAAAACATAAAGCAAGAAATAATAATAATAATAATAATAATAATAATAATAATAATAATAATAATAATAATAATAATAATAATAATAATAATAATAATAATAATAATAATAATAATAATAATAATAATAATAATAATAATAATAATAATAATAATAATAATAATAATAATAATAATAATAATAATAATAATAATAATAATAATAATAATAATAATAATAATAATAATAATAATAATAATAATAATAATAATAATAATAATAATAATAATAATAATAATAATAATAATAATAATATAATAATAATAATAATAATAATAATAATAATAATAATAATAATAATAATAATAATAATAATAATAATAATAATAATAATAATAATAATAATAATAATAATAATAATAATAATAATAATAATAATAATAATAATAATAATAATAATAATAATAATAATAATAATAATAATAATAATAATAAATAATAATAATAATAATAATAATAATAATAATAATAATAATAATAATAATAATAATAATAATAATAATAATAATAATAATAATAATAATAATAATAATAATAATAATAATAATAATAATAATAATAATAATAATAATAATAATAATAATAATAATAATAATAATAATAATAATAATAATAATAATAATAATAATAATAATAATAATAATAATAATAATAATAATAATAATAATAATAATAATAATAATAATAATAATAATAATAATAATAATAATAATAATAATAATAATAATAATAATAATAATAATAATAATAATAATAATAATAATAATAATAATAATAATAATAATAATAATAATAATAGTAATAGTAATAGTAATAATAATAATAATAATAATAATAATAATAATAATAATAATAATAATAATAATAATAATAGTAATAATAATAATAATAATAATAATAATAATAATAATAATAATAATAATAATAATAATAATAATAATAGAGAATGTACATGTTTATGATTAAATGAGAATATCAAATTTGGTATAACTCGTGTTATCGAGGGTATCCAAATAGGAATAAAGATAGATCAATGAAGAACAAGCGATTTGGAAGAAGAAAATGACTAAATTTATATATTTAAGTATGGATGGTTAAATTTATTGAATTATTTTGAATTAGAATTAAATTGGTAGAATAAATAAGTTTTGAGGACTAAAATTATCATTATACCAAACTTTGTCAGATGTTCATTTGTATTTTAACGAGAAGTGAGCCGGTGACTCAATTATAACTTTTAATAATTGAGAGACTCAAATTTAACCGTATTAATAGTTGAGTGACCTCTAATGTAGTTTCCCCTAAATCTTTTTGGGAACATAAAACCCCCGGCCTCTCTTGAGTTAACTGTCAAAAAGATAGAATGGAATTCTAGCACTTTTGTGTCAAAAGACGTTAATCAAATTAAACAATTATAATGAGCAAATTATCCACACCATAAATTTGTATCCACATAAATCAGTAAAACAGAGGCCCTGCAATTTTTTGCAGGTCAGTTCCCTCATGGTTTGCAAAAGGAATACATTCAAATAACTCATGTTGGAAATATATCTAAAGGCAAAGAAGAAAACGTCTCCACAAAGATCAGTTTCTTTGTTTTCTTCCATCATTATTTGGTATCTATCAGCGTACTTCGATCCCAGTGGTAAGCACACATGTGTTATTAGTGCCTATCTCCATCAGGCTGCACCAACACAGAAATCAACCAAATTATCAATAATATGAACCAAATCTTCTGATGGAGTTCATTCGATACTTACATTATATGCGACAAGGGATCTGCAGTAATTGATGTTTGTAAGTACCGTACTGGTGGATCCACACTCACTGTCTTTAAGAGAGACTGCTGATCTATGGAGTTTGATTGACCAAGGGTAATGGTAACTTTGAGCTGTGGCTCCAACGTGTGAAGATGACCGCTGCATCCTTACAGCCCTCGGGACATGATTCCGGCCTTCAACCGATGCCCTTCGCCTGCTTGGTTGCCTTTCAAAAGACTCTGGCCTTAATTTGGGTGCACTTTGTGATCTGGCTTTGGCTCTTGAAGATTCTGTGTTAGCCATGTAATTGGGGAATAAGGGGTAGTCATACGACATGGATTCTGCATATTCGGGCCTTGGGAATGCCAGAGGTGGTTTAGAGACATCTGAATAGTATTGGGGGCTGCTTTGTGCTGTGGTGAAAGAATAGTCCTCCAAATGACCGCTGCATGCTCTAGGAGTCACGTCTGTCAAAGCTGTTGGTGCAGGAGACAACTCATAATTTTCTTGCTTCGAGCATTCACGACTGGACGGATAATGGCTAGAGAATCTATGTTCCACCACTCGTTCTTCCTGTGGTGCGTGTGAATAGCTATTTCTGCTATTCAAACTTCCCTTTGAATTTGAATCACCAAGGTCCATCTCTACTATCTTAATGTCATCTTCCATTTCTCTTTCCATCTACACCAGCAAAAGTCGCCACATACCAAATTAAATGTCCAAGAATCGGTCGAATTTTTTTGCAATGCTTGGAACTGAAACTTACATGATATGCATGCCTGATCCGGAGATCCTGTGTTGACCTTCTGTGCGGTGATTGTCGCTGGCTTGCGGGCTTGTATTCTTCAACCATCCGAATCCTCTGAGCTCGAACTCTGGTTTGTGCTGTAATCAATGCTTGCATGCACCGCAGAGTAGCAGTCGCCTGTTTTCTCACCAGGTGACCTCTTACTAGTGCCTGTAACTTTACAAGTCCTTTTAATGCTTTCAACGCTTTTCTAGCCTGTTACAACACCAATGGAACCAAATTCCAGGTTCATACCGCATTAAATTGTTAGGTACCAAATTATACTTTGGAGTGTTAAAGAAGTTTCATACCAAATATGATCGAAAGACCGATTGAATTTTGACGGCAGCAGCTTCTTCAGCTGCGCTGGCTTTTTCAATAGCACCAGAAGCAGCGGTTAACCGGATCACGGTTGCAGCAGCCTGTGCAGCTGCCACAGCAGCATCAGCAGCTGCTGCTGTGGCCTTTGCGACAGCCATGGCATGCTTTTTCTGTTCATCCTCAGTGGCGACCTCTACTGAAGGTGGTGGAGTAGTGGGAACTGGTTCCGTAGAATTCATGTCTTTTGTAGCTGAAGATCTCCGAAAACTCCATCTCGTTCTCTCTTTAGAACAAGTTGGTGGGATCGAAATCGGAGTACTCGGATTCTCGGGAGCAACCGAAGAATTGAGATTACTTGTGTATTTCCCTTTCTCTTTCTCCTTATCTTTCTTGCCCGTCAAGAAGCTCTTAAGCCATTTCCCTGTCTTCCCCATTACCCTCAGAACCTCTCTATTCAACTTTCTACCGTTGCATCAGACAAGATCATAGAAAGAAGATAGCAACAGGTGATATATAGATCTCCTTGGCTATAAACTAAGTAGCTTTCACCAAGTAATGGGCTTCCTTAATTATAGAAGTTTATCTATAAATTTCTACTAGAATTTGAACCTAAAATTTAAACCAATATTTACTTTTACTTTATAAAATATAAAAAAAGTTATTCTATTTATCTTAATCTACTAGAATTTGGTCATCCTACTTTATAAAATTTAAAAGGTCAAATTAATTGAATAACACTGTCAAATTTTGTTGTTAAATAGCGAACCGAAAAATCAGCAGATCAATAATTTATAAGCACAAAAATTAAGAAAGAAAACATAATTCAACAAGTATATTTTTTGTGATGAATTAATTCAACAATTTATATGTATGGGATTGATAAAAATTCGCCGTTAAAATTCATGTGTGTAACGCCAACTAAATTAATTTTTTAGATTATGTAAAATATCATTCGAGAAATTAACTTCTCAATTGATGTATAATAAAGATAATGAAATTGATAATTGCATCTCATTAAAATATCTTGATTATTTTTTATGTTTATAATTCGTGACTTTTCCTCAATAAAATCATCTTTAAAATTTGAACTTGGTTTCTCTCTTTAAATGATTCTTTTATTTTTATTCCTTGTGAGTTGTAACTACTATGCCATGTTCAGAGTATAATTGAGCAATGCTGATTAGGTATGATCTGAAATAATAGCTGGGATTACAGGGATGGAGCTCCCTTGGAACTACAGGGCCCAGCCTCTGTTATAAAATTAAAATATTTGATAAAATTTTGCTTAATTATAATATGGTTCATGTAAAAATAAATATTTAAATTAAAAATACAAGAGTTTATTAAATACATAATCAAGTAGGAATTGAATTAAAGAAGAATAAGCCCACATTATCACTTTTTGGTCTAATATCAATTTAAGTCCTTATAAGTTTAAAGACTGGACAATTTAAATTTTGACTCGTAAATTTTAAACTTTAAATACTTAATAAACCCTTACATTTTTTAATTTAATATTCTAACTCCCGTAAATGTTTAATCCTTGCTCCGTTCTTACTGCTAAGGAAGGAAGGAAGAAACTGACTGCCTCGTCACGCCACTTGCCACCATCCTGGAAGATTATTGAGCAATATTCCTAACCTTATTTAAAGTTATTCAGCTTCCTAGTTTGACCTTACAGTTAAAACTTTAGTCATAAAATAATCAAGGGTGTTATGGTAACTGTGTCATTGCCAATGTGGAATGGGACATCTCAGAAACCATGTGAAACTGGGTTGAGAACATGCAGAATCCGTGCAAAATACTCTTTTCAGGGTGGAGATCTATCTTAGGTCCAGAAAACAACAATCTCATATTATTAAAAAAAATTGCTGTTTTTTATAAACGTAGTCAAGATGTGAACTCATAGTGGGTTCACAGTGATAAAAGATGATATACTTTATTCAGATGACTCGGGTGCAAGTATTATTTGTGTATAGTATATGTACCTTATTAAAAAACTAAAAAAATTAATAAATATTATTTTATAACCACACAAACATATTTAAAAAAATAGATATGAATATTTAATAAAGAGATATCAACGTCGTTTAACTACTAGAATAATACGATTCACTGTAATAATAATTGTTTTATTCCCGATAGTAATAAAAATGGGTTAGAAATTAGAAACCCCTTATGGATTGCGGGCTCCACTCCGAAATATGGAGGTTAGAGTAGCATGGGATCGCATGTTGGCTGAGCACATGCATCTTTCCATCTCGGCTGGTGCAGTATTTGCTTGTCTTTAGCATCAAGTTCTCTGCCATGGTCCCCAATTCCCATTGGAGATAACACTAATTTATTTTGGATACCAATACCCTATAACAAGTCATCAAACCTGCCTTTTGCTTTCTACATTATTCTCTTTAGGCGTAATGTTAAAAATGTTTTAACGTTTGATTAAATAATTATATTAATTTCTATTTTCAAAGTAATTTAGTCCACAATATTTTATATTGAGTCAAAATAACTCATCCGTAATTGAAAACTGTTAGTCAATTAAGGATAAACTACTTGAAGTGACTTGGCAGAATGACACGTCAGAAGAAAAAATATTTTATATTTTATACAAAATTTTGAAATCATTTTTTGACTAATGTGTCATTCTGTAAAATCTGCATATTTGTCTATATGACACTGCTATCGTCGCATACACTACCATGTATGTTTGTCACCTCATTTTAAGCCATTTACCATTGGTTGGCTAACAGTTTTCATCCGTAGATGTGCCATTTTGACCTAAAATAAAACGTTAAGGGTTAAATTGCTTCAAAAAATAAGGGTCAAAATAACCTTTCAATCAAACGGTAGAGACATTTTTTTGACTTTATGTCTTTTCTTTATATATATACTTATCAAGGACTTAAATAACAGTCCGCTGCCGTAATAACAATTGCTATATAGTAGTAATGATGTCGTCTGCAATTATTATTGTAGAAAATAACGATTCGTAATAATATCGTTATGTCCACGACTATGATAAAATTTCTCGACTAAAAATACAGTTGCAATTGCAATTTATATCCACAAATCTGTGGGTTCAACAGATTTTTTATTTTACCTAAGATCCTTCACTAATAGCTACCAATAATATTTAATTTCTATCAATAAATCTAAAACCACTGCACTGTAGTCATCAGGATATGATCGATGCTTGGAAAAAGCAGTTGTTGGGGAGACAAGTGTAGTTTGCAGACTTCTGTCTTGTTTTGCTTGGATTGAATTTAATTTAATTTCTCTGTACAAGGACCACTAAATAGGTGGACCTTATTGATTAGGGATTTTATTGGAGAGTTTAAAGACAGAAAAATCCAGATCTAGTCTTAACAACAACTGAAGCCGTAAGAAAATAGAAAACTATGCAGCTCCAATAGAAATCCTCAATATTTTGTGCCGCTTTTTGTAATTCATACTAAAAATTAGTTTAGAATTTAAAGTTTAAGATTAGGGTTTAAGGAATTTTAGGTGTAGTATATTTTTAGAGTGTAGGGTTTATGAATTAGAATTTAGAATTATAACTTAAAATTAATTTTTTTAGTATTGGGGCATAGAAATGAAACATCGAAAAATTAAGGGACAAATAATTTTTATACATGCAGCTCTCATCAATTTAGTTGTTAAGGTTAGAAAATAATTAAAGTATATAAAGGATTATCTTTTGAAAATTTTTGTGGTGATCTAATTATTTATAAATTGCTCCCATCAAGATAAGAAACTAGCTGAAAGATAATAGTATGAAAAGTTGAGTAAAACATTGTAATCAACACCTAGTTAAAGAAATGTCTTAATAGATTAAAAGGTCCAAAGATTTGTAAGGTAAAAATTTGTATTAAACTTATTCACGAAGCGAATTATAAATTAATCATGTCATTTCATATGTTGTCATATGATTAATTGTCTTTAAATTAATAAAATAATTAATTTAATTAAAATTTTTAGCTGATGTGGCATTATGTCACGTCATCAATTAATCACACGTGGCAATGTCACCTAAAAATTTTACCCCACATGGCTTTGTCTAGTTAGCAATAAAAGTTGATTGTTGGTAAACAAACAATTTTTATTTAAAATAATCACTTTGACAAATATTGAAACTTTAAATTAAAATAATTTTTTTAAAAAAGACTAAAATTATCGTTCAGTTAATTATATAAAAAATTATCATGTTCAACATTGGAAGACTAATTGTAATATTATACATATTTAGATTGAATTGCTCAAACGTACCGGTTTACGTAATAAAAAAAAATTGAGCTCAATTCCATCCTTAGCTTCAAGCTCATGAGCTTGAGATTGAATTGAAATGTTGAAGGTTAGTTATGACTAAAAAACTATTAAAAATCCAACAAGTATAACTATTCGAGCTCGACTCCATAATGAATGTATGAAAAATGTTTTCTTTTTTCGAGCTATACCCATATAATTTATGAATACCGATATCTCGTTTATGTCTTAACGCTTTAAGAAATAAAATAAAATAGTTTACTCTCGGCCATTATTCATTCAATAGTTTTAAATTAATGTAAAATTTATGAGTTTTAAATAAAGTAAATCACGGTCCTTTATATATATTACTTTTAATAATATATGAGTAATTATTTTATACAATGGAGAGGGAAATAAAATATTTTCACAAGTGTCTTAGATTTAGAGTTTAGAGATTCAATTTAGAGTTTAAGGTTTAGGAGTTTAGAATTTAGGGTTTAATGTTAATATTTATGTTATATGTTAAAGCGTAAATCCGTAACTATATTACCCTAAGCCTACACCCTAACATATAAATCTTAAATTCTAACCATAAACTATGAATTCAAACCCTAAACTCTAAATAGTAAACCCTAAATGATAAACCTTAAATTAGATACTTAAACCTTAAAACTAAAGCGCTTGTAGATGCTTTTTGTTTTTACCACTAGTATATGAAATATAAATTCAAAAAATATATACATTTATTTAAATAAAACCAGTCGAACCAACGAGGTTAGTTTAAGTGGTAAACAACTTGGTATCGCTTAAGCAGGTTAAGACATTGTGTATGCAGAAAATTCCCGCTTAGAAACTCACCCACCAAAACTAGGTGTGCGATGCGAGTCGATCTAAAATAGTTAGGGTGAAGCCCTAAAAACCAAAATTACAACAAGAAAAAATAAAAACAGTCGAGGTCCGACCGGTTCACAAATCATATATATAAATACAATATAGTTACGAAAGTACTCTATTGGCTAATATATGAACATTGAAATAATGGGATTTGGGCCAATCTTTGCTATAATATACATGAACAATTTGTCTCATTAACATGTGATTTTATATAATTGGAAGGATTAGTTGGCAGCACATGGTGTGTTTATCGTATGATCTCTCATTTTGACTAGATGCTCTGTCCTGGGAAACAATGTGGGATCCTCATCTTTTCACTTGCAACCTCTCAATTAGAAGATTGTACTCATGCTAATAAAATATTTTAGCCATTTTTTTAAAATAAAGGATTATTATAACGTGTTTCATTAAAGATCCGTATAATCTTAATCGAAGAAAAAAAGTACACATAATAATAAGAACAAAGTCAAATTACAATAAAAATTCCTGACGACCAACCGAAGTAAACATAAAGACCCTACAAGTATCTATCTGCAACCAATATCTCATAAATGACCCATAGAGAAACAACCACAGTTAACGATCAGCAGGGTTACCACTGTCTGCAGTCAAGAGCGTAGCGATGCCAACTTGAGGAGACAAAAGCCGATGCACAACCATATCATCCTGTCGAGTACCTATAACACCCTGACTTGGATGTCACAAATTCGGCCTCAAACTCAATCCAAAACTATAAGAGTTTGCAACTAGATTTAGTCTAAAACACAATCATTTCTAAAATTCATTAAGTTTAATCATTTCAGAATAGAATAGTAGTTCAAAAGTTACATGAGGAGCTCCATTTAAAAATACATAGTTAAAGCATTCGACACTTAATTAAAAATCCAAAATATGAGTTACAATACAATCATAGGGTCCTACGAATACATAGACCAAATAATCTAAGTACTGTACTCGGACAACAAGTCGATGCTGATATCCTACTCCGATGGTGCTCAAATGATGCACGCCAACCTACTAACATGCGAACGGAAATAACAAGTCCAAACGCTGAGCTAATGAAGCTCAGTGGATACACTTTCACTCTACCATGCTTCATGCAAATCATAGATATGAGCAAGTAGCTAAAGAATATAATCATGACATAATATAACAACGTCGGCGCTACCTCTAGTCGCCTAAACACATAGCAAAACAATATAAGATATTAACCATACACATAGCACATGGTACACCATACCAATAAACTTGGAGTGAGGCCCGATGCTACACAGCTTCGGTAACGTACGCCCATGCTCGGAATCTCTCGTCGAGTATCTTCGAATGAGACTCGGTGCCACACAGCTTCGGGAACGTATATTCGGTAATCTATAACCACGATGTTGCAACACACTCATACTCTCAATGGGTATCCGGATCCCATCAAAACAAAATAATCCAACCTCACAAGTGCCCTTACATGGCATGTAACGACACACAACCCACTGAGAATCCTTATGGTTGCTATTACAACAAGTAACCAAACATTTACCGATTTATTACTCATTGTACTTGTATATGAGGATAATTTCACAGTTTCTCAAATTTACTATTCATTTTACCACAATAGAGGCCTATTGAGCCCTAGTCCTCAAATTATAGGTCCCTCGAACTCAAAATGAAATTTTCGGGTAAATTGCTCAGCGAGTACTGATACCCACTTAAGGGTACCGATACCTGCTTACGCGTATCGATACATGGCTTGCCTTCAGAAGAGGTTTAACTCAAAACCCCATACCGATACATGAGGTCGTGTACCTATACCCAAGGTGTACCGATACACTCCCAAGCGTACCGATACTCATTTTGGCTACTAGACTTTGATAGAACATGGAGTACCGATACCCCATTGGGCGTACCGATACACCTTTCCAGTTTAGCTTGATTTCGGCCAATTTAACATAAGATACCGATACGCGTTCAATCAGTATCTGTACTCGAACCCAGAATTGGTTTTCTAGAATTCGAGAATCATCCCTAAGCCCTCAAAACCGAAAGGCAAGACTCCAAATCAAACCTATAATTTATGAAAGGTAGTTTAAGTGGTTTCCTTCCATTTTTAAGCCATATTAACACCCAATTTAAGTTTCGCTATTAATAAAGACTCAAGCATTTCGAACAACCACTTTATCAAACTACCAACTAAGCAAGATTTCCAGGAATACATGAGAGTTAGTAGTGTAATAACCTTGATTCTAATCTGGAAAAGAAACCTCTAGCCAACACTTTAAGGCTTCCTCTTTTCTTAAGCCTTAAAAGTTTCTCCCACATTCTTCACTACAAAGAAATGTTGTAAAACAAATTACAACGTCGTTGGAAACTTAAAATGTGATGTAGGAAAGATTCTACAACAAGAAATGGAGCCAAAAACCTTCATTCCCGTTCTTTATCTTCAACCCCACAAAACCCCCATTTACCAACCACCACCAAAACTCACCATACTTACCTTGATAGATATACATGTGATTAATGATTAACCTTCCCTTAACAACAAATCCGAGATTCTCACAAGAAAAGGATAAAGATTGCCCCATTTTCTTTGTTTTCAAAGGATAAAGATGGGAAAAGGATGAAGAGCAAGCATGGGACAAGGTGATATCATCCCTTCCCCAAATTGCGGGAGAAATAATGTGAGAGCGACAACTTTTGTCTCTTCAAAAGGAGTGATTTTACCATGCTACCCTCCCATCATCCTTCTAACCCAACAACAAGCCTAACTCTCAAACCCAACAACTAAAAACAAGCCTACAAAGGCTCTCAAGGCCCAAAATGTGACCCAACACAAAGCCCACGCTTCGGTTTAAACTAACCCTCGAATTCCGAAATTTGGGTCGTTACAACTCTTCCCCCCTTAAAGAAAATTTCATCCTGGAAATTTACCATCTGGAAACAAATGTGGATAAAGCAACTTCATGTCCTTCTCGACTTCCCACCAGGCCTTCTCGACTCCGTGGTTCATCCATAACATCTTAACTAGTGGTACACATTTGTTGCGCAACTCCTTAACTCTTTTGTCCAAAACTCTTATCGATTCCTCCTCGTAGGTCAAGTTGGTGTTGATCTCAATCTCATCAAAAGAAACGGTAACGTCTCAACATAGACACATGAAACACGTTGTTGATGCGTGCTATCTCCGGAGGTAAATCTAATCGGTAAGCTAGGGGTCCAACCCTCTCAAGTATCTCATACGATCTGATAAACCTCGGGCTCAACTCTCCCATCCGCCCAAAGCGGATTAATCGTTTCCACGGTGAAACCTTAAGAAATACCTTATCACCAACCTTATACTCAATGTGCTTACGCTTCCTATCTGCGTAAGCTTTTTAACAATCAAAGGCCGCTTGCAATCTTTCCATGATTATCTGTACCTTTTTCTTGGTTTGTCTAATCAAATCCTCTCATTTAGCTCGGTCCAACATAGAGGTTTCCTACACCTACACCCATACAATGCCACAAAAGGAGCCATCTTGATGCTCGATTGGAAGTTCTTGTAAGCAAACTCGACAAGCGGTTGCTTCTCTTCCCAACTCTTTTCGAAATCAATGATACAACACCAAAGCATATCCTCCAAGATCTGGATAAATCGCTCAGACTAACCATCGGTCTGAGGGTGAAAAGCTGTATTGAAATGCTACTTGGTGTCCAAGGCTTCATGTATCTTCTTCCACAACCTTGCCGTGAAACGCAGATCTCTATCTAATACGATCGATGATGGCACTCTATGCAACCTTACTATCTCTTAGATGTACAACTGCACCAACCTATCAAGCGTAAATTCCATACGCACAGGTAAGAAATGAGTAGACTTGGTCAAATGATCTACTATCACCCATATGGCATCATGCTTCCTTTGTGTCAACTATAACCTTGTTAAAAAATCCATGGTCACCTGATCCCACTTCCATTGCGAAATCTAAATGGGCTGAAGTAAGCCTGAAGGAAACTGATGTTCGACCTTAACTTGTGACAAGCTAAGCATCTTGTCACAAACTCGGACACATCTCTTTTCATACTAGGCCGCTAATAAAAATGACGAAGGTCTTGATACATCTTGTTACTCCCCGAATGCATAGTAAACAGACTACGGTGCGCCTCCCGCATGATATGATCCTGCAAATCCTCCAAAGCAGGGACACATAACCGATATTTGAAGTACAAGATCCCACCGTCTCGTACTTCAAAATCGGGTGCCTCGCCCTTTTGAACCATCTCAATCTTTGCCACAAACTCTTCATATAACACTTGTGTCCTCTTGATCTATTGCACTATGGTAGGCTCTACATGAAGCTCGGCTAAAAACTCACCATCCTCGGTCTTCCTCAACCAGGAAAACATCGCCCTCAAGTCTGACATAGACTTCCTACTTAAAGCATCAACCACCACATTAGCTTTACTGAGATGATATTCTATGATGCAATCATAGTACTTTAACAACTCAATCCATCGCCTTTGTCGTAAATTCAACTCTTTTGGGTAAGGAGGTACTTCAAACTCTTATGATCGTGGTAGATGTAACACTTTTCCCCATATATATAATGTCTCCAAATCTTCAAAGCGAATATAACCGCGGCAAGCTCTAAGTCATGCCTAGGGTAATTCCGTTCATGAGGATTAAGTTGTCTCGAGGCGTAAGCAACCAATTTACCCTCTTGCATGAGAACACAACCATGCCCGTTCAACGAAGCATCACTGAACACAATATAATCCTTTCCTGATTCAGGTTGCGTTAAAATCGGAGCCTTCATAAGATAAGCCCAACTGCTCAAAGCTTTGTTGTCTTTCCTCGTTCAACACAAACAGAACTCCTTTCTATGACAAATTGTCATAGGGGTCGCTATAATAGAGAAGCATTTAACGAAACGATGTTAATATCTGGCAAGCCCAAGGAAACTACTGACTTTCACGATATTCCTAGGTGGTTTCCACTCCACCACTGCTTGAATCTTTTGCGGATCAACTCAGATCCCATCCGCTGCAACAATGTGGCCCAAAAACACCATCTCGGAGAGCCAAAGTTCGCACTTACTAAACTTAGAAAATAGTTTCCTTTCCCTCAAGGTCTGAAGAACGATACAAATATGATAATCATGCTCCTCCTCTAAGCTCGAATAAACCAAGATGTCATCGATGAAAACCACAACGAACTGATCTAGGTAAGGCTGGAAGATCTGGTTCATCAAATCTGTAAAAGCTACATGTGCATTGGTAAGCCCAAAAGGCATTACCAAGAACTCATAATATCCACACCGCGTCCTGAAAGCAGTTTTTTGATCATCCACTTCTACTACCTTCAACTGATAGTAACCCAACCTCAAGTCGATCTTCAAGAACACATGGGGACCTATCAACTGGTCAAACAAATTATCTATCCTGGGTAAGGGATAATGGTTCTTCACCGTTACCTTGTTTAGCTAACGATAATCGATAAACATCTTCATCGACATGTCTTTCTTCTTAACAAATAAGACCGATGCACCCCAACGTGAGATCCTTGGTCGGATGAAACTTCTTTCTAACAACTCTTGGATTTTATTCTTCAATTCCCTCAATTCTGTCGGTGCCATGCGGTATGATGCAATGGACACTAGTATCGTGCCAGACATCACATCTATCCGAAACTCTAACTCACAGTCTGGAGAAAGCCTAGGTAACTCCTCTGGAAACATATGGACAAACTCTCTAAAAGTCCGAAGACTCTCAAGCGTCCGACTCTCAACACTTGTGTAAACCATGCAAGCCAAGAAGGCCTCGCAACCTTGTTGGATAATACTTTGTGCCGCCAAGGCTGAGACTACATTTGAAAGACAATGATTCTTCTCACCCTTCACTACCAAATTTGCCCCATCCAACCCATGAAGCGTAGGACTCTTCACTCTACAACCCAAACGCGCATCATGCTCAAACAATCAAACCATCCCTAGGATAACATTAAACTATTGGAACGATAACACCATTAAATTAGACAGAAAGATCAAACCATGAACCTCAATTGGATACATCCGATACACCTTATCTACCAAAACATCATACTCCAAAGGACTCGTCACATAGACCCCTACCTCAAGATCTTCGACAAGAATACCCCACTGCTGCGATATTCAATTAAGGATGTAAGAGTGAGTAGACCCCAAATCTACAAGAGCAACAATATGAACTGAAAACAAGGTAAACGTAACTAAGATAACATCGGTAGCTTCATAGTCCTCCTTGGCCTTGATTGCATACTGCCTCGCGAGTGCCCTAGCAGTAGACTGGACCATACCCTCAATTTTATGTCTGAACATATGGCTTGCTCCACCTCTAGCAAAGCCCCGCCCCCTCTAAGCTGGATAAGAGGTCTTTTGAGTCTAAACCTGAGTGGTGTTGGCAGCTACTGGATAGTCTTTCAAAAACTGGTCCGGTGATCCACACTCAAAGCAAACCATAGCCAAACCCCAACACTCACCTCTATGCTTACATACACACTGATCACACCCTGGTACACCCACACTCTTTTGTGTGACCTTTGGACTCATCATAGTAGAAGACGACGAAGGCCTCCTACGGCTAGCAAACTCTGACCTACGATCTAATCTCGAACTCCAGTTCAAAGTTCCTCTTAATTGGTTCCAACTATTTCTGTTCCTTTTGAAATAATATTGCGAGCTGTTGGAGAAGTTCTGAGTCCTCCCACTCGAGCTCCATTGCCCATCAGACGCGCCAACGGTCAAACCTTGCAGTTGATCAAGCGACTTGGCACTAGCAGTCAACTCTAAAAACACTTTTGGTGGGCAGCAGTCAAGTAAGTCTGAATATCCTTCCTCAAACCCTTTAGAAACCTCTTGCATCTCATCTTCTCGGTAGCAACTAACTCAAGAGCATACCTACTCAATTGTAAGAATTCTTGTTAATACTCAAAGACTAACCGAATCCCTTGGACCAAATGGTTGAACAGATCCCTCAAACTATCAATGTGAGCTTCTCCCACACACTTCTTTTTAAATTCTTCCAGGAAGTCTTCCCATGTAGGTTAGTTAAGATACCAACCCAACTCTATGGTCTCCCACCATTCCCTAGCATTCTCCTTCAACAGGGAGAGAACACGTGACAACTTGTCCTCGGGTTTCAACCTCATTTGTTGCATGATCCAATGAGTGTCCCTCAACCATTAATCTTCCTTAACTGGATTGTCTTACCCTGATCCAAGAAAGTCTGCAGCACCATGGAAATGCATCCTCTCAATCGGTGTCTCGCGAGGGGTAGTCGAGGGCCTAGGTATGGCCCTCACAATCCGGTGAACGACCTGGTGCATATTAGAGAAATAATTGGCCCCTTGACCTTTATCATCTTCCATCATCTCCTCCGGTCCGGGGATGTAATCCTCATCATAGCACCCTTCCCAGAACCCCAACTCTCCTCTCGCTTTCGTGCCCTCATTGGCATGATTTCTTTCTACACAAGCAAACAAATAAGGTTACACCATCAAATATTCAGCTTAAATAAGTACGACTTAGACTTATCGGCAACGTATTCGCTAGACAACTATACAACACTCTCTAGACAACCCCGAGGCTTCCAAGAATCGGGTAAACCTAGACTCTAATACCACTTTTGGAACATCCCCGACCCGAATGTGACAAATTAGGCCTCAAGCATAATTCAAAACCATAAGAGTTTGCAACTAGATTTTCCCAAAACACAATCATTCATAAAATCAATTAAGTTTGAACATTTCAAAATAGAATAATAGTTAAATTGTTACATAAGGAGCTCCATTTAAAAATACATAGTTAAAGCATTCGACACTTAAGTTAAAATCTAAAATATGAGTTACAATACAATCATAGGGTCCTATGAATACATAGCCTAAATAATCTAAGTGTTGTACTCGGACAACAAGTCGATGCTGAGATCCTACTATGATGATGCTCCAACGATGCATACCAACCTACTAACTTGCGAATGAAAACAACAATTTCCGAACGTTGAGATAACGAAGCTAAGTGGATACACTTCCACTCTACCATGCTTCATGCAAATCATAGATACGAGCAAGTAGTTAAAGAATGACATCATGGCATAAAATAAAAACATTGGGCTACCTCTAGCTGCTAAACACATAGCAAAACAGTAGAAGATATTTACTACACACATAATACATGGTACACCATACCAACAAACCTGAAGTGAGGCCCGGTGGCACACAACTTCGTGAACGTACACCCATACTCAGAATCTCTTGTTGGAGCATCTTCGAATGAGACCCGGTGTCATACAGCTTCGGGAACATACATTCGGTAATTAATAACCACAGTGTTGAAACTCATTCATACTCTCACTGGGTATCCGGATCCCATCAAAACAAAATAACCCAACCTCACAAGTGCCCTTACCTGGCACGTAACCACACATGACCCACCGAGGATCCTCATGGTTGTTATTACAACAAGTCACTAAACATTTACCGATTTATTACTCATTCTACTCGTATATAAGGTAAATTTCACGGTTTCTCAGTTTTACTATTCATTTTACCACATTAAAGGTCCATTGGGCCCTAGGCCTCTAATTATAGGTCCCTCGAACTAAAAATGAAATTTTCGTGCAGATTGCCAAAAGAGTACCGATACCCACTTAAGGATATCGATACGCTCTAGTAGGTACTGATACCCACTTACGCGTATCGATACCTGGCTTGCCTTCAGAAGGGGTTTAACTCAAAACCCCGAATCGATACACGAGGCCATGTACCAATTCCCAAGGTGCATCGATACACTTCCTAGCGTACCGATACCCATTTTGCTATTGGAATTTGATGGAACATGGGTATCAGTACCCCCTTTGGTGTACCGATACGCCCTTCTAGTTTTGCTTGATTTCGACCAATTTAACACATGGTACCAATATGCGTCCAACCCGTATTTGTACTCAAACCCAAAACTTATTTTCTGGAGTTTGAGAATAATCTCCCAAGCCCTCAAAACCCGAAGGCAAGACAACAAATTGAACCTACAATTTATGGAAGGTAATTGTTAAGTGCATAAATGTTCTATATTTTAACCCTCATTTATCCATATTATTGATACACTCAAAGCATGTTTAGTTGCATTTTAGGATAGAATTTGCATAAACATCACAGATAGATATTTCTACACATATACTGCTAATTTATGTCAATTCTTGCAGATACCTGTTGTGGCAGCATCTAGGGCAGCAGAGGAACAGAAGATAATCGCAGAGCTGGAGTGAAGGGTTGAAGAAAACCGCCTCACACATCACTTTCGTGACAGTTGTTGTGATAGAAGTGGCGACTGTGGAGACAACAAAGATGGAAAATGCGAAGTGGAGTCTGACTGATAGAGGATTTCAAGCCTGATTTTTGTAGACCACTCGCATAATTTTTGGAGCCCAGAAGCACAAGGAAGGCCTTGCCCAAAGTTTGAGGAGAAAGTCAAATCAAGAAGATAGGGCAAACTAAGGGACGTTTATTCAGAGATTTAGTCTTTAAATAAATTGTACTTTAATTCAAACTAGTATTCTTGGCCATTAAGAAAGCTTACACCAAGGCCTATATATATGCTTGTATTTCGACAAGGGAAGATATCTAGCTCCTAGCCGTCTTCCATCATAAACCCTAGATGTTTTCTTCTCCATCATGTTCTAAATCTTCCCCAGGGCTAAGGGTTGATCTTGTAAAGTAGTTGTAAGGGTTATATTGTTTCTTAGGTTTTTCTGTTCAAGCAATAAAACTTCAAGTTTATTTACTCTAGTTTCAACATCTCATACGGGTATCGGGGGAGCATTGTGAGGTTATCTATTTACTTAATATCGGGAGAGTTAAGTACAAGAAAAGAGTAAATACAGTTTTCCAGTTTATGGTTAAACTATCTTGGGCTAGGGATAGGTACAAGGTTAAACGGCTAAAAAAGAATTCACAAACATAGGTGTTTATCCTTCGATTCACACCGGGAGGTATCATCCAAGACGTGTTCTCCGACAGAACTTGGACATAGGGATAGAACAAGTCACACCAGGGGTTCTTGCCGAACTTGAAGTAATAGAGTTATTGATCGCTGCCACGACAACAACAGACCTCTGCCGTGACAGGTGCTGCCGCGACAGGTTCCACGACATAAGCAACAAAAGTCCTCTAAACAATGCTATACCTGCACTACGGAACAAATCAATACCAACCTACTTTATCAATCTGATTTCCTCCTCTATTTTAGTTTATCTTCAAGAATTCTCAAAACACTTTATTAAATCTATCTCTTTTCTTGTGCAGAGTTTTAAAGTTAGAAGTATTTCCAGTCCCCGTGGAGACGATATCCGATACTTCGTATCACTATATTACTTGCGCTGTGTATACTTGCACTCAATTGCGATAGTCTTATTTACACGCAACAAGTTTTTGGCGCCGTTGCCGGGGACTGGAAACATACCTTTACCTTTAATTACTGCACTTTTTATTTTTATTTCTTTTCTATTTCTGGTTGTTATATTTCCCTATGCTTTTAACAAGGTTTTCTTCTCTTGCTTTTGTGCCGATCGAGATGCGGTACAGATCCTGAATACAAACTAGACCCAGAAATCGGTCGTATGTACCATCTCAGGAACCAAGCCCGACTCCTGATAGAGAGAAACCGCTATCTTAAGGAAATAATTGAAGCAATGGAAACCTTAGGACAAGGTGTTGGGGTAAATAACAACAACAACAACAACAACAACAACAGGGTTGATGTTATTCCTCCTGCTGATGTTTAAGACAACCAGCAAGCTCTTGGTGCCCCGGCAACACGACAGACATGCCGAGAGTATATGGACAATGATCAAGTTGAACTGCAAACTACACTGTCAGATATGGAAACTGAACACTTCGAACTAAAAGCTGTGATGTTCAGCATGTTAAATTCAGCCGGACAATTTGGCGGTTCTACTACAGAGGATGCACGCAAGCATTTGAAAACCTTCCAGGAGATCTGTGGATTATTTAGACTACCAGGAATAAGCCCGGAAGTGTTGAGACTCTGACTATTTCCCCATTCATTGAGGGATATAGCAAAAACCTGGTGAAATAAGTTAACGCCGGGTTCAATAAGAACTTGGGTAGCTCTTTGCTGTGAATTCCTTTCTCGTTTTAATCCTTCTCTTTTAACTGAAAGATTGCGTAACGAAATTGCCACTTTTCAACAGGAAGATGATGAACCAATGTATAAGGCATATGGCCATTTTACAACTCTCTAACGAAATTGCCCGATGCACGGATTCCCCGTATGGAACCAGGTCGTCAAATTCTACAATGCTGCCAATGCACCCACTCAAATGAGGATGGATTCAACAGCTCATGGTTTGTTACTAGACAAAGAGTCGGAAGATGCAATGCTTGTGTTGAAAATGTTGGCAAAGAACGACGAACAATTCCCCACAAAATGAAGAGGAGGAAGACGAGGAGTATCTGTCAAGGAACACGAATCTGACAACTCGGTAAAAACCCAATTAGCATACATCACCAAGGTAGTTGAAAACCTTAAGCGGAAGAGCGAATCTAAGGCAGTATTTTTTGCCGAGGAGATGTGTGAAACTTGCAGCGGAAACCACAGTACAGAGGAGTGTCCCCTACAGCTGGAAACGAGAATGTATGTTGGAAACTACAACAAGAATAAAGGCTACGACTCCAACAATTACAACCCGAATTGGAGGAAGAACCCTAAATTCTCCTTGAGTAACCCAGAAAATGCTTTGAATCCTCTAGTCTAGAATAATCAGAATTAAAGAGTTCTCAGAATACTGTCACAACAGCAACCAACATCATCCACAAGTATAATAGAACATACCCTAGCAACTTTCATGTCTCAAACTGGAGCATATATGGCCAACATGGATCACTTTGTCAAGAAAACTGAAACATTCTTGGATAAAACAGAGAAGAGAATGACAAACCACGAGGCTACTTTAAAGTCTCTAGAGACACAGATGGGTCAGGTCGCCCAGTTCATCAACACCAAATAGAATGGAGGATTCCCTAGTAATACTGAGGTCACTAGAAAACCAACACATGAGCAGTGTAAAGCTATAAAAACGAGAAGTGGGAAATAGATTCAAGGGCCGAAAATTAAAGAGACACCTAGTAAGGAATCGACCCTACAGACACCTGCCGAAAACACTACCCCGACAGACGTGAAACAATCTACTGTCGCCAACCCTGCCACGGCATCAGAAGAATCTAAGGAGGCGACAGAAGAAGTTGAAGAATGTGAGCCTCCTCAGATCTGAATCCCATGTGAAGGACGTCTCGAAGATTACCGTCCTCCACCCCTTTTTCCACAGTGGTTGAAGAAACAGAAATAAGAGTAACAACTTAAGAAGATCTACGATGTTTTTAAGCAAGTACATATCAATATTCCGTTGTTGGAGGCCATTAAGAAGATGCCTAGTTATACCAAGTTCCTTAAAGATGCAATGTCCAGGAGATCCAAACTTGGGGAGTTTGAACTGTAGTAATGACAGAAGGTTGCATGCAATCCTACATAACCATATATCCCAAAGAAGAAGGATCTTGGGAGTTTCATTATACCATGCATAATTGTTGATTAGTATGTGGGTAAGGCACTTTGTGATCTTGGAGCTAGTATAAATATAATGCCCAAATCTGTTTTTCAGAAATTAGGTATTGGGCAAGCAAGACCCACAATAGTCATGCTTCAATTGGCAGACCGCTCTTACGTACAGCCGGAAGGAAAAATTGAAGACATCCTGGTAAGAGTGGATAAATTCATATTTCTCGCTGACTTCCTTGTTCTAAACTGTGAAGCAGACGAGAATGCACCGATCATCCTAGGGTGACCTTTCCTAGCCACATTAGAATAGTGATTGATGTAGAGAAGGGAGAACTGACTATGAGAGTCAACGACCAGCAGATAAAACTAAATGTTCTCCAGGCCATAAAAGAAGTTGATGTACATGAAGAATGTAAGTCAATATCAGAGGTAATTGTAGACCAACCCTGCATCAAATCAACCTGTCACGACAAAAAAATTGGTCACTGTCGCCACAACCACCTAGAAGACTGCCACGACAGTACTGGTGACAGAAACAGCTCAGACAACGACACATCTGAAACTAAAGATCTGGAGGAGGTAAATTGGATAGGCATGCATCCAGGTAAGTTCTTCGAACCTCTGAACTATACCTCTAACAAACATGTGATTCAAAAGCCTTTCATAGATCAACCATCTGCTTTAGATCTTAAACCCTTGCCAGGGCAACTTAAACATGTTTTTCTTGGTCTCAATGATACGTTGCCCGTGATCATCTTTTCTAAGTTGATGCAAGAACAGGAACACCAACTGATTGGTATGCTACAAAAACATAAGAAGGCAATTGGATGGACCATTGCTGATATTCAGGGCATCAGTCCGGTAATTTGCATGCATAAGATCCTCTTGGAGGATGATCATAAGCTGACGATAGATGCTCAGAGACGATTAAATGAAGCTATGCGAGAGGTGGTGCGAAAGGAAATTATCAAGTGGCTTGACGCTGGAATTATTTACGCCATCTCAGATAGCAAGTGGGTGAGCCCTGTGCAATGCGTACCCAAGAAGGGAGGAATAACTGTCGTAACCAACAAGGATAATGAGATAATCCCAACCAGGACTATGACCGGTTGGAGGGTTTGTATGGATTACCGGAAGCTTAATAAAGCTACCCGGAAGGACCAGTTCCCCTTGCCTTTTATTGACCAAATGTTAGATAGATTAGCGGGAAAACCTTAATATGATGGAGTATGCCCAAAGACCAATCTTATGATGATTGAATATACATACTATTTTACTAGATTTATCAAGTAATGGCATTGCCGTTATTATCATTTGGTATGTTTCTATGCATCAAACTAACCATTGGATAATAATGTCCATACAATAATACGATAATTGTTAAATAGGATCCTTAGTCGAATATTATTACGGGTATGGACAGTGATAATATATAAAGACTAATATGTGGTTGATGACGAGCGTTGTCATTGACATAGAGATGTCAAAATCAACACAAAAGTATTTGTTAAGAGAACAACATACTGAGATCAACATGATTTAAACATAAAGATTTACGTATTTTGAAATAGTCAAACGTGTGTCGTAACTGACTACATTATAAAGACTGATGATTGGATATGTGATGACCTATGTAGTGAAATATGGTTGATCAAGAAAGGATTTTTCCCTTATACATAATGGGAGAAATATCTTCGGCCACTTGATTGAGTGAGATTAGAAAATGCATGGCCATGCTCGAATATTATGATATGAGATATCATAGAGATTCGTTTATCATAATCTCCTCAAGACATAAAGAAACACTAGATGGACAACGCAAGTGTGACTAACCCATGACTTATGTTCATCTAAGATATAAAGGACAAATGGATAAAATACATAAAGGAAGTTTATTCAGAAATTAGGAAAGTCAAACCATGACTTCATGCAACTTAGGTAGCAATGATGTATTGCTAGATGCCACTCATTATTTGTAAAATTAGAACAGTTCTAATTTTGCTGCTAACGTTGCATGAAACTACAAGGGTCACACCCTTCGAATGAAACGAATAAAAATTGGAAACCATACTCCCTATTTTAGGGAGGATGCCGAAAAACCCCTATGGGATAGGGGAAATCGGCAACTCCCTTAAATGAGAATAATATTGGATAAATATTGTATTTGTCAAATATTATTTAGAGTATGGAAAATATTTAGAGACTTAAATATTATAGAATAAGATTCTAGAAATTTAAATATATATTTGGAATTTATATAATGTATATTTAATTCCAAGTTTATGTATAATTAGATTCCACATAATTAAAAATATATATTTAAATATATTTAAATCCAAGTAAAGATAGAATGAGATTCTATATATATATTTGGATTAAATATAATGTATATTTAAATCCATGTTTTATGTAGAATATGATTCTACATAATTAAATATATATATATTTTATTTAATATTATTAAATATAATGTATATTTAATATAAACCAATTTCAAGTAGAATTAGATTCTATGAATTTTGGTTGAACTTGGATTTAAGGAATTCAACTAGAATCAAGTCTCTGAATACTATTTAAAGGGACAAGGGCTAGCAACCAAATCATCCCTATTCCTCCTTGCAAATTCCGACATATCCCTGGGAATTCCCCTCTGGAATTTTCGACAAGTCCCAGATTTCTTCTGAGAAAATGTTCGATATTTTTTTTGTGTTCCTCTTGCCCCCTGGCAAATTACTGGTGATTTCCTAGTTCGAATCCAAGTCCCGGTAGAACCCCTGGTCGATTTCAGACTCCCTCAGGAATCCCTGGAGGGATTTCGACTTCTCCCTGGAAGGTGTTCAAACCTGTCGAAATTTATCCCTAAGTGTTAGGGAGGCAGAAACTTTGTTCGTTTTGTTCGGGTGGACTCCGTAGAGGTCGTTGCGAACCTGTGACGATTCCGGTTTTACTTGACGTGGTTATTCCGACATACCATTGGTTTTCCAGTTTCTAGAGTTGTAAAAGGTAACTCTTCATCTTTTCACCCCGGATTCGTTCCTGTACATGGATCCTGACTGGATTACGTCGGATTAATTTTTCCGCTGCGCCACGAGGCGTGCCGACGTGACCCAAGAGTGGTATCAGAGCCACTTGCATCATACGAATTCGGACTTAAATTCTTGGGTGATGTTTATGTATGAGATGCATGTTGTTTGATTCGATTTAAATATTTATCATTTATCGTATCACACCTAATAAAGACTTATTTCGATTATCACTGAATGATTAAGAGTTAATCATAACTATGTTAGGTTGCTTCAATGTTAAATGTTAACATGTTGAGACTAATAGTTAGTCTAGAGAACAAGTAGTTGTTCGTAGTTTCAAAGATTTATGAAATCTCTGAAAGGGCTTCTAATTTGATAAAAGTTATCAAACTATCTTTCACGGTGAATCCATAAGAGTTATGGTTAGACGTTATGAAAAATGCATGTCTAGGATTGGCATCATCAAAGACCTGGTACTTAAGTGTGCCTAGTGCGCCACCTCTCTTTCATGTTGACCTACCTGGTGCATTTGTTCGTTAACGCAAATGGTTTATGAAACCTCGTGATACTTCTTTGGCCCATTAACCACAACATAGGGATAATCAGTTTAAAACTCTGTAAACACGTCGTTACTTTGTTCGCACGATGTTCGAAATGCATGTTAGATTGCACGGTGTTTATTTTGCATGGTTATAGCCCATAGCCTTTATAGTTTTGGTTTTTATAAATACGGCCTGCGTGTCGTGCCTTTCTCTATCTTCTATTGTACTTCTCTTCTCATCTCACTCTCTCACATGTAACGCGAGTTTCTGAAAATTGTAAATAGTTATGGAGATAAAGCAAGGACCAACATAGCAGCGTGGTGGGCCTTCCCTGGTGGACCAGGCATTTCAGAAGCAGATTCTATCTTCAGTAGAATGGTCCTCCCATTGGCTTGGGACGGGTCGCCTTAGGTTAAGAAGGGCTATAATCATTGCATATTTATTTACCACTTATATTTTCCTTGTATGTGATGCAATGGATGTTTTATAAGCATGATTAAACATAGTTCTATTGATAGGATCATTGTTAAAATGATGAGATAATTAAGTAATTCCCTCACTATAATTCTAAGTCTGTTTTAACCATCCAATATTTACCCTCGTGAAAGCTTCGATCGATATAATGTGAGCTTTGCCAAAGCAATGTCACATTTATCTATCTTAGTTAAACGCGAAGAATAAGCTAGTGATATTCGTCGGTTGAGATATTGGTATAGACTTAGATGGGTTGTTCTAATAGGATTGGAAAACCTACTGGTTAAAAGTTTTGGATAATCATAAGATGATTTAAAGAACAAGAGTTGTTCTCCAAAAGATGAGGAATTACATGAGATGTAATTAGTAAGGTGTTACTTACCTAAATAACCATTTCCTAAAAGACTGGCCAAAGCTGATTTAGGAATGGTGAAATACGGATCCTCACTCACTAGAAAAACTATCGAAACGTTTTTCCGAAATTAAAACTAGAGGGTTTTTAATTTTGAAGAAAATAGTGGGAGTAAATTTATAATAAAGACCTATCTATAAATTTTAAATTTAGTAAAACTTATGTAGCATATTTTCTTTGTTGTAGAATTATGGCAAATAATACTCTATCTCTGCGATCTATCCTTGAGAAGGATAAGCTCAATAGCATAAACTTCCTTGACTGGTTCCGCAATTTGAGAATTGTTCTCAAACATGAAAAGAATAAATATGTCAATGAAGAACATGTTCCTGATAAACCGGTTGCCACTGCTTCCAGAGCTGACAAAGACAAGTTTAAGAAACACATGGACGACATACTGGATGTCAGTTGTCTTATGCTTGCCTCCATGACCCCTGAGCTTCAGAAGCAACATGAGGACATGGTAACTTATGGTATGATTCAAAATCTCAAGGAGATTTATGAAGGGCAAGCTCGTCAAGAGATGTACGAGACATCTAAAGCTCTGTTTTAATGCAAGATGAGTGAGGGATCTCCCGTAGGAGCTCACGTCATCAAAATGATGGGCTACATCCAAACGTTGGAGAAGCTCGGCTTTTCGCCGAAAGACGAATTAGCTACTGATGTCATCATGCAATCGTTGCCGAATAGTTTCAATCAGTTCATCCTTAATTTCAATATGAATAAAATTAACAAGACGCTGCCACAGTTGCTCGGCATGTTGAGAACTGCTGAAATCAACCTGAAAAGGTAGGACCTAAACCTGAAAGGTGATGGTAAGACCAAAATCGATGGAAAGGAGGCATTGAAACCTAAGAAGGGAATCAAAAAGGATGGAAAATGTTTCCATTGTGGCATGACCGGAAATTGGAAGAGAAACTGCCTCGCACACCTACAAGAAGTCCAAAAAGCAAAAACGAGTGAGGTATCAACCTCAGAGGCTTCTAAAGAAAATGCATCAGAATAGACATGGACCTGCGAATGGAAATAAAGCAAGAGTTGCTACATCATCCATTAGGACATGTGTTTTTGCTTAAATAGATTTGTTTTAGTTTTTAAGATTATTATTTTGTGCCTAAGTTTTAGTTATCTTGTAAGGACAAGATATTTTTAATTTTGAGATTATTTAAATGTTATTCTTTTAATCTCTTATGGCACAACGAATCGATGATCTTTAAACTAATCAAATCAATAGTATTTACAAATGACTAATCTCAAACTCATAAAAAGTATTAAGGTAATTTGATGAGATCAAATTCAAGAATATTTAAAGTTTGATGAACTTTTAAAGAATATGGGATTGTCCCATAATTAAATCCCACAAGTGGAACGAAAAAGTCTTTGAAAGAGAATCAAATATGTTAGACATGTTTTGATTCAGAACAAGCCATTTTCGACTTCTTTACACACTAGAAAAACAACTCAAATACTTAATCATGTTTTTCCCCCGAAACGTCATATAAGATATGGACTAAGAATTGTTCTAGAATACCTTTGAAGTTTTAAGGTTACTTACATGTTAAAATGTTTACAAAGTTCGAACCTTAAAAGCTCATTTTGTTGTTTATCCTAACGAGAACAAAGCGTTTGTTTCTCAAACGAGAGTTTATCTTGAAAGAGATTAATTCTCACAAAGGGATATTATTTCTTCAACTTTAACGAGAACAAAATATTTGTTGCTCAAACAATAGTTTATCTCGAAAGAGAATACTTATCACTAAGGGATTTCATTTTTCAACGAGAACAAAATGTTTGTTGCTCAAACGAGAGTTTCTCTCGAAAGAGATTACCTCTCACAAAGAAAAGGAAGGAATTTGGAATGTGAAGAAATTTTAGACAACAAATTTATGAACCAAAGATTGAGAATGTTCCACAAATGATCAAGGAACATTGGAACAAAACACAACCATTGTATTGATCCTTAAGAGAATACCATATACTTGAGAAATATGGATTTCTCACTATCCGTACATGGAAACACTCTTCTTTTCGGATCAAGATAAAGACTAGGTCTTATCAAAAAGCAATGGTGAGCCCAAAATTCGAGAAATGGCTAAGAGCCATGAGATATGAGAAGGTATCCATGTCTAAAACCAAGTATAGACTTTGGTTACCTAAAAGGGTAAAACCTAAGAGGTATGGATGAGTTTTTCAAAAAGGAAAAACCGACATGGATGATAAAACATACAAAGGATGATTCGTCGCTAAAAGTATTCGACAAACTTCATAGTATAGACTATGATAAAGCATCTTCCTTGTAGCTATGTTTAATCCATCTTAATCTCACTTGCAAGTAGTTACATACGATGATTATGGAATCAAATAAAGGAATGTCAAAACCTCTTTCCTAAGGGAAAACTTGAAACAGTTGTGTGCATGACACATCCAGAAGGTTTTGTCACTCCAGTAAACACTTGGAAGGTATGTAAGCTACAAAGGTCTATCCGTAGACTAAGGCAAGCTTCTCGAAGTTGGGATATTCGTTTCAGAAGATACAATCAAAAGGTTTGGTTTATCTAGAAACAAAGGGGAGTCTTGTTTTCAAAAGAGCTAGTGGGAGCATTGTTACTTTCCTAAGTATTGTATGTAGATGACATACTCATCAAAAGGAACTAAAGATCGCAATCCGTTTTGCGTTAATAAAAGATACTGCGAGTTAGCAACATGAGACAATATCTAACTCTACAACATAGGCTGAATGTATTACAGTCGACATAGCAATAAAGAAGGATGTTTGGATCTAAAGGGTTCACTTCTGAACTAAGGGTTGTTCCCAACATATTAGATGCTACATAACTCTGTTATGATGGAACCTTTGCGTAAGCAAATAAAACCCAGATCTCATCAATAAATCCAAACATATTCTAAAGTACTTACATCTTGGAGATGTGAAAGTATGCAACATACGTACAAAGTTGATAACATTGTCAAGTCCCTGACAAAGCTTTTGATACAACATAAGCATGTCAGTTACACTAAGCCATACCGTATTAGATACGAGAATGATTGGTCTTAGTGCTAGTGGGAGATTGTTGGAGTATGCCCAAAGACCAATCATATGATGATTGAATAGACATACTATTTTACTAGATTTATCAAGTAATGGCATTGCCGTTATTATCATTTGGTATGCTTATGCGCATCAAACTAACCATTGGATAATAATGTCCATACAATAATACGATTATTGTTAAATAGGATCCTTAGTCGAATATTATTACGGGTATGTACAGTGATAATATATAAAGACTAATATGTGGTTGATGACAAGCGTTGTCATTGACATAAAGATGTCAAAATCAACACATAAGTATTTGTTAGAGAACAACATACTGGATTGACCCGCTATGAGCATGTTTCTTGGGTAATTATGTGACAGTCACAACATTGCTCATGATAAACATATGTATAATCCTCAGACTTGAGATCAACATGATTTCAACATAAAGATTTACGTATTTTGACATAGTCAAACGTGTGTCGTAACTGACTACATTATAAAGACTGATGATTGGATACGTGATGACCTATGTAGTGAAATATGGTTGATCAAGAAAGGATTTGTCCCTCCTGCGTAATGGGAGAAATATATTCGGCCACTTGATTGAGTGAGATTAGAAAATGCATGGCCATACTCGAATATTATGATACGAGATATCATAGAGATTCGTTTATCATAATCTACTCAAGACATCAAGAAACACTAGATGGACAACGTAAGTGTGACTAACCCATGACTTGTGTTCATCTAAGATATAAAGGACAAAAGGATAAAATACATAAAGGAAGTTTATTCAGGAATTAGGAAAGTTAAACCATGACTTCATGTAACTTAGGTAGCAATGATGTATTGCTAGATACCACTCATTGTTTGTAAAAATTAGAACAGTTCTAATTTTGCTGCTAACGTTGCATGAACCTACAAGGGTAACACCCTTCGAATGAAACAGACAAAAATTGGAAAACATACTCCCTATTTTAGGGAGGTTGCCGAAAAACCCCTATGGGATAGGGGAAATCGGCAACTCCCTTAAATGGGAATAATATTGGATAAATATTGTATTTGTCAAATATTATTTAGAGTATGGAAAATATTTAGAGACTTAAATATTATAGAATAAGATTCTAGAAATTTAAATATATATTTGGAATTTATATAATGTATATTTAATTCCAAGTTTATGTAGAATTAAATTCCACATAATTAAATATATATATATATTTAAATATATTTAAATCCAAGTAAAGATAGAATGAGATTCTATATATATATTTGGATTAAATATAATGTATATTTAAATCCATGTTTTATGTAGAATAAGATTCTATATAATTAAATATATATATTTCATTTAATATTATTAAATATAATGTATATTTAATATAAACCAATTTCAAGTAGAATTAGATTCTATGAATTTTGGTTGAACTTGGATTTAAGGAATTCAAGTAGAATTAAGTCTCTGAATACTATTTAAAGGGACAAGGGCTAGCAACCAAATCATCCCTATTCCTCCTTGCAATTCTCGACATATCCCTAGGAATTCCCCTCTAGAATTTTCGACAAGTCCCAGATTTCTTCTGAGAAGCTGTTCGATATTTTTTTGGTGTTCCTCTTGCCCCCTGGCAAATTCTTGGCGATTTCCTAGTTCGAATCCAAGTCCCGGTAGAACCCCTGGTCGATTTCAGACTCCCTCAGGAAAATCTGGAGGGATTTCGACTTTTCCTTGGAAGGTGTTCAAACCTGTCGAAATTTATCCCTAAGTGTTAGGGAGGCGGAAACTTTGTTCGTTTTGTTCGGGTGGACTCTGTAGAGGTCGTTGCGAACCTGTGACGATTCCAGTTTTACTTGACGTGGTTATTCTGACATACAGTCGGTTTTCCAGTTTCCGGAGTTTTAAAAGGTAACTCTTCATCTTTTCACCTCGGATTCGTTCTTGTACATGGATCCTGGTTGGATTACGTCGGTTTAATTTTTCCGTTGCGCCACGGGGCGTGCCGACGTGACCCAACATAATATTGTTTCCTTGATGGTTATTCAGGTTACAACCAGATTGCCATTGCACCAGAGGACCAGGAGAAGACAACCTTCACATGCCCCTATGGAACATACGCCTTTAGGAGAATGCCATTTGGACTGTGTAATGCACAAGCAACATTTCAACGGTGTATGATGGCTATATTCTCTGATATGGTGGATGATTTCCTGGAGATCTTCATGGATGACTTTTCCGTCTTTGGAGATAGCTTCAACAACTGCATAGGCTACTTGAAGAAAGTGCTTGAAAGATGTGAAGAGGCAAATCTTGTACTGAATTGGGAAAAATGCCATTTTATGGTAGATGAGGGCATAGTGTTAGGACACAAAGTCTCCGGTCGTGGCATAGAAGTGGACAGAGCTAAAATCGAAGTCATCGAAAAACTGCCGCCACCCACCACAGTCAAGGGCATTAGGAGTTTCTTAGGACACGCAGGTTTTTATCGTAAGTTTATTGCTAATTTTTCTAAGATTACTAAACCTTTGTGTCTTTTGTTGGAACAAAATAAGGCATTTGACTTCAATGCCGAATGTACTAAAGCATTCAAGACACTGAAAGAGAAGCTGGTAACAGCCCCAATAGTACAGCCACCGGACTGGAGTTTACTGTTCGAGATAATGTGTGATGCTAATGACTATGCTGTAGCGGCAGCACTAGGGCAGTGGAAGAAGAAACTCTTCCACGTAATATACTATGCCAACAAGACCTTAAACGATGCCCAGATAAACTACACCACGACAGAGAAGGAGTTGCTAGCTGTGATATTCGCCTTTGACAAGTTCAGACCATACATACTTGGAACAAAAGTGGTGGTTTACAAGGATCATTCAACAATAAATACCTATTCACCAAGAAGGATGCACGACCACGATTGATACGTTGGATTCTGCTGTTACAAGAGTTTGATATAGAAATCAAAGACAGAAAGGGAATAGAAAACCAAGTAGCCGATCACTTCTCAAGACTGGAGCTGAGAAAGGATCAAGATAAAAACAAGGTTAACATACATGAGACTTTCCCTGATGAGCAGTTATTCACTGCCATAGAAGTACCCACAAGCGCTGCCGCGACAACCGCGACGACAGGTAAGTTTTCTAATGTTCCTTGGTATGCTGACATAGTAAACTATCTCATTAGTGGTTTATTACCTCCTGAACTTAACTATCAAGCAAGGAAGAGATTCCAAAATGATACAAAACATTATTATTGGGACGAACCTCTTCTGTTCAAACATTACGCAGATCAGATTATCAGGAGATGCATACCGAAGGAAGAACATGAAGAAGTACTCCACCACTGTCATGCTGCTCCTTATGGAGGACACTTTGGAGGAAACAAAACTGCTGCCAAGGTTCTACAGTCCAGTTTATTTTGGCCTACACTGTTCAAAGATGAACAAGCTTTTTACAAGTGTTGTGACAAGTGAAAAGGACATGAAACATCTCTAGAATGCATGAGATGCCCCTACACAACATTCTCGAAGTCGAAATTTTGATGTTTGGCGAATCGACTTCATGGGACCATTCCCAGCTTCTTGTGGGAATCTGTATATACCACTGGCAGTAGATTATGTGTCCAAATGGGTAGAAGCCATCGACACACAAAAGAATGATGCCAAAACCGTCCAAAGATTTTTACACAAACACATCTTCACCAGGTTTGGCATCCCAAGGGCAAACATTAGTGATGAAGGTAAGCATTTTGATAATAGGGTGATTGCTAACGCATTGAAGAAGTATGGAGTGAACCACTGAATCACAACAACATATCACCCTCAGACCAATGGGCAGGCCAAAATCTCCAATAGAGAAGTGAAGAACATTCTGGAAAAGATGGTTAAGCCATCTAGGAAGGACTGGTCTCTCCACTTGAATGATGCATTATGGGCTTACAGGACTGCTTTCAAAACACCACTGGGAATTTCACCTTATGTAACGCCCCGATTTTGGGCCTAGATGTTTTAGAGTTCGAATCAGACCGGTCGAGAATGGTTCGAATCTTTTAGGGGATTTAGGGAACACCTAGTTCGGGATGCTTTAAAAATATGGAAAAATATCTAAAAATCCTCATTTATTATATGAATGCTTATGGTAAAAACAATTTTACAAAATAGGGTTTGGAAATACTACATTTCGGTGTAGTACCAAATCGCAGTTTTGCAAAAGTGAAATAGTGACTGTTTTGTAAAGGATTTAAACTTTGAATCTTTAAGGAGCTAATTTTTCCAAAATGTTTTTAATCAGATTTCTCCTTATTTTGGGTGATTTTAATAATGTTTTAATTAAAGCAAATAAAGATAATTAAAAGGAAAAATTATCTTTGACTTTTCATAACTACCTTACGTCAATTTTCTCTCATTTCATTTTCTCTCAATTTCTTTTCAACCAAACACATTTCCTCCATCAATTAACCTCTGATTTTTATTCCTTTTGATTCCTAATCGTTTCCTCACTAAATCCTCTTGTTTTCACATTGGATTTTCAAGAAAACTTGCCCAAATCAAGGAGAAATTAGCCATTAGAGGTAAGCTCCATCCTTCTCCTCTAATGATCAGTTCTTTACTGAAATTCCCAAGTTATTAATCCTTTGCTAATGATTTTTGAGTTGCTTTAATGTTATAAACAAGAAATTGTGTTAAAACTCAAGGTTCTTTGAGAGATCTTGATGATTTTCGTGGTTGTTGGTTAGGCTCTATTTTGAGGTTGTTTTCTAATGTATTTTGGATGGTAATTGATGTTATAAATGAGATTTTATCAAACAAATCCCGAATAGGCTTGGATTCCCAAGTTTTGTATGCTAGAATGGTGGTTTTTGGGGTGGTTTTGGTGTTCTATTATAGCTGGAGGTATAATGACGAGTTTGTGGTGATTTTTGGTGTTGATTGATGTTTAGAAATGATTAGAAGTGATGATTCTTTGCTAGGCTCTGTTTTGGGAGAGTTTGGAGATGATTTTAGATGTTTTTGGTAGCCGAAATGAGGTTCTTGAGTAGAGCTGCGAGTTTAGGTGTGTGGCTGATGATTTGAATGTATGATGATGCATTAATCCTCTGCTCTTATGTGTTATAAACAGGGGAGACATCTTCAAATTCCTTTGTTGTTGATCCGGGAGCTTAGATAGTGTTTCGGCGAGCAAGCGAAACGTAATCGGTGAGTGCGAATGGTTTTAGAAGTCCTTTAGGGACAAAGAAACAAGGTTTGAGGATTTAGGAAAGGTTTGAAACACCTTCCTAAGTATTGAAGTAAGTATGGCTAGATTTTCTCTCAAATGTGTGGTGGTTGCCCCTAAAATGCTTTTACATGCTCATGTTTTGAGATAGATAAATTCCTATTGTTTTATGCATGTTTCGTAGTATGAGATAATGCTTGAAGAGATTTCATGAAATAATATGTTGCATTGATGAGTTTTGAGCTTTTGTTTTAAAGCAAGGCTAATGTTATGATTTTGAAATGAGATGAGAAAGCCTTGAGAAATGTTGCATTAAAAATAGTAGGTGAGATGTTGTTTTGACATAATATATTGGCATAGAAGATGAGATACTTACCGGATATAATTGATCTATCAATAGGATGAGAGTGCACTATAAACTAAAAATTCGTACGTGCTCTTTGGATTCAATCCAAAGGGAGAGACCGATGATGGGCATTCCATCAGGTAGGACTTGGTGAAATACCCAAGCTTTGTGGCGATGAGAAATACTGCCATGTGAGTACGGTGATGTGAGATTCTACCGTTAATTATGCTTTACTAGACGAGTGAGTACGATGATGTGAGATTCCACCGAAAGTGTCTAGTGGGTTTGAGAAAGTTATCTGCATATCCGAGTAATAATGAAATGTGAAATGCCAATATAATTTATGGAAATGCTTTTGATTCACATGTACCTAATGTTGAGATGATTTATGCTATGAGAAATGCATATGAGATTTGTATATGAAATGCTTTAGTTTTCACAAGCATGTGTATGGCTTTGCCATGAGATTTGCATTGTTTAAATGCATGAGATAGAATAGAGGTACATGTGGTTTCAAATGGATATTTTCTTTGAAATGGTTTTCAAGCATGAGATAGAATGAGCATGTTGTAGAAAATGGCTTTTGAGAAAGTGTTTTGAATGATGCATTGTTGTGTTGCTTTTCTATAGAGCTTGCCTCACTAAGCAAATGTGCTTACGCTCTCTTTTACCAACAATGCAGATAATTGAAGTGATTTTTGGACAACAAGAAGGTTAAGAACATCCAAGGAAGTACAAAGCTCATGTATGGTGATGTTTTTACATACTTTAGTATTGATATGTGGCAATGGGGTTTCATGGTTTTTGTTGGGAGATGTGTTTTGGAACTCCCTATGTTTGTAACAAGTTTGGTGTGGCTTTTGGAGTTGGCAAATGGTTTTGTTTGAGTGATTTGAGGTTTGAAAACGTATATTTGGTTTTGTGGCTAGGAAGCATGCATATAGATGGAATGTTCGTGTGTTTGATGCCATGCTCTAGCTTAAGTTTCCTTAATATGATCTCTAATGTCTAAACAAGTTGCTGGTATGACATGGTATGCTTTGAAGCATGTTTGAGTGGGTTAAGAGGTGAAAAACAAGCATTTTCTCCTGCTACAGGGCAGGGTGTATCAAAACACCCTTAATTGTTTTGAAACAGGGGCCTGTAATGGCCATAGTGTTTCGGAACGGCTGAAGGTGTTTCGAAACATTTTGGCTACTAGAGAGGCTTGTTTCGATACCGGTCTCGAAACGCACCCGTGTACCAACATGGTTAACACCGTTTCGATACGGGCGTTTCAGTACGAAGGTCAGCGTTCCGGAACGGTTGACCGTTGGCCTGTGCATTTGAATTGTTTCAAGTTCTTATGTTTTACACTTTAGTCCTGAATGTTGTGGATGCAATTGCTTGAGCTTGAAATGTCCTTTTAAGCTAAAATTTGACAGAGAGGCATGTAATATGACTAAATACAAATTGGTAAGCTTAAAATCTATAAAGTCCTTATATTTTCCAAAATTTACATTTTGGTCCCTAAAAGTGTAATTCTTGCAATTGAACCCCTAATTTTTTTCCGATCGCTATGCCTTACTCCCATTTGTTTCTTGAGTAGTCACATAGGCTTAATATGCATCTAGACAAGAGAAAGAGAAAGAAAGGGTCGTTAATCAAGGTTGACTTTTGAGTTGACTTTGGTTTTCCCCGTGTAATCTTTGTAGCTCGGGTCAAGCGTCTAGGCCGGGCTAAGGGGGTTACACCTTACCGACTCATCTATGGAAAAACTTGCCACCTACCTGTCGAGATAGAACATAAAGCATAATGGGCTATTAAGACAGTTAACATGGATTGGGATAGAGCAGGGCAGAAAAGGCTCTTGGATTTAAACGAAATTGAAGAAATTCGAGCCATGGCATACGACAACGCCAGAATCTACAAGGACAAGACAAAAAAGTGGCACGACAGAAAACTTCTGCCATGACAATTCATACTAGGCCAAAAGGTGTTGTTGTTCAACTCCCAACTGAAGCTCTTCCCAGGGAAGTTAAAGTCTAGATGGTCTAGACCCTTTCAGGTAGTTCAAGTTTTTCCCCATGGTGCCATCACAATAAGATCTATGAAGGACGAGCACCAGTTCAAAGTCAATGGACAAAGACTTAAGCACTATTAGGGGACTGAAGCCCTAAGAGAACATGAAGTGGTTACTTTAGGAGATGCCCCTCAAGGCATCCCTAATTTAACTTAATTTATTTTTTCTTTTATTATTTTATTTCTTTTATTTTTATTTCTTTAGGAAGGAGGAATTTAATATTAGTTTTATTTCAGTTTTCAGGCAAATAAAAGAAACAGAGGAAAGAGAAGGAATGAACCAGCCCATCACACTCACATCAGCCCAAGAAGCCCAAGAGAGAGCTCAACGGTAACAAGGCTATCGTGACAGACTTGGTGACAGCCGTCACCAGCTGTCGTGGCAGACACACAATGAAAGACTGTCACCAGCTGTCGCGGCAGACACGCAACAGACGCGGGAGAAACGAGGAAACGTGTAACAGACGCATTCAGAAACCGCATGACAGCTGGCTTTATTTTCCACTGCAACCGTTACAGCTTTAACGGGAAGAAATCCCATTCTATATAAACTCTCACTTCCATTTCATTTTTCACCATCATTCTACTCTCTTTACTCTGTTCATGATTTTTTAGCTTTCAGTTTTTTCTTTCATTTATTTTTCCACATCACCCTTACAATGACGATAAGTTCAACCCGTAGAAGCTCTGCCTCCACCTCTGCCGCAGTAGCCTCCACAAACACACACAGCAGAATCCGAAAAAAGGTTCGACTCTATAGAAATGGAGAAATTATACTACGAATCTTTTCAGAAGAGAGAGATGTGGGAAGATAGGGGTTTTACTTACAAGAAGAAGACATGAGATCTGGGTTTAGAGGGATTCATCGCAAAGAGAATCATCAGTCTGAAATGGCAGATGTTTGCTGAGCAACCAGAGGAAATGAATGTCACCCTCGTTCGAGAGTTCTATGCTGCAAATCCCACCATGGACACATCTCAAGTTACCATCAAGGGTAAGACTATTGTGTTAGAACCAGCTTATATCAATTCCCTGTATGGCATTTACGTGGGCAGGAAAGAGGACGAACACAGACGGTTCGTCGATAATCTTTCACCAGCAGACTACGACAACATCATGACAGACCTCACCACAAAAGGCACTAGCTGGAATGATGATCCAAAACATTGGTGGACTGTTCGAAAGACTCAACTCACACCTGCCACCAAGCTATGGAACCACTTCATGAAGAAACACCTCATGCCCACATCACACAACACGATAGTGGATAGACAAATGTTGGATCTCGTTCATTCCATTATAAATGAACGACAGATCAACGTGGGGAAGTACATTCTCGATGGAATTTTCGAGTGCGCATAAAAGCATAAAGGTCCCTGTTGAGTGTGTAAAAGTTCTATATTTTACCCCCTATTTAACCCATATTTATGCTGCATTCAAGCATAATTCATTGCATTTAGGATGGATTTCAGTTATACATCACATTTATATTAAATGGCACAGTTGCTACTGATTTTGGTTATTTTTGCAGGTAGTGTTGAGTGTGTAAAAGTTCTATTATTTACACCCTTTTTAACCCATATTTCTGCTTCATTCAAGCATTATTCGTTACATTTAGGTCAGTTTACAGCAAAACATCACAAATATATTAAAGGCACAAATTCTACTAAAAATGGCAGTTTTTGCAGGTATCCGCCATAGCTGACGGAGAAGGCAGGCGCTGGGCAGAGAAGCAGAAGAGCTGAACTGGACAAGCAGACAAAGAGGACGATGCTGCCTTGGTGCCGCCGTGACAGCAGTCTGTGGAGAGAAAAAGCGAAATGGACCTCGATAGATAGAGAAAATTCTGCTCGTCTGTCGTGTGAAAACCATATATTTTTCCAAGCCCCGGATCAAAAGATATGTCAAGCTCAAAGTTCAAGGAGAGAAAATCCCAAGAAATAAGGAGGACGGCTGGAAAGTAGATTCCTTGAAGATTTAGTCTTTATTAGAATCATACTTTTAATTAAAGTTGTAATCCTTGTTAAATTAGAAAACTTGAGCCCAAAGCTTATATAAGGGTATGTATTTTAACCTAGAGATCTAAACCTCCATATATCATATCCCATAGCCGATTACCCCATAACTGACAACCAAAAACCTCTCCGCCGTTTACCCGCCGTCGATATGTTCTAAAACCTCCCTAGGGCCACGGGTTGATTTGTAAAGTAGTTGCAAGGGTTGCTTTTGTTTTAGGAATTTTCAGTTCAATAAAATAAACTTCAAGTTCTCTTATTTTGGTTATTAATATCTTGCAAGAGCATCGGGAGAGCATTGTGAGGTTATCTATTTACCTAGCATCGGGAGAGTTAAGTATACGAAAGAAATAAGAGCAAATTCTCTAGTTTATAGTTGAACTATCTCGTGCCTAGGGATAGGGCGAGGTTAAGTGGCTAAAGAAGAATTCATACACATCGGTGTTCATCCTTCGATTCACGCCGGGAGGTATCATCAAGACGTGAACATCGACAGACTTGGACCTAGGGATAGGCCAAGGCATATCTGGGATTCTTGCCAAACTTGAAGTACTGAGTTGGTGTGTTTGCTGCCGCGACAGGTGCTGCCAGCGGCAGACGCGACGATAGAACTGGATTTCCTAAACTCTGCAATACCTGCACTACTGAGCAATCCAATACCAGCCCATTCTCTCTATCTTGATATCTCTACTCTTTTATTTACGTTTTCTTTAATATTTTCATGACAACTCTCAATTATTTCCTTTACTTTCGTGCAGTGAATTAAGGTGAAGCTATTAGCCCAATCCCTGTGGAGACGATATCCGATACTTCGTATCACTTTACTACTTGCGTCGTGTATACTTGCACTACCATTGCGATAGACTATTTTACACGCAACAAGTTTTTGGCGCCGTTGCCGGGGACTGGCAACACACTCTTACCCTAGCTTCTGCACTTTTCTTTTATTTTTATTTTTATTTTTTTTAACAAAAACTCAGGTGAAAATACAGGTTCAAGGGCATCAACATGCCAGGAAAAACCATTCGAGAGCTAATGTGGGAAAGTTCTTGCAATTACCGTGAAAGTAATTATGCACTCGAAAGTTGTCCCCAATTTTTCGATGAATATATGGACAACCAACGATGGAAACAACAAGAACAAGAGATGCCGCCACTGTAGCAACAGGGGCCGCAACTGCCGATGCCGCAGCAGCAAAATTTTTTATGGTACGATCAAAACCCGCAAATTTTTTTATACCATAACAGTTTTGCTGCAGAACCCGACCTGCCCTGGCAATGTCATCATCCTCAAGAGGAGTCAAAATCCTTAGAAGACACACTGCAAGCCTTCTTGGCACTCACTCAAAAAGTGTCGGTTTCTACGAACGCAAGTATCGCCAAGATGGATGAACTCTTGAGCAGACCAGTCCTCATTCATGCCACGGATGAACCTGAAATCTTGTGACAAGATGACGAGGATGCCCATCTGAAGGAATACCCAACATATGATGAGTCTGAGCAACAACTTGCCATGGCAATGATCGAGGAGCCGGAATGGAGCAACACCGCGACAACGCTGAGTGAAATTCAAGAGAATGTCACGGCAGCAACCACTTCTGAGGCAGAAACCCCAGTGAAAGCGGAAACTGCCGCCTCGGCAGCAACTGATGCTGAAGCATCAACCACATCAGAGGCAAATTCTCAACCCACTACCTCGATTATGCCTGACCAAGATTGCACACATCCATCCCTGTCATGGCACTCACACGACCACCTAGAAGAGCTACCCAATGACAATGCCTCGCCGATGGAATATGAGCAGGTAATAAACGAACCTTTTGAATTCTTTGAAAACTCACAAATTCCATTGCAGGTATTAGAGGAACCAAAACCGGTGGACATAGAATCATCAAAGTCTCTACTGATGGAGATATACGAGTGGTCAACAGAATTTGGTATAGAGAGTGATGGCACTTACCAATGTCCCATTGACCTGCAAAGTAACCTGAAAACGGACTGTCAAAATAACTGGCTGCCGCAGCAGCAGACACGACAGCAAGGGCTACATTCAACCACAACAACATTCAACGAAAACAAGGTAAGTTTGTGGCCGAATGTCAATTTGATTTTTTCTAATCATATATTCATGCCCTCAGAAACAGTACCAAGAAGGGAGGACTTCATGGACTACAAAGGGAAGAGAAAGAAATGAGCCCCCACCATGAGAATAATCACCAGATGGAGGGTACAGATGGACTTCAAGAAGTACCGGAAACGACCCCTCAAGCATCAATAGAACAGGGAGCAGTTACTTTAGGAGATGCCTCTCAAGGCACTCCTAATTTAACTTAATTTATTTTATTGTATCTTATCTTTATCTTATTCTATCTTTATTATTTAGGAATTAGAAATTTGATATTAGTTTTTAGTTTATTTTTGTTATTAGGTAAACAAAGAAAAACCCTTGCAATGACGATACAAGCAACCCGAGGAAGCTCTGCCTCCACCCCTGCGCGACAGCACTCATACTCTCAGGGCAGCACCCACAGCTCCTCCGACAAAGTCCAAAGAGACTGCCCGCCGACAGCTCCTCATCCAAAGCTCCAGCAGCAGCGACGACAGCCGCACAACTTAAGTTTTCTTTTTCGTTTTCTCTGCCGCCTGCTATATATATTACCTTTTTGTGATGTTTAACTTTTCCGTCATTTTTATTTTCTGTTTTTCATTTTTATGTCTTGTGTCATGCATTGAGGATAATGCAACCCTTGAGTTTGGGGGTAGGCAGTCCTCCTAATTATTAATATAATATTGCATTTAGTTTTAATTGTGTCGCATTTATTTTATGCAAAAAAAAATGAAAATACTGAAAATTTTGGCTTAAAACTGTGATTTGAACTTACCTGTCGCGACAGCTCTGTCGTGGCAGCATCTTTAGGACAGTTTAAGGAGAAGTTTAGAGCCTTTCTATAGTTCTGAAAATCTTAAACACCATTGTGACTGTTATACTGCTTAGATTTCTTTTAGCCAAACTAGAATAGGAAGCTTAGCACTTGAATAGCCCCTAGAGGTGCCTAACACTGGCTCTAGGAAAGAAGTTTAGCAAAATAGACTCAACAGCCCTAGAGGTGCCCGAAACCGGCTCTAGTGAAACTTTAGCTTGAAAAATAGAGAAATCAAGTCAAAAAAAATCAAACAAGCATGAAAATGTGCCTTCAAGAAGATAAACTTTGGCATAAAAATTCAAAGTTAAGAGTTGAATATTCTAGTGAAACTAAGAGAGTCTTGGCATATAACTGTTCACAAGCCTGCACACACTATACGAGGACTATAGGGAGATTCCGAACAGATTCTAAATTATCCGACAGGTTGCTGCCGCCATAGGGAAAGAACGACGGGTAAGGGAAAATCCACTGTTTGAAAGCCAAAACAAAAATATTTCATTTTTCTTTTAGGTCTTAGTTGCTTGAGGGCAAGCAAAAACTTGAGTTTGGGGGTGTGTTGAGTGTGTAAAAGTTCTATTATTTACACCCTTTTTAACCCATATTTCTGCTGCATTCAATCATTATTCATTACATTTAGGTCAGTTTACAGCAAAACATCACAAATATATTAAAGGCACAGATTCTACTAAAAATGGCTGTTTTTGCAGGTATCTGCCATAGCTGACGGAGAAGGCAGGCGCCGGGCAGAGAAGCAGAAGAGCTGAACTGGACAAGCAGACAAAGAGGACGATGCTGCCATGGTGCCGCCGTGACAGCATGGTGACAGCAGTTCTGTGGAGAGAAAAAGCGAAATGGACCTCGATAGATAGAGAAAATTCTGCTCGTCTGTCGTGTGAAAACCATATATTTTTGCAAGCCCCGGATCAAAAGATATGTCAAGCCCAAAGTTCAAGGAGAGAAAATCCCAAGAAATAAGGAGGACGGCTGGAAAGTAGATTCCTTGAAGATTTAGTCTTTATTAGAATCATACTTTTAATTAAAGTTGTAATCCTTGTTAAATTAGAAAACTTGAGCCCAAAGCTTATATAAGGGCATGTATTTTAACCTAGAGATCTAAACCTCCATATATCATATCCCATAGCCGATTACCCCATAAGTGACAACCAAAAACCCCTCCGCCGTTTACCCGTCGTCGATATGTTCTAAAACCCCCTAGGGCCACGGGTTGATTTGTAAAGTAGTTGCAAGGGTTGCTTTTGTTTTAGGAATTTTCAGTTCAATAAAATAAACTTCAAGTTCTCTTATTTTGGTTATTAATATCTTGCAAGAGCATCGGGAGAGCATTGTGAGGTTATCTATTTACTTAGCATCGGGAGAGTTAAGTATACGAAAGAAATAAAAGCAAGTTCTCTAGTTTATAGTTGAACTATCTCGTGCCTAGGGATAGGGCGAGGTTAAGTGGCTAAAGAAGAATTCATACACATCAGTGTTCATCCTTCGATTCACGCCGGGAGGTATCATCAAGACGTGATCATCGACAGACTTGGACCTAGGGATAGGCCAAGGCATATCTGGGATTCTTGCCAAACTTGAAGTACTGAGTTGGTGTGTTTGTTGCCGCGACGATCAAAGGACTGCTGCCGCGACAGGTGCTGCCAGCGGCAGGCGCGACGACAGAACTGGATTTCCTAAACTCTGCAATACCTGCACTACTGAGAAATTCAATACCAGCCCATTCTTTCTATCTTGATATCTCTACTCTTTTATTTACGTTTTCTTTAATATTTTCGTGACAACTCTCAATTATTTCCTTTACTTTTGTGCAGTGAATTAAGGTGAAGCTATTAGCCCAATCCCTATGGAGACGATATCCGATACTTCGTATTACTTTACTACTTGCGTCGTGTATACTTGCACTACCATTGCGATAGACTATTTTACACGCAACAGGTAGCCGCTGTAGCAGACTCAGGGCAGTGGAGAAGCAGAGCTGGAACACAGGACTGAAGTCGAGAAGGACGATGCTACCGCTGCCGCTGCCGCGGTAGCCAAGGACGACAACAGCGGTGAAGGGAAAAAGTAAAATGGAGCTCGACAGAAAGAGGAAATTAAGCCGGTCTGTCGTGGAGCACTCATATATTTTTCTGAGCCCTAGGTCAGAATGAAGGCCAAGCCCAAAGTTCAAGGAAGAAACTCTAAGCAAGAAGAGAGGACGAATTAAAGACATATACTCCGAAGATTTAGTCTTTAATAGAGTTGCACTTTAATTTAAACATGTATTCTTGCAATATTAGAAAACTTGAACCCAAAGCCTATATAAAGACATGTAATTCGACCTAGGGAAGGACATCTTATTCTCTAGCCGTCTTCCCCTAAACCCTAGTCGTTTTCCCCCTTCTCATCATGTTCTAAACTTCCCCTAGGGCTAAGAGTTGATTCTGTAAAGTAGTTGCAAGGATTACATTGTTTTAGGAATTTTTCTGTTCAATAAAATAGACTTCAAGTTTGCTTATTCTGGTTTTCAACATCTTGCAAGAGTATCGGGAGAGCATTGCGAGATTATACATTTACTTAATATCGGGAGAGTTAAGTATACGAAAGGAATAAGTACGGGTTCTCCAGTTTATGGTTGAACTATCTCGGACCTAGGGATAGGACGAGGTTAAGTGGCTAAGGAAGAATTCAACAACATCGGTGATCATCATTCGATTCTCGCCGGGAGGTATCATCAAAGACATGTTCATCGACAGACTTGGACCTAGGGATAAGACAAGGCACAACAGGGATTCTTGCCAAGCTTGAAGTACATAGTTGTGTGATCTTTGCCGCGACAACAACAGACTGCTGCCGCCGCAGGTGCTGCCGCGACAGGAGCAATGACATAACATGAAATCCTAGACATTGCAACACCTACACTACTGAGCAAACAATTAAAATACCGGCCCATTCTCTCTATCCTGATTTCTTTAATCTTTTATCTTCAGTATTCTTTAATATCCCCTTGCAAACAATTAAAATTATCTTCTTTCTTGTGCAGCAATTCAAGGTTAAGGCTATTTCCAGTCCCTGTGGATTCGATATCTGATACTTCGTGTATCACTTTACTACTTGCGTCGTGTACACTTGCACTCTATTGCGATAGACTCTTTTACACGCATCAAGTTTTTGGCGCCGTTGCCGGGGACTGGCAACATATCTTTACCCTACTTTTACTGTACATTCTTTTAATTTTTCTGTTTTTACTTGGATTGTTCACCCTGTGCTTTTCACAAGGTTTTCCGTTTGCTTATGCGCAGATCGAGACGAGGAAAGGAACCTGAGTATCAACTAGATCCTGAAATCGAACGCTCGTGCAATCTTAGGAACCGACTCCGACTTTTGTTAGCCAGAAACGATTACCTTGAAGAACAGTTAGAGGCCATGAACAACCAAGGGAATCCCCAAGGTCCTGAAGATCCTATCAGAGATGGAGGAAACGGACGGCCTGCCGCTCCTCCTGCTGCTGGGGCCGCACGCCGGTCCTGCCGTGATTACATGATCAATGAGCATGTGGAACTAGAGACCACCCTGCCAGACGTGGAAGCTGAAAATTTCAAGCTGAAACCTGTCATGTTCAGCATGATTAATTCCGCTGGCCAATTTAGTGGTGCTGCTACAGAGGATGCTAGGGAACATCTGAAAACGTTCCAAGAAATTCGTGGTTCGTTTAGACTACCAGGAGTAAATCTGGAGATACTGAGGCTTCGGTTATTTCCTCATTCATTGAGGGACAGAGCTAAAACTTGGTGGAACAAACTAACGCCGGGTTCAATACGAACTTGGGCAGATTTAACTCGTGAATTTTTATCTCGTTTTAACCCTTCCCATTTATCTGAGCGATTACGTAACGAAATTGCTACTTTTCAACATGAAGATGACGAGCCAATGCACGAGGCATGGGACAGGTTTACTACTCTTCTGAGGAATTGCCGATGCACGGATTCCCTGTTTGGAATCAAGTCATAAAATTCTACAATGCTGCCAACCTACAGACTCGCATGAGAATTGATTCAGCAGCCAATGGATTGCTGTTGGACAAGGATCCAGATGAAGCCATGGTAGTGTTAAAGAATTTGGCGAAGAATGAAGAGCAATTCCCCACATCAAGGAGAGGTAAACGAGTATTAGCTGTGAAGGATTACGAAGCCGATAATTCCCTAAAGACACAAGTTGCGTATCTCACAAAGGCAGTAGAAAACTTGCTGAAGGAAGATTCTCAACCGGTCTACGCTGCAGAAGAGGTATGTGGACCTTGCAGTGGGAATCATAGTTCGGAAGACTGCCCACTACAGCTAGAGGAAGGGATGTATGTTGGAAACTATAACAAGCAAAACTACAACTCCAACAATTACAATCCCATCTGGAGAAAAGATCCCAAATTCTCTTGGAGCAACCCAAACAATGCCCTGAACCCTCAAGCACAGAACACTCAAAATTAGGGGGCACCTAGAATTTTGACTCGGCAGCAGCCGCAACAGCCGCCAGCAGCCACACCTAGTATATTGGAGCAGACCTTGGCCACATTTATGTTAAAGACAGGAACTTATATTGAAAACATGAATCACTTCGTCAGGAAGACTGAGTCGTTCATGGATAAAACAAAGATGCGAATGACTAATCATGAAGCTACTCTGAAATCACTGGAGACACAAATGGGTCAGGTTTCCCAGCATAATAAGCCAAGGAATAACAGAGGATTCCCTAGCGATACTGAGGTCGCTAGACAACCCACACATGAGCAGTGCAAAGCTATCACAACTAGGAGTGGGAAGAAATTACCAGGGCCAGAAAAGAAAGCTGAACCAGTTAAGGAACCAGCCCTAGAATCGACTGCCGTGAATACTACCCCGACAGACGATAAACAGCCTGCTGCCTCCACACCTGTCACGATAGCAGAAGGGACATAGGAGAAAGATGAAGAACCTAAGCCTCCTCAGATCCGAATACCATGGGAAGGACGCATTGAAGATTATCGTCCTCCACCACCTTTTCCACAGCGGCTACAGAAGCAGAAACAAGAGTTCCAGCTTAAGAAGATCTATGATATTTTAAAGCAGGTCCACATCAATATACCGCTGTTAGATGCCATCAAGGAGATGCCTGTTTTGCCAAATTTGTCAAGGATGCTATGTTGAAGAAATCCAGACTTGGGGAATTTGAGACGGTTAAGCTGACAGAAGGATGCATGACTATTCTGCACAAGCATCCACCCCAGAAAAAGAAGGATCCTGGGAGCTTCATAATAGCGTGCATAATCGGTGATAAATTCGTGGGTAAGGCACTTTGTGATCTAGGTGCTAGTATTAATTTAATGCCAAAATCTGTATTTCAAAAATTAGGTATTGGACGAGCACGGCCCACGACAGTTATGCTGCAGCTGGCAGACCGCTCTTACGTGCAACCAGAAGGGAAGATTGAAGATATTCTGGTAAGATTGGATAAATTTTTTTTTCCTGCTGACTTTCTTGTTTTAGATTGTGAAGCAGATGAGAATGCACCAATCATCCTGGGGCGAACCTTCTTAGCCACAGGCAGATCACTGATTGATGTAGAAAAGGGAGAACTCACTATGAGAGTAAATGATCAAGAGATAAAGTTAAATATTCTCCAAGCAATAAAACACGCTGATGCAGAAGAAGAATGCAAGGCTATCAATGAAGTAATCCTTGACCAGCCCTGCATCAGGTCGGACTGCCATGACATCAAATTTGGCCACTGCCACAGCAGCCATTGGAAGACTGTCACGGCAGCGATGACGACAGCAGCTCCTCATATTCTGACATATCCGACACTGAAGGTCATGAGGAGGTAAACTGGACATGCAATCATCCAGGTAAATTATTCGAGCCCTTAAACTATACCTCGAATGAACATATCATCCAAAAGCCATCAATTGTAGAGCCACCTGTTCTAGATCTTAAGCCCCTGCCAGGGCAGCTTGTGTTATTATTCAACTCTAGGTTGAAACTCTTCCAAGGGAAATTAAAATCTAGATGGTCAGGCCCATTCCAAGTGGTGCACGTTTTTCCACATGGGGCCATCACGATATAATCCTTAAAAGATGGGCACCAATTTAAAGTCAACGGACAGAGGCTGAAGCATTATCAGGGGACTGAAGCCCCAAGAATGCAGGAAGTGGTTACTTTAGGAGATGCCCCTCCTGGCATCCCTAATTTAACTTAATTTTATTTAATTATTTATTTATTTATATACATATATATTTATTTATTAAGAAATTAGAATTATTTTATTGTTAGGAATTAAGTTTTTATTTTAATTATTTTTAGGAAATAAAGGAGACAAGGAGAAGAGAAGAAGTGAACTCAGCCCACCATCTCACCATTAGCCCAAAAATCCCAAAGGAGGAAGTTGTCGTCACAGCTGTCGCGACAGACGCAGAAAATACAGTCTGTCAACACGCTGTCGCGGCAGACACGCAAACGCCTAACAAACGCGCAGCAAACACGGAAACGCGTGACAGACGCGTCAGAAACTGCGTAACAGCTGGCCCCGTTATTCGTGCCTGCCGTTACAGCTCCAACGGGCAGCAAACTCTTCATCTATATAAACCCCGTTTTACTATTTATTTTTCACTTCACTTTTACTCTCTCTACTTGCTCCCTCTCTAGATTTTCATTTCCTTTTATTTTTCTACAGTCTCTTGCAACTATGAGTACCAGAAACACTAGAAGAAATGCTGCCTCAAGTTCTGCTGCAGCAGCAGCAACTCCCAGCCACGACAGAATACCAAACTGATTTTCCAACGCAGAGTCTAATGACCGATACTACACCTCCTTCCAGAAAAGGGAGATGTAGGAAGAGAAAGGTTTCATCTACAGAAAACGAACGGAGAATCACGGGCTCGAACCATTCATCGCCTGCAAGATCAGAGCACTTCATTGGAAGATGTTTGCCGAGCAACCTGAGGAGATGAACGTCACTCTGGTCAAAGAATTCTACACTGCCGTCGACAGCAGAGACACGACAGCAGTGACAGTTCGTGGTAAGGAAGTCCCTCTTGAGCCGGAGTACATTAACACCCTCTACGGACTCTACGTCGGCAACAAAGAAGATGGGCATAAGAGGTTCGTGGAGAGCCTAGAGGCAGCAGATTATGATGTTGTCATGGCAGAACTCACCGAGGAAGGAACCTTGTGGAACACAGACCCAAAATACCCACGGACGGTGAAACGAGCCCAACTCACCCCCAAAGCCAAACTGTGGAACGCATTCATGAAAAAGAGGATTATGCCCTCCTCACACAACAGCACAGTGGACCAACCAAGGTTAGCTCTCGTTCATTCCATTTTAAACGAGAGGCCCATTAATGTTGGTCGATATATTCGGGAAGGGATTTTGGATTGTGCATTGCGGCCATCAGGACCCCTTGTCTTCCCCTACCTCATCACAGAACTCTATCGTGGCCACAATGTCCCTGAAATTTCAGAAGATCTGAAGATTCGAGGTAAAGGGTGGACGGAGAAAAACATCTTCAGTTTGATGGAGCTGAAGGCTGTAACACCTATTTCCTGTTTAAACCCTTCTGCCGCGGCATGTGAGACAACAGAGCCAACCCAGACAGAGCCTGTCGCCACAGAACAGAGGTAGCCCAAAACAACAGCTCCCACAGCAGACTCCTCCACCCAAATCCTTGCTGCCCTGCAAAAAATGGAGGAACGACAGTTGGGACTGATGAGCTTTATCTACGACTTCACCACAGCAACGGTACATTTCATTAAAAGCACTTTAAATTTTCATGATGTACAATTTCCTGTCTTCCCCGATCATTATTTTGCTGCCACCACACCTGCCCACACCCCTACCCCTACTGCCACACCGAGAACACCTTCTGTTGCGTCCACTCCAACCTCGGCCGTGACAGCTACAGGTGGCAGCCACACTGCCACAGCCTCTACTAGGGGAGAAAAGCGAAAGAAGCCCCCGTCCGACCTCGACGAATTCATTGCTGGTTTCTCCTCCTTCTCAATTTGGGAGGAATCCGATGGCGAGCCCTCTGTCAAGAGGAACCTGTCCAAAGAATTCACCCAGATGAAGCGGTCGAAACCCAACACCGGTGACGGACCCTCCGGCCAAGGGAAGTCTGACAGTAGCAGCAGTAGTGCTAGCAGCAGCAACAGCAGATACAGATCAACAATAGCAGCAGCAGCGACGACAACACTTAAAATTTAAGTTTTTATCTTATCTTTGTTGTCTGCTATTTTGTTATAATTGTGATGTTTTTATTTTCTTTTCTTCATTCTGTCATCATGCATTGAGGGCAATGCAACCCTTGAGTTTGGGGGTGGCATCCCTCCATTAATGAAGTGTCTATTTTGTTTAAGATTTGTGTCTAAGTGTTAGTTTATTTTTGCTAAAAAAATGGCTTAAATCTTTGAACTGAACTTACCTCCCATGACAACCTCTGTCGTGGTTGTGCCTTTAGGATAGTTTCAGGAGCAGTTTAGAGCCTCATTATAGTTCTGATTCTTAAACACCCTTTGTGACTTTTATACTGCCTAGAACTCTATTGGTAAACTAGAATAGAGAAAAGCTTAACACTTGAGTTGCCCCTAGAGGTGCCTAACACTGGCTCTAGGAAAAGAAGTTAAGAAAAAGAAGACTCAATACACCTAGAGGTGCCCGAAACCGGCTCTAGGAAGTTAGCTAGAGGTGCCCAAAACCGGCTCTAGTCAAACTTAAATTAAGAAAAGGGAATCGAGTCTAAATAAAAACTAAAGGAGCCTAAAAATTGCCTCAAAAAATGAAAGTTGGCATAAAAATTCAAGTTAGAAGCTTAAGCTATTCTAGTAAACTAAGGGAGTCTAGGCATATAATTGTTCACAAAACCTGCACACACTACACGAGAATTATAGAAAGGTTCCGAATGAATCCTGAATTATTCAACATGGTGTTGCTCACAATAGGGAATGAATGGTAGGTAATGAAAAGATCACTATTTTAAGCCAAACAAATTTTTTTATTTCTTTTTAGGTCTTAATTGCTTGAGGGCAAGCAAAAACATGAGTTTGGGGGTGTGTTGAGTGTGTAAAAGTTCTATATTTTACCCCCTATTTAACCCATATTTCTGTTGCATTCAAGCATAATTCATTGAATTTAGGATAGATTTCAGTTATACATCACAATTATATTAAATGGCACAATTGCTACTGATTTTGGTTATTTTTGCAGGTAGCTGCTTAGCAGACTCAGGGCAGTGGAGAAGTAGAGCCGGAACACAGGACTGAAGTCGAGAAGGACGATACTGCCGCGGCCTCTGCCGTGCCAGCCATGGACGACAACAGTGGTGAAGGGAAAAAGTAAAATGGAGCTCGACAGAAGGAGGAAATTAAGCCGGTCTGTCGTGGAGCACTCATATATTTTTCTGAGCCCTAGGTCAGAATGAAGGCCAAGCCCAAAGTTCAAGGAAGAAACTCCAAGCAAGAAGAGAGGACGAATTAAAGACATATACTCTGAAGATTTAGTCTTTAATAGAGTTGCACTTTAATTTAAACTTGTATTCTTGCCATATTAGAAAACTTGAATCCAAAGCCTATATAAAGGCATGTAATTCGACCTAGGGAAGGACATCTTATTCTCTAGCCGTCTTCCCCTAAACCCTAGTCATTTTCCCCCTTCTCATCATGTTCTAAACTTCCCCTACGGCTAAGGGTTTATTCTGTAAACTAGTTTCAAGGATTACATTGTTTAAGGAATTTTTCTGTTCAATAAAATAGACTTCAAGTTTGCTTATTCTGGTTTTCAACATCTTGCAAGAGTATCGGGAGAGCATTGCGAGATTATACATTTACTTAATATCGGGAGAGTTAAGTATACGAAAGGAATAAGTACAGGTTCTTCAGTTTATGGTTGAACTATCTCGGACCTAGGGATAGGACGAGGTTAAGTGGCTAAGGAAGAATTCAACAACATTGGTGATCATCTTTCGATTCACGCCAGGAGGTATCATCAAAGACATGTTCATCGACAGACTTGGACCTAGGGATAGGACAAGGCACAGTAGGGATTATTGCCAAGCTTGAAGTACATAGTTGTGTGATCGCTGCCGCGACAACAACAGACTGCTGCTGCCGCGGGTGCTGCCGTGACAGGAGCAACGACAGAACAGGAAATCCTAGACATTGCAACACCTACACTACTAAGCAAATCAATACCAGCCCATTCTCTCTATCCTGACCATTCTCTCTATCCTGATTTCTTTAATCTTTTATCTTCAGTATTATTTAATATTCCCTTGCCAATGATTAAAATTGTCTTCTTTCTTCTGCAGCAATTCAAGGTTAAGGCTATTTCCAGTCCTTGTGGATTCGACATCCGATACTTCGTGTATCACTTTACTACTTGCGTCGTGTACACTTGCACTCTATTGTGATAGACTCTTTTACACGCATCAGTCCCCCTTTTTTCCCTTACTTGATCACAACCCTATGTAGAGTAAACAACGTCCCTGGGATTGAAGATGATGTCAAGATCAAAGGCAAGGGTTGGACACAACAAAACCTTTACAGCCTGATGGAGCTCAAGGCAGGCACACCAATGGCATACTTCGACCCCTCTGCCACGACAGAGCCCACGAAAGAACCTGACTCGGCAGAGCCTAATCAGACACAACACATGACAGAGCCATCTAACATACCACCAGACACTTCCTCCAGCGAAATCATCCACATTGCTGCAATGAATGGAGGCACGAGAACAAAGATTTATGGAGTATATGAGGGATTTCCACACTGCAATGGTAAAGTTTATTAAAGTTGAACTTGATTTTCCCAACGTGCAGTTTACCCCTTTTTCCAGAAAATCTTGTCTCTTCCCCATCACTTGTTCCCTCCCCCAAGAAGGCCACACCGACAGTTGCTTCCGCTTTGCCATCTGTCGCGACAGGACCAGGCGACAGAAGGTCTGCATCACCATTGGTTACTCATACCTCACCCAAGGAGTCCCCTCCCAAGGAGAAAGACCAGTCCTCTCGAGGAGCCAAGAGGAAGGAATCAGTGCTAGAAATCGATCCAAAATATTTCGAGGACTTCTCCTCTACTTCAGTCTGGCAAGATGATTCGTATTCTGAACCTTCCGTTGTACGTCAAATAGCCAAGGTCTTCCCTCCTATGAAGAAAAAGAAGCTTGATCTAGATGTAGAGGGACTCTACCACGACAGTGGAGACGACATCAAAAGCAGTCAGAAAAGTGACAGTCAGCTCGAGATTCTGGACAAAGCTCCGAAAATTTCACCTATCCGAATCCAGTTGCCTCGAGAGGCAAAGAAAAAGACAGCCTCAGCCTCAAAAGTAACTGCATGCCGACAGCTCCGTATAGACGACAGTAGTGACGATAGCAATGTTGACACTTCAACTTAATTTTCTTGTTCCTTCTGTCTTCTGTCTTCTGTGTTTCTATTTTCTATTTTCAATTTATGATGTTTTTATCTTTATGTTTTTATTTGTCATGCATTGAGGATAATGCAACCCTCGAGTTTGGGGGTAGGCAGTCCTCTTATTATTAATAGACTAATTATATTTTGTGTTTATAACTATTTTTTATGTGTCTTAAAAAATTTGGCTTAAGTTTTTGAGCTTCTCTTACCTGCCGCGGCCTTCACTGTCGTGACAATAGCTTTAGAATGTTTTAGGAAGTATTTAGAGCCTTACTATAGTTCTGAACTCTTAAAACACTTTTGTAACTTATATGTTGTTAAGACTTCCGTTAGTAAACTTAGTGTTGGGTCACGTCGGCACGCCCCGTGGCGTAGCGGAAAAATTAATCCGACGTAATCCAGCCAGGATCCATGTACAAAAACGAATCTGGGGTGAAAAGATGAAGAGTTACCTTTTAAAACTCTAGAAACTGGAAAACCGATGGTATGTCGGAATAACCACGTCAAGTAAAACCGGAATCGTCACAGGTTCGCAATTACCTCTATAGAGTCCACCCAAACAAAAACGAACAAAGTTTCCGCCTCCCTAAAACTTAGGGATACATTTCGACAGGTTTGAACACCTTCGAGGGAGAAATCGAAATCCCTCCAAGGATTCCTGAGGGAGTCTGAAATCGACCAGGAGTTCAACCGGGACTTGCAATCGAGCAAGGGATCCTTCAGGGATTTGCCAAGGGGCAGGTAGAACACCAGAAAAATGTCGAACAACTTCTCAGAGAGCTTTCTGGGATATGTCGAATTCCAGTGGGGAATCCCTAGGGGTGTTGTCGAAATCTTCAAGAGGAGGAAGAGGGATGATTTGGTTGCTAGCCCTTGTCCCTTTAAATAGTATTCAGAGACTTAATTCTAGTTGAATTTCTTAAATCCAAGTTCAACCAAAATTCATAGAATCTAATTCTACTTGAAATTGGTTTATATTAAATATACATTATATTTAATAATATTAAATGAAATATATATATACATATATATATAATTATGTAGAATCTTATTCTACATAAAACATGGATTTAAATATACATTATATTTAATCCATATATATATATATTTATTATATAGAATCTCATTCTATCTTTACTTGGATTAAAATATATTTAAATATATATTTTTAATTATGTGGAATCTAATTCTACATAAACTTGGACTTAAATATACATTATATAAATTCCAAAATATATATTTAAATTTCTAGAATCTTATTCTATAATATTTAAGTCTCTAAATATTTTCCATACACTAAATAATATTTGATAAATACAATATTTATCCAATATTATTCCCATTTATGGGAGTTGCCGATTTCCCCTATCCCATAGGGGTTTTTCGGCAACCTCCCTAAAATAGGGAGTATGGTTTCCAATTTTTTTTCATTTCATTCGAAGTGTGTGACCCTTGTAGGTTCATGCAACGTTAGCAGCAAAATTAGAACTGTTCTAATTTTACAAACAATGAGTGGCATCTAGCAATACATCATTGCTACCTGAGTTGCATGAAGTCATGGTTTGACTTTCCTAATTCCTGAATAAACTTCCTTTATGTATTTCATCCTTTTGTCCTTTATATCTTAGATGAACACAAGTCATGGGTTAGTCACACTTGCGTTGTCCATCTAGTGTTTCTTGTTGTCTTGAGTAGATTATGATAAACGAATCTCTATCATATCTCATATCATAATACTCGAGCATGGCCATGCATTTTCTAATCTCACTCAATCAAGTGGTCGAAGATATTTCTCCCATTATGTAATAGGGACAAATCCTTTCTTGATCAACCATATTTCACTACATAGGTCATCACGTATCCAATCATCAGTCTTTATAATGTAGTCAGTTACGACACACGTTTGACTATGTCAAAATACTTAAATCTTTATGTTGAAATCATGTTGATCTCAGGTCTGAGGATTATACATATGTTTATCATGAGCAATGTTGTGACTGTCACATAATTACCTAAGAAACATGCTCATAGCGGGTCAATCTAGTATGTTGTTCTATAACAAATACTTATGTGTTGATTTTGACATCTCTATGTCAATGACAACGCTTGTCATCAACCACATATTAGTCTTTATTAATTATCACTGTCCATACCCATTATAATATTCGACTAAGGATCCTATTTAACAATAATCGTATTATTGTATGGACGTTATTATCATTTATATAGTTTAATGCACAAAAACATATGAAAAGATAATAATGGCAATGCCTTTATTCCATAGATTTGGTAAAATAGTATGTTATTACAATCATCATATGATTGGTCTTTGGGCATACTCTAACAATCTCCCACTAGCACTAAGACCAATCACTTACGTATCTAATACCAAGTGACTCAGTGTGACGATCATGCTTTTGCTGTGCCAAAGCTTTCGTCAGGGGATCAACAATGTTATCATCTGTGTGTACTTTGCATATTTCAACATCTCCTCGATCTATGATTTCTCGAATAGGATGAAAACGTCTAAGAATGTGTTTGGATCGTTGATGAGATCTGGGTTCCTTTGCTTACGCAATGGCTCCATTGTTATCACAACGAAGTTCTATAGCATCTAATATGCTAGGAACTACTCCGAGTTCAGTTACGAACTTTTTGATCCAAACTGCTTCTTTAGCTGCTTCACTAGATGCTATATATTCAGCCTCTGTTGTAGAATCTGCTATTGTATCTTGCTTTGAACTTTTCCAGCTTACAGCACCACCATTAAGACAAAACACAAAACCAGATTGCGATCGAGAATAATCCTTGTCTGTTTGGAAACTAGCATCAGTATAACCTATTACACTGAGCTTTTCTTCACCACCGTAGACGAGGAAAATATCCTTAGTTCTTCTCAAGTACTTAAGGATGTTCTTAACTGCCACCCAGTGACTTTCACCAGGATTTACTTGATATCGACTCGTCATACTTGAGGGGTATGAAACATCCGATCGTGTACATATCATGGCATACATGATAGATTCAATAGCCGAGGCATATGGAAACTTATTCATTCTTTTTCTTTCTTTTGGCGTTGAAGGACACATATCTTTTGTAAGAGAAATGCCATGCCTCGTAGGCAAGAATCCTTTCTTAGAATCTTCCATACTGAACCTTTTCAGTACCTTGTCTATGTATGTACTTTGACTCAGACCTAGGAGTCGTCTTGTTCTATCTCTATAGATCTTGACTCCAAGAATATACGCTGCTTCACCTTAATCTTTCATAGAGAAACAATTACTTAACCAAGTCTTAACAGACTGTAAGGTTTGTATATCATTTCCTATGATGAGTATGTCATCTACATACATGATTAGGAAAGAAACAATGCTCCCACTAGTCTTCTTGTATACGCAAGGCTCATCCTCGTTTCTAATAAAACCAAACTCTTGGATGGTTTCATTAAAATGAAGATTCCAGCTTCTTGAAGCCTGCTTTAATTCATAAATGGACCTTTGTAGCTTACAAACCTTTCCAGCATTTTCAGGTGTTACAAAACCTTCTGGTTGTGTCATATACACATCCTCTTCAAGCTTTCCATTGAGGAAAGCGGTTTTGACATCCATTTGCCAAATTTCATAATCATGGTATGCAGCTATTGCAAGCAAGATCCGAATGGATTTAAACATAGCTACGGGAGAAAAAGTTTCATCATAGACTATACCATGAATCTATCAGAAGCCTTTCGCGACTAATCTCCCTTTGTATGTTTGTACATTACCATCCATGTCAGTTTTCTTCTTGAAAACCCATTTCCACCCTATGGGTTTTATCCCTTCGGGTGGTTCAACCAAAGTCCATACTTGGTTCTCAGACATGGAGTCCATTTCAGATCTCATGGCCTCAAGCCATTTCTTAGAATCTGGGCTAGATACTACTTCTTGATAAGTCCTAGGCTCGTCTTGATCTAACAAGAGAATGTCTCCATGTCTGGTTATGAGAAATCCATATCTCTCAAGCACGTGGCGTTCTCTTGTAGATCTACGCAGTGGTTGTGTAACTAAATCCGTTGGTTGTTCCTCAAATGTTTGAGGAATGGTTTCAACCTCAGGTTCGTTAATTTGTTGTATTTCTTCAAGTTGAATATTCTTATTCTTCCCTTTCGAGAGGAATTCTCTTTCGAGAAATACTCCTGTTCGAGCAACAAACACTTTGTTCTCTAGAGGATTGAAGAAATAATATCCTTTAGTCTCTTTGGATATCCAACAAAAATACATTTGTGAGATTTAGGTTCCAGCTTTGTAGACATCTGATGTTTAACATAAGCTTCACAACCCCAAATTTTCATAAATGACATACTAGGACGCCTCCCAGTCCATATCTCATATGGTGTCTTCTGAACCGATTTAGTAGGAACACGATTTAACGTGAAAGTAGCTGTTTCTAGTGCATGTTCCCCAAAGGAAGTTGGAAGATCGCTATGACTCAACATTGATCGAACAATGTCTAACAAGGTTGGATTCCTTCTTTCTGAAACTCCATTCCACTGTGGCGTACCAGGTGGAGTAAGCTGTGAGACAATCCCACACTCTTTTAGGAGCTCATCAAACTCTATGCTCAAGTATTCTGCACCACGATTAGATCGAAGTGCTTTAATCCTTTTTCCAGTTTGATTCTCTACTTCATTCTTGAATTCCTTGAACTTTTCAAGTGATTTAGACTTACGGTGCATAAGGTAAATATACCCATACCGACTGAAATCATCAGTGAAAGTAATGAAGTATTGAAATCCTCCTCTAGCTGGTGTGCTTATTGGTCCGCATACATCTGTATGTATTAGTTCCAATAAGTCACTTGCTCTTTCACCTTTACCATTAAAGGGAGTTTTAGTCATTTTTCTCAATAAGCAAGGTTCGCATACATCAAATTGTTCGAAAACAAATGAATCTAAAAGCCCTTCTTTATGTAGCTTTAATATGCGTTTTTCACTTATATGTCCCAAACGACAATGCCAGAGGAAAGTTTGATTTGAGTCATTTGTCTTGGATCTTTTCGTATTTATATTATACATGGAATTATCTTGATTTAAAATGCAAAGACCAATAACCAACTGTGCCGAACCATAAAAGATACTTTTGAGATAGAGAGAACAACAATTGTTCTTGATGATAATCTCAAAACCTACCTTGTCCAAACAAGATAGAGAAATTATGTTCTTAGTCAAACTAGGCACAAAGTAACAATCTTCTAGATTTAAAACAAGTCCACTTGGCAAAGATAAAATGTATGTCCCCATGGCCAATGCAGCAACTCTTGCTCCATTTCCAACTCGTAGGTCCACATCTCATTTAGCCAGATTTCTTTTCTTTTGTAGTCCAAGTACCGAAGTACAAATGTGTGAACCACAACCGGTATCTAATACCCAGACGAAGATGTTGATAAATTAACATCAATCACAAAGATATCTGGAATGGGCATTTTATTTGCCTCTATTACTTCTTTAGTGACACAATCTATAGTTCTTCGTTTGAGAACCATTCTCAAACTTCGAAACTAGTTAAGGAAGCCTAAGCCTTTGAGTTTGTCCTTCCTTAATATTTGATCGCAATGATAGTGTGTTGTTTGTCTTTAATTTCTACAACAATGAAATATGCTAAGTAAGTTTTACCAAATTTCAAACTTATAATAGGTCTTAACTATAAGTTTTACTCCTACTATTTTCTTCAAAATTAAAAACCCTCTAGATTTAATTTCGGAAAAACGTTTCGATAGTTTTTATAGTGAGTGAGGATCCGTATTTCACCATTCCTAAATCATCTTTGGCAAGTCTTTTAGGAAATGGTTATTTAGGTAAGTAACACCTTACTAATTATATCTCATGTAATTCCTCATCTTTCGGCGAACAACTCTTGTTCTTGAAATCATCTTATGATTATCCAAAACTTTTAACCACTAGGTTTTCTAATCCTATTAGAACAACCCAGCTAAGTCAATACCAATATCTCAACCAACGAATATCACTAGCTTATTCTTCGCGTTTAACTAAGATAGATAAATGTGACATTGCTTTGGCAAAGCTCGCATTATATCGATCGAAGCTTTAACGAGGGTAAATATTGGATGGTTAAAACAGACTTAGAATTATAGTGAGGGATTTACTTAATTATCTCATCATTTTAGCATTGATCCTATCAATAGAACTATGTTTAATCATACTTATAAAACATCCATTGCATCACATACAAGGTAAAAATAAGCAGTAAATAAATATGCAATGATTATAGCCCTTCTTAACCTAAGACGACCCGTCCCAAGCCAATGGGAGGACCATTCTACTGAAGATAGAATCTGCTTCTGAAATGCCTAGTCCACCAGGGAAGGCCCACCACGCTGTTATGTTGGTCCTTGCTTTATCTCCATGAGTATTTACAATTTTCAGAAACTCGCGTTACATGTGAGGGACTGAGATGAGAAGAGAAGTACAATAGAAGATAGAGAAAGGCACGACACGCAAGCTGTATTTATAAAAACCAAAACTATAAAGGCTATGATCTATAACCATGCAAAACAAACACCGTGCAATCTAACAGGCATTTCAAACATCGTGCGAACAAAGTAACGAAGTGTTTACGGAGTTTTAAACTGATTATCCCTATGTTGCGGTTAATGGGCCAAAGAAGGATCACGAGGTTTCATAAACCTTTTGCGTTAACGAAAAAATGCACCAGGTAGGTCAACATGAAAGAGAGGTGGCGCACTAGGCACACTTAAGTACCATGTCTTTGATGATACCAATCCTAGACATGCATTTTTCATAACGTCTAACCATAACTCTTATGGATTCACCGTGAAAGATAGTTTGATAACTTTTATCAAATTAGAAGCCCTTTCAGAGATTTCATAAATCTATGAAACTACGAACAACTACTTGTTCTCTAGACTAACTATTAGTCTCAACATGTTAACATTTAACATTGAAGCAACCTAACATAGTTATGATTAACTCTTAATCATTCAGTGATAATCGAAATAAGTCTTTATTAGGTGTGATACGATAAACGATAAATATCTAAATCGAATCAAACATCATGCATCTCATACATAAACATCACCCAAGAATTTAAGTCTGAATTCGTATGATACAAGTGGCTCTGATACCATTGTTGGGTCACGTCGGCACGCCCCGTGGCGCAGCGGAAAAATTAATCCGACGTAATCCAGCCAGGATCCATGTACAGGAACGAATCCGGGGTGAAAAGATGAAGAGTTACCTTTAAAAACTCTGGAAACTGGAAAATCGACGGTATGTCGGAATAACCACGTCAAGTAAAACCGGAATCGTCACAGGTTTGCAGCGACCTCTACGGAGTCCACAAACAAAAACGAACAAAGTTTCCGCCTCCCTAACACTTAGGGATAAATTTCGACAGATTTGAACAACTTCCAGGGAGAAGTCGAAATCCCTCAAGGGATTCCTGAGGGAGTCTGAAATCGACCAGGAGTTTAACCGGGACTTGCAATCGAGCAAGGGAACCTTCAAGGATTTGCTAGGGTGCAAGTAGAACACTAGAAAAATATCAAACAGCTTCTCAGAGAGCTTTCTAAGATATGTCGAATTATAGTGGGGAATCCCTAGGGGTGTTGTCGAAATCTTCAAGAGGAGGAAGAGGGATGATTTGGTTGCTAGCCCTTGTCCCTCTAAATAGTATTCATATACTTAATTCCAGTTGAATTCCTTAAATCCAAGTTCAACAAAAATTCATAGAATCTAATTCTACTTGAAATTGGTTTATATTAAATATACATATTTAATAATATTAAATGAAATATATATATTTAATTATGTAGAATCTTATTCTACATAAAACATGGATTTAAATATACATTATATTTAATCCAAATATATATATTTTTATTATATAGAATATCATTCTATCTTTACTTAGATTTAAATATATTTAAATATATATTTTTAATTATGTGGAATCTAATTCTACATAAACATGGAATTAAATATACATTATATAAATTATAAATATATATTTAAATTTCTAGAATCTTATTCTATAATATTTAAGTCTCTAAATATTTTCCATACTCTAAATAATATTTGACAAATACAATATTTATCCAATATTATTCCCATTTAAGGGAGTTGCCGATTTCCCCTATCTCATAGGGGTTTTTCGGCAACCTCCCTAAAATAGGGAGTATCGTTTCCAATTTTTGTTCGTTTCATTCGAAGGGTGTTACCCTTGTAGGTTCATGCAACGTTAGCAGCAAAATTAGAACTGTTCTAATTTTTACAAACAATGAGTGGTATCTAGCAATACATCATCGCTACCTAAGTTGCATGAAGTCATGGTTTGACTTTCCTAATTCCTGAATAAACTTCCCTTATGTATTTTATCCTTTTGTCCTTTATATCTTAGATGAACACAAGTCATGGGTTAGTCACACTTGCGTTGTCCATCTAGTGTTTCTTGATGTCTTGAGTAGATTATGATAAACGAATCTCTATGATATCTCATATCATAATATTCGAGCATGGCCACGCATTTTCTAATCTCACTCAATCAAGTGGTCGAAGATAATTCTCCCATTATGTAGGAGGGTCAAATCCTTTCTTGATCAACCATATTTCACTACATAGGTCATCACGTATCCAATCATCAGTCTTTATAATGTAGTGAGTTACGACACACGTTTGCCTATGTCAAAATACGTAAATCTTTATGTTGAAATCATGTTGATCTCAAGTCTGAGGATTATACATATGTTTATCATGAGCAATGTTGTGACTGTCACATAATTACCCAAGAAACATGCTTATAGCGGGTCAATCCGGTATGTTGTTCTCTAATAAATACTTATGTGTTGATTTTGACATCTCCATGTCAATGACAACGCTTGTCAACAACCACATATTAGTCTTTATATATTATCACTGTCCATACCCGTAATAATATTCGACTAAGGATCCTATTTAACAATAACCGTATTATTGTATGGACATTATTATCCAATGGTTAGTTTGATGCGCATAAGCATACCAAATGATAATAACGGCAATGCCATTACTTGATAAATCTAGTAAAATAGTATGTCTATTCAATCATCATATGATTGGTCTTTGGGCATACTCCAACAATCTCCCACTAGCACTAAGACCAATCTAGTAAAATAATATCTAATACGATATGGCTTAGTGTAACTGACATGCTTATGCTGTATCAAAAGCTTTGTCAGGGAGTTGACATCTATGCGTATGTTGCATACTTTCACATCTCCAAAATGTAAGTACTTTAAAATATGTTTGGATTTATTGATGAGATCTAGGTTTTATTTGCTTACGCAAAGGTTCCATCATAACAGAGTTATGTAGCATCTAATATGCTGGGAACAACCCTTAGTTCAGAAGTGAACCCTTTAGATCCAAACATCCTTCTTTATTGCTATGTCGACTGTAATACATTTAGTCTATGTTGTAGAGTTAGATATTGTCTCATGTTGCTAACTCGCAGTATCTTTTATTAACGCAAAACGGATTGCGATCTTTAGTTCCTTTTGATGAGTATGTCATCTACATACAATATTTAGGAAAGTAACAATGCTCCCACTAGCCCTTTTGAAAACAAGACTCCCCTTTGTTTCTAGATAAACCAAACCTTTTGATTGTATCTTCTGAAATGAATATCCCAACTTTGAGAAGCTTGCCTTAGTCTACGGATAGACCTTTGTAGCTTACATACCTTTCAAGTGTTTACTGGAGTGACAAAACCTTCTGAATGTGTCATGTAAACAAGTTTCCCTTAGGAAAGGGGTTTTGACATTCCTTTATTTGATTCCATAATCATCGTATGTAACTACTTGCAAGTGAGATTAAGATGGATTAAACATAGCTACAAGGAAGATGCTTTATCATAGTCTATACTATGAAGTTTGTCGAATACTTTTAGTGACGAATCTTCCTTTGTATGTTTTATCATCCATGTCGGTTTTTCCATTTTGAAAAACTCATCCATACCTCTTAGGTTTTACCCTTTTAGGTAACCAAAGTCTATACTTGGTTTTAGACATGGATACCATCTCATATCTCATGGCTCTTAGCCATTTCTCGAATTTTGGGCTCACTATTGCTTTCTGATAAGACCTAGTCTTTATCTTGATCCGAAAAGAAGAGTGTTTCCATGTACGGATAGTGAGAAATACATATTTCTCAAGTATATGGTATTCTCTTAAGGATCAACACAATGGTTGTGTTTTATTCCAATGTTCCCTGATCATTTGTGGAACATTCTCAATCTTTGGTTCATAAATTTGTTGTCTAAAATTTCTTCACATTCCAAATTCCTTTTTTTCTTTTGTGAGAGGTAATCTCTTTCGAGAGAAACTCTCGTTTGACCAACAAACATTTTGTTCTCGTTGAAAAATGAAATCCCTTAGTGATAAGTATTCTCTTTCGAGATAAACTATCGTTTGAGCAACAAATATTTTGTTATCGTTAAACTTGAAGAAATAATATCCCTTTGTGAGAATTAATCTCTAAATGATAAACTCTCGTTTGAGAAACAAACGCTTTGTTCTCGTTAGGATAAACAACAAAAGGAGTTTTTAAGGTTCGAACTTTGTAAACATTTTAACATGTAAGTAACCTTAAAACTTCAAAGGTATTCTAGAACAATTCTTAGTCCATATCTTATATGACGATTCGGGGAAAAACACGATTAAGTATGAGAGTTGTTTTTCTAGTGTGTAAAGAAGTCGAAAATGACTTGTTCTGAATCAAAACATGTCTAACATATTTGATTCTCTTTCAAAGACTTTTTCGTTCCACTTGTGGGATTTAATTATGGGACAATCCCATATTCTTTAAAAGTTCATCAAACTTTAAATATTCTTGAATTTGATCTCATCAAATTACCTTAATACTTTTTATGAGTTTGAGATTAGTCATTTGTAAATATGATTGATTTGATTAGTTTAAATATCATTGATTCGTTGTGCCATAATAGATTAAAAGAATAGCATTTAAATAATCTCAAAATTAAAAATATCTAGTCTTTATAAGATAACTAAAACTTAGGCACAAAATAATAATCTTAATTAACTAAAACAAATCTATTTAAGCAAAAACACATGTCCTAATGGATGATGTAGCAACTCTTGCTTTATTTCCATTCGCAGGTCCATGTCTATTATGATGCCTACTCTTTAGAAGCCTCTGAGGTTGATGCCTCACTCGTTTTTGCTTTCTTGACTTCTTGTAGGTGTGCGGGGCAGTTTCTCTTCCAATGTCCGGTCTTGCCGCAATGGAAAACATTTTCCATCCTTCTTGATTCCATTCTTAGGTTTCGATGCCTCCTTTCCATCGGTTTTGGTCTTACCATCACCTTTAGACTTTGCTGCCGATTTACCTTTCTTCTTGCCCTTGCAGACCATCAGAACAGGTTTAGGTCCTACCTTCTTCAGGTTGATTTCAGCAGTTCTCAACATGCCGAGCAACTGTGGCAGCGTCTTGTTAATTTCATTCATATTGAAATTAAGGACGAACTGATTGAAACTATCCGACAACGATTGCAGGATGACATCCGTAGCTAATTCGTCTTTCAGCGGAAAGCCGAGCTTCTCCAACGTTTGGATGTAGCCCATCATTTTGATGACGTGAGCTCCTACGGGAGATCCCTCACTCATCTTGCATTGAAACAGAGCTTTAGAGGTCTCGTACCTCTCTTGACGAGCTTGCCCTTCATAAATCTCCTTGAGATTTTGAATCATATCATAAGCTACCATGTCCTCATGTTGCTTCTGAAGCTCAGGGGTCATGGAGGCAAGCATAAGACAACCGACATCCAGCATTTCGTCTATGTGTTTCTTAAACTTGTCTTTGTCAGCTCTGGAAGCAGTGGCAACCGGTTCATCAGGAACAGGTTCTTCAATGACATATTCCTTCTTTTCCTGTTTGAGAACAATTCTCAAATTGCGGAACCGGTCAAGGAAGTTTATGCCATTGAGCTTATCCTTCTCAAGGATAGATCGCAGAGATAGAGTATTATTTGCCATTAATTCTACAACAAAGAAAATATGCTACATAAGTTTTACTAAATTTTAAAATTTATAGATAGGTCTTTACTATAAATTTACTCCCACTATTTTCTTCAAAATTAAAAACCCTCTAGTTTTAATTTCAGAAAAACGTTTCGATAGTTTTTCTAGTGAGTGAGGATCCGTATTTCACCATTCCTAAATCAGCTTTGGCCAGTCTTTTAGGAAATGGTTATTTAGGTAAGTAACACCATACTAATTACATCTCATGTAATTCGTCATCTTTTGGCGAACAACTCTTGTTCTTTAAATCATCTTATGATTATCCAAAACTTTTAACAACTAGGTTTTCTAATCCTATTAGAACAACCCAGCTAAGTCAATACCAATATCTCAACCGGCGAATATCACTAGCTTATTCTTCGCGTTTAACTAAGATAGATAAATGTGACATTGCTTTGGCAAAGCTCGCATTATATCGATCGAAGCTTTAACGAGGGTAATTATTGGATTGTTAAAACAGACTTAGAAATATAGTGAAGGATTTACTTAATTATCTCATCATTTTAACATTGATCCTATCAATAGAACTATGTTTAATCATACTTATAAAACATTCATTGCATCACATACAAGGTAAATATAAGCTGTAAATAAATATGCAATGATTATAGCCCTTCTTAACCTAAGGCGACCCGTCCCAAGCCAATGGGAGGACCATTCTACTGAAGATAGAATATGCTTCTGAAACACCTGGTCCACCAAGGAAGGCCCTCCACGCTGCTATGTAGGTCCTTGCTTTATCATCATGAGTATTTACAATTTTCAGAAACTCGCGTTACATGCGAGGGAGTGAGATGAGAAGAGAAGTACAATAAAAGATAGAGAAAGGCACGACACGCATGCCGTATTTATAAAAACTAAAAATATAAAGGCTATGGGCTATAACCATGCAAAAAAAACACCGTGCAATCTAACATGCATTTCAAACATCGTGCGAACAAAGTAACGACGTGTTTATGGAGTTTTAAACTGATTATCCTATGTTGCGGTTAATGGGCCAAAGAAGGATCACGAGATTTCACAAACCATTTACGTTAACGAACAAATGCACCAGGTAGGTTAACATGAAAGAGAGGTGGCGAACAAGGCACACTTAAGTACCAGGTCTTTGATGATGCCAATCCTAGACATGCATTTTTCATAACGTCTAACCATAACTCTTATGGATTCACCGTGAAAGATAGTTTGATAACTTTTATCAAATTAGAAGCCCTTTCAGAGATTTCATAAATCTATGAAACTACGAACAACTACTTGTTCTCTAGACTAACTATTAGTCTCAACATGTTAACATTTAACATTGAAGCAACCTAACGTAGTTATGATTAACTCTTAAGCATTCAGTGATAATCGAAATAAGTCTTTATTAGGTGTGATACGATAAATGATAAATATCTAAATCCAATCAGACAACATGCATCTCATACATAAACATCACCCAAGAATTTAAGTTCGAATTCGTATGATACAAGTGGTTCTGATACCACTGTTGGGTCACGTCGGCACGCTCCGTGGCGCAGCGGAAAAATTAATCCAATGTAATCCAGCCAAGATCCATGTACAGGAACGAATCCGGGGTGAAAAGATGAAGAGTCACCTTTTAAAACTCTGGAAACTGGAAAACCGACGGTATGTCGGAATAACCATGTCAAGTAAAACCGGAATCGTCACAGGTTCGCAACGACCTCTACGGAGTCCACCCGAACAAAGTTTCTGCCTCCCTAACCCTAAAGGATAAATTTCGACAAGTTTGAACACCTTCCAGGGAGAAGTCGAAATCCCTCAAGGGATTCCTGAGGGAGTCTGAAATCGATAAGGGGTTCTACCAGGATTTGGATTTGAACTAGAGAATCGCCAGGAATTTGCCAGGGGACACGAGGAATACCAAAAAAATAATAGAACAACTTCTCAGAAGAAATCTGGGACTTGTAGAAAATTCCAGAGGGGAATTCCTAGGGATATGTCGAAATTCGCAAGGAGGAATAAGGATGATTTGGTTGCTAGCCCTTGTCCCTTTAAATAGTATTCAGAGACTTAATTCTAGTTGAATTCCTTAAATCCAAGTTCAACCAAAATTCATAGAATCTAATTCTACTTGAAATTGGTTTATATTAAATATACATTATATTTAATAATATTAAATGAAATATATATATTTAATTATGTAGAATCTTATTCTACATAAAACATGGATTTAAATATACATTATATTTAATCCAAATATATATATTTTTATTATATAGAATCTCATTCTATCTTTACTTGGATTTAAATATATTTAAATATATATTTTTAATTATGTGGAATCTAATTCTACATAAACTTGGAATTAAATATACATTATATAAATTCCAAATATATATTTAAATTTTTAGAATCTTATTCTATAATAATTAAGTCTCTAAATATTTTCCACACTCTAAATAATATTTGACAAATACAATATTTATCCAATATTATTCCCATTTATGGGAGTTGCCGATTTCCCCTATCCCATAGGGGTTTTCCGGCAACCTCTCTAAAATAGGGAGTATGGTTTCTAATTTTTGTTTGTTTCATTCGAAGGGTGTGACCCTTGTAGGTTCATGCAACGTTAGCAACAAAATTAGAAATGTTCTAATTTTTACAAACAATGAGTGGTATCTAGCAATACATCATTGCTACCTAAGTTGCATGAAGTCATGGTTTGACTTTCCTAATTCCTGAATAAACTTCCTTTATGTATTTTATCCTTTTGTCCTTTATATCTTAGATGAACACAAGTCATGGGTTAGTCACACTTGCGTTATCCATCTAGTGTGTCTTGATGTCTTGAGTAGATTATGATAAGCGAATCTCTATGATATCTCATATCATAATATTCGAGCATGGTCATGCATTTTCTAATCTCACTCAATCAAGTGGCTGAAGATATTTCTCCCATTATGTAGGAGGGACAAATCCTTTCTTGATCAACTATATTTCACTACATAGGTCATCACATATCCCATCATCAGTCTTTGTAATGTAGTCAGTTACGACACACGTTTGACTATGTCAAAATACGTAAATCTTTATGTTGAAATCATGTTGATCTCAAGTTTGAGGATTATACATATGTTTATCATGAGCAATGTTGTGACTAAGGATCCTATTTAACAATAATCGTATTATTGTATGGGCATAGCGGGTCAATCTAGTATGTTGTTCTCTAACAAATACTTATGTGTTGATTTTGACATCTCCATTTCAATGACAACACTTGTCATCAACCACACATTAGTCTTTATATATTATCACCGTCCATACCCGTAATAATATTCGACTAAGGATCCTATTTAACAATAATCGTATTATTGTATGGGCATTATTATCCAATGGTTAGTTTGATGCACAGAAACATACGATAATAACGGCAATGCCATTAGTTGATAAATCTAGTAAAATAGTATGTCTATTCCATCATCATATGATTGGTCTTTGGGCATACTCCAACAAATAATATCAATGCCTTTATTCCATAAATTTGGTAAAATAGTATGTTATTACAATCATCATATGATTGGTCTTTGGGCATACTCTAACACTTAGAATAGGAAGCTTAGCCACTTGAGTTAGGAAAAAAACATTGACTCAGTTTACTCCTAGAGGAGCCTAACACTGGCTCTAGGAAGATAACTAGACGTACTCCTAGAGGTGCCTAACACTGGCTCTAGGAAGATAACTAGAGGTGCCCGAAACCGGCTCTAGTAGAAATAGAAAGACTTCAATCTAAGTTAGGAAGTAAACTAGAGGTGCCCGAAATTGGCTCTAGTTAAGAATTATTTTTGAAGAAAAACTCAAGTGAGTTGAGTATCTATTCTGGTTGCTAAAGAGTCTCGGCTCATATTTGTTCATAAAACCTGCACACACTCACACGAGAGTTATAGTATTGCTCCGGATAAGTCTGTAAACATCGGAAAAGGTATTGATCTTGAAGGTGAAGGTGTTGTAGGTAATGGTTGTTCAGTGAGTTAAGCCAAAGCTAAAAAGTTTCATTATTAGTTAGATTGCATTTTCTTGAGGACAAGCTATAATTTGAGTTTGGTGGTGTGTTGAGTGCATAAATGTTCTATATTTTAACCCTCATTTTAGGATAGAATTTGCATAAACATCACATATAGATAATTTTGCACAGATACTACTGATTTCGGTCAATTCTTGCAGGTACCTGTCGTCGCAGCATCCAGGGCAGCAGAGGAATAGAAGATAACCGCAGAGCTGGAGTGAAGGGTTGAAGAAAACTGCCTCATACATCACTGTCGTGACAGTTGCTGTGATAAAAGTGGCGACAGTGAAGACAACAGAGATGGAAAATGCAAAGTAGAGTTCGATTTATAGAGGATTTCAAGCCTGATTTTTGTAGACCTTTCGCATAATTTTTGGAGCCTAGAAGCACAAGGAAGGCCTTACCCAAAGTTTGAGGAGAAAGTCAAAGCAAGATGATAGGGCGAACTAAGGGACGTTTATTCAGAGATTTAGACTTTAAATAAATTGTACTTTAATTCAAACTAGTATTTTTGGCCATTAAGAAAGCTTACACCAGGGCCTATATATATGCTTGTATTTCGACAAGGGAAGATATCTAGCTCCTAGCCGTCTTCCATCATAAACCCTAGTTGTTTTCTTCTCCATCATGTTCTAAATCTTCCCCAGGGCTAAGGGTTGATCTTGTAAAGTAGTTGTAAGGGTTATATTGTTTCTTAGGTTTTTCTGTTCAAGCAATAAAACTTCAAGTTTATTTACTCTAGTTTCAACATCTCATACGGGTATCGAGAGAGCTTTGTGAGGTTATCTATTTACTTAATATCGGGAGAGTTAAGTATAAGAAAAGAGTAAATACAGTTTTCCAGTTTATGGTTAAACTATCTTGGCCTAGGGATAGGTACAAGGTTAAGCGGCTAAAAAAGAATTCACAAACATCGGCGTTCATCCATCGATTCACGACGGGAGGTATCATCCAAGACGTGTTCACTGACAGAACTTGGACCTAGGGATAGGACAAGTCGCACCAAGGGTTCTTGCCGAACTTAAAGTAACAAAGTTATTGATCGATGTCGCGACAACAACAGACCTTTGCCGCGACAGGTTCCACAACATAAGCAACAGAAGTCCTCTGAACAGTGCAATATCTGCACTACGGAACAAATAAATACTAGCCTACTTTATCAATTTGAATTCCTCCTCTATTTTAGTTTATCTTCAAGAATTCTTAAAACACTTTATTAAATCTATCTCTTTTCTTGTGCAGAGTTTTAAAGTTAAAAATATTTCCAGTCCCCGTGAAGACAATATCTGATACTTCGTATCACTATATTACTTGCGTCGTGTATACTAGCACTCAATTGCGATAGTCTTATTTACACGCATGGTTTCCTACCTTTTTTAGCCATATTAACACCCAATTTAAGTTTATCCATTAATGAAGACACAAGCATTTCAATCAACCAATTTATCAAACTAGCAACTAGGCAATCACATTGATGATTTCCAGGAATAAAGGGGAGTTAGTAGTGTACTAACCTTGATTCTAATCTGGAAAAGAAGCTACTAGCCAACACCTCAAGCCTTCATCTTCTCTTGAGCCTTATAAGCTTCTCCCACCTCTTTTACTACAAAGAAATGTTGTAAAACAAATTAAAATGTTGCTGGAAACTTAAGATGTGAAGAAGGAAAGATTCTCAAATAGGAAATGGAGCCAAAAACCCTCATTCTCGGTCTTCCTCTTCACCCCCACAAAACACTCATTTACCAACCACCTCCAAAACTCTCTATACTTACCTTGATAGATAGATATGTAATTGATGATTAACCTTGCATTAACAACCAATCCGGGATTCTCACAAGGATAAAAATTTAATTTCTTCTTTCATTTCAAAGGATGAAGATGGGAAAAGGATAAAGAGCAAGCTTGGGACAAGGTGATATCATCCCTTACCCAAATTGTAGGAGAAATAAAGAGAGAAACTGGTTTTTCTCTCTTCAAAAGGATGGATTTTACCATGCTACCCTTCCATCATCCTTCTAGCCCAATAACAAGCCTAACTCTCAAACCCAACAACTAGAAACAAGCCCACTAAGGGTCTCAAGGTCCAAACATCTTGACCCAACGCGAATCCCTCGCTTCGATTTAGACCGACCTTCGGATTGCAAAATCTGGGTCGTTACAGCACTCCTAGTCAAAGAGTCAACCGCTCTATTACCCTCATGTCACATATGATTAAATTGTAGATGTAATCCCCTCGACCCGGTCTAGACGTGAGACCGAACTGGGTGAGTCACACAGGGAATATTGAAGTAAATCGGGAAAGTTTACCTCAATAAACAAACTTTTTTTCTCTTTATCTTATCTAGATGCACATTATAATCCTATGTGACTTGAGCTCGTAGCAGAAGAAACCTCAACTAAATCAAACACCGATTAGACATTTGTTTGACAACATACATGTTTTTGAGGACCAAATTGTAAATCTGGAAAATTACAAGGACTTACATGAAATTAGGTTTACCAATCCTCAATTAGTCAGGTTCGATGCATACATGTCAAATTTCAGCTATAAAGGAACTTCCAAACTCATTCTATCGCATGCACAACTATCAAGGACTAAAACGGAAGAAATTAGAAACATTTAACATTCCAAATAACCAACTTACCTATCAATCGTATCGAAACGACTCTATAGTGTTTTGATACACGATGGCGTATCGATACAGTCCCGATAGCGTATCAAACGAGATTTACCAGAACCATTTTAATCAATGGGGCGTATTGATACACCTTCACCTGTATCGATACGGGGTCCAAAAATACACATACCCGTATCGATACACCTTTGACCGTTTCGATACACATGGGCTTGAAATGTCCCAAAAAGTTGGGTTTTCATGCTTAAACTCATCTGAAACCATTATATCATGTTACCAAGACATAATCAACCACTTAGAACATATATTAAAAGACAATAATCACCAAAGCATGCTGATGCGTGTAATAAGTGCTACACAATTGTGCAAGTATACACGTTGCAAGTAATAAAGTGATAAGTATTGAGTATTGTCTCCAAAGGGATTGGGCTTTGGGCCACTTGCTTAAGTTACTACACTGTAGAAAATAAAAACACAAATAAGTGATAGGGATACTTTTATCTAACTAATAAACTAAAAAACAATAAAAATAAAAGATAGATAGGTCGAATAAGAGAGAAGAGTAGGCTGGGTTAAGTTGTTTCGTTGTGTGGAGTCCAATTGACTTGTCTCCGTCTTTGAATGCAAGCAACACAGAACTATCGTTGCAGTAACCTAAGTCTTTGCAGTAACCTAAGTTCATGTCTCAACTACAATGGCTGAGTCCCTGCCACGACAATCTCTTGCTCTTGGGCAGATGCTGTTAAGGCTCAGCAAAGCGTCATTGAATGGCTCCTCCTTATCTCTAAGCTTGGAACACTGTTGATGACTGAACTCTGACCATACCTCTCGGCGTAAACCAAAGACAATACACCAACCAATCACATGCTTCTCTTAGCCATTGAAATTCTTAACCTATCTCTAGGCCGAATTAGTTAACACCCTTGGATTAAAATCATGGTTACTCGTTTCGTGAATTCAACTCTCTCGACATCAAATAAATGGATAATATCACAGACTCTCTCTCCCTCAACAAGAATGCAAGAATGATTAAAGTCAAGAATAAGCAAACCTCAACTTAATTGCATTAAAAACTTAAACAAAATACAATTGTTTTCCCACAATTACTAAACAAAATAACCCTAGCCTAAGAAAAGAACTAGAGCATGCTAAACCTCTCAAAACCTCTATACTTGACATCTCTCCTCTTGACTGAAGGGTCCTTTATATAGGAGTAGGTGTAGGGAAAAGTCCTTGGGTAGAAAGTTAAGTTGGACTTGGACTTGTCGTCATTAAAGAGGTGAATCTCTTTAATTTAATACATTTAATCCTCTTTGGTCGAAATCCATCTTTAACCTTCCATCCATGGTTTTGTCATCTTCCCATGCTCCGATCGCCATGCAAAGTGTGTAGAAAAATTCTGCCTTTATACCTCTACCAGTAAGCTACCAATTTGCCCATTTTCCCCTCTGGCGAAATGCTGCCGCGGTCTGGCCTTTTGCTACCTCGGCATTGGTCTGCTCTACTCCGTAAGGCTTCATCAGCTTCCCTCAGTAGAAGCTGTCATGTGGCTTGGTTCGATCAGGGTCTGTTGTCTACTATATTTGCCTCATCTTCCCTTCTACTTTCCGTGCTGTTGCGGCATCTTCCTGCTCCAGCAGTATACATCCTACAAAAATACCAATCATGCATTAAATAGTACATTTTTCATAGAATAAATATAATATCAGGCTCAAAGGCATAAATGATGAAATCTATGCATGAAAGGCCATAATGTAGCTCAAATGGGTGTAGGTTGAGTGATAATTGCCATGTGAATGAGGTCAAAATATAGGACTTTTGGACAATTATCCTACCCCAAACTCGAACTATTGCTTGTCCTCAAGTAATGCAAACCATCAATTGCCAAAACATAGTTTTTATAAACTGTCTCCTTGGTCTTACTTTTCCTTCTCTCTTCAAACCATGGAAAAGAACATTTTGGCCCTTAAATCTTTGGATGCCTTAGGAATTTCCTGGAATCAAACTATAAGATTTGTGAGTGTGTGCATGTATTGTGAACAAGATGATTACAAGGATTCTAAGTAAACACTAAAGCATTAACTTACTTAACTTGGGTAATTATTTTTTTATAAGTAACCTAACCAACTAGAGCCAATTTTGGGCACCTCTAGTGATTAGCTTAGAGCCGGTTTCGGGCACCTCTAGGGCTTCCTTAAGCAAGAGCCAGTGGTCGGCACCTCTAACTTTTTTTCTCTAAGCTAGTCCATGTCCTAAGTGTACTAGAATTCCTTAAATCATGCAAGTCACAAAGGTGTTTAAAGTTCTAATCTCTTAGTGTGATCCTAAGTTATCTTCCTTTAAGCAGCCTAAAAATAAAAGCTCTCAATAGTTAAAAACAATGGTAAGAAGAGAGAGTTTTATTGCCAGGAAAGAAGATTTAATTAAAACTAAACTAAGGCAATTGATAGAAAGTATTGTCGTGACATGCTATATCGAGTAAAAGCAATGCAGTAAATAAAAAAATTAACAGTTATGAACAAAAACTGCAATTATATTAAATTTTAGCGGCATGGAAGTGCCTCGGACTCTCAACCTACACCCACAAACTCAAGACAAGCATTGCCCTCAATGCGTTAATCACAATATATAAAATACGGAATATATGAACAAAAATTAAGGGCAGAAAATAAAGGTAAAAGAGAAGAAAACTAGAGTGGTTGAGACTCGGATGAGTCATCACTTTGGATGATCAGTCTCCTCGTTGCCATATGCTTGACTCGTTTGGTGGCTCTCAGTGGTTGGGTACGTGTTGGGGGAGTGGGCTCTTCTTCGATGCCACGATGTAACACCCCTCGCTCGGGTTAGTAGCGAGAGATGTCACGACGTATGACGCATAATTTAGAACATGTAAACATAGATTCGATCATATGATATCTAACAATCAGAGTTGCGTAGCTTATGAAAACATGTAATCCTATAAACATGTAACCAAACCATGATACACATAGATGGGCCAACAAAAACTTTTTAACATGTAATCTAATCACATAGCCTAACTTGTAAACTAACATATCATTCAAAAATTTAACTTAAACAATCTATTATCATTCGTCTATCAACTTAGACTATACGTGAATATATTCTTTACCTTAATTAATCAAGCCTACAATTACAAGTTCTTTTAATACAACTAAATCATTCGAATCTTAACATGCTCAATAAGGTCATTCAATTTCATTTCAAGATATAACTAGATACATTCACTTCCTAACTTATATACATCTAAGCTTACATTTACATAACAATCAAGACACAATATACATGACAACATGAATCATTAAGCATATATACATTCACATTCATGAACATTCAACCACTCTAAATACAATGACATGTTCATGATGTCATGTAAACCAACATATAAAAAATCAATCATAACATACCATTTGAATATATCATATAATCATAACAAACTCTAGATGCAATTCTCCTAAATATTTTAAACATATCAATCCAAGACATTTAAAGGATTCACTTCAAGCTAATTAAATACTAACCACATCATACATATATATTTCAATCTAGTGCAATGCATCATTCGAATAGTCATTTATACAAGCCAAACCAAATCAAACCTACTTGTAGTACCTTTGGCTAATACACCAACATGCTTGTAAACATTCCTATACACATGTTACATATAATCTTATTAACCTATACTAACATGTTAACCATAGACAACGAATCACAACCTAACATGGCATATGATCATGTTATCTTAAACCTATCAACCATCAATAACAAGTACACATATCATATATCATGTTTAATCAACCTAAACCATATAAGATTCCATTCGAACTACACAATACAACCAAACATTCGAATACTTCAAAGCTACTCATGTGATTTTCATTCAAATCTATTACTAGATACATGTATCTTCCCATATTTGTATCCTTATAACAATTATAACACTAATACAACATGGCCATTTTCGAAACATGTCACCAAGCAAAGAAAATTTTCGATGCAAGTCACCTAGATCAAACTTACATATCAAGCTTACACATATATTATCATTTGGACAGCCACCAACTTAAAGAACATATAACATTTCTGTAGTCCTTATCAAAGCTTAAACAACATCACCATATACACATTTATGCCATCAAAGCCATATATATACATAGCAAACATTAAACTCAACATTACATATCATAAACTTTGTTTTAAGCTTATACAAACCAAACTATGATATTCATGTTCAAAATGCATGTGACACATTAACATATAACTATGCCACCATCTAAGAGTCTAAGCAAAGTTTATATCATACTTGTATCTTGGCTTGTGTTAGCTCTCGGATCAAAATAGAGTGCTTTTGGATATCAGAGACCTGTTATTTTGGAATAAGGAAACAAGAGGTGGTAAGTACGTTATGTACTTAGTGAGGTAGTTACTATAATTTACTATTTCAATCTTTTAAGTGTGTTATTCATGTAAATAAGGTTACCTAGCTAGGATTAATACCAAACAAGTCACACCTAGCTAGCTTATCTCATGCTCAAGTAGACTTAGCTAGTTCCATTCATATCATATTGTCAAGTCATATAAACATACTCACATTCAATGTCAAACAAACATATCAATGTATAACACCACCAAAGAACAAGAATCATATATCAATGTCATATTCATTCATGAGTCAAGTCATTCAAACATAGTATCATGTCATTTGTACAATTCGAATAGATATTCTTCCATAATATCTTGTTCCATTCATGTTGTCAAGTAAAGTACAAGATCATATCATACCATTGATCACATTTTCATATCATTCAAATAGGTTCATTACCCATATCAATCATATCATTTCATATAGCATGTAACCGTGTATCATTTCACCATTTCATTGATCATATAACGTCTTATTGTGAGTTTATTAAGTTTTGCCTTGGATGAGTAAGTGGAATAGGAAATCAAGTAAATAGGTAGATGCTCAAAGCACCAAAGATCAGTAGATACACAATGTATCGAGGTGTCTAACTACACAATTCAACTTGTAACTTGTAACAGTATATGCTCAAAGCATCAGTAGGTGGCTAACCACCTTTAAATCAGTAGAGCTTAGACTCTAAGGCATGCCCTTCTACCTAAGGACCACTACACAACCAAGGACTTGTAATGTCTTTTAAATTTTCATTCAATTCAAACAAGAGTTTTACAACCACCAAATAAGGTCATATAGACATATCATGTAAGCATTTCATCAATATCAGTCAAGCTCGCTTATCATTTCATTTCCAGCAAACATATATCATCCATATCATTCATTCCATGCTTCATAACAATAGCATATCAACATATGATCATCCGTATCCAAGGCCACAATCAGCATCGAACTATTCGAATTACAATGTACACTAGTAGCTAACACTAGCATCAAGCATTATCATTTAAATTCATTTCCTTTTAACCCTTCTTCCAATTCCATTTTAATTTACCAACTATAATTTAGATTCATTTCATACATCAAATGTGTTATCTTATAACATAAAGAAGTGGTTAAGACTTTATTCTTAACCCTAAAGCAACCACACTCACAATACTCCAAAGTTTAGATGGAATCCTTGATTAGCAAGCCTTTTCCCCGCTTGGTAGCTTGATCAAGCCTCGATTCCTCCAACAATTCTTCTCCCATTTGGTCTTAAACAACCAGTAAACAACATAAAACATGCATTAGAAATCAATTCAAACCATATCCAATCACATTTGTAAGTATATACACAATGCAACATGAAACTGCCCCTATTCTGGCAGTTTGACCAACCTACACTAAACTATCCATAACTTTTTACAAACATCTCCAAATTTGGAGTTCTTTAACATTATAGAAATCATACTCTTATAGCTTTAAGACCACATATAGCACATAGTTTTTCATTTCCCTATAACTACAGTTTATTGTTTGAAAACAGGGCATTTACAGTGACCTAAAATGTTTCCAGCTTTTATCTTTCAACTTTAGGGGCAAATTCACCTATGATGCAAAGCTCATTTAATTCTGAGTTTTAACCACTATTAAACAAATCTAAGTACATTATAACCATGTTCCAATTCCATCAAAAACAGGGCGTTATGAACCTCATATTAGTAAATTTTCCAGATTTGTCCAGGTTCACTATCTAAGCATTGTATTGGCCTTAAAACATATTTTTCAAGTCATTTAACGACATTATCATGTTACTAATCAAACATTAATAGGTTCTACTGTTTCTTATTATTTTTATCAAAATTTATAGACCTCAAATTCGTCCCTAAACATTTCCAAAATAGTGATTAACCCAGGCAGTCTCCAGTTTCATTTCAAAATAGAATCCGTTACTTCTAACATAATTTTCTAGACATTCTATTAACATTTTCATACATGTGATACCTATATACTATGTTATTTTTCATCCTCTACAACTTTTCTCTTCAGAAGTTTTTCTAATTTGAACTCTAACAAGGCTAAAAATCCATTTTAATCCAGGGTACATGCAAAGTGCGAAATGGACAGTTTTGTATCCTAGTCTTCATGCATGAAAATTTTCAGAATTTTAATCATTCTAGCATGTTATAAATGTTTATAACTCACCATTAAACACAAAAATAAAAATGACAAGAACAATCGGTTACCATAGAGATGCAGTTACATGAAAGATTGCTATATGCATGAATGTATATGAACCCTAGCTTAATTTTCCCAGCAATTCAAGTGTTTGATCTTCAAGAATTTCCAGATTTCTCTCTATTCTCTCTCTTCTCTCATGTATTTTGGTGGTGTGTTTGTGAAGAAGAAAGATAATGAAGAAAAATAATGAAACAAGTGTCACCCTTGTTTCTTTGCATGGCCGGTTGTCATTGTTTATAATGACACATGGATCTCTCTATAGCCAAGTGAATTCTACTCAAATCCCACTATGGCCTTATTATATTATATTTTGATTCCCACTAATAACCTATTTTCTTGTTCCTTTAACTCCTTAAAGTTGTTCACATTTTAGGTTACAACCTCTTTTGTACCACATTCCATATTATTCTACATCCGCACCATATTTTAGGTTACAAACTACTTTTTTACTACATTTCAAATTGCACAATACTCGTACCACCTTATAGGTTACAACCTATTTTTAAACAACATTTCAGGTTGCACAATACTCGTACCACATTATAGGTTACAACCTCTTTTTACACAACATTTCAGGTTGCACAATACTCGTGCCGCAATATAGGTTACAACCTATTTTTACACAACATTTCAGGTTAAAACCTATTTTATCTTCTTTATTATCTAACTTAGAGGTTTTATACTAGGGTAGTTTTAGGGTGTTACACATGACATGAGCAGTAGGCATTGCCAGGGTGGTAGGTCTTGCCGAGGCATGCACTTTAGTGATTGCCGAAGTATCAGGTATTGCCGAGGCATGCTCTGTCTCGTCCGTTTTGGCAGTGGTTTTGGGAAAAATGTTTGTTCCTTTGGTTGAGCTCGGGATTGCCATTGTTTTTAGGTTATTGCCATGGTGGTTTTGTTTCTTGATGTGGAAAACAAAGAAAACCTAAAAACTAATTATACTAAAGACAAATAAAATATCTCCTAAAATAACTGAAAATAAAATAAAGGTACAAAAATTAAAAACGAAAAAAATTAAAAATTCTTAGAAAGAGCATTTTCATGCATCCTCTAAGGTTACTGCATATCTGAGAAAGCTTGAGGAGGGTCCTTTCCGATAATTCTTATAGTCCATCCGCACCCTCCATCGAGTGACAATATTGCCCAAAAAGAGTTGGGCCAATGTGCTCGCAGCTACTTCCTTTTGCGTTACCATGGTGGATGCATCTTTCTTTCATGTTCCCTTGTAGTCCATGTATATGCTCCACCTTGTGATTTTTTCTAAAGGCATGAATATATTATTAGGAAAATTTATATCAATATCCAACCATTTACTTACGTCATTCTCATCAAAATCCGTTATGGTTGGATGCAGCCTTTGTTGTCATAGAAATTGCTTTGGCAACTAATTGTCGTGGCAATCTTCTACCATAATTTGGTGCATGTCAAGGGAAAACCCAATTTTATGAAAAGCTTTGTGGATCAAAACCCCATTTTCTTTAGGCCCCTCAAACATCTCCATCAATATAGATTTTGATGGCTTCAATTCTACCAACATCATGTGGTGCTGTCGTGGAATTTGCCATACTTTTCTCAACCTGGCTAAGTTTTGTTACATATTTTTTCTATTCAGGTTCCTCAATCATTGCCAAGGCAATTCGTTGCATAGGCTCATCATGTGCTGGTCAGTCTCTCTCATTGGCATCCTTTCTACTTGGAGGTTCTAGTTGTTCCCCACACATCGGGGAGCTCTCTTCGCATTGCTCATCGTCATCTTACCTTGGGATTTCAATATCCCTAGGAATGGGTTGTTGGTGCATGTTATTGATGGCATATGTGGATCTCTTCAATCGATCTTCCGCTTTTCTCACGAGTTTAGCCATCATGGTAATGCACGCATCCATTGAATTTAATAGCTCTTGACGAGGACTACATTGTCATGACATCTCTGTTTTCGTGACACTTTTTTGTTGATAAGGACTACATTGCCTAGGTATGTCTGCGGCCGAGGCACTACATTGCCAAGGCATGTCTGTTGCTGCAGCAAAATTGTTATGGTAAAAAAATTTCGAGCTCTCTGATCATACCATGAAGGACTTTGCCGTTGGTTCCTTCTATGGTCCTCCATGTAGTCATATGTATCGAAAAGTTGAGGGCAATTTTCAAACACATGATTTTCTCCACACATAGCACAAGAGTTTTCCACAATAGATGCTTTTCCCGGTTGATTCATCTCTTCCAACATCAACTCTCGAATAGTTTTGCTTTTAGTTCCCCCCATGTTGATGTTCCTTAACTTGTAGCACACCTGATTTTTTTTATAAAAAAACAAAAAGAAAAGTTAGTAAAACTAATAAAAAATGCAATAACAAAAACAACTAACATCAATTGTCAATCCCCATAAGACATTATTTCAAAAAATAGCACAGTAAGAAAATAGACATAAAATTCATTTATTTAAAACACCCCAAGAAACACACCTTAAGCAACAGTAGCTCTAATGTCGAGAAGGGCGAGTCTCACACTCAGTTCTAGCTGAATCAGAACCTACTAGGATAACTCAAAATTAATAACTAATACTATCACTAAGCCACCAACTATAAAACATAAGACTAATCCGAAGGTATACTCACGCAAAGATCTCGAAAAAAGTGCACAGTCGGTCTGAACAACTAGAGGTAACTCAACGGTGTTAGAGGCATACACACTTGAACACAAGAATATTCCGAATTAATTTCATAATTCTCAACTCTTAAGATACTATGTAAAAAATAATTGTAAGTGGAAAATAGAGCTTTCGGGTTTGAATTTGACAAAACAGGCAGCGGATTCAGACTCAAAACGTCGAAAAAAGTCAAGGTGAATGTTTTCTGAAAAAGTCAACTTTGGTCAAAGTCATCCTTGGTCAAAGTCAAAGTCAACTCTATCAAAAGGTTAAAGTCAACACTGACTTGATTAATCAACGTCAACGGGTCGGTTAAAGGTTAAAGTCAACTATCTGGTCAAAAAGTCAACAAGTCAAATCCGGTTCATTTTAACGGTCAGGTTCACAAATTGGTTCGGTTAATATATATGGTTCAAAAAAAAACAACCAAAACCGATTTAGTTCAAGTCACATGGTCTGGTTCAATTCTTGTTTGGGTTACACTTGGGCTGTCTCAATTGGGCTCTCACTATGGTCTCGATTTGGGCTCAACACCTGCACAAAACCCACATCAGATTTGGTCTTCCCAACCTTTGACCAAACTGATGGCCATACACAAGTGTTTCACAGGTTCGGCCACTAAGAGGCCATGCTTCAACCTACCATATTACCATATGCAAATAGGGAATAGGGTTTCCAGAACCCTTTGGCGGTGCGTGTAACCCCTCGACCCGGCCTCGCCGATAGACCGAACCGAGCAGGTCACACGGGGAATATCGAAGTAAACCAGGAAGGTTTACCTCAATATACAACCCTTTTTTCTTTTATCTCGTCTAGATGCAAGTTAGGTTCCTATGTGTTCAATCAAAGCAATGGATCAAACGACATCTTGATCACACATCGTTTAATACCAAATTCAATTTTAGGGGCCATTTTGTAATTTCATCATTTTGTAAGGATTATTACCAAATTCGGATTACCATCCTTTAATTAAGCTCATTACATGCTTCTTTGTAAAAACTGAACTCAAGATAACCATTGGAACACACTTAATTGCCTACATGACAAACAGGGACCAAAATGCAAAGAATCAGAACTACAGAAATGCCCATAACCAAAATAACAGCCAGCCATTTCGGAAAAGCTAGCCCCTGTATCAGAACGAGTGTATCGAAATAGGGGCTCATGTTTTGAAATGCGGGATTGTTTCGAAATAGCTCTTGACCCGTTTTGGAACAGGGTTTCACAGTGGAAAAATGTACCGAAACGGACCTTCCCGTTTCGATACTCCAAGGCAATTTCAAGCACCCTTTTCGAAACAAGCAAGGGTGCTTCAAAACACCTGGGCCTGCAATGTTTAATTTTGCTAGTTTAACTCGAGTTTAATCATCCGAAACTAATCCAACATATGCCTAAACATGCTTGCAACCCATATACACTTCAACAACATAATTTCATGGCAAAGACATCGTCGAAGCAACACTAGCAATATCAAAGAGAACTAAAGGCATGCTTCCTAAGAAAACAAGCACCAAAGGTCAATGCTCAAATCCAAGCACAAACCAACTCTTAAAGGCCATTTACAGACTTATATATGAATATCAAACTTGCACAAAAACAGTAAACACCAAAGCAGCCAACATTCATAGCATTGGATACCCTCATTCCCTTTATTAATCTAGTTCATAACCAAACATACCTTCAATCAAAGTCTTTCACCGATCCTTTGCAAGTGCTGCCTCCAAATCTTAAATTGACTGCATTGATGAACAAAGAGAGCGTAAGCACAAAATTCTTAGCGAGGAAAGCTCAAAACCAAAGATACCATCAATGCACAAAACCATTTTTCACTCTTTTCAAAACAATCATGCCTTCTTGATAAACCATGCACTTTAACATTAAAATCAGCACACTAAACACCATACAACATGAGTCACATATTTTCCAGCAATTAAACCATTGCTACACAAACACCAAGCCTTCCAAGCATAAACACCATTATGCTAAGCTTAAGGTAAAACATGCATTTTGTGTTAGAGTATGCCCAAAGACCAATCATATGATGATTGTATTGACATACTATCTTTACCGATTTTATCAAATAAAGGCATTTCCGTTATTTTCTTCTGTTATATTTCTTTGCATCAAATTATCAAAAGACAATAACGTCCATATGATTATTATTAAAAGATCCTTAGTTGAGTATTATTAATGGCATGGATAATAATAATACGTTTAAAGCTAACATGTTGTTGATCGATGACAATGTGTTGTCATTGACATAGTGATGTCAAAATCAAAGCATGAATATGATGTTGGATAACAACATATTGGATTGACCCGCTATGAGCATATGTCTTGGATTATTATGTAATTGTCACGATATTGCTCATAATGATAACTATATGTATGATCCTTTGACTTGAGATCATTACTATCTTAACATATATTGTTGTGTCCTTTGATGCAGTTAAACGTGCACCGTAAATGGTTACACTATAAAGACTAACATTGAGAATATCATGATATGTGTAGTGGGGTATGAATGGTCGAGATAGGATTTGTCCTTCCTACATAATAGGAAACATATCACATGCCACTTGATTGAGTAAGACTAGAAATGCATGGTCATGCTCGAATTAGTTGGTATAAGATATCACATATTATTCATCTGTTGTCTACTCTAGATATCAAGAAATAATAGATAGGCAAAACAAGTGTGACTATTCCAAGACTTGTGCCTATTCTAGATATAAATGACAAAGGGATATAATACATTAGAATAGTTGATCACGAAGATGTTACGCTGAATCTTTACTTCCAGTAATTTAGGTGACAATGATACATTGCTAGATGTCACTCATTGTTTGTGATATTGGAATACTTCTGATAATTGCTACTAATGTTACTAGAACCTATAAGGTCACAACCTAGGGTTGAAAAGAGCAATTAATGAATAAGTTACATATGTACAATTTAGTTGTACGTATATAACATGTATAATTAATATTAAGACTTATATATTTGATATATATGTTAAAGTATTTTATTATACATAGAATTCTGAATTTAAAATAATTAAAGTAATTATAGTTCGGAATTAATTAAAAATCCTATGCGGTTATGGTAACATACTATAAAAAGGGGTTAATGGTCTAGCAGCCGGCTAACCCTTTGAAACGTATTTTTCTCAAAAAAGTTTTGTGAAAATGAAAATTGCTCTCAAATTTTCAACTGGGTGAACTGAGTAAAGGATGAGACGATATATTCGTGGAAGCTTAGATTAGTATCGTTTGTGAGATTGTTAGACGTTTCTGTTCGTGTTGTTTATCAAGGAACTCAATGTAAGCAAACCTATCTCTTCCTCCTGAATTCGGATTAAACGTACATGGATCGCTGGTGAGATCGTTGTATTTGTTTTTCCGCTGCGCCATGGGGTGCACCGATCATCCAACATTTTGCAAAATATGCATCAACAACATTTCCATAGCATTACAATCCATTATATTGGCTTTCAACTGATTAACAACAATCTCATTTCTCAAAACATATCGGATACATGGGTTACCAAGGGCTGTCCCAAACCCTTCATACACTCTACCAGCATCTCAAGGCTCACACACGGGAGCAATCCTCCACCGTTGTGACACCCGTGGTGGAGTATTTGGTACAATTAAAACCCCTCAACACCACTCATCGGTAGATGTATAGCCGACTAAAGAGAGACGGGACACACATAAGGTTCGCACCCAGAAGCTACCCTCAACCGTTGCAACCTTAAACAATCCTCAATCGTTAGGGTACTTGGATGGAGTTTTCGGTACAATCACAACCCCTAAACATCTATGGCAACTTGTTTATACTGCACTCAATTCTATAGCCGGCTAACTATATCCGATTTCATTTTCAAAACACTTTACACAACATCACATGCCAATATAATCCATATTCCATGCATACCTCACTATTTTTCCAAAGAATTCATGATAAGCCATAACACAAGCATTGAACCATGCTTTAAATCTCAAGCATCATCACATGTATACAAGGATCACTTACCTAGTGCATCCTTAAACCATATGGCATCATCAAACACATTTCATAAACTCAAAACATGCTTTAAAACAATAGTTTAACACAATTAAATCAAGTGCATTCAAAATCTCACAATAGCACAATCCGAGAGAGAAATTCACTTTACTTACTTCTGAACTTAGTAGCGTTTCAAGCTCTTACTAAGTTCTCAAAACCTCTTTTCTGAAGTTTCAAAGCAAGAAGTCTCATTTCCACTCACCCACTTGCGAAACCACACTTGACGACGCAACAATCAATCGTTCGAAGCCTCCAAAACAACTTCGTTCGATTCTGAAACACTATCTCTTGTTTTCAACACATTAAAAATAGAGATTCAATGCATCATAATGTATCCAAACACCAGCCTTGTTCTTAAGCATCAAATTACCTATCCGAAACAACCGAAAACTCAATCGATTGATCTCCAAACTCAGCCCAGCCATCAACCAACACATCCAACACATTTTAACCATAAATCAACATCCAAAAACAACCTAAAACCATCATTATACCTCCAACAACTCAGATCTCACATTACACCCAAAAAAACCCAACCAAAAACACCTTAAAAACCAATGATCTCAAAGATTTCTGAATTAATATGATTAAGACTGTATTTCAACATCATAAACCTTCCAAAACTTTTTAGAAATCATCTCAAACATATCAAATCAAGACTCCTCCGAAAATCACATTAAAACCATCTTTTCAAACAAGATTTCACCATTTTATCAAACCAATAACAAAACCTCAATCACAAACGTCGATAAAGTGTCAAATATCTTGGGAATTTCATTAAAGAACCTTGATTAGAGGGTTTGAATGAAATTTACCTCCAATCCTTGCTTCTCTTCTAATTTGGCAAGTTTAGCTCTTAAGAATCTTGAAGAAATGTGAGAGAAATCTCAAAGAAGAAGTTAGAAATCAAGAGTGGAAATGAAAATGATTGAAATCTTTAATTTGAGAGAAAATGGAGAATGTTTGGTTGAAGTGAAAAGTAGAGAATGAAAAGATCGTCAAATTTTTGTTAACCAAAATAACTACCTTTCTAATTAAATCAATTAAAGCCCTTTTAATATTTAATAAATCATTTAAAACACATGCCAAATTAGAGAAAAGGCTTAATTGCCATTAAGCTCCCTAAAGATTCTAAGATCTTGACTCTTTTTTTGAAAAACACCATTTTCCTAAACTGTAAAACTTTACATTTTGGTCACTACTCAAAATGTATACTTTCCAAAACTTATTTTGCCAAATTTATTTAACCAACCTCTTAAATATAATTTTAGAGGATTTTAAGAATTTTTATCATATTTTTATCCCATCCCGAATCTTGATTTCCCTAAACCACCTTTTAACGATTCGAACAACCAATTACCGGTTCCACCGGCCCAGCCCGACTCGCAAAACACCTAGGCCCAAAACCGAGGCGTTATAGTGTGGCTCAACCAAACGCGACAGTGGCACAACCACAACACTAAAGGCGGTGGAAGAAGGCGAACGATGACGGTCGATGAACACACGGTGGCGACAGAACGACAAGGACATGGTTCACACTTCCCTTCGACAATGGCTCACAGGCAAGGACGACAGAGGCCCCAAAAGTCAACTCTGACCTAACTCAACGAACGGTGGAGAACAATGGTGGAGCATGGAAGTGAATGGTGGCAAAAGGAAGAACCGGACGGTTCTTTGTTGTTTCTTGTGCAAAAAAAGACTATCGATAGAGATCTGAAAGGAGGGTTTTGATCACGATGAGATGCTGGTCACGATGGTGGTGACGAGACGAGAGATGGACGACGGCAAGGGCCTTACCGGAGCTTCGTCGGTGATTTAGATGGAGGAGATGATGATAGCGGGAGATGGGAGATAAGGGGAAGGTGTGGCTGCTGGTTGATAAAGGGAATTTAAATACCCTACTCTTTTGGGTAATTCCCGAGAGATGTGTTCCCATTAACACAATTTGCAAAAAGATCACCAAGGTTATGTTTTTGATCAATTTTGTCACTAAAAATATGGTTTATGCCTAATCGATCCTTGAATTAAAATTAGGGTTTCCAACCAAAAATCCCCAAATTCCAGGATAATCGATGTAAGGATTTCAAAATCAGGAAATTTCCAAATTGGGGTAAATTTGGGGTGTTACAACTCTCCCTTACTTAAAGAAATTTCGTCCTCAAAATTTTCAGACTTAGCAACAAACATCCTGAAACTAGGTAACACATGCTTATACTTTCTCATTCTGAATTCATAAAACATCAAACCGAAATTAATTTGAATGCGTGCTTCGATCTAGTTGATCCAAAGATTCATCCTCGAAACCAACACGTGCTTCGATCGCGTGCACAAAACCCGATCGTCTAACCTCGGATCTAGTTGATCCACCACTCTGAGCATGTCTACCTCTATTAGTAGTACCAGAAGCAGCTGACCTAAGCTGCTCTCTACCTCTGTGAGGTGCATGAACTGATGCACGTGTCTGTCTCTGCACGGATGAACAGGTAGGTGAACGAGGACAATTTCTTAGGTAATGATCACGTGAACCACATCTAAACACGTTTTGTTCCTCAATTTTCACTCTCCGCTATGCTTCTTATTGCAATAACCACATACAGAAATAGGCCGACGAACATTTGAACTACTTAGGCTGCCAGACGAAATTGTCGATGCTGTAAATCTCAAATTTCGATAACTATGAGGAACAGAATCATCTCTATGCCTCTCTCCAGACGAGTTGACAAAACTATGCTAAGCAGATATGTCAGGTCGCTTCACGTATTTCTCATAATTTTAAACTTCCTCAACTTCTATAAGTGCAATTGTCCTCTTAGCAGTCTTAGCTCGTCTAACCAGGTCGTTGAACATTTTATCACGATGTGTAGCAACATCTCTCTGAATTGGTAGTCAAAGTCCCTTCAAAAACCAGTCACACTTGTCTTTCTCAGTCACAACTAACCCATGAGCATACTTGGCCAACCACCAAAATTCAATCACATTATCATTTACCGACATATTCTTTTGTTTGAGATTCATAAAATCATCGCGACATTTCGCTAAGAAATCGGCTCCTGCATATCGATCTTGAAATTCTTGTCGAAAAAATCCCATGTGCAATGACTAGATGGGACAATATCTATCATAGACTCACACCAATTTTGTGCTTCGCCCTCTTACAATGATACATCGGCCCTCAATTTCTGATTGCAGGGTAATCCATTTCAACAAACAATCGTTGTAACTTTTTTAGCCAATATTTTGCATCGGCTGGATGTGTACCAGTTTTACCCTCAAACAAATTTCATCCCAGCAGCTATGAATTCGATAGAGATAGGTTTCTCGGACCCTCTGATTGGCGGAGATAACGCAACAAGTCACGGTGAACCATGGCACTTTCGGCTGAACTGTCTTAGTGTCCTCAATATCAAGTGAGTTATCATTCCCAATTTGATGTCCTCAATATCGAGTGAGTTATGAGAGAGCAATGGAATCAGAAAGAATATAGCAAAAAGGTGAAAGTAAAGTAAAATGAAGTGAGTGAATAGGGTATATATAGAAGCTGTCGAGAGATGTTGTGGCGGCATTAAATGCCCAACGGTCCGATTTCCTTGCACACGTTACAGATTTTTCTGCCCATTAATTTCGGAGCCGTTGGCAGCTAGCCGTTGAAGGCCAACTAGCCGTTATGTGTTGTTGTGCTGGCAGTTGTTTCGGCAGGATGGTGGGCGGGCTTCTTGATGGGCCTCTTTCCTGATCCTGGTCTTTTATTCTTAAACTTAAGATAGAAATGATAAAGATAATTAAATAATATCTGAAAAAATAAAATTCTAAAAATTAATCTATTCCTAAAATAAAATGAAGTCTAATCCTATTGCATAAAAATAAAAATTAAGTTATGTTGGGAGTGCATTTGGGTGCATCTCCCAGACATAACCACATCTTGAGGTGGTTTGACTTTTTCGTCCCTCTTGGGGGTCCTCTTATTCTTTCAGATGTTGTGTTACGGGGTCCTTAAGTCTGCCCCTAGGCCTGTCGCGGTAGCTACTGCCCTGGCCTGTTTCCAAGCTGATTTTGGCAGCTCTTGCATCCGGGCTTCATTTTCCTTCCTCTGAGGGTTGCAGCATGTTCATCTTTATACTCTAGTCCTCTACCCTCATTATTAGCTCCCCGAGTTCCACATCTATAAGTGTTATGCCCGTGGCCAAGAAAGGTCGCCCAAGGATGATAGGGGCTTTTTCGTCGGCCTCACAATCTAAGATGAGGAAGTCGGCGGGGAGAATTAGGTTGCCCACCTTTACCAAGATGTCTTCGATCTTTCCCTCTGGTTGCACAAATGAGTGGTCAGTGAGTTTAAGCACGACGAAGGTGGGTTTGGCAGGCCTAATACCTAGTTTATCGAAGACGGCTTCTAACATCATATTGATGCTGGCTCCCAAGTCACACAGGGCTCTGGTCTCATGTTTGCTGCCTAGCCTGGATGGGATAACAAAGCTGCCTGAATCTGTCTGCTTTGGCGGCAGCTTGTTATGCAACATAGCCATGCACTCTTCAGTGACAACCACTGTCTCGAACTCCCCAATCCTCTTCTTCTTAGAAACCATGTCCCTGAGATGTTTGGCATAGTTTGGCATGCTTTGAATGGCTTCTATAAGAGGTATATTGATATGCACTTGTTTCAGAATATCCAAGAATTTTCTGAACTGGTGCTTTTGCTGCTGTTTCTTGAGCTTTTGGGGGAATGGTGCTGGCAGATGGATGTCCTCTATGTGCTCCTTTCTTGGGGGCTTAGTCTGGGGAGGATTATCCTTTTCAGGGCTGCCTTCATGTTCTGCTGCTGGGGAGTTAGTGTTGGTGCTGCTGGGGCGATTAGTGTTGGTGCTACTAGGGCAGGCATGCTTTTTTGGTCTGGTTGTACTGCTGGCTATTCCACCATCTTGGGTTCATCCAACTGCTTCCCACTCCTTGTAGATATAGCCTTGCAATGTTCATAAGTGGATTTAGCTGCTGTTTGTGAGCTACTGGATGATGCACTAATAGTTCGACTGTTGTAGATTTTAGTGAACTGCCCAAATTAGGTCTTCGGGTTCTTAATGGCAGCCTCCTGGTTGTTCATCTTCATCTCCGTCCTATCCATAAAAGACTCAGTTTTTTAAATAAATGTATTTGTATGAACAATAAATTCACCGGTTTGCTTGATAAAAGTTTGCAGAGATGCTTCTAGTGAATTATTATGTTGTGGTTGTTGAGTCTGCTGCCGGGACTAGTTCTGCTGGTAGCCTCCCTGTAGCTGTTGTGGGTTTGCAGCTGTCTTTGGGTTGCTCTAGGAGAAGTTGGGATGGTTTTTCCATTCGGGATTATAGGTGTTCTGGGTATGCCTGCTATTCCTCTCGTATCCTCCCATATAGTTCGCAGATGCAGTGCTGGCAGAGGAATCGTGGTTGCCCCCACATTCGCCACAAAATGGCTCCACAACTTTTACTTCATAGGCCTTCCCAGGGGATTTCACAATCTTCATAACCAGCTTCGTTAGGGTATCGAGGCGGGTGTTAATAGAGTATGAGGCTTTTACCTCACTTGCAGTGGTTGGCCGCCTTGTGCCGCCTCGGCGGGCGGTCGGGTACATGTAATCATTTTTAGCGGCTATGTTCAGTATTAACAATGCTTCCCTGAGGGTCTATCTAGGAGGATCTCGTTGATCGAGGCATATGTCATTATCCGAGTTGGGTAGTTAACCCCGTTATAGAATATAGATACCTGATTCCAAGCCGGTAGACCATGTAGTGGACAGTTATTCAGCATCCGTTGGTACCGCTCCCATGCCTCGTACATCGCTCGTCATCCCCTTGTCTAAAGGTTGTGATCTCATTCGCAGCCTATCAGTGACATTGGATCGGCTGAAACGGTCTAGAAAATCTTTGCAGAGCTCCGTCCATGTATTAAAAGATCCGACTGGCTGGTTATTCAACTATTGCTTCGCCCTATCGCTCCGTGAATAGGGAAATAGTCTCATTCGTAGTACATCCTGGTGAATCCCGTGTATCTTAAATGCTCGGCAAATGTTCAGGAATCCTCGTAAATGCTTCCAAGCATCTTCTGTGGTAGTCCCTCCAAAGTGCCCTAGTGTGTTTATCATGTTGAACATGACGAGCTTTAATTCAAAGTGGTCCGACCCTATGTCAAGTTCCGTAACTATTGGGCCGAACCCTCGGAATTCATGCTCAAGGTATTCTCTGGTAGTTCGAGCGGGCTGGGGTTGCTTGGGCAAATCAGGGGGATCCTGTCGTGGTAGGTCTTGCGGACCTCTGGGCAGCAAGTCTTGCTACCTGCCCCTGTCGTTTGCGGCATCATTTGGTGGGTCCTCGTTTACCATTGTTTCTTCCTTTGCTTTTCCCTTGTCTTCTTTGTTTCACGTTCGAGATCGTCGTAAATGAGGAGATTTCCTTTAGGGTTGACCCTGGTCATACACTTTCAAAGGACACGGTAACATTTTTTTGATTAAAAATAATGATAAAATAAAAAGTGCAGAAATTGAAAAACGAAATTCGCTGTTACCAATCCCTGGCAACGGCGCCAAAAACTTGCAGGGCGTGTAGGTGTTCCCTTTTTGTGAGAACGCAAGTGCACACTCCTGCCAAGTTATAGTATAAAAGATTTCGAATCCCACGAGGATTGGACAACTTATCTCGTTTCGTAGTCCCTGTACAAGGTAAAATAAAAGCACAAGTGAATTCATTGTTGGATTGAAGAGTAACGTAATGTAAAGCACAAATAATAATAGAGGTGATCAGGTTGATAGAGCAGGCATGGTTATGCTACCACATAGTGTGAAATTGCGTTGTGAAGGTAGAGTTATTTTGTGCTGCCACGATATGCTGCCTGGGCGGGTATGGCGGGCGGCAGGCTACAACCCTGTCACGTGGCAATAGCGGGTCACTACCACTGCAACTTTCATTGTCTCGGTTGGTGGAGCGGAAATAAGTCATGGCGGAAAGTCTTGCAGATACTCCAAGTTCGGCGGGATAGTCGACATTGATCCCTCATATTTCTAGGTAAGAATGCTCGAGAGCTAACGTGACATAGGCAATACCTAGCAATCTCCGTGTCAACTTAACACAGGCTAGTCAACTCGGTTTGTAATCCCTCTTAGCCGCTGAAACTTGTGGACTCGTGTAGAACCAAGTTAGTCACGCCTCAGCACGTTGTGACCGTACTTAACCCTTTCGCGAGCCTTGCACTTTCGTGCCCGACAAATGGATTCTCTCAACTGACTAATGTAGAATAATTGAAAGAATGAAGTGCACAGATTAAGCAAACTTGGAATATTTTATTGAAAAATAACTAAAAACCTAAAACAATTGTTTCACAACTAGTTTACAACATAACCCTAACCCAAGTGGAGTTTAGAACATGGAGGCGGCAGAGAATACTAGAGAAGTGTATATAAAACCTAAGATGATTTGAAGTAGGAGTACAATGGGTATTTATAGACTCAAGACTAGGATAAGTCCTCCTTAAAGTAGAAGTCCTCAAAAGTAGCTTTCCATCTTTAATATGACTTAGGAAGGTGTTTCAAACCTTTCCTAAATCCTCAAACCTTGTTTCTTTGTCCCTCAAGGACTTCTAAAATCATTCACACTCACCGATTACGTTTCGCTTGCTCGTCGAAACGCTATCTAAGCTCCCGGCAATTCCGGATCAACACCAAAGGTGTCTGAAGATGTCTCCCCTATTCATAAAAAATAAGAGCAGAGGATTAATGCATCATCATGCATTGAAATCATCAGCCAACTAAGCAAACTCGCTGCTCTACTCACAAGCACCATTTCAGCCACCAAAAACAACCGAAATGACCTCCAAACTCTTCCAAAACAAAGCCCAACCAAGATCTATCACTTCTAAACATTTCTAAACCTCAATCAACATCAAAAACCACCATAAACTCGTCCTTATACCTCCAGCTATAGTAGAACACCAAAACCACCCCAAAAACCACCATTCTAGCATGCAAAACTTAGGAATCCAAACTTATTCGGGATTCGTTAGATAAAATCTCATTTATAACATCAATTACCATCCAAAATACATTAGAAAACAACCTCAAAATAGAGCCTAACCAACAACCACGAAAATCATCAAGATCTCTCCAAAAATCTTGAGTTTTAATACAATTTCATGTTTCTAACATTAAAGCAACTCAAAAACAATTAACAAAGGATTGATAACTTGGGGATTTCAGTAAAGAACTGATCATTAGAGGAGAAGGATGAAGCTTACCTCTAATGGATAATTTATCCTTGATTTGGGCAAGTTTTCTTGAAAATCCAAAGTGAAAACAAGAGGATTTGATGTGGAAAAGATTATGAATCAAAAGGAGATTGAAATATCATCAAAAGCAATGAAAATCAGAGGCTAATTGATGGAGGAAAGGTGTTTTGCTGAAAGGAAATTGAGAGAAAATGAAATGAGAGAAAACTAACGTAAGGTAGTTATGAAAAGTCAAAGATAGATTTCCTTTTTAATTATCCTTATTTCCCTTAATTAAAACTTTATTAAAAATATCCAAAATAAGGAGAAATCTGATTAAAAACATTTTGGTAAAATTAGCTCCTTAAAGATTCAAAGTTTCAATCCTTTACAAAACAATCACTATTCAACTTTTGCAAAAACTATGATTTGGTCAATACACCGAAATGTAGTATTTCCAAACTTATTTTGTAAAATTGTTTTTACCATAATCTTTCATATAATAAATGAAGATTTTTAGATATTTTCAATAATTTTAAAGCATCCCGAACTAGGTGTTCCCTAAATCTCCCTTAAAGGTTCGAACCGTTCTCGACCGGTCCGATTCAAACTCTAAAACATCTAGGCCCAAAATCAGGGCGTTACACAGTAGGTTGTAAATGGATATTTACAGTGAAATACAATTCCGATGGTAGTGTGGAGAGATTTAAGGCTAGACTTGTGGCCAAAGGATTTACACAATCTTGTGGAATAGATTATGAAGAAACTTTTGCTCTTGTTGCAAAACTAAATTCAGTTAGAGTGTTGTTATTTTTGGCAGAAAATAAAGACTGGGAACTTCATCAAATGGACTTTAAGAATGCATTCTTGAATGAGACTCTAGAAGAAGCGGTCTACATGAAAATTCCTCTAGGTATGAAACTACATCGTAGTGATCAAAAGGTTTGTAAATTGGAAAAATCTTTATATGGATTAAAACAATCTTAAAGGGCCTGGTTTGATAAATTTACTAGAGTCATTCTTAAAAATGGCTACAAGCAATGTCAAACCGATCACACTTTGTTTGTAAAAACAACTCCATGTGGAAAAGAGGCAATTCTAATTGTTTATGTAGACGATATTATCATTACAGGAGGTGATGGTTATATAATAGAACAACTAAAGAAGATACTAGCCTTTGAATTTGAAACCAAGGATCTTGGAAATCTTAAATACTTCTTGGGAATGGAGGTAGCAAGATCCAAGATGGGCATTGTTATTAATCAGAGAAAATATATTTTAGATTTTCTTGAAGAAACTGGAATGATGGGTTGTAAGCCAGCAAAAACTCCCATGGAGATCAACTTGAAGTTAAGGAAAGATGAGTTGGGAATTCTCGTTAACAAGGAACAATACCAAAGACTTGTGGGGAAATTAATTTATATGTCAATTACACGACCAAATATAGCATTTTCTGTCAGCATTGTAAGCCAGTACATGTGTGACCCGAGAGAGGAGCACCTTGATGCAGTCTACAGAATTTTAAGGTATCTAAAAATGACTCCTGGCCGTGGTTTGATTTTCAGAAAGAATGAAGACAGAACAGTAAAAATCTTTACTAATTCAAGTTGGGCTGAAGAGTTAACGGACCGGAGGTCAACTAGTGGATATTGCTCCTTTGTTTGGGGAAATTTGGTGACATGGAGAAGTAAAAAATAGTCAGTTGTGTCAAGAAGCGGTGCTGAGGCAGAATATAGAGCTCTTGCTTTGGGAATTTGCAAGGGAATGTGGCTTAAGAGACTTTTGGCAGAACTGGGACTTGATAGTCGAAGTCAATTCGAATTGCAAACTAATAGCCAATCAGCTATTAGTATTGCTAAAAATCCAGTCCAACATGACAGGACAAAGAATGTGGAGATCGATAGACACTTTATTTCAGAAAAGGTCAACAATTGAGTGGTTAAACTTAACTTTGTCTCTGCAAAAGAAGCAGCTAGCCGATGTACTCACCAAGGCACTACCAAGAGTTACCTTTGACGAATTCATATCCAAGCTGGGACTTTACAATATGTACTCACCAAGAATGTGTAGATAATTAGCATGTAAAATAGAGATTAGATTGTAAATTGCATAAAGTTAGGAAATTATATTCCCAAATATTTAGCTGCTAACATTTAGGAATTTAACAATAATATAGCTGATGATTTTTTGTAATTTTCCTAGATTTGTCTCCTTTTGTAACATATAAATAGGTACTACTTTATCAATAAAAGTGATCAAGAAATACAGAGAAATAATCTTTCTTCTATATATATATCACTTTTCTACACATTCAACCAGAGGGGAAAATCGAAGACATACTGGTAAAAGTTGTCAAGTTTATTTTCCCTGCTGATTTCCTCATTTTGGACTGTGAAGTATATTAGAATGCATCCATCATCCTTAGGAGACCATTCTTAGCCACAGGGAGGACCTTGATAGATGTGGAAAAAAGGGAGCTAACAATGAGGGTGAATGACCAACAAATCAAGTTGAACGTCCTACAAGCTTTTAAAAGAGCCGATGACCCAGAGGAATGTCAATTCATCCATGTCTCGGTAGAAAATGACCCTAACACAGCAAAAGATCATTCTAGAATTTCCTACCACGACGGTCATCCCTGCAATAACCCTGAATCATAGGAACAAAAGGATCACGATAAGCAGCAGTTCGAATAGGAAAAGAATCCACTGCCTTGGCAGCACCCGCCTGGGTAGGTAGCCCTCACTCACGGTGCAACCACAATTAAATCTTCAAAAGGTGGCCATGAATTCAAAGTCAATGGGCAACTCTTGACACACTACACGGGAGCCCATGTTATGAGGGATAAGGCCATGGTTACTTTAGGGGATGCAATCTGATGCACTCCCTTAGTAGCTGAATTTTTATTTTTTTTGCATTCCATATTTTTCTTGTTTTTCTTAGGATCATATTTTCAATTTCAGCATTTATTTCATGAAAATATTAATTTCAATTTTATATTAGTTGATTAATGAATTCTTTTCATTTTTTAGGAAGAGAGACAGAATTTAAGGAAGCAACCCATTAAGCCACCCACATAGCCGCTCAACAAGTCGTCCCAACGGCTACATTCCGCAGGGCCACCGCTCTCCGTCTCACCCCACCAGCCTCTCCAACAAATCCGCAGGGCCACTGCTCTCCATCTCACGACTCCTTCGACGTTTCTGATGATGACTCAAAACTCGTCACAGCAGCACCTGCGACGGCATAAACATCCAGGAGCCAGAAGTATAATTGCATCTCGGTTGACTCGGACGAGGAAGAGTCTGATTATACTGTTCTAGTCACCAGAAACACACCGCCCTCTAGAATCCAACCACGAAGGACTTCAAAGCTTGTTCAACCATCTCCTTTAAAGAGGCGGCGGCTAGACTTGTCTGATGATGAAGACGAAGTGGCCCAAAATTCATCATCTTCTTTTTAAATGTAACATGTTTCTTTTTCCTTTGATTTTTCAGTTTTTCTTTTTTTATTATTATTTTTTATGTTATGTATTTTTCTTATTTTGTTGCATTGAGGGCAATGTCCGCCTCATGTTTGGGGGAGGGACACTCCACCTTATTGTAGCTTATATGTAGTTGCATATTAGTTAATAATCTTAGTTGCATTGTATTTATCTCTTCTTTAATGAAAAAGAACTTGTTAAACAACTTATGCCTATGATAGAATAACCGACAACTCGCACCATTAAAAAGTACCTTTAATTTTTTGGTAGCATGAAGATGACTTAGAAATCTATTAAAGTGTTATTTATCCTTAACACAATTGTGGCGGGTTGATTGATAGAATGAAGTAGTAAACATATATTGTTTAATTATTTGGTACTTTTAATTCACATGCATTATAGGACGCCGCCTCGGCAGCTGAAGTTGTCAATACTACAAGGAAAGCTGTCGCGGCAGGTAAGAAAAAAATGCAATCCTAGAGGTTCCCGAAACAAGCTCTAGTCGTAATAAATATATTTTGCTATGTTGCTTAGAGGTACCCAAAATTAGCTAAGTCTTTTGTTCACTTAAAAAGTTCTTGAAGAACAACTTGTACACAATTCAGCACACACTTGATCACAAGTATTATAGTTTGTTTCAGAGAAAATTCATGCTATCCTACACACTAAAATGATATAGGTGCCACGGCCTTGAGGCATGAAATCAAGTTAAAGATAGATTCCTTTTGTTGAAGTATGGGTAAGTACTTGTTAGGTTTTGCATCAGTTGATGACAAGCAATAGTTCGAGTTTGGGAGTGTGTAAAGTACCTAAAAGTCCTATATTTATGCCCATTTTAGCTCATATTGTCACTGTTCTTAAGCCCATTTTAGTGCATATTTAGGTTTCCATGCTTATTTTACAGTATCTTTCCTCCACTCAGCCTATTATAGTATTTATGATTATATATGGAGAAAAGACATTGTTTTTGTTGTATTTGCATTATAGGTTACAGGAGACTGCCGCTGGCACCTACTGTGATAGCAGAGAAGAAGAATGAATGGAGAGAAGGAGAAAGCATAATGATCACATCTAGTCACACAGGACGAACCATCATTGCAGAGAAGAACTGTACTGACGCAGTTCAAAGAATGAGACGCCGAGATAGACTGCCGCCAGCACAGCCGTCGCGGTGGCACATGAGTGATTGGCCAAATGGGAGTGCGACATGAAGAGGAGAATTCCCTAAATCAGCAAAACCAAGCCACGTGGCGAATAAAGCCCAGGAGCACCCATAGATGACGTGAGAAGACCCAAACAAGGAAGAAGCTTGCAGCCCAAGAAAGCCCAAAAGAGGAGTTATTTTGGAATCAAACACTCAGACATTTAACATCATTTAATTCCAACTTAAATTCCTCCCAAAGAGAGACTTCTTCCCAAGTATGGTTTTCACATGTAACCACCTATAAAAAGAGGGCTTGACCGAATTGGAAGACAAGAAGGAGAGCTTAGGATTATTAGAATTCATTTTTGTATTTTCTTATTCACATTATGTTCTAAACTTTTCTTGGGGTTAAGATTGTTTTGTTTATTAGTTGTGAGTACGATTGTAATTAGTTAAACTTTTTATGCAATTCAAGTCAAGGTTTGTTTATTTCATGTTCTTCGTCTTTGTTTGCAATAGAATCGAGAGATCTTTGTGAGCACATCCATTTATTTCAATTCGAGAGAGTTAAAACTCAAGAAAGGGATAAACACGATTTCCTCCAATTAAGGCGAAAATCAACTTAGCATAGAAGTAAGTCTAGGTTTAAGGCGGCTAAGAAGGAACGTGGGAAGGTTGTTGTTAAATCTAGGTTTAAGCCGAGAGGTATTGTTAAAGAGTGGGCATCAAGAGTATTCAAACTTATGTGATAAGTCAGAATAAGTTTAGGACGTTCTGTCGAACCTTGAAGGCCCACCGAGTTCCCCGACGTGGCAGTGTTCAATCTGTCACCAGTCGTGGCGGCGATATCAACTTTGCATTGTTGGGTCACGTCGGTACGCCCCGTGGAGCAGCGGAAAAACTAATCCGATGTAATCCAGCCAAGATCCATGTACAGGAATGAATCGGGGGTGAAAAGACGAAGAGTTACCTTTTAAAACTTTGGAAACTGGAAAACCGACGGTATGTCAGAATAACCATGTCAAGTAAAACCGAAATCGTCACAGGTTCGCAACGACCTCTACGGAGTCCACCCGAAAAAACGAACAAAGTTTTCGCCTCCCTAACACTTATGGATAAATTTCGACAGGTTTGAACACCTTCCAGGTACAAGTCGAAATCCCTCCAAGGATTCCTGAGGGAGTCTGAAATCAACCAGGAGTTCAACCGGGACTTGCAATCGAGCAAGGGAACCTTTAGGGATTTGCCAGGGGGCAAGTAGAACACCAGAAAAATATCGAACAGTTTCTCAGAAAGCTTTCTGGGATATGTCGAATTCCAGTGGGGAATCCCTAGGGGTGTTGTCGAAATCTTCAAGAGGAGGAAGAGAGATGATTTGGTTGCTAGCCCTTGTCCCTTTAAATAGTATTCAAAGACTTAATTCTAGTTGAATTCCTTAAATCCAACTTCAACCAAAATTCATAGAATCTAATTCTACTTGAAATTGGTTTATATTAAATATACATTATATTTAATAATATTAAATGATATATATATATATATATATATATTTAATTATGTAAAATCTTATTCTACATAAAACATGGATTTAAATATACATTATATTTAATCCAAATATATATATATTTTTATTATATAGAATCTCATTCTATCTTTACTTGGATTTAAATATATTTAAATATTTTTTTTTAATTATGTGGAATCTAATTCTACATAAACTTGGAATTAAATATACATTATATAAATTCCAAATATATATTTAAATTTCTAGAATCTTATTCTATAATATTTAAGTCTCTAAATATTTTCCATACTCTAAATAATATTTGACAAATACAATATTTATCCAATATTATTCCCATTTAAGGGAGTTGCCGATTTCCCCTATCCCATAGGGGTTTTTCGGCAACCTCCCTAAAATAGGGAGTACAGTTTCCAATTTTTGTTCGTTTCATTCGAAGGGTGTGACCCTTGTAGGTTCATGCAACGTTAGCAGCAAAATTAGAATTGTTCTAATTTTTACAAACAATGAGTGGTATCTAGCAATACATCATTGCTACCTAAGTTGCATGAAGTCATTGTTTGACTTTCCTAATTCCTAAATAAACTTCATTTATGTATTTTATCCTTTTGTCCTTTATATCTAAGATGAATACAAGTCATGGGTTAGTCACACTTGCGTTGTCCATCTAGTGTTTCTTGATGTCTTGAGTAGATTATGATAAACGAATCTCTATGATATCTCATATCATAATATTCGAGCATGTCCATGCATTTTCAAATCTCACTCAATAAAGTGGCCGAAGATATTTCTCCCAGTATGTAGGAGGGACAAATCCTTTCTTGATCAACCATATTTCACTACATAGGTCATCACGTATCCAATCATCAGTCTTTATAATGTAGTAAGTTACGACACACGTTTGACTATGACAAAATACGCAAATCTTTATGTTAAAATCATGTTGATCTCAAGTCTGAGGATTATACATATGTTTATCATGAGCAATGTTGTGACTGTCACATAATTACCCAAGAAACATGATCATAGCGGGTCAATCCAGTATGTTGTTCCCTAACAAATACTTATGTGTTGATTTTGACATCTCTATGTCAATGACAACGCTTGTCATCAACCACATATTAGTCTTTATATATTATCATTGTCTATACCCGTAATAATATTCGACTAAGGATCCTATTTAACTATAATCGTATTATTGTATGGACATTATTATCCAATGGTTAGTTTGATGCACAGAAACATACCAAATGATAATAATGGCAATGCCATTACTTGATAAATCTAGTAAAATAGTATGTCTATTCAATCATCATATGATTGGTCTTTGGGCATACTCCAACAATCTCCCACTAGTACTAAGACCAATTATTCTCGTATCTAATACGATATGGCTTAGTGTAACTGACATGTTTATGTTGTGTCAAAAGCTTTGTCAGGGAGTTGACAAAGTTATCAACTTTGTGCGTATGTTGCATACTTTAAAATCTCCAAGATGTAAGTACTTTAGAATATGTTTGGATTTATTGATGAGATCTGGGTTTTATTTGCTTACGCAAAGGTTCCATCATAACAGAGTTATGTAGCATCTAATATGTTGAGAACAACCCTTAGTTCAGAAGTGAACCCAATAGATCCAAACATCATTCTTTATTGCTATGTCGACTGTAATACATTCAGCCTATGTTGTAGAGTTAGATACCGTCTCATGTTGCTAACTCGCAGTATCTTTTATTAACGCAAAACGGATTGCGATCTTTAGTTCCTTTTGATGAGTATGTCATCTACAATACAATACTTAGGAAAGTAACAATGCTCCCACTAGCTCTTTTGAAAATAAGACTCCTCTTTGTTTCTAGATAAACCAAACCTTTTGATTGTATCTTCCGAAACGAATATCCTAACTTCGAGAAGCTTGCCTTAGTCTACGGATAGACCTTTGTAGCTTACATATCTTCCAAGTGTTTACTGGAGTGACAAAACCTTATAGATGTGTCATGTACACAACTGTTTCAAGTTTTCCCTTAGGAATGTGGTTTTGACATTCCTTTATTTGATTCCATAATCATCGTATGTAACTACTTGCAAGTGAGATTAAGATAGATTAAACATAGCTACAAGGAAGATGCTTTATCATAGTCTATACTATGAAGTTTGTCGAAAACTTTTAGGACGAATCACCCTTTGTATGTTTTATCATCCATGTCGGTTTTTCCTTTTGAAAAACTCATCCATACCTCTTAGGTTTTACCCTTTTAGGTAACCAAAGTCCATACTTGGTTTTAGACATGGATACCATCTCATATCTCATGGCTCTAAGCCATTTCTCGAATTTTGGGCTCGTCATTGCTTTCTAATAAGACTTAGTCTTTATCTTGATCCGAAAAGAAGAGTGTTTCCATGTACGGATAGTGAGAAATCCATATTTCTCAAGTATATGGTATTCTCTTAAGGATCAACACAATGGTTGTGTTTTGTTCCAATGTTCCTTGATCATTTGTGGAACATTCTCAATCTTTGGTTCATAAATTTGTTGTCTAAAATTTCTTCACATTCCAAATCCCCTTTTTTTTCTTTTGTGAGAGGTAATATCTTTCGAGAGAAACTCTCTTTTGAGCAACAAATATTTTGTTCTCATTAAAGTTGAAGAAATAATATCCCTTTGTGAGAATTAATCTTTTTCAAGATAAACTCTGGTTTGAGAAACAAACACTTTGTTCTCGTTAGGATAAACAACAAAAGGAGTTTTTAAGGTTCGAACTTTGTAAACATTTTAACATGTAAGTAACCTTAAAACTTCAAAGGTATTCTAGAACAATTCTTAGTCCATATCTTATATGACGTTTCGGGGAAAAACACGATTAAGTATGAGAGTTGTTTTTCTAGTGTCTAAAGAAGTCGAAAATGACTTGTTCTGAATCAAAACATGTCTAACATATTTGATTCTCTTTCAAGGAATTTTTTGTTCCACTTGTGGGATTTAATTATGGGACAATCCCATATTCTTTAAAAGTTCATTAAACTTTAAATATTCTTGAATTTGATCTCATCAAATTACCTTAATACTTTTTATGAGTTTGAGATTAGTCATTTGTAAATATTATTGATTTGATTAGTTTAAAGATCATTGATTCGTTGTGCCATAAGAGATTAAAAAATAACATTTAAATAATTTCAAAATTAAAAATATCTTGTCCTTACAAGATAACTAAAACTTAGGCACAAAATAATAATCTTAAAAACTAAAACAAATCTATTTAAGCAAAAACACATGTCCTAATGGATGATGTAGCAACTCTTGCTTTATTTCCATTCGCAGGTCCATGTCTATTGTGATGCCTTCTCTTTAGAAGCCTCTGAGGTTGATGCCTCGCTCGTTTTTGCTTTCTTGACTTCTTGTAGGTGTGCGGGGCAGTTTCTCTTCCAATGTCCGGTCTGGCCGCAATGGAAACATTTTCCATCCTTCTTGATTCCCTTCTTAGGTTTCAATGCCTCCTTTCCATCGGTTTTGGTCTTACCATCACCTTTAGACTTTGCTGCCGATTTACCTTTCTTCTTGCCCTTGCGGACCATCAGAACAGGTTTAGGTCCTACCTTCTTCAGGTTGATTTCAGCAGTTCTCAACATGCCGAGCAACTGTGGCAACGTCTTGTTAATTTCATTCATATTGAAATTAAGGACGAACTGATTGAAACTATCCGGCAACGATTATAGGATGACACCAGTAGCTAATTCGTCTTTCAGTGGAAAGCCGAGCTTCTCCAACGTTTGTATGTAGCCCATCATTTTGATGACGTGAGCTTCTACGAGAGATCCCTCACTCATCTTGCATTGAAACAGAGCTTTAGAGGCCTCGTACCTCTCTTGACGAGCTTTCCCTTCATAAATCTCCTTGAGATTTTGAATCATATCATAAGCTACCATGTCGTCATGTTGCTTCTGAAGCTCAGGGGTCATGGAGGCAAGCATAAGACAACTGACATCCAGCATGTCGTCCATGTGTTTCTTAAACTTGTCTTTGTTTGCTCTGGAAGCAGTGGTAACTAGTTCATCAGGAACAGGTTATTCAATGACATATTCCTTCTTTTCTTGTTTGAGAACAATTCTCAAATTGCGGAACCAGTCAAGGAAGTTTATGCCATTGAGCTTATCCTTCTCAAGGATAGATCGCAGAGATAGAGTATTATTTGCCATTAATTCTACAACAAAGAAAATATGCTACATAAGTTTTACTAAATTTTAAAATTTATAGATAGGTCTTTACTATAAATTTACTCTCATTATTTTCTTCAAAATTAAAAACCCTCTAGTTTTAATTTCGAAAAAACGTTTCGATAGTTTTTCTAGTGAGTGAGGATCCGTATTTCACCATTCCTAAATCAGCTTTGGCCAGTCTTTTAGGAAATGGTTATTTAGGTAAGTAACACCTTACTAATTACATCTCATGTAATTCCTCATCTTTTGCCGAACAACTCTTGTTCTTTAAATCATCTTATGAATATCCCAAACTTTTAACCACTAGGTTTTCTAATCCTATTAGAACAACCCAACTAAGTCAATACCAATATCTCAACTGGCGAATATCACTAGCTTATTCTTCGCGTTTAACTAAGATAGATAAATGTGACATTACTATGGCAAAGCTCGCATTATATCGATCGAAGCTTTAACGAGGGTAAATATTGGATGGTTAAAACAGACTTAGAATTATAGTGAGGGATTTACTTAATTATCTCATCATTTTAACATTGATCCTATCAATAGAACTATGTTTAATCGTGCTTATAAAACATCCATTGCATCACATACAAGGTAAATATAAGCGGTAAATAAATATGCAATGATTATAGCCCTTCTTAACCTAAGGCGGCCCCTCCCAAGCCAATGGGAGGACCATTCTACTGAAGATAGATTCTGCTTCTGAAACGCCTGGTCCACCAGGGAAGGCCCACCACGCTGCTATGTTGGTCCTTGCTTTATCTCCATGAGTATTTACAATTTTCAGAAACTCGCGTTACATGCGAGGGAGTGAGATGAGAAGAGAAGTACAATAGAAGATAGAGAAAGGCACGACACGCAGGCCGTATTTATAAAAACCAAAACTATAAAGGTTATGGGCTATAACCATGCAAAACAAACACCGTGCAATCTAACATGCATTTCAAACATCGTGCGAACAAAGTAACGACGTGTTTACGGAGTTTTAAACTGATTACCCCTATGTTGCGGTTAATGGTCCAAAGAAGGATCATGAGATTTCATAAACCATTTGCGTTAACGAACAAATGCACCAGGTAGGTCAAAATGAAAGAGAGGTGGCGCACTAGGCACAATTAAGTACCAGGTCTTTGATAATGCCAATCCTAGACATGCATTTTTCATAACGTCTAACCATAACTCTTATGGATTCACCGTGAAAGATAGTTTGATAACTTTTATCAAATTAGAAGCCCTTTTAAGAGATTTCATAAATCTATGAAACTACGAACAACTACTTGTTCTCTAGACTAACTATTAGTCTCAACATGTTAACATTTAACATTGAAGACACCTAACATAGTTATGATTAACTCTTAATCATTTAGTGATAATCGAAATAAGTCTTTATTAGGTGTGATACGATAAACGATAAAAATATCTAAATCGAATCAAACAGCATGCATCTCATACATAAACATCACCCAAGAATTTAAGTCTGAATTCGTATGATACAAGTGGCTCTGATACCACTGTTGGGTCACGTCGGCACGCCCCGTGGCACATCGGAAAAATTAATCCGACGTAATCCAGCCAGGATCCATGTACAGGAACGAATCCGGGGTGAAAAGATGAAGAGTTACCTTTTAAAACTCTGGAAACTGGAAAACCGACGGTATGTCGGAATAACCACGTCAAGTAAAACCGGAATCGTCACAGGTTCGCAACGGCCTCTACGGAGTCCACCCGAAAAAACGAACAAAGTTTCCGCCTCCCTAACACTTAGGGATAAATTTCGACAGGTTTGAACACCTTCCAGGGAGAAGTCGAAATCCCTCCAGGGATTCCTGAGGGAGTCTGAAATCGACCAGGAGTTCAACCTGGAGTTGCAATCGAGCAAGGGAACCTTCAGGGATTTTCCAGGGGGCAAGTAGAACACCAGAAAAATATCGAACAGCTTCTCAGAGAGCTTTCTGGGGTATGTCGAATTCTAGTGGGGAATCCCTAGGGGTGTTCTCGAAATCTTCAAGAGGAGGAAGAGGGATGATTTGGTTGCTAGCCCTTGTCCCTTTAAATAGTATTCAAAGACTTAATTCTAGTTGAATTCCTTAAATCCAATTTCAACCAAAATTCATAGAATCTAATTCTACTTGAAATTGGTTTATATTAAATATACATTATATTTAATAATATTAAATGATATATATATATATATTTAATTATGTATAATCTTATTCTACATAAAACATGGATTTAAATATACATTATATTTAAATATATATTTTTAATTATGTGTAATCTAATTCTACATAAACTTGGAATTAAATATACCTTATATAAATTTCAAATATATTTTTAAATTTCTAGAATCTTATTCTATAATATTTAAGTCTCTAAATATTATCCATACACTAAATAATATTTGACAAATACAATATATATCCAATATTATTCTCATTTAAGGGAGTTGCCGATTTCCCCTATCCCATAGGGGTTTTTCGGCAACCTCCCTAAAATAGGGAGTATGGTTTCCAATTTTTGTTCGTTTCAATCGAAGGGTGTGACCCTTGTAGGTTCATGCAACGTTAGCAGGAAAATTAGAACTGTTCTAATTTTTACAAACAATGAGTGGTATCTAGCTATCATTGCTACCTAAGTTGCATGAAGTCATGGTTTGACTTTCCTAATTCCTGAATAAACTTCCTTTATGTATTTTATCCTTTTGTCCTTTATATCTTAGATGAATACAAGTCATGGGTTAGTCACACTTGCGTTGTCCATCTAGTGTTTCTTGATGTCTTGAGTAGATTTTGATAAACGAATCTCTATGATATCTCATATCATAAAATTCGAGCATGGACATGCATTTTCTAATCTCACTCAATCAGGTGGCTGAAGATATTTCTCCCATTATGTAGGAGGGACAAATCCTTTCTTGATCAACCATATTTCACTACATAGGTCATCACGTATCCAATCATCAGTCTTTATAATGTAGTCAGTTACGACACACGTTTGACTATGTCAAAATACGTAAATTTTTATGTTGAAATCATGTTGATCTCAAGTCTGAGGATTATACTTATGTTTATCATGAGCAATGTTGTGACTGTCACATAATTACCCAAGAAACATGCTCATAGCGGGTCAATCTAGTATGTTTTTCTCTAACAAATACTTATGTGTTGATTTTGACATCTCTATGTCAATGACAACGCTTGTCATCAACCACATATTAGTCTTTATATATTATCACTGTCCATACCTGTAATAATATTCGACTAAGGATCCTATTTAACAATAATCGTATTATTGTATGGACATTATTGTCCAATGGTTAGTTTGGTGCATAGAAACATACCAAATGATAATAACGGCAATGCCATTACTTGATAAATCTAGTAAAATAGTATGTCTATTCAATCATCATATGATTGGTCTTTGGGCATACTCCAACATGCATCACAAGACTTTTACGAGTTCAATGCAGTTTCACACTACGACACAACTCAATCTGACCCATCTTCTTATTCTGATTACTCAATCTTTCTATTATCCGTTTTCTTTAAGTTTATGCAACTTTCTCAACCCAACCTAAATCAATTGTGTTTTTACTTTTCTCTGTGTAGGAATTTAATCTTGAAGTAGCTATCCAGTCCCTGAGGAGACGGTAATCTTTAATATTACAACTAGGCATCAGTTTACACTTGCACTTTAAGCAGGACTATTTCATGACTTACAATTAGCTCTCCAGATGGTCCAATAGCTTCCTCGAGCAGCTTCCAGCTTCTCCTCTTCTACCCTCTTTGCTGCCTCAGAGGTATCTGCCTGGGCGGGTACCTGTGCACAGTTAGAAAACCCACCTGAGCATTATCTTTTAGATAAAATCAATTAAGTTCATCAAATAAGGCAGAATATCTAATCTATGCTATTTTGTGTATGTTGACCTAATAAATGCAACTAAACTAAACTTAAGAACAACAATAATTGAGCTAAACTAGGGCATAAATATAGAACTTTTGCACACTTAACAATAAGAGTTTGAAATATCTAATGTCTCAAAAAGAGTTGAATCTTAGGGAATGAAGATGGTTGAAGTTGCTTAAAGATTACGATCTGACAATAGAGTATCACCCTGCAAAGGCTATTGTTGTGGTCAATGCTTTGAGTAGGAATGCGGCTGTAGAGTTGAGGGTGATGTTCGCTCGGTTGAGTTTGTCACAAGATGGTGGTTTGGTGGCTGAGTTGCAAGTGAAGCCATCGTTCGTAGTGATGATTAAGGAGAAGCAGTTGCTTGATGATTCTTTGGTGCCTCGTGTTCTAGATATAACAGATGGTAATGCAACATATTTTTGTTTTAATGATGATGGTGTTCAGTGCTTTAAAAGTCGAACAGTTGTGCTGGAGGATATTGAGTTGAGGCTCACTATTTTGACTAAGGCCGATAGCAGTCCTTTTGCTATGCATCCTGGTAGTACAAAAATGTATCGTGGATTGAAAGATGAGTACTGATGGGTTTGGTTGAAGAAGGATGTTGCTGGTTTTGTGAGCAAGTGTATGGTTTGTCAGTGTACGAAAGCTGAGTATCAATTTCCTTCCATGTTGTTGCAACTTTTGAGAATACCGGAATTGAAATGGGAAAGGATTACGATGGATTTTGTGTTTGGTTTGCCTTTGACCCCGGCAAAGATGAATTCTATTTGGGTAATTGTAGATCGCCTTATGAAGTGTGCGCATTTTTGGCTGTGCATATTACGTATACGTTGGATAAGCTGGCAGAGTTGTACATTGTCGAGATTGTGAGGTATCATGGTGTGCCTAAATCTATAGTGTCAGATAGAGATCCAAGGTTTACAATTAGGTCTGGGAGTGCTTACATCAAGCGTTGGGTACATGTTTGAATTTCAGTACCTCGTATCATCCTCAGAAAGATGGTCAGTCTGAGCGAGTTATCCAAGTGCTTAAGGATATGTTGAGGTGTTGTCTTATAGATTTCCAAGGTTCTTGGGAGAAACAATTGCCTTTTATGGAGTTTGCTTATAATAATAGTTTTCAAGCGAGTATACAAATGGCTCAATATGAAGCTTTGTATGGAAGAAAGTGTAGAAGGCCTCTTTATTGGGCGGAGGCGGGGCAAAAGTTGGTTTTCTTGCAGGATTTGCTTAAGGGAACGACTGAGAAGGTAAAGCTTATTTGTGATATGTTGAAGGCTGCATTGGATCGTCAAATATCTTACGCGGATTTAAAGCGTAAGAAGATTGATTTTACGGTTGGAGATTGCGTGTTCTTGAAGATATCGCCTTGGAAGAAGGTAATGAGATTTGGACGTAAGGGTAAGCTTAGTCCAAGGTTTATTGGACTATATGAAATACTGGAGCGTGTTCATCTTGTTGCTTATCAGTTGAGGTTACCTCCCGAGTTGAAGAAAATCATGATGTGTTTCATGTTTCAATGTTGCGAAGGTATAGATCGGATCCGTCTCATGTTATGCCTGTTGAGGAGATTGAGTTGAATCCGTATTTGTCTTATGATGAGGAACCTGTTGGAATTCTTGATTCTAGTAGCAAATTTCTTCATAGTAAGACGATTGAACTTGTGAAGGTGTTGTGGCGACATCGAGGAGTTGAGGAGGCCACTTGGGAAAGCAATGCGGACATGTTAAAGTAGTTCCCGCACCTATTTCCTTTAGGTAAAATTTCAAGGGCGAAATTTCCTAAGTGGGGGAGAGTTGTAATGCCATGGTTTAGGGCCTAGAGTTTTTAAAGGAGTTTTATTTAGATTAGAGATCCGGGTCAGTATAGAGTCGGTTCATGGAAAACTTAATTCGGGATGTGACAAAAGTGTGCGAAAAAGTGTTAAAATCCTCTATATATATATATATATATATATATATATATATGTATATATATATATATATATATATATATATATATATTGAGGGAAAGTAAAATCAATTTCGGAAAATAAGTTTTGGAACGTTAAGATTTCGGTTTGGTGACTATTTTGTAAAAAGTGCAAATTTGGTTTTTAAGGACTAAATTAAAAATTGTCCAAGATTTAGAATCTTTAGGGAGCTTATATCTATTTTGTGAACCTTTTTCCCTCAAATTGACCATTTTAATTGTTTTAATTAAAAAAGGATTTTAAAGGGGATTTTAAAGTAAAAAGGAAATTTTAATAGCCAAAAGAGATTTCATGTAACTAACTCTTCTCTCAATTACTAATCAGAAAAACACTCTTTTTTTTCTCTAAAATTTCAGAGGATTTCATTTTCTCATATCTTTTTGGTTAGCCAATGATTTCTTTGAGTTTCGTTTCAATTTTTCCTTAAGCTATCTTGAGAGACTTCATCAAATCTTTTCATTTGAAGGGAAGAGGCAAGGTTAGATGTATGATTTCGTTCAACTCCTCTAATCAAGGTTCTTTAATGAAATTCAAAAGTCTTTGGTTTCCTAAATATGTTTATTAACTAAGTTTCATGTTTTGATTAATGGAAAATTGATTAATCTAGCTTTTCTTGGTGAATTTCTAAGTAATTCGTTTGGGTACTATTTTGATTGATTTGAGAATGATTTTAAACTTGATTTGGATATTAAATGATGTGAGAATAATGGTTTTGTAATAATAATCTCGAAATAAGATGGATCTCTAATTGTTAGATTGTTAGATTTTGGGTTTTTGATGTATTAGTGTGAAATCTTAGTTGCTAGAGGTATAAGGATGTGATTAGGTTGATTTTGGATGTTGATTGATGATTAAAATGGGATGGAAGTGTTGGACTGTGGCTGGGCTGAGTTTAGAGAGCAATTGAAGGTGATTTCAGTTGTTTTAAATGGGTATTTTGGTGCTTTAGGGCAGAGCAGCGAGATAATTTAAGTTTCTGGTGATTTTAATGCATTAATCCTCTATTGTTATGTGGTATAAATAGGGGAGAATATATCGGAAACAATCGGTGAAATTATGGGGGCTTCAGACGCTTAATTTTCCAGCGGTGAAGATTGGTTTCGCGAGTCGGTGAGTGAGAACGTGTTTTCCAGCTTTGAAACACTTAAATGGTGGTTTTGGAACTTAATGTAAGCTTGTAATGCTTTTCTAAGTTCGAAAGTAAGTAAAAGGATTTTCTCCCTCGGATTGTGCTATTATGAATTGTTAATGCACATGTTATTTTATTTTAGCTAAAAACAATTTTATAAGATTGAATTTCTAAAACTAGTTTAAATCGATAAATCTGGCTCACCTGAACCATCTATTCCCTCTAGCTAACTTCTAGGCCCAAAATCAGGGCGTTACAAAAATACCTCCCGACTTACCAACCGATGGCGAAAAATAGAATTGAAACACGTCTGTATACCACAACTTTTCACAATTTATTCATTAATCATCTCTATTTTGTTTCTAACAAGAAAACCATTTCAATACGTTGTTGTCGCAATAATGCCTAAGCTTCCTTTCTTTTTTTCGCTGAGCTTGGGCCCCTTATATTCCAGGACAGTACCCTCATCATATGGTCGAGGCCATTCAACGTGCACAAGCACAACAAGCGATGCTTAAGAAACCAAGGCCTATATATATACTTACACCCTTGTATATTAACTGAAAATAATCCTTGGAAGAGCTACCAGCTACGTCAGAGGCGAGAACGAAAGAGCTGCCCGAGTTTGTCATTGAAAGTTTTCAAGAAATGCAAAACGAACAACAAGAACAATGAAAAAGATGACTATGCGGAAGCAAAAAAACAGAATTTCCCAGGTATTGATACCATGTTGAGAAATGAAAGAGAATAAGAAAAATTTTATTGACAATTTGTATTCACCAACTTGATTTACACAGCTACCATACCCAGGTTATATACATGTACATGAAAAACCCTAGTTGGCTATGTAATCAACTAACCGGTCTAACAACTTTCCTAACAACTCTCATTTACACAATTAACAGCTCTCTCATTTATAGGTTTAACACTTCCGAGATGTATGAACTCTGTTTTAGAATAGATAATCTCGATATATCATGGCAGGCGTATAAAAAACATATACTATACACGCTTGTATCAGGTTTTGGGTTTGCAAGAGGAAGTTGGAAAGTTCTCTCTTAGTAGGGATAATTATGTGCTCTGTTGGCTGTTCTTTCGATTCGATAGGTTTATTACGAATTTATTTTAATAAGTATCCTTATATTGATACTGAAAGTTTTAGTATGATAACTTCCTTTTAAATCTATTCAAAAACAAAAACTTCCTTTCAAAATGTTAAGATTGGGCCCTAATGTCTAGGCGAGTCTAAAGGATTATATTGAAAATGTTAAGCTTGAGCCAATTGGTAATGTATAGGCCAGTTTCAAGGGATAGGTTGAATATTTTAAGCTTAAGGGTACAAGAAAATTTTTAATTAGCAAAAAAATTTAATTAAACTCGTGAAACTTTTTTCACTCAATTCAGCTCTTGAACCAATAAATTGAATCGATTAAGTCTTTTGATCAATATTGACTATTAAATCTTAATAATTTTTTTAGATATTACTGTCACATGATATACAACAGTTCTACCGTGTGACATTTACAGATTTTTTTAAAAAATGATTTTTATGTTTAGGAATTTTAAAAAAAATTAAATTAAAAAAATATGGAAATGTCAAGTGGAAACATGTGACACGGTGCACTAAATCAACTAATCTCAAAAATCCTTAGATTCACCAGTTAATGTTGGTCAAATAACTGAATTGATTCAATTCTTTGGTTCAAGAGTTTAGTTAGATAAAGAAAAAGTCCAAAAATTTAATTAATTTTTTTCCTAAAATTTTAAAAACTTCTTACACCTTTAAATCAATATTTTAACTAACGTAAATAGGAGTGTAATAGTAATAGTTTTATTCCACACTCTTTTATATTTCTATTTTGGTGTTGTTTTTAAATTGTTTTATGTGAAAATTCATGAATTAAGTTATATTCTTCTGATTATTTATTTCATGTCAATATATGCATGCTAAAATCTCTTATAGCGAAATTTAGTTCTCAAGTAGCACTTTAGGGGAATTTTTTTTTTCGAAAATTATTGTGGAATTTTTTATTTTGTGAAGTGAAGTAATGATTTTTTATTTCATCAAATATGATGATTTTACATGTTTTCAGAAATCATTGGGACTTCAAGATAACTTCTTAAAATCGCTAGGAAATTTTGACCGACTTTAGGAGAATTTTTCAACCATACAAGCCTGTAGAAATGTCTCTAGTTGGTGAAATAAAAAATCACCCACCCCATTTTACAAAATAAAAATCCCCACGTCATTATCCGGTCAACATTCCTAATTCCATTGATCATCTTAAGCAACAATTTATCATTAGATTTTGTTATAGGTTAGAGAAGGGTGAAAGTGTAACTTATGAAAAATATGAAGAGTTTTATTAAAAATTTATGATTTGTTAAAAAAAATCAAAAAATAGTTTTAAAAATAAATAATGAGATTTCATGCTTTTTCTTACAAATTTCTGATTTTTTTGAAATTATTACTTGTATGTATTTAAAAAGTACCAAAATAAAATTTTAGTTACATTTGAAGGGTAAAATGAGATATTATCTATTTATTTAATGTGTCACATCATCTTCTTAACAACAATTAATGGTACAATATCAATTTTGCAATAAAATTAAAAGTTTAATGTTCATTTTAAAACTTTTTAAAATTTTATTTGAGCTAATTATATTAACATAATTAGTTATCATATTTAAACTTTACCTAATATTTATGCATACATGTATATTTACAAGTGTTGTGTAATTATCTAATTAAAAAACATAAATATAAAGTTGAAGTAGACTTCGTACTTCGTAAAACACTAACAATTTCTTAATAAACTAATTGATAAAAAAATTTCAAAAAACTTGGTAGTTTGGAATATATTTAATTTAAAAAAAACCCAGTGTCCTCACCTGAAAACCTTAATGATCTTTCCTCGGCCATTCCCCGGAGAACGTTGCAGCGGTGGCTGCGACCACAACAGGCGACGCTTCATTGTCATCCGCCCCAAGTGTGGTGGTCTATTTTGAGTTTTTCCCAGTTCTGGAATGCCCATGCTCACATGTTATGCCCGAGGACCAACGTGCTAGAAAGAAGATCAAAAATAAAGATGGCTCTCCCTACATGGACATGGACGAGGTTGTGGATTTAGTAGGGAAGCTGGTTGATTCCGTGACTGATGATGCTACCCTAATGGATACCGAAAGTAATTACGTCCCACCATGATCTGTTGTTGAGACTTTGAACACCGATGGCCTCCCTGTGAAGACTTCATATGTGGGTGCGTTAAAGGGTGTTAGTACCAATCTCCTGGATAAACCTACGCTTGTACGTGAGAAGGAGATTGTAGTTTATATGGAGGATGTTCAGATTGATAAAAACGGTTTGGTTCCTTCTATAAAGTTCTCTGAGAGAGTTCATGCACTTATTGATGAACAAATGAAGACTACGATCATAGTTTATCTATTGGGAAAAACAATTAGCTATTGAGCGTTGCATACCAGAATTTCAGCTTTATAGGTGCCCAGGGGGAATTTTCAGTTAATAGACATTGATAATGATTATTTTCTGGTGAAATTTGATGAGGTTGAGGATTATTCAAAGTTTCTGACAGATGGACCGTGGACTATATTTCGTAGCTACTTGACGGTTCAGCCTTGGAGTAGGGCCTTCTCGACATCGGAGAAATATCCCTCGTAATTTGTGGATTGGGGACTTCATCGGTAAAGTTATTAATTTGGACTATAACACTCAGATAGGGGGAGAGGGCGTTTCGCGAGACTTTCCATAATAGTGGATTTGAATAAACCTATGTTCCCCAATATTAATATAGATGGGTTTAATCAGAAGCTTGAGTACGAAGGCTTACACTTTATTTGTTACAAGTGTGGGACTTATAGCCACACAAAGGATTAGCGTGGGGTACAGTTACCCACTAAATCAGGTCAGCAACCGAAGGAGGTGGATGTCTCGGCAAAGGATACTAAGGTTTATGGTCCGTGGATGATGACCCCTTCTCGTTATAGGAAGTCGCAGAAGGATATTGTGGTCCAAAAAGGTGGCTTAGGTGGGAAAGATATTGCGAGCAAGTCGCGTTACCAGGCATTGGCAGATTTGGGCATTGAATAGAATGGTGAGGTGCCGCAACCATCACCATCTAAGTCAAGGCCCTCGGTTGTTCAAAATGGTGACAAGGCGAAGGTTGTTGGAGCTGGAAAGACGATTTTGATGCAAGCTATAGTGCTTGAATCGGTTCCTCTTAAGGCAAAGGCGGGTACGGTGATATCTCCTGGGGCTGGCCTGAGTGGTATGCGAGATGTTCAAACAACTAGCGACATAAGGATGCATATGAGTGTGGTTAAAGAGGTTGAATCTTGAGTAGTTCAAAGGGATGGTAATCATATCGCTACGATTATAGTTGAGGAGGGTCAGATGGTTTCTAAGGTGACTGGAGGGTCTGGTAAAAGGTCGGGACAAGCTAAGCATCGTGGTTTAAAGGAGCAGGTCACGAAGAGGTTGTGCATCTGTAATGCTCTGGAATTTAAACTTCTTGTGAAGTCTCCTATTGCGAAGAGATTGACTACCGCTTCGTCCAAGGTGAGGATGAGTGTTGTTGATTCAAACTGCGATGGGGACTCCCTTTCGGAAGCGGTGGTTGCTGATCATGGTCCAGTTGATACTAAAGGGTCGCCAGTGGAATTGTCTGACCCTATCGGGGATGGTTCGGGTGATGAGACCGTGGTTTCTATGATGGATGTGCAGTAAGTTAAGTAATTTCCCTTGTATTATTTTTTAAAATGATTAATATTCTTTGTTGGAATGCAAAGGGTATTGCCAGCCCTACCTTTCGAAGGCATTTTAGGATTTTTGTTCGAGCTAATGATCCTCAGATTGTGGCCCTGTTTGAACTACACATTAGGGGCCGCAGGGCTGATAGAGTGTTGTTGAGGTTTGGTTTTTCAAATTCATATCGAGTTGAGGCGCATGGATTCAGTGAGAGCATTTGGCTTTTATGGAAGGATTATGTGTCTGTCCGAATTGAGCAAATTGACAATAAGTTTATTCACTACCGAGTTAATCTTCTGACTTCTAATGATTGGTTCTTTTTCACTGCGGTTTATGCAAGCCTTACGGCCTCATCTCGTTGGCGTTTGTGGGATCGACTTGAAACTCTTAACCTAAGTTCAAATGTTGAATGGGCGTTGGGGGTGACTTCAATGCGACTTTGAGTGTGGAGGATAGAAATAGGGGTGCTCGCTTGGGTTTGGGAATCAATAATCTCTTTTTGAACTATGTCTTTTCACAGGGTTTGATTGATACGGGTTTTGTTAGTCCTCGTTTTACATAGAGTCGGGGTAATCTCTCTAAGTGTCTCGACCGTTATCTTATTAATAAGGCATGAGTGTCTTGATTTTCAGCCTTTTCGGTGAGTCGTTTAGGCTAACTTGGTTCAGATCACAGGCCGATCGTGATGCAGCTTGCCATGGCTCCGCCTATAGGGCAACAACCGTTTCATTACCTAGCTTATTGGCAAGACCATGCTGACTTTGTGAGATTCTTGGAGTCTTGTTGGGAAGGGAATTATGACTTGGAGTAGAATTAGGGGGAATTCAAGTCCCGAGTAGGGGAATGGAATAAGTCTATCTTCAGTCATATAATTCACAAGAAGAAAAACTCATGGCTCGTATCCAAGGGATCAACTTGAAATTGGAAATGTGTGTTTCAGAGTTTTTGCGTCTAATTTCTTTAGGGGCCTCTTTACGTGTATGGGTTGCTCTATACCACAGTTCCCTTTAGTTGGTCGGTTTCATAGGTTTGCAGCAAAGGATCTGGAAGCTCTTGCAGTACCGGTGTCGGATCATGAAATTGTTGATATGATGTTCTCGATTGATCCTCTTAAGGCGCTAGGGGTTGATGGTTTGCATGTCGCTTTCTGCCAACGTAACTAGGGTATTGTAGGTAGTGGTGTTATCTCCTTTGTAAAAAAAATCTTTGCTTCAGGGATGTTATCTCCTAGTTTGAATCAAACATTATTTGTCCTTATCCCGAAACTTGAAAATCTAGAGTTCATGTCCAAATTTAGGCCTATTAGCCTCTGCAATGTTCATAAGATGGTTACGAAGGCAATTGTTAATCGTTTGAAACCTCTTCTGCCTACATGGGTATCGGACAATCAAAAGTGTTTTATCCATGGTCGTCTGATTACAGAGAATATAATTATTGCGCAGGAATTTATCCACTCGATGAAGCGCAAGAAGGGTAAGGAGGGATGGATTGCTATTAGGATAGACTTAGAAAAAGCTTATGATAGACTGGAATGGAGTTCCATCCATGATACTTTTATGGAGATTGGTATTCACGTGGCGTTTCGTGAGCTTATTATGCAATGTGTTTCAAGTGTTTCGACGCAAGTCCTCTGGAATGGTCAACCATCGTCTCATTTTGTTCCTACTTGTAACCCCCTTAGCCCGGCCTAGACGGTTGACCCGAACTACAAAGATTACACGGGGAAAACCAAAGTCAACCCGAAAGTCAACCTTGATTAATGACCCTTTTCTTTCTTTTTAACTTTGTCTAAATGCATATTAACCTTAGGTGTACTCTTGAGGTAAGCATACTCAAAAATCTCAGCAATCGGAAAACAATAAAGGACTCAATTGCACAACATACAAATTTAGGGACCAAAATGTAAAATCTGGAAATTAATAGGACTTTATCAATTTTTAAGTTACCATTATGAAATTAGTCATGTTTCATACCTCTCTGCCAAATTTCACCTCAAACGGACATCTCAAACTCAACCAATTGCACATACAAAAATCAGGACTAAAACGTAAAGCTTGCAAACCTCAAAACCATTCAAATTAGTGCCCAACGGTCAAGTGTTTCGAAACGGGCCTAGACCGTTCAGAAACAAGGGCTGGCAGTAGCCAAAGTGTTTTGAAACACCTCTGCCCGTTTCGGAACACCAAGGCCAAAATATGCACCCGTTTCGAAACAGGCAAGGGTGTTTCGAAACACCCTGCCCAGAAACAGCAGAAAAGTCTGTTTTTACACTCTTTCGACCCACCAAACACGCTCATAAGACCTCCATCTCATGCCAACAAGTCATCAAACATTAAGGGAACATATTTGCATCATCAAAACTCAATCATTACATCATTTAGGAAAAAAACCTCAAGTCTATAGGCATGCATCCTAGAATGAAAAGCAAGCAATCAGCAAATCTCCAAAACAAATACCAAATGGCCATTTACATGTTCCAAACATCATCATAGGCATTAAACCGAACTTAGGGAGTCCAAGACATCTCCCAAAAACACAATCTAGGTTCTCATTGCCAAATACCAAAAGCTAATAGTGTGTGAAAATAGTCACCATACATGAGCTTAGACTTTCACTTGGATCCTTGACCTCCTTGCTGCCCATAAAGCACTTCAATGCTCTGTATTATTGGTTCAAGAAAGAGAGAGCGTAAGCACACATGCTTAGTGAGAAATGCTCTAATGAAACAACACAATAATGCACTTTGTAAAAACACCTTTCCAAGGCCTTTAATTTCAAAACATCATTTATCATGCATCTATGAATACAAACCAAGCATCTCATGCTTCAATACATTAACATGTCATATTGGCTTTCAAGTGATAATCCATAACCATTTTTCAACTCAAAACACAATCGGATACGCGATTACAAGCGTTGTCCCATACGCTCCATACACACTACCAAACACTCAAGGTGGAGTTTACCGGTACAATCACAACCCCTCAACACCCGTGATGGAGTCTACGGTACAATTACAACCCCTCCACATCACTCATTGGTAGTAGTATAACATCACTAACGAGAACACGGGACACACAACACAAGATCCTCACATGGCCTTTTAACCACCATTATGATCTTAGACATCTCGTTAGTGTTCTTGGATGGAGTTTACGGTACAATCACAACCCCTCAACATCCAAGGCGACTTTATTCACGGTGCACCCAATCCTATAGCCGGCTAACTATATCCGATTCAAGTACTTTAAAACCAACACATCACTTGCCAATATACATCAATTATCATCAACAATCCACTGTTTTAAAGCATTAATCAAAGCCATTACATAAACATGCATCACTATGCATCAAACCACATTTATCAATGTCCAAAATCAAGGATCTCTTACCTTGAGCATCCTTCAACACATGGCTTACAAAACCAGCATTAAACATGCTAAAATATGCTTTCAAAAACAGAATTTAAACATGCAAAATAAAGGCATTGCATTCAACCATCTCATGGTTCATCAAAAAGAGAGTTTTTCCGAAAAACTTACTCTTGAGCTTAGCTAAGTTGTTTAGACTTAAACTAAGCTCCCATAACCTTCCAAGATTGGTTTCAAAGCTGAAAACCAAACTTCACTCACCGATTCCGTTTCGCAAGCTTGCCGAAACGCCGATCAAGCCTCCGGATCAACACCACAAGGATCCGAAGATGTCTCCCATGTTTTAAACACATCAAAGTAGAGGATTAATGCATCATCATGCATTAAAATCTTCAACCAAAACACCTAAACTCGCTGCTCTCATCAAAACTCACATTTCGGCTACCCAACACAACCAAAATCACATCCAAACACCTCTACAACAATACCCAGCCAAGATCCATCAATTCCAATCATTCTTAGACATCAATTAACATCCAAAAAGGACCTAATCACGTCCTTATACCTCCAGCTATAGCAGAACATCAAAATCACCCCAAAACCACCATTTTCTCAAGTAAAAACTTAGAAAAATCAACCTATTCGGGATTGCATTGATTAAACCTCAATTACACATCATTTAAACATCCAAAATACATCAAAAAGACATCTCAAAACAGAGCCCAATCATCTATTACGAATTTCTTCAAAATTAAATCCAAATCTTGCATTTTAAGCCAAAATCAAGAACTCAACATTAAAACCTTTAATAAAACTCAATTTAAGGATTGAGAACTTGGGAATTTCAGTAAAGAACTGAGTATTTAGAGGAGAAGGACGTTCATACCTCTAAATGTGAGTTTCTCCTTGTTTAGAGCCAAAATCCTTGAAAATTCAATAAGCAAATGATGAGGATTTGGTGTAGAAATGATTAGAAATCATTTAGAGATTGAAATCTCAACTTTAGGTGTGAAAGTCAAAGGAAAAGTGGCTGTGGAAATGTGTTTGGCTGAGGGAAAATTGAGAGAAAATGAAATGGGAAAAATTTGGTAAAAGTTAGTTATGAAACTAAAATATCTCTTTTCCCTCTTTTCTTTTTATTAAATTACATTAAATGAGTCTTTAAAATTTAAGAAAAATCTGGAGAAACCCTCCCTTGGGTAAATTAGCTCCTTAAAGATTCAAAGTTTCAATCCTTTTTAAACAGTCACCAACTTTTCAAAAATTACATTTTAGTCACTAACTTGAAATGTCATATTTCCAAACCCCATTTTGTAAAATTGATTTCACCACTCTCTTATATATAATAAAAGAGGATTTTTAGATATTTTTCCATATTTTTAATGCATCCCGAACTAGGCTTTCCCTAAAAAGCATCTTTTATATTCGAACCGTAATTTAAATCGGTCCGGTTCAGACCCTAAACTTCCAAGCCCAAAATTGGGGTGTTACACTACTAGGGGTATATGGCATGGGTACCATCTATCCCTTTATTTATTTGTTGTATGCATGGAACAGTTAAGCCGTTCTATTCAGGCTGAGGTTAGTATGGGTCACTGAAAGCTGATACTTTTGTCTCGTGGTGGACCGAGTATCTCTCATCTTTTCTTTGTCAAAGATCTAGTTTTGTTTGCTAAGGCATCTCTGGACCAAATAGCTATTATTTAGAGGGTGTTAAGCACTTTTTGCAACAGCTCAGGCCATAAGGTTAGTAGTGCTAAATCTAATATCTACTTTTCGGCTAATATGGAGGTGGTGTTAGATCAAGTATTGCATAGATGCTTGGTTATGTTGAGGTAGATGATTTAGGTATGTATCTAGGGGTTCCTCTCTTTCATATGAGGGTAACGAAGGCTACCTATGAGTATCTTGTTCAAAAGGTACGTGATCATTTGTCTGGGTGGAAAACGAGAAATCTATCTCTTGTCGGTCGGATTGTCCTGGCAAAAGCTATTTTAGCGGCCATCCCCTATTACACCATCCAGTCGGTTTTACTCCCTAAGGGTGTCTATGAGGAGATTGAAATGTTGATTCGCAGATTCATCTAGGGTGGTATGGATACTAAGGGTTTAATTGCTTTAGTTAAGTGGGAGGAAGTTTGTTTGCCCATCAAAGAAGGTGGGCTCGACATTAGAAGCATGGTTGTCCAAAATGAAGTGTTTCTAGTGAAAGCTGCATATACACTCTTGTCTCGTCCTAATAATCTTTGGGTGCAAGTGGTCCGTTCTAAATATAAATGGGATTTGGGTGTGCCTGAGTCTATTCATCGATATGGGTGTTCCCGGCTATGGCAAGGATTGTCGAGGATTTGGGACGATGTTCGCTTGGGAGTTTCTTGGAGTCTTGGAAATGGAGATATTGTGAAGTTTTGGTTAGATCCTTGGGTAGGGGAGCTAGGACCATTGATCGAGCATGTTGCGGATCTGACCATGGTGGTGGATAGCCAAGTTTCGGTGCATAATAATGGCGAGTGAAAGTGGGAATTATTTGATCATATCCTACCAGCGACTATGTTACTCTAGATTGCAGCGATTAAACCGCCTTTGGACTCGGCATGTGTTGGCGTGCCTGGTTGGAAGCTAGACCTGATGCATGGTTTTTCGGTTCGTTCAGCATACTCGTTTCTTCAACGGCGTTTGCTAAGTGTGGATGATAAGATATGGGGTTTATTGACTAATTTCAAAGGATCGCCGAGAGTGAGGACATTCATATGGCTTGTGATTAAGGATAGAATTCTTACAAACAATGAAAGAGCTCGCCGACATCTTACGAACGATATGAGCTGTGTGGTTTGTGGGTTGATGGTCGAGGATACGCTGCATGTGTTGCGTGACTGTCCAGCGGCTATAGCAGTGTGGTCGATGCTTATCAAACTTGATCGCTTGGCTGCATTCTTCTCGTTATACATGCGGGATCAGGTGGTCAGTAACTTACAGGGGGATGGTGGTTTCCCTCGTCTTTCATTGCATTGGGATTTGATCTTTTTATACGTTTTGTGGTCACTATGGCTTCAAAGGAATGCTTGTATTTTTTCTTCCGAGAAATGTGGCGAACCAGTCATAGACTGTTGTCGTCGTCTTGTAAGAGAGGTGGTGGGGTAGTTCAGGTCTACCTGGAATGCCTCGTCCAATAGCACGCTCGAGTTCAATGCTCTCGTGTGCGACAGTGGGCACCTTCATCGGAAAGGTGGTTTAAATCAAATATCGATGGGTCCTCTCTGCTGAATCCGGGGGGGGCTAGTTGTGGGGGTGTTCTCCGTAATCACACTGGTGAATGGATTGTTGGATTTACTACGAGTATACGGTTGTGTTCGGCGATTGAAGCTGAATTTTGGGGCATTTATAAGGGTCCTAAAGTAGCTTGGGATCTTAGGATAAGTCATTTAAGGGTTGATTTGGATTGCTAGAATGCGATTGACATGCTCGAGGACCGATGTGACATGGATAGTGTAAAGTTTCCACAAGTTCTATATTTCATGCACATTCCATCTCACATTATTGTTATTTTTTAGTACATTCTAGGCATAATTAGGATCATGCATTGCATTTTATAGTATTTCTTTACTTTGCCATGCTTTTATAGATTGTTTGTTATTTGGTAAAGAAAAGGTATTGTTTTAGTGTAATTTTAGTTTCAGGTACTAGAGGCTGACAGAGGGAAAGAGGAGCTGAGGATATGGTGTTGAGGCAGCAAATCAAGGAGCTGTACTGATGCAGTTCCAGATAGAAACAATAGCTGTCGAGTAGTTGCCGCCGCCCTAGACAACAGACTATGGAGTTAGAGAACATGAGTGCGATCTGTAGAGCAGAAAATCTTGATTCTATCGGTGCTGTCAACTGAATTTTCCGATGTTTGTAGCAACTGGCAGAGCCGCCGAAGAAGAATCTCGGGATTACTTACGGAGTAAGGCAACGTGATAAAGTCCACATTCAACTCAAAGAAGTCAGAGTTTAAAGCCACAAGAAGGACTAGACCTAGCTAATGCCTATATATACCCATTGTAATTCTATTGCAAAATAAGTTAGGTTTTCCTTAGGCTTAGTTTAGGTTTTCTTGCCGCCAACACGTTCTAAAATTCTCCTTGGGTTTGGGTTATGTTGTAATTAGTGTGAGAACAGTTGTTTAGGATTTTAAGTTGTTTTTGCAAATAAAACTTCAAGGTTTACTTATTCCATGTTCTTCATAGTTTTCAATTAAGGCGAAAGATTAGTTGAATTCTATCCATTTGTTCGGTATCGAGATAGTCGAACTCACGAAAGGAGTAAGTACAATTTCATATATAGACGATGCGATCAATCCGGCCTAGACATAGGTTAAGGGTTTAAGGTGGGTAAAAGAGGACGAATCAACATTGTTGTCTTTGCACAATTCACGCTGCGACTGGTATTATCTACAGTGGGAATCAACAACATTCTGACTTAGATATAAGCGGAGTCACTTTCGAAACGTTCTGCCGAGCCTTGTAGTTCTGCCGAGTTTGCCGCTGAGACACAGTTCCATTCCCCTGCCGAGGCAGCGAGAGGGTCTTTGCAGTCTACCTGCCATCCCCTGCCGAGGCAGCAGAGTCTGGCAGCGCAAAACAACTTGTCCTATTCAACACAGTTTCACACTAAGCAGCAGCATAACCTTGCTCATTCTATCAACCCGATTTCTTCTCTTTTAATTACTTGTGTTTTTAATTTTACTTTTCTTCTCAACAAACAAATTAATTGTGCATTTACTTTTCCTTGTGCAAGAACAACAATTCGAATCAAGCTGTCCAATCCTTGTGGGAGACGATATCTTTCATACTATAACTTGAGAAGAGTGTGCACTTGCGCTCATAAATAGTGAACACCCAAACGCTCTACGAGATTTTGGCGCCGTTTACGGGGATTGGTAACAGCGAAATTCACTTTCAATTTCTGCACTTTTATTTCTTTGCATTTAATTTTATTTTTATTTTTTATTTTTTGAAAAAAAAATAGAATTTTACGGTTTCCATTGGTAGTGCATGACCAGGGCAAATCCAAAAGGAGAAATAATTTTCTGCAACGATATAGAACGAAAAGCAAGAGAGCTAAAGAAGGAACTCAGATCAGCCCTAGGAAAAACCAAAGAAGAAAGAAAAGCAAAGATAAACATGGAAAACGACAACCCTTCCAACAATGTTGTAAACTGCAGGGATGGGCAATAAGACCCGCCACCCAGAGAACAGCAAGATCCACCAAGGCAGCAGCCCCCTATTCCGCCCAAGCAGCCATAGTATATTTGAACCACCAGGGATTATCTGGAACATGACTTTAAAGGGTTCGATCCGACAGTGACAGAACCTGAGATTGAGGTGGATCACTTTGAGTTGAAGCTCGTTATGTTTAACATGATCAATATGTTAGGGAAATTTGGAGGGACTGTCACAGAAAATGCTCGGCAACACTTAAGAGGATTCTTGGACATCTACAGAGCCTTCAAAATACATGGAGTCCACCAAGATGTGCTTAGGCTGAGATTATTTCCCTATTCACTAAGGGATAGGGCAAAACAGTGGTTAAACAACTAGCCAGCATGGTCGTTCAACACATGGATAGAGCTGTGCAAAGATTTTCTGGATCGTTTCAGCCCGTCCAATGTCACATACAGACTGCGAAACGAAATAACAGCCTTCCTAAAAGGGGATGATGAGTCGATGTATGAAGCATGGGAGCGGTACCAACAGATGCTGAGCAACTGCCCGCTACATGGTTTTCGGTTTGGACACAGGTGTTAATGTTCTATAACGGGGTGAACTACCCAACACGGATGCTGATTGATGACTCAGCCAACGGAATCATCCTCGACAGGCCACCAGAGGAGGCACTGCGAATCCTGAACCAAGTCACCAAGAACGATTACAAGTACCCAACAGCAAGCCAAGGCGGCGTTAGGCGGCCAGCTGTTGTGAAGGAAGTACAAGCCTCAGAATCTATCAATGCTCGCCTCGACAAGCTGACAGAGCTGGTTATGAGCATAATGAAACCCACTGGGCAAGTCTCTGAGGCCAAGTCTGTGGAGCCATTCTGCGATGAGTATGGGGGCAACCACAATTTCTCTAAGTGCACCGCATCTGCCAACTTTATGGGAGGATACGAGAGGAACAACAGGCCTGCCCAGAACACATACAACCCTGGATGGAAGAATCATCCCAACTTCTCCTAGAGCAACCCCAAAACTGCTGCCAACCCACAACAGCAATAGGGAGGCTACCAGCAAAACTTGTCCAGACAGTAGGCTCAACAGCCGTAAAACAATAATTCACTAGAAGCAATTATTCATACTTTTATGTCTAGAACTAGTGATTTTATTGTTCGCACTAATAAATTTATTGATAAAACTGAGTCTTTCATGGATAGGGCAGAGATGAAGATGAACAACCAAGAGGCTACGATAAAGAACTTGGAAAACCAATATGGGCAGTTCACGGAGATCTTTAGCAGCAGAACAATGGGAACAGCATCCAACAGCACAAAGGTAGGAGCCAAGCCCACTTATGAGCAGTGCAAAGCCATATCAACCAGAAATGGGAAGTAGTTGGATGAACCCAGGGTGGAAAAGCAACAAGAAACACTGCCAGCACAGAAATAATTGCCTGCAGTGGCAGCATCAACACCAGAGCATAACCGTGAAAAAGCCCCTATCATCCTTGGGCGACCATTCTTGGCCACGGGCAGAACTGTGATAGATGTGGAACATGGGGAGCTAACCGTGAGGGTAGACAACCAGAGCATAAAGTTAAATGTGTTACAACTCTCAGAAAAGGAAAAGGAAGGATGCCCAGATGCTCACACCGCCAAAATCAGCACAAAGACATGTCATGGCAGAAACTGTCGCGACAGACCCAAGGGCAGGCTGAAGGACCCAGTAGCACACCACTTGAAAGAACAAGAGGACCCCCCCCCAGGAGGGAAGGACAAGCCATACTACCTCAGGAAGTGGTTATGTCTGGGAGATGCACCCAAATGCACTCCCAACATAACTTAACTTTTATTTTTATATTTTCTTTATTTTTATTTTATGCATTAGGATTAGAGTTTAATTTATTGTAATTTATTTTTTAGGATTAGATTAGTTTCCACATTTTTATTTTTCAGAATTTATTTCAGTATTTAAATATCTTTATTTTTATTTAAGGCTTAGGAATAAAAGAGCTAGATCAAGAAGAAGGCCCAACAAGAAGCCCGCCCACCATCCCGCCAAGACATCCAAATACGGCCCAGTGCAGATAGCGTGTAACGGCTACTAGCCCGCTAACGGCTAGCAGCCAACAGCTACAAAAGTAACGGGCAGAAATCTCGTAACGTGCGCGAGACAACTGGACCGTTGGGCATTTAATGCTGCCACGGCACCCCTTGGAAGCCTCTATTTAAACCCTTCTCACCCCATGCATTTACTTTACTTTCATCTTCTTGCTATATTCTTCTTGAATCCATTGCTCTCTCGTCTCACGTTATTTTCTTTCAAGTTTTAGTTAATTACAATCGTCTCACACATGACATCCGCATCCCAAACCGCACCAACTTTCCAAAGATTTTACTCAGGGTAGATGAGAAAAGAAACATAGATCAGTTTTCCAAATAGGCAATTTGGGAGGAGCAAGATTTCTATTACACGAAGCAAACAAGAGACTTTGGTTTAGAACCAGCCATGTTCGAAACAATACACAGCAAGGGATGGGAAATGTTCGCACGGCAGCCGGAGATGGCCAACATCACTTTGGTCCGAGAATTTTATGCCCATCATCCCTACCCATAGATGATGTTCGTTTATTTCTGAGGAGAGCCTGTCAAGCTGAACGCCATCGTAATCAAAAGCTTTTACAGCCTAGAGATGGAAGACAATCCTCATGAGGAATGGAGGCAGTCACTGACGGTTTCCGACTACGACAGGCTCAAGGCCAAGTTGTGCAAGCCCAACACGCCTTAGTTGGAAGGAAAGCATGGCGGCTCTGTCCAACGCTATCACCTGCTGCCCGAGGCAATGTTATGGATTACCTTCATCAAGAGGCATCTGCTGCCCACCTCCCACTCATCCACAACATCATGACGAACAAGCCCATAAACGTTGGGGAGATCATTTGCAAGGAGATACACAATTGCTTCCGCAAGACGAAGGGCAGGCTATAATTCCCGTCACTCATCATTGACCTTTGTGCAAATTTCAACGTCCCAACCGACCCCGGAGATGAGATGACAACGACAAAGGAGGGGTGGACCAGGAGAGTCTACATGCTGATGGTGCAGGACCTAGAGACAAAGCCCATCACCCCCAGCCAGCCCTCTGCCGCCCAGCCTACAACTCCAGTCGCCCTCGGCAGTATTGAAGCTGCCCCAACAAGTGAAGTCCTCACACTGCTGCGCACCCTCATCGACAACAACAAGCAGGTCGAGCAACAGTAGCTGACGTTCATGAAATATGTGGGGAAGGTCCAAGAAGCCTTTGTGGCTTATCTCCTGGAGAAGTATCCTGATGACGACCCCACTATGCCACCTTACCCTACAGATTTAGCTACCGCAGCTACCCTAGAACAAGGAACGCCATCAGTCGTCGCTGCCCGGCACGCCGCCTTCCGCAGATAGATGCCGTCTCCGATGCACTACCTATCATACTCAGCCACCTCCGCCTCCAACACGGTGGCAGACTCCCTAGAGCGGCATCAACAACATCATTCCCCCATCTACACAGCGGCAACAGTGGCAAACACCTCCTCATCAGAGGAGATTGAGCAGCAGTCGCCAACACTGCCAACAACAGTAGTAGCAGCAGCAGCAGCCATCCCAATAGCAATAGACTCTCTGGAAGCACCAACAGAGAAAGGAACAAGGAAGAGGAAGCGGCACATCATAGCCGCCAAGCCAGTGGACGATGAAACAGAGTCAGAAGAGAGCGAAGCACCTCCTACCGAACCTCAAGAAGAACCTCGTCCCACTCCAAAAAGAGTCCAGCCACTGCGGACAGCCAAGATCTCCCCTTCCAAGTCTGCTGCCCGGACATCTGCCGGTCGCCGCCTAATAATCCAATCACCCTCATCATCCGAACAGCAAAGACTCAAGCCTCTTCTCAACCCTCAGCCAATTTCTAGTTTTTTTTCTTTCTCTTTATTCTCTTTTATGATTATTTTTCTGTTTTTATCACTTGTATTTATTTTTCTGTTTATTTTATTTTCTATTTTTTTTTTATCTTGTGCATTGATGGCAAAGCCCATCTCGAGTTTGGGGGGATAGCTCTCGCATCTTTTTGTCTAAGCATACTTAGTAGCATATAGGTTGTGTTGTACTTGCCTTAATATTAATCGGAATAGAAAATTTTGTTATAACTTGTGCCTATGATAGTTAGCTGATAAATTATTTCGAACCAATAAATAAATTGAACTTAATTTGGGAAAAGCATGAAAAATGACTTAGAATTTTTTTAAATTGCCAAAACTGTCAATCATTTCTGTTACTTGCTGAATTTGCTAGAATATCTAATGAACATTGTCAATTTTTTTTTAGAATTCTTTGTAAAGTTCTAACAATGGTTGCAGGTAGCCGCCGAGGCAGGAAACAGAAATAGAAAAATGCATCACTGCCACGGTAGTAGGAAAAAAACAAAGAAAAGTTGTTGTTTTTCCCTAGAGGTGTCTGAAACAGGCTCTAGGAAGAATCATGTGCGAGGACACTACACTGCTATCAAAGTCCATGAATCTAAAAATTTGGAAGTGACGGACAAATTAACATGAGTGAATGAAAGTCTTCACGGGATGACTCTACTCCATGGGTTCGGGGTTTTGTAGTTTGCTCCAATCTTAATTTCAGACCTAGAAGAGTAGTTGTGATAAGCTGAATCTCTCATTGTCATGATTAAATACTTGTGCTTAACTGTGTTGTCTCGGCATCAACCTTATATATCATAACATCATCTTTGTTTATCTAGTTATTCTGCATATTCAGCCTATACACAGTTCTGCACACACTGCACTGGCATCATAGAAATTAATTTTGAGTTATTTTCTTGCTATTTTCCCTTCACTAATCTAATATAGGTTCCACGGCCTTGAGGTTCAAAATCAAGTTGAAAACAAGTCTTTCTTTTTGGTTAATATAAGGGCAAGTATGTTTAGGTTGCATTGCTTGAAGACAAGAAATAGTTCGAGTTTAGGGGTGTGTAAATTGTCCACAAGTTCTATATTTCATGCACATTTCATCTCACATTATTTCTGTTTTGAGTACATTCTAGGCATAATTATGATCATGCATTGCATTTTATAGTATTTCTTTACTTTGACATGCTTTTATAGATTATTTGTTATTTGGTGAAAAAAAAGTTATTGTTTTAGTTTAATTTTAGTTTCAGGTACTAGAGGCTGACAGAGGGAAAGAGGAGCTGGGGATATGGTGCCGAGGCAGCAAATCAAGGAGCTGTACTGATGCAGTTCCAGACAGAAACAGCAACTGCCGCCGCCCAACCTGTCGCCCAAAACAGCAGACTATGGAGCTAGAAAACTGAAGTGCGATCTGTACAGCAAAAAATCATGATTCTATCGATGTTGTCTACTCAATTTTCTGACGTTTGTAGCAGCTGGCAGAGCCGCCGAAGAAGAATCTCGAGATTACTTGTGGAGTAAGGCAACGTGATAAAGTCCACATTCAACTCAAAGAAGTCAGAGTTTAAAGCCACACTTAATGTAAAAAGTTACTTTGAAGACTTCTACTTCAAGAAGGACTAGACCTAGCTGATGCCTATATATACCCATTGTAATTTTATTGCAAAATAAGTTAGGTTTTCCATATGCTTAGTGATAAGTATTTATTTTGGTTATGTTTTTAGTCCTTATTTTTATCGAATATATACGTTTGAAGGACTTAATTGGGCTGTTTTTATGTTGTTCTCGTGTAGGTTACGTAATGCTGGAAATAAGTTGGAATGCTGCAGAAAATACTGGAGTCGTGGGCAGATTCATAGGCATGAACCAGGGCATGAATGCTGACTGGGCGCCACGTCAGCACCTTCTAGAAGATGACGTCAGCAACTCTGGTAACTTATCAGTCCACTTATCAAGATAGCTTATCATCCGATTTTCATTTTAAATTTCAAAACTTGGATATTTATCTTATGTAATTTTATTTAAATTTAGGATTTATCATCTTAGGTTTTTAGGGTTTTTCAACTACTATAAATACCCCACTTTGGGGGTGAATTATTCATCAAACATTTTCCATTGTTCTCTTCATCCTTGAGTTAATAAAGCTCTCTATTTTTCTCTATTTCTTTTCTCCATTTCTTTATTTATTTTATTAAGTATGGTTTTTTCACAAACCATGCTTAACTAGATTCCCTTTAGCCAAAAGCAACGCCAAACCCGACAAACTTCGTGAGATTAGGAAAATACTTCAATCCTTCAACAACTCCTTTTTAGATTCTCTGTAAAATTGATTAGGCAATCGGCCTAATCTTTAGGCATCGCAATTGTTTCATTCCGAGAGCGCGCATCGGCTTGAAGTGGTTTAGATCCATCGTTGGGGACGAGGAAAAACTTGTAGCCAATTCAAATCCCTAAGAACAAACTTAGTGGCGGTCCACTAAGGGGAATCAAAATCAGAAACAATTCTCATCGAGACGAATATCCGAGCACGGGCTTCTCCAGCACTAACTCGGATTTGAGTTAGCATCGATTGCCGTGGCTAATTCACTAAAGTTTGACTTCAAGGATTGCCCTGGGAGTCGAATTTACCAACGAGAAGTTACAAGGGTTGGGCCTTGTAGACTGTAACCTGCAGGAAATTCGAAGAAAAATCAACTTCAGTGATCGAAGATATCATGGAAAAACATGGCTTGAGGCTATTTTTATCTATAATTCATTCTCAACATTTATTTTTACTTTCTTATTATTTTTCTCATTCAAATCACTATTCTAAAATCCCCCTTTATTTTCTAGAGGTTATTGGTCTAAATCAGAAGAAAGGTGTTAGAGTTCCTATTCCCTGCGGATCGACCCTTACTCTCGCTATATTAATTTAAATCTTATTTATTTTGAGTTTAAGGTTTTATTTTTGACACTATACGACACGTGTCAAAATTGGCGCCGTTGCCGTGGACTACGGCAAAGTACTAATATCGTTTTATTTGATTTATGACCAGGAGCAATCCGGGAGAACAATTTGAACTCATCCCGGAAATCGAAGCACTAGCCCGAAAGTTGAACGCACAAACACTTCGGGAAAAGAAAAACAAAAGACGCCAGCAAAGATTCGAACGCGATCTAGAAATCACATCCGAAGCAGAGTCGAATTACGAGCCAAATCCGATGGGAGACGAAAATCAAACCATTCGCCAACTAAATGCGGCGCCCGATGGCCAACAACCTATTTGTATAACTTTCCCGAATGGCGAAACACCGTTCGTGCTAAAAACGGGTTTGATCCACCTCTTGCCTACCTTTCACGGCTTACCGACAGAAAATCCTCATAAACATTTGAAGGAATTTCACATGGTTTGTCTAAGTACAAAGCCACAGGGAGTATCCGATGAACAAATCAAACTTAGAGCATTTCCATTTTCCTTAGCTGATATAGCGAAAGATTGGTTATTTGATTTACCCCCTAATTCTGTTACAACATGGACTGACATGGCTAAACTTTTTCTTGACAGGTTCTTCCCTGCAGCGAAATCAGGCGCAGCATCCTGAGCATTCAACAAAAAGAAGTTGAATCCATGTATGAATACTAGGAGAGGTTTAAAAAGTTGTGTGCAAATTGTCCACAACATGGGTTGTCGGAACAAACCCTCCTCCAGTATTTTTATGAAGGATTGACGCCTATGGACATGAAGGTGATAGATGCAGCAAGTGGCGGAGCTCTAGTCAACATGACACCAACAGCGGCTAAAACGATGATATCAACCATGGCCGCCAACTCTCAAAGATTCAATCAGTCTAGCGAACCATCTCGAAGGATTCGCGAGGTAAGTACAGTTTCATTGGAAAATAAAATCGATAAATTAGCTAAAATAGTGCAATCTCTTGTTGCAGATAAAAGGAAAACAGCCAGACTTTATGGAATCTGTACCAGCCCAGAACATCCGACCGATTGTTGTCCGATGATTCAAGAAGAGGATGTCGCCCAAGCCAACGCCATAGGGAATGCTTATAATTCCGGGTGGAGGAACCAATCAAATTATGGGTACGCGAACAACCAAAGGCCAAATCAACCGTACCAACAAAGACAACCCTACCCACAACAAAAGACGTCTCTAGAAACCTTGGTTGAACGACTAGCAATATCCCAAGAGAAGTTCCAAAACTGTACCAAAATCTACTTACAAGAGTTAGACAAACAAATGAGCCAGCTAGCCCAAACAGTAAGTCGTCTTGAATCCAAAGGTAAACTCCCTTCACAAACAGAAATAAACCCAAAAGAAAATGTTAATGCCATCACTCTTCGAAGTGGCACCGTTGTAGAACCCAAAACCTCGGAGGTAAACACCCAAAAAGACAAACCAACTTCACCAATCAAAAAAGATACATCAAACCCAACCCCTGAACCATCCCCTTATGCTGTCCGACCACCATTCCCGTCGAGATTGATGAAAAGAGAAAAACAAGTAGAAGAAAAGGAAATCCTAGATGTGTTCCAAAAAGTAGAGATCAACATTCCGCTCCTCGACGTAATCCGAAAAATTCCAAGGTATGCTAAGTTCCTTAAAGATTTATGTACTAATAAACGTCGTCTTATTGGAGTTGAAAAGGTTAATCTAGGAGAACATGTATCGGCGGTCTTCCAGCGAAAGTTTCCACCAAAATTAAAGGACCAGGGTATGTTCGTCATTCCCTGCAAAATAGGAAAAGTGGGTATTAAATGAGCAATGTGTGATTTAGGGGCCTCTATTAATGTTATGCCCCTTTCATTTTATAACTCACTTTCTGCTGAGCCTTTGAAGGATACGAAGGTAACAATACAACTGGCGGACAGATCCATAATCTACCCGGAGGGATTACTGGAAAACGTCCTCGTGAAGGTAAATGATTTAATCTTCCCAGCGGATTTCTATGTCATTGACATGGAAAACGACCGAGAAACAACTCTTCTGAGATCCTCCTTGGCCGCCCATTTTTGAGCACTGCAAACACAAAAATCGATGTAAGAAGTGGGATCCTTACGATGGAATTCGATGGTGAGGTAGTAAAATTTGACGTTTACAAAGCTATGAGACATCCTGAAAATGTTGCTAGTTTAAATTTTGTTGATGTCATTGAACCTGCCATAAATGATTTCTTTGACACTAGTTTTACTGACTTCATGAATGATTTGTACAGAGAAATCGCGGATTCCGACGAAGAAGACAGGGAGTTTGAAAATCTTTGTTCAGTAAATAAAGAATTGATACTTACTGCATCTAAAACTAAACCTTTACCTTCTGTATTGCAGGCACCCAAGATCGAACTTAAACAATTACCCGAGCATCTAAAGTATACATTTTTAGGGGAAAGAGAGACCCTACCGGTTATCATCTCAACCAAACTGTCAAACGAAGAAGAGGAGGACTTGCTAACAGTGCTGCGAGCGCATAAGGAAGCCATTGGGTGGACCGTTGCAGACATCAAGGGCCTTAGTCCCTCCACTTGCATGCATAAGGTAAAAACCGAAGATGGAGCTAAGCCATCTCGACAAGGACAACGCCGCCTGAATCAACCTATGATGGACGTAGTTAAAGAAGAAATACAAAAGCTTCTAGATGCGGATATAATCTATCCAATTTCTGATAGTGACTGGGTAAGCCCGATTCATGTAGTCCCTAAGAAAACCGGAGTCACGGTGGTTAAGAACGCAGAAGGTGAGTTGGTCCCAACAAAAGTCCAAAATGGTTGGCGAGTCTGTATAGACTACAGGAAGTTGAACTCTCTAACTCGAAAAGATCATTTTCCACTTCCTTTTATAGATCAAATGATTGAGAGATTAGCCGGTAAAACTCACTGCTGTTGTCTTGACGGATTTTCAGGTTTTTTCCAAATTCCTGTGGCGCCCGAGGATCAAGAGAAGACAACCTTTACATGTCCTTTTGGCACGTTCGCCTATCGTCGAATGCCATTCGGGCTCTGTAATGCGCCGGCCACATTCCAAAGATGCATGGTGAGCATTTTCTCAGATTTCATCGAAAAAGGTATAGAGGTATTCATGGATGACTTTAAAGTTTACGGTAATTCCTTTGGAGAATGTCTATTAAACTTAACAAATGTGCTAAAAAGATGCCTTGAATTCAACCTTGTTTTAAATTATGAAAAGTGTCATTTCATGGTAGATAAAGGGTTAATCCTAGGACATATAGTTTCCTTAAAAGGTATTACTGTTGATAAGGCTAAAACAGATGTTATACGCTCACTCCCGTACCCCACAACTGTGAGGGATATTCGATCATTTCTTGGCAATGCAGGGTTTTACCGCAGGTTTATTAAGGATTTTTCAAAGTTGGCGCAACCCCTCTGCAGTCTATTGCAAAAGGATCAACCCTTCAATTTTGATGAGAAATGCAAGGAGGCATTTGACATACTCAAAGAGAAGCTTGTAAATGCACCTATCGTCCAACCACCAAATTGGAACCACCCGTTCGAATTGATGTGCGATGCTTCCGATTTTAGCGTTCGAGCGGTGTTAGGTAAAAGAATCGACAAGGAACCGCACGTTATAGCATATGCGTCACGTACCTTGGATCCTGCGCAGAAAAACTATTCAACAACGGAAAAAGAACTTTTTGCTATTGTTTTTGACTTAGAAAAGTTTAGATCTTATTTACTCGGTACTAAAATCGTTGTCTTTTTTGATCATGCAGCTTTACGCTTTCTGATGAGCAAAAAGGAGGCAAAACCGAGACTGATCCGGTGGATACTACTACTCCAGGAATTCAACCTAGAAATTAAAGATAAGAAGGGATGCAAAAACCTTGTTGCGGACCATTTGAGTCGCATCCCATTATCTATATCCGATCCACCAATTAGAGAGGAGTTCCCTGACGAAGGATTAATGGCAGCTCAACTTAACGTTCCATGGTTCGCAGACATGGTGAATTACTTAGCCACAGGTAAGATGCCACAAGATTTACCGAGAGCGGAGGTTAAACGAATAAAAAAGGAGTCTCGGTTCTTCATTTGGGATGATCTCTATCTTTGGAAACACTGTTCGGATGAGGTAATTAGACGATGTGTAGCAGAAAGCGAGGTAAACTCTATCCTAAATTTCTGTCATTCTTATTCTTGTGGTGGTCACTTCGGGCCTAAACGTACTGCACATAAAATTCTTGAGTGTGGTTTTTACTGGCCCAACATTTTTCGTGATGCCTATTTATTTTGCAAATCTTGTGAAAAGTGTCAAAGGGTTGGTAATTTGAGTCGACGAAACGAAATGCCACTTAATCCCATTACTATATGTGAGATATTCGATGTTTGGGGATTAGATTATATGGGTCCCTTTGTCTCTTCATTCGGTAATTTTTATATAATTCTTGCGGTAGATTATGTTTCTAGATGGCTTGAAGCTAGAGCAACCCGAAATAATGATGCTAAAACCACTGTTAAGTTTCTAAAGGAATCTATCTTTTGCAGGTTTGGCACACCGCGAGCAATAATAAGCGACCGATGGAAGCATTTCATTAACCGAGTGATTGACGCTCTCATGAAGAAGTTCGGTGTCACCCACCGGATTTCAACATCTTACCATCCGCAAACGAATGGTCAAGCGGAGGTGTCGAATCGAGAGATAAAGACCATACTCAAAAAAATCGTGAAGCTGGATCACAAAGATTGGAGCATCAAGCTATCCGATGCGTTATGGGCATACCGTACTGCGTACAAAGGCCCCATAGGGATGTCACCTTACCGTCTCGTCTACGGTAAACCCTGTCATTTACCAGTCGAGCTGGAACATCGCGCATTTTGGGCAATTCAACAATGCAACATGGAAATGGATGCGATTGGAAGGGAACGCAAGTTACACATTCAAGAGCTTGAGGAAATCCGGAAACATGCCTACGATAGTGCGCAAATTTTTAAAGACAAAACAAAGGATTTCCATGATAAAAATATTTCATTTAAATCTTTTTCCGTTGGTCAAAAAGTTCTATTATTTAATTCTAAATTCAAGCTTTTTGCAGGAAAATTGCGTTCCAAATGGCTCGGACCATTCACTGTTGTTCAATCTTTTCCACATGGAGCAGTAGAAATTCAAGACACCGAAGGACATAGCTTCAAAGTTAATGGACAACGGTTAAAACAATTTTACGAAAATGTTCCAATCGGTTTGGTTGAAAAAATTTATTTCGAGGAACCAAATGCATAAATAAGGTCGTCAAGCTAGCGACGATAAACAAGCTCTAGATGGGAGGCAACCCATTTCTTTTTACTTTAATTATTTTTATTTTTCTCTATTTTATTTTATTCCATTTTAAACTGTCATAATTTAATGTTATTTGAATTTCCTTTTTAGTTAAAATAAAAAAAAAAGAAAAAGAAAAAAAGAATAAATAATCAAAATTATCTAATCTGTTTTAGATTTTTAATTTTGATTTTATCCTTTTTTTCAAATTTTCATTATTTTCATATTTATTTTTGAATATTTTCTTATCTACTTTTAAATTTATTTTTTTTATCTTTTTGAATTTATTTTATTATCTCATTATTTTATCTTTTTTATTTTGAATTCTATTTTTATCTGATCTCTTATTTATTTTATTTGCAGATAATTTAGATCGAATAAAGAGATGAGAAGCTATCAGGATTTTGTGGGCTGAATTTTTAATTTAATATTCGGATTTTATCCCTTTCCCACCCAATCAAACCCATATTTTAAACACATTTCAACCTTATCTACCCGGTCAAACCCCCACTTCAAATCCAATTAAGACACCCATGGACCCCACCTACACAATTCCCTACCCGGTCAACTCTCAACCAATTACATATTTCGTGGACCCCACCCATTAAACCCTTTCCTTATATACCTCCTACCAGCCGCACAACCCCCAATCACCCCTTTCAACTTTTTTCTTTATTTTATTTTTTTCCCCAAGCCGCAACCTTTTGCACAACCCTTCTTCTCTTTTTATTTCTTTTCTTCCATAACAGCCACCCGAAACTAACCCCTCTGTCAACCTCCATTATGCCTCGCACGAGAAACCAAGCCCGCCGACTTCCACAGCAGCCACCACTCGTCACCGGTGGCCGCTGGCGCTTCCAACCACCACAGTACGTCGCCCTCAGCAGCGACTCCGAGCACCCACAGCCGCAACCCAACACCATCCCACCTCCCGAGCCTCCCATCATCCCAAACACCACTCCTCACCCCGTCGGCCATGCACCACTACACCACCAACCGCAGCGACCACCGTCACCCCCATCACCTTCCTTCCACTCCCTTGAGACGCAAAGCACGTCCATGCACACCGCCACTGCCCATACGCACCAACCCTCTCCCTCGCACCACAACGATCCGGCCATGGCGAGGGGCACTCCCACGCACAGATCCAGACATACCAGCACCGGCCGTACTGCTCGCGTCACCGGCAGTGGCGAAACGAGGCCATCACCACTCCGCCGTTCATCATGCCCACCATCACCGCCACCTTCCCCTTACCACTCCTTGGCATCTGATGCAGCCGGCGGATCGTCGCAGCAACATTACATGCCCATACCTTCACCAACCCGTGTGCCCTCCTTCCACATGCACACCAACACGTCTGTGCATTCGGATCACTATTCGGCGGCCGATATGGCCGATGAGATCACATGCACGCTGATTTTGCTGCCCATCATCCCTCGGACACTGCTCAACTGGAATCACCGCCTCACGATCACAACGATATTCCATCGGACCATGAAGAACATCCACGACGAAGCCAACGATTTACAACACCTACCGATGAGAACTTGAAAGGGTTTTTACACTTTACTGGAGACGAACTCGATATGTTTAACCATATTCGACATCGCTCACTTCCGGTCTGTAAGTATATCCCCGATCAAACTTTAGATCGTTTGCATTTATGTGACTCGGTCCTGTCACTTTTTGATAATATTGGATGGCGTCGATTTCATATTATTACCTGTGACACATACTGCGAATTAGTACTTGAGTTTTATTCTACTTTTTCGTTTGATCGTAGTCGTGCGAGGTCTCTTGATACACCAAATGTAATATCTTTTCGCCTATTGGGTCAATACTTTCGGTTATCTATTACTCAATTTAATGTTTATATGGGTTTTGTAACTAATGTTTCGGACCCTAACTATCAATCTGCCCTTTTAGACATACCGGAAGATTTCGATAACGACCTTTCTCTGGAGACTTTGACAGGTTTAGCAGGTGCGCAATACAATCCGAAAACAACTAAGGACCACACTATTCATAGCCCTGCTTTACGATATATCCATCGATTCCTCGTTTACAACCTGTCTGGCAGAAACGACACTCCATCAACCGTGAGTAGAACTGAGTTATTCTTTCTCTGGTGTATGCATGTAAATATTAAGGTAAATCTTGGTTTTTGGATGGCCTACACGTTTCATCGTGTACCACGAACCACTAGGCCACGACCATTAATTCTGGGTCCTTATATTACCCATTTAGCTTTGCGTATTTTTCCTGCTACTTTTGATCTGTCTCAGTTTACTTATGCGTTTTCTATGAGTGCTTTAGATGAGAGATGCCTAGATGTCATGGGCTTACTTGCAGGCACCCCTGATGCACCTTATATTGCTCCCCCGGGCACTCTCCCAACTCGTCGAGAACGAGTGTTTCGTAGACGAGCCCAATCACAACCAACACAAGACGACCAACCCCAAAGAGATATGGATGAGCGCCTTCATTCCATCGAGACTAACTTGGCCGAGATCTTATCCTATCTTCGCCCTGGCACTTCCCACAGACGACGTGGCCGCGGTCGTGGCCGCAATTGATTAGGGGAGTCTCTCCTTTCCTCTCTTTTAATTTAATTTTTTTTCATTTTGGGACAAAATGCATCTAAGTGAGGGGGAGGGAGATATGCTTATCAATTTTTATCTTGCTTATCCGTTTTGATTGTTCGCTTGAAATCTTGATTTTATTAATTTAAGTTCTTCGTTTAATCCTTAATTTCGCCTTGTCTCACTGTTTTCACATGGTTCTGTATCTATCTTGTTAGAAAATTCTAGGTTGCATTGTAGATTTTTGGCATGATTAATTTTTGAATAAATTTTTTATGACATATTCTTTCTCTATTAATTCACATGATGCTTACCTAAGTACACAAGACATATTTGTGAGTTTTTGAGCCTAATGAGCATGCATGATATTTGCTCTTTGTTTCTTTGAGTGTGCCCAGCTAAATTAGTTGCATTCTAGAACTTGTTTTTAAATTCTTTTTGAGATTACGTTGATTGATTATGATGCTTTAATATGATAGAGGCACTAGGTTTTAACCATTTCTCTTCCCAAATAAATTACCTACCCTTTAATTAATTTCCCCTAGTGAAATAATTTTTGAGCCTTAGCCTTTTTTCTTGAAAATCACCACATTTTAAGCCTAATCCATTTTTTTCTCAATTCCATTACTTTTGTTCCCTTTTTCAAGACAAAAATCATCTTCAAAAAAAACTGTGCAGAATTGATTCGAATACAGTGCAGAAAAAAAAAGATAGTGCAGGAAATTGTTCGAGTCTGCAAAAACAGAAAAAAATTAAACAGTGCAGTTCGAAAAAAAAAGGGGTACAGTGCCGAACAATCTTGGTTCGAATAAAAAAACAGTTTTGAATATATTTTTTGGGATGATTTTTTGTCTTGAATTTTAGCCCTTATTTTCAGCCTTTATCCTACCCTTACCTTAGCCCCATTACAACCCTTCTTTAAGACCTCTTGATTTTTGCATCATATTCATGTTAGTAGTGGAGATTAGATTTAAACACAAGCTTATGGTTATGCTCTAATTAGCTTTGGCTCGAGTGATTTTTCTCTACCCTTAAACACTTTGAGTGACATGAGCGATTCCTTGTGAGGGTACTTGGTTTGCATCATTGATGTTAGTAGAGTTTTAGAATGTCGTTTTTTGCTTTAAATTGTTAATCTTGCCATTTATCTATTTTTGCTCCTTAGTTTTCTTTCATATTTAGATACTTGGTCATATTGAAACCTTTGAGACTTCGTGAAATTAAGGATGAAAACTTGAACTTAAGTTTATTTAATTTTGAGATACTTGAGGACAAGCATCGGATAAGTGATGGGGGATTTGATAAGTATTTATTTTGGTTATGTTTTTAGTCCTTATTTTTATCGAATATATACGTTTGAAGGACTTAATTGGGCTGTTTTTATGTTGTTCTCGTGCAGGTTACGTAATGCTGGAAATAAGTTGGAATGCTGCAGAAAATACTGGAGTCGTGGGCAGATTCATGGGCATGAACCAGGGCATGAATGCTGACTGGGCGCCACGTCAGCACCTTCTAGAAGATGACGTCAGCAACTCTGATAACTTATCAGTCCACTTATCAAGATAGCTTATCATCCGATTTTTATTTTAAATTTCAAAACTTGGATATTTATCTTATGTAATTTTATTTAAATTTAGGATTTATCATCTTAGGTTTTTAGGGTTTTTCAACTACTATAAATACCCCACTTTGGGGGTGAATTATTCATCAAACATTTTTCATTGTTCTCTTCTTCATTGAGTTAATAAAGCTCTCTATTTTTCTCTATTTCTTTTCTCCATTTCTTTATTTATTTTATTAAGTATGGTTTTTTCACAAACCATGCTTAACTAAATTCCCTTTAGCCAAAAGCAACGCCAAACCCGACAAACTTCGTGAGATTAGGAAAATACTTCAATCCTTCAACAACTCCTTTTTAGATTCTCTGTAAAATTGATTAGGCAATTGGCCTAATCTTTAGGCATCGCAATTGTTTCATTCCGAGAGCTCGCATCAGCTTGAAGTGGTTTAGATCCATCGTTGGGGACGAGGAAAAGCTTGTAGCCAATTCAACACCCTAAGAACAAACTTAGTGGCGGTCCACTAAGGGGAATCAAAATCGGAAACAATTCTCATCGAGACGAATATCTGAGCACGGGCTTCTCCAGCACTAACTCAGATTTGAGTTAGCATCGATTGCCGTGGCTAATTCACTAAAGTTTGACTTCAAGGATTGCCCTGGGAGTCGAATTTACCAACGAGAAGTAAGTTACAAGGGTTGGGCCTTGTAGACTGTAACCTGCAGGAAAGTCGAAGAAAAATCAACTTCAGTGATCGAAGATGTCGTGGCAAAGCGTGGCTTGAGGCTATTTTTATCTATAATTCATTCTCAACATTTATTTTTACTTTCTTATTATTTTTCTCATTCAAATCACTATTCTAAAATCCCCCTTTATTTTCTACAGGTTATTGGTCTAAATCAGAAGAAAGGTGTTAGAGTTCCTATTCCCTGCGGATCGACCCTTACTCTCGCTATATTAATTTAAATCTTATTTATTTTGAGTTTAAGGTTTTATTTTTGACACTATACGACGCGTGTCACTTAGTTTAGGTTTTCTTGCCGCCAACATGTTCTAAAATTCTCCTTGAGTTTGGGTTATGTTGTAATTAGTGTGAGAACGGTTGTTTAGGATTCTAAGTTGTTTTTGCAAATAAAACTTCAAGGTTTACTTATTCCATGTTCTTCATAGTTTTCAATGAAGGCGAAAGATTAGTTGAATTCTATCCATTTGTTCGGTATCGAGAGAGTCAAACTCACGAAAGGAGTAAGTACGATTTCATCTATAGACGGTGAGATCAATCCGGCCTAGACATATGTTAAGGGTTTAAGGCGGGTAAAAGAGGACGAATCAACATTGTTGTCTTTGCACGATTCACGCCGTGACTGGTATTATCTGCAGTGGGTATCAACAACATTCTGACTTAGATATAAGCGGAGTCACTTTCGAAGCGTTATGCCGAGCCTTTTAGTTCTGTCGAGTTTGACGCCGAGTCACAGTTTCATTCCCCTGCCGAGGCAGCGAGAGGGTATCTGCAGTCTACTTGCCATCCCCCGCTGAGGCAGCAGAGTCTGGCAGCGCAAAACAACTTGTCATTTTCAACAGAGTTTCACACTAAGCTACAGCATAACCCTACCCATTCTATCAACCTGATTTCTTCTCTTTTAATTACTTGTGTTTTTAATTTTACTTTTCTTCTCAACAAACAAATTAATTGTGCATTTACTTTTCCTTGTGCGGGAACAACAATTCGAATCAAGCTGTCCAATCCTTGTGGGAGACGATATCGTTTATATTATAACTTGACAAGAGTGTGCACTTGTACTCATAAATAGAGAACACCCAAACGCTCTACAGATAGTCAGTCATCGATTGTTCACCATATTTGAGATCTCGTGGATAGAGATTGGGTGGTTCAACTTACGGTAATTGCCCGAGATGGTAATAGAGTAGCGGATGCGCTTGCGCAAGTAGCGTGGAAGGTGTCTTTTGGTACACATGAGTTTGTTGCGCCTCCTAGTTATGTTGTGACTTCTCTACAGTGTGATAGCGCAGGCTAATACATTGTTTTTGCTTTTTATGTCTTCATAATTTTCCAGCTTGTATTATTGCCATGAACACTCTTTTTCCTCCATTTAGGTTTAAGGAGGTTTTTTAATGAGACTCATAGTAATTCCTCTTTTCAATGAAAAAAAAATCTTTTTCAAGTTTGCAAAGGTCAAATGGCAAACCTATATAGTCAAGGGTTTGACTTCCTTGATTAGGGGTGTGTAAAAAAATTAGATTTGAGAATTCAGATTTGTTTATCAGGTAATCTCATCTGAAATATTAAATATTAATTTCGTTTTTTAATTTTGAATAATTCGGAAAAGATATATGTGAAAAATCAGATAATTAATCAGATACAGATCATAATATTTTAAGTTTTGGATTATCTAATTTTGAATAATTACTTACTATTTTGATACTTTCAAATTTTATTTATATTCAATTTGATCCTTCATCATATATATTTCTTCTATTTTATTATATTTAGTAAAATTATTTTATTACTTTCATTACCACATATATTATTAAATTTTTAGTGTTACTAATTTTTTTATTTTTATTTTTATTATTTTATTTATTTTATAAAGCATTAAGTTTAATCCTAATAATTATAAGGGTAAACTACTACAATGGTAAGTTATGTTTTCGCTGAGGACAGTTTTGATCACTGATTTTTAAATTCGACCAATAAGGTCACTTACGTTTTTGATCTATAAACTTTTGGTCAGTAAGACGTTTGTTGCCATTAAACGTTAACGACTTGTTGATTTGACACAATAAAAAGTAGGATAAATTACCTAGATAGTCCCTAAACTATTACTTCACTCCTATTTTGACAACCAAAATAAAAACAATTTGTATAATTACACATTTAATCCTCCATATTTACAATTTTTTATTTCTTCTCCACTCCTCCATCTTCCATATCCTTCTTCATCTAACCCAACCCCTATTTTTCTACTATATTAATATCTAGATCAGATCATGTGATAAAAGTAATTAACTTTAAAATATTCAAAACCAAGAGAAAAAATCAACGCTAACCTGAAGATAATTTGGAAATATTAGAGGGAACAGTTTGTCCTTGCTTTCGATCAATAGGATCTTTGATAGGATTTAGCTTTTCCTCTTCCTTTGAATCAAAACAACCCATTCCCTCAAAAATCAAACGAAACCCAAAATTATAGATATCAGATTTATAATCAAAAACAGAAAGAAAAAAAAAAGAGATTAATCATCGTTTCATATCCGATCTTTAGTCCATTTCGATTCCATCAGAGGGCATTTCTCATTTAATATACTGTTAAATTTGTTTATTTTTTATTGATTGTGTTTTACTTCGATTAATACAATAATTAATGAAAAATATTTGATATATTGTCGGTATAATTTGACTACAAATGATATATTTATGTTAGGGGTTAGAGGGTTAGAGTTTAGGATTAAAGATTTAAAATTTAGGGTTTATAATTTAGGAGTTCAGCGTTAAGGATTTAAGTTCTAGATTTTAAAGCTTTGAAAGACGTCTGTATAAAAAAATTACATTGTCTGTGCATTAAATATCAACTCAATTCATAGTATAACATTATAAGAGAATTTGAATGTAACACCCTAATTTTGGGCTTAGAAGTTTAGAGTCTGAACCGGACCGGTCTGAGGAACGGTTCGAATATAAAAGGGAGTTTTAGGGAAAGCCTAGTTCGGGATGCTTTAAAAAATATAGAAAAATATCTAAAAATCCTCATTTAATATATATAAGCGAGTGGTGAAATCAATTTTACAAAATAAGGTTTGGAATTACTACATTTCGGTGTAGTGACCAAATTGCGATTTTTGCAAAGTTTAGTAGTGACTATTTTGTAAAGGATTGAAACTTTGAATCTTTAAGGAGCTAATTTACCAAAAATGTTTTCATCAGATTTTCCTTAATTTGGGTGATTTAATTAATGATTTAATTAAATAAAAGAAGGATGATAAACTACTTTTTACTTTCATAACTACTTATCTCTAATTTTCTCTCATTCCATTTTCTCTCAAAATCCTATCAACCAAACACTTTTTCTCCAGCAAAATTCACTTTGATTTTTACTTCAATTGATGAGATTTCCCTCACTCATTGATTCCTAATCAATCTTGCAACAAATCCATTTGATTTCTACATTGTATTTTTATGGAAATTTGCCCAAATCAAGGAGAAATCATCTTTTAGAGGTAAGATTGTTCTTCTCCTCTAAATACTCAGTTCTTTACTGAAATTCCCAAGTTGTCAATTCTTTATTAAAGATTTATGAATGGTTTTAATGTTAGAAACAAGATTTTGGCTTGAAACTCAAGATTTTGGAAGAGATCTTGAAGATTTTCGTTGTAATTGATTGGGCTCTGTTTTGAGATAGTTTTCTAATGTATTTTGGATGTTAAATGATGTTAGAAATGAGGTTTTATCAATCCAATCCCGAATAGGTTGTGTTTCCTAAGTTTTTGCTTGTGAAAATGGTGGTTTTTTGGGTGTTTTTGGTGTTCTGTTATAGCTGGAGGTATAAGGACGAGTTTGGGGTTGTTTTTTATGTTAATTGATGTTTAGAAATGTTTAGAAGTGATGGATCTTGGCTGGGTTAAGTTTTGGAAGAGTTTGAAGGTGATCTCGGTTGTGTTTGGTAGCCGAAATGTTGGGTTTAGGTAGAGCAGCGAGTTTTGGAGTGTTGGTTGAAGATTTCAATGCATGATGATGCATTAATCCTCTGCTTTTATGTGTCTAAAATAGGGGATACATCTTCGGACACTTTTGGAGTTGATCTGGAAGCTTAATTGGCGTTTCGGCAAGCAAGCGAAACGAAATTGGTGAGTGCGATTGGTTTAGAAGTCCATGAGGACAAAAATAAAAGGTTTGGGGATTTAGGAGAGGTTTGAAACACCTTTCTAAATCCGAAAGTAAGTATGGTTTGATTTGGTCTCTCTAAAGTGGTGTTTGCCCCTATAATATTTTTACATGCTCATGGTTTGAGATTGATAAATTCCTATTGTTTTTATGCATGATTTAGAGCATGAGATTATGCTTGTAGAGATGTCATGAGATGGCATGTTGCATTGAATAGATTTGAGCTTTTGGTTTGAAGCAAAGTATGACTTATGATTTGAAATGTGGTGAGAAAACCTTTGAATAATATTGCATGAAAAATAGTAGGTGTGATGATGTTTTAACACATTATATTGGCATAGATGTTGAGAAACTTACCGGATATAATTGATCGATCAATAGGATGAGAGTGCACTATAAACTAAAAATTCGTACATGCTCTTTGGTTAAGCCAAAGGGAGATATTCCGATGATGGGCATTCCATCGGGTAGGACTTGGTGAAATACCCAAGCTTGGTGGCGATGAGAGATTCCGCCATGTGAGTACGGTGATGAGAGATTCCACCGAAAGCTATGTTGCTAGACAAGTGAGTACGGTGATGTGAGATTCCACTGGAAGAGTCTAGTGTAGAAATGTGTCCGCATATCCGAGTATTAATGAGATGCTAAATGCCAATATAAATGGTGAAATGGTTTTTGTTACACATGTACCTTTGATGAAATGATTTATGCTATGAGTTATGCATATGTGATTTGTTTAGAAATGCTTTGACAATACAAGCATGTGAATGGTCTTGCCATGAGATTGGCATTGGTTTTAATTCATGAGATAGAATAGAGGTACATGTGGTTTCAATGAGTTTTGCTTTGAAGTTTTCCAAGCATGAGAAAGAGATGAGCGTGTGGTTTTAAAGCTTTGATGAAAGTGTTTTCTAAATGTGCATTATTGTGTTGGTTTTCTTTAGAGCATGTCTCACTAAGCATTTGTGCTTACGCTCTCTTTTACCAATAATACAGATAATTGAGGTGTTTTCGGGCATCAAGGAAGCTATGACCATCCAAGGAAGACCAAGCTCATGTATGGTGAAGTTTTCATACACTTTAGTTTTGATAAATTGGCAATGGGAAATCAAGATTTGTTTTGGGAGATGTGTTAAACTCCCTAAGGTTGAGGCATGTCTGCTTTGGTTGGTTTGAATTGTAAATGGCCTTAATTACTTGTTTTGAGGTTGGATTGTCTATTTGTGATTTGATAATATGAAGCATGCTTCTAAACTTGTGAGATTTCATGTTTGATCCTATGAATGTGTTTAGGAGTTCTAAATATGTACCTTATATGTTTGTTGACTTGTTGATATGATTGGAGAGTCTTTGGGATGTGTTTGAATGAGTATATGCATGAAAAACCAGCAATTGCTTCAGTTTCTGGGCAAACCGTATCGAAACACCCTCCGGCGTTTTGAAACGGGGGTCTGTAATGGCCTTCGTGTTTCGAAACGATTGGAGGTTGTTCCGAAATGTTTTGGCTACTGGAGTGCCGTGTTTCAGAACAAGTTTCGAAACGGGAGAGTGTCTTGCTCTAGCGTTTTGATATGGCAGGTAGGTGTTTCGAAACAGGTGACCGTTGGACACAGATTTGAATTGTTCTGAGGTTTTGCATGTTTTACATTTTAGTCCTAAATGTTGAGTTTGCAATTGCTTGAGCTTGAGATGTCCAATTAAGATGAAATTTGGCAGAGAAGCGTGTAACATGACTAATTTCATATTGGTAACTTTAAAATCAGTAAAGACCTTCTAATTTACAGAAATTACAATTTGGTCCCTAAATTCGTGTAAGGTGCAATTGAGTCCCTTTTTGAAATCCGTTCGTTGTGCCTTTCTCTATCGTATCTCGTGAGAACTCACTTAGGGTTAACAAGCATCTAGACAAGACTAAAAAGAAAAAAAAGGGTCGTGAATCAAGGTTGACTTCCGGGTTGACTTTGGTTTTCCCCGTGTAATCTTTGTAGTTCGGGTCAACCGTCTAGGCCGGGCTAAGGGGGTTACATTGAATATACTCAAATATAATTAACGAGTTTATTCAATTAAGTTGAATGAATTTATCGATCGTTATTAAATGGACATGTCTAGAAACTCATAATCAAATATAATGGAAAATAATTAAAAATGGTTAATGAACAAATGTATAGTCACGTAGAAAATTAGGGATTGTGTTAGATGAAGAAGAATATGAAAGATGGTGGAGGGGAGAAGAAATAAAAAAATTGTAAATATGGAGGATTAAATGTGTAATTATATAAATTATTTTTATTTTGGTGGTCAAAATAGGAGTGAAGTAATAGATTAGGGACTATCTAGGTAATTTATCCTTATTTTTATTGTGCTAGATCAGCAAGCCGTTAACGTTTAACGACAACGAACGTCTAAATGACCAAAAATTTACAGATCAAAAACGTAAGTGACCTTATCGGTCGAATTTAAAAATGAGTGATCATATTCTGGAAAGCATAAGTGAGCATTGCATTAATTTACTCTAGTTCTAAAAATTGGATATCCGATCTCGAAACACACCAGGCATGCTGCCCATCTCGTCTTTGCACGCTTTACCCCTGATCTGTAATATGCTTCGTCAACGGATTCGTACCCTACTTGGCATCGCTGTGACGTGCCGTGTGTTCGTTCCACCAATGACGTACTGCATTGAGATTCAACGCCTCGTGATGTGACCGGTCAGCTCTTCCCCAAGAACCTCTACTGCCAAACCACACGTGTCCCTAAAGCCATTATTTTTAGGTAATCGAACGGCTCTCGATTCACCATTGAAAATTTAGAATACATGTCTGGATTGAACTCGACCTTGCTAATCAGATTTTGGAAAAGCTCCTGCACGATAGTTTCACTTGATTGAACACAATATTATGTGTGTCTTATCAACTGTTATATTTCACATTTAATCATGTCAGAGTTATGATTACTGTGATTTTTTTGCTTGGTAAATAAAATTATTTATTAATAAATATGCGTATCTCGTTAAAAATCTCTCTAACCTAAATAGAAGAAAAGAGTACAACACATTCAATGGATACAACTAGAGAAACCAAAATCTAGGTTGCTGAATTTGTTAATACACCAAAATAAAATATGAAAAGCTCAAAACAAACTGAAAAATTATCCTCCCTATATGCTATGCCTGAAACCGAACAAATGAAACTAAACTAACGCCAATTATACCCTGCCAAGTAAATTGAGAATCTAAATAAGATCAACGCCAATCTAGTCGTGCAACATTGGATTTAATCGATGCCACCATTCCTCTTTTTGGCAAAACCACCATCCATCAATACTATCAATCAACCATCTTTAATAGAGCTCTAAGTTTTTGAGTATATTAATAAATCCTTTAGATTAGCAGGTTTGTTATTAAAACCTTTTTCATTTCTAGCAAATCACAGCGCCCCAAGTTAGTTATCAGCAACAAACTTCTTATAACACTTGAAAGTTTTTATTTAAAGCAAGCCAGCAATGTCATAAGGATGGATCCAGTCAGCTTCCCACCACTCACAGAATAATTCCCACACCCAAAAAATAAGTGGTCAGCTTCCAACTCTGTATCACACCAAACATAGCAACATTAATTTCTTCAAAATGGATTTCTACTTTGTTAGAATCCTGTCAATCCTCAACATCCAAAGAAAGCTTTTGACCCTTCAATTTCCAGATCACATCAACATTATCCACCCGTTGAATTCCCCTAAAACCACCATGGAGAGTGAAATTAAAAGAAGCGTTTATTGTACCTTATCCAGCATATCTGCTACCTCTAGGGATGCAATCTCATGAATCACTTCATTTTCATCCCCTCTAAATTTGACACCTATGAATTGGACTTGTTTGCACATCCATCAACCTTATGGGTCTGATTGGCAGCCATATCTTGGTCCGAATCCATTTCATTTAAAACCCATAGACATTAAGTCTTCTAAGGCCCGAGCTTCCCTCAAACTTACAGGGCTTTTTGTATTCGGGCTTTTCTCCAGACCTTTTGTAACAACATCAACCTATTTCTTTTGATGCACTTTTCAACTACATCATGCCATTTCAGATTCCATATAAAATCTAATTTCTTCTCAGGTATTCCTGTCATTTTATTTATGAGAAGACATTCCCATGCACACCGCATTGATGGCTTCATCAATTCCAAAGTTGTTCTCACCTGAAGAGATAGTTTTCTCTTTCCGAGCAGAATTCGCCCTCGACTCCGACCAACTATCTTACTCCTCTAACGTCGACTTCTAAAACTGATTCTTATTTGGAATATTTGGATTGTGGCCCACAACGACTTTAGGTTTTGGCAATTCTGACACCCTCATTATCGACTTCCAATTCAATAAGCTCTTCAATTTTCAATTGTTGTTTTGTGGTGATAAGAAACGAATTCTCACAACCTTCTACCTGGTTTAGATTATCACCCAAAGCCACCAAAGATCCCTATGATTCCGTGATTCTTTTAAACAATTAAACGTTATATAGTTCCAACAATGCTATTTTATGCCAGTTGCCTCCACCCACATTGTTCTCTCCTGGACTCCAAAGGATTCAGACCAACACCTAACCACAATGAAGATTTCTTTTAACAGTGACCAGTTATTAGTCTCCAGAAGCTTCATGAGTTCAACATCCATGATGTCCAAAAGGAAATCACGGCTTCCCAACCGTTCAACTCCAAAATCACCAAGGCCCTATGAGTGAAGTCTTTTTTTTACCTCTTCTGTACTTCAATCAGTGGCTTTTGTGCCTATAACATTTTTGCTCAGTCTCCAAAAGGCTTCAACTTCCACATGGCCATGAATCCTTCTAAGTCTATCTTCATGTTTGCTTCCTTCTCTCGTTTCTCCCCTTGCTTGATCTGTGCCTCTTGAGCTTTCAGCTGTGGTTTGATTGTTCTTTGTCGGTCGGAATTTCCTCCTGAATGACGTTCACTCTTTCAACTTTGCATACCCAACGTAGATAATGGATCTGTAAAGCCTGAAGCCATTTAGCCTCTCTATAGCCCTCTCTGCATCTCGCTTGTTTGAGAACCTCATGAACCCAAATCTTTTTCCTGATCTTCCCAGCTTCCTTGCAATGAAAGTGTCGACCACATCACCGTGTCATCCAACAGCTTGCCGAAGCCCGCTCTAGTGCAGATTTTTGTTACGATATAATGCATAAATCTGGTTTAGTTAAAAGTCTTAATTTAGTAGTCTTTTTCAGTAGTTTAATCAGTCAATAATTTGTTGTTAAGAGTCTTAGTCATATGGGGTTGTTAGTAAGAGTCTTACTATAGTGGAGTTTGTTCCATTATTTATGTACTTTAGTTATGTTTTGCTTCTGTATTTAAATCATTCTAGCTGAATAAAATCAGGAGATCAGTTCATCAATTTCTGAATGATTGCTTCATTTATCTGCATTTCATTCCACATCCATGAACTTTTCTTGTCAAACACAACATTTTTCTTCATTTATTTCCTGTTTTTGGTATTGTTGTTTTTCAACATCTGGCATCAGAGCTTCTACTGAGGCCTGTAAAGAAATTTTGTGATGGCGTGTAATGCAAATGGTGTAAACATCTCTCAACTGACAATTCCAATTTTTCAAGGCAGCAATTATGATGTTTAGAGTACAAAGATGAAGACTCTCTTTATCTCTCAAGACTTATGGGATTTCGTAGAGAAAGGCTACAGCGAGGAAGGTGTAGCAGCTGACACTTTGAAAGATATGAGAAAGAAAGATACCAAAGCTCTCTTTTTCATCCAACAAGCCGTAGATGATGTCGTTTTTTCTTCTCGGATTTCTGATGCAGCAAAAGCAAAAGAAACATGGGATTCACTCAAAAATGGATATCGAGGCACGATGAAGGTGCTCACAGTCAAACTTCAAACACTTCGCAAACAGTTTAAAAGTTTTTGAATGAAGGATGGAGAATCGGTGCATGATTGTTCTAATAATCTTATGGTCATAGTCCATCAAATGAGGAAGTATGGTGAGCAGATATCAGATCAAAAGGTGGTTGAGAAACTATTTCGCGGTTTAACAAGGAAGTACGAATCTACTGTTGCTGCAATAGAAGAATCCAAAGACTTAACAGTCTTAACCGTTGATGGGTTGTTGGGATCTCTTCAATCCCATGAAGATAGACATAAAAGCTATGAGGAGGAGAATACCGAAAAGGCATTTCAGACCAAACTGAAATAGTCAAATGATACAGATGTTGGCTGTGAACGAAGTGGTAGCAGCAACAATCGTTAAGGTTCTTCTTATCGAGGGAGAAGGGGTGGCTATGGATACAGAGGTGGTGGATGATCAAGCGACAGACAACAACAATCAACTGATGATGGGAAAAATATTCGTAAGTTTGAGTGTTACTATTCTCACAAACCTGGTCATATAGAAAGATATTGTCATACGAAACAATATGATGAAAATCAAGCAAATTTTACTGAGGATAAAGAAGAAACTGAAAGTCTATTTCTTGCTTGTTATGCTACTAATGTTTTTGATTCTGAAGTGTTGTATATGGATAGTGGTTGTAGTAGTCACATGACTGCGAATTTGGAGCTCTTTATTAGCTTGGACAGGTCGACTAAAACTCACATAAAGATGGCTGATGGAACAATTCGTAACACGGAAGGAAAAGGAGTGATAAAGCTGAATTCTGAAGAAGGTAGTTGCATCAAAGATGTTCTATATGTTCCGGATTTAGACTCAAACTTGTTGAGTGTCGGGCAATTTTTGAGAGAAGGTTATTGCTTGCTCTTCGAGGATTTCTCATGTACTGTCTTCACTTCACTGATAAAACAAAGAAGAACTTGTTGCTCCAAGTTCCAATGTCAAGGAACAATATGTTTCCTGTTGTTATCCATGATGAGAAGAATGCACTAGCAGCTACACTAGAAGATGACAATTGGTTGTGGCATCATAGGTATGGGCATCTCAACTTTACAAGTTTAAGTTTATTGTCTAATCAAAAGTTGGTGGATGGGTTACCTGTGATAAGGCCTATTGATGCTGTATGTGAAAATTGTGTGGTTGGTAAGCAACATAGAGACACTTTTCCGAAGAGCAGCAACAAGAGAGCTTCAAAGATAGCTGAATTGATTCACGTTGATGTCTGTGGACCTATGAAGACCCTTTCTCTAAATAACAACATATATTTTGTGGTTTTTGTATCAGTGCTGAAGTTGGACTACGGTTGAGTACATATGTTGCGGTATGAATCGCTTCTGCCCAAAAACTTTTTGGAAGACATTTTGCTTTTAGCATGCTCTTTGCCATTTCAACAAGACTCTGATTCTTCCTCTCGGCCACCTCATTCTGTTGAAGAGTGTAGCTGGTTTTCAATTGCCTGTGAATGCCCATCTCTTCACAAAAACTATCGAATTCTCTAGAAATAAACTCGCCACCACGGTCTGTCCTCAAGACTTTTACTGCATTTCCGCTTTGCTTTTCAATAGAAGACTTGAACTTCCTGAAGATAGAGAACACCTCCAATTTTTATTTTGCGCATGTTCTTATTCCATCTCAAAAGAGGAGTAAACTTGATGATAATAGTGTGAAATGTATATTTGTGGGATATAGCTTGGAGACAAAAGGTTATCGATTTTATAATCCTGAAACTAAAAAATTACTGATTAGTCGTGATGTTGTGTTTGCCGAGAAAAGTTCATGGTCGTGGAATGAAATGTAGATAAATGAAGCAATCATTCAAGAAGATGATGAGTCCACAAACCAGCAAACAATAGAAAGAAACATGACTGATGGTGGTGGAAATTCGCAACTGTCAACACGTGATTCTGTTTCTGGTTCATCTGCATCATCGAGTTCGTCTTCCTCAAGCACACCTCCTAGGAAATGGAGACCATTAACAGAGATTTATGAGCAGACAGAAAGGTGCCAGCTTGTCCAAATTGCAGAACCGGGTTCATTTGATGAAGTTGTTCAAAGTGTTGCATGGTGTAGTGCGATGGATGACGAAATGACGACACTGGAGAAAAATAAGACTTGAGAGCTGGTCGACTTGCCGAAGGAAAAGGAAGTCATCGGACTTAAATGGATTTACAAGCTAAAATTCAAGCAAGATGGTTCAATCCAAAAAGCATAAAGCTCGTTTGGTTGCCCCTATAAAGCTCGTTTGGTTGCGAGGGGCTATATGCAGCGTGAAGGTATTGATTTTGAAGAAACTTTCTCACCTGTAGCTAGATTTGATACTATTCGTACTATTTTATCAATTGATGCTAACTACAAGTGGAAAGTTTATCAATTTTATGTTAAGTCAGCATTTCTAAATGGTTTTTTGGATGAAGAAGTTTGTGTACAGCAACCTAAGGGTTATGAATTGAAAGGAGAGGAAATGAAGGTTTACAAGCTGAGGAAAGCACTTTACGAGCTTAAGCAAGCACCAAGGGTCTGGTATGAAAGGATTGACAGTCACTTCAGCAAAAATGGGTTCCAAAAGAGTGGAAGTGAAGCGACTTTGTATGTGAAAACCAAAGAAGTTGATAAGGTATTACTCGTATGTTTGTATGTGGATGATTTAATTTATACAGGAAATAGTGTTGCTTTGGTTAACGATTTCAAGAAGATTATGGTGTCTGAGTTTGAAATGACTGATTTGGGTCAAATGAGAAATTTCCTGGAATTAGAAGTGCAGCAAAGTGGAGCTGGAATTTTTATTTCACAACAAAAATATGTGAAAGATCTTCTGGAAAAGTTCAATATGAAAGAATGCAATGCGGTCGGAACTCCAATGATTATGAATCAAAAGTTCTGTTTAGATGATGGAGAAGAAAAAGTTGATACTCATTTGTATCGGAGTTTAGTTGGAAGTCTGCTATATCTTACAAATAGTAGACCTGATATCTTGCAAGCTACAACTATGTTGTCTCGGTTCATGCAAAATCCCAGCAGTATTCATTATGGTGCAGCAAAAAAGATTCTTAGGTATTTGAAGGGAACATGCTCTTATGGCTTGTGGTACTCTAATTCTAATAATTTTGAATTATTGCATTTTTTCGATAGTGACTGGGCAAGTTCGGTTGATGATCGCCAGAGTACTAGTGGGTATTTGTTCATGCTTGGATCAAGTCCAATTTTTTGGTGTTCAAAAAAATAGCCATCTACTGCATTATCTTCATCAGAAGCAGAATATATGGTTGTAAGTTTGGCTGCTTGTCAAGCCATATGATTAAGAAGAATTTTAGGTGACATGAAGCAACATCAAAAGGAAGCTACAATAATTTTCTGTGATAATCAGTCCACTATTTCGATGACAAAAAATCCAGTTCATCACAATCGCACAATGCATATTGATACTCGACATCATTATATTCGTGAATTGGTGAACGAAGAAAGCATAAGGATAGAGCATTGCAGCTCACAAGAGCAAGTTGGTGATTTGTTTACAAAGTCATTGTCTGCAGAAAAATTCATTTGTTTTAGAGAAAGGTTGGGAATTACATATTTTTGCATTAAGGGAGCGAATGTTACGATATAATGCATAAATCTGGTTTAGTTAAAAGTCTTAATTTAGTAGTCTTTGTCAGTAGTTTAATCAGTCAATAATTTGTTGTTAATTGTCCTAGTCATATGGGGTTGTTAGTAAGAGTCTTACTGGTAGTGGAGTTTGTTCCATTATTTACCTACTTTAGTTATGTTTTGCTTCTGTATTTAAATCCTTCTAGCTGGATAAAATCAGGAGATCAGTTCATCAATTTCTGAGTGTATTTCTTCATTTATTTCCTGTTTTTGGTATTGTTATTTTTCAACAATTTTGTGAGAGATTGTTTACGAATAGGGTGACTGTACAACTCCCATCCCCCATGACCCACTAGTCTATTCGATTGTTCTGGTTTTAGTCTATAATTATGTTTAGTGTGATTACAATAATATTGTATACTTCTTAATATTTATCTAAAAAACTCCGTTTGTATGTACAAATTTTTTAACAATGACATCTGAATTTTATTAAACACCATGAAAGATATTACAAAACAATACATCAAAAAGAGAGAAATAATAGACTAGTCCACTAAAATTCTTATAAAAAGGTGCATAGAAAAGCAAATTCTTCCACAAAGATTAGCATACCTTCAAAACCCAGAAACCTTTCATGAATCTCCTTGTCTCTAGTTAAACGAGACGCTTTATGAGATGAAAAAGGAGTGGTGAGTGCAAACTATCAGACAAATTTCTCTGCTACACAGTTCTGATTACATCGGCTAACAAACCATCAAACGAGTGAGAATCAATCTTTTCTATGACCACCGACAAAATAAAATCAAAAAAGCTAGCGTCGTGAGGATCTCTATACGAGCACCAAATGATCGCTAAGGTATGCTGAAATCGTGCCAAATGACAGATGAAACGAACCACAAAGGCAGAGGAAACGCGTGCCATAATAGCAGAGATTTTTATTAAAATTGAGAAAACAAAACATGAAAAAGCAAGAAAAGTAATGAATACCGGTGGTCGACAACCAATACTAAGACTGGTTACTGCCACCGATTAAGCAAAAAAGATATAAGATAAAATTGCGACCACTATGGAGAGAAAACTAGTTTTTTTTTTAACAATGGCATCTGAATTTTATTAATCACCATGAAAGATAATACAATACAAGGCATCAAAAAGAGAGAAAAAGGGATAAGTCCACTAAAAGTCTCTTACAATGGTGCAATGAAAAACAGACTCCTCCATCGAGATTAGCATACAAAAATTCAGAAACCTTCCCGAATCTTCTTGTCTCTATCCAAACGAGACGCTTTACGGGGTGAAAAAGAAGTGGTGAGCGAACAAAGCTATCAGGCATATTGCTCCGCTACCCAAGTCTGATTACATCGGCAACCAACCATCAACCGAGTGGGGATCCATCTTTCTAAGACCACCGACAGAATCATAATCAGAGCTTAGCATCGTGAAGATCTCTATACGTGTACCAACTGACTGCTAAGGTATGCTGAAAATCATGTCACAAGGACAGATGAAATGAACCCCCAAAAATAAAAATAAAAAATGTGTCACAAGGACAAAGAAAATGCATGCCACAAAGGCAGAGATTCTTATTAAAACATAAAAAAAATAATAGACCCGGTGATCAACAACTGATATTAAATTAGTTACCGACCACCAATCAAAACAATAAAAACAAAGTTGCAGGCGGTTGGGATTTAAAAGAGAATAACTAAATTAAAAATCCCTAAAAGAGAGAGGGGTAGGTTTCTCCTGTATGAGAGAAAACTAGTTAAGCATTCTTATTATTACTGAAAATATATTGAATTATGATGTTACTATATTATCTTTTGATTAATGCCATCAGTACGCATCATAATGTTGTATTGTAATAATAAATATTTTTAACAAACCAAGCACCTTGACGTAATAATAAATCTTTCATTCATCGTTTTATACACAACACTCCTCTATCACATTTAATGTACCAAACAAAATGTTAAGAGCACACTATTTATAATTTATTTTTGTTAAATTATCAATAGTGACTGCAAAAAAAAATAGAATTTTTAGATGAATGAGTTAAAATTTAAATATAAAAATAGAGTTACTATTTTAATATTTTTTAATAAAAAATATCATTAATAAATAAACGAGTTTGTTCATAAACATAAAGAAATCGAACACACATTTGTTCGTGTTCGTTCGTTTATTAAATGAACATGAAAATTTTGTTCATACTCGTTTATTTAACTTAATAAATAAATATTATACGAATAATTCATCGAATGTTCTATACATTTACACCCCTATAAAAATAGAAGGATAAAAATTGTGATAATTTTCAAATTTGACTTAAAATAACAATGGAACTAGAAACTTTTAATTTAAGAACCAAACAATTAATAAAAACAATAAAAAAAGTTTTTAAATTTTTTTGAGACTAAATAAAAAATATTTTTTGGGCATGGGTGGCCATGGCCTAGGTAGGCCCGCCTCTAGATTTGTCACTGATTCTAGGAGATTCAGGTTCAATCGTTTTATTTGCATGGTGTGTGTGCATTGTCAAAGGGTTAAGAACATGTATGAACAAATACTACCTTGAAATCACCTTTAGATATTTCAAAAGAAAATTACATTTACTTGGTATTGGTCGCCCACCATTAGAGATCTGACTGATGAATATGACGTTCTTTTGGTTATTCTGTTGATCTCCTTGTTTTAGACCTTCAAACTGGTTTGAATAAGTGCTCACAATTGCCGTCTTTTGTTCAAGTTAAGTTGTGGTAATTTGTTGATGTTTATATCTATCTTTTGTTTCGAGTCTTTGGATTAAGTTTTTACCTTTTTCTTGTATTTTCCTGTAATGATCTCGAGCCGCTAATTTTTTGTTTTAATGGTTATAGAAATATGTTTAAATTAAATATTTTTCTTTACTTAATTGTATATTTTTAATGTAATTTTAAATATATCCTAGATCTATAAAACTAACAAATTTCAATTAAAAATATATTGTTTTAATCGAATAATTAAAAAAAAAGTTAATGGAGAGTGCAGTGAATAGGGTGCCAGTGAGAATGATGAGATAGAAAAATCTTATCATCAAGTGAAAGACTGTAAGTCTTTCCCATGTTTTATTGGTGGAAATGTCCTTTACTTTTCTTATACCTTTATTTTTTCCCCATTTTTTATTAAGTGGAGTATTGAATCCATCCACATACTGTTCTTCTTGGACCATCTCTTCCCAATACTGTACTGAGTGTTGTTTTCATCTGCCAATGACACAGCCCAAATGCTCCCAATGTCATAATGTATAAACATGCCATAGTTCCTTTTTATTTATATCAACTATGAAAGATTCTCCACGAATTCCTGGCCAACTGAAATTTGACAAACATTTCCAAGAAAAAAGTTGGTAAATTCATGAACCCTGATTTTTTTTTTGTGAATTTCAAATAAACATGAAATATATATATATATAATGTAAAATCCGATCAAAAAAATTAATTTGATCCCGTTAATACAAAAATTTCCCGAAAGGACAAGCTTGAGTTTAGTCCCCTACACAAGTCTAGTAACATGGAGACCTAAGAATATAAAGGAGATATCGTTTTCGATTTGTCTACATTCTCAATAGTGGGCGTCAGCTTTTCCATTCAAAGATTGATAGCTCTATTAAAATAGTTTATACCAACAACCGCATTAAATTTTTTAAACAATAGCAGTATTTGAATTCTTATATTATTAAAAAAATAAATTAACGTAAAATGATCGCTCTAATAAGCTTTTATAATATTTAAACCAATTTAATCAACTAATAAATTTATTACCATTAGTTAAATAAAAATATAACTTTGTGAGATGCTCCATTATTCTAAAATGCTTGATCTAATAGGGAATGCGGAAACAAAACCCCGTAGATGATTTGACTACAAACAAAATGAATCCCGACAGAGATTGGCTTGGTTCATTTGAGACCAGAGTATAAAAATCATAGGGAAAAAATGGCAGGTCCTTTTTCGGTGTCACTTTTTATGCTTCAATACTAAAAATATAAATTTTAAATCTTAATTTTAAACCATAAACTTTAAACTCTAAAAAATAGACCATACCCCTAATTTTTTAAACTCTAACTTTAAACCTTAACAATAAACTATAAACTTATTTTTTTAGTGTGGAGCATATATCGGAACACCGAAAAAGGTCATGCAGCTGGAATACCATTATCACCGTAAAAGCAATATATGAATGATTGTCCTCCAGAGTGAGATTTGTTTGTTATACTCAGAATCGGATCTCAAACTCCATATCCGCCTGTTCCATATACATCAAACATTAGTCTCTATATGGCAATTTATACAGCAAATAAACATAAAATACTATGCAGCCAATTAGCTCCTGAAAGGCAGATCATAAATCTTGTCCACCCACCCACCCACTAAAAAAAGTGGTCTGTCCTTGCTGTGGGATTTACATATATCAGAGTCATTTGAAACCCTAAAAATCTTAGTAATGCCTTCACTGTATTGACCTAGAAACAATTTCATGACAAAAGCAACGGATTAAATGCTCTCCTCAAGCATTCACTTGATTCTCTTTCATTTGAACTTGTCCATCAAAACAAAAGTTTCCAATGCTTCATAATGTTTAAACTCCTTTCTTTATTGTTATAATCAAATGATTTCAATGGCCGGAGATGCTGAGAAACAGTGCTTCCCACAACGAAAATTTCAAGGGTATATTTCCCCCACATGGTCTGCCAGCTCTCTTATGGACAACAATTTGCATTATTTTGTTGACTCCCTTTCTATTATTGAAACCATTATAACGCCATTTACGTTTCTAAATAGTGTAATTCAAATCGTTTGCTGCAAACTTAAGCATTCCTAATCATACAGTAAATAAAGGAAAGAATTTGACTTTTTTTATTAAAAAAAGTACAATTGAGTGGTGTATGATTTATGACTTTATTCCTAAATCCTAATGCAATATAGCACCCAACGTTTATTTGTTCATTTCGAAAAATTCATAGCATAAAGCCATCTGCATGTAAAATATTTTCACTTCTTCTGTTCCTTTTTGCTTCTTATCTACTTACAAGTTAAAGCTTTTGCTTTTCAAGGAATAATTTGTTCTTTTTGTGACGTGGAAACTCAGTGTTTGTATTTTAAATAAAAAAACATATTATTTGAACTATATTTGTGAAATGAACCCAACAAATGTCTTAGTATATAAGCGGATGATGTTCATTTTAGGAGATACGAGTTCAAATTACTTTATCTACAAGGTGTATGTGCATTGTCAAATGGTTAAAAAATAAAAAGTTATAATTACTTTTATACCATTATGAAAAGTAATGGAGGTTTGTTAAAAGCGAATAAAAATCTTCTGTCCCTTTTGGTGTCCCCATTTATGTCTCATACTAAAAAAACTAAGTTTAGGTTTTAGGGAATTAGGGGTAGGGTGTATTTTTTTAGGGTTTAAGGTTTGTGATTTAGGATTTAGAATATAAAATTAAGGGTTAGAATTTAATTTTTTAATGTCGGAGCATAAAAAAAAACACCGAAAAAGTGCAATAAATTTTTATATGCTAAAAACCCTTTCATAACTAACATTAAATCGAGACTTGATGTCGAACAACGAAAGAAACAAAGGTCATAATCAACTTCGATACAGAAGAACTGCGGACTAAATCACCTAAAAATGCATAAGTAAAACCTGACCGACATCCTAAGAGCCACAACAGCAGTGAACGAACTAAAGCAATATAATAATGTGACATCACCCTTAACCTTACATGAACAAAACCCCGCCTATTCACATAGTCAAAATATATTGAGGCACCCACGAAAAAAAAGAGAGAGAGAGAGAGAACTTTAATCTTGACCTCGTACCCTATATCAATGCCACCACTGGTTCATATGTGGACCTTCAGGACAGGAGAAAGAAACAATGTGCAAGCTCATCCTCTACCCAGTACCCACAGCACCAATTCCTTTCTTGCTAGATCATCAGCTTCAACATTGCACACTCATGAAACATGCCAAATTATAATGCCCCTTCCCGATATATATATATATATATATGTATTTAACTTTTACACGTTTTTTGGATTCAGTTACACAGTGTAAGAATTTTTAACTTTTATACGTTTTTTAGATTGTTGAATGAGTGAAATGGATGGTTGAGATTAAATCCTTATTATTTTCAAGTGATAATCATCACATAACTCACCGTTAATCTCGGTCATCTATTTCACTCATTCAACTATAAAAACGCGTAAAATTTAAAAACTCTTACACTATGTAACTAGATAGGATCTAGTTACACAGTGTAAAACTCTTTAAGTTTTACACGTTTTTTGGATCGTTGGATGAGTGAAACGGATGGATGAGATTAACAGTAGAATATGTGAAGATTATCACTTGAGAAAAAAAATAACGAGTTAATCTCAGCCATCCATTTCCCCATCTAACGATCCAAAAAATGTGTAAAACTTAAAAGTTTTGCAATGTGTAAGTTGATCCTAACCCTATATATATATTTTGCTACCCTTTTACAAAAACAAATGTGTACACTTTGTAACACAATTATTTACAACAAACCATGATTTGGGGTTAAAAATCATATTTCTTGTATAATACAGATGTGCACTAAAAAGTTTCAAAATTTTAAAAAATAAACTATTACCTAAACAATTTATTCTCCAAAATAAAAAGAAGTCCGGATATAAAAAAAACTGCTAATAAAAAATAAATTTATTTAGATATCATTTTTGGACATATATATATAAATTTATTAGAGAGAGAGATTAAAAAAAGATTAAATTTGATGTTTTTTTCTGAAAATAAAATTAAGTAAGCTAAATCTGCATTATAAGCCTCATTAAAAATTTCTCTAAACTTATTTGGAGAAAAAGAGTTACAAGCAGGGCGAGATACAAACAATAACGAATGCAAGCACACAACCGGAACAAAATTACCCCTCAAATATGATTGGCATATGCCAATTAAAGCTAACACACACGGTCAGCCCCATACATAGCAATAAACCAGGCTTAAGCCAAGTTAAACATACAAAGACTATGATTCCTCAACCTCCCATGATTCATCATTACCAACTCAGTTAAAGAGCAGACTCACCACCATGCCTTGAAATGTTCGTTTTCGGCCAACCCATCCTTAGCGAGCCATGCTACCATCCCATTACAAACTCTTAAAACATGGACAAATCTCACCTTACCAATCTTACAATTTAATCGGCCTATATCCGTGAATGTCGGCCACCAACACTGAGGCCTCTGTAACGGGTTAGAGATCTAGTTTGATACGATTTTTGAGTTCGACTCCACAATTAGGCCACACTTCCCTTCATAGCCTGCCTCAATAAACACTTCCATGGTAAAGTACACTTCCCTTCCCATCATGCCTCAATAAACTCGATGTTTTTAATAGAGTTGAACTCAATTTTTAGAATAAAAGTTTTTCATATGGACGAATAATTGGTACATTATTAATAGAGCGTTTAAATTCGATAAATAGAGTTGAATAGTTTACATGTACATCCCTTAGAATGTAGTAAAAATATTAAGTATAAAAAATTAGGCATGAGATAATTTTTAACTCTATACATCATCAATAAAATAGATATTTTACGGTGAATATTAGATGTATTAGTAATATATAAATCTATACATCATCAATAAAATAGATAACGATACATTATTAAAAATATATTTAAATAAATATAATTATAAATTTTTATTAATCTAATAATATTTTATTTCTTAATAGTGTATAAAATTAAATGCAATCTATATACAACAACGATGATGATGTCAACAGATTCATTATTTTTTTTCTGCTCAGCAATAATATTTTATTAATGGAGTAAAAAGAAATCTCTCTCTCTCTAGTTGTGTGTCTCATTAAAAACCCCCTAATCCTAGTTGGGGGAAAAAGTACAACACAACTAGATTACAAGTCCCTTACTTAATCCGACTTCCAACATAAATCGAAGGCAACAATACAACACCTGCTATACCATTCTATTTTCAAGTAGCCTCTCAAACCAACAGAATATTACAAAAACAAAATCTATCCCTCATGCTCCCCTGATCATCATCACCACCATGCTTTGAACATTTCACGCCTATGGAGACCTTCTTTGGCGAATTGGTCAGCCAAACCATTGAATGATCTGGGGGTAAAAATCCAATTTCGCATTAGCTATAAGCTGCAATAACCTGTCCACTTCCTCGAATAGCTTCCACCAACGCCGCGACCTTAATGTAGAATCTGCAATCCAGTTTAGTACAACCTGAGAGTTTGATTCGATGACTAGAGCCGCCTTCCCAACCCATTGAGCTTCTATGAATAAACTTAGCGCCATCTTGATTGCCATTAGTTCTGCAATTTCAGGACCTTCACCATCAACTGGCCCTGAAAATAAAGCTTTGATATCGCCACGATTGTTCCTTAAAATTCCCCCACAACCAGCTTGATTCTCTTTATATGATCCATCAACGTTGAATTTCACTACACCTGCTGAAGGAGGAGTCCAGCAAGTTGGTATATCTTCTACCTTGAAACACCGGCTGGGATTTGACCACCAAAGGGATTCAACAATCTGCATTTTTCATTGATTGCTTTGATCCAAATTAGTGCCTTCATTTTTGCATAGAATAACATTTCATCCACCCTCGCCACCTTGCCCTTGAAAATCTTTTCATTTCGAGAAAGCCAAAGGGTCCACAAAGCTGCCGCCACAACAATAAGCCAGCCCGGTCTTGTTATCCATTCTTTATAGTTACCGTTCTCACTCCTTTCGCTCCTTGATCTGACTGTTTTGAAGTCGCCCCCACAATCTAGTTTTGGGACCAATTTGCTCTCAAATTTATCAGCGTCTCCCACAATTGATATTGTTCCTTTGCTCCACAGGGCGCATAAACGTTAATCCATACATGTTCTTCATTTTTTCCAAATTCCTCCCGGCTAGTAGAATAAAATTGCTATGAGTGAGGCTGCTTACTATTTTAATTTTGCTTTTGTCCCAGACAGTAGCTAATCCTCCCGAACGCCCCGAAGCATTATAAGCTTTGAATTCAAACTCATCATCGGGCCAGAATTTTCTCACCTCTTCCTCATCGATTTCTTCTCTTTTGGTCTCCTGAAGAAATACCATTTCCACCATTTCCTTTCTAATATGTTGCCTTATTGCCGAAACCTTCTCGTTTGACCCCATCCCCCTAATGTTTCACGAGAGTATCTTCATTCACGAGCTTCTGTATTGGATGCCAAATTACTTTTGTGCTTCCCTTCTATTCCCTTCCTCCTCAATTAGAGCTAGCTCATGAATCGCTTCTTGCTCATCACCCTGGATTCGTATCCCCATATCTTTCCCCAACGTTATTGTTTCCTTTGCTTTTTTTGTGAAATTGTTCCACCTTGATTGAAGATCTGAATCTAACAGTGAGCATCCCTCTATTTCTGAATCTTCCATTTCTGTTTCCCCCTTCTTATCGCGACGAACTGCCCTATCTCTTCTTTTCTGTTCCGCCTCCGTTAACACCTTATCTTGAAGGCTCTTAATGAAGCATATTTTTTTTACCTTTCCTTGCATTTTTTCTTTGTTTGAATTCTGGGAGGTTCAGTGTATACTCCAACGCAGCTTCTTCTTGGTCCCTAGGAGTGTTTTTATTTTTCTTCTTACCCCAATTTTCCTCCACTCTGTCGAACACTTCCAAGTTAGACTGATTTTGATTGTCGATCCGCAGATTAATATTATTTTTCTCTACCGGTTGTTGTTGGGTTGCAATCATCTCACCAAGGCCCATCAATCTCAGACCTTCAACTGCCTTGCTGAACCATGGGTTTCCCGAACTGATCACTGGGTTTGGAGGACTTGTTCTCTCCTAATTTAAGTTACCCAGCCCACTATTTCCCATGATATCATCTTTTTCTGTATACCTTTGTTCTATATCTGCCTGCAGCCCATTTCTCAGCCCAATAAGCCCATTACTCATACCCTCTTTTTTTCCATCTTCATTTGATTCAGATTCTCCCATTATTGGCGACTCTTGAATTTTTTTACACTCTCCAATACTTGTGAAATTGTAGCCTTTTAAGTTTGTCTCTCTTAGGCTTCTGAGAGCATCCTTTTCCATAAAGTCATCATTTGCCTGGGCTAACATTCCTTTAAGAACTGCATTGATTGCTTCATCATCCCCGAAAAATTTGTCTGTAGACTGACCCGTCACCTCCCTTAGAGTATTTTCAGTTTCTAGTTTAATAGAGCTTTCTTCCGATCCGATCAAGTTTGACCAGGCTCCTTTATGCACTTTGCTGGTTTTAGAATTGAAACTATTGACATGAATGCAGGCGACCTCTAGAACTCTAACTTTAAAAAGTACATTCTCGACTTCCATATCTATAATTTCTTTTGTAACACCCGGGTTTATGGGTTAGGTGAAAATAATATTTTCATATTATTTTGGGTTCAGTTTTATGATTTAAATGATGGTTCGGGTTTGGTTTTCAAATAAATTAAATTGATGATGGACTAAGTTTTGGAATTAAACCCCAAATGGCCATGGAACTTATGTCCTTGTGAATAATCTATTTCATTAAGGGCAAAAAGGTCATTGGGCTTTTAAATTAAAACAAAACAAATAAAACCCCCAATTTTCACTCATCTTCTCCCTCTCTCCCAAATATCACGACAAACCTCTCCTCACCATTGAAGTTACTGTTCCATCACCTCCCTTCATCGTTTCAACTCCGTTTTGAAAGGTAAGAGTATTTTTGACTTCCCCTCATCCTCCCCTTCATAAAAGTACCCTTCTTTTTCATTTCCATGAAGTTTTTGGAAAGTAGAGGTTTTGAATATTTTGAGTAAAAATGGTGCCTTTGTGTAGCTAATCTTAATATTATGATTTATTATGGTTAGTTATGGAATGTAGGAGCCAAATGATGCTACATATGTAAATTTCAAATGATTTTAATCAATTTTCGGATTTGGGTTTCCAAGGGGTTTTTGGAGGGTTTTAGTGTGGGTTTAGGGGCTGTTAAAGGTTGGAATTTGGGGGCTGTAGGTAGTATGATATATGAGGATCATTTTGGGTGTAATTGATGCTTGTTTGGGTGTTTGAAATGGGAGAATTCAGTGGGTGTTAAGGGCTGCTCGAAAATCCTGTTTTTGGTCTAGTTTTGAGTGTTGAATTCTTGGTAATGATAATCCGGGTTAGTTTCGATGACAATATATTGATTGTGAATGTTTTGTTTGTGTTTGGGATTGATTAGAATCAAGTTTGGGCACCGGTGAAGCATCGGAAGTGAATTCGGAGAATTGAAGGTTGTTGCTTGCTTGGTCTTGAACTTGGAAGCTTAGGTGAGTGGTTAATTGCTTTGAATGATTTCAAAATGGTTGGTTCGAGTAGATGGACTAGGTTGGGCTTGGTAGACCCACCTAGAGTTAGGATTAGGGTGGTAGCCTAATCCTAAACTTGATCTAGAGCCTTTGGTTGAACTCATTATATGGTTGTGTATGTCTCGTATGAATTGTGGTATGAATGGCTATGTATATTGTGTTATACATGTGAGATGAGGCATGATTTGTATTGCTTAAAGCATGCATGGTGTTGGTTCATGATTTGTGTTCATGGTGAGTACGTGCTAAGCACGGAAATGATTGAAATGAGTAATGTGGAATGAGTAAAATATTGGCACTGGTATACTTAAATACAAATGATCGATCATTAGGATGTTAGTGTGTACACATGAGTCAAAGTCGCGCGTGGCCTTGGTGGCGTTGAGTCACCAAGGAGGAGTACGGGTACGCCCGGAAATGGTATTTAAATATAGTCGGTGATGAGTGGAATCCCATCGACGGGGCGTGAGGATGAGTGGAATCCCCTCCGCGAGACCGGTGATGAGTGTAATCCCACCGTCAGGTAATGGTTGTGTTGTTGGATGTGAGTTCCAACAGTTATTCGCGTATTTGAGTCATATCTAGGTGCCAATGTTGTTGATATATGTATCCATGTGTTGAGACTATTGATCCTTGTGAGGATGTTGATGTGGCTATTTATGTTGAGAAAGTTAGAGCTTGATGATCATGACATTTACTTGTATATTTTGTTCATGCATCTTATATTGTGGCTCTTTTGGATTCTTGGTATGTTGTAAATGCCTTGGCTAGTTCGTGCTCGGACCCTGCAATGTTGAGGTTTGTTTTTAGAGCTTACCCTCACTAAGCATCATTGCTTACGCTCTCTTTGTTCAACATTGCAGATCCTTAGTTCGTGGGTTGCTTGCGCAAGTGGAAGGCTCCAAGTGTGGTTTTTGGCTTGTGTTCACCAAGTATGTTTTTAATGCTAAGACATGTAATAGTTTAAGCAATGGGATATGTAATGTTTTGTTGGTTGTTGTTGGTTGCTAGGAGCATGTTTAGACTCCTTAATATCTTGCTTTCCTGGTTGTGTTGCCTTGTTGTATGTCAACTCATGCCTAATTGCTTACTCTTGTTGAATGTTGATGTATGAGTCTTTGAATGCTTGAATGTCATCTTTGATTCAATTGCATGCTTCCTTGATGAATGTATATGTTGGGTGCTTGTATGGCTAAATAGTGATCTGTAAATGTTGTATGAATGATTGGTTGGGGTTAGGGAAGTCCTAAATTGCATCTAGGTTCGAGTCTTGCATGTTTTTGCTGAGTTTGGGAATTTTGGCCGTGCAGGGGTATCGATACGGTTGGTCCAGTATCGATACCTCCTTCTTGTTTCAGGCCTCGTGTATCGATACGGGAGGGAGGCGTATCGATACCTTTTTGGTCACTGGTGTTACTGTCGATTTCGGTATCGATACGGGCCTCTGGGGTATCGATACCGTCATCTTGCGTTGACCGTGGAAAGTCAACCGTTGGGGAGGGTATCGATACACTCCTTGGGCGTATCGATACGGTCTCCACTGGTTGACTCTGACCAGTTGACCTAGTCAAGGGGTATCGATACACCCCTTAGGTGTATCGATACCACCTGCAGTATAAGCTTAAAATTGGGCTGTAACATGATTGTTTGAGTTCGTTCGATCGATTCGTGTATGTTGTTCCGCTGTATGATCACTTAGGGTTTAATATCTATTTAGACAAGATTATAAAATGAAAAAGAAATATAGGGTTGTTAACCGAGGGGGAAATCCTTAGGGGTTTTCACTCGGTTTTCCCCGTGTGGCCCACTCGGACCGGTCATTCGGCCAGACCGGGACGAGGGGGTTACACTTGTTGGTATCAGAGCCTAAGGTTACCGAGACCTTGGGCAGGTAAGTGAGGTAAGTTCAAGTTTTTGCTTGATATGCACGGTGTTTGCTTGCTTGTAAGAATGGTTGTTTGTTTGACGAGTATGTTGCTTGTTTTATTCAAAGCATGTGTGTGTGAGTCCCATTGCTACTACTACATCGTAAAATGGTTTTGTTTTAGTGAGGGAACGTACTTGAACACTTGGAAGCCTTGCCTTGCTAACCCAACTTGTATGTTTTGTTGTTGTGGTTGTAGTTAATATTTGTGAGAGCAATGTCTAGACCGAGAGGTAGACCGAGAGTGGTTCGTCAGGAACCACGGGTTGCGGCTCCTGTTGAGCCGGCTGTTGGTGTGGAGGCTCATCTAGAAGGGCCGGTGGCTGCGGGAGTTGGCGTTCCACCACCACCTCCACCACCACCACCTCCTCCACCTGGAGCTGGAGGTGAGGATGGAGCCGGAGGAGATGGACCTCAAGGTGGCCAAGGTGGCCAAGGTCCAGCTGGAATTGATATGACTCCGCTAGTGCAAGCGATAGCGGGAGCTTTCCAGGCAGCAGTTGCGGGAGCTCAGGCTGCAGCTCAGCCTAGGTGTGATGATGCTAGTCTCCCTTTGGAGAGGCTCCGTAGCTTGGGAGCCGAGGAGTTTAGAGGATCTACTCCGGAGAGGTCGGAGTTATGGTTGGAGAAGACAGTTCGTATCTTGGCTCAGATGGGTTGTGCGGGCGCACGTAGATTGGGTTGTGTGATTTCACTGCTTCAGGGTGATGCCTACACCTGGTGGGTCACCATTACTACCGGGGTTCCAGAGATAGAGATTGACTGGGAGTTCTTTGAGTCTGCCTTCAGGAAGAGGTACTTGGGACCGAGGTATCTGGATGAGAAGAAGAGGGAGTTCATGGCTCTCACTCAGGGAGATGCTTCAGTTACAGATTATGAGATTCGCTTCGTTCGTCTGAGTCAGTATGCTCCAGAGTTAGTGCCCACTGAGAGGGCTCGATGTGATCGTTTCAGATATGGACTTCATGAGGAAGTTAAGAGGTATACCTTGGCTTCTGATTATTCTGACTTTGATGTCTTGGTTGCTAGAGCCAAGGACATTGAGCATAGCTTGGGGCTGACCAAGCGTTCTGGGGGATCTAGTTCCGGCAAGAGGCACAACAACTTTGATGGTAGAGATGCTAAGAGGCACAGAGGTGGCGGACATCAGTTTGATCAGAGACGTGGCAGTGGCCACCATGGTAGAGGCCATCAGGGCTATAGAGGAGGAGGGCGTTTGCCCGAGTGTGCACAGTGTGGGAGGCAGCACATTGGAGAGTGCTGGGGTAACTTCCATGCTTGTTGGAACTGTGGTTCGAGGGACCACTTTAGGAGGGACTGTCCACGTCAGGCAGCTCAGGCACCGAACATTGCTCAGGCTCCTGCGAGAGGTAACGATTTTCAGAGAGGCCGTGGGCGCGGTCGTGGCTACTTCCAGCCTAGGGCTGATGCACCTAGGGGAGATGCTCAGAGGAACCTTGCTCATGTTGTGGTTGTGCAGCCAGAGGCGGGAGGGCCAGCGAGAGTTTATGCTCAGAGAGAGGCCGGGAACGACACCGATGTGATAGCAGGTAATTTCGAGTTACAGTCTATGTCTTTGCTTTCTTTGGTTGATTCGGGTTCTACGCATTCCTACATTTTGAGTGAGCATGCACAGAAGTTAGATATTCTTGTTGAGATCTTAGATGTAGGTATGCATGTTACTAGTTCCTTTGGTGAGACAGTTGTGGTTAGACGTATGTATAGGAGGTGTCCACTGAAGATTCAGGGTCATGTATTCTCAGTTGACATGATGGAACTTCCTTTCTACGGTTTTGATATTATATTGGGTATGGACTGGTTGGTTGAGCATCGGGCTAGTGTGGATTTTGAGACAAAGAGAATTTCCCTAAAACTTTCTGATGACTACGAGGTAATGGTAGTGGGCGAGAACATTAAGTTCTTGTCTAATGTGGTGTCAGCTTTAGAGGCTCATAGATTGATGGACTCTGGATGTGGGGCCTATTTAGCTTATGTTATGAATCCGGATATGAGTGAAGCTAGACCGAAAGATATCAGGACAGTGTGTGATTTTCCAGATGTGTTTCCTGAAGAGTTGCCTGGTTTGCCTCCTGACAGAGATGTTGAGTTTGTGATTGAGACAGTTTCAGGGTCTAACCCAGTTTCGATAGCTCCGTATCGTATGGCTCCGAAAGAGTTGAGAGAATTGAAGAGTCAGTTGCAAGAGTTATTAGACCGTGGTTTCATTAGGCCTAGTAGTTCTCCGTGGGGTGCTCCCGTGTTGTTTGTGAAAAAGAAAGATGGTAGCATGCGTATGTGTATTGACTATAGACAGCTGAATCAGTTGACTGTGAAGAACAAGTATCCGTTGCCTCGTATAGACGATTTGTTTGATCAGTTGAGAGATGCTTCAGTATTCTCGAAGATAGATTTGAGATCCGGGTACTATCAGTTGAAAGTGAAAGAGTGTGATGTTCCGAAGACAGCTTTTAGGACTAGGTATGGTCACTATGAGTTTCTTGTGATGCCATTTGGGCTCACGAATGCACCGGCAACATTCATGGACATGATGAACAGAATTTTCAGAGACTATTTAGACCGGTTTGTGGTTGTCTTCATTGATGATATACTTGTGTACTCGAAGACAGAAGAAGAGCATGATGAGCACTTGGGATTTGTTTTACAGAGATTGTTGAGCAATCAGTTGTATGCGAAGCTTAGTAAGTGTGAGTTCTGGATTCGAGAGGTTGTGTTTCTTGGCCATGTTGTTTCGGCCGAAGGTATCCGAGTTGATCCATCGAAGATTGAGGCTATTGTTGAGTGGAAACAACCTAAGTCCGTGACTGAGATTAGGAGTTTCCTAGGATTAGCCGGTTACTATAGGAGGTTTGTTGATGGCTTCTCTAGAGTAGCTGCTCCTTTGACTAAATTGTTGCAAAAGGGAGTTAAGTTTGAATGGTCAGATGCAAGACAGAGGGCTTTTGAGAAGTTGAAAGAAGCTTTGACAAATGCTTCAGTGTTAGTGCAACCTGTTTCAGGTAAGGAGTTTGTGATTTACAGTGATGCTTCCTACGTAGGTTTAGGATGTGTTTTGATGCAAGATAGGAGAGTTGTTGCTTATGCTTCTAGACAGTTGAAGATTCATGAGAAGAACTATCCTACTCATGACATTGAGCTAGCCGCAGTTGTGTTTGCACTGAAGATTTGGCGTCATTACTTGTATGGTGAGAAGTGTGTTGTTTACACCGATCACAAGAGCTTGAAGTACTTGATGACACAGAAAGAGTTAAACTTGAGACAGAGAAGATGGCTAGAGTTGCTAAAGGACTACGATTTGACCATTGAGTACCATCCGGGTAAAGCAAATGTAGTGGCTGACGCTTTGAGTAGAAAAGTGGCCGTTGAGTTGAGAGCTATGTTTGCTAGGTTGAGTGTGTCCGATGATGGTGGTCTGATCACCGAGTTGCAAGTGAAGCCTCCTTTGATTCAGTTGATTAGAGAGAAACAGTTGCAAGATGCGAGCCTAGTCCCTCATGTTCAAGACATAGCCGAAGGAAGACCGACTGAGTACAGTTTCAGTGGTGAGAGTCTGTTGTGCTTCAGAGATAGAATTGTTGTATCGAAAGATGTTGAGTTGAGACGTCAGATTTTGAGTGAAGCACATTCGAGTCCCTTTTCTATGCATCCGGGTAGTACCAAGATGTACCGAGATTTGAAGAATGATTACTTCTGGGTTGGTTTGAAGAGAGATGTAGCCGAATATGTGAGCCGTTGCATGGTTTGTCAGAGAGTGAAGGCGGAACATCAGGTTCCTTCAGGTTTGCTACAGCCTTTGAAGATTCCGGAATGGAAATGGGAGAGGATCACCATGGATTTTGTATCGGGGTTGCCTTTGTCTCCTTCGAGGAAGAATTCAGTTTGGGTGATTGTGGATAGGTTCACTAAGTGTGCTCACTTCTTATCAGTGAACACCACGGATTCCTTAGACAAGTTGGCAAACTTGTACATTCGTGAGATTGTGAGACTTCATGGAGTTCCGAAGTCTATAGTTTCAGATAGGGATCCTAGATTTACTTCGAGGTTCTGGAGTTGTTTACATAGTGCTTTGGGTAGTCGTCTGCATTTCAGCACATCTTATCATCCGCAGTCCGATGGGCAGTCAGAGCGAGTAATACAGATTCTAGAAGATATGCTTCGTTGTTGTGTGATTGACTTTCAGGGTTCTTGGGAGAAACACCTACCGTTGGTTGAGTTTGCTTACAACAACAGTTATCAGTCTAGTATTCAGATGGCACCTTATGAAGCCTTGTATGGTAGACGGTGTAGGACTCCGATTTGTTGGGCTGAGACAGGTCAGAGATTGTTACCTATGCCAGACTTGCTTAAGGGAACCACAGAAAAGGTGAAGTTGATATGTGACCGCTTGAAAGCAGCTTCCGATCGTCAGAAGTCTTATGCAGACTTGAAGAGGAAAGAGGTTGAGTACTCAGTGGGTGAGAAAGTATTCCTGAAGGTATCTCCGTGGAAGAAGGTAATGAGGTTTGGCCGGAAAGGCAAGTTGAGTCCGAGGTTCATTGGTCCGTATGAGATAGTTGAGCGGATTGGGCCCGTAGCTTATCGTTTGAGGTTACCTTCTGAGTTAGAAAGGATTCATGATGTCTTTCATGTATCTATGCTTAGGAGGTATAGATCAGATCCTTCGCATGTGATGCCCGTTGAGGAGATAGAGTTAAATCCAGATTTGTCTTATAATGAAGAGCCCGTTGAGATACTTGCTTCTGATAGCAAGGTGTTGCGTGGCAAGACCATAGAGTTGGTCAAGGTGTTGTGGAGACATAGAGGTGTGGAAGAGGCCACGTGGGAGAGAAAAGCTGATATGGTTGAGCAGTTTCCGTATTTGTTTCCACCAGGTAATTTCGAGGACGAAATTTCCTTAAGTGGGGGAGAGTTGTAACACCCGGGTTTAGGGGTTAGGTGAAAATAATATTTTAATATTATTTTGGGTTCGGTTTTATGATTTAAATGATGGTTCGGGTTTGGTTTTCAAATAAATTAAATTGATGATGGACTAAGTTTTGGAATTAAACCCCAAATGGCCATGGAACTTATGTCCTTGTGAATAATCTATTTCATTAAGGGCAAAAAGGTCATTGGGCTTTTAAATTAAAACAAAACAAATAAAACCCCCAATTTTCACTCATCTTCTCCCTCTCTCCCAAATATCACGACAAACCTCTCCTCACCATTGAAGTTACTGTTCCATCACCTCCCTTCATCGTTTCAACTCCGTTTCGAAAGGTAAGAGTATTTTTGACTTCCCCTCATCCTCCCCTTCATAAAAGTACCCTTCTTTTTCATTTCCATGAAGTTTTTGGAAAGTAGAGGTTTTGAATATTTTGAGTAAAAATGGTGCCTTTGTGTAGCTAATCTTAATATTATGATTTATTATGGTTAGTTATGGAATGTAGGAGCCAAATGATGCTACATATGTAAATTTCAAATGATTTTAATCAATTTTCGGATTTGGGTTTCCAAGGGGTTTTTGGAGGGTTTTAGTGTGGGTTTAGGGGCTGTTAAAGGTTGGAATTTGGGGGCTGTAGGTAGTATGATATATGAGGATCATTTTGGGTGTAATTGATGCTTGTTTGGGTGTTTGAAATGGGAGAATTCAGTGGGTGTTAAGGGCTGCTCGAAAATCCTGTTTTTGGTCTAGTTTTGAGTGTTGAATGCTTGGTAATGATAATCCGGGTTAGTTTTGATGACAAGATATTGATTGTGAATGTTTTGTTTGTGTTTGGGATTGATTAGAATCAAGTTTGGGCACCGGTGAAGCATCAGAAGTGAATTCGAAGAATTGAAGGTTGTTGCTTGCTTGGTCTTGAACTTGGAAGCTTAGGTGAGTGGTTAATTGCTTTGAATGATTTCAAAATGGTTGGTTCGAGTAGATGGACTAGGTTGGGCTTGGTAGACCCACCTAGAGTTAGGATTAGGGTGGTAGCCTAATCCTAAACTTGATCTAGAGCCTTTGGTTGAACTCATTATATGGTTGTGTATGTCTCGTATGAATTGTGGTATGAATGGCTATGTATATTGTGTTATACATGTGAGATGAGGCATGATTTGTATTGCTTAAAGCATGCATGGTGTTGGTTCATGATTTGTGTTCATGGTGAGTACGTGCTAAGCACGGAAATGATTGAAATGAGTAATGTGGAATGAGTAAAATATTGGCACTGGTATACTTAAATACAAATGATCGATCATTAGGATGTTAGTGTGTACACATGAGTCAAAGTCGCGCGTGGCCTTGGTGGCGTTGAGTCACCAAGGAGGAGTACGGGTACGCCCGGAAATGGTATTGAAATATAGTCGGTGATGAGTGGAATCCCATCGACGGGGCGTGAGGATGAGTGGAATCCCCTCCGCGAGACCGGTGATGAGTGTAATCCCACCGTCAGGTAATGGTTGTGTTGTTGGATGTGAGTTCCAACGGTTATCCGCGTATTTGAGTCATATCTAGGTGCCAATGTTGTTGATATATGTATCCATGTGTTGAGACTATTGATCCTTGTGAGGATGTTGATGTGGCTATTTATGTTGAGAAAGTTAGAGCTTGATGATCATGACATTTACTTGTATATTTTGTTCATGCATCTTATATTGTGGCTCTTGTGGATTCTTGGTATGTTGTAAATGCCTTGGCTAGTTCGTGCTCGGACCCTGCAATGTTGAGGTTTGTTTTTAGAGCTTACCCTCACTAAGCATCATTGCTTACGCTCTCTTTGTTCAACATTGCAGATCCTTAGTTCGTGGGTTGCTTGCGCAAGTGGAAGGCTCCAAGTGTGGTTTTTGGCTTGTGTTCACCAAGTATGGTTTTTAATCTTAAGACATGTAATAGTTTAAGCAATGGGATGTGTAATGTTTTGTTGGTTGTTGTTGGTTGCTAGGAGCATGTTTAGACTCCTTAATATCTTGCTTTCCTGGTTGTGTTGCCTTGTTGTATGTCAACTCATGCCTAATTGCTTACTCTTGTTGAATGTTGATGTATGAGTCTTTGAATGCTTGAATGTCATCTTTGATTCAATTGCATGCTTCCTTGATGAATGTATATGTTGGGTGCTTGTATGGCTAAATAGTGATCTGTAAATGTTGTATGAATGATTGGTTGGGGTTAGGGAAGTCCTAAATTGCATCTAGGTTCGAGTCTTGCATGTTTTGGCTGAGTTTGGGAATTTTGGCCGTACAGGGGTATCGATACGGTTGGTCCAGTATCGATACCTCCTTCTTGTTTCAGGCCTCGTGTATCGATACGGGAGGGAGGCGTATCGATACCTTTTTGGTCACTGGAGTTACTGTCGATTTCGGTATCGATACGGGCCTCTGGGGTATCGATACCGTCATCTTGCGTTGACCTTGGAAAGTCAACCGTTGAGGAGGGTATCGATACACTCCTTGGGCGTATCGATACGGTCTCCACTGGTTGACTCTGACCAGTTGACCTAGTCAAGGGGTATCGATACACCCCTTAGGTGTATCGATACCACCTGCAGTATAAGCTTAAAATTGGGCTGTAACATGATTGTTTGAGTTCGTTCGATCGATTCGTGTATGTTGTTCCGCTGTATGATCACTTAGGGTTTAATATCTATTTAGACAAGATTATAAAATGAAAAAGAAATATAGGGTTGTTAACCGAGGGGGAAATCCTTAGGGGTTTTCACTCGGTTTTCCCCGTGTGGCCCACTCGGACCGGTCATTCGGCCAGACCGGGACGAGGGGGTTACATCTTTTATTCTACTAATCTGGTTTGTAGATATTAGAACATTAAACTTCTCACAGTCTAAAATTTGGTTTGCATTCTCCCCTACCGCAGTCAGAGATCCCCAACAGTTTGCAATCCTACATAACGTGGTATAATTCCAACAATGTAGTGGAATTCCAGTAATTTCTATCCACGTTGATCTCTCTGGAATCTTACTGGTTTCATTCCAATATTCCACTTCAGCGAACACTTCCTTTAACAGGGACCATAGATGTTGCTCAAGAAGTTTCAAAATTCCATCATCTTGTATTTCAATAAGAAACCTTCTTCCTCCCATCTTCTTGATACCTAGCTCTCCTAAACCCCAATTATTGAGTCTTTCTTTCACCTGATCTGAGCTGCAATATGTTGCCATTGTGCCTATTAAGCTTTTTTGCAATTTCCATAATGTTTCAACTTCAATGTGCCGAGATATTCTTCTTCTTATAGCTTTTTCTTCTTGTTTTCGCACTGAACTAGGCTCTTCCTTTTCTACTTCTTTTCCTTTACTGGTGCACCTTCTGAAATCTCCGTCTTTGCTCACATCATCTTCCACTATCAAAGATCCATGTTGTTTTTCTTTATTGTCGTCTTCAAATCCTCTTCTCGACGTATTTGTCTGGACGTTCCCCACTTTTCTCCAATAAGAGTTCCTAACTTGAAATCTTGCTATAGCTACATTTAATCTAAATCCATAGAGCTTGAACCCATTTAATCTTTCTATGGCCCTTTCTGCATCAACTCTGTTTTAGAATCGCACAAAGATGAATCTTTTTCCTGAACGGTCCCTCTTTGACGCTATGAAGGAATCCACCATGTCTTCATGCCTACCAAATGTTTTCTTTATCCCGCTCGAATGTAGTGTTGTCGGTAGGTTCCTCACAAATAATGTTACAATACTGTTATTTCCCTAACTTTGTTGTCTTCTTCCATGGGTTGGTTGTCTTCTTCTCCCAGCGCATGTCAAATTTGGCATTGTGTGAAAGAAGAGTACTTGACCCAGTGATGTATAGTCTAAAATTAATCTAATAATTTTGACAACCTTACTAATGCCTGCACATTAATTTCCTTGTTCAGCTTTGAAAAAGGGTGCTTCAATGGATGCCTTCATTGTTGGGTTACGTTCCCCGGGAGGAATGTCGATTTCTAAATGGAAACCGAACTTATCAATTTGATAGTTTGGGCGACTCTTTTAATATATGCTTTGGGATAGTTTATCTGCATATTCAACAGATTCACTGTTCCAATAATTTAATAACATTATCACTCCTTTTATCTAAGGTTTAAACTTGTCTCTACTCTAAAAAAAACTCACACCCGAAAACTCTTGGTATTAAACGGTAACCGCCCTTCCTCTACTCCCCCTTTTCCTTTTCCTTTTTCTTTTTTCTTTTTTCCCGTTTATTTCCTCTCTGGCATTCAGTGATCCAGTCACCCATTGGTTACATCGCTATGGAACCTCCTCTCTTGGTGTCTCGGGCTCTAATCAAGGCCTCATTTTGCGAGAGGAAATTGGGATCGTGGACGTGATATGGGTTCTCCAGATGCGATGGTAATGTTAGAATTCTTGCTACATCTCCTTCAATGACTCTATTCTTCTTTAAATCCAAAAGTGTCAATGTAGGCTCAAGATTGTTAGCTGGCTTGGTGTTTCTCGGTCTCTCCCTCGTTAGACCTAGCTTCCCCCTTCGATTTGGGTGTTTGTTGTCCATGTTCTATATATTTTTTTATTTTTTTAGTGATTTCTTTATTTGTCTGTTATATTATCTTTGTTCCTTCTGTTTTTTTTTGTTTTATGGTTGTTTTTTTGTTGCTTTTTATGTCCGTCTTTATAGATTTCGATTTCTTCCTCTTTCCTTGTATCCTTTATTTTTCCCTTATGTATTTTTGTTTGTGTTTGAATGGATGTCAACTTTTTTAAAAATATCACTTATATCAATACCGAGTAATGGGTATAATTTTTAATTTTTTGGAATGACTAATAATCTATCTTTTTCCTATTGGGATTAAGGTATCATACGCATTATCCTTCACTATTATCATCTAGGGTAAAGTACACAGACGGTCACTGAACTTTGGTAAAAAAATGGTAACCAAACTTTCAAAAATCACAAAATGGCAATTAAACTATGTTTTATAACAAAATGGTAACTAGACGTTAAATGTCGTTAAATGACAGTTATAAAATTTGGTATAATAACACAGTTAGTCCTTCATATTTATATATTCAATCAATTTAGTCCTAATTCAAAATAATTCACTAAATTTAGCCCTCGTTATTTACGCATTCTTTCAATTTGGTCCTTAAAGCAAAACTCCAAAGTATGGTAAGATGATAAATAATTACAATTAAATTTTTATAGGAACTCGAAAACTCGACTCGACTCGAATAAAAAAAATTCAAATAAAGTTTGAGTTGTAAAATATGACGCGTCAACTCAAATAACTCGAAATTTTTTGACTCGACTCGATCGAACACTCATCTCTATCTTAAAATATGACACGTCAACTTGTATAACTTGAAATATTCGAATATTTTAAATCATTTTTTCCTTTTAAATCAAATATTTTTTAAAATAGAATATTTAATATTTTCATATTTAAATCACATCGAATATTTAATAACTACTTTAAATGTTCAATTTAATTTAAAAATATTCGATTTAAAAGAAAAAATGATTTAAAATATTTGAATATTTAATAACTATTTTAAATATTTTTGTTTTAAATATTTGAATATTTAATAATGTTGAGTTGTGAGGAGCTCGATTCGATCAATCGATGTTGCTCACCAAGTGGTGGAGAGGTGGATTTTTGTGTGGAAGTGATGTGGAAGCTTAAATGTAAATGACACAATGATTTTAGAGTGGTTCAACCTTCTAACCCAGGTCTACGTCCACTACCTTAGCTTCCCACTAAGGATTTCCAATCAATTCACTATTGATTTGTCCCCTTTTCTAGGCTTAGGAGGAAACCCTTATACACCGATCAAGCTTTCTACCCAAAGCCTTGATCAAACCCTCTTTTACAAAGAGATAAGAAACACAAACACACATCCCTCTAATAGGTGTTTGTTTGCACAATTAAAGCACTCACCCAAAACCTAAAACACTTGAGCAAATTTGACAATTTTAGCTCACTAGTGTTTGTCTATACAAGAATTGACAATTTAAGCACTAAGACAATATTTGATCATTTGTTGATTGACAATATGAGCATTAACCATATCTTGATGCTTGGAGGTCCCTTTTATACTCCTTGATGAGTTTATAGCCGTTACTAGCCGTTGGGGTTGATTTGGAGCCGTTGGAGACTTAATTTCCCACCATAAATGCAGTTTTGCAGCTCACCGTTTCGAAACACTCGTGACCGTTTCGAAACACCCTTTAAGTAGAAAGAGTCGTTGCAGTCTGATGCAGCACCCGTATCGAAACGCCCTTGGCCGTTTCGAAACACCCGTATCGAAACGCCTACCTCTGTATCGAAACGATCTGCATTTAAATGTTAGTTGGGAAATAGCCGTTGGGGGTTATGACCGTTGAGGTCGATGCCACGTAGGCGTATCGAAACGGAATAGCCCGTTTCGAAACGCTGGGCAAAAATCACATCCAGGGAAGGCTCGTTTCGATACCCGTATCGAAACATTTTTGCTACTGGAATCCCCCGTATCAAAACGCCTAAGGGTGTTTCGAAACACCTGGACGGTTTTGTGTAGTTTGGGTTTTGAAAACATTTAAAATCCTTTGAAAACATCCCTAAACATAGTTTCAAGTTATTTGGACTTTGGAAATAGTTTTGAATTCTTTTTAAATTAGTCCAAAACATTTTTCAATTATTATATCAAAACATTAGTTCTACAAATAACTACTTTAAATATTCGAATATTTTAAATTATTTTTTCTTGTAAATTGAATATTTTTAAATTAAATTGAATATTTAAAGTAGTTATTAAATATTCGATGTGATTTAAAAGAAAAAATGATTCAAAATATTTGAATATTTCGATTTATTCGAGTTGAAGCGTCATATCTTAATATAGAGGTGATCGTTCGATTGAGTCGAGTCAAAAAATTTCGAGTTATTCGAGTTGACGCGTCATATTTTACAACTCAAACTTTATTTGAAATTTTTTCGATTCTAGTCGAGTTTTCGATTTCCTATAAAAATTTAATTAAATATTCAAATATTTTAAATCATTTTTTTCTTTTAAATCGAATATTTTTAAATTAAATCGAATATTTAAAGTAGTTATTAAATATTTGATGTGATTTAAATTTTAAAATATAATATATTCTATTTTAAAATTTATTAGATTTAAAAGAAAAATGATTTAAAATATTCGAATATTTCGAGTTATTCGAATTGACGCGTCATATCTTAAGATAGAGGTGATCGTTCGATCGAGTCGAGTCAAAAAATTTCGAGTTATTCGAGTTTACGCGTCATATTTTACAACTCAAACTTTATTTGAAATTTTTTCGATTCGAGTTGAGTATTCGAGTTCTTATAAAAATTTAAACAAATATTCGAATATTTTAAATCAATTTTTTTTCTTTTAAATAGAATATTTAAAGTTGTTATTAAATAATCGATGTGATTTAAATATGAAAATATTAAATATTCTATTTTAGAAAATATTCGATTTAAAAGAAAAAATGATTTAAAATATTCGAATATTTTGAGTTATTCGAGTTGATGCGTCATATCTTAAGATAGAGATGAGCGTTCGATCGAGTCAAGTAAAAAAATTTCGAGTTGACGCGTCATATTTTACAACTCAAACTTTATTTGAAATTTTTTCGATTCCTGTCTAGTCGAGTTTTCGAGTTCCTATAAAAATTTAATTGTAATTATTTATCATGTTACCATACTTTGGAATTTTGCTTTAAGGACTAAAATTGAAAGAATGCATAAATAACGAGGGCTAAATTTAGTGAATTGTTTCGAATTAGGACTAAATTGATTGAATGTATAAATATGAAGGACTAAATGTGTTATTATACCAAATTTTATAACAGTCACTTAACGACATTTAACGTCTAGTTACCATTTTGTGATTTTTGAAAGTTTGGATACCATTTTTTTTTACCAAAGTTCAATGACCATCTGTGTACTTTACCCTATCATCTATTACTATACAAATAATTAAGGATTATTATCCTATACACAGGCGGTGGAAAGTTTATGTTTCCACAAGCGCCTCAATTCTAGGGTTTATGGTTTAGAGCTTAGAAGTTTTAGTGTAGGGGTTTAAAATTTAGGGTTCATGGTTAGAATTTAGGGTTTATAGTTAGAATTTAGGGTTTAGGGTTAGAATTTAGGGTTTATGTTTTAAGTTTTAGGGTAATATGGGTAGGGATTAGGTTTTAACCTATAAATCTTATATTTTAACCCTAAACCCAAAATTCTATTAAGAACCCCTAAATTCAAAACTACTGCACTTAAACCCTAAGCTTTAAACCCTAAATGAAGCCTCTAACCCCTAAATCTAAGGTGCTTGTTGTAGAGCGTCTAGGTGTTCACTATTTATGAGCGCAAGTGCACACTCTTGTCAAGTTATAGTATAAAAGATATTGTCTCCCACAAGGATTGGTTGATAAATTTGATTGATAGATTGGGTAAGACAAATGCAGCTCAGTAGCATGTGGTCTGCATTTTAAAGTTTGAGTATGTTTTGCGCTGCCATGAATTGCTGCCTTGGCAGGTATGGCAGGCGGTAGACTACGACCCTGTCACGCGGCCGTAGCGGGTCACTACCACAGTAGGAGTATACTGTCTCGACAGGTGGAACGGAAAGAGGTCCTGGCGGCAAGTCTAGCAGAAATTCCAAGTTCGGCAGGATAGTCGACAGTGATCCCTCCTATTTCTAGGTTAGGATGCTCGAACACTCACGTGATGTAGGCAATACCTAGCAATCTCATCGTAAACCTAACACAGGCAAGTCCATTCAATTGGTGATCCCTCTTAGCCGCTGAAACTTGTGGACTGGTGTAGAACAAAGTTAGTCACGCCTTTACATGTTGTGATTGTGCTTAACCCTTTCGTGAGCCTTGCACTTTCGTGCCCGACAAATGGATTTTCTCTCAACTGACTGGTGTAGAATAATTGAAATAACGAAGAGCATAGATTAAGCAAACTTTGAAATTTTATTGAAAACAACTCAAAACTAATACAACCGTTTCTCACAAACTACTTTACATACATGCGCCTTAACCCTAGGAAAGTTGGGCCGCGACCCCCAACAACTCCAACCTATCTAGCTACATCTTCGGTGTGCGTCTATTCAAGCACGCATCCCCTCACACCTCGTCATACCCCTATACCCTTACAAGCATTGGGTATATATAGGGCTCATGACCTAAGTTTGAGTCCTCCTTGAAGTAGAAGTTCTTAAAGTATATTTACATTAAATACAAACTCCTTTTTTACTTTAATATGGGCGTTGCCTTCTTCTGCAAGTAAAGATAAGTGCTTCTACTTATTGATCTTGGATCAGCTCTACCGGCCGCTACAGGCTTCAGAAAATCGCAAGACTGGCTTATTGGGCTTAGGAAATTGTCCTCTTTAAATCGCGACCAATCTTGGCTAAGTCGGTGTAACTCCTGCCCGGGCGGCATTTCGCGGCAATGCTGTTTCGGCAACGTCCTTGGCGGCATTTGGAACTGCTTCAATACAACTCCTTTTGTTCCAGCTTTCTTGTCCTCTCCTCTCCTCTCCTTGCTACAACACCTAAAAATATAAACTAAACTAATACAATAACTTTTCTCAAACAAACATAAAATATTCAATAAAGCATGGTAAAAGAGAAGATATTGGTATAATCAATGTAATGCACCTAAATATGTCTAAATGAACTTAAGAACATCAATAATAAGGGCAGAAATGTGTACAAAATATAGAACTCGTGGACACTCTACACGTGTAAAAAAATTTCACAAGCGCTTGTGTATAGAATAATTACCCAATAATTAATGAGTAATTATTCAATGCACAAGCGCTTGTGGAAAATTTGCATTAATTTTAGAGTTTAGGGACTCCATTTAGGGTTTAGAGTTTATGAGCTTTAAGTGTAGCTTTTTTTGAGTTTAGGGGCTATTGATAGAATTTTAGGTTCAAGGTTAAAATTTAGGGTTTATAGGTTAAAACCTAAATCCCTAAACATATTACCCTAAACCCTAAAACCCTAACTCTAAATTCTAACCATAATTCCTAAATTCTAACAATGAACCCTAAATTTTAAACACCTACATTAAAATCCCTAAATTCTAAACCCTAAACACTAAAATTAAAGGACTTGTGGAAACAAAAAGTTTTCGCCGCCTGGGATAATAATTCATAATTAAATATTTGTACTTTCTACGCATATATAGTGGAGTGAAGGTTTCAACTGAGGTAGAAATCATCTTTTTAGGAGTCACCCTTGAATGCCACTCCATATTGCTGTTGCGAATTTAATCATTACTAGATCAAATTATTAACCCTGATTTATTGAAAAGTATACGAGAAAGGTAAGCAGAACTTCCATTAGCCCTCTTAACGTTCAATTATTTTTCAATCACGTTAAAATTTTTTATAAATTTTTTTGAAATCGTTCAAAATCAAATTTAAAATTTAAATATCAACTAGAACTAAGACAATATTTTTTTAATTTAATTTAACGAAAGTTCTAAAAAGCATGAAATAAACTTAAAGATTACGATAAAAACAAACCAAAATAACACAGATGCTATCAGGTCTAATAGATCATTATCACGTGCTGAAAATGAATATTTTATTTTAAAAAGTAAGCCTCTATTAATTAGACTTAAAAAGGGTTTCAAGTTGATTATGAATCTTTTGTATCGGCAATATGTCGTCAGTGTCTCAATTAATTAACTCTTGATGACTATTTTACAAATAATTGAGGTAATTTCTTTGTGGACATTATTGTTGGTTTCCATAATCAAAGATTTAAGACAAAGCACATTCCATCAAATGTTGAGTTGTTTTATTTTATTCATTATGGGAGGAATCTACTAAGGGGAGACTTAATAATTTAGATTGTGTTTGAAATTTTAATTTAACAAATAAAAAAATAAAATTCGTATAATTAATGATTATTTTTTATTTTCAATAGAACATATAAGATGCTTAATTCAAGATATAATTAATACAGATAAAAATTTATTCTATTAATTATCTTAAAAACAAACATTAAACTAAATTTTGAACCCTAAACACTACCACTAAAACTAAAACCTAAAACCTTAAACCATAAATCTTAAACCATAAACCCTGAACTATAAACTTTAAACTATAACACTAAAACAAAAACCCTAAACCCTAATTAAACCATAAACCTTAAATATTAAATCATAAACACTAAATTTTAAATCCTAAATAATAAACTCTAAATTATAAATCCTAAATCATAGTCCTTAGGATTGTGTATAGCAAAACTCTTAATTGTATCTACAATTAAGCATCTTAGTGGATTCCATTAAAAAAAGAAAATGAGTATTAATTATAAGAATTTAATAGTTTCTAAACATAGCCCCATGGTTGCGTATAGCAAAACCATTCTAAATATAGTCATTAGGGTTGCGTATAAAAAACCCTAAATTAAATGCTAATATAGGATTTTTAAGATTTTAAATTCATTAATTTGATTAGGGAATCGTTTAGGGTTTATGGCAAATACCAATAAGTCCTTCCAATTAATTAATGTGTTTTCAGGTCGAAAAAGTTCTAGAACTTAGTTCGAACTTAATGTTATATCCTTAACCTGGTTCGGAAGTTATTTTCAAGTTCGAAATATCACTAACAAAACTAAAATTTTATAGAGTCCATAAAACAGTCCAATATACAGTACTAGAAACAAATTCAAAGCCACAATTCGGTAAGTAAGTAATTTATAGAATAGATTTATACTTGTAAGACATGATTAGAGACTCTCCGGATGATGCCAAATGCGGATCTATTTTATAATTTGATCTGAAAAGAAATAAATAAAAACATAAAATAAGCTACAAAATCCAATATGGTCTCTAAGTACGAAAAGTAAAAAAAAAAGATCATACATGTTACAAAATTTAACCAGAGATCATATTATTTGTAATAATTAAACAGAGAATAGATGCAGACACTGACCAAAATAATATGTCAAAATGCATTTGTGAGCTAGTAAGCTCCTAGTTACTCACCCATCCACCAACACACAATCAACAAATTATTTCATAACTTAGACACAATCCTGTACACCAACATAAGTAATACGTAATTGTATTACAAAAACAAACAAGTGGTGATGTATCACAAAACAGATGTAATACAGAATGGTGCATTGTATTACAATAATAGAAAAAACGTGTCAAAGAAGACTTAATAATAATTTGTTCCAAGAAAAATTAATAATTTTAGAAAGAACTACAACAACGATTAGCCAAATTGAAGAGAGACGAGATTACAAAGTCTCAGCATGATATGATGAACCAAATCATCTAAATGTTACAAACATGAAAAAAATGATAGGGGAAAAGTACCGTCATAAACCCTAACACAAATAAAGAAGATCCCAGACATAAAATTGATCACTAATAGTGCCCCATATTGGAAAGCAACCGCACCACGTGACTGACACATTGACTCATGGGGCCTCCTTATCGAAGTCGAGAAAAAACCCTACTAATCTTTTTGTCCTAGAATTAGATGACCAGATGAGTGATGCAGGATTAAGAGTAGAACTTTCTAAGCAGTTGGAAGATAAATACAAGTGGCGTGAAGAAACAGTTAAGGTGATAGAAGGTATTGATGCCTTCAATGAAATAGATACGAGGGAACTCTTTTTAGTCCCTGGTGTATGTGTTCTGACACGTAAATAGTGTAAGCATACATTTTCGATCCAAGTAATAAAGTGTACACATAAGTTGTGTGTGTTGGATTGTCGATCCTGCAAAGAATGTCCAATGTTAATCAGGTGCTATTTAGTGTACCAGTTTTATAAATTCAATGAGGGTTCAAGAATGCATGTGAGAAAATTAAGGAGATAACACAAATAAACGGAAGAGAGGACCCTGGTACTTCCAGGGGCAACCAACAATCTGTGATCTAAAATATAAAATTATCTAATACATATATATTCTACTAATATTTTCATTCTTGTGGTACTGACATAGTTGATAGGAGATGCTCTCTCGAGTGCTCAAATAAACTTACCCAGAATACTATCACTATAGTCTTAAGGTTAACCTATCCATTAAAGTATCGATACACCCAACTAGATAGATTTATCTCAACTAGATGATAACTTTCGCTATTCTGTGGTGCTAAGACCATTTAATATCTTGTAACCCTATATTTTTATAAAGGTTTGAGCGAAACACAAGCAACAAATAAAGAATATTGAGAAAAGGATAAAATGAATTAAATGAAGTATAGGTAAAATAAATCGGTAGTCCTTGAAATTTTAGGGCACTTTCAATATAGTCACTGAACTTTAAAAACATTCATATATATGTACGCAGTTAGGATTGGTGAAAAGCCAAAGATTGAATATATATCTTCGCAGTTCGGACTGGTGAAAAAGGATAATATCATCATATGTAGCCATTCCCATACATATCATCATAGTAGAAAAAAATCATTTGGTTCACCAAATAAGGTTTGAAGGTCATACATGAGATCCGTGGTGTGTAACAGTGGAGGAATCGATTGCACATTTATTCTATGAACGTTCTTGTCTGAAGCAGCTTTGGGATTGGTTGCGAGGATGGTGGGGAGTAGCATTACCTTTACCGGCGAGTTTTGCTGACTTTTTTGTCGTGGATTTTCATTGCTCGTTTTATGGTTGTAAGTTGAAGTGGTGGGTGGCTAGTGTTAGTGCATTGCTATGGTCCTTATGGCTAGCTCGTAATGAGTTTATTTTTCGGGGCAAACGTTTGTCGATGGCGGAATTATGTTTCCTTGTCAAACTGCGATTTTTTTACTAGATAAAGGTTGATGCTGCGAGTGAGATGATGACCGAATCGGTTTGGTAGTCTTGTCCGTCTACATTGGTTGTTAGTCCCTCGCCGCGAAAGGTACGTGTTGAGATTTGTTGGCAGCCGCCGGTTCAGGGGTGCTCAAATTTAATGTTGACGGTTCAGCACGCGGTAAGCCCGGGCCTGCGGGTATTGGGGGTGTTATGCGCGATGAGGAGAGTCGTATTTTGGGGATGTTTTCCGGACCGTTGGGACGGATGGATTCCAATGAGGCTGAAGTGCGAGCTATAGAGCTTGCGGTAAGGTTGATCGCGGAAGGAAATTGGCGCGAGCGGTGTGTGGTTGTTGAGTCGGACTCTCAGGTTGCGTTGAGTTGGGTTATGCGATCGGCGAAACGACCATGACATTTGTGGGAGATATTCCCTGCGATTGATCAGGCTTTTCAAGTCATTTCTGAGATTCATTTTCGCTACGTGCCTCGTGAGGCTAATGGTTTCGCTAATGTTTTAGCCAAGGAAGGTGTTGATAGATGTTCATTGTTTCTGGCTTGTATGTAGGTGTTGTTTTGGGTTTTGACGAGCCATTTCGTACTCTTTTCCTCCACTAGGGAGGTTTTTAACGAGGCGTATGGTTTTGTCGTGCTGTATATTTTTCTCTATGAATAAAATTCATACAGTTGCCGATAGAAAAAAGGTCATACATGAGAAACATACATGTGTATGCGGGCATAACCGAAGATAAATCCTGAAATTGGAACTACTGTTGTATTCATACGCTTCTGTGAGCACAATAGACAAATTGTTTTATTAGGTGAGAAGGGAATCCTATATTCGTCGAGAAAAGAAATAGTAGAGAATAATATATGTTTGAAGAGAAAAAAAAAGAGTGATAAGGAATGACCAACCATGGAAGAAAAAGACATGCGAAGAAGAAAATAAGAGAAAATAAAGAAGATTATGTGTCATGCTATCATTTTTTAATGGCAGGTGATGACAATGACCATAATGAAATCAAATTAAAATTAAGTGAATGCAATAAACGTTTAAGAAATGTAGTGACCATATTGAAAACCCTTAAAAGTTTAAGGACTACCGGTGTAGTTTACGCATAAAGTATTAAGTCCTACAAATCCATAAAACATAATTTAAGTTAAGAAAAAACCAATATTATAAGATCACACATGATCAGTGGCAAGAAAACATATTCCTTTCGAAAGCATGTGTTTGGATCCTCTCAAACACATGAGCCTTACGTTGAACTCTACTACAGTTTTTCGATCCAGACAACCTTTCGACCAGCATATTGCTCCATTCTGCACCAAGACCTCCAAGCTCCTTAGCTTAAGCTTTAGAGACACAGTAAGACTTTAGCTTACCCCCTTTAGATACACTTTAGATACACTTGGACATTAAGAGATTTTATACTCGGAGGATCTCGCATTTTTCTTGTCTATTTATCTTACAGTTTGAACTTATTTTATTTTTCGAATTATTTATTTATCATTGCTTTTGGTACCATGATGTAGTTTTAGATTTGGGAACTATGGGATTATAGACTTATTTTCATCTTGTATTTATAGATTATATTCGGACTATTTTATCAAATTTTCAGTTAATATTTTAACATTTGGGCTTTTGACGAATCATTTAGTATTGAATTATTTTACAATTATTTAATGTAAATTATAGTAAAATATATTTTGAAATTGGTTTTCTTGAGGTTTAAGTTTCAATTGTGACCATTGTGGGTTGTTTATGGATGATTCAGATCACCTTTTTACTGGATGTAGCTTTGTTGAAATCTTCTGAAAATTGTTCTACAATTGGTGGAAAGTTCAAGGGAGCCAGTTGTCTTGGACTAATGATTTATTTGAATTATGCTTTGACAATATGGTTTCAGGTAACCTCAAAATTTTCTGGCAGATTACTGTTGGGGCTGCGATTTGGAGCATTTGGATTGCTTGGAATGATATGGTCTTCAACGGAAAAAAAACTTCCACCACAGATCATCACTAAGCTTAGAGCTTTATTTTGGATACAATCGGTTGAATATAATAAAATTATTAACTTGGAAGAGTGGTGGGAAAAACCATGGAATGCAACAGGGGCAGAGTCGTTAAAAGAAAGGGGAGTGACAGTTTGATCTCCTCCATTGGCGGCTGTGTGAAATTCAATGTAGATGGAGACTTTAAAAAGGAAGTAGCGGGGTGTGGAGGAGTATTAAGAACGACAGATGGTGTGTTTTGAATGATGTTTTCGGGTCTAGTTGAAGGATCAGGGCTAATTTCACAGAATTATGTGCAGTCAAAACTGCACTAGAGGTCTTTTTGGAGGCTGATTGGAAGGGAGAAAAGAGTTTGTTAATTGAGTCCGACTCTATGGTGGTTTTGTAACGCCCTGGTTTTGGGCTAGATGTTTTGGACATCGGACCGGACCGGTCGAAAACGATTCTAATCGCGTTAGGTGGTTTAAGGAAATCAAGGATCGGGATAGGATAAAAATATGATAAAAATGCTAAAATCCTCTAAAATCATGTTTTAGGGGTGGGTCAAATCAATTTTACAAAAAGAGTTTCAGAAGTAGTACATTTTGGGTAGTGACCAAAATGTAAAGTTTCAAAACTATGGAAAAAATGCAATTTTAAAAAGAGGAGCCAAGATCTTAGAATCTTTAGGGAGCTTTATGCAAATTTAGCCTTTCCTTAATATGAAATGTGTTTTAAAAGGATTTTAAGTGATTAAATAAAAGGGTTTTATTTAATTAAAATTAATAAAATAGGGTTTAGGGTGTCACAACAATTGAGGGGTTGTGATTGTACCGTTATACTCCACCACGGGTGTCACAACGATGGAGGGCTGCTCTTGTGTGTGAGCCTTGTGTAGTCTGGTAGTGTGTATGAAGCGTGTGGGATAACGCTTATAATCTGCGTATCCGATTGTGTCATTTGTGTTGGTTTTAGTATGGTTTGAGAATTGATCACTTGCGAGCCAATATAATGTTGTTGATTAATGATTTAAGCATGAGATCCTTGTGGTTTATGCTAGAATGCATGTGATGGTTGGTTTAAGCATGAGCAAAAGATTATTTGATGTTATATTAAAGATGCTATGAGCATGTGGTTTAAAATGTGCATTGATGCTTAGAAGAGCATGTTTTAAGGAAAGGCATGAGATGTCCATTGAAGATATTTTCGGTTTCTATAATGCATTGATGAATATTTGTTTTAGCGATCCTCACTAAGCTTTACGCTTACGCTCATTTGTTTCATCAATGTACATAATTACGCTTTTGTGGAAGCAAAAGGCAAGTGGAATCCAAGCTTTTGACTAAACAAAGTATGTGGTTTTACCTTGGTGTAATAAGAGGCAATGGGTGGGATTTCTACTCTTGGATTTATTTGGTGATGTTGAACACCTTGAGCATGTTTGGTTTGCTTATTTTGGTTTGTAAATGGCCTTTGAATGTTGGTTTAAGCTTGAATGTGGTTTTAAGCCTTTTTATGGTTTTGACATCTAGGAAGCATGCCTATAGTTCTTAAGCCTACAAATTTGATGCTATGTTTTAGCTTGTGCTTCATAATGGTGATCTTTGATGGTTATTCATATTGTATGTGTGATGTGATATGTATTGGGATGATTTCAGAAGTGAATAGATGAGTAAAACCAGCAATTTGGGAAATTTCAGGGCAAGGCATTTCGGAATGCCCTTACCGGTTTCGGAACGGTGGCCTGGAATGGTCATGGTGTTACGGAACGGGTAGGCACGTTCCAGAACATTTGCCACTAGAATGCATTGTTTCGAAACGGGTTTCGGAACGCACCCGCGTATCGAAACGATCAACTTGGTTTCGAAACGACCGTTCCGATACGGGGTATTGTGTTTCGAAACACTTGATCGTTGGATGTTGAATTTGAATTGTTTCAGGTTTCTGTTTCTTGCGTTTTGTTCCTTGAATATTGAATGTTTAATTAAATGAGTTTGGATGATCTGTTTGAGATGAAACTTGACATGCTGGCATGTTATATGACTAATTTTGGATTGGTAACTTTAAAATCTGAATAGACCTCATAATTTAATTTAGTCCATAAAAGGCGTTTGTATTCAATTGGACCCCTAATTGAGCTCCGTTCACTATGTCACTTTCGCTAAATCAAATTGCTAGTCATATAGGATAATAATGTGCAACTAAGAAAGATAAAATGAAAAAAGGTTGTTAATCGAAGTTGACTTTAACGAGTTGTCTTCGGTTTTCCCCGTGTAATCTTCTTAATTCCGGTCGGGCGTCTAGGCTGGGCTAAGGGGGTTACATTTGTTGGTATCATAGATAGGTTACAAAAGAATTGAGGATGATGGTAAGTGAAATTGGTATGTTTGGTGTAAGAATGTGTGAAAAAGCATGTTTTGATTGTATGTTGGAGTTTATGCCATGCTTGATTGAAGTAAGTCATATGCGAGATGAATATGATTGTATGATGATGATGTGATATTGATATGTGCTGATTGTGGATGGTGGAAAGCATGATGATCATGATATGCTCTTGAATGTTATTTTATGCTTGAGGGAAATTGGGGTGCCCATTGCCTTATCACACTGATTAAATGTTTTTGTGAACTTGGATCCTTGCTTGAGGATGGCCTAAATAGTTTGTTTTGTTTTATTGTTATGACTTGTTAAAAATAACACTATGAGTCTGAGAAGAGAGCTCAGATCAAACACGTTAGTGACTGCGGCTGAGCAGGGCGACCAGGGTGAACAAGGGACAGATGTCCCTCATGGTGGAAACTTACCTCCTCCGCCACCATCGGGAGGTGGGGAGCAGGAGTAGCAAGGACAAGATGGTCCTGTTTTGGTTGATCTAACGCCGTTGGTTCAGGCGATCACCAGAGCGTTTTAGGCTATAGTAGCCGGATCGCATGTACAAGCTCCTGTAGCTGAGCAGACGAGTTTACCCTTGGAGAGGTTGAGGAGTCTAGGAGCTGTGGAGTTCTTTGGAATGTCTCCTGAGGCGTCAGAAGCTTGGTTGGGGAGCACAATCCGTATCATGGATCAGATGAGCTGTAATGATGTGCGCAAGCTGGGATGCGCAGTTTCTTTGCTGCAAGGCGACGCTTATAGTTGGTGGACGACTACCACCGCCGGAATGGAACCCAATGAAGTGTATTTGGAGTTTTTCAAAGGTGCCTTTAAGAGGAAGTATTTGGGAGTGAGATACTTATACGAAAACAAACGCGAATTCATGTCGCTAGTTCAGGGAAACCTTTCTATGGCCGAGTACGAGGTCTAGTTCGTACGTCTGAGCCAGTACGCCCCTGAGTTGATGCCGAGTGAGAGGCGTCGTTGTGATCGCTTCTGGTATGGGTTTGGCATCCCGAGGAGTTGGTTTTAGCTCTGGAAAGAGAGCAGCTGAGTCTAGTTCCGGTAGTGGACGGAACAATAAGGGACGAGATAAGAGATATCAACCTGCTAGGCGAGGCAATGCTGGACATGGTGCACCGGCTCAGGGAGATCGGATGAGAGCGGAACAGAATATGTGCTGGACGTGTGGATCTCGGAGTCATCTGAGGTGAGATTTTCCTCGAGCGGCTAGCGAGGTTCAGGCTCTTGTGGTGGTAACATGGAATTCATGTTGGAACTATGGTTCAGCGGATCACATGAGGCGAGAGTGTCCTTTGTTGGCTGGTGGAGGCCAAGGACGTGAACCTGCTGTGGCTGCACCTCAGAGAGGTCGTGGGCACGACCGAGGGAACTTTCAGAGTAGAGACGAGGGTCAGTGAAGCATTGCACATGTGGTAGCAGTTCGGTCCGAGGGAGGCGGTCCTGCGAGGGTCTATGCTCAGCGCGAGGAGTGCAATGATACCAATGTCATCGCAGGTACCTTTGTCCTTTAGTCTTTATCATTGATGGCTTTGATTGATTCTGGATCCACGCATTCTTATATCTTGAGTGAGCATGCGCATTTGCTTGATATACCTGTTGAGTTGCTCGAAGTAGTTATGCAAATGACTAGTTCTTTTGGTGAGACTGTAGTCACTAAGAAGTTGTATAGGAGATGCCCTTTATCTGTGCAAGGTCATGTTTTTCTTGTGGATTTGATGGAGTTACCCTTTTACGGTTTTGATGTGATCCTTGGTATGGATTGGTTGACTGAGCATAGGGTGGTGGTTGATTTTGTTGTCAAGCGGGTCACCTTAAAGCTTACCGATGATTATGAGGTATTGGTAGTAGGCGAGAATGTGAAATTATTGTCGAATGTGATTTCGGCTTTGGAAGCAAGCCGTATGCTAAGGTTGGGTTGTGAGGCTTACCTTGCCTATGTGATGAATCTTGGCACAAAGGATGTGCGTGTGTAGGACATCAGAACCGTTTGTGATTTTCCGAGTGTCTTTCTGGAAGAATTGCCTGGGTTGCCACCAAACAAAGAAGTTGAGTTTGGTATCGATTTTTATGAGAATACGACTCCGGTGTCCATTGCTCCTTATCGCATGGCACCTAAAGACCTGAAGGAGTTGAAACCGCAACTTTAGGAGTTGCTGGATCGAGGGTTCATTCGTCCGAGTGTGTCACCATGGGGTGTACCGGTGTTGTTCGTAAAGAAGAAAGATGGGACAATGAGGATGTGTATAGATTATCGGCAACTGAACAAGTTGACGATCAAGAACAAGTATCCCTTGCCTAGGATTGATGATCTCTTTGATCAGTTTCGAGGAGCCTCAGTGTTTTCCAAGATAGACTTAAGGTTGAAGGTGCATGAGCGTAACTACCCTACTCACGATCTTGAGCTTGCAACTGTTGTGTTTGCTTTGAAGATCTGAAGGCATTACCTGTACGGTGAGAAGTGTGTTGTGTTCACAGATCATAAAAGCTTGAAGTATCTTATGTCTCAAAAGGAGTTGAATCTTAGGCAACGTCATTGGGTGGAGTTGCTTAAGGATTATGATCTGTCGATCGAGTATAACCCGGGCAAGGCTAATGTTGTGGCCGATGCTTTGAGCGAGAAAGTGGCTGTGGAGTTGAGGGTGATGTTTGCTCGCTTAAGCATATCGCGTGATGGTGGTCTTATCGCTGAATTGCAAGTGAAACCATCTCTAATTTAGTTGATCAAAGATAAACAGGTGTTAGATGATTATCTTGTTCCTCATGTTCAGGACATTGCGGAGGGTAGGCCTTCGGATTTCAGTTTTAATGATAATGGTGATCTGTGTTTTGGAAATTGAATAGTGGTGCCAGATGATGTTGAGTTGAGGCGCACTATTCTAACTGAAGCTCATAGTAGTCCTTTCGCTATGCATCCTGGTAGTATGAAGATGTTTCGTGATTTGAAGGATGAGTACTACTAGGTGGGGTTGAAGAAGGATGTTGCTGAGTTCGTTAGTAAATGCATGGTGTGTCAGCGAGTGAAAGCTGAACATCAGGTTCCTTCAAGGTTGTTGCAGCCTTTGAGAATCCCATAGTGGAAGTGGGAAAGAATTACCATGGATTTTATGTCTGGCTTACCGTTGTCACCGCCAAAGAAGAATTCGGTTTGGGTGATTGTTGATCGCCTTACGGAGTGTGCACATTTCCTGCCTGTGCATACTACGTATACCTTGGATAAGTTAACGGAGCTGTAGAACTAAAGTTTTGATATAATAATTGAAAAATAATTTGGACTAATTTAAAAAGTATTTAAAACATTTCCAAAGTCCAAACAAGTTTAGGGATGTCTTTAAAAAGGTTTTTAATGTGTTTCAAAGGCCAAATTATACAAACCTGTCTAGGTGTTTCGAAACACCTTAGGGTGTTTCGAAACAGGGGATTCCAGTAGCATATTCGTTTCGAAACGTGTTTCGAAACGGGCTTTCCCTGGACTTGTTTTTTGCCCAGCGTTTCGAAACGGGCTAGGCCGTTTCGATACGCCCACGTGGCAATGACCCCAACGGTCATAAACCCCAACGGCTATTTTCCCAACCAACTTTTAAATGCAGGCGTTTCGATACGGGACTACATCGTTTCGATACGCGTTTCGAAACGGCCAGGAGGCGTTTCGAAACGGACATGAGGCGTTCCGAAACGACCAGGAGGCGTTCCGAAACGGATGCCCTGACAGACTGCAACGGCTCTTTCTACATTGAGAGTGTTTCGAAACGGCTTCGAGCGTTTCGAAACGGGGAGCTGCAGAATGCATTTATGGTGGGAATTAAAGTCCTCAACGGCTCCAATTTGATCCCAACGGCTAGTAACGGCTACAAACTCATTTGGGAGTATAAAAGGGACCTCCAAGCATCAAGAGAAGGCTAATGCTTCAATTGTCAATCAACAAATGATCAAAGATTGTCTTAGAACTTAAATTGTCATTTATTGTATAGACAAACACTAGTGAGCCAAAATTGTCAAATTTGCTCAAGTGTTTTAGGTTTTGGGTGAGTGCTTCTTTGTGCAAACAAACACCTATTAGAGGGTTTAAGTTTGCTTTCTTAATCTCTTTGTAAAGAGGGTTTTGATCAAGGCTTTGGGTAGAAGCTTGATCGGTTGTAAGGGTTTCCTCCTAATCCAAGAAAAGGGGACGAATCAATTAGTGGATTGATTGAGAAATCCTTAGTGGGAAGCTAAGGTAGTGGATGTAGGTGCTTGTTAGAAGGCCGAACCACTATAAATCATTGTGTCCTTATTCTTTCTAGCTTCCTAAACCCTTCCACCTAAAAATCCACCTCTCCACCACTTGGTGAGCATAATCGGTTGAACGAATCGAGCACCACACAACTCAACAATTGGTATCAGAGCTTGGCTCAATCGAAGGGGATTCACATCCTATTGAGAAGATCCGGCAAGCTCGATCACTAGTTCATCAACCGGCTCAAATGGCACAATCAATCGACAAACCGCCTTTCTTTGACGGAGTCCACTATGCCCATTGGAAGACAAAGATGAAATTCTTCTTGAAGTCAAGAGATTACAAGCTATGGGACATAGTTGAAGATGGTCCGTTCGTGCCTCAAAGAAGTAAAGCGGAGTGGAGTGCCGACGATCGCAAGAAGATGGAGCTCAATTGCAAGGCCTTGCACATCTTGTTTTGTGCTTTTGGCCCATCCATCTATGAGAAGATGTCTTCTTGTGAGAATGCCAAGGAGGTATGGGACAAGCTTGAAGTCACATACGAGGGGACAAATGAAGTCAAGGAGACCAAGATTGGGCTCCTAACCTTGGAGTATGAGAACTTCAAAATGGATCCGGAAGAGAACATCGAGAAGATGTTTGATAGGTTCTCCACCATCACCAACGGACTTAAAGGTTTTGGAGAAGCCATCCCGGAAGAAAAGCTTGTTCGTAAGCTCATCTACTCACTTCCCGAGTCTTGGGACTCAAAGAGGACCGCCATCATCGAAGCCAAAAATTTGAAGACTTTGAAGCTTGATGAACTTATGGGGTCTCTTCTCACTCATCAAATTATGAAGAAGAACAAGGAAGAGGAGAAGAAAAGGGAAAAAATTAGAGCTATGGGAGAGAAAAAAATCAAAGGGCTTGGCATCAATGCTAGTGCCATGGCTCTCAAATCCTCCACTTGCCATCATGTCTACTCAAGTGAAGAGGAGGATGAAGAAGAAGAGATAGTTCATCTCTTCAAGAAGTGTGCCCCGTTCATGAAGAAAGCCTTGAGAGAGCTTGAACGAGAACCTAAGAGAAAGGAGAGGGCAATCACTTCAAGCCATAAGAAGAAGGCACATTTGGCTACTTGGAGTGATGAAGACTCCACAAACGATGAACAAGCCAACATTTTCCTTATGGCCATCGAAGAAGATTCAAGGGTAACTTCTAATTCATCTACTTAATGTTCTTATTCCTTTGATGAATTACAAGATGCCTATGATGATTTGGTTTTAGATTTTAAAAGCCACATTTTGAAAAACAAAAAATTAGTTTCAAAGTTAACAATTCAAAATGATTTGCTTTCTAAAACCAAACTTGAACTTGAAGAAAAACTTGAAGAGTTTGAATTAAAATGTTTTGATTTACAAAAATTGCTTCAAAACGTTCAAGAAGAAAAAGATTTGATTTCCAAAGAGCTTGAAAAGAAAAACAATCTTGGAAAATCAAATTTTTATGTTAGACAATCTAGTTCCCCTGGATTTGTGAATGGAAAATGTTTTAGAAGTGTTTGGGTCCCAAAAGGACTAACCACTTCAACTAAAAAGGATGAAATTGAAAAATGGATTCCTAAGGGGACTAAATTTTGTGCAACTAACGTTTATGGATCCAAAGCAATTTGGATACCAAAAGTTACTTGATTGTCTATTGTAGGTGTGATGGAGATGTTCAACAAGTCAAACATTGAGGGGAAGCTCCATGCACACAAGGAAGAACACTTGAAGAAGGAAGGCTTCACATCCTACCTTTGGGTTCAAGTGTTGGTAAAAATTCTAGTTGTTTTGTTTTTATTTGTTTATCTTTGTTTAAATTCAACTAGATGATCATATATGTTGTGACTAACATTTGGATGATGCTTTGAGTAAGGGGGAGCCAATTTTAAAACCAAATTCTTATTTTTTTTTGTCAAATTTTACCTCTAGTGTTATTTTTAAGCTTAATGTTTTAAATCTTTTTGATATAACAAAAAGGGGGAGAAATGGTTTGAAAAATTGAATTTTCAATTGAATAAGGGGGAGCTTTATTTGAATTAATTTTTTTTTATTAATCTCTTATTCACATTTTTAAAGTTAAAGGGGGAGAATCCCAAACAATTTTTCAAGTGATTTTATTATATCAAAAAGGGGGAGATTGTAGAACTAAAGTTTTGATATAATAATTGAAAAATAATTTGGACTAATTTAAAAAGTATTTAAAACATTTCCAAAGTCCAAACAAGTTTAGGGATGTCTTTAAAAAGGTTTTTAATGTGTTTCAAAGGCCAAATTATACAAACCTGTCCAGGTGTTTCGAAACACCTTAGGGCGTTTCGAAACAGGGGATTCCAGTAGCATATTCGTTTCGAAACGTGTTTCGAAACGGGCTTTCCCTGGACTTGTTTTTTGCCCAGCGTTTCGAAACGGGCTAGGCCGTTTCGATACGCCCACGTGGCAATGACCCCAACGGTCATAAACCCCAACGGCTATTTTCCCAACCAACTTTTAAATGCAGGCGTTTCGATACGGGACTACATCGTTTCGATACGCGTTTCGAAACGGCCAGGAGGCATTTCGAAACGGACATGAGGCGTTCCGAAACGACCAGGAGGCGTTCCGAAACGGATGCCCTGACAGACTGCAACGACTCTTTCTACATTGAGAGTGTTTCAAAACGGCTTCGAGCGTTTCGAAACGGGGAGCTGCAGAATGCATTTATGGTGGGAATTAAAGTCCTCAACGGCTCCAATTTGATCCCAACGGCTAGTAACGGCTACAAACTCATTTGGGAGTATAAAAGGGACCTCCAAGCATCAAGAGAAGGCTAATGCTTCAATTGTCAATCAACAAATGATCAAAGATTGTCTTAGAACTTAAATTGTCATTTATTGTATAGACAAACACTAGTGAGCCAAAATTGTCAAATTTGCTCAAGTGTTTTAGGTTTTGGGTGAGTGCTTCTTTGTGCAAACAAACACCTATTAGAGGGTTTAAGTTTGCTTTCTTAATCTCTTTGTAAAGAGGGTTTTGATCAAGGCTTTGGGTAGAAGCTTGATCGGTTGTAAGGGTTTCCTCCTAATCCAAGAAAAGGGGACGAATCAATTAGTGGATTGATTGAGAAATCCTTAGTGGGAAGCTAAGGTAGTGGATGTAGGTGCTTGTTAGAAGGCCGAACCACTATAAATCATTGTGTCCTTATTCTTTCTAGCTTCCTAAACCCTTCCACCTAAAAATCCACCTCTCCACCACTTGGTGAGCATAATCGGTTGAACGAATCGAGCACCACACAACTCAACAGGAGCTGTATATTACAGAGATTGTGCGGTTGCACGGTGTGCCAAAGTCCATAGTGTCTGATAGGGATCCGAGGTTTACGTCGCGGTTTTGGGAATGTTTGCATCAAGCCTTGGGTACATGGTTGAATTTTAGTACTTCGTATCATCCTCAAACGGATGGACAGTCGAAACGTGTGATCCTGGTGCTTGAAGACATGTTGAGGTGTTGCGTAATAGATTTCCAGGGTTCTTGGGAGAAGCACTTGTCACTGGTTGAGTTTGCGTATAACAATAGTTACCAGGAAAGTATTCAAATGGCTCCAAACTAGGCTTTATATGGGAGAAGATGTAGAACCCCTCTCTATTGGGCAGAAGCTGGGCAAAAGTTGATTTCAATGCCGACTATGATAAAGGGAACCACCGAGAAGGCGAAGCTCATTTGTCAGCGTTTGAAGGCAGCATCGGATCGGCAAAAGTCTTACGCGAACTTGAAGCATAAAGAGATTGAGTTCGCGATTGGTGAATGTGTGTTCTTGAAGATATTACCTTGGAAGAAGGTGATGAGGTTTGGGCGTAAGGGTAAGCTTAGCCCAAGGTTCATTGGATCATATGAGGTTTTGGAGCGTATGGGTCCTGTGGCATATCGGTTGAGGTTGCCTTCTGAGCTGGAAAAGATACATGATGTGTTTCATGTCTCGATGTTGCGGAGGTACAGATAGGATCCTTCGCATGTGATGCCTGTTGAAGAGATAGAGTTGAATCCGGATCTGTCGTATGATGAGAAACCAGTGAGGATTCTAGATGTGAGCAGCAAGGTTCTACGTGGTAAGACGATAGAACTTGTGAAGGTGTTGTGGCGACACCAAGGAGTTGAGGAGGCCACGTGGGAAAGCAAGGCGGACATGCTGAAGCAAGTGGGGGAGAGTTGTAATGCCCTGGTTTTGGGGCTAGATGTTTTGGACATCGGACCGAACTGGTCGGAAACGGTTCGAATCGCGTTAGGTGGTTTAAGGAAATCAAGAATCGGGATATGGTAAAAATTGCTAAAATCCTCTAAAATCATGTTTTAGGGGTGGGTCAAATTAATTTTACAAAAAGAGTTTCGTAAGTAGTACATTTTGGGTAGTGACTAAAATGTAAAGTTTCAAAACTGTGGAAAAATGCAATTTTAAAAAGAGGAGCCAAAATCTTAGAATCTTTAGGGAGCTTTATGGAAATTTAGCCTTTCCTTAATATGACATTTGTTTTAAAAGGATTTTAAGTGATTAAATAAAAGTGTTTTATTTAATTAAAATTAATAAAATAGGAAAAGTGAGATTTCATTTGACGTAACTACCTTTCTCTTCTCATTTTTAGCCAAACGCCATTCTAACTCATTTTCTCCAGAATTCTTTTCTCCCAAACACTCTCGCATTAATTTTCGAATCAATTTCAAGATTTCTCTTCAAGATTTCCAAGTTTTGTGAAGCTAAAACTTGTCATTCATTGAGGAAAGCAAGGATTGGAGCTAAATCCCGTTCTCAACCTTCAATCTAGGTTCTTTATTGAAATTCCCAAGATCTTTGGCTTCTAATTAATGTTTTTGGTTGAGTTTTCATTATAGTTTTGATTTGAGATCAAAATATTACAAAAATATGATTAAAATCTTGATTTTCAGATTTGTTTTGACAGGCTATGTTTTGGATTGATTTTAATTGAGTTTTGTGTTGATTAATATGTTGAAAAGAGGTTTTGTTGATATAGATCCTGAAATCCTTGAGATCCTTGAGTTTCTTGATAGTTTTTGGGGTGAAATGTTGAAGTAATGCTTGCTGGAGGTATAAGGATGGGTTTAGGTTGTGTTTAGGTATGTTTTGATGTTTATAAATGGTTGAGAGTGATGTATGTTGGCTAGGCTTGGTTTAGGAAGCAATTGATTGAGTTTACGGTTGTTTCGGGTGGGTAAATTGGAGTAGTTTGGTTGAGCAACGAGATTTTGTTTAGTTTCTGGTGTTGAAATGCATTTTAATGCATTTGGATCTCTGTTTTGGTGATAAAAAATAGGGGATTTTGACCGGGAGCAAACGAGACAATTTTGGAGGCTCCGGAAGGGTGATTTTCGAGTCGGCGAGCAAGGTTTCGCGTATCGGTGAGTGGAAATGGATTTTCCAACTTTGTAATGCTTTGAGGGTGGTCTTGGGAGCTTAGAGTAAGTTTGAAACACTTAGCTAAGCTCAAGAGTAAGTGATTCGAATGTCTCTCTTGGAATGTGCTATGTTTTTGTGGAAAATGCACTTGCGTTGAATGTGATTTATTTACTATTTTAAGCATGTTTTAAGCATTGAGGATGCTAGATTTTAATGCCATTTTGTTAAGGAGGCACATGGTAAGTGATCCTTGGATTTATGTGATTAGTGCATTTGATATTAAGCATGTTTATGCTTGTAAAACAGTGGAATATTGATGTTAAATGATTATATTGACAACTGATGGAAATGGTTTTTGGTTACTTTAATAGGATATAGTTAGCCGGCTATAGGATTGGGTGCACTGTGAATAAAGTCGCCTTGGATGTCGAGGGGTTGTGATTGTACCGTATATTCCATCCAAGTACCCTAACGGTTGAGGCTAAGATCACAACGGTGGATGTTAATCCCGTGTGTGAATCTTGTGTTATGTGTCCCGTGCTCTCGTTAGTGGAATTATACAACTATCGATGAGTGGTGCTGAGGGGTTGTGATTATACCGTTATACTCTACCACGGGTGTTACAACGATGGAGGGTTGCTCTCGTGTGTGAGCCTTGTGTAGTCCGATAGTGTGTATGAAGCGTGTGGGACAACGCTTGTAATCCGCGTATCCGATTGTGTCATTTGTGTTGGTTTTAGTATGGTTTGAGAATTGATCACTTGCGAGCCAATATAATGTTGTTGATTAATGATTTAAGCATTAGATGCTTGTGGTTTATGCTAGAATGCATGTGATGCTTGGTTTAAGCATGAGCAAAAGATTATTTGCTGTTATTTTAAAGATGCTATGAGCATGTGGTTTAAAATGTGTATTGATGCTTAGAAGAGCATGTTTTATGGAAAGGCATGAGATGTCCATTGATGATATTTTCGGTTTCGTATAATGCATTGATGAATGTTTGTTTTAGCGATCCTCACTAAGCTTTACGCTTACGCTCATTTGTATCATCAAATACAGAGAATTAGGCTTTTGTGGCAGCAAGAAGGCAAGTGGAATCCAAGCTTTTGACTAAACAAAGTATGTGGTTTTACCTTGGTGTAATAAGAGACAATGAGTGGGATTTCTACTCTTGGATTTATTTGGTGATGTTGAACACCTTGAGCATGTTTGGTTTGCTTATTTTGGTTTGTAAATGGCCTTTGGATGTTGGTTTAAGCTTGAATGTGGTTTTAAGCCTTTTTATGGTTTTGACATCTAGGAAGCATGCCCATAGTTCTTAAGCCTGCAAATTTGGTGCTATGTTTTAGCTTGTGCTTCATAATGGTGATCTTTGATGCTTATTCATATTGTATGTGTTATGTGGCATGTATTGGGATGATTTCAGAAGTGAATAGATGAGTAAAACCAGCAATTTGGGAAATTTCAGGCAAGGCGTTTTGAACGCCCTTACATGTTTCGGAACGGTGGACTGCAATGGTCATGGTGTTACGGAACGGGTAGGCACGTTCCGGAACATTTTGCCACTGGGATGCATTGTTTCGAAACGGGTTTCAGAACGCACCCGCATATCGGAACGATCAACCTAGTTTCAAAACGTCTGTTCCGATACAGGGTCTTGTGTTTCGAAACACTTTTCCGTTGGATGTTGACTTTGAATTGTTTCAGGTTTGTGTTTCTTGCGTTTTGGTCCCTAATTATTGAATGTTTAATTAAATGAGTTTGGATGATCCGTTTGAGATGAAACTTGACATGCTGGCATGTTATATGACTAATTTTGGATTGGTAACTTTAAAATCTGAATAGACCTCATAATATTGGAAATTTATAATTTAGTCCCTAAAAGACGTTTGTATGTAATTAGACCCCTAATTGAGCTCTGTTCGCTGTGTCGCTTTTGCTAAATCAAATTGCTAATCATATAGGATAATAATGTGCAACTAGGAAAGATAAAATGAAAAAAGGGTCGATAATCGAAGTTGACTTTAACGAGTTGACTTCGGTTTTTCCCATGTAAACTTCTTAATTCGGGTCAGGCGTCTAGGCCGGGCTAAGGGGGTTACAGGTTTTGAACTGGTTGACTGAACCATTACAACAACGTTGGCGTTGGTGGCCGATACTTGTTGAAATTTATCTGCTCTCTAGAAGAATTGGTAAGGTGAAATTTGCCTTTGTGTCGCGAGAAGCAAATACATTAGCAGAATATTGCCTCGTGAAGGATGGGATTAAACGCTCAAATGTCTTCAAAGCGTGGTGGTAGATTCATGTACGTTGCCTTGGTTTAAAAGATAAAATTGTACTATAGATTGGTTCCCTGTGTGTGAGCTTGCTTATGGGAGATTGTGGCATTAGAAGTGTTGACAGTTGGGGTTGTTGTTTAAGTCTTTTAGATTTATCCACTGCTTTTGTATTTCCTCCTTGATGGTATGTACTCTTTTCCTCCAACCTAGGCCTAGGGAGGTTTTTAATGAGGCATACGATCAAGGTTTCTTTAATAATAAAGTTAATTTGCTGAGAAAAAAAAGATTCAACCATATCTTCTAGCCCATGTTAAGGGGTTACATTTAGTGATATTAGAGCTGAGTTCAAACCTTCAGAATGTGAGGCTCACACACAGTAAGATTTTAAAAGAAATATTTATTAATCCATTTCAAAATATTTTGAACAAACGAGAATTTTTTGAAAAATATACTATCATATTGAGTATTTTTCGACTTCAAGATTTTAAATTATGTTATGATATGAAACTCTAGTACCAAATCTTACCTTATGATTTTTTTGGTAAATACTTAACTATGTCACCTCGTAGGAGTGCTAGACTTCAGCGTGTATCATCTGGTTTCATAGACAAACCTACGTGTACCTTATGCGATATATGGCATTATGGTGAGTGTTGGAAGAGTTTAGGGGCATGTTTCTTTTGTGGTTCTCTAGAGCATTTTTGAAGTAATTTTGCTCTTGTCCATGGTGATATCCAACCCAAACGTAATACCTAGCATCACTACGAACACCTTCTAAAGGTCGTGTATTGGGTAGAGTATTTGATATCATGGCTAGCTGAGCAAGGAATGCCGAGAGAGTATGAGTATTTAGAAGCAATCATGGATGGACTTAGAGTGGCGCCCCCCTAAAAATTGAAATTTCTATATGATTTAGAAACTTTTGAGAAATTTTCTATGTATTTCCTATTCAAAATCTACTTTTGCCCCCTTAAAATTTTATAAGTTCGCCCCTCCTATAATTTTGTAGGTTTGCCCCCCTAACATAAAGTTCCGCGTCCCTCCCTAGAAGCAATTGACTACATTAGTTTAGCCTAGTTATATTAGTCGGTACAGGAAGATAGATAGAGATGATTCTAATCATCAAAATATTTTGAGAGTGAGACTTGCGACTTTGACTGTTCCGACGGTAGTTTCACATTTGTTCATAGTGTAATAAGAAGTATAAGGGAGAGTGGATGATTAATATTGGAGCGTGTTTTAAATTTGGTTTACGAGATCATTTCTTCAGTATGTGTCTTTATCCATCAACTGTTTTGGTTGTGTCGAGCTAGTCTCAGACATTAGTACACACATTTTTTGGAGGTAGAGGACAAGGTAAACACATGCATTGTGTAATGGATTAGCTGGATCAGAGACTACACAACCATACTTAGTTTGTGCAACTAGAGCTCGTGATGACTATGAAAGTGCATTTGATTTCAAAGCATGCACTTTTATAAAAAATTCAATTCTTTTTGTTTAAAGGATAATATATTCATAACTATAGAAATGTGTATTCGATAGTTAGTTACTGCTACTCTAAACATAGAATTACTCGTAATTTTTCCACCTTGAAATATCGTTAAGAATACTTCTGAACCATTTCATTTATTGGGATATCTTGTTTTGAGTAACCATTGGATCATAACCTGATCTCTGATCAAGGACTTGAACTTGTGTTAATTGAGCGAACGACTGTGACTTCACGCATGTCATATGAATCAAAGATCTAAGCCTATTTGAAAATTTTGTGTTGTCATTTGTAATATGATATGAAATACTATTCTAAGCTTCTATCTGAAAACTTTATGTTGTCATTGATTTCATTAAGATATATTGCATTTGATCTTAATTTCGAATGATGTTGCTGATATGATTTTTGCCAGAACACAATATTAATTCTTTTCTTAATTCAGATCTCCAAAATTTGGTTTAGAAATAATTTTGATTTTAGATTGACTAATAAGGGCTAGTTTAGCATTGCTTTTGAAAATTGCAGTTGAAAAGCTAGTTTAAAAAGCAGTTTTTAAAAATGCTTCTGGATTTTTGAGTTTAAAATTTAAGTGTTTAGTATTGATGTTAAAAAGTTAGTTGTTTAGCGTTGCTTCTGCCTCCAAACTAGCTTTTGGCCTCAAAATCTGATTTAAAAAGCAATGCTAAACGGAGCCTAAGTTGCGAAGGAAAAGAGAAGTGATGTTGATTCACTGGTTAAAAAATAATTTATATAATAACTTAAAAAAATAGAATTTGAAAAATATTTTAGGTATAATGCCGAAAAATGTTCCTAACTTTTGACTTGATAGTCGATCTAGTCCATATTCTTTTTTTGGAGCAATTTTACCTTCAATGTTCCATTGTAGGCCAAAATGACCCCTCCGTAGAAAAGAAAATGTTAATCGACTAACGATAAATTGCTTGGAATGACATGGTAAACCTACATAAAAGTACACGCTGATATAGTAGGGTCATATAGACAAATGTGCTGACTTAATAGAACGACACATCATTCAAAAAATAATTTTATAAATTTTATAAAATAAAAAAAATATTTTTTTTCTGTTGACGTGTCATTTTGTTAAGTCATTTAAAGCTATTTATTGTTAGGTGATTAGCAATTTCTTGAGTGACAATTTTGACAAAAATAAAACACTAAAATTTTAAGTACTTCAAAACAATAGGTTTAAATGACCATAACTAAAAGTTTAAAGATATTTTTTTGACAATATGTTAATAGTTTAATAAGTGTAAGTATGCAACTTATCTTATCCAATGAATATAAGGTTATAGTTTTTTAATAGTTGCAACTAACACATCAAATCAATGTAGAGTTTGACTTTTGAATATGTGAAATTTCATACTTTAAAAAAATCAAAAAAAAAAAAAAGAGAAGAAGAAGAATTCAGCAAAACAAATAATTGGACGAAGTGGGAACAAGGGAATCTTGATGGTCATTGCAAATTTCCAATCATCTTATCCCTTTAATGATCACGGTCTAGCCTTTCTTTTCTCTGCATTGACAATTCTCCACATGGCCTTGAATATGGGAAGTATGTTTATATATTTGAACCATTGATTTATACTTTTCTTTTCTTTTTCATTTTGGTCGCACAAAATAAATTTAATTTTTAAAGAAAATTGTTATTTCGCGAGGATCTACATCCTAAGGAGGGAAATAATTTAATCTAGCTAAATCCAAGATAGTTTAATTTCAAATTTTTATTGTCAAAAATGGTTTTTTTGGGTTATTGTTTTTACTTATGCCATTAATTGTTTCAAACTAAATTGAATAATTGTTTACTTGTAATCATTAATGATGGACATAAAAGTTCTAAGGGTAAACTACATAAATATTCATTAAACTTTTAGGACGATAGTCTTTTAGTCACCAAACTTTTAAAACTTACTATATACTCATTGAAATTTTAAATTGCTTTCACCAAGATCACCATGTTACCCGTCGTTAAAAACATTAATATGGCATGGTAACTTTCCCTCCTCCTATTCTCTCCCCTCCATGACTGAATTTTTTTCCATAAATAAATATCCTTTAGCATTTCAAATTCTCTTTCATTTTTGTTGATGAGATGTTTATTTTGATATAACATAAATAAAAAATATTTTTGGTCTTAAACTAAATTGTAAAAATATTCAAAAGTCCATTAACTTGAAAAATATATTTGAAAGGTTTTGAAAAGTTTTTTGACTTGAACAAAATTTTAAAATGTCTTAAAAGTGAAAAAAAAATTAACTATTGTATCGATAAGGCTAAGTTTGTACCGATACTCGAAGCGTTTTGATTTTCCAGTGAGCAATTTTCGTATCGGTATTCGTTAGGCCGTACCGATACACAAGTATCGTGCAACGTACGCTCTGTTTAAATTGTGCATAACAACTCTTTCTATTTAAGGCAAGCACCGATACAGAGACCTGTGTACCGATTACCGACATGCCCATAAGTGCATTTAATGCTTGAAATTAAGTCCCCCAACAACTAGTAATGATCAAAAACTCATTAGAGGATTTAAAAGCAAGCTTCAAGCATCTATGGAACATCAAGAAAGCTTACAGCAACATTCTTTGTACAAAGAAATTGTTTTTGTGCTTAAACTGTCAAATTATTGTAGAAAACACTAGTGAATTAAATTGTTACATTTGCTCAAGTGTTTAGAATTTTGGGTGAGTGCTTAAGAGTGCAAACTATTTGCCTTTGAGAGATTTTCCCTTTGTTTGCTTATTTATATTTTTTTTTCTTGGAAGAGAGTGTGTAACCCCCTAAACCCGGCCTAGAAGAAAAGACAGAATTTAGGATGTTACGATTGAAATTTTTTCCCTCAAGTAATAGATTTTAGGTTTAAATAATTTATAAAATAAAATAATTATTAAATAATAATAATAATTACAGTAAAATACCACAATTGTTTACAAAACCTAAACGTTATAAAAATATTTCGATCATTTAATAAAATATCTAATATTTGGCAACATTGATGGTCGAATCAAAATATCGACTAGTAAATTGGATGCTTTAGACGATATGGTAAAGAAAGATTCAGCTTCATGGGAGGACATAGAGGAACGATGGAAGCTTAGTTCGGAGTTGTGGAGGCTATCGAAATTACGTGAGGTACATTGGCGACAAAAATCGAGAGGGGCATGGTTAAAGGATGGGGACCAAAATACGCATTTTTTCCACCGGGCTGTTAAGATACGCATGATGCGTAACTCGATTAGAGGAGCAATGTGGCATGGCCGTTGGGTAATGGAGCCGACGCAACTAAAATCATATTTTTTCAGTGAGTTTCTGAAGCATTTTCAGCGCATTGAAATGGCGGGTTCAATGGAAGCGATGATTGATTTTCCTTGCTTGAGTGAATTGGAGGCGTCATGCTTGGAAGTGGATTTCGCCGAAGCTGAAATTCAAACAGTAGTATGGAATTGTGAAGGCTCCAAAACACCAGGTCCGGATGGATTCACCTTTGAGTTTTATAAAAAGGGCTGGGCATTTTTAAAGAAGGATGTGATGAAATTTATAGCGGATTTTGTGCAAACGAGCAAATTGCCGTCGAGGATTAATTCTTCCTTTGTGGTTTTAATTCCAAAAAAGGAGAATCCGTTAGTGGTTAGTGATTATAGACCTATTTGTCTCTTGAATTCGCTGTACAAAATTCTAGCTAAATGTCTAGCACAAAGATTACAGGAGGTGTTGCCGAAGTTGATTAGAGATGTGCAATCTGGTTTTGTAAGAGGTCGGCAGATTTTAGATGAAGTTCTATTGGCGAATGAAACAATTCATTCGATGCAACGAAGACGAGGTGAGGAGGGGGGATATATCTTAAAACTGGATTTTTCGAAAGCTTATGATTGCATTAAGTGGGAATGTTTAGATCATATTTTGTGTAAAATGGGGTTTGGTGATTTGTGGCGTAAGTGGGTGATGGAATGTGTCACTACAGCAAGATTGTCGATCCTTGTAAATGGCTCGCCGACGGGAGAATTTGAAATGCAGAGGGGTTTACGACAGGGTGATCCACTATCGCCCCTCTTATTTGTGATTGTGGCTGAACTTCTACATCAATTTTTGAGTAATGCGAAGAGATTGGGAGTGTTTGATGGGGTTGTAGTAGCCGAGGGATGTGTTGTGTCACATTTGCAATTTGCGGATGACACAATCCTTTTTTTTCCGGCAAGGATTGAGTTTGCACGTGATTTGAAGCGTATTCTGACATGTTTCGAGTATACTACTGGTTTGAAAATTAATTTTGCTAAATCGCGGTTGTATGGAATAGGGGTGGACGATGATTTGATGAAGCGAACTGCTGCTGTGTTGGGGTGTGACCGTGATACGCTTCCTTTTGTTTACTTGGGACTGCCTTTGGGAGTCAATCCGCGCAGCATACAGATGTGGGATCCACTTATACAGCGTTTCAGAGAGAGCTTGGCGGGGTGGAAACGTGACACATTGTCCTTTGCAGGGAGGTTAGTGTTGATTAATTCCGTTTTCTCCGCTTTACCTCTTTATTATATGAGTTTGTTTATGGTGCCAAGGGGTGTATTAAACAAGATAGATCGGATACGGAGGAGATTTTTGTGGGGAGGTTTGGATACTAAAATGAAATTAAGTCGAGTGAGCTGGTCAATCGCTTGTCGACCTCGTCGGTTTGGGGGATTGGGAGTGGTGAATTTGCGCGTAAGAAATATTGCGCTTTTAGCGAAATGGCGGTGGAGGTATGTGACGCAAGAGGATTCCCTTTGGAGGACTATTATAGATGCGAAGTATGGTTGTGATATTAGGAAGTGGTGGCCGAGAGAGGTGGGGTTGCAAAAAATGTCATTTGTTTGGCGTCAAATTGTTAATCTTAATGAAGCGAATGAGATGAATGGTTTGATGGGTAGAGAGGCTTTTATGTGGCAATTGGGGGATGGCGAAAAAATAATTTTTTGGCACGATGTGTGGTGTAGTGATAGGCCGTTGGCTGAGTTGTTCCCCAGATTGTATCGGCTTGTGGTTGAGAAAGAATTGACAGTGAAGAAGTACACGAAAGGAGGTAATTTTGATCATGAGGAATGGGAGAAATTCTTTGTTTGATCCTTGCGATTTTTAGAACTTGAGCAGCTTAAGGAGGTCCGTGCGCTATGCGGGAGCTTTCATCTTTTTCCATCTCAATGTGATCGTATAGTGTGGTTACATTCCACGACGGGGGAATTTTATGTTGCGAATTTGGCGAAATTGATGCAATCGTTTGGATTGGTGGTGAGTGATGAATTGAATATGCTTTGGAGATTGCCGATACCTCCGAAGGTGCAACATTTTTTATGGTTTTCATGGCTGAATCGCTTACCAACAATGGAGATGTTGTGCGCACGGGGGATGCCGATCACGGGGGATGGGGTCTGCTATGTATGGTGCCGGACGGGTGAAGAAACACTCGATCACCTCCTGCTTCACTGCCCAGCGGCTTGGGCAGTTTGGACAACATTTTTTCAATGGTGGGGAACGGATATGGTACAGCCTTGGCGTGTGGTGAATTTGCTGGAGATGTGTTTTGGGTCCTTGTTTATGGGACATGTGCGTGATTGGTGGATGGCGGGGTGTGCAGCGACGTTTTGGTCTCTATGGTTGGCGCGTAACAATGCGTTGTTCAATAATATTCGGGCGACAGCGGGGGAAATTATTTTCCTCATGAAGTTGAGGTCGATGTATTGGGTGCGGATGTTGAATAGTGAGAGTGTGATTTTGGAATCGGCTTGGTGGGTTTCTCCTTTGAAGTGTATGGTTCGTGGTCCGAGCAATGTCACACGGGGAGATTTACAATGGGAGAGGCCACCGGTGGGGGTATTTAAATTTAATGTCGATGGCTCGGCGCGAGGTAAACCGGGTAGAGCTGGTTGTGGGGGCGTGCTAAGAGATGAATTTGGCCGTATTTTTGCATTATTTTCAGGTCCGATAGGGGTTGCGGATTCAAATGAAGCTGAGCTGCAAGCTATTTGTCTCGCATTGGAGATGGTTGTTGGCTCGGGGTGGGAACAACGTCCGTTGGTGGTGGAATCGGACTCCACTACGGCCGTGGCTTGGGTCATGCATTTGGAGAAGCGATCATGGAGGTTTTGGCGCTGGTTCCGGCGAATTGATGAAGCGTGTGCGGCACTAAATGATGTATGTTTCCAACACGTTTTCAGAGAGGGGAATAGACTAGCGGATGTCTTGGCTAAAACTGGTGTTGATAGACCAAGTTGGTTTAAGCAATGTGCCTAGCATGATGTATATATTATAAATGGTGTTTGTACTGGATACACGCTCACGGGTACTCTTTTCCTCTGTAGGATTTAGAGAGGTTTTTAATGAGGCTTGTGAGCGTGTTGGTCATGTATGTTATCTTATTAATAAAACATGCATGTTGCCGATTAAAAAAAATAAAATATCTAATATAAAGTATGTAATTACATGCTAAAACATAATCCCAAAAATATAAAGTTCCACAGCCTGAATTACGTAAATGTCTAACAACATAAATTTAAAATAATTTGGTAGTCTAAATTAGAGTTCATACTGGTGATAAATTATCCGAGTAAAATACGAGATACTCTAAGTACCGAGTTGCCTAAAATTTGGAGTATATCTGAAAGAGAAACTAAGGGGGGTAAGCTAAAGAGATTAGTGTGTCTCTAAAGTGCAAGAAAACCATAGTCGTAAAACATATTATTATTTTCTTAAAATCCTTTAAACCATAACACATAAATCACAAGCGCAATGCAATGCACCCAACTACGTCCGCCAAATAAGAGTAAGGTTCCCCAGAACCTCTCACTACAACGTCACCAATCGATGCGTGGTAAAAACCACTGCTTTCTCCGTACAAATCACAACCCATGCTCATACATACATGATGATTAAAAATCAAATTTCATAAACTAGTTCCATAAATCCGTAATTCCATAAACATACTTCATAAACCATAGTCCATAAATCCATAAATCATAGATCCGTAAATTTGATGTTTCATAAATCAAATATTCCATAAGTCATAATTAAAACACGTTTTGAAAATCGTATACACGTGATGTCAACCATACAAGCCATAATACATATAAATAATCACATAAGGGGTAAAACACCAACACATAGAAAAATAATATATAATTTAATTATAACACCGAAAAAACACATCGCAATAATAAAGCTCTAACGACGAACAAAGGGCGATTGCGGTTTCGATGTAAGGTGATGATAGCGTCAATCCGAGAGGAATTCATAAAACATGGGAATAACTAAGAGCAGCAACACTTTAAAACTTAAGGCTTAGGTTTATTTATGTACGTAATAACTATGTAGTTGACCGGTGGTAAACTAAACAAATTAGGTTAAGAATATAATAATAATAATAATAATAATAATAATAATAATAATAATAATAATAATAATAATAAATAATACGAATTTAAGTTGAAAAAGGAGAGTCAATTCATCATTAAGAAAAAGGGGAATTAGAATTCAATTTGAATCTAAAAGGTTGAAAAAAAATTAAACAATTTAGAATTGATATAAACGTAGGAATTTAGAATTCAAAATCTTAATTTGGGTAAATTTCATATGTGGTCCTTAAGCTTTTTTTTAAGAAATCTCATATTAAGTTCCAAGTTTGAAAAATTCTTATTTAGCCCCTCATAAAAAATTAGGATTTTGAATTAAAATTCTCAAAAGTAGGGTTTTTAAATTAGGGATTTCAAAAGTAGGGTTTTTAAATTAGGGATTTTGCGAATCTAGGGTTTACAATTTGGGCATAATTTTTGGGGTGTTACAGAGTGTCTCAGAGATTTGAGGGTTTTGTAAAGGTTACTCTTGATCATTCAAAAAGAAATTAGACAAATTAGTAACACCCTAATTTCCCCCTAATTAAAACCCTTAAATTTTGAGATTTCCAAATTGGAAACCCTAATTTTTGGGAATTTCTACTTAAAAATCCCCAATTCAGTTATGTGATTAATTTGATTAAATTGAGAGTTTAAAGGTTTAATTTGAAAGTTTAGTGACTAATATGCGTTAAGGGTGAAGTTTAGTACCCTTTTCGTGAACCCTAAAGTTTCCAAGGTCACGCTTCGCGTTTTACCCATTACAATGGGTATTTAACCCTTATATCAGAATAACACAACTTTTGGGATCTGTCTTTTATGCTTGAAGTCGCTCTCTCTCTCTCTCTCTCAGGACTCTCACATCTCCTTTTCTTTTTCGTTAATCTCTGGCCAAGCTACGATCGTCACATTCCTATCGATCGTTCAACACAATGCCACCATCTTTGTGATCGTCTTTGAATCGCGATTAGAACCCAATCGTCGTTGTTACCTTGTCGGTCACCGTTCGTGAGAAAACGACCTTAAATTCGTTTGAACCTTGTGGGTTTTGGCATCAAAACCATTCAGTTTCCATCTCCTCTTACGTCACCGCCATTTCTTCTCTCTGTTTATTTGAGTTGGTAAGCCTTTGTGCCCTTTTCTCTTTCTTGTACAAGTGCAAAGAAGGTATGGGACAAGCTCGAGACCACCTATAAAGGCACAAACGATGCAAAGGAGACCAATATTAGACTCTTCAACTTGAGCTACGAAAATTTCAACATGAAGCCCGATGAGAGCGCCACCAAGATGTTTGACCGTTTCTCGGACATTGTAAATGGTCTTAATTGTTAGGGTTTTTAATTAGGGATTTCAAAAGTAGGGTTTTTAAATTAGGGATTTTGTGAATCTAGTGTAACGCCCCGGTTTTGGGCTTAGAAGTTTTGGGCGTTGACCGGTTCGGTCAAAGTGCTGTTCGAATCTAAAAAGGTGAAATTAGGAAAACCTAGTTCGGGTTGCATTAAAAATATGGAAAAATGTTCTAAAATCCTCTTTTAATGTATATAAGTGAACTGTGAAATCAATTTTGCAAAATGAGGTTTGGAAGGGTGACATTTTGGGCTAGTGACCAAAATGTAATTTTTGAAAACTGTGAGACTGTTTTAAAAAGGATTGAAACTTTGAATCTTTAAGGAGCTATTTACCCAATGGGAGTTTCTCCAGATTTTCAAAAGATATTAAATGATTAATTAAAAGGTTTTAAATAAAAAAACAAAGTGGAGGGAAGATATTTTGGTTTTAACTAACTTTTCTCTCAATTCTATTTTCTCTCATTTTCTCTCAAGCCAAACACCTTTTCTCCAGAGCTTTTCTCTCTGATTTTGTCACCTAAATTCATCTTTTTAATTACCTTTTGATTGCTAATCATCTCTACAACAAAACCTCACCATTTGCTAAGTGGATTTTCAAGAAAACTTGATTCTAAATGCAAGTTTGGAGGTAAGAACGTCCTTCTCCTCTGAACTCTAAGTTCTTTACTGAAATTCCCAAGTTCTCAATCCTTAAATTGTGTTTTATAAATGGTTTTAAGGTTGTGTTATGGATCTTGGCTTTTAAATGCAAGATTTGATTGATTTTGGTAAATTTTCGTATGATCTGTTAAAGCAGTGATTTGAGGTGTATTTTTGATGCTAAATGAATGTTAAATTGATTGGAAATTGAGTTTTAACTAATGCAATCCCGGATAGGTTGAATTTCCTAAGTTTAGCTTGTGATTCTTGGTTGTTTTTGGGTGATCTTGTGGATCTGTTGTTGCTGGAGGTATAAGGATGTTGTTAGGTCCTTTTTAGATGTTGAATGATGTTTAAGGATGCTTATTTTTGATGGTTTATGGCTGGGCTTTGTTGAGGAGTTGTTTAGATGCATTTTCGGTTGTGTTTGGTGGCCGAAAATGGAGTGTGGATGAGAGCAGCGAGTTTAGGTGCTTTCATTGAAGCTATTAATGCATTATGATGCATTAATCTACTGTTTTGATGTGTTAAAACAGGGGAGTCATCTTTGGATCCAAGTGGTGGTGATCCGGAAGCTTGATTTGGTGTTTCGGCAAGAAGCGAAATGGAATCGGTGAGTGGATTTTGGGTTTCGGCTTTGAAACCAATGTTTTGGAGGTTTGGGAGCTTAGTCTAAGTCTAAACAACTTTGCTAAGCTCAAGAGTAAGTTTTCGGAAAAACTCTCTTGATGAGGAACCATGTGATGGTTGGGTGCAATGTGTTTGTTGCATGTTTAAATTCTGTTTTTAAAGCATATCTAGCATGTTTGTTTGCTGAGATTATAAGCCATGTGTTTAAGGAAGCTCAAGGTTAGAGTTCCTTGCTTTTGAATATTTTTTAAATGTGGTTTAATGCTTAAAGATGCATGATGTTTATGGCTTGGTTAAATGCTTTAAAACAGTGGATTATTGATGATAAATGATGTATATTGGCAAGTGATGTTTTGAAAAGGTTAAGGTCACCAAGGTGGTTAAAAGTCCTTGAGTGAGCCTAGTTTACTTAAGAACATCAAGGTGGTTAAAAGTCCTTGGATGGTTCTTGTTACGGACACAAAGGTGTTTAAAAGTCCTTGTGTGGTCCTTTCCAAGGTGGTTAAAAGTCCTTGGGGCCAAGGTGTTTAAAAGTCCTTGGGGTGATTCATGTCATGGTGTTTAAAAGTCCATGGGCCAAGGTGTTTAAAAGTCCTTGGGGTCAAGGTGTTTAAAAGTCCTTGAGGTGAAACTTGTTAAGGACACAAAGGTGTTTAAAAGTCCTTGTGTGGTCCTTGCCATGGTGTTTAAAAGTCCATGGGCCATGGTGTTTAAAAGTCCATGGGGATAAGATCACAATGGTGTTTAAAAGTCCATGTGTGAGTCTTATGTTGATCTTATTAAAAGATGGTAATTATCACTTGTGGCCAATATGACATGTTACGATATGAAGCATGAGATGCTTGGTTGAGATTGCTTGTGAGCATGTCTAAATGTATTTTGATGTATGATTTATAAAAGTGTTTTATAAATGCATTATTGAATGGTTTATTTGAGCTTTCCTCACTAAGCTTTTGCTTACGCTCTCTCTCTTTTCTTAAAACCAATAATGCAGAACATTAAGGTGCATTAAGGGCGGCAAGGAAGGCAAGCAATCAAGTGGAAGATAAGCTCATGTATGGGAAGGTTTTCTTAAACACTTTTAGCTTTTGGTTTTTGGCAATGGGGGACCTATGTTGTTGTTTTGGGAGATGTTTTGGACTCCCTATTTTGGATTTATGTTGTTATTAATGTTGGTACATGTAATTGGCCATTATGTGTTGGTTTGGAGGTTTTAGTGCATGAATGGTTTGCTTGAGTAGGAAGCATGCCTTTAGATTTGGGGCTTTTCATATATGATGTTATAATGATAATTGGTTGATGCAAATATGTCTCTTGTATGTTGTATGAGTTGCTGGTAAAGTTTGGTTGCATTTGGAGCATGATTGGTTGGTCAATTGTGTGTTTAAGCATGAATTTTTCTGCAATCTGTGCAGGCCGTATCGGAACAGGAGCCTCCGTTTCGGAACGGGTGCCTTGTAGCAACCCAGGCATCCAAAACGGGAGACACCGTTCCGAAACGGGAAGGCCTCTGCCAACCCTCGTTTCGGTACGCGTTGCGGAACGGCCCCGCGTTTCGAAACAGGCTCTCCCTGTTTCGGAACACCTGACCGTTGGGGGCTGACTTTGGCAGTTATATGTTTCAAAATGTTTGCATTTTGGTCCCGATTCTTGTTTGTGCAATTGTATGAGTTTGGGATGTCCGTTTGAGCTGAAATTTGACTGAGATGCATGAAACATGATTAATTTCAAGTTGATAACTTTAATTTGGGTTAAGTCCTTATAATTATCAGAATTTACAAATTGGTCCCTAAATTTGTAATTTGTTCAATTGGGTCCCTGTTTGATCTCTGATGTTTATGTTCTTTGAGTATGTTGTTTGTTTGATCACAACTAGGGTTAATGTGCATCTAGACAAGTTTAAAAAAAAGGGTCGTTAATCAAGGTTGACTTTCGGGTTGACTTTGGTTTTCCCCGTGTAATCTTCTTAATTCGGGTCAACCGTCTAGGCCGGGTTAAGGGGGTTACATTTGGTGGTATCAGAGCTGAGTTCTCGAGTAATTGGGAATGTGTATGTAAATGTTTGAGGTATGTATGCCTTGTATGCTTGTTGGGTGGAAGCATGTTGAGTAAATTGCATGTATGTTGCAATTGAGATGTATGCTGTGATGAAGCATGTTGTGGGTACCCATTGCCAAATCAAAGCTAATGAAATGATGTTGATTTTAATTGGAAATGAGCTTGAGTACTTGGATTGCTTACCTTGCTGGGCCTGACTTTGTTTATTTGCATTGTGATTGCATAGTTAGAGTATGGCACCTCGTAGAGAGTTGAGGAGTAATGTGCGAGCTACGACTCAGAATGAGAATGAAAACGAGGAGAATGTTGAGAGTGCGGTTTTACCTCCTCCACCTGGTGGTGGTGGTGCTGGGGCTGAAGAAGCTGGAGCTGCAGCTGGTGCTGAGGCTGCTGGACTTGAGGCTGGTCAGGGGCAAGCTGTCCCTGACATGACGGTGTTAATTCAAGCTATAGCTGGTGCTTTCCAAGCAGCGGTAGCTGGAGCTCGTGGAGCTGGGCATCAGGAAGATGCTGGAGTTAGACTACCTTTGGAGCGGTTGTGCAGTCTGGGAGGGACTGAGTTCAGTGGTATGTCTGCTGAAGGTTCTGAGGCTTGGTTAGAGAGTACCAAGAGAATCTTGGGACAGATGAGTTGCACTGATGTGCAGAAGCTTGGCTGTGTTGTGTCCTTGCTGCAGAAGGATGCATATACGTGGTGGACAACCACTATTGCTGGGATGGCAGAAGCTGATGTGACTTGGACATTCTTTCAGAATGTGTTCAAGAGAAGGTATCTGGGTGTGAGGTACCTAGATGAGAAAAAGAGGGAGTTCATGTCTCTTACCCAAGGGAGCATGACGGTGGCTGAGTATGAAGTGCAGTTTGTTCGACTCAGTCAATACGCACCTGAGCTTGTCCCGGATGAGCGAGCGAGGTGTAAAAGGTTCCGTTATGGTTTAGTGACGGATGTGAAGATGTATGTGCTGGCTACCGAGTATGATGATTTTGATGTGTTGGTGGGCCGAGCCAAGGATATTGAGATGAACTTGGGTTTATCTGCTAGAGGTGTTGGGGCAAGTGCTGGTAAGCGGGCAGCTGAATATAGTTCTGATGGTGGACGGAACAAGAGGGGACGTGATCAGAAGTATCAGTCCTCGGCTAAGTGAGGTGGTGGAGCACCTGCTCGGGGAGGCAACGCTAGAGCTGATCCGAGTGCTTGTTGGATATGTGGTTCGCATGGTCACATGAAACGTGATTGTCCTCGTGCTGTGAGGGAAGTGCAAGCTCCTGTTGCGGCAGCTGGTAATGGTTGCTGGAACTGTGGATCTTCGGATCATTTGAGGAGTGATTGTCCTATGTTGGCTGGTGGCCAAGTTCGTGCTCCTGTTGTTGCAGCGGCACAGAGAGGTCGTGGGCGCGGCCGTGGTAATTTTCAGCGGAGAGAGGAAGGTGGCCGAGGTGTAGCTCATGTTGTAGCTGTACAGCCAGAGGGTGGCGGATAGGCTAGAGTGTTTGCTCAGCGTGAGGGGAGGAATGATGCGGATGTGATCGCAGGTACTTTTACTCTGCAATCCTTGTCATTACTTTCCTTGATTGATTCTGGATCTACGCACTCTTACATATTGCGTGAGCATGCTGAATTGCTTGGTTTGCCTGTTGAGTCTTTGGATGTTGGTATGCGTGTCACTAGTTCTTTTGGTGAGACTGTTGTGACTTGAAAGCTGTATAGAAGGTGTCCTTTGGTTGTTCAAGATCATGTATTTCATGTTGACCTTATGGAGTTACCTTTCTATGGTTTTGATGTAATCCTTGGTATGGATTGGCTTGCTGAGCATCGTGCTGTGGTGGATTGTGAGAATAAGCGAGTTTCGCTGAAGCTTGCGGATGATTATGAAGTTGTTGTGGTTGGTGAGAATGTGAAGTTTCTTGCCAATGTGGTGTCTACGTTGGAGGCAAGCCGGATGCTGAGGCAAGGCTGTGAGGCTTACCTAGCTTTTGTGATGAATCCTAGCTCTAAGGAGTTGCGTGTGCAAGATATCAGGGTTGTGAAGGAGTTTCCTGGTGTGTTTCCTGCGGAGTTGCCTGGTTTACCTCCTAGTCGCGAGGTGGAGTTTGGAATTGAGCTGTATGAGAATACAACTCCTGTGTCCATTACTCCCTATAAAATGGCACCTAAGGAACTGAAGACGCAGTTACAAGAGTTGCTTGAGCGTGGTTTCATTCGGCCGAGTGTGTCGCCTTGGGGTGCACCGGTCTTGTTCGTGAAGAAGAAGGATGGCACTATGAGAATGTGCATTGATTACCGTCAGCTGAACAAGATGACTATCAAGAATCGGTATCCTTTGCCGAGGATTGATGATCTCTTTGATCAATTTCGGGGAGCTGCTGTGTTCTCTAAGATTGACTTGAGGTCAGGGTATTACCAGTTGAAGGTGAAGGATGTGGATGTGCCTAAGACAGCTTTCAGGACAAGGTATGGGCATTATGAGTTCCTTGTGATGTCGTTTGGTTTGACAAATGCTTCTGCTGCTTTCATGGACATGATGAATCGTGTGTTTCATGAATACCTGGACAAGTTTATTGTGGTGTTCATTGATGATATCCTCGTGTACTCGCGTACTGAGGAGGAGCATGAAGAGCATTTGAGGATTGTTTTGCAAGCTTTGTTGGAGAATCAGCTTTACGCTAAGCTGAGCAAGTGTGAGTTCTGGATTAAGGAGGTGGTGTTTCTTGGGCATGTGGTTTCTGCCAAGGGGATTCGGGTTGATCCTCAGAAGATTGAGGCGGTGATGAATTGGAAGGTTCCTAAGTCTGTTCACGAGGTTCGTAGTTTCCTTGGTTTGGCGGGATACTACCGAAGGTTTGTGGATGGGTTTTCTAAGATTGCTGCACCTTTGACAAAGTTGTTGCAGAAGGATGTTAAGTATGAGTGGACAGAGGCGAGACAGCAGGATTTTGAGAAGCTTAAGGCGGCTTTGACGCAAGCTCCTATCTTGGTTCAACCTGAATCAGGGAAAGAGTTTGTGGTGTATAGCGATGTGTCCTATGTTGGTTTGGGATGTGTGTTGATGCAAGATGGTAAGGTGGTAGCTTATGCATCGCGGCAGTTGAAGGTGCATGAGCGCAATTATCCTACGCATGACATTGAGTTGGCTGCAGTGGTTTTTGCTCTGAAGATCTGGAGACATTACCTGTATGGTGAGAAGTGTACTGTGTACACGGATCACAAGAGTTTGAAGTATCTGATGTCTCAGAAGGAGTTGAATCTCAGGCAGCGACATTGGGTGGAGTTGCTCAAGGATTATTATTTGACGATTGAGTATCACCCTGGGAAGGCTAATGTTGTAGCGGATGCCTTGAGTAGGAAGGTAGTTGTTGAGCTGAGGGCTATGTTTGCCAGTTTGAGTATTTCGCGTGATGGTGGTCTTGTGGCTGAGTTGCAAGTGAAACTATCTTTGGTTCAGTTGATCAAGGAAAAGCAGTTGCTGGATGATTCCTTGGTGTCTCATGTACAGGATATCGCGGAGGGTAGACCTTCGGATTTCTGCTTTAATGATGATGGAGTGTTGTGTTTTGGGAGTCGGATAGTAGTGCCCAATGATGCTGAGTTGAGGCGTGCTATTCTGACTGAAGGTCATAGTAGTCCTTTTGTTATGCACCCTGGTAGTACTAAGATGTATCGAGATCTTCGTGATGAGTACTATTGGATGGGTTTAAAGAAAGATGTTGCGGAGTTTGTCAGCAAGTGTATGGTGTGTCAGCGAGTTAAGGCTGAGCATCAGTTTCCTTCAGGGTTGTTGCAACCGTTGAGAATCCCTGAGTGGAAGTGGGAAAGGGTTACCATGGATTTTGTATCTGGTTTACCTTTGTCACCATCGAAGAAGAATTCGGTGTGGGTGATTGTGGATCGCCTGACGAAGTGTGCGCATTTCTTGCCTGTGCATACCACGTTTTCTTTGGATAAGCTTGCGGAGCTGTACATTGCTGAGATTGTGCGGCTGCATGGTGTGCCTAAGTCGATTGTGTCGGATAGGGATCCGAGGTTCACATCGCGGTTCTGGCAGTGTTTGCATCAAGCTCTGGGTACGAGGTTGAATTTCAGTACATCCTATCATCCTCAGTCGGATGGTCAGTCTGAGCGTGTTATCCAGATTTTGGAGGATATGTTGAGGTGCTGCGTGATTGAGTTTCAGGGCTCTTGGGAGAAGCATTTGCCCTTGGTTGAGTTTGCTTATAACAATAGTTATCAGGCAAGTATTCAAATGGCACCTTATGAGGCTTTGTATGGGAGGAAGTGTAGGACTCCTCTTTGTTGGGCTGAAACGGGTCAGAAGTTGGTTTCGATGCCGGCTTTGTTGAAGGGAACCACCGAGAAGGTGAAGCTCATTTGTGAGCGTTTGAAGGCAGCTTCTGATCGGTAGAAGTCTTACGCGGATTTGAAGCGTAAGGAGATTGAGTATGCGGTGGGTGACCGTGTGTTTCTGAAGGTTTCGCCTTGGAAGAAGGTGATGAGGTTTGGCCGGAAGGGTAAGTTGAGCCCTAGGTACATTGGACCATACGAGGTGGTTGAGCGTGTGGGTCCTGTTGCGTACAGGTTGAGGTTACCTCAAGAGTTGGAGAAGATTCATGATGTGTTCTATGTTTCTATGCTCCGGAAGTATAGATCTGATCCTTCGCATGTGATGCCTGTGGAAGAGGTGGAATTGAATCCGGTTTTGACTTATGACGAGGAACCGGTGAGGATTCTGGATTCAGATAGCAAGGTTCTTCGTGGCAAGACCATTGGGTTGGTAAAGGTGCTGTGGAAGCATCGCGGTGTTGAGGAAGCCACGTGGGAGCGAAAGGATGACATGCTGAAGCAGTTTCCTTATCTCTTTCCTTCAGGTAAATTTCGAGGACGAAATTTCTTAAGGGGGGGAGAGTTGTAACGCCCCGGTTTTGGGCTTAGAAGTTTTGGGCGTTGACCGGTTCGGTCAAAGTGCTGTTCGAATCTAAAAAGGTGAAATTAGGAAAACCTAGTTCGGGTTGCATTAAAAATATGGAAAAATGTTCTAAAATCCTCTTTTAATATATATAAGTGAACTGTGAAATCAATTTTGCAAAATGAGGTTTGGAAGGGTGACATTTTGGGCTAGTGACCAAAATGTAATTTTTGAAAACTGTGAGACTGTTTTAAAAAGGATTGAAACTTTGAATCTTTAAGGAGCTATTTACCCAATGGGAGTTTCTCCAGATTTTCAAAAGATATTAAATGATTAATTAAAAGGTTTTAAATAAAAAAACAAAGTGGAGGGAAGATATTTTGGTTTTAACTAACTTTTCTCTCAATTCTATTTTCTCTCATTTTCTCTCAAGCCAAACACCTTTTCTCCAGAGCTTTTCTCTCTGATTTTGTCACCTAAATTCATCTTTTTAATTACCTTTTGATTGCTAATCATCTCTACAACAAAACCTTACCATTTGCTAAGTGGATTTTCAAGAAAACTTGATTCTAAAAGGGAGAAACTTAAGTTTGGAGGTAAGAACGTCCTTCTCCTCTAAACTCTAAGTTCTTTATTGAAATTCCCAAGTTCTCAATCCTTAAATTGTGTTTTATAAATGGTTTTAAGGTTGTTTTAAGGATCTTGGCTTTTAAATGCAAGATTTGATTGATTTTGGTAAATTTTCGTATGATCTGTTAAAGCAGTGATTTGAGGTGTATTTTTGATGCTAAATGAATGTTAAATTGATTGGAAATTGAGTTTTAACTAATGCAATCCTGGATAGGTTGAATTTCCTAAGTTTAGCTTGTGATTCTTGGTTGTTTTTGGGTGATCTTGTGTATCTGTTGTTGCTGGAGGTATAAGGATGTTGTTAGGTCCTTTTTAGATGTTGAATGATGTTTAAGGATGCTTAGTTTTGATGGTTTATGGCTGGGCTTTGTTGAGGAGTTGTTTAGATGCATTTTCGGTTGTGTTTGGTGGCCGAAAATGGAGTGTGGATGAGAGCAGCGAGTTTAGGTGCTTTCATTGAAGCTATTAATGCATGATGATGCATTAATCTACTGTTTTGATGTGTTAAAACAGGGGAGTCATCTTTGGATCCAAGTGGTGGTGATCCGGAAGCTTGATTTGGTGTTTCGGCAAGAAGCGAAACGGAATCGGTGAGTGGATTTTGGGTTTCGGCTTTGAAACCAATGTTTTGGAGGTTTGGGAGCTTAGTCTAAGTCTAAACAACTTTGCTAAGCTCAAGAGTAAGTTTTCGGAAAAACTCTCTTGATGAGGAACCATGTGATGGTTGGGTGCAATGTGTTTGTTGCATGTTTAAATTCTATTTTTAAAGCATATCTAGCATGTTTGTTTGCTGAGATTATAAGCCATGTGTTTAAGGAAGCTCAAGGTTAGAGTTCCTTGCTTTTGAACATTGTTTAAATGTGGTTTAATGCTTAAAGATGCATGATGTTTATGGCTTGGTTAAATGCTTTAAAACAGTGGATTATTGATGATAAATGATGTATATTGGCAAGTGATGTTTTGAAAAGGTTAAGGTCACCAAGGTGGTTAAAAGTCCTTGAGTGAGCCTAGTTTACTTAAGAACATCAAGGTGGTTAAAAGTCCTTGGATGGTTCTTGTTACGGACACAAAGGTGTTTAAAAGTCCTTGTGTGGTCCTTTCCAAGGTGGTTAAAAGTCCTTGGGGCCAAGGTGTTTAAAAGTCCTTGGGGTGATTCATGTCATGGTGTTTAAAAGTCCATGGGCCAAGGTGTTTAAAAGTCCTTGAGGTGAAACTTGTTAAGGACACAAAGGTGTTTAAAAGTCCTTGTGTGGTCCTTGCCATGGTGTTTAAAAGTCCATGGGCCATGGTGTTTAAAAGTCCATGGGCCATGGTGTTTAAAAGTCCATGTGTGAGTCTTATGTTGATCTTATTAAAAGATGGTAATTATCACTTGTGGCCAATATGACATGTTACGATATGAAGCATGAGATGCTTGGTTGAGATTGCTTGTGAGCATGTCTAAATGTATTTTGATGTATGATTTATAAAAGTGTTTTATAAATGCATTATTGAATGGTTTATTTGAGCTTTCCTCACTAAGCTTTTGCTTACGCTCTCTCTCTTTTCTTAAAACCAATAATGCAGAACATTAAGGTGCATTAAGGGTAGCAAGGAAGGCAAGCAATCAAGTGGAAGATAAGCTCATGTATGGGAAGGTTTTCTTAAACACTTTTAGCTTTTGGTTTTTGGCAATGGGGGACCTATGTTGTTGTTTTGGGAGATGTTTTGGACTCCCTATTTTGGATTTATGTTGTTATTAATGTTGGTACATGTAATTGGCCATTATGTGTTGGTTTGGAGGTTTTAGTGCATGAATGGTTTGCTTGAGTAGGAAGCATGCCTTTAGATTTGGGGCTTTTCATATATGATGTTATAATGATAATTGGTTGATGCAAATATGTCTCTTGTATGTTGTATGAGTTGCTGGTAAAGTTTGGTTGCATTTGGAGCATGATTGGTTGGTCAATTGTGTGTTTAAGCATGAATTTTTCTGCAATCTGTGCAGGCCGTATCGGAACAGGAGCCTCTGTTTCGGAACGGGTGCCTTGTAGCAACCCAGGCGTCCGAAACGGGAGACACCGTTCCGAAACGGGAAGGCCTCTGCCAACCCTCGTTTCGGTACGCGTTGCGGAACGGCCCCGCGTTTCGAAACAGGCTCTCCCTGTTTCGGAACACCTGACCGTTGGGGGCTGACTTTGGCAGTTATATGTTTCAAAATGTTTGCATTTTGGTCCCGATTCTTGTTTGTGCAATTGTATGAGTTTGGGATGTCCGTTTGAGCTGAAATTTGACTGAGATGCATGAAACATGATTAATTTCAAGTTGGTAACTTTAATTTAGGTTAAGTCCTTATAATTATCAGAATTTACAAATTGGTCCATAAATTTGTAATTTGTTCAATTGGGTCCCTGTTTGATCTCTGATGTTTATGTTCTTTGAGTATGTTGTTTGTTTGATCACAACTAGGGTTAATGTGCATCTAGACAAGTTTTAAAAAAAAGGGTCGTTAATCAAGGTTGACTTTCGGGTTGACTTTGGTTTTCCCCGTGTAATCTTCTTAATTCGGGTCAACCGTCTAGGCCGGGTTAAGGGGGTTACATTTGGTGGTATCAGAGCTGAGTTCTCGAGTAATTGGGAATGTGTATGTAAATGTTTGAGGTATGTATGCCTTGTATGCTTGTTGGGTGGAAGCATGTTGAGTAAATTGCATGTATGTTGCAATTGAGATGTATGCTGTGATGAAGCATGTTGTGGGTACCCATTGCCAAATCAAAGCTAATGAAATGACGTTGATTTTAATTGGAAATGAGCTTGAGTACTTGGATTGCTTACCTTGCTGGGCCTGACTTTGTTTATTTGCATTGTGATTGCATAGTTAGAGTATGGCACCTCGTAGAGAGTTGAGGAGTAATGTGCGAGCTACGGCTCAGAATGAGAATGAAAACGAGGAGAATGTTGAGAGTGCGGTTTTACCTCCTCCACCTGGTGGTGGTGGTGCTGGGGCTGAAGAAGCTGGAGCTGCAGTTGGTGCTGAGGCTGCTGGACTTGAGGCTGGTCAGGGGCAAGCTGTCCCTGACATGACGGTGTTAATTCAAGCTATAGCTGGTGCTTTCCAAGAAGCGGTAGCTGGAGCTCGTGGAGCTGGGCATCAGGAAGATGCTGGAGTTAGACTACCTTTGGAGCGGTTGCGCAGTCTGGGAGGGACTGAGTTCAGGGGTATGTCTGCTGAAGGTTCTGAGGCTTGGTTAGAGAGTACCAAGAGAATCTTGGGACAGATGAGTTGCACTGATGTGCAGAAGCTTGGCTATGTTGTGTCCATGCTGCAGAAGGATGCATATACGTGGTGGACAACCACTATTGCTGGGATGGCAGAAGCTGATGTGACTTGGACATTCTTTCAGAATGTGTTCAAGAGAAGGTATCTGGGTGTGAGGTACCTAGATGAGAAAAAGAGGGAGTTCATGTCTCTTACCCAAGGGAGTATGACGGTGGCTGAGTATGAAGTGCAGTTTGTTCGACTCAGTCAATACGCACCTGAGCTTGTCCCGGATGAGCGAGCGAGGTGTAAAAGGTTCCGTTATGGTTTAGTGACGGATGTGAAGATGTATGTGCTGGCTACCGAGTATGATGATTTTGATGTGTTGGTGGGCCGAGCCAAGGATATTGAGATGAACTTGGGTTTATCTGCTAGAGGTGCTGGGGCAAGTGCTGGTAAGCGGGCAGCTGAATATAGTTCTGATGGTGGACGGAACAAGAGGGGACGTGATCAGAAGTATCAGTCCTCGGCTAAGCGAGGTGGTGGAGCACCTGCTCGGGGAGGCAACGCTAGAGCTGATCCGAGTGCTTGTTGGATATGTGGTTTGCATGGTCACATGAAACGTGATTGTCCTCGTGCTGTGAGGGAAGTGCAAGCTCCTGTTGCGGCAGCTGGTAATGGTTGCTGGAACTGTGGATCTTCGGATCATTTGAGGCGTGATTGTCCTATGTTGGCTGGTGGCCAAGTTCGTGCTCCTGTTGTTGCAGCGGCACAGAGAGGTCGTGGGCGCGGCCGTGGTAATTTTCAGCGGAGAGAGGAAGGTGGCCGAGGTGTAGCTCATGTTGTAGCTGTACAGCCAGAGGGTGGCGGACAGGCTAGAGTGTTTGCTCAGCGTGAGGGGAGGAATGATGCGGATGTGATCGCAGGTACTTTTACTCTGCAATCCTTGTCATTACTTTCCTTGATTGATTCTGGATCTACGCACTCTTACATATTGCGTGAGCATGCTGAATTGCTTGGTTTGCCTGTTGAGTCTTTGGATGTTGGTATGCGTGTCACTAGTTCTTTTGGTGAGACTGTTGTGACTCGAAAGCTGTATAGAAGGTGTCTTTTGGTTGTTCAAGATCATGTATTTCATGTTGACCTTATGGAGTTACCTTTCTATGGTTTTGATGTAATCCTTGGTATGGATTGGCTTGCTGAGCATCGTGCTGTGGTGGATTGTGAGAATAAGCGAGTTTCGCTGAAGCTTGCGGATGATTATGAAGTTGTTGTGGTTGGTGAGAATGTGAAGTTTCTTGCCAATGTGGTGTCTACGTTGGAGGCAAGCCGGATGCTGAGGCAAGGCTGTGAGGCTTACCTAGCTTTTGTGATGAATCCTAGCTCTAAGGAGTTGTGTGTGCAAGATATCAGGGTTGTGAAGGAGTTTCCTGGTGTGTTTCCTGAGGAGTTGCCTGGTTTACCTCCTAGTCGCGAGGTGGAGTTTGGAATTGAGCTGTATGAGAATACAACTCCTGTGTCATTTACTCCCTATAAAATGGCACCTAAGGAGCTGAAAGAGCTGAAGACGCAGTTGCAAGAGTTGCTTGAGCGTGGTTTCATTCGGCCGAGTGTGTCGCCTTGGGGTGCACCAGTCTTGTTCGTGAAGAAGAAGGATGGCACTATGAGAATGTGCATTGATTACCGTCAGCTGAACAAGTTGACTATCAAGAATCGGTATCCTTTGCTGAGGATTGATGATCTCTTTGATCAATTTCGGGGAGCTGCTGTGTTCTCTAAGATTGACTTGAGGTCAGGGTATTACCAGTTGAAGGTGAAGGATGTGGATGTGCCTAAGACAGCTTTCAGGACAAGGTATGGGCATTATGAGTTCCTTGTGATGTCGTTTGGTTTGACAAATGCTTCTGCTGCTTTCATGGACATGATGAATCGTGTGTTTCATGAATACCTGGACAAGTTTATTGTGGTGTTCATTGATGATATCCTCGTGTACTCGCGTACTGAGGAGGAGCATGAAGAGCATTTGAGGATTGTTTTGCAAGCTTTGTTGGAGAATCAGCTTTACGCTAAGCTGAGCAAGTGTGAGTTCTGGATTAAGGAGGTGGTGTTTCTTGGGCATGTGGTTTCTGCCAAGGGGATTCGGGTTGATCCTCAGAAGATTGAGGCGGTGATGAATTGGAAGGTTCCTAAGTCTGTTCACGAGGTTCGTAGTTTCCTTGGTTTGGCGGGATACTACCGAAGGTTTGTGGATGGGTTTTCTAAGATTGCTGCACCTTTGACAAAGTTGTTGCAGAAGGATGTTAAGTATGAGTGGACAGAGGCGAGACAGCAGGCTTTTGAGAAGCTTAAGGCGGCTTTGACGCAAGCTCCTATCTTGGTTCAACCTGAATCAGGGAAAGAGTTTGTGGTGTATAGCGATGTGTCCTATGTTGGTTTGGGATGTGTGTTGATGCAAGATGGTAAGGTGGTAGCTTATGCATCGCGGCAGTTGAAGGTGCATGAGCGCAATTATCCTACGCATGACATTGAGTTGGCTGCAGTGGTTTTTGCTCTGAAGATCTGGAGACATTACCTGTATGGTGAGAAGTGTACTGTGTACACGGATCACAAGAGTTTGAAGTATCTGATGTCTCAGAAGGAGTTGAATCTCAGGCAGCGACATTGGGTGGAGTTGCTCAAGGATTATTATTTGACGATTGAGTATCACCCTGGGAAGGCTAATGTTGTAGCGGATGCCTTGAGTAGGAAGGTAGTTGTTGAGCTGAGGGCTATGTTTGCCAGTTTGAGTATTTCGCGTGATGGTGGTCTTGTGGCTGAGTTGCAAGTGAAACCATCTTTGGTTCAGTTGATCAAGGAAAAGCAGTTGCTGGATGATTCCTTGGTGTCTCATGTACAGGATATCGCGGAGGGTAGACCTTCGGATTTCTGCTTTAATGATGATGGAGTGTTGTGTTTTGGGAGTCGGATAGTAGTGCCCAATGATGCTGAGTTGAGGCGTGCTATTCTGACTGAAGGTCATAGTAGTCCTTTTGTTATGCACCCTGGTAGTACTAAGATGTATCGAGATCTTCGTGATGAGTACTATTGGATGGGTTTAAAGAAAGATGTTGCGGAGTTTGTCAGCAAGTGTATGGTGTGTCAGCGAGTTAAGGCTGAGCATCAGTTTCCTTCAGGGTTGTTGCAACCGTTGAGAATCCCTGAGTGGAAGTGGGAAAGGGTTACCATGGATTTTGTATCTGGTTTACCTTTGTCACCATCGAAGAAGAATTCGGTGTGGGTGATTGTGGATCGCCTGACGAAGTGTGCGCATTTCTTGCCTGTGCATACCACGTTTTCTTTGGATAAGCTTGCGGAGCTGTACATTGCTGAGATTGTGCGGCTGCATGGTGTGCCTAAGTCGATTGTGTCGGATAGGGATCCGAGGTTCACATCGCGGTTCTGGCAGTGTTTGCATCAAGCTCTGGGTACGAGGTTGAATTTCAGTACATCCTATCATCCTCAGTCGGATGGTCAGTCTGAGCGTGTTATCCAGATTTTGGAGGATATGTTGAGGTGCTGCGTGATTGAGTTTCAGGGCTCTTGGGAGAAGCATTTGCCCTTGGTTGAGTTTGCTTATAACAATAGTTATCAGGCAAGTATTCAAATGGCACCTTATGAGGCTTTGTATGGGAGGAAGTGTAGGACTCCTCTTTGTTGGGCTGAAACGGGTCAGAAGTTGGTTTCGATGCCGGCTTTGTTGAAGGGAACCACCGAGAAGGTGAAGCTCATTTGTGAGCGTTTGAAGGCAGCTTCTGATCGGTAGAAGTCTTACGCGGATTTGAAGCGTAAGGAGATTGAGTATGCGGTGGGTGACCGTGTGTTTCTGAAGGTTTCGCCTTGGAAGAAGGTGATGAGGTTTGGCCGGAAGGGTAAGTTGAGCCCTAGGTACATTGGACCATACGAGGTGGTTGAGCGTGTGGGTCCTGTTGCGTACAGGTTGAGGTTACCTCAAGAGTTGGAGAAGATTCATGATGTGTTCTATGTTTCTATGCTCCGGAAGTATAGATCTGATCCTTCGCATGTGATGCCTGTGGAAGAGGTGGAATTGAATCCGGTTTTGACTTATGACGAGGAACCGGTGAGGATTCTGGATTCAGATAGCAAGGTTCTTCGTGGCAAGACCATTGGGTTGGTAAAGGTGCTGTGGAAGCATCGCGGTGTTGAGGAAGCCACGTGGGAGCGAAAGGATGACATGCTGAAGCAGTTTCCTTATCTCTTTCCTTCAGGTAAATTTCGAGGACGAAATTTCTTAAGGGGGGGAGAGTTGTAACGCCCCGGTTTTGGGCTTAGAAGTTTTGGGCGTTGACCGGTTCGGTCAAAGTGCTGTTTGAATCTAAAAAGGTGAAATTAGGAAAACCTAGTTCGGGTTGCATTAAAAATATGGAAAAATGTTCTAAAATCCTCTTTTAATATATATAAGTGAACTGTGAAATCAATTTTGCAAAATGAGGTTTGGAAGGGTGACATTTTGGGCTAGTGACCAAAATGTAATTTTTGAAAAATGTGAGACTGTTTTAAAAAGGATTGAAACTTTGAATCTTTAAGGAGCTATTTACCCAATGGGAGTTTCTCCAGATTTTCAAAAGATATTAAATGATTAATTAAAAGGTTTTAAATAAAAAAACAAAGTGGAGGGAAGATATTTTGGTTTTAACTAACTTTTCTCTCAATTCTATTTTCTCTCATTTTCTCTCAAGCCAAACACCTTTTCTCCAGAGCTTTTCTCTCTGATTTTGTCACCTAAATTCATCTTTTTAATTACCTTTTGATTGCTAATCATCTCTACAACAAAACCTTACCATTTGCTAAGTGGATTTTCAAGAAAACTTGATTCTAAAAGGGAGAAACTTAAGTTTGGAGGTAAGAACGTCCTTCTCCTCTGAACTCTAAGTTCTTTATTGAAATTCCCAAGTTCTCAATCCTTAAATTGTGTTTTATAAATGGTTTTAAGGTTGTTTTATGGATCTTGGCTTTTAAATGCAAGATTTGATTGATTTTGGTAAATTTTCGTATGATCTGTTAAAGCAGTGATTTGAGGTGTATTTTTGATGCTAAATGAATGTTAAATTGATTGGAAATTGAGTTTTAACTAATGCAATCCTGGATAGGTTGAATTTCCTAAGTTTAGCTTGTGATTCTTGGTTGTTTTTGGGTGATCTTGTGGATCTGTTGTTGCTGGAGGTATAAGGATGTTGTCAGGTCCTTTTTAGATGTTGAATGATGTTTAAGGATGCTTAGTTTTGATGGTTTATGGCTGGGCTTTGTTGAGGAGTTGTTTAGATGCATTTTCGGTTGTGTTTGGTGGCCGAAAATGGAGTGTGGATGAGAGCAGCGAGTTTAGGTGCTTTCATTGAAGCTATTAATGCATGATGATGCATTAATCTACTGTTTTGATGTGTTAAAACAGGGGAGTCATCTTTGGATCCAAGTGGTGGTGATCCGGAAGCTTGATTTGGTGTTTCGGCAAGAAGCGAAACGGAATCGGTGAGTGGATTTTGGGTTTCGGCTTTGAAACCAATGTTTTGGAGGTTTGGGAGCTTAGTCTAAGTCTAAACAACTTTGCTAAGCTCAAGAGTAAGTTTTCGGAAAAACTCTCTTGATGAGGAACCATGTGATGGTTGGGTGCAATGTGTTTGTTGCATGTTTAAATTCTGTTTTTAAAGCATATCTAGCATGTTTGTTTGCTGAGATTATAAGCCATGTGTTTAAGGAAGCTCAAGGTTAGAGTTCCTTGCTTTTGAACATTGTTTAAATGTGGTTTAATGCTTAAAGATGCATGATGTTTATGGCTTGGTTAAATGCTTTAAAACAGTGGATTATTGATGATAAATGATGTATATTGGCAAGTGATGTTTTGAAAAGGTTAAGGTCACCAAGGTGGTTAAAAGTCCTTGAGTGAGCCTAGTTTACTTAAGAACATCAAGGTGGTTAAAAGTCCTTGGATGGTTCTTGTTACGGACACAAAGGTGTTTAAAAGTCCTTGTGTGGTCCTTTCCAAGGTGGTTAAAAGTCCTTGGGGCCAAGGTGTTTAAAAGTCCTTGGGGTGATTCATGTCATGGTGTTTAAAAGTCCATGGGCCAAGGTGTTTAAAAGTCCTTGGGGTCAAGGTGTTTAAAAGTCCTTGAGGTGAAACTTGTTAAGGACACAAAGGTGTTTAAAAGTCCTTGTGTGGTCCTTGCCATGGTGTTTAAAAGTCCATGGGCCATGGTGTTTAAAAGTCCATGGGGATAAGATCACAATGGTGTTTAAAAGTCCATGTGTAAGTCTTATGTTGATCTTATTAAAAGATGGTAATTATCACTTGTGGCCAATATGACATGTTACGATATGAAGCATGAGATGCTTGGTTGAGATTGCTTGTGAGCATGTCTAAATGTATTTTGATGTATGATTTATAAAAGTGTTTTATAAATGCATTATTGAATGGTTTATTTGAGCTTTCCTCACTAAGCTTTTGCTTACGCTCTCTCTCTTTTCTTAAAACCAATAATGCAGAACATTAAGGTGCATTAAGGGCAGCAAGGAAGGCAAGCAATCAAGTGGAAGATAAGCTCATGTATGGGAAGGTTTTCTTAAACACTTTTAGCTTTTGGTTTTTGGCAATGGGGGACCTATGTTGTTGTTTTGGGAGATGTTTTGGACTCCCTATTTTGGATTTATGTTGTTATTAATGTTGGTACATGTAATTGGCCATTATGTGTTGGTTTGGAGGTTTTAATGCATGAATGGTTTGCTTGAGTAGGAAGCATGCCTTTAGATTTGGGGCTTTTCATATATGATGTTATAATGATAATTGGTTGATGCAAATATGTCTCTTGTATGTTGTATGAGTTGCTGGTAAAGTTTGGTTGCATTTGGAGTATGATTGGTTGGTCAATTGTGTGTTTAAGCATGAATTTTTCTGCAATCTGTGCAGGCCGTATCGGAACAGGAGCCTCCGTTTCGGAACGGGTGCCTTGTAGCAACCCAGGCGTCCGAAACGGGAGACACCGTTCCGAAACGGGAAGGCCTCTGCCAACCCTCGTTTCGGTACGCGTTGCGGAACGGCCCCGCGTTTCGAAACAGGCTCTCCCTGTTTCGGAACACCTGACCGTTGGGGGCTGACTTTGGCAGTTATATGTTTCAAAATGTTTGCATTTTGGTCCTGATTCTTGTTTGTGCAATTGTATGAGTTTGGGATGTCCGTTTGAGCTGAAATTTGACTGAGATGCATGAAACATGATTAATTTCAAGTTGGTAACTTTAATTTGGGTTAAGTCCTTATAATTATCAGAATTTACAAATTGGTCCCTAAATTTGTAATTTGTTCAATTGGGTCCCTGTTTGATCTCTGATATTTATGTTCTTTGAGTATGTTGTTTGTTTGATCACAACTAGGGTTAATGTGCATCTAGACAAGTTTTAAAAAAAATGGTCGTTAATCAAGGTTGACTTTCGGGTTGACTTTGGTTTTCCCCGTGTAATCTTCTTAATTCGGGTCAACCGTCTAGGCCGGGTTAAGGGGGTTACATCTAGGGTTTACAATTTGGGCGTAATTTTTGGGGTGTTACAGAGTGTCTCAGAGCTTTGAGGGTTTTGTAAAGGTTACTCTTGATCATTCAAAAAGAAATTAGACAAATTAGTAACACCCTAATTTCCCACCTAATTAAAACCCCTAAATTTTGAGATTTCCAAATTGAAAACCCTAATTTTTGGGAATTTCTACTTTAAAATCCCCAATTCAGTTATGTGATTAATTTGATTAAATTAAGAGTTTAAAGGTTTAATTTGAAAGTTTAGTGACTAATATGCGTTAAGGGTGAAGTTTAGTACTCTTTTCGTGAACCCTAAAGTTTCCAAGGTCACGCTTCGCGTTTTACCCATTACAATGGGTATTTAACCCTTATATCAGAATAACACAATTTTAGGGTTTGTCTTTTATGCTTGAAGTCGCTCTCTCTCTCTCTCAGAACTCTCACATCTCCTTTTCTTTTTCGTTTAATCTCTGGCCAAGCTACAATCGTCACATTCCTATCGATCGTTCATCACAACGCCACCATCTTTGTTATCGTCTTCGAATCGCGATTAAAACACAATTGTCGTTGTTACCTTGTCGGTCGCCGTTCGTGAGAAAATGACCTTAAATTTGTTCGAACCTTGTGGGTTTTTGCATCGAAACCATTCAGTTTCCATCTCCTCTCACGTCACCGCCATTTCTTCTCTCCGTTTATCTGAGTTGGTAAGCCTTTGTGCCATTTTCTCTTTCTTGTACAAGTGCAAAGAAGGTATGGGACAAGCTCGAGACCACCTATAAAGGCACAAACGATGCAAAGGAGACCAATATTAGACTCTTCAACTTGAGCTACGAAAATTTCAACATGAAGCCCGATGAGAGCGCCAGCAAGATGTTCGACCGTTTCTCTGTCATTGTAAATGGTCTCAAGGGATTCGGAGAAATCATCCCCGAGGACAAGCTAATCCGGAAGCCCATCTACTCCCTTCCCGAGTCTTGGTATGGAATGAGGATCACCATCATCGAGGCCAAGGATCTCAAAACCTTGAAAGAGAAAAGAAGATGGTCGAGAAGAAAAATTAGAGAAGAAGAAGATCATAATTGCTCTCAAGGCTTCACAAGATGAGAGCACTTCGAGTGAGGAGGAAGATGAAGAAATGGCTATGCTAGATAAACGATTCACTCGGTTCATGAAATCCAACCAGGGAAGAAAGTTCAATGGAAGAGGGGATTTCAAGAATAGGAACAAGGAGGAAGAAAAGAATCAACTCATTTGTTTTGAGCGCAAGAATCCAAGGCACAATAGAACTGATTGTCGCGTGTTGTCACAGATTTTTAGCCTGACATAAAAAAAACAAGGGAAAAGATCGCATCAAATATGGAAGAAGGGGAAACAAATCCCAAATCAATGCAAATTGAACCAAAGTCAAAGGGAAATCTGAATCATTCAAGTAAGGCAAGGAATCGAGCATAATCATAACAAACATGGAAAGTCAAGGATTCCTCACTATGGACTTATGGCAAATTTTCGATAGGATCCAACGTTTTCAGGCCAAGATGTCTTCTTAAGTATTGATATCTTTCCAATGCATCTTGAAACGTCTCAATCGGACATTAGGAGCTCAAGATACGCTTATTTTACTAAAGACAACGCGTGCAGAAAATGGATCTACGAATCGAATATGGAAATAGGGAAAATCAATACCAAATCAGACAAAAGAATAAAAGGGGAAAGAGGATCTGAATCACTACAAATATGAGAGGTAATCAACCATAATTTTAGGGATTTTTATTCTAATTTTCCTTGTAATTAGGCATGTAAATTCCTATAAATACCACCTCATTCCCTTGTAATTTTCACTCACTTCTACACTATTCATTTACCATTCACTCTTGTAACTCACCACACACAAGAAGCATCCAAAAATCAATAGGAAAACACCTAAGAAATTCACAGATGAGTGGCTCGAGTTTGCAACAATTGTATTCAAATTTTGTTGAAACCAAAGCAAGCAATTTCTTCCTCATTTCGGTATTGTTTTCTTCTTTTCTATTGTTAATTTTATTTAAATATTATTTTGGGTCTTGTTCTTACCATTGATTTAATGAAAAAGATGTTGTTGAACTTGGATCATCTTTTTCGAATTTAAAACTGATTTTTGGTGTTTTTAGAGTTATTTTCAAAAAATATATAAAAAGTGATACCACCGCTGACAAGCAGCGGCCGTCGCTGGTGGTGGGTGGCTGGCACGGTGGTTGTTCATCGGTGTTCTTCATTCTTGAAGAACACCGAGAACACTTGAAAGGTTTTGAAAAAAGGGTTTTTTTATCCAACTTTGTTGAAAAGTTAAAATGGATGGTGTTTTAAATTGGTTTTATACTCAAGGCAAAACAGGTTAGTTTCACTCATTAAAACCTTCTGACCCAATCCTTTTACCCCGCGAGATGCCATATTTTTAATTGTTTCGAAATGGTCACTATTTTCTTTAAAATTTGGTCCTAAATTTCAATAGTTTTTAATTTGTTCATCTTTTTTAAATTTCATTTTTAAATTTGTTTGTTTAAAATCCTTTTCAAAAAGTTTCATAATTAAGTTTTAATAAAGTCGGTTCATACACTTTTTTAAAGATTCGTGATTTACTTTTTCATTTAATTACATTCTTGTATATATTTAATTTTACGATTTAATTTCTTGTTTTCTTATTTTATCATTTAATTACTTCTTTGCATGCTTATTTAATAAAAAATGAAATATAATTAATAGGGTGTCTTACCAAACGAAAATGACGGGTTAGCGCCAAGGGTGTTGGTGGTGAATGGAGTTCATTTTTCGAATGGTTAGACCGTCAAAATAGATTCATATTCATAAATGGACAAATAAATCGAATTATTCATGAACTTGCAAAATTATGACATTAAAACATTTTGTAATCGGCTAGGTACCAATTTTTGGGCGTGGTGGGGGTGCTAACCATTCCCCACGCGTAACCAACTTCCGAACTTGTTTTTGTGATTTCTCAGACCAAAACTGTTGTTTTAATAAAATAAAATGTTTTAAAATAACTCATTTTTAGCTGATCCAACCACACCTTTTAAAATATTAGTGGTGACTCTGTGTTTTTTTATGTCAGGCTCGAAAGGGTTGCGACAGCTTGGCGACTCTGCTGGGAGATGTTTTGTTTTTCTTTTTAATAAAAACAAAGAGGGTTAGACCACAAATTGTTTTCAAAAAGGTTTTTATTTTGGAATTTGCAAGTTCAAAAAAGGTTCAATTTATTTGTGCAATTAATGAATATAATTCTATTTTACGCATTCTAAAATTGTTGCAAAAAGCTCTATACCCGAGCTTTGTCTCGTTCATTTAAGTGGGGGGAAAACACTTTGCTCATGTTAGAATATTGATTCTCCGTATGAGCCTAGCAAGTACCTTCGAGACTCATGACCTTTGTCTTCGAAAGAATATTGACTCTTCGAGAAGCTGTAGGAAATGAGTCCCCCTAAGTTGAACTTTATTTGTTTGTAGCCTATAGTGAGTGAGAATCAAGGGCCTTGCTACCCTTAGTAAGGGACATGAAGGACAACTTGGGAACCTTTTTAGAACCATACTTTTTTGTGAGAATCTGGAAAACCCACCCAATAGAGCCATGTGGAAAACCTTAGGCCTTTAGTCTGATCAAAATTATTTCATAAGGATAATCCGTTGAGACATGTCCTGGAGTGTTGGAATGCATTGCCCGGAATATATTCATACAATGAAATTATTTTGGACCTTTTATGTTTTATTTCCGTTTTTAAGAATACTAATCCTTTCCTTTTCTTGTCTTAATTTTCTTTACTTTTTTTTAAAATTTTTTCCCTTGCATTTGCATCTCATATTTAGAAGGGATCGATTCTGAAGCATGTTGCTCTAATAGAAAAAGCTTTTGCCATGGATGGAAGGTACCAAAAGAAAGAGAAAGACTGCGAATGTACGATGATCATATGGACGAAATACCAAAGTATGCTTACATCAGCGCCAAGCAGAATATCATAAGTTGCAAGTGTTATGGGACCACTTTGACCGTGCAACCAAGCAGTTATTGCAAAATGAAGAATTTGAAGATGATCATTGGTCCACTCGGCTTAAGGGCAACGTCAAAAGGACCCAGGAGCGAGACGAGTCTGACAAAAGTATCACAACCTAAATTGAAGACGTAGCTAGGCATGTGACAATGATAGTCAAAGAAGCTACATTTCTTCTCCCCCACGTCAGGCCAATAGGGAAAGTGAGACCAAGGCTTCAAAGACTGATTGAAGAAATGGAGGAACTAGGTGCTTAGATTGAGATGTGTTTGTAGGACATTTGTCATCCAATGAAGGCTATTTCTAGAGCAATACCTTAATGGAATCGATGGCCCTTCGCTTGCATTCATGCATTTGCATTTTTTATTGCTACTTGCATTTATGTTCTGATCGCAACATACATTCACACATTATAAGAAACTAATCACATGACAGAAATTTAAAAAAATAAAAGAAAAAAAACATCTCACAAATACGGTAATCGTTCTCAGTAAAGAGTAATGGACATGGAGGACATATTGACAATTTTGGAGAATAGCCACAAGGGTACCCAAGACAGACTCGATAAAATTTAGAAAGAATTGAAGGAAAAAATTGCACGAGCCCAAAGAAGGATGATTAGTCATACATTTCCACCGAATAAGAGGTTTCAGATCTGTATAGCAGAAACCTCAGCTCATACTTCGGCATGGTCGAGGATAAATCATGAAGGAAATCAAGGCATTGAGGTGCGAGATATCCATAAGGCAGTCGATAGGTCTAGAATGTATGAGAATCTAGAAGATCAATGTGACAGGCTTGAAGAGATCATTAGAGCCCTACAAGGAGGAAATGTCTATGGTGGCATAGATGCTAGAGATCTAAGTCTAGTGTATGACTTGGTAGTTCCTCCAAAATTCAAAGCTCCTAACTTTGAGAAGTATGACGGGACCACATGCCCTTTGGAGCACTTGATCATATACTACCGAAAAATGTCATCGAACTTGGAAAACGAGAAACTACTCATCTTCTACTTCCAAAACAGTCTATCAAGGTCTACTGCTTGATGTTATACTCAACTGAACCGTGGCAACGTACGCACTTGGAAAGATATGTCAAGAGCTTTTCTTAAACAGTACGAGTATGTGACAAATATGGTCCCAAGTAGGGTCGTACTGCAAGATATGGAACAAGGGCCCGACGAGAGCTTTTGCCAGTATGCCCAGAGGTGGCGAGATGTGGCAGCACAAGTACAACCTCCACTATTGGAAAATAAGGTTACTTCAATGTTTGTGGAGAATTTAAATGGTCTCTTATATGACCATATGTTAAACCATGTCACCGGAGGTTTTGCAGACATTGTCATAAATAGACAGTTGATATTGGCAGCCATCAAGAGTGGGAGACTTGAACAAAGGGGAATATGGCGAACGCCTATAGAATCTCGTCACAAAGAAGACAGTCGAGCTTGATTGAAGTTCATTCATGCCTTCTTGGAATAATGCTTAATTTTCCTATACAATTGGGGTAATACCTAGAATCAACCCTTTTGCTTTTTCCTGCAAGCATTAGGGATCTTTTGTAAGGGCCTCTATGTTAATCTACTTAAAGATACATTCCTTTTGTTTTCTCAAATGGAAAATATTTCTCTCTTTTTTTTATTTTCTTTTCATTTTTACCCATTTCTCTTCAAACATACGTCTTTCTGGCAGAGCCCTTATTATTGATTGTATGAATGACTTTTGAATCTAATCCTGAGATAGAGGGGCAAAAAGTGTGTTCAGGTTTAATGGGGAGATCTCATATATAGATTTTGAGTGAAGTTTCCTCTCAAACATAGTTGTTAGGGACTTTGAATGAAGTGATAACTCTAAAACATCTACCAACTGAAGACTACTTCTTTTCGATGATATTTGTGTGTGAAATGACATTTGGCATTCCTTCGTTTCCCTTCACGAATAAGAAAATAAAAATCCATTGTTGTTCCTCTTTGAGCCTAATATTTTTCTTGTGATTTAACCCTAACCAAGTGTCACTCCTTACACTGAGGGCAAAGAGGATGAAAAGCTATTCAAATCGAGTTGAATGTCCTAAACTGAAGATGAAATGATCACAAAAAAAGAAAGAAGGAAAAGTGAAAGAAAAAGAAGGAAAAAAGGAAAAAGAAATGAAGAAATGAAAGCTAGAGTGCGAAGGAAAATTTTAAAACAAATCCTTAAAATGAGTCATGTGCCAAAAAAGGAAATGAACTCTAGGGTGAAAACCCAAAATGGGCAGTCTAGAGTGATCCGAAGAAGAAAAGAATGAAGATCTCATCAAGAAAGATTGATCATTGGTTTAATTACCCTTAAAACAAGTATTCGAGCATATATACCTTTTTCTTCACCTAAGCCTAGCCTACATTACAAGCCTTAAAAGACCATTTGAATCACACATAAATATTTGAGAAGAAGAGTTTGTTTTCAGAACATATTCCGCCTTATTGAGTTGACCTCTCTTCAAGGACCTCCAAACTTCTAATGTCTGATTGAGATTAGAAAAGTGGGAAATTTAAAATTTGGGGAGTGGGTGAGTTAAAGAGAGCCACCTAAAAGTGGGGCACTATCTGGTTGATGGATTCATAAATCATTCATACTGTGAATTTTAGGGCATCTGACTTTCCTCTTTTCCATGGTTGCAATGACTATTTTCTTAAAATCCCAATTTTAGTCTTTTCTTGCATATGCCTTTAAACTATCATTTTTATCATTTTCTTGCATCTTACAAGTAGGTTAACATAGATTTATGAAAAAACAAAGGATTTCTTGGTATTGATCCCAACCGTAGGGAACTAGGAACGAGTGTTTTACATCGATTCGAGAAATAATGAAGTGGCAAACAATTGAACCTCAATTTAAACAGGGGCATCACCTTGCATGAGAAGAAGAAGCACATGTGTTGAAGTGTTTTAAGTGGACTATGTAGTCAAGCAAGATCCACACTTAAGATGTAAGATCCCTAAAGCATAAAAAGGGATAGAGCCATGCCTAGTGGGAAAACTGTGCCATTAGATTGGGGCAAGTTATGTCGACCAAGCATTCAGGATGCCTAACTTTGATAGGCATGAGAGGAAGAGATTAAAGTGTCAACATCATGCAAAGACATTCAAGGTGAAGGTTTAGCGTTCAAACGCTTCAAGATGTCTTATATGGGCAAGAATTTGAGAATTCACAAGAAGCGTTGAAGGTGTTTAATGTTATTTTAAGGGGCATATGAAGACTTGAAACTTTCAAGACCATTCAAGGAGGCCTTTCATTTGAAATTGATGTATCAACTACAATGAGTAGATCTTAATACATTAGCCTACAAAGATCATATGTGTTCGATGAAACAAAGAGGTATAAAGAATGAGAATGGTGAAGCAGAGACAGTTGAAGAAGTTTATCCTTCCAACTAGGAGTACAAGATCACTGGATTGAGTGAACAAATATGCAAGATCATATGTTTTACATGAATCAAATAAATATAATGAAAAAGCACAATTGTCTATCTGGATTGAGCGAGCAAACGTATGGATTCAAAAAACAAAGGAAAAATTAATTCTGAGAAAAAGAATTTAAAGGCAAAAGAAATGAAACATGAATTCATGACTGGGCATCCTTAGGGGCATGTTCATCATTTTTTTGACATGTATGAATTTGCTTATCTATTCGAGCATGAGGAGGATAGAACTTGCTTATCCATCCGAGCATAAGGAGGATGGAGTCTTTTTTTTCAGACTGCTTATCTATCCGAGCATGAGGAGGATAGAACCTGCTTATCCATTCAAGCATGAGGAGAATAGAACCATTTTTAGTACTTGTTTATCTATTCAAGTATGAGGAGAATAGAACCCGCTTATCCATCCGAGCATAAGAAGGATAGAGCCTTTTTTCAGACTGCTTATCTATTCGAGCATAAGGAGAATAGCACCCGCCTATCCGTTCGGGCATATAGAGAATGAAACATGCTTATCTATTCGAGCATAAGGAGAATAGAACCCGCCTATTCGTTCAGACATCAGGAGAATGGAACATGCTTATTCATTCAGGCGTAAGAAGAATTGAACTCACCTATTCGTTCAGGCATAAGGAGAATGGAGCCCGCCTATCCATTCATGCATAAGGAGAATGTAACCCTCCTATCCATTCATGCATAAGAAAAATAAAACCCGCCTATTCATTAAGGCATTAGGAGAATGGAACCCGCCTATTCATTCGGGCATGAGGAGAATGGAACCTTGCTTTTTAGCAAGCTGCTTATTCATTTGGGCATAAGGAGAATGGAACCTTGCTTTTTAGCAAAACGTCTATCCGCTGGAGCGCGAGGAGAATGGATCCTTTATTTTTCAGCACAACGCCTATCCGTTTGGGTGCAAGGAGAATGAAAACCTTATTTTCAGCAATTGCCTACCTGTTCAGGCACGATGAGATTTGAAACAAGCTTTGATGTCTATCAACCAATTTTGTAGTGTAATTGGCTAAATCAATGTCTTTTGTTCTTTTCTCTATCCCTGTTTCATAAGAATGAGTAAAGAGGGGAAGCTGTTGTCACTGGTTTTTAACCTGACATAAAAAACAAGGGAAATGATCACTTCAAATATGAAAAAAAGGGAAACAAATCCCAAATCAATGCAAATCGGACCAAATTCAAAGGGAAATCTAAATCATTCAAGTAAGTCAAATTAATCGAGCATAATCATAGCAAACATAGAAAGTCAAGGATTCCTCACTACTGACTTATGGAAAATTTCCGAAAGGATCCAAGCGTTTTCAGGCCAATATGTCTTCTTAAGTATTTACCGTCTCTCGATTACCTTTCCAACACATCTTGAAACGCCTCAATCGGACATTGGGAGCTCAAGATATGCTCATTTTACTGAAGACAACACGTGCAAAAAATGGATCTACAAATCGAATATGGAAATAGGGAAAATCAGTCCCAAATCAGAGCCAAATCAAACAAAAGAATAAAAGGGGAAAGAGGATCTAAATCACAACAAATATGGGAGGCAATCAACCATAATTTTAGGGATTTTTATTCTAATTTTCCTTGTACTTAGGCATGTAAATACCTATATATACCACCTCATTCACTTGTATTTTTCACTCACTAATACACTATTCATTTACCATTCACTCTTGTAACTCACCACACACAAGAAGCATCTGAAAATCAATAGGAAAACACCTAAGAAATTCACAGAGGAGTGGCTCGAGTTTGCAGCAATTGTATTCGAATTTTGTTGGAATCAAAGCAAGCAATTTCTTCCTCACTTCGGTATTGTTTTCTTCTTTTCTATTGTTAATTTTATTTCGAATTTAAATATTAGTTTTGTTCTTGTAATTACCTTTGATTGAATGAAAAGGATGCTCTTGAACTTGGATCTTCGTTTTCGAGTTTAAAACTGATTTTTGGTGTTTTTGGAGTTATTTTCAAATATATATATATATATATATAAAGTGATACCACCATCGACAAGCGGCGGCCAGCACGGTGTTGGGCGGCTGGCACGGTAGTTGTTCATCGGTGTTCTTCATTCTTAAAGAACACCAAGAACACTTGAAAGGTTTTGAAAAAAGGGGTTTTTTTATCCAACTTTGTTGAAAAGTTAAAATGGAAGGTGTTTTAAATTGATTTTATACTCAAGGAAAAACATGTTAATTTCACTCATTAAAACCTTCTGACCCAATCCTTTTACCCCGCGAGATGCCATATTTTGAATTGTTTCGAAATGGTCACTATTTTCTTTAAAATTTGGTCTTAAGTTTCAATGGTTTTTAATTTGGTCATCTTTTTATATTTCCTTTTTTAATATGTTTGTTTAAAACCCTTTTCAAAAAGTTTCATAATTAAGTTTTAATAAAGCCGATTCATACATTTTTTTAAAGATTCGTGATTTACTTTTTCATTTTTACTTTCTTGTATATATTTAATTTTGCAATTTAATTTCATGTTTCCTTATTTTTATCTTTTAATTACTTCTTTGCATGCTTGTTTAATAAAAATGGAATATAATTAATGCGGTGTCTTACCAAACGGAAATGATGGGTTAGCGCTAGGAGTGTGGCGATGATTGGAGTTCATTTTCGGAATGATAAGATCGTCAAAATAGATTCGTATTCATAAATGGACAAATAAATCGAATTTTTCGTGAACTTGTAAAATTTCGACATTAAAACATTTTGTAATCGGCTAGGTACCAATTTTTGGGCGCTGTGGGGGTGCTAACCCTTCCCCGCGCGTAACCGACTCCTAAACCTATTTTTTTATTTCGCGGACCTAAACCGTGATTTTAATAAAATAAAATGTTTTATTAAAATAATTCGTTTTAGGTGATCCAATCACACCTTTTAAATGATTGGTGTCGACTCTGTGTTTTTTTTATGTCGGGCTCGAAAGGGTTGCAACTCCCCCAACTCAAAAGAAAGAGCTTCGGGAAGAAGAATAAGCTCAAGACTCACGTTGCTACTTGGAGCAATGAGGAATCATCCGATGAATAGGAGCAAGAAGTAGCCAACCTTTGCCTCATGGCTTTTGAGAAGGATTCTTAGGTAACCTCTAACTCATCTACATTTGATTTCACCTTTGATGAGCTTCAATAAGCTTACGATGAGTTACAAGAGGTTTACGATGAGTTGGTTGAGAAGTACAAGGAATCGATTTTGGAAAACAAGAAAATGATTTCCGATTTGAAAAACCGGTATGATTCCCTTTCCAAAACCAACTCGAAACTTGAAAAGAAGGTTTTTGACTTACAACAAAAACAAAATGATTTTGAGAAGAAAAATCATGATTTAAACAACCTTCTCTCTAAAGTTCATGATGAGCACCACAAGGAGGTGAGTGGTCTTAAAGCTTCTCTAAGAAAGGTTGGGAAACAAATTTTTGAAAAAGCAAGTTCTTCAAAACCCAACTATGTGAAGAGAAACTTTAATGGCTACAAACAAAGAGGTTTCCCAAGGCCCTCATATGGTAAGAAGATTAGGAGTGTATGAGTTCCTAAGGAACTAATTACTTCTAATAAATTAGTGCTATTGCTTCTTGAATTCCCAAGAGAACCAAGATTTTTGGAGCTAATACTCATGGACCCAAAATAATTTGGGTACCAAAAACCAAGACTTAATTCTTTGTTTGTAGATGGAGCATTGCTACAAGGCCAAATCTGCATGTGCAAATTCATGGTACCTTGATAGTGGATGCTCGAGACACATGACCGGTGACAAGAGTCGGTTCTTGGAGCTAAAACCAAAGAGTGGAGGAGTAGTGACTTTCAGTGATAACTTGAAATGCCACATTGAAGGAATTGGTTCCATTTGTAATCACTCTTCCATACTTATTGACAATGTTTTGTATGTCAATGGTGTAAAACATGATCTTTTAAGAATAAGCTAACTATGTGATAAATATTTCAATGTGCTTTTTGATTTAAATGGTTACAAAACTATCAACATTGAAACTAACAAAATTGTGCTTGTTGGTCATCGCATAGGAAGCATTTACATAGTACATTTAGATGACATTCATGTTTCAAATGCATGTTTTGTTATAAAAGATGAACAAGACTCATGGTTATGACGTAGAAAACTAGGGCATGCAAGCATGAGTGTTTTGGAAAAAATTGATTTCAACGTTCTAGTAAGAGGTTTGCGTAAAATAATGTTTTCTTATGATAAAATTGTGATGCTTGTACAAAAGGCAAACACAAATGAGTTTCTTTCAAACCTTTTAATGATGTTTCTACTAGTAGAGTTTTACAATTGATTCACATGGATCTTTTTGGCCCTATTAGAACTATGAGCTTGGGTGGAAAATCATATGCATTTGTTTTAGTTGATGATTACTCTAGATACACTTGGGTTCTACTTTTAAGTACCAAGGATGAGGCTTTAGAAAAATTCATCACATTTTCAAAAATTACTCAAAATGATGTTGGTCAATCTATTTCTCATATTAGAAGTGACCATGGTACCAAATTTTAAATTTTAGGCTTTGAGGATTTTTGTAAATCAAATGGTGTAAGCCATAATATTTTCTCTCCTCTCACTCCTCAACAAAATAGGGTTGTTGAGAGGAAAAGGCATCCTTTAGAAGAAATGGCTAGAACCATGCTTTGTGAAAATAATTTGCCTAAGTATTTTTGGGCGGATGCCACAAATACCGCATGATATATTGTCAATCGTGTAATGATTAGGTCAATTTTGAAGAAAACACCCTATGAGATTTTAAAATCCAAAAAGCCTGACATTAGTTATTTTCATCCATTTGGTTGCAAATGTTTTGTTTTAAATAATGGAAAAGACAATTGGGGCAAATTTGATGCTAAAAGTGATGAAGCTATTTTCATAGGTTATTCTTTAAACTCTAAAGTCTATCATGTATTTAATAAAACAACTTTGGTTGTTGAAGAATCTATTCATGTGGTTTTTGATGATAACTTCCTTGGGAGAATGGATTCTTGTAATGATGATTGATGTAGGAATTTTTGAAACCAATGATGGTGGGAAATCAAAGGTAGATGAAGTTCCATCCAAAGAAGAAGAAGCACAAGATTCACCTCAAGAAGCATTGAAGGACATGAATCTATAGGAAAATGAGGTCACCTACCCAAGGGAGTTCAACTATGTCAAAGGTGGTGAGATTTTAGATGATCCATCCAAAGGGGTAACCACTAGACTCTCTCTTAAAAATGCTTGTAATGTTGCATTTATCTCATGCATAGAGCCTAGAAATATCAAAAAAGCATTAAAAGATGATTATTGGATATTAACTACGTAAGAGGAATTAAATCAATTTGAGAGAAGTCAAGTTTGGACATTAGTTGATAGGCCTAGTAATAAGTCTACCATAGGAACTAAATGGATTTTTAGAAACAAACTAGATGAGAGTGATAACATAGTGAGGAACAAGGCTAAACTTGTTGCTCATGGTTACACTCAAGAAGAAGGAATCAATTTTGATGAAACCTATGCACCCGTACCTACATCAATTCTATCCTTGTTGCTAGGGGGAGTATGTATCTATTTTAGATCATCCATAATGTTCACATGTCATACACAGGCATTTCGATTCGTGTAAAACCGAATTTTTAAGCACCTTGCTGCCAAAAATGACATTTCTGGCACAAAGGTATCGATATGGTTCTTCGTGTATCAATACAGGTATTTGAGGCAGCTTCGGTATAGGTAAGCTTGTACCGGTACGTGTCGAGGATCGGTACGACTTAAAAACCGTATCGGTACCCGGTTTAGATACGCGCAAGTGGCATATCGGTACGCCTAGATGCTGGTTTTTAAATGAGTCGTTAAAAGAGGGTTTTTCTCTTTAACTCAAATTCTAACTTTTCTCGCAAACCCTAGATATGATTTTACCTATAAAAACCCATCAAATCCCTTTTTTTCACACAACTCTTCAAATCTTTTGAGGGCTTTTGAGTTTCTCATCAAACCCTAGCAAAATCATCAAGTTTTGTGCATCATCATCTCCTCATTCATCCATAATCCTCATTCAATGTATAAACCCTACTTTCTTTATTTTTTTCAATTTCGTTCTTATTTATATATTGTTTTTATTCAAAATAATATATTTAGTATGTATATAACTTGTTTTTTCAAAGATTTAGCAAAAACTTTTTCAAAACTGAAATTTTTTTGTTCGAATATAAAATTATATCGTACATTTTTCAACATTGTTTTTCAGTTTTTATTTGACCAAAAATTCTTTTTATACTTCTATATGTTTTTAAAATATACTATATAGATTTTTACAATACCTTGATCATTAGATTGCATATTGGATTGAATGTGTTGATTTATGCATACATTGTTTTGTGGTTTGATTTTAATTTCAGGTTTTTTTATCATGGGTCCTAAGAAAAGACAAAGATAAGAATTGGGACAATCTTCCAATGATCCTAATCCCAACACCAATGGTACAAAACCCAACTTAAGCCATATTTTCAACATTTTTTTAATGAACCCGGTTATCCAAATACTATGGCTCATTTCAAACACTACCAAAACTTTAAAATCCGTTGTGAGCGAGTTGTTTCAATTCCCTTTTTGTCTTGCGAAAGATTTCAATTCAAATATCTTGATTTAATCTAATAATGGAAATTCATGCAATTTTTAGCCTTACCTGGGATTTTATACCAGAACCTTGTCCTTATTTTTTACTCAAATGCTCGGTGTATTTATAACCCAGAGAAAACCCTTGTTATTGCTATTGATTCTTACCTCATGGGACAAAAATTTCGAATTGATTCTTCACTTTTAGCAAACGTTTTGGGTTTTGAGGATGTGGGTATTGATGATGAGGACTCTTTGGGACATGTTCAAAGTGGCTCCGTGATCGTGCTTGATTCTCAAGATCGAATCCTTCTCATCACGTTGTGGTTTCACCCCTCCGGTGGAAAATTCTCTACAATCTGCCAAGTTGATGACTTTTGGCTTCAATGATTTCGTGAGGGTAAGTGAACCTTGCTCAAATTATGTTTGTGGAGATTGTCTATCTTGTGCAAAACCTCTATACAACTCATGTTTCATCTTTCATATATGGCACTGCCTTGAGCTACTTGTTTCAAAAGCTTGGGATTGATTGCTCGTATGATGTTGCCAAACCTCTCACCGATCCGATTAATGAGCATTCTCTCCACTGATCTAGTTGAGGCTCATCAAGCAGTTCTGATTCTAGAAGCTTCGGTTGCTCAACCTTCCTTAGATGCTCTCGTGGCCTATTTGGATGGGAAGTTTGCATCATTGGACACTACCATGACCTCCGGTTTTGCCACCATCGACACTCGCTTTACATCCTGGGAGGAAAGAGTTACATCTATTGAAAATCGTCAAAATTCGATGGATGTCTCTTATGGATTTTCTTAAGGAGTGGCGACAATTTCATGGAACCAGTGTCAATGATGAAGATGAAGATGAAGACGCTCCTTAGGCTCTTTCATTGCATATCATATCATATCATATCATATCATATCATATCATATCATATCATATCATATCATATCATATCAGGATTTAAGTTTTATGCTCTTATGTTATTTTCTTTTGAACTCCTATGCTTTGGTTTATTTGTTTTATGCACCTATGTTTTTAGGATTTGAGTTGGATTTCCTTATGTTGCTTTGAATATTATGCTTTAATGATATCTATGTTGTTTTCTTTATGCTTGGAGCTATTTAATGTTTATATCTCGCTTTGATTATTTATATCTTATTGATTTTGATCTAACAAAAAGAGAAGTAAAGAGCACTTAATTTTTTTTTCAAAGTATTTTCAAAACTATATCTTTTAGTCTTAAAAAAGGTGGAGTATTTTTCAAACTTACTTAAAAATTTACTTTGATTTTGTTATATCTAAAAGGGGAGATTGTAAAACCAATAATTGATTTTGATATAACAAATTTTTTAAGGGCCAAATTGTAAAAGTAAATAAATTTTTAAGTACTCAAAGTCTTACAAAATGACAAGGATTTGAACCTAAAATTGTTTCTAAGAAAAAAACTTAAAACCCCCAATAAATTTTAAGTGATTCATACTCAAACTAACCAAAAACGCCTAGGCGTAAACACTCCTTAGCATTTTGATACGGTTTTGACTGCTGGAATTTTAATTGCTAAAACGTATCGATATGGTTGTACCCGTTTCGATACGGCCTTCATCTGGGTTTGTGTTCTTGGTTACGAGTACCAAAACGGTCTTACCCGATTTGATACGGGGTGTAAGATTTTCAAATATTTGCATTTAATAAATATGATCGTTACCTTGTCAGTTGATGGAATCTCCAAATTTTGAAAATTGGTTAACCCGTACATATACGCCCCATAGGTGTACCGCTACATTTTCCACTAGACTTTTTCCTCAGATTCCAGTGAAGAAATTCCATACCGATATAGCCTTTACCATTTCGATACGAGTAGTTTGTAACGCCCCGGTTTTGGGCCTACCAATTTGTGGGTTAATTAGACAGTCCGATGGACTAGGTTAGAGATTCGAAGTAGATTTGGTATTGAATATTTTTATACGAGATAAAAAATATGGAAAATGGTTAAAAGTCTTTATTTAATATATTTTTATTAATGGTGAAATCAATTTTGGGAAAAACGATTTGGAAATGTGACATTTTGGTCTAGTGACTAAAATGTAATTTTGGCAAAACTGTTTTGCTTACGGTTTTGTAAAGAGTCAAAACTTTGAATCTTTAAGGAGCTATTTTATTTTTATCAGATATTTTCCTTAATTTAGGCCTTTTTAATGAATGTTTTAATTAAATGATAATTAAGGATGATAAGTATTTTTAATAAAAGATTTTAGTTAAACAAAACATTTTATTACGTAACTTCCTTTGACACTCAACTTTTCTCTCCACTTTCTTATCAGCCAAACTAGCTTTTCTGTTCTAAAATCTCAAGAGATTTATTTCTTTTCATCCAATTTTGATTTATAAATGATTTTCTTAGATTTTTACAACAAGCTTCATTTGTTTTCTTAAAGATTTCAATATAATCTTGCCAATTAAGGGAATAGCAAGGGATTAGAGGTAATCTTCATTATTCTCCTCTAATCAAGATTCTTTATAGAAATTACCAGGTTCTTGACTCTTTAAATATGTTTTCTAATGAGGTTTTATGATTTAATTGGGTAATATGATTAAATCAAGGTTTAATTGATGGATTTATGTGATTTTTGAATTTGATCTTTTTTATGGGTTTTTGATTGATTCTAATCATGATTTTGATGTTTAATAGTGTTGAGATAATTGTTTTAACATTGGAATCCCGAAACTATAAGAATCTCTAATTGTTTAGGTTGATAGTTATGTGTTTTGAGGAATTATGGTGGTGTAACGGTTGCTGGAGGTATAAGGATGTTATGAGATGGTTTTAGAGGTCTTTTGATGTTAATTGATGGTTGAAATTATTAGGTTTTGTGTGGGTTAAGTTTGGAGGTCAATCAATGTTGTTTTCGGTTGTCTCGGATGGGCGTTTGGTAGCTTTTAGGAAGGCAATGTTGAGGAATTGCTTGTTGGGATTTTAAATGCATTATGATGCATTAATCCTCTGTTGTAATGTGGTTAAAATATGGGAGGTTGATCTGTTGGCTACCGGTGAAGCATTGGAGGTTTTGGACCTTTAATTAGCATCGACGAGTTGTAGTTTCGCGTGTGAGTGAGTGAAAACGAAACCTACAACTTTAAAAAGGTTTGAAGATGGTTTTTGGAACTTAGATTGGTCTTGAAACGCTAGTCTAAGTTCAGAAGTAATTATTTGTAGATTTTCCCTCTCGGACGTGCTTTTACAAAATGATTTTATGCATTTGGTTTTGATTACAAGGTACCTACTACTTATGAATGATCTAAAGTATGTTTTATACTGTTTTTAATCATAAAATGATGATGGATGCACGTGGTAAGTGATCCATGTAAGTATGTGCTTTATACTTGTGTTTAAAGCATGGTTGTTGCTTTGAGAAAATGAAAATATGTTGATGCATATGAAAACAGTGAGTTAATGTTTAATAAAGAATTATATTGGCAAGTGATGTGGTTTAAAATGTTATCGTTTGGTCGGCCATAAGATTGAGTGTACTATAAATAAGTCACCTTGGATGTCGAGGGGTTGGTGTCTCGTAACTCCATCAAAGTATCCTATAGGTCGAGGGGTTGGTGTCCCATAAGCTTCAATTAGTGGGTTAAGTGTAACACCCTTCGCCCGGGTTAGGAGCGAAGAGCGTTACGACGCAGATCGGGCATATAAATGAACATAAAAGCATGTAAATGTTCAATTCACACAAGTTCACTATCTTATTCTTAACAATGGGTGGGCTAATAAAAACTTACACTTTCAATCATGTTACTAACTTACTATTCATTCATTCATACATACATTCTTTCATTCTTTCATTCATATACGTGTTTACACAATCAAACAATCATACCACTTAACCAATCATGTACACCTGAGTCATATCAAACATTCTTATCAAACAAGTAGACATACATTAATCAACCATTATGCTTTCGAGCCAAGCAAATTATACCATAAGCATTCATGTCAAAATTCGAACCAATAACAAGTAGGGAGGATTCATTCGATTTCTTTTCTCTTATTAAACTAGATAGCATTTTCAATTCATTCTAATTACTTGCAATATTCGAATAGGGCTTATACATTCATGTAACCTATTTACTATTTAACAAACTATCTGGCTACAATTTCCTAGGATGTTCAAATAGGACTTGGGATTACATTGATCTAATAACATTTAACAACTTATTTCATTTTACTACTATCAATCGAGTTATCAATCTATTAGGATACCTCCTATAAACATTTTCAAGTCTTTAAAGGTTTCTTATCTATTCAAACAAAACTTATAAACTAATTGCATTCTAGTTACCTCTTTGGCCATCTATCTTATTATAGTAATATTCCATTTGAACAACACTATATCTAGGATCCAATAGTTTGATCAATCATTTAACAATATCCTAAGCTCATACAAGATACGATTCCTATTCAAATCAAGCAATATCATCAAGCATACCAATCATGTACATATGATACACATTCGAATAGCACAAGATCAAATCATCATATAGCATTTGACAATTAACTTAACCAAGCATACCACACATATATATGTACCACATCAAAAGAGTCTTACATGCTTCAAAACATACTTAGTTTACTATTACATACTAACTATTTAGCCTTATATACAAGCCAAATGACATAGATCCATAAGCACCTATTTACATATCATGTTCTTTACATGTCAATCCATACTTAAGTTTATACACATCTTAAATACATACGTATAATCAACCAAATGCATGCAACCTGGATGACTAGACACGACACTAAGCCACTGATCAGGAGTACTAACATAATGAAACAATGCATACTTGAGTCTTGGCTTGTGAATGCTTCTGGTTTAGAATGGATTCAGCTATCGAACGAGGTATCTTGTTGGTTTGGGAAGAAGGAAACAAAAGAGTGATAAGTACTATAAGTACTTAGTGAGGTGCTTCCTATAGCTACTAAATTCCATTTGAATCGTTAGGTGTTTTAATCTTATTAAGCAAGGATTACCTAGCTAGGCTTCCAACCATTTAAGAACAACCTAGCTAGTTTCGTATATGATCAAGTAACATACTTAACTTTCAATCATCACATAACATCGTATAAACATGTACATACAATCATATTAATGATCCACCAAAGCTTGTAATCACATAGCACATTCAATTAGCCAATTCATTTTAGCCAACCACATAGATCGAACAAAGATCCAATAAACAAACATAGCTCACAATGTCATGGTTTATTCAAATAGGGGTCATTATCCATAGATATCTTACTCATTTCAAGCAAATCAGATTGGCACATAAATCTTTATTAACATATGAATACATTTCCATATGAACTCATTCATATAACATATTACACATATCATTTAACATGTGACAAGTCTTATTCAAGAGCTTTTAAGTGTTCTGCCTTGGTAGATTAGTAGAACTAGGTAATCAAGTCTCAAGGGGTACAAAGTACCAAATCAGAGGATGCACAATTGCATCAAAGTTTCTTCTACACCAACAATAGGGTAATCAAAAGTCCAACAGAGGATGCACATAGCATCAGGATCATTAGGTGCCATCAACACCAAATTATAGAGTACATATAGTACTAAATTAGAGGAGCTCTAGACTCTAAGGCTTGCTTTCCTACCTAAGACCAACTAGTTAACCAAGGGCTTTCAAAGTCTTTTAGATTAGGCAACCACATCACAAGTGTTTAAGCAATCAAGCAAATCAAGTTCATATCATGTATTATGTCTCTAGTGGATAATCCTTACTCATGTTCATACATTCATGAATTTCCAGCAACAAACATTTGAACATACTCAAGTATCAATTAACATCCAATGGCGGTAGCATATGACTCATTCCATCATTCCTAGACTCATCATATCAATAGCAAATCATAATAGGTTTCATGTAAGGTTATCAAACTATCAACCATTGTTTCCAACTAGTTCATTTCCTTTTAATCCTTTCTTCCCTTAGAACATATTACCAAATAAAGATTAGATTCATTTCATGCTTTCATCTATAACATAATTTAAACATAAAACAATTGTTAGGAAACTAGTCCCAGCCCTAAGTTTAACTACACTCACAATACTCCAACCTTATAGGCTATTCTTGTTCCTTGATGAATATGCCTTTGTTCTTCCTATTCGATTGGCCAACCCTTGCCTCTTCCACTGTTTCCTAAATTTCTTGGTCTAACAATTCACATATAAACACATACAAAACATATTAGCATCCAATTCAATCATATAAGTCAATCACACAAGCACAATCACAATTCATTTCAAAATTGTTTTCCAGTTCTGCCAGTTTGCACACCTGTTAGAAAGATTATTCAACTACCTTTCTATCCATATATGGCTCGTATTTTTCCCATTCTAGATCAATATAGTTTTGCATTTTTAAGACAAGGCATTTTTCTAAGGACTAAACTGCCAGATTTCACTCTACGCTACTTTAGTGCATTTTTAGGCCTAGGTCCCTTACTAGTTAAATTTAACCCTTGTAACCAGAGTTTATCATGTCTTTCCCCTGTTAACTCAAGTCCAATATGGTCCCTAAACAGATCAATACAGTCCCTTAATTTATCAATTTTTCAGATTAGTCCAAATTCACCTATTAAGCACTTTAACCACTTTAAACATCCAATTCAAGCTACTCATCAGCCAATTCAAGTTACAATTTATTCATACATCACGTCCCATGTTTTTAAACATTATTTCCAAAATCAATTACAGAGCAATTTGATCCCTAACATTTTCAAATTCACCAAAACAATCCCCTAAACAGTTTTGAATTTCCATGTGAGTAGTTTTCATTTTAACTCATTATCTAACCAATTTAACCTCAATTTGATTTTACCAACAGTTCATTTCATAAATATTTAACAACTTTCCCTATGTCACATTTTTCAAGAAACGTTTTCTAGTCCCTCATATTTCTAGATTTAAACAAAACAGTCACCTAAGGCATTCAGACAACACATAATATCCTCTAGTGATCTGTTTTCAACTCCTATCATATAACCCAAACTAGATACATTTCATCATCATATACTAAATTCCAGAATTAAAATCAACAATTACATTAGTCAATTGCAACAAATCAGATCATATATACATTTCAACATAACAATTTGATTAACTAGTTGAGCAAAACACTTACCTACCTTTCTAGTTTAATTCCTATGGAAAGATGATCACATGCAAGATGAATTCCCCTTGAAGCCTCTTTGTTTTTCTCCAGATTTTTCTCTCCCTAAAATTCTCTCTCATTCGGCTGAACATTGCTTAAGGAGGAAAATGATTATTCTAGTTAGTGGACTGGGAAATTACTTCCTCAACCATGGTTTAATCCTTTGGTAAATTTTCAGCCAAGGGTAATAGAGGAAAAACATAATATTTAGCATGAAAACTCTAAATTTTAACCTTAATTTCAATTTAATCATCTTGATTTAATCCTTCAATTAGTTCATTCTTTCTAATTAGGTCCCTATTAGCCGAATTAAATGTTAATTTGGTTTAATTGAATTAATTGTTTAGCCAATTGATTTAAATAAATTCTAGGGTATGATTGAGGGTGTTACAACTCTCCCCGCTTAAAAGAAATAATTCGTCCTTGAATTCTTACCTGAACTGAATAGATGAGGATATTGCTTTCGCATCGTATCCTCGAGTTCCCATGTTGCTTCTTCGTTCTTATGATTCTTCCAAAGAACCTTCACAAGAGATATGTTCTTGTTTCGAAGTCGTTTAATTTCTCTATCGAGGATTTGGACTGGTTCTTCCTCGTAGGATAGATTGGCATTTATTTCAACTTCTTTCGGTTCAAAATTATGGGATGGATCGAATTGGTATCGTCGGAGCATTGAGACATGGAAGACATTATGTGTCTTATCGAACTCACTTAGGAGTGCAAGTCAATAAGCTACTGGGCCAATTCTTTCAATCACTTTAAAAGATCCTATGAAACGAAGGCTGAGCTTCCCATTTTTACCGAACCGGAACACTTTCTCCCACAGGGAGACTTTAAGAAAGACCTTATCACCGGTCTCGTATTGTATGTCTCTACGTTTCTGATCAACGTAGGACTTTTTTTCTATTGAAGGCATGTTTCAATCGGGAATGGATGACTTGAACTTGTTTTTCAGTTTCCTGAAGTAGTTGAGGTCCCAACACTTTGTTATCACCCAATTCGGACCAACAGAGGGGTGTTCGGCATCTTCTACCATACAACACTTCGAAATGAGCCATTTGAATCGAGGATTGGAAGCTATTGTTGTATGCAATATCTACCAATGGTAGTGACTTCTCCTTGTTCTTTCTGAAGTCGATGATACAAGCTCGAAGCATGTCTTCAAGAACTTGAATCACTCGTTGGGATTGTCCATCACTTTGCGGTTGGAAAGTTGTGCTCAGATTTAGCTTGGTGTCAAGGGCTCATTGTAGAGTTCTCTAGAATCGAGCTGTAAATCGGGGGTCTCGATCGAAGACAATTGAAGTAGGGACTCCGCGTAAACGGATGATTTCTCGAATGTATAGATCAACCAAGGTTTCCAAACTAAAATTCATACGAATTGGGATTAATTGAGTAGATATGGTTAATAGATCGACAATCACCCAGATAACATTGCACTTTCTCGGGGAACTAAGAAGACCAGATACGAAATCCATAGTGATTCGATCTCATTTCCATTTAGGCAATTTAAGAGGTTGGAGCAATCCGGTAGGGACTCAATGCTCAGCTTTCTGTAACTCTCTGGTATTTTGTGCGTTGGGTCAGGCTAGTGGAACCGGTAATCGGTTGTTCGAGACGTTAAAGGTGGTTCAAGGAAATCAAGGTTCGGGATGGGATCAAAATATGGTAAATTTTTCTAAAATCCTCTAAAATTATATTTAAGAGGTTGGTTAAATCAATGTTGCAAAACGAGTTTTGGGAAGTATACATTTTGGGTAGTGACCAAAATGTAAAGTTTTAAAACTATGGAAAAAGGGGTGTTTTTCAAAAGAGTCAAAATCCTAGAATCTTTAGGGAGCTAAAGGGCAATTAAGCATTTTCTCTAATTTGGCATGTGTTTTAAATGGTTTAATAAATAATTAAAATGACTTTTATTGATTTAATTAAAAGGTGGTTAATTTGGTTAAACAAAATGGACTTCATTTTTATTTTCCTCATTTCACATCAGCCAAACACTCTCTCAATTCTCTTATTTTCCAGATTTCTTTCACTTTCATTTCCTCTCTTGATTTTCAACATCTCTCTTGTGATTTCTCTCAAATCTCTTCAGGATTCTTGAAAGCAAACTTGCCAAATTAAAAGAGAAGCAAGGATTGGAGGTAAATTTCATGATAACCCTCTAATCAATGCTCTTTAATGAAATTCCAAGGATATTTGACTCTTTATTTATGTTTTTGATTGAAGTTTCATTGTGGTTTTGATAAAATGATGAAATCTTGTTGAAAAAGATGATTTAATATGATTTTCGGAGTTGTTTTGATTTGATTTGTTTGAGATGGTTTCTAATCGAGTTTTGAAAGGTTTATGATGTTGAAATAGAGTCTTAATCATATTAATCCCAAAATCCTTAAGATCTTTGGTTTTTAAGGTGTTTATGGTTGAGTTTTTGGGGTGTTATGTGAGATCTGAGTTGCTGGAGGTATAAGGATGGTTTTAGGTTGTTTTTGGATGTTGATTTATGGTTAAAATGTGTTGGATGTGTTGGTTGATGGCTGGGCTAAGTTTAGATATCAATCGATTGTGATTTTGGTTGTTTTAGATGGGTATTTTGATGCTTTAGAGTAGGGCAGCGGGTTTCTAGTTCAGTGTTGTTGTTTGGAGGCATTATGATGCATTGAATCTCTGTTTTTAATGTGTTGAAAATAGGAGATAGTGTTTCGGAACCAATCGAAGTGGTTTTTGAGGCTTCGGACGGTTGATTGTTGCGTCAGCAAGTGTGGTTTCGCAAGTCGGTGAGTGGAAATGAGATTTCTAGCGTTGAAACTTCATGAAAGAGGTTTTGGGAACTTAGTGTAAGCTTGAAACGATTTACTAAGTTCGGAAGTAAGTAAAGTGATTTTCTCCCTCGGATTGTGCTATTATGGGGCTTTGGATGCACTTGTTTTAATTGCGTTTACCTACTGTTTTAAATCATGTTTTGAGTTTATAAAATGTGGTTGGTGTTGCCATATAGTTTAAGGATTCACTAGTTAGGTGATCCCTGTATGCATGTGATGATGCATGAGTTTTGAAGCATGGTTTAATGCTTGAAATATGGCTTATTATGAATGCTTTGGAAAAACAGTAAGGTGTGCATGAAATGTGGATTATATTGGCAAGTGGTGTTGTATAAAGTGTTTTGTAAATGAAATCGGATATAGTTAGTCAGCTATAGGATTGGGTGCACTATAAACAAGTCGCCTTGGATGTTGAGGGGTTGTGATTGTACCGAAAACTCCATCCAAGTACCCTAACGATTGAGGAATGTTTAAGGTTGCAACGGTAGAGGGTAGCTCCCGTGTGCAAACCTTGTATGTGTCCCTTCTCTCGTTAGTGGGCTATACATCTACCAATGAGTGGTGTTGAGAGGTTGTAATTGTACCGAATACTCCACCACGGGTGTCACAACGGTGGAGGGTTGCTCTCATGTGTGAGCCTTGAGTTTCTGGTAGAGTGTATGAAATGCTTGAGACAACACTTGGTAATTCATGTATCTGATATGCTTTTTGGTAAATGAGAATGTTGTTAATCACTTGTAAGCCAATATAATGGATTGAAAAGTTATGGAAATGTTGATGAAGTATATTGTAGTAAATGCATGTTTTACCTTAAGCTTTGCAAATTGGTGAATATGCTTGGAAGGCTTGGTTTTTGTTTAGCAATGGTTGAATTGTTGTGAAGTATGTGATACCTGTTGCATGGTGTTTAGCATGCTGATTTTAATGATGAGGTGCATGGATTCTCAAAGAGGGCATGGTGGTTTTCAAAAGAGTGAAAATGGTTTTGAGCATTGGTGGTGTTTTGGTTTTGAACATTCCTCACTAAGATTGTATGCTTATGCTCTTTTTTACTCATCAATGGAGATAATTAAAAGATTGGAGGCAACAACTTTCCAAGGATTTCCAAGAGACTTCATTGAATGTATGTCTTGGTTTTGGACTAGTGAAATAAAGGCAATAGGGGTGTCCAATGCTATGAATGTTAGTTGCTTTGGTATATTTTGGTTTGGTACGAGTTTGGTATGCATATTTTAGTCTGTAAATGGCCTCTAAATGTTGGTTTATGCTTGGATTTGAGAATTGACATTTTTATGCTTGATTTTCATAGGAAGCATGCATCTAGAACTCAATGTTGTTGAAAGTGTTGCTTTGGTGATGTTTATGCCATGTATTCTTGATGGTTGAGATGTATTTGAGTCGTATATATGTTTAAATGCATGTTGGAATGTTTTAGGATGGCTTAAAGTGAGTTAAACCAGCATTTTGGGAAATTACATGCTGAAACGTATTGGTACACTTAGTAGTGTATCGATACGGCCTTCATAAATGGGAGGAGTGTACCGATACACGAGGACGTATCAATACCCTTTTTAGCCACTAGTATAGGGTGTATCGATACAGTGCCCTAGCGTACCGATACGGTCCTTGTAATGCTGGCTTGGGAAGCTTGATCGTCGATGGCGTATCGATACCCTCCCTAAGGGTACCGATACGCTGTTAGTTAAATTGGTTGGATGTCATCTTGAATGTCATAAATCTTTATGTTTTAGTCCCTGATTCTTGTGGATGCAATTAAATGTACTTTAGTGGTTAATTTGAGCTGAGTTTATACAGAGATGCATGAAATGAGTTTAATTAGAGTTTGATAAAAAAAATTTGGGGAAAACCCCTTACCATCAGTTAAGTTTTCAAAATGGTCCCTAAAATTGAAATTGGTAATAATCGGTGAGCGTACGTGTTATTATTTAATCCACTGCTTGTTGAGCACATAGGAACCTAACTTGCATCTAGAGAAGATAAAACTGAAAAAAATAGGGTCGTTTATTGAGGTAAACCTTCCCGGTTTACTTCAATATTCCTTGTGTGACCCGTTCGGTTCAGCCTTTCGGCTAAGCTGGGTCAAGGGGGTTACACTTTCACTCATTGACAGTTTAGACACTTCGACACAAAATTGTTGATAGCCGCTTTCATTACGGGCCACCAATACAAGGGTTTGAGATCCTTGTACATCTTAACCGATCTGGGGTGGATCGAGAAAGAACTCTGATGTTCTTCTTATAGTATCTCTTCTTGTAATTCCCTATTGTTAGGAATACACAGTCTATCTTTGAAATAGAGGAGACAGTTCGACTTAACGGATAAGTCAGAATTAGACTCAGGCTTGGAAGCAATCTTCTGAAGTTCTGGGTTAACTTTTTGAAGCTCTTTAATCCTTGTGATTATATTAGACTGAACTTGTAGTTTTGGATAGATATTTCCAAGCTTTAGAGTCAGAAATGAGCGTTGATAGCCAAGGAAGCTACGAGAAAACAATTCAAATGGATTACTTATAAGACTAGACAAATTTTGAATGGTTGCTTATTTTACAAGAAAGAGTTTGAACCATTGCTTATCAGGCAAGGTAGAGTTCGAACCATTGCTTAGAATGGCTTACCGAGGGTTGGTTATCGATTGATAGCATCCGAAACCATATTGGCTTTCCAGAGATGATAGTCAATGATTAGATCATAATCTTTCAACAATTAATCCACCTCCTCCTTTGTCTTAAATTGAGATCTTTCTGAGTAAGGAGATACTTCAGACTTTTGTGATCGGTAAACAGGTGGCATCTTTTACCGTAGAGGTAGTGTCTCCAAATTTTGAGTACAAATACGACGACAGCTAACTCGAGGTCATATGTCGAGTAATTGAACTCGTGTGGCTTCAATTGTCAGGACGCGTATGCTACTACATTTTCACCTTGCATCAAGATACAACCCAATCCCGAATGGGAGGCGTCACTATAGAATGTGAATTCTTTGTCCGACTCAGGTTGGATCAAAAACGGGGCATGCGTTAATGCTTGCTTCAATTGGTCGAAGCTGCTTTGCTAATTTTTGGACCAATCGAATGGTTTATCCTTTCATACGAGTTTGGTTAGCGGTAAAGCGATCGTAGAGAAGCCTCTAACGAACCTTCGGTAATAACCGGCTAAACCGAGGAAACTGCGAACCTCACCAACATTCTTCAGAAGTCGCCAATCAATGATAGCTTGAATCTTTTTAAGGTCGACTTTGATTCCTTCAGCGGAGATCACGTGACAGAGGAAAACAACTTTCGATAGCCAAAACACACATTTGGAGAATTTGGCGAACAATTGGCGTTCTCGGAGAGTTTGTAGCACGATTCGGAGGTGTTTAGCATGTTCCTTCTTATTTCGGGAATAGACAAGAATGTCATCGATGAAGACAACAACGAACTTGTCGAGATAGGGCTTGAGCACTCGGTGCATCAGGTTCATAAATGCGGCAGGAGCATTCGTTAACCCAAAAGGCATAACAAGAAATTCGAAGTGACTGTATCTAGTACGGAAAGCAGTTTTAGGGACGTCTTCATCATTCACTTTCATCTTATAGTAGCCCGATCGGAGATCGATCTTAGAGAAAATCGATGTTTCCCGGAGTTGATCAAAAAGATCTTCAATTCTCGGCAGGGGATACTTGTTTTTTATAGTCACCCGATTCAACTGTCGATGCAAAGCCGCATCGAGCCATCTTTATTCTTCACAAACAAAACCGGAGCACCCCAGAGAGACGTGCTCGGTCGTATGAAGTCCTTGTCTTGTAATTCTTGAAGTTGTTTCTTGAGCTTCTTCAACTACACTTGTGCCATTCAGTATGGTGCAATGGACACCCGGTTGGTTCCAGGTTGAACGTCAATTCTGAACTCCACTTCACGAGTCGGAGGAAGACCATGGAGTTCCTCGAGAAAGACATCGATGAATTTGGAAACAATAGGAACAGAAGGTAAGCCGCAATCATATTCATCTTGTAGCACCATAGAAGCAAAAATTGAAGTTGGTTGAGGTTGTGGAACGTGTTTTTCCTGTTTCATATCGGTTAAGGTTGCCTCCCTAGTTGGAGAAAATCCATGATGTGTTTCATGTTTCAATGTTGCGAAGGTATAGATCGGATTTGTCTCATGTGATGCCTGTTGAAGAGATCTAGTTGAATCCAGACATTTCTTATGATGAGGAACCAATGGAGATTCTTGATTCTAGTAGTAAAGTTCTTCGTGGTAAGACGATTGAACTTGTGAAGGTGTTGTGGCGACATCGTGGAGTTGATGAGGCCATATAGGAAAGCAAGGCGTACATGTTGAGGCAGTTTCTGCATCTTTTTCCTTCAGGTAAAATTTCAAGGACGAAATTTCCTAAGTGGGGAGAGTTGTAACGCCCTGGTTTTGGGTCTAGAGGTTTTAAAGGATGGTTTAAGGTCCGACAAATCTAGATTAGAGATCCGGGTCGGTTTAGGGAAATCTTAGTTCGGGATGTGGTAATATCATGTGAAAATTTTCTAAAATCCTAATTAAATATATAGTGAAGGGAAGTGAAACCAATTTTGAAAAATGAATTTTGGAAAGTCGACATTTTAGCTTGGTGACTAAAATGTAAAAATTGAAAATTCTGTTTTAATGGCTAAATCGAAGGGAGGAAAAACTTAGAATCCTTAGGAAGCTATTACACCAAGTTGGTATCAGCTATCTTCCTTGATTTGGTGTTTTAAATGATTTAATTAAAGGTTTTAATAAAGGAGTTTCATTAAAAAGGATTTTATTAGCCAAATCATTTTCTCACGTAACTACCTTTTCTTTAAACTTTTCTCTCAACTTTTCCCAGCAGCCAAACTCTCTTTTCAACACAAAAATCTTCATAGAATTTTCTTATTATATTTACTTTGGATTCCTAAATGATGCCTACGGATTTCTACTTCAAATAGTTAGACTTTTCTTGAAGAATTTCACCAAAATCTTTGAAAATGAAGGGGAAAGCTAGTGTTAGAGGTGATCTTTCTTTTCTCTCCTCTAATCAAGGTTCTTTATTGAAATTCCCAAGTCTTTAGCTCCTTAGTTTTGTTTATTAACAATATTTTGTAATTGAATTGATGAAATTTGCTAATTAAAGCTTTGAAAGATGGATTTTTAAGATTTTAGGGAGATGAAATAGATTTTCAATAAAAATACATAGAAAATGCTAAAAAATTCTAAATCATATACGAGTTTCAAATTTCCAAGGGACGACCTCCCCTTCAGCTCCACTCGGTCCATCCCTGGCTCCATGAGAAAATAACAAAAAATACAAATATAGGAGGATCTAAGTGAAAAATATAGCAATTTCGACCCAATAATATAGGGTGGCGAATTCAAAAACCAAAATTGCAACCCATGCCCAAATTCCTAAAGTTTCTTAAAACGCACACTTGAAAATGCCAAAATTTCACCCACAAAATTATAAAGAAAAAGCTTCAAGACAACAAACATGAAGCAATGGAGGTCATTTAAAACGCCCACACAACTCCTACGCAATGAGCTCATGGACGAAGCCACCCTATTATCACGAACTTAATTCTTTCAGACTTAATCCGTGCGGCACTAGCACTCCCAACACAATGCTAGTAAGTCTTACTCGCGCTACGCTATAGCAAATGCACACAAAGTAGAGAAGGCAAGGAACTTAGAAAGGGAAGCTTTATTAAGAAAGCTTCAGAGCTTACAAGAGAGCTACACTTTCTTAAGTTCTCGTGTGTTTGTCATAGCGTTTGCGTGAGAAGGCGTGCTAATATTGTGTCGGAAGTGTTAGCGCCGCATGGATCGAGTTTGGGAGAATAAGTCCGTGACACTATGCTTGGGGTTGTTTCTCCAAATTTTTTATACTGAAAAATATAAAAAAAATCAACTATTTAGACTCCAAATTTTCAATTCTTTTAAACTTTGTCCTCTCATTTTTTTTGATTAATTATATTTTTCTACCTTATTCTTTATGCTTGGGGTTGTTTCGCCCTTGTATCCCCTCCAAAACAAGCGAACATGAAACAAATGTCAATATTAGAAAATTTATCTATTTAAACTCCCAATTTTCAGTTCTTTTAAACTTTGTCCTATCATTTTTATGATTAATTATACTTTCAATGCCCTTCTCTATCATTGGAAACGCCACAATAAAAAAACACCAACCACTAATGACATAGATTTTTTTGAAAAATGAATCCTTTTACATAGAAGTAGACAGAATATCAATTATAAAAAAACATATATTCATTGGTGCAAGTGTATTTTTAGAGAGATATTATATGTCACATTGATTCTCGTTTCAATTTTGGAATATCCACAGGAAATATTGACCAACTACTAAAATGAGTTGAACATATAATTACAATATTAGAACTCAATAATAAATAAACTAAAAAAAATTAAAATATAGTTATGAAAAAGTTATTTCCGAAAATCAACCCTAGGATTTTTGTAAAGGAGAATTAAGAATGATGGATAAGAGAGAAGATCGATAAATTAATTAATTTTGAAAATCCATATTGGGATTGTTACGTTTTGGATGGTGCGTGTATCGCAGCTCGTTTTACGGCGTGGAATGCATGTTCATTTTTTAGACTTAGTTTATTTTTTTTTATAAATTATATTATATTATCTTTTATAGTGATTAATAAAATTCAGATGTCATTGTTTAAAAAAAATTATTCTAAGAAAAAATATTATCTCTACAACTTTAATTCAAATTTTACATATGAAATTAAGTGCTTTAATTTGATTAAGTTATTTACTTGAATAGTAACGGATTAAAAATTGATCCATATAAGTTGATACTCTCCTTATTTATTCAGGCTATACACCATAAAAATTAATAGAAAGTTTATAACCTATCACTAAGGTTTATGTAAAAGAAAAAAGAAAAAAAAAAAGAGTCGATGAATAAATTTGAGGTGTTCTTATAACTGACTCCAATTCTCTATCAAGTGAGTTTATTTTTATAAAAGTTATATTTTCTAAAATTTTTGTGAATTATGATTTACGTAATATTAGAGTTTAATTTATAGGATACGAAGTACATGTATGAGTTTGCATTTTTTTTTTGGAAATTTAGGTCTGCTTTCTGTAAATGAAGATGGGAAAGGTGATTAGGACGGGTGTTCAAACTTCAGTTTTAACCGAATTAATAGATCGAAACAAATTTTTTTCGGTTAATCGGTTGGTTAATTTTAGGTTCGGTCGGTTAACAGTTAATGATTTTTTCAAACTTCTATTATCGGTTAATTCACTTCGAAATCAGTTAATTAACCCAAATTTTTATATATTACATATATTTATTTTTGGTCATTGAACTTTTGAAAATTATAAAATGATCAATAAATTTTTTAATTTGTTATAAAATGGTCATTAAACTTTATCAAATTAGCACAAAATGATTATTAAATTTATTGAATTATTAAAAAATGACCATTAAACTTTTTAATATTTATCAATAATTTAGAACGTGCAATGAATCAATGACCATTTTGTAATAATTTGATAAGTTTAATGGTTGTTTTATAACTTCTAAAAGTTCAGTGGCTAAAAAGATCATTTTAACATAGTTTAGTGACATTTTTGTAATTTACCCAAAATTTTATAACAAATTTCCTTTAATTCTGAATTAACCTAACTTTCGGTTCAGTTAAAAAATTTCGAAAAATTTCAATTCATTTAACGGTTAATAAAATAATAATTTCGGTTAATAAATTTTTTATAGTTCAGTTCAGCTAAATTTTTTGATTATATATAATGGGTAGGAGAAAAAAATTGATTAATAGATTTTTATTAGTTGGGTCGGTTAATTGAACCGACTGATTGAACACCATAGTGATTAGCAACCAGCTAATTATCCCACTGAGCAGGAATTGGTGGCCATATGGGCATATGCCCGCCATTCATACAGAACGCAGCGTATCTTCCCAAAATTCTTCCCATTATTGAACCTCCACGTGTGGCTGCAGAAACCAGCACCATAATCCACCACGCGTTTAATCTGTCTGGCAGTGACCGTCAACATTTCCTTACGAAAAGTCTTCGTAAATCCAATTTAAAGACCCTAAAAGAAAGTTGTTGAGAGTTTTTATTGATTAGGCTTCATGTGAATCCAAAAAAGTAGTTCTAATAAAAAAATAGATGATATTTATTTTAAGAGATTTAGATTCAAATCGCTTTGTGTACATTGTCAATCTTTGTATTTAAACTATTCAACCGTTGATTTTTAGATAATGAATTAAAGGGCTTGATGCTTAATTTTTCAATTTTATAGGGTGAATATTTGAAAAAAGAAAAATCTCCTAGCGTTTCGATGGTGTTTCTATGTGTGCTCTAACACAAAAAAGTTAAACAATAAAATTTAATTTTAAACCCTAAAATCCTAAATCTTATTCATAAATCATAATTCTAGACTCTAATTCTAATTTTGAATCTTAATTTTAAACCTGATATTTTAGTGTTGGAGCATATATAAGGTATCAAAAAGGGGCAAATGATTTCTGTTAGAATATTTGACACACTTTCGGTGTAAAAAAAATTATGCATGCATCTCTATTTTCAAGCTAAATCTGAATATTCAATCTTAAACTCTAACCTTAAACTTTAAAATTTAACATTGACCTTAAACTATAAGCCTTATAACTTAAAACCCTAAACCTAAAATAACTTCATTTATGAGATTTTTTTCACTACCTATGTAGGGATGCAAAAACAGGTAATCAGATGGGTTTTAGGTCGGGTCAAATCGGATACAGGTCATTTCAGGTCGATTTGATGTTTCGACTCGATTCGGGTCAGTTTTAGGTCGGGTTCATTTCGGGCCAGGTTCATTTCAGGTCGGGTCAAAACGATTCAGGTCCAAATCAGTTAATTGACAGGTTAATTCGGGATCAGGTAGACTTCAGGTCGAGTTCATTTCAGGTCAGGTTCATTTCAAGTCGGGTTCATTTCAGGTCGGGTAATTTCAAGTCGGTTTCAGTTTAGGCTGGGTTAATTCGGGTTTCGAATTTGTATTAAGTTTGAGTTTGATGCAAATAGTCGATAGACTTTGGGTTGTGTAATTTCGAGTGAATTATTTAACGTCTTTCACGAACACGAATCACATTAAGTGTGATTATGAATCTGCTTTGAGGGCAACAATAGGGGTCAATTTGGAATAAAAATAAAGTTTGAGGGTTTGTAATAAACAAAAATATTAAATTAAAATTGGGACTAAAATGAATCAAACTAAAAATAAAGAATAAAAATTGGACTAAAATGAATCAAACTAAAACTAAACTAAAATTGGGACTTAAATGAATCAAACCGTAAAACGTAAACCCTAACCCCTAAATCGTAAACACTAATTTGTAAACCTTAAACTATAAAATAAATCAAACATTCACTAATATTAGGACTAAACAATGAATCCTAAATCCTAAACCCTAAACTATAAGTCCTAAACCCTTAGGAAAATAAACTAAAATTGGGACTAAAATGAATAAAACTAAAACTAAAGAATAAAAAAAACCTAACTGTAAAGCTCCTAAAGTAGTAATGACCTAAAGTGCAAATAACCCCTAAAAATTTAAAAATGGATGTTTGGTTCTTTTGATTTGAGTTTTGAAATTGATATGGTAGGCCTATCACCTATGGGATGGACATTAGTTGTACCATTTGGCGAGGGATTTGGCCGCCCTAAAAAATGGGTGGTATAACTTTTTTTTTTTTAATTTTGGACTAAATTACTAAAAAATTGAATAATGATTAATTTGATTAAAAATTTAATTTTAAAGAATAGAATAAATTTGACTAAATTGCAAAAAAATATAAATAAATATGGGGCAAGTTTGACTAAAAATTAAATTGTAGGGACTAGAATAAACAAAAATATTATTCGATTAAATTACTAAAAATAGAAATATATACGAGTCAATTTGGACTAAAAATATAGTTTTAGGGACTATAATGAACAAAAATATCATCATATTTAGAACATTGGACTAGATTAGAAAAATTTTAAAATAAATTAAGGTAAAATTAGTTAAAAAATAGGGACTAATATGAACAAAAATAAACCCTAATCCCTAAACTAATCCCATAACCCCAAACACTAAACTTGACACATTTGCTCCTAAACTCAAACCCCTAAATCTTACCATCATTAATAATTCAAGTACAAGACTAATCCCCAAATCCCTTAATCCCTAAACTAATCTCATAACCCCAATTCTAAACACTCAACTTGAAACATGTATTGTTTATACCCCTAAACCCCAAATATCAACCCTTAAATCTTATAATCAATAATATTTAAAGTGCAAATCTAATCCCTAAACCCTAAATAAATAAGGGTCAATTTGGAATAAAAATAAAGTTTTAGGGACTATAATGACAAAAAATATCATCATATTTAAAACATTGAACTAAATAAAAAATGAATAGGGGTCAATTTGGAGTAAAAACTAAATTATTGGACTAAATTGCCAAAAATATAAATAAATATGTGGCAATTATGACTATAAATTAAATTGTAAGGACTATGATAAACAAAAATAGTATTCGACTAATTTACCAAAAATAGAAATATATATGGGTCAATTTCAGCTAAAAATAAATTTTTTGGAACTATAATGAACAAAAATATCATCATATTAAAAATATTGGACTATATCAGAAAATTTTAAAATAAATAGGGGTCAATTCAAATCCTTAAACACCAAACTTCAACTCCTAAATCTTACAATCACTAATAATTAAAGTGCAAACCGAATCCCTAAACTAATCTCATAACTCTTACCAAACACTCAACTTGACACATTTGCCCTTAAACCCCAAACATCAATCCCTAAATCTTAAAATCACTCATAATTAAATTACAAGCCTAGTCCTCGAATCCCCTAATTGTAACACCCTGAAGTTAAAAAATATAACGCCTGAGTTTGGGGGTCGGATGAAAATAATATTAAAATAATGTTTTGGGTTTTCCCTTTTTCATTTTAAAATTCATTTAATATGTTGGACTCGATTTTAATTTAAAACCCAAAATTTCATGGATTTTAGAATAGTGGAAGATGGCCATTTTTCATTAATGGCATTCTTGTAATTACAAGGTCTTTGAAAAATAAAACCCCTTTTATTTTAAAACACCCATTTTATCATCATCTTCCCCCTTCTCTTCTAAGTTTCCAATGACAACTTCTTCTCTACCATTGGAGTTACTATTCCATCACCATACTCTCTCATCTTTGGTGATTTTTGAAAGGTAAACACATATTTGACTTGTCATCACTTTCCTCTACAAGTTTGTACCCTTAGATTTCATTAAAGCTCATGGTTTTGCATTTTGAAGTTTTGAAGCTTTGGATTAAAAATGTCATCTTTGTTAGCCTTTAGTTAAGTTTTCGATTTGTTGATGTTATATAAGTTATTTTCTATCTAAAATGTCCAACATATGTAATTTTTACAAGGTTTTACAATGATTCACGAATTTGGGTTTTAGGGAGGTTTTAGAGGGGTTTAAGGTTGGTCTTTGGGGCTGTTTTGGGTGAAATCTTGATGGCTGGTGGTTGGTTGTTAGTTAGGGGTTGTTTTGGAAGCTTTTGGGAGTGTTATAAGTGTTGAAATCAATTGTTTTAGGCTGTGCTTATGGGCTGCTCGAAAATGGAATTTTTGGGGTTGTCTTTAGCTTGAATTCATGTGTTTTGTGCTTGGTTTGTGTTACGGGTTTGCTACAGTGATTTGTGGACTAAATTGTGGTTGTTTTTATTGTATTGGGATGTTTAGAAGCAAGGAATTGTGTTGGTGAAGCCTCGGGAACGAATCCGGATAGCTTGGTGGATTGATCGGCTAGAGTTGTTGAGCTTGGATTAGTCGGTGAGTGATTCTACGTTTTTAAATTGGTTTTCAAATGTTGGTTCAAGCATGTGGACCTAGGTTGGGCTTGGTAAACCCACCTAGTGTTGGGATTAGAGTGGTAGCCTAATCTCAAGCTTAGTTTAGGAGACCTTTGGTTGAACTTCTAAATGCTTGTTATGCCTCTTGTTTCATATTAATTGTGATTAATGTGGTTATGTATATTGTGTTATACATGTGTGTTGAGGCATGATATTTGTTGCATTGTTATATGCATGTGGTTATGGAATGTGGTTGTGCATGATGGTAGATCATGGTGAGTACGTGCTAAGCACGGAATTTGGTAAGAAAGTTGTGAGGTTGATTAATGAAATATGTTAGTATTGGCACTAGTATGCTTGGGTACAATGATCGATCATTAGGATGTTTAGTGTGCACACGAGAGTCAAAATGCGCGCGTGTTCTTGGTGATGGTAATCATCAAGATGGAGTACAGGTTCACCCGGAAATCTTCATATTTATGTTAGTCGGTGATGAGTGGAATCCCATCGACGGGGCGTAAGGATGAGTGAAATCCCCTCCGCATGAAACAGTGATGAGTGTAATCCCACCATAAGGTAATGGTTGTGTTGTTGGATGTGAGTTCCAACAGTTATCTGTGTATTCGGGTCATAGCTAGGTGCCAATACGGATTGTGGAATGTGTTTGCTAATACATTGATATATGTGTTCCATATGTTGTGATTATGGATTTGTTGCGCATGGCATGATAGTTGAAATTGTGTTCATGCATCATTCACATTTGACTCATGTGGTTCGAAGGTAAGATCATGCATTCTTCCTTGGTTGAATTGTTCGTGCTTGGACCCTACATTGTCGATGTTTGTTTTATGAGCTTACCCTCACTAAGCTTTATGCTTACGCTCTCTTTTGTTCAACAATGTAGATCCGTAGTTCGTGGGTTGCTTGTGCAAGGAGAGGGCCTCCAAGTGTGCTAGTTGAGCTTTTGATATCATCAAGTATGAATTTTTAAGAATGATGTAATAGACAAGCAATGGGTTTTGAGTGTTTGGATTTATGTTGTTGTTGGTGTTAAGAGCATGTTAGACTCCATGCTGATGTTTTGGTATGGCTTGTGGATACCTTGCTTTGAATTGTAAACCATGCTTTATTGCTTACTTGAATGCTTATGTGAATGTTGGCTCTAAGGCATGAAACCTTAAAATGAATTCTAGTCCCTTATGAATGTATGACCTTTACATGTATACAATGTGTTTTGAGCGTGTTTATAATAGGGTGTATGCCTCTAGAGTCTATGTGTGCATGTTGTGTTTGCTTCTTGATGTCGTTAAGGGCGTTTGGGATCGTTTAGAGATGTTTAAAACTGATTTTGGAAACTCACAGACTGCAGGTGTTTCGGAACGGGTTGTGCTATTTCGGAACGAGTGTGGTTCCAGGGCCACCCGTATCGGAACGCGTTCCGATACGGTTTGGCTACTTTGAGCCCCTGTTCCGATACGAGTTTCGAAACACTTTGGCCACTATGAATGCCTGTTCCGGAACGAGTTTCGGAACGTCTAGGCGAAATGGGACCCTGTTCTGAAATGGGGTGGATGCGTTTCGGTACGGGTGTCTAGCTTTTTAAACTGAAGTCCGTTTTCCGAAACGGGCAAAACCTGTTTCGAAACACAGGCCTGAAAATGGGCTTTTGACATCTCTAAAGGGGTCTCAAGGGTTGGGCTTAGGCCATGTTTGATGTTGGTCTTCTCATGAGTCTTGTTTCCGCTGTCGCTCCATACATAGGTTTAATTAACGCATTCTAGACAAGATAATAATAAATGAAAAAAAATTCTTGGGTTGTTAACCGAAGTGAAGCCTTAACGGCTTTCGCCTCGGTTATCCCCGTGTAACCCACTCGAACCGGTCAGTCGACCGGACCGGGACGAGGGGGTTACAAAAAAAGAATGAAAATGGGAGTTTTACAGTCTTGGAGACTCAAACTCGTGCCCCTTGTCGTGCTAAATGAAGGTCTTAGCCAGGTGAGCTAAGGCTATTATTATTCTTAGCCTGCACCGGGTTGTTGTTAATCTAGCATAGAGTGTTATACAGAAGCAATTAAAGCACAATCTGACTCTCCACCTACCGTCATTATTGCGTCTCCTTCGAGAGTGAGAAAGAGAGAGAGAGGAAAGTACAGCTTCCCAAACTCTTCACCTCTCATTTTCTTTGTTCTCAACCCTGATCTCCCTCACTACCGCTTCGTACATGACACCGCCACTACCGACGTGTGCGACGTCCTGCTTAAAACCCCATCCACCAGTCATGCGCACATCCGCGTCGTCGTTCGCTGTGTAGGCAGCTCTGAACTTCAACGAGAACTAAATCGTCGCCTCTATTTTCCTCTATCTTCGATGGTATAGCCGTCCGTTCGAGACGTGGGTGTAGCCATCGAACTCCCCGTGTCGAGCCGTGCAAAACTCAGTCGGTTACTTGTCCATCTGACTCTGATAAGAACTTAGTCGGAGCTACGTCACTCTTCGGCAGTCCCTTGGCATTTCGGGTAAGAATCGATGTGATTCCGACAAATTTCTAGTGTTTGAGTGTTGTTGTTGAGTTGTGGTGCTGATGTGTTTTGTTTTCCGGTATAATCTGGGCATTTGGGACCTCCGGCGACCTTCTCCGGTGACCAACCAATAAAGCTCCATCAGTTGGGTAAGTGGACGGGTTCAGGTGATGGCCTAAGATCCTGAACCGATCACCATTGGGCCAAGCCCATTGGATTAACCCAGTTCTAGCCCAATCACTCTAAAGCCCATACACGTGTTATCCGACCTGACCCACGTCTGACCCAACCCGACCCGTCTAACTGAGTCAACTCGTTGAGTCAGCCTACCGAGTTCGCTCAGTGAGTCAGCCGCCGAGTCAGCTCGCCCGAGTAAACTCAATTGAGCTTTACCAGTTGACTACTGACGTCAGCGTTGACCGTTGACTAAAAAGTCAACTTTTTCTAAAAACACCTATTTTGGGTTTTTCGACGTCCTGAGTCTGATTTTGAAGTCTGATTCGCAAAATTTTGACCCAAAAGTCCCTAAATCTAACCTTGAACTTGAGCGTTCTTATGTATTGAATTATTCAGTTAAGAGCAATGTGAATAAGGTTTGATCTTGAAAATTGTGTAATTGAAGGCTCTCATACTTCCTTGAATGTGAATTGTTAAGGGACGTCAAATCCAGATTCGAGGGTGTTTGAATGTCGTTCATGGATCGATCGATGTAGCTCGGAGCCAAGGTAATACATTACTACCTCTTGTATGCTTTATGAATATGTTGGTATTCGGTAAATTATGCATGGTTATAATTTAGTGTACTTGCAACTCTGCTTAAGTTAATTGTTCACGCAATAAAAGAACGGTAATCTGGATACGAGCGAACTATTCGAAAGAGAAGTTTAATAGACTGAAAGGCTCTTAAGTTTAGTAAGTGATTAACAAGGCAGTTATCTCCTGATCTACTTAATAGTGTTAAAAGATTTGATATATGAAATATTTCATGAATAAATGACGATAATGCCCTTGAGACGTAAGAATGACTAAAATACCCCTAATAATGGAAATGATCTAAATCTACGCTAGGTCTTGGAAATTAACTGATTCATCTGAAAACGTCGTCTTGCTCGAAAAGTTAGGGTAACAAAGCTTAAACCTTTGAATTTGTAAAGTACTTGGAATTTCTTAAATTCTAAATAAGTCTCTAAAGATAAGTTTACGGAAAACCATCCGTATGTTTGGGTTAGCTATTGTGGTGCAAATATTTAACGGGTTGAAATAACTAAAAGTATCTTAAAGTATTGATAAGGCTGAATAGATCGAAATGATTTTAATGACCAAAAGGACTGAAATACCCTCGGGTGCTAAACGTCAAACTATCCGTAATGATGAATTTACCATTGAGATCTGTGGTGAATGAAAAGTTGGGAAGGACCGAAAGACTAAGAATAAGTGAACCACCTTCGAGCACCGAAGTGTCTGAAATATCTCTAAATACTAAAATGACTTGAAGATACCCTTGAGACTTGAAAGAATACCATATGAAGGCATATTCGTTTATTTGGGGGAAAGTACATAGTTAACAGTAAGACTAACATGTTCAAAGGTACATTCGATGCTACGGTTTGAGTTCGGGTGCAATGCACATGTTCAAATACTTGGAAATTACTGCTTGAATTGATGTTCGAATTTTCGTAGCTCGTTCAGTGGTTGATTACGACAGTGTCCTGCTTTATCGTGTAATGAAGTCTATTTTGAGAAATTAATACTTAAGATGTATCTATCCGATTGAAGGGTAATCAACGTATTGATGGGTTACGATTAATTCAAAAGGATTTGGAAACCTTATGAGCAACTAAAATTCCTTAATCTTGTGCATCACCGTTTATACCTTGTTGGTCTAAATTACCAATTTACCCTTGAAGGTCAAAATGACCACCATACCCTCGTAGGCTCCAACGTTTGATTTTGCTCTCGATATATCTAAAATCCCAATGATCTTGATGCATCAACTTCCGATGTTGGTTTGATTTGTCTTATTGAACTCCCTTATTTGTAGGGACCTCGTTCTGAAATCAGTCTAAAATTGTCAAATGTCATCTTTCTGATAATTATCAAGTACCTCTGAGAAATGAATTGGGTCATAAAGCACGTACCATGTATTTGTAAATACTCTGTTCTAAACCAAGATCATCTGCCTAAAAATTAAAAGTATGACACTACTATTCAAAAAGAAAGCAATCACTCACTTCTGTCCTCTGATATGGAAATATATCTGATACATGTCTTTGAATACAAAATGAAAATATTTATAAAACAAAATAAATCTGACATCTGTCTTTTGATATAAAAAAATATAGATCAGATACTATCTTTAGGTATTACTGTCTTCTCAATGTAAACTAAATTCATCTGGGGTATATTATATGAGATATAAATGAAGATCTTTAGGCTCAGCGCTGGTAAGCCCTTCTAGACCTAAGCTCATACGCCCAATGGGCCTAGGATAAGCCTTTCTGTAAGCTCCTACGCCCGAAGGGCCTAGGGTAAGTCTTTCTGGATACTATTATGTGTTTCTGCATATTGGAGTATGGTTGGAGGGTAGTTAAGTAAATTAATAAAACTTTCTGACCTCTTTTGAAACATACCCTACTAAATTAATGTATCAAAGTTGAAACTCTCAGTAAACTTGTGCTTAATAAACCACTCTAAACTCCTTGATTCAACTTTTGGAATCCGAATCTCTGGCTTTAGACTCATCTCCTAAGATTCAGGTGATCAAATAAAGAACAATTATGTTACCTTCTAATATAATGCTTCACTGAATTATCGAATCGTAATTTGAGCTTACCGTTGCCCAGTTCATCATGGCAATGTTAAGCTTGCCATATACCTACTTGTGCTTTTAGCATCTCCTGGTAGTTTGTATTACTGAGCTTCTCGAAGCTCACGTTGTTTTTACCATCGCGGGTGAGAAGAAATCGAGCACGACATAATAATCAACATCAATGTTTGAAGTTTCTCGGTGATGTGTTTGGAGTACGGTATGGGTACAGTTAGTGGTCATGTATGTCGTGTATTATTTCATGTCTCTATCGGTCATATATTTTTCTAAACTACTGTTATATGTTTAGATGATTTTCTAAAATGGTATTTTGAACAAATGATTGTTTTACAATTTTCAATGAATTTAAAGAAAAATAGCTTTTTATGTGAATTTTCATTGTGGGTCGCTCTTGTGACCCTAATGTGACTCCCTAGGATCCGTGGTAACACATATGCGGGTCTAGGGTGGTTACATTCCTTAAACTAATCCGATAGACCCAAACACTCAACTTGAAACATATATTACACTGATAAACCCCAAACATCAATCCCTAAATCTTACAATCACTAATAATTAAAGTACAAGCCTAATCCCATAATCCTTAAACTAATCACATAATCCCAAACACTAAACTTGACACATTTACCCTTAAACCCCAAATCTCAACACCTAAATCTTACAATCACTAATAATTAAAGTGCAAGCATAATCCATTAATCCCTAAACTAATCTTGTAACCCAAACACTCAACTTGACACATTTACCCCTAAACCCCAAACCTCAACCCTAAATCTTACAATCAATAATAATTAAAGTGAAAAACTAATCCCCTGATCCCATAACCCCAAACACTAATAATTATAATTAAATACAATATAATTGTCGACGCCGTTTTTCATCTTTGTCGAAATAAATTGGGCCTTCAAAAGCCCGTCAAATGTTTTAATTATTACACAATTTTATAAAAGATGGTCTAACTAAAAATACCTAAACCTAAAGGTCTAAGGAAACTTAACTAAAATTGAGATTAAAATGAATCAAACTAAAACTATAGAATAAAAAGAGGGACCTAAGTGTAAAGTTCCTAAACTAGTAATGGCCTAATCCACTAATAACCCCTTAAAAATGGGCGCGCAAGATTCCATCCATTTGTTACAGCAATTGGCCATTGTTTTTGAAATTGAAATATGGTCAATTTTCCCTCCATTTGGGAATATGGGAATATGTGTAAAGCTCCAATTAACCTCTAAAAAATTCCCACCCATTTTTGATTCATCTATTTTTTACAGCTCACTTATTATTAATATAATAATAATAATAATAATAATAATAATAAAACACATACACATATATATAATAGATAATACATGCAATATACATACTCACATACACACATTTAAATATTATTGACATTAAAATAATAATAAATACATACTCGCAAGCAACACATACATATAATATACATACAATCATGCATTACATATAATATATTCATAAACATACACATATACATTACATATATTCATATACCACATACATATACCCATACACACATATTAATAATAATGCAATAATGACATAAACATATACGCACATACTAATACTAATACATACATTATTATATTATACAACTCGGGCAAAAATGAGTGATTACACTAAGCATATTGAATTGTTACTATGCATGGAATTATTTAAGAAAATTTTAAACTTAATAGTGTCAAATGAATATCTAAATCCAATCTTTCCTTTTTATATATTTTTAATTGATTATATATGTATATATAACAACAAGATTATTTAACACTTTAAATTGATTTTAAAAAACTAATAGTTTGTTATCGATATCTTTATATATGGTGGATATCCATATATTAAATGAGACTTTAATGTACTTTATTATTGAATAAACTACAACGGAGGTCACTCAATTATAGGTAAGGTTACATTTGGGTCACCCAATTTTTAAAAGTTACATATGGGTTACTCAATTATGTGTAAGGTTACATTTGGGTCACCGAATTATTAAAGGTTACATTTGGGACACTCAATTATGGGTAAGGTAACGTTTGGGTCACCCTTCATATTAAAAAAAGTATATCAATTCGTGTATTAGATTAATGAATGATTCCAAATGAAGTATTCTAATGTTAACGAGGATATACAAGTGATTTGGAAGAAAAAATGATTAAATTCATGTACTTTTTTTTTAATATGAAAGGTAACTCAAACGTAACCTTACCCATAATCGAGTGACCCAAATGTAACCTTTAATAATTGGGTGACCCAAATGTAACCATACCCATAATTGAGGGACTCAAATGTAACTTTTAATAATTGAGTGACCCAAATGTAACCTTACCCATAATTGAGTGCGTCTGTTGTAGTTTACCCATTATTATTAGGGTTTAATACCCATTGGAATTAGGGTTTCTATCTTATGCCTATAAATATAGAGTTTGGAGAAAACATTGTACACAACCCTACTTTGAGAATATAATACAAGTCTCTCTCTTTGTCTCTCATATTGTTCTTTTTCATCTATTTTGTTCTCGCTCTTTACTTTATTCACAACACGTTATTAGCACGAGACTCTAATCAACTGAGGTATTCATCGTTCGAATAAAAAAGAAGTTACTGAAAAGAATTCGATTATGGGATGAATCAAAGATAAATTTTTCCCTCAATTTTTTCTAAGTTATTGATTGCCTTTCTCTTTATATATTAACTTGGCTTTTAATTTTTCAACTTTAAGCGCAAGATTGAAACATTTAATGTTCGAGCTAAATTCAAAATACCAATCCCAACTGCGCAGTTCATTGGCTCTTGGCAGTTGTTTGAGCCCTTGCACGTGGTTCTTTTTACATGGTCTTGAAGGTTGTAAGTACCCTTACTTCTATAGAAGATTTTGATGACAAAGAAACGTGAATTTGATGTTGTGAGGTATTTCCGTCCTTGCACTATTTCATCATGCCTATTTGAGCGGAATTGTATTTTATTTATTTTCTATTTGATCTCTTGCACAATTGATTACTATTAAGAGGTAATTTTTCATTTTTAATTATTTTTTCTTATATATAAGGAAAATAGTGTTAATGGGAGTTGAATCATAAACGTACCTTAACCATTTGACTATTTCAACTATATTATTGAGATTTGTTGCCAAGGAACCACAAATCACATGTGTTTATGTATTTTTGTATTAGTCTAATTAACGGTACATGGTTGATAGTTTGTGGTTAGTTATTTTCTACTTAATATTTATTTAATGAGATTTTATATTTTAATCGTGTTTTAAGTTTTACATGATATCTTTAAATGTCTTGGAAAGAGACGGGACATAAAGAGATTACGAGAAGTTTTCCTTGAGAGGAAAATCAATATCAGTAAACTCTATTTTTATTTTTATTATTTAAATTATGATTTTAAGGTGTAATAAATTATGGTGATTTATGATCTACAAGAATATTGTTATAAATTATAGTGATTTATGTTCTTTATGTTGATGGTTTAATTTGAGTATATTGGTTGGACATCTCGTTCAGCGAGGCTACTGGTCTCAAAGCAGGTTTTTTAAGGACCTTGTGGACTGATTTAACAATGCCGCTTATGAGGATTAAATCTTTGTTCTTTGTAAGTATTTCATATATATTGGTTGATCAATTATTTTTTAATAGTATGACTGTTATAAAGTCTATATTTGCTTGAAAGCAATAATTTTTTTGTGTCGAAAAACTTGACTATAGACTTTTCTCAAGTTCAAGTTACAAAACTTCGTCTTGATCTAAGAATTTTTATCGAAGGCATTCTCTAAAGTGAATGCAAGCATGATGTTTATTCTATGCGATTATTGTACTTATTTCATTCCCTAAAGTGAATGCAAGCATGATGTGTTATTCCGTGCGATTATTGAATTTGTTTCATTCCCTGAAGTGAATGCAAACATGATAATTCACTATATGGTTAGTAAATAAAACTCAGTTATGTGAATATTTCACACAATTAATGTTGTCCTGTAGACACAATATCGTGAAAAGGTTTTAAAGACCTATTGGCTCCGCTCCATTCCCTGAAGTGAATGTGACATTTTATAGCGAAAAGAATAATGTCACATTAGCAATTGCGGTCACAATTGCAGCCATGAACATAGACATTGGCAAGATAATCATTTTAAGAATGTTTATAACCACTAGAAGTGAGTTTATAAGGATGACAAGAATATATTAAGAAATTGATTTTTTATACAATGGTACAAACCCTTGATCATCATACGCCAAAGCATTATGGACCTTTATCCACAATCATGAATAATAAAGGAAAAGAATATAATCTAATTTTGCTTACGAAAATAAAAAAAATAATTATGGCGTTGTTGGTCCAACTCAATTGGATGTTGTTGATTTCCTCATAACTCTTGAAGGGAATAATTCACCATTTATCTTATTTCCTTATAATCTCCGAATGGAATTATTGATATTTATTTTATTTTGCTTTATGTTAATTTATTTTACATATTATTTATTTATGTTTATGTATTATATATTTAAATATATTAAAACATTTATTTATTTTGCTTTATGTTAATTTGTTTTATATATTTTCCTTTGAAGAATATGTTTACTTTCGGAATAAAATATGCAATGAATTGTGACGATTTATGCTTAGCAGACAGTGCAAGTACTCATACTATACTTAAGCATAAGAAATATTTTTCCTATTTAAGTGCAAGGGGAAAATGTGAGTACTATATCTCAAAGTATTGAAATATCAATGCTCCGGAAGAGTAATAAATTCTTGTGACATAATATTTGTCATTCCCTGAAGTGAATGGAACAAAGCATGTATTGAAAGGTGCATAATTATGCATATTTTCTCATTTAACAATGCAAGAGAATAATGCGAGTACTATATCTGGAAGTACTAATATCATAGAAGGTTCCGAAAGAGAAAATATGTTATTTCCAAATGGAACTTAATTACATATTTACAATGCGTTATACTTGTGAAAGTTGCAAAAAGACTTATTGAATTTTAAAGATATTCACATAAATGAATATCATATTGAGATTATTAGTCAAGAGGGTGTTGACCCATACTACGAGTATAACCCAAGGCAATAAGAAAATCTTGACAAAATTACATGCACTATCATCTGGATTTGTACTACACAAGAATTAGTACAAATTGAAGTTCATGTTATTGTAAACCAGAAGTTTACTGATAATTTTATTTGCATGACCGGTTAGGTCATCCCAGTTCAATTATGACGCAAAAAGCTATTGATACGTCACGTGGTTATTCATTGAAGAAATAATAGATTCTTCAAAGTAATGTTTTTCATGTGATGCTTGCTCTCAAGGAAAATTGATTATTCAACCATCACTAGCTAAGATAGATTATGAATCTATTAATTTTCTAGAACGAATATAGGGTGATATATATATGGGCTCATACACCCCTTTTGTGGACCATTTAGATATTTTATGGTTTTAATCGATGCATCGACTAGATGATCATATGTATCCTTGTTATCAACCTGCAACTTGGTGTTTGCGAAGTTACTTGCTCAGTTGATAAAATTACGAGCACATTTCCAAATTATCTTGTAAAGACATCGTCTTGATAATGCCGATGAATGCTATTTTACATGCAACATCACTAATTCGCATCAAGTCAACAAATTATCATAAGTTCTCCCCATTACAATTGGTTTTTTTTAGGAACCAAAAATTTTCCCATCTTAGAATTTTTAGGTGTGCGATATACGTTCCAATTGCTCCACTACAACGCACAAAGATGGGTTCTCAAAGGAGATTGAGAATATAAGTCGGATTCAAATTCCCCTGGATAATTAAATATCTTGAGTTTCTGATGGGAAATTTATTTATAGCTTGATTTGTTGATTATCATTTTAATGAGTCAATTTTCCCAACATTAGAGGGAGAAAATAAAATAGTTGGAAAAAGAAATAAGTTGGAATGAAATATCATTATCTCACTTTGATCCACGTACTCAACAGTGTGAACTATAAGTTCAAAAGATAATTCATTTAGCAAATCAATTTCCAGATGATTTTGCTGACCCTAAAAGAGTTACTAAGTCACATATATCAACTATGAATGCTCCGATTAAATTTGATGTCCCGAAAGGAAAAACTCTAGTTGCTAACGAGTCTAACTTACACCTGTAGCGTAGTACACAAGTAGATTCCAAAGATAAAAATCCTCGAAAAATAAAAGGAGTTATATTTTATGATGGTCTAATCGAGGAATCAACGTATTATGAAAATCTCTAGAAGAGATTAAAAGGTGTCCAACAGAGACATTGACATGACTCAGGTACCTGATAATAAAGAAATCTCAATAGATTATGTCATGTCTGGTAATAAGTGGAACCGAAATCAAATCGACGTCGATAATACATTTGCATGCAATATATCAGTAGAGATTTTGATGTGGATCATGAACTATTGTCAATTGGACAATGTAAACAAAGAAATGGTTAACCAAAATGGAAAGAGGAAATTGAGGCGAAACTTAAATCTCTTTCGAAAAGAGAAGTATCCGGGCCTATAGTTCATACACTAGAATGTGTAAAACCCGTGGATATAAATGATTCTTTGTGAGAAAGATAAATGAAAAAGGGAAAATTGCGAGATATAAAACTCGTTTGATTGCATAAGTATTCTCACAAAGACCTAGAATTGATTATGAGGAAGCATACTCCTCGGTGGTGGATGCAAAAGATTTTTATTAGTCTGACAATAAAAGACTTAGTTTCCACCTAATGGATATTGTTACATCCTATTTGTATGAGCCTCTTGATGATAACATTTCCATGAAACTTCCGGAAGGATTTAGACTGCAGAAGCAGTTGATTCAAGTTCTCGAGAACATTATTCAATCAAATTGAACATATCTATTTATGGATTAAACAATTTGGGCGCATGTTGTATAATCGCCTCAGTGAATACTTATTAACGAAATGCTACAAGAATGATTCAATTTCCCTGATAATTTTTATTAAGAGATTTAGCTCCGGATTTATTATTATTGTGTATGTTGGTGTATGTTGATGATTTGATTATCATTGAGGCTCATGAAGAGATCTCCCTAACAATAAAATCCTTGTGCATCAATCGACATATATAGAAAAGTGCTTAAAATAGACTTTACATGCATAACGCACATCCGTTGAGCACGGGACAAAACCAAAAAAATAATTGCCACAATATCATTACCTTAAGATCTTGTAAAACTCTGTGCCTATCCAAATTATGTAAATAATTGCTATGCACGAGGCAAAGACAAAATATATGTTTGGCTAAACATATCAAGAAGATATGTGAATTGCTTTCACAAGATAAGATTTAAGCTATCTTGTGTAGAGATAATGCAAAATTTATATCTCAATCAAAATGTGGATACATCAAATGTGACAAAACAAAACATATTTCTTCAAAGTTTCGTCCCCCGTGATCTTCAAAAGAATGATATACGATGAATCATTTCAAGCAATAATTTAGAAGATTTATCCACTAGTGCATACTCTACTTTAACATTTGAAGATTGTATTTAAGATTGAATTATGAAGATTCAAAGATCTTATGTGATGTTTTCATGAGAGGGAGTAAATACGCGTTGCACTCTTTTTCTCTTAACTGAGGTTTTGTCCCAATGGGTTTTTCTGGTAAGGGTTTTAAAGAGGCAACATGATATGCGTATCAAAGATGTGTGTACTCTTTTTCCTTCACTAAGAATTTTTTTCCCACTGAGTTTTTTTCTTAGTAAGGTTTTAACGAGGCACATTATCTTCATGGATATCCAAGAGAGAGTGTTATGAATATCTTTATTTATGGTGGATATCCATATATTAAATGAGACTTTAATGTACTTTATTATGAAGTTTTAATACCCATTACAATTAGGGTTTCTATCTTGTGCCTATAAATATAGAGTTTGGAAAAAGTATTGTACACAACTCTACTTTGAGAATATAATACAAGTCTCTCTCTTTGTGTCTCATCTTGTTCTTGTTCATCTATTTTGTTATTGCTCTTTACTTTATTCACAACATAGTTTACATTTATCAACACTTAATACTTTACATTTATCAACACTTTAAATTCATCAAATCATAGACTTCCTCAATTATATGTGAGGTAAATATCAAGGCAGGTCAATATCAGTTCAGGTCAACGACAGGTCGAGTTTAAAACAAGTCAGGTCAATTAACAGGTCGGGTAAAATCGAATCTCGGGTCGATACAGTCGGGTAATATCGGTTATCTTCCAGGTCAGTCTCAGGTTCGTTTTAGTCGGGTGCAGGTCAGGTTTCGAGTCCATAGTAACAGGTTCAAATCGGGTTCGGGTCGTTCTCGATCGGATGCAGCTCGGGCTCAGTTACTACAGTAATAGGTCCAACTCGGGTTCAGGTCAACAATAGTCGGTTACAGATTGGTTTCAAGTCATTGCATCCTCGAGTCAAACCATGTTCTGACTCGAGTAGGTTTCAGTCGGGTTTTTAGGTCGGGCCAACTTTTTACATTCCTATACCTATGTATATGATAATAATTAGGTCGGGTTAGGATTTTAAAGGACAATGATAGGCGACACCGATATTGGTCGATTGTGCATCATATTGGGTGGTTATTACGCTTGGATTGAGAGATTCACTTGACTCATATTGGTAGGGAGGCGAACTTGGTAGCTGATGCTTTGGCGAAATATGGCTTAGGCCTCAATGGTGGTGAGATATAGTTTGCTTCAGCGCCGAATATTGCATGTCAGGCGTTTAAGTTGGATTGTTCTCATTTATCTTTTTGATTTTTATGCCTTTTCTTGTTTTTTACGTTGCTAGGTGTACTCTTTTCCTCCATTTAGGCTTAGGGAGGTTTTTAATGAGACACCTAGTTAACTTCATTTTTTTATCAAAAATAATAAATATGATTGGAGGTAAAAAAAAACATAACTTTCAAAAAAAAAACAAAAAAAAAAACAAAAGTGGAAGGTGAAGAATGTTAAAAACGTGCCACATGTAATGTAGGTTGACGTGTGGGTCCCTTGAAGCACTTATATGCGTTATAAGTCCCTCCACCACCTTATAAAAAGGCTGCACCCTCGTTAGCCTTCATTACAAGAAAACACTAGTATAGGTAGCTTCCATTAGTAACTTATCCGCAACAATTACAAAACCCAGTTAGTTTGCTTGAACATGGGAACTGCAGGCGACTATGAAAGCCAGCGCCGGGTGCCGGTTCCTCCTCCTAAGCCATTTCTCAAGTCTCTCCAAACAAATCTCAAGGAGACTTTCTTCCCCGATGACCCTTTTAGGCAGTTCAAGCATCAGCCTACTCCCCGGAAGCTTTTGCTCGGATTACAGTACTTCGTACCCATTCTCGAATGGGCTCCTCGTTACACTTTCGATTTCTTCAAGGCCGATTTGATTGCCGGAATCACCATTGCCAGCCTTGCTGTTCCTCAAGGGATAAGCTATGCAAATTTAGCTAGCATACCGCCTATTATTGGACTATGTAACTTCTTCAATCCCTCTTGTTCTTTGTTAATGAATGACCATGTTTTTGTTTTAGGGAAAAAAATGAACTCATGAGCTCCATTGGAATGCAGATTCAAGCTTTGTTCCGCCACTGATATATGCCATGTTGGGAAGCTCCAGAGATTTGGCAGTGGGGACTGTAGCCGTCGCATCGCTTCTAATATCTTCAATGCTTGGGAAGGTGGTTAGCCCTACCGAGAACCCCAAGCAATACGTTCAGTTAGTCTTCACCGCTACTTTCTTTGCTGGTCTGTTTCAAGCTTCCCTTGGCATCTTAAGGTATAATCAAAATACTAACTTAATTACTAACTCCTAGTTGATTTAGTGAGATGAAAGATTAAATCTTGATGTTTTGAATAAAATAAACTGACTACATTACGATGGTTGTCCCATAATAATTCTCTACCGTCCCTCTTTGGTTAACAATAATGATAGGTAAATTATGTTTGTTAAAATATTGCAGACTTGGATTTATCGTGGATTTTCTGTCACATGCAACCATAGTGGGATTTATGGGTGGAGCAGCCACCATTGTGTGTTTACAACAGTTGAAAGGGATGCTTGGTTTAGTCCATTTCACTCACGAAACTGATCTTGTATCCGTTATGCGCTCAGTTTTCGGCCAAATTCACCAGGTTCAATTTACCTCCATATTTGTTGTTATTTATATATTGAAAAATAGTTGAATTATATTCTGAAATTGCAGTGGAGATGGGAGAGTGCTGTTCTCGGCTGTTGCTTCCTTTTCTTCCTTCTCCTCACAAGATACTTTGTAAGTGCTTCCTTAATTACGTTACCTCTTTTGCTTCTAATTAGTTTTTTATTTAACAAATCAACTGCAATTTATATAAAATAGTTGGATTTGTTGATTCCATGTAGAGCAAGAGAAAGGCGGCTTTCTTTTGGATAAACGCCATGGCACCGCTCACCTCAGTTATTTTGGGAAGCCTTCTCGTTTATCTGACGCATGCAGAAAAACATGGCGTTCAAGTGGTTGGTCTCTCTCTCTCTTTTTACCTATGCAATGTGATGTTTATGGATAAAGTAATATAAATGGATAATTTTGTTGGTTCTGTGTCCAGATTGGGCACTTGAAGACAGGGTTGAATCCACCGTCTGCGTCCGACCTGGCGTTCGACTCGCCCCACTTGATGGCTGCTATAAAAACAGGAATCATCATTGGCATCATTGGCCTTGCTGTTAGTCATCACTTCCATCTCGTTTGGTTTTGCGTGATAAATTGATAAAATTTGAGCATTAATGGAGATGTGAACTGTGAAAAATTTATACAGGAAGGGATTGCAGTGGGAAGAACCTTTGCCATGTTCAAGAACTATCACATTGACGGCAACAAAGAGATGATAGCCTTTGGGATGATGAACATCGCTGGCTCCTGCACCTCCTGCTACTTAACTGCAGGTACTTTACTTCTCATGCCCCTGTTTGACCCATTGAGAAATGTTCCTAGTCACTTACAACTTCTGTAATTGCTTGCAGGACCGTTTTCTAGAACCGCTGTGAACTTCAACGCCGGAAGCCGAAGTGCGGTCTCCAACATCGTCATGGCAACAGCGGTGATGATCACTTTGTTATTTCTAACACCATTGTTCCATTACACCCCTCTGGTGGTGCTTTCCTCTATTATCATAGCTGCCATGCTTGGCCTGCTCGACTACGAAGCCGCAATCCACCTCTGGAAAATTGACAAATTCGACTTCTTCATCTGCTTGGGGGCATATCTAGGTGTCGTCCTCGGAAGTGTTGAGATTGGTCTAATCATAGCAGTAAGCACGGTTAAATCTTTGCCTAGTCGCTAGCCTTGTAAGGTAACACAAGAATCATGGATACAAACTAATAATAACCATCGATGCAGATCACCGTCTCCTTACTAAGGATTATTCTCTTTGTGGCGAGGCCGAGAACAATCGTTCTAGGCAATATTCCAAACTCTGGGATCTATAGAAGTATGGAGCAATACCCTATTGCGAACAATGTTCCGGGGATTCTCATACTTCAGATTGATGCCCCTGTTTACTTTGCCAATGCAAGCTATCTAAGAGAAAGGTAACAAAAAATATAAAACACTTATATTTAAGCCTACTTAACATAGTTAGATGATTACTAGTATATAATTGAACTTTCCAATATCTTTTTTCGCAGGATTTCGAGATGGATTTATGAAGAGGAAGACAGGTTGAAATCTGCAGGAGAATCAAGCTTACACTATGTCATATTAGATTTGAGTGGTAAGTGAAGAATATGAGCGGCAAAAGCTTAGCAAATATATATAAGAATCTGTATTTCTAACATTTGAGCAAATTTATTTTACAGCCGTGGGTAGCATTGATACTAGTGGCATTAGCATGCTCGAAGAACTCATGAAGAGTGTCGATAGAAAAGGTCTACAGGTATAAATGAATTTCTGCAACATTTCAGTTCTTAGGATTGTTCTGACTTCTGACGTTCGAAATTGTAATATTTTTTCCATTGATGTGATCAGCTTGCATTGGCTAACCCACGAAGCGAGGTGATGAAGAAGCTAGACAAGTCGAAACTCATCGACAAGATCGGGCAAGGATGGATCTTCTTGACAGTAGGAGAGGCTGTTTCCGCCTGTAATTTCATGCTACACACACGGAAGTCGACTCGTGTTGCACAAGATAACAACGTCTAAGCTTGTAGTATTGCATAGAAATATATATACTTATATATATGCCAGTCGAATCGGTTAGACGAGCGAATTTCTTGATGCCAAGAAAGGAGCTTTGCGGCAATCATGCACCTGTTGTGGTTGATGAAGAACACATTTGAGGAAGGGATTACGCTTTGTAATATTATATACATGGATTATGTATGTAATTCTCACCCTATTGAAGGTCCTGCTGGGATTCTTCTATGCTTAACTAGCGTTGATGATGGACTGTAAGCAATAACAGTTGAATACGAGCAGGATTTAATTGATATAACTGTATTTTGGAAACCATGTTATTCCAAGCATCCATTCGTTTCTCGGAATCGAAAAATGGCACCAAATAAGTCTATGCCAACGCACCCTGTGGCCTGTACTGTCTTGTACCGTATATCGTTCAGCTGTCGTGACTTGAAGGGGAAATTGAACAATTTAGGCCTCACCAAAGACCGACCAAAATGACTGTGAAGTGTGGTCCGTGTCAACAAATAAAGTAATTGGAAAGACCCAACAGTTAATGGATTGTGGCACACGAGAGACATTGGGCTAAAACCAGAGATGAGCCAGAAGGAAGCAACGAGAATCTTAGTGAAGTGGGAGTGAGCTAGAGTAACCGTCTGTACCAACAAGGCTGTTACAGGAATTATCACCTGTAAAAAAATAACTTAGAGGAACCAGGAGTTTTAGCAGCAAAATCAAGTAGTTCTAACCATCCACCAAAATTACTGGATATTTTGCATTCAAGGAAGAAACTATGCAGGTTAAAGAAACTTAAAACACATTTATAGCCAATACAACTTCAAACGTTTGATGGTAGTAACCCGAGGGGATAAAATGTCAAAAGTACTTGCAATCTTTGCAAACCTATTGGACAAAAGTTGGAGATAGCTTATATGTATTTGGTGGAAAGGGATGAGACATGGTTTAACAGGTACATCATGCAGAAACATAGAGTAGCATGTCACGAGTTTATTGCTGATCTATTCCATAGGTTCAATTATAAAACTTTTAGGGATGCAATTGAAGAATTTACTAAATTGCTACAAAAGAGGACAATAAAAGAGTACCAATTTTATTTTGAAGAACTAAAGCCATATAAACTTCAACACAACCCTTATTTGAAATAGGGGTACTTTGTGCAAGTTTTTGTTGGGCTCGAATTGATAAGCGGAATCGCCAAGAGGGGTGAATTGGCTTTGTGGTGGAAGTAATGGAAATTAAAAATTTACACAAGGATTTAAAGTTGTTCGACTTCTCAACTAAGTCTACCTCCAATACCTTAGCCCCCGCTAAGGATTTTCCACAAATTTACTAATTTGTCTTTCTTTTTGAAGCTCAAGGAAATAATCTTACACAACCAAGACTTATACCTCAAAGTTTTGTTTATCTCTCTCTAAAATAAAGACCCAACAATGTGTTCTACAAAAAATGACAAAATTAAGTACTAGAACAATTTCTCTAACATTGGATGTTGGTAGTTGGGTTCTTGTTCATTCATGGATGCTTGGAGATGTCTTTTAAACCCTCTAATAAGCTTGTGGCCATTTCTAGCCGTTGGGGTTGATTTAGAGCCGTTGGAGACTCAATTTCTAGTATTAAATGCACTTCTGAGCTAGTCGGTATCGATACACGAGTCCTGATATCGGGACCTACCTTAAATAGAAATAGTTGTTAAGCATTTATGACAACGAGTACCGATACACGATACTTGCGTATCAGTACTGCAATACCCTGGGATGCCTAAGAAGTTATTTTAATATGCAATAAGGTAACTATTGTAGGCTTAGGACTGAAATGATTAAATTGGAAGTAGAGATACTCGAAAGAAAGATGACTAATTTGAGTAATGCTTGAATTTCTAAGTTTGCATGCTAAATAATTATAACTCTAGGGGTGTGCACACATGTCGCACACAACTTAGTGCAATGCGAAAGAGATGGTTTCCGCTATGAGAAAAAAAATTCTAGGGAGAGTCATCTTCCTTCACACGTTCAATCCACCGAAAACATCCCATGTTAGTGAGAGAAAATAGAGAATTTGGGAGGAGGATTGTTGGCTTTGGAACCTTAGCAATCTTATGAGAATTATCCGAATCATAGCATTGGTAAGATCGACTGCCCCTTCTTATTTTGATATCATAAGGTTGAAATTTAAAGTATTCTATGAACATGGATTTGTAGAATCTCGGAAATGTTAGTGTGTATATATATATGTATGCTCAATAGATATGACTTTAAAACATGAGAATAATTTTGTGTGTTATATGTAAAATTAATATTTGATTTTGATATAACAAATCATCTAAATATTAAATTGCCAAGTAAATAAATTTTTAAGTAATCAAAATACTTACATTTGACAAGTGAAATTTAGACTTAAACTGTTTTGAAGTCAAAACTTAAACCCCATAAATTTTTCTAAGTGTTTCAAAGCCAAAATGCACAAAATTGCCCAGGCGTTTCAAAACACCCCCAAAGTGTTTCGATACGTTTTGCCATTGGAAAGATCCATTTCGATACAAACTATTATGTTTCGAGATACAAGTTTCGAAACAAGCTTCCCTGTTTCGATACAGCCTTCATCTAGGCTTTTGATTTTTAAGTGTTGTTTCGAAACGGCTCATACCCGTTTTGATACAGGGGTTAAGTATTTTTATAATCGACCATTAAATGAACTAGCTGTTACTTGTCAGAAACGAACTTTTGAAAATTTGGTTAAGTGTTTTGATACATCCCTATGCTGTTTCAAAACAAAAGTTTACAGTTTCGCAATGTTTCGATACAGCCTATTCTCGTTTCGATACGACCCTCTTTTTGCATTCTACTGTTTCGATACGAGCCCTTTTTACACACAACGACTCTTTATTTTTGTGGTGTTCGTTTCGATACAGGGTCTTGTGTTCGATATGGTAGTTGCAGAACATCATTTATGGAGGGAAGAGAGAGCTCCAACGCCTCTATTGATGATCTCAACCACCCAAACAACTAGAAATCAATGAGAATGTATAAAAGCAAGCCTAAAAAGCACCAACAACATTATAGTGAACCTTCAAACAACATCAAAGCATTTATTCCAAACCCTTGAGCCTATTAGAGTCAAATTGTGTACCCAACTTGTAAAATTCTCAATTATTCATCTTTCTTTCAAGTTTGGGGACTGTTGGTTTGTAATTGGGCAATATATTAGTCTTGTGAGAGATACATTTCAAATTGCCTTTTGTTCTTTGTAATTGAGAGTCTTGTCATTCAATCTTTGGGTAGAAAGATTGAATTTATAAAGGTTGTCTCCTTAGCCTAGAAAAGGGGAAGAACAAATTAGTGAAGTGTTTGTTCAAAATCTTTAGTGGGAGCTAAGGTAGTGGATGTAGAGCTTGTTTAGAAGCTTGAATCACTATAAGTGTCTGGTTCTTTATTTTTAATTGTTCCTTTTGCCCCCTTCAATTTTTAAAGTGTCAATTCACCAATTCTTGGCCATATCGGTTAAATCGATCCACTAAACGGAGGAGAACATCACTGATATGTTCAGAAACTTGAGCATGAACGCCATACTAGAGGACGATGAAAAGGGTGAATATTTGTGTATGTTCCGTCCATGTAATTGGACTGTGAAAAAACCTCATGTAGTTTTTAAATCATGTTCAGAGTAATTCTCGAAACTAACCCGTTGTCATATCCTGAGGGCAGTAGGGTCTCGCTTGTAAAGGGCCTATAATAAACCATTTGGTTCCATAATAATAAAGATGTTTTTTTAGTAAATTTGTGTATGGCAAACGTGCATTAAAAAACACATAAAAACAAATAAAGACAAAATAAAATGAGTAAATAAACCATAACCATACATTTACTAACGAATTCAGCAACATCTTTCTTCAATCCCACCTAATAGTACTCATCTTTCAAATCACGGTACATTTTCGTACTACCAGGGTGCATAGCAAAAGGACTACTATGAGCTTCAGTCAGAATAGTGCGCCTCAACTCCACATTATTCGGCACCACTATCTGACTCCCAAAACATAGAACACCATCATCACTGAAACTGAAGTTCGAAGGCCTTCCTTCCGCAATATCCTGAACATGCGGTACAAGAGAATCATCAATCAACTGCTTATCCTTTATTAACTGAACCAAAGAGGGTTTCACTTGCAACTCAGCAACAAGGCCACCATCTCGCGATATGCTCAAGGAAGCAAACATTGCCCTCAACTCCACCGCCACTTTCCTGCTCAAAGCATCAGCCACAACATATGCCTTTCCCGGATGATACTCGATCGTTAAATCATAATCCTTAAGCAACACCATCCAACGTCGTTGCCTAAGATTCAAATCCTTCTGAGACATAAGATACTTCAAACTCTTATGATCCGTGTACACAGTACACTTGTCACCATATAGATAATGCCTCCAAATCTTTAAAGCGAACACCACTGCCGCTAACTCAATATCATGCATGGGATAGTTACGCTCATGGACCTTCAACTGTCATGATGCATAAGCTACTACCCTACCTTCTTGCATCAGCACACACCCCAAACCAACATAGGATGCGTCACTATACACCACAAACTCTTTTCCAGATTCAAGTTTAATCAAGATAGGAGCTTGCGTCAAAGCTTCCTTAAGCTTCTCAACAGCTTGATGCCTTGCTTTTTTCCACTCAAACTTAACATCCTTCTGCAATAACTTCGTCAAAGGAGCAACAATCTTGGAAAATCCATCCACAAACCTTCGGTAGTAACCTGCCAAACCAAGGAAACTACGAACTTCATGAACAAACCTAGGAGGCTTCCAATTCACCACTGCCCCAATCTTATGAGGATCAACACAAATTCCTTTGGCCGAAACCATATGACAAAGGAAAACAACCTCCTTCAACCAGAACTCACACTTACTCAGCTTGGCATAAAGCTGATTCTCTAGCAACACTTGCAAAACAATTCTCAAATGTTCCTCGTGCACTTCCTCAGTACGAGAGTACACAAGGATGTCATCGATGAACACCACAACAAACTTATCCAAGAACTCATGAAACACCCTGTTCATCATATCCATGAATGCATCAGGAGCATTCGTCAAACCAAAAGGCATCACCAGAAATTCATAATGCCCATACCTTGTCCGAAAAGCAGTTTTTGACACATCCACATCCTTAACCTTCAATTGATAGTATCCAGACCTTAAATCAATCATCAAGAGCACAACCGCTCCACGAAATTGATCAAAAAGATCATCTATCCTTGGCAGAGGATACTTATTCTTAACAGTCAACTTATTCAGCTGACGATAATCAATGCACATTCTCATCGTGCCATCTTTCTTCTTCACAAACAAGACCGGTGCACCCCAAGGTGACACACTAGGCCGAATAAAGGCTTGGTCAAGCAACTTCTGAAGTTGCATCTTTAGCTCCTTCAACTCCTTAGGTGCCATTCGATAGGTAGCGATGGACATCGGAGTTGTGTTCTCATACAACTCAATTCCAAACTCGACCTCCCGACTAGACGGCAAACCAGGTAACTCCTCCGGAAACACCCCAGGAAATTCACACACGGTCCTTATATCTTGAACTCGAACATCCTTCGTACTAGGATTCATTACAAAAGCTAAATAAGCTTCGCGTCCTTGACGCAACAACTGGCTCACTTCAAGCGTCCAAACCACATTAGATAAAAACTTTACATTCTCTCCCACCACCAGAACTTCGTAATCATCAGCAAGTTTCAGTGAAACTCGCTTATACTCAAAATCCACAACATTTCTATGCTTAACTTGCTAATCCATACCAAGGATTACATCGAATCCATAGAAAGGAAATTCCATAAGATCCACCAAGAACACATGTTCTTGCACCTTTAAGGGACATCTCCTATATAACTTCCTCGTTACTACCGTTTCACCAAAGGAACTAGTCACACGCACACCAACATTCAAAGACTCAACAGGCAAACGCAAACCAAGCATTTGAGCATGTTCACGCAATATGTACAAGTGTGTAGATCCAGAATCAACCAGAGAAAGTAATGACAAAAACTGCAAAGTAAAGGTACCTGTGATCACGTCAGTGTCATTCCTCCCTTCACGATGGGCATACACTCTGGCTTGTCCACCTCATTCGGGCTGAACGGCTACAACATGTGCTACACTCCTCACACCATCATCTCTACACTGGAAATTGCCACGGTCGCACCCAGGGCACCTCTGTGGCTCAGCTGCTCTCACCGGAGCATGTCCCTCTCTCATCGGCTGAGGAAAATCTCGTTTCAGGTGCCTATGGGAACCACAATTCCAGGATGTACCAATGTTGCCCCAACATTCTCCCGTGTGCCTCCTGCCACACCGATTACATTCAGGGGTATAAATGAAAGCATTCGGCCCTTGCGAACCTCTCCCCGAGTTACCTCCCCCACGTCTAGCATCCACATAAGACCTTTGATCCCTCGGCCTCTTAAAACGATCCCGTCCAGCATCAGATCCCACAGCTCGCTTCCCTAAGCTAGATCCCCGTGCCTGACTTTCCAGACCAAGGTTCAACTCAATGTCCTTGACTCGAGTGACCAGGACATCAAATTCCGTGTAATCTGATACAAGCATATAAGTCTTCACTTCATCCACCAACCCATACCTGAAACGCTCGCACCTCTCCCGTTCATTAGGGATCAATTTTGGTGCATACTGGCTAAGGCGTACAAACTGCACTTCATATTCCGTCACTGACATGCTACCTTGCATTAGGGTCATGAATTCCCTCTTCTTCTGGTCCAAATAACGGACACCCAGGTATTTCCTCTTGAACTCATTCAGAAAGAATGTCCAAGTCACCTCACCATCCTCTAAACCAGCTATAGTGGTCGTCCACCACATATAGGCATCGCCATGCAACAGAGATACAATGCACCCCAACTTCTTGACATCATTACATTTCATATGCCCAAGGATCCTCTTGGTGATCTCCAACCAAGACTCAGAGCTCTCAGGGGCCAGACCCCTAAACTCAGTCCGTCATAGACTATAGAGTCGCTCTAACTGCAGACTCGCACCAGCACCAGCACCAGCCTGAGGTGCAGCCACATGAGCACCAACTACTGCCGCCTGAAAAGATCCAGAAATAGCCTGAATCAGCACGGTCATATCAGGAGCAGCTTGCCCTTGTGCTCCCTCGGGTTCAGCAACCCTTACTCCAGCTCCAGTAGCACCAGCCCCCGCTCCACCACCACCGGGTGGTCCACCAGGAGAAGGAGGCGGTAGATTCTCAACATGCTCTTCCGTATCATTCATCTCATTCTCAGCCGCATTACGCGTATTAATTCTAAGCTCCCTACGTGGCCCCATTCAAAACAATGCAACTAGCAAAATGCAATAAAACTCAATTAGGCAAAATAAGGAAATAAATCCTAGGTGCTCAAGTTTATTTTCAAAACAATTCTTTCCAATAGCAATGATATGGAAATGAGTTCCCCATCTATACCCCAAACATAGCTTAACAACACAATTTCATCTCAAACATTCCACTTGCATGCATTTCCTCTCATTAACGCTCAAACATTGCACAATTACACAACATGCTTCCACAAAGTTCATGTCTACTCACACTTACACTTACCAACCACTTACCAACACCCCAATTATTCGCAAACCTAGCTCTGATACCAAAAAATGTAACCCCCTTAGCCCGGTCTAGACGGTTAACCCGAACCAAGGTGATTACACGGGGAAAACCAAAGCCAACTCATAAAATCGACTCCGATTGACGACCCCTTATTTTTCTTTTCTAAATGAAATTAAAGTTTTATGTGATCATCAAGAAGCATAGGAAGAAACGACACATCGATCAGATTTTGTTTAGGGGTTTAATTGCACAAACTAGACATTTAGAGACCAAAATGTAATTTTCTGCAAATTAAAAGGAATTTTCTGATTTTAAGGTTACATTTATTCAATTAATCATATTTTATGCTTCTCTATCAATTTTCATCACAATCTAACCATCCAATCCCATTCAATTGCATACATAAAGATCAGGGACTAAAATGCAACATTTTCAAACCTTAAAAGATGCCATTAACAGAATTAACGGTCACGTATCGGTATGCCTAGGGTCTGTATCGATATGCGGGAAGGCAGTGACCAAATTTACAGAAAGGGTATCGATACGCTCCCCTGCGTATCGGTATGCCCTTCAAACCCGTATTGAAACGCTCCCCAACCATACCGAAACTCCTGTGCAGAAAAGCACATATTTGGCTTATGCGTATCGATACGCCTACCAGAACTATCCCAAAATTAGCCCCAAAATAGTATCAAACTTCTACAAAACATCATCAAATCATATAGGCATGCTTATGGCATCCACTCAATCATATAAACATGCATTTCCAAGCACATGGTAACATTTGGTTGATTAACAGAAGCATAGCAAGGGATATAATGAGGCATGCTTAATCAACAAACAAAAAGCATACGAAAGGGTAAGATAAAGCATCAAAACCAATATAGAGGCCTTCTACAAACAAAATAAACCATATAACACTTGCATCAACAATAAGGAGTCCAAAACACACCTCCCAAAACAAGCCATTAAAATCCCATTGCAATATATCAATACTAAAGTAAAAGAATAACACCATACTTGAGCTTATCTATTCCTTGGATCCTCTTAAGCCTCATTGCTGTCTGAAATATCTCAATTATCTGCATTGTTGGTAAAAGAGAGCGTAAGCACGATAGCTTAGTGAGGCATGCTCTAAAAACACCAATACAACAATGCAAGCTTTTAAAACTCTATCTTGAAAACCATTTCTAAACCATGCTCTTTCTATCTCATGCTTGAAAACCATTTCAAAGCAAATCACCATTTGAAAATCACATGTACCATCTATCTATCTATCTATCTATCTATCTCATGCATTCAACCAATGCAAATCTCATGGCAAAGCCACACACATTCTTGATATTCAAAAGCATTTCATAAATCTCAAAATCTCATATGCATTTCTCATAGCATAAAATCATTTCAACATTGGTACATGTGAATCAAGTTCATTCTCATATATTGACATTTAATATTCTATCTTTACACGGATATGCGGATAGCTTGACTCGAGGTCAAGTCCTACCCCGGTGGGATCTCGCCACCGGACTCTCATGGCGGTATCTATCTTCGCCACAAAGCTTGGGTGTTTCACCAAGACCTACCCCGATGGTATCTCACCATCGGACTCTCACTTTGGATCGGGATGGCACGATCCCCATTGCTCGACTCCAAAGAGCACATACGAATTTTTAGTTTATAATGCATTCTACATCCTATTGGTCGACCAATTATATCCAGTAATCTTCTCATAATTTATACCAATATATTACATTAGAATCATCATCTCACCTACTGATTTGATGCAACATTTCTAAAATCAATCTCATCCCATTTCAAAACCACAATTCATGCATATCATTTAATCAAAATCTCAAAACTCTTTGCAATGGAATTCTATCACATGGGATCAATATGTAACATCATTTCATGTTATAAATCATGCATAAAATAGTAGGAATTTGTCTATCTCAAATCAAGAGCATGTCAAAAGCATTTAGGGGCATCAACCACTTTTCGAGAGCAAATCTAAACATACTTACTTCCGGACTTAGGATGGTGTTTCAAACCAATCCTAAATCCCCAAACCTTGTTTCCTTGTCCCTCAAGGACTTCTAAAACCATTTGCACTCACTGATAACGTTTCGCTTGCTTGCTGAAACGACTTCTAGGATTCTGGCACTTCCGCATCAACACCAAAAGCGTCCGATGAAGTCTCCATTGTTTATTACACATAAGAGCAGAGGATTAATGCATCATCATGCATCAAAATCACCAGCCAACCATTCTAACTCGATGCTCTACTCAAAACTAGCATTTCAGCTATCCGAAACAACCGAAATCACTTCCAAACTTTCTCAAATCCAAGCCCAGCCAAGATCTATCAATTCTAACCTTTTCTAAACTTCAATCAACATCAAAAATCACCATAAACACAACTTTATACCTCCAACAATAGCAGATCACCATAAACACCTCAAAAACCACAAATCTAGCATCTCAAACTTAGGAACCCAAACCTATTCGGGATTTATTTGTTAAAACCTCATTCTCAACATCAAATATCATCCAAAATATATTAGAAATCAACCTCAAAACATAACTTAACATAGAAATACGAAAACCACCAAGATCTCATCAAGAATCTTGAATTTAGCAACTATTTCTTGTTTATAACATTAAAACAACTCAAAAACCATTAACAAAGGATTGATAACTTGGGAATTTCAGTAAAGAACTGATCATTAGAGGAGAAGGAGGAAGCTTACCTCTAATGGTTGATCTCTCTTTAATTTGGGCAAGTTTCCTTGAAAATCCAAAGCAAGAATCAAAAGGATTTGATGAAACAAAGATAGGAAATCTTTTGGAAGATAAAATCACAGCAAACAAGATGAAAATCAAAGGAGATAAAAGTGTTTGGCTGATTGGAAGTTGAGAGAAAAAGGAAAAGAGAAAACTATCGTGAAATTAGTTATGAAAAGTCAACTTTGATTTCCTTTTTAATTCCCTTTTATTTCTTTAATAAAAATCATTATTAAAAGCTCCCAAATTAAAGAGAAATTTGATGAAAACAAATGGTAAAATTATCTCCTTAAAGATTCAAAGTTTCAATCCTTTACAAAACAGTCACTAGTCAACTTTTGCAAAAACTGCATTTTGGTTACTATACCAAAATGTCATTTTTCCAAATCTCCTTTTGTAAAATTGTTTCTACCACAATCATTTATTTAATAAATGAGGATTTTTAGATATTTTCCGTATTTTTAAAACATCCCGAACTAGATGTTCCCTAAACCAACCTCAAGGGTTCGAACCATCCCCGACCGGCCTGATTCAACATCTAAAACATCTAGGCCCAAAACCAGGGTGTTACAAGTCATGCTGCTTCTATCCATATACCGAAGAATACAATGTTTCCCCTTTTTAGGTGCACATTGTGGACCGAAACACATTTAAGGTTAACAATAATTTCTTATTTTGATCTTTTTAAGTCTTTGAGATAGTCCTTCGGTGTTTACATTTTCCGAATCTATTGCCCCATTTGTCTCTGAGAAAATAATCGCGGAATTATGGTGATTTGTCTAGAACTGTTCACCAATCTTATGATATCATCTTGTTTTTTTTCAGATTAGAGGTGCCATTAATGACAACTCTCTCTAGAAAACCAGATCGACAAATAATCTCTATTCAGCATCTTGCAAGTTGTTACTCTTGTAATACCGTCATAGGAAGCATCTTTCATCTACTTGGTAAAGTGATCAATCACGACCAGGATAACATGGTGTCTTTGGAGGTTTTTGAACAAATCTTCCTTATACAACAATAAGAATTGCATGCTCTCTCAAGCATAATTTCCCCAGGGGTTTACTTTCTTTTTCCTTCTATTATGCACATCGAATCCTTATCTGGGAGACTAAAGTTCAAGGACTCTTGATCATTTGAAGCACAACTCACCAAGAATCCCGATATCGAACTCTGATAATAATATTTGCCAACTAGCCATTCTCTAATAAACCCTAGAGTCTCCCTCAAAAGTTTCAAAGGATCGATTCTTGAGAACGAGCAAGTGAAATGGTATAAAATATTTTCTGAGCCCTCAAGCTACCGAATCAACACGACTTTTAAATTAGCGGATACCGCATTTTGCAACTGATAATTCTTTGCTCAGATAATAAATGGCTCTTTCCTTCATGTCTCATCATGTTGGCCTAATTCACCGCATTGAGTATTATAAGCTGTCAAAGAGTCAATGACCAAACTAGAACCGGTGTTGTCAACAATGTGCACTTTTGAAAAAATGCTTCTTGATCTTTCTAGGGCTTCTTGGTATTATTCATCTCATACTCTTGGATCAGTCTATGTCAGCAATTTGAACATTGAATCACATTTTGTTTGTTTGTTATGATGAATAATTCAATCTCTCCGTGACTTTTCTTCTTTTTTCATTATCTTTTTTTCTCTTTTTCTTTTCCTTTTTTGCTTTCTTCATTTCTTCTTTTGTCAGCAACTTGATCTTTCTAGGGCTTGTTCTTTTTTTGGCCCGAAGAGATAATTTTGAACAGCTTTCATCTTGTCAGGATAAATTTTAGTTCCTCTTTTGCTGACCCATTAGTTTCCCAAATGTAACTTCCAAAAGTATGTTTTGACGAATTGGACTTCAACTTATACCTCCGCAATCCTCAGAGAATCATTCTTGAAGAATCTCATATGATTGTAAATGTTGTTTTCTCTGCCTTGTTCAGATCAAAAGAAGATTGCCTTTCTGGCCAACTATAATGTCTCAGCCATCTTGAGGAAGTCATCATCGAATTGCCTTTGCGACATTTCTAAATCCATTCTTCTAGGCTTTTGTTGAACAGTTTTGCATACAAGTCTTATGAGTAACTTGTGCATAACATTGTCTGGATCCAACCCCCGATATATCCTGGTATAACCACACAAAGATGTCTTTAAATTCTCGTAGCCATTCAAATCACACTTGGCTTTTGCTGAGGTAGTTGAACGAATCTTTGTTACCCACATTTCGTCCCAAGTCCCTAGATTCAGAATCTCAATTTTTCGCTTGTGAGGTAGAATCCATTTTCTTCATTTTGATCAGTCTTGATAATTTCTAAGGGATATCAGCTTCCTCTTCATCTTCACATTCACTTACCTTCATCCATCATATGGACTGCTCTATTTCAGAATTAGGGTCTGATTCATTCGTATGATGAGTCGTAGGGGCCCTACAAAGAAATTAGGAATATGTACATATACTTGAAGAGAATGAAAACTTTAGGATGCATGTTTGCCATTTGAGAAAAATCATATAAGAAACAAACATCTAATACAAATAAACCGATTAACCTCCCTTACAAAGGACCCCAATGCTCGTGGGCAAAAGCGATTGGGATAGTTTAGGGTATTATTCTGTAACGACCCTAGAGTTACAGGCAGATCTCCTGTAGTCTAACTGTGAATCTTTATTCAATGAAAACTGGAGTGGATTTCAACATCAACAGTTCATCATTTCCTTTTGCCAACATAGAGACATGCCCCTTCTAATTATGTTCTGATGTACACATCGAACCTTGGAGTAAGATCATTCTGCTTATGAGTTTCCTTGTTTCTTCAATCATTTGCTTGCCCATGTCCATGGAATGTTCAATCATCTGTATGTGGAAATTAACAACCGTCTCTAGTCTACGTATAGATGAGCTTTGCTTTTCAAGATGTTGGTTGGAAGTGTTGAAACTTTTAATAGGCATGACTGTTCGAGGTTTCTTCATTGTCGGTTGTTGATTTTCAATTAATTTTGCTTCGCTCTTGCTCCTTTTTCTCTTCTTGACATCCTTCTGCATTTGGTTTTCGGGCGATATAATTAGACTAGCACCAACCGGGTGATTTCTTCCTAGATTGCAAATTCTTATGGAATGGCCATCAGTGTCGACCTCTAAAATCCCCTAAGTCAAAAGGTTTTGGACTTGACGCCAAAAAGTGTAACAGTTCTCAATGTCATGATTATGAGCTCCATTATGATATTAAAAATAATTCCGATGATGTAACAACTTGAATGACGGGGCTTTGAGGATTTCTTGTGATGTGGCGAAGTTTCGAGCAACTTGTAGTACAACTCACGATAAGAGATATGAATGAGCTCCAATTTAGTCCATGATTTTCCACTAATAAGAGCACCACGAGCATCTGACTTTGGGATATTCTTCAGTACATGGGACTTTAAGGAGGTAGATGCCCAAACATTACTCTTATTCTGGTAAACCCCGAACTGTAGCAGATTACCCTCAAGAGTCTGTTGTAAATTCGGCTCATTTTCTTTTATCTTGATCTTTCTAGCCAGTGCTGGCCTTTTATGGAATCTGGTTTCTCCATTCTCAAAACATAAATGTCCGCTCCTGATGAAGCCACTGACTATGTGTTTCAGAAACATGCAATCTTCTACAGAGTCACTGGAAACTCCACATTAATAACCGCAAGCATTTCTCATGCCATAAAAAAACTTATAAAACTTTGGTGGAACTGTCATCAGTAAATGATTCTGCACAAGGTATGGCAACAAATCTGAATATGGCATTGGGATAGAAACAATCATCTCCCTTTTCTTGCTGAACCATTCAACCTCCTTATCTTTTGTTTCTATGCTCGTTGCCTCTCTTTTCTTTGGCATAGTAAATTCCATTGTGAGAAATTTTTTGACATCAATTGAATCCTTGACTTTCATCTTTTCATAGAAACATTCCGGAGACTCATGTGGTTCTGTAACTCTAGTGGAATCATCTTGTTCTTTAATAATCTCGCAACCCTTGGAAAATACAGGACTAGAGCAGACATCAAAATTCAGGCTTTTAATCGGACTTCCTGTATTCGTGTAATTGATAACATCCAGTTTAGCTCTATCAATTTCTGTCAACACATCGAGGCTAGGAACGCCATCTCCAAAGTTTGTTTCCAATTTCTCTGAATCATTGGTTGATACTCTGACCACCCTGGACTGAACTTCCTTCGGGACTAATCCTTCGGGTTGAACCTTTGTGTGAGATAAGTTTTCATTCTAATCATCAATGATGGTATTTCCATTCAAAACTTTTTCTTTCTTGGCTTCCCTGATTCCATGTGATGTGGTAGTTTGTGTTACCGTCTCATCCTGGGAATGATCAATCTTTTGTTAAATTCTTCCCAAGCGGTCCTCAACTTTTTGAGATTCCTTCGCCTTAACCAGCATATTGTCCATGTTTCTCAAAATATTGGTTTTCAGCTTTCACTCTATTATCTGGAAAATAATGTAATATTATTTAAACAAAATACAATTATTATTATTATTATTATTAAAAATGATGTTATTAAACAATGCAATGATCTTCTAAAATGCAATATTTATGCAATGCAATGCATGAATGCACGAGGTATCGATTTCAAGGACTAGTCTTTAGAGCAACATCCATTAGTCAAAAGTTCAAATACAAGAAATAGACAATTTAATTGCAGAGATCAACTTGCCATTGTCCCTAGGTTAATCACTTTGTTCTGCTTCCGAGTCAGCGTCTATCCTAGCTTGGTGCTGATGTCAAGGTTTTGTTACAGGTCCATGGCTTCAATGTATAAAATCTGCATGAATCGGCGACTCTCGCATGGCTTATGAACTTGATCATTTCATCATTATGGCCTTGGATAATCACCTCAAGCTTTCTTCTCAATACATTTTCCTTATTTGGTAATTCTCATTCTAAAGCCTTCAAACGTGCCTTTCAAGTATTCGAAAATCACTTTTTAATTCTATCGCGCTCTTTCCCAGCTCTTTCATCTTCTTGCTAAAAAAAGGTTGACTTTTCTCCATTATGGTATTCCTTTGGTGACTTTCCAACTTTGGAACTTGTGATGACAATTCTGGACTCGAAGCTTGCTCTTCCTATAATACTTGTTTGATCCAGCTGTTTGAATCCGTCAATTCTTAAATCTCCTCTTTCGTTGCGCTTTTAACCTCTTCACACGGCTTCTTGTGGCTGTTTGCACTCTGACACATCATTATGACAGATACTTATATTTTTTTGAATTGAGTCTTCTGTGACTGGGTCCACACATCGTATTGTCTTCTTCTTGTCTATCGAACTCATTGGCCACTAAGAACACTACCTAATTTGACTAACCCTCAAATCGATACCTATGAGTATGCAAAATGATGTCGGACATATAAAAAGAAGATAAAACAAACAAAAAATAGTGTCGGTATTGTGAATTAATATGGAAAACAAATAAGCAAATTATCGATATAAAAAGCACATTATATTCAACAAAGAAAATAACTAGAGAAATGTGTTTAAGACCGGTAACACATATCCTAGTTCCGTGTCTGACGCTAGCGGGGTGGGCTTTGTTCTAGACTCTTAGTTCCCGAACTGTCGTTACCATCTACTGCGACAGTAAGACATCGATTCGGTAGTATAGGTCCCTTATAATGAAGGCATAGGCCCCACGTCGCATAAGGTTAGTATACCGAAAGAAAACAAAAATCCGAGCACGGAACTGGAGAGCATCACGTCAGATATTGTCTTACTCCCACTTAAGGGTGAAAAACCCGGGTCGAGGGTTCATGCATGAATGACAAATATATCATACACAACAACGACCCCCATTCTTCCTGAAAATCCATCGAACAATTCTTTAGAAAAATTAAATTCAGATTAATGTTCGAAATGCCAAAATGCCATGTGGAATTAATAAATAGGCATGACTCTTAATTTTTTCCCTAGCGGAGTGGCCAAGCTATCGCGACCATTTTTTCAGAACCCATTTGTGGAAAAAATAACCTAACGATTAGGGTTTTGGAAATCAAGGTTTTTTATTTTAATTTGGTCTTGAAATTAGGGATTTTTCCAATTTTAGTCAAATTGCCTTTATTTGCTTAAAAATCATTTTGGAGTCGCCACCGGTCATTTTGGTAGACCATACACCCAAAAAACGTACCAGATATTCTTTTAATAAAATTCGGCTTCAGGAGTCGGTTATGTGTAGGGAAGGGTTAGCACCCCTACAAACGCCCGTTATCGACACTTTATTAATTCCACGTGGCATTTCAAACATTAATTTGGATTTAATTAATTCTTTTAATTGTAAAATGAATTTTATTCCGAATAAGGGTATCCTTTTGTAAGAAAATGCGTTTTGGGCGAACATAATTATGAAACGTCCAGTTACATTAGGACACTTCAATTTATATTCAAAATGTATCTCAACACAAAAGGTTTAATGCATGTCGAATTGTCTTGCCATTTTTAAGTAAACCCTAATTAGGCACCATTAATTCATTTAATTAAGAAGTCTAAGAATTTTGTTAATTTTTAGATATAAATGGTAACATCCAAAGAATATGGACACTACCTTTAATGGATCCAAAAGTAACGATATTCCTAATTAAGATATTACTAATTGTTTATCCTTTTTTTTTGAATTAAACTAGTCAAATGCAATTTCCATTTTCTAAGTTAAAATGGAACATTAAAATTTTATTTGAGTATTCATTGATTAACATCACTTTACAATGTGATACTAATCAATCTTGAATATCCAAATTTTATTTCAAATATCCATTTTTTGCAACAATGACCTTTCCTATTCAATTATATAATTAAGTGGCATATACTAAAGCTTTTAATTAATTCTAAGCCAACTGATTAATTTTCCTAACAAATATACTATATGGTCTTAAAAACAATGCAATCACACATAAATCAAACAATTAATTTAATTAAGTTAAAGAAATTAAAGCAACTAGATAATTAAAGGACTGAATTGAAATATTATTAAAGTCTAAAGGTTGAATTACAATTTTTAAGTGACTAAAATGCAAAACGGGACAAACTAGAGGACCCAAACCTGAACCTGCTAAGAGTTCTGACCCAAACCCACTGAATCAGCCCAAATCTCCTAGAACCGGCTCAAACCGGACAGTTCAGCCCAAACGGTCTAGCCCTAAACGGCCTGAACCGACTCCCGGGTCGCGAGTCGGGTTGCGGCCCCGTATCCATGCCCGTCTCAAAAACACGTGGGTCGTTTTGGCCCGTCTCAAAAACACGCGGGTCATTTTGACCCGTCCCCAAAACGACACCGTTCCCATTTGTTTATAAATCCCTCTTTTCCGAGCCCGATCGTCCATTTAGCCATTTCCTAACTCACCTTAACTCGGTTAACCTAAATTTCCTCTCAAATGCGATTTTTGGCAATTTCCGACCACCCTCTTTCCCTTTCCAATCATCTTCAACCTCATTCCGGTGACCGGAAACATTCCGGTGACCGGAAACATTCCGGTCATCTTTCCTGATCAAACCAAATTCTCCGGCTGCCATCTGCAACTTCCGGCCACCACTCCCGCTATCGCCAAAACCATAAATCTACCCCAAAGTCTCCTTTTTTTTTAATCCTAAGCCTAGATCTAAACCATGTTTCATCAGAAATGCCCAACTTCCCCTTAAATCTATCTACCCGAACCAAAAAATGCCTCACACTATCATTTTCGACTCCTTCAAACCCTAGCATTTAGATCCCACTTCCGACGGTGCTTATGGTCTCAACCACAACAAGATAAGGCTCAGTAACTCTCATCTGATTTCATTTATTTATCTATTTTTTCATTTTCGAATCTAAGCTTTAAACTGTGATCTAGGTTTATTTCTTACTTAGATTTTTGTCTTGGATCAAATTTTTGAGTTATTACTTTCGATATGTAGTTCTAGATATATGATTAGGGTTTCAGTTCTGAGAACCTAAGATTTAGGTCATTTTGGATTCTGTTTTTTTAGGAATTAGGCTGAACACTTATTACTTTTGCGGTTTGGTTGCAGGAACAGAAGAAGAGAAAGAGAGAGATACCTCTATAAAGCTTTCCGACAAAATGACGACCGCTCAGATCAACTCTCTAGCGCGACGTTTTAATTTCAGGCGACTCTCAGTATTCCTCGTCTTTCCTAGTTCCCCTATCCTTTTTTGGTAATTATTTCAAAATTATTGCGCATTGGTTGATGCCGTTTTGTCTCTCTTCGCATGTATTTATACCGGCTGTTAGCCATGACGTCATCATGCTTCGCTGGTGATGCCAGCTGGTTCTAGACGGGTTGTAATTCGCGTGAAATGGATGGAGCCAATAGCGGCATGCCACATGTCCATTGGTGCTCAATTTTGAGCGGGAAATAGAAATATAAATGGGTTGAAAGGGTTTTTTGTGTTTGTTGGGCTGGGTATGAGCTGTAATGGGTTGGTTAGCATAGGTTTTGGGTTTTGTTCGAAAAAAACAAACTTGTATATGGACTTTGGATATAAATGGACCCTCTTTATTTTATATTTGGTTTTTATTTATTGTTACTTATTTTATATATTTGAACTCGGACAAAAATTGGGTATCACACTGGTGTATGTTGAAACTGCCCGCACCGATTCCTCCTCTAAGTTAGAGGAAATTCTTGCCAAGAAGTCAAAGCCTATGCCAGTCACATCGTCGGCTGAGTCTGCCAAAATTTAAGAGGATGTTGGAGCCTCCACTGCCGTTTCAAAGCAGGGCTGGAAAGGGAAGAAAAGAATGGCGCCTGAACGTGAGAGCCTAACCATGAGAAAAATTCGTGCCAGAAAAAGGAAGAAGCCCATGTCAAACGGGAGGATGAGGTCTCTGAAGGGGAGTCTTCTTCTACCTAACTCCTTTGCATTTCATTTTTGCATATTCATATTCATTGTAACCCCCGTAGCCCGGCCTAGACGGTTGACCCGAACTACGAAGATCACACGGGGAAAACCAAAGTCAACCCGAAAGTCAACCTTGATTAACGACCCTTTTTTTTTTCTTTTTAAACTTGTCTAGATGCACATTAACCTTAGGTGTGATCACACGGACAACATACTCAAAAATCACAATCATCAGAGATTAAACAGGGACCCAATTGAACAAATTACAACTTTAGGGACCAAATTGTAATTTCTGATAATTAAAAGGACTTAACCCAAATTAAAGTTACCATCATGAAATTAATCAGGTTTCATGCTTCCCTGCCAAATTTCAGCTCAAACGGACATCCCAAACTCATACAAATGCACATACAAGATTCAGGACCAAAATGCAAACAATTTGAAACATATAACTGCCACATGTCAGCCCCAACGGTCGACCGTTCCGAAACGGGGGACAGCCCGTTCCGAAACGCGGGGCCGTTCCGAAACAGGCATAGCCCGTTTCGAAACGGGGGTCGGGCAGAGGCCTTTCCGTTTCGGAACGGTCTCACCCGTTTCGGACGCCTGGGTTCATGCAGGGCACCCGTTCCGAAACGGTGCAACATGTTCCGAAACGCCTAGCCCAGAATGCTGCATTTTGCTCACTCAAACACACAATTGGCCACCCGAACATGCTCCAAAAGCCACCAAACTTTGCCAACATACAATTCAACATAAAAGAGACATGCTTGCATCAACAATTCATCGGAAACACATCATATGCAAAAAAAACCCCAAATCTATAGGCATGCTTCCTACACAAGCAACACTTTAGGCATAAACCATCCAAACGATCTCAATTAAGCCACAACATGTTCCAACAACATTAACAACATTTAAAACATTTATGATTAATATAAACGATCACAAACACAACAATCCAAGAGGGATTCTACCCCCATTGCCCTTATTAACTATAGCTATTCACCAAGACATACGTCTCACTTGGAGTCCACCTTGAATCCCTTGCTCCTTGCTGTCCAAACTTCAAAGATCTGCATTGATGGACAAAAAGAGCGTAAGCACATAATGCTTAGTGAGGAAAGCTCAAAACCAAAACACCATCAATGCAGCGGGTCATAAACATATGTAAAACAAACCCGATTTGTTTACAAAACCTTGTTTGAAAACCTTTTCAACAACAAGCACCAACCATGCATAAACACCATATGCAAAGCTAAGACAAAACCATGGAAAAACCACTTCCATTTCACAACATACCTTTCATAAACTTGAAAGCCATTTCAACATAAATCCTTTAAAACCATTCCTCGACCAACCATCACATGCATTACACCAATGCAACATATAAACCATACTATCATCATCACATGCCTTTTAAAACAAGTCCCGCAAGACTTCAATGCATTTAAGATAATCATGCTCACATACATCATTTACCAAATGATAAACAACACTTGTTTAACCTAACAAGTAAACATGCATTCACATGCATCTTACACTTTTCACGCAACAATGCATCCTTTCAGGCAATTCATGCTTCACATGCAAACATGCATCATTTCAAGCATCTCATGCTTCACATGCAACCATGCATCATTCCAAGCATCTCATGCTTCACATGCAACCTTGCATCAAGAATATCATATTGGCCTTCAAGTGATCAATCACATCCACTTTTCAACTCAACACCCAATCGGATACGCGGATTCCGAGCGTTGTCCCTACGCTCCCTACACCCTACCCAATCCAAGGTCCTCGAATGAGCAACACATCCATTATGACCTTACAAGCCTAAGGTTCCCATGCATGGACTTTTAAACACCATACATCCTTAGCTTACCCGAGGTTCCCATGTATGGACAACCATACAACCTCAACATGCACAAGGTTCTCCCGTATGGACTTTTAACCACCATACAACCTTTGCATAACCGATTGGTAGTTGTAGAACATCATCTAACGAGATCCGGGACACCCCACCAAAGATCCACACATGGACTTAACACCGCCATTGTGATCTCAACAAGCACAAGGTCTTCACATATGGACTTTTAAACACCATATAACCTTTGCTTAACCAAGGTCCTCGAATGGGCAACAACCTCCATTATGACCTCATCTCGTTAGGAAACTTGAAGGGAGTTTACCCGGTCCACTCTTGACCACTCCACCTCCAAGGCGACTTTATTCACGGTGCACCCAACCCTATAGCCGGCTAACTATATCCGATCAAAGAACCAAGAACCACTTACATCACTCGCCAATATAACCATCTTACCACATCAATCCAATGTTTCACATGCATAACCAATATGCACAACCATGTCACATTTATCCAATGATTCACATGCATAACCAATATGCAAAACCATTCATAATAAACCAATGATTCACATGCATAACCAATATGCAAAACCATCATTCAACAACATTAACTCACTGTTTTAAAGCATTAAACAAAGCCAATGAACATCATGCAACATCATGCATCAAAACCACATATTCAATGTATAAAACCAAGGATCTCTTACCTTGAGCATCCTTTACATATGGCTTTCAAAACCAGCATTAAACCATGCTAAAATATGCTTTCAAAACAGATTTAAACCATGCAAAACACATGCATATCAATCATCAACCACAATTGCTCAAAAGCCAACTCATATCACTAACCAAGTAAGAAAACCATTTACTTACACTTGAGCTTAGCAAAGTTGTTTAGACTTAAACTAAGCTCCCAAAACCTTCAAACCTTTGGTTAAAAGCCGAAAACCAACTTCACTCACCGACAACCAAAACAAAGCTAGCTACCAAGCTTTCCTAGCTTCCGAAACCTTCCGCAAACACCTTCAAAGCTCAAGCATCAAACTCTCCTGTTTCAAGCACACAAAAACAGAATATTAATGCATCCTTATGCATTAAAACACCAGCAACAACAACACATCTCGCTGCTCATCACAAATCTAGCAATTCGGCCACCAAACACAACCGAAAACACCTCCAAACATTATCAAAACTTAACCCAGCCAAGATCTATCACTTCTAACCATTCTTATACATCAATTAACATCCAAAATGATTACAAACACATCCTTATACCTCCAGGTATAACAGATCACCAAAAACACTCCAAAAACAACCAAAAACACAAGCAAAACTTAGGAAATTCAACCTATCCGGGATTGCATTAGTTAAACATCAATTCTTAATCAATTTAGCATTCATTTAACATCATTTTGACACTTCAAAACACTGCCCAAACAGATCACACGAAAATTTCACCAAAATCGCCAAATCTTGCATTTTAGCCAAAAATCAAGATTTCTTTTGAAAAACCATTAACAAATCATGAAACAAGGATTGAGAACTTGGGAATTTCAATAAAGAACTTGAAGTTCAGAGGAGAAGGACGTTCTTACCTCCAAACTTGGATTTCTCCTTTTTAGAGCCAAAAAGCTTGATGAAACAACTTGCAAATTGAGAGGTTTTGTTGATGAGATGATTAGGAATCAAATGAGAGTTGAAATGGGAGATTTAGATGCCAAAATCAGAGAAAGAAATCTGGAGAATTTCGTTTGGTTTGAGAGAAAATGAGAGAAAAGGAAAATGGAGAGAAAATAGAAAAAGTAGTTAGAAAAGTAGTTAAAATGATTTCCCCCCTTTTCTTAATCTTTAAAATCAGAATAAGCCTTAAAATATCTTAGAAAAATCTGGAGAAATCCCCTTTGGAATAATAGCTCCTTAAAGATTCAAAGTTCCAATCCTTTATAAAATTGTCACCGAACTTTCAAAAATTACATTTTGGTCACTAGCCAAAATGTCAACCTTCCGAACCTCATTTTCCAAAATTGATTTCACAGTTCACTTTAATATAATAAAAGATGATTTTAGAACATTTTTCCATATTTTTAATGCAACCCGAACTAGGCTTTCCTAAATTCACTCTTATATATTCGATCAGCACTTTGACCGAACCGGTCAACGCCCAAAACTTCTAAGCCCAAAACCGGGGTGTTACAACTCTCCCCTCCTTAGGAAATTTCGTCCTCGAAATTTAACCGGCGAAAGAAAACCACAATCTTCTCAAACAACACACAAGGCAACACAAAAGCCTCGACCAACACTGAACACCTTCCACACAAAACCTCCACCAACCTAGCACCACCACTTGCTGTTCACAGAATCCAGAACACACAGAGATAGCCACAACTAAACCTCTCACATAACCAGACTGTACACAGCTCAAACTTCATCCTGAAGAACTTCAGCTCTTACAGCAGGCATCACTGCAACATACCATACCCAAAACCTGTTTACACAAAGACACAGCCAACCCAAACCTGCCACTAAGCAACCTTCTCTGCTTTCAAAGCCCTTGCAAAACCCCAAACCTCTTCCAAGAATTTCCCAACAAGCAAAAATCCTTAAACATCAACCGCTTACTCAAACCCCTCAACGAAAACTGATAAAACCTCACAACTGCTGCTACCATTACCATAACAGCTCACCAGGAACACTCACCCAGATTCCAAGAATCACATCACAACCCCAACTTGACTCCGCCAGCCGTTTCACACCACCAACCAACTTTCACAAGAACCCAAACAACCAACAAAACTTCAATCTTTCATTGACCTTCCACTTCAAACTTCAACCATAACACTTACCACACAAACACATCGCCCAGCTTAAACATACAAACCATCTTCTTAACTTCTCAAAGGTCACTGAGAACCAGCACTTACAAACACAACTCTTCCACAACAACAAAAAAAAACCAAGCTACTTCAGCTCTTGGAAATACAACCATCAAGCTGCAACATCACTTATCACCAAGGAACTACCCCTTCCACCTAGCTATTCAAACCACTAAACCGATTCTAAACTCAACCGATACCACCCAACACCAAACCACTAAACTCCTTGAACATCAACACTACCCTACTACCAGCAACTACACCACTCTCACTTTCACTAGCAACCAGCTTGATATACCCCACTACTAACTATCACCCATCACCAAACAACCTCTGAAAACCCATCGTCCAACCTAATCCAACACACTAACAGATTCGATTAGTTATTAGCGAGTGTGAACATCGTATGCATGATCACCAACATGCCCTATCAATGTCTGATGTACATGAATGCAAAACCTCTAATGTCATGCCACATGTATGCATGGACCAACATATATAATATAGTATATAACAATGATTTTAACTGTGCGTGAATGCCAATTCACACCCTCCAATAACATCCTCAAATCCGTCAAAGAGCAACCTCCTATCCCACTTCTAACTTATCTAACTCCAACATACCAACAACCACAACTACAAAATACTTACCAAGCCTTCTTCATACCCAAGACATTTCCAAACTACAACTATTACTCCAACATACTATCAGCAAGACTAAACTTACCACGCAAGGAAAACCAACAAAAACCAACTAAGGCAACTAGAGCAAAGATTACTAAACAAGATTACCTGAAGGCACAACACCACCCTGAAGCTTCATCAAACGAGCTCTCTTCCTTGCGGAACCACCATCCTCCTGCCACACCACTGCAGCACCAGCTAACACATTAGGGTCACCACCAACTCCTTGCGATAAAGAGCCTTGGCTATTACGAGCCATCATCAAACAATCACGCCTCATGTGTCCAGCAGACCCACATTTCCAGCAATTCTCATTTCCCACACTCTTCACATCCTTCTGCTTTTTCCGCAACCTCTGAACCTTGCCTCGGCCGTGCCCACGACCTTTCTGAGACTCTTTAGCTAACACCAAAGCTAACTTCGCACCACGAGGACAATCACGCTTAACATGCACTTTGGAACCACAATTCCAACAAACACCTGCACCCCAACAATTCCCAACATGTTGCCTTTCACAACGGTCACACACAGATGACTGAGCTTCCACTCCTTGCTCAAGCAATACTTGCTCAACAACAGCACTACCCGCGCCTTGTTCAACCTTTAGGAACTTCCTCCCAAGATACCTCTCATAAAAAGCAGATACAAAGAAATCCCAATCAATATCATGGATATGTGACGCAACTGCCACAGATGTCCACCAGGCACATGCATCCTCTAACATCAGAGAAACAACACTCCCCAGCTTACAAGCAAGATCACAGCCTTCCTGATCCAAGATCAGAACCACACTGGCCAACCAGGCCTCAAACATCACCGAGGAAGAACCATGATACTCCACAGCTCCCAAATCAAGCAAACATTGCTTCGGCAAACCCTTACATCCCACAGTCAGCACATCTACTGACTTTACCTCAACCATAGCCTGAGATGTTCCCAACACCTCCTGCTCAGCAGATGATGAACTCTTCACCACAGAACCCACTTCTTTCCCTTGCCTTACCACCTCAACACTAGGCACAGAAGACAGAGACAAAACTCCACTACCAAAGGGTGAATTCCTTGCCTTAACAACCTGCCCCAAGGCAGCAACCATCTCCCTCATACGCCAATCCTCCACTGACTTTGCCATACCACTAACAACAACAAACATACAATCACAACAAACAAACAAACCAGTTAGACCAGCATTAGCAAGGATTCAAATTCCAACTCCAAAGTAACACAATAGCTATATTAATAAGGCAATGGGTATCCCGAATCCTCCCCTTTACATGACATAACAGCCAGCACAACATGGATATCACAACATCAAGCATATCAAACAACATACTTTGATCATGCTTACATCCAACAGCATCCACATGCCACAGCATACTAGCAACATAACATACAACTTACACATCCATCAAGCATAACACAAGCATAAGACCAGCTCACAACATCAGCTTAACATCAGCACAAACCACATGAGCTCAACCAAAATTCATAACCACAAAACATGCTTGAAAAAAAAATCAGCAACATGCTCAGAAACACACGTTTCAACCAACACACATCAAAGTAACATCAAACACACATCACAACATCTTACCGTTTTCCCCAAGCATTCGCAACACAGCTCTGATACCACCGAATGTAACCCCCGTAGCCCGGCCTAGACGGTTGACCCGAACTACGAAGATCACACGGGGAAAACCAAAGTCAACCCGAAAGTCAACCTTGATTAACGACCCTTTTTTTTTCTTTTTAAACTTGTCTAGATGCACATTAACCTTAGGTGTGATCACACGGACAACATACTCAAAAATCACAATCATCAGAGATTAAACAGGGACCCAATTGAACAAATTACAACTTTAGGGACCAAATTGTAATTTCTGATAATTAAAAGGACTTAACCCAAATTAAAGTTACCATCATGAAATTAATCAGGTTTCATGCTTCCCTGCCAAATTTCAGCTCAAACGGACATCCCAAACTCATACAAATGCACATACAAGATTCAGGACCAAAATGCAAACAATTTGAAACATATAACTGCCACATGTCAGCCCCAACGGTCGACCGTTCCGAAACGGGGGACAGCCCGTTCCGAAACGCGGGGCCGTTCCGAAACAGGCATAGCCCGTTTCGAAACGGGGGTCGGGCAGAGGCCTTTCCGTTTCGGAACGGTCTCACCCGTTTCGGACGCCTGGGTTCATGCAGGGCACCCGTTCCGAAACGGTGCAACATGTTCCGAAACGCCTAGCCCAGAATGCTGCATTTTGCTCACTCAAACACACAATTGGCCACCCGAACATGCTCCAAAAGCCACCAAACTTTGCCAACATACAATTCAACATAAAAGAGACATGCTTGCATCAACAATTCATCGGAAACACATCATATGCAAAAAAAACCCCAAATCTATAGGCATGCTTCCTACACAAGCAACACTTTAGGCATAAACCATCCAAACGATCTCAATTAAGCCACAACATGTTCCAACAACATTAACAACATTTAAAACATTTATGATTAATATAAACGATCACAAACACAACAATCCAAGAGGGATTCTACCCCCATTGCCCTTATTAACTATAGCTATTCACCAAGACATACGTCTCACTTGGAGTCCACCTTGAATCCCTTGCTCCTTGCTGTCCAAACTTCAAAGATCTGCATTGATGGACAAAAAGAGCGTAAGCACATAATGCTTAGTGAGGAAAGCTCAAAACCAAAACACCATCAATGCAGCGGGTCATAAACATATGTAAAACAAACCCGATTTGTTTACAAAACCTTGTTTGAAAACCTTTTCAACAACAAGCACCAACCATGCATAAACACCATATGCAAAGCTAAGACAAAACCATGGAAAAACCACTTCCATTTCACAACATACCTTTCATAAACTTGAAAGCCATTTCAACATAAATCCTTTAAAACCATTCCTCGACCAACCATCACATGCATTACACCAATGCAACATATAAACCATACTATCATCATCACATGCCTTTTAAAACAAGTCCCGCAAGACTTCAATGCATTTAAGATAATCATGCTCACATACATCATTTACCAAATGATAAACAACACTTGTTTAACCTAACAAGTAAACATGCATTCACATGCATCTTACACTTTTCACGCAACAATGCATCCTTTCAGGCAATTCATGCTTCACATGCAAACATGCATCATTTCAAGCATCTCATGCTTCACATGCAACCATGCATCATTCCAAGCATCTCATGCTTCACATGCAACCTTGCATCAAGAATATCATATTGGCCTTCAAGTGATCAATCACATCCACTTTTCAACTCAACACCCAATCGGATACGCGGATTCCGAGCGTTGTCCCTACGCTCCCTACACCCTACCCAATCCAAGGTCCTCGAATGAGCAACACATCCATTATGACCTTACAAGCCTAAGGTTCCCATGCATGGACTTTTAAACACCATACATCCTTAGCTTACCCGAGGTTCCCATGTATGGACAACCATACAACCTCAACATGCACAAGGTTCTCCCGTATGGACTTTTAACCACCATACAACCTTTGCATAACCGATTGGTAGTTGTAGAACATCATCTAACGAGATCCGGGACACCCCACCAAAGATCCACACATGGACTTAACACCGCCATTGTGATCTCAACAAGCACAAGGTCTTCACATATGGACTTTTAAACACCATATAACCTTTGCTTAACCAAGGTCCTCGAATGGGCAACAACCTCCATTATGACCTCATCTCGTTAGGAAACTTGAAGGGAGTTTACCCGGTCCACTCTTGACCACTCCACCTCCAAGGCGACTTTATTCACGGTGCACCCAACCCTATAGCCGGCTAACTATATCCGATCAAAGAACCAAGAACCACTTACATCACTCGCCAATATAACCATCTTACCACATCAATCCAATGTTTCACATGCATAACCAATATGCACAACCATGTCACATTTATCCAATGATTCACATGCATAACCAATATGCAAAACCATTCATAATAAACCAATGATTCACATGCATAACCAATATGCAAAACCATCATTCAACAACATTAACTCACTGTTTTAAAGCATTAAACAAAGCCAATGAACATCATGCAACATCATGCATCAAAACCACATATTCAATGTATAAAACCAAGGATCTCTTACCTTGAGCATCCTTTACATATGGCTTTCAAAACCAGCATTAAACCATGCTAAAATATGCTTTCAAAACAGATTTAAACCATGCAAAACACATGCATATCAATCATCAACCACAATTGCTCAAAAGCCAACTCATATCACTAACCAAGTAAGAAAACCATTTACTTACACTTGAGCTTAGCAAAGTTGTTTAGACTTAAACTAAGCTCCCAAAACCTTCAAACCTTTGGTTAAAAGCCGAAAACCAACTTCACTCACCGACAACCAAAACAAAGCTAGCTACCAAGCTTTCCTAGCTTCCGAAACCTTCCGCAAACACCTTCAAAGCTCAAGCATCAAACTCTCCTGTTTCAAGCACACAAAAACAGAATATTAATGCATCCTTATGCATTAAAACACCAGCAACAACAACACATCTCGCTGCTCATCACAAATCTAGCAATTCGGCCACCAAACACAACCGAAAACACCTCCAAACATTATCAAAACTTAACCCAGCCAAGATCTATCACTTCTAACCATTCTTATACATCAATTAACATCCAAAATGATTACAAACACATCCTTATACCTCCAGGTATAACAGATCACCAAAAACACTCCAAAAACAACCAAAAACACAAGCAAAACTTAGGAAATTCAACCTATCCGGGATTGCATTAGTTAAACATCAATTCTTAATCAATTTAGCATTCATTTAACATCATTTTGACACTTCAAAACACTGCCCAAACAGATCACACGAAAATTTCACCAAAATCGCCAAATCTTGCATTTTAGCCAAAAATCAAGATTTCTTTTGAAAAACCATTAACAAATCATGAAACAAGGATTGAGAACTTGGGAATTTCAATAAAGAACTTGAAGTTCAGAGGAGAAGGACGTTCTTACCTCCAAACTTGGATTTCTCCTTTTTAGAGCCAAAAAGCTTGATGAAACAACTTGCAAATTGAGAGGTTTTGTTGATGAGATGATTAGGAATCAAATGAGAGTTGAAATGGGAGATTTAGATGCCAAAATCAGAGAAAGAAATCTGGAGAATTTCGTTTGGTTTGAGAGAAAATGAGAGAAAAGGAAAATGGAGAGAAAATAGAAAAAGTAGTTAGAAAAGTAGTTAAAATGATTTCCCCCCTTTTCTTAATCTTTAAAATCAGAATAAGCCTTAAAATATCTTAGAAAAATCTGGAGAAATCCCCTTTGGAATAATAGCTCCTTAAAGATTCAAAGTTCCAATCCTTTATAAAATTGTCACCGAACTTTCAAAAATTACATTTTGGTCACTAGCCAAAATGTCAACCTTCCGAACCTCATTTTCCAAAATTGATTTCACAGTTCACTTTAATATAATAAAAGATGATTTTAGAACATTTTTCCATATTTTTAATGCAACCCGAACTAGGCTTTCCTAAATTCACTCTTATATATTCGATCAGCACTTTGACCGAACCGGTCAACGCCCAAAACTTCTAAGCCCAAAACCGGGGTGTTACATTCATGTTCATGTATTTTTATTTTTCTGTTTTTCTTGTATAAATGTGTTGTTTCATGCATTGAGGGCAATGCACATCTTGGGTTTGGAGGTGTGTATTTTCTCACATTATGCCATATCATGCATTTCACGTTTAAATGTTTTGTTTGCAATGTAGTTCATGTAGAATAGTTGCATATCGAACCATTAAAAAAGTGAAAAAGAAAATTTTGTCTCGGCCGAAATTTGAAGTTTGTTAACAATTGATTAGGCAAGCTTATTTTGATCCTAGTTGTCTACCCAATGATGAATTTTTAATCTTCAGTTCGCCATGCCAAGTTTGCTTGCCAATTGATCTCTAGTTTAGGAAATTGATTTACACTTAGCACGTGGTATGTATCTAGTTCCCTAGCAAACTTACATTATTTGAAACCATGCTCAAATTAAAAAAACAAAAAGAAAAAAGAGTATGATGCCAGAGTAGAAAGTAAAGAAAGGAAGCAACAATGTTCTACCAAGGCAAAAAATTAAACTCTTCTCTACATAGGGATAATAAGTACTTAGGGCTTTGTGGTTTGCTCCCTCAAAGTTCTTAAGTCCAAAACCTTAGAGTATGAGTTGAAGAGAAAGCCTAGTGGTAACTGGATTAAGGTGGGGATTCGTGGTTTGCTCCCTCTTATTACTCATGCTAAACAGTGCCATGAAGCTAGCTTAAGATAATTCTAACACCCTGCGGCAAGAAAAAGAATAATGTAAATCTGAGTTTAGGAAGTAGAATTTGGCTAAGGGGGGTGAAAGGATAATTAGATGCATACTGCCCACACTATGCACACAAATCACGCACTTATACTAGAGTTATATTGTTGCGCTTGAATTATTTTTTTCTTGGCATTCCGCACTGTGATTTCTGAGGGCAGCATTAGCATCGAAAACTGCTTGCCAGTATTTGTTGGCATTCCAAACAAACTTTTGTCGATGTATTATTTTAACTGTTTTTTTTTGTTTTTCTTTCTTTTACATTACTTGAGGACTAGCAATGAACTGGATTTGGGGGGTGTTACCTCCTCAAAAGTACTGTATTGAAGCCTATATTGATATGCTTTTGCTTGTTTTCGAGTACATTTAGTGACATTAATCTGTTAGGATCATGCATTCTCATCAAGGAGTTAGTATGCTGCTTATGCCAGTATGATGGGTTTTTTTTAGTGGCCTTTGTGCAGGTTGGTAGGAGGAATGGACACATGAACACAATTAGGAGTACCAAGATGAATGCTAAGTGTTGTGGGCACAGATGGACCAGTGGTGTACCAAGCATTTGTTGGCAGAGAGATGCATTTGATGCCATCCCAAGAGATGATGAACCCCCGAAAAAATAGAAAAGGAATAGAGTCCTAAAAGATTGCAATTGGATCAACTTCTGAAAAATAGCGGATAAGGTGGTGCCAAGCGATGTTGGAAAAGTTTTGTCAAGCTTAGATGCCAAGGCAACATCGGCATGATGACGTCAACCCTAGCCTGATAAGTTATCACACCGAGTTGATAAGATGTCAAAAATGATCGGATAGTCTTCTATCTCTTATCCTTTGATCATTTCAAATTCAAATGCAAAGGCTTATCTTATACTTTCCCACGCACGCATATATAAATACCAACTGATCAAGCATTTAGAGAGAGGAGGAGAAGAATTGAGAGTGATCGGGTGAAGACCTAGAGTGATTAGAGTAAGGCATTGGAGTGACTGGCGAGTGACGGCCGGCTGCACCGAGGAAGGGTGGTTCAACCTCTTGGCCGAGAGCATAGCGTGGAGGGTTGAATCGAGAGACCCCTCTTCCTTTTCCCTTGGCACAAGTTGTTTATCTTTAGTTTTTTTAATGGTGATGTTTTTGAAAACGATTATGGTTGTGTTGGTTAATCCCCTCACCATAAACTAATTTTATAGTTGGTGAGGGATGTTTGGATTAAATATTGGCTTTATGCCTTAGTTCCTTTATAATAAATCTGTTTTCGGCAAAGTTTTTCTATTCGGAAGACTTTAATTTTTCCTAAGTACTTTGCCAAGCGAGAGCTGTCAAAGTTAGCCTATTGGCTCCCAATATCTTAACAGAATTGAGCTCACAATGATTAAGTTGTTGAATATTTGGGAGAGAAGCTTCGAGAGAAGTCATTCAACTAGATTAACTTACTTCGAAAATGAAATCTACCCCCTCGAAGTATAGATTGGTTCTGATCAAATTGGTTTAAGAAAAACATACACTATAGAGATATAGGGGTTTTTACTTGGCCAATTTAGGGCAATGACCATTGAGAGAGGCTTTTCTAATGTTGAATCTGCTCGGCAAACAATGCCAAGACAGTTTTGCCAACAAGAGCTAGCATGAACCATGTTGAAACCAGGAATTCCCCACCAACAGTCATCATTCATTCAGAATCATATTCCTTGCCGTCATTTTATTTTCCTTTAATTTCCTTAGTAATAAAACCAATTCTTCTAAACAAACATATTTTCTTCCAAAGCAAGTAACAATCAAAAAATCGAATTCAAGACAATCTCTTTGGGATTGATAACTCAGCTTACCAAGCTGTATTACTTGTAGACCGTGTATACTTGCACGCAAAAGACTCTTGGCATAACTTGCCCAATACATACCATTTATACCTTTTACCAGCATTCATTTTTACACACTCCCAAAAGAGTACAAGATGGGAATTGTAATCAGTGGGAGGGCTTCTTCCAGAGCCTTACTAGCAATGATATGACATGGAGAGCCTCTTGGATGTACCTTGTTCTGATCCTGTATAGATGATGGACTGGGTTCCCCTCATGGGCTTATAGGGAGCCACCAGCTATGCACCCTCCCATGTGCAGCGACATTACGGATCCCGCGAATTCATTCCAGCCACCCACGGGCTACAAGAGGAAGAGTTTGCATATGTGGAACCTAACTCGGCAACATGGGTTGAGAAGATGGTACACGAATGGGAAAAGAGCAGCGACATGGAAATAACACTATTTGACGGAGTCACATTCGGCTATACATAATGGAGAAGGCAAATGGTAAATAACCTAGGTGCCTCAGCTCTAGTAAACAGAACAAGCAACACACAGTCTGGTGCCCTCATGATAGAGTTGGAGGTCTACAAGAAGGATTTCGAGAGAGAAAGAGGCACTGTGGAAGATAGATATTGAGCTCGAGGGGAAGCTTGTCGCTGAAGAATACCATAGAGAGTTACTGAGCTCCATATGAAAGATGTTAGGGAGCCAACCTTGGAAAACAACCAATTAATGGCGAAAGCGGCACGAGCCAGCAGTTTTAGATCCCAGAAGAAGAAAAAACAATGTTTATGGAACTAAAAGAATTGAAACACTGACAATGTGAGGCCCGAAAGCAGAAAGAGAAAATAGATAAACTTTCTTATGAGAGACGACACTTGGAAGATCAGTACCTTGAGGCACACAACATCATTAACAAGTACCGTACGTCAAATCAAGATTTGCAAGCAAAGATAAGTGAAGAAGAGGTAAACGACGCTGAATTCAAGTTACTCCGCTAAGACATTAAGAACCAGAAAGCACAATTGCAAGCACACAAGAGTCACATCCATACACACCTAGAGGACTGGGATTATGAGAAAATCCAGTGTGCTGGTTCAAAACAGGTTGTGAATGTTGCATGCCTAGGGAGATAATTATACATCGACCACCTAACTTCTTAATTACGAAAGGCGGTCTCCAAGGCGCATGAGTTAAAGGATAGAACCGAGTCACGAGAGAGAGATTCCTCTAAACTGGGCATGACGAGCAGTTATTTTTGAATTTTCTAGATGATGCCATTGAGCAATACTAGCAGACGAGCATGGTCTTCGGTCGTGTTCAGAGAGAAACTGCCCTAGTTTTACAGATCGAGTAGCCAACCCTGAAGCGCATCAAAGAAGCAGAGGAGTAGTGGAGCCACTTGGAGTCTTTATTTTTTTTTCAAATAATGTGTACATGAACTTCATGATCAATGAAACTTGCTTTTGAATATTGAATACCAATGGTCTTGCATCATTCATCATCCATTTTCATTACATCAGAATAACTTTCATCTAATTAAATAAACCAATAAATTAACTACGGGAAGTTCAATGGTAGCAGATCGCAGCAAAATTACGCACTCATACGGTACCCATTCCCAAACTAAGAAAATGGAAATGGACAACAAAATGCCAGTCGTGGAAGTTAGCTTGAAGGGAGCCCAAGACAAGCTTGAGAGGATTAAGTAGGATCTGAAGGACGAGATTACCTTGGCCTAAAAAAGCACTATCAGCCATATAGCTTCCATGCTGGGTTATAAGATCCCTAATGCAAGAAAACGGTTGAAGCAGTTGACACAACCTTACCAACACCAGGGGTGACTCCTGAAGTACTCCCGCTCAAGACATTCCAGATCCACCTGGCCAAAACTTCTGCCCGAGATCCAACCGAATCTGTGATAGGCTTTAAAGACAATCAAGACATCGAGGTTCTAGATCTCGATGAGATTGCTGACAAGGCCAAGCAGATAAAAAGTTAGAAGATCGTTGTGACAAGATGGAAGGGATCAACAAAGCTTTACAAGGGGTTACCATTCATGGGGGCATTAATACCCGAGAGCTAAGTCTGGTCGCCGATCTTGTGATTCCTCCAAAATTTAAAGCCTAGACTTTGAGAAGTACGGTGGGACCGCCTTTCCTTTAGCGCATCTCACCATGTATAATAGGAAAATGTTCTTATATTTGGATAACGAAAAAAATGCTTATACACTGCTTCTAGGACAACTTGACCGGATTTGTAGCATGTAACTGATATGATTCCAAACCGGCTCCTGCTCCAAGGAATGGAACAAATGCCCAATGAGAGCTTTATACTTATCTATATTAGGGACACATTAGATTCAAGTAAGATACGTAACCTTATCTATGACATTAAGTTTAGGATTATCAATAAACAACCAATGTTATGAAGCTTCATATATACATTCACATCAAACAATACATCACTCTTATACTTAGCGAAAATACATACTAAATGATTGTAGTAAAAGAAACAATTAAAGCATGCTAAATATTTAATAGGTTTCAAGTGATGATCTTAACTTGGTTACCACTAATCTTTAATTATCACCATTTTAAACTTAACTACATTAGGTTCTGATTTAAAGACGAAATTTGGTTTACAATGGTTCAACTCGAATCCAAAAATTTTACTAAGATCACAAAGAGAAAGCAAGGATCGTTCAAGATCTTAAACATGCAAGATTCACAAACAAATGAAACATGTCTAAAAATATTCAACTAGAGATTTACTTGACACTCTAGCATAACAACAGGAATGACTAACTTGTCTCACAAGTTCGTACTCGAATGACCCCAAATAAAGTTAACTTTTTTTGCAAGCTAATGCTTGATCAAGATTGGATACAAAGTAAGATTTCTTAAAATTTTCATTTCCTAATTACCTACGATTTTAGTTTCGTTTTCAAGGTGATCAAAACCTTTAAGGGAATGACTCCTTATTCAAGGAACACGTTCAACCTAAGATTTGCTACTACTTAATCAAATATAGTCAATTTATCTTAATCCGATTTATATCAAACTCCAAACTTCTTTTATAGCATACCAATATCTAAAAACCATTTATTATAACAACTTGTACAAACATGTGCATACCTTAACCATAGCACATTTGACATCTATGTTTTACACATTTAAGCTTTTTAAACAAAAGAAGAGAACTTAACTAATGGATAAAATCATTTCAAACCCAACATCCTATATCAATCTTAACCTATAGCACAAGCAAGATAATCAACCATTTGACATATCCACCTAAAATATCTAGATACCAAATCCATGATTTCAAACAACTACTAATTATCTAACATGGCTATAAATATCAAATAACAACCAGCCAACCAATATATAAAGGCCTTACAACATATAGTTTAAGTGTTATACATGCCAAAAAGGGTAGATTGTATGCACTAATTTAGACTATTGTGCCACCATACAAGGAGTTTTAGGATAACAAAGGTTCTACTTATAAGCTTCAGAATGTGACTAGCAATGTTTGCACCCGATTGAAACACAAAACTTTAAACAACCTGCAATGCATGATAATGAATGGATTAGGCTTATATAGACTAAGTGGGGTAGTAACCATAATAGAACAAAGTAATGAACAATAAAGAAGCAAAATGATCAATCATAAGATTTTATAAGCATTTATATTACTCTTAACGTACAATGTCTTATTGTAAAGGCTTAATTCGGAAGCTTATTCAAAACTTATGAATCACAGAATGTGCCATGCTTACCAAAAGCCTTATCAAAGTTTATCGGAGTACTTTCAATATTTTTTTTTGGAATTTTATTTGATTTCTCACAAGGTTCTTGTCTTTTAGAAAGTTTTCCTTGGATCACATTTGGTCATGAATAGCATTGGTCTGTGTTTGACCTTATAGGTCCGTATTACACATAGCACAAAGCACATAGAAATGGCTAGTGACTGAACATAACGATCCTAACTTCTCACTATCCAACCAAACTGTCGTCAATCTCCTTACATCTCCCCTGTTACCTCCTACTGTCACCAATATAACACATATAACGGGTCGTCACCCGAGCCGTAGCTCATGGACCGTGGTCCTAAAGTATACCATGTATTATGCCAAAGTGTCCAAGAGATTCAATTGAATAGGCAACTTAGATATCTTATGCATTAAAGTTATGAGAGATTTCTTTTTTTTGATCGGCAACTGTATGATTTTATTATAAAGTAAAAAACATACAGCTTGACGGATCACACGCCTCGTTAAAAACCTTCCTAAACCTAATGGAGGAAAAGAGTACGATGCGATCCGTCGAATACAAAAAGAACAAAACACCAATTCATATACATGCCACAAAAGTCGAAATTCTGTCCACACCCTCTTTCGCTAAGACATCCGCGAAGCCATTCGCCTCCCTCGGCACATAGCAGAATTGAATGTCATACGCGACTTGACAAGCTTGATCTATCGCCAAGAAAACCTCCCACAACCTCCAAGGACGTTTTGCAGATTGTGTAACCCAGCTCAACGCCACTTGAGAGTCCGACTCTATGATAACACATCCACTTCGCCATTCCCTCTCCTGTATCATACCCAAGGCAAAAGCTATCGCTCGCACTTCCGCTTCGTTCGAATCCATCACACCTAAAGGTCCTGAGAACAAAACCAATATACGGCTGTCTTCATCTCGCATTACGCCACCAAACCCCGCCGGACCCGGCTTGCCACGCGCCGATCCATCCGTGTTAAATTTTAGCACGCCCCTTAAAGGAGGCTGCCAGCACCGTCCCACCCTCACTCTTTTTGGTTGCGCACTAACCTCAAACTGAGCAGGACATGTCCACCATATGGATTCCGGGAACATCTCACCTCGCCTATCAACCTTTATCCAGTAGTATGATCTCAATTTCACCAAGAAGCATAATTCAGCGAAATTCAAACGTTTCCCACGGAAAATATATTCATTTCTCGCTAACCACAACGACCAAAATAATGCAGCAACACTCGCAATCCACCACATTTTCATGCAACCCGTAAAAACGCTATGGAAATCAATTACAAAAAATGCATCAAAACTAACCGGGAAAGTTGTGTCGATTCCCCACCATTGTCGTATCCATACCCAAGCTGATCGCGCAAAGCAACATTCATACAAAATGTGAGCAATGCTCTCCTCCTCCGTCGTACACCAAGGACAACGTATGTTGAGCTTCTAGCTCCTTAAGGCCTTACTTATTTCTTCTTTTCAGTATCTTATAACATATGTTGAGCTTCTAGCTCCTTAAGGCCTTAGAATTCATGAACTAATAACTTTGATGTTCAATTCCTTTATTAGAATCTTATGGACTTATTGGTTAGTAGTTAGCTTCAAGCTGTAACACCCCAAAATTTGGTCTAGTCGGAATTGGGTTCCGGTGATCGGAATCTTGCACCGATAAAGTCTAAATGTCGTATCGGTTTTTGACCGCAAGGTCAATTTATTGGTTTGGATCTCTAATTGAGTTAGAGCATCAAGTATGGACCTTATTGAATTCATCGAAAACCTTTTAGTGACTATATTATAGAAATTTAAAGTTTGGGGGTACAAGTGAAGTTTCTATGAGTTGAAGGACTAACCTTGCGATTAGCCCCTCCACAAATTTCAGTTACTCCCCGTGGAGTGATCTGGTGAAGTTGCTTCCTTATAAGGAAATCTCCTCTAATAAAAGAAAGGGGATAATGATAGTTAAAAACTTACATGATACTTCAATGAGCAAGCATCTCTCTATTACTTCACCTTCAACATCTTCTACCTAAGCTAGCACCTCCATTGGAGCTTGAATCAAGCTTGAATTTTCTTCGATTTATTGTTATCGAAACGTTGCTAGTGATCGGGTAAGCTACAACCCTCAATTTATTGATCAATTCCATGGATATATTAAGCTTAACCCTAAGTTAGGTTTAGCTATCCGTGGAAAACCCTTAATTTATTGATCATAATGTTGATTCTAACACGCTCCTCTTGATTTCCTAGCTCAAGAAGACGAAAAGGAGCATCCATCGACCTCACCGAAGGCTAGGAACAAGGGGATTGTCATCTGAGAGCCTTGAAAGCTTCGGATTATAGAGGTGAGTGTAGTTGGATTCTCGGGATTAGGCAATGAGCCTTCCCGATTTCATTATTATTGACATTGATTAAATAGCTAACATTGTCTTTAAGGGTATTGCATCAGATTGTTAATCGGACATATTGGTAAACATCGGTAAGTTTGGTAATGTATATCAAACATGGATATTGTCATTGTCATGGTGTATCGGAATTGGCATAGTTATTGTTATCGAAATATTGTAAATGAATCATTAGTCATTGATATTGTCATCGAGATCACTGAATATGGTAAAAGTTATGGTTTTGGTCATAAGACATTAATATCATAATATTGCTTATTGATGGATACATTGAAAACATCGATTATTGAATTTGTCATTGAATATTGAGCATTGATATTGTCATTGAAACCTTGGATTCAAAAGGACATTGGATACAATTGGCATGACATAGAATTCACTAGCTCAGTATACGTGTGGACTACGGTCCTAGGGCTACGACATATGTTTATATGGCGAGGCGTTGCATTATTGGTCATTGGCGAGGCGGAGGGATTAGTCCATTTATTGATTTGGCGAGGTGTAGGAATTCCCATATTCACTATCTTGATTCGATCCAAGGCTTAATAAGGAAACAAGAGGAAGTTGATATTGACTGCGAATATTGCATTAATAATATAGACTCACTTCATTTATATTGCTTAATACTTGTTTTAGAATGCATACCATTGTTTTAATGTCGTTTAAGGCTACCTCACTTAGACTTTGCAAGTCTAATGTATTCAATTTCCATGTATTTTAGGTTAAAGAGTTTATCGTTGTTGAAGATCAGAGGAGTTAGAGTTTGACACCTCACATTATTACTTCTTCTAATTAAATCCCTAAATTCAAGTTTTTCTAATTAACCACATTAATTCATTTTTATTCATGCATTTTTAGTCCAAAACACCTTTTAAATTAATTCCTACACTTCTAAAGATAAAAAATCACTTTAACAACATTTTTAAAATCATGCAATAAGTTTAAGATCAAACTAGAAATTTAAACAAAATTTAAAACAAAAAAAGTTACCGAAATCGTGAACAATTTTCCAAGCACGTGAAAGCAACCTAAAAATCACAAACAACACAAACAAAACACCAAAATTCAACCAAGAACAACAATAAAATAAACATAAAAAATAAAGAAAGGATAAAAAAATTTACCGAGAAATCGAAGAACGATGAACTCGAACTCAAGCTTCTCGAAATGCTCTAAACCACCCCCGGAAAATTGCTCCAAACTCGAATTTCTCCTCCAAAAATTTACAGCCAACTCAAGAAGAATTCAGAGAATTTTTCGGATTTTTCTTGACCCTTTTTAGTGTTTTTTCTCTCAAATTTGGCGTGTTGAACAATGAAGCATTTGGGGGGGTGGGGGTTTATAGTTGATTTCTATCTTCAAAATCAAGCCAAATTCGGATTTCAATCCCCGAATTGAAGCTAAAATCATTTTAAAGGGTTTTAAAGTAAAAATTAGGGTCTAGGATAAAAAATGAGGTTTTTTGAAAAAAGGAAACAAAACTTAAAAAAGAGTTCTTTAGGGAAAATAAAGTTTATTTTAAAAATGGGTTGTTTTAAAAGAAAAACTTTAAAAAATGGAAAAATGAAAATGATTTTAAAAAGAGTGAAAAATTCTTTTGAAAAAAAAGGAAAACACAAAATGGTAAAAAACATAAAAAATGAAAAAAAGGTGAAAAAATGTAAAAAGAGTTTTAGCTTAGAAAATAAAAAAAATAAAAAGAAAATAAAAGCTTTTAAAAGGAATAATAAAAGGGTAAAAATCAAAAGAATAAAAAGTTTGCTTGCTTGTATAAGAAATAGATGAAAACTTAGGATTAGGGACTAAGCTTAGATAGAGACTTGTTTGTTGAAAAATGTTCTTCATAAAAATAAAATACACTTAAGCAAACATAAACCTTAAATTAGGAATAAAAGACTTAGACATTTTTAGGGCTTTTAAATATTTGAACTTAGAATAAAAATAAAATGCTCAACGCACTTAAATTTCTTTGTTGCTTGAAAAGTGAAAACATAATCTAATGTAGTGTCTTATCAAACGGGAATGACGGGTTAGCGCTAGAAATGTTGGCGGTGATTTAAGTTCATCTCCCGGGTGATAACGCCGTTAAAATAGACTAATATTCATTAAACGGACAAGTAAAGTCGAACCTTTGTGAACTTGCAAATTCTAGTTTTAAAAACGATTTAAAAACCAATTAGGTACCAATTTTGTGCGTCGTGGGGGTGCTAACCCTACCCCACGCGTAACCGACCCCCGAACATGTTTTCTGATTTTCGCAGACCAAAACGTTGTTTTATTAAAACAAAAAAAGTGTTATTAAAATAACCCTATTTTTAAAAGTGATCCAATCACACTTTTTTCAAAAAGATTGGTGGCGACTCTGTTGATTTTTAAAGTGTCTTCCAAAATAGTCGAAGCCTCCCGTAAAAAGGCGGTTGCGACACCAGCTCCAGCCCCAACTCCGGTCTCACCACCTGCAGGTGGTCCACCCGGAGGAGGAGGCGGTAGATTTTCTACTCGCTCTTCCGGCCCATTCTCGGCCATAACTCGGGCATTGCTTCTCGTCTCTCATCTCGGACCCATGGTGAAAGAAATGTACTATAATGCAAATACAACAATAAAATCAACCAGGCTTTCGGTAGCAAGGACCCAAGTCACTCAATTCATTTGCTCAAAACAAAATTTCCTTTATTAGTGACTTTGGCAATGGGTACCCCAGTCATACCTCAATTATCACACAAAATCAACTTACAATGCCACCATATCATCAACATACAATCATATTTAACTTACGTATAATTCACAACATCCAAGCATAACATAACATCCACATTTCACTAAAATCATGCTTTTCTCACCCAACATGCCATTATTACCAATACAAGCATAAAAAACTCACCAAATTAACTTACCATCATACCCAATTCTTTCGCAACCTGGCTCTAATACGAACAAATGTAACCCCCTTAGCCCGACCTAGACGCCCGGCCTGAACTAAGATGATTACACGAGGAAAACCGAAGCCAACTTGCTAAAGCCGACTTTGATTAACGACCCTTTTTTCTCTCTCTTTTTTTCCTAGATGCATTTTAAGTCCTATGTGTTCAACAAATCACTTAGAAGAAAACGGCACAGCGATCGGAGTTCGTTTAGGGGTTCAACTGCACAAGTTACACATTTAAGGACTAAAATGTAATTTTAGCAACTTACAGAGACCAATCCAATTTTAAGATTATAGTCCATTAATTAGTCATGAAACATGTTTCCATGTCAAATTTCATCACAAACGGACCATCCAAACTTATCCTATTGCACATACAACATTTAGGGACCAAAATGTAACTTTTCATACTTTAAAAGGTACTTTTAACTGAAAACAACGATCGAATATCGGTACCCATGAGGCCTGTATCGATACACGGGAAGACAGTAGCTCAATTGGGAAAAAGGTATCGATACTCTTCCCCGCGTATCAGTACACCCTTCAAATATAGCCCAAGTGTATCGATACGCGGGCAAATCGTATCGATACCCCTGGGTTGTTTAGCCTTCAAAAAGTCTTTGAGTATCGATACTCGAATCCGAGTATCGATAGGCATACCAGATAGGCTTCACATTCAACTCCAAAATGCACTTTAATCAGCCAAGCATGCTCAAGCATCAATAGATAAACATCCCTAAGCATATACTACATGTTAATCATGTTGAAATGCAACTACAAGGGTTTTACCAATCCAACACATGTAATTCTAGTAAGCTATAGCATGCATCTCATGAGCAATAGCATAAAACATACAAAAAAGCATCATTCTTCCTCAAGCAACATATAATGGCCATTTTACAAAACCAAAAAGACAAATCAACATATCTCAACCAGGAAGTTCTAAAACAAATCTCCCAAACCGAGGTTCTTTCTCCATTGCCAAAATCTACTTATTTAAAATCACCAAAGTTCATACTTGAGTTTGAGTGACGAATTACGTGCTTTCACTTGCTACTCTTCAGCCCTCAAGCTTAGTTATCTACATTGTTGGAAAAAAGAGCGTAAGCACTTTTGCTTAGTGAGGGAAAGCTCAACACAAATCAACAATGCGGTTTTTAAAACACAAGTTGAAACCATATCATGCTCAATCTTAACTCAAGCTTTTGAAACCAAAGCAAACCATTCTTTAACCATGTTCCACATGTATCATTAGCCACACACATTGTTCACAATGCAAATCCACATTAAGCCTCACTTGCTTAATTCGCATGCATAAATTTGTCCTATGCAACATCTCATCATCAAGCATCTCATGCACAATAAATGTATTATGCATTCATTATAATCATGATACATGGGGAACAATAAACATTTATATTGGCTTAATACATCCTGGCATAGGCTCACCCCTATCCGTTGTGTTGGGCTCACCTCTATCACTTTTACAAACAATATCAGATACACAGACTTGTATAGGTTCACCCCTATACTCAATGATGGGATCACCTCCATCTTAATGGTTACGAATGGAATTAGGCTCACTCCTAACCCATAGTGATAGACTCACCTCTACCACCCTCAATAGGCTCACCCCTATTACGTCACGTAGCTAGACACACGTACGATTTATAGATTATAGTGCACTCACATCCTATTGGTCGACCAACGTATCCGTATATTAAAAATATATCATCCACTTTCCAATATACCCATAAAATCATGTTAACTCACTGCTTACAATGCATCATTAAAAATCATCTCATATCCCAAAATCAAACATGCTTTTAAATAGCAAATACCATCTCATACAAGATCATACCATCTTGTATCAAACCAAACCATTTCATGGGATAAACAGAAGCAAAACCATGCTTAAATCCATGCATAACAGTGAGTAACAACCATTATCAAAACATGAACACGATAAACCATGAAGTCCATTTCAAACTGAAAACCGAGAGTTCAAGTAATCATACTTACTTCCGAGATTAGCTAAGCATTTCAAGCTTACACTAACCTCCCAACACCTCGTATCCAACCTTAACAAAGCTTTAAAACACATCCACTCACTGATATGCAAAACTTCACGTGCTGACGCGAAGATCACTCGTCTGAAGCTTCCAAAATCGCTTCGCTAGCTTCCAGATCAATCTCCCCTTATTTTAGACCATCAAAAAACAAGGATCCAATGCATTAAAATGCATTCTAACCCCAGCAACTAAACACAAACTCATTGCCCAGCAAAACCACATCAATTTACCCATCCAAAACAACCGAAAACTCATTCGATCGCTTCCTAAACCATGCCCAGCCAACAATCAACACTTCCAATCATTAATATTAATCAAATCACATCCAAAACAACCTAAAACCCTTCCTTATATCTCCAGAAATCATTTAGCCATCAAATCACTTCAAAAACACAACTAAAACTATCATAAAACTCAAGGATCACAAGGATTTCGGGATCTAAATCATCAAAAATATTTTACATCATCATAATCACCTCAAAACTCAATTATAATCCATCTAAAACAGAGCTCATCAACAACACTCCGAAAATCAAGAATTAAACCTTAGTTTTGCAATATTTTGATCTTAAATCAAAACTATAATCAAAACTCAGTTAAAAGCAACAATTGAGAGTCAAAAATCTTGGGAATTTCAATAAAGAACCTTGATTAGAGGCTCAGAATGGGATTTACCTCCAATCCTTGCTTTCCTTAAGATTTGACAAGTTTTGCTTTAGAATTCTTGAAGAAAATGAAGAGAAATCTTTAAAATGGTTATGAGATCAAAGTGAGAGTGTTTGGGAGAAACAAAATCTGGAGAAAAGACTTTAGAAAGGTGTTTTGCTGAAAATGAAGAGTGAAAAGTTAGTTACGTAAATGAAACTTCCAAATTTATGATTTTATTTAATAAATAAATAAAATCACCTTTTTAAACAATCACTTAAAATTCAATTAAAACACATATAAAATTAAGGAAAGATGTAATTGCACAAAAGCTCCCTAAAGATTCTAAGATTTTGACTCCTCTTTTGAAATTTGCATTTTTCCATAGTTTTAAAACTTTACATTTTGGTCACTGCCCAAAATGTACCACTTACAAAACTCATTTTGTAAAATTGATCTGACCACCCTCTTAAACATGATTTTAGAGGATTTTAGTAAATTTTTTCATATTTTTATCCTGTCCCGATCTTTGATTTCCTTGAACCACCTAATACGATTCGAACTGTTTCTGACCGGCCCGATCCGATGTCTAAAACACCTAGGCCCAAAACCAGGGCGTTACATGTAGTGATCTAGTGAAGTTGCTTCCTTATAAGGAAATATCCTAAACTTATTCTAATAAAAGAAAGGGGATAATGATAGTTAAAAACTTACCTGATACATCATTGAGCAAGCCTCTCTCTATTACTTCTCCTTCATCATCTTCTATCTAAGCTAGCACCTCCATTTTAGCTTGAATCGAGCTTGAATTTTATTCGATTTATTGTTATCAAAACGTTGCTAGTGATCAGGTAAGCTACAACCCTCAATTTATTGATCAATTCTATGGATATATTAAGCTAAACCCTAAGTTAGGTTTAGCTATCCATGGAAAACCCTATAGATATTGTTTACTCTAGGACTAGATATCAATTTTGATATCGTTATGTTGATTACGATATCATAACGTTGATTCTAACCCACTCATATTGATTTCCTAGCTCAAGAAGATGAAAAGGGGCATCCATGGATATATCCGAGAGCCTTGAAAGCTTCAAATTATAGAGGTGAGTGTAGTCGAAGTTTCGGGATTAGGCGAGCAGCCTTCCCGATTTCATTATTATTGACATTGATTAAATAGCTAATATTGTCTTTAAGGGTATTACATCAGATTGTTAATCGGGCATATTGGTAAGCATCGGTAAGTTTGGTAATGTATATCAAACATGGATATTGTGATTGTCATCGTGTATCAGAATTGGTATAGTTATTGTTATCGAAATATTGTAAATGAATCGTTAGTCATTAATATTGTAATCGAGATCACTGAATATGGTAAAATTTATGGTTTTGGTCATAAGACATTGATATCATAATATTGCTTATTGATGGAAAAATTGAAAACATTGATCATTGAATTTGTCATTGAATATTGAGCACTGATATTGCCATTGAAACCTTGGATTCGAAAGGACATTGAATACAATTGGTATGCCATAGAATTCATGAGCTCAGTATACGGGTGGACTACGGTCCTAGGGCTACGGCCTATGTTGATATGGTGAGGCGGAGGGATGTTGTGTTATTGGTCATTGGCGAGACGGAAGGATTAGACCATTTATTGATTTGGCGAGGCGTAGGAATTGGCGTATCCACTATCTTGATTCGATCCAAGGCTTAATAAGGAAACAAGAGGAAGTCTATATTAACTATGAATATTGGATTAATAATATAGACTCACTTCATTGATATTTCTTAACACTTATTTTAGAATGCATACCATTGTTTTAAACTTGTTTAATGCTACCCCACTTAGACTTTGTAAGTCTAATGTATTCAATTTAAAAATTTTATCGTTGTTGAAGATCGTATGAGGTAGAGTTTGACAAGTCACTACAAGCCTCAAGTAATGTATTTTGTCCCTATGAACTCCTAGGATGGTGGCAATGCAGTTGTATTAGTCATTTGAGTCTTTTTTGTTATGCTTATGCTATGAGTGGTTTGTAATATGGTTAAAGGTCCTAAAATGACCTTTGAGTTATGTTAAAAGTGGCTAAAATAGCATATTTAGCTCAAAAAGGTAAAAACCTAGTAAACGGATTCATATGACCCTAAAACATTGCATTCTAGTGGTTTATAGTATTAAAATTTTGTGCAAAGAGTTTCATTGCATTTGGAATTTGTTCGATAGGTCAAATTGTGTAAAAAATAGTTATATTTTGTCATTTCAGGTCAAGCCGTATCGATACGGGTAATGGCTTATCGGTATGATTAGGCATAAATTGGCTTAACGAAACAAGGTGTAGCGATACGATATAGGCGAATCAATACGGGAAATGGCTACTAGAATTTGGTTTTGAAAATGGTATCGATACGGGACAAAGGCGTATCAATGCGAAGTCAACGTGGTTAACTAGTATCAGTACAGCCTTAAACCGTATCGATACGGACTTGTTACCTTTGATTATGGAATTTGAAATTGAGACATCGTGTACCGATACGAACCTAAGGGTATCAGTACGGAGTTAGTTAATTCAGTTAAAAGCTATAGAACTCAGTTTTGCATTGTTAACCAAATTGGTCACTTATTTTATGAGGTTTAATTGGATGGGTAATTGATATCTGAATTGATTGAAAACTTACAGGCATGCTAATAATGTGTCGAATTTCATTGTGGTATAGTTAATTGCATCAAAGGACCTCTAGATTACAGAAATTATGTTTTAGCCCCTAAAACTTGTAGCACTTATAATTTGGTCCTAACTGGCTAGTCACTGTTTCATATTGATTAAATTGGAATAAGACTTATATTTGGTAATACTTGTTAACCGTAATATGGATTAAATGACGTTATTGATTGAATTTTATCGTACCAAACACTACATTGTTCATCGGTAACGCCATCTAACCCGGTTCTCTACCTGGCTGGGAAGGGGTGTTACACAAGCTTTATAGAAAAGTATACATAATCATCCATTACAAACATCACATAACAAGGCACAAGGTGCATATATGATGCAACATAACCAAAATACTTATCAAATATGTCATGCTATGAATGCATTCACACATTATGCTCTATGTGGCCATATGCATATGCCCATGGTTGATACATAACACATAACAGAAACAAAGATCGAGACGACACCGTGTCACCCGAAAAAAATGCAACTACAGGATACCTGAACCACAATCACACCTCTCTTTTCCATCTTACTTTCTGTTTCCAAACTTTCTCAACAAAGTGTGTACCTCAATTAAATAACTATCATTAGGATTTACTCATTTTAATTCATTTATCAACAATTAAAATTCCTCATATGTGCATACATATATACTTACAAACAGCCTTAGTACATGGGTATTCTACTATATAAGTACGAAACAGCCCAACATACTTTTATGACAATACAAAACAGTCCCAAAGGTAGATATACATATACACATGCTTAAATAGTCCAATAACATTTAGATTCATGCCAAAACAGTCCATTGTTCATGTATATACTTACTTACATATCTTCATATTAAGCATCAAGGTCTTAATCTACTTAACTTATCATTCAATTAAGCTACCTTAATCTTGTATATATTTATATATACATGTAGTCACTGTCTACTATATGCAAGTAAATTTCAAATACACAATAACAATTCTATTCTTCAATAGCACAAAACAATCCTTTAGTCCTTTATACACACATAATCATGTACAAACCCTATGCTTTCACTCATGCCAAATCAGTCCTTTATTTTTGTATACATATTTTTAGACTTCAATACAGTCTAAAAACTTTCAATTACACACAAAACATCCCTAACTATTCATGTTCATAATTATATGATCTAAAAATAGACCATATCTTAAAATCTACAACAAAATAGCATTTAAATGCTTCACATAACAATTCCCCTGTTTTATTTTATACAAATCAGTCCCCTAAACTCAACAAAACAGTCCCTTAGATTTTACAAGGCCACCCCTGTTTTCAAATTTCATATACATTCCTTCATGTTTTCAATGATATTTTAAGTCACCTATAGAGCTGCTGTCAGGCAGACTGTGCACTACTCGATTAAAAATTCATATCTTTCATTCCGTATGTCGGAATTTCAAACTGTTTACATTGTTAAAAAGATAGCTCAAATACCTTTCTAACCATATAAGCCTTGTATTTTTACTCCTTATGAATTAATACAGATTTTAGTTAAAAGACACACCCAATTCTGCCACTAGGCAGACTTCACTATCCTTAAAGAATCATCTCTATAAATTGTTCTATAGCTCGGAATTTAATTCATTTTGTTTTAAATGAAACTAGACAGAATAAACTTTCTAACCATATAAATTATAGCTTCCGATTCAAGTTGTACAATGTATAATGAATTTTCAAAGTTACTGCTAATGCAGATTTTTAACATAGTTTTAAAAACCAATTTTGACCTTCCATGATTTTAACTCATTAAATCTACCCCTTAAACATTCACAAATCAATCCTTTATAAATTCTTGGGTAAAGTACACAGACGGTCACTGAACTTTGGTAAAAAAACAAAATGGTAACCAAACTTTCAAAAATCACAAAATGACAATTAAACTTTATGTTTTATAACAAAATGGTAACTAGACGTTAAATCCCGTTAAGTGTTTGTTATAAAATTTGGTATAATAGCACATTTAGTCCTTCATATTTATACATTCAATCAATTTAGTCCTGATTCAAAATAATTCACTAAATTTAGCCCTAGTTATTTATGCATTCTTTCAATTTGGTCCTTAAAGCAAAATTCCAGTATGGTAACATGGTAAATAATTACAATTAAATTTTATGAGTGTTAATATTTTCTGATTTCAGCCCTCTTATTCCACTCCCACCAGCAGTATATGGGAACCTGTCATATTGGTTCAAAGCCATTTTTCTCTTTGAATTTCCTATCTACAGTCGTCGCTTATATAGAAACCAGTGAGTCTAAATCTATTCCTTTTTTTAATTGTCACTTTTGGGATGTTATACAGTCTTAAACCATTTTACCACTTGTTGTCCATCTCCATCTTGTATATCAGACAAAAAATTGTCGAAATATGAACCTCTTAGGGGATAGAAATGGAAGAGCATGTTGTACTTAACGAATGCAGTGCACTTATAAATCTTATGACATGAAAGAATTTTTATATGCTTTGCACTGAATGTGAAAAAAAAGCATTAAGCTCTAGGAACATATTCGGAATTCAAAGATTACAAGTACCATCTTGGCTTGTTTCACATCTCGAAACTTCATTTCAGTTTCCTGGATTGTTCAATCAAAAGATACTGTTGATGTTTTAGTGCTACCTTGTTTAAATACTGCTGATTGAAGAGTTTTTCATATACTTCTCCATTTTTGCAAGGCGCGGGAACAACCAAGAACGAAGCAGTGAGGAAAAGAAGCTGGGTTAGTGCTTTCGGATCTTTAGATTTTCCATGTCCTGGATCTTAGGGTGATGCAGCTGTGATATTTCCTTTTAACTTTGTATCATTGTATGTGGGGCTTTATATTTTACAACTCAAACTTTATTTGAATTTTTTATTTAAAAGAGAAAATGATTTAAAATATTCAAATATTTTGAGTTATTCAAGTTGAAGCGTCATATCTTAAGATAGAGGTGAGCGTTCGATCGAGTCAAGTCAAAAAATTTCGAGTTATTCGAGTTGGCGCGTCATATTTTACAACTCAAACTTTATTTGAATTTTTTTTGATTTGAGTCGAGTCGAGTTTTTGAGTTCCTTTTAAAATTTAATTAAATATTCAAATATTTTAAATCAATTTTTTTTCTTTTAAATCGAATATTTTTAAATTAAATCGAATATTTAAAATTGTTATTAAATAATCGATGTGATTTAAATATGAAAATATTAAATATTCTATTTTAAAAAAAATTATTTAATAGAAAAAATGATTTAAAATATTCGAATATTTTGAGTTATTCGAGTTGACGCATCATATCTTAAGATAGATGTGAGCGTTCGATCGAGTCGAGTCAAAATATTTTGAGTTATTCGAGTTGACGCGTCATATTTCACAACTCAAACTTTATTTGAAATTTTTTTGATTCGAGTGTAGTCGAGTTTTCGAGTTCCTATAAAAAATTTAATTGTAATTATTTATCATGTTGTCATACTTTGGAATATTGCTTTAAGGACCAAATTGAAAGAATGCGTAAATAACAAGGGCTAAATTTAGATAATTATTTTGAATTAGGACTAAATTGATTGAATGTATAAAAATGAAGGACTAAATGTGTTATTATTCCAGATTTTATAACAGACACTTAACGGGATTTAACGTCTAGTTACCATTTTGTTATAAAACATAAAGTTTAATTGCCATTTTTGAAAGTTTGGTTACCATTTTATTTTTTTACCAAAGTTCAGTGATCGTCTGTGTACTTTACCTAAATTCTTATGTATTCATAGAATCAAAATTTCAGGTATATTCTTATACTTATGCATAAAACGGTTCCATAACTCTTTATGCAAACACGAAACAATCCCAACTTCCATGTTTACTAACATATTCATGTTCAAAACTGTTCATACCATTTCTATATGTTTATATATATATATATATATATATATATATATATATATTCATATTTAAACATTTTGTCAAGTGTCCTATATATTCAAACAGAGAATTGACATGATCACCACCTATCTAACTCATTCGAACAACAAATAGAATGCCAACCACAAAACATTTAAATCATTCAAATACCTATACCATACATTCAATTATCCTATTTTTTAATTTTAGCAATTTAATAGTCAGAACCATGTTGTAATTTTCAACAAAATAAGGCAATTTAACATGTATATATATCATTCCAATGATCCATGAGATTTTATAACATGAGCTTAATTTCTTAACAAATCTAGTAACGACATGATTTATGGAAATTTCTAGTTTACACAACCATCAAATTACTTGGATTTAAAGGAAAAAGGAAAAGAATTTCTCACACAATCAACACCATCATTACCACCCAATGTGCCAAAATTTGCATAGCACTAATCTTACTTGAATAAGGAGAAAAGGAAACGCGGTTACCTCTTTCCCCAAATCCATTCGAACAAGAAATCAAGCAATGAACTTGTATGAACAATTTTGTAATCTCTCTCTCTCTCTCTCTCTCTCTCTCTCTCTCTCTCTCTCTCTCTCTCTCTCTCTCTCTCTCTCTCTCTCTCTCTCTCTCTCTCTCTCTCTCTCTCTCTCTCTCTCTCTCTCTCTCTCTCTCTCTCTCTCTCTCTCTCTCTCTCTCTCTCTCTCTCTCTCTCTCTCTCTCTCTCTCTCTCTCTCTCTCTCTCTGATGGATTCATGTCTTTGGGAGAGAAAAAGATGATAACAAATTTTGGTTATCTTGCACCTAAGGCCAAGACCCCTACACATGCTCTCTCTCTCTCTCTCTCTCTCTCTCTCTCTCTCTCTCTCTCTCTCTCTCTCTCTTTCTCTCTCTCTCTCTCTCTCTGATGGATTCATGTCTTTGGGAGAGAAAAAGATGATAACAAATTTTGGTTATCTTGCACCTAAGGCCAAGACCCCTACACATGCTCTCTCTCTCTCTCTCATATGATGGATTCGGGTCCTTGGGAGAGAAAAAGATGATAACAAATTTTGGTTATCTTACACCTAAGGCCAAGACCCCTACACATGCTCTCTCTCTCTCTCATTAGACACATATACAAGTCCCTCAACTTTCTTTTTTTTAGCATGCAATCACAAATTATAAATATTATTCGATTTAATACATTGGGTAATGGTCTTTCATTCTTCCTTCTTTGTCAATTTAGTACTTTCTAATTTATTTAATTATCAATGATAAAAACATCCCTAATTCAATTTGAATTATAATCAATTTGTACATTCTTCTAGGTTGTATTTTGGGGTGTTACACGATATGCTCATGAATGGAGAATTAATATTGGCGGGAAACTTGACAAGGGTGACACGAAGAAATCCTACAAAAGAAAGGAGGTAGAGGTAAATATGTATACTTCCTATAATCCCAATTACTATCAGGGGTTGGTCATCAACAAACCAAATGCACTTGCTATGGTAGCACTAATCCCACCAAGGGCAAAGTCGAAGAATCATGGGAATAGGCCAAATCCCAATTACTCTCAGGAATTTTTGAAGATATTGAGACACAGTGAATACAATGTGGTTGAGCAGTTACAAAATCTCACTGCCTGAATTCCAATGTTATCACTATTACTGAGCTCCAAGGGGGCATCACGATACTTTACTCAAGGTCTCAACCAAACGTTTCTACCGAAGGAAATAACAACTGGCTGGATGGATAGGTTGGTCAGCAAAATCGTCGTCGACAATTTCATCTCCTTTAGTGATGAGGAGATTCCCGAAGGAGGAAGAGGCTCGTACAAGACCCTCCACATTTCAACCCGATGCAAATGACATATACTACTTGGATTTTTTTATTGAAAATGGTTCCAACCTAAATGTCTTTCCCATGGTGACACTTTAAAAGCTATTGGTCGATAGTTCTCACATGAAGACGTGCCAGAACATTGTGAGGGATTTTGAAGGAACCTAAAGAGATGTGCTAGGAAAGATGGAGATACCAGTGCAAAATGGGCCATCCATTTTTTATGTTGATGTAACACCCCCTTCCCGGCCTAGTAGAGAACTGAATCGGAGCGTGCTACCGGTGAACAATGCGGTGATCGTTTTAATAAAATTTCATTTATTAATCGACAATTGATCATTATTACACAAAAAAAACGTTACCAAATATACATCTTAGTCCAATTCACTCTTTATGCACAATAATTATTCATTTAAGGCCAATTCGTAACCATTACAAATTTTAGCAACTAAACTGTAAATATAATAAATTAGAGTTCCTTCGATGCAATGACCATGCCACAATGAAATTCAACACAATATCGATGAGTGTACAAATTTTCATGCAATTCTCAAATCATTAACTCATTCAATTTAATCATCCTAAAAATAATGACCAAACTGTGAATATTACAAACGGTCAATTATGCATTTTAACCACTTTAACTTATCCTGTATCAAAACACCTCAAGGCCGTTTCGATACGGGTGTGCAAAGGTCAACCTAAGTTGACTTTATCCTTTGGACTGTATCGATACGGGCAGGCCCTGTATCGGTACGAGTTGACTTCCTTTGACCTTGACTTGGACCTGTTTCGATACACTACAGACCTATACCAAAAGCAGTGAATTCCAGTAGCAAAATGTAACCCCCTTAGCCCGACCTAGACGCCTGACCCGAACTAGGAAGATTACACGGGGAAAACCGAAGTCAACTCGTTAAAGTCAATCCCGATTAGAGACCCTTTTTTCCTTTTTTATCTTTTCTATATGCTCATTATTGGCGAAAGCGACACATCGAACAGAGTTCAATTAGGGGTTCAATTGCATACAAACGTCTTTTAGGGACTAAATTGTAAATATCCAGAATTATAAGAACTAAACAGGTTTTAAAGTTACCAATCCAAAATTAGTCATATAATATGCCAGCATGTCAAGTTTCATCTCAAACGGATCATCCAAACTCATTTAATTAAACATTCAATATTCAGAGCCCAAAACGCAAGATACAGAAACCTGAAACAATTCAAATTCAACATCCAACGGTCAAGTGTTTCGAAACACAAGACCCCGTATCGGAACAGCCGTTTCAAAACCAGGTTGATCGTTTTGATACGTCGGTGCGTTCCGAAACCCGTTTCGATACGCGGGTGCGTTCCGAAACCCGTTTCGATACGCGGGTGCGTTCCGAAACCCGTTTCGAAACAATGCATTCCAGTGGCAAAATGTTTCGGAACGTGCCTACCCCGTATCATTTCATGCCTTTCCTTAAAACATGCTCTTTAAAGCATCAATGCACTTTTTAAACCACATGCTCATAACATCATCAAAATAAAAGCAAATAATCTTTTGTTCATGCTTAACCAAGCATCACATGCATTCTAGCATAAACTACAAGCATCTCATGCTTAAATAATTAATCAACAACATTATATTGGCTCGCAAGTGATCAATTCTTAATCCATACCTGTGAAACATATGCTTTAATTTTGATATAACTAAAAACCTAAGGACTAAAATGAAAAATATCAAAACAAATTTTAAAGTCCTTAAAATTTCCTACATCTTGTTAAAGACCACTTCATAGCTAAAACCAAAGACTTACCAAATATTTTTTTAAGTATTTCAAAGCCAAAACAGGGAATTTTCAAGCCCCGTTTCGAAACGGCCAAGGGCGTTTCGAAACACTTTCAGTTCGATGTGCACCTGTTCCGAAACGGGTATCGGAACGGGTCAAGGCGTTTCGAAACGGTATGACTCGTTTCGAAACTGTTCTTCATTTAAACGAACCAGGGCAACGGCTATAAACTAAATTTTGAAAATAAACAGGGCGTTCCGAAACGGGCTTAGGCCGTTTCGAAACACCCCTTTGACAGTGGCAAACATGTTCCGAAACGGGCTAAGCCGTTTCGAAACACCCCTTTGGCAGTGGCATAACCGTTCCGAAACGGCCCCTAGGCGTTTCGAAACGGGGTCTCGTAGACGCTCCAACGGCTATATTATTTGAAATCCGTTCCGAAACAGGTGACCCCGTTCCGAAACGGTAGGCGTCTGGAAGCTGAAATTTTGTGAGAAAAACACCCCAACGGCTCTAAATTTCAGCCCATCACCCACAACGGCTAGAAAACTTCAAGAGGCTATAAAAAGACCCCAAGAAGCTCCAGCAATAATCAATTAAGCTACAAGTATACATCCTTTCATCAAATACAAGCATTTTGTGTTGAAATCCCATTTTTATCTAGAAACCCCAATTGTATCCTTCATTTATATTTTGTTCAATTGGGTTGAGTGCTTGATATCGGGCTATCATTTGTATTGAGAGATACCTTATTAGCCACCAAATTTCTTTGTTCTATTGTGTGAGGATTAGGTTAATTTTTGGGTAGAAAAATTAACCGAAATTGTAAAGGTTGCCTCCTTGTCCTGGAAAAAGGGGACGAACAATTTAGTGGAAATTGTTGGAAATCCTTGGTGAGACTAAGGTAGTGGATGTAGAGTTCGGTTGGTGAACTTGAACCACTCTAAATTCCCGTGTCAATATTTTTAGTTGCAATTTCCGTTACAACATCGTTAAAATTCCAATTCACCCCCCCTCTTGGTTATTATCATTCGTGTGATCCACTCAACAATTGGCATCAGAGCTTAACTCTTTGAGGATTAACAACCGCAAGAGGAGATCCTTGGAAGAAGTGTGATCATCATCAAAATATCAAGAGATGGCATCAACCTCCGCTCCCGGCATGTACGACTCACAATCCACCACAAAGCCTCCTTTCTTCAATGGTGAGAACTACTCATTTTGGAAAAATAAAATGCGTCTATTTATTAAATCAAGTGACTACCTTGTGTGGGATGTCATTGAGGATGGACCATATATTCCATTGAAGCAAGATGTTGATGGCAAGATGGTGCTTAAAAGAAGAACGGAAATGAGTGAAGAGGAAAGGAAAAAGATCCAAGTAAATGATAAAGCTCTTCACATGCTATTTTGTGCTTTCGGTCCGGACATCTACTCAAAGGTCTCATCAATTGAAAGTGCCAAAGAAGTGTGGGACACTCTTGAAACCACCTATGAAGGCACCAACGATGTCAAAGAAACTAAGATTGGAATTCTCAATCTTAGTTATGAAAATTTCAAGATGGAATTTGATGAGACGGTGTCAAAGATGTTTGATCGATTCTCCACAATTGTGAATGGTCTAAAGGGCTATGGAGAAATTATACCGGAAGACAAGCTTGTCCGAAAGCTACTCTATTCACTTCCCGAATCTTGGGATGGGAAGAGAACCGCTATCATCGAAGCAAAGAATTTAAAAACTCTAAAGCTTGATGAACTTGTAGGTTCTCTCCTTACTCACGAGATCATGAAGCAAGGAAGGGAAGATGAGAAAAAGAAAGAAGAAAAAAGAATGGAGAAGCTTGAAGGGGAGAAAAAGAAGAAAATAGGAATAGCTCTCAAAGCTAAAACTTCCCAACTTGATGAAAGTTCATCTAGTGATGAGGATGAACTTGAAGAATTGGCTATGATAGCCAAACGATTCTCACGCCTTATGAGGTCCAACCGAGGAAGAAGAATCCAAAGGAAAATGGACTTTAAAGGTAAGAACAAAGAAGAAGGAAGGGATCCAATCACTTGCTTCGAGTGCGGACAACCCGGCCACATACGTTCGGAGTGCCCTCAACTCAAGAAGAAGGGCTTTGAGAAGAAGAAAAAGCTCAAAGCTAAGCTTGCTACTTGGAGTGATGAGGAGTCATCGGAGGATGACGAACAAGAAGTGGCGAACCTCTGCCTCATGGCACTTGAGGAAGATTCCTCCTTGGTAACCTCTAACTCATCTACTTTAGATTTTTCATATGAAGAACTAAATGATGCTTATGATGAGTTACAAGAGGTATATGATGAATTAGTTGAGAAGTATAGGGAGTCGGTTATTAGGAATAGAAAAATTATTATAGAATTAAAAGAGAAAAATGACTCACTTACTCAAACTAATTCTAAAATAGAGAAAAAGATATTAGGATTAGAAGATGAACTTAAATTCTTTCAAAAAGAAAATATTGATCTTAATAATCTTTTATCTCAAAATAATTGTGAACACCAAAAGGTGTTAAGTGAGCTAAATGAGCTCAAAAAGTCTTTAAAAATTAATGGTAGTGTTAAACATGACATAGGAGAATCCTCTAGAACACACCAATATAAGAAAAAGACTAACTACTACAAACAAGATAACTATCCTAGACATAGTAAAGTTAAAAGAATTAGAAATGTATGGGTTCCTAAGGAACTTGTTAAATCTAATGATATTATTGCTATGTCACCTTGGATTCCTAAGGGAACCAAAGTTTTAGGAACTAACACACATGGACCCAAAATGATTTGGGTACCAAAAACAAAAGTTTAAATATCTTTGTTTGTAGGGGGAGCATTGCTACAAGGCCAAAGCACAAAGTCAAAACTCATGGTACCTTGATAGTGGATGCTCGAGACACATGACCGGAGACAAGAGTCGACTCATGGATCTAAAGCCAAAAAGTGGAGGAGTAGTAACATTTGGTGACAACTCCAAAGGCCACATTGAAGGTATTGGCTCCATTGGTAATCACTCTACTACTCTCATTGAAAATGTTTTATATGTCAATGGTCTTAAACATAATTTATTGAGCATAAGTCAACTATGTGATAAAGGTTTTAATGTTATATTTGATAAAACCGGTTGTAAAATCGTAGACATTAAAACTAATAATATTATGCTCATAGGTCATCGCATAGGGAATATATACATGGTGCATCTAGATGACATACATACATCTCATGCATGCTTAGTTGCTCAAAACAAAAATGATGCATGGTTGTGGCATAGGAAGCTAGGACATGCTAGCACAAGTGTTTTAGAAAAACTAGTCTCTCTAAACCTAGTTAAAGGTTTACCCAAGATAAAATTTTCGAACGATAAAATTTGTGATGCATGCTCAAAGGGTAAACAACATAGATCTTCTTTTAAATCCATTAATGACATTTCTACTAGTAGATGTTTACAACTAATCCATATGGATTTATTTGGGCCAATTAGGACTATGAGCTTGGGTGGCAAATCATATGCTTTTGTATTAGTTGATGATTTTTCTAGATTCACTTGGGTTCTCTTTTTAAGTACTAAGGATGAGGCTTTGAAAAAATTCATCACATTTTCAAAATTAATTCAAAATGATCTTGAACTTAAAATTTCACATATTAGAAGTGATCATGGAACCGAATTTCAAAATTTAGGATTTGAAGATTTTCTAAATGAAAATGGTATTAGCCATAATTTTTCAGCCCCTCGAACTCCTCAACAAAATGGGGTAGTTGAGAGGAAAAATAGAACTTTACAAGAAATGGCTAGAACTATGCTTTGCGAAAATAATTTACCAAAATATTTTTGGGCGGAAGCAACAAACACGGCTTGTTATATTATAAATCGTGTAACCATTAGGCCGATTTTAAAGAAAACACCTTATGAGATTTTAAAATCTAAAAAGCCTAATATTAGCTACTTCCACCCTTTTGGATGTAAATGTTTTGTTTTAAATAATGGAAAAGATAATTTAGGTAAATTTGATGCAAAAAGTGATGAAGCTATTTTTATAGGTTACTCTTTAACCTCTAAAGCCTATCGAGTATTTAACAAAAGAACTTTAGTTGTAGAAGAATCTATTCATGTTGTATTCGATGACAATCCCCTTCCTAGGAAGGATTCTTGTGATGATGATAATGTAGGAATCACAAATACCTTTGATGGAGGTCAAACTTCAAAGAAGGATGAGATTCAACCAAAAGAAGAAGACACACAAGATCAACCTCTTGAAGCCTTGAGGGACTTGGCTATTGAGGAAAAGGAAGTTAGCTATCCAAGGGAGTTGAACTATGTCAAAGATGGTGAAATCTTGGGTGATCCATCCAAGGGGGTAACCACTCGTTCTTCTCTTAAATTAATGAATCATATTGCATTTATCTCATGCATAGAGCCTAAAAATATCAAAGAAGCATTGAAAGATGATTTTTGGATTATGGCTATGCAAGAAGAGTTAAATCAATTTGAGAGAAGTAATGTTTGGACATTAGTTGATAGGCCTAGTAATCAATCTACAATAGGAACTAAATGGGTATTTAGGAACAAACTAGATGAGAGTGGTAACATTGTAAGAAATAAAGCTAGACTTGTAGCACAAGGTTACACTCAAGAGGAGGGAATAGATTTTGATGAAACCTATGCACCCGTAGCTAGAATGGAAGCCATTAGGATGTTGCTTGCATATGCATGTTATCATAATTTCAAGCTTTTTCAAATGGACGTTAAAAGCGCATTTTTAAATGGTTTTATAAATGAAGAAGTATACGTAGAACAACCACCGGGTTTTGAAGACTCAAAATTTCCAAATCATGTTTTCAAACTTACAAAAGCACTTTATGGTTTAAAACAAGCTCCTAGAGCTTGGTATGAAAGGCTTTCAAATTTTTTGATTGAAAAAGGATTTGAAAAAGGTAAGGTGGACACTACACTCTTTATAAAAATGTATAAAAATGACATTTTAGTAGTTCAAATTTATGTTGATGATATTATATTTGGATCTACTAATGAATGTCATTGTCAAGAATTTGCTAAGTTAATGCAAGGTGAATTTGAGATGAGCATGATGGGGGAGCTCTCATTCTTTTTGGGACTCCAAATCAAACAAATGAAGGATGGCACCTTCATAAATCAAGCAAAATACATAAAGGATATGCTCAACAAGTTTGGCTTGGAGAACACAAAACCTCAAGCCACTCCTATGAGCTCATCTACAAAGCTTGACAAAGATGAAGGAGGTAAGTGTGTTGACTCTAAGCTTTATCGCTCTATGATTGGATCTTTGCTTTACCTTACCGCAAGTAGACCGGATATACTGTTTAGTGTTTGCTTGTGTGCTAGGTTTCAAGCTAGTCCTAGAGAGTCTCACCTTATAGCCGTTAAGAGAATCTTTAGATACCTTAGAGACACTCCTTGTTTAGGCCTTTGGTATCCTAGAGTCTCTACCTTCAACCTACATGCTTACTCGGATGCGGATTATGGGGGTTGCAAAATCGATAGGAAAAGTACTTCAGGAACTTGTCAATTCTTAGGTAGTATGCTCATATCTTGGTTCTCTAAGAAACAAAATAGTGTAGCTTTATCTACCACCGAAGCCGAGTACATATCCTTAGGAAGTTGTTGTGCTCAAGTCCTTTGGATGAAACAACAACTCTTAGATTATGGTGTAAAAATAGAAACCATACCCCTTAAATGTGATAATACAAGTGCAATATGTTTAACAAAAAATCCCATCCAACACTCTAGAACCAAACATATAGAAATAAGGCATCATTTCATTAGAGATCATGTCCTTAAGAAAGATGTGGCTATAGAGTATGTAGACACCTTAAATCAATTAGCGGACATTTTCACAAAACCATTAGATAAAGAGCGTTTTTGGTCCCTTAGGAGAGAATTGGGCCTAACTAGCCTATCTTGACCTTTAGGACCTCTTTTAAAACTTAAATATGCTTGATTTTGTGAAATATCATGTTTATATGTTTAGACTCCCAATTTCTTCCATGCATATAGTTAGGGGGAGTATGTTTATGCCTAAATATGTTTGCCTGCTCATTCATATCATATATGCATGTTTGGCCTCTTAGAAAATTATTTTTTCTGCATTTTAGAGCCTCATCTGCACTTCCAGGCCCAGGTGTATCGAAACGGGTTAACCCGTTCCGATACGGGTGCCTTAAATTTTGTCCTGAGAGAAGGGCGTTTCGAAACGGCCCCAGGCGTTTCGAAACGTTTTCGGTTCGATGTAAAGGTGTATCGGAACGCGTTCCGATACGGGTCAAACGTGTTTCGAAACGGTCGTCCCCGTTTCGAAACGATATGTCAAAGGTTTTAAGAAGGGTCAAACCCTAGCCGCCCCGTTCCGAAACGGTCATGACCGTTCCGAAACGGACTCGCGGACAGCCCTATTTAGGGCTTCTAAAAGTTCAAAATTCTAATATTTATCAAACTCTTAAAACCCTAAAAACCCTAACCGACCCCCTTCTATAAATACCCTCTCAAACCCTTTGTTTTTCACAAAAATTGTGAGGGGTTTTGCTCTAAAACATATATCTAAGCAAGCTTCATCAATCTTGTGCAAAGATTTCACTCAAATCATCCAAAATCCCAAACTAAGGTAATTTTTCTTATTTTTCTTCTTTTTCAAATTATGTTCGAATCATAGGATAGAAAAATTTATTTTTGTATACATTGTATGTTTTTAGTTGTGGGTTATTTGAATCTTGTAAAAAATTTTCAAAATCTCAAAATTTTTGATTCGAATATAAAATTTTTTAACCGTATTTTTTTTTAATTTTAATTTTGTTTTTCAAAAACCTAAGTGGGATTTCCTATTGGATTGATTTTAATTATCAATGCATACACTCAATTTTAAAACTCTTGCTTAATATTTTAGATGGCGGATCAATCGAACAAAAAGCGCAAAGCCGTTCAATCCGGTGAATCGAGCATTCGTCCAAATATCACTCAGCTCTTTCAAAAAACTCTTAGAACTCCAGACCAGCGTGCTCGTTTTGCTTATGTCAAGGACTTTGCAGTTCGTAAGGAAAGAGTTATTGATGTAGAATTCCTTAATTCCGAGCGATTCCTCTTTCGGTATCTTGGTCGTTTGGATGAGTGGGATCTTCTTTTCTTCTTGAGCATCGAAGATATTTGCTACAAAAACATGGTACTCCTTTTCTACTCTAATGCTCGTTTTCTTTACGATGAAACCAAAACCGAGATAGTAGGAATTGAGTCATCTTTATTGGGAAAGAAGTTTGTTATCAATATTGCTCTTTTGGAGTCTGCCCTTAAACTCAAGAATGAGGGTCTTGAAGATGAACGCCATTTTGGCACTTTTACCGGAAAAGCTTTAAATTTGGATGTGCATGATCGTGTGCTTCATCTCATTGTTTCTTGGTTTATCCGACCTTCCGGAGGTAAATACTCCCACATTCGTGAAAGAGATCACTTTTGGCTAGAATGTTTCCGTAGGGGTGAGCGCCCAAATGTCCCCAAAATTATTTTTGCCGAGATTGTCAATAACATTAAGCTTATTGACACGAATGAGTTAATTTCGTTCACTTATGGGATTGTTTTGAGTTTCCTCTTCCATCATCTCAATATTGACTGTACCTATGACTTCCCGGAACCTCGCAAGACAAAGATTGGAGAATCCTCTCTTCGCAAGTCAGGATTCACTTATATGAATGGTATTTGGGAAAGGGTTGATAGGGAAGCGGTTCCTCCTCCTGTTGCTCCTCCGCCTCAAGATCAAGTGGGAAACACTGATGCTCTCACTACTCTCCTTACCCAGCGATTCAATGCCTTAGATTCTAGACTTGATACTATGGACACTCGCATTGCTTCAAATTTTGAATCCATGGGCAATCGGTTGAAGAACGTTGAAGATGGTCTTCATACTCTTTCAACTTCGCATGCCAACCTTGATCTTTCCTTCTCTACACTTTATGGGCAATGGACGAAGTTTCATCGTTCGCAAGCCAAGGACGATGATGATGATTCAGATGACGAGGCTTAGGATGTTTATCATATTAGTTATGCATTTAGGATTAAGTTTGCATCTTTATATTTTAGAACCTATGCTTATGATCTTCTATTTTGGGATTTGATTATGAACTTATTTATGCTTTGAATATTTTGATGATATTAATTATGATTGCTTATTATTGCTTATTGGTACTAATCTTCTTTATGAGCTTGTTTCTTTTTGATCTAACAAAAAGGGGGAGAAGATATTTAAGAGAATTGCCATGCCATCATGCCATGCCACCAAAATTTTTCAAACTTTTAATTTTCAAATTTTTAAATTTGTCTTAAGGTTTTGATCCTTGATTTCAAAAGTCACAAGTTTTAAATTTCAAAACCTATCTTAAATTAAGGGGGAGTTAGAATATCTTCAAAACTTTCAAAATTCTTAAAAAAATTCTAACTTTGGTTTTGTTATATCAAAAAGGGGGAGATTGTGAAACATATGCTTTAATTTTGATATAACTAAAAACCTAAGGACTAAAATGAAAAATATCAAAACAAATTTTAAAGTCCTTAAAATTTCCTACATCTTGTTAAAGACCACTTCATAGCTAAAACCAAAGACTTACCAAATATTTTTTTAAGTATTTCAAAGCCAAAACAGGGAATTTTCAAGCCCCGTTTCGAAACGGCCAAGGGCGTTTCGAAACACTTTCAGTTCGATGTGCACCTGTTCCGAAACGGGTATCGGAACGGGTCAAGGCGTTTCGAAACGGTATGACTCGTTTCGAAACTGTTCTTCATTTAAACGAACCAGGGCAACGGCTATAAACTAAATTTTGAAAATAAACAGGGCGTTCCGAAACGGGCTTAGGCCGTTTCGAAACACCCCTTTGACAGTGGCAAACATGTTCCGAAACGGGCTAAGCCGTTTCGAAACACCCCTTTGGCAGTGGCATAACCGTTCCGAAACGGCCCCTAGGCGTTTCGAAACGGGGTCTCGTAGACGCTCCAACGGCTATATTATTTGAAATCCGTTCCGAAACAGGTGACCCCGTTCCGAAACGGTAGGCGTCTGGAAGCTGAAATTTTGTGAGAAAAACACCCCAACGGCTCTAAATTTCAGCCCATCACCCACAACGGCTAGAAAACTTCAAGAGGCTATAAAAAGACCCCAAGAAGCTCCAGCAATAATCAATTAAGCTACAAGTATACATCCTTTCATCAAATACAAGCATTTTGTGTTGAAATCCCATTTTTATCTAGAAACCCCAATTGTATCCTTCATTTATATTTTGTTCAATTGGGTTGAGTGCTTGATATCGGGCTATCATTTGTATTGAGAGATACCTTATTAGCCACCAAATTTCTTTGTTCTATTGTGTGAGGATTAGGTTAATTTTTGGGTAGAAAAATTAACCGAAATTGTAAAGGTTGCCTCCTTGTCCTGGAAAAAGGGGACGAACAATTTAGTGGAAATTGTTGGAAATCCTTGGTGAGACTAAGGTAGTGGATGTAGAGTTCGGTTGGTGAACTTGAACCACTCTAAATTCCCGTGTCAATATTTTTAGTTGCAATTTCCGTTACAACATCGTTAAAATTCCAATTCACCCCCCCTCTTGGTTATTATCATTCGTGTGATCCACTCAACAATACCAAAACCAACACAAATAATACAATCGGATACACCGATTACAAGCATTGTCCTACACGCTTCATACACACTACCGGACTACACAAGGCTCACACACGAGAGCAACCCTCCAGCGTTGTGACACATGTGGTGGAGTATAATGGTAAAATCACAACCCCTCAACATCACTCATCGGTAGTTGTATAATTCCATTAACGAGAGCACGTGACACATAACACAAGATTCACACATGGGATAAAACATCCATCGTTGTGATCTTAGCCTCAATCGTTAGGGTACTTGGATGGAGTATACGGTACAATCACAACCCCTCGACATCCAAGGCGACTTTATTCACGGTGCACCCAATCATATAGCCCGCTAACTATATCCGATTAAAGTAACCAAAAACCATTTCCATCACTTGCCAATATAATCATTTAGCATCAATATTCCACTTTTTTACAAGCATAAACATAACGCCATTTTCACAAGCATAAACATGCTTAATACCAAATACATACATTTCTCAAATCCAAGGATCATCTACCAAATGCATCCTTCACAACATGGCATTAAAAACCAATATTATCAATGCTCAAAACATGCTTTTAAACAGTAAATAAAACCACATTTACATCAAGTGCATTTTCCAACAAAAAACATAGCACATCCCGAGAGAGACTTTCGAATCAGTTACTCCTGAGCTTAATTAAGTGTTTCAAACTTACACTAAGCTCTCAAGACCACGCTCAAAGCGTTACAAAGCTGGAAAATCCATTCCCACTCACCGATACGCGAAGCCTTGCTTGCCGACACGAAAATCACCCTTCAGGAGCCTCCAAAATCACCTTGTTTGCTACCGGATCAAGATCCCTTATTTTGATCACCAAAATAGAGATCCAAATGCTTTAAAATGCATTTCAACACCAGCAACTAAACACAACCTCGTTGCTCACTCAAACTACACCAATTTACCCATCCAAAACAACCGAAAACTCAATCGATTGCTTCCTAAGCCAAGCCCAGCCAACATACATCACTTTCAACCATTTATAAACATCAAAATACATCTATAAACAACCTAAACCCATCCTTATACCTCCAACAAGCATTACTTCATCATTTCACCCCAAAAACTCAACCAAAACTATCAAGAAACTCAAGGATCTCAAGGATTTCAGGATCTATATCAACAAAACCTCTTTTCAACATATTAATCAACACAAAAATCAATTAAAATCAATCCAAAATAGAGCCTATCAAAACAAATCCGAAAATCAAGATTTTAATCACATTTTTGTAACATTTTGATCTTAAATCAAAACTATAATGAAAACTCAACCAAAAACATTAATTAGAAGCCAAAGATCTTGGGAATTTCAATGAATAAACTAGATTGAAGGTTGAGAACGAGATTTACCTCCAATCATTGCTTTCCTCAATGAATGACAAGTTTTAGCTTCACAAAACTTGAAAATCTTGAAATTAATTTGGAAAATAATGAGAGAGTGTTTGGGAGAAAAGAATTCTGGAGAAAATGAGTTAGAATTGTGTTTGGCTAAAAATGAGAAGAGAAAGGTAGTTACGTCAAATGAAATCTCACTTCTCTTATTTTATTAATTTTAATTAAAAAAAACCCTTTTATTTAATCACTTTAAAATCCTTTTAAAACACATGTCATATTAAGGAAATGCTAAATTTCCATAAAGCTCCCTAAAGGTTCTAAGATTTTGGCTTATCTTTTTAAAATTGCATTTTCCATAGTTTTGAAACTTTACATTTTGGTCACTACCAAAAATGTACTACTTCTGAAACTCTTTTTGTAAAATTGATTTGACCAACCCCTAAAACATGATTTTAGAGGATTTTATCAATTTTTACCATAATTTTATCCTATCCCGATCCTTGGTTTCCTCAAACCACCTAACGTGATTCGAACCGTTTCCGACCGGTCCGGTCCGATGTCCAAAACATCTAGGCCCAAAACCAGGGCATTACAACTCCCCCCCACTTATGGAATTTTGTCCTCGAAATTTTACCTGAAGGAAAAAGGTGCAGAAACTGCTTCAACATGTCCGCCTTGCTTTCCCACGTGGCCTCCTCAACTCCTCGGTGTCGCCACAACACCTTCACGAGTTCTATCGTCTTGCCACGTAGAACCTTGCTGCTCACATCCAGAATCCTCACTGGTTCCTCATCATATGACAGATCTGGATTCAACTCTATCTCCTCAACATGCATCACATACGAAGGATCTGATCTGTACCTCCGCAACATCGAGACATGAAACACATCATGTATCTTTTCCAGCACGGAAGGCAACCTCAACCGATATGCCACAGGACGAGTGCTTCTCCCAGCATCGAAATCAACTTTTTCCCAGCTTCTGCCCAACAGAGAGGGGTTTTACATCTTCTCCCATACAAAGCCTCGTATGGAGCCAATTGAATACTTTCCTGATAACTATTGTTATACGCAAATTCAACCAAGGACGAGTGCTTCTCCCAAGAACCCTGGAAATCTATTACGCAACACCTCAACATGTCCTCAAGAACCTAGATCACACGTTCCGACTGTCCATCCGTTTGAGGATGATACGAAGTACTAAAATTCAACCGTGTACCCAAGGGTTGATACAAACATTCCCAAAACCGTGACGTAAACCTCGGATCCCTATCTAACACTATGGACTTTGGCACACCATGCAACAGCACAATCTCAACAATATACAGCTCCGCCAACTTATCCAAGGTATACATAGTACGCACATGCAGGAAATGTGCACACTTCGTAAGGCGATCCACAATCACCCAAACTGAATTCTTCTTTGACGGTGACAACGGCGAAAAAGACACAAAATCCATAGTAATTCTTTCCCACTTCCACTATGGGATTCTCAAAGGCTGCAACAACCCTGAAGGAACCTGATTTTCAGCTTTCACTCGCTGACAAACAATGCATTTACTAACAAACTCAGCAACATCCTTCTTCAATCCCACCCAGTAGTACTCATCCTTCAAATCGCGATACATCTTCGTACTACCATGATGCATAGCAAAAGGACTATTATAAGCTTCAGTCAGAATAGTGCGCCTCAACTCAACATCATCTAGCACCACTATTCGACTTCCAAAACACAGAACACCATTATCATTAAAACTGAAATCCGAAGGCCTACCCTCCGCAATGTCCTGAACACGAGGATCAAGAGAATCATATAACAACTGCTTATCTTCGATCAACTGAATCAGAGATGGTTTCGCTTGCAGCTCAGCGATAAGATCACCATCAAGCGATATGCTTAAGCGAGGAAACATCACCCTCAACTCCACAACCACTTTCCTGCTCAAAGCATCAACCACTAAATTAGCCTTGCTCGGGTGGTACTCGATCGATAGATCATAATCCTTAAGCAACTCCACCCAATGACGTTGCCTAAGATTCAACTCCTTTTGAGACATAAGGTACTCCAAGCTCTTATGATCCGTGAACACTACACACTTCTCTCCATACAGATAATGCCTCCAGATCTTCAGGGAAAATACAACCGCCGCAAGCTCAAGATTGTGAGTAGGGTAGTTACGTTCATGCACCTTGAACTGTCTAGATGCATAGGCTACCACCTTACCCTCTTGCATCAACACGCAGCCAACACCAACAATGGACGTATCACTATAAACCACAAACTTCTTACCAGACTCAGGTTGAATCAGGACAGGTGCTTGCGTCAAAGCTTCCTTCAACTTCTCAAAAGCTTACTGCCTCGCATCTGTCCACTCAAAGCGAACATTCTTCTGTAACAACTTGGTCAAAGGCGCAACAATCTTCGAGAAACCCTCGACAAACCTATGGTAATACCCAGCTAAACCAAGGAAACTTCGCACTTCTGTCACCGACTTAGGCACCTTCCAATTAATCACAACCTCTACTTTATGCGGATCAACGTGAATACCCTCAGGTGATACAACATGTCCAAGGAAGACTCACACTTACTTAGCTTGGCATATACCTGGTTCTCCAACAATGCTTGCAAAACGATTCTCAAGTGTCTATGTAACATCCCGGTTTATGGTCTAGAATATTCGATGAGGTTTCGAGGTCCGAAAGACCGGTGTTGAGTGTTTTGAGTAAGTTTAGGGAAAGAGGCCTTCGGATGTTGGGAAAAATATAGAATAAATCTTTAAAACCCATTTTAAATATGTAAAAGGTTCTGGTAAAAGCAATTTTGGAAAAACGATTTCTGAACCGTAACATTTTGGTTTAGTGACCAAATTGTAAAGTTTGCAAAATATGTTTTTAGTGACCATATATTAAAAGAGTCAAAGCATTGAATCTTTAAGGAGCTATTTTGGCTGGGCCAATTTGGTTATTATCCCCTTTTATTTTGACTATTCAAATATTTTAAAATAGCTTTTTATGATTTAATTAAAATAAGGTTTTATCTAAAAGCTGATTTTACGTCAAAAACCATTTTCAAGCTTTCTTATCTCTTCTCTTCAACAAAACAGCATTTGAGCTTGATTTCCTCAAGCTAAAAGTGTTTTCTTATTAATCTATTATTGCTAAACGGTTCTCCTACCTTGATTTCCTAAAACCCATGTTTATTTTATTGTTTTTCTCAAGGATTTTTGCCAAACAAGGGGAAATAGCTAGCATTGGGGGTGAGCAATGTGATTCTCCTATAATGTAAGGTTCTTTAATGAAATTATCATGCTTTGATTCTTTTAAATGCTAAGGTTTTATTCTCTTGTCTTAATCTCAATAAAATTTGGCTAAAATTGATGAAAATGAGCTTTTGGTAAGATTTTTGAGTAAGATCTGTTTAGGCTGGGTTTGTTGATTTAGTTACCTTTGTCTTGATATGATTATTGTGTTGAGATGATGGATGAATGGTAGGAATCCAGAAATGGGGTTGGGTGTTGAATTTTGAAGTTTGAAAAAGTGAGTTTTGGGTGGATCTTGAGGTGAATCAATAGCCGATGTTATTCTGATGTTGGGATGATGTTTTTAGATGTTTATCTATGTTTATTGATATTATCTAATGCTGGATTTTACTGGAGATTATCCGAATTGGGTCTTTTCGATGTTTACGACTTGTATCAGATTTATTCGATAGGTGTTTCGATTGGGTATTTGAATCTCTACTTTCCAGAAAATTACAGTGTTTAAAGTATCTCTAAATCCTCTATTTTGGGTTGGTTAGAGGCAGGGATTGAAGATCCGAATTTGTTGAACTCAATTGTCGGTGAACTAGAAAGCTAGAAAAGGGGTTTCAGCTTGTTTTGGTAATCGCAGGTGAGTGGAAATGATTTTGGTTGTTTTATCAAGGTTGAAGAAGTGTTTTAAGAGTTTGGGTTGAGACATTAGGCCAATCCAAGCTCAAGGGTAAGTTTGGGTGTTGCTTCAGCTTTTTGCCTTCTTATATTTGATCATGTTTTGGATCATGTGCATGTCATTTTAAATGATGTTTCCTCTGTTGTTGTTATGCATTAAATGCATGTTGTTGTTGTCTCATATGAATGCCATGTGTTTTATCCATTCTTGGTTGAGTTCATGCTATGCATGAGCTTGTGTTTATGGCTTTTGGGGAGATGTTTATCCCCGGTGAAAAGCAGTGGTTTGTGATGTTGCGGTGAGTATATTGACACATGGGTTATATCGGATAGATTGATCGATCAATAGGATGTGAAGTGCACTATAATGATAAAATTCGCGCGTGAGAAATTCTTCGGTTTCACAATAGGGGTTGTGCTATTGTGATACGAGTGGTAGGGGTTGTGCTATCACCAACGGGCAATGCGGGTAGTGGCATCCTGGCCGAAGTGTGTTTGTGGTGAGGGTTGTTCACCATGTGACTTGATAGGGGTTGTGCCATCAAGGTGTCTGCTTATCCGAGCAACGTGTCAATGATGCCGGTATACTCATTCGCTATGGTTTCATATGAGCTTGGTAAACTCATATGGTTATGTATTTGTGCTTGAAGCATGTGAAATATTTATGGAGCCGGTAGGCTTGGTTTGCATATATGGGTCATATAGAGTTTATACATGGTTGATTCATGTTCATTGCCTATGGCATGTGTGGTTGCATTGCTTAAACTTGTTTCAAGTTAGCATGTTGAAAAGGAAATGGTTTTGAAAATGATTTGTGAAAGAGATTTCAAGAAACGATTTTGATTTCCTAAATGATGATTGTTTTCAAAACTGCATTGTTGTAGTTGGTTTTTGAGCTCCTCTCACTAAGCTATATTGCTTACGCTCTATTTTTCCAACAATGCAGATCCGTAGACCCTTTGGAAGGCAATGATGCAAGGGAAGTGAACCAAGTGTCCACTCTTAGCTCAAGTATGACCTTGCTTAGATAATAGTGTGTGTGGTAATGAGGGTGAACCTTGTTCATGACTTTGGTAGTGTTAATAAACACCTTGTGTTGAGACCATGTTGACTTTTACCTTGTTTGTTATTTTTTACCTTATGTCTTGTGGTTATGGTTTGGACCTTATCCTTCTTATGTTTGATCTTGAGGCTATCCCTTTTAACCGTATGTAAAGCATGCTTATGGTTCTCTTGGGTATGGACATGTGTGTTGGCTGATTTTAGTGTATGTATGTCTTCCTTGTTGTTTCTCTGATGTATGTGGTGATTGGAACCAAGTTAAATACCCTTAGATGTGCTTAAATTGCAGTTTTGTTGTTTCTGCAACAATGTATTTTGAAACGGGCTCGAACGTTTCGGAACAGCCCTTGTTTTTGCCTTGGCATTTCGAACCGAGGATCGAAACGGGCTAAGCAGGGCCGGAACGATCTCAAGCCGTTTCGGAACGTTTCGCCACTGTGAAGCACTGTTCCGATACGGGTATCGAAACGGGGGTCGTTTAAGTTAGTTAAGGCATCTTTAAAGTTATTTTTCTTGCGTTTTGGTCCTATTTATGTTGTTTTCAATTTTGGACGTTTTTATGCATGTTTTATGTTGCATTTCATCATGGAAGCATGAAATGGGTTTAATTAAACAATGATCACCTTAATTACATCATACGTCCCTATAATATGCTAGTTTTGCATTTTGGTCCCCGGTTGCTCTTTTTGTTCGAATCGATTCTCGTTTTTGTTGTTCTTTCTTCCGCTGCGTGTTCTTAAACATAAGATTAACTTGAGCATCTTGAAAAGATATTAATCAACACATTAAGGGTTGCTAGTTGGAGGGAAATCTCCAGATTTTTCTGCGATTAGTCTCGTGTAGTCCACTCGATACGGTCTGGTGGCTAGGCCGGGTCGAGGGGGTTACATCTGTTGGTTGCAGAGCTAGGTTTCCTTCGAAAAGGCTTGCGTTGGTTGTCGTGCAACCGGAAAGGTAAGTGAGGTAAGTGTGTTGAGGTGGTGTATGCTTGTTTGTTGAGGTTGCTTGTTGTGTAAGGTACTCATTGCCACATACTATTATCCGGAAAACATATGTATGATACTTGAGCACCTTGGACCCTTGACGTTGCTGACCTGAATCATTTCCTTTTGTATTATCTGTTGTTTTTGTAGCATTGCATTTGTTGTTATGGCTAGACCTAGAAGAGGTCAGGCGGGTGGTGAACCGCGTGAGGATCCGGTTGAGGGTGCTGGGCATCAGCTAGAGGGAGAGTTACCTCCTCCTCCTCCAGGTGGTGGGGCTAATGTGCGGGGTGAGGAACCTCGTGGTTGCCAAGGTCAGGCCGGAGCTGATATGAGCCCGTTGATTCAGGATATTGCTGGGGCTTTTTAGTCTGCTTTGGCGGGGTTACAAGCGGTTGCACCGCAACATGGTCAGAGGGAAGGGTTACCCCTTGAGAGGCTCCGTAGTCTGGGTGGAGTAAAGTATCATGGGTTATCGCCCGAGAAAGCTGAGTCATGGTTAGCTAGTACTACGAGGATTTTAGGCCAGATGGAGTGTAGTGATGCACGTAAGCTCGGTTGTGTGGAATCTCTACTTCAGAGTGACGCGTATGTCTGGTGGACTACGATCACCGTGAGTATGGCTACTGCTGATATCACTTGGGATTTCTTCCGTTCTGCCTTCCAGAAGAAGTATTTGTGGCTGAGGTACCAAGATGAGAAGAAGCGCGAGTTCATGGCCTTAGTTCAGGGGAGCATGACCATTTCAGAGTATATGAGGTTCAATTTGTTAGACTGAGTCAGTATGCTGCTGAGCTAGTTCCTACTGAGAAGGAACGATGTGAGAGGTTTCGGTATGGTTTGACCGAGGGAGTGAAGACCTATATGTTGGCTAATGATTATACAGATTTTGATGTGCTAGTAGCTCGAGCCAAAGATATAGAGCATATTCTTGGTTTGTCTTCTAGAGGAGGCGGGTCTAGTTTAGGGAAACGACATGCGGAGTGGAATCGTGATCATGCCAAGGGGCATAAGGACAAGAGGCAACATTTTGATCATAGACGTGGGGGTGGTAACCCTGGACGTGGCCAGCAAGGCGAAGGTTTTGCTCATCTTGCACCCGAATGCACCATGTTTGGTAGGTCTCATCCGAGAGAGTGTTGGGGAACCTATGGTACATGATGGCAGTGCGGATCAAACGATCATCTCAAGAGAGATTGTCCTTAGCTAGCTAGAGGTGGTTAGGCACCGGTACGATCTATCGAGTACCAGCGAGGTCGTGGGCGCGGCCGAGGGAACTTTCAGCCATAGAACGAGGGACAAAAGAATGTGGCACATGTAGTTGCAGTTCAGCCTGAGGGAGGCGGACCAACGAGAGTGTACGCACACTAAGAGGGCAGGAACGACACCGATGTTATCGCAAGTAATTTCGTGTTACAGTCTTTGACATTGCTTTCGTTTATTGATTCTGGTTCTACGCATTCCTATATTCTGAGTGAGCATGCTAAGAAGTTGGATGTACTGTTTGAAATTCTTGACGAGGGTATGAGTGTGAGTAGTTCGTTTGGCGAGACAATTGTGGTTAGAAAGATGTATCGCAGATGTCCGTTGATGGTTCAGGGTCACTTGTTTCCAGTTGATATGATGGAATTGCCTTTCTATGGGTTTGATGTGATATTAGGAATGGATTGGTTGGTAGAGCACAGGACAAAAGTAGATTTTGAGACTAAGCGAGTGAGCTTGAGATTGTCGGATGATTATGAAATAGTAGTGGTTGGTGAGAATGTTAAATTCTTACCCAACATAGTTTCTGCTTTGGAGGCTCAGAAGATGTTAGTTCAGGGATGTCAGGCATACCTAGCTTATGTGATGAATCCGGATATGAGTAAGGTCCGACCAAAAGACATTAGAGTAGTTTGTGACTTTCCTGAGGTGTTTCCAAAAGAGTTGCCTGGTTTGTCACCGGACAGAGAATTCGAGTTTGCCATTGAGTTGTATTCTGATTTAGCTCATGTATCGATTGCTCCGTATCGGATGGCTCCGAAAGAGTTGAAAGAACTGAAGACTCAGCTTCATGAATTATTAGATCGTGGTTTTATCTGTCCGAGTATATCACCTTGGGGTGCACCAGTGCTGTTTGTCAAGAAGAAAGATGGAAGTATGCGTATGTGTATTGATTACCATCAATTGAATAAGTTAACTGTGAAGAATAAGTATCCGTTACCAAGAATAGATGATTTGTTTGACCAGTTGCGGGATGCATTAGTGTTTTCGAAGATAGACTTGAGATCAGGGTACTATCAACTGAATGTGAAGGATCAAGACATACCGAAGACAGCTTTCCGTACACGTTATGGCCATTATGAGTTTCTGGTAATGCCATTTGGGTTGACTAATGCACCAGTCGCGTTTATGGACATGATGAACCATGTGTTTCATGAGTTCCTAGATCAGTTTGTTGTAGTGTTTATTGATGATATACTGATTTATTCGCGTACAGAGGAGGACCATGATAGACATTTGTGACTTGTGTTGAAGACTTTGTTAAATTATTAGTTGTATGCGAAGTTGAGCAAATACGAGTTTTGGATTAGAGAGGTAGTCTTTCTAGGACATGTTGTGTCAACGGATGGCATTAGAGTTGATCCTAAGAAAGTGGAAGCTGTAGTAAATTGGAAGCAACCGAAGTCTGTGACTGAGGTCCGTAGTTTCCTAGGCTTAGCAGGCCACTACCGTCGGTTTTTAGAAGGATTTTCTAAGATAGTCGCTCCGTTGACGAAATTGTTACAAAAGGATGTTAGATATGAGTGGACAGAAGCGAAGCAGATGTCTTTTGATCGTTTGAAAGATGCTTTGACTAGAGCACATGTGTTAGTGCAACCGGTAACGGGGAAAGACTATGCGATTTATAGTGATGCTTCGTATATAGCCCTAGGTTGTGTATTGATGCAATATGGGAGAGTTGTTGCATATGCCTCAAGACAGTTGAAGACTCATGAAAAGAACTACCTCACACATGATATTGAGTTAGCCGCTGCTGTGTTTGCTTTGAAAGTGTGGAGGCACTATTTGTATGGTGAGAAATGTACAGTGTATACCAATCACAAGAGTCTAAAGTATTTGATGTCTCAAAAATATTTGAATCTCCGACAGCGTAGATGGGTCGAGTTGTTGAAGGAATATGATCTAACTATTGAGTACCATCCGGGTAAAGCTAATGTAGTAGCTGACGCGTTGAGTAGGAAGGTAGTGGTTGAGCTTCAAGCGATGTTTGCTAGGTTGAGCCTGTCGCGTGATGGAGGGTTGATCGCAGAATTACATGTGAAACCATCTCTTGAGCAGTTGATCCGTGAGAAACAGTTGCAAGATAGTGATAGTAATGTTTTGTGTTTCAAAGATAGAGTAAACCGACCGAGTACAGTTTCAGTGATAGTAATGTTTTGTGTTTCAAAGATAGAGTTGTTGTACCTAAAGATGCTGATTTGCGACGCACCATTTTGAATGAAGCACATACTAGTCTGTTTGCTATGCACCCAGGTATCACGAAAATGTAATGGGATTTGAAGAATGATTACTTCTGGGTTGGTTTGAAAATGGATGTGGCCGAGTTCGTTAGTAAATGCATGGTTTTCCAGCGAGTGAAGGCCGAACATCAGTTACCGTCAGGATTGTTACAGCCTTTACAGATTCTGGTATGGAAATGGGAGAGGATAACTATGGATTTCGTATCAGGTTTACCGTTGTCTCCTTCGCGAAAGAACTCAGTTTGGGTTATAGTATATCAACTCACCAAGTGTGCACATTTCCTAGCTATTAACACGACTGATTCTTTGGATAAGTTGGCTGGTTTATATATCCATGAGATAGTGAGATTGCATAGTGTACCAAAATTGATTCTATCGGATAGAGATCCGAGGTTCACATCAAGATTTTGGGATTGTTTGCATAGTGCTTTGGGTAGCCGATTGAATTTTAGTACCTCGTATCATCCTCAATCAGATGGCCAGTTAGAACGAGTAATACAAGTGCTTGAAGACATGTTGCGGTGTTGTATTATTGATTTTCAGGGCTCGTGGGAAAAACACTTGCCTTTAGTTGAGTTTGCTTATAATAATAGCTATCAGGCTAGTATTCAGATGGCACCGTTTGAGGCTTTGTATGGTAGGAGGTGTAGAACTCCTGTTTGTTGGGCAGAAGCTGGTCAGAAATTGGTATCATTACCTGCTATGCTTAAGGGCACTACTGAGAAGGTGAAGTTGATATGTGATCGCTTGAAAGCAGCAACCGATCGACATAAATCTTATGCCGATTTGAAGCGTCGTGAGATTTAGTATGTTGTGGGTGAGAAAGTCTTTTTGAAAGTTTCACCATGGAAGAAAGTGATGAGATTCGGTAGAAAAGGTAAACTCAGTCCGAGATTCATTGGTCCGTATGAGATCGTTAGACGAGTTGGTCCTGTAGCTTATAGGTTGAGTTTGCCTCCAGAATTAGAGAAGATACATGATGTATTCCATGTCTCTATGCTTCGGAAGTATAGGTCAAATCCATCGCACGTAATGCATGTTGAGGAAATCACCCTTCCGAAGCCTCCAAAATCGTCTCGATTGCTCCCGGATCAATATCCCCTATTTTTTTATCACCAAAATAGAGATCCAAATGCTTTAAAATGCATTTCAACACTAGCAACTAAACACAACCTCGTTGCTCACTCAAACTACACCAATTTACCCATCAAAAATAACCGAAAACTCAATCGATTGCTTCCTAAACAAACCCAGCCAACATACATCACTTTCAACCATTTATAAACATCAAAACACATCTATAAACAACCTAAACTCATCCTTATACCTCCATCAAGCATTACTTCATCATTTCACCCCAAAAACTCAACCAAACTATCAAGAAACTCAAGGATCTTAGGATCTATATCAACAAAACCTCTTTTCAACATATTAATCAACACAAAACTCAATTAAAATCAATCCAAAACAGAGCCTATCAAAACAAATCCGAAAATCAAGATTTTAATCATATTTTTGTAACATTTTGATCTCAAATCAAAACTATAATGAAAACTCAACCAAAAACATTAATTAGATGCCAAAGATCTTGGGAATTTTAATAAAGAACCTAGATTGAAGGTTGATAACGGGATTTACCTCCAATCCTTGCTTTCCTCATTGAATGGCAAGTTTTAGCTTCACAAAACTTGAAAATCTTGAAGATATTTCTTGAAATTGATTTGGAAAATAATGAGAGAGTGTTTGGGAGAAAAGAATTCTGGAGAAAATGAGTTAGAATTTTGTTTGGCTGAAAATGAGAAGAGAAAGGTAGTTACGTCAAATGAAATCTCACTTCTCTTATTTTATTAATTTTAATTAAATAAAAACCCTTTTATTTAATCACTTTAAAATCCTTTTAAAATACATGTCATATTAAGGAAAGGCTAAATTGCCATAAAGCTCTCTAAAGATTCTAAGATTTTGGCTCCTCTTTTTAAAATTACATTTTCAAACATTTTGAAACTTTACATTTAGGTCACTACCCAAAGGTACTACTTCCGAAACTCTTTTTGTAAAATTGATTTGACCAACTCCTAAAACATGATTTTAGAGGATTTTAGCACTTTATACCATATTTTTATCCTATCCCGATCCTTTATTTCCTTAAACCACCTAACACGATTCGAACCATTTCCAACCGGTCCGGTCCGATGTCAAAAACATCTAGGCCCAAAACCAGGGCGTTACAACTCTCCCCCACATAGGGAATTTCTTCCTTGAAACTTTACCTGAAGGAAAAAGGTGCGGAAACTACTTCAGCATGTCTGCCTTGCTTTCCCACGTGGCCTCTTCAACTCCTCGGTGTCGCCACAACACCTTCACAAGTTCTATCGTCTTGCCACGTAGAACCTTGCTGCTCACATCCAGAATCCTCACTGGTTCCTCATCATATGACTAATCCAGATTCAACTCTATCTCCTCAACAGGCAATAACTGCGAAGCATCCGATCTGTACCTCCGCAACCTCAAGACATGAAACACATCATGTATCTTTTCTTGCTCGGAAGGCAACCTCAACCGTTATACCACAGGACCAATACGCTCCACAACCACATATGGTCCAATGAACCATGGGCTAAGCTTACCCTTACGCCCAAATCTCATCACCTTCTTCCAAGGTGATACATTCAAGAACACACGTTCGCCAACCGCGAACTCAATCTCCTAACGCTTCAAATCCGCGTAAGACTTTTGCCGATCCGATGCTGCCTTCAAACGCTCAAAAATGAGCTTCACCTTCTCGGTGGTTCCCTTTAACATAGCCGACATCGAAATCAACTTTTTCCCAGCTTCTGCCCAACAGAGAGGGGTTCTACATCTTCTCCCAAAAAACCCTCGTATGGAGCCAATTGAATACTTGCCTGATAACTATTGTTATACGCAAATTCAACCAACGGCAAGTGCTTCTCCCAATAACCCTGGAAATCTATTACGCTGCACCTCAACATGTCCTCAAGCTCCTTGATCACACGTTCTGATTTGCCATATGTATGAGGAAGATACGAAGTAGTAAAATTCAACCATGTACCCCAGGCTTGATGCAAACATTCCCAAAACTGCGACGTAAACCTCGGATCCCTATCCGACACTATGGACTTTGGCACATCGTGCAACCACACAATCTTAGCAATATATACAGCTCCGCCAACTTATCCAAGGTATACGTAGTATGCACAGGCAGGAAATGTGCACACTTCGTAAGGCGATCCACAATCACCCAAACGGAATTCTTCTTTGACGGTGACAACGGATAACCAGACACAAAATCCATAGTAATTCTTTCCCACTTCCACTATGGGATTCTCAAAGGCTACAACAACCCTGAAGGAACCTGATGTTCAGTTTTCACTCGCTGACACACCATGCATATACTAACAAACTCAGCAACATCCTTCTTCAATCCCACCCAGTAGTACTCATCCTTCAAATCGCGATACATCTTCGTACTACCAAGATGCATAGCAAAAGGACTACTATGAGCTTCAGTTAGAATAGTGTGCCTCAACTCAACATCATCTAGCACCACTATTCGACTTCCAAAATACAGAACACCATTATCATTAAAACTGAAATTTGAAGGCCTATCCTCCGAAATGTCCTAAACATGAGGAACAAGGGAATCATCTAACAACTGCTTATCTTTGATCAACTAAATTAGAGATGGTTTCACTTGCAACTCAGCGATAAGATCACCATCACGCGATATGCTTAAGCGAGCAAACATCACCCTCAACTCCACTACCACTTTCTTGCTCAAAGCATCGACCACAACATTAGCTTTGCCCATATGATACTCGATCGATAGATCATAATCCTTAAGCAACTCCACCCAACGACGTTGCGTAAGATTCAACTTCTTCTGAGACATAAGGTACTTCAAGTTCTTATGATCCGTGAACACTACATATTTCTCGCCATACACATAATGCCTCCAGATCTTCAGGGAAAACACAACCGCCGCAAGATCAAGATCGTGAGTAGGTTAGTTACGCTCATGCACCTTCAACTATCTAGATGCATAGGCTACCACCTTACCCTCCTGCATCAACACGCAACCCAAACCAACAATGGACGCATCGCTATAAACCACAAACTCCTTACCAAACTCAGGTTGAATCAGGACAGGAGCTTGCGTCAAAGCTTCCTACAACTTATCAAAAGCTTGCTGCCTCACATCTATCCACTCAAAGCGAACATTCTTATGTAACTACTTGGTCAAAGGCGCAACAATCTTTGAGAAACCCTCGACAAACCTACGGTAATACCCAGCTAAACCAAGGAAACTTCGCACTTTTGTCACCGACTTAGGCACCTTCCAATTCATCACAGCCTCTACTTTATGCGGATCAACGCGAGTACCCTCAGCTGATACAACATGTCCAAGGAAGACCACCTCCTTAAGCCAAAACTCACACTTACTTATCTTGGCATACAATTGGTTCTCCAACAATGCTTGCAAAACGATTCTCAAGTATCTATGTAACATCCCGGTTTAGGGTTTAGAAGATCCGATGAGGTTTCGAGGTCCGAAAGACCGGTGTTGAGTGTTTTGAGTAAGTTCAAGGAAAGAGGTCTTCGGGTGTTGGGAAAATTATGGAATAAATCTTTAAAATCCTTTTTAAATATGTACAAGGTTCTGGTAAAATCAATTTTGGAAAAACAATTTCAGAACCGTGACATTTTGGTTTAGTGACCAAATTGTAAAGTTTGCAAAATCTGTTTTTAGTGACCATTTTGTAAAAGAGTCAAAACATTGAATCTTTAAGGAGCTATTTTAGCTGGGCCAATTTGGTTATTATCCCCTTTTATTTTGACTATTCAAGTATTTTCAAAAAGCTTTTATGATTTAATTAAAATAAGGTTTTATCTAAAATATCATTTTACGTCAAAAACCATTTCAAGCTTTCTTATCTCCTCTCTTCAGCAAAACAACATTTGATCTTGATTTCCTCAAGGAAAAAAATGTTTTCTTATTAATCTATTATTGCTAAATGGTTCTCCTACCTTGATTTCCTAAAACCCAAGTTTATTTTATTGTTTTTCTCAAGGATTTTTGCCAAACAAGGGGAAATAGCTAGCATTGGGGGTGAGCAACGTGATTCTCCTCTAATGTAAGGTTCTTTAATGAAATTCTCATGCTTTGATTCTTTTAAATGCTAAGGTTTTATTCTCTTGTCTTAATCTTAATGAAATTTGGCTAAAATTGATGAAAATGAGCTTTTTATAAGATTTTTGCGTAAGATCTGTTTAGGGTGGGTTTGTTGATGTTGTTACCTTTGTCTTGATATGATTATTGTTTTGAGATGATGAATGAATGGTAGGAATCCCGAAATGGGGTTAGGTGTTGAATTTTGAAGTTTGAAAAAGTGTGTTTTGGGTGGATCTTGAGGTGAATCAATAGTTGGTGTTAATCTGATGTTGGGATGATGTTTTAGATGTTTATCTATGTGTCTTGATGTTATCTATACCTGGGTTTTACTAAAGATTATCCGAATTGGGTCTTTTCAATGTTTGCGGCTTGTATCAGATTTATTCGATAGGTGTTTCGATTGGGTATTTGAATCTTTTCTTTCCAGCAAATTAGAGTGTTGAAAGTATCTCATATGGTCCAAATAAAATTGAGCTAAGTTTACCCTTACGCCCAAATATCATCACCTTCTTCCAAGGCGATACCTTCAAGAACACACGTTCGCTAACCGCGAACTCAATCTCCTTACGCTTTAAATCTTCGTAAGACTTTTTCCGATCTGATGCTGCCTTCAAACGCTCACAAATGAGCTTCACCTTCTCGGTGGTTCCCTTTAATATAGCCGACATCGAAATCAACTTTTTCCCAGCTTCTGCCCAACAGAGAGGGGTTCTACATCTTCTCCCATAGAAAGCCTCGTATGGAGCCATTTGAATACTTGCCTGATAACTATTTTTATACGCAAATTCAACCAACGACAAGTGCTTCTCCCAAGAACCCTGGAAATTAATTATGCAGCACCTCAACATGTCCTCAAGCACCTGGATCACGCGTTCCGACTGTCCATCCATCTGAGGATGATACGAAGTACTAAAATTCAATCGTGTACCCAAGGCTTGATGCAAACATTCCCAAAACCGTGACGTAAACCTCGGATCCCTATCCTACACTATGAACTTTGGCACACCGTACAACCGCACAATATCAGCAATATACAGCTCCGCCAACTTACCCAATGTATACGTAGTATGCACATGTAGGAAATGTGCACACTTCGTAAGGCGATCCACAATCACCCAAATTGAATTCTTCTTTGACGGTGAAAATGACAAACCAGACACAAAATCCATAGTGAATCTTTCCCACTTCCACTCTGGGATTCTCAGAGGCGCAACAACCCTGAAGGAACCTGATGTTCAGCTTTCACTCGCTGACACACCATGCATTTACTAACAAACTCAGCAACATCCTTCTTCAACCCCACCCAATAGTACTCATCCTTCAAATCGCGATACATCTTCGTACTACCAGAACACAATCTGGCACCACTATTCGACTTCCAAAACACAGAACACCATTATCATTAAAACTGAAATCTGAAGGCCTACCTTTCGCAATGTCCTAAATATGAGGAACAAGGGAATCATCCAACAACTTCTTATCTTTGATCAACTGAATTAGAGATGGTTTCACTTGCAACTCAGCGATAAGACCACCATCACGCGATATGCTTAAGCGAGCAAACATCACCCTCAACTCCACATCCATTTTCCTGCTCAAAGCATCAGCCACAACATTAGCCTTGCCCGTGTGATACTCGATCGACAGATCATAATCCTTAAGCAACTCCACCCAATGACGTTGCTTAAGATTCAACTCCTTCTGAGACATAAGGTACTTCAAGCTCTTATGATCCGTGAACACTACACACTTCTCGCCATACAGATAATGCCTCCAGATCTTGAGGGCAAACACAACCGCCGCAACCTCAAGATCATGAGTAGGGTAGTTACGCTCATGCACCTTCAACTGTCTAGATGCATAGGCTACCACCTTACCCTCCTGCATCAACACGCGACCCAAAAAAACAATGGACACATCGCTATAAACCACAAACTCCTTACCAGACTCAGGTTGAATCAGCACAGGTGCTTGCGTCAAAGCTTCCTTCAGCTTCTCAAAAGCTTAATGCCTCGCATCTGTCCACTCAAAGAGAACATTCTTCTGTAACAACTTGGTCAAAGGCGCAACAATCTTCGAGAAACCCTCCACAAACCTATGGTAATACCCAGCTAAACCAAGGAAACTTCGCACTTCTGTCACCGACTTAGGCATCTTCCAATTCATCACAACCTCTACTTTATGCGGATCAATGTGAATACCCTCAGCTGATACAACATGTCCAAGGAAGACCACCTCCTTAAGCCAAAACTCACACTTACTTAGCTTGGCATACAACTGGTTCTCCAAAAATGCTTGCAAAACGATTCTCAAGTGTCTATGTACCATCCCAGTTTAGGGTCTAGAAGATCCGATGAGGTTTCGAGGTCCGAAAGACCAGTTTTGAGTAAGTTCAGGGAAAGAGGTCTTCAAGTGTTGGGAAAATATGGAATAAATATTTAAAATCCATTTTAAATATGTAAAAGGTTCTGGTAAAAGCAATTTTGGAAAAACGATTTCTGAACCGTAACATTTTGGTTTAGTGACCAAATTGTAAAGTTTGCAAAATCTGTTTTTAGTGACCATTTATTAAAAGAGTCAAAACATTGAATCTTTAAGGAGCTATTTTGGCTGGGCCAATTTGGTTATTATCCCCTTTTATTTTGACTATTCAAATATTTTAAAATAGCTTTTTATGATTTAATTAAAATAAGGTTTTATCTAAAATCTCATTTTACGTCAAAAACCATTTTCAAGCTTTCTTATCTCCTCTCTTCAGCAAAACAGCCTTTGAGCTTGATTTCCTCAAGGTAAAAGTGTTTTCCTATTAATCTATTATTGCTAAACGATTCTCCTACCTTGATTTCCTAAAACCCATGTTTATTTTATTGTTTTTCTCAAGGATTTTTGCCAAACAAGGGGAAATAGCTAGCATTGGGGGTGAGCAACGTGATTCTCCTCTAATGTAAGGTTCTTTAATGAAATTCTCATGCTTTGATTCTTTTAAATGCTAAGGTTTTATTCTCTTGTCTTAATCTTAATAAAATTTGGCTAAAATTGATGAAAATGAGCTTTTGGTAAGATTTTTGGGTAAGATCTGTTTAGGCTGGGTTTGTTGATTTATTTACCTTTGTCTTGATATGATTATTGTGTTGAGATGATGGATAAATGGTAGGAATCTCGAAATGGGGTTGGGTGTTGAATTTTGAAGTTTGAAAAAAGTGAGTTTTGGGTGGATCTTGAGGTGAATCAATAGCTGGTGTTAATCTAATGTTGGGATGATGTTTTTAGATGTTTATCTATGTGTCTTGATGTTATCTAATGCTGGGTTTTACTGGAGATTATCCGAATTGGGTCTTTTCGATGTTTACGAGTTGTATCAGATTTATTCGATTGGTATTTGAATCTCTTCTTTCCAGCAAATTTGAGTGTTGAAAGTATCTCTAAATCCTCTGTTTTGGGTTGGTTAAAGGTAGGGATTGAAGATCCGGATTTTTTGAACTCAATTGTGGGCGAACCGAAAAGCTAGAAAAGAGGTTTCGGCTTGTTTTGGTATTCGTTGGTGAGTGGAAATGATTTTTACTGTTTTATCAAGTTTTAAAAAGTGTTTTAAGGGTTTGGGTTGAGCCATTAGGCCAATCCAAGCTCAAGGGTAAGTTTGGGTGTTGTTTCGGTTTTTTGCCTTCTTATATTTGATCATGTTTTGGATCATGTGCGTGTCATTTTAAATGATGTTTCCTCTGATGTTGTTATGCATTAAATGCAAGTTGTTGTTGTCCATATGAATTCCATGTGTTTTATCCATTGTTGGTTGAGTTCATGCTATGCATGAGCTTCTGTTTATGGCTTTTGGGATGTGTTTGGGGAGGTGTTTATCCCTGGTGAAAAGCAGTGGTTTGTGATGTTGCAATGAGTATATTGACACATGGGTCATATCGAATAGATTGATCGATCAATAGGATGTGAAGTGCACTATAATGATAAAATTCGCGCGTGAGAAATTCTTCGGTTTCACAATACGGGTTGTGCTATTGTGATGCGAGTGGTAAGGGTTGTTCTATCACCAACAAGCAATGAGGGTGGTGGCATCCCTGCCGAAGTGTGTTTGTGGTGAGGATTGTTTCACCATGTGACTTGATAGGGGTTGTGCCATCAAGGTTTCCGCTTATCCGAGCAACGTGTCAATGCTGCCGGTATACTCATTCGCTATGGTTTCATATGAGCTTGGTAAACTCATATGTTATGTATTTGTGCTTGAAGCATGTGAAATATTTATGGAGCCGATAGGCTTGGTTTGCATATATGGGTCAAATATGGTTTATGCATGGTTAATGCATGTTCATTGCCTATGGCATGTGTGGTTGCATTGCTTAAACTTGTTTCAAGTTAGCATGTTGAAAAGGAAATGGTTTTGAAAATGATTTGTGAAAGAGATTTCAAGAAACGATTTTGATTTCCTAAATGATGATTGTTTTCAAAACTGCATTGTTGTAGTTGGTTTTTGAGCTCCGCTCACTAAGCTATATAGCTTACGCTCTCTTTTTCCAACAATGCAGATCCGTAGACCCTTTGGAAGGCAACGATGCAAGGGAAGTGAACCAAGTGTCCACTCTTAGCTCAAGTATGACCTTGCTTAGATAATAGTGTGTGTGGAAATGAGAGTGAACCTTGTTCATGACTTTGGGAGTGTTTGTAAACTCCTTGTGTTGAGACCATGTTGATGTTTACCTTGTTGGTTTGTTCTTACCTTATTTTTTGTGGTTATGGCTTGGACCTTATCCTTCTTATGTTTGATCCTGAGGCTTTCTCTTTTAACCGTATGTAAAGCATGCTTATGATTCTCTTGGGCATGGACATGTGTGTTGGCTGATTTTAGTGTATGTATGTCTTCCTTGATGTTGCCCTGATGTATGTGGTGATTGGAACCAAGTTAAATACCCTTAGAGGTGCTTAAATTGCAGTTTTTCTATTTCTGTAGCAGGGTGTTTCGATACGGGCTCGAACGTTTCGGAACAACCCTTGTTTTTGCCTTGGCGTTTCGGAACAGGTATCGAAACGGGCTAAGCAGGGCCGAAACGGTCTCAAGCCGTTTCGAAACATTTCGCCACTGTGAAGCACCGTTCTGATACAAGTATCGAAACGGGGGTCGTTGAAGTTAGTTAAAGGCATCTTTAAAGTTATTTTTCTTACGTTTTGGTCCTAGTTTTGTTGTTTTCAATTGTGGACGTTTTTATGCATGTTTTATGTTGCATTTCATCATGGAAGGATGAAATGGGTTTAATTAAACAATGATCACCTTAATTTCATCATAGGTCCCTATAATATGCTAGTTTTGCATTTTGGTCCTCGATTGCTCTTTTTGTTCGAATCGATGCTAGTTTTTGTTGTTCTTTTTCCGTTGCGTGTTCTTAAACATAAGATTAACTTGAGCATCTAGAAAAGATATTAATCAACGCGTTTAGGGTTGCTAGTTGGAGGGAAATCTCCATATTTTTCTTCAATTAGTCCCGTGTAGTCCACTCGATACGGTCTGGTGGCTAGGCCGGGTCGAGGGGGTTACAATCTATCATGATCCTCCTCGGTACGCGAATACACAAGGATATCATCGATGAACACCACCACAAACTGGTCCAAGAACTCATGGAACACACGATTCATCATGTCCATGAAAGCAACAGGTGCGTTGGTCAAACGAAACTGCATTACTAAGAACTCTTAATGCCTGTACCTTGTCCGAAAATCTGTCTTAGGTACGTCCACATCCTTCACCCTCAGCTGGTAATATCCTGACCTTAGGTCTATCTTAGAAAACACTGAGGCTCCCCGACACTGATCAAAGAGATCATCAATCCTAGGCAAGGAATACTTGTTCTTGATCGTCAACTTGTTCAGTTGCCGATAATCTATGCACATCTGCACCGTGTCGTCTTTATTCTTTACAAAGAAGACCAGTGCACCCCAAGGTGACACACTCGGCCGGATGAACCCTCGATCCAGCAACTCCTGAAGTTGCATTTTCAACTCCTTCAACTCTTTAGGTGTCATGCGATAAGGAGCAATGGACACCGGAGTCGTATTCTCATACAACTCGATACCAAACTCAACTTCTCCGTTTGGTGGCAACCCAGGCAATTCTTCCAGAAAGACACCCAGAAAATCGCAAACGATTCTGATGTCCTGCACACGCACATCCTTTGTGCCAATATTCATCACATAGGCAAGGTAAGCCTCACAACCCAACCTCAGCATATGGTTCGCTTCCAAAGCCGAAATAACATTCGACAAGAATTTCACATTCTCGCCTACTATCACCACTTTATAATCATCGGCAAGCTTTAAGGTGACCCGCTTGACATCAAAATCAACCACCGCTCTATGCTCAGTCAACCAATCCATACCAAGGATCACATCGAAAGCATAAAAGGGTAACTCCATCAAATCCACAAGAAAAACATGACCTTGTATAGATAAAGGGCATCTCCTATACAACTTCCTAGTGACTATAGTCTCAATAGGTATATCAAGCAAATGGGCATGCTCACTCAAGATATAAGAATGCGTGGATCCAGAATCAATCAAAGCCATCAATGATAAAGACTGAAGAGCAAAGGTACATGCGATGACATCAGTATCATTGCGCTCCCCGCGCTGAGCATAGACCCTCGCAAGACCGCCTCCCTCAGGCCGAACTGCTACCACATGTGCAATGCCTCGTTGATCCTCATTTCTCCTCTGAAAGTTCCATCGGCCTCGCCCACGACCTCTCTGAGGTGCAGCCACAGCAGGTGCATGTCCTTGGCCTCCACCAGCCAACAAAGGACACTCTCGCCTCATGTGATCCGATGAACCACAATTCCAGCACGAATTCCATGTTACCACCACAGGAGCCTGAACCTCCCTAGCCGCTCGAGGACAATCTCGCCTCAGATGAACCCGAGATCCACACATCCAGTACATGTTCTGTTCTGCTCTCATCCGATCTCCCTGAGCTGGTGCACCATGTCCAACATTGCCTCGCCTAACAGGTTGATATCTCTTATCTCGTCCCCTCTTGTTCCGTCCACCACCAAAACTAGACTCAGCTACTCTCTTCCCGAAGCTAAAACCAACTCCTCGAGATGCCAGACCTAAGTTCTGTTCAATGTCTTTGGCTCGACATACAAGCACATCAAAATCGGTGTAATCCGCAGCCAACATGTATGTCTTGATTTCTTGCACCAGCCCATACCAAAAGCGATCACAACGATGCCTCTCACTAGGTATCAGTTCAGGGGCATACTAGCTCAAACGTACAAACTGGACCTCGTACTCGGCCACAGAAAGGTTTCCCTGAACTAGCGACATGAATTCACGTTTCTTTTCGTCCAAGTATCTCACTCCCAGATACTTCATCTTAAAGGCACCTTTGAAAAACTCCCAATCCACTTCGTTGGGTTCCATTCCAGCGGTGGTAGTCGACCACCAACTATAGGTGTCACCTTGCAGCAAAGAAACTGCACATCCCAGCTTGCGCACATCATTACAGCTCATCTGATCCATGATACGGTTCGTAGTAGCCAACCAGGCTTCTGACGCCTTAGGAGACATACCATAGAACTCGACCGCTCCTAGACTCCTCAACCTTTCCAAAGGTAAACTTGCCTGCCCAGCTACAGAGGCATGAACATGCGCTCCGGCTACCATAGCCTGAAACGCTCCGGTGATCGCCTGAACCAACAGCGTTAGATCACCCAAAACAGGACCAACGTGTCCTTGTTGCTCCTGCTCTCGACCTCCCGGATGAGGTAAGTTTCCACCAGGAAGGACATCAGCCCCTTGTTCACCCTGGTCGCCCTGCTCAGCCGCAGGCACTAACGTGTTTGACCTGAGCTCTTTCCTCAGACCCATAGTGCTATTTTTAACAAGGCGTAACAATAAAACAAAACAAACCATTTAGGCCAGCCTCAAGCAAGGATCCAAGTTCAGAAAAACATTTAATCAGTGTAATAAGGCAATGGGCACCCCGATTTCCCTCAAGCATAACATAATATACAATAACATATCATGTTCATCATGTTTTCCATCATCCAAAATCAGCACATATTAATCTCGCATCATCAACATACAATCATATTCATCTTACATATGACGTACTTCAATCAAGCATGGCCTAAACTCCACATTCAATCAAAACATGCTTTTTCAATCAACATACATCAAAACATACCAATTTCACTTACCATCATCCCCGATTCTTTCGAAATATGGCTCTGATACCAACAAATGTAACCCCCTTAGCCCGGCCTAGACGCCCGACCCAAACTAGGAAGATTACACGGGGAAAACTAAAGTCAACTCGTTAAAGTCAACCCCGATTAGCGACCCTTTTTTTCCTTTTTATCTTTTCTAGATGCTCATTATTAACCTATATGGTTAGCAATTTGATTTGGCGAAAGCGATACAGCGAACATAGTTCAATTAGGGTTTCAATTGCATAGAAATGTCTTTTAGGGACTAAATTGTAAATTTCCAGAATTATAAAAACTAAACAGGTTTTAAAGTTACCAATCCAAAATTAGTCATATAACATGCCAGCATGTCAAGTTTAATCTCAAACGGATCATCAAAACTCATTTAATTAAACATTCAATATTCAGGGACCAAAACGCAAGATACAGAAACCTGAAACAATTCAAATTCAACATTCAACGGTCAAGTGTTTCGAAACACAAGACCCCGTATAGAAACGGTCGTTTCAAAACCAGGTTGACCGTTTCGATACACGGGTGCGTTTCGAAAACCATTTCGAAACAATGCATTCCAGTGGCAAAATGTTCCGAAACGTGCCTACCCGTTCTGAAACACCATGACCATTCCAGGCCATCGTTCCGAAACAGGTAAGGGCGTTCCAAAACGCCTTGCCCTGCAATTTCCCAAATTGCTGATTTTACTCAATTATTCATCTCCGAAATCATCCCAATACATGCCACATCACACATACAATATGAATAAGCATCAAAGACCACCATTACGAAGCACAAGCTAAAACATAGCATCAAACTTGCAAGCTTAAGAACTTTAGGCATGCTTCCTAGATGTAAAAACCACACAAGAGCCAAAAACCACATTCAAGTTCAAACCAAAATTTAAAGGCCATTTAAAATCCAAATTAGGCAAATCAAACATGCTCAAGGTGTTCAACATCACCAAATAAATCCAAGAGTAGAAATCCCACACATTGCCTCTTATTACACTTAAGTAAAACCACATACTTTGTTTAGTCAAAACAGCTTGGATTTCCCTTGCTTCTTCCTGCCTCAAAAGCCTAATTCTCTGCATTGATGAAACAAATGAGCGTAAGCATGAAGCTTAGTGAGGATCGCTAAAACCAAACATTCATCAATGCATTTTAAAAAACCGGAAATATTATCAATTATCATTTCATGCCTTTCCTTAAAACATGTTCTTTAAAGCATCAATGCACTTTTTAAACCACATGCTCATAGCATCATCAAAATTACAACAAATAATCTTTCGTTCATGGTTAACCAAGCATCACATGCATTCTAGCATAAACCACAAGCATCTCATGATTAAATCATTAATCAACAACATTATATTGGCTCGCAAGTGATCAATTCTCAATCCATACCAAAAGCAACACAAATGACACAATCAGATATGCGGATTACAAGCATTGTCCCACACGCTTCATACACACTACCGAACTACACAAGGCTCACACACGAGAGCAACCCTTAATCGTTGTGACACCCGTGGTGGAGTATAACGGTACAATCACAACCCCTCAACATCACTCATCAGTAGTTGTATAATTCCACTAACGAGAGCACATGTCACATAACACAAGATTCACACACGGGATAAAACATCCACTGTTGTGATCTCAGCCTCAATCGTTAGGGTACTTGGATGGAGTATACGGTACAATCACAACCCTTCGACATCCAAGGCGACTTTATTCACGGTGCACCCAATCCTATAGTCGGCTAACTATATTCGATTAAAGTAACCAAAAACCATTTCCATCACTTGCCAATATAATCATTTAGCATCAATATTCTACTATTTTACAAGCATAAACATAACGCCATTTTCACAAGCATAAACATGCTTAATTTCAAATACATACATTTCTCAAATCCAAGGATCATCTACCAAATGCATCCTTAACAACATGGCATTAAACATTAGCATTATCAATGCTCAAAACATGCTTTAAAATAGTAAATAAAACCATATTTACATCAAGTGCATTTTCCAACAAAAACATAGCACATCCCGAGAGAGACTTTCGAATCACTTACTCTTGAGCTTAGCTAAGTGTTTCAAACTTAGACTGAGCTCCCAAGACCACACTCAAAGCGTTACAAAGCTGGAAAATCCATTCCCACTCACCGATACGCGAAGCCTTGCTCGCCGACACGAAAATCACCCTTCCGGAGCCTCCAAAATCGTCTCGTTTGCTCCCGGATCAAGATCCCCTGTTTTTTATCACCAAAACAGAGATCCAAATGCTATAAAATGCATTTCAACACCAACAACTAAACACAACCTCGTTGCTCACCCAAACTACACCAATTTACCCATCCTAAACAACTGAAAACTAAATCGATTGCTTCCTAAACCAAGCCCAGCCAACATACATCACTTTCAACCATTTATAAACATAAAAACACATCTAAAAACAACTTAAACTCATCCTTATACCTCCAACAAGCATTACTTAATCATTTTACCCCAAAAACTCAACCAAAACTATCAAGAAACTCAAGGATCTCAAGGATTTCACGATCTATATCAACAAAACCTCTTTTCAACATATTAATCAACACAAAATTCAATTAAAATCAATCCAAAACAGAAACAAATCCGAAAATCAAGATTTTAATCATATTTTTATAACATTTTGATCTCAAATCAAAACTATAATGAAAACTCAACCAAAAACATTAATTAGAAACCAAAGATCTTTGGAACTTCAATAAAGAACCTATATTAAAGGTTGAGAACGAGATTTACCTCCAGTCCCTGCTTTTCTCAATGAATGACAAGTTTTAGCTTCACAAAACTTGAAAATCTTGAAGAGAAATCTTGAAATTGTTTTGGAAAATAATGAGAGAGTGTTTGGGAGAAAAGAATTCTGGAGAAAATGAGTTAGAATTGTGTTTGGCTGAAAATGAGAAGAGAAAGGTAGTTACGTCAAATGAAATCTCACTTCTCTTATTTTATTAATTTTAATTAAATACAAACCCTTTTATTTAATCACTTTAAAATCCTTTTAAAACACATGTAATATTATGGAAAGGATAAATTGCCATAAAGCTCTCTAAAGATTCTAAGATTTTGGCTCCTCTTTTTAAAATTGCATTTTCCATAGTTTTGAAACATTACATTTTGGTCATTACCCAAAATGTACTACTTCTGAAACTCTTTTTGTAAAATTGATTTGACCAATCCCTAAAACATGATTTTAGAGGATTTTAGCAATTTTTACCATATTTTTATCCTATCCCGGTCCGATGTCCAAAACATCTAGGCCCAAAACCAGGGCGTTACAAAATGTTTTCGGTACGGCTCTAGATCGTTTCAATATGCCATGTTTATCAGGTTTAAAATATGCTTAACCGTATCGATACGCCATGACCCGTATCGATACGGCCTGACCTGAAATGACAGATTTTTGCTGGTTTTTATTCGAATTGTCTTATCAAACAGTGTCCAAATGCAGTGAAACTTTACACACAACATTATAACCATAAATTCTACTTCCATGTCAAAGTTTAGAGCCATATGAATCCATTTACCCGGTTTTTACCTTTTAGTGCCAAAACATGCATTTAGGGCCTTTTTTCACTATATAGAAAGTTCATTTTAGGCATATCAATCTTTTACCACTTGACCATAACATAAGTACATCAAAAGAGACTTAATAGACTTGTACATAGACTTTTCCACCAACTAGGAGTTCAAAAGGGGTCGATATACATTACTTATAGCTTGATTGTGACTTGTGCAACGCTTCAACTCCTCCGATCTCGATCCAAAAATTGACTAACCTGAAATGGATGCAATGAAATGCATTAGGCATACTTTGCCTAGTGAGGTAGTCACAAAAACAATGAATGAACATGGTATGCCATATATCATGCTTTGATGACATTCATAATATCAATTATTCAATAAACATGGCATGCTCTTCAATCATACTAAAAGCATAGTATAACCCTTCATATCATCAATGGCTATATAATAATACTATAACAAAGCAATATGGATAACTAACAATTCCCTTGGATCGAATTATGGTATATGGATACACGAATTCCACCTCCTTACAAAACCAATAAATGGTCAACCCGCCAACATCGCCAATAAGACCAATACACAATACATCCCTCCACCTCGCCAAATCAATATAGGTCGTAGCCCTAGGACCGTAGTCCACCTGTACTCTAAGCTCGTGAATTCTATGGCATGCTAATTATATCCAATACTTCGATCCCAAGGTTCAATAACAATAGTTCGATACCAATGATTCAATGACAATATCTCAATAATCACATGGTCATATAAGCAATAGGAATAAACACATGTCAATGATTCTATATGTCAATGCTTCAATGACTTATATAACATCAATAACAATGCCTCAGACAATAATTCGATGCAATACTTACCAAGAATTACCAATATGGCTTTCTATAACGTTTTATGCAAAACCCTTCAATTCAATGGTTAGTAAATCAATAAACAATGATTCGAAATGTCACCTAGCCAACTCTCGAGACTCTGACTACACTCACCTCAATAATCCGAAGCTCCTAAGATTCTCGGATGGTGATTCCTTTATTCCTAGCTTTTGATGGAGACGATGGATTAGTCTTTTCCAATTCTTGAATTAGGAAGAGCAATAAAGGATTTTAGAATCAATATGACAACATTTATACTTGAATGGCTATTAGCTATTATACAAAGCTTATCTTAAAGATTGAATTAATAGGATCGATGTTTGACTTAGGGCTTCCATATACTCGATCGGTAGCTATGACTTGATGTTCTTAAATCAAGGAAAGCTTAAGCTTAAGGATCTCAAATTGAGAGGTGTATGCTTGGGAGCTCAAGGTTGAAGATAATGGAGGTGTGTGCTTGTCTTTCAAAACAAGAAATTGAAATTGGTCTCGGTGAAGCAAAAACAAAGATGAAAACTTTCTTTTTATTCATTTTAAGGAAATTATAAACTTAATCATTACCCACCTTTCTTTAAGCCAATAAGGAGCTTTCCTATGCTAAAGGGTTTGCTTATTACAAGGAATCCTATCAACTCATGCCTTTTATCAAATTCAAGGAATTTGATGGCTATTCAACCACTTTTCTGATCATTTATGTGAGAGGAAGTGGTAAGCAAGTTGGTGAGTCACCACCTCATCATTTCCTTTCAATTTTACTTTTAAACATATTCAAATCAAGGGACCTGTTTCGAAACGCTTATAGTTGTATCGAAACGGCTAAGAAAAAGTATAAAAGTTTGTTAAAACCATTGGAACTGTATTGTAACGCATAAAAACGTTTCGAAATGCCTTACCTAGGCTGTTATATTGGTATCGGCACTGAAGAAGACATCATCGCCTCCATATCGACCGATGCCCCTTATATTGGTATCGGGGAAAATGTCCTAGATCGCTCCTTCAGGACATTCAAGCTTTTCAATACAACCTTCATCATGAAGGGAAGTAGGATTTGCAGGCAGAGGCTATCCGAGTGCACAAAGATGCAAGTGAAGGAGACCCTAGAAATAGGGCTGAGGTTGGCAAAGGCTTCGGGAAATGGCATCAAGGGAGGTCGTACCAAGTATCCATCTTAGAAATTAAGGACCAGTTTGAGCTAGGATTAAGGCCTAACACTATGCAAAGAAGGTCTACTATGAAGACTAACCAAGAGAGAAGGAAGGCGAGACTGAGAGGGGAATAGGTTGCATAGGACCCAATGACATTTCCATCCCTTTGTGTCAAGAGGGTTCATGAATCTCGATATGACTAAAGTTGAGAATGAAGAGGAGGACATCATTGATATGTTTAGAAACTTGAGTTTTAACACCATACTAGAGGAAGATGAAGAGGATGGATATCTGTGTATGATCTGTCCATGTGACAAACTGAATAATTGGACTATGAAAGAACCTCCTGTAGTTTTTAAATCATGTTCGTAGTAATCCTCGAAACTAACCCACTGTCATAACCCGAGGGCAGTAGGGTATTGCTTGTAAAAGGCCTATAATAAACCATTTGGTTCCCTAATAATAAATATGCATTTTCTAGTAAACTTTTTTGTGGAAAATGTGCATTCAAAACAAAAAAAACATAAAAACAAACCAAGAAAAACTGAGTAAATAAATTATACCATTAATTTGCTTTCCCAACTACCATTGTATATATTCCCAATTTTTAGTCGGTGCCGACAAACCAAAGGCCATCGTCACATGACTCCTTTTTCATCTTGATTACAACTCTCACTACGAATTTTTCAACAAAAAAGCTTCATTTTACTAAAATAAAAAAGTAATATGAAACTGAAGTTTCCTTTTTCAATCCTTTTGAAAACCCAAAATCTTAAAACCCCTGTTGACAAAAAAGAAAAGATGAGACTAAAAGTCAAGAAGAAACGGTGTTGTTCATCAGTGACACTGACTTCGGCCACCTCGAATGGCAGCGGCCCGAAACTAGGGAAATGTAAGAACCCTAAATCCCTTTCTTTTTTCTTTTTTCTATTCGAAACAAAAACTAAAGAGAAGAAATACCTATGAATTTTTTTTGTGTCTATTGATTTCTGAATTCCACGAATAGGGTTACTGTAACGCCCTGGTTTTGGGCCTAGATGTTTTAGACATCGGACCGGACCGGTCGATAACGGTTCGAATCGCGTAAGGTGATTTAAGGAAATCAAGGATCAAGATGGAATAAAAATGTGGTAAAAATTGCTAAAATCCTCTAAAATTATGTTTAAGGGATTGGTCAAGTCAAGTTTACAAAAAGAGTTTCGGTAGTGGGACATTTTGAGAGGTGACCAAATTGTAAAGTTTCAAAACTGTGGAAAATGTGATTTTTAAAGAAGAAGCCAAATTCTTAGAATATATAGGGGGCTTTATGGCAATTTAGCCGTTCCTTAATATGACATGTGTTTAAAATGGTTTTTAATTAAATAGCTTTGAAATGGTTTTTATTATTTTAATTAATTAAAAGGGTGGTTAATGTGAGATTCAATTACGTAATAACCAATTTCTCCTCATTTTCAGCCAAACACTATTTTCATTCATCTTTCTCCAGAATTCTTTTCTCCCAAACACTCTCTCAATATTTCTTAAACAATTTTCAAGAAAACCTATATAATTCTTCAAGATTTTGCAAAGGAAAACTTGTCATCCATTGAGGAAAGCAAGGATTGGAGGTAAATCACGTTCTCAACCTCTAATCAAAGTTCTTTATTTAAATTCCCAAGATATTTTGCTTCTAATTAATGTTTTTGGTTGCGTTTTCATTATAGTTTTGATTGGAGATCAAAATCTTGTAAAAATGTGGTTGAAATCTTAATTTTTGGACTTGTTGTGTTAAGCTCTGTTTTGGATTGATTTTAATTGAGTTCTAAGTTGATTATTATGTTGAAATGAAGTTTTGATAACATAGATCCCGAAATCCTTGAGATCCTTGAGTTTCTTGTTAGTTTTAAGAGAGTTTTTTAGGTGAACTGGTGGAATCTTGCTTGATGGAGGTATAAGGATGGGTTAGGTTATTTATTAGATGTGTTTTGATGTTTACAATGGATTGGAAGTGATGTATGTTGGCTGGGCTTGGTTTAGGAAGCAATCGATTGAGTTTTCGGTTGTATCGGTTGGGTAAATTGGTGTAGTTTGGATGAGCAACGAGTTTGTGAATTGTTGCTGGTGTTGAAATGCATTTTAATGCATTTAGATCTCTGTTTTGATGATGTTAAAACATGGGATCTTGATCCGGAAGCAAACGAGGCATCGTTGGAGGATCCGGAAGAGTAATTTTCGTGTCGGTGAACGAGCCTTCGCGTATCGGTGAGTGGAAATGGATTTTCCAGCTTTGTAATGCTTTGAGCGTGGTCTTGGAAGCTTAGTGTAAGTTTGAAACACTTATCTAAGCTCAAGAGTAAGTGGTTCGAAAGTCTCTCTCGGAAATGTGCTATGTTTCGATGAAAATGCACTTGAGTTAAATGTGGATATGATTATTGTTTTAAAGCAAGTTTTAAGCATGAATGCTACTGGATTTTAATGCCATTATGTTAAGGATGCACTAGGTAAGTGATCCTTGGTTTCATGTGTAAAATGTATATGATGTTAAGCATGTTATGCTTGTTGAAATGGCATTGTGTTTATGCTTGTAAAACAGTGGATTAATGAGGTTAAATGATTATATTGGCAAGTGATGGAAATGGTTTTTGGTTGTGTTAATCGGATATAGTTAGCCGGCTATAGGATTGGGTGCACCGTGAATAAAGTCGCCTTGGATGTCGAGGGGTTGTGATTGTGCCATAATCTCCAACCATGTACCCTAACGATTGAGGCTAAGATCACAACGGTGAATGGTTTAATCCCGTATGTGAGTCTTGTGTATGTGTCTTATACTCTCGTTAATGGAATTATACAACTACCGATGAGTGATGTTGAGGGGTTGTGATTGTGCCATTGATCTCCACCTTGTGTAGTCTGGTAGTATGTATGAAGCGTGTGTAACAATGCTTGTAATCAGCGTATCCGATTGTGTCTTTTGTTGGTATGGTTTATGGATTATCACTTGCGAGCCAATATAATGTAATGATTAATGTTAAGCATGAGATGCTTGTAAGTGATGCTAGAATGCATGAGATGCTTGGTAAAGCATGAGCAAAGGTTTATTTGCTATTTTAGAATGATTCATATGAGCATGTTTTTAGAAAGTGCATTGATGTCTTGAAAGGACATGTTTTGTGTAAAGGCATGTGTTGAAAAGTGGTGGTTTTGCAAATTGTGTGAAATGCATTGATGAATGTTGTTTAGCGATCCTCACTATGCTTTGTGCTTACGCTCATTTGTTTCATCAATGTAGAGAATTAGGTGTTTGAGGCAACACACAAGCAAGGGGAATCCAAGCATTTCGGTTTAGCAAAGTATGTGGCTTTACTTTGGTGTAATAATAGGCAATGTGTGGGATTTATACTTTTGGATGGTTGAGAATGTTGCTAATTACTTTGAGCATGTTTGGTTATTTATTTTTGGGTTGTAAATGGCCTTTGAGGATTGATTTTTGGTTTGAATGTTGATTTTAGCTTTGTATGGCTTTGGTGGACTAGAGAGCATGCCTATAGTTCCAATGGTTGCATGATTGATGCCATGTTTTAGTTTATGCTTCATGATGATGGTCTTTGATGCTTAAACATGTTGTATGTACGTTGTGGCATGAATTGGAATGTTTTCAGATGTGGAAAGATGTGAAAAATCAGCAAAATCTGCAGTTGCAGGGTAAGACGTATCGGTACGCCCTTACCTGTTTTGGAATAGAGGCTTGAAATGGCCATGAGGTTTCGGAACGGGTAGGAACGTTCCGGAACGATTTTGCTACTGGAGAGGGGTGTTTCAGTACGGGTTTCGGAACGCACCCGAGTATCGAAATGGTTAACCTAGTTTCGAAACGACCGTTCCGATATAGGGTCAGGTGTTTCAAAACACCCAACCGTTGAGTTTGAATTTGAATTGTTTCAGGTTTCTATTTCTCACGTTTTGGTCCCTGGGTCTTGGATGCTTAATTAAATAATTTGGAATGGTCCGTTTAAGATGAAATTTGGCATGTTGGCTTATTTTATGTTAAATTTCGTATTGGTAACTTGAAAACTAGTTTAGTCCTTAAAAATCAGGAAATGTACAATTTAGTTCCTAAAAGACGTTTGTATGCAATTGAACCCCTATTTGAGTTCCGTTCGCTGTGTCACTTCCGCCGAAATGTTTTGTTATTCATATAAGTTAATAATGAGCATTTAGGAAAGAAAAAAAGAAAAAAAGAAGGGGTCGTAAATTAAGGTTAACTTTAACGGGTTGACTCTTGTTTTCCCCGTGTAATCTTCTTAGTTTGGGTCGGGCGTGTAGGCTGGGCTAAGGGGGTTACAGTTACAATGTTTGATTTTGGCTTATATATTCGAATATTACAAGGATTAAAGAAAAGTAGAAAACTAAAATGAAAAAAACCCAATAGGTTGATGCCGGAAATCATTTTGAAATTCCCTGCCATTTTGTTTTTATTCATCTCATATTCTTAATTTTGTTGGCATGTGATATTATGTAAGAGGGTACAAGGAGACCGACTTAGGTGAGGATGCGTCTGACGGAGGGGGCCAAAGAGAACCTCGTGTCCGACGTGGCACATCCATGGAGGCTCTTGGTGGTCACAGGCTCTTCTTGTGGCTGACGTGGCGTGTAGAGACATGGTGAGTCGACTCTGCAATGCGTCCGTCGTGAAAAAGAGTCGAAGATACGTGGCACTTATTGATAGATTTTTAAAGAGCATGTATTTTCCCTCGATTTATAGGTCTTATTGTCCCCACATTGGCATCCATTGCATCCATTTCTTCATTTTCATGTCTATTTCTACATATTCTCTAACTTAGTTTTATCGGCTCGTGTGTTGTATATTTATGCCTATTTTTGCCTTGTTGTCAGTGCATTGATAATGCACATGCAGAGGTAGTTTTCACCACTACAACCAGTTCGACATTGTATCTTCCAATTGTGTAGCCTGCTTGAGGATAAGGACGAATATGCCAGTTTCCAGTCTATTACAAAAAAAATTACGACGTTGAGCACACAAATAACCTATAGGACATGCTTCCTTCTTTGGTTTGCCTATAAAAGGACTATTTCGGACTAGAGAGAGTCACGCTATTCTCATTTTTTCACATCTTCAACCTCGACCTTTCATCTTCCATCCATGGCGACTTAAGCTTGATTCTGGTGATCCGAGGTGAAGTGAGGCAGATCTATCAAAGGAAATAAGGAGTCAAGTGCTGAATCAAGGAAATATATTGTTATCTTCTTAAAAACTCTTATCTATTTTGATGTTTTTTAGAGATTTACTTTATATTTGAGCTCATATTGACATTGGTTTAATTTTCTGGAGCTTGATGAACTTGTTTAAACTATTTTCTTAGTTTAGTATATATGTGTTAGCTTTTTCATATGCTTCAATTGTTGGATTTGATTTATGTTTTGCATGAGAATGTTAAAACCAACCACTGGCATCGAAGGATGCAGTGACGAGTCAGATTAATGAGTTTTTACAACGAAAGTGGTTTGGATGCAACGAAAGTTGATCCACTTGTTCAAGGGGCTTTAGTCTCGACTTACAACAAAATTTAAAGTTGATCTACATCCCTGGGTCAATGATTGAAGGTTAAATGGAAGCTAATACTCAAGTTGACCACATCATCGCTGATTGAACCATTCTTTCTCCTCGAAGTGCATTTGATCTTTCTGTCGAGCTGAACTAAGGAGATCTAGACTTATTTCTCATATTTCTCTTCGTTTTATTACACTCTGTTTTTGCTACTACAATTGATCATTTATTTACATCTTTATTTTGTTGTTACAAGTACCATTGCACCCACAACTACCCCTTCTACAGCTTTGTATTGTAGTTAAATAAGCCTCAGCATAATACACTATCCTCGTGGGATCGATATTCAAACAAGATTACATTGTTTCTATTCTTGCATCGATAGTGTAGCTTGCACTAAAAAGTGTGACGTTTTCACACCTATCAAGTTTTGACGTCGTTACCGAGGATGGCGTTATTATGTCCTTATATTTATGCTTGCAATTATGTTTTCTATATTTAAGTTTGTAATTCTTTCTAATAGCTTTATTTTTGTTTTTTTTCTTTTCATTTCATTGCATTGTGTAGCTGTTGTATGGCTAGAAGTGCCACTCCACCACTCTTCATATCAGATCTAGAAGTTGATAATACTTTTCGAAGAAGGATTCAAGAAAATAGTTGAATGGAAAGACAACCAAACAACAATAAAGAAATTCCTCATGACTAGGGAATCCTAGCCCAGAACAAAGCAATCCTCGAGGTTGTTGTTCCTCAGTTGGATGATTTACAACTGGGAATTGTTAGACCTCCTCGTCAGGCTGGGAACTTTGAGTTGAAGCATATTATGTTCCAAATTCTCAACTTTAATGGGAAGTATGCAAGGTTACCCTCATAAAGACGCTTGAGTGCATCTTCAATCTTTTCTTTTAAAATGTGCTTCATTTAGCCAGCAAGGCGTTCCTGATGATGCCTTACGAATGCCATTGTTTCCCTATTCTTTGCAGGGTAGAGCTCGCTCATGGTTTAGAGGATTACCTGTCGGCTCTATTACATCGTGGAATGATCTTGCAAAGCAATTTACTTTGTTCTTTAATCCACCGACAATGAACTCGCACCTGAGAAATGATATTACAGCCTACTATCAGTTAGATGATGAGACTCTTCACACTACATGGGAAAAATATAAATCTTTGTTGCGACGATGTCCCAACCATGGCATTCAATAGGAAACTCATATTGAAATTTTCTATAATGGGTTGAATGCAACCACAATGATGTTGTTGGTGTGTTGGAGCAATTCGCTCAGAATGATTCACAATATCCAATCTCAAGGGTTGCATCATGAAAAGCTACATCGGGAGTGTTTGAGGTTGATTATCTATTTTCTCTAAAGGCTCAAATTTATACTTTGGAGAACAAAATTAACAATACGGAGAGGACAAGTGACGTTGCTCCTATCCAGTCAACTCAAGAAACAACCACCCATGTACTTTCCTATGAGATTTGTGTCGGGAACCATAGTTTTGAGGATTGCCCAAAATATGCAAAAACTGCTACTTACGTTAGTAACATGTGAGGCAATAATATGGGTACATCTTACAATTCAAATAATCGACAGTCTTGGAGTAACTCTAATCCTACACAGCGCCAAGGAGTATTTCACTCTGGGAATAATTCCTATGAAGGCAATTCTAGTGTGCGTTAAGGAAATTTCGGTTTCTCGCAACAACATTTCACGCCATAGTCTCCATTGCAGCCACAACAAAATCGGATACAACCACAACATATTGCTTCACAATCACAATATGGTGCACCATTGCAAACTCAATCTCCGATGAGTTATTTTGCTCCATCAAGTATCTCAGACCCATTTGCTCATCTTGAAGAGATGATATGTGATCATTTGTCTCTCACCGAAGCTATAGTACAAGTCCACTCTTCATCAATATGCACTTTATAATCTAAGTTAGGACAATTAGCTTCTGATATGAATTCTAGACAGTCAGGAGCATTACCTAGCAACAGTTAGAGTCTGGCGAACAAGGGTAAGGAGCATTGCAAGGCTGTTACTATCCACAGTGGAAAACAGACGACTGACTCGACGCAACCAATTCCCATATCTACTCATAAATAGGGAAAAACATATGTACATGATTACATTGTAAAGGATGTAGAGAACGATGGCAAGTCAAGCAATACACATCCTACTATTACTCTAGTTCCATTGTTGTACAACCGAAGTTGTCGCCACAATGCCCAATGGCAGTGCAACAGTAAGATAATCCCTCTCCACCTTTTCCTCAGAGATTTCAGAATACCGACTCGGATAATCAATTTCAATTTTTTCATGATACTTTGCAACATCTGTTTTTGGGTAGAGCAGCGAGATGACAGTGGTTTCTGGTGTTTTTAATGCATTGAGATGCATTAATTCTCTATTTTTGTGTGTTATAAACAGGAGAGTTTGTATCGAACACGTTTGGTGAAGTTTTAGATGTTTCGGAAGCTTGATTTTGCTTCGGCAAAGCAAGTGAGGCGTGATCGGTGAGTGGAATTGGTTTTAAAAGTCTTTGAAGGACTTGAAAGCAACTTTTGGGGGTTTAGATTGAATTTGAAACACTAACCTAAGCCGAAAGTAAGTTTGAGATATTTTGCTCTTGTTTCTCGGTTATTATCCCATTGGTTTTATGATCATGCTTTTCTTTTGAAGATAGATTTATGCCTACTATTTTATGTATGTTTTGAGAAATTAAATGATGATTTTAATGATCCTATGAGATAGAATTGATATTCCAATGAGATAGAACTATTGTGAAAATGCTATGCATTGTACATGTTTTTGAAATGGGATGAAAATGTTTAGATTGATGCATTGAAAAATAGTAGGTAATGAGATTTAAAATGAATATATTGGCATGAGATGTGATTATTGTTACCGGATATAATTGATCGACCAATAGGATGAGAAGTGTACTATAAAATACAAAATTCGTACGTGCTCTTTCTTTCGAGCAATGGGGGTAGTGCCATCCCATTCCAAAGTGAGAGTCTAATGATGTGAGATTCCATCATGGTAGGTCTTGGTGAAACACCCAAGCTTTGTGGTGATGAGAGATGTCGCCATGAGAGTCCGGTGATGTGAGATTCCACCAGCGTAGGACTTGACATTTAGTCAAGCTATGCGCATAAACGAGTAATGTTGTTAAAATACCAATATATGAGATTGATTATGAGACTCACATGTACCTTGATTATAAATGATTTTGTGCATTGTGTTTTGCATATGAGAATATGATTAGAGAAATGCTTTATGAGATTTAAGCATGTAAGGATATGCCTTGAGACTTTGCATTTGTTGAATGCATGAGATAGATGGTACATGTGATTTAAATGATGAAGTTTGTCTTTGAAAATGATTCCAAGCATGAGATAGAAAGTGCATTGTAGAGCGTTTTGGGTGTTCTCTATTTGTGAGCGCAAGTGCACACTCTTGTAAAGTTATAGTATAAAAGATATCGTCTCCCACAAGGATTGGAGCAGCTACTACGAGTGCTTTCCTACACAAGGAAATAGTATTTTGCACAATTAAATTTCTGAATAATAAAAACATAAAAATAAAAACACAAATGATTAAAGATAGTGATAGGGAGAGATAAGGTTGATAGATCGGGCCAGTTAGTTGCAGCTCAGTAGTGTGTAGATTGCGTTGTAAAGCTTAAGTGTGTTCTGTGCTGCCATGATTTGCTGCCTCGGCAGGTAATGGCGGATTGAGGCTGCAACAGCTTTCCCTACCACTGCAAAACTCTGCTCTTGCAACTTTCGTTGTCACGGTAGGTGAGATGGAGAGAAGTCCCGGCGGCAAGTCTGGCATATACTCCAAGTTCGGCAGAGCAATTCTGAAGTGATCCTTTCTATGTCTAGGCAAGGATTCTATCACCATGTTATGTAGGCAATACCTAGCAATCTCAGCGTAAACCTAACACAAGCAGTCGACGTTTGGTTGCTCCTCTTAGCCGCTGAAACTCGAACTTATGTCTAAGCCGAATTAGTCAACACCTCGACATGATGAGACCGTGCGTAATTCTTTTGTGAGTTTGACACTCTCGTGCTCGACAAATGGATTTCTTCAACTGGACTTTTGGAACTAATTGAATAAGTGAGGAACATGAATTAAGCAAACTCGAGATTATTTTATTGAAAACACACTTAAACTATTACAACTATTTCTCACAACTGCTTTACAAATAAAAACCTAAACCCTAAGAGAGAATTGGGTCTCGACCTCCAATACCCCCACTTAATCTATATATCTACCTCTCTGCTATGCCCCTATACCCTCACATACATGGGTATATATAGGGCTCATAGCCTAAGTTTGAGTCCTCCTTGGAGTAGGAGTTCTTAAAGTAACTTTACATTAAATGTTGACTCCTTTTTTTACTTGAATGTGGACTCTTTGGATGTTGCCTTCTCCAACAAGTAAAGATAAGTCACTTTACTTATCAATCTTTAATGAACTCTTCGAGCCGCTATAGGCTTCAGATAATTGCAAGATTGGACTCATTGGACTCGGGAAATTGTCCTCTTTCAATAGCAACCCATCTTGACTAAGTCGGTTTAACTACTGCTTGGGCGACACTCGGCAGTAATGCTGCTACGGCGGTGTCCTTGGCGGCGACTGGAACTGCTTCAGTACAGCTCCTTTTGCTCCCTACTTTCTTGTCCTCTCCTCCTCTACATAGCTACAACACCTAAAAAGAATATTAAACTAAAATAGTATCTTTTCTTAACCAAACATAGAATATTGAATAAAAGCATGGTAAAAGAGAAAATGTTGTTATTATGTATGCAATGCACCTAAATATGCCTAAATAAGCTTAAGAATAGTAAATCAACCTAACTAGTAAATCTTCCCCTTGCACAAAAATTAACAGAAGCTTAGCCTTTAACTTTATTTCTTACCTCAAGGTTGTGGCACCTATTTTATGTTAGTGATAGGAAATGGCATGAAAGAACTTAGAATTTTAATTTTCTTGGTGCCAGTGCAGTGTGTGGAGGTCTGTGTTCATGCTAAACATGTTGAGTATACTAAGTAAACAAAGAATGCTAGAAATAATTAAATTACGAAAAAGGATACGAGTTGCTGCCTTGGCAGCACAGTTAAGCACTTCTTTTTCTCTTTTCTTTTTATCTGATCTTGGCCTTAAGGGCTTCAGCTCATCACAACTATTCTCCGGGTCTGAAGCGAAGATAGGTGCACACTACGAAACTATGAACCCTTTGAATAGAGTCATCCCATGAAGGCTTTCATTCGCTCTTGCTAATTTGTTTGTCACTTCAATTAATTTCAGCTACTTGGACTTTGATAACAGCGAAGTGTCCTTACACATGATCCTTCCTAGAGCCTGTTTCGGGCACCTCTAGGGTATTAAGCATCCTTCCTAGAGCCTGTTTCGGGAACCTCTACGGTATTGAACATTTTTGTGCTGCTACCATGTGTTGCCGCGGTGGCAAACCTGCATCCAATTAAGAAATTTTCATTAAATAAAGCAGGCAGTGTTAAACTTAGAAATCAAGCAAAAACTCAGCACTTAACAGATAGTGTAAAAATAATTGGCAAAAAGAAAAAATTTCTAAGTATTTTTCATGCTTCTTCCCATGGTTAAGTTAAATTTTAAGTATGGTGCGAAAATAAGTAATCGGCTAACTATCATATGCACAAGTTTTTAAACTAAGAATTTCTATTTCATTGAGTGCTAGGACAGAATTTACATATGTTGTTATGTGCTGCTAAATGCTACTAAAGAAAACAAAGAGGACTATTCCCCCCAAACTCAAGGCTGGCATTGTCCTCAATGCCTTACACAAAATATAAAATAAAAACAGAAAACAATAAAATAAAACATAAAAAGAAAAAGGAAAACAGAAAATTAACAGAAAGCATAAAAAGAAAGAAAATAAAGAAAAATGTGCTATAGACTAGGGGAGTTCCCCTCTTTTTCTGCTGCTGCGACGGATGAGGACCTGAGGAGGCGAGGAGGACGAGGCGGCGTGTGGCGGGAGAATTGGCAGTTGGGCTCTTCTTCTTGCCACGTGGCGGCTGTATGCGGCTAGGAGTGGGTCGTTTCGATGGTGCTTCTGGTTCAGTATCAGACCCTTCACCTTGAGGCTTGGTCGCATCAGCGGGCCGCTTTCTTTTCCTTGTTGCCTCAGCCAGTTCATCATTGAAGGAATCAGATATCTCCATGTCTGAGTCCTCAGCTTCTTTGGCAGCTGCCTCCTTTGCTGCTGGGGAGGCTACGGTAGTCTCTTACTCTTTCTCAGACTCATATGAGGAGGTGAGGTTTTATGGTTGGATAGAAGTGGGCAAGGTCCTTCTCTGGGGGCGGATGTGCGGCACTTCGCTGGCTAGAGCGGCTGGAGTGGCAGCTGGTCTAGGTGTTATCTGAGTTGGTTTAGAAGCTGCTAACTTCGATGGGAAGGCTGGCAACTGTGGGCCGGCGTCGTGGTATTTGTATAGCATGTAGGCCACAAAGGCTCCTTTTACCTCTGCGATGTATTTTGTGAAGATTACAATCCTCTGGCAGCTTTCTACAAGGCTTTGCAGCATAGGAATCACGGCGGAGCGGAGAGCAGCATCAGTATTGCTCGCTGCGGCTGGGGTGGCGGCAGGTTGGGACGGGAGCTGGGCGGTTGTCGGTGTTTCGGGCTCTGGCTCCTACATCATCTGCAGGCGTGCCTTCCTTTTCCACCCTTTCTTGGCGGCAATGATTGTATCTTTTGGGTGCGGCGGCACACAGAAGTCGGCGTAGAGGCTTGTGATAAGTGCGGGGAAGACGAGGGGTCCCTTGGAGTTGGGCTTGGCTGCAAGGGCGTAGATTTCTTCAAGAATAACCTCTCCAACGCTGATCGGCCACGCCTTCATAATGTTTTGGATTAGGGCCAGCCATGGCCTGTTGACTGTCGAACCATATTAAGTGGGCATTAAGCGGCGCTGGACGAAGTTACTCAAAAGATTTTCTTCTGGCAGCAGGTCATGGCTGTTGACTGAACCGTTATTCTTATAGGTCATCCATTTGGCATTGGGCTGGCAGGTTTCTTTTTTAATCTTTTCGTAGTCTGCTGCCGTTAAGTACGACCTCCATTCTTCGTGCGGATTCCCTCTAATTTCTATGCCATAGAAACTGTTGATTGTTGTCGCTGCGAACTTGACACCCTTGTCACGAACGTAGACAAAAGGATTTCTCGGGGTAGGTTTGTGGGCATAAAACTCTCGCACTAGATTGGTGTTTATCTCTTATGGCTTTCGAGCGAAAATGTGCCATCCTAAGGTGTGGACCCTTTCGAATACGATGGGATCAAGGCCAAGATCCCCATCTAGCCTGGTGTATTGGAAGCCTATCTCTTCCTATAGTTGCCACTCCGTGAAGTATTGTCGGTAGGATGCCGCTAAGTCAGAATTTAAGAACCTCTGGAAGGTTGGCTTGGAGGATGAGGCGGTGGGTTTTGATGTTGCCATAGGTGTGAGAACGGTTGTGTTTCCTAAAAAAAGAAATTGCAAGAAAGTAAAACAAACGAAATCTTGGAAGCAAAGATGACAAGAAGAATTGAGAGTAAAAGAGAGAGCAAGGTTAAGAATGAGGAGAGAATAGTTGGCTTTATATAGCCGCTACTCTCTGCTGCCTTGGTGGGCACACTGTCAACGGGCGACAATGATTGCTGTGCGTTTTACATGATTCTAGTCGTTACACAGATAGTCGTTCTGCCAGCTGTTACAAACGTAGCCGTTGCGGCAAGCCGTTACGAAGCCGCTAGTCGTTAAGCTCATCTGCCTTGGGCAAGTCGGTTTAACTCCTTCCTGGGCGGAACTCGGTAGTAATGCTGATGCGGCGACATCCTTTGCAGCGACTGGAACTGCTTCAGTACAGCTCCTTTTACTCCCTGCTTTCTTTTCCTCTCCTCCTCTACGTAGCTACATCACCTGAAAAAAGAAAACTAAACTAAAACAATATCTTTTCTTAACCAAACATAGAATATTCAGTAAAAGCATAGTAAAAGAGAAAATATTGTTATTATGCATGCAATGCACCTAAATATGCCTAAATGAGCTTAAGAACATCAATAATAAGTGTAGGAATGTGTACAAAATATAGAACTTGTGGACACTCTACAAGCATGATGAGATAGAGATTTATAAATGAGAAATGGTTTTAAAATGCATTTTTGTGTTGGTTTATTTTTAGCATCCCTCACTAAGCAATCGTGTTTACGCTCTCTTTTTCCAACAATACAGAGAATTATCTTCTGTGGGCTGCAAAGAGGCAAGAAGGTTTCCAAGGATTTGGATTAAGCTCAAGTATGGTTTTATATTTGCTTATTAGTAATAATAGTTTGCAATTGGAGGATGCTTGGTGTTTGGGAGTTTGTGTTTTGAGGCATGTTTGTAACGCCCTTAATGACTTTTAAAGGGCCTTTAATGTTTGGTTTATGCCTTGGTTTGTGTTTTGACTTCTAAGTGGCTATTTTTGCATAGGTTGCTTGCATATAGATTCCTTTAATGCCTATGAACTTGCTATGATGTTGTTCTGCCATGTATGTCGTGGTTTGATGTTCTAAATATGTTTTATGCATGTTGAAAGCATGTTGGAATGGTTTAATATGGATTAAAGTGTGAAAAACCAACAAAAAGTGTCATTACAAGACCAGGTGTTTTGGTACACTCGAGCATGTACCGAAACAATGAGCCTGAAATGGCCTAGGGGTCTCGAAACAAGGAGGTCTGTTGTAGAGTGTCCATGAGTTCTATATTTTGTACACATTCCAGCCCTTATTATTGTTGTTCTTAAATCTCATTTAGGCATAGTTAGGTGCATTGCATGCATTATAACAATATCTTCTATTATACCATGCTTTTATTGAATATTTTATATTTGGTTGAGAAAAGTTACTGTTTTAGTTTAGTTTATATTTTCAGGTGCTATAGCTAGGTGAGGAGAGGAAAAGACCGTACAAGGCAAGAAAGCTGGAACCAAAGAAGATGTACTGAAGCAGCTCAAGTTGCCGCCAAGGACACTGCCGAAGCAACATTGCCGCCAAGAGCCGCTCGGGCAGGAGTTACACCGACTTAGCCAAGATGTGTTGTGATTTCAAGAGGACAATTTCCTACGCCCAATGAGCCCAGTCTTGCAATTTCCTGAAGCTTGTAGCAGCCGGTAGAGTTAATTCAAGATCGACTTAGCCAGACTTGCTGAAGAAGGCAACGTCCAAAGAGCCTGTATTTAAAGCATAAAGGAGTCTGTATTTAATGTAATTTACTTTTAGAACTCCTACTTCAAGGAGGACTCAACTTAGGTCAAGAGCCCTATATATACCCAATGTATGTAAGGCTATAAGGGCATAGACACATATATATCTCGTGAGGAATTGACGACATATGCCGAGAGAGTTAAGATGGGGGGTTAGCTAGATAAGTTGGAGTGTTGGGGGGTCGCGGCCCAACTCTCCTAGGGTTTAAGCACGTGTATGTAAAGTAATTTGAGGGAAAAAATTGTATAGTTTTGAGTTGTTTTCAATAATGTTCTGAGTTTGCTTAATCCATGCTTCTTGTTCGTTCAATTAGTCTACACCGGTCAATTGAAGAGAAAATTCATTTGTCGGGCACGAAACTGCAAGTCTCACGAAAGGGTTAAGCACGGTCACAACTCACAAGGCGTGACTAACTTGGTTCCACACTAGTCTACAAGTTTCAGCGGCCTAAAGGTATTTCCAACCGAGTTGTCTAATTTGGTTCCACACTAGTCCTCAAGTTAAGCAATCTCGAGCATTTTAACCTAGAAATAAGAGGGATAATTGTCGACTATCCTGCCGAACTTGGAATGTCTGCCAGATGTGCCGCCAGGACTTCTTTCTGTTCCACCTGCCGAGGCAGTACACACCCCTGCTATGGCAGTAACCTGCTGCGATCATGTGACAAGGTCGTAGTTTGCCGCCCACCTTACCCGCCGAGGCAGCAATTCATGGCAGCGCAAAACATGCTCAAGACTTTGCAATGCAGTCTACAAGAGACTAAGCTGCACTTGTCTTACTCAACTTATCTCCCAATCTCTCCCTATCATTCCTCTCATCACTATCTTTATCTTTACTTGTGTTTTTATATTTCCACATCATGAGGATTAATGTCGCATTTGCTAAATCTGTGTGCAGGAAATCATTCATAGGAGCTGCTCCAATCCCTATGGGAGATGATATCTTTTATACTATAACATGACAAGAGTGTGCACTTGCGCTCATAAAAGGAGAACACCTAAACCCTCTACAAGTTTTTGGTGCCGTTGTCGGGGATTGGAAACAGCAACTACGTTTGAATTTCTGCACTTCCATTTAGTTTTTGCACATTAAATCTCTTTTTATTTATTTTTTCAAAAAAAGTATATATATATATATATATATAGCCTCTTTGCTTGCTTGGTGTATGTCCAGATAGGGCAGCAAGATTGGCAGCAACATCCACATGTGGAGGGGAAGGACATGCCCAGACGAATAGCCAAACACAAAGACCCTCAGGAAGTGGTTATGCTTGGGAGAAGCGCATCCCAATATAACCTAACTATTATTTTACTTTTAATTTTAATTTTTTATATATTTTTATGTATTAGGATTAGATTTAATTTTTATTTAATTGTCGTATTTATTTTATTTCAGGTTAGGAAGGAAGGAAGGACCAATAAAGATGAAAGAATAAAGGAGAGGCCCAACTAGCGGCCAAGGCAGCCCAAGGCAGATGAGCATAACGGCTAGCCGCAACGGCTATATTTGCCCCAGCAAGTGAAACAGATATCTGTGTAACGACTAGAATCCCGTTATTCGTGTTGCAATAATTATCGCCCATTGACAGCGTGCCCGCCAAGGCAGTTGAGAGAAACGGCTATATAAGGCCAACTATTCTACCACCCGTTCTTTACTTTGCTCTTTCTTTTCTCTAAATTCTTTCTACAGTCTTTGCTTCCAAGATTTCTCTGCTTTATTTTTCTTTCACATTCTTTTTTCATTCTTTAGGAAAACAATTGTTCCCCAAATTATGGCCTCATCAAAGAAACCCGCCGCCACCTCCAAAACCCAATACAAGAGGTTCTTGAAACCTGCTGTCGAGGAGACCTACAACCAGTTCTACAAAGACATGCAACTATGGGAAGAGATGGGCTTCCACTACACCCAGCCTAATGACAACTTCGGGTTGGAACCTTTCATGTCCGAGACGATCCATAATATGGGTTGGGACCAATTCGCACGACAGCCAGAAGAGATCAACAGAAACCACGTGCGAGAGTTTTACGCCCACATGCCTAACCCAGAGAGCCCTTTTGTCTATGTCCGGGGAGAAGGTGTTAAGTTGACCGTTGACATGATCAACAACTTCTACAGCATAGAAGTCAGTGGCGACCATCATGGAGAGTGGGAATCATATCTGACAGGGGCTAACTATAACAAAATCAAGAAGGAGCTCTGTCGGCCAAACACCAAATGGCTGACAGGCAAAAATAAGGGGTCAGTCAACCGCGGAGACTTGCTTCCAGAGGCAGCCCTTTGGAGCTACTTCGTCCAGTGCCGCCTGATGCCAACCTCGCACGGATCAGTAAACAAGCCGCTACTCACCCTTATCAGCAGCATTATGAAGGGGCGACAGATCAACGTTGGCGATATAATACTAAATGAGATTTACGCCCACGCAAAAAAGCCAACCGTCAAAGGCCCACTCTTCTTTCATGCACACATCACCGACCTCTATGCAAATTTCGGCGTGCCGCTGCACCCAAAAGATAAAATTCTTCCTGCCAAGGAAGGATGGACAAGAAGGGCACGCCAACAAATGATGCATAGTGCAGAGCCTGACACACCTTCCACCGCCCAGCCGCCGTCCCAAGCTGCCGCCACCCCAGCTACAGCAGGCAGTACTAATGCAGCCCTTACATCTGCTGCAATTCCCCTACTGTGCAGCCTAGTGGAAAGCTGCTAGCAGATCGAACACAAGCAGGTGATCTTCACCAAATATGTAGCAGACGTGCAGGAGGCCTTTGTGGCCTACCTGTTGGATAAATACCATGATGCCGGACCACAGTTTCCCGCCTTTCCAACGGAGCTAGCATCATCCAAACCAATCCATATCACTCCAAGACCTGATGTTGCTCCTACCGACGACAACATCGAGGGGCCACACTACCGCCCCAAAAGAAGGACCTCCCCGACCCCCATCCAGCCATATGACCTCACCTCTTCATCAGAATTAGAGAAGGAAGAGACGACAACTGCTGCCTCCCCAGTAGCCAACACGATTGCTGCCAAGGATATCGACTACTCTGACTTGGAGATTTCCGACTCCCTTAACGATGAACCAGTAGAGGCAGCCAAAAAGAGAAAGCGGCCAATAGCAGATCCCCAAGGTGGAGAGGATGAACGACAAACCAAGAAAGTCACCCCAGCCGCATTCAGTCGTCGCGTAGCTCGAAGAAGAGCCCAACAGACATACCATCCGCTACACGCCGCCTTGTCCTGCCTGCCTCCTCAGATTCCTCTGCTGAAGCGGCAGCAACAGAGGAGAACTCCCCTAGTTTATTGCACCATTTTTTCTTTTCTTTTTAATATTTATTTTATTTTTATGTTTTTAATTTTTCTTTTCTTTTTATGTTTTATTTTTAATTCTTATTTTGTAGAGGCATTAAGGACAATGCCAACCTTGAGTTCAGGGGGAATTAGTCCTCTTTGTTTTAGGTTCATAGCTTTTAGATGCATATGTAAATTCTGCCCCCTAGCACTTAATAAAATAGAATCTTTAGTTCAAAACTTGTGCCTATGATAGCTTAGCTGACTACTTATTTTCGCACCATTCTAAAAATTTTAATCTAACTTTGGGAAGAAACGTTAAAATACTTAGAAAATTCTCTTTTTTTTCAATCATACTTACACGTGTCTGTTAAAAGATGAATTTTTGCTTGAGTTTTGAGTTTAACATTGCCTGCCTTACTTAATAAAACTTTCTTGATTGAATACAGGTTTGCCGCCACGGCAGCACAGGGCAGCACGGCATAGAGATAACAGCCCTAGAGGTGCCTGAAACAGGCTCTAGGTAGAAACATGACAACCTTAGAGGTGCCCGAAACAGGCTCTAGGCAGAAAGAAAAACCCTAGAGGTGCCTGAAACAAGCTCTAGGAAGGATCATGAGAAAGGACACTCCGCTGCTATCAAAGTCCATGGATCTAAGCTAAGTGACGGACAAATTAGCAAGAGTGAATGAAAGTCTTCACGAGATGACTCTATTCAAAGGGTTCAGAGTTTTGTAGAGTGCACCTATCTTAGCTTCAAACCCAAAGAATAGTTGTGATGAGCTGAAGCCCTTAAGCCATGATCAGAAAAAGAGAATAAAAGTGCCCAACTGTGCTTCCAAGGCAGCAACTCGTATCCTTTCTAGTAACTTAATTATTATAGACAGACTTTGTTAATTTGGTAACTTCAGCATATTTAGCATGAACACAGACCTGCACACATTGCACTGGTATATTGAAAATTTAAATTTAAGTTATTTCATGACATTCCCTATCACTAACATTAAATAGGTGCCACGGCCTTGAGGCAAGAAATCAAGTTGAAAAGCTAACGTTCTAGTAATTTTGTGCTAAGGGCAGATTTACTAGTTAGGTTGCATTGCTTGAGGACAAGCAATATGTCACGGGGCTAGGTCTCGAAGTGTTATCACCATGCGGCCTTGGTCGTGAAAATGGATGATTGGCGACCAAGTCAGCCTAGAAAGCCAAGCAAAGCTTGGTTAGAATGCGGAAATGGGGCAAAGAACTTTGAAAGAGAATGAGTGAATGCTTGTAATCTTATTTCTCAAAGAAAGTGAGTGAATTACCATGGTGAGGGAAGGGCTCTATTTATAGCCTTGGCCCTCTCGATCTAACGGTTACAATGGATTTGATCCGACGGTCAAGAATTAGCCTAGCTATCTAAGAAAGGAAAGGATTTGAAGACAACAAACCTTCCTTATCTTTGTGGATAGTTTCCTTGTGTGTGGGGAGACAAATCACCATGGATTGTTGGTGGCATGTCCTTTCCATGTTTGTGTGGCTTGAATGGATGAGCACTCTCCAAGATGTGGGCTGAAACGGGCTTGTGGGTAGCCTTGGGCGAATTGGTGTGGAACCAGCCCAAGGCCTCGGATGGAACCCCTTGTGTGGCCCAGGGTGTGCTAGATTCGGCCCCTAGGTGATGATGGATGGCATGGGCGCTGGGCGTGGCCCCTTGGTATGCATGGATAGTGCTTGTCTCGGCCCCATGGTGTCGGATGAGATGCATCGTGCGGACTGGGCCCGGATGGTGTGTGGGCTGTGCGCACTCATGGCCCCCTTGGTGTGTGGGCGGTCCGACCATGGGATGTTGGGCTGTGACAAATAGTTCGAGTTTGGGGTGTGTAGAGTGTCCAATGAGTTCTATATTTTGTACACATTCCCGCCCTTATTATTGATGTTTTTATAGCTCATTTAGGCATATTTAGGTGCATTGCATGCATTATAACAGTATCTTCTCTTATACCATGCTTTTATTGAATATTTTATATTTGGTTGAGAAAGGTTATTGTTTTAGTTTAGTTTATATTTTCATGTGCTATAGCTAGGAGAGGAGAGGAAAAGACCGGACAAGGCAAGAAAGTTGGAACCAAAGAAGTTGTACTGAAGCAACTCAAGTTGCCGCCAAGGACACTACCAAAGCAGCATTGCCGCCAAGAGCCGCCCCGGCAAGAGTTACACCAACTTAGCCAAGATGGGTTGCGATTTCAAGAGGACAATTTCCTAAGCCCAATGAGCCCAGTCTTGCAACTTTCTGGAGCCTGTAGCGGCCGGTGGAGTTAATTCAAGATCGATAAGTAGGAGCACTTATCCTTACTTGCTGAAGAAGGCAACGTCCAAAGAGTCTGTATTTAAAGCATAAAGGAGTATGTATTTAATGTAATTTACTTTACACTCCTACTTCAAGGAGGACTCAACTTAGGTCAAGAGCCATATATATACCCAATGTATGTAAGGGTATAGGGGCATAGACACATATATATCGCGTGAGGAATTGACGGCATATATCGAGAGAGTGAAGATGTGGGGTTAGCTAGATAAGTTGGGGTGTTGGGGGTCGCGGCCCAACTCTCCTAGGGTTTAAGCACGTGTATGTAAAGTAATTTGAGGGAAACAATTGTATAGTTTTGAGTTGTTTTCAATAAAGTTCTGAGTTTGCTTAATCCATGCTTCTTTTCGTTCAATTAGTCTACACCGGTCAATTGAAGAGAAAATCCATTTGTCGGGCACGAAAGTGCAAGGCTCACGAAAGGGTTAAGCACGGTCACAACTCACAAGGCGTGACTAACTTGGTTTCACACTAGTCCACAAGTTTCAGCGGCTAAAAGGGATTTCCAACCGAGTTGTCTAATTTGGTTCCATACTAGTCCTCAAGTTAAGCAATCTCGAGCATCTTAACCTAGAAATAAGAGGGATCACTATCGACTATCCTGCCGAACTTGGAATGTCAGCCAGATTTGCCGCCAGGACTTCTTTCTGTTCCACCTGCCGAGGCAGTACACACCCTTGCTATGGCAGTAACCTGCTGCGATCGTGTGACAAGGTCGTAGTTTGCTGCCCACCTTACCCGCCGAGGCAGCAATTCATGGCAGCACAAAACATACTCAAGACTTTGCAATGCAGTCCACAAGCTACTAAGCTGCACTTGTCTTACTCAGCTTATCTCCCAATCTCTCCCTATCATTCCTCTCATCACTATCTTTATCTTTACTTGTGTTTTTATATTTCCACATCATGAGGTTTAATGTCGCATTTGCTAAATCTGTGTGCAAGAAATCATTCATAGGAGCTGCTCCAATCCCTATGGGAGACGATATCTTTTATACTATAACTTGACAAGAGTGTGCACTTGCGCTCATAAAAGGAGAACACATAAATGCTCTACATCTGTTCCGGTACGTTTTGCGACTAGAAACCTATGTTCCGAAACACCTCAAAGGGTGTTTCGATACCAGCCCGTGTTCCAAGCATGAGGACCTATTTCGGTATGCCTATTTCGATACAGGGCTAGCATGTATCGAAATAGCAAGTTGTTATGTTAGTTGTTGAAATATTCTGAAATTTTGATTTCTTATGTTTTAGTCCCTGACTGTTGTGTATGCAATTAAACAAGCATGAATGTTTATTTTGAGCTGAGTTTTGGCAACAAAGCTTGAAATACATTTAATTAATGGTTGGTAACTATATAAGTGGATAAGTCCCTGTACTATGTTCAAATTATAAAATGGTCCCTAAATTGTATTCGAATGCAATTGAGTTTCAATTCGTTGTTTGATCGAATTGCAAATTGTTCCGCTATGTTGTTAAACACTTAGAATCCTAATGAGCATATAGACAATATAAATTTTAAAAAAACATAGGTTTCTTTATTGAGGTAAACCTTTCGGTTTACTTCAATATTCGTCGTGTGATCCTTTCGGTTCGGTCTTTCGCCCAGACCGGGTCGAGGGGGTTACAGCAGTCATTGATATATCAAAAGAAGAGCTTGCAATGAGAGTTGAGAATGACCAAGTTACTTTTGGGATGCTCAACACTGACATGGGATGACAATCTGAAGAATGTCATCATATCGGCATTCTTAAACATATTATTCAAGAAGACCTGCATCACCATGGTATTCTTGTTGTTGAAGATACTGCACTAAAAATGGTAGAAGAAGACCTCCCAAATTGTGACCACATTGTAAAGTTCTCACTACAGCAGTTCATCACAAATGGCAAGTTGAATCTTTGGATCTTGCTCACCAATCAATTCCTATGTTTAAACCGTCTATCGAAGAAGCCCCTACTCTGGAACTCAAGCTATTGCAAGCTAATCTCAAATATGTATTCCTTGGAGATGTAGAAACACTCCCAGTCATTGTCTCTGCAACTCTGAATGCAATACAAGAAGCTAAGTTGATAACTATCCTTAAGCACCACAAGTGTGCTATTGCTTGAGAAATTGTTGAAATAAAGGGCATTAGTCCATCCTTTTGCATACACAAGATTAAGCTGGATGATGAGAACAAGCAGTCCATTGAGCCGCAAAGAAGTATGAATGAGAAGATGAAGTAAGTGGTCAAGAAGGAAATCTTCAAATGGTTGGACGTTGGTATTATCTATGCAATCTTCGATAGTGCATGGGTAAGTCCAGTGCATTATGTCCATAAGAAAAATGGTATCAATGTAGTCCGTAATGATGCTAATAAGCTTATTCCAACTCCCATTCCTACCGGTTGGCGTATTTGTATGGACTACAAACATAATGTAGCAACTAAGAAGGATCATTTTCCTCTTTAAGTTCATTTATTAGGTGTTAGATCAACTCGCAAGAAATGAGTATTATTGCTTCCTAGATGGATATTCTAGCTATAACCAAATTTCTATTGCACCTGAGGACCAGGAGAAGACTACTTTCACATGCCCTTTTGGGACATTTGCCTTCCGTCACATGCCTTTTGGTCTTTACAATGCACCAACCACATTTCAAAGGTGCATGATTGCAATATTCTCTAATATGATTGACAACTCACTTGAAATATTCTTGGATGATTATTCGATGTATGCGAATAATTTAGACCATTGAGTCGATAATCTGGAGAAAGTATTGCAACGATGTGAAGACACCAATTTGGTTCTAAATTGGAAAAAATGACAATTCAAGGTCACTGAAGGGATTATGTTCGGCCACAGAATTTCGAAAGCTAGAATTGAGGCTGATAGAGCCAAAGAAGATGTAATTGAAAAACTACCACCTTCAACAAATGTGAAAGGTATCTGCGGTTTCTTATGCCACACTAGATTCTATAGAAGATTCATTCCAGACATCTCAAATATCACTAACCCTCTATTCTTATTGTTGGAGCAAGGAAGAAAATTTGTTTTTGATGATGCATGTATGGACGCATTGAAAAAAATTAAAGCACAACTTGTGAATGCACTGAACGTTGTTGCGCCCAACTGAGAGAAAGTGTTTGAACTTATGTGTGACACCAATGATTTCGCCGTGGGTGCAGTTTTGGGACGACGCAAGGACAAGGTATTCCATGCAATATACTATGCTAGTAAGACTCTAAAAGAAGCTCAAATCAATTATACTACTACTGAGAAAGAGTTATTGGCATTAATTTTTGCTCTTGATAAGTTTCGTTCTTATCTTGTGGGTGCAAAAATTATAATTTTTACTAATCATTCTACTTCGAGATGCCTTTTTGCAAATAAAGATGTGAAACCTAGACTAATCCGCTGGATTTTATTGCTGCAAGAGTTCGATATTGAAATCAAAGACCATAAGGGGTTAGAAAATCAAGTTTCCGATCATTTTTTGAGGTTTGAAGCTATAAGCGAAGATGGAAATAAGTTACAAATTGTCGATGCATTCCCTGATGAAAAGCTTTTCTTTGTGAATGCAACACCATGGTATGATGATATAGTGAATTACATAGTTTGTGGAATGACTCCTATTGGTATTAGTGGGCACAAAAGGCTAGATTTCTTAGAGATACTATGAAGTATTATTGGAATGAACCTTATTTGTTCAAGGTTTGTAATGACAATATAATTCAACGTTGCGTCCTAGAGGAAAAGATTAAATATATCCTAAAGCATTGTCACAATGCTCCTTATGGAGGGCATTTTGGTGGAATGAGAACGACTACAAAAGTCCTTAAATCTGAATCTTTTGGCCGACTTTGTTCAAAGATGCACTCAATGTTGTGACAGATGTCAACGCACCGAATCCATATCTAGAATAAATGAGATTCCAAAACAGAAAATAATGGAAATTGAGTTACTTGATGTTTAGGGATTGGATTTCATTAGCCTTTTTCTAATTCTTTTGGAAATCTATAAATTTTGGTTACGGTTGACAATGTGTCAAAGTGGATAGAATCTATTGCAGTGCCTAAAGATGATGCAAAGACAATATTGAAGTTCTTTCATAAACACATACTTACCCGTTTTCGAACACCAAAAGCAATGATCAGCGACCAGGGTAAACATTTCTATTGCAGCCACGTGGATGTTGCGTTGAAACGCTACGGAGTAAATCATAGATTAGCCATAACATATCATCTTCAGTCCAATGAAAAAACAGAGGTATCTAATAGAGCAATAAAAAATGTTCTGAAAAAAGTGTTGAACACCACTAGAAAAGATTGGTCCTATACGCATTGCATACAAAACTCCGTTGGGAATGTCGCCATATCAACTTGCTTTTGGAAAATCTTGTCATTTGCCAGTAGAACTTAAGCACAAGGCTTTGTGGGCTCTTAAGCAAGTCAATCTTGATTATAAGATAGCATGAAATAAGCGATTGCTAGACATTACTAAGTTAGAGGAAATTCAACGCAACGCTTATGAAAATGCCTCTATTTACAAGGACAAGAGTAAGCGCTGTCACAATAAGATAATTTTGCATCGACAATTTGAACCAGACAGTTGATTTTGCTATTCAAATCTATACTAAAATTGCACCCATAAAAATTGAGATTATGATGGTCTGGACCTTTTGAAGTTGTGGAAGCATTTCCACACGATGTTGTCACAATCAATGATACAAAAGGTGGAACTCCATTGAAAGTCAATGGCTAAAGATGCAAACTCTATTGTGGTGACTTTGATCCTGGAAATACTAGACCATTAAGTTGGTCGAATTTGTTTGAAATTCTCTGTAATTGCTTTATTAGATTTAGATTTTGTTTTCCTTGTTTTTCTTTTAATTTCCCTTATTTCCTTTTTTGCAGAATAAAAATCTCTTCGATTTGTCTATTCCCTAACAACTTGTACAATGGAAGTACTCACAAGATATGCATGAAAATTTTGGGGGGCAAATCGGGTAATTCAATTGCATCGATCTACCCCTAATAATCACAGCCTTTCATCACATGTGCGGGAAACACGATGAATGAGCATGATTTTTGCACTAAGATCAAGCTGCTAAACCTCATCGCATTAGACGGTAACAATTATGCCTTTTTATTTTCCCTCTTTTCTTCTTTGTTATTAAGCAGCTTATTCTTCATTTAATTCCCACTTCATTTCCTTCTTTCTCTGAGTATTCGAATCAGTAAAGTTCACATTTTCTCTGTAAAAAATGCTTTCCTTTTCATCTTCTTTCTTATAATCATCCATGTCGAAGACAAGAGCAGCTCGAAAAATAGCAAAGGAAACCCACGTTCAAGACATTCCTAACTCTAAATCGCACCCTCAATCGGAAGATCATGTTGCTCAAGAAGAGACTCCTGAGTACGAGGCTTTCCAAACTGGGGTTGTGTTGCGTGTAAAAGTGTCTATCGCAATGTAGTGCAAGTGTACATGATGCAAGTAGTAAAGTGATACGGAAGTATCGGATATCGTCTCCACAGGGACTGGCTAATAGCTTCACCTTGAATTACTGCACGAAAGTAACGAAAATAGTTTAAGATGTTGTCACGAGAATAATAAAGAATACTGGAAAATAAGATTAAAAGAATCAAGATGGAGAGAATGGGTTGGTATTGAATTGCTCAGTAGTGCAGGTATTGCTAAGTCGAGGAATATCAGCGCTGTCGTCGTCCCCATCGCGGCAGCACCTGTCGCGGCAGCGGTCTGTTGGTTATCGCGGCAGCGATTACCCAACTCAGTACTTCAAGTTTGGCAAGAATCCCTGTTGTGCCTTGGCCTATCCCTAGGTCCAAGTCTGTCGATGAACACGTTTTTGCTGATACCTCCCGGCGTGAATCGAAGGATGAACACCGATGTTGTTGAATTCTTCTTTAGCCACTTAACCTCGTCCTATCCCTAGGTCTGAGATAGTTCAACTATAAACTAGAGAACTCGCACTTATCCCTTTTGTATACTTAACTCTCCTGATATTAAGTAAATAAATAACCTCGCAATGCTCTCCCGATACTCTTGTAAGATGTTAATAACCAGAATAAGAGAACTTGAAGTTTATTTTATTGAACTGAAAATTCCTAAAACAAAAGTAACCCTTGCAACTACTTTACAAATCAACCTGCGGCCCTAAGGGGAATTTAGAACATGATGAGAGAAGAAAAACGGCTAGGGTTTTGGGAAGAAGGATAGAGAATGGTGATGATGTCTCCTAGGTCGAATTACATGCCTTTATATAGGCCTTGGGTTCAAGTTTTCTAATATGGAAGGAATACAACTTTAAATTAAAGTACAATTCTAATAAACACCAAATCTTCAGAATAGCAGTCTTTAATTCGTCCTTCCTTCTTTCTTGGGATATCTTCCTTGAACCTTGGGCTTGGCCTTCATTCTGATCTAGGGCTCAGAAAAATATAGGGGTACTCCACGACAGACGGGCTTAATTTTCTCTTTCTGTCGAGGCCCATTTTGCTTCTTCTCCTCAAAACTGCTGTCGTCCTTTGCTGTCACGGCGGCAACCATGGCAGCATCGTCCTCCTCAACTGTTCATCCAGTTCCAGCTTTTGCATTACTGCCCAGCTCCTGCTTCTCCATCTGCTACAACAGCAACCTCTTCACTCCAGCTCTTTTGTTCCTCTGCTGCCCTGGATGCTGCCACGACTGCTGCCCTGGATGCTGCCACAACAGCTGCCCTGGATGCTGCCACAGCAGATACCTGCAAAAGTAACCAAATTTAGCAGTATCTACGCAGTTTTATCTAAATGTGATGTTTATGCAAAACTTAACCTAAAATACGGTTAAACATGCTTGAGTGCAGCAAAAATAAGGATAAATGATGGGTAAAATATAGAACTTTTATGCACTGATCAGGTTGCGAGTGAACGCTTTATAGATCACATCCAATAGAGAAGCATCCACCCTGAGCAAGGAATCAAACTCTCTGTTGATGTACAACCTAGGTTATCCATCCACAACACCATCACACTTCTATTAACAAGCTATTTAATATTGTTGTGAATGTGGATGGACATGCTTTATTTGTGGCTGAGTTTACTAATGAGAAATTTGCTATGTTAGTTGAAGATTTATGTGTAGCAGGTGCATTATGGTCGGGGACCAATGCTGGAAATTTCACTATGTTAAGGAAGTTTTTGGCCTTGCCTGCCAAAATTTGGTTTCAATTCATCAAATCTAGGTTGCTTCCTTCCACCCATAGCACAATTGTTTCTCTTGATAAAATGTGTTTGATACATTCTATCATCATTGAGAGGAAAATTGATATGGGGGCAATCATTCACCAGGAGATTAAGGGGTTTGCTGAAAAGAAGATTGGTATATTGGCTTTCTCTTCTTTGATCACGCAGCTCTGTGCATCAAATGGATTAAAACCCCTGCAAAATAAAGAGAAGACTGCCAACAAAGGACCCATCAACAAGGATTCCAAAGAAAGGATGATTCGTGCCTCAGAAGTTCCTACACCAAGATTGGGTACTGTAACGAGGGAAGACAATGGTAAAGCTAGAGTGGACACTGCACCGAAAAATGTCCCATCGAGTGATGAAGTATGTCAAAAAGTTTGGAAGATAGAGGACAAACTCGATGCAGTGACGAGTGAATTGGGAGTTATTGTGGCCACTATGCAAACCATGGATCTGGCACATAATTTATTCTATGCCTATGTGAAGACGTGGCACAAGTCTACACTTGTTGTCCCGAGTCGATTCAATCCATTTGATCCACCAGAATTCCCTATTTTCCCTCCAATCATATGAGATTATAATTTATCCTCTGATGTTGCCACCAAAGATGTACTTGCAAAGTCAATAAATTCCCCTGACAATTTCAGCGAAGTTGGTGCCCCACCACAAGAAGACACGTCGTGTAAGATCATTAGGGACTTCCTACTCGATTTGAATGTTCCTAAGAATGTTGATGCCACACCCACTGCTGATGAGCATGATGAAGCTATTGTGGAGGATGTCGACGAAGATGAAGAGGGTAATTTTGATGCTTAGATGACTGCCATTACGAATATTATTGAGAAGGAAAACCCTCTTGCAATGGTGCTATACAAAGCACCACCAGTTCATCTTATCTGAGGTTGTGGCTTATGATGTCGAAGTGGAAGAGGAGCCTAAATGTAACGCCCCGGTTTTGGGTTCAGAAGTTTTGGGCGTTGACCGGTTCGGTCAAAGTGCTGATCGAATATATAAGAGTGAATTTAGGAAAGCCTAGTTCGGATTGCATTAAAAATATGGAAAAATGTCCTAAAATCATCTTTTAATATAATTAAGTGAACTGTGAAATCAATTTTGGAAAATGAGGTTCGTAAGGTTGACATTTTGGCTAGTGACCAAAATGTAATTTTTGAAAGTTCGGTGACAGTTTTATAAATGATTGAAACTTTGAATCTTTAAGGAGCTAATATTCCAAAAAGAGTTTCTCCAGATTTTTCTAAGATATTTTAAGGCTTTATTCTGATTTTAAAGTTTATGAAATGTGGAGGGAAATCATTTTATCATTTTATAACTAACTTTTCTATTTTCTCTCAATTTTCCTTTTCTCTCATTTTCTCTCAACCCAAACACATTCTCCAGATTTTCTTCTTTGATTTTGTCAATCTAAATCACTCATTTCAACTCTCATTTGATTCCTAATCATCTCATCAACAAAACCTCTCAATTTGCAAGTTGTTTCATCAAGCTTTTTGGCTCTAAAAAGGAGAAACTCAAGTTTGGAGGTAAGAACGTCCTTCTCCTCTGAACTTCAAGTTCTTTATTGAAATTCCCAAGTTCTCAATCCTTGATTTATGATTTGTTAAAGGCTTTTCAATTGAAATCTTGATTTTGGCTAAAATGCAAGATTTGGTGATTTTGGTGGAATTTCCGTATGATCTATTTAAGCAGGGTTTTGAAGTGTCAAAATGATGTTAAATGAATGCTAAATTGATTAGAAGTTGAGGTTTAATTAATGCAATCCCGGATAGGTTGAATTTCCTAAGTTTTGCTTGAGTTTTTGGTTGTTTTTGGAGTGTTTTGGTGATCTGTTATACCTGGAGGTATAAGGACGTGTTTGTGATTATTTTGGATGTTAATTGATGTTTAAAAGTGGTTAGAAGTGATGGATCTTGGCTGGGTTAAGTTTTGGAAGTGTTTGGAGGTGATTTCGGTTGTGTTTGGTAGCCGAATTGTTGGATTTGTGATGAGCAGCGAGTTGTGTTGTGTTGCTGGTGTTTTTAATGCATAATGATGCATTGATCTTCTGTTGTTGTGTGCTTGAAACAGGGGAGTTTGATCCGTGAGCTTTAGAGGTGTTGCGGAAGGTTTCGGATGCTTGGAAGGCTTGTTGGCTAGCCTTGTTTTGGTTATCGGTGAGTGAAGTTGGGTTTTCAGCTTTTAAACCAAGGTTTGAAGGTTTTTGGGAGCTTAGTGTAAGTCTAAACAACTTTGCTAAGCTCAAGAGTAAGTGAATGGATTTTCGCTCTTGAATTATGATTGTGAAATTGGCTTTTAAGCAATTGTGGTTGATGATTGAAATGCATGTGATTTGCATGGTTTAAATCTGTTTTGAAAGCATATTTTAGCATGGTTTAATGCTGGTTTTGAAAGCCATATGTGAAGGATGCTCAAGGTAAGAGATCCTTGGTTTTATACATTGAAAATGTGGTTTTGATGCATGGTGTTGCATGTTGTTCAATGGCTTTGTTTAATGCTTTAAAACAGTGAATTAATGTTGGTAAATGATGGTTTTTGCATTATGGTTATGCATGTGAAACATTGGACTAATGTGGTAAGGTGGTTATATTGGCAAGTGATGTAAGTGGTTCTTGGTTCTTTGATCGGATATAGTTAGCCGGCTATAGGATTGGGTGCACCGTGAGTTAAGTCGCCTTGGAGGTGGAGTGGTCAAGAGTGGACCGGTAAACTCCCTTCAAGTATCCTAACGAGATGGTTGAGGTCATAATGGAGGTGTTGCCCATTCGAGGACCTTGGTTGAGCAAAGGTTATATGGTGTTTAAAAGTCCATATGTGGGAACCTTGTGCTTGTTGAGATCACAATGGCGGTGTTAAGTCCATGTGTGGATCTTGTGTAGGGTGTCCCAGATCTCGTTAGTGATGTTATACAACTACCAATCGGTGAATGCAAAGGTTGTATGGTGTTTGAAAGTCCATACATGGGAACCTTGTGCATGTCAAGGTTGTATGGTGTTTGAAAGTCCATACATGGGAACCTTGGGGAAAAGTTGAGGTTGTATGGTGTTTGAAAGTCCATACATGGGAACCTCGGGAAAGCTAAGGTTGTATGGTGTTTAAAAGTCCATACATGGGAACCTTAGGATGTTGAGGTCAAATGGTGTTTAAAAGTCCATTTGGGAGACCTTGGATTGGTAGGGTGTATGGAGCGTAGGGACAACGCTCGGAATCCGCGTATCCGATTGGGTGTTGAGTTGAAAAGTGAATGTGGTTGATCACTTGAAGGCCAATATGATGTTCTTGATTGTGATGAAGCATGGGATGCTTGAAATGATGCATAATTGCATGTGAAGCATGAGATGCTTGAAAAGATGCATGGTTGCATGGAAAGTGTATAATGCTTGTGAATGCATGTTTACTTGTTAAGTTGAACAAGTGTTGATTATCATTTGGAAAATGATGCATGTGAGCATGAAATATCTTTAGTGCATTGGAGTCTTGTTAAGACTTGTTTTTAAAGGCATGTGATGATGATGTTGTGGTTCATATATGTTGCCTTTGGTTTAATGCATGTGTTGGTTGGTTTGTGAAATGGTTTTAAAAGATTCTTGCTTGAATTGGCTTTCAAGTTTAAGAAAGGTATGTTGTGAAATGGGAGTGTTTTCCAAGGTTTTGTTTTAGCTTGCATATGGTGTTTATGCATGGTTTGGCTAAATGGATGATTTTGTAAGTTGTGCTTTGAAAAGGTTTTCTTAGCATACTAAGCTAAGGGTTGGTTTTCATGTATGTGCAATGCATGGTTTTGAGCTTGTTGTTGAAAAGGGGTTTTCAAACATGGCTTTGGTAAACAAATCGAGTTTGTTTTAAAAGTGATTTATGACCCGCTGCATTGATGGTGTTTTGGTTTTGAGCATACCTCACTAAGCATTATGTGCTTACGCTCCTTTTTGTCCGTCAATGCAGATTCTTGAAGTTTGGACAGCAAGGAGCAAGGGATTCAAGGTGGACTCCACTTGAGATGTATGTCTCGGTGAATAGTTATAGTTAATAAAGGCAATGGGGTAGAATCTCTCGGGTTTTTGTGTATGTGTTCGTTTATGTTTGGACAAGGATGTTTTTATGTTGATGATGTTGTTGGATCATGTTTCGGTTTTAATGAGATTGATTTGGAAGGTTTTTGCCTAAATGGTTGCTTGTGTAGGAAGTATGCCTTTAGAATTGGGGCTTTTCATGTATGGTGTTATATTGATGAATTGTTGATGCAAGTATGTCCCATTTATGTTGAGTTGCATGTTGGTAAAGTTTGGAGGCTTTAGGAGTATGTTTGGATGGCCAATTATGTGTTTGGGTGAGCATAATGCAGCAATCTGGGCAAGGCGTTTCGGAACAGTTGACACCGTTTCGGAACGGGTGCCCTACATAAACCCAGGCGTCCGAAACGGGTGCCACCGTTCCGGAACGGGTTGGCTACTGCCAGTCCCCCGTTGCGGTACACGTTGCGGAACGGCCCCGTGTTTCGAAACGGGCTATGCCTGTTTCGGAACGGGTGACCGTTGGGGACTGACATGGGCGGTTAAATGTTTCAGAATGTTTGCATTTTGGTCCTGAAACTTGTTTGTGCAATTGTATGAGTTTGGGTTGTCCGTTTGAGCTGAAATTTGGCAGAGAAGCATGAAACATGATTAATTTTAAGTTGGTAACGTAAAATCTGGTTAAGACCTTAAGGTTTTCAGAATTTACAATTTGGTCCCTAAAGTTGTAAATTGTTCAATTGGGTCCCTATTTGATCTCTGATGTTTGTGGTCTTTGAGTATGATGTTTGTGTGATCACATCTAGGGTTAATGAGCATCTAGACAAGATTAATAAGGAAAAAAAAGGGGTCGTTAATCAAGGTTGACTTTCGGGTTGACTTTGGTTTTCCCCGTGTAATCTTCTTAATTCGGGTCAACCGTCTAGGCCGGGTTAAGGGGGTTACACTAAACGAGAAGAAGAAGTTGACCAAGAGGAAGAAGAAACTCATTCACCAAAAAAAAGAGAGAAAAGTAAGCGCTCCAAGTACAAGGAGAAGAGAAAAAAAGAAGAGAAGAGGAGCAAGAAGAATAAAAGACGCTCCACTTCCTCCTTCCATGAGCCCGAGAATTAATTAGTCAGTTTTTAGTTTTTGTAGGCATGCATTTCATGTAGTGTAACTTCATTTTACATTTTTGTATTGTCATTACATTATCATTGTAAAAGCATATAGTTGTAAGTGCATTGCATTCATCATTCTATCTGCATTTTATTATTGCATTTTTGTCATTACATTATGTCACTGCGTTCCTTCATTCCATTTTGTTTTCTTTTGCATTGTGGACAATAAAACCTTTAAGTTTGGAGGTATACGCCTAGGAGTTGAAATGCACCCCTAGTTCAAAAATTTTGAAAAAAAAAATCTATGCAAATGTAAGGTTCTTGGGTTTTGAAAAATCAATTGCTTGCATTCAGTGTGTAAATCTTCAGTTGTTCTAATCATCGATAAGTATGTTGGATATACTTGATGGATAATTGCATTTCTTAACTCTGCATTGATATACTGTTGGTTTGATTAGAGAATATCTTGCATCATTCCTTAGATTTTTGATGACTTTCTCCTGTTGTAGCATGTATGTTATATATCTATATATGTATTAAGTATAAATAAAAGACATTCCTATATGAGTGCAATGAAATAAATAAAGTAGCTTTTAAAGGGGGGAAACTCCTCTGCATGCGTTAGAAAAATGAATCTGGCCAAAGGTTGTTACTGCATGAGTGTGTTTCATTGCAATGAAGTACTTCTTGGGGGTTCGTTGCACACATCTTACTTCTCAAGGTCCAGGGTGCATTCATTGCTCGATATCCCTTGCTACATAAAAAAAGAAAAAGAAGAAAAAATATGAAAAAGATATATATTTTAGTATGTGTGGTGTTAAATAAATGCTGATAGGAGGAATGAATCTAAAATGATATGGATGATGTTAGGTATTCTCGCATTATTTGCTTATCTATTGATGTCGAGTTGATTATGTAGTTATCTCTCTTGTCGATGCATCAAATTTATTGATTGAATAGAATTATTCAAGTATCTAGAATGCCTTTGATCTTTTGTTGGACCTTGTTGTTTTAATCTTTACTTGAGGACAGGTAAAAACTCAAGTTTAGGGGTGTGGTAGCTCTTTAAAAAGCTTGTATTTTCTCTCGATTTATAGGTCTTATTGTTCCCACATTGGCATCCATTTCTGCATTTTCATGCCTATTTCTGCATATTCTCTAACTTAGTTCCAGTGGCTCGTGTGTTGTGTATTTTTGCCTATTTTTTCCTTGTTTTCGTTGCATTGCTAATGTCCCTGCAGAGGTAGTTTTCACCACTGCAGCCATATCGACACTGCATCCACCAGCTATCTAGCCTGCTTGAAGATAAGGACAAATATGACAGTTGTCCAATCTGTTATAACAAATTTTGTACGGCGCTGAGCACGCAAATAACCTGCAGGACATGTGTCCTTCTTTAGGTGGCCTATAAAAGGACTATTTTGGACGAGAGAGAGTCACACTATTCTCATTTTTTTCACATCATCTTCAACATCGAGCTTTCTTCCTCCATTCATGGCGGCTTAAGCTTGATTCTGGTGATCCAAGGTAAAGTGAGGCAGATCTATCTAAGGAAATAAGGAGTCAATTGCTTGATTCTTAAAACTCTTTATATTTTTTTGTGTTTTTGGATATTTACTTTGTATTTCAGCTCATATTGACGTTGGTTTAATTTTCTGGAGCTTGATGAACTTGTTTAAACTATTTTCTTAGTTTAATATGTGTGTGTATTAGATTTTTCTTAAGCTCCAATCATTGGATTTGATTTATGTTTTGCCTGAGAATGTTAAAACCAGCCACTGGCATCGGCGGATGCAGTGACGAGTCAGATTAACGAGTTTTTACAACGAAAGTGATTTGGATGCAACGAAAGTTGTTCTACTTGTTCAAGGGGCTTTAGTCACGACTTACGAAAAAATTTGAAGCCGATCTACATCCCTAAGTCAATGATTAAAGGTTAAATGGAAGCTAATACTCAACCTGACCACATCATCGTTGATTGAACCATTCTTTCCCCTTGAAGTGCATTTGATCTTTCTGCCGAGCAAAACCAAGGATATCCAGACTTATTTCACATATTTCTCTTTCTTTTATTACACTCTATTTTCTATCACAATTAGTCATTTATTTACATCTTTATTTTATTGTTACAATCACCATTGCACCCACAACTACCCTTCTACAGCTTTGTATTGTAGTTACATAAGCCTCAACATAATACACCATCCTCGTGGGATCGATATTCAAGCAAGATTACCTTGTTTCTATTCTTGCATCGATAGTGTAGCTTGCACTAAAAAATGTGACGCTTTCACACCGATCAAGTATCCTAGACACGCGAGTGAAGAAGATGGAGAGCCTTCTGCCATCTGACAGCTAATAGATGGGTGTACAAAAACAAATGATGCATTAGGGTTTTGGGTTATCAAATTAAGTTTAGAGTTTTAATTATTGGGCCCAAAACAGGCTATATATATATATATATTGGGCTTATAAGTTGTAAATGGACAAATATAGACTAATATGATTTAATTAAAATTTGGCTTTTAATGTTTAATATAAAATAATAATAATTAAAGAAAATTGGGTTAGAAACCCGTACAAAATTAGTGTCTACAATTTCATTTCATTATTTATTTCAGGATTTTTGTGTTATTTAATTTATTATTACTTGTTTTTATTGGCATGTAATTTTAAGATTAGAACATTTAATTTGTTTTCTTAGTTTGGTTTCTCTTTAATTAAATAAGAAAACCCCTTAATTTAGGTTTTTTAATTATTATAATATTAATGGTACCTATATTAGGATTAGTTTTAAATTTGATCTCATAAAAATTAACTTCCTAGGTTAGATCTTCTAGATTAAGTTCATCAACCACACTTTAGATTTTAATTAACTAGGCTTTAAATAAGTTTTACAATTAAGGTTAGTTTAGATCCTTAAATAATCTACATCTAGCAACTTCAATAAATATCACCTCATTTTATTCATTCTTAATTAAAAGGAAACCTTAAGAATTAAAAAAAATGTAAATATGAGGCTTAGATGTGATTTATGCATGTAAACCTCAAAATACGTTAAAAATATGAGTGACCAAATAAGCATCATTTTTATGGGTGTTGTGGGGTACTAATTCTTCACCACACGTAATCGTGCCCTCGAACTCTAAATTTTTATAATCTCTGATTTATTTTAAGTTTTTGGTCCACCTAATCTAAAATGACCGAAAATAACTCTGTTATCATATGATCAAGTACGCTTGAGCATGCACATATTAGTCAGCCGCATAATCCTATGTCTACAACCACAAAATTTCAACATGTCATCATGATATTTAACTATCGTGAATTATATGAAAACATATAACATACATCTTATAGTTGCAAAAAAACCTCTCACTTGCTAAATAAACAATTTCCTTTATTCTTTCTTTACTTAACTCAAAAAAAATTTAATAGTCACAAAAATGACTAGTATAATTAGTATCTAGCAATTTTTTAGATAAAATGCTAGTTTATTATCCAAGAGAAGCAATAAATTGTTACTAAAACGTGTACAATCTATGAGAGGGACTCCCTAATTTAGGATCCCCCAATCAATACTTAGTTGTATATTGGCCTTGTCGGTTCTATTTATACATTTTTCATGAAATATAATCCAAACTATTTCCTTTATACAAGTAATAATGTATTTTATAGGTCGGAAAATGCCCCCTAAATTGTCGACAATTACGCTTCTTCATATAAAATAAATATATGCACTCTAAGCTATCTTGAGGATATGAACAATAAAGGACTTTCCTTTCAAGTTTTTCACAACCCATTCAAACTGCTGTTCCCAGCTCATGGTCACTCTCTGTCGTTCGCACTCCTGCAGAATTTCTCCCATACAAAACAAGAGAAAGAGCGGCCACAAAATAAGTGGTTCTTGGACTACAGCAAAAATCACAGCAGCTTTCGATCTCAGTTTCAAAAAATTTCACAATCCAACTAAAGTGAACTTTTCATTCCACTTGCCAAAAATCTTCTCTTCGAAAAGCATACTCGTTTAGCCAAGCTACCAAATCCAAAGGGATCATTTTTAATCTAATATCTTTTTCAACAATGTTTAGCTGAAAGTTTTGTTCTAACATGTCAAGCTCTTCAACTTCAAATCTCCCTCAGATTTCAAGGAGTTGATCAGCTTCCAGCTGACTCTTGTTCCACGAGCTGAGGAGTCATTCCCCTTCCATAAAAATTGAGCACACATTTACTCTATTTTTTAGATCACTTATCTACTCCAATAGTTAAATATATTGAAAAGAACAACCTTAATTAACTCGAAACGCCCACCATAACTGAGTTTTCTATTAGACCATATACTAAGTTTAGTCTTGATCTTCCCCAAAAGTGCATCACAATCTTTTTCAATAAGTTTTCTAGTAACCAAGGGTACTCCAAGGTATCTAACTCGTAATTGACCTAACTTAAATCTAATAACGTCTTGAATATCAACAAGATGTTCAGAATTCATTTCACATGCAAAGAATTCTATTTTAGTTTTCAGACAGTTCACAAAATTGTTCAAGAACACTCATAACTCCCAATATATATTCTAGAGATCCATTGCAAAACATAAGTAGGCCATCAGCAAAAGCTAAATGTGTGTGAAAGAGACCCTCTTGCACTTAGGATGATACCTGAAGACACCGTTGGGTACTGAAACTTTGAGAAAGGCAGAAAGAACACTCATGACCATCATAAAGAGGTAAGGTGATTATGGATCACCTCTTCAACCTTTGAAATAGCCCACCAGACTGCCATCCAAATAGATTGAGAATTTAGAACCAATGATGCAAGCTTTAATCCAACTTCAAAAAGTATCTGTCAACCCCATTGCATCGAGAACGTTCAAGATAAAATTTTAGCTAATAAAATCAAAGGCCTTCCATAAGTCAATCTTGATAACACATCTGGGTGAAAAAGTTTTCCTTTCATAGCCTTTAATTAGCTATTGTGCAAGCAATGTGTTATCTACACTGTGTCTCCCTTTATATATATATATATATATATATCGATTAGGATCAATCATTCCACGAATCTAAACAGCATGCCTACTAACTAAGATCTTAGTTATGGTTTTGTAGAGCACTGAACAACAAGATGAGGCTTAAATTCTTTAGCCATGTTGGAGTTTGGAGTTTTAAGGACGAGTACCATTGTTGTAGCATTAAACACGGGGGCAGTCAAGAAGTCCTGAAGGAGTGTCTCACGGCAGCCATAAAATCTAATTTCACTATATCCCAATAGAACTTGAAGAACCAGGTTGTGTATAATATAAAAAAATGCCCCTAACAGTTGACTGAATAATCATTTTGTCCTACATCTTTTTTTCTATAGAATGACACGTTAACAGAAAAAATAATTTTATATTTTAAGTTGACGCATTTGTCTATATGACACTGTCATGTCAGCTTGCACTGCCATGTAGGTCTCCCACGTCATTTCAAACCATTTATTGCTAGAAGACTAACATTTTTCAAATGGAAATCCTCTGCCCACAAACTATGCCCCTTTTGGTGCCCTCACTTAAAAAATGTAGGTTTAAGGTTAGGGGTTGTGGTTATGGTTTTGTAAATTAGGGGTAGGGTGTATTTTGTAAGGGGTAGGGTTATGGCTTAAAATTTAACTTTTTAGTAATTTTAGTGTGGGGCATAGAAAGAGGCGCAATTAGGGGGCAAAGGATTTTTGTTCACATTTTTTTATCCGCTGAGTGACTATTTGACCCAAAATAAAATAGTAAGGGTTAAATTGTTTCAAAATAATATAGGCAAAAGTGACCATTGTTAGAGTATTTTTTTTATTTTATGCCTATTATAAAATACTCATTCTTCACATTTGTACCAAGTTTCAAAGAGTTAATTTGTCATGTCAATTAGACATTGAAATAGTGACAAAGTTGTGAATAATTCACCATTTAAGTATTTTTTTAAAGATGATTTACAAAACACTCTTAAATGCCATATATATTTACTAGAATCAATCCTGGACACGCTTTCAAACTATCTTCTAATAAACATTTGAAATTTGACATTCTGACACTTAAATATCCTTCGCAAAAATGACTTACGTTCCTTATGTAGATACACATTTGGAAATGAGCCTGAATTTGTTGGGATCTCTATTCAACTAAAATATGCTTTTGAGTGTCCGACAATTGTATCTAGCTGCCTTGTCTTCCTCAGAAGTCCATATTTCTTCAGGTTTGATGGTGCTACTTCATCTTCATTTGTTGATCTAAAATAATCAAGTTCAATTAAAATAAAGCATATCACGTGTTATGTTTTGATTAACTAAAAAAAGATTTTAAATGATCGTTAGCGGTCAAACACCTAAAATGATAACGGTAAAAGATATTAGACATTTATTCGGGCCGAAATATACTTTCGACACCTATCAAAACAAATTTTCGTATGAACATTTTTTTACTATTAAGCCAAAATTTAACATTGACCAAAGATTGTCCCATACGGATATAAATTTTAGGTGTGACTTATTTCTATCTAAATCTTTATCTGCTCTGCCTTTACCACTAGAACAAGGAAACTTGAACCTCCAAGGAAGCTTAATCAGCTTGTGAATTATTATTGATTATCAACAATTCTTTAACCAAACATCTTTTTTTTGTCAACTCAGACAACATGCTATTAAATATTAAACTTAAAACCTACTATAATCATAACAAAATGCAACTTTCTTAATTTATCATATTCCCATTTCCTGTCCACATACTGTTCCCATGGAAATTAGCAGCTCGATTTCCTTTCTTACTCTGGGAGCAGCAGTATCCCATTATTATATTTTCCCCTCAAATATGCATGCCTGCTTATTTTGCGTATTGCATTAATTTAATTAAAGCCACTAAACCTGTTTACTTCGTCAAATAATATTTTCGCCCTGGATTCCTATACTACCTTTAGACTTAAAATATAATCCTTTTGTTCAAAAATAAATAAATAAAGACATTTTGTCCCCCAGGAGGTGAAAACCGTGTTTTGGTAACATCATTTCTCAGCGTCGGTTGAACCATTCCTCTCCTCTGCATTATTTGGAATTGAATATGGTGGAAAAAGGCGATTCGAGTCGAAAAAATCAAATTATTTGGCTCGAATCGATGTGAAAATGCTTCACTCGTTTTGACTCAAATCGCAATTTCATAAACTCGACTCGAAAAAATTTCAAATAAAGTTTGAGTTATAAAATGTAAATTCAAATAATTCGAAATTTTTTATAATTAGTGGATCATTTTTCAAATTAGAGTCGAGTCTCTCAATTATGCTTGACAATATATATGTGTGTGTGTGTTGTATATGGCTATAAAAAACCATTTAGATTGGAACTAATTAGTACCATAATATTTTAAATGTTTAATATTAAATTTAAACGAAAACTCGAACTCGATTAGAAAAAATTTAAATAAATTTTGAGTTATAAAATAAGACTCTTCAACTCGACTAACGCAAATTTTTTTGACTCGACTCGATTGAATATTCACCCTTAAATTTGAATATCAACCTCGAATACTAGTATATATTCTTAATGTTTTATATTTAGAGAGGTCTTGAATCATCATATTTCGTATATCTATCTGAAAAAATATTTCATACGTTGACGGTGGGAAAGTGTATAATCTAAGGTTTAGAGGTTTAGTTTATAGTTTATGGTTAGTGTTGACTGTAAAAGTGAACAAGAGTAGGAGACGGTGGTCCGTTGGTTTCGGGTGGTGTTTCTAGGTCTGAGTTCGAGTATGACTTCTTTTGTGTAGGTAATGACTCTCTGGAACGGAACCTCTCCTTTTTCCTGTTGCATGTTCCTTTTTATACTATTCAGACATGTGTCATGATCAAGTTGTCGTGGCATGTTGATTGGATTGACTATGACTTGACGTCCTAGGTTTGCTTTGCCATCCGCAGCGATCACGTGATCGCTGGATACGATGCCGTTCACAATCCTGCTTCGTTCTCCACAGGTTGCGAATGGTACTAAATAGTTCATAGGCGATCGCGATGTTCTTACGGATTTGTTGGAAAGTTCGTGTTGTAGTCTGCAGCGATCACATGTGTTGTCACGTGATTGTTGGATATCCTTTGTGCGATACTGTTTGTGTCTTGATTTTTTGCCACAGGTTGCCTGATTATGCTCGTCGGCTACGTGATTTTGACACGTGGCGGTGGGTATTTGTAGGTACTAAAAATTACCCCCAGGTGAGGGAAGGTTATAAAGTAACCTTGGCGAACCTAAAGAATATAGAGAGGGTTCCTTGGGCAGGAGTTTTTTATGGTGAAGAATTCTGAAATTTTGAGGATAGATTGCTCTATAAAGGTTGTATGAACCGTTGCGTAATAAATCTCTATAATAAACAATTGAATGTGAAACATTACATAATAAACCTATTTATTAGCGAAGCCTATCGAGGAAGACTGAGTTCTTAATTATAAATAAATTTTGTTGTTGTTTTTAAGTTTTATTGTGCTTTTCTCATTGGCCGCCTTTTCTTTTTTTATGAAAGAAATTCGATCGCAACCTTGCTTATGATCTCTATTATTTGTAATCTTTTGATGCGTTGGTGATCGCCATTTGTGATGGGAAAAGTTGCATAGTGGACGTTATCTAACTTGATGTATGCAATCGTTGTTAGTACTGCAACTTGATCTTGACTCCTAATAATGGGAGAAGTAAACATAATTTTCGAATGTTCGTTGTAAGACGTATGTATAATTGGTTTAGCAGAAATTTATATTTTATGTATTTGTGTGGCTTTATGAGTGGATAGATGTTGGAAGAGAAAGTTTTTGATTTGTTGTGGCGGGTGCATGTGTTGAAAGAGAAAGTTTTTGATTTGCCGTGGCGGGTGCATGTGTTTACCCGTGCATTTATTGATTAGACGTTTTAAGGTTGCGTGATTTTAGTTGTTTGCTCGAGATTTTGAAATATGGAAATTGACTGTTCATCTTAGTGATTTTCCATATTTGAATTTGAATCGTCAAAGCTTGATATTCTCACTCTTTTAGTATATATAAGACTCCTTTTGGTTTGTATTTTTATAAGCTAATTTGCAAGTGGCTTACTCTTTCTTTTCCAGTTTTCTTTATTTCTCTCTTTTTATTGATTTTGCTTGTACTGATTTGAGAGGAGGAAAAGAAAACATGTTTGTGGTGATGAGTGATATGCAGAAACTGTGTTTTATAGATCCCAAGGAGTGCTATTTTGCATCTGTTTTATTTGTATTCGACAAACAATAGTATTTAGAAGGCTATGACTAGCCATTTGTAGTGAAGAGTGCCAACAGACAATGCATTCAGAAAATCCTGAGAGCAAGGTTCTTCGAATACTATTGTTTGTTGGTGTTCGCTACTACATTGTGGGGCGTCTACTAGATGTAACATTGAAGTCACCGATGTATGCTTATAATTGCAATATTTTGTTTATTTTTTTGGTATAAGAAAGCTTGTTTTTATCAACATTTGAAGTGTTATGGTCAATTTTTTGTATTGATTCATTTGTATATGCATTAATTTTCAATGGATGAACTTTTGCCTTCCACATGTGATATTTCAATGGATGAACTTGATTTGGTGACAGCATATAAGTGTAACACCATTAGACATAGTTTGGAGGCATTTTAGATGATGGAGAAGAGGGGACTGTTGGTTCTCCGATATGTATTGTGAAGAGTCTTTTGTGGGGCTTCTTGGTGAAGTACATATCTTGAAATGGGGTTTTTTTTGTCCTCTTTATTTGGGGTGCATGGCTCTTTATAAGGGGTTGGACGAGGTGAAGGCACGTGACAACGAGGAGGACAAAAAAGGTCGTAATTGGTATTCGCGAAGAATTTTGCATACTCGCAACTTTATATCATAATGGCATGTTGCCTTTCTTTTAGGGTGAATTCTTGCCCCTAGTGATGAAAAACTTATGGAGAATAAATTATAAAGTTTGGAATTATGCTTGTATTCTATTGTTTGCATTGCACTTCTCTTTGTTTAAAATGGGGATTCATAAATATAAACCTCCGATGCCAGCAATCTTACAAGATAAATAGGTAGCAAACTCTTGCCCCTTTTTGTAATTAGTTCGTTGGAGAGTTCGCTTTATGTCATTTCTCATGGAACGACGTCACTTTTTTAGAGCGGATTATATATTTGTGTTGTTACCTAGAATTGGGAGGATTCTTGCCCTCAGAGTGAGATTCGCACATTTGTTAATTTATCATTTTATTATGCGCTTACTTGGAGGCGACAAATACATAACACTTTCTTTGAATTTATGGTGAGTGTAACTTTGAGAGGCATGCGATAAATGCTATGCGCTCACTAGTGCTAACATTTTCCTTTCTTTTGTATAAATAGATTAGCTCTTCATTGTTATAAGCAGAGTAATTCATTGTCGTTCTCGTGGAGCAGCAAGAGTGATAAGGGAGTTCGCTTGAATAGTTTATCACATAACAGATGAGACGAATCTAATTATCTTTCCACTCGATTCGGGAGTGCGAGTGTCATATCTTTTCACTCGACTCGAGGGTGGATTTTATGTCTCTACTTGGAATACTATTCACTAGAGCTTGTTTTTTTAGGAGCATTTTTGGAGAACTATTGCTTGCTTATTTGGATATGTATAACCATTAGCTTCATATGTACATTTTTCATATTACGAACATCGTATCTTTTAGGGGCACCAAACGATAAGATTACTTATAAATCCTTACTTGAGAGTGATAATCATTTGTATGATTTATAGTCTTATGTCTACTTACAATGTTCGCTTGGGGCAAAATCGCTTACTTGGGTTGGCATGAGAGTTTTCTTTTATATCGCTCTCTTGGAGAAAATTACATTTTATGTATTCATGTAGCTACCTTGAGTTGGGAGGATTCTTGCCCCCCGCGTGAGATATTCTTGATCGCCATATATTTATCTGCATATCTATTATTTTATCATTTATCACGCGCTTGTTTGGAAACGGTGGATACTTAGCATTCTCTTTGAATTTATGGTAAGTGTAACTTGGAGGGGCAGAAGATGGTTGCAATAGATTCGCAAGTTCTAGTATTTTATTCTTCTTATGGTGAATAGTTTGGTTCTTCTTGAAAGTGGTGGTCGTCAAGCGGTGTCTATTTGCACACTTCCAGAAATGGTAGAGGCTTAGATGATCATTCTTTCTTCGTGCTCACTCACTTTGGGAGTGGGGACCGTTAAGCTAATTCCTATATACACATTAGATAATCATTCTTTCTTCGTGCTCACTCACTTTGGGAGTGACAGCCGTTAAGCTGATTCCTTTATGAACACTTCTTAAAAGTGGCAAAAGCTTAGACGATCATTCTTTCTTCGTGCTCATTCAACTAGAGAGAGGCGGACGTTAAGTTGATTCCTTTATGCACACTTCTTAAAAGTGGCAGATGCTTAGACAATCATTCTTTCTTTGTGCTCACTCACTTTGGGAGTGCCGACCGTTAAGTTGGTTCCTTTATGCACACTTTTTAAAAGTGGCAGATGCTTAGACGATCATTCTTTCTTTGTGCTCACTCACTTTGGGAGTGGCGACTGTTAAGCTGATTCCTTTAAGCCCACTTCTTAAAAGTGTCAGACGCTTAGACAATCATTCTTTCTTTTTGCTCACTCACTTTGGGAGTGGCGACCGTTAAGCCGATTTCTTTATGCACACTTCTTAAAAGTGGAAGACGCTTAGATGACCATTCTTTCTTCTTGCCCACTCACTTTGGGAGTGGCAACCGTTAAGCTGATTCCTTTATGCACAGTTCTTATAAGTGGCGGACCCTTAGATGATCATTCTTTCTTCGTGCTCACTCACTTTGGGAGTGGCGGTCATTAAGCTGATTTCTTTATGCACACTTCTTAAAAGTGGTGGACGCTTAGATGACTAATCTTTCTTCGTGCTCACTCACTTTGGGAGTGGAAGTTGATTCATTTATGCATACTTCTTAAAAGTGGCGGACGCTTAGACGACCATTCTTTCTTTGTCGTTTTCTATTACTATGCTACTTGGAGCGGTAAAAGAGTTTTCATTTTTCATTTATGGTTGTATTAACTTTAAACTTGTCAATGACACTCTTTTTTTATGCATCGCCCCAAGTCCCAACACCCCTTATGGTCGAATAACCTCCTAGAGTCGAATAGCCCTTAAAATAAGAAAGCAAGCTTAAGGGTGCCAAGAATATCATTAAGCTTAGAAACCCTTATAGTAGTTTTATGTAAGAGAAAATACACGAAACGGGGGCAGTAATGAAGATCATATAGAGATACAGATATGCTGATATAGATAAAGATATTAGAAACTTTAAAATTTTTGCTATGAAGATGCAATCTTAATTAGGCTTTTATGTAATTTTCATGCCTCTATAGCTCACTGATTTAGAAACAGATACATCATATATAGGGAACTTGTTACAAACCTGCATTTTCTTAACTTTCCCATGTACAAAGCATGTAATACTATGAAATATGAAAATATGATATTCCAATATGCTTGGAAAACCGGATCAATGAAGCAAATACCTCTAAAAACTAAAGAAGCTTTAAAGAAAGCATATATGGAATAAAATTTGGATTAGAAAAACAAAAGGATGAAGTAGAAAAATGAACCTTCAGGGAAATGGAAAACATCACAAGGTCCAAGAATCCTCGCATCTTCAAGAACTATTACTTGCTTCATTGTCTCGTAGCAACCTTACCAATCTTCTTCTACCCTGCTTGTTTGGCCCTACCACAATTCTGGTAAGCTTAGCAAGCTCATCCGAGTAAATTTCCACCATCTTCATTGCTTTTGCCAGCTTTGGTTTTACAATTTTTTCACTTTCTCTAAGGTCTAGGCTCTTGAGAGTCATCACAACTTTATTTAAGATATTGACTTTGGGTCCTCTCTGATGGGACGTGGCTTCTCCACAAGCGTGGTCATGACCCTTATGCTTTTGTGCTAATTGGACTGAAAGGATGTGGCATTGCCTTGCTGTCTTTTGGTCAGCCTGCATAAAACCCTCCCCCGAGGGTGTGGAGAATTTGACTTGTGGACAGAAAGGGGCTGCCATCATTTTAGCCTTTCTCATCAGAGGTCTCTCGAAGATAGCATTGAACACAGATGGGTTATCAATGACTAGAAAATTAGCCATTTGTGTGACCTCATTATCACTATCTCCCATAGTTACAGGGAGTTGGATGGAGCCCTTTACTTAAATAGGTTGGTTGCTAAACCCATATACTGGGCTCGTTGGCTTCACTTCCGAACTTGGAATTCCTATTTGCCCGAATGCATTCCAGCCAATCACTTTCACGGCACTAATTGTATCAACCAAAATTATTTTTACGGTAAATCCTGCTATTAAATCCATGAAAACGATCTGATCATTGCTTTCTTCGTCCAGAATATTGTCCTCTTCTTTTTTTGAAATGAGACCTACCACGAGTCTCTATACTTCAGCCTTTTCATCATTCCTGTCAAAATGAAATTATTCCTTGTATGTGTGCCTTGCGTTTGGAGCTTTATTGGTTCCACCTCTCATCTGTTCCAATTATCATATGTATGGTACCTCTCTTTCCCTGATTATTCCTTATGTTGTCCTGCGATCTCGGCTTCTAAAACTCTATGTTATCTTCGACTTGTCTGCGACAGGGAACTATAAATCTTTCTAATTGCCCTTTTCTTACTGCGGACTCAATCACGTTTCTCAAATGCACACAACCATCCGTGTAGTTTCCTTAGGCCTTGTGAAACTCACACCTTCATTGGGAGCACTCCATGTGTCCGCTCTCCTTCAATGGAAACGGAGGTCTCAAAATTCCAACGTGCTCAATCTGGCACAATATCTACGAAGGCAACTCCGTTAACTCATTATAAGTTTTGTACGTAGATAATCTCTCCTGAGCCAACTCCCGTTGCTCTCTATCTCGCGTGTACATATCACCAAAACACAGCAACTAGAAATCAGAAAGGGGTTTGGCAGGAACGATAAATAGATCAATGAGCGACATGAAGGTGTGGACAGTTTTCGTGGGTAATCTTTCAACGACAATTCACTGGAAAGGGGTTTGGCAGGTTTTCGATCGCCATGGGGTAGTGGTGGATGTGTTTATTCCCCGGAAAGTTGATAGGAACGGCTGCAGATTTGGATTCGTGCGGATGAGTAGCCGAGAGGATGCTGAACGGGTGATAGAACGATTGAACGATAAATGGATTTATGGTTCGTGGATCACTGTATGTAAAGCGAAATATGGAGAGCGCAACTCCTTTTGGAGACGGAAACAAGCCAAAGCCGATACTGCACAGTCGACAAAGGCAGGGAAGTTGAGATCAACGCCACCGGTGATACATCGATCGGAGGAGGAGGTTAACGACAGTAAGGCATTCAATTTTTTAGTGAAGGGTTTCGTGGAAAGGGACAAGCTGGAGATCCTGGAAAATTGTGCAGTAGGGTGGTGCAAGAAACCGTGGAGCATTAAGGAGTTGGCCGCGAATTTGCACCAAGCGGTGGTGGAGGGACTGTCGATATTGCGCATAGCCGGTGCTTTGATTTTACTTATGTTCAAGGATCCGTTAACACGTGACAAGGTAATGCAATTGGAATCGGTGCAGGGATGCTTCACAAGACTTGAACATTAGTCACCGACAATAGCTTTGGAATCGAGAAGGGTTTGGATTTCGATTAAGGGTCTCCCGATTCATGCTTGGTCGCAACAATCTTTCGAAAGCATAGCGAACATATGGGGTAGCTTGGTTCGTTTAGCGGACTCTACTACCTCACCTCAATCGTATGAGTGTGGATGGATATTAATTGAAACATCGACCATGGCAACTATAAAGGCCAAAGTGAAGTTGGAGGTGGATGGTGTTTCTTTCCCTCTACAAATCCGAGAATATACATTTGGACCATGGATGGAATGCGAATGCACAATGATACAATCTGAAGATGAGGACGATGCGTCTTCGACACAGGGATCGGATGGGGGAAATCAAGGCACAGGCAATCAACTCGAGCCTTTGCAACAGGAGGAGCCGCTCGAAAATCAAGTACAAATTGCTGAGGCAAGGCAGTGGCGATGCAATACACTATGGGAACCTAGGATGGCTCACAGCCATGTTTCACAGGATGAGGCTGGATCAAAAGATTCCACTGATTCGTCAGAGTTGCAGGGAGGTGGTTATGAGGCCGGTCCGATGGAGGAGCAGACCTCCGAGAGGATCACAGGCGAGGGTGGGAAGAGTCCTACTGCAGCAAAACTAACCGAGGTAATTCAATCCCAATCAAACTCTGTGGATTTGAATGCAACTATTATGGAGATGGTTGAGCCAATCTCAAAATCGGTGGATTTGGTGGATAAGGCAGATTCAAAATTTGAGAAAACATGGGATAAGTCTTGAGGGAAAATAGGTGATTCAAACAATTGTAATTTGATTTGGATTAACGGTAGGAAAACGAAATCAGTTAATGTTCTCTCAGGAGTGGTTTCATCGCCAAGAATTGGTAGGGGCAGACCGCGCAAACAAGTGGTACACCAGCCTATTTCGACGCAAGTTGTGAACGCGTCACTCTCGGATTCGGATTTGCAGAATCGTCAACAATTGCTATCTAAGGAAATAGAGGCGACAGTGGCTCTAGGCAGTATAGTGGGTGTGCGAACAGTGGGGTGTGAAGCGGACATCATAAAGGATCTTCAGCAGGTTTTTTCCGGGGAAAGGCAATAGAAATAGCGATGCGCGTAGTATCATGGAATGTCAGGGGATTGGGATTGAGCTTGAAACGTAGGGCAGTTGGCGATGTAGTTAAGAAGTAACAGGAGGATATGGTGATGTTGCAGGAGTCGAAGCTTGAGGATATGCCATCATTAGTGGTTGCGAGTTTGTGGGCATCGGAGGGGTTTGATTTTGTTTTCTCACCTTCGGTAGGTGCTTCATGGGGTTTGATTACGGTATGGGAAGAATCACGCTTCAGTGTCATTTCATTGGATGTGGATCAAAATTTTATCTTTATCAGAGGTAAGTGGCATGCGGAAGAATTAAACTGCTGCATGTTGAATATTTATGCACCATGTGATGCGGAGGCACAGAGACAGTTGTGGCAACGGTTAGAGGAGCTTATTCTGGATATCACAGGACCATGGTGTATCGCAAGGGATTTTAATTCGATACGCTGGATATCAGAACGTGCAAGGTGTAGTTCGGTGGCGACAGGGGGTTGGAATTGATAATATTATGGTCAAGCTCCAAACCATGAAGAGTTTTCTGCGTAAATGGAACCGTACGGTGTTTGGCGATATTGAGCGAGAAATTCAGTCGATTCAAGCAAAGCAGGAGGGTGTAGATGAGACGGGTTTGAAAGGTGATCAACGTAAATCGGAAATTGAATTGATTGAGTGGAAAAGGGAGTGGTTGCAACGGCTATCAGGCGTAAGGAATCTCTTTGGAGACCGAAATCGAGGGCGAATTGGTTACGTTTAGGAGATCGCAACACAGCGTTCTTCCACCGCGCGACAAAACTTAGAGCAGTGCGGAATTTTATTACGGGGCTGTTGAAAAATGGCCGGTGGGAAACGGATGTACATCGGCTTCGGAAACACATTGTGGCGGCTTTTTCTATGCATTTTGAGGCAGTCAAGCGGCTATGCGTTTGGACTGTTGTAGGAGAGTTCGGTAGAGAGCTGTACCAATTTACATTCGGTATGTTTTTCACATATTTTTCGTGAGGCGGATGGCTTAGCAGATGCTTTGGCTAAGGAAGGGGTGGCGCGGGTTTCGTTATTTTGTGCTTGTCAGCGCTAGCGGTTGGTTTTTTGTTTTTCGTTTGTTTGTTCGCTAGTTTTCGTTATATTGTCACATACGGGCCGTACTCTTTTCCTCCATTAGGTTTTAGGGAGGTTTTTAATGAGGCGACCGTTGTGGCGTTTGGTTGTATATTTCTCTTTAAATATACGACATTATTGAGCAAAAAAAATGACCAATATTCTGAATATACTTCAGCCCACAACAATGTTGTTGGTTTCCCCTGCCAACTCCCTGATGAAGGGGAGGCATGTCGCGTTCGGGACCGTGATCATCTTGCCTATCGTTCTCATGTTGTGAACCCTGCGTCGTAGCTCTCAAATTGTTCGCTTCCTCATTTTCAGTGTATGGCTGGACCTTCTCATATAGCTATGATAGTCTCATCGGAGGTTGTTCCAACAAATTATACTTAATATGCTTATGTGAAGTGCTGTTGATGAAAGCCGAAATAAAAAATTCATTAGAAGCCTCCTAGGTTTGCATAGTCGTGACGTGAAATTGCTGTACAAAATCTCGTAGAGATCCGCTTGGCTTCTGAATTATAGACATGAGATACACCGTCGATCTTTTTAATACCTTTTTTTTCTAAAAAGCAACTCATAAATATATCGACCACATGGTCAAAGATGGAAATTGAATTCGTCGGAAGCTAGAGATACCAAGCTTGAGAAGAATCCTTCATAGTCATTGAGAACGTCCGACATTTAACTTGATCGAAGGCGCCATATAAATCCATATGGTTTAGAAAACGTGATAGGTGATCTTGAGGGTCGCCCTTCCCGTTGTACATTAGCTTCGGGACCTTTGAGGATCTCGGGACAGATCGCCTTGTCGAAAGTTTTGGATGCTTTGAAAATTCTTCTCTAATTGTTCCATCTTTCCCCTCAGTGCTTGTTGTTCATTGTCTTTTGCGGGACTATAGTCCATATCATCTGAATCTTCCTTATCCTCTTCCAGCTCTTCAGGTTGTTGCCCTCGGGTGTCATGTTGGGAAAGAACTTGCTCCTCCTGAACCGCTTTACCTTTGTTTTTTTAGACAACTGCCTTATTAGTCTTTCACTCTTCTCTTCTGCGATTCTATGATTTTCAGCCTGGTCCTGCATGAGCTTTTGTTGCTGCTCATATTGCTTCTTTGAAAGAACCAAAGATTCTTCTATGCTCTTTATCCTTTCATGCATTTCCAAAAATTGTTGGTTGTTGCCTTCCGACGGTGATGCTCCCTCGTCTGTTGTACACCTTGGCCCGCCACAAACCACCAAGGAAGGGGGTTGGTCCCAAAATTGTTGTCAAAAATTCTGTTGAAACTGTTGTAGTTGCTGCATGGTCACCGTCACTGGCTGACCCATCAAGTTATCATCTTCTACCTCTTTCTCGCCTGAATTCTCACTGTTATCTCCACCCATCTTAAGAGCTTTCGGGCTTGCCTAAGAATCTGAAGGTTACGTGCTCGCTCCATGCTCACCGCACAAATTGTTGACTATAAAAGTGAACAAAAGTCAGAGACGGTGGTCCGATGGCGATTCTGGTGGTTTCGGGTGGTGGTTTTGGGTCTGAGTTCGAGTATGGCTTCTTTGGGGTAGGTAATGACTCTCTGGAATGGAACCTCCCCCTTTTTCCTTTTGCGTGTCCCTTTCTATACTACTCAGACAAGTTTCATGACCAGGTTGTTGTGGCATGTTGATTGGATTGGCTATGACTTGACATCTTAGGTTTGCTTTGCCATCCGCAGCGATCACGTGTGTTGTCACGTGATCGCTGGATGTGATGTCGTTCATAGTCCTGCTTCTTTCGCCATAGGTTACGATGGGTACTAAACAGTTTGTGGGCGATCGCATGCGTTCTGACGTATTTGTTGGAAAGTTCGTGTTGTAGTCCGCAGCGATCACGTGCGTTGTCACGTGATCGTTTTGAATTTAACGGTTTGTTACAGTTTAACGGTCGAGTGTTTGGATTGAACAAAAAATAAAGTTCAATAATACAATAGTATCATTTTATAGTTCAGTGGTATGTTCGATACAAAGATTAAAGTTTAGTGACATTTCGTGTAGTTTACCCTAAAAAATAATAATCCTATCTATTTTCAAAACTATAATACAATTATTTGAAATCAATGATGAATTGATTCTACACCGGCACGACAAAAGCAAGAAGAAAAAACTCCTGTATGACAGTAAATTGGCACAAACAGGATGTAAAAGCAAGTGAAGTCTACGAGGAAAATAGGAATATGTTGTGGTTGTTACTTTTTAATCAAAGTCAAAAAATTGAATTAAAGAAGTCTTTGTCTGTATTCCACTAAATATATGCTTAGTTTTCCAAACAAATATCAAATAAATAATAAAAGGTGAGATAGAGTCAAGCTTTTCATCCTTTTACCTAAATAATTTTTAATGCTGATAGCGAAATATTCAATTATAACAACATGCAACCTTCTACAGAGTTGTCAAAAAAGCTTATATATAATTCTTGATCCGGCCGTTTCTCTGCAAAAACACCAACTCATTCATGGCGAAAACACCATTCCTTGGAGTGATACTAACTCTCATATTTCTCTCCTCTACACCCTCTCATGCCCTTATCGATAACCACATTAATCCGCCATTGATCCCGAACCCTAGACTCCTCAAGGCCTATATAGCTTTGAAAGCTTGGAAACATGCCATGATCTCCGACCCCAATGGCTTTACTTCGAATTGGTACGGTCCAAATGTCTGCAACTACACCGGAGTCTTTTGTGCGCCGGCACCGGACGACCCTTACGTGATAACGGTGGCCGGAATAGACATAAACCATGCCAACATAGCTGGTTCTTTACCTGAAGACCTTGGCCTCCTCACTGACCTTGCTCTTTTCCACATAAACTCCAACCGCTTCTGTGGCAAGGTACCCGAAAGCTTTCGGAAACTCAACCTCCTTTACGAGCTTGATATTAGTAACAACCAGTTTAGTGGGGAGTTCCCTTACGTTGTTCTATATCTACCATCACTCAAATTCCTTGACATCAGATTCAATCAATTCAGTGGGAAAATCCCATCACGGTTGTTCGATCTGAAACTCGATGCTTTGTTCTTTAACGACAACAAGTTTCAGTCATCCATACCGGAGAATTTTGGAAACTCTCCGGTGTCGGTTATCGTGATGGCGAACAATGGTCTCACAGGCTGCTTTCCTTCGTCGAGTTTGGTGAAAATGGCAGGAACTTTAAGGGAAATCATTCTGATGAACAATGGATTTACAGGGTGTTTGAAACCAGAAATTGGGGCGTTAAAGGGAGTGACGGTCTTTGATATAAGCTCTAACAAGCTTGTTGGGCCACTGCCGGATGCAATCGGGGAAATGAAGAGCTTGGAGCAGCTTAATGTGGCCGACAATAAACTATCTGGTTATATTCCTGAGAGCATATGTTCGTTGCCTAATCTGAAGAATTTCACCTTCTCCAATAATTTCTTGGTTTCCGAACCTGGGAAATGCCTCAACTTGAGGGCCAGAGATGATAGGAAGAATTGTATCCCTTATAGGCCGTTGCAGAGGTCACCAATGGAATGCAAGTCTTTCTATGCACATCCCGTTGATTGTAGTATTTCTGGCTGCTCGCCGCCGCTGCCGCCGCCGGTGCATCAGTACTGGCCATGACCAAATCAAAGCTCGGTTGTTAAAAAGAAAGAGTTTAGAATTCATTTCATTTTGGTGGTGATGATGTCATGTATGAAAATTAAGAAAACACGAGTATATTTAATCGTTTGCCATTTGTCTTTCAAGAACAAACATCCAAATTTTATTTGATTTACATTTCCTGGATTGATGAGAATAATTCTACTCAGGTTTTACGTTGAAATTAAAGTGAAAAAAATGATAAAGTGATTATAAATTAAGGTAGATGAAACCCGATCGGTCTACAAGATATATAGACATCGTCAAAGAGTTAAAGAATATGTATGAACATGTAACACTAAAAAAAAAGGAAAAGAGAAGAAATTGCTTTAAAACAAAAACAAAAGAATCTGCAATTGTGGGGTTTTGAACCCGCAACTTCACCCATATCGCTTTGGGTGCTGAACCATTGAGCCATTAGCTCAATTCTATTAAGTGTTACCTTGAATTACTTTTGAATTAATTTTTTAAGGAATATAATAAATCTGATTTAATGTCTGAATTGACCCTTCACCTATCGTCTTTTGGCTTTACCATCGAAAGAGGGAAAGAGAGAGAGAGAGAGAGGGTTTTTACGTCCGACACCGGCATCGAACTCCTTCATCGTTGCGCCGTTCCGTGCACCGCCGTCCCCCCTGCGACCGTCGTCGTGCTCTGAGCAAAACCCTAGCCTCCACGCGCGGAACTGATGGGTCGTTTACCGTAGAAACTCAGATCTGGGTTCGTTAAATCAAGGGTTTGAACCCTTTCGGTTATCCGACGATTACGGCTGCTACCGCCGTTCGTTTTCTATGCCGAGGCCACCGTTGGACTCTTTGTCCCAAGGGGAGTAAAACCCCTCTGAATAATCGTGGTTTCGACACCGGCGGGGGGCTCGTCGGAGCTTCGTCGCCTTCCGACCGTTCTTTGTTAATCTCAGGTAAACCCGGTGAGTTTCCGATTTGTTGGCTGGTTTTTGGGTTGGTTTAACTTCGAAAGTGACGAGCTTTGTTTTTTTCGGCAGATTGGTGTCCTCTTGAATCACCGGCGACCATTTCTGGTGATCGGCCAGCGAGGTTCGATCTGAAAGGTGAGTGGGATGACCAATGGCCCAATGTTTGAATCGGCCTGAACCGGCTAAACCGGTTTGAGCCCAGTTGTGGATAAGCCCAAGCCCAAGCCCAAGTCTGATCTGACCCGACCCGTCTGTCCAACCCGTTGACCCGACCCATCTGTCCGACCCGTTGACCCAACCCGTTGACCCGATCCGAGTCAACCCGTCTACCGAGTCAACTCAGCTAGAGTCAGCCGAGTCAACTCAGTAAGTTAACCCGTCGGGTCAACTCAGTTGATGCCCTGTTGACTGCTGACGTCAGCGTTGACTTTGACCAGTTGACTTTGACACGTTGACCAAAAGTCAAAATTTTCTGAAAACTCCTATTTTATGTTTTTCGACGTCCTGAGTCCGTTTTGAAGCCCGTTTCGCAAAATTCTGACCCGAAAGCTACCAAATCTGATCTTGAACCCAAAAATGCTTATGTGTTTCTTGTTTAGTTTAAAGGCAGAATGATTAAGGATTAACTGTATAGATTTTGTTTATTTGAAGGCATCCGCATATCTTCATATCCGTGTGGTTGTGGGATGTTGAATCCAAGTTCAAGAGTGTTCGAATGTCGTCCACGAACCGAGCGCTGTAACTCGGAGTTAAGGTAATACATTACTACCCATTGTATGCTTTATGTTCATGTTGATATCCGGTTAACGCATGCATGCTTATGATGAAGTGTTTTGTAAACTCTGATTAAGCCGAATCAGATACGAGAAATAAGTATGGAAATTATTAAAACCAAAATATTTGAATAAGAATACTAATAGACCAGAAGTATCGAAAGTTAATAGTAATAAATAATACAGTTAAATCTGCAACTCGATCAATGGTGTCTAAGATTCAATGCCCATAATATGGAGTAAAGGATATTGGATATGAGAATTACGGAAATGCCCTTGAGGTATAAGAATGACTAAACTGCCCCTAATAAAGGGAGTGACCCGAAATCTGCATTCGACCTGATTGAAAAATTTCCCTACTTAAGATGTATGTTTTATTGGAAAAGACTTCGGCATCATTATTCAATGCTTATGATAATAAAAGAAACTTGGATTTTCCCTCGAGTTCTGTATAATACACGAAGGTGAATTCACTAGAAATATCGCTGTATTCTTGAGCTATTTCTTACGACAGTAATAGATGAATTAATTGGAATGATCGTAATGACCAAAAAGACTGTAGTGCCCTCGAGCACCGAAATTCTTAATTAATTAGAATGACAATTTTACCCTTAAATTCTAAAATGAGTAAACCGTCTATAAGGGCCGAAGGGATTAGAACGACTTAATCTCTACCGAGTACGTAAACGATGGAGGTGCTAAATAGTAATTTGACAAAAACGGTGAATTTATCCCAATTTCTAAAATGATTGAAATACTCTCTTGAGTTAAATATGCAGTTATGCATTTGATGAAATCCTGAGAATTCTAATGAGACTTTAAGGTCTAAAGTGCCCCTAAGTGTTAGGAAGCACACTCATGTATGTTAATCACTCATGATATTAATATAAGGGTTGGTTAGTACTGCAAGGTTGAGATATGTTAGTTCGAATAGTTTGGAGGCTTGAAAAACTTCTGGAAATATTAACTATTGTAAATCGTCATTTTTATCATTTATGGGCTAAATTACAAAATCACCCCTAATAGTTAAATGACCAAAACGCCCTCGTTGGCCAAAGTAACCAGAACAACCCTGGATGTATCCGATATCGCAAAAGATCTTATCATAGAAATCTCTGAATGCTTGGCTGGAAAACTGTTGAGTAAATAGAATTTCCTGAGCGGCTGTTTATGTCCCGTTGGTATAAATTATCAAAACGCCCATGTATGATAAAATGACCATAATGCCCTTGTAGGTTTAAATGACTAAAGTACTCATGATATATCCAAACTCTCAAAGATCTTGATGTATCAACTCCGGAATATCTGGCTTGAATCGTTAATATGAATCCCCCCCTTTTTTAATTGGGACCTCGTTTATGAAATTCGTTCAAATTGTCAAAAGTTTAATGTGTCCCCTTCTGTAAATGCCGAGTATCTTTAAGAAATAAAATGTTTCATCTAGTGTGTTCTATGTGTGTTATATTCTATTGAATGAATTGTATAATGATTACATAATACTGAACAATCTAACGATTTAATCATGAACAATGCTATGTTTGATGAATGTTCAGTTGTTATTGAGATTGCATCACTATGTTAGAAAATGAGATGAAATGATGAACTGGATATATAATGACATTCTCTGCCTACTTGATGTATGTTTGCTCAATCCGTATACTTGTTATGTGATTGCTTGATTCGTGATGGAATTGCCTGACTGTCTGACGAACTTGATAGTATGATCTGTTAGCTTGACCTATGATGGTACAATCTGTTGCGTGATGAATGATGAAAATGTCTGCTTTGCTCAATGGTATGCCCATTTATCTGTCAAAAGCATGAATCTTCTGTTTCTGATACTCTGAATAGAATATGTCTGTCACATGTATTCTGTTACTCATGTCTGGAATCTGAACACTAATTACTATCTGGGGGTATACTGTTGGGTTATGTTATGAAGTTTCTGTCGGTACAACCCTGATCCAACTGGTAAATCCTTATGGACTCAAGGTCTCCCCTTGAGTAGGTACCGATGCTTTAGCAGGGGTAAATCCTTATGGACCTAAGGCAGCCCCTTAGGTGGCACTTATGCCCATCGGGCCTAGGGTAAGTCCTTATGGATGCAGTTCTGGGGACTGCATATTGGTGTAAGGTTGGAGGGTAGTTACTAGTAAACCCTTGTACGTACTTGAGCATTTGCATTGAATTGTTACGTGTTCCTATGATATGGCTAGTATGTATTTATGCCTGTTTGATCTGCATTTATTGGAACACACTAGACGCTAAACTCTTTGTTTCCATCTTCGTAATCTATTAGCTTGAATAATTCTCGTTTGTTACTCGATGATTGAATAAAAAGACATTACTATTATTCTCAAGTATAGCGTTACCCTGAAATAGCGGAAAGGAAATGAAGACTGTTACTACTTGGAACATCATGAAAATGTTATGCCTACCATGTATCTGCATGAGCTTATAGCATCTTTTGGTAGTTCTGTATTATTGAGCTTTTCCAAGCCCACGTTGTATTTACCATCGCAGGTTAAAAGAGCATAGCATGGTTTAATGTTTGACATCAGTGTTCGGAGTTCCTTCGGCGTTGCCTCTGGAGTACGGTACTGTATAGTTAGTGGGCATGTATGTCATGTATGTCGTGTATTGTTTTATGACAGTGTCTGTAAATACTTTCTAAATTTTTATTATGTGTTTAAAAGATTTTCTGAAATTGTATTTTAAACAGAAGTTGATTTTACAGTTTAATAAGTGTTTTGAAAAAGAAAATGTTTTTATGTGTATTTTTACTGTGGGTCGCTCTTGTGACCCTAATGTGACTTCCTAGGATTCGTTGTAACGCATAGGCGGGTCTAGAGAATTACAGAACAAATACTACGCACATTTATACTATTCAACTTTATTCCAGCTTTTGGGGGTGAAATTATAGTCTTTAATTACAGGTTGACTAATCAAAATTATTATTACATGAATTTAATAAATGCGACACTCTTAACTAATTTATTAGGGGTTTTTTTTACCAAAAGAAATTGTCAAGAATGAGATTCAAGCCCATGCCCTTCCGGACTAATACGTAAAACTAGCACTTTTAGACCAACTCGGTCAACTAATTTATTATGTTAATAATGTCGAAATTTATATTATTAATCTTATTTAAAAATTTATATATCTAATCTATTAAATCATCTAGTATAAAACTCAGTTAACTATGGAGATGAAGAAACCAACAAGTGTTCTAGTAAAAAAACGGATGATATTCATATCAAGAGATACGAGTTTAATTACAATGTCTGCAAGCTGCATGTGCTTTATCAAAGGGATAAGAATATTTATGAACATATACTACCTTGTAATCACCTTTAGACTACTAAAAAAAACCGTGGAGATGAAGAAAATAAGGTAAAGTACATCAATGGTCACCGAATTTTTAGGGCGCTTTCATTTTGGTCACAAAACTTTTAGTATGTTTTCATTTTGGTCACCTAGCTTTTATTTCATTTTCATTTTTGTCTCCTCATTACATTCTATTAGAAAACGCTGATGTGCTCCATTAGTTTTCCTTTTCCTCAAGTGTAAACTATATAAATGGTCACCGAACTTTTAGGACGTTTTCATTTTAGTCACTGAACTTTTAAAAATTTCATTGGGGTCACCCAACTTTTATTTCGCTTTCATGCTGACCTGTTAGTTTTCCTTTTGCTCAATAAAATAATATACTTTGGTTCCCACTTTAAGCTGATTAAAATTAAACATCATCCCACGTGAATTCTCGTTCTTCTTCTCCAAATTCCATCAACGACAACAGTCCTCCATGATTGCTTCAATTTCAACAAAACAACCTATCAACCCCACCAGTTGATATCATCAACTACATCTTCTTCTTAACCGTCCTCTATGGATTACTTGTTATACACTAGTAAGTAGTCTACAAAATATTTTTACTTGTTAGGCAAAATTTTGATGACATGGTAACTCTGCAAGTTCTTGATAGAGATAAGTTTATGTTGATGATATAATGTAATTAGTAGTTAGCATATAAGTTTTATAGCATAATGCTTCTTTTCACCAAATTTCACCTATAACTTGAGGTAAAATTGGATTACATATTTTACATATGGGATTGTTTCAACGCTAGCACTCCCCCGACCCTCTTGACGAAGATGTAATTTGGGTTTATGAGGAAGAGAAAGTAAGCTGAAGCTAGAAACTAAAAACATACTTTCTTTTACACAATTAAGACTGCAAATACTAGAAGCTAGAAACATGTATTCCTTTTTACTAATTGCATGCTTTAGCATCTTGGGAATTAGCAATTTCTTGCATTTCTTTAGGTAGAAAAAAGAACATTGCACAGTAATATGGAGGATGTTGTGGGTGCTAAATATTATATCTTAAAATGTGAATACATAAACTTTGAGTCCTTAGTTGCGGAGTACTTTAAGTATCATTTTGCGGTGACTCATGTATTATTTTGTTGAGGAAAAGAAAAACTAACGGGCCACACCAGCATGGAAGCGAAATAAAAGTTGGGTGATCAATGAAAGTTTTAAAAGTTTGGTGATCAAAATGAAAACACCCTAAACATTTGGTGACTATTTATGTAATTTACCTTTGAGGAAAAGGAAAACTAACGGGCCACATCAGTATTTTCTAACAGAAGGTAACAAGAGGGACCAAAATTAAAGCGAAATAAAAGTTGGATGATCCCAATAAAAATTTTAAAGTTCAGTGACCAAAATAAAAGCATCATAAAAATTCGGTGACATAATTTACTCAAAAGAAAGATGTCTAAACTCTTACCAAATTATCTTATAACTAATAAAAATAAAAATAAAACACAGATTTCGGATCTGATTCTTTAAAATACTAGTATTATAAACTCATCTACCCAGTCCCAACGCTGGTCTTGTGTTCCAAAATTTCTACCGTAATTTTTATTTTATTTTATTACTAAACTTTTTAAATTTCAGTATCTTTTTACGGTTTATTCTCTAAGGCTTAATGACATTTTTGATCCTTGAAATTTTAAAAAATATATTTTAGCCCTTAAAATTTGTTTACCACTTTTTGGCTCTCTGAACTTTTATTTTTTGGTCAAATTGAACCAATCGACAAAAAAAAAAAAATAATAACAAACTTGTTAAGTTGACAATAACTATTTTATCTTTTTTTTTTCAATATTGATAACAACTATCTTGTCCTTTTAAGCAAAGAATTCAAAAATTATATAATAAAATGTTAGAAAATTATAAAAACAACATATTTAAATTATTAAAAATGAAAAAGGAATTATAAAAATTAGCAAAAATAAAATAAAAAAATGGTGCAAGTTTAACATGTCCACTACTTTTTTTCTATCCGTTGGTACAATTTAAAATAAAAACTAAAAGTTTGAGGGCTAAAAAAAGAGAGAATATTTAAGGGATAAAATATATTTTTTAAAAATGTTCAAGAGCCAAAAATGTCCTTAGATATTTCTTTAGTGTCATTTAAAAAAAAAATTGGTAAAGTTTAGCAAAAAAATTACTTAAACTTTTTCTCAAACCCAAATTTTTAGACACAATTTGATTCACAATTATCGAAGCACTTTCTTACGAATATTAACGGTAGGGTCGAAAAAGAGGAAAATAATAATATATTAGTTCTATGTTGATCAAACGATAGAGATTTCATATCAAATCATGATAAGATCGAAGGTTTGATTTAAGTTTTGTTAATTTCGAAGTTTATCAAACTAATAAGAAGAAAGAAGGGAGAAAGGTGAATGCTTTCGTACCAGGCACGTCGTAAAATGAAGGTCGAAGGTGAAGAGATGTTAGCCATGAAAAAAAAAACGAATAAAATTTTAGGTTCATTTAAGAGGGAAAAAACCTTCAAATGCAACAGTTTTCTGTTGTAGTTAAAAAACTTAACATCGAGTGAACTAGACGAACACATTTCAAAAGATTAAGGAATAATTAAAACATGCATTTTATTTACTCAAAATATTATTAAAAACATATTCTTTTAAAATTATGAATAAAAAAACCATTTCAGACATCAATTGACAAAGATAGGAGCTAAATGTTAGAAAAAAAACACTATAAAATGAAATTGTTCGCACTCACTAGATGAAACAATGTAAATTGAATAATATTGAAATGTTCATTGTGTCGTGGTATGACCACTGCTTTAGAAGTAAATTCGTCTAGATTGGTGTAATCGTTGCATTTGACTACGTCTCTTGAGGTTAACACAACGCCTTCAAAATACGTACATTCGAATTTTAAAGTTGAACAAAATGATATTGCTATTCTCTTTAGAGGATCAGAAAGCATAAAAAAAAGATAGGAGTGTTTGCGGTACAATAAGAGTGAATCAGAAGCATGTTATTTATAATCTTAAATATGGGGTAAAATTGACAAATCGTTCACAGTAATAATTACAGGAATTAATTTGTTTATAAATATCATATTAAATCTGATTTAAATCATGTAACTGTCATCTTAAATATGCAATAAATGAGTGATGAAATCATGTAACTGTCATCTTAAACATTACAAATTTTCTCTATAGCATTTCTAACATTTCCCCACAAATGCACAAATGAAACATGTTATTTATAAGCTAAAATATGGTGTAAAATCGAAAAATCACTCATAGTAATAATAAAAAATTAATTTAATTATAATTTCCATATAAATTTGATTTAAATTATCTAATTATCATGTTAAATATGCAAAAAATGAGTGATTAAAGCATGTAGTTGTCATCTTAAATTTGCAATAAACGAGTGATTAAATCATGTAACTATCATCTTAAATATGCAGTAAATGAGTGATCTAATCATGTAACTGCCATCTTAAACATTCAAAATTTTTTCCATTAGCATTTCTAACATTCCCCCACAATGCGCAGATGAAAAGAATTTTGATGAGAAAGACCATGAGAAGGTCAATAACAAATTGAGTCGCTTAAGTACTAGTGAATATATCTTGAACTAATGCGTAGTGACGATAAGTGATCTTTCTGTTTGACAAGTGAACAAATACTGAACTTGTAAAATATAGGGGTAAACTCATGACACGCAACTAAACTCATTCATCAACCAAGTCCGCGATAAACCAACAAAATATATATATATATATATATATATATATATATATATATATACGTCTTTCATAGAAGGTGGTTAATCCTTCCAATTTACGTATGTAGTTTCACCATATCTATCTCAACTTAAACTACCCGAATCAGGACTATGAATTCATTAAAAGCTTTTTAATCTCAACCTCACAATAAAATAGGTGAATTCTTTAAGTTCATTTTAAATGAACCACCAAATCTCAAATAGGATCACACAAACTCTTTGGATTGAATTCATTAAATGTATAAAACTCATCCTTCCTAGCGGTGAGTTCATCTAGTCTTTCTCAATAGTATCATCTAAACATTAGGCTATGAACTCATTAAGATTATATATCTATCCATGTTGGTAAATTTTCCGTCTTTCTCACTAAGACCACCCCAAGCAGCTATGAATTTATTAACAGCAAAAGCTCAACCTTTATGTATACAATGTTCGCCATATGGATAGATCAATATGTACACTATGAGTCTCTCCAAGGTATAGTCCACATTGAACTTAAAATGCTAAGTTGAGTATACACCATGTTTCTATGGTTTCGTTTTACCATATTGAACTTTGAATACTAAGTAGGGCATTCACCATGAATTCCTCAATCAATGGGCTTGAGAATCATCCCCTCGACGAGTCTAGAACTAATCTCCCACTTAATCCTTTGGTTAGTGGAATAGTTAAGTTCTCATAAGTCATCTCCAACTCTAAAATAATTACTCTATCTTTAGATTCACGCCTTATCATAATACTTCATTTTCAGACACCCCACATTTTCTAAGTGTCTTAGTCAAAATTATTGAATTAAAGAGACCATAAAAGATTTCAATCTATTGTGTTATCTTAATAAGATTGATCAAATATTACTCTTAACTTTTGTGCTTAGTTAAAGAGTGTCATTTAGTAATAGTATTTTACGAATTGGGATATTGAGCGTAGTAATGAATAATACACCATGTAGATATATAAGAAATAGAGGTGGTGCATGTAGAGCGATTGGGTGTTCTCTAAATGAGCGCAAGTGCACACTTTTGTCAAGTTATAATATAAAAGATATCGTCTCCCACGAGGATTGGGCAACTAACTCGAATATAAATTCCTGCACAAAGAATATTAAATGCACAATTAAATTTCAGTTTGTTTAAAAGAAAAGTAAATAAACACAAGTAATTAAGAGAAGAGATCAAATTGATGGAATGAGTCAGGTTATGTTGCTTCGTAGTGTGAAACTGCGTTGAATAGGTCAAGTTGTATTGCGCTGCCAGACTTTTCTGCCTCGGCGGAGAATGGCATATTGGTGCTTCAACAACTTTCGTTGCCTCGGCAGTGGAACAGAGGAGTGGATCGGCGGCAAACTCGGAAGACCTTCAAGGCTCGGCAGAACGCTTCGATAATGATTCAGCTTATGTCTAAGTCAGAATACAGTTGATGCTCGCTGTAGATAATACCCGTCGACGTGAATCTTGAAATGAATGGCAACCTTTGGTTCATCCTCTTTTAGCCGCCTTAAACCTAACCTATGTCTAGGCTAGATTGATCAACACCTTGTATGGATGAGATCGTGCTTACTTCTTTCGAGAGTTTGACTCTCTTGATTCCAAACAAATGGATTGCTCACTATCGATTTTTAAAACTCAATTGAAAACAATGAAGAACATGAAATAAGCAAACCTTGAATTTATTGCAATAACAAAATTGAACCAAAACAACCGTTCTCACAACTATTTTACAACATAACCCAAACCCTAGAGAATTTAGAACATAGTGGCGGTAAGAAAACACAAGAGAAACTAAGCTATGCCAAGATGTCTAGATGTCCAAAATACAAAATATGATCAAGTATATATAGGGAATGGCTTAGGTTAAGTCCTCCTTGGAGTAGAAGTCTTCCTCATGATAAAGTAGCTTTTGCATTAAATGTATCCTTTAATTCTGACTTCTTTGACTTGAATTTGGACTCCTATTGTCGTTGCCTTGTTCCGCAAGCAAGCCTCAATCTTCTCCTTTGGCGGCTCTGTCCGCTATTTTTGGCATCAATAAATTGCGTGGATAGGCTCATTGGACTCAGAAAATTATGCCCTATCAATCGCACTCCAATTCACCAATTTCTCAAGTTGCTGCCCTGGGCGGCAGATATGGCGGCCGCAACTACTCGGCAGCATCTCTCTCTGTGTTAAACTACTTTAGTACAACCCCTTGTTTTACTGCCTCAGCATCAGCTTCTCTGATTTCTCCTCCTCCTCTGAAACTAAAATTAAACTAAAACAATATCTTTTCTTACCAAACCAAAGATATTCAATAAAAACAAGGAAAAGCAAAGAATACTATCAATAATGCATGCATGTACCTAAATATGCCTAAAATGCACTTAAGAATAGTAGTAATATGAGATGGAATACATACAAAATATACGACTTATGAGCACTTTACATACCCCCAAACTCGAACTATTGCTTGTCCTCAAGCAATGCAATCCTAAATATACTTGCCCTTGCACTCATCAGAAAGAAGAATCTATTTTAAACTTGATTTAGTACCTCAAGGCCATGACACTTATCATTTGATTAGTGAAAGGAAAATAACATGAATTACCTCAGAATTAAACTATAATGCCAGTGCAGTGTGTGCAGAGACTGTGTACAAGCTGAATCTAATGAATATTCTAAGTAAACAAAGATGCTATCAAGGTAATGTAAGGTTGTTTTCGAGGCAACACAATTAAGCACATTTTTAATCATGGCAGTAAGGGCTTCAACTCATCACAACTACTCCTTAGGTTTGAAATTAAGATAAAAGAAAACTATAAAACCCCAAACCCATTGAGTAGAGTCATCCCGTGAAGACTTTCATTCACTCATGCAAATTTGTCCGTCACTTCAAAAATTTTCAGATACATGGACTTTGATAGCAGTGGAGTGTCCTTGGCACATGATTCTTCCTAGAGCCTGTTTCGGGCACCTCTAGGGTAAAACAACCTATCTTTCTTTGTTTTTGTCGTGGCAGTGCTTTTCTTTTTTCTGTTTGTTGTCTGCCACGGCAACTTCCTGCAACCATGCTAGAATTTTACAAATAATTCAAGCAGGCAATGTTTATTAGAAATTCACTCAAATTCAGCAAGTAACAATAGTGTTTTTGATTGTTTGCAATTATAGAAAAATTTTAAGTTTTCTTCGTGCTTTTTCCCAAAATTAAGTTCTTTTTATTATGGTGCAAAAAATTTAAAATCGGCTATCCTATCATAGGCACAAGTTCTAACAAAATTTTGTTCTTTTGATTAATTTAAAGGCAAGTACATATGCAACTAAATGATCTAAGTGATGCCTAAACAATAAATGAGTGCTAATCCCCCCAAACTCGAGATAGGCATTGCCCTCAATGCACAAAATAAAAAAAAAGGAAAAATAAAAGACAAGAAAAAATATAGAAAAACAAGAAAGAAAAAGAAAGAAAAGAAAACAATGCTAGAAGTTGTCTAATTGTGGAGATGTTGCTGGAGTTTCTGAGGCGGAGGAGGAAGATGGTGATTGGATGGCCAAGCGGTGGCTGGCAGAGGTCCTGGCAGCATGCTTGGCAGGTGAAATCTTTGCTGTGCGCGGCGGCTAGACTCTCTTGGGCGTAGGGCGAGGAGCTTCAATGTGGACCGGTTCAGTTTCTGAGTCCTCATCCTCCAGCGTCAGTTCGGACGAGGTTAAATGATGCTTCCTTTTTCTGCTTGGTTTAATGTGGACCGGTTCAGTTTTTGAGTCCTCATCCTCCAGCGTCAGTTCGGACAAGATTATATGTTGCTTCCTTTTTCTGCTTGGTTCCGCCATGGGTGCTGTCGATGGCTTTGTTGTGGCCATTAATTCTCTGGTTTTTGTCGTCTGCTGCCCAAAATCTTTGGAAGGGGAGGTGTCTGCCACTGTTGCCGATGTGATGGCTGGAGAGAATTGTTCGTGATGCCTCTTTGAAGTGTCGGCCACCGTGTGAAAGGAGGATGTGAAGGAGTAGGACGAGTATCGTGTGGGAGAAGGCATATGGTGGTGGAAGGCGGCGTGGCGAGCAGCGACTTCTGGGGGGTTAGCCTCTCTTGGTTCAGTTGCGGCGGCCAAATCCTTTGGAAATCTGGGCAGTGAGGGGTCGTCATGGGGAAACTTCTGCAACAGATAGGCCACAAAGGCCTCTTGAACTTCACCCACATATTTCATGAAGGTCAGCTACTGCTGCTCAATTCTCTTGTTGCTTTTGATCAGTGTGTGGAGAAGCTAGATGACATTAGGGTTTTGGGCAGCCTTAGTACTGCCTCTTGCTGCCAGGGCAGCTGTGTTGTCAGCCGATGGCTGAGATGGTGTGATCGGCTCTATTTCAGGCGCCTGCATCATCTGGAGCCCGACTTTTCTGGTACAGCCTTCCCTTGATGGTGTCAGCATATCTTTGGAGTCGGAGTGGACGTTGAAGTTCGTGAACAGTCCTGTGATGAGGGAGGGGAAGTAGAGCCTGCCCTTCGACTTTCGGTAGCAGCTGTAGATCTCCTTGTAGATTATGTGTCTCACGTTGATCGACCAGTTGTTCATAATCGAGTGGATCAGGGCGAGATGAGGTCGATCAACAGTTGTGTTATGGAAGGTGGGCAGCAGACGTCGTTTGATGAAGGTTTTCCACAGCATTGCCTCCGACAGCAGACGGCAGCGCTGCACAGACCCGCTATGTTTCCCTGCCAGCCACAGGGTGTTTTTTTTCACAAAGCCTGCCCTTCATTCTGTTGTAGTTAGCTGCTGTCAATGTCTGCCGCCATTCCTCATGGTGGTTATCGTCCATCTCCAGCCCATAGAATCTGTTGATAGTGGCGGCGTTGAGTTTTACTGCGTCCCCTCTAACAAAAATAAATGGAACTTCTAGGCGGGGTTGGTGGGCGTAGAACTCTCGGACGAGGGTGATATTGGCCACCTTGGGCTGCTTTGCAAAAATCTCCTATCCTTGGCTATGTATTTTCTCAAAGAGGGCTGGCTCGAGACCTAAATCTCCGTTTGCTGCGAGTAGTGAAACTCTTGCTCCTCCCAAGCTGATCGGTTGGCGAATTACGTCCTGTGCCTTTTTTGGTCTAATTCGGAGAAGAAACGCTAGAAAGAGGGTTTGGATTGTGATGATGCCATGGTAGTGAGATGAAGTGAAGAGAATGAATGAAATAGTAAGAAAGCAAGTTGACGCAGAAGAGGTTAAACAAGGAGATGAAGTGAAGAGAATGAATGAATGAAATAGTAAGGTATATATAGGGGTTGCCGAGAGATGCCGTGGCGGCATTAAATTCCCAACGAGTAGATTTTTGTGGTACGTGTTACGGGATTAAATGACCGTTACGCTATAGCCGTTGGCAGCTAGTCGTTAGCGGTATTCTAGCTGTTACACGTTTTTTTCATTGGGCTCCCTTCAGCTGTTTCGATGGCATGGTGGGTGGGCTCCTTGTTGGGCCTTCTTTTGGTCTTGCTTATTTATTCCTAAACCTAAAATAAAAATAATTAACTAAATAAAGTAAACTTAAAATCTGAAAAATAAAAATGTGGAAAATAAATTGCGAAAAATTAAAATCTAATCCTAAAACATAAAAATAAAAAGAAAGATATTAAAAATAATATAAGTTATGTTGGGAGTGCATTGATATGCATTTCCCAAACATAACCACTTCTTGAGTTGGTTGTGATTTGCTTTTCGTCCAGGTGGGTCATCTTGCTCCTTGGGGTCTTTGTTGCTGCCCTGATTTCTTCCCTGACAGATGCTGCCTTGCTCTGTTTCTGTGCTGACCTTGGACGCATGTGTGTCTTGGCATATTTCTTTTTCCTTTGTTGGCTTCATGGGCTGTAAAACATGTATCTTTACGTTCTGATTGTCAACCCTCATTATGAGTTCCCCATTCTCTACATCTATTAATGTTCTACCCGCGGCTAAGAATGGTCACCCAAGAATATTGGAAGCGTTCTCGTCTGCCTCACAAGCCAAGATAAGGAAATCAGCTGGAAATATGAAGTTTCCCACTCGTACAAGGATGTCTTCAATTTTTCCTTCCGGTTGCACAAAGGAATGGTCAGCTAGTTGGAGCAAGATGGAGGTTGGTTTTGCTTTTCCAATTCCTAATTTGTTGAAGACGACCTTGGGCATCAAATTAATGCTTGCTCCTAGGTCACATAGAGCTATTATATCATGGGTATTGCCTATCTTGCATGGAATGACAAAACTGCCTAGAGCTGTCCTCTTGGGCGGTACCTTGTTATGCATCATTTCCATAAACTCTTCAGTGACAGCTACCGTCTCGAATTCCCCAACTCTTCTTCTCTTGGAAACCATGTCTTTCAAATACTTTGCATAATTCGGCATGTTTTGTATGGCTTCCACGAGTGGGATGTTGATGTGCACCTGGTTAAGTATATCTAGAAATTTCTTGAATTGGTGCTCTTGCTTTTGCTGTTTGAGTCTTTGGGGGGAAGGGCGGCGGCAGAAGGATGTCCTGGATGCGTTCCTTACAGGGGAATCTGATATGTGGGGGGTTCAGGATCATCTGTCTCAGGGTTGTTGCCTATCTCCTCTATCTGGACCTCAGTTTGTTTTGCTGCCACAATAGATTGTTCATGTGTTGCTGCGACGGGTGGTTCTGGTTGCTTTTCCTTTAGCTGCTCCACTCTGGGATCATCCAATTGTTTCCCACTTCTTGTCATTTTAGCTTTACATTGCTCATAAGTGAGTTTTGTTGTGGCCTCTGTGTTGCTGGATAATGCACCCATTGACCTGTTGCTTATATTCTTTGTAAACTGATTAAACTGGGTCTCCAGGTGTAACACCCTAAAAAATGAAAATGAAAAAGTAACAAAAAATGAAAAAAAGAAGGTAAATGAGGGTTGTAAGAATCAAACCCACAACCTTAGGTTGTTAAATGGAGTGCCCGGCCAATTGAGCTTTGAAAGCTCTTGGAAGTAAGCTCTATCCACTTGCTTTTAAGTGGTTATAGGAATAATAATAATAATATTAATAATAGAATATTAAAAATATCTCACCTGCCCCAATTAAGGGCATTTATTTCTACCCTCTACCCTTCTCAAGTTTCCAGAAACCTCCAACCGACCGCCCATCTCCCCTTAAACCTGACCACTGTCCCTTTTCGCTCACTGACCCGCCGTATTGTGCACCGCCACCACCGACGAGTTCACCGTTGAACGCCGACAAAAACCCCTCAACCTCCTCTCGCATTCGCCGCTCCGATCACCGGCAATCGAGTGCTGAAGATTTAGCGAGCCTAGGGTAAACCCCTCATGTTTTTGCATTTTCCAGTGTCGATAGACGTCTGGTTGCCTCGTTCTCGCCGTGAGTGAACTCTCCGTTCCAAACCGAGCAAAACCCATACCGCCGGACGTCGAATGACCACCGTTTATACCGTTGTCAGAGCCACGATAGTTTTGAGCGTTTAACTTCAGTTTAGGTATTCATAGTTCCTTGTTTTCGAGATGTTGAGGACGTCGCATTCGGGTTCGAGAGTATCGAAATGTCATTTCAAGGGTTGACCAATATAGCAAGGATTCAAGGTAATACTTTACTACCTATTATATTCTTTATGGAACATGTTGGTAATTGATTAATGCATGAACAATATGATTGGTCATTTGATTACCGTCAATTATTATAAGTTGTACAGTTACGGTACGATGATAATAAACTGGTTAAGACTGAATGACTCAAATAAGAAACAAATAACTGATGAGAAATTCAAGTTTAGTGAACACTTGATAAAGCGACAACCTTAAAACTTTCAGTTTAGATTATTTTCTTGATAAAAGATTTAATGCCCGAAACGTTGGAATGAGAAATTACAAAAATGCCCTTGAGATATCTGAATGACTAAAATGACCCTAACAATGAAAACAATCTAGAAATCTATCTTAGATCTTGTTAAACAACTGGTTTATCTGAAAACCTCAAATTAATTGGAGAGTTATGGTAACAAGACTTAAACCTTCGAGATTGTAAAGTGCTTGGATTTCCTTGAATTCGTATTAATCCTTAAAGATAAATTTACAAGAAATTATTCGTATGTTCAGAAATTATCAAAGTACTCTGAATTATCGAATTGATTGAAACAACTGAAATGACTAAAGGATTGAAGGTACTAATTAGACTGAATTGATCAGGATGGGCATAATGATCGAAATAACTAAACTATCTCGAGCATCGAAAATTTTCCAATTAATTGAAATGCCATTTATATCCTCAAGTTTTGAAATAATGAATTGTTTGGAAGGGCTGAAATGACCAGAAAGACTAAATCTCTACCGAGTACATAAATGATTGAAATTATATAAATAGTATAATTGACGGAAATGATGGATGTATCACGAGCTCCAAAATGGTTGAAATACCCTCTTGACCGGAATGGGCAAAATTTGCCTTTGATGAAATTCCAAAATCTAAATAAAGCTTGAATGACTGAAATGCCCATAAGTGTTATGAAGCATGACTCATATATGTCCATCACTCATGATACTAATATAAGGTTGGAAGATTCGCTTGAAAAATAAGTTTGAATGCTCAGTGGTGAGCCTGTGGTGAAATATGATGACAGCTGTTTAAACATTTTATATAGTTGATTTTGGAAATGATACACGTGGAGCGCATACGTCTGAATGTTAAGTAAGTATTGCAGAGTTGTGATATGTTAGATCGAGTGAGTTTTTGAAGGCTTGATAAACCGTTGGAAATCTTGAATATTACAAATCATCATTTTGTCATTATTGGGCTAAATTACAAAACTGCCCTATGATAGTAAAATGACCAAAATGCCCTCATTAGCCAAGGTGATCGAAACAACCTTAATATAGTTGATATCTTGAATGATCATAATAAAGCATTTTCCCAAATGCCTAGTTGGCGATGTTGGCTACAAAGTCCCCTTTAATCGGGACCTCATTACCAGAATCAATTCAAACTATCAGAAGCTCAGAGTTTTCATTCTTCGTGTAATATCAAGTATCTCAGAGAAATAAATGGTTCCTTTTAGTGTGTTCCAAGTGCACATAAAAGTTCTACCGTTCTGAATCCAAGGGTGTCTTTTGATATGAAATATGGATTTTATCAAACCGAAATACACCTATGTATCTGAACTAGAATAAAAGAAGAGAGGAAAGGAAATGAAAATAAAAGAAAAATATATATGCTCTCTAGTTATCGTTTCATTGAAAATTAAAGTTACTTTATGTTCACTATTATTACTTATTAACAATGATCGCTACCGAATATTGTTATTACCGATCATTATCGACTATTACCGATTACTGCTATCACAGTCTAGACTGTTACTAGGGTACTTGGGATAGAGTATGAAGTTACCACAGGTTCGGCCCTGATCAGGCTTGTAATTTCTTACTGTTTCACGTTTCTATGCTTAGACTAGGGTAATTCCTTACCGTTCATTCCTATGCTTTGACTAGGGCGATTTTTTTACCGTACCTAAGGCATACCCTTAGGCTGGCACCTACGCCCAATGGGCCTGGTTTAACGCCCCCAATAGATGCAGTTCTGGGGAACTACATGTCGGAGAGTTTGGTTGGAGGGTAGATAGGAAAGTTAAAATAAACCTTACCACTACTATTACATAACCGCAAAATAAAATGTTCACCGCAACGTTACTTGTAAACGTTACCTTTGCACTGTGGGAACACACACTAACTCTCTAAATTCAACTACTGTAATCCATCTCTCTCTTTTGATTGAATGGTCTATATGATCCTCCCCTATTACTCGATGATCAAATAAAGAACAACTTTATTATCTTTAGATATAGCATGTATTCGAAATAATAAACCGTAAATTTGGAACTTGTTTCTCGGAACACCATGATAGCTTCGTGCTCGACCGTATTCATGCATGTTACTTATAGAATCCTTTGTTAGTACTATATTACTGAGCTTTTCGAAGCTCACGTTGTTTTTACCCTCGCAGGTTAGAAGAAATCTATCATGGTACAGTGATTGAAATCAATGTTTGGAGTTCTCTCGGTGTTTCTTGGGAGTACAGTTCTGAAATGATATTTAAGCAGAAGTTTGTTTTACAGTTTAATAAGTGTTTTAAGGAAAAATGTTTTTATGTGGAATTTTACCGTGGGTCACTCTTGTGACCCTAATGTGACTTCCTAAAACCCGTGGTAACGCATAGGCAGGTCTAGGGGGTTACACCAAGTTCTTTATTGCTGCCTTCTGGTTGTTCATCCGTATTTTGGTCCTGTCCATAAAAGACTCAGTCTTGTCAATAAATTTATTAGTATGAACAATAAAATCACTAGTGTGAGCTATAAAAGTATGTAAAGTATATTCTAGTGAATTATTGTTCGTATTCTGTTGCTACTAAGGTGGCTGTCGGGACATGTTCTGCTGATATCCTCTTGGTTGCTGGGTTGGATTTGCAACTATGTTAGGGTTGCTCCATTACAAATTTGGGTGCTTTTTCCAGCCTGGATTGTATGTGTTGGTGTTGGGTCTGCTGTTCTTCTCATAGGTCCCCATAAAATTGGCAGATTCATTGCATTTGGGGGAATCATGGTTGCCCCCACACTCGTCGCAAAAGGGCTCCACAGCCTTAGCCTTATATATTTTCCCAACGGGTTTGGCCATGTTCATAACCAGCTGTGTCAGTTTATCTAGGCGGGCAGTGACAGATTGGGTGGTTTCTACTTCATTCACAATAATTGGCCGCCTTAAGCCGTCGCGGCGGGCTGTATGGAACTTGAAGTCATTTTTTGCAATTCTATTTAGAATCTGTAGTGCCTCCTTGAATGGTTTATCTAGGATGATCAATTGGCTGAAGCGTCGAGCATCATTCGCATTGGTTGATTTACTCCATTATAGAACATCGACACTTGAGTCCAGGTGGGGAAACCGTGAAGCGGGCAATTGTTTAGCATATGTTGGTATCTCTCCCAAGCTTCATACATTGGTTTATCATCTCTTTGGTGGAAGGCAGTGATTTCATTTCTTAATATGTCGGTTGCGTTTGAAGGGCTGAAACGATCTAGGAAGTCCTTGCACAACTCCGTCCAAGTGTTAAATGATCTTGTTGGTTGGTTGTTTAGCAATTATTTTGCCCTATCCCTCAATGAGTAGGGAAATAGTCTCACCTTAAGCACATCTTGATGGACTCCATGTATCTTAAAAGCACTGCAAATGTCAAGGAATCCCTTCAAGTGTTATCGAGCAACTTTCGTGGCAGTTCCTCCAAATTGCTCTAATGTGTTTATCATGTTGAACATCACTGGTTTCGGCTCAAAGTAGTCTGCTTCAATTTTAGACTCTGCCACAGTTGGATCAAATCCTCTGAAATCGTGCTCCAAGTAATCCCTGGTGGTTCATACATACTGTTACTACCTGAGCTGAATTTGGGGCTACTGCCTAGGTGACATATTTTACTGCCCGTCAATGTCGTTCCGAGCATTGTTGGCAGGGTTGTCATCTTGGCCGTTAACCATGGTTTCCTCTGCTTTTCCTTCTTCCTTAGCTTTCCTGAGGGCTTCTCTTGCTTCTTTCTTTAGTTCTCTTGCTCTTCGTTCAATCTCGTTTATGAAAACGATTTCGGTCGATGGGTTGGCTCTGGTCATGCACTGGACAAGAAAACTGTAAAATTATCTTCTTTCTTTTCGAATAAAAAGGGAAAATAAAAACTAAAATTAAATGCAATAAAATAAAAGTCCAGAAAATAAAGTCGAATTTACTGTTGCCAATCCTCGACAACGGCGCCAAAACATGTAGAGCGATTAGGTGTTCTCAAAATATGAGCGCAAGTGCACACTCTTGTCAACTTATAATATAAAATATATCGTCTCCCACGAGGATTAGATAGGTAACTCGAATATAAATTCCTACAAAAGGAATATTAAATACACATGTAAATTTCAGTTTGTTAAAAAGAAAAGTAAATAAACACAAGTAATTAAGAGAAGACATCAGATTGATGGAATGGATCAGGTTATGCTGCTCCGTAGTGTGAAACTGTGTTGAATATGTCAAGTTGTATTGCGCTGCCAGACTTTGCTGCCTCGGCGGAGGATGACAAATTGGTGCTTCAACAACTTTCGCTGCCTCGGCAGTGGAACGGAGGAGTGGCTCGACGGCAAACTTGGCAGACCTTCAAGGCTCGGTAGAACGCTTCAATAATGATTCAGCTTATGTCTAAGTCAGAATACTGTTGATGCCCGCTGCAGATAATACCTGTCGGTGTGAATCTTGCAATGAACAACAACCTTTGGTTCGTCCTCTTTTAGCCGGCTTAAACCCTAACATATGTCTAGGCTATATTGATCAACACCTGGTATGGATGAAATCATGCTTACTTCTTTTGTGAGTTTGACTCTCTCGATGCCAAATAAATGGATTGCTCACAATTGATCTTTCGACCTCAATTGAAAACAATGAAGAACATGAAATAAGAAAACCTTGAATTTATTGCAATAACAAACTTGAACCTAAACAACCATTCTCACAACTATTTTACAACACAACCCAAACCCTAGAGAATTTAGAACATAGTGGCGGCAAGAAAACACATGAGAAAATAAGCTATGCCAAGATGTCTAAAATAAAAAATATGATCAAGTATATATAGGGCATGGCCTAGGTTAAGTCCTCCTTGGAGTAGAAGTCTTCCTCATGATAAAGTAGCTTTTGCATTAAATGCATCCTTTAATTTTGACTTCTTTGACTTGAATTTGGACTCCTTTTATTGTTGCCTTGTGCCGCAAGCAAGCCTCAGTCTTCTCTTTTAGTGGCTCTGTCCGCTGCTTCCGGCATCAGTAAATTGCGTGGATGGACTCATTGGACTCAAAAAATTATGCTCTATCAATCACACTCCAATTCACCAATTCCTCAAGTTGTTGCCCTGGCCGGTAGATTTGGCAGCGACAACTACTCGGCAGCAACTCTCTCTGTGTTGAACTGCTTCAGTACAGCTCCTTGGTTTGCTGCCTCAGCATTAGCTCCTCTGATTTCTCCTCCTCCTCCTCCTGACAGTTTCTAGCATCTAAAACTAAAGCTAAACTAAAACAATATCTTTTCTTACTAAATCAAATATATTCAATAAAAACAAGGAAAAGCAAAGAATACTGTAAATAATGCATGCATGTACCTAAATATTCCTAAAATGCACTTAAGAACAACAATAATATGAGATAGAATGCATACAAAATATAAGACTTATGAGCACTTTACACACCACCAAATTCGAACTATTGCTTTTCCTCAAGCAATACAATCCTAAATATACTTGCCCTTGCACTAATCAGAACGAAGAACATGTTTTAAACTTGATTTAGTACATCAAGGCTGTGGCACCTATCATTTGATTAGTGAAAGGAAAATAACATGAATTACATCAGAATTAAACTATAATGCTAGTGCAGTGTGTGCATAGATTGTGTACAATAATATGAGATTGAATGAATACAAACTATAAGACTTATGAGCACTTTACAGTGCACTAGGCACACTTAAATACTAAGTTTTTTTATAGAACCAATCATAGACATCAGTGGCGAATCTAGAAACTATCATCATTTGGGCTGATATAATTAACAATATAAAATTATCTAATATAATTCATATATATGGTTTTAAAATTTTAAATTGTCATTCTTCAATAATTTAAATTTCTTTTATCATATAAATATTTATTTAAATAAAATCAAAACATTTCCTAAAAAGTTAAACTTTTATCTATAACTTATTTGGTTTGTAAAAAATATAAGTTAGAAAAATGAAAATTTAGAATTAGCTTCTCTCACAAGTTTCAACAAAATAATTGAGAAACATATGACATTTTTATTCTCTTTTAAGTTATCTTTTTCTATAAATATTGGAGATGAGTTATAGGCTTTTTACTAAAAATAATTTTAATTTTAATTTTGATATTAATTGTAATTATATTTTGTTGTTTGTATTTTATGATCATTACATATTAGGGTGAAATTCCAACAATGCTTGTATAATTCAATCTAAAAAAACATTTAATTAATTAGGAGTAAAAATATTTTTGAATTATTTTAAAAAAATAATTATATAGTATTTATAAATTGTAATGGAAATATAAACAATCCCATTTTTTCTAATTTTATCTTAAAATTTTACTTGAATTTTATTTCTTAAGCTAATTCAAGGCTTAAAAACTAAACTACATTTCTATATTGGTCTATTTCTTTTATTCTTACTTATCCAAAACTCAATAGACATTAGTATTATACATATATAATCAATGACTTTTTTGGGCATGAGGTGGGTCATAGCCTAGGCCTAAATCTGCCTCTGGTAGACATGCAATTTTCTTGTTATCACAATGCTTTCCATAAGCCACTTAAGAAACTTTCGCATATTGTGGAAATCAAATCAACTTCTTCATAAGAATATTTCACTGGAGAACTTTTAATCTAATGGTACTTGATCATACTCACTCGTAAAGCTTACCTCATCATTGTTGGTTACCCAATTGGCATCACAATATCTTCTAGGGTTGCATTATGACCGATAATGTAACGACCCGAATTTTCAATTCAACGATTAAGTGTTGACCCAGTTATAGACCTTCGTGTTGGACTGGATAATTGGACCCTTGGGTCGAATTTGGGCCTAAATGGATGAGAATTGGATCATATAGGCTTGGAGTGTGACCATTTTGTAAAAAGAGAAAAGCTTGAGAGTTTATGTTGTGTTTAGACCTCTTTTTAAACTAAAGGAATGACCATCCCCTTTATTTGCTACCTTCCACGTGGGAAAGAGAAAAAAAAGGAAAGCAATATCACTTTTTTTCTCACCTTCATCTTCTATTTATGCCTTCCTCCAAGCTTTGTTTTTAACTCTAAAAATCTAATCTTTCTACTCTAAATTTCTCATCCAAGATTCAAGGTTCAAGTATGTTAGTCTCCATCTCTCAAGCTTCAAGAAAAAGTGTTTTCTCTTCACAAAAGGGTAAGTTTTCCATTAATGAGTTTTTGAAGGATTTGAGGTTTCAAGAGTTTTTACATGTTTCTTTTGTTGCAAGTTCGTAGCTAAGCTTACCCTTAGATGTTATCTCAAGTATTAACTCATTTTTCATGTTGGTATGAAAAGAGAAGGTGATTTGGGTTTTCTTCCAAGCTTGGATCAAAGAGTAAGTTGAAGAGATTTTCGTGTGGGAGCTTAAATCCGAGTTTTATTTCTTAAGGTCAGTACATCTCTGACTCCTATGTGTAATGACGTTTTTGAAAACAAAACTTTTATTTCTTAAGTTGAAGAGATTTATTAAAAGGGGATTTTCTTCTAAAAATTCATGTTTTGGAAAACGGTGAAAAATTGGAGTCGCCACCAGCCACTAAGGTAGGCTGGGCGCCACAAAATCAGAGATTCAATTTTAAAAGGGTTCGGGAGTTGGTTACGTGTGGGGAAGGGTAGCACCCCCATCACGCCCAGAAATCGGTACCAAATTACTTGTTGCCTTTAATCGATAGAAATTACTTAAAATCTTAACTGAATTTAATTAGATGTTCTTAAGTGAATATTTGACTTAAATGGTCTGAGCTTTATCAAATTGTGGCTTTGGAATTAATTGATCATTTAATTAAAAAGAATGACGGTACATCGGACCATATACTAAACCGACATCATATAAGACTGACTGCCGTGTTAGTTTAGACTTCAGATCTCGTACGTTTACTTACCTAGAGACGGTGGGAATTAACCCAAATATTTGGTCGATATCCATTAAGCTTGGACTGTTTTGACGCGAAGATCAGGGTTAATAGATACCTCTCTTTTGTATGTTTAAAATTAATTAATTAACATGTCAAACTATTAACGGTTTCATGAGTGACAAGTATAAGATGCATGTCATAGAAAAACATGAAAGTAAACACACAAAAGCCCACCCAAGGCCCTATCTTAAAGGCTCGAATTACGGGAGTTCGATTAGTGATCTAATTATTAATTAGATATTCTAATATTAAACCCTAAATTATTTAAATCCTAAATGACTGGAAGACTCTAATAAATTATGAATTATTTTTGTTTAACCCGTCTAAATGTGATGTTAATTTTATCTTTAAAAGGTTAAGAATGGCTTAACCGATCTAACGTGCTTAATATCCATTCTAATAAGAAAAGGATGAATTTAAGGTAATTAAACCGGTTAAAAGCCCTAAACTTAATTTAAGCTCTAAACCTAAATCGACATATGTGTGCGTACCGTGCCCCTATGAGGCGGGCACACGATTCGAAACAAGTAAATCGATTAAACTAAACTCTAAAAGGACTAACCTAACTAGCCCAAGCCCACCTAAGCTAAGCAAGCCCAAAAACCTAACTCTAGCCATCGAAAGCCCTAAGGCCCGAAGCCCAAACTAAAAGGATACTAAGGCAAACCACATTAACCATCAAATTAACATATCACACGTTTGAAGGAAAAACCAAAGGCAAGCATGCATTTGATAAACATATAGTCGTTTTGTTACACTTCTTATAAAACGAGTCTTTGTATGAAACCATGTGTTATTTTAAAACGTTTCATTAAAACCTTAATTACACATTTTTGAGCCTAACATTACCATATACATCATGTCACATTTCATATCAAAAGGACCCTAAACTACTCATTTTAAGTTGTGCAAATTTACATTATATAAAATCTTTTAAAAGAGCTCATTCCATATACAAAGCCAACATACAGCCCATAATGTCAAATAACCACAAACAAACATACATACCACATACATCATATAAACAAGAGCGAAAACACGACTAAATTGAAGGAAATAAAAAACAGTGGCAAAATTGTAAGATGCATGAAAAGCAAAAAAAAAACTACGAAAAAAGCCAAATTGAAATTGACGCAAAATACAGGGGAGGGGACGAACGATTAGACCACTACATGACTGACTCAGGATGAAATTGAAAACAAAAAGAAAACCCTAAGGACCTAGAACGGGATTTGAAGACGCTGAGACCCCTAATGCGCGAAAGGCGCCATGCGGGAGGACTAAACCCTAATTAACCCCTAACCTAAGACCTAAAGACTCTATAAAACCCCACCTTTTAGCCATTTTGAGCCCTTTTGCCTCTCTGAAACCTCAGCCCCCTAAAAAACTCTCTGACCTAAACTTGCTAAATGCCGACCACCGCTAATAGCCATCCGGTGAACTCTAAACGAACCCCTTTTGATGATACAGAAACCCTAGACGACAACCCGAAAGAAAAACAAACTCTCACCTTTTATTTTTAGAAAAACCAGAAACTCCAATACCCCTATTTTTGATTCGAAAACAGAGATGAAGTAAAAGAAAAAGATGGCGTTCCGTCTTTCTCTCAACCCACTCACCATGCAAAGCCGAAGAACGGTCGAGATTGTTGTCGGCGAGAGAGAATGGAACCCATTTCCAAGAAGGAAAAAAGAAAAGGTGAAAAGTATAAACCTTTTGCCCTTTTTTATTTATTTATGCCATGCGATAATGAAGATGATGAAAATGGATTACCTCTGTAAATGCTTTCTGCTTGTATTTCTATTTACATTAAAAAACGAAGCCCTTTACATTTTGATTTCGATTCGACTTTATAGCTGTAAATTACATGATTTTCATTTACATGAAATTGAAATGAAAATACTCTATTGGTTCATACGAATTTGGCCGGATTCATGTGCGGCTCTGCTCTGATTTCTGTTATTCCTCTACCAACTTTTCGTTTTTTTTCCTTTGCCTTGTTTTCATTATGGCCCTTGTTTGTTTCTTTGCATGCGTAGCTCGTACGACGGAGACGAGGGGCGGGCGTGGACGCTGAGTCGGCCTCGGACGTGGCCGTTGTCATACCAAAATGGTGACGTGGCGTCAAGCCACTGGTCTTGGGGATCCAAAAGGGTGATTAGGTGCGCTGCACGTGCGGGTGGAGTGATCCCAAACATCGCGCGTGGGCGCGTCAAGAGCGAAAAGGTTAACAGAAAGGAGCAGAAATGTCGCACGTGGAGGGCGTGGAGCTTCTGGAATCCTCATCGCACGTTTGGGCCATTAGATCATATCTCGATCTAACAGTTGAAATTTGTGTGACGCGAGACCATTAGATGGGCATTAGGGTTACCGCGGGAAGAGACGATCTGGGCCGTTGATGCCTTCTCGATCCAACGGCTACGGTCCGTGTGGCGCGAGACCAATGAAGGCTCCTCTAGGGTTTTCTTTCCTTGCCATCATCTGGGCCGTCAGATCTGGATCAGATCTGATGGTGGAAAATTGGTTGCGTAAGCAAAGGACTAAATTAGGGCTAGGGTTTTAGATTGTATTTTTAAGGTTAGGGCCAAACGGGCCATGTAAGTTTGTTTTTCTTTGTAAATGGACTTTACTTAATTAAACTGGGCTTTAATTATTATATGTTGGTCTTTATTTAGTTGGGCATGTATATATATATTAATCTTTGTATTTTCAGACTTATCTCGAGACATTAGTAATAATAATAATAATAATAATAATAATAATAATAATAATAGTAGTAGTAGAAATAATAATAGTAATAATATTAATAATAAAAATAATGTTAATAATAACACTAACATATGATAACAAAGCAAAACAATATCTAGGGGTTTCATAATATAACAATAATGTGATAATAATAACATACATATTTATCACTTATATTTTGGGTTTTAATAAAATGGCATAGCATCTAAATAGAGCCCATTACACATGTACCTTTATTTTAAAGATGGTGATAACATATAACAAAAAGCCAATTATTTTAAAAAAAAATTTACCCCTGACAAAATTAGTGATTCCAATTGCTCCTTTTTGCTTATCCTTGTGTAACAAGAATAAAGCAAAGATCATAAGCACTAATTTTGTCTGACTTCCTTGTTTGGGTGATTTGCTCCTCCGAAGCGGTAGTAAACAAAATTTCTTTTCTCGAAACGGCAGGAATAAATTGGGTAGGTCTTCTGGTTTTCTTGCACGAAGAACCTTGAGCCCATTCGCTCGTAAATCAGGGTGCGACGAGTTCGAAGTCCTTCGCCTGAAGTCTTTAAGCTTTGAGTATCTGTCTCCTTTGATTTGAGAACTTGATATGGCGAATTTGAAATCTTCGCCTTGAGCTATGAGTATCTGTCTCTTTTTCTCGGAAGTCCTGATCATGGTGAGTCGATAAATCTTCACCTTGAGCCATAAGTATCTGCCTCTTTTTCTCGGAAGTCCTGATTATGGCGAGTCTGTAATTCTTCACCTTGAGCTATGAGTATCTGTCTCTTTTGCTTGAAAGTCCTGGTTATGGTGAGTCTGTAATTCTTCACCTCGAGCCATGAGTATCTTCCTCTCTTGCTCGGAAAATATGATGTGGAAAGTATGAAATCTTTCGTCCGGAGTCTATTTTTCCTTCTGTTGCTCGTTTCTCTTCTCAGGAGCAAATGGTTTCATGTATCTGTAAAAAGAGTATTATGATGCTATGGGTAGCATCATCCTAACACAAGTATGCTTAGCTAAGCATGATGCATTAATGAGGATGCCAAATATAGGTCCAGTGCCACGGCTCTTTTCTCGATCTCTCTTGACCCTTTATCTGTTTCCTTCTTCTCTTCAATGCTGATGCTTGTCTCACACTCGGGTTCAACCATCTGATCTTCTGAGATGCCCCTTTTCAGATTCTAACTTCGAGCTCTCTCTTCCAAAGCACCCTTTCAGGTTTTCACTTTGGTATTCATTTCTTGTGAAGCGCCCTTTCGGGTTTTCTCCCACTTTTCTTTTTCTTTTTTTCTTCTTTCTTCTTTCTTCCTTTTCTTTTTCTCTTTTCTTTTCTTCTTCTTTTTTCTTTTTGTCTTTTTGCTTTTATTTGTAACTGTCTTCGTCTTTGTACTCCTTTCGGTGATGGACCCGAATCTTAATCCGAGCAATGCTTATTCCTTCTTCTCGATACAAGGTCGTGATCTCTCACCTGAAATTCCTCTTTTTATTTTTATTTTTTTTATATGTCCTTGTAATGATCTTCCGTATCGGGACCTGGTTCGCTTTTCGGTTACCTACACTCAAGAGATCAAACCATTGAAATGCCGAGAAATCTTTTGCTTTTAATAAGTCTGTATTAAACCGCTCGCATAATTCTTTGTGAAAATATATGAATGAAGACGCCAAATAGTGCTTATTAATATATATTTTGAAGCTCATGGAAAATTAAAACTAATGTTAAACATGAAAGAAAGGAAAAGAAAGGAAAATGATGCAATGTCCTAAGTATCTACTATGTGAATGATGCGAAAATCCATCGACCAAGGTGAATCCTTCGCTAAAAGAACTCCACTAGTATCCTTGAATTCCGAGAGTACCCCTTTGCCGATCGTGTAATCACCATTATTCCTCCTGGCTACCCTCCTTCGGTTTTCGGCTCCCTCTTTTATTTCAAGACACTCTTTTTGGGTTTTCATCTTAAAAACCCCTCCATTTCCTTTTTAAATACCTAAAGCGCACTTTTTGGGTTTTCACTTTGGGTATTTATTTCTTGTGAAGCGCCCTTTCGGGTTTTCACCCCACTTTTCTTCTCTCTTTTTCTTTCACACATAATATCTCGTGACCGAATCCAAATTCACCGGATTACTCAGCTCCTTCCCATCCATCTTTGTTAGGACATTTAACGCCCTGATTTTGGGCCTAGAAGTTTTAGAGTTTAAATCGGGTCGGTCGAGAACTGTTCGAATCTTTAAGGGAGATTTAGGGAACACCTAGTTCGACATGCTTCAAAAATATGGAAAAATATCTAAAACTCCTCATTTATTATAAGAATGATTATGGTGAAAACAATTTTACAAAATAAGGTTTGGAGATACTACATTTCGGTGTTGTGACCGTAGTTTTTGTAAAAGTTGACTAGTGACTGTTTTGTAAAGGATTGAAACTTTGAATCTTTAAGGAGCTAATTTTACCAAAATGTTTTAATCATATTTCTCTTTATTTTGGGTGTTTTAATAATGATTTAATAAAGAGAATTAAAAGAGAAAATCTTATTTTGACTTTCATAACTACTTTACGATCTTTTTCCCTCTTTTCATTTTCTCTCAACTTCCACTCAGCCAAACACATTTCCTCCATCAATTAGCATCTGATTTTCATCCCTTTTGATGAGATTTCAATCTCCCATGGATTCCTAATCTTTTCCTCATCAAATCCTCTTGTTTTCACTTTGGATTTTCAAGAAAACTTCCCCAAATTAAGGAGAAATCAACCATTAGAGGTAAGCTTCGTCCTTCTCCTCTAATAATCAGTTCTTTACTGAAATTCCCAAGTTATCAATCCTTTGTTAATGATTTTTGAGTTGCTTTAATGTTAGAAACATGAAATTGTGTTAAAACTCAAGATTCTTGGTGAGATCTTGATGGTTTTCGTAACTATTGGTTAGGCTCTGTTTTGAGGTTGATTTCTAATGTATTTTGGTTGGTAATTGATGTTATAAATGAGGTTTTATCAAACAAATCCCGAATAGGTTTTGATTCCTAAGTTTTGCATGCTAGATTGGTGGTTTTGGGGGTGGTTTTGGTGTTCTGGTGTAGATGGAGGTATAAGGACGAGTTTATGGTGATTTTTGGTGTTGATTGAGGTTTAGAAATGATTAGAAGTGATAGATCTTGGCTTGGATTCGTTTTGGAAGAGTTTTGAGATGATTTCGGTTGTTTTGGGTAGCCGAAATGGTGCTTTTGAGTAGAGCAGCGAGTTTGTTTAGTTGTCTGGTGATTTCAATGCATGATGATGCATTAATCCACTGCTCTTATGTGTAATAAATAGGGGACACATCTTCGGACGCTTTTGGTGTTGATCCGGAAGTGCCGGGAACTTAGAAATCATTTCGGCGAGCAAACGAAACATAATTAGTGAGTGCGAATGGTTTTAGAAGTCCTTGAGGGACAAAGAAACAAGGTTTGAGGAATTAGGATTGGTTTGAAACACCATCCTAAGTCCGAAAGTAAGTATGGCTAGATTTTCTCTCAAATATGTGGTTGTTGCCCCTAAAATGCTTTTACATGCTCTTGTTTTGAGATAGACAAATTCCTACTGTTTTATGCATGATTTGTAGCATGAGATGATGCTTTGTAGAGTTTTCATGAGATGAAAAAGACTTGAGTAATACTGCATAAAAATAGTAGGTGAGATGATGTTTTTACATAATATATTGGCATAGAAGATGAGATACTTACCAGATATAATTGATCGATCAATAGGATGATAGTGCACTATAAACTAAAATTTGTGCGTGCTCTTTGGAGCCGAGCAATGGGGGTAGTGCCATCCTGATCCAAAGTGAGAATCCGATGATGAGAGATACCATCGGGGTAGGACTTGGTGAAATACCGAAGCTTTGTGGCGATGAGAGATACCCCCATGACAGTCCGGTGATGAGAGATTCCACCGGGGTAGGACTTGACCTTAAGTCAAGCTAATCCGCATATCCGAGTAAAAATGAAATGTGAAATGCCAATATAAAAATATGAAAATGTATTTGAATCACATGTTCCAAATGAAGAGATGTTTTATGATTTGAGAAATGCATACGAGATTATGATATGAAATGCTTTTGTTTTCATTTATCACGTGTCTGGCCTTGCCATGAGATTTGCATTGGTTTAAATGCATGAGATAGAATAGAGGTACATGTGTTTTCAAATGGAGATTTGCTTTGAAATGGTTTTCAAGCATGAGATGGAATGAGCATGTTGTTGAAAATGGCTTTTGAGAAATGGTTTTGAATAATGCATTGTTGTGTTGGTTTTCTTTAGAGCTTGCCTCACTAAGCAAATATGCTTACACTCCCTTTTACCAATAATGCATATAATTGAGACGATTTTGGGTAGCGAGAAGGTTAAGAACATCCAAGGAAGTGTAAAACTCATGTATGGTGATGTTTTTACATACTTTAGTATTGATACCTTGCAAAGGGGCTTCAAGGTTGTTTTTGGGAGATGTATTTGGAACTCCCTATGTTTGTAGTAAGTTTGTTATGGCTTTAAAGTTTTTAAATGGTTTTATATGGTTTGGTTTGATGTTTGAGGTCCATATTTGGTTTTGTGGTTAGGAAGCATGCCTATAGACTAATTGTTCATGTGTTGATGTCATGCTCTAGCTTAAGCCTCTTATAAATGTTCTTTGATGTCTAATCATGTTGCTAGGATGTTATGGTATGATTTGGGACATGTTTGATTGAGTAAAGAAGTGAAAAACAAGAAAATTCTTCAGTTGCAGGGCAGGGTGTATCGAAACACCCTCAACTGTTTCGAAACAGGGGCCTGAAATGGCCATGGTGTTTCGGAACGGCTGAAGGTATTTCAGAACATTTTAGTTACTAGAGAGCCATGTTCCGATACGGGTTTCAGAACGGGCCCGAGTACCGAAACAGCCAGCCTAGTTTCGATACGGGCGTTTCGATACGAAGGTCAGCGTTCCGAAACGGCTGACCGTTGGTCTGTGTTTTTGAATTGTTTCAAATTATCTTTTCTTACATTTTAGTCCTTGGTGTTGTGGATGCAATTGTTTGAGCTTGGAATGTCCTTTTAAGATGATATTTGACCAAGATGCATGTAAAATGACTAATTACAAATTGGTAAGTTTAAAAGCTGCAAAGACAATATATTTTCAAAAATTTACTTTTTGGTCCCTAAAAGTGTAATTCTTGCAATTGAGTCCCTAATTGATTTCCGATCACTGTGCCATTCTCTCCTATGGTTCTTGAGTAATCACATAGGCTTAATGTGCATCTAGAAAAGATAAAAATTGAAAAAAAGGTTGTTTATCAAGGTTGACTTTTGGGTTGACTTTGGTTTTCCTCGTATAATCTTCGTAGTTTGGGTTAAACGTCTAGGCCGGGATAAGGGGATTACATTTGTTGGTATCAGAGCTAGGTTTGCAAATATTTGGGGCTTGGTAAGTGGTTATTGTATGTGATTGTGAATGAATGTGACTTTTTGGTGAAAGTATGATGTATGATTGATGATGTTTGGTTTTGTTGAGATGAGTTTTTGATGCTATGTTGTGTTTGGGGTATAGTTGGGGATCCCATTGCCATATCATTACTAATGTGAAGAATTGTTTTATTTGGGGTATAGTTGAGTACTTGGATTACTTACCTTATTATGCCTAATTGAATTTATTGTATTTTGTTAGTTGCATTGTTTTATTATGGGGCCACGTAGAGAGCTTAGAATCAATACCCGTGCTACGGCTGAGAATGATAATGTTGAGAATGCTGAGGATTTACCTCCTCCTCCCCCTGTTGGACCACTCGTTGGTGGTGGAGCTAGGGTTGGTGCTGATGGAACTAGTGCTGGGGTTGCTGGACCCGAGGGAGTTTAGGGGCAAGCTGCTCCGGATATGTCTGTGTTGATACAAGCTATTGCTGGAGCTTTTCAGGCAACAGTAGTTGGAGCTCATGGAGCTGCACCTCAGGATGATGCTAATGTGAGGTTGTCGTTGGAGCGACTCCGCAGTCTGGGAGGGACTTAGTTTAGAGGGTTGACCCCGGAAGGTTCCAAGTCTTGGCTAGAGAGTACCAAGAGGATTCTTGGGCAGCTGGACTGTAATAATGTTCAGAAGTTGGGATGCATTGTGTCCCTGTTGCATGGTGATGCATATACGTGGTGGACGACCACAATAGCGGGAATGTAAGATGATGATGTGACTTGGAAATTCTTCTTGAATGCTTTCAAGCGAAAGTACTTGGGAGTTCGCTACCTCGATGAGAAAAAGAGAGAATTCATGTCCGTTGTGCAGGGGAGTATGACGGTGGCAGAATATGTGGTGCAATTTGTATGCCTTAGCCAATATGCACCTGAGCTGATACCTAGCGAGCGGGAAAGATGTGAACGATTTTGTTATGGGCTAGTGGCAGATGTGAAAAGCTATATGCTGGCAGTGGACTATACTGATTTCGGTGTCTTGGTCACCAGAGCCAAGGATATTGAGCTGAATCTTGGTCTGGCAAGTCGAGCGGGAGGATCTAGCTCAAGAAAGCGAGTTGCAGAGCGTGATCTTGGTAGAGATCGCTATAAGAGGCATAAGGATAGAAGGCCACATGTTGATGCTAGACGTGGGGGTGGTAACCCTGGGAGAGGTCAGCAAGGACCAAATGCTTTCATGCGGACTCCTGAGTGCAACCGGTGTGGTAGGAGGCACACTGGTGAGTGTTGAGGCAATCTTGGTACATGTTGGAAGTATGGTAATCGAGGGCACATGAAGAGAGATTGTCCTCAGTCGTTGAGAGAAGGTCAGGCTCCGATAAGAGTAGCTGAGCCACAGAGAGGTCGTGGGCGCGGCCGTGGTAACTTCCAGCGCAGAGATGAGGGTGGAAGGAATGTAGCACATGAGGTGGCTGTTTATCCTGAGGGTGGTGGCCAGACTCGAGTGTATGCCCATTGAGAAGGGAGGAATGACACGGACGTGATCGCAGGTACCTATACTTTGCAATCCTTGTCATTACTTTCTTTGATTGATTCTAGATCTACACACTCGTACATATTGCGTGAACATGCTCAAATGCTTGGTTTGCCTGCTGAGTCTTTGGATGTGGGTATGCGTGTGACTAGTTCCTTTGGTGAGACGGTTGTTACAAGAAGATTGTATAGAAGGTGCCCCTTAAAGGTGCAAGATCATGTGTTTCTTGTTGATCTTATGGAATTACCATTCTATGGTTTTGACGTAATTCTTGGTATTTATTGGCTTGTTGAGCATAGAGTCGTTGTGGATTTCGAATGCAAGCGAGTTTCGCTAAAACTTACGGACGATTATGAGGTTGTGGTGGTGGGAGAAAATGTGAAGTTTCTATCTAATGTGGTGTCGACACTTGAAGCAAGCCGGATGTTGCGTCAAGGATGTGAGGCTTATCTAGCCTTTGTTATGAATCCTTGTACAAAGGAGGTTCGTGTACAAGATATAAGGACCGTGTGTGAATTCCCTGGAGTGTTTCTGGAGGAATTACTTGGTTTGTCTCCTAGTCGGGAGGTTGAATTTGGAATTGAGTTGTATGAGAACACAACTCCGGTGTCCATTGCTCCCTATCGCATGGCAACCAAAGAGTTGAAGGAGTTGAAGACGCAACTTCAAGAATTGCTTGACCGAGGTTTTATTCGGCCTAGTGTGTCACCTTGGGGTGCACCGGTCTTGTTTGTTAAAAAGAAAGATGGCACGATGAGGATGTGCATTGATTATCGTAAGTTGAATAAGTTGACCATCAAGAACAAGTATCCTTTGCTGAGGATTGATGATCTTTTTGATCAGTTTCGAGGAGCAACTGTGTTTTCAAAGATCGATTTGAGGTCAGGATACTATCAGTTAAAGGTGAAGGATGTGGATGTACCAAAAATAGCCTTTCGAACGAGATATGGGCATTATGAGTTTCTGGTGATGTCATTCGGATTGACGAATGCTCATGCTGCTTTCATGGACATGATGAACAGGGTGTTCCATGAATTCTTGGATAAGTTCGTTGTGGTGTTCATTGATGATATCCTTGTGTACTCTCGTACTGAGGAGGAGCATGAGGGTCATTTGAGGATCGTTTTTGCAAGCGCTGTTAGAAAATCAGCTTTATGCTAAGCTGAGCAAATGTGAGTTTTGGCTAAAGGAAGTTGTTTTTCTTGGCCATGTGGTTTCGGCTGATGGGATTCGAGTTGATCCTCAGAAGATTGAGGTTGTGAAGAATTGGAAGCCTCGTAGATCTGTTCATGAGGTTCGTAGTTTCCTTGGGTTGGCAGGTTACTATCGGAGGTTTGTGGATGGATTTTCTAAGATTGCTGCCCCTTTGACGAAGTTGTTACAGAAGGATTTCATGTATGAGTGGACGGAAGTGAGACAACATGCTTTTGAGAAGCTAAAGGAAGCCTTGATGCAAGCTCCTATCTTGGTTCAACCTGAATTAGGAAAAGAGTTTGTGGTGTATAGTGACACATCCTATGTTGGTTTGGGGTGTGTGTTAATGCAACAGGGTAAGGTAGTGGCTTATGCATCGCGACAGTTGAAAATGCATGAGCGCAATTACCCTACGCATGAAATTGAGTTGGCTGCAGTGGTTTTTGCTTTAAAGATCTGGAGACATTATCTCTATGGCGAGAAGTGTACTGTGTACACGGATCATAAAAGTTTGAAGTACCTGATGTCTCAGAAGGAGTTACATCTTAGGCAACGATGTTGAGTGGAGTTACTTAAGGATTATGATCTAACGATCGAGTATCATTCGGGGAAGGCCAATGTTGTGGCCGATGCTTTGAGCAGGAAGGTGGCAGTGGAATTAAGAGCGATGTTTGCTAGCTTGAGCATATCGCGAGATGGTGGTCTTGTTGCTGAACTGCAAGTGAAAGCATCTCTAGTTCAGTTGATAAAGGATAAACAATTGTTGGATGATTCTTTGGTGCCACATGTTCAGGATATTGCGGAAGGTAGGCCATCATATTTCTGTTTCAATGATGATGGTGTTTTATGTTTTGGGAGTCGGATATTGGTGTCAAATGATGTTGAATTGAGGCGCACTATTCTGACTGAAGCTCATAGTAGTCCTTTTGCTATGCACCCTTGTAGTACAAAGATGTACCGTGATCTGAAGGATGAGTACTATTGGGTTGGATTGAAGAAAGATGTCGCTGAGCATGTTAGCAAGGGCATGGTTTGCCATCGGGTTAAGGCTGAACATCAATTTCCTTCAGGGTTGTTGCAGCCATTAAGGATTCCTGAATGGAAGTGGGAGAGGATCACCATGTACTTTGTGTCTGGTTTGCCTTTATCGTCATCAAAGAAGAATTCTGTCTGGGTGATTGTGGATCGCCTTACGAAGTGTGCACATTTCTTGCTTGTGCATACTACGTATACCTTGGATAAGCTTGCGGAGTTGTACATTACTGAGATTGTACAGTTGCATGGAGTGCCAAAATCTATTGTGTCAGATAGAGATCCGAGGTTTACCGCAAGGTTTTGGGAGTTTTTCCATCAAGCATTGGGTACGTGGCCGAATTTCTGTACTTCTTATCATCTGCAAACGGATGGACAGTCGAAGCGTGTTATCCAAGTGCTTGAGGAAATGTTGAGGTGTTGTGTTATTGAATTTCAAGGCTCTTGGGAGAAGCACTTGCCTTTGGTGGAGTTTGCTTATAATAATAGTTACCATGCAAGTATTCAAATGGCACCTTATGAAGCTTTATACGGAAGGAAGTGCAAGACTCCTATTTGTTGGGCCGAAATGGGACAAAAGTTGGTTTCGATACCGGCTTTGTTAAAAGGAACCACCGAGAAGGTGAAGCTCATTTGTGAGCGGTTGAATGCAGCATCGGATCGGAAAAAGTCTTACGCGGATTTGAAGCGTAAAGAGGTAGAATTTGCTGTGGGCGAGCGTGTGTTTTTTAAAGTTTCACCTTGGAAGAAGGTGATGAGATTTGGCCGGAAGGGAAAGTTGAGCCCAAGGTTCATTAGACCATACGAGGTTATAGAACGTGTGGGTCTTGTCGTATACAAGCTGAGACTACCTCAAGAGTTAGAAAAGATACATAATGTGTTTCATGTATCCATGCTTCGGAGGTATAGATCGGCTCCGTCGCATGTTATGCATGTGGAATAGGTTGAGTTGAATCTAGATTTGACGTATGATGAGGAATCTGTTGAGATTCTGGATTCGGATAGTAAGGTTTTCCGAGGTAAGACCATCGAGCTGGTCAAAGTCCTGTGCAGACATCGTGGTGTTGAGGAAGCCACGTTGGAAAGGAAGGAAGATATGAAGAAGTAATTTCCTTACCTTTTTCCTCCAGGTAAATTTCGAGGACGAAATTTCTTAAGAGGGGGAGAGTTGTAAAGCCCTGATTTTGGGCCTAGAAGTTTTAGAGTTTAAATCGGGCTGGTCGAGAACGGTTCAAATCTTTAAGGGAGATTTAGGGAACACCTAGTTCGGGATGCTTTAAAAATATGGAAAAATATCTAAAAATATTCATTTATTATAAGAATGATTATGGTGAAAACAATTTTGCAAAATAAGGTTTGGAGATACTACATTTTGGTGTAGTGACCAAATCGCAGTTTTTGCAAAAGTTGACTAGTGACTGTTTTGTAAAGGATTGAAACTTTGAGTCTTTAAGGAGCTAATTTTACCAAAATGTTTTTAATCATATTTCTCTTTATTTTGGGTGTTTTAATAATGATTTAATAAAGGGAATTAAAAGAGAAAATCTTATTTTGACTTTCATAACTACTTTACGATATTTTTCCCTCTTTTCATTTTCTCTCAACTTCCACTCAGCCAAACACATTTCCTCCATCAATTAGCCTATGATTTTCATCCCTTTTGATGAGATTTCAATCTCCTATGGATTCCTAATCTTTTCCTCATCAAATCCACTTCTTTTCACTTTGGATTTTCAAGAAAACTTGCCCAAATTAAGGAGAAATCAGCCATTATAGGTAAGATACGTCTTTCTCCTCTAATGATAAGTTCTTTACTGAAATTCCCAAGCTATCAATCCTTTGTTAATGATTTTTGAGTTGCTTTAATGTTAGAAACATGAAATTGTGTTAAAACTCAAGATTCTTGGTGAGATCTTGATGATTTTCGTAACTATTGGTTAGGCTCTGTGTTGAGGTTGATTTCTAATGTATTTTGGTTGGTAATTGATGTTATAAATGAGGTTTTATCAAACAAATCCCGAATAGGTTTGGATTCCTAAGTTTTGCATGCTAGATTGGTGGTTTTGGGGGTGGCTTTGGTGTTCAGATGTAGCTGGAGGTATAAGGACGAGTTTATGGTGATTTTTGGTGTTGATTGAGGTTTAGAAATGATAGATCTTGGCTGGGATTTGTTTTGGAAGAGTTTTGAGACGATTTCGGTTGTTTTGGGTAGCCTAAATGGTACTTTTGAATAGAGCAGCGAGTTTGTTTAGTTGTCTGGTGATTTCAATGCATGATGATGCATTAATCCTCTGCTCTTATGTATAATAAATAGGGGAGACATCTTCAGACGCTTTTGATGTTGATCCGGAAGTGCCAGGAGCTTAGATATCGTTTCGGCGAGCAAGCGAAACATAATCGGTGAGTGCGAATGGTTTTTGAAGTCCTTGAGGGACAAAGAAACAAGGTTTGGGGATTTAGGATTGGTTTGAAACACCATCCTAAGTCCAGAAGTAAGTATGGCTAGAATTTCTCTCAAATATGTGGTTGTTTCCCCTAAAATGCTTTTACATGCTCTTGTTTTGAGATAGACAAATTCCTACTATTTTATGCATGATTTGTAGCATGAGATGATGCTTTGTAGAGTTTTCATGAGATAGCATGTTGCATTGAAGAGTTTTGAGATTTTGATTTAATGCAAAGCATGAGATGTGAATTTGAAATGAGATGAAAAAGACTTGAGAAATACTGCATAAAAATAGTAGGTGAGATGATGTTTTTACATAATATATTGGCATAGAAGATGAGATACTTACCAGATATAATTGATCGATCAATAGGATGAGAGTGCACTATAAACTAAAATTTGTACGTGCTCATTGGAGCCGAGCAATGGGGGTAGTGCCATCCCAATCCAAAGTGAGAATCCGATGATGAGAGATACCATCGGGGTAGGACTTGGTGAAATACCGAAGCTTTGTGGCGATGAGAGATACCCCCATGAGAGTCCGGTGATGAGAGATTCCACCGGGGTAGGACTTGACCTTGAGTCAAGCTAATCCGCATATCCGAGTAAAGATGAAATGTGAAATGCCAATATAAAAATATGAAAATGTTTTTGAATCACATGTTCCAAATGAAGAGATGTTTTATGATACGAGAAATGCATATGAGATTATGATATGAAATTCTTTTGTTTTCATTTATCATGCGTATGGCCTTGCCATGAGATTTGCATTAGTTTAAATGCATGAGATAGAATAGAGGAACATGTGTTTTCAAATGGAGATTTGTTTTGAAATGGTTTTCAAGCATGAGATAGAATGATCATGTTGTTGAAAATGGCTTTTGAGAAAGGGTTTTGAATAATGCATTGTAGTATTGGTTTTCTTTAGAGCTTGCCTCACTAAGAAAATACGCTTACGATCCCTTTTACCAACAATGTAGATAATTTAGGTGATTTTGGGCAGCGAGAAGGTTAAGAACATCCAAGGAAGTGTAAAGCTCATGTATGGTAATGTTTTTACATACTTTAGTATTGATACTTGGCAATGGGGCTTCAAGGTTGTTTTTGGGAGATGTATTTGGAACTACCTATGTTTGTAGTAAGTTTGTTATGGCTTTAAAGTTTTTAAATGGTTTTATATGGTTTGGTTTGATGTTTGAGGTCAATATTTGGTTTTGTGGTTAGGAAGCATGCCTATAGACAAATTGTTCATGTGTTGATGTCATGCTCTAGCTTAAGCCTCTTATATATGTTCTTTGATGTCTAATAATGTTGGTGGGATGTTATGGTATGATTTGGGACATGTTTGATTGAGTAAAGAAGTGAAAAACCAGAAAATTCTTCAGTTGCAAAGCAGGGTGTATCGAAACACCCTTAACTGTTTCGAAACAGGGGCTTAAAATGGCCATGGTGTTTCGGAACGACTGAAGGTGTTTCGGAACATTTTAGTTACTGGAGAGCCATGTTCCGATACGGGTTTCGGAACGGACCAGAGTACCGAAACGAACAGCCTAGTTTCAATACGAAGGTCAGCGTTCCGAAACGGTTGACCATTGGTCAGTGTTTTTTAATTGTTTCAAATTCTCTTTTCTTACATTTTAGTCCTTGTTTTTGTGGATGCAATTGTTTGAGCTTGGAATGTCCTTTTAAGCTGATATTTGACCAAGATGCATGTAAAATGACTAATTACAAATTGGTTAGCTTAAAAGCTACAAACACCTTATATTTTCCGAAATTTACATTTTGGTCCCTAAAAGTGTAATTCTTGCAATTGAATCCCTAATTGATTTCTGATTGCTGTGCCTTTCTCTCCTATGGTTCTTGAGTAATCACATAGGCTTAATTTGCATCTAGAAAATATAAAAATAGAAAAAAGGGTTGTTAATCAAGGTTGACTTTCGGGTTGACTTTGGTTTTCCACGTGTAATCTTCGTAGTTCGGGTTAAGCGTCTAGGCCGGGCTAAAGGGGTTATATTTGTTGGTATCAGAGCCAGGTTTGCGAATATTTGGGGCTTGGTAAGTGGTTATTGTATGTGATTGTGAATGAATGTGACTTTTTGGTTAAAGTATGATGTATGATTGATGATGTATGGTTCTGTTGAGATGAGTTTGTGATGCTATGCTGTGTTTGGGGTATAGTTGGGGATCCCATTGCCATATCATTACTAATGTGAAGAATTGTTTTCATAAATGAGCTTGGGTACTTGGATTACTTACCTTATTATGCCTAATTGAATTTATTATATTTTGTCAATTGCATTGTTTTATTATGGGGCCACGTAGAGAGCTTAGAATCAATACCCATGCTACGGCTGAGAATGAGAATGTTGAGAATGCTGAGGATTTACCACTTCCTACCCATGTTGCACCACCCGGTGGTGGTGGAGCTAGGGTTGGTGCTGCTGGAACTAGTGCTGGGGTTGCTGGACCCGAGGGAGTTTAGGGGCAAGCTGCTCATGATATGTCTGTGTTGATACAAGCTATTGCTGGAGCTTTTCAGGCTGCAGTAGCTGGAGCTCATGGAGCTGCACCTCAGGATGGTGCTAATGTGAGGTTGTCGTTGGAGCGACTCCGCAGTCTGGGAGGGACTTAGTTCAGAGGGTTGACCCCGGAAGGTTCCGAGTCTTGGCTAGAGAGTACCAAGAGTATTCTTGGGCAACTGAACTGTAATAATGTTAAGAAGTTGGGATACATTGTGTCCCTGTTGCATGGTGATGCATATACGTGGTGGACGACCACAATTGCGGGAATGGAAGATGATGATGTGACTTGGACATTCTTCTTTAATGCCTTCAAGAGAAAGTACTAGGGAGTTCGCTACCTCGATGAGAAAAAGAGAGAATTCATCTCCCTTGTGCAAGGGAGTATGACGGTGGCAGAATATGAGGTGCAATTTGTATGCCTTAGCCAATATGCACCTGAGCTGATACCTAGCGAGCGGGAAAGATGTGAACGATTTCGTTATGGGCTAGTGGCGGATGTGGAAACCTATATACTGGCAGCGGACTATACTGATTTCGAGTTCTTGGTCACCAGAGCCAAGGACATTGAGCTGAATCTTGGTCTGGCAAGTCGAGCGGGAGGATCTAGCTTAGGAAAGCGAGTTGCAGAGCGTGATCTTGGTAGAGATCGCTATAAGAGGCATAAGGATAGAAGGCCACATGTTGATGCTAGACGTGGGGGTGGTAACCTTGGGAGAGGTCAGCAAGGACCAAATGCTTTCATGCGGACTCCTAAGTGCAACCGGTGTGGTAGGAGGCACACTGGTGAGTGTTGGGGCAATCTTGGTACATGTTGGAACTATGATAATCGAGGGTACATGAAGAGAGATTGTTTCAAATACGAAGAGCCATGTTCCGCTACGGGTTTCGAAACGGGCCCGAGTACCGAAACGACCAGCCTAGTTTCGATACGGGCATTTCGATACGATGTTCAGCGTTCCGAAACGGTTGACCGTTGGTCTGTGTTTTTGAATTGTTTCAAATTCTCTTTTCTAACATTTTAGTCCTTGATGTTGTGGATGCAATTGTTTGAGCTTGGAATGTCCTTTTAAGCTGATATTTGACCAAGATGCATGTAAAATGACTAATTACAAATTGGTAAGCTTAAAATATGCAAAGACCTTATATTTTCCAAAATTTACATTTTAGTCCCTAAAAGTATAATTCTTGCAATTGAGTCCCTAATTGATTTCCGATAGATGTTCCTTTCTCTCTTATGGTTCTTGAGTAATCACATAGGCTTAATGTGCATCTAGAAAAGATAAAAATAGAAAAAAGGGTCCTTAATCAAGGTTGACTTTCGGGTTGACTTTAGTTTTCCCCGTGTAATCTTCGTAGTTCGGGTTAAGCATCTAGGTCGATCTAAGGGGGTTACAGGACCAATGCTCCTCTAGAAAAGGCCTTCTTAACTACTTAAGGCCCTTCCCAATTCCCATCCACTTTCAACGAAAATCTGTTTGGGTGGTCAAAACCCTTCGAATTACCAAATATCCCTCTCGAAACTCTCTCGGACGGACTTTCTTGTCATAAGCTCGCATCATTTTCTTCTGATACATCTGACCATGGTAAATAGCCTTTAATCGTTTCTCCTCAATGAGGTTCAACTGATCGAACCGAGAATGTGCTCATTCAGCCTATTCCAACTTCACTTCGTTCAAGATCCTAAGTGACAGGATTTCTATCTCCATACGCAGTACCACTTCCGTGCCATAAACCAAAGAGTATGGTGTCTCTCTAGTCGAGGTACGTATAGACGTTCGATAAGTGAAAAGGGCAAACGGAAACTTCTCATGCCAATCTCTGAATGTATCCGTCGTCTTGGCTATAATCTTCTTGATGTTCTTGTTCGCTGCTTCTACTGCCCCATTCATCTTTGGGCGATAAGCAGTGGAGTTATGATGCTTTATTTTGAATTGCTCGCATACCTCATCCATCATTGTATTATTTAGATTGGAAGCATTGTCCGTAATGATTCTCTCTGGCAACCCGTAACGACAAATGATCTCCTTCTTCAGGAACTTGCACACTATTTCCCTTGTAACATTGGCATAAGAGGCGACCTCTACCCACTTAGTGAAGTAGTCAATGACAACAAGGATAAAGCGGTGTCCATTGGATGCCTTAGGGTGGATCTGACCAATGACATCCATTCCCCACACGGCAAAGGGACGGGGTGAATTCATGGTGTGTAATGGTAATGTCAGAGAATGTATCTTGTCGGCATATATCTGACATTTGTGACACCTCTTGGCATAGTCAATGCAATCTTCTTCCATGGTCGACCAATAGTACCCGTTTCTCATGATTTTCCGGGCCATTGAGAGACCTTTGGCATGTGTTCCACACAACACATCATGAACTTCTACCAAGATGCTTATGGCTTCTTGAGCATTAACACACCTTAATAGTAAATGGTCTTTTCCCCTTTTATACAAGATCTCCCCATCTAAGACATATCCCGCTGCCATTCTTCTAATTGGTCCTTTTATCGTTTTCATTAGCCTCCTTGGGGTACGTTTGGAACTTGATGTACTGCAATAAGTCATGATACCATGGGTTGCCATCCGTCTCTTCTTCTAGGTTATAACAGTGGGCTGGTACCTCAAAGATTTGCATCTTAATTGGTCTCATCTCTGCTTCTAAGCTAGCTTTGAATGTAGCAGCCAAAGTTGCTAGAGCATCTGCCATCTGGTTATCTTCTCTTGGGCGATGAGTAAAACTAATCTTTTCAAAATTCTTGACTAGTTTTTGTACTAGGTCATAATACTTTGTCAACTTCGGGTCCCTCGTCTCCCATTCACCCCCGAGCTAGTATACCACTAAAGAAGAATCCCCAAAAACACGGAGTTTCTTGATCCTTCTTTCAATGGTTACACGCAACCCCATAATGCCAGCCTCATACTCAGCCATATTGTTGGTGCAAACAAATTCCAACCTACTGGTGAACGGGTAATGAACCCCCTTCGGAGAGATTAGCACTGCCCGAATCCTGTGGCCTAGGGTATTGGATGCCCCATCAAAGTAAAGCTTCCATGGTTCGTCTTCGGAAGTATCCTCTTCCCCTACAATTATACACATTAAATCTTCATCGGGAAAACTGAAGTCTAATGATTCATAATCATCTGAAGCTCGACTTGCTAGGAAATCCGATATAGCGCTCCCTTTCACCGCTTTCTGACTCACATATAGAATGTCTAATTCTAACAACAACATTTGCCAACAAGCCATTTTTCTGGTGAGTGCCGGTGCCTCCATCAGGAACTTTAAAGGATCCAACTTGGATATTAACCATGTGGTATGGTACAACATATACTGCCTGAGCCTCGTTGTAGACCATACTAGGGCGCTGCACAATTTCTGGATCTGGGGGTATCAAGTTTCACATTCGGTAAATTTCTTACTCAAGTAGTAGATCGCTCTTTCTTTCTTTCCGGTGTCGTCATGATGCCCCATAACACATCCCATTGAGTTTTCAAAGACTGTCAGGTATAGGATCAATGGCCTACCCGGTACCGGAGCTACTAAGATCGGAGCATTAGTCAAATACCTCTTGATTTTATCTAGGGCTTCTTGACACTCCTCATCCCAAAGTCCACAATTATTTTTCCGAAGTAATCTGAAAACAGGGTCGCATTTGTCGGTCAACTGAGAAATGAAGCGAGATATGTAATTTAGCCTTCCTAAGAAACCACGAACTTCTTTTTTAGTCTGAGGTGGCGGAAGATTCTGGATAGCTTTCACTTTATCGGGACCAATCTCAATCCCTTTTCGGCTAACCACAAAACCTAGAAGTTTACCAGACGTCATTGCGAAGGTGCACTTTGCTGGGTTGAGCTTCAACCGATACTTCCTCAATCTTTGGAACAGCTTCCTTAAGTTTTGAATGTGCCCCTCCTCAGTCTGGGACTTGGCTATCATGTCATCTATGTATACCTCGATCTCCTTGTGCATAATGTCATGGAAAAGTGTCACCATGGCTCTTTGATAGGTTGCCCCAGCATTCTTTAAACCGAAGGGCATCACTTTGTAAGAAAACATTCCCCACATTGATACGAACGTTGTTTTGGTCATATCATCAGGATCCATCTTTATCTGGTTATACCCTAAGAAGCCATCCATAAAGGAAACCCAAGAAGTCGTCGACTAGGGTGTCAATATGGGGTAGAGGGAAATTATCTTTGGGGCATGCCTTATAAAGGTCTCTATAGTCCACACACATGCGGACCTTTCCGTCCTTTTTCTGGACAAGGTCTATATTTTCTACCCACTCCGAATATTCAACAACTTTTAAGAACATGGCCTGGTACTGCTTCCTTAATTCATCCCAGATTTTCAACAACGTGTTTGTCCTCATTCTCCTCAATTTCTTTTGGACTGACTTACATTCTGGCCTGATCGGCAGCTTGTGCATCACAATACTTGTGTCTAGACCCGACATATCCTAATAGGTCTATGCGAAGATGTCCCTAAACTCTAACATTAGATTCACCAACTCAAACTTGGTCTCGGATGAGAGAGATGTGCCAATCTTCACCTCTCTACATTCCTCATCATTACCCAAGTTAAGGATCTCAATCCCTTCTTGACGAGGTACTATCTGCCTATCCTCACTCTCCATTAATCTGAAGAATTCTTCCGGGATCTCATATTCTACCCCATCATTCTCTTCTTCACTAATTTTGGCTAGATAGAATGGTTGCTCAAAATCCACCTCTGGATTAGATTCGAAATCATTCAAAGAGTTAATAACAGGGACCCTGCAATATTTATGAAATAAACGTGTATTGGGAAGATGAACATATATATTATTACGAAGTGAATGTAATAATAAATAATAAACGAATAATGAATAAATGAATGTAATGAATATGATGTTTGCTATTTTGGAAAGCGTCTTTTCATTGAATTAAAAGCAGGCATATTAACATAGAAGCCCTTTACAAAAGATCCCTATTTCTTGCGGGCAAAAGCAAATAGGGTGAGTTCTAAGTATTACTCTGATTCGGGTCTAAAGACTACAGCTAAATCCAAACTAGTCCAATTGTCAAGCACTTCTCCTGGAAGACAAGGACGAATTCCTGGCAAACAATTGGCACTTTCCTCATTCTTGGATATCATGTTAACATCCATCCCTTCTAGTGCTTCATTGAGCTTTTCCTCCTCATTGAGCCTAGCATTCTCCAAATTGGCCTCGTGCACCATTTGTTCGGGATTGATCACCCCTCCCGACACAAAGATGTCCCTCATATTGGTATAAACAATGGGTTCCCGTATCATGTCCTCACCCCTAAGTCTAGTTTTCCTTCGTTTAGCCCTCTTCTTCCATTCTGATTTTCTTTGCTGGAAAGTGGGCTTATGTCCGAGCCCGAACCGGTCTTGCTTGTTGATAACACTCCTGACACGCAGACACCCTTGTAAGCTTCTACCAAGTCCCTTCCCTTTCTTGGCTCCTCGTCCCAAAGTCTACCAAACTTGCATCTTGGAGCAATTTGATAACTTCGGACACGGAATTTTGCTTCCTTCCGCCACAAATGTAGCATTCACAAATTTTAAAGTCATGAACGAACACTCAACTGCCTCCTCATCGGCCTGGATATATGGGAATTAGTAGACAAGAGAGGTATAATGTCTTATTCGGCGGCTACGCTCACTAACTTTCCTTCGATAACAAACTTCAGTTTCTAGTGCAGTGATGAAGGTACGACCCCCGCTGAATGAATCCATGGCCTCCCCAATAGGCAATTGTACGTTGGCCTGATATCCATCACTACAAAATCAACCACATACTCGGTAGGCCCAATTAACATCGGTACTTCAATTCTCGCGATGGCGTCTCTCTGAGTCCCATAAAATGCTCTAACAGAGTTCTGGCATGGCTTCATATGCCAACTGTCGATCGACGGCTTTTGCAATGTCGCCATTGGCATCACGTTTAAAGCTGACCCATTGTCGAAAAGTACTCCTGGCAAGACATATCCCTTACAGTGGGTGGTTATGTTCAAGGCCTTGGTCGATCCCATACCCCCTTATGGAATCTCATCATCACTAAAGGTTATAAAATTATGGGCCACAATGTGGCCCACTATTCGGTCTAACTTGCTAACTGAGATGTCATCTGGGATGAACATCTGATTCAACACCTTCAACAGTGTGTCGCGATGTTTCTCGGAGCTCAAAAACAACTCTAACACCGAAATCTTAGCTTACTGTTTTCGGAGCTATTCGACAATATTGTACTCACTGTGTTTTAAGAACCTCAAGAACTCTTGCGCTCGTGATTCTGTTACTGGCTCATTAATCTTCGGAGGAGGTTCCTCACCAAACATCTTTTCAGTTTCAGGTTCGGCAGGTTTCTCCTTACACTTCGGCTCCACCTCCTTTGGAGTTTCTGGGGAATAACACCTCCCGCTCCTCGTGAAATTTCCCACTTCATTCACTACCTCAATCTCTGATTCCATCGGACTCTCCTCTTTCTCAGACTCTTTCTCGTCAGACAGTTTGTCTTTTTTCATTGGGTCTGTATTTCCTAGTACTGATATATGGGCGGCATAGTTCCACAAGACTTTTCATTCATCCTTGAAAGGAAAAGAAGTCAGAGGAGATATTCTAAGCTTCGGGGTAAACTTTGACCTTTCTCCTTCGGGTAAGCATTTTTCCTTCGTCTTACGCGGTAAAACAAACAGCCTGTCCAACCCATACTTAACTTTAGAGCCATCAGATGCACACACATCTAACTCCTTCTTTCCTTCGTCTTTCTCAAAAAACTCGATCTCTTTATTTTCTATCATCCCTTGGACTACTTGCTTAAACTCTTCAAAACACTGAATATCGTGACCCTCTTACTGGTTGTACTCACAATACAGCCTGCAACCTTCTAATATACTCTTCTTCAATCACATTCACATTAGAGGGGACCTGACTTTTGACACGCATACTTTAGAGCCATCAGATGCACGTACTCACAATACGGCCAGTCAATTAGGCGTGCCATACATAACTGTTGGAACACCCACCTTATAGGGGACCTGACTTCGGACACACTTACTTTAGCTAGCCTATCCTCTATTACTCGAGACTGGGACCGTGTTCTGTACGAATGAGGAATGGTTGAAAATTTAAAGAACCAAAATGTAATTTTCACTCTCTCAAAATAAAAAGTCTTTTAATTAAATTCAAATAATTAAACAAAATATGCAAATAAATGTGTAGTGTATGAATGCAAAGAGCAACACTGAGTTTGGAAAATATCATCATTAAACGACTTGCATTAATTGGAACATTGTCTTGTTACAATGATTGATGAAAACTAGCTACTCATACAGTCCTACACTAGCATCCACGTTGAGGGTCTCCCTCAAAATCCTAACACTCCTTCTTTTCTTGAATGCATCGCCTTCCCATTTACACATACTAGTCCAACTTGGCGCCTAAGTCGACGATCTCCCTCAAAATCCAAACAACCTTCTCCCCCACATCGTTCGATTCATCCATACAACCATCAAGCTCGGTAGCGTCCTCGGCCAAAAACTATACCTTCACGACAACCTCTCGTTTTCGAGCAGTCCACTGTGCCAATTCTTGTTCTTGCCTCCAAATAGTATTGGCGACAAAAAGCAACTGTTATAAAGTCGGCATTGGACGCACTTGAATCGCCCCTCTAAGGCCATCGATACGGTCCTTGAGCTATTGGACCTTAGTTTCTAGCTCATCAACATGACTCTTCAGAGCCTGATTTTCTAACCCGATGGCCTTCAGTTTACTGGTGGATCCCTTGTGTTTGAAAAGAGGCCTCTCCAAATTCTTCACTTGATCCTTCAAAGTCCCGTTCTGGTGTTGTTCCCTTTCAAGCTACCCGGAATACTCAGTCCATAAGTTTTTTATTTCTTGAGTCAAAGCTTGCACTTGGCTCTTATACTCATGGTACCCCTTTTTTATAATTCTTGGCTCTTGCTCTTTCTTCCCTGAGGCGAAGCTCTAATCCTTGGCTCGGTCCACCTTCTGCAACTCTCTTAGCCATGTTTAGTCTTTGTAGCTTTTGGATCTCTTCTTTCTCTAACCCGAGTTCAAGTTCCAACTCATCGTTCTTCTTTTACAAACCTTTGATGTCTCCTTCAAATCACACCTTCTCTAACTCGAAGTCGAACCTTTCCTTCTTAGCCCTCTCTTCAAGCTGTTCATATTTCTTTTGCTCTTCTTCAAGTTGCCTTCTCATCAGATCTGCTTCATTGGGAAGTGAAGCTAACCTTTCTTCGATGGTTCTCCTCCCATTCGGGTTTAGTTGAGGAACATTATCGTCAATGCGGTTAAACCTCCACACCTCATATTCCAGAGTGACCATATAAGGAGCATTCAAAATCCCAACATTCCTTGTGTTATTCCATGCCGATGAAGCGGTATACGCCATTCCTTTGTAACCTTTGTATCTCTCATAGTCATTGTTGAATTCCTTTAAACCATCCGGGGCCGGTACGAATTGTTTCGATCCATACTGTCTCAAAACCAAGAGGGGTGCGTAAGCCGTATGCCCCTAAAGACCAAGTAAGGGTACCCACGAATACATCCCACACCTATAAAGGATGTTCCTTGCTGACAACCATGGAGCCCTCCAAACTATGTCTTTGTCACTGAAATTTCGGAGAACATCTAGCCAAACCTCCTCGGATCTTTTCGTGGGCCAATCATATTTTCGCAAAAAAATCCTCCAAGGGTGAGAACTTACATTCATAAACAGATCTTGAGAAGCTGACATCAGTCCAAAGGTGGCTATAGAACCAAGCTGTCAAAAGTTAGAGGCACCCTAAGAAACGACCTCCCCCATGCTTCCAACAGAACCTCAAAGATTGGAAAGTTTCTGACAAGATCACAAGCACTGGATTACCCTCTTCAAGCAAACGATCGAATAGATCCAAAATTGTTGGGTGAATGAGGCCTAGAGCCTTAGGGAAAAGCACCAATCCGTAGATCAAGAGTGCGAAAAGATTACGCTGAACTTGCCCCGCAGGATGTACTGATTCTACAGCCAAAATCCATTCTACTTTAAGGTACTCCCTTTTGTTCCAAGTTGTTACCTGATGGCCGACCCATGTCATCAAAGTGTCTGAAAATTTCTGAAGCTTCACCCGGAAGGGCTTGTTCTTGCTAGTCTTAGAGTAGACACGATTCACCTTAATCTTCTTACAATTGACTAAGTCCTGATACTCCTCAATCGTCGGGGTTAATTCCAAGTCACCAATCGTGAAACAACTATAGGCCAAATTCCAAAAACCTACCAAACCCTAAAATAGCGATTGATCGACCGGAACATATAATAGATACGCAATGTCACTATATTCGCTTTTGAAGGCATTTCTCGTCTCAAAGTCCTAATTGTTCCAAACATGCTTTAATTCGGACACATCATCAAACTACGTATTCATGAAGGCCTCATTTGCCATTTCTGATCTGAACTCGGCTGAAACACTGTCACCCTCATGTTGTTGCTCTCCTTCAGACCATAGTTGCACATCCGAATTCTTTTTATCATTACTTCTGACCATGTCGCTCATTGATTTTGCCTTTAATTTCAGACTATTTCGAACTCAATGTGCTCTTTATGTCATGATGAAATATGCAAAATAAGGGGAAAAAACAAGAAAAGAAAATGCGTTAGTTACACGATAAACATAAATTAGAAGGCAAGGAGAATTAAGTACAAGCAAAATAAAGAAGGCAAGCAATTAACAAGACGACCCTAGCCATCCTAAGCTCTATGGTTATCTGCATGGCTCTAATGGGGTGGGCTTCTTATATTCTCACGCATGAGCTTGGTTCTATGAAGGGTACCCGAACCTATCTCATCACATACTAAGGCGACAAGAACCCCAATTCTAGCCCATTACAAGCTTGCGAATTGGTTTTGGTTTGAGGGAAAGCACGACCTAATGACGTGGAGGGCTGCTTATGTGTCAAAGGCGTGGATTCCGAAAGTGAATTACCGACCCGTAGAGGGATACTCACGTGGGTATGGTCGTTTCACTCCCACTTAAGGGATAAAGATCGGGTATAGAGCTTGATGATCATGATGCAACACATGTCGGTGACTCCTTAGTAATTAAATGAAGAATTAATTCGAATGCCACCAATTTTAAAAGCCTGTACAATTTAAGTCATATTTTCAAAGAAGATCAAACTCATTAAATTCACTTTAAACTTTGAGTAATTTCCATCGATTAAAGGAAACAAGTATTTTATTGGCTTAACTTTCTTTTTGTTTTGCAAAACAAAAATTTGTCCCTAGTGAAGTCGCCAAACTCTAATGACTTTTTTGAAAACAAAACTTTTTAAGTGACCCTCTTTTTGAAAGAGATTTATTAAAAGGGGATTTTCTTCTAAAAATTCATGTTTTGGAAAACGGTGAAAACTTGGAGTCGCCACCGGCCACTAAGGTAGGTCGGGCACCACAAAACCAGAGATTCAATTTTAAAAGGGTTCGGGAGTTGGTCACGTGTGGGAAAGGGTTAGCACCCCCATCACACCCGGAAATCGGTACAAATTACTTGTTGCCTTTAATCGATAGAAATTACTTAAAATCTGAAGTGAATTTAATTAGATGTTCTTAAGTGAGAATTTGACTTAAATGGTGCGGGCTTTATCAAATCGTGGCTTTGGAATTAATTGAGTATTTAATTAAAAAGGATGGCGGTACACCGAACCATAGACTAAACAGGCATCATATAAGATCGATTGTCGTGTTAGTTTAGGGTTCAGATCTCGTGCATCACCTTTATGCATGATGCAAGGAAATAAGAAGTGATGACGTGATATTTCCATTTTTAACTATTGCTTACCTAGAAACGATAAGAATTAACCCAAATATTTGGTCAACATCCATTAAGCTTGGACTGTTTTGACGCGAATACCGGGGTTAATAGATAGCACTCTTTTGTATGTTCAAAATTAATTAATTAACATGGCAAACTATTAACGGTTTCATGAGTGATAAGTATAAGATGCATGTCATAGAAAATGTAACCCCTTAGCCCGGCCTAGACGCCTGACCAGAACTAAGAAGATTACACGGGGAAAATCAAAATCAACTCGTAAAAGTCAACCTCGATTGGCGACCTTTTTTTTTCTTTTTATCTTCTCTAGATACATGATATTAACCTATGTGTCCAGCAAGACCATTAGAAAGAAACCGCACAACGATCAGAGTTCAATTAGGGGTTCAATTGCATACTTATGACTTTTAGGGACCATTTTGTAAATTACAGAAAATACAATGACTTTTCAGATTTTAAAGTTACTGATCCTTAATTAGTCATGTAACATACCATCACGTCAAATTTCAACTCAAACCGATCATCCAAACTCATCCAATTGATCAAATAACATTTAAGGACTAAAACGTAACATTTCAGGACTTAAGAATATACTTTTAACTGAAAATAACTAACTCGTATCGATACACCTGGGCCTGTATCGATACGCGGGAATACAATAGCAAAAGTTGGGAAGAACGTATCGATACGCTTCCCCGCGTATCGGTACGACCTTCAAACTTGGCTAGGGCGTATCGATACGCGGGCAAATCGTACCAATACCCCTGTATCGAAAAGCTTGAAATTTGCTTTAATGTATCGATACACTTCCCCGTGTATCGATACGCATACCAGATATTCACTTCCAACAGCCACCTAAACACATTTAACAATTCCTAAACATGTTCTAAACATCCATTCAAGTAATAATCAATGTTGGAAACCAATACACATCAAACATCAACCATATCACAAGCTTCAAACTGGCAATTCGAAGAGAAACATTAGCTACTCAAGCATGCCTTTAAACATAAGTCACAACATAGCTAAAAACACCATAAGCAAAAATATAAACCATATAGAGGCCACATACAAAACCAAATAGGCAAACCATCATATCTCAGCTAAGAAATACCAAGATTAATCTTCCAAACCAAGGTACTAATCCCCCATTGCCAAAATCTACTTATTTAAATTCTCCAAAGTTCATACTTGAGTTCGAGTGACAACTTAGGTGCCTTCACTTGCTACTCCTCGGCCCTCAAGCTTAGTTATCTGCATAGTTGGAAAAAGAGGAGCGTAAGCACACTTGCTTAGTGAGGGTAAGCTCAAGAACACACCAACAAGTAGTTTTTAAAACACAAGTTTAAACCATATCATGCTCAATCTCCTTTCATGCTTTCAAAACCAAAGCAAACCATTCTTTAAATCATGTTCCACATGTATCACTAACCACATGCATTGCTCTCAATGCAAATCCACATTAAGCCTCACTTGCTTAATTCACATGCATAGAGTCATCCAATGCAACATCTCAACATCATGCATCTCATGCACAATAAACCATTATGCATTCATTTAAAACATAATACATGGGTAACATCAATAGCACATATATTGGCATTTAGCACCCGTCATATGCTCACCCCTATCCGTTGTGATAGACTCACCTCTATCACTTTCATACACAATATCAGATACATTGACTCATACAGGCTCACCCCTAAACTCAATGATGGCTCACCTCATCTTAATGGCTACGAATGGAATTAGGCTCACCCCTAACCCACAATGATAGGCTCACCGCTATCACCCGCAATAGGCTCATCCATATTACGTCATGTAGCTAGACACACGTACGATTTATAGATTATAGTGCACTCACATCCTATTGGTCGACCAACGTATCCGAGTATTAAAAATAGATCAAACCCATGCCAATATATCCTTAAAAACCATGTTAACTCACTGTTTTTAATGCATCACCAAAATCATCACATATCCCAAATTACACATGCCTTTAAACAACAAAAATCATACATACAGGATCGTACCATCTTTTATTCGAACCAAACCTTTTCATGGGATAAACACAAGCAAAACCATGCATAACAGTGAGTAACAATCATCATCAAAACATGAGCATGATATACCATGGAGTCCATTTCAAAACCGAAAACCGAGAGAACAAGAAACTATACTTATTTCCGAGATTAGCTAAGCCTTTCAAGCTTACACTAACCTCCCAATACATCATATCCAAGCTTACAAAGGTTTAACAACATGTCCACTCACCGACAACGCGAACCCTTGCTCGCCGACACGAAAATCACTCTTCCGGAGCCTCCAAAAATGTCTCGTTTGCTTCCGAATCAAGATCCCCTGTTTTCACATCATCAATGTAACAACGGGTGAGTCGCCACCAATCTTTAGTTTTACTCTAGGTGCGATTGGAACACCTGAAAAACCTGATTATTTTAATAAAACTTGTTTTTATTAAAACAACGAGCTTTGCTCTGCGAAACCAGAAAATAGGTTCGGGAGTCGGTTACGTGTGGGGAAGGATGAGCACCCCCACAACGCCCAAAATTGGTACCTATCGATTACGTAATGTCTTAACGGTGGAATTATGAATTCGAATATAATTTATCAATGTGATCCTTTAAAATATTTAAACGAATATTTTTGTAGAAAAGAAAATTTACACCCCAACACCCGGGGTATAATTTTAGTATGTAAAAGGAATTTACGCCCCTACGTTCGGGGCATAATTTCCGGTAGATTCCCGACTGAAGGGAATTTACTTTAAAAATTATAATTTAAGATTAAAAATAATACTTTGTAATAGGACTAAAGGAAAGCGGCACCCTTACGCTCGGGGTACGTTTTTCATGATAACCCCTAATAAAAGTTTTTTAGTTAAAATTCAATTAAACAATATAAATGAATATATTTAATTTAAACATTGCATACAAAATAAAATTAAAATATAGAAACATGACATATAAAATAAAAACATACCAACAAATATAAAAACATCTTATATTTCATACAAAAATATTTATTACAAAAAGACCACATTAAAATAAATACAAAGATAAGGATCAAAATTTACCCTACTAGAAGCTCGAAATAAGAACTTCACCCAACCCCTAGCAGGATCTCCGCATCACCTCACTACAACTCAAAAATTGATTCGAACCAACCTCGATAGGGCCTCCAATCGAATCAACTGTTCGAACCATTAAAAGGGCACTGCCCCTAAGGTTCGAAAGGGCACTGCCCTTTTCTTGCGCCATTTCTATGGCTTCATTTGTGTGTGCTTTGGCTTTGCTACCTCCCCTATTTATAGTAAAAGGGGGAGGGGATGAGTCATGGCAAGGGGTGCGTAGATGCCTTGCATGGCATCCACGGTAGTTTGGTTTTTTTTTGCCTTTTTTTATACCTTTTTTTTTACTTTTTTTCCTTTTCATTTTTTATAATAATAAGGTTTATTTATTATTGGTTATTTTAGACCCAAAAATGGGTTACTACAGCTGCCCCTCTTTTCTTATTGTTGTATAACGACAATGAAGTAAAGACAAAAAGGAACCCATTTTAATTTGGTCTAGTTTGGCTCTTTTCTTCTTGGCACATTCTTTTCTGCTTCACTAATCCGCTTAGCCGCCCTAATAAACAAAATTTTCAAGAGGAGGAGATCTGTTGTAGAAGCTCATAACTTTGGCTTGCCACGACTCTAACAGTGAAGCAATACATGCAGAAAACTTGACCTAGCTGCGACACTAACAGAGCGGCAAGGTCTACAAAACTTGATCCATTTGTAACATAGAACACTTAACAAGGTAGCTTGATCTGGAGGAGAAAAATTGATCCACTGCAACTCTATAGATACGAGAAGACCTGAATAAGGTTCGATCATCTGCAACTCCATTGATGCGAGAAGATCTGAGGAAGGGTCGATCATCTGCAACTCTATCAATGCGAGAAGATATGAAGAAGGGTCGATCATCTGCAACTACATTGATGCGAGAAGATCTGAAGAAGGGTCGATCATCTGCAACTCCATTGATGCTAGAAGATCTGAAGAAGTGTCGATTTGCTGCAACTCTATTGATGCGAGAAGATCTGAAGAAGGGTCGATTTGCTGCAACTCCATTGATGCGAGAAGATCTGAAGAAGGGTTGATCTACTACAACTCCATTGATGCAAGAAGATCTGAAAAAGGGGTGATCTACTACAACTCCATTGATGCTAGAAGATCTGAAAAAGGGTCGAACTACTGCAACTCCATTGATGCTAGAAGATATGAAGAAGGGGTGATCTACTGCAACTCCATTGATGCGAGAAGATCTGAAAAAGGGTCGATCTACTGCAACTCCATTGATGCTAGAAGATCTGAAGAAGGGGTGATCTACTGCAACTCTATTGATGCGAGAAGATCTGAAAAGGGGTCGATCTACTGCAACTCCATTGATGCTAGAAGATCTGAAAAATGGTCGATCTACTGCAACTCCATTGATGCTAGAAGATCTGAAAAATGGTTGATCTACTGCAACTCCATTGATGCTAGAAGATCTGAAGAAAGAGTGATCTACTGCAACTCCATTGATGCTAGAAGATCTAAAAAAAGGGTCGATCTACTGCAACTCCATTGATGCTAGAAGATCTGAAGAAGGGGTGATCTACTGCAACTCCGTTGATGCGAGAAGATCTGAAAAAGGGTCGATCTACTGCAACTCCATTGATGCTAGAAGATATGATAAAGGGTCGATGTACTGCAACTCCATTGATGCTAGAAGATCTGAAGAAGGGGTGATCTACTGCAACTCCATTGATGCGAGAAGATCTGAAAATGGGTCGATCTACTGCAACTCCATTGATGCGAGAAGATCTGATTAGTACTGGAATTCCGTCAACGAGACGAGGAAGAGTGTCCCTGGTTTACACTTCTTTTGCATTTTTCCCAAATGCACAGGTATGAACGGATTTGATTTGCCTTTACCGGTAGTCGTTTGCTCCGGGCTAGTTGTATCATTCCTCTAGGTACAATCAATTTATACCAATCATGAGATTGGATTTTTCCAAAGGATTTATTTTCCTTGGACCATTCGTTATAATGGATTTTCGATGGGCATCTGAATTGCCCATTGTCTTAAACATAACCGTGTTTAAGCATGTTATTCCGACATTTCTGTCGGCTTTCGAATTTGCATTTTTCCCAAATGCATAGGGATCAACGGTTTTGACTTGCCTTTACCGGTAGTCGTTTTCTCCGGGCTAGTTGTACCATTCCCCTGGGTACAATCAGTTTATACCAATCATGAGTTGGATTTTTCCAAAGGATTTATTTTCCTTTGACCATTTGTGACAATGGATTTTGATAGACATTTGAATTGTCCATTGCCTTAAACTTAACCGTGTTTAAGCACGTTATGCTGACATTTCTTTTGTCTTTCGAATTTGCATTTTTCCCAAATGCACAGGGATCAACGGTTTTGACTTGCCTTTACCGGTAGCCGTTTGCTCCGGGCTAGTTGTACCTTTCCCCTGGGTACAATCAGTTTGGACCAATCATGAGATTGGATTTTTCCCAAGGATTTATTTTCCTTGGACCATTCGTGAAAATGGATTTTCGATGGACATCTGAATTGTCCATTGTCCTAAACTTAATCGTGTTTAAGCACGTTATGCCGATTTTTTGTCGGCTTTTGGATTTGCATTTTTCCCAAATGCACAGGGATCAACAGTTTTGACTTGCCTTTACCGGTAACCGTTTGCTTCGGGCTAGTTGTACCATTCCTCTGGGAACAATCAGTTTCTACCAATCATGAGATTAGATTTTTCCAAAGGATTTATTTTCCTTCGACCATTTGTGATAATGGATTTTCGATGGACATTTGAATCATCCATTGTCTTGTGTTTGAGCACATTGTGCCGACATTTCTGTCGGACTTGTCAAAAATAGCTTCGATTCTGCCGCGATTTTGATGAAGGAACACAATTTTTTATAACATTGATGAGGAAAAGATTTGGAAATCAAGAAATTTTTGTTGACCAAGCTACAACACCTGACGAAGAGGCATGGTCTAAAGTGATTTTGATCCAGCTACAACACCGACGAGGTGGCAAGATAGAAAGTTCAGTTTTGGTCAAGCTACAACCTCGACGAAGAGGCATGATCAGAAGTTGATCGAGCTACAACAACTAACGAAAAGGCACGGTCTGAAGTTTGATCTGCTATGGTCCTGTCGTCGTAGCATGATCTAGGCTTTGATCTAGTTGCACCTATTGCGGCGAAACTAGACTTGGGACATATGATCTGCTGCAACTCTGATGAAGCGGCATGATCTGAGGTTTAATCTTCTACGGCTCTGTTGTCATAGCATGATATGGGCTTTGATCTAGCCCTACCTATTGTGGTGAAAATAGACCTGAGAAATATGATCTGCTGAAACTCTGACGAAGCAGCATGATCCGAGGTTTGATCTTCTATGACACTGACGGAGAAGTAGGATCTCGAATTCAATTTGTTCAAAATTTGAACCGCCATTTTCGGGTTTTCAACTCAAAATCTTCTTTGGTCTCAAGAAGCCTTTTGCGGGTTTTGAACCTTTCTTTTCTTAATTTTGTCAAGGCGCCTTTTCATGTTTTCACTTTGTTGTGTTTTTTCTTTTTCTTTTCTAGATTTTTCATTTTCTTGAAATCTAAAGATGAGCTCAGAAGAAAATGTTTGGTCTAGTCGCACCATCAATGGCGAAAGTAGACCTGGAACAACAATTGGCGTGTTGCATTATCAACATCAAAACGAACTCTAGAGGATGTAGGATATGTTACATCGTGGCGGGGAGTGACAACCCTCTTGGGCTTTGAACATCTTGTCTGTTCTTGGAAAAGTAATAAGCAAGAATTAGGTGACCTATTTCTTTGCATCTTCAAGAAGACATGATCTGTTGGTATGTTTATTACGCTGCAACCTCAGGGAAATGATCTGTTCCACTACGAATTCAAGGTAACAGATTTGCTATCGAATTCGAGTCGGTTACGTGTGGGGAAGGATGAGCACCCCCACAACGCCCAAAATTGGCACATGTCGATTACGTAATGTCTTAACGGTGGAATTATGAATTCGAATATAATTTATCAATGTGATCCTTTAAAATATTTAAACGAATATTTTTTTTAGAAAAGAAAATTTACACACCAACACTCGGGGCATAATTTTAGTATGTAAAAGGAATTTATGCCCCTACGTTAGGTGCATAATTTCCGGTAGATTCTAGACTGAAGGGAATTTACTTTAAAAATTATAATTTAAGATTAAAAATAATATTTTGTAATAGGACTAAAGGAAAGCGGCACCCTTACGCTCGGGGTACGTTTTTCATCATAACCCATAATAAAAGTTTTTGATTTAAAATTCAATTAAACAATATAAATGAATATATTTAATTTAAACATTGCATACAAAATAAAATTAAAATATAGAAACATGACATATAAAATAAAAACATACCAACAAATATAAAAACATCTTAATTTTCATACAAAAATATTTATTACAAAAAGACCACATTAAAATAAATACAAAGATAAGGATCAAAATTTACCCTACTAGAAGCTCGAAATAAGAACTTCACCAACCCCTAGCAGGATCTCTGCATCACCTCGCTACAACTCAAAAATTGATTCGAACGAACCTCGACAGGGCATCCAATCGAATCAACTGTTCGAACCATTAAAAGGGCACTGCCCCTAAGGTTTGAAAGGGCACTGCCCTTTTCTTGCGCCATTTCTATGGCTTCATTTGTGTGTGCTTTGGCTTTGCTACCTCCCCTATTTATAGTAAAAGGGGGAGGGGATGAGTCATGGCAAGGGGTGCGTGGATGCCTTGCATGGCATCCACGGTAGTTTAGTTTTTTTTGCCTTTTTTATACCATTTTTTTTCTTTTTCATTTTTTTATAATAATAAGGTTTTTTATTTATTTATTATTGGTTATTTTAGACCCAAAAATGGGTTACTACAATAAAAAAAGAGATCCAAAAGCATTAAAATGCATTTCAACACCCGCAACAAAATACAAACTCGTTGCTCACCCAAACCACACCAATTTACTCATCCGAAACAACCAAAAACTCAATTTATTTCTTCCTAAACCATGCCTAGCCATCATACATCACTTTCAATCATTTATAAACATCAAAATACATCCAAAATCAACCTAAACTTATCCTTATACCTCCAGCAACACAACTTCACCATTTCACCTCAAAAACTCAACTAAAACTATCATAAAACTCAAGGATCTCAAGGATTTCAGAATCTATATCACTAAAACACTTTCTCAACAACATAATCATCTCAAAACTCAATTAGAATCCATCTAAAGCAGAGCTCATCAAAAAAATCCGAAAATCAAGAATTAAATCACAATTTTGCAAGATTTTGATCTTAAACCATAACTATTATCAAAACTCAGTTCAAAACATCAATTGAGAGTCAATAATCTTGGGAATTTCAATAAAGAATCTTGATTAGAGGTTGAGAACGGGATTTACCTCCAATCCTTGCTTTCCTCAATGGATAACAAGTTTTTGCTTCACAAATCTTGAAGAAATTGAAAAGGATTCTTTGAAATGAAAGAGAAATCAAGAACAGAAATTTTGGGAGAATAGAATTCTGAAGAAAATGATTTAGAATGGTGTTTGGCTGAAAATGAGAAGAGAAAAGTAGTTACGTAACTAAAATCTCCCAAATTAACTATTTAATTAATAAAATAAATAAAACCTTTTTAATCCGAATAATTAAAAACCATTTTAAGCACATGTCATATTAAGGAAAGGCTTAATTGCCATAAAGCTCCCTAAAGATTCTAAGACTTTGACTCTCCCTTTTGAAAATTGCATTTTTCACAGTTTTAAAACTTTACATTTTGGTCAGTACCCAAAATGTACTACCTCTAGAACTCTTTTTGTAAAATTGTTTTGACCAACCTCTTAAACAAAATTTTAGAGGATTTTATCAATTTTCCCCAATTTTTTAGCCTATCCCGATCCTTGATTTCCCTAAATCTCCTAACGCGATTCGAACTATTTCCGACCGGACCGGTCCGATCCGATGTCTAAAACATCTAGGCCCAAAACCAGGGCGTTACAACTCTCCCCCACTTAGGAAATTTCATCCTCGAAATTTTACCTAAAGGAAAAAGGTGCGGAAACTGCTTCAGCATGTCCGCTTTGCTCTCCCAAGTGGCCTCCTCAACTCCCCGGTGTCGCCACAACACCTTCACAAGTTCTATCGTCTTGCAACGAAGAACTTTGCTGCTCACATCCAGAATCCTCACTGGTTCCTCATCATAAGACAAATTCGGATTCAACTTTATCTCCTCAATAAGCATCACATGCGAAGGATCCGATCTGTACCTTCGCAACATCTAGACATGAAACACATCATGAATCTTTTCCAGCTCGGAAGGCAATCTCAACGGTTATGCCACTGGGCCAATACGCTCTACAACCTTATAAGGCCAAGTGAACCTCGGGCTAAGCTTACTCTTACGCCCAAATCTCATCACCTTCTTCCAAGGTGATACCTTCAAGAACACACGTTCGCCAACCGCAAACTCGATCTCCTTACCCTTTAGATCCGCATAAGACTTTTGTCGATCAGATGATGCCTTCAAACGCTCACAAATGAGCTTCACCTTCTCGGTGGTTCCTTTCAACATGGTCGGCATCGAAATCAACTTTTTCCCAATTTCTGCACAACAAAATGGGGTTCTACATCTTCTCCCATACAAAGCCTCGTAGAGAGCAATCTGGATACTCGCTTGATTACTATTGTTATACGCAAACTCAACCAACGACAAGTGCTTCTCCCAAGAACCCTGAAAATCAATGACGCAGCATCTCAACATATCCGTCTGAGGATGATAAGAAGTACTGAAATTCAACCATGTACACAAGGCTTGATGCAGACATTCCTAAAACCACGATGTAAACCTCAGATCCCTATCCGACACAATGGACTTTGGCACACCGTGCAACCGCACAATCTCAGCAATATACAGCTCCGCCAACTTATCCAAGGGATACGTAGTATGCACTGGCAAGAAATGTGCACACTTTGTAAGGCGATCCACAATCACCCAAACCAAGTTCTTCTTTGATGATGACAAGGGCAAACCGGACACAAAATCCATAGTAATTCTTTCCCACTTCCATTCTGAGATTCTCAAAGGTTGCAATAACCCAGAAGGAACCTGATGTTCAGCCTTCACTCTCTGACACACCATGCAGTTGCTGACGAAATCAGCAACATCCTTTTTCAACCCCACCCAGTAGTACTCAACCTTCAGACCATGGTACATCTTCGTACTACCAGGGTGCATAGCGAAAGGACTACTATGAGCTTCCGTCAGAATAGTGCGCCTAACCTCAACATCATCTGGCACCACTATTCGACTCCCAAAACACAAGACCCCGTCATCACTAAAACTGAAATCTGGAGGCTTACCCTTCCCAATATCCTGAACATAGGGAACAAGAGAATCATCTGACAACTACTTTTCTTTGATCAACTGAATCAGAGATGGTTTCACTTGCAATTAAGTGATAAGACAACCATCTCTCGATATGCTCAAGCGAGAAAACATCACCATCAACTCCACAACCACTTTTCTGCTCAAAGCATCAGCCACAACATTAGCCTTGCCTGGGTGATACTCGATCGACAGATCATAATCCTTAAGCAGTTCTACCCAACGACGTTGCCTAAGATTCAACTCCTTCTGAGACGTTAGATACTTTAAACTCTTATGATCTGTGAACACCACACACTTCTCACCATACAGGCAATGCTTCCAAATCTTCAAGGCAAACACAACACTTGCAAGTTCAAGATCGTGAGAACGGTAGTTACGCTCATGCACCTTCAATTGCCTAGATGCATAGGCTACTACCTTACCCTCCTGCATCAACACACAACCCAAACCAACAATGGACGCATCACTATAGACCTCAAACTCCTTACCAGACTCAGGTTGAATCAGGACAGGAGCTTGCGTCAAAGCTTCCTTCAGCTTCTCAAAAGCTTGTTGCCTTGCATCCGTCCACTCGAAACGAACATTCTTCTGCAACAACTTAGTCAATGGTGCAACTATCTTCGAGAAACCCTCGACGAATCTACGGTAATACCCAGCTAAACCAAGAAAACTTCACACTTCTGTCACTGGCTTGGGCACCTTCCAATTCATCACTACCTCAACTTTCTGTGGATCAACACGAATACCCTCAGCTGATACAACATGTCCAAGGAAGACTGTAACTCCCCGATTTTGGGCCTAGATGGTTTCGAGTTCGGATCGGACCAGTTGGGAATGGTTCGAATCTTTAAGGAAGATTTAGGGAACACCTAGTTCGGGATGTTTTAAAAATATGGAAAAATGTCTAAAAATCCTCATTTAATATGTGAATAATTATGGTGAAATCAATTTTACAATATAACGTTTGGAAATACTACATTTCGGTGTAGTGACCAAACCGTAGTTTTTGCAAAAGTGGAATAGTGACTGTTTTGTAAAGGATTGAAACTTTGAATCTTTAAGGAGCTAATTTTACCTAAATGTTTTTCATCAAATTTTTCCTTAATTTGTGTGTTTTTAATAATGCTTTATTAAAAGGAATTAAAGGTTAATTAAAAAGAAAAACTACTTTGACTTTTCAAAACTACTTTTCACAAATTCCCTCTCATTTCATCTTCTCTCAAATTCTTGGTAGCCAAACACTTTTCCTCCAGCAAATAACCTTTGATTTTCATTCCAAATCATGAGATTTCAATAGTCTTTTGATCCTTAATCAAATCCTCATCAAATCCTCTCAATTTCCACATTGAGTTTCAAAGAAAACTTGCCCAAATCAAGGAGAATTCTTCCATTAGAGGTAAGCTTCTTCCTTCTCCTCTAATGATCAGTTCTTTACTGAAATTCCCAAGTTATCAATCCTTTCTTGATGATTTTTGAGCGGTTTTAATGTTAGAAACAAGAAATTGTGTTGGAACTCAAGATTTTGGAAGAGATCTTGATGATTTTCGTTGTTTGTCTTTAGGCTCTATTTTGAGGTTGATTTTTGATGTATTTTGGATGTTATTTGATGTTACAAATGAGGTTTTATCAATCAAATCCCGAATAGGCTTGGATTCCTATGTTTTGTATGATAGAATGGTGGTTTTGGGGGTGATTTTGGTGTTCTGTCATAGCTGGAGGTATAAGGACGAGTTTGAGGTGGTTTTTGATGTTAATTGATGTTTATAAATTGTTAGAAGTGATATATCTTGGCTGGGCTTTGATTTGGGAGAGTTTGGAGATGATTTCAGTTGTGTTTGGTAGCCGAAATGTGGATTTTGAGTAGAGCAGCGAGATTAGATGTTTGGCTGATGATTTTAATGCATGACGATGCATTAATCCTCTGTTCTTATGTGTTATAAATATGGGAGACATCTTCGAACACATTAGGTGTTGATCCGGAAGTGCCGGAAGCATAATTAGTGTTTTGACGAGCAAGGCGAAACGTAATCGGTGAGTGAAAATGTGATTTCCTACTTTATAACTCCTTGAGCGTGCTCTTGGGAGCTTAGTGTAAGTTTGATACACTTAATTAAGCTCAAGTGTAAGTGTTTCGTTAATCCCTCTCTTGAAAATGTGATATGTTGGATGAAAATGCATTTGATGTAAGAGTGGATTTGTTTACTGTTTTTAAGCATGTTTTAGCATGGTTTAATGCTGGGTTTTAATGTCATTATGTTAAGGATGCACTAGGTAAGTGATCCTTGGTTTTCATATGAGAATGCATATGATGTTAAGCATGTATGCTCGTGTAAATGGCATTGTGGTTATGCTTGAGAAACAGTGGATTAATGTGGATAAATGATTAAATTGGCAAGTGATGAAAATGGTTTTTGGTTAGTTTAATCGGATATAGTTAGCCGTCTATAGGGTTGGGTGCACCGTAAGTAAGGTCGCCTTGGATGTTGAGGGGTTGTGATTGTACCGTAAACTCCATCCAAGTACCCTAACGATTGAGGTAAGATCACAACGGTGGTTGAAAATTCCATGTGTGGATCTCGTGTCATGTGTCCCTTACTCTCGTTAGTGGAATTATACAACTACCGATGAGTGGTGTTGAAGGGTTTTGATTGTACCGTTATACTCCACCACAGGTGTCACAACAATGGAGGGATTGCTCTTGTGTGTGAGCCTTGTGTAGTCCGGTAGTGTGTATGAAGCGTGTGGGACAACTCTTGTAATACGTGTATTCGATTGTGTCTTGTGTTGAAATGGTTTGGGGACTATCACTTGAAAGCCAATCTAATGTATTTGAATATAATGCATCATGAGATGCTTGTAAATGTTGCAAGGTTGCATGAGAAATATGTATATGATGCAAGAAAGCATGTGATGCTTGTTAAAGCATGAGCAAAGGTTTATATGCTGTTGTAATTGATGCATGTGTGCATGGGATTTCAAAAGTGCATTGAAGTCTTGAGAAGACTTGTTTTATAAAGGCATGTAGAGTAGAATGTTGCTTTTGCAAATCATGAGTTGAGCATTGATGAATATTGTCAAGCGGTCCTCACTATGCTTAGTGCTTACGCTCTTTTGTTTTATCAAAGCAAAGAATTGAACATTTGAAGGTAGCTCACGAGCAAGAGACATCCAAGATTTTCATTAAAGAAATGTATGTGGTTCATCCTTAGTGTAATAAAAGGCAATGGGTGGGAATTTATACTTTGGAAGGTTTGAGAATGTTTCCTTACTTTGAGCATGTTGGATTGACCATATTTGAGTTGTAAATGGTCTTTGGAGTTTTGATTTTAGATTATTTTGGAGTTTTGACTTGCTATGGTTTTGCTAACTAGGAAGCATATCTATAGTGCTTTTGCTTATGTAAATGTGTTATGTTTAGGCTATGGCTTCGATATGTTGATTGATGACATGTATCCTTGATGTATGCATGTTGTGGCAAGTCTCGGGGTTGGTTCGAGTACGAAAAAGCATGTTAAAGCGGAAAATTCTGCTGTCACTGGGCAGGGAGTATCGGAACACCTGCAACAGTTTCAAAACGGGCCCCTGTAATAGTCATACTGTTTCGGAACGGGTTGGGGTGTTTCGAAACATTTTGGCCACTGGAGTGACCTGTTCTGATACTGGTCTTGGAACATACCCGCGTACCGAAACAGTCAACACCGTTTCGATACAGGCGTTTTGGTACGGTGGGTGAGTGTTTCAGAACAGATTACCGTTGGATGTTGTTTGAATTATTCTAAGTTTGCATGCCTTACATTTTAGTCTTGGAAGTTGTGGATGCAATTGCATAAGCTTGGAATGTCTTTTAAAGTTGAATTTTGGCAGAGGAGCATGTAATGTGATTAATTAAATATTGGTAAACTTAAAATCCATCAAGTCCTTATATTTTCTAGAAATTACATTTTAGTCCCTAAAAGTGTTATTCTTGCAATTGAACCTTTAAATGACTTTTGTTTGCTGCGTCGTTTCTGCTACTATGCTTTGTTAACCATCTAGGTTTATAATGTGCATCTAGACAAGATTAAAATAAAAAAATGGGTCGTTAATCAAGGTTGACTTTGGTTTTCACCATGGAATCTTCGTAGTTTGGGTCTAGCGTCTAGGCCGGGCTAAGGGGGTTACAAAGACCACCTCCCTAAGCCAGAACTCACATTTTCTTAGCTTAACATACAACTAATTCTCCAACAACACTTGCAAAACTATCCTTAAGTGCTTATCATGATTGTAACAACGGGTGAGTCGCCACCAATCTTTTGTTTTACTTTAGGTGCGATTGGAACACCTGAAAACCCGATTATTTTAATAAAACTTGTTTTTGTTGTTTTTACTAAAATAACGAGTTTTGGTCTGCGAAACCAGAAAATAGGTTCGGGAGTCGGTTACATGTGGGGAAGGATGAGCACCCCCACAACGCCCAAAAATTGGTACCAGTCGATTACGTAATGTCTTAATGGTGGAATTATGAATTCGAATATAATTTATCAATGTGATCCCTTAAAATATTTAAAGGAATATTTTTGTAGAAAAGAAAATTTACACCCAACACCCGGGGCATAATTTCCGGTAGATTCCCAACTGAAGGGAATTTACTTTAAAAATTATAATTTGAGATTAAAAATAATACTTTTATAATAGGGACTAAAGGAAAGCGGCACCCCTTACGCTCGGGGTACGTTTTTCATGATAACCCCTAATAAAAGTTTTTAATTTAAAATTCAATTAAACAATATAAATGAATATAAAAAATTGCATACAAAATAAAATTAAAATATAGAAACATGACATATAAAATAAAAACATACGAACAAATATAAAAACATCTTATATTGCATACAAAAATATTTATTACAAAAGGACAACATTAAAATAGACGAGGATCAAAATTTACCCTACTAGAAGCTCGAAATAAGAACTTCACCAGACCCCTAGTAGTATCTCCGCATCACCTCGCTATAACTCAAAAATTGATTCGAACGAACCTCAATAGGGCCTCCAATCGAATCAATTGTTCGAACCATTAAAATGGCACTGCCCCTAAGGTTCGAAAGGGCACTGCCCTTTTCTTGCGCCATTTCTATGGTTTTATTTCTGTGTCCCAATTCAATTTCTTTGCCTCCCTATTTATAGTGACGGGGAGGGGGATGAGTCATGCTATTAGGGACGTAGTTGCTTGCATGCCACCCACGTAATTTCCCTCTTTTTTACTTTTCTTTTTTTTTCATTTTTTTGTTTTGTTTTTTTTCTTTTGATAAGATATAATAATACTACATAATATTATTATTCGAACAAAAATGATCAGTTATAGCCCGGACATAAAATGGGTATTACAGCTGCCCCCCTTTGCTCATTGATGTGTAACAGGTATAGAGCAAAGATAAAAGGATAACCATTTTATGTCCGTTTGGGTCTGGGTTCCTTTTTCTGGCCACGCTCCTTCTTGAACTCCGTTTGATCTGTTCGGCCGCTCTTGTAGGCAGAATCTTCAAAATGGAACGATCCACTGAGGAAATAATCTTTAGACTACGGAGACCCGTGGGAGAAGCAAAATAAGTCCAGCTTGCTACGGCTTTGACCTAACTGCGACACTGACAGAGCGGCGAGGTCTACAAAACTTGATCCATTTGTAACATAGAACACTTAACAAGGTAGCTTGATATGGAGGAGAAAGATTGATCCACTGCAACTCTATAGATGCGAGCAGATCTGAATAAGGCTCGATCATCTGCAACTCCATTAATGCGAGAAGATCTGAGGAAGGGTCGATCATCTGCAACTCTATCGATGCGAAAAGATCTGAAGAAGGGTTGATCATCTGCAACTCTATTGATGCGAGAAGATCTGAAGAAGGGTCGATCATCTGCAACTCCATTGGTGCGAGAAGATCTAAAGAAGTGTCGTCCTACTGCAACTCCATAGATGCGAGAAGATCTGAAAAGGTGCGATCTACTGCAACTCCATTGATGCGAGAAGATCTGATGAAGGGTCGATCTACTGTAACTCCATTGATGCGAGAAGATCTGAAAAGGGGCGATCTACTGCAACTCCATTGATGCGAGAAGATCTAAAGAAGGGTCGATCTACTGCAACTCCATTGATGCGAGAAGATCTGAAAAGGGGCGATCTACTGCAACTCCATTGATGCGAGAAGATCTGAAGAAGGAGTCGATCTACTGCAACTCCATTGATGCGAGAAGATCTAAAGAAGGGGCGATCTACTGCAACTCCATTGATGCGAGAAGATCTAAAGAAGGGTCGATCTACTGCAACTCCATTGATGCGAGAAGATATAAAAAGGGGCGATCTACTGCAACTCCATTGATGCGAGAAGATCTAAAGTGTCGATCTATTGCAGCTCCATTGATGCGAGAAGATCTGAAAAGGGGCGATCTACTGCAACTCCATTCATGCGAGAAGATCTGAAGAAGGGGTCGATCTACTGCAACTCCATTTATGCGAGAAGATCTAAAAAGGGGCGATCTACTGCAACTCCATTGATGCGAGAAGATCTGAAGAAGGGGTCGATCTACTGCAACTCCATTGTTGCGAGAAGATTTGAAAAGGGGTGATCTACTGCAACTCCATTGATGCGAGAAGATCTAAAGAAGGGTCGATCTACTGCAACTCCATTGATGCGAGAAGATCTGAAAAGGGGCTATCTACTGCAACTCCATTGATGCGAGAAGATCTAAAGAAGGGTCGATCATCTGCAACTCCATTGATGCGAGAAGATCTGATTAGTACTAGAATCCCTTCAACGAGACAAGGACGAGTGTCCTTGGTTTACACTTCTTTTGCATTTTTCCCAAATGCACAGGGATGAGCGGATTTGATTTGCCTTTACCGGTAGCCGTTTGCTCCGGGCTAGTTGTACCATTCCCCTGGGTACAATCAGTTTGGACCAATCATGAGATTGGATTTTTCCCAAGGATTTATTTTCCTTGGACCATTCGTGACAATGGATTTTCCATGGACATCTGAATTATCCATTCTCTTAAACTTAACCGTGTTTAAGCACGTTATGCCTACATTTCTGTCGGCTTTCAGATTTGCATTTTTCCCAAATGCACAGGGATCAACGGTTTTGACTTGCCTTTACCGGTAGTCGTTTGCTCCGGGCTAGTTGTACCATTCCCCTGGGTACAATCACTTTATACCAATCATGAGATTGGATTTTTCCAAAGGATTTATTTTCCTTCGACCATTTGTGACAATGGATTTTCGATGGAAATTTGAATTATCCATTGTCTTAAACTTAACCGTGTTTAAGCACGTTGTACCGACATTTCTGTCGGAGTTGTCAAAAATAGCTTTGATCCTCATGAGAGGACGAAGTTGAGAAATTCACATTTTTAAGATTATCCTTAAGAAAGGATGAAATTAAGAAAACCCAATTTTTGAGAAAACTATCCTTAAGAAATGACGAAATTTAAGAAAATGTGTCCTTAAGAAATGGCAGAGTTAAAAAACTCTTGTTTTGAGAAAATATGTCCTTAAGAAATGACGAAGTTAAGAAACTCCTGCTTTGAGAAAAGTTATCCTTGAGAAAGAACGGAGTTAAGAAACTTTAATTTTAAAAAAGGGTGTCTTTAAGAAAGGACAAAGTTAAGAAACTCAAATTTTGGGAAAAGGTGTCCTTAAGAAAGGACGGAGTTAAGAAGCTCTTGTTTTTGAGAAAAAGTGCCCTTAAGAAAGGACGGAGTTAAGAAACTCCAATTTTGGGAAAAGGTGTCCTTAAGAAATGACGAAGTTAAGAAACTCGTGTTTTCGAGAAAAGATTCCCTTAAGAAAGGACGGAGTTAAGAAACTCTTATTTTTGAGAAAAAATGCCCTTAAGAAAGGACGGAGTTAAGAAACTCCAATTTTGGGAAAAGGTGTCCTTAAGAAAGGACGAAGTTAAGAAAATCGTGTTTTCGAGAAAAGGTGCCCTTAAGAAAGGACGGAGTTAAGAAACTCTTGTTTTTGAGAAAAAGTGCCCTTAAGAAAGGACGAAGTTAAGAAACTCCAATTTCTGAAGAAAAAAAATGTGTCCTTAAGAAAGGGCGGTGTTTAGAAAAATCTTTAAGTAACAAGTTCCAAGTTAGCTCATGATAGTATTTATGCAGATGATGTTCATGTGCTTGCTTTTGTGATGATGCAAAGACGCATGAAATTCTTGTAGAAGTCTCTTTCTTCTGACTTAGTTTGATCTCCTGATTTTTGTTTAAAATTTGTCTCAGTAGAAGTTTGCCCCCCAGGCTTCATTGTCCTTTTCTGGATAAGGTGAATGATTCCTGCTGTCGTCTTCTTCTTTCCTTTTTGGAGGCAAGATCGGGAAAAAGTTGACTTTGGAACTTCATCGCATGAAGTTATGACCTAAAAATGAAATGGAATACTAGTTAGTAATATGTTCGGAAAATTTTGTCGTTTTTCACCTGGATGTTTGAGCTTTTTTCGTATTCGGCCTTCTTCAGGGCTAAAGGTTGGTCATTATGTTGTTGCCCCACAGTTGAGGTCTTCATCCTCTTTTCTGGACCTGTTTATAAATTCAAGACAAAAATGTGCTATGGATGCACCTAGCTTTGTGCTTAATGCATGTGTCTAGTCTACATGCATGATGACTTGAATGCATGTACAATGCATGATGATGGATATGTGAATGAGAGATTTTGATTTGCCCCTCAAAGGGGTGCCCCCGACTCTATGGTAGTCAGATATTTGCTGCTAATAAATAGTTCTCGGTGCCTCGTTTATAAGGATGCCCTCAACCTTCCTTGGTTCGATCATCTTTATGATTACTCCCTCGAGTCCCAACATTTTTGTCTGCAACTTTTCTAGAAGCGAACGCAAGGCTTGAAGTATGTTTTCGTCTCTTCTTGAAGAGCTTTCATTGTTCTTGTGGACGCGTTATGTTGCCCCTGGTCGGTCTATAAATTTGTTGTTGGTTCATGGCAGCTCATTACTTTTGGCTCTAGCAAAGTGCTATAATCGATAATTTGATGTAGTCATCTAGGGTGCAGAAGTCTGACTTGGCATCAGAGGCTCACTTCCTGAACTCGTTGAGGAAAGCTCTCAGATTGGGGCCTCGTAGGGGCATGGTGTTGGGCTCTTGTATAGGTTTAGCGTGATGAGTGCTTTATCCGGTATTTGCTGACACGGGGCATCCCTAGAACCGGTTTCAAGATTTAAAAATGCATATGCAAGGTGCGTGTCCTAGATGTGGAAGTACTGATTCATGGTTCAACTTCTGAATTTACGGGATTTATTCGCAACTTTTGAATGTTGCATCGATATCTAGGGTACTAGATTTTCTCCTGATGTTAATTTTTCAAATAGGGATTAGACGTGAATCAATACTTCATACTGATGAAATGTAAAAGTTAAAATGTTATAGTGGTGTCTTGTAATCAATGTGGAATGAATGGCCCCTATGCAGTGAGATCACCAAAGAGAAAAATGGGTTAGTTCATAATAAAAGAATTGAATGAATAAATCAAGCGATAAATAGGACAAAAATTAGTAGTAAAGAAATTGCACATATAGCAAATAAAGGCATAAAAACCTAAACAAGGCGACTGCTAGAGTTTCAGCATGGCTCTAAAAGGTTGGCTCCTACGGCTCACTATATGTGGTTCTGGTTCTAGAGTAACAGTACCCGAACTGTCGCTAGGACATCGATTCGGGAGGATACATTTCCCCAGGTCTGCACGGAGACAGAGGTCTCACGAAGACAAAGGGACCTATATCCCGGAAGCGTTTCACCATCCTACACGGAGGGAGTACCTCACGAAGGCGTGGTTTCTCGCTCCCACTTAAGGGACAGAACTCGGGTATAGAGCTCATGATATGAAAACTCAAACAATAAATTTATAAAAAAATTGTAAAAATTTTAGAAAAAAGGGATCACAAATTAATTAAATTGAAGTCATAATTTCCACCTATAGACAAAAAAAGTAATCGACTTGTGGCTTGACTCTCTAAAAAAAGATTATCTCCCCAGTGGAGTCGCCAAGCTGTAACAACGGGTGAGTCGCCACCAATCTTTTGTTTTACTTTAGGTGCGATTGGAACACCTGAAAACCCGGTTATTTTAATAAAACTTGTTTTTGTTGTTTTTACTAAAATAACGAGTTTTGGTCTGCGAAACCAGAAAATAGGTTCGGGAGTCGGTTACGTGTGGGGAAGGATGAGCACCCCCACAACGCTCAAAAATTGGTACCAGTCGATTACGTAATGTCTTAATGGTGGAATTATGAATTCGAATATAATTTATCAATGTGTTCCTTAAAATACTTAAAGGAATATTTTTGTAGAAAAGAAAATTTACACCCAACACCCGGGGCATAATTTCCGGTAGATTCCCAACTGAAGGGAATTTACTTTAAAAATTATAATTTGAGATTAAAAATAATACTTTTATAATAGGGACTAAAGGAAAGCGGCACCCCTTACGCTCGGGGTACGTTTTTCATGATAACCCCTAATAAAAGTTTTTAATTTAAAATTCAATTAAACAATATAAATGAATATAAAACATTGCATACAAAATAAAATTAAAATATAGAAACATGACATATAAAATAAAAATATACGAACAAATATAAAAGCATCTTATATTGCATACAAAAATATTTATTACAAAAGGACAACATTAAAATAGACGAGGATCAAAATTTACCCTACTAGAAGCTCGAAATAAGAACTTCACCCGACCCCTAGCAGTATCTCCGCATCACCTCGCTATAACTCAAAAATTGATTCGATCGAACCTCAACAGGGCCTCCAACCGAATCAACTGTTTGAACCATTAAAATGGCACTGCCCCTAAGGTTCGAAAGGGCACTGCCCTTTTCTTGCGCCATTTCTATGGCTTTATTTCTGTGTCCCAATTCAATTGCTTTGCCTCCCTATTTATAGTGACGGGGAGGGGGGATGAGTCATGCAATTAGGGACGTAGTGGCTTGCATGCCACCCACGTAATTTCCCTCTTTTTTACTTTTCTTTTTTTTTTCATTTTTTTTCTTTTTTTTTTGTTTTGTTTTTTTCTTTTGATAAGATATAATAATACTACATAATAATATTATTCGAACAAAAATGATCAGTTATAGCCCGGACATAAAATGGGTATTAAAATGATCTTCCTTGGTATGAGAGTACACAAGAATATCATCGATGAACACCACCACAAACTCATATAAGAATTCATAGAATACATGATTCATCATGTCCATGAAAGCAACAGGCGTGTTGGTCAAACCAAACGGCATCACCAGAAACTCATAATGTATGTACCTTGTCCAAAAAGACGTCTTAGGTACATTCACATCTTTCACCTTCAACTGGTAATACCCTGACCTCAAGTCAATCTTAGAAAACATCGAGGCTCCTCGAAACTGATCAAAGAGATCATCAATCCTTGGTAAGGGATACTTATTCTTGATCGTCAACTTGTTCAGTTGGCGATAATCTATGCACATTCGCATGTGCCATCTTTCTTCTTTACAAAAAACACCGGTGCACCCCAAGGTGATACACTCGGCCGTATAAACCCTCAATCTAGCCACTCATAAAGTTGCATTTTCAACTCCTTGAGTTCTTTAGGTGCCATGCGATAAGGATCAATAGACACCGGAGTAGTATTCTCATACAACTCGATACCAAACTCAACTTCTTTGTTTGGTGGCAACCCATGCAATTCTTTTGGAAAGACACCCGGAAAACGCAAATGGTTCTAATGTCCTGCACTCGTATATCTTTTGTGCCAGGATTCATCATATACGCAAGATAAGCTTCACAACCCATCCTTAACATACGGCTTGCTTTCAAGGCCGAAATCACATTAGACAAAAATTTTACATTCTCGCCTACTACCACCACTTCATAATCATTTGCAAGCTTTAAGGTGACCCGCTTGGTATCAAAGTCAACCATCGATTTTTGCTCATACAACCAATCCATACCAAGGATCACATCAAACCCATAAAAGGGTAATTTCATCAAATCAACAAGAAAAACATGACCCTGAACAGATAAGGGACACCTCCGATATAACTTCCTAGTAATTACCGTCTCACCAAAAGAACTAGTCACTTGCATTCCTACTTCTAGCAGCTCAACAGGTATATCAAGCAAATGTGCATGCTCGCTCAAGATTTAAGAAAGTGTGGATCCAAAATCAATCAAAGCCAACAATGATAAAAACTGTTGAACAAAGGTACATGCAATGACATCAACATCGTTGCGCTCCTCGCACTGAGCATAAACCCTCGCAGGACCACCTACTTCAGGCTGAACTGCCACAACATGAGCGATGCCACACTGTCCCTCATATCTCCTCTGGAAATTACCCCGATCGCGCCCACGGCCTCTCTGAGGTTCCACAGCTCACACTGGTGCCTGCCTCACCAACTGCGGACAATCACACTTCACGTGACCTTGCACTCCACAGTGCCAGCAAGTCCCTGAGACACCCCAGCACTCCCTGATGTGATGTCTCCCACAACGCTTGCAAACAGGTGCGTGAGCACCAACATTCTGACCAGGCTGTCCTCAGCCCGTTCCACCACCACCACCACCTCAATGATGATCTCTCTGGTATCCTCTATCCCGAGGCCTTTTTCCACGATCACGCCCGCCATCATGGTCGGCACCTCTCTTCCCTAAACTAGAGCCTCTCGACCGAGCCGTCATCCCCAGATTCAGTTCTATGTCCTTCGCTCCGGAGACCAGCACATCAAAGTTTGTGTACTCGGTCGCTAACACATACGTCTTAACTTCTCTTACCAATCCTTAGCGGAAATGTTCACACCTCGTCCGCTCGTCCGGTACTAACTCAGGTGCATACTGGCTCAGCCTCACGAATTGCACCTCATATTCAGAAACCGACATACTGCCTTGCACCAAGGCCATGAATTCTCGTTTCTTCTCGTCCAGATAATGGACCCCCAAAAACTTCTTCTTGAAAGCACTCACGAAAAAGGTACAGTCGATTTCATATTGTTTCATCCCAGCTGTGATAATCGTCCACCACGTATACGCATTGCCATGCAATAGCGACACTACACAACCCAGCTTCTGAACATTGTTACAATTCATCAGTCTCAGGATTCGCTTGGTACTTTTGAACCAAGCCTCAGATCCCTCAGGAGACAATCCTATAAACTCAGCACCGCCCAGACTGCGTAAGCACTCCAAAGGCAACCCAGAGTTGGCACCCTACTGTGGTGCGGCTACATGAAAACTAGCTACAGCCGCCTGAAAGGCTCCCGCAATAGCTTGTATCAAAACTGTCATATCTGGAATACCTTATCCTGGTGCTCCCTCAGGTGCCACACCCCCCGCACCAGCTCCAGCCTCAGCTCATGTCCCACCACCTATAGGTGGTCCACCCGGCCCATTCTCGGCCACATTTCGGGCATTGCCCCTCGTCTCTCGTCTTGGACCCATGGTGAAAAAGATGTACTAAAACACAAACACAACAATAAAATCAATCAAGTCTTTAGTAGCAAGAACCTAAGTCACTCAACTCATTTGCTCAAAACAAAATTTCTTTATCAGTAGCTTTGGCAATGGGTACCCCAGTCATCCCTCAAGCACAACATAGCATATTATAGCAAATCATGGTCATCATGTTTTACATCACTCAACAATCAACAAATATCAATCTCACACCATCAACATATCAACATATTCAACCAATACCATGCTTTATAATCAACATGCCTCAATACCTGCCAATTTCACTTACTAATACCCATAAATCTTTGTAAACCTGACTCTGATACCAATAAATGTAACCCCCTTAGCCCGACCTAGACGCCCGACCCGAACTAAGAAGATTACACGGGGAAAATCTAAATCAACTCGTAAAAGTCAACCTTGAATGATAACCTTTTTTCCTTTTTGTCTTCTCTAGATGCACAATATTAACCTATGTTTCCAGCAAGACCATTAGAAGGAAACGGTACAACGATCAGAGTTCAATTGCATACTTATGACTTTTAGGGACCATTTTGCAAATTATAGAAAATACATGAACTTTTCAGATTTTAAATTTACCTATCCTTAATTAGTCATGTAACATACCATCACGTCAAATTTCAACTCAAACCGATCACTCATGGGCCTGTATCGATATGTGGGAAGACAGTAGCAAAAGATGGGAAGAGTGTATCGATACGCTTCCCCGCGTATTAGTACATCCTTCAAACTTGGCTTGGGCGTATCGATAAGCGGGCAAATCGTACAGATACCCCTGTACCGAAAAGCTTGAAATTTGCTTTAATGTATCGATACAGTTCCCCGTGTATCGATATGCATACTAGATATTCACTTCCAACAGCCACCTAAACACATTTAACAATGCCTAAACATGTTTTAAACATCCATACAAGTAATAATCAATGTTGCAAACCAATATGCATCAAACATTAACCATATCACAAGCTTCAACCATTGCAATTCAAAGTGAAACATTAGCTACTCAAGCATGCCTTTAAACATCAACCATATCACTTTCATACACAATATCGGATACACTGACTCACATAGGCTTACCCCTAAACTCAATGATAGCTCACCCCATCTTAATGGCTACGAATGGAATTAGGCTCACCCCTAACCCATAGTGATAGGCTCACCTCTATCACCCGCAATAGGCTCACCCATATTACGTCACGAAGCTACACACGCGTACGATTTATAGATTATAGTGCGTTCACATCCTATTGGTCGACCAACGTATCCGAGTATTAAAAATATATCAAACCCATGCAATTTATCCTTAAAAACCATGTTAACTCACTACTTTCAATGCATCACCAAAAATCATCACATAGCCCAAATTAAACATGCCTTTAAACAACAAAAACCATTACATACAAGATCGTACCATCTTGTATTGGAACCAAACCTTTTCATGGGATAAACACAAGCAAAACCATGCATAACAGTGAGTAACAATCATCATGAAAGCATGAGCATGATACACCATGGAGTCCATTTCAAAACCGAAAACCGAGAGAACAAGAAACCATACTTACTTCCGAGATTAGCTAAGCCTTCAAGTATACACTAACCTCCCAATACATCATATCCAAGCTTACAAAGATTTAACAACTTGTCCACTCACCGAAAACGCGAAACCTTGCTCGCCGACACCAAAATCACTCTTCCGGAGCCTCCAAAAATGTCTCGTTTGCTTCCGGATCAAGATCCCATGCTTTTACATCATCAAAACAGAGATCCAAACGCATTAAAATGCATTTCAACACCAGCAACTAAATACAAACTCGTTGCTCACCCAAACCACAACAATTTACCCATCCGAAACAACCAAAAACTCAACCCATTGCTTCCTAAACCATGCCCAGCCAACATACACCACTTTCAATCATTAATAAACATCAAAATACATCCAAAATCAACCTAAACTCATCCTTATACCTCCAGCAACACAACTTCACCATTTCACCTCAAAAACTCAACTAAAACTATCATAAAACTCAAGGATCTCAAGGATTTCGAAATCTGCATCACTAAAACACTTTCTCAACAACATAATCATCCAAAACTCAATTAGAATCAATCTAAAACAGAGCTCATCAAAAAAAATTCGAAAATCAAGAATTAAATCACAATTTTGCAAGATTTTGATCTTAAACCATAACTATTATCAAAACTCAATTAAAAACATCAATTGGGAGTCAATAATCTTGAGAATTTCAATAAAGAACCTTGATTAGAGGTTGAGAACGAGATTTACCTCCAATCCTTGCTTTCCTCAATGGATGACAAGTTTTTGCTTCACAAATCTTGAAGAAATTGAAAAGGATTATTTCAAATGAAAGAGAAATCAAGAAGAGAAAGTTTGGGAGAAAAGAATTCTGAAGAAAATGATTTAGAATGGTGTTTGGCATAAAATGAGAAGAGAAAAGTAGTTACGTAACTAAAATCTCCCAAATTAACTATTTAATTAATAAAATAAATAAACCTTTTAATTCAATTAATAAAAAACCATTTTAAACACATGCCGTATTAAGGAAAGGCTTAATTGCCATAAAGCTCCCTAAAGATTCTAAGACTTTGACTCTCCCTTTTGAAAATTGCATTTTTCAAAGTTTTGAAACTTTACATTTTGGTCACTACCAAAAATGTACTACCTCCGTAATTCTTTTGTAAAATTGATTTGACCAACCTCTTAAACATAATTTTAGAGAATTTTAGCAAATCTTCCCAAATTTTAGCCCATACGATCCTTGATTTCCCTATATCTCCTAACACGATTCGAACCGTTTCCGACCGGTCCGATCCGATGTCTAAAACATCTAGGCCCAAAACCAGGGCGTTACAAAAAAAGCTTGAAAGTAAACACACAAAACTCCAACCAAGGCCCCATCTTAAAGGCTCAAATTACGGGAGTTTGATTAGTGATCTAATTATTAACTAGATGATTCTAATATTAAACCCTAAATTATTTAAATCCTAAATGACTAGAAGACTCTAATAAATTATAAATTATCTTGGTTTAACTCGTCTAAATGTGATGTTAATTTTATCTTTAAAAGGTTAAGAATGGATTAACCGATCTAACAGGCTTAATATCCATCCTAATACGACAAGGATGAATTTAAGCTAATTAAATCGATTAAAGCCCTAAACTTAATTTAAGCTCTAAACCTAAACCGACATAGTTGTATTGTAGAGTATCCACAAGTTCTATATTTTGTACACATTCATGCCCTTATTATTGTTGTTCTTAAGCTCATTTAGACATATTTAGGTGCATTGCATGCATTATAACAATATCTTCTCTTTATCATGCTTTCATTGAATACTTTATATTTGGTTGAAATAAGGTACTGTTTTAGTTTAGTTTAGTTTATATTTTCAGGTGTTGTAGCAAGGATATGATAGGAGAGGACGAGAAAGCTGGAACAAAAGGAGCTTTACTGAAGTAGTTCTAGATGCCGCCAAGGACGCTGCCGAAGCAGCATTGCCGCCAAGGGCCGCCCAAGCAGAAGATACACCGACTTAGCCAAGATGGTTCGCGATTGAAAAATGGCAATTTCCTAAGCCCAATGAGCGTAGTCTTGCAATTTTCTGAAGCCTGTAGCGGCCGGTAGAGCTGATCTAAGATCGATATGTAGGAGCACTTATCCTTACTTGAAGAAGAAGGCAACGTCCAAGGAGTCCATATTTAATTCAAAAAGGAGTTTGTATTAAATGTAAATATACTTTAAGAACTTCTACTTCAAGAAGGACTCAAACTAAGGCCATGAACCCTATATATTCCCAATGCTTGTAAGGGAATAGGGGCATGACGAGGTGTGTGGGGAAACGTTCTTGAACAGCCGCACAACGAAGATGTAGCTAGATAGGTTGGAGTTGTTTGGGAGTCGCGGCCCAACTCTCCTAGGGTTTAGGCGCGCGTATGTAAAGTAGGTTGTGAGAAATGGTTGTATTAGTTTTGATTTGTTTTCAATAAAATTCTGAAGTTTGCTTAATTCATTGCACTTCATTGTTTCGTTTAGTCTACACCAGTCAATTGAGAGAATCCATTTGTCAGGCACGAAATTGCAAGGCTTGTGAAAGGGTTAAGTACAGTCACAACATGTTGCGGCGTGACTAACTTGGTTCCACACCAGTCCACAAGTTTCAGCAGCTAAGAGGGATCACCAATCGAATGGACTTGCCTATGTTAGGTTTACGCTGAGATTGCTAGGTATTGCCTACGTCACGTTAGTGTTCAAGCATCCTTGCCTAGAAATAGGGAGGACCACTATCGACTTTCCCGTCGAACTTGCAATGTCTGCCAGACTTGCCGCTAGGACCTATTTCCATTCCACCTGTCGAGACAACGAAAGTTGCAGTGGTAGTGACCAGCTACAGCCGCGTGACAAGGTCGTAGCCTGCCGCCCGCCATACCCGTCGACGACAAGAATTCATGGCAGCGCAAAACATACCCAGACTTTACAATGCAGTCCACACACTACTGAGCTGCAATAGTCTTACCCAATCTATCGACCAATTCTCTCATTATCATCCCTCTCATCACTATCTTTATTTTATTTGTGTTTTTATATTTCCACATCATGAGATTTAATTGTGCGTTTACTAAATCTTTGTAAAGGAAACCATTTATAGGATCTGCTCCAATCCTTGTGGGAGACGATATCTTTTATACTATAACTTGACAACAGTGTGCACTTGCGCTCATAAATAGAGAACACCCTGACGCTCTACAGGTTTTTGGCGCCGTTGCCGGGGATTGACAACAGCTACTACGTTTGAATTTCTGCACTTCTATTTTAGTTTTTGCACATTAAATCTCTATTTATTTTATTTCTTAAAAATGCCTCTTTGTTTTCTTTGGTGTATGTCCTGCCAGGACGGCAAGGAAGGCAGCAAAATTAACCTAAATAGGGGAAGGACATGCCCAGATAAAAAGCCAAACACAAAACCCTCAAGAAGTGGTTATGCTTGGGAAAAGCGCAATCCAACATAACCTAATTTTTATTTTTAATTTATTTTTATCTAATATTTTCTTTTAATTTTTTTTTCAGGTTAGAAGTGAAGGAAAGATCAAGAAAGATAAATGAATAAAAGGAGAAGCCCAACTAGCGGCTAAGGCAGCCCAAGGCGGATGAGCATAACAGCTAGCCACAAAGGCTATATTTTGTCGCAACGAGCAGAAAAGATATTTGCGTAACATCTAGAATCCCTTTAATCGCGCCGTAATAATTGATATCCGTTGACAGCGTGCCCGTCAAGGCAGCAGAGAGAAGCGGCTATATAAGGCCAACTATTCTCTCCTCATTCTTCACTTTGCTTTCTTCTTTACTCCGATTTCTTTCTGCCTACTTTGCCTTCAAAATTTCCCTTGCTTTATTTTCTTTCACTTTCTTGTTTCTTTCTTTAGGAAAAACAACCGCCTCACGACTATGGTCACATCACAGCAACCCGCCGCCACCACTAAACCCCTTTTCAAGAGGTTCTTGAACCCAGCTATCGAGGCAACCTACAAGGAATACTATAGAGAGCGGAAACTATGAGAGGAAATGGGATTCCAATATACCCAACCTTATGGGGATTTTGGTCTTGAAGCCTTCCTGTTCGAAAGGATACACAACATGGGCTGGGACCAGTTCGCACGGCGGCCAAAAGGAATCAACAACAACCGTTTGCGAGAGTTCAAAGCCCACAAACTGACACCGGGAAATCCTTTTGTGTATGTCCACGGAGAAGGTGTCAAATTTACAGCAGACATGATCAACCGCTTCTACAGCTTATAAGTCTACGACAACCCACATAAAGAATGAGAGTCCTACCTAACGGTGACTGACTACAACAAGATCAAGAGAGAGATTTGTAAACCAAACACCAAGTGGCTAACAGGCAAGAAAAATGGGTCAGTCAAATGCCGTGACTTGCTGACAAAGGCAGCCCTTTAGAGTAACTTCGTCCAACATCGCCTGATGCCCACCATGTACGGATCGACTGTCAACAGGCCGCGACTCGCCCTTATCTACAACATCATGAAAGGGTGACAAATCAATATTGGCGAAGTGATCCTAAGGGAGATCCATGCCCATGTAACACCCCAAATTTGGGCCTAGATGTTTAAAGTCTGAACCGGATCGGTCTGGAAAACGGTTCGAATCTAAAAGGGAGTTTTAGGGAACACCTAGTTCGGGATACTTTAAAAATATAGAAAAATATCTAAAAATCCTCATTTAATATATAAATGGTGGAATCAATTTTACAAAATAAGGTTTGGAAATACCACATTTCGGTGTAGTGACCAAATCGCAGTTTTTGCAAGTTAAATAGTGACTGTTTTGTAAAGGATTTAAACTTTGAATCTTTAAGGAGCTAATATTACCAAAATGTTTTCATCAGATTTTTCCTTAATTTGGGTGATTTAATTAATGTTTTAATTAAAGAAAATGAAGGTGATTAAATTAGAAAACCACCTTTGACTTTTCATAACTACTTTTCACAAATTTTCCCTCATTTTATTTTCTCTCAAATTCCTTTCAACCAAACACTTTCTCTCCAGCATATTTACTTTGATTTTCACTTCATTTGATGAGATTTCAATCTCTCTTTGATTCTTAATCAAGTCTTCATCAAATCCACTTGATTTCTACATTGAATTTTCAAGAAAACTTGCCCAAATCAAGGAGAAATCATCCATTAGAGGTAAGCTTCGTCCTTCTCCTCTAATGATCAGTTCTTTACTGAAATTCCCAAGTTATCAATCCTTTATTTATGATTTATAAGTGGTTTTAATGTTAGAAACAAGAAATTGTCTTAAAACTCAAGATTTTGGAAGAGATCTTGAAGATTTTCATGGTGAATGATTGGGTTCTGTTTTGAGATGGTTTTCTAATGTATTTTGGATGTTAATTGATGTTACAAATGAGGTTTTATCAATCAAATCCCGAATAGGTTTGATTTCCTAAGTTTTGCTTGTTAGAATGATGGTTTTTGAGGTGGTTTTGTTGTTCTCTCTTTTCTGGAGGTATGAGGGCATGTTTATGTTGCTTTTTAATGTTATTTGATGTTTGGAAAGGATTAGAAGTGATAGGTCTTGGCTGGGCTTTGTTTTGGGAGAGTTTGGAGATGATTTCGGTTGTTTTTGGTAGCCGAAATGAGGTTATTGAGTAGAGCAGCGAGTTGGGTTGTATGGCTGGTGATTTTAATGCATGGTAGTGCATTAATCCTCTACTAGATTGAGGTAGCGTTGGAGGTTTCGGACGCTTGGGAGGCTTGTCGGCTAGCATAGTGTTGTGTATCAGTGAGTGAGATCGTGTTTTCCAGCTTTGGAATGATTTTGAAAAGAGGTTTGGGAACTTAAATTTAGGCTTGAAACGCCGGTTTAAGTTCGGAAGTAAGTGAAGAGGAATTCTCTCTCAATTGTGCTATTATTGTTTTGAAAACTACCAAAATGGATTTTAATGTGATTGATTTGACAATGTGGTTTAATTTGTTGTTTGAGCATGGTTTTAAAGCATGTGAGTTGGTTGTCAAACTTGGTTTGAAGAAAGATGCATGAAATTAATATTCATTGAGAGTATGTGTTGTTAATTTGCGTCTTAAAGCAATGTTCGGCATTTTGGCTTTGAAGGTGTTGCATGCTTTAAAAACAGTGAGTGTGTTGATGATTTTAACATGATATATTGACATAGATGATGTGAAGATTATCGGATATATTGATCGATCAATAGGATGTAAAGTGCACTATAAACTAAAATTCGTACGTGCTATTGGGCTTCGTCCTAAAGAGAGAGACCAATGATGGGCATTCCATTGGGATAGGACTTGGTGAAATATCCAAGCTTTTTGGCAACAAGAGTTATTGCCATGAGATCGATGTTGGGCATTCCATCGGAGTAGGACTTGGTGAAACATCCAAGCTTTTTGGCAACAAGAGTTATTGCCATGAGACCGATGAGGGGCATACCATTGGGGTAAGACTTGATGAAATACTCAAGCTTTTGGCAAAAGTAGAACTGCCATGAGAGTGCGGTGTGGGAGAAGCCACCAGAAAATTATGTTCTAGACGGGTGAGTACGGTGATGGTAGATGCCACCGGAAGTGTCTAGGGAGTTGTTCGTATATCCGTGTACAATAGAGTATGTAAATGCCAATATATGAGAATGTGTGTCACATGTACCAATGCTTGAAATGTTTTATGCTATGAGAGTTGCATATGAGATAATGAGATTAAGAAATGCTTTTGTGTAAACAAGCATGGGTGGCTTTGCCATGAGTTTTGCATAGGTTGTATGCATGAGATATCTAGATGGTACATTTAGTTTTAAAGTGGAGATCTGCTTATGCAAAGGAGTATTGAGTTTATGAAATTCTTTTGAGTAACAAGCACGCGTGGCTTTGCCATGGGCTTTGCATTGGTAGAATGCATAAGATAAACATTTGATACATGAGATTTCAAATGGTGTTTTGTTTTGAAATGGTTTTCATGTATGAGAAAGGAAGAGTGTGGAGTGGAAATGGTTTCCAAGGAAATTGGTTTAAACTTTGCACGAAGCACTATTACATGAAATGGTTTAAGTGGAAGTTATTGCAAGAATGTTGTTTGGGGATTGAGTTGCTTAATGCATTTGAGTTTAATGTTGATCTTATGTTGAATAATGCATAATTTTAAGGCGTTGATGTTTTATATGAGATTTTCAAACAATACTTGGTTTATAGAGGTGTGATTGCTTTTAAAAAAGGTTTTATGGTTTGCTACATTGATGGTGTTTTGGTTTTGAGCATTCCTTACTAAACACTATGTGCTAACTCTCCTTTTTGTCCATCAATGCAGATAAATGAATTTGGGACAGCAAGAAGCAAGGGATTCAAGAAGAGCTCCACTTGAGAAGTATGTTTTGGTTTATAGCTATAGATAATAAAGGCAATGGGGGGAAAATCTTTTACGTTGTTGTGTAATGAGATTGTTTATCTTGAGCAAGTTTGCTTTATGGTTTGATACTTGTTAATGATCGATTTGCGATATTTGGATCTTCTTCTTCATAGTTGGATATAGCTATGCTCTTTGGTTAAAAGTATGAACTTGTGTTGAATGAGATAAATGAGTAGGTGTGCTTTATGCTTGTAATGTATCTAGCTTTTGATGCCATATGATGGTATTAATGCTTGGCATGTTGTTGATAAATTGTGGAATGTTTTAAAGTATGTTTGATGGTGTTTTGAAGTGAAAAACCAGATGTTTATGTTGTTTTTGGGAAGGGTGTATCGAAACACCCTTAGTTGTTTCGAAACGGCTGCCTGGAATGACCTGGGCGTTTCGGAACGGCTAGAAGTGTTTTGAAACATTTTGGCTACTGGAAGTGTCTATTCCGATACGGGTCTTGGAACATACCCGCGTACCGAAATGGTCAACACCGTTTCGATACGGGTGTTTCGATACGTGTGTCAGTGTTCTGAAACGGTGGACCATTGGGCTGTGTTTTGAATTGTTCAAGTTTGCAAGTCTTGCATTTTAGTCCTGGATGTTGTGATTGCAATTGCTTGATCTTGAGATGTCCTTTTAAGCTGAAATTTGGCAGAGAAGCATGTAACATGATTAATTTCATAATGGTAATCCTAAAATATATGAAGTCCCTCTAATTTACAAAAATTAAATTTTGGTCCCTAAAAGTGTATTTCTTACAATTAAGTCCTTAAACGCTTTCCGATCACTATGTTTTCTCTTCCAATGTTTGATGGTATTCACATAGGCTTAATATGTATCTAGACAAGATTAAAATGAAAAAAGGGTCGTTAATCAAGGTTGACTTTCGAGTTGACTTTGGTTTTCCCCGTGTGATCTTCGTAGTTCGAGTCTAACGCCTAGACATGGCTAAGGGGGTTACATTTATTGGTATTAGAGCTAAGTTGCGAACTTTTGGGGCGATGGTAAGTTTGTGGTAAGTTGTTATGGTAAGTGTTGGATTTTTAATCTAATGTGTGGTTGAAAGTTGGTTGAAAAATATGTTTTTGGAGTGAATTGTTGATGTTTTTATCATGGTTTGTGGTTATGAATCTTATATGGGCTAATGTGAACATGTGTTAGTGGTATGCTGATGTTGTAAGTTGATTTTGAATAATGAAAATGTGATGGGCATGGTATGTTGATATTATGCTGTTGAGGGTGAATGTTGTTTGATGAGAGCATGATTGAAGTTTTGCTGATTGATATGCCGATGTTTGTGATATCAATGTGTTTATGGATTGTTATGTCATATAAAAGGGGAAAATTCGGGATATCCATTTCCTTATTATTATAGCTATATGTTAATTTGGAGTTGGAGTCTTGAATCCTTGCTTGAAGCTGGTCTGATCGTTTTGTTTGTTTTGTTATCGTTGCTTTGTTAATAATAGCACAATAGAATCATTGAGAGAGCGGCAATTGGGTACGATGGTTGCTGCTTTAGAGCATGTTGTTAAGGGGTGGAATTCACTTTTTGGTGGGAGTATATCGTTTCAGTCGTCTGTGCTTGGAGTTGAGGTGGTAAGGCAGAATGAGAGAGCTAGTTCTATGATGAAGGATTCATCATCTGTAGTTCAAGAGATGTCGGGAACGTCCCAGGCCGCGGTGAAGGTGAGGCCTGTGTACGTACCGATTGTGGGACACACAAGTTTGTCAAATCAGCGTTTACATGATTTGGGAGCTGTGGAGTATCATGGTTCGTCGCTTGAGGCGTTCGAGGCTTGGTTAGCTAGTATAATTTCGATTTTGGATCAAGAAGGGGGTGACAACGCCTGTAAGTTGGGAAGTATTGTCTCGCTAATGCTAGAGGATGCTTGTGCTTGGTGGACATCGGTGTCGGTGGCAACGAATATCCGCGATATAGATTGGGAGTTCTTTGTGTCTGCCTTTAATAGAAGATACCTTGGAGATAGGTTTCCAGGGGTTAAGCAACGTGGCAGTGTGGTTTCAGCTTGTGATGGTGAGAGAAATACAAGAAAAAGAGTTGTGAGTACCGACCTTGAGAGTGGTCAGCGTAAGAGGCTACGCGACAGAAGGGTTCGCCTGAACCAAGGTTTTGGTGGTGGTGCGGATGGGAGTCAACTGCCATAAGACAAAGAAGTGGTAGTCCGGTTGCCAAAGTGTGACCATTGTAGAAGGCGTCATGTTGGAGTTTGTTGGAACTGTGGTTCTATGGAGCATGTGAAACGGGATTGTCATCAAGTAGTGAGATCAATTTTAGTGCGTGAAAAAAGGGTCTTAGAAGGGTTGTGAGCGCGGACGAGACAAAGTTCGGAGGTGGCAAGAAGGGCATGAAGGTGTGAGGTGTTTGAAGGATGGATCTAGTTGGAATTGTGGGTCCGTTGGACATATGAGACGGAATTGTCTGAGTTAGCTCGGGGTGGTCACGGTTCTTTACAGCAGGGAGACAGTGATGACCTTAAGGTGTTGGTTAATGCTGCGGCGGTACGGCCAGAGAATAGTGGTTCTGCGGGGAAGGGAGTTTGTCTGTTAGAACTCCGGGGGGATGAGGTTATTACATGTAATTTTGCTAAGTAATCTTTGCCCTAGTTATCTTTGTTTGGTTCCGGTTTGGATTTCCTTGTGTAGTGGGTAAGGTCTTATAGCTAGCAAGTTTGGGTAGTAGCCGGTGCTGATTTTGAAGACAACTTTAGTGTGAAGAGGGTATTAGTGGAGTATTTTGTAGTTAGCAAATTGTTAGGGTGGTAGAGCTGGAAAAGTTGGAAATGAGGTAAGAGGTTGTTATTAGGCGGATTCTGATGATGTTATTGGTAAGTGTGAACCGACATACATGCACAGTTAAAATCATTTGTTTATATATTATATATATGCTGGTACATGCATACATGTGACATGACATTAGAGGTTTTGCATACATATGCACATGCATTGATAGGGCATGTTGGAGACCATGCATACGGACGTTCACACTTGCTAATAGCTAATTGGGTCTGATAGTGTTGTGGTAGGATTAGGTTGGTTTGTGGGTTTAAAGTGTTGTTTTGGTCCCAGGTGAATGCTAGAAGTAGTAGAAGGTAGTAAACAAGTTGTCAGTAGTAGTGAGTGTGATCTAGCATGGTGGCGGAAGGAAGGTGTTTAGGTGCTTAAAGAGTTTAGCGGTGGTGATAAGGAGGTGATCGTTTGGAGTTAGAATCGGTTGAGGTGGTTGTGAATAACAGATAAGTGTTGTAGTTTCTCTGTGTGGGGTGATTGTGGTGGGATAGTGGATGTGTTTCCAGAGTGTGGAGGTAACTTGCATTGATAGTTGCAATAGGAGGGTTGTTCTATGTAGGTGACGGTTCGTAGTAACCTTAGGGGAGCTGGGAGGAGGTTATGTAGAGAACTTTAAATGAGGTTTGGCTTGGGATGAGTAGATGTTTCATGGTCTCAATATGTTTGCATGTGGATGGAGTGAGTGGCATCCCGGTAAGATTAGTGTCATAGTCAAAGCTGATGTGGAAAGGCAATGTAAGTTCAAGGGCCATTATTGGTTGGCTGGGTTCTTGTGAGAAAATGTTTGGTTAGTCGAGTATAAGTAAATCTTTCTTAAGACAGTTGGGGTAAGTGAAACAATTGTTGAAGTTAAGGTTGGAGTCTCGTGATGTGGTTTTGGGTGTTGCGTGGGCAGATTTTGATGGGCTGTTAAGTCAGGTGCTGGTAACGGATGTGGAGGGATATTGTCAATACATTGGGAAGTTGAGTAAGCAGTTGATGCTTGAGAAATTTTTGCTTGTCATGGTAATCGTTGAACAGAAGATGAGCGGATTGTAAGGGGTTTTAGAGAAGGTTGTGGGTCACATGGTGGCTGAAAAATGGATGGGTTGGTGTCACCGTGTGTGTGAGTTTTGTTGAGGGAGTTATGAGGTGAGGCGGAGTATGTTGTAAAGGTTTAAGAGTTCTTCGGGTTGTTGAGGGTCTTGCACGGTTCGTAAGTGTGAAAAGTTAAGCTGAGATTAGTAACCGTGTGTTCTAGAAGTCTTGCATCGGGAGTAGTGGGGTTGGAATTGGGTATGGGAGTAAGTTTGATTTGAAGATGTTTCTGTGGTGGTTAAGTCTCCTGTGTTATATTGTGCATTACTTGGGAAGTTTGGTACCGTGCTCTGTTCGCAAGTTGAAATTTCGAGGACGAAATTTCCTAAGAGGGGGAGAGTTGTAACACCCGAAATTTGGGCCTAGAGGTTTAGAGTCTGAACCGGATCGGTCTGAAAAACGGTTCGAATCTATAAGGGAGTTTTAGGGAACACCTAGTTCGGGATACTTTAAAAATATAGAAAAATATGTAAAAATCCTCATTTAATATATAAAAGAGAATGGTGGAATCAATTTTACAAAATAAGGTTTGGAAATGCCACATTTCGGTGTTGTGACCAAATCACAGTTTTTGCAAGTTAAATAGTGACTGTTTTGTAAAGGATTGAAACTTTGAATCTTTAAGGAGCTAATTTTACCAAAAAATTTTCATCAGATTTTTCCTTAATTTGGGTGATTTAATTAATGTTTTAATTAAAGAAAATGAAGGTGATTAAATTAGAAAACCACCTTTGACTTTTCATAACTTCTTTTCACAAATTTTCCCTCATTTTATTTTCTCTCAAATTCCTTTCAACCAAACACTTTCTCTCCAGCAAATTTACTTTGATTTTCACTTCATTTGATGAGATTTCAATCTCTCTTTGATTCTTAATCAATTCTTCATCAAATCCACTTGATTTCTACATTGAATTTTCAAGAAAACTTGCCCAAATCAAGGAGAAATCATCCATTAGAGGTAAGCTTCGTCCTTCTCCTCTAATGATCAGTTCTTTACTGAAATTCCCAAGTTATCAATCCTTTATTAATGATTTATAAGTGGTTTTAATGTTAGAAACAAGAAATTGTCTTAAAACTCAAGATGTTGGAAGAGATCTTGAAGATTTTCATGGTGAATGATTGGGTTCTGTTTTGAGATGGTTTTCTAATGTATTTTGGATGTTAATTGATGTTACAAATGAGGTTTTATCAATCAAATCCCGAATAGGTTTGATTTCCTAAGTTTTGCTTGTTAGAATGATGGTTTTTGGGGTGGTTTTGTTGTTCTGCTGTTGCTGGAGGTATGAGGGCATGTTTATGTTGCTTTTTAATGTTATTTGATGTTTGGAAACGATTAGAAGTGATAGGTCTTGGCTGGGCTTTGTTTTGGGAGAGTTTGGAGATGATTTCGGTTGTTTTTGGTAGCCGAAATGAGGTTCTTGAGTAGAGCAGCGAGTTGGGTTGTATGGCTGGTGATTTTAATGCATGGTAGTGCATTAATCCTTTTCTCTTATGTGTTAAAAACAGGGGAGAGTGATCCGGAAGAGATTGAGGTAGCGTTGGAGGTTTCGGACGCTTGGGAGGCTTGTCGGCTAGCATAGTGTTGTGTATCGGTGAGTGAGATCGTGTTTTCTAGCTTTGGAATGATTTTGAAAAGAGGTTTGGGAACTTAAATTTAGGCTTTAAACGCCGGTTTAAGTTCGGAAGTAAGTGAAGTGGAATTCTCTCTCAATTGTGCTATATTGTTTTGAAAACTATCAAAATGGATTTTAATGTGATTGATTTGACAATGTGGTTTAATTTGTTGTTTGAGCATGGTTTTAAAGCATGTGAGTTGGTTGTCAAACTTGGTTTGAAGAAAGATGCATGAAATTAATATTCCTTGAGAGTATGTGTTGTTAATTTGCGTCTTAAGGCAATGTTCGGCATTTTGGCTTTGAAGGTGTTGCATGCTTTAAAAACAATGAGTGTGTTGATGATTTTAACATGATATATTGACATAGATAATGTGAAGATTACCGGATATATTGATCGATCAATAGGATGTAAAGTGCACTATAAACTAAAATTCGTACGTGCTCTTGGGATTCGTCCCAAAGAGAGAGACCAATGATGGGCATTCCATTGGGATAGGACTTGGTGAAATATCCAAGCTTTTTGGCAACAAGAGTTATTCCCATGAGACCGATGATGGGCATTCCATCGGAGTAGGACTTGGTGAAACATCCAAGCTTTTTGGCAACAAGAGTTATTGCCACGAGACCGATGAGGGGCATACCATCAGGTAGGACTTGATGAAATACTTAAGATTTTGGCAAAAGTAGAACCACCATGAGAGTACGGTGTGGGAGAAGCCACCAGAAAATTATGTTCTAGACGGGTGAGTACAGTGATGGTAGATGCCACCGAAAGTGTCTAGGGAGTTGTCCGCATATTCGTGTACAATAGAGTATGTAAATGCCAATATATGAGAATGTGTGTCACATGTACCAATGCTTGAAATGTTTTATGCTATGAGAGTTACATATGAGATAATGAGATTATGAAATGCTTTTGTGTAAACAAGCATGGGTGGCTTTGCCATGAGTTTTGCATAGGTTGTATGCATGAGATAGCTAGATGGTACATGTGGTTTTCAAATGGAGATTTGCTTATGCAAATGAGTATTGAGGTTATGAAATGCTTTTGAGTAACAAGCATGTGTGGTCTTGCCATGGGATTTGCATTGGTAGAATGCATAAGATAAATATTTGATATATGAGATTTCAAATGGTGTTTTGTTTTGAAATGGTTTTCATGTATGAGAAAGGAAGAGTGTGGAGTGGAAATGGTTTCCAAGGAAATTGGTTTAAACTTTGCACGAAGCACTATTACATGAAATGGTTTAAGTGGAAGTTATTGCAAGAATGTTGTTTGGGGATTGAGTTGGTTAATGCATTTGAGTTTAATGTTGATCTTATGTTGAATAATGCATAATTTTAAGGTGTTGAAGTTTTATATGAGATTTTCAAACAATACTTGGTTTATAGAGGTGTGATTGCTTTTAAAAGAGGTATTATGGTTTGCTACATTGATGGTGTTTTGGTTTTGAGCATTCCTCACTAAGCATTATGTGCTTACGCTCCTTTTTGTCCATCAATACAGATAAATGAATTTGGGACAGCAAGATGCAAGGGATTCAAGAAGAGCTCCACTTGAGAAGTATGTTTTGGTTTATAGCTATAGATAATAAAGGCAATGGGGGAAAATCTTTTACGTTGTTGTGTAATGTGATTGTTTATCTTGAGCAAGTTTGCTTTATGGTTTAATACTTGTTGATGATCGATTTGCGATATTTGGATCTTCTTCTTCATAGTTGGATATAGCTATGCTCTTTGGTTAAAAGTATGAACTTGTGTTGAATGAGATAAATGAGTAGGTGTGCTTTATGCTTGTAATGTATCTAGCTTTTGATGCCATATGATGGTCTTAATGCTTGGCATGTTGTTTGTAAATTGTGGAATGTTTTAAAGTATGTTTGATGGTGTTTTGAAGTGAAAAACCAGATGTTTATGCTGTTTCTGGGCAGGGTGTATCGAAACACCCTTAGCTGTTTTGAAACGGGTGCCTGGAATGACCTGGGCGTTTCGGAACGGCTAGAAGTGTTTCGAAACACTTTGGCTACTGGAAGTGTCTGTTCCGATACGGGTCTAGGAACATACCCGCGTACCGAAACAGTCAACACCATTTCGATACGGGTGTTTCGGTACGGGTGTCAGTGTTCCGAAACGGTGGACCGTTGGGTTGTGTTTTGAATTGTTCAGGTTTGCAAGTCTTGCATTTTAGTCCTGAATGTTGTGATTGCAATTGCTTGATCTTGAGATGTCCTTTTAAGCTGAAATTTGGAAGAGAAGCATGTAACAAGATTAATTTCATAATAGTAATCCTAAAATCTACGAAGTCCCTCTAATTTACAAAAATTAAATTTTGGTCCCTAAAAGTGGATTTCTTAAAATTAAGTCCTTAAACGTTTTCCGATTGCTGTGTTTTCTCTTCCAATGTTCGATGGTATTCACATAGGCTTAATACGTATCTAGGCAAGATTAAAATGAAAAAAAGGGTCGTTAATCAAGGTTGACTTTCGAGTTGACTTTGGTTTTCCCGTGTGATCTTCGTAGTTCTGGTCTTACGCCTAGACCGGGCTAAGAGGGTTACAGCCCATGCAGAAAAGCCAAACGCCAAGGACCCCTCTTCTTCCCTGCACTCATCACATGTCTTTGCGCCAATTTCCACGTGCCGCCGCAACCCAAGGAAAATATTCTTCCTGCCAAGCAAGGATGGACAAGAAGGGCACACTAGTTGATGATGCAGAACCCGGAGCCAAACACACCTTCCACCACCCCAGCAGCAGCGGGAAGTATTGAAGCTGCCCTCCCATCCACCGTGATCCTCCTGTTGCGCAGCCTAGTGGAAAGCTACCAAAGGATCGAGCACAAACATGTGATATTCACCAAATATGTGGCGAACGTACAAGAGGCCTTTGTGGCCTACTTACTTGACAAGTACCAAGACGGTGGCCCACAGTTGCCCGCCTTCCCAACAGATTTAGCAGCGTCCAAGCTAGTTCATATTACACCCAGACCAGCTGCTACTCTTGCCGCTACCAATAGCGAGGGGCTGCACACCCGCCCCAAAAGAAGGACCTCTCCAGCTCCCATCCAGCCATACGACCTCTCCTCCTCATCCGTATCAGAAAAGAAGGAGGAGACCACCGCTGCCTCCCTGTAGCAAAAGAGGCCGCTACCAAAGATATCGGCTACTCAGACATGGAGATCTCAGGCTCCCTTGATGACGAACCAAAAGAGGCAGTAAGAAAGAGAAAGCGACCAGCAGTAGAGTCACGGGGTGGAGGACCTGAAGGACCATCCAAGAAACCCACCCCCAACCACATCCAGCCGCCGCGTAGCAAGAAGAAGAGCCCAACCAGCAAACCATCTACTGCGCGCCGCATAGTCCTACCTGCCTCCTCAACATCCTCCTCTGATGCAGCAGCATCAGAGGGGAACTCTGCCATTCTATAGCACCGTTTTCTTTTCTTTTCTTTTTAATCTTTATGTTTTATATTGTTTTTATATTTTTCCTTTTCTGTTTTTTATTTTTCTTTTATGTTTTATTTTCTGTTTTTAATTTTTGTTCTGTGTAGAGGCATTGAGGACAATGCCAACCTTGATTTTTGGGGGGAATAGTCCTCTTTGTTTTAGGTTCATTTAGTAGCATTTAGGATCATATGTAAATTCTGCCCTCTAGCACTTAATGAAGTAGAAATTTTTAGTTTAAAAACTTGTGCCTATGATAGAAAAGCCGACTACTTATATTCACACCATACTAATTTTTTAACCTAACTATGGGAAGAAGCATGAAAAACACTTAGAAATTTTTTTCTTTCTGCCAATTATCTTTACACTTGTCTGATAAATGAGAATTTTTGCTTGAGTTCCGAGTTTAACATTGCTTGCCTTACTTAATAAAAATTCCTTGATTGGATACATGTTTACCACCACGGCAGCACATGGCAGCACCACAAAGATGATGAAAACCCTAGAGGCGCCTGAAACAGGCTCTAGCCATGAAGTTTAAATACCCTAGAGGTGCCCGAAATAGGCTCTAGGAAGGATCATGAGCAAAGGAAACTCTGTTGCTATCGAAGTCCACGTATATAAACCAAGTGATGGACAAATTAGCAAGAGTGAATGAAAGACTTCACGGGATGACTTTATTCAAAGGGTTCAGAGTTTCGTAGAGTGCGCCTATATTAGCTTCAGTCCTATAGAATAGTTGTGATGAGCTGAAGCCCTTAAAACCATGATCAGAAAAAGAATACAAAATGCCCAACTTTGCTGCCAAGAAAGCAACTTATATCCTCTTTAGTAATTTAATTAATTTAGGCATTATTCGTTAACTTAGTAATTTCAGCATATTTAACATGAACAAAGACCTGCACACACTACACTGACATTAAGAAAATGTAAACCTAAGTTATTTCATGACATTCCCTATCACTGACATAAAAATAGGTGCCACGGCCTTGAGGTAAGAAATCAAGTTAAAGGCTAATGTTTTTTATTAATTTTGTGAAGAGGGCAGATTTACTATTTAGGTTGCATTGCTTGAGGACAAGCAATAGTTCGAGTTTGGGGGTGTGTAGAGTGTCCACAAGTTCTATATTTTGTACACTTCATGCCCTTATTGTTGTTGTTCTTAAGCTCATTTAGACATATTTAGGTGCATTGCATGCATTATAACAATATCTTCTCTTTTACCATGCTTTTAATGAATATTTTATGTTTGGTTGAGAAAAGTTACTGTTTTAGTTTAGTTTATATTTTCAGGTGTTGTAGCAAGAAGAGGAGAGGACATGAAAGGACGGGAAAGCTGGAACAAAAGGAGATGTACTGAAGCAGTTCCAGATGCTGCCAAGGACGCTGCCGAAGCATCATTGCTGCCAAGTGCCGCCCAGGCAGGTGATACACTGACTTAGCCAAGATGGGTCACGATTGAAAGAGGGCAATTTCCTAAGCCCAATAAGCTCAGTCTTGCAATTTTCTGAAGTCTGTAGTGCCCGGTAGAGCTGATCGAAGATCGATAAGTAGGAGCACTTATCCTTACTTGCAAAAGAAGGCAACGTCCAAGGAGTCCATATTTAAGTCAAAAAGGAGTCTGTATTTAATGTAAATATACTTTATGAACTTCTAATTCAAGGAGGACTCAAGCTGAAGCCATGAGCCATATATATTCCCAATGCTTGTAAGGGTATAGGGGCATGACGAGGTGTGAGGGGATGTGTGCTTGAACAACCGCACAATGGAGATGTAGCTAGATAGGTTGGAGTTGTTTGGGGGTTGTGGCCCAACTCTCCTAGGGTTTAGGTGCGCGTATGTAAAGTAGGTTGCGAGAAATAGTTATATTAGTTTTTAGTTGTTTTCAATAAAATTCCGATGTTTGCTTAATCCATTGCACTTCATTTTTCGATTAGTTTACACCAGTCAGTTGAGAGATTCCATTTTTCGGGCACGAAAGTGCAAGGCTCACAAAAAGGGTTAAGCACGGTCAAAACATGTTGGGGCGTCACTAACTTGGTTCCACACCAGTCTACAAGTTTCAGCGGCTAAGAGGGATCACCAATCGAATGGACTTGCCTATGTTAGATTTACGCTGAGATTGCGAGGTATTGCATGCGTCATGTGAGTGTTCGAGCATCCTTGCATAGAAATAAGGAGGATCATTGTCGACTATCCCGCCGAACTTGGAATGTCTGCCAGACTTGCCGCTAGGACCTATTTCCGTTCCACTTTCCGAGACAGTGAAAGTTGCAGTGGTAGTGATCCGCTGCGGCCTCGTGACAGGGTCGTAGCCTGCCGCCCACCATACCCGCCGAGGCAGCATTTCATGGCAGCGCAAAACATACTCAGACTTTACAATGCAGTCCACACACTACTGAGCTGCAATTGTCTTACCCAATCTATCAACCAATTCTCTCCTTATCATCCCTCTCATCATTGTCTTTATTTTATTTGTGTTTTTATATTTCCACCTCATGAGATTTAATTGCGCATTTACTAAATCTTTGTGCAGGAAACCATTCATAGGAATTTCTCCAATCCTTGTGGGAGACAATATCTTTTATACTATAACTTGACAAGAGTGTGCACTTGCGCTCATAAATAGAGAACACCCTGACGCTCTACATGTACGTACCGTGCTCCTATGAGGAGGGCGCACGATTCGAAACAAGTAAATCGATTAAACTAAACTCTAAAAGGACTAACCTTACTAGCCCAAGCCCACCTAAGCTAAGCAAGCCCAAAAACCTAACTCTAGCCACCCATAGCACTAAGGTTCGAAGCCCAAACTAAAAGGATACTAAGGCAAACCACATTAACCATAAAATTAACATATCACTTATTTAGTAGCACTTTTTAAGGAAAAACCAAAGGCAAGCATGCATTTGATAAACATATTGCCGTTTTGTTACACTTCTTATAAAAATGGGTCTTTGTACGAAACCATGCGTTATTTTAAAACTTTTCATTAAAACCTTAATTACACATTTTTGAGCCTAACATTACCATATACATCATGTCACATTTCATATCAAAAGGACCTTAAACTACTCATTTTAAGTTGTGAAAATTTACATTATATAAAATCTTTTAAAAGAGCTCATTCCATATACAAAGCCAACATACAACCCATAATGTCAAATAACCACAAACGAACATACATGCCACATACATCATATAAAGAAGAGCGAAAACATGACTAAATTGAAGGAATTAAAAAACAGTGGCAAAATTGTAAGATGCATGAAAAAAAATAACTGCGAAAAGGGCCAAATTAAAATTGACGCAAAATACAGGGGAGGGGACGAACGATTAGACCACTACGTGACTGACTCGGGACGAAATTGAAAAGAAGAAGAAAACCCTAAGAACCTAGGACAGGATTTGAATACGCGGAGACCCCTAATGCGCGAAAGGCGCGACACATGAGGACTAAACCCTAATTAACCCCTAACATAAGACCTAAAGACTCTATAAAACTCCACCTTTTAGCCATTTTAAGCCCTTTTGCCTCTTTGAAACCTCAACCCCGTAAAAAAACTTGCTGACCTAAAATTGCTAAACGCCGGCTGGCGCTAATCACCGTCCGGTGAACTCTAAACGACCCACTTTTGATGATTCAAAAACCCTAGAAGACAACCCGAAAGAAAAAAAACTCTCACCATTTGTTTTTAGAAAAACCAAAAACCCCTCTTTTTGATTCGAAAACAGAGATGAAGTAAAAGAAGAAGACTGTGTTTCGTCTTTCTCTCAACACACTCACCATGAAAACCCAAAGAACGGCCATGATTGTTGTCGGCGAGAGAGAACGGAAGCCATTTCCGAGAAGAAAAAAAAAGGTAAAAAGAAAGAACCTTTTACCCCTTTTTTATTTATGCCATGTGATAATGAAGATGATGAGAATGGATTACCTCTGTAAATGCTTTATGCATGTATTTCTCTTTGCATTCAAAAAACGAAGCCCTTTACATTTTGGTTTCGATTCGGCTTTATAGCCGGAAATTACATGATTTTCATTTACATGAAATTGAAACGAAATACTCTATTGGTTCGAGAAATTTTAGCCGGATTCATGCGCGGCTCTGCTCTGATTCTGTTATTCCTCTGCCAACTTTCCGTTTTTTGCCTCTGCCTTGTTTTCATTATGTCCCTTATTTGCTTCTTTGCATGCATGGCTCATATGGCGGAGACGAGGGGCGGGCGTGGACACTGAGTCGGCCTCAGACGTGGCCATTGTCGTACCAAAACGGCGACGTCGCGTCAAACCACTGGTCTCGAGGAGCCGAAAGGGTGATTGGGTGCCCTGCACGCGCGGGTGGAGTGATCCCAAACATCGCACGTGGGTTTTCTCGTAGTAGTAGTAGTAGTAGTAGTAGTAGTAGTAGTAGTAGTAGTAGTAGTAGTAGTAGTAGTAGTAGTAGTAGTAGTAGTAGTAGTAGTAGTAGTAGTAGTAGTAGTAGTAGTAGTAGTAGTAGGGACTAAAATATAATTCCAGTAATTATTTGCTTCATAACGTTACCAAACATTACATAATCAATATTATACTTATTAAACGTTACCAAACATATGTCTTGGTCCAAGTTATTTGCTTCATAACGTTGATTACTCAAATAGGATCAAATTCTAACTTTTATAAACTTTAGGGACTAAAATATAATTCCAGTAAATTAGGGGTCCTTTAATACAATTGACCATGCCACAATGTAATTCGACTCAAGAACAGCATGCTTGTAGACTTTCAAGTTATTTAGAGTTCATTTACCCATCCAATTAAGCCATCCAAAATTTAGTGATCAATCTATAAACAATGCAAAACTTTCATTTATGTCTTTTAACATCATTAACTAACACCTTATCGATAGTTTGTTAGGCCGGTATCGATACGCAATGCAAGAAGTTCAAATTCTGGAAATCAAATAACAAGCCCGTATCGATACGGTTTAAGGTTGTACCGATAATGGTTGACCACGTTGACTTCGTATCGATACGCCCTAGCCCCGTATAGATACCATTTTTATAACCAAATTCCAGTAGCCAATTTCCATATAGATACGCTATGTCGTATCAATACACCCTGCTTCATATGTCAAAATTATGCCTAACCGTACCGATACGCTATCATCCCGTATTGATACGGCCTGACTTGTAATGAAAGAATTTTGCTAGTTTTAATTCAAATTGACCTATCGAACGATGTCCAAATGCAATGAAAATTTACGTACAACATTTCAATACCATATTCTACCAGTATGCAAAATTCTAGGGTCATTTGAATCTGTTTACTAGGTTTTTTTTACCTTTTGTGTCAATTATGCCATTTTGGTTACCTTTAACTACCACACATAGGTCATATATAAATTTTAGCCAAATTACAAACTATGCATAGTATAAACATACCAAAAGGGACTCAAACGACTAGTTCGACAACATTGCAACCATCCTAGGAGTTTGTAAGGACAAAATAAATTACTTGTAGCTTGTAGTGACTTGTCTAACTTCAACTCCTCTGATCTTCAACAAGAACTCTTTACCCTGAAATTTATGGAAATGGAATACATTAGACTCGCAAGTGTAAGTGAGGTAGTCTTAAGCAACATTAAAACAACGGTTTGCAATTCTAAACCAAGCATAAAACAACATCAATGCAATGAATCTTTATTCTCAATGCAATCCTCATATTCAATATCAAATTTTCTTATGTTTCTTTATTAAGCCTTGGATCGAGTCAAGATAATGGATACGTGAATTCCTACGCCTCGCCAAGTCGATGAATGGTCTAATCCCTCCGCCTCGCCAATGACCAATACCATAACATCCCTTCGCCTCGTCAAATCAATATAAGCCATAGCCTTAGGACCGTAGTCCACGCGTACATTGAACTCATGAACTCTATGGCATGCCAATTGTATCCAATGTCCTTTCGAATCCAAGGTTTCAATATCAACCTCAATATTCAATATTCAATTATTAATATTTCAATAGATCCATCTATAAGCAATGTAATTATATCAATGTCTATGACCTCAATGACAATTTCAATGACCAATGTTTCATTTACCATGTTTTGATAGCAATTACTATATCAATTCCGATACACGATGACAAAGACAATACCCATGTTTGATGTACTTACCAAATTTACCGAAACTTACCAATATGTTCGTTTACCAATCCGAAGCAATACCCTTAGAGGTAATGTTAGCGATTGAATTAAAATTGACAATAATGAATTCAATATGAGTGTGTTAAAATCAATATTACGATATCGTAATCAAATTAACGATATCAAAATCAATAACTAAGGCCAAAACTAACATAATCCAAGGATTTTCCATGGATGCCCAAACCCTAACTAAAGATTAAGCTTGATTTATCCATGGAATTTAATGATTTATTAAGGAATATAGCTTACCCGATTACTAGCAATGATTTGATATCGGTAAAACAAAGAAAAACAAAGATTAAGCTTGCTCTCCAATGGAGGTGCTTGCTTGGAGGAAGGAGACGATGATGATAGGAGGTGTGTGCCTGATATTTTGATCGGGTAAGTTCTCTATATTTCTATTCTTCAATTTCCTATAGCCAACTTAGCTTTCCTTCATATTAAGGAAGTTTACCAGATTAACCCACGCGTGAGAGAATATATTTGGGGAGGGGCTAATTGAAAGGTTTGTCCCTCAACACCCAATGCTCTATGATATTGCCCCCATACTTCTAATTTTTACGATTAGGTCACTAAAAAGATTTTTGATGAATTCAATAAGGTCCTAGTTCAATCAATTGACTCAAGTAGAGTCCAATATCAAAGTAATTGACCTCACTAAAACCCAATTCTGACTAGACCGGATTTTGGGGTGTTACAACTCTCCCCCTTAAGGATAATTCGTCCTCGGATTTTTACCTGAACCAAAGAGATGAAGATATTGTTGTTTCATAGTCTCTTCATGTTCCCAGGTAGCTTCTTCAATAGCGTGGCTTCTCTAGAGCATTTAACCAACGATACAAATTCGTTACGAAGCCTCTTGACTTCTCTGGCAAGAATTTGAACTGGTTCTTCCGCGTAGGACAAGTTTGGTTGAATTTCCACAGACTCAGGTTCGATAATGTGTGAGGGATTAGAATGGTACTTTCAAAGCATCGATACATCAAAGACATCATGATTTTTACTCATTTCTAAGGGTAACTATAATCGATACGCCTTAGGGCCAACTCTTTCAATGATTTCAAAAAGGGTCCAATGAATCGGGGACTCAATTTTCCCTTTTTGCCAAACCTCAAAACTTTCTTCGATGGAGAAACTTTAAAGAAGGCTCTCTCCCCTACTTCATACTCAATGTCACTTCTTTTAAGATCTGCATAGGCCTTTTGTCGGTCAAAGACAACTTTCAAGCGATCGTGAATAATGGTAATTCGTTCTTCAGTCTCACGAAGTAAGTCAGGGCCCAACATTTTGCCTTCACCGAGTTCAAACCAACACAATAGTGTCCGGCATCGTCTGCCATACAATTCCTCATACGGAGCCATTTGGATTGAGGCTTGATAACTGTTATTGTACGCAAAATCAATGAGAGGTAGGGATTTCTCCCAAGATCCACCAAAGTCGATGATGCATGCTCGAAGCATGTCTTCCAAAATCTATATTACCCTTTCAGACTAGTCATCAGATTGAGGGTGGAAGGTTGTGCTAAGATTAACTCTGGTGCCCAGAGCTCCTTGCAAGGTTCTCCAAAATCAAGATGCAAAACGGGGATCTCGATCAGAGATGATGGACTTAGGTACTTCGTGGAGTCGAATTACTTCCTTGATGTACAATTCAACTAATTTAGGAAGACTGTAGTCCATCCTAACCAGTATGAAATGAGTTGACTTGGTGAAATGATCTACAATGACCCATATGGCATCATGTTTTGCAGGATTTAAGGGTAGACCACTAACAAAATCCATAGTGATCTTTTCCCACTTCCATTCTGATAAATCGATAGGTTGCAACAATCCGATGGGAACACGATGCTCTACCTTAACGCGTTGGCATGTGAGACATTTATATATGAAATTGACTATGGCCTGCTTCATGCCTGGCCACTAATATAGTTCACGAAGGTCCTTATACATCTTCACGGACCCGAGGTGAATGAAGAAAAAGCTCGAATGAGCTTTAGTAAGGATGTCAGTGTGAAGCGGTTCATTATTAGGTATATAGATCTGGTCACAGTAACACAAGAGCCCTTCAGAATTAATTCTGAAGTCGGGATTATCCCATATCTTAGAAATAATGGATTGAAGTTCAGGATCCTGCTCTTGTAAAGCTTTGATTCTTAGGATGATGGTAGACTGAACTTGAAGTTTAGCTACGAGGCAATGATGCTTCCAAAGTCAGAAGTGGGCATTAATTGCTCGAGGGGCTACAATACAATGACATTACAATGAGTCAATGTACCACACAATATATATATATATATATATATATATATATATCAATTTCATTGACAATACTTACCAGGCAAAGGTTTGCGGCTGAGTGCATGAGCTACTTACCAGACAAGATCGTAATCTTTAAGGAGTTCCGTCCATCTTTGTTGCCGAAGATTTAACTCTTTTTGAGTCAAGAGGTACTTGAGGCTTTTATGATCGGTAAAGAGATAACATTTTTCTCTGTAGAGATAATGTCTCCAGATTTTCAATACAAAAACAAATACAGCCAACTCAAGGTCATGAGTAGGGTAATTCATCTCGTGCAGCTTAAGTTGTCTCGAAACATAAGCAATAACTTTGCCTTCTTTCACCAATACACGTCTTAACTCGAGATATGATGCATCACTGTAAACTGTGTAGTCTTTTCCAAACTCGGGTTGGGTCAGGACTGGTGCGTGAGTCAAAACTTGTTTCAATTGATCAAAAATCTGTTGTTGATCCTCGGTCCAAACAAAACGAGCTTTTTTCCTCAATAGTTTAGTCAATGGAGCTGCTATTATAGAGAACTCTTTTAAGAATCTTCTATAATAGCCAACAAACCCAAGAAAGCTTCTGACTTCTCCAACATTCTTCGGTGGATGCCAATCTACAATAGCTTGAATTTTCTTTGGATCTACCTGGATACCCGAATCCAACACAATATGTCCAAGAAATGCAACTTCGGTCAGCCAAAACTCACACTTAGAGAATTTTGCATACAACTGCTTCTCCCGCAAGGTTTGAAGCACGATACGAAGATGATCTCGGTGTTCTGTAACATTCTTGGAATAAATTAATATACCATTTATAAACACCACTACGAATTTATCAAGATAAGTTCTAAAGACCTGATTCATCAAATCTATAAAAGTTGTCGGTGCATTGGTTAACCCGAAGGGTGTCACCAAAAATTCATAGTGTCCATATCTCGTGCGGAAGGCAGTTTGAGGTACATCACATTCTTTCACTCTCATTTGATAATAGCCTGACCTTAAATAGATCTTAGAAAACATAGAGGCATCCTTTAATTGATCGAAAACGTCATATATTCTAGGCAATGGATACTTGTTTGTGATGGTTACCTTGTTCAACTGTTGGTAATCAATGCACAATCGCATAAAACCATCTTTCTTCTTTACAAAGAGAACCGGTGCTCCCCAAGGCGAAGAACACGATTGAATGAAACTCTTATTTAACAATTCTTGAATTTGAGCTTTCAACTCTTTTAATTCAACGGCTGCCATTCGGTATGGTGCAATGGAAATTGGAGCAATCCCAGGTTTCACTTCAATGCCAAACTCCACTTCACGAGTTGGGGGTAATCCCAGAAGTTCCTCAGGAAAGACATTAGGAAATTCACATATAGTGTCAATGTCCCGTAAATGAGATTCATCTTTAGCTTCTAACGTCAAAGCACACAATGAAGGATTCCTCGCATTCATCAAAACAATGTTTTCCTTGCCAAGACCGCTAAGATACAACTTCCTTTTACAACAATCTACCCATGCTTGATGCTCACTGAGCCAATCTAAGTCTAGGATAACATCAAACTCATAGATTGATAAGACCAACAAATTAACCGAGAAAGGAATCCCCTGAATCATTAAGAGGCAGTTCTTGCATACTACCATAAAAAAGACACAATCTCTTAAATGATTGGTTACAGAGATTTTTGATGCTATTGGCTCAGAAGACATGTTATACTTCTTGACTATTATGGTGCTTATAAAAGAGTGAGTAGAACTAGGATCAATCAATGCATATAATGAGTTAGAATATTACTCAATGGTACTTGCAATGACATTAGACTCATCCTCTTCTTACCTGCTCCTGACATGATAAATCTGGGTGGAGTTTTAGTGTCTTGCTTGTTAAATGGTTTCCCCGGACCACTAGATCTCCCAAAAGTTCTAGATAATCCTTGCTTTGATCCCTTACCTTGGAATGGTTAAGCTGGAGAGGCAGCAGTAGTCGGAGTAACTGTAAACTTGGTTGCATTTAGATGACAGTCGCGAATGAAGTGACCTTTCTCACCACAGTAATAACAAACTCTGGTTTGTTTATGGCATTGACTCGTTGGGTGTTTATTCTAACAATAGTTGCAGACTGGATGTTGGGTGCTTCGATTCGAACCTCCGGTGCTATCAATAAATGATACCTTAGCAAAGGATTGAGTTACAGACTGAGGCCTATCAATATTTCCAAAACGGGAGGGTTGTGGATAAACATTCTACTTAGGGCCTTGATATTTTCCTTTCTTATTCCATTTGAGAGGTCGACAATCATCCCTGAACCTCTTCTCCGATTTACCTTACCCACAAGCCTATTGAGCTTTCTGTGCAGCTTCAGTGGCCTTGACTCGATTCACCAAGTCTTGGAAATCAACAATGCTCAAGGCAGTGAACATGGGCTGTAATTCATCATTAAGCCCAACAATAAACATTCGACATGTCACTTCCTCCTCCTTGATGTATTCAACACCGTATCTACAGTACATACAGAAGTCATGGATGTACTGCTCAATCGGTCGTCCGCCTTGCTTTAGGTGGAGGAAGATACTTTGCCTTTTAGTGAGATAGAACTCATTGATGTACTTCTTACGGAATTCTTTAAGAAAGAACTCTCAGTTTATAGCATCCTCAGAGATCGTCAAAGTAGTAGTCTCCCACCACTGGAGTCCCTCGTCAGCCAGCAATGCAAGGGCACACTCGAGTTTGTGTTCGTCCGAGCACTGCAACTGCTTGTTTAAGATCCAAAGAGTGTTGTCCAACCAATACTCGGAAGTTTCAGGGTTATCATCATCCTGACTGGTAAAAGTGTAGGCTCGATACTGAGATAACTTGTCGATGAGAGCTCGATTATGTTGGACAACAGGAGAGATGGGTTGCATAACTTGCTCAACCCTCATTGCAGTCATAAACTGCATGAACATTTCAGCCATGTTCTTGTAACATTCAGCCTGAGCGGTAGGTGTTGCATGCCTAGCATTCTGAATAGGAGGGTCCTGCGGATTCGGAGGGTTTCCTCCTCTTATCTCCTCGCCATGAGTCGAGGAGCCGGTGGCAAGCTCGTCAATATGAGCTTCATTGATTTCAGATATATCTATATTACAAAAGATCGGATTAGTCGAAAAGTCACAATATACATAATATATAACTCCTAGGTGGCAAAGTAACACAATTACAATGCAATAAGCTTCAGTTTAGTCCTATAATCGACTAGACTCTAGCTTTGATACCACAAATGTAACACCCCCTTCCCGGCCTGATTAAGAATCGGGTCGGAATGGGTTACCGGTGAACTATACGATGATCTGTGCGATAAAATTTCAATAAATAACAATACATAATCAATGTTATACTTATTAAACATTACCAAACATATGTCTTAGTCCAAGTTATTCGTTTCGTAACGTTGATTACTCAAATAGGATCAAATTCTAACTTTTATAAAGTTTAGGGACTAAAATGTAATTCCAATAAATTAGGGGTCCTTTAATACATTTGACCATTCCAAAATGCAATTCGACTCAAGAACATCAGGCATGTAAACTTTCAAATTATTTGGAGTCCATTTACCCATCCAATTAAGCCATCCAAAATTTAGTGAGCAATTTATAAACAATGTAAAACTTCCATTAATGTCTTTTAACAGAATTAACTAACACCGTACTGATACTCTGTTAGGACTTTGTCGATACGTTATGCATGAAGTTCAAATTCCAAAAACCAAATGACAAGCCCGTATCGATACTGTTTAAGGATATACCGATACTGGTTGACCACGTTGACTTCATATCGATACGCCTTAGCCCCGTATCGATACCATTTTTATAACCAAATTCCAGTAGCCAATTTCCGTATCGATACGCTATGTCAAATTGATATGCCTTCTTTTATATGTCAAAATTATGCCTAACCATACCGATACGCCATCACCCTGTATCGATATAGCATGACTTGTAATGATAGAATATTTCTGGTTTTTATTCGAATTGATCTATCGAACGATGTTCAAATGCAACGAAAATTTACGTACAACATTTCAATACCATAATCTACCAATATGCAAAATTATAAAGTCATTTGAATCCGTTTACTAGGTTTTTTACTTTTTGTGTCAATTATGCCATTTTGGTTACCTTTAACTACCACACATAGGTCATACATAAATTTTAGCCAAATTACAAACTGCAGAGGCCGTATTGTAACGCTGTGTGAAAATTTCATCCAGATTAAAGCCCGTTTCGAAACGTTTTGCCACTGTAAAGACTCGTATTGAAACACCTAAAGGCGTTTCGAAACGCCTGGATGGTTTTGTTGAATCTGGCTTTGAAAACATATAAAAACCTTTTAAAATATCCCATAAACATAGTCTCAAGTTGTTTGGACTTTAGAAATTGTTTTGAATTCTTTTTAACTTTGTCCAAAACTATTTTTCAATTATTATATCAAAACATTAGTTCTACAATCTCCCCCTTTTTGATATAATAAAACCAACTTGAAAAATTGTTTGAGATTCTCTCCCTTTAAGTTTAAAAATGTGAATAAGAGATGAAAATTTTAATATAAAGTAAAGCTCCCCTTATTCATTTGAAAATGCAATTTTTCAAACCAAACTCTCCCCTTTTTTGTTATATCAAAAAGAATTCAAAAGACATTAAGTTCAAAATAACTTAGGAGGTTTGAAAAGATAACAAAAATAAGAACTTTGGTTTTTAAATGGCTCCCCCTTACTCAAAGCATCATCTAAGCATGTTAGTTCAACATATATGATCATCTAGTTGAAATAAACAAAAATAAATCAAATAAAAGCAAGAACAACTAGATTTTACCACACTTCAACCCAAGGGAGGATGTGAAGTCTTCCTTCTTCAAGTGTTCTTCCTTGTGTGCATGGAGCTCCCCCTCAAAGTTTGACTTGTTGATCAATCTCCATCACACCTATCATAAGACAATCAAATAATTTTTGGTATCTAAATTGCTTTGGATCCATAGACGTTAGTAGCACAAAATTTAGTCCCCTTAGGAATCCATTTTTCAATTTCATCCATTTTAGTTGAAGTTGTTAGTCATTTTGGGACCCAAACACTTCTAAAACATTTACCATTTACAAATCTAGGGGCACTAGATTGTCTTACATAAAAGTTTGATTTTCCAAAATTATTTTTCTTTTCAAGCTCTTTGAAAATCAAATCTTTTTCTTCTTGAACTTTATGAAGCAAATTTTGTTCAAACTCTTCGAGTTTTGCTTCAAGTTCAAGTTTGGTTTTAGAAATCAAATCATTTTGAATTTTCAACTTTGAAATCATTTTATTGTTTTTCAAAATGTGATTTTTAAACTCTAAAACCAAATCATCATAGGCATCTTGTAATTCATCAAAAGAATATGAACATGAAGTAGATGAATTAGAAGTTACACTTGAATCTTCTTCGATGGCCATAAGGCAAAGGTTGGCTTGTTCATCGTCGGTGGAGTCCTCATCACTCCAAGTAGCCATATATGCCTTCTTCTTATGGCTTGAAGTGCTTGCCCTCTTCTTTTTCATGGATTCTCTTTCAAGGTTTTCTTCATGAAAGGGGCACACTTCTTGAAGAGATGAACTATATCTTCTTCTTCATCATCCTCTTCACTTGAATCTACGTGATGGCATGTGGAGGATTTGAGAGCAATGACATTTGTGTTGATGCCAAGCCCTTTGAGCTTATTCTCCCCCATAGTTCTAATCTTTTCCTTCTTCTTCTCCTCTTCTTTGTTTTTCTTCATAATTTGGTGAGTGAGAAGAGACCCCATGAGCTCATCAAGCTTCAAAGTCTTGAGATTCTTGGCTTCGATGATGGCAGTCCTTTTTGAGTCCCATGACTCGGGAAGGGAGTAGATGAGCTTTCGGACAAGTTTCTCTTTCAGGATGACTTCTCCATAACCTTTAAGTCCATTGGTGATGGTGGAGAACCTATCGAACAGCTTCTCAATGTCCTCTTCTGGATCCATCTTGAAGTTTTCATACGCTAGGTTGAGGAGCCCGATCTTGGTCTCCTTTACTTCATTTGTCGCCTCGTATGTAACTTTGAACTTGTCCCAAACTTCCTTGGCACTCTCACAAGAAGACATCTTCTCATAGATGTTGGGGCCAAATGCACAAAATAGGATGTGCAAGGCTTTGCAATTAAGCTCCATCTTCTTGCGATCTTCGGCACTCCAATCCGCCTTGCTTTGTTGAGGCACAAACGAACCATCTTCTACTATGTCCCAAAGCTTGTAGTCATTTGAATTTATGAAAACTTCATCCTTGTCTTCCGATGGGCATAGTGCGTTCCCTCGAAGAATGGCGGTTTGTCGATGGATTACGCCATTGAGCCGATTGTTTGGAATGTTGATCGAGCTTGCCAGATCTTCGCAATAGGATGTTAATCCTCTTCAATTCAACATGTCTCTGATACCAATTGTTGGGTTATTCGGTGCTCGATTCCTTCAACCGTTCTTGCTCGCCAAGTGGTGGAGAAGTGGAAAATTGGGTGTAAGAGGTGTGGAAGCTAAAATGAATAAAGACAGGATGATTTATAGTGGTTCAACCTTCCAACCAAGGTCTACATCCACTACCTTAGCTTCCCACTAAGGATTTCCAATCAATCCCGTGAAAACGATATTTTAATTTTGATATAACTAAAGAACCTAAGGACTAAATTGAAAATGTCAAAACGATTTTTTAAGTCCTCAAACATCCCCATATAATTTTAAGAATATGCCAAAGTTAAAAACCAAAGTTTTCAAATATTTTCTAAGTGTTTTAAAGCCTAGACAGTGTTTTTCAAGTCCCTGTTTCGAAACGGCCTAATGTGTTTTGAAACATTTTCACCACTGTCGACCCCTGTTCCGAAACGCGTATCGAAACGGTTCTTCATTTTGATTTGAAAATTATGACTGTTACAATGTTTTTAACTGATTCTTTGGAAACCGTTAGGGTGTTTCGAAATGGGCTCAAGCTGTTTCGAAACGACCCTTGACAGTGGCAAAAGTGTTTCGAAACGGTTCCAACACGTTTCGAAACGGGCTCTTAAATGCAACCCCAACGGCTCTTTCTATTTTTGTCCGTTTCGAAACAGGTTCCCGCATTCTGAAACGGGTGGTTGCAGACTGTATTTATGGAGGTGAGATAACACTCCCAACGGCTCTATTGATGAATGCAACAACCACAACGGCTAGAAATCAATGAGAAGGTATAAAAGGGACCTCTAAAAGCTCCAGCAACAACTATTGATCCAAAAGCAAACATCCAAACATCAAATCCAAGCATTTGTGCCCAAATCCCAAATTGTCTAAAAAAACCCAATTGTAATTTTAATTCTTATCTTTTTCAATTAGGTTGAGTGCTTGTAATTGGGCTACAATTTGTATTGAGAGATACTATCTTAGCCATCAAACTCTTTGTTTTCTTTGTGTGAGGATTGGGTTAAATTTTGGGTAGAAAATTTAACCGAAATTGTAAGGGTTGCCTCCTTAGCCTAGAAAAGGGGAAGAGCAATTAGTGGAATTGTTGCAAATCCTTAGTGAAGCTAAGGTAGTGGATGTAGAGTTCATTTAGAACTTGAACCACTCTAAAATTCCTTGTCCATCCTTTTAATTTGCAATTTCCACCACCTAATCCTTTAAAAATCCAATTCACCCCCTCTTGGTTCATATCGATCATTCGATCCGCTCAACAATTGGTATCAGAGCCTACCTCTTTGAGGATTAACAACCACAAGAGGAGTTCCTAGGAAGAGTGTGATCATCAAATATCAAGAGATGGCTTCAACCTCCGGTTCGGGCATGTATGAGTCTCAATCCACTACAAAGCATCCCTTCTTCAATGGTGATAACTATTCTTTTTGGAAGAATAGAATGCGTCTATTCATCAAGTCCAATGACTACTTAGTGTGGGATGCCATTGAAGATGGAACTTACATTCCATTGAAGCAAGATAGTGAAGGCAAGATGGTTTTGAAGGAAAAGGTGGAGATGAGTGAAGAAGAAAGGAGAAAGATTCAAGTAAATGACAAAGCTCTCCACATGCTCTTTTGTTCATTTGGTCCGGAAATCTATTCCAAAGTGTCATCCATTGAGAGTGCCAAAGAAGTGTGGGACACTCTTGAGACTACCTATGAGGGAACCAACGATGTCAAAGAAACTAAGATTGGAATTCTCAATCTTAGTTATGAGAATTAAAAGATGGAGCCCGATGAGACGGTGTCCAAGATGTTTGATCGGTTCTCCACTATAGTTAATGGGCTCAAAGGTTTTGGAGAGATCATACCGGAAGACAAGCTTGTCCGGAAGCTACTCTATTCACTTCCTGAATCATGGGATGGGAAGAGAACCGCCATCATAGAAGCTAAGAATTTGAAGACTTTAAAGCTTGATGAGCTAGTGGGTTCTCTCCTTACACATGAGATTATGAAGTAAGGAAGGGAAGAAGAGAAGAAGAAAGAAGAGAAGAGAGTAGAAAAGCTAGAGGTTGAAAAGAAGAAGAAGATGGGAATAGCTCTCAAAGCTTCACTACTTGAGGAGAGCTCTTCTAGTGAGGAGGATGAGCTAGAAGAATTGGCTATGATAGCCAAACGATTCTCACGCTTTATGAGGTCCAACCGGGGAAGAAAAATTCAAAGGAAGATGGACTTCAAAGGCAAGAACAAAGAGGAAGCAAGGGATCAAATCATTTGCTTCGAGTGCAATAAACCCGGCCACATACGTTCGGAGTGCCCTCAACTCAAGAAGAAGGGCTTTGAGAAGAAGAAGAAGCTCAAAGCCAAGCTTTCTACTTGGAGTGATGAGGAGTCATCGAAGGATGACGAACAAGAAGTGGTCAACCTTTGCCTCATGGTACTTGAGGAAGATTCCTCTATGGTAACCTCTAACTCATCAACTTTAGATTTTACATATGATGAATTGAATGATGCATATGATGAGTTACAAGAGGTCTATGATGAATTAGTTGAGAAATATAAGGAGTCGGTCATTAGGAATAAGAAAATCATTTTGGAACTAAATGAGAAAAATGACTCACTCTCTCAAACTAATTCAAAATTTGAGAAAAAAATATTAGGATTGAAAGATGAACTTAAATTTTTTCAAGATGAAAATGTTGATCTTAATAATCTTTTATCTCAATGCAATAGTGAACACCAAAAGGTGTTAGATGAGCTTAACAAGCTCAAGGAGTCCTTTAAAAATGTTGGTAGTATGAAGCATGAAATTGGTGAATCGTCTAAAACAAACCAACTTAAGAAAAGGACTAATAACTACAAACAAGGTAGCTTTCCTAGACATAGTAGGACTAAAAGAATTAGAAGTGTATGGGTTCCTAAGGAACTTGTAAAATCTAATAATATTGTTGCTATGTCATCTTGGATTCCTAAAGGAACCAAGATTTTGGGAGCTAACACTCATGGACCCAAAATGATTTGGGTACCAAAAACAAAAGCTTAATATCCTTGTTTGTAGGGGGAGCATTGCTACAAGGCCAAAGCACAAAGTCAAAACTCATGGTACCTTGATAGCGGATGCTCAAGGCATATGACCGGAGACAAGAGTAGATTCATGGATCTAAAGCCAAAAAGTGGAGGAGTGGTGACATTTGGTGACAACTCCAAAGGCCACATTAAAGGTATTGGCTCCATAGGTAATCACTCTACTATTCTCATTGAAAATGTCTTGTATGTCGATGGTCTTAAACACAACTTATTGAGCATAAGTCAATTGTGTGATAAAGGATTTAAAGTTTTATTTGATAAAAATGGATGCAAAATTGTTGACATTAAATCTAATAATATTATGCTCATAGGTCATCGCATAGGAAACATATACATGGTGCATCTAGATGACATTCATACATCTCATGCATGCTTAGTAGCACAAAATGAAAATGATGCATGGTTGTGGCATAGGAAACTAGGACATGCTAGCATTAGTGTTTTAGAAAAACTAGTTTCCCTTGATCTAGTTAGAGGTTTACCCAAGATTAAATTTTCAAATGATAAAATTTGTGATGCATGCTCTAAGGGTAAACAACATAAGTCTTCCTTTAAATCCATTAATGATGTTTCTACAAGTAGATGTTTACAACTAATCCATATGGATTTATTTGGGCCAATTAGGACTATGAGCTTGGGTGGTAAGTCTTATGCATTTGTACTTGTTGATGATTTTTCTAGATTTACTTGGGTTCTATTTTTAAGTACTAAAGATGAGGCTTTGGAAAAATTCATCACATTTTCAAAACTAACCCAAAATGATCTTAAACTTAGAATTTCACATATTAGAAGTGATCATGGAAATTAAGTTTCAAAATTTAGGGTTTGAAGACTTTTTGAATGAAAATGGTATTAGCCACAATTTTTCGGGTCCTCGGACTCCTCAACAAAATGGGGTAGTTGAAAGAAAAATAGAACTTTGCAAGAAATGGCTAGAACTATGCTTTGTGAAAATAATTTACCTAAATATTTTTGGGCGGAAGCCACAAACACCGCTTGATATATTGTTAATCGAGTAATGATTATGCCAATTTTAAAGAAAACACCTTATGAGATTTTAAAATCTAAAAAGCCTAACATTAGCTATTTTCACCCTTTTGGTTGCAAGTGTTTTGTTTTAAATAATGAAAAAGACAACTTAGGTAAATTTGATGCAAAAAGTGATGAAGCTATTCTAATAGGATACTCTTTAACATCTAAAGTCTATCGAGTATTTAACAAAAGAACTTTAGTAGTAGAAGAATCTATACATGTTGTATTCGATGATAACCTCCTTCCAAGGAAGGATTCTTGTGATGATGATGATGTAGGAATCATAAATGCCTTTGATGGAGGACAAACTTCAAAGGAGGATGAGATTCCAACAAAAGAAGAGGACACACAAGATCCACCTCTTGAAGCCTTGAAGGACTTGGCTCTTGAGGAAAAGGAAGTGAGCTACCCAAGGGAGTTCAACTATGTCAAAGATGGTGAAATCTTGGGTGATCCATCCAAGGGGGTAACCACTCAATCTTCTCTCAGATTAATGAATCATGTTGCATTTATCTCATGCATAGAGCCTAAGAATATAAAAGAAGCATTGAAAGATGACTTATGGATTATGGCTATGCAAGAAGAGTTAAATCAATTTGAGAGAAGTAACGTTTGGACATTAGTTGATAGGCCTAGTAATCAATCTACCATAGGAACTAAATGGGTCTTTAGGAACAAGCTAGATGACAGTGGTAACATTGTGAGAAATAAAGCTAGACTTGTAGCACAAGGTTACACTCAAGAAGAGGGAATAGATTTTGATGAAACCTATGCACCCGTAGCTAGAATGGAAGCCATTAGGATGTTGCTTGCATATGCATATTATCATAATTTCAAGCTTTTTCAAATAGATGTTAAAAGCGCGTTTTTAAATGGTTTTATAAATGAGGAAGTGTATGTGGAACAACCACCGGGTTTTGAAGATTCAAAATTTCCAAATCATGTTTCCAAACTCACTAAAGCTCTTTATGGTTTAAAAAAGCTCCTAGAGCTTGGTATGAAAGACTTTCAAACTTTTTAATTGAAAAAAGTTTCGAAAAAGGTAAGGTGGACACTACACTTTTTATAAAAATGTATAAAAATGACATCTTAGTAGTTCAAATTTATGTTGATGATATTATTTTTGGTTCTACTAACGAATTTCATTGTCAAGAGTTTGCTAAGTTAATGCAAGGTGAATTCGAGATGAGCATGATGGGGAAGCTCTCATTCTTTTTGGGACTACAAATCAAGCAAAAGAAGGATGACACCTTCATCAATCAAGCAAAGTACATAAAGGATATGCTCAAGAAGTTTGGCTTGGAGAATGCAAAGCCTCAAGCCTCACATATGAGCTCATCTACAAAGCTTGACAAAGATGAAGGAGGTAAGTGTTTTGACTCTAAACTTTACCGTTCTATGATTGGATCATTGCTTTACCTTACCGCAAGTAGACCGGATATCTTGTTTAGTGTTTTATTGTGTGCTAGGTTTCAAGCTAGTCCTAGAGAGTCTCACCTTATAGCCGTTAAGAGAATCTTTAGGTACCTTAGAGATACTCCTTGTTTAGGTCTTTGGTACCCTAGAGACTCCACCTTCAACCTTCATGCTTATTCGGATGCGGATTATGGGGGTTGCAAAATCGATAGGAAGAGTACTTCGGAAACTTGTCAATTCCTAGGTAGTATGCTCATATCTTGGTTCTCTAAGAAACAAAATAGTGTAGCCTTATCTACCACTGAAGCCGAGTACATATCCTTAGGGAGTTGTTGTGCTCAAGTCCTTTGGATGAAGCAACAACTCTTAGATTATGGAATTAAAGTTGAAACCATATCCTTAAAATGTGACAACACTAGTGCTATATGTTTAACAAAAAAATCCCATCCAACACTCTAGAACCAAACACATAGAAATAAGGCATCATTTCATTAGAGATCATGTCCTTAAAGAAGATGTGGTTATAGAGTATGTAGACACCTTAAATCAATTAGCGGACATATTTACAAAACCCTTAGACAAAGAGCGTTTTTGGTCCCTTAGGAGAGAGTTAGGTCTAGCTAGCCTATCTTGACCTTTTACGACCTCTTTTGTGCTTAAAATTGCTTGATCTTGTGAAATGTCATGTTTATGTGTTTTTACTCCTAATTTCATCCATGCTTATAGCTAGGGGGAGTATGTTTATGCTTGCATATGTTTTGCCTGCTCATTCATGTCATTCATGCAAGTTAGGCCTTAGAAAAACTCATTTTTCTGCACTTTTAGAGCCTCATCTGCACTTCTAGGCCCAGGTGTATCGAAACGGGTAAACCTGTTTCGATACGGATGCCTTAAAATCATGTCTGAGAGAAGGGCGTTTCGAAACGCCTCAAAAGGGTTTCAAAATGTTTTTGCTACTGGCAAGGGGTGTATCGAAACGAGTTTCAATACGAGTCAACGGGGCTTCGATACGGTCAACACCGTATCGAAACGGTCAGCTGGAATCCTTAAAACGGTCAAACTCTCTTCCTCGCGTTTCGAAACGGTTTCACGGACAGCTTTAAGCAGCGCTTTTAATGCTAAAGTTCTCTTTTAATTAAAAATCTTTAAAACCCTAAAAACCCTAAACTGACTTTTTCCCTATAAAAACCCTCTAAACCTCATTGTTTTTCACCAAATCTTGAGGGGTTTTTCTCTAAAACACTAGTCTAAGCAAGATTCATCAACATTGTGCAAGTATTTTCTTCCATTCATCCAAAATCCCAAACAAAGGTATTTTTCCTCTTTTTCTTTTTCTTCAATTTCTATTCGAATCTTAGGTTAGAAAAATTTATTTTTGTATAGTTTATATGTTTTTATGCTTGGGTTTTCAAAATCTTGTAATTTTTTTTTTCAAAATCTTAATTTTTCTGAATCGAATATGAAAATTTTCAGTCGTATTTTTTTTACTGTTTTCTCTAAATCTTTTTTTTTTGTTTTTTGTTTTCTATTTTCTTGAGTTGTTTACTGTTTTAAAAACTTTTTAAAACCTAAGTGGGATTTATTATTGGATTGAATTACGAAATCTATGCATACACTTAAATTTTTCGCTTGCTTGCTTATGTTTTTAGGATGTCGGATAATGTTAGCAAAAAGCGTAAGTCCGTTCAATCTGGTGACTCGAGTGTACGTCCGAATCTCGCTCAGCTCTTTCAAAAATCCCTTCGAACTCCAGAGATGCGTGCTCGTTTCAAATATGTCAAGGATTTCGAAGTTCTTCGTGAGCGCGTCATTGATCTCGAATTTCTTAACTCCGAGCGATTCCTTTTCCGTTACCTCGAGCGTTTGAGCGACTGGAATCTCCTTCCTTTGTTGAGCATCCCGAATATTCGCTACAAACATATGGTACTCATCTTTTACTCCAATGCTCGTCTTCTTAATGATGAAATAAACACCGAGGTTGTTGGGATTGAATCCTTTATGTTAGGGAAAAAGTTTGTTGTTGATGTTGCTCTTTTGGAGTCTACTTTTTCCCTTAAGGATGAAGGTATTGAGAATGAACGTCACTTTGGTACTAACACCGGTCAAGTGCTTACCTTGGATGCACACGATCGTTTTCTTCACTTGATGGTATCATGGTTCCTTCGCCCCTCCGGAGGTAAATATTCTCATATCCGTCAAGTTGATTACTTTTGGCTTGAATGTTTCCGTCGTGGTGAGCGCCCTAATGTTGCTAAGATCATATTTGCCGAGATGGTTAATAATGTTAAGCTTATTGACACTGATGCCTTGAAGTCCTTTACTTATGGCACGATTTTGAGTCACATCTTTAGCAAGATCGGTCTCGATTGCACCTACGACTCTCCGGAACCTCGCAAGTCCAAGATTGGTGAATCCTCTCTTCGCAAGTCCGGTTTTCACTATGTGAACCATGTTTGGGAACGTGTTGATAGAGCCGCACCTCCTCCTCCTCTCGTTGAACCTCAACCGCAAGCTCAAGTTGGAAACAATGAAGCTCTTACGGCTCTCATTACCGAGCGGTTCAATGCCATGGATACTAACATCGCTTTGGGTTTTGGTGCCATCAACACTCGCTTGCAGAATGTGGAGGATCGTCTCCAATCTCTTGAGGTTTCCCACTCGAACTTGGATTTGTCCTTCTCTACCCTCTATGGCCAATGGACGAAGTTTCGCCGTTCTCAAGTCAAGAGCGATGATGAGACTTAGGATGATGATGATGGTGGTGACAAGGCCTAGGATATTCATATCATATCATATTATCTATGCATTTTAGGTTTAAGTTTGCATCTATATGTTTCATTATGTTTTAGGAACCTATGCTTTTGATTTTTTTTGGGATTATGTTTTGAACTTAATGTTGATTTATGTTTTGGATATTTTAATTTTATGAATTACTATTATTGTTGCTTATTACTTCATGCTTATTGGTACTAACCCTTTCTCTTCTCTATGAGCCTATTTATTATTTTTGATCTAACAAAAAGGGGGAGAAGAAATTTAAGAGCCACAAAGATTCGTTTTAAATGTTTAAAGGTTTTTAAGTTTTAAAACTTGAATTTCAAAGTTAAAACATTTTTAAAACTTTAAAAACCTATCTTAAATTAAGGGGGAGTTAGAATATGTTCAAAATTTTCAAAACTCTTAAAAATTCTAACTTTCGTTTTGTTATATCAAAAAGGGGGAGATTGTGAAACCGATATTTTAATTTTGATATAACTAAAGAACCTTAGGACTAAATTGAAAATGTCAAAACGAATTTTGAAGTCCTCAAACATCCCCATATAATTTTAAGAATATGCCAAAGTTAAAAACCAAAGTTTTCAAATATTTTCTAAGTGTTTTAATGCCTAGACAGTGTTTTTCAAGTCCCTGTTTCGAAACGGCCTAATGCGTTTCGAAACGTTTTCACCACTGTCGACCCCTGTTCCGAAACGCGTATCGAAACGGTTCTTCATTTTGATTTGAAAATTATGACCGTTACAATGTTTTTAACTGATTCTTTGGAAACCGTTAGGGTGTTTCGAAATGGGCTCAAGCTGTTTCGAAACGACCCTTGACAGTGGCAAAAGTGTTTCGAAACGGTTCCAACACGTTTCGAAACGGGCTCTTAAATGCAACCCGAACGGCTCTTTCTATTTTGGTCCGTTTCGAAACAGGTTCCCGCGTTCCGAAACGGGTGGTTGCAGACTGCATTTATGGAGGTGAGATAACACTCCCAACGGCTCTATTGATGAATGCAACAACCACAACGGCTAGAAATCAATGAGAAGGTATAAAAGGGACCTCTAAAAGCTCCAGAAACAACTATTGATCCAAAAGCAAACATCCAAACATCAAATCCAAGCATTTGTGCCTAAACCCCAAATTGTCTAAAAAAACCCCAATTGTAATTTTAATTCTTATCTTTTTCAATTGGGTTGAGTGCTTGTAATTGGGATACAATTTGTATTGAGAGATACTATCTTAGCCATCAAACTCTTTGTTTTCTTTGTGTGAGGATTGGGTTAAATTTTAGGTAGAAAATTTTACCGAAATTGTAAGGGTTGCCTCCTTAGCCTAGAAAAGGGGAAGAGCAATTAGTGGAATTGTTGCAAATCCTTAGTGAAGCTAAGGTAGTGGATGTAGAGTTCATTTGGAACTTGAACCACTCTAAAATTCTTTGTCCATCCTTTTAATTTGCAATTTCCACCACCTAATCCTTTAAAAATCCAATTCACCCCCTCTTGGTTCATATCGATCATTCGATCCACTCAACAAATCCACTATTGATTCGTCCCCTTTTCTAGGCTTAGGAGGAATCCCTTACAAACCGATCAAGCTTTCTACCCAAAGCCTTGATCAAACCCTCCTTAAAAAGAGATAAAGATAAGAAAACTCAAATCCCTCTAATAGGTATTTGTTTGCACAATTAAGCTCTCACTCAATCCTAAAGGTGTTTCGAAACGAATGGATGGTTTTGTTGAATCTGGCTTTGAAAACATATAAAAACCTTTTGAAATATCCCATAAACATAGTTTCAAGTTGTTTGGACTTTAGAAATTGTTTTGAATTCTTTTTAATTTTGTCCAAAACTATTTTTCAATTATTATATCAAAACATTAGTTCTACAAGAAGACTCACCAAGCTTTTGCTTTTGTTGTTCCAGAAAATTGTATGAGACATCAAGGCCAATGTGAACAAAGATGTAGCTCAAAACAGTCCCATAAGTGAATGAGGTGATGGAGTTAGATAGACGATGCCTCACAAGATGGACCATATCGGCAAACGTGATCTTCACCAAGTCAGGTTGTTGTGCTTGTTTATAACACCCCAAATTTGGGCCTAGATGTTTTAGAGTTCGAATCGGACCAGTCGGGAACGGTTCGAATCTTAAATGGAGGTTTAGCGAACACCTAGTTCGGGATGCTTTAAAAATATGGAAAAATATCTAAAAATCCTCATTTATTATATGATTGATTATGGTGAAATCAATTTTATAAAATAAGGTTTGGAAATACTACATTTCGGTGTAGTGACCAAATCGCAGTTTTTGCAAAAGTTGAATAGTGACTGTTTTGTAAAGGATTGAAACTTTGAATCTTTAAGTAGCTAATTTTACAAAAATGTTTTTAATCAAATTTCTTCTTAATTTGGGTGATTTTATTAATGTTTTAATTAAAGGAAAATAAGGATTAATTAAAAGAAAACTACTTTTGACTTTTCATAACTACCTTCCATCAATTTTCTCTCATTTTATTTTCTCTCAATTTCTTTTCAGCCAAACACATTTCCTCCAGAAATAATCCTTTAATTTTCATTCCTTTTGATGAGATTTCAATCTCCTTTTGATTTCTAATCTTTTCCTCACCAAACCCTCTTGTTTTTACATTGGATTTTCAAGAAAACTTGCCCAATTCAAGGAGAAATCAGCCATTAGAGGTAAGCTTCGTCATTCTCCTCTAATGATCAGTTCTTTACTAAAATTACAAAGTTATCAATCCTTTGTTAATTATTTTTGAGTTGCTTTAATGTTAGAAACAAGAAATTGTGTTAAAACTCAAGATTTTTGGAGAGATCTTGATGATTTTCGTGGATGATGGTTGGGCTCTGTTTTGAGGTTGTTTTCTAATGTATTTTGGATTTTAATTGATGTTATAAATGAGGTTTTATCAAACAAATCCCGAATAGGCTTGGATTCCTAAGATTTGTATACTAGAATGATGGTTTTTGGGGTGGTTTTGGTGTTCTGTCATAGCTGGAGGTATAAGGACGAGTTTGTGGTGATTTTTGATGTTGATTGATGTTTAGAAATGATTAGAAGTGGTATATCTTGGTTGGGCTTTGTTTTGGAAGAGTTTGGAGATGATTTCGGTTGTGTTTGGTATCCGAAAGGTGGTTTGTGAGTAGAGTAGCGAGTTTAGGTGTGTGGCTGATGATTTCAATGCATGATGATGCATTAATCCTCTGCTCTTATGTGTTATAAATAGGGGAGACATCTTCGGACGCCTTTGGTGTTGATCCGGGAGCCTATATAGCATTTCGACAAGCAAGCGAAACGTAATCGGTGAGTACGTATGGTTTTAGAAGTCCTTGAGGGACAAAGAAACAAGGTTTGGGGATTTATGAAAGGTTTGAAACACCTTCCTAAGTCCGGAAGTAAGTATTGGCTAGATTGCTCTCTTAAATGTGGTGGTTGCCCCTAAAATGCTTTACATGCTCCTGGTTTGAGATAGATAAATTCCTATTGTTTTTATGCATGATTTGTAGCATGAGATGATGATTGAAATGATTTCATGAAATAACATGTTGCATAGTTGAGATTTGAGCTTTTGTTCTAAAGCATGGAAAATGTTATGGTTTTGAAATGAGATGAGAATGATTTGAGAAATGATGCATGAAAAATAGTAGGTGAGATGATGTTTGGACATAATATATTGGCATAGATGTTGAGATACTTACCAGATATAATTGATCGATCAATAGGATGAGAGTGCACTATAAACTAAAAATTTGTACGTGCTCTTTGGTTTAATCCAAAGGGAGAGAACCGATGATGGGCATTCCATCGGGTAGGACTTGGTGAAATACCCAAGCTTTGTGGCGATGAGAGATTCCGCCATGTGAGTACGGTGATGTGAGATTCCACCAGAAATCATGTTACTAGACAAGTTAGTATGGTGATGTGAGATTCCACCGGAAGCGTCTAGTGGTTAGAGAATGTTGTCCGCATATCCGAGTAATAATGAGATGTGAAATTCCAATATAATATGTGAAAATGCTTTTGATTCACATGTACCTTTGTTGAGATGATTTATGCTATGAGAAATGTATATGAGATTTGTATATGAAATGATTTGGTTTTACAAGCATGAGTATGGCCTTGCCATGAGATTTGCAGTAGTTTAAATGCATGAGATAGAATTGAGGTACATGTGTTTTCAATGAGAAGTTGCTTTGAATGGTTTTCAAGCATGAGATAGAATGATCATGTTGTAGAAAAAGGCTTTTGTGAAAGTGTTTTGATTAATGCATTATTGTGTTGGTTTTCTTTAGAGCGTGCCTCACTAAGCAATTGTGCTTACGCTCTCTTTTACCAATAATGCAGATAATTGAGGAATTTTGGGCTTCGAGAAGGTTAAGAACATACAAGGAAGTGCAAGCTCATGTATGGTAATGTTTTTATACACTTTAGTTTTGATATATGGCAATGGGAAACCAAGGTTGTATTTGGGAGATGTGTTTGAACTCCCTAAGTTTGTGGCATGTTTGTGTTGGCATTTATGGATTGTAAATGGTCCTATATGTTTGGTTTGAGGATTGGTTGCTTACTTTGGTTTTGAAACTAGGGAGCATGCTTTTAGATTGTGGATTTTTGTGATTGATATCATGCTCTAGCTTAAAGACCTTAAATATGTTCCTTAGTATCAAAATGAGTTGCTGGTATGATTTGGTGCTCATTGAAGTATATTTAAATGGTTTGAAAGGTCAAAAACCAGCATTTTCTACTGTCACTAGGCAAAGTGTATCGAAATGTCCTCAACTGTTTCGAAACGGGGGACTGTAATGGCCATGGTGTTTCGGAACGATTGAAGTTGTTTCGAAACAATTTTGCTACTGGTGAAGCCTGTTTCGATACCGGTCTCGGAAATACCCGAGTACCGAAACAGTCAACACCGTTTCGGTACGGGTGTTTCGGTACGGAGGGTGGGTGTTCCGATATAGTTGACCGTTTGGTGATGGATTTGACAGAGAAGCGTATAACATTTTAGTTCTGAATGTTGTGGATGTAATTCCTTGAGCTTGGAATGTCCTTTTAAGTTGAAATTTGACAGAGAAGCGTATAACATGATTAATTTCATATTGGTAAACCTAAGATAAGCAAAGTCCTTATAATTTCCAAAAATTACATTTTGGTCCCTAATCGCGTAATTTGTGCAATTGAGTCCCTAAATGATTTCCGATCGCTGTGCTTTGTTCTCCCATGATTCTTGAATGCTCATATAGGGTTAAAGTGCATCTAGAAAATATTAAAAAGAAAAAAAGGGTCGTTAATCAAGGTTGAGTTTTGGGTTGACTTTGGTTTTCCCCGTGTAATCTTCGTAGTTTGGGTTAAGCGTCTAGGCCGGGCTAAGGGGGTTACATTGTCGGAAACACTCGAGCCAAAAAGTTTTAACTTGGCGGATATGGATAAATTTTCTTCCGAATGGGCGAAAGAACCAAGAGATGATCAAGTGCATGAAATGGTCTTGTGCATCCAAAGAGAGAACCGATCCGGTTCGAGATCCAAAGTGGGTTTCATCCTCAATACCCTCATCAACAAGCCCAAGGATGTTCACTAAAGTGGATGGATCAATGCGAAACTTCTTGCCCAAGATGTAAGACTCAATAGCAATAAATTCATAATGATCTTCATTGCTTATTAGATTAGCATTGGAGTAGAAAAGTAAAACCATGTTTTTGTAGACAATGTCTAGAATATTCATGAAGCTTAGGAAACTTCATTGTGTCAAAAGAGGTAGGTACTTGAAGTAGAAGCGCTCGAAATCAAGGAATGCCATGTCTACAACTCGCTCTCGTCGAATAACGACATCTTGAAGAATTTTAAAACGATTCCTAGACTCTTGATTTCTAAGACTATTGGAATAAATAAGGGTAAAGTTTGGACGAATATTGTCACCGGGGTTCAAACCTTCACCCCCTTCAATCTTTCTTTTCTTAGAATCCATTAAAAACACCTAAAAACAAGGCAAGCAATAAAATCTAAGTGTATGCATTAAATCCTAATTTGATCCAATAAGAATCTCATTAAGAGTATTTTAAAAACACTTTGAAAGTATATACATAAAAATAAAATTTTGATGAAAACAGATTTGAAAAACAGTGTTAAAAATACGATAAAATTAAAATATATTCGAACCAAAAAGTTTGAGATTTGAAAAAAATACAAGATTTTGAAAACCCATAATGTAAAACAAGTATACTATACAAAACTATAATTTATTAACATATTATTCGAACGAAATCAAAAGAAAAAGAAAAGGATAGAAAATGCCTCAAAGATGGGATTTTGGAGGAATTTGTGGATGGAAATGCACAAAATTGATGAAGCTTGCTCAGATTGACGTTTAAGAGTAAAAGCCCTCAAGTTTTGATAGAAGAATTCGATCTAGGGTTTTGACGGTTTTGTGTTTAATAAAAAGTGTCTTTTAGCATTTAAACCCCTTTAAATTTGGCTTTTCCAGATACGCGTTTCGAAACAGGCATACTGAAACGCATTCGAACGTTTCGAAACTTGTTGACCGTTTCGATACAGGTTTGACTGTATCGAAGCCCAAGAGTTTGCCCATATCGAAACCTGTATGGGTCATTTCGATACTAGTTTTAATAGAACCAAACGTTTCGAAACCCTTTGGGGCATTTCGAAACAGCTTGGTCCATTTGTGTTTTTAAGAGGTGGCCCGTATTGAAACAAGGTGACCCGTTTTGATAACAATAGCCTTGGAAGAGTAGATAAGGCACTAAAATGCAGAAAATTCTAACTTTAATTGAATCTAGATGCACGAATGAGATGTATGAGCAAGTTTAACATAACAAAACATAAACATACTCCCACTAACTATAAGCAAGGATACAATTAAGATCAAAAACACATAAGCATGGAATTTAACAAGAATTCAAGCAATTTTAAGCACAAAGGTCCAAAAAGGTCAAGATAGGCTAGTTAGACCTAACTCTCTCCTAAGGGACCAAAAACGCTCTTTATCTAGAGGTTTGGTAAAGATGTCTGCTAATTGATTTAAGGTGTCTACATACTCTAAAACAACATCTTCCTTAAGGACATGATCTCTAATGAAATGATGCCTTATTTCTATGTGTTTGGTTCTATAGTGTTGGATGGGATTTTTGGTAAGACATATGGCACTAGTGTTATCACACTTAAGGGGTATGGTGTCTACCTCAATTCCATAGTCTACGAGTTGTTGTTTCATCCAAAGGACTTGAGCACAACAACTCCCTAAGGATATGTACTCCACTACGGTGATAGATAAAGTTACACTATTTTGTTTCTTAGAGAACCAAGATATGAGCATACTACCTCGGAATTGACAAGTGTCGTAAGTACTTTTCCTATCTATCTTACAGCCCCTGTAATCCACATCCAAATAAGCATGAAGGTTAAAGGTTGAGTCTCTAGGATACCAAAGGCCTAAACAAGGAGTATCTCTAAGGTACCTAAAGATCCTTTTAACAGCTATAATGTGTGACTCTCTAGGACTAGCTTGGAACCTAGAACACAAGCAAACACTAAACAATATATCCGGTCTACTTGTGGTAAGGTAAAGCAAAGACCCAATCATAGAACGATAAAAGCTTAGAATCAACACACTTACCTCCTTCATCTTTGTCAAGCTTTGTGGATGAGCTCATTGGTGTAGCTTGAGGCTTTGCTTGCTCAAAGCCAAACTTCCTAAGCATATCTTTGATGTACTTAGCTTGATTGATGAAGATGTCATTCTTCATTTGTTTGATTTGCAGTCCCAAGAAGAATGAGAGCTCCCCCATCATGCTCATTTCAAATTCACCTTGCATCAACTTATAAAAATGTTGATAAAGCAACTCATTAGTAGAACCAAAAATAATATCATCAACATAAATTTGAACTACTAAGATATCTTTGCCATTATTTTTAATAAATAGTGTTGTGTCCACATTTCCTTTTTCAAAACCTTTTCCAACTATAAAACTTGATAATCTTTCATACCAAGCTCTAGGAGCTTGTTTTAAACCATATAAAGCTTTTGACAATTTGAAAACATAATTTGGAAAAATGGGATCTTCAAAACCCAGTGGTTGTTCCACATACACTTCTTCGTTTATAAAGCCATTTAAAAACTCACTTTTGACATCCATTTCAAAAGGCTTGAAAGCATGATAACATGCTAATGCAAGTAGCATCCTAAGTGCTTACATTTTAGCTACGGGTGCAAAGGTTTCATCAAAATCAATTCTCTCTTCTTGAGTGTAACCTTGAGCAATAAGCCTAGCCTTGTTTCTCACTATGTTACCACTCTCATCTAGTTTGTTTCTAAAGACCCATTTAGTTCCTTTAGTAGTTTTGTTTCTAGGCCTATCAACTAATGTCCATACTTTACTTCTCTCAAATTGGTTTAACTCATCTTGCATGGCCATAATCCAAAAGTCATCTTTTAATGCTTCTTTAACATTCTTAGGCTCAATGCATAAGATAAAAGCAACATTATTAAGCATTTTAAGAGAAGAACAAGTAGTTACCCCCTTTGATGGATCACCCAAGATCTCACCACCCTTGACATAGTTGTACTCCCTTGGGTAGCTCACTTCCTTTTCCTTAAGAGACATGTCTTGCAATGCTTCTAGAGGCGGTTCTTGTGCTTCTTCCTCTTTGGTTGGAATCTCATTCGCCTTTGATGATTCTCCACCATCATTGGCTTCAATGATCCCTACATCATCATCATCACAAGAATCCTTCCTCGGAATGAGGTTATCATCGAAAACCACATGAACATATTCCTCTACAACTAAAGTTCTTTTGTTAAACACACAATAGACTTTAAAGTTTAAAGAGTAACCTAGAAAAATAGCTTCATCACTTTTTGCATCAAATTTACCTAAATTATCTTTTCCATTATTTAAAACAAAACACTTGCAACCAAAAAGATGAAAATATCTAATGTTAAGTTTTTTAGATTTTAAAATCTCATGAGCTGTTTTCTTTAAAATAGGCCTAATCATTACTCTGTTTATAATATAGCAAACGGTGTTAGTGGCTTCCGCCCAAAAATACTTAAGTAAATTGTTTTCACAAAGCATAGTCCTAGCCATTTCTTCTAAAGTTCTATTTTTCCTCTCAACTACCCCATTTTGTTGAGGAGTGCGAGGAGCCGAAAAATTATGGCGAATCCCATTTTCATTACAAAAATCTTCAAAACCCATATTTTGAAATTCGATTCCATGATCACTTCTAATATGTGAAATTTTAAGATCAAGATCATTTTGGGTTATTTTAGAAAATGTGATGAAGTTTTCTAAAGTCTCATCTTTGGTGCTTAAAAAGAGAACCCAAGTATACCTAGAGTAATCATTAACAAGTACAAATGCATATGATTTTCCACCCAAGCTAGTAGTCCTAATTGGCCCAAAGAGATCCATATGGATCAATTGCAAACATCTACTTGTAGAAACATCATTAATGGACTTGAAAGAGGCTCTATGTTGTTTACCTTTAGCACATGCATCACAAATTTTATCCAATGAGAATTTGAGCTTAGGTAGGCCTCTAACTAGATTAAGGGAAACTAATTTTTCTAAAACGATAATGCTAGCATGTCCTAGTTTCCTATGCCATAACCATACACCATTTCGATTTTGTGCAACTAAGCATGCTTGGGATGTATGAATGTCATCTAGATGCACCATAAAAGTATTGTCTATCTGATGACCGATGAGCATTGTTTTGTTAGATTTAATGTCTACTATTCTACACTCATTTACATCAAACATGACATTAAACCCTTTATCACACAATTGACTAATGCTCAACAAATCATGTTTTAGACCATTGTCATACAAGACATTTTCAATAAGTATGGAAGAGTGATTACCTATAGAGCCAATACCTTCAATGTGGTCTTTGGAGTTGTCACCAAAAGTTACTACTCCTCTACTTTTTGGCTTTAATTCCATGAATCGACTCTTGTCTATGGTCATGTATCTCGACCATCCACTATCAAGGTATCATGAATTTTGCCTTTGCGCTTTGGCCTTGTAGCAATGTTCCCCCTACAAACAAAGTGTAACCCCCTTAGCCTAGCCTAGACGCTTGACCCGAACTACGAAGATTACACGGGGAAAACCAAAGTCAACCTTGATTAACGACCCTTTATTTTCCTTTTTGTCTTTTCTAAATGAATTATTAACCTACGTGATCACTCAAGATCACAGGAAGGAAAAGGCACGGCAATCGGAAATCATTTAGGGGTTTAATTGTAAGAATTAGACTTTTAGGGACCAAAACATAAATTTTGCAAATTACGAGGACTTTACAAATTTTAAGTTTACCAATGTGCAATTAGTCATATTTCATGCATCTCTGTCAAATATAACATTAATTAGACATTCCAAACTCAACCAATTGCATCCATAAACATCAAGGACTAAAATGTAAGAAACAAGAACTTGAAACAATTCAAAATGCAGTCCAACGGTCGGGTGTTTCGAAACGCTGACCCTTGTATTGAAACGAACGTATCGAAACGGAGTTGACCGTTTCGGTACTTGGGTGCGTTCCGAGACCCGTATCGAAACATGGCTCTCCAGTAGCTAAAGTGTTCACAAACACTCTTACCCATTCTGAAACACTATGGCCATTTCAGGCCCCTGTTCTGAAACAAGTGAGGGTGTTTCGATACACCCTGCCCTACAACCATACATTTTTCTGGTTTTTCCCATCTTTACATGTAACCCCCATAGCACGACCTAGACGGTTGACCCGAACTACGAAGATTACACGGGGAAAACCAAAGTAAACCCGAAAGTCAACCTTGATTAACGACCCTTTTTTCCTTTTTAATCTTGTCTAGATGCATTTTAATCCTAAGCGTACCCTTGAGAAGAGCATACATGAAAAGCACAGCGTTCGGAAAGCAATAAGGGACTCAATTGCACAAAATACAACATTTAGGGACCAAAATGTAAATTCCAGAAATTAAGAGGACTTAACCGATTTTTAAGTTACCATTATGAAATTAGTCACATTACATGCTTCCCTGTCAAATTTCACCTCAGACGGACATCTCAAACTCAAGCAATTGCATATACAAAATTCAGGACTAAAACGTAAAGCTTGCAAACCTTAAACCATTCAAATCAGTGCCCAACGGTCAAGTGTTTCGGAACAAGGGTTGACCGTTCCGAAATGCGGGTTCGTTTCGAGACCTGTTTCGAAACAGGGCTTGACAGTGGCAAATCCGTTCCGAAACGCCCTCTACCCGTTTCGGTACACGAAGGCCATTATAGGCCCCCATTTCGAAACGGTAGTGCCCGTTCCGATACGGACTGCCCAGAAAGTGCAGATTTTTCTGGTTTAACACACAATTAACCACTAAAATACATCCCTATGGCCTCCTAATCATGCCAACAAGTCATCATACATATAAGGAACATATTTGCATCATCAAAACACATTCATGGCATCAATTAGGAAAAACCACAATCTATAGGCATGCATCCTACTATTGAAAACCATCCAAGCATCAAATCACCAAAGCAAACACCAAATGGCCAATTACAATTTCAAAATATCATAGGCATCATGCCAAACTTAGGGAGTCCAAAACCTCTTCCAAAAACACAAACTAGGTCCCCATTGCCAAATACCAAAAGCTAATAATGTTGTAAAAATAGTCACCATACATGAGCTTAGCCTTCCCTTGGATTCTTAGCCTCCTTGCTGCCCTCAAGCCCTTCAATTCTCATGCACTTTATAAAACACCTTTCATAGGCCTTTAAAATCATAAACATCATTTCTCATGCCACAATCCATACACAACAAGCATCTCATGCTTCATTAACATTAACATGTCATATTGGCTTCCAAGTGATACCATAACCATTTTCACATAAAACACAATCGGATACGCGGATTACAAGATTGTCCCATACGCTTCATACACACTACCAAACACACAAGGTGGAGTTTACCGGTACAATCACAACCCCTCAACACCCGTGATGGAGTTTAACGGTACAATCACAACCCCTCCCCATCACTCATTTGTAGTGGTATAACATCACTAACGAGAACACGGGACACACAACACAAGATCCACACATGGACTTTTAACCACCATTGTGATCTTAAACATCTCGTTGGTGTACTTGGATGGAGTTTACGGTACCATCACAACCCCTCAACATCCAAGGCGACTTAATTCACGGTGCAGCTAATCCTATAGCCGGCTAACTATATCCGATTCAAGTACTTTAAAACCAACACATCACTTGCCAATATACATCAATTATCATCAACAATCCACAGTTTTTAAGCATTAATCAAAGCCATTAAACAATCATGCATCACCATGCATCAAATCCACATTTATCAATGTCAAACCAAGGATCTCTTACCTTGAGCATCCTTCAACACATGGCTTTCAAAACCAGCATTAATCATGCTAAAACATGCTTTCAAAACAGAATTTAAACATGCAAAATAAACACATTGCATCCAACCATCTCATGGTTCATCAAAGAGAGAGTTTCACCGAAAACTTACTCTTGAGCTTAATTAAGTTGCTTAGACTTAAACTAAGCTCCCAAAACCTTCAAACATTGGTTTCAAAGCTGAAAACCAAACTTCACTCACCGATTCCATTTCGCAAGCTTGCCGAAACGCCGATCAAGCCTCCAGATCAACACCACAAGGATCCGAATGTGTCTCCCATGTTTTAAACACATCAAAGTAGAGGATTAATGCATCATCATGCATTAAAATCTTCAGCCACAACACCTAAACTCGCTGCTCTCACCAAATCTAACATTTCGGCTACCAAACACAACCGAAATCACATCCAAATTCATCCTCAACATTACCCAACCAAGATCCATCACTTCTAAACATTCTTAAACATCAATTAACATCCAAAAAGGATCTAAACTCGTCCTTATACCTCCAGCAACAACAGAACACCAAGATCACCCCAAAAACCACCATTTTCACATGTAAAAACTTAGGAAAATCAACCTATTCGGGATTGCATTGATTAGACCTCAATTACACATCATTAAACATCCAAAATACTTTGAAAAGACATCTCAAAACAGAGCCCAACCATTCATTACGAATTTCTTCAAGATTTAATCCAAATCTTGAGTTTTAAGCCAAAATCAAGATCACAACATCAAAACCTTTTATAAAACTTAATTTAAGGATTGAGAACTTGGGAATTTTAATAAAGAATTGAATATTTAGAGGAGAAGAACATTCTTACCTCTAAATGTAGATTTCTCCTTGTTTAGAGCCAAAATCCATGAAAATTTAATGAACAAATCAAGAGGATTTGATGTAGAAAAGCTTAGGAATCAATTGATGATTAAAACCTCATCATTTAGAGTGAAAATCAAAAGAAAAGCTGCTGTGGAATTGTGTTTGGCAAGGGAATTTTGAGAGAAAATGAAATGGGAAAATTTTAGCAAAAGTTAGTTAAGAAAACTAAAATATGGTTTTCCCTCTTTTCTTTAAATTAATTAAACATTAAATGAGTCATTAAAATTAAGAAAAAATCTGGAGAAATCCTTCCTTGTGTAAATTAGCTCCTTAAAGATTCAAAGTTTCAATCCTTACAAAACAGTCACCATTGAACTTTTCAAAAATTACATTTTAGTCACTATTTCGAAATGTCACACTTCCAAACCTTATTTTGTAAAATTGATTTCACCACACTCTTATACATATTAAAAGAGGATTTTTAGATATTTTTCCATATTTTTAATGCATCCCAAACTAGGCTTTCCCTAAAACCACCTTTTATATTTGATCCAAAAATCAGACTGGTCCGGTTCAGACCCTAAACTTCCAAGCCCAAAATTGGGGTGTTACAACTCTCCCCCCCTTAAGAAATTTCGTCCTCGAAATTTACCTGGAGGAAAAAGGTATGGAAACTGCTTCAACATGTCGTCCTTCCTTTCCCACGTGGCTTCCTCAACACCACGATGCTTCCACAACACCTTTACCAACTCAATGGTTTTACCTCGAAGCACTTTACTGTCCGAATCAAGAATTTCCACCCGTTCCTCATCATAGGTCAAATCCGGATTCAACTCCACTTCCTCCACAGGCATAACATGCGAAGGATCCGATCTATACCTTTGAAGCATAGAGACATGAAACACATCATGAATCTTTTCCAACACTTGCGGCAACCTCAACTTATACGCAACAGGACCCACACGTTCAATCACCTCGTATGGTCCATTGTACCTAGGGCTCAACTTACCCTTTCGACCAAATCTCATCACCTTTTTCCAAGGCGAGACTTTCAAAAACACACGGTCACCTACCGCATACTCAATCTCCTTACGCTTCAAATCCGCGTAAGACTTCTGTCGAACAGAAGCTGCCTTCAAGCGCTCACAAATGAGCTTCACTTTCTCGGTGGTTCCTTTCAACAAAGCTGGCATTGAAACCAACTTCTGACCTGTTTCAGCCCAACAAAGAGGAGTCCTACACTTTCTCCCGTACAAGGCTTCATAAGGTGCCATCTGAATACTTGCCTGGTAGCTATTGTTATAAGCAAACTCCACCAACGGCAAATGCTTCTCCCAAGAGCCTTGAAACTCAATCACACAGCACCTCAACATATCCTCCAGCACTTGGATAACACGCTCAGACTGTCCATCCGACTGTGGATGATAGGAAGTACTGAAATTTAACTGTGTACCCAAAGCTTGATGTAAACACTGCCAGAAACGCGATGTAAACCTCGGATCTCTATCCGACACGATCGACTTTGGCACACTATGCAGCCGCACAATCTCAGCAATGTACAGCTCTGCAAGCTTGTCCAAAGTATATGTAGCATGCACAGGCAAGAAATGCGCACACTTCGTCAGGCGATCCACAATCACCCACATCGAATTCTTCTTCGATGGCGACAAAGGCAAACTAGACACAAAGTCCATGGTAATCCTTTCCCACTTCCACTCAGGAATCCTCAACAGTTGCAACAACCCAGAAGGAAACTGATGCTCAGCTTTAACTCGCTGACAAACCATGCACTTGCTTACATACTCAGCAACATCTTTCTTTAAACCCACCCAATAGTACTCATCACGAAGATCACGATACATCTTATTACTACCAGGGTGCATAGCAAAAGGATTACTATGAGCTTCAGTCAGAATAGCACGCCTCAACTCAGCATCATTGGGCACTACTATCCGACTCCCAAAACATAAAACCCCATCATCATTAAAGCAAAATTCTGATGGCCTATCCTCAGCAATATCCTGAACATGTGGCACCAAGGAATCATCCAACAGTTGCTTATCCTTTATCAACTGAACCAAGGATGGTTTCACCTGCAACTCAGCCACAAGACCACCATCACGCGAAATGTTCAAACTGGCAAACATAGCCCTCAACTCCACTGCTACCTTCCTACTCAAGGCATCCGCTACAACATTAGCTTTTCCCGGATGATACTCGATCGTCAGATCGTAATCTTTAAGCAACTCCACCCAACGTCGCTGCCTAAGATTCAACTCTTTCTGAGACATCAGATACTTCAAACTCTTGTGATCCGTGTACACAGTACACTTCTCACCATACAGGTAATGTCTCCAAATTTTCAAGGCAAAAACCACCGCAGCCAACTCAATGTCATGCGTAGGATAATTGCGCTCATGTACCTTCAACTGGCGCATCAACACACATCCCAAACCAACGTAGGACGCATCACTATACACCACAAACTCTTTCCCTAATTTAGGTTGAACCAAGATAGGAGCTTGCGTCAAAGCTGCCTTCAGCTTCTCAAAAGCCTGCTTTCTCGCTTCCGTCCATTCAAACTTGACATCCTTCTGCAACAACTTCGTCAAAGGTGCAACAATCTTTGAAAATCCATCCACGAATCTCCGGTAGTATCCCGCCAAACCAAGGAAACTACGGACCTCATGAACAGACTTAGGAGGCTTCCAATTCATCACTGCCTCAATCTTCTGAGGATCAACCCGAATTCCCTCCGCAGAAACCACATGGCCAAGGAACACAACTTCCCTGAGCCAGAACTCACACTTGCTCAACTTAGCATAAAGCTGATTCTCCAACAAAGCCTGCAACACAATCCTCAAATGCCCTTCATGCTCCTCCTCAGTACGAGAGTACACGAGGATATCATCAATGAACACCACAACAAACTTGTCCAAATATTCATGGAACACTCTATTCATCATGTCCATAAAAGCTGAAGGAGCATTCGTCAAACCAAACGGCATTACAAGGAACTCATAATGCCCATACCTCGTTCTAAAGGCTGTCTTTGGCACATCCACATCCTTCACTTTCAACTGGTAATACCCTGACCTTAAGTCAATCTTAGAGAACACAGCCGCTCCCCAAAATTGATCAAAAAGATCATCAATCCTCGACAATGGATACCGATTCTTGATAGTCAACTTGTTCAGCTAACGGTAATCAATGCACATTCTCATAGTGCCATCCTTTTTCTTCACAAACAAGACCGGTGCACCCCAATGTGACACACTCGGCCGAATGAAACCACGATCAAGCAACTCCTGAAGTTGCGTCTTCAGCTCTTTCAACTCCTTAGGTGCCATTCGATAATGAGTAATGGAAACTGGAGTTGTATTCTCATACAGCTCAATTCCAAACTCCACCTCTCGATTAGGAGGCAATCCAGGCAATTCCTCCGGGAACACACTAGGAAACTCTCGCACAGTCCTGATATCTTGCACTCGCAACTCCGTAGAGCTAGGATTCATCACAAAGGCTAGGTAGGCTTCACAACCTGGCCTCAGCATCCGGCTCGCCTCCAAGGTAGACACCACATTGGCAAGAAACTTCACATTCTCACCAACCACCACAACCTCATAATCATCCGCCAGCTTCAATGAAACTCGCTTGTTCTCAAAATCCACCACAGCTTGATGTTCAACAAGCCAATCCATACCAAGGATTACATCAAAACCATAGAAAGTAATTCCATAAGATCAACATGAAAAACATGGTCTTGAACAACCAAAGGACATCTTCTATACAACTTCCGTGTCACAACGGTCTCACCAAAAGAACTATTTACACGCATACCAACATCCAAAGACTCAACAGGAAAACCAAGCAATTGAGCATGTTCACGCAATATGTATGAGTGTGTAGATCCAGAATCAATCAAGGAAAGTAATGACAAGGATTGCAAAGTGAAGGTACCTACGATCACATCCGTGTCATTCCTCCCCTCTCGCTGCGCATACACTTGAGCCTGGCCTCCACCCTCAGGTTGGACAGCCACCACATGCGCCACATTCCTTCCACCATCCTCTCTACGATGGAAGTTACCACGGCCACGCCCACGACCTCTCTGTGGTGCAACAACTCCAGGAGCACGTCCCTGACCACCACCGGCCAACAAAGGACACTCCCTCCTCATATGGTCTGCCGAACCACAATTCCAGCACGAATTACCAGCTACAACAACAGGAGCCTGAACCTCCCTCGCCGCTCGAGGACAATCACGCCTCAAATGGCCACGCGATCCACACGCCTAGCATGTGTTTTGATCAGCTCTCGCCCTGTCTCCCTGAACAGACGCACCATGCCCTCCACCACGCCTAACAGAAGACTGATACTTCCGATCTCGTCCTCTCTTGTTCCGTCCTCCACCGGAACTATACTCAGCAGCTCGCTTGCCCGAGCCAGAACCAGCACTCCTGGAAGACAAACCCAGATTCTGCTCAATATCCTTCGCTCTCCCCACCAGTACATCAAAATCAGTGTACTCAGCTGCAAGCATGTAGGTCTTTACATCCGTCACTAAACCATAACGAAAACGTTCACATCTCTCCCTTTCATCAGGGACAAGCTCAGGTGCGTACTGACTGAGTCGGACAAACTGAATCTCGTACTCAGCTACAGTCATGCTCACTTGCGTAAGAGACATGAACTCTCTTTTCTTTTCATCCAGGTTTCGCACACCTACATACCTTCGCTTGAACGTGTTCAGAAAGAACGTCCAAGTCACATCAACATCCTCCAATCCAGAGATAGTGGTCGTCCACCAGGTATACGCATCATCATGTAACAGCGATACCACACATCCTAGCTTCTGCACATCATTGCAGTTCATTTGTCCCAATATCCTCTTTGTACTTTCCAACCAAGACTCGGAACCTTCAGTAGACAAACCCATAAACTCAGTCCCTCCCAGACTGCGCAGACGTTCCAAAGGTAGTCTAGCATTAGCATCTCTCTGATGCCCAGCTCCATGAGCTCCAGCTATCGCCGCCTGAAAGGCTCCCGCAATAGCTTGTATCAAAATTGTCATATCAGGAGCAGCTTGCCCCTGTCCAGCTTCAGGTCCAGCGACCTCAGCACCAACATCAACGCCAACCCCATCACCTCCAGCACCACCACCACCAGGAGGAGGAGGCAAATCCACTACATTATCAGCATTCTCTTCATTCTCATTCTGAGCCATAGCTCGCGATTGATCCTCGTCTCTCTACGAGGTCCCATACTCTAATACAATGCACTAACACAAATACAATAAACATAATCAGGCTCAGCAAGGTAAGTAATCCAAGCACTCAAGCTCATTTTCCGAAAACAAATCATTTCATTAGTTTTGATATGGCAATGGGTCCCTCTAACATGCTTCAACATAGCATAGCATCACAATTGTAACATACTTTACAATTCACACATCACGCTTTCATTCAAAAAGGCACATCATGCAATCATGCATACGTCACCCACATAACAATTCCCAATTACTCGAGAACTAAGCTCTAATACCACCAAATGTAAACCCCGTAGCCCAGCCTAGACGGTTGACCCGAACTACGAAGATTACACGGGGAAAACCAAAGTCAACCCGAAAGTCAACCTTGATTAACGACCCTTTTTTCCTTTTTAATATTTTCTAGATGCATTTTAATCCTAAGCGTACCCTTGAGAAGAGCATACATGAAAAGCACAGCGATCGGAAAGCAATAAGGGACTCAATTGCAAAAAATACAACATTTAGGGACCAAAATGTAAATTCCGGAAATTAAGAGGACTTAACCGATTTTTAAGTTACCATTATGAAATTAGTCACATTATATGCTTCCCTGTCAAATTTCACCTCAGACGGACATCTCAAACTCAAGCAATTGCATATACAAAATTCAGGACTAAAACGTAAAGCTTGCAAACCTTAAACCATTCAAATCAGTGCCCAACGGTCAAGTGTTTCGGAACAGGGGTTGACTGTTCCGAAACGCGGGTTCGTTTCGAGACATGTTTCGAAACAGGGCTTGTTAGTGGCAAATCCGTTCCGAAACGCCCTCTACCCGTTTCGATACACGAAGGCCATTACAGGCCCCCATTTCGAAACGGTAGTGCCCGTTCCGATACGGACTGCCCAGAAAGTGCAGATTTTTCTGGTTTAACACACAATTAACCACTCAAATACATCCCTATGGCCTCCTATTCATGCCAACAAGTCATCATACATATAAGGAATGTAACGCCCCGGTTTTGGGCTTAGAAGTTTTGGGCGTTGACCGGTTTGGTCAAAGTGCTGTTCGAATCTAAGAGAGTGAATTTAGGAAAGCTTAGTTCGGGTTGCATTAAAAATATGGAAAAATGTTCTAAAATCATCTTTTAATATATTTAAGTGAACTGTGAAATCAATTTTGGAAAATGAGTTTCGGAAGGGTGACATTTTGGCTAGTGACCAAAATGTAATTTTTTGAAAGTTTTGTGACTGTTTTAAAAAGGATTGAAACTTTGAATCTTTAAGGAGCTATTTACCCAAAGGGAGTTTCTCCAGATTTTCTAGAATATTAAATGATTTAATAATGGTTTAAAATAAAAGTAAAAGGAGGGAAAGATATTTTAGTCATTTTTAACTAACTTTCTAAATTTTCCATTTCCCATTTTCTCTCATCTTTTCTCTCAAACCAAACACATTCTCTCTAGATCTTTTCCTCTGATTTTTATCACCTAAATACTTCTTTTCAATCCTCTTTTGATTCCTAATCATCTCATCATCAAAACCTTTGTATATGCTACTTGATTCATCAAGCTTTTTGGTTCCAAAAGAGGAGAAACTCAAGTTTGGAGGTAAGAACGTCCTTCTCCTCTGAACTTCAAGTTCTTTAATGAAATTCCTAAGTTCTCAATCCTTAATTGATGTTTTACAAATGGCTTTTAAGATTGTTTAATGGATCTTGGCTTAAAATGCAAGATTTGGTGTGTTTTTGATGAAATTTCGTTGGATCTGTTTAAGCAGTGTTTTAAGGTGTTAAAATGATGATTAATGAATGTTAATTTGATAAGGAATTGAGTTTTGATTAATGCAATCCCGGATAGGTTGAATTTCCTAAGTTTAGCTTATGATTCTTGGTTGTTTTTGAGGTGATCTTGTGGATCTCGTGTTGCTGGAGGTATAAGGATGTTGTTAGGTTCTTTTTAGATGTTAAATGATGTTAAAGGATGTTAGGTTTTGATGGTTAATGGCTGGGCTTAGTTGAGAAGTGGTTTGGATGCATTTTCGGTTGTGTTTGGTGGCCGAAAATGGAGTGTGGATGAGAGCAGCGAGTTTAGGTGCTTTCATTGAAGCTATTAATGCATGATGATGCATTAATCTACTGTTTTAATGTGTTAAAACAGGGGAGTCATCTTTGGATCCAAGTGGTGGTGATCCGGAGGCTTGATTTGGTGCTTCGGCAAGAGGCGAAGTGGAATCGGTGAGTGAAATTGGGTTTTCGGCTTTGAAACCAATGTCTTGGGAGCTTAGTTTAAGTCTAAACAACTTTGCTAAGCTCAAGTGTAAGTTTTCGGAAATACTCTCTAGTGGTGGCCATGATTTGATTGTTGTGCAATATGGTTTATTGCATGTTTTAATTCTGTTTTGAAAGCATGTTTTAGCATGGTTAATGCTGTTTTTGTAAGCCATATGTTGAAGGAAGCTCAAGGTAAGAGTTCCTTGTTTTTGAACATTGATTAAATGTGGTTTGATGCTTTTAAATGCATGATGAATATGGCTTGGTTTAATGCTTTAGAACAGTGGATAAATTGATGATAATGATGTATATTGGCAAGTGATGTTTTGAAAAGGTTGAGGTCACTAAGGTGGTTAAAAGTCCTTGAGTGAGCCTTGTTACCTAAGAACATCAAGGTGGTTAAAAGTCCTTGGATGATTCTTGTTACGGACACAAAGGTGTTTAAAAGTCCTTATGTGGTCCTTTCTATGGTGTTTAAAAGTCCATAGGCCAAGGTGTTTAAAAGTCCTTGGGGTCAAGGTGTTTAAAAGTCCTTGAGGTAATTTATATCATGGTGTTTAAAAGTCCATGGCCAAGGTGTTTAAAAGTCCTTGGGGTCCAAGGTGTTTAAAAGTCCTTGGGGTGAAAGTTGATGAACTTGTTTTCAAAGAAATGAAATGTATCACTTGTGGCCAATATGACATGTAATGAAATGAAGCATGAGATGCTTGTTAAAGTATGCTTTTGAGCATGTGTAAATGATGATTTGAAGCATGATTTATAAAGTGTTTTATAAATGCATTATTGGATGGTTTTATTGAGCATTCCTCACTAAGCTTTTGCTTACGCTCTCTTTGTTTTCTCAAACCAATATTGCAGAGCATTAAAGTACTTTGAGGGCAGCAAGGAAGGCAAGCATTCAAGTGGTAGTAAAGCTCAAAGTATGAAAGGTTTTCTTAAGTACATTTAGCTTTTGGTAATTTGGCAATGGGGGACCTATGTGTATGTTTGGGAGATGTTTTGAACTCCCTAAGTATGTTGAATATTGTTGAGAATGCTGGTTTTTGTGGTTGGCCTTTATATGCTTGAATTTGGAAGTTTATGCTTGAATGGTTGCTTGTGTAGGAAGCATGCCTATAGATTTGGGGCTTTTCATATATGTGGATGTTTTGATGAATTGTTTATGCAAGTATGTCTCATATATGTTGAATTGCATGTTGGCAAAGTTTGGTGGCATTTGGAGCATGATTGGTTGGTCAATTGCATGTTTAAGTATGCATTTTTGGGCAATCTGTGCAGGGTGTTTCGGAACAGCACCTACCGTTTCGGAACGGGTGCCTTAAACAAGCCCAGGCGTCCGAAACGGGAGGGACCGTTCCGAAACGGAAAGGCTACTGCCCGACCCCCGTTTCGGTACGCGTTGCGGAACGGCCCCGTGTTTCGAAACGGGCTGTCTCCCGTTTCGGAACGGGTGACCGTTGGGGGCTGACATTGGCAGTTAAATGTTTTGAAATGTTTGCATTTTGGTCCTGAATCTTGTTTGTGCAATTGTATGAGTTTGGGAAGTCCTTTTGAGCTGATATTTCACAGAGAAGCATGAAACACGATTAATTTCAAGTTGGTAACTTCAATTTGGGTTAAGTCCTTATAATTATCAGAATTTACAATTTGGTCCCTAAAGTTGTAAATTGTTCAATTGGGTCCCTGTTTGATCTCTGATGTTTATGATCTTTGAGTATGTTGTTGTATGATCATATCTAAGGCTTAATATGCATCTAGACAAGTTTAAAAAGAAAAAAAAGGGTCGTTAATCAAGGTTGACTTTCGGGTTGACTTTGGTTTTCCCCGTGTGACTTTCTTAATTCGGGTCAACCGTCTAGGCCGGGTTAAGGGGGTTACAAGGAACATATTTGCATCATCAAAACACATTCATGGCATCAATTAGGAAAAACCACAATCTATAGGCATGCATCCTACTATTGAAAACCATCAAAGCATCAAATCACCAAAGCAAACACCAAATGGCCAATTACAATTTCAAAATATCATAGGCATCATGCCAAACTTAGGGAGTCCAAAACATGTCCCAAAAACACAAACTAGGTCCCCATTGCCAAATACCAAAAGCTAATAATGTTGTAAAAATAGTCACCATACATGAGCTTAGCCTTCCCTTGGATTCTTAGCCTCCTTGCTGCTCTCAAGCCCTTCAATTCTCTGCATTATTGGTTCAAGAAAGAGAGCGTAAGAACAAATGCTTAGTGAGGCATGCTCTAATGAAACAACACAATAATGCACTTTATAAAACACCTTTCATAGGCCTTTAAAATCATAAACATCATTTCTCATGCCATAATGCATGCACAACAAGCATCTCACGCTTCATTAACATTAACATGTCATATTGGCTTCCAAGTGATACCATAACCATTTTCACATAAAACACAATCGGATACGCGGATTACAAGCGTTGTCCCATACGCTTCATACACACTACTAAACACACAAGGTGGAGTTTACCGGTACAATCACAACCCCTCAACACCCGTGATGGAGTTTAATAGTACAATCACAACCCCTCCACATCACTCATTGGTAGTGGTATAACATCACTAACTAGAACACGAGACACACAACACAAGATCCACACATGGACTTTTAACCACCATTGTGATCTTAAACATCTCGTTAGTGTACTTGGATGGAGTTTACGGTACCATCACAACCCCTCAACATCCAAGGCGACTTAATTCACGGTGCACCCAATCCTATAGCCGGCTAACTATCACCATGCATCAAATCCACATTTATCAATGTCAAACCAAGGATCTCTTACCTTGAGCATCCTTCAACACATGGCTTTCAAAACCAGCATTAATCATGCTAAAACATGCTTTCAAAACAGAATTTAAACATGCAAAATAAACACATTGCATCCAACCATCTCATGGTTCATCAAAGAGAGAGTTTCACCGAAAACTTACTCTTGAGCTTAGTTAAGTTGCTTAGACTTAAACTAAGCTCCCAAAACCTTCAAACATTGGTTTCAAAGCTGAAAACCAAACTTCACTCACCGATTCCGTTTCGCAAGCTTGCCGAAACGCCGATCAAGCCTCCGGATCAACACCACAAGGATCCGAATGTGTCTCCCCTTTTTTAAACACGTCAAAGCAGAGGATTAATGCATCATCATGCATTAAAATCTTCAGCCACAACACCTAAACTCGCTGCTCTCACCAAATCTATCATTTCGGCTACCAAACACAACCGAAATCACATCCAAATTCATCCTCAACATTACCCAGCCAAGATCCATCACTTCTAAACATTCTTAAACATCAATTAACATCCAAAAAGGATCTAAACTCGTCCTTATACCTCCAGCAACAACAGAACACCAAGATCACCCCAAAAACCACCATTTTCACATGTAAAAACTTAGGAAAATCAACCTATTCGGGATTGCATTGATTAGACCTCAATTACACATCATTAAACATCCAAAATACTTTGAAAAGACATCTCAAAACAGAGCCCAACCATTCATTATGAATTTCTTCAAGATTTAATCCAAATCTTGAGTTTTAAGCCAAAATCAAGATCACAACATCAAAACCTTTTATAAAACTTAATTTAAGGATTGAGAACTTGGGAATTTCAATAAAGAACTGAATATTTAGAGGAGAAGAACATCCTTACCTCTAAATGTAGATTTCTCCTTGTTTAGAGCCAAAATCCTTGAAAATTCAATGAACAAATGAAGAGCATTTGATGTAGAAAAGCTTAGGAATCAATTGATGATTAAAACCTCATCATTTAGAGTGAAAATCAAAAGAAAAGCTGCTGTGGAATTGTGTTTGGCTGAGGGAATTTTGAGAGAAAATGAAATGAGAAAATTTTAGCAAAAGTTAGTTAAGAAAACTAAAATATGGTTTTCCCTCTTTTCTTTAAATTAATTAAACATTAAATGAGTCATTAAAATTAAGAAAAAAATCTGGAGAAATCCTTCCTTGGGTAAATTAGCTCCTTAAAGATTCAAAGTTTCAATCCTTACAAAAAAGTCACAACTGAACTTTTCAAAAATTACATTTTAGTCACTATTTCGAAATGTCACACTTCCAAACCTTATTTTGTAAAATTGATTTCACCACTCTCTTATATATATTAAAAGAGGATTTTTAGATATTTTTCCATATTTTTAATGCATCCCGAACTAGGCTTTCCCTAAAACCACCTTTTATATTCAAACCAAAAATCAGACCGGTCCGGTTCAGACCCTAAACTTCCAAGCCCAAAATTGGGGTGTTACATTACACATTCAAACATATCCCAAAAGATAGCTTAACACACCAACAACATTATTAAACATCAAAGATCACCATTATAAGGTTTAGGCTAAGCATGGCATCAAACATATGATCATTGAGTCTATAGGCATGCTCCCTAGTCATGAAAACCATATGCAAGCCACGAGGTACGAACTAAACCATATAGGCCATTTACAACCTTCAAATACCATATTGTAGAACTAATGTTTTGATATAATAATTGAAAAATGTTTTGGACTGATTTAAAAAGTATTTAAAACAATTTCCAAAGTCCAAATGACTTGAAACTATGTTTAGGGATGATTTTAAAAGGTTTTACATGTTTTTCAAAGCCAAACTTTACAAAACTGTCCAGGCGTTTCGATACGGTGCTTTATAGTAGCTAAAACGCTTCGATACTAGTATCGAAACGGCCTTTCCCTGGATAAAGATTTTGCTCAGCGTTTCAAAACGGGCTATGCCGTTTCGATACGCCTACGTGGCTTCGACCACAACAGTCATAAACCCCAACGGCTATTTCCCAACTAACATTTAAATGCAGGTCGTTTCGATACGGGGAGAGGCGTTTCGAAACGGGTGTTTCGAAACGGACTAAAGCATTTCGATACGGGTCCACGTCAGACTTCAACAGCTCTTTCTACTTAAAGGGTGTTTCGAAACGGGTTCGAGCGTTTCGAAACGGGGAGCTGCAGAACTGCATTTATGGTGGGAATTAAAGTCCTCAACGGCTCCAATTCAATCCCAACGGTTAGTAACGGCTACAAACTCATCAAGGAGTATAAAAGGGACCTCCAAGCATCAAGTAAAGGCTAATGCTCATATTGTAAATCAACAAATGATCAAATATTGTCTTAGTGCCTAAATTGTCATTTATTGTATAGACAAACACTAGTGAGCCAAAATTGTCAAATTTGCTCAAGTGTTTTAGGTTTTGGGTGAGTGCTTAAATTGTGCAAACAAACACCTATTAGGGGGATTTGTGTTTGCTTTTAAAATCTCTTTGTAAGGGAGGGTTTGATCAAGGCTTTGGGTAGAAAGCTTGATCGGTGTAAAGGGTTTCCTCCTAAGCCTAGAAAAGGAGACGAATCAATAGTGGATTGATTGGAAATCCTTAGTGGGGAGCTAAGGTAGTGGATGTAGACCTTGGTTAGAAGGTTGAACCACTATAAATCATTGTGTCAATCAGTGTTTTAGCTTTCACACCACCTCCACCCAAAAATCCACCTCTCCACCACTTGGTGAGCCTTATCGGTTGAACGAATCGAGCTCCTCACAACTCAACAATTGGTATCAGAGCTTGGCTCAATCGAAGAGGATTCACATCTTATTGAGAAGATCCGGCAAGCTCGATCACTATTTCGTCAATCGGCTCAAATGGCATAATCAATTGACAAACTGGCTTTCTTTGACAGAACCCACTATGCCCATTGGAAGACAAAGATGAAGTTCTTCATCAAGTCTAGAGACTACAAGCTATGGGATATAGTTGAAGATGGTTCGTTCGTGCCTCAAAGAAGCAAAGCGGAGTGGAGTGCCGACAATCGCAAGAAGATGGAGCTTAATTGCAAAGCCTTGCACACTTGTTTTGTGCTTTTGGCCCAACCATCTATGAGAAGATGTCTTCTTGTGAGAGTGCCAATGAGGTATGGGACAAGCTTGAAGTCACATACCAGGGGACCGATGAAGTTAAGGAGACCAAGACTGGGCTCCTGTATGAGAACTTCAAAATGGATCCGGAAGAGAACATCGGGAAGATGTTTGATAGGTTCTCCACTATCACCAATGGTCTCAAAGGCTATGGAGAAGCCATCTCGGAGGAAAAGCTTGTTCGAAAGCTCATCTACTCACTTCTCGAGTCATGGGACTCAAAGAGGACCGCCACCATCGAAGCCAAGAATTTGAAGACCTTTAAGCTTAATGAACTCATGGGGTCATTCCTTACTCATCAAATCATGAAGAAGAATAAAGAAGATGAGAAGAAGATGGAAGAAATTAGAGCTATAGGAGAGAAGAAAATCAAAGGGCTAGGCATCAATGCAAGTGCCATGGCTCTCAATTCCTCCACTTGCCATCATGTTTACTCAAGTGAAGAGGAGGATGAAGATGAAGAGATAGTTCATCTCTTCAAGAAGTGTGCCCCGTTAATGAAGAAAGCTTTGAGGGAGCTTGAACGTGATTCCAAGAAAAAGGAGAGGGCAAGCACTTCAAGCCATAAGAAGAATGCACATGTGGCTACTTGGATTGATGAGGACTCCACCGACGATGAACAAGCCAACCTTTGCCTTATGGCCATCGAAGAAGATTCAAGGGTAACTTCTAATTCATCTACTTCATGTTCTTACTCTTTTGATGAATTACAAGATGCCTATGCTGATTTGGTTTTAGAGTTTAAAAATCACATTTTGAAAAACAATAAATTGATTTCAAAGTTAAAAATTCAAAATGATTTGATTTCTAAAACCAAACTTGAACTTGAAGAAAAACTCGAAGAGTTTGAATTAAAATGTTTTGATTTACAAAATTTGCTTCAAAAAGTTCAAGAAGAAAAAAGATTTGATTTCCAAAGAGCTTGAAAAGAAAAATAATTTTGGAAAATCAAATTTTTATGTAAGACAATCTAGTGCCCCTAGATTTGTAAAAGGAAAATGTTTTAGAAGTGTTTGGGTCCCAAAAGGATTAACCACTCAAATTAAAAAGGATGACATTGAAAAATGGATTCCAAATGGGACTAAAATTTGTGCTACTAATGTTCATGGATCCAAAGCAATTTGGATACCAAAAATTACTTGATTGTCTTTTGCTAGGTGTGATGGAGATGTTCAACAAGTCAAACATTGAAGGGGAGCTCCATGCACACAAGGAAGAACACTTGAAGAAGGAAGGCTTCACATCCTCCCTTGAGTTCAAGTGTTGGTAGAAATCTAGTTGCTTTTGATTTTATTTGATTTATGTTGGACTAACATTTTTGATGATGCTTTGAGTAAGGGGAGGCATTTTAAAACCAAATTCTTATTTTTTCAAAATTTTACCTCTATTGTTATTTTTGAACTTAATGTTTTAAATTCTTTTTGATATAACAAAAAGGGGGAGAAATGGTTTGAAAAATTGAATTTTCAAATAAATAAGGGGGAGCTTTATTTGACTTATATCTTTAAATCTCTTATTCACATTTTTAAAGTTAAAGCGGGAGAATCTCAAACAATTTTTCAAGATAGTTTTATTATATAAAAAAGGGGGAGATTGTAGAACTAATGTTTTGATATAATAATTGAAAAATGTTTTGGACTGATTTAAAAAGTATTTAAAACAATTTCCAAAGTCCAAATAACTTGAAACTATGTTTAGGGATGTTTTTAAAAGGTTTTACACGTTTTTCAAAGCCAAACTTTACAAAACTATCCAGGCGTTTCGAAACACCTTAGGTCGTATTGATACGGTTCATTCCAGTAGCTAAAACGTTTCGATACTAGTATCGAAACGGACTTTCCCTGGATAAGGATTTTGCCCAGCGTTTCGAAACGGGCTATGCCGTTTCGATACGCCTACGTGGCTTCGACCACAACGGTCATAAACCCCAACGGCTATTTCCCAACTAACATTTAAATGCAGGTCGTTTCGATACGGAGACAGACGTTTCGAAACGGACTAAAGCGTTTCGATACGGGTCCACGTCAGACTTCAACAGCTCTTTCTACTTAAAGGGTGTTTCGAAACGGGTTCGAGCGTTTCGAAAGGGGAGCTGCAGAACTGCATTTATGGTGGGAATTAAAGTCCTCAACGGCTCCAATTCGATCCCAACGGCTAGTAACGGCTACAAACTCATCAAGGAGTATAAAAGGGACCTCCAAGCATCAAGTAAAGGCTAATGCTCATATTGTAAATCAACAAATGATCAAATATTGTCTTAGTGCCTAAATTGTCATTTATTGTATGGACAAACACTAGTGAGCCAAAATTGTCAAATTTGCTCAAGTGTTTTAGGTTTTGGGTGAGTGCTTAAATTGTGCAAACAAACACCTATTAGTGGGATTTGTGTTTGCTTTTATAATCTCTTTGTAAGAGAGGGTTTGATCAAGGCTTTGGGTAGAAAGCTTGATTGGTGTAAAGGGTTTCCTCCTAAGCCTAGAAAAGGGGACGAATCAATAGTGGATTGATTGAAAATCCTTAGTGGGGAGCTAAGGTAGTGGATGTAGACCTTCGTTAGAAGGTTGAACCACTATAAATCATTGTGTTAATCATTGTTTTAGCTTCCACACCACCTCCACCCAAAAATCCACCTCTCCACCACTTGGTGAGCCTTATCGGTTGAACGAATCGAGCTTCTCACAACTCAACACATATTAAACTTGCAAACACCACAGGGAGTTCAAAACACATCTCCCAAAACATCCATAGGTCTCCATTGCCAAATATCAATACTAAAGCATACGAAAACATCACCATAAATTAGCTTCTCACTTCCTTGGATGTCCTTAGCCTCCTTGATGCCCAAAAACGTCTCAATTATCTGCATTGTTGGTAAAAGAGAGCGTAAGCACATTTGCTTAGTGAGGCAAGCTCTAAGAAAACCAACACAACAATGCATCATCAAAACTCTAACTCAAAAACCATTTCCTACAACTTGCTCTTTCTATCTCATGCTTGAAAACCATTTCAAAGCAACTCCCATTTGAAAACACATGTACCATTATTTTATCTCATGCATTAACCCAATGCATTTCATACCATAATTCTCATAGGCATTTCTCATAGCATAAACCATCTCCACATTTGGTACATGTGAATCAAATACAATTTCATATATTGGCATTTCATATTACATCTTTACTCGGATATGCGGATTAGCTTGACTCAAGGTCAAGTCCTACCCCGGTGGAGTCTCACATCACCGGACTCTCATGGCGGTATCTCTCTTCGCCATAAAGCTTGGGTATTTCACCAAGTCCTACCCCGATGATATCTCTCATCATCGGATTCTCACTTTGGATCGAGATGGCACTACCCCCATTGCCCGACTCCAAAGAGCACGTACAAATTTTTAGTTTATAGTGCACTCTCATCCTATTGGTCGACCAATTATATCCGGTAATTATCTCATCATATATGCCAATATATTATATTAAAATCATCATCTCACCTACTGTTTTGATGCAAAATTTGTCAAATCTTTCTCATCTCATTTCAAAACCATATCTCATGCTTTGCATTAAATCAAAATCTCAAAACTCTTTAATACAACATGCTATCTCATGAAATCACTACATAGCATCATCTCATGCTACAAATCATGCATAAAACAATAGGAATTTGTCTATCTCAAAACAAGAGCATGTAAAAGTATTTAGGGGCATCAACCACATATTTGAGAGAAAATCTAGCCATACTTACTTCCGGACTTAGGATGGTTTTTCAAACCAATCCTAAATCCCCAAACCTTGTTTCCTTGTCCATCAAGGACTTCTAAAACCATTCGCACTCACCGATTACGTTTCGCTTGCTTGCCGAAACGATATCTAGGCTTCCGACACTTCCGGATCAACACCAAAAGTGTCTGAAGATGTCTCCCTTGTTTATTACACATAAGAGCAGAGGATTAATGCATCATCATACATTGAAATCACCAGCCACTCATTCAAACTCGCTGCACTACACAGAAGCACCATTTCGGCTACCCAAAATAACCGAAATCACCTCCAAACTTTACCAAAACAAAGCCCAGCCAAGATCTATCAATTCTAATCATTTCTAAACCTCAATTAACACCAAAAATCACCGTAAACACGTCCTTATATCTCAAGAAACAACAGAACACCAAGAACACTCCAAAAACCACAAATCTAACATGTAAAACTTAGGAATCCAAACCTATTCGGGATTTGTTTGATAAAACCTCATTCATAACATCAATTATCGTACAAAACACATTAGAAATCAACCTCAAAACATAGCTTAATAAAGAGTTACAAAAATCATCAAGATCTCACCAAGAATCTTGAGTTTTACCATAATTTCATGTTTCTAACATTAAAGCAACTCAAAAATCAATAACAAATAATTGATAACTTGGGAATTTCAATAAAGAACTGATCATTAGAGGAGAAGGACGAAGCTTACCTCTAATGGTTGATTTCTCCTCAATTTGGGCAAGATACCTTGAAAATCCAAAGTAAAAACAAAAGGTTTTGATGAGGTAACGATTAGAAATCCTTAGGAGAATGAAATCACAGCAAAAGAGATGAAAATCAGATATTAATTGGTGAGGGAACTGTGTTTGGCTGAGTGGAAGTTGAGAGAAAATGAAATGAGAGAAAACTAACGTAAGGTAGTTATGAAAAAGTCAACTTAGATTTTCTTTTTAATTCTCCTTTATTCCTTAATTAAAACATTATTAAAAACTCCCAAATTAAAGAGAAATCTGATAAAACATTTTGGTAAAATTAGCTCCTTAAAGATTCAAAGTTTCAATCCTTTACAAAACAGTCAGTAGTTAACTTTTGTAAAAACTGCAATTTGGTCACTACATAGAAATGTAGTATTTCCAAATCACATTTTGTTAAATTATTCCCACCGTAACCATTTATATAATAAATGAGGATTTTTAGATATTTTTCCATATTTTTAAAGCATCCAGAACTAGGTGTCCCCTAAAGATTCAAATCGTTCTCGACCGGCCCGATTCGACCTCTAAAACATCTAGGCCCAAAACCAGGGCGTTACAACTCTCCCCCACTTAAGAAATTTCGTCCTCGAAATTTACCTGGAGGAAAAAGGTAAGGAAATTGCTTCTTCATGTCATCCTTCCTTTCCCACGTGACTTCCTCAACGCCACGATGTCTCCACAAGACTTTGACCAGCTCAATGGTCTTACCCCGAAGAACCTTACTATCCGAATCCAGAATCTCAATGGGTTCCTCATCATACGTCAAGTCTGGGTTCAGCTCAACCTCTTACACAGGCATAACATGCGACGGATCCGATCTATACCTCCGAAGCATGGATACATGAAACACATTATGTATCTTTTCTAACTCTTGAGGTAGTCTCAGCTTGTAGGCAACAGGACCCACACGTTCTATCACCCCGTACGGTCCAATGAACCTTGGACTCAATTTGCCCTTCCGGCCAAATCTCATCACCTTCTACCAAGGTGAATCTTTAAAAAACACATGTTCGCCCACTGCAAACTCTATCTCCTTACGCTTCAAATCCGTGTAAGACTTTTTCCGGTCCGATGCTGCCTTCAAACGCTCAAAAATGAGCTTCATCTTCTCGGTGGTTTCTTTCAACAAAGGCGGCATCGAGACCAAATTTTGTCCCGTTTCAGCCCAACAAAGAGGAGTTCTGCACTTCCTTCCGTATAAAGCCTCATAAGGTGCAATTTGAATACTTGCCTAGTAACTATTATTATAAGAAAACTCCACCAAAGGCAAGTGCTTCTCCCAAGAGCCCTGAAACTTAATAACACAGCACCTCAACATATCCTCAAGCACTTGGATAACACGCTCCGACTGTCCATCCGTCTGCGGATGATAGGAAGTACTGAAACTCAGCCGCGTACCCAAAGCTTGATGTAAGCATTCCCAAAAACTTGCGGTGAACCTCGGATCTCTATCCGACACTATAGATTTTGGTACTCCATGCAAACGTACAATCTCAGCAATGTACAACTCCGCAAGCTTATCCAAGGTATACGTAGTATGCACAACCAAGAAATGTGCACACTTCGTAAGGCAATAAACAATCAACCGAAAAGAATTCTTCTTTGATGGTGATAACGGTAAACCAGACACAAAGTCCATAGTGATCCTCTCCCACTTCCATTCTGGGATCCTTAACGACTGCAACAACCCTGAAAGAAATTGATGTTCAGCCTTAACCCGCAAACAAACCATGCATTTGCTAACAAACTCAACGACATCTTTCTTCAATCCCACACAATGTACTCATCCTTCAAATCATGGTACATCTTTGTACTACCAGGGTGCATAGCAAAAGGACTACTATGAGCTTCACTCAGAATAGTGCGTCTTAACTCAACATCACTTGGCACCACTATCCGACTCCCAAAACATAAAACATCATCATCATTGAAACATAAATTCGAAGGCCTACCTTCTGTGATATCCTGAACATTCAGTACCAAAGAATCATCCAACAGTTGTTTATCCTTTAACAACTGAACTAGAGATGGTTTCACTTGCAATTCAGCAACAAGACCACCATCTCGCGATATGCTCAAGCTAGCAAACATCGCCCTTATTCCACCGCCACTTTCCTGCTTAAAGCATCGGCCACAACATTGGCCTTCCCCGAATGATACTCGATCGCTAGATCGTAATCCTTAAGCAACTCCACCCAATGTTGTTGCCTAATATTTAACTCTTTCTGAGACATAAGGTACTTCAAACTTTTATAATCCGTGTACACAGTACACTTCTCACCATATAGATAATGTCTCCAAATCTTTAATGCAAAAACCACCGCTGCCAGCTCAATGTCATGCGTAGGGTAATTGCGCTCATGCACCTTCAACTATCGTGATGCATAAGCACTACTCTACCCTCTTGCATCAACACACACCTCAGACCAATATAGGATGTGTCACTATACACCACAAACTCTTTTCCTGACTCAGGTTGAACCAAGATAGGAGCTTGCGTCAAAGTTGCCTTTAGCTTCTCAAAAGCTTGTTGTCTCACTTCCGTCCACTCAATCTTAACATCCTTTTGTAAAAATTTCGTCAAAAGGGCAAAAATCTTAGAAAATCCATCCACGAACCTCCGGAAGTAACCTACCAACCCAAGGAAACTACGAACTTCATGAACAGACCTAGGAGGTTTCCAGTTCACCACCGCCTCAATCTTCTGAGGATCAACACGAATCCATTCAGCCGAAACCACATGGCCAAGAAAAACAACCTCCCTTAGCCAAAACTCACATTTACTCAGCTTAGCATAAAGTTGATTCTCTAACAGTGCTTGCAAAATGATCCTCAAATGTTCCTCATGCTCCTCCTCGGTACGAGAGTACACAAGGATATCATCGATGAACACCACAATGAACTTATCTAAGAATTCATGAAACACCCTGTTCATCATATCCATGAAAGCAACATGAGCATTCGTCAGTCCGAACGGCATCACCAAAAATTCATAATGCCCATATCTCATTCGAAAGGTTGTTTTCGGCACATCCACATCCTTCACTTTTAATTAATAATATCCTGACCGCAGATCTATCTTTGAAAACACAGCCGCTCCTCGAAACTGATCAAAAAGATCATCAATTCTCGGAAACGGATACTTGTTCTTGATAGTCAACTTATTCAGCTGACGATAATCAATTCACATTATCATTGTTCCATATTTCTTTTTAACAAACAAGACCGGTGCACCCCAAGGCGACACACTAGGCCGAATAAAGCCTCGGTCAAGAAACTCTTGAAGTTGCGTCTTCAACTCCTTCAACTCCTTGGGTGACATGCGATAGGGAGCAATGGACACCGGAGTTGTGTTCTCATACAACTCAATTCCGAATTCAACCTCTCGACTAGGCTGCAAACACGGTAATTCCTCTGGAAACACTTTAGGGAATTCACACACGGTCCTTATATCCTGTACAAGAACCTCCTTTGTACTAGGATTCATAACAAAGGCTAGATAAGCCTCGCATCCCTGACGCAACATCAGGCTTGCTTTAAGCGTCGACATCACATTAGATAAGAATTTCACATTTTCTCCCACCACCATAACCTCATAATCGTCTGCAAGCTTCAGCGAAACTCGATTGCTTTCAAAATCCACAAGGGCCCTATGCTCAACAAGCCAATCCATACCAAGGATTACATCGAATCCATAGAATGGCAATTCCATAAGGTCAACTAGAAACACATGCTCTTGCACCTTTAAGGGACATCTCCTATACAACATCCTTGTTACAACTGTCTCACCAAAGGAAATAGTCACACGCATACCCACATCCAAAGACTCAACAGGTAAACTAAGCATTTGTGCATGTTCACGCAATATGTACGAGTGTGTAGATCCAGAATCAATTAAAGAAAGTAATTACAAGGATTGCAAAGTAAAGGTACCTGCGATTACATTCGTGTCATTCCTCCCTTCACGATGGGCATACACTCTAGCCTGGCCACCACCTTCAGGCTGAACAGCCACCACATATGCGACATTCCTTACACCTTCATCTCAGCGCTGGAAGTTGCCACGGTCGCGCCCACGGCCTCTCTGTGGCTCATCTACTCTCACTAGAGCATGACCTTCTCTCATCGGCTGTGGACAATCCCTCTTCATGTGCCCACGATTACCGCAATTCCAGCATGTACCAAGATTGCCCCAACACTCATAAATGTGCCTTCTACCACACCGATTGCACTCAGAAGTTCGTAAAAAAGCATTCGGTCCTTGCTGACCTCTTCTAGGGTTGTCACCCCCACGCCTAGCATCCTCATGTGACCTTCTATCCTTATGTCTCTTGAACCGATCTCTACCAAGATCACGTTCCGCGGGTCGCTTCCCTGAGCTAGATCCTCCCGCTCGACTTGCCAGACCAAGATTCAGCTCAATGTCCTTGGCTCGAGTGACCAAGACATCAAAATCAGTATAATCTGCTGGAAGCATATAGGTTTTCACATCAGCTACCAGCCCATATTAGAATCGTTCACATCTCTCCCGCTCGCTAGGAATAAGCTCGGGTGCATACTGGCTAAGGCGTACAAATTGAACCTCATACCCCACCACTGTCATACTCCCTTGCACTAGGGACATGAACTCCCTATTTTTCTCATCTAGATAGCGGACTCCCAAATACTTTCGCTTGAAAGCATTCAAGAAGAATGTCCATGTTACCTCATCATCATCCAACCCCGTTATTGTGGTTGTCCACCATGTATATGCATCATCGTGCAACAGGGACACAATACATCCCAATTTCTGAGTATTGTTACAGTTCAGCTGCCCAAGTATCCTCTTGGTACTTTCTAACCAAGACTCAGAACCTTTCGGGGTCAGCCCCCTCAACTCAGTCCCTCCCAGACTGCGGAGTCGCTCCAACGGAAACCTCACATTAGTACCATCCTGAGGTGCAACCCCATGAGCTCCAGCTACTGCTGCCTGGAAAGCTCCAGCAATAGCTTGTATTAGAACCGACATATCAGGAGCAACTTGCTCCTGAACTCCCTCGGGTCCAGCAACCCCTGCACCAGCTCCCGCAGCACCAACCCCTGCTCCACCACCACCGGGTGGTCCACCAAGAGGAGGAGGCGATAGATCCTCAACATTCTCATTCTCAGCTGTAGCACGAGTATTAATTCTAAGCTCTCTACGTGGCCCTATATGAAAACAATGCAACTGACAAAATACAATAAATTCAATTAGGCAATATAATAAATGAGGATTTTTATATATTTTTCCTTATTTTTAAAACATCCCGAACTAGGTGTTCCATAAATCTCCCCTAAAGATTCAAACTATTCTCGACCAGCCCGATTCGACCTCTAAAACATCTAGGCCCAAAACCAGGGCGTTACACAAAGAGTTTAAACTTTTAATTTTGGTACCCAAATCATTTTTGGTGCAGGAGTGTTAGCTCCCAAAAGCTTGGTTCCCTTAGGAATCCAAGATGACAAGGCATTAACATTATTAGATTTTACAAGTTCCTTAGGAACCCATACACTTCTAATCTTTTTAGTCCTAGAATGCCTATAGGAGCCACTTTTTTGTAGTTGAAACTCTTTCTTTTTGTAAAGTTGGTTTTTGAAGATTCACCCTTTTCAAGCTTTGAAGAACCAACACTTTTGAAAGAATTTTTGAGCTCATTCACAAATTTTTGGTGTTCATCATTACATTGAGAAAGAAGGTTTTTCAAATCAATATTTTCTTTTTCATAGAAATTTAAATCATCTTGCAAGCTTAAAACCTCTTTCTCAAAATCCGAGTTAGTTTTAGAGAGTAAATCGTTTTGAGCTTTCAAATCTGAAATGACCTTTTTGTTTTTCAAAACAAACCCCTTGTATTTCTCTACTAACTCATCATATACCTCTTGTAACTCATTATATGCATCATGCATGTAACGCCCAGGTTTTGGGCCTAGATGTTTTAGAGGTTGAATCAGACCAGGCGAGAACGGTTCAAATCCTTTAGGGGTGGTTTAGGGAACACCTAGTTCGGGATTCTTTAAAAATATGGAAAAATATCTAAAAATCCTCATTTATTATATATATGGTATTGGTAAAAACAATTTTACAAAATGTGATTTGGAAACACTACATTTCGGTGTAGTGACCAAATTGCAGTTTTTGCAAAAGTTGACTAGCGACAGTTTTGTAAAGGATTGAAACTTTGAATCTTTAAGGAGATAATTTTACCAAATTGTTTTTCATCAGATTTCTCTTTCATTTGGGATTTTTAATAATGATTTAATTAAAGGAATTAAGAGAGAAATTCCCTTTTGACTTTTCATAACTACCTAACGATATTTTTCCCTATTTTCATTTTCTATCAACTTCCACTCAGCCAAACACATTTCCCTCACCAAATAATCTTTGGTTTTCATCCCTTTTGCTGAGATTTCATTCTCCTAAGTATTTCCAACCTTTTCTTCATTAAATTCTTTCGTTTTTACTTTGGATTTTTAAGAAATCTTGCCCAAATTGAGGAGAAATCAGCCATTAGAGGTAAGCTTTCTCCTTCTCCTCTAATGATCAGTTCTTTACTGAAATTCCAAAGTTATCAATCCTCTGTTAATTATTTTTGAGTTGCTTTAATGTTAGAAGCATGAAATTGTTGTAAAACTCAAGATTCTTGGTGAGATCTTGATGATTTTTGTAACTCTTTATTAAGCTATGTTTTGAGGTTGATTTCTAATGTGTTTTGTACGATAATTGATGTTATGAATGAGGTTTTAACCAATGATTCCTGAATAGGTTTGGATTCTTATGTTTTAGATGCTAGATTTGTGGCTTTTGGAGTGTTCTTGGTTTTCTGTTGTTGCTGGAGATATAAGGATGTGTTTGTGGTGATTTTTGGTGTTGATTGAGGTTTAGAAATGATTAGAATTGATAGATCTTGGCTGGGCTTTGATTTGAGAAAGTTTGGTGGTGATTTCGGTTATTTCGGATAGCCGAAATGGTGCTTTTGTGTAGTGCAACGAGTTTGGATGTGTGGCTGGTGATTTCAATGCATAATGATACATTAATCCTCTGTTCTTATGTGTATTAAACAGGGGAGATATCTTCGGACGCTTTTGGTGTTGATCCAGAGGTGCCAGAAGCCTAAATATCATTTCAGCAAGCAAGCGAAACGTAATCGGTGAGTGCGAATGGTTTTAGAAGTCCTTGAGGGACAAGGAAACAAGGTTTCGGGATTTAGGATTGGTTTGAAACATCATCCTAAGTCCGGAATGAAGTATGGCTAGAATTGCTCTCGATATGTGGTTGATGCCCCTAAATGCTTTTAACATGCTCTTGTTTTGAGATAGACAAATTCCTATTGTTTTATGCATGATTTGAAGCGTGAGATGATGTTATGTGTTGATTCCATGAGATAGCATGTAGTAGTAAAGAGTTTTGAGATTTTGATTCAATGCAAAGCATGAGTTATGGTTTTGATATGAGATGAGAAAGATTTGAGAAATGTTGCATCAAAATAGTAGGTGAGATGATGATTTTAATGTAATATATTGGGATAAATGATGAGACAATTACCGGACATAATTGGTCGACCAATAGGATGAAAGTGCACTATAAACTAAAATTCGTACGTGCTCTTTGGAGTCGGGCAATGGGGGTAGTGCCATCCCGATCCAAAGTGAGAATCCGATGATGAGAGATACCATCGGGGTAGGTCTTGGTGAAATACCCAAGCTTTGTGGAGAAGAGAGATACCGCTATGAGAGTCCGGTGATGAGAGATTCCATCGGGGTAGGACTTGGCTTTAAGTCAAGCTAATCTGCATATCTGTGTAAAGATGTAATATGAAATGCCAATATATGAGATTGTATTTGAGTCACATGTACCAAATGTTGAGATGTTTTATGCTATGAGAAATACATATGAGATTTGTGGTTTATGAAATGCTTTTGTTTTTATTAAGCATGTGTATGGCTTCGCCATGAGATTTGCATTGGCTAAATGCATGAGCTAGATTGAAGGTACATGTGATTTTCAAATGGAGAATTGCTTTGAAATGATTTTCAAGCATGAGATAGAAAGAGCATGTTGTAGAAAATGGTTTTTGAGATAGAGTTTTAAAGTTGCATTATTGTGTTGGTTTTCTTAGAGCTTGCCTCACTAAGCAAATGTGCTTACGCTCTCTTTTACAACCAATGCAGACAATTGAGACATATTTGGACAGCAATGAGGCTAAAGATATCCAAGGAAGTGTAAAGCTCAAGTATGGTGACGTTTACATATACTTTAGTAATGATAATTGGCAATGGGGACCTATGGTTAGTTTTGGGAGATGTATTTTGGACTCTCTGTGGTTATTGCAAGTTTATTTCAGCATATGTGATTTGTAAATGTCCTTTATGGTTTGGTTTTGTGGTTTATGGCTTTTATGTGGTTTTCATGCCTAGGGAGCATGCCTTTAGTTCCAATGATTGCATGATTGATGCCATGGTTTAGTTTAAGCTTCATTGTGATGATCTTTGATGCTTAAATATGTTGTTAATATGTTGTGGTATGCTTTGGGACATTTCCGGACATGTTTAAGTGTGAAAAACCAGCTAAGTTTGCAGTTGCAGGGGTGGGCGTATCGGAACTCCCTTATCTGTTTTCGAATAGGGGCCTAAAATGGCCATAATGTTTTGGAACGGGTAAGAGTGTTCTGGAACGCTTTGGCTACTGGAAAGCCATGTTTCGATACGGGTCTCGGAACGCACCCGAGTACCGAAACGGTCAACTCTGTTCCGATACGGCCGTTTCGATACAAGGCTCAACGTTTTGAAACACCTGACCGTTGGTTTGAATTTTGAACTGTTTCAGGTTCTTGCTTCTTACATTTTAGTCCTTGATGATTATGGATGCAATTGGTTGAGTTTGGAATGTCTGATTAAGTTGATATTTGACAGAGATGCATGAAATATGAGTAATTGAATATTGGTAAACTTAAAATCTTCAAGGTCCTCGTAATTTGCAAAATTTACATTATGGTCCCTAAAAGTCTAATTCTTACAATTAAACCCCCTAAATGAATTCCGATCGTTGTGCCTTTCCTTCCTATGATCTTGGGTGATCACATAGAACTAATAATGCATTTAGAAAAGATAAAAAGAAAAAAAAGGTCGTTAATCAAGGTTGACTTTCCAGTTGACTTTGGTTTTCCCCGTGTAATCTTCGTAGTTCGGGTCAAGCGTCTAGGCCGGGCTAAGGGGGTTATATTTGTTGGTATCAGAGCCAGGTTTGCGAATATTTGAGGCTTGGTAAGTTGTTAATGTGTGTGATTATGAATGGTTATGACTTTTTGGTGAAAGCATAATGTGTGATTGATGATGTTCTAGCTCTAATGGGATGTAATGCATACAAGATGATAGATTGAGATGAATGTGTGATGCTATGCTATGTTTAGGGTATAGTGGGGGATCCCATTGCCATATCATTACTATTGGAAAGAATTTTTTTAAAAATGAGCTTGAGTACTTGGATTTCTTTCCTTATATTGCCTATTTGGAATTTATTGCATTTTGATAGTTGCATTGCTTTTAAATGGGCCACATAGAGAGCTTAGAGTTAATGCACGTGTTGTGGATGAGAATGAGAATGATGAGCATGTTGAGAATCTACCGCCTCCTTCTCTTGGTGGACCACCTGGCGGTTGTGGAGCGGGACTTAATGCTGCCGGAGCTGGAGTAGGGGTTGTTGGAATCGAGTGGGTACAAGGGCAAGCTGCCCCTGATATGTCAGAGTTAATTCAAGCTATTGTTGGGGCTTTTTAGGCAGCAGTAGCTGGAGCTCATGGGGCTGCACCTCAGGCTGGTGCTGGTGTGAGTATGCCGTTAGAGAGACTCCGTAGTCTTGGAGGGACTGAGTTCAGGGGGCTGACCCCGGAAGGTTCTGAGTCTTGGTTAGAAAGTACCAAGAGGATTCTCGGGCAGTTGAACTGTAACAATGCTCAGAAATTGGGATGTATTGTGCCCCTGATGTACGGTGATGCGTATACGTGGTGGACAACCATAATAGCGGGGTTGGATGATGATGAAGTGACTTGGACATTCTTCTTGAATGCGTTCAAGCGAAAGTACTTGGGAGTCTGCTACCTAGATGAGAAAAATATAGAGTTCATGTCCCTAGTGCAAGGGAGTATGTCAGTGGCAGAGTATGAGGTGCAGTTTGTACGCCTTAGCCAGTATGCACCCGAGCTGATCACTAGTGAACGAGAGAGGTGTGAACGATTCAGATATGGGCAGGTGGCTGATGTAAAAACATATATGCTCGCAGCAGACTATACTGATTTTGTGTTCTGGTCACTCGAGCTAAGGACATTGAGATGAATCTTGGCCTAGCAAGTCGAGCGGGGGGATCTAGCTCAGGGAAACGAGCTGCGGATCGTGACATTGGTAGAGATCGGTTCAAGAGACCTAAGGATAGGAGGTCACATATCGATGTGAGACGTGGATGGGGTAACCTTGGAAGAGGTCAGCAAGGACCGAATGCTTTCATACGGACATCCGAGTGTAATCGGTGTGGTAGGAGGCACACTGGTGAGTGCTGGGGCAACCTTGGTATGTGCTGGAATTACGTTAATCGTGGGCATATGAAAAGAGATTGTCCGTAGTCGATGAGAGAGGGTCAGGCTCCGGTGAGAGCAGCTGAGCCACAAAGAGGCCGTGGGCACGGCCGAGGTAATTTCCAGCGTAGAGACGAGGGTGCGAGAAATGTAGCATGTGTGGTGGTTGTTCAGCCTAAAGGTAGCAGTCAGGCTAAAGTGTATACCCATCGTGAAAGGAGGAATGACACGGACGTGATCGCAGGTACCTTTACTTTGCAGTCTTTGTCATTACTTTCTTTGATTGATTCTGGATCTACACACTCGTACATATTGCGTGAATATGCTCAAATGCTTGGTTTGCCTGTTGAGTCTTTTGGATGTGGGTATGCGTGTGACTAGTTTTTTTGGTGAGACGGTTGTAACAAGGAGATTGTATAGGAGATGTCCCTTAAAGGTGCAAGAGCATGTGTTTCTAGTTGATCTTATGGAATTTCCATTCTATGGGTTCGATGTAATCCTTGGTATGGATTGGCTTGTTGAGCATAGGGTTGTTGTGGATTTTGAAAATAAGCGAGTTTCGCTGAAACTTGCGGATGATTATGAAGTTGTGGTGGTGGGAGAAAATTTGAAATTCCTGTCTAATATGGTGTCGACGCTTGAAGCAAGCCGATGTTGCGTCAGGGATGTGAGGCTTATCTGGCTTTTGTTATGAATCCTAGTACAAAGAAGGTTCGTGTACAGGACATAAGGATCGTGTGTGAATTCTGTAGAGTGTTTCAGGAGGAATTACCGAGTTTGCCGCCTAGTCGAGAGGTTAAATTCATAATTGAGTTGTATGAGAACAAAACTCCGGTGTCCATTGCTCCCTATCGCATGGCACCCAAGGAGTTGAAAGAATTGAAGATGCAACTACAAGAGTTTCTTGACCGAGGCTTTATTCGGCCTAGTGTGTCACCTTGAGGTACACCGGTCTGGTTTGTTAAGAAGGACGGCACAATGAGAATGTGCATCGACTACCGTCAGATGAATAAGTTGACTATCAAGAATAAGTATCCTTTACCGAGGATTGATGATCTTTTTGATCAATTTCGAGGAGCGGTTGTGTTTTCAAAGATAGGTTTGCGGTCAGGATATTATCAATTAAAGGTAAAGGATGTAGATGTGCCGAAGACATCTTTCCGAACGAGATATGGGAATTATGAATTTCTAGTGATGCCGTTCGGATTGAAGAATGCTCCTGCTGCATTCATGGATATGATGAACAGGGTGTTTCATGAATTCTTAGATAAGTTTGTTGTGGTGTTCATCAATGATATCCTTGTGTACTCTCGTACCGAGAAGGAGCATGAAAAATATATGAGGATCGTTTTGCAAGCGTTGTTAGAGAATCAGCTTTATGCTAAGTTGAGTAAATGTAAGTTTTGGCTAAAGGAGGTTGTTTTTCTTGGCCATGTGGTTTTTGCTAAGGGGATTTGTGTTGATCCCCAGAATATTGAGGCAGTGGTGAATTGGAAGCCTCCTAGGTCTGTTCATGAAGTTATTACCGAAGGTTCGTGGATGGATTTTCTAAAATTGCTACCCTTTTGATGAAGTTATTACAAAAGGATGTTAAGTTTGAGTGGACGGAAGCAGGACAACAAGCTTTTGAGAAGCTAAAGGAAGCTTTGACGCAAGCTCCTATCTTGGTTCAACCTGAGTCGGGAAAAGAGTTTGTGGTGTATAGTGACGCATTTTATGTTGGTTTAGGGTGTGTGTTGATGCAAGAGGGAAGGGTAGTGGCTTATGCATCGCGACAGTTGAAAGTGCATGAGCGTAATTACCCTACGCATGACATTGAGCTGGCAGCAGTGGTTTTTGCTTTAAAGATTTGGAGACATTATCTATATGGTGAGAAGTGTACTGTGTACACGGATCATAAAAGTTTGAAGTACCTTATGTCTCAGAAGGAGTTAAATCTTAGGCAACGACGCTGGGTGGAGTTTCTTAAGGATTAGGATCTAACGATTGAATATCATCCGGGGAAGGCCAATGTTGTGGCTGATACTTTGAGCCGAAAGGTGGCGGTGGAATTGAGGGCAATGTTTGCTATATTGAGCATATCGTGAGATTGTGGTCTTGTTGCTGAATTGCAAGTGAAGCCATATTTAGTTCGGTTGATAAAGGATAAACAATTGTTGGATGATTCTTGGGTACCGCATGTTCAGGATATCGCAGAAGGTAGGCCTTTGGATTTCTGTTTCAGTGATGATGGTGTTATATGCTTTGGAAGTCGGATAGTGGTGTCGAATGATGTTGAGTTAAGGCGCACTATTCTGACTGAACCTCATAGTAGTCCTTTTTCTATGCACCCTGGTAGTACAAATATGTACCGTGATTTGAAGGATGAGTACTATTGGGTGGGATTGAAGAAAGATGTCGCTGAGTTTGTTAGCAAATGTATGGTTTGTCAGCGGGTTAAGGCTGAACATCAAGTTCCTTCTGGGTTGTTACAGCCGTTGAGAATCCCAGAATGGAAGTGGGAAAGGATCACTATGGATTTCGTGTTTGGTTTGTCGTTATCGCCATCGAAGAAGAATTTTGTTTGGGTGATTGTGGATCGTCTTACGAAGTGTGCACATTTCTTGCATGTACATACTACGTATACCTTGGATAAGCTTGCGGAGTTGTACATTGCTGAGATTGTACGATTGCATGGAGTGCCAAAATATATAGTGTCGAATAGAGATCCGAGGTTAACCGTAAGGTTCTGGGAATGTTTACACCTAGCTTTGGGTACGCGCCTGAATTTCAGTACTTCTTATCATCCGCAGACGGATGGACAGTCGGAGCGCGTTATCCAAGTGCTTGAGGATATGTTGAGGTGTTGTGTTATTGAGTTTCAAGGCTCTTTGGGAGAAGCACTTGCCTTTGGTTGAGTTTGCTTATAATAACAGTTACCAGGCAGGTATTCAAATGGCACCTTATCAAGCTTTATACGGGAGGAAGTGCAAAACTCCTCTTTGTTGGGCTGAAATGGGACAAAAGTTGGTCTCGATGACGGCTTTGTTGAAAGGAACCACCGAGAACGTGAAGCTCAATTGTGATCGTTTGAAGGCAGAATCGGACTGGCAAAAGTCTTACGCGGATTTGAAGCGTAAGGAGATAGAGTTTGCAGTGGGCGAGCGTGTGTTTTTTAAAGTTTCACCTTGGAAGAAGGTGATGAGATTTGGCCGGAAGGGCAAATTGAGTCCAAGGTTCATTGGACCATATGAGGTGATAGAACGTGTGGGTCCTGTTGCCTACAAGCTGAGATTACCTCAAGATTTGGAAAAGATACATAATGTGTTTCATGTACCCATGCTTCGAAGATATAGATCGGATCCATCGCATGTTATACCCGTGGAAGAAGTTGAACATAATCCAGACTTGACGTATGATGAGGAGCCCGTTGAGATTCTAGACTCAGATAGTAAGGTTCTTCGGGATAAGACCATTGAGCTGGTCAAAGTCTTGTGGAGACATCGTGTTGTTGAGAAAGCCACGTGGGATAGGAAGGATGACATGAACAAGCAATTTCCTTACCTTTTTCCTCCCGGTAAATTTCGAGGACGAAATTTCTTAAGTGGGGGAGAGTTGTAACGCTCGGGTTTTGGGCCTAGATGTTTTAGAGGTTGAACCGGACCAGGCGAGAACGGTTTGACTCTTTTAGGGGTGGTTTAGGGAACACCTAGTTCGGGATGCTTTAAAAATATGGAAAAATATCTAAAAATCCTCATTTATGATATAAGTGGTATTGGTGAAAACAATTTTACAAAACGTGATTTGGAAATACTACATTTCGGTGTAGTGACCAAATTGTAGTTTTTGCAAAAGTTGACTAGTGACTATTTTGTAAAGGATTGAAACTTTGAATCTTTAAGGAGCTAATTTTACCAAATTGTTTTTCATCAGATTCTCTTTAATTTGGGAGTTTTAATAATGATTTCATTAAATGAATAAAGAGAGAAATTCCCTTTTGACTTTTCATAACTACCTAACGATATTTTTCCCTCCTTTCATTTTCTCTCAACTTCCACTCAGCCAAACACATTTCCCTCACCAAATAATCTTTGGTTTTCATCCCTTTTGCTGAGATTTCATTCTCCTAAGTATTTCCAACATTTGCTTCATTAAATCCTTTTGTTTTTACTTTGGATTTTCAAGAAATCTTGCCCAAATTGAGGAGAAATCATCCATTAGAGGGAAGCTTCGTCCTTCTCCTCTAATGATCAGTTCTTTACTGAAATTCCCAAGTTATCAATCCTATGTTAATTATTTTTGAGTTGCTTTAATGTTAGAAGCATGAAATTGTTGTAAAACTCAAGATTCTTGGTGAGATCTTGATGATTTTCATAACTCTTTGTTAAGCTCTGTTTTGAGGTTGATTTCAAATGTGTTTTGGATGATAATTGATGTTATGAATGAGGTTTTAACCAATGACTCCCGAATAGGTTTGGATTCCTATATTTTAGATGCTAAATTTGTGGTTTTTGGAGTGTTCTTGGTGTTCTGTTGTTGCTGGATATATAAGGACGTGTTTGTGGTGATTTTTGGTGTTGATTGAGGTTTAGAAATGATTAGAATTGATAGATCTTGGCTGGGCTTTGATTTAAGAAAGTTTGGTGGTGATTTCGGTTATTTCGGATAGCCGAAATGGTGCTTTTGTGTAGTGCAGCGAGTTTGGGTTTGTGGCTGGTGATTTCAATGCATGATGATGCATTAATCCTCTGTTCTTATGTGTATTAAACAGGAGAGATATCTTTAGACGCTTTTGGTGTTGATCCGGAGGTGCCGAAAGCCTAAATATCGTTTCGGCTAGCAAGCAAAACGTAATCGGTGAATGCGAATGGTTTTAGAAGTCCTTGAGGGACAAGGAAACAAGGTTTGGGGATTTAGGATTGGTTTGAAACACCATCCTATGTCCGGAAGTAAGTATGGCTAGAATTGCTCTCGATATGTGGTTGATGCCCCTAAATGCTTTTAACATGCTCTTGTTTTGAGATAGACAAATTCCTACTGTTTTCTACATGATTTGTAGCATGAGATGATGCTATGTGTTGATTCCATGAGATAGCATGTAGTAGTAAAGAGTTTTGAGATTTTGATTCAATGCAAAGCATGAGTTATGGTTTTGAAATGAGATGAGAAAGATTTGAGAAATGTTGCATCAAAACAGTAGGTGAGATGATGATTTTAATGTAATATATTGGCATAAATGATGAGATAATTAACGGATATAATTGGTCGACCAATAGGATGAAAGTGCACTATAAACTAAAATTCGTACGTGCTCTTTGGAGTCAGGCAATGGGGGAAATGCCATCCCGATCCAAAGTGAGAATCTGATGATGAGAGATACCATCGGGGTAGGTCTTGGTGAAATACCAAGCTTTGTGGTGAAGAGAGATACCGCCATGAGAGTCCGGTGATGAGAGATTCCACCGGGGTAGGACTTGGCTTTAAGTCAAGTTAATCCGCATATTCGTGTAAAGATGAAATATGAAATGCCAATATATGAGATTGTATTTGAGTCACATGTACCAAATGTTGAGATGTTTTATGCTATGAGAAATGCATATGAGATTTGTGGTTTATGAAATGCTTTTGTTTTCATTAAGTATATGTATGGCTTTGCCATGAGATTTGCATTGGCTAAATGCATGAGCTAGATTGAAGGTACTGTTGTAGAACTAATGTTTTGATATAATAATTGAAAAATGTTTTGGACTGATTTAAAAAGTATTTAAAACATTTCCAAAGTCCAAACAACTTGAAATTATGTTTAGGGAAGTTTTTAAAAGGGTTTTTCATGTTTTTCAAAGCCAAACTTCACAAACCTGTCTAGGTGTTTCGAAACACCTTAGGGCGTTTCGAAACAGGGGGTTCCAGTAGCAAAATCGTTTCGATACTTCTATCGAAACGGGCTTTCCATGGACAGAACTTTTGCCCAGCGTTTTGAAACGGGCTATGCCTTTTCGATACGCCTACGTGGCATTGACCACAACGGTCATTAACCCAAACGGCTATTTTCCCAACTAACTTTTAAATGCAGGCGTTTCGATACGGGCCTATAGCGTTTCGATACGGGTTTCGAAACTGCAAGGGGGTGTTTTGATACGGATGCCCTGACAGACTGCAACGGCTCTTTCTACTTAAAGAGCGTTTCGAAACGGCTTCGAGCGTTTCGAAACGGGGAGCTGCAGAACTGCATTTATGGTGGGAATTAAAGTCCTCAACGGCTCCAATATGATCCCAACGGCTAGTAATGGCTACAAACTCATTTGGGAGTATAAAAGAGACCTCCAAGCATCAAGAGAAGGCTAATGCTCATATTGTCAAACAACAAATGATCAAGAATTGTCTTAGAGCTTAAATTGTCATTTATTGTATAGACAAACACTAGTGAGCCAAAACTATCAAATTTGCTCAAGTGTTTTAGGTTTTGGGTGAGTGCTTATTTGTGCAAACAAACACCGATTAGAGGGTTTTAAGTTTTCTTTCTTTGTCTTTTTGTAAGAGAGGGTTTCAATCAAGGCTTTGGGTAGAAAGTTTGATTGTGTATAAGGGTTACCTCCTAAGCCTAGAAAAGGGGAAGAACAATTAGTGGAATTGTTTGGAAATCCTTAGTGGGGAGCTAAGGTAGTGGATGTAGACCTTGGTTAGAAGGTTGAACCACTATAAATCATTGTGTCTATTTACATTCTAGCTTCCACAACCCTTCCACCCAAAAATCCACCTCTCCACAACTTGGTGAGAATAATCGGTTGAACGAATCGAGCCCCACACAACTCAACAATTGGTATCAGAGCTTGGCTCAATGGAAGAGGATTCACATCCTATTGAGAAGATCCGGCAAGCTCGATCACTATTTCATCAACCGGCTCAAATGGCACAATCAATCGACAAACCGCCTTTCTTTTACGGAACCCACTATGCCCATTGAATGACAAAGATGAAGTTCTTCATCAAATCTAGAGATTACAAGCTATGGGATATAGTTGAAGATGGTTCGTTCGTGCCTCAAAGAAGCAAAGCGGAGTGGACTGCCGACGATCGCAAGAAGATGGAGCTAAATTGCAAAGCCTTGCACATTCTATTTTGTGCATTTGGTCCATCCATCTATGAGAAGATGTCTTCTTGTGAGAGTGCCAAAGAGGTATGGGACAAGCTCGAAGTCACATATGAGGGAACCGATGAAGTCAAGGAGACCAAGATTGGGCTCCTAACCTTAGAGTATGAGAACTTCAAGATGGATCCGGAAGAGAACATCGAGAAGATGTTTGATAGGTTCTCCACCATCACCAATGGTCTTAAAGGTTATGAAGAAGCCATTCCGGAAGAGAAGCTTGTCCGAAAGCTCATCTACTCACTTCCCGAGTCTTGGGATTCAAAGAGGACCGCCATCATCGAAGCCAAAAATTTGAAGACTTTGATGCTTGATGAACTCATGGGGTCACTCCTTACTCATCAAATCATGAAGAAGAACAAAAAGGATGAGAAGAAGAGGGAAGAAATTAGAGCTATGGGAGAGAAGAAAATCAAAGGGCTTGGCATCAATGCAAGTGTCATGGCTCTCAAATCCCCCACTTGCCACCATGTCTACTCAAGTGAAGAGGAGGATGAAGATGAAGAGATAGTTCATATCTTCAAGAAGTGTGCCCCGTTCATGAAGAAAGCTTTGAGAGAGCTTGAACGAGAACCCAAGAGAAATGAGAGGGCAAGCACTTCATGCCATAAGAAAAAGGTACATGTGGCTACTTGGAGTGATGAGGACTCCACCGACGATGGACAAGCCAACCTTTGCCTTATGGCCATCGAAGAAGATTCAAGGGTAACTTCTAATTCATCTACTTCATGTTCTTACTCTTTTGATGAATTACAAGATGCCTATGACGATTTGGTTTTAGATTTTAAAAGCCACATTTTGAAAAACAATAAATTGATTTCAAAGTTAAAAATTCAAAATGATTTGCTTTCTAAAACCACACTTGAACTTGAAGCAAAACTTGAAGAGTTTGAATTAAAATGTTTTGATTTACAAAAATTGCTTCAAAAAGTTCAAGAAGAAAAAGATTTGATTTCCAAAGAGCTTGAAAAGAAAAACAATTTTGGAAAATCAAATTTTTATGTTAGACAATCTAGTGCCCCTAGATTTATAAAAGGTAAATGTTTTAGAAGTGTTTGGGTCCCAAAAGGACTAACCACTTCAATTATAAAGGATGAAATTGAAAAATGGATTCCTAAGGGGACTAAAATTTGTGCTACTAATGTTCATGGATCCAAAGCAATTTGGATACCAAAAATTACTTGATTGTCTATTGCTAGGTGTGATGGAGATGTTCAACAAGTCAAACATTGAGGGGGAGCTCCATGCACACAAGGAAGAACACTTGAAGAAGGAAGGCTTCACATCCTACCTTGAGTTCAAGTGTTGGTAAAAATCTAGTTGTTTTAGCATTTATTTGTTTTAGTTTTAGTTTATTCAACTAGATGATCATAAATGTTGGACTAACATTTTTAATGATGCTTTGAGTAAGGGGGAGCCATTTTAAAACGAAATTCTTATTTTTGTCAAAGTTTTTACCTCTATGGTTATTTTGAACTTAATGTTTTAAATTCTTTTTGATATAACAAAAAGGGGGAGAAATGGTGGTTTGAAAAATTGAATTTTCAAATGAATAAGGGGGAGCTATTTGAATTAAAATTTTTAATCTCTTATTCACATTTTTAAAGTTAAAGGGGGAGAATCCCAAACAATTTTTCAAGTGAGTTTTATTATATCAAAAAGGGGGAGATTGTAGAACTAATGTTTTGATATAATAATTGAAAAATGTTTTGGACTGATTTAAAAAGTATTTAAAACATTTCTAAAGTCCAAACAACTTGAAATTATGTTTAAGGAAGTTTCTAAAAGGGTTTTTCATGTTTTTCAAAGCCAAACTTCACAAACCAGTCCAGGTGTTTCGAAACACCTTAGGGCGTTTCGAAACAGAGGGTTCCATTAGCAAAATTGTTTCGATACTTGTATCGAAACGGGCTTTCTATGGACAGAACTTTTGCCCAGCGTTTCGAAACGGGCTATGACGTTTCGATACGCCTACGTGGCATTGACCACAACGGTCATAAACCCCAACGGCTATTTTCCCAACTAACTTTTAAATGTAGGCGTTTCGATACGAGCCTATAGCGTTTCGATACGGGTTTCGAAACTGCAAGGGGGTGTTTCGATACGGATGCCCTGACAGACTGCAACGGCTCTTTCTACTTACAGAGCGTTTCGAAATGGCTTCGAGCGTTTCGAAACGGGGAGCTGCAAAACTGCATTTATGGTGGGAATTAAAGTCCTCAACAGCTCCAATATGATCCCAACGGTTAGTAACGGCTACAAACTCATTTGGGAGTTTAAAAGGGACCTCCAAGCATCAAGAGAAGGCTAATGCTCATATTTTCAAACAACAAATGATCAAGAATTGTCTTAGAGCTTAAATTGTCATTTATTGTATAGACAAACACTAGTGAGCCAAAATTGTCAAATTTGCTCAAGTGTTTTAGGTTTTGGGTGAGTGCTTAATTGTGCAAACAAACACCTATTAGAGAGTTTTAAGTTTGCTTTCTTTGTCTCTTTGTAAGAGAGGGTTTCAATCAAGGCTTTGGGTAGAAAGCTTGATTTTGTATAAGGGTTACCTCATAAGCCTAGAAAAGGGGAAGAACAATTAGTGGAATTGTTTGGAAATCCTTAGTGGGGAGCTAAGGTAGTGGATGTAGACCTTGGTTAGAAGGTTGAACCACTATAAATCATTGTGTCTATTTACATTCTAGCTTCCACAACCCTTCCACCCAAAAATCCACCTCTCCACCACTTGGTGAGCATAATCGGTTGAACGAATCGAGCCCCACACAACTCAACACAAGTGATTTTCAAATGGAGAATTGCTTTGAAATGGTTTTTAAGCATGAGATAGAAAGAGCATGTTGTAGAAAATGGTTTTGAGATAGAGTTTTAAAGTTGCATTATTGTGTTGGTTTTGTTAGAGCTTGCCTCACTAAGCAAATGTGCTTACGCTCTCTTTTACCAACAATGCAGACAATTGAGACATATTTGGGCAGCAAGGAGGCTAAAGATATCCAAGGAAGTGTAAAGCTCAAGTATGGTGACGTTTACATATACTTTAGTAATGATAATTGGCAATGGGGACCTATGGTTAGTTTTGGGAGATGTATTTTGGACTCTCTGTGGTTATTGCAAGTTTATTTCAGCATATGTGATTTGTAAATGTCCTTTATGGTTTGGTTTTGTGGTTTATGGCTTTTATGTGGTTTTCATGCCTAGGGAGCATGCCTTTAGTTCCAATGATTGCATGATTGATGCCATGGTTTAGTTTAAGCTTCATTGTGATGATCTTTGATGCTTAAATATGTTGTGGTATGCTTTGGTACATTTCTGGACATGTTTAAGTGTGAAAAACCAGCTAAGTTTACAGTTGCAGGGCTGGGTGTATCGGAACGCCCTCATCTGTTTCCGAGAAGGGGCCTGAAATGACCATAATGTTTCGGAACGGGTAAGAGTGTTCCGGAAAGCTTTGGCTACTGGAAAGCCATATTTCGATACGGGTCTCGAAACGCACCCGAGTATCGAAACGGTCAACTCTGTTCCGATACGGCCGTTTTGATACAAGGCTCCTCGTTTCGAAACACCCGACCGTTGGTTTGAATTTTGAACTGTTTCAGGTTCTTGCTTCTTACATTTTAGTCCTTGATGATTATGGATGCAAATGGTTGAGTTTGGAATGTCTGATTAAGTTGATATTTGACAGAGATGCATGAAATATGACTAATTGAATATTGGTAAACTTAAAATCTGTAAGGTCCTCGTAATTTGCAAAATTTACATCGTGGTCCCTAAAGGTCTAATTCTTACAATTAAACCCCCTAAATGAATTCTGATCGTTGTGCCTTTCCTTTCTATGAACTTGGGTGATCAAATAGGACTAATAATGCATTTTGAAAAGATAAAAAGAAAAAAGGTCGTTAATCAAGGTTGACTTTCGGGTTGACTTTGGTTTTCCTTGTGTAATCTTCGTAGTTCGGGTCAAGCGTCTAGGCCGGACTAAGGGGGTTACAATGCAATTCATCAAATGTAAAATCATAGCAAGATTAGTTAGATGTTACCATAGAATCCTCCTCAAGAGCCATGAGGCAAAGGTTGGCCACTTCGTGTTCCTCATCCTCGGATGACTCCTCATCACTCCAAGTAGCAATCTTGGCTTTGAGCTTCTTCTTCTCCTCAAAGCCTTTCTTCTTGAGTTGAGGGCAATCTGAACGAATATGACCCGGCTTCTTGCACTCAAAGCAAATGATAGGATCCTTTTCCTCTTCTTTTCTCTTGTTCTTGAAGTCTCTCTTTCTTTGAAATTTCCTCCCTCGGTTAGACTTCATGAACCGTGAGAAATGTTTGGCTATTATTGCCAACTCCTCAAAATCATCCTCCTCACTAGAAGAGCTCTCCTCTTGTAGAGAGGCCTTGAGAGAAACTCCTAGCTTCTTTTTCTTGTCCACCTCTTGCTTCTCTATTTTTCTTTCTTCTTTTCCTCTTCTCTTCCTTGTTTCATAATCTCATGAGTAAGGAAAGAACCAACTAGCTCATCAAGCTTCAAGGTCTTCAAATTCTTAGCTTCGATGATGGTCGTTCTTTTACAATCCCAAGATTTTGGGAGAGAATATAGAAGCTTCCTAAGTATCTTTTCTTCGGGAATCATTTCACTGAATCCTTTTAGACCATTGACGATGATAAAAAATCTATCAAACATCTTGGAGACATTCTCATCGGGGTTCATCTTGAAATTCTCTTAACTCAAATTTAGTAGCCCAGTCTTCGTCTCCTTAACATCACTAGTACCTTTGTATGTTGTCTCAAGAGTGTCCCACACTTCTTTGGCGCTCTCAATTGAAGAAACCTTAGAATAGATGTCATGTCCAAGTGCACAAAAGATGATGTGCAATGCTTTATCGTTGACTTGCATCCTTCTTCTATCTTCCTCGGTCATCTCCGATTTCACCTTTGGGACAAGTCTTCCTCCATCATTTCTTTTCATTGGAATATAAGGCCCTTCTTCAATTACATCCCAAACCATGTAGTCGGTGGATTTTGTTGCGTGTAAAAGTGTCTATCGCAATGTAGTGCAAGTGTACACAACACAAGTAGTAAATTGATACGTAAGTATCGGATATCGTCTCCACGGGGACTGGGCTAATAGCTTCACCTTGAATTACTGCACGAGAAGAAAAAGAATATTTTAAATTGTTTGACAAAAATAATAAAGAGAACTTAAATAAAAGAGTAATGGAATCAAGATAGAGAGAATGGGCCGGTACTGAATTGCTCAATAGTGTAGGTGTTGCAAAGTCTAGGAAACTTTGTTCTGTCGTCGTGCCTGATGCGGCAGCACCCATCGCGGAAGCAGTCTGTTGGTTATCGCGGCAGCCATTACTCAACTTCGTACTTCAAGCTTGGCAAGAATCCCTGTTGTGCCTTGGCCTATCCCTAGGTCCAAGTCTATCGATGAACACGTCTTTGATGATACCTCCCAGCGTGAATCGAAGGATGAACACCGAAGTTGTTGAATTCTTTCTTAGCCACTTAACCTCGTCCTATCCCTAGGTCCGAGATAGTTCAACTATAAACTAGAGAATCCGTACTTATTCCTTTCATATACTTAACTCTCCCGATATTAAGTAAATAGATAATCTCACAATGCTCTCCCGATACTCTTGCAAGATGTTGAAAACCAGAATAAGCAAACTTGAAGTAATTTTATTGAACAGAAAATTCCTAAAACAAAAGCAATCCTTGCAACTACTTTACAAATCAACCCGTGGCCCTAGGAGAAGTTTAGAACATGGTGAAGAAGGGAAAACGGCTAGGGTTTTGGGAAGAAGGCTAGAGAATGGTGATGTCCTCTCCTAGGTCGAATTACATGCCTTTATATAGGCCTTGGGTTCAAGTTTTCTAATATGGCAAGCATACAACTTTAAATTAAAGTACAACTCTAATAAAGACTAAATCTTCAGAGCATAAGTCTTTAATTCGTCCTTCCTTCTTGCTTGGGATTTCTTCCTTGAACCTTGGGCTTGGCCTTCATTCTGATCTAGGGCTTGGAAAAATATAAGGGTGCACCACGACAGATGGGCTTAATTTTCTCTTTCTGTCGAGGCCCACTTCACTTTCTTCCCTTCACTATCGCTGTCGTCCGTGGCTGCCACGGCAGCGGCCATGGCAGCATCGTCCTTCACGTCTGCACATCCAGTTCCAGCTCTGCTTCTTCACTGCCCAGTGTCTGCTACAACAGCTACCTGCAAAAGCAACCAATTTTAGTAGAAACTGTGTCAATTGATATATTTGTGATGTATAACTGAAATCTACCTAAATGCAATGAATTATGCTTGAATGCAACAGAAATATGGGTTAAATAAGGGGTAAAATATAGAACTTTTACACACTCAACACACCCCCAAACTCAATTTTTTGCTTGCCCTCAAGCAATTCAGACCTAACAAAGAAAAACAAAAAAATTTTGTTTGGCTTAAAACAATGAAGTTTCCATTACCTGCCATTTCATTCACTATTGTAAGCAACACCTTGTCGGATAATTCAGGATTTATTCGGAACCATGCTATAATTCTCGTGTAGTGTGTGCATGCTTTGTGAACAATTATATGCCTAGACTCACTTAGCTTACTAGAAAAGCTGAAACTTCTAACTTGAATTTTTATGCCAATTTTCATCTTTTTTGAGGCAATTCTTAGGCTCCTTTAGTTTTTATGCAGACTCGATTCTATTTCTCAAGCTTAAGTTTGACTAGAGCCGGTTTCGGGCACCTCTAGCTAACTTCCTAGAGCCGGTTTCGGGCACCTCTAGGTGTAAGAGTCTATTTTTCTTAACTTCTTTTCCTAGAGCCAGTGTTAGGCACCTCTAGGGGTATTCAAGTATTAAGCTTTTCCCTATTCTAGTTTACCAGTAAAGTTCTAGACAGTATAAGATTCACAAATGGTGTTTAAGTTTCAGAACTATAGCAAGGCTCTAAACTGCTCCTAAAACTATCCTAAAGGCACTGCCACGACAGAGGCTGTCACGGCAGGTAAGTTCAGTTCAAAGACTTAAGCAAAATTTTCATTTTTTTAGCAAAAATAAACTAAGTAAAAGACACAAATTTTAAACTTTTAAAAGACTCCATTAATGGAGGGATGCCACCCCCAAACTCGAGGGTTGCATTGCCCTCAATGCAAATGACAGTTAAAAGAAAATGAAAAGTACATCACAAAATATCAAAAGGCAGACAGCAATATAAGATAAGAACTTAATTTTTAGGTGCTTTCGTCGCTGCTGCTGCTCAGTCGGATCTACCGACGGGCAGGGGCCTTCTTGACTAGTGCTGGCTGGCGGATGGGAGAGGCAAAGGTATTCTTCGTTTTTGCCTCCCTTGGCGGTTGAATGCGGGTAGGGGAGATATGGGGAGGTTTCTCCACTACTTGAACCTCGGAGCTGCTGCTACTACTACCGCTGTCGCTATCTTCCTTGTTCTTGTCTGCCACCGTTTTCTGTCGTTTTACTGGTGTGAACTCTTTGGACAAATTCCTCTTGACTGAGGGTTCGCCATCGGATTCCGCCCAGATTGAGGAAAAGGAGAAACCTGCTATGTATGCGTCGAGTTCATTGGACGACATCCTTCTCTTGGTTCCCCTAGCAGAAGTGTCGGTTGTGCGGCTGCCGCCTGCAGCTGTTGGGGCAAGGGATGGTGTGGACGCCGCAGTTGGCGTTGTGGGCGTGGCAGCAGGTGTAGGGGTATGGGCAGGGGTGGTGGCAGCAAAGTATTGATTTGGAAAGGCAGGGAATGCAGCATCAGGGAAATTTAAAGAGGTTTGGATAAAGTGTACAGTGGTTGTGGTGAAGTCGCGGATGAAGCTCATGAGTCCTAACTTTCTTTCCTCCAACTTTTGTATTGCAGCAAGAATCTGGGAGGAGATGTCAGTTGGAGGTGCTGTTGCTGTTTGCTGCCTAGGTTCTGTGGCAGCAGGGTCGGTGTCGCTGGGTGCTGTCGGCTCTGCTGCTGTGGCAGTAGGATCGAAAGATGACAGCGGGGGTGGCAGCAGTGAGTTCCATTAGGCTGAGTAGATTTCTTTCTGTCCAGACCTTCCCTTAGACTCGTAGATTTGTGGCAGCTTCTGGTACATGATTGTCGCGGCAGAGGGCGGTGATGAGATAGGGGAAGAAGAGTGGTCCTATCGGCCGGTGTGCACATTCCAATATACTCTCCCGGATGTATCTGCCAACGTTAATCAGCCTCTCATGTAGTATAGAATGAATGAGGGCTAACCTGGGTTGGTCTACGGTTGTGTTGTGCGAGGAGGGCATAATGCGCTTTTTGATAAAGGCATTCCACAATTTGGCCTCCGAGGTGAGTTGGACTCTCTTCACCGTCCTTGGGTTTTTCGGATCCATGTTCCACTGTGTTCCTTCTTCCGTGAGTTCTGCCATCACAGCGTCGTATGCAGCAGGATCTAAGCTCTCTAGAAATTGCTGGTGACCATCTTCGTTTCTGCCCACATAGAATCCATAGAGAGTGTTGATATATTCTGGCTCAAAGGGCACCTCTCTTCCTCTTACCGTGACTGCTGTCGCGTTTCTACTGCCGATGGCAGCATAAAAATCTCGGACCAGAGAGACATTCATTTCCTCCGGTTGTTCCGCGAACATCTGCCATTGCAGGGCTCTGATTTTCCTAGCTATGAATGGCTTCAGCCCCAGGTTCCCCTCCTTGGAAGTGTAGATAAAGCCCTTCTCCTCCCACATGTCACGAATCTGGAAGGATCGTGGGGTGGATGTTGCCGGGGCAGAGCCTGAAGCAGCACTTCTGCGGGTGTTTCTAGAAGACATGGTTGCAAGGATTGTGTAAGATAAAAAATGAAAGCAAGTAAAAACTCTAGAGAATACAAGTAAAAAGAGTAGAAGTGAGTGAAAAATGAATAGTAAAACGGGATTTATATAGGGGAGAGTTTACTGCCCGTTGGAGCTGTAACGGCAGACGCGAATAACGGGGCCAGCTGTTACGAGGTTTCTGACGCGTCTGTCACGCGTTTCCGTGTCTGTTGCGCATCTGTTACGCATTTGCGTGTCTGCCGTGACAGCGTGTCGACAGGCTGTATTTTCTGCGTCTGTCGCGACAGCTGTAACGACAGGCTCCTAGATTGGGATTTTTGGGCTAATGGAAAGATGGTGGGCTGAATTCACTTCTCCTTTTCTTCTTGTTTCCTTTATTTCCTAAAAAAATAAAAATAAAGACGTTATTTCCTAAAAATAAAATAATTCTAATTTCCTAATATATAAATAATAAATAATAAAAATAAATAAAAATAAAATTTAGGTTAAATTAGGGATGCCAGGAAGGGCATCTCCTAAGGTAACCACTTCATGCATTCTTAGGGCTTCAGTCCCCTGATAATGCTTCAAACGTTATCCACTAACTTTGAATTGGTGCCCGTCTTTTAAAGATCTGATCGTGATGGCACCATGGAGAAAAACCTGCACCACTTGGAATGGGCCAGACCATCTAGATTTCAGCTTCCCTGGGAAGAGTTTCAACCTAGAGTTAAAAAGTAACACAAGCTGCCTTGGGTAGAACTGTCGTGGCAGCAACTTCTTGTCATGCCACTTTTTGGTCTTGTCCTTGTAAATTCTTGCGTTGTCATAGGCCATTGTTCGAATTTCTTCAATTTCGTTTAGATCAAGTAGCCTTTTCTGCCCTGCTTTTTCCAAGTCCATATTAACTGCCTTGATGGCCCAGTATGCTCTGTGCTCAATCTCAACAGGTAAATGGCATGTTTTCCCATAAATCAGCCGATAGGGTGACATTCCCAATGGATTTTTGAATGATGTCTTGTAGGCCCATAATGCATCATTGAGGTGTAGAGACCAGTCCTTCCTAGTTGGCTTTACCATCTTTTCCAGAATGTTCTTAACCTCTCTATTGGATATTTCAGCCTGTCCGTTGGTCTGAGGGTGATATGCTGTTGCGATCCGATGTTTGACACCATACTTTTTCAAGGCAGCAGTTATAACCCTATTGTCGAAATGTCTCCCTTCATCACTGATGATCGCCTTAGGGATGCCGAATCTGGAAAAAAAATGTTTTTATGCAAAAACCTTTGAACCGTCTTGGCATCGTTTTTCTGAGTGGCGACTGCTTCAACCCATTTGGACACATAATCTACTGCCAGGAGGATGTATAAGTTCCCACATGAAGTTGGGAATGGTCCCATGAATCTATCCCCCAAACATCGAAGATCTCAACTTCAAGAATGTTTTGCAGCGGCATCTCATGTCTTCTCGAGATGTTTCCAGTCCTTTGACACTTGTCACAATTTTTGTAGAATGTTTGGGCATCCTTAAACAGTGACGGCCAGTAAAATCCTGACTGCAAAACCTTGGCAGCAGTTTTGTTGCCTCCTAAGTGTCCTCCATGCTGTGAAGCATGACAGTGATGTAATATAGCTTATTGTTCATCATGTGGTACATATCTCCTAATAACCTGATCTGCACAATTTTTGAAAAGAATAGGTTCGTCCCAATAATAATGATTTACATCATTTTGGAACCTCTTCCTAGCTTGGTAATTTAGGTCAGGAGGAGTTATTCCGCTAACTAGAAAATTAACGAAATCAGCATACCAGGGGAGTTCAGAAAACTTACCTGCCGCCATGGCTGTCGCGGCAGTGATTGTGGCAGCAAACAGCTGCTCATCGGGGAAGGTCTCCAGTATGTGTATCTCGTCTGCCGGTAGACTCTTTCCCTTCTCTAACCTTGACAAGTGATTTGCGACTTGATTCTTTGTCCCCTTTTTGTCCTTGATTTCCAGGTCAAACTCTTGCAGTAGGAGAATCCAACGTATCAGTCTAGGCTTTGCATCTTTTTTGGTGAACAGATACTTCAATGGAGAGTGGTCTGTGTGGACTATGACCTTCGTTCCAAGTATATAAGAACGGAACTTGTCAATAGAGAATACCAAAGCTAATAGCTCCTTCTCTGTGGTGGTGTAGTTCACTTGGGCGTCATTCAGTGTTTTACTGGCATAGTATATGACATGAAAGAGCTTGTCTTTTCTCTGCCCAAGTGCTGCCCCGACAGCATAGTCACTAGCATCACACATGATCTCAAACGGCAGTTTCCAGTCTGGTGGCTGTACTATTGGGGCTGTTACCAGCTTTTCTTTCAGAACCTTTAATGCTTCAGTACATTCAGCGTTGAAGTCAAAGGGACGGTTCTGCTCCAGAAGATGGCATAAGGGCTTCGTGATCTTCGAAAAGTTCGCGATAAACCTCTGATAAAAACCAGCATGCCCTAAGAAACTCCTGATTCCCTTGATTGTGGTGGGTGGTGGCAGCTTTTCGATTACTTCTATCTTAGCTCTGTCAACTCCTATTCCGCGGCAGCTAATTTTATGGCCAAGGACTATCCCTTTATCCACCATGAAGTGACACTTTTCCCAGTTCAATACCAAGTTTGCCTTTTCACATCTTTCGAGCACCTTTTGTAGGTTGCCTAGGCAGCTTTCAAAGTTGTCTCCAAAGACTGAAAAATCATCCATAAATATTTCTAGGAAATCCTCCACCATATCGGAAAATATTGCCATCATGCACCTTTGGAAAGTTACCGGTGCATTGCATAATCCAAATGGCATCCTCCGAAAAGCATAAGTACCGTATGGGCATGTGAATGTCGTCTTTTCTTGATCTTTCGGTGCGATGGCAATTTGATTATAACCTGAGTAACCATAAAAAAACAATAATAAGGCTTACCCGCTAATCTATCAAGCATTTGATCAATAAAGGGTAAGGGGAAGTGGTCCTTCCGGGTAGCTTTGTTAAGCTTCCGGTAGTCCATACAAACCCTCCAACCGGTCACAGTCCTGGTTGGGATTAGCTCGTTTTCTTCGTTGGTTACCACGGTTATTCCTCCTTTCTTTGGAACGCACTACACCGGGCTCACCCACTTGCTATCCGAGATGGCATAGATTATTCCAGCATCTAGCCATTTTATGATCTCCTTACGCACCACCTCTCGCATAGCATCATTCAGACGTCTCTGTGCATCAATGGTCGGCTTATGATCATCCTCTAGGAGGATTTTATGTATGCATAGTGCCGGACTGATGCCTTGGATATCAGCTATCGTCCATCCAATCGCCTTTTTGTGCTGCTGCAGCATCACTATCAGCTGATGTTCCTGTTCCTGCATCAACTTGGAAGAGATGATTACGGGCAACGTATCATTTAAACCAAAGAAAACATATTTTAACTGCCCTGGCAGGGTCTTAAGATCTAGAACAGGGGGCTCAACTGTAACCCCCTTTAGCCCGGCCTAGACGGTTGACCCGAACTACGAAGATTACACGGGGAAAACCAAAGTCAACCCGAAGGTCAACCTTGATTAACGACCCTTTTTTCCTTTTTACTTGTTTAGATGCACATTAACCCTAAGCGTACTCTTCAGAAACATTTATGAGAAAAGCTCAGCGATCGGATATCAATAAGGGACTCAATTGCACAAATCTTAATTATTAGGGACCAAATTGCAAATTCTGGAAATTAGGAGGTCTTAACTGATTTTTAAGTTACCAATATTAAATTAGTCACATTACATGCTTCCCTGTCAAATTTCACCTTAATCGGACCTCTCAAGCTCATGCAATTGCAAATACAATTTTCGGGACTAAAATGTAAAGCTTGCAAACCTCAAAACCATTCAAAACAGTGCCCAACGGTCACCTGTTTCGAAACGGGGTTGACCGTTCCGAAACACGAGTTCGTTTCGAGACTTGTTCCGAAATAGGGCCTTTCAGTGGCCAAACCGTTTCGATACGGTCACCAGCCGTTTCGAAACACCAGGGCCATTACAGGCCCCCGTTTCGAAACGCCTATGAGTGTATCGATACGGGATGCCCAGAAGCTGCAGATTTTGCTGGTTTAACATGCATAAAACCACTCAAAAGCATCCTAATGACTTCCTAGTCATGCAAACAAGTCATCATACAAATAAGGTACATGTTTGCAACTTCAAAACACATTCATAGCATCAATCATGGAATTCCACAAGACTATAGGCATGCATCCTAATATCCAAACCAAACAACCAACAAAACACCAAATCAAGCTTCAAAAGGCCAATTACAAATCCCAAAACATCAAAAGCATCAAGCCACAACTAGGGAGTCCAAAACATCTCCCAAAACACATCTTAGGTTCCCATTGCCAAAATATCAAAATCTAATAGTGTTATGAAAACATCACCATACGTGAGCTTAGTTTCCCTTGGACACTTAGCCTCCTTGTTGCCCTCAACACTTCAATTATCTGCATTATTGGTTCAAGAGAGAGAGCGTAAGCACAATTGCTTAGTGAGGCATGCTCTAAAGAAACAACACAATAATGATTTTTATAAAACACTTTTAATAAAGCCTTCCATCACATAATCATCATTATTAATGCAACCTTGCATACATAACAAGCATCTCATGCTTCATTAAAATCAACATGTCATATTGGCTTCCAAGTGACAATCCATAACCATTTACAACACAAAACACAATCGGATACGCGGATTACAAGCGTTGTCCCATACGCTTCATACACACTACCGAACACACAAGGTGGAGTTTACCGGTACAATCACAACCCCTCAACACCCGTGATGGAGTTTAACGGTACAATCACAACCCCTCAACATCACTCATCGGTAGTTGTATAACTTCACTAACGAGTACACGGGACACACAACACAAGATCCACACACGGACTTTTAACCACCGTTGTGATCTTAACTTACTCGTTAGTGTACTTGGATGGAGTTTACGGTACAATCCCAACCCCTCAACATCCAAGGCGACTTTATTCACGGTGCACCTAACCCTATAGCCGGCTAACTATATCTGATTCAAGTACTTTAAAACCATCACATCACTTGCCAATATACATTATATAACATCAACAACTCACTATTTTAAAGCATTAAACAAAGCCATTTAACATCATGCATCACTATGCATCAAACCACATTTACAATATGTCAAACCAAGGATCTCTTACCTTGAGCATCCTTCAACATATGGCTTTCAAAACCAGCATTTACCATGCTAAAACATTCTTTCAAAACATAATTTAAACATGCAAATTATAAACAATGCATCAAACCACTTCATGGCTCATCCAATAGAGTTTTCCCGGAAACTTACTCTTGAGCTTAGTTAAGTTGCTTAGACTTAAACTAAGCTCCCAAAACCTTCAAACATTTGTTTCAAAGCTGGAAATCCAACTTCACTCACCAATTTTGTTTCGCAAGCTTGCTGAAACGCCGATCAAGCCTCCAGATCAACACCACAAGTGTCCGAAGATGTCTCCCATGTTTTAAACACATCAAAGCAGAGGATTAATGCATCGTCATGCATTGAAATCTTCAGCCAACACACTTAAACCCGCTGCTCTACCTAAAGCCAACATTTCGGCTACCAAACACAACCGAAATCACCTCCAAACTCTTCCAAAACTTAACCCAGCCAAGATCCATCACTTCCAAACATTTCTAAACATCAATTAACATCCAAAATGAACCTAAACTCGTCCTTATACCTCCAGCTATAACAGAACACCAAGATCACCCCAAAAACCACCATTTTCATAAGCAAAAACTTAGGAAATTCAACCTATTCGAGATTGCATTGATAAAACCTCATTTACACATCATTAGACATCCAAAATACATTTAAGAATCATCTCAAAAAAGAGTCCAAACAATTACAACGAAATTCTTCAAGATTTCTTCCAAATCTTGAGTTTTAAGCCAAAATCAAGTTTCTACCATTAAAACCATTTATAAAACTTAAATTAAGGATTGACAACTTGGGAATTTCAGTAAAGAACTTAATATTTAGAGGAGAAGAACAACCTTACCTCTAAATGATGATTTCTCCTTGATTTGAGTCAATTTGCTTGAAAATCCAATGAGGAAATCAAAAGGATTTGATGTAAGATGGATTAGAAACTAATGGATTATTGAAATCTCATCAATTGGAGTGAAAATCAATAGAAAAGTTGCTGGAGAAAAGTGTTTGGATGATGGAATTTTGAGAGAAAAAGAGATGAGAAAATTTTAGGAAAAGTAGTTATGATTTTAACAAAAGGTAGTTTTTCTTCACTTGTAATTAATTAAAACATTAATTAATTCACTCAAATTAAAGAAAAATCTGGAGAAATCATTTTTGGTAAATTAGCTCCTTAAAGATTCAAAGTTTCAATCCTTACAAAACAGTCACCACTGAACTTTTCAAAAATCGCATTTTAGTCACTATTTCAAAATGTTGTATTTCCAAACCTTATTTTGTAAAATTGATTTCACCACTCTCTTATATATATTAAAAGAGGATTTTTAGACATTTTTCCATATTTTTAAAGCATCTCGAACTAGGTTTTCCCTAAAGCGTCCTTTTATACTCAAACCGAAAATCAAATCGATCCGGTTCATACCCTAAACTTCTAAGCCCAAAATTGGGGTGTTACATCAACAGTTGATGACTTTTGAATTATATGGTTATCCGAGGTATAATTTAAGGGCTCGAACAACTTACCTGGACGATTGCCTATCCAATTTACCTCCTCTTGATCTTCAGTATCAGATGTATCGGATTCTGAGGAGCTGCTGTCGTCGGTGCAGTCGTGACAGTCTTCTAAATAGCTGTTGAGGTAGTGGCCAATTTTGATGTCGTGGCAGCCCGACCTGATGCAGGGTTGGTCAAAGGTAATTGTAGTGATGGCCTTGCACTCTTCTTCTACATCAGCATGTTTCATTGCTTGGAGAACGTTCAGCTTGATCTCTTGATCGTTCACTCTCATAGTGAGTTCTCCTTTTTCCACATCAATCAGTGATCTTCCTGTGGCTAAGAAGGGTCGCCCCAGGATGATTGGTGCATTTTCATCTGCTTCACAATCTAAGACAAGAAAGTCAGCAGGAAAAATAAACTTATCCACTCTTACCATAATATCTTCAATTTTTCCTTCAGGGTGAACGTAAGAGTGGTCTGCCAGCTGCAGTACTACTATTGTGGGCCGAGCTTTTCCAATACCTAATTTCTGAAAAACAGATTTGGGCATTAAATTTATACTTGCACCAAGATCACAAAGTGCCTTACCAACAAATTTGTCTCCGATTATGCACGGTATAATGAAGCTCCCAGGATCCTTCTTCTTCTAGGGTGGATACTTCTGCAGAATACCCATGCATCCATGTGTCATTTTAACCGTTTCAAATTCCCCAAGTCTGGATTTCTTCGACATGGCATCCTTGAGAAATTTGGCATAACCAGGGATTTCCCTCACAGCATCTAACAATGGAATATTGATATGGACCTGCTTAAAAATATCATAAATCTTCTTAAGCTGGGATTCTTGTTTCAATTTTTGTAACCGCTGAGGGAAAGGTGGTGGGGGACGATAATCAGTAATACGTCATTCCCATTGCATTCGGATCTGAGGAGGTTTTGGGTCTTCATCTTTCTCCTCTGTCCCTTCTGATGTCGTGACAGGTTTAACGGCAGCAGGCTGCTTGTCGTTTGCCGGGGAAGCTTCCACGGCAGTTGACTCCAAGGCTGGTTTCTTGACTGTTTCAGCTTCCTTCTCTGGCCCTGGTAATTTCTTCCCACTTCTAGTAGTGATGGCTTTACACTGCTCATGTGTGGGTTGTCTAGCGTTTTCAGTATCTCTAGGAAATCCTCAATTCTGCCTCGGTTTAATATGCTGGGAAACCTGACCCATCTGTGTATCCAATGATTTCAAAGTAGCTTCATGGTTGGTCATCCGCATCTCTGTTGTATCCATGAATGTCTCAGTCTTCTTGACGAAGTGATTCATGTTCTCAATGTAAGTTCCTGTTTGAGACATAAACTTAGCCAATGTCTGCTCCAATATACTAGTTGTGGCAGGTGGTGGCTGTTGCTGCTGCTGCTGCGGTTGCTGCCGAGTCAGTAATCTAGGTCCTCCCTGGTTCTGAGTATTCTGTGCTTGAGGATTCAGGGCATTATTAGGATTGCTCCAGGAGAACTTGGGATCCTTTCTCCAATTGGGATTGTAGTTGTTGGAGTTATAATTCTTCTTATTGTAGTTCCCAACATACATCCCTTCTTCTAACTGTAACGGGCACTCCTCCGAACTGTGATTTCCATCGCAAGTTTCGCATACCTCTTCAGCAGAATAGACAGACTGTGAATCTTCTTTGAAGAGCTTTTTCATTACCTTAGTGAGGTATACCACCTGTGATTTTAATGAACTGTCGGCCTCATAATCCTTTACAGCTAGAACTCGTTTACCCCCTCTTCTTGCTGTAGGAAACTGTTCCTCATTCTTCGCCAGGTTTTTCAATACTTCCATTGCCTCATCTTGGTCTTTGTCCAGTAGTAATCTGTTTGCTGCTGAATCAATTCTGATACGAGTTTGTAAATTGGCAGCATTATAGAATTTAGTTACCTGGTTCCAAAAGGGGAATCCATGCATCGTGCAATTCCTCAAGAGAGTGGTAAATCTGTCCCAGGCCTCGTGCATTGGCTGGTCATCTTCCTGTTGAAAAGTAGCAATTTCGTTACGTAATCGCTCAGATAAGTGTGAGGTATTAAAACGAGACAAAAATTCACGAGTTAAATCTGCCCAAGTTCGTATTGAACCCGGCGTTAGTTTATTCCACCAAGTCTTTGCTCTGTCCCTCAATGAATGAGGAAATAATCGAAGCCTCAGTATCTCCGGATTAACTCCTGGTAGTCTAAACGAACCACAGATTTCCTGGAACGTTTTCAGATGCTCCCTGGCATCCTCTGTAGCAGCACCACTGAATTGGCCAGCGTTGTTAATCATGCTGAACAAAACAGGTTTCAGCTCAAAGTTATCAACATCAACGTCTGGCAGGGTGGTTTCTAGTTCCACAGGATTGTCATTATCCTGGGGATTCCCTTGGTTGTTCATGGCCTCTAACTGTTCTTCGAGGTATTCGTTTCTGGCTAACACGAAGTGAAGTCGGTTCCTAAGATTCTACGAGCGTTCAATTTCATGGTCTAATGGATACTCAGGTTCCTCTCCTCGTCTCGATCTGCGCATAAACAGAAAACCTTGTGAAAAGCAAAGGTTGAACAATCCAAGAAAAATAAAATAGAAAAATAAAATAAGTGCAGTAAAAGATAGGGTAAAGATATGTTGCCGGTCCCTGGCAATGGTGCCAAAAACTTGTTGCGTGTAAAAGTGTCTATCGCAATGTAGTGCAAGTGTACACGACGTAAGTAGTAAAGTGATACGTAAGTATCGGATATCGTCTCCACAGGGACTAGGCTAATAGCTTCACCTTGAATTACAACACGAGAAGAAAACGAATAGTTTAAATTGTTGTCACGAAAATAATAAAGAGAACTTAAATAAAAGAGTAATGGAATCAAGATAGAGAGAATAGGCCGGTATTGAATTGCTCAGTAGTGTAGGTGTTGCAAAGTCTAGGAAACTCTGTTCTGTCGTCGTGCATGCTGCGGCAGCACCTGTCGCGGCAGCAGTCTGTTGGTTATCGCGGCAGCGATTACTCAACTCCGTACTTCAAGCTTGGCAAGAATCCTTGCTGTGCCTTGGCCTATCCCTAGGTCCAAGTCTGTCGATGAACACGTCTTTGATGATACCTCCCGGCGTGAATCGAAGGATGAACACCGAAGTTGTTGAATTCTTTCTTAGCCACTTAACCTCGTCCTATCCCTAGGTCCGAGATAGTTCAACTATAAACTAGAGAACCCGTACTTATTCCTTTCGTATACTTAACTCTCCCGATATTAAGTAAATAGATAATCTCACAATGCTCTCCCGTTACTCTTGCAAGATGTTGAAAACCAGAATAAGCAAACTTGAAGTAATTTTATTGAACAGAAAATTCCTAAAACAAAAGCAATCCTTGCAACTACTTTACAAATCAACCCGTTGCTTTAGGGGAAGTTTAGAACATGGTGAAGAAGGGAAAACGGCTAGGGTTTTGGGAAGAAGGCTAGAGAATGGTGATGTCCTCTCCTAGGTCGAATTACATGCCTTTATATAGGCCTTGGGTTCAAGTTTTCTAATATGGCAAGAATACAACTTTAAATTAAAGTACAACTCTAATAAAGACTAAATCTTCAGAGCATAAGTCTTTAATTCGTCCTTCCTTCTTGCTTGGGATTTCTTCCTTGAACCTTGGGCTTGGCCTTCATTCTGATCTAGGGCTTGGAAAAATATAAGGGTGCTCCACGACATATGGGCTTAATTTTCTCTTTCTGTCGAGGCCCACTTCACTTTCTTCCCTTCACTATCGCTGTCATCCGTGGCTGCCGCGGCAGCGGCCATGGCAGCATCTTCCTTCACGTCTATACATCCAGTTCCAGCTCTGCTTCTTCACTGCCCAGCGTCTGCTACAATAGCTACCTGTAAAAGCAACCAATTTCAGTAGAAACTATGCCAATTGATATATTTGTGATGTATAACTGAACTCTACTTAAATGCAATGAATTATGCTTGAATGCAGCAGAAATATGGGTTAAATAGGGGGTAAAATATAGAACTTTTACACACTCAACAGATTTGATGAAGAGACGCATCATATTCTTCCAATATGAGTAGTTGTCCCCATTGAAGAATGGTTATTTAGTGGTGGATTGAGACTCATTAAGGTTGGAGGTTGAGGTAGATGTCATGGCTTGACATGAGATTTGATCACACTCTTCTAGGATCTCCTCTTGTGGTTGTTAAACCTTCAAAAGAGGTAGGCTTTGATACCAATCGTTGAGTGGGTCGTTGAATTGATAACTGTCAAGAGAGGATGAATTGGATTTTTAAATTGGTTGGTAGTGAAGTGGTAAAATAAAAATTGAAGACAAAGTCACTTATAGTGGTTCAAGTTCCAAATGAACTCTACATCCATTACCTTAGCTCCCACTAAGGATTTTCCAAACAACTTCACTAGTTGGTCTTCCCCTTTTCTAGGCTTAGGAGGAAACCTTTACACAAATAGTCAATTTTCTACCCAAAATTGACCAAACCCTCTCACAAGTTTACAAAGAAGAATATGACAATCACAAAGTATCTCTAAAGACAAATATTGCCCAAATTACAAGCACTCAAACCAATTGAATCTGAAAAAATAGGAAATTACAAGGAATGACAATTGGGGTTTTACAAGAATATTGAAATTTAGCAATTGATGTAACGCCCTGGTTTTGGGCCTAGATGTTTTGGACATCGGACCGGACCAGTCGGGAACAGTTCAAATCGAGTTTGGTGATTTAAGGAAATCAAGGATCGAGATAGGATAAAAATATGGTAAAAATTGCTAAAATCCTCTAAAATTATGTTTAAGAGGTTGGTCAAATCAATTTTACAAAAAGAGTTTCGGAAGAGGTACATTTTGGGTAGTGACCAAAATGTAATGTTTCAAAATTGTGGAAAATGTGATTTTAAATGAGGAGCCAAAATCTTAGAATCTTTGGGGAGCTTTATGGAAATTTAGCATTTCCTTAATATGACATGTGTTTTAAAAGGGATTTTAAAGTGATTTAATAAAAGGATTTTTATTAAATTAAAATTAATTAAATTAGAAAAAAGAGATTTCACTTGATGTAACTATCTTTCTCTTCTCATTTTCAGCCAAACACAATTCTAACTCATTTTCTCCAAAATTCTTTTCTCCTAAACACTCTCTCAATATTTTCTAAACAAACTTCAAGAGTTTTTTCAAGTTCTTCAAGATTTTTGCTAAGGAAAACCTGTCATTCATTGAGGAAAGCAAGGATTGGAGGTAAATCCCATTCTCAACCTTCAATCTAGGTTATTTATTGAAATTCCCAAGATCTTTGGCTTCTAATTAATGTTTTTAGTTGAGTTTTCATTATAGTATTAATTTGAGATTGAAATCTTGCAAAAATAAGATGAAATTCTTGATTTTCATACTTGTTTTGTAAGCTTTGTTTTGGATTGGTTTTAATTGAGTTTTGAGATGGTTAATATGTTGAAAAGAGGTTTTGTTGATATAGATCCCGAAATCCTTGAGATCAATGAGTTTCTTGATAGTTCTAGTTGGGTTATTTAGGTGAAATGTGGGAGTAATGCTTGTTGGAGGTTTAAGGAAGGGTTTAGGTTGTTTTTAGATGTGTTTTTATGTTTATAATTGTTTGGAAGTGATGTATGTTGGCTGGCCTTGGTTCAGGAAGCAATCGATTGAGTTTTCGGTTGTTTCGGATGGGTAAATTGGTGTAGTTTGGGTGAGAAACGAGTTTGTGATTGGTTGCTGGTGTTGAAATGCATTTTAATGCATTTGGATCTCTGTTTTGATGATGTGAAAACAGGGGATCTTGATCCGAAAGCAATCGAGACGTTTTTGGAGGCTCCATAAGAGTGATTTTTATGTCGGTGAGCAAGGCTTCGCGTATCGGTGAGTGGAAATGGATTTTCCAGCTTTGTAACGTTTAGAGCGTGGTCTTGGGAGCTTAGTGTAAGTTTGAGACACTTAGCTAAGCTCAAGAGTAAGTGATTCGAAAGTCTCTCTCTCAGAAATGTGCTATATTTAGATGGAAATGCACTTGAGTTAAATGTGGTTTTGATTACTGTTTTTAAAGCATGTTTTAAGCATGGTTAATGATGGATTTTAATGCCATTATGTTAAGGATGCACTAGGTAAGTAATCTTTGGTTTTATGTGATAAATGCATTTGATATTAAGCATGTTTATGCTTGTGAAAATGGCATTGTGTTTATGCTTGCAAAACAGAGGGATATTGATGTTAAATGATTATATTGGCAAGTGATGGAAATGGTTTTTGGTTACTTTTATCGGATATAGTTAGTCGGCTATAGGATTGGGTGCACCATGAATAAAGTCGTCTTGGATGTCGAGGGGTTGTGATTGAGCCGTAATCTCCATCCAAGTACCCTAACGATTGAGGCTAAGATCACAACGGTGAATGGTTTAATCTCGTGTGTGAGTCATGTGTTATGTGTCTCGTACTCTCGTTAGTGGAATTATACAACTACCGATGAGTGATGTTGAGGGGTTGTGATTGTGCCATTAATCTCCATCACGGGTGTTGAGGGGTTGTGATTATGCCATTGATCTCAACCTTGTGTAGTCCGGTAGTATGTATGAAGCGTGTGGGACAACGCTTGTAATCCGGGTATCCGATTGTATCATTTATTTTGGTATGGTTTGAGGATTATCACTTGAAAGCCAATATAATGTTAATGATTAATGATTAAGCGTGAGATGTTTGTGAATGATGCAAGAATACATGTGATGCTTGGTTTAAGCATGAGCAAAGGAATTTGCTGTTGTTTTAAAGATGCAATATGCATGTGGTTTTAAAAGTGCGTTGAATGCTTAAATGAGCAAGTTTAAAAGAAAGGCATGAGTTTGCTAATGATGTTGCAATGGTTTTATGAAATGCATTGATGAGTGTTGTTTTAGCGATCCTCACTAAGCTATATGCTTACGCTCATTTGTTTCATCAATGTAGAGAATTGAGCATTTTAAGGCAGCCCAATAGCAAGGGGATTCCAAGAGTTTTGGTTAAGCAATGTATGTGGTTCACCCTTGGCCTTAGTGTAATAAGAGGCAATGGGTGGGAATTCCTTCTTTCTGGATTTGTTGGTGATATTTGTTGTTTTAAGCATGTTTGGTTTCTGATTTTGGACTTGTAATCGGCCTTTAATTGGTTCCATGGTTTGCTTATGGTGTTTTGCCTATGCTTTAGCTTGGTTTCTTAAGCATGCTTGAATAGCTAATATGTCATCATGGTTTGATGGGTTTGATGAGTGTGATTTACTGTTTGTTGATGTTTACTTGTCTATTAGGTAGATTATAACTTGTATGCATGATTTAAGCTTGTTTGAATATGATTAAGCATGTTTGAATGCCTTTGGAATGTGTTTTTCTTGTATGCGTATCGATACACGGGGAAGTGTATCAATACACTAAGGCCAAATTCAAGCTTTTTGGTACAATGGTATCGGTACAGATTGCCCGTGTATCGATACGCCCAAGCCAAGTTTGAAGGTCGTACCGATACGCGAGGAAGCGTATCGATACGCCCTTCCCATCTTTTGCTATTGCCTTCCTGCGTATCGTTACAGACTCAAGTGTATCAATACGGGTAGTTAAAATTCGGTTAAAAGTACCTTCTAAAGTCTTGAAATGTTACGTTTTGGTCCTTGAATGTTATTTGATCAATTGGATGAGTCTGGATGATGGTTTGAGCTGAAATTTGACGTGATAGCATGTTACATGACTAATTGAGGATTGGTAACTTTAAAATCTGAAAAGTCCCTATAATTTCTGTAATTTGCAAAATGGACCCTAAAAGTCATAAGTATGCAATTGAACCCCTAATTGAACTCCGATCGATGTGTTATTTCTTCCTAATGGTCTTGCTGGACACATATGTTAATATTGTGCATCTAGAGAAGATAAAAAGAAAAAAAGAGTCGTTAATCAAGGTTGACTTTAACGAGTTAACTTTGGTTTTCCCAGTGTAATCTTCTTAGTTTGGGCGGGCGTCTAGGCCGAGCTAAGGGGGTTACACTTGAGCTTGGATTTGATGTAGGATTGTTTCTTTTTGGATCAATAGTTGTTGTTGGTTGTTTTTGGACTCCTTTTTATGCCTTCTCATACAATTCTAGCCGTTGGGGTTGTTGTCATCATAAATATAGCCGTTGGGATGCAATCTTCCCACCATAAATGCACTTCTGCAACTACCCGTTTCGAAACACCTATACCTATTTCGAAACATACCAAAATAGAAATAGTCGTTGGAGTGTAATTAAGAGACTGTATCGAAATGGACATGATAGCTTCGATACGCTAAGAGCTCGTTCCGAAACGGCTTGGCATCCGTTCTGAAACAATTTGAAACTATCAAAACCTGTATCGAAACATGATTAAATCGTTTTGATATGTCTTAACCGTTTTGTGAAAATCAGTTATAAATTGCAATAGTCATAAAATTTAAATCCAAGTTCAACTCTTGTTTCGAAACGTTTGAGATCGTTTCGACACAGCCGTATCGAAATGGATCTGCCCGTTCCATTGTTCTTTATTCGTTTCGAAACATAGGGCCCTATTTCGATACTACCATATCGAAACGGGAAGACTCGTTTCGAAACAAATGTTAACAGTTTCAAAACGTCTAAGGGCTGTTTCGAAACGGTGACTCGAAAATCACTGTTTTGACTTGGAAAACACTTCGAAAAATTTGTATAACCCTTTGGTTTTGACTTGACCACTCCGCTTAAAGTTTTGAGAACTTAAAAATTTATTTTCTATTTTCAATTTAGTCCTTAAATACTTTGTTGTATCAAAATCAATTCTTTGGTTTTACAGACTCGCAAGTCTAAGTGAGGTAGTCTTAAGAAACATTAAAACAACGGTTTGCAATTCTAAACCAAGCATAAAACAACATCAATGTAATGAATCTATATTGTTAATGCAATGCTCATATTCAATATAAAATTTTCTTATGTTTCTTCAATAAGCCTTGGATCGAATCAAGATAATTGATACATGAATTCCTATGCCACGCCAAATCGATGAATGGTCTAATCCCTCCGCCTCGCCAATTGTATCCAATGTCCTTTCAAATCCAAGGTTTCAATGTCAACCTCTGTAAAGCCCCGGTTTTGGGCCTAGAGGTTTTAAGGGCGGTTTAGGATTCGATGAACCTAGATTAGAGATTAGGGTTAGTTCGGAGTTGATTAAGAGAAATCTTAGTCCGGGATGTGATAAAATCTTGTGAAAATTTCTAAAATCCTATTTAAATATGTGTTGAGGGAAAGTGAAGCCATTTTTGGGAAAGGATTTTTGAAAAGTTGACATTTCGGTTTGGTGACTAAAATGTAAAAATTGAAAGTTTTGTTTTAATGGTTAATGTAACACCCCAATTTTGGGCTTGGAAGTTTAGGGTCTGAACCGGACCGGTCTGATTTTTAGTTTGAATATAAAAGGTGGTTTTAGGGAAAGCCTAGTTCGAGATGCATTAAAAATATGGAAAAATATCTAAAAATCCTCTTTTAATATATATAAGAGAGTGGTGAAATCAATTTTTCAAAATAAGGTTTGGAAGTGTGACATTTCGAAATAGTGACTAAAATATAATTTTTGAAAAGTTCAGTGGTGACTGTTTTGTAAGGATTGAAACTTTGAATCTTTAAGGAGCTAATTTACCCAAGGAAGGATTTCTCCAGATTTTTCTTAATTTTAATGACTCATTTAATGTTTAATTAAATTAAAGAAAAGAGGGAAAAACCATATTTTAGTTTCTTAACTAACTTTTGTTAAAATTTTCCCATTTCATTTTCTCTCAAAATTCCCTCAGCCAAACACAATTCCACAGCAGCTTTTCTTTTGATTTTCACTAAATGATGAGGTTTTAATCATCAATTGATTCCTAAGCTTTCCTACATCAAATCCTCTTCATTTGTTCATTGAATTTTCAAGGATTTTGGCTCTAAACAAGGAGAAATCTACATTTAGAGGTAAGGATGTTCTTCTCCTCTAAATATTCAGTTCTTTATTGAAATTCCCAAGTTCTCAATCCTTAAATTAAGTTTTATAAAAGGTTTTGATGATGTGATCTTGATTTTGGCTTAAAATTCAAGATTTGGATTTAATCTTGAAGAAATTCGTAAGGAATGTTTGGGCTCTATTTTGAGATGTCTTTTTAATGTATTTTGGATGTTTAATGATGTGTAATTGAGTTTTAATCAATGCAATCCCGAATAGGTTGATTTTCCTAAGTTTTTACATGTGAAAATGGTGGTTTTTTGGGTGATCTTGGTGTTCTGTTGTTGCCGGAGGTATAAGGACGAGTTTAGATCCTTTTTGGATGTTAATTGATGTTTAAGAATGTTTAGAAGTGATGGATCTTAGCTGGGTAATGTTGAGGATGAATTTGGATGTGATTTCGGTTGTATTTGGTAGCCGAAATGTTAGATTCGGTGAGAGCAGCGAGTTTAGGTGTTGTGGCTGAAGATTTTAATGCATGATGATGCATTAATCATCTGCTTTGATGTGTTTGAAACATGGGAGACACATTCGGATCCTTGTGGTGTTGATCCGGAGGCTTGATCGGCGTTTCGGCAAGCTTGCGAAACGGAATCGGTGAGTGAAGTTTGGTTTTCAGCTTTGAAACCAGTGTCTGAAGGTTTTGGGAGCTTAGTTTAAGTTTAAGCAACTTAACTAAGTTCAAGAGTAAGTTTTCGGTGAAACTCTCTCTTTGATGAACCATGAGATGGTTGGATGCAATGTGTTTAATTTGCATGTTTAAATTCTGTTTTGAAAGCATATTTTAGCATGATTAATGCTGGTTTTGAAAGCCATGTGTTGAAGGATGCTCAAGGTAAGAGATCCTTGGTTTGACATTGATAAATGTGGTTTTGATGCATAGTGATGCATGATGGTTTAATGGCTTTGTTTAATGCTTTAAAACAGTGGAATGTTGATGATAAATGATGTATATTGGCAAGTGATGTGTTAGTTTTAAAGTACTTGAATCGGATATAGTTAGTCGGCTATAGGATTGGGTGCACAGTGAATTAAGTCGCCTTGGATGTTGAGGGGTTGTAATGGTACCGTAAACTCCATCCAAGTACACTAACGAGATGTTTAAGATCACAATGGTGGTTAAAAGTCCATGTGTGGATCTTGTGTCTTGTGTCATGTGTTCTCGTTAGTGATGTTATACCACTACTAATGAGTGATGTGGAGGGGTTGTGATTGTACCGTTAAACTCCATCACGGGTGTTGAGGGGTTGTGATTGTACCGGTAAACTCCACCTTGTGTGTTTGGTAGTGTGTATGAAGCGTATGGGACAACGCTTGTAATCCGCGTATCCGATTGTGTTTTATGTTGAAAATGGTTATGGATTATCACTTGGAAGCCAATATGACATGTTAATGTTAATGAAGCATGAGATGCATGTTGTTTATGCATTATGGCATGAGAAATGATGTTCATGATTTTAAAGGCCTTTGAAAGGTGTTTTATAAAGTACATTATTGTGTTGTTTCATTAGAGCATGCCTCACTAAGCAAATGTGCTTACGCTCTCTTTCTTGAACCAATAATGCAGAGAATTGAAGTGTTTGAGGGCAGTAAGGAGGCTAAGAATCCAAGGGAAGGCTAAGCTCATGTATGGTGACTATTTTTACAACATTATTAGCTTTTGGTATTTGGCAATGGGAACCTAGGTTGTGTTTTGGGAGATGTTTTGGACTCCCTGTGTTTGGCATGATGCCTATGATGTTTTGGACTTGTAATTGGCCATTTGGTGTTTGCTTGGTGATTTGATGCTTGAATGGTTTTCAATGGTAGGATGCATGCCTATAGGTTGTGGTTTTTCCTAATTGATGTCGTGAATGTGTTTTGTTGATGCAAATATGTTCCTTATATGTATGATGACTTGTTGGCATGATTAGGAAGTCATAGGGATGTATTTGAGTGGTTAATTGTGTGTTAAACCAGAAAAATCTGCACTATTTGGGCAGTCCGTATCAGAACGGGCACTACCGTTTCGAAACGGGGGCATGTAATGGCCTTCGTGTATCGAAACGGGTAGAGGGCGTTTCGGAACGGATTTGCCACTGTCAAGCCCTGTTTCGAAACAGGTCTCGAAACAAAACCGTGTTTCAGAACGGTCAACCCCTGTTCCGAAACACTTGACCGTTGGGCACTGATTTGAATGGCTTTAAGGTTTGCAGGCTTTACGTTTTAGTCCTGAATTTTGTATATGCAATTGCTTGAACTTGAGATGTCCATTTGAGGTGAAATTTGACAGAGAAGCATGTAATGGGACAAATTTCATAATGGTAACTTAAAAATTTGTTAAGTCCTCTAAATTTCCAGAATTTACATTTTGGTCCCTAAAAGTTGTAACTTGTGCAATTAGGTCCCTTATTGCTTTCCGATTGCTGTGCTTTTCATGTATGCTTTCCACGAGGCTACGCTTAGAACTAAAATGCATCTAGACAAGATTAAAAAGAAAAAAAAGGTCGTTAATCAAGGTTGACTTTGGTTTTCCCCGTGTAATCTTCGTAGTTCAGGTCAACCGTCTAGGCTGGGCTAAGGGGGTTACATTTGGTGGTATCAGAGCTGAGTTCTCGAGTAATTGGGATTTGTTATGTGGGTGATGTATGCATGATTGCATGATGTGCCTTTTTGAATGAAAGCATGATGTGTGAATTGTGAAGTATGTTGCAATTGTGATGCTATGCTATGTTGAAGCATGTTAGAGGGACCCATTGCCATAACAAAGCTAATGAAATGAATTGATTTTGAAAAAATGAGCTTGAGTGCTTGGATTACTTACCTTGCTGAGCCTGATTATGTTTATTGCATTTGTGTTAGTGCATTGTATTAGAGTATGGGACCTCGTACAGAGACGAGAGTTAATACGCGAGCTATGGCTCAGAATGAGAATGAAGAGAATGCTGATAATGTAGTGGATTTTCCTCCTCCTCCTGGTGGTGGACCACCTGGTGGTGGTGGTGCTGGAGGTGATGGAGCTGGCGTTGATGCTGGTGTAGGGGTCGCTGGACCTGAAGCTGGACAGGGGCAAGCTGCTCCTGATATGACAGTTTTGATACAAGCTATTGTGGGAGCCTTTCAGGCGGCGGTAGCTGGAGCTCATGGAGCTGGGCATCAGGGAGATGCTAATGCTAGACTACCTTTGGAACGTCTGCGCAGTCTGGGAGGGACTGAGTTCAGGGGTTTGTCTGCTGAAGGTTCCGAGTCTTGGTTGGAAAGTACTGAGAGGATATTGGGACAAATGAACTGCAATGATGTGCAGAAGCTAGGATGTGTGGTATCGTTGTTACATGATGATGCGTATAGCTGGTGGACGACCGCTATCTCCGGAATGGAGGATGTTGATATGACTTGGACGTTCTTTCTGAACGCGTTCAAGCAGAGGTATCTAGGTGTGCGATACCTGGATGAAAAGAAAATAGAGTTCATGTCTCTTACGCAAGGGAGCATGACTGTAGCTGAGTACGAGACTCAGTTTTTCTGACTCGGTCAGTACGCACCTGAGCTTGTCCCTGATGAAAGGGAGAGGTGTGAACATTTTCGTTATGGTTTAGTGACGGATGTAAAGACCTACATGCTTGCAGCTGAGTACACTGATTTTGATGTACTGGTGGGGAGAGCGAAGGATATTGAGCAGAATCTGGGTTTGTCTTCCAGGAGTGCTGGTTCTGGCTCAGGCAAGCGAGCTGCTGAGTATAGTTCCAGTGGAGGACGGAACAAGAGAGGACGAGATCAGAGGTATCAGTCTTCTGTTAGGCATGGTGGAGGGCATGGTGCGCCTGTTCAGGGAGACAGGGCGAGAGCTGATCAGAACACATGTTGGGCGTGTGGATCGCGTGGCCATTTGAGGCGTGATTGTCCTCGAGCGGCGAGGGAGGTTCAGGCTCCTGTTGTTGTAGCTGGTAATTCGTGCTGGAATTGTGGTTCGGCAGACCACATGAGGAGGGAGTGTCCTATGTTGGCCGGTGGTGGTCAGGGACGTGCTCCTGGAGTTGTTGCACCACAGAGAGGTCGTGGGCGCGGCCATGGTAACTTCCAGCGTAGAGAGGATGGTGGAAGGAATGTGGCGCATGTGGTAGCTGTCCAACCTGAGGGTGGAGGCCAGGCTCGAGTGTATGCACAGCGAGAGGGGAGAAATGACACGGATGTGATCGCAGGTACCTTCACTTTGCAATCCTTGTCATTACTTTCCTTGATTGATTCTGGATCTACACACTCATACATATTGCGTGAACATGCTCAATTGCTTGGGTTGCCTGTTGAGTCTTTGGATGTTGGTATGCATGTAACTAGTTCTTTTGGTGAGACCGTTGTGACACGAAAGTTGTATAGAAGATGTCCTTTGGTTGTTCAAGACCATGTTTTTCATGTTGATCTTATGGAATTGCCTTTCTATGGTTTTGATGTAATCCTTGGTATGGATTGGCTTGTTGAACATCGAGTTGTGGTGGATTTTGAGAACAAGCAAGTTTCGTTGAAGCTGGAGGATGATTATGAGGTTGTGGTGGTTGGTGAGAATGTGAAGTTTCTTACCAATATGGTGTCTACCTTAGAGGCGAGCCGGATGCTGAGGCAAGGTTGTGAAGCCTACCTAGCCTTTGTGATGAATCCTAGCTCTAAGGAGTTGCGAGTGCAAGATATCAGGACTGTGCGAGAGTTTCCTGGTGTGTTCCCGGAGAAATTGCCTGGATTGCCTCCTAACCGAGAGGTGGAGTTTGGAATTGAGCTGTATGAAAATACAACTCCAGTTTCCATTACTCTGTATCGAATGGCACCTAAGGAGTTGAAAGAGCTGAAGACGCAACTTCAGGAGTTGCTTGATCGTGGTTTCATTCGGCCGAGTGTGTCACCTTGGGGTGCACCGGTCTTGTTTGTGAAGAAAAAGGATGGCACTATGAGAGTGTGCATTGATTAACGTCAGCTGAACAAGTTGACTATCAAGAATCGGTATCCATTGTCGAGGATTGATGATCTTTTTGATCAATTTCGGGGAGCGGCTGTGTTCTCTAAGATTGACTTAAGGTCAGGGTATTACCAGTTGAGGGTGAAGGATGTGGATGTGCCAAAGACAGCCTTTAGAACGAGGTATGGGCATTATGAGTTCCTTGTGATGCCGTTTGGTTTGACGAATGCTCCTGCAGCTTTTATGGACATGATGAATAGAGTGTTCCATGAATATTTGGACAAGTTTGTTGTGGTGTTCATTGATGATATCCTTGTGTACTCTCGTACAGAGGAGGAGCATGAAGGGCATTTGAGGATTGTGTTGCAGGCTTTGTTGGAGAATAAGCTTTATGCTAAGTTAAGCAAGTGTGAGTTCTGGCTCAGGGAAGTTGTGTTCCTTGGCCATGTGGTTTCTGCGGAGGGAATTCGTGTTGATCCTCAGAAGATTGAGGCAGTGATGAATTGGAAGCCTCCTAAGTCTGTTCATGAAGTCCGTTGTTTCCTTGGTTCGGCGGGATACTACTGGAGGTTCGTGGATGGATTTTCAAAGATTGCTGCACCTTTGACGAAGTTGTTACAGAAGGATGTCAAGTATGAATGGACGGAAGCGAGACAGCAGGCTTTTGAGAAGCTGAAGGCAGCTTTGACGCAAGCTCCTATCTTGGTTCAGCCTGAATCAGGGAAAGAGTTTGTGGTGTATAGTGACGCGTCCTATGTTGGTTTGGGATGTGTGTTGATGCAAGAGGGTAAGGTGGTGGCTTATGCATCACGCCAGTTGAAGGTGCATGAGCGCAATTATCCTACGCATGACATTGAGTTGGCTGCGGTGGTTTTTGCCTTGAAAATTTGGAGACATTACCTGTATGGTGAGAAGTGTACTGTGTACACGGATCACAAGAGTTTGAAGTATCTGATGTCTCAGAAAGAGTTGAATCTTAGGCAACGACGTTGGGTGGAGTTGCTTAAAGATTACGATCTGACGATCGAGTATCATCCGGGAAAAGCTAATGTTGTAGCGGATGCCTTGAGTAGGAAGGTAGCAGTGGAGTTGAGAGCTATGTTTGCCAGTTTGAGCATTTCGCGTGATGGTGGTCTTGTGGCTGAGTTGCAGGTGAAACCATCCTTGGTTCAGTTAATAAAGGATAAGCAACTGTTGGATGATTCCTTGGTGCCACATGTTCAGGATATTGCTGAGGGTAGGCCATCGGATTTTTGCTTTAATAATGATGGAGTTTTATGTTTTGGGAGTCGAATAGTAGTGCCCAATGATGCTGAGTTGAGGCGTGCTATTCTGACTGAAGCTCATAGTAGTCCTTTTGCTATGCACCCTGGTAGTACTAAGATGTATCGTGATCTTCGTGATGAGTACTATTGGGTGGGTTTAAAGAAAGATGTTGCTGAATATGTAAGCAAGTGCATGGTTTGTCAGCGAGTTTAAGCTGAGCATCAGTTTCCTTCTGGGTTGTTGCAACCGTTGAGGATTCCTGAGTGGAAGTGGGAAAGGATTACCATGGACTTTGTGTCTGGTTTGCCTTTGTCGCCATCGAAGAAGAATTCGGTGTGGGTGATTGTGGATCGCCTGACGAAGTGTGCGCATTTCTTGCCTGTGCATACTACGTATACTTTGGACAAGCTTGCAGAGCTGTACATTGCTGATATTGTGCGGCTGCATGGTGTGCCAAAGTCGATCGTGTCGGATAGAGATCCGAGGTTTACATCGCGTTTCTGGCAGTGTTTACATCAGGCTTTGGGTACACGGTTGAATTTCAGTACTTCCTATCATCCACAGTCGGATGGACAGTCTGAGCGTGTTATCCAAGTGCTGGAGGATATGTTGAGGTGCTGTGTGATTGAGTTTCAAGGCTCTTGGGAGAAGCATTTGCCGTTGGTGGAGTTTGCTTATAACAATAGCTACCAGGCAAGTATTCAGATGGCACCTTATGAAGCCTTGTACGGGAGGAAGTGTAGGACTCCTCTTTGTTGGGCAGAAACAGGTCAGAAGTTGGTTTCAATGCCAGCTTTGTTGAAAGGAACCACCGAGAAAGTGAAACTCATTTGTGAGCGCTTGAAGGCAGCTTCTGATCGACAGAAGTCTTATGCGGATTTGAAGCGTAAGGAGATTGAGTATGCAGTAGGTGACCGTGTGTTTTTGAAAGTTTCGCCTTGGAAAAAGGTGATGAGATTTGGTCGAAAGGGTAAGTTGAGCCCTAGGTACATTGGACCATACGAGGTGATTGAACGTGTGGGTCCTGTTGCGTATAAGTTGAGGTTGCCGAAAGAGTTGGAAAAGATTCATGATGTGTTTCATGTCTCTATGCTTCGAAGGTATAGATCGGATCCTTCTCATGTTATGCCTGTGGAGGAAGTGGAGTTGAATCCGGATTTGACCTATGATGAGGAACCGGTGGAAATTCTGGATTCGGACAGTAAAGTGCTTCGAGGTAAAACCATTGAGTTGGTAAAGGTGTTGTGGAAGCATCGTGGTGCTGAGGAAGCCACGTGGGAAAGGAGGGACGACATGTTGAAGCAGTTTCCATAACTTTTTCCTCCAGGTAAATTTCGAGGACGAAATTTCTTAAGCGGGGAGAGTTGTAACACCCCAATTTTGGGCTTGGAAGTTTAGGGTCTGAACCGGACCGGTCTGATTTTTGGTTCGAATATAAAAGGTGGTTTTAGGGAAAGCCTAGTTCGGGATGCATTAAAAATATGGAAAAATATCTAAAAATCCTCTTTTAATATATATAAGAGAGTGGTGAAATCAAATTTTTAAAATAAGGTTTGGAAGTGTGACATTTCGAAATAGTGACTAAAATGTAATTTTTGAAAAGTTCAGTGGTGACTGTTTTGTAAGGATTGAAACTTTGAATCTTTAAGGAGCTAATTTACCCAAGGAAGGATTTCTCCAGATTTTTCTTAATTTTAATGACTCATTTAATGTTTAATTAAATTAAAGAAAAGAGGGAAAAACCATATTTTAGTTTCTTAACTAACTTTTGTTAAAATTTTCTCATTTCATTTTCTCTCAAAATTCCCTCAGCCAAACACAATTCCACAACAGCTTTTCTTTTGATTTTCACTCTAAATGATGAGGTTTTAATCATCAATTGATTCCTAAGCTTTCCTACATCAAATCCTCTTCATTTGTTCATTGAATTTTCAAGGATTTTGGCTCTAAGCAAGGAGAAATCTACATTTAGAGGTAAGGACGTTCTTCTCCTCTAAATATTCAGTTCTTTATTGAAATTCTCAAGTTCTCAATCCTTAAATTAAGTTTTATAAAAGGTTTTGATGATGTGATCTTGATTTTGGCTTAAAATTCAAGATTTTGATTTAATCTTGAAGAAATTCGTAAGGAATGTTTGGGCTCTGTTTTGAGATGTCTTTTTAATGTATTTTGGATGTTTAATGATGTGTAATTGAGGTTTAATCAATGCAATCCCGAATAGGTTGATTTTCCTAAGTTTTTACATGTGAAAATGGTGGTTTTTGGGGTGATCTTGGTGTTCTGTTGTTGCTGGAGGTATAAGGACGAGTTTAGATCCTTTTTTGATGTTAATTGATGTTTAAGAATGTTTAGAAGTGATGGATCTTGGCTGGGTAATGTTGAGGATGAATTTGGATGTGATTTCGGTTATGTTTGGTAGCCGAAATGTTAAATTTGGTGAGAGCAGCAAGTTTAGGTGTTGTGGCTGAAGATTTTAATGCATGATGATGCATTAATCCTCTGCTTTGATGTGTTTAAAACAGGGGAGACACATTCGGATCCTTGTGGTGTTGATCCGGAGGCTTGATCGGCGTTTCGGTAAGCTTGCGAAACGGAATCGGTGAGTGAAGTTTGGTTTTCAGCTTTGAAACCAGTGTTTGAAGGTTTTGGGAGCTTAGTTTAAGTTTAAGCAACTTAACTAAGTTCAAGAGTAAGTTTTCGGTGAAACTCTCTCTTTGATGAACCATGAGATGGTTGGATGCAATGTGTTTAATTTGCATGTTTAAATTCTATTTTGAAAGCATGTTTTAGCATGATTAATGCTGGTTTTGAAAGCCATGTGTTGAAGGATGCTAAAGGTAAGAGATCCTTGGTTTGACATTAATAAATGTGGTTTTGATGCATAGTGATGCATGATGGTTTAATGGCTTTGTTTAATGCTTTAAAACAGTGGAATGTTGATGAAAAATGATGAATATTGGCAAGTGATGTGTTGGTTTTAAAGTACTTGAATCAGATATAGTTAGCCGGCTATAGGATTGGGTGCACCGTGAATTAAGTCGCCTTGGATGTTGAGGGGTTGTAATGGTACCGTAAACTCCATCCAAGTACACTAACGAGATGTTTAAGATCACAATGGTGGTTAAAAGTCCATGTGTGGTTCTTGTGTCTTGTGTCCCGTGTTCTCGTTAGTGATGTTATACCACTACCAATGAGTGATGTGGAGGGGTTGTGATTGTACCGTTAAACTCCATCACGGGTGTTGAGGGGTTGTGATTGTACCGGTAAACTCCACCTTGTGTGTTTGGTAGTGTGTATGAAGCGTATGGGACAACGCTTGTAATCCGCGTATCCGATTGTGTTTTATGTTGAAAATGGTTTTGGATTATCACTTCGAATCCAATATGACATGCTAATGTTAATGAAGCATGAGATGCTTGTTGTTTATGCATTATGTCATGAGAAATGATGTTCATGATTTTAAAGGCCTTTGAAAGGTGTTTTATAAAGTGCATTATTGTGTTGTTTCATTAGAGCATGCCTCACTAAGCAAATGTGCTTACGCTCTCTTTCTTGAACCAATAATGCAGAGAATTGAAGTGTTTGAGGGCAGCAAGGAGGCTAAGAATCCAAGGGAAGGCTAAGCTCATGTATGGTGACTATTTTTACAACATTATTAGCTTTTGGTATTTGGCAATGGGAACCTAGGTTGTGTTTTTGGGAGATGTTTTGGACTCCCTGTGTTTGGCATGATGCCTATGATGTTTTGGACTTGTAATTGGCCATTTGGTGTTTGCTTGGTGATTTGATGCTTGAATGGTTTTCAATGGTAGGATGCATGCCTATAGGTTGTGGTTTTTCCTAATTGATGTCGTGAATGTGTTTTGTTGATGCAAATATGTTCCTTATATGTATGATGACTTGTTGGCATGATTAGGAAGTCATAGGGATGTATTTGAGTGGTTAATTGTGTGTTAAACCAGAAAAATCTGCACTTTCTGGGCAGTCCGTATCGGAACGGGCACTACCGTTTCGAAACGGGGGCCTATAATAGCCTTCGTGTATCGAAACGGGTAGAGGGCGTTTCGGAACGGATTTGCCACTGTCAAGCCCTAATTCGAAACAGGTCTCGAAACGAACCCGCGTTTCGGAACGGTCAACCCCTGTTCCGAAACACTTGACCGTTGGGCACTGATTTGAATGGCTTTAAGGTTTGCAAGCTTTACGTTTTAGTCCTGAATTTTGTATATGCAATTGCTTGAGCTTGAGATGTCCGTTTGAAATGAAATTTGACAAAGAAGCATGTAATGGGACTAATTTCATAATGGTAACGTAAAAATTGGTTAAGTCCTCTAAATTTCCAGAATTTACATTTTGGTCCCTAAAAGTTGTAACTTATGCAATTGGGTCCCTTATTGCTTTCCGATTGCTGTGCTTTCCATGTATGCTTTCCACGAGGCTACGCTTAGGACTAAAATGCATCTAGACAAGATTAAAAAGAAAAAAAAGGGTAGTTAATCAAGGTTGACTTTCGGGTTGACTTTGGTTTTCCCCGTGTAATCTTCTTAGTTCGGGTCAACCGTCTAGGCCGGGCTAAGGGGGTTACAGTTAAATCGAAGAGAGCCAAAACTTAGAATCCTTAGGGAGCTCTTACACCAATTTGATATCAGCTATTTCCCTTGATTTGGAGCTTTAAATAATTTAATTAAATGTTTTAATAAAATAGTTTTATTAAAGGAGATCTTAATTGACTAACCATTTTCTCACGTAACTACTTTCTCCAAAACTTTTCTCTCAACTTTCCAAGCAGTCAAACTCTCTTTTCATCACTAAAATCTTCAGAGATTCATCTCATTCTATCTACTTTGATTTCTAAATGATGCCCATGGATTTCTACTTCAACTAGCTAGAGTTTTCTTGAAGGATTTCACCAAAATCATTGCAAATCAAGGGGAAAGCTTGTGTTAGAGGTGATCTTTCTTTTCTCTCCTCTAATCAAGGTTCTTTATTGAAATTACCAAGTCTTTGGCTCTCTAGTTTTGTTTATTAACAAGATTTTTGTAAATTAATTGATGAATTTGTTACATTGAGCTTTATAAGATGATTTTTCAAGATTTTTGTTTGGGCACTATTTTGATTGATTGGAGGCTGATTTTAATCACAAATTGAATGTTAAATGATGTGGGAATAAATGCTTTATGAATGTAATCCCAAAATGAGTTGGATCTTTAATTGATAGATTGTTAGATAATGGGTTTTTGAGGTGTTAATGTGGAATCTAAGTTGTTTGAGGTATAAGGATGAAATTAGGATGATTTTGGATATTGATTGATGGTTAAAATGGGATGGAAGTGTTAGAGTATGACTGGGATGAGTTTAGAGAGCAATTGAAGGTGATTTCAGTTGTTTCGGATGGGTATTTTGGTGCTTTAGGGTAGAGCAACGAGATTGTTTAAGTTGCTGGTGATTTTAATGCATTATGATGCATTAATCCTCTATTCTTATGTGGTATAAATAGGGGAGAATACTTTGGAAGCAATCGGTGAAGATCCGGGGGCTTCGGACGTTTAAATTCGCATCGGCGAATCTTAGTTTCGCGAGTCAGTGAGTGGAAATGAGTTTTCCAACTTTGAAACACTTAAAAGGTACTTTTGGGAACTTAGTGTCAGCTTGAAACGCTTTACTAAGTTCGGGAGTAAGTAAAGTGATTTTCTCCCTCGGATTGTACTATTACGAATTGTTGATGCACTTAATTTTAAATGTGTTTTACCTACTGTTCAAAGCATGATTTAAAGTGATTTACTGTTTTTGATGTTATATTGATGAAGGATGCACATGGTAAATGATCTTTGTATGTATATTCTTATACATGTTTAATGAAGCATGGTTTGATGCTCGTAAATGTGGCTTATTGGTAATGCTTTGAAAACAGTGAGGTTCGTTCTAAATGAGAATTATATTGGCAAGTGATGTTGTGAAAAATGGTTTATAAATGAAAATCGGATATAGTTAGACGGCTATAGGATTAAGTGCACTATAAGCAAGTCGCCTTTGATGTTGAGGGGTTGTGAGTGTACTGAATACTCCATCCAAGTACCCTAACGATTGAGGATAGTGTATAATGTCCCGTCTCTCGTTAGTGGGGTTATACATCTACCGATGAGTGGTGTTGAGGGGTTTATACGGTGTACTGAATACTCCAGCACGGGTGTCACAACGGTGGAGGGTAGCTCCCATGTGTGAACCTTGATATGCTGGTGGGAATGTATGAAGTTTTGGGACAACACTTGTGAATTTGTGTATCCGATGTGGTTTTGAGAAATGAGTATGTTGATGATCACTTGTGAGCCAATATAATTGATAAAGTGTTATGAAATGATTAATGATGCATATTATGTAAATGCATGTTTTACTCTTTAAGCTTTGCATATGGTAACTATGCATGGGAAGACTTAAGTTGAGTGTTAGATATGGATTTGTTGTTGAGTTCATAATACATGTTGCATGATGTTTTACATGCTGATTTGTTAAGGAAAGTGTATGATTTTTAAAGAGGGGATGATAGTTTTCTAATGATGGAAATGGTTTTAATGCATTGATGGTGTGTTGGTTTTGAGCATTCCTCACTAAGCCTTGTGTGCTTACGCTATTATTTGTCCATCAATACATATAATTGAAGCTTAGGAGGCAGCAAGAGGCAAGGGATTCCAAGGGACTTTTGCGTTTGAATATATGTTTCGTTTATGGACTAGAGTAATAAGGGCCATGGGGGTTCCATGGTTTATTTGGGTGATGTGTATGAACACCCTTTTTGAGCATGTTTGTTTTATGGTTTTATACTTGTAAAAAGCCTATATTTGAAGGATTGTGCATTGGTTTGAGTTTTGACTCTTGAGTGGCTTTATTTTCTAGGTTGCATGCCTATAGTTTATCCTTGATGCATTTTGCCATGATTTGATGTTGAATATGTCATGAATGCTTGAGGATTGGTGTTTAAATATCATGTATGCATGTTGGAAGCATGTTGGTTTGGTTTAGGATGAATTTTAGTGTGAAAATCCAGCTAAAGTGTCATTATAGGCCCAGGTGTTTTGGTACACTCGAGCTTGTACCGAAACAGTGAGCATGAAATGGCCTAAGGGTTTCGAAATAGGGGGCCTGTTCCGGTACATTTTGCTACTGGAAACCACAGTTTCAAAACACCTCAAGGGTGTTTCGATACGGGCCCGTGTTTCGAGCCATGTGGACCTGTTTTATTACACATGTTTCGGTACAGGCTAGCCCTGTACCGAAACAGATGGATGTTAAGTTAGCTGATGGAATATTTTGAAGTTCTAATTCTTTGCATTTTGGTCCCTGAATGTTGTTGATACAATTAAATGAGCATGAATGATTATTTTGAGCTGAGTTTTGATAGAGATGCGTGTAACATGATTAATTTAAAGATGATAATCTAAAATTGGAAGAATCCCTCATAATTTGTCAAGTTTATAGAATGGTCCCTAAAATCGTATTTGAAAGCAATTGAGCCTTAATCGATGTCCGATTGATGTTGCGTATGTTCCGCTGCGATGACAAACACTTAGGTTTCTAATGAGCATCTAGAGAAGATAAAAATAAAAAATAGGGTTGTTTATTAAGGTAAACCTTCTCGGTTTACTTTAATATTCCCCGTGTGACACGTTCGGTTCGGTTAATCATCTAACCTGGGTCGAGGGGGTTACAACCTCAATATTCAATGATAAATTCAATTATCAATATTTCAATAGTTCCATCTATAATCAATGTAATTATATCAATGTCTATGACCTCAATGACAATTTCAATGACAAATGTTTCATTTACCATGTTTCGATAGCAATTACTATATTAATTCTGATACACGAAGACAAAGACAATACCCATGTTTGATGTACTTACCAAATTTACCGAAACTTACCAATATGTCCGTTTACCAATCCGAAGCAATACCCTTAGAGGCAATGTTAGCGATTGAATTAAAATTGACAATAATGAATTTGGGAAGTCTCCTCGCCTATTCTCGAGACTCCGACTACACTCACCTTGACAATCTGATGCTTTTACGGTTCTCGGATAACAACTCCTTTGTTCCTTGCTTTTAGTGAAGCCGATTTATGCCCTTTGTCAATTTATTGGGCTAGAAATTCAATAGGAGTGTGTTAAAATCAATATTACGATATCATAATCAAATTAACGATATTAAAATCAATAAATAAGGCCAAAACTAACATAATCCAAGGATTTTCCATGGATAGCCAAACCCTAACTAAAGATTAAGCTTGATTTATCCATGGAATTCAATGATTGATTAAGGAATATAGCTTACCCGATTACTAGCAATGATTTGATATCGGTAAAACAAAGAAAAACAAAGCTTAATCTTGCTCTCCAATGGAGGTGCATGCTTGGAGGTAGGAGACGATGACGATAGGGAGGTGTGTGCTTGATATTTTGATCGGGTAAGTTCTCTATATTTCTATTCTTCAATTTCCTATAGCCAACTTAGCTTTCCTTCATATGAAAGAAGTTTACCAGATTAACCCGTGTGTGGGTGAATATATTTGGGGAGGGGTTAATCGCAAGGTTAGTCCCTCAACACCCAATGTTCTATGATATTTCCCACATACTTCTAATTTTACCATTAGGTCACTAAAAAGATTTTCGATGAATTCAATAAGATCATAGTTCGATGAATTGACTCAATTAGAGTAGAATATCAAAGTAATTGACCTCGTAGTTAACACCAATATAATATTTAGACTATATAGATGTAAAATTTCCGATCACCAAAACCCAATTTCGACTAGATTAAATTTTTGGGTGTTACAGTTCTGGGTTAAGAGAACATTGTTTTGTTGAGATGAACTAAGAGAGGAGTATCGGTACGGTATGCAACCTGTACCGGTGCATCATGTAGATCCGTATCGGTACAGTTTGACCTGTACCAGTACGTTAAGTCTTGGAAAATTCTAGTAAGCCAATTTGGTATTGGTACGCTGTCTGTATCGGTACCTAGGGGTATTGTACGGGTACGCGAGGGCCAGTACCGGTACCAGTGGGCAATCTACCAAAAATGTTGATTTGAGCCTCTGGGGCTAAGAAATTATGAGATTCGATCGAATAGACCTCTAATGACATAAAATGAGTTATAAAACTGATAAAGTGAGATTCCACTCACTTACACAGACATCATGTGTAAAAACTTGAAATATGGATGAGTGACTCGATAACGATAGTAGCTTATTAGCTCACGACAATTGATATGATATTGATGCGTGTCGTGCAAGCACTTATGTGGTAGAGTCATCTTGATTGATGGGATAGTATGGATTAAATGGAGATAATTAATGAGAACGATTAACGTATCCCTCCATAATGTATTAGCACCTTGGTAATGTAAATTAAATGATGTATTGATGATTAGCATCAATAGGAAGATCCACGGGATCGTGTTGCTTGTATGCCGGGTAGACATTTGTTTAGTCGAGTTGGTGATTGATGGGATCTGGATACCCAAAGAGAAAGTGTTGCAACACCATGGTTAGAAATATCGAGTGTAGGTTACCGATGTTGTGTGACCCGGGCCTTATTCAAAGATACTCGAGGGAGAATTCCGAGTATATGTGTATGATTCGATACTCTGTGACCCGGTCTCACACATGGTGTATGTTCTGATGCTCATGACCCGGTCTTACTCGGGTGTATGTTTTGATGTTATGTGATCCGACCTCACTCTCGATTCATAGTTTTGACCGTGTGTGCTTTTGCCTTGATGATCTGATGAGATCTCTGGTATGGTTGGGCCTTGTGTGCCATGTATGATAGCTTATGGATATATTTTCCTCAAGGGGCTAAGTGACCTCGAGTTTTGTGAAGCATTGTGGAGCATGTAAGACTTATTGTAGGTTTAATGATACCTTGAGATATGTGATCTAAGAACTCTAGCTTGAGTAGTCTAGTTGATGACTCTTAGATAGTGAAACCTTATCTATGCTCTCTAGACTATAATTATCTCTCATGCTTATTTTATGATAACCACGAATTATGATAGAGTAGAAATGTACCACCGAGCTTTGTAAGCTTAGCGTTTGAAATCGTTGTTTCCGTTTGCAGGTTAGTAGGTTGATCGTGATCGAGGAGCACATCATGGAGGGATTTCCCAGCACTATTCTGCTTCAGAGTACAATACTTAATGTTTAGTCTTGGGCTATTGTATTCATAGGACCTTACAAGTGTTGAGTATGTAACTCTATTTGAACTATTCTTTTGTCATGCAATAATTTAAATTCGGAGCTCCTATTTTGTAAACTGATTTTACTGTTTAATTTATTATATGAGATTATGAATGCTTTAACATTTTATGAGATGGATAAATCCATAGTTTTTAAATATAATATATGTTGGGTCAGATTTGGGTGACCAGAATGCAACACTTTGGATCTATATTGAGATCAGGGTGTGATAGCCGAATTCTAGTTTTCAAACCATTGTACCTTTAAGATACATTAGTAAGTGCTTGAGTACAATCAAGTGTTCATTACTAGGATTATGGGTCACACATAACGTTTTCTGTGAGTTACATAATAAAGACACTTGAGGAGTCAGTTTTCTCTATAATGAAATTTCTGCCAACAAATTTTTGAGTCATTAGCTTCTTAGCATCCCACTTTATTGATATTTAAAAGCTATTTAAAATTCCACTTATCGAGTATTAAAAAATACACATTAACAAAATATATGTAACATATTTCTATACGTTATGTTTGCATTTATTACACGTTTCAAACGTTTTGAAAGCCATAAACCACAAAATCTTTATAGGCCAGAAAAAGACACCAGAAAACCAACTAAAAGAATAGAACCCTACTAAGTTGACTGGAGATCAAGTTGAGGAACATCGAAAGGAAATATGTTACATATATTTTGTCAATGTGTATTTTTTATAATGGGATACAAGTGGGCGTTACACCAAAAGGTCAAATCGAGATCAAGTTGAGAAGCATCGAAAGGAATGTGACTATAGCCCGAGAAAATTTAAGGCGTTATGTGAAGGAAAACCCTACCTAGTTGATTGGAGATCCTAAGATATAAGTTTAAAGGGACAACCTAATTGCATAGACCTCGTGTGGTCACTATGGGGTACTTATCCCCAGGTTCTTTCCTATGATGTAAATTATTGTTGAGTTATGAGGTGCTCGATTCCTTCAACCGATCTTGCTCACCAAGTGGTGGAGAAGTGGAATTTTGGGTGGATGTGGTGTGGAAGCTAAAATATTAATGACACAATGATTTTAGAGTGGTTCAACCTTCTAACCAAGGTCTACATCCACTACCTTAGCTTCCCACTAAGGATTTCCAATCAATCCACTATTGATTCGTCCCCTTTTCTAGGCTTAGGAGGAAACCCTTATACACCGATCAAGCTTTCTACCCAAAGCGTCGATCAAACCCTCTTTACAAAGAGAAAAGATAAGCAAACTTAAATCCCTCTAATAGGTGATTGTTTGCACAAATAAGCTCTCACCCAAAACCTAAAACACTTGAGCAAATTTGAAAATTTTGGCTCACTAGTGTTTATCTATACAAAGAAATGACAATTTAAGTACAAAGATAATTCTTGATCATTTGTTGATTGACAATTGAAGCATAAACCATATCTTGATTCTTGGAGGACCCTTTTATACTCCTTGATGAGTTTGTAGTCGTTACTAGCCGTTGGGGTTGAATTGGAGCCATTGGAGTCATAAATTCCCACCATAAATGCAGTTCTGCTGCTACCCGTATCGAAACGCTCGAACCCGTTTCGATACGCTCTTCAAGTAGAAAGAGCCGTTGCAACACTCGTATCGAAACACTGTTGGCCGTATCGAAACACCCGTATCGAAACGCCTAGCCTCGTATCGAAACAATCTGTATTTAAATGTTAGTTGGGAAATAGTCGTTGGGGTTTATGACCATTGTGGTCGATGCCACGTAGGCATATCGAAACGGCATAGCCCGTATCGAAACACTACGCAAAATCCTTATCCAGAAAAACACCCGTTTTGAAACCCGTTTCGAAACGTTTTGACACTGGAAGACCCCATATCGAAACGCCTAAGGGTGTTTCAATACACCTGGATGGTTTTGTTTAGTTTGGCTTTGAAAACATGTAAAAACCTTTAAAAACATTCCCTAAACATAGTTTCAAGTTATTTAGACTTTGGAAATAGTTTTGAATTCTTTTTTTAAATCAGTCTAAAACATTTTTCAATTATTATATCAAAACATTAGTTCTACAATCTCCCCCTTTTTGATATAATAAAACCAACTTGAAAAATTGCTTGGGATTCTCCCCTTTAAGTTTAAAAATGTGAATAAGAGATTAAAGATATGAAATCAAATAAAGCTACCCCTTATTCATTTGAAAATCCAATTTTTCAAATCATTTCTCCCCCTTTTTGTTATATCAAAAAGAATTCAAAATCCTTTTAAGTTCAAAATAATAATAGAGGTAAAAAAATTTGTGTAGAACTAAGTTTTGATATAATATTTGAAAAATGTTTTGGACTAAATTGCAAAGAATTTAAAATGAGTTTTTAGTCAAAAACAACTTGAATATATGTTTAAGGGTTTTAAAGGCTTTGGAATGGACTTAAAGTACATTTAAAGTGGTCAAAACCTGTATTTTTATGTACCCGTATCGATACGGTATAGAAGGGTATCGATACGCTTTAGGGTTTCAAGCCACCAGATTTTCCAGTAGCCAAAACCCGTACCGATACGCTTAGTCGTATCGATACGGTGAGCTTTGAAATAACCCAACGGCTAGTCGCGTACCGATACGGTTGTATCGCGTACCGATACGCCTAACTACCCCAACGGTCACTTTCCCAACGGTCTTTTAAATTGCAGGACCGTACCGATACGCTAGGTAAGCGTATCGATACGCATCAGCTGAAGAAGCCCAATGGCTCTTTCCTCATTGAGACCGTATCGATACGGTTGGACGAGTATCGATACGCCAAGCTGCAAAACTGCATTTATGGTGGGAAATAAAGACTCAAACGGCTCCAAATTGATCCCAACGGCTAGCAACGGCTACAAACTCAATTGGGAGTATAAAAGGGACCTCCTAGCATCTTGTAATGGTTAATGCTTCAATTGTTACAACATTATGATGTCAAAATTTGTCTAGAGCTTAAATTGTTTATTTCTTGCTTAGACAACACTTGTGAGCTTACATTGTTAAATTTGCTCAAGTGTCTAGGTTTTGGGTGAGTGCTTAGAATTGCAAACAAACACCTTTTAGAGGGATTTCTAGTTTGCTAAGTCTTTCTTTGTAAAGAGAGTGTTCCTTCAAGCTTTGGGTAGAAAGCTTTGAGGGTTGTAACGGTTTCCTCCTAATCCTAGAAAAGGGGACAAAATTCTTAGTGAATTTGTTGGAAATCCTTAGTGGGGAGCTAAGGTAGTGGATGTAGACCTTGGTTAGAAGGTTGAACCACTATAAATCCTTGTGTCGAATTGTCATTTTTTCACCTCCTACTAAAACACCCAATTATCCAACTTCTCCACACTTGGCGAGCAAGAACGGTTGATCGAATCGAGCACCCTAAATCTCAACAATTGGTATCAGAGCTTGGCTCAATCGAAAGGGATTCACATCCTATTGAGAAGATCCGGCAAGCTCGATCAACATTTCACCAACCGGCTCAAATGGCGCAATCCATCGACAAACCGCCTTTCTTCAACGAAGATCACTATGCCCATTGGAAGACAAAGATGAAATTCTTCCTGAAGTCAAGAGATTACAAGCTATGGGACATAGTTGAAGATGGTCCGTTCGTGCCTCAAGGAAGCAAAGCGGAATGGAGTGCCGACGATCGCAAGAAGATGGAGCTAAATTGCAAAGCCTTGCACATGCTCTTTTGTGCTTTTGGCCCAACCATCTATGAGAAGATGTCTTCTTGTGAGAGTGCCAAGGAGGTATGGGACAAGCTTGAAGTCACATACGAGGGGACCAATGAAGTCAAGGAGACCAAGATTGGGCTCCTAATCTTAGAGTATGAGAACTTCAAGATGGATCCGGAAGAGAACATCGAGAAGATGTTTGATAGGTTCTCCACCATCACCAACGGTCTTAAAGGTTTTGGAGAAGCCATCCCGGAGGAAAAGCTTGTCCGAAAGCTCATCTATTCACTTCCCGAGTCTTGGGACTCAAAGAGGACCGCCATCATAGAAGCTAAAAATTTGAAGACTTTGAAGCTTGATGAACTTATGGGGTCACTTCTCACTCACCAAATAATGAAGAAAAACAAAGAAGATGAGAAGAAGAAGGAAGAGATTAGAGCGATGGGGAAGAAGAAGATCATGGAGCTAGGCATCAATGCAAGTGCCATAGCTCTCAAATCCTCCACATGCCACCATGTAGACTTAAGTGAGGAGGAAAGTGAGGATGAAGAGATGGCCTATCTCTTCACCAAATTCACCCGGTTCATGAAGAGCAAAATGGAAAAATCCAAGCATGAATCGATGAAGAAGATGAAGGACTCCCACAAATCCAAAAAGAAGGGATCATCTTCAAAACAAGCATATGTGGCCACATGGAGTGATGAAGACTCCATCGATGATGAAGTAGCCCACCTATGCTTGATGGCCCTCAATGAGGGGGAGGTAACTTCTAACTCATCTATTTCAAATTCTTATACATTTGATGAGTTACAAGATGCCTATGATGATTTGCTTTTGGAATTCAAGGCATCATTTTCTAAAAACAAAAAGTTGATTTCAAAAATAAAAATTGAAAATGATTTGCTTTCCAAAACAAATCTTGAACTTGAAGCAAGATTAAAAGATTTTGAACAAAAATGTTTTGATTTACAAAATTTGCTTCTCAAAGTTCAAAAAGAAAAAGAATTGATTTCCAATGAACTTGAAAAGAAAAATAGTTTTGGAAAATCAAACTTTTATGTAAGACAATCTAGTGCCCCTAGATTTGTGAATGGAAAATGTTTTAGAATTGTTTGGGTCCCAAAAGGACTAACCACTTCAACTAAAAAGGATGAAATTGAAAAATGGATTCCTAAGGGGACTAAATTTTGTGCTACTAATGTCTATGGATCCAAAGCAATTTGGATACCAAAAATTACTTGATTGTCTTTTGCTAGGTGTGATGGAGAGTGATCAACAAGTCAAAAATTGAGGGGGAGCTCCATGCACACAAAGGAAGAACACTTGAAGAAGGAAGGCTTCACATCCTCCCTTAAGTTCAAGTGTGGTAAAATCTAGTTGCTTTAGTGTTTATTTGATTTATTTTCTTGTATGTCAACTAGATATTCATATATGTTGAACTAACATTCTCATGATGCTTTGAGTAAGGGGGAGCCAATTTTTAAAAAACCAAAATTTTAAGTGTGTCAAAATTTTTTTTGCCTCCTATGTTATCTTGAACTTAAATGTCATTTTAAATTCTTTTTGATATAACAAAAAGGGGGAGAAATGGTTTGAAAAATTGAAATTTTCAAATGAATAAGGGGGAGTTTTACTTGTTTTCATTTGTAATCTCTTATTCACAATTTTAAAGTCAAAGGGGGAGAATTCCAAACAATTTTTCAAGTTGGTTTTATTATATCAAAAAGGGGGAGATTGTAGAACTAAGTTTTGATATAATATTTGAAAAATGTTTTGGACTAAATTGCAAAGAATTTAAAATGAGTTTTTAGTCAAAAACAACTTGAAAATATGTTTAAGGGTTTTAAAGGCTTTGGAATGGACTTAAAGTACATTTAAAGTGGTCAAAACCTGTATTTTTATGTACCCGTATCGATACGGTATAGAAGGGTATCGATACGCTTTAGGGTTTCAAGCCACCAGATTTTCTAGTAGCCAAAACCCGTACCGATACGCTTAGTCGTATCGATACGGTGAGCTTTGAAATAACCCAACGGCTAGTCGCGTACCGATACGGTTGTATCGCGTACCGATACGCCTAACTACCCCAACGGTCACTTTCCCAACGGTCTTTTAAATTGCAGGACCGTACCGATACGCTAGGTAAGCGTATCGATACGCATCAGCTGAAGAAGCCCAACGGCTCTTTCCTCATTGAGACCGTATCGATACGGTTGGACGAGTATCGATACGCCAAGCTGCAAAACTGCATTTATGGTGGGAAATAAAGACTCAAACGGCTCCAAATTGATCCCAACGGCTAGCAACGGCTACAAACTCAATTGGGAGTATAAAAGGGACCTCCTAGCATCTTGTAATGGTTAATGCTTCAATTGTTACAACATTATGATGTCAAAATTTGTCTAGAGCTTAAATTGTTTATTTCTTGCTTAGACAACACTTGTGAGCTTACATTGTTAAATTTGCTCAAGTGTCTAGGTTTTGGGTGAGTGCTTAGAATTGCAAACAAACACCTTTTAGAGGGATTTCTAGTTTGCTAAGTCTTTCTTTGTAAAGAGAGTGTTCCTTCAAGCTTTGGGTAGAAAGCTTTGAGGGTTGTAACGGTTTCCTCCTAATCCTAGAAAAGGGGACGAAATTCTTAGTGAATTTGTTGGAAATCCTTAGTGGGGAGCTAAGGTAGTGGATGTAGACCTTGGTTAGAAGGTTGAACCACTATAAATCCTTGTGTCAAATTGCCATTTTTTCACCTCCCACTAAAACACCTAATTATCCAACTTCTCCACACTTGGCGAGCAAGAACGGTTGATCGAATCGAGCACCCTAAATCTCAACAATTTGACAAAAACAAGAATTTTGTTTTAAAATGGCTCCCCTTACTCAAAGCATCATAAAAATGTTAGTCCAACATATATGATCATCTAGTTGCATTAAATGAAAATTAATCAAATAAAAACAAAAACAACTAGATTTTACCACACTTGAACTCAAGGGAGGATGTGAAGCCTTCCTTCTTCAAGTGTTCTTCCTTGTGTGCATGGAGCTCCCCTCAAAGTTTGACTTGTTGATCACTCTCCACCACACCTAGCAAAAGACAATCAAGTGATTTTTGGTATCCAAATTGCTTTGGATCCATAAACGTTAGTGGCACAAAACTTAGGAATCCATTTTTCAATTTCATCCTTTTTAGTTGAAGTGGGTAGTCCTTTTGGGACCCCAAACACTTCTAAAACATTTACCATTTTTGAATCTAGGGGCACTAGATTGTCTTACATAAAAATTTGATTTTCCAAAATTGTTTTTCTTTTCTAGCTCTTTGGAAATCAAATCTTTTTCTTCTTGAACTTTATGAAGCAAATTTTGTAAATCAAAACATTTTTGTTCAAACTCTTCGAGTTTTGCTTCAAGTTCAAGTTTGGTTTTAGAAATCAAATCATTTTGAATTTTTAACTTTGAAATCAATTTATTGTTTTTCAAAATATGATTTTTAAACTCTAAAACCAAATCATCGTAGGCATCTTGTAATTCATCAAAAGAGTAAGAACATGAAGTAGATGAATTAGAAGTTACCCTTGAATCTTCTTCGATGGCCATAAGGCAGAGGTTGGCTTGTTCATCATCGGTGGAGTCCTCATCACTCCAAGTAGCCACATGTGCCTTCTTCTTATGGCTTGAAGTGCTTGCCCTCTTCTTTTTCATGGATTCTCGTTCAAGCTCTCTCAAAGCTTTCTTCATGAACGGGGCACACTTCTTAAAGAGATGAACTATCTCTTCTTCTCCATCCTCCTCTTCACTTGAATCAATATGATGGCAAGTGGATGACTTGAGAGCAATGGCATTTGTGTTGATGCCAAGCCCTTTGAGTTTCTTCTCTCCCATAGATCTAATTTCTTCCCTCTTCTTCTCATCTTTTTTGTTCTTCTTCATGATTTGATGAGTAAGCAGTGACCCCACGAGTTCATCAAGCTTCAAGGTCTTCAAATTCTTGGCTTCGATGATGGTGGTCCTCTTTGAGTCTCATGACTCGAGAAAGCGAGTAGATGAGCATTCGGACAAGCTTTTCCTCCGGGATGGCTTCTCCATTGCCTTTGAGACCATTGGTGATAGTGGAGAACCTATCAAACATCTTCTCGATGTTTTCTTCCGGATCCATTTTGAAGTTCTCATACTCTAAGGTGAGGAGCCCAATCTTGGTCTCCTTAACTTCATCGGTTCCCTCGTATGTGACTTCAAGCTTGTCCCATACCTCCTTGGCACTCTCACAAGAAGACATCTTCTCATAGATGGTTGGGCCAAATGCACAAAAGAGGATGTGCAAGGCTTTGCAATTTAGCTCCATCTTCTTGCGATCGTCGGCACTCCACTCCGCTTTGCTTCGTTGAGGCACGAATGGACAATCTTCAACTATGTCCCATAGCTTGTAGTCTCTTGACTTAATGAAGAACTTCATCTTTATCTTCCAATGGGCATAGTTAGTTCCGTCGAAGAAGGGTGGTTTGTCGATGGATTGCGTCATTGAGCCGGTTGTGTGAAATGATGATCGAGCTTGTTGGATCTTCTCAATAGGATGTTAATCCTCTTCAATTGAGCTAAGCTCTGATACCAATTGTTGAGTTATGAGGTGCTCGATTCCTTCAACCGATCTTGCTCACCAAGTGGCGGAGAAGTGGAATTTTGGGTGGATGTGGTGTGGAAGCTAAAAGATTAATGACACAATGATTTTAGAGTGGTTCAACCTTCTAACCAAGGTCTACATCCACTACCTTAGCTTCCCACTAAGGATTTCCAATCAATCCACTATTGATTCGTCCCCTTTTCTAGGCTTAGGAGGAAACCCTTATACACCGATCAAGCTTTCTACACAAAGCCTTGAACAAAAACCCTCATTACAAAGAGAAAAGATAAGCAAACTTAAATCCCTCTAATAGGTGATTGTTTGCACAAATAAGCTCTCACCCAAAACCTAAAACACTTGAGCAAATTTGACAATTTTGGCTCACTAGTGTTTGTCTATACAAAGAAATGACAATTTAAGTACAAAGATAATTCTTGATCATTTGTTGATTGACAATTGAAGCATAAACCATATCTTGATGCTTGGAGGTCCCTTTAATACTCCTTGATGAGTTTGTAGCCGTTACTAGCCGTTGGGGTTGAATTGGAGCCGTTGGAGACATAAATTCCCACCATAAATGCAGTTCTGCTGCTACCCATATCGAAACGCTCGAACCCGTTTCGATACGCTCTTCAAGTAGAAAGAGTCGTTGCAACACCCGTATCGAAACATTGTTGGCCGTATCGAAACGCCTAGCCCCGTATCAAAACGATCTGCATTTAAATGTTAGTTGGGAAATAGCCGTTGGGGTTTATGACCGTTGTGGTCGATGCCACGTAGGTGTATCGAAACGACATAGTCCGTATCGAAACGCTAGGCAAAATCCTAATCCAGAAAAAGACCCGTTTCGAAACGTTTGTACACTGGAAGACCCCGTATCGAAATGCCTAAGGGTGTTTCGATACACCTGGATGGTTTTGTTTAGTTTGGCTTTGAAAACATGTAAAAACCTTTAAAAACATTCCCTAAACATAGTTTCATGTTATTTGGACTTTGGAAATAGTTTTGAATTCTTTTTTTAAATCAGTCCAAAACATTTTTCAATTATTATATCAAAACATTAGTTCTACAATAATGATCAAAGTGGAATAGGCTAAGCAAAGCTTTTAATGACCATTGTGTGCTTTGGTGAACCAAACAACATAAGTCACCTATGTGAGGCCACTTCAAGGAGACTATTAAGCATAGTTCTTTCAAACTCTTACAGAACCATACGATGTTCACGGCCATATGGACATACCCATGAGAACTAGCACTCTTGTCAGAGAGGTAGTTGTGTGAAGTATATCATCGCTTACAAAAACGACATAATAGTTCAAGGATATCACGTCTACTGGCCAGCTAATAAAGTAATTATACTTTCACAAGGGAAGGTTTAAAGGAGGAAACATGCCTATCCTATGCAGCTATCGATCATAGATTCTATCACCACATCAAGTCAAAATGTTTTTGATTAAATGGTAAATTTCATTTGCGAGGGGGTTGTTGAAAAATGATAATTTTGGACATTTTAATGAGAAATTGATCCAACGATACACAATGTGAGTAACGTGAATGTCCGGACCGGTCTGACCCTTCGTGGGCTTGCGGATATTTTCACCAAAATATTTCCTCAAAAAAAAGAGCATATCTTTTTCAATTATGTTTTGGAATTAAAATGATAAATATTAAAAGTTTCCTTTAATTTAGATAGTAATGTTGGAAACTTCTCTTTAAAGGCTCGTTAATTCTCAAATCATAAATGCTCCATTAGGTCAAAAGTTTCCTTTATGCCCCTCATGAAACTCCTATAAATAGCGTGTAAACCTTCTAGGTTTTACACAACTCAAAAACATAGAGATTTTTCTATTGTTTTACTTTGTGACTTTCAAAAGTAGTTTTTGGTGATAGGAGAAGATAAAGTTATATTTCGTGATCTCTGCAGTTGCGCTATTGTAGTCGATCATCTAGTTGTTGTATCCTGAGAGACAGATGACCGAAAATCTCAAGCACCAAGGAATGGCAAAAAAAATTATCTTAAGGAAATTGTGTTGGTACAAGCCTCGACTCGTTCCCAATCGGTTTGGTTCTAGATATGTTGTATCTATATTATGTTATGTTTGATTACTAATAATATCAATATTTGATTTTATTGTTTATTATTTTATTCTTGGATTAACACTTTTCTAACAGAAACCAACCTGACGGCCAAGAACTTTGACAACCAATGTGAGATCCATGCTTTTCATAACGAGGGATTGCACGCGTTCGGAAAAAAAAACGATGGAGGGAATACCATATACTACTCCTACCTGGATGTCTTCATCAAGCATGTCAATATCATCATCTTCTAATGGATATAAATCATCGTCGAAATTGGACGCATGAGAGTCGGTAACTTTATCCTTGTAGGAGGGTGGCACAAGCGAATCATCATGTTGATCACTGTCCATGGAAGGGTTCGGGAGGGAGGGAGAAGCCAAAGCAAGGCGTGGTTGTAGGTTTGGTGGCGCCTCACCACGACGGCGTTGGCATTTTGGGAGTTGGAAATATTTTGAAGGTTTGAGAGTAAACATTAGTTAAAAATTTTAATTGAGAATAAACACAAAATGTATTTTTATGTTAAAAAATTATAGAATAATAAAGATTAAAATCATATCAAAGAATTTTAAAAAATGAACTAAATCAATACGAAATTCAAGTCACAAACTGTAACACACCTTATACGGTATGGTTTAGGTCAAATTGTCATCCCTAAATGATAGTTAAATTCAAAGCACTAAACGATTGAGATTGAAATTGAGCCTAAATGATAACATTGACAAACAGAAGACACATTTTTTATAAGAATATATCAATGATTCTATATATGTTCGATTGGACTCATACCCAACTCAACCTGAATTGACCCGGAAATCCAAAAATTGACTTATATGATATTGACATGACCCGAAAATTGATTGATCTAGATATTGCCTTGATCCGAAAATCGATTGTTCCAATATTGACATGCCCCGAAAATCAACATATTTCACATTGACCTGACTCATAAATCGACCGATATGATATTGACCCGACTCGATACATGACACAACCTGACTTAACATAGATCCAAACTAAATTTGAACTGTATCTAATTCGACTTAAATCAAATATAAACCAAATACAATTCAAACTTGAAATGATTCGACCCGAACCCGATTACGACCTCTAATTAAATACCCAAATTGAATAGATTTAGAATAAATTGATCCAACTCTCCCATGAACACCAAAAGATTCCTACTAAATTCAACTTGTAAAAAATATTATTTTTTCCTATGCTTGATCCAACTCCAAGGAAAAAGCAAATCAATTGGAGTTGGATCAAAAGTAAACTATTTTATCTAAGCAAAAATCTACAATCAATTGGGTCAAATGAATTCAGATTAACCCAGACGACCGAAAACCCTACGACACAGAGCCCAAAAGGTTATATGTAGTGTATAAACCTAAAAATAAAATTAGGGTTTTAAAGCAGCCGTCTGCGCATCGCAGCTAAACCCGCAAAGTTTCAACAATGGCTGTCGGGTACTCATTTCCTTCTCTCAATCTCTTCCCCTCCTTAAAATTATGTTTTGCTTCTTTTCTTTGATCTGATTTTTGTTGTTGTGTCCATTCTGTGTTGTAATATAGGAAGAACAAGAGGATTTCCAAGGGAAAGAAGGGAGGGAAGAAGAAGGCGTGAGTATTATTTCAAAATTTGATTTTAGCTTTTAATCACGCTTGGTCATTTTATAAAGAACCCCGTTTGTTGTTTGTTGATTTTTTTGTTGGATTTTCTTTAGAGCTGATCCATTTGCTAAGAAGGATTGGTATGATATCAAGGCTCCATCAGTTTTTACCACCAGAAATGTTGGGAAGACTCTTGTTACCCGTACTCAGGGTACCAAGGTATGTGTTCTTCTTCTACTTTGTTATTTGCTTTTTACTCTTTTGAAAAATGATTGCTTTGTATCGTATGCAAGATTCCTGGATATTTTACACTTGAGTGGGAACTGGGTTTCATTCACATTCTTTATGCATTGTATATTTGGCTTAGTGATATTACAATTTTTTTAGCTTTATTAGAATGATGATATTGGAGCTTGATATTATGTTGATTTTTACGCTTCTTGATGGCTTGATGTCTTATTGTCAATAAATTGGAAGTGACATCTGTTTGCCGGGTCTAGATTAACTCTTTATTTTTTTCTCAAGTGATAATCTTCACATATTCTTCTACGATCCAAAAAATGTGTAAACTGTGTAACTGGATCCTATCCCTATATATATGTATATATAATTGTTGTTTTAGCTGAAATGGTGAAATGTCATTTCTTTTTCATCTACTAAACTTTGGAAGGCCTAATATGTTTATATTAGCGAACAAATTGGCATCTGAACACTTGAAACACTAAGTTGAGCTTTGTCTGTTCTGAAGCTTCATGGATAGACACTTCAAGTAGGATGCAACAATTGGTGGTGATGGGAATTCTTGGGAAAACCTGAATGCAATAGGAACAATTCCTTTTCGTGATTCGTCAAATATCTTTAAATTTGTTACTTTGTTGAGAAACTTAAAAATTATTGTTTTCTTTGCTGTATCCATAGTAAGCTTCAGTTAGTTAGATACTTAATTAACTTCTCGGTTCTACTTATGACTCTGGATTTGGACGTATCTTCCTACTATATTTAATCTTGCATTTTGCTGCAGCACAATGAAACTTAAATCTGATATATTCTTTATCATTTGATTTTTATGCACACACACACACACATATATATATATATATAGTTTCACCTATGCTATTTTATCGACAGATTGCTTCAGAAGGACTCAAACATCGTGTGTTTGAGATCTCTCTTGCTGATCTTCAAGGAGGTGACGAGGATCATGCATACAGAAAGATTCGTTTGAGAGCTGAAGATGTTCAAGGGAAAAATGTTTTGACCAACTTCTGGGTATGATAAATAATAGTATCTTTTGTTATGCCGATGTTTCATTTTTTGTCTTTGTTAATAAATTAACAAATTTGCTTCGTTTACCTTTTCAAATTTCCAGGGAATGAATTTTACGACAGACAAACTGAGATCTTTGGTGCGTAAATGGCAAACTCTGATTGAAGCTCATGTGGATGTGAAGACTACTGATAATTACACTTTGAGAATGTTCTGCATCGGTTTCACTAAGAGACGGCCAAACCAAGTTAAAAGGACTTGTTATGCTCAATCCAGCCAGATTAGACAGGTAACAATCCTGTTATCCACTTGCAGCGGAACTTTCTTGACTTGTATATCTTTATACATTATGAAATTTCACTGATCACTTATTTATAGTATAGTTTCTTTGATTGGTCAACCCATGATGAATTGCTTTTGTTTTTCAGATACGCCGGAAGATGAGGGAGATAATGACTGCCCAGGCAACATCATGTGATTTAAAGGAATTAGTTCAAAAGTTCATTCCTGAGATGATAGGAAAAGAAATTGAGAAGGCGACATCTAGCATCTATCCTCTGCAGAATGTGTTCATTCGCAAAGTCAAGATCTTGAAGGCTCCCAAGTTTGATCTTGGAAAGTTAATGGAGGCATGTTTCTAAAACCCATTATCTGCCTTTGTCTTCCCCTGCATACTGTCCAACTTTGCATTGAACACATGCCATGAAGCCTTGGTATTTATAGCTGAATAAGATATCAAACTTTCTCTGAAGTGTCTGATTTTGTTGTTGTTTTCATTGATTTAGGTTCATGGTGATTACACAGAAGATATTGGTGTGAAATTAGAGAGGCCAGCTGAAGAGACAATGGCTGAGGCTACTCCAGAAGTTGTGGGAGCTTGAATTTTATCTTCTTTTTTTTTCTTCTTTAAAGAGTTTTGCTTGGTCATTTATCAAAAACTTGGGTTGAGAATTTCTAAATGGTTTGAAGTGAAGGGCAAAATTTTGCAACTTAATATTGAGTAGACAATGTGTTGCTTCATGGACATGTCTTTTATTGGCATTTGGCGTCTATACAATTATTGTTGTCATTGATGAAACTATGGTTGGTTATCCTTTTTCCCTCCTTGGTATACTACGTATCCGGTAACTTTTTTCTTTGACAAAATCATATTGAACATTATGTTTTGTTTTTAGTTTGGTACTATGTCCTTTTAAGTATTCTTTAAAAATTAATAAAAATATAATGACATGATATGGTATAATAACTTATTTAAAAATTTGTCTCATAACTTGTATATATTTGTCAACTTGGTATTATTTAAAATAATTCAATAATAAGTTAAACCCTATTAATTTGTGTACCCTAAAAGTCCAAGGACTATTTTGTATTTTATTCTTTAGTTTTTCCTTTTTATTTTTGAAATTTCAAGTAATAATATAAGTAAGGGTATATTATTTCAGTAATTACTTTCGTTTCATAAGGGTTTGCTTTTGTTTATTGAATTTAAAAAACTTAGTTTTCTTTGAAAACTCTAATTCTTTTCTCCATAGTTGCCTCCTTTTTGCTGAATTAATGGCAGCAATCAATTTTAGTACTAGTTGTCGACTATCGATATTTATTATTCTTTTGTTCTTTTATGTATTATTTTCTCAATTTTAATAAAAAAGTTTTGCTCTTGTGGTACAGATTTCCTCTGCGTTTGTAACACGCTTTTTATTGGCTTTTGTGGTTCGTTTCATCTGTCGTTTAGCACGATTCTAACATATTTTAGCGGTCGTTTGGTGCTCGTATAGAGATCCTCATAGCGCTAGCTTTCTGATTTGATTTTGCCGATGATCATAGAAAATATTTATCCCCACTCGTTTGATGGTTTGTTAGCCGATGTAATCAGAACAGTGTAGCGGAGCAATCCGCCTGATAGTTTAGTTCGTTCGCCACTCATTTTCATCCCGTAAAACGTCTTGTTTAGCTAGAGACAATGAGATCCTGTCGATGGTATGCTAATCTTCATGGAAGAGTTTGCTTTTCTTTGCACCTTTGTATGAGATTTTTAGTGGACTAATCTCTTTCTTTTTCTCTTTTTGATGCATTGTATTTGTAATATCTTTCACGGTGTAATAAAATTCAGATGCCATTGTTCAAAAAAAAAAACAACAACATTTTGATCACTTACGTTATTGTTTTATAATATTTTTTATCACTTACATTATTTTTTATAACATTTTGGACATTGGAATATTAAGGCCTTGTTTGATAAAATGAGTGGTTTGAGGCAAAAATTAGAGGTTTGAGGCATAATTAGAGGTTTGACTAGTCAAATCCGCTAATATTATTGTTTGGTGAATAGCGGATTGAGGTGAAACCGCTAATTTTGAAAAAGCTCATAATAGGAGCTTTTTGAGATAAGTTTGATATTATAGTTGTAAAGACTCTTTTACCCTTACCAATTACCAAAAATCTCAAAAATAACCTAAATTATATATTTTTCACTCTATTTATAAGCTAATCCTATTTACTTTTTTCTTTTTATTATCACATATTTATATGTGTATTTAAATTTATTAATTAATTAAATTATATTAAAATAAATATATAAATAATAAATTAATATATAAATCATTTGAATATGTTTAGAAAAGTTAAATTAAAAATATTTTTATAGATCTAATTAATATTGATTAGATACAAAATATTGATAACTAATAAACTATTCAAACAAGTATTGAATATAATCATGTCTTTATATGTCATTTTGCTTGTTTAAATAATCTAACATCTATCAGCTATCAGTTAATTTTACCAAACACTTTTATACAATCAACTAATACAATTCGCTAGTCAAATCAGCTAATGCAATCATCTATTAGCTATCAGCTAATATAATCCGCTATCAGCTATCTGCTAATTGCCAAACAGAGCCTAAATGTTTAATAGAAGAGATTAATTTTTAATTTAACCTTTGAACTTTAGATAAATTGTTATTTGACTCTAAACTTGAAATAAAATATTAATTTAACCAAAACAATCCCTCAGTATTTGAAATTTTTGAAAATATACTCAAAATTTCTCCAAGAATTTCATTCTAGATATTCTTTCATAATTATTTCATTCTCTAACTCTTTTATGCTAGGAATCTAAGCTAGAATAAGTTTCGCTTCATTAAACAATATCCTAAAACACAAATCATCATTAAAGCCTTACAAGAAAGTTCAAGGTTGAAGATGACAATGATTTTTAAAGATAATCATGGAAATTTCATTTTTTAAGGTTCAAATAACTTGAGAAGAAGTTAAGAAACCGTTTTATTACCTTGAAAACAAGATTCTCCGAATCAAAATGTTGAATCAAGCAAAATCCTTTCTTAGAGCAAAATGAGAAATTAATAACTTTGGGGGTCTTCTTGGGATAATTTTGATGGTATTTTCTGAACTAAATAAAATATTTTTGTTCATTCATGTTTGGAAAACAAGAAACCAATGAGAAAATGAAATAATCTTGGAGAGGAAAAATGATAGGAAAATTGAGTAAAAATCGGTTGAGAGGAAGGTTTTCACAATTGGATAGTTATCTAAAGTTTAAGGGCCTAATTAATATTTTATTTAAAGTTTAGGGATTAAATTAAAAATTAACTATTTTTAACATGTCACATTATCAATCTAGCGACATTTAATGTTATAATAACTAGAACATTATAAAATAATAACATAAGTGGCCAAAACGTTATTTTTTAAATTTAGTGAGCAAAAGTGCACACCTATGAAACGAAAGTGACCATTATAATAGTTTAACCTATAAATAATTATAACAATAAATAATAAATAATTTAATGGGGATCTAAAATGGTATTTAAAAAATTTTATGTTTGGGTGAGGATTTTAATTTGTACTTACCTTATTGTTTTGACATAAAGCTAAAATATGCCTTTAACGTTTGACTGAATAGTCATTTTAAGTTGTTTATTGTCAGTTGACTAACAATTTTGTCCGCAGAGGGGCCATTTTGACCCAAAATAAAACGTTGGGGGTAAAATTAGTTCAAAAAAATATATGGGCCAAAAAGAATATGTACCATAACGTTGGGGGTTAACTTTGGCATTATGCCTATTTTTTATAATTTTTAACGTCAGTAGTTATTTAAATAAATAATAAATTCAATAATATGAAAGGCAAAATTATCATGGTACATATATTTTTAATAGTATTAAGTGATTATAATGTAGTATATGTTCATTCATATTCATAATTTTTTTGACAATACACACGCTTTGCAGACAAAGTGATTTGAACACTAGTCTCTTAGGATGAACATCATCAGCTTTTCTACCGGGACCACTTATCGAAACATGTTTTGTAAGTATCGAAATTTGTCAACAATCAAAAAAATATCAACGTAAAATATTATAAAAAAATCTTAACATTTTAAATTCTTGAACAAATTTCAAAACTTCGTGTTTTTTAGCCACTCTAGACCTGCCGTACCAGACTCACCCCACACTAGTACTTAACCAAACTCATCATCACCATTATTTTTAGGATAGAACTACTAAGGTTACTACCATTATTTTTAGGATAAAACTACTAAGGTTACCACCTAATTATGGGGTATTTTTATTTTGACCACCCAATTAAGCAATTCGTCAATTAGACCATCACACTTTTAAATTGGTCTTATTTTAACAACTGTTGTTAAAAAATTAACGGATGAGGTACATGGCATTTAACGAATATTTATATAATTACACATTTAATCACTGTTATTTATTTATTATATCAATTTAATCCTAATTTTAATTTAATTAAATAAAATTAGTCATTCAATTAGATGACGACAATTACAATGCAAAAAAGAGCTATGAGAAAGAATCCAATGCCTATACCACTAGGCTAACTTAAGTTGTATGTTCAAATTTTACAACAAATAAATTTCAAACTTCTCCTGGTGCCACCATCTTTTTGAATCATCACGGTGGCACTGACTTTCCTGGATTAAACCAAATCCTTTGAAATTTTATGCTCTATATAGTTCCAATATTCCTTGGTTCTGGGTATTAATTTATCATTCTCTTCACTTACTCTTCTTCCTCATCATTCTCTTTGGCTTTAGCTTCAACTCATCTGCTCTCTGCTTGTTGTATAGTGTAAATTTCAGTGATGGAATCCGCTTGGGTGAATACAAAGTTGGATCTCAGCACCAACCCTTTTCATCACACCAACAAAGTTCCGGTGAGTTATTGTTAATTGGTTATCATCACTTTAGGAAAACAAAATTGTTTGGTTTTTTTGTTGCTTTAGATTATTGGGATTGTTAAAGCTTTTGACTTTGTTGTGCACACGAAAAATGAAAAAGAAAATCAAACAAGCAAGAACACAAGAGATTTAACGAGGTTCACCAGCGTGCTTACGTCCTCGGGGAGCAAAGAGAGGTTGTTTTCTTTTATTCAATCAATGGTCCTTAGGTTACAAATAACGCATCTATTTATAGACCCAGTACAATTACAAAGATAACCCGTACCGTACCGCGGGGGCTTCTCCCCCGCACTCCCAACCCTCTTAATCCGAGCCCATCGAAAACTCGAGTACTCCTTTGATGGACAGATGCTCTCGCTCCGCAAAGCCTAAAGAACAATTGATGAAGTGCCTAATGAGGTGGGGGTAAGCCTCTTTATATAGCCTCCTACATCCAAGTCCTATTCTAACTAGGATAAGGAATACTACTCCCCGAAGGATTAGAACAATTGTAATCCTAGTTAAAGTAGCTAGCATCTGTCCTTTTACAGTATATGAGCCATACTTAACAAATCTCCACCTTGGCGAATATCATGCCCCTTAAGAGATAAATCTAGAGTCTCTCACACATCAAAGTGGGTTGGGCTACCATGCTTCTATAACATTTGCAAACATTCAACAAGTCCAAACAATGCTTGAACTTGTCTGTAGTAACAGGCATGATCAACATATCAGCTGGATTGTCTGCAGTATGCATCTTTTGTAACAATATCTCACCAGATGCAATCAACTCTCTAATCTTGTGAAACCTCACATCAATATGTTTAGTTCTAGCATGATACACCTGATTCATAGCCAAATGAATAACATTTTGGCTATCACAATGCAACTGAACTCCACCTTGCTGAATACCCAATTCCTTCACTAGCCCGATAAACCATAAGGCTTCTTTTGCAGCTGCAACTACTGCCATGTACTCAGTTTCAGTTGTTGATAATACCACAACATACTGAACAATTGACTTCCTACATATAGGCCCTCCACCAAGGGTGAAAACATACCCATTTGTAGACCTTCTATCATCTAAATCACCTGGATAGTCTGAATTCACATATCCAACAATCAAAGGATCATGTCGTTGACTTCTGAAAACAATTCCATATCGCACAATACCCTTTAAATACCTGAAAATCCACTTGACTGCTTCCCAATATGATCTTCCTGGTTTAGACATGTATTTACAGACTTGACCAACAACATGAGCTAAATCAGGACGAGTACATGCCATCGCATACATCAGGCAGCCGAAAGCACTAACATAAGGGACCTTTGCCATTTCTTCAATTTCCTTGCCTGTCTTCGGGCACTATTCTGTAGAAAGCTTAAAGTGATTTGCCAATAGAGTGCTCACGGACTTTGCTTTGCTCATTCCAAACCTATCTAACACTTTCTCAACATAGCCTTGTTGAGATAACCACAGTTTCCTTGAGCCTCTATCTCTTTGAATCTCTATTCCAATAATTTTCTTTGCAGCTCCTAAGCCTTTCATATTAAATTCCTGACTCAATAAAGCTTTCAAACCGACAACATCATGCATATACTTTGCGGCCAACAACATATCATCAACATACAGTAGCAGAAAAATAATAGAACCATCATCAAGGCTTTTAACATAGACACAACAATCATACTCACATCTTTTGTAGCCAATCTGAATCATGTAGGAGTCGAATCGCTTGTACCATTGTCGTCGAGACTGCTTCAACCCGTACAAGGATTTCTTTAACCTGCAAACCAAATGTTCATCTCCGGATTGAATGAACCCTTATGGCTGCAGCATATGAATCTGCTCCTCTAGATCACCATGCAAAAAAGCAGTTTTAACATCCATCTGCTCTAAATGCAAATCCGAACTAGCTACAAGTGCAAGAACTGCCCTGATTGAAGTATGTCTAACCACATGAGAAAAAGATTTCATCATAATCAACTCATTTTTGCTGTGAAATCCCTTTGCTACCAATCGAGCCTTGAACTTTTCCCCCACTTTTTCTGATACTGTTGGTTTCCTTTTATACACCCATTTGCAACATATAACCTTCTTTCCCTTAGGAAGCCTAGCTAGCTCCCAAGTATGATTTTTCTACAAAGATTCCATCTCCTCAACCACTGCATCCATCCATTTGCTTTTCTCCGGACTAGAGATAGCCCTTTGAAAAGTATCCGGATCTTCACTACTAATGTGAAGTGCAAAAGACACCATATCTTTAAAACCCAATATGCATGGAGCCTTTACATTGGTGCGTCTCTCTTTATCTCTGGCTAAATTATAATTCTGCAACGGAACTGTATTAGAGTCACCAAAAGTTGAATTCGAACTTTCACCTTTCTTAGATGTTACTTCTTTCTCAACTGCTCTTGGACACTGTTCGAAATCCACCAGCACCTTGTCTCGGTTCTGCTGCAACATGAATTGCTCGTCAAAAATTGCATCTCTACTAATCATTGTTTTCCTTGCAACTGGATCCCAAAACTTGTATCCTTTGACACCTTTCTTGTAGCCCAGAAAGATGCACTTGTTAGGTTTTGCATCAAGTTTTGATCTCTCATCACCAGGTACATGCACATAAGCAGGACAACAAAAAATACGTAAGTGTGAAAAATCAACTACATTTCTTGTCCATACCTCTTCTGCAACTTTTCCACCCAAAGATGCCCGTGGTGACCTGTTGATAAGATAGCATGCCATACTCACAACCTCTGCCCAGAAGTTTTTAGGAAGCCTTGCATTCAGTCTCAAGCACCGAGCCCGCTAAGCTAATGACTTGTTCATCCTTCCAGCAACACCATTTTGTTGTGGCGTCTTCCACACTGAAAAATGTCTTTGAATCCCATGCTCCTCACAGAACTTCAGAAATTGTGAATCTGTGTATTCTGTGCCATTATCTATTGTCACTAGATTTTCACCCCATCAATATTAATTAAAATAAATAAATAATAAAAAGATAATTCTTTTTTCCCCTTAAATTAATAAAAGGCCCACCCTTTATAAAATAAAAAAATAAAAAAAAACATCTCAAAAACTCATTTTTGTAAAGCCCATTTCAAAAGGAAGAAACCAAAGCCCACCTTAAAATATAAGCCCATTCTTTTTTAAAAGAAAGGAAAAAAGAAAAAAAGAGAAAATATGATGAAAATAAAAATAAATAATAATAGTGGTAATAAATGTTGGAAAAGGGAAAATAAGATGATAACTCAAAAAATAATAAATGTAAAAAAATAAACAGAAAAAACAGCACAAAAAAGCGAGAAAAATAGCAATAAAAGTAAATATTTATAATTATTTTACTTAAAAGTCTTCTTTTTGTCATTTTTATATAAAAATTATATTATCACATATATTAATTAAAAAGTTAAATCTTATTTACATGACATAATTATCAATTTGATTTGAAAAAAGAAAAAAGATACAAATTAAATGACATAAGAATTAAATTGTATCAAGTAAAAAGAAAAGAAACTAAATGACTGAAATTTAAATAAAAGAATAACAAAGTGAAGAGATTGCAAACAGTTGGAGCCGGAATGTAAACTCGCCAAAGATGGGGTACAGGTTGAGCCGCGAACTGCACTGCACCGTTGCACATGCCGACGTGCATGGATGGCGTACGTTGTTCGCCAGCAGCGTGCCGCTGCTACTTCTACCCCTGGCAGGCCCGGCCATGGGCAGGGGCAAAAAGGGCGCCCGCCCAGGGCCCACAGCTTAATGAAGTTATATGTTTATAATTTTATTCGAATTGTATTTGTTTTTAATAATTTAATTTCTTTTAATACTTGTTATTAGGGGCCCAATTTTTTTAATATTTGTTAATAGATTTTTTTTTCAATATTTATTATTAGGGGCCTACTCTTAAAATTCAACTTTTTCTAATACTTGTTATTAGGGGCCCGTTTTTTTAATATTTGTTATTTTGGGCATACTTTTAAAAATCATTTTTTTCAATTATTGTTATTAGAGGCTCAATTTTTTAATACTTGTTATTATGGACCTACTCTTAAAATTATTAATTTTTTCATTACTTGCTATTAGGGACATAGATTTAAATAATAGTATGCAACCGCAACAACTACTGTTACATTTACGATAGTGGTAGTGGCGGAGCTAGAATTTTCTTATAGTGAGGTTATGAGTGAATTATGATGTATTGAGGATTTCTATACCACTAGAATAAAAAGAATATGAAGGAAAATAGTGTTTGGGTATGAAAATACCTCAAAAATTAACTAGACTTGTATTGCTCTTGAATAAGGGGTGTACATGTGTTGTGTTGTGTTGTGTTGTGTTGTTATAAATGTGTCAATTACAATGGAATGAAGCTTATTTATAGGCTTCAAGAAACTCTAAAAGCATATTCCCTTATTATGCTAAATACATTTGGAAAGGGAATCAAACTACTTCCCTTACATTCAATTTGATCCTAAATGAGTTAAAAAATAGGGAATGTCTAAGATTGAATTTAATTACAAATATTCAATAAAATAATTGAAAATTCACAATTAAATCAAATTCTCGTATTGAACCCGTATCCAATTTTCTGCACGCGTTGTCTTTAGTAAAACGAACATATCTTGAGCTCTCGGCGTTCGATTGAGGCGTTTTAAGATGCGTTTGAAAGGTAACTGAAAGACGGTCAATACGTAAGAAGACATCCTGGCCCAAAAAATGCTTAGATCCTATCAGAAATTTGCCGTGAGTCCACAATGAGAATTCCTTGCGCATCACTTGACTTTCCATACTTGTTGGACATGATATCTTGTAATCTCCCAATATCTTATGTTATTAGGATCTTGTGTGATCTACAAAAAATATATTACTAATGATATAATTAAAAAAATTAAAAATAATATATATAAAAAAACAAAATGGGCTGAATAGGCCTTTATTTATGTATATCGACTCTTTTTATTTTTATTTTTTAATGGACTCTTTTTATATTTTTTGTTTATTGGGTTTAATAATATATATATATATATGAAAATAATAAAAATAAAACGAGGTCGAATAAAATTAGGTGACTATATCTGTCCATCCCAACATAGGTGAACCACCACAAACCACCATTAATCTCCTCCTTGACCCTCGTTTCCACCACCTTGTTCGGTGTCTAATACATTCGACATCAACACTCTTCAATCGACATAGTAAAAGTTCTCATTTTCTATCCATAATTTTTTTTTTTAAATTTTCTACGTAAATCTTGGCATGGACGGAACCTTGTATTTATTGGGAGGGACTTCGTCCCTTAATCTTGATGTTTTTTTTATTATTTGCTATCACAATCTTCATTATTTTGTTGTTATCTTTCGTCATTGTTATATCTTCTATATAACACTAATAAATTTATACGAAAAAATCATATCATAACTGGATTATACATTTTATGTAAACTTGATATCCTATGAATTAAAATATTTCTGTTTCCAACAATGCAATTTTAGTAGTGGACTGAAAAGCATTGGCAATTATTTGCTTGGAAGCGATCAAAAGGGGACCCTGAGGGTGCATTTTAACAACAGGCTTTGCCTAATAATTACGACCCTTTTAAGTAATAATGCAAAAAGAAAAAGCCTTTTAAAGCCGATCTAAACTCCAGCTGGCCCAACTCTGTTCGCCGTTCAAGCAGCTGCCAAAATGGGCCTCCACCACTTTAGCTTCTTTCTGTCGGTGTCATCATTATTTCAAAAGTTCCCTACACAATTCCTATATATTACCTTATTTTAACAAAATGTTAATTATTATTAAAACTAAAACAAAATGTTTGTTTTGATTAAAAATAATTAAAGTAATTCATTCTTTTAAGTACTATAACTTTATTATATGTTTCTAATCTGTGTGCTTAATCCCTTAAACCCCCAACTAATATCACTCGCATCAACTTGAGTTGCAACTCCCAAAAGCCAATAACAGCTCTGACATCAAATTACATGATACTCTAGGAATAAATTTTATAAATATATAATTTTATAATCATTGATATTCAACTGAAATAATGAGAAGATTCGATTTCAAATTTAGAGTTTTGAAATTTTCTCTGACCTATGTGTCATAACTCTTTTTTTCATCTTTACTTTGTCTTTGACCATAACAATTTTAGTTTTGATCGTCAACAGCTGACAATCCTTCTTTTTACTTTATATTATCTCATCATTGCTTTTCTTTGTTTTTCTAATTTTTAATAAGAATAACTCTACTTTGTGACATGTTTTTTATATCTTGTTGCACGCTTTCTGTCTTCATTATCGGTTTTTAGCTATTTTTTTATTCTATTTTTTCTCGATGTTGGATTTAACGTCGCCTCAACTGATACGATGACATTTGTGTAGTTATATTGTTGATTCTCTATATTTTGGACCCTCGCGTTAAATTTGGATACATGCTCACAATCACCATTTTCTTGTTCGTGATTAAGTTGTGGTAATATCCGTTTTATCAACATGCCTTCATTGTCATATGTATTTTTATGTTAATGTTGATGATTTTTTATCTACCATCATTGATTAATAGTGTTGTTCATATCAATCTTTTGTTCGAGTCTTTTAATTGAGTTTTTAACTTTTTTTTGTATGGTTCTTTTATGATCTCAAGTGATTATAGGAAAATGTCTTTATTAGATATTTAATTTACTTTTATATTTCAAACCCTCGTTCTAATTTTAGATATTTCATTTTTTAATAAATTATCTTTTCTATAAAAGTAAACTAAAATAATGAGAAATTTGATATTTTCTGAGCTTAGAATTCCTTTGAACTTAAATCCCTAGAAAGCACTGTATGAATACAATTTTGAATGTGTCACTTTGATAAGGAGAAGTATACATGTTAAATCTAACATATAATTTTGATATTTTCTTCTCTATCTAAAGGGAAAATAATACTTTTGATTGTATTGAATAATGAAGGGTTAAGCGGTAAATAAATGTTTAAATTATATTTTTTTAGATAAGTGTTTAAATTTTGTTTTGGGTCAATCAGGTGTTTAACGTTTTTAATGTTATTCAAATAGGTGTCCCGCCGTCACTGTCTGTTAATTTTCACCGTTAACTTTTGTTATCTAACACGTGTCAGCTTCTTAAAATTCTGAATTTATATTTAAAAATAAATAAAACAAAATAACCTCAAATTTCACAAAATAGCCCTAAAATTTGAAATCCCTAACACCTAAAAACCCAATCCCAATTGACCTTATTTCACCGCCGATTTCCATGCCGTTGCTCATCGTATTCGTCGTCGGACCATCACGGCCATCTACCCCACCACCTCGTCGCCGGAAATCAACCAACGCCGTGCGAAACGCCAAAATTGTCGAATAGCTCATTCGAATAATTCGCGACGAACGACAACATAACGGACGATGAACGATACGTGAGTTGTTCGGCGAGTGGAGGGCGCTTCATTCCGTCGCCGGAAACGTGACCAACTCCAGTGGGAGTTAGGCACCTATTTGGAAACTTTAAAAACGTTAGGCACCTATTTAGAAACTTTGAAAACGTTAAATACCTATTTAGCTTGAAAAATATTTTAGACACCTATCTAAAAAAATATAATTTGTGCACTTATTTGGCACATAAGCCAATAATGAATAATACTCCTAGTATTAGTAAATGTATCGTCCATATTATGGTAAGGGGCAGATCTAAAATTTTATTTAGGAATGGCATTAATTGAATTATATATTTTTTTGAATTAAAGGAACACCTAAAGCTAGGTGTACAAATATTCGATGTCTTCCGTAACTAGGGCATCATGTTGAAGCAACGAGATAACACTCCCAGGCGGATGATGTAGAAGAAGCAGGTCGATAGCAGCGGTATCAGCAGTTTTGGCTAGCTTATCTGCAACACGGTTCGTCTCACGGGGTACCCAAACAATCTCAGTTATCCAGTTTCTGCAACAAAAATTAGTAATAGCACAAACCAGTGATAAGGAACAATCTGCAGCATTCGAAGAACCAAGTAATCGAACAACCTCGGAACAGTCGGTTTGGACGTGTAACAGCTCAATCCCCTGGTTCCATGCAAACTGTAGGCCAAGGTAAATATTTTTGGCGAACCATTTTAAACTTATCAATATTTTTAAAATGTTTTTCATTTTTAATTTTACAGTCATTTTTAAATTTACATATATTTTATAGGCATGAGATGATATATTATATATATGCAAACATTTTACATATTGCAAATGTTTTTATATGTACAGATACATTTTTTATAAGAATTAAGTATAGTAAATTTAATGATCATATCTTCGGTCGTTGACAAACTAAAATTAACACAACTCAATCACAATCCATTTTCAGTGATTGTAACATCTATAAATATTGAATCTAAAAGTTCAAAGCAGGAAAAAACCAACAAAATAACATACTAAACCTTATATGGAGATACAACGTCAAATATAACCATAAAAAAAAAGAAAATAAAAATATATATCATAAGAGTAGAAAAAGAGCAGGCCACAAAAAGAGAAAAAAGAACGTTCGACAATATCTGACAAAAAAATTCATTGTTTTAATATGAAAGGAAAAGACTAATTAAACAAAATAAAGTAGCATAATTAAAACAATAACATGAAATATATTAAGAGAAAAAAAAAAGAACGGGAAGAAAAAAAAAAAGAGAAAACCAACAGTTAGCGATCAACTCAAAATTGATACAACCGTAGACATGAAAAATATATGAAAACCAACATAAGAGCCATGTAAGAAAATTAGTATAACTGAAACAATGATGATGTTCATACTATGAGATACAGATTCGAGAACTTGTATGTGCAAGATATGTGTCAATGAACTAAAAAAATTTTGACGAGCACCTAAAGGTACTCAGACATATTTAACCCAAAATGGTCGATGACGACTATTTTTTGACGAACTTTTTAAGGTCTAAGATATTAAAATCTCCACTAAATGAATTAAAATATTCACATTGTGTCTATGAATCATGTCCCCTCTCTCAATATATAATGCAGACTCGATCTGCTTGTTTTCCTGGAGATGAGAGTGTCACTCTCTTCCTGCTTGGACCATGAAGAGAAAAAAAAAAACTGTCCACAAGGACAAGCACCAGCGAGCAGCCAGCAAATAGCAGCAATCTGCACCAAGAAGGCAAGAAAATGGTCATTTTCTTAACAACCAGCAGCTTTGCTTTGCTGGACCCCAACCACACACGTCGAAAGCAGCTGCTGACAAAGATTTGCATATAAAGACCTAAAGTTTTGCCTATTCCACCCAAGAGATGCCACAGGTTTTATTGGCAGCTGAGCTCTGCACATTTTAAACTGCTGAGGGATAACTGTCACTCTCCCAAGCAACCACACATTTTTGTCCTTCGCCAGTTTTCACTATCTTATCATACAATAACAAATAACTTAAAATTACATTACAGAGACATTGACTTTATGTTACGGATAAACCTATGATATTTTAGAGGGACAAACCTATTAAATTTTAAGGTTGGTAGAAATAGATTTTTAATAGAAAATATATTAAAATTTTTTAAAATATTTTTTAAACTACCCCCTTCAACCCTCTCGATTCATCCCTGCTTAAAAAAATATTAATTATTTTTTTTGAAAATGTTAATTCTAATCATAATTCTACCTAGAAGGAGAGGGAGGAGACTCTAGAAGAAGGAAGAGGGTGCTCCTAGTGAGTCTAGAGCCCATGACCTAAAGAAATATGAGGGACAAAGATGAGCAGCTTGGTCCACCAGCCAAATATACTTGCTCTATGTTAATCAAATACTTGTATACGAATTTGGACAATTATACTCCCGCACTGATATCTGAACGTATCAGTTATGGATACTTTAAAGAAACTTTAGGAGCAATATTGATTCTGTAGGAAAAATGTTTGGTTAAACCGAAAAAGGGTTGAAAATGAGACTTGCTTGAGGCGTGCACTAGACACTGTCCTTAAGGATATTTCGCGGTGAAGTGTACCCTCCAGGATTCAACAAGCACTTTTGCCAAAGCAGGCAACAGAAAGAGCAAAGAACCAATGGATACTCAGCTTTTAAAAGGTGTTTAAAATGAGAGAGATGAGAAGAAAGTAGATGATTCTACTTTTTAGATGAATTATGAAGGCATATGTGCATGATATTTATAGTACCATGCATGTCCAAAAAGGGCATCTAAAAATAGCAATTAGTCAAGGGCAAATCAGTCAAATATAAAATGAATGGTTAAGAATAAAGATGATTTTATTTAAAATGAATGATTAAGATTAATTAGAAAAATGGATGGTTAAAAATGAAAATGGATGGTTAAAAATAAACTTTAAAAATAATAAATAAATAATAAAAATAGATCGAGCCTCTAGTTTATGCGCTTAGGAAAAACTAATGATTTGGATTTCTTAGCCAAATCTCGTGTGCGCGCAACCACCATCATATTTTTCTCTTACAAGCTCAATATCAAGTCATTATATTTAAAGACAAAACAAATAATATAAAAGAGAGATGTGGGATTCTTTAAAATATACTAGGTAAATTTATATTTTTACAACAACCCCACATATTTCAAAGAATGATAAAAAAAAATTTAGCTAAGTATTCTAACATAACATATTCATTATGGTGTCTTTTTGGACTATGAACCATAACTTAGAAAACCGAGACATAACCTACTGAGTAATTGATGAAACATGTTTTTATGAACCAATAACTCATTATTGTAAGCTAGCATTCTCATTAATCACATTATATCTATTCTTGCTCTTTTTCGTGGTTGTGTGCTAATAGGTCATTCGCGTGCCTGGTTTTCATAAGTGCTCTAGAGACTTTGCCATAAATCTCATAGAAGCGGCTCAACTTCACACTTATATAGGTCAAGTCATCAAATGTATTCTGCAGGTCAATACACCACCTATAAAGGCTATGAACTTGATTAAGATTTTTACTCACCCTCACCATCCTTGCAGCTTTTAGCACTATTTACACCATAGGAAGGGACAAAAAAAATGTAGTGTTTTCTCTACAAGATCAATCAATGACTTGTTATTACTCATATGAACCTTCTTAATGGGATCGCCAATCACAATGGTTGGGTTACCATCACTGTTGATTTCTTATATTGGCATAAGTCCTTTTTCCCCTCGATGTTTCACATATTAATTTTCTTCCTAGGGGTTTAGCTGAATGATTTGGCCAAAATCATTTCTAACTTCACATAATCAATTGATATCACTTCATCTTTTTGCAGCTGCTTTATTATCTCATGTCATTAGATAAATATGTCTAGTTTAACCTTTGAAAATTTTTATTTTTTGCAATGTCTATTGCTACTTGGCAATCATAATGCATTGCCACTGAATCTATCATTTTTTTGCCTAATGAAATACATGCTAAGGGATTTTTTAACCGCTCAACTTCAAATACATGCTAAGAGATTTTTCCATCACTTAGCTTTATTGTTCAGGCTAAAAAAAATTTCTACCACTTAACTTCATTACACAAGCTAAGAAGTTTTTTTACTACTTAGCTTTATTATACAAGCTAAGAAATGGAAGAATCCACTTAGCTTCATTATTAGCCAACTCTAATACAATAAATGCAGACTTCATAGTAAATTTTCTATAAATGTCAGTTTGGCTAGTTTTCAAGATAGTGTTCTACCTCTAAGGGTGAATACATAACCACTAGTAGATCTAGTCTCACGTGAATAAGATATTTAATTATCGCCATTGTATTCTTTTAATACAACGAGTACTCCACTAAATAGAATATCATAACTCATGATATCCTTTTGATATCTTATTAGCTTTACTACATCAACTCAACAATAATGATTTAAGTTGTGTATATCAGCTCAATCGAAAAATAACATGTGTCATCTCAAGTCTAGTAAAATTCATCAAGTGCATCAAAATTTAATAATTTTGTGCATACTTGGATTGGACAACATGATCACATGTATATTTTTGTCATTTGAATATTAACATCACAATAAGTATTTACAAGTTTGGTATCAATATATCTAAACTTCTTAAAAACTCAACGTTATGTTCTTGTGATAGCATTTTGCTACCACACTTCCTTATGATTTAAATACTAAATATAACATTTGCTTCATTCATGTATTTTATTGAAGCAAGACACCTTTCAGTCTCACGTAATAATTACTAAGATAGACATATAATCAATACATAATAATCACATAAGCATCGTCAATCAGATTGGTGTAAATAAAAAACATGCTAACAACACAAATAAATAATCATACATGTTTTTCACTTTATCACTTGATTGGATTTCTCATTTCACAATTTTGAAAGTTTGTTTCAAGAGATATAATGATTTGAGAAATTTACAAACTTTGATTTCACGACTTGATACGATGCATTCTTCGGGTTGTTCACTATATCCTTTTGAGTAACCAAAAACATGACTTTAACGTCCATTTGGCTGATAAAAAAATTGTGTTGAAACTAGAGAAAAAGGTTTCAATGAAGAAATTTTTGTAAATGGAATAAAAATATCAAAACAGTTTATATTGTTTTATGTAAAACCTTCTGTAATATATATTTATAAAATAATTATTCTTAAAATTTCTTTGTAAAAAGAATTTGTTTGCAATCGATAAGTTCTGTTTTATGAAGTAAAAAACTAATTTACTAACGTTGTAAAAATGAGTTACATTCAATACTAACCACTTTTCAAAAGAAAAGCATCGTAAGAAGAAATCGATTAAAAAATTGTATCATTTTCAGCCAAGTATAAATATAAAAAATAATACTTCCAAAGAACTTTATAGTTCTAGGTCGTTCAGATCTTCTTAAATCATTATGTTCACAATCAAGTTTCAAATAAGTTTGGCTCATAAATTAGAAAAAACAAGCGTGCAATTTTAATGATACACCAATTTATAAGAGGAGATAGATCACAAATTATTATTTCTTTTTCATTATAGTCATTAAGCAAAATAAGCATCTCCTTTATCTTACCCATCTTTTTATTCTTTTAATTTTGAAATAAAATATGATATAACTCGAAAATACATGCTACTAAAATTGACATAAATTATAGTCATTATTTGTTTAACAATTTTATTTCAACCAAATATGTTATTTTCCAAAGCATAAAGCATATATGCAACACTGTGAACATGCAATCTAATACTTTAGAGACAATTATCTTTCCTTACGAACTAGAAGTATAAATTTGGTAAAATACCCCCACACCTAAAAATATTTCAAGAACATATAACTTTTATAAATTTAAGGTGTCTCTAATTATTTTCACATAGAAAATCCAACATACACATTTTACAAGTTATGTTAATATTATCATGTCAAATCAATCATAACAATATAAGTTCTCACATTAACATGTCACATAGATCGTCATAACATTTAATCATACAAGAAATATAAATAGCATGTCAAATAATTTTGAATAAACAAGTTACAAACCCTTTTTCACAGAATATATTCTCGATTCATCACATTTGAAGGAAACTTAGGCTAAGGTTTTTTTTTTACTTTGAATAATACCTTGCCTCTTCAAATACTTGTGCAGTTTCAAACGGTGTTTAAGATAGACAGTTTTTCCCCTTCCTACGTAAGGGGGTATGACATAAATATGTGTGTAACGCCCTGGGTTTAGGGGTAGGATGTTACTCGGGTAAATCGGGTTCGAGTCGTGGGTTCATTTTAAAAATTGACTAAGCCTTGGGTTAAATTAAAAGGGTTTGATATCATTAAGGGTATGCCAGTAATTTTGAAAATAAATACTTGTTGGATCGTTATACACGTGGGTGTATCGATATGCCAAAACCTCACTGGAAATCTGAGATTTTGACGAGATTTTGGCGTATCGGTACGGGCTCTAGGCGTTTCGGTACGGTCATTTATCGTTGACCGTGAGATATTGACCAAGGGGGGCGTATCGGTACGGCCAACCAGTGTACCGATACGGTCTCCCTGGGTTCACTTGGGACAATTGACCTGGTCAAGGCATATCGATACCCTCTTCTAGTGTATCGATATGGCCTGTTGAACATAGTAAAATGGGACGTTTTAAATTGTTTGCTTGATTGCTTCGCATCGCTTGTTGTCTTTCCGCTGTCGTGTCACACATAGGATGTATGAATGCCTTTAGACAAGATAATAATTAAAAGAAATTTTTAGGGTTGCTAACCGAGGTGGGTCTCTAACGGGGTTCATTTCGATTTTCTCCGTGTAGCCTACTCAGACCGGTCAGTCATCCAGACCGGGGCGAGGGGGTTACATTTGGTGGTATCAGAGCCTGAGGTTTCCGAGACCTCGGATAGGTAAGTGAGGTAAGTTTTATGTGTTATGATGTTGCTTTGTATCGATGAGTGTTTCACCATGTATGCTTGAAGTTGCTTGCTAGTACGGTGTTTGGAAGCATGTTTTAAGGGCCTTTTGATGTCGGTTTAGGGTTAGTCAAATGTCTCCATTGTTAGGCGTTGTTGTCAAAATAAAAAGAAAATGGTTTTGGTCTGACGAGCTTGAGAACTTAAGTCCTTGCCCTTTTGCTAACCTAACTTTTTTTCTTTGTGTGTTGTGTGTTTGCTATTCCAGATTCTATCTTGTTATGGTGAGACCGAGGGGGCGACCTAGAGCGGGTGACCAGGCACCCGGGGGTGAGCCCTCCTGTTCCTCCCGCTCCCGGTGGTAATGGGGTGGGTGGCGAAGGTAATGTGCCTCAGGCTGGTGCGCAAGTTGGAGGTGATGGTAATGGGCCTTAGGCCGGTGCTAACGTTAGAGGTGTTGGGGCTCAGGCGGGTCAGAGTCCAGCGGGCGCGGGCATGACCCATTTGATTCAGACCATAGCCGGAGCTTTTCAAACAACTTTGGCCGGTATGTAAGCTGCAGCACCACCTCAGGGTGCGGGGACATGTCTACACTTAGAGAGGCTCCGTAATTTGGGGGCAGTTGAGATCCGTGGGTTGACTCCTGAGGGTTCAGAGGTGTGGCTTGAGAGTACTACATGCATCTTGGGTCAGATGGAGTGTTCAAACGCCCGTAAGTTGGGTTGCATTATCTCCTTGCTCCAGGGAGACACATACACTTGGTGGACCACTGTTACATCTGGTATGGTCGAAGCGGATATCACATGGGAGTTCTTCAGAAACGCCTTTAAGAGGAAGTATCTTGGGGTTCAATACTTGGATGAGAAGAAGAGGGAGTTTATGGCTTTGGTTCAGGGTAACAGGACCGTGTCTGAGTACGAGGTTCAGTTTGTGAGGTTGAGCCAGTACGCACCTAAGTTGGTCCCTAGTGAGAGGGAACGGTGTGAACGCTTCCGGTATAGGTTGACTAGAGATGTGAAGACCTACATGCTAGCCTCCGACTACACTGAGTTTGATGTTTTGGTCTCTAGGGCCAAGGATATTAAGCAGAACCTAGGCTCCAGTGCTCGTGCTAGTAGGTCCGACTCCGGGAAGAGACACACGAATTGGGATCGAGACCATGCTAGGAGGCATAGAGATAGGAGGTATCAGTCTGACTCGAGACATAGGGGTGGTAACTATAGTCCGGGCCGTCAGGGCCAAGGAGCTGTTGTGCACAGTCCGAAGTGAACTAGGTGCGGGAGACGCCACCAGGGCGAGTGTATGGGTATCTATGGAGCATGCTGGAACTGTAGCTCCCGGGACCATTTGAGGCGTGACTGTCCACACCCGGCTAGGGGCGGACCGGCTCCAACTAGGAGTTTTGAGCATCAGAGAGGCCGTGGGCGCAGCTGTGGGAACTTTCAGCCAAGGAACGAGGGTCAGAGGAACTTGGCTCATGTGGTAGCAGTCCAGCCCGAGGGAGGAGGACCGACTAGGGTACATGCTCAGCGAGAGGCTGGGAATGACACGTATGTCATTGCAGGTAATTTCTCGTTACAGTTCTTGAGTTTTCTTTCTTTGATAGATTTGGGGTCGACATATTCTTATATTTTGGGTGAGCACGCAAGGATATTAGGGTTACCTTGTGAATGGTTAGAGGTAGGTGTGAATGTTACTAGCTCTTTCGGTGACATTGTAGTAGTTAGGAAAATGTATAGGAGGTGTCCCTTGATGGTTCAGGGCCACGTGTTTCCGGTCGATATGATGGAGTTATCATTCTACGGTTTTGAGGTAATTTTGGGCATGGATTGGCTCGTAGAGCATAGAGCTAGGGTTGACTTTGAGACCAAGAGAGTCTCCTTGAAGCTTACAGATGATTTCGAGGTTGTGGTAGTTGGCGAGAATGTTAGGTTCTTGTCCAATGTTGTTTTTGCCTTGGAAGCTCAGAGGTTGTTGAATTCGGGGTGTCAGGCTTATTTGGCTTATGGAATGAATCCGAACATGAGTGAGGTTAGGCCACAAGACATCAGGACAATATGTGATTTTCCGAGTGTTTTTCTGGAAGAGTTGCCGGGGTTGCCTCCATATAAAGCAGTTGAGTTTGCTATTGAGACGTATTCCGATTCTGCACCAGTGTCTATTGCTCCGTACAGAATGGCATCGAAAGAGTTGAAAGAGTTGAAGACACAACTTCAGGAGTTGTCTGATAGAGGTTTCATTAGACCTAGTATTTCTCCCTGGGGTGCTCCGGTCTTGTTTGTGAAAAAGAAAGACGGTAGCATGAGGATGTGTATAGATTATAGGCAGCTGAACAAGGTAACAGTGAAGAACAAGTATCCTTTGCCTAGGATAGACGATTTGCTTGATCAGTTGAGGGGTGCTTCAGTGTTTTCGAAGATCGACTTGAGATCCGGGTACTACCAGTTGAAAGTAAAGGATCTGGACACACCGAAGACGGCCTTTCATACACGTTATGGGCACTATGAGTTCTTGGTGATGCCTTTCGGGTTGACTAACGCTCCAGCAGCTTTCATGGATATGATGAACCGTGTGTTTCATGAGTTCTTAGACAGATTTGTGGTAGTGTTCATAGATGACATCCTAGTATACTCTAGGACCGAAGAGGGGCATGATGAGCATTTGCGGTTAGTTCTTCAGACCCTACTAAAGAACCAGTTGTATGCCAAGCTAAGCAAATGTGAGTTTTGGATTAAGGAGGTGTTCTTCCTAGGTCACGTGATCTCGGCCAAAGGTATTAGTGTGGACCCCAAGAAGATAGAAGCTATAGTGAATTGGAAGCAACCGAAGTCAGTGACAGAAGTCTTTAGTTTCTTAGGCTTGGCAAGATATTATAGGAGATTTGTCGAAGGGTTTTCTAGGATAGCGGCTCCTTTAACTAAGTTGCTTCAGAAGAATGTCCCCTATGAGTGGTCAGATGCAAGACAAGAAGCGTTCGAGAAGTTGAAGAAAGCTTTGACCGAAGCTCCTATCTTGATACAGCCTGAGCCGGGAAGAGAATTTGTGATTTATAGTGATGCATCGTACGTAGGTTTAGGTTGTGTGCTCATGCAAGAAGGTAAGGTGGTAGCCTATGCTTCGAGACAGTTGAAAGTACACGAGAAGAACTATCCCACCCATGATATAGAGTTAGCCGCAGTAGTGTTTGCATTGAAGATTTGGAGACACCATCTTTATGGTGAGAAGTGTACCGTGTATACCGACCACAAGAGCTTAAAGTACTTGATGTCTCAGAGGGAGTTAAACATTAGACAACATAGGTGGTTAGAGCTTCTTAAAGACTATGACCTGACGATAGAGTACCATCGGTGTAAGGCAAATGTAGTGGCCGATGCCTTGAGTAGAAAAGTGGCCATTGGGTTACGAGCTATGTTTGCGAGATTGAGCGTGTCCAATGATGGTGGGTTGATAGCCGAGCTTCAAGTTAAGCCTTCATTTGTTCAGTTGATTCGAGAGAAGCAATTGCGAGATGAGTCTTTGGCACCTCACGTGCAAGACATAGCCGAAGATAGGCCTACCGATTATTGTTTTGGTGAGAATGGGATCCTATGTTACAAGGATAGGATAGTAGTTCCGAAAGATACCGAGTTGAGGCGTACGATCTTGAATGAAGCTCATAACAGTCCTTTTGCTATGCATCCGGGTAGCACGAAGATGTATCAAGGGTTGAAAGAAGAGTACTATTGGGTTGGGTTGAAGAAAGTTGTGGCCGAGTTTGTGAGTAAGTGTATGGTATGTCAGAGAGTCAAGGCCGAGCATCAGTTTCCCTTAGGGTTGCTACAGCCGTTGAAGATTCCGGAATGGAAATGGGAACGTATCACCATGGACTTTGTGTCAGGTTTACCGTTGACTCCTTCGAGGAAGAATTCAGTGTGGGTGATAGTGGATAGGTTTACTAAATGTGCTCACTTCATACATGTTCATACCACATATACTTTAGATAAGTTTGCCGATCTATACATCAGTGAGATAGTGAGACTACATGGGGTACCGAAATCGATCGTATCAAACCGAGATCCGAGGTTTACAGCTAGATTTTGGGAGTGTTTGCATCATGCCTTGGGTACTTGGTTGAACTTCAGCACTTTGTATCATCCGCAGTCAGATGGTCAGTCTGAGAGAGTGATTCAGGTGTTGGAAGACATGTTGAGATGTTGTATCATCGATTTTCAGGGGTCGTGGGAGAAACATCTACCGTTAGTAGAGTTTGCATACAGCAACAGCTATCAAACTAGTATTCAGATGGCACCGTATGAAGCTCTTTATGGTAGGAGGTGTAGGACTCCGATTTGTTGGGCCGAAGCCAGACAAAAGCTTGTACCAATGCCCTATTTGCTTAAGGGCACTACCGAGAAGGTAAAGTTGATATGTGATCGTTTGAAGGCAGCTTCAGATCGATAGAAGTCGTATGCCGATTTGAAGAGAAAAGAGATAGAATATGTTGTGGGTGAGAAAGTGTTTCTGAAAGTCTCACCTTGGAAGAAAGTGATGAGGTTTGGTAGGAAAGGTAAGTTGAGTCCGAGGTTCATTGGGCCTTATGAGGTAGTTGATAGGATTGGCCCCGTTGCATATAGATTGAGACTCCCGACCGAGCTAGAGAAGATTCATGATGTGTTCCATGTTTCGATGCTCCGAAAGTATAGATCGGATCCGTCACACGTAATGCCCGTAGAAGAGATTGAATTGAATCTGGATCTGACATATGATGAGAAACCAGTGGAGATATTAGCCTCAGACAGCAAGGTGTTGCGTGGTAGGGCAATTGAGTTGGTCAATGTGAGGTGGCAACGTCGAGGGGTGGACGAAGCCAATTGGGAGAGAAAAGAGGATATGGAAAGGGAGTTTCCTTATCTCTTTCAGTTAGGTAATTTCGGGGACGAAATTCCTTAAGTGGGGGAGAGTTGTAACGCCCCGGGTTTAGGGGTCAGATGTTACTCGGGTAAATCGGGTTCGAGTCGTGAGTTCGTTTTAAAAATTGACTAAGCCTTGGGTTAAATTAAAAGGGTTTGATATCATTAAGGGCATGTCGGTAATTTTGAAAATAAAGAAAAGATGATAAAGGGGGGATTTTTTGAAAAGGCTTTTTCATTTCTTCTTCTTTCTCTTCATTTCACGTTAAACCCTCTAAAACCCCTAAAACACTATTCCAGCAAATCCCACCCTCATTTCAAGTGTTCTCTTCAAGGTAAGCTTATTTTTGAATTCTCCTCATTATTTTCTACATCTCCATGGCTTTAGTTTTCATAGAAACCCATTTTCAAGGTTTTGAGTTTTTAGAGTTTTTGAAGAGAAAACATGGAACTTTAAAGGATTTTCGTTTTGTTTTAATGTGTAGAGTTAAAATATGAGTTAACCTAGCCTTAAGGTTCATTATATCTCAATTTGGTTGATTTTTGTTAGGAATCCCGAATTTGGGTTTGGCGGTATTTTTTAAAGGTGTCAAACTTTGTGTTTTGGCGAGTTTTTGTGAAGAGGAGTTGGGCTGGGGTTATAGTGATATTATAAGGGTGTTTTGAGGATGTTTAGAAGTGTTTCGGGCATTGGAAGTTGTAGTTCTCTGCTGGGTATTTTGGGTGTACAAAAATGAAAAAGTTGTGTTAGCTCATGGGTTAGAAATGTGGTAAATGGGTCTTGAGATAGTGTTTTGTTTGTGGCAGTGATTTCATGGCTGAATTTTTGAGTAAATTGTTGTTTTTGGATTGACTAGAATCATGGGAAACCATTGGAGAGGCTTCGGGCATAAATCTGGGGAATTTGGAGACTTGAGCTTGGTATTCGGCTTCCGTTTGGGGTGCAACGGTGAGTGAAAATGTTTAACCTTGTTTTGCTTTCGAAATGGGACTCTTGGGGGTTTGGGTGGAGCCTTGAGGGCTCACCTAAACCCAAGTGTAAGTTACTACTCCTACCTTATTTGTTGTGTGATGATGCGTGGTTAATTGTGGTATTAACATGTGCATTGTGGATTGCGTTTATATCCGTTGTAGTTGTGTAGTCGTTGTTGATGTCGAGCCTCACTTGATGGTTTTCATAACTACGGTGATGTGTAGTCCCACCGGTAGTGACTAGTAGAAGAGTACTTTGATGTGTAGTCCCATTGGAAAACTACTAGTCGAAACGGTGATGTGTAGTCCCACCGTGTTTTGGTTGTGCTTGTGCAAACCATGTACTTATGTTGTTGTGCCTCTCATTGTGCATTTAAATGTTTTACTTAACCCTTAAGAAATGTGTTTTGAAACTGCATTGTTGATGAGTTTTAGAGCTTCGCTCACTAAGCTGTCAAGCTTACGCTCTCCTTTTTTCAACATGCAGATCGTTAGAGTTCGGGAGGCAAGCGGGCAAGGAAGGAGCTTTTTGGAGTTCTCGAGTAGCTCAAGTATGATTTACGTATTTGTAATAATGCCTAGACAATGGGGGTGTAGACTTGTTGGTGTTGGAGTTCAAACTCCTTTGTTGGCTTTTGATGTCCTAGTATGTTTGGTTGTTGATGCCATGTGGATGTATAAGTTTTGTTGGACTCATGTATGTTGGTTGGATGTTTACGCCTTGTTGGATTTGTAAACCCTGTTATGTTTTGTCTAATGCTTGTGTTTAAAGGGTTATGTCTATGAATGCTATGTGTGGTATGTTTTAGGGCATGTAAACCTTGTATGAAATGGTTGCTATGTATGCCTTTTTGCAAGTTTCTCACCTTTGTGCTTATCTTATGTTGGATTCTATGTATGCTGGGTTAAATTGCATGGTATGTTTAGTTTTGTTGGTTAAGTGTTGGATGATTAGTTGTTTGTGGCTAGGGGAGTCGTAAATTGCATTTAGAGTTGAGTCTTGGTTCGTTTTGCTGCAAATTGGAGTCTTGCAGTTCAGGGCGTATCGGTACGCCCAAGGGCCGTATCAATACTGTCCTACACTTTGGGACTCAGATTTGGCTTAGCATACCGATACACGGGGTGTATCGATACGTCAAAACCTCATTGGAAATATGAGATTTTGACGAGATTTTGGCTTATTGGTACGGGCTCTAGGCGTTTTGGTACGGTCGTTTATCGTTGACCGTGAGATGTTGACCAAGGATTGCGTATCGGTACGGCCAACCAGTGTACCGATACGGTCTCCCTAGGTTCACTTGGGAAAGTTGACCTAGTCAAGGCGTATCGATACCCTCTTCTAGTGCATCGATACAGCCTGTTGAACATAGTAAAATGGGACGTTTTAAATTGTTTTCTTGATTGCTTCTCATCGCTTGTTGTCTTTCCGCTGTCGTGTCACACATAGGATGTTTGAATGCCTTTAGACAAGATAATAATTAAAAGAAATTTTTAGGGTTGCTAACTGAGGTGGGTCCTTAACGGGGTTCATTTTGGTTTTCCCTGTGTAGCCTACTCGGACCGGTCAGTCGTCCAGACCGGGACGAGGGGGTTACAATGTGCCTAGTAGCATCATTGTCTACCATCCACTATTTTGTATTCGTAAATATATCAACTTTAAGAAATGGTCACAAAAATTATCTCATCTGCTTCTGTAGAACTAATGTTTTGATATAATAATTGAAAAATGTTTTGGACTGATTTAAAAAGAATTCAAAACTATTTCCAAAGTCCAAATAACTTGAAACTATGTTTAGGGATGTTTTCAAAAGGGTTTTACATGTTTTTCAAAGCCAAACTTAACAAAACCGTCCAGGTGTATCGAAACACCCTTAGGCGTTTCGATACGGTGCCTTCTAGTAGCAAAAACGTTTCGATACGGGTATCGAAACGGGTCTTTCCTGGATGAGGATTTTGCCCAGCGTTTCGATACGGGCTATGCCGTTTCGATACGCCTACGTGGCATCGACCACAATGGTCATAAACCCCAACGACTATTTTCCAACTAACATTTAAATGCAGAGCGTTTCGATACGGTGCCTAGCGTTTCGATACAGGCGTTTCGATACGGCCCATGGCGTTTCGATACGGATGCTCGTCAGACTGCAACGACTCTTTCTACTTGAAGAGCGTATCGAAACGGGTTCGAGCATTTCGATACGGGTAGCAGCAGAACTGCATTTATGGTGGGAAATAAAGTCCTCAATGGCTCCAATTCAACCCCAACGGCTAGTAACGGCTACAAACTCATTAAGCAGTATAAAAGGGACCTCCAAACATCAAGATATGGTTAATGCTTCAATTGTCAATCAACAAATAATCAAAAAGTGTCTTTGTACTTAAATTGTCAATTCTTGTATAGACAAACACTAGTGAGCCAAAATTTTCAAATTTGCTCAAGTGTTTTAGGTTTTGGGTGAGTGCAAATTGTGTAAACAAATACCTATTAGAGGGATTTAAGTTTGCTTATCTTTTCTCTTTTGTAAAGAGGGTTTGATCAAGGCTTTGGGTAGAAAGCTTGATCGGTGTGTAAGGGTTTCCTCCTAAGCCTAGAAAAGGAGACGAATCAATAGTGGATTGATTGGAAATCCTTAGTGGGAAGCTAAGGTAGTGGATGTAGACCTTGGTTAGAAGGTTGAACCACTCTAAAATCATTGTGTCAATTATCTTTTTAGCTTCCACGCCACATCCACCCAAAATTCCACCTCTCCACCACTTGGTGAGTGTTGAGTGTGTAAAAGTTCTATATTTTACCCCTATTTAACCCATATTTCTGCTGCATTCAAGCATAATTCATTGCACTTAGGATAGATTTCATTCATACATCACAATTATATCAAATGGCACAGTTTCTACTGAAATTGGTTGCTTTTGCAGGTAGCTGCTGTAGCAGATGAAGGGCAGTGGAGAAGCAGAGCTGGAACACTAGACTGCAGCAGAGAAGAAGTATGCTGCCATGGCCGCTGCTGTGGCAGCTAAGGACGACATCAATGGTGAAGGGAAGAAGTGAAGTGTACCTCGACAGAAAGAGAAAATCAAGCCGGTCTGTCGTGGAGCACTCTTATATTTTTCCAAGCCCTAGATCAGAATGAAAGTCAAGCCCAAAGTTCAAGGCAGAAACTCCTAGCAAGAAGGAAGGACGAATTAAAGACATATGCTCTGAAGATTTAGTCTTTAATAGAGTTGTACTTTAATTTAAACTTGTATTCTTGCCATATTAGAAAACTTGAACCCAAGGCCTATATAAAGGCATGTAATTCGACCTAGGGAGGGATATCTTATTCTCTAGCCGTCTTCCCCTAAACCTGAGTCGTTTTCCCCCTTCTCATCATGTTGTAAACTTCCCCTAGGGCTAAGGGTTGATTCTGTAAAGTAGTTGCAAGGATTGCATTGTTTTAGGATTTTTTCTGTTCAATAAAATAGATTTCAAGTTTGCTTATTATGGTTTTCAACATCTTACAAGAGTTTCGGGAGAGCATTGTGAGATTATACATTTACTTAATATCGGGAGAGTTAAGTATACGAAGGGAATAAGTACGGGTTCTCCAGTTTATGGCTGAACTATCTCGGACCTAGGGATAGGACGAGGTTAAGTGGCTAAGGAAGAATTCAACAACATCAGTGTTCATACTTCGATTCACGCCGGGAGGTATCATCAAAGACGTGTTCATCGACAAACTTGGACCTAGGGATAGGCCAAGGCACAGCAGGGATTCTTGCCAAGCTTGAAGTACTGAGTTGTGTGTTCGTTGCCGCGACAACAACAGACCACTGCCGCGACAGGTGCTGCCGCGACAGGCGCTAAGACAGAACAGAGAAGTCTTGGACTTGCAACACCTGCACTACGGAGCAGATCAATACCGCCCTACTCCTTACCCTGAATATTTTCATCTCTTATTTTCAGTATTCTTTATTACTTCGTGACAACAATTTAAACTATTTCTTTTTCCCTCTCGTGCAACAATCCAAGGTTAAAGCTATTAGCCCAGTCCCTGTGGAGACGATATCCGATACTTACGTATCACTTTACTACTTGCGTCGTGTACATTTGCACTACATTGCGATAGACTCTTTTACACGCAACAAGGTTTTGGCGCTTTTGTCGGGGACTGGCAACATATCTTTACCCTACCCTTTTACTGCACATTTTTTTATTTTATTTTTCTGCTTTTTCTTGGATTGTTCAAACTGTGCTTTCACAAGGTTTTCTATTTATGCGTAGATCGAGACGAGGAAAGGAACCTAAGTATTAGATAGATCCTGAAATCGAACGCTCGTGCAATCTTAGGAACCGACTCCGACTCGTATTAGCCAGAAATGGATACCTTGAAGAACAGTTAGAGGCCATGAACAACAAAGGGAATCCCCAGGGTCCTGAAGATCCTGTCGGAGATGGAAGGAACGGACAACCTGCCGATCCTCCTGCTGCTGCTGCATGTCGGTCATGCCGAGACTACATGATCAATGATCATGTGGAACTAGAAACCACCCTGCTAGACGTAGAAGCTGAAAATTTTGAGCTGAAACCTGTCATGTTCAGCATGATTAATAACGCTGGCCAATTTAGTGGTGCTGCTACAGAGGATGCTAGGGAGCATCTGAAAACGTTCCAGGAAATCTGTGGTTCGTTTAGACTACCAGGAGTAAATCCGGAGATACTGAGGCTTCGGTTATTTCCTCATTCATTGAGGGACAGGGTGAAAACTTGGTGGAATAAACTAACGCCGGGTTCAATACGAACTTGGGCAGATTTAACTCGTGAATTTTTGTCTCGTTTTAATCCTTCACATTTATCTGAGCGATTACTTAACGAAATTGCTACTTTTCAACAGGAAGATGACGAGCCAATGCACGAGGCTTGGGATAGATTTACCACTCTACTGAGGAACTTTCCAATGCATGGATTCCCCGTTTGGAACCAGGTAATTAAATTTTATAATGCTGCCAACTTACAGACTCGTATGAGAATTGATTCAGCAGCGAATGGATTGCTGTTGGACAAAGATCCAGATGAAGCAATGGTAGTATTGAAAAACCTGGCAAAGAATGAGGAATAGTTTCCTACAGCAAGAAGAGAGGGTAAACGAGTACTACCTGTGAAAGATTATGAGGCCGACGACTCCCCAAAAACACAGGTAGTATATCTCACAAAGGCAATGGAAAAGCTCTTGAAGAAAGATTCAAAACCTGTCTACTCTGCTGAAGAGGTATGTGAAACTTGTGATGGGAATCATAGTTCGGAAGATTGTCCGCTACAGTTAGAGGAAGGGATGTATGCTGGGAACTACAACAAACAGAACTACAATTCCAACAACTACAATCCCAACTGGAGAAAGGATCCCAAATTCTCTTGGAGCAACCCTAACAATGCCCTGAATCCTCAAGCATAGAAAACTCAAAATCAGGGGGACCTAGATTACTGACTCGGCAGCAACCACAGCAGCAGCCGCAACAGCCACCAGTTGCCACGACTAGTATATTGGAGCAGACCTTGGCTACGTTTATGTCTCAAACAGGAACTTACATTGAGAACATGAATCACTTCGTCAAGAAGACTGAGTCATTCATGGATAAAACAGAGATGCGGATGACTAATCATGAAGCTACTCTGAAATCAGTGGAGACACAGATGGGTCAGGTTTCCCAGCATATTAAACCGAGGCAGAATGGAGGATTTCCTAGCGATACTGAAAACGCTAGACAACCCACACATGAGCAGTGCAAAGCCATCACAACAAGGAGTGGGAAGAAATTACCAGGGCTAGAGAAGGAAGTTGAATCAGTTAAGGAACCAGCCCTGGAATCGACTGCCGAGAACGCTGCCCCGGCAGACAAAAAATAGCCTGTTGCCGATGAACCTGTCACGACAGCAGAAGGGACATAGGAGAAGGATGAAGAACCTAAGCCTCCTCAGATCCGAATGCAGTGGGAAGGACGCATTGCAGATTATCGTCCTCCACCTCCTTTTCCACAGCGGCTACAGAAGTTGAAACAGGAATCCCAGCTTAAGAAAATCTATGATATTTTTAAGCAGGTCCATATCAATATTCCGATGTTAGATGCTATCAAGGAGATGTCTGGTTATGCCAAATTTCTCAAGGATGCCATGTCAAAGAAATCCAGACTTGGGGAATTTGAGACGGTTAAAAGGACAGAGGGATGTATGACTATTCTACATAAGCATCCACCCTAGAAAAAGAAGGATCCTGGGAGCTTCATCATACCGTGCATAATCGGAGATAAGTTTGTGGGTAAGGCACTTTGTGATCTTGGTGCTAGTATAAATTTAATGCCCAAATCTGTTTTTCAGAAGTTAGGTATTGGAAAAGCATGGCCCACAACAGTCGTACTGCAGCTGGCAGACCGCTCTTACGTACATCCAGAAGGGAAGATAGAAGATATTATGGTAAGAGTGGATAAATTTATTTTTCCTGCTGACTTTCTTGTCTTAGATTGTGAAGCGGATGAGAATGCACCAATCATCCTGGGGCGACCCTTCTTAGCCACAGGAAGATCACTGATTGATGTAGAAAAGGGAGAACTCACTATGAGAGTAAATGATCAAGAAATCAAGCTGAACGTTCTCCAAGAAATAAAGCACGCTGATGCAGAGGAATAATGTAAGGTTATCACTGAAGTTATCCTTGACCAACCCTACATCAGGTCGGACTGCCATGACATCAAATTTGGCCACTGCCCCAGCAGCCATTTAGAAGACTGTCACGGCAGCGACGACTACAGTAGCTCCTCGGACTCTGATATATCTGATACTGAAGATCATGAGGAGGTAAACTGGATAGGTAATCATCCAGGTAAGTTATTCGAGCCCTTAAATTACATCTCGAATGAACATATAGTCCAAAAGCCATCAACGGTAGAGCCACCTGATCTAGATCTTAAGCCCCTGCCAGGGCAGCTTAAATATGTTTTTCTTGGATTAAATGATATGTTGCCCGTAATCATCTCTTCCAAGTTGATGTAGGAACAGGAACAGTAGCTGATAGGGATGCTACAGCAGCACAAAAAGGCTATTAGATGGACGATAGTTGATATCCAAGGCATCAGTCTGGCATTATGCATGCATAAAATCCTTTTAGAGGAAGACCACAAGCCGACAATTGATGCCCAGAGACGTCTAAATGATACTATGCGAGAGGTGGTTCGTAAGGAGATCATCAAATGGCTAGATGCTGGAATAATTTATACCATCTCGGATAGCAAGTGGGTGAGCCTGGTGCAGTGCCTTCCTAAGAAAGGAGGAATAACCATGGTAACCAACGAAGAAAACGAGTTAATCCCAACCAGGACTGTGACCGGTTGGAGGGTTTGTATGGACTACCGGAAGCTTAACAAAGCTACCCGGAAGGACCACTTTCCCCTACCTTTTATTGATCAAATGCTTGATAGATTAGCGGGAAAGTCTTACTACTGTTTTCTTGATGGATACTCAAGTTATAACCAAATAGCCATCGCACCGGAGGATCAAGAGAAGACGACATTCACTTGCCCATACGGTACTTACGCTTTTCAGAGGATGCCATTTGGACTTTGTAATGCACCAGCAACCTTTCAGAGGTGTATGATGGCAATATTCTCCAACATGGTGGAGGATTTTCTGGAGATATTCATGGACGATTTCTCGGTTTTTGGAGACAATTTTGAAAGCTGCCTAGGCAACCTACAGAAAGTGCTCGAGAGATGTGAGAAAGCGAACTTGGTATTGAACTGGGAGAAATGTCACTTCCTGGTGGATGAAGGGATAGTCCTAGGCCATAAAGTAAGCTGCAGCGGCATAGAAGTCGACAAAGCTAAGATCGAGGTAATCAAAAAGCTGCCGCCACCCACCACAGTCAAGGGAATCAGGAGTTTCTTAGGGCATGCTGGTTTTTATCGAAGGTTTATCGCAAACTTTTTGAAGATCACCAAACCCTTGTGCCATCTTCTAGAGCAGAACCGTCCCTTCGACTTCAACATTGAATGTATTGAGGCATTCAAGGTTCTGAAAGAAAAGCTTGTAACAGCCCCAATAGTACAGCCACCAGATTGGAAACTACCATTTGAGATCATGTGTGATGCTAGTGACTATGCTGTCGGGGTAGCACTTGGGCAGAGGAAAGACAAGCTCTTTCATGTTATATACTATGCCAGCAAAACACTGAACGACGCCCAAGTAAACTACACCACAACGGAGAAAGAACTGTTAGCTGTGGTGTTTTCAATTGACAAGTTTCGTTCATATATACTTGGAACGAAGGTCATAGTCCACACAGACCACTCTGCATTAAAGTATTTGTTCGCCAAAAAGGATGCAAAGCCTAGACTGATACGTTGGATTCTGCTACTACAAGAGTTCGACTTGGAGATCAAGGACAAAAAGGGGACAGAGAACCAAGTTGCAGATCACTTGTCAAGGTTAGAGAAGGGAAAGAGTCTCCCAACAGACAAGACACACATACTGGAGACCTTCCTTGACGAGCAGCTGTTCGCTGCCATAAGCACTGCCGCGACAACCACAACGGCAGGTAAGTTTTCTGAACTCCCCTGGTATGTTGATTTCGTTAATTATTTAGTTAGCAGAATAACTCCTCCTGACCTTAACTATCAAACTAGGAAGAGGTTCCAAAATGATGTTAAGCATTATTATTGGGACGAACCTCTTCTTTTCAAATATTGTGCAGATCAGGTTATTAGGAGATGCGTACCACAGGATGAATAGGAAGCTGTGCTTCATCACTGCCATGCTTCACAATATGAAGGACACTTAGGTGGTAACAAAACTGCTGCCAAGGTTTTGCAGTCGGGATTTTATTGGCCGTCACTGTTCAAGGATGCCCAGGCATTCTACAAAAACTGTGACAAATGTCAACAGACTGGAAACATCTCAAAGAGACATGAGATGCTGCTGCAAAACATTCTTGAAGTCGAAATCTTCGACGTTTGGGGGATAGATTTTATGGGACCATTCCCAGCATCATGTGGGAACTTATATATCCTCCTGGCAGTGGACTATGTGTCCAAATGGGTTGAAGCGATCGCTACTCAGGAAAATGATGCCAAGACGGTTCAGAGGTTTTTTGCATAAAAACATATTTTCCAGATTTGGCATCCCCAAGGCGATCATTAGTGATGAAGGGAGGCATTTTGATAATAGGGTTATAGCTGCTGCCTTAAAGAAATACGGTGTCAACCATCGGATCGCAACAGCTTACCACCCTCAAACCAATGGACAGGCTGAAATATCAAACAGAGAGGTTAAGAACATTCTTGAAAAGATGGTTAAGCCAACTCGGAAGGACTAGTCTCTACACCTCAATGATGCATTATGGGCCTACATAACAGCACTCAAAACTCCATTGGGAATGTCACCCTACCAGTTGATTTATGGACTTGGAAAAAGCATACTGGGCCATCAAGGTAGTGAATATGGACTTGGAAAAAGCAGGACAGAAAAGGCTTCTTGATTTGAATGAGATAGAAGAAATTCGAGCAATGGCCTATGACAACGCAAGGATCTACAAAGACAAGACAAAGAAGTGGCATGACAAGAAGTTGCTGCCACGACAGTTCTGCCCAGGGCAGCTTGTGTTGTTGTTCAATTTTAGGTTGAAACTCTTCCCAGGGAAGCTGAAATCTAGGTGGTCCGGCCCATTCCAAGTGGTGCAAGTTTTTCCCCACGGTGCCATCACAATCAGATCTTTAAAAGACGGGCACCAATTTAAAGTCAACAGACAAAGATTGAAGCACTATCAGGGGACTGAAGCCCCAAGAATGCAGGAAGTGGTTACTTTAGGAGATGCCCCTCCTAGCATCCCTAATTTAACCTAATTTTATTTTATTTATTATTTATTATTTATTTATATATATTAGGTAATTAGAATTATTTTATTTTTAGGAACTAAGTTTTTATTTTTATTATTTTAGGAAATAAAGGAGACAAGGAAAAGAGGAGAAGTGAATTCAGCCCACCATCTTTCCATCAGCCCAAAAAGCCCAAATTAGGAGCATGTCGTTACAGCTGCCGCGACAGACGCGGAAAATCCAGCCTGTCAACACGCTGTCGCGGCAGACACGCAAACGCGTAACAGACGCACAGCAGACACGGAAACGCGTGACAGACGCGTCAGAAACCGCGTAACAGTTGGCCCCGTTATTCGCACCTGCCGTTACAGCTCCAACAGGCAGCAAACTCCCCTCTATATAAACCCTGTTTTACTATTCATTTTTCACTCACTTTACTCTCTCTACTTGTTTCCTCTAGAATTTCATTCGCTTCATTTTCTTTTCTACAGTCCTTGCAATATGAGTACCAGAAATACCCGCCGTAGTGCTGGCTCAGGATCTGCCCCAGCAGCATCTACTCCCAGCTCTTTCCAGGCCAGAGACATGTGGGAGGAGAAAGGCTTCATTTACAGCACAAGAACGGAGAATCTCGGGCTACAACCGTTCATAGCCCACAAGATCAGAGCCCTGCAGTGGCAGATGTTTGCCGAGCCATCGACAACAGGGAGGCGACAACAGTAATGGTTCGAGGAAAGGAGGTACCTTTTGAGCCCGAATATATCAACACCCTCTACGGGTTCTATGTTGGGAAAAGGGAAGACGACCACCAAAGATTTGTGGAAAGCTTAGAGCCGGCAGATTACGATATTGTTATGGCAGAACTTACCGACGAAGGTACCGAGTGGAATACCGATCCTAAGCATCCAAGGACGATAAAACGAGTTCAACTCACTCCGGAAGCCAATCTTTGGAACGCATTCATCAAGAAGAGGATTGTGCCCTCCTCGCACAACACAACGATAGACCAACCAAGGTTAGCCTTCATCCATTCAATTCTAAATGAGAGGCCTATTAACGTTGGTAGATATGCTCGGGAGGGAATATTAGATTGTGCATACCGGCCGTCATGACCACTCTTCTACCCATACCTCATTACTGCCCTCTGCCGTGGCCACAATGTACTGGAAGTTGTCGAGGATTTGAGAGTCCGAGGAAAAGGATGGACAGAAAGGAACATCCTCAGCCTGATGGAACTCAAAGCTGCCACACCCCCGTCGTCCTTCGACCCCACTGTCGCGGCAGGTGAGCCGACAGAGCCCACCCAAACTTTTCATGCCGCCACAGAACCCAGGCAGCCCACCGCAGCAGCTCCCCCAGCAAACTCCTCAACACAAATCCTTGCTGCCCTGCAGAAAATGGAAGAACGACAGTTGGGCCTGATGAGCTTCATCCGAGACTTCACCACAGCAACGATACACTTCATTAAAACTAATCTTAATTTTCCTGATGTACTATTCCCTACCTTCCCCGACCATTATTTTGCTTCCCCCACACCTACCCATACCCCTACCCCTACTGCCACACCGAAAACACCATCTATCGCATCCACCCCAACCCCGGCCACAACAGCTGCAGGCGGCAGCTGCACAGTCAAAACATCTGCCAGGGGAGCCAAGAGAAAAGAGCCAATGTCCGACCTAGACAGATATATAGTTGGTTTCTCTTCCTCCGAAATTTGGGCGGCATCCGATGACGAGCCCTCTGTCAAGAGGAACTTGTCCAAGGACTTCACCCCGGTGAAATGGCAGAAACCAGGCTTCAGAGTCGACCCATCTGACCAAGGAAAATCTGCCAACGGCAGCAGCAGTAGTAGCAGCAGCGGTAGAAGCAGCAGCAACAGCTCCGAGGAGGTTCAGGTATTGGAGAAACAACCCCATATCTCCCCTACCCGCATCCAACCTCCAAGGGAAGCCAAAAACAAGAACACCTCTGCCTCTTTAATCCATCTGTCGGCACCAACAAGGAAAGTCACTGCCCATCGGCAGATTCGAATCAGCAGCAGCAGCGACGACAGCGCTTGAAAATTTAAGTTTCTTTTCTCATATTTGTTGTCTGCCATTTTTTTATATTTGTGATGTTGTTTTTCTTTTTCTTTTTCATTCTGTCATTTGCATTGAGGGCAATGCAACCCTTGAGTTTGGGGGTGGCATCCCTCCATTAATGAAGTATCTTTAAGTTTAAAAATTGTGTCTTTTAGTTAGTTTATTTTTGCTATAAAAAATTGAAATTTTGGCTTAAGTCTTTGAACTTCACTTACCTGCCACGACATATGCTGTCGTGACAGTGCCTTTAGGAAATTTTAGGATCTGTTTAGAGCCTTGCTATGATTCTACCCTGTAAAACACTCTTTGTGACACTTATGTTGTTTAGATTACTTTAGTACACTGGAATAGGAATGTTTACCCGCTTGAACTTGCCCCTAGAGGTGCCTATCACCGGCTCTAGAAAAAAAATATTCAGACTCAATAGCTTGCAAAACTGCCTTGCACATATTTTAGGAGATTTATTTTTGAGCTAAGTTAGAAAAAACTAAAGGAGCCTAAGAATTGCCTCCAGAAAAGATGCAGTCAAATAAAGAGTCAGAAAAAACTAAAGGAGCCTAAGAATTGCCTCCAGAAAAAAAATTGAAATGGCATAACCTCAAGTTTGTAGACATAACTATTCTGGTATACTAAGGTAGTCTAGATGCATAAGCATTCACAAAACCCACACACATCACAAGAATTATAGCATGGTTCCGAATAAGTCCAGAAATGCCCGACAAGGTACTACTCTTGATAGACTACAAGTGGTAGGTAATATAGAGTTCGCTGACTTAAGCCAAAGAAAAAAAAATAGCATTATTAAGTTAGGTCTAAATTGCTTGGGGGCAAGAAAAAACTTGAGTTTGGGGGTGTGTTGAGTGTGTAAAAGTTCTATATTTTACCCCCTATTTAACCCATATTTCTGCTGCATTCAAGCATAATTCATTGCATTTAGGATAGATTTCATTCATACATCACAATTATATCAAATGGCACAGTTTCTACTGAAATTGGTTGCATTTGCAGGTAGCTGATGTAGCAGATGAAGGGCAGTGGAGAAGCAGAGCTGGAATACTGGACTGCAGCTGAGAAGAAGTATGCTGCCATGGCCGCTAAGGACGACATCAATGGTGAAGTGAAGAAGTGAAGTGGACCTCGACAGAAAGAGAAAATCAAGCCAGTTTGTCATGGAGCACTCTTATATTTTTCCATGCCCTAGATCAGAATGAAGGCCAAGCCCAAAGTTCAAGGAAGAAACTCCTAGCAAGAAGGAAGGACGAATTAAAGACATATGCTCTGAAGATTTAGTCTTTAATAGAGTTGTACTTTAATTTAAACTTGTATTCTTGCCATATTAGAAAACTTGAACCCAAGGCCTATATAAAGGCATGTAATTCAACCTAGGAAGGGATATCTTATTCTCTAGTCATCTTCCCCTAAACCCTAGTCGTTTTCCCCCTTCTCATCATGTTCTAAACTTCCCATAGGGCTAAGGGTTGATTCTGTAAAGTAGTTGCAAGGATTGCATTGTTTTAAGATTTTTTCTGTTCAATAAAATAGACTTCAAGTTTGCTTATTATGGTTTTCAACATCTTACAAGAGTTTCGGGAGAGCATTGTGAGATTATACATTTACTTAATATCGGGAGAGTTAAGTATACGAAAAGAATAAGTACGGGTTCTCCAGTTTATGGTTGAACTATCTCGGACCTAGGGATAGGACGAGGTTAAGTGGCTAAGGAAGAATTCAACAACATCGGTGTTCATCCTTCGATTCACGCCGGGAGGTATCATCAAAGACGTGCTCATCGACAAACTTGGACCTAGGGATAGGCCAAGGCACATAAGGGATTCTTGCCAAGCTTGAAGTACTGAGTTGTGTGTTCGCTGCCGCGACAACAACAAACCACTACCGCGACAGGTGCTGCCGCGACAGGGGCTAAGACAGAACAGAGAAGTCTTGGACTTGCAATACCTGCACTACAGAGCAGATCAATACCGGCCTACTCCTTACCCTGAATATTTTCATCTCTTATTTTCAGTATTCTTTATTACTTCGTGACAACAATTTAAACTATTTCTTTTTCCCTCTCGTGTAGCAATCCAAGGTTAAAGTTATTAGCCCAGTCCCTGTGGAGATGATATCCGATACTTACGTATCACTTTACTACTTGCGTCGTGTACACTTGCACTACATTGCAATAAACTCTTTTAACGCAACAGTGAGCAAGATCGGTTGAAGGAATCGAGCACCTTTCAACTCAACAATTGGTATCAGAGCTTGGCTCAATTGAAGAGGATTAACATCCTATTGAGAAGATCCAGCAAGCTCGATCATCACTTCATACAACCGGCTCAATGGCGCAATCCATCGACAAACCGCCTTTCTTCGACGGTACCTACTATGCCCATTGGAAGATAAAGATGAAGTTCTTCATCAAGTCTAGAGACTACAAGCTATGGGACATAGTTGAAGATGGTTCGTCCGTGCCTCAACGAAGCAAAGCGGAGTGGAGTGCCGACGATCGCAAGAAGTTGGAGCTAAATTGCAAGGCCTTGCACATCCTATTTTGTGCATTTGGCCCATCCATCTATGAGAAGATGTCTTCTTGTGAGAGTGCCAAGGAGGTATGGGACAAGCTTGAAGTCACATACGAGGGAACCGATGAAGTCAAGGAAACCAAGATTGGTCTCCTCACATTAGAGTATGAGAACTTCAAGATAGATCCGGAAGAGAACATCGAGAAGATGTTTGATAAGTTCTCCACAATCACCAATGGTCTCAAGGGCTATGGAGAAGCCATTCCGGGGGAGAAACTTGTCCGAAAGCTCATCTACTCACTTCCCGAGTCTTGGGACTCAAAGAGGACCGCCATCATCGAAGCCAAAAATTTGAAGACCTTGAAGCTTGATGAACTCATGTGGTCACTCCTTACTCATCAAATCATGAAGAAGAACAAAGAAGATGAGAAGAAGAAGGAAGAAATTAGAGCTATGGGAGAGAAGAAACTCAAGGGACTTGGCATCAACACCAATGCCATTGCTCTCAAGTCCTCCACTTGCCATCATGTTTATTCAAGTGAAGAGGAGGATGAAGAAGAAGAGATAGTTCATCTCTTCAAGAAGTGTGCCCCGTTCATGAAGAAAGCCTTAAGAGAGCTTGAACGAGAATCCATGAAAAAGGAGAGGGCAAGCACTTCAAGCCATAAGAAGAAGGCATATGTGGCTACTTGGAGTGATGAGGACTCCACCGACGATGAATAAGCCAACCTTTGCCTTATGGCCATCGAAGAAGATTTAAGGGTAACTTCTAATTCATCTACTTCATGTTCTTACTCTTTTGATGAATTACAAGATGCCTACGATGATTTGGTTTTAGAGTTTAAAAATCACATTTTGAAAAACAATAAATTGATTTCAAAGTTGAAGATTCAAAATGATTTGATTTCTAAAACCAAACTTGAACTTGAAGCAAAACTCGAAGAGTTTGAACTAAAATGTTTTGATTTACAAAATTTGCTTCATAAAGTTCAAGAAGAAAAAGATTTGATTTCCAAAGAGCTTGAAAAGAAAAATAGTTTTGGAAATTCAAATTTTTATGTAAGTCAATCTAGTGCCCCTAGATTTGTAAAAGGAAAATGTTTTAGAAGTATTTGGGTCCCAAAAGGACTTAGTACTTCAATTAAAAAGGATGAAATTGAAAAATAGATTCCTAAGGGGACTAAAGTTTGTGCTACTAACGTTTATGGATCCAAAGCAATTTGGATACCAAAAATTACTTGATTGTCTTTTGCTAGGTGTGATGGAGAGTGATCAACAAGTCAAACCTTGAGGGGGAGCTCCATGCACACAAGGAAGAACACTTGAAGAATGAAGGCTTCACATCCTCCCTTGGGTTCAAGTGTTGGTAAAAATCTAGTTGCTTTATTTATTTAATTTGATTTATTTTCATTTCAACTAGATTATGATCATATATGTTGGACTAACATTTTGATGATTCTTTGAGTAAGGGGGCATTTTAAAAACCAAATTCTTATTTTTGTCAAAAAAAATTCACCTCTATTGTTACTTTGAACTTAATGTTTTAAATTCTTTTTGATATAACAAAAAGGGGGAGAAATGGTTTGAAAAATTGAATTTTCAATTTAATAAGGGGGAGCTTTATTTGATTTCATATATATAATCTCTTATTCACATTTTTAAAGTTAAAGGGGGAGAATCCCAAAGAATTTTTCAAGTTGGTTTTATTATATCAAAAAGGGAGAGATTGTAGAACTAATGTTTTGATATAATAATTGAAAAATGTTTTGGACTGATTTAAAAAGAATTCAAAACTATTTCCAAAGTCTAAATAACTTGAAACTATATTTAGGGATGTTTTCAAAAGGGTTTTACATGTTTTTCAAAGCCAAACTTAACAAAACCGTCCAGGTGTATCGAAACACCCTTAGGCGTTTCGATATGGTGCCTTCCAGTAGCAAAAACGTTTCGATACAGGTATCGAAACGGGTCTTTCCTGGATGAGGATTTTGCCCAACGTTTCGATACGGGCTATGCCGTTTCGATACGCCTACGTGGCACCGACCACAACGGTCATAAACCCCAACGGCTATTTTCCAACTAACATTTAAATGCAGAGCGTTTCGATACGGTGCCTAGCGTTTCGATACGGGCATTTCAATAGGGCCCATGGCGTTTCGATACGGATGCTCGTCAGACTGCAACGGCTCTTTCTACTTGAAGAGCGTATCGAAATGGGTTGAAGCATTTCGATACGGGTAGCAGCAGAACTGCATTTATGGTGGGAAATAAAGTCCTCAACAGCTCCAATTCAACCCCAACGGCTAGTAACGGCTACAAACTCATTAAGGAGTATAAAAGGGACCTCCAAGCATCAAGATATGGTTAATGCTTCAATTGTCAATCAACAAATGATCAAAAAGTGTCTTTGTACTTAAATTGTCAATTCTTGTATAGACAAACACTAGTGAGCAAAAATTGTCAAATTTGCTCAAGTGTTTTAGGTTTTGGGTGAGTGCAAATTGTGTAAACAAATACCTATTAGAGGGATTTAAGTTTTCTTATCTTTTCTCTTTTGTGAAGAGGGTTTGATCAAGACTTTGGGTAGAAAGCTTGATCGGTGTGTAAGGGTTTCATCCTAAGCCTAGAAAAGGGGACGAATCAATAGTGGATTGATTGGAAATCCTTAGTAGGAAGCTAAGGTAGTGGATGTAGACCTTGGTTAGAAGGTTGAACCACTCTAAAATCATTGTGTCAATTATCTTTTTAGCTTCCACACCACATCCACCCAAAATTCTACCTCTCCACCACTTGGTGAGCAAGATCGGTTGAAGGAATCGAGCACCTTTCAACTCAACAGCTTCAACCAAATTAAAAATTTGGCTTAACATGATTAACGACATTTATTTTGCCCAAATTAATATTTAGCTTAACAGGATGGTCATTTCTCATTGAAATTTCTACACTAAGTTATATGGTGGCTCAATGTGTCATCATAATTGGAGATAAAAATCGTGGGCATAGTCAATGAATAATGCACCAAGTAGGTTCCTATGAAAGAGAGGTGGTGTAAAAGGCACTCTTAAATACCAAGTCTTTGATAGGACCAATCCTAGACATGCACTTTTACCTTATACCAACAATCAATTATGGAGTCTGCCACACATAAAATAATTTTCATTTTCCTTCTTTTTTCAAAATATTATTTTAAGTTTGTAACCAACTTCAATCATGCTTAAAGCACAACTCACAAAATTATGTAAGCATAGATATTAGGCATACAAATAATAATTCAATATTATAGCATAGATAAATAAAATTATTATCTAAAAGCATCCTCAAAAATTCATAGACAATACATACCTATTTTAGCAGTAGAGTTCAAATTATGATGTACAAACAACATCGCGACTGTAAAGGGACACACTAGAGTACTGCACGGACAGCGTAACAACAACAACAACACCAACGAAAATCTTTGTTAAGAGGTCGTAGGTTTTCGATTTAAAATAGGAAATGGGAAAAATATCCTTAAGATTGTAGGAAAAATGTTTGGTTAAACCGAAAAATGGTTGAAAATAAGACTTGCTTGAGGCGTGCACTAGACACTGTCCTTAAGGATATTTCGCGGTGAAGTGTACCCTCCGAGATTCAACAAGCACTTCTGCCAAAGCAGGCAACAGAAAGAGCAAAGAACCAATGGATACTCAGCTTTTAAAAGGTGTTTAAAATGAGAGAGATGAGAAGAAAGTAGATGATAATACTTTTGGATGAATTATGAAGGCATATGTGCATGGTATTTATAATACCATGCATGTCCAAAAAGGCATTTAAAAATAGCAATTAGTCAAGGGCAAATCAGTCAAAAATAAAATGAATGGTTAAGAATAAAGATGATTTTATTTAAAATAAATGGTTAAGATTAATTAGAAAAATGAATGGTTAAAAATGAATATAATTTCATTTTAAAATGGATGGTTAAAAATTAACTTTAAAAATAATAAATAAATAGTAAAAATAGATCGAGCCTCTAGTACACACGCTTAGGACAAACTAATGATTTAGATTTCTTGGCCAAATCTCGTGTGCGCGCAACCACCATCATATTTTTCTCTTACAAGTTTAATACTAAATTTTTATATTTAAAGACAAAACAAATAATATAAAAAAATATGTAGAATTCTTTAAAATATACTAAGTAAATTTATATTTTTACAACATATTCTACATGTACTAATATACAATATATACATATTGCTACAAAGCTCTTATCTAGATTCACCTATCGATTGGACATGCTAAATTAATTTTGAATATGATCAATTATAAAGCTACTAGCTATAAAGATTGAGTTTAAAAAATTAAATATATTAGCAATAAATTAGTCTAGCAGCATGAAGCACTAAATTTTTATACTATAAAAAATAAATATATGTACAAAATATATTTTTGAATAGTTTTTATCAGGAGAGAGAGAATTTTGCTTTTGTTGGGTTGTGTGGTGTTCGATTCGTTCAACCGATTATGCTCACCAAGTGGTGGAGAGGTGGATATTTGGGTGGAAGGGTTTAGGAAGCTAGAAAGAATAAAGACACAATGATTTTAGAGTGGTTCGGCCTTCTAATAAGCACCTACATCCACTACCTTAGCTCCCCACTAAGGATTTCACAACCAATTCCACTAATTGATTCGTCCCCTTTTCTAGGCTTAGGAGGAAACCCTTTACACCGATCAAGCTTTTACCCAAAGCCTTGATCAAAACCCTCTTTTACAAAGAGAAACAAGAAGCAAACTTAAACCCTCTAATAGGTGTTTGTTTGCACAATTAAGCTCTCACCCAAAACCTAAAACACTTGAGCAAATTTGACAATTTTGGCTCACTAGTGTTTGTCTATACAATAATTGACACTTTAGGCTCTAAGACAATTCTTGATCATTGGTTGATTGACAATTGAAGCATTAGCCTTCTCTTGATGCTTGGAGGTCCCTTTTATACTCCCAATTGAGTTTGTAGCCGTTACTAGCCGTTGGGATCAAATTGGAGCCGTTGAGGACTTTAATTCCCACCATAAATGCATTCTGCAGCTCCCCGTTTCGAAACGCTCGAAGCCGTTTCGAAACACTCTCAATGTAGAAAGAGCCATTGCAGTCTGTCAGGGCATCCGTTTCGGAACGCCTCCTGGCCGTTTCGGAACGCCTCATGTCCGTTTCGGAATGCCTCCTGGCCGTTTCGAAACTCGTATCGAAACGCTATAGTCCCGTATCGAAACGCCTGCATTTAAAAGTTGGTTGGGAAAATAGCCGTTGGGGTTTATGACCGTTGGGGTCATTGCCACGTGGGCGTATCGAAACGACCTAGCCCGTTTCGAAACGCTGGGCAAAAATCAAGTCCAGGGAAAGCCCGTTTCGAAACACGTTTCCAAACGAATATGCTACTGGAATCCCATGTTTCGAAACGCCCTAAGGTGTTTCGAAACACCTGGACTGGTTTGTATAAATTGGCCTTTGAAACACATTAAAAACCCTTTTGAAAACTTCCTAAACACAATTTCAAGTTGTTTGGACTTGGTAAATGTTTTAAATACTTTTTAAATCAGTCCAAAACATTTTTCAATTATTATATCAAAACATTAGTTCTACAATCTCTCCCTTTTTGATATAATAAAACTCACTTGAAAAATTGTTTGGGATTCTCCCCTTTTAACTTTAAAAATGTGAATAAGAGACTAAAGATATGAAATCAAATAAAGCTCCCCCTTATTCATTTGAAAATTCAATTTTTCAAACCATTTCTCCCCCTTTTTGTTATATCAAAAAGAATTTAAAACATTAAGTTCAAAAATAACAATAGAGGTAAAAGTTTGACAAAGGTAAGAATTTGGTTTTAAAATGGCTCCCCCTTACTCAAAGCATCATCCAAATGTTAGTCACAACATATATGATCATCTAGTTGAATTTAAACAAAGATAAACAAATAAAATCAAAAACAACTAGAATTTTACCACACTTGAACTCAAGGTAGGATGTGAAGCCTTCCTTCTTCAAGTGTTCTTCCTTGTGTGCATGGAGCTCCCCCTCAATGTTTGACTTGTTGAACATCTCCATCACACCTAGCAAAAGACAATCAAGTAACTTTTGGTATCCAAATTGCTTTGGATCCATGAACGTTAGTAGCACAAAATTTTGACCCCTTAGGAATCCATTTTTCAATGTCATCCTTTTTAATTGAAGTGGTTAGTCCTTTTGGGACCCAAACACTTCTAAAACATTTACCATTTTTAAATCTAGGGGCACTAGATTGTCTAACATAAAAATTTGATTTTCCAAAATTGTTTTTATTTTCAAGCTCTTTGGAAATCAAATCTTTTTCTTCTTGAACATTTTGAAGCAATTTTTGTAAATCAAAACATTTTAATTCAAACTCTTCAAGTTTTGCTTCAAGTTCAAGTTTGGTTTTGGAAAGCAAATCATTTTGAATTTTTAACTTTGAAACCAATTTTTTGTTTTTCAAAATGTGGCTTTTAAAATCTAAAACCAAATCATCATAGGCATCTTGTAATTCATCAAAGGAATAAGAACATGAAGTAGATGAATTAGAAGTTACCCTTGAATCTTCTTCGATGGCCATAAGGCAAAGGTTGGCTTGTTCATCGTCGGTGGAGTCTTCATCACTCCAAGTAGCCAAATGTGCCTTCTTCTTATGGCTTGAAGTGCTTGCCCTCTCCTTTCTCGTAGGTTCTCGTTCAAGCTCTCTCAAGGCTTTCTTCATGAACGGGGCACACTTCTTGAAGAGATGAACTATCTCTTCTTCTTCATCCCCCTCTTCACTTGAGTAGACATGATGGCAAGTGGAGGATTTGAGAGCCATGGCACTAGCATTGATGCAAAGCCCTTTGATTTTCTTCTCTCCCATAGCTCTAATTTCTTCCCTTTTCTTCTCCTCTTCCTTGTTCTTCTTCATAATTTGATGAGTGAGAAGAGACCCCATAAGTTCATCAAGCTTCAAAGTCTTCAAATTTTTGGCTTCGATGATGGCGGTCCTCTTTGAGTCCCAAGACTCGGGAAGTGAGTAGATGAGCTTTCGAACAAGCTTTTCTTCCGGGATGGCTTCTCCAAAACCTTTAAGACCGTTGGTGATGGTGGAGAACCTATCAAACATCTTCTCGATGTTCTCTTCCGGATCCATTTTGAAGTTCTCATACTCCAAGGTTAGGAGCCCAATCTTGGTCTCCTTGACTTCATTTGTCCCCTCGTATGTGACTTCAAGCTTGTCTCATACCTCCTTGGCACTCTCACAAGAAGACATCTTCTCATAGATGGTTGGGCCAAAAGCACAAAACAAGATGTGCAAGGCCTTGCAATTGAGCTCCATCTTCTTGCGATCGTCGGCACTCCACTCCGCTTTACTTCTTTGAGGCACGAACGGACCATCTTCAACTATGTCCCATAGCTTGTAATCTCTTGACTTCAAGAAGAATTTCATCTTTGTCTTCCAATGGGCATAGTGGTCTCCGTCAAAGAAAGGCGGTTTGTCGATTGATTGTGCCATTTGAGTCGGTTGATGAACTAGTGATCGAGCTTGCCGGATCTTCTCAATAGGATGTTAATCCTCTTCGATTGAGCCAAGCTCTGATACCAATTGTTGGGTTGTGTGGTGCTCGATTCGTTCAACCGATTATGCTCACCAAGTGGTAGAGAGGTGGATATTTGGGTGGAAGGGTTTAGGAAGCTAGAAAGAATAAAGACACAATGATTTTAGAGTGGTTCGGCCTTCTAATAAGCACCTACATCCACTACCTTAGCTCCCCACTAAGGATTTCACAACCAATTCCACTAATTGATTCGTCCCCTTTTCTAGGCTTAGGAGGAAACCCTTTACACCGATCAAGCTTTTACCCAAAGCCTTGATCAAAACCCTCTTTTACAAAGAGAAACAAGAAGCAAACTTAAACCCTCTAATAGGTGTTTGTTTGCACAATTAAGCTCTCACCCAAAACCTAAAACACTTGAGCAAATTTGACAATTTTGGCTCACTAGTGTTTGTCTATACAATAATTGACACTTTAGGCTCTAAGACAATTCTTGATCATTTGTTGATTGACAATTGAAGCATTAGCCTTCTCTTGATGCTTGGAGGTCCCTTTTATACTCCCAATTGAGTTTGTAGCCGTTACTAGCCGTTGGGATCAAATTGGAGCCGTTGAGGACTTTAATTCCCACCATAAATGCATTCTGCAGCTCCCCATTTCGAAACGCTCGAAGCCGTTTCGAAACACTCTCAATGTAGAAAGAGCCGTTGCAGTCTGTCAGGGCATCCGTTTCGGAACGCCTCCTGGCCGTTTCGGAACGCCTCATGTCCGTTTCGGAACGCCTCCTGGCCGTTTCGAAACTCGTATCGAAACGCTATAGTCCCGTATCGAAACGCCTGCATTCAAAAGTTGGTTGGGAAAATAGCCGTTGGGGTTTATGACCGTTGGGGTCATTGCCACGTGGGCGTATCGAAACGGCCTAGCCCGTTTCGAAACGCTGGGCAAAAATCAAGTCCAGGGAAAGCCCGTTTCGAAACACGTTTCGAAACGAATATGCTACTGGAATCCCCTGTTTCGAAACGCCCTAAGGTGTTTCGAAACACCTGGACTGGTTTGTATAAATTGGCCTTTGAAACACATTAAAAACCCTTTTGAAAACTTCCTGAACACAATTTCAAGTTGTTTGGACTTGGTAAATGTTTTAAATACTTTTTAAATCAGTCCAAAACATTTTTCAATTATTATATCAAAACATTAGTTCTACAGCTTTTAATAGGTGTTAAACTCACAACCTAGGATCGAGAGAATGATGTTACTGCGAGCTTTTAATTACATGCTCTAGAGATTATTGATGACAAAATATATATTTAAATATTTAATTATAATGACTCGTTCATTTTAAATATATATATATATATATATTTCAAATTGTTTAAATTCTCTTCGTTTTATTTTTTTAAAAATACAATTATAATGCTATTCAAAAAATATCATTACAATTTAATTATTTATGAGATAAAAGTTAAAATATAAATATAAATATAAATATAAATATTAAAATATTTGATATACTTTAATTTATACAAACAATATGGGTTAGCTATTTTATGTATTGTAAAAGAAGTGTTACAGCCACAGGGGATTGATTATATGGTTTAATAAATAATTTTGCATCTCTAAAAGCTAGGAAAATAAAATCTATAGTTGTGTCTGCAAAAAGATTTTTGTTTATGTCAGATATAAGTAAATAATATTTGGATCAAATTATTAAAGAAATATTACAGGGGATTGATTATATACATGTAATTTTTTAAGAAATATTTTGGATATTAAAATTTTATAAGATTAAAAAATAATGTTGTTAAAAGTAAATAATTTTACAATATGTAATATGTATACATTAGATTTGTTAAAATATGTAAATAAATTTTAAAACATAAAATATAAAAATATGTATTAGAATTAAATGAAAACAACATTTAAAGTATAATTATTTTATTTTTTTTTAGTGAGACCAGATACATTAAATGAAATAAAATTAAAAATAAATTTCAAAAAATCGAACAAAAAATTTAGGCTACCAAAATCCTCATTAAAAATTACAATAAATCTTAATTATAATTTCCACAATATATTTTGCAATGTTTAAGATGGTAGAGTGGGGCTTTTTTCAAGTAAAAGATAACATAATTAACACAAAAATTTTAACTGATAAGTTCTAAAGCATTAAGTCTACAGATGGCAATATTGATTGTGGACTATATTTGGTAGATGAGTGAAAAGTGACACCAACACTACTAACCCCATAACACACATATGTAACCTAACTTTTCTTCCAATCCATTGTTCTATTTACCAAAGGAGCAATTTTAACATTTCAACAAAAGAAGAATAAGCAATTTTAACATTAATTTGGACATTGAAATTCAATAATAGATGCATCATAAAGTTCGAAAAGTAATATTTTGACAAGTATTGTAACAACTCAGATTTTTGAGCAGATGTCTGTGCGTTGACTTGAGCCATGGATTTTTTTTTTTATTAGTCAAGGTAGTTGGGTCTTTTGGGCTAAGATTGGACTTATTTGAATTAGAATTGGATTTATATTGAGGTACAGAGGACTTTTGATTAAGGGGTGAAAGGAGGAGGACCTTAAGGTAATTAGACCATATATGAAAAACATGTCTGCATTAAGTTTAGGGTAAACTACTGTTGCGATTGTTTTTGAAAACCCGTTTGTTGAAAAACAACATGACGATTAGGGTTTTAGAAATCAAGATTTTTTAATTAATTTGATCTTGAAAATAAGGGTTTTTTTAAATTTTAATCAAATTTTCTTTATTTTCTTAAAAATCTCTTTGGAGTCGCCACCGGTCATTTTGGTAGACCGGACACCATAAAAACGGACCATAGATTCTTTTAATAAAATTCAGGTTCGGGAGTCGGTTACGTGTAGGGAAGGGTTAGCACCCCCTACAAACGCCTGTTATCGGTACCTTATTAATTCCACGTGGCATTTTGACATTTCGAACATTAATCTGAATTTAATTAAATCTTTAATCGTTAAATGGATTCCATTTCGAATGAGGATATCCTTTTGTAAGAAAATACATTTTGGACGAATATAAGTTTTGAAACGTCCAAATACATTAGGACACTTCAATTTATATTCAAAATGTATCTCAACCCACAAGGTTTAATGCATGTCCAATTATTTTGTTGTCTATTTTAAGTATGACCTAATTAGGGCTCCATTAATTAATTAATTAAAATTTTATGAATATTATTAATTTTTGGGCTTTTATGGTAACACCCAAATAATTGGACACTACACATATTAGGCCCAAAAGTAACAATATTCCTAGATTCAGTATCATTAATTATTTAATCCCATTTTTAATTTTATTTAAACTAACTATAGGTGATTTCCATTTTCTATGTTTAAATGAAACATTGAATCTCTTACTTAAATATTCCATTGGCCAACATCACATTACAATGTGATACTAATCAACTTAGAATATTTAAGCCTTATTCAATAATTCATTTATTTTCTATAATGTTCTTTCTTAGTAATTTAATTTAGTAATTTAATTGTTTGATTTAAGTTAAATAACTTAAATGCTAAAGGCTCTAATTGTTTATTCTAAATGAATTACTCACCTATACAAGTATACTACATGCTAATTTTAAAAATATGCAAACATACAAATGATTTAAACAATTAAAATTAAATTAATAATGGAATTCAGGATAAAATTGCAAAGAAAACAAACTTTGAAACTAATTTTTATAGAAATAGTGACCAAAATGAATTACAATTACAAAGCCCAAGGACCAGAACACGAATTAACCCAAAAATTTTAAAATTCGTGGATCCTCTATACCCGACCCGGTTTCGTCGCTCGAATCCTCCATGACCCGCCTCAAAACGACGTCGTTCCAGGGATGCTATAAATGCCCCTTTTGCCCGAAATTTTTTCTCTTTTCCCCTTATTTCTGGTTTTGAACTCTCTCTCTAACCCTCTATCTCTCTAAATACTCTCACCACAAATACCTTTAACCCAAAAACTTTCACAAAAATGGATCAAAACTCAGATTCTTATTGTGTTCTTCGTTCATTCTTCATTTTTTTCCTATTTGATCCACGAAACCCTATCACCGACCATGCCCGACTGTTATTTGGCCACCACTCAAGGCTTCGGTCATCCCCTACCTTCTGCCTACCACCGCTCACCTTCGGCCGGTCGCCGCGGGCGATTTCTGGCCGCCGGCCAAAACCCTAGAATACTAAAAAAAATTCATTTTCCGAACCTAAAACCCTAGATCTAATCCCGACTCATCGAAGCCGCTCATCTCCGACCGTTAAAGCTATCTACCCATACCCGCACCTCTACAACTCCGATATTCGCTCAAAACTCCGACCACCTCCCACTAAACAGAGATGAACTCCGACAAAGCTCATTTCTTTCTTTAATCATTGTTTTTTCACTTTAAAGACCCCATCTAACATTTTTTGTATTAATTTTGCAGAATAATAAAAGAGCGGGAAAGATATACCTTCCGGTGACGCGTTTGGTGTTTCTGGCGACGTCCGATCACCTTCTCTAGCGTCTGTTCGTAGTTTCGGTGTGCAGCAGAGATTCGACTTTCGGCGTCCTTTTGCTTTTCCGAAGGCTCGGGTTCAGGTGTCGGTTTGTTTTCTGGCGGCGGTTTGACAACTCTAGCATCTCTTGGTCTACTCCGACGACGATTGGGCTCCGGCGGCTCTTCAACTACAGTGTCGGTTCCATTTTCGAGGAGGAAAACTTCCCCAAATTACCCTTTCTCGCTCCCACTTTTATTATATTATTATTATTTAATGATAGTTATTAATGGTGATTAATGATTGAATCTGACTTTTCTCTCTCATCTATTTATATGGAATGGATTTTGACATCATCGCTGACGTCGGTGTTGACATCAGCTTACAGTTGTATCCAACTCATGAGGAAAGAAACACACTATCCATGTGAAACTTGTTCGGGCTAATGGGAGAACGCCACATGACAGATTTGAGCGGAAAATTTAAGCTATCTGATCATTTTGTGTTTGTTGGGCAAATATAATGGAATTTGAGCGTGAAAATTTGTAACAAAAAAGATTTGGGCTTTGTAAATGGGTTGTATAGTATTTATATGTAAATTGGATAATATGTAATGGATTTTGGTATTTTGGACTGCCTTTAACATTTATTTATTTATGTACATAATTTAGGTTTTATTTATAGTGAAAATATAATATATACGAGTACTCAGACAAAATACGGGTATTACAACTACACAAAATACCATTGAACTGTTACATGTGTATCGAAAATACCACTGAATTATAAAACGATACTACTACACCACTGAACTTTGTTTTCGGCTTCAATTCAAGCACTTGGTTGTTAACCTATAACAACCTGTTAAATGCAAAACGACATAGTTTTGGTATAGTTGCTTTGATGCTTAAAATAGGCCAAAACAACGTCATTTTCTTATAGAGTGCAAATTAAGAAAGCCTTGCATTTATGGAGGCTCGAACCAAAAACCTCTAAAATAAAACGTTAGAACCAAACCACCAAGTTACTTTAAAGACTTTGCATAATTTCAATGCAAAAAGTATATAAATAAAACTGTAAGTGAACTTAACTTCATTTATCTTATGATATAATTTTATAAAATTTATAATATAATTTTATAAATATATTAACTTTATAAATAAATATTACTTATAATTTATATTACAAAACTAAAATATTATTTATAATATATATAACTAAATACTAAACCACAAATTCAAAATCTCAAACCTAAACTCTCAACCATAAACCATAAACTCCAAACCCCTAACCTCAAACCTCAAAACTCAAAACATATATATAGCTAAATACTAAACCACAAATTCCAAATCACAATCCCTAAACCCTAAAATCACATCCCTAAACTCCAAATCCTAATCCCCAAACCATATATACATAACTAAATCCTAATCCACAAATCACAAATCCCAAACTTTAAACTCTAAAACTAAAATATTATTTATAATATGTATTAGGATTTGTAATATAAATTTCAAAAAAAAATAATTTTAGGGTTTGTGTTTTAGGATTTATTATATATATAGGGTCTAGATTTTATGGTTTGAGGTTTAATTACTTATATGGTTTAAGGTTTAGGGTATGAGTTTAGGATAAGGAGTTTTAGGTTTAGTTATATATATTATAAATAATATTTTAGTTTTGTAATATAAATGATTATTAATATATATTTATAAAGTTAATATATTTATAAAATTATATTATAAATATTATAAAATTATATCATGAGATAAATGAAATTAAGTTCAACTGCAGATTTATTTATATATTATTTGTGTTAGATTTATATCAAATTTTTAAGTTGGCTTGATGGTTTGGTTTTAACCTTCATTTTAATGGTTCTTGGTTCAAGCGTCCTTAAATACTAGTTTTTTTTTTAAAAAAAATTTCTCTAACAAAATGACTTCATTTTAGCTTATTTTAGACATCAAGGCAACTATACCAAAACGACTATGTTTTGCATTTAACGTCAGAGTGCCTTAGAGTGAAGCCAAAAACAAAGTTCAGTGGTATAATAGTAACGTTTTATAGTTCAATGGTATTTTCAATACACATGTTAAAGTTCAATGATATTTCGTGTAGTTTACCCTTAAATTTAATTGATTTTGTCTTCACGTGGGCACAAGGGCATTGGCTGATGGCATTAACTATTCCTATATACTTTCTTCTTCTTTTTCTTTTTCTCATTCTTTTCGCCATTCAAAACTCTTAAGAATTAAATCTTAAAAATTTCACCTTTTCATTTTATCAAGTGATCATAGATTAAAGAAGATATGATTCTTGATCTTTAACTCTAGAGCCTTGAAATGAGATCTCTATCTTTTTGTTTGGGTGGATGAGACTTTAAAATGATAAAAATCAGATTTGATGTTAATCATGTGTAAAAATGGTAGTAAACCACCTAAATAACTTCTATAAGATGTATGATCAAGTTAAGGAGTTGTTGGTTAAGATTTGGGGGTTTGGGGATGATTTCCTAAGCCTAGGAAGCCATTTCTAGGCTTCGGTACTGGTACACAAGGAACCCGTATCGATACCCTAAGTGTTCTGGGTGGAAGAACACTGTTCATTTGAAGATGAACTATTAGAAGGCTACCAGTATAGTGTTCAGTATGTACTAGTATGCCATGCAAAGGAATATCGGTAAGGGTCGACCCGTACTAATACGCGAGGGCAACTAAAATTCCAGTGAGATATTTTGGTATTGGTACGCCGTGGGTACTGATACCCAAAGTACCATACCGATACGCAAGGACCAGTATCAGTACCCATTGGCAATATGCCCGAAAATGTGAATTTGAGTTCGAAGGGCTGATAATTCGAGGACGGTGGTCCAACGGGCTTCTAATGTGATAAAATGAATTGTAAAACTGAGAAACCGAGATTTAACCCTCATGTATAAACATAATGTGTAATAACTTGGTAAGCTTTGGGTGATTTATTAATGACAGAAACCATAGAGTGGTGGTATTGATAATGATGATGTGTGCCATGTGGGCACTTGTTTGGTCGAGTCACCTGATTAAAGTGATGACATGGATTAATAAGAATAATTATATATTTCTCCATAATATATTAACAACTCGGTAATGTAAAATAAATGATTTGATGACTAGTAGCAACGATAGGGAGATCCTTGGGATCACGTTGCTTGTATGCCAGGTAGGCATTTGTTTGATTGAGTCAATTGATTGATGGGATTCAGATACCCAATGTGAGTTTTGCAACACCTTGGTCAGAGATGTCGAATGTACGTTCTCGACGCTGCGTGGTGTTGAGTCTCACTCCATGTTTGTAGTTTAATTTTGTATGCTTTAGCCTTGATGATCTAATAAGATATCGGGTATGGTTAGGCCTAGTGTATCATATATGATAGCTTATGAATGTATTAACCTCGAGGGGCTGAGTGACCTCGAGTATTGTGAAGCATCATAGATCATGTAAGACTTCTTATAGATTTAATGATGTCTTGAGATAAGTGATATAAGAACTCTAGCTTGTGTAGGCTAGGTGATAACTCATAGATAATGAAGCCTTATCTATGCTCTCTAGACTATATTCATCTTGCATATTTATTTTATGATAATCACGAATTGTGGTAGAGTAGAAATGTACCGCTGAGCTTTGTAAGCTCATCGAATGAAATCGTTGTTTCTGTTTGTAGGTTAGTAGGTTGATCGTGGTCGAGGAGCACATCGAGAAGGGATTTCCCAGCACCACATCACTTCAGAGTACAGTACTTGATGTTTAGCTTGGGCTATTGTATTCATAAGACCTTACAGTGGTTGAGTTTGTAAACTCTAATGGTAATATTATTTTGATATATAGTGTTTTAAACGTGGAGCTCCTGTTTTGTAAACCTATTTATAACGGTTATTTATTTATATGGATTTATAGATGATTTGATGTTTTGATAATGGCTAAACTTATGGTTTTAAATAAAAATTTGATAGGTCGAGTTTTAGGTGACCCGAATATAGTATTTCAGATTCAGATCGAAATCGAGGTGTTACAGTTAGCTTCATCATTCCAAAGAAGTATAGGCGTTATTGGTTCTTCCAATAGGCCAGAGGTATGAATAGTGACTAGACAAGACATAGTTGAAGCTCCGGATAACCTCAACACTTCTGCTGTCATCACAAAGTACTTCCATACTATATATTTAGCATGTGAAAGCAAAATGGCTTTTCCTGGTTTCTTCCCCTTTCGAGCCTTGACTCTCTCAGATCTCTTCTCTAGTTCTCAAAATACTGAGAAGTTCTACTCGATAGTCGTATCGGATGTGTGGATTGTCCCTGTCGTGATACTTCGTCGTTCTTCTAGTGCTTTTGGCCTGGAGAAAGGAGAAAGGCGGCCAAGTGCAGCTGAGGGACGAAGGACCAAGGCCATCGACGATGGTTTTCATTCGGTTACTTGGCACGATCTAAGTTTTGGTTGCCTTTTAGTCCAAAATGTTCAGCTATCCTAAGTTTTTAATGAATCAGCTATACCGCTTGCTCATGGGATATTAAAAACAAGGGCATGGCAAGGGAGTACGACGTGGTTTTGGACCTTCCGACGATGGCGAAGCTTGTGTAATGGTAGTCTTCTGGATCTTGGCAAGTTTCAGTTTAGCCCCGATGCCATCTTTTCCTGTGAGTCTGAGGCTAGTCGTCGCAGACTCTCCCTATTGTGCTACGATGAATATGTTGTCACCTCTGGGAACCATGGCATCAATAAAAAGCTCCGACTATCTCTTAGCTTTGTGGAAGAGATGAAGTTGATGTGGTTTGTTGCAAGAAAGATGCATGTTGGCATAAAGAGAGGAAGTAAAGGAAGAGGGGCTATACTGGTCCAAATAGCTGGTCAAGGTTCGGTTGCAACAATGGAGACCGTAGGAGCTAAGGAGGAAGATGATTCTTACCAAAAAAATTGGCTTTCGTGCAACTCTCGGTATGAGGTTTCCAGCTGCTATCTCGGACCAAGGAAAAAATATGGATCAGTGTCGACACCCGGATCTTTTGGGATTGTGTCAGTCTTCTTTTCCCCATTTCCTCATGTTTCCTTGTCAGACATATTTAATTCTTGCGTGCTGCTCATTTTCTCAACCAAAAAGGATTACTTTTTTGGCTTTGGCCTAAGGACTAACAAGCTAGCAAAGGACAAAAGGAGGCTTTTAAGCAAGAAATGCTTCATAGAGCCATTTAAGGAAACATTAGCTTCCTACGTTGGCGCTATTTTTCTGCTGAAGAGTGAAACATATCCCACTTTTCATGGGATTCATGTGGTGTTGCTAGCTTGGCTTACATCAAAGGAGGCTTTTGCGAGTAAAGTTGACATCAAAATTTTATTCGGCGCTTTTATCACCGCTGCGGGTGACTCCTTGGAGGATCATCCGCATCAGCCATGATCGATTCTTATCCCACCATCACCGGTAGAGGGAAGGCTCGATGGATGGTGGTTAACTCAAGACCTTCTTCCATGATCAATGTTTCGTTTTCTAGCTTTACTGCTAAGGTTTTAGGGTCTTTTATCGACTGGCTGTCGTTTTCGTTTACCCCCGTTTCCAGTTTCAGACAGAAGGTTGCGTCTGTTGCTGGCTTTTGCAACCTCGAAACTCCTATTCCCAGGCCTGGTCTTTCGAAAGCTTCGCTCAAGTTGACAAGACCCAAGTCTATCGACAAGAGAGGCTGCCTCCGAAAGGAGCTCTCACTTGGGTGCCGCAATCGTGTCTCTATCCAAGGTCCTAGGACGGTGAGGAAGATTGCACAATTTTCCTGCTTTTGCCTTTGGTTAGGGTTTATCCCTTGGTTCGCATGTGAGGCTGTGTTTCGTCCCTGCTTTTTATCTGTGTTTCAAGGTACTGTCTGTCTCTGTTATTGGTTTTTTGTTTTGGTTTCCATATTCGATTCCTGTGTTGGAGTATGCCCAAAGACCAATCATATGATGATTGAATAGACATACTATTTTACTAGATTTATCAAGTAATGGCATTGCCGTTATTATCATTTGGTATGTTTCTGTGCATCAAACTAACCATTGGATAATAATGTCCATACAATAATACGATTATTGTTAAATAGGATCCTTAGTCGAATATTATTATAGGTATGGACAGTGATAATATATAAAGACTAATATGTGGTTGATGACAAGCGTTGTCATTGACATAGAGATATCAAAATCAACACATAAGTATTTGTTAGAGAACAACATGCTGGATTGACCCGCTATGAGCATGTTTCTTGGGTAATTATGTGACAGTCACAACATTGCTCATGATAAACATATGTATAATCCTCAGACTTGAGATCAACATGATTTCAACATAAAGATTTACGTATTTTGACATAGTCAAACGTGTGTCGTAACTGACTACATTATAAAGATTGATGATTGGATACGTGATGACCTTGTAGTGAAATATGGTTGATCAAGAAAGGATTTGTCCCTCCTACTTAATGGGAGAAATATCTTCGGCCACTTGATTGAGTGAGATTAGAAAATGCATGGCCATGCTCGAATATTATGATATGAGATATCATAGAGATTCGTTTATAATAAACAACTCAAGACATCAAGAAACACTAGATGGACAACGCAAGTGTGACTAACCCATGACTTGTGTTCATCTAAGATATAAAGGACAAAAGGATGAAATACATAAAGGAAGTTTATTAAGGAATTAGGAAAGTCAAACCATGACTTCATGCAACTTAGGTAGCAATGATGTATTGCTAGATGCCACTCATTGTTTGTAAAATTAGAACAGTTCTAATTTTGCTGCTAACGTTGCATGAACCTACAAAGGGTCACAGCCTTCGAATGAAACGAACAAAAATTGGAAACCATACTCCCTATTTTAGGGAGGTTGCCGAAAATCCCCTATGGGATAGGGGAAATCGGCAACTCCCTTAAATGGGAATAATATTGGATAAATATTGTATTTATCAAATATTATTTAGAGTATGGAAAATATTTAGAGACTTAAATATTATAGAATAAGATTCTAGAAATTTAAATATATATTTGGAATTTATATAATGTATATTTAATTCCAAGTTTATGTAGAATTAGATTCCACATAGTTAAAAATATATATTTAAATCCAAGTAAAGATAGAATGAGATTCTATATAATATATATATATATATATATATTTGGATTAAATATAATGTATATTTAAATCCATGTTTTATGTAGAATAAGATTCTACATAATTATATATATATATATATTTCATTTAATATTATTAAATATAATGTATATTTAATATAAACTAATTTCAAGTAGAATTAGATTCTACGAATTTTGGTTGAACTTGGATTTAAGGAATTCAACTAGAATTAAGTCTCTGAATATTATTTAAAGGGACAAGGGCTAGCAACCAAATGATCCCTATTCCTCCTTGCAAATTTCGACATATCCCTGGGAATTCCCCTCTGGAATTTTCGACAAGTCCCAGATTTCTTCTGAGAAGCTGTTCGATTTTTCTGGTGTTCCTCTTGCCCCCTGGCAAATTCCTGGCGATTTCCTAGTTCGAATCCAAGTCCCGGTAGAACCCCTGGTCGATTTCAGACTCCCCAGGAATTCCTGGAGGGATTTCGACTTCTCCCTGGAAGGTGTTCAAACCTGTCGAAATTTATCCCTAAGTGTTAGGGAGGCGGAAACTTTGTTCGTTTTGTTCGGGTGGACTCCGTAGAGATCGTTGCGAACCTGTGACGATTCCGGTTTTACTTGACGTGGTTATTCCGACATACCGTCAGTTTTCCAGTTTCCAAAGTTTTAAAAGGTAACTCTTCATCTTTTCACCCCGGATTCGTTCTTGTACATGGATCCTGGCTAGATTACGTCAGATTAATTTTTCCGCTGCGCCACGGGGCGTGCCGACGTGACCCAACATCCTGGTGGTGTTGCCTCTGGTTGTGTTTTGTGTTTTGTGTTGTTTGTGTTTCGACGTGCATGGGATTGCATGTCTTTCTCTTGATGTACAGTTGGTTTGACGCATGTAATTTGTTCTAAGTTTTATGATAATCTTTTTCCGGATCAAAAAAGAAAAAGAAAAGTACTTTCATACTATTTTCAATTTTGATCTCTGCATTAAAGGAGTCGGGTCACTTCAATGATCTAATGCGGCACTTTGGACATTCTAGATTTGTTGGATGGGGTTTAGGGTGTTACAAATATATCATTAAAATTTCGGCACAATAATTTTTTGTCCCCAATTTTATTAGTTTGGTCATTTTAACCTTTAAATTTTTATTATGTATATTTTGGCCTTTGAATTTTTACACTTGGTTAAATTAGCTCAAATATGACAAAACAATGATGACACTGTTAAATTAACATTAGTTATTTTGTCCTTGTGACCACATCATCAAAAAGTTTAAGAAACTAGTTATTTTGTCTTGAAATTTAAACATAAGCTTTTTTTTTACAATTTTAAATTTTTTTGACGACGTGACAAAAAATAGTAAATAGTTGAGTTAATTTTTATAACGACAAAATAGCTTACATTAACTAAACGGCCCATTATTATTCTGTTACGTTTTGGTCATTTGATAAAATATAAATAAATAAATACTTGAGGGTTAAAATATTGATGGTAAAAGTTTAAAGGCTAAAATGATTAAATTAATTAACTTGGAGGATAAAAAGTTAATTGTACCTTAAATATTTAGCAATTCTATTTGCATAGCCCATATGCACATTGAAGACCATTAAAGATGGGAAAGCATTTATCCGGTGATCAAATTACATCAAAATTAAACAGTATAATTAGTAGTTAAAGTGGATTGTTTAGTTGAAAGATTAGGTATTCAATCCAACTTTAAAATGATTTTGAAGAATACAACACTTTGTCGTTGGTATATATGCTATCTTCTTTATGTGTTAAAACATCATTATCATTGTCGACATCGATATCAGAATTTGGATGGGATATTCTCCAAACCCTTTCTTTTTCTTTAATTTTCTTAACATAGCTCTTGGTGGACTTTTAATTTTATTAATTCTTTTTTCAATTCTTTATTAATTATTTAGGTAAATGTCAAATTTATTTATATGAACTTTGATTCAATGTATAATTCATTATGGTGCAATTATGCACATGAAATTTTGATTTTTGTTCAATAAAACACATGAAACTTTCATTTCGATTCAATTGTATACTTTATAAAAATAAATATATCTATTTTATATTGGACTAACATAATTATTTGAATTTGCAATATGTGGTCATATTAGATGGAAACAAAACAAAATTTTATGTATATAACTAAGGGTGTACATTGCTCGGTCAAAATCGAATTAATCGACCAAATCGAAATTTAGTTTAGATAATTAATAGTTAAATATTTTTTTAAAGTTTGGTTATCAGTAAATTCGGTTTGAAATCGATTAATTAACCGAATTAACTAAAAATTGAATATGTAATTAATATAATTTTAATTTTAAGCCCAAATCTCATATTGATCCATAATATTTCAAATTCAATACGTGGAAAGATAAATCTTTTATTGCCTTGTTTGGTAAACTTGTTGCAACATGGCTCAAGTGTGTTCTTGTGAATATTTATGCCCCGTGTGCGGATGCAGAGAGAAAAGAAGTATTTGATGATCTGAAGGTAAAGTTGGCAGGAGTGAATTCTTCCATGATTATTGGCGGAGATTTTAACGTGGTGAGAGATCGGTCGGAAAGAATTGGAATCTGTTTTAACAAGAGGGCAGCCGAAGAATTTGATGATTTTATTGAAGACCTGGGGTTAACAGACTTGCCTCTTCATGGTAGCTCCTTCACCTGGTCCAACTTCAGAGACAATTCATCCTTTATTCGGCTGGATAGGTTCTTGGTGTCAGGCGATATTCTGGACTTGTGGTCTGATCTTTTTCAACAGGTTCTTCCGAAATCACTTTCGGATCATAATCCGGTCTCCTTAGCTTGTTTAGGGGATTGTTGGGGCCCCCGTCCTTTCAAATGGTTTGAATCCGCGTTGGAATATGAGGATTATGTAGAGCAGATTCGGCATGTGTGCAGCAGCTCTTTGAATAACAATATCATGTTGTTGCTTGGCGATTGTAAAAAAGCAACTAAAAGCTGGGCCGCCTCCAAGGAAGGGCTTGTCAGTGGTTCGATTGATTCTCTAGAAAAGAAATGTGCAGATTTAGAGGAAGCTATATCCAAAGGTGATTCTCATTTAGTTAGCGATCTCAAAGCTGCTAAGGTTTTATTGTGGAAGGCTTTTCGGAAAAATGAAAGAGACTGGTTGCAGAAGTCGCGTCTCAAATGGTTTGAATTGGGAGACAAAAATACTAAGTATTTTCATTCTATTGCCTCTTCAAGAAGGTGTAGAAACTACATTGACAAAATATCCCATGAGAAGATTGTGGCCACTGCTCCTTCGGTTATAAAGGGTATCATATCAGATTTTTTCAAAGCTGGTTTTAATTCTTCGAATACCATTCCCATCAAGAAGTTCGACTGCGATTTGAAGACTATCAGTTCCTCAGAAGCGGGGCTGCTCGAAAAACCCTTCTCCCTTCAAGAAATTTGGGATGCATCATCATCTATGGACGGCTCGCGCGCCCCTGGCCCCAATGGGTTTAATATGAACTTCTTCAAACAATTCTGGCCTTCTCTAAAAGGGGAAGTTCTTAATTTTTTTGAGCAGTTTCACAGTGGAAGAGTAACAGACTTCTCTTTTAATCGCTCTTTCATTCAGCTCATCCCCAAAGTAAAATCACCCACCTCGATCAATGACTATAGACCAATAAGTCCAGTGGGCTCTGTTTATAAGCTGTTGGCCAAGACCCTCGCAATTAGACTCAAAGCAGTTTTACCAAGCATCATTGGAGTTAGTCAATTCGCCTTTTGTGCTGGACGACAAATTCTTGATTGCTTCCTGATAGCAAACGAAGTTATCGATTACTCTAGAAGACAAGGTCTGCAAAGTGTGGTTTTTAAAGCGGATTTTCGAAAAGCGTATAATTCAGTAGATTGGAATTTTCTGATTTTTGTGATGAAGTCAATGGGTTTCGGCGAGCTGTTTTGTGGATGGATTTTAACATGTATTTCGTCGGCTTCCATCTCTGTTCTTGTTAATGGATCTCCTTCTGAACCTTTCTCTATCAGTAGGGATCTTAGACAAGGGTGCCCCTTGTCCCCTATGTTGTTCAACTTGGTGGTCGAGGCCTTATGCGCCTTCTTATCCAAAGCAGTCTTCCTTGGTTTCTTCGGAGGCGTGAAGATTGGCCATGAACCGATCGAGGTCTCACATTTACAATTTGCAGACGACCTCATCTTATTCTACGGAGCAAGCGAGACTCAAATAAAAAATGTGGTGAGACTTTTAAAAGGTTTCGAAGTCGCTTCGGGGCTGAAACTCAACTTGAAGAAGTCATCTCTTTTTGGCATTAACGTAGATAAAGAAATCTTTGATAATTGGGCTACGCATCTAAGGTGTAGTAGGGGTAATTTTCCGTGCTCTTATCTTGGGCTTCCGCTTGGAGCGGGTAAGAACTCTGCTCAGCTTTGGGAGCCGATCGTATCGAAAGTGAAATCCAAAGTATCTGCCATGTCCTCCAAACTTTTATCGTTTGCCGGAAGGATCACATTGGTTAAAGCTGCCTTGGCAAACTTACCAATATATTTCATCTCAATGTTCCCTATGCCTAAATCTATCAGCGCAGAGTTAACTAGACTGGTCGCCAACTTCTTATGGAATCAGAAGGAGAAGAAGAAGATCCATTGGATCAGATGGGAAGTGTTGTGTCTACCAAAACACTTAGGCGGGTTGGGTTTAATCAACTTCAGCATGAAAAATAGAGCCCTCCTAAACAAATGGATTTGGCGTTTCGGCACGGAGGTAAATAGCTATTGGCGAAGGGTTATTTCGGCTAAATATGAAAGGGGGTCTTCCTCGTTGTTACCTTCTAACCTCAGGCCTGCGAACAAATCGTGGATTTGGAGAGGGATCATTGCTCCACTTTCGGATCCTAGCAACATATTTTTAAGTAATATTAAGATGATTGTTGGGGATGGGAAAATGTATCATTTTGGTTGGATAATTGGTCTGGTTGTGGCCCCCTGAAGCTAGCATTTCCTCGTATTTATTCTTTGGCAGTAAAGCAGACTGGACCTGTAGCCGATTTTGGTGCTTTAGAAAATGGTCTCTGGCGTTGGAATATCCCACTTCGTCGCAGGTTGTTTGATTGGGAGAAGGATGTTTGGGTTGAATTTCTGCAGAGTATCAACAGCGTGTGTCCTGGCAGGTTACATAACGATAGTATTCGATGGTCTGGTTCGGCTAATGGCCTATACCCGACTAGATCTTTTTGTGAGCTATCAGGGAGAGGAAGGTTTGTTCAGGATGAAATCTGGAAAAAGGTATGGGTCAACTTAGCTCCACCGAAGGTTGAAGTTTTTATCTGGAGTGTTATTCACGGGAAAATTCCGACTAAGGACCTTTTAGTTAAACGGGGCGTACAAATTTCGGGTGATCTGTTCTGCCTGTTTTGCAAAACATTGGAGGAATCTCTGAATCACCTATTTTGTAGGTGCTACTTCTCTTGGATGATTTGGCAAAGGTGGTGCGTTCTATGGGGTATCAATTTTGTTTGCCCAGGTAATTTCAAGGATTTAATGTCTCTCTGGTTAGCGATGGGAAATCGATTCAAGAGTCAAGAAGTTTGGATGCTGGCTTTTCAATGTTTGGTATGATCTATTTGGCTTTATCGAAACGACGTTGTTTTTAATGGTTCTTTTATTTCGGTGAACACCCTGATTGAAATTTGCTTAGTTCGCCTAAGTCTGTGGTGCAAGGCAAAGTGGCCGTTGAATTCCCCTTCTCATTCTGATTTAATTCAGAACCCTTCTCTTTTTAAAGAAGTTGATGTCAATAGAAACAAAACTGGGTCTTTAAAATGGCATGCTCCGGAGGTTGGGTCCCTTAAATTTCAGGTCGATGGAGCGGTGGCGGGCGGTGTCGGAAAGGCTGGTATAGGAGGTGTTTGTTTAAATCATAGGAATGCAATTTTAATTCAATTTTCGAAATCTGCAGGTCTGATCGATGCTTCTACTGCAGAACTATTGGCTGTTTTAGAAGCCTGTCGTTTGTTTCGTTCCTCTCCTTGGTTTGGTAAAACCAAGCTAATTATTGAATCTGATTGTTGTAGTGTTGTTGATTGGATCAATAAGCCTATTCTAGCTCCGGCAATTTTCAGGTCATTGGTTGATGAGTGCGTCGAATTTTGCATTCAGTTTGGTTGGAGTATTCATGGGATACCCCGAGAGATGAATGCTACGGCTGATAGATTGGCTAAAGCTGGGATCTCCATATTGTTGTCGTTTCTTTGGGTACAAAATTGTGCAGGTTCGGTGGTCGGGACGAACAGTTAGGGGAAGGCCGGCTCTCGGTGTCTATTTTCCAGCAATGTGAACTTCGGTCCTGCTGCAGTTGAGTTTGGGCGCATAGTTGGGTGTGTGTATGGTGACTCGTGTTGCCCCCTAGTATTGGTTTGTGTTTTTTGCCTTCTGTTTTTGTTACTTGCATTGTGGCAGTTAGTCAGGTTTTAACTTTGTTGGTGTTTTGATTTTTTATGGTGAATGGTTGTAATACATTACTTCGGGGCACTCTTTTTCCTCCAATTTAGGTGTAGGGAGGTTTTTTAACGAGGTCCGAAGTAGTGTCGATTTTAATAAAAGTCCTAAATTTCAAAAAAAATATTTATATTTTAATCCCAAATTTAAACTCAACCCAAATAGGAGAAAGGTAAAATATGAAAAAGTATCTAACAAAAAATCATTTCCATATTGTATTTCTACGTAAATTGCTATTTTGAATTAATTTGAATATATAATTAATTTGTATTTCTACGTAAATTGCTATATTGTTTATAGCATTATTTATTTCATAAAATAATTTAAATTAATCTCAATTGTATTTTGACATATATAATATTTGTGATAAAATATTACATAATATTATGTTGGTTTAGTGGTTAAAGTTTAACCTTTGAATTTAAAAGTTTTAAGTTCAAACCCTTCCAATATGTTTTCATTTTTTTCCTCCAGCAAAACGACATCATTTTGAGTTGTTTTAGGCATCAAAATAGACGACCAAAACGATGTCGTTTTAAGATCAGTAGGGTGTGGTGGTGTATTATGCGATGACAAGGGTCACATTCAGTGGTGGATTCAGGATTTTCATATAGTGGGGTCATAGTAGACTTTGGGGTATGAGGATTCTCATACCACTACAATATAAATATTGTTGACCTCATACCCAAACAAATCAATTGGGATCAATTCTAATATTTCCATGAAAAAGCTTATACCAACTCCTTAAAAATCTCATTTAAGTCTTTGAAAATCTCATACCATAATAAATCAAGTGGGTTCAATTGACTCATCTAAACTACATGTGGCTCTGCCACTGGTCACATTTTAGCATTATTTTATGCAGTGGCGGATCCAAAAAAATTGAGGGTGAGCACAAGTCAAAATATTTTTGAGGGTTGACATAAATCTTAAATATTTCAAATTTTCAGGGTAGACACAAGTTATAAATTTTAAGGACTAATTTGTAAAAAATAAAAAATTAAAGCTAAATATGAAAACTTTAAAAAGTTTAGGGTGAACGCAGGCCCTCAACTTTAAACATGGATCCGCTATTAGTTTTATAGTTTGTTAGGGTGATAGAATCTAATGAGGCGGAGTTTCAAGCGATTTGTTATGCCTTGGCGTTGCTACGATGTTCTAAATGGTGGTCGGTTTTTATTGAGTTAAACTCTCTCTATATATAAAATTTTTAAGGTACAATTGATTCTACTAAAATATCTTTCAAATCCGTTATAAAGTACAAAAAAACTCGATTTTTTTATAAAAAAACATAAGAATTGATCATACTTAATTTTTTTTGATATGGTGCCAATAATACATATTCTAGTGCTATGTGAATTTCTTCAAATTTCATACCTTACTATGACACCACTATATAGGAATCTTGGCGAAACTGACGGATGCTTCGAATTTTGATAGTAGATTATTTCTCGTACCCGATATATGATTTTAAATGTTCTTCATGGGATTGTAACGCTTTAGGACCCGTTTGATCCCTAAGCTTTAGTACTTAGTTTTTTTTACCAAAGTACTTAATTTTTTTATATAAAAAATTTACATATTAGTGAGATTAATAATCTATCATGTAATTAATTTTTATATAAATTAAAAGGATATGTGTTATTTACAAATATGGTTTTTGGAATCTAAAAATTTCACTAATAATCTATACTATTAATAAATTTTTTGACTTAGTTGGTGTTACGAGTCAACTAAAGACAAACTTAATTGAAAAATTACCAAAATGGTCCTACTTCAGTGAGTAATTAATATTATTATAGAGTATTATATATATATATATATATAGAGAGAGAGAGAGAGAGAGATGTGATCCAGTTACACTATGTAAAACTCAACTAGTTTTACACTAAACCATGACCATTGGATGAGTGAAATGAATGGATGAGATTAGAAGTAGGGTATGAGAAGATTATCACTTGGAAAAAAAGAGTAAGGAGCTAATCTCATCCATTCATTTTACCCATCTAATGGTCATGAATTATTGTAAAACTAGTTGAGTTTTACATATAGTAAGTACACCCTAACCCATATATGAGATAAGATCCATTTACACAGTGTAAAACTCTTTAAGTTGTACACGTTTTTTGGACCGTTGGATGAGTGAAACGAATGGATGAGATTAACAGTAAATATGTCAAGATTATCACTTGGAAAAAAGAGTAAGGAGTTAATCTGAGCCATCCATTCTCCCCATCTAACGATCCAGAAAACGTGTAAAACTTAAAGAGTTTTACATTGTGTAAGTTGATCCTAACTCTCTCTCTCTCTATTATATATATGGGTTAGGATCAACTTACACAGTGTAAAACTCTTTGTTGAGTTGATCACACAATTGCAAATGGCCAAGAGGGGGTGAATTGGCGATAAAATTTTGGTAGGTGATAATAGGGAAAAATAAAATGTGTAACCCCCTTAGCCCGGCCTAGACGGTTGACCCGAACTACGAAGATTACACGGGGAAAACCAAAGTCAACCCGAAAGTCAACCTTGGTTAACGACCCTTTTTTTTCTTTTTTAAAACTTGTCTAGATGCATATTAACCCTAGGCGTACCCTTAAGAAAAACATACATGAAAAACACAGCGATCGGAAAGCAATAAGGGACTCGAATGCACAAATTACAACTTTAGGGACCAAAATGTAAATTCTGGAAATTAAGAGGACTTAGCTGATTTTAAGTTACCATTATGAAATTAGTCATATTACATGCTTCCCTGCCAAATTTCACCTTAAACGGACTTCTCAAGCTCAAGAAATTGCATATACAAAATTCAGGACTAAAACGTAAAACTTGCAAACCTTTAACCATTCAAATCAGTGCCCAACGGTCACCTGTTTCGGAACGGGGGTTGACCGTTCTGAAACGCGGGTTCGTTTCGAGACTTGTTTCGGAACAGGGCTTGACAGTGGCAAATCCGTTTCGAAACGCCCTCTACCCGTTTCGATACACGAAGGCCATTACAGGCCCCCGTTTCGAAACGGTAGTGCCCGTTCCAATACGGACTGCCCAGAAAGTGCAGATTTTGCTGGTTTATCATACAATTAAACACTCAAATACATCCCTATGACCCCCTAATCATGCCAACAAGTCTTCAAACATATAAGGAACATACTTGCATCATCAAAACACATTCATGGTATCAATTAGGAAAAACCACAAGTCTATAGGCATGCATCCTAATGCTCAAAACCATCCAATCATCAAATCACCGAAACAAGCAACATAATGGCCATTTACAAGTCCAAAACATCATAGGCATCATGTCAAACTCAGGGAGTCCAAAACATCCCCCCAAAACACAATCTAGGTTCCCATTGCCAAATACCAAAAGCTAATAATGTTGTAAAAATAGTCACCATACATGAGCTTAGCCTTTCCTTGGATTCTTAGCCTCCTTGCTGCCCTTAAAGCACTTCAATTCTCTGCATTATTGGTTCAAGAAAGAGAGCGTAAGCACAAATACTTAGTGAGGCATGCTCTAAAGAAACAACACAATAATGCACTTTATAAAACACCTTTCAAAAGGCCTTTAAACACATAACATCATTTCTCATGCAACAATACATACACAACAAGCATCTCATGCTTCATTAACATCAACATGTCATATTGGCTTCCAGGTGATAATCCATAACCATTTTCAACATAAAACACAATCGGATACGCGGATTACAAGCGTTGTCCCATACGCTTCATACACACTACCAAACATACAAGGTGGAGTTTATCGGTACAATCACAACCCCTCAACACTCGTGATGGAGTTTAACGGTACAATCACAACCCCTCCACATCACTCATTGGTAGTTGTATAACATCACTAACGAGAACACGTGACACACAACACAATATCCACACATGGACTTTTAACCACTATTGTGATCTTAAACATCTCGTTAGTGTACTTGGATGGAGTTTACGGTACAATTACAACCCCTCAACATCCAAGGCGACTTGTTCACGGTGCACCCAATCCTATAGCCGGCTAACTATATCCGATTCAAGTACTTTAAAACCAAACATCACTTGCCAATATACATCATTTATCATCAACATTCCACTGTTTTAAAGCATTAATCAAAGCCATTAAACCATCATGCATCACTATCCATCAAAACCACATTTATCAATATCAAACCAAGGATCTCTTACCTTGAGCATCCTTCAACACATGTCTTTCAAAACCAGCATTAATCATGCTAAAACATGCTTTCAAAACGAAATTCAAACATGCAAATTAAACACATTGCATCCAACCATCCCATGGTTCATCAAAGAGAGAGTTTCTCCAAAAACTTACTCTTGAGCTTAGTTAAGTTGCTTAGACTTAAACTAAGCTCCCAAAACCTTCAAACATTGGTTTCAAAGCTGAAAGCCAAACTTCACTCACCAATTCTGTTTTGCGAGCTTGCCGAAACGTCGTTCAAACCTCCGGATCAACACCACAAGGATCTGAAGATGTCTCCATTGTTTTAAACACACCAAAGCAGAGGATCAATGCATCATCATGCATTAAAATCTTCAGCCACAACACCTAAACTCGCTACTCACATCAAATCTAACATTTTGGCTACCAAACACAACCGAAATCACTTCCAAACTCATCCACATCATCACCCAGCCACGATCCATCACTTCTAAACATTCATAAACACCAATTAACATCCAAAAAGAGCCTAGACTCGTCCTTATACCTCCAGCTATAACAGAACACCAAGATCACCCCAAAAACCACCATTTTCACAAGTAAAAACTTAGGAAAATCAACCTATTCGGGATTGCATTGATTAGACTTCAATTACACATCATTAAACATCCAAAATACTTTAAAAAGACATCTCAAAACAGAGCCCAAACATTCATTACGAATTTCTTCAAGATTAAATCCAAACCTTGAGTTTTAAGCCAAAATCAAGATCACAACATCAAAACCTTTTATAAAACTTAATTTAAGGATTGAGAACTTGGGAATTTCAGTAAAGAACTGAGTATTTAGAAGAGAAGGACATCCTTACCTCTAAATGTAGATTCCTCCTTGATTTGAGCAAAAATCCTTGAAAATCCAATGAGCAAATGAAGAGGATTTGATGTAGAAAGGATTAGGAATCTTTTGATGATTCAAAACTCATCATTTAGTGTGAAAATCAAAAGGAATGTTGCTGTGGAAATGTGTTTGGCTGAAGGAATTTTGAGAGAAAATGAGATGAGAAAATTTTAACAAAAGTTGGTTATGAAAACTAAAATATGGTTTTTCCCTCTTTTCTTTTAATTAATTAAACATTAAATGAGTCATTAAAATTAAGAAAAATCTGGAGAAATCCTTCCTTGGGTAAATTAGCTCCTTAAAGATTCAAAGTTTCAATCCTTACAAAACAGTCACCACTGAACTTTTCAAAAATTACATTTTAGTCACTATTTCGAAATGTCACACTTCCAAACCTTATTTTGCAAAATTGATTCCACCACTCTCTTATATATATTAAAAGAGGATTTTTTTAGATATTTTTCCATATTTTTAATGCATCCCGAACTAGGCTTTCCCTAAAACCACCTTTTATATTCGAACCAAAAATCAGACCGGTCCGGTTCAAACCCCAAACTTCCAAGCCCAAAATTGGGGTGTTACAAAATGTGACACATGAAATTAGAGTGGTTCAAGTTCTCCAAATGAACTCTACATCCACTACCTTAGTTCCCACTAAGGATTTTCAACCAATTCACTACTTGAATTCTTCCCCCTTTTCTTGGATGAGGAGGTAACCTTACAATTTGATTAAGCATTCTACTCAAAGCTTAATCCACTCACTTTTACAAAGAGAAGTTTTTGGTAAACTCTACAAATTCGTCTCAAAGGATAATTGTTTACCCAATTACAATTTTACACTCTCCAAACTCACAATAAAAGATAACAAATGAGAACACAAGAGTTAGGTACAAGAATTTGACAATAAAAGGCACTAGGGTTTGGATTGGATGCTTGGATGTTGCTTGTAGGTTCAATAGTTGTTGCTTGTTCAATTGAGACTTGTTTTTATACCCTTGTATTGAATTCTAGCCGTTTGGGTAGTTGGGATCATCAATAGAGTCGTTGAGAAGCATTTTCCCGCAATAAATGCAGCTTTGTTGCCTACCGTATCGGTACGGGTAGGGGGCGTATCGATACATGTATCAAAGAGGAAAGAGCCGTTGTGACTGAAAAAATCGCGTAATGATACGCTTAGAAGGCGTATCGGTACGATCTTAAGGGGCGTATAGATACAGAAGGGCGTATCGATACGAGATTTGCTCACTGGAATCCCAAGTTTGGTTTTCATAAAAAGCGTATCGATACGCATACTTAGCGTATCGGTACGGTATAACGGTCATTGAAATTTTGGGATACCAACTAACTGACAAGTCAACGGTCGAAAATTAAATGCAAAGATTTTGCAAAGATAAGCTTATCGTATCGATACGGTTGCAAAGCGTATCAGTATAGTATCATTGAAAGTGTTGCCCAGATGAATATCGTATCGATACAGGGTAATATCGTATCGGTACGCTATGTCCATTAAAATTCCAGTGGCTAAAAAGCGTATCGATACGCGATACACCTGAGCATTTTTGTGTAGTTTGGCTTGAAAGCACATAGGAAAAGACTTAGAAATATTTATCATTTTAAGAACAACTTGTCTTGAGATATTATTTTGTTTAAAATACTTGTCAATAGTGAGACTTAAAGAGTACTTAAAAATTTATTGTTTTGCAAATTGATCCATAAGTTTAGATGTTATATCAAAATCAATTTTGGTTTCACAATCTTCCCCTTTTTGATATAACAAAACCACATATAAATTTTTAAGTTTTTGAAACTTTTGATAAACTTTCTCCCCCTTAATTTAAGATGGATTTTCAAAATAAAAAAAATTGACTCTATAATCCTTCTCCCCCTTTTTGTTAGATCAAACATAAACACAAGGATAATAGCAACAATCATATGATAAAATTCAAAGAAAACTTCAAATTAAAACAAACTTAATAGTTCAAAGCAAACTTCAAAGGAAAAACAACATAATAATCCAAACTTAGATCCTAAAACATAGATAAAAGGCATAAAGTACTAATCGTAGGTGCAAAAACTAAATGTCATGAGATGGTATGCAAAAACTACTCGTCTGCCTCATCATCATCATCATCTTCCTCATCTTCTTCATCTTCATCGTCTCGAGTGGGTTGATTCCTCCTATTTTGGTTGAGCCAAGCACCATGGAAGGTAGAGAGAGAGATATCCATAGAGTTTTGTTGAAGATCGATGACTTTCATTTGATTCTCAATGCCTTTGACGCGATCTTCCAAGGAGGTGAACCAAGTGTCAATGGCGGTAAACCCGGCTTCCATGTTAGTGAATTTCTCATTGAGGAATGTCATTAGGGTGCCCATGGAAGAGGATTCAATCGGAGCTCGTTGAGAGCTTGAAGAAGCATGAGGAGCATCAACCGGAGCATCTTGTTGAGGAGCCTGAGGGACATGCACCCATTCATTGTCAACATAAGAAAAGTGAGCAGGAGATTGAGAGCACTCATCGATGGGTTGGCCAAGGGGTTCGGGATAATCATAGGAACAATCAATTTCAAGGGAGTGGAAGAGGTAACTCAACACCGTAGAATAGTAAAAAGATTTGTCTTGTTCGGTCTTACGGTGTTGGACTAGATAGACAAGGTCGGCAAACATAATTTGACAAAGGTTTGAACGATGACCCTCCCTAAAGCACCTAAGCCAAAAATCATCTACTTGACGTATAGTGGAAAATTTCCCTCCCGATGGACGTAAAAACCAAGTAATGAGAAGATGGAGAATACGATCATGAGCATTTAAGACTTTGACGGAGCCTAGAGGACCTTGACCTATGGACTTTTCATCATCAATTCCTACGTTTTCAAAACAAAAAGTCTTGCAAAGAACCTCTTGATCAATTTTAATAGTTTTGCCCATAACATATGACTCGATAGCAATGACATGTTCTCTATCCTCATCATAAGCACATAGAGCATTTGAAAATAATATGATAACTAAGTTCCTATATAGAATGGGAGGAATACTTAAAAAGGTTAGAAATTTCCATTGCCTAATTAAAGGTAGGTATTGAAATTTGAAACGGGCAGAGCTTAAAAACGGTATAGACACAATGCGTTCTTCCCTAAGGGTGAAACCTTGAAATAGTTTGTAACGAGACATATTGGATGGGTTGGGAAAACTACATTGGATAATATAAGGGAGATTAGGTTTAGGGTTACCCTCTTCATCTTTAATAGGATCAGAAGTGGCAAGATGACGTCTAGCTCTCTTTTTCGGTGCCATAACCCTGAAAACACATCAAAACGATTCGAATATGTATGCAATTAACATCTCATCCAAACTAATAAATTCTAATAGTTCAAGGTAATTAATTTCAAAAAAAATTATTGTGAAAAAGATATGTACATATTTTAGAAAGAGTTTTAAATAAATTTAAAAAAATAGAAAAAAAATACGAGTAGAAAATATATTCGAATGAAAAATTTTGATTTTTGAAAAATTTTGATAAAAAGTTTAAAACCCATGTTATAAAAGTTTGTTTTGTACAAAAACTAAGTTGAAACAATTATAATAATCAAACGAAAAATAAAAGAAAAAAAAGAGAAAAGTTTTATACCTTGAATTGTTAGATTAGGTGAATGTGTTGATGTAAGTGCACAAGATTGCTGACAAAGCTTAGCTTTGATGTGGAGATCAAAAATCCTCAAAGAATTTTTAAGTTTGATGGAAAAAATTGAAGGATTGAGGGGGTTTTATAGAGGGTTGCGGCTAGGGTTTGATGAGAAAATGGGGGTTTTTTAATTTTTGAAGTGTTTTGTAGATGCAGCCCTAAATAACCTTTCCGTCGAGACCGTATCGGTACGCTTGTAGAGCGTATCGATACGCTTTTACCCTAATAATTTTTATTTGACATTATTACCGTATCGATACGCGGGACCGTATCAGTACGATTTGACCTGGATTACTTCCCTTGACTTAATTGTATCGATACGATGGATCGTATCGATACGCATTTAGCTTCAAAGATTTCCCATTGATGAACCCGTATCGATATGCCTTTACCAGATAAGGCATTTATGACAGATTTAAGTTCAAAAATTCAACTTTAAACGTCCCTAAATGCATGTGAATGACATATGAACAAGTTTTAATGGCTAAACTTAATGCATACTCCCCATAGCAACATACATAGAAGAAAAAAAGAGGCAAATTAACATAAGCATGAATCACAACTAATTTCAAGCAAATTTTTGACATTTTGGGACCTAAAAGGGTCAAGAGAAGCTAGTTAAACCTAACTCTCTCCTAAGGGTCCAAAAACGCTCTTTATCCAAAGGTTTTGTGAATATATCCGCTAATTGGTTCAAGGTATCAACATACTCTAAAACAACATCATTTTTTAACACATGGTCTCTAATAAAATGATGTCTAATTTCTATGTGTTTGGTTCTAGAGTGTTGGATGGGATTCTTAGTGAGACAAATGGCACTAGTGTTGTCACACCTAAGGGGTATAGTTTCTACTTCAACACCATAATCTAAGAGTTGTTGTTTCATCCAAAGGACTTGAGCACAACAACTCCCTAAGGATATGTACTCCGCTTCGGTGGTAGATAAGGCTATGCTATTTTGTTTCTTAGAGAACCAAGATACGAGCATACTACCTAAGAATTGGCATGTCCCGGAAGTACTTTTCCTATCTATCTTACAACCCCCATAATCCGCATTTGAATAAGCATGAAGGCTAAAGGAGGAATCCTTAGGATACCGAAGGCCTAAATTAGGTGTGTCTCTAAGGTATCTAAAGATTCTATTAATGGCAACTAAGTGTGATTCTCTAGGACTAGCTTGAAACCTAGCACACAAGCAAACACTAAACATGATATCTGGTCTACTTGCGGTAAGTTAAAGCAAATAACCTATCATGGATCTATAAAGCTTAGAATCAACACACTTACCTCCTTCATCTTTGTCAAGCTTTATGGAAGAGCTCATAGGTGTGGCTTGAGGCTTTACATTCTCCAAGCCGAACTTTTTGAGCATATCGTTCACGTACTTAGCTTGATTTATGAAGGTGCCATCTTTCCTTTGTTTGATTTAGAGTCCCAAAAAGAATGAGAGCTCCCCCATCATGCTTATCTCGAACTCACCTTGCATTAGCTTAGAAAATTCTTTGCAATAACATTCATTAGTAGAACCAAAAATGATATCATCAACATAAATTTGTACTACTAAGATGTCATTATTATATCTTTTTTATGAAGAGTGTAGTGTCCACCTTACCTTTTTCAAAACCCTTTTCAATTAAAAAATTTGAAAGGCTTTCATACCAAGCTCTAGGAGATTGTTTTAAACCATACAGAGCTTTAGTTAGTTTAAACACATGATTTGGAAATTTTGAATCCTCAAAACCTGGTGGTTGTTCAACATACACTTCTTCATTTATAAAACAGTTTAGAAAAGCACTTTTCACATCCATTTGAAAAAGCTTGAAATCATTATAACATGCAAATGCCAAAAGCATCCTAATGGCTTCCATCCTAGCTATGGGTGTATATGTTTCATCAAAATCAATTCCCTCTTCTTGGGTATGGCCTTGAGCAACAAGCCTAGCCTTATTTCTCACTATATTACCATTTTCATCTAGTTTATTCCTAAAGACCCATTTAGTTCCTATAGTAGATTGATTACTAGGCCTTTCAACTAATGTCCAAACTTTACTTCTCTCAAATTGATTTAATTCCTCTTGTATGGCCAAAATCCAAAAATCATCTTTTAATGCTTCTTTGATATTTTTAGGCTCAATGCATGAAAGAAATGCAACATGGTTCATTAGTTTGAGAGAGGATCTAGTAGTTGCCTCCTTGGATGGATCACTCAAGATTTCACCACTTTTGACATAGTTGAACTCCCTTGGGTAAGATATCTCCTTTTCCTCAAGAGCCAAGTCCTTCAAGGCTTCAAGAGGTGGATCTTGTGCATCTTCATCCTTAGTTGGAATCTCATCCAACTTTGACGTTTGTCCTCAATCAATGACATCAAGAATTCCTACATCATCATCATCACAAGATTCCTTCCTCGAAAGGAGGTTATCATCAAAAACAACATTAATAGACTCTTCTACTACTAAAGTTATTTTATTAAATACACGATAGGCTTTAGAATTTAAAGAGTACCCTAAGAAAATAGCTTCATCACTTTTAGCATCAAATTTACCTAAGTTTTCTTTATCATTATTCAAGACAAAACACTTGCAACCAAATGGATGAAAATAGCTAATGTTAGGCTTTTAGATTTTAAAATCGCATAAGGTGTTTTCTTCAAAATTGGCCTAATCATTACTCGATTTATAATATAGCAAGCCGTATTTGTGGCTTCCGCCCAAAAATATTTAGGTAAATTATTTTCACAAAGCATGGTTCTAGCCATTTCTTCTAAAGTTCGATTTTTCCTCTCAACTACCCCATTTTGTTGAGGAGTGCGAGGTGCGGAAAAATTATGGCTAATCTCATTTTCATTTAAAAACTCTTCAAAACCTAGATTTTGAAATTCGGTTCCATGATGACTTCTAATGTGAGAAATTTTAAGTTCAAGATCATTTTGAGTTATTTTTAGAAAATGTGATGAATTTTTCTAAAGCCTCATCTTTTGTACTTAAGAATAGAACCCAAGAAAACCTAGAATAATCATCAACAAGTACAAAGGCATATGATTTACCACCCAAGCTCATAGTTCTAATAGGCCCAAAAAGATCCTTATGAATCAATTGTAAACATCTACTAGTAGAGACATCATTAATGGATTTAAATGAAGTTCTATGTTGTTTACCCTTAGAACATGCATCACAAATTTTATCATTAGAGAACTTAAGTTTGGGTAAACCTCTAACTAGATTAAGGGAAATCAATTTTTCTAAAACACTCATGCTAGCATGTCCTAATTTTCTATGCCAAAGCCATGAGTCATGTTCATCATGTGAAACTAATCATGTATGAGATGTATGGATGTCATCTAAATGCATCATATAAATATTGCCTATTCTATGTCCTATGAGCATCAATTGATTTGTTTTAATGTTCACAATTTTGCAACCACTTTTATCAAATAAAACATTAAAACCATTATCACATAATTAACTAATGCTCAATAAGTTGTGTTTAAGACCGTTGACATTACAAAACATTTTCAATGAAAATAGAAGAGTGATTACCAATGGAGCCTATTCCTTCAATGTGGCCTTTAGAGTTGTCACTGAAAGTTACCACTCCACCACTCTTTGGCTTTAGTTCCACGAATCTACTCTTGTCACCAGTCATATGTCTTGAGCATCCACTATCAAGGTATCATGAGTTTTGGCTTGAAGCTTTGGCATTGTAGCAATGCTCCCCCTACAAACAAAGAAATTAGGCCTTGATTTTTTGGTACCCAAATCATTTTGGGTCCATGTGTGTTAGCCCTCAAAACTTTGGTTCCCTTAGGGATCCAAGAAGCAATATCATTCATGTTATTAGAAATAATGAGTTCCTTAGGAACCCAAACACTCCTAATCCTTTGACCTCTAGATTGCTTATGAAAATTCCTTTGTTTAGGAATAAAAGGTTTTCTTTTTACATATTGGGATTTAGAAGAATTTCCCTTTTCAAAATGGTTTTTCCCAATAGCAATAGATGTTTTAAGATTATCCACTTCCTTTGTGTGATAATCTTGAAAATCGGAAAGAAGTTTTTCAAGTTCAAGATTTTTCTTTTTAAGGTCATTTGAAAGATTTACTAAGTACAACACCTTATTTTCCAATTTGGAGTTAGTTTTTGAAATAGATTCATTTTGAGTTTTCAAATCGGAAATGTTTTTCTTGTTTCTCAAAATAGACTCCTTATACTTTCAAACTAACTCATCATAAACCTCTTGCAATTTATCGTAAGCATCTTGAAGTTCATCAAATGTAAAATCAAAATTAGATGAGTTAAGGTTTACCTTTGGTTCATCATCAATGGCCATGAGACAAAGATTGGCCACTTCCTCCTCCTTCTCGGATGACTCATCATCACTCCAAGTTGCTACTTGAGCTTTGAGCTTGTTCTTCTTCCCAAAGCTCTTCCTCTTCAATTGAGGACATTCGGAACGGATATGGCCGAATTTTTTGCACTCATAGCAAATGATTTGGTCCTTCTCCTCTTCTTTACTCTTGCTCTTGAAGTCTCCTTTTCTAATGAACTTTCTCCCACGGCTGGACTTCATAAAGCGAGTGAATCGTTTGGCCAACATGGCCATCTCCTCATCTTTATCTTTGCTAGAATCGCTTTCATGGTATGAAGCTTTAAGAGCGATTTCAATCTTCTTCTTCTCAACATCCTTCTTCTCAACCTTCTTCTCCTCCATTTTCTTTTCTTCTTCTCTTCCCTTCCTCATGATCTCATGGATGAGTAGAGATCCAACAAGAGCATCTAGCTTGAGAGTCTTCAAATCTCGAGCTTCAATAATAGTCGTTCTCTTGATATCCCATTGTTGAGTGTGTAAAAGTTCTATATTTACCCCCTATTTAACCCATATTTCTGTTGCATTCAAGCATAATTCATTGCATTTAGGTCAGTTTACAGTTAGACATCACAAATATATTAAAAGGCACAGTTTCTACTGAAATTGGTTGCTTTTGCAGGTTGCTGCCGTAGCAGATGGTGAGGTAGGCGCTGGGCAGTGAAGCAGAAGAGCTGGAACTGGATGAGCAGTCAAGGAGGACGATGCTGCCATGGTTGCCGCCGTGACAGCAAAGGACGACAACAGTTTTGAGGAGAAGAAGCAAAGTGGACCTCGACAGAAAGAGAAAATTCAGACCGTCTGTCGTGGAGTACTCCTATATTTTTCCGAGCCCTAGATCAGAATGAAGGCCAAGCCCAAGGTTCAAGGAAGATATCCCAAGAAAGAAGGAAGGACGACTTAAAGACTATTTTTCTGAAGATTTAATCTTTATTAGAATTTTACTTTAATTTAAAGTTGTATTCCTTCCATATTAGAAAACTTGAACCCAAGGCCTATATAAAGGCGTGTAATTCGATCTAGGAGAGAAGAACCTATCTCTAGCCTTCTTCCCAAACCCTAGCCGTTTTCCTTCTCTCATCATGTTCTAAATTCCCCTTAGGGCCACGGGTTGATTTGTAAAGTAGTTGCAATGGTTGCTTTTGTTTTAGGAATTTTTAGTTCAATAAAATAAACTTCGAGTTCTCTTATTCTGGTTATTAACATCTTGCAAGAGTATCGGGAGAGCATTGCGAGGTTATTTATTTACTTAATATCGGGAGAGTTAAGTATACGAAAGGGATAAGTGCGAGTTCTCTAGTTTATAGTTGAACTATCTCGGACCTAGGGATAGAACGAGGTTAAGTGGCTAAAGAAGAATTCAACAACATCGGTGTTCATCCTTTGATTCACGCCGGGAGGTAATATCAAAGACGTGATCATCGACAGACTTGGACCTAGGGATAGGCCAAGGCACAGCAGGGATTCTTGCCAAACTTGAAGTACTGAGTTGGGTAATCGTTGCCGCGATAACCAATGGACCGTTGCCGCGACGGGGACGACGACAACACTGATATTCCTCGACTTAGCAATACCTGCACTACTGAGCAATTCAATACCAGCCCATTCTCTCTATCTTGATTATTTCAACTTTATTTTCCAGTATTCTCTATTATTTCCGTGACAACATCTTAAATTTATTTTCTTTTACTCTCGTGCAGTAATTCAAGGTGAAGCTATTAGCTCAGTCCCTGTGGAGACGATATCCGATACTCCAGTATCACTTTACTACTTGCATCGTGTACACTTGCACTACATTGCGATAGACACTTTTACACGCAACAAGTTTTTGGCGCCGTTGCCGGGGACTGGCAACATAACTCTACCTCTTCTTTTACTACACTTTTCGTTTTTATTTTTATTTTTCTGTTTTAATTTGGTTGGTTCAACCTTTGCTTTTCACAAGGTTTCTTGTTTATGCGCAGATCGAAACGAGGAGAAGAACCTGAGTATCCATTAGATCCTGAAATAGAACGTTCGTTCAATCTTAGGAACCGACTTCGTCACGTACTAGCCAGGAACGAGTACCTTGAGGAACAGTTAGAGACGATGCAAAACCAAGGGAACCCCCAGGTTGATAATCCTGTCAGAGATGGAGAGATTATCCCTCCTGTCGGTGACCCTCCTGCCGCTGCCGCACGCCGGTCCTGCCGAGACTACATGCTGAATGATCATGTAGAACTAGAAACCACGCTGCCGGATATAGATGTTGACAACATCGAGCTGAAACCTGTTATGTTTAGCATGATCAACAACGTCGGTCAATTTAGTGGTGCTGCTACAGAGGATGCTAGGGAGCATCTAAAAACGTTCCAGGAAATCTATGGTTCGTTTAGACTACCAGGAGTTAATCTGGAGATACTGAGGCTTCGGTTGTTTCCCCATTCATTGAGGGACAGAGCAAAGACTTGGTGGAATAAACTTACGCCGGGTTCAATTAGAACTTGGGCAGATTTGTCTCGTGAATTCTTATCTCATTTTAATCCTTCACACATATCTGAGCGATTACGTAACGAAATTGCTACTTTTCAACAGGAAGAAGATGAGCCGATGCACGAGGCCTGGGACAGATTTACCACTCTTCTACGGAACTGCCCAATGCATGGATTCCCCGTTTGGAACCAGATAACCAAGTTTTATAATGCTGCCAATTTACAAACTCGTATTCGAATTGATTCAGCAGCAAACGGATTACTACTGGACAAAGACCCAGATGAGGCAATGCAAGTATTGAAAAATCTGGCTAAGAATGAGGAGCAGTTTCCAACAGCAAGAAGAGGGGGTAAACGGGTCCTAGCTGTTAAGGATTATGAGGCCGACAGCACAATGAAATCACAGGTGGCATACCTTACTAAGGCTAAGAAAAAGCTCTTGAACGATGAGTCCCAGCCGATATTTGCTGTCGAAGAGGTATGTGAAATTTGTGAAGGAAATCACAGTTCGGATGAATGTCCTATACAGTTAGAAGAGGGAAAGTATGTTGGAAACTACAATAAGCAGAATTACAACTCCAACAACTACAATCCCAACTGGAGAAAGGATCCCAAGTTCTCTTGGAGTAATCCTAATAATGCCCTGAATCCTCAAGCACACAACAATCAGAATCAGGGAGGACCTAGATTGCTGACTCGACAGCAACTGCAACCGCAGCAGCAGCAGCAGTAACAGCCACCAGCTACCTCAAACAGTATACTGGAACAGACTCTGGCTACATTTATGTCTCAAACAGGAACTTATATTGAGAACATGAATCAATTTGTCAAGAAGACGAAGACATTCATGGATAAAACAGAGATGCGGATGACAAATCATGAAGCTACTCTGAAATCTTTGGAGACACAGATGGGTCAGGTTTCCCAACATATCAACCCAAGGCAGACTGGAGGATTTCCTAGCAATACTGAAAACGTTAGGCAGCCCACACATGAGCAATGTAAAGCCATTACTACTAGGAGTGGGAAGCAATTACCAGGGCCGGAGAAAGAAGCTGAAACAGTGAAGAAACCAGCCTTGGACATACCTGCCGAGGAAGCTTCCCTGACAGGTAACAGACAACCTGCTGCCGATGAGCCTGTCACGACAGCAGAAGGGACAGAGGAGAAAGAGAATGAGCCCAAACCTCCTCAGATTCGTATGCAGTGGGAAGGACGCATTGCTGATTATCGTCCCCCACCTCTTTTTCCTCAACGGTTACAAAAATTGAAACAAGAATCACAGCTTTAGAAAATTTATGATATTTTTAAGCAGGTTCATATCAACATTCCGTTGTTAGATGCCGTTAGGGAAATACTCGGTTATGCCAAATTTCTCAAGGATGCCATGTCAAAGAAGTATAGACTTGGGGAGTTTGAAACGATAAATATGACACATGGATGCATGAGTATTTTGCACAAGTATCCACCCCAGAAGAAGAAGGATCCTGGAGTTTCATCATACCATGCGTAATCGGAGACAAATTTGTGGGTAAGGCACTTTGTGATCTTGGTGCTAGTATAAATTTAATGCCAAAATCTATTTTTCATAAATTAGGTATTGGAAAAGCTCGGCCCACAACAGTAGTACTGCAACTGGCAAACCGCTCTTACGATCATCCAGAAGGAAAAATTGAAGATATTCTGGTAAGGGTGGACAAATTTATTTTTCCTGCTGACTTTCTTGTTTTAGATTGTGAAGCAGATGAAAATGCACCAATCATCCTGGGGCAACCTTTCTTAGCCACGGGAAGATCACTGATCGATGTGGAAAAAGGAGAACTCACCATGAAAGTGAACGATCAAGAAATAAAGTTGAATGTTCTCTAAGCTATGAAGCATGCTGATGCAGAAGAAGAATGCAAGGTTATCACTGAAGTTACCCTTGACCAACCCTGCATCAGGTCGGGCTGCCACGACATCAAAATTGGTCACTGCCTCGGCAGCCACTTAGAAGACTGTCACGACAGCACCGACGACAGCAACTACTCAGAATTCGATACATTTGATATTGAAGATCAGGAGGAGGTAAACTGGATAGGCAATCGTCCAGGTAAGTTATTCGAGCCTTTAAATTATACCTCGGATAACCATGCAATTCAAAAGCCATCAACTGTTGAGCCCCCTGTTTTAGATCTTAAGCCCCTGCCAGGGCAGCTAAAATATGCTTTTCTTGGTTTAAATGATACGTTGCCCGTAATCATCTCTTCCAAGTTGATGCAGGAACAGGAACAACAGTTAATAGGGATACTGCAGCAACATAAAAAGGCTATTGAATGGACGATAGCCGGTATTCAAGGCATTAGTCCGGCCTTATGTATGCATAAAATACTTTTAGAGGATGATCATAAGCCGACTATAGATGCTCAAAGGCGACTGAACCATGCGATGAAAGAGGTGGTGCGAAAAGAGATAATCAAATGGTTAGATGCTGGAATAATCTACGCCATCTCGGACAACAAATGGGTGAGCCCGGTGCAATGTGTTCCCAAGAAAGGAGGAATGACCGTGGTAACCAACGAAAACAATGAGTTAATCCCAACCAGGACTGTGACCGGTTGGAGGGTTTGTATGGACTATCGGAAGCTTAACAAAGCTACCCGAAAGGACCACTTTCCTTTACCCTTTATTGATCAAATGCTTGATAGATTAGCGAGCAAACCTTACTATTGTTTTCTTGATGGTTATTCAAGTTACAATCAAATCGCTATCGCACCGGAAGATCGAGAAAAGACGACATTCACATGCCCTTACGGAACTTACACTTTTAGGAGAATGCCTTTTGGACTATGTAATGCACCAGCCACCTTCCAAAGGTGCATGATGGCCATATTCTTCGATATGGTGGAGGACTTCCTAGAGATTTTTATGGATGACTTTTCAGTCTTTAGAGACGACTTTGAAAGCTGTCTAGGCAACCTACAAAAGGTGCTCGAGAGATGTGAAAAAGAAAATTTAGTGCTAAACTGGGAAAATGTCACTTCATGGTGGATGAAGGGATATTCCTTGGCCATAAGATTAGCTGTCGTGGCATAGAAGTCGACAGAGCCAAGATAGAAGTGACCGAAAAGCTGCCGCCGCCCACCATAGTCAAGGGAATCAGAAGCTTCTTAGGACATGTTGGTTTTTATCGGAGGTTCATTGCGAATTTTTCAAAGATAACCAAGCCCCTATGCCTTCTTCTGGAGTAGAATCGACCCTTTGACTTTAACACTGAATGTATTGAGGCATTCAAGGTTCTGAAAGAAAAGCTGGTAACAGCCCCAATAGTACAGCCACCAGACTGGACACTGCCGTTTGAGATCATGTGTGATGCTAGTGACTATGCTGTCGGGGCAGCACTTGGGCAGCGGAGAGACAAACTCTTTCACGTCATATACTATGCCAGCAAGACACTGAACGACGCCCAAGTGAACTACACCACCACAGAGAAGGAGTTATTAGCTGTGGTATTCTCCATTGACAAGTTTCGTTCTTATATACTTGGAACGAAGGTCATAGTGCATACAGACCACTCTGCATTGAAGTATCTGTTCGCGAAAAAGGATGCAAAACCTCGATTGATACGTTGGATCCTGCTATTGCAAGAATTCAACCTTGAATTCAAGGACAAAAAGGGGACAGAAAATCAAGTGGCATATCACTTGTCAAGGTTGGAGAAGGGACAGAGTCTACAGACATATGAGACAAACATATTGGAGACCTTTCTAGATGAGCAGCTCTTTGCTGCCGTAGTCACTGTCGCGACAGCCATAGTGGCAGGTAAGTTTTCTGAACTTCCCTGGTATGCTGACTTCGTTAATTTCTTAGTTAGCGGAATAATACCTCCTGACCTTAATTATCAAGCTAGGAAGAGGTTCCAAAATGATGTTAAGCATTATTATTGGGACGAACCTCTTCTTTTCAAAATTTGTGCAGATCAGGTTATAAGGAGATGCGTACCACAGGATGAACATGAAGATATACTTCATCACTGTCATGCTTCACAGTATGGAGGACACTTAGGAGGCAACAAAACTGCTTCCAAGGTTCTGCAGTCAGGATTTTATTGACCGTCATTGTATAAAGATGCTCAAATCTTCTACAAGACCTGTGACAAGTGCCAACGGATAGGAAACATCTCAAGGAGACATGAGATGCCGTTGTAGAACATTCTTGAAGTCGAGATCTTCGATGTTTGGGGGATCGATTTTATGGGACCATTCCCATCTTCATGTGGGAATTTCTACATCGTCCTGGCGGTAGATTACGTGTCCAAGTGGGTTGAAGCTATCGCCACTCAAAATAATGATGCCAAAACGGTTCAAAGGTTTTTACACAAAAACATCTTTTTTCTAGATTTGGCATCCCTAAGGCGATCATCAGTGATGAACGGAGACATTTCTACAACAGGGTTATTGCTGCTGCCTTGAAGAAGTGTAACCCCCTTAACCCGGCCTAGACGATTGACCCGAATTAAGAAGTTTACACGGGGAAAACCAAAGTCAACCCGAAAGTCAACCTTGATTAACGACCCTTTCTTTTTCTTTTTTATCTTATCTAAATGCACATTAACCCTGGATATGTTCATACAATCGGCATACTCAAAGATCAGCGCATTCGGAAAACATTTAGGGACTTAATTGCACAACATACAAGTTTAGGGACCAAAATGTAAATTCTGGAAATTATAAAAACTTAACCAACTTTTGAGTTACCATTATGAAATTAGTCATGTTTCATGCTTCTCTGCCAAATTTCAACTCAAACGGACATCTCAAACTCATTCAATTGCATACGCAAAGTTCAGGACCAAAACGCAAAGGTTTCAAAACATATAACTGTCAATTTCAGTGCCCAACGGTCGGGTGTTTCGGAACAGGGATGATCCGTTCCGAAACGCGGGACCGTTCCGAAACCCGTTGCGCAACATGGCCTGCCAGTGGCAAAACTGTTCCGGAACGGCTCTGCCCGTTTCGAAACGCCTAGGCCATTTCAGGCCCTCTGTTCCGAAACGGCAGCACCTGTTCCGAAACAGGCTGCCCAGATTGCAAAATTTTAGCTGGTTTAAAGCACAATTGACCCATCAAACGCATTCAGATGACACTCAAATTATACCAGCAAGTCATTATATACTTAAGGAACATAATGGCATCAACAATTCGTAAACATGGCATCAAACAAGGAAAGCCCCAATTCTATAGGCATGCATCCTATATTGAAAACCATTCAAACACCAAATCACCAAACAATCCTCTTAAAGGCCATTTACAAGTTCCAACAATATCAAAAGCATAAAACCAACCTAAGGAGTCCAAAACATCTCCCAAAACAACAACGTAGGTTCCCCATTGCCAAATGCCAAAAGCTAATAGTGTAAAGAAACTTTCACCATACATGAGCTTAGTTCTTCACTTGGATTCTTGACCCCTTTGCTGCCCTTAAGCACTTCAATGCTCTGCATTATTGGTTTAAGAAAAGAGAGAGCGTAAGCACATAGCTTAGTGAGGAATGCTCATTTAAAACAACACAATAATACATTTGTAAACACCTTTATAACCTTAGATCAAAACAACCTTTATCCATGCACAAAAACATTTAAAACAAGCATACATGCTTCAAATTATTAACATGTCATATTGGCCACAAGTGATAATCATAATCTTTCCATTTCACAATACAATCAACATAAGATCCACACATGGACTTTTAACCACCATTGTGATCTTACAATTCACAAGGACCACACATGGACTTTTAACCACCATTGTGTCCTTAGCAAAAGAATCACCCATGGACTTTTAACCACCATGGTGTTCTTACAATACACAAGGTCCACACAAGGACTTTTAACCACCTTGTGACCTTAACACAAGAATCACCCATGGACTTTTAACCACCATGGGGTTCTTAAAATACACAAGGCTCACACAAGGACTTTTAACCACCTTTGTGACCTTAACACAAGAACCAATCATGGACTTTTAACCACCATGTTGTTCTTAACACAAGAACCACCTATGGACTTTTAACCACCATAGTGTTCTTAACCTTTCTCGAAACATCACTTGCCAATATGCATCATTTAACAACAATAATCCACTGTTTTAAAGCATTTAACAAAGTCATTAATCATCATGCATCCTTATGCAACAAAACCACATTTTATCAAATGTTCAAAACAAGGATCTCTTACCTTGAGCATCCTTCAACACATGGCTTATAAAACCAGCAATAAACATGCTAAAGTATGCTTTCAAAACAGAATTTAAACATGCAAACAATCACATTGCACTCAACCAACTCATGGTTCATCAACAAGAGAGTTTTTCCGAAAACTTACTCTTGAGCTTAGCAAAGTTGTTTAGACTTAAACTAAGCTCCCAAACCTTCAAAACATGGGTTTCAAAGCTGAAAACCAAAATCCACTCACCGATTCTGTTTCGCCACTTGCCGAACACCAATCAAGCTTCCGGATCAACACCACAAGGATCCGAAGATGTCTCCCCTGTTTTAAAAAATCAAAACAGTAGATTAATGCACCATCATGCATTAATATCCTCAACCAAGACATCTAAACTCGCTGCTCACATCAACACTCACATTTCAGCTACCAAACACAACCGAAATCACATCCAAACATCTCCACAACACTACCCAGCCAAGATCCATCAATTCCAAACATTCATAAACCTCAATTAACATCCAAAATGGATCTCATCACGTCCTTATACCTCCAGCTATAGCAGAACATCAAGATCACTCCAAAAACCACCAAAAACTTAAACAAAACTTAGGAAAATCAACCTATTCAGGATTGCATTGATTAAACCTCAATTTCTCATCAATTATACATCCACTTTACATCAAAAACACATCTCAAAACAATGCCCAATCAGATCATACGAATTTCATCAAAATTAAAGCAAATCTTGCATTTTAAAGCCAAGATCAAGAACTCAATTGCAAAACCTTTAATAAAACATAATTCAAGGATTGAGAACTTGGGAATTTCAGTAAAGAACTGAGAATTTAGAGAAGAAGGACGTTCATACCTCTAAACTTGAGTTTCTCCCTTTTTGGAACCAAGATTCTTGAAAATCCAATAAGCAAATGCTAAGGTTTTGTTGTAGAATTGATTAGAGATCAAATGAGGATTGAAATCTAATCTTTAGTTTTCAAAATCAGAGAGAATTTTGCTGGAGAAATGTGTTTGGGTTGAGAGAAAAGAAAATGGAAATTTAGAGAAAAGTTAGTTAAAATGCCAAAATATCTTTTCCCTCCTTTTACACTTAATTAAAAACCATTAATTAAATTGATTAATATTCAGAAAAATCTGGAGAAACTCTTTTGGGTAAATAGCTCCTTAAAGATTCAAAGTTTCAATCCTTTTTAAAACAGTCACCCAGTTTTCAAAAATTACATTTTGGTCACTAACCCAAAATGTCACTCTTCCAAACCTCATTTTGTAAAATTGATTTCACCTTTCTCTTATATATAATAAAAGAGGATTTTAAGACATTTTCCATATTTTTAATGCAACCCGAACTAGGCTTTCCTAAATTCACCCTTTTATATTGGAACCGCAACCCGACCGGTCCGGTCCAAACCCAAAACTTCTAAGCCCAAAATTGGGGTGTTACAACTCTCCCCCCCTTAAGAAATTTCGTCCTCGAAATTTACCTGAAGGAAAGAGGTACGGAAACTGCTTCAACATGTCATCCTTCCGCTCCCACGTGGCTTCTTCAACACCACGATGTTTCCACAACACCTTTACCAACTCGATGGTCTTGCCACGAAGAACCTTACTATCCGAATCCAGAATCCTCACCGGTTCCACATCATAGGTCAAATCCGGATTCAATTCCACTTCTTCCACAGGCATCACATGTGAAGGATCCGATCTATACTTCCGAAGCATAGAAACATGAAACACATCATGAATCTTCTCCAACTCTTGTGGTAACCTCAACTTGTACGCAACAAGACCCACACGCTCAACCACTTCGTATGGTCCAATGTACCTAGGGCTCAACTTACCCTTTCGGCCAAACCTCATCACCTTTTTTCCAAGGCGAAACCTTCAAAAACACACGGTCACCCACCGCATACTCAATCTCCTTACGCTTCAAATCCGCGTAAGACTTTTGCCGATCAGAAGCTGCCTTCAAGCGCTCACAAATGAGCTTCACCTTCTCGGTGGTTCCTTTCAACATAGCTGGCATCGAAACCAACTTCTGACCCGTTTCAGCCCAACACAGAGGAGTCCTACACTTCCTCCCGTACAAAGCCTCATAAGGTGCCATTTGAATACTCGCCTGATAACTATTATTATAGGCAAACTCCACCAAAGGCAAATGTTTCTCCCATGAGCCCTGAAACTCAATCACACAGCACCTCAACATATCCTCCAAAACTTGGATAACACGCTCGGACTGACCATCCGACTGCGGATGATAAGACGTACTGAAATTCAACCGTGTACCCAAAGCTTGATGCAAACACTGCTAGAAACGCGATGTAAACCTCGGATCCCTATCCGACACAATCGACTTAGACACACCATGCAGCCGCACAATCTCAGCAATGTACAGCTCCGCAAGCTTATCCAAAGAATACGTAGTATGCACAGGCAAGAAATGTGCACACTTCGTCAAGCGATCCACAATCACCCACACCGAATTCTTCTTCGATGGCGACAAAGGTAAACCAGATACAAAATCCATGGTAATCCTTTCCAACTTCCACTCAGGAATTCTCAACGGTTGCAACAAACCTGACGGAAACTGATGCTCAGCCTTAACTCACTGACACACCATGCACTTGCTTACAAACTCAGCAACATCCTTCTTTAGACCCACCCAATAGTACTCATCACGAAGATCACGGTACATCTTAGTACTACCAGGGTGCATAGCAAAAGGACTACTATGACCTTCAGTCAGAATAGCACACCTCAAATCTACATCATTGGGCACTACCATCCGACTCCCAAAACACAACACTCCATCATCACTAAAACAGAAATCCGAAGGCCTACCCTCCACAATATCCTGAACATGCGGTACCAAGGAATCATCCAACAATTACTTTTCCTTGATCAACTGAACCAAAGATGGTTTCACTTGTAATTCAGCCACAAGACCACCATCACGCGAAATACTCAAACTGGCAAACATAACCTTCAACTCAACAGCTACCTTCCTACTCAAGGCATCCGCTACAACATTAGCTTTTCCAGGGTGATACTCAATCGTCAAATCATAATCCTTGAGCAACTCCACCCAGCGTCGCTGTCTAAGATTCAACTCCTTCTGAGACATCAGATACTTCAAACTCTTGTGATCCGTGTACACAGTACACTTCTCACCATACAGATAATGTCTCCAGATCTTCAAAGCAAAAACCACCGCAGCCAACTCGATGTCAAGCGTAAGATAATTGCGCTCATGCACCTTCAACTGCCGTGATGCATAAGCCACCACCTTACCCTCCTGCATCAACACACATCCCAAACCAACAAAGGACACATCACTATACACCACAAACTCTTTCCCTGATTCAGGTTGAACCAAGATAGGAGCTTGTGTCAAGGCTGCCTTAAGCTTCTCAAAAGCATGTTGTCTCGCTTCCGTCCACTCATACATAACATCCTTCTGCAACAACTTTGTCAAAGGTGCAGCAATCTTCGAAAACCCATCCACAAACCTTCGGTAGTATCCTGCTAAACCAAGGAAACTACGAACTTCATGGACAGACTTAGGAACCTTCCAATTCATCACCGCCTCAATCTTCTGAGGATCAACACGAATCCCTTCAGCAGAAACCACATGACCAAGAAACACCACTTCTCTAAGCCAGAACTCACACTTGCTCAGCTTAGCATAAAGCTGATTCTCCAACAAAGCTTGCAGCACAATTCTCAGATGCCCTTCATGCTCCTCCTCAGTACGTGAGTACACGAGGATATCATCAATGAACACCACAACAAACTTATCTAGATCTTCATGAAACACACGATTCATCATGTCCATGAAAGCTGCAGGAGCATTTGTCAAACCAAACGGCATCACAAGGAACTCATAATGCCCATACCTCGTCCTGAAAGCTGTCTTTGGCACATCCACATCCTTCACCTTCAACTGGTAATACCCTGACCTTAAGTCAATCTTAGAGAACACAGCTGCTCCCCGAAATTGATCAAAAAGATCATCAATTCTCGGCAATGGATACCGATTCTTGATAGTCAACTTGTTAAGCTGACGGTAATCAATGTACATTCTCATAGTTCCATCCTTCTTCTTCACAAACAAGACCGGCGCACCCCAAGGTGACACACTCGGCCGAATGAAACCACGATCAAGCAACTCTTGCAATTGCGTCTTCAGCTCTTTCAACTCCTTAGGTGCCATTCGATAAGGAGTAATGGACACTGGAGTTATGTTTTCATACAGCTCAATCCCAAACTCCACCTCACGACTAGGAGGCAATCCAGGCAACTCCTCCGGAAACACACCAGGAAACTCTCGCACAGTCCTGATATCTTGCACACGCAACTCCTTAGAGCTAGGATTCATCACAAAGGCTAGATAAGCTTCACAACCTTGCCTCAGCATCCAGCTCGCCTCCAATGTAGACACCACATTGGCAAGAAACTTCACATTCTCACCAACCACAACCACCTCATAATCATCCGCAAGTTTCAACGAAACTCGCTTATTCTCACAATCTACTACAGCACGATGCTCAACAAGCCAATCCATACCAAGGATTACATCAAAACCATAGAAAGGCAATTCCGTAAGATCAACATGAAAACATGATCTTGCACAACCAAATGACATCTTCTATAAAGCTTTCGAGTCACAACAGTCTCACCAAAAGAACTAGTGACACGCATACCAACATCCAAAGACTCAACAGGCAAACCAAGCAATTCAGCATGCTCACGCAAAATGTATGAGTGTGTAGATCCAGAATCAATCAAGGAAAGTAATGACAAGGACTGCAAAGTAAAAGTACCTGCGATCACATCCGCGTCATTCCTCCCCTCCCTCTGAGCAAACACTCTAGCCTGGCCACCACCCTCAGGCTGAACAGCTACAACATGAGCCACATTCCTTCCACCATCCTCTCTACGCTGGAAGTTACCACGGCCGCGCCCACGACCTCTCTGTGGTGCAACAACTACAGGAGCACGCCCTTGGCCACCAGCCAACATAGGACACTCTCTCCTCATGTGATCCGTAGATCCACAGTTCCAGCACGAATTACCAGCTGCCACAACAGGAGCTTGCACCTCCCTCACAGCTCGAGGACAATCACGTTTCATATGGCCACGCGATCCACATGTCCAACATGCGTTCGGTTCAGCTCTCGCCTTGCCTCCCTGAGTAGGCGCACCACCACCTCGCTTAGCCGAAGGCTGATACTTCTGATCACGTCCCCTCTTGTTCCGTCCACCACCGGAACTATACTCAGCAACTCGCTTACCAGCACCAGAACCAGCACTTCTAGATGATAAACCCAAATTCATCTCAATGTCCTTTGCTCTCCCAACCAGCACATCAAAATCATTATACTCAGCAGCTAGCATATACGTCTTTACTTCCGTCACCAAACCATAACGGAACCTTTCACACCTCTTCCGTTCATCAGGAACAAGTTCAGGTGCGTATTGACTGAGTCGGACAAACTGAACCTCGTACTCAGCTACAGACATGCTCCCTTGGGTAAGAGACATAAATTCTCTCTTCTTCTCATCTAGGTACCTCACACCCAGATATCTCCTCTTGAACGCGTTCTGAAAGAACGTCCAAGTTACATCAGCTTCCTCCATTCCAGAGATAGAGGTTGTCCACCAAGTATAAGCATTGTCCTGCAACAACGATACCACACAGCCCAGCTTCTGCACATCAGTGCAATTCATTTGCCCCAAGATTCTCTTGGTACTTTCCAGCCAAGACTCAGAACCTTCAGCAGACAAACCCCTGAACTCAGTCCCTCCCAGACTGCGCAAACGTTCCAGAGGTAGTCTAACTCCAGCATCTCCCTGATGCCCAGCTCATTGAGCTCCAGCTACCGCTGCTCGAAAAGCTCCAGCAATGGCTTGAACCAGCATTGTCATGTCAGGAATAGCTTGTCCCTGACCAGCTTCAGGTCCAACGACCCCAGCATCAGCTGCAACACCAGCTCCTTCGCCCCCAGCACCACCACCACCAGGTGGAGGAGGTAAATCCACCACATTTTCAGCATTCTCCTCACTCTCATTTTGAGCCATAGCTCGCGTATTAACCCTCAATTCTCTACGAGGTGCCATTCACTAAACAATGCAATCACAATGCAATAAACAAAGTCAGGCTCAGCAAGGTAAGCAATCCAAGTACTCAAGCTCATTTCCAATTAAAAACAACATCATTTCATTAGCTTTGATTTGGCAATGGGTTCCTCTATCATGCTTCACCATAGCATACATCACAATTGTAACATGCTTACAATTCACACAACATGCTTTCATTAAACAAGCATACAAAGCATACATACATTAATCACCCACATAACCATTCCCAATTACTCGAGAACTCAGCTCTGATACCACCAAATGTAACCCCCTTAACCCGGCCTAGACGATTGACCTGAATTAAGAAGTTTACACGGGGAAAACCAAAGTCAACCCGAAAGTCAACCTTTATTAACGACCCTTTTTTTCTTTTTAATCTTATCTAAATGCACATTAACCCTGGATATGTTCATACAATCGGTATACTCAAAGATCGGCGCATTCGGAAAACATTTAGGGACTTAATTGCACAACATACAAGTTTAGGGACCAAAATGTAAATTCTGGAAATATAAGGACTTAACCAACTTTTGAGTTACCATTATGAAATTAGTCATGTTTCATGCTTCTCTGCCAAATTTCAACTCAAACGGACATCTCAAACTCATTCAATTGCATATGCAAAGTTCAGGACCAAAACGCAAAGGTTTCAAAACATATAACCGTCAATTTCAGTGCCCAACGGTCGGGTGTTTCGGAACAGGGATGATCCGTTCCGAAACGCGGGACCGTTCCGAAACCCGTTGCGTAACATGGCCTGGCAGTGGCAAAACTGTTCCGGAACGGCTCTGCCCGTTTCGAAACGCCTAGGCCATTTCAGGCCCTCTGTTCCGAAACGGCAGCACCTGTTCCGAAACAGGCTGCCCAGATTGCAAAATTTTAGCTGGTTTAAAGCACAATTGACCCATCAAACGCATTCAGATGGCATTCAAATTATACCAGCAAGTCATTATATACTTAAGGAACATAATGGCATCAACAATTCGTAAACATGGCATCAAACAAGGAAAGCCCCAATTCTATAAGCATGCATCCTATATTGAAAACCATTCAAACACCAAATCACCAAACAATCCTCTTAAAGGCCATTTACAAGTTCCAACAATATCAAAAGCATAAAACCAACCTAAGGAGTCCAAAACATCTCCCAAAACAACAACATAGGTTCCCTATTGCCAAATGCCAAAAGCTAATAGTGTAAAGAAACTTTCACCATACATGAGCTTAGTTCTTCACTTGGATTCTTGACCCCCTTGCTGCCCTTAAGTACTTCAATGCTCTGCATTATTGGTTTAAGAAAAGAGAGAGCGTAAACACATAGCTTAATGAGGAATGCTCATTTAAAACAACACAATAATGCATTTATAAACACCTTTATAACCTTAGTTCAAAACAACCTTTATCCATGCACAAAAACATTTAAAACAAGCATACATGCTTCAAATTATTAACATGTCATATTGGCCACAAGTGATAATCATAATCTTTCCATTTCACAATACAATCAACATAAGATCCACACATGGACTTTTAACCACCATTGTGATCTTACAATTCACAAGGACCACACATGGACTTTTAACCACCATTGTGTCCTTAGCACAAGAATCACCCATGGACTTTTAACCACCATGGTGTTCTTACAATACACAAGGTCCACACAAGGACTTTTAACCACCTTGTGACCTTAACACAAGAATCACCCATGGGCTTTTAACCACCATGGTGTTCTTAAAATACACAAGGCTCACACAAGGACTTTTAACCACCTTTGTGACCTTAACACAAGAACCAATCATGGACTTTTAACCACCATGTTGTTCTTAACACAAGAACCACCTATGGACTTTTAACCACCATAGTGTTCTTAACCTTTCTCGAAACATCACTTGCCAATATGCATCATTTAACAACAATAATCCACTGTTTTAAAGCATTTAACAAAGCCATTAATCATCATGCATTCTTATGCAACAAAACCACATTTTATCAAATGTTCAAAACAAGGATCTCTTACCTTGACCATCCTTCAACACATGGCTTATAAAACCAGCAATAAACATGATAAAGTATGCTTTCAAAATAGAATTAAAACATGCAAACAATCACATTGCACTCAACCAACTCATGGTTCATCAACAAGAGAGTTTTTCCGAAAACTTACTCTTGAGCTTAGCAAAGTTGTTTAGACTTAAACTAAGCTCCCAAACCTTCAAAACATTGGTTTCAAAGCTGAAAACCAAAATCCACTCACCGATTCTGTTTCGCCACTTGCCGAACACCAATCAAGCTTCCGGATCAACACCACAAGGATCCGAAGATGTCTCCCCTGTTTTAAACACATCAAAACAGTAGATTAATGCACCATCATGCATTAATATCCTCAACCAAGACATCTAAACTCGCTGCTCACATCAACACTCACATTTCGGCTACCAAACACAACCGAAATCACATCCAAACATCTCCACAACACTACCCAGCCAAGATCCATCAATTCCAAACATTCATAAACCTCAATTAACATCCAAAATGGATCTCATCACGTCCTTATACCTCCAGCTATAGCATAACATCAAGATCACTCCAAAAACCACCAAAAACTTAAACAAAACTTAGGAAAATCAACCTATCCGGGATTGCATTGATTAAACCTCAATTTCTCATCAATTATACATCCACTTTACATCAAAAACACATCTCAAAACAATGCCCAATCAGATCATACGAATTTCATCAAAATTAAAGCAAATCTTGCATTTTAAAGCCAAGATCAAGAACTCAATTGCAAAACCTTTAATAAAACATAATTCAAGGATTGAGAACTTGGGAATTTCAGTAAAGAACTGAGAATTTAGAGGAGAAGGACGTTCATACCTCTAAACTTGAGTTTCTCCCTTTTTGGAACCAAGATTCTTGAAAATCCAATAAGCAAATGCTAAGGTTTTGTTGTAGAATTGATTAGAGATCAAATGAGGATTGAAATCTAATCTTTAGTTGTCAAAATCAGAGAGAATTTTGCTGGAGAAATGTGTTTGGGTTGAGAGAAAAGTTGAGAGAAAAGAAAATGGAAATTGAGAGAAAAGTTAGTTAAAATGCCAAAATATCTTTTCCCTCCTTTTACACTTAATTAAAAACCATTAATTAAATTGATTAATATTCAAAAAAATCTGGAGAAACTCTTTTGGGTAAATAGCTCCTTAAAGATTCAAAGTTTCAATCCTTTTTAAAACAGTCACCCAGTTTTCAAAAATTACATTTTGGTCACTAACCCAAAATGTCACTCTTCCAAACCTCATTTTGTAAAATTGATTTCACCTATCTCTTATATATAATAAAAGAGGATTTTAAGACATTTTTCCATATTTTTAATGCAACCCGAACTAGGCTTTCCTAAATTCACCCTTTTATATTCGAACCGCAACCCGACCGGTCCGGTCCAAACCCAAAACTTCTAAGCCCAAAATTGGGGTGTTACAAGAAGTATGGTGTTAAGCATCGGATTGCAACAGCATATCACCCACAGACCAATGGACAAGCTGAAATTGCCAACTGGGAAGTCAAGAACATTCTTGAAAAGATGGTTAAGCCAACTAGGAAAGACTGGTCTTTACACCTTAATGATGCGTTATTGGCTTATAGGACAGCTTTCAAAACTCCATTGGGCATGTCTCCTTACCGATTGATTTATGGGAAAACATGCCATTTACCTGTCGAGATATAGCACAGAGCATACTGGGCAATCAAGGCAGTGAATATGGACTTGGACAAGGCAGGGCAGAAAAGGCTATTGGATCTGAACGAAATTGAAAAAATCCGGACTATGGCCTATGACAATGCAAGAATCTACAAGGATAAAACTAAGAAGTGGCATGATAAAAAGTTGATGCCACGACAGTTCTGCCCAGGGCAGCTTGTATTGCTATTTAACTCTAGATTAAAACTCTTTCCAGGGAAGCTGAAATCTAGATGGTCTGGCCCGTTCCAAGTTGTACAGGTTTTTCCCCATGGTGCCATCACGATCAGATCTTTAAAAGATGGGCACCAGTTCAAAGTCAACGGACAGCGCTTGAAGCATTATCAGGGGACTGAAGCCCCACGAATGCAGGAAGTGGTTACCTTAGGAGATGCCCCACCCGGCATCCCTAACTTAACCTAAATTCTATTTTAATTATTTTTATAATTTAGTATTATTTATTAGGAAATTAGATTTATTTTATTTTTAAATAATGTTTTTATTTTTCTGTTTTTAGGAAATAAAGGAGACAAGAAGAACAAGAGAAGTGAATTCAGCCCACCATCCTTCCACCAGCCTAAAAAGCCCAAATTTTGGAGCCTGTCGTTTCAGCTGCCGCGACAGACGCGGAAAATACAGGCTGTCAACACGTTGTCGCGACAGACACGCAAACACGTAACAGACGCGCGGCATACACGGAAACACGTGACAGACGCGTCAGACACGCAAACGCGTAACAGTTGGCCCCGTTATTCGCGCCTGCCGTTACAGCTCCAACGGGCAGCAAATTCTTCTCTATATAAACCCCGTTTCATTTTTCATTTTCACTCATTTCTACTCTTCTCACTTGCTTCCTATAGAATTTATTTGCTTTCCTTTTTATTATCTCAACCCTTGCAACAATGTCTTCCAGAAACACCCGTAGGAATGCTGCCTCCAGCTCCACCCCGATAGCAACCACCCCACGCTCATTTCAGATCAGAGAAATGTGGGAAGAAAGGGGATTCATCTACACTTCGAAGGAGGGAAATTTCGGCCTAAAACTGTTTATTGCTCGCAAAATAAGGGCTCTACAGTGGCAGATCTTTGTCGAACAGCCTGAGGAGATGAACGTTTCTTTGGTGCGAGATTTCTACGCTGCCATCAATAGCAGGACAACGACAGCAGTCATCGTATGAGGGAGGGAAGTGTCGTTCGAAGCTGAATATATCAACACCTTGTACGGGTTCTACGTCCGCAACAACAACGATGGCCACCAACAGTTCCTGAACACCCTTGATCCTGCTGCCTATGATGTTGTCATGGCAGAGCTGACAGATGAGGGAACTCAGTGGAATACCAGCCGTAAGAACCCAAGGACGGTAAAAAGAACTCAACTCCTTCCTGAAGCCAAGTTATGAAACGCTTTAACCAAAAAGCGCATCATGCCGTCGTCGCACAATACCACTGTCGACCAGCCCAGGTTAGCCTTAATTCACTCCATTTTACATGAGAGGCCCATTAACGTGGGCAGCTATATTCGTGAGAGCATTCTGGAGTGTGCACACCGGCCGACGGGACCACTCTATCTTCCATACCTTATCACAGCCCTCTGCCGCGGCCATGGGGTACCTGAAGCTGTCACCGACCTTAGAGTCCAAGGGAAGGGATGGACGGAAAAGAAAATACTCAGCTTAATGGAGCTGACTGTTGCCACCCCTCTGTCCTCATTTGATCTTGCCGCTGCGACAGCAGACACGACAGAGCCAACTGAAAATGACCATGCTGCAACAGAAGCCAGGCAGCAACCAGCAGCAGCAGCCCCGACCGACTCCTCCTCCCAGATCCTTGCTGCTTTACAGAAGATGGAGGAACGACAGCTTGGCCTTATGAGCTTCATCAGGGATTTCACTACATCCACGGTACACTTTATTCAAAACTCTTTAAATTTCCCCGATGTCATATTTCCCACCTTCCCTGCACATTATTTTGCAGTACCAACCCTTGCCCACACCCCAACTCCTGCTGCCACACCACGGACACCTTCTGCAACACCCACACCAACCCCTGCCACGACAGCCGCTGGCAGCAACCGTGCTGAGACTTCTGCCCGTGGAACAAAGAGAAGAATGACCTCGGAAAAACTTGAGGCATTCGTCGCCGGTTTCTCTTCTTCCTCCATTTGGCAGGAAAGCGACAACGAACCCTCTGTTTAGAGGAATCTAGCCAAAGAGTTCACACCGATGAAACGACAGAAGAGAATGGCAGAAAAAAACAAGTCGAATAGCGGCAGTGGCAGCATCAGCGACAACGACAGTGGAGATGAGAGCAGCAGCAGTTCAGAGGTCCAAGTTGTGGAGAAACCCCCTCACATCTCCCCAACCAGAATTCAACCCCCGAGGGAGGCTAAAACAAATAACACATCTGCCTCCCCCATCAGCCAGCCAGCTCCGAAGGCTCGTGCCCGCCGCCAGATCCGAGTCAGCAGCAGCAGTGATGACAGCGCTTAAAAATTTGAGTTTCTTAACTTATTTTTGCTGTCTGCCTATATATTTTGTGATGTACTGTTTTTATTTTATTTTGTCATTTGCATTGAGGGCAATGCAACCCTCGAGTTTGGGGGTGGCATCCCTCCATTAATGGAGTCTAATTTAGTTTTAAAATTGTGTCTTTTACTTAGTTTATCTTTTTGAAGAAAAAAATTTGAAAATTTTGGCTTAAGTCTTTGAACTAAACATACCTGCCGTGACAGCTCTGTCGTGGCAGTGCCTTTAGGATAGTTTTAGGAGAAGTTTAGAGCCTTTCGATAGTTCTGAAAACTTAAACACCATTGTGACTGTTATACTGCTTAGAACTCTTTCAGTCAACTAGAATAGGAAGCTTAGCACTTGAATAGCCCCTAGAGGTGCCTAACACGGGCTCTAGGAAAGAAGTTTAACAAAATAGACTCAACAGCCCTAGAGGTGCCCGAAACCGGCTCTAGGAAGTTAGCTAGAGGTGCCCGAAACCGGCTCTAGTGAAACTTTAGCTTAAAAATTAATGAAATCGAGTCAAAACAGAAAATCTAAAGAGCATAAGAAGTGCCTTCAAAAAAAAGATAAACTTTGGCATAAAAATTCAAGTTAGAGGCTAAAATATTCTAGTGAAACTAAGGGAGTCTTGGAATATAACTGTTCACAAGCATGCACACACTGCACGAGGACTATAGTGAGACTCCGGACAAATCCTAAGCTATCCGACAAGGTGCTGCCGTCATAGAGAAGGAATGGAGGGTAAGAGAAAGTTCACTGTTTTAAGCCAAAACAAAAATATTTTATTTTTCTTTTAGGTCTTAGTTGCTTGAGGGCAAGCAAAAACTTGAGTTTGGGGGTGTGTTGAGTGTGTAAAAGTTCTATTATTTACCCCTATTTAACCCATATTTCTGCTGCATTCAAGCATAATTCATTGCATTTAGGTCAGTTTATAGTTAGACATCACAAATATATTAAAAGGCACGGTTTCTACTGAAATTGGTTGCTTTTGCAGGTTCCTGCCGTAGCAGATGGCGAGGCAAGCGCTGGGTAGTGAAGCAGAAGAGCTGGAATTGGATGAGCAGTTAAGGAGGACGATGCTGCCATGGTTGCCGCCGTGACAGCAAAGGACGACAGCAGTTTTGAGGAGAAGAAGCAAAGTGGACCTCGACAGAAAGAGAAAATTCAGATCGTCTATCATGAAGTACTCCTATATTTTTCCGAGCCCTGGATCAGAATGAAGGCCAAGCCCAAGGTTCAAGGAAGATATCCCAAGAAAGAAGGAAGGACGACTTAAAGACTGTTTTTCTGAAGATTTAATCTTTATTAGAATTGTACTTTAATTTAAAGTTGTATTCCTTCCATATTAGAAAACTTGAACCCAAGGCCTATATAAAGGCATGTAATTCGATCTAGGAGAGAAGAACCTATCTCTAGCCTTCTTCCCAAACCCTAGACGTTTTCCTTCTCTCATCATGTTCTAAATTCCCCTTAGGGCCACGGGTTGATTTGTAAAGTAGTTGCAAGGGCTGCTTTTGTTTTAGGAATTTTCAGTTCAATAAAATAAACTTCAAGTTCTCTTATTCTGGTTATTAACATCTTGCAAGAGTATCGGGAGAGCATTGCGAGGTTATTTATTTACTTAATATTGGGAGAGTTAAGTATACGAAAGGGATAAGTGCGAGTTCTCTAGTTTATAGTTGAACTATCTCGGACCTAGGGATAGGACGAGGTTAAGTGGCTAAAGAAGAATTCAACAACATCGGTGTTCATCCTTCGATTCACGCCGGGAGGTATCATCAAAGACGTGATCATCGACAGACTTGGACCTAGGGATAGGCCAAGGCACAACAGGGATTCTTGCCAAACTTGAAGTACTGAGTTGGGTAATCGATGTCGCGATAACCAACGGACCGCTGCCGCGACAGGTGCTGCCGCGACGGAGACGACGACAGCACTGATATTCCTCGACTTAGCAATACCTGCACTACTGAGCAATTCAATACCAGCCCATTCTCTCTATCTTGATTATTTCAACTTTATTTTCCAGTATTCTCTATTATTTCCGTGACAACATCTTAAACTATTTTCTTTTACTCTCGTGCAGTAATTCAAGGTGAAGCTATTAGCTCAGTCCCTATGAGACGATACCCGATACTCCAGTATCACTTTACTACTTGCGTCGTGTACACTTGCACTACATTGCGATAGACACTTTTACACGCAACACCCATGATTCCGGAAGAGAGTACAACAATTTCCTCACTAGCTTGTCTTCAGGGATGATCTCACTGAAACCCTTCAACCCATTGACAATGATCGAGAATCGATCAAACATCTTGGAAACACTTTTATTGGGATCCATTTTGAAATTTTCGTAGCTTAGATTTAGTAGCCCGATTTTTGTTTCCTTGACGTCCCTAGTTCCCTCATATGTTGTCTCGAGGGTGTCCCAAACTTCCTTGTCATTCTCGATCGAAGACACCTTGGAGTAGATGTCCGGGCCAAGTGCACAAAAGATGACATGAAGAGCTTTATCATTGACTTGCATTCTTCTTCGATCATCTTCGGTCATTTCGGCCTTGACCTTTGGAACAAGTCTTCCTTCACCTTCTCTCTTTATTGGTATGAATATACCATTTTCAACCATGTAGTCAGTGATAATAGGGAATGGTGGCTTGGTAGTAGATTGAGACTCGTAGAGGTTGGAGTTGGAGGTGGATGCCATTGCTTGACTAGTTGTTGATCAAACTCTCCTAAAATCGACTCAAGAGGGTTGTAATCCTTCCAATGAGTGTAGCTCTGATACCAATTGTTGAGTTGATCACACAATTGTAAATGGCCAAGAGGGGGTGAATTGGCGATAAAAATTTTGGTAGGTGATAATAGGGAAAAATAAAATGTGACACAAGAAATTCGAGTGGTTCAAGTTCTCCAAATCAACTCTACATCCACTACCTTAGTTCCCACTAAGGATTTTCAACCAATTCAATACTTGAATTCTTCCCCTTTTCTTGGCTGAGGACGTAGCCTTACAATTTGATTAAGCTTTCTACCCAAAGCTTAATCCACTCACTTTTACAAAGAGAAGTTTTTGGTAAACACTACAAATTCCTCTCAAAGGATAATTGTTTACCCAATTAAAATTTTACACTCCCCAAACTCACAATAAAAGATAACAAATGAGAACACAAGAGTTGGGTACAAGAATTTGACAATAAAAGGCACTAGGGTTTGGATTGGATGCTTTGATGTTGCTTGTAGGTTCAATAATTGTTGCTTGTTCAATTGAGACTTGTTTTTATACCCTTGTATTGAATTCTAGCCGTTTGGGTAGTTGGGATCATCAATAGAGCCGTTGAGAAGCATTTTCCCGCAATAAATGCAGCTCTGCTGCCTACCGTATCGATACTTGTATCAAAGAGGAAAGAGCCGTTCTGACTGAAAAATATCGCGTATCGATACGCTTAGAAGGCGTATCGGTACGGTTTTAAGGGGCGTGTAGATACAGAAGGGCGTATTGATACGGGATTTGCTGACTGGAATCCCAAGTTTGGTTCTCATAAAAAGCGTATCGATACGCATACTTAGCGTATCGGTACGGTATAACTGTCATTTAAATATAGGGATACCAACTAACTGACAAGTCAACGGTCGAAAATTAAATGCAAAGATTTTGCAAAGATAAGCTTATCGTATCGATACGGTTGCAAAGCGTATCGGTACTGTATCATTGAAAATGTTGCCCAGATGAATATCGTATCGATATGGGGTAATATCGTAACGGAACGCTATGTCCATTAAAATTCCAGTGGCTAAAAACTGTATCGATGCGCCTAAGGGTATCTATACACATGGGCGTCTTTGTGTAGTTTGGCTTGAAAGCACATAGGAAAAGACTTAGAAATATTTATCATTTTAAGAACAACTTGTCTTGAGATATTATTTTGTTTAAAATACTTGTCAATAGTGAGACTTTAAGGAGTACTTAAAAATTTATTGTTTTGCAAATTGGTCCATAAGTTTAGATGTTATATCAAAATCAATTTTGGTTTCACACTCTTTAAGTTTTACATATTTTTTGGATCGTGTGATGGGGAAAATGGATGGCTGAGATTAACTCCTTAATTTTTTTTCCAAGTGATAATCTTCACATATTCTACTGTTAATCTCATCCATCCGGTTCACCCATCCAATGATCCAAAAAACGTGTAAAACTTAGAGAGTTTTACACTGTGTAACTGGATCCTATCCATATATATATATATATATAAGATTCACTCACATGGTGTAAAACTCATTTCGTTTTACACTAATTTATGGCCATTGAACGAGTGAAATGAATGGATGGGATTAACAGTAGAAAATGTGAAGATCATCACTTGAAAAAAAATAAGAAAATAATCTTAGCCATTTATTATCATCATCCAACTGTCCAAAAAAGTATAAAACTAAATAAATTTTACACCATATAAGTGGATATATATATATATAACAATAAAAATTAAATACACAAGACTAGAAGCCATAACTAATAACTATTCCATAAAAACTTTTTACCACTCCATCTATAATTATTTATTGATTTAATAATCCAAAATATAATTTTACATAAACTATTTTGTAAAATGTTTTAATTTCTAATTTATTTAATTAATTTTTAGTCTTTAATAATTTAAAAAGTAAAAAAAAAATCCTAAAAATCTAAAATAGTCTCCAAATCCCTAAAATTCAAAATCCCCAAATCCTTACCACTATCACCATCGTCGAGCCCACCCCTTCAGTCGTCGGACCTAGTTGGCCATTTCCCCCAACTTTTCGTTGTCAAAAATTGAGAATGGCGTGCCAACCGAACATTGAACGATGAATGTGAAATCATCGTTCGACTGACTCGTCGTTCGTCGATTTTTGACGACGACACGTTATGGAAAATGGTTGGTTGGGTCCAACAAGCAAAGGGGTGGGATTGGTGATTGCAGTAGTGGCAAGGATTTGAAATTTTGTGATTTTTATGGATTTGGGGACTGATTTAGAGATTTTTAGGGATTTAAAGACTGGTTTAGAGGTTTTTGAAAATTTTGAATTTTTTTTAAAAATTAAAATTATAAATTTTTTATCAACTAATTAAAAAAGTTAAAATTATTGACACATGTTAAGAATAGATTAGATAATAATTTTTTTAAATGACCTTTAGCGACCATACTCCTAAAATTAACAAGAGGTATAGATTAGATACCTATTTTATAAAAAAAAATTGGTTTAGACGCATAGATTTAGAAAGAGGTATAGTTTAAACTCTTATTTGTATATTAAGCCTAAGTTTTATAATAATTAATAAAATCTATGTTTGAGTTGATGTCACGAGTCAACTCGACACAAACTCAATTGAGAAATTGTAAAACCTATATTTGATTTTGATATAACAAATTATTTGAGGGCCAATTTGCAAAAGTAAATAAATTTTTAAGTACTCAAAAAGTATCACTTAAAGTCAAAACTTAAACCCCAAAAAATATCTAAGTGTTTTCAAGCCAAACTTTACCAAATCACCTAGGCGTATCGATACGCCCTATAACGTTTCGATACCAAATTTGGCTACTGGAATTTTTATTGAACAGATCGTTTCGATACGACTCACCTTGTTTCGATATGGTGTTGCGATACGGGCTTGCCCGTTTCGATTCGGTCTTCAACCTGGGTTTATACTTATGAGTTTCGGTACTGGGCATAGGCGTACCGATCCTCAGTTTCGGTACGACACATCAGCGTACCGATACAGGGTCTTAAGATTTTTAAAATCTTTGCATTAAATTTTTTGACTATTAAGTGTCAGTTAAAGCTTTAAAATTCAGATAACCCGTACCGATACGGTTACGTCCATTTCAATACGCTTTTCTAAAAACAAAGGTTTATGTTTCGATACGCACTTGAAGCGTACTGATACCTTTTTTTCAAGACTTTTTCATTAGATTCTAGTGAGCAAAAATTGTACTGATACTGCCTAGTCGTTTCGATACGACCCCAATTTTACACTAAGACTGTTTCAATACGCCTTCTCGCGTATCGATACGCTCTTGCATTTACTCTTGCAACGACTAGTTTTTGTCTTACAAGTACCGATACGGGGCTCCCTTGTACTGATACGCCCTGCACTAGAAGTGCATTTATTGTGGAAAAAATGGTCTCCAATAGCTCTATTAATGATCTCAACTACCGAACGGTTAGAAATCAACGAGGAGATATAAAAGCAAGACTCAAAAGCTACAACAACAACAACTATTCATCAAGTGAGAAGCATTCAAGCAAAAATTCAATCTCTTTGAGCCTTTTAGAGTTAAACCCTTGTACCCAACTTGTGATTTTTCATTGTATTCTTTTATTTCAAGTTTGGGGAGAGTGCACTTCTAATTGGGCAACATATAAGCCTATTCGAGTGGTTAATTTAATTTTGCCAACAATTCCTTGTAAAAGAGTGATCTTGATCAAACTTTGGGTAGAAAGCTTGATCGATTTGTAACAATTTCCTCCTAAGCTTAGAAAAGGGGACGAATTCAGTAGTGAATTGTTTGAAATCCTTAGTGGGGAGCTAAGGTAATGGATTTAGAGCTTGTTAGAAGCTTGAACCACTCTAAATCACTTGTCCTTCATTTTTATTATTTCAATTTCCTCACTTCAATTTTTTAATTGCCAATTCACCCCCTCTTGGCCATTTGGATTTGATTGATCATCTCAACAATTGGTATCAGAACTACACTCATTGGAAGGATTAACACCATCTTGAGTCGATTCTAGAAGATATACATCAATCTAAAAATCAAGCCATGACATCTATGAGGGAACCAACGATGTAAAGGAGGTGTGGGATACGCTCGAGATCACCTATGAGGGAACCAACAATGTAAAGGAGACCAAGATTGGACTCCTCAATTTGAGCTATGAGAATTTCAAGATGGAGCCCGATGAGAATGTCACAAAGATGTTTGATCATTTCTCCGTCATCATCAACGGTCTCAAAGGCTTCAGAGAAGTCATCCCCAAAGACAAGATTGTCTGGGAACTCCTATATTCTCTTCTCGAGTCATGAGATGGGAAAAGAACCACCATCATCAAGGCAAAGGGTTTGAAGGCTTTGAAGCTCGATGATGTCATAGTTTCTCTTCTTACTCATAAGATTATGAAGCAAGGAAGAGAGGAAGAAAATATAAGGGAAGAAGAGAAGGTCAAGCAGAAAGAGGTAGAGAAGAAGAAACTCGGAATTGCCCTCAAAACTTCCTTTGAGGAGAGTGATTTGAGTAAAGAGGAAGATGAAGAGATGGCTAAACTAGCCAATCACTCGGTTTATGAAGTTCAATAGAGGAAGAAAGTTTAACTGAAAGGGAGATTTCAAGAACAAGAACAAGGAGGAAGAGAAGGATCAACTCATATGCTATAAGTGCAAGAAGTCGGGGCACATTAGAACCGAATGTCCCCAACTCAAAAGGAAGAGCATCGGGGAGAAGAAGAAGCTCAAGACAAAAATTTCTACTTGGAGTGATGAGGAATTGTAGACCGTTTGAGTGTTCTCTGAATATGAGCGCAAGTGCACACTCCTGTTAAGTAATAGTATAAAAGATATCGTCTCCCATGGGGATTGGACAGCTTGACTCGAATCGTAACTCCTGCACAAAGGAACATTAAATGCACAAATAAGTTTAATTTTTTAAGAGGAAAATAAATAAAACATAATTAAATAAAAGAGAAGAGATCAGATTGATGAAATGAGCTGGGTTATGCTGCTGTTTAGTGTGAAACTGCGTTGAATAGGACAAATTGCTTTGCTCTGTCAGACTTCGCTGCCTCGGGTGAGATGGCAGTTAGGCTGTTGAGACGCTCTCGTTGCCTCGGTAGGGGAATGGACTTGTGTCTCGGCGACAAACTTGGCAGAACTACAAGGCTCGACACAATGCTTCGAAAGTAATGTTTGGTTCGTTCTCTTTTAGCCGCCTTAAACCCTAACCTATGTCTAGGCCAGATTGATCAACACTTAATTAAGGTGAAGACCGTACTTACTCTTTTCATGAGTTCGACTCTCTCGATACTAAACAAATGTATAGTAATCAACTAATTGAAAACTATGAAGAACATGGAATAAGCAAACCTTGAAGCTTTATTTGCAAAAACAAACTTAAAATCCTAAACAACCGTTCTTACACTAATTAACCCAAACCCAAAGAGAATTTTAGAATATAATGGCAGCAAGAAAACCTAAACTATGCCTATGGGAAAACATAAGTTGTTTTTGAAGTAAAAGTACAATGGGTATATTTAGGCATTAGCTAGGTCTAGTCCTTCTTGGAGAAGAAGTCTTCAAAGTATCTTTTGCATTAAATGCAACCTTAAATTCTGACTTCTTTGAGTTGAATGTGGACTTCTTCACATTGCCTTGCTCCGCACATAATCTCGAATTCCTCCTTCGGGGCTCTACCTACTGCTACAGTCATCGGAAAATTGAGTGGACAACATCGTTAAAATCAGGATTTTCTGCTCTATAGACCGCACTTCAGTTCTCCAATTCCTCAGTTTGCTGTCTTGGGCGGCAGGTAGGGCGGTGGCAGCTACTCGGCAGCTGTTGTCTCTGTCTGGAACTGCATCAGTACAGCTCCTTGTTCTGCTGCCTCAGCATCATGTCCTCGGCTCCTCTCTCCTTCTATCAGCCTCCAGTACCTGAAACTAAAACTAAACTAAAAAATACCTTTTCCTTACCAAATAACAGATAATCTATAAAAAGCATGGCAAAGTAAAGGATACTGTAAAATGCAATGCATGATCCCAATTATGTCTAAAATGTACTTAAAATCATCAATAATATGAGATGGAATGTGCATGAAATATAGAACTTATGGACACTTTACACACCCCTAAACTCGAAATATTGTTTGTCCTCAAGCAATGCAACCTAAATATACTTGCCATTTTAAACTAATCGGAAAGAAAAATTCTATTTTAAACTTGATTTAACACCTTAAGGCTGTGGCACCTGTCATTAGATTAGTGAGAGGGGAATAACATGAATTAACTCAGAATTAAACTATAATATGCAGTGAAGTGTGTGCAGAACTGTGTACATGCTGAATAATATTCTAGGTAAACAGAGATGTTGTCATGATATACAAGGTTGCTGCCGAGACAACATAATTAAGCACAATTAAATAATCATGGAAATAAGGGCTTCAGCTTATCACAACTACTCTTCTAGGTCTGAAATTAAGAGGGGAGCAAACTACAAAACCCCGAATTCATGGAGTAGAGTCATCCCGTGAAGACTTTCATTCACTCATGCTTATTTGTCCGTCACTTCAAGATTTTCATATTCATGGACTTTGATAGTAGCGGAGTGTCCTTGCACATGATTCTTCCTAGAGCCTGTTTCGAGCACCTCTAGGGATAGACAACTTAAAATTTTTCTTTTGCATGCCTTGGCAGTGCTTTACTTTTTTCTGTTTGTTGCCTGTCGCGGCAGCTTCTTGCAACCATGTTAGAATTTTACAAATATTTCAACAGGCAATGTTTATCAGAAACTCAAACAAATTCAGCAAGTAACAATAGTGTTTTTTTAGCAACTATAGAAAAATCCTAAGTTTACTTCATGCTTTTTCCCCAAAATTAAGTTCATTTTAACTTGGTGCGAAAATTTAAATCAGCTATCCTACCATAGGCACAAGTTCTTTAAAAAATTTCTTTTCAATTAATTTTCTAAGGCAAGTACATAATGCAACCTAGAATGCCCTAAAATATACCTAAACAAAAATAATGAGAGCTAACCCCCCAAACTTAAGATGGGCATTGCCCTCAATGCACAAAATAAAATACAGAAAAAATACAATTAAAATAAAAACAGAAAAATAAAAATAAAGAGAAGAAAAGAAAATAAAACTCTAGAAATTGGTTAAGGGTTGAGAGGAGGCTTGGGTCTTGGCGGCAGATGAGGAAGACGAAGATTGGATGACAAGGCGGCAGCCGGCAGATGCCCGAGCGACAAACTTGGCTGGTGAGACCTTTGCTGTCCGCGGCGGCTGGACTCTCTTAGGAGTTGGGTGAGGTTCTTCATGAGGTTCTTCTGGAGGGGCTTCACTCTCGGATTCTGTCTCCTCATCCACTGGCTCGACGGCTATGATGTGCCGCTTCCTCTTCCTTGTTCCTTTCATTGTTGGTGTCGGAGGGTCCATTACCATTGGGGTTGTTGCTTCTGCTGCTGTTGCTAGTGGATGCTCTACCTCATCGGAGGAAGAGGTGTTGGCCACCGTTACCGCTGTGTAGACAGGGGAATGATGTTGTTGATGTCACGCTGGGGTGTTATCCATCGTATTGGAAGCGGAGGTGGTGGAGTACGATGGGTAGTGCGTCAGATACGACATTAGACAGCGGAAGGCGGCGCGACGGACAACTACTTCTGATGGTGTGCCTTCTCTGTGTGCAGCTACGACAGTGATGTCGGCAGGGAAGGTTGGCAGGGTGGGGCCGTCGTCTAGAAATTTATGAAGGAGATATGCCACAAAAGCATCTTGGACCTCCCCCACGTACTTCATGAAGGTCAACTACTGCTGCTCGATCTGTTTGTTGCTTTCAATGAGGGTGTGCAGCAGAGTGAGAACTTTATTGGTCGGGGCAGCTTCATTACTTCCCGGGGCGGCTGGAGTGGTTGGCTGGGTGACAGAGGGCTGGCTGGGGGTGATGGGCTCTGTCTCTTGGGCCTGCATCATCTACAGACAAACTTTCTTGGTCCACCCCTCCTTGGCCGTTGTCATCTCATCTTCGGGCTCGGTTAGGACGTTGAAGTTGGCACAAAGGCATGTGATGAGAGACGGGAAGTACAACCTACCCTTTGTCTTGCGGAAGCAATTGTGGATCTCCTTGGATATGATCTCTCCAACGTTGATGGTCCGGTTCATCATGATGCTGTGGATGAGTGCAAGGCGCAGCCGGTCGACAATGGAGTTTTGGGAGGTGGGCAACAGACAGGGTTTGATAAAGGTAATCCACAGCATAGGCTTGGGCAGCAGGTGGCGGCGTTGGACAGAGCCGCCATGCTTTCCTGCCAACCACGGTGTGTTGGGCTTGCACAGCTTGGCCTTGAGTATGTCGTAGTCGGCAGTCGGCAGTGACTACCTCCATTCCTCGTGAGGGTTGTCATCCATCTCTAGGCCGTAGAAGTTGTTGATCACTTGACAGGCTCCCCTCGAACATACACGAATGGCAGCTCTAGGAAGGGTGATGGGCATAGAACTCTCTAACCAATGTGATGTTTTCCATCTCGGGTTGTCGTGCAAATATTTCCCATCCCTTGCTATGAATTGTTTCGAACAGGGCGGGCTCTAAACCAAGGTCCCATGTCTGCTTCGTGCAGTGGAACCCTTGTTCCTCCTAAATGGCTTGCTTAGCAAACTGTATTTTGTATCTCTTCTCATATGCCTTGGAGTAGAAGCGTTGGAAGGTGGGTTTGGGTGTTGATGTTGATGTTGATGTTGATGTTGTTAGCAAGAAGGTGAAAGTAAAATGAATGAATGCAATGAGTGAGGTTTAAATAGAGGTTATCGAGAGGTGTCGGGGCAACATTAAATGTCCAACGGGCAAGTTGTCTCGCGCATGTTACGAGATTTCTGCCTGTTATTTCTACAGTCGTTGGCAACTAACCATTGTGTGTTGTCTGCACTGGGCCGCCCTTGGCTGTCTTGGCGGGATGGAGGGCGGGCTCCTTGTTGGACTTCTTCTTTATCCGACTCTTTTATTCCTAAAGCCTGAAATAAAAATAAAGATAATTAAATAAATTCTGAAAATAAATAAAAATGTGAAAAATAAATTTAACTAATTAAAAATCTAATCCTAACAGAAAATAAATTGCAATAAATTAAACTATATTCCTAAAACATAAAAAAAGAAAATAAAAATAATTAAGTTATGTTTGGAGTGCATTTGTGTAACGCCCTGGTTTTGAGCCTGGATGTTTGAGACAACGGATCGGACCGGTCGAGAACGGTTCGAATCACGTAAGGTGATTTTTAGAAATCAAGGATCGAGATAGGATAAAATTGTGGTAAAAATTTCTAAAATACTCTAAAATTATAATTAAGAGGTTGGTCAAATCAATTTTACAAAAAGGGTTTTGGAAAATTGACATTTTGAGTAGTGACCAAATTGTAAAGTTTCAAAACTAGGAAAAATGTGCTTTTTATGGTGGAAGCTAAAATCTTAGAATCTTTAGGGGGCTTTAAGTCAATATGACCTTTCTTCAATATGACATGTGATTTAAATGGGTTTTAATTAAATGATTTTAATTAGAAGATGATATTAATCAATTGGTAGTTAGTGGATTTTCATTTTACGTAACTACCAATTCCCTCTCATTTTAACCAAACGCCATTTTCTCTCATCCTTTCCAGAATTCTTTCTTCTAAAAATCCTCTCAACATTTTCTAAATCTTTTTCAAGAGATCTTCTTTAATTCCTCAAGATTTTTGCAAGGAAAACTTGTCATCTATTGAAGGAAGCAAGGATTGGAGGTAAATCTCGTTCTCAACCTCTAATCTAAGTTCTTTATTGAAAGCCAAGTCCTTATATTTGGCTTCTAATAACTATTTTTGATTGAGTTTTCAATATAGTTTTGATTTGAGATCAAAATCTTATGAAAATGTGGATGAAATCTTGATTTTCGGATTTGATGAGTTGGGAACTGTTTTGTGTTGATTCTAATTGATTTTTAAGTTGATTTATATGTTAAGATGATGTGTTATTAACATAGATCCTGAAATCCTTGAGATCCTTGAGTTTCTTGGTAGTTTTAAGTGTGATTTTGGGGTGTAATGGTGGATTTTTGATTGCTGGAGGTATAAGGATGTGTTAGGATGTATATTAGATGTGTTTTGATGTTGATAATGCTTTGGAAGTGATGTATGGTGGCTGGGCTTGGTTTAGGAGGCAATTGATTGAGTTTTCGATTGTTTCGGAAGGGTATTTTGGTGTAGTTTGAGTGGGCAACGAGTCTATGGATTGTTGCTGGTGTTAAAATGCATTTTAATGCATTTAGATCTATGTTTTGTTGATGTGAAAATAGGGGATCTTGATCCAGAAGCTAACGAGGTGATTTTGGAGGCTCCGCATGTGTAATTTCTGTGTCGGCGAACAAGGCTTCGCATATCGGTGAGTGGAAATGCAATTTCCTGCTTTGTAATGCTTTGAGGGTGCTTTTGGGAGCTTAGTGTAAGCTTGATACACTTAACTAAGCTCAAGTGTAAGTGTTTCGGTAATCACTCTCTTGGAAATGTGTTAAGTTGGATGAAAATGCATTTGATGTAAGAGTGTATTTGTTTACTATTTTTAAGAATGTTTAAGCATGGTTTAATGTTGGATTTTAATGTCATTATGTTAGGGATGCACTAGGTAAGTTATCCTTGGTTTTCATATGAAAATGCATTTGATGTTAAGCATGTATGCTTGTGGAAATGACATTGTGGTTATGCTTGAAAAACAGTGGATTAATGTGGATAAATGGTTATATTGGCAAGTGATGAAAATGGTTTTGGTTACTTAAATCGGATATAGTTAGCCGGCTATAGGATTGGGTGCACCGTGAATAAAGTCGCCTTGGATGTCGAGGGGTTGTGATTGTGCCGTAATCTCCATCCAAGTACCCTAATTATTAAGGTTAAGATCAAAACGGTGAATGGTTAGTCCCGTGTGTGAGTCTTGTGTATGTGTCCCATACTCTCGTTAGTGGAATTATACAACTACCGATGAGTGATGTTGAGGGGTTGGGATTGTGCCATTAAACTCCATCACGAGTGTTGAGGGGTTGTGATTGTGCCATTTGTCTCCACCTTGTGTAGTCTGGTAGTTTGTATGAAGCGTGGGGACAACACTTGTAATCCTCGTATCTAATTGTGTCTTGTGTTGAAATGATTTGTGGACTATCACTTGAAAGCCAATATAATGTAAATGAATAAGGTGAAGCATGAGATACTTGTAAATGATGCAAAGGTGCATGAGATATATGTGTATGATGCAAGAATGCATGTGATGCTTTCTAAAGCATTAGCAAATGTCTATTTGATGTTGTAAATCGATGCATATGTGCATGAGGTTTCAAAAGTGCATTGTAGTCTTGAAAAGACTTGTTTTATAAATGGCATGTAATGTAAAGTGATGATTTTGTAAAACTTGAGTTATGCATTAATGAATGTTGTCTAGCGATCCTCACTAAGCTTATTGCTTACGCTCTTTTGTTTCATCAATACAGAGAATTGAACCTTTGAAGGCAGCCCAAAAGCAAGAGGAATCCATAACTTTGCTAAAGAGGCGATGGGTGGGATTTATACTTTGGAATGGTTGAGAATGTTTCTTTTACTTTGAGCATATTGGTTTGCCTATACTTGAGTTGTAAATGGCCTTTGGAGTTTGGATTTTGGTTTATTTGGAGTTTTGACTTGTTATGGTTTTGGCAACCTAGGAAGCATGCCTTTAGTGCCTTTGCTTATGTGTTGGTTGCTATGTTTATGCTATAGCTTCGATACGATGATTGTTGATATGAATCCTTGATGTATGCATGTTGTGGCATGTCTCGGGGCTGATTCGAGTGTGAAAAAGCATGAAAAACCAGCAATTTATGCTGTCACTGGGCAGGGTGTATCGAAACACCCTTAACTGTTCCGAAACGGGGACCTGTAATGGCCATAGCGTATCGGTACGGTTGAAGGTGTTTCAGAACAGTTTGGCCACTGGAGAGGCCTGTTTCGATACTGGTCTCGGAACACACCCGAGTATCGAAACGGTCAACACCGTTTCGATACGAGCGGTTCGGTACGAAGGTTGGTGTTTCGAAACAGATGATCGTTGGATGATGATTTTGAATTGTTTTAAGTTTCCATGTTTTACATTTTAGTCCTGAATGTTGTGGATGCAATTGCTTGATCTTGGAATGTTCTTTTTAGCTGAAATTTGGCAGAGAGGCATGAAATATGATTAATTACATATTGGTAATCTTAAATTCAGCCAAGTCCTTATAATTGAGTCCTTAAATGATTTCCGATCGCGGTGTTCTTCTCTCCTTTGATTCTTGTGTAATCACATAGGCTTAACGTGCATCTAGAGAAGATAAAAAGAAAAAAAAGGATCGTGAATCAAGGTTGACTTTGGTTTTCCCCGTGTAATCTTCGTAGTTCGGGTCAAACGTCTAGGCCGGGCTAAGGGGGTTACATTTGTTGGTATCAGAGCCAGGTTTCAAAAGAATTGGGAATGTTGGTATGTGTAATTGATGTGAGTTGAAGTATGACGTTTTAAAAGCATGCTAATGTTTGAATTTTGAACCTTATGCCATGTTGAGTGATGTGAATTGTATATGGAATGAATATGATTGTATAGTGATGATGTTATGTGGACATGTGCTGATTTGAAATGATGAGAAGTATGTGAGCATGATGATTTGTGTATGTTATGCTCTGTGGGGAAATTGGGTGCTTATTGCCTTATTACACTAACCAAATGTTTTGTAAACTTGGATTCTTGCTTGCAGCTGGCTTAAATGGTTTGATTTGCTTTCGTTGTTGTGTTTGTTTAAAATAGCACATGGGACCTAGAAGAGAGTTGAGGTCCAATACGATAGTACCTGCAGCTGAGCAGGATAACCAGGCTGAGCAAGGGGCTGATGTCTTTCCTGGTGGAGATCTACCTCCTCCGCCACCACCCGGAGGTGGGGAGCAGGTGTAACAAGGACAAGTTGGTCCTGGATTGGGTAATTTGGCGCCATTGGTTGAGGCGATCACTGGAGCGTTTCAAGCTGCTGTTTCCGGAGCGCAAGTGCAGGCCCCTGCAGCTGGGCAGGTGGGTCTACCTTTGGAAAGGTTGAGGAGCTTGGGAGAAGTAGAGTTTTATGGTATGGCACCTGAGGCGTCTGAGGCCTGGTTAGCCAGTACGATCCGCATAATGGATCAGATGGGTTGTAACGATGAGCGCAAGCTAGGATGTGTAGTTTCCTTGCTGCAAGGTGATGCTTACAGCTGGTGGAAGACTACCACAGCTGGTATGGAACCCAATGAAGATGATTGGGAATTCTTCAGGGGTGCTTTCCGGAGAAAGTATCTAGGTGTGCGATACTTGGATGAGAATAAATGGGAGTTTATGTCTCTCGTTCAGGGTAACCTATCGGTGGCTGAGTACGAGGTCTAGTTCGTACGCTTGAGCCAATATGCTTCTGAGCTGGTACCTAGTGAGAGGCATCGTTGTGATCGCTTCCGGTATGGATTGGTGCAAGATGATAAGACGTACATGCTAGATGCAGATTACACAGATTTTGATCTGCTTGTGTGTCGGGCAAAGGACATCGAGCAAAACCTGGGCTTGTCTTCTAGAGGTGTCGGTTCTAGCTCTGGAAAGAGAGCTACTGAGTATTGTTCCGGTGGTGGACGGAACAAGAGAGGTCGTGACAGGAGACATCAGCCTGAGGGAAGGCGTGGTGTTCCGGGTCGAGGTGGACAGGGTCAGGGAAGTCGTATGAGGTCCGAGCAGCATACATGCTGGACTTGTGGTTCGAGGGACCATTTGAGGCGAGATTGTCCTCAAGTAGCTAGAGAGGTTCAGGCTCCTATTGTTGTGACAGGGAACTCTTGTTGGAATTTTGGTTCGGCAGATTATATGAGAAAGAAGTGTCCTCTGTTGGCTGGTGGAGGCCAAGGACGTGCTCCTGTGATAGCTGCACCTCAGAGAGGTCGTGGGCACGGCCGTGGGAATTTTCAGAGGAGAGATGAGGGGCAACGAGGTATTTCTCACGTTGTAGCCGTTCGACCGGAGGGAGGTGGACCGGCGAGGGTGTATGCTCAGCGCGAGGAGCGCAACGATACCGATGTGATCACAGGTACCTTTGCTCTACAGTCTTTATCTTTGATGGCTTTGATTGATTTTGGATCCACGCATTCTTATATCTTGAGTGAGCATGAACATTTTCTTGATACACCTGTTGAGATGCTTGGAGTAGGAATGCAAGTGACTAGTTCTTTTGGTGAGACTGTAGTCATTAGGAAGTTGTATAGGAGGTGTCATCTGTCTGTGCAAGGTCATGTTTTCCTTGTGGATTTGATGGAATTGCCTTTCTACGAATTTGATGTAATCCTTGGCGTGGATTGGTTGACGGAGCATAGGGCCGTGGTTGACTTTGATGTTAAGTGAGTCACCTTAAAGTTGGCTGACGACTATGAGGTTGTTGTAGTAGGCGAGAATGTGAAATTCTTGTCGAATGTGATTTCGGCCTTGGAAGCAAACTGTATGATGAGGTTGGGTTGTGAGGCTTACCTTGCTTATGTGATGAATCCTGGTACCAAGGATGTGCGTGTGTAGGACATTCGAATAGTTCGCGATTTCCCGGGTGTCTTTTCGGAAGACTTGCCTAGATTGCCACCAAACAGGGAAGTTGAGTTTGGTATAGAGTTGTACGATAACACAACTCTGGTGTCCATTGCTCCTTATCGCATGGCACCCAAAAAGTTAAAAGAGTTGAAAATGCAATTGCAGGAGTTGTTGGATCGAGGTTTCATTCGACCAAGTGTGTCACCTTCGGGTTCACCGGTTCTGTTTGTGAAGAAGAAAGATGGGACGATGAGAAGGTGTATAGATTATCGGCAACTGAACAAGTTGACGATCAAGAACAAGTATCCCTTGCCTAGAATTGACGATCTCTTTGATCAATTCTGGGAAGCCTTAGTGTTTTCTAAGATAGACTTGAGATCGGGGTACTATCAGCTGAAAGTGAAGGATGTGGACGTACTTAAAACTACTTTTCGGACGAGGTACGGGCATTATGAGTTTTTGGTGATGCTGTTTGGTTTGACCAACGCGCCTGCTACTTTCATTGACATGATGAATCGTGTATTCCATGAATTCTTGGATCAGTTTGTGGTGGTGTTCAACGATGATATCCTTGTGTATTCGCGTACCGAGGAGGATCATGATAAACACTTGAGAATCGTTTTGCAAGCGTTATTGGAGAATCAGTTGTATGCGAAGCTGAGTAAATGTGAGTTCTGGCTTAGGGAAGTGGTCTTCCTTGGGCATGTGGTATCGGCTGAGGGTATTCGCGTTGATCCTCAAAAAGTAGAGGCTGTGATGAGTTGGAAAGTGCCTAAGTCAGTGACGGAATTACGAAGTTTCCTTGGGTTGGCTGGGTACTACCGTAGGTTTATCGATGGTTTCTCAAAGATAGCAGCACCCTTGACCAAGTTGTTGCAAAAGAATGTTCGCTTTGAGTGGACGGAGGCGAGGCAACAAGCTTTTGAGATGCTGAAGGAAGCGTTGAATCAAGCTCTTGTTTTGATTCAACCTGAATCTGGTAAGGAGTTTGTGGTCTATAGTGATGCGTCTATTGTTGGTTTGGGCTGCGTGTTGATGCAGGAAGGTAAGGTGGTGGCCTATGCATCTAGGCAGTTGAAGGTGCATGAGCGCAACTACCCTACTCATGATCTTGAGCTTGCAGCTGTGTTGTTTGCCTTGAAAATTTGTAGGCATTACTTGTATGGTGAAAAATGTGTTGTGTTCACAGACCACAACAGCTTAAAGTACCTTATGTCTCAGAAGGAGTTAAATCTTAGGCAACGACGTTGGGTGGAGTTGCTAAAGGATTATGATCTGGCGATTGAGTACCACCCGGACAAGGCTAATGTTGTGGCCGATGCTTTGAGCTGGAAGGTGGCTGTTGAGTTGAGAGCGATGTTTGCTTGTTTGAGCATATCGCGTGAAGGTTGTCTTGTGGCGAAGTTGCAAGTGAAACCATCTTTGTTACAGTTGCTTGATGATTCTCTTGTTTCGCATGTTCAAGACATTGCGGAAGATAGACCTTCGGATTTCAGCTTTAGTGATGATGGTGTTATGTGTTTTGGAAGTCGAATAGTGGTGCCAGATGATGCTGAGTTAAGGCGCACTATTCTGATTGAAGCTCGTTGTAGTCCTTTTGATATGCACCCGGGTAGTACAAAGATGTATCTTGACCTGAAGGATGAGTACTACTGGGTGGGGTTGAAAAAGGATGTAGCGGAGTTCGTTAATAAGTGTATGGTGTGTCAGCGAGTGAAGGCTGAGCATCAGGTTCCTTCTGGATTGTTACAGCCTTTGAGAATTCCAGAATGGAAGTGGGAGAGAATCACCATGGATTTTGTGTCTGGGTTGCCTTTGTCACCAACAAAGAAGAATTCAGTTTGGGTGATTGTGGATCGGCTTACGAAGTGTGCGCATTTTCTGCATGTGCATACTGCGTATACTTTGGATAAGTTGGCTGAGCTGTACATAGCTGAGATTGTGCGGTTGCATGGGGTGCCAAAGTCCATTGTGTCGGATAGAGATCCGAGGTTTACAACACGATTTTGGGAATGTTTGCATCAAGCCTTGGGTACACAGTTGAATTTCAGCACTTCTTATCATCTGCAGACGGATGGACAGTCAGAACGTGTGATTCAAGTGCTTGAGGACATGCTGAGATGTTGTGTGATAGATTTTCATGGTTCTTGGGAAAAATCACTTGCCGTTGGTTGAGTTTGCGTATAACAATAGTTACCAGGCAAGTATCCAAATGGCTTCATACGAGGCTTTCTATAGTAGGAGATTTAGAACCCCTCTTTGTTGGGCAGAAGCTGAGCAGAAGTTGATTCAAATGTCGGCTATGCTTAAGGGAACCACCGAGAAGGTGAAGCTCATTTGTGAGGGGTTAAAATCAGCATCGGATAGGCAGAAGTCTTACGCGGACTTGAAGCGTAAGGAAATTGAGTTCACGGTTGGCGAACGTGTGTTCTGGAAAGTATCGTCGTGGAAAAATGTGATGAGATTTGGGCGTAAGGGTAAACTTAGCCCAAGGTTTATTAGACCTTATGAGATTGTGGAGTGTATTGGTCCTGTGGCTTATCGGTTGAGATTGCCTGTAGAGTTGGAGAAGATACATGATGTGTTTCATGTCTCCATGTTACAGAAGTATAGATCGGATCCTTCACATGTAATGCCTGTTGACGAGAAAGAGTTGAATCCGGATCTATCATATGATGAGGAACCGGTGAAGGTTCTGGAAGTGAGTAGTAAAGTTCTTCGCGGCAAGACGATAGAGCTTGTGAAGGTGTTGTGGCGGCACCGAGGAGTTGAGGAGGCCACGTGGGAAAGCAAGGCGGACATGCAGAGGCAGTTTCCGCATCACTTTCCATCAGGTAAGAATTTCGAGGACGAAAATTCCTAAGTGGGGTAGAGTTTTAACGCCCTGGTTTTGGGCCTAGATGTTTGAGACAACGGATCAGACCGATCGAGAATGGTTCGAATCGCGTAAGGTGATTTTTGGAAATCAAGGATCGGGATAGGATAAAATTGTGGTAAAAATTGCTAAAATCCTCTAAAAATATAATTAAGAGGTTGGTCAAATCAATTTTACAAAAAGGGTTTTGGAAAATGGACATTTTGAGTAGTGACCAAATTGTAAAGTTTCAAAACTGGGAAAATGTGCTTTTTAAGGTGGAAGCCAAAATCTTAGAATCTTTAGGGGGCTTTAAGTCAATTTGACCTTTCTTCAATATGACTGGTGATTTAAATGGGTTTTAATTAAATGATTTTAATTAGAATATGATATTAATTAATTGGTAGTTAGTGGATTTTCATTTTACGTAACTACCAATTCCCTCTCATTTTAGCCAAACACCATTTTCTCTCATCTTTTCCAGAATTCTTTCTTCTAAAAATCCTCTCAACATTTCCTAAATCTTTTTCAAGAGATCTTTAATTCCTCAAGATTTTTGCAAGGAAAACTTGTCATCTATTGAAGGAAGCAAGGATTGGAGGTAAATCTCGTTCTCAACCTCTAATCTAAGTTCTTTATTGAAATTCCCAAGATATCTGGTTTCTAATAACTATTTTTGATTGAGTTTTCAATATAGTTTTGATTTGAGATCAAAATCTTATGAAAATATGGATGAAATCTTGATTTTCAGACTTGATGAGTTTGGCATTGTTTTGTGTTGATTCTAATTTATTTTTAAGTTGATTTATATGTTAAGATGATGTGTTATTAACATAGATCCCGAAATCTTTGAGATCCTTGAGTTTCTTGGTAGTTTTAAGTGTGATTTTGGGGTGTAATGGTGGATTTTTTATTGCTGGAGGTATAAGGATGTGTTAGGATGTTTATTAGATGTGTTTTGATGTTGATAATGCTTTGGAAGTGATGTATGGTGGATGGGCTTGGTTTAGGAGGCAATCGATTGAGTTTTCGGTTGTTTCGGAAGGGTATTTTGGTGTAGTTTGAGTGGGCAACGAGTCTATGAATTGTTGCTGGTCTTAGAATGCATTTTAATGCATTTAGATCTCTGTTTTGTTGATGTGAAAACAGGGGATCTTGATTCGGAAGCTAACGAGGTGATTTTGGAGGCTTCGGAGGTGTAATTTCTGTGTCGGCAAACAAGGCTTCGCGTATTGGTGAGTGGAAATGCAATTTCCTGCTTTCTAACATTTTGTGCGTACTCTTGGGAGCTTAATGTAAACTTGATACACTTAACTAAGCTCAAGTGTAAGTGTTTCGGTAATCCCTCTCTTGGAAATGTGTTAAGTTGGATGAAAATGCATTTGATGTAAGAGTGGATTTGTTTACTGTTTTTAAGCATGTTTAAGCATGGTTTACTGCTGGATTTTAATGTCATTATGTTAGGGATGCACTAGGTAAGTGATCCTTGGTTTTCATATGAAAATGCATATGATGTTAAGCACGTATGCTTGTGGAAATGACATTGTGGTTATGCTTGAAAAACAGTGGATTAATGTGGATAAATGGTTATATTGGCAAGTGATGAAAATGGTTTTGGTTACTTAAATCGGGTATAGTTAGCCGGCTATAGTATTGGGTGCACCGTGAATAAAGTCGCCTTGGATGTCGAGGGGTTGTGATTGTGCCATTATCTCCATCCAAGTACCCTAACGATTGAGGTTAAGATCACAATGGTGAATGGTTAGTCCCGTGTGTGAGTCTTGTGTATGTGTCCCATACTCTCGTTAGTGGAATTATACAACTACCGATAAGTGATGTTGAGGGGTTGTGATTGTGCCATTAATCTCCATCACGGGTGTTGAGGGGTTGTGATTGTGTCATTTGTCTCCACCTTGTGTAGTCCGGTAGTTTGTATGAAGCGTGGGGACAACGCTTGTAATCCGCGTATCCGATTGTGTCTTGTGTTGAAATGATTTGCGGACAATCACTTGAAAAAAATATAATGTAAATGAATAAAGTGAAGCATGAGATGCTTGTAAATGATGCAAGGGTGCATGAGATATATGTGTATGATGCAAGAATGCATGTGATGCTTGCTAAAGCGTGAGCAAAGGTCTATTTTTTGTTGTAAATCGATGCATATGTGCATGAGGTTTCAAAAGTGCATTGTAGTCTTGAGAATACTTGTTTTATAAATGGCATGTAATGTAAAGTGATGATTTTGTAAAACTTGAGTTATGCATTAATGAATGTTGTCTAGCGATCTTCACTAAGCTTATTGCTTACGCTCTTTTGTTTCATCAATGCAGAGAATTGAACCTTTGAAGGCAACCCAAAAGCAAGAGGAATCCATAACTTTGCTAAAGAGATGTATGTGACTCATCTTTAGTGTAATAAGAGGCGATGGGTGGGATTTATATTTTGGAATGGTTGAGAATGTTTCTTTTACTTTGAGCATATTGGTTTGCCTATACTTGAGTTGTAAATGGCCTTTGGAGTTTGGATTTTGGTTTATTTGGAGTTTTGAATTGTTAGGGTTTTGGCAACCTAGGAAGCATGCCTTTAGTGCCTTTGCTTATGTGTTGGTTGCTATGTTTATGCTATAGCTTCGATATGATGATTGTTGATATGAATCATTGATGTATGCATGTTGTGGCATGTCTCGGGGCTGATTCGAGTGTGAAAAAGCATGAAAAACCAGCAATTTCAGCTTTCACTGGGCAGGGTGTATCGAAACACCCTTAACTGTTCCGAAACGGGGACCTGTAATGGCCATAGCGTTTCGGTACGGTCGAAGGTGTTTCGGAACAGTTTGGCCACTGGAGAGGCCTGTTTCGATACTGGTCTCGGAACACACCCGAGTACCAAAGCGGTCAACACCGTTTCGATACGAGCGGTTCGGTACGAAGGTTGGTGTTTCGAAACAGATGACCGTTGGATGATGATTTTGAATTGTTTTAAGTTTCCATGTTTTACATTTTAGTCCTGAATGTTGTGGATGCAATTGCTTGATCTTGAAATGACCTTTTTAGTTGAAATTTGGCAGAGAGGCATGAAATATGATTAATTACATATTGGTAATCTTAAATTCAGCCAAGTTCTTATATTTTCTAAAAATTACATTTTTGGTCCCTAAAATGTGTAAATCATGCAATTGAGTCCCTAAATGATTTTCGATCGCAGTGTCCTTCTCTCCTTTGATTCTTGTGTAATCACATATGCTTAACGTGCATCTAGAGAAGATAAAAAGAAAAAAAGTCGTGAATTAAGGTTGACTTTCGGGTTGACTTTGGTTTTCCCCATGTAATCTTTGCAGTTCGGGTCAAACGTCTAGGCCGGGCTAAGGGGGTTACAATTTGGGTGCATCTCCCAGACATAACCACTTCCTGAGGTGATTTGTTTTGTCTTTCCCTCCTAGTGGGGTCCTTTTGTTCTTTTAGGTGGTGTGATGTTGGGTCCTTCAGCCTGCTCTTGGGTCTGTCGCGATAGCTGTTGTCTTGGCCTGTCTTTGTGCTGATTTTGGCGGCCTGAGCATCTGGATATCCTTCCTTTTCCTTTTCTGAGAGTTGTAACACATTTAACTTGATGCTCTGATTGTCTACCCTCATAACTAACTCCCCATGTTCCACATCAATTAACGTTATGCTCGTGGCTAAAAATGGTCTCCCAAGGATGATAGGGGCGTTTTCATTAGCCTCACAGTCTAACGAGGAAGTCTGTTGGAAAAATAAGGCTGCCCACCTGAACTAAGATGTCTTCGATCTTGCCCTCCGGTTGTACGAATGAATGATTAGCAAGTTTCAGCATAATAGAGGTAGGTTTGGCTTGCCTAATTCCTAGTTTGTCGAAGACTGCCTTAGGCATCAAGTTTATGTTGGCTCCTAAGTCGCACAGGGCTTTTGTTTCGTGCTTTCTGCATATTCTGCATGGTATCACAAAACTGCCCGTATTTGTTTACTTGGGTGGCAGCTTGTTGTGCAGCATAGCCATGCACTTCTCTATCACAGCGACTGTTTCGAACTCCCCGATTCTTTTCCTCATAGAAACCATATCCCTTAGGTATTTTGCATAGTTGGGCATGTTCTGAATGGCTTCTATGAGAGGGATATTTATGTGCACCTGTTTCAAAATATCCAAGAATTTCCTGAACTTGTGTTCTTGCTTTTGTTTCTTAAGCCTCTAGGGAAAGGTGCTAGCATGCGGATGTTCTCTATACGTTCTTTGCATGGGAACTTTATATGTGGAGGATCATCTGCCTCAGGGCTGTTGTCCGGCTCATCTGTCGGGGCGGCTGGTGTGGATGATGCCGCGGCAGGTAGTTCTTTCAGTGCTGGCTGTTTCTCTGCATGTTTTTCCATTCTAGGCTCATTCAATTGTTTCCCACTTCTGGTTGATATGGCTTTGCACTACTCATATGTGGGTTTAGCTGCTGCCTCTGTACTGCTAGATGCTGCACCCATTGTCCTACTGCTGAAGATCGCAGTGAACTGCCCAAAATGGTTCTCCAGGTTCTTTATTGCATCCTCCTGGTTGTTCATCCTCATCTATGTCCTGTCCATGAATGACTCAGTTTTATCAATAAATTTATTAGTACAAACAATAAATTCACTAGTGTTAGACATAAAAGTTTGTGAAGTTGCTTCTAGTGAATTGTTCTGTGGTTGCTGAGCTTGATGTCTGGACTAGTTCTGCTAGTAACCTCTCTGTTGTTGTTGTGGATTGGCAGCAGTTTTAGGATTGCTCCAGGCGAAATTTGGATGATTTCTCCATCCAGGGTTGTATGTGTTCGTGGCGGGCCTACTGTTCCTCTCGTATCCTCCCATGAAATTGGCAGATGCGGTACATTCGAAGGAGTAGTGATTGCCCTCACACTCATCGCATAATGGCTCTAAAGCCTTGGCCTCAAAGACTTTCCCAGTGGGGTTTACCATGTTCATAACCAGTTCTGTCAGCTTGTCGAGGCGGGCATTGACAGATTCTGAGGCTTCCACTTCGTTCACAACTGTTGGCCGCCTAATGCCGCCTCGGCGGGCTGTTGGGTACTTATAGTCATTTTTGGTGACTTGGTTTAGGATCCACAGTGCCTTCTCTAGTGGTCTGTCGAGGATGATTGCGTTGGCTGAGGCATCAATCATCATTCGAGTTGGGTAGTTTACCCCATTGTAAAACATTGACACATGTGTCCAAGCCGGAAAGCCATGAAGCGGGCAATTATTTAACATCTATTGGTACCGCTCTCATGCTTCATACATTGGCTCATCATCCCCTTGTCGGAAAGCTGTGATCTCGTTTCTCAATCTGTCTATGACATTAGATAGGCTAAAACGATCCAAGAAATCCTTACATAGCTCTGTCTATGTGTTGAATGACCCTACTGGCTGGTTGTTCAACCACCGCTTCACCCTATCCCTTAGTGAATAGGGGAATAACCTCAGCCTTAGCATATCTTGGTGGACTCCAAGTATTTTAAAGGCTCTGCATATGTCCAAGAGTCCTCTTAAGTGTTGCTGAGCGTCTTCTGTGGTCGTCCCTCCAATTTCAGGTTCTGTCACTATAGGATCGAACCCTATGAAGTCATGCTCCAAATAATCCCTGGTAGTTCGAACGTACTATGGCTGCCTAGGCGGAATAAAGGGCGGCTGCCTAGATGGAACTTGCTGCTGTTCACTGGGCGGCAGGTCTTGTTGCCCATCCCTGTCGTTCTGAGCATTGTTGGCAGAGTTGTCGTTTATTCCTTCCATGATTTCCTCTGCTTTTCTCTCTTCTTTAGCTATCCCTAGGGCTGTTCTGATTTCCTTTTTTAGTTCTCTTGCTCTTCGTATGATATCGTAACAATAAACAATTTCGCCTTTTGTGTTTGCCCTGATCATGCACTAGCAAAGCAAACTGTTACCAATCCCCGGCAACGGCGCCAAAAACTTGTAGAGTGTTTTAGTGTTCTCTAAATATGAGCGCAACTGCACACTCCTGTCAAGTAATAGTATACAAGATATCGTCTCCCACTGGGATTGGACAACTTGACTCGAATCGTAACTCCTCCACAAAGGAAGATTAAATGCACAAATAAGTTAAATTGTTTAAGAGGAAAATAAAATAAAACACAAGTAAATAAAAGAGAAGAGATCAGATTGATGGAATGGGCCGGGCAATGCTGATGTTTAGTGTGAAGCTGCGTTGAATAGGACAAGTTGCTTTAAACTGCCAGACTTCACTGCCTCGGCGGGGGATGGCAGTTAGGTTGCTGAGACGCTCTCGCTGCCTCGGCAGGGGAATGGACTTGTGTCTCAGCGGCAAACTCAGCAGAACTACATGGCTCGGCATAATGCTTCGAAAGTGATCTCGCTTATGTCTAAGTCAGAATGTTGTTGATGCCCACTGCAGATAATACCAGTCACGAAGTGAATCGTGCAAAGACAGCAATGTTTGGTTTGTTCTCTTTTAGCCGCCTTAAACCCTAACCTATGTCTAGGCTGGATTGATCAACACTTGATTAAGGTGAAGACTGTACTTACTCCTTTTGTGAGTTCGACTCTCTCGATACCGAACAAATAGATAGTAATCAACTAATCTTTCGCCTTAATTGAAAACTATGAAGAACATGGAATAAGTAAACCTTGAAGCTTTGTTTGCAAAAACAAACTTAAAATCCTAAACAATCGTTCTCACACTAATTACACCATAACCCAAACCCAAAGAGAATTTTAGAACATAATGGCGGCAAGAAAACCTAAACAATGCCTAAGGGAAAACCTACGTTGTTTTGAAGTAAAAGTACAATGGGTATTTATAGGCATTAGCTAGGTCTAGTCCTTCTTGGAGTAGAAGTCTTCAAAGTAGCTTTTGCATTAAATGCAACCTTAAATTCTGACTTCTTTAAGTTGAATGTGGACTTCTTCACGTTGCCTTCCTCCGCAAGTAATCTCGAATTCCTCCTTCGACGGCTCTGCCAGCTACTACAGTCATCAGAAAATTGAGTGGACAACATCGTTAAAATTAAGATTTTCTGCTATACAGATCACACTCCAGTTCTCCAATTCCTTAGTTTGTTGTCTTGGGCGGTAGGTAGGGCGGCAGCTGTTGTCTCTGTTTGGAACTGCATCAGTACAGCTCATTGTTCTGCTTCCTCAGCATCATGTCCTCAGCTTCTCTCTCCTTCTATCAACCTCTAGTACCTGAAACTAAAACTAAACTAAAACAGTACATTTTCCTTACCAAATAACAGATAATCTATAAAAACATGGCAAAGTAAAGAATACTGTAAAATACAATGCATGATCCTAATTATGCCTAAAATGTACTTAAAACAACAATAATATGAGATGGAATGTGCATGAAATATAGAACTTATGGACACTTTACAGGAATCATCCGATGAAGAGGAGCAAGAAGTTTCCAACCTTTGTCTCATGGCTCTTGAAGAAGATCTTAAGGTAACCTCTAACTCATCTACATTTGATTTCACTTTTTATGAGCTTTAAGAAGCTTAGGATGAGTTGCAAGAGGTGTATGACGAATTGGTTGAGAATTATAAGGAATCAATTTTAAAAAAAACAAGAAATCATTTTGATTTGAAAACACAAAACGATTCCTTATCTAAAACTAATTCCGAACTTGAAAAGAAGGTTTGTGCTTTAAAAGATAATTTAACATATTTTGATAAAGAAAAAGATGATTTAAACAACCTTATTCCCGAGTTTCATGATCTCAAATCTTCTTTGAACCAAGTAGGGAATTCTAGTTTTGAAAATGGTGAATCTTCAAAACCCAACTATGTAAAAAGAAACTTTGTTAACCACAAACATAGAGGATTCCAAAGGCCCTCTAGAGGTAAGAGGATTAGGAGTGTATGGGTTCCTAAGGAACTAGTTACTTCTAATGATATTCATGTCATTTCTTCTTGGATTCCCAAGGTAATCAAGTTTTTGGGAGCTAATACTCATGGGCCCAAAATGATTTGGGTACTAAAAACCAAAGTTTAATTCTTTGTTTGTATGGGGAGCATTGCTACAAGGCCAAAGCTACATGTGAAAATTCATGGTACTTTGATAGTGGATGCTCAAGACACATGACCGGTGACAAGAGTAGATTCTTGAAGCTAAAGCCAGAAAGTGGAGGAGTAGTAACATTTGGTGAAAACTCCAAAGGCCACATTGAAGGAATTGGTTCCATTGGTAATCAATCTTTCATATTCATTGATAATGTTTTGTATGTCAACGGTCTTAAGCATAATTTATTGAGCATTAGTCAATTGTGTAATAAAGTTTTTAATGTTCTTTTTTATTTAAATGGTTGCAAAATTTTGAACATTGAAACAAATCAAATAGTGATCATTGGTCATCGTATAGGAAACATTTATGATACGGACACGACCCCTTATACGCAAATGTTAAGCTTGCGGAAATGGATAAGGATGTTGGCGTGAATGTTGATGGAGAACGTTGGATCGGTGAAAAGATGGTTGAAGATAGGCTATGACGATGGAGATGGAAGATAGGTGGATAAATTGTCCTCGGCACCCTCTTAATCGCAATTAACCAAGCAAGCAACCTCAAACGGCTCTAACCCACCCTTCTAGACACAGTTACCTAGGCATGCAGGAGTGTGAAGATCAACAACAAATTCTGACGAACTTAAGGAATCGCTTCTAAAATAAAGAACACAAGTTATACTTCTTGCAAGTCTGAACTAAAAAGAGAATTGTTTTTAACCATTCAAATCTGCATTACAATGTGGTTGAAGCCTCCTTATATAAGCCTTGGAGAAGTTCTAATCCTAGTAAACTTAATGAATTAAATACAATAAATAAATATTAAAATCTAATCTCCTAATTACATAAGTAACTTCTAATAATAAATAAATGTTGAAAATAAAATCATAATTAAACAAATATGATCCTAATAGATATTGCAGAATCCTATATTGATTTAAATTACAAATAATCAAAGAAAATCTTGAAAATTCGTAATTATCCAAAAATCCCGTATTAATCCCGTATAGGAATTTCTGCATGCGTTGTCTTTAATAAAATAGACGTATCTTGAGTTCCAAATGTTCCGATTGAGGCGTTTTAAGATTCGTTGGAAAGCTAATTGACAACCGATAAAGTTCAAGAAGACAGGTCGACCCATAAATGCCTGGATCTCATCCAAAAATGGGTCTCAAGTTGACTGACATTTCTGACTTGCAAAAAAGTTTTAACTTCTGTTCCAAGATGATTAGTTTCACCCCTCTCATGCATGTATCGTTCTCCCACTCCTCAAAAAGATTCACCTTCGAATCTAAACCGGTAAATGGAGGAAGTTCATCAAAGTACAAGGAAAGAGAAGATGCCTTGAAGGATCCTTGTGCATAGTCTCTTTTTGCAATGTAATTTACAAGATTCTTCTCATCGAGATCATCACTATTGTTCTTTTGGTTGCAAAGTGACTCATTCTCGTCTTCAAAATTATTATTAATGCTAGAAGAGGAATAAGCATAACTAGAATTTTGAAAATAATCAATTGTACCTTTTGATTGTAGCATACCTTCGTCATTGTTTATCGTTTGATGATCATCTTGAATCATAATAGTAGGTTTGTCACTAGAAACACGCACACTACTTACAATTTCTTCCACATCAATAAGCAATGTTAAACTCTCGATGGTATCGCCTTCCTCATGTTCTTTAGGAGAACAAATTTCTCCATCATGCTCGGAATCACAGATTTCAAAATCATTAGAAGACATGAATTCAGACAACATATCTCTCAAAAAAAAATCTTCAAAATAAGACTTATCTGGACAATCATACCCTGAATGATCTAGTCGACAACAATAATGACATCGAGTCCCCAAAAGAGTAAAATCTAATACGTTGCTCAATGACATCCTCAAGAACAACTTGAATCTGATACAAAATGATACGAAAACGGCCTTGTATACGCGAACGTTGAGCTTGTGGAAGCGGATAAGGATGTTGGCGCAAATGTTGATGGAGAATGTTGGATCGGTGAAAAGATGGCTGAAGATAGGCGATGACAATGGAGATGGAAGATAGGTGGATAAATTGTCCTTGTCACCCTCTTGATCACAATTAACCAAGCAAGCAACCTCAAACGGCTCTAACCCACCCTCCTAGACACAGTTACCTAGGCAAGCAGGAATGTGAAGATCAACAACAAATTCTGACGAACTTAAGGAATCGCTTATAAAATAAATAACACAAGTTATACTTCTTCCAAGTCTGAACTAAAAAGAGAATTGTTTTTAACCATTCAAATCTGCATTACAATGTGGTTGAAGCCTCCTTATATAAGCCTTGGAGAAGTTATAATCCTAGTAAACTTAAGTAATTAAATACAATAAATAATATTGAAATCTAATCTCCTAATTACATTAGTAACTTCTAATATTAAATAAATGTTGAAAATAAAATCATAATTAAATAAATCTAATACTAATAGATATTGTAGAATCCTATATTGATTTAAATTACAAATAATTAAATAAAATCATAAAAATTTGTAATTATCCAAAAATATCGTATTAATCCCTTATAGGAATTTCTACATGTGTTATCTTTGCTAAAATATATGTATCTTGAGTTCTGGATGTCAGATTGAGGCGTGTCAAGATTCGTTGGAAAGCTAATTGACAGACGGGAAAGTTTCAAGAAGACATGTTGACCCGTAAATGCATGGATCACATCCAAAAAGGCGTTGCAAGTTGACTGACGTTTCTAACTTGCAAAACAGTTTTAACTTCTTTTCTAAGATGATTAGTTGCTAAATATGAACATGACTCATGGCTATGGCATAGAAAACTAGAACATCCAAGCATGAGTGTTTTAGAAAAATCGGTTTTTCAAATATCTAGTTAGAGGATTGTCTAAAATTAAATTTTCACTTGATAAAATTTGTGATGTATGCGCAAAAGGCAAACATAAAAGAACTTCTTTTAAACCTATTAATGATGTTTCAACTAGTAGAGTTTTACAATTGATTCACATGGATCTTTTTGGCCCTATTAGGGTAATGAGCTTGGGTGGAAAATTATATGCATTTGTTTTAGTTGATGATTACTCTAGATACACTTGGGGTTCTATTTTTAAGTACCAAGGATGAGGCTTTAGAAAAGTTCATCGCGTTTTCAAAAATTTCTCAAAATGATGTTGGTCAAACTATTTGTCATATTAGAAGTGACCATGGTATCAAATTTCAAAATTTAGGTTTTGAGGATTTTTGTAATTCAAATGGTATAAGCCATAATTTTTCCGCTCCTTGCACTCCTCAACAAAATGGGGTATTTGAGAGGGAAAAAACCGAACTTCAGAAGAAATGGCTAGAACCATGCTTTGTGAAAACAATTTACCTAAATATTTTTGGGCGGAAGCCACAAATACGGCTTGCTACATTATAAATTGAGTAATGATTAGGCTAATTTTAAAGAAAACTCCTTATGAGATTTTAAAATCCAAAAAGCCTAATATTAGCTATTTTCATCTATTTGGATGCAAGTGTTTTGTTTTAAATAATGGAGACAATTTAGGTAAATTTGATGCTAAAAGTGATGCAGCTATTTTCTTAGGGTATTCTTTAAATTCTAAAGCCTATCGAGTATTTAAATAACTTTAGTTGTTGAAGAGTCTACACATGTGGTTTTCGATGATAACCTCCTTATGAGGAAGGATTCTTATGATGATTATGATGATGTAGGGATTTTTGAAGACAATAATGGTGGGCAATCATCAAAGGTGGATGAAGTTCCATTCAAAGAAGAAGAAGCACAAGATACACCTCTAGAAGCTTTGAAGGATGTGGCTTTAGAGGAAAAGGAAGTCACCTACCCAAGGGAGTTCAACTATGTCAAAGGTGGTGAGATTTTGAGTGATCCATCCAAAGGGGTAACCACTAGATCTTCTCTTAGACTTGCTAGCAATGTTAAATTCATTTCAAGCATTGACCCTAAAAATATCAAAGAAGCATTAAAAGATTATTATTATATTTTGGTCATGCAAGAGGAATTAAATCAATTTGAGAGAGGTCAAGTTTGGACATTAGTTGATAGGCCTAGTAATAAATCTACTATAGGAACTAAATGGGTTTTTAGAAATAAACTAGATGAGAGTGGTAACATAGTGAAAAAAAAGGCTAGACTCGTTGCTCAAGGTTATACTCAAGAAGAGGAAATCAATTTTGATAAAATCTATGCACCCGTAGCTAGGATGGAAGCCATTAGGATGCTTCTTGCATTTGCGTGTTATCATGAATTCAAGCTTTTTCAAATGGATGTTAAAAGTGCATTCTTAAATGGTTTTATTAATAAAGATGTGTATGTAGAACAACCACCCGATTTTGAGTATCCAAAATACTCAAACCATGTTTTCAAACTTTCAAATGCTTTATATGGTTTGGAACAAGCTCCTATAGCTTGGTATGAAAGGTTGTATAGTTTTCTAATTGAAAAAGGTTTTAATAAAGGAAAGTTGGATACTACACTCTTCATTAAAAGAAATGACAAAGACATATTAGTAGTCAAAATCTATGTTGATGATATAATTTTCGGTTCTACTAATGAAATATTTTGCCAGGATTTTGCTAAGTTGATGCAAGGTGAATTTAAGATGAGCATGATGGGGGAGCTCTCATTCTTTTTAGGACTCCAAATTAATAAAATGAAGGATGGCATCTTCATCAATCAAGCCAAGTACATCAAGGATATTCTCAAGAAGTTCGGCTTGGAAAATATAAAACCTCAAGCCACACCAATGAGTTCTTCTACAAATCTTGTATAACACCCCAAAATCTGGTCTAGTCGGAATTAGGTTCAGGTGATCGGAAGCCTCATATTGATAGAACCCAAATATTGTAACGGCATGTTAATTATTGATATCGGACTCTAATCGAGCTAAAATATTGTCATTGGACTCTACCGAATAATATTGAAACTTATTTAGTGGCTAAATTAAGAAAATCATAAGTTGGAAGGCAAGACCATAGTGTAGTGAGAGTTAAGGGACTAACCATGTGATTAGCCCCTTCTCAATATCTAATATCCCAATGTGGGATAATCTGGTGAAGTTACTTCACCTAAAGAAAAGCCTTTCACTTTAAAACATAGTAAAATAGGATTGAGAAAAAGCTTACCCGAAAACATTGAAAGCAAACACCTTTCCTAAACTCTTCATCTTCATCGTCTCCTACCTAAGCAAGCACCTCTATTGGATCTAGCTTCAAGCTTTGCTTTTCTTCATTTTATTGATATCAAATCATTGTTATCGATCGGGTAAGCTATATTCCTCAATCGGTTATTGGATTTCATGGATGAGTTGAGCTAAATCTTAAGCTAGGGTTTTGACCATCCATAAATATCTCATCGTTATCATCTATACTGAAATCGAATATTGATTTTGATATCGTTGTATTGATTTTGATATCGTATTATCAATCCTAATAATCTCCCTATTGATTTCCTAGCTCAAGATAACGAAAAGAGGCATCCATCAAATTCACCGAAGGCTAGGAACAAAGGAGTTGTTATTCGAGAGCTGTAAGACAATCGAATTAGTAAGGTGAGTGTAGTCGGAGTCTTGGGGTTAGGCGAGGAGCCTTCCCGAACCATTTATTGTTGTTTTCGATCATATCGCTAACGATATCAGTGAAGAATTTGCATTGGATTGTGAATCGGATTCATTGGTAAGTGTCGGTAAGTTGTTATTGAATATCGGATATAGTTATTGGCATCACTATCATGTATTCTCATAGATATGATTATTGTTATTGAAATATTGTAAAGAAATCATCGGATAATGATATTGACATTGATATTGAAACATGGCATATTGTTAATGAAACATGTCTACTATTGATAATGTTGAAGTCATCGGTCATCAAAATTCTCATTGAACATTGAATATGGATACGGACATTGAAACCTTGGATTTGAATAGAAAATGGATACAATTGTCATGCCATAGAATTCATGAGCTCGGTGTACGAGTGGACTACACTCCTAAGGCTACAGCCTACATTGATTTGGCGAGGTGGAGGGATGTGTATTGATATTGGTCATATTGGCGAGGCAGGGGGATTAGACCATTCATTGAACTGGTGAGCCGTAGGAATTCGCGTATCCACTATCTTGATTCAATCTAAGGGTTAATGATGAAATAATATGTTAAACATTGTATATTGATGCATAGTATTGATATTGAAGAGCATGAGAACATATATTTAAATACCTCATACATTGGTGTTCATATTGTTTATGACTACCTCACTAGGCGATGTATGCCTAACGTGTCTCATCTCCCGCATTTCAGGTTGAAAGGCTATTGTGTTGTGGATCGGATAGTCAAGGCAAGACAAGTCACTACGAGCCCTAAAGTAATGTATTTTGACCTTATGAACTCCTAGAAAGGTGGGAAAGTAGTTGAACTAGTCTTTCATGCCCATTTTGTTATGTTTGTGAGATGCCTATGTTGTAAAGTGGTTGGTGGCCCTAAATGGCCTTTTGTTTTGGCTTAAAGTAGTCTAAAGTTGCATATTTAGCTCATAAAGGTCAAAACATAGTAAATGTATTCGTATGAGCATGAAATTTGTCAAGCTTGTACCGATACGGTCACATGTTTCAGTACGGCTTCAAAAGTGTACCAGTACGCGGTTCCGATATGCGGTTCTAATACACCATGTGGCGTTTTGGTACGTGTAGCCGCTGGGAGTTTAAATGAGCTTTAAAGACTAAATTTAACTTTAATTCAAACACCCCTCTTTTTCTCTCAAAGCCTAACCTGGTTTCTCCCTATAAAACCCTCTCAAATCCTTTAGTTTTTCACATAATTCTTTTAGAGCTTTTGTTTTTTAAACCAAGTCTAAACTCTATCATCAAATTTGGTGCATCATCATCCATTCATTCATCCATTATCTCATACTTAGTGTATAAACCCTTTTCTTTTTCTTTTTAATTTCGTTATTATTTATATATTTTTTTAATTAAAATTTGTGTTTTTAGTATGTATATAAGATGGGATTCAATAGTTTTGTAAAATCTTTTTCAAAATTGAATTTTTTATTCGAATATAAAATTATATCGTATATTTTTCTAAACTGTTTTTCAAAATTCTTTTTACCAAAAATTGTTTTTATACTTGTATATATTTTTAAACTATATTGTATATGTTTTTACAATACCTTGAGCATTGGATTAATTATTTGGATCAAATGTGATGACTTATGCATACATTTATTTTTTGTTTGATTTTGATTTCAGGATTTCTAATGGCTCCTAAAAAGAGACCAAGAATTAGTGAGGTTGGGGAATCCTCCGAGAACGATGATATGAGACCAAACCTCACCCTTATCATCCAAAAGTGTTTTCAAACACCCGTCGAAATGCCTCACTACAAACAATACCAAAACTATAAGATCCGTCGTGAGCGTATTACCTCTATTCCCTTTTTTAATTGTGAGCGTTTTAAATTCAAATACCTTGGTTTATTGTATCAATGGAAGTTTATGCCTTTTTCAGTAAACCCGACCTTTTGTATTGTAACCTTGTCATTATATTTTATGCCAATGCGCAGTGTATCTACAATCCCGATAAAATAGAGGTTATAGCCATTGAATCCTATCTCATGGGGAAGAAATTTAGGAATGACCAAACTGTTTTGACTAATGTTTTTGGGTTTGAAAACGTGGGGATAGATGATGAAAACTCCTTAGGCTATGTCCTTAGCGGCTCCGTAACCGTCCTTGATGCCCATGATCGCATCCTTCACCTCATGATCACTTAGTGGTTCCGTCCATCTGGTGGCAAGTTCTCCACGATCCGACAAGTCGATAATTTTTGGATCTGATGCTTTCGTGAGGGTAAGCGCCCTAATCTAGCTCAAATCATGTTCGCGGAGATTGTCTACCTCGTGCAACATCGCCGCACCACCCTTGTCTCATCCTTCACATATGGCACCGCTTTGAGCTACTTGTTCTCGAAGTTGGAGATTGATTGCTCACAAGACTATGTCGAGCACCTCACTGATCCGATCGACGAGTGTTCCTTAGGCCGATCCAAATTCCATTATATTAATGGAGATTGGGTTCGTCTCGAGGTCCATCCTCAAAATGTTGAAGCCGATCTGGTGGCTCCTCAAGCTTTGGTGGCCCAACTTCTATGGATTCTCTCATGGCCTGTCTCAATAACCAATTCACTTCTTTGGGCACCAACTTGTGTTCAGGTTTTGCCGCCATCGACACTCGCTTCACTTCCTTGGAGGAAAGAATGAGTACCATTGAGAATTGAGTCACGACCATTGAAACTCAACAAAACTCAATGGATGTCTCTCTCGTCACTTTTTATGGAGCATGACTTCAATCTCAACAAGCCAATGATGAAGAGGAAGATCAAGAGGATGACGATGGTGGGAATGAGTCTTAGGCTTTTGCACCTCTTGCCATATCATATCATCTTAGGATTTTAATTTTTATGCACCTATGCTATTTGATTTTGAACCTATTCTTTGATTTATGTTTTTAGGATTTGAGTTTGGATTTATGTTGCTTTGAACCTTTATGCTTTAAATGCTTAATTATAATTATGTTGTTTGCTTTATATTGCTTTAATGTTTATATCTTGGTTATGAACCTATGTTTATCCCATTGATTTTGATCAAACAAAAAGGGGGAGAATACTTACAAAGCCAAAAATAATTCAAAATCTAACTTAAAGTAAGGGGAGTACTTTCTTTTAAACTACTTAAAAATTTACTTTGGTTTTGTTATATCAAAAAGGGGAGATTGTAAAACCAATGTTTGATTTTGATATAAAAAAGGCTTAATACAACTTTTTCCCCTTAAATTATACTCGATTTCCCAACTTGCCCCTTAAAATTCATTTTGCCTACTTTTTCCCCTTAAACAATTCGCCGTTACCCATTTTGCCCCATTCCGTTACCCTTTTCCATTAAAAAAAATTCGGCCAATAACATCCTGCCACGTCATCAACGAGTTGACTAAGTCAATCCGTCTGGTTTTACTTAAAGGGTAAATGACATGTCAAGTCTGCCAGGTTTGTTTTTTTGTTCAATTTAGTCACCGAAAAGTCTATTTTTACCTTAAATTGACCCCTATTTGTTTCTAATTTTTATAATTTAGTCCATTATTTTTTATTATTAATAATATTATTTTATTAAAATGTTAATATTTAATAAAAACAAATAAAAACAAATATTTTAATACTAAATTAGTAATTTTTTAGATTCGAATTCCAATTATTAATTCTAATTTCACTATATTTGAATTATAGTTTTTGAGTAAAATTCAAATTATATTCGAATCATGTTCGTATTATATTTGAATCATGTTCAAATTATATTTGAATCATCTTCTAATTATATTTGAATTATTAATTCGAATTTTGCTATATTCGAAATATATTTTTTGAGCAAAATTCAAATTATATTAGAATTATATTTGAACCATGTATATATTATATTCAAATCATATTAAATTATTTTCGAAATATAATTTGAATATGATATTTCTAATGTAATTTGAATATGATTCGAATATAATATGAACATGATTTGAATATAACTCTAATATAATTACATGTTTTTTCAACTATTATATTCGAATCATATTCAAATTATATTCGAATCATGTTTAACATGTAATTATATTCGTATCATGTTCGTATTATATTCAAATCATGCTCGTATTATATTCGAATCATATTTAGAATATAATTTGAATATGATTCAAATATAATATGAACATGATACGAATATAATTACTCGTTAAACATGATACGAATATAATTAACTGTCAAACATGATTCGAATATAATTACCTGTTAAACATGATTCGAAAATAATAGTTCAAAAAACATGTAATTATATTAGAATTATATTCAAATCATGATCATATTATATTCGAATCATATTCAAATTACATTCGAAATATCATATTCAAATTATATTTCGAAAATAATTTTAATATGATTCGAATATAATAAGAACATAATACGAATATAATTACATGTTAAACATGATTCGAATATAATTACATGTTAAACATGATTCGAATATACTATGAACATGATTCGAATATAATAGTTGAAAAAACATGTAATTATATTAGAATTATATTCGAATCATGTTCATATTATATTCAAATCATATTCAAATTACATTCGAAATATCATATTCAAATTATATTTCGAAAATAATTTGAATATGATTCGAATATAATATAGACATGGTTCAAATATAATTCTAATATAATTTGAATTTTGCTCAAAAAATATATTTCGAATATTGCAAAATTCGAATTAATAATTCGAATATAATTAGAAGATGATTCAAATATAATTTGAATACGATTCGAATATAATACGAACATGATTCGAATATAATTTAAATTTTACTCAAAAACTATAATTCAAATATAGTGAAATTAGAATTAATAATTAGAATTTAATTGGAATTCCAATCTAAAAAATTACTAATTTAGTATTAAAATATTTGTTTTTATTTATTTTTATTAAATATTTTTTTTGATCAGCAAAGCGAAGTATATTATTAGAAGAAATATACAACGCAAGTCAAACATGCGCCTCATCAAAAACCTCCCTAAACCTAACGGAGGAAAAGAGTACGACATGTCGACTTTAAAGAAATAGGACCAAAGACACCACCCCTTACAAGACCATCAAATCGAAGCCTGAAACAAAGAGACTCGAGAAACCCCTTCCTTCGCTAGCGCGTCAGCTAGCCCATTCGCCTCCCAGAAAATGTGAGTAAAGCAAACAGAACCCAGCGTCAAGCATGCACGGTCGATTACACTAAAAAACTCCCATAAACGCCATGGTCGACGTTCCACCTGCAACACCCACCCAATAGCCAATTTGGAATCCGACTCAATAATAAGTGGACGATCAGCCCATTTAGACGCAACAAAAAATTCCAATGCAAAAGCTATCGCCTGTATCTCAGCAACATTAGAATCAAGAGAACCAAGCGGCCCCGAAAAAAGCGCAAGGATACGACTCTGGGCATCACGCAACACCCCCCCGAAGCCCGCAGGCCCCGGCTTCCCTCGAGCAGAACCATCTACCGAGAACTTTAATGTTACCCCGAGAGGGGGCTCCCAACAAACTCCCAACCTTCTAATCTGTTTTCCGACCCCTTCTCTAAACAAGCTCGGACAGTCCCACCATAGAGATTCGCTCACGGACAGCCCCTCTTTAAGAGTCTTCACCCAATAAAAAGACCGCAATTTCACCAAGAAACCAATCTCCGATGCCGGTACATACTTACCATTAAAAACAAATTCGTTGCGCGCAAGCCACATCGACCATAATAGTGCAGCAGTGCTCGACACCCATAGCTTCCTCAACGTTCCTTTAAACGAACAGTGCATATCCGGAATGAGGAAATCCGACAAAATTTTTGGCAACGGCAGCGATATCGCCCACCATCCTCGAAACCAATTCCACAAACCTTGAGCAAATGGGCAAAGGTAAAATAAATGGTCTATATCTTCCTCCCTCTCTCGACACCACCTACATAAACCTTGATGTTCACCCAAGTCAATTCCACGCATCCGCAAAAACTCAAAAGTAGGCAAGCGGCGTAACCAAGTAAACCACAAAAACGCCTGGACCTTAGGAGGGACCAGGACTTTCCAAGCAAAACAATCCCCGAACTCGCTCTCACCCACCTTATCTATCATAAGCAAACGAGATAACGCTTTGACTGAAAAGATCCCATGCTTATCCCGTGTCCAAACAAGCATATCCAACACCCCTTGCCGCAAGTTTACCTGACACACTAGCGAACAAAGTTCCTGCAATTGCCGAGCCTCAAAAGATCGCAAGCTACGACGGAAAAAATCCCCCCATCGATCATGCTGGAAACTCCCCTCAACGGTATTGTCAACTACCAAGGCTAATCGATTGACCGCAATTGAGAATAGACGGGGAAAAATATCCTTCAGCGGCTGCTCAACACACCATGCATTAAACCAAAACAGCACCCGCGTACCCGATCCGACCTTCCAAACAAACTGAGTCTCGCCCATATACTTTTGGACACTCTCCAAACTAACAGTCTGAACTATCTGCTTCCAAATTACTGACATCGACCCCCTGACAGAAGCATTAAATCGCCACCACTGAGCCGCCTCACCATACTTCGACACAATAATAGCACGCCATAAAGAGGATTCATCCCTAGTATACCTCCACGACCATTTCGCCAATAACGCCTTGTTTCTAACCTCCAAATCAGCCACCCCCAAACCGCCAAGATGGCAAGGTCGACACACCAAACTCCAACTCACTCTACTCATCTTTCGCTGTAAATTAACCCCACCCCAAAGGAACGATCGTCTTAACTTATCAATAGCAGCTATCACACCTTTCGGCACACGAAACAAACCCATATAGTACACTGGGAGGGAAGATAAAACAGAGTTTACCAGAGTGACGCGAGCCGCAAACGAGAGCGATGTCCTCTTCCAACCAGCGAGCTTCCTACGGACTGATGTGATAACAGGCTCCCATACTGCAATATTCCGCGGATTTACCCCCAGTGGTAACCCCAAGTAGACGAACGGCAATTCCCCCCGACGACAACATAAAACATCCGCCATGTATGCGAACAAATCCCCATCCACACCAATCGAATAAAGAGAAGACTTTGTGAAATTAATTTTCAAAACCGGAGCACACTTGGAAACAACACAAAAGCCTGCGGATATTCAAAGCCGTTTCTACTGAAGCTTCAAAGAACAAAATGGTGTCGTCAGCAAACTGAAGATGTGATAAAGTCACCCCCGGTGCCACTACTACCCCACGGATCAGCCCCAAACCCTCTGCTTGTACAAACAACCGGTGCAAAGCTTCAGCCACAGTAACAAATAATAAAGGCGACAATGGGCAGCCCTGACGCAGCCCACGCCCCATGCCAAACTCTTTCGTAGCGCTACCATTCAGAAGAACAGAGAATCGAACTATACTAATACACTCCATAACCCATCCTCGCCAAGTCTCGCTAAAACCCATCGAGCACATAATGTGATCCAGAAATTCCCATCGGACGCAATCATAGGCCTTCGCAAAATCTAGCTTCAAAACACAACCGCCCAACCGACTCTGCCGCATAGAGTGAATCGTTTCATTAGCCAATAAAATCCCATCTACAATCTGACGACCGCGAACAAATGCTGACTGATGGTCACTGATCAAACCGCCCAATACCACTTGTAATCTTCTAGGCAAAATTTTAGCTAAAATCTTATAGATAGAATTTAGCAGGCTAATCGGGCGATACTCATGCAAAGTAACCGGTGAGTCCACCTTAGGTAGCAGTACTAAAAAAGTATTATTTACTCCCATAGGCAATTGTCATGTGGTGAAAAAATCAGCCAAAAAACGCCCCATATCAGCACTCAATACCTCCCAGCATCTCTTGAAAAATTCCATACTATATCCATATGGACCCGGAGACTTTGATCCCTCACTTCCTCGCACAATAACCCATGCCTCGTCAATAGAAAAAGGCGCAACCAAAGCCAAATTCTCAGCGTCAGTCACCCTATTAAATGATCCCTCGAAACGCCAAGTACAAGACCTCTTATCCGCAGTGAAGTGATTAGAGAAAAAACTCACAATATGTTTGCGCAACCTGATCGGATCGGTCACCCAAGAGCCACCAATAGTTAACCCAGCAATAGCATTTCGTATCGCACGCAACTTCGCTGCCCTATGAAAGAACGCAGTATTCCTGTCACCCAATTTAAGCCAAGTCGCTCTCGATTTTTGGCGCCACAACGATTCTTTCCTGCGGATAGCTCGCCACAAAGCTTGCATCCAGGCCCTCTTCCGATCGCACAGCTCAATATCTTCCCCTTCGGCCATTTCCTCCTCACCATTATCCAAACAATCAATACGGCTTTGAATTTCAGAAATCTCTTTCTCAATGTCCCGAAACTCCGTTTTATTCCATTGTCGAAGAAAGAGCTTCAAATGCCTAAGCTTAACCGAGATATTAGAGTTTCCAATACCTATACCCGTCAAACGGCACCACTCATCGGCCATGCGAATGACATTACGCCTCTCTTCCAACCAAACATTAATAAAATGGAAAGGCCTTGGACCCCAATCGATATCATCACACAACAAAAGAATTAGGGCATGGTGTTGAGTTGATCGAACACTTGCAAATGGCCAAGAGGGGGGTGAATTGGCAATTAAAACTTTGGTGAAGAGAAAGATTGAAAATAAAAATGACACAAGGGGTTAAAGTGGTTCAAGTTCTCCAAATGAACTCTACATCCACTACCTTAGCTCCCACTAAGGATTTTCAAACAATTCACTAATTGAATTCGTCCCCTTTTCTTGGATGAGGAGGAAACCTTACAATTTCGATTAAGCTTTCTACCCAAAGCTTAATCCACTCAAATACAAAGAAAGATTTTGGTAAACTCAAATGTTTCCTCTCAAAGGATGATTGTCTACCCAAATACAATTCAAACAATCCCAAACTCACAATACAAATTGACAATTTGAAAATACACTAGAGTTGGGTACAAGATTTGACTTTTAATAGCTCAAGGGTTTGGATTTTTGCTTTGATGATGCTTAAAGGTTCAATAGTTGTTGCTTGGTCAAATGAAGCTTGTTTTTATACCCTTGTATTGATTTCTAGCCGTTTGGGTAGTTAGGATCATCAATAGAGCCGTTGTGGACATTTTTCTCGCATTAAATGCAGCTCTGCAGCCTACCGTATCGGTACTCGGGAAAGGCGTATCGATACCTGCATCAAAGAGGAAAGAGCCGTTGTGCCTAAAAACAGGGCGTATCGATACCCATATAAGGCGTATCGGTACGGTTTTTAAGGGGCGTATCGATACGAGGGCAGTATCGATACGGTCCAAAGTTACTGGAATCCCAAGTTATGTTTGTATGAAAAGTGTATCGATACGCATATCAAGCGTATCGGTACGGTATAACTACCTTTTGAAAATTTGGAAACCAACCAACTGACAAGTAACGGTCAAATAATTAAATGCTCGGATTTTTCAAAGATATACTTAGCGTATCGATACGGTTACCATGCGTATCGGTACGTGTTCATGAAAACAATTGCCCAGATGCATATCGTATCGATACGGTTGCAAGGCGTATCGGTAAGGTATGTTCATTAAAATTCTAGTGGCAAAATAGGGTATCGATACGCTAAGGGTATCGATACTCCTGGGCGTTTTTGCATACTTGTGCTTGGAAAACATAGAAAATGACTTTGAAAAATATATATGATTTAAGAGCAGGTCTTTAATTATTATTTTGTTTTAAAAACACTTGTCAATTGAGAGACTTTAAAGAGTACTTAAAAATTTATTGTTTTGCAAATTGGTCCTTAAGATTATGTGTTATATCAAAATCAATTTCGGTTTTACAATCTCCCCCTTTTTGATATAACAAAACCATAAATAAATTTTTAAGTTTTTGAAACTTTGAAAAGCTTTCTCCCCCTTACTTTAAGATAGATTTTCAAAACAAAAATATTTTGACTCTATGATCCTTCTCCCCCTTTTTGTTAGATCAAAATAGAATACAAGGATAATAAGAATATAAAAGCAACAATAATTCATTAAACTAAAGGCAAGCAAAGAGTTCAAATTCATAAACTTCAAAATAAGCATAAAGGTTCAAATGCATAAATATCAAAGCAACCATCATAATCCAAACTCTTAAAATCCAAAAAAAAAACATAGATAATAGGCATAAACTTCAAATCCAAAAAAAATGCAATAACAATAATGAAAGACTAAATGGCCTAAGATGAGATGCATGAACTACTCGTCCCCTTCGTCATCATGATCGTCCTCATCATCTTCTTCTTCATTTTCTTGAGAGGGTTGATTCCTTCGGGTTTGATTGATCCAAGCACCATGGAAGGCGGTAAGAGAGATATCCATGGAGTCTTGGCGAGCGACCATGATATCGATCTTCTTGTCCATGCCTTGAATGCGATCCTCTAAGGATGTGAAACGAGCATCCATCGCGGTGAACTTCTCATTGAGGAAGGTCGTGAGAGTATCCATGGAGGAGGAATCAAAGGAAGCACGATGAGAACTCGAAGAAGCACGAGAGGCATCGACCGAAGCAACGGGCGGAGGATCTTGAGGAGTGCGAACCCACTCATTATCAACATAAGTGAAACCGGAGCGAGCTAGGGAACGCTCATCAATAGGTAGGCCAAGGGTTTCGAGAAAATCATGTGAACAATCAATGCCAATGGAATGAAATAGAAAACTCAAGGCCGTGGAGTAGTAAAAGGATGAGACTTGTTTGGTATGGGCGTATTGAACTAAAAAGACAAGGTCGGCAAACATGATTTGACACAAATTTGGACGTTTACCTTCTCTAAAACACTTAAGCCAAAAATCATCCGTTTGACGAACAGTTGAATATTTCCCACCCGATGGACGAAGAAACCAAGAAACAAGAAGGTGAAGGATACGGTCATGAGCATCTAAAACTTTTGCGGGACCTAGATAACCCGTACCCAAGGAATGTTCATCATCAATACCAACATCTTCAAAACCAAAGACATTGCATAAAGCTTTTTGATCAATTTGAAAACGTTTGCCCATAATGGAAGATTCAATGGCAATAACATGCTCCCTAGATTCATCATGTATACATACGGCATTAGAAAAGAACACAATGACTAGGTTCCTATATAGGATAGGAGGAATATTCAAAAAGGTCAAGAATTTCCATTGCTTAATCAAAGGTAGGTATTTGAATTTGAAACGGGCAGAACTTAAAAAAGGAATGGACACAACTCGCTCTTCCCTAAGGTTTATTCCTAGAAAAAGTTTATATCGTTCCCTATCAAGAGGTTCGAGAAAACTTGATTGGATGATATAAGGAAGGTTAGGTGTAGGATTACCCTCGACATCCTCGGTAGGATTGGAAGAAGAGCGATGACGCTTAGTCCCCTTTTTCGGTGCCATAATCCTGAAAATACATCAAAAAGGATTCGAATATGTATGCAATTAACATCCTATTTGATCCAATAAAATCTGATAATTCAAGGTAATTTGTTAAAAAGAATTTAAAAAAAATATTCACAAAACAAAAAAAAAGTTTTAAAAATATATCGAATATAAAATATATTAAAAAAAAATTAACTTTAAAAAAATTTTGTGAAAAATGTGAAACCCACAACAATTAAACAAGGTTTGTACAAAAATTCAGTTGAAACAACAATTAAAAGCAAACGAAAATAAAAAAAAAGAAAAAGAAAGATTTTATACCTTGAATCTTAGAATGGATGAAAGAGGGGATGTGAATGCACAAGATTTGATGCCCAAGGTTTGCCTTGATGTGTAGAGTAAAAACCCTCAAGAAATTTTGAAGATTGATGGTAAAATTTGATGGATTGAGGGGGTTTATATAGGGTTTCGCGGCTAGGGTTTGTGGAGAGAAAAGAGGGGTTTTGAGTTTTAAAGATTTTTAACAATAGCAGCCCTAAATAGCCTCTCCGTCGAGTCCGTATCGATACGCTATACACGCGTATCGATACCCATTAACCCTAATTTTATATACGTCAATACTACCGTATCGATACGCGGGGACGTATCGGTACGCTTGACTTTGAATATTTCCCTGGACTTGTTCCGTATCGATACGAGGGGTCGTATCGATACTTGTTCATCCTCAAGAATTCCCAGAAAGCATACCGTATCGATACGCTTTATCCGTATCGATACACCTTTGCCAGTTTGTGCAAATTTGACAGATTTAAGTGCAAAAAACCAATTTGAAACGTCCCTAAATGCATGTACATGTCATATGAACAAGTTTTAAAGGCTAAATTTAATATATACTCCCCCTAGCAACATGCATATAAGCAAGAAGGACAAAATTAACATAGGCATGAATCACAAACAATTTCAAGTAAGTTTTGACATTTTGGGACCAAAAAGGTGTCAAGAAAGGCTAGTTAAACCTAACTCTCTCCTAAGGGTCCAAAAGCGCTCTTTATCTAAAGGTTTTGTAAATATATCCGCTAATTGGTTCAAGGTGTCAACAAACTCTATAACAACATCATTTTTCAAAACATGATCTCTAATGAAATGATGTCTAATTTCTATGTGTTTAGTTCTAGAGTGTTGGATGGGATTCTTAGTGAGACAAATGGCACTAGTGTTGTCACACCTAAGGGGTATGGTTTCTATTTTAACACCATAATCTAAGAGTTGTTGCTTCATCCAAAGGACTTGAGCACAACAACTCCCTAAGGATATGTACTCCGCTTCGGTGGTAGATAAGGCTACACTATTTTGTTTCTTAGAGAACCAAGATACGAGCATACTACCTAAGAATTGACATGTCCCGGAAGTACTTTTCCTATCTATCTTACATCCCCCATAATCCGCATCCGAAAAAGCATGAAGGATAAAGGAAGAATCCTTAGGATACCAAAGGCCTAAAGTAGGTGTGTCTCTAAGGTATCTAAAAATTCTCTTAATGGCAACTAAGTGTGATTCTCTAGGACTAGCTTGAAACCTAGCACACAAGCAAACACTAAACATAATATCCGGTCTACTTGCGGTAAGGTAAAGCAAAGAACCTATCATGGATCTATAAAGCTTAGAATCAACACACTTACCTCCTTCATCTTTGTCAAGCTTTATGGAAGAACTCATAGGAGTGGCTTGAGGTTTTGCATTCTCCAAGCCAAACTTCTTGAGCATATCATTCACGTACTTAGCTTGATTTATGAAGGTGCCATCCTTCCTTTGCTTGATTTGGAGTCCCAAAAAGAATGAGAGCTCCCCCATCATGCTCATCTCGAACTCACCTTGCATTAGCTTAGAAAATTCCTTACAATAACACTCATTAGTAGAACCAAAAATAATATCATCAACATAAATTTGAACTACTAAGATGTCATTGTTATATCTTTTTATGAAGAGTGTTGTATCCACCTTTCCCTTTTCAAAACCCTTTTCAATTAAGAAATTTGAAAGTCTCTCATACCAAGCTCTAGGAGTTTGTTTTAAACCATAGAGAGCTTTTGTAAGTTTAAACACATGGTTTGGAAATTTTAAATCCTCAAAACCCGGTGGTTGTTCAACATACACCTCTTCATTTATGAAACCGTTTAAAAAGGCACTTTTCACATCCATTTGAAAAAGCTTGAAATCATGATAACATGCAAATGCAAGTAACATCCTAATAGCTTCCATCCTAGCTACGGGTGCATAAGTCTCATCAAAATCAATTCCCTCTTCTTGTGTATAGCCTTGAGCAACAAGCCTAGCCTTGTTTCTCACTATATTACCACTTTCATCTAATTTATTCCTAAAAACCCATTTTGTTCCTATAGTAGATTGATCATTAGGCCTTTCAACTAATGTCCAAACTTTACTCCTCTCAAATTGATTTAATTCCTCTTGCATGGCCAAAATCCAAAAATCATCTTTTAAAGCTTCTTTAATATTTTTAGGCTCAATGCATGAAATAAATGCAACATGATTCATTAATTTGAGAGAGGATCTAGTAGTTACCCCCTTGGATGGATCACCCAAGATTTCACCACCTTTGACATAGTTTAACTCCCTTGGGTAAGACACCTCCCTTTCCTCAAGAGCCAAGTCCTTCAAGGCTTCAAGAGGTGGATCTTGTGAAACCTCTTCTTTGGTTGGAATCTCATCCACCTTTGACGTTTGTCCTCCATCAATGGCATCAATGATTCCTACATCATCATCATCACAAGATTCCTTCCTCGGAAGGAGGTTATCATCGAAAACAACATGTATAGACTCTTCAACAACTAGAGTTCTTTTATTAAATACATGATAGGCTTTAGAGTTTAAAGAATACCCTAAGAAAATAGCTTCATCACTTTTAGCATCAAATTTACCTAAGTTTTCTTTACCATTATTCAAAACAAAATACTTGCAACCAAAAGGGTGAAAATAGCTAATGTTAGGCTTTTTGGATTTTAAAATCTCATAAGGTGTTTTCTTCAAAATTGGCCTAATCATTACTCGATTTATAATATAGCAAGCGGTATTTGTGGCTTCCGCCCAAAAATATTTAGGTAAATTATTTTCACAAAGCATGGTTCTAGCCATTTCTTCTAAAGTTCGATTTTTCCTCTCAACTACCCCATTTTGTTGAGGAGTGCGAGGTGCGGAAAAATTGTGGCTAATCCCATTTTCATTTAGGAACTCATCGAAACCTAGATTTTGAAATTCGGTTCCATGATCACTTCTAATGTGAGAAATTTTAAGTTCAAGATCATTTTGAGTTATTTTAGAAAATGTGATGAATTTTTCTAAAGCCTCATCCTTTGTACTTAAGAATAGAACCCAAGTATACCTAGAGAAGTCATCTACAAGTACAAAAGCATATGATTTTCCACCCAAGCTCATTGTTCTAATTGGCCCAAAGAGATCCATATGGATCAATTGTAAACATCTACTAGTAGAGACATCATTTATGGATTTAAAAGAATTTCTATGTTGTTTACCCTTTGAACATGCGTCACAAATTTTATCATTGGAAAATTTAAGTTTGGGTAAACCTCTAACTAGGTTAAGGGAAATTAATTTATCTAAGACACTCATGCTAGCATGTCCTAATTTTCTATGCCAAAGCCATGAGTCATGTTCATCATGTGCAACTAAGCATGTATGGGATGATTGAATGTCATCTAAATGCACCATGTAAATATTGCCTATTCTATGTCCTATGAGCATTAGTTGGTTTGTTTTAATGTTAACAATTTTGCAACCACTTTTATCAAACAGAACATTAAAACCCTTGTCACACAATTGACTAATACTCAACAAATTATGCTTAAGACCGTTGACATACAAAACATTTTCAATGAAAATAGAAGAGTGATTACCAATGGAGCCTATTCCTTCAATATGGCCTTTGGAGTTGTCACCAAATGTTACCACTCCACCACTTTTAGGCTTTAGTTCCACAAATCGACTCTTGTCACCGGTCATGTGTCTTGAGCATCCACTATCAAGGTACCAAGAATTTTTGCTTGAAGCTTTAGCCTTGTAGCAATGCTCCCCCTACAAACAAAGAAATTAGGCCTTGGTTTTTGGTACCCAAATCATTTTGGGTCCATGAGTGTTAGCCTTCAACATTTTGGTTCCCTTAGGAATCCAAGAAGCAATAGCATTTATATCATTAGAAATAATGAGTTCCTTAGGAACCCAAACACTCCTAACTCTATGACCTCTAGTTTGCTTATTAAAATTTCTTTGTTTAGGTACAAAATGTTTTCTTTTTACATATTGGGATTTAGAGTGATTTCCTTTTTCAAACTTGTTTTTCCCAATAGCAATAGATGTTTTAAGATTATCCACTTCCTTTGTGTGATAATCTTGAAATTCGGAAAGAAGTTTTTCAAGCTCAAGGTTTTTAGTTTTAAGATCATTTGAAAGATTAACTAAAAACAAAACCTTCTTTTCCAATTCGGAGTTAGATTTTGAAAACGTCTCATTTTGAATTTTTAAATCGGAAATTGTTTTCTTGTTTTTCAAAATGGACTCTTTATATTTTCCTACTAACTCATCATACACTTCTTGCAATTCATTGTAAGCATCTTGAAGTTCATCTATAGTAAAATCAAAATTGGATGAATTAGAGTTTACCTTAGGTTCATCATCGATGGCCATGAGACATAGGTTGGCCACTTCATCCTCTTCCTCGGAAGACTCATCGTCACTCCAAGTAGCTACTTGTGCTTTGAGGTTCTTCTTCTTCCCAAAGCTTTTCCTCTTCAATTGAGGACACTCGGAACGGATGTGACCCGGTTTCTTGCATTCATAGCAAGTAATTTGATCTTTCTCCTCTTCCTTGCTTTTACTCTTGAAGTCTCCCTTTCTAATAAACTTTCTTCCACGATTTGACTTCATGAACCGAGTAAAGCGTTTGGCCAACATAGCCATCTCCTCATCTTCATCCTCAGTAGAATCGCTTTCTTGATATGAAGCTTTTAGTGCGATTCCCACTTTCTTCTTCTCAACTTCCTTCTTCTCCTCTATCTTCTTCTCTTCTTCTCTTCCCTTCCTCATGATCTCATGGGTGAGTAGAGATCCAACAAGAGCATCAAGCTTGAGAGTCTTCAAATCTCTAGCTTCAATAATGGCCCTTCTCTTGCCATCCCATGACTCCGAAAGAGAGTATAACAACTTTCTCACTAGTTTGTCTTCGGGAATGATTTCGCCGAAACCTTTCAAACCGTTGACAATGACCGAGAAACGATCAAACATCTTGGAGACGCTTTCTTCGGGATCCATCTTGAAGTTCTCATAGCTTAGATTGAGTAGTCCAATCTTTGTCTCCTTGACATCACTAGTTCCCTCATAAGTTGTCTCGAGGGTGTCCCAAACCTCTTTGGCACTTTCGATTGAAGACACCTTGGAGTAGATATCCGGACCAAGTGCACAAAATATTACATGTAGAGCTTTGTCATTCACTTGCATCATTCTTCTATCATCATCCGTCATCTCGACTTTGACTTTAGGGACAAGTCTTTCTCCATCTCTCTTCATGGGAATGAATGGACCTTCTTCAACTACATCCCACACCATGTAGTCGGTAGACTTGATGAAAAGCCTCATCCTATTCTTCCAATAAGGATAGTTATCCCCATTGAAGAATGGTGGCTTGGTGGTGGATTGGGACTCATAGTTTGAGGTGGATGCCATTGCTTGACTTGTTGTTGATCAAACTCGCCTAGAATCGACTCAAGAGGGTTGTAATCCTTCCAATGAGTGTCGCTCTGATACCAATTGTTGAGTTGATCGAACACTTGCAAATGGCCAAGAGGGGGGTGAATTGGCAATTAAAACTTTGGTGAAGAGAAAGATTGAAAATAAAAATGACACAAGGGGTTAAAGTGGTTCAAGTTCTCCAAATGAACTCTACATCCACTACCTTAGCTCCCACTAAGGATTTTCAAACAATTCACTAATTGAATTCGTCCCCTTTTCTTGGATGAGGAGGAAACCTTACAATTTCGATTAAGCTTTCTACCCAAAGCTTAATCCACTCAAATACAAAGAAAGATTTTGGTAAACTCAAATCTTTCCTCTCAAAGGATGATTGCCTACCCAAATACAATTCAAACAATCCCAAACTCACAATACAAATTGACAATTTGAAAATACACTAGAGTTGGGTACAAGATTTGACTTTTAATAGCTCAAGGGTTTGGATTTTTGCTTTGATGATGCTTGAAGGTTCAATAGTTGTTGCTTGGTCAAATGAAGCTTGTTTTTATACCCTTGCATTGATTTCTAGCCGTTTGGGTAGTTAGGATCATCAATAGAGCCGTTGTGGACATTTTTCCCGCATTAAATGCAGCTCTACAGCCTACCGTATCGGTACTCGGGAAAGGCGTATCGATACCTGCATCAAAGAGGAAAGAGCCGTTGTGCCTGAAAACAGGGCGTATCGATACCCATATAAGGCGTATCGGTACGGTTTTTAAGGGGCGTATCGATACGAGGGCAGTATCGATACGGTCCAAAGTTACTGGAATCCCAAGTTATGTTTGTATGAAAAGTGTATCGATACGCATATCAAGCGTATCGGTACGGTATAACTACCTTTTGAAAATTTGGAAACCAACCAACTGACAAGTAACGGTCAAATAATTAAATGCTCGGATTTTTCAAAGATATGCTTAGCGTATCGATACGGTTACCATGCGTATCGGTACGTGTTCATGAAAACAATTGCCCAGATGCATATCGTATCGATACGGTTGCAAGGCATATCGGTACGGTATGTTCATTAAAATTCCAGTGGCAAAATAGGGTATCGATACGCTAAGGGTATCGATACTCCTGGGCGTTTTTGCATACTTGTGCTTGGAAAACATAGAAAATGACTTTGAAAAATATATATGATTTAAGAGCAGGTCTTTAATTATTATTTTGTTTTAAAAACACTTGTCAATTGAGAGACTTTAAAGAGTACTTAAAAATTTATTGTTTTGCAAATTCGTCCTTAAGATTATGTGTTATATCAAAATCAATTTCGGTTTTACACATGGTCTGATATTCCTCTCGGAATTGATAACTGCTCAATCCTAGAAAAGCAATCCACCCAAAGCAACGATACAAGAAATCTATTGATACGACTCTTTCGACTGTCCCTACCAAACCATGTAAACTGTTTTCCCCGTAATGGTAGATCAATTAAGCTCGCTGAATTCACAAAAGAAACAAATGAACTCATACCTCTGGAAGTCGAATTACATCCTGCTCTTTCCGACGGACGCATCACCGAATTAAAATCGCCCGCGACGCACCATGGACCCAAAAATCCCTCGATCACCGTCAGCATCCTGTGCCATAAACATTCTTGCTCCGACACTTCGCAAGGAGCATACACGGCCATGATACAGCAAACAATATCCTCGGGCTTCCATCGCCTTTGAAGCACAACATAGTGTCGATCCACCTCAACTGATTCCAGCTCAAAGCGAGCCCCTTCCCAAATCACTAGCAACCCACCTGAAGCTCCCACGGATGGCGAAACAGAAAATTCAAACCCATCACTGTACCACAAGCCAGCAACAACCGACGGCACCAGCTCCTCCAACTTCGATTCCTGCAGCAGTACCATATTAAACCGCTGCCTCCGAATTACATCACCCACCCGTCTCCTCTTCAACATAGAACCCAACCCCCTAACGTTCCAGCTCATGATACGCATCGCTACAAAGTGCGGATGCCGTCCTGCAGCACCCGAGACAAGTCTTGTAAAATCTCCTCCTCACGGCCCAGCGATGTCACCCCCACCAGGTTCCCCAAAGTCGTTGTCGTTGCAGCTTCACGGTAGATAATTTGCTGCCTGCGGTTTAGGTCTGAGTCCGCTATCGAAGCGTCGGCAACTATAGTTTGAGTTTCACGTCCCCCACTCTTTCTCGGTCTTCCTCTTCCCTGCTTCGGATTTTTCGCAACCCCCGACAGTGCATTCACCGATTTCGTATTTTTAAGAACCCCATTTATCCAAACCGGGATAACTGAATCACCCTCCCAATTTTGTCGTACAACCTGGTCGCCGCCCAGCTCCTCAACGGGGACGTGAATCAATCCGGTCTGCTCGTCGACGTTTGTCGTAACAGGAATATTTACCAACCCGTCCGAAACGTTGTTTCCGGTCACCACCACACCCTGCTGAATTTGAGCCCCGATCAGATCACCCTCAATATCCTCGTGGATTTGATCGTGAAAATTGGTGTCATCCACCTGAGGTTGTTTTAACAACTTATTATCTAAAGTTTCAAAATTTTGGAACTCTATCCCGAGTGGACTCTTCACCCCAGTAGTAACTCCTAGAGGTGGTGAAACACCAACCGGCCTTACTACTCCGCCGCCCATCGACTCCCCACAGTGAACCGGTGTCGACATTATGCACTCAGGCGCGACAACCGGCGTGTCACTTACCATGTCAGGGTCCTCTCGATAAGCATCATTCCAAAGATGATTACAGTGCCAATCCTTCAACCCTGTTCCCACATCCACAAAATTCTCGCATTGTTGCTCATCCCCCATACTCGATTCTGGCACACACTCAGACGAACTACACTCCGGTGACTCATCACTGTCAGCATCATTAGCTGTTGTGCATTCACAATCAATAAGAGGCCCGAAAATGGTCACCTTCTTAACAAACACATGGTGCAACTTTCCCTCGACCTCCAGCACCACTCTTGTATCAATGAAATCCAGCAACTCCGTTTCAATCAATAACCATCCACACTCAAATGATGTCAGCGAAGCCGTGTTCTCCGCCACCCGAACAAGTGATCCCCAATTCTTCGCAATATTATCGAAAGTCTCATATGACCAAGCATGGATTGGGATTCCTCGGACAGAGATCCATACCCGTCATGTTTGTAATGTCATCCCCGGATCCCAGCACTCTAATTTTGAAAAACAATCACTAAGCGTCGTCTTTCCCAAAACCTCCCCCCGGATTTTCGCATCCTTAAACATCAATAAAATTGTCGGTCCAACAATTCGCAAGATAGACAAACCTTGGTAATTAGGGAGATTCATCCTTGTTGCTAGTTCTTTTAGGCTCCAATGGCGATTGCACCATCCCACCATACAGTGTTGTAAGACTGCCACTTTCTCCCCATCGACATGCCCCTGAATCACCTTTTTCGTGACATGTATCCTCTTAGAGTTCACACTATAAATTTCTGATTGCCCCTTTTCACCACCATCAATCTTTCGCTTAGGATCGCCGGCCCCCCTATTTCTTTGATTCCAGGACAATCCGCGGTCTACAAATCTTGCCATACTCACCATCAAGCGAGACCCATAAATCCATTTGTTGTGTAGACGTTCGATTGCCCGATCTGCGTCGACTCGACTAGCCATCCTGATGAAACCAAACCTCCCTCCATCCTTTGCCCTTTTCCGAGGGATGAAAGCGTCGAGCACCACACCATGTCTATCGAACACTTGCTGCAGTCCTTTCCAATGCAGCGATTCTGAAATCCTTCCCACATACACTGTCCAAAACTCCCGGCGGCCAACCTCCTTTGCTTCGTCCATGCTCTCTCTGCCTCTCCTACTTTTCGATGAAATATTTCTATTATTTATACATTATTATGCTGGTGGATCCATTTTTTTAATGAAATATTTCGATGAAATATTAACATTTTAATAAAATATTATTATTAATAATAACAAATAATGGACTAAATTATAAAAATTAGAAACAAATAGGGGTCAATTTAAGGTAAAATAGACTTTTCAGTGACTAAATTGAACAAAAAAACAAACCTGACAGACTTGACATGTAATTTACCCTTTAAATAAAACCAGACAGATTGACTTAGGCAATCCGTTGATGACGTGGCAGGATGTTATTGGCCGAAATTTTGTTAACGGAAAAGGGTAACGAAATGGGGAAAAATGGGTAACGGCAAATTGTTTAAGGGGAAAAAGTGGGCAAAATGAAGTTTAGGGGGCAAGTTGGGAAATCGGGTCTACTTTAGGGGGAAAAGTTGTATTAAGCCTATAAAAAATTATTTGAGAACCAATTTGCAAAAGTAAATAAATTTTTAAGTACTCAAAAAGTCTCACTTAAAGTCAAAACTTAAACCCCAAAAATTTTCTAAGTATTTTCAAGCCAAACTTTACCAAATCGCCCAGGCGTATCGATACGCCCTATATAGTTTCGATGCGGAATTTGGCTACTGGAATTTTAATTGAACACATTGTTTCGATACAGCTCACCCTATTTCGATACGGTGTTGCGATACGGGCTTGCCCATTTCAATATGGCCGTCAACCTAGGTTTATACTTATGAGTTTCGGTACAAGGCTTGGGCGTACCGATCCTTAGTTTCGGTACGACACATCAGCATACCGATACAGGGTCTTAAGATTTTTAAAATCTTTGTACTATATTTTTCGACCATTGAGTATGATTTAAAGCTTCAAAATTCAATTAACTCGTACCGATATGGTTACGTCCATTTCGATACGCTTTTGTAAAAACAAAGCTTTCCTTTTCGATACGCCCTTGAAGCATACCGATACTTTTTTCTCAAGACTTTTTCATAGATTCGAATGAGCAAAAATCGTACCAATACGGCCTAGCTGTTTCGATATGACCCCTATTTTACACTAAGACCGCTCCGATACGCCTTCCCGCGCATTGATACTCCCCTGCATTTACTTTTGCAACAACTAGTTTCTGTCTTACAGGTACCGATACGGGGCTTCCGTGTACCAATACGCCATGCACCATAAGTGCATTTATTGCGGGAAAAATGGTCTCCAACGACTCTATTAATGATCTCAGCTACCCAAACGGTTAGAAATCAATCAGGGGATATAAAAGCAAGACTCAAAATCTACAACAACAACTATCCATCAAGTGAGAAACATTCAAGCAAAAATCCAATCTCTTTTAGCCTTTTAGAGTCTAACTCTTGTACCCAACTTGTGATTTTTCATAGTATTCTTTTATTTCAAGTTTGGGGAGAGGTCAATTTAAGTTTGCCAACAATTCTGTTAGGCTCGATATCCTTCAACTGAATTGCTTGCCAAGTGGTAGAGAAGATGTATTTTGGGTGTATTTAGTGGAAGCAAAAAGATAGACAAAAAGACAGGATTTATAGTGGTTCATGCTTTCAACAAGCTCTACATCCACTACCTTAGCTTCCCACTAAGGATTTCAACCAATTAACTAAGAATTCTTCCCTTTTTCTTAGTTTAGGAGGCAACCAATTACAACCTAGACTCACTCACCAAGTCTAGCAACCAAAGCTCACAAATCGAGCTTTGGGATCACTCTCAAACAAGAGAAAACTTAGCAAACTAGAAATCCCTCTAAAATATATGTGTTTGCACTAATAAGCCCTCACCCAAAACCTAATACACTTGAGCATACATTGACAATTAAGCTCAACAAGTATAATTTATACAAAGATCGGGAATTTAAGCACTAAGACACATTTGACATCATAATGTTGTTAAGTTGTGGATCATTAGTCTTGCATACATGCTTAGAGGTCCCTCTTATACTTTCAAATGAGCTTCTAGCCGTTGGAGACCATTGGTACCTTTATTTCCCGCAATAAATGTAGTTCTGGAGCTGTCCGTATCGATATGCGGGTAGCCGTATCGGTATGCCCTTCTTCAGAATTAGCTATTGAGCTCTTCTCAGTTGATGCGTATCGATACTCTTGGGAGCATATCGGTACGGCCTGCAATTTAAATGATCATTAGAAAACTAGCCGTTGGGTAGTTAAAACTGTATCGGTATGCTACAAAGCGTATCGGTACGACTCTGCTCCGTATCGATATGAACAAGCCGTATCGGTACCAATTTTGGCTACTAGAATTTTCCTGTAGCTGAAACCCTAAAGCATATCAATACATGGTATACCGTATCGATATGGTTACTTGAAAAACTCAGGTTTAGTTACTTGAAAGACATTTTAAATCATTCCAAATCCTTATAAAAACCATCAAATATATTTTCAAGTTGTTTGAACTTATAAAATTTTGAAACCTTTTCAATTTAGTCCAAAACGAATTTTCTATTATTATATCAAAATAAATATATCAACAATCTCCCCCTTTTTGATATAATAAAACTAACTTGAAAAAAATTGTTGGTGATTCTCCCCCTTAGTATTTAAAATTTTGAATAAGAGATTTTAAAAATGAAATGTAGTTAAAGCTTCCCTTTATTCACTTGAAAAATCAAAATTTCAAATCATTTCTCCTCCTTTTTGTTATATCAAAAAGAATTTAAATGACTTTAAGCTCAAAATAACAATAAAGGTTTAAAAGATTTTGACAAAAATAAAAGTTTTGGATTTAAAATGGCCCCCTTACTCAAAGCATCATCAAATGGTTAGTCCAACAATTATGATAAACTAGTTGAATTAAAATAAATAAACCAAATTAAAATAAAAAAAATCAACTAATTTTTACCACATTTGAACCAAAGGTAGGATGTGAAGCCTTCCTTCTTCAAATGATCTTCTTTGTGTGTATGGAGCTCCCCATCAATGTTGTACTTTATTGACCAATATTCATCACACTTAAAGCAAGACAATCAAGTAATTTTTGGTATCCAAATTGCTTTGGATCCATAAGCGTTAGTAGCACATAATTTAGTCCCCTTAAGAATCTATTTTTCAATTTCATTATTTTTAGTTGAAGTAATTAGTCTTTTTGGGACTCAAATACTTCTAAAACATTTACCGTTTAAAAATCTAGGGGCACTAGATTGTCTTTGATGAAAATTTGATTTTCCAAAATTTGATTTTCTTTTCAAGCTCTTTGGAAATCAAATATATTTCCTCTTGAACTTTATGAAGCAAATTTTGTAAATCAACACATTTTTGTTCAAACTCATTGAGTTTTGCTTCAATTTTAATTTTGGTTTTAAAAATCAATTCATTTTGAATTTTTAAATTTGAAACCACTTTCTTGTTTTTCAAAAATGTGATTTTTAAACTCTAAAACAAAATCATTATATGCATCTTGCAATTCATCAAAAGAAGAAAAGGTTGAAGTAGATAAATTAGAAGTTACCCTTGAATCTTCTTGGATGACCATAAGGCAAAGGTTGGTTTGTTCATTATCGGTGGAGTCATCATCACTCCAAGTAGCCACATGTGCCTTCTTCTTGTGGCTTGAAGAGCTTGGCATCTTCTTCTTTTTCGATTCATGCTTGGATTCTTCCATTTTGCTCTTCTTGAATCGGGCACATTTCTTGAAGAGATGAATTATCTTTTCATCTTCACTTTCCTCCTCGCTTGATTCTTCATGTTGGAATTTGGAGGAATTGGAGCAATGACATTAACATCAATGCTTTGCTCTTTTATCTTCTTCTTCTTTCTCCTTCTCCCTCTTCAAGGGTGTAGACATCATTTAATGGGTAAGAAGGGACCCAATTAGCTCATCAAGTTTGATCTCCTTCAGGTTCTTGGCTTCGATGATAGCCGTCGTCTTACCCTCCCATGATTTGAGAAGTGAATAAATCAACTTCAGAACAAGCTTGTCTTCTACAATCTCCTCACCAAATCCTTTGAGTTTATTGACGATTGTGGAGAACCGATCGAACATGCTCGTGATGTCTTCTTTCGGGTTCATCTTGAAGTTTTCATACTCAAGGTTGAGAAGACCGATCTTGGTCTTCTTTACTTCGTTTGTTCCCTTGTATGTGACTTCAAGCATGTCACATACTTCCTTGGCACTTTCACAAGAAGACGTATTTGTATATACATCTGGGAAAAAAGCACAAAAGAGAATGTGCAACGCCTTGCAATTAAGCTACATCATCTTCTTGTCGTTGGCATTCAAATCCGCCTTCCTTCTTTGAGGCACGAACGATCCATCTTTAACAAGATCCCATAGATGGTAGTCCTTGGCCATGCTGAATTACATCATCATATTCTTCCAATAGGCATAATGCTCACCGTTGAATAATGGTGGCTTGTCGACTGATTGCGCCATTTATCACCAGTTGACTTGTTTATTGATCGAGCTTCCGGATCGTCTCAATAGGTGGTTAAACCTTCTTGATTGATTCTCGCTCTGATGCCAATTGTTAGACTCGATATCCTTCAATCGAATTTCTTGCCAAGTGGTGGAGAAGATGTATTTTAGGTGTATTTAGTGGAAGCAAAAAGATAAACAAAAAGACAAAGGATTTATAGTGGTTCAAGCTTCCAACAAGCTCTACATCCACTATCTTAGCTTCTCACTAAGGATTCCAACCAATTCACTAAGAATTCTTCTCTTTTCTTGCCTTAGGAGGCAACCAATTACAACCTAGACTCACTCACCAAGTCTAGCAACCAAAACTCACAAACCAAGCTTTGGGATCACTCTCAAACAAGATAAAACTTAGCAAACTAGAAATCCCTCTAAAAGGTATGTGTTTGCACTAATAAGCCCTCACCCAAAACCTAATACACTTGAGCATACATTGACAATTAAGCTCAACAAGTGTAGTCTATACAAAGATTGAGAATCTAAGCACTAAGACACATTTGACATCATAATGTTGTTGACTTGTGGATCATTAGTCTTGCATACATGCTTGGAGGTCCCTTTTATACTTCCAAATGAGCTTCTAACCGTTGGAGATCGTTGGGGTTGAATTGGAGCCGTTGGGGCCTTTATTTTCTGCAATAAATGTAGTTCTAGAGCTGCCTATATCGATATGCTGGTAGCCATATCGGTATGCTCTTCTTCAGAACTAACCGTTGAGCTCTTCTCAACTAATACGTATTGATACGCCTAGGAGCGTATCGGTACGGCGTGCAATTCAAATTACCATTGGGGGTAGTTAGAATTGTATCGGTACGCTACAATGAGTATCGGTACGACTCTGCTCTGTATCGATACGAACAAGCCGTATCGGTAAGGTTTTGGCTACTTAAGTTTTCCTATAGCTGAAACCCTAAATTATATCAATACGGGGTATACCGTATCGATACAGTTACTTGAAAAACTCAGGTTTGGCTACTTGAAAGACATTTTAAATCATTCCAAAGCCTTATAAAAATCATCAAACATATTTTCAAGTTGTTTAGACTTATAAATATTTTGAAACCTTTTTTCAAAATAGTCCAAAACAATTTTTCTATTATTATATCAAAACAAACATCTCAAAAAATTCCTTGTAAAAGAGTGATCTTGATCAAGCTTTGGGTAGAAAGCTTGATCGATTTATAACGGTTTCCTCCTAAGCCTAGAAAATGGGACGAATTCAATAGTGAATTGTTTGAAATCCTTAGTGGGGAGCTAAGGTAGTTGATGTAGAGCTTGTTAGAAGCTTGAACCACTCTAAATCACTTGTCCTTCATTTTTATTATTTCATTTTCTTCCCTTCAAATTTTAATTGTCAATTCATCTTTCTCTTGACCATTTGGATTCGATTGATCATCTCAACAGAAATCAACAAAACACTCGTACTTTAACAAATATTTAGTGTTATTAGGAGGATATTTTCATCTTTTAATACTTATATGTAATCTTTTGAGTAAAAAAAACTAAAAATCAATGCATCTAATGAAACTCAAAACAGAGATCCATTAATTGGCCTAGTGGCTAAGGATGCTCATCTTGCCATATCTTGTATGGGTTCTAATCCTGGCATAGGAATGTAATATCTCACTATTTAATAAAAAAACTCAAAACAAATAACTTATACATAAATTTTTTTGGATTTATATCCAATACAGTGGCAGTGGAAACTTTTAGTTTCCACAAACACCTTAGTTTTAAGATTTAGGGATGCTATTTAAGTTGTGCGGTTTAGGTGTAGGGGTTTAAAATTTAGTGGCAATGGTTAGAATTTAGGGGTTGTGGTTAGGATTTAGGTTTTAGAGATTAGTGTTTAAGTTTTAGGGTAATGTGTTTAGAATTTAGGTTTTAACCTATAAACCCTAAATTTTAACATTAAACTCCAAATTCTTTTCATAGTCACTAAATTCTAAACTACTACACAAAAACCCCTAAATCCTACGCCGTAAACTGAGTCCCTAAAGCTAAGGCGTTTGTGAAAACTAAAATTTTCCGCCGCCAGAGTATCAAATAATTGGATAAAAATCCTCTGCCCCTTTTCGGTGCTCATATTTTTGCCCCAACACTAAAAAACACTACAAAATTAAATTTCAAGCCCTAACCCTAAATTCCAAATCCTAAACCCTACAACCTAAAAAATACACCCTAGCCTAAATTCCCTAAACAGTAACCATAAACCTCAACCTAAAACTCTAAACCCTAAACCTAATTTTGAGCATGGGGCATAAATAGGGGCACCAAAGAGAGACATTAGTTTTCCATCCAAAAAATTATCCAATTTTTTATCACTCATCCTATAATCATTTAAAATTCCTAAAATATCATACATATTTACAAAAGGCCACAGTTGCCTACAAATAAAACGAATTTAATGAAGGGTCTCTATTAATTACCTCCCCCCCCCCCCCCCCAAATTGTATATTTAAGCACCATGAATTGATTTTTAATAATTTTTAAATTATTAAATATATTTTGTCAAAAAAAATTATTAAATATATATGTTTTGTACACACGCGTACGCTTGTGATTCAATCACTATTTTGTAAAATAAATGAATCATATATAAATGAATAAGTGATTATTATCAATTATAATGATTGTGAAAATATTTTTTTTCTAAAAATGATATTAGAATAATGAGAAGTATTCAATTTGTTTATTTTTAATTTTTAATGTAATTTTAGAATAAAATTGTCTTCATACACCACAAACTTCACGGAAGGATTTCAAGATTAAAACTCAGCTGTTAAAATATATGGGTCAAACATAAATAGTGTTTTGAGCTAAAATTAGAGGTTTAATTAGTCACAACTGTTAATTTGGATGTTTGTAAGTAGCAGGTTGGAATAGCAGATTGAGGTGAAACTTATGATTTTGAAAAAGCTATTAATAGTAACTTTTTAAAATTAAAATTTTTAAAATAAAAGTCCTAAATAATTTTTTACCCTTAACAATATCAAAAATTTCCAAATAACCTAAATTTAACTCTTTTTATTTTAATTCTTCATTGGTCGTTTTATCATTGAAAACTTTCGTTCGTTTGATCTTCAATTTGTTTGATTTGTTCATCCATATTTTTCGTCGTATGTTCTTTACAATTTTTTTTTTGAATTAAAAGGGAAAACGCACCTAGACCACGCCTCATTAAAAAACCTCCCTAAACCTAATGGAGGAAAAAGAGTACGCGATATAGGGCGATTAAAACAATACTACCAAGAGCATGAACCGAAAAGGAAAAGAAAACAAGACCTCTCTATCCAGCAGCTCCTAAACTGCTACAAGAGCACACCCTAATCCGCCACGCCTATTGCAACCAGGTGACAATATAGCCAGCAATTACATCTAAAAACCGACACAGACCATCGCCCCAATTTACAAACGAACCACTGCACACACACATAAGGCTAACCCTCATCCCAATCCGCATTCAATTTTTCCATAATATTCGCTGGAGGATCGAGGAATCTATAGTACGGTAAAGGAAGCTCCTTAGCCAATTTAGCGAGTGCATCCGCCACCATATTTGCCTCTCGACAAACCCACGAGAAACGAACCACCCACTTTCTAGCCAAAATCGAAGCCAAAGAACCCCGAAGAGATGACGGAAGACATGTCGGATCACCCATTGCTAGCACATCATACACCTCCTTGTTGTCCGTTTCAATAATAACACGATCATGCCCCAACGACCAAGCCGTTTTAAGCCCCTCATGCACCGCCCACACTTCCGCTTCAAAACTAGAACAAATACCAATCTTTTTTGCAAACCCAAATCGCCACCCTCGAGCGATGTCGCGACCAACACCCCCCCCAAAACGCAAAGCCTGAAGTAGTGTTAGCCGCTCCATCCACATTTACCTTCACCCATCCCATCATAGGCTTTACCCACCGCATCACCGGCCGCGAATGCACCAACGTCTCCTTCCTGTTTTGTTCCAAACTAGCCGCCTGTATAGTGTCATTGCAAACTCAGACTGCTGCATGTAGTAACCCCTCAGCACACGCCCTCGTCGGCTCAAAGATGAAGCAATTCCTCCGCTTCCAAGCCATCCAAACAACAGCCCCAAACAAAATGTCCCAATTCGCGGTATCCCTAGGGAAGTAGCATTGATCCGAAAGATTAATCAACATCCAATCTTTAATATTCATCTCAAAAAACCGTTGAATTCGATCCGGTCGAACCACCCGACACCAAACATTTTTCACCTCAAAACAGTCCCGTAGCACATGCGATACGTCTTCCACTGCAGCTCCACATATCACACAACTAGCGTCATGCGCAAGGTGTCGTCGCACACGTTCAGCATTCGTTAGAAGCCTTCCATGGCAAGCTTGCCACATGAAAAGCCTAATTCGCGGCAAACCCTTGTACTTCGACAGCACAGACCATATACGTTCACCACTATCCTCGGCACTAGCTGCTCGCAAAAGGTAAGCCGAACGCACAGAAAACCGACGTGAGTTCTCCAAGTCCCAGCCCGACCTATCAACCACCCCAAAAGCTCCTGGAGGCTGCACCGCAACGATCCCCCACACAACACGCTGCGGTAGCAAATGAACAAAACTATCCCAGCGCCATCCACCAATATCATCGACCATGGTGTAAACAGGGGTGTTTCGCTGCGCCTGCACCCTTCCATCTGTTCGATAATGCCGCAAAGGACCCAAGTTGGCCACCCAAGCGTCGTCCCAAAAGTCGATCCCTCTCCCATCCCTAACATTCCATACCAAGTTTTGCCGCATGTCGTCCCAAACCAAGCAGATTCCTTTCCATAAAGACGAACCAGCTCTACAAGGCAGCACCATCGGTAAAGTTCCATGCACCTTATACTTCGATTTCAAGGCTTTAACCCACATACGGCTCGGGTTATCAACCATAGAAAAAGCCAATTTCAATAAGAACGCGTCATTTTGATATTCGATCCGCTTGAAGCCTAAGCCCCCCGCCACAGTCGGTAAACATACCGTTTCCCAATTCACAGCATGCATCCCCCATGAATCACTACTATGCCCCCAAACGAAATTCCTGATGATTCGTTCGATGGCTTCACACACATTTTTGGGAAGCCTTACCGATTGTAACGCATATATGGGAATAGCGGCAAGAACCGACTTCGCAAGGACAATACGCCCCGCAAAAGAAAGAAAACGAATCTTCCACCCTGCTAACTTATCTGACACCTTCTGAATTAAATAATCATATGTTGCTTTAGTAATTCTACCGTGAATAAGAGGCACCCCTAAGTACCGACCAAGGTTTGACACACATTGAAAACCAAAAGCGCTGCCAATATCCTCCTTTAAAGCTACATGCACATTATGCGAGAAGAAGATATTGGTCTTAGCGATACTCACCTTGTGTCTAGAACAAACACAAAAATCATTAAGAACCCGGTTGATCACATCAAATTGTTGTATCGAAGCCTCTGCAAACAAAATCAAATCATCTGCAAAAAATAAGTGTGATATTATGGGGGGCCCCTGCGAAAACAAAAGGCTTTCCATGACCCTTGATCCACCTCGTGCTGGATAGCATGAGCAAGTCTCTCCATGCATAGAACAAAAATATACGGCGAAAGCGGATCACCTTGGCGAACTCCCCTAGATGGCTTAAACATCGAGGATTTACTCCCATTCCAGAGAACCTGTGTGGACACAGAGGATATGCAGCTCATAATCAATTTACGAAGATGCAACGGGAGACCAATCTCCCCCAAAGTATCATCAATAAAGGACCACTCCAACCTATCGTAGGCCTTTTCCAAATCTATCTTAATAGCAAACCACCCTTTCTTTCCCTTTTTACGCCGCATAAAATGAATGATCTCTTGGGCCACAATAACATTATCCGTAATAGACCTGCCAGGTACAAAACTAGTCTGATTCTTAGATATCCATGCCGGTAGAAACGGCTTCAGACGATTCACAAGAACCTTACTCAAAATTTTATAAACCACTGTGTATAAACTGATAGGCGGAAACTGGGATAGGGACTCAGGCGATTCCACCTTAGGTATAAGAACAAGTAAAGTTCGGTTTAAATCCGGATCAACTTCCCCTTTAATAAAAATGTCTTGTATAGTCTTGCAGATAGTATCACCCACAGTCGACCAATTCTGCTGATAGAACATTGCATGAAACCCATCCACACCCGGCGCTTTAGATGGCGCCATTTGAAAAAGAGCCTGGCGAATTTCGTCATTGGTTACAGCTTGCTCTAGGCGATCCTTTTCACAATGAGAAAGTGGAGTAAACTTACCACGGCAATTATACGTGTAACCCTGTGCACCCTCCGAAGTGAATAAAGCACCAAAGAACTCCGCACTCATACGCTTAAGCACCACAGGATCTGAAACCCAATCCCCAGCCTCGTTCCGCAAGGAAAGAATCGAATTTTGTCTCCTTCTTCCGTTAGCAATCGCATGGTAGTATTTAGTGTTTCGATCACCACTTTTAATCCATTCGCATCTCGCCTTCTGCCGCCAGAAACTCTCCTCCAACATAATAATTTCTTCTAACTCTTCCTTAAGAGTTTTATCAAGCTCGCACAAGAAATTTGAATGCCGACGATCTAAAGCAGTATCAATACCACGAATCCTAGCCAGCAGCCGCCTTTTTTTCTTTCCCATCTCACGGAAAAATGCTTACTCCAATCTGCCAACCCCCGTTGCAGATTCACGATATTTTCACCATAAGATAACGAATTATCCCATAAAGATGCAACCACGGAGCCAAAGTCCTCACCATGCTGCCATGCAAAAATAAATTTAAAAGGCTTATCCTCCTCATGTGTCAAGACCGGATTCGTCCGCAAGAGAATAGGACGGTGATCGAAACCAATCCGATCGAGATGCTGAACTAAAGTACCCAGAAAAACAGACGACCATTTCGTATTCATGAGAAAACGATCTAAACGCTCAAATAAATTCCCCCGAGCCCAAGTATATCGGGGACCCTTAAAATCCACATCCATAAGAGCCTCATCAAATACGAAATTCTGAAAGTCGCGGCTGATGTAATTTCTCCCCACAACACCCCCACGACGATCATCCATATGCAAAATAGCGTTGAAGTCACCCCCTAAAATCCAAGGATACTCATCACCCGGATTCAGATCACGCAATTGCGGCCAGAGATGCCGCCTATATTGACTGTGAGGACTAGCATAAACAATAGTCCAGAAAATGGGACAAGGAAGCATCCCTCCTTCAATCTTCACATGCACAAACTGATTCGAAACCGATAAAACATTTACCACCCAACTCCCATTCCAAGCAAGCCAGATGCCCCCACTAAACCCCTGAGCTTCAACCCGGAAAGAAAAGCGAAAACCCAAGTTGCTAACGATACGATCAGCCCTATCCCCACTTACTCTAGTTTCCAGCAAAGCCACAAAATCAGGCCTACACTCATTAGCAAGCCTACGGATGCTATCCTTAAAGACGGAGCCAGCTGCCCCTTGCACATTCCAAACGGAGACACTAATCATTAAAACAAAAAACAAAGATGCAGAAGACGGATACCAACCTAGTCCACAACCATAGTGGTTGTCGACGCCCCCTCTCCGCTAGCTTCCGACACCGCCTCACACGGCTCATTAACAGCCCCATCCGCACAGCGCTTCCCTTGTCCTAGATAATCATTAGCAGCCTGTCCTCCGTTCAGTGTATCCGGTGGTCTAGAGTGTAAAGGATTTTGCTACAACGCGTCCAGCTTGCTCGTTTCTGCTTGAACCCATGCAGAAAGAAGCGGTTTCGCCTGAAGTTGATCCACTTTCTTCCTTCCCCGTAGGAAAGGCTTAGCCACCCCACGACTAGATTTTTGTACGCCTTGAAACTTCACCTTCGTACCATTTTTGTTCGCCATGTGGACCTTACGACCATCGTTACCTATAACAATCACCTTATGCGTCGAACCTGTTTCCGTCACCTCACGTTCACTCACGCACGGGACATTCCCGGGAACAATCGGTTGCACACTCATGGGGGAACCTCAACCACCTTTTGAGTACTAGGCTTACTCGATGAACTCCCCCGTTCCACTTGCTTCATCGGTTTTTCTATAGTCTCAACCTGTTTACCTTTGATCCTCCTAGCCATGTCCCCTGAATCCTCAGCACAAGGAATATCCTCAACCCCCGTATCCTCCACGCCCAGATTATCACCATCCAAATTCCGCAACAAATGAAAACGTGAAGTGTCCTTCCCAGCATTCTCATTTTTCCCGGCTCCTCCATTGCCTCCACTAGCTCGTGGCCGCCGTTTCCTATTTTCCACCACCATCCATGGTCCATACAATTCAGCCCGATCACTTTTGCGAGACCTTTCAACCTCAGACTCGGAAGGTTTCTCCGCATTCTCTGTTATCTTAGTAGCACAAAATTCCATCGTATGCCCATATACCCCACAGTGAAAACAGATTTGACTAAGCCCCTCATATTCGAGTCTCTACACGAAATTATCAATTCCAATGCATGGAAGGAGCGGTTTGGTAAGGTCCACCATAACTGCCAGACGTGCAAACTTACCTCTCTCTCCAGCAATAGTATTATAGTCCACCTTAATCACCCTCCCAATGATGTCAGCAATCCGGCGAAATAAACTCTTCGTATAGTAACGTATAGGTAACCCCGGAAGTCTCACCCAAACAACCACGTGCGACGGGTGTGCCTTATCAGTCGAAAAGCTCCTACTCCAAGGTTGGACGGTGAGGTAGCTGCCAAAAATTGTCCATGGTCCCGCAGTTAAAACTTCGACATAATCTTCCTCCTTTTCAAATTTCACCAAGAAATATTCATTGTCAAGGTCAACCAACTGAATTCGCCCAACTAACTTCCATAGGGAATGTAATCGATTCCAAAGAACTCTATAGCTTATTACCCGACCAAGGAGACGGATTATCAGTGCCCGTCCCATGCTTCGATCAATAGATTCATGGACGCGGTCGGAGAAGCAGATAACTGGATATGGACCATCTTCTTTAACTATCACATCCTCGTCAAGAACAATAACATCATTCACCGTAACTTCTTGCGTCGGCCGCGTTTTGTCTTTCCCCTCCCCAGTAAGAGCTGTTGCATAGGATGGTTTATCATCCTTCTTCACCAAATCCTGCATAGCATCATCCGAGGAATCTGACCCCTGTCCCGCAACGTCCGCCCGTGCAGCAACAAAAATAGGGTTATCTAGAACCTGCATATGGCCTTCGACAGAGACATCCCCACACACATCCCCTTTACCAACTTTAGCATCCCGGCTGAACCCATCCAGGACCCCCTCTTTCAGTCGTTTGCTTTCCCGTTGTACCTCCATGGCCACAGGCGAGCCCGGTCGCTCCAACGCTCCCTCCGTCAAAACGACCGGAACCGTCAAACTACCCACTCCTCCGAGACCCTCTCTCCTATTGAGGTTATTCCCGTGACATCCATCATCCGGTGGCCGTCTGCCTGAGTCCGTGAACGCCAAGGTATCCGACGAAACCCTACTCGGAATATTAGGGTTGTGGTTCTCAGTTGCTTCCTGAAATCCCGGAGCCCGCATATCGATATTTTTTATAGACTCTCGTATGTTCTTTACAATTTTTCAGTCCATACAACATATTTAAATATTTTATTTAATTAAGGAATAGGGAGAAAATGTTTAAATATCTAGTTTAATAACAAAGTATCATGAAAATAATAACATATTAAAGATTAGATATATATTTTTTTGTCATTACTTATTTACATGGTGAAATTTAAAAGCTAATATTTTTATTTTTTTTATTCACCATATTTATATTTGTATTTAAATTTAGTAATTAATTAGATTTTATTAAAAATAATTATATAAAAAATAAATTAGCACATAGATCCTTCAAATATGCTTAGTAATGTTATATTAAAAAATTAATTTTCATAATCTAATTAATATCAACAGATACAAAATTTTGATAACTAATAAACTATTCAAACATGTATTGAATAAAATCATGTTCTTATATGTCATTTTACTCATTTAAATAATCAAACGGCTATCAGCTATCAATTAATTTTATCAAACGCTTTTATACAATCAACTAGTAGAATCTGCTAGTCAAATCAACTAATACAATCAGCTATCAGCTAATGTAATCAGCTATCACCTATTCACTAATTGCCAAACAATACCATTAAATAAATAGAGATCTATTGACTTAGTGAACAAAGTTGTTCATGTTATCTTATCTTGTATGAGTTTAAATTTCGACATTTTCTTTAAAAAACATAATTATCTCTCTACTTATTCAAAAAAATATATTAATAAATAAATAAGTAACAAAATTTTTTAACTCTACTCAAATATTTTTTATAAAAAAATCCATGGGTCAGCCCCCATAAAATTAATACAAATCCTTTGCTTCATGATGGGAGGAGGAGGAACTATATCAATCTTTATTTAATTCCTTCAACCATCATGACTACCACTTCTCAAGTTTTGACCTGCATTTCCAAGAATCATCCAACCCTTTTTTAAAACACATTGGCTGCATTCATTTTTATATACGCTTTATAGCAATGCAGGTGGGATGAAATGGGAGGATCTATAAACAAAATCTGTTTTCTATAGGAAGTAGAAATTTAAAAATAAGCCTACTCGTTCAAAATTATAGTCTTAGTCTTTCAACTATATTCTAATCTGTATTTTAGTCCTTGTACTTTAAATTGATTATTGGCTTAAAAGAAAAATCACCTCTAAATTATAGTATTTTTTTTTTACTTTTAATCCTTAAACTATTCTTTTTGGTCAAAACAAATATCTAAACTATTATTTCTAATCACTTTAAGTTCGACCATTATCTATGTTTTAAAAAATATTTTGACTAATGTGATGTTGACACGTTACAAAGATTTATTTATTTGTTTTGACCAAAAGATAGTTTAGAGACTAAAAGCAAAAGGAATGACACAATTTAGGTACTTATTTTGATAAAAAAAATAGTTTAAATACTTAAATTGCTTATAAATAATAGATTAGGTACTTATTTCGACAAAAATAGTTTAGGAACAAAAGGCAAACAAAACTTTTAAGGACTGAACTTTCATTTAACTCTTGCTTATTTAATCATCTATTTTTATAATATCATTAGTTTGTTGTAAATGTATTTTGATTATTCGGCTAAAAATTGTTCGAACAATGTGGTGTAAGTGGAAAAAAAGAAGGCTTAATAGTCAACAAGGGGTCTAATCTATACTTTTTTTTTCAGTTTGGGGCCTAACATTTATTTTTGGTCACTTTGGTGCCTAACGTTTCATTTCATAATTCGGTTTGGGATTTTACGTGGTGGGCGTTCAATTTGCATTGTTATCTAATAAAAAAAATTACCACGTGGCAGGTTTTTTATTATCTTAAAAAGATTTTTCGAAAATTAAAAAAAGATTAAACATAAAATTAAGTAAATTAAAATTTTTACTTTTAACCTAATGTAAATCCCGCTTAAACCTATTCATCATCTTCCCCCTCTCTTCCCGTTCCCCCTTTCTGAAAAAGCACTTGAGCAAAAAACTCTAGATCGTTTCTGGTTTGATTTTCTGAAGGATGTTGAGTGAAAGTTTGAAGACTCATTACAGTTCAAGGGTTGTGCTTTGTGATTGCAGAAAGAGAGCTCCGATTTGTATTTCCAATCAGCCTTGGAGTAAAGGAATGAAATTTTATAGGTGTTTCAATCAGCTTTGAACTTCCACTCGACATTCTTTAAAAAAATCAAACTAGAAACGATCTAAGATTTTTTGCTCAAGTGCTTTTTCAGAAAGGGGAAACGAGAAGAGAGGGGAAAGATGGTGAATATGTTTAAGCATGATTTACATTAAGTTAAAAGTAAAAATTTTAATTTTTTTATTTTTTTTATTTTCGAAAAATCTTTTTAAGATAATAAAAAAGCTTGCCACGTGGCAATTTTTTTATTGGATAACGACGCAAATTTAGCGTCCGTCAAAGAAAATTTCAAACTGAGTTACGGAATGAAACGTTAAGCACCAAAATGGTTCAAAATAAAGATTAAGCACAAAACTGAATAAAAGGTATAAGTTGGGCCCATTTTGACTATTAAGCCTAAAAAGAAAAGACAATGTGTTTGATTCTTGCACTTAATCAAAACTTATCCCGAAAATAACTTTTCCCTTTATTTGATGGACATGAGATACCAATGGGTGCACTTTCTCAAACTACGAAACGTGGTGGCCTAAAACTATAATTTATGGAAAATGGTGCATGCTACTTCTTTTAGGCACAATACACAAAACTTTGTTCTTCGAGAGAAAAGAATAAGAAGCTACGTGAGTGGAGAGAAAATTTTTTTTATTTAATTATCGGTATTTAACATATTAATTAAGTAATTTATATTAAATTTTACAAAGACTTAATATAATGACGACTCTTTCAATTCGATTTTCTTCATTCACAATGTAGTATTTAAATTATTTACATTGTATATGTGACCTAATATCTCATATTACTAAGTCAGCTAATTGTTGGTGAGGTGTGGTAACCTTTTAATAATGTTTTTGTACAATAAATTTTAAACACATATAATCATATTTCTGCTGTTTTTTATATTATTTTATTTAAGTTCTTAATTAAAAATTTAATTGAATTGAAGTAATAAAAAACTAACATACGCCTACTACTCCAAAGCTTTAAACTTGTGCAACAATCATAAATTGTACAACACTTTTGTCGACATATATAATATTAAAAAAATACAAACACATGACTTAAATAATTAAATATACAATACAGAAAAGGTAGAATGTGATATAATATTAAAAACAAATAAGAATATTTGAATATCTTAAAATTGAGCAAACAATTTTAAAATATATTTGGCCAGTTGGTCAAATTGTTGATTTGTGTTCTCTCATATTTATTTATGTCTAAAATTTTTGCTTCCTTCCACTTTAGGTAATATTAGAATTTGTAAAGAAAAAGAAAGGAAAATCTAAAAATTTATACAATTTGAATTATTAATTTATTATAAAAATTTATATAAATATGATTATTACACAAGTAGAATATAAAAAGATAAATGATGAGAAGTCGAAGACACAATGTGGGCAACAAAGCAAAGCACACAGCATTGAGATGGGTGGAATCATAGCAGCAACGGAGCAGTACAAATTGTGCAAAAATAATGATGGGGTGTACTATTGTTTGAAACCCACCACCCAGTTTTGTGAACGAAAGAAAATAAATTAATCATTTCAAAAATAAATTAAAAATTACTTGGGAAACTCCCCCACTTCCTCTATTTATCCCTTTCTCTTGTCTATCCTACCACTCTTTCATTTTGTATATTTCTTGGCGAGAAAAATTAATCCGTATTTCGAAACCAAACAAACATTGCCCATCTTAGTATCACTTGTCTCCAAACTTATTATATCTTACAGTGTCGAAACAAAACCAGCCCATACCCCACAAAAACAACCCCAAACCTTATTTTATTTTATTGGCTTAATATCAAAATAAATGCTCAAATTATTCTATTTTTTATTTTAGACGCCTAAACTTTTTTTATCCTTTTAGGTGTCAAAACTATTATTTTTGCCCCCTTTAAGTGTTTTAATTATTATTTTTTACTCATTTTAAGGTCTATTAAGACACTTATTTTGACCAAAAAATAACGATTTGAGCAGGATAATTTAAACATTTATCTTAATATCAAACCTACTTTATTTGATTTGGTAATTTTTACCCTTGGTTTGTGGACATCTTGTGGGGGTAATGATTTGGTTCATTTATAGTTTGATGGAGCTTTGTGGGCATGCCACCAACATTTATCCTACATTGGAGTGAATCGGACCATCTCTCACATCACAAGATCCTCTAATGATGCGAACATTTTTTTCTCTTCTTCTTTTATATTATAAATAATGTAAAAGGGGAAAATATTGAGAATATGATGTCATTTTTTATAATTTAGTCATTCTCTGTTAAATTATCCGAACTTAATTATTATACTTTATGAAAATTGAGAAACTAGTCTAACATCGTTAATATTGTCATTAAATCATTGATGTAAGAAACAACAAATTAGTTATTTATTTATAAGGAATTAATAAAAATATGTATTAAATTAACAAAATTGAGGAGTTCAAGCTCATTTGTGTGTCGATAATTGGACTAAATTTTTAGTTTTCATACATGAGGAGGATCAAATTGAGAGACTGATTTCTTAAAAGTTAAAAGCAGTGTATAGTAGTGAACAAGGCAATGATCTGATCTTCAAACCACTCCCCAGCAATTGAGAAGCATCCAAAGGAGTCTAAATTGCATCAAAACTGGAAATTGATAAGCAAAATGTCACCACCCAAGCTAACATTGTCTTATTATTCAAGTCATGAAAGATGGGACCAAAATCCGGTTTCAAATCCATAATGTGATAATCAGCCATTAGTCTCTCCCTCTTTGCCTGCTCATTTGTCTTTGTAACTCCCAAGGGTTCAAGGATCCATCATAAGTTATAATGCCCATGACGTGACAAAATCACTACCACTTCCATTTCATCTCTTAGTCCCTATTGCCCAATCCCTCTTTCATATGTGATGCTAATTCAACTCCACCACAACTACATTCAAACATCTATTTCTAAATAGGAAATCCAAACTATTTGGATTTACTTTTAAATATTTTTAATAAAACTGTATTATTCGTTGGTTTTTAAAGTATATGAAAGGAAGCAAATAAAGTTTATATGAGAACATATTTTATTGAATGTTGAATGCTCAATTTATAGAGCAATTTGTAACAACCAAATAACAAAAAAATATATATAAAATCTAGAAAATCATGACTCAAACTATACAAAAATTAATCAAAAATAAAAGTTTAAATTTTAAAAACAAATCTTTCTCGGCAACAAGCCTGCACATGCACTTGCGTCGGAGGGTCTCCGCCATCTGGGTGACCAGTCGTGGGTGGAGGACGCGTCTGATATCGTCTTGTTCCTCGCCGACCAAGACCGTCGTCTTCTCGATTCCCCTTAACCTGCTGGGTGAATCGATCTTCTGCCTTGGGGTTTATTTTTCATCTTCTTGATTATCCCCAATTTCTGTTTCTTCTACACGGTATCTTCATCTGACGATTCAATTTCTGTGGAAGAGTTGCCGGTTGTTTCTATCTCCCCCGTTTTTACTTTCATCGTCTTTTGCTTTTATTTTCCCTGGCTTTTGGGCTTTACTTTACCCTTTGTATTTGGTTCTTTTAATTTTAATAATATCGACCGGCTTATTATCAAAAAAATAAATAAATAAATCTTTCTCCAACTTGCATATCTTTGACTTATTTGTTGCAGATTCTAAGTCATTATTCCAGCACTCCTCCTTGATTTAAGAGATGTAACTTTAGGCTTTTCATGAAAACTTAAATTGTCTTGAGAAGAACCTCAAATGAAATATGCTGCAACTTTCTAAGAAATGTGACTTGATTTTTAGCTTCAACATTAGTAACATTCTTTGTCTTAGCAGTGACTTCGGCAAATATGTCTTATTGCATGATTTGTTGCTTGTAAATTAATTTTACTAGAACATCACATACATTTTAAATTTTTTTCATACATGCCACAACATGAGAGTGCTCAAATCGTTTGTTCTGGAACATTGTGTTGTTCTTTTCTTGTGAAACAACTTGTTCATCTTTCATTATATTCAAGGCAAAACTTTTACCTTTCATTTTAAATTATCTTCAAAAATGTTAGGTGTATGTGATCATTGTATGCTGAGCTGTATGAATGCCATGCTGAGCTGTAGGCTGAGTTGTGAGAAAGCAGTTAAGGTTGTTAGGGTTTGTTATTATTGTTAACGTGAGGTTATTGTATGCCAACCCTAGTTAGGGTTTATCTCTCGATGTATAAATATTCATGCTCTCCTTCTTTAATAAAACAAGTTTGATTTCTCTGGTTTACTTCTCTTCTTTCTCTCGTTCGTTGCATAACCTTACATGGTATCAGAGATTCTCACAATGGTTGATAGTTCGTCAGGTTCGTCTATAGTCAGGCATCTGGTGTGTATCAAGGCTTTCAGAATCAAGGTTTTCCTAATCAAGGGTTTCAAAATTTTTGCCCTCAAGCTCCTGCTTACAGAGGAATGCCTTTTCGAGGTCGAGGTGGTCGTACCTTTGGAGGAAGATCTCATGTTCAATGTCAGATTTGCGGGAAACTTGGGCACTTAGCAAATCGTTGTTATTTTCGTTTTGATCAGTCTTATGATGGTGTAGTTGGTTCCAATGTCAACGTTAATCATTGCTTCACCTCTGATGAAGTGCATGATGAACAAGGAATGTTGCAAGATGAGTCTTTTTCTGCAGATGTCAACAATGCCGATGTTGCTTCAGTAGATGAGTTTGCTGGCTACAATGACCCATCTTGGTATCCTGACTCTGGTGCAACCACTCATCTCACACCTGATGCAGGTATGCTTAATAACTCTCTGCCTTATCAAGGCACAGGTACAGTTTCTGTTGCAAATGGTATGGCCATTCCTATTTCAAAGGTTGGCAATGTTGCCCTTAATTCTCACACTAGACCATTGATATTAAATAACTGATTGCATGTTCCTACTGTTAAAAAAATCTTTTATCTATTTCGAAATTTACAAGGGATAATAATGTTTCAATTGAATTTTACCCAAGTTTCTGTGTTGTGAAGGATCTGGTAACACAGCAATCGATTCTTCAAGGCATGCAAAGTGATGGCCTCTACAAGTTCTCTGCTAATGCTTTGTCTAGCAGTTCTGTGACAAGCAATTCACTTGTTCCCGTTACCTCTCTTAATTCTAGTAACTTTGATTGTATTCCTGTCAATCATGTGTCTTCTGATGTAAAAAGTTCAGAGTGTAATATGGCTTCTAGCTCTAGTTTTGAACTTTGGCATAGAAGGGCTGGTCATCCTTCACATGATGTTCTTCTTAGATTGCTCAAAACTTGTAATATTTCATGCAATAATAAAAGTTCATTCTTTTGCAATGCTTGTCAGTTGGGTAAACATCATAAACTTCAATTTCAAAGGTCTTTAACTCGGTTTGACAAACCTTTACAATTAGTTCAGATTGATAGTTGGGGACCAGCGCCTGTAATTTCTAACAACTCTAGTTACTATGTCAGCTTTGTTGATACTTATACTAGGTTCACATGGATCTATTTTGTGGCTAGAAAGTCTGATATTGCTTCTGTTGTTAAGAGTTTTCACTGCCTTGTTGAAAGAAAGTTTGGTTCTAAACTTCTAGCTGTGCAAACCGACTGTGGAGCTGAGTTTAAACCTTTAGAATCTTACTTTGCTCATCATAGGATTGAATCTCGACACACTTGTCCTCATACTTCTGAACAACATGGCATGGTAGAGCGTAAGCATCGCCATATTGTTGACCTTAGATTGACTTTAATGACTCAAGCTTCTATACCCTTTAAGTATTGGTCTGATGCGTTTTGTACAGCTGTGTACCTTATTAACAAGTTGCCTACAAACGTTTTAGAAGGAAATTCTCCTTTCGAGCTGGTTTGCAACAAGCAACCAGATTATGCTTTTCTTAGGACCTTCGGTTGTCTTTGTTATCCTTTGGTCAGGCCATATAATCAACATAAGATGGAGTACATGTCTCAACCTTGCGTGTTTCTTGGATACAGTTCAAATCAGCAAGGCTACAAGTGCCTTAGCAAAGATGGTAGGGTGTATATTTCAAGGCATGTTCATTTTAATGAAAGTGTCTTTCCTTTTTCCAGGAATGGATCTTTTTCATTTACTTCAGTAAATGAGGAAGGTTTAGTTGATAATGAGCAAGAGTCCATGCCTGCAAAATTCTTTTGTTTATACAAGCATGGTGCAACTACTCAAAACACTGGTGAAGGAGATTGTGGTCGTACTAATAGTGAAAGCCCTCAAGTAGTTGTATGTCCTTCTCCAGGAGCATTGTCTTCCTCTGGTGCAGATAGAGTTTCTCAGCCTAATGCTTCTCGAGATAATGAAGTGTTACCATCTAACACTTCTGTTCCTAATGCTCATCAAGATAATGAAGTGTTACCTTCTAATGCTTCTGTTCCTAATGAAGGAGTAGTATCTGCTCCTAGTGATAATGTCCAATTATCCTCAACAGCTGAAGGAAGAAATTCTCAAGAGGCATCCTCTTCCTCCTCTTCATCCAGTTCAAGTAGTCATGGTGGCAATCATCATATGGTCACTAGATCCAAGGCATGAATCTTCAAGCCAAAGGTGTTTTACACAGAGCTTCAGCCTTCTGAACCACGAAATGTTCATCAAGCCATGCAAACTAAGGAATGAAAGGAAGCTGTTGAAAAAGAGATCAAGGCATTGGTTGACAAAGGTACTTGGGATCTTGTTCAATTACCACCTGATCGTGTTCCCATAGGTTGCAAGTGGCTGTTTAAAATCAAAAGAAATTCTGATGGGAGTGTGTCTCGCTATAAAGCAAGGTTAGTTGCCAAGGGATATTCTCAACTTGCAGGCTTTGATTACAATGAAATATATAGTCCTGTTGTTAATCCCATCACATTAAGAGTCTTGCTCAACTTAGCTCTTAGTAAAGGGTGGACATTAAGGCAGATCGATGTTGATAACGCATTCTTAAATGGTGATCTTGTTGAAGAATTTTACATGGATCAACCACCCGGCTTTGAACAAGTTGATTCTACAGGAGCTCCATTAGTGTGCCGGTAAAAAAATCATTGTATGGGTTAAAGCAGGCCCCTAGAGCCTGGTTTGAGAAGTTTCGAACTTGTCTTGTTAATACTCTTGGGTTTACCATGTCTCTGGCAGATCCTTCTCTTTATTTTAAGGACATCAATGGGTGTAAGGTCTACATAATGGTGTATGTAGATACTGGTAATAATGTTAGAGAGATAGATACAATTATTAGTAGAATTAATTCGATTTTCTCCTTGAAGGACCTAGGAACGTTAAATTTTTTTCTTGGGATGACAGTTCAGAATGTAAAAGATGGTATTGTGCTCAACCAGAAGAAACATGTTGTGGATCTATTAGAAAAGACAAGAATGGAAGATGCTACTCCGGTTGCAACTCCGATGGTAACCACACCACCACTCTCTTCTACTGATGGAAGTCCCTATACAAATCTAACACTTTATCGACAGGTTGTTGGTACCTTACAACATATTTGCTCAACGAGGCCTGATATTCAATTTGCTGTGAATAAAGTAAGCCAGTTCATGCAATATCCTTTGGACAAGCATTGACATGCTGTAAGAAGAATAGTGAAGTATCTTAAAGGAACAATGGATCATGGTCTCTATTTTAATTCTTCACCTTCTTTGACAAAGATCACAGGGTACTCTGATTCAGATTGGGGCTCAAGTCCTGATTACAGAAGGTCTACTGCAGGACATTGTGTCTTTCTAGGTGCAAACTTAGTCGCGTGGAGTTAAAAAAACAAGGTGTTGTGTCTAGGTCGTCCACTGAAGCCGACTTTCAAGGAATTGCGAATGCCATGTGTGAAATTATGTGGATCAAATCTCTTCTAACTGAACTAGGAGTATCTCTTTCTGCTGCTCCATCAATCTGGTGTGATAACACCAGTGCAATAGCACACTCAGCCAATCCGGTCCATCATGCCAAGCTCAAACACGTTGAGCTTGATTTGAGCTTTGTTAGGGAGAAAGTTATGGATGGATCGTTTCAAATTAACTATGTCCCAGCTATTGATCAAGTTACAGACGTGTTAACCAAGCCTTTATCCGCTGCGTTTTTTGTCAAGCTTCGACAACAACTTCAGGTTTTCTCTGCTGATGAACTACGACTTCAAAGCAACAAATTTCTAGGACGGGAAGGATGTTAGGTGTCTTGCTTCAAGAAGAAAAGAAGATAGGAAGTATGTTAGGTGTATGTGATCATTTTATGCTGAGCTGTATGAATGCCATGCTGAGCTGTAGGCTGAGGTTGTGAGAAAGCAGTTAAGGTTGTTAGGGTTTTTTATTATTGTTAACGTGAGGTTATTGTATGCCAACCCTAGTTAGGGTTTATCTATCGATGTATAAATATTCATGCTCTCATTCTTTAATAAAACAAGCTTGATTTCTCTGGTTTACTTCTCTTCTTTCTCTCGTTCGTTGCATAACCTTACAAAAAAACTTTGAATTCCTTCTCAACAAGCAGTCTAACACTTAACAAATTTTGATCAATGTCAAACACAAATAAGACATCAAAAAATGAGCTTTAAACTCGATTGGCTTTGTATATCTATTGTTCCTTTTCTTCTTACTGGAATATACTGACCATTTCCAATATTGACTTTAAAAATAACTGTGTTACCAAGTTTCTCAAAAAGATCTTGACCACTTGTCATGTGATTTGTGCAACCACTTATCGACAAGCCAACTCTCATGAATGTTTTTATTTGCAAAACATGTTGCAACAATGAGTTCTTCCTCATGATATTGTTCAGCTGCAACATTCTTCATATCTTGTTGTTGTTGAGCTTTACAAATCCTTTCCACATGTCTTTTCTTACTGCATTTGTTGCATATGACATCTGGTCTCCACCAGCATTTATGTTGAGGATGATTAGTTTTTTGCAGTGATCACAGGGTGTATACAATCGATTTATTTTCTTATTGTTGTTGGGATTGCTTTTGTATGTGCAAGCTTGAAATGCTAATTCTATAGAATTCTCTTCCCTCACGAGTCTTCCTTTTTCTAGAGCTTGCAAACCTGCTAGAAATTTTTCCAATGTAACACTTGAAGGATCTTTAGAATTCTCCAATGAAAAAAATTATTGGTTCATACTTTTCAGGAAGCGTAACCAAAATCTTTTCAAAAAATATTGTTGGAGAAAATTTTACCTAACATTCTAACAATGTCTGCAATTTTGAGAAGTACTTCAGTGTATTCTTTTACTAGCCTTGATTCATTAATTTTTCTCATTAAAATTCATGAAGTAAATTCATTACTTTCATATTCTTTGTTCTTTCGTTCTTTTCAAGATGCTCCCAGATTTCTGCAGCTATTTTAAAATGCATGATGTTGGAAAGAATTGATGGTGAAACTATAGAAAATAAGCATGATTTGTTTTTAGCCTTCCTTGACTTTTTCTCCCAATGACTCTTCATTTGCGCGACAGTTGGAATTGCTAGAAGTGGGGGAATCTCATAATCATCTTTTTGGTGACTATAGAGTATGGGTGCATTGCATTGTGATTTCATAAAATGGTGTTTAAATGTACTTTGTGTCTTTTTAAATATTTTGTGGAAATTTATTGTTGTGGAACTGAATTTGTGATTGTCTGCACTTTAAAGACACACTAAGCTAAATAGCTGACTCCCCATAGTTTCCTCTTACAGATATCTTTTGGCCTTAGGCGACGTGGTACTTGGAGGATCTTAGATTTTATCATGTTATTTTATTATTCAGTACAAAATTATTTTAGTTTAATCAGATTTCTATTTATTATTTTGGGACATGAATGTAATTTTATACTATTTATGTTTTAGAATTATTTTTAGCATTCATTTACCGTTATTTTAATTCAAAAATTTTATACAATCATTCGAACATTTATTATGATATTTATATTTTTTATTTATTATTAAATTTATGTTATTTTATTTTAAATTAAAGTATAATTTTCAAAATTGAATTTCTTGAGGGAAAAGTTTTCAAACGTGACTTCCTAAATTCGGCCCATAAACCTTAGGTAACCTTAGGTCGGGTTTAGGGGGTTACATTTAGTGGTATCAGAGCTAAGTTGAACCCTCGAACTGTGTGGCTCACATAAAATTTTAAGCCGAAAATGATTTTTGCATGCATATTAAATATTTTGGGGCAAAATGAGAATTTTTTATAAATTTATTATTTTAAAGAATTAAAGATATGTTTTGAATAGAAACTCCAAGTACCAACTCTAATTCTAAGATTGTCCCTTTTATAGATAGATTACTATGTCACCTCGTAGGATCTCTAGATTAGCGACTGATCGTGATCATACTCGTTCTTATGAAATTGAGAGCAAAGTTTATCTAAAAGCCCTGTGTTGTCATTCTTAACCTGATCTAAAATGCCTTTTTAAAAGTGTTATCAAAACCACTTCTTTTTTTTTTTGAGTATAACGTTAGTATGAAAATTTTGAGGACAAAATTTCTTTTAAGGGTGGGAGAGTTGTAACACCCAAAAAATTACGCCCAAATTGTAAACCCTGGATTTGAAAAATCTCTAATTTAGAAATATAATTTTAAAATCCCTTAATTCAAAACCCTTTTTATTTTTAAATTTTAATTCAAAATCCTAATTTTAATTCTTAGGGCCAAATTGAGAATTTTGAGAGTTAAATGATCTTTAATCTATTTTGCGACTTTATCAAACAAATAAGAAGTTTGGGGACTTGTTGGGTGATTAACCCATTGCTTTAAAAGTAGAGAATTTAAATTAAATTACCCTTATAGCAGCCGAAACATTTTTATTATTATTTAAATGTTATATATATATTTATATATATATATATATATTTAGTACTTTAATTTTAAATTGAATTCTAATCTACTTCTCTAATTGTCTTTTTTTAATTATTTTATTTACTTTTATTATTTTTCCATCTTATATCACTTTTATAATTTTACTTAAATTAGGTTTACTCTCCCTATATATATACACTCACAACTGAACGAAAATCTCAAAAAAAATATCCTAAAACTCTTGTTCGAACCGATATTTCCATCTCCTAATTTCACATCTGCCGAAACCATGTAAAACCCTTGGCACCCATTGTCTTTTTTCTAGGGGTTTCAATTACCTTCAAACCGTGTGGGTATCCCCACTAAACCTTTAGCCAAAGTTATTTTGAAAGAAAACTTTGTATCTTTTTTTTAACCGTGTGCTAGCCACCGTGAGTCAATCGAATCTAGTAGGTACCGATACAACTGAATCCAGTACTTTTGATCGTGGCAAACATATCACTCGATTGGTTGAGTTTTGCTTTGGCTAAGATGTGTTTTCTTCCGGTGCTATAAATAAACTATTTTTGTGTGTTCTCTTTCCGTGCTACATACTTTGTTTGTGACTGTGATTTTACGCTTGAATGGTTTTCAACTGTGTTGTGATTTTACATTATGTTTTTCGTGCATACTATTTCCAGACTGTGAACAAAATTGTGATTTAAAATATATGAGTTGTGAATCTCCGATTTATTATCGGACTGTGTTGAGACTGTGAAAACTGTGATATCTTTTTACTGTGTTATCATGGGTTAGGATTGTACGGAGGAAGTTAGTGGTTTATACCACTTGTGTTGGTGACTATGTAGCGAGAGGTTCTGGGGAATCTTCTCTTTTTGGTGACTATGGAGTATGGGTGCATTGCATTGTGATTTCATAAAACGGTGTTTAAATGTGCTTTGTGTCTTTTTAAATATTTTGTGGAAATTTATTGTTGTGGAACTGAATTTGTGATTGTCTGCACTTTAGAGACACAATGAGCTAAATAGCTGACTCCCCCATAGTTTCCTCTTACATATATCTTTTGGCCTTAGGCGACGTGGTACTTGGAAAATCTTAGATTTTATCATGTTATTTTATTATTCAGTACAAAATTATTTTAGTTTAATCAGATTTCTATTTATTATTTTGGGACATGGATGTAATTTTAGACTATTTATGTTTTGGAATTATTTTTAGCATTCATTTACTGTTATTTTAATTCAGAAATTTTATACAATCATTCGAACATTTATTATGATATTTATATATTTTTATTTATTATTAAATTTATGTTATTTTATTTTAAATTAAAGTATAATTTTTAAAATTGAATTTTTTGAGGGAAAAGTTTTCAAACGTAACTTCCTAAATCCGGCTCATAAATCTTAGGTCGGGTTTAGGGGGTTACAGCTTTGGTATTGAGTTACACAAGGGAGGGTACTTTTAATCATAGTGTTTGGGGTGAATTTTTTAGCCGAGCACTTTGGTCATTTGAGTTGAAGATGGATAGAGAATTGTGTTCTTTGGTGGACGGTGTTGTGCTTGAAGTGGGTGTTGCGGACATGTTAGGATGGTGTCCAAATGTGACGGGGAGGTTTACGGTTAAACATTTGATACAACGAATGAGTTGTTTTGGGTTGACGAATGACGAATTTTGACGCCTTCTCGATATGGAAGATCGAGGTGTTGCCTAAGGTTCAATGCTTCTTATACATTATGTCCTTAAAGCGGTTGTCAACGTTGTGTTTCTTACGAAATAGAGGATTTCCTTTGAGGAATATGTCGACAACTTGTTTATGGTGTAGTGATGGGAAGATGAGGTCAATCACATTCTATATAATTGTCGTGTGATTAGGGAGGTGTGGAACTTATTTTTTCAATGGTGGGGTTTATTGTTGGCATTACCTTAGTCACTAGATGAATTTTTTATTCATGAGATCAAGGGATTTTTCTCGGGGGCAACTAGAGAATGGTGGTTATCCGTTAGTGTTGCACTTCTTTGGTCTGTATGGTTAGCTTAAAATGATATGTGTTTTAATCAGAGGAGGTTACCAGTTAGCAAGTTATTTTATGGTGAAATTGAGGGTGTTGTATTGGGTAAAAGCTTTGAAAAATGCTGAGTTGATAGTTGAGGCACAGTGATGGAATTGTCAGTGACATTTTGCGGATGTTGGGAGGCCTAGGTCGAGTAGGGTGGGGGTCGTGTGGCAACCATTTTCAATTGGTGTTCTTAAGTTTAATGTGAATGGTTCGATAAGGGGTAAGCCGAGTTTGGCTGGGTGTGGGGTTGTGTTGCGCAATTCGGTTGGATGTGTCTGGGTAGGATTTTCTGGTCCCTTGGGCGTAATGGAATCGAATGAAGCTGAAGTATGGGCTATCAAGGCGGTGTTAGACATGTTGGTACAATCGACATGGGTGGACACTAACTCTTTTGTCATAGAATCAGATTTGTGTGTGACAGTAGCTTGGATATTGAATAAAGAACAACGACCATGGAAGCTTCGACTGTGTTTTAAGTCTATTGATTGCTTGTGATGTTCTATCTTGTGTTTGCTTCTCTAATGTTTTTAGAGAGACAAATGGATTAGCAGATGCGTTGGCAAAAGGGGGTTAAACATTCGTCGTGGTTTTAAGTTATCTATTGAATGGTTCTCGGGTGTTGATGTCGGTCGTTGTGGTCTTATAGGTAGGTTGTTCTGGTGTTATGTTGCTCGAGTAAAGGATCGTGTCGATTGTGGTAAAGGGCTCTGCATTTCATTGATTTTCTTTCTTGATTGATTTGATGACTTATTTTCTGGGGGTATGGGTATTTGATGCATGGTCTTGTTCCATTTCATTGTCTAGGTGGTATGGTTGTCTTAGTGAATGTCTGGTTCGTTTGTATTGTCATAGTGTACATTTTTCTTCTAACGTAAGTTTTAGAAAGTTTTTAATGGGACCTATTGTAGTAGATTGCATGATTTTTTCTTGATAAATCATACTTATTGATAAAGAAAAAATAGAACGTGAACTTAAAAGAATAATATCTGATTTGAATTCAAACAAAATGCCGAGGCTCAAATTTTGAATAAAATTCTAATTTATTAGTGTTTCAAAAAGATTAGATTACGTCGGCCATAAATTCAAACCAAGAACAAATCATAAAGTGAAAGCAGGGGTGAGTATAGGGATGTGCATGGTTTTGGATTTCACTCGACTTAATCTTATGAGGTCAAGTTTTTTTTAAATATAATTTGGGGTCGGCTTGGTTTTGCGAAAAATTAATAAATGTCAGGTTGTGTTCAGGTTTAGGGTAAAAAATATTCGACCCGATCTGAGATATTTGTATAATTATTTCATATATTTAAAAGTAATTGTTATAATGTCCAATATATATATATATTTCAATCACATATTTAATTTTATCGAATTAAAAATAGGAGAATATAAATAATTATTATAAATATCCACTTAATTTTTTCTATTATTTCCCTCTATTTTTAGTAAAAATAGAAAATATACATTTTTATTCCTTTTGGGCTAGGGCCAGAGGAGGGTTTTAATCCCAAAATTCGGGTTGGGTAGAAAATCATCACATTTCGGGTCGGGTTTGAGTAGAAAGTTTATATTTTTCGATCAGGTTCGGGTTGACCAAAAACCTGAACTGACCAAACTCATTCCCATCCCTAGGTGAGTAAAACTCAAATCGACTCGATTTTTTTCGTGTACTTGAATTTTATAAACTCGATTAAAAATATTTAAATAAACTTTAAATGACAAAAGAAGACTCGAATAACTGAAATACACATGTAACTTAAATTTCATTTTAAAAAAAATAAATTTCTTATTTTTACAATTTAGCGTCTCAACTTTGTATTTTGTATGGATACAACTCTTTTGCAAACTCTTATTTTCCATTGTTTTCTTGACTTCATTATACTATCATCAATATTTTTTCTCAAAATTTTTGATTTAAAAATATAATATTTTAAAATTATTATATAATATTAGATGATATTTGATTTATTAAATAATATTACAATCTTACTCACTTATGAAAAACATGAATATATATAATTATAAAAAACTTTTAATTTAGAACCAATCTATAGTGTAAATTTATAAAATTTAACTCATTAATATGAGAAATTCGAAATTTTTTAACTAGATTCAACCGCATAGAGGGAGAGAGATTGAGAGGCTACAGCTTTAGGTAAGGCCAAGGCCATTTTACACGTGATAAAGAAAACACCAAAGGCACTTTGCATGCTTGTATAAAGATTCTTCATCATCATCAGTATCAGCTGTCCTTCACTCTCTTCTCTTTTATTTCTCCTTTTGCTTTGCTTTTCTTTTATCGTCCCTCAATCCTCCCTAGGGAAAACTCCAACTTTTATCTCCCACTTTTGCCTTCGCTTTTTATCTCTCTCCACCTTCGCCTTCAATCCATCTTTGCTAACCACTCTTTCTCTTCTTCTTTTGGTTCAAAGTTCATTGCTTTGCAAATTTTTCTGCACTTGGTTGGTGAGTGTGCCTTTTTTTTTTTTGCATATATACAAGTAACAGTTATGATGCCATTTTATGGGTTCATTTCAATGTTATCTCTTCAGCATTATTTTTTTTCTTTTGTGTTTTCATTTTCTGGAATATCCAAGGGATGGTGATTTCACTGCCATTTTCAATGTTTATTCCTTCTCTTTGTATCCATGTTCTTTTTTTTTGTTTTCTTCTAGATGGCTTTTATTCTTTTTATAATACCAAATCCCATGGTTTAAAATTCTGTTTTTTTACAGAGAAATAAATGAATTTTCTTCAATGCTGTTGCTGTGTTTTATCTGCTTGGGCTTATATTCATACATTTCTAATCTGATTTTTTTCCCTTAAAAAGTTTTCAGTTTTTGGTAGGGACAACCTTAGGGGGATAGCTTTTGTCTTCCAGGTACACTATTTGTCCTTTTGTTTTGGGCTGCTATTAAATAATTCTAAAATGGGTTATTGGTTTCATAATAGAGGTTTCTCAAGAAGGTTTGGTTTTGGAGTTGATGTTTCGTTTTGTCTTTGCTTACCATTTTTTAGTTGCAAGCTTGGTTTGGGGCTTTGCGCCTTTGGTTATATCTCCTTTTCTTTAGTCTTTGGGTTGTTTTCTTGGCAATATTTCAGAAGTAATAGTAATTCATTCTATGGGTTTAGTAAATGCTGTTCATTGTTATAAGGTTTCTTTTTCTAATTCCATTTCTTTTTTTATGAATTGAATTTTAGGATTTTATAGTTTTTGAGAGATAAATGCTGAAGTAAAGGTGAAAAACTGGGGCTTGAGTGTTGCAAAAGAGTGGTAAAGCTTGTAGTGAACAAAAATGTCTGGACTTTTTACCCATACCCTTTTAGTTTTTTTTTACCTATGCAACTTTAGTGCATTACCCTTATATTACACACTCTTCAATTTTCTATAAGACAACATATATTTGGACATGGTGTTGAGATCATATATTCTGATACACTTTTAAATGGGACACTCACCCAAGTCTGTATAGCTTAGATCAACATTTCTTTTTACCCTCGTGAAGGTTTTGCAAAAAATGGTATTTTTCCACTGACATACATTTTCCCTATTTGTTTGTATTGTCGAGCAGAAATGGTCATTATTACGTGAAGGTGAGGAAAGCTAGTAGTATGAGAATAGAACAGGAACCAATACTTCTTGCGTGTGCCAATTCCTGAAAGAACTCCACCTTGTTTTACCCTTTTGGACAATCCTTTTGTTCTCCTTGTGTTTCACTGAGCAAGGTAAGAGAGCTTACTAGTATGCCTATTAGGCAAATGAAAGAGAACCCAGAGAAACATCTTGTGATAAAGAGTCACCTGCAAAACACTATGAATCCAACTGAAAGAGCACCTAAGACTGCACAAAATGGCAAAGGTCCACCGGCAGGTCATGAATTAGAGGCCACCAAACAACCCCATAACCATACCTCACCTCCAACAAAGAACAAAGGGAGGAGAAGAGGGAGAGGTGGTAGAAAATCTGATCAAGGAGATGTTTGTATGAGACCAAGTTCAAGGCCTTGCACTGTGGCACATAAGCCAGTGAACCCTGCTGCTGGTGATATTGTGGCTGCAACTTCAAAAGGGATTACTCGGAATGGTCATAGTTTTCCTGGAATGGAAATGGGGTTTCCTACTTCAAGCAAGTCTTTGAATTTTGCAGCTAGGCCTGGTTTTGGTCAAGTTGGGACTAAGTGTATTGTAAAGGCTAACCATTTCTTTGCGGAGTTGCCAGACAAGGACTTAAACCAGTATGATGTAAGCTCTTTTTTCTTCTTGTATTAGCTTTTTTTTTAAACATTAAATTGGTTTTTTTTTCTTGTATAAGGTACTATATCTGTTTAGTATGTGGCCTTTATAATTTATTCATGCTCTTTTCTTTTAAAGGCATATGTTGTATTTATATCTTGATCTCATTGTAGTTTACTTTTCTCAACCTGTATTTTGCTTCATTGCAGGTTACAGTGACACCTGAAGTGGCATCTCGAGCCGTGAACAGAGCTATTATGGCAGAGCTTGTGAAACTGTACAAAGAATCAGATTTAGGAATGAGGTTGCCTGCGTATGATGGCAGAAAGAGTCTGTACACAGCTGGTGAACTTCCTTTTAAATGGAAGGAGTTCACCATCAAGCTTGTAGATGAAGAAGATGGCATCAATGGCCCCAAGTAAGTACAAGTTGTGTCTTACATGGATATTCTACTTTCTTTTTAAGTGCAATTTTTGTTTTTTACTTTCTTGACCAGATTTGATGAAAAAACCCAATAATATTAGACACAAATTATTATACCATATCCGTAATTTTTTCCCTTGTTATTATTCGTTTTGTCAATTTAATCAAAGTAGTTTACAGTATGCATTACCTCCTTTTGTGTTGATCCCCGATGACATACATGGATCTTACAGGAGAGAAAGAGAATACAAAGTGGTGGTTAAGTTTGTTGCACGAGCGAATATGCATCATTTAGGCCAATTTCTAGCTGGTAAGCGAGCTGATGCTCCACAAGAAGCTTTGCAGATTCTTGACATTGTATTAAGAGAGCTATCAACAAAGAGGTATAAGTTTCTTTAGTCCTCTGTGTTTAACAAAGAATGATTCTGGCTATCAATAACTTTTCTTCTATGTATCTCACTCTACCTGATTCTTGGAAGGTTTTTTCCTGTTGGGAGATCCTTCTTTTCACCTGATATAAGAGCACCACAAAGGCTTGGTGATGGTTTGGAGTCATGGTGTGGTTTTTACCAGAGCATTAGGCCGACACAAATGGGCTTGTCTCTGAATATTGGTATGTTAATTATGATAGAATTTACAAAACTATTTCACAGTTATCTTGGATTGACTTCATTCATATTCTGTTTTAACCTCTATTTTACCCTTATAATAGATATGGCTTCAGCTGCATTCATTGAGCCACTCCCTGTCATAGAGTTTGTTGCTCAGCTACTAGGCAAGGATGTACCGTCAAGGCCATTATCTGATTCTGATCGTGTGAAGGTCTCTTTTTTTCTTTTTACTGCTGCTGCAGGCTGCAGCCTGGTTTTATTCTTGGCGTTTTGATTTTATCATACTAACTTTGAATTATCTGGCAGATTAAAAAGGCACTCAGAGGAGTGAAAGTAGAGGTAACCCATAGGCGGAATGTACGGAGAAAATATCGTGTTTCAGGATTGACTTCTCAGCCTACTAGAGAGTTAGTGTATGTTCTAGCTCTTTCTTTTCTGATTTATGCTTGAATTTCTCTATTGAATATTTTGGTTGATAAAAAATCATGGATTAGTGGATGTTAAATATTTAATGGAGCTTAAATGAGAGTGAAACAAAGTTCTGCTGACCCTTTTCTTTTCTTTTTGAGGATGTATGAAATACGAATCATGATTAGTTATATTCCGTACTTACCTATGGTGCCTTTTTCAGGTTTCCAGTTGATGATAACTCAACCATGAAGTCTGTTGTTGAATACTTCGAAGAGATGTATGGCTTTACAATTCAGCATACGCATCTACCTTGCCTTCAAGTAGGAAACCAAAGAAAGGCAAATTATTTACCTATGGAGGTCAGATGTCTTTGAAAATTTTATCATTTTTAGTTATCAACTTTTCCTCCCCTTTGTTCAAGCTCTCATGAGAAATCCTTGTTCTTTGCTTTGCCAGGCTTGCAAAATTGTTGAGGGACAGCGATACACAAAAAGATTGAATGAAAGGCAAATTACTGCTCTCTTGAAAGTCACATGCCAACGGCCAAAGGATCGGGAACATGACATTTTGCAGGTACATATGATAAGATAATGTGCAGGCTATGTAAGAATACCCCAGTTAGGTATTTGTGCAAAATCTACAATATATGATTCATTACCTTGTCCAGAATCCATGAAAGGAATGCAAGAAACTTAAAAGTACATGGTTATTGTTATATTGCAATTAAGCATTGAAACATTTCTACTATGTTCTTTCTGATGAATGATGATTAAAGGAACTGCAGAATTCCTATAAGGCTATAATACATAACTTGTTAGATAGTTTAGGAAGTTGCTACACTATTCTATGCATGCCGAATTTTCCATTTATAGTTTGGAAAGTATGCCTATATCAGGATGAATTTGACCTTCTGAACTTTATACTTAGATTTGCCAACTTTTAGAGAAAGGAATCTCAAAAAAGGGCTAAGATAGAGCTTATGGGATAGATATTGTGGGTTTTGATGTTAAAAATATTTTAGTATTATTTGGGTTTTATAATAACTGTCATTGCTGCATATTGAACACAAGCAGACAGTTCAACATAATGCTTACGACCAAGATCCTTATGCAAAGGAGTTTGGGATCAAAATTAGTGAAAAGCCTGCTTCGGTTGAGGCGCGAATCCTTCCTGCCCCTTGGGTAATATTCCTTACATTTCTGTGTAATCTGAAAGAAAAAATGGGATTTCATATTCATTATTGACCATTCCATTGGCTCCCTGCAGCTGAAATATCATGAAACTGGAAGAGAAAAGGATTGCCTGCCTCAAGTTGGGCAATGGAATATGATGAACAAGGTAATATTCTTGCTTATGCTGCCAATATTATCCCTTCCTCTGGTGAGTTCTCCTTTTCGACCCTTTATTCCCTTTTAAGGAAGGGAAGGGTGAAAAATATTGAACAGGGAGGTCAATTAAAATTTTTGAAATGTTTGTGAAGATTAAATATACCACTGTTATGTTGTTCGAGTCTCCTAATTACTGCGGTGCATGAGTTCATATTTCTTCAGCAAACTTATAGAGTGTGTTCTCTTAGTGGGTTTGTTAGCTCTAAGCCTATAGACTCTGAGTTATACATATTCCAATTTTGTTACTTGTGTTGCTGATATTTTGTCCCTTTGTTTTCATGTGATGTAAGAAAATGATCAATGGTATGACCGTAAGCCGATGGTCATGTATTAACTTCTCACGAAGTGTGCAAGAGAATGTTGCTCGCGGGTTTTGCAATGAACTTGCTCAAATGTGCCAAGTTTCTGGCATGGTAATTTCCTTTTATCATATAACCTTGGGTATTTTAGATCATTAAGTCCTACTATTTATTTTTCTTTATTTATTTTATGTATTTCATAATTTCACTAAAGTATACTTTTACAAGTCATTTCTGTTATATAGGAGTTCAATTCAGAGCCGATTATTCCAATCTACAGTGCCAGGCCTGAGCAAGTGGAAAAAGCTTTGAAGCATGTTTATCATGCATCCATGAATAAAACTAAGGGAAAAGAACTAGAGCTTCTATTAGCTATATTGCCTGACAACAATGGATCACTTTATGGTATTTAATGTTATGATGGCTAATTCTTAGATTTATGCTTTACTCCTTTTTGGAAAACTGGAAGAATGATCTAAATTGTGAAACCATTCTGCCTTTTCAGGTGATCTGAAGCGAATTTGTGAAACTGATCTAGGCTTGATATCACAATGTTGTCTCACAAAACATGTCTTCAAGATCAGTAAACAGTACTTGGCTAATGTCGCACTTAAGATCAATGTTAAGGTTAAATCACTTCTCCCAGTTATACATATAGAACTAATTTATTCCCAAATGACTTGATTTATAGCCTTAAGCCATCATTACGGTCACTATATATGTTTGAAAGTCCTTGATAATTGACACTATTCCTCATAATCGATACAGATGGGTGGCAGAAACACTGTTCTTTTGGATGCTATCAGCTGCAGAATTCCCCTAGTTAGTGATATACCAACAATAATATTTGGAGCAGATGTGACTCACCCCGAAAATGGAGAAGACTCCAGCCCCTCAATAGCAGCTGTATAATTCCCTTTCCTAGTTTATGTTCCTCAAGCTAATATTTAGACTCGGCTTATTCAATTATACTGCTTCTGTAGGTAGTAGCTTCACAAGACTGGCCTGAAGTGACAAAATATGCTGGACTAGTTTGTGCTCAAGCTCATAGACAGGAACTCATACAGGACTTGTACAGAACGTGGCAGGACCCTGTACGTGGCACTGTTAGTGGTGGCATGATCAGGTAAAACTAATGTCAATTCCTATAGATAAATGCATTTAATCATCAAGTTGTGTGTATGTTCATTTCTAATTGCAATTTCTTGTGTAGGGATCTCTTGGTATCCTTTCGGAAGGCAACAGGGCAGAAGCCACTGAGGATTATATTTTACAGGTTCGTCGGTAAAAGTATCTATAATTTAGCTTGCTTATATCTATTTTTGTATTATGAAAGCCTTGTACACGGTTGTAGTCCTGCATTTAAACAATCTATGTGGGTTTGATCCGTTAGTCGTGTATATGCATATGTTGTTGGGGACCCTTCATGTATTGTATTAACTGGTGAAGTATTGGAGCAGGGACGGTGTCAGTGAAGGGCAATTTTATCAAGTTCTGCTTTATGAGCTAGATGCAATCCGGAAGGTGAACTTGAATATATTTTCATTTCGATTCGGTCTTTCTAAATCAATTGAAACACATTTCTAGACATTTTTGGTTCTGATAAAGAATTCATTTATAGGCCTGTGCTTCTCTAGAACCAAACTATCAACCGCCAGTGACATTCATAGTTGTACAAAAACGACACCACACTCGATTGTTTGCTAATAATCATAGGGACCGAAGCAGCACAGACAAGAGTGGAAACATTTTACCTGGTAAAAGATTAAGTTACTCTGATAATTTGGTTATTCAAGATTCATGGATGAGCATCGTTAATAGTTCTATCGAGGTTGCTTTGGTTCTTTCAGGCACTGTTGTTGATTCGAAAATCTGTCATCCAACAGAATTTGACTTTTATCTTTGCAGCCATGCTGGTATTCAGGTTGAACATTAGCATTCTTTATTCCTTTTAATCTCGAGAATCTTTCCTTGGATATATATATATATATATATATATATATATATATATATATATATGTTTCCCTGAAATTTCCTTAACGATTATTGCCTTAATGTGTTTATTTCCATTAATTCATTATGATAATTAATACTGACTTCCTAGTCCGACATCGGCGTTGCTCATAGGTAGTTATACTTTAATCACCAGAAATGCATTAGAATTTTGTGTTTATATAATTTTCCTGTAATTTAAGCATTTTTAATCCGTCTTGTGTGCAATGTGCAAGTGTTTATTCATTTAACTTTAGAATTAATCATGTTTTCTTCATCATATTAATATGGCAGGGAACAAGCCGGCCAGCACACTACCATGTTCTTTGGGACGAAAACAATTTTACAGCAGATGGAATACAATCTCTAACAAACAACCTTTGTTATACATATGCAAGGTGCACGCGCTCGGTCTCGGTCGGTAAGTGACGGTTATTAGAATGTCTTTGCAACGAAAGCCTGTTTCGTTCCTTATATGAAGGGTAGCAACTAAATTTGCTGATATTGTGTGTTCTTTTCGCAGTTCCTCCTGCATATTATGCACATTTAGCTGCATTCCGAGCACGGTTCTACATGGAACCAGAGATGCAAGAGAATGGCTCGAATGGTGGAGGTACAGGTCAGTCAAAAGGTACAAGGGCAGTGGGAGAATCCGGGGTGCGGCCGTTGCCAGCCTTGAAGGAGAATGTGAAGAGAGTGATGTTCTACTGTTAGAATAGGGTAGTGAAGAGGGAGATTTTGCAAGCATGAAAAGAATATGTTTTAGTTAATTTAAATTTTCTCTCTGTACAGTTGTAATGAACGCGTGCAAAGTCTTCCAGAAAATGTGAAAAACATGGGAGGAATGACACAGGTGTTGTTAGAATGTTAAAATTAGGCTATTTATCTGTATGTAAATCTTAGTCTTGGTTTAGGAAAATTTGTCCAATCGATTTCCTTTGCCCTTCTCCACCCGTGTTTCTAAAATTACTTTCAATTTCAAGGATTAATGCTTGTTAATTTCTCCACGGGTTTAGGCTAGCTATGAACCAAGTCGTTTATTCTCTACTCTTTATTCCAATACTACTAAACTCTTCTCGACCTAATATTCAAAGAAAATTATAAATGCCCGAGTAAAAATAAATCAAGTAAAGGAAAATAAAAGGGATTTAAACCATATATTACAAGCAACCAATGATTGAATGAGGAAGGGTCCCATGAGAGTTATGAACCCTCCTGAAATATTAAAAATCTGGGTGTTGGTCCTATTAGAGAAATTAATTAAATTAAGCAATGTAAAAAAATTTGAGTTGACAACAGATCTCATAGATTAGGTAATTAGATGAAATTAGAATATTTGTATAATTATTCATTGAGATTGTGTATTGATTGAAATTTTGTCAAAAAAATCAATCTCATCTTATATGTGTATGTATAAGTTACCTTTGTCAACTAAAGCAATATTATTTGAAAAATTACACACACCGCTAAACACCATTAACACTATACGCCGTTGAGTAATATTATATTTTATTAATTTTTAAATAATTATTAAAAATCTCAAAGGTTTGACATGCAATTAATCATATTTCAAAATAAAACTAGAAAAAGTTATTTCATAAATCATTCACACCAATTATTAAGAGTAACATTTGGGTCACTCAATTATGGGTAAGATTACATTTGGGTCACCCAATTATTAATGGTTACATTTGGATCACTCAATTATAGGTAAGATTACATTTGAGTCACCCTTCATATTTAAAAAAAAGTATATCAATATGTGTATTAGATTGATTAATGATTTCAAATAAAGTATTGTAATGTTAATGATGGTATACAAGTGATTTGGAAGAAAAAAATGACTAAATTGATGTACTTTTTTAAATACGAAGGGTGACCCAAACGTAACATTACCCATAATTGAGTGACCCAAATGTAACCTTTAGTAATTGGGTGACCCAAATGTAACATTACCCATAATTGAGTGACCCAAATGTTACTTTTAATAATTAGGTGATCTAAATGTAACCTTACATATAATTGAGTGACCTCCGTTGTAGTTTACCCTTTTATTTTAAAGATTTTATCTATTATCATATTAGAATTAATATATGAGTCACGGGGAAAAAATGTTATATCTTGACACACAAGTTGTGTAAAAAAAATGTACACTATCCTTCATATTTAAACTATAAAACCTAAATTCTTAACCCTAACACCCAAAACCCTAAAACCTAAACATTAAACTCATTACCTTCTTCCAAACCTCATCACCTTCTTCCAAGGTGAGACTTTCAAGAACACTTTGTCACCCACGTCATACTCTATTTCTCTTTTTTCAAAACTGCATAAGATTTCTGTCTATCCGAAGTTGCCTTCAAACAGTCGCAAATCAAATGTACTTTCTCAGTAGTACCCTTAAGCATATCAGGAAAATGTATCAATTTCTATCCCGCTTCGGCCCAACAAAAAGGTGTTCTACATTTTCTACCATACAGAACTTCATAAGGTGCCATCTAAATGCTCGCTTGATAACTGTTATTATATGCAAACTCTACTAACAATAGATGCTTCTCCCACGAACCCTAAAATTCAATAATGCAACACCTCAACATGTCTTCCAACACTTGTATGACTCTCTCTGACTGACCATCGGTCTGAGGATGATATGAAGTGCTGAAATTCATTCGAGTACCCAAAGCACTATGTAACCACCTTAGCCCGACCTAGACGCTAGACCCGAACTACGAAGATCACACGGGGAAAATCAAAGTCAACCCGAAAGTCAACCTTGATTAACGACCCTTATTTTATTTTATCTTCTATTTATGCATATTAAACCTATGTGAAAGCCCAAGAACCTTGGGAGAGAAAAACACAGCGATCGGAAAATGTTTAAGGACCCAATTGCAAGAAATACACTTTTAGGGACCAAAATGTAAATTTTGGAAAATAAAAGGACTTTCAAGATTTTAGTTTTACCAAACCTCAATTAATCGTATTACAAGCCTCTCTGCCAAATTTCAGCTTAAAAAGACATCTCAAGCTCAAGCAATTACGACTACAAAATTCAGGACTAAAATGTAAAGCATGCAGACTTCAAGCAATTCAAAACTGTGTCCAAACGGTCACCCGTTTCGAAACACTGACAACCGTTTCAAAACACCCATGTTGGACGCCCGTATCGAAATGGTGTTGACCGTTTCGGTACACGAGTATGTTCTGAACCTAGTTCTGAAATAGACACTTCCAGTGGCAAAAGTGTTTCGAAACACTTCTAGCCGTTCTGAAACGCCCAAGCCATTTCATGCACCCGTTTCGAAACAGCCAAGGGTGTTTCGATACACCCTGCCCAGAAACAACAGAAAATTCTGGTTTTTCACCTCAAAACACCATCAAACACAATTGAAACCATTCCATAGCATATCATCATCATGTTAAGCATAATTACTATCAAATTGCATTTAAAACTAGATACAAAGCAAGCATTAGGCACACCAACTCCCTAATCACATTCAACACAAGATCTTACCTTAACCAAAGAACATAGCATAACAACATATGAAGAAGAAGATCCAAATATTGCAAAGCGATCAATCAACAAGATTCAAACCATAAACCGAACATGGTCAACATACACAATCTCATTACACAACAACATAAAAGACTCTCCCCCCATTGCCTTTATTATCAATAGCTATAAACCAAACATACTTCTCAAGTGGAGCTCTTCTTGAATCCCTTGCTTCTTGTTGTCCCAACTTCAATTATCTGCATTGATGGAAAAAAAGGAGCGTAAGCACATAATGCTTAGTGAGGAATGCTCAAAACCAAAACACCATCAATGCAGAGAATCATAAAACCTTCTTAAAAATGTAGACACAATTCGATAAACCAAAGTATTGATTGAAAATCTCCTTTGAAACACCATTGCTTTAAAACATGCATTGCTCAACAAGAAAACCAACATTTAGCTTTGAAACACTAACAACTCACCCCAAACAACATCCTTGCAATTACTACCATTTAAACCTTTTCATGCACAAACACCTCATGCAAAGTTTAAACCAATTTCCTTGGAAATCACTTCCACTTCACACTATACCTTTCTCATGCTTGATAATCGTTTCAAAGCAAAATACCTTTTGGAAACCATATGTCCCCTCTATCTATCTCATGCTTTCAACCAATGCAAAACTCATGGCAAAGCCACACATGCTTGTTACTCAAAAGCATTTTAATAAACTCAAAACCTCATTTGCATAAGCAAATCACCATTTTGAAAACCACATGTACCATCTAGCTAACACATGCATACAACCTATGCAAATCTCATGGCAAGGTCACATATGCTTGATACACAAGAGCATCTCATAAAATTATTATCTCATATGCATTTCTCATACATACAACATCACAAGCATTGGCACATGTGACACATTTCATTCTCATATATTGGCATTTTTATATTCTACTGTACACGGATATGCGGACAGCTTGACTCGAGGTCAAGTCCTACCTCGGTGGGATCTCGCCACCGGCTCTCATGACGGTATCTACCCTCGCCACTAAGCTTGGGTATTTCACCAAGTCCTACTACGATGGAATGCCCCTCATCGATTTCACATGGCAATAAATCTTGTTGCCAAAAAGCTTGGTCTCTCACCAAGTCCTACTCCAATGAAAATCCCATCATTGGTCTCATGGCAATAACTCTTGTTGCCAAAAAGCTTGGATAATTCACCAAGTCCTACTCCAATGAAAATCCCATCATTGATCTCTCTCTTTGGGACGACACCCAAGAGCACGTACGTATTTTTAGTTTAAAGTGCACTCTACATCCTATTGATCGATCAATATATCCGGTAATCTTTACATCATATATGCCAATATATATCATGTTAAACATCAACACATTCGCTGTTTTTAATGCATGCAACACCTTCAAGACCAAAAAGCCGAACAAAGCATTTGAGACACAAATTGACAACTCATGCTCACAAGGAATATCAATTTCATGCATCTTTCCTAAAACCAAGTTTGTCAACCAACTCACATGCTTTTAAACCATGCTCAACAACAACTTAAACCACATTATCAAATCAAACACATCAAAACCCATTTTGATAGTTTTCAAAACAATAATAGAACAATTGAGAGAAAATTCCACTTTACTTACTTCCGAACTTAAACCGGCGTTTGAAGCCTAAATTTAAGTTCCCAAACCTCTTTTCAAAACCATTCCAAAGCTGGAAATCATGATCTCACTCACCGATACACAAAACTATGCTAGCCGACAAGCCTCCCAAGCGTCCGAAACCTCCAACGCCACCTCTATCGCTCCCGGATCATTCTCCCCTATTTTAACACATAAAAACAGAGGATTAATGCATCACCATGCATTAAAATCACCAGCAATACAACCTAAACTCGCTGCTCCACTCAAGAACCTCATTTCGGCCACCAAAAACAACCGAAATCACCTCCAAACTCTCCCAAAACAAAGCACAGCCAAGACCTATCAATTCTAACCTTTTATAAACATCAATTAACATCAAAAAGCAACATAAACATGACCTTATACCTCCAGCAACAGCAGATCACCAAAACCACCCCAAAAACCACCATTCTAGCAAGCAAAACTTAGGAAAACAAACCTATTCGGGATTTGATTGATAAAACCTCATTTGTAGCATCAATTAACATCCAAAATACATTAGAAAACAACCTCAAAACAGAGCCTAACTGTAACCCCCTTAGCCCGGCCTAGACGGTTGACCCGAACTACGAAGATTACATGGGGAAAACCAAAGTCAACCCAAAAGTCAACCTTGATTCACGACCTTTTTTTTCTTTTTAATCTTGTCTAGATACACATTAACCCTAAGTGAGTACTCATAAAACATATTTGAGAACGGCACAACGAACGGTTGTCATACAGGGACTCAATTGCACAATATACAAATTTAGGGACCAAAATGTAATTTCCGAAAATTAGAAGGTATTTACTGATTTTAATGTTACCATTATGAAATTAGTCATGTTTCATGCTTCACTGCCAAATTTCATTCTAATTGAACATTTCAAACTCAAGCAATTGCAACTTTAATATTTGGGACTAAAATGTAAAGCTTGCAAACTTCAGCATCATTCAAATCAGTGCCCAACGGTCACCTGTTTCGAAACACCCACCTGTCGTATCGAAACGTAGGATCAGAACGACGTTGACCGTTTCGATACGCGGGTTGGTTCCAAGACTGGTTCCGAAACGAGGCCTTCCAGTGGCCAAATCGTTTCGAAACATTCCTTAGCGTTTCGAAACACGAAGGCCATTTCAGGCCCCCGTTTCGAAACACTAGGGAGTGTTTCGATACGGTTTGCCCAGAAACAACAGCAAATGCTGGTTTTTCATGCACAAACTCGATCGTACACATCCAAATGACTCCCCAAGCATATCAACAAGTCAACATACATACAAGGTACACATTTAGAGCCCCTAAACACCTTCATAGCATCAACCAAGAAAAATTCATAAGTCTAGAGGCATGCATCCTAATATCCAAACCAAAAAGGGAAATCAAACCTCCAAACAAGCAATTAAGGCCATTTACAATTCAAAACAACCAAGGCACACATGCCACATCCTTAGGGAGTTTAACACATCTCCCAAAACAAAACTTAGGTTCCCATTGCCAAATTATCAAAACTAATAGTGTACGAAAACTTCACCATACATGAGCTTGGATTCCCTTGGACACACTTAGCTTCCTTGATGCCCTTAATCACCTCAATTATCTGCATTATTGGTAAAAGAGAGTGTAAGCACAAATGCTTAGTGAAGCATGCTCTAAAGTAAACCAACACAATAATGCACTTTTAGAAAACATTTTCATCAAAGCTTTTAAACCACATGCTCATCTCATTCTCATGCTTGATAAACTTTCAAAGCAAAACTCATTGAAAACACATGTACCTCCATTCTATCTCATGTATTAAAACCAATGCAAAACTCATGGCAAGGCCATCCATATGCTTGTATTGTCAAAGCATTTCTAAACAAAACACATATGCATATCTCATAGCATAAATCATTTCATCAAGGTACATGTGTAACAAAAACCATTTAATCATTTATATTGGCATTTAGCATCTCATCAATACTCGGATATGCAGACACATTTCTACACTAGACTCTTCTGGTGGAATCTCACATCACCGTACTCACTTGTCTAGCAACAACTTCTGGTGGAATCTCTCATCACCGTACTCACATGACAGAATCTCTCATCGCCACAAAGCTTGGGTATTTCACCAAGTCCTACCCGATGGAATGCCCATCATCGGAAAGTCTCCCTTTGGCTTAACCAAAGAGCATGTACGAATTTTTAGTTTATAGTGCACTCTCATCCTATTGATCGATCAACTATATCCGGTAAGTTTCTCAACATCTATGCCAATATAATGTGTTAAAATATCATCACACCTACTGTTTTTCCATGCAAAATAACCCAAGTGTTTTCTCATCACTTTTCAAAACAATAATCATATTTTGCTTTAAACCAAAAGCTCAAATCTATTCAATGCATCATGCCATCTCATGACAACTCTACAAGCATAATCTCATGCTCCAAAACATGCATAAAATAGTAGGAATTTAACCAATACAAATCATGAGCATGTAAAAGCAATTTGGGGCCAAACACCACTTAGAGAGATCAATTCAAGCCATACTTACTTTCGGACTTAGGAAGGTGTTTCAAACCTCTCCTAAATCCCCAAACCTTGTGTTTTTGTCCTCATGGACTTCAACACCAAACACACTCACCAATTTCGTTTCGCTTGCTTGCCGAAACGCCGATTAAGCCTCCGGATCAACTCCAAAAGTGTCCGAAGATGTCTCCCCTGTTTTAGACACATCAAAGCAGATGATTAATGCATCATCATGCATTGAAATCTTCAGCCAACACTCCTAAACTCGCTGCTATACCTAAAACCAACATTTCGGCTACCAAACACAACCAGAATCACCTCCAAACTCTCCCAAAACTTAACCCAGCCAAGATCCATCACTTCTAATCATTTGTAAACATCAATTAACATCAAAAACAACTCTCAACTCGTCCTTATACCTCCAGCTATAACAGAACACCAAAAACACCACAAAAACCACCATTTTCATAAGCAAAAACTTAGGAAACACAACCTATTCAGGATTTGATTGATAAAACCTCATTTCTAACCTTCTTTAACATCCAAAATACATTAAAGAACCATCTCAAAATAGAGCCCAATCAATTACAACGAAAATCTTCAAGATCTCTTCCAAAATCTTGAGTTTTAAGCCAAAATCTTGTTTCTAACATTAAATCTGTAACACCCCAATTTTGGGCTTGGAAGTTTAGGGTCTGAACCGGACCGGTCTGATTTTCGGTTCGAATATAAAAGATGGTTTTAGGGAAAGCCTAGTTCAGGATGCATTAAAAATATCTAAAAAATCCTCTTTTAATATATATAAGAGAGTGGTGAAATCAATTTTACAAAATAAGGTTTGGAAGTGTGACATTTCAAAATAGTGACTAAAATGTAATTTTTGAAAAGTTCAGTGGTGACTGTTTTGTAAGGATTGAAACTTTGAATCTTTAAGGAGCTAATTTACCCAAAGAATGATTTCTCCAGATTTTTCTTGTTTTTAATGACTCATTTAATGTTTAATTAATTAAAAGAAAAGAGGGAAACCATATTTTAGTTTTCATAACCAACTTTTGCTAAAATTTTCTCATTTCATTTTCTCTCAAAATTCCCTCAGCCAAACACATTTCCACAGCAACATTCCTTTTGATTTTCACACTAAATGATGAGGTTTCAATCATCAAAAGATTCCTAATCCTTTCTACATCAAATCCTCTTCATTTGCTTATTGAATTTTCAAGGATTTTGGCTCTAATCAAGGAGAAATCTACATTTAGAGGTAATGATGTCCTTCTCCTCTAAATACTCAGTTCTTTACCGAAATTCCCAAGTTCTCAAATCTTAAATTAAGTTTTATAAAAGGTTTTAATGTTGTGATCTTGATTTTGGCTTAAAACTCAAGATTTGGATTAAATCTTGAAGAAATTCGTGAAGAATGTTTGGGCTCTGTTTTGAGATGTCTTTTTAATGTATTTTGGATGTTTAATGATGTGTAATTGAGGTTTAATGAATGCAATCCCGAATAGGTTGATTTTCCTAAGTTTTTATTTGTGAAAATGGTGGTTTTTGGGGTGATCTTGGTGTTCTGTTATAGCTGGAGCTATAAGAACGAGTTTAGGTTCTTTTTGGATGTTAATTGATGTTTAAGAATGTTTAGAAGTGATGGATCTTGGCTGGGTAATGTTGTGGATAAGTTTGGAAGTGATTTCGGTTGTGTTTGGTAGTCGAAATGTTAGATTTGATGTGAGCAGCGAGTTTAGGTGTTGTGGCTGAAGATTTTAATGCATGATGATGCATTAATCCTCTGCTTTGATGTGTTTAAAACAGAGGAGACATCTTCAGATCCTTGTGGTGTTGATCCGGAGGCTTGAACGGCGTTTCGGCAAGCTTGCGAAACGGAATTGGTGAGTGAAGTTGGGTTTTCAGCTTTGAAACCAATGTTTGAAGGTTTTGGGAGCTTAGTTTAAGTCTAAGCAACTTAACTAAGCTCAAGAGTAAGTTTTCGGAGAAACTCTCTCTTGATGAACCATGAGATGGTTGGATGCAATGTATGTAATTTGCATGTTTAAATTCTGTTTTTGAAAGCATGTTTTAGCATGATTAATGCTGGTTTTGAAAGCCATGTGTTGAAGGATGCTCAAGGTAAGAGATCATTTGGTTTGATATTGATAAATGTGGTTTTGATGCATAGTGATGCATGATGGTTTAGTGGCTTTGATTAATGCTTTAAAACAGTGGATTGTTGATGATAATTGATGTATACTGGCAAGTGATGTGTTGGTTTTAAAGTACTTGAATCAGATATAGTTAGCCGGCTATAGGATTGGGTGCACCGTTAATAAAGTCGCCTTGGATGTTGAGGGGTTGTAATGGTACCGTAAACTCCATCCAAGTACACTAACGAGATGTCTAAGATCATAATGGTGGTTAAAATGCCATGTGAGGATCTTGTGTTGTGTGTCCCGTGTTCTCGTTAGTGATGTTATACAACTACCGATGAGTGATGTGGAGGGGTTGTAATTGTACCGTTAAACTCCATCACGGGTGTCGAGGGGTTGTGATTGTACCGGGAAACTCCACCTTGTGTGTTCGGTAGTGTGTATGAAGTGTATGGGACAACACTTGTAATCCGCGTATCCGATTGTATTTTGTGTTGAAAAATGGTTATGGTATCACTTGGAAGCCAATATGACATGTTGATGTTAATGAAGCATGAGATGCTTGTAGTGTATGCATTGTTGCATGAGAAATGATGTTTATGAATTTAAAGGCCTTTTGAAAGGTGTTTTATAAATGCATTATTGTGTTGTTCTTTAGAGCATGCCTCACTAAGCAAATGTGCTTACGCTCTTTTTCTTGAACCAATAATGCAGAGAATTGAAGTGTTTTGAGGGCAGCAAGGAGGCTAAGAATCCAAGGGGAAGCTAAGCTCATGTATGGTGACTTTTTCACACATTATTAGTTTTTGATATTTTGGCAATGGGAACCTAGGTTGTGTTTTTGGGAGATGTTTTGGACTCCCTGAGTGTGGCATGATGCCTTTGGTGTTTTGGACTTGTAAATGGCCATTATGATGCTTGTTTTGGTGATTTGATGATTGGTTGGTTTTGAGTATTAGGATGCATGCCTATAGACTTGTGGATTTTCCTAATTGATGCCATGAATGAGTTTTGATGATGCAAATATGTTCCTTATATGTATGATGACTTGTTGGCACGATAAGGAGGTCATAGGGATGTGTTTGAGTGGTTAATTGTATGTTAAACCAGCAAAATCTGCACTTTCTGGGCAATCCGTATCGGAACGGGCACCCGCGTTTCGAAACGGGGGCCTGTAATGGCCTTCGTGTATCGAAACAGGTAGAGGCCGTTTCGAAACGAATTGACCACTGCCAAGCCCTGTTTCGATACAGGTCTCGAAACAAACCCGCGTTTCGGAACGGTCAACCCCCGTTCCGAAACAGATGACCGTTGGGCACTGATTTGAATGGTTTGAGGTTTGCAAGCTTTACGTTTTAGTCCTGAATCTTGTGTTTGCAATTGCCTGAGTTTGAGATGTCCGTTAAAGGTGAAATTTGACAGGGAAGCATGTAATATGATTAATTTCATATTGGTTACTTTAAAATCGGTTAAGTTCTCTTAATTTCCCGAATTTACATTTTGGTCCTTAAAAGTTGTAATTTGTGCAATTGAGTCCCTTAACGTTTTCCGACCGCTGTGCTTTACAAGTATGTTTTTTTCAAGGCTACGCCTAGGGTTAATATGCATCTAGAAAAGATTAAAAAGAAAAAAGGGTCGTTAATCAAGGTTGACTTTCGGGTTGACTTTGGTTTTCCCCGTGTAATCTTTGTAGTTCGGGTCAACCATCTAGGCCGGGCTAAGGGGGTTACATTTGGTGGTATCAGAGCTGAGTTCTCGAGTAATTGGGAATGGTTATGTGGGTGACATGTGTATGATTGCTTTGTATGATTTTTAGTGAAAGTTTGATGTGTGAATTGTAAAGTATGTTGCAATTGTGATGCTATGCTGTGTTTGTAACCCCCTTAACCCGGCCTAGACGGTTGACCCGAATTAAGAAAGTCACACGGGGAAAACTAAAGTCAACCCGAAAGTCAACCTTGATTAACGACCCTTTTTTTTTCTTTTTAAAACTTGTCTAGATGCATATTAAGCCTAATGGTGATCACACAAACATCATACCAAAAGATCACAAACATCAGAGATCAAACAGGGACTCAATTAAACAATTTACAACTTTAGGGACCAAATTGTAAATTCTGATAATTATAAGGACTTAATCCAAATTGAAGTTACCAACCTGAAATTAATCATGTTTCATACTTCTCTGTGAAATTTCAGCTCAAAAGGACTTCCCAAACTCATACAATTGCACAAACAAGTTTCAGGACCAAAACGCAAACAATTCAAAACACATAACTGCCACTGTCAGCCCCCAACGGTCGACCGTTCCGAAACGGGAGACAGCCCGTTTCGAAACGCGGGGCCGTTCCGAAACAGGCATAGCCCGTTTCGAAACGGGGGTCTGGCAGTGGCCTTTCCGTTTCGGAACGGCCCCTCCCGTTTCGGACGCCTGGGCACGATTAAGGCACCCGTTCCGAAACGGTAGGTGCTGTTCCGAAACACCCTGCCCAGATTGCTCCAAAACTCCACTTTAAACATGCAATTACACAACCAATCATGCTTCGAATGTCACCAAACTTTACCAGCATGCAATTCAACATATATATAACATATTAGCATCATCAATTCAACCAAACATCATCATATGCAAAAAGCCCCAATTCTATAGGCATGCTTCCTACACAAGCTAGATATTCAAGCACCAAACTTACAAAACAAGCATATAAAGATCCAATCCAAAGACCAACAATCTTGACATCAAGAAACATACTTAGGGAGTACAAAACACCTCCCAAAACATACACATGGTTTCCCCATTGCCAAATCACCCAAAAGCTAAAATGTTTAACAAAAACCTTCCATACATTGAGCTTTACTTGCACTTGAATTCTTGCCCTTCTTGCTGCCCTCAAAAGGTCTCTAATGCTCTGCATTATTGAATTAAGGAAAACGGAGAGAGCGTAAGCAAAAGCTTAGTGAGGAATGCTCAATAAAACCATCCAATAATGCATTTGTAAAACACTTTATTAAACATGCTTTAAACCATCATTTACACATGCTCAAAAGCATACTTAAACATGCATCTCATGCATCAAATCATAACATGTCATATTGGCCACAAGTGATAAATTCCATTTCTTTAAAAACAAGTTCATCAACTTTCACCCCAAGGACTTTTAAACACCTTGGCCCGAAGGACTTTTAAACACCTTGGCCTATGGACTTTTAAACACCATAGAATGTATCACATCAAGGACTTTTAAACACCTTGATCCCAAGGACTTTTAAACACCTTGGCCATGGACTTTTAAACACCATGAAATGTATCACATCAAGGACTTTTAAACACCTTGATCCCAAGGACTTTTAAATACCTTGGCCTATGGACTTTTAAACACCATAGAAAGGACCACACAAGGACTTTTAACCACCTTTGTGTCCGTAACAAGAACCATCCAAGGACTTTTAACCACCTTGATGTTCTTAAGTAACAAGGCTCACTCAAGGACTTTTAACCACCTTAGTGACCTTAACCTTTTCAAAACATCACTTGCCAATATACATCATTTTCATCACTTACATCACTGTTTTAAAGCATAAAACCAAGCCATATTCATCATGCATTTAAAAGCATTAAACCACATCATTTCAATGTACAAAAGCAAGGAACTCCTACCTAGAGTTACCTTCAACATATGGCTTACATCATCAGCAAAAACCATGCTAAAACATGCTTCCAAAACAGTATGTAAAACATGCAAATAATCATTTCGCATCACAACAAAATCATGGCCACCACTAGAGAGAAATTCCGAAAACTTACGCTCGAGCTTAGCAAAGTTGTTTAGACTTAAACTAAGCTCCCAAGACATTGGTTTCAAAGCCGAAAACCCAATTTCACTCATCGATTCCACTTCGCCACTTGCCGAAGCACGAAATCAAGCTTCCGAATCAACAACTCTTGGATCCAAAGATGCCTCCCCTGATTAAACACATTAAAGCAGAGGTTTAATGCATCATCAAGCATCAAAAGCTTCAATGAAAGCACTCAAACTCGCTGCTCTCATTCCCACTCCAATTTCGGCCACCAAACACAACCGAAATTGCATCAAAACCACTTCTCAACAAAGCCCAGCCATAAACCAGCAAAACCTAACATCCATCAACACCATAAAACATCTAAAAACAACCTACAAACATCCTTATACCTCCAGCAACAACAGATCCACAAGATCACCACAAAAACATCCAAAAAAACATAAGCTAAACTTAGGAAACTCAACCTATCCGGGATTGCATTAATCAAAACTCATTTCCTTATCAATTTAGAGTTCATTTAACATCAAAAACACATCTCAAATCACAGATCAATCAGATCTAACGAAAAATCATGAAAACCATCAAATCTTGCATTATAAGCCAAGATACAATTCCAAACTCAAAAGCCTTTAATTAAACATCAATTAAGAGTTGATAACTTGGGAATTTCAGTAAAGAACTGATAGTTTAGAGGAGAAGGACGTTCTTACCTCCAAACTTGTGTTTCACCACTTTTTGGAATGAAAATCCTTGTTGAAACACTTAGCAATTGAAGAGATTTGAAGATACAATGATTTGGAATCAAATGAGAGTTGAATGGAGGGATTTAGGTGAAGAAATCAGATCCAATTCTCTGGAAAAGTAGTGTTTGGTTTGAGAGAAAATGAGAGAAAGAAAGTTTAGCAAAGTTGGTTACAAAATCCAAAAATAGCCAAAATGGCTTCCCTCCAATTTTAATGACCTTTAAAATCAGATTTTAGACTTAAAATATCTTAGAAAAATCTGGAGAAATCATCTTTGGATTAATAGCTCCTTAAGGATTCAAAGTTTCAACTCTTTATAAAACAGTCACCAAACTTTCAAAATTTACATTTTGGTCACTAGCCAAAATGTCATACTTCCAAAACCCATTTTTCAAAATTGATTTCACAGTTCACTTAATTATATTAAAAGATGATTTTAGAACATTTTTCCATATTTTTAATGCAACCCGAACTAGGCTTTCCTAATTTCACCTCTTTAGATTCGAACAGCACTTTGACCAAACCGGTCAACGCCCAGAACTTCTAAGCCCAAAACCGGGGCGTTACAACTCTCCCCCCCTTAAGAAATTTCGTCCTCGAAATTTACCTGAAGGAAAGAGATAAGGAAACTGCTTCAGCATGTCTTCCTTCCGCTCCCACGTGGCTTCCTCAACACCGCGATGCTTCCACAGCACCTTCACCAACTCAATGGTCTTGCCACGAAGAACCTTGCTATCCGAATCCAGAACCTTCACCGGTTCCTCATCATAGGTCAAATCCGGATTCAAAACCACTTCCTCCACAGGCATCACATGCGAAGGATCAGATCTATACTTCCGGAGCATAGAAACATGAAACACATCATGAATCTTCTCCAACTCCTGAGGTAACCCCAACCGATACGCAACAGGACCCACACGCTCAACCACCTCATATGGTCCAATGTATCTAGGGCTCAACTTGCCCTTCCGGCCAAACCGCATCACCTTCTTCCAAGGCGAAACCTTCAAGAACACACGGTCACCCACCGCATACTCTATCTCCTTACGCTTCAAATCCGCGTAAGACTTCTGCCGATCAGAAGCAGCCTTTAACCGCTCACAAATGAGCTTCACCTTCTCTGTGGTCCCTTTCAACAAATCCGGCATCGAAACCAACTTTTGACCAGTCTCAGCCCAACAAAGAGGAGTCCTACACTTTCTCCCGTACAAAGCCTCATAATGTGCCATCTGTATGCTCGCCTGATAACTGTTGTTATAAGCAAACTCAACCAAAGGCAGATGCTTCTCCCAAGAACCTTGGAACTCAATCACGCAGCACCTCAACATATCCTCCAAAATCTGGATAACTCGCTCAGACTGACCATCTGACTGAGGATGATAGGATGTACTGAAATGCAACCTTGTACCCAGAGCTTGATGCAAACACTGCCAGAACCGCGATGTGAACCTCGGATCCCTATCCGACACAACCGACTTAGGCACACCATGCAGCCGCACAATCTCAGCAATGTACAGCTCTGCCAACCGATCCAAAGAAAACGTGGTATGCACAGGCAAGAAATGTGCACACTTCGTCAGGCGATCTACAATCACCCAGACCGAATTCTTCTTCGATGGATACAAAGGTAAACCAGATACAAAATCCATGGTAACCCTCAGCCACTTCCATTCAGGGATTTTCAACGGTTGCAACAACCCTGAAGGAAACTGATGCTCAGCCTTAACTCGCTGACACACCAAACACTTGCTCACGAACTCCGCAACGTCCTTCTTCAAACCAACCCAATAGTACTCATCACGAAGATCACGATACATCTTAGTACTACCAGGGTGCATAGCAAAAGGACTACTATGACCTTCAGTCAGAATAGCACGCCTCAACTCAGCATCATTGGGCACTACTATCCGACTCCCAAAACACAGCACACCATCATCATTGAAACAGAAATCCGAAGGTCTACCCTCCGCGATATCCTGAACATGAGACACCAAGGAATCATCCAACAACTGCTTATCCTTGATCAACTGAACCATAGACGGCTTCACATGCAACTCAGCCACAAGACCACCATCACGCGATATGCTCAAGCTAGCAAACATGGCTCTCAACTCAACAGCTACCTTCCTACTCAAGGCATCAGCAACAACATTAGCTTTTCCAGGATGATACTCAATCGTCAGATCATAATCCTTGAGCAACTCCAACCAACGCCGCTGCCTAAGATTCAACTCCTTCTGAGACATCAGATACCTCAAACTCTTGTGATCTGTGTACACAGTACACTTCTCTCCATACAGATAATGCCTCCAGATCTTCAGAGCAAAAACCACTGCAGCCAGCTCAATATCGTGCGTAGGGTAATTGCGCTCATGCACTTTCAACTGCCGCGATGCATAAGCCACCACCTTACCCTCCTGCATTAGCACACACCCCAAACCAACATAGGATGCATCACTGTAAACCACAAACTCTTTCCCTGATTCAGGCTGAATCAAGATAGGAGCTTGCGTCAAAGCCGCCTTCAGCTTCTCAAAAGCCTGCTGTCTCGCTTCTGTCCACTCATACTTAACATCCTTCTGCAACAGCTTTGTCAAAGGAGCAGCAATCTTGGAAAACCCATCCACAAACCTTCGGTAGTATCCCGCCAAACCAAGGAAACTACGGACCTCATGAACAGACTTAGGAACCTTCCAGCTCATCACCGCCTCAATCTTCTGAGGATCAACACGAATCCCCTCAGCTGAGACCACATGCCCAAGAAAAACCACCTCTCTTAACCAGAACTCACACTTGCTCAGCTTAGCATAAAGCTGATTCTCCAACAAAGCTTGCAAAACAATCCTCAAATGCTCTTCATGCTCCTCCTCAGTACGCGAGTACACGAGGATATCATCAATGAACACCACGACAAACTTGTCCAGGTATTCATGAAACACACGATTCATCATGTCCATGAAAGCAGCAGGAGCATTTGTCAACCCAAACGGCATCACAAGGAACTCATAATGCCCATACCTTGTCCTGAAAGCTGTCTTAGGCACATCCACATCCACATCCTTCACCTTCACCTTCAACTGATAATACCCTGACCTCAAGTCAATCTTAGAGAACACAGCAGCTCCCCGAAATTGATCAAAGAGATCATCAATCCTCGGCAAAGGATACCGATTCTTGATAGTCAACTTGTTCAGCTGACGGTAATCAATGCACATTCTCATAGTGCCATCCTTCTTCTTCACAAACAAGACCGGTGCTCCCCAAGGTGACACACTCGGCCGGATGAAACCACGATCAAGCAACTCTTGCAACTGCGTCTTCAGCTCCTTCAGCTCCTTAGGTGCCATTCTATAGGGAGTAATGGACACAGGAGTTGTATTCTCATACAGCTCAATTCCAAACTCCACCTCGCGGTTAGGAGGTAAACCAGGCAACTCCTCAGGAAAAACACCAGGAAACTCCTTTACAACCCTGATATCTTGCACCCTCAACTCCTTAGAGCTAGGATTCATCACAAAAGCTAGATAGGCTTCGCAACCTTGCCTCAGCATCCTGCTCGCCTCTAAAGAAGATACCACATTGGCAAGAAACTTCACATTCTCACCAACCACCACAACTTCATAATCATCCGCAAGCTTAAGCGAAACACGCTTATTCTCACAATCCACAACAGCACGATGCTCAGCAAGCCAATCCATACCAAGGATCACATCAAAACCATAGAAGGGCAACTCCATAAGATCAACATGAAAGACATGCTCTTGAACAACCAAAGGGCACCTTCTATACAACTTTTGAGTCACAACAGTCTCACCAAAAGAACTAGTGACCCGAACACCAACATCCAAAGACTCAACAGGCAAACCAAGCAATTCAGCATGCTCACGAAGAATATATGAATGCGTAGATCCAGAATCAATCAAAGAAAGCAATGACAAGGACTGCAAAGTAAAGGTACCTGCAATCACATCTGCATCATTCCTGCCCTCTCTCTGAGCATACACCCTCGCTTGGCCTCCACCTTCAGGCTGAATAGCTACAACATGAGCTACCCCTCGGCCACCTTCCTCTCTCCTCTGGAAATTACCACGGCCGCGCCCACGACCTCTCTGTGGTGCAGCAACAACAGGAGCACGCACCTGCTCACCAGCCATCCTCGGACAATCTCGCCTCAAGTGGTCCGCAGAACCACAATTCCAGCACCCATTCCCAGCATTACCAGCTGTTGCAACAGGAGCTTGTGCCACTCTCTCAGCACGAGGACAATCACGCTTCAAGTGACCACGGGAACCACAGATCCAACAAGCACTAGGATCAGCTCTAGCATTGCCTCCTCTAGCAGGTGCACCACCACCTCTCCTGGCTGAGGACTGATACTTCTGATCTCGTCCCCTCTTGTTTCGTCCACCTCCGGAACTATACTCAGCAGCTCGCTTGCCAGCACCCTTAGCAGACAAACTCAGGTTCATCTCAACGTCCTTTGCTCGGCCCACCAACACATCAAAATCATCATACTCGGCGGCCAGCAAATACATCTTAACATCCGTCACAAGACCGTAACGGAACCTCTCGCACCTTGCCCTCTCATCAAGTATCAGCTCCGGTGCATACTGACTGAGCCGTACAAACTGTACCTCGTACTCAGCTACACTCATGCTCCCTTGGGTAAGAGACATGAATTCCCGCTTTTTCTCATCCAGATATCTCACTCCCAGATATCTTCTTTTAAACACATTCTGAAAGAATGTCCAGGTAACATTAGCTTCAGCCATTCCAGAAATGGTAGTCGTCCACCATGTATAAGCATCGTCCTGCAGCAAGGACACAACACAGCCCAGCTTTTGCACATCCGTGCAACTCATCTGACCCAAGATACGCTTGGTACTTTCCAGCCAAGCCTCAGAACTCTCAGCTGACAAACCTCTAAACTCAGTCCCTCCAAGACTGCGCAGACGCTCCAAAGGCAATCTGACTCCAGCATCTCCCTGATGCCCAGCTCCCTGAGCTCCAGCTACCGCTGCTCGAAAAGCACCCGCAATAGCTTGTACCAAAACAGACATATCAGGCATAGCTTGCCCCTGACCAACCTCTGCTCCAGCAGCTCCAGCACCAGCATCAGCTGCAGCTTCAACTCCCGCACCTCCAGCACCACCACCAGGCGGAGGAGGGGGTAACACAACACTACCAGTGTGCTCTTCATTCTCATTCTCGTTAGGAGCCGTAGCTCTCGCATTACCTCTTAACTCTCTACGTGGTGCCATACTTTTACCATGCAATCACAACACAAATAAAACAAAGTCAGGCCCAGCAAGGTAAGCAATCCAAGTATTCAAGCTCAATTTCATTTCAAAACAACATATTTCCTTTAGCTTTTGTTTGGCAATGGGTACCCTCAACATGCAACATCAGAGCATACAGCTCAACTGCATCAACATTTCAAACCACTGAACATGCTTTCAAACAACAAGCATTCATAGCATACATACTTCAATCATGCATACAAACATCCCCAATTACTCGAGAACTCAGCTCTGATACCACCAAATGTAACCCCCTTAACCCGGCCTAGACGGTTGACCCGAATTAAGAAAGTCACACGGGGAAAACCAAAGTCAACCCGAAAGTCAACCTTGATTAACGACCTTTTTTTTCTTTTTAAAACTTGTCTAGATGCATATTAAGCCTAATGGTGATCACACAAACATCATACCAAAAGATCACAAACATCAGAGATCAAACAGGGACTCAATTAAACAATTTACAACTTTAGGGACCAAATTGTAAATTCTGATAATTATAAGGACTTAATCCAAATTGAAGTTACCAACTTGAAATTAATCATGTTTCATACTTCTCTGTGAAATTTCAGCTCAAAAGGACTTCCCAAACTCATACAATTGCACAAACAAGTTTCAGGACCAAAACGCAAACAATTCAAAACACATAACTGCCACTGTCAGCCCCCAACGGTCGACCGTTCCGAAACGGGAGACAGCCCGTTTCGAAACGCGGGGCCGTTCCGAAACAGGCATAGCCCGTTTCGAAACGGGGGTCTGGCAGTGGCCTTTCCGTTTCGGAACGGCCCCTCCCGTTTCGGACGCCTGGGCACGATTAAGGCACCCGTTCCGAAACACCCTGCCCAGATTGCTCCAAAACTCCACTTTAAACATGCAATTACACAACCAATCATGCTTCGAATGTCACCAAACTTTACCAGCATGCAATTCAACATATATATAACATATTAGCATCATCAATTCAACCAAACATCATCATATGCAAAAAGCCCCAATTCTATAGGCATGCTTCCTACACAAGCTAGATATTCAAGCACCAAACTTACAAAACAAGCATATAAAGATCCAATCCAAAGACCAACAATCTTGACATCAAGAAACATACTTAGGGAGTACAAAACACCTCCCAAAACATACACATGGTTTCCCCATTGCCAAATCACCCAAAAGCTAAAATGTTTAACAAAAACCTTCCATACATTGAGCTTTACTTGCACTTGAATTCTTGCCCTTCTTGCTGCCCTCAAAAGGTCTCTAATGCTCTGTATTATTGAATTAAGGAAAACGGAGAGAGCGTAAGCAAAAGCTTAGTGAGGAATGCTCAATAAAACCATCCAATAATGCATTTGTAAAACACTTTATTAAACATGCTTTAAACCATCATTTACACATGCTCAAAAGCATACTTAAACATGCATCTCATGCATCAAATCATAACATGTCATATTGGCCACAAGTGATAAATTCCATTTCTTTAAAAACAAGTTCATCAACTTTCACCCCAAGGACTTTTAAACACCTTGGCCCGAAGGACTTTTAAACACCTTGGCCTATGGACTTTTAAACACCATAGAATGTATCACATCAAGGACTTTTAAACACCTTGATCCCAAGGACTTTTAAACACCTTGGCCATGGACTTTTAAACACCATGAAATGTATCACATCAAGGACTTTTAAACACCTTGATCCCAAGGACTTTTAAACACCTTGGCCTATGGACTTTTAAACACCATAGAAAGGACCACACAAGGACTTTTAACCACCTTTGTGTCCGTAACAAGAACCATCCAAGGACTTTTAACCACCTTGATGTTCTTAAGTAACAAGGCTCACTCAAGGACTTTTAACCACCTTAGTGACCTTAACCTTTTCAAAACATCACTTGCCAATATACATCATTTTCATCACTTACATCACTGTTTTAAAGCATAAAACCAAGCCATATTCATCATGCATTTAAAAGCATTAAACCACATCATTTCAATGTACAAAAGCAAGGAACTCCTACCTAGAGTTACCTTCAACATATGGCTTACATCATCAGCAAAAACCATGCTAAAACATGCTTCCAAAACAGTATGTAAAACATGCAAATAATCATTTCGCATCACAACAAAATCATGGCCACCACTAGAGAGAAATTCCGAAAACTTACGCTCGAGCTTAGCAAAGTTGTTTAGACTTAAACTAAGCTCCCAAGACATTGGTTTCAAAGCCGAAAATCCAATTTCACTCACCGATTCCACTTCGCCACTTGCCGAAGCACGAAATCAAGCTTCCGAATCAACAACTCTTGGATCCAAAGATGCCTCCCCTGATTAAACACATTAAAGCAGAGGTTTAATGCATCATCAAGCATCAAAAGCTTCAATGAAAGCACTCAAACTCGCTGCTCTCATTCCCACTCCAATTTCGGCCACCAAACACAACCGAAATTGCATCAAAACCACTTCTCAACAAAGCCCAGCCATAAACCAGCAAAACCTAACATCCATCAACACCATAAAACATCTAAAAACAACCTACAAACATCCTTATACCTCCAGCAACAACAGATCCACAAGATCACCACAAAAACATCCAAAAAACATAAGCTAAACTTAGGAAACTCAACCTATCCGGGATTGCATTAATCAAAACTCATTTCCTTATTAATTTAGAGTTCATTTAACATCAAAAACACATCTCAAATCACAGATCAATCAGATCTAACGAAAAATCATGAAAACCATCAAATCTTGCATTATAAGCCAAGATACAATTCCAAACTCAAAAGCCTTTAATTAAACATCAATTAAGAGTTGATAACTTGGGAATTTCAGTAAAGAACTGATAGTTTAGAGGAGAAGGACGTTCTTACCTCCAAACTTGTGTTTCTCCACTTTTTGGAATGAAAATCCTTGTTGAAACACTTAGCAATTGAAGAGATTTGAAGATACAATGATTTGGAATCAAATGAGAGTTGAATGGAGGGATTTAGGTGAAGAAATCAGATCCAATTCTCTGGAAAAGTAGTGTTTGGTTTGAGAGAAAATGAGAGAAAGAAAGTTTAGCAAAGTTGGTTACAAAATCCAAAAATAGCCAAAATGGCTTCCCTCCAATTTTAATGACCTTTAAAATCAGATTTTAGACTTAAAATATCTTAGAAAAATCTGGAGAAATCATCTTTGGATTAATAGCTCCTTAAGGATTCAAAGTTTCAACTCTTTATAAAACAGTCACCAAACTTTCAAAATTTACATTTTGGTCACTAGCCAAAATGTCATACTTCCAAAACCCATTTTTCAAAATTGATTTCACAGTTCACTTAATTATATTAAAAGATGATTTTAGAACATTTTTCCATATTTTTAATGCAACCCGAACTAGGCTTTCCTAATTTCACCTCTTTAGATTCGAACAACACTTTGACCAAACCGGTCAACGCCCAGAACTTCTAAGCCCAAAACCGGGGCGTTACAGTGTTGAAGCATGTTAGAGGGACCCATTGCCATATCAAAACTAATGAAATGAATTGTTTTTGAAAAATGAGCTTGAGTGCTTGGATTACTTACCTTGTTGGGCCTAATTATGTTTATTGCATTTGCGTTAGTGCATTGTTTTAGTGAATGGGACCTCGTAGAGAGACGAGGATTAATACGCGAGGTATGGCTCAGAACGAGAATGAAGAGAATGCTGATAATGTAGTGGATTTACCTCCTCCTCCTGGTGGTGGACCACCTGGTGGTGGTGGTGCTGAAGGTGATGGAGCTGGTGTTGGTGCTGGGGTCGCTGGACCTGAAGCTGGGCAGGGGCAAGCTGCTCCTGACATGACAGTTCTGATACAAGCTATTGCTGGAGCCTTTCAGGCGGCAGTAGCTGGAGCTCATGGAGCTAGGCTTCAGGGAGATGCTAATGCTAGACTACCTTTGGAACGTTTGCGCAGTCTAGGAGGGAATGAGTTCAGAGGTTTGTCTGCTGAGGGTTCTGAATCTTGGTTGCAAAGTACCAAGAGGATTTTGGGACAAATGAACTGCAATGATGTGCAGAAGTTAGGATGTGTGGTATCGCTGTTACATGATGATGCGTATACCTGGTGGACGATCGCTGTCTCAGGGATAGAGGAAGTTGATGTGACTTGGACGTTCTTTCTGAACACGTTCAAGCGGAGGTATCTAGGTGTGCGATACCTGGATGAAAAGAAAAGAGAATTCATGTCTCTGACACAAGGAAGTATGACAGTAGCTAAGTACGAGATTCAGTTTGTCCGCCTCAGTCAGTACGCACCTGAGATTATCCCTGGTGAGCGGGAGAGGTGTGAACGTTTCCGTTACGGTTTGGTGACGGATGTAAAGACCTATATGCTTGCAGCTGAGTACACTGATTTTGATGTGCTGGTTAGTAGGGCGAAGGATATTGAGCAGAACCTGGGTTTGTCTTCCAGGAGTGCTGGTTCTGGCTCGAGCAAGCGAGCTGCTGAGTATAGTTCCGGTGGTGGACGGAACAAGAGAGGACGAGATAGGAGGTATCAGTCTTCTGCTAGGCGTGGTGGTGGAGGGCATGGTGCGTCTGTTCAGGGAGACAGCGCGAGAGCTGATCAGAACACATGCTTGGCGTGTGGATCGCGTGGCCATTTGAGGCGTGATTGTCCTCGAGCAGCGAGGGAGGTTCAGGCTCCTGTTGTTGTGGCTGGTAATTCGTGCTGGAATTGTGGTTCGGCAGACCACATGAGGAGGGAGTGTCCTTTGTTGGCCGGTGGTGGTCAGGGACGTGCTCCTGGAGTTGTTGCACCACAGAGAGGTTGTGGGCGCGGCCGTGGTAACTTCCAGCGTAGAGATGATGGCGGAAGGAATGTGGCGCATGTGGTGGCTGTCCAACCAGAGGGTGGTGGCCAGGCTCGAGTGTATGTGCAGCGAGAGGGGAGAAATGACACGGATGTGATCGCAGGTACCTTCACTTTGCAATCCTTGTCATTACTTTCCTTGATTGATTCTGGATCTACACACTCATACATATTGCGTGAGCATGCTCAATTGCTTGGTTTGCCTGTTGAGTCTTTGGATGTTGGTATGCGTGTAACTAGTTCGTTTGGTGAGACTGTTGTGACACGGAAGTTGTATAGGAGGTGTCCCTTGGTTGTGCAAGATCATGTTTTTCATGTTGATATTATGGAATTGCCATTCTATGGTTTTGACGTAATCCTTGGTATGGATTGGCTTGTTGAACATCGAGCTGTGGTGGATTTTGAGAACAAGCGAGTTTCGCTGAAGCTTGCGGATGATTATGAGGTAGTGGTGGTTGGTGAGAATGTGAAGTTTCTTGCCAATGTTGTGTCTTCCTTGGAGGCGAGCCGGATGCTGAGGCAAGGTTGTGAAGCCTACCTAGCCTTTGTGATGAATCTTAGCTCTAAAGAGTTGCGAGTGCAAGATATCAGGACTGCGCAAGAGTTTCCTGGTGTGTTTCCGGAGGAGTTACCTGGATTGCCTCCTAATCGTGAAGTGGAGTTTGGAATTGAGCTGTATGAAAATACAACTCCAGTTTCCATTACTCATTATCGAATGGCACCTAAGGAGTTGAAAGAGCTGAAGACGCAACTTCAGGAGTTGCTTGATCGTGGTTTCATTCGGCCGAGTGTGTCACCTTGGGTTGCACCGGTCTTGTTTGTGAAGAAAAAGGATGGCACTATGAGAATGTGCATCGATTACCGTCAGCTGAACAAGTTGACTATCAAGAATCGGTATCCATTGCCGAGGATTGATGATCTTTTTGATCAATTTCGGGGAGCGGCTGTGTTCTCTAAAATTGACTTAAGGTCAGGGTACTACCAGTTGAAGGTGAAGGATGTGGATGTGCCAAAGACAGCCTTCAGAACGAGGTATGGGCATTATGAGTTCCTTGTGATGTCGTTTGGTTTGACGAATGCTCCTGCAGCTTTCATGGACATGATGAATAGAGTGTTCCATGAATATTTGGACAAGTTTGTGGTGGTGTTCATTGATGATATCCTCGTGTACTCTCGTACTGAGGAGGAGCATGAGGGGCATTTGAGGATTGTGTTGCAGGCTTTGTTGGAGAATCAGCTTTATGCTAACTTAAGCAAGTGTGAGTTTTGGCTCAGGGAAATTGTGTTCCTTGGTAATGTAGTTTCTGTAGAGGGGATTCGTGTTGATCCTCAGAAGATTGAGGCAGTGATGAATTGGAAGCCTCCTAAGTCTGTTCATGAAGTCTGTAGTTTCCTTGGTTTGGCAGGATACTATCGGAGGTTCGTGGATGGATCTTCAAAGATTGCTGCACCTTTGACGAAGTTGCTGCAGAAGGATGTTAAGTATGAGTGGACGGAAGTGAGACAGCAGGCTTTTGAAAATTTGAAGGCGGCTTTGACGCAAGCTCTTATCTTGGTTCAGCCTGAATCAGGGAAAAAGTTTGTGGTGTATAGTGACGCATCTTACGTTGGTTTGGGATGTGTGTTGATACAAGAGGGTAAGGTGGTGGCTTATGCATCGCGCCAGTTGAAGGTGCATGAGCGCAATTATCCTACGCATGACATTGAGTTAGCTGCGGTGGTTTTTGCTTTGAAAATTTAGAGACATTACCTGTATGGTGAGAAGTGTACTGTGTACACGGATCACAAGAGTTTGAAGTATCTGATATCTCAGAAAGAGTTGAATCTTAGGCAACGACGTTGGGTGGTGTTGCTTAAAGATTACGATCTGACGATCGAGTATCATCCGGGAAAAGCTAATGTTGTAGCGGATGCTTTGAGTAGGAAGGTGGCAGTGGAGTTGAGGGCTATGTTTTCCAGTTTGAGCATTTCGCGGGATGGCGGTCTTGTGGCTGAGTTGCAAGTGAAACCATCCTTGGTTCAGTTGATAAAGGATAAGCAACTGTTGGATGATTCCTTGGTGCCACATGTTCAGGATATTGCTGAGGATAGGCCATCAGATTTCTGTTTTAATGATGATGGAGTTTTATGTTTTGGGAGTCGGATAGTAGTGCCCAATGATGCTGAGTTGAGGCGTGCTATTCTGACTGAAGCTCATAGTAGTCCTTTTGCTATGCACCCTGGTAGTACTAAGATGTATCGTGATCTTCGTGATGAGTACTATTGGGTGGGTTTAAAGAAAGATGTTGCTGAGTATGTGAGCAAGTGCATGGTTTGTCAGCGAGTTAAAGCTGAGCATCAGTTTCCTTCTGGGTTGTTGCAACCGTTGAGGATTCCTGAGTGGAAGTGGGAGAGGATTACCATGGACTTTGTGTCTGGTTTGCCTTTGTCGCCATCGAAGAAGAATTCGGTGTGGGTGATTGTGGATCGCCTGACGAAGTGTGCGCATTTCTTGCCTGTGCATACTACGTACACTTTGGACAAGCTTGCAGAGCTGTACATTGCTGAGATTGTGCGTCTGCATGGTGTGCCAAAGTCGATCGTGTCGGATAGAGATCCGAGGTTTACATCGCATTTCTGGGAATGTTTGCATCAAGCTTTGGGTACACGGTTGAATTTCAGTACTTCTTATCATCCACAGTCGGATGGACAGTCTGAGCGTGTTATCCAAGTGCTGGAGAATATGTTGAGGTGCTTTGTGATTGAATTTAAAGGCTCTTGGGAGAAGCATTTGCCGTTGGTGGAGTTTGCTTATAACAATAGCTACCAGGCAAGTATTCAAATGGCACCTTATGAAGCCTTGTACGGGAGGAAGTGTAGGACTCCTCTTTGTTGGGCTGAAACAGGTCAGAAGTTGGTTTCAATGCCAGCTTTGTTGAAAGGAACCACCGAGAAGGTGAAGCTCATTTGTGAGCGATTGAAGACAGCTTCTGATCGACAGAAGTCTTACGCGGATTTGAAGGGCAAGGAGATTGAGTATGCGGTAGGTGACCGTGTGTTTTTGAAAGTTTCGCCTTGGAAAAAGGTGATGAGGTTTGGACGAAAGGGTAAGTTGAGCCCTAGGTACATTGGACCATACGAGGTGATTGAACGTGTGGGTCCTGTTGCGTACAAGTTGAGGTTGCCGCAAGAGTTGGAAAAAATTCATGATGTGTTTCATGTCTCTATGCTTCAGAGGTATAGATCTGATCCTTCGCATGTTATGCTTGTGGAGGAAGTGGAGTTGAATCCAGACTTGACCTACGATGAGGAGCCGGTGGAAATTCTGGATTCAGACAGTAAAGTTCTTCGAGGCAAGACCATTGAGTTGGTAAAGGTGTTGTGGAAGCATCGTGGTGCTGAGGAAGCCACGTAGGAAAGGAGGGGTGACATGGAGAAGCAGTTTCCATACCTTTTTCCTCCAGGTAAATTTCGAGGACGAAATTTCTTAAGGGGGGAGAGTTGTAACACCCCAATTTTGGGCTTGGAAGTTTAGAGTCTGAACCGGACCGGTCTGATTTTCGGTTCGAATATAAAAGATGGTTTTAGGGAAAGCCTAGTTCGGGATGCATTAAAAATATCTAAAAATCCTCTTTTAATATATATAAGAGAGTGGTGAAATCAATTTTACAAAATAGGGTTTGGAAGTGTGACATTTCGAAATAGTGACTAAAATGTAATTTTTGAAAAGTTCAGTGGTGACTGTTTTGTAAGGATTGAAACTTTGAATCTTTAAGGAGCTAATTTACCCAAGGAAGGATTTCTCCAGATTTTTCTTGTTTTTAATGACTCATTTAATGTTTAATTAATTAAAAGAAAAGAGGGAAACCATATTTTAGTTTTCATAACCAACTTTTGCTAAAATTTTCTCATTTCATTTTCTCTCAAAATTCCCTCAGCCAAACACATTTCCACAACAACATTCCTTTTGTTTTTCACACTAAATGATGAGGTTTCAATCATCAAAAGATTCCTAATCCTTTCTACATCAAATCCTCTTCATTTGCTTATTGAATTTTCAAGGATTTTGGCTCTAATCAAGGAGAAATCTACATTTAGAGGTAAGGATGTCCTTCTCCTCTAAATACTCAGTTCTTTACTGAAATTCTCAAGTTCTCAATCCTTAAATTAAGTTTTATAAAAGGTTTTAATGTTGTGATCTTGATTTTGGCTTAAAACTCAAGATTTGGATTAAATCTTGAAGAAATTCGTGAAGAATGTTTGGGCTCTGTTTTGAGATGTCTTTTTAATGTATTTTGGATGTTTAATGATGTGTAATTGAGGTTTAATGAATGCAATCCCGAATAGGTTGATTTTCCTAAGTTTTTATTTGTGAAAATGGTGGTTTTTGGGGTGATCTTGGTGTTCTGTTATAGCTGGAGCTATAAGAACGAGTTTAGGTTCTTTTTGGATGTTAATTGATGTTTAAGAATGTTTAGAAGTGATGGATCTTGGCTGGGTAATGTTGTGTTATGAGTTTGGAAGTGATTTCGGTTGTGTTTGGTAGCCGAAATGTTAGATTTGATGTGAGCAGCGAGTTTAGGTGTTGTGGCTGAAGATTTTAATGCATGATGATGCATTAATCCTCTGCTTTGATGTGTTTAAAACAAGGGAGACATCTTCAGATCCTTGTGGTGTTGATCCGGAGGCTTGAACGGCGTTTCGGCAAGCTTGCGAAACAGAATTGGTGAGTGAAGTTAGGTTTTCAGCTTTGAAAGCAATGTTTGAAGGTTTTGGGAGCTTAGTTTAAGTCTAAGCAACTTAACTAAGCTCAAGAGTAAGTTTTCGGAGAAACTCTCTCTTGATGAACCATGAGATGGTTGGATGCAATGTATGTAATTTGCATGTTTAAATTCTGTTTTTGAAAGCATTTTTTAGCATGATTAATGCTGGTTTTGAAAGCCATGTGTTGAAGGATGCTCAAGGTAAGAGATCCTTGGTTTGATATTGATAAATGTGGTTTTGATGCGTAGTGATGCATGATGGTTTAGTGGCTTTGATTAATGCTTTAAAACAGTGGATTGTTGATGATAATTGATGTATATTGGCAAGTGATGTGTTGGTTTTAAAGTACTTGAATCGAATATAGTTAGTCGGCTATAGGATTGGGTGCACCGTTAATAAAGTCACCTTGGATGTTGAGGGGTTGTAATGGTACCGTAAACTCCATCCAAGTACACTAACGAGATGTCTAAGATCATAATGGTGGTTAAAATGCCATGTGAGGATCTTGTGTTGTGTGTCCCGTGTTCTCGTTAGTGATGTTATACAACTACCGATGAGTGATGTGGAGGGGTTGTAATTGTACCGTTAAACTCCATCACGGGTGTCGAGGGGTTGTGATTGTACCGGTAAACTCCTCCTTGTGTGTTCGGTAGTGTGTATGAAGCGTATGGGACAACGCTTGTAATCCGCGTATCCGATTTTGTTTGTGTTGAAAAATGGTTATGGTATCACTTGGAAGCCAATATGACATGTTGATGTTAATGAAGCATGAGATGCTTGTAGTGTATGCATTGTTGCATGAGAAATGATGTTTATGAATTTAAAGGCCTTTTGAAAGGTGTTTTATAAATGCATTATTGTGTTGTTCTTTAGAGCATGCCTCACTAAGCAAATGTGCTTACGCTCTCTTTCTTGAACCAATAATACAGAGAATTGAAGTGCTTTGAGGGCAGCAAGGAGGCTAAGAATCCAAGGGGAAGCTAAGCTCATGTATGGTGACTTTTTCACACATTATTAGTTTTTGATATTTTGGCAATGGGAACCTAGGTTGTGTTTTTGGGAGATGTTTTGGACTCCCTGAGTGTGGCATGATGCCTTTGGTGTTTTGGACTTGTAAATGGCCATTATGATGCTTGTTTTGGTGATTTGATGATTGGTTGGTTTTGAGTATTAGGATGCATGCCTATAGACTTGTGGTTTTTCCTAATTGATGCCATGAATGAGTTTTGATGATGCAAATATGTTCCTTATATGTATGATGACTTGTTGGCATGATTAGGAGGTAATAGGGATGTGTTTGAGTGGTTAATTGTATGTTAAACCAGCAAAATCTGCACTTTCTGGGCAATCCGTAGCGGAACGGGCACCCGCGTTTCGAAACGGGGGACTGTAATGGCCTTCGTGTATCCAAACAGGTAGAGGCCGTTCCGAAATGAATTGGCCACTACCAAGCCATGTTTTGATACAGGTCTCGAAACGATCCCGCGTTTCGGAACGGTCAACCCCCGTTCCGAAACAGATGACCGTTGGGCACTGATTTGAATGGTTTGAGGTTTGCAAGCTTTACGTTTTAGTCCTGAATCTTGTGTTTGCAATTGCTTGAGTTTGAGATGTCCGTTAAAGGTGAAATTTGAGAAGGAAGCATGTAATATGATTAATTTCATATTGGTAACTTTAAAATCGGTTAAGTTCTCTTAATTTCCCGAATTTACATTTTGGTCCCTAAAAGTTATAATTTGTGCAATTGAGTCCCTTAACGTTTTCCGATCGCTGTGCTTTACAAGTATGTTTTTTTCAAGGCTACGCCTAGGGTTAATATGCATCTAGACAAGATTAAAAAGAAAAAAACGTCGTTAATCAAGGTTGACTTTCGGGTTGACTTTGGTTTTCCCCGTGTAATCTTCGTAGTTCAGGTCAACCGTCTAGGCCGGGCTAAGGGGGTTACATTTGGTGGTATCAGAGCTGAGTTCTCGAGTAATTGGGAATGGTTATGTGGGTGACATGTGTATGATTGCTTTGTATGCTTTTTTAGTGAAAGTTTGATGTGTGAATTGTAAAGTATGTTGCAATTGTGATGCTATGCTGTGTTGAAGCATGTTAGAGGGACCCATTGCCATATCAAAACTAATGAAATGAATTGTTTTTGAAAAATGAGCTTGAGTGCTTGGATTACTTACCTTGTTGGGCCTAATTATGTTTATTGCATTTGTGTTAGTGCATTGTTTTAGTGAATGGGACCTCGTAGAGAGACGAGGATTAATACGCGAGCTATGGCTCAGAACGAGAATGAAGAGAATGCTGATAATGTAGTGGATTTACCTCCTCCTCCTGGTGGTGGACCACCTAGTGGTGGTGGTGCTGGAGGTGATGGAGCTGGTGTTGGTGCTGGTGCTGGGGTCGCTGGACCTGAAGCTGGGCAGGGGCAAGCTGCTCTTGACATGACAGTTCTGATACAAGCTATTGCTGGAGCCTTTCAGGCGGCAGTAGCTGGAGCTCATGGAGCTGGGCATCAGGGAGATGCTAATGCTAGACTACCTTTGGAACGTTTGCGCAGTCTGGGAGGGAATGAGTTCAGAGGTTTGTCTGCTGAGGGTTCTGAATCTTTGTTGGAAAGTACCGAGAGGATTTTGGGACAAATGAACTGCAATGATATGCAGAAGTTAGGATGTGTGGTATCGCTGTTACATGATGATGCGTATACCTGGTGGACGACCGCTGTCTCCGGGATAGAGGAAGTTGATGTGACTTGGACGTTCTTTCTGAACGCATTCAAGCGGAGGTATCTAGGTGTGCGATACCTGGATGAAAAGAAAAGAGAATTCATGTCTCTGAGACAAGGAAGTATGACAGTAGCTGAGTACGAGATTCAATTTGTCCGTCTCAGTCAGTACGCACCTGAGATTATCCCTGATGAGCGGGAGAGGTGTGAACGTTTCCGTTATGGTTTGGTGACGGATGTAAAGACCTATATGCTTGCAACTGAGTACACTGATTTTGATGTGCTGGTTAGTAGGGCAAAAGATATTGAGCAGAACCTGGGTTTGTCTTCCAGGAGTGCTGGTTCTGGCTCGAGCAAGCGAGCTGCTGAGTATAGTTCCGGTGGTGGACGGAACAAGAGAGGACGAGATAGGAGGTATCAGTCTTTTGCTAGGCGTGGTGGTGGAGGGCATGGTGCGCCTGTTCAGGGAGACAGGGCGAGAGCTGATCAGAACACATGCTGGGCGTATGGATCGCGTGGCCATTTGAGGCGTGATTGTCCTCGAGCAGCGAGGGAGGTTCAGGCTCCTGTTGTTGTGGCTGGTAATTCGTGCTGGAATTGTGGTTCGGCAGACCACATGAGGAGGGAGTGTCCTTTGTTGGTCGGTGGTGGTCAGGGACGTGCTCCTGGAGTTGTTTCACCATAGAGAGGTCGTGGGCGCGGCCGTGGTAACTTCCAGCGTAGAGATGATGGCGGAAGGAATGTGGCGCATGTGGTGGCTGTCCAACCAGAGGGTGGTGGCCAGGCTCGAGTGTATGCGCAGCGAGAGGGGAGAAATGACACGGATGTGATCGCAGGTACCTTCACTTTGCAATCCTTGTCATTACTTTCCTTGATTGATTCTGGATCTACACACTCATACATATTGCGTGAGCATGCTCAATTGCTTGGTTTGCCTGTTGAGTCTTTGGATGTTGGTATGCGTGTAACTAGTTCGTTTGGTGAGACTGTTGTGACATGGAAGTTGTATAGGAGGTGTCCCTTGGTTGTGCAAGATCATGTTTTTCATGTTGATCTTATGGAATTGCCATTCTATGGTTTTGACGTAATCCTTGGTATGGATTGGCTTGTTGAACATCGAGCTGTGGTGGGTTTTGAGAACAAGCGAGTTTCGCTAAAGCTTGCGGATGATTATGAGGTAGTGGTGGTTGGTGAGAATGTGAAGTTTCTTGCCAATGTGGTGTCTTCCTTGGAGGCGAGCCGGATGCTGAGGCAAGGTTGTGAAGCCTACCTAGCCTTTGTGATGAATCCTAGCTCTAAAGAGTTGCGAGTGCAAGATATCAGGACTGCGCGAGAGTTTCCTGGTGTGTTTCCGGAGGAGTTACCTGGATTGCCTCCTAATCTTGAAGTGGAGTTTAGAATTGAGCTGTATGAAAATACAACTCCAGTTTCCATTACTCCTTATCGAATGACACCTAAGGAGTTGAAAGAGCTGAAGACGCAACTTCAGGAGTTTCTTGATCGTGGTTTCATTCGGCCGAGTGTGTCACTTTGGGGTGCACCGGTCTTGTTTGTGAAGAAAAAAGATGGCACTATGAGAATGTGCATCGATTACCGTCAGCTGAACAAGTTGACTATCAAGAATCGGTATCCATTGCCGAGGATTGATGATCTTTTTGATCAATTTCGGGGAGCGGCTGTGTTCTCTAAAATTGACTTAAGGTCAGGGTACTACCAGTTGAAGGAGAAGGATGTGGATGTGCCAAAGACAACCTTCAGAACGAGGTATGAGCATTATGAGTTCCTTGTGATGCCGTTTGGTTTGACGAATGCTCCTGCAACTTTCATGGACATGATGAATAGAGTGTTCCATGAATATTTGGACAAGTTTGTGGTGGTGTTCATTGATGATATCCTCGTGTACTCTCATATTGAGGAGGTCATAGGGATGTGTTTGAGTGGTTAATTGTATGTTAAACCAGCAAAATATGCACTTTCTGGGCAATCCGTATCGGAACGGGCACCCGCGTTTCGAAACGGGGGCCTGTAATGGCCTTCGTGTATCGAAACGGGTAGAGGCCGTTCCGAAACGAATTGGCCACTGCCAAGCCCTGTTTCGATACAGGTCTCGAAACGAACCCGTGTTTCGGAACGGTCAACCCCCGTTCCGAAACAGATGACCGTTGGTCACTGATTTGAATGGTTTGAGGTTTGCAAGCTTTACGTTTTAGTCCTGAATCTTGTGTTTGCAATTGCTTGAGTTTGAGATGTCCGTTAAAGGTGAAATTTGACAGGGAAAATGTGATATGATTAATTTCATATTGGTAACTTTAAAATCGTTTAAGTCCTCTAAATTTCCCGAATTTACATTTTGGTCCCTAAAAGTTGTAATTTGTGCAATTGAGTCCCTTAACGTTTTCCGATCGCTGTGCTTTACAAGTATGTTTTTTAAAGGCTACGCCTAGGGTTAATATGCATCTAGACAAGATTAAAAAGAAAAAAAAGGGTCGTTAATCAAGGTTGACTTTCGGGTTGACTTTGGTTTTCCCCGTGTAATCTTCGTAGTTCGGGTCAACCGTCTAGGCCGGGCGAAGGGGGTTACAAAATCCATTTATAATACTTTAATAAAGGATTGAAAACTTGGGAATTTCAGTAAAGAACTGAGTATTTAGAGGAGAAGAACAATCTTACCTCTAAATGATGATTTTTCCTTGATTTGGGCCAAATTCCATGAAAATTCAATGTGGAAATCAAAAGGATTTGATGTGAGATTGATTAGGAACCAATAGGTGATGGAAATCTCATCAATTGAAGTGAAAATCTATGTGAAAGTTGCTGGAGAAAAGGTGTTTGGATGATGGGATTTTGAGAGAAAAAGAAATGAGAGAAAATTAGAGAAAGGTAGTTATGAAAATTAAAAAGTAGTTTTCCTTTTCTTTTATTTAATTAAAAAATTAATTAAATCACCCAAATTAAGGAAAAATATCTGGAGAAAAACATTTTGGGTAATTAGCTCCTTAAAGATTCAAAGTTTCAATCCTTTACAAAACAGTCACTACTAAACTTTACAAAAATCGCATTTTGGTCACTACACCGAAATGTAGTATTTCCAAACCTTATTTTGTAAAATTGATTTCACCACTCTCATATATATATATTAAATGAGGATTTTTAGATATTTTTCTATATTTTTAAAGCATCCCGAACTAGGCTTTCCCTAAAACCTCATTTTATATTCGAACCGTTTCTCAGACCGGTCCGGTCAAACCCTAAACTTCTAAGCCCAAAATTAGGGCGTTACACTAACCAAGATCCACGAAAATCTCCAAGATCTCTTCCAAAATCTTGAGTTTTAAGCCAAAATCTTGTTTCCAACATTAAAACCATTCATAAAACTTTAATAAATGATTGACAACTTGGGAATTTCAGTAAATAACTAAGTATTTAGAGGAGAAGAACAAGCTTACCTCTAAATGATGATTTCACCTTGATTTGGGCAAGTTTTCTTGAAAATTCAATGTAGAAATCAAGTGGATTTGATGAGAAATTGATTAAGAATCAAAGAGGAATTGAAATCTCATCAAATGAAGTGTAAAATCAAAGTAAATTTGCTGGAGAAAATGTGTTTGGTTGAAAGGAATTTGAGAGAAAATGAAGAGAGGGAAAATTTGTGAAAAGTAGTTATGAATAGTCAAAGTTAGTTTTTCCTTTAATTAACCTTCATTTCCTTTAATTAAAACATTAATAAAATTACCCAAATTAAGGAAAAAACTGATGAAAACATTTCGGTAAAATTAGCTCCTTAAATATTCAAAGTTTCAATCCTTTACAAATCAGTCACTATTTCACTTTTGCAAAAATTGCGATTTGGTCACTATTCCGAAATGTAGTATTTCCAAACTTCATTTTGTAAAATTGATTTCACCATTCTCTTTCATATAATAAATGAGGATTTTTAGATATTTTTCTATATTTTCAAAGCATCTCGAACTAGGTGTTCCCTAAAACTCCCTTTTAGGTTCGAACCGATTTCCAGACCGATCCGGTTCAGACCCTAAACTTCTAAGCCCAAATTTGGGGTGTTAATCAAGGTTGACTTTCGGGTTGACTTCTAAGCCTAAACTTCTAAAACTCCCTTATTGTTTTCCGATTGCTGTCATTTTGTAAAAAAATGGTCGTTAATCAAGGTTGACTTTCGGGTTGACTTTGGTTTTCCCCGTGTAATCTTTGTAGTCCGGGTCAACCTTGATTAACGACCTTTTTTTTTCTTTTTAAACTTGTCTAGATGCACATTAACCCTAGGCATTCTCTTGAGATAAGCATACTCAAAAATCACAGCAATCGGAAAACAATAAGGGACCCAATTGCACAAAATACGAATTTAGGGACCAATTTGTAAATTCTGAAAATTAAGAGGACTTTACCAATTTTTAAGTTACCATTATTAAATTAGTCATGTTTCACGCCTCACTGCCAAATTTCATCTCAAACGGACATCTCAAACTCAAGCAATTGCACACACAAGAATCGGGACTAAAACGTAAAGCTTGCAAACCTCAAAACCATTCAAATTTTATGCCCAACGATCAGGTGTTCCGAAACGGGTCTAGGCCGTTCAGGAACACCCCTTGGCAGTAGCCAAAGTGTTCAGAAACGGGTCTAGGCCGTTCAGGAACACCCCTTGGCAGTAGCCAAAGTGTTCAGAAACGGGTCTAGGTCGTTCAGGAACACCCTGGCCAAAACAAGGGCCTGTTTCGAAACAGGCAAGGGTGTTTCGAAACACCCTGCCCAGAAACAGCAGATAGGCCTGTTTTAACACCTTTAAACCCCATCAAACACGCTCCAAACCATTCCACAATAAATCAACAACATGCCAAGCATCATACCTACCAATTTGCATCAAAATCTAGATACAAAACCACCCCTAGGTGCACCAACTCATTCAACACATCCAACACTCAATCATGCTTTTAAAACAAGAAGCATAGCATAACGACTTAAGAATAAGAAGACTCAACGTTGCAAGCATTAAACCACATAGTTCAAAATCATAAACCAAACTTGTCCAACATACACAATCTCATTAAACATCAACATAAGAGATTCTCCCCCCCATTGCCTTTATTATCTATAGCTATTAACCGAGACATACATCTCAAATGGAGCTCTCCTTGAATACCTTGCTTCTCGCTGTCCCAACTTCAAATATCTGCATTGATGGACAAAAAGGAGCGTAAGCACATAATGCTTAGTGAGGAATGCTCAAAACCAAAACACCATCAATGCAGCGAGTCATAAAACCTCTTTTAAAAGCATCAGAATTCGATAAACCAAAGCAATGTTTGAAAACCCCTTTAGACAACATACTTTAAATCATGCATTGCTCAAATATGAAAACCAACCCTTAGCTTAGAAGAGCTAAGTAATTCACTTCAAAGCACAACCTTGCAAAACCATCAATTTAACCATTCCATGCATGAACATCATATGCAAAGTTAAATACAAGATCCTTGGAAAACACTTCCACTTCACATCATACTTGAAAACCATTTCAAAGCAAGAAACCTTTGAAAACCACTTACTCATTCAAACTATCTCATGCATTAAACAAATGCAACATATGAACCACAAAATCAATATTTGCATTTCATGCCTTTAAAAACAAGTCTTCGCAAGACTACAATGCACTTAAGAGATTTCATGCACACATGCACCCTTCTCATTAGAGAATAAACTCTTGTTCAAGCTAACAAGTAAACATGCATTCATAAAACATTACACCCTTCTCATGCAAACATGCATCATTTCAAGCATCTCATGCTTCATCATATTCAAGAACATTATATTGGCTTCCAAGTGATAATTCACAAACCATCATAACACAAGACACAATCGGATACGCGGATCACAAGCGTTGTCCCCACGCTTCATACACACTACCAATCACAAGGTCCTCATATGGACTTTTAAACACCATATGACCTTAACATTCACAAGGTCCTTAAATGGAATTTTAACCACCATTATGACCTTACCATACACAAGGTCCTCATATGGACTTTTAAACACCATATGACCTTAACATTCACAAGGTCCTCAAATGGAATTTTAACCACCATTATGACCTTACCATCACTCATTGGTAGTTGTATAACATCACTAACGAGATCACGGGACATACAAGATCCACACATGGACTTTACACCACCATTGTGATCTTACCATACACAAGGTCTTCAAATGGAATTTTAACCACCATTATGACCTTAATGTATACAAGGTCCTCATATGGAATTTTAACCACCATATGACCTTAACACAAGACCCACCCATGGACTTTTAAACACCATGGTGTTCTTAACCATCTCGTTAGTGTACTTGGATGGAGTTACCGGTTCAATCACAACCACTCCACATCCAAGGCGACTTTATTCACGGTGCACCCAATCCTATAGCCGGCTAACTATATCCGATTCAAGTAACCAAGAACCACTTACATCACTTGCCAATATAACCAATTTACCATATTAATCCATTGTTTTACAAGCATAACCAAAATGCCAAAACCACCAATTACCATCATCAATCCACTGTTTTGAAGCATTAAACAAAGCCATTAAACAACATGCAACACTATGCATCAATTCCACAATTCCAAAGTACAAAACCAAGGATCTCTTACCTTGAGCATCCTTCACACATGGCTTTCAAAACCAACATTAAACCATGCTAAAATATGCTTTCAAAACAGAATTTAAAACATGCAAATCACATGCATTGCATCCAACAATCACAAGTGCTTTAAAAACCAAAACATAACACAACCAAGAGAGAAATTCTATTTACTTACTCTTGAGCTTAGCTAAGTTGTTTAGACTTAAACTAAGCTCCCAAAACCTTCAAACCTTTGTTTTAAAGCTGAAAACCCAACTTCACTCACCGATACACAAAACAAGGCTAGCCAACAAGCCTTCCAAGCATCCGAAACCTTCAACGCCTCCTCTATTGCTCACGGATCATTCTCCCTTGTTTCAAGCACATAACAACAGAGAATTAATGCATCATTATGCATTAAAAACACCAGCAACACACCTAAACTCGCTGCTCTTTGCAAAACCAACATTTCGGCTACCAAACACAACCGAAATCACATCCAAACACTTCCAAAACTTAACCCAGCCAAGATCCATCACTTCTAACCATCTTTAAACATCAATTAACATCCAAAATGATCCCAAACACGTCCTTATACCTCCAGCTATAGCAGAACATCAAGATCACCCCAAAAACCATCATAAACTCAAACAAAACTTAGGAAAATCAACCTACCCGAGATTGCATTGATTAAACCTCAATTTCTCATCAACTATACATCCATTTTACATTAAAAACACACCTCAAAACAGTGCCCAACCAATTCATACGAATTTCATCAAAAACTAACCAAATCTTGCATTTTAAAGCCAAGATCAAGAACACAACTACAAAACCTTTATTAAAACACAAATCAAGGATTGAGAACTTGGGAATTTCAGTAAAGAACTGAGAATTTAGAGGAGAAGGACGTTCATACCTCTAAACTTGAGTTTCTCCCTTTTTGGAACCACAATTCTTGAAAATCCAATAAGCAAATGCTAAGGTTTTGTTGTAGAATTGATTGGAGATCAAATGAGAATTAAAATCTAATCTTTAGTTGTCAAAATCAGAGAGAATTTTGCTGGAGAAATGTGTTTGGGTTGAGAGAAAAGTTGAGAGGAAAGAAAATGGAAATTTAGAGAAAAGTTAGTTAAAAATGCCAAAATATCTTTTCCCTCCTTTTGCACTTAATTAAAAACCATTAATTAAATTGATTAATATTCAGAAAAATCTGGAGAAACTCTTTTGGGTAAATAGCTCCTTAAAGATTCAAAGTTTCAATCCTTTTTAAAACAGTCACCCAGTTTTCAAAAATTACATTTTGGTCACTAACCCAAAATGTCACTCTTCCAAACCTCATTTTGTAAAATTGATTTCACCTTTCTCTCATATATAATAAAAGAGGATTTTAAGACATTTTTCCATATTTTTAATGCAACCCAAACTAGGCTTTCCTAAATTCACCCTTTTATATTCGAACCGCAACCCGACCGGTCCGGTCCAAACCCAAAACTTCTAAGCCCAAAATTGGGGTGTTACAACTCCCCCCCTTAAGAAATTTCGTCCTCGAAATTTCAACTGGCGAAAAGAGAACAACCAAACTTCTCAAGCAACACACAAGGCAACACAGGAGACTTAACCACCACTGAACACTCTCCTCACAAAACTCCACCAACCCAACACCAACACACACTGTTCACGAATTCCAGAACACTCAGATGTTAACCACATCTTAACCTTTCACACTTCCGGACTGCACACAGCCCCAACAACAACCTGAAGAACCTCCAACTTTTACAGCATACACCACCTCAACTCATAACTCCCAAAACTCGTACACACGGTGACACCAACCAATCCAGTTCAGCCACCATGTGACCCACAACCTTCACTGCCTCTAAAACCCCTTGCACAACTGCTCAACCTCTTCCAAAGGTTACCACATCAAGCAAAAATTCTTAAGCATCAACTGCTTATTCAAACTTCTCAACGTAATGCTGACATTCCTTCACATCCGCCGCTATCATTACCATAACGATTCACCAGAACTACTCACCTAACACCCGAAAATCACATCACAAAACCCCAACCTTGACTCCGCCAGCCGTTCCATACACCACCAGCTGTCTTCAGACGGAATTTACTCATACACAACTAGCCAACCACTTCTCACAAGAACCCGTCCAACCAACAATGGCCTTTGATCTTACATTGCCTTTCCACTTCAAGTTTTTGACTACAACATTTGCCTTACTGGAACATCGCCCAACTTATACATACATATTTAGGTTACGAAACTTCTATTCTCCCAAGCTAACCCCTTTCTACAACCCACAACACAACCTCTTCTCAACTCTTCGAAGGTTGCTACGAACCATCACCTACAAAAACAACCCTTCTACTACAACATCAATGCCAAGTTACCTCAGCACTTTGGAAACACATCCTGCAACATCACTTAACACCAAGAAACTACCACTTCTACTAGCTATCCACAACCACCTTGACTGATTCTAACCTCAACCAGTAATCTCCTCACCACCATACCGCTAAACTCATTAAGCGCCAAACACCTTCCTCCTACCAACATGCTATAATGCACTCACTATCACTGACAACTCGCTTAATACCCTCCAATACTTCTAACATTCCCCTAGCACCAACATAACTTTTAAAACCCATCATCCAACTTAACCCTATCACAACACTAACGGACCCGATTAACTATCAGCGAGTGTGAACGTTCGTATGCATGGTCACCAATATGCCCTATCAATGCCTGATGTACATGCATGCAAAACCTCTAATGTCATGTCACATGTATGCATGCACCAGTACATATATAATATAGCATATAACAAATGATTTTAACTGTGCATGTATGTCGGTTCACTCCCACCAATAACATCCTCAGAATCCACCTAAAACAACCTCCTATCTCACTTCCAACTTGACCAACTCCATCATTCTTTCAACCCACTATCCACAAGATACTCACTAATGCCCTCTTCACACTAAAGTTGTTTTCAAAACATCACCAACTACTACCCCAAGCATGCTAGCTACGAGACCATACCCACTACACAAGGGAAATACCAACTGAAACCAAACTAAGGTAACTAAGGCAAAGATTACTTAACAAGGTTACCTGTAAACACCTCATTACCCCAGAGCTTCAACAGACGAGCTCTCTTCCTCGCAGAACCATCATTCTCCAGCCGCACTGCTGCAACATCAGCTAACACATTAAGGTCACCACCATCTCCCTGCGGTAAAGAACCCTGACTACCCCGAGCCAACTTCAAACAATTACGTCTCAAATGTCCAACAGACCCACAATTCCAACAAGATTCATTCTGCAAGCTCCTCACACCTTTCTGCCCTTCCTGCCACCTTCGAACCTTGTCTTGGCCGTGCCCACGACCCTTCAGAGACCCTTCTGCTACCACTGAAGCTGATCTCAACACTTGAGGACAATCCCGCTTCACATGTTCTTTAGAACCACAGTTCCAACAAACACCTGCGCCCCAACAACCTCCAACATGGCGCCTTCCACAACGGTCACACACTGGTAGCTGAGCTTCCACTCCTTGATCATGCAGCACTTGCCCCAGATTTGCACTACCACCCAGACTTCGATTCAAGCAAAACCTTCTATCACGTAGCCTCTTACGCTGACCGCTCTCGAGGTCAGTACCCACAACTCTCTCGCTTAAACTTTTCTCACCTTTATAAACTGAAACCACACCCTCACATTGCTTAACCCTTGGGAATTTCTCTCCAAGATACCTTTCATAAAAGGCAGACACAAAGAAGTCCCAATCTATATCGTGGATGTGCGATGCCACCACCACAGATGTCCACCAGGCACAAGCGTCCTCCAACATCAATGAGACAACACTTCCCAGCTTACAGGCATAGTCACAACCCTCATGATCCAAAATCAGAATTACACTGGCCAACCAGGCCTCGAACGTTTCAGGCGTCGAACCATGATACTCCACAGCTCCCAAATCATGTAAACGCTGTTTCAACAAACCCGCACATCCCACAGCCGGCACGTCTACAGGCCTTACTTTTTCCACAGCCTGAGATGTTCCCAACACCTCTTGAACTACAGGTGATGAACTCTTCATCACAGAACCAGCTTCTTCCTCCTGCCTTACAACCTCAAATTCAGGCACTGAAGACTGAGACGAAACACCTCCATTAAAACGTGAATTCCACGCCTTAACAACCTACTCTAAAACAGCAACCATCTCACCCAACTGCCATTCTCTCATCGATTTCACCATGCTATTAACAACAAACAATCATAACAAAACAAACAAATCGATCAGACCAGCTTTAAGCAAGGATTCAAAGCTCCAACTCCAAAATAACACAATAGCTATAATAATAAGGCAATGGGTATCCCGAATTCTCCCCTTTTACATGACATAACAGTCAATAAAAACATGGATATCACAACATTGAGCATATCAATCAACATATTTCGATCATGCTCTCATCAAACAACATTCACTCGCAACAGCATAATATCAACATATCATACCCATCACACTTTCATCATTCATAAAACCAGCTCACATCACCAGCATATCACCAGCACAAATCCACATTAACTCAATGAAGATTCACAAACAAAAAGCATGCTAAAAACATCAACAACTCGTTCACAAGCACACATTTCAACCGACTTTCAACCACACATCAGAATAAACATCAAACACATATTACAACAATTTACCATTACCCCCAAGCTTTCGCAACTCAGCTCTGATACCACCAAATGTAACCCCCTTAGCCCGGCCTAGACGGTTGACCCGGACTACGAAGATTACACGGGGAAAACCAAAGTCAACCCGAAAGTCAACCTTGATTAACGACCCTTATTGTTTTCCGATTGCTGTGATTTTTGAGTATGCTTATCTCAAGAGAATGCCTAGGGTTAATGTGCATCTAGACAAGTTTAAAAAGAAAAAAAAGGGTCGTTACTCAAGGTTGACTTTCGGGTTGACTTTGGTTTTCCCCGTGTAATCTTCGTAGTCCGGGTCAACCGTCTAGGCCGGGCTAAGGGGGTTACATCATAAAACCTTCTTAAAAATGTAGACACAATTCGATAAACCAAAGTATTGATTGAAAATATCCTTTGAAACACCATTGCTTTAAAACATGCATTGCACAACAAGAAAACCAACATTTAGATTTGAAACACTAACAACTCACCCCAAACAACATCCTTGCAATTACTACCATTTAAACCTTTTCATGCACAAACACCTCATGCAAAGTTTAAACCAATTTCCTTGGAAATCACTTCCACTTCACACTATACCTTTCTCATGCTTGATAATCGTTTCAAAGCAAAATACCTTTTGGAAACCATATGTCCCCTCTATCTATCTCATGCTTTCAACCAATGCAAAACTCATGGCAAAGCCACACATGCTTGTTACTCAAAAACATTTTAATAAACTCAAAACCTCATTTGCATAAGCAAATCACCATTTTGAAAGCCACATGTACCATCTAGATAACACATGCATACAACCTATGCAAATCTCATGGCAAGGTCACATATGCTGATACACAAGAGCATCTCATAAAATTATTATCTCATATGCATTTCTCATACATACAACATCACAAGCATTGGTACATGTGACACATTTCATTCTCATATATTGGCATTTTTATATATTCTACTGTACACGGATATGCGGACAGCTTGACTCGAGGTCAAGTCCTACCCCGGTGGGATCTCGCCACCGGCTCTCATGGCGGTATCTACCCTCGCCACTAAGCTTGGGTATTTCACCAAGTCCTACTACGATGGAATGCCCCTCATCGATTTCACATGGCAATAACTCTTGTTGCCAAAAAGCTTGGTCTCTCACCAAGTCCTACTCCAATGAAAATCCCATCATTGGTCTCATGGAAATAACTCTTGTTGCCAAAAAGATTGGATAATTCACCAAGTCCTACTCCAATGAAAATCCCATCATTGATCTCTCTCTTTGGGACGACACCCAAGAGCACGTACGGATTTTTAGTTTATAGTGCACTCTACATCCTATTGATCGATCAATATATTCGGTAATCTGTACATCATCTATGCCAATATATATCATGTTAAACATCAACACATTCGCTGTTTTTAAAGCATGCAACACCTTCAAGACCAAAAAGCCGAACAAAGCATTTGAGACACAAATTGACAACTCATGCTCACAAGGAATATCAATTTCATGCATCTTTCCTCAAACCAAGTTTGTCAACCAACTCACATGCTTTTAAACCATGCTCAACAACAACTTAAACCATATTATCAAATCAAACACATCAAAACCCATTTTGATAGTTTTCAAAACAATAATAGCACAATTGAGAGAAAATTCCACTTTACTTACTTCCGAACTTAAACCGGCGTTTCAAGCCTAAATTTAAGTTACCAAACCTCTTTTCAAAACCATTCCAAAGCTGGAAATCATGATCTCACTCACCGATACACAAAATTATGCTAGCCGACAAGCCTCCCAAGCGTCCGAAACCTCCAACGCCACCTCTATCGCTCCCGGATCATTCTCCCCTGTTTTTAACACATAACAACAGAGGATTAATGCATCACCATGCATTAAAATCACCAGCAATACAACCTAAACTCGCTGCTCCACTCAAGAACCTCATTTCGACCACAAAAAAAACCGAAATCACCTCCAAACTCTCCCAAAACAAAGCCCAGCCAAGATCTATCAATTCTAACCTTTTATAAACATCAATTAACAACAAAAAGCAACATAAACATGACTTTATACCTCCAGCAACAGCAGATCACCAAAACCACCCAAAAAACCACCATTCTAGCAAGCAAAACTTAGGAAAACAAACCTATTCGGGATTTGATTGATAAAACCTCATTTGTAGCATCAATTAACATCCAAAATACATTAGAAAACAACCTCAAAACAGAGCCTAACCAAGATACACAAAAATCTCCAAGATCTCTTCCAAAATCTTGAGTTTTAAGCCAAAATCTTGTTTCCAACATTAAAACCATTCATAAAACTTTAATAAATGATTGACAACTTGGGAATTTCAGTAAAGAACTGAGTATTTAGAGGAGAAGAACAAGATTACCTCTAAATGATGATTTCACCTTGATTTGGGCAAGTTTTCTTGAAAATTCAATGTAGAAATCAAGTGGATTTGATGAGAAATTGATTAAGAATCAAAGAGGAATTGAAATCTCATCAAATGAAGTGTAAAATCAAAGTAAATTTGCTGGAGAAAATGTGTTTGGTTGAAAGGAATTTGAGAGAAAATGAAGAGAGGGAAAATTTGTGAAAAGTAGTTATGAATAGTCAAAGTTAGTTTTTCCTTTAATTAACCTTCATTTCCTTTAATTAAAACATTAATAAAATTACCCAAATTAAGGAAAAAACTGATGAAAACATTTTGGTAAAATTAGCTCCTTAAATATTCAAAGTTTCAATCCTTTACAAATCAGTCACTATTTCACTTTTGCAAAAATTGCGATTTGGTCACTATTCCAAAATGTAGTATTTCCAAACTTCATTTTGTAAAATTGATTTCACCATTCTCTTTCATATAATAAATGAGGATTTTTAGATATTTTTCTATATTTTCAAAGCATCTCGAACTAGGTGTTCCCTAAAACTCCCTTTTAGGTTCGAACCGATTTCCAGACCGATCCGGTTCAGACCCTAAACTTCTAAGCCCAAATTTGGGGTGTTACACACTATGCAAACTCTCTCAAAATCTAGTCGTGAACCTCGGATCTCTGTCTAACACTATAGATTTCAGTACACCATGCAATCTGTTGCGTGTAAAACTGTCTATCGTAATGTAGTGCAAGTGTACACGACGCAAGTAGTAAAGTGATACTGAAGTATCAGATATCGTCTCCACAGGGACTGAGCCAATAACTTCACCTTGAATTACTGCACGAAAGTAAAGAAAATAGTTTAAGATGTTGTCACGAAGATAATAAAGAATACTGGAAAATAAGATTGAAATAATCAAGATAGAGAGAATGGGCTGGTATTGAATTGCTCAGTAGTGCAGGTATTGCTAAGTCTAGGAAAATCTGCTCCGTCGATGTCCCCGTCGCGGCAGCACCTGTCGCGGCAGCGGTCCGTTGGTTATCGCGGCAGCAATTACTCAACTCAGTACTTCAAGTTTGGCATGAATGCTTGCTGTGCCTTGGCCTATCCCTAGGTCCAAGTCTGTCGATGAACACGTCTTTGATGATACCTCCCAGCGTGAATCGAAGGATGAACACCGATGTTGTTGAATTCTTCTTTAGCCACTTAACCTCGTCCTATCCCTAGGTCCGAGATAGTTCAACTATAAACTAGAGAACTCGCACTTATTCCTTTCGTATACTTAACTCTCCCGATATTAAGTAAATAGATAACCTCACAATGCTCTCCCGATGCTCTTGTAAGATGTTAAAACCAGAATAAGAGAACTTGAAGTAATTTTATTGAACAAAGAAAATCCTAAAACAAAAGCAACCCTTGCAACTACTTTACAAATCAACCCGTGGCCCTAGGGGGAATTTAGAACATGTTGAGAAGGGGAAAACTGCTAGGGTTTGGGAAGAAGGCTAGAGATAGGTGATGTCCTCCCCTAGGTTGAATTACATTCCTTTTTATAGGCCTTGGGTTCAAGTTTTCTAATATGGAAGGAATACAACTTTAAATCAAAGTACAACTCTAATAAAGACTAAATCTTTAGAACAACAGTCTTTAATTCGTCCTTCCTTCTTTCTTGGGATATCTTCCTTGAACCTTGGGCTTGGCCTTCATTCTGATCTAGGACTCGGAAAAATATAGGAGTACTCCACGACAGATGGGCTTAATTTTCTCTCTCTGTCGAGGCCCACTTTGCTTCTTCTCCTCAAAACTGCTGTCGTTCTTGGCTGTCACGGCGGCAACCATGGCAGTATCGTCCTCCTCGACTGCTCATCCAGTTCCAGCTTTTCTGTATCTCTGCCCAGATCATGCTTCTCCATCCGCTACGACAACAACCTGCAAAAGCAACCAATTTCAGTAGAAACTGTGCCATTTAATATATTTGTGATGTGAAACTGAAATCTAACCTAAATGCAATGAATTATGCTTGAATGTAGCAGAAATATGGGTTAAATAGGGGGTAAAATATAGAACTTTTACACACTCAACACACCCCCAAACTCAAGTTTTTGCTTGCCCTCAAGCAATTCAGTCCTAACAAAGAAAATAAAATTTTTATTTGGCTTAAAACAATGAACTTTCCCTTACCTACCATTTCATTCCCTATTGCAAGTAACACCTTGTCGGATAGTTTAGAATTGATTCGGAACCATGCTATAATTCTTCGTGTAGTGTGTGCATGCTTTGTGAACAATTATATGCCTAGACTTACTTAGCTTACTAGAATAGCTGAAACTTCTAACTTGAATTTTTATGCCAAAGTTCATCTTTTTGGAGGAAATTTTTAGGTTCCTTTGGTTCGGACTCGATTCTATTTTTCAAGCTTTAAGTTTGACTAGAGCCGGTTTCGGGCACCTCTAGCTAACTTCCTAGAGCCGGTTTCGGGCACCTCTAGGGCTATTGAGTCTATTTTTCTTAACTTCTTTCCTAGAGTCAGTGTTAGGCACCTCTAGGGGCTATTCAAGTACTAAGCTTTTCCCTATTCTAGTTTACCAGTAAAGTTCTAGACAGTATAAGAGTCACAAATGGTGTTTAAGTTTCAGAACTATAGCAAGGCTCTAAACTGTTCCTAAAACTATCTTAAAAGTGCTGCCACGATAGAGGCTGTCACGGCAGGTAAGTTCAGTTCAAAAGACTTAAGCCAAAAAAAAAATTTCATCCTCAATTTTTTTAAGACCAAAAATAACTAAGTAAAAGACACAAATTTAAAACTAAATAAGACTCCATTAATGGAGGGATGCCACCCCCAAACTCAAGGGTTGCATTGCCCTCAATGCAAAATGACAGATAACAAAAAAAAATGAAAGTACATCACAAAATATATAAAGGCAGACAGCAAAATAAGTTAAGAAACTCAAATTTTATGCGCTGTCGTCACTGCTGCTGCTGACTCGGATCTGTCGGTGGGCCTTCTTAACTGGCTGGCGGCTGGGGGAGGCTGATGTGTTCTTGGTTTTGGCATCCCTCGGGGGTTGAATTCTGGTAAGAGAGATGTGAGGAGGTTTCTCCACTACCTGAACATCAGAGCTGCTGCTGCTCTCATCGCCGCTGTCCCCGCCGCTGCCGCTGATGCTGCCGTTATCCTTCTTATTCTTATCTGCCATCCTCTTCTGTCGTTTGACCAGTGTGAACTCCTTGGCTAGATTCCTCTTAACAGAGGGTTCGTTGTCACTTTCCTCCCAAACAGAAGAAGAAGAAAAACCGGCGATGAATGCATCGAGTTCTTACGAGGTCATTCTTCTCTTAGTTCCACAGGCAGAGGTATTAGCTGCACGGTTGCTGCCTGCAGCTGTCGTGGCAGGGGTAGGTGTGGATTCTGTAGACGGTGTCTTGGGTGTGGCAGCTGGTGTAGGGGTATGGGCAGGTGTGGTAGCAGCAAAATAGTGGGAAGGAAAGGTAGGAAAAACAACATCAGGGAAATTTAAAGAGTTTTGGATGAAAGTTACCGTAGCTGTGGTGAAATCCCTGATGAAGGTCATAAGACCTAGCTGCCGTTCCTCCATTTTCTGTATGGCAGCAAGAATCTGGGAGGAGGAGTCAGTCGGGGCTGCTGCTGCTGTTTGCTGCCTGGCTTCTGTGGCAGCAGGTTCAGTGTCTGTCGGTTCTGTCATCTCTGCTGCCCTGGCAGTGGGGTCGAAGGATGACAGCGGGGTGGCAGCAGTCAGTTCCATCAAGCTGAGCACATTTTTGTTGGTCCATCCCTTCCCTTGGACTCTTAGATCGGTGGTAACTTCAGGCACATTATGACCGCGACAAAGGGCTGTGATGAGGTAGGGAAGGTAGAGTGGTCCCATCGGCCGGTGTGCACACTCCAAAATGCTTTACCGGATGAAGCTGCCCACATTAATAGGCCTCTCATGTAAAATGGAATGAATGAGGGCTAACCTAGGCTGATCGACAATGGTATTGTGCGAGGTTGGCATGATTCACTTTTTAATAAAAGCGTTCCACAGTTTGGCCTCCGGCAGAAGTTGAGTTCTCTTTACCGTCCTCGGGTTCTTTGGATCTGTATTCCACTGAGTACCTTCCTCCGTGAGCTCTGCCATGACAGCATCATAGGCAGCAGGGTCTAGGCTGTTCAAAAATTGTTGGTGACCATCCTCGTTGCTGCCCACGTAAAATCCGTACAAGTTGTTGATGTATTCTGGCTCGAAGGGCACCTTTCGCCCTCTCACGGTGACTGCTATTGCCGTTCTGCTGTTGATGGCAGCATAAAAATCACGAACCAAAGAGACGTTCATCTCCTCTGGTTGTTCTGCAAAGATCTGCCATTGTAGGGCCCTGATTTTTGTAGCAATGAACGGCTGCAGGCCAAAATTCCCCTCCTTGGAAGTGTAGATAAATCCCTTTTCTTCCCACATATCTCGTATCTGGAACGATCGTGGGGTTGCTGCTGTCGGGGTGGAGCCTGAGGCAGCACTCCTGCGAGTGTTTCTGGAAGACATTGTTGCAAGGGTTGTAAGAAGAAAAATGAAAGCAAGTAAATATTACGAGAGAAAGCAAGTAAGAAGAGTAGAAGTGAGTGAAAAATGAAAAATGAAACGGGGTTTATATAGGGAAGAGTTTGCTGCCCGTTGGAGCTGTAACGGCAGGCGCGAATAACAGGGCCAGCTGTTACGCGGTTTCTGACGCGTCTGTCACGCGTTTCTGTGTCTGCTGCGCGTCTGTTACGCGTTTGCGTGTCTGTCACGACAACGTGTCGACAGCCTGTATTTTCCGCGTCTGTCGCGACAGCTGTAACGACAGGCTCCAAAATTTGGGCTTTATGGGCTGATGGAAGGATGTTGGGCTGAATTCACTTTTTCTTTTCTTCTTGTCTCCTTTATTTCCTAAAAAAACAATAAAAATAAAAAACATTATTTCTTAAAAATAAAATAAATCTGATTTCCTAATATATAATTAATAAATAATTAAAATAATTAAAATAAAATTAGGTTAAGTTAGGGATGCTGGGAGGGGCATCTCCTAAGGTAACCACTTCCTGCATTCTTGGGGCTTCAGTCCCCTGATAATGCTTCAATCGCTGTCCGTTGACTTTGAATTGGTGCCCGTCTTTTAGAGATCTGATCGTGATGGCACCATGGGGAAAAACCTGAACTACTTAGAATGGGCCAGACCATCTAGATTTCAGCTTACCTGGGAAGAGTTTCAACCTAGAGTTAAAAATCAACACAAGCTGCCCTCGGCAGAACTGTCGTGGCAGAAACTTTTTGTCATGCCACTTCTTGGTTTTTTCCTTATAGATTCTTGCGTTGTCATAGGCCATTGTCCGAATTTCTTCAATTTCGTTAAGATCAAGTAGCCTTTTCTGCCCTGCCTTTTCCAAGTCCAAATTAACTGCCTTGATTGCCCAGTATGCTCTGTGCTCTATCTCGACAGGTAAATGGCACATTTTCCCGTAAATCAGCCGATAAGGAGACATTCCCAATGGAGTTTTGAATACTCTCCTGTAAGCCCATAACGCATCATTGAGGTGTAAAGACCAATCTTTCCGAGTTGGTTTAACCACCTTTTCGAGAATGTTCTTGACCTCTCTGTTGGATATTTCAGCTTGTCCATTGGTCTGAGGGTGGTATGCTGTTGCAATCCAATGCTTGACACCATACTTTTTCAAGGCAGCAGCTATAACCCTATTGTCAAAATGCCTCCCTTCATCACTGATGATCGCCTTAGGGATGCCGAATCTGGAAAAAAAATGTTTTTGTGTAAAAACCTTTGAACCGTTTTGGCATCATTCTTTTGAGTGGCGATTGCTTCAACCCACTTGGACACATAATCTACTGCTAGGAGGATGTATAAGTTCCCACATGAAGATGGGAATGGTCCCATAAAATCGATCCCCCATACGTCGAAGATCTCGACTTCAAGAATGTTCTGCAGCGGCATCTCGTGCCTCCTTGAGATGTTTCCCATCCGTTGACACTAGTCACAATTATTGTAGAAGATTTGAGCATCTTTATACAGTGACGGCCAATAGAATCCTGACTGCAAAACTTTGGCAGCAGTTTTGTTGCCTCCCAAGTGTCCTCCATACTGTGAAGCATGACAGTGATGAAGTATATCTTCCTGTTCGTCCTGTGGTATGCATCTCCTTATAACCTGATCTGCACAGATTTTGAAAAGAAGAGGTTCGTCCCAATAATAATGCTTAACATCATTTTGGAACCTCTTCCTAGCTTGATAATTAAGGTCGGAAGGAATTATTCCGCTAACTAAAAAATTAATGAAATCAGCGTACCAGGGGAGTTCAGAAGACTTACCTGCTGCCATGGCTGTCGCGGCAGCAAACAACTGCTCATCAGGGAAGGTCTCCAATATGTTTGTCTCATCTACCGGTAGACTCTTTCCCTTCTCCAACCTTGACAAGTGATCTGCCACTTGATTCTCTGTGCCCTTTTTGTCCTTGATTTCAAGGTCGAATTCTTGCAGTAGTAGAATCCAACGTATCAGTCGAGGCTTTGCATCCTTCTTCGTGAATAGATACTTCAATGCAGAGTGGTCTGTATAGACTATGACCTTCGTTCCAAGTATATAAGAACGAAACTTGTCAATGGAGAATACCACAACTAATAGTTCCTTCTCTGTGGTGGTGTAGTTCACTTGGGCGTCATTCAGTGTTTTGTTGGCATAATATATGACATGAAAAAGATTGTCTTTCCTCTGCCCAAGTGTTGCACCGACTGCATAGTCACTAGCATCACACATGATCTCAAACGGCAGTTTCCAGTCTGGTGGTTGTACTATTGGGGCTGTTACCAGCTTTTCTTTCAGAACCTTGAATGCCTCAGTACATTCAGCGTTAAAGTCGAAGGGTCGGTTCTTCTCCAGAAGATGGCATAGGGGCTTGGTTATCTTTGAAAAATTTGCAATGAACCTCCGATAAAAACCAACATGTCCTAAGAAACTTCTGATTCCCTTGACTGTGGTGGGTGGCGGCAGCTTTTCGATAACTTCGATCTTAGCTCTATCGACTTCTATGCCACGACAGCTAATCTTATGGCCAAGGACTATCCCTTCATCCACCATGAAGTGACACTTTTCCCAGTTCAATACTAGGTTTGCCTTTTCACATCTCTCGAGCACTTTCTTTAGGTTGCCTAGGCAGCTCTCAAAATTGTCTCCAAAGACTGAAAAATCATCCATAAATATTTCTAGGAAATCCTCCACCATATCGGAAAATATGGCCATCATGCACCTTTGGAAGGTGGCCGATACATTACAGAGTCCAAAAGGCATTCTCCTAAAAGCATATGTTCCGTATGGGCACGTGAACGTCGTCTTTTCTTGATCTTCTGGTGCGATGGCTATTTGATTGTAACCTGAGTAACCATCAAGAAAACAATAGTAAGGTTTACCCGCTAGTCTATCAAGCATTTGATCAATAAAGGGTAAAGGAAAGTGGTCCTTCCGGGTAGCTTTGTTAAGCTTCCGGTAGTCTATACAAACCCTCCAACCGGTCACAGTCCTGGCTGGGATTAGCTCATTGTCTTCATTGGTTACCACGGTTATTCCTCCTTTCTTGGGAACGCACTGCACCGGGCTCACCCATTTGCTGTCCGAGATGGCATAGATTATTCCAGCATCTAGCCATTTGATTATCTCATTACGCACCACCTCTCGCATAGCATCATTCAGTCGTCTCTGTGCATCAATGGTCGGGTTATGATCATCCTCTAGGAGGATTTTATGCATGCATAGTGCCAGACTGATGCCTTGGATATCAGCTATCATCCATCCAATCGCCTTTTTGTGCTGCTGCAGCATCCCTATTAGCTGTTGTTCCTGTTCCTGCATCAACTTGGAAGAGATGATTATGGGCAACGTATCATTTAAACCAAGGAAGGCATATTTTAATTGCCCTGGAAGGGGCTTAAGATCTAGAACAGGGGGCTCAACAGTTGATGGCTTTTGAATTATATGGTTATCCGAGGTATAATTTAAAGGCTCGAACAACTTACCTGGATGATTACCTATCCAGTCTACCTCTTTCCGATCTTCAGTATCAGATGTATCAGATTCTGAGGAGCTGTTTTCGTCGGTGCTGTCGTGACAGTCTTCTAAATGGCTGCCGAGGCAGTGACCAATTTTGATGTCGTGGCAGCCCGACCTGATGCAGGGTTTGTCAAAGGTGATTGCAGTGATGACCTTGCACTCTTCTCCTGCATCAACATGTTTCATTGCTTGGAGAACGTTTAGCTTGATCTCTTGATCGTTCACTCTCATAATGAGTTCTCCTTTTTCCACATCAATCAGTGATCTTCCTGTGGCTAAGAAGGGTCGCCCCAGGATGATTGGTGCGTTCTCATCTACTTCACAATCTAAGATAAGAAAGTCAGCAGGAAAAATAAACTTATCCACTCTTACCAGAATATCTTCAATTTTTCCTTCTGGGTGAACGTAAGAGCGGTCTGCCAGCTGCAGTACTACTGTTGTGGGCCGAGCTTTTCCAATACCTAATTTCTGAAAAACAGATTTGGGCATTAAATTTATACTAGCACCAAGATCACAAAATGCCTTACCCACAATATTGTCTCCGATTACGCATGGTATGATGAAGCTCCCTGGATCCTTCTTCTTCTGGGTGGATACTTGTGCAAAATACTCATGCATCCATGTGTCATATTTACCGTTTCAAACTCCCCAAGTCTGGACTTCTTTGACATGGCATCCTTGAGAAATTTTGGCATAACAGGGTATTTCCCTTACAGCATCTAACAGCGGAATGTTGATATGAACCTGCTTAAAAATATCATAAATCTTCTTAAGCTGTGATTCCTGTTTCAATTTCTGTAGCCGCTGAGGGAAAGGTGGTGGGGGACGATAATCAGCAATGCGTCCTTCCCACTGCATACGGATCTGAGGAGGTTTGGGTTCATCATCTTTCTCCTCTGTCCCTTCTGCTGTCGTGACAGGCTCATCGGCAACAGGTTGCTTGTTACCTGTCGGGGCAGCTTCCTCGATAGTCGACTCCAGGGCTGGTTTCTTAACTGTTTCAGCTTCCTTCTCTGGCCCTAGTAATTTCTTCCCACTCCTAGTAGTGATGGCTTTACACTGCTCATGTGTGGGCTGTCTAGCATTTTCAGTATTGCTAGGACATCCGCCATTCTGCCTTGGTTTAACATGGTGGGAAATCTGACCCATCTGTGTCTCCAATGATTTTAGAGTAGCTTCATGATTGGTCATCCGCATCTATGTTTTGTCCATGAAAGTTTCTGTCTTCTTGACAAAGTGATTCATGTTCTCAACGTAAGTACCTGTTTGAGACATAAATGTAGCCAGAGTCTGTTCCAGTATACTATTTGAGGCAGCTGGTGGCTGTTGCTGCTACTGCTGCGGTTGCTGCCGAGTTAGCAGTATAGGTCCTCCCTGGTTCTGATTGTTCTGTGCTTGAGGATTCAGAGCATTATTAGGATTGCTCCAAGAAAACTTGGGATCCTTTCTCCAGTTGGGATTGTAGTTGTTGGAATTATAATTCTGCTTATTGTAGTTTCCAACATACTTTCCCTCTTCTAATTTTATTGGACATTCCTCCGAACTGTGATTTCCTTCACAAATTTCGCATACCTCTTCAGCAGCGTATACAGGCTGTGAATCTTCGTTCAAGAGCTTTTTCATTGCCTTAGTGAGATATGCCACCTTTGATTTCATTGTGCTGTCGGCCTCATAATCCTTTACAGCTAGAACCCGTTTACCCCCTCTTCTTGCTGTCAGAAACTGCTCCTCATTCTTCGCCAAATTTTTCAATACTGCCATTGCCTCATCTGGGTCTTTGTCCAGCAGTAATCCGTTTGCTGCTGAATCAATTCTAATACGAGTTTGTAAGTTAGCAGCATTATAAAATTTTGTTACCTGGTTCCAAACGGGGAATCCATGCATTGGGCAGTTCCGTAGAAGAGTGGTAAATCTGTCCCAGGCCTCGTGCATTAGCTCGTCTTCTTCCTGTTGAAAAGTAGCAATTTCGTTACGTAATCGCTCAGATAAGTGTGAAGGATTAAAACGAGATAAGAATTCACGAGTTAAATCTGCCCAAGTTCTAATTGAACCCGGCGTAAGTTTATTCCACCAAGTCTTTGCCCTGTCCCTCAATGAATGAGGAAATAACCGAAACCTCAGTATCTCTGGATTAACTCCTGGTAGTCTAAACGAACCACAGATCTCCTGGAATGTTTTTAGATGCTCTCTAGCATCCTCAGTAGCAGCACCACTAAATTGACCAACGTTGTTGATCATGCTGAACATGACAGGTTTCAGCTCGAAGTTGTCAACGTCTACATCTGGCAGGGTTGTTTCCAGTTCTACATGGTCATTAAGCATGTAGTCTCAGCATGACCGGCGTGCGGAAGCGACAGGAGGATCAGCAGCTTGGCCGTTCACTCCATCTCCGACAGGATTGTTATTATCCTAGAGATTCCCTTGGTTGTCCCTTCTTTCTTCACATCCTTCGTTCTCCATTGCTCTGAGTTGTTCCTCTAGGTATCCGTTCCTTTCAACGAGGTAACAGACTCTTTTCTTGAGATTGAATGTTCGTTCGGGTTCAGGATCTAACTGGTACTCCGGTTCCTTCCCCCGTTGAGATCTGCGCATACGAAAACAAAAAGACCTTGTGAAAGGTATAGGTTGAACAATCCAAGTAAAATAGAAAAATAAAACGAATGCAGTAAAAGGTAGGGTAAAGATATGTTGCCAGTCCCCGGCAACGGCGCCAAAAAACTTGTTGCGTGTAAAAGTGTCTATCGCAATGTAGTGCAAGTGTACACGACGCAAGTAGTAAAGTGATACTGAAGTATCGGATATCGTCTCCACAGGGATTGAGCCAGTAGCTTCACCTTGAATTACTGCACGAAAGTAAAGAAAATAGTTTAAGATGTTGTCACGAAGATAATAAAGAATACTGGAAAATAAGATTGAAATAATCAAGATAGAGAGAATGGGCTGGTATTGAATTGCTCAGTAGTGCAGGTATTGCTAAGTCTAGGAAAATCTGCTCCGTCGATGTCCCCGTCGCGGCAGCACCTGTCGCGGCAGCGGTCCGTTGGTTATCGCGGCAGCGATTACTCAACTCAGTACTTCAAGTTTGGCAGGAATCCATGCTGTGCCTTGGCCTATCCTTAGGTCCAAGTCTGTCGATGAACACGTCTTTGATGATACCTCCCGGCGTGAATCGAAGGATGAACACCGATGTTGTTGAATTCTTCTTTAGCCTCTTAACCTCGTCCTATCCCTAGGTCCGAGATAGTTCAACTATAAACTAGAGAACTCGCACTTATTCCTTTCGTATACTTAACTCTCCCGATATTAAGTAAATAGATAACCTCACAATGTTCTCCCGATGCTCTTGCAAGATGTTAAAACCAGAATAAGAGAACTTGAAGTAATTTTATTGAACAAAGAAAATCCTAAAACAAAAGCAACCCTTGCAACTACTTTACAAATCAACCCGTGGCCCTAGGGGGAATTTAGAACATGTTGAGAAGGGGAAAACGGCTAGGGTTTGGGAAGAAGGCTAGAGATAGGTGATGTCCTCCCCTAGGTCGAATTACATTCCTTTTTATAGGCCTTGAGTTCAAGTTTTCTAATATGGAAGGAATACAACTTTAAATCAAAGTACAACTCTAATAAAGACTAAATCTTCAGAACATCAGTCTTTAATTCGCCATTCCTTCTTTCTTGGGATATCTTCCTTGAACCTTGGGCTTGGCCTACATTCTGATCTAGGACTCGGAAAAATATAGGAGTACTCCACGACCGATGGGCTTAATTTTCTCTTTCTGTCGAGGCCCGTTTGCTTCTTCTCCTCAGAACTACTGTCGTCCTTGGCTGTCACGGCGGCAACCATGGCAGCATCGTCCTCCTCGACTGCTCATCCAGTTCCAGCTTTTCTGTATCTCTGCCCAGATCCTGCTTCTCCATCCGCTACGACAGCAACATGCAAAAGCAACCAATTTCAGTAGAAACTGTGCCATTTAATATATTTGTGATGTGAAACTGAAATCTAACCTAAATGCAATGAATTATGCTTGAATGCAGCAGAAATATGGGTTAAATAGAGGGTAAAATATAGAACTTTTACACACTCAACACAATCTCACTATCTCACTGATATACAAATCGACCAACTTATCTAAAGTATAAGTAGTGTGAACGGCCAAAAAGTGCGTACATTTCGTAAGACGATCAACAATTACCCAAACCGAATTCTTCTTAGAAGGTGTCAACGGAAAACCCGATACGAAATCCATGGCAATTCTCTCCCACTTCCACTCCGGAATTCTCAACGATTGTAACAAACCTGAAGGAAACTGGTGCTCGGCTTTAACTCGCTGACAGACATGCACTTACTCACAAACTCAGAAACATCTTTCTTCAAACCAACCCAGAAATACTCATTTTTCAAATCGCGATACATTTTCGTACTGACCGGATGCATAGCAAACAGAATACTGTGAGCTTCAGTTAGGATGGTGCGTCTCAAGTCTACATCTTCCAGAACAACTACTCTACTTTTGAAACACAAGACTCCATCACTACTAAAACATAAATCTGTCGGTTTACCCTCTACTATGTATTGTACATGAGATGCTAATGATCTATCTTGCAATTGTTTCTCTCTAATCAACTGAATCAACGAAAGTTTAAATTTCAACTCGGCCACTAAACCACCATCTTTGGACAAACTCAATCCAGCAAACATAGCTCGTAATTCCACTGCTACCTTTCTACTCAAAGCATCGGCCACTACATTGGCTTTACCCGGATGGTACTCAATCGTGAGATCATAGTCCTTAAGTAACTCTAGCCACCTACGTTGTCTCAGATTCAACTCTCTTTATGTCATTATATACTTCAGACTCTTGTGATCCGTATACACTATGCATTTCTCACCATACAAGTAATGTCTCCAAACTTTCAAAGCGAAAACCACTACAGCCAATTGTATGTCATGCGTAGGGTAATTACGCTCATGAGTCTTCAACTGTTTAGACGCATAGGCCACTACTCTTCCCTCTTGTTTAAGCACACAACCTAAGCTAACATACGGCGCATCACTAAAGACAACAAACTCTTTCCCCGACACGGACTGAACCAAAATAGGAGCTTTGGTTAAGGCTTCTTTCAATTTCTCAAATGCTTGTTGTCTTGCATCAGACCACTCAAACCGAACATCCTTATGTAGCAATTTAGTCAAAGGAGCTGCAACCTTTGAGAAACCCTCAACAAAACGTCTATAGTAACCAACCATGTAACCCCCTTAGCCCGGCCTAGACGCTCGACCCGAACTACGAAGATTACACGGGGAAAAACAAAGTTAACCCGAGAGTCAACCTTAATTAACGACCCTTTTTTCTTTTATCTTTTCTAAATGTGATATTAATCTTATGTGATCACCAAGATCATAGGAAGAAAAGGCACAACGATCGAAAAATAATTAGGGGTTTAATTGCACAGATTAGACATTTGGGGACCAAAATGTAAATTTCATAAATTACAAGGACCTTGCAGATTTTAAGGTTTCCAATAATCAATCAGTCTTTTTTCATGCCACTCTGTAAACTATCAACTCGATCGGACATTTCAAACTCATTCGATTGCATACATAAACATCAGGGACTGAAATGTAAGAAACAAAGTCCTGAAACAATTCAAAATCCAGACCAACGATCGAGTGTTTCGAAACGCTGAGCCCTGTATCGAAACGGCCGTATCAAAACTGGGTTGACCATTTTGGTACTCGGGTGCATTCCGAGACCCGTATCGAAACATGGCTTTCCAGTAGCCAAAGCGTTCCGGAACACTCTTACCCGTTCCGAAACGTTATGGCCATTTCAGGCCCCCATTTCGAAACAGATAAGGGAGTTTCGATACGCCCAACCCTACAACTAGATACTTTCCTGGTTTTTCATACCAATCACATCCAAAAAGGTCTCAAAACACACCACAACATACTAGCAACTTGTTTAAGCATCAAGATCATCATTATGAAGCATAGGGTAAAGCATGGCGCCAATCATGCGATCATTGGAACTATATGCATGCTCCCTAGTCATGAAACCATATGAAAGCCACAAGCCACAAGCCAAACCATAAAGGGCATTTACAAACCACATACACCATAATAAACTTACAACAATCACAGGGAGTTCCAAAATACATCTCCCAAACTAACCATAGATCCCCATTACCGAGTTGAATCCGGATTTGTCTTATAATGAAGAACCAGTTGAGATACTTGCTTCTGATAGCAAGGTGTTGCGTGGCAAGACCATAGAGTTGGTCAAGGTGTTGTGGAGACATAGAGGTGTGGAAGAGGCCACGTGGGAGAGGAAAGCTGATATGCTTGAGCAGTTTCCGTACTTGTTTCCATCAGGTAATTTCGAGGACGAAATTCCTTAAGTGGGGGAGAGTTGTAACACCCGGGTTTGGGGGTCGGGTGTAAATAATATTTAAATAATATTTTGAGTTTCAGTTTTATAATTAAAATGATAAAATATTTTAATGGGCTTCGTGTTTGCAAAATGATTAAAGTTTATGTTGGGCCTATCTTCTAAGTCCAAATTCCATGGACTTTAGGAGATGATAGTTTTAGCCATTCATTAATGGCATAATGGTAATTATGATTTTTGGATGAATTAAAATTAAAACAAAAGATGAAGACATGTGCTCATCTTCTTGCTCCTTCCCATTTTCAAATCTAACAACAAGGGAGAGCTTTTCTCTCCATTTCACTATTCCATCCCCTTCCACCTTCATCTTTAGAGCTTTTTGAAAGGTAAATATATTTTTGACTTGGCCTTGCCATCCTCTACATTTTGGTATCTTTAGATTTCATTAAAACTATGTATTTTTGCATTTGGGTTTTTCAAAGTTTTAGGTCAAAGGTTGAAGCTTTATGATTCTTTATCAAAGCTTTTGATTTATTAGGGTTAGATATGTTGTTTATGAACCATAAGGTCCAACATATGTGATTTTTAAAGTGTTTTATTAAGTTTCCCGGATTTGGGTTTTGGTGGGTTTTTAAAAGGGTTTTAAGGTTGTTTTTGGGGTTGTTTTATGTTGGAAATTGAGGGTATTGGTTGTATGTTGGTTGATGATTGTTTTGGAGGCTTTTAGAGGTGTTAAAAGTGTTTGAAACAAGAGTTTTAGATTGGGTTTGAGGGCAGCTCGGGTTTGATGTTTTTGGGGTTGTTCTTGGCTTGAAAATCTTATGTTTTGTGCTTGATGAGTATTCCGGGTTGCTACATTGTTGTGAGAACTGATTTTAGGTTGTTTTGTTTGTGTTGAGATGATTAGAAGCAATATTTTGTGTTGGTAAAGCCTCGGGAGCAAATCCGGAATCGTTGGAAGCTTGATCGGCTAGTGTGTTGAACTTGGAATAGTCAGTGAGTGGTTAAATGTTTTTAAATGGTTTTGAGTATTTGGTTCAAGCATGTGGACTAGGTTGGGCTTGGTAGACCCACCTAGAGTTGGGATTAGAGTGGTAACCTAATCCCAAGCTATAGTTAGAGACTATGGTTGATCTTTGAATGTGCTTATGCCTCATGTTTAATTGTGATTGGGTTGGCTATGTATATGATGTTATACATGTATGTTGAGGCTTGGATTGATGCATTGTTATATGCATGTGGATTGTGCATGATGTTAATCATGGTGTGTACGTGCTAAGCATAGAAATGGTTATGAAATGATATTGTGGATTGTGTTAAATGTTGGCACTAGTATGCTTGGGTACAAATGATCGATCATTAGGATGTTAGTGTGCACACGTGAGTCAAATGCGCGCGTGGTCTTGATGATGGTAGTCATCAAGATGGAGTACGAGTTCGCCCGGAAAACCTTCTTATATATATTAGTCGATGATGAGTGTAATCCCATCGACGGGGCGTGAGGATGAGTGAAATCCCCTCCGCGTGAACGGTGATGAGTGTAATCCCACCGTAAGGTATTGGTTGTGTTGGATGTGAGTTCCAACGTGTTATCCGCGTATTCGATTCATAGCTAGGTGCCAATATGATATGAAATGTGATTTCCTATATGGATTATTATATGTGTTTACATATGATGTGGATCTGAGCTTGTAGAGCATGTCATAATATTGATTATATGTTCATGCATCATGTGTATTTTGGCTCATGTGGATCGAAGGTAAGATCATGCATTCTACCTTGGTTGTGCTCGTGCTTGGACCCTGCATTGTCGAGGTTTGTTTTATGAGCTTACCCTTACTAAGCTTTATGCTTACGCTCTCTTTTGTTCGACAATGCAGATCCGTAGTTCGTGGGTTGCTAGTGCAAGAAGGGGCCTCCAAGTGTGCTTTGTGGTGCTATCTTAGCTATCAAGTATGGATATTTTAGTTAAAGGATGTAATAGTCAAGCAATGGGATATGTATTTGTTGCTTTGATGCTTTTGAAGTATGTTGGTGTTGGTTGTTTAGGAGCATGTTAGACTCCTTTAAATGTTTATGTTGTTTTGGCCTTTGAATGCCTAAGTATATGTTTGTTGAGGCATGAACCTTATGTTTGCTATGTATGCCTCCTTTTGAGTAAATGCATGATTCTCTTGAATGTATGTTCCTCGATCGTTTTGGTTGTCTCGTATGCTATGCCGCGGTTGTTGAATGTTGTATATATTGATTGTGTTTCCGCTGTCGCGTTTCACATAGGACATAATAATACATTTAGACAAGATAAATAAAAGAAATTTTCTAGGGTTGCTAACCGAGGTGGGACCTTAACGGGTTTCACATTGGTTTTCCCCGTGTAGCCTACTCGGACCGGTCAAACTTCCAGACCGGGACGAGGGGGTTACATAAACGTCACCATACTTGAGCATTTCACTTCCTTGGATATCTTTAGCCTTCTTGCTGCCCAAAAATGTCTCAATTATCTGCATTGTTGGTAAAAGAGAGCATAAGCACAATTGCTTAGTGAGGCAAGCTCTAAGAAAAACCAGCACAACAATGCAACTTTAAAACTCTATCTCAAAAACCATTTTCTACAACATGCTCTTTTTATCTCATGCTTGAAAACCATTTCAAAGAAATTCTCCATTTGAAAATCACATGTACCTTCAATCTAACTCATGCATTTAATCAATGCAAATCTCATGGCAAAGCCATACACATGCTTAATGAAAACAAAAGCATTTCATAAACCACAAATCTCATATGCATTTCTCATAGCATAAAACATCTCAACATTTGGTAAATGCGAATCAAATACAATATCATATATTGGCATTTCATATTACATCTTTACTCGGATATGCAAATTAGCTTGACATAAAGCCAAGCCCTACCCCGGTGGAATCTCAAATCACCGGACTCTCATGGCGGTATCTCTCTTCGCCACAAAGCTTGGGTGTTTCACCAAGACCTACCCGATGGTATCTCTCATCATCGGATTCTCACTTTGGATCGGGATGGCACTACCCCCATTGCCCGACTCCAAAGAGCACATACGAATTTTTAGTTTATAGTGCACTTTCATCCTATTTGTCGACCAATTATATCCGGTAATTATCTCTTCATTTATGCCAATATATTATATCAAAAACATTATCTCACCTACTATTTTGATGCAACATTTCTCAAATCATTCTCATCCCATTTCAAAACCACAATTCACGCATTTCATCTAATCAAAATCTCAAAACTCTTTTCATAGACATGCTATCACATGGGATCAACACATAACATCTTTTCATGGTATAAAATCATGCACAAAACAATAGGATTTTGTCTAACTCAAATCAAGAGCATGTTAAAAGTATTTAGGGGCATTAACCACATATTGAGAGCAAATCTACCCATACTTACTTCCGGATTTAGGATGGTGTTTCAAACCAAACCTAAATCCCCAAACTTTGTTTCCTTGTCCCTCAAAGACTTCCAAAACCATTCTCACTCACCGATTACGTTTCGCTTGCTTGCCGAAACGATAACTAGGCTTCCGTCACTTCCGGATCAACACCAAAAGCGTCCGAAGATGTATCCCTTATTCATTACACATAAGAGCAGAGGATTAATGCATCATCATGCATTGAAATCACCAGGCACCCTTTCAAACTCGCTGCACTACTCAAAAGCACCATTTCGGCTATCCGAAATAACCGAAATCACCTCCAAACTTTCCCAAATCAAAGACCATCGAAGATCTATCAATTCTAATCATTTCTAAACCTCAATAAACACCAAAAATCATCACAAACACGTCCTTATACCCCCAGCAATAACAGATCCCCAAAACCACCCCAAAAACCACAAATCTAACATGTAAAACTTAGGAATCCAAACCTATTCGGGAATTATTTGTTAAAACCTCATTCATAACATCAATTATCATCCAAAACACATTAGAAATCAACATTAAAATAGAGCTTAACAAAGAGTTACAAAAATATCAAGATCTCACCAAGAATCTTGAATTTTACAACAATTTCATGCTTCTAACATTAAAACAACTCAAAAATCATTACAAAGGATTGATAACTTGGGAGTTTCAGTAAAGAACTGATCATTAGAGGAGAAGGATGAAACTTACCTCTATTGGCTGATTTCTCCTCAATTTGGGCAAGATTTCTTGAAAATCCAAAGTATAAACAAAAGGATTTAATGAAGCAAAAGTTGGAAATCCTTAGGAGAATGAAATCTCAGCAAAAGAGATGAAAACCAGAGATTATTTGGTGAGGGAAATGTGTTTGGCTGAGTGGAAGTTGAGAGAAAATGAAAAGAGGGAAAAAGTATCGTAAGGTAGTTATGAAAAAGTCAAAACGGAACTTCTCTCTTAATTCCTTTAATTAAATCATTATTAAAACTCCCAAATTAAAGAGAAATCTGATGAAAAATAATTTGGTAAAATTAGCTCCTTAAAGATTCAAAGTTTCAATCCTTTACAAAATAGTCACTAGTCAACTTTTGCAAAAATTGCAATTTGGTCACTACACCAGAATGAAATATTTCCAAATCACATTTTGTGAAATTGTTTTCACCATAACCACTTATATAATAAATGAGGATTTTTAGATATATTTCCATATTTTTAAAGCATCCTGAAATAGGTGTTCCCTAAACCTCCCTTAAAGATTCGAACCGTTCTCGACCGGCCTGATTCAACCTCTGAAACATCTAGGCCCAAAAACATGGCATTACAGGCCAAACCTAAGAAAGTACAAACTTCGGTCACTGTCTTCGGTTGTTTCCAATTCACAACTGCCTCAACCTTCTTAGAATCCACTCGGATTCCATCAGCTGATGTAACGCCCCGGTTTTGGGCTTAGAAGTTTTGGGTTTGGACCGGACCGGTCGAGTTGCGGTTCGAATATAAAAATGTGAAATTAGGAAAGCCTAGTTCGGGTTGCATTAAAAATATGGAAAAATGTCCTAAAATCCTCTTTTAATATATATAAGTGAACTGTGAAATCAATTTTGCAAAATGAAGTTTGGAAGGGTGACATTTTGGGTTAGTGACCAAAATATAATTTTTGAAAACTGTGACTGTTTTAAAAAGGGATTGAAACTTTGAATCTTTAAGGAGCTATTTACCCAATGGGAGTTTCTCCAGATTTTCTAGAATATTAAATGATTTAATTAAGTGTTTTTAAATAAAAAGAAAAGTGGAGGGAAGATATTTTGTCATTTCTAACTAACTTTCCAAATTTTCTATTTTCTATTTTCTCTCATCTTTCTCTCAAACCAAACACATTCTCTCCAGATCTTTTCCTCTGATTTTGTCATCTAAATATCATATTTCAATTCTCTTTTGATCTCTAATCATTTCTTCAACAAAATCTCACCATTTGCTAAGTGGAATTTTCAAGATTTTGGTTCCAAAAAGGGAGAAACTCAAGTTTGGAGGTAAGAACGTCCTTCTCCTCTAAACTCTCAGTTCTTTACTGAAATTCCCAAGTTCTCAATCCTTGATTTATGATTTATTAAAGGTTTTACAATTGGAATCTTGATTTTTGGCTTTAAAATGCAAGATTTGCTTGATTTTGGTGAAATTTTCGTATGATCTATTTGGGCAGTGTGTTGAGGTGTTAAATTGATGTTAATTGAATGTTAAATTGATGAATAATTGAGGTTTAATCAATGCAATCCCGAATAGGTTGAATTTCCTAAGTTTTGCTTGAGTTTTTGGTTGTTTTTGGAGTGATCTTGGTGATCTGTTATAGCTGGAGGTTTAAGGACGTGGTTAGATCCTTTTTGAATGTTAATTGATGTTTAAAAATGGTTTGAAGTGATGGATCTTGGCTGGGTTAAGTTTTGGAAGTGTTTGGAGGTGGTTTCGGTTGTGTTTGGTAGCCGAAATGATGGATTTGCAATGAGCAGCGAGTTTAGTTGTGTTGCTGGTGTTTTTAGTGCATTATGATGCATTAATCCTCTGATGTTGTGTGCTTGAAACAGGGGAAGTTGATCCGTGGGCATTAGAGGTGTTGTGGAAGGTTTCGGATGCTTGGAAGGCTTGTTGGCTAGCCTTGTTTTGTGTGTCGGTGAGTGAAGTTGGGTTTTCAGCTTTTAAACCAAGGTTTGAAAGTTTTGGGAGCTTAGTTTAAGTCTAAACAACTTTGCTAAGCTCAAGAGTAAGTAAATGGATTTTCGCTCTTGGTTGTGTTGTGAATTGGCTTTTTAAGCAATTGTGATTGATGGTTGCAATGCATATGATTTGCATGTTTTAAATTCTGTTTTGAAAGCATATTTTAGCATGGTTTAATGCTGGTTTTGAAAGCCATATGTGAAGGATGCTCGAGGTAAGAGATCCTTGGTTTTGTACATTGAAATTGTGGAATTGATGCATAGTGTTGCATGTTGTTTAATGGCTTTGTGTGATGCTTTAAAACAATGGAATATTGTTGTTAATGATGCACATTGGTAAGTGATGGTTAAGGTTACAAAGGTGGTTGAAAGTCCTTGTGTAAGCCTTGTTTATTTAAGAACAACATGGTGTTTAAAAGCCCATGGTTGGTTCTTGGTTAAAGTTCATGGTGGTTATTGCATTTTGATTATGCTTGTGAATTAATGGATTAATATGGTAAGATGGTTATATTGGCAAGTGATGTAAGTGGTTCTTGGTTTCTTTGATCGGATATAGTTAGCCGGCTATAGGATTGGGTGCACCGTGAATTAAGTCGCCTTGGATGTGGAGTGGTTGAGAGTGAACTGGTAAACTCCATCCAAGTTTCCTAACGAGATGGTTAAGGTCATAATGGTGGATGAGATCCCATTCGAGGACCTTTGTTAAGCAAAGGTAATAATGGTGATTAAAATTCCATTTGAGGACCTTGTGCTTGGTAAGATCACAATGGTGGTGTAAAGTCCATGTGTGGATCTTGTGTAGGGTGTCCCGGATCTCGTTAGTGATGTTATACAACTACCAATCGGTGATGCTAAGGTTATATGGTCCTTATGCTCCTTTTTAAAATTGATTCCAATAGTATACTATACCGCACAAGGGATTCAAGAAGGACTCTACTTGAGATGTATGTCTCGGTTAATAGCTATAGTTAATAAAGGCAATGGGGTAGAATCTCTTGGGTTGATGTATGTGTTTGTATATGTTCGGACAAGTATGGTTTTGTGTTGTTGATGTTGTTGGAACATGGTTTGGCTTATGAGTTTGAATTGGAAGTATGTTGTTTAAATGGTTGCTTGTGTTGGAAGCTTAACCTTGAAATTGGGGTTTTTCGTGTATGTTGACATGTTGTTGAATTGTTGATGCAAGTATGCCTCTTTTATGTTGAATTGCATGTTGGCAAAGTTTGGTGGCTTTTGGAGCATGATTGGATGTTTAATTGCATGTTTAAGAGTGCATTTTGAGGCTTGCTGTGCAGGGTGTTTCGGAACAGCCAATACCGTTTCGGAACGGGTGCCTTAAACAAGCCCAGGCGTCCGAAACGGGAGGGACCGTTCCGAAACGGAAAGGCTACTGCCAGACCCCCGTTTCGGTACGCGTTGCGGAACGGCCCCGCGTTTCGGAATGGGCTAAGCCTGTTTCGGAACGGGTGACCGTTGGGGGCTGACATTGGCAGTTAAATGTTTTGAAAAGTTGCATTTTGGTCCTGAATCTTGTTTGTGCAATTGTATGAGTTTGGGATGTCCGTTTGAGCTGAAATTTGGCAGTGAAGCATGAAACTTGACTAATTGCAATATGGTAACTTTAATTTGGGTTAAGTCCTCATATTTAACAGAAATTACAATTTGGTCCCTAAAATTGTAATTTGTTCAATTGGGTCCCCGTTTGATCTCTGATGTTTGTGATCTTTGAGTATGGTGTTTGAGTGATCACATATAGGACTAATGTGCATCTAGACAAGATTAAAAAGGGAAAAAAGGGTCGTTAATCAAGGTTGACTTTCGGGTTGACTTTGGTTTTCCCCGTGTAATCTTCGTAGTTCGGGTCAACCGTCTAGGCCGGGCTACGGGGGTTACATTTGGTGGTATCAGAGCTGAGTTGCGAATGCTTGGGGAAAACGGTAAGTTGTTGTGATGTGTGTTGATGTTTACCTTGTTGTGTGGATGAAAGTTGGTTGAATGTTGGTTGAAACACGTGTTTCTGGGCATGATGCTGATGTTTCTGAGCAAATTGTTGATGTTTCTGATCAAGTTGCTGATGTTTTCGAGCATGTTTTGTGTTTATGAATCATTGTTGAATTAATGTGGATATGTGCTGATGTTGTGAGCCGGTGTTATGCTTGATGATTGTGTAATGAGTATGTTATGTTGATAATATGCTGATGCAAATGGATGTTGTTGGATGTAAGCATGATCGAGTTTGTAGATTGATATGCTTGATGTTGTGATATCCATGTTGTGTTGACTGTTATGTCATGTAAAGGGGAGGATTCGGGATACCCATTGCCTTATTAATATAGCTATTGTGTTATTTTGGAGTTGGAGTTTGAATCCTTGCTTAATGCTGGTCTAACTGGTTTGTTTGTTTGTTGTGATTGTATGTTTGTTGTTGTTAGTAGTATGGCTAAGTCGGTGAAAGAATGGCAGTTGGGTGAGATGGTTGCTGCCTTGGGGCAGGTTGTTAAGGCGTGGAATTCACCCTTTGGTAGAGGTGTTTTGTCTCAGTTTTCTGTGCCTGGGGTTGAGGTGATAAGGCAAGGGAAAGAAGCTGGTTCTGTGGTGAAGAGTTCATCATCTGATGTTCAGGAGGTTATGAGAACATCTCAGGCTGTGGTAAAGGTAAAGTCAGTGGATGTGCTGGATGTGGGATGTGTGGGTTTGCCGAAGCAGCGTTTGCTTGATTTGGGTGCTGTGGAATATCGTGGTTCTACACCGGAGATGTTTGATGCCTGGTTGGCCAGTGTGGTTCTGATCTTGGATCAGGAAGGCTGTGATCTTGCTTGTAAGCTGGGGAGTGTTGTTTCTTTGATGTTGGAGGATGCCTGTGTCTGGTGGACATCTGTGGCTGTGGCGTCACATATTCCTGATATTGATTGGGATTTCTTTGTATCTGCCTTTTATGAAAGGTATCTTGGAGGGAAGTTTCCAAGGGTTGAGCAATGTGACGGTGGTGTTGTTGTAGAGCAAGTGTTGCTTGGGCAAGGAGTGGAAGTTCAGCCACCGGTGTCTGACCGTTGTGAAAGGCGCCATGTTGGAGGTTGTTGGGGCGCGGGTGCTTGCTGGAACTGTGGTTCCAAAGTGCATGTTAAGCGTGGTTGTCCTCTTGGAGTGAAGTCAGCTTTGGTGTTAGCCAAAGGGTCTCAGAAAGGTCGTGGGCACGGCCGAGGCAAGGTTCAGAAGTGGCAGAAAGAGCAGAAAGTTGTGAAGAGTGTGGGAAAGGAGAATTGCTGGAAGTGTGGATCTGCTGGACACATGAGACGTGATTGTTTGATGTTGGCTCGGAACAGCCAAGGTCCCTTACCGCAAGGAGTTGGTGGTGACCCTGGTGTGTTAGCTGGTGCTGCAGTGGTGCGGCAGGAGGATGATGGTTCCGCGAGGAAGAGAGTTCGTCTGATGAAGCTTCAGGGTGGTGTTGTGCTTTCAGGTAACCTTGTTTAGTAATCTTTGCTCTAGTTACCTTAGTTTGGTTTCTGTTGGTTTTCCTTGCGTGGTAAGTTTAGTCTTGTTGCTAGCATGTTTGGGGTAATGGTTGTAGTTTGGAAACATCTTTGGTGTGAAGAAGGCTTAGGTGAGAATCTTGTGGTTAATGATTGTTGGTATGATGGAGTTAGATAAGTTAGAAGTGAGGTAGGAGGTTGTTCTTAGACGGATTTGAGGATGTTATTGGAGGGTGTGAACTGGCATTCATGCACAGTTAAAATCATTGTTATATGCTATATTATATATGTTGGTCCATGCATACATATGGCATGACATTAGAGGTTTTGCATACATGTACATCAGGCATTGATAGGGCATGTTGGTGATCATGCATACGATGTTCACACTCGCTAATAACTAATCGAATATGTTAGTGTAGTGGTTGGGTTAGATTGGATGATGGGTTCTTAGAGGTTGTTTTGGTGCTGAGTGAGGGTTAGAAGTAATATTAAGCTAGTTGCTTGTAATAGCGAGGGTGGCATAGCATGTTGGTGGAAGGATAGTGTTGTTGCAGGTTAGCGGTTGTGTTTCCAGGTGCTGGGGTAGCTTAGCATTTGGGTTGTTGTGGAAGGGTTGTGTTTGTAAGTGCTGGTTCTTAGCAACCTTTGAGGAGTTGAGGAGTTGGTATGTATGGTAGGTTGGGCGATGTCCTGGTAAGACAAGTGTTATGGTTGAAGTTTGAAGTGGAAGGGTTATGAAAGATCGAAGGCTTTTGTTGGTTATTTGGGTTCTTGTGAGAAGTGGTTGGCTGGTTGTGTGTATGTGATTTTCTTTTGAGGTCAGCTGGTGCTGTATGGAACAGCTGGCGGAGTCGAGTTGGGGTGCGATGTGATTTTTGGAATCTGGGTGAGTGATCCTGGTGAGATGTTGTGGTAATGTTAGCAACAGTTGTGAGGGTTTATCAACATTCGTTGGGGAGTTTGGGTAAGCAGTTTATGTTTAAGGATTTTTGCTTATTGGGAAATTCTTGGAAGGGGTTTGAGAGTTGCAAGAGTTTTGGAAGCAGAGAAGTTTGAAGAGTGGTTGAATTGGATTGGTTAGAGTCCCTGTGTAAACCAGTCTTGGAAGTTGTGTGTTACAGTAATGTTAGCTGTGAGAGTTAAAGTTCTTCATGATTGAAGTTGGGGCTGTGTACAGTCCGGATATGTGGAAGGTTAAGTTGTGGCTACCTTTGAGTGTTCTGGGTTTGTGAACAGCATGTGGTGGTGTTGGGTTCAGTGGAGTTTTGTGTGGAAAGTGTTCAGTGTTGGTTGAGGTTTTTATGTTGCCTTGTGTGTGTTTTGAGAAAGTTGTTGTTCTCTTTTCGCCGGTTAAATTTCGAGGACGAAATTTCCTAAGGGGGGGAGAGTTGTAACGCCCCGGTTTTGGGCTCAGAAGTTTTGGGCGTTGACCGGTTTGGTCAAAGCGCTGATCGAATATATAAGAGTGAATTTAGGAAAGCCTAGTTCGGGTTGCATTAAAAATATGGAAAAATGTCCTAAAATCATCTTTTAATATAATTAAGTGAACTGTGAAATCAATTTTGGAAAATGAGGTTCGGAAGGTTGACATTTTGGCTAGTGACCAAAATGTAATTTTTGAAAGTTCGGTGACAGTTTTATAAAGGATTGAAACTTTGAATCTTTAAGGAGCTATTATTCCAAAAAGAGTTTCTCCAGATTTTTCTAAGATATTTTAAGGTTTTATTCTGATTTTAAAACATAAAGAAAGTGGAGGGAAATCATTTTTACTATTTTATAACTAACTTTTCTATTTTCTCTCAATTTTCCTTTTCTCTCATTTTCTCTCAACCCAAACACATTCTCCAGATTTTCTTCTTTGATTTTGTCAATCTAAATCACTCATTTCAACTCTCATTTGATTCCTAATCATCTCATCAACAAAACCTCTCAATTTGCAAGTTGTTTCATCAAGCTTTTTGGCTCTAAAAAGGAGAAACTCAAGTTTGGAGGTAAGAACGTCCTTCTCCTCTGAACTTCAAGTTCTTTATTGAAATTCCCAAGTTCTCAATCCTTGATTTGTGTTTTGTTAAAGGCTTTTCAATTGAAATCTTGATTTTGGCTTAAAATGCAAGATTTGGCGATTTTGGTGAAATTTTCGTGTGATCTGTTTGGGCAGTGTTTTGAAGTGTCAAAATGATGTTAAATGAATGCTAAATTGATTAGAAGTTGAGGTTTAATTAATGCAATCCCGGATAGGTTGAATTTCCTAAGTTTGGCTTGAGTTTTTGGTTGTTTTTGGAGTGTTTTTGGTGATCTGTTATACCTGGAAGTATAGGGACGTGTTTGTGATCATTTTGGATGTTGATTGATGTTTAAAAATGGTTAGAAGTGATGGATCTTGGCTGGGTTAAGTTTTGGTAGTGTTTGGAGGTGATTTCGGTTGTGTTTGGTGGCTGAATTGTTGGTTGTGTGATGAGCAGCGAGTTTGGTTGTGTGGCTGCTGTTCTTAATGCATAATGATGCATTAATGTGCTGTTTTTGTGTGCTTGAAACAGGGGAGTTTGATCCGTGAGCTTTAGAGGTGTTGCGGAAGGTTTCGGATGCTTGGAAGGCTTGGTGGCTAGCCTTGTTTTGGTTATCGGTGAGTGAAGTTGGGTTTTCAGCTTTTGAACCAAGGTTTGAAGGTTTTTGGGAGCTTAGTGTAAGTCTAAACAACTTTGCTAAGCTCAAGAGTAAGTGAATGGATTTTCGCTCTTGAATTATGATTGTGAAATTGGCTTTTAAGCAATTGTGGTTGATGATTGAAATGCATGTGTTTTGCATGGTTTAAATCTGTTTTGAAAGCATATTTTAGCATGGTTTAATGCTGGTTTTGAAAGCCATATGTGAAGGATGCTCAAGGTAAGAGATCCTTGGTTCTATACATTGTAAATGTGGTTTTGATGCATGGTGTTGCATGTTGTTCAATGGCTTTGTTTAATGCTTTAAAACAGTGAATTAATGTTGGTAAATGATGGTTTTTGCATTATGGTTATGCATGTGGAACATTGGACTAATGTGGTAAGGTGGTTATATTGGCAAGTGATGTAAGTGGTTCTTGGTTCTTTGATCGGATATAGTTAGCCGGCTATAGGATTGGGTGCACCGTGAATTAAGTCGCCTTGGAGGTGGAGTGGTCAAGAGTGGACTGGTAAACTCCCTTCAAGTATCCTAACGAGATGGTTGAGGTCATAATGGAGGTGTTGCCCATTTGAGGACCTTGGTTGAGCAAAGGTTATATGGTGTTTAAAAGTCCATATGTGGAAACCTTGTGCTTGTTGAGATCACAATGGCGGTGTTAAGTCCATGTGTGGATCTTGTGTAGGGTGTCCCGGATCTCGTTAGTGATGTTATACAACTACCAATCGGTGAATGCAAAGGTTGTATGGTGTTTGAAAGTCCATACATGGGAACCTTGTGCATGTCAAGGTTGTATGGTGTTTGAAAGTCCATACATGGGAACCTTGGGGAAAAGTTGAGGTTGTATGGTGTTTGAAAGTCCATACATGGGAACCTCCGGAAAGCTAAGGTTGTATGGTGTTTAAAAGTCCATACATGGGAACCTTAGGATGTTGAGGTCAAATGGTGTTTAAAAGTCCATTTGGGAGACCTTGGATTGGTAGGGTGTATGGAGCGTAGGGACAACGCTCGGAATCCGCGTATCCGATTGGGTGTTGAGTTGAAAAGTGAATGTGGTTGGTCACTTGAAGGCCAATATGATGTTCTTGATTGGGATGAAGCATGGGATGCTTGAAATGATGCATAATTGCATGTGAAGCATGAGATGCTTGAAAAGATGCATGGTTGCATGGAAAGTGTATAATGCTTGTGAATGCATGTTTACTTGTTAAGTTGAACAAGTGTTGATTATCATTTGGAAAATGATGCATGTGAGCATGAAATATCTTTAGTGCATTGGAGTCTTGTTAAGACTTGTTTTTAAAGGCATGTGATGATGATGTTGTGGTTCATATATGTTGCCTTTGGTTTAATGCATGTGTTGGTTGGTTTGTGAAATGGTTTTAAAAGATTCTTGCTTGATTTGGCTTTCAAGTTTAAGAAAGGTATGTTGTGAAATGGGAGTGATTTCCAAGGTTTTGTTTTAGCTTGCATATGGTGTTTATGCATGGTTTGGCTAAATGGTTGATTTTGCAAGTTGTGCTTTGAAAAGGGTTTTCCTAGTTTGCTAAACTAAGGGTTGGTTTCATGTATATGCAATGCATGGTTTTAAGCATGTTGTTGAAAAGGGTTTTTCCAACTTTGCTTGCTAATCAAATCGGGTTGCTTTTCAAAGAGGTTTTTATGGCTCGCTGCATTGATGGTGTTTTGGTTTTGAGCATTCCTCACTAAGCATTATGTGCTTACGCTCCTTTTTGTCCATCAATGCAGATTCTTGAAGTTTGGACAGCGAGGAGCAAGGGATTCAAGAAGGACTCCACTTGAGATGTATGTCTCGGTTAATAGCTATAGTTAATAAAGGCAATGGGGTAGAATCTCTTGGGTTGATGTATGTGTTTGTATATGTTCGGACAAGTATGGTTTTGTGTTGTTGATGTTGTTGGAACATTGTTTGGCTTATGAGTTTGAATTGGAAGTATGTTGTTTAAATGGTTGCTTGTGTTGGAAGCTTAACCTTGAAATTGGGGTTTTTCGTGTATGTTGACATGTTGTTGAATTGTTGATGCAAGTATGCCTCTTTTATGTTGAATTGCATGTTGGCAAAGTTTGGTGGCTTTTGGAGCATGATTGGATGTTTAATTGCATGTTTAAGAGTGCATTTTGAGGCTTGCTGTGCAGGGTGTTTCGGAACAGCCAATACCGTTTTGGAACGGGTGCCTTAAACAAGCCCAGGCGTCCGAAACGGGAGGGACCGTTCCGAAACGGAAAGGCTACTGCCAGACCCCCGTTTCGGTACGCGTTGCGGAACGGCCCCGCATTTCGGAACGGGCTAAGCCTGTTTCGGAACGGGTGACCGTTGGGGGCTGACATTGGCAGTTAAATGTTTTGAAAAGTTGCATTTTGGTCCTGAATCTTGTTTGTGCAATTGTATGAGTTTGGGATGTCTGTTTGAGCTGAAATTTGGCAGTGAAGCATGAAACCTGACTAATTGCAATATGGTAACTTTAATTTGGGTTAAGTCCTCATATTTAACAGAAATTACAATTTGGTCCCTAAAATTGTAATTTGTTCAATTGAGTCCCCGTTTGATCTCTGATGTTTGTGATCTTTGAGTATGGTGTTTGAGTGATCACATATAGGACTAATGTGCATCTAGACAAGATTAAAAAGGGAAAAAAAGGGTCGTTAATCAAGGTTGACTTTTGGGTTGACTTTGGTTTTCCCCGTGTAATCTTCGTAGTTCGGGTCAACCGTCTAGGCCGGGCTACGGGGGTTACAGAGATCGAAGGCCATTGTTGGTTGAATGAGTTCTTGTGAGAAGTGATTGGCTGGTTGTGAATAAGTGAATTTTCTTTTGAAATCAGTTGGTGTTGTATGCTGTAAAAGTTTGAGGTTCTTCAGGTTGTTGATGGGGCTATGTGTAGTCCGGAGTTGTGAAAGGTTAATTTGTCGTTGTCTTTGAGTGTTCTGGAATTCGTGAACCGTATGTGGTGGTGTTGAGTTGTGTGGAGTTTTGTAGAGGGAGTGTTCAGTGGTGGTTAAGTCCCCTGTGTTGCCTTGCGTGTTGCCTTGAGAAGTTTGGTTGTGCTCTTTTCGCCAGTTGAAATTTCGAGGACGAAATTTCCTAAGAGGGGGAGAGTTGTAACGCCCCGGTTTTGGGCTTAGAAGTTTTGGGTTTGGACCGGACCGGTCGAGTTGCGGTTCGAATATAAAAAGGTGAAATTAGGAAAGCCTAGTTCGGGTTGCATTAAAAATATGGAAAAATGTCCTAAAATCCTCTTTTAATATATATAAGTGAACTGTGAAATCAATTTTGCAAAATGAAGTTTGAAAGGGTGACATTTTGGGTTAGTGACCAAAATGTAATTTTTGAAAACTGTGTGACTGTTTTAAAAAGGGATTGAAACTTTGAATCTTTAAGGAGCTATTTACCCAATGGGAGTTTCTCCAGATTTTCTAGAATATTAAATGATTTAATTAAGTGTTTTTAAATAAAAAGAAAAGTGGAGGGAAGATATTTTGTCATTTCTAACTATCTTTCCAAATTTTCTATTTTCTATTTTCTCTCATCTTTCTCTCAAACCAAACACATTCTCTCCAGATCTTTTCCTCTGATTTTGTCATCTAAATATCATATTTCAATTCTCTTTTGATCTCTAATCATTTCTTCAACAAAATCTCACCATTTGCTAAGTGGAATTTTCAAGATTTTGGTTCCAAAAAGGGAGAAACTCAAGTTTGGAGGTAAGAACGTCCTTCTCCTCTAAACTCTCAGTTCTTTACTGAAATTCCCAAGTTCTCAATCCTTGATTTATGATTTATTAAAGGTTTTACAATTGGAATCTTGATTTTTGGCTTTAAAATGCAAGATTTGCTTGATTTTGGTGAAATTTTCGTATGATCTGTTTGGGCAGTGTGTTGAGGTGTTAAATTGATGTTAATTGAATGTTAAATTGATGAATAATTGAGGTTTAATCAATGCAATCCCGAATAGGTTGAATTTCCTAAGTTTTGCTTGAGTTTTTGGTTGTTTTTGGAGTGATCTTGGTGATCTGTTATAGCTGGAGGTTTAAGGACGTGGTTAGATCCTTTTTGAATGTTAATTGATGTTTAAAAATGGTTTGAAGTGATGGATCTTGGCTGGGTTAAGTTTTGGAAGTGTTTGGAGGTGGTTTCAGTTGTGTTTGGTAGCCGAAATGATGGATTTGCAATGAGCAGCGAGTTTAGTTGTGTTGCTGGTGTTTTTAGTGCATTATGATGCATTAATCCTCTGATGTTGTGTGCTTGAAACAGGGGAAGTTGATCCGTGGGCATTAGAGGTGTTGTGGAAGGTTTCGGATGCTTGGAAGGCTTGTTGGCTAGCCTTGTTTTGTGTGTCGGTGAGTGAAGTTGGGTTTTCAGCTTTTAAACCAAGGTTTGAAGGTTTTGGGAGCTTAGTTTAAGTCTAAACAACTTTGCTAAGCTCAAGAGTAAGTAAATGGATTTTCGCTCTTGGTTGTGTTGTGAATTGGCTTTTTAAGCAATTGTGATTGATGGTTGCAATGCATATGATTTGCATGTTTTAAATTTTGTTTTGAAAGCATATTTTAGCATGGTTTAATGCTGGTTTTGAAAGCCATATGTGAAGGATGCTCGAGGTAAGAGATCCTTGGTTTTGTACATTGAAATTGTGGAATTGATGCATAGTGTTGCATGTTGTTTAATGGCTTTGTGTGATGCTTTAAAACAGTGGAATATTGTTGTTAATGATGCACATTGGTAAGTGATGGTTAAGGTTACAAAGGTGGTTGAAAGTCCTTGTGTAAGCCTTGTTTATTTAAGAACAACATGGTGTTTAAAAGCCCATGGTTGGTTCTTGGTTAAAGTTCATGGTGGTTATTGCATTTTGATTATGCTTGTGAATTAATGGATTAATGTGGTAAGATGGTTATATTGGCAAGTGATGTAAGTGGTTCTTGGTTTCTTTGATCGGATATAGTTAGCCGGCTATAGGATTGGGTGCACCGTGAATTGAGTCGCCTTGGATGTGGAGTGGTTGAGAGTGAACCGGTAAACTCCATCCAAGTTTCCTAACGAGATGGTTAAGGTCATAATGGTGGATGAGATCCCATTCGAGGACCTTGGTTAAGCAAAGGTAATAATGGTGATTAAAATTCCATTTGAGGACCTTGTGCTTGGTAAGATCACAATGGTGGTGTAAAGTCCATGTGTGGATCTTGTGTAGGGTGTCCCGGATCTCGTTAGTGATGTTATACAACTACCAATCGGTGATGCTAAGGTTATATGGTGATTAAAATTCCATATATGGGAACCTTGTGAATGTTAAGGTTGTATGGTGGTTAAAAGTCCATACATGGGAACCTTGTGAATGTTAAGGTTGTATGGTGGTTAAAAGTCCATACATGGGAACCTTGTGAATGTTAAGGTTGTATGGTGATTAAAAGTCCATACATGGGAACCTTGTGAATGTTAAGGTTGTATGGTGGTTAAAAGTCCATACATGGGAACCTTGTGAATGGTAAGGTCAAATGGTGATTAAAAGTCCATTTGGGGACCTTGGATTGGTAGTGTGTATGAAGCGTGGGGACAACGCTTGTGATCCGCGTATCCGATCGGATGTTGAGTTGAAAAGTGGATTGGTTGGTCACTTGGAAGCCAATATAATGTTCTTGAATATAATGAAGCATGAGATGCTTGCATTGATGCATGATTGCATGAGAAGTGTATAATATTTTATGAATGCATGTTTACTTGTTAGTTGAACAAGTGTTGATTATCTAGCGAGGATGATGCATGTGTGCATGAAATCTCTTTAGTGCATTGAAGTCTTGTGGAGACTTGTTTTCAAAAGCATGAGTTGCAAATATTGATGTTGTGGTTCATATGTTGCATTTGTTAATGCATGTGTTATAATGAATGAGAAAATGGTTTAAAAGGTTTATTGCTTAAAGTGATAATCAAGTATGAGAAAGGTATGTTGTGAATTGGAAGTGATTTCCAAGGGTTTGAATTTAACTTTGCATATGGTGTTTATGCATGGTGTGGTTAAATTGATGGTTTTGCAAGTTTATGTTTTGAAAAGGCTTGCTTAGCTTTCTAAGCTAAGGATTGGTTTTCATGATTGAGCAATGCATGGTTTTAAGCATGTTGTTGAAAAGGGTTTTCAAACAATGCTTTGGTTTATGAAATCGAGTTGTTTTTAAAAGTGGTTTATGACTCGCTGCATTGATGGTGTTTTGGTTTTGAGCATTCCTCACTAAGCATTATGTTCTTACGCTCCTTTTGTCCATCAATGCAGATATTTGAAGTTTGGACAGCGAGAAGCAAGGGATTCAAGGAGGACTCCATTAGAGATGTATGTCTCGGTTAATAGCTATAGTTAATAAAGGCAATGGGGGTAGAATCTCTTATGTTGTTGTTAAAAGGAGATTGTGTATGTTGGACAAGTTTTGGTTATGTCTTTGAACCATGTGGATTAATGTTGCAACATTTGTTTCTTCTTATGTTTAAGTTGTATTGCTATGCCTCTTGTTTTACAAGCATGAATGAGTGTTGAATGAGTTTAATGTGTTGTTGCACCTAGGGGTGGTTATGTATCTAGTTTTGATGCATTTATGTCCCTTGTATGTTGTAAGACTTGCTGGTGTGTTTTGGTTGCATTCGGAGCATGTTTGGTGGGTCAAAGATGCATTTAACCAGCAAAGTTGCTGCAATCTGGGCAGGTCGTTTCGGAACGATCACTACCGTTTCGGAACAGGGGCATGTTATGGCCAGGGCGTTTCGAAACGGGAGGAACCGTTCCGGAACGAGTATGCTACTGCCAGTCCCCGTTTCGGAACACGTTGCGGAACGGCCCCGCGTTTCGAAACAGGTTCTCCCTGTTTCGGAACACCTGACCGTTGGGGGCTGACATTGGCGGTTATGTGTTTTGAAATGTTTGCGTTTTGGTCCTAAATCTTGTTTTTTGCAATTGTATGAGTTCGGGATGTCCGTTTGAGCTGAAATTTGGCAGTGAAGCATGAGATATGACTAATTTCATATTGGTAACTTTTAATTGGGTTAAGTCCCTGAAATTCTCAGAATTTACAGTTTGGTCCCTAAAGTTGTATTTTGTGCAATTGGGTCCCTGATTGTTCTCTGATGGTTATGATCTTTGAGTATGATGTTCGTATGATCACATCTAGGGTTAATGAGCATCTAGACAAGATTAAAAAGAAAAAAAAGGGGTCGTTAATCAAGGTTGACTTTCGGGTTGACTTTGGTTTTCCCCGTGTAAACTTCTTAATTCGGTTCAACCGTCTGGGCCGGGTTAAGGGGGTTACAGCTGATACAATATGGCCTAAGAAGACTACTTCCCTAATCCAAAACTCACACTTGCTTAACTTGGCATACAACTGATTGTCTAGCAATTTCTGCAACACAAAACGCAAATGCCGATCATGATCTTCCTCGGTACGAGAGTACACTAAAATGTCATCAATGAACACTACCACAAACTGATCCAAGTACTCATGAAACACTCCATCATCATGTCTATAAAAGCTACTGGTGCATTAGTCAAACCAAAGGGCATCACTAAGAATTCGTAGTGCCCAAAACGAGTGCGGAAAGTTGTCTTCGGTACATCTTGATCTCTCACTTTCAACTGATAATAACCGGATCTCAAATCTATCTTCGAGAACACAGAAGCACCTCTCAACTAATCAAACAAGTCATCAATCCTCGGCAACGGATATTTGTTCTTCACTGTCAACTTAATCAACTGTCGATAATCGATACACATTCTCAAACTGCCATCTTTCTTCTTCACAAACAACACAGGTACTCCCCAAGGTGAAGTGCTCGGACGAATGAACCCTCGGTCTATCAATTCTTGAAGCTGTGTCTTCAACTCTTTCATTTCTTTAGGAGCCATTCGGTACGGTGCAATCTATACTGGAGCTAAATCTTAATAAGTCTCAATAACAAACTCTACATCTCTATATGGAGGCAAACCTGGCAATTCTTCTAGGAAAACACTCGGAAAGTCACAAACTGTCCTAATGTCTTGCAGTCGCGCCTCATCCATATTTGGATTCATAACATAGGCTAGGTATGCCTGACAACCCACATCCAATAACTTCTGAGCCTCTAAGGCTGAAACTACATTGGACAAGAACTTAATGTTCTCACCCACTATTACTACCTCGTGATCATCTGAAAGTCTCAAGGACACCCGCTTTGTCTCAAAATCTAACCTAGCCCTATGCTCTACAAGCCAGTCCATGCCTAATATTACATCAAAACCATAAAACGACAATTCCATCATATTCACGGGAAAAACATGACCCTAAACCATCAAAGGACATCTTTTGTACATCTTTCTGACCACAACTGTCTCGCCAAAGGAACTAGTGACATTCACACCCACATCTAATATCTCAACCGGAATATCTAACAATCTTGCATGCTCACTCAATATGTACGAATGCGTAGAACTGGAATCAATCAAGGAAAGCAAGGTCAAAGACTGTAACAAGAAATTGCCTGCAATTACATCTGTGTCATTTTTGTCCTCACTGTGTGCATACACCCTAGCTGGCCCACCTCCCTCGGGCTGAACTGCCACCACATGAGCTACATTCCTCTGACCGTCATTCCTAGGCTGAAATTTACCTCGACCGCACCCACGGCCTCTTTGATGCTCGATAGATCGTGCAAGAGCTTGTCCATCCCTAGACAGATGTGGACAATCGCTTTTCAAATGCGCCTTAGACCCGCGATTCCAACAAGAGCCATAAGTGCCCCAACACTCACCGTAATGACGTCTACCACACTTGTTGCACTCGGGAGTACGGTTCTCAGTCCCTTGGCCGTGATGGCCTCGCCCCAGATTACCACCTTCATGTCTATGATCATGATGAGGTTTCCTATCCTTGTGCCTCTTGGAACGATCTCTGTCCCATTCAGTAGTCCTCTTTCCTAAACTAGATCCACCCTTGCGATCCGCAAGTCCCAAAGATTGTTCGATGTCCTTGGCCCTAGCATTACGTGTAAATAGAACTATCGCAAATAGTGCAAGTGTACACGATGCAAGTAGTAAAGTGATACTAGAGTATCGGATATCGTCTCCATAGGGACTGAAAATAACTCTATCCTTGAATTGCTGCACAAGAGAAAGAAATAGTTTAAATGAATGGGTGAAGTAATCTTGAGTAAAAACTAAAGTAAAAGGTAAAGGAATCAGATTTAGAGAATAGGCTGGTATTGAATTGCTCAGTAGTGCAGGTGTTACACTGTTAGAGAAACTTCTATTGTCTGTCGTCGTTCTTGTCGTGGCAGCATCTGTCGCGACAGAGGTCTGTTGATGTCGCGGAAGCGATCAACAACTCCGTACTTCAAGCTTGGCAAGAATCCCTGTAATGACTTGTCCTATCCCTAGGCCTAAGTTCTGTTGATGAACACTTCTTGGATGATACCTCCCGGCGTAAATCAAAGGGTGAACACCACTATTTGTGAATTCTTCCTTAGCCACTTAACCTTGTACTTATCCCTAAGCCAAGATGGTTTAACCATAAACTAGAAAACACGTATTTACTCCTTTCGTATGCTTGACTCTCCCGATATCAAACAAATGGATAACCTTACAATGCTCTCCTGATGCTCTTATGAGATATGAAAACCAGAGTAAATAAACTTGAAGTTTTATTACTTGAACAAAAAATTCCTAAAACAATACAATCCTTGCAACTACTTTACATAATCAACCCTTAGCCCTAGAGAGAGTTTAGAACATGGTGGAGAAGGGAAAACGACAAGGGTTTAGGGGAAGACAACTAGAAGTGAGATATCCTTCCCTAGGTCGAAGTAAATGCCTTTATATAGTCCTTGGGTCCAAGTTTTCTAATAGGGCAAGAATACAAGTTTAAATTAAAGTATAACTCTATTGAAGACTAAATCTTCTGAGTAGATTCCTTGAATTCATCCTCTTTTCTTGCCTTGAGTTTCTTCCTTGAACTTTGGGCTTGACCTTCATTATGCTTAAGGGCTCAGAAAAATATGGGAGTGGCCCACGACAGACTGGCTTGAAATCCTCTATCTGTCGAGCTCCACTTCACTTTTCCACTTCAGCATTCTACTGTTGTCATGGCTACCACGGCAGATGTCACGACATACTGTGCTTTTCGACTTCAGCTCTGCAATTTGCCTCTACTGCTTTGCTGCCCTAGGTCTTCCGCAGTAGATACCTGCAAAAATAACCAAAATTAGCAGCAACTGTGCAATTTTATCTAATTGTGATGTGTATGCAAAAATCTATCCTAAATGCAATGAATCATGCTTGAGTGCAACAAAAATATGGGTAAATGAGGGGTAAAATATAGAACTTTTATGCGCTCAACACACCCCCAAACTCAAGTTCTTGCTTGTCCTCAAGAAAATACAACCTAACTAAAAATAAAAACTTTTTGGCTTGGCTTAATTCAGTGAACTTTTATTATATACAACACATTCACTATCATGAGCAGTACCTTGTTGGGTGTTTATGGATTTATCCGGAACAATTCTATAATTCTTGTACAAGTGTGTGCAGGTTTTGTGAACATATATGTGCCTAGACTCCCTTAGTTACCAGAATAGTTATGCTACCCACTTGAATTTTATGTCAAATTTCATTTTTTTGGAGGCAATTCTTTGGCTCCTTTAGTTTTTTCTGAATTAGACTCATTGTTTTTCTTACTTTGATGTTTACTAGAGCCTGTTTTTTGGGCATCTTTAGCTATCTTCTTAGAGCCAGTGTTAGGCACCTCTAGGGCATTGAGTCTAAAATTTTCTTTTCTTTTATTCTTTTCCTAGAGCCAGTGTTAGGCACCTTTAGGGGCAACTCAAGTGGTTAAGCTTTCCTACTCTAGTTTACTAACAGAAACCTAGACATCATATAAGTCACAAGGGTGTTTTACAGTTCAGAACTATAGCAAGGCTCTAAATAATTCCTAAAACATCCTATAGGCACTGTCACGACAGAGAATGTCGCGGCAGGTAAGTTCAGTTCAAAGACTTAAGCCAATTTTTTTGACACAAAAATAAACTAGATTGAGGCACAAAATAAAGACACAACTAAAAAGTTCAATAATAGAGGGATGCCCACCCCCAAACTTGAGGGTTGCATTGCCCTCAATGCATGACAACAATGAAAAGAAAAACAGAAAACAACATCACAAAATAGATAAAACAACAACAAAGACAACAAATATATAAGAAAAAGCACTTAAGTTGAGGAGCTGTTGTCGCTGCTGCTGCTGACGAGGAGCTGCCGACGGGCAGTAGCCTTGACGGAAGGGGCTGGCTTAGTGCTGGGAGACGGGGAGGCTATCTTTTTTTTGGCCTCTCGAGGTGGCTGGACTCGGGTAGGTGAGATGTGTGGGGGCTGGTCCATAACCTCGAGGTCATCATCGCTGCTGCTGTTTCATCTGCCGTGGCAGGGTCCTCCAACGGTCTCGTTTAGCTTCTTTCTCTTCATCGAAGGGAAGTCTTTGGATATGTCTCGGACGACCGACGACTCTGAGTCAGAATCGTCCTGTCAGACGGAGGAGGAGGAGAACCCTTCAAAGTATTTCGGGTCGATTTCCGGTAGTGGTTCCTTTCTTTTCTCTCCTCGGGGAGTGGCCGATCTTCTGTCATGGCAGGTGGTGATGTGGAGGCAGCAGTGGGTGTTCTGGGGCTAGCAACAGGTGTGGGTGCGACAAAAAGAGATTCTGAGAAATGAGGAAATTGCACGTTGGGAAAACTTAAATCAGATTTAATAAAATTTACCGTGGCGGCAGTGAAATCCCTCATAAAACCCATGAGGCCGAGCTGTCGTTCCTCCATCTTTTGCAGTATCTTCAGGATCTGGCTGGAGGTGTCTGCCAGTGGTGCTTCCGTCGTCTTCTCCGGTTCTACCGTGACAGGTTCAGGGGAATCAGGTTCTGTTGTCACTTCTGTCGCGGCAGTGAGGTCCACGTAAGACAGAGGAGTGGCAGCCTTTAGTTCCATCAAACTATAGAGGTTCTGCTGCGCCCATTCTTTTTCTCGGACTTTGACATCTTCATTGATCTCCGGCACGTTGTTGCCCTGACAGAGTGTGGTGATCAGGTAGGGGAAGAATAAGGGGCCCGTTGGTCGGAGTACGCACTCGATGATGCCGTCTCGGATGTATCTGCCAACGTTGATTTGCCTCTCATTGAGGATGGAATGTACGAGGGCTAATCTCTGCCGATCTACTGTGGTATTATGTGAGGTAGGAATAAGGCGTTTCTTTACGAAATGGTTCCACAACTTGGCTTGTGGGGTGAGTTGAGTCCTTCGCACTGTCCATCGGTGCTTGGGATCCTCGTTCCATTGCGTGCCCTCTTCTGTCAGCTCTACCCTGACAACATCTTAGTCTGCCGGCGATAGACGGTTCATGAACCTCCGATGGACATCTTCCTTCTTGCTCACATAGAGGCCATACAACGTTTTGATGTATGCCGGTTCGAGGGAGATCTCTTTGCCTTTGACAGTCACTGTCGTGGCATCTTTGTCGGGGATGGCATCGTAGAATTCTCGAACTAGGGTGAGGTTCATTTCCTCTGGCTAGGCAGCGAACATCTGCCATTTGAGTGCGATGATCTTCTTGGCGATGAAACTTTCAAGCCATAATTCTCCCGTTTTTTGGGTGTAAGTGAACCCTATTTCTTCCCACATCTCTCTCTTTTGAAATGACCCATAGTACCTCTTCTCTGAGTCTACTGATGCGAAGCGGCTGGGTATTCCGCTGTGGCTGGGTGTGGATACTGCCGCGGCAGAGTTAGAGGCAGCACTTAGTTCAGGTCTTAAACATTTCGTCGCCAGACATCATAAATACATTCATAGGCTGTCTCTAGACTAAACAAAATTCTATAGTAAAATTTTTGTTCTATTCTATAATGCATATGCTAAAGAAAAATATTACTATGAACACTAACATCCCCAAACTTGAGAAATGCAGTGTCCGCAATGCATAAACTAATCTACACTATATGCCATGAAAAATGATGAAAAATGAAAAGAAAAAAGTTAGTTACCTCCTGGGTGTGGAGGCTATGTTGTGCTGCTGGTGTTGTCCATTGATGTTTCAGAGGAGTAGTAGTGTGGGTTTGCTACATCGTCCACACTTTCTGAGGATACTGACTGAGCACTGGATGAGGGCCTGGCACGCCCAGCAATATGTTTGATGCGTGTTTTTGGTCTGGATGTTGTAGCATCCGCAGATCGTGTTGGTTCTGCTCAGTTGTGTGTGCTATAGTGGTTTCGTTCTGAGGGGTTTCCTCAGGATCACTTGGTATGTGTTTTGGCTCAGGAAGTGAGTTTTCTGGTCGTGACGGTTTAGGATTAGTTGCCTTTCTGGTGCGTTTCCTTTTCTTGGCCGGAGAGGCTGCTGGGTCAGTTTCTTCTGCAGTGGGTGGAGCAGACGGAGTTTCTTGTTCTAGTTGGGTAGCATGAGTTTCAGGCATCTTCTTTCTCGGAGTCTTCTTCTTTTTTAGGGTATTTAAACCCTAGTTTTGGAAGAACATTCCTATCTTTGAGCTTTTTCCATCTCTCCTTTGCTGCCTCGTCTAGAAACTTAGAAATTTCCAGGACAGGTTGTTGTTTAGGACAATCAGAAGTCTCAGGGGTGTTCTTACAACGAGCCATGGAGTTTTTATTGAAAAAAATGGGGGAGGAGTGAATATGTGACTGGAAAGAAAATGTTGAAGGGTGTTTTGTGTGTTTGGGAGAAAATCGAAGGGATGAAGGGAAAAAGAAAAAGTTGAGTGTTGAAGAAGATGAAGAAGTGAGGGGACGAGTGATGATGATGAAGAAAATATGGGAAGTTGAGAAAGGTTAAAAAACTGAAGAGTTAATGGAAGAGGGGAGGTGATTGGGACGTGTGTCGGCTTTAAAGGAGAGAGAAAAAGTGGGAGTTAATGTGATAGTTGACGGCTGGAGAGAGAATGTGTGGGTTTATGTGGCTAGGGTTTCTCCTCATTAATAGGTGAATATTCTCTCTCTTACTTTTTGTTTTTTCTCTCTCTTTTAATTCATCCTCCCCACTTTTTCGGATAAGACATCTCTTTATCTTTTTCTTTTCTCCTTTTCTTTCGTACTTCTAAAAGTGGATAAAAATAAACTCCATGTCCTTCTCCCTTTTGCTACCAACACTATAGACATCACGCTCTCCTGCCTCTGTACCTGACATTGTACTAGGGAAGAGAAAGCCTTGTACTAGGGTCACGTGAAAAGATATGAAAAATTAAAAACAAAGATAACATAAAACTAGACTAAAAAGAAAAGCATTATTTATGGACATGCTATAGCATAAAAGATAGAGTTTAGAGATGCAAACTTTCAAGGATCGTGAAGATCCATGTGTGACTTGTCTCTGAGGATAGGGGCTCCACTGTACACCTTCAGACGTTGGCCATTGACCTTGAAGACTTCACCGTCGTCCAACTTCTTGATATCCAATGCGCCATGAGATTACACCTTGTGTATGATGAATGGCCCTGACCACCACGATTTCAGCTTTCCAGGAAAAAGCTTTAGCCTGGAGTTGTAGGAGTGCCTTGGCAAAATGTGTTTGTCATGCCACCTCTTGGTTTTCTCCTTGTAGATGCGAGCATTCTCATATGCTTGGGCTCTGAATTCCTCCAGCTCGTTAAGCTCTAGCAACCTTCATTCACCAGCAAGTTGGGCATCCATGTTGAGTTTCTTGATTGACGAATAAGCTTTGTGCTCAAGCTCCACGGGTAAATGGCACTCCTTGCCAAATACAAGCTTGAAGGGTGACATGCCTAAAGGTGTCTTGAAGGTTGCCCTACATGCCAAAAGTGCTTCATCCAACTTGGGGGACCAGTCTTTTCTCTTAGGATTAACCATCTTCTCCAAGATTTGCTTGATTTCTCGGTCGAAAACTTCAGCCTGTCTGTTTTTCTGCGGATGATATGCTGTAGCAATCTTGTGCCTGACTCCATAACGATGTAATGATTTAGCAATAAGCTTGTTGTCAAAGTGAGTTCCTTCATCACTAATGATGGCTCGGGGTGCTCCGAACCTAGTGAAGATGTTCTTGTGAAGAAACTTCATGACTGTCTTGGAGTCGTTCCTTGGAGTGGCAACAACCTCCACCCATTCTGACACGTAGTCGACTGCTAGCAAAATATATAGATCTCCATATGATGCAGGAAATGGACCCATGAAGTCAATTCCCCACACGTCAAAGATTTCAAGCTCCAAAATATTTTGCAACAACATTTCATTCCGCCTGGAGATGTTCCCCGTTCTTTGGCATCTGTCACAAGTCTTGTAGAACTCGTGTGCGTCCTTAAAAAGTGTAGGCCAATAGAGTCCTGCTTGAAGAACTTTTGCAGCAGTTCTTGCACCACCAAAATGCCCTCCACACGATGATGAGTCACAATGATACAAAATGCTATGGTATTCTTCCGCTGGAACACATCTCCTTATGATCTGATCAGGACATTTCTTGAACAAGTAGGGTTCATCCCAATAGTAGAATTTTGCATCGTGTCTGAATTTCTTGAGTCCCTGGCTAGATAAATCAGGAGGAAAAATACCACTAACAAGATAATTAACAATATCAGCATACCACGGAATTGCTGTAGCAGCTAACAGTTTCTCATCAGGGAATTCCTCCTTAATTTCAGTTTCACTACCTTGTGTGATAGCATTTTCTAGCCTAGATAAATGGTCAGCTACCTGGTTTTCACATCCTTTCCTATCTCTAACTTCTAAGTCAAATTCATGTAGCAAGAGTATCCACCTAATAAGTCTAGGTTTAGCATCCTTTTTAGTCATTAAGTACTTAATGGGTGAATGATCGGTATGAACTATGATCTTAGTGCCTATCAAGTATGACCTAAACTTATCAAAGGCAAATACTACAACAAGTAATTATTTTTCATTAGTGGTGTAATTGATTTGTGCATCATTCAAAGTGCGACTAGCATAATAAATAACATGAAAGAGTTTACCTCGGTGTTGTCCAAGTGCTGCACTGACGGCGTAGTCACTTGCATCACACATCAGCTCAAACGGCTCGTTCCAATCAGGTGGAATGATAACTGGTGCTGAGATAAGCTTCTTCTTCAGTTCTTGAAATGCGCTATAGCAATCTTTGTCAAACACAAATGGTTGATTTTGCTGTAGCAAATTGCATAGCGGCTTGAGATCTTCGAAAAATCCTTGATGAATCTCTGATAGAAGCCAGCATGCCCTAGGAAGCTTCTTACTCCCTTGAAAGTAGTGGGGGGAGGTAGTTTTTCAATGACCTCGACGTTTGCCTTGTCAAATTCTATCCCTTGCTTCGAAATCTTGTGGCCTAGGATCGTTCCTTCCGATACCATGAAATGGCATTTTCCCAATTGAGCACCAAGTCAGCTTCCTCACACCTCTTTAGGACCTTGGCGAGATTACCCAAGCATGTGTTGAAGTCGTCTCCGGAGACCGAGAAGTCATCCATGAAAATTTCTAAAAAATCTTCGACCATGTCTGAAAAGATAGCCAACATACATCTTTGAAAAGTTGCTGGAGCATTGCAGAGACCAAAGGGCATTCTTCGGAAAGCATAAGTTCCATAAGAGCATGTGAAAGTCGTCTTCTCTTGGTCTTCGGGTGCTATAGCAATCTGATTGTACCCAGAATACCCATCGAGGAAGTAGTAGAATGCCTTGCCCGCTAGTCGATCCAACATCTGATCAATGAATGGGAGGGAAAATGGTCCTTCTTGGTCGCCTTGTTGAGCTTCCTATAGTCCATGCAAATCCTCCACCCCGTGAAGGTTCTAGTAGGCAATAGCTCATTCTCCTCGTTGCTTACCACGGTCACGCCTCCCTTCTTCGGTACACATTACACCGGGCTGACCCATGAGCTATCGGATATCGGGTAGATTACTCCAGCATCAAGCTACTTGATTATTTCTTTCATCACTACATTCTTCATGATTGGGTTTAGTCTCCCCTGGGCCTCAACTGAATTGATGTGACAATCATCAATCAAAATTTTGTGCATACATATAGCATGGCTTATACCCTTCAAATCAGCCATAGTCCACCCTATCGCCTTTTTATGTTGTAACAACATATTTACTAAACTAGTTTCTTGCTTAGATGTGAGACTAGATGAAATTATCACAGGAAAAGTTTCATTGCTCCCTAAGTAAACATATTTAAGATGTGATGGCAAAGGTTTCAGTTCTAAAGAAGGTGTATGCTCAAGGGAAGGTTTAGGAGGTACAAATTCTGAAAAATCAAGAGGTTCAAAGTGCGTACCTGGTCTAGCCTCGAGTCGACTAGACTGCTCCAGTTCCCTTGAGAGCTCTTCTTTGTCTGAATCATCATCTTTGCAGAGTGCTTCAAACTCTTCCATTTGCATCTCATTGCTACAACAAAACTCATCAATCATATTATGTGCTGTAACATCTACATATTGGCATACTCTTGGGTTGTCCGCATACTTGAAGGTATCATGAATATTGATCGTGACTGTCTGATCGGCCACTCGCATCGTGAATTCACCCTTCTCACAATCGATCAAAGCTCGCCCGATGGCTAAAAATGGCCTTCCCAAGATAATGGGTGTGTTGCTATCAGCTTCACAGTCGAGGATTAAGAAGTCGACTAGAAAGATAAATTTGTCCATTTTTACCACAACATCTTTAACTCTCCCTTCTGGGCGAACATGAGAATGATCTGCTAGCTGTAGCACAACCTTGGTGGGTTGTACCTCTCGAATTCCCAGTTTCAGAAAAATCGACTTAGGCATCAAGTTAACTCTTGATCCCAAATCAAAAAGTGCTCTGCCAACAAACTTGTCGCCAATAAAACATGGGATATCAAAACTACCTGGGTCCTCCCTCTTAGGTGGCAGCTTGCTCCACATAGAATAACATTCTTCTGCTATAGCGACAGTCTCTTGCTTCTCGATCTTCCTCTTTTTCGTGACTATATCCTTGAGGAACTCGACATATGTTGACATCTGATCAATGGCCTCTAGAAATGTGGAATTGATATGTAATTTGTCCATGATATCCACAAATTTCTGGAACTGAAGGTCTTCTTTCTACTTCTTAAATCGTTGAGGAAAATGAGGAGGGGGTCTGACTTCATTTGTCTGAACTGGTGGAGTTACATCTTTTGCTGTAGCAAAAGCAAGCTCCTCCCCCGGTGTTTCTTTTGCTATGACTTCCTCACCCTTCTCTTCAACTGGAGGATCTTGTAAGTTATCTTCTTCCTGAGGCAAGTTGGGCTGAGAGCCTTCCTTCTCTTTTACCCCAAACTTGTCTTCTTTGCTAATTTCCTTGCCACTCCTTAATGTGAGTGCGTTGCATTGTTCCTTGCTATGGTGCTTAGTGGCTTCAGTGTCACTAGGCAGACTTCCTTGTGATCGCACATGCAAGGTTTGAGCTATCTGACCAACTTTTGTTTCTAAGGATCAGAGAGAGGAACTATGGCTTTGCAATAAGGCTCCTTGATGTTTAATGTTTGTTGCATGATCCTGGAGCAAATCTTTCGTGGTTCCCATGAAATCTTTTGTCATACCCATAAATTCTTTGAATGTAGTCTCCAACGAACTATTAGATGAAGATGCTGCTCTCTTGTGACCTTGCCATGCCATCATCTGGCTAGAAGATGGTGCTCCGATCAGATTTTGCTGTGGCGCTAGCTGTGCAGAATTATTGTGCCCTTGATTACCCCAACTAAAATTTAGATGCTGACGCCATCTTGGGTTGTAGGTATTGGAGTATGGATTGTTGTTGCGGTTATAATTCCCCACATAGTTGGCTGACTTTTAATTGTCAGGGCATTCACTCAAATGATGATTGCCATCACATATGAGAGATGAGGTTGTGGACTTCACTTCCTTGACTTCGTTGAGACGTTGGAGGTTCTTTAGCATATTTGTGATAGCAGCTAACTGGGTGGCTACTGAGTCATCAGCTTCACTGTCTCAAGCTACTTGGGTTCTCCTCCCCATTCCAAGTCTTGTGGTCAGAAACTGGTAATCATTGTTGGCTACCCTATCAAGAATGTCAAATGCTTCCTCCGGTGATTTGTCTAACAAGGTCCCATTTGCTGAAGCATCTAGCATCATCCTTGTAGGAGCATTTACCCCATTATAGAACATAACCACTTGGGTCCAATCATGAAAACCATGATTTGTGCACTTCCTCAATAATCCCTTGAATCGATCCCAACACTCATACATGGATTCGTTATCAGCTTGACGAAAAGAAGCTATATCATTTCTCAACTGAGTGTTCCTATTTGGTGGATTATACCGTAGCAGAAAACTTTTGCATAGATATGTCCAAGTCTCCATTGATCCAGCTGACACTCCACTTAGCCATGCTCTAGCACGATCACGTAAAGAATATGGAAACAATTTAAGCTTTAGCACATCCTCGTGCACTCCTTGATGTCTGAACGAGTCACAAACTTCCAAGAAAGCAAGGATATGTTGTCTTGCATCTTCGTGAGGCATACCTCCAAACTGACCAATAGTGTTCAGCATGTTAAACATAACAAGTTTAAGCTCGAACTGGGTTGCCTGAATTTCTGGAGCTACTATTCTGGGATAGAGATCGTCCAAGATAGGAGTCAAATGATCTCTAATTGCTCGTGGTCGAGCTGCTTCTCCCTGGCCATTTTCCATAGCATCTCCGTTACCTTGAGGTGGTGGTATTTCTCCGTTCATGTTTCTATTCTCTTCTCTTCAAACACGTCTCCTAAGTCTCATGAAATGCTCGATCTCAGAAATAGGTGATTGCAGGGGTCCTTTAGGTCTCCTTCTGGCCATACACTAGCAAGACACCTGAAAAGAAAAATGCAAAACCTAAAATAAATTTTTACAAAAACAAAAAGAACAAGCGATAAAAACAATAATCGTAAATAACCAATTGCCAATCCCCGACAACGGCGCCAAAAACTTGTTTTGTGATCTTGTAGTACTATAAATGTTACGCAAATTGTGCAAGTATACACGTTGAACGAGTAATAAAGTGATGAGTGAGTATCGTCTCCATAGGGATTGGAGGTATTCACAGTTTCTATAACAATAAAGATTGAACTTTTTGCAGATGACAATGCTATTATAAAGGAAATGAGGTATAATAATGCCGAAGCAAAATAGTGCAGAGAAAGATGAGATAACAATATGATAGACAGGTCCCCTTTCGTATGCGAAACTCACTACGAAATGACTGTCTGGGAATGATGGACAACCTAACTCAAGCTTCTTAACGATACTAAGGCTCTTCAGCTATCTTCTACACTAGGCGGGATTTGCTAAGAATGCTCCTAAACTATCTCTAGCCAGGAAACTGGGAGTCAGAAATGCTACAACAATACCTCTCGGCGTAAACTCTTAACACTACCTTACCCTTCACGAACTATCCTTTTTAGCCCTTGAAACCTATCACTTATCTCTAAGGTAGGTTAGAGTTTGCCTCTCAACAGTCACTCCATTGCTTATGAAGGTTCTAAGGCTAGCTCTCTCGATTACTAACCCCCACATACACTTAACGAACGACCAACTCTCGAAGGTGCTTAAGGTAGGGCCTATTTCTCAAAGCACTTACAACCCTAAGCTCTTATAACTTTAAGAAAATGAGAAATGCACAAGCAAAGCATAGAATCATGATAAACACTGAAAAAACTATAGCATGCATTAAAAAGTACTCAAAATAAAATCATCCATCAAACCCAAGTCACCTAAAACAGTTCGTGGCTGGGCGATATCATCCAATGTATCATTGCGATAACATCACCAAATATAAAGATATGAAGATAAATTGCTATAGCGACAGAAAGAAAGGTGAACTCCCTCTTCGCCATGGACTGCCTGACTGTATTAGGCTCACCGCCTCTCTCGATGCCGGTGAGGCCACTGCTTGGAGCTTCAACGATGGAGGACACCAAGCTGGAGAAGATGAAGGTGGAAATTTCTCTCTCCATGTAACTTTCTCTCTCTTCTGCCTCTCTTTCGCTCCTCTACTTCCACCCCTTTTTTCCCAAACTCCTTTCCCTTTATTTATAGTGGAGGCTTCTAAGGTTTGGTGCCCTAAAGATGCCTTGATAATCCCAAAGAATATCCACCGACAAGGTCTGCTGCGAGGGGACAAGGAGGACACTCTGCAGGTGGGTACCGACTGCTGCACATGTCAAATCGTCCTTTCTGCATGTTCACATGCTTTTGTAGCTCACGTGCTAGCCAATATCCACTTCCATCATGCTATAGCAATTCCCGGCACGGACTTTCTCTCTTGACTCCTTCTCTGCACATCATAACCCAAAAACCAACCCTCCGAGCAGTATCCCTCGATATGGACCAATAACCAGCAAAGATAAAGATGCACCCAGAAGAAGAAAATGCAACCTAAATGCAGTCTAAATGCTATGGTATGAATTCAAGAACAAGCAAATGCTATAGCAAAAAGGTATGAAAACAAGGATATTTATGCAGTTATCAGCAGGATATTCGAACCGTTCGCGATTTTCCGGGTGTCTTTCTGGAAGAATTGCCTGGATTGCCACCAAACAGGGAAGTTGAGTTTGGTATTGAGTTGTACGAGAATACAACTATGGTGTCCATTTCTCTTTATCGCATGGCACCTAAAGAGCTAAAAGATTTGAAGACGCAACTATAGGAGTTGTTGGATCGAGGTTTCATCCGACTGAGTGTGTCACCTTGGGGTGCACCGGTCTTGTTTGTCAAGAAGAAAGATGGGACAATGCGGATGTGCATAGATTATCGACAACTGAACAAGTTAACGATCAAGAACAAGTATCCCTTTCCTATAATTGATGATCTCTTTGATTAGTTCCGGGGAGCCTCGGTGTTTTCTAAGAAAGACTTGAGGCCAGGATATTACAAGCTGAAGGTGAAGGATGTGGATGTATCTAAGACAACTTTTCGGACAAGGTACGGGCATTACGAGTTCTTAGTGATGTCGTTTGGTTTGACTAACGCACCTGCAACTTTCATGGACATGATGAATCGTGTCTTTAATGAATTCTCGGATCAGTTTGTGGTGGTGTTCATCGATGACATCCTTGTGTATTCGTGTACCGAGGAGGATCATGATAGAAAAGTGAGAATCGTTTTGCAAGCGTTGTTGGAAAATTAGTTGTATGTTGCCTATGCATACTAAGTATACCTTGGATAAGCTGGCTGAGCTGTACATTGCTGAGATTGTGCGGTTGCACGGTGTGCCAAAGTCTATTGTGTCGGATAGGGATCTGAGGTTTACAACGTGATTTTGGGAATGTTTGCATCAAGCCTTGGGTACACGATTGAATTTTAGTACTTCATATCATCCTTAGATGGATGGACAGTCAGAACGTGTGATCCAAGTGCTTGAGGACATGTTGAGATGCTGTGTGATAGATTTGCAGGGTTCTTGGGAGAAGCACTTACCGTTAGTGAGTTTGTGTATAATAATAGTTGTGCTGGTGGAAGCGAACAACTGCTCATCTGGGAAGGTTTCCAGTATGTGAGTCTTGTCTTTCTCTATGTTCCTTCCCATCTCCAGTCTTGACAAGTGATCAGCTACTTGGTTTTATGTTCCTTTTTTGTCCTTGATGTCAATATCGAATTCTTGCAGCAGCAGAATCCAATGTATCAATCTTGGCTTAGCATCCTTTTTAGTGAACATATATTTGAGTGCTGAGTGGTCTGTATGGACCACCACTTTTGATCCAAGTATATATGGTTGGAACTTGTCAATTGCAAACACCACTGCGAGTAACTCCTTCTCTGTTGTGGTGTAATTTATCTGGGCATCATTTAGAGTTTTGCTGGCATAGTAGATCACATAGAAGAGTTTCTCCTTCCTCTGCCCTAGTGCTGCCCCGAGAGCATAATCACTGGCGTCGCACATTATCTCGAATGGTAGGCTCCAGTCTGGTGGCTGCACTATTAGGGCTGTTACCAGATTTCCCTTCAGTATCCTGAAGGCTTAAGTACATTCACTATTAAAGTCAAAGGTACGATTCTGTTCCAACAGGAGACACATGGGTTTAGTAATTTTCGAGAAATTGGCAATGAGTCTTCGATAAAACCCTGCATGCCCTAGGAAACTTCTTATTCCCTTGACTGTGGTGGGTGGCGGCAGTTTTTCAATAACTTTGATTTTAGCTCTGTCTACCTCTATGCCGCGACAGCTAACCTTGTGTCCCAACACTATACCCTCGTCCACCATAAAGTGGCATTTTTCCCAGTTTAAAACAAGGTTTGCCTCTTCACATCTTTCAAGCACCTTCTGTAAATTGCCTAGGCAACCGTTGAAACTATCTCCAAATATGGAAAATTCATCCATGAAGATCTCTAGGAAATCCTCCACCATGTCAGAATATTGCCATCATGCACCGTTGAGAGGTTGTTGGTGCATTGCAAAGTCCAAATGGCATTCTTCGAAAGGCGTATGTGTCGTATGTGCATGTGAAGGTTGTTTTCTCTTGGTCCTCCGGTGCTATTGCAATTTGGTTATAACCCGAGTAACCATCAAGAAAACAATAGTAAGGCTTCCCCGCTAATCTATCTAACATTTGATCGATAAAGGGTAAGGGGAAGTGGTCATTCCGGGTAGCTTTATTAAGCTTCTGGTAGTCCATACAAACCCTCCAACCGGTCACAGTTCTGGTTGGGATTAGTTCGTTGTCCTTGTTTGTTACTACGGTTATGCCTCCCTTTTTGGGTACACATTGCACCGGGCTCACCCACTTGCTATCCAAGACGACATATATTATTCCAACATCGAGCCACTTTATGATTTCTTTTCGTACCACCTCTCGCATAACTTCATTCAGTCGTCTTTGAGCATCAATTGTCGGCTTATGGTCGTCCTCTAAGAGGATCTTATGCATGTACAATGCCAGACTGATGCTTTGGATATCAGCAATGGTCCATCCAATCGCCTTCTTATGCTGTTGTAGCATTTTGATCAGCTGTTGTTCTTGTTCCTGCATCAACTTAGAGGAGATGATTACGAGCAACGTATCATTTAAACCAAGAAAAACATATTTGAGTTGCCCTGGCAGGGGTTTAAGGTCTAGAACAGGTGGCTGTTCAATGGAAGGCTTTTGGATTACATGTTCATTCGAGGTATAATTCAAAGGTTCAAAGAACTTACCTGGACGTGTGCCTATCCAATTTACCTCCTTAGGACCTTTAGTATCGGATGCATCTGTTTCTGAGGGGTCACTGTCGTTGATGCTGTCGTGACAGTCTTCAAGGTGACTGCGATGGCAGTGACCAAATTTCCTGTCGTGACAGTTCGATCTGATGCAGAGTTGGTCTAGGACTACTTCTGAAATTGCCTTGCATTCTTCCTCTGCATCAGCTTGTTTCATTTCTTGGAGAACATTGAGCTTTATTTGTTGGTCATTGACTCTCATAGTCAGTTCTCCTTTCTCTACGCCGATCACTGTTCTGCCTGTGGCTAGGAAATGTCGCCCCAGGATGATCAGTGCATTTTCATCTGCTTCACAATCTAAAACAAGAAAGTCAGCAGGAAAAATAAACTTATCCACTCTTACCAAGATATCTTCAATCTTTCCTTCTGGTTGTACGTAAGAGCGGTCTGCCAGTTGCAGCATGACTGTCGTGGGTCTTGCTTGTCCAATGCATAGTTTAAACTTGTCACCAATTATGCAAGGTATGACAAAGCTTCCATGATCTTTCTTCTTTGGGGGTGGTCGCTTATGTAGGATTGCCATGCATCCTTCTGTCATCATCACTGTTTCAAATTCCCCAAATCTGGATCTCCTGGACAATTCATCCTTCAGAAACTTTGCATAACCAGGCATCTGCTTAATGGCTTCTAACAGCGGAATGTTGATGTGTACTTACTTGAAGACATCATAAATTTTCTTAAGCTGGTACTCTTGTTTCTTGTTTCATTAACCGCTGCAGAAAAGGGGTGGAGGATGGTAATCTTCGAGGCGTCCTTCACATGGAAGTCAGATCTGAGGAGGCTCAAGATCTTCAGTTTCTTCTTTTTGCTCCTCTGTTTCTTCTGCTATCATGGCAGGTGTGACGACAGTAGACTGTTTCTCTTCTGCCAGGGCAGTGTTCATGGTAGGTGTCTGTAGGGTCGGTTCCTTACTCGATGTTTCTTTTATTATTGGCCCTTGTAGTTGTTTCCCACTCCTTGTTGTAATAGCCTTGCACTGCTCATGTGTGGGTTTTCTAGTGACCTCAGTATCACAAGGGAATCCTCCATTCTGCCTTGGATTTATGAACTGTGAAACCTGGCCCATCCGCGTCTCTAAGGATTTTAGGGTAGCCTCATGGTTTGTCATTCTCATCTCTATCTTATCCATGAAGGATTCAGTTTTCTTGACAAAGTGATCCATGTTTCCATATATGCTCCTGTTTGAGACATGAAAGTGGCCAGGGTCTGTTCCAGTATGCTTATTGTGGCTGCCGGCTGCTGTTGTGGCTGCTGCTGTGGTTGCTGTCGTGACAGAATCCTAGGACCTCCTTGGTTCTGGTTGTTCTGGACTGGAGGGTTCAGTGCATTGTTAGGGTTACTCCAGGAAAATTTGTGGTCCTTCCTCTAGTTTGGATTGTAGTTGTTGGAGTCATAGGTTTTATTCCTGTTATAGTTTCCAACATACATCCCTTCTTCCAACTGTAAAGGACACTCTTCTGTACTGTGGTTTCCACTACAGGTTTCACACACCTCTTCGGCAGGAAATACAGCTTTAGAATCCTTCCGTTGCAGATTTTCAACTATCTTAGTGAGGTATGCAATCTGAGTTTTGACCGAGTTGTCAACTTCGTATTCCTTTACAGATATTCCTCGTTTACCTCCTCTTCGAGCTGTAGGAAACTGCTCATTGTTCTTTGCTACCTTTTTCAACACCAATATTGCATCGGCTGGTTCTTTATCCAATAATAACCCATTTGCTGCTGAATCTATCCTCATTCGAGTGTATGCATTGGCAGCATTGTAGAATTTGACAACCTGATTCCATACAGGGAATCCATGCATTGGGTAGTTTCATAAGAGAGTCGTAAATCTGTCCCACGCCTCATGCATTGGTTCGTCATCTTCCTGTTGAAAAGTAGCAATCTCGTTACGCAATCTTTCAAATAATTGAGAAGGGTTAAAACGAGAAAGGAATTCATGACATAGATCAGCCCAAGTTCTTATTGAACCCGTCGTTAACTTATTCCACCATGTTTTTGCTCTATCCCTCAATGAATGAGGAAATAGTCGGACCCTCGGTACTTTCGGGCTTATTCCTGGTTGTCTAAACGATCCACAAATCTCCTGAAAAGTTTTAAGATGTTCACGTGCTACCTCAGTAGCATAACCACCAAATTGGCCAGCGGAATTTATCATGCTGAACATTACTGGTTTCAGTTCGAAGTGTTCAACTTCCACATCTGGTAGCGTAGTTTCCAATTCAACGTGGTCGTTATCCATGTACTCTCGACAAGTCTGTCATGCTGCTGGGGCAGCAGGCGGCGGTAGATCGTCTCGGGCATCATTAGGAGGATCTACATTACCCCTAGGGTTGTTGTTGTTGTTGTTGTTGTCATCTTCCCTATTGCTTTGTCTTCCGTTCACCATTGCTTCCAGTCTTTCCTCAAGATAGTTGTTTCTTTCTATCAAGAGTCAGGCTTGGTTCCTGAGTTGATATGTGCGTTCGATTTCTGGGTCTAATTTGTACTCAGGTTCCTTACCATGTCTCGATCTATGCATAAGCAATAAGAGAACCTTGTGAAAAGCATGGGGAAAATAAAACAACTAAAAACAGAAAATAAAAACAAAAACAAAATGCAGCAATTAAAAGGTAAAGGTATGTTGCCAGGCCCCGGCAACGGCACCAAAAACTAGTTGCGTGTAAATAAGACTATCGCAAGTAGTGCAAGTGTACACGACGGAAGTAGTAAAGTGATACTAGAGTATCAGATATCATCTCCACAAGGATAGGAAATAACTGTATCCTTAATTTGCTGCACAAGAAAAAGAAATAGTTTAAATGATTGTTTGGAGAAATCTTGAGTAATAACTAAAGTAAAAGATAAGGTAATCAAATTGAGAGAATAGGCCGGTATTGATTTGCTCAGTAGTGCAGGTGTTGCACTGTTCAGAGGAACTTTTGTTGTTATGTCATCGTGCCTGTCGCGGCAGCACTTGTCGCGGCAGAGGTCCGTTGATGTCGCGGCAGCAATCAACAACTTCGTACTTCAGGCTTGGCAAGAATCCCTGTTATGACTTGCCCTATCCTTAGGCCCAAGTTCTGTTGATGAACACGTCTTAGATGATACCTCCTAGCGTGAATCAAAGGGTGAACACCAATGTTTGTGAATTCTTCTTTAGCCACTTAACCTTGTACTTATCCCTAAGCCAAGATGGTTTAACCATAAACTGGAAAACACGTATTTACTCCTTTCGAGTGCTTAACTCTCCCGATATCAAACAAATGGATAACCTTGCAATGCTCTCCCGATGCTCTTATTAGATGTTGAAAACCAGAGTAAATAAACTTAAAGTTTTATTACTTGAACAGAAAATTCCTAGGAACAATACAATCCTTACAACTACTTTACAAGATCAACCCTTAGCCCTTGGGAAAGTTTAGAACATGATGGAGAGAGAGAAACGACTAGGGTTTTAGGGGAAGACGGCTAAGAGCTAGATATCCTTCCCTAGGTTGAATTACATGCCTTTATATAGGCCTTGGGTCCAAGTTTTCTAATATGGCAAGAATTCAAGTTTAAATTAAAGTACAACTCTATTCAAGACTAAATCTTCTGAGTAGATGTCTTTAATTCGTCCTCTTTTCTTGCTTTGACTTTCTTCCTTGAACTTTGAGTCTGGCCTTTCTTCTGCTTCAGGGCTCAGAAAAATATGGGAGTGATCCACGACAGACCGGCTCGAAATCCTCCATCTATCGAGCTCCACTTTACTTTTCCACCTTAGTGTCCTACTGTCGTCATTGCTGCCACGACAGATGTCACAACAGACGATGCTCTCTGTCCTTTAACTCCATCTCCGCAACTCGTCTCTATTCCTTTGCTGCCCTGAATGCTGCCGCAGCAGATACCTGCAAAAGTGACCAAATTTAGCAGCATATGTGCAGTTTTTATCTAATTGTGATTTGTATGCAAAAATCTATCCTAAATGCAATAAATCATGCTTGAGTGCAGCAAAAATAAGGGTAAATGAGAGGTAAAATATATGACTTTTATGCACTCAACATCGTTCAACCATAATGCTCCATTCGATCACTCTCAAACCCGAATGTGGCGTCCTCAACATCTCGAATACAAGGCACTGTGAATACCTTCAATCGCACAAATTCCAATTCCAGTCCTTATTCACATTGCTCATAGTTGATTAATAAAATACATAAGCAAACTCGAGTTCAAGATCCAATTCGGAGGCTTTCAGGTTAGAATTTCACAAAACGGGCTTCAAAATTGGACTCAGGACGTTGAAAAACATAAGTAGGACTTTTCAGAAAAAGTTGACTTTTTGGTCAATGTCAACACTAACGTCAGCAGTCAAAGTCAACAATGACGCCATCGGTCAAAGTCAATGATGACGTCATTGGTTAACCGGGTTAACTCGGGCGAGTTGACTCGGTCAACGGGTCGGGTACAGGTCAACGGGTTGATTACGGGTCAACGGGTCGGGTCAATCATTGGGCTTGGTTTACCATTGGGCAGATCGGTTTAGGCTGGATCTGTTCAGGTGGACTGACCAACGGGTGGGCCGACCGCCGGTTCAATGGCCACCGTCCAGGGCGGCCGAAAATTATCCCGGACGGTGCGTGAAGCCCACGGGCGGCCTTACACAGTCGGAAAAGACCCTAAGACGCGGAAAAAGTCGCTAAAATTTCCTCTACATCTCCAAAATATCCCAAAATAGGTCGGAATACTCATCGAGCTTACCGAATCATCCATAAACTCAACCGAATATCGTAGCTCTGACGACAGTCTAAACGGCAAGCGTTCGACGTCCAGCGGTATGGGTTTTGCTCGGTTCAACCCCATAAAGACGCCGGCGGTGCTATCATCCCAAACGAACACCCACGACGACCAGAATCAACATAAAACAGAAGCCTTCAACCCTAGGTTCAGCGAACCTGTTTCTCTCGTTTTCCGGTGATCGGAACGGTAATTGTACGAGTAACTAAAAGGGTTTTGCTCAAGGCTCAATGACGAGCACTCTGGCACCGAAGGTGAACGGCATGGCGTGGCAGTAGGGGAAAATGATTGTGGCCGGTTGTTTGGGGAAGGTGAAGGGCCGGCGAGGGGGGTAGAGGGTTCTGGTACCCTTTTGGGGGGTAGATGACCCAATTAAATGCCATTGATTGGGGTGGTTGAGAAAATTTGTTTATTATTATTATTTCAAGAACCACTTAAAAATAAGTGGGTATGGCTTATATCCAAGAGCTTCCTTATCTCAATTGGTAGGGCACTTGATTTAACATGCATAAGGTTGTGGGTTCAAACCCCTTGGGTAGTAGTTTTATTCTTTTCTCTCTCTTTTCAATTCATTTATCACTATTATTACTTTAGGGTGTTACAATCAATCAATGTACAACTCGTTTCTAACAATGGTCTTCAAAGAATGGTAGGTGCGAACTCATCTGCTTCACAATCTACAACAATGAAGTCAGCAAGAAAAATAAATTTATTCACTCTCACCAAAAATATATTCGATCTTCCTTTTAGGTTGGATGTAGGATCTGTCAGCAAGTTGTAGCATGACTGTCGTAGGTCTTGCCTTCCTAATTCCCAATTTTTGGAAGACCGATTTGGGCATCAAATTTATGCTTGCCCCAAGATCGCATAACGCCTTCCCGACATAATGATTTCCAATTGCACAGGGTATTGTGAAACTGCAGGGATCTTTTAGCTTAAGCGACATTCAATTATGCAACATGGTCATACATCCTTCCGTCACATCAACAATTTCGACTTCCCCTAGTCTAGTTCTCTTAGAGACAATGCCTTTAAGGAACTTAGCATAGTTTGACATTTGTTCTATCACTTCAACCAATGGCAAGTTGATGTGGACTTGCTTCAAGATGTCAAGGAACTTCTTGAACTGGTATTCTTGCTTTTTCCGGTTCAACCTCTAGGGGAATGGTGGTGGAAGTCAAATGTCCTCAATCTTTTCATTGGTTTGAAACTTGATTGATGGCATTGTCGAGGCATTAGGTCTTGTCGCGGCATGAGCAGTTGATGTTGTCAAGGCATTTGTACTTGTAGTTGTCGAGGCATCAGGACTTGCCTTATAACTTTCTGATTCACCGGATTCGCCAGAGGTTTGGTTGCTAGATTCATCCTCCTGGATATGGGATTTCTCCTTTGGTTGAGTGTTCTCCATTAAATGGGTTTGAGCTTCCTTAAATTGTCTGCCACTCCGAGTGGTGATTGCTTTGCATTGCTCATGGTTTTCTCTTCTTACGACTTCAATATCGCTAGGTATACCGCCCATAGGTCTCGTGTTCAAGATCTGTGCAAATTGCCCGAATTGCGTCTTCAATAATTGGAGAGTTACCTCCTGGTTTTGCATTCTCATCTCATTCCTATCAATGAAAGCATCAGTTCTTTCCATAAATTTATTAGTATTAGCCATATAAGATTGAGTTTTAACATGAAAGCATTAAGAGAATTTTCCAAAGAATTGGATGGTGTTGATTGTTGCTGGGGCATCTGTTGTCGTTGCATGTTCTACTGGAATCTCGATGCTTGTGCATTCTGATTGTTCTGGTTGAGGGCATTGTTGGGATTACTCCATGAAAAAATAGGATGCTTCTTCCAGGCCGGATTGTATGTGTTGGACATTGCATTGTTGTTTTTGTTGTAGTTTCCAACATAAAAACTGGACTCTGGGTTCTACGGACAGTCAGAAGAATCATGGTTACTAAAACATAAATCACAAATTGAATCTACTACCTTGATCTCTTGTGTGTGGCTTGGTTGAATTGGCCAATTGTGTGAGAATTATGTTAGGTGTGTAAAAGTACTATAATTTCACCCTTTTACTATGACAATTATTGCTAAATTTACACCCATTTGTGTCACATTGTAGCCCTCCATCTATCAATCACATTGATCTCATCTTTACCATGTTTGATCCTTATATTTGGTTTATTTGGTGGAAAGTGTACTACTTTAATGTGTGTTTGGTGGAGGTGCAGATTTCGTTACTCACTGCTCGGGCAAGCACTGCCGCGACAATGAAGGAAAGGAAGGAATATAGCAGAACCATCTCTCGACGGTCCAGATCAAGCCAGCTGTGGATGTCAGTTTCTACTGTAGGAAGCTGAACCATGAGATAGAGCCCTGCTAAGCAGAAAAGACAGGCAAACCATTGCCGAGGCAATAGCCAAGCCACTGTCGAGGCAATGCCCAAACACAAACGACAAGGGAGAAAATATGCAAAGTGGTATGCATTTTGAAGAGCATGAAAAGCTGAATTTTTCTATGTACTTTGCATGAAGATCGGACTGCGGGAAGATCATGAAAATGCTGAAGGGAGGTCAAGAGAAGATTCCACGCATGTGGGAGGATTTTAAGGAAGAATAACAAAATAATTAAAAGAATATCTTTTCTTTTAATGTATTTAATTCTAACTTGACTTCCTCCTCAAGAAGAACTTGACCTAGACCTCCTCTATAAATAAGAAGCCAAAGCCGGACAAAAAAAGAAAGAGAAAAGAATCAACGAAGCAATCGAGAGTTGAGAGACTTTGTAGTGAGCTTACATCAATATCATGTTCTAAGTTCTTCTTAGGGTTTAGATTGTATTGTTTAGTAGTTTTGAGAAAACAATTGGATTTTGTTTAAGTTTTTGTTAATGCAACTTTAGTTCAAGGTTTGCTTATTCTTGGTGTTTACGTTTTCCTACAATTGAATCGGGAGAGGAAATTGTAGTTACATCTATTTGTCTAATATCGGGAGAGTTAGGCTCACGAAACGGATAAGCATGATTTTCATCCCAATCGGTGAAAACTAACTCAGCTTAGGGATAAGTTCAAGTTTTAACGGCTAAAAGAAGCGTAAGATTGGTTGATGTTCATCCTTGGTTCACGCTGAGAGGTATTATCAAGGCCTGCACATTGTAATCCCTTAGCCCGGTCTAGGCGTTTGACTCGAACTAAGAGAATTACACGGGGAAAACCAAAGTCAACTCGTTAAAGTCAACCCCGATTAGCAACCCTTTTTTTTCTTTTAACTTGTCCAGATGCATACTTATGTCCTATAGTGTTTACTCGCGCAACGAATATATTTCCGATTAAACCGAACATCAAATGTTCATTCATTTGCAACAATCCGATTAACGTCAAATCATAAAATTTATTGTTTCCAACCTTTAATTAGATTCATTACATGCTTGCAGGTGAAATATCAGCATCATACGATCATTCAATCACCCATAATTACAAATTATACAAATAAGGACTAAATTGTAGACATTCAAAACAAACAGATTATGTCATTTTAACTAACTTAACGACCCCGTTTCGAAATAGTCACCCCCTGTTTCGAAAACATACATTTCAGTAGCATTTGGTCTCGAAACGGCCCTTAACCGTTTCAGAACAAAATCCCCAAATTTATCTCCCCTGCATCTAGACAACACAGAGCCATATCGAAACGACCACAAGTTTCGATACGGGACCAAAATATAACTAGAGGTCTCGAAACGGTCTATTAGGGTTCCAAAACATTAAGGCCAAATATGCAAGTTGTATGGAAACAACTGCTACTGTTTCAAAACACATGCCAGAACTACACTAAAACAACAACATTTAAAAATCTTAAATCGCACCATATGGCCACCAATCATCATGCAAACATAAGTAAACATCAACCACATATTTATCCAACGCATAGGCATCATCAAAGGCATCTATCATCAAGAATTGCAAAACATGATTACTCTAGAGGCATGCAACCTATAAGCAATCCATATAGAGCATCAAAATTCACAAAACAAAGCATATTAACAAATAAAGGCCCATTACAAGTCTCAAAAGGCAAAACACACTTTTCAAACCAGAGAGTTTAAACAAACATCTCTCAAATACCGAGGTACCCTCCCCATTGCCATTTCTACCTTATTAAAAGTGTAAAATCCCATATTTATAAATCGAGTGTCATCTTGGGTGAAATTCCTTGCTAATTTGCTGCCAATGAGCTCACTAATATGCATTGTTGGAAAGGAGAGCGTAAGCATATTTGCTTAGTGAGGGAAAGCTCAATTAAACAACAACAATGCACTTTTCAAAACCATGTTTCCTTTAAAACATATCCACATCATGCTCAACTTTCTCATGCTTTTGAAACCACAATTAAAAGTATCTTTACAAGCCACATGTATCATTATCTCATGCATAACTCAATGCAAAACCAAATCTAGCTTCTCATGCTTAAATCTCACAAAGCACAAACGTCATGTATAAATGTCATTATACAAAAGCATTTCAAAACCATGATACATGTTCAACTCATATATTGGCATTTCAAGTGAACCCGATAGAATCTACCCCTATCCATTAGTGATCAGATATACGGACACACTTGACGGAATCAACCCCCGCCAAGCCCTTGATAGAATCAACCCTTGCAAAGTCACATGGTGAAATCAACCCTCTCCATAATCTCACTTCGGTCGGGATGCCACTACCCGCATTCCCTGTGGTGATAGAATCTACCATTGTCACTCGCAACACAATAGAATCTACCCCTATTGTGTAACCGAAGAATTTATCACAGGCGCAAATTTTATATATTATAGTGCACATTACATTCTATTGGTCGACCAACATATCCGATAATAGAAATCTTATCACTAAGCCAATGTATCATTAAAATCCATGTTAACTCACTGTTTTCAATGCATTAATAAAATCACCACATATCTCATCGTAAAACATGCTTCAAATATCACATAATATTTCATCAAGAATATAACCTCTTGAAACAAAACCAAATCATTTCATGGGATATAAATCAGAAAAACCATGCTTATAAAACATGCATAACAATGAGTAACAAAATATAAATCCAAAACATGAGCATGATAACCCACATGGACTTTAAATCGAAAACCGAGAGCTTTCGTAACCATACTTACTTCTAAGATTAGCTAAGCGTTTCAAGCTTACATTAAACGTTCAAACCACATCCACTCACCGATACAACTTTGCCTCACTTGCCGAAGCTATTCCAAGCTTCCGAAACTCCAAAAAGGTGCCCTCCAACGATCACACAACGACTTGCCGTGATTCCAACCAAGGGAAAACAGAGGATTAATGCACAATCTTGCATCAAATCCTCCAGCAACACAAACTCCCACTCAACTCCAACATTCGCCAAGCAATTAACAACTAATACAACCTGAAAACATCGGTAAAACCACTCTAAACCGTTCCCAATCATTACCCAGCAAAAGCAACCATCAATCTTCATCCATTTACAACCTAAAACACTTCCCCGACCTCTATAAACCTCCAACTATCAAGAAATCACAACAACAATCCCTAAAACTCAAGATTTCATCACTAACATCTAGCAATCCAACTAGTTTCGGGATTACTCAACAAAATCCATCAAGTTAACATTATTAGCCATTAACAACATGTTAATAATCAATCATTAACTCAACAATTAAAATCAAATCCAAAGATCCACCATAAATCTTCGAGAAACCTCAATTAAACATGATTTCATCAATTAATATATAAACACCCATTAAAAACAATATATAAAAGACTAAATACTTGGGTATTTCAGTAAAGAATATGTCATTAGAGGAGAAGAATGAACCTACCTTTAATGATGAGCTCTTCCTCTATTTTTGAAAAGAAACCAAAAGGAAACCAAAGAGAAAAGAGTAGATTCAATTGGAAATCAATAGAAAATAGACAAGTCTTTAAAATTAAAATCAAATTTAGAGTTTAACTTGAAAATCTTGTTGTTTGGATGAAGGAAACTTGAGAGAAAATGAGAGAAGAAAACTATCGTCAAATGAAAATGAGTACCCGTCTCTACAAATTCCCTCCATCCTTTTTTATTATAATTATTTAATTAAAATTGTAAAAGAGGAGGAAAAGTCTCTATTAGCCCTTGGTATTGCTCCTTAAAGTTTCAAAGCATTAGCCTTTTACGTTTTTACCCTTAAATCAAACTTTACCATTTTTACATTTTGGTCACTAAACCAAAATGTCCAATTTCAAAAATTATTTTCTTTAAATTACCTTTACCAAAATTAACCATATATAACTATATATTTATGATTTTAGGAAATTTTTCCATATTTTTATCCGACCAAAAACCTTTTGATTTAATCATTTCCCGAAACTAGACTAGACCGTTAAACTGGCTTGAACCGAACCGCCTAACCAAACCCGGCTAACACCTAGGCCCAAAATCGGGGCGTTACAACTCTCACCCACTTAAGAAATTTCGTCCTCGAAATTTACCTGGTGGAAAGAGATAGGGAAACTGCTTTATCATATCTTCCTTGCTTTCCCATGTCGCTTCTTCGACACCTGGGTGTCTCCAAAGCACCTTCACCAACTCAATGGTCTTTCTGCGAAGCACCTTACTATCTGAATCCAAAATCTCTACCGATTCCTCATCATAAGATAAATCTTGATTCAACTCCACTTCCCCAACCGGAAACACATGCGAAGGATCCGAACGATACCTCCTAAGCATAGATACATGGTAAACATCATGTATCTTCTCCAACTACGGCGGTAACCGCAATCTATACGCAACATGGTCAATCCTCTCAAGCACATCATAAGGTTCAATAAACCTTGAACTCAACTTGCCCTTTCGACCGAACCTCATCACCTTCTTCGAAGGTGAAACTTTCAAGAAAACCTTCTCACCAACCTCAAACTTAATTTCTTTACGCTTCAAATCCGCGTAAGACTTCTGACGATCTGAAGCCACCTTTAGAAAATCACAAATGAGCTTCACCCTATCGGTTGTACCCTTGAGCATACCCGGCAAAGGAATCAACTTTTGCCCCACTTCTTCCCAACACACGGGTGTACGACACTTCCGACCATACAAAGCCCCGTACGATGCCATTTGTATGCTCGCCAGATAGCTATTATTATAGGCAAACTCTACCAACGACAACAACTTGTCCCACGAACCTTGAAAATCAATCACACAACACCGGACCATATCCTCCAACACCTGGATAACCCGCTCCGACTGACCATCCATCTGAGGATGATAAGATGTGCTAAAATTCAACCTCGTTCCCAAGGCTCGGTGGAAACACTCCCAGAACCTCGATGTGAACCGCGAATCCTTATTTGAAACTATAGACTTCGGAACACCATGCAAAAGCACAATCTCTGCAACATAAAGCTCTGGCAGCTTATCCAAGGTAAACGTAGTATGCACGGGCAGAAAATGTGCACACTTCACCAACCTATCCTTGATCACCCATATGGAATTCTTCTTTGACGGTGTCAAAGGCAAACCCCTCACAAAATCCATCGTGATCCTCTCCCATTTCCATTCGGAATCCTCAAAGGCTGCAACAGACCGGATGGAAACTGATGTTCAACTTTCACACGCTGACACACCAAACACTTGCAAACAAACTCCGCCACATCCTTTTTCAAGCCTACCCAGTAGTACTCATCTCGAAACCCCCGATACATCTTAGTACTACCTGGATGCATGGCAAAAGGACTATTGTGAGCTTCTGTCAAGATAGTGCGCCTCAGCTCAACATCCTCTGGCACAACTACCTGACCCTTAAAACACAAGACGCCATCATCACTGAAACTGTAATCCAAGGGATTACCCTCTGCTATGTCCGTAACATGCGGAACAAAGGAATCATCAAGCAACTGGTTTTCCTTAATCAATTCAATCAAAGATGGTTTTACCTGAAGCTCAGCCACCATGCCACCATCACGAGACAAACTCAAACGAGCAAACGTCGCTCTCAACTCCACTGCAGCCTTTCGTCTCAAAGCATCAACCTCCACATTGGCCTTTCCAGGGTGATACTCGATCGTAAGATCGTAATCCTTCAGCAATTCCATCCATCGGTGCTGCCGGAGACTCAATTTCCTATGAGGCATAAGATACTTGAGACTCTTATGATTATTATACATGGTACACCTCTCGCCATAAAGATAATGCCTCCATATCTTTAGAGCGAATACCACAACCTCAAGCTCAAGATCGTGAGTAGGATAATTAAGCTCATGCACCTTCAATGGCCTCTATGCATAAGAAACTATTCTACCCTCCTGCATCAACACACATCTTAAACCCACATAGGATGCATCACTATACACCACAAACTCTTTTCCTAATTCAGGTTGAATAGAGATCAGAGCTTGCACCAAAACTTCCTTCAACTTTTGAAAAGCTTGATGCCTCGCCTTCGTCCACTCAAACCTAACATCTTTCTGAAGCAACTTCGTCAACAAAGCAGCTATCTTAGAAAACCCATCCACGAACCGACGATAATATCTAGCCAAGCCTAGAAAACTACGAACCTCCGTCACTAATTTCAGTTATTTCCAACCCACAACTGCCTCAATCTTTTGAGGATCCACAGGGATACCCTCGGCTGACACCACATGACCAAGAAACACCACCTCCCTGATCCATAACTCACATTTACTCAACTATGCATAAAGTTGATTATGCAACAAAGTCTGCAGCACTATCATCAAATACTTATCGTGGTCCTCCTCGGTATGAGAGTACACAAGAATACCATCGATAAAACACCACCACAAACTGATCAAGGTACTCGTGAAACACCCGGTTTATCATGTCCATGAACGCAACCGGTTCATCACTAGGAACTCGTAATGCCCATACCTCGTACGAAAAGTCGTCTTCAGTACGTCCATATCCTTCACCTTAAGCTGGTAACACCTCGACCTTAGATCAATCTTAGAAAACACAACCGCGCAATGAAACGGATAAAAAAAATCATCAATCTGAGGTAAAGGGTATTTATTCTTTATCGTCAACTTATTCAGTTGTCGACAGTCTATACACATCCGCATCGTCCCATCCTTCTTCTTAACAAACAAAACTGGAGCTCCCCAAGGCAAGATACTCGACCTAATGAAACCATGATCTAACAACTCCTGAAGCTGCGTCTTTAACTCCTTTAACTCCTTTGGTGCCATTCGATAAGGAGCAATGGATACCGGAGCCGTATCCGCATACGTCTCTATGCAAAACTTGACCTCCCTATCCGGTGGCAACCCAAGTAACTCTTCCGGGAACACCCCTGGAAAATCACAAACTGTCTGAATATCCTACGGACGTGCTTTCTTCATATTTGGGTTCATCATATATGCCAAATAAGCTTGGCAACCACCATTCAACAACTTGTGAACTTCCACCGCCAAAACAACATTGGACAAGAACTTTATGTTCTCACCCACCACCACAACTTCAAAATCATCGGCAAGCTTCAACAAAACACGCTAGGTCTCACAATCAACCACAACTTTATGTTTCGACAACCAATCCATCCCAATGATAACATCGAAACCATAGAAAGGTAACTCCATTACATCAACGGGAAACACATGTCCTTGAACCATCAATGGACATCTTCTATACAACTTCCTAACAACTACGGTTTCACTAAAAAACTCGTAACTTGCATACCCACATCAAGAAATTCTAATGGCACATCAAGCAACCAAGCATGCTCATGAAAAATATATGAATACGTAGAACCAAGATCTATCAAAGCAAGCAATGACAAGGATTGCAAGGAAAAGGTACCAGCGATCACATTCGTGTTATTACGGCCCTCACGGTGAGCATAGACCCGAGCTAGTCCTCCACCCTCTGGCTGCACCGCGACTACATGCGCCACATTCCTCTGACCATCCTCTCATCGCTGAAAATTACCTCAGCCACGCCCACGGCCCCTCTGAGGCTCCATAGCACGAGCTGGTGCTTGCCCCGTCAACTGTGAATAGTCACGCTTCACATGACCCTGAGCTCCACACTTCCAACATATAATGGGATTATCCCAACACTCTCCCATGTGATTCATCCTATAACGGTTACACATAGAACCACGTGTAGCAACATTCTGATCATACTGGCCTCAGCCCGATCCCCACCACTGCTTCGAAGATGGTCTCGCTGATAGCTCCTATCCAGTGATCTCTTACCTCGATCACGTCCACCATCATACTCAGAAACTCTCTTCTCGGAGCTAGAACTCCTCGAGAATGAAGTCAATCCCAGACTCTGCTCGATGTCTTTGTCTTGAGTAACCAACACATCAAAATATGTATACTCAGCCGCAAGCATATAGGTCCTCACTTCCTTAACCAACCCATAGCGAAACCTATCACACCTCTTCTGCTAATCCAGTATCAGTTCAAGGGTGTACTGGCTCAATCGGACGAATTGCACCTCATACTCCGCAACGGTCATATTGCCCTACATCAACGCCATAAATTCCATCTTTTTCTCATCCAAATAATAGACACCCAAGAACTTCTTCTTGAAAGCATTCACGAAGAACGCCCAAGCAACATCATCAGGTTCCGTACCAGATGTGATGGTCAACCACCATGTATACGCATCTCTGTGTAACAAAGAGACCACGCAGCCCAATATCTGCACATTATTGCAATTCATCTGCCCCAAAATCCTCTTGGTGCTTTCAAACCAAGCCTCAGAGACCTCAGGAGATAAACTTGTAAACTCTATCCTGCCTAGACTGCGCAGACGCTCTAAAGGTAAACCAACATTGGCACCAGTCTGAGGTGCAGCCGCGTGCATGCCTGCCATTGCTGCCTGATAGGCTCCAACAATAGCCTCAATCAAAGGTGTCATGTCAGGAGCAGCTTCCCGCTGGGCTGCCTGAGGTTCAACACCCCCACCACTAGCACCTATCTCAGCTCTACCTCCACCAGGAGGAGGAGGCAAATTCTTAGCATCCACCTCTACCTCATTCTCAACTATATTCCGGACATTACCTCTCAACTCTTGTCTCGGTCCCATGATATGGTAAAAAATTCTACCATCAAATACAATAACAAAAATTGTTAGGCTCACAAATAGCAAGAACCCAAGTCTCTCATTCCGTCTTTTAAAACAAAACTATTTTCTTTACTGGTAGTATTGGAAATGGGTACCCCAGTCGCACATATCAATCCATCACATAATCATCATACATCACATACTATCAATCAGAACATGATACAATCATTCATCGTGCGTAGCATCGAATACAACATGTTATCAATCTTAATTCAACATTCAACATACTACCCAATCTTTCGTAACCTGGCTCTGATACCAACAAATGTAACCCCTTTAGCCCGGTCTAAGCATTTAACCCGAACTAAGAGAATTACACGAGGAAAACCAAAGTCAACTCGTTAAAGTCAACCCCGATTAGCAACCTTTTTTCTTTTAACATGTCTAGATGCATACTTAAGTCCTATAGTGTTTACTCATGCAATGAATATATTTCTGATTAAACCGAACATCAACTATTCGTACATTTGTAACAATCTGATTAAGGTCAAATCACAAAATTTATTGTTTCCAACCTTTAATTAGGTTCATTAAATGCTTGCATGTGAAATATCAGCATCATACGATCATTCAATCATCCATAATTGCAAATCATACTGTGAAACCGATATTTTAATTTTGATATAACTAAAAAACCTAATGACTAAATTGAAAATGTGAAAACGAATTTTTAAGTCCTCAAACATCCCTGCATGTTTTAAAGAATATGCCTAAGTTAAAAACTAAGTTTATCAAATATTTTCTAAGTGTTCTTAAAGCCAAAACAGTGATTTTCGAGTCACCGTTTCGAAACGGCCTAAGGCGTTTCGAAACAGTTTTGAAACTGTGAGTCCATGTTTCGAAACGGGTATCGAAAGGATTTCAACACTGCCAACATGTGTTTCGAAACAAGTTTTGAAACGGCTTTAGAACAAAAAGACACCGTATCGAAACGACATCTAGTGTTTCGAAACTGTTCTTAAATTGATTTGAAAAATATGACCGTTGAATGTTTTTAACTGATTTTTAACAAACCGTTAAGGCGTATCGAAACGAGCTCAAGTCGTTTCGATACGACCCTTAACAGTGGCAAAATGTTTCGAAACAAGTTTCAAAACGGCTCTTAGCGTATCGAAACAGGTCTGAGAGTTTCGATACGGGCTCTTTAATGCACCCCAACGACTCTTTCTATTTTGGTCTGTTTCGAAATAGGGTTGGTCGTTTCGAAACGGTTGGTTAAAAACTGCATTTATGGAGGGGAGATAACACCCCCAACGGCTCTATTGATGAATGCAACAACCACAACGTTTAGAATTCAATGAGAAGGTATAAAAGGGACCTCTAAAAGCCTCAACAACAACTATTGATCCAAAAGAAAACATCCAAACATCAAATCCAAGCATTTGTGCCTAAATCCCATTATTGTCTTGTAACCCCAATTGTATTTTTCATTCTTATATTTCAATTGGGTTGAGTGCTTGTAATTGGGCAAGTTTATGTATTGAGAGATACTTGTGTAGCCAAAAAATTCTTTGTTTCAATTGTGTGAGGATTGGGTCAAATTTTGGGTAGAAAATTTGACCGAAAATTGTAAGGGTTACCTCCTTAGCCTAGAAAAGGGGAAGAGCAATTAGTGGAATTGTTGCAAATCCTTAGTGAAGCTAAGGTAGTGGATGTAGAGTTCATTTGGAACTTGAACCACTCTAAAATTCCTTGTCTATCTTTTTATTTGCAATTTCCACCACCAAGAACATTAAAAATCCAATTCACCCCCCTCTTGGTTTAGTTCGATCATTCGATCCACTCAACAATTGGTATCAGAGACTACCTCTTTGAGGATTAACAACCACAAGAGGAGTTCCTAGGAAGAGTGTGATCATCCAAAAATCAAGAGATGGCTTCTACCTCCGGTTCGAGCATGTATGAGTCTCAATCCACTACAAAACCACCCTTCTTCAATGGTGACAACTATCCGTTTTGGAAGAATAGAATGTGTCTCTTCATCAAGTCTAATGACTAATTGGTTTGGGATGTCATTGAAGATGGCCCTTACATTCCATTGAAGCAAGATAGTGAAGGGAAGATGGTTTTGAAGAAAAAGGTGGAGATGAGTGAAGAAGAAAGGAAGAAGATCCAAATAAATGACAAAGCTCTCCACATGCTTTTTTGTTCCTTCGGTCCGGACATCTACTCCAAAGTATCATCCATTGAGAGTGCCAAAGAAGTGTGGGACACTCTTGAGACTACCTATGAGGGAACCAATGATGTCAAGGAAACTAAGATATGAAAATTTCAAGATGGAGCCCGATGAGACGGTGTCCAAGATGTTTGATCGTTTCTCCACCATAGTCAATGGGCTCAAAGGATTTGGAGAGACAATACTGGAAGACAAGCTTGTCCAGAAGCTACTCTACTCACTTCCCGAATCTTGGGATGGGAAGAGAACCGCCATCATAGAAGCTAAAAAATTGAAGACTTTAAAGCTTGATGAGCTAGTGGGTTCTCTCATTACTCATGAGATTATGAAGCAAGGAAGGGAAGAAGAGTAGAGAGTAGAAAAGCTAGAGGTTGAAAAGAAGAAGAAGATGGGAATAGCTCTCAAAGCTTCATTACTTGAGGAGAGCTCTTCTAGTGAGGAGGATGAGCTAGAAGAATTGGCTATGATAGCCAAACGATTCTCACGCTTTATGAGGTCCAACTGGGGAAGAAAAATTCAAAGGAAGATGGAATTCAAAGGTAAAAACAAAGAAGAAGCAAGGGATCAAATCATTTGCTTCGAGTGCAATAAACTCGGCCACATATGTCCGGAGTGCCCTCAACTCAAGAAGAAGGGCTTTGAGAAGAAGAAGAAGCTCAAAGCCAAGCTTGCTACTTGGAGTGATGAGGAGTCATCCGAGGATGACGAACAAGAAGTTGCCAACCTTTGCCTCGTGGCACTTGAGGAAGATTCCTCCATGGTAACCTCTAACTCATCATCTTTAGATTTTATATATGATGAATTAAATGATGCATATGATGAGTTGCAAGAGGTCTATGACGAATTAGTTGAGAAATACAAGGAGTCGGTCATTAGGAATAAGACAATTATTTTGGAACTAAATGATAAAAATGACTCACTCTCTCAAGCTAATTTAAAATTTGAGAAAAAAGATATTAGGGTTGAAAGATGAACTAAAATTTTTTCAAGATGAAAATATTTACCTTAATAATCTTTTATCTCAATGTAATAGTGAACACCAAAAGGTGTTAGATGAGCTAAATAAGCTCAAAGAGTCTTTTAAAAATGTTGGTAGTGTGAAGCATGAAATAGGTGAATATTCAAAAACAAACCAACCTAAGAAAAAGACTAATTGCTACAAACAAGGTAGCTTTCTTAGACATAGTAGAACTAAAAGGATTAGAAGTGTATGGGTTCCTAAGGAACTTGTAAAATCTAATAACATTGTTGCTATGTCATCTTGGATTCCTAAGAGAACCAAGTTATTGGGAGCTAACACTCATGGACCCAAAATGATTTGGGTACCAAAAACAAAAGCTTAATATCTTTGTTTGTAGGGGGATCATTGCTACAAGGCCAAAGCACAAAGTCAAAACTCATGGTACCTTGATAGTGGATGCTCAAGGCATATGACCGGAGACAAGAGTAGATTCATGGATCTAAAGCCAAAAAGTGGAGGAGTGGTGACTTTTGGTGACAACTCCAAAGGCCACATTAAAGTTATTGGCTCCATAGGTAATCACTCTACTATTCTCATTGAAAATGTCTTGTATGTTGATGGTCTTAAACATAACTTATTGAGCATAAGTTAATTGTGTGATAAAGGATTTAATGTTTTATTTGATAAAAATGGGTGCAAAATTGTTGACATTAAATCTAATAATATTATGCTCATAGGTCATCGCATAGGGAACATATACATGGTGCATCTAGATGACATACATACATCTCATGCATGCTTAGTAGCACAAAATGAAAATGATGCATGGTTGTGGCATAGGAAACTAGGACATGCTAGCATTAGTGTTTTAGAAAAACTAGTTTCCCTTGATCTAGTTAGAGGTTTACCCAAGATTAAATTCTCAAACGATAAAATTTGTGATGCATGCTCTAAGGGTAAACAACATAAGTCTTCCTTTAAATCCATTAATGATGTTTCTACAAGTAGATGTTTACAACTTATCCATATGGATTTATTTGGGCCAATTAGGACTATGAGCTTGGGTGGTAAATCTTATGCATTTGTACTTGTTGATGATTTTTCTAGATTTATCTGGGTTCTATTTTTAAGTACTAAAGATGAGGCTTTAGAAAAATTCATCACATTTTCAAAACTAACCCAAAATGATCTTAAACTTAGAATTTCACATATTAGAAGTGATCATGGAACCGAGTTTCAAAATTTAGGGTTTGAAGATTTTTTGAATGAAAATGGTATTAGCCACAATTTTTTGGCTCCTCGAACTCCTCAACAAAATGGGCTAGTTGAGAGGAAAAATAGAACTTTGCAAGAAATGGCTAGAACCGTGCTTTGTGAAAATAATTTACCTAAATATTTTTGGGCGGAAGCCACAAGCACCGCTTGCTATATTGTTAACCGAGTAATGATTAGGCCAATTTTAAACAAAACACCTTATGAGATTTTAAAATCTAAAAATCCTAACATTAGCTATTTTCACCCTTTTGGTTGCAAGTGTTTTGTTTTAAATAATGGAAAAGACAACTTAGGTAAATTTGATGCAAAAAGTGATGAAGCTATTTTCATAGGATACTCTTTAACCTCTAAAGCCTATCGAGTATTTAACAAGAGAACTTTAGTAGTAGAAGAATCTATACATATTGTATTCGATGATAACCTCCTTCCAAGGAAGAATTCTTGTGATGATGATGATGTAGGAATCATAAATGCCTTTGATGGAGGACAAACTTCAAAGGAGGATGAGATTCCAACAAAAGTAGAGGACGCACAAGATCCACCTCTTGAAGCCTTGAAGGACTTGGCTCTTGAGGAAAAGGAAGTGAGCTACCCAAGGGAGTTCAACTATGTCAAAGATGGTGAAATCTTGGGTGATCCATCCAAGGGGGTAACCACTCGATCTTCTCTTAGATTAATGAATCATGTTGCATTTATCTCATGTATAGAGCCCAAGAATATAAAAGAAGCATTGAAAGATGATTTTTGGATTATGGCTATTCAAGAAGAGTTAAATCAATTTGAGAGAAGTAACGTTTGGACATTAGTTGATAGGCCTAGTAATCAATCTACCATAGGAACAAAATGGGTCTTTAGGAACAAGCTAGATGAGAGTGGTAACATTGTGAGAAATAAAGCTAGACTAGTAGCACAAGGTTACACTCAAGAAGAGGGAATAGATTTTGATGAAACCTATGCACTCGTAGCTAGAATGGAAGCCATTAGGATGTTGCTTGCATATACATGTTATCATGATTTCAAGCTTTTTCAAATAGATGTTAAAAGCACGTTTTTAAATGGTTTTATAAATGAAGAAGTGTATGTGGAACAACCACCGGGTTTTGAAGACTCAAAATTTCCAAAACATGTTTTCAAACTCACTAAAGGTCTTTATGGTTTAAAACAAGCTCCTAGAGCTTGGTATGAAAGGCTTTCAAATTTTTTAATTGAAAAGGGTTTTGAAAAAGGCAAGGTGGACACTACACTTTTTATAAAAAGGTATAAAAATGAAATTTTAGTAGTACAAATTTATGTTGATGTTATTATTTTTGGTTCTACTAACGAATGTCATTGCAAAGAGTTTGCTAAGCTAATGCAAGGTGAATTTGAGATGAGCATGATGTGGGAGCTCTCATTCTTTTTGGGACTCCAAATCAAGCAAAAGAAGGATGACACCTTCATCAATACATAAAGGATATGCTCAAGAAGTTTGGCTTGGAGAATGCAAAGCCTCAAGCCACACCTATGAGCTCATCTACAAAGCTTGACAAAGATGAAGGAGGTAAGTGTGTCGACACTAAGCTTTACCGTTCTATGATTGGATCATTGCTTTACCTTACCGCAAGTAGACCGAATATCTTGTTTAGTGTTTGCTTGTGTGCTAGGTTTCAAGCTAGTCCTAGAGAGTCTCACCTTATAGCTGTTAAGAGAATCTTTAGGTACCTTAAAGATACTCCTTGCTTAAGTCTTTGGTACCCTAGAGACTCCACCTTCAACCTTCATGCTTATTCGGTTGCGGACTATGGGGGATGAAAAATTGATAGGAAGAGTACTTCGGGAACTTGTCAATTCCTAGGTATATGCTCATATCTTGGTTCTCTAAGAAACAAAATAGTGTAGCCTTATCTACCACCGAAGCCGAGTACATATCCTTAGGGAGTTGTTGTGCTCAAGTCCTTTGGATGAAGCAACAACTCTTAGATTATGGTATTAAAGTTGAAACCATACCCCTTAAATGTGATAACACTAGTGCTATATGTTTGACAAAAAATCCCATCCAACACTCTAGAACCAAACACATAGAAATAAGGCATCATTTCATTAGAGATCATGTCCTTAAAGAAAATGTGGTTATAGAGTATGTTGACACCTTAAATCAATTAGCGGATATTTTTACAAAACCTTTAGACAAAGAGCGTTTTTGGTCCCTTAGGAGAGAGTCAGGTCTAGCTAGCCTATCTTGACCTTTTAGGACCTCTTTTGTGCTTAAAATTGCTTGATCTTGTGAAATGCCATGTTTATGTGTTTTTACTCCTAATTTCATCCATGCCTATAGCTAGGGGGAGTATGTTTATGTTTGCATATGTTTTTCATGCTCATTCATGCCATTCATGGAAGTTAGGCCTTAGAAAATTTCATTTTTCTGCACTGTTAGAGCCTCATCTACACTTCCAGGCCCAGGTGTATCGAAACGGGTCCACATGTTTCGATATGGATGCTTTAAATTGTTATATGAGAGAAGGGCGTTTCGAAACGCCTTCTAAGGGTTTCGAAACGTTTTGGCTACTGCCAAGGGGTGTATCGAAACAAGTTTCGATACGAGTCAACGAGGATTCGATACGGTCAAACCAGTATCGAAACGGTCAGCTGGAGTTGAAAAATCGGTCAAACTTCCGTGCCCGCATTTCGAAACGGTCGACACCGTTCTGAAACGGGTTCGCAGACTGCTTTAAAAAAGGCTTTTAATGATAAAGTTATGTTTTAATTAAAACTCTCCCAAACCCTAAAAACCCTGGAATCGATTTTTCCTATAAAAACCCTCTAAACCTCTTTGTTTTTCACCAAATCTTGAGGGGGTTTTCTCTTAAACACAAGTCTAAGCAAGCTTCAACAATCTTGTGCAAGGATTTTCCTCTATTCATCCAAAATCCCAATTTAAGGTATTTTTCATCTTTTTCTTTTTCCTTCAATTTATATTCGAATCTTAGGTTAGAAAATTTTAATTTTGTATAGTTTATGTTCTTTGATACTTGGGTTTTTCAAATCTTGTAAAAAAATTTCAAAATCTTCAATTTTTTATTCGAATATATAAATTTTCATTCGTATTTTTCTGTACTGTTTTTTTTATTTTTTTTCTCTTAATTTTTTTTTGTTTTGTTTTGTTTCTTTGTTTTTAAAAACTTGTTTTTAAACCTAAGTGGGATTTACCATTGGATTGAATTAAGAAATCTCATGCATACACTTAATTTTTTAAATTGCTTGCTTTATATTTTTAGGATGTCTACGGAGAACGTTAGCAAAAAGCGTAAGACCGGTCAAGCAAGTGAGTCAAGTATTCGTCCTAATCTCACTCAGCTTTTTCAAAAAACTCTTCGAACTAAAGAGATGAGGGAGCGTTTCAACTATGTCAAGGAGTACGAAGTTCGTCGTGAGCGTGTTATTGATCTCAAGTTTCTTGACTCCGAGCGTTTTCTTTTTCGTTACCTCGACCATTTGAGAGAATGGAGTTTCCTTGGTCTTTTGAGAATCCCGGACATTTGCTACAAGCACATGGTACTTCTCTTTTACTCCAATGCTCAATTTATCAATAATGAAGACAACTCCGAAGTTGTTGGGCTTGAGTCTTCTATCTTGGGGAAGAGGATTGTCATTAACATCCCTCTCTTGGAGTCTACGTTTTCTCTTAAGGACGAAGGAATTGAGAATGAGAGTCACTTTGGTTCTCACGCCGGTTCGGTGCTTTTCTTGGATGCGCATGATAGATTCCTCCATTTGATGGTCTCATGGTTCCCTCGCCCCTCAGGAGGTAAATATTCTCACATTCGTCAAGTAGACTATTTTTGGCTTGAGTGTTTCCGTCGTGGTGAGCGCCCTAATCTTGTTAAGATCATATTTGCCGAGATAGTCAATAATGTTAAGCTTCGTGACACTGATGCCCTGAAATCCTTCACTTATGGAACGGTTTTAAGTCACATCTTTAGCAAGCTTAATCTTGATTGCACCTACGACTCTCCGGAACCTCGCAAGTCCAAAATTGGTGAGTCCTCTCTCCGTAAGTCCGGTTTTCGCTATGTAAACAATGGACATTGGGAACGTGTTGATAGGGAAGCACCTCCTCTTCCTCCCGTTGAACCGCAACCACAAGCTCAAGTTGCGAACAATGAAGGTCTCATGACTTTCCTCACCGAACGGTTCAACTCCATGGACACTAACATGGCTTCAGGTTTTGGTGCTATCAATACACGCTTGCAAAATGTAGAGGATCGACTCCAATCCCTTGAGAATCAACACTCGGCCATGGATATGTCCTTCTCCACATTTTATGGCCAATGGATGAAGTTTCGTCATTCTCAAGTCAAGAGCGATGATGAGTCCTCGGATGATGATGGTGACGACGAGGCCTAAGATTCTCATGACATATCATATTAGCTATGCATTTTAGGATTAAGTTTGCATCTTTATTTCCATTATGTTTTATGAACCTATGCTTTTGATTTTATTTGGGATTATGATTTGAACTTATTGTTTAAGACTTATGTTTTGGATATTTTAATTTTATGAATTAATATTAATGTTGCTTGTTGCTTGTTGCTTATTGCTTATTGCTTTTAACCCTATCTCTTCTCTTTGAGCCTTGTTTATTATTTTTGATCTAACAAAAAGGGGGAGAAGTAATCTAAGAGCCAAAATCGTTTTAAATCTTTAAAGTGTTTTTAAGTTTTAAACTTTGAATTTAAAATTTAAATCATTTTAAAACTTTAAAAACCTATCTTAAATTGAGGGGGAGTTAGAATGTATTCAAAACTCTTAAAAATTCTAACTTTGGTTTTGTTATATCAAAAAGGGGGAGATTGGGAAACGAATATTTTAATTTTGATATAACTAAAGAACCTAAGGAATAAATTGAAAATGTGAAAACGAATTTTTAAGTCCTCAAACATCCCTATATGTTTTAAAGAATATGCCTAAGTTAAAAACTAAGTTTATCAAATATTTTCTAAGTATTCTTAAAGCCAAAACAGTGATTTTCGAATCACCGTTTCGAAACGGCCTAAGGCATTTCGAAACAGTTTTGAAACTGTGAGTCCATGTTTCGAAACGGGTATCGAAACGATTTCAACACTGCCAACCTGTGTTTCGAAACAAGCTTTGAAACGGCTTTAGAACAAAAAGACACCGTATCAAAACGACATCCAGTGTTTCAAAAATGTTCTTAAATTGATTTGAAAAATATGACCGTTGAATGTTTTTAACTGATTTTTAACAAACCGTTAAGGCGTATCGAAACGAGCTCAATCCGTTTCGATACGACCCTTGACAGTGGAAAAATGTTTCGAAACAAGTTTTGAAACGGCTCTTAGCGTATCGAAACAGGTTTGACGGTTTCGATACGGGCTCTTTAATGCACCCCAACGACTCTTTCTATTTTGGTCTGTTTCGAAACAGGGTCGGGCGTTTCGAAACGGTTGGTTGCAGACTGCATTTATGGAGGGGAGATAACACCCCCCAACGGCTCTATTGATGAATGAAACAACCACAACGGTTAGAATTCAATGAGAAGGTATAAAAGGGACCTCTAAAAGCCTCAACAACAACTATTGATCCAAAAGCAAACATCCAAGCATTTGTGCCTAAATCCCATTATTGTCTTGTAACCCCAATTGTATTTTTCATTCTTATCATTTCAATTGGGTTGAGTGCTTGTAATTGGGCTAGTTTATGTATTGAGAGATACTTGTTTAGCGAACAAATTCTTTGTTTCAATTGTGTGAGGATTGGGTCAAATTTTGGGTAGAAAATTTGACCGAAAATTGTAAGGGTTACCTCTTTAGCCTAGAAAAGGGAAGAGCAATTAGTGGAATTGTTGCAAATCCTTAGTGAAGCTAAGCTTGTGGATGTAGAGTTCATTTGGAACTTGAACAACTCTAAAATTCCTTGTCTATCTTTTTATTTGCAATTTCCACCACCAAGAACATTAAAAATCCAATTCACCCCCCTCTTGGTTTAGTTCGATCATTCGATCCACTCAACACATACAAAGAGGGACTAAAATGTAAACATTCAAAACTAAAAAATTATGTCATTTTAACTAACTTAACAACCCCGTTTCGAAACAGTCACCCCTTGTTTCGAAACCATGTATTCAAGTAGCATTTGGTCTCAAAACGACTCTTACCCGTTTTGGAACCAAATCCCCAAATTGATCTCCCATGAATTCAGAAAACACACAGCCATATAGAAACGGCCTCGAGTTTCGACACGGGACCAAAATATAACTAGAGTTCTCGGAACTGTCTAGTAGTGTTCTGCAACATTAAGGCCAAATATGCAAGCTGTATCGAAACAACTGCTACTGTTTCGAAACACATACCAAAACTGCACTAAAACAACATCTAAGCATCTTAAATCATACCATATGGCCACCAATTATCATGCAAACATAAGTAAACATCAACCACATATTTATCCAACACACAGGCATCATCAAAGCCATTTATCATCAAGAATTTCAAAACATGATTACTCTAGAGGCATGCAAGCTATAAGCAATCCACATAGAGCATCAAAATTCACAAAACAAAGCATATTAACAAATAAAGGCCCATTACAAGTCTCAAAAGGCAAAACACACTTGCCAAACCATAGAGTTTAAACAAACATCTCCCAAATACCGAGTTACCCTCCCCATTTCCATTTCTACCTTATTAAAAGTGTCAAACCCCATACTTGTAAATCGAGTGCCGTCTTGGGTGAAATTCCTTGCTAATTTGCTGTCAATGAGCTCACTAATATGCATTGTTGGAAAGGAGAGCGTAAGCATATTTTCTTAGTGAGGGAAAGCTCAATTAAACAACAATAATGCACTTTTCAAAATCATGTTTCCTTTAAAACATATCCACATCATGCTCAACTTTCTCATGCTTTTGAAACCACAATTAAAAGCATCTTTACAAACCACATGTATCATTATCTCATGCATAACTCAATGCAAAACCAAATCTAGCTTCTCATACTTAAATCTCACAAAGCATAAACGCCATGTATAAATGTCATTATACAAAAGCATTTCAAAATCATGATACATGTTCAACTCATATATTGGCATTTCAAGTGAACCGGATAGAATCTACCCCTATTATTTAATAATCATATATACAGATACACTTGACGGAATTAACCCTCGTCAAGCCATTGATAGAATCAACCACTATCAAGTCACATGGTGAAATCAACCCTCACCATAATCTCACTTCGGCTAGGATGTCACTTCCCGCATTGCCCGTGGTGATAGAATCTACCCCTATCACTCGAAACACAATAGAATCTACCCCTATTGTGTAACCAAAGAATTTATCACACTTGCAAATTTATATATTATAGTTCACATTACATCCTATTGGTCGACCAACATATCCGATAATAGAAATTTCATTACTAAGCCAATATATCATTAAAAACCAATGTTAACTCATTGCTTTCAATGCATTAATAAAATCACCACATGTCTCATCTTAAAACGTGCTTCAAATATAGCATAATATTTCATCAAGAATATAACCTCTTGAAACATAACCAAATCATTTCATGGGATATAAATTAGCAAAACCATGCTTAAAACATGCATAACAATGAGTAACAAAATATAAATCCAAAACATGAGCATGATAACCCACATGGACTTTAAACTGGAAATCGAGAGCTTTAGTAACCATACTTACTTCCGAGATTAGCTAAGCATTTCAAGCATACACTAACCTCCCAAAACCTTGTTCCCAAGCTTATGAAAACGTTCAAACCACATCCACTCACCGATACAACTTCACCTCACTTGCCGAAGCTATTCCAATCTTCTAAAACTCTAAAAAGATGCCCTCCAACGATCAAGCAACGTCTTGCCCTGCTTCCAACCAAGGGAAAATAGAGGATTAATGCACACTCTTGCATCAAGACATCCAGCAACACAAACTCCCACTCAACTCCAACATTCGCCAAGCAATTAACAACCGATACAACTCGAAAACATCGGCAAAACCACTATAAACCGTTTCCAATCATTACCCAGAAAAAGAAACCATCAATCTTCATCTATTTACAACCTAAAACACTTCCCCAACCTCTATAAACCTCCAGCTATCAATAAATCGCAACAAAAGCCCCCTAAAACTCAAGATTTCATCACTAACATCTAGCAATCCAACTAGTTTCAGGATTACTTAACAAAATCTATCAAGTTAACATTATTAGCCATTAAAAACATGTTAATAATCAATCATTAACTAAGCAATTAACATCAAATCCAAAGATCCACCATAAATCTTCAAGAAACCTCAATTAAACATGATTTCATCAATTAATATATAAAAACCCATTAAAACAATGTGTAAAAGACTAAATACTTGGGTATTTCAGTAAATAACATTTTATTAGAGGAGAAGAATGAACCTACCTCTAATGATGAGCTCTTTCTCCAATTTTGAAAAGAAACCAATAGGAAATGTAACCCCTTAGCCTGGTCTAGATGCCCAACCCAAACTGAGAAGATTACACGTGTAAAACCGAAGTCAACTCGTAAAAGTCAACCTCGATTAACGACCCTTTTTTACGTTAACTTTTCTAGATGCATAATATTAACCTATGTGGAAAGCATGACACATAGAAGAAAGTGGCGTAGCAAACGGGGTTCATTATTGGATGCAATCGTATACATTTAACTTTTAGGGACAAAATTGTAAATTTTCTAAATTACGAGGACTAACCAGATTTTAGAGTTACCAAACCAAAATTAATCATGTATCATGCCAGCATGCCAAAACTCATCTCAAACAGAACATCCAAACTCAATTAATTTAACACACAAACATTCAGGGGTCAAAATGCAAGAAAGACAAACCTGAAACAATTCAAAATCCAAGTTCAACGGTCACCTGTTCCGGAATACTAAGCCCCGTATTGGAATGGTCGTTTCGAAACCAAGTTGACTATTTCGATACTGGGGTACGTTCCGAAACCAGTTCTGAAACTAGGCTTCACAGTAGCCAAATGTTCCGGAATGATCTCACCCGATCCGAAACCCTCTGGCCAATACATGCCATCATTTCGATACAAATGAGGGTATTCCGAAACACCCTGCCCTGTAACAGCAGATTTTGCTAGTTTTAAACAACTTTCCTCACCCAAAAACATCTCTACACATGTTACAACCCACATACAACTTGTAAGCACATCAAGGACCATTAACAAGAAGCACAAGCTATGACATATCATCATTCATTCAAGCATTGGATCTATAAGCATGCTTCCTAAACTCCAAAACCATACAAAGGCTAAAAACCACATTCATGCATAATTCCTAAACTCCAAAACCATTTACAACTCAAAATAAGCAATCACATATCCCAGCTACGAATTCAACAAAGAAACCTTCAAACCAAGGTTCTAATCCTGTAACACCCTGGTTTTGGGCCTAGATGTTTTAGACATCGGATTGGATCGGTTGAGAACGGTTCGAATCGTGTAAGGTGATTTAAGGAAATCAAGGATCGGGATAGGATAAAATTGTGATAAAAATTGCTAAAATCCTCTAAAAATATGTTTAAGAGGTTGGTCAAGTCAATTTTACCATATGGATTTAGGAAATGGGACATTTCGAGTAGTGACCAAATTGTAAAGTTTCAAAACTGGGAAAAATGTGATTTTTAAGGTGGAAGCCAAAATCTTAGAATCTTTAAGGGGCTTTAAGTCAATTTGACATTTTCTCAATATGACATGTGTTTTAAAAGGCCTTTAATTAAATGGATTTAATTAGATTTATATTAATTAATTAATATAGTTAGTTAAAGTGAGATTTCTAATTACGTAACTATCAACTCTTTCTCATTTTCAGCCAAACACTAATTCTCTCATCTTTTCTAAGAATTCTTTCTTCCAAAAACTCTCTCAACATTTTCTAAATCATTTTCAAGAGATATTTTCTAATTCTTCAAGATTTTGCTAAGGAAAACTTGTCATTCATTGAGGGAAGCGAGGATTGGAGGTAATTCCCGTTCTCAACCTCTAATCTAAGTTCTTTATTGAAATTCTCAAGATATTTGGCTTCTAAATACTATTTTTGGTTGAGTTTTCATTATAGTTTGGATTGGAGATCAAAATCTTGTAAAAACATGATTGAAATCTTGATTTTCGGACTTGTTGAGTTAGGCTCTATTTTGTGTTGATTTTAATTGAGTTTAAAGTTGATTAATATGTTAAAATGATGTGTTAATAACATAGATCCCGAAATCCTTGAGATTCTTGAGTTTCTTGGTTGTTTTAAGTGAGTTTTTGAGATGAAATGGTGGAATCTTGCTTGCTGGAGGTATAATGTTGGGTTATGATGTTTGTTAGATGTGTTTTGATGTTTATAATGCTTTGGAAGTGATGTATGTTGGCTGGGCTTGGTTTAGGAAGCAATCAATTGAGTTTTCGGTTGTTTTGGATGGGTATTTTGGTGTAGTTTGGTGAGCAACGAGTTTGTGAATTGTTGCTGGTGTTAGAATGCATTTTAATGCATTTAGATCTCTGTTTTGATGATGTGAAAATAGGGGATCTTGATCCGGGAGCAAACGAGGTGATTTTGGAGCCTCTGGAGGGAAAAGTGCTGGTAGGAGGATGTCCTCTATACATTCTTTGCATGGGAACTTTATCTGTGGAGGATCATCTACCTCAGGGCTGCTGTCAGGCTCATCTGTCGGGGCGGCTGGTGTGGATACTGTCGCGGCAGGTAGTTTTTTCTGTGCTGGTTTTTCCATTCTGGGCTCATTCAATTGTTTCCCACTTCTGGTTGATATGGCTTTGCACTGCTCATATGTAGGTTTAGCTGCTGCCTCTGTACTGCTAGATGATGCACCCATTGTCATGCTGCTGAAAATCGCAGTGAACTGCCCAAACTAGGTCTCGACGTTCTTTATCGCAACCTCCTGGTTGTTCATCCTCATCTCTAGCATGTCCATGAATGACTCAGTTTTATCAATAAACTTATTTGTACGAACAATAAATTCACTAGTATTAGACATAAAAGTTTGAAGAGTTGCTTCTAGTGAACTATTGTTTTGTGGTTGCTGAGGTTGCTGTCTGGACTGGTTTTGTTGGTAGCCTCTCTGTTGTTGTTGTGGATTGGTAGCAATTTTAGGATTGCTCCAGGAGAAGTTTGGATGATTCTTCCAACCAGAGTTATGCGTATTCGTGTTGGACCTACTGTTCCTCTCGTATCCTCCTATGAAATTGGCAGATGCGGTACTTTCAGAGGAGTCGTGGTTGCCCCATACACTCATCGCAGAATGGCTCTACAGCCTTGGACTGATAGACTTTCCTGGTGGGCTTTACCATGTTCATAACCAGCTCTGTCAGCTTCTCGAGGCAGACATTGACAGATTCTGAGGCTTCCACTTCGTTCACAACTGTTGGCTGCCTAATCCTGCCTCGGCGGGCTGTTGGGTACTTATAGTCATTTTTGACGGCTTGGTTCAGGATCCACACTGCCTCCTCTGGTGGTCGTTCGAGGATGATTCCATTGGCTGAGGCATCAATCATCATTCGAGTTGGGTAGTTTACCCCGTTGTAAAACATTGACACCTGTGTCCAAGCCGAAAAAACATGAAGCGGGCAGTTATTTAGCATCTGTTGGTACCGCTCCCATGCTTCACACATTGGCTCATCATCCCATTGTCGGAAAGCTGTGATCTCGTTTCTCAATCTGTCTGTGACATTAGATGGGTTGGAACGATCCAAGAAATCCTTACATAGCTCTGTCCATGTGTTGAATGATCCTGTTGGATGGTTGTTCAACCACTGTTTTGCCCTATCTCTCAGTGAATAGGGAATAACCACTCCATGTATTTTGAAAGCTCTGCATATGTCCAGGAATCCTCTTAAGTGTTGCCGAGCATCTTCTGTGGCAGTCCCTCCAAATTGCCCCAACGTATTGATCATGTTAAACATCACGGGCTTCAGCTCAAAGTGATCCGCCTCAATTTCAGGTTCTGTCATTGTAGGATCGAACCCTTTGAATTCATGTTCCAGATAATTCTTGGTGGTTCGAACGTATTGTGGATGCCTGGGCAGAATAGGGGGCGGCTACCTAGGTGGAACTTGTTGTTGTTCTTTGGGCGGCGGGTCTTGCTGCCCATCCCTACTGTTCTAAGCATTGTTGGCAAGGTTGTCATTTATTTCTTCCATGATTTCTTCTACTTTTCTCTCTTCTTTATCCTTCCGTAGGGCTGTTCTAATTTCCTTTTTGAGTTCTCTTGCTCTTCGTATGATATCGCCACAATAAACGATTTCGCCTTGTGGGTTTTCCCTGGTCATGCACTAGTAAAGGAAACTGTAAAATTCTTTTTTCGAATAAAAATAAAACTAAACACTAAAAGCAAATATATAAAGGTGTAGAAATTAAAAACGAATTTCACTATTACCAATCCCCGGCAACGACGCCAAAAACTTGTAGAGCATTTTAGTGTTCTCTAAATATGAGCACAAGTTCACACTCTTGTCAAGTAATAGTATAAAAGATATCGTCTCCCACAGGGATTGGACAACTTGACTCAAATCATAACTCCTGCACAAAGGAAAATTAAATGCACAAATAAGTTGAATTGTTTGAGAGGAAAATAAAATAAAACACAAGTAAATAAAAGGGAAGAGATCAGATTGATGGAATGGGTTGGGTTGGATTGGGTTATGTTGTTGCTTAGTGTGAAACTGCGTTGAATAGGATAAGTTACTTTGCGCTGCCAGACTTCGCTACCTCGGCGGGGGATGGCAGGTAGGCTGTTGTGACGCTCTCGCGGCCCCGACAGTGGAATGGAAGTGTCTCTCAGCAACGAACTCGGCAGAACACTTCAAAAGTGATCCTACTTATGTCTAAGTCAGAATGTTGTTGATACCCACTACAGATAATACCAACCGCGGCGTGAATCGTACAAAGACAGTAATGTTTGGTTCATTCTCTTTTAGCCGCCTTAAACCCTAACCTATGTCTAGGATGGATTGATCAAAACTTGATTAAGGTGAAGACCGTACTTACTCATTTCGTGAGTTCGACTCTCTTGATTCCGAACAAATGGATAGTAATCAACTAATCTTTCGCCTTAATTGAAAACTATGAAGAACATGGAATAAGCAAACCTTGAAGCTTTATTTGCAAAAACAAACTTAAAATCCTAAACAATCGTTCTCAAACTAATTACAACATAACCCAAACCCATAGAGAATTTTAAAACATAATGGCGGCAAGAAAACCTAAACTATGCCTAAGGGAAAAGCTAAGTTGTTTTGAAGTAAAAGTAAAATGGGTATATATAGGCATTAGCTAGGTCAAGTCCTTCTTGGAGTAGAAGTCTTCAAAGTAGCTTTTGTATTAAATACAACCTTAAATTCTGACTTCTTTGACTTGAATGTGGACTTCTTCTCGTTGCCTTGCTCCGCAAGCAATCTCGAATTCCTCCTTCAGCGGATCTGCCTGCTGCTACAGTCATCGAAAAATTGAGTAGATAAAATCTTTAAAATCAGGATTTTCTGCTCAACAGATTGCACTTTAGTTCTCCAATTCCTCAGTTTGTTGTCTTGAGCGGCAGGTATAGCAGCGGCAGCTACTCAGCAGTTGTTGTCTCTATCTGAAACTGCATCAGTACAGCTTTTTGGTTTGCTGCATCAGCATCATGTCCTCAGCTCTTCTCTCCTTCTACCAGCCTCTAGTACCTGAAACTAAAACTACGCTAAAACAATACATTTTCTTTACCAAATAAAAGATAATAACTAAAAAGCATGGCCAAGTAAAGAATACTGTAATACACAATGCATGATCCTAATTATGCCTAAAATGTACTTAAAAACATCAATAATATGAGATGGAATGTGCATGAAATATAGAATTTATGCACACTTTATAATGGGAATGGTCCCATAAAATCTATCCCCCAAACATCGAACAATTCAACCTCTAGGATGGTTTGTAAGGAAATTGCGTTCATTCTTGATATGTTTCTTGTTATTTGGCAACTATCGCACTATTTGTAGCAGGTTTGGACGTCTTTATGCAATGTTGGCCAAAAGAAACCTGATTGGAGTACTTTTGCTGCTGTGCGATGCCCTTCATATGGTGCCACGTGGCACTGTGACAGTACGGCTTGTTGTTCATCCTCTTGGACACACCGTCTAATGACCTGATCTGCACAGTTTTTAAACAAGTAAGGCTCGTCCCAAATATAATGCTTAGCATCATGTTGGAATCGTTTCTTTCCTTGGAAGTTCAGTTCATAAGGTAAAACACCAGTTACCAAGTAATTCACAATATCTGCGTACCAGGGTGTGGTTGTTGTTGTTGCTGTCGCGGCCTCTTCATGGGCAGCTAGTGAGATGCCTTCAGCTTCCAGGGCAACTACCAGGGTAGAGGCTAGTAACAACTCTTCATAAGGGAATACATCCTGGATTTCGCTGGTGGGTGTCTTTTCTTGTCGATTCTCCAGCCGAGATAGTTGGTCTGTCACTAGATTTTCTGTGCCCTTTATGTCTCGGATTTCCAGATCGAACTCTTGCAACAGCAGAATCCAACGGATCAGGCGAGGTTTTGCATCATTCTTTGCGAACAAGTACCTCAAGGCAGAATGATCTATGTGGACTATCACCTTTTTTTCCAATTAGATAGGGCCGGAACTTATCAAAAGCGAATATTACTGCCAATAATTCTTTCTCTATAGTGGTGTAGTTGGTTTGGGCAGGATTCGGTGTTTTGCTGGCGTAGTAGATGACATGGAAAATATTGTCTCTGCGCTATCCTAAGGCGGCGCCGACGGCAGTATCGCTAGCATCACACATTAGTTGAAAATGTTGGGTCCAATCAGGGAGAACTACCACAAATGTTGTCACTAGCTTTTCCTTTAAGGTTTTGAATGCTTCTAGGAATGCCTCATCGAAGTGGAATGGTTTGTCCTGTTCCAGCAAGGTACATAGTGGTTTAGAAATTTTAGAAAAAAGTTCAATGAATCGGCGATAAAAACCTGCATGTCATAGGAAACTCCGAATGCCCTTGACAGTGGTCGGCGGAGACAAGTTGGTGATCACTTCGATCTTGGCTTTGTCCACTTCTATTCCCTGTGTAGAGATTTTATGCCCCAGGACTATGCCTTCATCGACCATAAAATGGCATTTTTCCCAATTGAGTACCAGGTTTGTTTCCCCGCATCTGGTGAGTACTTTCTCGAGGTTACCGAGGCAGTTGTCAAAGCTATTGCCGAAGATAGAGAATTCATTCATAAATATCTCCATGAAGTCTTCTATCATGTCGAATAAAATAGCCATCATGCAGCGCTGGAATGTGGCAGGGGCGTTGCATAATCCGAATGGCATTCTTCGGAAGACATAAATGCCATATGGGCATGTGAATGTTGTTTTAGCCTGATCCTCCAGTGCAATGGCAATCTGGTTATAACCTGAATATCCATCCAAAAAAACAATAGAAAGGTTTTCCAACAAGGCGGTCAAGCATTTGGACAATGAAAGGTAACGGGAAATGATCCTTTTTTGTTGCTTTATTTAACTTGCGGTAATCCATGCATATTCTTCAACCAGTTACTGTTCTAGTTGGAATTAACTCATTATTGTCATTGCTTACCATATTTATGCCACCTTTCTTTGGTACACATTGTACCGAGCTTACCCATTCGCTGTCTGAGATAGGGTATATGATACCAGCATCTAGCCATTTGATGATCTCCTTTTTGACAACTTCTCTCATGGAATCGTTTAATCTCATATGGGCATCCACAACTAGTTTTTGATCCTGTTCGAGCTAGATTTTGTGCATGCAAATTGCTAGGCTTATCCCTTTTATATCTACAATGGTACAGCCTATTGCCTTCTTGTGCTGCTGCAACAGTGTTATCAGCTTATGTTCCTGTGTAGGCTACAACTTGGAGGAAATTATTACGAGAAGTGTATCATTTAGTCCCAAGTAAACATACTTAAGTTGTGTAGGTAAGGATTTTAATTCAAGAGTGGGGGATTGTTCGATAGTTGGTTTGAACATTTTGCCCCCCTTTCTATATAATTCAATGGTTTGAAGTACTTACTTGGCATGTTCGCTATCTAGTATGCTTCTTCTTGCTCCTCCAGTTCATGTTTTGTCCACTCACTGCATTGTTCATCTTTTGGGCAAGTATCTAAATGGTTGTTGAGACAACTGTTGAGGTTGCTGCTCAGGCAGTCGTGTTGTAGGCAGGGTCTGTTAGCTTCGAAATTGAACTCTGAGATGGCCTCTATTAGCTGGCACTCTTCCAGATCATCAGCCTGTCTCATGGTTTGGAAGACATTCAACTTTACTTGCTTGATCGTTGACCCTCATTGTAAGTTCACCTTTTTCCACATTAATCAGCGTTCTGCCCATAGCTAGGAATGGTAGCCCTAGGATTATCGGTGCCCTTTCATCTGCTTCATAGTCTAGTACCAGGAAATTGGCAGGGAAAATGAATTTTTCCACCTTCACCAGGATGTCCTCAATTTTTCCTTCCGGTTGTACATATGTTCTGTCGGCTAGTTGTAGCATTACTGTTGTTGGGCGGGAGTCTCCTATCCCTAATTTCTAGAAAACTAATTTGGGCATTAAGTTGATGCTTGCACCTAAGTCACATAGGGCTCGTACGGAGTGGTTGCTACCTATTTTACAGGGAATTATGAAGTTGCTCGGATCTTTCTGTTTGGGTGGTGCCTTATTGTTTAACATTGCCATGCATCCCCCTGTCACTGCCATTGTCTCAAATTCCCCGATCCTTGTTCTTTTGGATACCATATCCTTTAGGAACTTGGCATAGTTGGGCATCTGTTCGATCAACTCTACCAGTGGAAGATTTATTTTAACTTGCTTTAGAACATGCATGAATTTTTTAAACTGCATATCTTGTTTCTATTTTTTCAATCGATGTGGGAATGGTGGTGAAGGTGCAGTGTCTACGATTTTTTCCTTGGGGAGAGTCTTATTCTGGGGGGGCAGTAACTGGTTCAGAGTTTGTCTGTTCTTTCATAGTGTCATCTATCGGCTCTTTTTCCGGTTTCGTGTTGCCTCTCTCATGTGCTGCCGCAGTGGGGTGTCTGGCGGCTGGGACTGGATTGGCAGGTGTTGTTTCCCTTGTAGCGGGAATTGATGGTTCTTGTAGTGTTATCCCACTTCTAGTCGTTATGGCTTTGCAATGCTCATGAGATTTCCCTTTCGTGGTTTCCGTCTCACTAGGTAATCCGCCCATTGGCCTAGTGTTAACAATCTGAGTGAACCTTCCGAACTGGGTCTTAATATTCTTTATTGCTGCCTCTTGGTTATTCATCCTAATTTCAGTCATGTCCATGAAAGATTCAGTTTTTCCAATAAACATATTCGTATGAACAATGAAATCATTAGTACGGGATATAAAAGTATGTAAGGTAGATTCTAATGAATTAGTGTTCATATTCTATTGTTGTTGAGGCAGCTGTCGAGACAGGTTCTGCTGGTAGCCTCCCTGTTGTTGTTGCGGATTGACAGCAGTTTTAGGATTGCTCCAGGAGAAATTTGGATGATTCTTCAATCCAGGGTTGTACGTGTTCATGGTGGGCTTGTTGTTCCTCTCGTACCCTCCCATGAAATTGGAAGATGTAGCACATTCAGAGGAATCATGATTGCCCCCACACTCGTTGCAGAATGGTTCTACAGCCTTGGCCTCATGGACTTTTCCAGTGGGCTTAACCATGTTCATAATCAGCTCTGTTAGTTTGTCAAGGTGGGCATTGCCAGATTCTGAGGCTTCTAATTCGTTCACAGTAGTTGGCCGCTTAATGCCACCTCGGCGGGTTGTTGGGTACTTATAGTCATTTTTGGCAGCTTGGTTCAGGATCCGCAGTGCCTCCTCTGGTTGTAACCCCCTTAGTCCGGCCTTGATGCCCAACCCGAACTAAGAAGATTACACGGGGAAAACCGAAGTTAACTTGTAAAAGTCAACCTCGATTAATGATCCTTTTTTTATTTTAAACTTCTCTAGATGCACATTATTATCCTATGTGTTCAACAAAGCACTTAGAAGAAAACGGCACAGCAATCGAAGTTCATTTAGGGGTTCGATTGCATATTTTTACTTTTAGGGGCCAAAATGTAATTTGCAGAAAATACAAAGACTTTTCCATTTTTAAAGTTACCAATCCATAATTAGTCACGTAACATGGCACCATATCAAATTTCATCCCAAACAGACCATCCAAACTCATTTAATTGAACAAACAATATTCAAGGACCAAATTACATAAATCCATAACTTAAAAGATTCCATTAACTGAAAATAACTAACTCGTATCGATAAACTTCTCCCCGTATCGATACGCAAATCGACAGTAGGAACCTTTGGGAAGAGGGTATCGATACGCCCAAGCACGTATCGAACGGCCTTCAAACAAATGCCTAGGCGTATCGATACGCGGGCAGATCGTATCGGTACACCTAAGCTGGAAAGCTTGGTTTTGGCCTTAGTGTATCGATACGTGTCCCCGTGTATCGATACACATCCCAGAATTGCATTTCCAAAAGTTGTTTTAACTCATTTAATCACATCTAAACATGCTTAGATCATGCATACAAGCTATAATCAATTTACTAAACATGTAAGCATCATCAAACAGTATAACAAACTCATCAAGCACATCAAACCATGATGAATTAAAGGTTACTCAAGCAAGCTTAGAGAAACTAACCATAGTATAGTCAAAACGCTAAAAGCAATACCGTAAACCAATTAGGAGCCATTTACAAACCAAGTTCAGAAACCAAAACATGCTTAAGGTGTTAAACATCACCAACAAAACCAAGAGTAGATATCCCACCCATTGCCTCTTATTACACTAATGTAAACCACGCACATTGTTTAGATCAAAATGCTTGGATTCCACTTGCTCTTGGACTGCCTTGAATGCTCAATTCTCTGCATTGACGAGACGAATGAGCGTAAGCGTAAAGCTTAGTGAGGATCGCTAAAACAACCATTCATCAATGCATTTATAGACCAACATATCACCATTTGAAAACACATGCCTTCCTTTAAAACATGCCCTTCAAGGCACCAATGCACTTTTAAAACCATATGCTTATTGCATCATTATAACAACAGCAAAATCGTTTGCTCATGCTTAAACCAAGCATCACATGCATTCTAGCATAATTCCCAAGCATCTCATGCTTAATCTTTAATCATCAACATTATATTGTCTTGCCAGTGATTAATCTCAAACCATATCAAAACCAACACAATTGACACAATCGGATACGTGGATTACAAGTGTTGTCCCACACGCTTCGTACACACTACCGGACTACACAAGGCTCACACACGAGGGCAACCCTCTATCATTGTGACACCCGTGATGGAGTATAATGGTACAATTACAACCCCTCTACACCACTCATCGGTAGTTGTATAATTCCACTAACGATAGCACGGGACACATACCACAAGATCCACACACGGGGTTAACCATCCACCGTTGTGATCATAGCCTCAATCGTTAGGGTACTTGGATGGAGTATATGGTACAATTACAACCCCTCGACATCCAAGGCAACTTTATTCACGGTGCACCCAATCCTATAGTCGGCTAACTATATCCGATTAAAGTAACAAAAAACCATTTCCATCACTTGCCAATTTAATCACTTAACACCAATGTTCCACTATTTTACAAGCATAAACACAATGACATTTCCACAAGCATAAACATGCTTAATATCAAATGCACTAAACACATAAATCCAAGGATCACTTACCATGTGCATCCTTAACAAAATGGCATTAAAAACCAGCATCATCCGTGCTCAAAACATGCTTAAAAACAGTAATTAAACCTTATTCAATTCAACTGCATTTCCAACAAAACATAGCACATTTCAGAGAGAGACTTTCAAATCACTTACTCTTGAGCTTAGCTAAGTGTTTCAAACTTACACTAAGCACCCAAGATCACGCTAAAGGCGTTACAAAGTTGGAAAATCCATTTCCACTCACCGATACGCAAAGCTTTGCTCGCCGACACGAAAATCACCCTTCTGGAGCCTCCAAAATCGTCTCGTTTGCTCCCGGATCAAGATCCCCTATTTTTGATCACCAAATCAAGATCCAAATGCATTAAAATGTATTCCAACACCAGCAACTAAACACAAACTCGTAGCTCACCCAAACTACACCAATTTACCCATTTGAAACAACTGAAAACTCAACCGATTGCTTCCTAAACCAAGCCCAGTCAACATACATCACTTTCAACCATTTATAAACATCAAAACACATCTAAAAACAACCTAAACTCATCCTTATACCTCTAGCAAGCATTACTACATCATTTCATCTCAAAACCCCAACTAAAACCATCAAGAAGCTCAAGGATCTCAAAGATTTCGGGATCTATATCATCAAAGCCCTCTTTCAACATAATAATCAACTTAAAACCCAATTAAAATCAATCCAAGACATAGCTTAACAAATCAAATCCAAAAATCAAGATTTTAATCATATTTTTGCAAGATTTTGATCTCAAATCAAAACTATAGTAAAAACTCAACCAAAAACATCAATTAGAAGCCAAAGATCTTGGGAATTTCAATAAAGAACCTAGATTGAAGGTTGAGAACGGGATTTACCTCTAATCCTTGCTTTCTTCAATGAATGACAAGTTTTAGCTTCACAAATCTTGAAGGAATTAAGAAAGAATTCTTTGAAATGAAAGAGAAATCAAGTGAGGAGTGTTTGGAAGAAAAGAAATCTAGAGAAAATGAGTTAGAATGGTGTTTGGCTGAAAATGAGAAGAGAAAGGTAGTTACGTGATTAAAATCTCACTAATTAACCACCAATTAATAAAATCAATAAAAGCCTTTTAAAATCAATTAATGTGAAAAATCATTTTAAACACATGTAATATTAAAGAAAATGCTAAATTTCCATAAAGCTCCCTAAAGATTCTAAGATTTTGGCTCCTCTGTAAAATTACATTTTTCCACAGTTTGAAATTTTACATTTTTGTCACTACCTAAAATGTATCACTTCCAAAGTCAACTTTGTAAAATTGATTTGACCAACCTCCTAAACATGATTTTAGAGGATTTTAGCAATTTTTACCATATTTTTATCCTTTCCCGATCCTTAATTTCCCTAAACCACCTAACGCGATTTGAACCGTTTCTAACCGGTCCGATCCGATGTCCAAAACATCTAAGCCCAAAATCAGGGCATTACAACTCTCCCCACTTATGAAAATTCGTCCCGAAATTTTACCTGAAGGAAAAAGGTGCGGAAACTACTTTAGCATGTTTGACTTGCTTTCCCACGTGGCCTCCTCAACTCCTCGGTGTCGCCACAACACCTTCACAAGTTCTATCGTCTTGCCACGAAGAACTTTGCTGCTCACATCAAGAATCCTCACTGATTCTTCATCATATGACTGATCTGGATTCAACTCTATATCCTCAACAGGCATCACATGCGAAGGATCCGATCTGTACCTCCGCAACATCGAGGCATGAAACACATCATGTATCTTTTCTAGCTCCGAAGACAACCTCAACCGATATGCCACAGGACCAATACGCTCTAGAACCTCATAAGGTCCAATAAACCTTGGGCTAAACTTAACCTTACGCCCAAATCTCATCACCTTCTTCCAAGGCGATGCTTTCAAGAATACACGTTCGTCAACCGCAAACTCGATCTCATTACGCTTCAGATCCGCATAAGACTTTTGCCGATCTGATGCTGCCTTCAAACGCTCACAAATGAACTTCACCTTCTCGGTGGTTCCTTTCAACATAGCCGGCATCGAAATCAACTTTTGCCCAGCTTCTGCCCAACAAAGAGGGGTTCTACACTTTCTCCCATACAAAGCCTCATATGGAGCCATTTGAATACTTGCCTGGTAACTATTGTTATACACAAACTCAACCAACAGCAAATGCTTCTCCCAAGAACCCTAAAAATCTATAACGCAACATCTCAACATGTCCTCAAGCACCTGGATCACATGTTTCGACTGTCCATCCGTCTGAGGATGATACGAAGTACTGAAATTCAACCATGTACCCAAGGCTTGATGCAAACATTCCCAAAAGTACGATGTAAACCTCGGATCCCGATCCAACACGATGGACTTTGGAACTCCATGCAACCGCACAATCTCAGCAATATACAGCTCTGCCAGCTTATCCAAGGTATAAGTAGTATGCACAGGCAAGAAATGTGCACACTTCGTAAGGCGGTCAACAATCACTCAAACCGAATTCTTCTTTGACGGTGACAAAGGCAAACCAGACACAAAATCCATGGTGATCCTTTCCCACTTCCACTTCGGGATTCTCAAAGGTTGCAACAACCTCGAAGGTACCTGATGTTCAACTTTCACTAGCTGACACACCATGCACTTACTAACGAACTCAGCCACATCCTTTTTCAACCCCACCCAGTAGTACTCATCCTTCAAATCATGATACATCTTTGTACTACCAGGGTGCATAGCGAAAGGACTACTATGAGCTTTAATCAAGATAGTGCGCCTCAACTCAACATCACTGGGCACCACTATTCGATTCCCGAAACACAGAACACCATTATCATTAAAACTAAAATTTGAAGGCTTACCCTCTGCAATGTCCTAAACATGAGGAACAAGAGAATCATCAAGAAACTGTTTATCCTTGATCAACTGAATCAGAGATGGTTTCACTTGCAATTCAGCGATAAGACCACCATCTTGCGATACGCTCAAGCGAGAAAACATCGCCCTCAACTCCACGACCACTTTCATGCTCAAAGCATCGGCCACAACATTGGCCTTTCCCGGGTGATACTCGATCGAAAGATCATAATCCTTAAGCAACTCCACTCAACGATGTTGCCTAAGATTTAACTCATTCTGAGACATAAGATACTTCAAGCTCTTATGATCCGTGAACACCACACATTTCTCACCATACAGATAATGCCTCTAGATCTTCAAGGCAAACACAACAACCTCAAGCTCAAGATCGTGAGTAGGGTAGTTATGCTCATGCACCTTCAACTGCCTAGATGCATAGGCTACTACCTTACCCTCTTGCATCAGCACACATCCCAAACCAACAATGGACGCATCACTATAGACCAAAAACTCCTTACAAGACTCATGTTGAATCAAGACAGGAGCATGCGTCAAAGCTTCCTTCAGCTTCTCAAAAGCTTGTTGCCTCGCATCTGTCCACTCAAAGCGAACATTCTTCTGCAGCAACTTGGTCAAAGGTGCAGCAATCTTTAAGAAACCTTCGACAAATTTGCGGTAATACCCAGCTAAACCAAGAAAGCTCCGTACTTCCGTCACTGACTTAGGCACCTTCCAACTCATCACAGCCTCTACTTTATGCGGATCAACACGAATACCCTCAGCTGATACTACATGTCCAAGGAAGACCACCTCCTTAAGCCAAAACTCAAGCTTACTTAGTTTGGCATACAATTGGTTCTCCAACAACGCTTGCAAAACGATCCTCAAGTGTCTATCATGATCCTCCTCGGTACGTGAATACACAAGGATATCATCAATGAATACCACCACAAACTGATCCAAGAACTCATGGAACACACGATTCATCATGTCCATAGAAGCGGCAGGTGCGTTGGTCAAACCAAACGGCATCACTAGGAACTCGTAATGCTCGTACCTTGTCCGAAAAGTCATCTTAGGTACGTCCACATCCTTTACTCTTAACTGGCAATACCCTGACCTTAAGTCAATCTTAGAAAACACGGAAGCTCCTCGAAACTGATCAAAGAGATCATCAATCCTTGGAAAGGATACTTGTTCTTGATCGTCAACTTATTCAGTTTCCAATAATCTATGCACATCCGCATCGTCCCATCTTTCTTCTTTACAAACAAGACCGGAGCACCACAAGGTGACACACTCGGCCGGATGAACCCTCGATCCAACAACTCCTAAAGTTGCGTTTTCAACTCCTTTAACTCTTTAGGTGACATGCGATAAGGAGCAGTGGACACCTGAGTCTTATTCTCATACAACTCAATACCAAACTCAACTTCCCTGTTTCGCGGCAACCCAGGCAATTCTTCCAGAAAGACACCCGGAAAATTGCAAATGGTTCTAATGTTTTGCATATGTACATCTTTTGTACCAGGATTCATCATATAGGCAAGATACGCCTCACAACCCAGCCAGAGCATACGGCTTGCTTCCATAGCCGAAATCACATTAGACAAGAATTTCACATTCTCGCCTACAACCACCACTTCATAATCATCGGTAAGCTTTAAGGTGACTCGCTTAACATCAAAGTCCACCACTGCTCTATGCTCCGACAACCAATCCATACCAAAGATCACATCAAAACCATAAAAGTGTAACTCCATCAAATCCACAAGGAAAACATGACCCTGAACAGACAAGGGACACCTCCGATACAACTTCCTAGTGACTACAGTCTCACCAAAAGAACTAGTCACTTGTATTCCTACTTCGAGCAACTCACCAGGTATATCAAGCAAATGTGCATGCTCACTCAAGATATAAGAATGCGTAGATCCAGAATCAATCGAAGCCATCAATGATAAAGACTGAAGAAAAAAGGTACCTGCGATAAAATTTGTATCGTTGTGTAACGCCCCGGTTTTGGGCTTAGAAGTTTTGGGTTTTGGACCGGACCGGTCGGGTCGGGTTGCGGTTCGAATAAAAAGGTGATTTTTAGGACAGCCTAGTTCGGGTTGCATTAAAAAAATGGAAAAATGTTCTAAAATCCTCTTTTATTATATATAAGAGAAAGGTGAAATCAATTTTGCAAAATGAGGTTTGGAAGAGTGACATTTTGGGTTAGTGACCAAAATGTAATTTTTGAAAACTGTGTGACTGTTTTAAAAAGGATTGAAACTTTGAATCTTTAAGGAGCTATTTACCCAATGGGAGTTTCTCCAGATTTTTCTAAAATATTAAATGATTTATTAAAGGTTTTTAAATAAAAGAAAAGTGGAGGGAAGATATTTTGCCATTTCCAACTAACTTTTCCATTTTCCTTTTTCTCTCATCTTTTCTCTCAAACCAAACACTTTTTTCTCCAGAGCTTTTCCTCTGATTTTGTCCCCTAAATATCACATTTCAATTCTCTTTTGATCTCTAATCATCTCTTCAACAAAACCTCACCATTTGCTATTTGGATTTTCAAGATTTTGGTTCCAAAAAGGGAGAAAACTCAAGTTTGGAGGTAAGAACGTCCTTCTCCTCTGAACTTTAGGTTCTTTATTGAAATTCCCAAGTTCTCAATCCTTAATTTGTGTTTTATAAAAGGATTTATTGATTTGTTCTTGATCTTGGCTTTTAAATGCAAGATTTGCTTGATTTTGTTGAAATTTCGTATGATCTGATTGGGCTGTGTTTTGAGGTGTCAAATTGATGTTAAATGAATGTTAAATTGACGAGAAATTGAGGTTTTATCAATGCAATCCCGAATAGGTTGAATTTCCTAAGTTTTGCTTGAGTTTTTTGTTGTTTTTGGAGTGATCTTGGTGATCTGTTATAGCTGGAGGTATAAGGACGTGTTTGTGATCATTTTGGATGTTAATTGATGTTTAAAAATGGTTAGAAGTGATGGATCTTGGCTGGGTTAAGTTTCGGAAGTGTTTGGTGGTGATTTCGGTTGTGTTTGGTAGCCGAAATGTTGGATTTGTGATGAGCAGCGAGTTTAGTTGTGTTGCTGGTGTTTTTAGTGCATTATGATGCATTAATCCTCTGATGTTATGTGCTTGAAACAGGGGAGGAAGATCCGTGAGCATTTGAGGTGGTATGGAAGGTTTCGGATGCTTGGAAGGCTTGTTGGCTAGCCTTGTTTTGTGTATCGGTGAGTGAAGTTGGGTTTTCAGCTTTTAAACCAGGGTGTGAAGGTTTGGGAGCTTAGTTTAAGTCTAAACAACTTTGCTAAGCTCAAGAGTAAGTAAATGGATTTTCGCTCTTGGTTTGTGTTGTGAATTGGCTTTTTAAGCAATTTTGATTGATGGTTGCAATGCATATGATTTGCATGTTTTAAATTCTGTTTGGAAGCATGTTTTAGCATGGTTTAATGCTGGTTTTGAAAGCCATATGTGAAGGATGCTCAAGGTAAGAGATCCTTGGTTTTGTACATGGAAATTGTGGATTTCATGCATGGTGTTGCATGTTGTTTAATGGCTTTGTTTAATGCTTCAAAAACAGTGGATTGATGATGGTAAATGATGGTTTTTGCATTATGTTTATGCTTGTAAATCAATGGATTTATGTGGTAAGATGGTTATATTGGCAAGTGATGTAAGTGGTTCTTGGTTCTTTGATCGGATATAGTTAGCCGGCTATAGGATTGGGTGCACCGTGAATAAAGTCGCCTTGGATGTGGAGTGGTTAAGTGTGAACCGGTAAACTCCATCCAAGTATCCTAACGAGATGGTTAAGGTTATAATGGTGATTGGAATCCCATTCGAGGACCTTGGGTAAGCAAAGGTAATAATGGTGGTTAAAATTCCATTGGTGGACCTTGTGCTTGTTAAGATCACAATGGTGGTGTAAAGTCCATGTGTGGATCTTGTATAGGGTGTCCCGGATCTCGTTAGTGATGTTATACAACTACCAATCGGTGATGTTAAGGTTATATGGTGTTTAAAAGTCCATATATGGGAACCTTGTGCATGTTAAGGTTGTATGGTGTTTAAAAGTCCATACATGGGAACCTTGTGAAAGTTAAGGTTGTATGGTGTTTAAAAGTCCATACATGGGAACCTTGTGAAAGTTAAGGTTGTATGGTGGTTAAAAGTCCATACATGGGAACCTTGTGAAAGTTAAGGTTGTATGGTGTTTAAAAGCCCATACATGGGAACCTTGTGAAAGTTAAGGTTGTATGGTGTTTAAAAGTCCATACATGGGAACCTTGTGAATGGTAAGGTCAAATGGTGTTTAAAAGTCCATTTGGGGACCTTGGATTGGTAGGGTGTATGAAGCGTGGGGACAACGCTTGTGATCCGCGTATCCGATTGGATGTTGAGTTGAAAAGTGGATTTGGTTGATCACTTGGAAGCCAATATAATGTCCTTGAATATAATGAAGCATGAGATGCTTGAATTGATGCATGGTTGCATGAGACATGTATAATGTATTATGAATGCATGCTTACTTGTTAGTTTGAACAAGTGTTGGTTATCTACTGAGAATGGTGTATGTGTGCATGAAATCTCTTTAGTGCATTGAAGTCTTGTGAAGACTTGTTTTTAAGGCATGTGATGCAAAGGTTGGTGATGCGGTTCATATGTTGCATTTGTTTAATGCATATGGTAAATTGAATGAGTAAGTGGTTTTAAGGGTTTCTTGCTTTAAAATGATATTCAAATATGAGCAAGGTATGATGTGAAGTGGAAGTGTTTTCCAAAGTTTTGAATTTAACCTTGCATGTGATGTTTATGCTTGGATTGGTTAAATTGTTGATTTTGCAAGTTGTGCTTTGAAAGGGTTTTCTTAGCTCTTCTAAGCTAAGGGTTTGTTTTTCATGTTTGAGCAATGCATGATGTTATGCATGTTGTTGAAAAGGGTTTTCAAACTTGCTTTGGTTTATTGAATCGAGTTTGCTTTTAAAAGTTGTTTTATGACTCGCTGCATTGATGGTGTTTTGGTTTTGAGCATTCCTCACTAAGCATTATGTGCTTACGCTCCTTTTTGTCCATCAATGCAGACATTTGAAGTTGGAGCAGCGAGAAGCAAGGGATTCAAGGGGGAACTCCACTTGAGATGTATGTCTCGGTTAATAGCTATAGATAATAAAGGCAATGGGGGAAGAATCTCTTATGTTGATGATTCATGAGATTGTGTATGTTGGACATGTATGGTTTATGTTTTTGAATCATGTGGATTAATGTTGTAATGTTTGAATCAACTTGAGCTTAAGTTGCTATGTTATGCTCTTTGTTTAAAAGCATGATTGAGCTTTGAATGTGTTAAATGTGTTGGTGCATCTAGGGGTGGTTTTGTATCTAGATTTTGATGCAAATTGGTAGGTTTGATGTTTGGCATGTTGTTGATTTATTGTGGAATGGTTTGGAGCATGTTTGATGGGGTTTAAAGGTGTTAAAACAGGCCAAACTGCTGTTTCTGGGCAGGGTGTTTCGAAACACCCTTGCCTGTTTCGAAACAGGCCCTTGTTTTGGCTAGGGTGTTCCTGAACGGCCTAGCCCATTTCTGAACACTTTGGCTACTGCCAAGGGGTGTTCCTGAACGGCCTAGACCCGTTTCTGAACACCTGATGGTTTGCAAGCTTTACGTTTTGGTCCTGATTCTTGATTGTGCAATTGCTTGAGTTTGAGATGTCCGTTTGAGATGAAATTTTGCAGAGAGGCATGAAACAAGACTAATTTCATAATGGTAACTTAAAAATTGGTAAAGTCCTCTTAATTTTTAGAATTTACAATTTGGTCCCTAAATTCGTATTTTGTGCAATTGGGTCCCTTATCGTTTTCCGATTGCTGTGATTTTTGAGTATGCTTATCTCAAGAGTATGCCTAGGTTAAATGTGCATCTAGACAATTTTAAAAATAAAAAAAGGGTCATTAATCAAGGTTGACTTTCGGGTTGACTTTGGTTTTCCCCGTGTAATCTTCGTAGTTCGGGTCAACCGTCTAGGCCGGGCTACGGGGGTTGCATTTGGTGGTATCAGAGCTGAGTTGCGAATGCTTGGGGAAAACGGTAAATTGTTGTAATCTGTGTTTGATGTATATCCTAATGTGTGGTGGAAAGCTGGTTGAAACACGTGTTTCTGAGCAAATTGATGATGTTTTCAAGCATGCTTTGTGGTTATGAATCTTCATTGAGCTAATGTGGTTTTGTGCTGATGATATGTTGGTGTTGTGAGTTGATTTTTATGCATGATGAAAGTGTAATGGGTATGATATGTTGATGATGTTATGCTGTTGCAAGTGGACGCTGTTTGATGTAAGCATGATCGAAATGTTGTTTGATATGCTTGATGTTGAGATATCCATGTTTGTGTTGACTGTTATGTCATGAAAAAGGGGAGGACTCGGGATACCCATTGCCTTATTATTATAGCTATTGTGTTATTTTGGAGTTGGAGTTTGAATCCTTGCTTTAAGCTGGTCTAATGGTTTTGTTTGTTTTGTTGTGATTGCTTGTTGTTAATAGTATGTCGAAGTCGATGAAAGAATGGCAGTTGGGTGAGATGGTTGCTGCCTTAGGGCAGGTTGTTAAGGCATGGAATTCACCTTTTAGTGGAGGTGTTTCGTCTCAGTCTTCAGTGCCTGGAGTTGAGGTAGTAAGGCAGGAGGAAGAAGTTGGTTCTGTGATGAAAAGTTCATCACCTGTTGTTCAGGAGGTGTTGGGAACATCTCAGGCTGTGGCAAAAGTGAAGTCAGTAGACGTGCTGGTGGTGGGATGTGTGGGTTTGTCGAAACAGCGTTTACATGATTTGGGAGCTGTGGAGTATCATGGTTCGTCACCTGAGATGTTTGAGGCCTGGTTGGCCGATGTAATTCTGATTTTGGATCAGGAAGGTTGTGATTATGCCTGTAAGCTGGGAAGTGTTGTCACATTGATGTTGGAGGACGCATGTGCCTGGTGGACATCTGTGGCGGTGGCATCGCACATCCACGATATAGATTGGGACTTCTTTGTGTCTGCCTTTTATGAAAGGTATCTTGGAGGGAAATTCCCAAGGGTTAAGCAATGTGAAGGTAGTGCAAATCGGGGGCAAGTGCTGCTTGATCAGGGAGTGGAAGCTCAGCTACCGGTGTGTGACCGTTGTGGAAGGCGACATGTTGGAGAGTGTTGGGGTGCAGGTGCTTGTTGGAACTGTGGTTCTAAAGAGAATGTGAAGCGAGATTGTCCTCTTGTGGTAAAGTCAGCTTCAGTGGTAGCAAAAGGGTCTCTGAATGGTCGTGGGCACGGCCGAGGCAAAGTTCGAAGGTGGAAGGAAGAGCAGAAAGTTGTGAGGAGTTTGGGAAATGAAATCTGTTGGAAATGTGGGTCTGTTGGACATATGAGGCGTAATTGTTTGAAGTTGGCCCGAAATAGCCAGGGAGCTTTGCCGTAAGGAGATGGTGGTGACCTTAGTATGTTAGCTGATGCTACAGTGGTGCGGCTGGAGAATGATGGTTCTGCGAGGAAGAGAGCTCGTCTGTTGAAGCTTCGGGGCAGTAAAGTGTTTTCAGGTAACCTTGCTAAGTAACCTTTGCTCTAGTGTCCTAGTTTGGTTTTGGTTTGGTTTTTCCTTGCGTAGAGGGTATGGTTTCGTTGCTAGCATGTTGAGGTAGTTGTTGTTGTTTTGAAAACAACTTTAGTGTGAAGAGGGCCTTAGCGAGTATCTTGTGGTTAATGGTTGATGAATGATGGAGTTGGTCAAGTTGGAAGTGAGATAGAAGGTTGTTTTTAGACGGATTCTGAGGATGTTATTGGAGGGTGTGAACTGACATACATGCACAGTTAAAAATGATTTGTTATATGCTATATTATATATGTGCTGGTCCATGCATACATGTGACATGACATTAGAGGTTTTGCATACATGTACATCAGGCATTGATAGGGCATATTGGTGACCATGCATACGAACGTTCACACTCGCTAATAACTAATCGAGTCTGTTAGTGTTGTGATAGAGTTAGGTTGGATGATGGGTTTTTAGAGGTTGTTTTGGTGCTAGGAGAATGTTAGAAGTAATGGAGGGTATTAAGCAAGCTGTTGGTAGTAGTGGGTGCGGTATAGCATGTTGGTAGAAGGAAAGTGTTTGGCGCTTTATGAGTATGTCTAGTTGAAGTGGTAGTCCCTTGGTGTTAAGTGATGTTGCAGGTTAGTGGTTGTGTTTTTAAAGTGCTGGGGTAGCTTGGCATGGATGTTGTAATAGAAGGGTTGTTTATGTGGGTGAGAGTTCGTAGCAATCTTCGAGGAGTTGAGAAGATGGTATGTATGTATAGGTTGGGCGATGTTCTAGTAGGGTAAGTGTTGTGGTCAAAGCTTTAAGTGGAAAGGCAATGTAAGATCGAAGGCCATTGTTGGTTGGACGGGTTCTTGAAAGAAGTGGTTGGCTGGTTGTGAATAAGTAAATTCCTTCTGAAGTCGGCTAGTGGTGTATGGAACGGTTGGCGGAGTCAAGATTGGGGTTTTGTGATGTGATTTTTGGATATTGGATGAGTAGTCCTGGTGAGTCGTTATGGTAATGATAGCGGCGGATGTGAAGGAATGTCAGCATTACGTTGAGAGGGTTGGGTAAGCAGTTGATGCTTAAGAATTTTTGCTTGTTGGGAAAATTTGTGAAGGAGGGTGGGGAGTTTGCAAAGAGTTTTAGAAGCAGGGAAGGTTGTGGGTACATAGTGGCAGAACTGGATTGGTTGGTGTCCTTGTGCGAGCCTTTTAATTTAAGAACATCAAGGTGTTTAAAAGTCCTTGGATGATTCTTGTTAAGAACAACATGGTGTTTAAAAGTCCATGGTTGGTTCTTGGTTATGAGTTAAAGTGTTGTATGCTGTAAAAGTTGGAGGTTCTTCAGGTTGTTGTTGGGGCTATGAGCAGTCTGGAAGTGTGAAAAGTTAAGGTTTGGTTAACATCTGAGTGTTCTGGAATTCGTGAACAGTGTGTGGTGGTGTTGAGTTTGGGTGAAGTGGTGGTGAGAGTGTTCAGTGGTGGTTAAGTCTCCTGTGTTGCTTTGTGGGTTGTTTTGGGGAAGTTTGGTTGTGCTCTATCCGTCGGTTGAAATTTCGAGGACGAAATTTCCTAAGGGGGGGGAGAGTTGTAACGCCCCGGTTTTGGGCTTAGAAGTTTTGGGTTTTGGACCGGACCGGTCGGGTTGCGGTTCGAATAAAAAGGTGATTTTTAGGAAAGCCTAGTTCGGGTTGCATTAAAAATATGGAAAAATGTTCTAAAATCCTCTTTTATTATATATAAGAGAAAGGTGAAATCAATTTTGCAAAATGAGGTTTGGAAGAGTGACATTTTGGGTTAGTGACCAAAATGTAATTTTTGAAAACTGTGTGACTGTTTTAAAAAGGATTGAAACTTTGAATCTTTAAGGAGCTATTTACCCAATGGGAGTTTCTCCAGATTTTTCTAAAATATTAAATGATTTATTAAAGGTTTTTAAATAAAAGAAAAGTGGAGGGAAGATATTTTGCCATTTCCAACTAACTTTTCCATTTTCCTTTTTCTCTCATCTTTTCTCTCAAACCAAACACATTTTTCTCCAGAGCTTTTCCTCTGATTTTGTCCCCTAAATATCACATTTCAATTCTCTTTTGATCTCTAATCATCTCTTCAACAAAACCTCACCATTTGCTATTTGGATTTTCAAGATTTTGGTTCCAAAAAGGGAGAAAACTCAAGTTTGGAGGTAAGAACGTCCTTCTCCTCTGAACTTTAGGTTCTTTATTGAAATTCCCAAGTTCTCAATCCTTAATTTGTGTTTTATAAAAGGATTTATTGATTTGTTCTTGATCTTGGCTTTTAAATGCAAGATTTGCTTGATTTTGTTGAAATTTCGTATGATCTGATTGGGCTGTGTTTTGAGGTGTCAAATTGATGTTAAATGAATGTTAAATTGACGAGAAATTGAGGTTTTAACAATGCAATCCCGAATAGGTTGAATTTCCTAAGTTTTGCTTGAGTTTTTGGTTGTTTTTGGAGTGATCTTGGTGATCTGTTATAGCTGGAGGTATAAGGACGTGTTTGTGATCATTTTGGATGTTAATTGATGTTTAAAAATGGTTAGAAGTGATGGATCTTGGCTGGGTTAAGTTTCGGAAGTGTTTGGTGGTGATTTCGGTTGTGTTTGGTAGCCGAAATGTTGGATTTGTGATGAGCAGCGAGTTTAGTTGTGTTGCTGGTGTTTTTAGTGCATTATGATGCATTAATCCTCTGATGTTATGTGCTTGAAACATGGGAGGAAGATCCGTGAGCATTTGAGGTGGTATGGAAGGTTTCGAATGCTTGGAAGGCTTGTTGGCTAGCCTTGTTTTGTGTATCGGTGAGTGAAGTTGGGTTTTCAGCTTTTAAACCAGGGTTTGAAGGTTTGGGAGCTTAGTTTAAGTCTAAACAACTTTGCTAAGCTCAAGAGTAAGTAAATGGATTTTCGCTCTTGGTTTGTGTTGTGAATTGGCTTTTTAAGCAATTTTGATTGATGGTTGCAATGCATATGATTTGCATGTTTTAAATTCTGTTTGGAAGCATGTTTTAGCATGGTTTAATGCTGGTTTTGAAAGCCATATGTGAAGGATGCTCAAGGTAAGAGATCCTTGGTTTTGTACATGGAAATTGTGGATTTCATGCATGGTGTTGCATGTTGTTTAATGGCTTTGTTTAATGCTTCAAAAACAGTGGATTGATGATGGTAAATGATGGTTTTTGCATTATGTTTATGCTTGTAAATCAATGGATTTATGTGGTAAGATGGTTATATTGGCAAGTGATGTAAGTGGTTCTTGGTTCTTTGGTCGGATATAGTTAGCCGGCTATAGGATTGGGTGCACCGTGAATAAAGTCGCCTTGGATGTGGAGTGGTTAAGTGTGAACCGGTAAACTCCATCCAAGTATCCTAACGAGATGGTTAAGGTTATAATGGTGATTGGAATCCCATTCGAGGACCTTGGGTAAGCAAAGGTAATAATGGTGGTTAAAATTCCATTGGTGGACCTTGTGCTTGTTAAGATCACAATGGTGGTGTAAAGTCCATGTGTGGATCTTGTATAGGGTGTCCCAGATCTCGTTAGTGATGTTATACAACTATCAATCGGTGATGCTAAGGTTATATGGTGTTTAAAAGTCCATATATGGGAACCTTGTGCATGTTAAGGTTGTATGGTGTTTAAAAGTCCATACATGGGAACCTTGTGAAAGTTAAGGTTGTATGGTGTTTAAAAGTCCATACATGGGAACCTTGTGAAAGTTAAGGTTGTATGGTGGTTAAAAGTCCATACATGGGAACCTTGTGAAAGTTAAGGTTGTATGGTGTTTAAAAGCCCATACATGGGAACCTTGTGAAAGTTAAGGTTGTATGGTGTTTAAAAGTCCATACATGGGAACCTTGTGAATGGTAAGGTCAAATGGTGTTTAAAAGTCCATTTGGGGACCTTGGATTGGTAGGGTGTATGAACCGTGGGGACAACGCTTGTGATCCGCGTATCCGATTGGATGTTGAGTTGAAAAGTGGATTTGGTTGATCACTTGGAAGCCAATATAATGTCCTTGAATATAATGAAGCATGAGATGCTTGAATTGATGCATGGTTGCATGAGACATGTATAATGTATTATGAATGCATGCTTACTTGTTAGCTTGAACAAGTGTTGGTTATCTATTGAGAATGGTGCATGTGTGCATGAAATCTCTTTAGTGCATTGAAGTCTTGTGAAGACTTGTTTTTAAGGCATGTGATGCAAAGGTTGGTGATGCGGTTCATATGTTGCATTTGTTTAATGCATATGGTAAATTGAATGAGTAAGTGGTTTTAAGGGTTTCTTGCTTTAAAATGATATTCAAATATGAGCAAGGTATGATGTGAAGTGGAAGTGTTTTCCAAAGTTTTGAATTTAACCTTGCATGTGATGTTTATGCTTGGATTGGTTAAATTGTTGATTTTGCAAGTTGTGCTTTGAAAGGGTTTTCTTAGCTCTTCTAAGCTAAGGGTTTGTTTTTCATGTTTGAGCAATGCATGATGTTATGCATGTTGTTGAAAAGGGTTTTCAAACTTGCTTTGGTTTATTGAATCGAGTTTGCTTTTAAAAGTGATTTTATGACTCGCTGCATTGATGGTGTTTTGGTTTTGAGCATTCCTCACTAAGCATTATGTGCTTACGCTCCTTTTTGTCCATCAATGCAGACATTTGAAGTTGGAGCAGCGAGAAGCAAGGGATTCAAGGGGGAACTCCACTTGAGATGTATGTCTCGGTTAATAGCTATAGATAATAAAGGCAATGGGGGAAGAATCTCTTATGTTGATGATTCATGAGATTGTGTATGTTGGACATGTATGGTTTATGTTTTTGAATCATGTGGATTAATGTTGTAATGTTTGAATCATCTTGAGCTTAAGTTGCTATGTTATGCTCTTTGTTTAAAAGCATGATTGAGCTTTGAATGTGTTAAATGTGTTGGTGCATCTAGGGGTGGTTTTGTATCTAGATTTTGATGCAAATTGGTAGGTTTGATGTTTGGCATGTTGTTGATTTATTGTGGAATGGTTTGGAGCATGTTTGATGGGGTTTAAAGGTGTTAAAACAGGCCAAACTGCTGTTTCTGGGCAGGGTGTTTCGAAACACCCTTGCCTGTTTCGAAACAGTTCCTTGTTTTGGCTAGGGTGTTCCTGAACGGCCTAGCCCGTTTCTGAACACTTTGGCTACTGCCAAGGGGTGTTCCTGAACGGCCTAGACCCGTTTCTGAACACCTGATGGTTTGCAAGCTTTACGTTTTGGTCCTGATTCTTGATTGTGCAATTGCTTGAGTTTGAGATGTCCGTTTGAGATGAAATTTTGCAGAGAGGCATGAAACATGACTAATTTAATAATGGTAACTTAAAAATTGGTAAAGTCCTCTTAATATTCAGAATTTACAATTTGGTCCCTAAATTCGTATTTTGTGCAATTGGGTCCCTTATCGTTTTCTGATTGCTGTGATTTTTGAGTATGCTTATCTCAAGAGTATGCCTAGGTTAAATGTGCATCTAGACAATTTTAAAAAGAAAAAAAAGGGTCGTTAATCAAGGTTGACTTTCGGGTTGACTTTGGTTTTCCCCGTGTAATCTTCGTAGTTCGGGTCAACCGTCTAGGCCGGGCTACGGGGGTTACACATTGCACTCCTCTCGCTAAGCATAGACCCTCGCAGGACCGCCTCCCTCTGGTCGAACTGCTACAACATGAGCAATGCCCCATTGCCCCTCATCTATCCTCTGAAAGTTCCCTCAACTGTGCCCACTGCCTTTCTGAGGTGCAGCCACAGCAAGTGCATGACCTTGGCCTCTACCAGCCAACAAAGAACACTCTCTCCTCATGTGATCTGTCGAACCACAGTTCCAGCAAGAATTCCCTGTCACCACAACAAGAGCTTGAGCCTCCCTAGCTGCACGAGGACAATCTCGCCACAGATGACCCCGAGAACCACAAGTCTAGCACGTGTTCTGTTCCACCCTCATCTAGTCTCCCCGAGCCGGTGCACCATGTCCAGCATTACCTCGCCTAGTAGGCAGATATCTCCTATCTCGTCCCCTCTTGTTCTGTCCACCACCGGAACTAGACTCAGCTGCTCTCTTCCCAGAGCTAGAACCAACTCCTCGGGACGCCAAACCCAAGTTCTGTTCAATGTCCTTAGCACGACATATGAGCACATCAAATTCCGTATAATCCGTAGCCAACATATACGTCTTGACTTCCTGCACCAGCCCATACCAGAAGCGATCACAACGATGCCTCTCACTCGGTATCAGTTCAGGGGCATACTGGCTCAAACGTACGAACTGGACCTCGTACTCAGCCACCAAAAGGTTTCCCTAAACTAGCGACATGAATTCGCGTTTCTTCTCATCCAAGTATCTCACTCCTAGATACTTCCTCTTAAAAGCACCTCGGGAAAACTCCCAATCGACCTCATTGGGTTCCACACTAGCGATGACAGTCGTCCACCAACTATATGCATGACCTTGAAGCAAAGAAGGCGCATCCCAGCTTGCGCACCTTATTACAGTCCATCTGATCCATGATACGGAACGTGCTAGCCAACCAGGCTTCTGATGCCTCAGGAGACATACCATAGAACTCAATAGCTCTTAAACTCCTCAGCCTTTCCAAAGGCAAACCCACCTGCCCAGCTGTAGGGGCCTGAACATGCTCTCCGGCTACCCCAGCCTGAAACGCTTCGGTGATCGACTCAACCAGTGGCGTTAGATCACCAAATCTTGGACCAGTTTGTCCTTTTTGCTCTTGCTCCCCACCTCCAGGTGGTGGCGGAGGAGGTAAGTTTCCACTAGGAGGAACATCAGCCCTTGGGTTACCCTGGTCGCCTTGCTCAGCCACAGGCACTACCGTGTTCGACCTAAGCTCTCTCCTCAGACTCATAGTGCTATTTTACCAAGGCATAACATCAAAACAAAACAAATCACGATTTAGGCCTGCCTCAAGCAAGGATCCAAGTTCACAAAAATATTTAACTAGTGTAAAAAGGCAATGGGTACCCCGATTTCCCTCAAGCATAACATAGCATACCATACACATCATGCTTTACATCATCCCAAAATCAGCACATACTCATATCATAACATCATCATTCAATCATATCTAGCTCACACATGATTCAATACAATCAAGCATGGCATAAGCTACAACAAACATCAAAAACATGCTTTTTCCAAACAACATAAATCAAAACATGCCAAGTTCACTTACCATCATTCCCAATTCTTTCAAAACATGGCTCTAATACCAACAAATGTAACCCCCTTAGCCTGGCCTAGACACCCAACCCGAACTAAGAAGATTACACGAGGAAAACTGAAGTCAACTCGTAAAAGTCAACCTCGATTAACGACCTTTTTTTCTTTTAAACTTCTCTAGATGCACATTATTATCCTATGTGTTCAACAAAGCACATAGAAGAAAACGGCACAGCGATCGGAGTTCATTTAGGGGTTCGATTGCATATTTTGACTTTTAGGGGCTAAAATGTAATTTGCAGAAAATACAAAGACTTTTCCATTTTTAAAGTTACCAATCCATAATTAGTCACGTAACATGGCAGCATATCAAATTTCATCCCAAACAGATCATCCAAACTCATCTAATTGAACAAACAATATTCAAGGACCAAATTGCATAAATCCAGAACTTAAAAGATTCCATTAACTGAAAATAACTAACCCGTATTGATACACTTCTCCCCGTATCGGTACGCAAATCCACAGTAGCAACCATTGGGAAGAGGGTATCGATACGTCCAAGCCCGTATCGAAACGGCCTTCAAACAAATGCCTAGGCGTATCGATACGCGGGCAGATCGTATCGGTACACCTAAGCTGAAAAGCTTAGTTTTGGCCTTAGCGTATCGATAAGCGTCCCCGTGTATTGATACGCATCCCAGAATTGCATTTCCAAAAGTCGATTTAACTCATTTAATCACATCTAAACAGGCTTAGATCATGCATACAAGCTATAATCAATTTACTAAACATGTGAGCATCATCAAATAATATAACAAACTCATCAAGCACATCAAACCATGGTGAATTAAAGGCTACTCAAGCATGCTTAGAGAAACTAACCATAGTATAGTCAAAACGCTAGAAGCAATACCGTAAACCAATTAGGGGCCATTTACAAACCGAGATTAGAAACCAAAACATTCTTAAGGTGTTAAACATCACCAACAAAACCAAGAGTAGATATCCCACCCATTGCCTCTTATGACACTAAAGTAAACCACATACATTGCTTAGATCAAAATGCTTGGATTCCACTTGCTCTTGGACTGCCTTGAATGCTCAATTCTCTACATTGATGAAACGAATCCGTGTAAGCGTAAAGCTTAGTGAGGATCACTAAAACAACCATTCATCAATGCATTTATATACCAACATATCACCATTTGAAAACACATAGCTTCCTTTAAAACATGCCCTTCAAGGCACCAATGCACTTTTAAAACCATATGCTTATGGCATCATTATAACAACAGCAAAATCGTTTGCTCATGCTTAAACCAAGCATCACATGCATTCTAGCATAATTCACAAGCATCTCATGCTTAATCTTTAATCATCAACATTATATTGGCTCGCAAGTGATTAATCTCAAACCATGTCAAAACCAACACAATTGACACAATCGGATACGCGGATTACAAGCGTTGTCCCACACGCTTCATACACACTACCGGACTACACAAGGCTCACACACGAGAGCAATCCTCTATCGTTGTGACACCCATGGTAGAGTATAACGGTACAATTACAACCCCTCTACACCACTCATCGGTAGTTGTATAATTCCACTAACGATAGCACGGGACACATACCACAAGATCCACACACGGGATTAACCATCCACCGTTGTGATCATAGCCTCAATCGTTAGGGTACTTGGATGGAGTATACGGTACAATTACAACCCCTCGACATCCAAGGAAACTTTATTCACAGTGCACCCAATCCTATAGCCAGCTAACTATATCCGATTAAAGTAACCAAAAACCATTTTCATCACTTGCCAATATAATCATTTAACATCAATGGTCCACTGTTTTACAAGCATAAACACAATGTCATTTCCACAAGCATAAACATGATTAATATCAAATGCACTAATCATATAAATCCAAGGATCACTTACCATGTGCATCCTTAACAAAATGGCATTAAAAACCAGCATCATCCATGCTCAAATCATGCTTAAAAACAGTAATTAAACCACATTCAATTCAAGTGCATTTCCAACAAAACATAGCACATTTCCGAGAGAGATTTTCGAATCACTTACTCTTGAGCTTAGCTAAGTGTTTCAAACTTACACTAAGCTCCCAAGACCATTCTCAAGGTGTTAAAAAGCTGGAAAATCCATTCCCACTCACCGATACACGAAGCCTTGCTCGCCGACACGAAAATCACCCTTTCGGAGCCTCCAAAATCGTCTCGTTTTCTCCCGGATCAAGATCCCCTATTTTTGATCTCCCAAATAGAGATCCAAATGCATTAAAATGCATTCCAACACCAGAAATTAAACACAAACTCGTTGCTCACCCAAACTACACCAATTTACCCATATGAAACAACCGCAAACTCAATATATTGCTTCCTAAACCAAGCCCAGCCAACATACATCACTTTCAACCATTTATAAACATTAAAACACGTCTAAAAAGAACCTAAACCCATCCTTATACCTCCAACAAGCATTACTACATCAATTCACCTAAAAAACCCAACTAAAACCATCAAGAAACTCAAGGATCTCAAGGATTTCGGGATCTATATCATCAAAGCCCTCATTCAACATAATAATCAACATAAAACCCAATTAAAATCAATCCAAGACAAAGCTTAACAAATCAAATCCGAAAATCAAGATTTTAATCATATTTTTGCAAGATTTTGATCTCAAATCAAAACTATAGTAAAAATTCAACCAAAAACATCAATTAGAAGCCAAAGATCTTGGGAATTTCAATAAAGAACCTAGATTTAAGGTTGAGAACGGGATTTACCTCCAATGTAACCCCCTTAGCCCGGCCTAGACGCTCGACCCGAACTACGAAGATTACACGGGGAAAACCAAAGTCAACGCAAAAGTCAACCTTGATTAACGACCTTTTTTTTTCTTTTTATCTTTTCTAGATGCTCATTATTAGCCTATATGATTAGCATATCATTTCAGCGGAAGCGACATAGCGAACAGAACCCAAACATGGGTTCAAATGCATAGAAACTTCTTTTAGGGACTAAAATGTAAATTTCAAGAATTATAAGGACTAAACAAGTTTTAATGTTATCGATCCGTAATTAATCAGATAACATGTCATCATGTCAAATTTCATCTCAAACAGATCATCCAAACTCATTAAATTAAGCAACCAAAACTCAGGGACCAAAATGTAAGAAACAGAACCCTGAAAAAGTTCAAATTCAAACTCAACGGTCAGGCGTTTCGAAACGGATGGCCCTGTACCGAAACGGTCATTTCGAAACTTGGTTGACCGTTTCGATACTCAAGTGCGTTCCGAGACCCGTATCAAAACATCCCTTTCCAGTAGCAAAACCGTTTCGGTACGTCCTTACCAGTTCTGAAACCTCATGGCCATTTCAGGCCTCTGTTCTGAAACAGGCAAGGGCGTTCCGATATGCCTTGCCCTGCAATAGTAGATTTTGCTGGTTTTTCACGTCTTTTCATAATCGAAACATTCCAGAAACATGCCACAACATGCATACAACATAGATACACACCAACGGTCATCATTTTGAGGCATTAGCTACGACATGGCATCCAACATACAACATAGATACTAAAGGCCTGCTCCCTAGTCCACCAAAGCCATAACAAGCTAAAACCAACATTCACAACCAAAATCAAACCATAATGGCCAATTACAACTCAAGGATAAACCACCAAACATGTTCAAAGTAAAGCGAAACATCCTCAACCATTCAAAAGTATAAATCCCACCCATTGCCTTTTATTACACCGAAGTAAAGCCACATACTTTGCAAGATTAAAAGCTTGGATTCCCCTTTCTTACACGAATGCCTGGTTTTCTGTATTGATGAAACAAAAGAGCGTAAGCACAAAGCTTAGTGAGGATGGCTATGCAACATTCATCAATGCATTTCACACCATTGGCAAAACCACCATTTCATATCTCATGCCTTTACATAAAACATGTCCATTCAAGAACATCAATTCACTTTCTAAAACATGCTCATATGCAACATTTAAATCAGCAAATAAACCTTTTCTCATGCTTCACCAAGCATCTCATGCATCCTTGCATCATTTACAAGCATCCCATGCTTAACATTAATCATTTACATTATATTGGCTCGCAAGTGATAATCCATAAACCATTTCAACAAAAGACACAAACGGATACGCGGATTACAAGCGTTGTCCCACACGCTTCATACATACTACCGGGCTACACAAGGTGGAGATCAATGGCACATTCACAACCCCTCAACACCCGTGATGGAGATTAATGGCACAATCACAACCCCTCAACATCATTCATCGGTAGTTGTATAATTCCTCTAACGAGAGTACGGGACTCATATAGAAGACTCACACACGGAATTAAACCATTCACCGTTGTGGTCTTAACCTCAATCATTAGGGTACTTGGATGGAGATTACGGCACTATCACAACCCCTCGACATCCAAGGCGAATTTATTCACGGTGCACCCAATCCTATAGCCGGCTAACTATATCCGATTAACACAACCAAAAACTATTTCCATCACTTGCCAATATAACCATTTAACCTCATTAATCCACTGTTTTACAAGCATAAACACAATGCCATTTCCACAAGCATATTATGCTTAACATCACATGCATTCAACACATGAAAACCAAGGATCACTTACCTAGTGCATCCTTAACATAATGGCATTAAAATCTAGCAACATTCATGCGTAAAACATGCTTAAAAACAGTAAACAAATCCACACTTAACTCAAGTGCATTTTCATTAAACATAGCACATTTCCAAGAGAGAGGTTTCCGAATCACTTAATCTTGAGCTTAGCTAAGTGTATCAAACTTACACTAAGCTCCCAAGACCACGCTCAAAGCGTTACAAAGTAGGAAATTGCATTTCCACTCACCGACACACGAAGCCTTGCTCACCGACACAAAAATCACTCTTCCGGAGACTCCAACAACACCTTGTTTGCTTCCGAATCAAGATCCCATGTTTTCACATCATCAAAACAGAGATCTAAATGCATTAAAATGCATGCCAACACCAGCAACAATTCACAAACTCGTTGCTCACCCAAACTACACCAAAATACCCATTCAAAACAACCAAAAACTCAATCGATTGCCTCCTAAACCAAGCCCAGCCAACATACATCACTTCCAACCCATTATAAACACCAAAACACATCTAAAAAACAACCTAACCCAACCTTATACCTCCAGCAATCAAGATTCCACCATTTCACCTAAAAAAACTCACTTAAATCAACCAAGAAACTCATGGATCTCAAGGATTTCGGGATCTATGTTATCAACACTTCATTTTAACATATTAATCAACTTAGAACCCAATTAAAATCAACACAAAATAGAGCTTAACTCATCAAGTCCGAAAATTAAGATTTCTACCACAATTTCACAAAATTTTGGTCTCCAATCAACACAATAATGAAAACTCAACCAAAAATAGTATTTAGAAGCCAAATATCTTGGGAATTTCAATAAAGAACTTTGATTAGAGGTTGAGAACGGGATTTACCTCCAATCCTTGCTTCCCTCAATGAATGACAAGTTTTCCTTAGCAAAATCTTGAAGAACTAGGAAAGATTTCTTGAAAATGGTTTAGGAAATATTGGGAGAGTTTTTGGGAGAATGAATTCTGGAGAAAGATGAGTGAAATAGTGTTTGGCTGAAAATGAGAAAGAGTTGGTAGTTACGTAATTGAAAATCTCACATTAACTACCTATTTTAATTAATTAATATAAATCCAATTAAAGCCATTTAATTAAAAGCCTTTTAAAACACATGTCCTATTGTGGAAAGGTCAAATTGCCTTAAATCCCCCTAAAGATTCTAAGATTTTGGCCTCTACATTAAAAATCACATTTTTCCCATTTTGGAACTTTACAATTTGGTCACCACTCAAAATGTCCCATTTCCAAAATCTGTTTTGTAAAATTGACTTAACCAACCTCTTAAACATATTTTTAGAGGATTTTAGCAATTTTTACCACATTTTTAACCTATCCCGATCCTTGATTTCCTTAAATCACCTTACGCGATTCGAATCGTTCTCGATCGGTCTGATCCGATGTCTAAAACATCTAGGCCCAAAACCAGGGCGTTACAACTCTCCCCCACTTAGGAAATTTCATCCCCGAAATTCTTTCTTGATGGAAAGAGGTGCGGAAACTGCTTCAACATGTCTGCCTTGCTTTCCTACGTGGCCTCTTCAACTCCTCGGTGTCGCCACAACACCTTCACAAGCTCTATCATCTTGCCACGAAGAACTTTGTTACTCATATTGCGTTCGTGTAGTGACTATAAATGATACAAAAATGGTACAAGTATACACGTCGAACGAGTAATAAAGTGATGAGTGAGTATCGTCTCCACAGGGATTGGAGGTATTCACGGTTATTGTAACAATAAGGCTTGAACTTTTTGTAAGTGACAATGCTATAGTGAAAGAGATGGTGTATAACAATACTGAAGCAAAACGGTGCAGAGAAAGATGAGATAACAATATGATAGATAGGTCCCCTTTCGTATGAGAAACTCACTACGGAATGACTGGCTGGGAATGATGGACAACCTAACTCAAGCTTCTTAACGATACTAAGGCTTTTCAGTTATCTTCTATGCTAGGCGTAATTTACTAAGAGTGCTCCTAAACTATCTCTAGCCATGAAACTGGGAGTTAGAAATGCTACAACCATACCTCTCGGCGTAAACTCATAACACTCCCCTACCCTTCACGTACTATCCTTTTTAGCCCTTGAAACCTATCACTTATCTCTAAGGTAGGTTAGAGTCTGCCTCTCAACAGTCACTCCATTGCTTATGAGGGTTCTAGGGCTAGCTCTCTCGATTACTAACCCCAACATACACTTAAAGAACGGCCACTCTCGAAGGCGCTTAAGGCAGGGCTTAACTTTCGAAACACTAACAACCCTAAGCTCTTACAACTCTAAGGAAATGATAAAGCATAAGCAAAGCATAGAATAATGATAAACACTGAAAAAGACATAGCATGCATTAAAAAGTACTCAAAATAACATCATCCATCAAACCCAAGCCACCTAAAACAGTTCGTGGCTGGGCAATATCATCCAATGTATCATTGCGATAACATCACCAAATATAAAGATATAACAAGAAATTGCTATAGCGACAGAAAGAAAGGTGAACTCCCTCTCCGCCATGGACTGCCCGGCTGTCTTAGGCCCACCGCCTCTCTCGAGGCCGGTGAGGCCACTTCTTGGAGCTTCAACGATAGAGGACACCAAGCTGGAGAAGATGAAAGTGGAAACTTCTCTCTCATTTTCTCTCTCTTCCGCCTCTCTTTTTGCAATGCTCAAAATTACCACCCTTTGCTCCAAGCTTCTCTCCCCTTTATATAGTGGAGGCTTCTAGGGTTTGGTGCCCTAAAGATGCCTTGATATTCCCAAGGAATATCCACCGACAAGGTCTGCTTCGAGGGGACAAGGGATACAGTCTACAAGCGGGCACCGGCTGCTGCACATGTCAGGTCGTCCTTTTCTGCATGTTCATATGTTTCTGCAGCTCACGTGTATCTCACGTGCTGGCCAATGTCTGCTTCCATCATGCTATAGCAATTCCCGACATCGGCTTTCTCTTAACTCCTTTCCTGCGCACCACAAAACCAAAAACCAACCTTCCAAGCAGTATCCCTCGATATGGACCAACAACCAACAAAGATAAATATGCACCCAAAAGAAGAAAATGCAACCTAAATGCAGCCTAAATGCTATGGTATGAACCCAAGAATAGGCAAATGCTATAGCAAAAAGGTATGACAACAAGGATATTTACACAGTTATCAACTCACATCCAGAACCTTCACTGGTTTCTCATCATACGACAGATCCGGATTCAACTCTATCTCCTCAATAGGCATCACATGCGACAGATCCGATCTGTACCTTCGTAACATAGAGACATGAAACACATCATGTATCTTCTTCAACTTCGCAGGCAATCTCAATCGATATGCCACAGGACCAATACGCTCCACAATCTCGTAAGGTCCAATGAACCTTGGGCTAGGCTTACCCTTATGCCCAAATCCCATCACCTTCTTCCAAGGCGATACTTTCAAGAACACACGTTCGCCAACCGCGAACTCAATCTCCTTACCTTCAAGTCCGCTTAAGACTTTTGCCTATCTGATGCTGCCTTTAAACGCTCACAAATGAGCTTCACCTTCTCGGTGGTTCCCTTTAGCATAGCTGGCATCGAAATCAACTTTTGCCCAGCTTCTGTCCAATAGAGAGGGGTTCTACATCTTCTCCCATACAAAGCCTCGTATGGAGCCATTTGAATACTTGCCTGGTAACTGTTATTATATGCAAACTCAACCAACGACAAGTGCTTCTCCCAAGAACCCTGAAAATCTATCACACAACATCTCAACATGTCCTCAAGCACTTAGATCACACGTTCCGACTGTCCATCCGTCTGAGGATGATAAGAAGTACTGAAATTCAACCGTGTACCCAAGGCTTGATGCAAACATTCCCAAAATCGTGCTGTAAACATCGGATCTCTATCCGACACAATAGACTTTGGCACACCGTCCAACCGCACAATCTTAGCTATGTACAGCTCAACCAACATATCCAAGGTATACGTAGTATGCACAGGCAGAAAATGTGCACACTTCGTGAGTCGATCTACAATCACCCAAACTGAATTTTTCTTTGATGGCGACAAGGGCAATCCAGACACAAAATCCATGGTGATTCTCTCCCACTTCCATTCTGGGATTCTCAAAGACTGCAGCAACCCAGAAGGAACCTGATGTTCAGCCTTCACTCGCTGACACACCATGCACTTACTAACGAACTCAGCCACGTCCTTTTTCAACCCCACCCAATAGTACTCATTTTTCAAATCACGATACATCTTTGTACTACTAGGGTGCATAGCAAAAGGGCTACTATGAGCTTCAGTCAGAATAGTGCGCCTCAACTCAACATCATCCGGCACCACTATTCGACTCCCAAAGCACAAAACACCATCATCACTAAAGCTGAAATTCGAAGGTTTACCCTCCGCAATGTCCTGAACATGCGAAACAAGAGAATCATCAAGCAACTGTTTATCTTTGATCAACTGAATCAGAGATAGTTTCACTTGCAATTCTGTAATAAGACCACCATCACGCGATATGCTCAAGCGAGCAAACATCGCCCTCAACTCCACAGCCACTTTCCGGCTCAAAGCATCAGCCACAACATTAGCCTTGCCCGGGTGGTACTCGATCGTCAAATCATAATCTTTAAGCAACTCTACCCAACGATGATGCCTAAGATTCAACTCCTTTTGAGACATAAGATACTTCAAGTTCTTATGATCTGTAAACACAACACACTTCTCACCGTACAGGTAATGTTTCCAAATCTTCAATGCAAACACCACAGTCGTAAGCTCAAGATCATGAGTAGGGTAGTTGCGCTCATGCACCTTCAACTGCCTAGATGCATAGGCCACTACCTTACCCTCCTGCATCAACACGCAGCCCAAACCAACAATGGACGCATCACTATAGACCACAAACTCCTTACCAGACTCAGGTTGAATCAGAACAGGAGCTTGCATCAAAGCTTCTTTCAACTTCTCGAAAGCTTGTTATCTCGCATCAGTCCACTCAAAGCGAACATTCTCCTGCAACAACTTGGTCAAAGGTGCTGCTATCTTCGAGAAACCCTCGACAACCTACAATAGTACCCATGTGAAACCGATAATTTGATTTTGATATAACTAAAGAATTTAAGGACTAAATTGAAAATGAGAAAACAAATTTTTAAGTCCTCAAACCTCTCTATATGTTTAAAGGGAAATGCCTAAGTTAAAAACTTAATTTGTCAAAATTTTTCTAAGTGTTCTTGAAGCCAAAACAGTGATTTTCGAGTCACCATTTCGGAACGGCCTTAGGCATTTCGGAACACTTTTGAAACTGTGAACTCGTGTTTCAGAACGGGTATCGAAACGGTTTTGAAACTGTGAACCCTTGTTTCTAAACGAGTTTCTAAACGGCTTAAGAACATTGAGACACCGTATCGAAACGACCTCAAACGTTTCGAAACAGTATTCAAGACAGATTTAAAAAATATGACCGTTGGAGTTTTTAACTGATTTTATACTAATCGTTAAGGCGTATCGAAACACCTTCATCCCGTTTCGATACGAGCTTTGACAGTAGCTAAAATGTTTCGAAATGAGTTTCGAAACGGCTCTTAGCGTATCGAAACAAGCTTAACCGTTTCGATACAGGCTCTTAAATGCACCCCAACGGCTTTTTCTATTTTAGTCTGTTTCGAAACAGGGTCGGGCGTTTCGAAACGGTTGGTTGCAGACTGCATTTATGGAGGGAAGATAACATCCGCAATGGCTCTATTGATGAATGCAACAACCACAACGGCTAGAATTCAATGAGAAGGTATAAAAGGGACCTCTAAAAGCTTCAGCAACAACTATTGATCCAAAAGCAAACATCCAAACATCAAATCCAAGCATTTGTGCCTAAATCCCATTATTGTCTTGTGACCCCAATTGTATTTTTCATTCTTATCATTTTAATTGGGTTGAGTGCTTGTAATTGGGCTATTTAGTGTATTGAGAGATACTAGTTTTAGCCAACAACTTCTTTGTTACTATTGTGTGAGGATTGGGTCAAATTTTGGGTAGAAAATTTGACCGAAATTGTAACGGTTACCTCCTTACCCTAGAAAAGGGGAAGAGCAATTAGTGGAATTGTTGAAAATCCTTAGTGAAGCTAAGGTAGTGGATGTAGAGTTCGATTGCAACTTGAACCACTCTAAATTCCCTTGCCTACCATTTTTATTTGTCAATTCCACTCCAAAAAGTTTAAAACCCCAATTCACCCCCCCTCTTGGTTTATTTCGATCATTCGATCCACTCAACAATTGGTATCAGAGCCTACCTCTTTGAAGGATTAACAACCACAAGAGGAGTTCCTAGGAAGAGTGTGATCATCCAAAAATCAAGATATGGCATCTACCTCCGGATCTAGCATGTACGAGTCTCAATCCACTACAAAACCACCATTCTTCAATGGTGACAACTATCCATTTTGGAAGAACCGGATGCGCCTTTTCATCAAGTCCAACATTACTTGGTTTGGGATGTCATTGAAGATGGTCCATACATTCCATTGAAACAAGATGATGAAGGAAATATGGTTCTAAAGAAGAAGATGGAGATGAGTGAAGATGAGAGGAAGAAGATCCAAATAAATGAAAAAGCTCTTCACATGCTCTTTTGTTTTTTCGGTCTCGATATCTACTCCAAAGTCTCCTCCATTGAAAGTGCCAAGGAAGTGTGGGATACTCTAGAGACCACCTATGAAGGAACCAATTATGTGAAGGAGACCAAGATTGGAATTATCAATCTTAGTTATGAGAATTTCAAGATGGAGCCCGACAAAACGGTGTCAAAGATGTTCGATCGCTTCTCAACCATCGTCAACGGGCTTAAGGGCTTTGGAGAGACTATACCCGAAAGACAAACTTGTCCGGAAGCTACTCTACTCACTTCCTGAATCTTGGGATGGGAAGAGAACCGCCATCATCGAGGCCAAAAACTTGAAGACTCTAAAACTTGATGAGCTAGTGGGTTCTCTCCTTACTCCTGAGATTATGAAGCAAGGAAGGGAAGAAGAAAAGAAGAAGGAAGAGAAAAGAGTGGAGAAGCTAGAGGTGGAAAAGAAGAAGAAAATGGGAGTGGCTCTCAAAGCTTCATTACTTGAGGAGAGCACTTCTAGTGAGGAGGATAGGTTAGAAGAATTGGCTATGATAGCCAAAAGATTCTCACGCTTCATGAGGTCCAACCGAGGAAGGAAAATTCAAAGAAAGATGGACTTCAAAGGTAAAAGAAAAGAAGAAGAGAGGGATCAAATCATTTGCTTCGAGTGTAAAAAGCCCGGTCACATTCGTTCGGAGTGCCCTCAACTCAAGAAGAAGGGCTTTGAGAAGAAGAAGAAGCTCAAAGCCAAGCTTGATACTTGGAGTGATGAGGAGTCATCCGATGATGACGAATAAGAAGTGGCCAACCTTTGCCTCATGGAACTTGATGAGGATTCCTCCATGGTAACCTCTAACTCATCATCTTTTGATTTTTCATTTGATGAATTAAATGATGCATATGATGAGTTGCAAGAGGTTTATGATGAGTTATTTGAGAAATACAAGGAGTCGGTCATTAGGAATAAGAAAATTATTTCGGAATTAAATGATAAAATTGACTCACTTTCTCAATCTAACTTAAAATTTGAGAAAAAGATTTTAGGTTTAAAAGATGAACTTAAATTCTTCCAAGATGAAAATGTTGACCTAAATAACCTTCTTTCTCATTGTAATAGTGAACACCAAAAGGTGTTAGGTGAGCTTAACAAGCTCAAAGAGTCTTTTAAATATGTTGGTAATGTGAAGCATGAAAAAGGCGAATCATCTAAAACAAACCAACCTAGGAGAAAGACTGATAACTACAAACAAAGTAGCTTCCCTAGACATAATAGAACTAAAAAGATTAGAAGTGTATGGGTTCCTAAGGAACTTGAAAAATCTAATAATATTGTTGCTATGTCACATTGGATTCCCAAGAGAACCAAGCTATTGGGAGCTAACACTCGTGGACCCAAAATGTGTAACATCCCAAAAATTAGCCTAGAAGTTTTACGAGTTAATTTAATAATTAGTGACTTAACTAGATTAGAAATATTAAGTAATTAATTTAGATTAAATACATTATGGACTCAATTGAAAAAAAAATAAAAATAAAAGAAAGAATGATTGAGGACCGAATGATAGTGACCAAACCGAACAAGAAAGAAAACATGAAGTTTGCATGTTAAATTTTATTATTCTTGATCTACCCATGCATTTAATAGATATGAAGGGTTAATCAAGGGCAACTTGGACACTTCTTAGACTAGTTGTTTGACACTATTGTCAACCCCATCATTGCTTTCCATCTCCCTTACACGGTTACCTAAAACACTAAGGAAGAAATGAACAATGAACATTTTCTCACTTGAGAGTTTGAGAGAATTTTTGTAAGGGATATACGGTGAAGAAGGGAGGAAGCCTTGCATGGCTTAGATCTTGGTCTAGAAAATTCAAGGAAAAATTAAAAGTAAGTAGCTCTCTCCCTCTACCTTTCGAATATGTTAAAATTCTTGATAAATCAATGGTTTTAATATCCTTATAAAATCATGAAAGTGATGAGACTAAGGGTTATGCTGCTGGAAAATTTAAGAACATAAGAAACTTTAAGAATTTGGATGATAAAAGCTTATGAACATGCAAGAGCAAACATGGACAGATTTGATAATTTTAAGAACATGCAACTTTAGAAAATTATAGAAAATTAATTAGTAGGAATTTCGTGATGAATTTTTTGATATGTTCTACCTTGACATGTCTAAAATGGTAGAAAAATTGTAAAATGGAGTTTTGATGACTGTGGTAAAATCTGGAAACCCATTTCGAACAGCATGCAAAACTGTCCAGCAATGCTCCCAGCTGGACAGTGAACTTTGAAAAATTGTGGAAAATTCTATTATGAATTTTGACCTGAATTTTTGATATGTTAAAATTGGGTATGTTAATTGAATTTAGGAACAAACGGTGTTCGATTTGGAGTTGTGTACAGGAAATACGAAATGAATTAAATTAGGTGGTCAGAAATGTGTATAAATGAAAAGAAGAAAAATTAAGAATTTGTGAAGTATTAAAGATGTAAAATTGGATTAAATGGAGTGTTAATAAATTGATTAACAATCTGTAGGATGTGAAATCCACCAATTTTAGTGATCAATTTGAAAGTTTAAGTGATTAATTAAAGAAATTAGGAAAATGGAAATTAGTCTTATCGAACCGTAAAAGTATAGGGACTGTTTTGGATAAAATATAAAATTCAGCCTCAAAATGCATGAAATGAATTCTGAAAATTTCCTATTGTTTGGCTTGAATGCCTTAGATCCTAAAAACGAAAGAGTCGAAGAGGAAATTGCACCGGGATCGGCTTCGGATCGAGCAAAGGGCATTCGGATACAAAATTAGCTCGGCGAACTGTGAGTGAAACGACTTTAGAGTTGGGATTAGAGTCCCAACTGCCTTAATTTGATTTTTTATTTGTGTTAAGCATGCAATTTGGACTAATTAATTATCTGATTTTAGTAAGGGAAGAAGGAATAAAGGAATTTAATGATATGCATGTGATATGTGATTTGTGGTGATTTATATGTTTGAATTGATATATGTTGTTTGTTGTGTTGATTGTGAATCAGAATTGATGATTATTGGACTGATTTTGGATGAGTTTGATTTGCTGACTGTTAGCATTATTGATAGGATGATCGAATGATTAATGTTTGATTAAATTGGTTGATACCATGTGTATTTTTTGATAAGCTCGATTGGAAATTGAGTTATGATATGTGGATCGAATTATGTGATATGAAATTTGATGTTATAAATGCTGAATTGATGATATGAAAATTGAATTGAAATTCATTATATGTTATATGTGATATCATGAGATATTTGGAAGTGAAATTTCATGTTACAATCGAAAGGATTGAGAATTAAATTCTTATAATTTCCTAATAATGATACAATTGAATTTAAATGTCAATAAGCAAAGCCCTTGGTGTGTATAGTTTGTCCAGGTAGTACGGCTAGCCTAGAGTCTGAGCTCGATAAGAAAATCGGTACGTTAGTGTACTCGATATTGTGGTACGTAAGTGTACCTTCTTGCTTAATGTCTGCGGACATTATGATATGTTATATGTGATACGATTTTGGTATGTGGTACTTATTACATGGTGAATTTTGATTCACAAATTTTATTACACGTGACTTGATTACCTAGCATACTCTACTATCCAAGGCATTGCTAATTGAATAAAATGAACCATTAAAGTAATGAAATCTGAAAATCGAAATTAATTCATGAAATTGGTTCAATTGGAATACTCGAATGAAATATTGAAATTTCATGAATTGTTGTTTTGATATGCTATGAAACTTGAATTTGTGATAAGTTGATAAATGGAAGTTAAAATAGGGTTTCATGGCTTGTATGTGTATAATTGATATGTATGATATGAAATCTATTGTTTGCATTCGAATGGAATTATATGTCTCAATATGCATATAATTGATTGATAACTATTGTGCATAAATAAATTGTGAATTGTTTGTATTATTTGAACCATTCGAATGAACTAATGTGCAAAGTGAAACTATATTGTATGATCATAAGTAATTTAATTGGAAACCGAATAGAATAGGGTTTCCTCACTAAGTACGAGAAGTACTTACCACTCGAACCTTTCCTTCCTTCCCCTAAATTTCAGGTTCTAGCATTGTCGACCTCTACCCGTAATCTACTCTTACGAAGACTAAGTATGATTTTCCTTGTCTTTGTCGTGCTTATGTTGGGTGGCCTAGCGTTCAGCATGTTAGTTCAGTTCGGTCTGATGGTGATGTTTATGAATTATTACTTTGGTTCAATATGAACTTCTAATATGTTTCCCTTTATTTTGGTATGTATGTAAGGGGTAAATATTTGGGGTATAGATTGCCCAAGTATATGTTTGGGGCTTAATTCTTTTTGTTGAAATCTCTTTTTGTATAGGCAACCTATAGGTTTAGCCGATGTAGTACCCCGGGTTTATTTTGTACAAGGGAAACTAAAAATGCTATGGATGATATGATTCGGATATGATTATATATATATATATATATATATATATATATGATGTATGAATCGCTTAACCTTATCATTAGTAATGATATCAAATGCAATGTTGAATTCAAATTGGAATGGCTAAGGTACCATTCGAATGGATTAGAATTATATGAAATTGGATTATAATTTGATGAATTTAAATGTATATACTATTCGAATGAAATTGGAAACTTAACTAGTTGATGAGTAAATTACAAGTTTGGTAATTTAATTAGATAATTTTGCCTAGACATTGAACAATGACTTTCGAATTGAATTAGAAATTGGAATGAACTCATTCGATTGGAGTGTAGCTAATGGAAATTAGAAGTTAAATGTGTAGTTCAAGGGTACATGTTAATTTGTATGCAACTTGTAATTCAATTAGATTATGTATATATTATAAGTTGGAAATCGAATGGGATGAGTTCACCTTAGTGCCAATAGAGCTATAATATGAGATATCGTATGATAAATGTATATGTTTGTAATTGGTGTGTTTGATTATTCATGAGTAGAGAATGGAAATAAGTTAGTTAAATTATATGTTTGTATTCGAATAGAAAAAAAAATTACACGAAATTGATAAACCTCCTTCCGCTGCTAATCCGAATCTGTTTAACTTAATATAACGCTCCTTGCCCCTAATTCGGGGTGAGGGGTGTTATATAAAGTGGTAATCAGAGCTTTTTAGGTTAAGTCCTAAAATTTTAATCGAGTCTACATACATCTGCATTGTTTAGGTATGCCACCCACGTATTGCATGATAAGATATATGTATTGAGCTTTCTGATCTTTTGTTATTTGACTGAATGATAGAATATGACGGACCCAAAAGACCCAAAGAATGGGAGCTCGCACGAATCTTCGAGCGAAGGTGAATTGTGAGATTGGGTGATAATTCTCCAGCTCGAACTGAAACTCCGAGAAAGGAGAGAAACAAAGAGCCTGCACAGATTACCGAGCAAATTGCCAAAAATCCTGCTCAAGTGACTGAACGGATCCCTATAGAGCTTGTTCAGAACATTGAGCAATCTGATAAAGAACCTGTTCAGAACACAGAACAACCTCCGCCTGATAATCCTATGGTTCAGTCTACCCAAAGGGAATGTCTCCTCAGCATGAAGGAGATGTTCAATCAACTTCTGACAAATCTGAAACAAGAGCAACCTATTGTTTCTGTCCCTACTGCACCTAGTAGAGCACCGATAGAAAAGCTTTCTCAGCATCGAGCCTACACCTTTACTGGTACTAATGAAGAAAGACCAGAAGATGCAGAGTACTGGCTTGAAAACACCACCAAGGTGGTAACCAGACAATTACAGTGCTCTGATGACCATAAATTGGAGTGTGATGTGGCTCTGTTAGCTGATGAGGCTATGAATTGGTGGGAAATCACTACTCTTACAGTTCCAACCGAACTGGTGACATGGGAATTCTTCCTTGAAAAGTTCAAAAAGAAGTACATCATTGAGCAGTACTTGGCTGAAAGAAGAAAGAAATTCTTGCACCTCAAACAAGCCAACCGTCCCATTGAGCAGTACGTTGCAGACTTTTGCAAGTATTGCAAATACGGTGCAGAATACATCAAAACTGAAGCTGATAAATGTTGAATGTTCATTGAAGGCATGAATGATGAACTGAGTCCAATCTTCACTGCTTTGGGAATCAATGATTTCCAGAATCTTGTTAATCGGGCTATTGCAACCGAAGCTAGAATGAAAGCTGCTGAAAAGCGAAAATGGGGCAATAAGCCTGACAAAAAGCAGAAACGAGACGACAAGTCTCAATGGAAGTTCAAGAAGCCTAAATTTCAGAAAGAATGGTCTTCTAATTTAACTTCTGCTCCGAGGAGTAATTACACTTCTAAACCAGCTACAGTGATCAGATCCTCAGTACCTACTATGTCTGTTAATAGTACGGGAAATTCTGAAAAGATTCCTCCTTGCAAGTTCTGTCAGAAACTACATCGAGGTCAGTGCAGACTTCAGGCAAATCTCTGCTATGCTTGTGGTGGTGATGATCACTACATCAAAGACTGTCCTCAGAAGCATGAATCTATGCCAGCTCGTAACGCTGCAGTTCCTAGTCCGACATCCTCTAATCGGAATAGGAATGCCATGTCAGCCCAGCCGAGTTATCAGAAGAAAGGCAAGGGTACTCATTCTAATGCTACTACTCATCAGGAATCTCGAGCACCTGCTAGAGTTTACCACATTCGTGGTAGAGATGATGAAGAGTCTCCTGAAGTGATTGCAGGTACCGTTGAGCTAAACTCGCATCCTGTTTATGCCTTAATAGATTCAGGATCCACTCATTCATTCACATGTCTATCTATTGTAAAAAGGTTGAAACTAGAACCTGAAATTGTGAAAACAAGTCTGATAGTCTCAAACCCTTTAGGAGGAACTTCGAACATTAACCTAATATGTAGAAATTGTTCATTGCATATTAGCAATTTGTCATTCCTTATTGATCTCTACATATTACCCTCCTGTGAATTCGATCTAATTCTGGGTTTATATTGGTTAAGTAAACATGAGGCTTGGGTAGATTGTCAAAATAAAAGACTGTATCTTCAGGGTTTAGGAAAAGAATCCATACTCCTAATTGATAAAAAGCCCACTTCCATTTTTGCATCCATGGTCTTACGAGATCAAATTGAATTTGGAATGTCTGAAATGCCTGTTGTTTCTGAATTCATTGATGTGTTTCCCGAGGAACTACCTGGTCTCCCTCCGACTAGAGAAGTTGAATTCGGGATTGAAGTACAGTCGGGCTCAAATCCGGTGTCTATCACTCCGTACCGGATGGCACCTCTTGAGCTAAAAGAATTGCAAAAGCAACTTTAAGAACTTCAGGACAAGGGTTTCATTCGACCCAGCACTTCTCCCTGGGGTGCACCTGTTCTGTTTGTAAAGAAGAAAGATGGAGCAATGCGTCTTTGTATTGACTACCGTCAATTGAACAAGATCACAATCAAGAACCGATATCCTCTCCCAAGAATAGAAGATCTGTTTGATCAACTTAGGGATGCTTCGGTATTCTTAAAGATCGACCTGCGATCTGGATACTATCAAATGAGAGTCAAAGAGGAGGATGTGTCCAAAACAGCCTTCCGAACTCGTTATGGCCACTATGAATTTCTGGTAATGCCTTTCGGATTGACCAATGCTCCAGCGGCATTCATGGATCTCATGAACAGAGTATTCAAGCCCTATCTTGATAAATTTGTCGTCGTCTTCATTGATGACATTTTGATCTATTCTCGCAACAAAGAAGAACATGCTGATCATCTCCGCATTGTCTTGCAAACTCTCCGGGAACGCCAGTTATTTGCAAAATTTTCCAAGTGCGAGTTCTGGTTATCGGAAGTCTCTTTCCTTGGTCATGTAATTTCTGCAGAAGGAATTAAAGTTGATCCGAAGAAAATTCAGTCAATCATGGATTGGCGACCTCCCAGAAATGTCAGTGAAATACGGAGTTTCCTTGGTCTTGCTGGTTATTACAGAAGGTTTGTCAAAGGGTTTTCCTCTATAGCCTTACCTTTGACTAAACTTCTTCGTAAAGACCAACCATTTGAATGGTCTGACAAGCAACAGAGAAGCTTTGACCAACTTAAAGTAGCCTTGACTCATGCCCCAATTTTGATCCAACCAGAACCGGGCAAAGATTATATTGTATACAGTGATGCTTCACATGCGGGTCTTGGATGTGTTCTAATGCAAGGTGACAATGTGATAGCTTATGCTTCACGCCAATTGAAATCTCATGAATTGAACTATCCAACGCATGATCTAGAACTTGCTGCAATTGTGTTTGCTCTCAAGATATGGAGACACTACTTGTACGGTGAGAAATGTTATCTGTTAACCGATCACAAGAGCCTAAAGTATCTCCTGACTCAGAAGGATCTGAATTTGAGACAACGCAGATGGATGGAGTTGTTGAAAGACTATGATTTAGTCATTGATTATCATCCAGGAAAAGCCAATGTGGTTGCAAACGCCTTGAGTCGTAAGCCGACATTGGGTAAAGTTCCTAATTCTCGAGTCTTAAATAAATAAAAATTTAATATGTCTGTAATAAAAGTTCTGATTAAAAAGTGGTATTTATTCTTGTAGCTCCAACTGCTATCAATGCTCATCTTCGAGTATATCAGAAGCAAGGATTTCTGTCCGAACTTCAAATTCAATCCAGTTTAATCTCAATGATTGAAAATCTTCAGAAAGCTGATCCAGAACTTCAGGATATTGTTTCCAAACTGGATACAAAGTCTGGTGAAGGATTCCGTATTCTTACAAACGGTCTCCTTTATTTCAAAGATAGAATCTGTGTCCCAAATGATGAAAATTTGAAAAGGGATCTTCTGGAAGAAGCACACCAAAGTTCTTTTTCGGTCCACCCTGGATCGGTTAAGATGTATAAAGATCTCAAATCTTTGTATTGGTGGTCTGGTATGAAAGCGGCTATCAATGATTTTGTATCTAAATGTCTCAACTGTCAAAGAGTCAAAGCTGAACATAGAGTTCCCACCGGACTACTCCAACCACTTGTACTGCCACAGTGGAAATGGGAACGAATTACTATGGACTTCGTGACTGGTCTTCCTTGTTCTCCCAGAAAATATGATGCTATTTGGGTGATTGTTGACCGGTTCACCAAATCGGCACATTTCATTCCTATTCGCATTAATTACAGTTTGGAGGCCTTGGCCAATCTGTACATTCAGGAAATAATCCGGCTACATGGAATTCCTATTTTCATTGTCTCTGATCGTGATCCAAGATTTACCTCCAGATTTTGGAGAACATTGCAGAGAGCTATGGGAACTAAATTGAATCTAAGTACAGCTTTCCATCCGCAAAGTGATGGTCAGTCTGAACGAGTAATTCAGATTCTCGAAGATATGCTTAGAGCTTGTATTATTGACTTTGGGAAGAATTGGGAGAAATCCTTACCCTTAGTTGAATTTGCCTACAACAATAGCTATCAGTCGTCTATTCAGATGGCTCCTTTTGAAGCATTGTATGGCAGAAAATGCAGAACACCTCTGTGCTGGTCCGAACTTGGTGAAAATAAAGTTTTGGGACCCCAACTGCTCAGAGAAACAGAAGAGAAAGTTCAAATCATCCATTCTCGTTTAAAACAAGCCTTCGATAGACAGAAAGCCTATGTTGATCTGAAACGAAGAGATATTCAGCATAATATGGGAGACAAAGTCTTTCTTAAAGTCTCTCCATGGAAGAAAGTATTTCGGTTCGGAAAGAGAGGAAAACTCAGTCCTCGCTTTATTGGACCTTTTGAAATTACTGAAAGAATTGGCCCAGTGGCTTATCGACTTGCACTTCCTAGTGAGTTCGATAAAATCCACAATGTCTTCCATGTGTCAATGCTCAGAAAGTATAGATCCGATCCTTCTCACATCTTAGAGCCGGAAGAAGTAGAACTGAATCCTGATTTGTCTTATGAAGAGGAGCCGGTTCAGATTCTGGATAGGGAAATTAAAAGACTCCGGAACAAAAATGTTGCACTGGTTAAAGTCTTGTGGAGAAATCACAAGATGGAAGAGGCAACATGGGAACCTGAGGAAACAATGCGAAACCAATATCCCTATTTGTTCAATTCAGGTAAGAATTCGAGGACGAATTCTTTCATTAAGGGGGGGAGAAATGTAACATCCCAAAAATTAGCCTAGAAGTTTTACGAGTTAATTTAATAATTAGTGACTTAACTAGATTAGAAATATTAAGTAATTAATTTAGATTAAATACATTATGGACTCAATTGAAAAAAAATAAAAATAAAAGAAAGAATGATTGAGGACCGAATGATAGTGACCAAACCGAACAAGAAAGAAAACATGAAGTTTGCATGCTAAATTTTATTATTCTTGATCTACCCATGCATTTAATAGATATGAAGGGTTAATCAAGGGCAACTTGGACACTTCTTAGACTAGTTGTTTGACACTATTGTCAACCCCATCATTGCTTTCCATCTCCCTTACACGGTTACCTAAAACACTAAGGAAGAAATGAACAATGAACATTTTCTCACTTGAGAGTTTGAGAGAATTTTTATATGGGATATACGGTGAAGAAGGGAGGAAGCCTTGCATGGCTTAGATCTTGGTTTAGAAAATTCAAGGAAAAATTAAAAGTAAGTAGCTCTCTCCCTCTACCTTTCGAATATGTTAAAATTCTTGATAAATCAATGGTTTTAATATCCTTATAAAATCATGTAAGGGTTATGCTGCTTTAAAAATCGTGCTTGGTGCAGTGGCTTAGCCATTACTTTTAAGTAAATTAAACCTTTGTGAACCTGTAAATTCTAATTTTGAAAATTCTTTTTTTGAAATCAATAAGGTATCAACTTTTGGGCGTAATTAGAAATGTCGAATTCCGCCGGCAGCAATGGGCAGCGTAAGGAGGCCAAGGAGAATGAACGCCGGCAGCAATGGACTGTATACGTGGGTAGGGTATCGGAAACGCTGCATTGGAAGGGGTTATGGCAAGTTTTTGATAGACATGGCGAGGTTCTTGACGCATTCATCCCTCGGAAACGGGCAAAAGATGGAGGACGGTTTGGATTTGTTAGGATGGCCAGCAAAGTTGATGCGGATCGAGCGATTGAACGCCTCAACAACAAATGGATCTATGGGTCTCGATTGAGGGTGAGTTTGGCAAGATTCGCCGATCGTGGATCGTTTCAACGAAATAGGGTTTTGGATGAGCTTGATCGCAAGAAAAGTGGGGATGAAAAGGGACAATCCAATAGCGTGAATTCGAAGAGAAATCATGTCACGGCAAAGACAATCAAAGGGCATGTCGATGAAGAGAAAGTGGGCGTTCTCCAACATTGTATGGTGGGTTGGTGCGATAGACAATGGAGTATAAAGGAATTAGCATCAAGGATGCACATCCCCAACCATCAAGGATTATCTATTCTGCGAATCGCTGGACCGGCGATATTATTGATGTTCAAAGACGCGAAAACAATGGAAGCGGTGCTGGAAAAGACAAGATTCAGCTATTGCTTCTCAAAATTAGAACGATGGGATCCGGGGATGTCAATTCACACCCGACGGGCATGGATTTCTGTTCGAGGCATTCCAATGCACGCTTGGTCTTTTGAGACGTTCGAAAGTATTGCGACACATCGGGGGTCGCTTGTTCGTGTTGCAGAGAACACTTCAGCGCCGACATCTTTCGAACGTGGCTGGCTATTGATCAAAACAGATTCAATGAAGTTTATTGATACACAACTGATGCTGGAAGTCGAGGGTAAGTTACACCAGCTGTTCGTTCAAGAGGTGACCATCTTTGGGCCTCTCATCGACTGTGAGTGCACAGTAGCAGTGACAATAGTAGCGATGAATCGTCTGAGTGTAGCTCGTCGGAATGCGTGCCGGAATCGTGTATGGGGGAAGACTATGAATGGCAGATTTTAGAGGAAACAAGAGTAGAGGTAAAGGATTGGACAAATAACCAACTATGGAATGATTCTTATAGAGGGGACCATGATGAGGCTGATGTTACGCCGGTGGCCACGGCTGGATGCAAATTGTTGACGCCGGTACACAATGGATCTCCACAGGGCGCCGGTGAAGCTGGGATGAGGGGTATTTTATCGGTAGTAGGAGAGTGCAATACAATGAAGAGTCCTATAGGAATAGAACTTCAGTTTTCTGGAAATGTTGAAGCCAATTCAAACACTCAGGTTCCAGCGGTAAATCAAACTCACGTGAAAAATCAGGAAATTCAATCTGGGAATCAAGAACAACGGGGGGTGACGGAAATTGTAGAACAGGAGAAGGCAGGTTTGGTTCCAATTCCGATAACAGCAACCATAGTCGACCAATCCGGGGTGATCGCAATACCGGTTGAAAAAATAGGTGACGATCAGGGAATACGGCAATCGGAAGCTGCTGATGATATAATTCTTGTATGGATTAACGGCGTGTTAAAGAAAACAAAATCGGTGAACGCATTGTCGGGGGTGACGAATAAATCAAAACATGGGAGGGGAAGACCGAGGAAGAATGGAGGCCGAGTTTCCCATTCTTTAGTTGCTGATGCATCATTAACAGATTCAGACTTCATCCGTAGACAACAAATAATCCACCGCGAAGCAACAGCAACTGCGGCTTTAGGGAACTTGGTGGGCGTGACATCGATAGGCCGTGAGGAAGAAATTTTGCGAGACTTGTCGCGAGTGCTGCAGGACGGCATTCGACAATTGAAATAATGCGTTTATTGAGCTGGAATGTCAGGGGGTTGGGATTCGTGTTGAAGAGGAGACGGGTGGGGGAAGTGATTCGGAAGCATCGTTTTGATATGGCTTTGTTGCAAGAGTCGAAATTAGAGGAGTTGTGTCTGTCGCTGGTTGCTGGGATGTGGTATAGTGATGGTTTTGAGTTTTCGTTTTGGCCTTCTGTGGGAGCATCGGGTGGTATTTTAGCAATATGGGAAAGCGACAGATTTGTGTTGGAATCAGTTGAGATTGAGAGGCACTTTGTTATGCTCCATGGGCGTTGGAAACAAGAGGATATGGTTTGTTGTATTATGGCAGTGTATGCCTCTTGTGACGTGTCAGAGCAGGAAGGGTTATGGCAACGGATGGTGAATGCAATTGACAGTTATTCGGGACCATGGTGCGTCGTGGGTGATTTTAATGCGGTGTTGTGGCCTTCGGAGCGAGCAGGATGCAGCACACAACCGCGAGGTATGACTTCTTTTGTATCGTTTGTGAATGATGCATGTTTGATTGATCTACCTTTGAGAGGAAAGCAATATACATGGTTTGGGAGGGATAGTCGTAAGAGCCGTATTGATCGTTTCTTAGTAACTTCGAGGTGGTTAGATTGTTTTTCTCGAATTGAACAAGTATCGTTATCGCGCGGTATCTCGGATCATGCCCCTCTTATGTTGATGTGTGATGATATTGACTGGGGTCCGAGGCCTTTCCGCTTCATTAATGTATGGTTGGAGGAGAGGCGGAACGTTAATCGTATGACGGAGGAGTGGTGTAGGCTGACGGGAATGGGGATTGGAAATTCGAACATATCTGTTAAGCTCAGACATTTGAAGCTATTTCTTCGGAAGTGGAACAAATCGGATTTCGGGGACATAGAGAATGAAATCTCTAGCATCCAAAGCCGTCTTGATTACCTAGACAGTGGAGAGGTGGTACAAGCCGTGGGGGAGGGTGGTGATGTATATGATCAACGGCGGGTTTGGCTACAAGCTCTTTGGCGAGCGATTCGTAAAAAGGAATCGCTATGGCGACAGAAGTCACGTGCGACTTGGCTTAAATTGGGGGATAGGAACACTGCGTTCTTTCACAGGGCAGCGAAGTTGCGAGCGTGTCGGAATTCCATTGTTGGGTTGAAGATAAATGGTAGTTGGGTGACCGACCCGAGCAGGTTATGGAAGCATGTGGTGAGCTTCTTCACTAGACATTTTACCGCGGAAGAGAGATCGTGTTCTTGGCAATTTAAGGGCGTGTTTAATAGGGTGAATGATAGCGAGAATTTGGCTTTGACTGTGCCTTTTTCTACGACTGAAGCATGGGATGTGGTGCGTGGGTGTGATGGTTCGAAATCTCCGGGTCCGGATGGATATAGTATGGAGTTTTACAAGAGGTGCTGGGAGGTTATCAGCGGAGATGTAGACAGGTTTTTGACAGATTTTTTCTCTACCGGAAAGCTACCCCGAGGTGTCAACAATACTTTTATTGTTCTTCTGCCGAAAGTGGATTCGCCGGCTTCTTTAAATGAGTATCGCCCGATCAGTTTGTTGAATTCCATCTATAAAATTTTAGCGAAGATTCTGGCTAGGCGTTTACAGGTAGTACTGGGTGGTTTGATCAGTGATCATCAATCAGCTTTTGTCCGTGGCCGTCAGATAGTGGATGGAATTTTGTTGGCTAATGAGACGATTCATTCTATGCGTAACAGTCGAGCGGGGGGTTGTGTGTTGAAGCTAGATTTTGCGAAGGCCTATGATTGTGTCCGTTGGGAGTTTCTGGATCAAATTATGGAATCAATGGGCTTTAATGAAACGTGGAGGGGATGGGTGATGGAATGTATTGGGACAGTTCGTTTATCTGTTCTGTTAAATGGGAGCGCAACGAAAGAGTTTGATATGAGACGGGGGCTGCGACAAGGCTGTCCATTGTCGCCGTTGTTGTTCGTCATAGTGGCTGAAGCGTTGCATCGTTTGTTAGTACAAGCGGAGACACTAGGGCTGATTCATGGGGTGGTAGTGGCACCGGGGGTGACACTAACACACCTCCAGTTTGCTGACGACACTGTTCTCTTCTTTGAAGCATCGGTAGAAGCAGCATTGAATGTTCGTAGGCTACTGTGTTGTTTTCAGGTGTGCTCAGGCTTGCGAATCAATTTTTTGAAGTGGTCACTCTATGCGATAGGTGTTGATGGTGCGTTGTTTGCATCCATGGCCGAGATACTGTCTTGCCGTCAGGGGGAGCTACCGTTTGTTTATTTGGGTTTACCGTTGGGAGTTAATCCGCGCAATATTGTTGTATGGGAGCCTGTAATTGCATCTGTCCGTCTGAAGCTTGCAGGCTGGAAGAGAACATCGCTATCGTTCGCGGCACGGGTGACATTGGTAAACTCTGTTTTATCCTCTCTTCCTGTTTATTACATGGGATTGTTTCGAGTGCCGAAAGGGGTGATTGCTACGATAGATAGGTTGAGGCGAGCTTTCCTATGGGGTGGTGTTAATTTACAACGTAAAATGAGTAGGGTGAATTGGAGCTTGGTGTGCCGGCCTCGTCACATGGGCGGGTTGGGGGTGGCCGATCTTGAGGTTCGAAATAAGGCACTTTTGGCAAAGTGGGCATGGAGATATGCTCGGGATGAGACATCGCTGTGGCGGGCTATTATTGTATCAAAGTATGGTGAAGCGGCACAGTGGTGGCGGTTTAATACATCGGTTAGGGGACATATGTCTGTGATATGGAAACAGATAGTGCAAACGGTTAGCTCGGAGGATGTGCAACAGCATATGGGAGAGACTCATTTCGTTTGGAAAGTTGGTTCGGGGGAACGTGTGATGTTTTGGTTTGATGCTTGGTGTATAGAGCAGCCATTAAAAGATGTGTTCCCTCGCCTGTTTACTATTGTGGTTGATCGGTTGGCATTGGTAAGGGATGTTGCTGTCGAGGGGAGTTTTCAGCATGTTCGATGGGATGATGTGTTCCGCCGTAGTTTGCTGTCCTTTGAGGCTCGGCAATTGCATGATTTATGCTCTTTGGTATGTCCGATACGGTTGCGTCAAGGTGAGTTGGATATGCTCGTGTGGACACCGGATAACCATGGGATCTTTTCCGTCAAGGGATTATCTCGGTTGCTTATGATGGACAAAGTGGGCGAGAGTGATTTTGGGGACTGTTTTGCGTGGAAGGTCCTGGTTCCTCCTAAGGTCCAGGCGTTCCTATGGTTTACTTGGCTGCGTCGATTGCCGACTTTTGCATTCCTACGGGAGCGTGGGATTGATTTGGGTGACAATCAAGGGTTGTGTAGGTGGTGCCGAGAGAGGGAGGAAGATATTGAGCACTTGTTTTATTCTTGTCCATTTACCCAAGAATTATGGAATTGGTTTCGAGGGTGGTGGGCGATTTCCTTGCCTTTGCCGAAATCTTTAGCGAACTTCCTTCTTCCGGATATGCATTGTTCGTTCACGGGTATACTAAGGAAGTTGTGGGTGTCAAGTATCGCTGCCTTGTTTTGGTCGTTGTGGCTTGTGCGCAATGACCTTGTTTTTAATGGGAAGTTTATTCCTGTCTCCGAGATTTGTTTTTTGGTGAAGTTGCGCTCTTTCTATTGGGTGAAGACCCTCAAAGAGGGATTGACGGTGAGTGAGAATCTTTGGTGGGACTGTCCGAGTATGTATCGGGAAGGGGTAGCTAAAAGTTTGGACCGTGTGGGTGGGCGTTGGGAATCCCCACTCGGCACTACTTTGAAGTTCTCAGTGGATGGATCTGCGCGTGGGAAGCCAGGGCCAGCGGGCTTCGGAGGGGTGTTGCGTGATGCTCAGAGTCGTGTCCTCGCATTGTTTTCAGGGCCACTTGGTTCTCTTGATTCAAATGTGGCTGAGATTCGGGCGATAGCTTTTGCCTTGGAGTTCTTTTTAGCTTCCAGATGGGCGGATCAACCTTTAATTATAGAGTCGGATTCCAAAGTAGCAATTGGATGGGTGCTGCAGGTGGAACGTCGCCCTTGGCGCTTGTGGGAGTCATTTTGTGCGATTGACCGAGCCTGTGCGCGGTTAGGATCGGTGTGCTTTTCCCATATCTATCGGGAGGCGAATGGGTTAGCCGATGCACTAGCGAAGGAAGGGGTGTCTCGAGTCTCTTTGTTTCAGGCTTCGCTATGAGGTTGTAAGGGGGGTTTTCGCTTTGTTTTTCAGTCGACATGTCGTACTCTTTTCCTCCAATAGGTTTAGGGAGGTTTTTAACGAGGCGCATGTTCGACTAGCGTTGTATGTTTATCATAATAATATATACATCGCTTTGCTGATAAAAAAAAAGGGTTATGCTGCTGGAAAATTTAAGAACATAAGAAACTTTAAGAATTTGGATGATAAAAGCTTATGAACATGCAAGAGCAAACATGGACAGATTTGATAATTTTAAGAACATGCAACTTTAGAAAATTATAGAAAATTAATTAGTAGGAATTTCGTGATGAATTTTTTGATATGTTCTACCTTGACATGTCTAAAATGGTAGAAAAATTGTAAAATGGAGTTTTGATGACTGTGGTAAAATCTGGAAACCCATTTCGAACATCATGCAAAACTGTCCAGCAATGCTCCTAGCTGGACAGTGAACTTTGAAAAATTGTAGAAAATAATATACTAGGAATTTTGACCTGAATTTTTGATATGTTAAAATTGGGTATGTTAATTGAATTTAGGAACAAACGGTGTTCGATTTGGAGTTGTGTACAGGAAATACGAAATGAATTAAATTAGGTGGTCAGAAATGTGTATAAATGAAAAGAAGAAAAATTAAGAATTTGTGAAGTATTAAAGATGTAAAATTGGATTAAATGGAGTGTTAATAAATTGATTAAAAATCTGTAGGATGTGAAATCCACCAATTTTAGTGATCAATTTCAAAGTTTAAGTGATTAATTAAAGAAATTAGGAAAATGGAAATTAGTCTTATCGAACCGTAAAAGTATAGGGACTATTTTGGATAAAATATAAAATTCAGCCTCAAAATGCATGAAATGAATTCTGAAAATTTCCTATTGTTTGGCTTGAATGCCTTAGATCCTAGAAGCGAAAGAGTCGAAGAGGAAATTGCACCGGGATCGGCTTCGGATCGAGCAAAGGGCATTCGGATACAAAATTAGCTCGGCGAACTGTGAGTGAAACGACTTTAGAGTTGGGATTAGAGTCCCAACTGCCTTAATTTGATTTTTTATTTGTGTTAAGCATGCAATTTGGACTAATTAATTATCTGTTTTTAGTAAGGGAAGAAGGAATAAAGGAATTTAATGATATGCATGTGATATGTGATTTGTGGTGATTTATATGTTTGAATTGATATATGTTGTTTGTTGTGTTGATTGTGAATCAGAATTGATGATTATTGGACTGATTTTGGATGAGTTTGATTTGCTGACTGTTAGCATTATTGATAGGATGATCGAATGATCAATGTTTGATTAAATTGGTTGATACCATGTGTATTTTTTGATAAGCTCGATTGGAAATTGAGTTATGATATGTGGATCGAATTATGTGATATGAAATTTGATGTTATAAATGCTGAATTGATGATATGAAAATTGAATTGAAATTCATTATATGTTATATGTGATATCATGAGATATTTGGAAGTGAAATTTCATGTTACAATCGAAAGGATTGAGATTAAATTCTGAAAATTTCCGAATAATGATACAATTGAATTTAAATGTCAATAAGCAAAGCCCTTGGTGTGTATAGTTTGTCCAGGTAGTACGACTAGCCTAGAGTCTGAGCTCGATAAGAAAATCGGTACGTTAGTGTACTCGATATTGTGGTACATAAGTGTACCTTCTTGCTTAATGTCTGCGGACATTATGATATGTTATATGTGATACGATTTTGGTACGCGGTACTTATTACATGGTGAATTTTGATTCACAAATTCTGTTACACGTGACTTGATTACCTAGCATACTCTACTATCCAAGGCATTGCTAATTGAATAAAATGAACCATTAAAGTAATGAAATCTGAAAATCGAAATTAATTCATGAAATTGGTTCAATTGGAATACTCGAATGAAATATTGAAATTTCATGAATTGTTGTTTTGATATGCTATGAAACTTGAATTTGTGATAAGTTGATAAATGGAAGTTAAATAGGGTTTCATGGCTTGTATGTGTATAATTGATATGTATGATATGAAATCTATTGTTTGCATTCGAATGGAATTATATGTCTCAATATGCATATAATTGATTGATAACTATTGTGCATAAATAAATTGTGAATTGTTTGTATTATTTGAACCATTCGAATGAACTAATGTGCAAAGTGAAACTATATTGTATGAACATAAGTAATTTAATTGGAAACCGAATAGAATAGGGTTTCCTCACTAAGTACGAGAAGTACTTACCACTCGAACCTTTCCTTCCTTCCCCTAAATTTCAGGTTCTAGCATTGTCGACCTCTACCTGTAATCTACTCTTACGAAGACTAAGTATGATTTTCCCTGTCTTTGTCGTGCTTATGTTGGGTGGCCTAGCGTTCAGCATGTTAGTTCAGTTCGGTCTGATTGTGATGTTTATGAATTATTACTTTGGTTCAATATGAACTTCTAATATGTTTCCCTTTATTTTGGTATGTATGTAAGGGGTAAATATTTGGGGTATAGATTGCCCAAGTATATGTTTGGGGCTTAATTCTTTTTGTTGAAATCTCTTTTTGTATAGGCAACCTATAGGTTTAGCCGATGTAGTACCCAGGGTTTATTTTGTACAAGGGAAACTAAAAATGCTATGGATGATATGATTCGGATATGATTATATATATATATGTGATGTATGAATCGCTTAACCTTATCATTAGTAATGATATCAAATGCAATGTTGAATTCAAATTGGAATGGCTAAGGTACCATTCGAATGGATTAGAATTATATGAAATTGGATTATAATTTGATGAATTCAAATGTATATACTATTCGAATGAAATTGGAAACTTAACTAGTTGATGAGTAAATTACAAGTTTGGTAATTTAATTAGATAATTTTGCCTAGACATTGAACAATGACTTTCGAATTGAATTAGAAATTGGAATGAACTCATTCGATTGGAGTGTAGCTAATGGAAATTAGAAGTTAAATGTATAGTTCAAGGGTACATGTTAATTTGTATGCAACTTGTAATTCAATTAGATTCTGTATATATTATAAATTGGAAATCGAATGGGATGAATTCACCTTAGTGCCAATAGAGCTATAATATGAGATATCGTATGATAAATGTATATGTTTGTAATTGGTGTGTTTGATTATTCATGAGCAGAGAATGGAAATAAGTTAGTTAAATTATATGTTTGTATTCGAATAGAAAAAAAAAATTACACGAAATTGATAAACCTCCTTCCGCTGCTAATCCGAATCTGTTTAACTTAATATAACGCTCCTTGCCCCTAATTCGGGGTGAGGGGTGTTATAAAATGATTTGGGTACCAAAAACAAAAGTTTAATATCTTTGTTTTTAGGGGGAGCATTGCTACAAGGCCAAAGCACAAAGTCAAAATTCATGGTACCTTGATAGTGGATGCTCGAGGCATATGACCGGAGACAAGAGTAGATTCATGGACTTAAAGCAAAAAAGTGGAGGAGTGGTGACATTTGGTGACAACTCCAAAGGCCACATTAAAGGTATTGGCTCCATAGGTAATCACTCTACCATTCTTATTAAAAATGTCTTGTATGTCGATGGTCTTAAACATAATTCTTGACATTAAATCTAATAACATTATGCTCATAGGTCATCGCATAGGTAACATTTACAAGGTGCATTTAGATGACATACATACATCTCATGCATGTTTAGTAGCTCAAAATGAAAATGATGCATGGCTATGGTATAGGAAACTAGGACATGCTAGCATTAGTGTTTTAGAAAAATTAGTTTCCCTAGATCTAGTTAGAGGTTTACCCAAAATTAAGTTCTCAAATGATAAAATTTGTGATGCATGCTCTAAGGGTAAACAACATAAGTCATCATTTAAATCCATTAATGATGTTTCTACAAGTAGGTGTTTACAACTTATCCATATGGATTTATTTGGACCTATTAGGACTATGATCTTGGGTGGTAAATCTTATGCATTTGTTCTTGTTGATGATTTTTTTAGATTTACTTGGGTTCTATTTTTAAGTACTAAAGATGAGGCTTTAGAAAAATTCATCACATTTTCAAAATTAACCCAAAATGATCTTGAACTTAGAATTTCCCATATTAGAAGTGATCATGGAACCGAATTTCAAAATCTAGGGTTTGAAGAATTTTTAAAGGAAAATGGTATTAGCCACAATTTTTCGGCTCCTTGAACTCCTCAACAAAATGGGGTAGTTGAGAGGAAAAATAGAACTTTACAAGAAATGGCTAGAACCATGCTTTGTGAAAACAATTTACCTAAATATTTTTAGGCGGAAGCCACAAACACCGCTTGCTACATTGTAAACCGAGTAATGATTAGGCCAATTTAAAAGAAAACACCATATGAGATTTTAAAATCTAAAAAGCCTAACATTAGCTATTTTCATCCATTTGGTTGCAAGTGTTTTGTTTTAAATAATGGAAAAGATAACTTAGGTAAATTTGATGCAAAAAGTGATGAAGCTATTTTCATAGGATATTCTTTAAACTCTAAAGCCTATCGTGTATTTAACAAGAGAACTTTAGTAGTAGAGGAATCTATACACGTTGTATTCGATGATAACCTCCTTCCAAGGAAGGATTCTTGTGATGATAATGATGTAGGAATCATTAATGCCTTTGATGGAGGACAAACTTCAAAGGAGGATGAGATTCCAACAAAAGAAGAGGATACACAAGATCCACCTCTTGAAGCCTTGAAGGACTTGACTCTTGAGGAAAAGGAAGTGAACTACCCAAGGGAGTTCAACTATGTCAAAGATGGTGAAATCTTGGGTGATCCATCCAAGGGGGTAACCACTAGATCTTCTCTTAAACTTATGAACCATGTTGCATTTATCTCATGCATAGAGCCTAAGAATATAAAAGAAGCATTAAAAGATGATTTTTGGATTATGGCTATGCAAGAAGAGTTAAATCAATTTGAGAGAAGTAATGTTTGGACATTAGTTGATAGGCCTAGTAATCAATCTACTATAGGAACTAAATGGGTCTTTAGGAACAAACTAGATGAAAGTGGTAACATTGTAAGAAATAAAGCTAGATTAGTAGCATAAGGTTACACTCAAGAAGAGGGAATTGATTTTGATGAAACCCATGCTCCCGTAGCTAGAATGGAAACCATTAGGATGTTGCTTGCATATGCATGTTATCATGATTTCAAGCTTTTTCAAATGGATGTTAAAAGCGCATTTTTAAATCGTTTTATAAATGAGGAAGTGTATGTGGAACAACCACCGGGTTTTGAAGACTCAAAATTTCCAAATCATGTTTTCAAACTTACTAAAGCTCTTTATGGTTTAAAACAAGCTCCCAGAGCTTGGTATGAAAGACTTTCAAACTTTTTAATTGAAAAAGATTTTGAAAAAGGTAAGGTGGACACTACACTTTTCGTAAAAAGGTATAAAAATGACATCTTAGTAGTACAAATTTATGTTGATGATATTATTTTTGGATCTACTAATGAATGCCATTGCAAAGACTTTGCTAAGTTAATGCAAGGTGAATTCGAGATGAGCATGATGGGGGAGCTCTCATTCTTTTTGGGACTCCAAACCAAGCAAAGAAAGGATGACACCTTCATCAATCAAGCAAAGTACATCAAGGATATGCTCAAGAAGTTTGGCTTGGAGAATGCAAAGCCTCAAGCCACACCTATGAGCTCATCTACAAAGCTTGACAAGGATGAAGGAGGTAAGTGTGTTGACTCTAAGCTTTACCGTTCTATGATTGGATCATTGCTTTACCTTACCGCAAGTAGACCGAATATCTTGTTTAGTGTTTGCTTGTGTGCTAGGTTTCAAGCTAGTCCTAGAGAGTCTCACCTTATAGCCGTTAAGAGAATCTTTAGGTACCTTAGAGATACCCCTTGTTTAGGTTTTTAGTACCCTAGAGACTCTACCTTCAACCTTCATGCTTATTCAGATGCGGATTATGGGGGGTGTAAAATCGATAGGAAGAGTACTTCGGGAACTTGTCAATTTTTAGGTAGTATGCTCATATCTTGGTTCTCTAAGAAACAAAATAGTGTAGCCTTATCTACCACCGAAGCTGAGTACATATCCTTAGGGAGTTGTTATGCTCAAGTCCTTTGGATGAAGCAACAACTCTTAGATTATGGTATTAAAGTTGAAACCATACCCCTTAAGTGTGATAACACTAGTGCCATATGTTTGACAAAAATTCTCATCCAACACTCTAGAACCAAACATATAGAAATAAGGCATCATTTCATTAGAGATCATGTCCTTAAAGAAGATGTTGTTATAGAGTATGTTAACACTTTAAACCAATTAGCGGACATCTTTACAAAGCCTTTAGATAAAGAGCGTTTTTGGTCCCTTAGGAGAGAATTAGGTCTAACTAGCCTATCTTGACCCTTTAGGACCCCTTTTGTGCTTAAATTGCTTAATCTCTTGAAAATACCATGTTTATGTGTTTTTACTCCTAATTTCATCCATGCTTATAGTTAGGGGGAGTATGTTTATGTTTGCACATGTTATTCCTACTCATTCATGTCATTCATTCAAATTAGGACTTCAAAAATTCATTTTTCTGCAATTTTAGAGCCTCATCTGCATTTCCTGGCCCAGTTGTATTGAAATGGGTCCAACTGTTTCGATACGGGTGCCTTAAAAATCCATCTGAGAGAAGGGTGTTTCGAAACGCCTTCCAAGGGTTTCGAAACGCCTTCCAAGGGTTTCGAAACATTTTTGCTATTGCCAAGGGGTGTATCGAAACGTGTTTCGATACGAGTCAACGTGGGATTCGATACAGTCAAAGCCGTATCGAAACGGTCAGCTGGACTTGAAACGTCAGTCAACTCTCGGTGCCCGCGTTTCGGAACTGTCGAAACCTGTTCTGAAACGGGTTAGCGGACTGCTTTAAAGGGGCTTTTAAAGTTAAACTTTCACTTTAATTAAAATTCCCTCAAACCCTAAAAACCCTAAATCGATTTTTTCCTATAAAAACCCTCTTAACCCCATTGTTTTTCACCAAATCTTGAGGGATTTTACTCTTAAACACAAGTCTAAGCAAGCATCAACAATTTTGTGCAAGGTTTTCCATCTATTCATCCAAAATCCCAATCTAAGGTATATTTTCATCCTTTTCTTTTTCCTTAAATTTTTATTCGAATCATAGGTTAGAAAATTTTAATTTTGTATAGATTATGTGTTTTGCTTGTTGGGTTTTTCAAATTTTGTAAAAAAAAATTCAAAATCTATAAATTTTTTATTCGAATATATTATTTTTCATCCGTATTTTTTTACTGTTTCTGTTAAATTGTTTTCTCCTAAAAAAAATTTGTTGTTCTTAATTTTTTTTAAAAAAACCTAAGTGGGATTTGTCAATGGATTGAATTAAGGATTTTCATGCATACACTTAAATTTTTGTTAAAAAATGCTTGCTTTATGTTTTTAGGATTTTCCAATGGATCCCGCTAACAAGAAACGTAAGGCACCTCAATCGAGTGAAGCTTCAAATCAAGCCGTTATCCGTCCCAACATTACTCAACTTTTTCTCAAAAGTCTTCGAACTCAAGAGATGAATGATCGCTTCACTTATGTCAAAGAGCTTGCCGTTCGTCGTGAGCGTGTTGTTGACATCTCGTTCCTTGACTCCGAGCGCTTTCTCTTCCGTGATCTCCACCATTTACAAGAATGGGGCTTCCTTAGTTTCTTGGGTATCCAGGATATTTGCTACAAGCACATGGTTCTTCTATTCTACTCAAATGCCCAACTTATTAATAGTGAAGACAACACCGAAGTTGCTCGCATTGAGTCTCTTATCTTGGGGAAGAGGATTATCATTGATATCCCTTATTTAGAGGCTACCTTTGGTCTCAAGAACGAAGGAATCGAGGATGAGACTCACTTTTGTTCTCACACTGGTTCAATGCTTGCCTTGGATGCTCATGATAGGTTCCTCCACTTGATGATCTCGTGGTTTATTCGCCCCACTGGAGGTAAATTCCCTCACGTTCGTCAAGTAGATTATTTTTGGCTTGAATGTTTTCGTCGTGGAGAGCGCCCCAACCTTGTCAAGATCATGTTCGCCGAGATGGTGAATAATGTCAAGCTCTTTGAAACCGATGCACTTAAGTCCTTCACTTATGGGACTGTTTAGAGTCATATCTTTGGCATGCTTAAACTTGATTGCACTTATGACTCTCCGGAACCCCACAAGCAAAAACTTGGTGAATCTTCTCTCCACAAGTCCGGATTTCGTTACATCAACAATGGCCAATGGGAATAGGTTGATAGGGAAGCACCTCCATCTCAAGTTGAACCTCAACCACAAGCTCCGGTTGCCAACAATGAAGCTCTCATGGGTTTTCTCACCGAGCGGTTCAACACAATGGAGGCGAGTCTTGGTACTATAAATACTCGCTTGCAATCCATGGAGAATAGACTCACATCCCTTGAGAATCAACATCAATCTATGGACATGTCATTCTCCACTTTCTATGGTCAACGGATGGATTTTCGTCGCTCTCAAGTTAGGAACGATGATGATTCCTCGGATGGTAATGGCGATAACGACGAGGCTTAGGACTCTCAAGTCATATCATCACTACAAGAAAATGTATTTTTAGTGACATTGAAAATAGTCACAAAAAGTGTTGAATTTAGTCACTGAAATTTACAGTGCCTATTTTTCTGAGTCGTCACCAGTCGTCACTAATAACTCCGTCACTATTATATTAGTGACAACTTTCATGTATTTCGTCACAATAGTTATATTTTTTATCACCACACTATTTGACACAAATGATTATTAATAGTGACTAAAATTTAGACACTAATATTATTCTTACTAGTGACAAACATTATATCACAAATACATATTTAAATAGTGTCTAAAATATGTCGTCACTGTCAATAATAAAAAATTAATTATATTTTTAGTTGTAAGATTTTATTTAGGGTTTAAACTAATCACTAATTGCCCCTAAAATTTAATGGAGCTTTTTCATTTTAGTCAGCAAACTTTTAAGTTTTCATTAGATCACTAAAATTTAATTATAGATGATGTAGCATATTCAGATATTAATTTTTAGTAAATTAATGCAATGTCTGGCTTTAAGAAGAATCGAACCTGGAACCTTTAGGGCGAGAGTGCAATACTTATCCACTAGGATAGGCAAGAAATTTAATACTATTTTGAAAGAAAAATAATATTTAGGTTTAATTGTAATTGAAATTAATTTTATTTATTTTAAAAATATTTATTAATTATAACAGTAATTATTATATTTCAAATTAAACTAATTTTTCTATGGTTTCTTATACGAAGTACGTATGTTGAAGAAACTATTTAGATTTTTTTGAAGAAAAAACTAATCAAAATGGAATATATCTTTTAAAATTTTCAAAAAAAAAATCTATCATATATTATGCTAAAATCACATAGTAGTCTTTGTACTCTAATTTGGTCACTTTAAATTTCTATACTTTTTAAATTTTGAATTTTCGATCCTAACATGAATGATAGTATTTAAATATATTAAGTAAAATTTTCTTTTTAGCTAATTTGTTACACATAAGTTGCTTATTTAATTTTTGTTCTTTAATTTGGTCATTTTTAGTTCTTGTAATTTAGTCATATTGTTGGTGTCCCGTTATGATTAGGATTAAAATTTTAAATTTTGAAAAATATAGGGACTAAATTTGATCAAGACTAAAACAACAATTTACACATAATATAGACTATAGAAATATTTTACCTTTTGACAAACTAGTTTATGATAAATTTAATTTTTATAATTATAAAAATAAATTTATCATTGTGAAAATGTCTAATTTGTCATTACTTTTATTTTTTTATTGGTGACAAAATTTATCACAACAAAAAGTGAAACTTTAAGTGACAAGTAATTTCATTGTAACAACAAATATTAAATAATAGTGACCACTTCACATATCGTCACTATCATGTGTCAAAGTTTTAGTGATAATGAACTTTATGTCACAATTGTATACTTATAGTGAGAATTTATTTGTGAAAAATGTAATCGTCACAATTACTACTGTTACAGTGACCAAATAAAAATATGTCACAATTACTTATACTAATAGTGTCGCACAAAAAAATTGTCACAAAAAGTTAATATTTGTGACAAAATTATTCATAGTCACTATCAATTTGTCACTAAAAACCTATATTATTGTAGTGCATATTAGCTTATCATATTAGGATTAAGTTTGCATCTTTATTTCCTTTATGTTTTATGAACCTATGCTTTGATTATCTTGTTGGGATTAAGCTTTGAACTTTATTGTTTAAGATTTATGTTTTGGATATTTGAATTCTATAAATTTATATTATGTTGCTTATTGCTTTTAACCTTGTTTCTTCTCTTTGAGCCTTGTTTATTATTTTTGATCTAACAAAAAGGGGAGAAGTAATCTAAGAGCCAAAATTCGTTTTAAGTGTTTTAGAGTTTTTGAGTTTTAAAAACTTGTATTTAAATCTTTTTAAAACTTTAAAACCCATCTTCAATTTAGGGGGAGTTAGAATGTATTTAAAATTTTCAAAAGTCTTAAAAATTCTAACTTTGGTTTTGTTATATCAAAAAGGGAGATATTGTGAAACCGATAATTTGATTTTGATATAACTAAAGAATTTAATGACTAAATTGAAAATGAGAAAACGAATTTTTAAGTCCTCAAACCTCTCTATATGTTTAAAGGGAAATGCCTAAGTTAAAAACTTAATTTGTCAAAATTTTTCTAAGTGTTCTTGAAGCCAAAACAGTGATTTTCGAGTCACCGTTTCGGAACGACCTTAGGCGTTTCGGAACACTTTTGAAACTATGAACTCGTGTTTCGGAACGGGTATCGAAACAGTTTTGAAACTGTGAACCCTTTTTTCGAAACGAGTTTCGAAACGGCTTAAGAACATTGAGACACCGTATCGAAACAACCTCAAATGTTTCGAAACGGTATTCAAGTCAGATTTTAAAAATATGACCGTTGGAGTTTTTAACTGATTTTATATTGATCGTTAAGGCGTATCGAAACACCTTCAGCCCGTTTCGATACGAGCTTTGACAGTAGCTAAAATGTTTCGAAACGAGTTTCGAAACGGCTCTTAGCGTATCGAAACAAGCTTAACCGTTTCGATACGGGCTCTTAAATGCACCCCAACGGCTCTTTCTATTTTAGTTTGTTTCGACACAGGGTCGGGCGTTTCGAAACAGTTGGTTGTAGACTGCATTTTTTGGAGGGAAGATAACATCCCCAACGGCTCTATTGATGAATGCAACAACCACAACGGCTAGAATTCAATGAGAAGGTATAAAAGGGACCTCTAAAAGCTTCAGCAACAACTATTGATCCAAAAGCAAACATCCAAACATCAAATCCAAGCATTTGTGCCTAAATCCCATTATTGTCTTGTAACCCCAATTGTATTTTTCATTCTTATCATTTCAATTGGGTTGAGTGCTTGTAATTGGGCTATTTTGTGTATTGAGAGATACTAGTTTTAGCCAACAACTTCTTTGTTACTATTGTGTGAGGATTGGGTCAAATTTTGGGTAGAAAATTTGACCGAAATTGTAACGGTTACCTCCTTAGCCTAGAAAAGGGGAAGAGCAATTAGTGGAATTGTTGAAAATCCTTAGTGAAGCTAAGGTAGTGGATGTAGAGTTCGATTGGAACTTGAACCACTCTAAATTCCCTTGTCTACCATTTTTATTTGTCAATTCCACTCCAAAAAGTTTAAAAACCCAATTCACCCCCCTCTTGGTTTATTTCGATCATTCGATCAATTCAACAACCCAACTAAACCAAGAAAACTCCGCACCTCCGTCACTAACTTAGGTACTTTCCAACTCATCACAGCCTCTACCTTGTGCGGATCAACGCGAATACCCTCAGATGACACAACATGTCCAAGGAAGACCACCTCCCTAAGCCAAAACTCACACTTACTCAGCTTGGCATATAACTGATTTTCCAATAACGCTTGCAAAACAATTCTCAAGTGTCTATCATGATCCTCCTCAAGACGCGAATACACAAGGATATCATCGATGAACACCACCACAAACTGATCCAAGAATTCATGGAATACACGATTCATCATGTCCATGAAAGCAGCAGGCGCGTTGGTCAAACCAAACGGCATCACCAAGAATTCATAATGCTCGTACCTCGTCCGAAAAGTTGTCTTAGGTACGTCCACATCCTTCACCTTCAGCTGATAATACCTCGATCTCAAATCTATCTTAGAAAACACTGAAGCTCCCTGAAATTGATCAAAGAGATCATCAATTCTAGGAAAGGGATACTTGTTCTTGATCGTCAACTTGTTCAGTTGCCGATAGTCTATGCACATCCGCATTGTCCCATCCTTCTTCTTTACAAACAAGACCGGTGAGGTGACACACTCGGTCAGATGAAACCTCGATCCAACAACTCCTGCAATTGCGTTTTCAACTCTTTCAGTTCCTTAGGTGCCATGCGATAAGGAGCAATGAACACCGGAGTCGTATTCTCGTACAACTCAATACCAAACTCCACTCCCCTGTTTGGTGGCAATCCAAGCAATTCTTCCAGAAAGACACCTGGAAAATCGCGAACAGTTCAGATGTCCTGTACACGCACATCCTTGGTGCCAGGATTCATCACATATGCAAGGTAAGCCTCGCAACCCAACCTCATCATACGGTTTGCTTCCAAAGCCGAAATCACATTCGACAAGAATTTCACATTCTCGCCTACTACCACTACTTCATAATCATCGGCCAGCTTTAAGGTGACTCGCTTGACATCAAAGTCAACCACCGCCCTATGCTCCGACAACCAATCCATGCCAAGGATTACATCAAATCCGTAGAAAGGTAACTCGATCAAATCCACAAGAAAAACATGTCCTTGTACAGATAAAGGGCATCTCTTATACAACTTTCTAGTGACTACAGTCTCACCAAAAGAACTAGTCACATGCATTCCTACTTCAAGCAACTCAACAGGTATATCAAGCAAATGTGCATGCTCACTCAAGATATAAGAATGCATGGATCCAGAATCAATCAAAGCCAGCAAAGATAAAGACTGAAGAACAAATGTACCTGCGATGACATCAGTATCATTGCGCTCCTCACGCTGAGCGTAAACCCTAGCCGGTCAACCTCCCTTAGGTCGAACGGCTACTACATGAGCAATACCCCGCTGCCCCTTGTCTCTCCTCTAAAAGTTCCCACGGCCGCGCCCACGGCCTCTCTGAGGTGCAGCTACCACAGGAGCACATCCTTAGCCTCCACCAGCCAACAAAGGACACTCCCTCCTCATGTGATCTGCCGAACCACAATTCTAACATGAATTCCCTGTCACCACAATAGAAGCCTGGACCTCTCTAGCCTCCCGAGGACAATCTCGCCTCAAATGGTCCCTCGACCTACATGTCCAGCATGTATGCTGCTCAGATCTCACTCGGCCTCCCTGAACCTGACCACCTCGACCCGGAGCACCTCACCTCCCCTCGAGCTGATGTCTCCTATCTCGACCTCTTTTGTTCCATCCACTATCGGAACTGTACTCAGCTGCTCTCTTCCCAGAGCTAGAACCAACACCTCGAGACGACAATCCCAAGTTCTGCTCGATGTCTTTGGCTCGACACACAAGCACATCGAAGTCAGTATAATCTGCAGCCAGCATATACATCTTAACTTCCTGTACCAGCCCGTACCGGAAGTGATCACATCGGTGCCTCTCACTAGGTATCAGCTCATGAGCATACTAGCTCAAGCGTATGAACTGGACCTTGTACTCAGCCACAGAAAGGTTGCCCTGAACAAGCGACATAAACTCACGTTTCTTTTCGTCTAAGTATCTCACCCCTAGAAACTTCCTCCTGAAGGCACCTCTGAAAAACTCCCAATCAACCTCATTGGGTTCCATACCAGCAGTTGTAGTCGTCCACCAGCTGTAGGTATCGTCTTGCAGTAAAGAAATTGCGCATCACAGCTTGCGCACATCATTACAGCCCATCTGATCCATGATACGGATCGTACTTGCTAACCAGGCCTCAGACGCCTCAAGAGACATACCATAAAACTCCACAGCTCCTAGGTTCCTCAACTTCTCTAAAGGTAAGCCCACCTGCCCAGCTGCAGGGGCCTGTACATGCGCTCCAGCAACAGCAGCCTGAAACGCCCCGGTGATCGCCTAAACTAGTGGCGCCAAATCACCCAAACCAGGACCAGCAAGTCCTTGCTGCACCTGCTCCCCACCTCCAAGTGGTGGCGGAGGAGGTAGATTTCCACCATGAGGGACATCAGCCCCTTGTTCACCCTGGTCACCCTGCTCAACCGCAGGCACTATCGTATTTGACCTCAGTTCTCTTCTTGGACCCATAGTGCTATTTTAAACAAAGCATAACAACAAAACAAGTCAAACCATTTAGGTCAGCTGCAAGCAAGAATCCAAGTTTACAAAACATTTGATTAGTGTAATAAGGCAATGGGCACCCCAATTTCCCTCAACATAGCATAGCATACATGAAACATCATGCTCAACATGCTTTTCATCATCCAAATTCAGCACAGAACAACATTGCATCATTATCACGCAAGCATATCCATTCCACATGTGATTCACATAAATCAAGCATGGCATAAGCGTCAAAATTCAACCAATTGCATGCTTTTCACAAATCATAAATCAAACCATATCAATTTTTCATACCAACATCCCCAATTCTTTCGTAACCTGGCTTTGATACCAACAAATGTAACCCCCTTAGCCCGGCCTAGATGCTCGACCCGAACTACGAAGATTACACGGGGAAAACCAAAGTCAACCTGAAAGTCAACCTTGATTAACGACCCTTTTTTTCTTTTTTTTCTTTTATAGATGCTCATTATTAGCCTATATGATTAGCAAATCATTTCAGCGGAAGCGACACAGCGAACGAAACCAAAACAGGGGTTCAAATGCATAGAAACGTCTTTTAGGGAGTAAAATGTAAATTTCAAGAATTATAAGGACTAAACAAGTTTTAACATTACTGATCCGTAATTAATCATATAACATGCCATCTTGTCAAACTTCATATCAAACAGATCATTCAAACTCATTAAATTAAGCAACCAAAACTTAGGGACCAAAATGTAAGAAACAGAAACCTGAAACAGTTCAAATTCAAACTCAACGGTCAGGCGTTTCGAAACGGATGGCCTTGTACCGAAACGGTCGTTTCGAAACTTGGTTGACCGTTCGATACTTGGGTGCGTTCCGAGACCCGTATCGAAACACCACTTTCCAGTAGCAAAACCGTTTCGGTACGTCCCTACTCGTTCTGAAACCTCATGGCCATTTCAGGCCTCTATTCCGAAACAGGCAAGGGCGTTCCGATACGCCTTGCCCTGCAACAGCAGAATTTGCTGGTTTTTCACGTCTTTTCATAATCGAAACATTCCCGAAACATGCCACAACATGCATACAACATAGATACACACCAACGGTCATCATTTTGAGGCATTAGCTACGACATGGCATCCAACATGCAACATAGATACTAAAGGCATGATCCCTAGTCCACCAAAGCCATAACAAGCTAAAACCAAGATTCACATCCAAAATCAAACCATAATGGCCAATTACAACTCAAAGATAAACCACCAAACATGTTCAAAGTAAAGGGAAACATCCTCAACCATTCAAAAGTATAAATCCCACCCATTGCCTTTTATTACACCGAAGTAAAGCCACATACTTTGCAAGATTAAAAGCTTGTATTCCCCTTGTTTACTTGCTGCCTTGAATGCCTAGTTTTCTGCATTGATGAAACAAAAGAGCGTAAGCAAAAAGCTTAGTGAGGACCGCTATGCAACATTCATCAATGCATTTCACACCATTGGCAAAACCACCATTTCATATCTCATGCCTTTACATAAAACATGTCCATTCAAGAACATCAATGCACTTTCTAAAACATGCTCATATGCAACATTTAAATCAGCAAATAAATCTTTGCTCATGCTTCACCAAGCATCTCATGCATCATTGCATCATTTACAAGCATCACATGCTTAATATTAATCATTTACATTAAAATGGCTCGCAAGTGATAATCCATAAACCATTTCAACACAAGATACAATCGGATATGCGGATTACAAGCGTTGTCCCACACGCTTCATACATACTACCGGACTACATAAGGTGGAGATCAATGGCACAATCACAACCCCTCAATTCCCGTGATGGGGATTAATGGCACAATCACAACCCCTCAACATCACTCATCGGTAGTTGTATAATTCCACTAACGAGAGTACGAGACTCATACACAAGACTCACACACAGAATTAAACCATTCACCATTGTGGTCTTAACCTCAATCGTTAGGGTACTTGGATGGAAATTACAGCACTATCACAACCCCTCGACATCCAAGGCGACTTTATTCACGGTGCACCCAATCCTATAGCCGGCTAACTATATCCTATTAACACAACCAAAAACCATTTCCATCACTTGCCAATATAATCATTTAACCTCATAATCCATTGTTTTACATGCATAAACACAATGCCATTTCCACAAGCATATTATGCTTAACATCATATGCATTCAACACATGAAAACCAAGGATCACTTACCTAGTGCATCCTTAATATAATGGCATTAAAATCCAGCAACATTCATGCGTAAAACATGCTTAAAAACAGTAAACAAATCCACACTTAACTCAAGTGCATTTTCATCAAACATAGCACATTTCCAAGAGAGGGATTTCCGAATCACTTACTCTTGAGCTTAGCTAAGTGTATCAAACTTACATTAAGCTCCCAAGAATGCGCGCAAAGCGTTACAAAGCAGGAAATTGCATTTCCACTCAGCGATACGCGAAGCCTTGCTCGCCGACACGAAAATCACTCTTTCGGAGCCTCCAAACACACCTCATTTGCTTCCGGATCAAGATCCCCTGTTTTTACATCATCAAAACAGAGATCTAAATGCATTAAAAGGCATGCCAACACCAGCAACAATTCAAAAACTCGTTGCTCACCCAGACTACACTAAAATACCCATCCAAAACAACCAAAAACTCAATCGATTGCTTCCTAAACCAAGCCCAGCCAACATACATCACTTCCAACTCATTATAAACACCAAAACACATCTAACGAACAACCTAACCCAAGCTTATACCTCCAGCAATCAAGATTCCACCATTTCACCTTAAAAACTCACTTAAATCAACCAAGAAACTCATGAATCTCAAGGATTTCGGGATCTATGTTATCAACACTTCATTTTAACATATTAATCAACTTAGAACCCAATTAAAATCAACACAAAACAGAGCTTAACTCATCAAGTCCGAAAATTAAGATTTCAACCACAATTTCACAAGATTTTGATCTCCAGTCAACACTATAATGAAAACTCAGCCAAAAATAGTATTTAGAAGCCAAATATCTAGGGAATTTCAATAAAGAACTTTGATTAGAGGTTGAGAATGGGATTTACCTCCAATCCTTGCTTCCCTCAATAAATGACAAGTTTTCCTTAGCAAAATCTTGAAGAACTAAGAAAGATTTCTTGAAAATGGTTTAGGAAATATTGAGAGAGTTTTTGGGAGAAAGAATTCTGGAGAAAGATGAGTGAAATAGTGTTTGGCTAAAAATGAGAAAGAGTTTGTAGTTACGTAATTGAAAATCTCACATTAACCACCTATTTTAATTAATTAATATAAATCCAATTAAAACCATTTAATTAAAAGCCTTTTAAAACATATGTCATATTGAGGAAAGGTCAAATTGCCTTAAAGCCCCCTAAAGATTCTAAGATTTTGGCCTCTACATTAAAAATCACATTTTTCCCAGTTTTGAAACTTTACAATTTGGTTGCTACTCAAAATGCCCCATTTCCAAAATCCGTTTTGTAAAATTGACCTTACCAACCTCTTAAACATATTTTTAAAGGATTTTAGCAATTTTTACCACATTTTTATCCTATCCCGATCCTTGATTTCCTTAAATCACCTTACGCGATTCGAACCGTTCTCGACCGATCCGATCCGATGTCTAAAACATCTAGGCCCAAAACCAGGGCGTTACATCCAATCCTTGCTTTCCTCAATGAATGACAAGTTTTAGCTTCACAAATCTTGAAGGAATTAAGAAAGAATTCTTTGAAAGGAAAGAGAAATCAAGTGGGGAGTGTTTGGAAGAAAAGAAATCTGGAGAAAATGAGTTAGAATGGTGTTTGGCTGAAAATGAGAAGAGAAAGGTAGTTACGTGATTAAAATCTCACTAATTAACCACCAATTAATTAAATCAATAAAATCCTTTTAAATCAATTAATGTAAAAATCATTTTAAACATATGTCATATTAAGGAAAGGCTAAATTGCCATAAAGCTCCCTAGAGATTCTAAGATTTTGGCTCCTCTTTAAAAATTACATTTTTCCACAGTTTTGAAATTTTACATTTTGGTCACTACCCAAAATGTAACACTTCCAAAGTCAACTTTGTAAAATTGATTTAACCAACCTCTTAAACGTGATTTTAGAGGATTTTAGCAATTTTTACCATATTTTTATCCTATCTCGATCCTTGATTTCCCTAAACCACCTAATGTGATTCGAACCATTTCCGACCGGTCCGATCCGATGTCTAAAACATCTAGGCACAAAACCAGGGCGTTACACTGGTGGTCTTTCGAGGATGATCTCGTTGGCAGAGGCGTCGATCATCATTTGGGTTGGGTAGTTCACCCCGTTGTAGAACATTGACACTTGTGTCCAAGCTGGAAAACCATGAAGGAAGCAGTTATTAAACATCTGTTGATATTGCTCCCATGCTTCATATATTGGCTCATCATCCCCTTGTTGGAAGGCTGTGATCTCGTTTCTCAATCTGTCTGTGACATTAGATGGGCCGAAACGATCCAAAAAATCATTGCACAGCTCTGTCCATGTGTTGAATAATCTCGTTGGCTGGTTGTTCAACCATTGTTTTCCATATCTCTTAGTGAATATGGAAATAACCTCAGCCTTAGCACATCTTGGTGGACTCCATGTATTTTGAAAGCTCTCATATGTCCAGGAATCCTCTTAAGTGCTGCCGAGCATCTTCTGTGGCAGTCCCTCCAAATTGCCCCAAAGTGTTGATCATGTTAAACATCACGGGCTTCAGCTCAAAGTGATCCGCCTCAATTTCAGGTTCTGTCACTGTAGGATCGAACCCTCTGAATTCATGCTCCAAATAATCCCTGGTGGTTCGAACATACCGTGGCTGCCTTGGCAGAATAGGGGGCGGCTGCCTAGGTGGAACTTGCTGATGTTCCCTGGGTGGCGGGTCTTGCTGCCCATCCCTGCCGATCTTAGCATTGTTGGCAGGGTTGTCGTTTATTTCTTCCATGTTTTTCCTCTACTTTTCACTCTTCTTTAGCTTTCCCTAGGGCTGTTCTGATCTTCTTTTTGAGTTCTCTTGCTCTTCATTCGATCTCGTCAAAGTAAACGATTTCGCCTTTTGGATTTGCCATGGTCATGCACTAGCAAAGGAAACTGTAAAAAAAAATTTGAATAAAGATAAAAACTAAAAATTAAAAGCAAATAAATGTGTAGAAATTAAAAACAAATTTCGTTGTTACCAGTCCCCAGCAATGGCGGCCAAAAACTTGTAGAGCGTTTTAGTGTTCTCTAAATATGAGCGCAAGTGCACACTCCTGTCAAGTAATAGTATAAAAGATATCGTCTCCCATAGGGATTGGACAGCTTAACTCGAATCATAACTCATGCACAAGGGAAAATTAAATGCACAAATAAGTTGAATTGTGTAAGAAGAAAAGAAAATAAAACACAAGTAAATAAAAGAGAAGAGATCAGATTAATGGAATGGGTCGGGTTATTGTAAAACCTATGTTTGATTTTGATATAATTAAATCTTTAAGGATCAATTTGAAAAACTTAAAATTGTTTTATAAGTCCCTTAATAAGTTTTAAATCACCAACTCTTTAAAACTGATTTGAAAAACTCAAACTCAAAATATTTTCTAAGTGTTCCAAGGCCAAACTATTGAAAAACGTCCAGGTGTATCGATACACTTCCAAGCGTATCGATACCTTTTTACCAAAGTTGGCTACTGGAGGAATTCGTATCGAAACAGATTCAATTTGTATCGATACGCTCCTGCGTAAAAGTCTAAAGAGTTTTGAATGGCGTACCGATACGACTTCACCCGTATCGATACGGTTTTAATGAATTTTAAATTCAAGTCGGTTTAAATATTTCGACCGTTGGTGTCAGTCGGTTGGTAACCAATTTTTAAATTGGTCGTTGAACCGTATCGATATGCCAAACCCTCGTACCGATACGGAAATCGACAGTGAGCTAAGTTGAGAAAAAGGTATCAAAACGGTAAACCCTCGTTTCAATACCCCGTACCGATACGCTTACGTACGTATCGATACCCCTTATTTATTGCACACAACGACTCTTTCTTTTCTGAGACAGGTATCGATACGGCTCCCCGTGTACCGATACGGATAGCTGCAGAAGTGCATTTATGGTGGTAAGAGAGGGTTCCAACGGCTCCATTTATGTTCCCAACCACCCAAACGGCTAGAATTCAATGAGAATGTATAAAAGGGACCTTCAAAAGCTCCATCAACAACTATTGATCCTCAAGAAAACATCCATACATCAAATCCAAGCAATTGTGCAAAAATCCCATATTGTCTAGAAACCCCAATTGTAATTTTCATTCTTATCTTGTTCAATTGGGTTGAGTGCTTGTAATTGGGCTACAATTTGTATTGAGAGATACTCTATTTAGCCTTCAAATTCTTTGTTACCTTGTTGTGAGGATTGGGTTAAATTTTGGGTAGAAAATTTAACCGAAATTGTAAGGGTTGCCTCCTTAGCCTAGAAAAGGGGAAGAGCAATTAGTGGAATTGTTGCAAATCCTTAGTGAAGCTAAGGTAGTGGATGTAGAGTTCATTTGGAACTTGAACCACTCTAAAATCCCTTGTCAATCTTTTTATTTTGCAATTTCCACCAAACAAACTTTAAATTTCCAATTCACCCCCCCTCTTGGTTCATATCGATCTTTCGATCCACTCAACAATTGGTATCAGAGCCTACCTCTTTGAGGATTAACAACCACAAGAGGAGTTACTTGGAAGAGTGTGATCATCATATATCAAGAGATGGCTTCAACCTCCGGTTCGGGCATGTATGAGGCTCAATCCACTACAAAGCCTCCCTTCTTTAATGGTGATAACTATTCTTTTTGGAAGAATAGAATGCGTCTCTTCATCAAGTCAAATGACTACCTAGTGTGGGATGTCATTGAAGATGGCCCTTATATTCCATTGAAGCAATATGGTCTTAAAGAAAAAGATGGAGATGAGTGAAGAAGAAAGGAAAAAGATTCAAGTTAATGACAAAGCTCTCCACATGCTCTTTTGTTCTTTCGGTCCGGACATCTATTCAAAGGTTTCATCCATCGAGAGTGCCAAAGAAGTGTGGGACTCTCTTGAGACTACTTATGAGGGCACCAACGATGTTAAAGAAACTAAGATTGGAATTCTCAATCTTAGTTATGAAAATTTCAAGATGGAGCCCGATGAGACGGTGTCCAAGATGTTTGATCGTTTCTCCACTATTGTCAATGGGCTAAAGGGTTTTGGAGAAATTATACCGGAAGACAAGCTTGTCCGGAAGCTACTCTATTCACTTCCCGAATCTTGGGATGGGAAGAGAACTGCCATCATTGAAGCTAAGAATTTAAAGACTTTAAAGCTTGATGAGCTTGTGGGTTCTCTCCTTACTCATGAGATTATGAAGCAAGGAAGGGAAGAAGAGAAGAAGAAAGAAGAGAAAAGAGTAGAAAAGCTTGAGGTCGAGAAGAAGAAGAAGATGGGAATAGCTCTCAAAGCTTCACTACATCAAGAGAGCTCTTCTAGTGAGGAGGATGAACTAGAAGAATTGGCTATGATAGCCAAACGATTCTGACGTTTTATGAGGTCCAACCGGGGAAGAAAAATCTAAAGAAAAATGGACTTCAAAAGCAAGAACAAAGAAGAAGCAAAGGATCCAATCATTTGCTTTGAGTGCAAACAACTCGGCCACATACGTTCGGAGTGCCCTCAACTCAAGAAGAAGGGCTTTGAGAAGAAGAAGAAGCTCAAAGCCAAGCTTGCTACTTGGAGTGATGAGGAGTCATCGGAGGATGACGAACAAGAAGTGGCTAACCTTTGCCTCATGGCACTTGAGGAAGATTCCTCCATGGTAACCTCTAACTCATCTACTTTAGATTTTACATATGATGAATTGAATGATGCATATGATGAGTTACAAGAGGTCTATGATGAATTAGTTGAAAAATATAAAGAGTCGGTCATTAGGAGCAAAAAGACTATTTTGGAACTAAATGAGAAAAATGACTCGCTCACTCAAGCTAATTCAAAATTTGAGAAAAAAGATATTAGGGTTAAAAGATGAACTAAAATTCTTTCAAGATGAAAATGTTGACCTTAATAATCTTTTGTCTCAATGTAATAGTGAACACCAAAAGGTGTTGGATGAGCTAAATGAGCTCAAAAAGTCTTTGAAAAATGTTGGTAGTGTCAAGCATGAAATAGGTGAATCCTCAAGAACACACCAACCTAAGAAAAGGACTAACTACTACAAACAAGGTAGCTATCCTAGACATAGTAGAGCTAAAAGAATTAGAAGTGTATGGGTTCCTAAGGAACTTGTAAAATCTAATAATATTATTGCTATGTCATCTTGGATTCCTAAGGGAACCAAGGTTTTGGGAGCTAACACTCATGGACCCAAAATGATTTGGGTACCAAAAACAAAAGTTTAATATCTTTGTTTGTAGGGGGAGCATTGCTACAAGGCCAAAGCACAAAGTCAAAACTCATGGTACCTTGATAGTGGATGCTCAAGGCATATGACCGGAGACAAGAGTAGATTCATGGATCTAAAGCCAAAAAGTGGAGTAGTAACATTTGGTGAAAACTCCAAAGGCCACATTAAAGGTATTGGCTCCATAGGTAATCACTCTACTATTCTCATTAAAAATGTCTTGTATGTCGATGGTCTTAAACACAATTTATTGAGCATAAGTCAATTGTGTGATAAAGGATTTAATGTTTTATTTGATAAAAATGGATGCAAAATTGTAGACATTAAATCTAATAATATTATGCTCATAGGTCATCGCATAGGGAACATATACATGGTGCATCTAGATGACATTCATACATCTCATGCATGCTTAGTTGCACAAAATGAAAATGATGCATGGTTGTGGCATAGGAAACTAGGACATGCTAGCATAAGTGTTTTAGAAAAACTAGTCTCCCTTAACCTAGTTAGAGGTTTACCCAAGATAAAATTTTCAAATGATAAAATTTGTGATGCATGCTCAAAGGGTAAACAACATAGGTCTTCCTTTAAATCCATTAATGATGTTTCTACTAGTAGATGTTTACAACTTATCCATATGGATTTATTTGGGCCAATTAGGACTATGAGCTTGGGTGGTAAGTCTTATGCTTTTGTACTTGTTGATGATTTTTCTAGATTTGCTTGGGTTCTATTTTTAAGTACTAAAGATGAGGCTTTGGAAAAATTCACCACATTTTCAAAACTAACCCAAAATGATCTTGAACTTAAAAATTCACATATTAGAAGTGATCATGGAACCGAGTTTCAAAATTTAGGGTTTGAAGATTTTTTAAATGAAAATGGTATTAGCCATAATTTTTCGGCTCCTCGAACTCCTCAACAAAATGGGGTAGTTGAGAGGAAAAATAGAACTTTGCAAGAAATGGCTAGAACTATTCTTTGTCAAAACAATTTACCTAAATATTTTTGGGCGGAAGCCACAAACACCGCTTGCTATATTGTAAATCGAGTAATGATTAGGCCAATTTTAAAGAAAACACCTTATGAGATTTTAAAATCTAAAAATCCTAACATTAGCTATTTTCACCCTTTTGGTTGCAAGTGTTTTGTTTTAAATAATGGAAAAGACAACTTAGGTAAATTTGATGCAAAAAGTGATGAAGCTATTTTCATAGGTTACTCTTTAACCTCTAAAGCCTATCGAGTATTTAACAAAAGAACTTTGGTAGTAGAAGAATCTATTCATGTTGTGTTCGATGATAACCTCCTTCCTAGGAAGGATTCTTGTGATGATGATGATGTAGGAATAATAAATGCCTTTGATGGAGGACAAACTTCAAAGGAGGATGAGATTCCAACAAAAGAAGAGGACACACAAGATCCACCTCTTGAAGCCTTGAAGGACTTGGCTCTTGAGGAAAAGGAAGTGAGCTACCCAAGGGAGTTCAACTATGTCAAAGATGGTGAAATCTTGGGTGATCCATCCAAGGGGGTAACCACTCGATCTTCTCTTAGATTAATGAATCATGTTGCATTTATCTCATGCATAGAGCCTAAGAATATTAAAGAAGCATTGAAAGATGACTTTTGGATTATGGCTATGCAAGAAGAGTTAAATCAATTTGAGAGAAGTAACGTTTGGACATTAGTTGATAGGCCTAGTAATCAATCTACCATAGGAACTAAATGGGTCTTTAGGAACAAGCTAGATGAGAGTGGTAACATTATAAGAAATAAAGCTAGACTAGTAGCACAAGGTTACACTCAAGAAGAGGGAATAGATTTTGATGAAACCTATGCACCCATAGCTAGAATGGAAGCTATTAGGATGTTGCTTGCATATGCATGTTATCATAATTTCAAGCTTTTCAAATGGATGTTAAAAGCGCATTTTTAAATGGTTTTATAAATGAAGAAGTGTATGTGGAACAACCACCGGGTTTTGAAGACTCAAAATTTCCAAATCATGTTTTCAAACTCACCAAAGCTCTCTATGGTTTAAAACAAGCTCCTAGAGCTTGGTATGAAAGACTTTCAAACTTTTTAATTGAAAAAGGATTTGAAAAAGGTAAGGTGGACACTACACTTTTTATAAAAATGTTTAAAAATGACATCTTAGTAGTTCAAATTTATGTTGATGATATTATTTTTGGTTCTACTAATGAATGTCATTGTCAAGAGTTTGCTAAGTTAATGCAAGGTGAATTTGAGATGAGCATGATGGGGGAGCTCTCATTCTTTTTGGGACTCCAAATCAAGCAAAAGAAGGATGGCACCTTCATCAACCAAGCAAAATACATAAAGGATATGCTCAAGAAGTTTGGCTTGGAGAATGCAAAGCCTCAAGCCACACCTATGAGCTCATCCACAAAGCTTGACAAAGATGAAGGAGGTAAGTGTGTTGACTCTAAGCTTTATCGTTCTATGATTGGATCATTGCTTTACCTTACCGCAAGTAGACCGGATATTTTGTTAAGTGTTTGCTTGTGTGCTAGGTTTCAAGCTAGTCCTAGAGAGTCTCACCTTATAGCCGTTAAGAGAATCTTTAGGTACCTTAGAGATACTCCTTGTTTAGGTCTTTGGTACCCTAGAGACTGTACCTTCAACCTTCATGCTTATTCGGATGCGGATTATGGGGGTTGCAAAATCGATAGGAAAAGTACTTCGGGAACATGTCAATTCCTAGGTAGTATGCTCATATCTTGGTTCTCTAAGAAACAAAATAGTGTAACCTTATCTACCACCGAAACCGAGTACATATCCTTAGGGAGTTATTGTGCTCAAGTCCTTTGGATGAAGCAACAACTCTTAGATTATGGAATTAAAGTTGAAACCATACCCCTAAAATGTGACAACACTAGTGCAATATGTCTAACAAAAAATCCCATCCAACACTCTAGAACCAAACACATAGAAATAAGGCATCATTTCATTAGAGATCTTGTCCTTAAAGAAGATGTGGTTATAGAGTATGTAGACACCTTAAATCAATTAGCGGACATATTTACAAAACCTTTAGACAAAGAGCGTTTTTGGTCCCTTAGGAGAGAGTTAGGTCTAGCTAGCCTATCTTGACCTTTTAGGACCTCTTTTGTGCTTAAAAATGCATGATTTTGTGAAATTGCATGTTTATGTGTTGTAACTCTTGAAAATATCCATGCCTATAGTTAGGGGGAGTATGCGTCTATTAAAATATGCTTAGAACTGTTCATTCATCATTTGCATACTCTTAGGAGATGTTAAATTCGAGCCTATGGTTGTTCTTAGAACTAAATATGCATTTCTGGGCATAGGGTATCGATACGGATATACGCGTATCGATACGTGTTCTTCATTCAAATTCCCAGAATTCATTTTGCTTAAACGGGTATCGATACGATTAAACCAGTATCGATACGAGCTTCAAATCGTTTCGATACGGACCTCATCCGTTTCGATACGATTCTCCAACGGGCATTTTTAAGGAAATGACGTTTCTACCCTCATATCGATACACCCTCAGGCATATCGATACTCGATTGCGCAGACAGCTTTTAATAAGGCATTTAAAGTGTTCAACTTTTACCAAAATTAAAACTCTTCAAAACCTAAAAACCCTAGCCGTTTTTGCCTATAAAAGGGCTCTTCCTCCCTCATATTTTCACACCACAACTCAAAATCTAAAAGAGTTTTTCAATCAAGCAAAGCTTTAAGCTCCTTCTCGTCACAATTGTGCTAGATTTTTCTTCAATCTCTCAAGTTTCCATCAAGGTAAAATTTTCTTTCTTTCTTTTCAATTTTTTTTTTGTTTTTGTTTTTGTTTTGTTTTTATGATTTTAACAAAACTTTTGTTCTTCCAAATTTTTTTAAATCTTTTTAAATTTTTTTTACCTTGGTTCTTAAGCAAAATTGAAGAAATCTTTATGCATGATTTCTCTTTTAGATCATGGCACCAAAGGAATCGAGGAAGCGATCGAGGGTTTCTCAAACCGGTGAATCATCCACTCTTGGAGCGGTTGCTCGTCCGAACTACACTTCCATCTATGAACAATCCTTTGAAACTCCCACGGGTCTCACTTACTTTCGTCAATTCGAGAATTACAAGATTCGTGCGGAAAGGGTAATATCCATTCCTTTTCTCGACTCGGAGTGCTTTAAATTTGAATATCTTCCTTTGCTTCGTCGTTGGAATTTCATGGAGTTTCTATCTATTCCCGGTTTTTATTATCGTCTTTTGGTTTTGATTTTCTACTCTAATGCCAAATGTATCTCTCGCAATGGGGAAGTTGTCGCCATTAGCTCTTATCTCATGGGAAAGAAATTCATCCTTGATGTCAAATCTATTTGTGAAGTCTTTAAATTAGAGGATGAAGGTCTTGATAATGAGGATGCTTTGGGACATGTTCTTAGTGGCTCCGTGACCGCCCTAAATGCTCAAGATCGGATCCTCCATTTGATGGTGTCTTGGTGGTTTCTTCCCTCCGGAGGAAAATACTCTACCATCCGTCAAGTGGACGATTTTTGGATCCGTTGCTTCCGTGAGCGAAAGCGTCCTAACCTTGCTCGAATCATGTTCGGGGAAATCGTCTATCTTGTGCAACATCGTCAAACCTCTCTCGTCACCTCCTTTACATATGGTACGGCCTTAAGTTATTTCTTTGTGAAAAATGATATTGATTGCTCTTTTGACTTCCCAACTCCCCTTACCGATCCCATTGATGAGCGATCTCTTGCACGGGGTAAGTTCCATTATTTTAATGGAAATTGGTTACGTCTTTCCGAGCTACCACCCGAGGCCGCAGCCGTATTGGAAGAACCTCAAGGAGATCAAGCTCTTCAAGCTCCTCAACCCTCCATGGATGCTCTCATGACATTCCTCAATGAGCAATTTACCGGGTCACGAACGGACATGGGAAATCGTCTTACCGCCCTTGAAACTACTTTTGATACAAGGATGAAGAGCATGGAGAATCGCCTCACATCTCTTGAAAGCGGTCATAATTCTCTGAATATTTCTCTCTCTGCTTTCCATGATGAGTGGCGCAATAGCATGAGGGATAATGATCCAATGGGAGTTGATGATGAAGATGATGAAGACAACGAAGATGATGCCTAGACGTTTCTTCTTGCATCTCATGCATTTCATTTAGGATTTTCTATTTTATGCATCTTTGATTTATGTTCTTAGGACTAAGGTTGTTTTATGTTTAAACCTATGCTTTGATTTTCTGTTTTTGTTTGGATTTTTATGTTTGATGCTATGATCAATAATATTAATGTTGCTTATTTATACCTTTGCCTTTGATTATGCACTTATCTATTGTCTCAATATTTTTGATCTAACAAAAAGGGGGAGAGAAACTAGCTCACAACACTTCAAAAATTTTGATTTTAACTCAAAGGTTACCAAGCTTATATTAAGGGGGAGTTAACTTTGTAAAGTTTTTCAAAGTGTCAAAAATTTTAAGTTTTAGTTTTGTTATATCAAAAAGGGGGAGATTGTAAAACCTATGTTTGATTTTGATATAATTAAATCTTTAAGGATCAATTTGAAAAACTTAAAATTGTTTTATAAGTCCTTTAATAAGTTTTAAATCACCAACTCTTTAAAACTGATTTGAAAAACTCAAACTCAAAATATTTTCTAAGTGTTCCAAGGCCAAACTATTGAAAAACGTCCAGGTGTATCGATACACTTCCAAGCGTATCGATACCTTTTTACCAAAGTTGGCTACTGGAGGAATTCGTATCGAAACAGATTCACTCTGTATCGATACGCTCTTGCGTAAAAGTCTAAAGAGTTTTGAATGGCGTACCGATACGACTTCACCCGTATCGATACGGTTTTAATGAATTTTAAATTCAAGTCGGTTTAAATATTTCGACCGTTGGTGTCAGTCGGTTGGTAACCAATTTTTAAATTGGTCGTTGACCCGTATCGATACGCCAAACCCTCGTACCGATACGGAAATCGACAGTGAGCTAAGTTGAGAAAAAGGTATCGAAACGGTAAACCCTCGTTACGATACCCCGTACCGATACGCTTACGTACGTATCGATACCCCTTATTTATTGCACACAACGGCTCTTTCTTTTCTGAGACAGGTATCGATACGGCTCCCCGTGTACCGATACGAATAGCTGCAGAAGTGCATTTATGGTGGTAAGAGAGGGTTCCAACGGCTCCATTTATGTTCCCAACCACCCAAACGGCTAGAATTCAATGAGAAGGTATAAAAGGGACCTCCAAAAGCTCCAGCAACAACTATTGATCCTCAAGAAAACATTCATACATCAAATCCAAGCAATTGTGCAAAAATCCCATATTGTCTAGAAACCCCAATTGTAATTTTCATTCTTATCTTGTTCAATTGGGTTGAGTGCTTGTAATTGGGCTACAATTTGTATTGAGAGATACTCTATTTAGCCTTCAAATTCTTTGTTACCTTGTTGTGAGGATTGGGTTAAATTTTGGGTAGAAAATTTAACCGAAATTGTAAGGGTTGCCTCCTTAGCCTAGAAAAGGGGAAGAGCAATCAGTGGAATTGTTGCAAATCCTTAGTGAAGCTAAGGTAGTGGATGTAGAGTTCATTTGGAACTTGAACCAGTCTAAAATCCTTTGTCAATCTTTTTATTTTGCAATTTCCACCAAACAAACTTTAAATTTCCAATTCACCCCCCCTCTTGGTTCATATCGATCTTTCGATCCACTCAATAGTTATGTTGTTTCTTAGTGTGAAACTGCGTTGAATATGATAAGTTGCTTTGCGCTGCCAGACTTCGTTGCCTCACCAGGGGATGGTAGGTTGGCTGCTGTGACGTTCTCGCTGCCCCGATAGTGGAATGGATGTGTGTCTTGGTGGCGAACTCATCATGACTACAAGGTTCGGCAGAACTCTTCAAAAGTGATATCGCTTATGTCTAAGTCAGAATGTTGTTGATGCCCACTGCAGATAATACCAGTCGCGGCGTGAATCGTGCAAAGACAACAATGTTTGGTTCATTCTCTTTTAGCCGCCTTAAACCCTAACCTATGTCTAGGCTGGATCGATCAACACTTGATAAGGTGAAGAGTGTACTTACTCCCTTCGTGAGTTCGACTCTCTCGATACCGAACAAATGGATAGTAATCAACTAATCTTTCGCTTTAACTAAAAACTATGAAGAACATGGAATAAGCAAACATTGAAGCTTTATTGAAAAAACAAACTTAGAAACCTAAACAACCGTTCTCACGCTAATTGCAACATAACCCTAACCCAAAGAGAATTTTAGAACATAATGGCAGCAAGAAAACCTAAACTATGCCTAAGGGAAAACCTAAGTTGTTTTGAAGTAAAAGTACAATGGGTATATATAGGCATTAGCTAGGTCTAGTCCTTCTTAAAGTAGAAGTCTTCAAAATAGCTTTTGCATTAAATGCAACCTTAAATTCTGACTTCTTTGAGTTGAATGTGGACTTCTCCACGTTGCCTTGCTCCGCAAGTAATCTCACATTCCTCCTTCGGCGGCTCTGCCCGCTGCTACAGTCATCAGACAATTGAGTGGAAAACATCGTTAAGATCAAGATTTTCCGCTCTACAGATCGCACTCTAATTCTCCAATTCCTCAGTTTGTTGTCTTGGGCGGCAGGTATGGTGGCGGCAGCTACTCAGCAGTTGTTGTCTCTGTCTGGAACTGCATCAGTATAGCTCCTTGGTCTGCTGCCTCAGCATCATGTCCTCAGCTCCTCTCTCCTTCTATCAGCCTCTAGCACCTGAAACTAAAACTAAACTAAAACAATACCTTTTTCTTACCAAATAATAGATAATATATAAAAAGCATGGAAAAGTAAATAATATTGTAAAATGCAATGCATGATCCTAATTATTCCTAAAAGGTACTCAAAACAGCAATAATAGGAGATGGAATGTGCATGAAATATAGAACTTATGGACGCTTTACACTCGTGTTGCCTTGGACTGCCATGAACTACCCTAGACTTCCTGCTTCTCTCAAAGGCCAGCAAGGTCACCCCTTGGAGCTTTAACAATGGAGGATGCAAAGTTGAGGAAGAAGATGGAAAGTAGCTTCCTTTTCTCCTCACTCTTAGCACCAAAAAGTAACTTTTTTCAGCTCTCCTTTTTATGTGGGTATCTTGTCTTTTATATACTATAGGATCCTAGGGTTTTGTGCCCTAAACATTCCTTGTGTGTCCTAAGGAATATTCCCTAGAATATACCAGGCACAACAGACAAATGAGGGTTCTCTTCATGTGGGCTAGAAAATATCTCCGTTGCTTTGTCCTTTTCTGCGCCCAGAATTGTCGTCCAAAATGCTGTAGCATTTCTTTGCTCAGCCACACTCCCTTGCATACCTGCACATCACCATACCAGAACAACCTTTTCTCAAGCAGCACCCATTTCTTAATTAAATCAAAACAACCAAACTAACAACACCATATGCAACTAAATGTAGCTAAATGCAAATAAAATGAGCTTAAAGACAAGCAAGTAATTAAGTAAAAAGGCATGAAATGTATGCTTTTTACGAGATTATCATGATTCCACCAGCCAGCTGTGCCACACATGTGAAAGGAATATTCCTTAGGGCACACAAGGAATTTATGGCACAAAACCCTAGGAGCCCCTACTATATAAAGGACAAGACACCCACATTAAAAGGAGAGCTGAAAAAGGTGCTTTGTGAGCTAAGAAAGAGAGGAGAAAATGTGGTCGCTTTCCTTCTTCATCTTGTTGTCCTCCATTGTTGAAGCTCCAAAGGGTTGATCTTGCTGGCCTTTGAGAGAAGCAGCAAGCTTAGGATGGTTCACGGTAGTCCAAGGCGGCTTGGGAGTTTCTTTTACAATTTGTTTCTCTTTGCTCTTGCATTTTTTTATCGTGTATGGGTTGTTTTAAACGAATGATTATGGATGTTTGCCCGACCATGAACTAACTTTAAATGGCATGGGTTTTTTTGGATGATTATGTTTTAGTTTTTAATGGATGTTTATGCATTTTATGTTTCCTCATATACTTTGTTCATTGTTTTATTGCCTTAAGTTTGTAAGAGCTTTCGTGAGTTAGCCTTTACTTATGTGTTTGATAGCTTAATATTCGAGAGAGTTAAGCTTAGATAAACGTGGACAATGGGGTTTGATACTGAGAGGAAAAACCTTAACTTACCTTAGAGATAAGGATATAGTTTCAACGACTAAAAGGAGTAGAACTTCATCGATAAGTAGCTTGCTAGGGTTCACGCTGAGAGGTATTGACGTAGCATTCTAGCTGTTAGATTTCTTGCAAGAGATAGTTTAGAAACACCTAAGTAAACTCTTTCGAGCATAGTATAAGCTGGAATATGTTAGCCATTCATGAGAACTAGGTATAGGAATCCTTGATAAACCCAGCTTGTCATCCCATTTAAGAGTTTCACACACGTGCGAGGACGTACAAAGTCTTATTATTTAACTCCAGTTTTTATTACTGTTTTTGCTACAACATTTTTCTTCACTTGCTCATATCAACTCTTTCATTTATATTTAGTTTTTTGTTTTTGAGTGCTTGAACTTGACTTAAATTATCTCCAATCCTATGGAGACGATCTTACTTATCACTTTATTACTTGTTCGATGTGTATACTTGCACCGTTTGCGTATCATTTATAGTACATCTTTACACGCAACAAGTTTTGGCGTCGTTGCCGGGGATTGGCAATTGGTTATTTTAAGTTTAGTTTTTGCACCATTTTATTTCTTCTTTTTGTATAGACTAACTTGTTGTTTTTGTTTATCTTTTTTCGGTGTTGTGCTGTTACATGACCTGAGGAAGACCCGACAAACCCATACTACCAATAGTTCCTGAAATTGAACATCTTTATCGTAAAAGAAGATGTATACAAGAAGCTTTAAGAATCATGAATAGACGTCAAAACCGCGGAGGTCAACCAGGTGACGATCTAGAGGACCTTGATGCTGCGGCAAATGAAGGAGCTGTAGCTCGTTCACAAGCTATTAGAGACCATTTGAATCCTATCTTGGATGATCTCAATCTTAGGATTGTAGCCCTAGAAATATAGGAAGCCAACTTCTGTAGAACTAAATGTTTTGATATAATAATTGAAAATTGTTTGGATAAAATTGAAAAAATTTAAAGTAAGCTTTTACTCAAAACAACTTGAAAATATGTTTAAGGGTCTTTAAAAGTCTTTGGAATGACTTAAAATGCTTTTAAAGTAGCAAAACCTACCGATACGGTCTGATACTGTATCGATACGCCTTAGGGTTTCAGCTATAGTGAAATTCCAGTAGCCAAAACTCGTACCAATACGCTATGTCCGTATCGATACGGTGTGTTTTAAATATCTAACAGCTAGTTCACGTACTGATACGATTGTATCGCATACCGATATGCCCAACAATCGGTATTAGAGCGAGGCTCAATCGAATGGGGTTAATATCCTATTGAGGTGATCCAGGAAGCTCGATACAACAATTCAATCAACCAGTCAAATGTCGCAATCCATTGACAAGCCACCTTTCTTTGACGGGACCAACTGCGCTCAATGGAAGATTAGTGTAACCCCCTTAGCCCGGCCTAGACGGTTGACCCAGACTACGAAGATTACACGGGGAAAACCAAAGTCAACCCGAAAGTCAACCTTGATTAACGACCCTTTTTTTCTTTTTAAACTTGTCTAGATGCACATTAACCCTAGGCATTCTCTTGAGATAAGCATACTCAAAAATCACAGCAATCGGAAAACAATAAGGGACCCAATTGCACAAAATACGAATTTAGGGACCAAATTGCAAATTCTAAAAATTAAGAGGACTTTACCAATTTTTAAGTTACCATTATGAAATTAGTCATGTTTCATACCTCTCTGCCAAATTTCATCTCAAACGGACATCTCAAACTCAAGCAATTGCACATACAAGAATCGGGACTAAAACGTAAAGCTTGCAAACCTCAAAACCATTCAAATTTTATGCCCAACGGTCAAGTGTTCCGAAACGGGTCTAGGCCGTTCAGGAACACCCCTTGGCAGTAGCCAAAGTGTTCAGAAACAGGTCTAGGCCGTTCAGGAACACCCAGGCCAAATCAAGGGCCTGTTTTGAAACAGGCAAGGGTGTTTCGAAACACCCTGCCCAGAAACAGCAGATAGGCCTGTTTTAACACCTTTAAACCCCATCAGACATGCTCCAAACCATTCCAAAATAAATCAACAACATGCCAAGCATCAAACCTACCAATTTGCATCAAAATCTAGATACAAAACCACCCCTAGGTGCACCAACTCATTCAACACATCCAACACTCAATCATGCTTTTAAAACAAGAAGCATAGCATAACGACTTAAGAATAAGAAGATTCAAACGTTGCAAGCGTTAAACCACATAGTTCAAAATCATAAACCAAACTTGTCCAACATACACAATCTCATTAAACATCAACATAAGAGATTCTCCCCCATTACCTTTATTATCTATAGCTATTAACCGAGACATACATCTCAAGTGGAGCTCTCCTTGAATCTCTTGCTTCTATGCTGTCCCAACTTCAAATATCTGCATTGATGGACAAAAAGAAGCGTAAGCACATAATGCTTAGTGAGGAATGCTCAAAACCAAAACACCATCAATGCAGCGAGTCATAAAACCTCTTTTAAAAGTAAACACAATTCGATAAACCAAAGCAATGTTTGAAAACCCCTTTTAACAACATGCTTTAAATCATGCATTGCTCAAACATGAAAAACCAACCCTTAGCTTAGAAAAGCTAAGTAATTCACTTCAAAGCACAACCTTGCAAAACCATCAATTTAACCATTTCATGCATGAACATCCTATGCAAAGTTAAATACAAGATCCTTGGAAAACACTTCCACTTCACATTATACTTTTCTTATACTTGAAAATCATTTCAAAGCAAGAAACCTTTAAAAACCACTTACACCCTCAATTCCATCTCATGCATTAAGCAAATGCAACATATGAACCACAAAATCAACACTTGCATTACATGCCTTTTAAAACAAGCCTTCACAAGACTTCAATGCACTAAAGAGATTCCATGCACATATGTACCATTCTCAATAGAAGATAAACACTTGTACAAGTTAACAAGTAATACATGCGTTCTTAGAACATCACACACTTTCCATGCAACCATGCATTATTTCAAGCATCTCATGCTTCATTACATTCAAGAACATTATATTGGCTTCTAAGCGATAATTTACAAACCATCATAACACAAGACACAATCGGATACGCGGATTACAAGCGTTGTCCCACACGCTTCATACACACTTCCGAACAACACAAGGTGGAGTTTAACGGTACAATCACAACCCCTCAACACCCGTGATGGAGTTTAATGGTACAATCACAACCCCTCAACATCACTCATTGGAAGTTGTATAATACACTAGCGAGAGCCGGGACACATCACAAGGCTTACACATGGAAGCTACCACAACCATTGTAATCACCTTAACCAAGCTCACACACGGGAGCAACCCTCCACCGTTGTGACGCTTAACAAAGTCCACCCATGAGAGCCAACCTCCATCATGGTGACTTTAACAAGGTTCACCCACGAGAGCCATCCTCCATCGTGGTGGCACTAAACCAAGCCCACCCACGAGAGCCATCCTCCATCGTAATGGCACTAAACCAAGCCCACTCACGAGAGCCAACCTCCATCGTGGTGACACCAATTTCCTCAATCGCTAGGATTCATGGATGGAGTTTACGGTACAATTACAACCCCCCGACATCCAAGGCGACTCAATTCACGGTGCACCCAATCCTATAGCCGGCTAACTATATCCGATTAAAGTAACCAAGAACCACTTACATCACTTGCCAATATAACCATTTTACCACATTAATCCATTGTTTTACAAGCATAACCAAAATGCCAAAACCACCAATTACCATCATCAATCCACTGTTTTTGAAGCATTACACAAAGGCATTAAACAACATGCAACACTATGCATCAATTCCACAATTCCAATGTACAAAACCAAGGATCTCTTACCTTGAGCATCCTTCACACAATGCTTTCAAAACCAGCATTAAACCACGCTAAAATATGCTTTCAAAACAGAATTTAAAACATGCAAATCACATGCATTGCATCCAACAATCACAAGTGCTTTAAAAACCAATTCATAACACAACCAAGAGAGAAATTCCATTTACTTACTCTTGAGCTTAGATAAGTTGTTTAGACTTAAACTAAGCTCCCAAAACCTTCAAACCTTTGTTTTAAAGCTGAAAACCCAACTTCACTCACCGATACACAAAACTACGCTAGCCGATAAGCCTTCCAAGCATCCGAAACCCTCCAACGCTACCTCTATTGCTCACGGATCATTCTCCCCTGTTTCAAGCACATAACAACTGAGGATTAATGCATCATCATGCCTTAAAAACCCCAGCAACACAACTAAATTCGCTGCTCTTTACAAATCCAACATTTCGGCTACCAAACACAACCGAAATCACCTCCAAACACTTCCTAAACTTAACCCAGCCAAGATCCATCACTTCTAACCACTTTTAAACATCAATTAACATCCAAAATGATCCCAAACACGTCCTTATACCTCCAGCATTAACAAAACATCAAGATCACCCCAAAAACCACCATTTTCACAAGTAAAAACTTAGGAAAATCAACCTATCTGGGATTGCATTGATTAAACCTCAATCACAAATCATTTATACATCCAATAAACATCAAAAAGACATCTCAAATCACAGCCCAATCATTTAGTACGAATTTAATTAAAATTAAATCCAAATCTTGCATTTTAAGCCAAAATCAAGAACACAACATTAAAACCTTTATTAAAACTCAAATCAAGGATTGAGAACTTGAGAATTTCAGTAAAGAACTGAGTATTTAGAGGAGAAGGACGTTCATACCTCTAAATGTGAGTTTCTCCTTGTTTAAAGCCAAGATTCTTGAAAATTCAATAAGCAAATGATAAGGATTTGGTGTAGGAATGATTAGAGATCAATTAGAGATTGAAATCTCATCTTTAGATGTTAAAATCAGAGGAAAAATGGCTGGGGAAATGTGTTTGGCTGAGAGAAAAGGGAGAGAAAATGAAGTGGGAAAATTTAACAAAAGTTAGTTAGGAAAACTAAAATATCCATTTCCCTCTTTTTCCTTTTATTAAATATCATTTAATAAATGTTTAATATTAAGTAAAATCTGGAGAAAACTCTTCTTGGGTAAATTAGCTCCTTAAAGATTCAAAGTTTCAATCCTTTTTAAAACAGTCACCAACTTTTCAAAAATTACATTTTAGTCACTAACTTGAAATGTCACATTTCGAAACCTCATTTTGTAAAATTTATTTCACCACTCTCTTATATATAATAAAAGAGGATTTTTAGATATTTTTCCATATTTTTAATGCATCCCGAACTAGGCTTTCCCTAAAATCACCTTTTATATTCGAACCGAAAATCCGACCGGTCCGGTTCAAACCCAAAACTTCTAAGCCCAAAATTGGGGTGTTACAACTCTCCCCCTCTTAGGAAATTTCGTCCTCGAAATTTCAACCGGCGAAAAGAGCACAATTAAGCTTCTCAAATCAACCCACAAGGCAACACAGGAGACTTAACCACCACTGAACACTCTCCACACAAAACTCTACCAACCCAACACCACCACATACTGTTCACAGATTCCAGAACACTCAGATGTTAACCACATCTTAACCTTTCACACTTCCAGACTGCACAAAACCCCAACAACAACCTGAAGAACCTCCAAACTTTTACAGCATACACCATCTCAGCTCATAACTCCCAAAACTCGTACACATGATGACACCAACCAATCCAGTTCAGCCACCATGTGACCCACAACCTTCACTGCTTCTAAAACCCCTTGCACAACTGCTCAACCTCTTCCAAAGGTTACCACATCAAGTAAAAATTCTTAAGCATCAACTGCTTATTCAAACTTCTCAACGTATTGATGACATTCTTTCACATCCGCTGCTATCATCACCATAACGACTCACCAGGACTACTCACCTAACACCCGAAAATCACGTCACAAAACCCCAAACTTGACTCCGCCAGCCGTTCACACCCCACCAGCCGACTTCAAAAGGAAATTACTTATGTACAACTAGCCTACCACTTCTCACAAGAACCCGTCCAACCAACAACGGCCCTTGAACTTACATTGCCTTTCCACCTCAAGCTTTGACTACAACACTAGCCTTACCAGGACACCGCCCATTTTATACATACATATTAAGATTACGAAACTTCTATTCACCCAGGCCAACCTTTTTCTACAACCCACAACACAACCTCTTCACAACTCTTCGAAGGTTGCTACGAACCATCACCTACATAAACAACCCTTCTACTACAACATCAAGGCCAAGTTACCTCAGCACTTTGGAAACACATCCTGCAACATCACTTAACACCAAGAAACTACCACTTCTACTAGCTATTCACAACCACCTTGACTGATTCTAACTCTAACCGGTAATCTCCTCACCACCATACCGCTAAACTCTTTAAGCGCCAAACACTTTCCTTCTGTCAACATGCTATAACGCACTCACTATTACTGACAACTCACCTACAGCCCTCCATTACTTCTAATATTCTCCTAGCACCAAAACAACTTTTAAAACCCCCATCCAACCTAACCCTATCACAACAATAACGGATCCGACTAACTATTAGCGAGTGTGAACGTTCGTATGCATGGTCACCAATATGCCCTATTAATGCCTGATGTACATGCATGCAAAACCTCTAATGTCATGTCACATGTATGCATGGACCAGTACATATATAATATAGCATATAACAAATGATTTTAACTGTGCATGTATGTCGGTTCACACCCACCAATAACATCCTCAGAATCCGCCTAAAAACAACCTCTTACTTCACTTCTAACTTGACCAACTCCATCATTCTGACAACCCATTATCCACAAAATACTCACTAATACCCTCTTCACACTAAAGTTGTTTTCAAAACAACACCAACTACTACCCCAAACATGCTAGCAACGAGACCATACCCACTACGCAAGGTAAAACCAAACCGAAACCAAACTAAGATAACTAAGGCAAAGATTACTTAACAAGGTTACCTGTAAACACCTCACTACCCCGGAGCTTCAACAGACGAGCTCTCTTCCTCGCAGAACCATCATTCTCCAGCCGCACTGCTGCAGCATCAGCTAACACATTAACGTCATCACCATCTCCCCGCGGTAAAGAACCCTGACTATCACGAGCCAACTTCAAACAATTACGTCTCAAATGTCCAACAGACCCACAATTCCAACAGGTTTCATTCTCCAAGCTCCTCACACCTTTCTGCCCTTCCTGCCACCTTCGAACCTTGTCTCGGTCGTGCCCACGACCCTTCAGAAACCCTTTTGCTACCACTGAAACTGATTTCACCACTTGTGGACAATTTCGCTTCACACGCTCCTTAGAACCACAGTTCCAACAAACTCCCGCACCCCAACAACCTCCAACATGGCGCCCTCCACAACGGTCACACACCGGTAACTGAGCTACCACTCCTTGATCATGTAGCACTTGCCCCACATCTGCACTACCACCCAGATTCCGATTCAAGCAAAACCTTCTATCACGTAACCTCTTACGCTGACCGCTCCCGAGGTCAGTACCCACAGCTCTCTTGCTTAAACTTTTCTCACCTTCATAAACGGAAACCACACCCTCACGTTGCTTAACCCTTGAGAATTTCTCCCCAAGATACCTTTCATAAAAGGCAGACACAAAGAAGTCTCAATCTATATCATGGATATGCGATGCCACCGCCACAGATGTCCACCAGGCACAGGCGTCTTCCAACATCAATGAGACAACACTTCCCAGCTTACAAGCGTAGTCACAACCTTTCTGATCCAAAATCAGAATTACACTGGCCAACCAGGCCTCAAACGTCTCAGGTGTCGAACCATGATACTCCACAGCTCCCAAATCATGTAAACGCTGTTTTGACAAACTCGCACGTCTCACAGTCGGAACGTCTACAGGCCTCACTTTCGCCACAGCCTGAGATGTTCCCAACACCTCTTGAACAAAAGGTGATGAACTCTTCATCACAGAACCAGCTTCTTCCTCCTGCCTCACTACCTCAACTCCAGGCACTGTAGGCTGAAACGAAACACCTCCACCAAAAGGTGAATTCCACGCCTTAACAACCTGCTCTAAAGCAGCAACCATCTCACCTAACTGCCATTCTCTCATCGATTTCACCATGCTATTAACAACAAGCTATCATAACAAAACAAACAAAACGATCAGGCCAGCTTCAAGCAAGGATTCAAAACTCCAGTTACAACATAACACAATAGCTATAATAATAAGGCAATGGGTATCCCGAATTCCCCCTTTTACATGACATAACAGTCAATAAAAACATGGATATCACAACATCGAGCATATCAATCAACATACTTTGACCATACTCTCATCAAACAACATTCACTCGCAACAGCATAACATTAACATATCATACCCATTACACCTTCATCATTCATAAAATCAACCCACATCACCAGCATATCATCAGCACAAATCCACATTAGCTCAATGAAGATTCTCAAACAAAACGCATGACAAAAACATCAACAATTCGCTCACAGACACACATTTCAACCGACTTTCAACCACACATCAGAATAAACATTAAACACTTATTACAACAATTTACCATTTTCCCCAAGCATTCGCAACTCAGCTCTGATACCACCAAATGTAACCCCCTTAGCCCGGCCTAGACGGTTGACCCGGACTACGAAGATTACACGGGGAAAACCAAAGTCAACCCGAAAGTCAACCTTGATTAATAACCCTTTTTTTCTTTTTAAACTTGTCTAGATGCACATTAACCCTAGGCATTCTCTTGAGATAAGCATACTCAAAAATCACAGCAATCGGAAAACAATAAGGGACCCAATTGCACAAAATACGAATTTAGGGACCAAATTGCAAATTCTGAAAATTAAGAGGACTTTACCAATTTTTAAGTTACCATTATGAAATTAGTCATGTTTCATGCCTCTCTGCCAAATTTCATCTCAAACGGACATCTCAAACTCAAGCAATTGCACATACAAGAATCGGGACTAAAACGTAAAGCTTGCAAACCTCAAAACCATTCAAATTTTATGCCCAACGGTCAAGTGTTCCGAAACGGGTCTAGGCCGTTCAGGAACACCCCTTGGCAGTAGCCAAAGTGTTCAAAAACGGGTCTAGGCCGTTCAGGAACACCTAGGCCAAATCAAGGGCCTGTTTCGAAACAGGCAAGGGTGTTTCGAAACACCCTGCCCAGAAACAGCACATAGGCCTGTTTTAACACCTTTAAACCCCCATCAAACATGCTCCAAACCATTCCACAATAAATCAACAACATGCCAAGCATCATACCTACCAATTTGCATCAAAATCTAGATACAAAACCACCCCTATGTGCACCAACTCATTCAACACATCCAACACTCAATCATGCTTTTAAAACAAGAAGCATAGCATAACGACTTAAGAATAAGAAGATTCAAACGTTGCAAGCGTTAAACCACATAGTTCAAAATCATAAACCAAACTTGTCCAACATACACAATCTCATTAAACATCAACATAAGAGATTCTCCCCCCATTGCCTTTATTATCTATAGCTATTAACCGAGACATACATCTCAAGTGGAGCTCTCCTTGAATCCCTTGCTTCTCGCTGTCCCAACTTCAAATATCTGCATTGATGGACAAAAAGGAGCGTAAGCACATAATGCTTAGTGAGGAATGCTCAAAACCAAAACACCATCAATGCAACGAGTCATAAAACCTCTTTTAAAAGTAAACACAATTCGATAAACCAAAGCAATGTTTGAAAACCCCTTTTAACAACATGCTTTAAATCATGCATTGCTCAAACATGAAAAACCAACCATTAGCTTAGAAAAGCTAAGTAATTCACTTCAAAGCACAACCTTGCAAAACCATCAATTTAACCATTCCATGCATGAACATCCTATGCAAAGTTAAATACAAGATCCTTGGAAAACACTTCCACTTCACATTATACTTTTCTTATACTTGAAAATCATTTCAAAGCAAGAAACCTTTAAAAACCACTTACACCCTCAATTCCATCTCATGCATTAAGCAAATGCAACATATGAACCACAAAATCAACACTTGCATTACATGCCTTTTAAAACAAGCCTTCACAAGACTTCAATGCACTAAAGAGATTCCATGCACATATGTACCATTCTCAATAGAAGATAAACACTTGTACAAGTTAACAAGTAATACATGCGTTCTTAGAACATCACACACTTTCCATGCAACCATGCATTATTTCAAGCATCTCATGCTTCATTACATTCAAGAACATTATATTGGCTTCTAAGCGATAATTCACAAACCATCATAACACAAGACACAATCGGATACGAGGATTACAAGCATTGTCCCACACGCTTCATACACACTTCCGAACAACACAAGGTGGAGTTTAACGGTACAATCACAACCCCTCAACACCCGTGATGGAGTTTAACGGTACAATCACAACCCCTCAACATCACTCATCGGAAGTTGTATAATACACTAGCGAGAGCCGGAACACATCACAAGGCTTACACATGGAAGCTACCACAACCATTGTAATCACCTTAACCAAGCTCACACACGGGAGCAACCCTCCACCGTTGTGACGCTTAACAAAGTCCACCCATGAGAGCCAACCTCCATCATGGTGACTTTAACAAGGTTCACCCACGAGAGCCATCCTCCATCGTGGTGGCACTAAACCAAGCCCACCCACGAGAGCCATCCTCCATCGTAGTGGCACTAAACCAAGCCCACTCACGAGAGCCAACCTCCATCGTGGTGACACCAATTTCCTCAATCGCTAGGATTCATGGATGGAGTTTACGGTACAATTACAACCCCCTCGACATCCAAGGCGACTCAATTCACGGTGCACCCAATCCTATAGCCGGCTAACTATATCCGATTAAAGTAACCAAGAACCACTTACATCACTTGCCAATATAACCATTTTACCACATTAATCCATTGTTTTACAAGCATAACCAAAATGCCAAAACCACCAATTACCATCATCAATCCACTGTTTTTGAAGCATTATACAAAGGCATTAAACAACATGCAACACTATGCATCAATTCCACAATTCCAATGTACAAAACCAAGGATCTCTTACCTTGAGCATCCTTCACACATGGCTTTCAAAACCAGCATTAAACCACGCTAAAATATGCTTTCAAAACAGAATTTAAAACATGCAAATCACATGCATTGCATCCAACAATCACAAGTGCTTTAAAAACCAATTCATAACACAACCAAGAGAGAAATTCCATTTACTTACTCTTGAGCTTAGCTAAGTTGTTTAGACTTAAACTAAGCTCCCAAAACCTTCAAACCTTGGTTTTAAAGCTGAAAACCCAACTTCACTCACCGATACACAAAACTACGCTAGCCGATAAGCCTTCCAAGCATCCGAAACCCTCCAACGCTACCTCTATTGCTCACGGATCATTCTCCCCTGTTTCAAGCACATAACAACTGAGGATTAATGCATCATCATGCCTTAAAAACCCCAGCAACACAACTAAATTCGCTGCTCTTTGCAAATCCAACATTTCGGCTACCAAACACAACCGAAATCACCTCCAAACACTTCCTAAACTTAACCCAGCCAAGACCCATCACTTCTAACCACTTTTAAACATCAATTAACATCCAAAATGATCCCAAACACGTCCTTATACCTCCAGCATTAACAAAACATCAAGATCACCCCAAAAACCACCATTTTCACAAGTAAAAACTTAGGAAAATCAACCTATCCGGGATTGCATTGATTAAACCTCAATCACAAATCATTTATACATCCAATAAACATCAAAAATACATCTCAAATCACAGCCCAATCATTTAGTACGAATTTAATTAAAATTAAATCCAAATCTTGCATTTTAAGCCAAAATCAAGAACACAACATTAAAACCTTTATTAAAACTCAAATCAAGGATTGAGAACTTGAGAATTTCAGTAAAGAACTGAGTATTTAGAGGAGAAGGACGTTCATACCTCTAAATGTGAGTTTCTCCTTGTTTAAAGCCAAGATTCTTAAAAATTCAATAAGCAAATGATAAGGATTTGGTGCAGGAATGATTAGAGATCAATTAGAGATTGAAATCTCATCTTTAGATGTTAAAATCAGAGGAAAAATGGCTGGAGAAATGTGTTTGGCTGAGAGAAAAGGGAGAGAAAATGAAGTGGGAAAATTTTAACAAAAGTTAGTTAGGAAAACTAAAATATCCATTTCCCTCTTTTTCCTTTTATTAAATATCATTTAATAAATGTTTAATATTAAGTAAAATCTGGAGAAAACTCTTCTTGGGTAAATTAGCTCCTTAAAGATTTAAAGTTTCAATCCTTTTTAAAACAGTCACCAACTTCTCAAAAATTACATTTTAGTCACTAACTTGAAATGTCACATTTCGAAACCTCATTTTGTAAAATTTATTTCACCACTCTCTTATATATAATAAAAGAGGATTTTTAGATATTTTTCCATATTTTTAATGCATCCCGAACTAGGCTTTCCCTAAAATCACCTTTTATATTCGAACCGAAAATCCGACCGGTCCGGTTCAAACCCAAAACTTCTAAGCCCAAAATTGGGGTGTTACAATTAGAATGAAGTTCTTTATCAAATCCAAAGACTACAAGCTTTGGGATATTGTTGAAGAGGGTCCTTATGTGCCATAACGAAGTATGGCAGAATGGAGTGCGGATGATCGCAAGAAGATGGAGCTAAATATCAAGGCTTTGCATATCCTCTTTTGTGCATTTAGCCCCAACATTTATGAGAAGATGCTAAAGAAGTATGGGAGAAGCTTGAAGTACATACGAGGGAACAAACGAAGTAAATGAGACCAAGATCGGCCTCATCAACCACGAGTATGAGAACTTCAAGATGGAACCGAATGAAGACATCACAAAGATGTTCGATAGATTCTCCACCATCACAAATAGACTCAAAGGCAATGGAGAAATCATCCTGGAAGACAAGCTTGTCCAAAAGCTTCTTTATTCTCTTCCCGAGTCATGGGACTCAAAGAAGACTGCCATCATCGAAGCCAAAAATCTCAAGACCTTGAAGCTAGATGAACTCATGGGGTCTCTTCTCACTCATGAAATAATGAAGAAAGAAAAAGAAGAGGAGAAGAATAAGGAAGAGATAAAGAAGATGGGGAAGAAGAAAATCATGGAGCTAGGCATCAACGCGAGTGTCGTTGCTCTCAAATCCTTCACATGCCAACACGTTTATTTGAGTGAGGAGGAAAGTAAAGATGAAGAGATGGTTCATCTCTTCAAGAAATTCACCTGATTCATGAAGAGCGAGATAGCTAAATCCAAGCATGAATCGAAGAAGAAGATGAAGGATTCCCACAAGTCCAACAAAAAGGGATCATCTTCAAAGAAAGCATACGTAGCAAGATGGAGTGATGAAGACTCCACCGATAATGAGGTAGGCCACCTATGCTTCATGGCCCTCAATGAGGGGGAGGTAACTTCTAACTCATCTACTTCAAATTCTTATACATTTGATGAGTTACTATATGCCTATGATGATTTGCTTTTGGAATTTAAGGCATCATTTTCTAAAAATAAAAAAAATTGCTTTCAAATTTGAAAAAAAAATGATTTGTTTTCCAAAACAAATCTAGAGTTTGAAGCAAAAATTAGAGTTTTAAATTTACAAAATTTGATTCAAACGATGGAAAATGTCATCAAAAAGAAGTTGGTGATCTTAAAAAGGAAAAAGATTTGATTTTCAATGAACTTCAAAAGAAAAACAATTTGGGAAAATCAAACTTTTATGTGAGACAATCTAGTGCCCCTAGATTTTTGAATGGTAAAGTTTTTAGATGTATTTGGGTCCCAAAAGGACTAAGTTTTCAACTAAAAAGGATGAAATTGAAAAATGGATTCCTAAGGGGACAAAATTATGTGCTACTAACGTTTATGGATCCAAAGCAATTTGGATACTAAAAATTACTTGATTGTATTGTTTAGATGTGATAGAGAGTGATCAACAAGTCCAAATTTGAGGGGGAGCTCCATGCACACAAGGAAGAACACTTGAAGAAGGAAGGCTTCACATCCTCCCTTGGATTCAAGTGTGGTAAAATTAGTTGATTTTTTTTTTGTTTAGTTTTATTTCGTTTAATTCAACTAGTTTAATCATATATGTTGGACTAACATTGTTTGATGCTTTGAATAAGGGAGAGCCAATTTCTAAACCAAAGTTTTCAATTGTGTCAAAATTTTCAACCCTATGTTATTTTGAGCTTAAAGTCATTTAAATTCTTTTTGATATAACAAAAATGAGGATAATTAATTGTTTTGAAAAATTGATCTTTCAAGTGAATAAGGGGGCTTTACATGGTTTAATTTTTAAAATTCTCTTATTCAAATTTTTAAATACTAAAGGGGAGAACCCCTAACAAATTTTCAAGTTGGTTTTATTATATCAAAAAGGGGGAGATTGTAGAACTAAATATTTTGATATAATAATTAAAAAATGTTTTGGACAAAATTGAAAAGAATTTAAAGTAGGCTTTTAGTTAAAACAACTTGAAAATATGGTTAAGGGTCTTTAAAAGGCTTTGGAATGACTCAAAATGCTTTTAAAGTAGCCAAACCAGTGTTTTTCAAGAAGTCGTACCGATATGGTATGGTACTATATCGATACGCCTTAGGGTTTCAGCTATAGTGAAATTCTAGTAGCCAATACCCGTATTGATACGCTGTGTCCGCATCGATACGGTGTGTTTTAAATATCTAAGGGCTAGTTCGCGTACCGATACGCCTAACTACCCCCAACGGTCAAATTCCTAATGGTCTTTTAAATTGCAGGATCGTATCGATACTCTTGCTACGCATATCGATATGCACCATCTGGAAGTGCTCAACGACTATTTCCTTATCAGGACCGTATCGATACGATTTGAGAAGTATCGATATGCTAAGCTGCAGAACTGCATTTATGGTGGGAAATAAAGGCTTCAACGACTCTAATTCAAAGCCAACGGTCCTCAACGGCTACAAACTAAATTAGGAGTATAAAAAGGACCTCCAAGAATCAAGAGATGGTTAATGCTTCAATTGTAACAACATTATGATTTCAAATTGTATTTAGAGCTTAAATTGTACATTTCTAGTATATACAACATTTGTGAGCCAAAATTGTCAAATTTGCTCAAGTGTTTAGGATTGGGTGAGTGAGCTTAAGAGTGCAAACTATCTACATAGTGAGAAATTTAAAGTTTGCTCAAATTTCTCTTGTAAAGAGGGTTTACTCAAGCTTTGGGTTAGAAAGCTTTGAGTGTGTAAAGGTTGCCTCCTTAGCCTAGAAAAAGGGAAGAAATTCAAGAGTGAATTTGGTGAAATCCTTAGTGGAAAGATAAGGTAGTGGATGCAGATGCTTATTAGAAGGCCAAACCACTATAAATCCTTGTGTCCATTGTCCAGTTTTTACCTCCTACAAAATCACCCAAAATCCAACTTCTCCACCACTTGGCTATCTAAATCGGTTGAAGGAAATCGAACACAAGCCCAACAACTTTGAACTTAAATCAGTGATGTTCAACATGTTGAACTCAATTGGTCAATTTCGTGGATCACCTCATAAAGATACAAGGCAACACATTCGTGCATTCTTGGAAGTATGTGACTCCTTTAGACAACAAGGTGTGCATGAATATGTGTTGAATTTTAAGTTATTTCCTTATTCATTGCGTGATCGAGCACGAGCATGGTTGAGTGGAGTACCCACCGGTTCAATGGAGACATGGGTAGATCTATGCAAAAGCTTTTTGCATTGGTATAATCCACCCAACATGAATACCCAACTAAGGAATGATATCGCTTCCTTTCGTCTAGCTGATGATGAGTCGATGTACGAGTGTTGGGATAGATACAAGGGACTGCTTCACAAATGCACAAATCTTGGTTTTCAAGATTGTGATGTTCTACAATGGAGACACGGGTAGATCTATGCAAATTGTGATGTTCAACAATGGTGTTAATGCTCCCACAAGGATGATGCTAGATGCTTCAACAAATGGAACTTTTTTGGACAAGTCGCCTGAAGAAGCATTTGATATCCATGATAGGATAACAAACAATGAATACCAATTTCCCACTACTAGACTTGGAATGGGGAGGAAAACTCATGGGATACTTGAGCTTGATACTAATGTTTCTGTCTCAGCTCAATTTTCGGCCATTACAAATATGTTAAAGAATCTCCAACGTCCAAATGAGGTGAAGGAAGTCAAGTTCGCAACAACTTGTGTTCGTTGTGATGGAAGTCATCGTGTGAGCGAGTGCTCGAAAAACCATGAGTCTACCAACTATGTGGGGAACTATAATAGGAACAACAACCCCTACTCGAACACTTATAATCCATGATGGCGTCAACATTCTGATCTCTCTTGTGAGAATCAAGGAAACTACAATACCGGCAGCTCGAATCAGCAATAAAATCAGACTGAACCCCTAAGTTTTCAGGAAAATATGCCATGGCAAAATGACAACAAGGGTTCAGCCTCTTCATCAAACAACAATTCTTTGGAAGCTACTTTTTAAGACTTTATGACGTCTACAAAGGTTTTATTTCAAGAATATGAAGCGTCTATCAAGAGCCAAGGTGCGCTACTACAAATTTATAGCTCATCTTTGAGAGCTTTGGAAACCCAAGTAGGTCAAATAGCACAAGCTTTACAAGTTCGACCTCGTGGCAATTTACCTAGTGATACTGAAGTAACTAAACCTCATAGAAAAGAGTAGTGCAGTGCACTCACTTTAAGGAGTGGCACCCAACTTAACAAGGAAGATAAGTTTGGGGGAAGAAAGTAGATGATTCCATCCCTAAGACTGTACAAGAAGAACCTGAAATGCAAGAAGATTCAGCTCTTGAGAAGGACAAGAATGAGGGCTCGACAAGTGAACCTACTGATGGAAGATAGAATTTTGCTACAACAAAAGATAGACCCCCACCAGTAGAGGAAGAAGTCAGACCCCCACCACCCTTCCCTCAAAGATTGAAGAAGCATAACGAAGACCTTCAGTTCAAAAAATTTGTAGATATTCTTGACCAATTACACATCAATGTCCCATTTTTGGAAGCCATTGATCAAATGCCCACTTATGTGAAGTTTCTCAAGGATATTGTCACGAAGAAGAGAAAGGTTGAGAAGTTTGAGACTGCTGCTACAACAAAAAAGTGATATTTTATGTTGAGCAGTTTGCCACCTAAAAGGAATGATCCAGACAGCTTCATCATCCCATGTTCAATAGGTGATAATTATGTGGGGAGAGCCCTATGTGATCTTGGATCTAGCGTGAATCTAATACCCAAGTCATTATTTATGAAGCTTGGTATGGGAAACGCAATGCCTACCACTGTTATTTTGCAATTAGTTGACCGATCCATTTTTTCAATAGCTTCGTCACATGATAAGAGCATGTGTTTAGACGACTAATGGTAGCGCCACATGTTTATTTATCTCTCATTATTTCTTGTACTAGCTTGCATGCTTATGTTTATGATTAGAATGAAGTATAATAGAGTAGATGTGTACCACTGAGCTTTGTAAGCTTAACACTCAGAATCGTTGTTTCCGTGCGTAGGTTGGTAGATTGATCGGGAGGTCGAGGATCACAATCGATTTGGGATTCCAGCAAGCGGTGATGGCCAGAGTACGATACTTATATTTATTGGGCTGAGTATTCATAGGATCTTACAACTGTTGAGTCCATACACTCTATTTTGAAATACCATTTTAATATATGGTGTTTAAACATGGAGCTCCTAATTTGTAACACGATTTATATTTCTTATTTATTTCCATAGTTTATGAATGGTTTGATGTTTTTATTGACGGCTAAATCTATGATTTAAAAATGAAACTTTTGTTTGGTCAAATTTTGGGTGACTCGAATGTAGCGCTTCAGATCAGGATCGGGATCGAGAGTGTTACAACATACATTGGTATAGCAAGGCTAAAACACTCACTTCAAGCCAGAAAATTACACATCCAAAGCTCTATTCCACTACTTTTACCTTTTCTTTGGAAACGCGTTCACACAAAGTTTCTTTAGGAGCTTCAAAAAAAAAGAAAATACAAAACAAACCATGAACAATTTTCACTAAGGATTGAAATAAACTAAAATAATGAAAAGAAAGCATGGATGCAAAAAATGAATCCAAAGCTTACACCTTTCTTCTTGCCCAAGAAAGTTACACCAAATATCACCTCTTAACCATCCAAATTCTCCACCCTTCCAAATACGGTGATGAGAAGTCGATAAAAGAGAGGAAATTGGACTAGAATCACATGTAAATAATAGAAGATTAGTTTGTAAAGAATTCCAATAAAAAGGTTAAGAAAACTGAAATGGTGAGTAGCTTTTCTGATGGTGTAAAATTAATATTCATCGATTCAAAGGTGATCCAATGGCTAGAAATAAGTTTTGATGGTCAATTAATATGATTATAATGCTTGGAAACAATAGATTTGAGTTCTGAAATTAAAAAAAAATCACCTCCATGTTAGTTGGTGTCGTCGATACCAATATCAAGGATTGTCTAGACTCCAAGTACATGATCCTATTTGTAGTGGCGAAGCTGTGTTTTATGTAGGAGGGGCTCTTGTCCCACACACAATTTTGCTTTTTACATATATATTTCAATAATGTATTTTTTAATTTACGTTCAATTTTCAAACATTTATATTTTACTCTCAATTTATAATTTTGATTTCATCCATGCATATTCGTCGACAATATATAAACCATCGTCTATGAACTAGAAACCTACCCTTGACTCTCTCGCGGATCAAATTGGGCACCCAAATTAGACTACACTTGATGAAGGCCACAAAGTTGTAAAATCATAGCTCATAAAAAGCTTCCATAATCGGCGCGTTATCACCCGTTCAAAGATTTACTGTCGGTGCTAACCTATTATCATTGCTTAAGACTTTTGCATAAAAATATTTTGATACACAAGCTTGTATAAACTTTAGTTTACACAAGCCTTTCAATTTAGGGTTTAGAGATTTATGTTGTGGTTTAGGGTTTAGAAGTTTAAGTTGTAGGATGTAGAATTTAAGGTTTATAGTTAAAATTTAGAGTTTAGGGTTAGAGTTTAAGGTTTAGATTTAAGGTGTTAGATTTAAGAAATATAACCCATAATTTATTTGGCCAACTTAGAGGGGAGAAGAAAATAGAAAAGGCAAAAATGAAGGATTTGAATTAACTTTTTGGGCTTTTTTATTTGATTTGAGCTGATTGGGAAATACATAGTCCAATTTTTCCATTACATCTTATATTATGACCAAATTAAAACAAAATATAAAACTTGATTAAACCTATTATCATACCAAATTATTATCTCACATCATCTTACCTTAATTCTTTTTTCTTTAACCCCTCCATCCAGTTCTTTAGTTGACTAATCTAGATCGGGTATTGTAGATGTTCAATTATGAGGTCGATCCTCCCAACCTAATTTACTCCATTCACAACGTTAAGATTCAAATTCATGGCATTGTTTAAGAGATCTAGTGCCTCGTCCCACTAGACCAATTGATTATTTGTATCTTTCCTTAAATTTTTAATGACTACGAACAAACTTGTTATTTTTTAAATCGGTGACTATTTTGTAACTTTTCATAGTTGGTAACTCAACAAAAAATAATCTATAGTTGAGGGACTATTTATATAGTTTACCCTTTAATAAAATTTACAGAAAACGTTGATTTATGTTTTTTTTATATATTTAAAATCAAATTTTAAATCATAAAAAAATTGTTAGAAAAAAGATAAAAACCAAAAAGAAAATTTTGAACTATAGTACTACGGTTCCTCTAGATTCTAGGGTTTCTCTTTCATTTTCTACTAAAAAAGCCAGGGGAGCGGTTCCTTCCGATATTTCCCCCCCTCCGCTCCCTTTCTCGCCAGTTTTCCTTCAACTTTCTTGCCAATTTTCCCATGCTTTTCCTTCCCGCCAAACAGATCTCTTCTTCGAACCTTTATCCCCAACCCTATTTCACCTCCAAAATCCCCCATTTCGTCTTATCATTTTCCGTTTCGCGTCTATAAAATTACAACTTTGCCCCCAACCCAATGCAGCTCTCTGATTCCACCGACATCATTGAGACCCTCCCGGAGATTCCCGACCAAAACCCCAACCAACAAAAAGACGAAAACGACGACGACGCGAGCGACACTAATAGCACCGCCAAAACCGCCGCCGTCGAAGGCATCAATGCTCACGACAACAACACCACCGACAATGATTGTAGTAATAGTTGTACGGAAGAAGAAACAGTTCTCGATGTTTCCGGAAAAAGCCTGGAGTTTTCTATATTGGGAGACTCGAAGGAGTCCGTGGACGTTCTTTATTTGTACAAGAACGTGTTCAATTTGATTCCAAAATCTGTTGGGGCATTCAGTCGGTTAAGAAATTTGAAGTTTTTCGGGAATGAAATTAATTTGTTTCCGGCCGAAGTGGGGGGTTTGGTAGGGTTAGAGTGTTTACAGGTGAAGATATCTCCCCCGGGGTTCAATGACATGTCTTTAAGCAAGTTGGAAGGGTTGAAAGAGCTGGAGCTTAGTAGGATTCCACCTCGATCTTCAGTTTTGACTCTCTTGAGTGAGATTTCTGGGCTTAAGTGCTTGACAAAGCTTTCCGTTTGTTATTTTTCTATTAGGTATGTGTTCTACCAACTCTTCTGGCTAATTTATTTTAAGTTATATTAATATTTTGGGTTATTTTTTTCAGCATATGTTTTCTTTGTTCTCATGGAATGTTATTGTAGTGAAGGAATTTTTTTGGTTTGTTCGTTCCATTAGTTGATATTTTTCAAATTTAAAGTGTGAATCTGATAAGGAAATCTTGTGCTTCTAATGTTACGAAGCCTCAAATTTGCATAGGAAATAAAGGAGATTTGAGTAGTGAATAGTGTTATGTAAGATTATGCTACGCTACTGTCAATAGTGGTAGTAATACTTGCTACTATTATTAATGCTTAAGTTTTTGATAATGTATTTGGATGAACTGTAAAGAAAGCTAAAGACATTGCCTTTTTAGGTTCCCCATCAATTATCCTGATGGGGTGGATATGTGGGTGTAAAGAATGCAAAAAAATGTATGACCTTTTGTGTTTCTTCTTCTTGCAGATACCTTCCTCCAGAAATTGGATGCTTAAAGAATTTGGAATATCTGGATCTGTCCTTCAATAATATAAAGAGTTTGCCAACTGAAATAAGTTATTTGAATGACTTGATTTCGTTGAAAGTTGCCAATAATAAATTGGTGGAATTACCCTCGGGCTTGTCTTCATTGCAAAGATTGGAGAACTTGGATTTATCAAATAATAGGTTGACATCACTGGGTTCTCTTGATCTTAGCCTGATGCATAACCTTCAGACTTTGAATCTTCAGGTACTTATCATAAACGAAGTCTTAGATGGATCTCTATCCTGTAATCTCTTGTAATGAGTTCAAATGAGCAATTTTACTCAAAATTGTCATCGCCTGTTATTTGCTTGTCCTGACCGGTTTAGGTAGTCCTAACTTGAAGCCCTTCCCATATGATTCTATAGGATGCAATCAATTTCATTTTGACTAACGTTTTATTTCAAGTTGTATTGGAATGCTATTTCTACTTTAGCAGTAAAATGCTTTGGTGGTAAACTGATATAGACACTATTACTTTGAATTGGATTATATATTAATTGGTTTGTAACTTGTTTGTCACATTGTATTTATTTTGTGTGCTTGGTTTGCGTTGCACTTGAAGATAGTTGCCATTAGTATTTTCCCTGTTGTCCTAAGCCCTAAAGATGTTCCATTTTACTTGGGATATGCTAGTTTTCAACTCATGCTATTTTACTTGGTATCTGTGCTTTGCACAAAGTATGCAATAAGTTCCAATTTCTGTTTCTTTTTTGGATTTGTTGATGGTAATAGGTAGTTTTTGAAGCTAACCTTGTTCCCTGTTTTCATCCATCTACTCCATTATCCAGTACAATAAAATTGTAAGCTGTTTTGAAATACCTTCTTGGGTATGCTGCAATTTGGAAGGAAATGACAAAGGCACATCTAGTGATGATTTCACCAATTCAGTTGAAATGGATGTTTATGAAACTTCTGCTCAGGATACTGATGGAAGTGTTTCTTATAATGGTAAGGTGTTCATTTTAAGTTTTAGTTGCATGATATTTCTCTCTTAACTTTTCTCATGATATTATTTTCCATTCTCCTACATTGTGTTTACCCAATAGTGAAGTTAAATTATTCCATTCAAATTTGAAACAGGTTCTCATAAGACCTCATCAAGCATGTTAACTGTGCCATTGGCCAATGGTAGATGTTTTGCATCTCGGAGATCAAGTAAACGATGGAAGAGAAGACATTATTTGCAACAAAGAGCTCGGCAAGAACGTCTAAATAACAGCAGGAAGTGGAAAGGGGAAGGACATGGTGATGTTTTTACTTTGAAGGCCGGTGGAGAAGTTCCAGGTGATAATGATCTTCTGGCCTCGGACACTGGTGTGGATGATGCATCTGAACAACTTATAGGAAAAGATGCTGATAATCCATTACTTCTGCTTGAAGCCAAAGATGACAAAATAAGTAATGTTAGACATGAGGATGATACACATAGTTATAAAAAGGGGTTTGATGTAAAAAATAGTACCTCGGTTGGTTATAAATTGAGAAGTAAAGGAAGTGAAGATGAATGTTCTCAGCTTGATGCATCTTTGCCCCTGCCAAGAGGAGATATTGAACATAATGAGGGTTCATCCTCAGAAATATCCAAGTTTAATTTTAAGTCGAAAAGGCATTCTGATAGGGATCTTAATAATCCAAAACCATGCAAGTCTCGGAAACCAATAGATTATTTCTCCAATTTATCACAAAAGTATAGTACCACTTCGTTTTGTGGAACTGAAGACTACGTACACGATGGGTTTTATGATGCTGGGCGCGATCGTCCCTTTATGCCCTTGAGTAGCTACGAGCAGATTTTTAATCTCGATTCACGCGAAGTAATTCTTATGGACAGGTAATTCTACATATGTGAGTAGGACTTAAGTTGCTTTGCAAATCAAGAGTACTAGATTCTGCTTTAGGGGTTTGCAAATAATATTTCTGTTCTTCTAGTTGATTAATAATTATATCCTTTTCTTTAGGGAAAGAGATGAAGAGTTAGATGTGATTGCTCTCTCTGCTCAAGCTATGGTATTTCATTTGAAGCATTTGAATGGTTTATCTAAAGATAAGGAGCGGGTTACTGTTGATAACTTCCAGATAGCGACCTTGCTTGCACTTTTTGTATCGGATCATTTTGGTGGGAGTGATAGAAGTGGTATTGTAGAAAGGACTCGGAAAGCAGTATCTGGTTCCAACTATATGAAGCCTTTTGTTTGCACCTGTTCCACTGGAAATAGTGACAGTTCTAGTGCATCTAACAAGACCTTGGATACCGTAGAAGATATTGTTTTGTCTGAGCTCTGTGAGAGATCTTTACATTCAATAAAGTCGAGGCGCAATTCCATTGTTGTTCCTATTGGCACTCTTCAATTTGGTGTGTGTAGGCATAGAGCACTGCTCGTGAAGGTGACTTTCACTTCTCTTTTCATTTTTCTTGGTATTATCAATTTAGTTTATTGTCGTCTTTTTATTAAGACCTGGTATGATATCAACTGCTGCAGTATTTATGTGATCGAATGGAACCACCGGTTCCTTGTGAGCTTATCAGGGGCTACTTGGATTTTATGCCCCATGCCTGGAATATCATTCCCCTAAAGAGGGGTGACTCATGGGTTCGCATGGTGGTTGATGCTTGTCATCCGCACGACATACGTGAGGAGATGGATCACGAATACTTTTGCAGGTGAATTTCTTGATGCAAATATTCTTAGATGTCTGTATTTCAAAAGTGTTTTTGAAGATTTTCTTCTGCTTCTAGCATATTTTGTAATACAACCATTAGTTTGATTCAGAGATTTGGTCTGATTGTACCACTGCAGGTATGGAATCTGGAAAGAGAGCTTATAATGTGTTAATTTTTCTTATAACTATTAGCTATAATTACTAGCTGAGCCAATAAAATTTCTTTTGAATATTAGTTGTTCCTTTTTTCTTGTGGAGATAACATGGATCTGTGTGTTTTAGGTTAGAGATGGTGCTGTGAAAAGAGTCTTATCTTTTCATGGTTCTAATAGCTATCTGCTTTCTGTTATAGATACATACCACTTAGTCGGACAAAAGTATCTCTTGCATCTGAAAGCCTTCCTGTCTCAAGTTCCTTCCCTTCTATGACCACAAGTGATGAAATTGAAAGAGTGGCCACCAATTCTCTCGTTCGATGCAAATTTGGATCAGTGGATGCTGCAGCAAAGGTTTGTTATCTTTCTTGTCAGGTTTAGATTGTAATGCTGGCAATAGGGATTTGAAGAATTTTAGATTCTTTAATGGTTTTTGAGATATACGACTTAAGTGGTTGTTTTTTATGCAGAATTTCCTGTCATGACGTTCTCATGCCTTTTCAGTTAACTTCTAGTTTATTTTTAGCTATTAATTTTTGTTTAATGTGTACTTGCAGGTTCGTACTCTAGAAATAAATGGTGCTTCATTCGATGAGGTTAAAAATTTTGAGTACAGTTGCTTGGGGGAAGTAAGAATACTGGGTGCTTTGAAACACACATGCATAGTAGAAATGTACGGACATAAGATATCTTCAAAGTGGATATCTGTTGGGGATGTAGAACCAGAACGTCGAATCCTGCAGTCTGCAATTTTAATGGAGTACATAAAAGGAGGATCTTTGAAGGTGTACTTATATTTTAATTATGCTACCTCATGGTTACATAATTTATTCTTTATGCTACCTCATGGTTACTGGATTTGTATTTGAACCTGATTACCTTGTTGCTTATGAGCAGGCTCATATTGAGAAACTAGCTAAAGCTGGTGAGAAACATATCCCAGTGGATTTTGCATTGTGCATTGCACGTGATGTTGCGTCTGCACTGGCAGAGGTGCACTCAAAGCACATTATTCATCGTGATATAAAAAGTGAAAACATTCTGATTGATTTGGATGCGAAGAGAGTTGATGGGAGCCCTATTGTGAAGCTCTGTGATTTTGATAGAGCGGTACCTCTTAGGTCTTTCCTGCATAGATGTTGTATTGCCCATTTAGGTATACCTCCTCCTAATGTTTGTGTTGGAACACCTCGTTGGATGGCTCCTGAGGTTTTACGTGCAATGCATGAGCCTAATCCTTATGGACTGGTAAGTTTTATCCCTCGCCATTTTCAGCAGTGATTTTTGAACTGATATGTAATTCCTTGATTTGGTGAAAAATGACTCGAGTAATATGTAAATCGTTTTGGTGATAAAGAGAATATGATTTGCTTGGTATGTTAATGTGTATATGCATAGTAGAGATATGAGGGGTAGGGAGGGAAGTGGGTAGAGTGTTAATGAACATAACGTTCGATGAACTGTTCGTATAACGTTTGTTTATGTTCGTTTATTTTATTAAGCTAAATAAACGAGCGTGAACAATTTTTTTATGTTCATTTAATAAATGAACGAACACGAATAGAGGTGTGTTCGGTTCGTTTATGTTCACGAACAAGCTCGTTTATTGGCTCATTTGAAAGCTCGTTTATTGACTCTTTTCCCCGGTTCCCCTTTTCCTTGTATGTTTTTTACATTTTAAATATTGGTGAAGGTAGTTAAATTTTACACAGTTTGAACTTCAGAGTTCAAACTGTGAAGCCTGAGGAGCTTAAGGACTAGTGGCATAATTTCCATTTTTCTTTGGCTTTGTTTTATTTAGTTGGCTTTCTTATTTATTTTTTTGTTTAGTTAACATTTCTGAACATATAAACGACATGTTCGCGAATGCTAAACGAACCAAACACACACCTTACAAAAATAAACAAATGAACATGAACCGAACATGAATACCTTCAAAAATAAACAAATGAACACGAACACAACCTTGTTCGTTCAAGTCCGGTTCATTTCCAGTACACCCTACATAGGTATAAGCTTGAAGTGATGTTATTTGCTATTTCTGCTTTGAGTGGATTTGTTGCTTGGTTCTGTATTTTACACAAACTATATTGCTTATGTGGATGTGAAGTCTGTTTCTAACTGGTTGCAGGAAGTGGACATTTGGTCATTTGGATGCCTGCTTTATGAATTGTTGACTCTCCAAGTTCCTTATTCTGGGTTATCAGAGCTGCACATTCATGAACTTATTCAGGTATTGGCAATAGTAAATTCTGAGCTGATCATGTCTCCTCGATACCTTTGACCTAAGCAGGTTGTTTCTTCTGATCTATATATGCAGATGGGCAAACGTCCAAGACTACCTGAAGAGCTGGAGGTATTGGAATCATCAACTGAAACTGCAATGACCCAATCTGGAACAGAGGCTGAAACCGAGACAATTAGATTTCTTGTTGATGTCTTCCGTCAGTGTACAGAGGAAAATCCGGTTGATCGCCCAACTGCCGACGACCTTCATAATATGCTGCTCAAACACACAAATGATTTCAGGAATTCTTAATAATGTATAGGTTGGCCAATTATAGTAATCATTGCCTCTTATTGTTAGCCTGAAAATGTCATTTCATTATATATTTAATGGCTGTTCCATTGAGGATGAGATGTTATTGTCAAGGAATCAAGTACCCTCACCTGTAGTTGTGCTAACTAGGATTAGCAAGGAATTAGATACATCCAGCAGGGTTGTCTGTAATGTTATTGAGATGTGTAAATTTTTGTAGGTAGTTAATTTTGGTTGTCCAATCCATAGTGTTATCAAATGAACCTGTAGCGCAATTTACAAGTACGCCAGAGTTGTGTACCAAACCTCCCCGTTTTTTACTTGTACTATTGAAGACGAGTACTTTGAGAATGTGGTATGCCTTCATTTTTTATATTCCACCACTCTACCTGGAATCTTGCACAATTTATTTGTTTTAGTTGAATTTAAATAGATAATTTGTTTTATTTTCTAGACTTGGAAGTGTGTGATTAGTGTATCAATTAAGACGTGGGGGATTCAACCATTACCCCCTACCGTTCTCTTCACGAAAAAAAAAAGCAGTTCTCCCTCTTTTCCTTTCCAACTATCATACTAATGGATTAAAGCATTAGTGAGATTAGTAGATGGGTTGTGTGCAATATGTTGTTATTTTAAGAAGAGATTTTGGGTTCGAACTTTAGAGACGACATTGTTGAAAGAAATATTATGAACTCCGAACATAAATTATAAAATAAAAAAGCATTAATGAAATTAAAAAGAAAACAGAGAAAGGGTTCAAGTCCCTCTATCTCCTATTTCATAATACGACTAAAATTCGTCGACTTTAGAAACCGTGAGGGTTCAAGTCCCTCCATCTCCCATTTTTTTTTAACACTTGGGACCATTAATTCAATGAAGGGAAGCGATTACATTCGGGTATTTCAGGAATGCATCATCGCTACGGCACGGCTACCCCAGATTGACTGGGCAACAATGGACCCAAATCCAAACAAAATCCACTTGTTTCCCAGATACAACTGGTCTCCTAAATACCTGTCATCGCAGATATAAGTACCGACTATTGGACTATCAAGATCACCCCCACAATCTGGATGGAAAACAACCAAGTCTTCATGGAATCAGTGGTAGAACTAAAAAATTTTAATTGTGATGTCAGAATTTAAAGTGAAGAATAAAAATTTTCTATTCATTTTAGTGTCCCTATATATATACAACACTAAAAAAGCTAAACAATACATCTAACCTTAAACCTGACCCAAACTTTAAATTCAATTATTTTAATGTTAGGACATACATAGGGACACCAAAAAAAGCCATAAAATTTCTATTCTAAAGTGAATAAAAGACAAACAGTGAATGTCAATATTGTTGAGTGGATCAAAGCCAAGACGAGGTGAATTGAGTTTTTAAAAATTTGGAAGTGAAGTGGAATGAATAAAAATGAAGAACAAGACAATTATAGTGGTTCAAGTTCCAAATGAACTCTACATCCACTACCTTAGCTCTCACTAAGGATTTTCCAACAATTCCACTAATTGATCTTCCCCTGTTCCAGGCTTAGGAGAAAACCTTTACAAAACCGGTCAATTTTCTACCCAAAATTGGCCAAACCCTCACTAGGTTTCAAAGAAGAAATTGAAGGCAATAAGAATGTCTCTCAATACAAATTTATCCATTGAATACAAGCACTCAACCCAAATTGAAATACTAGATAAGAATTACACTCAAAGACAATTTGAGGTTTTACAAGAATAAGACTTTTGGCACTTGAGCTTGGATTTTGTGTATAGATGTTTCTCTTAGATGCAATAGTTGTTGCTGGTCTTCAAATGACTTTTTTTATACATTCTTCATTGATTATAGCCGTTTGGGTGGTTAGGAAATTGATTATAGCCGTTGGAACCCTCTCTTTCCACCATAAATGCACTTCTACAGCCTACCTATCGGTACTCGAGGAGGCGTATCAATACCTGTCTTAAAAAAAGAGCCGTTGCACAAATATAAGAGAGGCGTATCGATACGCGTTCATGTGTATCGGTACGAGTTAGGGAACCGTTTCGATACGGGCAAGACTGTATCGATGTAATTTTTCCAACATAGCCCATTAGAGGAATTCGTATCGATACGAGTAAGATTGTATCGATACTCATTAACCACCTCTTTAAAATTTGGTTACCTACCAACAGACAAGACAATAGTTGAAATATTTAAAGCTCTGAATTGTTAAAATATTTTAAACCGTATCGGTACTCGATTCAAACTCCTTGAGATTTTATAGAAAGAGCGTATCGATACAGATGAAATCTGTTTCGATACCCTGTTTCGATACGGTAAGTAGCGTATCGAAACGATTGTCTCTAGTAGCCAAGTTTCTAAAAAAGGTATCGATACGGTAAGAAGTGTATCGATACTCATAAACGTTTTTGAGCAATTTGGCATTGGAACACTTAGAACAAGTTTAGGAGTTTGAGTTTTTCAAACTAGAGCAAAGCCTTGTTGATTTGAAACCTTTTGAGGGACTTAAAAATTCATTTCAAGTTTTACAATTTGGTCCTTAAAATACTTTGTTATATCAAAATCAAACATATGTTTTACAATCTTCCCCTTTTTGATATAACAAAACCAAAGCGTAAAATTTTTAAGTCTTTTGAAAAAACTTTGGAAAACAACTCCCCCTTAATGTTAGCTAGGTAAATTTTAAGTTTAAGTTTTAAGTGAGCTTGTGAACTTCCATCTCCCCCTTTTTGTTAGATCAAAATAAGAGACATAGGCTATAAAGGCATAATAATAAACCAAGCAACATTTAATAGATAATCATAAAGTTCATAGATTAAAGAAATATCAAAATAAAATCCAAACAACAGAAATCAAAGCATAGGTTTTAAATGACAAACTTAATCCTAAAAACATAAATCAAAGTGCATGAAAGTAAATCCTAAGATGGCATGAATGAGATGCAAAGACTAATCTACTACTCGTCTCCATCACCATCTTCATCTTCATTGGCATCATCGTTCCTCCTTGATTGACGCCATTCATCATGGAAGGCCGTAAGAGAGACATTCATCGAATTGTGCTCGGCCTCAATAGAAGAGATACACTTCTCCACATTAGTTATGCGATCTTCTAAGCTTGTGAAGCGAGTATCAATGGCGGCAAACCCGAAATTCATGACTTGATCAATAGAACCAATTCTCGTGCGTAAGCTTGTGAATTGTTCATTAAGATAGGTCATGAGAGAATCCATGGATGGAGGAGGAGGTGCTTGAGGAGCTACGAGAGGATTTGCAATCTATTCGAGTATAGCATCACTAGGAAGCTTGGAAAGGCAAATCCAATTACCATTGAAATAATGAAACTTGCCCCGAGAAAGAGACCTCTCATCAATAGGATCGGTGAGTATTTGCCTCTAAAAGGCCTAAACCACCAAGTGATCATCAAATGCAAGATGTGGTCATGAGCATTGAGAACGGTAACGGATCCCCCCAAAACATGTCCAAGAGCATCCTCACCATCAATACCCTTATCCTCAAAACCAAAAACATCACAAAGGGTCTTGACATCAACGATAATCTTCTTGCCCATAAGATAGGAATTAACGACAATGACAACACATTTGACATTAGCATAAAAGATCAAAACCAAATTTCGAAAGAAAAACCCCGGGATTTGAAGAAACTCCATAAACTTCCATTCTTGGAGAAATGGTAAATAAGCAAACTTGAAACGCTCTGAATTGAGAAAAGGAATGGAATTTACCCTTTCCGGTCGAATCTTGTAGTTTTGAAAAGATTGAAAATAGTTGAGTTCACCGGGAGTTCGAAAGCACCTTTGATAAATTAAGGTCAAATTCGGGTGAGTGCCACCACTGGAATTTGATCCTTTGCCAACTTCGGTAGTAGTGCGTGCTCTCTTTTTAGGTCCCATAGTCTAGAAAAAAATTAATCAAAACAATGTATGTATGCATTAATTTTCACATTCAACCCCATGGATAAATCAATAATTAAGGTAATTTTTTTTGAAAGATAAAACTGTAGAACTAGTGTTTTGATATAATAATTGAAAAATGTTTTGGACTAATTTGAAAAGAATTTAAAACTTGGTTTTAAGTCCAAACAACTTGAATTTATGTTTGAGGTATTTTAAAAGGTTTTTGGCAAGATTTTTCATGCTTTTAAACAGCCAAACTTGTGTTTTCAAAGTGCCCGTACCGATACGGTCTAACCCGTATTGATACATTTTTTTGCCCAGTTTGGTCACTGCCAAAACCCGTATCGAAACAGGCTTGGCCGTCTCGATACGTTGAGGGATCGTATCGAAATGCCTAGTCAGCGTATCGATCCCATTTTAACAACCCAACGGTCATATTTCCCAACGGTCTTTTAAACATCATACCGTACCGATACGCCCTCAAGCGTTTCGATACGCCTAGGCTTTGCAAGAGCCCAACGACTAGTTTCTGATGAAGGTCGTACCGATACGGGTCCAAGCGTATCGATACGGAAGGCTGCAGAACATCATTAATGAAGGGAAATAAAGTCCTTAACGGCTCCAATTTATCCCCAACGGCTAGTAACGGCTACAAACTCAAAGAGGAGTATAAAAGGGACCTCCAAGCATCAAGTAATGGTTAATGCTTCAATTGTCAATCAACTAATGATCAAGAATTGTCTTTGTACTTAAATTGTCATTTCTTTGTATAGACAAACACTAGTGAGCCAAAATTGTCAAATTTGCTCAAGTATTTGAGGTTTTGGGTGAGAGCTTATTTGTGCAAACAATCACCTATTAGAGGGATTTAAGTTTGCTTATCTTTTCTCTTTGTAAAGAGGGTTTGATCAAGGCTTTGGGTAGAAAGCTTGATCGGTGTATAAGGGTTTCCTCCTAATCCTAGAAAAGGGGACGAATCAATAGTGGATTGATTGGAAATCCTTAGTGGGAAGCTAAGGTAGTGGATGTAGACCTTGGTTAGAAGGTTGAACCACTCTAAAATCATTGTGTCATTTATCTTTTAGCTTCCACACCACATCCACCCAAAATTCCACCTCTCCACCACTTGGTGAGCAAGATCGGTTGAAGGAATCGAGCACCTCAAAACTCAACAATTGGTATAAGAGCTTGGCTCAATCGAAGGGGATTAACATCATATTGAGAAGATCAGGCAAGCTCAATCATCATTTCACACAACCGACTCAATGGCGCAATCCATCGACAAACCACCCTTCTTTGACGGAACTCACTATGCACATTGGAAGATAAAGATGAAGTTCTTCATCAAGTCAAGAGACTACAAGCTATGAGACATAGTCGAAGATGGTCCGTTCGTGCCTGAACGAAGCAAAGCGAAGTGGAGTGCCGACGATCGCAAGAAGATGGAACTTAATTGCAAAACCTTGCACATCTTCTTTTGTGCATTTGGCCCAACCATCTATGAGAAGATGTCTTCTTGTGAGAGTGCCAAGGAGGTATGGGACAAGCCTGAAGTCACATACGAGGGAACCAATGAAGTTAAGGAGACCAAGATTGGGCTCCTCACCTTAGAGTATGAGAACTTCAAAATAGATCCGGAAGAGAACATCGAGAAGATGTTTGATAGGTTCTCCACTATCACCAATGGTCTCAAAGGCTATAGAGAAGCCATCTCGGAGGAAAAGCTTGTTCGAAAGCTCATCTACTCACTTCCTGAGTCATGGGACTCAAAGAGGACCGCCATCATCGAAGCCAAGAATTTGAAGACCTTGAAGCTTGATGAACTCATGGGGTCACTCCTTACTCATCAAACCATGAAGAAGAACAAAGAAGATGAGAAGAAAAGGGAAGAAATTAGAGCTATGGGAGAGAAGAAACTCAAGGTGCTTGGCATCTATACCAATGCCATTGCTCTCAAGTCCTCCACTTGCCATCATGTTGATACAAGTGAAGAGGAGGATGCAGAAGAAGAGATAGTTCATCTCTTCAAGAAGTGTGCCCCGTTCATGAAGAAAGCTTTGAGAGAGCTTGAACGAGAATCCATGAAAGAGGAGAGGGCAAGCACTTCAAGCCATAAGAAGAAGGCACATGTGGCTACCTGGAGTGATGAGAACTCCACCAACGATGAACAAGCCAACCTTTGCCTTATGGCCATCGAAGAAGATTCAAGGGTAACTTCTAATTCATGTACTTCATGTTCTTACTCTTTTGATGAATTACAAGATGCCTACGATGATTTGGTTTTAGAGTTTAAAAATCACATTTTGAAAAACAATAAGTTGATTTCAAAGTTAAAAATTCAAAATGATTTGATTTCTAAAACCAAACTTGAACTTGAAGCAAAACTCGAAGTGTTTGAACAAAAATGTTTTGATTTACAAAATTTGCTTCATAAAGTTCAAGAAGAAAAAGATTTGATTTCCAAAGAACTCGAATCAAACTTTTATGTAAGACAATCTAGTGCCCCTAGATTTGTAAAAGGAAAATGTTTTAGAAGTGTTTGGGTCCCAAAAGGACTAACCACTTCAACTAAAAAGGATGAAATTGAAAAATGGATTCCTAAGGGGGCTAAATTTTGTGCTACTAACGTCTATGGATCCAAAGCAATTTGGATACCAAAAATTACTTGATTGTCTTTTGCTAGGTGTGATGGAGAGTGACCAACAAGTCAAAATTTGAGGGGGAGCTCCATGCACACAAGGAAGAACACTTGAAGAAGGAAGGCTTCACATCCTCCCTTGAGTTCAAGTGTGGTAAAATCTAGTTGTTTTTTTATTTTATTTGATTTATTTCTTTTTATTTCAACTAGATGATCATGTATGTTGGACTAATATTTTTTTGATGCTTTGCGTAAGGGGGAGCCATTTTAAAACCAATTTCTTATTTTTGTCAATTTTTTTCTATTGTTATTTTGAACTTAAAAGTATTTTGAATTCTTTTTGGTATAACAAAAAGGAGGAGAAATGATTTGAAAAATTGATTTTTTCAATGAATAAGGGGGGGCTTTATTTGATTTCTTATCTTTAATCTCTTATTCACATTATTAAACTTAAAGGGGGAGAATTCCAAACAATTTTTCAAGTTGGTTTTATTATATCAAAAAGGAGGAGATTGTAGAACTAGTGTTTTGATATAATAATTGAAAAATGTTTTGGACAAATTTGAAAAGAATTTAAAACTTGGTTTTAAGTCCAAACAACTTGAATTTATGTTTGAGGTATTTTAAAAGGATTTTGGCAAGATTTTTCATGCTTTTAAACAACCAAACTTGTGTGTTTCAAAGTGCCCGTACCGATACGGTCCAACCCGTATTGATACCTTTTTTGCCCAGTTTGGTCATTGCCAAAACCCGTATCGAAACAGGCTTGGCCGTTTCGATACGGTGAGGGATCGTATCGAAACGCCTAGTCAGCGTATCGATCCCATTTAAACAACCCCAACGGTCATATTTCCCAACAGTCTTTTAAACGTCATACCGTACCGATACGCCCTCAAGCGTATCGATACGCCTAGGCTGGCAAGAGCCCAACGGCTAGTTTCTGATGAAGGTCATACCGATACGGGTCCAAGGGTATCAATACGGAAGGTTGCAGAATAACATTAATGAAGGGAAATAAAGTCCTCAACGGATCCAATTCATCCCAACGGCTAGTAACAACTACAAAATCAAAGAGGAGTATAAAAGGGACCTCCAAGCATCAAATAATGGTTAATGCTTCAATTGTAAATCAACAAATGATCAAGAATTGTCTTTGTACTTAAATTGTCATTTCTTTGTATAGACAAACACTAGTGAGCCAAAATTGTCAAATTTGCTAAAGTGTTTTAGGTTTTGGGTGAGAGCTTATTTGTGCAAACAATCACCTATTAGAGGGAATTAAGTTTGCTTATCTTTTCTCTTTGTAAAGAGGGTTTGATCAAGGCTTTGGGTAGAAAGCTTGATCGGTGTATAAGGGTTTCCTCCTATTCCTAGAAAAGGGGACGAATCAATAGTGGATTGATTGGAAATCCTTAGTGGGAAGCTAAGGTAGTGGATGTAGACCTTGGTTAGAAGGTTGAACCACTCTACAATCATTGTGTCATTTATCTTTTAGCTTCCACACCACATCCACCCAAAATTCCACCTCTCCACCACTTGGTGAGTAAGATCGGTTGAAGGAATCGAGCACCTCAAAACTCAACAAAAACAAAACAAAAAAGTTGAATAAAATCTTTTGAAAGAACAAACAAGAACAAAAACAAAAACAAAAAAATTGAAAAGAAACTAATAAAGAAAATAAAAAGAAAATAAGTTTTTTATACCTTGATATTGAGAGAGGGAGGAATGTATGAAGATTTTGCACCAAATTGATGGAGAGCCTTAAGACTTGGCTTGATTTTGAAAAACCCTCAAGAAACTTTAAGTTGTGTGATGAAAATATGAAGGGTTGAGGTCCCTTTTATAGATGAAAATCGGCTAGGGTTTTGAAAAAGAATTTTTGTAATAGTGAAAGTCTTTTAATGCCCAATTAAAGCTTCTGCGTGATCGAGTATCGATACGCCTAAAGGCGGTATCGATACAGGAGTACAATTGTAATTCCTTGGAACCACGTATCAAGGAACCGTATCAAAACGGAAGACTTCCGCATCGAAACGCTCACAACTCGTAGCGAAACAAATTTAACTGTATCGATACCTGCAAGAGAGAAAATGCAATCTGGAAAGCTAAAGAAGTACTCGTATCGATACGCATAAGGCCTTATCGATACCCTATGCCCATAAATGAATTTTTGGTCTTTAGAACAACCAAAGGCTCGACTTTAACATCATCTAAAAGTATGCAAATGATGAATGAGCAGATCTAAGCATGTTCTAATAGAAGCATACTCCCCCTAGCTACAAGCATGATTCCTATCAAGATTAACAATACATAAACATGAATTTTCACAAGATCAAGAAAATTTAACCTCAAAAGAGTCCTAAAGGGTCAAGATAAGCTAGTTAGACCTAACTCTCTCCTAAGGGACCAAAAACACTCTTTGTCTAGAGGCTTGGTAAAGATGTCCGCTAATTGATTTAAGGTGTCAACATACTCTAGAACAACATCTTGTTTAAGGACATGATCTCTAATGAAATGATGCCTTATCTCTATGTGTTTGGTTCTAGAGTGTTGGATGAGATTTTTGGTGAAACAAATGGCACTAGTGCTATCACACTTAAGGGATATGGTTTCTACTTTAACTCCATAATCTAAGAGTTGTTGTTTCATCCAAAGGACTTGAGCACAACAACTCCCTAAGGATATATACTCGGCTTCTGTGGTATATAAAGCTACACTATTTTGTTTCTTAGAGAAACAAGATATGAGCATACTACCTAGGAATTGGCAAGTGCCGGAAGTACTTTTCCTATCGATTTTACAACCCCCAAAATCCGCATCCGAATAAGCATGAAGGTTAAAGGTTGAGTCTCTAGGGTACCAAAGACCTAAACAAGGAGTATCTCTAAGGTACCTAAAGATCCTTTTAATGGCTATAAGGTGAGACTCTCTAGGGTTAGCTTGAAACCTAGCACACAAGCAAACACTAAGCAATATATTCGGTCTACTTGCATTAAGGTAAATCAATGATCCAATCATAGAGCGATAAAGCTTAGAGTCAAAACTCTTACCTCTTCATCTTTGTCAAGCTTTGTAGATGAGCTCATTAGTATAGCTTGAGGCTTTTCTTGCTCCAAGCCAAACTTCTTGAGCATATCTTTCACGTACTTTGCTTGATTTATGAAGATGTCATCCTTCCTTTGTTTGATTTGGAGTCCCAAAAAAAATGAGAGCTCCCCCATCATGCTCATCTCAAATTCACCTTGCATTAACTTAGCAAACTCTTTGCAATAACATTCATTAGTAGAGCCAAAGATAATATCATCAACATATATTTGCACTACTAAGATGTCATTTTTATATCTTTGTATAAAAAGCGTAGTGTCCACCTTACCTTTTTCAAAACTTTTTTCAATTAAAAAGTTTGAAAGCCTTTCATACCAAGATCTAGGAGCTTGTTTTAAACCATAAAGGGCTTTTGTTAGCTTAAAAACATGATTTGGAAAATTTGAATCCTCAAAACCCGGTGGTTGTTCCACATACACTTTTTCATTTATAAAACCATTTAAAAATGCACTTTTTACATCCATTTGAAAAAGCTTGAAATCATGATAACATGCACATGCAAGAAACATCCTAATAGCTTCCATTCTAGCTACTGGTGCACAAGTTTCATCAAAATATATTCTCTCTTCTTGATTGTAACCTTGAGCAACTAGCCTAGCTTTGTTTCTCACTATGTTACCACTCTCATCTAGTTTATTCTTAAATACCCATTTAGTTCCTATAGTAGATTGATTACTAGGCTTTTCAACTAATGTCCATACATTACTCCTCTCAAATTGGTTTAATTCTTCTTGCATAGCCAAAATCCAAAAGTCATCTTTTAATGCTTCTTTGATATTCTTAGGCTCAATGCATGAGATAAGAGCAACATGATTCATTAATTTGAGAGAGGATCTAGTAGTTACCCCTTTGGATGGATCACCCAAGATTTCACCACCTTTGACATAGTTGAACTCCCTTGGGTAAGATACCTCCTTTTCCTCAAGAGCCAAGTCCTTCAAGGCTTCAAGAGGTGAATCTTGTGCATCTTCTTCTTTAGTTGGAATCTCATCCACCTTTGTGATTCTCCGCCATCATTAGCTTCAATGATCCCTATATCATCATCATCACAAGAATCCTTCCTCGGAAGGAGGTTATCATCGAAAACAACATGTATAGACTCTTCTACTACTAAATTTTTTTTTATTAAATACACAATAGGCTTTAGAGTTTAAAGAATACCCTAAGAAAATAGCTTCATCACTTTTAGCATCAAATTTACCTAAGTTGTCTTTTCCATTGTTTAAAACAAAACACTTGCAACCAAATGGATGAAAAAAGCTAATGTTAGACTTCTTAGATTTTAAAATCTCATATTGTGTTTTCTTTAAGATTGGCCTAATCATTACTCGATTTACAATGTAGCAAGCGGTATTTGTGGCTTCCGCCTAAAAGTATTTAGGTAAATTGTTTTCACAAAGCATGGTTCTAGCCATTTCATGTAAAGTCCTATTTTCCCTCTCAACTACCCTATTTTATTGAGGAGTTTGAAGTGCCAAAAAATTGTGGCTAATACCATTTTCATTTAAAAACTCCTCAAAACCTAGATTTTGAAACTCGGTTCCATGATTACTTCAAATGTGAGAAATCTTAAGCTCAAGATCATTTTGAGTTAATTTCGAAAATGTGATGAATTTTTCTAAAGCCTCGTCTTTTGTACTTAAGAATAGAACCCAAGTAAACCTAGAATAGTCATCAACAAGTACAAAAGCATATGATTTACCACCCATGCTCATAGTTCTAATAGGCCCAAAGACATCCATATGAATCAATTGTAAACATCTACTAGTAGAGACATCATTAATGGATTTAAAGGATGATCTATGTTGTTTACCCTTAGAGAATGCATCACATATTTTATCATTTAAGAACTTAATCTTGGGTAAACCTCTAACTAGATTTAGGGAAACTAATTTTTCTGAAACACTAATGCTAGCATGTCCTAGTTTCCTATGCCACAACCATGCATCATTTTCATTTTTTGCAACAAAACATGCATGAGATGTATGAATGTCATCTAGATGCACCATGTATATGTTTCTTATGCGATGGTCAATGAGCATTGTTTTATTAGATTTAATGTCAACAATTTTACACCCATTTTTATCAAATAAGACATTAAACCCTTTATCACACAATTGACTAATGATCAACAAATTATGTTTTAGACCATTGATATACAACGCATTTTCAATGAGTATGGTAGAGTGATTACCTATGGAGCCAATACCTTCAATGTGGCCTTTGGAGTCGTCACCAAATGTCACTACTCCTCCACTTTTTGGCTTTAATTCCATGAATCGACTCTTGTCTCCGGTCATGTGCCTCGAGCATCCACTATCAAGGTACCCAAATCAAAGAATTTAGGCTTTGATTTTTGGTACTCAAATCATTTTGGGTCCATGAGTGTTAGCTCCCAAAAGCTTGGTCCCCTTAGGAATCCAAGGTGATATGGCATCAACATTATTAGATTTAACAAGTTCCTTAGGAACCCGTACACTTCTAATTCTTTTAATTTTAGTATGCCTATAGGAGCCACTTTGTTTGTAGTTAAAATTCTTTCTCTTAGGTTGGTTTGTTCTAGATGATTCACCTATTTCATTTTTCAAAGTACCAACACTCTTGAAAGACTCTTTGAGCTCATTGAGCTCATCTAACACCTTTTGGTGTTCAATGTTACATTGAGAAATAAGATTATTTAAATCTACATTTTTCCTTTAGAAAGTATTCAAGTTCATCTTGTAGACCTAAAATCTTTTTCTCAAATTCCAAGTTAGCTTGAGAAATTAAATCATTTTTAGCATTTAAATCTGAAATGACTTTTTTATTTTTCAAAACGGACTCCTTATACTTCTAAACTAACTCATCATACACCTCTTGCAACTCATCATACGCTTCATGCAATTCATCATAGGTAAAATCAAAAGTAGATGAGTTAGAGGTTACCTTAGAATCCTCCTCAATAGCCATGAGGCAAAGGTTGGCAACTTCTTGTTCCTCATCCTCGGATGATTCCTCATCACTCCAAGTAGCATGCTTGGCTTTGAGCTTCTTCTTCTTCTCAAAGCCCTTCTTCTTGAGTTGAGGGCACTCAGAACAGATATCATATGGTTTCTTGTACTCATATCATATGATCGAATCCTTTTCTTCTTCTTTGTTCTTGGTCTCGAAGTCCATATCTCTTTGAAACTTTCTACCTCGGTTGAACCTCATAAACCGTGAGAATCTCTTGGCTATCATAGCCAATTCTTCAAGATCTTCCTCCTCACTAGAAGATCTCTCCTCATGTAGAGAAGCTTTGAGAGCCACTCCTAGTTTATTCTTCTTGTCTACCTCAAGCTTCTCCACTCTTCTTTTTTCTTTCTTCTATTCATCTTCCCTTCCTTGCTTCATGATTTCATGTGTTAGGAGAGAACCAACTAGCTCATTAAGCTTTAGTGCCTTCAAGTTCTTTGCCTCGATGATAGCGGTTCTTATCCCATCCCAAGACTCGAGAAGAGAGTAGAGTAGTTTCCAGACTAGTTTGTCCTCCGGGATGACCTCTCTAAAACCTTTTAGCCCATTGACAATGGTTGAAAAACGATCAAAAATCTTCGATGCAGTTTCTTCAGGCTCCATCTTGAAATTCTCATAGCTAAGATTAAGAATTCCAATATTTGTTCCCTTCACATCGCTTGTCCCTTTATAGGTTGTCTCAAGTGTATCCCACACTTCTTTAGCACTTTCGATGGAAGAAACTTTGGAGTAGATGTCCTATAAAAAAGCACAAAATAGCATGTGAAGAGCCTTGTCGTTGATTTGAAGCTTCTTTCGATCATCTTCTTTCATTTCTCATTTTCTTTTCGGCACAAGTCTTCCTTCATCGTCTCTCTTCATCAAAATGATGGGACCATCCTCTATAGCATCCCAAACAAGGTAATCACTTGACTTTATGAAGAGACGCATCCGGTTCTTTCAAAAAGGATAGTTGTCACTGTTGAAGAAAGTCGGTTTGATGATTGATTGAGACTCGTACATGCTAGAGCCGGAGGTAGATGCCATTGCTTGCTTTGTTGATGATCACACTCTTCCTAGAATCTCCTCTTTCGGTTGTTAATCCTTCAAAGAGGTAGGCTCTGATACCAATTGTTGAATGGATCAAAGGATTGATCAAAGCCAAGAGGGGGTGAATTGGGTTTTTAAAAATTTAGAAGTGAAGTGGAATGAATAAAAATGAAGAACACGGCAATTACAATGGTTCAAGTTCCAAATGAACTCTACATCCACTACCTTAGCTTCATTAAGGATTTTCCAACAATTCCACTAATTGATCTTCCCCTTTTCTAGGCTTAGGAGGAAACCTTTACAAAACTGATCAATTTTCAACCCAAAATTGGCCAAACCCTCACTAGGTTTCAAAGAAGAAATTGAAGGCAATAAGAATATCTCTCAATACAAATTTGCCCCTTGAATACAAGCACTCAACCCAAATTGAAATACTAGATAAGAATTACACTCAAAGACATTTTGGGGTTTTACAAGAATAAGACTTTTGACACTTGAGCTTGGACTTTTTGTATATATGTTTCTCTTAGATGCAATAGTTGTTGATGGTCTTCAAATGGCTTCTTTTTATACCATCTTCATTAATTATAGCCGTTTGGGTAGTTAGGAAATTGATTATAGACGTTGCAACCCTCTATTTCCACCACAAATGCACTTATGCAGCCTACCGCATCGGTACTCGAGGAGGCGTATCGATACCTGACTAAAAAAGTGTCGTTGCACAAATATAAGAGAGGTGTGTCGATACACGTTCAGGCGTATCGGTACAGGTTAGGGAACCATTTTGATACGGGCAAGACCGTATCGATGTAAATTTTCTAACATAGCTCACTAGAGGAATTCGTATCGATACGAGTAAGAGCGTATCGATACCCATTAACCACCTCTTTAAAATTTGGTTACCTACCAACAGACAAGGCAACGGTCGAAATATTTAAAGCTCTGAATTGTTAAAATATTTTAAACTGTATCGATATGGGTAAACTGTATCAGTACTCGATTCAAACTCCTTGGGATTTTATAGAGAGAGCGTATCGATATAGATGAAATATGTTTCGATACCTTGTTTCAATACGGTAAGGAGCGTATCGAAATGTTTGTCTCCAGTAGCCAAGTTTCTAAAAAAGGTATCGATACAGTAAGAAGCGTATCGATACTCATAAACGTTTTTGAGCAATTTGGCCTCGGAACACTTAGAAAAAAATTAGGAGTTTGAGTTTTTCAAACTAGAGCAAAGCCTTGTTGATTTGAAACCTTTTTAGGGACTTAAAAATTCATTTCAAGTTTTACAATTTGGTCCTTAAAATACTTTGTTATATCAAAATCAAACATCGGTTTTACAAATATAGAATATCAATTATTTTAAAATTTATCTCAATTGTATTTTAATATTTGTATATACATTTTTTAAAATAGTTATTATTTTTAAAATTTAGTGTCAAAGTTACACCCATATCGTTGAGGTGATTTCGCCGATGCCTAAAACAACAGGTTTGCTCTTAAGATTCTACATCAATGATTCAACTGTGTTACACCTAGTATCTCCACACCCGAAAATGACCCCAACGCCTCTACACCTGGTAACTCTGGAGGTGCCTTCAAAGAACTTCTCCGGAGCCTTGCAATACCAAAGACGATGAGAGGCCTACACGGTCTTGAGAACAAACATTATTAGACGCTACAACACTCCACCCACATGATTGGACTGTAAAGCCTAGCATTTTGAAAGTTGTGTCAATCTCTACCAACTCGTCCATAGCCTATCACTAGGCCTAACACCATCCAATCAACAGCAACATTAGGGGCTATAAATACTCATGCAATAGAAAAAAGGGCATGCTGAATAAAGAGGCAAACTCCCCTCTTTTTCTTCTTTTCTCTCAAGCTCAGGCCTCCATACTATGTACGGCTCTCTGCCTAAGTCAATCGGGGTGAATCGCCTGAATCCACCACCAACCATCGGGGTCCTCTTCTCCACCTCCCTTGTTTGATCCAAATCCACCATATTTTTTGATAAATAGCCCCCACCACGCCAGATCTTGGCAATCAATGACATTAGTAGTGAAATTGACGGTCATGATAGACTTTGTGGACGCTACAGTCACCATGCAAAGCTCCTTTCGTGAAGATCAAACAAAAGAAAGAAAGGAAGATGGCATATCAACTTCTCACCACACACATCCGAGGGTCAAGCCAAGGGAGCTAGGAGATAGCAACTTCTCGTTAGATCCGCTAGTGAAGATTAACTATTTGGTGACAATTCAAGCCTTCTTAAAGAAGCTATGCCTTACTAAAAGAGCCCCCTCAGGCCATCCCACTATCGCATAAGCCGCCACGGGCAATCCATGAGCACTTCACATATACCCACCAACTGTTAATGCTGTATACGCGAGGTGTGACCCATAAAGGATTCTGGCACCTAGAGTGCTAGTGATAGAAGTCTCTAGGCCGTCGTGCATGGACGTTGGCTAAATAGTAGCGGTAGAAGAAACAACATAAACCAAGGGCATCTGTTTGAGAGCTGGGAGCTCTGCAATCAACCAATAGCCCTGAGAACACGTAGATATCGCGTGCACGATAAGCACCACCCTCTCAACTGTCGCTTCATGTTTTTTGGGAGTGTGGTTGAAGTTCTCGGACATCAAAAAAAGGATAAAAAGAATCAACACAAATTGGACTCTTCGCAATGCTTCTCTTGCAACAGATTTCTCCTGCAACCCCTCAGGAATTGGGGAAAACTCTTATTGCTTAGATTACCATATGAAATTACTTTACACCTTAAGAGGTAGATATACACCCTAGAAAGTTACCGTACGCCCTAGAAAGATCTGCTTAAACTGCTTTGTAGATGAATAAATGTATGACTCTAAATGAGCGAATGAATGAATGTATGAATTTTTTTAAAAGCTTATGCCTCTCCAAGTTTCCTAATACATTCTTGTTGAGTGGATCGAATGATCGATATAAACCAAGAGGGGGGTGAATTGGATTTTTAGACTTTTTGGTAGTGGAATTGACAAATAAAAATGATAGGCAAGGGATTTTAGAGTGGTTCAAGTTCCAATCGAACTCTACATCCACTACCTTAGCTTCACTAAGGATTTTCAACAATTCCATTAATTGCTCTTCCCCTTTTCTAGGCTAAGGAGGTAACCGTTACAACATCGGTCAAATTTTCTACCCAAAATTTGACCCAATCCTCACACAAGAATTACAAAGAAGTTGATGGCTAAACAAGTATCTCTCAATACACAAAGTAGCCCAATTACAAGCACTCAACCCAATTTGAAAGGATAAGAATGGAAATTACAATCTCACAATTGGGGTTTACAAGAAATAATGGGATTTAGGCTCAATTGCTTGAATTTGATGTTTGGAAGTTTGCTTTTAGATCAATAGTTGTTGCTGAAGCTTTTAGAGGTCCCTTTTATACCTTCTCATTGAATTCTAATCATTGTGGTTGTTGCATTCATCAATAGAGCCATTGGGGATGTTATCTTCCCTCCATAAATTCAGTCTGCAACCAACCGTTTCGAAACGCCCGATCTTGTTTCGAAACTGACCAAAAAAGAAAGAGCCATTGGGGTGCATTAAAGAGACCGTACCGAAACAAGCACGAACGTTTCGATACGCTAAGAGCCCGTTTCAAAACTCGTTTCGAAACACTTTTCCACTGTCAAGGCATGTATCGAAACGGCTTGGAAGCGTTTGGATACGCCTTATCGACAAGTATGAAATCAGTTAAAAACTTTAACGGCCATATTTTTGAAATCAGGTTTGAATGGCGTTTCGAAATGTTTGAGGTCGTTTCGATACTACCGTCTCGAAACCCGTTTCGGAACAAAGGTTCACAGTTTCAAAACCGTTTCGATACACGTTCTGAAACACAAGTTCACAATTTCAAAAGTGTTCCGGAACGCCTAAAGCCGTTCCGAAACGGTGACTCGAAAATCAGTATTTTGGCTTCAAGAACACTTAGAAAAGTTTTGACAAATTAAGTTTTTAACTTAGCCATTTTCCTTTAAACATATAGAGAGGTTTGAGGACTTAAAATTTGTTTTCTCATTTTCAATTTAGTCCTTAAATTCTTTAGTTATATCAAAATCAATTTATCGGTTTCACAATCTCCCCATTTTCGATATAACAAAACCAAAGTTAGAATTTTTAAGAGTTTTGAAAATCTTGAATACATTCTAACTCCCCCTCAATTTAAGATGGGTTTTAAAGTTTTAAAAAAGATTTAAATCCAAGTTTTAAAACTCAAAAAACTTAAAACGAATTTTGGCTCTTAGATTACTTCTCCCCCTTTTTGTTAGATCAAAAATAATAAACAAGGCTCAAAGAGAAGAAACAAGGTTAAAAGCAATAAGCAATAAGCAACATAATATAGATTCATAGAATTCAAATATCCAAAACATAAAACTTAAACAATAAAGTTCAAAGCTTAATCCCAAACAAAGTAATCAAAGCATATGTTCATAAAACATAAAGGAAATAAAGATGCAAACTTAGTCCTAATATGATAAGCTAATATGATATCACATGAAAAATCTAAGCCTCTTCATCGTCACCATCACCATCTAAGGAGTCATCATCGTTCCGAGCTCGAGAGCGACGAAAAGCCATCCATTGACCATAGAAGGTAGAGAATGACAAGTCCATAGATTGATGTTGATTCTCAAGGGAGGTGAGACGATCCTCCACGGATTGCAAGCGAGTATTTATAGCACCAAGACCCTACTCCATTGTGTTTGTTGGGTTTTGTAGCATGCTTGAATCGATCTTCTAAAACCGTCAAGAGGGTTGAATTGAACTCCCGAAAGAATTGGCTAAAACCGATAAAAAAGTAGACAATTTGCACGATGATTTTAGAGTGGTTCGACTTTCTAACCAAAGTCTACATCCACTACCTTAGCACACCACTAAGGATTTTCCAATTCACTACTATGAATTCTTCCTTTTGAGGCCAAAGGGATAACCTTACAACCCTATCTTTTCAATGGCTAAGATAGAACCACTCTAGTTTTTCCTTAGGCTAAACTAGAACCTCTCCCTTTTACAAGGTAATTTGTGTAAACAATGAAAGCCTCACAAGGTGGGTGTTTACAAGAATTAAGCTCACAAGAGTGTAAAGAATAAAACAATGAAAAACACTCTCTATACAATATATACAAGAGAAATGAAGAATAAAGACTTAAATGTTATTTCTCTTGATCATGAAGCTTGGATATTGTCTCTTACCATCTTCAAGTGTCCCAAGGTTGCTTTTATTGTGTGGAATGATATTCTAGCCGTTTATGGCCGTTGGAGATGTTTTGGAGCCGTTGGAAGCCATTAAAGTCGAGCTTTAAATGCTCACCTGCACAATGGTTTCGAAACCATTGAAAAGGTTTCGAAACCTTAAGAAGGGATTTGTAAAAACTAGCCGTTTATGGCCGTTGGGGATGTTTTGGAGCCGTTACAGGGCCAAAGTTTCGAAACCTTCATAGAGGTTTCGAAACCTTTGTGCCAAGGTTTCCAAACCTTAATAGAGGTTTGGAAACCTTTGTTAAGGTTTCAAAAACAATAGCTTACTGCCCAGAGAGGTTTCGAAACCTTATAGGGATGGTTTCAAAACTTCCACTTAAAAACACAATTTTGGCTAATTTTTGACTTTAAAATGTATATTCGATATAGGTGCAAAGTCAAAAATATTTTAAACATATTTTTCAAGTTTTAAGGACTTTTGAATTATTTTTGAAATCTTTAAATAAGTCCAAAACATTTTTCACATAATTGTTATATCAAAATATTTCTCAACAGTGTTGAACCACTCGGTGAGAAAAGCCATAAGAGCTTCATTGTTAGGACCCGGAGCTTGTGGTTGAGGTTCAACTTGAGGTGGAGGGGCATCCTTATTAACTCGTACCCATTGGCCATTGTTTGTGTAATGGAATCCGGATTTGTGGAGAGAAGCTTCACCAATCTTTTGCTTACGAGGTTCCGGAGAGTCATAAGTGCAATCAAGTTTGAGCACGCCAAAGATATGGCTTAAAACAGTCCCATATATGAAAGATTTGAGAGCATCGGTTTCAGGAAGCTTCACATTATTGACCATTTCGGCAAACATAATCTTTACAAGATTTGGCCGCTCTCCACGATGAAAACATTCACGCCAAAAATAATTTACTTGAAGAATGTGAGAGAATTTACCTTCGAAGGGGCGAATAAACCATGAGATCATCAAGTGGAGGAACCTATCATGAGCATCCAAGGCAAGCACGTAACCGGTGTGAGAACCAAAATGAGTCTCATTCTCGATGCCTTTGTTCTTAAGACAAAAAGTAGTCTCTAAATAAGGGATGTCGATGACAATCTTCTTCCCCAAGATAAGAGACTCAATGCCAACAACTTTGGAGTTGTCTTCATTATAAGTTGTTCGAGTAGAAGATGAGAACCATGTGCTTGTAGCAAATATCCGGGATACTCAAGAAACTAATGAAGCACCATTCTTGTGAACGGTGGAGATAACGGAAGTGAAAGCGCTCGGAGTCAAGAAACGAGATGTCAACAACACGCTCACGACGAATGACAATCTCCTTGACATAAGTGAAACGCTCCTTCATCGCGGTAGTTCTGAGACTCTTGAGAAAAAGTTGGGTAAGGTTAGGATGGATAGCAGCTTGGTTTGAAGCTTCACCCGATTGAGGTGCCTTACGTTTCTTGTTAGAGGGTTCCATTGAAAAATCCTAAAAACATAAAGCAAGCAATTTGTAACTAAAATTGAAGTGTATGCATAAACATCCTTAATTCAATCCATTGGCAAATCCCACTTAGGTTAAAAAAACTTTTAAGAACATAGATACATAAAAAAAATTAAGAGAAAACAATTTAAAAAAAACAGTAAAAAAATACGAATGAAAAATAATATATTCGAATAAAAATTTTAAGATTTTGAAATTTTTTTACAAGATTTGAAAAACCTAAGTAGCAAAACACATAATCTATACAAAACTAAAATTTTCTAACCTAGGATTCGAATAAAAATTGAAGGAAAAAAAAGGATGAAAATATACCTTAGATTGAGATTTTGGATGAATAAATGGAAAAACTTGCACAAGATTGTTGATGCTTTCTTAGACTTGAGTTTGTGTGTAAAAGCCCTCAAGATTTGATGAAAAACAATGAGGTTTGGAGGGTTTTTATAGGGAAAATTGGGTTAGAGTTTTTAGGGTTTTGAAAGAGTTTTAATTAAAGTGAAATTTTAACATTAAAAGCCCTTTTTAAAGCTGTCCGCATACCCGTTTCGGAACAGGGCTCGACCGTTCCGAAACGCGGGCACCAAAACGTTGACTGACGTTTCAAGTTCAGCTGACCGTTCCGGTACGGATTTGACCGTATTGAATCCCACGTTGACTCGTATCGAAACACGGTTCGATACACCCCTTGGCAGTAGCAAAAACATTTTGAAACCCTGTGAAGGCGTTTCGAAACACCCTTCTCTTAGATGGATTTTTAAGGTACCCATATCGAAACCGTTGGACCCGTTTCGATACATCTGGGCCTGGAAGTGCAGATGAGACTCTAAAATTGCAGAAAAATGGTTTTTATGAAGTCCTAATTTGCATGAATGACATGAATGAGCAGGAAAGACATGTATAAACAAAAACATACTCCCCCTAACTATTAGCATGGATGGAATTAGGAGTAAAAACACATAAACATGACATTTTCAAGAGATCAAGCAATTTAAGCACAAAAAGGGTCCTAGAAGGTCAAGATAGGCTAGTTAGACCTAACTCTCTCCTAAGGGACAAAAAACGCTCTTTATCTAAAGGCTTTGTAAAGATGTCCGCTAGTTGGTTTAAGGTGTCAACATACTCTATAACAACATCTTCCTTAAGGACATGATCTCTAATGAAATGATGCCTTATTTCTATATGTTTGGTTCTAGAGTGTTGGATGGGATTTTTTGTCAAACATATGGCACTAGTGTTATCACACTTAAGGGGTATGGTTTCAACTTTAATACCATAATCTAAGAGTTGTTACTTCATCCAAAGGACTTGAGCACAAAAACTCCCTAAGGATATGTACTCGGCTTCGGTGGTAGAAAGAGCTACACTATTTTGTTTCTTAGAGAACCAAGATATGAGCATACTGCCTAAGAATTGACAAGTTCCCGAAGTACTTTTCCTATCGATTTTTCATCCCCCATAATCCGCATCCGAATAAGAATGAAGGTTGAAGGTGGAGTCTCTAGGGTACCAAAGACCTAAACAAGGGGTATCTCTAAGGTACCTAAAGATTCTCTTAACGAATATAAGGTGAGACTCTCTAGGACTAGCTTGAAACCTAGCACACAAGCAAACACTAAACAAGATATCCAGTCTACTTGCAGTAAGGTAAAGCAATGATCCAATCATAGAACGGTAAAGCTTAGAGTCAACACACTTTCCTCCTTCATCTTTGTCAAGCTTTGTAGATGAGCTCATTAGTGTGGCTTAAGGCTTTGCATTCTCCAAGCCAAACTTCTTGAGCATATCCTTGATGTACTTTGCTTGATTGATGAAGGTGCCATCCTTCCTTTGCTTGATTTGGAGTCCCAAAAAGAATGAGAGCTCCCCCATCATGCTCATCTAGAATTCACCTTGCATTAACTTAGCAAACTTTTTGCAATGACATTCATTAGTAGATCCAAAAATAATATCATCAACATAAATTTGTACTATTAAGATGTGATTTTTATACCTTTTTATGAAAAGTGTAGTGTCCACCTTACCTTTTTCAAAACCTTTTTCAATCAAAAAGTTTGAAAGTCTCTCATACCAAGCTCTAGGAGCTTGTTTTAAACCATAAAGAGCTTTAGTAAGTTTGAAAACATGATTTGAAAATTTTGAGTCTTCAAAACCCGATGGTTGTTCCACATACACTTCTTCATTTATAAAACTGTTTAAAAATGTGCTTTTAACATCCATTTGAAAAAGCTTGAAATCATGATAACATGCATATGCAAGCAACACCCTAATGGCCTCCATTCTAGCTACGGGTGCATAGGTTTCATCAAAATCTATTCCCTCTTCTTGAGTGTAACCTTGTGCTACTAATCTAGCTTTATTTCTCACAATGTTACCACTCTCATCTAGTTTGTTCCTAAAGACCCATTTAGTTCCCATAGTAGATTGATTACTAGGCCTATCAACTAATGTCCAAACATTACTTCTCTCAAATTGATTTAACTCTTCTTGCATAGCCATAATCCAAAAATCATCTTTTAATGCTTCTTTTATATTCTTAGGCTCTATGCATGAGAAAAATGCAACATGGTTCATTAGTTTAAGAGAAGATCTAGTGGTTACCCCCATGGATGGATCACCCAAGATTTCACCACCTTTGACATAGTTGAACTCCCTTGGGTAGCTCACTTCCTTTTCCTCAAGAGCCAAGTCCTTCAAGGCTTCAAGAGGTGGATCTTGTGTATCCTCGTCTTTTGTTGGAATCTCATCCTCCTTTGAAGTTTGTCCTCCATCAAAGGCATTTATGATTCCTACATCATCATCATCACAAGAATCCTTCCTTGGAAGGAGGTTATCATTGAATACAACATGTATAGATTCTTCTACTACTAAAGTTCTCTTGTTAAATACAAGATAGGCTTTAGAGGTTATGGAATATCCTATGAAAATAGCTTCATCACTTTTTGCATCAAATTTACCTAAGTTGTCTTTTCCATTTTTTAAAACAAAACACTTGCAACCAAATGGATGAAAATAGCTAATGTTAGGCTTTTTAGATTTTAAAATCTTATATGGTGTTTTCTTTAAAATTGGCCTAATCATTACTCGGTTTGCAATGTAGCAAGCGGTGTTTGTGGCTTCCGCCCAAAAATATTTAGTTAAATTATTTTCACAAAGCATGGTTCTAGACATTTCTTGTAAAGTTCTATTTTTCCTCTCAACTACCCCATTTTGTTGAGGAGTTCGAGGAGCCGAAAAATTGTGGCTAATACCATTTTCATTTAGAAACTCTTCAAACCCTAGATTTTGAAATTCGGTTCCATGGTCACTTCTAATATGAGAAATTCTAAGTTCAAGATCATTTTGGGTTAATTTTGAAAATGTGATGATTTTTTCTAAAGCCTCATCTTTAGTACTTAAAAATAGAACCCAAGTAAATCTAGAAAAATCATCAATAAGTACAAAAGCATAAGATTTACCACCCAAACTCATAGTCCTAATAGGCCCAAATAAATCCATATGAATAAGTTGTAAACACATACTTGTAGAAATATCATTAATGGATTTAAAGGATGACTTATGTTGTTTACCCTTAGAGAATGCATCACAAATTTTATCATTTGTGAACTTAATTTTGGGTAAACCTCTAACTAGATCTGGGGAAACTAATTTTTCTAAAACACTAATGCTAGCATGTCCTAGTTTCCTATGCCATAGCCATGCATCATTTTCATTTTGAGCTACTAAACATGCATGGGATGTATGTATGTCATCTAAATGCATCATGTAAATGTTACCTATGCGATGACCTATGAGCATAATATTATTTGATTTAATGTCAACAATTTTACATCATTTTTTATCAAATAAGACATTAAACCCTTTATCACATAATTGGATTATGCTCAACAAATTATGTTTAAGACCATCGACATACAAAACATTTTCAATAAGAATGGTAGAGTGATTACCTATGGAGCCAATACCTTTAATGTGGCCTTTGGAGTTGTCACCAAATGTCACTACTCTTCCACTTTTTAGCTTTAAGTCTATGAATCTACTCTTGTCTCTGGTCATATGCCTCGAGTATCCACTATCAAGGTACCAAGAATTTTGACTTTGTGCTTTGGCCTTGTAGCAATGCTCCCCCTACAAACAAAGATATTAAACTTTTGTTTTTGGTACCCAAATCATTTTGGGTTCACGAGTGTTAGCTCCCAATAGCTTGGTTCCCTTAGGAATCCACGGTGACATAGCAACAATATTATTAGATTTGACAAGTTCCTTAGGAACCCATACACTCCTAATCTTTTTAGTTCTATTATGTCTAGGGAAGCTACTTTGTTTGTAGTTATCAGTCTTTCTCCTAGGTTGGTTTGTTTTAGATGATTCACCTTTTTCGTGCTTCACATTACCAATATTTTTAAAAGAATCTTTGAGCTTGTTAAGCTCATCTAACACCTTTTGGTGTTCACTATTGCATTGAGAAAGAAGATTATTTAGGTCAACATTTTCATCTTGGAAGAATTTAAGTTCATCTTTTAAACCTAAAATCTTTTTCTCAAATTTTAAGTTAGCTTGAGAAAGTGAGTCATTTTTATCATTTAATTCCGAAATAATTTTCTTATTTCTAATGACCGACTCTTTGTACTTTTCAAGTAACTCATCATAAACCTCTTGCAACTCATCATATGCATCATTTAATTCATCAAATGTAAAGTCAAAATATGATGAGTTAGAGGTTACCATGGAGGAATCCTCCTCAAGTGCCATGAGGCAAAGGTTGGCCACTTCTTGTTCGTCATCCTCGGATGACTCCTCATCACTCCAAGTATCAAGCTTGGCTTTGAGCTTATTCTTCTTCTCAAAGCCCTTCTTCTTGAGTTGAGGGCACTCCGAACGAATGTGACCGAGCTTTTTGCACTCTAAGAAAATGATTTGATCCCTCTCTTCTTTTTTGTTTTTATCCTTGAAGTCTATCTTTCTTTGAATCTTCCTTCCTCGGTTGGACCTCATGAATCGTGAGAATCTTTTGGCTATCATAGCCAATTCTTCTAAATCATGCTCCTCACCAGAAGTGCTCTCCTCATGTAATGAAGATTTGAGAGCCACTCCAATTTTCTTCTTCTTTTCTACCTCTAGCTTCTCCACTCTTTTCTCTTCCTTCTTCTTTTCTTCTTCCCTTCCTTGCTTCATTATTTCAAGAGTAAGGAGAGAACCCACAAGCTCATCAAGTTTTAGAGTCTTCAAGATTTTGGCCTCGATGATGGTGATTCTCTTCCCATCCTAAGATTCGAGAAGTGAGTATAGTAGCTTCCGAACAAGTTTGTCTTCCGAGATTGTCTCTCCAAAGCCCTTAAGCCCGTTGACGATGGTTGAGAAGCGATCAAACATCTTGGACACCATTTCGTCGGGCTCCATCTTGAAATTCTCATAACTAAGATTGAGAATTCCAATCTTGGTCTCCTTCACATCATTGGTTCCTTCATAGGTGGTCTTTAGAGTATCCCACACTTCCTTGGCACTTTCAATGGAGGAGACTTTGGAGTAGATGTCGGGACCAAAAGAACAAAAGAGCATGTGAAGAGCTTTGTCATTTATTTGGATCTTCTTTCTCTCATCTTCACCCATCTCAAACTTCTTCTTTAAAACCATCTTTCCTTCATCATCCCTCTTCAAAGGAATATAGCGACCGTCTTCAATGATATCCCAAACAAGGTAATCGTTTGATTTGATGAAGAGGCGCATCCGGTTCTTCCAAAATGGATAGTTGTCACCATTGAAGAATGGTGGTTTTGTGGTGGATTGAGACTCGTACATGCTTGAGCCGGAGGTAAATGCCATGCCTTGATTTTTGGATGATCACACTCTCCCTAGGAACTCCTCTTGTGGTTGTTAATCCTTCAAAGAGGTAGGCTCTGATACCAATTGTTGAGTGGATCGAATGATCGATATAAACCAAGAGGGGTGAATTGGATTTTTAGACTTTTTGGTAGTGGGATTGACAAATAAAAATGATAGACAAGGGAATTTAGAATGGTTCAAGTTCTAATCGACCTCTACATCCACTACCTTAGCTTCACTAAGGATTTTCAACAATTTCACTAATTGCTCTTCCCCTTTTCTAGGCTAAGGAGGTAACCGTTACAATATCAGTCAAATTTTCTACCCAAAATTTGACCCAATCCTCACACAAGAATTACAAAGAAGTTGATGGCTAAAGAAGTATCTCTCAATACACAAAGTAGCCCAATTACAAGCACTCAACCCAATTTGAAAGGATAAGAATGGAAATTACAATCTCACAATTAGGGTTTACAAGAAATAATGGGATTTAGGCTTAATTGCTTGAATTTGATGTTTGGATGTTTGCTTTTAGATCAATAGTTGTTGCTGAAGCTTTTAGAGGTCCCTTTTATACCTTCTCATTGAATTCTAGTCGTTGTGGTTGTTGCATTCATCGATAGAGCCGTTGGGGATGCTATCTTCCCTCCATAAATGTAGTCTGCAACCACCCGTTTCGAAACGCCCGATCCTGTTTCAAAACTGACCAAAAAAGAAAGAGCTCTTGGGGTGAATTAAAGAGACCATACCGAAACGAGCACGAACGTTTCGATACACTAAGAGCCCGTTTCAAAACTCATTTCGAAACACTTTGCCACTGTCAAGGCCTGTATCGAAACGGCTTGGAAGCGTTTCGATACGCCTTATCGACAAGTATGAAATCAGTTAAAATCAGTTAAAAACTTTAACGGTCATATTTTTGAAATCAGGTTTGAATGTCGTTTCGAAACGTTTGAGGTCGTTTCGATACTGTTGAGTTGATCGAACAATTGCAAATGGCCAAGAGGGGGGTGAATTGGCAATTAAAATTTTTGTGAAGAGAATATTGGAAAATAAAGCGACACAAGGGGTTATAGTGGTTCAAGTTCAACAACCGAACTCTACATCCACTACCTTAGCTCCCACTAAGGATTTTCCAAAACAATTCACTACTTGAATTCGTCCCCTTTTCTTGGATGAGGAGGAAACCTTACAATCTAGATTAAGCTTTTCAACCCCAAGCTTAATCCACTCAAATACAAAGAAGATTTTTTGGTAAACTCAAGTATTTCCTCTCAAAGGATGATTGTCTACCCACTTACAATTACAGCAACCCAAAAACTCTCAATAATATGACAAAATGAAATACAAAGAGTTGGGCACAAGAATATAGCTTTGAATAGCTCTAGGATTTGGATTTTTGCTTTGATGATGCTTGAATGTGTATAGTTGATCTTCCTGGTGAAATGAAGCTTGTATTTATACCCTTGAATCAGTTTCTAGCCGTTTGGATCATTTGACTTGTTGAAGGAGCCGTTGGGAACATTTTTCCATCTATTAAGGCAGCTCCCCAGCACCGCGTATCGATACACGACAAGGGTGTATCGATACGCTAGTTTAAATTCAACTAGCCGTTGTGCATAAAAACAGAGTGTATCGATACACAAGGCGTATCGATACGGTCCAAACTCTCTGCCAAGATTTGTTGCATCAAAGCGTATCGATACAGGGGTCGTATCGATACGGTCCAAACTCTCTGTTAAAAACATTAATTTGTTGCATCAAAGAGTATCGATACAGTGACCAAGAGTATCGATACGTCATAACGGTCAAAACAAATTTTCAAATAATTATGCTAGGCGTATCGATACGTTTATTAAGCGTATCGGTACGGTTGCCCAGATGAACACTGTATCGATACGTATGGAAGGCGTATCGATACGCTATGTTCATTCAGAATTACAGTGAGTTTCAAGTGTATCGATACGCTGTGTGTATCGATACGCAGGGCCATTTTTGCATAATTTGGCTTTGAAAAACATGAAAGAGGTTTGAGAAACTTAATGTTTTGAGATCCAATCTTCAAACATTATTTTGTAAAAACATTTTGTTAATTTTTGAAACTTGAAAGAGTTCTTAAAAATTTATTTGTTTTGCAATTTGGTCCTTAACTTTTTATGTTATATCAAAATCAATTTTAGTTTTACAATCTCCCCCTTTTTGATATAACAAAACCATAATAAATTTTTAAGTTTTTGAAAACTTTGAAAAAGGCTTTTCTCCCCCTTGCTTTAAGATAAATGTTTCAAAACAAATTTGTTTCTCCCCCTTACTTAAAGATAGAGAATTTTTGAAAAATTTTGACCTCTTTGAAAATTTTTTTTTGACCTTTACACAATGAGTCCTTCTCCCCCTTTTTGTTAGATCAAAAAGAAACACAAGGATTAGAATAAACAAGCATAGGAATATCAATCATAAAACATAAAGCTCCAAATTCATAAACCAAGCAAGCATAGCAAGCATAATAATCCAAACCTTAAAAATCCTAAAACATAGAAAATAGGCATAATTCATGTTCTAATAAAAATGCAATGAAATCCTAAAATATCCTAATATGAGATGCATAATCTATGCGTCTCCACCATCATCATCATGATCATCCTCATCATCTTCTTCCTCGTCTTCATCTTCTTGAGGTGGTTGGTTCCTTCGATTTTGGTTGATCCAAGCACCATGGAAAGCGGTAAGAGAAAGATCCATTGAGTCTTGGCGAGCACTCAAGGTATCTATCTTCTTGTCCATGCCTTGAAGTCTTTCTTCCATCGATGTAAACCGATTATCTATAGCGTTGAAGCGACCGTCCATAGCATTGAACTTTTCATTGAGGAAAGTCATGAGATTTGCCATGGAGGAAGAGGAGGAGTCATGAGAAGCACGGCTAGAGGATGCGCGAGAGGCATTGACCGGGGCAGCGGGAGGATCAGCTTGAGGGTTGCGAACCCATTCATTACCGACAAAAGAGAAACCGGAGCGAGAAAGGGAATGCTCATCTATGGGTTGACCAAGGTTTTCGGGAAGGTCATGTGTGCAATCAACACCAAGGGAATGAAATAGACAACTCAATGCCGTAGTGTAGTAAAAAGATTGAACAAGTTTGGTGTGACGATTTTGAACCAAAAACACAAGATCGGCAAACATAATTTGACAAAGATTTGGTCGTTTACCCTCCCTAAAGCATGAAAGCCAAAAATCATCAATTTGACGAATGGTAGAATATCTACCACCCGAGGGACGAATAAACCAAGAGATAATAAGATGAAGTATACGATCATGAGCATCTAAAACTTTTGCTGGACCTATGTAACCCGAACCTAAAGAGTGTTCATCATCTATCCCAACATCCTCAAAACCAAAAACATTGCACAAGACTTTTTGATCAATTAGAATAGGAGTTCCCATAACCGAGGATTCAATGGCAATAACATGCTCATTGGCTTCATCATTGACACAACAAGCATTTGAAAAGAAGACAATGACAAGATTCCTATATAAAATAGGAGGAATATTCAAAAAGGTTAAAAATTTCCATTGCCTAATTAAAGGAAGATATTTAAATTTGAATTTTGCAGAGTTTAAAAACGGAATAGACACGATTCGTTCTTCCCTAAGATTGATTCCCATACAAAGCTTATAGGTTTCTCTAGCTAGGGGTGTGGGAAAACTAGTTTGGATAATATGAGGAAGGTTAGGAGTAGGATTACCCTCATCCTCATTAGAAACGGAAGCGGTGCGATGTCTCTTATTCCCCTTTTTCGGTGCCATAATCCTGAAAATACATCAAAAAGGATTCGAATATGTATGCAATTAACATCCAATTTAATCCAATAGATTCTAATAATTCAAGGTAATTTGTTTGAACAAAATTGTTTTAAAGAATATTTACAAAAAAATTTTAGTTTTAAAAAAAAATTATCGAATATAAAATATATTCGAACCAAAAATTTATTTTTGAAAAATTTTATGAACAATATGAAACCCATAGTAAGTTAATCATAATGTATATAAAAATCAGTTGAAATAATAATTGAAAATTAACGAAATTTAAAGAAATTTGAAAAATAAAAAAAAATTTACCTTGATTTCTTAGAGTGGATGAAAGAGGGTGTGTTTGTGCACAAGATTGATGCCCAAGGATAGCCTTGATGTATGAAGTAAAATCCCTCAAGAAGTTTTGAAGATTTGTGTAAAATTTTGAAGAATTTAGAGGGTTTTTATAGAGGTTTTCGGTTTAGGGTTTTTGAAGAGGAGAAGAGGATTTTAAAAGGTGTGGAATTTTGATTAAAACAGCCTAAATAGGCTCTCCGTCCGCCGAGTATCGATACGCTATGCATGCGTATCGATACGCTATAACCTAATATTATCTTTGTCGTTTTATGTGTATCGATACCGTTGACGTATCGATACGCACAGGTGTTGACTTTTTTTCTTGACTCTTACCGTATCGATACACTCTTCTGTATCGATACGCATTCATCTGCAAAAATCCCAGAATTGAACACCGTATCGATACGCTGATATGCAGTATCGATACACGCTTACCTGTTTCTGCAATTTTGGTATTTTTATGTGCAAAAATCCAATTTGAGACGCCCCTAAATGCATGTATGTGTTATATGAACAAGTTTTAATGACTTAATATGATACATACTTCCCTTAGCAATATGTGTAGAAGCGAAAAGAACAAAATTAACATAAACATGAATCACAAACAATCTCAAGCAAATTTTTGTCATTTTGGGACCAAAAAAAAAAAAAAAAAAAAATTAAGAGAGACAAGTTAGACCTAACTCTCTTCTAAGTGTCCAAAAGCGCTCTTTATCTAAAGGTTTAGTAAATATGTCTGCTAATTGGTTCAAGGTGTCAACAAATTCTATAACAACATCATTTTTCGAAACATGATCTCTAATAAAATGATGTCTAATTTCTATGTGTTTAGTTCGAGAGTGTTGAATGGGATTCTTAGTGAGACAAATGGCACTAGTGTTGTCACACCTAAGGGGTATGGTTTCCATTTTAACACCATAGTCTAAGAGTTGTTGCTTCATCCAAAGGACTTGAGCACAACAACTCCCTAAGGATATATACTCCGCTTCGGTGGTAGATAGGGCTACGCTATTTTGTTTCTTAGAGAACCAAGATACGAGCATACTACCTAAGAATTGACATGTACCGGAAGTACTTTTCCTATCTATCTTACATCCCCCATAATCCGCATCCGAAAAAGCATGAAGACTAAAAGTTGAATCCTTAGGATACCAAAGACCTAAGGTCGGTGTGTCTATTAGGTATCTAAAAATTCTTTTAATGGCAACTAGGTGTGATTCTTTAGGACTAGCTTGAAACCTAGCACACAAGCAAACACTAAACATAATATCCGGTCTACTTGCGGTAAGATAAAGCAAAGAACCTATCATGGATCTATAAAGCTTAGAATCAACACATTTACCGCCTTCATCTTTGTCAAGCTTTATGGAAGAACTCATAGGTGTGGCTTGAGGTTTTGCATTCTCTAAGCCAAACTTCTTGAGCATATCACTTACGTATTTAGCTTGATTTATGAAGGTGCCATCACTCATTTGTTTGATTTGGAGTCCCAAAAAGAATGAGAGCTCCCCCATCATGCTCATCTCGAACTCACCTTGCATTAGCTTAGAAAAATCTTTACAATAACACTCATTAGTAGATCCAAAAATAATATCATCAACATAAATTTGAACTACTAAGATGTCATTGTTATATCTTTTTATGAAGAGTGTTGTATCCACCTTTCCTTTTTCAAAACCCTTTTCAATTAAGAAAGTTGAAAGTCTCTCATACCAAGCTCTTGGAGCTTGTTTTAAACCATAGAGAGCTTTTGTAAGTTTAAACACATGGTTTGGAAATTTTGAATCCTCAAAACCTGGTGGTTGTTCAACATATACCTCTTCATTTATAAAACCATTTAAAAAGGCACTTTTTACATCCATTTGAAAAAGCTTGAAATCATGATAACATGCAAATGCAAGTAACATTCTAATAGCTTCCATTCTTGCTACGGGTGCATAAGTCTCATCAAAATCAATTCCCTCTTCTTGAGTATAGCCTTGAGCAACAAGCCTAGCCTTGTTTCTCACTATATTACCGTTTTCATCTAATTTATTCCTAAAAACCCATTTTGTACCTATAGTAGATTGATTATTAGGCCTTTCTACTAATGTCCAAACTTTACTTCTCTCAAATTGGTTTAATTCCTCTTGCATGGCCAAAATCCAAAAATCATCTTTTAAAGCTTCTTTAATGTTTTTAGGCTCAATGCATGAAAGAAACGCAACATGATTCATTAATTTGAGAGAGGATCTAGTGGTTACCCCTTTGGATGGATCACCCAAGATTTCACCATCTTTGACATAGTTTAACTCCCTTGGGTAAGATACCTCTTTTTCTTCATGAGCTAAGTCTTTTAAGCCTTCAAGAGGAGGTTCTTGTGAGTCTTCTTCTTTAGTTGGAATCTTATCCTCTTTTGATGTTTGTCCTCCATCAATAGTATCAATGATTCCTACATCATCATCATCACACGATTCCTTTCTCGAAAGGAGGTTATCATCGAAAACAACATGTATTGACTCTTCAACAACTAGAGTTCTTTTATTAAATACACGGTAGGCTTTAGAGTTTGAAGAATATCCTAAGAAAATGGCTTCATCACTTTTAGCATCAAATTTACCTAAGTTTTCTTTACCATTATTTAAAACAAAACACTTACATCCAAAAGGATGAAAATAGCTAATGTTAGGCTTTTTGGACTTTAAAATCTCATAAGATGTCTTCTTTAAGATTGGCCTAATCATTACTCGATTTATTATATAGCAAGCGGTATTTGTAGCTTCTGCCCAAAAATATTTAGGTAAATTATTTTCGCAAAGCATGGTTCTAGCCATTTCTTCTAAAGTTCGATTTTTCCTCTCAACTACCCCATTTTGTTGAGGAGTGCGAGGTGCAGAAAAATTATGGCTAATCCCATTTTCATTTAAAAATTCATCAAAACCCAAATTTTGAAATTCACTTCCATGATCACTTCTAATATGAGAAATTTTAAGTTCAAGATCATTTTGAGTTATTTTAGAAAATGTGATGAATTTTTCTAAAGCCTCATCTTTTGTACTTAAGAATAGAACCCAAGTATATCTAGAATAGTCATCTACAAGCACAAATGCATATGATTTTCCACCCAAGCTCATTGTTCTAATTGGCCCAAAAAGATCCATATGAATCAATTGTAAACATCTACTAGTAGAGACATCATTTATGGATTTAAAAGAACTCCTATGTTGTTTACCTTTTGAACATGCATCACAAATTTTATCATTTGAAAAATTAAGTTTGGGTAAACCTCTAACTAGATTAAGGGAATTTAATTTTTCTAGAACACTCATGCTTGCATGTCCTAACTTTCTATGCCATAGCCATGAGTCATGTTCATCATGTGCAACTAAACATGCATGGGATGAATGGATGTCATCTAAATGCACCATGTAAATATTGCCTATTCTATGTCCTATGAGCATTGTTTGATTTGTTTTAATGTTTACAATTTTACAACCACTTTTATCAAATAAAACATTAAAACCTTTATCACATAACTGACTAATGCTCAACAAATTATGTTTAAGACCGTTGACATACAAAACATCTTTAATGTAGATAGAAGAGTGATTACCAATAGAGCCTATTCCTTCAATGAGTCCTTTTGAGTTATCGCCGAAGGTTACTACTCCACCACTCTTAGGCTTTATTTCCACAAATCTATTTTTGTCACCGGTCATATGTCTTGAGCATCCACTATCAAGGTACCAAGAATTTTTGCTTGAAGCTTTAGCCTTGAAGCAATGCTCCCCCTACAAACAAAGAATTTAGGCCTTGGTTTTTGGTACCCAAATCATCTTGGGTCCATGAGTGTTAGCCTTTAACAATTTGGTTCCCTTGGGAATCCAAGAAGCAATAGCATTTAAGTTATTAGAAATGATAAGTTCTTTAGGAACCCAAACATTTCTAATTTTATGACTTTTAGTTTGCTTATAAAAATTTCTTTGTTTAGGTATAAAATATTTTCTTTTTGTATATTGGGGTTTAAAATGATTTTCCTTCTCAAAATTCTTTTTCCCAATATCAAAAGATGTTTTAAGATTATCTACTTCCTTTGTGTGATAATCTTGAAAATCGGAAAGACGTTTTTCAAGTTCTAGATTTTTAGTTTTAAGATCATTTGAAAAATTGACTAAAGATAAAACTTTCTTTTCCAATTCGGAGTTATTTTTTAAAATTGTCTCATTTTGAATTTTTAAATCAGAAATTATTTTCTTGTTTTTCAAAATGGACTCCTTGTATTTTTCTACTAACTCATCATACACTTCTTGAAGTTCATCATAAGCATCTTGAAGTTCTTCAATAGAAAAATCTAAATTGTATGAATTAGAGGTTACCTTTGATTCATCATCGAAGGCCATGAGACATAGGTTGGCCACTTCTTCCTCTTCCTCGGAAGACTCATCATCACTCCAAGTTGCAATTTGTGCTTTGAGCTTGTTCTTCCTCCCAAAGCTTTTCTTTTTCAATTGAGGACATTCGGAACGAATGTGACCCGGTTTGTTGCATTCATAGCAAGTAATTGGGTCTATTTCCTCATCTTTGTTTTTACTCTTGAAGTCCCTTCTTCTCATGAATTTTCTTCCACGATTTGACTTCATAAACTGAGTAAATCGTTTGGCCAACATAGCCATTTCCTCTTCTTCATCCTCACTAGAATCGTTTTCTAATTGTGAAGCCTTTAATGCGATTCCAACTTTCTTTTTCTCAGCTTCCTTCTTTTCTGCTATCTTCTTCTCTTGTTCTCTTCCCTTTCTCATAATCTCATGTGTGAGTAGAGATCCAACAAGAGCATCTAATTTAAGAGTCTTCAAATCTTTGGCTTCAATTATGGCCGTTCTCTTGCTATCCCATGATTCCGGAAGAGAGTATAACAACTTTCTTACTAGCTTGTCTTCGGGAATGATTTCTCCGAAACCCTTTAAACCGTTGACAATGACCGAGAATCGATCAAACATTTGGGAAACACTTTCATCGGGATCCATCTTGAAGTTCTCATAGTTTAGATTGAGTAGTCCAATCTTTGTCTCCTTTACATCGCTAGTCCCTTCATATGTTGTCTCGAGAGTGTCCCAAACCTCCTTGGCATTTTCGATTGAAGACACCTTAGAGTAGATATCCGGACCAAGTGCACAAAATATTACATGAAGAGCTTTGTCGTTCACTTGCATCCTTCTTCTTTCATCATCGGTCATTTCGGCTTTGATTTTTGGAACAAGCCTTTCTCCATCTCTCCTCATGGGAATGTATGGACCTTCTTCAACTACATCCCACACCATAAAGTCGGTAGATTTAATGAAGAGCCTCATCCTATTCTTCCAATAAAGATAGTTATCCCCATTGAAGAATGGTGGCTTGGTGGTGGATTGAGATTCATAGTTGGAGGTGGATGCCATTGCTTGACTTGTTGTTGATCAAACTTTCAACTTTCCAAGGATCGACTCAAGAGGGTTGTAATCCTTCCAATGAGTGTAGCTCTGATGCCAATTGTTGAGTTGATCGAACAATTGCAAATGGCCAAGAGGGGGGTGAATTGGCAATTAAAATTTTTGTGAAGAGAATATTGGAAAATAAAGCGACACAAGGGGTTATAGTGGTTCAAGTTCAACAACCGAACTCTACATCCACTACCTTAGCTCCCACTAAGGATTTTCCAAAACAATTCACTACTTGAATTCGTCCCCTTTTCTTGGATGAGGAGGAAACCTTACAATCTAGATTAAGCTTTTCAACCCCAAGCTTAATCCACTCAAATACAAAGAAGATTTTTTGGTAAACTCAAGTATTTCCTCTCAAAGGATGATTGTCTACCCACTTACAATTACAGCAACCCAAAAACTCTCAATAATATGACAAAATGAAATACAAAGAGTTGGGCACAAGAATATAGCTTTGAATAGCTCTAGGATTTGGATTTTTGCTTTGATGATGCTTGAATGTGTATAGTTGATCTTCCTGGTGAAATGAAGCTTGTATTTATACCCTTGAATCAGTTTCTAGCCGTTTGGATCATTTGACTTGTTGAAGGAGCCGTTGGGAACATTTTTCCATCTATTAAGGCAGCTCCCCAGCACCGCGTATCGATACACGACAAGGGTGTATCGATACGCTAGTTTAAATTCAACTAGCCGTTGTGCATAAAAACAGAGTGTATCGATACACAAGGCGTATCGATACGGTCCAAACTCTCTGCCAAGATTTGTTGCATCAAAGCGTATCGATACAGGGGTCGTATCGATACGGTCCAAACTCTCTGTTAAAAACATTAATTTGTTGCATCAAAGAGTATCGATACAGTGACCAAGAGTATCGATACGTCATAACGGTCAAAACAAATTTTCAAATAATTATGCTAGGCGTATCGATACGTTTATTAAGCGTATCGGTACGGTTGCCCAGATGAACACTGTATCGATACGTATGGAAGGCGTATCGATACGCTATGTTCATTCAGAATTACAGTGAGTTTCAAGTGTATCGATACGCTGTGTGTATCGATACGCAGGGCCATTTTTGCATAATTTGGCTTTGAAAAACATGAAAGAGGTTTGAGAAACTTAATGTTTTGAGATCCAATCTTCAAACATTATTTTGTAAAAACATTTTGTTAATTTTTGAAACTTGAAAGAGTTCTTAAAAATTTATTTGTTTTGCAATTTGGTCCTTAACTTTTTATGTTATATCAAAATCAATTTTAGTTTTACAGATACCACCGTATTGAAATGAGTCAAACCGTCTCGACGTTCTTAAGCCGTTTCAAAACCCGTTTTGAAACAAAGGTTCACAGTTTCAAAACCGTTTCGATACACGTTTCAAAACACAGGTTCACAGTTTCAAAAGTGCTCCGGAACGCCTAAGGTCGTTCCGAAACGGTGACTCAAAAATCACTGTTTTGGCTTCAAGAACACTTAGAAAAGTTTTGACAAATTAAGTTTTTAACTTAGCCATTTTCCTTTAAACATATAGAGAGGTTTGAGGACTTAAAAATTCATTTTTTCATTTTCAATTTAGTCCTTAAATTCTTTAGTTATATCAAAATCAATTTATCGGTTTCACAATTCTTATGTCTCAATTATTCAAACGCGATTTGATGCCTCTGCCCATTCAATGTTTCCGACATTGTGCTTTTCTTCAAGGGCGTAGAGATGCCCACAATTTGGTGTCCTAAACGATACATGATCTACAAAAGTGTGGATACTTGCTTCCATTTGTGTCTACCGACGGCACTGGCTCTACAAGGATGCAGAGGATAGCCTCTAGCATTGTGTTTTTCTCCAAGTACGTCGAGATGTCTACATTCTTGTGTCTTGAACGACACCTAATATGCAAAAGTGTGGATGTCTACCCCAACAGAGGTTTACCTCCACCCATTAAATGCCTTTAGCATTGTGTTTTTCTCCAAAGGGCACGGAGATACATGTGTTCATTTGTGTCTACCAATTGCATCGACTCTACAAGAAAACAAAGTACATTACCGCTAATCCAATGCCAAGTGCATTGTTGATATGAAAAAGCTGGAGATGCCTACATCCATTTGTGCTATGAAAGCACCAGCTCTACAAGGATGCATATGAGACTGATCACCAAACACCTCTGTAATCCAATGCCAAAAGAATTATTGATATGAACAATCCAGAGATACCTACATTCATTTGTGCTATGAAAACACCAACTCTACAAGGATACATGTGAAACTAAAATTGATTTTGATATAACAATTTAACTTTTGGACTAAATTGTAAAACAATAAACTTTTAAGTACTTTCCAATGACACACATTAATTTGACAAGCCATTTTGAACCAAACAATATTTCAAGTCAAAACATACTTAAAGGTTCAAATTTCACTAAGTCTTTTCATGTGTTTTCAAGCCAAACTTCAACAAAACGCCAAGGCGTATCGATACCCTTATACATGTCAATACGGTTTTTCAACACTGGAATTTTAATCGTTCATAGCGTACTGATATGGTATAACCCTGTATCGATACGATATTCATTTGGGCAAGGCTTTAAGTTATAGCGTATCGATACACATTGAAACCGTATCGATACAATTTTCTTATCAAAATATCATTTTGCTATAGCGTACCAATACGACACGTCACCATATCAATAGGATATGGTGACCTTTGCAAAATCCTTGCATTTAATTTTCAACCGTTGGCTTGTCAGTTAGTTGGTATTCTAAATTTCAAATGATCGTTGAACGGTATCGATATGCTAAGGGAGCGTACCGATACACTTTTTATCAAAACCAAACTCAAGATTCTAGTGAGTAAAATCCGTATCGATACGACATATCATATCGATACACCCATTAATATCGTACCGATACGCCCTATTTTTTCAGTCACAACGGCTCTTTCTTGTTTGAGACAGGTACCGATACGCCCACGAGCTGTACCAATACAGTAGGTTGTTGAGCAGCATTTATTGCGGGAAATTGTAGCCCAACGGCTCTATTGATGATCTCAACCACCCAAACGGCTAGAAATCAATACAAGGGTATAAAAACAAGTCTCAAATGCAACAACAACAACCATTGAACCTACAAGCAACATCAAAGCACTCAAATCCAAACCTTGTTCTTTTTAGAGTCAAATATTTGTACCCAACTCCTTTGTGATTTTCATTGTATTTTTATTCTGAGTTTGGGGAGTGTTTGATTGTAATTGGGTAAACATTATCCTTAGAGAGGAACTTGTAAAGTTTACCAAAAACTCTTTCTTGTAAAAGTGAGTGAATTAAGCTTTGGGTAGAAAGCTTAATCAAAATTGTAAGGTTTCCTCCTCATCCAAGAAAGGGGAAGGATTAATTAGTGGATTGGTTGAAAATCCTTAGTGGGAGCTAAGGTAGTGGATGTAAAGTTCATTGAAGAACTTGAACCACTCTAATTGCCTTGTGTCTAAAATTTTATTCTTCCAAGTTCCACCCTTAAAATTTTTATCGTCAATTCACCCCCTCTTGTCCATTTGCAATTGTTTGATCAACTCAAAATTGGTATCAGAGCTACACTCATTGGAAAGATTACAACCCTCTTGAGTCGATTCTAGGAAAGTTTGATCAACAACAAGTTAACCAATGACATCCACCTTCACATCCAACCTCTATGAGTCTCAATCTACCACCAAACCACCATTATTCAATAGGGATAACTACTCATATTGGAAGAATAGGATGAGACTCTTTATCAAATCTACTGACTACATGGTATGAGATGTAGTTGAAGAAGGGTCATACATTCTGATTAAGAGAGACGGTGAAGGAAGACTTGTCCCAAAGTCAAAGCCGAAATGACCGAAGATGATAGAAGAAGGATACAAGTCAACGATAAAGCCTTACATATCATCTTTTGTGCTCTTGGTCCGGATATCTACTCCAAGGTGTCTTCGATCGAGAATTCCAAGGAAGTTTGGGACACCCTCGAGACAACATATGAGGGAACTAGTGACGTCAAGGAAACAAAGATCGGGCTACTCAATCTATGCTATGATAACTTCAAAATGGATCCCGATGAGAGTGTCTCCAAGATGATTGATCGATTTTCGATCATCATCAATGTATTGAAGGGTTTCAGTGAAATCATTCCCAAAGACAAGCTAGTGAGGAAGCTATTGTATTCTCTTTCGAAATCGTGGGATAGCAAGAGAACGACAATCATTGAAGCTAGAGATTTGAAGACTCTCAAGCTAGATGCTCTCGTTGGATCTCTACTTACCCATGAGATCATGAACAAGGGAAGAGAAGAAGAAAAAAACATGGAGGAGAAGAAGGTTGAGAAGAAGGAAGTTGAGAAAAAGAAGATTGGAATCTCCCTTAAAGCTTCATATCATGAAAGCGATTCTAGTGAAGATGAAGATGAGGAGATGGCCATGTTGGCCAAATGATTCACTTGCTTCATGAAGTCCAACCGAGGGAGAAAGTTCAATAGAAAATGAGTGCAAGAAATCCTGCCACATCCGTTCTGAGTGCCATCAATTGAAGAGGAAGAGTTTTAGGAAGAAGAACAATCTCAAAGCTCAAGTGACAACTTGGAGTGACGAGGAGTCATCCGAGGAGGAGGAAGAAGTGGCTAACCTTTGTCTCATGGCCATTGATGATGATCCAAAGGTAAACCTCAACTCATCTAATTTTGATTTTACCTATGATGAACTTCATGATGCATATGATGAGTTGCAGGAGGTCTATGATGAGTTAGTTGAAAAATATAAAGAGTCAATTTTGAGAAATAAGAAAAATATTTCTGATTTGAAAATTCAAAATGAGTCTCTTTCAAAATCTAACTCGGAATTGGAAAAGAAGGTTTTATACTTGATAAATCTTTTAAATGTTCTTAAGAAGAAAAATCTTGATCTTGAAAAACTTTTTCCGATTTTCAAGATTATCACACAAAGGAGGTGGATAATCTTAAAACTTCTATTACTATTGGGAGAAACAATTTTGAAAAAGAAAATTCTTCTAAACCCTAATATGTAAAAAGAAAACCTTTTTATCCTAAATAAAGAAATTTTTCTATGCAATCTAAAAATAAAAGAATTAGGAGTGTTTGGGTTCCTAAGGAAATCATTGTTTCTAATAATATGAATGCTATTGCTTCTTGGATTCCTAAGGGAACCAAGGTTTTGAGGGCTAACACACATGGACCCAAAATGATTTGGGTACCAAAAACCAAAGCCTAATTTCTTTGTTTTTAGGAGGATCATTGCTACAAGGCCAAAGCTTCATGTCAAAACTCATGGTACCTTGATAGTGGATGTTCAAGACACATAACCGGTGACAAGAGTAGATTCTTGGAACTAAAGCCAAAGAGTGGTGGAGTAGTAACTTTCGGTGACAACTCCAAAGGCCACATTGAAGGAATTGGCTCCAATGGTAATCAATCTTCTATTTTCATTGAAAATATCTTATATGTCAACGGTCTTAAACATAACTTGTTGAGCATTAGTCAATTATATGATAAAGGTTTTAATGTTCTATTTGATAAAAATGGTTGCAAGTAATGAACATTAAAACGAATCAATTGATGCTCATAGGGCATAGGATAGAAAATATTTACATGGTGCATTTAGATGACATTCACACATCTCTTGCATGTTTAGTTGCACATGATGAACATGACTCATGGCTTTGGCATAGAAAATTAAGACTTTCTAGCATGAGTGTTTTAGAGAAATTAGTTTCCCTTAATCTAGTTAGAGGTTTACCCAAACTTAAGTTCTTTAATGATAAAATATGTGATGCATGCTCTAAGGGTAAACAACATAGAACCTCATTTAAATCCATTAATGATTTCTATACTAGTAGATGTTTACAATTGATTCATATGGATCTTTTTGGGCCAATTAGGACTATGAGCTTGGGAGGTAAATCATATGCTTTTGTACTTGTTGATGACTATTCTAGGTTTACTTGGGTTCTATTCTTAAGTATAAAAGATGAGGTTTTAGAAAGATTCATCACATTTTCAAAAATAACTAAAAATGCTTGGGCTTAAAATTTCTCATATTAAGAGTGATCATCGAACCGAGTTTCAAAATTTAGGTTTTGAAGAGTTTTTAAATGGAAATGAGATTAGCCACAATTTTTCTGCACCTCGAACTCCTCAACAAAATGGGATAGTTGAGAAGAAAAATCGAACTTTAGAAGAAATGTCTAAAACCATGCTTTGTGAAAATAATTTACCTAAATATTTTTTGGGCGGAAGCCACAAATACCGCTTGCTACATTATAAATCGAGTAATGATTAGGCCAATTTTGAAGAAAATACCATTTGCGATTTTAAAATCTAAGAAGCCTAACATTAGTTATTTTAATCCATTTGGTTGCAAGTTTTTGTTTTAAACAATGGAAAAGATAATTTAGGTAAATTTGATGCTAAAAGTGATGAAGCTATTTTCTTAGGATATTCTTCAAACTCTAAAGCCTATCGTGTATTTAATAAGAGAACTTTAGTAGTAGAAGAGTTTATTCATGTTGTTTTCAATGATAACCTCCTTCCGAGGAAGGATTCTTGTGGTGATGATGATGTAGGGATCATTGAAGCCATTGATGGAGGACAAACATCAAAGGTGGATGAGATTCCAACCAATGAAGAAGATGCACAAGATCCACCTCTTGAGACCTTGAAGGACTTGGCTCTTGAAGAAAAGGAGATGACATACCCAAGGGAGTTCAACTATGTCAAAGGTGGTGAAATCTTGGGTGATCCATCCAAGGGGGTAACTATTAGATCCTCTATCAAATTAATGAGCCATGTTGCATTTCTTTCATGCATTGAGCCTAAAAATATCAAAGAAGCATTAAAAGATGTTTTTTGGATTTTGGTCATGCAAGAAGAATTGAATCAATTTGAGAGAAGTAAAGTATGGACATTAGTTGAAAGGCCTAGTAATCAATCTACTATAGGAACTAAATGTGTCTTTAGCAATAAGCTAGATGAGAATGGTAACATAGTGAGAAACAAGGCTAGGCTTATTTATCAAGGTTACACTCAAGAAGAGGGAATTGATTTTGATGAAACATATGCACTTGTAGCTAGAATGGAAGCCATTAGGATGCTTCTAGCTTTTGCATGTTACCATGATTTCAAGCTTTTTCAAATGGATGTAAAAAGTGCTTTTCTAAATGGTTTTATAAATGAAAAAGTGTATGTTGAACAACCACTGGTTTTGAGGATTCAAAATTTCCAAATCATATTTTTAAACTAACCAAAGCTTTTTATGGTTTAAAACAAGCTCCTAGAGCTTGGTATGAAAGACTTTCAAACTTTTTGATTGAAAAAGGTTTTGAAAAAGTAAGGTGGACACTACACTTTTCATAAAAAGATATAATAATGGCATCTTAGTAGTGCAAATATATGTTGATGATATCATTTTTGGTTCCACTAATGAATGTTATTGCAAAGAATTTCCTAAGCTAATGCAAGGTGAGTTCGAGATGAGCATGATGGGGGGAGCTCTCATTCTTCTTGGGGCTCCAAATCAAACAAAGGAAGGATGACACCTTCATAAATCAAGTTAAGTACGTGAATGATATGCTCAAAAAGTTCAGCTTGGAGAATGTAAAGCCTCAAGTAACCCCTATGAGCTCTTCTATAAAGCTTGACAAAGATGATGGAGGTAAGTGTGTTGATTATAAGCTTTATAGATCCATGATAGGTTCTTTGCTTTACCTTACCGCAAGTAGACCGAATATTATATTTAGTGTTTGCTTGTGTGCTAGGTTCCAAGATAGTCCTAGAGAATCACACTTTGTAGCCATTAAGAGAATTTTTAGATACCTTAGAGACACACCTAACTTAGGTCTTTGGTATCCTAAAGATTCTTCCTTTAGCCTTCATGCTTATTCGGATGCGGATTTTGGGGGATACAAGATAGATGAGAAAAGTACCTACGAGACATGACAATTCTTAGGTAGTACGCTCGTATCTTGGTTCTCTAAGAAACAAAATAGTGTAGCCTTATCTACCACTGAAGCGGAGTACATATCCTTAGGAGTTGGTATGCTCAAGTCCTTTGGATGAAGCAACAACTATTAGATTATGGTATTCAAGTAGAAACCACACCCCTTAGGTGTGACAACACTAGTGCCATTTGTCTCACTAAGAATCTCATCCAACACTTTAGAACCAAACATATAGAAATTAGACATCATTTCATTAGAGACCATGTGTTGAAAAATGATGTTGTTCTAGAATATGTTGATACCTTGAACGAATTAGCGGATATATCATTTTAATGCCCCTCTTGGAAACATCACTCGACTTTTCGCTAAGAAAATACTATGGATGTATCACATCATCTTCGAGACATCAAGAGATAATTTGTAACCCCTTCAAAACTTTCTTGTAGCTTTGGCGAATAATAGTTGCCTCCAAGGGCAAGCGCAGCAGGACACCAAGATGTTTGGTTTCTCGATAATTTCTCACAACAATATTATGGTCATCTTACTTTCGGCCCTATAATGCCAACCTACCAGCCGGTCAGCCACATCTTAAAGGGATTCTTGCCTAGAAGCCATGTTCATTTGCTTTGGCTGGTTAGGATTTTCTCTCTAGAGACAATATTTAAAAACATTCTGGAGTGTGATTACTTTCGAAATATCCAGCCAATCCCCTTTCGATAGTGCCTCAACTTGAGCCACCTTTAGTTTGGATAACGCACTGGTGGATGTCCTTTTTGCCTTCCCAAGATTCATCCACCGCAATGGAAAGTTGAAGCCCCTAGGAAGCTTCCTCATAGCCATGATATACTTCATGCAGAGTGGGCCCAACATCATCTTGCTTGTCTACCCTTTGATAGACTTTTGGCTAAAATAAGTGCCTGAAGTGTTGTTTTTGGCTGAAATAAGTGCTTAAACTAGGGATGTAAAAACAAGTAATCGGATGGATTTCAGGTCGGGTTAAATCGGATACAGGTCATTTCAGGTCGATTTGATATTTCAACACGATTCGGTTTGGGTGCAGGTCAATTTCAGGTCGAGCTCATTTCGAGCCAGGTTCATTTCAGGTCGGGTCAAAACGGTTCGGGTACGAATTAGTTAATTGATGTGTTAATTCGGGCTCGGGTAGACTTCGGGTCGGGTTCATTTCATGTTGGTTTCATTTTAGGTCGGTTTAATTTTAGGCCGGGTTCATTTCAAGTCGGTTCATTTAAGGTCGGGTAATTCCAAGTCGGTTTCATTTCAGGTCGGGTTAATTCGGGTTTCATTTTCGTATTAAGTTTGAGTTTGGTACAAATAGTCGAAGTCGATAGACTTTGGGTTCATTTCGAGTAAATTATTTAACGTCTTTCGACTTTCACGAACACGAATTACATTAAAAATAAATATTAGGCACTAGAATGAAAAAATATCATCAAATGATTCATATCTAAAATATGGAAGTAGATTACAAAAATTAGAAATTAATAAGGGTCAATTTCGGTGAAAAGTAAAATTTTAGGGACTAATATGAATAAAAATATAATCATATTAAAAACATTGGACTAAGTTACAAAAAATGAATAAGGGTCAATTTGGAATAAAAATAAAGTTTTAGGGACTATAATGAACAAAAAAATTAAATTAAAATTTAAGACATTGGACTAAATCAGTGACTAAAATTAAAGACATTGGACTAAATCAGTGACTAAAATTAATTTTAAAATTAAATAGATTGGACTAAATTAGTGGCTAAGAATAAAGACATTGGACTAAATTAATGAATAAAATTAAAATTAAAGACATTGGACTAAACTAAAATCGAGACTAAAATGACTCAAACTAAAACTAAAGATTAAAAAGGGACCAAAGTGTAAGGCTCCTAAACTAGTAATGACCTAAAGTGCAAATAACCCTTAAAAACGAGAGAGATTTTTCCCTCCATTTGTAATTTTTTAACCTAATTGTTTAGTGTTTACTCAATTTCATTTGAAATTGAAAGATGGGAATTGGCCGTTGGGACTTGGGAATGGTTACCGTTCTTTGGGATTTGGGCTAAAATGGTAATTGTTGGGTTTTTTTAAATTTTGGACTAAATTACAAAAAAGAGGTTAATTTGGACTAAAAATTAAAATTTAGGGACTAGAATAAATTGGACTAAATTGCCAAAAATATAAATCAATATGGGGCAATTTTGATTAAAAATTAAATTGTAGGGACTAGAATAAACAAAAATATTATTCAACTAAATTACCAAAAATAGAAATATATATGATTCAATTTTGGTTAAAAATAAAGTTTTAGCCTTTTAGGGATAAGGATTATAATGAACAAAAATATCATCATATTTAAAATATTAGATTAGATTAGAAGATTTTGAAATAATTTGGGGTCAATTAGGTTAAAAATTAGGGACTAATATGAATAGAAATAAACCCCAAATCCCTAACCTAATACTATAACCCCAAACACTCAACTTGACACATTTACCCATAAACCCCAAACATCAACCCCTAAATCTTACAATCACTAGTAATTAAAGTACAAGCCTCCCCAAATCCCTAAACTAATCTCATAACCCCAATTCCAATTTCCAAGCACTCAACTTAAACATGTAATGTTTATATGCCTAATCTCAATCACTAAATCCCTAAACTAATCCCATTATCACAAACATTCCACTTGAAACATTTACCCCTAAACCACAAACTTGAACCCCTAAATCTTACAATCACTAATAATTAAAGTACAAGTCTAATACCATAATCCCTATGCTAATCCTATAACCCCAAACACTCAACCTTACATATTTACCCATAAACCTCAAACCTCAACAGCTAAATCTTACAGTCACTAATAATTAAAGTGCAAGCATAATCCCTTAATCCCTAAACTAATTCCATAACCTCAAAAACTCAACTTGACACATTTATCGTTAAAACCCAAACTTCAACCCCTAAATCTTGTGATTACTAATAATTAAAGTACAAACATAATCCCTTAATCTCATAACCTCAAACACTAATAATTTTAATTAAACTTCAAATTTAATGATCGAATTTAACAAATTAAAATTCCATTGAAATAATTATTAAAATTTCCTACATTAAGCATGGTTAAATTAAACTATGTGTGAATTTTATGAGCTAACTAACTAAGGACCTAATTAAAAGAACCTAATCCTAAAGGCCAAATAAAAATGATCAACTATTTTGGGACCTAATTGTACAAAACTAAAATTTAAAAGTGAAAACATGAATTAAATGAAAAGTGTCTAAACATAGAAGGGCATAATAGGTGATTTTCGATAAACCTAAAAAATTGTGGGAACTTTCACTCCAATCCAATTCACGCAAAAAAAAATACAAAATTTGGTCTACTTTCTCTCCAATCCAATTCCCTCCAAAACATAACTTAAATTAATATAATTTATTTTTAAGTTTATTTTATTTTCACTTTTATCAGCCGCGTAAATTTGTGTGAAATAATTAAAAATTACGGTATTATAATTACAGTTATAAATTTAAAATACTAGAAACAATTATCCTTCTAACATTTAGTTTTTATCAAATCAACAATTAATTTTCAATCTTATCCAATAAAATTTGGTCAAGCTAATAAGAAATAAAAAAGACAAATAAATGTCTATACTTAGTATTTGGTAGTGTCAAGTTGATTTAGTTAAAAGAAAACATAAATATGTTTTTTTTTGATATTTTTAATTGATTATATATGTATATATAACAAAAAGATTATTAAACACTTAAAAATTAATAGTTTACATTTATCAACACTTTAAATTGATATTATATATATATATATATTCTTATATATAATTTAATAAATTAATAGTCAATAATTGAATTATTTAACAAAAAATTTTAAATACAAAAATTAGTAATTTAAAAGGTGAAAAATAGTTATCATATTATAATATAATAAATTCATAATTTCTCAAATACTTTATTTTTCTCTTAAAAATCATCAAATATTTCATGTCAGGTAAATACCATGTCAATATCAGTTCAGGTTAACAACAGGTCGGGTCGGGTCAATTAACAAGTCGGGTAAAATCGGATCTCGGGTCGATTCAGTCGAGTAATATCGTTTATCTGTCAGGTCAGTCTCGGGTTCATGTCCAAATCGGGTTCGGGTCACCAACAGTCGGTTACAGATCGGTTTCAGGTCATCGCATCCTCAGATCAAACCAAGTTCTAAAGTGGCCGGGTCAGCATTTTACATCCCTAGCTTAAACTTTTTTTTGGTTTGAAATAAATGAAAGTTTAAGCACCTATTTCAACAAAAAAAAATGAAAGTTTAAACATCTATTTCCGCAAAAAATAAACAACAATTATATAAGTGTTATTTGTACAGTTTAAAATAAAATATTGCATTTGTATACCTACTGTGATACATTCAAAAACAGAAGATCAAAGTTTGGATAATATATACATGAATGATAAGATATATATATATATATAATAGAACAACAATTATATAAGTGTTATTTGTATAGTTTAAAATGAATAAATAGATAAAATAATCATGTTATCACATGGCAGAGATACTAGGAATTGGGAACAAGAGTTAGATTCAGATCTTGTTGGCAGACAAGCTGAGACGGCCAAAGGCATCTTCAACGTAGAGGGGAAGCGACCGCGACAGGGATTTGCACGAGCAGATTGAACGGCCAGAGCACGAGGCATGCCGGGGGACTGATCGGTTCTAGGATTCAATGAAAGGCTTAGCAACGCACTAGTTGGGTGCCAGGTGGGTTATCCGAATAGCTGGAGTCACGAAACACGGGGGGGGGGGGGGGGGGGGGGTCGAACTTCGAAGGGTGATCGAATGGTGCAAGGAAAACCAAAGGGAGAGGGAAAGCTTATAGATCGGAGGGGTTAGGGACGACAAGGCTATCGCAACCTTAACAACGGCTAGGGATTTTGCAAAAAATAGAATTATAAAAAGGCTGATGTTAAGAACGTATAAATACTTCTTTAGATGACAAAATTTCAAACTTTAACCCTTCATTTTTCACTATGTTCACAAAACCATCTCAATATTATTTAGAAATTTGATATGACATTGGAACTTGTATCAATAACATAATAGCCTCTAAATTTTTATAAAGTTAAAATACTAGCACCAATGTTTTAGGAAAATTACGAGTAGACCCAAAAATTTTAAAATCATGAATCTATCTCGAATTTCAAATTATTAACTTTTAACAAATAAATTCAAAATTTCCAAAATAAGGTTTCAAAGGTTGGGGATTCCAAAATTAGGGTTTTTAAAATGTTTTTCGTGGTGTTACAGACGGACTCTGTTACGATTTCAAGTTGAAATGAATTAGTTCTGGAAGTCCTAAATAACAAGTAGTTTGTCTAAGTTCAAACAACGCGGGTTTTTTCCTATGGTCTTCATTGATAAACTAAATTGAATGATTTTTGGAATCAGTCTCATTTCAATTTTAATAAATCTGGAAATCTTATGAGTGTCAAGCCTTGTACCTCAGTGTTATGGTCGTTATGAGATTATGCTTGGAAATATTCTAGTGAAAGTTAGTTGTGGAGTAAGGTGTTGATCATGTTAGTGATGCTAGTAATCAATGTAGAGAGTGAATGGAAGGATTATAGAATTGAAAGGAAGATGTTTGTATGCGCAGTGCAAGTGTAAATTTTGGACTGATTCTGTTATATCCAAGAGAGGTAGTTATGCATGTATGATTATCTTGTATGCGTGATTCTTGAGTTAAATAATTAAATTTTACAATGCTAAACACGTAAGGTTTATGTTGGCACTCAGGATTGACCCTTTTGCTTTGAAATTGATAGGTATAAGATATGATCTTTGAAGATGTATTTATACGAGTGGATGAGTAAGATATTTCTTACTACCCAATTGGTTAAAAGCTATTGTGTTTGTTTGAGTGGGGCTTCTACGAAACAAGAGTCTTACTTTAATATAAAAGATTATGGTTTCGAGTTCAATGCTGAAGTTTAGGTATTGTTCAAGTATCTAAGTATGAGAAAATATTGAGATTTGGGTGTATGGATAAGTTGAGCTCTAGTTTAGCAGAGTTTTTCAGAGAGTCGGGAATAATGTTTATCATCTTGAGTTGCCTCCTTAGTATGATCGTAGTCAAGATGTTTTATGCGTGTTCTTATTGAGTTAATACCGCCCGAGTCTGAGTTACGTTATTCAGATTGAGGATGTTGATATGAGGCTAGATCTGTCTTGTGTTAGGGAGTTTGTACAGATTTCGGATCTTGATGAATGAATTATGAATAACATGCGTATTTCAATGGTTAAGGTTCAATAGAGTAATCGTAGCCCTATAAAAACTATATGGGAGACTAAGGAATCCACGAGAGAAATTCTTGTATCTGTTTAACTCAAGTGAATTTTAAGGATGAAATTTCTTTTAGGGGGAGTTGTAACACTCTAAAAATTTTAGGTAAAAAAGTAATGAAAATGAAATGAGAATGAAAATAATAGAATGCCAGCCAAGGGGTTTTAAGCTCGTAACCCTTAGCTTGGCAAACCTGAGCTTTAACCAATTGAGCTAGTGCATTCCTTGGTTTTAGTCTGCATCGTTTTTATGTTAAGCTATGTTTGTTTCTCTGACCCAAGATTTAATTAAAAGCTTGACTCCTCACCTACCAAAATTCATTAACCATTCGAAATAAGCTATCAACATTCATCCTCCCCAACCTTCCACCTTCCCAAAATCGTCCACCGCCTGATCTTGGTCACCGCCTTATAGTGGTGTGCACCCCCGCCACCAATCTTAGCGTCGTCGCACCCCGACGCCAGCCCTATTCTCCACTCGTGGTGAACGACCACCATTCGCCGTAGAGATCTACTTGAAGAATCGTCATAGAACCATAGATCACATCTCTGTTATTTGCACTTTTCGCCGTCGTTCAATCCTGTCACAATCGGCGCCATTGTCGTCTCCATTCCAAGACGAGAAAAACCTTGGCGGCCAGTCATCGATATGCCACCGTTTAGGGCCTCATCGGAGATATGCGTTTTTCTAGCCAGATCTGCATTTTGGGGTTCCCCGGTAAGGATTTCAGCTTGTGTCATGTTATTGATAGGTGGGGTAAATCGTTGATTTGCCGAGCTTTTGTTTTTTGGCAGAATTGGTGCGATTAGTATCTCCGACGTGCTTTTTCAGCAAACACCCGACGTCTGACCTTTGGGTAAGTGGACCGGTTTTGTTATGGCCCAAAAGCCTGAACCGACCTGAACCCTCTAGTTCGGTCCGAGCCCACTTGCACACAAACCCAAGCCCATGAGGTCCGACCCGTCTGATCTGACCCTAGTCTGACCTGACTCGTTCGATTCGACCCGAGTCTGACGGCCCTGTTTGACCCGTTCGACCCGACCCGTCTGACCAAGTTAACTTAGTGAGTTAGCCCACCAAGTCAACTCAGCTCGAGTCAACTCGACCGAGTCAACTTAGTTGACTTTTACCGTAGACTCTAACCATTGACTTTGACCAAAAAGTTGACTTCCAAAAATTCGTATTTTAGGTTTTTTTTACGTTTTGAGTTCGATTTTGAAGTCCATTTTTAAAAATTCTAACCCGAAAGCCTCCAAATCCGACCTTGAACCCAAGCATGCTTATGTGTAAAATTATTCAATTAAAGAGCAATGTATTTGAGTTAAGGTTTGATTTTGAAGTATGTTTGATTGAAGGTATTCGCTTTGTATCCGGTATTTTTGAGTGAATATGGTTCGGGTTCAAGAGAGATCAAAGAGTGCATCAAAGGTAGGCTGATGTAGCCAAAATCGAGGTAATACATTACTACCTCTTGTATGCTTTATGAACATGTTTATTTTCGGTTAATGCAAGCATACTTATGGTGAAGTGTGTACTGTTAACTCTGCTTAAGTCGAATTAGATACGAAATATACGTATGATAATTTAGATAAGTTTCACTTACTCAAATTAGTAGGTTAATAAATCATAAGGATCTAAAGGTCAATAATTAATAAGGCAATAAATCTCCAAACTCGATTAATTGTGTTACAGGATTCAATGTTAGAAAATTGGATATGAAATTATGGAAATGCCCTTGAGGTATAAGAGTGACGAAGGTACTCCAAACAATGAAAGCGATATAGAAATCTACCTCTGATATAGTAAAACAACCGATTCATCTGAGAACATCGAATTACTTGGAAAGTTATGGTAACAAGACTTAAACCTTCGAGTTTGTAAATAATGGGACTTTTCTAAATCCTAAACAAGTCTCCAAAGATAAATATACGAGAAATTTTTCGTATGTCCGAATTAATGAAATGACAGAAAAGACTGAATTGACTAAAAAAACTGGAAATACTGATAAGGCTGTATTGATTAGAATGATCGTGATGACCAAAAACACTGAAGTATCTTCGGCACCGAAATTTCCAAATTATCTAGAATGATGGATAAACTCTTGAGTTCTGGAATGAATGAATTGTTTGGAAATACCGAACTACCTGAATGAATAGAATACCATTGAATACTTAAATGATTGAAATACCTATATGACTTGAGATAAGTGGAAGCTTGGAAAATCCTGAGATTTATGATAAATCGCAAATGACTGTAATTCCCTTGTGGATTTGAAGCCCGACTTATATAAATTAGTCATCCTTAATACTATTACAATAATAGAAGATTACGGCACAAATGCATGTTCTGCCATTCGAGGCTCGTTCCAAGATAATTTGTAGCCATGACTTGTTCAACTATACTACATAGCTAGAACTAAATATTGACCACGCGTAGGGGTTCCTATTTAAATGTTTGGAATGTAACACATTGATGAGACGTGCTTAATGGAATGGACTTGAAAGCCTAGTAAACCGTCATTAATCTTTAGCACAACAAATCACCAACTTACCATATCGAGGTTAAATTGCGAAAACACCTCTATAAGTAAAATAACCAAAATGCCCTAAGAAGCATAATTTTCCAGAACTGTCTTGATACATCTGATATCTTGAATGATACTAAGATGTTAATCTTCTGAATTTCTGATAGAGCCTCAGTTAACAGACCCCTTTATACGAATTTCAAATTTCGAAATTAGTTTGATGTTAACTAAAATCGATGTCCGTCTTCGGTAATGATTAAATACCTCTGTGTAATAATATTGAACTATCTAAGTGTTCCTTGTGCATATGAACATTTTCTCTGAATTAAAATCAATATCGTCCATCTGATTTGAAACATGGCTGATATTATTTCAGAATATACCTCTTTGTCTGATATGAAAACATGCTATCTGTGTTCTGATATACTGGAAACATATGTCCGATTTTTGTATTTACATCTTTACTATCTTCTACACTAAACTAATTTTCTGAGGGTACTATCTGGGATATTGTAATAAGTCAATGTAGGTTCAGCGCTGGTAATTCCTTATGGACCCAAGGTTTCCCCTTTGGTAGGTTCTGATGCTTCGGCTTGGGTAATTCCTTAAGGACCTAAGACATCCCCTTAGGTTGGCTCATACGCCCTATGGGCCTAGGGTAAGTCCTTATGGATGTAGTTATGAGGAACTGCACATCAGTGTACGGTTGGAGGGTACTTATGTGCTTCAAATAAAACTTTCCTACCTTATGTTAATCTACCCTGTTGAGTAAACTACCAATGTCTGAAACCCTCTGTATGGTTTCTATATGTACTCACTGGAACACACCGAACTCCCTAGTTTATCTTCTAAAATCTATCCCTCTTCTCATTCCTCGGGCTATAAGCATCTTTTTCTGGTACTCAGGTGGTAAGATAAAGAACAATCTTGTTATCTTCAAGTGATTTGTTGCTATGGATAACAATTCATAGTTGGATCTCGCTGCCTGGATCATCATGTCAGTATTAGTGTATTTCCATATACTTTCATGTGTCTTTAGCATCTTGTGGTAGTTCTGTATTACTGAGCTTTTCCAAGCTCATACTGTTTTTACCATCGCAAGTTCTAAAAGATTACACATTGTCAGTTATTGACATCAACATGTGATTTCTTTCGGCATTGCTTGCGGAGTACGGTACTCATGTAATTAGGGGGCATGTATATCATGTATTGTATACATTTGCGTCTGAAACTCATTTTATAAAGTGTATTTATGAATATTGTTATGCTAAATGAATAATTTCCAAGCTGTATTTTTTAGTCTGAAATTGTTTTGTGGTTTTAAATGGTTTGACAAATTGTTTTATCTGAAATTGTAATGTGGGTCGCTTCGGTGGCCCGAATGTAACACCTCAGATTGGGTCGGGCAATCCGTATCTATTTAGGTTTTATAGAAACTTAACCAAACTTGAACCTTTAAAGTAAAATTCACTTAGACTACTTTTTTCTATTAGGTTAATAATAATTACATTAGGATAGTTAAAGAAACGTCGGTTGCTAATAAATATGTTCTTTAATGATTTTTTGTGCCATGTTCAATTAATAATCACCGAACGTATAAATTGTAATGTGGCGTCTCGCCAAAAGGGGGTAAACGAGTTAGCACCAGAAGTATTGGCGGTGATTATTGTTTATTCCTCGGATGGTGGGACCGTTAAAATGAATCCACATTCATAAATGGATAATATTTTAAAATTTTCATGAACTTGCAAATTCTAACATTAAAACAACTTATAATCGGCTAGGTACCAATTTTTTTGGTGATGTGGGGGGTGCTCACCCTTCCCCACTCTTAACCGACCCCCGAACCTAATTTTTTTGTGTTTTCGCAGAACAAAATTTTTGTTTTTTAAAAATAAATTGCTTTTATTAAAATTACTCGTTTTTAGGTGATCCAATCACACCTCGAAAAAGATTGATGGCGACTCTGTTTTTTTAAAAAACCGTGTCAAGTCCTAGCTGATTACACTTTGTCTTAATGTCAGAATTTGCTAAGTTCGTGTAAAATTTAATTTAATTATCCATTTATGAATGTGGTTTTTATTTTACGCAATTTAAAATTTGGCATAATATAAGCTCTATACCCGAGATTCGACCCGTTCGTTTAGGTGAGGGGAAAACACTATTGCTCTCGTGATATTATTGTTTCTCCGTATGGGTCTAGCAAGTACCTTCGAGGCTCATATGCCCTATGTCTTCATGAGAATACTGATTCTCCGCATGGACATAGGGAAATGGGTCCCCTAGAGTTGAACTTGATTCATAAGAGCCTATAATGGGTGAGGATCAAGGACCTTGCTACCCTTAGTAGGGGACAGTGGGGACAGCTTGGTAACTTTCTAGAACCAAACTTTTGTGTGTGAATCTAGGAGCCCCTCCCAATAGAGCCAAGCGGAAAACCCTAGAATTCGGTCAAAATTATTTTGTGAGAATGATTCGTGGAGACGTCTTCAGAAATGTTGGAATGTGCTTTCCAATTATTATTCGAACAATGAAATTATTTTGAACCTCTATGCATTATTTCTATTATTTTTAGGGTACTAATCCTTTCTTTTTCATTTTCTTGTTTTATTTTGTTTTGCATATTTTTCTTGCATCCACATTACATACTTAAAAAGGGTTGGTTCTCAACTTTGTTGCTCGATTAGAAAAAAATATTTTGCCATGGATGGAAGGTACCTCAAGAAAGAATAAGACAATGAGGATGTATGTCATTGGTCTGAGGTCAACCAACGGGCAAAAAGGGGTAGTTTGTTAGTTGATCACGTGACAGAAGCGTCTGAGTGTGCTCAGATCAGTGTCAAGCAGAAAGATATGTATGAGTTGCGAGTGATATGGGACCGCTTCGAATATGCAAGCAAGCAATTATTCTACAACACCGACGACGATATAGCTTATCTGTTGCGTATGAAGATGGACGAGCCGTTACTCAAAGCCTTGGTTCAGTTCTGGAACCCAGGGTATTGTTGTTTCACCGTCAATGGGGAAGACATGATGCACACGATCGAAGAGTACTCAACATTGTTCAATCTAAGCAAAGTGGTGAAGAACTGGGTTTACGCAAAACCCCCTAAAAATAAGAACATTCACACCAGGCTCATATTCTTTGCTGGAATGAGTGAAGAATGGGTCAAGGGTCTGATATAGAAAAGAGGAGACACCTTCTCCTTTGCCTGATCAAGCATTCGTAATATAATCCCGACTTATCCTGACAAGGTAAAGAGAGTTGATCTCCTAGCCATAGCGATCTACGGCCTGGTTATCTTACCGAGAGTACTGGGTAATATTGTTGTGGATATGTTGGACTTCTTTGAGCAAATGAAGAGGGAAGTTAATCTAGTACCATTTGTACTAGCATAAACATTCATCTCTTTGAATGCATGCCGAAAGATGGAAGGTGTGCATTTCAGAGGATGTGCTCATTTGCTTTAGGTTTGGGCCCTTAGCCATTTCTAGTAGACTCCGACTTTGGTGTTGTCCAATGTCTTCTCTCCGAACTTCTCTCTACTCCAGGAATTTTTGGGAAAAGGGGGGCCAATAGCCAAGAGAAACAAGTGGGTGGACATCTTCAGAGATTTTCATGATCAAGAAATTGTGTGGAGAGTTTTGTGGATGGGCCACACCAAAGTCTTGTACAAATGTGGGGATTATAATCATCTGATGCTACTAGGCCTCTAGGGTGGAATTGGTTGCACTCATTTACTAGTGTCGCGACAAAATGGCTCTCGACAATTCATCAACTTCACTGCTGGTCTTGACTGGTCTGAGTTCAAATTCCAAGCAAAATACAAGGAGAATGTCTAGACCATCAATGACTCATGGAAGCATTGTTACTTCATGGAAATTGTTCACGATGATGAGTGTATGTTCACCCATGACTTTTGGAGACATGTGAGGATGAATGAAAGAATTTTGTTATCTGTGCTAGGGAAAACCAAATCCCTAGAGGAACATTTGAAGGTGGTCCCGTCTGAGGTTGACATTTTGAGGGTCAAGCTAAAAAGTGCCAAGGCGAAGATAGAGGCCCTGCAAAACCAGCATACTAAAACTTGTTTCAAGCAAGCCTAGATATGGACAAATATAAGGGAGAAACTAATCAGGTGATAAAAATGTACAAGAATTTGGAAGAGAAGTTCAAAATTCAGAGAGTTGACTTCCTCAAGTTCTAGGCCACGATCCAAAATGTTGATTTGAGGAAGACTCCAGAGCAATGGAGATAAGAGCTAGAACAAGCCATTGAAAAGGAAAGATAATACGGTAAGAAGGAAATTGAGAAGTACAAATGGATGCTTGTAAATGGGAAAAATAAAGGGGAAACAAGAAGTTGATAATGAGAAGAACAAGTGGGCCTTTGAAAGAGAGAGAGAGAGAGAGAGAGAGAGAGAGAAAGTGTTGCTGCGTGGAAGAGAAAGGTGGATGATAACAAGATTTGTTCATAAGAGTTGCAGTGTATGTGTGATGCAATGAATGAGATGCTAAGACAGAGTTAGGCCATATCTATTGAGCTACAGGCCTAGGTGGCAAACCTAAATCGTTAGCTACACATGTTCCAGAATCATAACACTTATATTAAGCTTCAGACTAGTCGAAATAAGAATGAATCACTGAAGAAGAAAGTAGAAGTTATAGGAGACATCATCCGAGAATACAGAACGAAGATTTTGGTTCTTAAAGATATCAATCAAGAAGGAAATGATTACTGGTTCACTCAGCTTAGGGACAATGCTAGAAGGTTCCAGGAGCAGGACGAGTTTGACAAGAGTATCATGTCCTAAATTCAAGATGTAGCTAAGCATGTGATCATGTTAACTAAAGAAGCTACAACTCTTCACCGACATGTCAGGCCAATAGGGAGAAGTGGGACCCAGACTCATGTGGTTAATTGAAGAAATAAAGGAACTGAATGCTCGGGCTGAGATGTATTCGTAAAACATATCTTCATATTTTGTAATAAGGATGTTTGTTATCCAATAAAAGCTTATTCTAGAGTCACTATTTATGGAATCAATGCACTTTGATTACATTAATACAATTCATTGCATTGTGTTGTTTATGTATACATAATAAAGGATCAATTATGGTAAATTCCATGATCAAAATTTAAAATAGAAAAATTCCGCATAAGTACGATACTCGTTCACTAACCCGAGCAATGACCATTGAAGACATGTTGTCAGCTTTATAACGAAACCACAAGAACACACCAGGTAAGTTCATTAAAATAAAAAGGATTTAAAGGATGAAATCGCGTAAGCTCAGCAAGATGTTGTTAACCAGATATCTGCTATGTTAAGGTTCAGTTTGCCCAGAAGTAGCAAAAATCTTTTTGTAAGAGTGCATGTTAGGTCTTAAGGATTTTCATTTCAATGAAAAATGCATCTTTGACCTTGAAACCTTGAATGTACATATATTCATATATCTCATCTTACCCTTTGGATATCAATTGCATGTTGTGACATTGATTCTGATATAAAGATCAATCGATTTTTTTAAGAACGATGATGTATGATTTGTCTCTCAAACTACTCAGATCGGCAAATTAAGAAAATGAAGATTACCACACCTTTGGTGATGTTCGATGATGTGAAAATCTTTGAAATTCTTAAATGTGGAATCGTGGACTAGGCAAGTTTAACTCGAAGGAGTCGCTTGAAATTGAAATTCTAATAATGGTCTTCTGTAACCCCAATAAAGACACATTGATTGTAACTAGTAGTTCAAAATATCTTGGGGGGAACTCTGCTGAGACTATAATGTTGAATATCTAATAAGGAAGCAATGCTTCACCCATTCTATACAATGGCTTCATGAGTGGTTTTCAAATCCTGACAAAGTCAAATATTTAATGAGTTGAAATCCCGAGATAAGTAAATACAACCAGTAAAAAGAAAACCTCAAGAGCATTTTGTTGTAGTTGTGAAGTTGAGTATCTAATAAGGTAGCAACGCTCCATCTACTCAATGACTTGGCTTCACGAGTGATTTTCAAATCCTGAAAAAGTCAAATGAATTAATGAAATGAAATCTCAAGGTAAAAAAAGGAAAAAGAAAAGGGTTAAAAAAGGAAAAGCTAATAAAGAGTGGCTAGTTGCAGTTAGAAACACATACACGCACTTGTAGAATTCTATTCTTAGAAAGATATTTTTGCACTCCCTTGATTAAGCAAGTCTGAGAAGCTTAAACACATCTCTAATTGGAGAAGAATGATGAGAACTAAAAAGGAGTTGTTTTCGACTGGATCAAGTAATGCGATAATCATAAGGGTAAACCGAGCGGTCTAAGAGAAATCTCACAAATTCAAAATATCATCGCGACATTCAAAGTCTTCATAGATGCGAGTTATGCTTAAAATGATCACTAGAGGGTTGAATTAGAGACGCTCATGCACTTGTTATCTAAGGCATCATATTCTATTTTCTTTCTTTAAAAATTTTGGTTTCCTTGGTCGTAAAGGTATCTTTCATTGAAACGACAACCAATAAGAAAACGTTTCTAAGTTGACAAAAAGATTTCTTCGTACTGCTTCAAAGGGATGTCTTAAAATGTGCCCGCTCTGATATATGAAGTCATGTTTGAACTTGCTAGTAAGGGATGATCATACACTGTTTTTTTACAAGAACTTGAATTGATCTTTTTCCGTCTAAGTTGATCATGAATATATCAAAAAGAGCCTAAAGATATTGAAGCATCATTATACTGAGTGACAAAGGACCGTGGGGCATTTGCACGTAGAAGCTGACAAATATTTGTTCAAGAGAATTTCTCTTTAAATAGGGCAAGACACCCTACATCATTTCAAGAATGAAGGGAAAGACTCCCTACATTGCTTCAAGAAGAAGCAATTTTCTTCAAGAATATGGGGCAAGAAACCCTACATCACTTCAAGAAAGAGCAGCTTTCCCAAAATCTTGATTCCTCAGTTTAGAGGGACGAAGACATTATCGCTTCAAGTTGGAGAAGTTAAACTTCTCACTTATTATGCCTCCCTGTGATGTAGAAGAGTGGGGCAATTTATGTCGATCAGGAATTCACGATCCCTGACTTTGATGAGCGCAAGAGAAAGAGATTAAAACGCCAATATGATTCAAGGAATTTAAGGTGAAGATTCCCCTACAAGCAATCTGAAAACTCACAAGAAGCGTTGAAGATGCTTAAAATTATTTTAAGAGACACCTGAAGATCTGGGCCTTTCAGAACCATTCAAAAAGGCCTTACACTTAATATTGATGTATCAACTACAATAATAATCCAATAGTGGATTTGTGGATTACCAAGGCCTAAGATACATGAATGCCTAAAAGTCTGCAAAGATTAGATGTTTTCTATGAGGAAAAGATGTATAAAGAATGAGAATGGTGATGCGGAGACAATAGAGATGTAACCCCTAGACCCGCTTATGCGTTACCATAGATCCTAGAAAGTCACATTAGAGTCACAAGAACGACCCACAGTAAAAATCCACATAAAAACATTTTTTCTTAAAACACTTATTAAACTGTATCGTTAACTTCTGTTTAAAAATACCCTTAGTTACAAACAAATCATCCATTTCTTTCTTTTTTAACACGTTTTAAGCTAATTAAAATTAGAGTGTTACAAATCTCCCCCCTTAAAAAGAAATTTCGTCCTCAAAATTTACTAGAGTCGGTGTAATGCAGAAACTACTCTTTCATCCATTCTTGTACTGAAACTTATCCATCAGAGTATCCTTGTTTCTCGAGACTCTCAAACAGTCACGAATCAATCTGGTAGTGTCACTAGTCTCTCAGACTGTCTTTGGGCCCAAATCATCCTATCATACATCTCAGACAAACTTATTAGAATACAATATTTGAATTCATACCGAACTTCATACTGTGCCAAACAAACACTTTCCTCATAACTTTTATTATAATCAGTCTCAATCACAGATAAGAAACCTTCCTGACTACCACACAAGTTAATTATACGACCCAAAAGTATATCTTCTAGAATATGTATTACTCTTTTAGGTTGACCAACAATTTACGAATGAAAAATTGTACTTGAAATCTAGACAAGTGCTCAAGGCCTCCAACAAAACCTTCAAAAATCAGGATGTAAACATCAAATTTCAATCAGTGATGATATATAACAATACACCATGCCACATTTTCAATAAGCCGATCAAACATAACCAAGGTTTTGAACTAATATCATTTACCTCATGTGCAACATTCGGACAATTGTTTCCTTCGTGTTTAATGGAGCCACCGCTGAATTTACACTTCTACCATATTCACGATACCTTTCTTCCAAATTCATAATACTTCTCTCAGGATTCCCATGAAAATATTCTTAACCATAATCATTATCGCTAAAGCCTTACATGTAGTATTATATCGATTACCTCACATAATCAAATACTTATTCTCAATTTGAATCAGATCTTCAATTTCACATGCATGAACCTTCACAGGTTCTTTATCCAAATTCAAATCCACCAAGCAAATTTGAATCACGGGCGAACGTTACATGCATTTCTTGCCAGTACAGACCGAGCTATAATGGACAGAACGATTAGATGTACTTATTACAAGAAATGATTTGACATTAGATTCTCGGCTCGGTGGAGTACCGTTATGATCTAGGGGCATGCACAGACTAGACACCTTATGACAGATGATCGGCCGATCTACCCAGAATGACGCAAATCTAAGCTCTGATACCACTAAATGTAACCCCTAGACTCGCCTATGCGTTCTCACGGATCCTAGGAAGTCTCATTAGGGTCACAAGAGCGACCCACAGTAAAAATCCACATAAAAATATTTTTTTTCTTAAAACACTTATTAAATTGTAACGTTAACTTCTGTATAAAAATACCCTTAGTTCCAAACAAGTCATCCATTTTCTTTCTTTTTTAACACATTTTAAGCTAATTAAAATTAGAGTGTTACAAGAGAATAGAGATGACCATCTATGATTATTTTGACAAACCTCTAGATCAAATGTGCAAAGATCATATGTTTTCTATGAAGCAAAGAGGTACAAAGAATGGGAATGGCGAAACAAATATAATGGAGATAACTATTCATCTGGATTGAGTGAGAAAATGTATAAAGATCATATAAAGCAAAAATCAGAAATTTTCCACCATTAAACATATCATGCATTCATGAGTTAGGGATCCCTAGGAACATGCTAATTCATCATCATCATCATAGCATTTATTTTGACAGACACATGAAAACGGGGATTAAAGTCGTCGCTCCACCACATTAGGTTTGAAGAGAGTGGAGTCTCAGTATGTGCCCTATGGGAATCTACAATCCGACCAGATGAGATCATTGTCCTTTTTCATTATTTTGATTCTACTAGAATGTGCAAACGGATTTGAAAAATGAAGGATAGAGATATCATGAACAATATTTTCGCCCATAAGCGGTTGCGAGATAGAGATATCCCAAAATTTTCACCCATAAGCGGTTGCGGGATAAAGATATCCCAAACTAATTTTTCACCCATAAGCAATTGCGGAATAGAGATATCCCAAACATTTTTTTTCACTCATAAGCGGTTGCGAGATAGAGATATCCCATAATTTTCACCCATATGCGATTGTGGGATAAAGATATCCCAAAATTTTCACTTATAAGCGGTTGCGGGATAGAGATATCTCAAACTATTTTACATCTATAAGCAGTTGCGGGATAGAGATATCCCAAACTTTTTCACCCATAAGCGGTTGTGTGATAGAGATATCCCAAACTTTTTTTTCACCCATAAGCGATTGCGAAATAGAGATATCCCAAACTATATTTCACCCATAAGCGGTTGCGGGATATAGAGATATCCCAAATTTTTTTACCCAGAAGTGGTTGTAGGATGAAGTTTTCCTTTGGTCTGTCCTCCTCGGGTTCGAAGGAGCGGATCACCTTTTCATCTCGAGATTGAAGGATCAAAGTTTCTTTTTGCTACCTCGGGATTCAAGGATTGGAATTTGACTTGTTCTCTGCGGAAACAAGGAAAGCAAACCCTAACAACTAGTTTATAGTTTGCCCGGATAAAATCAAAGCCTTTTGTTCTTTGCCCTATTTCTATTTCACCAGAAAGAGCAAAGAGGGGCAAATGTAGTCACTAGATTTTGGTTGGCCTTATATATGTGTGTGTATTATTGTTGTTGTTGTTGTTGTTGTTGTTGTTGTTGTTGTTGTTGTATATAAAACACAAAAAGAGTCCATTAACTTAAAAAAGTCCAAATTTACAATAATAACCCATTTAGCTCAAGATAACAAAATCCTAACTGACTTATTTTTCCTCATGCGCAACCAACTCACGACTGTTGAATCTATGCTAGATCCAATGGTCCAGATTCGATTTGGGAGAAGAAACCCATCGGCTCCATGGCGCACATGCAGACCACGCGCTGAATTTCTAGACGCCTTGGCTCCCTCTGCTGCAACGTCGTCCAATCATCTTTGTGGCTCACGTTCGCTGGCGGCCGCCTTCTCAACAGCCCGGTGTCTCAGCCGTAACACCCAAGGAAATAACAACAAGGAAAAAAAATTAGTCAAAGATGATAAAAAGGCCATCAAAACTTTTTAAAATGAAAAAAGGAAGGAATCAAGCATAATTAACCAAGCATGAAAAGAAAATTGACCGTAGATTAAGTATTTTGTATTCCGATTCTTTTTTAATTTTGGTATGTATTATGGCTATAAAATGCTGATCAAATTCCTTTGTAATAAGGATGAATTTTATGAGCAATAAAATCAAGCAAGCAATTTCTAGGTATTTCTACTGTTATTTATTATTATTATTTTTTACTTCGAATATATTGAAGGAAAAGGGATAAATCTTTACCCGTTTTTGAGCTGCCGCTGTCGTGAACAACGATATGAGGTCGTATCCCCGATGACAGATGCACATCATCCTTGTGTCGTTTAACTTTCACCGCGGGATTCTAATATGAGTTGCCGGATTCTTTAAACTTTTTAAAAAAGATGTGGAATTTGAAATGATTTTTAACGATTTTGACCCTTTTAAATCTATCTCGGTATTTTGAAAGGGAGTTCGGATTATGGATTAAAAAAAGTTTTGAAAAGGTTTTTTTTAAAAAAATCACTGTTGATTTATGGCTGTCGGTAGATGACGGCCGAACGATGGATCACCGTCGTGTTCTTCATCCTATGAAGAACACTAAGAGTGATTGAGAGAACATGAGGGAGGGGTGTTTGATCCATTTTTTAAATGAAAGAAATGAGAAGTGTTTATAAAAATGGGTTTTATACCCACATGTTTTAAAACAAAATGGTTTAATTGTATTCATTAAATCTCTCACCTTTTTTTGCTCTTCCAGTTACCCATTTATCAATTTAATCAATTCGGTCCTTATTTTTTTTAATCCAAATTGGCTTCTAATTTTGGTTCTTTCCAATTTAGCCACCATTTTCAAGTTTAATTAGATCCTTTAGGGTTTACCATCAATTTTTTATTTATTCTAGCAAATAGCATTATCCTTTTTTTTAGATCCTTACACCGCTTTTAGTTTAATCTTTTTTTTCTTTTTAAATTCGTACCAACTTTTAAACTTGGCCCGTACATCATGTCTTGACCCGATTTAGGGAAAGATGAGCTTTTAAAAAAAATTATTCTTTATCCCTTCTCTTTAATATTTGTTTAACCTTATACACATATTTAATCCTACAATTTAATTTTATGTTGTTTATTCCATTCTCGCTTATTTTGTTAATTTAATATAATTTCCTTGAAAAAACCCTTAATTGTTAGTATCTTTTAGTTAGGTTCTTAGATTAGCTTTAAAACCTTAGGATCGGGTTATTTTGAGTTTAGGCCTTAATTAATCTTAGAAATTCTTTAGAATAGATTTCATAGTATAGTTTAGTTGCCTTTTCACCCTAGGCTTAATTTCCATTAATTGAAACTTAACCAAACTTGAACCTTTAAAGTAAAATTCACTTAGATTGCTCCTTTTTATTAGGTTAATAATATTTACATTATGATAGTTAAAAAACGTTAGTTGCTAATAAATCTGTTTTTAATGCTTTTTTGTGCCATGTTCAATTTATAATAATCGGACATATAAATTGTAATGCGGTGTCTCGTCAAAAGGAGGTAAACAAGTTAGCGCTAGAAGTGTTGGCGGTGATTATTGTTTATTCCCCGGATGGTAGGGCCGTTAAAATGAATTCACATTTATAAATGGATAATAATTTAAATTTTTCAAGAACTTACAAATTCCGACATTAAGACAACTTATAATCGGCTAGGTACTAATTTTGGGCGTTGTGGGGGTGTTCACCCTTCTCCACGCGTAACCGACTCCCGAACCTATTTTTTTTTGTATTTTCGCAAACTAAAATTATTGTTTTAATAAAATAAATTATTTTTATTAAAATGACCCTTTTTAGGTGATCCAATCACACCTTAAAAATAATGAGACGAATCTGTTATTTTTTTTTCAAATAGTGTCAAGTCCTAGCTGGGATAATAGATGCTACAAAATCTTATGCTTATCCATTAACATTAGCATCAGCATAAGCATAGAATCGAAATCATCACATCCACTCACCATATTCTACAGACTTTAGGTGTTAAACTTGTCGTTATACCAAAACAATAATACAATACCATCAATTTTATTCAAATTAATAATTATTTTTAATAGGCTCGAAAGCATTAAGTCTTTATTTGAATAAATTTAAAAATGTTGTCATTTTTTGATATTTTAAAGGCCGTTAGGCGTTAACCACTCTAAAAAAACCTTATTTGAACATTTAAACATATATAATAATAAAAGTTTTTTTAACGTGGAATTCTGTTTAGGGCAGGTTGTTACAAACTTTAGAAATATAAACATTTCCCAAATTCCTTTGATGCCTTCATTTATATATGTTTAGCCGTTACGCGATGCAACAGAAAAGTAATCTATAATGATTTTTTTTTGGGTAAAACACACAAACGGTCACTGAACTTTGGTAAAAAAAACGAAATAATAACCAAATTTTTAAAAATCACAAAATGACAATTAAACTTTATGTTTTATAACAAAATGGTAACTAGATGTTAATTCTCGTTAAGTGTCTGTTATAAAATTTGGTATAATAACATATTTAGTCCTTCATATTTATACATTCAATCAATTTAGTCCTAATTCGAAACAATTTACTAAATTTAGCTCTCGTTATTTACACATTCTTTCAATTTGGTCCTTAAAGCAAAATTCCAAAGTATGGTAACATGATAAATAATTATAATTGAATTTTTGTAGGAACTCGAAAACTCGACTCGAATCGAAAAAATTTCAAATAAAGTTTGAGTTGTAAAATATGACGCGTCAACTCGAATAACTCGAATTTTTTTGACTCGACGCGATCGAACGCTCATCTCTATCTTAAGATATGACGCGTCAGCTCGAATAACTCGAAATATTCGAATATTTTCAATTATTTTTTTCTTTAAAATTGAATTTTTTAAAATAGAATATTTAATATTTTCACATTTAAATCACATAGAATATTTAATAACTACTTTAAATATTCAATTTAATTTAAAAATATTCGATTTAAAAGAAAAGTATTTTTTTAAAAAAGCTCCAAACCGTGAACGCCATGAATTTACAACACGAAGCTTCAATTAAAATACCATCCAGGGTTCCGTACGGGTTTCATGGCACGTTTATAGACACCTAAGTCCTTGGAAAATCAAGCTTAGTGTAACGCCCTTGTTTTGGGCCTAGATGTTTTGGACATCGGATTGGACCGGTCAGAAACGGTTCGAATCGCGTTAGGTGGTTTAGGGAAATCAAGGACCGGAATAGGATAAAAATATGGTAAAATTTGATAAAATCCTCTAAAATCTTGTTTAAGAGGTTGGTCAAATCAATTTTACAAAGTTGACTTTGGAAGTGGTACATTTTGGGTAGTGACCAAAATGTAAAGTTTTAAAACTGTGGAAAATGTAATTTTTAAAGAGGAGCCAAAATCTTAGAATCTTTAGGGAGCTTTATGGAAATTTAGCCTTTCCTTAATATGACATGTGTTTAAAATGATTTTTACATTAATTGATTTTAAAAGGCTTTTAACGATTTAATTAATTGGTGGTTAATTAGTGAGATTTTAATCACGTAACTACCTTTCTCTTCTCATTTTCAGCCAAACACTATTCTAACTCATTTTCTCCAGACTTCTTTTCTCCCAAACACTCTCCCTTTTGTTTCTAAACAAATCTCAAGAATTCCTTCTTAATTCCTTCAAGATTTGTGAAGCTAAATCTTGTCATTCATTGAGGAAAGCAAGGATTGGAGGTAAATCACGTTCTCAACCTCCAATCTAGGTTCTTTATTGAAATTCCCAAGATCTTTGGCTTCTAATTGATGTTTTTGGCTAATTTTTCATTATAGTTTTGATTTGAGATCAAAATCTTGCAAAAATATGATTAAAATCTTGATTTTCGAATTTGATTTGTTAAGCTCTATTTTGGATTGATTTTAATTGGGTTTTAAGTTGATTGTTATGTTGAAAGAGGGCTTTGATGATATAGATCCCGAAATCCTTGAGATCTTTAAATTTTTTTGATGGTTTTAGTTTGGTTTTTGAGATGAAATGATGTAGTAATGCTCGCTGGAGGTATAAGGATGGGTTTATGTTGTTTATAAATGGTTGAAAGTGATGTATGTTGGCTGGGCTTGGTTTAGGAAGCAATCGATTGAGTTTTCGGTTGTTTCGGATGGGTAAATTGGTGTAGTTTGGGTGAGCAACGAGTTTGCGTTTTGTTGCTGGTGTTGGAATGCATTTTAATGCATTTGGATCTCTGTTTTGGTGATCAAAACAGGGGATCTTGATCTGGGAGCAAACAAGACGATTTTGGAAGCTTCGAAAGGGTGATTTTCGTGTAGGCCAAAAAGGCTTCGCGTATCGGTGAGTAGAAATTGATTTTCCAGCTTTGTAACGCCTTGAGCGTGGTCTTGGGAGTTTAGTGTAAGTTTCAAACACTTAGCTAAGCTTAAGAGTAAGTGATTCGAAAGTCTCTCTCGGAAATGTGCTATGTTTTGTTGCAAATGCACTTGAATTGAATGTGGTTTAATTACTGTTTTTAAGCATGTTTTGAGCATTGATGATGCTGGTTTTTAATGTCATTTTGTTAAGGATGCACATGGTAAGTGGTCCTTGGTTTTATGTGGTTAGTGCATTTGATATTAAGCATGTTTATACTTGTGGAAATGGCATTGTGTTTATTCTTTTAAAACAGTGGAATATTGATGTCAAATATTTATATTGGCAAGTGATGGAAATGGTTTTTGGTTACTTTAATAGGATATAGTTAGCCGGCTATAGGATTGATTGCACCGTGAATAAATTCGCCTTGGATATCGAGGGGTTGTAATTGTACCGTATACTCCATCCAAGTACCCTAACGATTAAGGCTATGATCACAACGGTGGATGGTTAACCCCGTGTGTGGATCTTATGGTATGTGTCATGTGCGGTAAGCTTCGTCCTTCTCCTCTAATGGATGATTTCTCCTTGATTTGGGCAAGTTTGCTTGAAAATTCAATGTAGAAATCAAGTGAATTTGACGAGGAATTGATTAAGAATAAAAGAGAGATTGAAATCTCATCAAATGAAGTGAAAATCAAAGTGTATTTGCTGGAGAAAATGTGTTTGGTTGAAAGGAATTTGAGAGAAAATAAAATGAGAGAAAATTTGTGAAAAGTAGTTATGAAAAGTCAAAGGTGGTTTTCTAATTTAATCACCTTCATTTTCTTTAATTAAAACATTAATTAAATCACCCAAATTAAGGAAAAATCTGATGAAAATATTTTGGTAAAATTAGCTCCTTAAAGATTCAAAGTTTCAATCCTTTACAAAACAGTCACTACTTAACTTTGCAAAAACTGCGACTTGGTCACTACACCGAAATGTAGTATTTCCAAACCTTATTTTGTAAAATTGATTCCACCATTCTCTTTTATATATTAAATGAGGATTTTTAGATATTTTTCTATATTTTTAAATTATCCCGAACTAGGCGTTCCCTAAAACTCCCTTTTAGATTCGAACCGTTTTCCAGACCGATCTGGTTCAGACTCTAAACATCTAGGCCCAAATTTGGGGTGTTACAACTCTCCCCCTCTTAAGAAATTTTGTCCTCAAAATTTACCTGGAGGAAAAAGGTAAGGAAACTGCTTCTTCATATCTTCCTTTCTTTCCCACGTGGCTTCCTCAACACCACGATGCCTCCACGACACCTTAACCAGCTCAATGGTCTTACCCCGGAGAAACCTACTGTTCGAATCCAAAATCTCGACTGGCTCCTCACCATAGGTCAAATCTGGATTCAACTCAACTTCCTCCACGGGCATAACATGCGAAGGATCCGACCGATACATTCGAAGCATGGACACATGAAACACATTATGTACCCTCTCTAGCTCTTGTGGTAGCCTCAGCTTATAAGCAACAGGACCCACACGTTCTATCACCTCGTATGGTCCAATGTATCGAGGGCTCAACTTACCCTTTCGGCCAAATCTCATCACCTTTTTCTAAGGTGAAACCTTTTAGAACACACGGTCACCCACCGCAAACTCATTCTCCTTACGCTTCAAATTCGCGTAAGACTTTTGCCGATCAGAGGCTGCCTTCAAGCGCTCACAAATGAGCTTCACCTTCTCGATGGTTCCTTTCAACAAAGCCGGCATCGAGACCAACTTTTGTCCCGTTTCAGCCCAACAAAGAGGAGTTCTGCACTTCCTCCCATACAAGGCCTCATAAGGTGCCATTTGAATACTTGCCTGGTAGCTATTATTATAGGCAAACTCCAGCAAAGGCAAGTGCTTCTCCCAGGAGCCTTGAAACTCAATCACACAACACCTCAACATATCCTCAAGCACTTGGATAACACACTCAGACTGTCCATCCGTTTGCGGATGATAAGAAGTACTGAAATTCAGCCGCGTACCCAATGCTTGATGTAAACACTCCCAAAACCTTGCTGTGAACCTCGGATCCCTATCCGAAACTATAGATTTTGGTACACCATGCAGGCGTACTATCTCAGCAATGTACAGCTCTGCAAGCTTATCCAAGGTATACGTAGTATGCACAGGTAAAAAATGTGCACACTTCGTAAGGCGATCCACAATCACCCACACAAAATTCTTCTTTGATGGCGTCAAAGGCAAACCAGCGACAAAGTCCATGGTGATCCTCTCCCATTTCCATTCAGGGATCCTCAACGGTTGCAACAACCCCGAAGGAAACTGATGCTCAGCCTTAACCCGCTGACAAACCATGCACTTGCTCACATATTCCGCAACATCTTTCTTCAAACCCACCCAATAGTACTCATCCTTCAGATCACGATACGTCTTTGTACTACCAGGGTGCATAGCAAAAGGACTACTATGAGCTTCAGTCAGAATAGTACGCCTCAACTCCACATCATTCGGCACTACTATCCGACTTCAAAAACATAGAACTCCATCATCATTAAAACAAAAATCCGGTGGTCTATCCTCAGCAATATCCTGAACATGTGGCACCAAAGAATCATCCAACAACTGCTTATCCTTTATCAACTGAATCAAAGATGGTTTCACCTGCAATTCAGCCACAAGACCTCCATCTCGCGATATGCTCAAGGTAGCAAACATCGCCCTTAACTCCACCGCCACTTTTCTTCTCAAGGCGTCAGCCACAACATTGGCCCTTCCCGGGTGATACTCGATCGTTAGATCGTAATTCTTAAGCAACTCCACCCATCGCCGTTGCCTAAGATTTAACTCTTTCTGAGACATCAAATACTTCAAACTCTTGTGATCCGTGTACACAATACACTTCTCACCATAAAGATAATGTCTCCAGATTTTCAAAGCAAAAACCATTGCAGCAAACTCAATATCATGCGTAGGATAATTGCGCTCATGCACCTTCAACTGACGCGATGCGTAAGCCACCACCTTACCCTCTTGCATTAGCACACACACCAAACCAAGATAGGAGCTTGCGTCAACGCTGCCTTAAGCTTCTCAAAAGCTTCTTGTCTCACTTCCGTCCACTCATACTTAACATCTTTTTGCAAAAACTTCTTTAAAGGAGCAGCAATCTTAGAAAATCCATCCACGAACCTGCGGTAGTAACCTGCCAACCCAAGGAAACTACGGACTTCATGAACAGACTTAGGAGGCTTCCTATTCATCACCGCCTCAACCTTCTGAGGATCAACTCGAATCCCTTCAGCCGAAACTACATGACCAAGGAACACAACTTCCTTAAGCCAAAACTCACACTTGCTTAGCTTAGCATAAAGTTGATTTTCCAACAGCGCTTGCAAAACAACTCTCAAATGACCTTCATGCTCCTCCTTAGTATGAGAGTACACAAGGATATCGTCGATGAACACCACAATGAACTTATCCAAGTATTCATGGAACACTCTATTCATCATGTCCATGAAAGCAGCAGGAGCATTCGTCAAGCCAAACGGCATTACAAGGAACTCATAATGCCCATACCTCGTTCTAAAGGTTGTTTTCAGCACATCCACATCTTTCACCTTTAGCTGATAGTACCCTGACTTCAAGTATATCTTTGAAAACACAGCCACTCCCCGAAACTGATAAAAAAGATCATCAATCCTCGGCAAAGGATACCTGTTTTTGATAGTCAACTTGTTCAGCTGACGATAATCGATGCACATTCTCATCGTGCCATCTTTCTTTTTCACAAACAAGACCAGTGCACCCCAAGGTGACACACTAGGCCGAATGAAACCACGGTCAAGCAACTCCTGAAGTTGCGTCTTCAACTCCTTCAGCTCTTTGGGTGCCATGCGATAGGGAGCAATGGACACCGGAGTTGTGTTCTCATACAACTCAATCCCAAACTCCACCTTTCGACTAGGCGGCAATCCAGGTAATTCCTCCGGAAACACTCCAGGAAACTCACGTACAGTTCTTATATCCTGAACTCGCAACTCCTTTGAACTAGGATTCATCACAAAGGCTAGGTAAGCCTCGCAACCCTGCCGCAACATCCGACTTGCTTCCAGTGTAGACACCACATTGGTAAGAAACTTCACATTCTCACCCACTACCACCACCTCATAATCATCCGTAAGTTTCAACGAAACTCACTTGCTTTTGAAATCCACCACAACTCTATGTTCAACAAGCCAATCCATCCAAGGATTACATCAAAGCCATAGAATGGCAATTCCATGAGATCAACAAGAAAAACATGATTTTGCACCTTCAAGGGACATCACTTATACAACTTTCTCATTACAACCGTCTCACCAAAGAAACTAGTCACACGCATACCAACATCCAAAGACTCAACAGGTAAACCAAGCATTTGAGCATGTTCACGCAATATGTACGAGTGTGTAGATCCAGAATCAATCAAAGAAAGTAATGACAAAGATTGCAAAGTAAAGGTCCCTGCGATCACATCCGTATCATTCCTTCCCTCACGATGGGCATACGCTCGAGCTTGACCGTCACCCTCAGGTTGAACGGCCACAACATGTGCTACGTTCCTGCCACCATCCTCCCTACGCTGAAAATTACCACGGCCGCGCCCACGACCTCTCTGTGGCTCAGCTGCTCTCACCGGAGCCTGTCCCTCTCTCAGCGGTTGAGGACAATCTTTCTTCAAATGCCCTCGGTTCCCACAATTCCAGCATGTCCCAAGGTTACCCCAACACTCGCCACCATGCCGTCTACCACAATGGTTACATTCAGGAGTCCTCAGAACAGCATTAGGTCCTTGCTGACCTCTACCAGGGTTACCACCCCCATGCCTAACAGCATAATGTGGCTTCCTATCCTTATGCCTCTTGTTGCGATCTCTACCATAATCGCGTTCAGCCGCTCGCTTCCCAGAGCTAGATCCACCCGCTCGACTAGCCAAACCAAGATTCGATTCAATGTTCTTGACTCTAGTGACCAAGACATCGAAATTCGTATAATCAGCCGCAAGCATATAAGTCTTGACATCCGCAACTAGCCCATAACGGAATCGTTCGCACCTCTCCCGCTCACTAGGGATTAGCTCAGGTGCATACTGACTGAGGCGAACAAACTAAATTTCATATTCAGCTACTAACATGTTGCCTTGCACGAGAGACATAAACTCTCTTTTCTTTTCATCGAGGTAACGTACTCCCAGGTACATCCGCTTGAACGCGTTCAAGAAGAACGTCCAAGTCACCTCATCATCCTCCAACCCAGAGATAGTGGTCGTCCACCACGTATAAGCATCACCATGCAGCAGTGATACAACACAACCCAACTTCTGCATATTGTTGCAGTTCATCTGACCCAAAATCCTCTTGGTGCTCTCCATCCAAGACTCAGATCCTTCTGGAGATAAGCCTCTGAACTCAGTCCCTCCTAGACTGCGAAGACGTTCTAAAGGCAACCTCACATTAGCATCATCCTGATGCGCAGCTCCATGAGCTCCAGCTACTGCTGCCTGGAAAGCTCCAGCAATAGCCTGAATCAACATGGTCATGTCAGGAGCAGCCTGAAAAATGTAACCCCCTTAGCCCGGCCTAGACGCTTGACCCGAACTACGAAGATTACACGGGGAAAACCAAAGTCATCCCGAAAGTCAACCTAGATTAACGACCCTTTTTTCATTTTAATCTTGTCTAAATACATATTAAACCTGAGTGCGTGCTCACATAACATATATGAGAAAGGCACAACGATCGGATATCAATTAGGGACTCAATTGCACTTTATACAAGATTAGGGACCAAATTGTAATTTTTTTAAATTAGAGGGTCTTCATTGATTTTAGGATTACCATTATAAAATTAATCATGTTACATGCTTCTCTGCCAAATTTCATCTTAAAAAGACATCTCAAGCTCAAGCAATTGCAATCACAACTTTTAGGACTAAAATGTAAATCATGCATACTCAAAGCAATTCAAATCTGTGTCCAACGGTCACCCGAATTGGAACACCTACTCACCGTACCGAAACGCTGTATCGAAGCGGTGTTGACCATTTCGGTATGCGGGTATGTTCCGAGACCAGTTTCGGAACATGTCATTCTAGTAGCGAAACTGTTTCGAAACAGCCCCATACGTTTCGAAATGCCATGACCATTTTAGGCCCCCGTTCCGAAACACTATAGGGTGTTTCGATACACCCTGCCCCAGAAACAGCAGCAAATGCTGATTTTTCATACATTAACACACTCAAACATGCTTCAAAGACTCCCAAATCATACCAGTAATTCATCATACATATAGGGAACATATTTGGAACATTCAAACACGAACATAGCATCAAACACAAATTCTTATTAGTCTAGAGGCATGCTTCCTAATCACAAACCAAAATAAGCAATCCAACCTCAAACTAAACAATTAAGACCATTTACAACTCAAACAAGCTAACACAAACATGCCACAACCTTAGGGAGTTCAACATATCTCCCAAATACAATTCTTGGTCTCCCATTGCCATTATATCAAAACTAAAGTGTGTGAAAACTTCACCATACATGAGCTTGGACTTTCTTGGATGATCTTAACCTCCTTGATGCCCGAAAACACCTCAATTATCTGCATTATTGGTAAAAGAGAGAGTGTAAGCACAAATGCTTAGTGAGGCATGCTCTAAAGAAAACCAACACAATAATGCATATCTTGAAAACACTTTCTCAAAAGCTTTTGAACAACATGCTCATTCTATCTCATGCTTGAAACCATTCAAAGAAACTTCTCATTGAAAACACATGTACCTTCGTTCTATCTCATGCATTTAAACCAATGCAAAACTCATGGCAAAGCCAAACTCATGCTTGTACTCTAAAGCATTTCATAAACAAATCACATATGCATTTCTCATAGCATAAACCATTTCATCAAAGGTACATGTGAATAAAAAACCATTACATATTTTATAGTGGCATTTCACGTCTCATTATTACTCGGATATGCGGACATCTCACTAGACATTTCCGGTGGCATCTCTCATGACCGTACTCACTCGTCTAGCAACGTAGTTTTCGGTGGAATCTCACATCACCGTACTCACGTGGTGGAATCTCACATCGCCACAAAGCTTGGGTATTTCACCAAGTCCTATATGATGAAATGCCCATCATCGGTTCTCTCCCTTTGGCTTAACCAAAGAGCACGTACGAATTTTTAGTTTATAGTGCACTCTCATCCTATTGATCGATCAATTATATCCGGTAAGTATCTCAACATCTATGCCAATATATTATGTTAAAACATCATCTCACCTACTGTTTTTCATGCAACAATTCTCAAATATTCTCATCTCATTTCAAAATCATAACATTTGCTATGCTTTAACATAAAAGCTCAAATCTCAACTACGCAACATGTTAATTCATGAAACCATTTCAAGCATCATCTCATGCTATAAAATATGCATAAAAACAGTAGGAATTTATCAATCTAAAACCATGAGCATGTAAAAGCATTTTAGGGGCAATCACCACATTCAAGAGAGCAATCTAGCCAATACTTACTTTTGAACTTAGGAAGGTGTTTCAAACCTTTCCTAAATCCCCAAACCTTGTTTCTTTGTCCCTCAAGGACTTCTAAAACCATACGCACTCACCGATTACGTTTCGCTTGCTCGCAGAAATGATATTTAAGCTTCCGGGTCAACTCCAAAGGTGTTCGAAGATATCTCCCCTGTTTTAAACACATAAGAGCAGAGGATTAATGCATCATCATGCATTGAAATCATCAGCCTCACACCCAAACTCGCTGCTCTACACAAAAACCACATTTCGGCTACCAAACACTACCGAAATCACCTCCAAACTCTTCCAAAACCAAACCCAGCCAAGATCCATCACTTCTAATCATTTCTAAACATCAATTAACATCAAAAACCAACACAACCACATCCTTATACCTCCAGCTATAACAGAACACCAAAATCACCCCAAAAACCATCATTCTAACAAACAAAACTTAGGAAAAACAAACCTATTCGGGATTGGATTGATAAAACCTCATTTGGAACATCAATTAACATCCAAAATACATTAGAAAACCATCTCAAAACAGAGCCCAATCATTCACCATGAAAATCTTTAAGATCTCTTCCAAAATCTTGAGTTTTAAGACAATTTCTTGTTTCTAACATTAAAACAACTTAAAAATCATTATTAAAGGATTGATAACTTGATAATTTCAGTAAAGAACTGATCATTAGAGGAGAAGGACGAAGCTTACCTCTAATGGATGATTTCTCCTTGATTTGGGCAAGTTTCCTTGAACATTCAATGTAGAAATCAAGTGAATTTGATAAGGAATTGATTAAGAATCAAAGAGAGATTGAAATCTCATCTAATGAAGTGAAAATCAAAGTGTATTTGCTGGAGAAAATGTGTTTGGTTGAAAGGAATTTGAGAGAAAATAAAATGAGAGAAAATTTGTGAAAAGTAGTTATGAAAAGTGAAAGGTGGCTTGGTCACTACTTAAAACATTATTTAAATCACCCAAATTAAGGAAAAATCCTATGAAAACATTTTGGTAAAATTAGCTCCTTAAAGATTCAAAGTTTCAATCCTTTACAAAACAGTCACTACTTAACTTTGCAAAAACTACGATTTGGTCACTACACCGAAATGTAGTATTTCCAAACCTTATTTTGTAAAATTGATTCCACATTCTCTTTCATATATTAAAATGAGGATTTTTAGATATTTTTCTATATTATTAAAGTAACCCGAACTAGGCGTTCCCTAAAACTCCCTTTTAGATTTGAACCATTTTCCAGACCGATCCGGTTCAGACTCTAAACATCTAGGCCCAAATTTGGGGTGTTACAACTCTCCCCCTCTTAAGAAATTTCGTCCTCGAAATTTACCTGGAGGAAAAAGGTAAGGAAACTGCTTCTTCATATCTTCCTTTTTTTCCCACGTGGCTTCCTCAACACCACGATGCCTCCACGACACCTTAACCAGCTCAATGGTCTTGCCCCGGAGAACCTTATTGTCCGAATCCAAAATCTCGATTGGCTCCTCATCATAGGTCAAATCTGGATTCAACTCAACTTCCTCCACGGGCATAACATGCGAAGGATCCGACCGATACCTTCGAAGCATGGACACATGAAACACATTATGTATCCTCTCTAGCTCTTGTTGTAGCCTCAGCTTATAAGCAACATGACCCACACGTTATATCACCTCGTATGGTCCAATGTATCGAGGGCTCAACTTACCCTTCCGGCCAAATCTCATCACCTTCTTCCAAGGTGAAACATTTAAGAACACACGGTCACCCACCGCAAGCTCAATCTCCTTACGCTTCAAATCCGCGTAAGAATTTTTCCGATCAGAGGCTGCCTTTAACCGCTCACAAATGAGCATCACCTTCTCGATGGTTCCTTTCAACAAAGTCGGCACCGAGACCAACTTTTGTCCCGTTTCAGCCCAACAAAGAGGAGTTCTGCACTTCCACCCATACAAGGCCTCATAGGGTGCCATTTGAATACTTGCCTGGTAGCTATTATTATAGGCAAACTCCATCAAAGGCAAGTGCTTCTCCCAAGAGCCTTGAAACTCAATCACACAGCACCTCAACATATCCTCAAGCACTTGAATAACACGCTCAGACTGTCCATCCGTTTGCGGATGATAAGAAGTATTGAAATTTAGCCGCGTACCCAATGCCTGATGTAAACACTCCCAAAACCTTGCTGTGAACCTCGGATCCCTATCCGACACTATAGATTATGGTACACCATGCAGGTGTACAATCTCAGCAATGTACAGCTCCGCAATCTTATCCAAGGTATACGTAGTATGCACAGGTAAGAAATGCGCACACTTCGTAAGGCGATCCACAATCACCCACACAGAATTCTTCTTTGATGGCGTCAAAGGAAAACCAGACACAAAGTCCATGGTGATCATCTCCCATTTCCATTCAGGGATCCTCAATGGTTACAACAACCCCGAAGGAAACTGATGCTCAGCCTTAACCCGCTGACAAACCATGCACTTGCTCACATATTCCGCAACATCTTTCTTCAAACCCACCCAATAGTACTCATCCTTCATATCACGGTACATCTTTGTACTACCAGGGTGCATAGCAAAAGGACTACTATGAGCTTCGGTCAGAATAGTACGCCTCAACTCCACATCATTCGGCACTACTATCCGACTTCCAAAACATATAACTCTATCATCATTAAAACAAAAATATGATGGTCTATCCTCAGCAATATCCTGAACATGTGGCACCAAATAATCATTTAACAACTGCTTATCCTTTATCAACTGAACCAAAGATGGTTTCTGTAGAACTAATGTTTTTATATAATAATTGAAAAATGTTTTAGACTGATTTAAAAAGTATTTAAAACAATTTCCAAAGTCTAAATAACTTGAAACTATGTTTAGGGTTATTTTATAAAGGGTTTTGCATGTTTTCAAAAGCCTAAGTTTACAAAACCTTCTAGGCATTTCAAAACACCTTAGGGCGTTTCGATACGGTGCATTCCAGTAGCAAAAGTGTTTCGATACAAGTATCGAAACGAGCATTCCCTGGATGAGATTTTTGCCCAGTGTTTCGAAACGGGCTATGCCGTTTCGATACGCCCACGTGGCATTGTCCACAACGGTCATAAACCCCAACGGCTGTTTCCCAACTAACTTTTAAATGCAGGTCGTTTTGATACGGGGACAGGCGTTTCGAAACGGGTGTTTCGAAACGGACTAAAGCGTTTCGATACGGGTCCACGTCAGACTGCAACGGCTCTTTCTACTTAAAGGGTGTTTCGAAACGCTCGAACCCGTTTCGAAACGGAGAGCTGCAGAACTGCATTTATGGTGGGAATTAAAGTCCTCAACGGCTCCAATTCCATCCCAACGGCTAGTAACGGCTACAAACTCATCAAGGAGTATAAAAGGGACCTCCAAGCATCAAGTAAAGGCTAATGCTCATATTGTCAATCAACAAATGATCAAGAATTGTCTTAGAGCTTAAATATTCATTTATTGTATAGACAAACACTAGTGAGCCAAAATTGTCAAATTTGCTCAAGTGTTTTAGGTTTTGGGTGAGTGCTTTAATTGTGCAAACAAACACCTATTAGAGGGATTTGTGTTTGTTTTATTCATCTCTTTACAAAAGAGGGTTTGATCAAGGATTTGGGTAGAAAGCTTGATCGGTGTAAAGGGTTTCCTCCTAAGCCTAGAAAAGGGGACGAATCAATAGTGGAATGATTGGAAATCCTTAGTGGGGAGCTAAGGTAGTGGATGTAGACCTTGGTTAGAAGGTTGAACCACTATAAATCATTGTGTCAATTATCCTTTTAGCTTCCACAACCCTTCCACCCAAAAATCAGCCTCTCCACCACTTGGTGAGCCTTATCGGTTGAACGAATCGAGCACCTCACAACTCAACAATTGGTATCAGAGCTTGGCTCAATCGAAGGGGATTCACATCCTATTGAGAAGATCCAGCAAGCTCGATCACTATTTCATCAACCGGCTCAAATGGCACAATCAATCGACAAACCGCCTTTCTTTGACGGAACCCACTATGCCCATTGGAAGACAAAGATGAAGTTCTTCATCAAATCAAGAGATTACAAGCTATGGGATATAGTTGAAGATGGTTCGTTCATGCCTCAACGAAGTAAAGCAGAGTGGAGTGCCGAAGATCGCAAGAAGATGAAGCTTAATTGCAAAGCCTTGCACATCTTGTTTTGTGCTTTTGGCCCAACCATCTATGAGAAGATGTCTTCTTGTGAGAGTGCCAAGGAGGTATGGGACAAGCTTGAAGTCACATATGAGGGGACCGATGAAGTCAAGGAGACCAAGATTGGGCTCCTAACCTTAGAGTATGAGAACTTCAAAATGGATCCGAAAGAGAACATTGAGAAGATGTTTGATATGTTCTCCACTATCACCAATGGTCTCAAAGGCTATGGAGAAGCCATCCCGGAGGAAAAGCTTGTTCGAAACCTCATCTACTCACTTCCCGAGTCTTGGGACTCAAAGAGGACCGCCATCATAGAAGCAAAGAATTTGAAGACCTTAAAGCTTGATGAACTCTTGGGGTCACTCTTTACTCATCAAATCATGAAAAAGAACAAGGAAGATGAGAAGAAGAGGGAAGAAATTAGAGCTATGGGAGAGAAGAAAATCAAAGGGCTAGGCATCAATGCAAGTGTCATGGCTCTCAAGTCCTCCACTTGCTATCATGTCTATTCAAGTGAAGAGGATGATGAAGATGAAGAGATAGTTCATCTCTTCAAGAAGTGTGCCCCGTTCATGAAGAAAGCTTTGAGGGATCTTGAACGTGATTCCAAGAAAAAGGAGAAGGCAAGCACTTCAAGCCATAAGAAGAAGGCACATGTGGCTACTTGGAGTGATGAGGACTCCACCGACGATGAACAAGCCAACCTTTGCCTTATGGCCATCGAAGAAGATTCAAGGGTAACTTCTAATTCATCTACTTCATGCTTTTACTCTTTTGATTAATTAGAAGATGCCTATGATGATTTGGTTTTAGACTTTAAAAATCACATTTTGAAAAAATATAAAGTGATTTCAAAATTGAAAATTCAAAATGATTTGATTTCTAAAACCAAACTTGAACTTGAAGCAAAACTCAAGGAGTTTGAACTAAAATGTTTTGATTTACAAAAATTTCTTCAAAAAGTTCAAGAAGAAAAGGATTTGATTTCCAAAGAGCTTGAAAAGAAAAACAATGTTGGAAAATCAAATTTTTATGTTAGACAATCTAGTGCCCCTAGATTTGTAAAAGGAAAATGTTTTAGAAGTATTTAGGTCCCAAAAGGACTTAGTACTTCAATTAAAAAGGATCACATTGAAAAATGGATTCCTAAGGGGACTAAACTTGGTGCTACTAATGTTCATGGATCCAAAGCAATTTGGATACCAAAAATTACTTGATTGTCTTTCGATAGGTGTGATGGAGATGTTCAACAAGTCAAATTTTGAGGGGGAGCTCCATGCACACAAGAAAGAACACTTGAAGAAGGAAGGCTTCACATCCTCCCTTTGGGTTCAAGTGTTGGTAAAAATCTAGTTGTCTTTGATTTCATTTGATTTATTTCTTTTTATTTCAACTAGATGATCATATATGTTGGACTAACATCTTTAATGATGCTTTGAGTAAGGGGGAGTCATTTTTAAAACGAAATTCTTATTTTTATCAAAATTTTTACCTCTATAGTTATTTTTGAACTTAATGTTTTAAATTCTTTTTTTATAACAAAAAGGGGGAGAAATGGTTTGAAAAATTGAATTTTCAAATGAATAAGGGGGAGCTTTATTTGATTTCATATCTTTAATCTCTTATTCACAACTTTAAATGAATAAGGGGGAGCTTTATTTGATTTCATATCTTTAATCTCTTATTCACAATTTTAAAGTTAAAGGGGGAGAATCCCAAACAATTTTTCAAGTTGGTTTTATTATATCAAAAAGGGGGAGATTGTAGAACTAATGTTTTGATATAGTAATTGAAAAATGTTTTGGACAGATTTTAAAAGTATTTAAAATAATTTCCAAAGTCCAAATAACTTGAAACTATGTTTAGGGATATTTTATAAAGGGTTTTGCATGTTTTCAAAAGCCTAAGTATACAAAACCTTCCAAGCGTTTCGAAACACCTTAGGGCGTTTCGATACGGTGCATTCCAGTAGCAAAAGTGTTTCGATATAAGTATCGAAACGGGCATTCCCTGGATGAGATTTTTGCCCAGCGTTTTGAAACGGGCTATGCTGTTTCGTTACACCCACGTGGCATTGACCACAACGGTCATAAACCCCAACGACTATTTCCCAACTAACTTTTAAATACAGGTCGTTTCTATACGGGGACAGGCGTTTCGAAACGGGTGTTTCGAAACGGACTAAAGTGTTTCGATACGGGTCCACGTCAGACTACAACGGCTCTTTCTACTTAAAGGGTGTTTCGAAACGGGTTCGAGCGTTTCGAAACGGAGAGCTGCAGAACTGCATTTATGGTGGGAATTAAAGTCCTCAACGGCTGCAATTCAATCCCAACGGCTAATAACAGCTAAAAACTCATCAAGGAGTATAAAAGGGACCTCCAAGCATCAAGTAAAGGCTAATGCTCATATTGTCAATCAACAAATGATCAAGAATTGTCTTAGAGCTTAAATTGTCATTTATTGTATAGACAAACACTAGTGAGCCAAAATTGTCAAATTTGATCAAGTGTTTTAGGTTTTGGGTGAGTGCTTTAATTGTGCAAACAAACACCTATTAGAGGGATTTGTGTTTGCTTTATTCATCTCTTTGTAAAAGAGGGTTTGATCAAGGCTTTGGGTAGAAAGCTTGATCGGTGTAAAGGGTTTCCTCCTAAGCCTAGAAAAGGGGACGAATCAAAAGTGGATTGATTGGAAATCTTTAGTGGGGAGCTAAGGTAGTGGATGTAGACCTTGGTTAGAAGGTTGAACCACTATAAATCATTGTGTCAATTATCCTTTTAGCTTCCACAACCCTTCCACCCAAAAATCCACCTCTCCACAACTTGGTGAGCCTTATCGGTTGAACGAATCAAGCACCTCACAACTCAACAATTGGTATCAGAACTTGGCTCAATCGAAGGGGATTCACACCCTATTGAGATAATCCGGCAAGCTCGATCACTATTTCATCAACCGGCTCAAATGGCACAATCAATCGACAAACCGCCTTTCTTTGACGGAACCCACTATGCCCATTGGAAGACAAAGATGAAGTTCTTCATCAAAACAAGAGATTACAAGCTATGGGATATAATTGAAGATGGTCCGTTCGTGCCTCAACGAAGTAAAGTGGAGTGGAGTGTCGACGATCGCAAGAAGATGGAGCTTAATTGCAAAGCCTTGCACATCTTGTTTTGTGCTTTTGGCCCAACCATCTATGAGAAGATGTCTTCTTGTGAGAGTGCCAAGGAGGTATGAGAGAAGCTTGAAGTCACATACGAGGGGACCGATGAAGTCAAGGAGACCAAGATTGGGCTCCTAACCTTAGAGTATGAGAACTTCAAAATGGATCCGGAAGAGAACATCGAGAAGATGTTTGATAGGTTCTCCATTATCACCAATGGTCTCAAAGGCTATGGAGAAGCCATCCCGGAGGAAAAGCTTGTTCGAAACCTCATCTACTCACTTCCCGAGTCTTGGGACTCAAAGAGGACCGCCATCATCGAAGCAAAGAATTTGAAGACCTTGAAGCTTGATGAACTCATGGGGTCACTCCTTACTCATCAAATCATGAAAAAGAACAAGGAAGATGAGAAGAAGAGGGAAGAAATTAGAGCTATGGGAGAGAAGAAAATCAAAGGGCTAGGCATCAATGCAAGTGTCATGGCTCTCAAGTCCTCCACTTGCTATCATGTCTATTCAAGTGAAGAGGAGGATGAAGTTGAAGAGATAGTTCATCTCTTCAAGAAGTGTGCCCCGTTCATGAAAAAAGATTTGAGGGAGCTTGAACGTGATTCCAAGAAAAATGAGAGGGCAAGTACTTCAAGCCATAAGAAGAAGGCACATGTGGCTACTTGGAGTGATGAGGACTCCACCGACGATGAACAAGCCAACATTTGCCTTATGGCCATCGAAGAAGATTCAAGGGTAACTTCTAATTCATCTACTTCATGCTCTTACTCTTTTGATGAATTACAAGATGCCTATGATGATTTGATTTTAGACTTTAAAAATCACATTTTGAAAAACAATAAAGTGATTTCAAAATTGAAATTTCAAAATGATTTGATTTCTAAAACCAAACTTGAACTTGAAGCAAAACTCAAGGAGTTTGAACTAAAATGTTTTGATTTACAAAAATTGCTCCAAAAAGTTCAAGAAGAAAAGGATTTGATTTCCAAAGAGCTTGAAAAGAAAAACAATATTGGAAAATCAAATTTTTATGTTAGACAATCTAGTGCCCCTAGATTTGTAAAAGGGAAACGTTTTAGAAGTATTTGGGTCGCAAAAGGACTTAGTACTTCAATTAAAAAGGATGACATTGAAAAATGGATTCATAAGGGGACTAAACTATGTGCTACTAATGTTCATGGATCCAAAGTAATTTGGATACCAAAAATTACTTGATTGTCTTTTGATAGGTGTGATGGAGATGTTCAACAAATCAAACTTTGAGGGGGAGCTCCATGCACACAAGGAAGAACACTTGAAGAAGGAAGGCTTCACATCCTCCCTTTGGGTTCAAGTGTTGGTAAAAATCTAGTTGTCTTTGATTTCATTTGATTTATTTCTTTTTATTTCCACTAGATGATCATATATGTTGGACTAACATCTTTAATGATGCTTTGAGTAAGGGGGAGCCATTTTTAAAACCAAATTCTTATTTTTATCAAAACTTTTAGCTCTATAGTTATTTTTGAACTTAATGTTTTAAATTCTTTTTGATATAACAAAAAGGGGGAGAAATGGTTTGAAAAATTGAATTTTCAAATGAATAAGGGGGAGCTTTATTTGATTTCATATCTTTAATCTCTTATTCACAATTTTAAATGAATAAGAGGGAGCTTTATTTGATTTCATATCTTTAATCTCTTATTCAAAATTTTAAAGTTAAAGGGGGAGAATCCCAAACAATTTTTCAAGTTGGTTTTATTATATCAAAAAGAGGGAGATTGTAGAACTAATGTTTTGATATAATAATTGAAAAATGTTTTGGACTGATTTAAAATGTATTTAAAACAATTTCCAAAGTCCAAATAACTTGAAACTATGTTTAGGGATATTTTATAAAGGGTTTTGCATGTTTTCAAAAGCCTAAGTATACAAAACCTTCCAGGTGTTTCGAAACACCTTAGGGCGTTTCGATACGGTGCATTCCAGTAGCAAAAGTGTTTCGATACAAGTATGGAAACGGGCATTCCCTGGATGAGATTTTTTCCCAGTGTTTCGAAACGGGCTATGCTGTTTCGATACGCCCACATGGCATTGAGCACAACGGTCATAAACCCCAACGACTATTTCCCAACTAACTTTTAAATGCAAGTCGTTTCGATATGGGGACAGGCGTTTCGAAACGGGTGTTTCGAAACGGACTAAAGCGTTTCGATACGGGTCCACGTCAGACTGCAATGGCTCTTTCTACTTAAAGGGTGTTTCGAAACGCTCGAACCCGTTTCGAAACAGAGAGCTGCAGAACTGCATTTATGGTGGGAATTAAAGTCCTCAACGGCTCCAATTCAATCCCAACGGCTAGTAACGGCTACAAACTCATCAAGGAGTATAAAAGGGACCTCCAAGCATCAAGTAAAGGCTAATGCTCATATTGTCAATCAACAAATGATCAAGAATTGTCTTAGAGCTTAAATTGTCATTTATTGTATAGACAAACACTAGTGAGCCAAAATTGTCAAATTTTCTCAAGTGTTTTAGGTTTTGGGTGAGTGCTTTAATTGTGCAAGCAAACACCTATTAGAGGGATTTGTGTTTGCTTTATTCATCTCTTTGTAAAAGAGGGTTTGATCAAGGCTTTGGGTAGAAAGCTTGATCGGTGTAAAGGGTTTCCTCCTAAGCCTAGAAAAGGGGACGAATCAATAGTGGATTGATTGGAAATCCTTAGTGGGGAGCTAAGGTAGTGGATGTAGACCTTGGTTACAAGGTTGAACCACTATAAATCATTGTGTCAATTATCCTTTTAGCTTCCACAACCCTTCCACCCAAAAATCCACCTCTCCACCACTTGGTGAGCCTTATCGGTTGAACGAATCGAGCACCTCACAACTCAACAGTTTCACCTGCAATTCAGCCACAAGACCTCCATATCACGATATGCTCAAGCTTGCAAACATCGCCCTTAACTCCACAGCCATTTTTCTGCTCAAGGCGTCAGCCACAACATTGGCCTTTCTCGGGTGATACTCGATCGTTAAATTGTAATTCTTAAGCAACTCCACCCATCGCCGTTGCCTAAGATTCAAATCTTTCTGAGGCATCAAATACTTCAAACTCTTGTGATTCATGTACACAGTACACTTCTCACCATAAATACATCAAATACTTCAAACTCCACCCATCGTCGTTGCCTAAGATTCAACTCTTAGAAAATCCATCCATGAACCTGCGGTAGTAACCTGCCAACCCAAGGAAACTACGGACTTCATGAATAGACTTAGGAGGCTTCCTATTCATCACCGCCTCAACCTTCTGAGGATCAACTCGAATCCCTTCAGCCGAAACCACATGATCAAGGAACACAACTTCCTTAAGCCAAAACTCACATTTGCTCAGCTTAGCATAAAGCTGATTTTCCAACAGCGCTTGCAAAGCAACTCTCAAATGACCTTCATGCTCCTCCTCAGTACGAGAGTACACAAGGATATCGTCGATGAACACCACAACGAACTTATCCAAGTATTCATGGAACACTCTATTCATCATGTTCATGAAAGCAGCAAGAGCATTCGTCAAGCCAAACGGCATTACAAGGAACTCATAATGCCCATACCTCGTTCTAAAGGCTATTTTCGGCACATCCACATCTTTCAGCTTAAGCTGATAGTACCCTGACCTCAAGTCAATCTTTGAAAATATAGCTGCTCCCCGAAACTGATCGAAAAGATCATCAATCCTCGGCAAAGGATACTTGTTTTTGATAGTCAACTTGTTCAGCTGACGATAATCGATGCACATTCTCATTGTGCCATCTTTCTTTTTCACAAACAAGACCGGTTCACCCCAAGGTGACACACTAGGCCGAATGAAACCACGGTCAAGCAACTCCTGAAGTTGCGTCTTCAACTCCTTCAGCTCTTTGGGTGCCATGCGATAGGGAGAAATGGACACCGGAGTTATGTTCTCATACAACTCAATCCCAAACTCCACCTCTCGACTAGGCGGCAATCCAGGTAATTCCTCCAGAAACACTCTAGGAAACTCACGTACAGTTCTTATATCCTGAACTCGCAACTCCTTTGAACTAGGATTCATCACAAAGGCTAGGTAAGCCTCGCAAACCTGCTGCAACATCCAACTTGCTTCCAATGTAGACACCACATTGGCAAGAAACTTCACATTCTCGCCCACTACCACCACCTCATAATCATCCGTAAGTTTCAACGAAACTCGCTTGCTTTCGAAATCCACCACAGCTCTATGTTCAACAAGCTAATCCATGCCAAGGATTACATCAAAGCCATAGAATGGCAATTCCATGAGATCAACAAGAAAAACATGATTTTGCACCTTCAAGGGACATCTTTTATACAATTTCCTCATTACAACTGTCTCACCATAGGAACTAGTCACACGCATACCAACATCCAAAGACTCAACAGGTAAACCAAGCATTTGAGCATGTTCACGCAATATGTACGAGTGTGTAGATCCAGAATCAATCAAAGAAAGTAATGACAAGGATTGCAAAGTAAAGTTACATGCGGTCACATCCGTATCATTCCTTCCCTCACGATGGGCATACACTCGAGCTTGACCGCCACCCTCAGGTTGAACGGCCACAACATGTGCTACATTCCTGCCACCATCCTCCCTACGCTGAAAATTACCACGGCCGCGCCCACTACCTCTCTGTTGCTCAGCTGCTCTTACCGGAGCCTGTCCCTCTCTCAGCGGCTGAGGACAATCTTTCTTCAAATGCCCTCGGTTCCTACAATTCCAGCATGTCCCAAGGTTACCCCAACACTCGCCACCATGCCGTCTACCACAACGGTTACATTCAAGAGTCCTCAGAAATGCATTAGGTCCTTGCTGACCTCTACCAGGGTTACCACCCCCACGCCTAACAGCATAATGCGGCTTCCTATCCTTATGCCTCTTATTGCGATCTCTACCATAATCGCGTTCAGTCGCTCGCTTCCCAGAGCTAGATCCACCCGCTCGACTAGCCAAACCAAGATTCGATTCAATGTCCTTGGCTCTAGTGACCAAGACATAGAAATCTGTATAATCAGCCGCAAGCATATAATTCTTGACATCCGCAACTAGCCCATAACGGAATCGTTCGCACCTCTCCCGCTCACTAGGGATTAGCTCAGGTGCATACTGACTGAGGCGAACAAATTGAATTTCATATTCAGCTACTAACATGTTGCCTTGCACGAGAGACATAAACTCTCTTTTCTTTTCATCGAGGTCACCTCATCATCCTCCAACCCAGAGATAGTGGTCGTCCACCACGTATAAGCATCACCATGTAGCAGTGACACAACACAACCCAGCTTCTGCACATTGTTGCAGTTCATCTGACCTAAAATCCTCTTGGTGCTCTCCAACCAAGACTCAGATCCTTCCGGAGATAAGCCTCTGAACTCAGTCCCTCTTAGACTGGGAAGACGTTCCAAAGGCAACCTCACATTAGCATCATCCTGATGCGCAGCTCCATGAGCTCCAACTACTGCTGCCTGGAAAGCTCCAGCAATAGCCTGAATCAACATGGTCATGTCAGGAGCAGCCTGACAAATGTAACCCCCTCGGGTCCAGCAACCCCAGCATCAGCATCAGCATTACCAGCTTCACCACCACCACCACCGGGTGGTCCACCACCAGGGGGAGGAGGAGGTAAATCTTTAGCATTCTCGACATTCTCATTATCAACCATCGATCTAGTATTAATTCTCAGCTCTCTACGTGGCCCCATTATAAAGAAAACAATGCACTGACAAAAAATGCAATAAACACAATTAGGCACATTAAGGTAAGTAATCCAAGTACTCAAGCTCATTTTCGAAAACAATTCTTCTCATTAGTTTTGACATGGCAATGGGATCCCCAACCACACTCCAAACATAACATAGCATCAAAAAATCATCTCAATTGAATCATACACCACTAATCATACATTATTCTTTCACCAAGAAGACACATCATGCATAAACACATACATCACCCACATATCAAACCCCAATTATTCGATAATCTGGCTCTGATACCAAGAAATGTAACCTCATTAGCCCGGCCTAGACGCTTGACCCGAACTACGAAGATTACAAGGGGAAAACCAAAGTCAACCCGAAAGTTAACCTTGATTAACGACCCTTTTTTCATTTTAATCTTGTGTAAATACATATTAAACCTGAGTGAGTGCTCACGTAACATAGATGAGAAAGGCACAACGATCAAATATCAATTAGGGACTCAATTGCACTTTATACAAGATTAGGGACCAAATTGTAATTTTTGAAAATTAGAGGGTCTTCATTGATTTCAGGATTACCATTATGAAATTAATCATGTTACATGCTTCTCTGCAAAATTTCATCTTAAAAAGACATATCAAGCTCAAGCAATTGCAATCACAACTTTTAGGACTAAAATGTAAAACATGCAGACTCAAAGCAATTCAAATCTGTGTCCAGCGGTCACCAATTTCGGAACACCTACTCACCGTACCAAAACGCTGTATCGAAACGGTGTTGACTATTTCGGTACGCGGGTATGTTACGAGACCAGTTCTGGAACATGGCATTCAAGTAGCCAAACTGTTTCGAAACGCCATGACCATATCAGGCCCCCGTTCCGAAACACTATAGGGTGTTTCGATACACTCTGCCCAGAAACAGTAGCAAATGCTGATTTTTCATACATTAACACACTCAAACATGCTTCAAAGACTCCCAAATTATACCAGCAATTCATCAGACATATAGGGAACATATTAGGGACATTCAAAAACGAACATAGCATCAAACACAAATTCTTATTAGTCTAGAGGCATGCTTCCTAATCAGAAACCAAAATAAGCAATCCAACCTCAAACCAAACAATTAAGGCCATTTACAACACAAACAAGCTAACACAAACATGCCACAACCTTAGGGAGTTCAACATATCTCCCAAATACAATTCTTGGTCTCCCATTGCCATTATATCAAAACTAAATTGTGTGAAAAATTCACCATACATGAGCTTGGACTTTCTTGGATGATCTTAACCTCCTTGATGCCCAAAAACACCTCAATTATCTACATTATTGGTAAAAGAGAGAGCGTAAGCACAAATGCTTAGTGAGGCATACTCTAAAGAAAACCAACACAATAATGCATATCTTGAAAACACTTTCTCAAAAGCTTTTGAACAACATGCTCATTCTACCTCATGCTTGAAACCATTCAAAGCAACTTCTCATTGAAAACACATTTACCTTCATTCTATCTAATGAATTTAAACCAATGCAAAACTCATGGAAAAGCAAAACTCATGCTTGTACTCTAAAGCATTTCATAAACAAATCATATATGCATTTCTCATAGCATAAACCATTTCATCAAAGGTACATGTGAATAAAAAACCATTACATATTTTATAGTGGCATTTCACGTCTCATTATTACTCGGATATGTGGACATCTCACTAGACACTTCCGGTGGCATCTCTCATCACCGTACTCACTCGTCTAGCAACATAGTTTCCGGTGGAATCTCACATCACCGTACTCACATGGTGGAATCTCACATCGCCACAAAGCTTGGGTATGTCACCAAGTCCTACACGATGGAATGCCCATCATCGGTTCTCTCCCTTTGGCTTAACCAAAGAGCACGTACAAATTTTTAGTTTATAGTGCACTCTCATCCTATTGATCGATCAATTATATCCGGTAAGTATCTCAACATCTATGCCAATATATTATGTTAAAACATCATCTCACCTACTGTTTTTCATGCAACAATTCTCAAATATTCTCATCTCATTTCAAAACCATAACATTTGCTATGCTTTAACATAAAAGCTCAAATCTCAACTATGCAACATGTTAATTCATGAAATCATTTCAAGCATCATCTCATGCTATAAAATATGCATAAAAACAGTAGGAATTTATCAATCTAAAACCATGAGCATGTAAAAGCATTTTAGGGGCAATCACCACATTCAAGAGAGCAATCTAGCCAATACTTACTTACAGACTTAGGAAGGTGTTTCAAACCTTTCCTAAATCCCCAAACCTTATTTCTTTGTCCCTCAAGGACTTCTAAAACCATACGCACTCACCGATTACGTTTTGCTTGCTCGCCAAAATGCTATCTAAGCTTCCGGATCAACTCCAAAGGTGTCCGAAGATGTCTCCCCTGTTTTAAACACATAGGAGCAGAGGATTAATGCATCATCATGCATTGAAATCATCAACCTCACACCCAAACTCGCTGCTCTACACAAAAACCACATTTCGGCTACCAAACACTACCGAAATCACCTCCAAACTCTTCCAAAACCAAACCCAGCCAAGATCCATCACTTCTAATCATTTCTAAACATCAATTAACATAAAAAACCAACACAACCACGTCCTTATACCTCCAGCTATAACAGAACACCAAAATCACCCCAAAAACCATCATTCTAACAAGCAAAACTTAGGAAAAACAAACCTATTCGGGATTGGATTGATAAAACCTCATTTGTAACATCAATTAACATCCAAAATACATTATAAAACTGTTGGGTCACGTCGGCACGCCCCGTGGCACAGCGGAAAAATTGATCTGACGTAATCCATCCAGGATCCATGTACAGAAACGAATCTGGGGAGAAAATATGAAGAGTTACCTTTTAAAACTCGAAAACTGGAAAACCGATGGTATGTCGGAATAACCACGTCAAGTAAAACCGGAATCGTCTCAGGTTCGCAACGACCTCTACGGAGTCCACCCGAACAAAACGAACAAAGTTTCCGCCTCCCTAACACTTAGGGATAAATTTCGACAAGTTTGAACACCTTCCAGGGAGAAGTCGAAATTCCTCCAGGGATTCTTGAGGGAGTCTAAAATCGACCAGGAGTTCAAACGGGGCTTGCAATCGAGCAAGGGAACCTTCAGGGATTTGCCATGAGGCAAGTAGAACACCAGAAAAATATCGAACAGCTTCTCAGAGAGCTTTCTGGGATATGTCGAATTCCAGTGGGGAATCCTTAGGGGTGTTGTCGAAATCTTCAAGAGGAGGAAGATGGATGATTTGGTTGCTAGCCCTTGTCCCTTTAAATAGTATTCAGAGACTTAATTCTAGTTGAATTCCTTAAATCCAAGTTCAACCAAAATTTATAGAATCTAATTATACTTGAAATTGGTTTATATTAAATATACATTATATTTAATAATATTAAATGAAATATATATATTTAATTATGTAGAATCTTATTCTACATAAAACATGGATTTAAATATACATTATATTTAATCCAAATATATATATTTTTATTATATAAAATCTCATTCTATCTTTACTTGGATTTAAATATATTTAAATATATGTGTTTAATTATGTGGAATCTAATTCTACATAAACTTTGAATTAATTATACATTATATAAATTCCAAATATATATTTAAATTTCTAGAATCTTATTCTATAATATTTAAGTCTCTAAATATTTTTCATACTCTAAATAATATTTGATAAATACAATATTTATCCAATATTATTCCCATTTAAGGGAGTTGCCGATTTCCCTTATCCCATAGGGGATTTTCGGCAACCTCCCTAAAATAGGGAGTATGGTTTCCAATTTTGTTCGTTTCATTCGAATGGTGTGACCCTTGTATGTTAATGCAACGTTAGCAGCAACATTAGAATTGTTCTAATTTTACAAACAATGAGTGGCATCTAGCAATACATCATTGCTACCTAAGTTGCATCAAGTCATAGTTTGACTTTCCTAATTCCTGAATAAACTTCCTTTATATATTTCATCCTTTTGTCCTTTATATCTTAGATGAACACAAGTCATTGGTCAGTCACACTTGCGTTGTCCATCTAGTGTTTCTTGATGTCTTGAGTAGATTATGCTAAACGAATCTCTATGATATCTCATATCACAATATTCGAGCATGGCCATGCATTTTCTAATCTCACTCAATCAAGTGGCCGAAGATATTTCTCCCATTATGTAGGAGGGACAAATCCTTTCTTGATCAACCATACTTCACTACATAGGTCATCACGTATCCAATCATCGGTCTTTATAATGTAGTCAGTTACGACACACGTTTGACTATGTCAAAATACGTAAATCTTTATGTTGAAATCATGTTGATCTCAAGTCTGAGGATTATACATATGTTTATCATGAGCAATGTTGTGACTGTCACATAATTACCCAAGAAACATGCTCATAGCGGGTCAATCCAGTATGTTGTTCTCTAACAAATACTTATGTGTTGATTTTGACATCTCTATGTCAATGACAACGCTTGTCATCAACCACATATTAGTCTTTATATATTATCACTGTCCATACCCGTAATAATATCGACTAAGGATCCTATTTAACAATAATCGTATTATTGTATGGACATTATTATCCAATGGTTAGTTTGATGCACATAAACATACCAAATGATAATAACGACAATGCCATTACTTGATAAATCTAGCAAAATAGTATGTATATTCAATCATCATATGATTGGTCTTTGGGCATACTCCAACAAAAACCATCTCAAAACAGAGCTCAATCATTCACCACGAAAATCTTCAAGATCTCTTCCAAAATCTTGAGTTTTAAGACAATTTCTTATTTCTAACATTAAAACCACTTAAAAATCATTAATAAAGAATTGATAACTTGGGAATTTCAGTAAAGAACTGATCATTAGAGGAGAAGGACGAAGCTTACCTATAATGGATGATTTCTCCTTGATTTGGGCAAGTTTCCTTGAAAATTCAATGTAGAAATCAAGTGAATTTGATGAGGAATTGATTAAGAATCAAAGAGAGATTGAAATCTCATCAAATGAAGTGAAAATCAAAATGTATTTGCTGGAGAAAATGTGTTTGGTTGAAAAGAATTTGAGAGAAAATAAAATGAGAGAAAATTTGTGAAAAGTAGTTATGAAAAGTCAAAGGTGGTTTTCTAATTTAATCACCTTCATTTTCTTTAATTAAAACATTAATCAAATCACCCAAATTAAGGAAAAATATGATGAAAACATTTTGGTAAAATTAGTTCCTTAAAGATTCAAAGTTTCAATCCTTTACAAAACAGTCACTACTTAACTTTGCAAAAACTGCGATTTGGTTACTACGCCGAAATGTAGTATTTCCAAACCTTATTTTGTAAAATTGATTCCACCATTCTCTTTTATATATTAAATGAGAATTTTTAGATATTTTTCTATATTTTTAAAGTATCCCGAACTAGGCGTTCCCTAAAACTCCCTTTTAGATTCGAACCGTTTTCTAGACCGATCCGGATCAGACTCTAAACATCTAGGCCCAAATTTGGTGTGTTACACTCTCGTTAGTGGAATTATACAACTACTGATGAGTGGTGTTGAGGGGTTGTAATTGTACCGTTATACTCCACCACGAATGTCACAACGATAGAGGGTTGCTCTCGTGTGTGAGCCTTGTGTAGTCCGGTAGTGTGTATGAAGCCTGTGGGACAACACTTGTAATCTGCGTATCCGATTGTGTCAATTGTGTTGGTTTTGATATGGTTTGAGATTAATCACTTGCGAGCCAATATAATGTTGATGATTAAAGATTAAGCATGAGATGCTTGTGTAGTATGCTAGAATGCATGTGATGCTTGGTTTAAGCATGAGCAAACGATTTTGTTGTTGTCAAATTGATGCAATAAGCATATGGTTTTAAAAGTGCATTGATGCCTTGAAGGGCATGCTTTAAAGGAAGGCATGTGTTTTCAAATGATGATATGTTCGTTTGTAAATGCATTGATGAATGGTTGTTTTTAGAGATCTCACTAAGCTTTACGCTTACGCTCATTTGTTTCATCAATGTAGAAAATTGAGCAATCAAGGCAGTCCAAGAGCAAGGGGAATCCAAGCATTTTTAACTAAGCAATTTATGTGGTTTACCTTAGTGTAATAAGAGGCAATGGGTGTGATTTCTACTCATGGTTTTGTTGGTGATGTTTAACACCTTAAGCATGTTTTGGTTTCTAATTTTGGTTTGTAAATGGCCTCTAATTGGTTTACAGTATTGCTTTTAGAGTTTTGACTATGCTATGGCTAGTTTTCTCTAAGCATGGTTGAGTAGCTTTTAATTCACCATGGTTTGATGTGCTTGATGAGTATGTTATACTGTTTGTTGATGCTTACATGCTTAGTAGATTGATTATAACTTGTATGCATGATCTAAGCTTGTTTGGATGTGATTAAATGAGTTAAAATTACTTTTGGAAATGAAATTCTGGTATGCGTATCAATACACGGGGACGTGTATCGATACGCTAAGGCCAAAACTAAGTTTTTCAGCTTATGTGTACAGATACGATTTGCCCCCGTATCGATACGCCTAAGCATTTGTTTGACGGCCGTTTCGATACGGGCTTGGGCGTATCGATACCCTCTTCCCTAAGTTTGCTACTGTCGTTTTGTATATCGATACGGGGAGAAATGTATCGATACGGGTTAGTTATTTTCTGTTAAGGGAATCTTTTAAGTTCTGAATTTATGCATTTTGATCCCTAAATATTGTTTGTTAAATTAGTTGAGTTTGGATGATCTGTTTGGAATGAAATTTGATATGGTGACTTGTTACATGACTAATTATGGATTGGAAACTTTAAAAATGGAAAAGTCTTTGTATTTTCTGTAAATTACATTTTGGTCCCTAAAAGTCAAAATATACAAATTGAACCCCTAAATGAACTCTGATCGATGTGTCGTTTGCTTCTAAGTGCTTTGTTGAACACATAGGATAATAATGTGCATCTAGAGTTTTTAGAAAGGAAAAAAGTTATTAATCGAGGTTGACTTTTACGAGTTGACTTTAATTTTCCCCGTGTAATCTTCTTAGTTCGGGTCGGGCGTCTAGGCCGGGCTAAGGGGGTTATATTTGTTGGTATCAGAGCCAGGTTACGAAAGAATTGGGAATGATGGTAAGTGAACTTGGCATGTTTTGATGTATGTTGTTTGGAAAAAGCATGTTTTTGATGTATGTTGTAGCTTATGCCATGCTTGATTGCCGTGAATCATGTGTGAGCTAGATATGATTGAATGATGATGTTATGAAATGAGTATGTGCTGATTCTAGGATGATGTAAAGCATGATGTGTATGGTATGCTATGTTATGCTTGAGGGAAATCGGGGTACCCATTGCCTTATTACACTAGTTAAATGTTTTTGTGAACTTGGAACCTTACTTGAGGTTGGCCTAAATCGTGATTTGTTTTGTTTTGTTGTTATGCCTTGGTAAAATAGCACTATAGGTCCGAGAAGAGAGCTTAGTTCGAACACAGTAGTGCATGCGGTTGAGCAGGGCGACTAGGGTAACTCAAGGGCTAATGTTCCTCCTAGTGGAAACTTACCTCCTCCGCCACCACCTGGAGGTGGGGAGCAAGAGCAACAAGGACAAGCTAGTCCAAGATTGGGTAATCTAACACCACTGGTTGAGGCGATCACCGGAGCGTTTGAGGCTGTGTGTAACCCCCTTTACCCGGCCTAGACGGATGACCCGAATTAAGAAAGTCACACGGGGAAAACCAAAGTCAACCCGAAAGTCAACCTTGATTAACGACCCTTTTTTTTTCTTTTTAAACTTGTCTAGATGCATATTAATCCTTAGATATGATCATACAACAGCATACTCAAAGATCATAAACCTCAGAGATCAAACAGGGGCCCAATTGAAAATTTTACAACTTTAGGGACCAAATTGAAAATTCTAATAATTATAAGGACTTAGCCCAAAATAAAGTTACCAACTTGAAATTAATCAGGTTTCATGCTTCTCTGTGAAATTCCAGCTCAAAAGGACTTCCCAAACTCATACAATTGCACAAACAAGATTCAGGACCAAATTGCAAACATTTCAAAACATTTAACTGCCAATGTCAGCCCCTAACGGTCACCCGTTCCGAAACGGGAGACAACCCGTTTCGAAACGCGGGGCCGTTCCGCAACGCGTACCGAAACGAGGGCAGACAGTAGCCTATCCGTTTCGGAACGGTCCCTCCCGTTTCGGACGCCTGGGCTTGTTTAAGGCACCCGTTTCGAAACGGTAGGTGCTGTTCCGAAACACCCTGCACAGATTGCCCCAAAATGCATACATAAACATGCAATTAAACATCTAATCATGCTCCAAATGCCACCAAACTTTACCAGCATGCTATTCAACATATATGAGACATACTTGCATCAACAATTCATCAAAACATCAGCATATATGGAAAGCCCCAAATCTATAGGCATGCTTCCTACACAAGCAACCACTCAAGCATAAACTTCCAATTCAAGCATATAAAGACCAATTACAAAAACCAGCATTCTCAACAACCTAAAACATACTTGGGGAGTTCAAAACATCTCCCAAAACATACACATAGGTCCCCCATTGCCAAATTACCAAAAGCTAAACGTACTTAAGAAAACCTTCCATACTTTGAGCTTTACTTCCACTTGAATGCTTGCCTTCCTTGCTGCCCTCAAAGTACTCTAATGTTCTGCATTGTTGATTTGAGAAAACAAAGAGAGAGCGTAAGCAAAAGCTTAGTGAGGAATGCTCAATAAACCATTCAATAATGCATTTATAAAAACACTTTATAAATCATGCTTCAAATCATCATTTACACATGCTCAAAAGCAATCTTTAAACAAGCATCTCATGCTTCATATCATTACATGTCATATTGGCCACAAGTGATACATTTCATTTCTTTAAAAACAAGTTCATCAACTTTCACCCCAAGGACTTTTAAACACCTTGGCCCCAAGGACTTTTAAACACCTTAGCCTATGGACTTTTAAACACCATAGAAAGGACCACACAAGGACTTTTAACCACCTTTGTGTCCGTATCAAGTTTCACATCAAGGACTTTTAAACACCTTGACCCCAAGGACTTTTAAACACCTTGGAAAGGATCACACAAGGACTTTTAAACACCTTTGTGTCCGTAACAAGAATCATCCAAGGACTTTTAACCACCTTGATGTGCTTAAGTAAACAAGGCTCACTCAAGGACTTTTAACCACCTTAGTGACCTTAACCTTTACAAAACATCACTTGCCAATATACATCATTATCATCAATTTATCCACTGTTTTAAAGCATTAAACCAAGCCATATTCATCATGCATTTAAAAGCATCAAGCCACATTTAATCAATGTTCAAAAACAAGGAACTCTTACCTTGAGCTTCCTTCAACATATGGCTTACAAAAACAGCATTAACCATGCTAAATCATGCTTTCAAAACAGAATTTAAAACATGCAATAAACCACATTGCACAACAATCAAATCATGGCCACCACTAGAGAGTATTTCCGAAAACTTACACTTGAGCTTAGCAAAGTGGTTTAGACTTAAACTAAGCTCCCAAGACATTGGTTTCAAAGCCGAAAACCCAATTTCACTCACTGATTCCACTTCGCCTCTTGCCGAAGCACCAAATCAAGCCTCCGAATCACCACCACTTGGATCCAAAGATGACTCCCTTGTTTTAAAACATTAAAACAGTAGGTTAATGCATCATCATGCATTAATTGCTTCAATGAAAGCACCTAAACTCGCTGCTCTCATCCACACTCCATTTTCGGCCACCAAACACAACCGAAAATGCATCCAAACCACTTCTCAACAAAGCCCAGCCATTAACCATCAAAACCTAACATCCTTTAACATCATTTAACATCTAAAAAGAGCTTAACAACATCCTTATACCTCCAGCAACAACAGATCCACAAGATCACTCCAAAAACAACCAAGAATCATAAGCTAAACTTAGGAAATTCAACCTATCCGGGATTGCATTAATCAAAACTCAATTCCTTATCAAATTAACATTCATTAATCATCATTTTAACACCTTAAAACACTGCTTAAACAGATCCAACGAAATTTCATCAAAAACATACCAAATCTTGCATTTTAAGCCAAGATCCATTAAACAATCTTAAAAGCCATTTATAAAACATCAATTAAGGATTGAGAACTTAGGAATTTCATTAAAGAACTTGGAGTTCAGAGGAGAAGGACGTTCTTACCTCCAAACTTGAGTTTCTCCTCTTTTAAAGCCAAAAAGCTTGAAGAATCAACTTGCAAATTGAGAGGTTTTGTTGATGTGATGATTAGAAATCAAAAGAAGATTGAAAAGAGAGAAATGAGTGACAAAATCAGAAGGAAATCTCTGGAGAGAAAGTGTTTGGGTTGAGAGAAAATGAGAGAAAAGAAAAATTGGAAAATATGAGAAATTAGTTACAAAATAGCCAAAATGATTTTCCCTCCACTTTTCTTTAGCTTGAAAACCAGAATTAATCATTAAAATATCTTAGAAAAATCTGGAGAAACTCCCTTTGGGTAAATAGCTCCTTAAAGATTCAAAGTTTCAATCCTTTATAAAACAGTCACGCAACTTTCAAAAATTACATTTTGGTCACTAGCCAAAATGTCACCCTTCCAAACCTCATTTTTCAAAATTGATTTCACAGTTCACTTATATATATTAAAAGATGATTTTAGAACATTTTTCCATATTTTTAATGCAACCCGAACTAGGCTTTCCTAAATTCACCCTCTTAGATTCGAACAGCACTTTGACCAAACCGGTCAACGCCCAAAACTCCTAAGCCCAAAACCGGGGCGTTACAACTCTCCCCCCCTTAAGAAATTTCGTCCCCGAAATTTACCTGAAGGAAAGAGATAAGGAAAGTGCTTCAGCATGTCTTCCTTCCGCTCCCACGTGGCTTCCTCAACACCTCGATGCTTCCACAGCACCTTTACCAACTCAATGGTCTTGCCACGAAGAACCTTGCTATCCGAATCCAGAACCTTCACCGGTTCCTCATCATAGGTCAAATCCGGATTCAAAACCACTTCCTCCACAGGCATCACATGCGAAGGATCAGATCTATACCTCCGGAGCATAGAGACATGGAACACATCATGAATCTTCTCCAACTCCTGAGGTAACCTCAACCGATACGCAACAGGACCCACACGCTCAACCACCTCATATGGTCCAATGTACCTAGGGCTCAACTTGCCCTTCCGGCCAAACCGCATCACCTTCTTCCAAGGCGAAACCTTCAAGAACACACGGTCACCCACCGCATACTCTATCTCCTTACGCTTCAAATCCGCGTAAGACTTTTGCCGATCAGAGGCAGCCTTCAACCGCTCACAAATGAGCTTTACCTTCTCTATGGTCCCTTTCAACAAAGCCGGCATCGAAACCAACTTTTGACTAGTTTCAGCCCAACAAAGAGGAGTCCTACACTTCCTCCCGTACAAAGCCTCATAAGGTGCCATCTGTATACTTGCCTGATAGCTGTTGTTATAAGCAAACTCAACCAAAGGCAGATGCTTCTCCCAAGAACCTTGGAACTCAATCACGCAGCACCTCAACATATCCTCCAAAATCTGGATAACTCGCTCAGACTGACCATCCGACTGAGGATGATAGGATGTACTGAAATGCAACCTTGTACCCAGAGCTTGATGCAAACACTGCCAGAAACGCGATGTGAACCTCGGATCCCTATCCGACACAATCGACTTAGGCACACCATGCAGCCGCACAATCTCAGCAATGTACAGCTCTGCCAACTTATCCAAAGGAAACGTGGTATGCACAGGCAAGAAATGCGCACACTTCGTTAGGCGATCCACAATCACCCACACCGAATTCTTCTTCGAGGGAGACAAAGGTAAACCAGATACAAAATCCATGGTAACCCTTTCCCACTTCCACTCAGGGATTTTCAACGGTTGCAACAACCCTGAAGGAAACTGATGCTCAGCCTTAACTCGCTGACATACCATACACTTGCTAACAAACTCCGCAACATCTTTCTTCAAACCCACCCAGTAGTACTCATCACGAAGATCACGATACATCTTAGTACTACCCGGGTGCATAGCAAAAGGACTACTATGACCTTCAGTCAGAATAGCACGCCTCAACTCAGCATCAGCAGGCACTACTATCCGACTCCCAAAACACAACACACCATCATCATTAAAGCAGAAATCCGAAGGTCTACCCTCCGCGATATCCTGAACATGAGACACCAAGGAATCATCCAGCAACTGCTTATCCTTGATCAACTGAACCAAAGATGGTTTCACCTGCAACTCAGCAACAAGACCACCATCTTGCGATATGCTCAAGCTAGCAAACATAGCCCTCAGCTCAACAGCTACTTTCCTACTCAAGGCATCCGCAACAACATTAGCTTTTCCAGGATGATACTCAATCGTCAGATCATAATCCTTGAGCAACTCCAACCAACGCCGCTGCCTAAGATTCAACTCCTTCTGAGACATCAGATACCTCAAACTCTTGTGATCTGTGTACACAGTACACTTCTCACCATACAGATAATGTCTCCAGATCTTCAGAGCAAAAACCACTACAGCCAGCTCAATATCATGCGTAGGGTAATTGCGCTCATGCACTTTCAACTGCCGCGATGCATAAGCCACCACCTTACCCTCCTGCATCAGCACACACCCCAAACCAACATAGGATGCATCACTGTAAACCACAAACTCTTTCCCTGATTCAGGCTGAACCAAGATAGGAGCTTGCGTCAAAGCCGCCTTAAGCTTCTCAAAAGCCTGCTGTCTCGCTTCCGTCCACTCATACTTAACATCCTTTTGCAACAGCTTCGTCAAAGGAGCAGCAATCTTGGAAAAACCATCCACAAACCTACGGTAGTATCCCGCCAAACCAAGGAAACTACGGACCTCATGAACAGACTTAGGAACCTTCCAATTCATCACCGCCTCAATCTTCTGAGGATCAACACGAATCCCCTCAGCTGAGACCACATGCCCAAGGAACACCACCTCCTTAAGCCAGAACTCACACTTGCTCAGCTTAGCATAAAGCTGATTCTCCAACAAAGCTTGCAAAACAATCCTCAAATGCTCTTCATGCTCGTCCTCAGTACGTGAGTACACGAGGATATCATCAATGAATACCACAACAAACTTGTCCAGGTATTCATGAAACACACGATTCATCATGTCCATGAAAGCAGCAGGAGCATTTGTCAACCCAAACGGCATCACAAGGAACTCATAATGCCTATACCTTGTCCTGAAAGCTGTCTTAGGCACATCCACATCCTTCACCTTCAACTGATAATACCCTGATCTCAAGTCAATCTTAGAGAACACAGCAGCTCCCCGAAATTGATCAAAGAGATCATCAATCCTCGGCAAAGGATACCGATTCTTGATAGTCAACTTGTTCAGCTGACGGTAATCAATGCACATTCTCATAGTGTCATCCTTCTTCTTCACAAACAAGACCGGTGCTCCCCAAGGTGACACACTCGGCCGGATGAAACCACGATCAAGCAACTCTTGCAACTGCGTCTTCAACTCTTTCAGCTCCTTAGGTGCCATTCTATAGGGAGTAATGGACACAGGAGTTGTATTCTCATACAGCTCAATTCCAAACTCCACCTCGCGGTTAGGAGGTAACCCAGGCAACTCCTCAGGAAAAACACCAGGAAACTCCTTCACAACTCTTATATCTTGCACCCTCAACTCTTTAGAGCTAGGATTCATCACAAAAGCTAGATAGGCTTCGCAACCTTGCCTCAGCATCCTGCTCGCCTCCAAGGTAGACACCACATTGGCAAGAAACTTCACATTCTCACCAACCACAACAACTTCATAATCATCCGCAAGCTTAAGCGAAACTCGCTTGTTTTCACAATCCACAATAGCACGATGCTCAGCAAGCCAATCCATACCAAGGATTACATCAAAGCCATAAAAAGGTAACTCCACAAGATCAACATGAAAAACATGTTCTTGAACAACCAAGGGACACCTTCTATAAAGCTTCCGAGTCACAACAGTCTCACCAAAAGAACTAGTGACACGAACACCAACATCCAAAGACTCAACAGGCAAACCAAGCAATTCAGCATGCTCACGCAAAATGTATGAATGCGTAGATCCAGAATCTATCAAAGAAAGCAATGACAAGGATTGCAAAGTGAAGGTACCTGCAATCACATTCGCATCATTCCTTCCCTCACACTGAGCATACACCCTCGCTTGGCCTCCACCCTCCGGCTGAATAGCCACAACATGAGCTACTCCTCGGCCACCTTCCTCCCTCCTCTGGGAATTACCACGGCCGCGCCCACGACCTCTCTGCGGTGCAGCAACAACAGGAGCACGCACCTGATCACCAGCCAACCTAGGACAATCTCGCCTCAAATGGTCTGCGGATCCACAATTCCAGCACCCATTACCAGCTGCCGCAACAGGAGCTTGCACCTCTCTCACAGCACGAGGACAGTCACGCTTCATGTGACCACGTGAACCACAGATCCAACAAGCACTCGGATCAGCTCTAGCATTGCCTCCCCTAGCAGGTGCACCACCACCTCTCTTAGCTGAAGACTGATACTTCTGATCACGTCCCCTCTTGTTCCGTCCACCTCCGGAACTATACTCAGCAGCTCTCTTACCAGAACTTGCTCCAGCACCTTTCGCAGATAAACCCAGGTTCATCTCAATGTCCTTGGCTCGGCCCACCAACACATCAAAATCATCATACTCGGTGGCCAGCACATACATTTTCATATCCGTCACTAAGCCATAACGGAACCTCTCGCACCTTGCCCGCTCATCAGGTATCAGCTCAGGCGCATACTGACTGAGTCGCACAAACTGCACTTCATACTCAGCCACACTCATGCTCCCTTGGGTAAGAGACATGAATTCACGCTTCTCATCAAGATATCTAACACCAAGATATCTCCGCTTAAACACACTCTGGAAGAATGTCCAAGTCACATCAGCTTCAGCCATCCCAGCTATGGTGGTCGTCCACCACGTATACGCATCGTCCTGCAGCAAGGACACAACACAACCCAGCTTTTGCACATCCGTGCAGCTCATCTGACCCAAGATTCGCTTGGTACTCTCTAGCCAAGCTTCAGAACTCTCAGCAGACATACCCCTAAACTCAGTCCCACCAAGACTGCACAGACGCTCCAAAGGTAGTCTAACACCAGCATCTCCCTGATTCCCAGCTCCTTGAGCTCCAGCTACTGCTGCTCGGAAAGCACCCGCAATAGCTTGTACCAACATGGACATATCAGGCATAGCTTGCCCCTGACCAACCTCTGGTCCAGCAGCTCCAGCACCAGCTGCAGCTTTAGCTCTTCCACCCTCAGCACCACCACCAGGTGGAGGAGGAGGTAACACCGCACTACCCGTGTTTTCCTCATTCTCGTTCTCATTAGGAGCCGTAGCTCGCACATTACCTCGTAACTCTCTACGTGGTGCCATACTTTTACCATGCAATCACAATACAATTAAAACGAAGTCAGGCCCAGCAAGGTAAGCAATCCAAGTATTCAAGCTCAATTTCATTCAAAATCAACACCATTTCATTAGCTTTTATTTGGCAATGGGTACCCACAACATGCTACATCACAGCATACATCTCAATTGCATCCAAATCACAAGCCACTAAACATGCTTTCGATCAACAAGCATACAAGGCATACATACTTCAATCATGCACACATTCATCCCCAATTACTCGAGAACTCAGCTCTGATACCACCAAATGTAACCCCCTTAACCCGGCCTAGACGGTTGACCCAAATTAAGAAAGTCACACGGGGAAAACCAAAGTCAACCCGAAAATCAACCTTGATTAACGACCCTTTTTTTTCTTTTTAAACTTGTCTAGATGCATATTAATCCTTAGATATGATCATACAACAGCATACTCAAAGATCATAAACCTCAGAGATCAAACAGGGACCCAATTGAAAATTTTACAACTTTAGGGACCAAATTGAAAATTCTAATAATTATAAGGACTTAGCCCAAAATAAAGTTACCAACTTGAAATTAATCAGGTTTCATGATTCTCTGTGAAATTCCAGCTCAAAAGGACTTCCCAAACTCATACAATTGCACAAACAAGATTCAGGACCAAATTGCAAACATTTCAAAACATTTAACTGCCAATGTCAGCCTCTAACGGTCACCCGTTCCGAAACGGGAGACAGCCCGTTTCGAAACGCGGGGCCGTTCCGCAATGCGTACCGAAACGAGGGCAGACAGTAGCCTATCCGTTTCGAAACGGTCCCTCCCGTTTCGGACGCCTGGGCTTGTTTAAGGCACCCGTTCCGAAACGGTAGGTGCTGTTCCGAAACACCCTGCACAGATTGCCCCAAAATGCATACATAAACATGCAATTAAACATCCAATCATGCTCCAAATGCCACCAAACTTTACCAGCATGCTATTCAACATATATGAGACATACTTGCATCAACAATTCATCAAAACATCAGCATATATGGAAAGCCCCAAATCTATAGGCATGCTTCCTACACAAGCAACCACTCAAGCATAAACTTCCAATTCAAGCATATAAAGACCAATTACAAAAACCAGCATTCTCAACAACCTAAAACATACTTGGGGAGTTCAAAACATCTCCCAAAACATACACATAGGTCCCCCATTGCCAAATTACCAAAAGCTAAATGTACTTAAGAAAACCTTCCATACTTTGAGCTTTACTTCCACTTGAATGCTTGCCTTCCTTGCTGCCCTCAAAGTACTCTAATGTTCTGCATTGTTGATTTGAGAAAACAAAGAGAGAGCGTAAGCAAAAGCTTAGTGAGGAATGCTCAATAAACCATTCAATAATGCATTTATAAAAACACTTTATAAATCATGCTTCAAATCATCATTTACACATGCTCAAAAGCAATCTTTAAACAAGCATCTCATGCTTCATATCATTACATGTCATATTGGCCACAAGTGATACATTTCATTTCTTTAAAAACAAGTTCATCAACTTTCACCCCAAGGACTTTTAAACACCTTGGCCCCAAGGACTTTTAAACACCTTGGCCTATGGACTTTTAAACACCATAGAAAGGACCACACAAGGACTTTTAACCACCTTTGTGTCGGTATCAAGTTTCACATCAAGGACTTTTAAACACCTTGACCCCAAGGACTTTTAAACACCTTGGCCATGGACTTTTAAACACCATGATAAAAATCACCTCAAGGACTTTTAAACACCTTGACCCCAAGGACTTTTAAACACCTTGGAAAGGATCACACAAGGACTTTTAAACACCTTTGTGTCCGTAACAAGAATCATCCAAGGACTTTTAACCACCTTGATGTGCTTAAGTAAACAAGGCTCACTCAAGGACTTTTAACCACCTTAGTGACCTTGACCTTTACAAAACATCACTTGCCAATATACATCATTATCATCAATTTATCCATTGTTTTAAAGCATTAAACCAAGCCATATTCATCATGCATTTAAAAGCATCAAACCACATTTAATCAATGTTCAAAAACAAGGAACTCTTACCTTGAGCTTCCTTCAACATATGGCTTACAAAAACAGCATTAACCATGCTAAATCATGCTTTCAAAACAGAATTTAAAACATGCAATAAACCACATTGCACAACAATCAAATCATGGCCACCACTAGAGAGTATTTCCGAAAACTTACACTTGAGCTTAGCAAAGTGGTTTAGACTTAAACTAAGCTCCCAAGACATTGGTTTCAAAGCCGAAAACCCAATTTCACTCACCGATTCCACTTCGCCTCTTGCCGAAGCACCAAATCAAGCCTCCGAATCACCACCACTTGGATCCAAAGATGACTCCCCTATTTTAACACATTAAAACAGTAGGTTAATGCGTCATCATGCATTAATTGCTTCAATGAAAGCACCTAAACTCGCTGCTCTCATCCACACTCCATTTTCGGCCACCAAACACAACCGAAAATGCATCCAAACCACTTCTCAACAAAGCCCAGCCATTAACCATCAAAACCTAACATCCTTTAACATCATTTAACATCTAAAAAGAGCTTAACAACATCCTTATACCTCCAGCAACAACAGATCCACAAGATCACTCCAAAAACAACCAAGAATCATAAGCTAAACTTAGGAAATTCAACCTATCCGGGATTGCATTAATCAAAACTCAATTCCTTATCAAATTAACATTCATTAATCATCATTTTAACACCTTAAAACACTGCTTAAACAGATCCAACGAAATTTCATCAAAAACACACCAAATCTTGCATTTTAAGCCAAGATCCATTAAACAATCTTAAAAGCCATTTATAAAACATCAATTAAGGATTGAGAACTTAGGAATTTCATTAAAGAACTTGGAGTTCAGAGGAGAAGGACGTTCTTACCTCCAAACTTGAGTTTCTCCTCTTTTAGAGCCAAAAAGCTTGAAGAATCAACTTGCAAATTGAGAGGTTTTGTTGATGTGATGATTAGAAATCAAAAGAAGATTGAAAAGAGAGAAATGAGTGACAAAATCAGAAGGAAATCTCTGGAGAGAAAGTGTTTGGGTTGAGAGAAAATGAGAGAAAAGAAAAATTGGAAAATATGAGAAATTAGTTAAAAAAATAGCCAAAATGATTTTCCCTCCACTTTTCTTTAGCTTGAAAACCAGAATTAATCATTAAAATATCTCAGAAAAATCTGGAGAAACTCCCTTTGGGTAAATAGCTCCTTAAAGATTCAAAGTTTCAATCCTTTATAAAACAGTCACGCAACTTTCAAAAATTACATTTTGGTCACTAGCCAAAATGTCACCCTTCCAAACCTCATTTTTCAAAATTGATTTCACAGTTCACTTATATATATATTAAAAGATGATTTTAGAACATTTTTCCATATTTTTAATGCAACCCGAACTAGGCTTTCCTAAATTCACCCTCTTAGATTCGAACAGCACTTTGACCAAACCGGTCAACGCCCAAAACTCCTAAGCCCAAAACCGGGGCGTTACACTGTGGTAGCCGGAGCGCATGTTCAGGCCCTTGTAGCTGGGCAGGTGGGTTTTCCTTTGGAAAGGCTGAGGAGTTTAGGAGCTGTTGAGTTCTATGGTATGTCTTCTGAGGCGTCAGAAGCCTGGTTGGCTAGAACGATCCGTATCATGGATCAGATGGGCTGTAATGAGGTGCGCAAGTTGGGATGCGTTGTTTCTTTACTTCAGGGTGATGCATATAGTTGGTGGACGACTATCACCGCTGGTGTGGAACTCAATGAGGTCAATTGGGAGTTTTTCCGAGGAGCTTTTAATAGAAAGTATCTAGGTGTGAGATACTTGGATGAGAAGAAACGCGAATTTATGTCTCTAGTTCAGAGGAACCTTTCTGTGGCTGAGTACGAGGTCCAGTTTGTACGTCTGAGCCAGTATGCCCCTAAGTTGATCTCGAGTGAGAGGAATCGTTATGATCTCTTCCGGTACGGGCTGGTGCAGGATGTCAAGACGTATATGTTGGCTACGTATTATACTAATTTCGATGTACTTGTATGTCGAGCCAAAGACATTGAACAGAACTTGGGTTTGGCGTCCCGAGAAGTTGGTTCTAGCTCTGGGAAGAGAGCAGCTGAGTCTAGTTTCGGTGGTGGACGGAACAAGAGGGGACAAGATAGGAGATATCAGCCTGCCAGGCGAGGTAATGCTGGACATTGTGCACCGACTCAGGGAGACTGGATGAGTGCGGAACATAACACGTGCTGGACGTGTGGTTTTCAGGGTCATTTGCGGCTAGATTGTCCTCGTGTGGCTAAGAAGGCTCAGGCTCCTATTGTGGTGACAGGGAATTCTTGCTGGAACTGTGGTTCAGCGGACCATATGAGGCGTGAGTGTTCTATGTTGGCTGGTGGAGGTCAGGGGCGTGCACCGGTGGTGGTTGCACCTCAGAGAGGCCGTGGGCGAGGCTAAGGGAATTTCCAGATGAGAGATGAGGGGCAGCGTGGCATTGCTCATGTTGTAGCAGTTCGGCCTGAGGGAGGCGGTCCTATGAGGGTTTATGCACAGCGCGAGGAGCGCAATGATACTGATGTCATCGCATGTACCTTTGTTCTCCAGTCTTTATCTTTGCTGGCTTTGATTGATTCTGGATCCACACATTCTTATATCTTGAGTGAGCATGCGCATTTGCTTGATATGTCTGTTGAGTTGCTAGAAGTAGGAATGCAAGTGACTAGTTCTTTTTGTGAGACTGTAGTCACTAGGAAGTTGTATCGGAGGTGTCTCTTGTCTGTTCAGGGTTATGTTTTCCTTGTGGATTTGATGGAGTTACTCTTTTATGGGTTTGATGTGATTCTCGGTATGGATTAGCTGTCTGAGCATAGAGTAGTGGTGGACTTTGATGTTAAGCGAGTCACCTTAAAGCTTGCTGATGATTATAAAGTGGTGGTTGTAGGAGAGAATGTGAAATTCTTGTCTAATGTGATTTCGGTCATGGAAGCAAGCCTTATGCTGCGGTTGGGTTGTGAGGCGTATCATGCCTATGTAATGAATCCTGGTACAAAGGATGTACGTGTGCAAGACATCAGAACCGTTTGCGATTTTCTGGGTGTCTTTCCGGAAGAATTGCCTGGGCTGCCACCAAATAGAGAAGTTGAGTTTGGTATCGAGTTGTATGAAAATACGACTTCGGTGTCCATCGCTCCTTATCGTATGACACCTAAAGAGCTGAAAGAGTTGAAAACGCAACTTTGGGAGTTGCTTGATAGAGGGTTTATCCGGCCGAGCGTGTCACCTTAGGGTGCATCGGTCTTGTTTGTAAAGAAGAAAGATGGGACGATACAGATGTGCATAGATTATCGGCAACTGAATAAGTTGACGATCAAGAACAAGTATCCTTTTCCAAGGATTGATGATCTCTTTGATCAGTTTCGAGGAGCTTTCGTGTTTTTTAAGATTGAATTAAGGTCAGGGTATTACCAGTTAAGAGTAAAGGATGTGGACGTACCTAAGACGGCTTTTCAGATAAGGTACGGGCATTACGAGTTCCTAGTGATGTCGTTTGGTTTGACCAACGCACCTGCCGCTTTCATGGACATGATGAATCGTGTGTTCCATGAATTCGTAGATCTATTTGTGGTGGTGTTCATTAATGATATCCTTGTGTATTCACGTACCGAAGAGGATCATGATAGACACTTGAGGATCGTTTTGCAAGCGTTGTTGGAGAACCAGTTGTATGCCAAGCTAAGTAAGTGTGAGTTTTGGCTTAAGAAGGCGGTCTTCCTTGGGCATGTTGTATCAGTTGAGGGTATTCATGTTGATCTACATAAAGTAGAGGCTGTGATGAGCTGGAAGGTGCCTAAGTCAGTGACGGAAGTATGAAGCTTTCTTGGTTTAGCTGGGTATTGTCGTAGATTTGTCGAGGGTTTCTCAAAGATTGTTGCATCTTTGACCAAGTTGTTGCAGAAGAATGTTCGCTTTGAGTGGACGGATGCGAGGCAGCAAGCTTTTGAGAAGCTTATGGAAGCTTTGACGCAGGCTCCTGTCTTGATTCAACCTGAGTCTGGTAAGGAGTTTGTGGTCTATAGTGATGCGTCCATTGTTGGTTTGGGCTGTGTGCTGATGCATGAGGGTAAGGTAGTAGCCTATGCATCTAGGCAGTTGAAGGTGCATGAGCGTAACTACCCTACGCACGATCTTGAGCTTGCAGCTGTTGTGTTCGCCTTGAAGATATGGAGGCATTATCTGTATGGTGAGAAGTGTGTGGTGTTCACGGATCATAAGAGCTTGAAGTATCTTATGTCTCATAAGGAGTTGAATATTAGGCAACATCGTTGGGTGGAGTTACTTAAGTATTATGATCTGTCGATCGAGTATCACCTGGGAAAGGCCAATGTTGTGGCTGATGCTTTGAGAAGAAAAGTGGTCGTGGAGTTGAGGGCGATATTTGCTCGCTTGAGCATATCGCGTGATGGTGGTCTTATCGCTGAATTGCAAGTGAAACCATCTCTGATTCAGTTGATTAAGGATAAGCAGTTGCTTGATGATTCTATTGTCCCGCATGTTCAGAACATTGTGGAGGGTAAGCCTTCGGATTTCAGTTTTAATGATAATGGTGTTCTGTGTTTAGGGAGTCGAATAGCGGTGCCCGATAATGTTGAGTTGAGGCACACTATTCTAACTAAAACTCATAGTAGTCCTTTCACTATGCAACATGGTAGTACAAAGATGTATCGTGATTTGAAGGATGAATACTACTGGGTGGGGTTGAAAAAGGATGTGGCTGAGTTTGTTAGTAAGTGCATGGTGTGTCAGTGAGTGAAAGCTGAACATCAGGTACCTTCGGGGTTGTTGCAACCATTGAAAATCCCGTAGTGGAAGTGGGAAAGGATTACCATGGATTTTATGTCAGGTTTGCCTTTGTCACCGTCAAAGAAGATTTCGGTTTGGGTGATTGTTGATCTCCTTACGAAGTGTGCACATTTCTGGCCTGTGCATACTACATATACCTTGGATAGGTTGGTCGAGCTGTATATTGCTGAGATTGTACGGTTGCATGGTGTACCAAAGTCCATCGTGTCGGATTGGGATCCGAGGTTTACATCGTGATTTTGGGAATGTTTGCATCAAGCCTTGGGTACACGATTGAATTCCAGTACTTCGTATCATCCTCAGACGGATGGACAGTCGGAACATGTGATCCAGGTGCTTGGGGACATGTTGAGATGATGCGTTATAGATTTACAAGGTTCTTGGGAGAAGCATTTGCCATAGGTTGAGTTTGCGTATAACAATAGTTACCAGGCAAGTATTCAAATGGCTCCATACAAGGCTTTGTGTGGGAGAAGATGTAGAACCCCTCTATGTTGGGCAGAAGCTGAGCAAAAGTTGATTTCGATGCCGGCTATGTTGAAAGGAACCACCGAGAAGGTGAAGCTCATTTGCGAGCGTTTGAAGGCGGCGTCGGAACGGCAAAAGTCTTGCGCGGATCTGAAGCGTAAGGAGATCGAGTTCGCGGTTGGCGAACGTGTGTTCTTGAAAGTATTGTCTTGGAAGAAGGTGATGAGATTCAGGCGTAAGGGTAAGCTTAGCCTGAGGTTTATTGGACCTTATGAGGTTGTGGAGCGTATTGGTCCTATGGAATATCGGTTGAGGTTGCCTTCGGAGCTGGAAAAGATACATGACGTGTTTCATGTCTCGATGTTGCGGAGGTACAGATCGGATCCTTTGCATGTGATGCCTGTTGAGGAGATAAAGTTGAATCTGGATCAGTCATATGATGAGGAACTAGTGAGGATACTGGATGTGAGCAGCAAAGTTCTTTGTGGCAAGATGATAGAACATGTGAAGGTGTTGTGGCTACATCGAGGAGTTGAGGAGGCCACGTGGGAAAACAAGGCAGACATGCTGAAGCAGTTTCCGCACCTTTTTCCTTCAGGTAAAATTTCGGGGACGAAATTCCCTAAGTGGGGGAGAGTTGTAACGCCCTGGTTTTGGGCCTAGATGTTTTGGACATCGGATCGAACCGGTCGGAAACGATTCGAATTGCGTTAGGTGGTTTAGGGAAATCAAGGATCGGAATAGGATAAAAATATGGTAAAAATTGCTAAAATCCTCTAAAATAATGTTTAAGAGGTTGGTCAAATCAATTTTACAAAGTTGACTTTGGAATTGGTACATTTTGGGTAGTGACCAAAATGTAAAGTTTCAAAACTGTGGAAAATATAATTTTTAAAGAGGAGCCAAAATCATAGAATCATTAGGGAGCTTTATGGCAATTTAGCCTTTCTTTAATATGACATGTGTTTAAAATGATTTTTACATTAATTGATTTTAAAATGCTTTTAATGATTTAATTAATTAGTGGTTAATTAGTGAGATTTTAATCACGTAACTACTTTTCTCTTTTCATTTTCAGTCAAACACTATTCTAACTCATTTTCTCCATACTTCTTTTCTCCCAAACACTCTCCCTTTGTTTTCTAAACAAATCTCAAGAATTCCTTCTTAATTCCTTTAAGATTTGTGAAGCTAAAACTTGTCATTCATTGAGGAAAGCAAGGATTGGAGGTAAATTCTGTTCTCAACCTTCAATCTAGCTTCTTTATTGAAATTCCCAAGATCTTTGGCTTCTAATTGATGTTTTTGGCTGAGTTTTCATTATAGTTTTGATTTGAGATCAAAATCTTGCAAAATATGATTAAAATCTTGATTGTCAGATTTGATTTGTTAAGCTCTATTTTGGATTAATTTTAATTGGGTTTTAAGTTGATTATTATGTTAAAAGAGGGCTTTGATGATATAGATCCCGAAATCCTTGAGATCCTTGAGTTTCTTGATGGTTTTAGTTAGGTTTTTGAGGTGAAATGATGTAGTAATGCTTGCTGGAGGTATAAGGATGGGTTTAGGTTGTTTTCAGATGTGTTTTGATGTTTATAAATGGTTGAAAGTGATGTATGTTGGCTGGGCTTGGTTTAGGAAGCAATCGATTGAGTTTTCAGTTGTTTCGGATGGGTAAATTGGTGTAGTTTGGGTGAGCAACGAGTTTGTGTTTTGTTGCTGGTGTTGGAATGCATTTTAATGCATTTGGATCTCTGTTTTGGTGATAAAAAATAGGGGATCATGATCCGGGAGCAAACGAGACGATTTTGGAGGCTCTGGAAGGGTGATTTTCGTATAGGCAAGCAAGGCTTCGCGTATCGGTGAGTGGAAATGGATTTTCCAGCTTTGTAACGCCTTGAGCGTGGTCTTGGGAGCTTAGTGTAAGTTTGAAACACTTAGCTAAGCTCAAGAGTAAATGATTCGAAAGTCTCTCTCGGAAATGTGCTATGTTTTGTTGGAAATGCACTTGAATTGAATGTGGTTTAATTATTTTTAAGCATGTTTTGAGCATTGATGATGCTGGTTTTTAATGCCATTTTGGTAAGGATGCACATGGTAAGTGGTTCTTGGATTTATGTGGTTAGTGCATTTGATATTAAGCATATTTATGCTTGTGGAAATGGCATTGTGTTTATGCTTTTAAAACAGTGGAATATTGATGTTAAATGATTATATTGGCAAGTGATGGAAATGGTTTTTGGTTACTTTAATCGGATATAGTTAGTCGGCTATAGGATTGGGTGCACCGTGAATAAAGTCACCTTGGATGTCGAGGGGTTGTAGTTGTACCGTATACTCCATCCAAGTACCCTAACGATTGAGGCTATGATCACAACGGTGGATAGTTAACCCAGTGTGTGAATCTTGTGGTATGTGTCTCGTGCTCTTGTTAGTGGAATTATACAACTACCGATGAGTGGTGTAGAGGGGTTGTAATTGTACCGTTATACTCCACCATGAGTGTCACAACGATAGAGGGTTGCTCTCGTGTGTGAGCCTTGTGTAGTCTGGTAGGGTGTATGAAGCGTGTGGGACAACGCTTGTAATCCGTGTATCCGATTGTGTCAATTGTGTTGGTTTTGATATGGTTTGAGATTAATCACTTGCGAGCCAATATAATGTTGATGATTAAAGATTAAGCATGAGATGCTTGTGAATTATGCTAGAATACATGTGATGCTTGGTTTAAGCATGAGCAAACGATTTTGTTGTTGTCATAATGATGCAATAAGCATATGGTTTTAAAAGTGCATTGATGCCTTGAAGGGCATGTTTTAAAGGAAGGCATGTATTTTCAAATGATGATATGTTGGTCTGTAAATGCATTGATGAATGGTTGTTTTTAGCGATCCTCACTAAGCTTCACGCTTACGCTCATTTGTTTCATCAATGTAGAGAATTGAGCAATCAAGGCAGTCCAAGAGCAGAGGGAATCCAATCATTTTTAACTAAGAAATGTATGTGGTTTACCTTAGTGTAATAAGAGGCAATAGGTGGGATATCTACTCATGGTTTTGTTGGTGATGTTTAACACCTTAAGCATGTTTTGGTTTCTAATTTTGGTTTGTAAATGGCCTCTAATTGGTTTACGGTATTGCTTTTAGTGTTTTGACTATGCTATGGCTAGTTTTCTCTAAGCATGCTTGAGTAGCTTTTAATTCACCATAGTTTGATATGCTTGATAAGTATGTTATATTGTTTGTTGATGCTTTCATGCTTAGTAGATTGATTATAACTTGTATGCATGATCTAAGCTTGTTTGAATGTGATTAAATGAGTTAAAATTACTTTTGGAAATGCAATTCTGGTATGAGTATCTATACACGGGGATGCGTATCGATACAATAAGGCCAAAACCAAGCTTTTTAGCTTAGGTGTACCGATACGACTTGCCCGCGTATCGATACGCCTAGGCATTTGTTTGAAGGCCGTTTCGATACGGGCTTGGGTGTATCGATACCCTCTTCCCTAAGGTTGCTACTGTCGTTTTGCGTATCGATACGGGGAGAAATGTATCGATACGGGTTAGTTATTTTTAGTTAAGGGAATCTTTTAAGTTCTGAATTTATGCATTTTGATCCCTGAATATTGTTTGTTTAATTAGTTGAGTTTGGATGATCTGTTTGGAATGAAATTTGATATGTTGACTTGTTACATGACTAATTATGGATTGGTAACTTTAAAAATGTAAAAGTCCTTGTATTTTCTATAAATTATATTTTAGTCCCTAAAAGTCAAAATATGCAAATTGAACCCCTAAATAAACTCCGATCGTTGTTCTGTTTTCTTCTAAGTGCTTTGCTGAAAACATAGGATAATAATGTGCATCTAGAGTTTTAAAAAGGAAAAAACAGTCGTTAATCGAGGTTGATTTTTATGAGTTGACTTCGATTTTCCCGTGTAATCTTCTTAGTTCGAGTTGAGCGTCTAGGCCAAGCTAAAGGGGTTACACTTAGTTAGACGAAAATTTAGATTACACAAAAAAAACGAGCAAAGCTTTACTGTACATGAAGATTTTTACCAGAGGTACCCTGATTCTCTTGGGAAATTAATTTTTGGGTTAGATAATAATTTTTTTTACCATATCTAATAGGTTTTGAAAGAACTACCTTGTAGCTTTTTAGCATTGTAGCTATAGAATTTGAGATCAGGTGGGTTGTGTTTCCTTTCTTTGCTTGAGTTTCATTTTTTTTTATCTGTGGAGTAATAGCCTATACCATTGTAGATAATAAATATTTACAGACAAGACAGAGCAAAATTTGTTTGTTTACTTTGACCCAAATTATTTTTAACCAGTTATCGTGTACATATTTTTGGAAGAGATTCTTAAGTCAAAGGCACGCGATGTATAGCTTCTATGGTCGGTTGTAGACTTGAACCTCACCTTATAATTTGAGGGGTCTAATTCAAATTTTCAAAATTTTAGTGGTTTAATCAAAAAAATTAAAATTTTTAAGGGATTTAGTAAAAATTATTTTTTAAATGTGAGACTTTTTAACAATTTTGAGGGGAAGTTCAAAAATATAAAAAAATCAGAACTTAATGAGATTTTTTACAAATTTTGAGGGAGGATAATTAAAATTTCAAAAATATTTCAAGGACATAATACAATATTTTTAAAATTTTGGGTGCCAGAAAGTGCCAACTGGCTATACACACCATCCACCCCTGTTGAACATGCTTAGAATTTGTACATAAAAATGAGAAGGAAAACAACACAACCTCATAAAAAAAAACACCGATATTAAGGCATGGTGAAAATGTAGTTAAGAAAATGAACATGTACGGTGTTAAAATGAAAAATTAAAAGACAAAGTTTAAAGTTATAAAACAAATAGGAGATAATGTTTAAATAAGTTAAAATTGAGGGTCCAAATAAATAAATATTTTTATATAATTTTAAGTATCTTTATTAACCAAAACATATATGTTTCGCTTTACAAGCGCACGCACATACGGTAGACACATTTCATATTTCGACGTGATTTAAAAGAAAAAATAATTTAAAATGTTCAAATATTTCAAGTTATTCGAGTTGACACGTCATATCTTAAGATAGAGATAAGTGTTTGATCGAGTCGAGTCAAAAAAAATTTAAGTTATTCGAGTTGACGCATCATATTTTACAACTCAAACTTTATTTGAAATTTTTTCGATTCAAGTCGAGTCGAGTTTTTGAGTTCCTATAAAAATTTAATTGTAATTATTTATCATGTTACCATACTTTAGAATTTTCCTTTAAGGACCAAATTGAAAGAATGCGTAAATAACAAGGGATAAATTTAGTGAATTGTTTCGAATTTAGATTAAATTGATTGAATGTATAAATATGAAGGACTAAATGTGTTAATATACCAAATTTTATAACAGACACTTAACGGGATTTAACGTCTAGTTACCATTTTGTTATAAAATATAAAGTTTAATTGCCATTTTATGATTTTTAAAAGTTTAGTTACTATTTTTTTTGCCAAAGTTCAGTGATTGTCTGTGTACTTTAACCTAATTTATTTGCACAAATCTTTACACACACGATATAAGTAAAAGAAAAAGGTTTTGAAATTTTCATTTTGTAATTCTATCAATAATGATTATTGGTGGAATAGTGGAGAATTTTTATATATAAATCTGATTAAACCAAAAGTTTGGTAATTGAGTGTGATTTGTAGTTGTTTATTTATAAATTATATAAAAAGAAAAATAGTATCATAATAATATTAACTATAATTCAAAATAAGGGTAGTTTAATATTTTTTTAATTGAGTTGATATATAGTTAATTCGTGATACAAAATTTAATTAAAAAAGATTGGAGGTTGAAGGTGACAATTTCCGTTAACGGCTAAAAGAATCAAAAACAAAATTCCTAGAATGGCATGTCCAACGTGACTTCACATGAGAGAACATAGACATAGACACACATACATATGTATGATCCATGCAATCAACTTTGTTACCAAATGAAGAAAGAAAGCACTTTGATCATCTCCTCTCCTTTGGTTCACAAACATTCTTTGAGAAACTATTTATATATATCCTTCAACTGATATGAAATTAAAAAATAAAATAAAACATGTACTGTAAAATATAGAAATTCTAAGATTAACATATCCAAGACCAACTCTTATGATCTGTTATGTAAGATATGAAAGATGATACGGGGAGAATATCAGCCTTAAACCCTAGAGGAAGCTAGGGTAAACCTAGGCCTAGAATTCCGCTGTTATTTAATATCCACGGAAATATGATATCGAGAAAAGTAAATTTTTACACTTAATAAAATTATATAAAAATTTAAAATGCAGGAGTGCACGATGACATCAACAATTAAAATATTTTTTTTATAAATTATATAAAATTTAAAATTTTTAGGAGATACGACTACCACAATATCCTTCGGCTCACCCTATTTAGTTATGATTGTTTGAGGAATATAACACCCAAACGAATATGTTGAAAATGAGGGATAAAGAAAACAATTTTAATAATGAATTAGTATTATATACAGGAATCAGCACATACGATTAAATCTCGAAAATGTTAGGCAAATCTCGTGGGGTACTCGGAACATTAAACAATTTATTAATAATATCATAAAAAAGGTAAGACTTTAGTTTATGTGTTGCCGAGTTTGTGACTTATTTCATAGATAATATGTTGGGTTCCATCATCACACCTATAGAGCTAAGTGTCACGGACTTATTCTTCAAGCTCAAATCCGTGCGGCACTAGCACTCTCGGCACGATGCTAGTAAGCCTTATTGTCGCAACGCTATGGCAAAACGAAGGAGCAAGAGAGATTTACAAGGAAAGAACCTTGTATTGCACAACGGAAGCTTTACAAAGGATGCTTTACGAGAGAACTTCTTGGATGATTTACAAATGAGCTAGGCAAGCCTATTTATAGCCTCCAACCTCCCTAATGGACGGTGGAGATTTATTTGATCCAACGGTTAGGATCTTGCCTCCTAAAATATCTAAGATACCTAGATATTTCTAGAGAACTCCATGCTTATCTATATACATCTCTAATATTCTAGAGTACTCCTATAGTTCTATACATATCTATAGGTTTCTAGAGTATTCCGGAGTTGTCCCGAGCCTTCCGGACTTGTCTCGAGCCTTCTAGGTTTCTCCGGGTGAGCCTAGATTGATGTGGATCCTTCCGGAACCCCTCGGGTGAGTTTGGAGACGTGTGGGGCCTTCTAGGCCGATCTAGAGTCTTCTTTGGAGCACTTGTGGCCTTAAAAGACTTGGTGTGCCTCATTTCTCCCTTGTTGCCTCGTGAGCACCTAGGTGGGGCGTCTTGGGCGCGCGCAGTGCACCTAGGTGGGGCTGTTCGGGCACGCACTGCGCACCTGGGTGGCACACCTCGGTGCTGCTCGGTGCTCCTGGGCGGGTGTGCCCCTCGGTTGGCTGGGTCGCGACCAGGCGGGGCGTGACATAAGGCACATAAACAAAAGGGATATGGAATTTGTATAACCAACATCCTAGTCTTTTTCATGATTCTCTAAATCCAAAATGTTTTTAATTTTTTTAAATAAAAATTTATAGGCATTTTTGCAGCTGGCACCAATGAGATGAAGGGTTTAGAAACTATCCAACAAATGGAAAGGTTGGCTAGGCTATCGTCTCTCAACAAAAAGGAAGATGCTTCGGGTTATATGCACTTTCATATAATTACAAAGTACAATTAATGAAGCATACATAGTTTTCTTTTTACATATTTACATATATTTTAAGAAGATAACGGTGATTACATAATCATACTGTCACAACCTTTCGAGCTTCGACTTTTTGAAAACTTATAAAATACTAAGTCACCATCAATTTTTTTGAAAAGTGTGATTGAATCACTTTAAAAAGAAGTTATTTTAATAAAATATTTTTTTTAATAAAACAACGGTTTTGGTCTGCGGAAAATCAGAAAAATAGGTTCGGGGGTCGATTACGCGTGGGGAAGGGTTAGCACCCCCACAACGCCCAAAATTGGCACCTAATTGGTTTTAAAATCGTTTTCAAAACTGGAATTTGCAAGTTCAAAAAGGTTCGACTTTACTTGTCCGTTTAATGAATATTAGTCTATTTTAACGGCCTTATCGACCGGGAGATGAACTTTAATCACCGTCAACATTTCTGGTGCTAACCCGTCATTCCTGTTTGATAAGACACCACATTACATTAATTTCACTTTTTCAAACAACAAAGAGATTTAGGTGCCTTGAGCATTTTATATTTATTTCTAAGTTCAATTATTTAAAAACCCTAAAACAAACGCCTAAGTATTTTATTCCTAATTTAAAGTTTAAGTATGCTTAAGTGTATTTTATTTTTTTGTGAAGAATATTTTTCAACAAAACATGTCTCTATCTAAGCTTTAATCCCTAATCCTAAGTTTTAAACATATTTTTAAAACAAGCAAAAAAAAAATATTTTTTTTGAGTTTTTAACTTTTTATTATTCCTTTAAAAAATCTTTATTTCTTTTTTTACTTTTAAAAAGTCAAGCTCTTTTTACTTTTTTTTATCTTTTTCATTTTTATGTTTTTTTACTCTTTATATTTTTCTTTTTCAAAAAAGATTTTCTCTTAAAAAAATAACTTATTTTCATTTTTTTAGTTTTTCTTTAAAAACGACTTTTTTAAATAAATTTTATTTTTTCCTAGAGAACATTCTTTTATGTTTTTTCATAATTTATCTTTATCCTAAACCCTAAACTCTATTTGTAAATCCATTTTATTTTCTTTTTCCAAAATTTTATGACTTATTTTAAAAAAACATCTTATTTATCCTCTTTATTTTTTTCAAAATCACAACCCATTTATTATTTAAATTAAATTTCATAAAGATCTTTTTATATTTTTTTAAAAAAATGAAAATCAAGCCCCTTTATTATTTCTACCCACACATTATTATTTTTCCTAATTAAATCTCTAACTTTAGGTTTTTTCAATTAAGCCACATTTATTCATTTTATTCTTGCATGTTAATTTAAACACTTTTAAAATTTATTTTTACATTCCTAAAGATCAAAACAATCCTAAAAACATTTTTTAAGCATGCAATTTTTTTTAAAGATCAAACTAAAATTTAAATGGAAATTTAAAACAAAAAAAGTTACCGGAATCGTGAACGATTTTCCGACTTTGAGAAAGCAACCTAAAATTCACAAACAACACAAACACAAACACCAAAAATTCATCCAAGAACAAGTAAAATAAATCAAATAAAAATAAATGAAAAGAAAGCTAGAAATTTTACCGAAAAACGACGAACGAATAACTCGAATCCGGACTTCTCGAAATGCTCCAAATCGCCTCCGGAAAATTGCTTTCAAACTCGAAGTTCTACTAAAAAATTCCAACAACTCTTGAACAATTTTTAGAGAATTTTCGGATTTTCCCTAAGCTTTTTTCAAGTGGTTTTTCACTTCCAATTGTGTGTTTTGAACAAGTGAAAATTGGGGGTTTTATAGTTATCTTGAGCTTGCCAATGAAGCTATAATCCGCGTTTCAATCCCCAAATTGGAGCCAAAATCAGGCCAATGGCTTGATCCTCGGAAAAACCCCTAAAAAATATCTCGATTTGGTTCAAAATCGGGATCGAATTTTCCCTTGATTCGAGCCTAGGTTTTGACTTCTTTCACACGGTTTTTTGCAGATTCCGCAGAGCACAGGCAGCGGCGGCGAGCGGGGCTGGTGGCATTGGGTCGGCGGCGCAGAGGCGGACCGGCCGGTACCAACGGCGTCGGTAGTCGTGGCCGGTAGACGGCGGACGAAAGTCGACAATGGCGCGAGGCTGGGGTTTTTGGGGGAGCCAGGCCGCGCACGTCCAGCACACGCGCTGGTTCCCCCTTTTTCCTTTTTTTTGTTGTTGTTTTCTTGTTATTTTTTTCTTTGCTTTTTTATTTTTTTATTTTTTTCTGTCATTTACCCCTTTTTTCTCCACATTTATTACTATCATTATTATTTAAAATTATTTTCTCTTTTTCTTCTTTTTTTATTTCTTTCTCTTTTCCCCCTTTTTTAAAAGATGGACTAGTATTTTTAAAATGGGCTTTGTTATTATTTTTTTTCTCTTTTTGAAATGGGCTTCAAAAAATAGGTTTTAAAAGATGGTTTTTTATTGTTTTTTTAGAAAAGGGTGGGCCTTTTATTATTTTAAAGAAAAAATGATTTTTTTTTCCAGATTATTTAAAACCGAGGTGAAAATTTAGTGACAACAACTGCCCCTCTTTGTTTATCTCTGTGCAACAAAAATAAAGCAAAGACCAAAAGGAAATAATTTTCACTGATTTTCCAAATTGGCTCCATTCTTCAAATGCCCGAACGGATAGGCTTGTTCTATTCTCCAGATGCCCGAATAGATGAGCGAATTCTTTTCTCCAAACACCCGAATGGATAGGCTGGTTCTATTCTCCTTATGCTCGAATAGTTGAGCTGGGTTCTATTCTCCCAAATGCCTAATTAGGAAGAGTCTTCTGAAAACTTTCATCCTCTTTATGCTTGGATGAATAAGCAAGCTCCATTATTCTTATGCCTGAACGGATAGGCGAATCTTCTAAAAAACTTCATCCTCCTTGTGCTTGGATGAATAAGCAAATAGACTTTCAAAAGATTTCATCCTCCTTATACTTGGATGAATAAGCAAACATTCTCTTTCCTCCCTAACAGATAGGTGAATCTTCTAAAAAAAATTCATCCTCTTTATGCTTGGATGAATAGGCAAATTCTATTCTCCTTACGCTTGAACGGATAAGTGAATCTTCTGAAAAAATTTCATCCTCCTTATGTTTGGATGAATAAGTGAACTCCATTCTCCTTATGCCTGAACGGATAAGCGAATCTTCTAAAAAAAATTCATCCTCCTTATGCTTGGATGAATAAGCAAACTCCTGGAAAATTTCATCCTCCCTATGATTGGATGAATAAGCAAATTCCATTCTCCTTACGCTTGAACGGATAAGCGAATCTTTTGAAAAAATTTCATCCTCCTTATGCTTGGATGAATAAGTGAACTCCATTCTCCTTACGCATGAACGGATAAGCGAATCTTCTGAAAAATTTTCATCCTCCTTATGCTTTGATGAATAAGCAGACTCCTGAAAAACTTCATCCTCCTTATGCTTGGATGAATAAGCGGGTTCAAAAAGTGTTTCATCCACCTTACGCTTGGATGAATAAGCAGACTTTAAAAAAGGGTTCCATCCTCCTCATGCTCGGATGAATAAGCAAGTTCCAAAAAGTGTTTTATCCACCTTATGTTTGGATGAATAAGAAGGCTCTAAAAGGGGTTCCATCCTTATCACGCTCGGGTGAATAAGCAGGTTCCAAAAAGTGTTTCATCCACCTTATGCTTGGATGAATAAGCATGTTCCATTCTCCAAATGCCCGAACGGATAGGCGGGTTCTTTTGCTAAAAGGTCCTTCATGTACCTGAAAAATGCAATATTCAATGCAATTATGATGTGCATGCCCCTGAGGATGCCTAAAACATGAATGCATGTCTCATTTCTTTTGCTGTTTGAATTCAAGTTTAATTTTTCCACACATTTACTCGCTTAATCCAAATAAGGAGTTATACTTTTTCACTGTTTTTTTTTCGACTCATGGAAAACATCTAATCTTTGCTCACTTAATCCAGTGATCTTGTACTCCTGGTTGGAAAGACAGATTTCTTCAACTGCCATAGCTTTATCATTCTCATTCTTTATCTCTGCTTCATTGAAAACATTTGATCTTCGTAGGAAAATGTCTCAAGATCTACTATCATTGTAGTTGATACATCAATGTTGAGTGAAAGGCTTCCTTGTGTGGTCTTGAATACTTCATGTCTTCATATGCCCCTTATGAAAAATCTTCAATGCTTCTTGTGAATTCTCAAATTCTTGCCCGTGCAGGACATCTTGAATTGCTTGCGTGTAAATCCTTGCAGTAAAGCTTATTTCTACCTTGAATATCTTCGAATGATGTTGGCGCTTTAATATCTTCTTCTCACGCCTATTAATATTGAGGGCCTTAAATCACTGGCCTATATAGACTACCCCAATCTGATGGCATTGTTTGCTTATCAAGTGCAATTCTATCTCTCTTCATGCTTTTGAGCTTTTCATCCTGTATGTGGATCTTTCTTGACAACACAGACCACTTCAAACTCTTCAACGCATGTGCTTCTTCCTTTTCTTTTTACCTTCTCACGCAAGGTGATGCCCCCATTCAAACTGTGGTTCAATTGTTTTCTAAAGTGATGAAAACATTCATTCATGGTCTCCTACCGTCGAGATCAATACCAAGAAATCTTTTGCTTTTCATTAATCTATATCAGCCTACTTGTAAGATGCAAGAAAAGGCTAGAAAAGATAGTTCAAGAAAAAAGTCATAGAAAACACAATAAAAGGCTAAAAATACGGATCTCAAGAAAATAGTCATGGCAAACACAAGAAAAAGGGCAAAGTCAGATGCCCCAAAATTCAAAGCATGAATGATTCAAGAATCCATCAACCAGATAGTGCCCCACTTTTTGGTGGCTCTCTTTTACTCACACACTCCCCAAATTTAAATTTTCTCACTTTTCTAATCTCAATCAAACATTAGAAGTTCAAGGTCCCTGAAGAAAGGTTAACTCAATTAGGCGGAATGTGTTCTGAAGACGAACTCCTTTTCTCAAATATTCATGTGTGATCCATATGGTCTTTTAAGGCTTGTAATGTAGGCTAGGCTCGGGTTGCCAAAGAAATGATATAAAGGCTCAAATACATATTTTAAGGGTGATTAAACCAAGGATCAGTTTTTCCTGATGAAATCTCTATTTTTCTTCCTTTATTCTTTGGATCACTCTAGACTACCCATTTTGGGTTTTCACTCTAGAGTTCATTTCCTTTACATGTCTCATTTGAAGGATTTGTTTCAAATTTTCCTTCATTCTTCAACTTTCTTTTTTCTTCATTATTTCCTTTTTCTTTTTCTCTTTTCTTTTCTTATTTTCTCTTCTCTTTTTTTCTTTTTTCTTTCTTTTTCTTCTCTTTTTTTCTCGTTTTCCTTTTTTTGTCCTTTTCATTTATAGTTTAGGACATTCAACTTAATCTAACATGTTTCTTTCAAACAGCTTTTCATTTTCTATGCCCTCAGTGTGGGGAGTGATCCTTGGTTAGGGTTAAATCACAAGGAAAACAATATCAGGCTCAAAGGGAGACAACAAATGGATTTTTTTCTTTTTCGTGAAGGGAAATGAAGGAATGCCAAATGTCATTTCACACAAAAACATCGTCGAAGAAAAGCCGTCTTCAGTTGGTAGATGTTTTAGAGTTATCACTTCATTCAAGGACCCTAACAGCAATGTCTGAGAGGAAAATACACTCATTATCTGTATATGGGATTTCCCCATTAATCCTGAACACACATTCTGCCCCTCTATCTCGGGATTAGATTCAAGAATCATTCATACAATCAATAATAAGGACTCTGTAAAGATGATGTATGCTTGAAAAGAAATGGATGGCAAATGCAAAGAAGGGAGAAGGATGAAACAAAAATGAGAAACGTTTGCACTTGAAAAAATGCATCTTTAAACAATAAAACTGACATAGATGCCCTTACAAAAGATCCCTAATGCTCGGGGGCAAAAGCAAGAGGGTTGGTTTTAAGCATGATCCCAACTGTCTAGAGAAAATTAAGTATTATTCCATGAAAGCACGAATCCCGACCAATCTTGCCTCCAACAACTTCGTGACAAAACTTTAAACGCGCTCGTCCTCGTCATCCTCTTCTCTCTCAAGTCTTCCATTTCTTATGGCTGCCAATATCAACTCTCCATTCATTACCATGTCTGCGAAACATTCGGTGGCGTGATTTAACATGTAGTCATAGAATGGTCCATTTAAAGTCTCCGCAAACATTGGAGTAACCTCATTTTCCGACAGTGGGGGTTGAACTTGGGCTGCCATATCTCGCCATCTCTGGGCATACTGGCGGAAGCTCTCATTGGGCTTTTGTTCCATATCCTGCAGCACAATCCTGCTTGGGGCCATATATGTTACATACTCGTACTGTTCGAGGAAAGCTTTTGACAGATCACTCCAAGCGTGTATATTGACTTGACTCAGTTGAGCATACCATCGGATAGCAGACCCAAATAGACTGTCTTGGAAATATTGGATCAACAATTTCTCATTTTCTAAGTGCAGTGACATTTTCCGGCAGTACATCGTTAAGTGTGCCAATGAGCATGTAGTTCCATTATACTTTTTAAAGTCAGGGGCTTTGAAATTTGGAGGAGCCACCAAGTCAGAGACTAGACTTAAATCTCTAGCATCCCTGCCACCATAACTGCTTATTTCTTGAAAAGATTCAATCATTTCTACTAGCTTCTTGTAGCGATTTTCCCATTTCTTTTCGACCTTTGCCATGACAGCTTTTTCATTGAGGTCAATCATCTCGAGGCTGCGAATCTCGTCGGTGTTGTCTTTAGTACGGGCAGAAGATTCTATGAAATGGGGTGAGATCTTGACTTTAGGTGAGGCCACTTCCTTTTGTACGAAAGCCATCCCTGGGAAAGTGTTGGTGTCTTCTCTCGCTTCTGGGTCTTTGAACCCAAGCATGGCTGCGATTTGGCTGACTGTTTTCGTGTGTGATATCTCAATCTCTTTCTTCATATTATTTATCATCTTCTCAAGCTTTTCATGGATGCTCTTCTGATTTACTTCCAGAGTTGTCAATCTTTCCTCATAGTTCATGACTCGAGTCGTGTTTGCGCGGGATCTTTTATTACTTAAATGAAATTTCCCAAAATTACTATTTTTATTATGCATGAATGAATGCAATGATTAAAACATTATTTAATACAAAAAATGCATGAAAGTAAATGTATGTATACAAAAGCATGAATGCAAATGTATGAATGCAGGCAAGGCGCCATCAATTCCATCTAGATGAAGCTTCCATTGGATGACGAAGGTCCTATGAATGCGTCTCAGTCTGAGCACTCATTTCTTTGATCAACCTTTGAAGCCTTGGTCCCACCTTGTTGATCTAACGTGTGGCAAAGAAAAGTACCTTCTTGACGCCACAGGCTTTGCTACATCTTCAATTTAGGATGTCATGCCCCTATCGAACTCGTCTCGCTTCTGGGTCCTCTTGACGTTGCCCCTAAGTCGAGTAGGCCAAAGACCACTTTTCAAACTCTGCTTGGTTGGACCATAGAAGTGGCCCTATTGCTCTTGCAACTTCTGATATTCTGCTTGGTGCTGATGCGAGCATACTTTGATGTTTCCTCCGCATGACCATTCGAAAAATTCTCATTGTTTGCACGTTGTCTTCCTCCTTTAGGTATCTTCCATCTGTGGCAGAAGCTTTCTCTGATTGAGCAACATGCTTTAAAATTGATCCCCTCAGATATGCCACAAAACAAAACTCACACACAAAAGGTTAGTAATATGCTACAAAAACAAGACTCGCACACAAAAAGGTTAACAATAAATAAATATGCTACAAAAACAAAACAAAACAAAACTCTCACACAAAAGATTAGAAATCTTTTAAAATATAAAAAAAGAAAACCTAAAAGATGCATAATAATTCTGGGCCGACATTCCAACATTTCAAGACATGTCTCCAGGGATTATTCTTGCGACTCAACACCTTAGGCTTTCCACATGGCTCTATTGGGGTAGGCTCTAAATTCTTAAACTTGGTTCTGTTCTAAAAGGGTACCCGACCTGTTCTTGCTGTCCTCTACTATGGGTAGCAAGGTCATCGATTCTCACCCATTATGGCTTCAAACGAATCGAGTTCAACTCAGAAGGACTCACTACCGATGCCTTCTCGAAGAATAAATATCCTTACAAAGACAAGGGAATGAGTCCTGAAGGTACTTGCTAGGCTCATACGAAGAATCGATATTCTTACATGAGCAGAGCGTATTTCCCCCACTTAAACGAACGGGCCAAAGCTCGAGAATAGAGCTTGGAATTAAGTCTTAGATGCGTAAAATAGAATTATATTTACTTAAACGGACAAATAAATTAAACCTATCGTGAACTTGCAAATTCTATATTTAAAAAAATATTTTTTTTGAAAACCATTTAAAACCAATTTGTGGCCTGACCCTCTTTTGTTTTTATTTTTAAAAAAACAAAAACACTTCCCCAGCGGAGTCGCCAAGCTGTCGCAACCCTTTCGAGCTTCGACTTTTTGAAAACTTATAAAATACGGAGTCGCCACCAATCTTTTTGAAAAGTGTGATTGGATCACTTTAAAAAGAGATTATTTTAATAAAACGTTTTGTTTTAATAAAACAACGATTTTGGTCTGCGAGAAATCAGAAAATAGGTTCGGGGGTCGGTTACGCGTGGGGAAGGGTTAGCACCCCATGACGCCCAAAATTGGTACCTAATTGGTTTTAAAATCGTTTTCAAAAGTGGAATTTGCAAGTTCGAAAAGGTTCGACTTTACTTGTCCGTTTAATGAATATTAGTATATTTTAACGGCCTTATCGCCCAGGAGATGAACTTTAATCACCACCAACATTTCTGGTGCTAACCCGTCATTCCCGTTTGATAAGACATCGCATTACATTAATTTCACTTTTTCAAACAACAAAGAGATTTAGGTGCGTTGAGCATTTTATATTTATTTCTAAGTTCAATTATTTAAAAACCCTAAAATAAACGTCTAAGTCTTTTATTCGTAACTTAAAGTTTAAGTATGCTTAAGTGTATTTTATTTTTTTGTGAAGAACATTTTTCAACAAAACATGTCTCTATCTAAGCTTTAGTCCCTAATCCTAAGTTTTAAACCTATTTCTAAAACAAGAAAACAAATTTTATTCTTTTTGTGTTTTTTTACCCTTTTTATTATTCTTTTAAAAAACCTTTATTTCTTTTTATACTTTTTAAAAGCTAAGACTCTCTTACATTTTTTTTTACTTTTTTCATTTTTACGTTTTTTTACTCTTTATATTTTTTCCTTTTAAAAAAAAGAATTTCTCTATTAAAAAACAACTTTTTTTCATTTTTTTCATTTTTTTTATTTTTCTTTTAAAACGATCTTTTTTTTTTTTAAAATAAACTTTATTTTTTTCCTAGAGAACTTCCTTTTAAGTTTTTTCATAATTTATCTTTATCCTAAACCCTAAACTCTATTTGTAAAACTATTTTATTTTATTTTTCCAAAACTTTATGACTTTTTTTTAAAAAAAAACATCTTATTTATCCTCTTTATTTTTTTTTTAAATCACAACCCATTTATTATTTAAATTAAATTTCACAAAGATCTTTTTTTATTAATTTTTTTTATTTTTTAAAAAAATGAAAATCAAGCCCCTTTATTATTTCTACCCACACATTAGTATTTTTCCTAATTAAATCCCTAACTTTAAGTTTTTTCAATTAAGCCACATTTATTCGTTTTATTCTTGCATGTTAATTTAAACACTTTTAAAATTTATTTTTACATTCCTAAAGAGCAAAACAATCCTAACAACATTTTTTAAGCATGTAAATTTTTTTAAAGATCAAACTAAAATTAAAACGGAAATTTAAAACAAAAAAAAGTTACCAGAATCGTGAACGATTTTCCGACTTTGAGAAAGCATCCTAAAATTCACAAATAACACAAACACAAACACCAAAAATTCATCCAAGAACAAGCAAAATAAATCAAATAAAAATAAATGAAAAGAAAGCTAGAAATTTTACCGAAAAACGACGAACGAAGAACTCGAATCCGGGCTTCTCGAAATGCTCCAAATCGCATCCGGAAAATATCTATCAAACTCGAACTTCTACTCAAAAATTCCAACAACTCTTGAACAAATTTTTAGAGAATTTTCATATTTTTTCCCTAAGCTTTTTTCAAGTGGTTTTTCACTTCCAATTGTGTGTTTTGAACGAGTGAAAATGGGGGGGGGGTTATAGTTATCTTGAGCTTTCAAATCAAGCTATAATCCGCGTTTTAATCCCAAATTAGAGCCAAAATCAGACCAATGGCTTAATCCTCGGAAAAACCCCTCAAAAATATCCCGATTTGATTCAAAATCGGGATCGAATTTCCCCTTGATTCGATCCTAGGGTTTGACTCCTTTCACACTATTTTTTGTAGATTCTTGCGAGCACAGACGGCGACGGAGAGCGGGGTTGGTGGCATTGGGTCGGCGGCGGCGAGGCGGACCGACTGGTACCAACGGTGTCGGCAGTCGTGGCCAGTAGAAGGCGGACGAAAGCTGACAGTGGTGCGAGGCTAGGGTTTTGGGGGAGCCAGCCTGCGCGCGTGACGCGCTGGTTCCCCCCTTTTCCTTTTTTGTTGTTTTCTTGCTGTTTTTTTCTTTACTGTTTTATTTTTTTTATTTTTTTGCTGTCATGTTCTCCATATTTATTACTATCATTATTATTTAAAATTATTTTCTCTTTTTTTTCTTCTTTTTTTATTTCTTTCTCTTTTCCTTTTTTTTTAAAGATGGGCTAGTATTTTTAAAATGGGCTTTGTTATTATTATTTTTTCTCTTTTTGAAATGGGCTTCAAAAAATGAGTTTTGAAAGATGGGTTTTTATTTTTTTTAGAAAAGTGTGGGCCTTTTATTATTTTAAGGAAAATGATTTTTTTTTATTTTTTTCGGATTATTTAAAATTGAGGTGAAAATTTAGTGACAACACACACTAAACAAATATTAAAATTTACGTGAAAAATCATTTCAAGAAAATAACAAATAGATGAGAAAAAATTCACTAATGTCAAAAAAATGAATACATGAGGGATTGTAATCAAACCCTTACTCAAGGTATTTATTTATAAGGATAAGAATTTCTTATTAAAATAAAGTATAATTGTAAAAGTATACTTATGTACATACTAACAAAATCTCATTTTTTTCTTCTCAAATTTTATTTTCACCAACTTGATTGCACCGTAAACTTTTCGAGCCAGAATTAAATGGAATTAGATCACAATTTTTAACATTTTTTATATTGCACTGATATACTGTCTCTTTTATATGATTAACAAGTTAGATCTGTAAAAATTCATACATGCAAGTTTAATTCAAGTATATAATCAATTTGAGAGTCTCCCACTTTTCTTTTATGGCATGATACTAATATCTTACAACGATTCAACATCAAGTGTTACTATCGAGGCACACTTTTAGGATATTCTATGATTTGATCAGTTAAACCTAACTCTTTTTTGGTATCTTGTAGATCGAAGATGTATAATTTAAACACTTGTATACTAAAATCAAATTCTAATGGGAGTAAAGATGAGTCATTTTTTACTTGTATATAGCATATAAGCATTTTACTTTGGAAAATAATACTCTTTATCTACTTGATTCTTTTTATAATTTTTTAAAAAAGTCTTTTTAAAAGAGATAAAAATAGATGTTATTAATATTTAACTACCCAGACAGTGAGATTATCAACCTTTATTAAATTTATTAAAGCTTGTGAGTTCGGAACAAAAATTCTTTGTTGCTTTTTAGTGTCGTTATATATGACTTAACACTAAAAATTTAAACTCCACACTCTAACTCTAAAAACTAAATTATGCACCTTAAATTCTAAACAATAACTCTAACCCTAAACTATAAACTCAATTTTTTAATGTTGAGACATTCATAAGGACACCGGGCAGATAATTTCTATTTGTGAGAAACACTTTCCTCTTTCCTTTCCTTTGTTTTTTTTAATGAAACAATGCAATGCCCATTTATTATATTACACACTTTTCCCCTTACCCTCATGGATGATCCTTCCTTCTCAAAGTTAAAGAAAGAGAGAGGGAGGGAGGGCAGGTTAAAAGGTCCCCCACTGCCCCAACCTTAAGAGTTATTAATGTTGTTAACAAATGTATATGGACACACTCACTAACCTTTCTGCAAAACTGCATGGCGTGATAATATTCAATTTGCATCACTTTGGGACCACTCCTTTTTTTTCTTTAGTTATTTCATCATAATCAACTATTTTTTTACCCCTTTGCTTCAATATTCCATTATTTAAAAGAAAAAATAATTAAAGAATTAATATGATAATGTCTCCGCACCAATCCTCTCCTACTATTTAAACCCCTCTTCTATTATCCTTTCTTCTCAACATGGAGCCTATAGCACTGCCCTTTCTATAGCTACCAAAATATTATACATAGGCTCTCCCTTTGGTGCATAGTTTATATTCTCCCATGGTGTGTTTCTCAGGTTTACTTGTTGTTTTCTAGGCCTTGTTTGAGGAAGAGTGTGTTGCAATTTTCTTTTGGTGCTCCACCATCAGATGAAGCTGCCAGCATGATCTTAATTTCTCTCTTTTCTATTGAGGGAAGATCAGATCATGTGGCAGTTTCACCTGTTGCTGGTTGCACAGTATCCCTCAATCATAATACACCTCTCAAAACGAAACCCTAATTATCCACTCCTTTTCTCTTTTGCTGCCAACACCACCATTCCTGTTTCCTCTCAATCCCTAGGAAAAGGGTTTTCATCTCTCAGTCTCTTTGAACACATTCAGGGCTTATTTGGATTTCTAGAGATTTCCTTATCATCTTATATGTATTTATTTGAATAATTTGCTTTGTGTATGTGTGTGTATAGTGTATAGATTTGTTTATTTTTAATTTTTGAAACTTTTACACCGGAAATGCTTACTGTTTTTAGGTTTTGGCAATGGTTTATGCAACAGGATGCTTTGGTATTATTACCCTCAAACCTGATGGATTTATTTTTTGGGGTAGGATAACCTGCTTGTTTAGGGTTTTGTTTTTTTTTTCTTCTGGTCATATATGCTTACAGCTCAATTCTTTTGGAATCTAATTTTTTTATGATTCTTTCAGGGTTTTCATAACCATGATTCTATTCTACCTTCTCTCTGTGTCTATGTATATATGTAGTGGTCTATTTCTAACAGATAGAGAAGCTAATTAGAGACAGTCTCCCCCCCCCCCCCCCCCCCCCCGGCCTTAGTTTTTGGGAAATTTTATGGAGTTGAAGGAAAAAGAGAGGGATTACACAAGTCTCTAACCAGCAAATACACAGGCTAGAGACCAGATGAAATCCCTGCCAGGGAAATACAACAGTTTCCTTTCGACGTTTTCCCTCCATCTTTTCAACCTTGCAAGCAGAAGGCACATGGTCTATATATCGGCTGCAATTTCACTCTTATTGATGTGATAAAATCCTGTGAATACTTTCGTACCTTAATACATTAATGTGATCATGGATGGACCGAAGGGTGCTAGCGGCATTCGCACCGCACCATTAGAAATTTCAAGTTCATATATATTTTAGAAGTTTTCTTTATATCTTATTTTGATGATCTAATCTCGCACCTCCAAAAATTTTAAATTATCATATATATTTTGTTCTCTCTTTGTGTGTGTCCATGAGGGCTGCTACAGAGAGACAAGATTCCATGCATCTCTCATTTTCCCATGAAGTACCAAAATACATAGAAATGTTGTTAGTTTTGATTCTTTTTCGTATGTCAGGTATCATGAATGAAGAAAAATCAAACTGAGGGATCCATTGAAAAGTACACCTTATATTCCATTTAAAGATGATCTTGGGAACTAATCTTCCATTGAAAGCTAGATCTTTGGCATCATTCAATTACTGGGTGTCCAAAATGGGTCAACTTCATTTTCTGAAACACAAATATGGGAAAACAAGTGGCCAAGGTCCCTGTTTCTCTTGGCGGGACCCTGGTAGCTGAGTTTCTTTTCACTTGAAATCAAATAAGCTTTAAAGATTTGCAGCTTTGACAGCTACACATTGTATAACAACTGAATTTGATACCTTTTTCTTAGGGTTTGTTTGGATCTCGGAGGAAAACCTAAGGACAGTTTCCAATGGTGCAACACACAGTCTTGGACAAACGGAAAAATAAACGTTGTTTTTCAACTTCAAGCTCATTAGTGTAAATATTGCAGGTACATCAAGAAGAAAGGACAACAAATACATCAAAATGTCTAGCAAGTAACTCATGCAAATGCATGACTTCATATTGTCACAACTGTTATGTTGTAATATCACCAAAACTTTCTTTTGTCAAGTGAGAGTTCAAAGTTCTATCGCATATATATTGTATGAGGTAAATATGTTCTTTTTTTTGTTGGACACGAGGATTCATGCAAAAAAAAGTAGGCATAATGTCAATAATGCCCTTAACGTTTGACTGAGCCATCACTTTGGCCCTTATTTTTTTTAAGAGCACTTTGACCCCAACGTTTCATTTTAGATCAAAATGACCCCCCAACGGATAAAAATCGTTAGTTAACTAATGGTAAAAACCTCGAAATGACATGGAGGTCGTACAAGGCATCATACATTGAGTAATTAAGGCGTGAGCTATCCCTAATAAAGGCTCGAGTTTGTTCCCTCTCAAGGTCAAATTGCAAAATCTTTGTAAATGTGGCACTGTTATATTAGTGTATGATATCTTGTAGCATTGTCACTCGATATAAAGGTGTTCAACATTGTTGAACTAACAATTTTTATCCATTGAGAGACCATTTTGACGCAAAATGAAACATTAAATGTCAAAGTGCTCCAAAAAAAGAATAGGAATTAAAGTGACTATTCAATAAAACGTTAGAGGTATTTTTTTGACATTATTTCAAAACGTAATAAATGCGGAGTACAAGTAATATCAATAATTTCAATATCCCATGAAGTACAGATACATAATCTAAGAATTATGTATTTTATCTGGGGCTCACCCAACGAGTTCCCTCGACCCCAAAAATGGAAAAATAGCCCATTCATGTTCATATTATATTTGGAAATCAATATGAATTATAATCCCCCAAATATATAAAGGAACTTTTAAATATGGAGCAAACTAATGTGAATATATATTTACATTTGACATTTATTAAATTAATCAACATAGAGGAAGATTATATGTATTAAGCTCCATATATTGATCATAATCATATCCTAGAAATAAAAATTACTTGGGCCAATGCAGGTGGAATTCAAAAGAAAAGGTCTTCTACTTAAACTTCACTTTTATCCCCTTAGTACCATATAACCTTGCCATTTTTGAGTTGTGATTGTAATGGCTACAAATGTGATAGTTTTGTCCCGCGAATAGGTTAATTGTTTCGTGTTCCCTGATTGTGAGCACTCTTTATCTCCACTTAGACTTAGGAATGTTTTTAATGAGGCTCTCAATCAGATTAGGTTAGTTATTTAATTAATAAAACTTTATTTTGTTGAGAAAAAAAAACTACATGTTTTTTTATCATTTATGTAAGAGATTGAACTTAGTATAAATATATAGGGTCAAGTACTAATAAGTGTTGCCTGTAACGGTAAGACATGTTTCATTTTCAAAGAGATAATTCGGGTTCAAACATTAAAGTCATTGTTAGAGAAACAAACACGGATTTTGAACATAAACCGTAAAATATAAATAAATATAAAAAAACTATACATGATTAATTGTGTTAGACATACTCATGTTTAAAATATCTTAAGTAAATATTACTATATATATTTACATAAAAACTCATAATATAAAAAAGTAACTCGTAGATTTTAGAATGGAAGTAAAAATTAAGGTGTAAATACCTAGGGTTCGTTTGGTTTTAGAGAATTAAGTCTTTTTTCATTTTCATTTTCTTAGAAATAAAAAACGGTGAAGAAAATGTGTTTGATTGTAAAATTAGAAAATAATTTTAGAAAATAAAAACAAAATAAGTGAAAATTTGAAAACATACGAAAGATATTTTCATTGAAAATGTTTTAGGAAAACGGAAAATATGTAAAGGAGAGTTTTTTTTATTTTAACCCGAGTTAGAGGATAGAAATTGTCTACCCCATTGGTGCCTCCACTTTAAAACAACGAGTTTAGGGTTTGGTGTTTAAGGTTAGGGCTTAGGGTTAGGGTGTAGGGAATTAGGGTTTAGGGTATGCAAATTAGGGTTAGGACTTAAAATTTAATTTTAGGTGTTTTTTAGTAGGGACATATAACGAGGCATGATTAGGGGCAGGAGATTTTTACTATAAGTTCAAATCCTTCTAATGCTATTTTTTAAAACTTTGGTTTGTTTACTCATATTTTATTTATTATTTTTGTAATAATAGTTTTATAAATATATTTTGTTTTAATTATTTAATGATTATTTTTTATTTTTATTTTGTAAAGTTAAATACCAAACACATTTTCACTAGTTTTATTTTTGAAAACAAATTTTCATCCATATTAACCAAGCATGTTTTCTAATTTTTAGAAAACTGAAAATGAAAATTATTTTCTAAAAATAAAAATAAAAAACAATATTTAAAAATATTTTTCTAAAATCAAATGGACCCTTAATTTCTACAACTACAACTTAACCTACAGTACTATAACTTCAAATTTTAAAAAAGAAATCAACTAAATGTGTGACATGAACTCAAGTAAGTGGTCTCAGTAGAAAAAAAGATAATGTTTATCCTAGGGGTCAATCGCAATGTCTGCAAAGTATATGTGCATTAACAAAGGACTAAGAATATCTGTGAACAAATGTTTAGAACTAATGTTTTGATATAATAATTGAAAATTGTTTTTGGACTAATTTAAAAGAATTCAAAACTATTTCCAAAGTCCAAATAACTTGAAACTATGTTTAGGGATGTTTTCAAAAGGGTTTTACATGTTTTAAAAAGCCAAACTACACAAAACTATCCAGGTGTTTCGAAACACCCTTAGGTGTTTCGATACGGTGTCTTCCAGTAGCCAAAACGTTTCGATACAAGTATCGAAATGGGTCTTTCCTGGATGAGATTTTTGCCCAGCGTTTCGATACGGGCTATGCCGTTTCGATACACCTACGTGGAATCGACCACAACGGTCATAAACCCCAACGGCTATTTTCCAACTAACATTTAAATGCAGAGCATTCCGATACGGTGCCTAGCGTTTCGATACGGGCGTTTCGATACGGGCGTTTCGATACGGCCCATGGCGTTTCGATACGAATGCTCATCAGACAGCAACAGCTCTTTCTACTTAAAGAGCGTATCGAAACGGGTTCGGGAGTTTCGATACGGCCAACAGTAGAACTGCATTTATGGTGGGAAATAAAGTCCTCAATGGCTCCAATTCATCCCCAACGGCTAGTAACGGCTACAAACTCATTAAGGAGTATAAAAGGGACCTCCAAGCATCAAGATATGGTTAATGCTTCAATTGTCAATCAACAAATGATCAAAAAGTGTCTTTGTACTTAAATTGTCAATTCTTGTATAGACAAACACTAGTGAGCCAAAATTGTCAAATTTGCTCAAGTGTTTTAGGTTTTGGGTGAGTGCATTAATGAGCAAACAAATACCTATTAGAGGGATTTAAGTTCTCATATTTCTTTTCTCTTGTAAAGAGGGTTTGATCAAGGCTTTGGGTAGAAAGCTTGATTGGTGTATAAGCGTTTCCTCTTAAGCCTAGAAAAGGGGACGAATCAATAGTGGATTGATTGGAAATCCTTAGTGGGAAGCTAAGGTAGTGGATGTAGACCTTGGTTAGAAGGTTGAACCACTCTAAAATCATTGTGTCATATTTGTTTTAGCTTCCACACCACATCCACCCAAAATTCCACCTCTCCACCACTTGGTGAGCAACATCGGTTGAAGGAATCGAGGCCCTTACAACTCAACAATTGATATCAGAGCTTGGCTCAATCGAAGAGGATTAACATCCTATTGAGAAGATCCGGCAAGCTCGATCATCATTTCACCAACCGGCTCAAATGGCGCAATCCATCGACAAACCGCCTTTCTTCGACGGAACCTACTATGCCCATTGGAAGACCAAGATGAAGTTTTTCATAAAGTCAAGAGACTACAAACTATGGGACATAGTTGAAGATGGTCCGTTCGTGCCTCCACGAAGCAAAGCGGAGTGGAGTGCCGACGATCGCAAGAAGATAGAGCTAAATTGCAAAGCCTTGCACATCCTCTTTTGTCCGTTTGGCCCAACCATCTATGAGAAGATGTCTTCTTGTGGGAGTGCCAAGGAGGTATGGGACAAGCTTGGAGTCACATACGAGGGAACCAATGAAGTTAAGGAGACCAAGATTGGGCTCCTCACCTTAGAGTATGAGAACTTCAAGATGGATCTGGAAGAGAACATCGGGAAGATGTTTGATAGGTTCTCCACTATCATCATTGGTCTCAAAGGCTATGGAGAAGCCATTCCGGAGGAAAAGCTTGTCCGAAAGCTCATCTACTCACTTCCCGAGTCTTGGGACTCAAAGAGGACCGCCATCATCGAAGCCAAAAATTTGAAGACCTTAAAGCTTGATGAACTCATGGGGTCACTCCTTACTCATCAAATCATGAAGAAGAACAAAGAAGATGAGAAGAAGAGGGAAGAAATTAGAGCTATGGGAGAGAAGAAGCTCAAGGGGCTTGGCATCAACACCAATGCCATTGCTCTCAAATCCTTCATTTGCCATCATGTTGATTCAAGTGAAGAGGAGGATGAAGAAGAAGAGATAGTTCATATCTTCAAGAAGTGTGCCCCGTTCATGAAGAAAGCCTTGAGAGAGCTTGAACGAGAATCCATGAAAAAGGAGAGGGCAAGCACTTCAAGCCATAAGAAGAAGGCACATGTGACTACTTGGAGTGATGAGGACTCCACCGACGATGAACTAGCTAACCTTTGCCTTATGGCTATCGAAGAAGATTCAAGGGTAACTTCTAATTCATCGACTTCATATTCTTACTCCTTTGATGAATTACAAGATGCCTACGATGATTTGGTTTTAGAGTTTAAAAATCACATTTTGAAAAACAGTAAATTGATTTCAAAGTTAAAAATTCAAAATGATTTGATTTCTAAAACCAAACTTGAACTTGAAGCAAAACTCGAAGAGTTTGAACTAAAATGTTTTGATTTACAAAATTTGCTTCAAAAAGTTCAAGAAGAAAAAAATTTGATTTCCAAAGAGCTTGAAAAGAAAAATAGTTTTGGAAAATCAAATTTTTATGTAAGACAATCTAGTGCCCCTAGATTTGTAAAAGGAAAATGTTTTAGAAGTGTTTGGGTCCCAAAAGGACTTATCACTTCAATTAAAAAGGATGACATTGAAAAATGGATTCCTAAGGGGACTAAAATTTGTGCTACTAATGTTTATGGATCCAAAGCAATTTGGATACCAAAAATCACTTGATTGTCTTTTGCTAGGTGTGATGGAGAGTGATCAACAAGTCAAACTTTTAGGGGGAGCTCCATGCACACAGGGAAAAACACTTGAAGAAGGAAGGCTTCACATCCTCCCTTGGGTTCAAGTGTTGCTAAAAATCTAGTTGCTTTTTTATTTTATTTGATTTATTTTCTTTTATGTCAACTAGATGATCATATATGTTGAACTAACATTTTTAATGATGCTTTGAGTAAGGGGGAGCCAATTTTAAAACCAAACTCTTATTTTTGTCAAAATTTTCATCTATAGTTATTTTGAACTTAATGTTTTAAATTCTTTTTGATATAACAAAAAGGGGGAGAAATGGTTTGAAAAATTGAATTTTCAAATGAATAAGGGGGAGCTTTATTTGATTTCATATCTTTAATCTCTTTTTCACAATTTTAAAGTTGAAGGGGGAGAATCCCAAACAATTTTTCAAGTTGGTTTTATTATATCAAAAAGGGGGAGATTGTAGAACTAATGTTTTGATATAATAATTGAAAATTGTTTTTGGACTAATTTAAAAGAATTCAAAACTATTTCCAAAGTCCAAATAACTTGAAACTATGTTTAAGGATGTTTTCAAAAGGGTTTTACATGTTTTCAAAAGTCAAACTACACAAAACCATCCAGGTGTTTCGAAACACCCTTAGGTGTTTCGATACGGTGTCTTCCAGTAGCAAAAACGTTTCGATACAGGTGTCGAAACGGGTCTTTCCTGGATGAGATTTTTGCCTAGCATTTCGATACGGGCTGTGCTTTTTCGATACACCTACGTGGTATCGACCACAACGGTCATAAACCTCAACGACTATTTTCCAACTAACATTTAAATGCAGAGCGTTCCGATACGGTGCCTAGCGTTTCGATACGGGCGTTTCGATACGGCCGATGGCGTTTCGATACTGTAATCTCTAATTTTGTCCGGGTTAACCTCTTTTATTTCTTTTTCATAATAATGGGCTTCATCACTCTTTTGATACATATTGAATGATTAAAAAATGAAAATGGGAGGAAAAAAGAAGAAAACAAAAAAGGGTACATATATATATTATTAATGTTATATAAATATTTATTATATATCTATTATTAATACTATTATTATTTACTATTATTGTTATTAACAATTATCACTATCTTTGTCTATTATTACTACTTATTATCATTTTATACCGTTATCACCTACTATTTATCAATCATTATTTATAATTACTATAAGTGTCATTATTACCGTATATTAGTATTATTTATCATAATTATTACTATATTATCATTATAGTTATTAATACTATTATGTTATTATTATTATTATTATTATTATTATTATTATTATTAAATCTGAAAAACCAAAATACTAATATAAATAAAGCCCAAAACATAGAATAAAATAAAGCCCAACAGTTTATTATACAATCCATTACATATCTAAAAACCCAAAAATAAAACACAGGGCCCGTTTGGCCCAAACCCTAATTACACCACAGAACCCTAATGCCCCTTTTCTTTTGTTGCGCAGCCGCATCTGGACCGTCGGATCAAGGGCATCTGATCAAATGGTCCAGATGGCCCCTCAGCAGAAACCCTAAGAAGAGTCCCCAGGAGCCCTAGCGCCGCATCCACCACGACCCTTGGATCAGGGGCACATCGAATGGCTAAGATCGAGGTCCTCAGGCGCGTGTGATCCACGTGTGGCGTTCCAAATCTCCAGACGCGCGCGTGTGTTCCACCGCGCGCCCCATCAGTTCCCCCACAGCCGTCCAGATTTCCCTGGCGGTCAGGATCGATCCACGATGCCGGTTCACCACCCGAGCCCCTCTGGCTTCCTCACGCACCCCGTGCTCTCTGGTCCCCCTCTCTCCAGCAAACAACGCATGCAAACAACAAACCAAAATGTCAGGCCTCACATGCACCCAAACAACAGAATATCAGGGGAGACAAATGACCGATTTTAGAGAGGCAATGCATGAATACAAACAAACGCAATAGAACCAATAGGAAAATTGTAACCATTTTCCCTTTTAATCAAATGTGTAATTTTCAGCTATAAAATCTCGAAACCAAATGTAAATCCCTAAGCAATTATTGGGGGAAAATCAGATTCATATCAATACAAAAGAATAGAGCTTTCGGAGGTACATTTCACCATCTTTTTTTTTGCATTTCGAGACGGTAAAAAAAATAGGAGTTAGGGTTTCGTTTCTCTTAGCTTCGGTGCCAACTCGCCGTCTCCGCCTCTCTGTCTGTTCGCTTCCTTTCTTCCGGCAACAAGCCTTATGGTTTTCTTTGCCGTGTCAGGTGAGCTGATAAAAATGGGGTAAATGGCAGATCGGGAAGGGGTTTCGTCTTAAAAAGAAAAAAGGGGTTTTTCGAGTTTCTTTTTCTCTGATAAAACGAAGGACGGGATGGTGTTGTTTTTTTGGTTTTCCGGGCGTTGGTTGAGTTAGAAGCATATAATAAATGGGGCTTTCTTTTGGGGTTTAGGGCTCGCCGGCCGTCGATTAGCGACGACCGGTGTTTAGGGTTTCGGCGTCGTGGTCGAGAGAGAAAGGGGATGCCTGAGCAAATTTATGGTTGCCGAAAGGGGATTAAAATGTTTAAAGATTGGTTTTATAATGCTTGAGTGTTTTAAAAAAAGGAGAAATCCCTTCTAAGGTCCCTGCGCGTCGAGTTTGTTACAAATTTAGGGCTTCCGCACCTTTAAATTGCGTCTTAAGTCCTTATGTTTTTATTTCTCTTTGCGATATCGTCCAAAGTCAGGTCCGTCATTGGTCTAACCCTTTGTCTGCTCCCTGTTAGTTTCTGCGTTCTTTCAATTTAGCCCTTGTTTGTATGATTTATTTGGTTTCTTATTGGTCTTACTACCATTTTAGTCCATGAAGTCCTTTTGTTCCATTTTGGTCCCAATTCCAGTATCTTGCCCTTTTAATCATGCATGTTTTATTTCTGTTGCCTTATAGTTTCTGTTCTTTAAATTCCAGTCCTCATTTGCTGATGTTTAATGAACTTATTTGTTTCTCTTCCTTAATTATGTTGTAGATTTATTTGATTCACGGTTTGTGGCTTTATATGTATTTACGTTATTTTGTGGAATATAATATATAGTATAATATTTTTTACTAATATATAATATATAATATGTGGTATATGTATATGATATATATAAGTTTTCAATGTTAACATAATATATAGATTATATATAATATATAGTATGTATGTGATGCGTATACTTATACATATATAGTATGGTTTTAACATATAACATATGGTTCTTACATAATATAATATTTATATATGACACATGGTTCCAACGTAATATAATACATAATATAAGTTTCCTCATATAATATAGTTTTATAATATATAGTTTCTTTGCATACTTTAATATGTGGCATAATATGTTATATTAATGTGATGATTATATGTGACATGCATTCTTAGATGTCATTCATGCGATTTTTTAATCTCGATTGTTCGATAATTAATTAACTTAAAGTATGCCCAAAGAGAGGTATTAATTAACTCCGATATTCGCGATATGGCAATCCTAGCTTAATGGATGTCGATCGAATATTTGGGTTAATTTTCACCATCTCTAGGTAAGCGAAAGCGTAAAAATGAAAATGCCATGCATCATCCTTTACTTGCTTGCACCATGCATAAAGGTGACGTACGAGATCCGAACCCTAAACTAACACGGCAATCATCCTTATATGATGTCGGTTTAGTCTATGGTCCAGTGTGCCGTCACATTTTCTAATTAGATGTTTAATTAATTCCAAAGCCACTATTCAATAAAGCCCGTGCTATTTAAGTCACATTTTCATTCAAGAACACTTTATTAAACTCACTTTGAATCTTAAATAATTTCTATCGATTAAAGACAACAAGTAATTTGGTACCAATTTCCGGGCGTGATGGGAGTGCTAACCCTTCCCCACACGTAACCAACTCCCGAACCCGTTTTAAAATGAATCTCTGGTTTTGTGGTGTCCGGCCTACCTTAGTGGCCGGTGGCAACTCCAAATTTTTACTGTTTTCTAAAATTCGAATTTCCCCCTTTTTAATAAAACCAATTTCAAAAAGAAAGTGATAATACCTAGCCGTTTTCAAAAACCTTATCACAGTTTGGTGACTCCGCTGGGGACAAATTTTTTGTTTTCACAAAACAAAAAAAAAGAGTTAAGCCAATTAAACGCTTGTTGCCTTTTATCGACAGAAACTGTTTAAAATTCAAAGGGAAGTTAATAAGGTTGTACTTTTTTGAAAATATGACTTAAGTTGAACGGGCTTTGAAAATTTGTGTCATTCGAATTAATTCCTCATTTAATTTCAAAGGAGTCACCGACATGTGTTGCATCATGATCATCAAGCTCTATACCCGAGCTATACCCTTAAGTAGGAGTGAAATGCCCATACCCATGTGAGTATCCCTCTACGGGTCGGTAATTCACTTCCGGAATCTACGCCTTTGACACGTGAGCAGCCCTCCACGTCATTAGGCCGTGCTTTCCCTCGAACTGAAACCAATTCGCAAGCTTGTAATGGGCAAAAATTGGGGTTCTCATTGCCTTAGTAGGTGATGAGATAGGTTCGAGTACCCTTTATTAGAACCGAACTCATGCGTGAGAATATAAGAAACCTACCTCATTAGAGCCATGCAGATAACCCTAGAGTTTAGAGTGTCTAGGTTTTTCTTGCTAATTGCTTGTTTCTACGCTTCTTTTTTCGTTAATGCTTGAATTTCATTGCTTGCCTTATGATTCATGTTTATCATGTGACTAACACCTTTGCTTCTCTTCCCCTTTTTCTCTTATTTTGCATTTATGCACCTTTGCATTCAATCATATATATTGTTTGATTACCTTTAATCATATGTTGTACATACGGCACATTGCATTTATAAAATTAATGTTCAATGCCCATTTGCATTCAATTATACCTTTCGATTTAATCATGTGTTTCCGTTGTACATAAGACACATTCATTCATTCATCCATTCATTAAACAAATAAAATTAATGTCCATCAAATCAGTGCACCTTTGCATTCAATTATGCATTTTGTTTGATTACCTTTAACCGTACGTTTCTGTTGTACATACGACACATTCATTCATTAAACAAATAAAATTAATGTCCATCAAATTAATGCACCTTTGCATTCAATTGTACATATCTGTTTGATTACCTTTAATCACCTATCCTTGTTGTACATACGACACATTCATTCATTAAACAAATAAAATTAATGTCCATCAAATTAATGAACCTTTGCATTCAATTGTACATATCTGTTTGATTACCTTTAATCACCTATCCTTTGTGTACATACGACACATTCATTCATTCATTCATTCATTCATTAAACAAATAAAATTAATGTCCATCAAATTAATGCATCTTTGCATTCAATTGTACATGTCTGTTTGATTACCTTTAATCACATATCCTTGTTGTGCATACAACACAATACATGCATTCATGGAGGAAAGAATGTTGTTGAGAATCTTGCTCAAGGTTCAAGAGACCGCTAGGCCACCCCGATCTTTAAGAATCCTCTTGTTATCAGTCCCTCATCCAACCCACCCCAAGGGGCATCTTCTGCCCGTCAAAACGGAGCCTTTGCTCAAAGCTCAACACCTTCGGAGACACGACCTTTAGGGTTTTAGTTCTCGGTTTTATTCTTTAGGAATTGGCGTGTTTAAGTCATGCATGTTGCATTTTCTCTTGAAGTAATGCATGGAACAAACATTGCTATTATTTGCCTGAAGACAGCAATGATCTTTTTAAGGACATTTGTTATGTTTGCGGGTTTTCGTTCTAATGAAAATGCATTTGTCTTAACATACAATGACCTTGAAATCATATATACGTATATCCCTCCTTACCTTCATAGGTCCTCGGATATCACATGCATGATGTGGCATTGATTCTAATGAAAGAGATCGATTGAATGTTGTGATAACGATGAAGTGAGATTTCCCGCTCTGTCTGTTCTGGTCGGTAATGTGAGAGAAGCAAGATTACTATTCCTTCGATGATGTTTAGATGTTTATCTATGTGTTTTGATGTTATTTAATGTTGGGCTTTGCTGCTGACTATCCGAATTGGGTCTTTTTGTTGGTTACGGCTTGTATAATATTTATTCGATAGGTGTTTTGGTTGAATTGTTGAAGTCTCTACTTTCCAGCAAATTTTTGTGTTGTAAATATCACTAAATCCTCTGTTTTGGGTTGGTTAAAGGCGAGAATTGAAGACCCGGATTTATTGAACGCTTTTGTGGGCGGACTGGAAAGCTAGAAAAGGGGTTTCGGCTTGTTGTGGTAATCGCTGGTGAGTGGAAATGATTTTTTACTATTTTATCAAGGTTGAAGAGTTGTTTTAAGGGTTTGGGTTGAGCCTTTAGGCCAATCCAAGCTCAAGGGTAAGATTTGGTTTTATTTCGGCTTTCGCCTTCATATTATGGCCATGTTTTGGATCATGTGCATATCATTTTTAAATGTTGTTTCCTCTGCTGTTGTTATGCATTAAAAGCATGTTGTGTTGTCCCATATGAATGCCATGTTGTGTTTTGGAGGTTGAATGAGCTCTTGCTATCCTAGAGCTTGTGATCATGGTTTTGGGATGTGTTTTCGGGAAGTGGTTATCCCCGGTGAAAATCAATGGTTTATGGTGTTGCAGTGAGTATATTGACACATGGGTTATATCAGATAGATTGATCGATCAATAGGATGTGAAGTGCACTATAATTATAAATCCGCGTGTGAGAAATCCTTTGGTTTCACAATAGGGGTTGTGCTATTGTGATGCGAGTGGTAGGGGTTATGCTATCACCAACGGGCAATGCGGGTTGTGGCATCCCGGCCGAAGTATGTTCGTGGTGAGGGTTGTTTCACCATGTGACTTGATGGGGGTTGTACCATCAAGGTGTCCGCTTATCCGAGCAACGTGTCAATGATGCCGATATACTCAATCGCCTATGGTTCCATTATGAGCTTGGTAAACTCATATGGTTATGCTTATGTTTGAAGCATGTGCATTGTAAATGAGCCGGTGGGCTTGGTTTGCATATTGGTTCATATATGGTTTATGCATGGTTGATGCATGTTTAATGCCTATGACATGTGATGTTGCATTAGCTTAAACTTGTTTCAAGTTAGCATGTTGAAAAGGAAATGATTTGGATTTGTTTGTGAAGGAAATTTCAAGAAATGGTTTTGATTTCCCAAATGTTGGTGGTTTTCAAAACTGCATTGTTGTAGTTGGTTTTGAGCTCCGCTCACTAAGCCTTATAGCTTACGCTCACTTTTTCCAACAATGCAGATCCGTAGACCCTTTGAAAAGTAACAGTGCAAGGGAGGTGATCCAAGTGTTCGCTCTTAGTTCAAGTATGCCTTTGCTTAGATAATAGTGTGTGTGGCAATGAAGGTGATCTTTGTCATGTCTTTGGAGTGTTTGTTAACTCTTGTTTGAGGATATGTTGATAGTTTTGGCTGATTGTGCTTACCTTTGTTTTGGGATCTTGTTCTGGACCTTGTTTCTTCTTTTGTAGAATCTTGAAGTTCTTTTATATATATGTAAAGCATGTTTGTGTTCCTTTGATCTTAAGCATGTTGGATGGTTGATGCTGATGTGTGTATGTTGGCCTAGTGGTTTACCTGTTGTGTGTGGTGATTAAAACCAAGTAAAGTACCTTGAAGATGCTTAAAACTGCCGTTTTGCTGTTTCTGCAGCAGGGTGTTTCGGAACGGGCTCGACCGTTTCGGAACAGCCTTGTTTTCCTTAAATTTTGGCCTTGGCGTTTCGGAACGGGTACCGAAACGGGCTAAGCAGGGCCAGAACTGTCTCAAGCCGTTTCGGAACGTTTTAGCTACTGTGAAGCATCGTTCCGATACCAGTTTCAAAACGGGAGTCGTTGGAGTTAGTTAAAAGCATCTTGGAAGTTATTTTTCTTGCGTTTTGGTCCTAGCTTATGCTGCAATCAATTGTGGTTGATCGTGTGCATGTTTTAAGCTGTTTTTCATCATGGAAGCATGAAATGAACTAAATTTCTCAGAGGTCATCTTAATTGCATTTTAGGTCCTCATATTATGCTAGTTTTACATTTTGGTCCCTGGTTGTCCTTTTGGATTGAATCGATGTTTGTTTGGTGTGCTATCTTCCGCTGTGTGTTCGATAACTTAAGTTTAACTTGGAGCATCTAGAAAAGATATTAAGCAACGCGTCTTGGGTTGCTAATCGGAGGGAAACCTTCGGGTCTTTCTTCGATTAGTCCCGTGTAATCCACTTGATTCGGTCTGGTGGCTTGGCCGGGTCGAGGGGGTTACAGGAGGAGTATCTTATGTCACAAGTATTTTACTTGTATCTTTTCTTAGTGTTTGATAGCGTAAGATGAGCTTTAGCTCCTTATAGGGTAAGTTCTTATAACTTTAAAGCTCAAACATAGTTTCTTGTATTTTATGCTTTCAAAGGATTAATGGTTGATATCAAATCAAAGAAAGGATATACAAAATTAAATTTCATTTCAAAAGACATTATACATCATATTATGGCATACAATGCATTCATGATGCATATGCAATGCATACCATACCCCTGAAACTTCAATGTTATGAATGTGGCCCATTCCATATGCTCTACGTGAGCCTTATGCAAAATGATCATACACGATCCATACTCGAACATTTAAGAAAACAATTCTATAAAAGTAAAGATCGAGGTGACTCTGTGTAACACTCCAACGAAATAATAGTAGTAAAAAAATGCTAAACAAGCGAGGCTGGTGGGGTTCAAAGCCACGACCACACCCCTCCCTTGTGACCTCTTGCTTAAATCGTTGAGCCAATGGCTCATTTCTGTCAAGGGTTACCTCGTTTGGCTATTAGAGTTAAGCCTAAAAGCTTGTAAATCAAACTTATTAACCCAACTCTTCATCTACCGTGGAATTTGGTTCGAATGTGGAATTTTTGAGAAAATTCCAAAAAGCTCTCACCTTCCCCACTCTGGCACCGGCATAGATCTCCATCACCGCACTATCGTAAGCGCCACCGCCACCACCGGTGTGCTCGTCATCATGCAGTGAACGCAGGGCCATCAGCCACTCGCGGTGTTCCGTCGTCGTTTGCCGTGGGAGCGCGTTTGAATGTTCGTTGGGAAGCCGAAGCGTCACCCCTGTTCTCTACCATTTCCGACCACCCTCGACGTCCGTTCGAGAATCATACTCTAGATCCTAGCTCCCCGGGGTAAGTGGGACCGTTTTGTTGCCCTAAAGGCCTGAACCGGTTAACTCGGTCTAAGCCCACCGTATTGCAAGCCTGACCTGGCCAACCCAAACCAGTCCAAACCCACTTTGGTTCGAGCCCACGCCCAAACTCGTTATATTCGAGTCTGACCCATTCGACCCAAAAACCCGAGTTCGACCTATCCGACCCAAACACGAGCCTGACCCGACCTATCTCATTGAGTCAACTCAGCCCGAGTCAGTCATCGAATCAACTCAACCGAGTCAACTCAGTTGACCTCTGCCCGTTGACTGCTGACATCAGTGTTGACCTGATGACGTTAGTGTTGACTCTGACCTCGTTGACCGTTGACCTACTGATGTCAACGTTGACTTTGACCGTTGACCAAAAAGTCAACTTTTCCGAAAACTCCTATATTATGTTTTTGACGTCCTAAGTCCGTTTTTGAAGCCCGTTTCGCAAAATTCTGACTCGAAAGCCTCTGAATCTGACCTTGAACCCGAACTTCTATATGTATTAATTATGTGATTAGGAGTACTGTGAGTAAGGACTAAAATGTGAATTTGTGTAATTGAAGGTACTCATAGCTTCTTGAATATGAATTTTTGATGGGCGTCAAATTCGAGTTCGAGTGCAATCAATTGGTGTTTCATGAATCAACCGATATAGCTCGGAGTTAAGGTAATACATTACTACCTCTTGTATGCTTTATGAACATGTTGGTATTTTTTAATGCATACATAATAATGATGATGAGTACTGTTAATTCTGCTGAAGTTATACCGGATATGAAAATGATGATGATAACCTAGATAAGAATGCAATGCTCAAGTGAGAAGATTAATAAATCAGAAGGATCTGGAGTATAATAAGAATTTAATAAGGCAGTTAATCTCCAAATCCGATTATTAGTATCAAATAATTAAATGTTAAAAATATTTGGGTATGAAATTATGAAAATGCCTTGAAGGTAAGAGAATGACTAAAATACCCTTGGAATTGGAAGCGATACAGAAATCTACACTAGATATGGTAAAACAACCTGATTCATCTGAAAACCTCGAACTACTTGGAAAGTCATGGTAACAAGATTTGAACCTTCGAGATTATAAGGTGTTAGGTCTCCTTGAATTTTGGAATGAATCTCCGAATATAGATTTACGGGAAACTATCCATACCTCTGGATTAATCAGGTGGCTCAAAATACTGAATTGACTGAAATGACTAAAAGTATTGGATATGCTGTTATGGTTAAATTAATCGGAATGATCGTATTGATCAAAAAGGCCGAAGTATCCTCAGACACCGAGGGTTGCAAATTAACTAGAATGATGGATAAACCTTTGAGTTTTGAAATTGAATGAAGTGGTTAGAAGTACCGAAAGTACGCGAATGGCCGAAGCACCCTCGGGTACTTAAACGATTGGAATACTATATGGTTCAATTGACAGGAATGATGGATATCCCGAGCTTCAAAATGACTGAAATACGCCCTTGACTAGAATAAGTATATTGCCTTTGATAAAATTATGAAAATACCAATAAAGCTAAAAATGACTAAAATGCCCCTTAGGGTTAAAGCATGACTCATGTACGTCAATCACTCGTGATATCAATATGAGGTTGGAAGTTTTTCTGCACAAAATATAAGTTCAACTACTCCGTGACAAGTCTTGTGGTGAGATATGAAAGCAACCTTTTTGATATACGATACATCCAGATACATTAGAAGGGTTGGTTAGTACTGCAAGGTTGGGATATGTTAGTTCGAATGGTTTGGAGGCTCAAAAACTTCTAGAAATATTAAATATTGTAAATCATCATTTTATCATTATTGGGATAAATTACAAAGTCACCCCTAATAGTTAAAAGACCAAAAGACCCTTGTTGGCCAAAGTAATCAAAATAGCCCTGAATGTATCCGTTATCGTGAAAGATATTGACATAGAAATCTCTGAATGCCTGGTTGGAAACAAGATGAGCAAATAGAATTTCTTGAGCGATTGTTTATGCCTCATTGGTTTAAATTACCAAAACGTCCATGTATGATAAAATGACCATAATACCCTTGTAGGCTTAAATGAATAAATCACTCATGATATATCTGAACTCTCTAAGATCTTGATGTGTCAATTCCTGAATATCAGGTTTGAACCGTTAGTATGAACCCTTTTTAACAGGGATCTCATTTTTGAAATTCGTCCAAATTGTCAAAAGTTCAATGTGTCCCCCTCTGGAAATACCGAGCATCTTCAATAAATAAATTGTTCTATCTAGTGTGTTCCATGTGTGCTACATTCAGTTGAATGTGTTATATGATTATTACATGTTAGTAAACAATCTAATGACTTAATTATGAACGATGATATGCTTGATGAAATCATGATCTGTACCTATGATAACATTTTCCGCCTACTCGTTATAAGTTTGCTTGATCTGTATACATAGTATATGATTGTACTATGTGGTTATTTGATCTGTGATAATATTGTCTGTGTGCCAGATGTAAGTTATAGTATAATCTGTCAGCTTGACCTATGATGGTACACTCTGTTTGCATGACGAATGATGATATTGTCATCCCAATGGTATGCTCATATATGTGTTTAAAGAGCATGAACTTCTGTTTCTGATGCCTCGAATGGAATATGTCTGCCATATGTATTCTCTTACTCATGTTTGAAATCTGAATAACGATTGTTATCTGGAGTATATTGTTGGGTTATGTTATGAAGTCTCTGTTGGTACAACCCTGATCCAGCTGGTAAATCCGTATGGACTCAAGGTCTCCCCTTGAGTAGGTTCTGGTGCTTTATCATGTGTAAATCCTTATGGACCTAAGGCAGCCCATTAGGTAGCACCTATGCCCATCAGGCCTAGGGTAAGTCCTTATGGATGCAGTTCTGGGGGGACTGCATATTGGTGTATGGTTGGAGGGTAGTTACTAGTAAACCCTTGTATGTACTTGAACATTTGCATTGAATTGTTATGTGTCCTTATGATATGACTGGTATGTATTTACGCTTGTTTGATCTGCACTTATTGGAACACACAAGACACTAAACTCTTTGTTTCATCTTCATAATCTATCAGCTTGTATAATTCTCGTTTGTTACTCGATGACTGAATAAAGAACAAGTACCGTTATTCTCAAGTATAACGTTACCCTGAAATAGTGGATAGGAAATGAGGACTATTACTGTTTGGAACATCATGAAAATGTTATGCCTACCATATATCTCCATGAGCTTATAGCATCTCTGTTTGGTAGTTCTGTATTACTGAGCTTTTCCAAGCTCACGTTGTTTTTACCATCGCAGGTTAAAAGAATATATCATGGCCTTATCTTTGACATCAGTGTTAAGTGTTCTCTCGGCGTTGCCTCTGGAGTATGGTACTGTATAGTTAATGGGCATGTATTTCATGTATTGTTTTATGATAGTGTTTGTAAAACACTTTCTGAATTTTTTTATGTGTTTAAATGACTTCCTGAAATGGTATTTTAAACATGAGTTGATTTTACGGTTTAATAAGTGTTGAGAAAAAAACATGTTTTCTTTTTTTTATGGGTCGCTCTTGTGACCCTAATCTGACTTCCTAGGATCCGTTATAACGCATAGGCGGGTCTAGGAGGTTACATTTAGTGGTATAAGAGCTTAGAGTTGCGTCTTTCTGGGTAGATCGGCCGATCGTCTTTCTGGTTACATAACTATACTCATTCGAGCCGGAACTCCGATGTCGAATCCTTTTTCTTGAAATATCTAAATATAAGTATTTGCCTTCCATAGCTAAGCTTGTACTTGCAGGAAATATTTATAACGTTCGTCTGTGTTTTGTACTAATTTGTTGGATTTGAATCTGGATAAAGAACTTGAGATGATTTATGCATGTGAAGTTGGAGATCTGAATCAGATTAAGAATAAATGTTTGATCATGTGAGGTAACCGATATAAAATTTCATGAAAGGCTATTCGGCGATATTGATCATTTTTTAGAATACCCTAATGGAAATATGATAAAAATTCGATGAACTTAAAACAAAAGTGTTTGTGATTGTGTCGGAAGTGTATAGTCCGTGGTGATTATGTTATACACGAAAGAAATAGTTGTCTGAATATTGTGTTGAAGGCAAGTGATATCCATTAAAGACTTTAGTTATGTTCGTTCAGTATGAAGAAAGACATTTCCTTGGAAATGTGGCTTGGTGTATCGTTATATATCATCCCTGACTGAAATTTGATGTTTACATCCTGATTCTGGGAGTCACTATTGGAGTCCTAGTGTGCTTGTCTGAACTATAGTTGCAGCTTTTCATCTGAAAATTGATGGCCAACCTAGAAGAGTAATTCGGAATATGGAATATATACCTTTGGGTGGTATGATTAACTTTTGTGGTAGATCAGAATGTCTCTTATCCTTGACTGAGATCGTTTATAATAAAAGTTATGAGACAGGTTTGTTTTGTATTATATGAAGTTCAGTATGGATTCAAATGTTATATTCTGATTAATTGGTCCAAAATGAATGATGAGATGATTATTGGTCCGAAGTCAATTTGAGTATCCGAGGAAACTGGCAGATTGATTCGTGATTGTCTGTGAGTCCCGAGAAACAATGATGCTCTGATGGATAAGTTTCAGTACAAGAATTGTTGGGTCATGTCGGCACGCCCCGTGGCGCAGCGTAAAAATAATCCGATGTAATCCATCCAGGATCTATGTATAGGAACGAATTCGGGGTGAAAAGATGAAGAGTTACCTTTTAAAACTCTGGAAACTGGAAAACTGACGGTATGTCGGAATAACCACGTCAAGTAAAACTGGAATCGTCACAGGTTCGCAACGACCTCTACGGAGTCCACCCGAACAAAACGAACAAAGTTTCCGCCTCCCTAACACTTAGGGATAAATTTCGACAGGTTTGAACACCTTCTAGGGAGAAATCGAAATCCCTCTAGGGATTCCTGAGGGAGTCTGAAATTGACCAGGAGTTCAACCGGGACTTGCAATCGAGCAAGGGAACCTTCAGGGATTTGCCAGGGGGCAAGTATAACACCAGAAAAATATCGAACAGCTTCTCAGAGAGCTTTCTGGGATATGTCGAATTCCAGTGGGGAATCCCTAGGGGTGTTGTCGAAATCTTCAAGAGGAGGAAGATGGATGATTTGGTTGCTAGCCCTTGTCCCTTTAAATAGTATTCAGAGACTTAATTCTAGTTGAATTCCTTAAATCCAAGTTCAACCAAAATTCAGAGAATCTAATTCTACTTGAAATTGGTTTATCTTAAATATACATTATATTTAATAATATTAAATGAATATATATATTTAATTATGTAGAATCTTATTTAATCCAAATATATATATTTTTATTATATAGAATCTCATTCTATCTTTACTTGGATTTAAATATATTTAAATATATATTTTAAATTATGTAAAATCTAATTCTTCATAACCTTGGAATTATATACATTATAGAAATTCCAAATATATATTTAAATTTCTAGAATCTTATTCTATAATATTTAAGTTTCTAAATATTTTCCATACTCTAAATAATATCTGATAAATACAATATTTATCCAATATTATTCCTATTTAAGGGAGTCGTCGATTTCCCTTATCTTGTAGGGGATTTTCGGCAACCTCCTAAAATAGGGAGTATGGTTTCCTATTTTTTGTTCGTTTCATTCGAAGGGTGTGACCTTTGTAGGTTCATGCAACATTAGCAGCAAAATTAGAACTGTTCTAATTTTACAAACAACGAGTGGCATCTAGCAATACATCATTGCTACCTAAGTTGCATGAAGTCATGGTTTGACTTTCCTAATTCCTGAATAAACTTCCTTTATGTATTTCATCCTTTTGTCCTTTATATCTTAGATGAACACAAGTCATGGGTTAGTCACACTTGCGTTGTCCATCTAGTGTTTCTTGATGTCTTGAGTAGATTATGATAAACGAATCTCTATGATATCTCATATCATAATATTCGAGCATGGCCATGCATTTTGTAATCTCACTCAATCAAGTTGCCGAAGATATTTCTCCCATTATGCAGGAGGGACAAATCCTTTCTTGATCAACCATATTTTACTACATAGGTCATCACGTATCCAATCATCAGTCTTTATAATGTAGTCAGTTACGACACACGTTTGACTATGTCAAAATACGTAAATCTTTATGTTGAAATCATGTTGATCTCAAGTCTGAGGATTATATATATGTTTATAATGAGCAATGTTGTGACTGTCACATAATTACCCAAGTAACATGCTCATAGCGGGTCAATCCGGTATGTTTTTCTCTAACAAATACTTATGTGTTGATTTTGACATCTCTATGTCAATGACAACGCTTGTCATCAACCACATATTAGTTTTTATATATTATCATTGTCTATACCCGTAATAATATTCGACTAAGGATCCTATTTAACAATAATCGTATTATTGTATGGACATTATTATCCAATGGTTAGTTTGATGCACAGAAACATACCAAATGATAATAACGACAATGTCAGTACTTGATAAATCTAGTAAAATAGTATGTCTATTCAATCATCATATGATTGGTCTTTGGGCATACTCCAACAATCTCCCACTAGCACTAAGACCAATCATTCTCGTATCTAATACGACATGGCTTAGTGTAACTGGCATGCTTATGCTGTGTCAAAAGCTTTGTCAGGGAGTTGACAAAGTTATCAACTTTGTGCGTATGTTGCATACTTTCACATCTCCAAGATGTAAGTACTTTAGAATATGTTTGGATTTATTGATGAGATCTGGGTTTTATTTGCTTACGCAAAGGTTCCATCATAACAGAGTTATGTAGCATCTAATATGCTGGGAACAACCCTTAGTTTAGAAGTGAACCCTTTAGATCCAAACATCTTTTTTTATTGCTATGTCGACTGTAATACATTCAGCCTATGTTGTAGAGTTAGATATTGTCTCATGTTGCTAACTCGCAGTATCTTTTATTAATGCAAAACAGATTGCGATCTTTAGTTCCTTTTGATGAGTATGTTATCTACATACAATACTTAGGAAAGTAACAATGCTCTCACTAGCTCTTTTGAAAACAAGACTCCCCTTTGTTTCTAGATAAACCAAACCTTTTGATTGTATCTTCTGAAACGAATATCCCAACTTCGACAAGCTTGCCTTAGTCTGCGGATAGACCTTTGTAGCTTACATACCTTTCAAGTGTTTACTGGAGTGACAAAACCTTCTGGATGTGTCATGTACACATATGTTTCAAGTTTTCCCTTAGGAAAGTGGTTTTGACATTCCTTTATTTGATTCCATAATCATCGTATGTAACTACTTGCAAGTGAGATTAAGATGGATTAAACATAGCTACAAGGAAGATGCTTTATCATAGTCTATACTATGAAGTTTGTCGAAAACTTTTAGCGACGAATCATCCTTTGTATGTTTTATCATCCATGTCCAGTCTGCTTACGACATTGACCTGCTGGATGTTTGTTCTGGCAGTAATTGCAAACTGGATGTTGGTTACTCTGATTCAATCCTTCGGTGCTATCAATGGGTGTTGCCTTAGCAAAGGATTGGGTCACAGACTGAGGCCTTTCAATATTTCCAGAACGAGAAGGCTGTGGATAAACATTCTGCTTGGGGCCTTGATATTTTCCTTTCTTGTTCCATTTTGGAGGTCGAGAATCATCCCTAAACCTCTTTTCAGTTTTACTAGACCCACCGGCTCGTTGAGCTCTCTGCACAATGTCAGTGGCCTTAACTCAATTCAATAGCTCTCTGCTTAATTCACCATTGAGCCCCACAATGAACATTCGACACTTCTCTTCCTCCTTATTGATATACCCAGCATCGTATCTGTAGTAATTACAGAAATCATGGATGTATTGCTCGATCGGTCGTCTGCCTTGTTTGAGGTGGAGGAAGATACTTCGCCTCTCAGCGAGATAAAACTCTCTGATATATTTCTTGCTGAATTCTTTAAGGAAGAACTCCCAAGTTACCATGTCCTCGAAGACCGTCAAAATGGTAGTCTCCCACCAGTCGAGTTCCTCGTCAGCCAACAATGTGATAGCACACTCGAGCTTGTGCTCGTCCAAGCACTGTAACTGCTTGTTCAAAATCCGTAAAGTGTTGTCCAACCAGTAATTGGCAACATCAGGGTTGTCGTCATCTTACCCGGTAAAGGTGTAAGCTTGATACTGGGACAATTTGTTAATGGGAGCTCGAGTTTGTTGGACAACAGGAGCGATGGGTTGCACGAGTGATTCACATAAATTCAAACATGAATTATCATTGATTAACATCCAAAATCATTATATTACTAACCTTATACCTCCGACATTCCCAAAACCACCACAATACCACAAAAACCTAATTCTAGCAACCGAAACAACTAGTGATTCACATAATTTCGGGATTACCATGCTCAAACCTTTATCTTAACATCATTATACTTCCAAATCATGATTAAAATCAACCTTAAAACCAGCAAAACAGATCCATTACAAAAATTACACAAATCCATCAATTAAGCCAAAATTCCTCAATTAAAACATCAAAACTCATTAGACAACATTAATAAAGGGCCAAGAACTTTGGAATTTCATTAAAGAACCTTACATTAGAGGATAAAAAAGTAGCTCACCTCTAATGGATACTTTCCCCCTGAATTGGATAGATTTTCATGTAAAACCAAGATTAAAACAATAAGGTTTTGATAGGAAAAAAATAGGAAACCATTTGATAACAAAAGATTAAAGAAATCAAGAGTTTACCTTAATATTTTGAAGAAGAATTGAGTGTTTGGGTGGAGAGAATTTGAGAGAAAGCTTTTGAGAGAAAATAAATTACGTCAAATTTGTTTTAGTGAAATAACCACTAATTAATTCCTGCAACATCTTTTATTAATTAAAGTTCATTTAAAATAAGCCACTCAAGGGATAAAAGTCTGATATTAGACTTTGGGCAAATAGCTCCTTAAAGATTCAAAATTGTGATCCTTTTACAAAACAATTACTAAAAACAGTTTTCAAAGTTTACATTTTGGTCACTAAATCCAAAATGTCCAAATTCCAAATAATATTTTCCAATAATGATTTCACAAAACCCTTATATATATATATATATATATATATTTAAAAATGAGTTTAGATAATTTTTTTCCAAATTTTTATTACCTTTCGAACTAGGTTTTCCCTGAACTCACCCCGAAACTAACCCGATTCTCTAGTCTCGGTCCATCGGATCCTAAAACCATCCCAAAATCCTCTAGGCCCAAAACAAAGGTTTTGCAAATAATTAAATAAAGTGGGTTTTAATAATAAAGTCCCGAAACTAGTTGAATTGCTAGATTTCTAGGTTGAAATCTTTGAGTTTATGGCTTGTTTATGTGGTTAAATGGTTGCTGGTAGTAAAACGATGTTCAGGTTATGTTTTTAGATGAATAATGATGTTGATTAATAGTTAATCTCGTCGGGTATTGGCGGAAGATTGTTTAGATTGATTTCACCGATGTTTTCTGTTGATTTCATATGTCGTTTGCTTGGTTTTTGTTAGAGAGAATTGTGGAGTTAAGTTGCTAGAGGATTTCATGCAAGAATGTGCATTAATCCTCTATTTTTTCTTTGGTTAGATGTAGGGGAGATTGATCTGATATCTTTGGAAGAGGTTTTGGTTGCTTTGGAGGCTTGATATCGCTTTGGGAAGTGGAGCGAAGCTTTGTCGGTGAGTGGAATTAATTTTAAAAAGCTTTGCAAAGGTTTGAAGGAAAGTTTTGGGGGTTTAGATTGATCTGGAAACACTAATCTAAGCTCGGAAGCAAGTATGGAAGATTTTGCTCTCGATATTTCACTTTTCCCATTGTTTTGTGTAATCACGCTCATGTTTTGGATAGAGATTTGTTTCCTATTGTTTATGCATGTTTTGAGCATTGATATTTGATGAATATGATCCCATGAGAATTGATTTATGATTTGGAAGAGTTTTTAACTTGTTGAGGAAATACTATGTATGATTTATGCTTTTGAAAAGGGATGAGAATTTGATTTATGTTTGTGCATTGAAAACAATAGGTTAACATTGTTTAAAAGTGTATATTGGCATGGTGATGAAACTTAATATTATCGGATATAATTGGTCGACCAATAGGATAAGAAGTGCACTATAATATACAAAATTTGAACGTGAGACAAATTCTTCAATTACACAATAAGGGTAGATTCTATCACCATAGGCAATGGGGGTAGTGCCATCCCGATCGAAATGAGATAATGGTGGGGGTAGATTTCACCATGAGATTTGATGGGGGTAGATTCCATCAAGGTGTCCGTATATATGAACTTATATGGATAGGGGTAGTGTTGTCCAAGGATGGGGTTAGAATCCATCCTTGTCACTTTCAATGCCAATATATGAGATTACATGTATCATGGTTTTAGCAGATTTGTATTATGAGTTTTGTACATAATATTCTATTTGGAGATTTGCATTGTGGTAAATGCATGAGATTGATGATACATGTTTTACAAATGTTATTGATTTTGCATTGAAAGGGGATTTAAAGTATGAGTTGTATTTGAGCATGATGAAATGAGATTTGTTTTGAGAAAAGGTTTTAAAATGCATTGTTGTTGGTTTTTAATCGAGCGACCCTCACTAGGCATTTATGCTTACGCTCTCTTTTTCTAACAATGCAGAGAAATAGCTTGGTTATGGCAGAAAGGAAGCAAGAGAAGATTCCAAGGGCGCTTCGTAGCTCAAGTACGATTTTACGTTTACTAAATAGTAATAAGTGGCAATGGGGGGATGCCTTAATGTTTTGGGAGGTTGTGTTTTGAAACTCCTTGGTTTGTGTCAAGTTTTAATTGCCTATTTGGACTTGTAAATGACCTTTACTTGATGGTATTTGGTTTGATTTGTGTTTTTGTGTTCAAATGGTCATTTTGCATAGAAAGCATGCCTATAGTTTGATAATCATGATGAGTTGATGTCGGAAGCATGGTTTGATGTTTATATCCTTTGGATATATGTTCTAAGTGGTTGATTATGTCTTGGTAACATGCTGTAATGGTTTCAGATTAGTTTAAGCATTAAAAACCTGTATTTTTGGGCATTTCAGGCCCAAGTGTACCAATACAGTCGAAGGTGTATCGATACGAGGTCCAAACGGGTAAGTGTATTTTGGACCCCGTATCGATACAAGTGAAGGTGTATTGATACGCCCCCTTGGTTAAAATGGTTATGGAAAGTTTTGTATTGATACACCCCCGTGTACCGATACACTATGGAGCCGTATAGATACGCCTGGTAGGTAAGTTGGTTATTTAGGTTGTTGAATGTTTTTTATTTCTTCCGTTTTGGTCCCTCAATGTTATGCAATCAATTGAATAAGTTCGAATAATCGAATTGAGCTTAAATTTGACTTGTGAGCATGAAACCTGAATAATTAAATATTGGTAAACTCCATTTCATAATAAGCCCCTGTATTTTGTCAGATTTGCAATTAGGTCTCAAATTGATAATCGGTGTAATCGGAAGTCGACTCGACGCCCGATTGAGTTGAGATTTCACTTGATGAACGTATGATCACCTTAGGTCTAATAAGAGCATCTAGTCAAGATTAAAAGAAAAAATAGGATCGTTTATTGAGATAAATCGTCACTGGTTTATTTCAATATTCCCTGTGTAACTCGCTTGGGTCGGTGAAACGGTTGGACCGGGTAAAGGGGGTTACACCTTGCATATGTGTTATTATGCATGAGAAAGCTTATATTGAGGGTTAGCAAATGGGAATTTGTTGTTTTTTACATGAAACAATTTGCATATGGTTTAATATGCTTGTTTTCAGAAATGTTAAGTGCATGGTTTTCAAGACATGATGTTTTGTAAGATGACTGAAATGGTGATTTCAATATGATTTGGAAAATTGGTTTTGAATGCATTGATGATGTTTGTTTTGAGCGCTCCTTTTTAAGCCTAGTGTGCTTACACTCTCTTTTTCCATCAATACAAAGAATTAAAGGTTAAAGGTAGCAAAAAAGCAAGGGGAATTCCAAGGACTTGAACAATTGAAAGTATGGTTTTTGAACTAGACAATTAGTAATAAAGGCAATGAGGCCCATTATTGTTTGGGAGGGTTATTTACTAAACTTCTTGTTTGTGCAAGTTTATATTACTGTTGAGGATTTCTAATTAACCTTATATGTTTGGTTTGTGATGCGGATTTAGGTTTCGTGCTTTGGTTGGATTGATTCTTAGGGAACATACCTATAGACTTATGTTTGAAGTATGATGCTATAAGAGAGCTTTTTATCAAACGTAGATCACAAGCACTTATCAAATTTAACTCCTAGGTGGCACATTTATAAATGAGAATGCACAAAACTCGGTTTAGTCCTATGATCGACTAAACCTTAGCTTTGGTTACCAAACTGTAACACCCTTCAACCGGTATGGAAGATATACCGAATTAAGGAGTGTTACCAAACAATCTTACATACATTCTTGACCAACATAATGTAAACAAGTAGTCATGCCTTCAAGAAGGGAAGGTAAATTAAATCCTTTGATCATATACAAATGTATATGTGCAAAACATAGATTATACAAATCATTCACTAACACTTAATGTGTCTCTATCTTCTATGATTTCTTTTTTTGAGTACAAGGGAGATATAAAATACTTACTAATACAAGAAATTCTCTTTTTATCTGGCATAATTGAACATAACTCAATTAATGGTTTACATACCTCAAGTCACTTTAATGCGTGTCGATCTAGGATTGAGATCATTCAAGATAGCTATAACCATTGTTTAATAACCTTTAGACTTTCATAGAATGCCACTTAATATTCATAACTTATCAGCCAAGAAATTACCAAATAAGTTTCACATATAACTACCAAACAAGTATTCTTAGAACCAGCATTCAAAGTTTATATCTAACATAGATTCACTTGCACCAATCATTGATATCTAATAATTTGTTTCTTTTAACTACAAGACAATTTGTTCAAACTACACTTCTTTTATTTAGGGTTGGACATATGATAGTTCATGTATATCAATGTGTAGTATACAAACCATTAAGGTGATCTATTAACTTAAACAAACCAAGCCTTTAGGAGAATATAATATTCTCATTCAAACCATAAGTCTTTTCTATTTATTAATCTTTGAACTTAGCTTATTATCTCACCAAAACACTTAACTCAATTTTTTTGTTACTCAAACACCGCCAAGGTCTGATAGTCCTTTTTATAAGACTCGATCTTATCCCCAAAGCTCAAACCACTCGATATTAATCCAAATATTCACATAATCATGTTATGAACATATTCCTAGGCATGCTATCAATTAATCTATGTTTCTATTAAACCTATTATTCGAGCTATGTTATGTGTCAGGGTCAAACATGTGCAAACAAATTCATCCAAACCTACATACGACATACCACAAGTATTATCGCGACATTAATCACATGTAGATCATCAAACCATTATATATATATATATATATATATCTTAACTAGATAACTTAAAAAGCAAGCAACCATAAAACGATTAAAGGCCCTTTACAGAACTTTGAATAATTACTGAGCTTATACACATATAAGCCAAAATGGATTCTTTATGCTTAATGCGACTAAATACCTATGTGCCACCATCTAGGAGTCTAAAATTGACAATCTGAATTATACTTAGTTCCTTATGATCACGTCCAAGCTCGAAGAAGTCATAGGCACCTTATCTTGAAACATATGGAAAGAATAGGGTAAGCATAAGCTTAGTGAGGTAGCTCAGACAACTAAATTATATGAAGCGAAATTTCTATATTAGAGCTCTATTCTTCCTCAACTCATTGAGTCTAAGCAAACAACAAGCTTGATAATCACAACTCATTACCTAATGAGTTCGAAAATAACATTTATTACAAAGCATACCAAAACACACAATTAACACATTGATCCAAAGTAAGTCCTTTAAGGACTCCTAAACCCCACACAAATAACACATGATTGCTTTTCATATAAGTTACAAACGCAGCATTTTGCAGACATTATTACTTGTCTCATAAGTTATCAACCTCAGCATATCAACACGAAAGTTACTTATCACATAAGATGACAAGCACAACATATCATTTTCATGATATATTCATATATGTTCATAGCATCCCAATACATGTTTGTTTATGTGCCGAATAGACTTAATTCATGTACTTTCACACACACACACACACACACACACACACACACACACACACACACACACACACACACACACACACACACACACACACACACACACACACACACACACACACACACACACACATACTTATAAACTTAAAACAATCGACCACTTGCTCATACTTATCAAAACAGTCCATTTACTTTCATGTTTATACAAAACTGTCTATTTAAAACATGTATACACGCAAACATATCAAAACAATCCTTGGCTTATCATTTATAGACAAAATGGTTCACTTAGCATATATGCTCAATTAAACATTTCAAAACAGTCCATGGCTTTATCTTTTATAGGAAAAACAGTCCACTTATCATATATGCACAATTAAACATTTCAAAACAGTCCATGGCTTTATCTTTTATAGACAGAACAACCCACTTATCATATATGCTCAATTAAACACTTCAAAACAGTCCATGACTTTATCTTTTATAGACAAAACAATCCACTTATCATACATACGCAATTAAACATTTCAAAACAGTCAATAGCTTTATCTTCTATTGCCAAAATAGTCCACCTATCATATATGCTCAATTAAACGCTTCAAAATAGTCCATGAATTTATCTTTTATAGGCAAAATAGTCCACTTATCATGTATGCACAATTAAACACTTGAAAACAGTCCATGACTATATCTTTATAGGCTAAACAGTACACTTATATGTATGCACAATTAAACACTTCAAAACAGTCCATGACTATAGCTTTTATAGACAAAACAGTCCACTTATCATGTATGCTCAATTAAACACTTCAAAACAGTCCATTTAACATAACGTTGAAAATCAAGTAACATATCAGGGACATATTTACTTAGCATGCAAGTTATCAAAGCTCATTCTCAAGGATGTGTATTACTTCTCATTCAAGATTTCTTTTACTACAAACATAGATTGATGAGTATCAATTATAATCAAGTTAAGGATATCCAAGATAAATTATTCATATCAAACCAAACATCACACGTGAACAAGTTACTTCGATAGCAACCATTCTAATAGCATCATCAAAACATGTATAATCAACTTGCTAAAGATTAATTCACCCATGAATTCAGTATCATGTAAACTTTCAATTAAAACAAATTCTCAAAATAAGAATCATCCAAGTTCCCTTATGCATACATTTCTTGATAAGAAAGTTACCAACTTCTTTCATATTTTAACTAAAACATTCTTGCTTGATTAACAACATAGCCTTGAGAATCGAATCTATAGTCTAGATACACGAATCCCCAAACCAACTGTCACCCATAAAAAGATGGTACTCGCAGTACCGGTCAATCCCTCATAGTGTCGCCAAGTGACCATAAAACATTCCTCCTAATATCGCCAATTAAGGACCATTGTCCCGGACCATAGTCCACCCCAACACTAAGATCTGTGGACTCTATGGCATGCCAACTATACCTAAGACTGACTCGAGACCAAGGCTTTATCATTTTATCATCTTCTTTTAACACAAGGTGAGCATTGCTCCTTATCATAGTATCATATCAATGCCTCAATATCCCATTTTATTATGGACATATACATATTCACCTCATGTGAATTTCATTACCCCTTTTATTTTGGGTATACATACATATTCAACTCATGTGAATTTCATTACTTTAATATCTCTCGATCAAGTAGCATCTTAGCTAAGTTCACATTCGATAATTATTTTACATATATTTCACTTAGATACACAGCCCAGCTTTTGCACATCAGTGCAACTCATCTGACCCAAGATTCTCTTGGTACCTTCTAACCAAGATTCCGAACTTTCAGCAGACAAACCCCTGAACTCAGTCCCTCCTAGACTGCGCAAACGCTCCAAGGGTAGTCTAACTCCAGCATCTCCCTGATGCCCAGCTCCTTGAGCTCCAGCTACTGCTGCTTGAAAAGCTCCAGCAATAGCTTGTATCAACACTGTCATGTCAGGAATAGCTTGCCCTTGACCAGCCTCAGGTCCAGCGACCCCAGCACCAGCTGCAACTCCAGCTCCTTCACCCTCAGCACCACCACCACCACCAGATGGAGGAGGTAAATCCACTGCACTCTCAACATTCTCATCATTTTCGTTCTCGTTCTGAGCCGTAGCTCGCACATTACTCCTCAACTCTCTACGAGGTGCCATACTCTAACAATGCAATCACAATGCAATTAAACAAAGTTAGGCCCAGCAAGGTAAGCAATCCAAGTACTCAAGCTCATTTTCAATTAAAAACAATATCATTTCATTAGCTTTGATTTGGCAATGGGTACCCACAACATGCTTCATCACAGCATACAACTCAATTGCAACATATTCGCAAATCACACATCATGCTTTCACTTAACAAGCATACAAAGCATACATACTTTAGTCATTCACATAAACACTTACTCGAAAACTCAGCTCTGATACCACCAAATGTAACCCCCTTAACCCGGCCTAGACGGTCGACCCGAATTAAGAAGATCACACGGGGAAAACCAAAGTCAACCCGAAAGTCAACCTTGATTAACGACCATTTTTTTCTTTTTAATCTTGTCTAGATGCACGTTAACCCTAGATATGTTCACAAGATAATCATATTCATACATCATAACAATTAGAGGACATTCAGGGACCCAATTGCACAAACTACAACTTAAGGGACCAATTTGTAAATTCTGATAATTATAAGGGCTTAACCCGAATTTAAGTTACCAATTTGAAATTAATCATCTTTCATGCTTCTTTTCCAAATTTCAGCTCAAACGGACATCTCAAGCTCATACAATTGCAATAACAAGTTTCAGGACCAAAACGCAAACATTTCAGAACATTCAACCAACAATTTCAGTGCCCAACGGTCGGGTGTTTCGGAACAGGGAAGGCCCGTTCCGAAACACGGGACCGTTCCGAAACTGGTACCGAAATATGGCCTGCAGAGGCCAAACCGTTCCGGAACAGTGCCTCCCGTTTCAGAACGCCCAGGCCATTTCAGGCCCCCGTTCCGATACGGTAGCACCTGTTCCGAAACAGGATGCCCAGATTGCAGAAAATTTGCTGGTTTATCATGCAATTGACTTAACAAACATGCTCCAAAAGCAACCAAATTATACCAGCAAGTCATTCAACATTCAAAGAACATAATTGCATCAACCAAACATCAACATGGCAGCAATTATGAAAAAACCCCAAATCTATAGGCATGCTTCCTACTTAGCATACCATTCAAGCATCAAAATACCAAAACCATCTCATAAAGGCCAATTACAAGCTCCAACATTATTAACATCATCAAACCAACTTAGGGAGTCCAAAACATCTCCCAAAACAACAACATAGGTTCCCATTGCCAAATGCCAAAAGCTAATAGTGTTTAAGAAACCTTCACCATACTTGAGCTTAGTTCACCACTTGGATTCTTCACCACCTTGCTGCCTTCAATGCACCTTAATGCTCTACATTATTGGTTTAAGAAAAGAGAGAGAGCGTAAGCAAAAGCTTAGTGAGGAATGCTCATTTAAAACCACACAATAATGCATTTACAAAACACATTTATAACCCTTAAATTCAATCATCATTTGTACATACTCATAAGCATTTAAAACAAGCAATACATGCTTCAAGTTCATAACATGTCATATTGGCAACAAGTGATACACTCAACATAAGATCCACACATGGACTTTTAAACACCATTGTGATCTTACACTTTCCAAGGACCACACATGGACTTTTAAACACCATTGTGTCCTTAACCCCATGGACTTTTAAACACCATGGCAAGGACCACACAAGGACTTTTAAACACCTTTGCGTCCTTAACAAGAATCTCCCAAGGACTTTTAAACACCTTAGAGTTCTTAGATAACAAGGCTTACACAAGGAATTTTAACCACCTTGAACCTTAACCAAGAACCAACCATGGACTTTTAAACACCATGTTGTTCTTAAATAAACAAGGCTCACACAAGGAATTTTAACCACCTTTGTGACCTTAACCATCACTTGCCAATGTGCATCATTACAACAATATTCCACTGTTTTAAAGCATTTAACAAAGCCATAGACATCATGCATCATTATGCATCAAAACCACATTTAACGATGTTCAAAAACAAGAATCTCTTACCTTGAGCATTCTTCAATACATGGCTTATAAAATCAGCAACTAACATGCTAAAATATGCTTTCAAAACAGAATTTAAAACATGCAAACAACCACATTGCATACAACCAATCCATGGTTCATCATCAAGAGAGTTTTTCCGAAAACTTACTCTTGAGCTTAGCTAAGTTGCTTAGACTTAAACTAAGTTCCCAAACCTTCAAAACATTGGTTTCAAAGCTGAAATCCAAAATCCACTCACCGATTTCATTTCGCCTCTTGCCGAAACACCAATCAAGCTTCCGGATCAACACCACTAGGATCCAAAGATGACTCCCCTGTTTTAAACACATCAAAACAGTAGATTAATGCATCATCATGCATTAATATCCTCAATGAAAGCACCTAAACCCGCTGCTCTCAACCACACTCCATTTTCGGCTACCAAACACAACCGAAAATGCCTCCAAACCACTCCACAACACTACCCAGCCAAGATCCATCAAATCTAATCATCCTTAAACATCAATTAACATCCAAAAAGGATCTAATCAAACCCTTATACCTCCAGCTATAACAGATCATCAAGATCGCTCCAAAAATAACCAAGAACACAAGCTAAACTTAGGAAATTCAACCTATCCGGGATTGCATTTATTAAACCTCAATTTCACATCAATTTAACATTCATTTAACATCAAATTGACACCTCAAAACACTGCCCAAACAGATCATACGAAATTTCATCAAAATCAATCAAATCTTGCATTTAAAAGCCAAAATCAAGAATACATCTATAAAAACTTTTATAAAACATAAATCAAGGATTGAGAACTTAGGAATTTCAGTAAAGAACTGAGAGTTCAGAGGAGAAGGACGTTCTTACCTCCAAACTTGAGTTTCTCCCTTTTTAGAACCAAAATCTTGAAAATCCAATTAGCAAATGGTGAGGTTTTGTTGAAGAGATGATTAGATATCAAAAGAGGATTATAATCTCATGTTTGGACATCAAAATCAGAAGGAAAAGCTCTGGAGAAAAGTGTTTGGTTTGAGAGAAAAGATGAGAGAAAATGGAAATGAAATTTTAGGAAGTTAGTTGGAAAATGCCAAAATATCTTCCCTCCTTTTTAGTTTTATTTAAAAACCTTTAATTAATCATTTAATATCTTAGAAAAATCTGGAGAAACTCCCATTGGGTAAATAGCTCCTTAAAGATTCAAAGTTTCAATCCTTTTTAAAACAGTCCCACAGTTTTCGAAAATTACATTTTGGTCACTAACCAAAATATCACACTTCCAAACCTCATTTTGTAAAATTGATTTCACCAAACTCTTATATATAATAAAAGAGGATTTTAAGACATTTTTCCATATTTTTAATGCAACCCGAACTAGGTTTTCCTAAATTCACCCTTATATATTCGAACCGCGATCCGACCGAACCGGTCCGAATCCCAAAACTCCTAAGCCCAAAAACGGGTCGTTACATGTCTTGCCTTGACTATCCGATCCTCGAACACACAATCTTTCAACCTGAAATGCATGAGATGAGACACGTTAGGCATACATTTCCTAGTGAGGCAATCTTAAACAAAATGAACAACAATGTGACAAGTATCTATATACATGCTCTCATGGTCATCAATGCTAATACTATGCATCAATAAAAAATTTTAACATATTCATTTGATCATTAATCATTCGATTGAATTAAGATAGTGGATACACAAATTCCTACGCCTCGCCAAATCAATGAATGGTCTAGTCCCTCCACCTCGCCAATATGACCTATATCAATACACATCCCTCCGCCTCGCCAAATCAACATAGGCCGTAACCTTAGGATCATAGTCCACCCGTACATTAAGCTCATGAATTCTATGGCATGCCAATTGTATCCAATGTCTATTCAAATCCAAGGTTTCAATGTTCATATCCATGTTCAATATTCAATGACAATTCCAATAGCCAATGTTTTCAATAATATCAATGATAAACATGTCTCAATATCAATGTTTCATGGTTCAAAGCCAATATGAATATTCGATGATTTCTTTACAATATTTTAATGACAATGACTATATCAATGACAATGCACAATGGTGATACCAATGACTATGTCTGATATTCAATAACAAACTTACCAGCACTTACCAATGTGTCCGTTTAACAATCCGATGTAACTTCCTCAATAGTAATATTAGCTAAAAAATCGAAAACAACAATAAAAGGTTCGGGAAGGAGACGATGGATGCTCTTTATCAACTTCTTGAGCTAAGAAATCAATAAGAGTGTGTTGAGAACGATACCATGATATCATAATCAAGTTGGCGATATCAAAATCGATATCTAAACTAGTAATAGCTATTACATATCAATATGACCATGGATAGACAAACCCTAATTTATGATGGAGCTTGATATATCCATGAAACTTAATAATTATTTGAGGGGATATACTTACCCGATCACTATCACTATTTTGATATCAACGATTCAAAGAAAACTAAGCTTTAAACCAAGATCTAATGGAGGTGTGTGTTGCAACACCCTGGTTTTGGGCCTAGGTGTAACGCCCTGATTTTGGGCCTAGATGTTTTAGTGGTTGAATCGGGCCGGCCGAGAATGGTTCGAATCTTTAAGGGAGATTTAGGGAACACCTAGTTCAGGATATTTTAAAAATATGGAAAAATACCTAAAAATCCTCATTTATTATATAAATGATTATGGGGAAAACAATTTTACAAAATATGATTTGGAAATACTACATTTCAGTGTAGTGACCAAATCGCAGTTTTTGCAAAAGTTGACTAGTGACTGTTTTGTAAAGGATTGAAACTTTGAATCTTTAAGGAACTAATTTTACCAAAATGTTTTTCATCAGATTTCACTTTAATTTGGGAGTTTTTAATAATGTTTCAATTAAGGGAATAAAGGAGAATTAAAATGAAAAATCTATTTTGACTTTTCATAACTACCTTACGTTAGTTTTCTCTCATTTCATTTTCTCTCAACTTCCACTCAGCCAAATATATTTCCTTCATCAATTAACCTTTCATTTTCATCTCATTTGTTGAGATTTTATTCTCCTAAGGATTCCTAATCTTTAGCTCATCAAAACCTCTTGTTTTTACCTTGGATTTTCAAGAAATCTTGCCCAAATTGAGGAGAAATCAGCCATTAGAGGTAAGCTTGATCCTTCTCCTCTAATGATCAGTTCTTTACTGAAATTCCAAAGTTATCAATCCTTTGTTAAGGACTTTTGAGTTGCTTTAATGTTGGAAACATGAAATTATGGTAAAACTCAAGATTCATGTGAGATCTTGATGATTTTCGTAACTCTTGGTTAGGCTCTACTTTGAGGTTGATTTCTAATGTATTTTGGATGATAATTGATGTTATAAATGAGGTTTTATCAAGAAAATCCTGAATAGGTTTGGATTCCTAAGTTTTACATGCTAGATTTGTTGTTTTTAGGGTGGTTTTGGTGTTCTATTGTTGCTGGAGATATACGAACGAGTTTATGATGATTTTTGGTGTTGATTGAGGTTTAGAAATGATTAGAATTATGACGTGACCACAACCAAAAAGAATCCCAATGAATTTCCTAGAGGTCCTATAACTCGTGCAAGAGCTAAAATGATTCAAGATGCTGTGGAAAGTTTGCTTTGCCAATGCTGGAAAATGAATGAAGAAATGACAACAAAAATTAGATCTTGCAACGTTTTGAGTTTGTTGGAAAGTTGAAATAAGTTGCATAAGAATTTGCATGAGTAGTTGCATAATAGTTCATTCATTCCATGAGAATAAATATGCTTGTTGATGCATTTATTCAAGCACTTCATTTATGAAAATACTTCACTTATGTATGTGTTTCATTTAAGAATGTAGGTTCATTAATTAAACTAGTTCATTCATTGAACTTGTTCAATTAATTCTTTAAGTTTGCATAACATTTTTATCATATTTTGATTAATATTTTATTTGTTTTTAGTGTCATTACACGTTGGGATTAAGATGGAAACAATTGAAGACTTTTCATCTTCTTCAAGAGACATGTCATCTTTATCACCATTCAAAGAGAGAGTCTTTTTGAATTCCATGGAGGATGAAGCATTTAGAAGACTTTATTATGCTTTTATTCAGCCAATAAAGTTGAGAAATAAAGAAAGGAAGTGGAAGAGACACATACACTTAGATGCAAACATCGGCAGATTCATTCCAAGTCATCTACATGCACTTTTAAGAGCCAAGCCAGTGGAATATCAAAGGATCCATCACTTGGACGTTTATAAGTCTTCATTCAAGCCTTATTATGTCCAAATTCATTCTAAAATACACAAATGGTCGGCCACACTTGATAGGATTGATGACAAACCATTGAATGTCATAAATTGGAGCCTTAATGCATTGTTTTGTCCATTCAAATTCTAGGCTGCCATGTACTATAAATAGGATGCTCATTTTCCTTTGTAAGGACCTTTTTTTGCATGAAAATATATGAGAGTGTTCTCTTCATTGTTCTTTAAGAACTTTATCAGCTTTCAAGCTAGTCTTGTGGCAAATTTCCCCTTTTCATTCCATTCTGCTTATAGCGTTGGTTCCTAGCTTTCTAGCTAGCGGGTCACGTTCCACCCTTCCACCATCACTTCCATTTGATTATATTGTTGGTTCTTAGCTCAATTATAGCTCACAATCCAACCTTCTTCCATCATTTCACAAAGGGTAAGAATGTGTAAGGTTCGGGTCAACATTCACTATCTTGTTGGTTCTTCCTTGTTCCATACCGATTCTATTCCATCCATATTAACTTCTATCCATTTTTCCCTTACATCTATCATTCAAACCATAATCACCAAGAATTCCACCACCTATTAAAACAACAACTTTCACCATCTTCATTCCAAATACATAACTTCCACACTCAAGTTTCAAGTTTGCAACTTCATACTAGAATCATGATCGGGCAACATCACATACAAATTCGGTTATCACACAACCGGATACGTATCATTTGGCATCAGAGCTATTTTGATTATGTAAGTTAAGTGTTTCTAACTCCCGGTTTACATAAAAAAATAAAAAAAAGAAAAGAAAAGAAAAAAAAGAAAAGAAAAAAAAGGGACGTTTGGTTGTTGTTGGTATTACTCAATTCAGCAAATTATTATTTCCTATTGCCTTGTTATTTTCTAATCATTATACTTTTCTACCTATAGCCTTTTTTTTCTAAACCCTTCCTTTCAGCCAATTTCCACAAGCAAACTTGTTAAGCCTTGAGTAAGTTCTCTAAGGACATTGATAGTAGAACAAGAGTGGTAAAAGGCAAGAGTGCACATCAAGGGTAAAAGCCATCCTGAGTGAAACACGAGTGTGAATGTTTTCCTTGGAGTGCAACGGTGAGAATTTGTGCTAGTGAGGTTTATTAGTTAATCATGTCTCAAGATTTCGTGAGAAACACTATTGGTGCTAGTAATAATATTAACGTAGATGCAACTAACTCCAATCTTCGAGATGTTATCCGAGAGATGGACAGGTTGTTGCAACAAAGGTTGGGGCAGATGCAAGAACAATTAGATCATTTGGAGGAAAGATCTCAACGAAGGCAGAATTTCGATCACGAGGAAGAGTATGAGGGAGAGGTGGATGAAGAACTCATAGACCAGCGAGCCTCCCAGCAAAGTTTGAGGCGTCGAGAACCTAGGTACCAAAGAGCTCGGCCAAGAGTTGATGATAAACTTAGCAACATCAAAATAACCATTCCTTCTTTCCAAGGAAGAACGGATCCTGAAGCTTATCTTGCATGGGAAAAAAAGTTGAGCACATCTTTCAGTGCCACAACTACTCCGAGCTTAAGAAGGTAAAACTCGCAGCCATTGAATTTACAGATTATGCACTAATATGGTGGGATCAGTTGACATCTAGCAGAAGACGCAATGGCGAACATCCAATTTCTACTTGGAATGAGATGAAGGTCGTTATGCGTAGGAGGTTCGTTCCAACTCACTATCATAGGGAACTGTTCAACAAGCTTCAAAATCTCACCCAAGGCAACCGTAGTGTTGAGGATTACTTTAAAGAGATGGAAGTAGCCATGATCCAAGCCAACATTGACGAGGATCGAGAAGCCATCATGGCCAGATTTCTATCCGGCCTTGATCCTAATATTGCGGCCACTGTTGAGTTGCAACATTATGTGGAGATCGAAGACATGGTTCATATGGCCATGAAGGTCGAGAGGCAACTCAAAAGGAAGGGCACAACTTGTGCCTATGAAGGCTCTTCTCCTAAATGGGGACATGGTACCTACAAACAGAAGGCATCCTTTACGCCTAAAGAACAAAGCGTTCCAACAAAGAGTGCCAAACCCATTGCCGAAACTAGTAAGGGAAAGAGCACCGCTATGCCAGTTCGATCCCGTGATGTGCAATGCTTCAAATGCTTGGGGGGAGGTCACATTGCTAGCCAATGTCCAAATCGCAACACAATGCTCATTCGAGAAGTTGGAGAGATCGAAACTGACCAAGAGGAGGAAGAAGATGATGTTCCTTTCCAAGAAGAAGAACAGATGGAACATGCTATAGATGGTGAGGTTCTTGTTGTGAAAAGAAGGCTAAGCGTGCAAGCCATAGAAGGAGAAGATCAACGCGAGAACATCTTCCATACTCGCTGCCACGTAAACGAAAAGGTATGCTTTGTCATTATTGATGGAGGAAGTTGTACTAATGTTGCTAGTACTTTGATGGTAGAGAAGCTTAGATTGGCAACAACAAAGCATCCTCATCCTTACAAGCTACAATGGCTCAATGATGGGGGAGAACTCAAAGTCACCAAGGAAGTTCTTGTGCCATTTTTCATTGGAAAATATAAAGACGAGGTGTTGTGTGATGTTGTACCAATGCACGCTAACCATATCTTGTTGGGGAGACCGTGGCAATTCGACAAAAGGGCTATATATTATGGTTATACCAACTGTTACACTTTCACCCATCAAACGAAAAAGATCACTTTAGCCCCTCTTTCACCAAAACAAGTCCATAAAGACCAAATCCACTTGAGAGAGAGTTTCAAAACAACCAAAAAGAAAGAAAAAGAGTTTAAATCCAAAGAGAGTGACAAAAATGAGGGAAAACAAACCATTCTTTTTGCAAGAAAGAAAAAGATCAAAAAGTGTTTGCTTTCAGAGAAATAGGCACTTGTACTCATGTACAAGGAAAATCTTTTGAACACTAAAGATCTTGATCCTGGTTTGCCATCTTTTATTGTCTCTTTATTGCAGGAATTTTGAAGATTTGTTTCTAGAGGAGATTCTGAATGGGCTTCCACCTATTCGAGGAATAGAGCACCAAATTCATTTCATTCCCGGAGCCATCATTCCAAATCGACCAGCATATAGAAGCAATCCGGAAGAAACTAAGGAGTTGCAAAGACAAGTATCCGAGTTAATAGAAAAATGCTATGTGTGAGAGAGCCTTAGTCCATGTGCCATGCCGGTTTTACTTGTACCTAAGAAGGATGGAACTTGGCGTATGTGTGTGGACTGTTGAGTAGTGAACAAGATAACGGTAAAGTATCGTCATCCTATTCCTAGATTAGATGATATGCTTGATGAATTAAGTGGTTCTAACATCTTTTCTAAGATTGATCTTAAGAGTGGGTACCACCAAATAAGAATGCGAGAAGGAGATGAGTGGAAGATAACATTCAAAACCAAGCAAGGTTTGTATGTAACCCCTAGACTCGCCTATGCGTTACAATGGATCATAGGAAGTCACATTAGGGTCACAAGAGCGACCCATAGTAAAAATACACATAAAAACATTTTCTTTCTCAAAACACTTATTAAAATGTAAAATCCACTTATGTTTAAAATACAATTTCAGGAAATCATTTAAACACATAACAAAAATTTCAGAAAGTATTTACAGACACTGTCATAAAACAATACATGACATACATGACATACATGCCCACTAAATATAGAGTACCGTACTCCAGAGGGAACGCCGAAGGAACTCCGAACACTGATGTCAAACATTAAACCATGCTATATTCTTTTAACCTGCGATGGTAAAAATAACGTGAGCTTGGAAAAGCTCAGTAATACAAAACTACGAAAAGATGCTATAAGCTCATGCATATACATGGTAGGCATAACATTTTCATGATGTTCCAAGTAGTAAACAATCTTCATTTCCTTTCTGCTATTTCAGGGTAACGTTATACTTGAGAATAATGGTATTGGCTCTTTATACATTCATCGAGTAACAAACGGGAATTATTCAAGCTAATAGATTACGAAGACGGAAACAAAGAGTTTAGCGTCTAGTGTGTTCCAATAAGTGCAGATCAAACAGGCATAAATACATACTAGCCATATCATAAGAACACGTAAGAATTCAATGCAAATGCTCAAGTACATACAAGAGTTTACTAGTAACTACCCTCCAACCTTACACCAATATGCAGTCCCCCAGAACTGCATCCATAAGGACTTACCCTAGGCCCGATGGGCATATGTGCCACCTAAGGGGATGCCTTAGGTCCATAAGGATTTACCCATGCTAAAGCATCGGCACCTACCCAAGGGGAGACCTTGAGTTCATAAGTATTTACTAGCTGGATCAGGGTTGTACCTGTAGAAACTTCATAACATAACCTAACAATATACCCCATATAGTAATCAGTGTTCAGATTCCAGATATGAGTAACAGAATACATGTGATAGACATATTCTATTCAGAGTATCTGAAACAGAAGTTCATGCTTTTGACAGATAAATGGGCATACTATTGAGCAGAGCAGACATTTTCAACATTCATCATGCAAACAGATTGTACCATCATAGGTCAAGCTAACAAATCATGCTAACAAATCATGCTAACAAATTCATCAGACAGCCAGACAATACCATCACATATCAAACAATCACATACCAAGTATACAGATTGAGAAGACATACATCAGGTAGGCAGAGAATGTCATCATATATCCAATTCATCATTTTATCTCATTTTCTAACATAGTGATGCAATCTCAATAACAATTGAACATTCATCAAACATAGCATTGTTCATGATTAAATCGTTAGATTGTTTACTAATATGTAATCATTATACAATTCATTCAATAGAATATAACACACATGGAACACACTAGATAAAACATTTTATTTCTTGAAGATACTCGGCATTTACAGAAGGGGACACATTAAACTTTTGACAATTTGAACGAATTTCATAAACGAGGTCCCTATTAAAAAGGGGGATTCGTATTAACGGTTCAAGCCAGATATTCCAGAGTTGATACATCAAGATCTTTGAGAGTTTGGATATATCATGAGTACTTTAGTCATTTAAGCCTACAAGGGCATTATGGTCATTTAATCATACATGGGCGTTTTGGTAATTTATACCAACAGGACATAAACAGTTGCTCAGGAAATTCTATTTGCTCATCAGTTTTCCAGCCAGACATTCAGTGATTTTTATGATAAGATCTTTTGCGATATCGGATACATCCAGGGTTGTTCTGGTTACTTTGGCCAACGAGGGCGTTTTGCTCATTTAACTCTCAGGGGTGATTTTGTAATTTAGCACAGTAATGATAAAATGACGATTTACAAAAGTTAATATTTCTAGAAGTTTTCAAGTCTCCAAACTGTTCGAACTAACATATCCCAACCTTGTAGTACTAACCAACCCTTATATTAATATCATGAGTGATTAACATACATGAGTGTGCTTCCTAACACTTAGGGGCACTTTAGCCCTTAAAGTCTTATTAAAATTCTCAGGATTTCATCAAATGCACAAATGCATATTTAACTCAAGAGAGCATTTCAGTCATTTTGGAAATTGGGATAAATTCACCGTTTTTGTCAAATTTTACTATTTAGCACCTCCATCGTTTACGTACTCGGTAGAGATTAAGTCGTTCTAATCCCTTCGGCCCTTACAGACGGTTTACTCATTTTAGAATTTAAGGGTAAAACAGTCATTCTAATTAATTAAGAATTTCGGTGCTCGAAGGCACTACATTCTTTTTTGTCATTACGATCATTCCAATTAATTCATCCATTACTGTCGTAAGAATCAGCTCAAGAATACAACAATATTTCCAGTAAATTCACCTTCGTGTATTATACAAAGCTCGAGGGAAAATCCAAGTTTCTTTTAGTATCACATGCATTGAATAATGATGCCGAAGTCTTTTCCAATAAAACATACATCTTAAGTAGGGTAATTTTTCAATCAGGTCGAATGTAGATTTCGAGTCACTTCCTTTATTAGGGGCAGTTTAGTCATTCTTATACCTCAAGGGCATTTATGTAATTCTCATATCCAATATCCTTTATTCCATATTATGAGTATTGAATCTTAGACACCATTGATTGAATTTCGGATTTAATTATATTATTTATTACTATTAACTTTCGATACTTCTGGTCTATTAGTATTCTTATTCGAATATTTTGGTTTTAATAATTTCCATACTTATTTCTCGTATCTGATTCCGCTTAATCAGAGTTTACAAAACATTTCATCATAAGCATGCATGTGTTAACCGGATATCAACATGTACATAAAGCATACAGTGGGTAGTATTGTATTACCTTAACTCTGAGCTACAACGATCGATCTGTGATTGACATTCGAACACCCTTTAACCCAGATTTGACATCCCTCAACAATTCGTATTCCAGGAACTATTAATACCTTCAATTACACAAATTCCAAAATCAGACCTCATTAACAAAGCTCTTAATCAATTAAAAAAATACATAAGCACTCTCGGGTTCAAGGTCAGACTCGGAGGCCTTCGGGTTAGTATTTTGCGTAACGGGCTTCAAAATCGGACTCAGGACGTCGAAAAACTTAAAATAGGAGTTTTCAGAAAATGTTGAGTTTTAGGTCAACGGTCAAAGTCAACGCTGACGTCAGCTGGTCAACGGTCAAGGGTTCAGAGTCATCTGGTTTGACTCGGCTGAGTCAACACTGGCAAGTTGACTCAGTGAGTCAACACGGGCAAGTTGACTCAGTGAGTCAACATAGGCGAGTTGACTCAGTGAGTTGACTCGACAAACGGGTTGGGTCGGACTCAGGCAGACGGGTCGAACTCGGGCAGACGGGTCGGGTCGGACTCTGGCAGACGGGTCGGGTCAGACTCAAGTAGACGGGTTGGACACCAAACTGGGTTTGGTTTGGTTGGGCTTAGACATATTGGGCCGATGGGTTTGGGTATCATAGGCTTGGGCTTGAACCATACTAGGTTTGGGCCGGTTTAATCGAACGGGTTCGGTCCAAGGCGGCCGGTATGAGCCGGTTCAGGCCGCTTACCAAAGTTCACCGGTGGTACACCAGATTCATCGCCGGTGACTCCAAACATTCCATTTCCTGTCAGAAAACCAAGCCCATGAGTTACACAACTCGACCAAAGCCTGAACACAACATTTAAGCCAGAAATCTTACCGAATTTTAACCAAAGCAGAGGAGAGATGGTCGGAAACAGCGTAGCTCTGATGAGGCCTCTCCTGGTGTTGGACGGGCAAACGGCCGGAAGGGTTTTGTCCGCCGTTGCATGAGGAATCTATTGGTGCTAGCGGCGCGACGAACGGAAGGCGGACCAAACTTTCGAACCCAGCTTTGCAACGGACGATGGCGCTAACGCGCGAGTGGCGGCTTGATATTAACCCAGATGCGACGGTGCTCCGTTTGCCTCTGGCGGTGATGTTCAAGGCGTAGGGGTGACAGAGATTGGACGATGAAGGGGCTTTGGACCTTTGGTATGCTCTCCCACTTTCCCTTTCACACTTAGCGTAAAAAAAATGAAACAATAATGACGGTAGGTGGGCATGCTGACTGACTCACTTATTTAAATTAACATATTGAGCATAGATTAAAATTAAACCATGGTAAGTTAAAACCAACAATGGCCTTGGCTTGGATTGTTAAGGCCCTTACATACCAAACCAAGGGTTGTGGGATCAAATCCCATGAATGCTATTTTTTTCAAATTCTCATCTTCACATATTTTTTTACTAATACATTTAAATAAATATCAAGGTGTTACAATTCTCCCCGCTAAAAGAAATTTTGTCCTCGAAATTTACCAGAGTCAGAGAGATGCAGAAATTGCTCCTTCATCCGTTCTTGTGCTAAACTTATCCATGAAAGTATCCTTGTTTCTTGGTATTCTCAGACAGTCACTGATCAATCTGATCGTGTCCGTAATCACATGGGTTGTCTTTGGACCAAAAGTAATCCCATCAACATCTCAGACCAAGTAATCATAATATAGTTTTTCAATCTATGCTGAACTTCATACGAGGTCAAGCAAACATTTGACTCATAATTTTATTATAGACGGTCTCAGTCAGGGATAAGAAATCTTCCTATCATAGAGACCAACCAAACAACCAGGGAGTACCTCCTTTAGAATTTGACATACTTTACTAGGTTGCCCAACAATTTACGGATGAAAAACCATACCTGAAATCCAGACGAGTAATCATGGCCTCTAATAGAATCTTCTAGAGTTGGAATGTAACATCGGATTCGAGTCGAGGATGATATATAACGATACGTAATGCCCCATTATTCGCAACCCACCTTTCTCCTTGTCAAACAAACGTAATCAAGGTCTTGAACACGCTTGCCTTCGGCGTAATATTCAGACAACTTTTTCTTTCCTATAACAATGCCACCACAGAACTTAAACTTTCATCACTCACGAGCAACTTTCTTTTAACTTTATAATACTTTTATTGAATTTCCCACCAGAATATTCGCAAACATACTCGCTATCACCGAGTAGCTTCCATATATATATGTATTTTCATTAATTACCTCACATAATCAAACATTTATTCTCAACCTGAACCAATTCTTAAATTTCACAACCTTAACCATCTCATGTTCTCTTCTTTTTCAATTCCACACCCACCAAGAAAATCTAAATTTCAGACGAATTATACATGCATTCATTGCCAGTACATGTCGAGCTATTACAGACAGAATGGTTAGGCACACTTATTACAGGAAAGAATTCGACATCAGAGTCTCGGCACTAAGCAGTACGGTTATGATCTAGGGGCATGCACAGACCAGACACACTATGACAGACGATCGACCGATCTACCAAGAAAGACACAACTCTAAGCTTTGATACCACTAAATGTAACCCCCTAGACTCGCCTATGCGTTACAACAGATCCTAGGAAGTCACATTAGGGTCACAAGAGCGACCCACAGTAAAAATACACATAAAAATATTTTCTTTCTCAAAACACTTATTAAACTGTAAAATCAACTTTTGTTTAAAATACAATTTTAGGAAATCATTTAAACACATAACAAAAAATTCAGAAAGTATTTACAGACACTGTCATAAAACAATACATGACATACATGACATACATGCCTACTAAATATAGAGTACCGTACTCCAGAGGCAACGCCGAAGGAACTCCGAACACTGATGTCAAACATTAAACCATGCTATATTCTTTTAACCTGCGATGGTAAAAACAACGTGAGCTTGGAAAAGCACAGTAATACAAAACTACGAAAAGATGCTATAAGCTCATGCATATACATGGCAGGCATAACATTTTCATGATGTTCCAAGTAGTAACAGTCTTCATTTCCTTTCTGCTATTTCAGGGTAACTTTATACTTGAGAATAATGGTATTGGCTCTTTATCCATTCATCGAGTAACAAACGGGAATTATTCAAGCTAATAGATTACGAAGACGAAAACAAAGAGTTTAGCGTCTAGTGTGTTCCAATAAGTGCAGATCAAAAAGGCATAAATACATACTAGCCATATCATAAGAACACGTAACAATTCAATGCAAATGTTCAAGTACATACAAGGGTTTACTAGTAACTACCCTCCAACCTTACACCAATATGTAGTCCCCCGAAACTGCATCCATAAGGACTTACCCTAGGCCCGATGGGCATAGATGCCACATAAGGGGTTGCCTTAGGTCCATAAGGATTTACCCGTGCTAAATCATCGACACCTACCCAAGGGGAGACCTTGAGTCCCTTAGGATTTACCAGCTGGATCAGGGCTGTACCTACAGAAACTTCATAACATAACCCAACAATATACCCATATAGTAATCGGTGTTCAGATTCCAGACATGAGTAACATAATACATGTGACAGACATATTCTATTCAGAGTATCAGAAGCAGAAGTTCACGCTTTTGACAGATAAATGGGCATACTATTGAGCAGAGCATACATTTTCAGCATTCATCATGCAAACAAATTGTACCATCATATGTCAAGCTAACAGATCATGATAACAAATTCATCAGACAGCCGGACAATACCATCACAGATCAAACAATCACATACCAAATATACATATTGAGCAGACATACATCAGGTAGGCAGAGAATGTCATCCTATATCCAGTTCATCATTTTATCCCATTTTCTAACATAGTGATGCAATCTCAATAACAATTGAATATTCATCAAACATAGCATTGTTCATGATTAAATCGTTAGATTTTTTACTAATATGTAATCATTATACAATTCATTCAATAGAATATAACACACATGGAACACACTCGATGAAACATTTTATTTCTTGAAGATACTCGGCATTTACAGAAGGGAACACATTAAACTTTTGACAATTTGAACGAATTTCATAAACGAGGTCCCTATTAAAAAGGGGGATTCGTATTAACGGTTCAAGCCAGATATTCCAGAGTTGATACATCAAGATCTTTGAGAGTTTGGATATATCATGAGTACTTTAGTCATTTAAGCGTACAAGGGCATTATGGTCATTTTGTCATACATGGGCATTTTGGTAATTTATACCAACGAGACATAAACAGTCCCTCAGGAAATTCTATTTTCTCATTAGTTTTCCAGCCAGACATTCAGAGATTTCTATGATAAGATCTTTTGCGATATCGGATACATCCAGGGTTGTTCTGGTTACTTTGGCCAACGAGGGCGTTTTGGTCATTTAACTATCAGGGGTGATTTTGTAATTTAGCCCAGTAATGATAAAATGACGATTTACAAAAGTTAATATTTCTAGAAGTTTTTCAAGCCTCTAAACTGTTCGAACTAACATATCCCAACCTTGCAGTACTAACCAACCCTTATATTAATATTCGGAGTGATTAACATACATGAGTGTGCTTCCTAACACTTAGGGGCACTTTAGCCCTTAAATTCTTATTAGAATTCTCAGGATTTCATCAAATACATAAATGCGTATTTAACTCAAGAGAGCATTTCAGTCATTTTGGAAATTGGGATAAATTCACCGTTTTTGTCAAATTTTACTATTTAGCAGCTCCATCGTTTACGTACTCGGTAGAAATTAAGTCTTTCTAATCCCTTCAACCCTTACAGTTGGTTTACTCATTTTAGAACTTAAGGGTAAAATTGTCATTCTAATTAATAAGAATTTCGGTGCTCGAAGCACTACAGTCTTTTTGGTCATTACGATCATTCCAATTAATTCATCCACTACTGTCGTAAGAATCAGCTCAAGAATACAACGATATTTCTAGTAAATTCACCTTCGTGTGTTATACAGAGCTCGAGGGAAAATCCAAGTTTCTTTTAGTATCACACGCATTGAATAATGATGTCGAAGTCTTTTCCAATAAAACATACATCTTAAGTAGGGTATTTTTTCAATCAGGCCGAATGCAGATTTCGGGTCACTTCCTTTATTAGGGGCAGTTTAGTCATTCTTATACCTCAAGGGCATTTCTGTAATTTTCATATCCAATATCCTTTACTCCATATTATGGGCATTGAATCTTAGACACCATTGATCGAGTTGCGAATTTAACTGTATTATTTATTACTATTAACTTTCGATACTTCTGGTCTATTAATATTCTTATTTGAATATTTTGGTTTTAATAATTTCCATTCTTATTTCTCGTATCTGATTCGGCTTAATCAGAGTTTACAACACACTTCATCATAAGCAAGCACGCGTTAACCAGATATCAACATGTACATAAATCATACAATCGGTAGTATTGTATTACCTTAACTCCGAGCTACAACGATCAATCTGTGAATGAAATTCGAACACCCTTGAACCCGGATTTGACATCCCTCAACAATTCGTATTCCAGGAACTATTAATACCTTCAATTACACAAATTCCAAGATCAAACCTCATTCACAAAGCTCTTAATCAATTAATTAAATACATAAGCACTCTCGTGTTGAAGGTCAGATTCGGTGGCCTTCGGGTTAGAATTTTGCTAAACGAGCTTCAAAATCGGACTCAGGACGTCAAAAAACATAAAATAGGAGTTTTTAGAAAATGTTGACTTTTTGGTAAACGGTCAAAGTCAACGCTGACGTAAACAGGTCAACGGGTTCAGAGCCAACTGGTTTGACTTGGCTGAGTCAACACAGGCGAGTTGACTTAGTGAGTCAACATGGGTGAGCTGACTCAGTGAGTCAACTCCGTAAACGGGTTGGGTCGGACTCAGGTAGACGAGTCGGGTCAGACTCGGGCAGACGAGTCGGGTCGGACTCAGGCAGATGGGTCGGGTCGGACTCAGGAAGTCGGGTCGGGTCGGACACCAAACTGGGTTTGGTTTGGTTGGGCTTAGACATATTGGGCCGATGGGTTTGGGTATCACGGGCTTGGGCTTGAACCATACTAGGTTTAGGCCAGTTTAACCGAACGGGTTCGGTCCAAGGTGACCGGTCTGAGCCGGTTCAAGCCACTTTCCAAAGTTCATCGGCGACTCCAAACATTCCATTTCTTGTCGGAAAACCAAGCCCATGAGTTACACAACTCGATCAAAGCCTAAACACAATATTTAAGCCGGAAATCTTACCGGATTTTAACCAAAATAGTGGAGAAATGGTCAGAAACGGCGTAACTCCGATGAGGCCTCTCCCGGTGTCGGATGGACAAACAGCTGGAGGGGTTTTGTCCACCATGGCATTAGGAATCTATTGGTGCTGGCGGTGCGACGAACGGAAGGCGGACGACGACGAAATCGCCGGAAACAGAAGGGCCGAGTTAGGGTTTTGACCAAAATTTCGAACCCAGCTTTGCGACGGACGGTGGCGCTAACGCGTGAGTGGCGGCTAGAGATTAACCCAGATACGACGACGCTCCATTTGCCGCCGGCGGTGACGTTCACGGCGTAGGGGTGACGGAGATCGGATGATGAAGGGGCTTTGGACCTTTGGTATGCTCTCCCACTTTCCCTTTCACACTTAGCGTAAAAAAAGATGAAACAATAATGACGGTAGATGGGCATGCTGACTGACTCACTTATTCAAATTAACATATTGAGCATAGATTAAAATTAAACCGTGGTAAGCTAAAACTAACAATGGCCTTAGCTCGGTTGGCTAAGGCCCTTACATACTAAACCAAGGGTTGTTGGATCAAATCCCTTGAATGCCATTTTTTTCAAATTCTCATCTTCCCATTTTTTTTTACTAATACATTTAAATAAATATCAAGGTGTTACATTGTATGAGTGGTTGGTTATGCCATTTGGCTTAACTAATGCACCAAGTACATTCTTGAGGTTAATGAATCATATACTTCGACCATTCTTGGGTAAGTTTTGTGTGGTGTATTTTGATGACATACTTGTGTATAGCCAAACTTTGAATGATCATGCTCAACATTTAAGGTTAGTATTGGATGTTTTGTGAAAAGAAAAGTTGTATGCTAACCTACAAAAATGTACATTTTGCACTAACAAAGTTGTGTTCTTAGGTTTTGTTGTTAGTTCAAAAGGTTTGGAGGTTGATTAAGAAAAGATTAAAGCAATTGAGGAATGGCCGAGACCTACTAACATTAGTCAAGTTATGAGTTTTCATGGACTTGCTAGTTTCTATCGCTGGTTTGTTCCTAATTTCAGCACCATAGCCGCACCTTTGACCGGAGTTATCAAAAAGAACTCTAGCTTCTTTTGGGGAGACGAACAAGAGAAGTCTTTTTGTTTGATTAAACAACTTTTAACCAATGCACCCTTATTATCTTTACCTGATTTTTATAAAATTTTTGAAATTGAATGTGATGCATCAGGTTTATGAGTTGGAGCTGTATTATCTCAAGAAGGATGCCCTATTGCATATTTCAGCAAGAAATTGAGTGGAGCAACTTTAAATTATTCAACTTATGACAAGGAGATGTAGGCTCTCACGAGGGCATTAGAAACGTGGCAACACTATCTATGGCCTAAGAAGTTTATCATCCACACGGATCATGAGGCGCTGAAACACTTGAAGGGACAACACAAGCTTAATAAGAGGCATGCCAAGTGGGTTGAATTCCTAGAAACATTCCCATATGATATCAAATATAAGAAGGGTAAGGAAAATGTTGTTGCTGATGCTTTTTCAAGAAGGTATACTCTTCTTAACCTTTTGGATTCTAGATTGGTAGGTTTTGCCTTAATCAAAGAGCTTTATGAATCTGATTATGATTTTGGTGAAATTTACAAAGCTTATGAAAAAGAAACATATGAGAAGTTTTGTAGGGTTGATGGGTATCTTTTCAAGGAAGGAAAGCTTTTTATCTCTCAAGGATCCATTAGAGAATCGCTTATCAAAGAGGCCCATTGTGGAGGACTAATGGGACACTTTGGAGTGGCCAAAACACACTCTATATTGCAAGAACATTTGCATTGGCCAAAGATGAAACGAGACGTGGAGAAGTGGTGTGAGCATTGCATCACATGTAAGAAGGCAAAGTCCAAAGTCATGCCCCATGGAATTTACACACCATTACCAATTCCAAATGCACCATGGCAGGATATTTCCATGGATTTTGTGCTAGGACTTCCATGCACAAGGAATAACAAAGATTCTATTTTTGTTGTAGTAGATAGATTCTAAAAAATGGCTCATTTCATTCCATGCAACTAGACTAATGATGCTTCCCATATTGCTAATCTGTTTTTAGGGAAGTTGTGAGATTACATGGAGTTCCGAGAACTATTGTGTCTGATCGAGATGTGAAGTTCTTGAGTCACTTTTGGAGGATGCTATGGAGTAAGATTGGAACAAAGATGTTGTTTTCTACAACTTGTCATCCACAAAAGGATGGCCAAACCGAAGTTGTCAATCGTGTATTGTCCATGTTTCTTAAGACAATTATACGCAAGAATCTAAGGACTTGGGAAGAGAAATTGCCACATGTTGAGTTTGCATACAATCGCTCCATGCATACCGCCACTAAATGTTCTCCATTCGAAGTGGTATATGGTTTCAATCCTTTGACCCCAATTGATTTGCTTCCTTTGCCTATTGATCAATTAAAAAATAAGGATAGGCAAAATAGAGCTGAATTTGCGAAGAAGCTTCACCAACAAGTGCAGAAGAACATTGAGAGGAGAACAAAGCAATATGAGCAGCAAGCTAACAAAAGGAGGAAACGAATAACTTTTGAACCCGAAGATTGGGTTTGGTTGCACTTGAGGAAAGAGAGGTTTCCAGCCCAACGCAAATCGAAACTTATGCCTTGAGGAGATGGTCCTTTCCAAGTGGTCAAGAGGATTAATAATAATGCTTATCAAATAGACCATCCCGATGAGTATAACGTGAGTGCTACTTTCAATGTTGCTGATCTATCTCCTTAAGATACAGGTGACGATTTGGGGGCAATTCGCTTTCAAGAGGGAGGGACTGATGTGACCACAACCAGTAAGAATCCCAATGAATTTCCTAGAGGTCCTATGACTCGTGCAAGAGCTAAAATGATTCAAGATGCTGTGGAAAGTTTGCTTTGCCAATGCTGGAAAATGATTGAAGAAATGACAACAAAAATTAGATCTTGCAACGTTTTGAGTTTGTTGGAAAGTTGAAATAAGTTGCATAAGAATTTGCATGAGTAGTTGCATAATAGTTCATTCATTCCATGAGAATAAATATGCTTGTTGCATTTATGCAAGCACTTCATTTATGAAAATACTTCACTTATGTATGTGTTTCATTTAAGCGTGTAGGTTCATTAATTAAACTAGTTCATTCATCGAACTTGTTCAATTAATTCTTTAAGTTTGCACAACATTTTTATCATATTTTGATTAATATTTTATGTGTTTTTAGTGTCATTACACGTTGGGATTAAGATGGAAACAATTGAAGACTTTTCATCTTCTTCAAGGAGACATGTCATCTTTATCACCGTTCAAAGAGAGAGTCTTTTTGAATTCCATGGAGAATGAAGCATTTAGAAGACTTTATTATGCTTTTATTCAGCCAATAAAGTTGAGAAATAAAGAAAGGAAGTTGAAGAGACACATACACTTAGATGCAAACATGGGCAGATTCATTCCAAGTCATCTACATGCACTTTTAAGAGCCAAGCAAGTGGAATATCAAAGGATCCATCACTTGGACGTGTATAAGTCTTCATTCAAGCCTTATTATGTCCAAATTAATTCTAAAATACACAAATGACCAGCCACACTTGATAGGATTGAAGACAAACCATTGACTGTCATAAATTGGAGCCTTAATGCATTGTTTTGTCCATTCAAATTCTAGGCTGCCATGTACTATAAATAGGATGCTCATTTGCCTTTGTAAGGACTTTTTTTTGCATGAAAATATATGAGAGTGTTATCTTCATTGTTCTTTAAGAACTTTATCAGCTTTCAAGCTAGTCTTGTGGCAAATTTCCCCTTTTCATTCCATTTTGTTTATAACGTTGGTTCCTAGTTTTCTAGCTAGCGGGTCACGTTCCACCCTTCCACCATCACTTCCATTTGATTATATTGTTGGTTCTTAGCTCAATTATAGCTAAAGGGCCACAATCCAACCTTCTTCCATCATTTCACAAAGGGTAAGAACGTGTAAGGTTCGGGTCAACATTCACTATCTTGTTGGTTCTTCCTTGTTCCACACCGATTCTATTCCATCCATATCAACTTCTATCCATTTTTTCCCTGAAATCTATCTTTCAAACCATAATCACCAACCATTCCAGCACCTATTAAAACAACAACTTTCACCATCTTCATTCCAAATACATCACTTCCACACTCAAGTTTCAAGTTTGCAACTTCATACTAGAATCACGATCGGGTAACATCACATATGAATTCAGTCATCACACAACCGGATACGTATCAAATTGATATAACTTTGTTGGACTTTGTTTTGGAAGAGTTTTGAGATGATTTCGGTTGTTTTGGGTAGCCAAAACGGTGTTTTTTAGTAGTGCATCCAGTTTGATTGAGTAGCTGATGATTTCAATGCATGATGATGCATTAATCCTCTGCTCTTATGTGTAATAAACAAGGGAGACATCTTCGGATGCTTTTGGTGTTGATCCGGAAGTGTCGGAAGCTTAGATATCGTTTCAGCAAGCAAGCGAAACGTAATCGGTGAGTGCGAATGGTTTTAGAAGTTCTTGAGGGAAAAAGATACAAGGTTTGGGGATTTAGGATTGGCTTGAAACACCATCCTATGTCTGGAAGTAAGTATAGATAGATTTGCTCTCAAATATGTGGTTGATGCCCCTAAATGCTTTTACATGCTCTTGTTTTGAGTTAGACAAATTCCTACTATTTTATGCATGAATTGTAGCATGAGATGATGCTTTGTAGAGACTTCATGAGAGAGCATGTTGTATTAAATAGTTCTGAGATTTTGATTTAATGCAAAGCATGAGATATGATTTTGAAATGGGATGAGAAAGACTTGAGAAATGTTGCATAAAACAGTAGGTGAGATGATGTTTTTGACATAATATATTGGCATAGAAGATGAGATAATTACCGGATATAATTGATCGATCAATAGGATGAGAGTGCACTATAAACTAAAAATTCGTATGTGCTCTTTGGAGTCGGGTAATGGGGGTAGTGCCATCTCGATCCAAAGTGAGAATCCGATGATGAGAGATACCTTCGGGGTAGGACTTGGTGAAACAACCAAGCTTTATGGCGATGAGAGATACCACCATGAGAGTCCGGTGATGAGAGATTCCACCGGGGTAGGACTTGACCTCGAGTCAAGCTAATCCGCATATGCGAGTAAATATGTAATATGAAATGCCAATATAGTTTATGAAATTTTATTTGTGTATGAAATGCTTTAGTTTTCACAAGCATGTGTATGGCTTTGCCATGAGATTTGCATTGGTTTAAATGCATGAGATATAATAGAGGTATATGTGTTTTCAAATGGAGATTTGCTTTGAAATGGTTTTCAACCATGAGATAGAAAGAGCATGTTGTTGAAAATGGTTTTTGAGAAAGAGTTTTATAGATGCATTGTTGTGTTGGTTTTCCTTTGAGCTTGCCTCACTAAGCAAATATGCTTACGCTCTCTTTTACCAAAAATGCAGATAATTGAGACGAGTTTGGGCAGCGAGAAGGCTAAGGACATCCAAGGAAGTGAGAAGCTCATGTATGGTGATGTTTTCATATGCTTTAGTATTGATATTTGACAATGGGGATCTAAGGTTGATTTTGGTAGATGTATTTTGAACTCCTTATGCTTGTTGCAAGTTTATTATGGTATTTGGAGGTTGTAATGGTCCTATTTTGTTTGGTTTGAGGTTTGAGGCCTTTATATGGTTTTATGGTTAGGAAGCATGCCTATAGACTCAATGTTCATGGGATTGATGCCATGCTTTAGCTTAAACTTCATAATAGTGATCTTTGATGTTCAATCATGTTGTTAGTGTGATATGGTGTGATTTGGGATGTGTTTGAAGGTGTAAAGAGGTGAAAACCAGAAAATTGTATGGTTGCAGGGCAGGGTGTATCGAAACACCCTTACCTGTTACGGAACAGGGGACTTAAATGGCCATAGTGTTTCGGAACGGGCAATAGTGTTTCGAAACACTTTAGTTACTGAGAGCCTGTTTCGATACTAGTCTCGAAATGCGTCCGAGTACCGAAACAATCAACTCCATTTTGATACCAGGGTCAGCGTTTCGAAACGGTTGACCGTTGGTCCTCATTTTGAATTGTTTCAAGTTCTCATTTCTTACATTTTAGTCATTGATGAATATGGATGCAATTGGTTGACTTTGGAATGTCCAATTAAGCTGATATTTGACATAGATGCATGAAAAATGACTAATTACATATTGGTAAGCTTAAAATCTGCAAAGTCCTTGCAGTTTGCAAAGTTTACGTTTTGGTCCCTAAAAGTCTAATTCTTTCATTTAAACCCTAAATGAGTTCCGTTCGATGTGTCGTGTCCGCTGAAATGTTTTGCTAATCATATAGGCTAATATTGAGCATCTAGAAAATAAAAAAGGTCGTTAATCAAGGTTGACTTTCGGGTTGACTTTGGTTTTCCCCGAGTAATCTTCGTAGTTCGGGTTAAGCGTCTAGGCCGGGCTAAGGGGGTTACATTTGTTGGTATCAGAGCCAAGTTTGCGAATATACTTGGGGCTTGGTAAGATGTTAATGTGTGTGATTATGAATGATTATGACTTTTTGGTGAAAGTATGATGTATGATTGTTGATGTTTGGTTCTAATGAGATGAATTTGTGATGCTATGCTGTATTTGGGGTATAGTTGGGGATCCCATTGCCATATCATTACTATTGGAAAGAATTGTTTTGAAAAAAATAAGCTTGAGTACTTGGATTGCTTGCCTTATGTTGCTTAATTGAATTTATTGTATTTTCTCAGTTGCATTGTTTTCATATGGGGCCACGTAGAGAACTTAGAATTAATACTTGTGCTACGACTGAGAACGAGAATGTTGAGAATGTTGAGGATTTACCGCCTCCTCCTCATGGTGGACCACCCGGTGGTGGTGGAGCAGGGGTTGGAGCTGCAGGAGCTGGTGCATGGGTTGCTGGACCCGAGGGAGTTCAGGGGCAAGCTGCTCATGATATGTCTGTGTTGATACAAGCTATTGCCGGAGCTTTCCAGGCAGCAATAGTTGGAGCTCATGGAGCTGCACCTCAGGATGGGGCTAATGTGAGGTTGCCGCTGGAGCGACTCCGTAGTCTGAGAGGGACTGAGTTCAGGGGGTTGACTCTGGAAGGTTCCGAGTCTTGGTTAGAGAGTACCAAGAGGATTCTCGGGTAGCTGAACTGTAACAATATTCATAAGTTGGGATGTATTGTGTCCCTGTTGCATGGTGATGCATATACGTGGTAGACAACCACAATGCCAGGCATAGATGATGATAAGGTGACTTGGAAATTCTTCTTGAATGCATTCAAGCGAAAGTATTTTGGAGTTCGCTACCTCGATGAGAAAAAGAGGGAATTCATGTTCCTTGTGCAAGGGAGTATGACAATGGCGGAATAGAGGTACAATTTGTACGCCTTAGCTAATATGCACCCGAGCTGATTCCTAGGGAGCGGGAGAGATGTGAATGATTCCGATATGGGCTGGTGGCTGATGTGAAAACCTATATGCTCGTAGCAGACTAAACTAATTTCGATGTCTTGGTCACTCGAGCCAAGGACATTGAGCTGAACCTTGGTTTGGCAAGTCAAGCGGGAGGATCTAGCTCAAGGAAATGAGCTGTGGAACATGATCTTCGTAGAGATCGGTACAAGAGACATAAGGATAGAAGGTCACATGTCGATGCTAGACGTGGGGGTGGTAACCCTAGAAGTGGTCAGCAAGGACCAAATGCTTTCTTACGGACTCCTGAGTGCACTCGGTGTGGTAAGAGGCACACTGGTGAGTGTTGGGGCAATCTTGGTACATGCTGGAACTTTGGTAATCGTGGCCACATGAAGAAGGATTGTCCGCAGCCGTTGAGAGAAGTTCAGGCTCCGGTGAGAGCAACTGAGCCACAGAGAGGTCGTGGGCGCGGCCGTGGCAACTTCCAGCGCAGAGATAAAGGTGGAAGGAATGTAGCTCATGTGGTTGCTGTTCAGCCTGAAGGTGATGGCCAGGCTCGAGTGTATGCCCATCGAGAAGGGATGAATGACACAGACGTGATCGCAGGTACCTTTACTTTGCAATCCTTGTCATTACTTTCTTTGATTGATTCTGGATCTACACACTCCTACATATTGCGTGAACATGCTCAAATGCTTGGTTTGCCTGCTGAGTCTTTGGATGTGGGTATGCGTGTGACTAGTTCCTTTGGTGAGACGGTTGTAACAAGGATATTGTATAGGAGATGCCCCTTAAAGGTTCAAGATCATGTGTTTCTTGTTGATCTTATGGAATTATCATTCTATAGATTTGACGTAATTCTTGGTATGGATTGGCTTGTCGAGCATAGGGCCATAATGGATTTTGAAAATAAGCGAGTTTCGTTGAAACTGTCCGATGATTATGAGGTTGTGATGGTGGGAGACAGTGTGAAATTCCTATCTAATGTGGTGTCGGCGCTTGAAGCAAGCCGGATGTTGGGTAAAGGATGTGAGGCTTATCTAGCCTTTGTAATGAATCCTAGTACAAAGGAGGTTCATGTACAGGATATAAGAACCTTGTGTGAATTCTCTGGAGTGTTTCCGGAGGAATTACCGGGTTTGTCGCCTAGTCGAGAGGTTGAATTCGAAATTGAGTTGCATGAGAACACAACTCCAGTGTCCATTGCTCCCAATCGTATGTCACCCAAGGAGTTGAAGACGCAACTACAAGAGTTTCTTGATCGAGGCTTTGTTCGGCCTAGTGTGTCACCTTGGGGTGCACCGGTCTTGTTTGTTAAAAAGAAAGATGGCACGATGATGATGTGCATTGATTATCCTCAGCTGAATAAGTTGACTATCAAGAACAAGTATCCTTTACCGAGGATTGATGATCTTTTTGATCAGTTTTGAGGAGCAGCTGTGTTTTCCAAGATAGATTTGCGGTCATGATATTATCAGTTGAAGGTGAAGGATGTGGATGTGCCGAAAACAACCTTTCGAATGAGATACGAGCATTATGAATTTCTAGTGATGCCGTTCAGATTGACGAATGCTCCTCCTACTTTCATGGATATGATGAACATGGTGTTTCATGAATTCCTAGATAAGTTCGTTGTGGTGTTCATTGATGATATCCTTGTGTACACTCGTACTGAGGAGGAGCATGAGGAACATTTGAGGATCGTTTTGCAAGCACTGTTAGAGAATCAGCTTTATGCTAAGCTGAGCAAATGTGAGTTTTGGCTAAAGGAAGTTGTTTTTCTTGGCCATGTGGTTTCGGCTGAAGGGACTCGTGTTGATCCTCAGAAGATTGAGGCGGAGGTGAATTGGAAGCCTTCTAGGTCTGTTCATGAAGTTTGTAGTTTCCTTGGGTTGGCAGGTTACTACCAGAGGTTCGTGGAGGGATTTTCTAAGATTGCTGCTTCTTTGACGGAGTTGTTACAGAAGGATGTTAAGTAGTAATGGACGGAAGCGAAACAACAAGCTTTTGAGAAGCTAAAGGCAGCTTTGATGGAAGCTCCTATCTTGGTTCAACCTGAATCAGGAAAAGCATTTGTGGTGTATAGTGACGCATCCTATGTTGGTTTGGGGTGTGTGTTGATGCAAGAGGGTAGAGTAGTGGCTTATGCATCGCGATAGTTGAAAGTGCATAAGCTCAATTACCCTACGCATGACATTGAGCTGGTAGCAGTGGTTTTTGCACTAAAGATTTGGAGACATTATCTATATGGTGAGAAGTGTATTGTGTTCACGGATCACAAATGTTTGAAGTACCTTATGCCTTAGAAGGAGTTAAATCTTAGGCAATGACGTTGGGTGGAGTTACTTAAGGATTATGATCTAACAATCGAGTATCATCCGGGGAAGGCCAATGTTGTGGCCGATGCTTTGAGTAGGAAAGTGGTGGTGGAATTAAGGGTGATGTTTGCTAGCTTAAGCATATCACGAGATGGTGGTCTTGTTGCTGAATTGCAAGTGAAACCATCTTTAGTTCAGTTGATAAAGGACAAACAACTGTTGGATGATTCTTTGGTGCCACATGTTAAGGACATCGCAGAAGGTAGGCCTTCAGATTTATGTTTCAATGATGATGGTGTTTTATGTTTTGGGAGTCAGATAGTGGTGTCGAATGAAATTGAGTTGAGGCGCACTATTCTGATTGAAGCTCATAGTAGTCCTTTTTCTATGCACCCTGGTAGTACAAAGATGTACGATGATTTGAGGGATGAGTACTATTTGGTGGGATTAAAGAAAGATGTTTCTAAGTTTGTTAGCAAATGCATGGCTTGTCAGCGGGTTAAGGCTGAACATCAATTTTCTTCAGGGTTGTTGCAGCCGTTGAGGATCCCATAACGGAAATGGGAAATAATCACTATGAACTTTGTTTCTGGTTTGACGTTATCGCTATCAAAGAAGAATTATGCTTGGGTGATTGTGGATCGCCTTACGAAGTGTGCGCATTTCTTGCCAGTGCATACTACGTATACCTTGGATAAGCTTGCGAAGTTGTACATTGCTGAGATTGTACGATTACATGGAGTGCCAAAATCTATAGTATCGGATAGAGATCCGAGGTTTACCGCAAGGTTTTGGGAATGATTATGTAGAACTAATGTTTTGATATAATAATTGAAAAATGTTTTGGACTGATTTAAAAAGTATTTAAAACAATTTTCAAAGTCCAAATAACTTGAAAGTATGTTTAGGGACATTTTCAAAGGGTTTTACATGTTTTTAAAGGCCAAATTACACAAAACCGTCCAGGCATTTCGAAACACCTTAGGGCGTTTCGATACGAGGGATTCCAGTAGCTAAAACATTTCGATACGGATATCGAAACGAGCATTACCTGGATGAGATTTTTGTCCAGCGTTCCAAAACGGGCTATGTCGTTTCGATACGCCTACGTGGCATCGACCACAACGGTCATAAACCCTAACGGCTATTTCCCAACTAACATTTAAATGTAGGTCATTTCGATACTGGACTAGGCGTTTCGATACGTGTTCCGAAACGGCCAAGGGCGTTCCGCTACGGAAGCCTCATCAGACTGCAACGACTCTTTCTACTTAAAGGGTGTTTCGAAATGGGTTCGAGTTTTTCGAAAGGGAGAGCTGCAGAACTACATTTATGGTGGGAATTAAAGTCCTCAACGACTCCAAATCAACCCCAACGGCTTGTAACGGTTATTAACTCATCATGGAGTATAAAAGGTATCTCCAAGCATCAATATATGGTTAATGCTTCAATTGTCAATCAACAAATGATCAAGAAATTGTCTTAGAGCTAAATTGTCAATTCTTGTATAGACAAACACTAGTGAGCCTAAATTGTCAAATTTGCTCAAGTGTTTTAGGTTTTGGGTGAGTGCTTTAATTGTGCAAACAAACACCTATTAGAGGGATTTGTGTTTGCTTTTCTTATCTCTTGTAAAGAGGGTTTGATCAAGGCTTTGGGTAGAAAGCTTGATCGGTGTAAAGGGTTCCCTCCTAAGCCTAGAAAAAGGGGACGAATTAATAGTGGATTGATTGGAAATCCTTAATGAGAAGCTAAGTTAGTGGATGTAGACCTTGGTTAGAAGGTTGAACAACTCTAAAATCATTGTGTCTTTAATATTTTAGCTTACACACCAAATCCACCCAAAATTCCACTTCTCCACCACTTGGTGAGCAACATCGGTTGAACAAATCGAGCTCCTCTCAACTCAACAATCGGTATCAGAGCTTAGATCAATCGAAGAGGATTAACATCCTATTGAGAAGATCCGGCAAGCTCGATCCTCATTTCACCAACCGACTCAAATGGCGCAATCCATCGACAAACCGCCCTTCTTCGACGGAACCTACTATGCCCATTGGAAGACCAATATGAAGTTTTTCATAAAGTCAGGAGACTACAAATTATGGGACATAGTTGAAGATGGTCCGTTCGTGCCTCAACGAAGCAAAGCGGAGTGGAGTGCCGACGATCACAAGAAGATGAAGCTAAATTGCAAAGCCTTGCACATCCTCTTTTGTGCATTTGGCCCATCCATCTATGAGAAGATGTCTTCTTGTGAGAGTGCCAAGGAGGTATGGGACAAGCTTGAAGTCACATACAAGGGAACCGATGAAGTCAAGGAGACCAAGATTGGGCTGCTCACTTTGGAGTATGAGAACTTCAAGATGGATCCGGAAGAAAACATCGAGAAGATGTTTGATAGGTTCTCCACTATCACAAATGATCTCAAGGGCTATGGAGAAGCCATTCCGGAGGAGAAACTTGTCCGGAAGCTCATCTACTCACTTCCCGAGTCATGGGACTCAAAGAGGACTGCCATCAACGAAGCCAAAAATTTGAAGACTTTGAAGCTTGATGAACTCATGGGGTCACTCCTTACTCATCAAATCATGAAGAAGAACAAAGAAGATGAGAAGAAGAGGGAAGAAATTAGAGCTATGGGAGAGAAGAAGCTCAAGGGGCTTGGCATCAACACCAATGCCATAGCTCTCAAATCCTCCACTTGCCATCATGTTTATTCAAGTGAAAAGGAGGATGAAGAAGAAGAGATAGTTCATCTCTTCAAGAAGTGTGCCCCGTTCATGAAGAAAGCCTTGAGGGAGCTTGAACGAGAATCCATGAAAAAGGAGAGGGCAAGCACTTCAAGCCATAAGAAGAAGGCACATGTGGCTACTTGGAGTGATGAGGACTCCACCGACGATGAACAAGCCAACCTTTGCCTTATGACCATCGAAGAAGATTCAAGGGTAACTTCTAATTCATCTACTTAATGTTCTTACTCTTTTGATGAATTACAAGATGCCTATGATGATTTGGTTTTAGACTTTAAAAATCACATTTTGAAAAACAATAAATTGATTTCAAAGTTAAAAATTCAAAATGATTTGATTTCTAAAACCAAACTTGAACTTGAAGCAAAACTCGAAGAGTTTGAATTAAAATGTTTTGATTTACAAAATTTGCTTCAAAAAGTTCAAGAAGAAAAAGATTTGATTTCCAAAGAGCTTGAAAAGAAAAACAATTTTGGAAAATCAAATTTCTATGTTAGACAATCTAGTGCCCCAAGATTTGTGAATGGAAAATGTTTTAGAAGTGTTTGGGTCCCAAAAGGACTAACCACTTCAACTAAAAAAGATGAAATTGAAAAATGGATTCCTAAGGGGACTAAATTTTGTGCTACTAATGTCTATGGATCCAAAGCAATTTGGATACCAAAAATTACTTGATTGTCTTTTGCTAGGTGTGATGGAGTTTGATCAACATGTCAAACTTTGAGGGGGAGCTCCATGCACACAATGGAAGAACACTTGAAGAAGGAAGGCTTCACATCCTCCCTTGAGTTCAAGTGTGGTAAAAATCTAGTTGTTTTTGTTTTTATTTGATTTATTTTTATTTATGTCAACTAGATGATCATATATGTTGGACTAACATTTCTAAATGATGCTTTGAGTAAGGGGGGCCATTTTCAAACCAAATTCTTATTTTTGTCAAATTTTTTCCTCTATAGTTATTTTTAACTTAATGTTTTAAATTCTTTTTGATACAACAAAAAGGGGAGAAATGGTTTGAAAAATTGAATTTTCAAATGAATAAGGGGGAGCTTTATTTGATTTATATCTTTAATTCTCTTATTCACATTTTTAAAGTTAAAGGGGGAGAATCCCAAACAATTTTTCAAGTTGGTTTTATTATATCAAAAAGGGGGAGATTGTAGAACGAATGTTTTGATATAATAATTGAAAAATGTTTTTGACTGATTTAAAAAGTATTTAAAACAATTTCCAAAGTCCAAATAACTTGAAAGTATGTTTAGGGACATTTTCAAAGGGTTTTACATGTTTTCAAAGGCCAAACTACACAAAATCGTCCAGGCGTTTCGAAACACCTTAGGGCGTTTCGTTACGAGGGATTCCAGTAGCTAAAACGTTTCGATACGGGTATCGAAACGGGCATTCCCTGGATGAGATTTTTGCCTAGCGTTCCGAAACGGGCTATGCCGTTTCGATACGCCTACGTGGCATCGACCACAACGGTCATAAACCCCAACGACTATTTCCCAACTAACATTTAAATACAGGTCGTTTCGATACTGGACTAGGCGTTTCGATACGTGTTCCGAAACGAACAAGGGCGTTTCGATACGGGTGCCTCATAAGACTACAACGGCTCTTTCTACTTAAAGGGTGTTTCGAAACGGGTTCGAGTGTTTCGAAACGGGGAGCTGCAGAACTGCATTTATGGTGGGAATTAAAGTCCTCAACGGCTCCAAATCAACCCCAATGGCTATTAACTCATCAAAAAGTATAAAGGGGACCTCCAAGCATCAAGATATGATTAATGCTTCAATTGTCAATCAAAAAATGATAAAGAAATTGTTTTAGAGCTAAATTGTCAATTCTTGTATAGACAAACACTAGTGAGCCAAAATTGTCAAATTTGCTCAAGTGTTTTAGGTTTTGGCTGAGTGCTTTAATTGTGTAAACAAACACCTATTAGAGGGATTTGTGTTTGCTTTTCTTATCTCTTGTAAAGAGGGTTTGATCAAGGCTTTGGGTAGAAAGCTTGATCGGTGTAAAGGGTTTCCTCCTAAGCCTAGAAAAGGGGATGAATCAATAGTGGATTGATTGGAAATCCTTAGTGGGAAGCTAAGGTAGTGGATGTAGACCTAGGTTAGAAGGTTGAACCACTCTAAAATCATTGTGTCTTTAATATTTTAGCTTCCACGCCAAATTCACCCAAAATTCCACCTCTCCACCACTTGCTGAGCAACATCGGTTGAACGAATGGAGCTCCTCTCAACTCAACAGTTTACATCAAGCTTTGGGTACGCGGTTGAATTTCAGTACTTCTTATCATCCGCAAATGGATGGACAATCGGAGCGTGTTATCCAAGTGCTTGAGTATATACTGAGGTGATGTGTTATTGATTTTCAAGGCTCTTGGGAGAAGTACTTGCCTTTGGTGGAGTTTGCTTATAATAACAGTTACCAGGAAAGTATTCGAATGACACCTTATGAAGCTTTATACGGGAGGAAGTTCAGAACTCCTCTTTGTTGGGCTGAAACGGGACAAAAGTTGGTCTCGATGTCGACTTTATTAAAAGGAACCACCGAAAAGGTAAAGCTCATATGTGAGCGGTTGAAGGCAGCGTCGGACCGGCACGCGGATTTGAAGCGTAAGGAGATAGAATTTACAGTGGGCGAGCGTGTGTTTTTGAAAGTTTCACCTCGGAAGAAGGTGATGAGATTTGGCTAGAAGGGCAAATTGTGTCCAAGGTTCATTGGACCATATGAGGTGATAGAACGTGTGGGTCCTGTTGCCTGCAAGCTAAGACTACCTCAAGAGTTAGAAAGGATACATAATGTATTTCATGTACCCATGCTTCGGAGGTATAGATCGGATCCGTCGCATGTTATGCCTATGGAAGAGGTTGAGCTGAACGCAGACCTAACGTATGATGAGGAGCCCTTTGAGATTCTGGATTCGGATAGTAAGGTCCCACGAGTAAGACAATTGAGCTGGTTAAAGTCTTGTGGAGACATCGTGGTGTTGAGGAAGCCACGTGGGAAAGGAAGGATGACATGAAGAGGCAATTTCCTTACCTTTTTCCTACAGGTAAATTTCGAGGACAAAATTTCTTAAGAGGGGGAGAGTTGTAACGCATTGATTTTGGGCCTAGATGTTTTAGAGTTTGAATCGGGCAGGTCGAGAATGGTTCGAATCTTTAAGGGAGATTTGGGGAACACCTAGTTCGAGATATTTTAAAAATATGGAGAAATATCTAAAAATCCTCATTTATTAAATAAATGATTATGGTGAAAACAATTTTACAAAATATGATTTGGAAATACTACATTTCGGTGTAGTGACCAAATCGCAGTTTTTGCAAAAGTTGACTACTAACTGTTTTGTAAAGGATTGAAACTTTGAATCTTTAAGGAGCTAATTTTACCAAAATGATTTTCATCGGATTTCTCTTTAGTTTGGGAGTTTTTAATAATGTTTTAATTAAGGGAATAAAGGAGAATTAAAAAGAAAAATCTATTTTGACTTTTCATAACTACCTTACGTTAGTTTTCTCTCATTTCATTTTCTCTCAACTTCCACCCAGCCAAACATATTTTCTTCATCAATTAAACTTTGATTTTCATCTCATTTTCTGAGATTTCATTCTCCTAAGGATTCCTAATCTTTAGCTCATCAAAACCTCTTGTTTTTACCTTGGATTTTCAAGAAATCTTGCCCAAATTGAGGAGAAATCAGCCATTAGAGGTAAGCTTCATCCTTCTCCTCCAATGATCACTTCTTTACTAAAATCCCCAAGTTATCAATCCTTTGTTAATGATTTTTGAGTTGCTTTAATGACGGAAACATGAAATTATGGTAAAACTCAAGATTCTTGGTGAGATCTTGATGATTTTTGTAACACTTGGGTAGGCCCTACTTTGAGGTTGATTTCTAATGTATTTTAGATGATAATTGATGTTATAAATGAAGTTTTATCAAGCAAATACCGAATAGGTTTGGATTCCTAAGTTTTACATGCTAGATTTGTGGTTTTTGGGGTGGTTTTGGTGTTCTATTGTTGCTGGAGATAGAAGGACGAGTTTATGATGATTTTTGGTGTTGATTGAGGTTTAGAATTGATTAGAATTGATAGATCTTGGCTGGGCTATGTTTTGGAAGAGTTTGGAGATGATTTCAGATGTTTTGGGTAGCAGAAATGGTGTTTTTGAGTAGTGCAGCGAGTTTGATTGAGTAGCTGATGATTTCAATGCATGATGATGCATTAATCCTCTGCTCTTATATGTAATAAACAGGGGAGAAATCTTCGGAAGCTTTTGGTGTTGATCCGGAAGTACCGAAAGATTAGATATCGTTTCGACAAGCAGGCGAAACTTAATCGGTGAGTGCGAATGGTTTTAGAAGTCCTTGAGGGACAAATATACAAGGTTTGGGGATTTAGGATAGGTTTGATACTCCATCCAAAGTCCGGAAGTAAGTATGGCTATATTTGCTCTCAAATATGTGGTTGATGCCCCTAAATGCTTTTACATGCTCTTATTTTGAGTTAGACAAATTCCTATTGTTTTATGCATGAATTGTAGCATGAGATGTTGCTTTGTAGAGACTTCATGAGATAACATGTTGTATTAAAGAGTTTTGAGGTTTTGATTTAATGCAAAGCATGAGATATGATTTTGAAATGGGATGAGAAAGACTTGAGGAATGTTGTATAAAAACGGTAGGTGAGATGATGTTTTTGACATAATATATTGGCATAGAAGATGGGATAATTATCGGATATAATTGATCGATCAATAGGATGAGAGTGCACTACAAACTAAAATTTCGTACGTGCTCTTTGGAGTCAGGCAATGGGGGTAGTTCCATCCCGATCCAAAGTGAGAATCCGATGATACGAGATACCATCGGGTAGGACTTGGTGAAACACCCAAGCTTTGTGGCGATAAGAGATACCGCCATGAGAGTTCGGTGATGAGAGATTCCACCGGGTTAGGACTTGACCTCGAGTCAAGCTAATCCACATATCCGAGTAAAGATCTAATATGAAATGCCAATATAGTTTATGAAATTGTATTTGATTCACATGTGCCAAATGTTGAGATGATTTATACCATGAGAGATGCATATGAGATTTGTGTATGAAATGCTTTAGTTTTCACAAGCATGTGTATGGCTTTGCCATGAGATTTGCATTGGTTTAAATGAATGAGATAGAATAGAGGTACATGTGTTTTCAATTGGAGATTTGCTTTGAAATGGTTTTCAAGCATGAGATAGAAAGAGCATGTTGTTGAAAATGGTTTTTGAGAAAGAGTTTTATAGATGCATTGTTGTGTTGGTTTTCCATATAACTTGCCTCACTAAGCAAATATGCTTACGCTCTCTTTTCCCAACAATGCAGATAATTGAGACGAGTTTGGGCAGCGAGAAGGCTAAGGACATCCAAGAAAGTGAGAAGCTCATGTATGGAGATGTTTTCATATGCTTTAGTATTGATATTTGGCAATGAGGATCTAAGGTTGATTTTGGGAGATGTATTTTGAACTCCCTATGCTTGCTGCAAGTTTATTATGGTATTTGGAGGTTGTAATGGTACTATTTGGTTTGGATTGAGGTTTGAGGCCTTTATATGGTTTTATGGTTAGGAAGCATGTCTATAGACTCAATGTTCATGTGATTGATGCCATGCTTTAGCTTAAAAGTCATAATAGTGATATTTGATGTTCAATCATGTTGTTAGTGTGATATGGTGTGATTTGGGATGTGTTTGAAGGTGTAAAGAGGTGAAAACCAGAAAATTGTATGGTTGTAGGGTAGGGTGTATTGAAACACCCTTGTCTGTTTCGGAACAGGGGCCTGAAATGGCCATAGTGTTTCGCAACGGGAAATAGTGTTGCAGAACACTTTAGCTACTGGAGAGGTCTGTTTCGATAATGGTCTCAGAACGCACCCGAGTACCGAAACGGTCAACTCCATTTTGATACGACCATTTCGATACCAGGGTCAGCGTTTCGAAACGGTTGACCGTTGGTCTGCATTTTGAATTGTTTCAAGTTCTCATTTCTTACATTTTAGTCCTTGATGAGCATGGATGCAATTGGTTGAGTTTGGAATGTCCAATTAAGCTGATATTTGACAGAGATGCATGAAAAACGGCTAATTACATATTGGTAAGCTTAAAATCTTCAAAGTCCTCACAGTTTGAAAAGTTTACGTTTTGGTCCCTAAAAGTCTAATTCTTGCAATTAAACCCTAAATGAGTTCCGTTCGCTGTGTCGTGTCCGCTGAAATGTTTTGCTAATCATATAGGCTAATATTGAGCATCTAGAAAATAGTAAAATAAAAAAGGGTCGTTATTAAAGGTTGACTTTCAGGTTGACTTTGGTTTTCCCCGTGTAATCTTCGTAGTTCGGGTCAAGCGTCTAGGCCGGGCTAAGGGGGTTACACTAGGTGTTTTAGACATCGGATCGGGCAGGGCAGAAATGGTTCGAATCGTAATAGGAGGTTTAGGGAAATCAAGGCTTATGATAGGATAAAAATATGAGAAAATTGCTAAAATCCACTAAAATCATGTTTAAGAGGTTGGTCAAATAAATTTTACGAAATGAGTTTTGTAAATGGTACATTTTGGGCAGTGCCCAAAATGTAATGTTTTAAAACTGTGGAAAATGCAAATTTCAAAAGAGGAGTCAAAATCTTAGAATCTTTAGGGAGCTTTTGTGCAATTACACATTTCCTTAATTTGAAATGTGTTTTAAATGAATTTAAATAATTGTTTTAAAAGGGGATTTTATTTATTAGATAAAATCATAAGTTTGGAGGTTTCATTTACGTAACTAACTTTTCACTCTTCATTTTCAGCAAAATACCTTTCTAAAGCCTTTTCTCCGGATTTCTTTTCTCCCAAACACTCTCACTTTGATCTCATAACCATTTTAAAGATTTCTCTTCATTTTGTTCACGAATTGTGAAGCAAAACTTGTCAAATATTAAGGAAAGCAAAGATTGGAGGTAAATCCCGTTCTCAACCTCTAATCAAGGTTCTTTATTGAAATTCCCAAGATTTTTTTACTCTCAATTGTTGTTTTGAACTGAGTTTTAATTATAGTTTTGATTTAAGATCAAAATCTTGCAAAACTAAGGTTTAATTCTTGATTTTCAGAGTGTTGTTGATGAGCTCTGTTTTAGATGGATTATAATTGAGTTTTGAGGTGTTTCTGATGATGTAAAAGAGTTTTAATGATTTAGATCTTGAAATCCTTGAGATCATTGAGTTTTATGATAATTTTAGTTGTGTTTTTGAAGTGAATTGATGGTTAAATGTTTGTTGGAGATATAATGAAGGGTTTAGGTTGTTTTTTGATGTGATTTGATGAATATTAATGATTGGAAGTGTTAATTGTTGGCTGGGCATGGTTTAAGAAGCAATCGAATGAGTTTTCGGTTGTTTCGGATGGATAAATTGATGTTCTTTTGCTGGGCAATTAGTTTCTATTTAGTTGCTGGAGTTAGAATGCATTTTAATGCATTGGATCTCTGTTTTTGATGATCTAGAAGTAGAGGATTTTGATCCGGAAGCTAGCAAAGCGATTTTGGAAGCTTCGGACGAGTGATCTTTGAGTCGGCACGTGAAGTTTCGCGTATTGGTGAGTGGATGTGTTTTGAAGCTTTGTTAATCTTGGATACGAGGTGTTGGGAGGTTAGTTTAAGTTTGAAACACTTAGCTAATCTCGAAAGTAAGTATGGTTACTTGAACTCTTGGATTTTAGTTTGAAATGGACTTCATGGTTTATCATGATCATGTTTTGATAATGGTTGTTACTCACTGTTATGCATGGATTTAAGCATGGTTTTTCTTGTGTTTATCCCATGAAACGGTTTGGTTTGATACAAGATGGTATGATCTTGTATGAGATGGTTTTTTCTATTTAAAAGCATGTTTGATTTTGGGATATGAGATGATTTTTAACGATGCATTATAAGCAGTGAGTTAACATGGTTTTATGGGTATATTGGCAAGTGAATGATCTATTTTAAATATACGGATACGTTGGTCAACCAATAGGATGTGAGTGCACTATAATCTGTAAATTGTACGTGTGTCTAGCTACGTGACATAATAGGGGTGAGCCTATTGTGAGTCTATCACTATGGGTTAGGGGTGAGCCTAATTCCATTTGTATCCATTAACATGGAGGTGAGCCCATCATTGAGTATAGGGGTGAGCCTATACAAGTCCGTGTATCCGATATTGTTTGTAAAAGATATAGAGGTGAGTCTATCACAATGGATAGGGGTGAGCCTATGCCGAGATGTTAAAATCCAATATATGTGTTTATTGTTGCCCATGTATCATGATTATAATGAATGCATAATGGGTTATTGTGCATGAGATACTTGATGATGAGATGTTGCATAGGACAAATCTATGCATGTGAATTAAGCAAGTGAGGCTTAATGTGGATTTGCATTGTGAATAATGCATATGGCTAATGATACATGTGGAACATGGTTAAATAATGGTTTGCTTTGGTTTTGAAAGCTTGAATTGAGATTGAGCATGATATGGTTTCAATTTGTGTTTTAAAAACTGCATTGTTGATGTGTGTTGAGCTTTCCGTCACTAAACAAGAGTGCTTACGCTCTTTTTTCCAACAATGCAGATAATTAATCTTGAGGGCTGAGGAGTAGCAATTGAAAGCACCTAATTCGTCACTCAAACTCAAGTATGAACTTTGGTTATTTTAAATAAGTAGATTTTGGCAAAGGGGAAAGAACCTTGATTTATGAGATTTGTTTTAGAACTTCCTGGTTGAGATATGTTGATTTGTCTATTTGGGTTTGTAAAATGGCCCTTATATGTTGCTTGAGGAATAATGATGCTTTTTTCGTATGTTTAATGGTATTTCTCATGAGATACTCAAAGGATTTTTGCAGGCTAAACTACACATGGTTATCAATACGATTTCCCCGCATATCGATACACTTGGGCTATGTTTGAAGGGCGTACCGATACGCGAGAAGGGTATCAATACTTTTTTTCCCAATTGAGCTAATGTCTTCCCCCATACCGACACATGCCTTAGTGGTACCGATACTCAACCGTTGTTTTCAGTTAAAAACATCTTTGAAAGTATGAAAAGTTTCATTTTGGTCCCTTAATGTTGTATGTGCAATTGGATGAGTTTGGATGGTCCATTTGTGTTGAAATTTGACATGGAGACATGTTTCCTGACTATTAATGGATGGTAATCTTAAAATTGGATTGGTCCCTATATTTTGCTAAAATTACAATTTAGTCCTTAACTGTGTACCTTGTACATTTGAACCCCTAAACGAACTTCGATCGCTATGTCGTTTTCGTTTAAGTGATTTGTTAAACACATAGGACTTAACATACATCTAGAAAAAAAGGTCGTTAATCGAAGTTGGCTTTAGCGAGTTGGATCAGGTTTTCCCCGTGTAATCTTCTTAATTCGGGTCGGGCGTCTAGGACGGGCTAAGGGGGTTACATTTACTGGTATCAGAGCCAGGTTTGGAAAGAATTGGGATGATGGTAAGTTAATTTGGTGAGTTTTGATGCTTATATTGGTACTAATGGCATGTTGGGTGTGAAAAGCATGATTTTAGTGAAATGTGGTTGTTATACTATGCTTGGATGTTGTGAATTATATGTGAGTTAAATATGATCATATATTGATGACATGATGGTATTTTAAGTTGATTTTGTGTGATAATTGAGGTATGAATGGGGTACTCATTGCCAAAGCTACTGATAAAGGAAATTTTGTTTTGAGCAAACGAATTGAGTGACTTACGTCGTTCGTAGCGAAGCGCGATTGATTTTGTTGTTGTATTTGCATTATAGTACATTTCTTTCACCATGGGTCCGAGACGAAAGACGAGGGGTAATGCCCGAGTTGTGGCCAAGAATGATCTGGTTTTCCCCGTGTAATCTTCTAAGTTCGAGTCGGTCGTCTAGGACGGGCTAAGAGGTTACATTTGTTGGTATCAAAGTCTGGTTTTCAAAGAATTGGGGATGATGGTAAGTTAATTTGGTGAGTTTTGATGCTTATATTGGTACTAATGGCATGTTGGATGAGAAAAGCATGATTTTAGTGAAATGTGGATGTTATACTATGCTTGGATGTTGTGAATTGTATGTGAGTTAAATATGATCGTATATTGATGACATGATGGTATTTTAAGTTGATTTTGTGTGATAATTGAGGTATGAATGGGGTACCCATTGCCAAAGGTACTGATAAAGGACATTTTGTTTTGACCAAATGAATTGAGTGACATACGCCCTTCGTAGCGAAGCCTGATTGATTTTATTGTTGTATTTGCATTATAGTACATTTATTTCACCATGGGTCCGAGACGAGAGACGAGGGGTAATGCTCGAGTTGTGGCCGAGAATGCTCTGGTTTTCCCCGTGTAATCTTGTTAGTTCAGGTCGGGCGTCTAGGACGGGCTAAGGGGGTTACATTTGTTGGTATCAGAGCTACATTTTGAAAGAATTGGGGATGATGGTAAGTTAATTTGGTGTGTTTTGATGCTTATATTGGTACTAATGGCATGTTGGGTGAGAAAAGCACGATTTTAGTGAAATGTGGATGTTATACTATGCTTGGATGTTGTGAATTGTATGTGAGTTAAATATGATCGTATATTGATGACATGATGGTATTTTAAGTTGATTTTGTGTGATAATTGAGGTATGAATGGGGTACCCATTGCCAAAGCTACTGATAAAGGAAATTTTGTTTTGAGCAAATGAATTGAGTGACTTACGTCTTTCGTAGCGAAGCCTGGTTGATTTTATTGTTGTATTTGCATTATAGTACATTTCTTTCACCATGGGTCCGAGACGAGAGACGAGGGGTAATGCTTGAGTTGTGGCCGAGAATGGGCCGGAATAGCGAGTAGAGAATCTACCGCCTCCTCCTCTGGGTGGACCACCTGGAGGTGGTGAGACAGGAGTTGAGGGTGGAGCTGGTGCTGGAGGTGTTGCACCAGAGGGAGCACCGAGGCAAGGTGTTATGGATATAACAGTATTTGTACAAGCTATTGTTTGAGCCTTTCAAGCGGCAGTAGCTGGATTACATGCCGCTGCACCATAGCAGGGTGCCAATCCCGGATTGCCTATGGAGCGTTGAGTTTAGCGGGTTGAATCCTGAGGTGTCTAAGGCTTGGTTTGAGAGTACCAAGCGAATCTTGTGACAAATGAACTGTAATAATGTCTAGAAGTTGGGTTGTATAGTGTCATTGTTGCATGGAGATTCGTATACATGGTGGACGACTATCAAAGATGGGATGGAATAGGATGAAATTGATTGGGCCTTTTTCATGAATGTGTTCAAGAAAAGGTTCTTGGGGTCCATTATTTGGATGAGAAGAAGCGTGAATTCATGGCTCTAGCGCAGGGTAGTATGTCGGTTGGTTAGTATGAGGTGCAATTTTTGAGGTTGAGCCAGTATGCACCTTAGTTAGTACCAGACGAGCGGGCGAGGTGTGAACGTTTCCGCTATGGGTTGATAAGGGAAGTTAAGACATACATGCTAGCGGCTGAGTACACAGACTTTGATGTACTGGTCTCGCGAGGTAAGGATATAGAGCGAGTCTAGGGATGATGACTCGATCTGGAGGCCCTAGTTCAGGGAAGAGGAGTGCAGACCATGATAGTGGGCGTGATCATGGAAAAAGGCCATGAGATTGAGGTTATCAAAGGGATCATTGCCGGGGTGGTGGTGGTGGATCAGGCCGTGAATAGCATCGTCAAAATGTTGGTGCTTGTGCTTCAATTTACAACTTCAGGAGTTTCTTGGTTGTGGATTCACCCGAGTGAGTGTGTCACCTTGGGGTGCGCTGGTGTTGTTTGTAAAGAAGAAAGATGGGACAATACAGATTTGTATAGATTATCGGCAACTGAACAAGTTGACGATCAAAAACAAGTATCCATTGCCAAAGATTGATGATCTCTTTGATCGGTTTTGAGGAGCCTCAGTGTATTCTAAGATTGATTTGAGGTCAGGGTATTACCGATTGAAGGTGAAGGATGTGGAAGTACCTAAGACAACTTTTCGGAAAAGATACGGGTATTATGAGTTCTTAGTGATGCCTTTTGGATTAAGCAACGCACCTGCTGCTTTCATGGACATGATGAATCGTGTATTCCATGAATTTTTGGATCAGTTTGTGGTAGTGTTCATCGATGACATCCTTGTGTACTCTCGTACTGAGGAGGATCATGATAGACACTTAATGATAGTGTTGCAAATGTTGTTGGAGAACCATCTTTATGCTAAGCTTAGGGTATTCGTGTTGATCCACATAAGATAGAGGCAATGATGAATTGGAATGTGCCTAAGTCGGTGACAGAGGTGCGAAATTTTCATGGCTTGGCTGGATATTACCGTAGGTTTGTCAAAGGTTTCTCGAAGATTGCTGCACCTTTGACCAAGTTGTTGCAGAAGAATGTTCTCTTTGAGTGGACAGATGCGAGGCAACAAGCTTTTGAGAAGCTGAAAGAAGCTTTGACGCAAGCTCCTGTCTTGATTCAACCTGAGTCTTGTAAGGAGTTTGTAGTCTATAGTGATGTGTCCTATGTCGGTTTGGGCTACGTGTTGATGCAAGAGGGTAAGGTAGTGGCATATGCATCTAGATAGTTGAAGGTGTATGAGCGTTACTACCCTACTCATGATCTTGAGCTCGTGGCTATTGTGTTTGCTTTGAAGATTTGGAGGCATTACCTTTTTGGTGAGAAGTGTGTGGTATTCACAAATCATAAGAGTTTGAAGTATCTTATGTCTCAAAAGGAGTTGAATCTTAGGCAACGACGATAGGTGGAATTGCTTAAGGATTATGATCTGTCGATTGAGTAACATCTTGGGAAGGCCAATGTTGTGGTCGATGCTTTGAGCAGGAAGGTGGCTGTGGAGTTGAGGGTGATGTTTGCTCGCTTGAGCATATCGCGAGATGGTGGTCTGGTTGCCGAATTGCAAGTGAAACCATCATTGATTCAGTTAATCAAGGATAAGCAATTGCTTGATGATTCTCTTGTCCCTCACGTTCAGGATATTGCGGATGGCAAGCCTTCGAATTTCAGTTTCAATGACGATGGTGTTCTGTGTTTTGGGAGTCGGATAGTGGTGTCGAATGATGCTTACTTGAGGCGCACTATTTTGACTAAAGCTCATAGTAGTCCTTTCGCTATGCTCCCTAGTAGTACGAAGATGTATCATGGTTTGAATGATAAGTATTATTGGGTGGGGTTGAAGAAGGATGTTGCCGAATTTTTTGGCAAATGCATGGTTTGTCAGCGAGTGAAGGCTGAACATCAGGTTCCTTCTGGGTTGTTGCATCCTTTGAAAATCCCAGAATGGAAGTGGGAAAGGATTACCATGGATTTTGTGTCTGGTTTGCCTTTGTCACCATCGAAGAAGAATTCTATTTTGGTTATTGTTGATCGCCTTACGAAGTGTGCACATTTCTTGCATGTGCATACTACGTTAACATTGGTTAAGGTAGCTGAGCTGTATATTGTTGACATTGTGTGTTTGCACGGGGTGCCAATGTCTATAGTGTCATATAGAGATCTGAGGTTCACATCGAGGTTTTGGGAATGTTTGCACCAAGTCTTGGGTACACGGTTGAATTTCAATACTTCTTATCATCCTCAGAGGGATGGACAGTCAGAGCGTGTTATCCAAGTGCTTGAGGACATGTTGAGATTCCGCGTTATTGATTTCCAAGGTTCTTGGGAGAAGCACTTGTCTTTGGTTGAGTTTGCTTACAATAATAGTTACCAGGCAAGCATTAAAATGGCACCATACGAGGCTTTGTATGGGAGGAAGTGTAGAACTCCACTTTGTTGGGCAAAAACAAGGCAAAAGTTGGTTTCGGTGCCGAACTTAGTTAAAGGAACCACTGAGAAGGCGAAGCTCACTTGTGAGCGTTTGAAAGTAGCATCGGATCGGCAAAAGTCTTACGCGGATTTGAAGCGTAAGGAGATTGAGTTCGCAGTTGGCGAACATGTGTTTTTGAAAGTATCACCTTGGAAGAAGGTGATGAGATTTGGGCGTAAGGGTAAGCTTAGCCCGAGGTTTATTAGACCATATGAGGTGGTGGAGCGAGTGGGTCATGTGGGTTATCGGTTGCGGTTGCCTCTCGAGTTGGGAAAGATCCATGATGTGTTTCTTGTTTCGATGTTTCGGAGGTATAGATCGGACGCTTCACATGCGATGCATGTTGAGGAGATAGAGGTGAACCCAGATTCGTCCTATGATTAGGAACCAGTGAAGATCCTTGATTCGGGCAGTAAAGTTCTTCGTGGAAAAATTTGTAGAACTTGTGAAGGTGTTGTGGCGACACCGAAGAGTTGAGGAGGCCACGTGGGAAAGCAAAGCAGACATGTTGAAGCAGTTTCCGCACCTTTTTCCTTCAGGTAAAATTTCGATGACGAAATTTCCTCAGTGGGGGAGAGTTGTAACTCCCTGATTTTGGGCCTAGGTGTTTTAGACATCGGATCGGGCAGGTCAGAAACAATTTGAATTGTATTAGGTGGTTCAGGGAAATAAAGGCTCGGGATAGGATAAAAATATGACAAAAATTGCTAAAATCCTCTAAAATTATGTTTAAGAGATTGGTCAAATAAATTTTACGAAATGAGTTTTGTAAGTGGTACATTTTGGGCAGTGACCAAAATGTAAAGTTTTAAAACTATGGAAAAATGCAAATTTCAAAAGAGGAGTCAAAATCTTAGAATATTTATGGAGCTTTTGTGCAATTACACCTTTCCTTAATTTGACAAGTGTTTTAAATGAATCTTAAATAATTGTTTAAAAAGGGGATTTTATTTATTTATTATATAAAATCATAAATTTGGAGGTTTCATTTACGTAACTAAGTTTTCACTCTTCATTTTCAGCAAAATACCTTTCTAAAGCCTTTTCTCCAGATTTCTTTTCTCCTAAACACTCCCACTTTCATCTCATAACCATTTTAAAGATTTCTATTCATTTTCTTCAAGAATTGTGAAGCAAAACTTGTCAAATCTTAAGGAAAGCAAGGATTGGAGGTAAATACCGTTCTCAACCTCTAATCAAGGTTCTTTATTGAAATTCCCAATATTTTTGACTCTCAATTGTTGTTTTTAACTGAGTTTTAATGATAGTTTTAATTTAAGATCTAAATCTTGCAAAACTAAGGTTTAATTCTTGATTTTTGGAGTGTTGTTGATGAGCTCTGTTTTAGATGGATTATAATTTAGTTTTGAGGTGTTTATGATGATGCAAAAGAGTTTTAATGATTTAGATCCCGACATCCTTGAGATCCTTTAGTTTAATGATAGTTTTAGTTGTGTTTTTGAAGTGATTTGATGGTTAAAAGTTTGCTGGAGATATAAGGAAGGGTTTAGGTTGTTTTTGATTTGATTTGATGAATATTAATGATTGGAAGTGTTAATTATTGGCTGGGCATGGTTTAGGAAACAATTGAATGAGTTTTCGGTTGTTTCAGATGGGTAAATTGATGTTGTTTTGCTGGGCAACGAGTTTGTGTTTAGTTGCTGGAGTTAGACTGGATTTTAATGCATTGGATCTCTATTTTTGATGATCTAAAAGTAGAGGATTTTGATCTGGAAGCTAGCGAAGCGATTTTGGAAGCTTCAGACGAGTGATCTTCACGTCGGCACGTGAAGTTTCGTGTATCGGTGAGTGGATGTATTTTAAAACTTTGTTAAGCTTCGATACAAGGTATTGGTAGGTTAGAGTAAGCTTGAAACTCTTAGCTAATCTCGGAAGTAAGTATGGTTACTTGAACTCTCAGATTTCGGTTTGAAATGGACTCCATGGTTTATCATGCTCATGTTTTGATAATGGTTGTTACTCACTGCTATGTATGGATTTAAGCATGGTTTTGCTTGTGTTTATCCCATGAAACGGTTTGATACAAGATGGTATGATCTTGTATGATATGGTTTTTGCTATTTAAAAGTGTAAAACCAATTAATTGATTTTGATCTAACAAAAGACTTAAGGACTAAATTGAAAAATGGAAAATGAATTTTTAAGTCCTCAAAACCTCTCTATGTATTTAAAGAAAAATGATTAAGTCAAAACCACAACTTGTCAAATATTTTTCTAAGTGTTTATCAAGCCAAAAGTTTGATTGTTGGAAAATCCTTAGTGAAGCTAAGGTAGTGTATGTAGAGTTTGATTGAAACTTGAACCACTCTAAATCCCCTTGTCTAGCATTTTTAATTTTCCACTCTACCACCAAAAGTTCTAAAAATCCAATTCACTCATCTCTTGGCTTATATCGTTTCATTGATCCACTCAATAATTGGTATCAGAGCCTACCTCTTAGAAGGATTAACAACCACATAAGAAGTTCCTAGGAAGAGTGTGATCAACCACAAAAGAATCCATGGCATCTACCTCCAGGTCAAACATGTACAAGTCTCAATCAACCACCAAACCGCCTTTCTTCAACAGTGATAACTACCCTTTTTGGAAGAACCAGATGCGCCTCTTCATTAAATCCAACGATTATCTAGTTTGGGATGCCATTGAAGATGGTCCCTCTATTCTGATGAAGAGAGACGACGATGGAAGATTGGGGCCAAAGAAGAAAAATGAGATGAGTGAAGAAGAGAGAATGAAGATTCAAATCAATGATAAAGCTCTTCACATGTTGTTTTTCTCTTTCGGCCTCGACATTTACTCCAAAGTTTCCTCCATCGAAAGTGCTAAGGAAGTGTGGGATACACTTGAGACTACTTATGAAGGAACAAGTGATGTGAAGGAGATAAAGATTGGAATTCTCAATCTTAGCTATGAGAATTTCAAAATGGAGCCCGACGAAACCGTGTCAAAGATGTTCGATCGTTTCTCAACAATCGTCAACAAGCTAAAGGGTTTTAGAGAGATAATCTCGGAAGACAAACTTGTCGAAAGCTGCTCTACTCACTTTCCGAGTCTTGGGATGGGAAGAGAACTGCCATCATTGAGGCCAAAAATTTGAAGACACTCAAGCTTGATGAGCTAGTGGGTTCTCTCCTAACTCATGAGAAAATGAAGCAAGGAAGGGAAGATGAAAGGAAGAAGGGAGAGAGAAGAGTGGAGAAGCTTGAGGTAGATAAGAAGAAGAAGATAGGAGTGGCTCTCAAAGCTTCTCTACATAAGGAGAGAACTTCTAGTGAGGAGGAAGACCTAGAAAAAATGGCTATGATAGCCAAAAGCCTCTCATGGTTTATGAGGTCCAACCGAGGTAGAAAGATTCAAAGAAAAATGGACTTCAAAACCAAAAACAAAGAAGAAGAGAGGGATCAAATCATTTGCTTTGAGTGCAAAAAATAGGGTCATATTCGTTCGGAGTACCCTCAACTCAAGAAGAAGAGCTTTGGGAAGAAGAAGAAGCTCAAAGCCAAGCTTGCTACTTGGAGTGATGAGGAGTCATCCGAGGATGAGGAACACGAAGTTGCCAACCATTGCCTCATGGCTCTTAAGGAGGATTCCTCCATGGTAACCTCTAACTCAACATCTTTTGATTTTTCATTTGATGAATAGCATGATGCTTATGATGAGTTACAAGAGGTATATGATGAGTTAGTTGAGAGGTATAAAGAGTCGGTAATGAGAAATAAAAAGATTATTTCGGAATTAAATGCTAAAAATGACTCACTTTCTCAAGCTAACTTATATTCTTTCAAGATGAAAATGTAGATTTAAACAATCTTATTTCTCAATGCAATAGTGAACACCATAGGGTGTTAGATGAGCTTAACAAGCTCAATGAGTCTTTCAAAAATTTTGGTAATGTGAAAAATTATATAGGTGAATCCTCTAGAACTAACCAACCTAAGAGAAAAGACATATAACTACAAACAAAGTGGCTTCCATAGGCATAATAGAACTAAGAAAATTAGAAGTGTATGGATTCCTAAGAAACTCATCAAGTCTAATAATGTTGTTGCTATGTCACCTTTTGATTTTTCATTTGTTGGTATTAGAGCCATGTTAACGAATAATTGGGGCTTGGTAAGTGGTGATTGTATGTAGTTATGAATGTTTGTGATTTTGCGGTGAAATCATGATGTGTGGTTATTGATGTGTGGTTCAGTTCAGATGGAGTTGTGATGCTATGCTGTGTTTGGGGTATAGTTGGGGATCCCATTGCCATATCATTACTAATGAGAAGAATTGTTTTCAAAAAAGAGCTTGAGTACTTGGATTACATACCTTATTATGCCTAATTGGTTTTATTGTATTATGTCAGTTGCATTGTTTTATTTTGGGGCCACATAGAGAGCTTAGAATCAATACCCGTTATACGGCTAAGAACGAGAATGTGGAGAATGCTGAGGATCTACCTCCTCCTCCCCCTAGTGGACCACCTGGTGGTGGTGGAGCTGGGGTTGGTGTTGCTGGAGTTGGTGCTGGGGTTGCTGGACCTGAGGGAGTTTAGGGGAAAGCTGTTCTTGATATGTCTGTTTTGATACAAGCTATTGCTGGGGCTTTCCAGGCAGCAGTAGCTGGATCTCATGGAGCTGCACCTCAGGATGGTGCTAATGTGAGATTGTCGTTGGAGCGTCTCCGTAGTCTTGGAGGGACTGAGTTTAGAGGGTTGACCCCGGAAGGTTCCGAGTCTTGATTGGAAAGCACCAAGAGGATACTTGGACAGTTGAATTGCAACAATGTTCAGAAGTTGGGATGCATTGTATCCTTGTTGCATGGTGATGCATATACGTGGTGGACAACCACAATTGCGAGAATGGAAGATGATGATGTAACTTGGACATTCTTCTTGAATGTGTTCAAGCAAAAATATTTGGGAGTTCGCTACCTCGATGAGAAAGAGAGGGAATTCATGTCCCTTGTGCAAGGGAGCATGACGGTAGCGGAGTATGAGGTGCAATTTGTACGCCTAAGCCAATATGCACCTGAGCTGATTTCTAGAGAGCGAGAAAGATGTGAACGATTCCGTTACGGGCTGGTGTCGGATGTGAAAACCTATATGCTCACAGCCAATTATACTGATCTCGATGTCTTGGTCACTCGAGCCAAGGACATTGAGTTGAATCTTGGTTTGGCGAGTCTAGCAGAAGGATCTAGCTCAGGGAAGCGAGCTACAGAGCGTAATCTTGGTAGAGATAGCTATAAGAGGCATAAGGATAGGAGACCACATGGTGCTATTAGACGCAGGGGTGGTAACCTTGGGAGAGGTCAGCAAGGACCCAATGCTTTCTTGAGGACTCCCGAGTGTAACCGGTGTGGTAGGAGACATGCTCGTGAGTGCTGGGGTAATCTTGGTACGTGTTGGAACTGTGGTAATTGAGGGCATATGAAGAAAGATTATCCTCAGCCGTTGAGAGAAGGTCAGGCTCCGGTGAGAGTAGCTGAGCCACAGAGAGGTCGTCGGCGCGACTGTGGTAATTTCCAGCGCATAGATAAGGGTGGAAGGAATGTAGCACATGTGGTGGCCGTTCAACCTAAGGGTGGTGGCCAGGCTCGAGTGTACGCTCATCTAGAGAGGAGGAATGACACGGACATGATCGCAGGTACCTTTACTTTGCAATCATTTTCATTACTTTCTTTGATTGATTCTGGATCTATACACTCGTATATTTTGCGTGAACATGCTAAAATACTTGATTTGCCTATTGAGTCTTTGGATGTGTGTATGTGTGTGACTAGTTCCTTTGGTGAGACGGTTGTAACAAGAAGGTTGTATAGGAGATGCCCCTTAGTGGTGCAAGATCATGTGTTTCTTGTTGATCTCATGGAATTGCCATGTTATGGTTTTCATGTAATTCTCGGCATGGATTGGCTTGTTGAGCATAGAGTCGTTGTGGATTTTGAAAGCAAGCGAGTTTCGCTGAAACTAGCGGATGATTATAAGGTTGTGGTGGTGGGAGAAAATGCGAAGTTTCTATCTAATGTTGTGTCGACGCTTGAAGCAAGCTGGATGTTGCGTCAAGGATGTGAGGCTTATCTAGCCTTTTTTATGAATCCTAGTACAAAGGAGGTTCGCGTATAGGATATAAGGATCGTGTGTGAGTTCCCTGGAGTGTCTCCAGAGGAATTACCTGGTTTACCGCCTAGTCGAGAGGTTGAATTTGGAATTGAGCTGTACGAGAATTCAACTCCGGTGCCCATTGCTCCTTATCTCATGGCACCCAAAGAGTTGAAGGAGTTGAAGACACAACTTCAAGAGTTGCTGGACCGAGGCTTTATTCGGCCTAGTGTGTCACCTTGGGGTGCACCGGTCTTTTTTTTAAAAAGAAAGATGGCACGATAAGGATGCGCATTGATTATCGTCAGTTGAATAAGTTAACCATAAAAAACAAGTATCCTTTGCCGAGGATCGATGATCTCTTTGATCAGTTTCGAGGACCGGCTGTGTTTTCAAAGATAGATTTGAGGTCAGGATACTATCAGTTAAAGGTGAAAGATGTTGACGTGCCGAAAACAGCCTTTCGAACGTGGTATGGGCATTATGAGTTTCTAGTAATGCTGTTTGGGTTGACTAATGCTCCTGCTGCTTTCATGGACATGATGAATAGGGTGTTCCATGAATTCTTGGACAAGTTCGTTGTGGTGTTCATTGATGATATCCTTGTGTACTCTTGTACTGAGGAGGAGCATGAAGGTCATTTGAGGATCATTTTGCAAGCGCTGTTGGAAAATCAGCTTTATACTAAGCTAAGCAAATGTGAGTTTTGGCTAAAAGAAGTTGTTTTCCTTGGTCATGTGGTTTCTGCTGAAGGGATTCAAGTTGATCCTCAGAAGATTGTGGCGGTGATGAATTGGAAGCCTCCTAGATCTGTCCATGAGATTTGTAGTTTCCTTGGGTTGGCAGGTTACTATCAAAGGTTCGTGGATGGATTTTCTAAGATTGCCGCCCCTTTAACGAAGTTATTACAGAAGGATGTCAAGTATGAGTGGACGGAAGCTAGATATCAAGCTTTTGAGAAGCTAAAAGTAGCTTTGACGCAAGCTCCTATCTTGGTTCAACCTGAATAAGGGAAAGAGTTTGTGGTGTATAGTGACGTATCCTATGTTGGGTTGGGGTGTATGTTAATGCAAGAGGGTAAGGTAGTGGCTTATGCGTCACGACAGTTGAAAGTGCATGAGTGCAACTATCCTACACATGACATTGAGCTAGCAGCAGTGGTTTCTGCTTTAAAGATCTGGAGACATTATCTATATGGTGAGAAGTGTATTGTGTACACAGATCATAAAAGTTTAAAGTATTTGATCTCTCGGAAAGAGTTGAATCTTAGGCAATGACACTTGGTTGAGTTGCTTAAGGATTACGATCTAACGATCGAGTATCATCCGGGGAAGGCCAATGTTGTGGCCGATGCTTTGGGTAGGAAGGGGGTGGTGGAGTTGAGAGCGATGTTTGCTAGCTTGAGCATATCGGGGGATGGTGGTCTTGTTGCTGAGTTGCAAGTGAAACCATCTCTAGTTCAGTTGATAAAGGACAAACAGCTGATGGATGATTCTTTAGTGCCACATGTTCAGGAGATTGCAGAAGGTGGGCCATCGGATTTCTGTTTCAATGATGATGGTGTTTTATGTTTTGGGAGTCAGATAGTGGTGCCGAATGATGTTGAGTTGAGGCGCGCTATTCTTACTGAAGCTCATAGTAGTCCTTTTGCTACGCACCCTGGTAGTACAAAGATGTACCGTGATTTGAAGGATGAGTACTATTGGGTGGAATTGAAGAAAGATGTCGTTGAGTATGTCAGTAAATGCATGGTTTGTCAGCGAGTTAAGGTGGAACATCAATATCCCCCAGGATTGTTGCAGTCGTTAAGGATTCCTGAATGGAAGTGGGAGAGGATCACCATAGACTTTGTGTCTGGTTTGCCTTTATCGTCGTCAACGAAGAATTCTGTTTGGGTGATTGTGGATCACCTTACGAAGTGTGCGCATTTCTTGCCTGTGCATACTACGTACACCTTGGATAAGCTTGCAGAACTGTACATTGCTGAGATTGTACGGTTGCATGGAGTGCCAAAATCTATATTATCGGATAGAGATACGAGGTTCACCACAAGGTTTTAGGAGTGTTTGCATCAAGCTTTAGGAATGCGGCTGAATTTCAGTACTTCTTATCATACGCAGACGGATGGACAGTTTGAGCATGTTATCCAAGTGCTTGAGGATATATTGAGGTGTTGTGTTGTTGAATTTCAAGGCTCTTTGGAGAAGCACTTGCCTTTGGTGGAGTTTGCTTATAATAACAGTTACCAGAAAAGTATTCAAATGGAACCTTCTGAAGCTTCATACGAGAGGAAGTGCAGAACTCCTCTTTGTTGGCCTGAAACGGGACAAAAGTTGGTCTCGATGCCAGATTTGTTAAAAGGAACCACCGAGAAGGTGAAGCTCAATTGTGAGCGGTTGAAGGCAGCCTCGGATCGGCAAAAGTCTTACGCGGATTTGAAGTGTAAGGAGATAGAATTTGCTGTAGGTGATTGTGTGTTTTTGAAAGTTTCACCTTGAAAGAAAGTGATGAGGTTTGGCCGGAAGGGCAAGTTGAGCCCAAGGTACATTGGACCATACGAGGTGATAGAACGTGTGGGTCCTGTTGCCTACAAGTTGAGGCTACCTCAAGAGTTAGAAAAGATACATAATGTGTTTCATGTATCCATGCTTCGGAGATATAGATCGGATATGTCGCATGTTATGCATGTGGAAGAGGTTGAGTTGAATCCAGATTTGACGTATGATGAGGAACCGATTGAGATTCTAGATTCGGATAGTAAGGTTTTCCGAGGTAAGACCATCGAGCTGGTTAAAGTCTTGTGGAGACATCGTGGTGTAACGGAAGCCACTTGGGAAATGAAGGAGGACATGAAGAAGAAATTTCCTTACCTTTTTCCTCCAAGTAAATTTCGAGGATGAAATTTCTTAAGGGGGAGAGTTGTAAGTCCCCGATTTTGGGCCTAGATGTTTTAGAGTTGGAATTGGACCGGTCGAGAACCGTTCGAACCTTTAAGGGAGATTTAGGGAACACCTAGTTCGGGATGCTTTACAAATTTGGAAAAATATCTAAAAATCCTCATTTATTATATGAATGATTATGGTGAAAACAATTTTACAAAATAAGGTTTGGAAATACTACATTTCAGTGTAGTGACCAAATCGCAGTTTTTGTAAAAGTGGAATAGTGACTGTTTTGTAAAGGATTGAAACTTTGAATCTTTAAAGAGCTAATTTAACCAAAATGTTTTTAATCAGATTTTTCTTTATTTTGGGTGATTTTATTAATGTTTTAATTAAGGGAAATGAGGATTATTAAAAAGGAAAAACTATCTTTGACTTTTCATAACTACCTTACGTTAGTTTTCTCTCATTTCATTTTCTCTCAATTTCTTTTCAACCAAACACATTTCCTCATTCAATTAGCCTCTGATTTTCATTCATTTTGATGAGATTTCAATCTCCTTTTGATTCCTAATCTTTTCCTCATCAAATCCTCTTGTTTTCACATTGGATTTTCAAGAAAACTTTCCCAAATCAAGGAGAAATCAACCATTAGAGGTAAGCTTCGTCCTTCTCCTCTAATGATCAATTCTTTACTGAAATTCCCAAGTTATCAATCATTTGTTAATGATTTTGAGTTGCTTTAATGTTAGAAACATGAAATTGTGTTAAAACTCAAGATTTTTGGAGAGATCTTGATGATTTTCGTGGTTGTTCGTTGGGCTCTGTTTTGAGGTTGTTTTCTAATGTATTTTGGATTGTAATTGATGTTATAAATGAGGTTTTATCAAACAAATTCCGAATAGGTTTGGATTCCTAAGTTGTGCATGCTAGAATGGTAGTTTTTGGGGTGGTTTTGGTGTTCTGTTATAGCTGGAGGTATAAGGACGAGTTTATGGTGATTTTTGGTGTTGATTGATGTTTAGAAATGTTTAGAAGTGATAGATCTTGGCTGGGCTTTGTTGTTGAAGAGTTTGGAGGCGATTTCGGTTGTTTTTGGTGGCCGAAATGAGGATCTTGAGTAGAGTAGTGGGTTTAGATGTGTGGCTGATGATTTCAATGCATGATGATACATTAATCCTATGCTCTTACATGTTATGAATAGGGGAATCAACTTCAGACGCCTATGGTGTTGATCCGGGAGTGCCGGGAGCTTAGATAGCGCTTCGGCGAGCAAGCGAAACATAATCGGTGAGTGCAAATGGTTTTAGAAGTCCTTGAGGGACAAAGAAACAAGGTTTAGGGATTTAGGATAGGTTTGAAACACCATCCTAAGTCCAGAAGTAAGTATGGCTAGATTTGCTCTCAATTATGTGGTTGTTACCCTAAAAAATGCTTTTACATGCTCTTGCTTTGAGATAGACAAATTCCTACTGTTTTTATGCATGATTTGTAGCATGAGATGATGCTTGAAGAGATTTCATGAGATAGCATGTTGCATTGATGAGTTTTTGAGATTTTGATTTAATGAAGCATGTGTTTTGATTTTGAAATGAGATGGGAAAGATTTGAGAAATGTTGCATGAAAAACAGTAGGTGAGATGATTTTTGACATAATATATTGGCATAGAAGATGAGATACTTACCGGATATAATTGATCGATCAATAGGATGAGAGTGCACAATAAACTAAAAATTCGTACGTTCTATTTGGATTCAATCCAAAGGGAGAGACCAATGATGGGCATTCCATCGGGTAGGACTTGGTGAAAAACCCAAGCTTTTTGGCGATTAGAGATACTACCTTGAAAGACCGATGATGGGCATTCCATCAGGTAGGACTTGGTGAAACACCCAAGCTTTCCGGTGATGAGAGATTCCACCGGGTTAGGACTTGACCTTGAGTCAAGCTAATCCACATATCTGAGTAATGATGAAATGTGAAATGCCAATAAAAAATATGGAAATGTATTTGATTCACATGTACCAAAAGAAGTGATGTTTTATGCTCTGAGAAATGCATATGAGAGTATGGTATGAAATGTTTTTCTTTTCATTTATCATGTGTATGGCTTTGCCATGAGATTTTTATTGGTTTAATGCATGAGATAGAATAGAGGTACATGTGGTTTCAAATGAAGATGTTTCTTTGAAATGGTTTTCAAGCATGAGATAGAATGAGCATGTTGTTGAAAAAGGCTTTTAAGAAAGTGTTTAGAAAAATGCATTATTGTGTTGGTTTACTTTAGAGCATGCCTCACTAAGCAAACATGCTTACGCTCTCTTTTACCAATAATGCAGATAATTGAAGTGATTTTGGGCAGCAAAAAGGTTAAGAACATCCAAGGAAGTGCAAAGCTCATGTATGGTGATGTTTTACATACTTTAGTTTTTATATTTGGCAATGGGGCTCCAAGGTTGTACTTGGGAGGTGTGTTTTGAATTCCCTTAGTTTGTGGCAAGTTTGTGTTGGATTTTGAAGGTTGTAATTGGTCTTATATGGTTTGCTTGATGATTGAAGTTTATATTTGGTTTTATGACTAGGAAGCATGCCTTTAGTTTGAATGTTCATGTGTTTGATGCCATGCTTAGCTTAAGCTTCTCAAACATGTTCTCTAATGTCTAAACAAGTTGTTGGTATATTGTGGAATGTTTTGCAGCATGTTTGATAGTGTTAAGATGTGAAAAACCAGCAATTAATGCTGTTGCAGGGCAGGGTGTATCGAAACACCCTAATCTGTTTCGAAACAGGGGCCCGAAATGGTCGTAGTGTTTCAGAAAGGATGAAGGTGTTTCGGACACTTTGGCTACTGGAGAGGCCTGTTCCGGTACTGGTCTCGGAACGCACCTGAGTACCGAAACGGTCAACACCGTTTCAATATGGGCGTTTCGGTACGAAGGTCAGCGTTCCAGAACAGTGGACCGTTGGTCTGTTCATTTGAATTGTTTCAGGTTTTCAAGTTTTACAATTTAGTCCTAAATGTTGTGCTTGCAATTGCTTTAGCTTGGAATGTTCTTTTAAGCTGAAATTTGACAGAGAGGCATGTAATTCGACTAATTACACATTGGTAAACTTAAAATCTGCAAAGTCCTTATATTTTCCAAAATTTACATTTTGGTCCCTAGAAGTGTAATTCATGCAATTGAGTCCTTAAATGATTTCCGATCGCTGTGCTTTTCTCTCCTATGTTTCCTGAGTAATCACATAGGCTTAATGCGCATCTAGAAAAGATAAAAAGGAAAAAAGGGTCGTTAATCAAGGTTGACTTTCGGGTTGACTTTGGTTTTCCCCGTCTAATCTTCGTAGTTCGGGTCAATCGTCTAGGCCGGGCTAAGGGGGTTACAAAACCGAGTAATGATTATGCCACTTTTAAAGAAAACACCATATGAGATTTTAAAATCTAAAAAGCCTAACATTAGCTATTTTCATCCATTTGGTTGCAAGTGTTTTGTTTTAAACAATGGAAAAGATAACTTAGGTAAATTTGATGCTAATAGTGATGAAGCTATTTTCTTAGGTTATTCCTTAAACTCTAAAGCCTATCGTGTATTTAATAAGAGAACTTTAGTAGTAGAAGATTATATTCATGTTGTATTTGATGATAACCTCTTCCGAGAAGGATTCTTGTGATGATGATGATGTAGGAATCCTTGATGCATTTGATGGAGGACAAACTTCAAAGGAAGATGAGATTCCAACGAAAGAAGATGCGCAAGATCCACCTCTTGAAGCCTTGAAGGACTTGGCTCTTGAGGAAAAGGAGGTGAGCTACCCAAGGGAGTACAACTATGTCAAAAGGTGGTGAAATCTTGGGTGATCCATACATGGGGGTAACTACTAGATCTTCTCTCAAACTTATGAACCATGTTGCTTTTATTTCATGAATTGAGCCTAAGAATATAAAAGAAGCATTAAAAGATGCTTTTTGGATTATGGCTATCCAAGAAGAGTTAAATCAATTTGAGAGAAGTAATGTATGAACGTTAGTTGAAAGGCCTAGTAATCAATCTACTATAGGAACTAAATAGGTTTTTAGGAACTCAAGAAGAGGGAATTGATTTTGATGAAACTTATGCACCCGTAGCTAGAATGGATTCGGATTACTTCCTTGATATAAAAGTCAGCTAATTTAGGGAGTCTGTAGTCCATTCTAACCAGTATAAAATTAGATGACTTCGTGAAACGATCTAAAATGACCCATATGGAAACATGATTCTTAGGAGTTAACGGTAGATCATTAACACAATCCATAGTGATCTTTTACCACTTCCATTTTGATGGATCGATAGGCTGCAATAATCCGGTAGGAGCACAATGTTCTTCCTTAACACGTTGACACGTGAGACATCTGGAAATGAAATCAACTATGGCTTGCTTCATGCCTAGCCACCAATAGAGTTCACGTAGGTCCTTATACATCTTCACAGTCCCGGGATGAACAGAAAAAGAACTCGAATGAGTTTCAGAGAGAATATCAATGCGAAGAGATTCATCATTAGTTACACAAACTCGACAATGAAAACACAAGAGTCCTTCCGAATTAATTCTGAAGTCAGGGTGGTCCAATAGCTTAGAGACAATAGATTGATGCTCAGGATCTTGCTCTTGCTAACCCTTGATTCGCGAAACGATGGTAGACTTTACTTGAAGTTCATCTACAAGACAACGATGCTCTCTGATGTCGGAAGTGAGCGTTAACTGCTCGAGGGGCTACAATATGGAAATGTTACATTAAGTTAATGTACCAAACAATACATATAACTTAAAATTTATTGTCGATGCTTACCAGTCGAAGGTTTGCGGCTAAGTGCATCAGCTACAACATTGGCCTTGCCCGGATGGTAATCAATGTCAAGATCGTAATCTTTAAGGAGTTCCATATGTTGGAGTATGCCCAAAGACCAATCATATGATGATTGAATAGACATACTATTTTACTAGATTTATCAAGTAATGGCATTGCCGTTATTATCATTTGGTATGTTTCTGTGCATCAAACTAACCATTGGATAATAATGTCCATACAATAATACGATTATTGTTAAATAGGATCCTTAGTCGAATATTATTACGGGTTTGGATAGTGATAATATATAAAGACTAATATGTAGTTGATGACAAGCGTTGTCATTGCCATAGATATGTCAAAATCAACACATAAGTATTTGTTAGAGAACAACATATTGGATTGACCCGCTATGAGCATGTTTCTTGGGTAATTATGTGACAGTCATAACATTGCTCATGATAAACATATGTATAATCCTCAGACTTGAGATCAACATGATTTCAACATAAAGATTTACGTATTTTGACATAGTCAAACGTGTGTCGTAACTGACTATATTATAAAGACTGATGATTGGATACGTGATGACCTATGTAGTGAAATATGGTTGATCAAGAAAGGATTTGTCCCTCCTACATAATGGGAGAAATATCTTCGGCCACTTGATTGAGTGAGATTAGAAAATGCATGACCATGCTCGAATATTATGATATGATATATCATAGAGATTCGTTTATCATAATCTACTAAAGACATCAAGAAACACTAGATGGACATCGCAAGTGTGACTAACCCATGACTTGTGTTCATCTAAGATATAAAGGACAACAGGATGAAATACATAAAGGAAGTTTATTCAAGAATTAGGAAAGTCAAACCATGACTTCATGCAACTTAGGTATCAATGATGTATTGCTAGATGCCACTCATTGATTGTAAAATTAGAACAGTTCTAATTTTGCTGCTAACGTTGCATGAACTTACAAGGGTTACACCCTTCGAATGAAACGAACAAAAATTGGAAACCATACTCCCTATTTTAGGGAGGTTGCCGAAAATCCCCTCTAGGATAAGGGAAATCGGCAACTCCCTTAAATGAGAATAATATTGGATAAATATTGTATTTATCAAATATTATTTAGAGTATGGAAAATATTTAGAGACTTAAATATTATAGAATAAGATTCTAGAAATTTAAATATATATTTGGAATTTATATAATGTATATTTAATTCCAAGTTTATGTAGAATTAGATTCCACATAATTAAAAACATATATTTAAATATATTTAAATCCAAGTAAAGATAGAATGAGATTCTATATAATAAAAATATATATATTTGTATTAAATATAATGTATATTTAAATCTATGTTTTATGTAGAATAAGATTCTACATAATTAAATATATATATTTCATTTAATATTAATAAATATAATGTATATTTAATATAAACCAATTTCAAGTAGAATTAGATTCTATGAATTTTGGTTGAACATGGATTTATGGAATTCAACTAGAATTAAGTCTCTGAATACTATTTAAAGGGACAAGGGCTAGCAACCAAATCATCCCTATTCCTCCTCTTGAAGATTTCGACAACACCCCTAGGGATTCCCCACTGGAATTCGACATATCCCAGAAAGCTCTCTGAGAAGCTGTTCGATATTTTTCTGGTGTTCTACTTGCCCCCTGGAAAATCCCTGAAGGTTCCCTTGCTCGATTGCAAGTCTCAGTTGAACTCCTGGTCGATTTCAGACTCCCTCGGGAATCCTTGGAGGGATTTCGACTTCTCCCTGTAAGGTGTTCAAACCTATCGAAATTTATCCCTAAGTGTTAGGGAGGCGGAAACTTTGTTCGTTTTGTTCGGGTGGACTCCGTAGAGGTCGTTGCGAAGCTGTGACGATTCCGGTTTTACTTGACGTGGTTATTCCGACATACCGTCGGTTTTCCAGTTTCCAGAGCTTTAAAAGGTAACTCTTGATCTTTTCTCCCCGGATTCGTTCCTGTACATGGATCTTGGCTGGATTACGTCGGATTAATTTTTCTGCTGCGCCACGGGGCGTGCCGACGTGACCCAACAGTGGTATCAAAGCCAGTTGTATCATACGAATTCGGACTTAAATTCTTGGGTGATGTTTATGTATGAGATGCATGCTGTTTGATTCGATTTAGATATTTATCGTTTATCGTATCACACCTAATAAAGACTTATTTCGATTATCACTGAATGATTAAGAGTTAATCATAACTATGTTAGGTTGCTTCAATGTTAAATGTTAACATGTTGAGACTAATAGTTAGTCTAGAGAACAAGTAGTTGTTCATAGTTTCACAGATTTATGAAATCTCTGAAAGGGCTTCTAATTTGATAAAAATTATCAAACTATCTTTCACGGTGAATCCATAAGAGTTATGGTTAGACGTTATGAAAAATGCATGTCTAGGATTGGCATCATCAAAGACCTGGTACTTAAGTGGGCCTAGTGCGCCACCTCTCTTTCATGTTGACCTACCTGGTGCATTTTTTCGTTAACGCAAATAGTTTATGAAACATCGTGATCCTTCTTTGGCCCATTAACCGCAACATAGGGATAATCAGTTTAAAACTCCGTAAACACGTCGTTACTTTGTTCGCACGATGTTTGAAATGAATGTTAGATTGCACGGTGTTTTTTGTTTTGCATGGTTATAGCCCATAGCCTTTATAGTTTTGGTTTTTATAAATACAACCTACGTGTCGTGCCTTTCTCTATCTTCTATTGTACTTCTCTTTTCATCTCACTCCCTCACATGTAACGCGAGTTTCAAAAAATTGTAAATACTCATGGAGATAAAGCAAGAACCAAGGTACCAGCGTGGTGGGCCTTCCCTGGTGGACCGGGCATTTCAGATGCAGATTCTATCTTCAGTAGAATGGTCCTCCCATTGGCTTGGGACGGGTCGCCTTAGGTTAAGAAGGGCTATAATCATTGCATATTTATTACTGCTTATATTTACCTTGTATGTGATGCAATGGATGTTTTATAAGCATGATTAAACATAGTTCTATTGATAGGATCAATGTTAAAATGATGAGATAATTAAGAAAATCCCTCACTATAATTCTAAGTATGTTTCAACCATCCAATATTTACCCTCGTTAAAGCTTCGATCGATATAATGCGAGCTTTGCGAAAGCAATGTCACATTTATCTATCTTAGTTAAACGTGAAGAATAAGCTAGTGATATTCACCGGTTGAGATATTGGTATTGACTTAGCTGGGTTGTTCTAATAGGATTAGAAAACCTAGTGGTTAAAAGTTTTGGATAATAATAAGATGATTTAAAGAACAAGAGTTGTTCGCCAAAAGATGAGGAATTACATGAGATGTAATTAGTAAGGTGTTACTTACCTAAATAACCATTTCCTAAAAGACTGGCCAAAGCTGATTTAGGAATGGTGAAATACGGATCCTCACTCACTAGAAAAACTATCGAAACGTTTTTCTGAAATTAAAACTAGAGGGTTTTTAATTTTGTAGAAAATAGTGGGAGTAAATTTATAGTAAAGACCTATCTATAAAATTTAAAATTTAGTAAAACTTATGTAGCATATTTTCTTTGTTGTAGAATTAATCGCAAATAATACTCTATCTCTGCGATCTATCCTTGAGAAGTATAAGCTCAATGGCATAAACTTCCTTGACTAGTTCCGCAATTTGAGAATTGTTCTCAAACAGGAAAAGAAGGAATATGTCATTGAAGAACCTGTTCCTGATGAGCCGGTTGCCACTGCTTCCAGAGCTGACGAAGACAAGGTTAAGAAACACATGGATGACATGCTGGATGTCGGTTGTCTTATGCTTGCCTCCTTGACCCTTGAGCTTCAGAAGCAACATGAGGACATGGTAGCTTATGATATGATTCAGAATCTCATGGAGATTTATAAAGGGCAAGCTCGTCAAAAGAGGTACGAGACCTCTAAAGCTCTGTTTCAATGCAAGATGAGTGAGGGATCTCCCGTAGGAGCTCACATCATCAAAATGATGGGCTACATCCAAACGTTGGAGAAGCTCGGCTTTCCGCTGAAAGACGAATTAGCTACTGATGTCATCCTGCAATCGTTGCCGAATAGTTTCAATCAGTTCGTCCTTAATTTCAATATGAATGAAATTAACAAGACGCTGCCACAGTTGTTCGGCATGTTGCGAACTGCTGAAATCAACATGAAGAAGGTAGGACCTAAACCAGTTCTGATGGTCCGCAAGGGCAAGAAGAAAGGTAAATCGGCAGCAAAGTCTAAAGGTGATGGTAAGACCAAAACCGATGGAAAGGAGGCATTGAAACCTAAGAAGGGAATCAAGAAGGATGGAAAATGTTTCCATTGCGGCAAGACCGGACATTGGAAGAGAAACTGCCCCACACACCTACAAGAAGTCAAGAAAGCAAAAATGAGTGAGGCATCAACCTCAGAGGCTTCTAAAGAGAAGGCATCAGAATAGACATGGACCTACGAATGGAAATAAAGCAAGAGTTGCTACATCATCCATTAGGACATGTGTTTTTGCTTAAATAGATTTGTTTTAGTTTTTAAGATTATTATTTTATGCCTAAGTTTTAGTTATCTTGTAAGGACAAGATATTTTAATTTTGAGATTATTTAAATAAATGTTATTCTTTTAATCTCTTATGGCACAACGAATCAATGATCTTTAAACTAATCAAATCAATAATATTTATAAGATAAATAAAACAAATGACTAATCTCAAACTCATAAAAAGTATTAAGGTAATTTGATGAGATCAAATTCAATAATATTTAAAGTTTGATGAACTTTCAAAGAATATGGGATTGTCCCATAATTAAATCCCACAAGTGGAACGAAAAGTCTTTGAAAGAGAATCAAATATGTTAGACATGTTTTGATTCAGAACAAGTCATTTTCGACTTCTTTACACACTAGAAAAACAACTCTCATACTTAATCGTGTTTTTTCGAAACGTCATATAAGATATGGACTGAGAATTGTTCTAGAATACCTTTGAAGTTTTAAGGTTACTTACATGTTAAAATGTTTACAAAGTTCGAACCTTAAAAACTCCATTTGTTCTTTATCCTAACGAGAACAAAGCGTTTGTTTCTCAAACGAGAATTTATCTTGAAAGAGATTAATTCTCACAAAGGGATATTATTTCTTCAACTTTAACGAGAACAAAATATTTGTTGCTCAAACGATAGTTTATCTCGAAAGAGAATACTTATCACTAAGGGATTTCATTTTTCAACGAGAACAAAATGTTTGTTGCTCAAACGAGAGTTTCTCTCGAAAGAGATTACCTCTCACAAAAGGAAAAAATGGAATTTGGAATGTGAAGAAATTTTAGACAACAAATTTATGAACCAAAGATTGAGAATGTTCCACAAATGATGAAGGAACATTGGAACAAAACACAACCATTGTGTTGACCCTTAAGAGAATACCATATACTTGAGAAATATGGATTTCTCACTATCCGTACATGGAAACACTCTTCTTTTCGGATCAAGATAAAGACTAGGTCTTACCAGAAAGCAATGCAGAGCCCAAAATTCGAGAAATGGCTAAGAGCCATGAGATATGAGATGGAATCCATGTATAAAACCAAGTATAGACTTTGGTTACCTAAAAGGGTAAAACCTAAGAGGTATGGATGAGTTTTTCAAAAAGGAAAAACCGACATGGATGATAAAACATACAAAGGATGATTCGTCACTAAAAGTTTTCGACAAACTTCATAGTATAGACTATGATAAAGCATCTTCCTTGTAGCTATGATTAATCCATCTTAATCTCACTTGCAAGTAGTTACATACGATGATTATGGAATCAAATAAAGGAATGTCAAAACCACTTTCCTAAGGGAAAACTTGAAACAAATGTGTACATGACACATCCAGAAGGTTTTGTCACTCCAGTAAACACTTGGAAGGTATGTAAGCTACAAAGGTCTATCCATAGACTAAGGCAAGCTTCTCAAAGTTGGGATATTCATTTCAGAAGATACAATCAAAAGGTTTGGTTTATCTAGAAACTAAGGGGAGTCTTGTTTTCAAAAGAGCTAGTGGGAGCATTATTACTTTCCAAAGTATTATATGTAGATGACATACTCATCAAAAGGAACTAAAGATCGCAATTCGTTTTGCATTAATAAAAGATACTGCGAGTTAGCAACATGAGACAATACCTAACTCTACAACATAGGCTGAATGTATTACAATCGGCACAGCAATAAAGAAGGATGTTTGGATCTAAAGGGTTCACTTTTGAACTAAGGGTTGTTCCCAGCATATTAGATGCTACATAACTCTGTTATGATGGAACCTTTGCGTAAGCAAATAAAACCCAGATCTCATCAATAAATCCAAACATATTCTAAAGTACTTACATCTTAGAGATGTGAAAGTATGCAACATACGCACAAAGTTGATAACTTTGTCAACTCCCTGACAAAGCTTTTGACACAACATAAGCATGTCAGTTACACTAAGCCATGTCGTATTAGATATGAGAATGATTGGTCTTAGTGCTAGTGGGAGATTGTTGGAGTATGCCCGAAGACCAATCATATGATGATTGAATAAACATACTATTTTACTATATTTATCAAGGAATGACATTGCCGTTATTATCATTTGGTATGTTTCTGTGCATTAAACTAACCATTGAATAATAATGTCCATACAATAATATGATTATTGTTAAATAGGATCCTTAGTCGAATATTATTACGGGTTTGGACAGTGATAATATATAAAGACTAATATGTGGTTGATGACAAGTGTTGTCATTGACATAGAGATGTCAAAATCAACACATAGGTATTTGTTAGAGAACAACATATTGGATTGACCCGCTATGAGCATGTTTCTTGGGTAATTATGTGACAGTCACAACATTGCTCATGATAAACATATGTATAATCCTCAGACTTGAGATCAACATGATTTCAACATAAAGATTTACGTATTTTGACATAGTCAAACGTGTGTCGTAACTGACTACATTATAAAGAATGATGATTGGATACGTGATGACCTATGTAGTGAAATATGGTTGATCAAGAAAGGATTTGTCCCTCCTACATAATGGGAGAAATATCGTCGGCCACTTGATTGAGTGAGATTAGAAAATGCATGGCCACGCTCGAATATTATGATATGAGATATCATAGAGATTTGTTTATCATAATCTACTCAAGACATTAAGAAACACTAGATGGACAACGCAAGTGTGACTAACCCATGACTTGTGTTCATCTAAGATATAAAAGGACAAAAGGATGAAATGCATAAAGGAAGTTTATTCAAGAATTAGGAAAGTCAAACCATAACTTCATGCAACTTAGGTAGCAATGATGTATTGCTAGATGCCACTCATTGTTTGTAAAATTAGAACAGTTCCAATTTTGCTGCCAACGTTGCATGAACCTACAAGGGTCACACCCTTCAAATGAAACGAACAAAAATTGGAAACCATACTCCCTATTTTAGGGAGGTTGCCGAAAATCCCTATAGGATAGGGGAAATCGGCAACTCCCTTAAATGGGAATAATATTGAATAAATATTGTATTTATCAAATATTATTTAGAGTATAGAAAGTATTTAAAGACTTAAATATTATAGAATAAGATTCTAGAAATTTAAATATATATTTAGAATTTATATAATGTATATTTAATTTTAAGTTTATGTAGAATTAGATTCCACATAATTAAAAACATATATTTAAATATATTTAAATCCAAGTAAAGATAGAATGAGATTCTATATAATAAAAGTATATATATTTGGATTAAATATAATGTATATTTAAATCTATGTTTTATGTAGAATAAGATTCTACATAATTAAATATATATATATATATATATCATTTAATATTATTAAATATAATGTATATTTAATATAAACCAATTTCAAGTAGAATTAGATTCCATGAATTTTGGTTGAACTTGGATTTAAGGAATTCAACTAGAATTAAGTCTCTGAATACTATTTAAAGGGACAAGGGCTAGCAACCAAATCATCCCTCTTCCTCCTCTTGAAGATTTTGACAACACCCCTAAGGATTCCCCACTGGAATTCGACATATCCCAGAAAGCTCTCTGAGAAGCTGTTCGATATTTTTCTGGTGTTCTACTTGCCCCTGGCAAATCTCTAAAGGTTCCCCTGCTCGAATGTAAGTCCCGATTGAACTCCTGGTCAATTTCAGACTCCCTCAAGAATCCCTGGAGGGATTTCGACTTCTCCCTGGAAGGTGTTCAAACTTGTCGAAATTTATCCCTAAGTGTTAGGGAGGCGGGAACTTTGTTCATTTTGTTCGGGTGGACTCCGTAGAGGTCGTTGCGAACCTGTGACGATTCCGGTTTTACTTGACGTGGTTATTCCGACATACCGTCGGTTTTCCAGTTTCCAGAGTTTTAAAAGGTAACTCTTCATCTTTTCTCCCCGGATTCGTTCCTGTACATGGATCCTAGCTGGATTACGTAGGATTAATTTTTCCACTGCGCCACGGGGCGTGCTGACGTGACCCAACACCATACACCTACGTTGCCGAAGGTTCAACTCCTTTTGAGTTAATAGGTACTTAAGGCTTTTATGGTCGGTAAAGAGAAACTATTTTTCTCCGTAGAGGTAATGTCTCCAAAATTTCATTGCAAAGACAACTGTAGCTAATTTAAGGTCGTGGGTGGGATAATTCATTTCGTGTGGCTTAAATTCTCTCGAAGAATAAGGGATAACTTTTCTTTCTTGCATCAATACACATCCTAACCCGAGGTGCGATGCATCACTGTAAACTGTATAGTCCTTTTCGGACTCTGGTTGGGTCAGGACTGGTGCATGGGTCAATATTTGCTTCAACTGATCAAAACTCTGTTGTTGAACCTCGGTCTAAACAAAAGGAGCTTCTTTCCTCAATAACTTGGTTAATGGAACGACAATCATTGAAAACCCTTTCACAAATCTTCGATAATAGCCTGCAAGCCCAAGGAAGCTTCTGACTTCACCAATGTTCTTCAGAGGGTGCCAATCTACAATAGCATGAATTTTCTTCGGGTCCACTAGATTACCCGAAGCTGACACAATATGTCCTAGAAAGGCAACTTCGGTAGCCAAAACACACACTTAGAAAACTTCGCGTACAACTTCTTCTCTCTTAAGGTCTGAAACACAATATGAAGATGATCTCGGTGTTTCGCTTCATTCTTGGAATAGATCAATATATCATCTATAAACAACACTGTAAATTTATCAAGATAGGGTCTAAAAACCCGATTCCTCAAATCCATGAAGGTAGTCGGTGCATTGGTTAACCCAAAAGGCATCACCAAGAATTCGTAGTGTCCATACCTTGTACGGAAGGCAGTCTTCGGTATATCACACTTCTTAACTCTCATTTGATAATAGACCGACCTTAAATCGATCTTGGAAAACACAAAAGCATCCTTTATTTGATCGAACATGTCGTCTATTCTAGGCAACCGATGTTTGTTCTTGATGGTTACTTTATTCAACTGTCGATAGTCAATACACAATCGCATTGAACCATCTTTCTTCTTTACAAAGAGAACTGGTGCTCCCCAAGGCGAAGAGATCGATTAAATGAAATCTTTATTCAACAAGTCTTGAATATGAGCCTTTAATTCTTTTAATTCCACGGCTGCCATGCAATATGGTGTAATGGAAACTGGAGTAGTCCCAAGTTGCACCTCGATGCAAAACTCCACTTCACAGGTTGGGGGCAATCCCGGAATTTATCAGGAAAGACATCAAGAAATTCACATACGGTGTCAATGTCTCACAATTGTGATTCACCTTTGGTCTCCAATGTCAAAGCATACAATGATGGAGTCTTTGCATTCATCAGTACAACACTTTCCTTCCCCAGACCTCGAAGGAACAATTTCCTCTTATAACAATCTACCCAGGCTTGATGCTCAATAAGCCAATCTAAACCTAGGATGACATCGAATTCATGGATCGGTAAAGATAATAAATTGACCGGAAAAGGAATCCATTATATCATTAAGGGGTGGTTCTTACACACTACCCTTACGGTGACGCAATCTCCTAAGGGATTGGTTACAGAAATTCTCGATGCTATTGGTTTGGAAGACATATTATACTTCTTAACTACAATGGTACTTATAAAAGAGTGAGTAGAACCAAGGTCGATCAATGCATATAAGGAATGTGAATATAACTCAATGGTACCTGCAATGACTTCAGGTTCATCCTCTTTTTCTCTATTCCTCACATGATACATTTGGGCAGGGCTTTTGAATCTTTCTTATTAAAGGGTTTCCTTGGACCACTCAATCGCCCAAAAGTTCACGATGATCCTTGCTTCGATCATTTAACTCGAAAGGATTGAGCACGAGAAGCAACAGTAGTCGTTGTAACAACAGATTTGGTTGCATTCGAAGGGCAGTCACGAATAATGTGACCTTGTCCACCATAGTAGTAACAGGCTCCAGTTCTTTTATGGCATTGACCCACTAGATGTCTATTATGACAATAATTGCAAAGTGGATGCTGGTTGCCTCGATTTGAACCTCCAGTGCTATCGACTTACGATTCTTTAGCAAAAGACTGCGTCACAGACTGAGGCCTCTCAATGTTTTCAGAACGGGTGGGCTATAGATAGATATTCTATTTGGGGCCTTGATATTTCCCTTTCTTGTTCCATCTCAGGGGTCGAGAATCATCCCTATTTCTCTTCTCAAACTTTCCAAACTCACCAACTCGTTGAGCTTCCTGTGCAGCTTTCGTGGCCTTAACTCGATTCACCAAATCTTGGAAATTTGAAATGCTAAGTGTAGTAAACATAGGGCATAGTTCATCATTGAGCCATGCAATAAACATCCGGCATTCCTCTTCCTTCTTCTTTATATATTCTGCACCATATCTACAGTAATTGCAGAAATCATGGATAAATTGTTCGATCGGTCGACCACCTTGTTTGAGGTGAAGGAAGACGCTTCACCTTTTAGCAAGGTAAAACTAACTGATATATTTCTTGTGGAATTCTTAAAGGAAGAACTCCCAAGTCACCCTATCTTCAGATACTGTCAATATTATAACCCACTTAGCCCGGCCTAGACGCATGACCCGAACTACGACGATTACACGGGGAAAACCAAAGTGAACCCGAAAGTCAACCTTGATTAAAGAACCTTTTTTTTCCTTTTTATCTTATCTATATGCATATTAAGCCTATGTGATTACTCAAGAATCAAATGGGAGAAGGGCACAGTGATCGGAAATCAAATAGGGACTCAATTGCAAGAATTACACTTTTAGGGACCAAAATGTAAATTTTGGAAAATATAAGGACTTAATAGATTTTAAGCTTACCAATATGTATTTTGTAATAGTACATGCCTCTCCGCCAAATTTTAGCTTAAAAGGACATTCCAAGCTTAAGCAATTGCATCCACAACATTCAGGACTAAAATGTAAAACATGAAAAATTTAAAACAATTCAAAAACATCATCCAACGGTCATCCGTTTCGGAACACCGACCTTCGTACCGAAACGCCCATATCGAAATGGTGTTGACCGTTTCGATACTCGGGTGTGTTCCGAGATCGGTATCGAAACAGGCCTCTCTAGTAGCCAAAATGTTCCGAAACACCTTCAACCGTTCTGAAACACTATGGCCATTATAGGCCCCTGTTTCGAAACAGTTAAGGGTGTTTCGATACACCTTGTCCAGTAGCAGCAGAAAATACTGGTTTTTCACCTCTTAACCCACTCAAACATGCATCAAAGCATACCATCTCATACCAGAAATTTGTTTGGACATTAGAGATCATATTAAGGAAACTTAAGCTAGAGCATGGCATCAAACGCATGAACATCCCATCTATATGTATGCTTCCTAGCCACAAAACCAAATATAAGCTTTCAAGCCTCAAACCACCCAATCACAACCATTTGCAAACTCCAAAAGCCAAACCAAACTTGTTACAAACATAGGGAGTCCTGAAACACATCTCCAAACAACAACCATGAAACCTCATTGCCACATATCAATACTAAAGTATGTAAAACATCACCATACATGAGCTTTGCACTTCCTTGGATGTTCTTAACCTTCTTGCTGCCCAAAAACACCTCAATTATCTACATTATTGGTAAAAGAGAGCGTAAGCATGTATGCTTAGTGAGGCATGATCTAAAGAAAACTAACACAATAATGCATTATTCAAAACACTTGCTCAAAAGCCATTTTCAACAACATGCTCATTCTATCTCATGCTTGATAACCATCTCAAAGCAAAACCTCATTTGAAATCACATGTACCTCTATTCTATCTCATGCATTTAAACCAATGCAAATCTCATGGCAAAGCCATACACATGCTTGTGAAAACTAAAGCATTTCATATACAAATCTCATATGCGTTTCTCATAGCATAAATCATCTCAACATTAGGTACATGTGAATCAAAAGCATTTTTATATATTATATTGGCATTTCACATCTTATTATTACTCGGATATGCGGATAACTTTCTCAAACCCACTAGACACTATCGGTGGAATCTCACATCACCGTACTCACTCGTCTAGTAAAAACATAATTTCTGGTGGAATCTCACATCACCGTACTCACATGGAGGTATCTCTCATCGCCACAAAGCTTGGGTATTTCACCAAGTCCTACCCGATGGAATGCCCATCACTGGTCTCTCCCTTTGGATTGAATCCAAAGAGCATGTAAGAATTTTTAGTTTATAATGCACTCTTATCCTATTCATCGATCAATTATATCCGGTAAGTATCTCATCTCCTATGCCAATATATTATGTCAAAACATCATCTCACCTACTGTTTTTCATGCAACATTTCTCAAATCATTCTCATCTCATTTCAAATTCAAAACACATGCTTGCATTAAATCGAAATCTCAAAACTCATCAGTGCAACATGCTATCTCATGAAATCTCTTCAAAGCATCATCTCATGCTACAAATCATGCATAAAAACAGTAGGAATTTATCTATCTCAAAACATGAGCATGTAAAAGCATTTTAGGGGCAACCACAACATATTTGAGAGCAATCTAGCCAATACTTACTTCCGGACTTAGGAAGGCGTTTCAAACCTTTCCTAAATCCCAAAACCTTGTTTCTTTGTCCCTCAAGGACTTCTAAAAATATTCCCACTCACCGATAACGTTTCGCTTGCTCGCCGAAACGCTATCTAAGCTCCCGGATCAACACCAAAGGCGTCCGGAGATGTCTCCCCTATTCATAACACATAAGAGTAGAGGATTAATGCATCATCATGCATTGAAATCATCAGCCACACATCTAAACCCGCTGCTCTATTCAAAAGCCTCATTCCGGCCACCAAAAACAACCGAAATCAACTCCAAACTCTTCCAAAACAAAGCCCAGCCAAGATCTATCACTTCTAAACATTTATAAACATCGATCAACACCAAAAACCACCACAAACTCGTCCTTATACCTCCAACTATAACAGAACACCAAAACCACTCCAAAAACAACCATTTTAGCATGCAAAACTTAGGAATCCAAACCTATTCAGGATTTGTTTGATAAAACCACATTTATACACCAATTACCATCCAAAATACATTAGAAAACAACCTCAAAACAGAGCCTAACCAACAACCACGAAAATCATCAAGATCTCTCCAAAAATCTTGAGTTTTAACACAATTTCATGTTTCTAACATTAAAGCAACTCAAAAATCATTAACAAAGGATTGATAACTTGGGAATTTCAGTAAATAACTGATCATTAGAGGAGAAGGATGAAGCTTACCTCTAATGGTTGATTTCTCCTTGATTTGGGTAAGTTTTCTTCAAAATCCAAAGTGAAAACAAGAGATTTTGATGAGGAAGAGATTGCGAATCAAAAGGAGATTGAAATCTCATCAAAATGAATGAAAATCAGAGGCTAATTAATGGAGGAAATGTGTTTGGCTAAAAAGAAATTGAGAGAACATGAAATGAGAGAAAATTGACGTAAGGTAGTTATGAAAAGTCAAAGATAATTTTTCTTTTTAATAATCCTTATTTCCCTTAATTAAAACATTAATAAAATCACCCAAAATAAAGAGAAATATGATTAAAAACATTTTGGTAAAATTAGCTCCTTAAAGATTCAAAGTTTCAATCCTTTACAAAATAGTCACTATTCCACTTTTGCAAAAACTGTGATTTGGTCACTACACCGAAATGTAGTATTTCCAAACATTATTTTGTAAAATTGTTTTCACCATAATCATTTACATAATAAATGAGGATTTTTAGATATTTTCCATAATTTTAAAGCATCCCGAACTAGGCGTTCCCTAAATCTCCCTTAAAGGTTAGAACCGTTCTCGACCGATCCGATTCCAACTCTAAAACATCTAGGCCCGAAATCGGGGTGTTACAAATATGGTAGTTTCCCACAAGGGAAGCACCTCATCAGCCAAAAACGCGATAACACACTCGAGCTTTTGCTCGTCTAAGCACTGAAGTTGCTTATCCGAAATCCGCAATGTTGTGTCCAACCAGTGTTTGGCAACTTCAGGGTTGTCGTCATCTTGTCCAGTAAAAGTATAAGCTCGATACTATGAGAGCTTATCAATAGGTTCTCGAGTGTGTTGAACAACAGGAGCGATAGGTTGAACTACTTGTTCGGCGCTCATAGTACTCATAAACTGCCTGAACATGTCGACCATGTTCTTGTAACACTCAGCCTAAGTGGTACGTGTTGTAGGCTAAGTATCCTGAACAGGAGGGTCCTGCGGTTGCGGTGGGTTCTGAGGATTTCCTCCTTTAATCTCCTCGCCATGCATTGAGGAGCCGAAGGCAAGCTCGTCTATGGGAGCTTCATTAGTCACAATATACACAATATATAACTCCTATGTGGCAAAGTAACAAAATAACAATGCACAAGTATCAGTTTAGTCCTAGAATCATCTAAACTCTAGCGCTGATACCACAAATGTAACACCCCTTTCCCGGCCTGGTCAAGAACTGGTTCAGAAGGTGATACTGACGATCAATACAGTGAACGGTGCAATAAAATTACAGTTTAATATTAACATTTAAAGAATAATATACAATGAATCATTACCACAATGTAACTTAGTCCAATTGATCCACACGAAACAGTAATTAATCATTCAAGGCTAATTTCCAACTATTACAAGTCTTAGGGACCAAACTGTAAATTTGACAAGTTAGCGGTCCTTCGGTGCAATTTATTATACTACTTTGAAATTTACCACAATATTAACATACCGATATAATTTCAAACAATTTGGAGTCCATTAGCTCATTCAAATTAATCGTTCAAAATTCAATGGCTAAATTGTGAGCATTGCAATTTGTCTAATATGCCATTAACTAACATAACTAACCCCGTATCAAAACACCTTAGGGTCGCTTCGAAACGGGTATACGATAGTCAAGCCAAGTTGATTTTTCTCTTTAGATCGTTTCGATACGACAACCCATTGTATCGGAATGGCTTAACTTCTTTTGACTTTGACTCATTTCGATAGGCTATGAACACGTATCAAAACAATAGATTCTAGTAGCAAAATGTTCCTAAATTGCTATAGACCGTATCTGTACGCCCCTGATCTTTAGGTTCATTTATGCTTACTCGTATCGAAACACCATCACCCGTTTCGATACGGCCTAACCCTTAATAGCAGATTTTTGTTGATTTTTATTCGATTTGAGCTACGAACATTGTCCAAATGCAAAAAAAAAATACTTTACACACATCATTTCAATAGTATAAACTACTAGCATGCCAAATTTCATGATCATACGAATACGTTTACCCGATTTTGACCTTTATGAGCAAAGTTTGCACTTTTAAACCATTTTAAACCAAACAAAAGGGCCATTAAGGGCCTTCAACCATATTAAAGCATAGGCATTATACAAACATACCATAATAGGCATAAACGACTAATTCAACTACATTGCCAACTTCCTAGGAGTTCATAAGTCAAAACACATTACTTTAGGGCCTGTAGTGACTTGTCTTCCCTTGACTATCCAATCCTCGAACACACGATCATTCAACCTGAAATGCATGAGATGAGACATGTTAGGCATACATTTGCTAGTTAGGTAATCTTAAACAAAATGAACAACAATGTGACAAGTATCTACATACATTCTCTCATGCTCATCAATGTCAATAAAATGCATCAATAACAACGTTTAACATATTGATTTCATCAATAATCCTTGGACTGAATCAAGATAGTGGATACTCAAATTCCTACGCCTCACAAAATCAATGAATGGTCTAGTCCCTTCGCCTCGCCAATTTGACCTATATCAATAAACATCCCTCTGCCTCGCCAAATCAATATAGGTCGTAGCCTTAGGACCATAGTCCACACGTACACTGAGCTCATGAATTCTATGGCATGCCAATTGTATCCAATGTCTATTCAAATCCAAGGTTTCAATGTTCATATCCATGTTCAATATTCAATGAGAATTCCAATAGCAAATGTATTCAATAATATCAATGATAAACATGTCTCAATATCAATGTTTCATGGTTCAATTCCAATATCAATATCTGATGATTTCTTTACAATATTTTAATAACAATGACTATAACAATGACCATGCACAATGGTGATACCAATGACTGTCCAATATTCAATAACAAACTTACTAACACTTACCAATGTGTCTGTTTAACAATCCGATGTAACTTCCTCAATAGTAATGTTAGCTAAAAAAATCAAAAACAACAATAAAAGGTTCGGGAAGGCTTTTTGCCTAATCCCGACACTCTAACTACACTCACCTTAAAATCCGAGGCTCCTAAGGCTTTCGGATAAAAATCCACTTGTTCCTAGCTTTGGATGGAGACGATGGTTGCTCTTTATCAACTTCTTGAGCTAAGAAATCAATAGGAGTGTGTTAAGAACGATACTACGATATCATAATCAAGTTAGCGATATCAAAATCGATATCTAAACTAGTAATAACTATTAGATATCAATATGACCATGGATAGACTTACCCGATCACTATCACTGTTTTGATAGCAACGATTCAAAGAAAACTAAGCTTTAAACCAATCTCTAATGGAGGTGTGTGCTTAGGTTGAAAGGAGATGATAGCTTTAATGGAGGTGCTTGCTTTCCTTAACAATCGGGTAAGCTTTTCTTTCAATTATCTCGTATCATATTTCAATACAATGAACTGATGGCTTTCCTTCACTTGAAGGAAGCTCTTCAATTCATCCACGTAGGTGTTAATTTTATTTGAGGAGGGGCTAATCACAAGGTTAGTCCCTCAACTCTCAATACTTTGTGACTTTACCCCCAAACTTTCAAATTTCTCCAATTAGCCACTAAATAGGTTTCAATATTATTTTATATGGCCCAATGACAACAATTTAGCTCAATTAAGGTCTGATATCAATAATTAACTAGCCGATTCAATGTTTGGATTTTATCAATATGAGATTTCCGATCACCGAAACCTAATTCTGACTAGACCGGATTTTGGGGTGTTACATAAAGTACCAAAGCTTATTTTCTTTTACTAAAAGATTGATCATAGAATTTAGCCGCATATAATTGTTTCAACCAAATTTCATTCCAAGTGGTACATTACATTAACGTACTTACCTTGTATCCAAGCTTGCTCATTTAGAATAATTTGAAAAATACAAACAACCATAATTAATAAGAAATGTTCGGGAGGGTTATCAGTCTATCCCGTGACTTTAAACTACACTCTCCTCTACTCTTAAAGTTACAGCATACTTGAATCCACACTTACCCATACTTCCAAAATTTCCCTTTCTAGCCTTCATGTCTTTATCCTCTTCCTAATCATATACCTTAAATTTAAATATCAAAATATGAACATCAATTCAATTTATTTACTAGCATTCCCATTGCAACCTTCCACGCATATATATATATATATATATATATATATATATCAGTTATTTAATGTTCTTATCCAAGTAAAACAACTTATAACTCATATGTATACATATTCATATATTGAGTATGTGTAAACATGAAAATGAAGTTGTTTTGCTTGAATATCATCTTTGTTAAATTGTTTCAATATATGAATATGTATACATATGAGTTATAAGTTGTTTTAAATATCACCTTTGTATATATATATATATATATATATATATATATATATATATATTCATATATTGAAACAATTTAACAAAGATGATATTCAAGCAAAACAACTTCATTTTCATGTTTACATATACTCAAGTATAAAAAAATGTCCATACTTTTTCTATATGTTCAAAATAGCCTTACACCATATATATATATATATATATATATATATATATATATATACATTTAAGTACACATGTTTAAACATCTATCAAATGCCTTACATATACGAACATAGAATTAACATGAACACCATTTATTTAACTCATTCGAACAACAATAGCATGTCAACCACAAAACTCAGACATCATTGATACAATCTAAACATGACATGTTTTCCAAACACACAATTGGGAAGAAAGTTTACAAATCCAAATCAATATAGACCACCATGATTATTGTTTAACATACAATCTCTATTACTTCTAATATTAACCAATTAAATTAATAAATCAAAACATAAGGCTTTTCTAACTCAATTAGACAACAACAATTAGAGACCTATTAAATTAGCATTTTCACCTTAAGTTAGGTACTTAATTCCAGAATTTGGTAGCATACACTACCCTCAAAGAATTTCTTCTACAAAATAGAATACACATCAAAATTTATTTTTCTTTACGCCGTTAAAAACTAGATTCGAATATGGTTCTAAATATATAAGTCACATAATTTAATAAAATCCAAAAAAAAATTATGACAATTCCTAAAAGTCCCAAAACAGAGACTATCCAAAGCAGAATTTGCTTCCAGAATTTCTGCATGACCTTCACTTAAAAATTCATATCTTTTGATCTAGAACTCAGAATCAATGACCGTTTGTTGGAAACAAAACTAGACTCAAACATGATTCTACAGATATAAAATTAATCATCTAACTCAGCATTTCAAATTTTCTATGAATTTCTAAACTCACTGCCAAAACAGAGTCCCCTAGGTAGATTGCTTTTGTTTATAGCTAACTTAAGTGTTTCAAACTTAACCAATTCAACCCACAACTCATTCTCAATTCAATCATCAACACATCGAAATTTCAGCATGCTTTCATTCATTTACATACTCAAAATCTCTACAATTCAAGTATATTTTCTACTTATACATGAAGGAAAAACAAAAATGATTACCTTCCTAGCATATCCTTTCGATCAAGGCTTGAAATTTAGTTGGCAAGAACAAGTTCTAAACTATCTCACACTAGCTCCCACTTTCGGTTATGGAGAAAGAAAGGAAAGGAGGAAGATGATGAATAATTGCTCATCTTCCCTAAATTTTCCTTACCTGACTCATCCTCGCAACACCTCAGTTGCTCATAATTTGACAAGTGTTTAAGTGCCTTAATTAAAAGAAATTTTACATGCAAACTTCAAATCCTATCATGCATTCTTTTGAGTCCCTTAAATATGACTCCTTACTTGTTTAGGTTTCCAATTTAGTCCAAACTCCTAATTGTTTATTCTACAAACGTTTCAATTAATTGAGTCACATTCGAATTAATATCAAAATTTCTAAGTAATATTTTGGGGTATTACAATTCCCTCCCACATAAAAGGAATCCGTCCTCGAATTTTCCTGAGAATGAATGATAAGGATATTAATCCTTCAATAAGGGAGCCAACCAGAGTCTCGTTATTCGGATCTAAAAGTGCTCCGACATTTCTACTAACTATTAGCATATAAGAGAGCTTTTTATCAAACGTAAATAACAAGCACTTACCAAATTTAACTCTTAGGTGGAACATGTATAAATAAGAATGCAAAAACCTTGATTTAGTCTTAGGATCGACTAAACCTTAGCTCTAATTACCAAATTGTAACACCCTTAAACCGGTATGAAAGATATACCAAATTAAGGAGTGTTACCAAACAATCTTACATACATTCTTGACCAACTTAATGTAAACATGTAGTCATGCCTTCACAAAGGCAAGGTAAATTAAAACCTTTGATCATATATAAACATATATGTACTAAACATAGATTATACATATCATTCACTAACACTTAATGTTTCTCTATCTTCTATGATTTCTTTTGTTGAGTACAAGGGAGATATAAAATACTTACTAATACAAGCAATTATCTTTTTTTTCTCTTGCATAATTGAACATAACTCAATTAATGGTTTACATACCTCAAGTCACTTTAATAACCTTTAAACTTTCATAGAATACCACTTAATATTCATAACTTATCAACCAAGAAATTACCAACTAAGTTTGACATATAACTACCAAATAAGTATTCTAAAGACTAGCATTCAAAGTTTATATCTAACATAGATTCACTTGCAGCAATCATTGACATCCAATCATTTGTTTCTTTTAACTACTAGACAATTTGTTCAAACTACACTTCATTTATTAAGGGTATGACATATGATAGTTCATGTATATCAAAGTGTAGTATACAAACCATTAAGGTGATCTATTAACTTAAAAAACCAAGCCTTTAGGAGGATTTAATTGTCTCATTCAAATCAAAAGTCTTTTCTATTTATTAATCTTTGACCTTAGCTTATTAGCTCACAAAAACACTTAACTCAGTTTTTTGTTACTCAAACACTGCCAAGGTTTGATAGTCCTTTTTATAAGACTCGATCTTATCCTCAAAGCTCAAACCAGTCAATTTTAATCCAAATATTCACATAATCATGTTATGAACAAATTCCTAGGCATGCTATCAATTAATCTATGTTTCTATTAAACCCATTATTCGATATATGCTGTGTGTCAGGGTCAAACATGTGGAAACAAATTCATCCAAACTTACATACGACATACCCCATGTATTTTCGCCACATTAATCACATGTAGATCATCAAACCATTATATATATATATATATATGTATATCTTAACTAGATAACTTAAAAAACAAGCAACCATAAAACGATTAAAGGCCCTTTACAGAACTTTGAATAATTATTGAGCTTATACACATATAAGCCAAAATAGATTCTTTATGCATAATACAACTAAATAACTATGTGCCACCATCTAGGAGTCTAAAATTAGCAATTCGAATTAAACTTAGTTCCTTATGATCACGTCCAAGCTCAAAGAAGTCATAGGAACCTTATCTTGAAACTTATGGAAAGAATAGGGTAAGCATAAGCTGAGTGAGGTAGCTCAAACAACTAAATTATACGAACAGAGCATAAACATGACCACCATCTATTTAACTCAATCGAACAACAATAGCATGTCAACCACTAAACTTAGACATCATTGATACAATCTAAACATGACAATTGTACCAAACACACAATTGGTAACAAAGTTTACAAATCCAATAAATATAGACCACCATGATTATTGTTTAACATATAATCTCTATTACTTCTAAAATTAACCAATTCAATTCATAAATCACAACCTAAGGCTTTTCTAACTCATTTAGACAACAACCATTAGAGACCTATTAATTTAGCATTTTCGCCTTAAGCTAGGTACTTATTTTCAGAATTTGGTAGCATACACTACCCTCAAAGAATTGCTTCTACAGAACAGAACACACATCGAAATTTAATTTTCTTTACATTGTTAAAAACTAGATTTGAATACGGTTCTAAATATATAAGTCATATAATTTAATAAAATCCAAAAAAAACTATGAAAAATCCTAAAAGTCCCGAAACAGAGAATGGCCAAAGCAGAATCTCCTTTCAGAATTTATGCACTACCTTCACTTAAAAATTCATATCTTTTGATTTAGAACCTGAAATCAATGACCATTTGTTGGAAACAAAACTAGACTCACACATGATTCTACACATAAAATTCATCATCTAACTAAGCAATTTAAATGTTCTATGAATTTCTAAATTCACTGCCAGAACAGAGTCCCCTGGGCAAATTGCATTTGTTTATAGATAACTTAAGTGTTTCAAACTTAACCAATTCAACCCACAACCCATTCTCAATTCAATCATCAACATATCGAAATTCAAGCATTCTTTCATTCATTTACATACTCAAAATATCTACAGTTCAAGTATAATTTCTACTTATACATGAAGGAAAAACAAAAATGATTACCTTCCTAGCAAATCCTTTAGATCAACGCTTGATAACTATTATTGTTGTAACACGCCTAGCCCGCGCCGGGAGCGAGGAGCGTTACCGGAACCGGAATACATAAAATACGAAATTCGGAACTGAAAATATTAAGCAAGAATCCATTCTTAAGTAAATTATTCGTATTAATGCGCATGCGAAAAGTGGGCTAACAAAAACTTTTCTAAACATACCTGACCAAACAGAATTTCATTTAGTTTAACTTATGGATTTTCAAGCTAATTTTAACTTTAATATTTCGTTTAAGGTTTCGATTCGAACATTAGGCTTACTATGTCGTTAATTTACTCTAGCCATTAACTAATAATTTACAATTTATTCCATTGATAATAATTAAACCAAACATGCTGATATACTTAAGAAATTCATTACCATGCCATTCGAAACCTTAATTAACTTAGTCTAGGTGGTTTTCGAATTACACCAACATCACCAATAATTAAGAAATCAACATTACATACAAGTCATGTTCGATTTCGTAGACCATGATATCAGATTTTCATTAACTATTTCCTTACAAAATATCTAGTTATAAAATGCTCCTAAGCCATGCCAAGCTATCAACTATGTACAACAAAAATAATAATGCAAGACCACTAGCTTGACTTACATATATACAACAAAAGAATGAGGCTTTCTATCTAAAAACAAAACATGATTTTAGCCTCCTAATTAAGCATCAAGGGGCATATAACTTCAAACACCAACGTAAACTTAGACTACGACCAAACAAAATGAAACGAGCCCTTAGACAAACATCGAAGCCACCAACTAGGAGTCTAAAAATGAGACTAAGATCATACATTTCTGGTCTTGTAATTTGTCCCGATCGAATGCTATCTTTAGGTCCAAGCTACCCTGCTAAATTGGGAAGAAGAAAATAAGGGAGCATTAAGTACAAAATTGTACTTAGCGAGGTAATGCTAAAGCTAATTCATTCTAGAATTTATATGTGATCAAGCATTGAGTTTACTTAGCTAGGGTTCATAGCATAGAATTAACACCTAAGTAAGCTTAGCAAAACCAAACACAAGTCACTTCATACATTACATATACACAGATTCAAAGCTTCATACTCGAACACATTTCAATTAATATTAATTTATTCACATGCTTCATTTTCGATTCAGTCAAAGACCATATATCAATTCAGTTTCCAACATGCTTATTTTCATTCTTCATAATCGAAATAAGCAAAAATCATACCAATTATAACATTGCATTATCAATTAGCCATGAGCAAAAATCATCAATCTTCATTAAGCATGTCATTCGAATGGGTCAAAAACCATTGTCCATAAATCAAAATTATCAAACATATCACATTTCATTTTCAATTCAATCGAAAGGGGCCATTGCCCACATTGCTTATATTCGAACATTGCAAGCATCTCATATGCATTTTATCACAATCGAAAGGACTAATGTCCACAAAAAACATCTATCAATTTCACATTACATCATGCCAATACAATATCAATCCATTTATCCATTTCATAAGCTTCCCATAATTAGGTATTTCCATTTAATTTTAATTAACTTCCCTAGATAGAATAGACGAATCAGATAATCAAGTCATCAAGAGGGTACCAAGTACCAAACAATGGTTGCCTAAGCAAAAAGTCAATGGATGCTCAATAGCATCAATGTGTCTTGAACACCAAGCAAGATAACATTCAATCATCAAGTCGGAAAGTACCCAATGTACTAAACAATGGTTGCATTGAGCAACAAATCAATGGTTGCACAAGGCAACTGTAACACCCCTCGCCCGGTTACGAGCAAGCGATGTTACTATTCGGGTGATGGACAGATTCATACATGTCAACATATCAAACATACAATTATATGAGAATCAATTCATACTTAACAAGCATCAAAGCAAACAATCATATAATCACTTATCCAATCACAAGATCATAAACACAAATAGGTGAGCTAATTTAAAACTTTTCTAACATGAATCCTATATTCATGTTGCAAATTCATATTAACAAGCCTAACTAACATACATGTGATCTAATTTCAAATCAAACTAATCTAATATAAACTTATATACATTTGGTCTACATGATATAAAACTTGTTATTAGCCTAATCCTTACACATGATCATCGAACATATGTTTAAGACCTAGCAAACATGTATTCAATCAAACTCATGAACATTTGATTCAAGTATACCAATGCTTCTTATTCGAATACATAAGACAATCAAACATTATCTATATACATATCTTAGTTCATATTACAACACAATCATACATATACAAATAACAACTTTCAAACAACCTAAATCATATACAATAGTATTCGAAATCAGCATTCATCTTATTCTAATATTCTATTACCATTCGAACTATACAAGTCATCCAACAACAATTCTAGATGCAACCTTCCTAATTCAAATAAAGATATCATACTTATACATACTCAACCATTCAAATCCATCAAGGGCATGAACCATATAAATGATACTCAAATTCAAATCAAGCTTAGTTAACTTCAAACATAGTTCATTCATATCATCATATCCATATTTACATAAACATTCATCAAGTCATTACGTAATATAACATGTCTTAGTTTTATACAAACCAAACTTATCAATTACATGTTCCATAATGCATGACAAACTAACATAGACTATGCCACCAACTAGGAGACTAAGCAAGATTATATCATACTTGTTCTTGGCTTGCGAAGCTCTCGGAACAAAACGAATGGCTTTCGGATATCAACAGACCTGTTATTTTGGAAGAAGGAAACAAAGAGAGTGATAAGTACGCATAATGTACTTAGTGAGGCAGCCCTAAACTTTACTAGTTTCAATCTTTTAAAGTCTTATTCCATCTTTAAGGTTACTTAGCTAGGCTTAGCACATATTGAAATACCTAGCTAGTTTTATCAAAACCAAATTAACTTAGCTAGTTTCATGTATTAACCAATAGGGCAGCAAACATTTACATGTATTATGACTTATTGGGCAGCAACCATTTCATTTAAAACACACCAATTTGGGCAGCAAACTACATATACATTTCATACCAAATTGGGCAGCAAGCAACATATACAATTCAAGCCAATTTGGGCAGCAAGCACGTGTACAATATAAGCTAAAATGGACAACAAACAACATGTAATCTCATTGTCATCTTGGCAGCAACATTTCATAGTTTCACATCACAACATAGTTCATTTTAAATCTCAACCAAGAACACATATTCATTCCATATCATAAGGGCTAATACCCAACTTGTTCATTTAAACATATATCATTGTTCTAATAATGTTTTGCCTTGGATGATTAATGAATTAGGTAATCAAGTCTTCATGTAACATGTAACATTAAATACTCAAAGTATCCATTTCTCATTTCAACTTATAACAGAGGATGCATAGGCATCAATGGTGACTTACCACCATTCAATTATCAAGGTGACTAACCACCTTATCAGGTTTATAGGTGACTAACCACCATCCTGTAACAAAGATCAGAGGAGCTCAATGACTCTAAGGCATGCCCTTCTACCTATAGACACTAATCAAACCAAGGACTTTACTTATATTTCTTTATTAACAATAGCATTTTACTTGTTTATCAAACACATATCACAAAGTCATGTACACATTCAATCATGTTTACATTGTGCACATTCAAGCCATGCTCAATCAAATTTCCAGCAAGCATTTAGCATCATTTCAATCATATAACCATCTTCAAACAATAACTAAATCATCCATTAATTCAATTCAAGTGGCTCAAAAAACTCATGTCACAAAGCAACCCATATAGACATCAACTAGCATATCTAGATAGCATCATATGCCTAGTTCATAGTTCATTCCTTTAGTCCTTCTTCCTTAGCATTTAAATTTACCAATCCATTATTAAGTTCATTACATGCTTCATTTTAAATCATCCAAGAAACATAAACACATTGGTTGAGACACTAATCTCAACCCTAAACTAGCTACACTCACAAATACTTCCAAGCTTAGTTGTTATCCTTGATGATGATTCCTTTCACCCTTCTCTTTGCTTGATCACTCCTTGAATCTTCTTGAAATTCTTCACCAATGTGATCTTAAAACATAAAATAGCATATACAATATCCATTAATAATTAATTCAAACATATAAATTCATTTACTTAAGCATAATCACCTAGACAAGTGAATCTGCCCCCTAAACTGGCAGTTTGAGTAACCTCTACTAAACTAGCCATATCGTTTTACTCCAAACTCCAAATAAGGAGTTCTTTACCATTTTATAAAGCTTATAAACACACCTTTACAACCATGTATGGCACATAATTGTATCATTTCCCTATCAAAACAGTTTATTACTTGAACATAGGGCATTTTCAGAAACCTAATCTGCCTATGCTTAATTTGTGACTTTAGTGCATTTATAACCTATGTTTCACTACACCATTAATCTTGAACTTTTAACCACATTTACCTACATATATTAACATAATAATTATGTTCCAAAAACCACAAAAACAGGGCATGTAAGTCCTCAAATTATCAATCCTTACAAACTAGTCCATTTTGACCCTCTATGTGTTCTAATGATATTTAAACTATCAATTGTTATATAATTCAAGCTAGACCATTTATTTTTTTTATTCCTAAAATACATCCCCTTTTTGTAACAAATTTTCCAAAATTTATTGGCATTAATTAAACCCCTAAACATTTTCAAAATTATAATTCAACCTAAGCAGTTTCCAGATTCATTCAATTCTGAGCAGTCTTTTTGTAATTCAATTTCCAGTCACTTCCTATGTCGTTTTCATGCCCAAGAGGACATTTTCTTATACTACTCATTCAGCTCTACAACTTTTATTTACAATTGTTTTCCTAATTCGAACCCTAACCCATTCGAAATTCAAGTTCAAAACAGGGCAATGCATGAACCTTAATCTGGGCAGATTCAATCTAAGTTCATGCTCATATTAAATTTTCCAGAAATTTAGCTATTCTAACATGAACCCAGCTACCTATCATCAATATAAAACATCTAGCAACACATTTCCAGCAGCAATTCACAACCAAATCAACAATACAACCCTAAAACTCAAAATAGAATCGGTTAAACACAAAGTTACTTACTTGTACACTAGATGAACATGCATGCAATTGTTCTTAATTTTTCCAGCACCTATCTTCAGTTCACAGCTCCCTCTCTCACTCTATACTCAGTTTTGGTTGTTAGAATGAATGAAGAAGATGGATGCATGTGAGAAGGAAGTGGTTTACACTTGTTTACTTCTTAGTTTCTAATGTTGGCCGATTATGGTCCTTGCAAGGACACATGGCTGACTTTATTACCATGTTTTCCCACTATTTTAATTATATTTATTTTATATTATCATATTAGTTATCAGCCACGTATATTAGTATATAATTTAATCTAATATTAATCTATTATAATTTTAAAGTATACATGTATATACTTTAATTCCCACTAACATATCTTTATAATTCATATTATAAAGTTGATCCAATATTAATTTTCCACTATCTAATACATATGTAACATACATGTATCACATGTTAAATTCTATTACTTATAAGTCTATATATGATCGTACATATTGTTTTAATCCCGTTGTAATTTAATAGGACATAGCTTATGTGGTTTCATTTCAATCTTAATTAAATTATATGATGTTTACATTTTCTTTGTTATTTTTCTACTATTCCAACTAGGGTGATTTTAGGGTGTTACAACTCATCCCCCCTTAAAGAAAATTCGTCCTCGAATTTTACCTGAATCGAACAGATGAGGATATTGCTTTTTCATCGTGTCCTCAGGTTCCCACGTCGCTTCTTCGACGTTGTGATTCCTCCAAAGAACTTTGACAAGAGGAAAACTTTTATTTCGAAGTCTTTTGACTTCTCGATCAAGGATTTGAACAGGCTCTTCTTCGTATGAAAGATCAGGATTGTGTTCAATTTCTTCAGGCTCAAGAATGTGAGACGGATCAGATCGATATCTTCTGAGCATTGAGACGTGGAAGACATTGTGTATTTTATCGAACTCGGGAGGAAGAGCGAGTCGATAAGCTACAGGACCAATTCTTTCAACTACTTCAAATGGTCCGATAAACCGAGGACTTAGCTTGCCTCTTTTGCCGAATCAGAAAACTTTCTTCCACGGGGAGACCTTAAGAAACACTTTATCTCCGACTTGATGTTGAATGTCTCTACGTTTCAGATCGGCGTAAGACTTTTGGCGATCGAAAGCTTGCTTCAATCGAGAATGAATGATTTGAACTTTTTCTTCGGTTTCCCGAAGCAATTGTGGTCCCAAAACTTTATTATCACCGAGTTCAGACCAACACAGAGGTGTTCGACATCTTCTGCCATACAACGCTTCGAATGGAGCCATTTGAATCGAAGATTGGAAGCTATTGTTGTAGGCGAATTCTACCAAAGGTAGCGATTTCTCCCAGTTCTTTCCGAAGTCAATGATACAAGCTCTGAGCATGTCTTCGATAATTTGAATTACTCGTTCGGATTGACCATCGCTTTGCGGATGGAAAGCTATGCTAAGATTCAGTTTGGTTCCGAGAGCTTTATGTAGAGTCTTCCAAAATCGAGCTGTGAATCGAGGATCTCGATCGGAGACTATTGAGATTGGAACTCCATGTAAACGAATTACTTCTCGGATGTATAATTCAGCCAAGGCTTCAAGACTGAGATTCATTCTCATCGGAATGAAGTGTGCTGACTTGGTGAAACGATCAACGATCACCCAGATAGCGTCGCACTTTCTTGGTGAACAAGGAAGGCCAATTACGAAATCCATTGTGATCCGTTCCCATTTCCATTGCGGAAATTTGAGAGGTTGGAGCAAACCAGTAGGGACTTGGTGCTCGGCTTTAACCCGTTGGCAGTTTAGACATTTTGCTACAGAGTCGTTGATAGCCGTTTTCATTCCTGGCCACCAATACAAGGGCTTGAGATCCTTGTACATCTTAACTGATCCAGGGTGGACCGAAAAAGAACTTTGGTGCGCTTCTTATAGGATTTCATCTTGTAATTCTTTGTTATTAGGGACACATATACGATCTTTGAAGTATAGAAGACCGTTTGACTTAACAAAGAAGTCAGGATTAGAATCAAGCATAGAATTGATTTTCTGAAGTTCCGGATCAATTTGTTGAAGTTCTTTGATATAGGCGATCAAAGTAGATTGAACATGAAGTTCATTCAGATAATTCCGAGCCTTGCATAGCCGGAAATGAGCGTTGATAGCCAAATAAGCTACGAATAAACAAATTGAAGACGTTACTTAGGTTACAAAATTTCATTTGAAGGATTTCTTGCTAAACAAGAAAGTGTTCAAATTCTTCCTTGACTATCAAGAAGGAATTTGAATGATCACTTTAAATTTGAAGATTGAATGTTTTTGAATTTTCGAGGATTTCGAGTAACTTACAGGGGTTCGGTTTTCGACTCAGAGCGTCAGCAACAACATTGGCTTTTCCGGGATGATAATCGATGGTCAGATCGTAGTCTTTGAGCAACTCTAACCATCTTCTTTGTCTAAGGTTCAGATCTTTTTGAGTGAGTAAATACTTCAGGCTTTTGTGATCAGTGAACAACTTGCATCTTTCACCGTACAAGTAGTGTCGCCATATTTTGAGCGCGAACACAATGGCCGCAAGCTCGAGATCGTGAGTAGGATAATTCAATTCGTGTTGCTTCAGTTGCCGGGAGGCATATGCAATCACATTGCCTTCTTGCATCAGAACACAACCTAGGCCCGAGTGTGATGCATCGATGTACACTACGAATTCTTTGCCCGATTCGGGTTGAATAAGAACAGGAGCGTGTGTCAAAGTTTGCTTGAGTTGATCAAAACTTTGTTGCTGTTTTTCTGACCACTCAAAGTTTACATCCTTTCGGAGGAGTTTGGTTAATGGTGCAGCAATAGTGGGAAATCCATTCACAAATCTTCGGTAATAGCCGGCTAATCCGAGAAAACTTCGGACTTCGCTCACATTTCTCGGAGGTCTCCAATCAAGAATAGCTTGAATTTTCTTGGAGTCGACTTTGTTTCCTTCGGCAGAAATGATGTGTCCGAGGAATGAAACTTCGGATAACCAAAACTCACACTTAGTGAATTTGGCAAACAATTGGTGATCTCGGAGCGTTTGAAGCACAATCTGAAGATGATCAGCATGTTCTTCCTTGTTCCGAGAGTATACAAGGATGTCGTCAATGAAAACAACCACGAACTTGTCAAGATAAGGCTTGAATACTCGATTCATCAGGTCCATGAACGCAGCAGGGGCATTCGTTAAACCGAATGGCATTACTAGGAACTCATAATGTCCATATCGAGTTCGGAAAGCTGTTTTGGGCACATCTTCTTCTTTCACCCTCATTTGATAGTAACCAGACCGAAGATCAATCTTAGAGAATACGGCTGCATGTTTGAGTTGATCGAACAAATCTTCGATTCTCGGTAGCGTATACTTGTTCTTGACGATTACTTTATTAAGTTGCTGGTAATCGATACAAAGCCGCATCGTACCGTCCTTCTTTTTCACGAATAGAACAGGAGCACCCCAGGGAGAGATGCTAGGTCGGATGAATCCTTTATCCTCGAGTTCTTGAATTTGCTTCTTTAGTTCTTTAAGTTCAACAGGTGCCATCCGATAAGGTGTAATGGACACAGGATTAGTTCCAGGTTGAACTTCGATCTTGAATTCAACTTCCCGAGTTGGAGGAAGGCCAGGGAGTTCCTCAGGAAAAACCTTGGAAAATTTAAATACAACAGGCATGTCAAGTAAACCGAAATCAAGCTCATCTTGCAGTGCCATAGCGGCAAAAATAGAGGTCGGTTTCTTGTCAATCAATAGGATGGATTCATTTCCTAATCCCCGTAAATATAACCTACGGTTTTGACAGTCTACCCAGGCTTCATGTTTTCCCAACCAATCTAGTCCTAAAACTAGATCAAATTCACATTTGGGTAATACATATAGATTACAAGGAAAGGGTACATTTCGGATTGTTATCTGACAATCTTTACAAATCAAATTTATAGGCATACTACCTCCTATAGGGTTCCAAACAATTAGCCCAGTTTGTACAGTTTCAGGTTTCATTTTAAGTTCATTTAACAAGTATGAGCATATAAATGAATGGGCTGATCCCGAATCTATCAATGCATAAACAGGTTTAAGGTTAAGTTCAACCGTACCCGCAATGACATCGGGAGATTCGTCCTCATCTTTTCCACGAATGTGGTAGACACGAGCTGGGACTCAGGACTCCTGATAAGTGGTGGCTTTTGATTGGGCAGCCTTGCCTTTCCCAGGATTATTCGACTGAACTTGTCTCGGATGTTTGCCTCGGCTAGACGGTACAGAACTTTGGTTAGTCGGTCGAACAAAAGATTGATCATTTCGTTTTGGACAGTCTCGGATGTAATGATCGTCAGCGCTACAAGCATAACAGAGGTTCGCCTGGGCTCGACATTGGCCAAAGTGATTCTTCTGACAGAATTTGCAAACAGGAGGTCTGTCGACATTTCCAGTACTGTTGACGGAAACAACCGGAGTAGCCATCTTGTTGGAGTGTTGGGGTTGGAAATTATTCCGAGTAGATGGTATATAGGTGGAGGATGATTACTTCTGATGTTTCATCTTCTTAGACCACCGAGACTTGTCGTCACTCTTCCGCTTCTTATCCGTTCGGAATCCACTCTTTCGTTTCTCGGCATTCCACATCTTAGATTCAGTGGCGATGGCCCGATTCACAAGGATTTGAAAATCCGTAATGTCAAGTGCTGTGAACATCGGACTCAATTCATCACTCAGCCCGTCGATGAACATTCGGCATTTATCTTTCTCAGTTTTGATGTACTCCGAGCCATACTTGCAGTATTTGCAGAAATCGGCAACATATTGTTCAATCGGCCGATTGGCCTGTTTCAAATGTAAGAACTTCTTCCTCCGATCAGCAAGGTATTGTTCGTTAATATATTTCTTTTTGAATTCATCAACGAAGAATTTCCATGTAACTGACTCGGCAGGGGCGGTAAGAGTCGTGGTTTCCCACCAACTTAGAGCTTCATCGGCTAGAAGTGCAATCGCACATTCAAGTTTATGTTCATCCGAACATTGAAGTTGACGAGTTAAGATTTGAGTGGTTCTTTCGAGCCAGTTCTCAGCTTCTTCCGGCTTTTCCTTGTTTTCGCCGGTGAATGTAGTTGCTCGATGTTACGCGGGCTTGTCGATAGGGGCTCGACTCGGGGCAGCAACCATCGGAGTCGGTTGTTCTCGTCGGATGTTCATTACTAATTGATCGAACATCTCCTTAATACTTAGGAGACATTCCCGCTGAGCATTCTGAACAGTCGAAATTGTCGGAGTTGTCTGATTAGGTTCAGGGAGTGGAGTCGGTTCTCGCGGTTCCGATCTTCTCGGGAGGATTAGATTGTCCCGGAGTGTTGGTTTTCATCCTAACGCTACCATCCTCGTTAGATGATTCCTGAGGACTTCCATTATCACGAGCCAAACGTGATTCGAACATTCTAGTAAGATTTCAGAAAAGATCAAAGTTAGAGAGCGCAATCGCAGGCAGTTCGATATAAAACTCCTAGGTGGCATAGTTTAACCTATATGATGCAATAGACCTGATTTAGTCCAAGAATCAACTAAACCGAAGCTCTGATACCAATTATGTAACACCCCTCGCCCGGTTACGAGCAAGCGATGTTACTATTCGGGTGATGGACAGATTCATACATGTCAACATATCAAACATACAATTATATGAGATTCAATTCATACTTAACAAGCATCAAAGCAAACAATCATATAATCATTTATCCGATCACAAGATCATAAACACAAATAGGTGAGCTAATTTAAAACTTTTCTAACATGAATCCTATATACATTTTGCAAATGCATATTAACAAGCCTAACTAACATACATTTGATCTAATTTCAAATCAAACTAATCTAATATAAACTTATATACATTTGGTCTACATGATATAAAACTTGTTATTAGCCTAATCCTTACACATGATCATCGAACATATGTTTAAGACCTAGCAAACATGTATTCAATCAAACTCATGAACATTTGATTCAAGTATACCAATGCTTCTTATTCGAATACATAAGACAATCAAACATTATCTATATACATATCTTAGTTCATATTACAACACAACCATACATATACATATAACAACTTTCAAACAACCCAAATCATATACAATAGTATTCGAAATCAGCATTCATCTTATTCTAATATTCTATTACCATTCGAACTATACAAGTCATCCAACAACAATTCTAGATGCAACCTTCCTAATTCAAATAAAGATATCATACTTATACATACTCAACCATTCAAATCCATCAAGGGCATGAACCATATAAATGATACTCAAATTCAAATCAAGCTTAGTTAACTTCAAACATAGTTCAATCATATCATCATATCCATATTTACATAAACATTCATCAAGTCATTACGTAATATAACATGTCTTAGTTTTATACAAACCAAACTTATCAATTACATGTTCCATAATGCATGACAAACTAACTTAGACTATGCCACCAACTAGGAGACTAAGCAAGATTATATCATACTTGTTCTTGGCTTGCGAAGCTCTCGGAACAAAACGGATGGCTTTCGGATATCAACGTACCTGTTATTTTGGAAGAAGGAAACAAAGAGAGTGATAAGTACGCATAATGTAATTAGTGAGGCAGCCCTAAACTTTACTAGTTTCAATCTTTTAAAGTCTTATTCCATCTTTAAGGTTACTTAGCTAGGCTTAGCACATATTGAAATACCTAGCTAGTTCTATCAAAACCAAATTAACTTAGCTAGTTTCATGTATTAACCAATAGGGCAGCAAACATTTACATGTATTATGACTTATTGGGCAACAACCATTTCATTTAAAACACACCAATTTGGGCAGCAAACTACATATACATTTCATACCAAATTGGACAGCAAGCAACATATACAATTCAAGCCAATTTGGGCAGCAAGCACGTGTACAATATAAGCTAAAATGGACAACAAACAACATGTAATCTCATTGTCATCTTGGCAGCAACATTTCATAGTTTCACATCACAACATAGTTCATTGTAAATCTCAACCAAGATCACATATTCATTCCATATCATAAGGGCTAATACCCAACTTGTTCATTTAAACATATATCATTGTTCTAATAATGTTTTGCCTTGGATGATTAATGAATTAGGTAATCAAGTCTTCATGTAACATGTAACATTAAATACTCAAAGTATCCATTTCTCATTTGAACTTATAATAGAGGATGCATAGGTGAAATTGTCTTAAAAATATGTAACACCCCAATTTTGGGCTTAGAAGTTTTGGGTTTGGACCGGACCGGTCGGGTTGCGGTTCGAATATAAAAGGGTGAATTTAGGAAAGCCTAGTTCGGGTTGCATTAAAAATATGGAAAAATGTCTTAAAATCCTCTTTTATTATATATAAGAGAAAGGTGAAATCAATTTTACAAAATGAGGTTTCGAAGAGTGACATTTTGGGTTAGTGACCAAAATGTAATTTTTGAAAACTGGGTGACTGTTTTAAAAAGGATTGAAACTTTGAATCTTTAAGGAGCTATTTACCCAAAAGAGTTTCTCCAGATTTTTCTGAATATTAATCAATTTAATTAATGGTTTTTAATTAAGTGCAAAAGGAGGGAAAAGATATTTTGGCATTTTAACTAACTTTTCTCTAAATTTCCATTTTCTTTTCTCTCAACTTTTCTCTCAACCCAAACACATTTCTCCAGCAAAATTCTCTCTGATTTTGACAACTAAAGATTAGATTTCAATCCTCATTTGATCTCTAATCAATTCTACAACAAAACCTTAGCATTTGCTTATTGGATTTTCAAGAATTGTGGTTCCAAAAAGGGAGAAACTCAAGTTTAGAGGTATGAACGTCCTTCTCCTCTAAATTCTCAGTTCTTTACTGAAATTCCCAAGTTCTCAATCCTTGATTTGTGTTTTATTAAAGGTTTTACAATTGTGTTCTTGATCTTGGCTTTAAAATGCAAGATTTGTTTAATTTGTGATGGAATTCGTATGAAATGGTTGGGTATTGTTTTGAGATGTGTTTTTAATGTAAAATGGATGTATATTTGATGAGAAATTGAGGTTTAATCAATGCAATCCCGGATAGGTTGATTTTCCTAAGTTTCTACTTGTGAAAATGGTGGTTTTTGGGGTGATCTTGGTGTTTTGTTAATGCTGGAGGTATAAGGACGTGTTTGGGATCATTTTGGATGTTAATTGATGTTTAAAAATGGTTAGAAGTGATGGATCTTGGCTGGGTTAAGTTTTGGAAGTGTTTGGAGGTGATTTCGGTTGTGTTTGGTAGCCGAAATGTTGGATTTGCAAAGAGCAGCAAGTTTAGGTGTATTGCTGGTGTTTTAATGCATTATGATGCATTAATCCTCTGTTGTTATGTGCTTGAAACAGGGGAGAATGGTCCGTGAGCAATAGAGGTGGCGTTGAAGGTTTCGGATGCTTGGAAGGCTTGTTGGCTAGCCTTGCTTTGTGTATCGGTGAGTGAAGTTGGGTTTTCAGCTTTAAAACCAAGGTTTGAAGGTTTTGGAAGCTTAGTTTAAGTCTAAACAACTTAGCTAAGCTCAAGAGTAAGTAAATGAAATTTCTCTCTTGGTTGTGTTATGAATTGGTTTTTAAAGCACTTGGGATTGTTGGATGCAATGCATGTGATTTGCATGTTTTAAATTCTATTTTGAAAGCATATTTTAGCATGGTTTAATGCTGGTTTTGAAAGCCATGTGTGAAGGATGCTCAAGGTAAGAGATCCTTGGTTTTGTACATTGGAATTGTGGAATTGTTGCATAGTGTTGCATGTTGTTTAATGGCTTTGTGTAATGCTTCAAAAACAGTGGATTGATGATGGTAATTGGTGGTATTGGCATTTTGGTTATGCTTGTAAAACAATGGATTAATGTGGTAAATTGGTTATATTGGCAAGTGATGTAAGTGGTTCTTGGTTACTTGAATCGGATATAGTTAGCCGGCTATAGGATTGGGTGCACCGTGAATAAAGTCGCCTTGGATGTGGAGTGGTTGTGATTGTACCGGTGACTCCATCCAAGTACACTAACGAGATGGTTAAGAACACCATGGTGGTTAAAAGTCCATGGGTGGGTCTTGTGTTAAGGTCATATGGTGGTTAAAATTCCATTTGAGGACCTTGTGTATGTCAAGGTCATAATGGCGGTTAAAATTCCATTTGAAGACCTTGTGTATGGTAAGATCACAATGGTGGTGTAAAGTCCATGTGTGGATCTTGTGTGTATGTCTCGTGATCTCGTTAGTGATGTTATACAACTACCAATGAGTGATGGTAAGGTCATAATGGTGGTTAAAATTCCATTTGAGGACCTTGTGAATGTTAAGGTCATATGGTGGTTAAAAGTCCATATGAGGACCTTGTGTATGGTAAGGTCATAATGGTGGTTTAAATTCCATTTGGGGACCTTGAGATTGGTAGTGTGTATGAAGCGTGGGGACAACGCTTGTAATCCGCGTATCCAATTGTGTCTTGTGTTATGATGGTTTGTGAATTATCACTTGGAAGCCAGTATAATGTTCTTGAATATGATGAAGCTTGAGATGCTTGAAATGATGTATGGTTGCATGAGAAGTGTGTAATGTTCTATGAATGCATGTTTACTTGTTAGCTTGAACAAGAGTTTATTTTCTAATGAGAATGGTGCATGTGTGCATGAAATCTCTTTAGTGCAATGAAGTCTTGCGAAGACTTGTTTTTTAAGGCATGAAATGCAAATATTGATTTTGTGGTTCATATGTTGCGTTTGTTTAATGCATGAGATATATTGAATGAGTAAGTGAATTTTAAAGGTTTCTTGCTTTGAAATGATTTTCAATGTATGAGAAAAGTATGAGGTGAAGTGGAAGTGTTTTCCAAGGATTTTGTATTTAACTTGTATACGATGTTCATGCATGGAATGGTTAAATTGATGGTTTTGCAAGGCTGTGCTTTGAAGTGAATTACTTAGCTTTTCTAAGCTAAGGGTTGGTTTTCACGTTTGAGCAATGCATGATTTAAAGCATGTTGTTAAAAAGGGTTTTCAAACATTGCTTTGGTTTATCGAATTGTAATGCTTTTAAAAGAGGTTTTATGACTCGCTACATTGATGGTGTTTTGGTTTTGAGCATTCCTCACTAAGCATTATGTGCTTACGCTCCTTTTTGTCCATCAATGCAGATATTTGAAGTTGGGACAGCGAGAAGCAAGGGATTCAAGGAGAGCTCCATTTGAGATGTATGTCTCGATTAATAGCTATAGTTAATAAAGGCAATGGGGGGAGAATCTCTTATGTTGATGTTTAATGAGATTGTGTATGTTGGTCAAGTTTGGTTTATGATTTTGAACTATGTGGTTTAACGCTTGCAACGTTTGAATCTTCTTATTCTTAAGTCGTTATGCTATGCTTCTTGTTTTTAAAGCATGATTGAGTGTTGGATGTGTTGAATGAGTTGGTGCACCTAGGGGTGGTTTTGTATCTAGATTTTGATGCAAATTGGTAGGTATGATGCTTGGCATGTTGTTGATTTATTGTGGAATGGTTTGGAGCATGTTTGATGGGGTTTAAAGGTGTTAAAACAGGCCTATCTACTGTTTATGGGCAGGGTGTTTCGAAACACCCTTGCCTGTTTCGAAACAGGCCCTTGATTTGGCCATGGTGTTCCTGAACGGCCTAGACCCGTTTCTGAACACTTTGGCTACTGCCAAGGGGTGTTCCTGAACGGCCTAGACCCATTTCTGAACACTTTGGCTACTGCCAAGGGGTGTTCCTGAACGGCCTAGACCCGTTTCGGAACACTTGACCGTTGGGCATAAAATTTGAATGGTTTTGAGGTTTGCAAGTTTTACGTTTTATTCCCGATTCTTGTATGTGCAATTGCTTGAGTTTGAGATGTCCGTTTGAGATGAAATTTGGCAGAGAGGCATGAAACATGACTAATTTCATAATGGTAACTTAAAAATTGGTAAAGTCCTCTTAATTTTCAGAATTTACAAATTGGTCCCTAAATTCGTATTTTGTGCAATTGGGTCCCTTATTGTTTTCCGATTGCTGTGTTTTTTTTAGTATGCTTATCTCAAGAGTATACCTAGGTTTGGTGTGCATCTAGACAAGTCTAAAAAGAAAAAAAAGGTCGTTAATCAAGGTTGACTTTCAGGTTGACTTTGGTTTTCCCCGTGTAGTCTTCGTAGTTCGGGTCAACCGTCTAGACCGGGCTACGGGGGTTACATTTGGTGGTATCAGAGCTGAGTTGCGAATGCTTGGGGAAGTGGTAAATTGTTGTAATAAGTGTTTAATGTTTATTCTGATGTGTGGTTGAAAGTCGGTTGAAATGTGTGTCTGTGAACGAGTTGTTGATGTTTTTAGCATGCTTTTTGATTGAGAATCTTCATTGAGCTGATGTGAATTTGTGCTGATGATATGCTGGTGATGTGAGCTGATTTTATGAATAATGAAAGTGTAATGGGTATGATAGGTTGATATTATGCTGTTACGAGTGAATGTTGTTGATGAGAGCATGATCGAAGTATGTGGATTGATATGCTTGATGTTGTGATATCCATGTTTTTATTGACTGTTATGTCATGTAAAAGGGGAGAATTTGGGATACCCATTGCCTTATTATTATAGCTATTGTGTTATTTTGGAGTTGGAGTTTTGAATCCTTGCTTGAAGCTGGCCTGATCGTTTTGTTTGTTTTGTTATGATAGCTTGTTGTTAATAGCATGGTGAAATCGATGAGAGAATGGTAGTTAGGTGAGATGGTTGCTGCTTTAGAGCAGGTTGTTAAGGCGTGGAATTCACCTTTTGGTGGAGGTGTTTTGTTTCAGCCTACAGTGCCTGGAGTTGAGGTAGTGAGGCGGGAGGAAGAAGCTGGTTCTGTGATGAAGAGTTCATCACCTTTTGTTCAAGAGGTGTTGGGAACATCTCAGGCTGTGGCGAAAGTGAGGCCTGTAGACGTTCCGACTGTGAGACGTGCGAGTTTGTCGAAACATCATTTACATAATTTGGGAGCTGTAGAGTATCATGGTTCGACACCTGAGACGTTCGAGGCCCGGTTGGCCAGTGTAATTCTGATTTTGGATCATGAAGGTTGTGACTACGCTTGTAAGCTGGGAAGTGTTGTCTCATTGATGTTGAAAGACGCCTGTGCCTGGTGGACATCTGTGGCGGTGGCATCGCATATCCACGATATAGATTGGGACTCCTTTGTGTCTACCCTTTATGAGAGGTACCTTGGAGAGAAATTCCCAAGGGTTAAGCAACGTAAGGGTGTGGTTTCAGTTTATGAAGGTGAGAAAAGTTTAAGTGAGAGAGTTGTGGGTACTGACCTCGGGAGCGGTCAGCGTAAGAGGCGACGTGATAGAAGGTTTTGCTTGAGTCGAAGCTTGGATGGTAGTGTAGATTTGGGGAAAGTGCTACATGATCAAAGAGGGGTAGCTCGGTTGCCGATGTGTGACCGTTGTGGAGGGCGCCATGTTGGAGGTTGTTGGGGTGCGGGAGTTTGTTGGAACTGTGGTTCTAAGGAGCATGTGAAGCGAAATTGTCCACAAGTGGTGAGATCAGCTTCAGTGGTAGCAGAAGGGTCTCTGAAGGGTCATGGGCACGGCCAAGACAAGGTTCGAAGATGGCGGGAAGGGTAGAAAGGTGTGAGGAGCTTGTAGAATGAATCTTGTTGGAATTTTGGGTCTGTTGGACATTTGAGACGTAATTGTTTGAAGTTGGCTCGGGGTAGTCAGGGTTCTTTACTGCAGGGAGATGGTGATGACCTTAATGTGTTAGCAGATGCTGCAGCGGTACGGCTGGAGGATGATGGTTCTGCGAGAAAGAGGGCTTGTCTGTTGAAGCTCCGGGGCAGTGAGGTGTTTACAGGTAACCTTGTTAAGTAACCTTTGCTCTAGTATCTTAGTTCGGTTTCAGTTGGTATTTCCCTTGTGCAGTGGGTATGGTCTCGTAGCTAGCATGCTTGGGGTAGTAGTTGATGTTGTTTTGAAAACAACTTTAGTGTGGAGAGGGCATTAGTGAGTATCTTGTGGACAATGGGTTGTTAGAATGATGGAGTTGGTTAAGTTAGAAGTGAGATAGGAGGTTGTTTTAGGCGGATTCTGAGGATGTTATTGGTGGGTGTGAACCGACATACATGCACAGTTAAAATCATTTGTTATATGCTATATTATATATGTACTGGTCCATGCATACATGTGACATGACATTAGAGGTTTTGCATGCATGTACATCAGGCATTGATAGGGCATATTGGTGACCATGCATACGAACGTTCACACTCGCTAATAGTTAATCGGGTCCGTTAGTGTTGTGATAGGGTTAGGTTGGATGGGGGTTTTAAAAGTTGTTTTGGTGCTAGGAGAATGTTTGGAGTAATGGAGGGTATTAAGCGAGCTGACAGTAATAGTGAGTGTGGTATAGCATGTTGGTAGAAGGAAAGTGTTTGGCGCTTAATGAGTTTAGCGGTATGGTGGTGAGGAGATTATCGTTTGAGTTAGAATCCGTCAAAGTGGTTGTGAATAGCTGGTAGAAGTGGTAGTTTCTTGGTGTTAAGTGATGTAGTAAGTTAGTGGATGTGTTTCCAAAGTGCTGAGGTAACTTGGCCTTGATGTTGTAGTAGAAGGGTTGTTTATGTAGGTGATGGTTCGTAGCAACCTTCGAGGAGTTGTAAAGAGGTTGTGTTGTGGGTTGTAGAAAAAGGTTGGCCTGGCTGAATAGAAGTTTCGTAATCTTAATATGTATGTATAAAATGGGCGGTGTCCTGGTAAGGCTAGTGTTCTAGTCAAGGCTTAAAGTGGAAAGGCAATGTAAGTTCAAGGGCCGTTGTTGGTTGGACGGGTTCTTGTGAGAAGTGGTTGGCTAGTTGTGCATAAGTAATTTCCTTTTGAAGTCGGTTGGTGGGGTGTGAACGGCTGGCAGAGTCAAGGTTGGGGTTTTGTGACGTGATTTTCGGGTGTTAGGTGAGTAGTCCTGGTGAATCGTTATGGTAATGATAGCGGTGGATGTGAAGGAGTGTCAGCAATACGTTGAGAAGTTTGGGTGAGCAGTTGATGCTTAGGAATTCTTGCTTGATGTAGTAACCTTTGGAAGAGGTTGAGTAGTTTTGCAAGGAGTTTTAGAAGCAGTGAAGGTTGTGGGTCACGTGGTGGCTGAACTGGATTGGTTGGTGTCACTGTGTGAACAAGTTTGAGAGTTGTGAGTTAGGGTGGTGTATGCTGTAAAAGTTGGAGGTTCTTCAGGTTGTTGTTGGGGCTTTGTGCAGTCCGGATGTGTGAAAGGTTAAGATGTGGTTAACATCTGAGTGTTCTGGAATCCGTGAACAGTATGTGGTGGTGTTGGGTTGGTGGAGTTTTGTGAGGAGAGTGTTCAGTGGTGGTTAAGTCTCCTGTGTTGCCTTGTGTGTTGCTTTGAGAAGTTTGGTTGTTCTCTTTTCGCCAGTTGAAATTTCGAGGACGAAATTTCTTAAGGGGGGGAGAGTTGTAACACCCCAATTTTGGGCTTAGAAGTTTTGGGTTTGGACCGGACTGGTCGGGTTGCGGTTCGAATATAAAAGGGTGAATTTAGGAAAGCCTAGTTCGGGTTGCATTAAAAATATGGAAAAATGTCTTAAAATCCTCTTTTATTATATATAAGAGAAAGGTGAAATCAATTTTACAAAATGAGGTTTGGAAGAGTGACATTTTGGGTTAGTGACCAAAATGTAATTTTTGAAAACTGGGTGACTGTTTTAAAAAGGATTGAAACTTTGAATCTTTAAGGAGCTATTTACCCAAAAGAGTTTCTCCAGATTTTTTTTGATAATTAATCAATTTAATTAATGGTTTTTAATTAAGTGCAAAAGGAGGGAAAAGATATTTTGGCATTTTAACTAACTTTTCTCTAAATTTCCATTTTCTTTTCTCTCAACTTTTCTCTCAACCCAAACACATTTCTCCAGCAAAATTCTCTCTGATTTTGACAACTAAAGATTAGATTTCAATCCTCATTTGATCTCTAATCAATTCTACAACAAAACCTTAGCATTTGCTTATTGGATTTTCAAGAATTGTGGTTCCAAAAAGGGAGAAACTCAAGTTTAGAGGTATGAACGTCCTTCTCCTCTAAATTCTCAGTTTTTTACTGAAATTCCCAAGTTCTCAATCCTTGATTTGTGTTTTATTAAAGGTTTTACAATTGTGTTCTTGATCTTGGCTTTAAAATGCAAGATTTGGTTAATTTGTGATGGAATTCGTATGAAATGGTTGGGTACTGTTTTGAGATGTGTTTTTAATTTAAAATGGATGTATATTTGATGAGAAATTGAGGTTTAATCAATGCAATCCCGGATAGGTTGATTTTCCTAAGTTTCTACTTGTGAAAATGGTGGTTTTTGGGGTGATCTTGGTGTTTTGTTAATGCTGGAGGTATAAGGACGTGTTTGGGATCATTTTGGATGTTAATTGATGTTTAAAAATGGTTAGAAGTGATGGATCTTGGCTGGGTTAAGTTTTGGAAGTGTTTGGAGGTGATTTCGGTTGTGTTTGGTAGCCGAAATGTTGGATTTGCAAAGAGCAGCGAGTTTAGGTGTGTTGCTGGTGTTTTAATGCATTATGATGCATTAATCCTCTGTTGTTATGTGCTTGAAACAGGGGAGAATGGTCCGTGAGCAATAGAGGTGGCGTTGAAGGTTTCGGATGCTTGGAAGGCTTGTTGGCTAGCCTTGCTTTGTGTATCGGTGAGTGAAGTTGGGTTTTCAGCTTTAAAACCAAGGTTTGAAGGTTTTGGGAGCTTAGTTTAAGTCTAAACAACTTAGCTAAGCTCAAGAGTAAGTAAATGAAATTTCTCTCTTGGTTGTGTTATGAATTGGTTTTTAAAGCACTTGGGATTGTTGGATGCAATGCATGTGATTTGCATGTTTTAAATTCTGTTTTGAAAGCATATTTTAACATGGTTTAATGCTGGTTTTGAAAGCCATGTGTGAAGGATGCTCAAGGTAAGAGATCCTTGGTTTTGTACATTGGAATTGTGGAATTGTTGCATAGTGTTGCATGTTGTTTAATGGCTTTGTGTAATGCTTCAAAAACAGTGGATTGATGATGGTAATTGGAGGTATTGGCGTTTTGGTTATGCTTGTAAAACAATGGATTAATGTTGTAAATTGGTTATATTGGCAAGTGATGTAAGTGGTTCTTGGTTACTTGAATCGGATATAGTTAGCCGGCTATAGGATTGGGTGCACCGTGAATAAAGTCGCCTTGGATGTGGAGTGGTTGTGATTGTACCGGTGACTCCATCCAAGTACACTAACGAGATGGTTAAGAACACCATGGTGGTTAAAAGTCCATGGGTGGGTCTTGTGTTAAGGTAATATGGTGGTTAAAATTCCATTTGAGGACCTTGTGTTAAGGTCATATGGTGGTTAAAATTCCATTTGAGGACCTTGTGTATGTCAAGGTCATAATGGTGGTTAAAATTCCATTTGAAGACCTTGTGTATGGTAAGATCACAATGGTGGTGTAAAGTCCATGTGTGGATCTTGTGTGTATGTCCCGTGATCTCGTTAGTGATGTTATACAACTACCAATGAGTGATGGTAAGGTCATAATGGTGGTTAAAATTCCATTTGAGGACCTTGTGAATGTTAAGGTCATATGGTGGTTAAAAGTCCATATGAGGACCTTGAGTATGGTAAGGTCATAATGGTGGTTTAAATTCCATTTGGGGACCTTGAGATTGGTAGTGTGTATGAAGCGTGGGGACAACGCTTGTAATCCGCGTATCCGATTGTGTCTTGCGTTATGATGGTTTGTGAGTTATCACTTGGAAGCCAATATAATGTTCTTGAATATGATGAAGCTTGAGATGCTTGAAATGATGCATGGTTGCATGAGAAGTGTGTAATGTTCTATGAATGCATGTTTACTTGTTAGCTTGAACAAGAGTTTATTTTCTAATGAGAATGGTGCATGTGTGCATGAAATCTCTTTAGTGCAATGAAGTCTTGCGAAGACTTGTTTTTGAAGGCATGAAATGCAAATATTGATTTTGTGGTTCATATGTTGCGTTTGTTTAATGCATGAGATATATTGAATGAGTAAGTGGTTTTTAAAGGTTTCTTGCTTTCAAATGATTTTCAATGTATGAGAAAATTATGAGGTGAAGTGGAAGCGTTTTCCAAGGATTTTGTATTTAACTTGTATACGATGTTCATGCATGGAATGGTTAAATTGATGGTTTTGCAAGGCTGTGCTTTGAAGTGAATTACTTAGCTTTTCTAAGCTAAGGGTTGGTTTTCACGTTTGAGCAATGCATGATTTAAAGCATGTTGTTAAAAAGGGTTTTCAAACATTGCTTTGGTTTATCGAATTGTAATGCTTTTAAAAGAGGTTTTATGACTCGCTGCATTGATGGTGTTTTGGTTTTGAGCATTCCTCACTAAGCGTTATGTGCTTACGCTCCTTTTTGTCCATCAATGCAGATATTTGAAGTTGGGACAGCGAGAAGCAAGGGATTCAAGGAGAGCTCCATTTGAGATGTATGTCTCGGTTAATAGCTATAGTTAATAAAGGCAATGGGGGGAGAATCTCTTATGTTGATGTTTAATGAGATTGTGTATGTTGGTCAAGTTTGGTTTATGATTTTTGAACTATGTGGTTTAACGCTTGCAACGTTTGAATCTTCTTATTCTTAAGTCGTTATGCTATGCTTCTTGTTTTTAAAGCATGATTGAGTGTTGGATGTGTTGAATGAGTTGGTGCACCTAGGGGTGGTTTTGTATCTAGATTTTGATGCAAATTGGTAGGTATGATGCTTGGCATGTTGTTGATTTATTGTGGAATAGTTTGGAGCATGTTTGATGGGGTTTAAAGGTGTTAAAACAGGCCTATCTGCTGTTTCTGGGTAGGGTGTTTCGAAACACCCTTGCCTGTTTCGAAACAGGCCCTTGATTTGGCCAGGGTGTTCCTGAACGGCCTAGACCCGTTTCTGAACACTTTGGCTACTGCCAAGGGGTGTTCCTGAACGGCCTAGACCCGTTTTTGAACACTTTGGCTACTGCCAACGGGTGTTCCTGAACGGCCTAGACCCGTTTCGGAACACTTGACCGTTGGGCATAAAATTTGAATGGTTTTGAGGTTTGCAAGTTTTACGTTTTATTCCCGATTCTTGTATGTGCAATTGCTTGAGTTTGAGATGTCCGTTTGAGATGAAATTTGGCAGAGAGGCATGAAACATGACTAATTTCATAATGGTAACTTAAAAATTGGTAAAGTCCTCTTAATTTTCAGAATTTACAAATTGGTCCCTAAATTCGTATTTTGTGCAATTGGGTCCCTTATTGTTTTCCGATTGCTGTGTTTTTTTGAGTATGCTTATCTCAAGAGTATACCTAGGTTTGGTGTGCATCTAGACAAGTCTAAAGAGAAAAAAAAGGGTCGTTAATCAAGGTTGACTTTCGGGTTGACTTTGGTTTTCCCCGTGTAATCTTCGTAGTTCGGGTCAACCGTCTAGACCGGGCTACGGGGGTTAGAGACTTACCACCATTCAATTATCAAGGTGACTAACCACCTTATCAGGTTTATAGGTGACTAACCACCATCCTGTAACAAAGATCAGAGGAGCTCAATGACTCTAAGGCATGCCCTTCTACCTATAGACACTAATCAAACCAAGGACTTTACTTATATTTCTTTATTAACAATAGCATTTTACTTGTTTATCAAACACATATCACAAAGTCATGTACACATTCAATCATGTTTACATTGTGCACATTCAAGCCATGCTCAATCAAATTTCCAGCAAGCATTTAGCATCATTTCAATCATATAACCATCTTCAAACAATAACTAAATCATCCATTAATTCAATTCAAGTGGCTCAAAAAACTCATGTCACAAAGCAACCCATATAGACATCAACTAGCATATCTAGACAGCATCATATGCCTAGTTCATAGTTCATTCCTTTAGTCCTTCTTCCTTAGCATTTAAATTTACCAATCCATTATTAAGTTCATTACATGCTTCATTTTAAATCATCCAAGAAACATAAACACATTGGTTGAGACACTAATCTCAACCCTAAACTAGCTACACTCACAAATACTTCCAAGCTTAGTTGTTATCCTTAATGATGATTCCTTTCACCCTTCTCTTTGCTTGATCACTCCTTGAATCTTCTTAAAATTTTTCACCAATGTGATCTTAAAACATAAAATATCATATACAATATCCATTAATAATTAATTCAAACATATAAATTCATTTACTTAAGCATAATCACCTAGACAAGTGAATCTGCCCCCTAAACTGGCAGTTTGAGTAACCTCTACTAAACTAGCCATATCATTTTACTCCAAACTCCAAATAAGGATTTCTTTACCATTTTATAAAGCTTATAAACACACCTTTACAACCATGTATGGCACATAATTTTATCATTTCCCTATCAAAACAGTTTATTACTTGAAGATAGGGTATTTTCAGAAATCTAATCTGCCTATGCTTAATTTGTGACTTTAGGGCATTTATAACCTATGTTTCACTACACCATTAATCTTGAACTTTTAACCACATTTACCTACATATATTAACATAATAGTTATGTTCCAAAAACCACAAAAACAGGGCATGTAAGTCCTCAAATTATCAATCCTTACAAACTAGTCCATTTTGACCCTCTATGTGTTCTAATGATATTTAAACTATCAATTGTTATATAATTCAAGCTAGACCATTTATTTTTTTTATTCCTAAAATACCTCCCCTGTTTCTAACAAATTTTCCAAAATTTATTGGCATCAATTAAACCCCTAAACATTTTCAAAATTATAATTTAACCTAAGCAGTTTCCAGATTCATTCAATTCTGAGCAGTCCTTTTGTAATTCAATTTCCAGTCACTTCCTATGTCGTTTTCATGCCCAAGAGGACATTTTCGTATAGTACTCATTCAGCTCTACAACTTATATTTACAATTTTTTTCCTAATTCGAACCCTAACCCATTTGAAATTCAAGTTCAAAACAGGGCAATGCATGAACCTTAATCTGGGCAGATTCAATCTAAGTTCATGTTCATATTAAATTTTCCAGATTTAGCTATTCTAACATGAACCCAGCTTCCTATCATCAATATAAAACATCTAGCAACACATTTCCAGCAGCAATTCACAACCAAATCAACAATACAACCCTAAAACTCAAAATAGAATCGGTTAAACATAAAGTTACTTACTTGTACACTAGATGAACATGCATGCAATTGTTCTTAATTTTTCCAGCACCTATCTTCAGTTCACAGCTCCCTCTCTCACTCTATACTCAGTTTTGGTTGTTAGAATGAATGAAGAAGATGGATGCATGTGAGAAGGAAGTGGTTTACACTTGTTTACTTCTTAATTTCTAATGCTTGCCGATTATGGTCATTGCAAAGACACATGGCTGACTTTATTACCATGTTTTCCCACTATTTTAATTATATTTATTTTATATTATCATATTAGTTATCAGCAATGTATATTAGTATATAATTTAATCTAATATTAATCTATTATAATTTTAAAGTATACATGTATATACTTTAATTCCCACTAACATATCTTTATAATTCATATTATAAAGTTGATCCAATATTAATTTTCCACTATCTAATACATATGTAACATACATGTATCACATGTTAAATTCTATTACTTATAAGTCTTTATATGATCGTACATATTGTTTTAATCCCGTTGTAATTTAATATGACATAGCTTATGTGGTTTCATTTCAATCTTAATTAAATTATATGATGTTTACATTTTCTTTGTTATTTTTCTACTGTTTCAACTAGGGTGATTTTAGGGTGTTACAGCAACAAACAAGAGAGCTCGGACTCTAGGCATGCCATACTATCTAAGACCTCTAATGGACTGAGGGCATATTATTCTTATTAACTATTCATTCATTTTTCAACGATATCATTCATTTTTAAATAAGCACATACATATTGCATAATTCTATTTGCATGCTCATTCTATCATATAGTTGTACCAATTCACATAAATCATGCTAATCAATTTCCCGCCACATTCGAATAGCATCAAAACATACATGGACAACAACTTCACATAAAATCAAATGCATATTGAGCATAGAAAAAGTACCATATAGGGGCAGTCCACACATTCATACATTCAGGCATTATCGAGGATCCAATTCGTGCTTATACAACATAACAAATATATCACATAAGACAGTCCACATTTTCACACATTCAAGCATTAACAAAGATCCAATTCATGCATGTACAACAGAACAAATAGATTACATAAGGCAGTCCACATTTTCATACATTCAAGCATTAACAAAGATCCAATTCATGCATATACAACATAACAAATAGATCACATAAGGCAGTCCACATTTTCATACATTGAAGCATTAACAAAGATCCAATTCATGCATCCATTTTCCTTTCATCTACTTCCCTTACTAAACATATTAACAATCATCATTTAAGTCCAATTTCATGCATAAAATCATAAATTACATCAATAAACGAGGTGGTTAGGACACTAGTCCCAACCCTAATACATTTACACTCACAAACTTCTCAAGTTTGGTCTCTGATTACGATGCCCTTATTCCTTTCCCTTGATTGGTCAATCTTTGCTTCCTCCAAAGAATCCTCACAAATTGGATCATAACACTCAACGCAAAATAAATACAAATCATATCAGAGAGCAATTCAATTACATTCACTCTTTTAATACAATTACAACATAAATTCTCAAATCTGTTTTTGCTGTTGAAGTAGTTGGAGGACCAGTTAGTATTTTAATCATAACTCTTTAATTAATAATCCAAAATTCACTTATTATGGACCATTAGAAATGTATTAAACTCAGCTTTTTAACCATTTAATCCTGATATTTTTATCTAGCCCGAGTTAATACAGTTTATTACTTGATTATGACCCTTTCAACAAATCTGGACAGCTTGCACTGCCCAACTTCTTTAATCTATAATTTCCAATTCACATACTGGAATCCAATTCCGTTTTCTCTCAGTGTTTCTAGACATATAAAAGTTTGTACTATAAAAATTTCAGTTCAAAATACTCTAAATCCTGTTTTTTGTGAATTTTCAAAATTACAACTTATGGTTTGAGTTTTCCGGACAGTTTACTCATTGATCACATTTAGCTTTCAATTCACCTAATTACCTTAGTCTAATTCTAAATTCAATTAATACATGATTTGTACTATCTTTTTACAAAATTTTCAAGTCCATATTAATTCTTATTATCAACAGACAAGTCCTCAATTTCACTAATTTTCCAAATCATTCCTATTCTTAGGTTTCGAGTACTAACTTCCTAAATTCACCAATTTAGGCCAATTCAACTTCAACTCAAGAGTCTAATTTCATTCTTACATAATCCCTTGATTCTAAATTCTGAGTTAAGTGTCAATTTCATAAAATTCAGGTCCTTGTAATTAATGATTTTATTCAAAACAGTCCCTAATTCCATTATTTTCAAATACGCGTCTAACATTGATTCTAATCAAAATTCACTCATTTGAATTCATTTTTCCAGCAATCAAAGACTTTTCCATAGAGAAAATTCATTTCTCTTCAACTTTTTCTGAATAGGATTTTTTTGTTTAGTCCCTATCTATTTCAATTTTTCATTTAATCATGAACTTCCATTCTTTCTCAAAACAGTCCTCTTTTAAATCAATTCACCATTTCACAAATAATTTTTCAAGAACTTCATTATCTCAACTTAACATAATCACCATGACTCTAACAATTTCATGTTTAAACCAATTTTAAACTTGTATGCATGTTTTTTGCACTTATTCCAACAACTAGAAGAAGGAATGAGATTTTTTTTTTATCACAACGCTTAGGGTTTTTCACTTTTTTTCTCAGTGCCGCCGCTCTCCTTCTCTTTGGTTCGAACTTAGGCCGGCGGCGGCAATAGCTTTCGGGCTATTTGTCGACCGCCGGTCACCCTCTTTTATTTATTTGTTTCGTTCTTTTGATTTTTCAATCTTTTTAATTTAATAAATCTATCTTTATGACACGTTTTTCTCTACCGTTTGGTATGTTTTTCTGCTTTTTAGCATGTTTTTCTGTCTCTTGGCACATTTTTTCCATTATTTGTTTCTATGAGGGTTGATTTGACGATGCCACGACTGATCAAGATGGCGATTATTTGTAATCATGTTGATCTTCTCTGCTATGGACATTCGGTTTGAATTTGGATATGCGGTTTGCGCTTGTGATGAGTTTTCAGGTGCTCGGCTCTGATCTGCATTTTCTCGGTGGTCTATCAATAGCTTCATCCCCTTTTGTGGTTCGTTTTGCCGATGCAGTCAGGTTTCGTATCTATTTTCGATCGAGTATTTGGATGGGTTTATAACCTTTTCATGTATGGTTCATATCTGATCTAAAGTGGCTAGTTTTAGGAGGAAGTCCAAATTATGTATTTAGTTTACAATGATAGTTTGTAAACCCTTATTGTAATTTTGGGTATTTTCTCATTAATAAAACTAGTGGCTTATTTTCAAAAAAAAAAAAAAAGAAGGAATGAGAACTTACTTCTTTGGCTTTGCTACCACTAGCTACTCTTCTTAATCCTAGCTTAATCCCTTCAACATGCAAGCCATTTTCTTATCCATTAGAGCACAAATTTTCAGAGTTTCAAGCATTCATCCTCTCCCCCTTCTCTCAAGTTACACGACAACAAGGAAGAGAAATGATGGTGAGAAACACTTTCCTTAATTAGGGTGATTTGATAGGATTTGGTTTTACTTAATAGCCCTTCTTAACATATCTAAAATAAAATTTTTATTAAGGGCAGCCCCAAAGAATAATAATTTTTAACATGAAAATTTTGAGCTTTATATTCTGTAACACCCCAATCATGGGCTTAGAAGTTTAGGGTTTGATCAGACCGATCTGAGAAACGGTTTGAATATAAAAGGAGGTTTTAGGGAAATCCTAGTTCGGGATGCTTTAAAAATATCTAAAAATCCCCATTTAATATATATAAGAGAGTGGTGAAATCAATTTTACAAAATAAGGTTTGGAAATACTACATTTCGGTGTAGTGACCAAAATGCGATTTTTGCAAAGTTTAGTAGTGATTGTTTTGTAAAGGATTTAAACTTTGAATCTTTAAGGAGCTAATTACCCAAAATGTTTTTCTCCAGATTTTCCTAATTTGGGTGATTTAATTATTGTTTTAATTAAATAAAAGAAAAGGAAAACTACCTTTTGATTTTCATAACTACCTTTTCTCTAATTTTCTCTCATTCCTTTTTCTCTCAAAATCCCATCATCCAAACACTTTTTCTCCAGCAACTTTCACATATATTTTCACTTCAATTGATGAGATTTCCATCACTCATTGGTTCCTAATCAATCTTGCATCAAATCCTTTTGATTTCCACATTGAATTTTCATGGAATTTTGCCCAAATCAAGGAGAAATCACCATTTAGAGGTAAGATTGTTCTTCTCCTCTAAATACTCAGTTCTTTACTGAAATTCCCAAGTTGTCAATCCTTTATTAAAGTTTTATAAATGGATTTAATGTTAGAGACAAGATTTTGGCTTAAAACACAAGATTTTGGAAGAGATCTTGAAGATTTTCGTTGTAATTGATTGGGCTCTGTTTTGAGATTGTTCTTTAATGTATTTTGGATGTTAAATGATGTTAGAAATGAGGTTTTATCAATGCAATCCCGAATATATTGTGTTTCCTAAGTTTTTGCTTATGAAAATGGTGGTTTTTGGGGTGTTTTTGGTGTTCTGTTATAGCTGGAGGTATATGGACGAGTTTAGGTTTGTTTTAGATGTTAATTGATGTTTAGAACTGATTAGAAGTGATGGATCTTGGCTGGGTTAAGTTTTGGAAGAGTTTGGAGGTGATTTCGGTTGTGTTTGGTAGCCGAAATGTTGAGTTTAGGTGGTGCAGCGAGTTTAGAAGAAGTGGCTGATGATTTTAATGCATGATGATATTTAATCCTCTGCTCTTATGTGTTGTAAACAGGGGAGACACCTTCGGACACTTTTGGTGTTGGTTCCGGAGTATCAGAGGCATAGTTAGAGTTTCGGCGAGCAAGGCGAAATGTAATTGGTGAGTGGAGATGATTTTCCAGCTTTGAAACGATTATTTGGAGGTTTTGGGAGCTTAATTTAAGTCTAAATAACTTAGCTAAGCTCAAGAGTAAGTTTTCGGAAAAACTCCCTCAGATGTGCTAAGTTATGGTTTGATGCATTAGTTATGAAATGTATGTTTAATTTCTGTTTTGAAAGCATGTTTTGGCATGATTAATGATGGTTTTGAAAGCCATGTATTGAAGGATGCTCAAGGTAAGAGATCCTTGGTTTGGCATGTTATTAATTTGGTTATGTTGCATGGAGATGCATGATGATAAGTGGCTTTGATTAATGCTTAAAACAGTGAATTGATGATGGTATTTGATGTATATTGGCAAGTGACGAAATGGTTTTTAAGTACTTGAATCGGATATAGTTAGCCGGCTATAGGATTGGGTGCACCGTAAATAGAGTGTCCTTGGATGTTGAGGGGTTGTGATTGTACCGTAAACTCCATCCAAGTACCCTAACGATTGAGGTAAGATCACAACGGTGGTTGTAAATTCCGTGTGTGGATCTTGTGTTATGTGTCCCTTACACTCGTTAGTGGAATTATAAAACTACCGATGAGTGGTGTTGAGGGGTTGAGATTGTACCATTATACTCCACCACGGGTGTCACATCAATGGAGGGATTGCTCTTGAGTGTGAACCTCTTGGGGTTGAGATTGTCCGGTAGTGTATATGAAGCGTGTGGGACAACGCTTGTAACCCGCGTATCCGATTGTGTTTTGCATTGAAATGGTTGTGAACTATCACTTGAAAGCCAATATAATGTATTTAAATGTAACGAAGCGTGAGATGCTTGATAATGATGTAAGGTAACATTGGAAAGAGATGAGCTTGTGGTTTAAAAGCTTTGTTGAAAGTGTTTTCTAAAAATGCATTGTTGTATTGGTTTTATTTAGAGCTTGTCTCACTAAGCATTTGTGCTTACACTCTCTTTTACCAATAATGCAGATAATTGAGGTGTTTAAGGGCATGAAGGAAGCAAAGTGTGTCCAAGGGAATCCAAGCTCATGTATGGTGAAGTTTTCGTACACTATTAGTTTTGACAATTTGGCAATGGGAACCTAAGTTTTGTTTGGGAGATGTATTAAACTCCCTAAGGTTGTGGCATGTGTGCCTTGATTGTTTTGAATTGTAAATGGCCTTTATTGCTTGTTTGGAGGTTTGTTTTCCCTATTTGGTTTGAATATTAGGATGCATGCCTCTAGACTTATGAATTTCCTTGTTTGATGCTATGAAGGTGTTTAGGGACTCTATATGTGCACCTTGTATGTATGTTGACTTGTTGATATGCTTGGGAAGTCATTTGGATGTGTTTGATCGAGTTTGTGCATGAAAAACAAGTAATTGCTGTTGTTTCTGGGCAAACCGTATCGAAACACCACCTGGTGTTTCAAAACGGGGGCCTGAAATGGCCTACGTGTTCCGAAACGCTAAGGGATGTTTCGAAACGATTTGCCCACTAGAAGGCCTCGTTTCGGAACCAGTCTCAGAACCAACCCACGTATCAAAACGATCAACGCTGTTCCGATCCTGCTTTTCGATATGGCAGGTGGGTGTTTCGAAACAGGTGACCGTTGGGCACTGATTTGAATGGCGCTGAAGTTTGCAAGCTTTACATTTTAGTCCCAAATGTTTAAGTTGCAATTGCTTGAGTTTGAGATGTTCAATTAAGTCGAAATTTTGGCAGAGAAGCATGTAACATGACTAATTTCATATCAGCTACTTTAAAATCAGTAAAGACCTTCTAATTTTCTGAAATTACATTTTGGTCCCTAAATTTGTATATTGTGCAATTGAGTCCCTTTTTGAAATTCGATCGTTGTGCCTTTATCGTAACTCGTGAGTACTCACTTAGTGTTAATGTGTATCTAGACAAGATTAAAAAGAAAAAAAGGGTCGTAAATCAAGGTTGACTTTCGGGTTGACTTTGGTTTTCCCCGTGTAATCTTCGTAGTTTGGGTCAACCGTCTAGGCCGGGCTCAGGGGGTTACATATTCTTTTTAAACTAGTCATCAATTTCCTCCACAAACTCTTTCTTTATCTATTCTATTTTGTCCGATTTCCACTAGGGAAATTTACCCTCTCTAATTATTTTTAATTTCTCCATTCTTATTACTTTGATCTTGTTACTATTAATTTACATCCGACTAGATTATCAACTCGACTCAATTCCATAATTCAAAAGCATAATTCCCTTTAACTCAAATTGGTGCAATAAGTGCCCAATTAAAGGAAATTCAAGGACAAAATTGAATAATTTACTTAATTATAAACTTCATTGCTTTCTAAGAATAAACTAATAATTTAAATTCAACGGATTAAATTCTAGGACGGAAAAGTGGATGTTACAATTGTAGGCAAACTCAACAAGGGGTAGGGATTTCTCCCAAGTTCCACCAAAATCGATGATGCTTGTACGAAGCATATCTTCCGAGATCTATATAGGAAGGTTCAATAACAATACAGATTCCAATGGTTCAATAAAAGAGTCTTTCGATATTTACCGAGATTACCATTTCTGACTAGCCGTTAGATTGAGGGTGAAATGTTGTGCTAAGATTAACTCTGGTGCCCAGAGCCCCTGGTAAGGTTCTCCAAAACTGAGATGCAAATCGGGGATCTCGATCGGAGATAATAGACTTGAGTACTCTATGGAGTTGGATCACTTCCTTGATGTACAAGTCAGCTAATTAAGGAAGACCGTAGTCCATTCTAACCGGTATGAAATGAGCTGACTTTTTGAAACGATCTACAATGAACCATATAGCATCATGTTTCGCGGGAGTTAAAGGTAGACCACTAAAAAAATCCACAGTGATCTTTTCCCATTTCCATTTCGGTGGATCGATAGGTTGCAATAATCTGGTAGGAGCACAATGTTCTACTTTAACACGTTGGCACGTGAGACATTTGGAAATGTAGTCAACTATGGCCTGCTTCAAGTCCGTCCACCAATAGAGTTCACGAAGGTCCTTATACATTTTCATAGACTCGGGGTGCATATAAAAAGAACTTGAATGATCTTCTAAAAGGATGGCAATATGGAGGGATTCGTCATTAAGTATACAAACCCGATCATGGGAACACAAAAGTCCTTCAGAATTAATTCTAAAGTTGGGGTTGCTCGATAACTTGGAGATAATGGATTGAAGTTCAGGTTCTCGTACTTGCAAAACCTTGATTTGCGAAACGATGGTAGTCTGAACTTGAAGTTCAGCTACGAGACAACGATGCTTCCGAAGCCGAAAGTGAGCGTAAATGTGAAACCGATAAATTGATTTTGATATAACTAAAGAATTTAAGGACTAAATTGAAAAAGAGAAAACAAATTTTTAAGTCCTCAAACCTCTCTATATGTTTAAAGGAAAATGGTTAAGTTAAAAACTCAATTAGTCAAAACTTTTCTAAGTGTTCTTGAAGCCAAAACAATGATTTTCGAGTCACCCTTTCGGAATGGCCTTAGGCGTTCCGGAACACTTTTGAAACTGTGAACATGTGTTTCGGAACGTGTATCGAAACAGTTTTGAAACTGTGAACCTTTGTTTCGAAACGGGTTTCGAAATGGCTTAAGAACATTGAAACTGTGTAACACCCCAATTTTGGGCTTGGAAGTTTAGGGTCTGAACTAGACCGGTCTGATTTTCGGTTCGAATATAAAAGGAGGTTTTAGGGAAAGCCTAGTTTGGGATGTTTTAAAAATATAGAAAAATATCTAAAAATCCTCTTTTAATATATATAAGAGAGTGGTGAAATCACTTTTACAAAATAAGGCGTGGAAATATTACATTTCGGTGTAGTGACCAAAATGTGATTTTTGAAAAGTTTAGCGGTGACTGTTTTGTAAAGGATTGGAACATTGAATCTTTAAGGAGCTAATTACCCAAAATGTTTTCTCCAGATTTTTCCTTAATTTGGGTGATTTAATTAAATTTTAATTAAATAAAATAAAGATGAAAACTACTTTGATCATCCAGCTAATTACCTTTTCCAAATTTTCTCTCATTTCTTTTTCTCTCAAAATCTCATCATCCAAACACATTTTATCCAGCACAAATCACTTTGATCTTCACCTCATTTGGTGAGTTTTCCATCACACATTGTTGCATAATCAATCTAGCAACAAAACCTTTTGATTTCCACATTGAATTTTCATGGAATTTAGCCCAAATCAAGGAGAAATCACCATTTAGAGGTAAGATTGTTCTTCTCCTCTAAATACTCAGTTCTTTACTGAAATTCCCAAGTTGTCAATCCTTAATTTAAGTTTTATAAATGGTTTTAATGTTAGAAACTTGATTTTGACTTAAAACTCAAGATTTGGAAGAAATCTTGAAGAATTTCGTTGAGATTGGTTGGGCTCTGTTTTGAGATGATTCTTTAATGTATTTTGGATGTCTAATGATGTTGAAATGATGTTTTATCGATGCAATCTCAAATAGGTTGAATTTCCTAAGTTTTTGCTTATGAAAATAGTGGTTTTTGAGGTGTTTTTGGTGTTCTGTTATAGCTGGAGGTATAAGGACGAGTTAAGGCCTTCGTGTTTCGAAACGGGAGCCTGTAATGGCCTTGGTGTTTCGAAACGGCTGGTGGTTGTTCCAAAACGTTTTGGCTACTGGTATGCCCTGTTTCGGAACCAGTCTCGGAACGAACCCGCGCTTCAGAATGGTCAATGCCGTTTCGAAACAGGTGATCGTTGGGCACTGATTTGAATGGTGTTGAAGGTTGAAATTCTTACGTTTTAGTCCCGAAACTCGAGTTTGCAATTGTATGAGTTTGAGATGTCCAATTAAGGTGAAATTTGACAGGAAAGCATGTAAGACGACTAATTTCATATTGGTAACTTTAAAATCACTTACGACCTTCTAATTTGCAGAATTTACAATTTGGTCCCTATTCGTGTATTAAGTGCAATTGAGTCCATGTTTGTTATTCGAACGACTGCCTTTCTCATGTATGTTTCGTGAGTGCTCATTTAGGGTTAACGTGCATCTAGACAAGATTTAAAAGAAAAAAAGGGTCGTTAATCAAGGTTGACTTTCGAGTTGACTTTGGTTTTCCCCGTGTAATCTTCGTAGTTCGGGTCAACCGTCTACGCCGGGCTAAGGGGGTTACAAACTGTTTGACCCGTTTCGACACAGTAGTATCAAAACGACCTCAAACATTTCGAAACAACATTCAAACCTGATTTCAAAAATATGACAGTTGAAGTTTTTAACTGATTTTAACTGATTTCATACTCGTTGTTAAGGCGTATCGAAATGCTTCCAAGCCGTTTCGATACAAGTCTTGACAATGGCAAAGTGTTTCGAAACAAGTTTCGAAATTGGCTCTTAGCGTATCGAAACGATCGTGCCCGTTTCGGTACGGTCTCTTTAATGCACCCCAACGACTCTTTCTTTTTTGGTCTATTTCAGTACATGATCGGGCGTTTCGAAACGGGTGGTTGCAGACTGCATTTATGGAGGGAAGAGAACATCCCCAACTGCTCTATTGATGAATTCAACAACCCCAACGACTAGAATTCAATGAGAAGGTATAAAAGGGACCTCTAAAAGCTTCAGCAACAACTATTGATCTCAAAGCAAACATCCAAACATCAAATTCAAGCAATTGAGCCTAAATCCCATTATTTCTTGTAAACCCCAATTGTGAAATTGTATTTTTCATTCTTATCCTTCCAAATTGGGTTGAGTGCTTGTAATTGGGCTACCTTTGTGTATTGAGAGATACTTGTTTAGCTATCAACTTCTTTGTAATTCTTGTGTGAGGATTGGGTTAAATTTTGGGTAGAAAATTTGACTAATATTGTAACGATTACCTCCTTAGCCTAGAAAAGGGGAAGAGCAATTAGTGGAATTGTTGAAAATCCTTAGTGAAGCTAAGGTAGTGGATGTAGAGTTCGATTGGAACTTGAACCACTCTAAATCCCCTTGTCTATCTTTTTATTTGTCAATCCCACTACCAAAAAGTCTAAAAATCCAATTCACCCCCTATTGGTTTATATCGATCATTTGATCCACTCAACAATTAGTATCAGAGCTCGCCTCTTTGAAGGATTAACAACCACAAGAGGAGTTCCTAGGAAGAGTGTGATCATCCATAAATCAAGCAATGGCATCTACCTCTGGATCAAGCAAGTACGAGTCTCAATCCACTACAAAACCACCATTCTTCAATGGTGCAATTATCCATTTTGGAAGAACCGGATGTGCCTCTTCATCATGTCCAACTATTACCTTGTTTGGGATGTCATTGAAGATGGCCCCTATATTCCTTTGAAGAGGGATGATGAAGGAAAATTGGTTCTAAAGAAGAAGATTGAGATGAGTGAAGATGAGTGGAAGAAGATCCAAATAAATGGCAAAGCTCTTCACATGCTCTTTTGTTCTTTCAGTCCCGACATCTACTCCAAAGTCTCCTCCATTGAAAGCGGCAAGGAAGTGTGGGATACTCTAGAGACCATCTATGAAGGAACCAATGATGTGAAGGAGACCAAGATTGGAATTCTCAATCTTAGTTATGATAATTTCAAGATGGAGTCTGATGAAACTGTGTCCAAGATGTTCGATCGCTTCTCAACTATTGTCAACGGGCTTAAGGGTTTTGGAGAGACAATCCTGGAAGACAAACTTGTCCGGAAGCTACTCTACTCACTTCCCGAATCTTGGGATGGGAAGAGAACCGCCGTCATCGAGGCCAAAAACTTGAAGACACTAAAACTTGATGAGCTAGTGGGTTCTCTCCTTACTCATGAGATAATGAAGCAAGGAAGGGAAGATGAAAAGAAGAAGGAAGAGAAAAGAGTGGAAAAGCTAGAGGTAGAAAAGAAGAAGAAAATGGGAGTGGCTCTCAAAGCTTCATTACATGAGGAGATCACTTCTAGTGAGGAGGATGATTTAGAAGAATTGGCTATGATAGCCAAAAGATTCTCACGATTCATGAGGTCCAACCGAGGAAGGAAGATTCAAAGAAAGATGGACTTCAAGGGTAAAAACAAAGAAGAAGAGAGGGATCAAATCATTTGCTACGAGTGCAAAAATCCCGGTCACATTCGTTCAGAGTGTCCTCAACTCAAGAAGAAGGGCTTTGAGAAAAAGAAGAAGCTCAAAACCAAGCTTGCTACTTGGAGTGATTAGGAGTCATCCGAGGATGACGAACAAGAAGTGGCGAACCTTTGCCCCATGGCAATTGAGGATGATTCATCCATGGTAACCTCTAACTCATCATCTTTTGACTTTACATTTGATGAATTAAATGATGCATATGATGAGTTGCAAGAGGTTTATGATGAGTTAGTTGAGAAGTACAAAGAGTCGATCATTGGAAATAAGAAAATTATTTCGGAATTAAATGATAAAAATGACTCACTTTCTCAAGCTAACTTAAAATTTGAGAAAAAGATTTTAGGTTTAAAAGATGAACTTAAGTTCTTCCGAGATGAAAATGTAGACCTAAGTAATCTTCTTTCTCAATGCAATAGTGAACACCAAAAGGTGTTAGATGAGCTTAACAAGCTCAAAGAGTCTTTTAAAAATGTTGGTAATGTGAAGCATGAAAAAGGTGAATCATCTAAAACAAACCAACCTAGGAGAAAGACTAATAACTACAAACAAAGTAGCTTCCATAGACATAATAGAACTAAAAAGATTAGGAGTGTATGGGTTCCTAAGGAACTTGTCAAATCTAATAATATTGTTGCTATGTCACCTTGGATTCCTAAGGGAACCAAGCTATTGGGAGCTAAAACTCGTGGTCCCAAAATGATTTAGGTACCAAAAACAAAAGTTTAATATCTTTGTTTGTAGGGGGAGCATTGCTACAAGGCCAAAGCACAAAGTCAAAATTCTTGGTACCTTGATAGTGGATGCTCGAGGCATATGACCGGAGACAAGAGTAGATTCATGGACTTAAAGCCAAAAAGTGGAGGAGTAGTGACATTTGGTGACAACTCCAAATCCACATTAAAGGTATTGGCTCCATAGGTAATCACTCTACTATTCTTATTGAAAATGTTTTGTATGTCGATGGTCTTAAACATAATTTGTTGATCATAAGCCAATTATGTGATAAGGGATTTAATGTCTTATTTGATAATAATGGGTGCAAAATTGTTGACATTAAATCAAATAATATTATGCTCATAGGTCATCGCATAGGTAATATTTAAATCGTGCATTTAGATGACATACATACATCACATGCATGTTTAGTAGCTAAATATGAAAATGATGCATGACTATGACATAGGAAACTAGGACATGCTAGCATTAGTGTTTTAGAAAAATTAGTTTCCCTTCATCTAGTTAGAGGTTTACCCAAGATTAAGTTCTCAAATGACAAAATTTGTGATGCATGCTCTAAGGGTAAACAACATAAGTCGTCCTTTAAATCAATTAATGACGTTTCTTCAGGTAGGTGTTTACAACTTATTCACATGGATTTATTTGGGCCTATTAGGACTATGAGCTTGGGTGGTAAATCTTATGCATTTGTGATTGTTGATGATTTTTCTAGATTTACTTGGGTTCTATTTTAAGTACTAATGATGAGGCTTTAGAAAAATTCATCACATTTTCAAAATTAACCCAAAATGATCTTGAACTTAGAATTTCTCATATAAGAAGTTATCATGGAACCGAATTTCAAAATCTAGGGTTTGAAGAGTTTTTAAATGAAAATGGTATTAGCCACAATTTTTCGGCTCCTCGAACTCCTCAACAAAATGGGGTAGTTGAGAGGAAAATAGAACTTTACAAGAAATGGCTAGTACCATGCTTTCTGAAAACAATTTACCTAAATATTTTTGGGCGGAAGCACAAACACCGCTTGCTACATTGTAAACCGAGTAATGATTAGGCCAATTTTAAAGAAAACACCGTATGAGATTTTAAAATCTAAAAACCCTAAAATTAGCTATTTTCATCCATTTGGTTGCAAGTGTTTTGTTTTAAATAATGGAAAAGTTAACATAGGTAAATTTGATGCAAAAAGTGATGAAACTATTTTCATAGGATATTCCTTAAACTCTAAAGCATATCGTGTATTTAACAAGTGAACTTTAGTAGTAGAAGAATCTATACATGTTGAATTCGATTATAACCTCCTTCCAAGGAAGGATTCTTGTGATGATGGTGATGTAGGAATCATTAATGCCTTTGATGGAGGACAAACTTCAAAGGAGGATGAAATTCCAACAAAAGAAGAGGATACACAAGATCCACCTCTTGAAGCCTAGAAGGACTTGGATCTTGAGGAAAAGGAAGTGAGCTACCCAAGGGAGTTCAACTATGTCAAAGATGGTGAAATCTTGGGTGATCCATCCAAGGGGGTAACCACTAGATCTTCTCTTAAACTTATGAACCATGTTGCATTTATCTCATGCATAGAGCCTAAAAATATCAAAGAAGCAATTAAAAGATGATTTTTGGATTTAGGCACAACAAGAGGAATTAAATCAATTTGAGAGAAATAATGTTTGGACATTAGTTGATAGGCCTAGTAATCAATCTACTATAGGAACTAAATGGGTCTTTAGAAACAAACTAGATGAGAGTGGATACATAGTGAGAAATAAAGCTAGATTAGTAGCACAAGGTTACACTCAAGAATAGGGAATTGATTTTGATGAAACCTATGCTCCCGTAGCTAGAATGGAAGCCATTAGGATGTTGCTTGCATATGCATGTTATCAGGATTTCAAGCTTTTTCAAATGGATGTTAAAAGCACATTTTAAATGGTTTTATAAATGAGGAAGTGTATGTGGAACAACCTCCGGGTTTTGAAGACTCAAAATTTCCAAATCATGTTTTCGAACTTAGTAAAGCACTTTATGGTTTAAAACAAGCTCCTAGAGCTTGATATGAAAGACTTTCAAACTTTTTGATTGAAAAAGGTTTTGAAAAAGGTAAGGTGGACACTACACTTTTCATAAAAAAGGTATAAAATGACATATTAGTAGTGCAAATTTATGTTGATGATATCATTTTTGGATCTACTAATGAGTGTCATTGCAAGGAGTTCCCTAAGTTAATGCAAGGTGAATTCGAGATGAGCATGATGGGGGAGCTCTAATTCTTTTTGGGACTCCAAATCAAGCAAAGGAAGGATGGCACCTTCATCAATCAAGCAAAGTACATCAAGGATATGCTCAAGAAGTTTGGCTTGGAGAATGCAAAGCCTCAAAGCCACACCTACGAGCTCATCTACAAAGCTTGACAAAGATGAAGGAGGTAAGTGTGTTGACTCTAAGCTTTACCGTTCTATGATTGAATCTTTGCTTTACCTTACCGCAAGTAGACCAGATATTTTGTTTAGTGTTTGCTTGTGTGCTAGGTTTCAAGCTAGTCCTAGAGAGTCTCACCTTATAGCCGTTAAGAGAATCTTTAGGTACCTTAGAGATACTACTTGTTTATGAATTTGGTACCCTAAAGACTCAACCGTCAACCTTATTGCTTATTCGGATGCGAATTATGGGTGGTGTAAAATCGATAGAAAGAGTACTTCGGGAACATGTCAATTCTTAGGTAGTATGCTCATATCTTGTTTGTCTAAGAAACAAAATTGTGTAGCCTTATCTATCACCGAAGCCGAGTACATATCCTTAGGGAGTTGTTGTGCTCAAGTCCTTTGGATGAAGCAACAACTCTTAGATTATGGTATTAAAGTTGAAACCATACCCCTTAAGTGTGATAACACTAGTGCCATATGTTTGACAAAAAATCCCATCCAACACTCTAGAACCAAACATATAGAAATAAGGCATCATTTCATTAGAGATTGTGTCCTTAAGGAAGATGTTGTTATAGAGTTCGTTTACGCCTTAAACCAACTAGCAGACATCTTTACAAAGCCTTTAGATAAAGAACGTTTTTGGTCCCTTAGGAAAGAGTTAGGTCTAACTAGTCTATCTTCACCTTTTAGGGCCTTTGTTGAGTGCCTAAAAGTTCTATATTTACCCCTCATTTATCCTTATTTTTTCTGCACTCAAGCATGTTTAACTGTATTTTAGGTTAAGTTTTGCATTTACATCACAAATAGATAAAATTGCACAAATGCTGCTGATTTCGTTCACTTTTTGCAGATATCTGTCAAGGCAGCATCCAGGGTAGCAAAGGAGCAGAAGCGAATTGCGGAGTTGGAGTGAAGGGCTGACGAACACCGCCTCGTTACCGCTGTTGTGGCAGAAGTGGCGACAGTGAAGACACCTGAGGTGGAAAACACAAAGAGGAGATCGACAGATAGAGGATTTCAAGTCGGACTATCATGGCCTATTCGCATATTTTTTTGAGACTAGAAGAAGGAGGAGCTGTACTGAAGCAGTTCCAATTGCAACCAAGAACGATGCCGCCCGGACAACAATACGCCGACATAGTCAAGATGGGTCTCGTTTGATAGAGGACATTTTTCTGAGTCCATTGAACCCAATCTTGCTTTTTTCTGAGGCCGGGAGCGGAGCATAGAGCTGATCAAGGATCGATAAGTAATGTAACTTATCTTTACTTGCTCAACAAAGATTTCTACTACAAGAAGGATTTCTACTCCAAAAAGGACTACTACTCCAAGAAGGACTTAGACTAGATCTTTGCCTATATATACCCATGTATGTAAGGGTATAAGGAGATATCACATCCCATACATCTCATCCCTAAATCCTAGTCGTTTTCCCCCCTTCTTATCACATTCTAAACTTCCCTTAGGGCTAAGGGTTGATTCTGTAAAGTTGTTGCAAGGATTGCATTTGTTTAGGAATTTTTCTGTTCAATAAAATACACTTCAAGTTTGCTTATTTTGGTTTTCAACATCTTGCAAGAGTATCGGGAGAGCATTGTGAGATTATACATTTACTTAATATCGAGAGAGTTAAGTATACGAAAGGAATAAGTACGGGTTCTCCAGTGTATGGTTGAACTATCTCGGACCTAGGGATAAGACGAGGTTAAGTGGCTAAGGAAGAATCCAACAACATCGGTGTTCATCCTTCGATTCACGCTGGGAGGTATCATCAAAGACGTGTTCATCGACAAAATTGGACCTAGGGATAGGCCAAGGCACAACAGGGATTCTTGCCAAGCTTGAAGTGCAGAGTTGTGTGATTGCTGCCGTGACAATAACAGACCGCTGCCGCGACAGGTGCTGCCGCGATAGGCGTAACGACAGAACAAAGATTCCTAGACTTCGCAACACCTACACTACTGAGCAAATCAATACCAGCCCATTCTCTCTATCCTGATTTTTTACTTTTTTATTTTCAGTACACATTATTATTTCGTGACAAACAATTAAACTCTTCATTTTTACTCTTGTGCAGCAATCCAAGGTTAAAGCTATTAGCCCAGTCCCTGTGGAGACGATATCCGATACTTACGTATCACTTTACTACTTGCGTCGTGTACACTTGCACTATTTGCGATAGTCTTATTTACACGCAACAAGTTTTTGGCGTCGTTACCGGGGACTGGCAACATACCTCTACCTTTAATTGCTGCACTTTTTATTTTATTTTTATTTTAATTTTTTTCTGGTTGTTAAAACTCAGGTGATATACAGGTTTATGGAGCACCAACATGTCAGGAAAAACAATTCGAGAGTTGATGTGGGAAAGTTCTTGCAATTACCGTGAAGGTAATCATGCACTCAAAAGTTGTTCCCATTTTTTTGGTGAATATATGGACAACCAACGATGGAACCAACAAGAACAAGATGTGCCGCCACAGCAGCAACAGGGATAACATATGCCGCTTGTAACGCCCCGGTTTTGGGCTTAGAAGTTTTGGGTTTGGACCGGACCGGTCGGGTTGCGGTTCGAATATAAAAGATGATTTTTAGGAAAGCCTAGTTCGGGTTGCATTAAAAATATGGAAAAATGTTCTAAAATCCTCTTTTATTATATATAAGAGGAAGGTGAAATCAATTTTGCAAAATGAGGTTTGGAGGTGTGACATTTTGGGTTAGTGACCAAAATGTAATTTTTGAAAATTGTGTAACTGTTTTAAAAAGGATTGAAACTTTGAATCTTTAAGGAGCTATTTACCCAATGGGAGTTTCTCCAGATTTTTCTAAAATATTAAATGATTTATTAAAGGTTTTTAAATAAAAGAAAAGTGGAGGGAAGATATTTTACCATTTCCAACTAACTTTTCCATTTTCCATTTTCCTTTTTCTCTCATCTTTTCTCTCAAACCAAACACATTTTTTCTCCAGAGCTTTTCCTCTGATTTTGTCCCCTAAATATCACATTTCAATTCTCTTTTGATCTCTAATCATCTCTTCAACAAAACCTCACCATTTGCTATTTGGATTTTCAAGATTTTGGTTCCAAAAAGGGAGAAAACTCAAGTTTGGAGGTAAGAACGTCCTTCTCCTCTGAACTTTAGGTTCTTTATTGAAATTCCCAAGTTCTCAATCCTTAATTTGTGTTTTATAAAAGGATTTATTGATTTGTTCTTGAGCTTGGCTTTTAAATGCAAGATTTGCTTGATTTTATTGAAATTTCGTATGATCTGATTGGGCTGTGTTTTGAGGTGTCAAATTGATGTTAAATGAATGTTAAATTGACGAGAAATTGAGGTTTTATCAATGCAATCCCGAATAGGTTGAATTTCCTAAGTTTTGCTTGAGTTTTTGGTTGTTTTTGGAGTGATTTTGGTGATCTGTTATGGCTGGAGGTATAAGGACGTGTTTGTGATCATTTTGGATGTTAATTGATGTTTAAAAATGGTTAGAAGTGATGGATCTTGGCTGGGTCAAGTTTCGGAAGTGTTTGGTGGTGATTTCGGTTGTGTTTGGTAGCCGAAATGTTGGATTTGTGATGAGCAGCGAGTTTAGTTGTGTTGCTGGTGTTTTTAGTGCATTATGATGCATTAATCCTCTGATGTTATGTGCTTGAAACAGGGGAGATTGATCCGTGAGCATTAGAGGTGGTGTGGAAGGTTTCGGATGCTTGGAAGGCTTGTTGGCTAGCCTTGTTTTGTGTATCGGTGAGTGAAATTGGGTTTTCAGCTTTTAAACCAAGGTTTGAAGGTTTTGGGAGCTTAGTTTAAGTCTAAACAACTTTGCTAAGCTCAAGAGTAAGTAAATGGATTTATCTCTTGGTTTGTGTTGTGGTTTGGTTTTAAAGAATTTGTGATTGTTGGATGCAATGCATGTGGTTTGCATGTTTTAAATTCTGTTTTGAAAGCATATTTTAGCATGGTTTTATGCTGGTTTTGAAAGCCATGAGAGAAGGATGCTCAAGGTAAGAGATCCTTGGTTTTGTACATGGAAATTGTGGTTTTGATGCATGGTGTTGCATGTTGTTTAATGGCTTTGTGTAATGCTTTAAAAACAGTGAATTGATGATGGTAAATGATGAATTTTGCATTATGGTTATGCATGTGAATTAAGGGATTAATGTGGTAAGATGGTTATATTGGCAAGTGATGTAAGTGGTTCTTGGTTCTTTGATCGGATATAGTTAGCCGGCTATAGGATTGGGTGCACCGTGAATAAAGTCGCCTTGGATGTGGAGTGGTTAAGTGTGAACCGGTAAACTCCATCCAAGTATCCTAACGAGATGGTTAAGGTTATAATGGAAGTTGGGATTCCATTCGAGGACCTTGGGTAAGCAAAGGTAATAATGGTGGTTAAAATTCCATTGGTGGACCTTGTGCTTGTTAAGATCACAATGGTGGTGTAAATTCCATGTGTGGATCTTGTGTAGGGTGTCCCAGATCTCGTTAGTGATGTTATACAACTACCAATCGGTGATGCTAAGGTTATATGGTGTTTAAAAGTCCATATATGGGAACCTTGTGCATGTTAAGGTTGTATGGTGTTTAAAAGTCCATACATGGGAACCTTGTGAAAGTTAAGGTTGTATGGTGGTTAAAAGTCCATACATGGGAACCTTGTGAAAGTTAAGGTTGTATGGTGTTTAAAAGTCCATACATGGGAACCTTGTGAAAGTTAAGGTTGTATGGTGGTTAAAAGTCCATACATGGGAACCTTGTGAAAGTTAAGGTTGTATGGTGTTTAAAAGTCCATACATGGGAACCTTGTAAATGGTAAGGTCAAATGGTGTTTAAAAGTCCATTTGGGGACCTTGGATTGGTAGTGTGTATGAAGCGCAGGGACAACGGTTGTGATCCGTGTATCCGATTGGATGTTGAGTTGAAAAGTGGATTTGGTTTATCACTTGGAAGCCAATATATGTTCTTGATATTAATGAAGCATGAGATGCTTGAAATGATGCATGGTTGCATGAGACGTGTATAATGCATTGTGAATGCATGTTTACTTGTTGGTATGAACAAGTGTTGTTTATCTATTGAGAATGGTGCATGTGTGCATGAAATCTCTTTAGTGCATTGAAGTCTTGTGAAGACTTGTTTTTAAAAGGCATGTGATGCAAATGTTGATGTTGTGGTTCATAGGTTGCATTTGTTTAATGCATATGTCAAATTGAATGAGTAAGTGGTTTTAAAGGTTTCTTGCTTTAATATGATATTCAAGTATGAGCAAGGTATGATATGGAGTGGAAGTGCTTTCAAAGGTTTTGAATTTAACTTTGCATATGGTGTTTATGCATGGATTGGTTAAATTGATGATTTTGCAAGTTTGTGCTTTGAAAAGGTTTACTTGGCTACCTAAGCTAAGGGTTGGTTTTTCATGTTTGAGCAATGCATGATTTAAGCTTGTTGTTGAAAAGGGTTTTCTAACAATGCTTTGGTTTATCGAATCGAGTTTGCTTTTAAAAAGTGGTTTTATGACTCGCTGCATTGATGGTGTTTTGGTTTTGAGCATTCCTCACTAAGCATTATGTGCTTACGCTCCTTTTTGTCCATCAATGCAGATAATTGAAGTTGGAGCAGCGAGAAGCAAGGGATTCAAGGGGAACTCCACTTGAGATGTATGTCTCGGTTAATAGCTATAGATAATAGAGGCAATGGGGGAGGAATCTGTTATGTTGATGTTTAATGAGATTGTATATGTTGGACAAGTATGGTTTATGATTTTGAACTATGTGGTGTAAGCTTGCAACGTTTGAATCTTTTTATGCTTAAGTTGCTATGTTATGCTTCTTGTTTTAAAAGCATGTTTGAGTATCGAATGTGTTTAATAAGTTGGTGTACCTAGGGATGGTCTAGTATCTAGATTTTGATGCAAATTGGTAGGTTTGATGTTTGGCATGTTGTTGATTTATTGTGGAATGGTTTGGAGCATGTTTGATGGGGTTTAAAGGTGTTAAAACAGGCCAAACTGCTGTTTCTGGGCAGGGTGTTTCGAAACACCCTTGCCTGTTTCGAAACAGGCCCTTGTTTTGGCTAGGGTGTTCCTGAACGGCCTAGCCCGTTTCTGAACACTTTGGCTACTGCCAAGGGGTGTTCCTGAACGGCCTAGACCCGTTTCTGAACACCTGATGGTTTGCAAGCTTTACGTTTTAGTCACGTTTCTTGTTTGTGCAATTGCTTGAGTTTGAGATGTCCGTTTGAGATGAAATTTTGCAGAGAGGCATGAAACATGACTAATTTCATAATGGTAACTTAAAAATTGGTAAAGTTCTCTTAATTTTCAGAATTTACAATTTGGTCCCTAAATTCGTATTTTGTGCAATTGAGTCCCTTATCGTTTTCCGATTGCTGTGATTTTTGAGTATGCTTATCTCAAGAGTATGCCTAGGTTTAATGTGCATCTAGACAATTTTAAAAAGAAAAAAAAGGGTCGTTAATCAAGGTTGACTTTCGGGGTGACTTTGGTTTTCCCCGTGTAAACTTCTTAATTCGGGTCAACCGTCTGGGCCGGGTTAAGGGGGTTACATTTGGTGGTATCAGAGCTGAGTTGCGAATGCTTGGGGAAAATGGTAAGTTGTTGTAATATGTGTTTGATGTTTACCCTGATGTTTGGATGAAAGTTGGTTGAAACACGTGTTTCTGAGCAAATTGTTGATGCTTTTAGCATGCTTTTTGGGTATGAATCTTTGCTGAGTTAATGTGGATTTGTACTGATGTTATGCTGGTGATGTGAGCTGATTTTATGTATGATGAAAGTGTGATGGGTATGATATGTTGATATTATGCTGTTGCGAGTGAATGTTGTTTGTTGAGAGCATGATCAAGGTATGTGGATTGATATGCTCGATGTTGTGATATCCATGTTTTTATTAACTGTTATGTCATGTAAAAGGGGAGAATTCGAGATACCCATTGCCTTATTATTATAGCTATTGTGTTATTTTGGAGTTGGAGTTTGAATCCTTGCTTAAAGCTGGTCTGATCAATTTGTTTGTTTTGTTATGATTGCTTGTTGTTAATAGTATGGCGAAATCAATGAGAGAATGGCAGTTGGGTGAGATGGTTGCTGCTTTAGAGCAGGTTGTTAAGGCATGGAATTCACCTTTTAGTGGAGGTGTTTCGTCTCAGTCTTCAGTGTCTGGAGTTGAGGTAGTAAGGCAGGAGGAAGAAGTTGGTTCTGTGATGAAAAGTTCATCACCTGTTGTTCAGGAGGTGTTGGGAACATCTCTGGCTGTGGCAAAAGTGAAGTTAGTAGACGTGCTGGTGGTGGGATGTGTGGGTTTGTCGAAACATCGTTTACATGATTTGGGAGCTGTGGAGTATCATGGTTCGTCACCTGAGACGTTTGGGGCCTGGTTGGTCGGTGTAATTCTGATTTTGGATCAGGAAGGTTGTGATTATGCCTGTAAGCTGGGAAGTGTTGTCACATTGATGTTGGAGGACGCGTGTGCCTGGTGGACATCTGTGGCGGTGGCGTCGCACATCCACGATATAGATTGGGACTTCTTTGTGCCTGCCTTTTATGAAAGGTATCTTGGAGAGAAATTCCGAAGGGTTGAGCAACGTGATAGTGTGGTTTCAGTTTATGAAGGTGAGAAAGGTTTAAGTAAGGAAGTTGTGGGTGGAGTGGAATCTCAGTTACCGGTGTGTGACTGTTGTGGAAGGCGCCATGTTGGAGGTTGTTGGGGCGCAGGTGCGTGTTGGAACTGTGGTTCTAAAGAACATGTGAAGCGGGATTGTCCTCATGTGGTTAAATCAGCTTCAGTGGTAGCAAAAGGGTCTCTGAAGGGTCGTGGGCACGGCCGAGATGAAGTTCGAAGGTGGCAGGAAGAGCAGAAAGTTGTGAAGAGTTTGGGAAGTGGGATCTGCTGGAAATGTGGGTCTGTTGGACATATGAGGCGTAATTGTTTGAAGTTGGCCCGGAATAGCCAGGGAGCTTTGCCGCAAGGAGATGGTGGTGACCTTAGTATGTTAGCTGATGCTACAGTGGTGCGGCTGGAGAATGATGGTTCTGCGAGGAAGAGAGCTCGTCTGTTGAAGCTCCGGGGTAGTGAGGTATTTTCAGGTAACCTTGTTAAGTAACCTTTGCCTAGTTATCTTAGTTTGGTTTTGGTTTGGTTTCCCTTGAGTTGCGAGTTTGGTCTTGTTGCTAGTGTGTTGGGGTAGTAGTTGTAGTTGTTTTGAAAACAACTTTAGCGTGAAGAGGGCTTTAGTGAGTATCTTGTGGATAATGGTTGCTAGAATGATGGAGTTAGACAAGTTAGAAGTGAGTTAGGAGGTTGTTCTTAGACAGATTCTGAGGATGTTATTGGTGGGTGTGAACTGACATACATGCACAGTTAAAAATCATTTGTTATATGCTATATTATATATGTGCTGGTCCATGCATACATGTGACATGACATTAGAGGTTTTGCATACATGTACATCAGGCATTGATAGGGCATATTGGTGACCATGCATACGAACGTTCACACTCACTAATAGCTAATCGAGTCTGTTAGTGTTGTGATAGGGTTAGGTTTGATGATGGGTTTTAGAGGTTGTTTTGGTGCTGAGTGAAAGTTAGAAGTAATGGAGAATATTAAGATAATGCTAGTAATAGTGAGAACGGTATAGCATGTTGGTAGAAGGATAGTGTTCGATGCTTGAAAAGTTTAGTGGTTTGTTGATGAGGAGTACCGGTTGAAGTTAGAATCGGTCAAGTGGTTTGAATAGCTGGTGGAAGTGGTAGTTCCTTGGTGTTAAGGGATGTTGCAGTTTAGTGGTTGTGTTTCCGAAGTGCTGAGGTAGCTTAGCATTAATGTTGAGGTAGAAGGGTTATGTCTGTAAGTGATGGTTCTTAGAAACCTTTGAGGAGATGAGAAGATGGTATGTATGTTTAGGTTGGGCGATGTTCTGGTAAGGTAGGTGTTGTGGTCAAAGCTTGAAGTGGAAAGGCAGTGAAAGATCGAAGGCCGTTGTTGGTTGGTTGGGTTCTTGTGAGAAGTGGTTGGCTGGTTGTGAATAAGTGAATTCTTTCTGAAGTCAGCTGGTGGTGTATGGAACGGCTGGCAGAGTCAAGTTGGGGTTGTAATGTAATTTTTGCTTGTCGGAAAAAAAAGGGGGTCCTTGAAAAAGGTTTGGGGTTTTGCAAAGAGTATTAGAAATAGTGAAGGTTGTGGAGCCCATGGTGGCTGAACTGGATTGGTTGGTGTCCCTGTGTGAACAAGATCTGGAAATGGTGTGTTGAAGTGTTGTATGCTGTAAAAGTGGAGATTCTACAGGTTGTTGATGGGGCTATGTGTAGTCCGAAGTTGTGAAGGTTAAGATGTGGTTAACATCTGAGTGTTCTGGAATTTGTGAACAGTATGTGGTGGTGTTGAGTTTGGGTGAAGTTGTGATGAGAGTGTTCAGTGGTGGTTAAGTCTCCTGTGTTGCTTTGTGGGTTGTTTTGGGAAGTTTGGTTGCGCTCTATCCGCCGGTTGAAATTTCGAGGACGAAATTTCCTAAGGGGGGGAGAGTTGTAACGCCCCGGTTTTGGGCTTAGAAGTTTTGGGTTTGGACCGGACCGGTCGGGTTGCGGTTCGAATATAAAAGGTGATTTTTAGGAAACCCTAGTTCGGGTTGCATTAAAAATATGGAAAAATGTTTTAAAATCCTCTTTTATTATATATAAGAGGAAGGTGAAATCAATTTTGCAAAATGAGGTTTGGAGGTGTGACATTTTGGGTTAGTGACCAAAATGTAATATTTGAAAATTGTGTGACTGTTTTAAAAAGGATTGAAACTTTGAATCTTTAAGGAGCTATTTACCCAATGAGAGTTTCTCCAGATTTTTCTAAAATATTAAATGATTTATTAAAGGTTTTTAAATAAAAGAAAAGTGGAGGGAAGATATTCTACCATTTCCAACTAACTTTTCCATTTTCCATTTTCCTTTTTCTCTCATCTTTTCTCTCAAACCAAACACATTTTTTCTCCAGAGCTTTTCCTCTGATTTTGTCCCCTAAATATCACATTTCAATTCTCTTTTGATCTCTAATCATCTCTTCAACAAAACCTCACCATTTGCTATTTGGATTTTCATGATTTTGGTTCCAAAAAGGGAGAAAACTCAAGTTTGGAGGTAAGAACGTCCTTCTCCTCTGAACTTTAGGTTCTTTATTGAAATTCCCAAGTTCTCAATCCTTAATTTGTGTTTTATAAAAGGATTTATTGATTTGTTCTTGATCTTGGCTTTTAAATGCAAGATTTGCTTGATTTTATTGAAATTTCGTATGATCTGATTGGGCTGTGTTTTGAGGTGTCAAATTGATGTTAAATGAATGTTAAATTGACGAGAAATTGAGGTTTTATCAATGCAATCCCGAATAGGTTGAATTTCCTAAGTTTTGCTTGAGTTTTTGGTTGTTTTTGGAGTGATTTTGGTGATCTGTTATGGCTGGAGGTATAAGGACGTGTTTGTGATCATTTTGGATGTTAATTGATGTTTAAAAATGGTTAGAAGTGATGGATCTTGGCTGGGTCAAGTTTCGGAAGTGTTTGGTGGTGATTTCGGTTGTGTTTGGTAGCCGAAATGTTGGATTTGTGATGAGCAGCGAGTTTAGTTGTGTTGCTGGTGTTTTTAGTGCATTATGATGCATTAATCCTCTGATGTTATGTGCTTGAAACAGGGGAGATTGATCCGTGAGCATTAGAGGTGGTGTGGAAGGTTTCGGATGCTTGGAAGGCTTGTTGGCTAGCCTTGTTTTGTGTATCGGTGAGTGAAATTGGGTTTTCAGCTTTTAAACCAAGGTTTGAAGGTTTTGGGAGCTTAGTTTAAGTCTAAACAACTTTGCTAAGCTCAAGAGTAAGTAAATGGATTTATCTCTTGGTTTGTGTTGTGGTTTGGTTTTAAAGAATTTGTGATTGTTGGATGCAATGCATGTGGTTTGCATGTTTTAAATTCTGTTTTGAAAGCATATTTTAGCATGGTTTTATGCTGGTTTTGAAAGCCATGAGAGAAGGATGCTCAAGGTAAGAGATCCTTGGTTTTGTACATGGAAATTGTGGTTTTGATGCATGGTGTTGCATGTTGTTTAATGGCTTTGTGTAATGCTTTAAAAACAGTGAATTGATGATGGTAAATGATGAATTTTGCATTATGGTTATGCATGTGAATTAAGGGATTAATGTGGTAAGATGGTTATATTGGCAAGTGATGTAAGTGGTTCTGTAACGCCCCGGTTTTGGGCTCGGAAGTTTTGGGCGTTGACCGGTTCGGTCAAAGTGCTGATCGAATATATAAGAGTGAATTTAGGAAAGCCTAGTTCGGGTTGCATTAAAAATATGGAAAAATGTTCTAAAATCATCTTTTAATATATAAAAGTGAACTGTGAAATCAATTTTGGAAAATGAGGTTCGGAAGGTTGACATTTTGGCTAGTGACCAAAATGTAATTTTTGAAAGTTCGGTGACAGTTTTATAAAGGATTGAAACTTTGAATCTTTAAGGAGCTATTATTCCAATAAGAATTTCTCCAGATTTTTCTAAGATATTTTAAGGCTTTATTCTGATTTTAAAGATTATGAAAGAGGAGGGAAATCATTTTTACCATTTCTTAACTAACTTTTCATTTTCTCTCCATTTTCCTTTTCTATCATTTTCTCTCCACCCAAACACAATTCTCCAGATTTTTCTTCTCTGATTTTGGCATCTAAATCTCTCATTTCAACTCTCATTTGATTCCTAATCATCTCATCAACAAAACCTCTCAATTTGCAAGTTGTTTCATCAAGCTTTTTGGCTCTAAAAAGGAGAAATTCAAGTTTGGAGGTAAGAACGTCTCTCTCCTCTAAACTATCAGTTCTTTACTGAAATTCCCAAGTTCTCAATCCTTGGTTTGTGTTTTGTTAAAGGCTTTTTCAATAGAAATCTTGATTTTGGCTTAAAATGCAAGATTTGGCGATTTTGGTGAAATTTTCGTGTGATCTGTTTGGGCAGTGTTTTGAAGTGTCAAAATGATGTTAAATGAATGCTAAATTGATTAGAAGTTGAGGTTTAATGAATGCAATCCCGGATAGGTTGAATTTCCTAAGTTTCGCTTGAGTTTTTGGTTGTTTTTGGAGTGTTTTTGGTGATCTGTTATACCTGGGTGTATAAGGACGTGTTTGTGACCATTTTGGATGTTAAATGATGTTTAAAAATGGTTAGAAGTGATGGATCTTGGCTGGGTTAAGTTTTGAAAATGTTTGGAGGTGATTTCGGTTGTGTTTGGTAGCCGAATTGTTGGTTTTGTGTCGAGCAGCGAGTTTGGTTGTGTGGCTGCTGTTCTTAATGCATAATGATGCATTAATGTGCTGTTTTTGTGTGCTTGAAACAGGGGAGTTTGGTCCGTGAGCTTTAGAGGTGTTGCGGAAGGTTTCGGATGCTTGGAAGGCTTGGTGGCTAGCTTTGTTTTGGTTATCGGTGAGTGAAGTTGGGTTTTCGGCTTTTAAACAAAGGTTTGAAGTTTTTGGGAGCTTAGTTTAAGTCTAAACAACTTTGCTAAGCTCAAGAGTAAGTAAATGGATTTCTTACTTGATTTGTGATATGAATTGGCTTTTAGGCAATTGTGGTTGATGAATGAAATGCATGTGTTTTGCATGGTTTAATTCTGTTTTGAAAGCATATTTTAGCATGGTTTAATGCTGGTTTTGAAAGCCATATGTGAAGGATGCTCAAGGTAAGAGATCCTTGGTTTTATACATTGAAAATGTGGTTTTGATGCATGATGTTGCATGATTGTTCAATGGCTTTGTCTAATGCTTTAAAACAGTGAATTAATGTTGGTAAATGATGGTTTTTGCATGTTGGTTGTGCATGTGAATCATTTGATTAATGTGGTAATGGTTTTGCATATTGGCTATGCATGTGATTCATTGGACTAATGTGGTAAGATGGTTATATTGGCAAGTGATGTAAGTGGTTCTTGGTTCTTTGATCGGATATAGTTAGCCGGCTATAGGATTGGGTGCACCGTGAATTAAGTCGCCTTGGAGGTGGAGTGGTCAAGAGTGGACCGGGAAACTCCCTTCAAGTATCCTAACGAGATGGTTGAGGTCATAATGGAGGTGTTGCCCATTCGAGGACCTTGGTTGAGCAAAGGTTATATGGTGTTTAAAAGTCCATATGTGAGAACCTTGTGCTTGTTGAGATCACAATGGCGGTGTTAAGTCCATGTGTGGATCTTGTATAGGGTGTTCCGGATCTCGTTAGTGATTTCTACAACTACCAATCGGTGAATGCAAAGGTTATATGGAGGTGTTGCCCATATGTGAGAACCTTGTGCATGTCAAGGTTGTATGGTGGTTAAAAGTCCATACATGGGAACCTTGGGGAAAAGCTAAGGTTGTGTGGTGTTTAAAAGTCCATACATGGGAACCTTAGGATGTTGAGGTCATAATGGAGGTGTTGCCCATTCGAAGACCTTGGATTGGTAGGGTGTAGGGAGCGTAGGGACAACGCTCGGAATCCGCGTATCCGATTGGATGTTGAGTTGAAAAGTGGATGTGATTGATCACTTGAAGGCCAATATGATATTCTTGATTGTGACGAAGCATGAGGTGCTTGAAATGATGCATATTTGCATGTGAAGCATGAGATGCTTGAATTGATGCATAATTGCATGTGAAGCATGAGATGCTTGAAAGGATGCATGGTTGCATGGAAATTGTATAATGCTTGTAAATGCATGTTTACTTGTTAAGTTGAACAAGTGTTGATTATCATTTGATAAATGATGCATGTGAGCATGATATATCTTTAATGCATTGGAGTCTTGGAAGACTTGTTTTAAAAGGCATGTGATGATGATAGTATTGTTTATATTTTTGCCTTGGTAAATGCATGTGATGGATTGCTTGAGTAATGGTTTTAAAAAGGTTTCTTGCTTGAAATGGCTCTCAAGTTTAAGAAAGGTATGTTATAGAATGGGAGTGTATTCCAAGGCTTTGTTTTAGCTTTGCATATGGTGTTTATGCATGGTTTGGCTAAATGGATGATTTGTAAGTTGTGCTTTATTAAGGTTTTCTTAGCTTGCTAAGCTAAGGGTTGGTTTTCATGTATGTGCAATGCATGGTTTTGATGCTTGTTGTTGAAAAGGGTTTCAAACATGGCTTTGGTAAAGAAATCGGGTTTGGTTTAAAAGTGTTTTGTGACCCGCTGCATTGATGGTGTTTTGGTTTTGAGCATTCCTCACTAAGCATTATGTGCTTACGCTCCTTTTTGTCCATCAATGCAGATTCTTGAAGTTTGGACAGCAAGGAGCAAGGGATTCAAGGTGGACTCCAAGTGAGATGTATGTCTCGGTGAATAGCTATAGTTAATAAAGGCAATGGGGGTAGAATCTCTCGGGGTTAACGTGTATGTGTTCGTTTATGTTTGAACAAGGATGTTTTTATGTTAATGTTGTTGTTGGATCATGTGTTGGCATAATTGAGCTTGGTTTGGAAAGTTTGTGCTTAAGTGGTTGCTTGTGTAGGAAGCATGCCTTTAGATTTGGGGCTTTTTGTATATGTTGTTGTTTTGTTGAATTGCTGATGCAAGTATGCCTCTTTTATGTTAAATTGCATGTTGGCAAAGTTTGGTGGCTTTTGGAGCATGATTGGATGTTTAATTGCATGTTTAATCAGGCAAAATTCTGCATTTTGTGCAGGGCGTTTCGGAACAGGGTGAACCGTTTCGGAACGGGTGCCTGGAAGCAGCCCAGGCGTCCGAAACGGGTGAGACCGTTCCGAAACGGAAAGGCCTCTGCCCGACCCCCGTTTCGAAACGGGCTATGCCTGTTTCGGAACGGCCCCGCGTTTCGAAACGGGCTGTCTCCCGTTTCGGAACGGTTGACCGTTGGGGGCTGACAGTGGCAGTTATGTGTTTCAAAATGTTTGCATTTTGGTCCTGAATCTTGTATGAGCAATTGTATGAGTTTGAGATGTCCGTTTAAGCTGAAATTTGGCCGAGATGCATGAAACATGATTAATTTTAAGTTGGTAACTTAAAATCTGGTTAAGGCCTCAAGGTTTTCAGAATTTACAATTTGGTCCCTAAAGTTGTGTTTTGTGCAATTGGGTCCCTGAATGATCTCTGATGGTTGTGATCTTTGAGTATGTTGTTTGTGTGATCACATGTAGGACTAATGTGCATCTAGACAAGATTAAAAAGAAAAAAAAAGGGTCGTTAATCAAGGTTGACTTTCGGGTTGACTTTGGTTTTCCCCGTGTAATCTTCGTAGTTCGGGTCAATCGTCTAGGCCGGGCTACGGGGGTTACATTTGGTGGTATCAGAGCTGTGTTGCGAATGCTTGAGGAAAACGGTAAGTTGTTGTGATGTGTGCTTGTTGTTTACCCGGATGTGTGGTTGAATGTTAGTTGAAACACGTGTTTCTGGGCATGATGCTGGTGTTTCTGAGCATGTTGCTGATGTTTCTGAGCATGTTGCTGATGTTTTCAAGCATGTTTTATGGTTATGAATCTTGGTTGAGCTTATGTGGTTTGTGCTGATGATAAGCTGATGCTGTGAGTTGGTTTTATGCATGATGAAAGTGCTGTGAGTATGTTATGTAATAATATGCTATTGCAAGTGGATGCTGTTTGATGTAAGCATGATCAAGGTGTGTTGTTTGATATGCTTGATGTTGTGATATCCATGTTGTGTTGACTGTTATGTCATGTAAAGGGGAGGATTCGGGATACCCATTGCCTTATTAATATAGCTATTGTGTTATTTTGGAGTTGGAGTTTGAATCCTTGCTTAATGCTGGTCTAACTGGTTTGTTTGTTTGTTGTGATTGTATGTTTGTTGTTGTTAGTAGTATGGCTAAGTCGATGAAAGAATGGCAGTTGGGTGAGATGGTTGCTGCCTTGGAGCAGGTTGTTAAGGCGTGGAATTCACCCTTTCGTGGAGGTGTTTTGTCTCAGTCTTCTGTGCCTGGGGTTGAGATGGTAAGGCAATGGAAAGAAGCTAGTTCTGTGGTGAAGAGTTCATCATCTGATGTTCAGGAGGTGTTGGGAACATCTCAGGTTGTGGTAAGGGTAAAGTCAGTGGATGTGCTGGCTGTGGAATGTGTGGGTTTGCCGAAGCAGCGTTTGCTTGATTTGGGTGCTGTGGAATATCATGGTTCTACACCGGAGATGTTTGAGGCCTGGTTGGCCAGTGTGGTTTTGATATTGGATCAGGAGGGCTGTGATCTTGCTTGTAAGTTGGGGAGTGTTGTTTCTCTGATGTTGGAGGATGCATGTGCCTGGTGGACATCTGTGGCGGTGGCGTCACATATCCCTGATATTGATTGGGATTTCTTTGTATCTGCCTTTTATGAAAGGTATCTTGGAGGGAAGTTTCTAAGGGTTGAGCAATGTGACGGTGGTGCTGTTGTAGAGCAAGTGTTGCTTGGGCAAGGAGTGGAAGTTCAGCCACCGGTGTGTGACCGTTGTGAAAGGCGCCATGTTGGACGTTGTGGGGGCGCAGGTGTTTGTTGGAATTGTGGTTCCAAAGTGCATGTTAAGCGTGATTGTCCTTTAGGGGTGAAGTCAGCTTCAGTGATAGCCAAAGGATCTCAGAAAGGTCGTGGGCACGGCCGAGGCAAGGTTCAGAAGTGGCAGAAAGAGCAGAAAGTTGTGAAGAGTGTGGGAAAGGAGAATTGCTGGAAATGTGGGTCTGCTGATCACATGAGGCGTGATTGTTTGATGTTGGCTCGGAACAGCCAAGGTTCTTTACCGCAAGGAGTTGGTGTTGACCCTAGTGTGTTTGCTAGTGCTGCAGTGGTGCGGCAGGAGGATGAGGGTTTCGCAAGGAAGAGAGCTCGTCTGATGAAGCTTCAGAGAGGTGTTGTGTTTTCAGGTAACCTTGTTTAGTAATCTTTACTCTAGTTACCTTAGTTTGGTTCTGTTGGTTTTCCTTGCGTGGTAAGTTTAGTCGTGTTGCTAGCGTGTTTGGGGTAATGGTTGTAGTTTGGAAATGTTTTTGGTGTGAAGAGGGTTTTGTGAGAATCTTGTGGTTAATGGTTGTTGGTATGATGGAGTTAGATAAGTTAGAAGTGAGGTAGGAGGTTGTTCTTAGACGGATTTGAGGATGTTATTAGAGGGTGTGAACTGGCATTCATGCACAGATAAAATTCATTGTTATATGCTATATTATATATGTTGGTCCATGCATACATGTGGCATGACATTAGAGGTTTTGCATACATGTACATCAGGCATTGATAGGGCATGTTGGTGATCATGCATACGATGTTCACACTCGCTAATAATTAATCGAATCTGTTAGAGTGGTGGTTGGGTTAGTTTGGATGATGGGTTTTTAGAGGTTGTGTTGGTGCTGAGTGGAAGTTAGTGGTAATGGAGTTTGTTAAGCTAGTTGCTAGTAATGGTGAGGGTGGTATAGCCTGTTGGTAGAAGATTGGTGTTTGATGCTTTATGAGTTTAGTGGTTTGGTGGTGAGGGGTACCGGTTGAGGTTGGAATCGATCAGGTGGTTTGATAGCTAAGTGGGAGTGGTAGTTCCTTGGTGCTAAGTGAGGTTGCAGTTTGGTGGTTGTTTTTTTTCCAAGTGCTGAGGTGGTTTAGCATTTAAGTTGAAGTGGAAGGATCATGAAAGATCGAAGGCTTGTGTTGTTTGGAAGGATTCTTATGAGAAGTGGTTGGCTGGTTGTGTGTGTGTGAATTTCTTTTGAGGTCAGCTGGTGGTGTATGGAGTAGCTGGCGGAGCCGAGTTGAGGTTGTGATGTAATTTTGGTTTGTGGGTGAGTAGACCTGGTGAGTCGTGGTGGTATTGTTAGCAACAGTTGTGGAGGTTTATCAGCTTTTGTTGAGGAGTTTGGGTAAGCAGTTGATGCTTAAGAATTCTTGCTTGTTGGGAAGATTCTTGGAAGAGGTTTGAGAGTTGCAAGAGTTTTGGAAGCAGAGAAGTTTGTGTGGTGGTGGAATTGGATTGGTTAGAGTCTCTATGTAACCAGTCTTGGAAGTTGTGTGTTACAGTAATGTGTGCTGAGAAGGTTAAAGTTCTTTATGGTTGAAGTTGGGGCTGTGTACAGTCTGGATATGTGGAAGGTTAAGTTGTGGCTATCTTTGAGTGTTCTGGGTTTGTGAACAGCATGTGGTGGTGTTGGGTTCAGTGGAGTTTTGTGTGGAAAGTGTTCAGTGTTGGTTGAGGTTTTTGTGTTGCCTTGTGTGTGTTTTGAGAAGGTTGTTGTTCTCTTTTCGCCGGTTGAAATTTCGAGGACGAAATTTCCTAAGGGGGGGAGAGTTGTAACGCCCCGGTTTTGGGCTCGGAAGTTTTGGGCGTTGACCGGTTCGGTCAAAGTGCTGATCGAATATATAAGAGTGAATTTAGGAAAGCCTAGTTCGGGTTGCATTAAAAATATGGAAAAATGTTCTAAAATCATCTTTTAATATATAAAAGTGAACTGTGAAATCAATTTTGGAAAATGAGGTTCGGAAGGTTGACATTTTGGCTAGTGACCAAAATGTAATTTTTGAAAGTTCGGTGACAGTTTTATAAAGGATTGAAACTTTGAATCTTTAAGGAGCTATTATTCCAATAAGAATTTCTCCAGATTTTTCTAAGATATTTTAAGGCTTTATTCTGATTTTAAAGATTATGAAAGAGGAGGGAAATCATTTTTACCATTTCTTAACTAACTTTTCATTTTCTCTCCATTTTCCTTTTCTCTCATTTTCTCTCCACCCAAACACAATTCTCCAGATTTTTCTTCTCTGATTTTGGCATCTAAATCTCTCATTTCAACTCTCATTTGATTCCTAATCATCTCATCAACAAAACCTCTCAATTTGCAAGTTGTTTCATCAAGCTTTTTGGCTCTAAAAAGGAGAAATTCAAGTTTGGAGGTAAGAACGTCTCTCTCCTCTAAACTATCAGTTCTTTACTGAAATTCCCAAGTTCTCAATCCTTGGTTTTTGTTTTGTTAAAGGCTTTTTCAATAGAAATCTTGATTTTGGCTTAAAATGCAAGATTTGGCGATTTTGGTGAAATTTTCGTGTGATCTGTTTGGGCAGTGTTTTGAAGTGTCAAAATGATGTTAAATGAATGCTAAATTGATTAGAAGTTGAGGTTTAATGAATGCAATCCCGGATAGGTTGAATTTCCTAAGTTTCGCTTGAGTTTTTGGTTGTTTTTGGAGTGTTTTTGGTGATCTGTTATACCTGGGTGTATAAGGACGTGTTTGTGATCATTTTGGAGGTTAAATGATGTTTAAAAATGGTTAGAAGTGATGGATCTTGGCTGGGTTAAGTTTTGAAAATGTTTGGAGGTGATTTCGGTTGTGTTTGGTAGCCGAATTGTTGGTTTTGTGTCGAGCAGCGAGTTTGGTTGTGTGGCTGCTGTTCTTAATGCATAATGATGCATTAATGTGCTGTTTTTGTGTGCTTGAAACAGGGGAGTTTGGTCCGTGAGCTTTAGAGGTGTTGCGGAAGGTTTCGGATGCTTGGAAGGCTTGGTGGCTAGCTTTGTTTTGGTTATCGGTGAGTGAAGTTGGGTTTTCGGCTTTTAAACAAAGGTTTGAAGTTTTTGGGAGCTTAGTTTAAGTCTAAACAACTTTGCTAAGCTCAAGAGTAAGTAAATGGATTTCTTACTTGATTTGTGATATGAATTGGCTTTTAGGCAATTGTGGTTGATGAATGAAATGCATGTGTTTTGCATGGTTTAATTCTGTTTTGAAAGCATATTTTAGCATGGTTTAATGCTGGTTTTGAAAGCCATATGTGAAGGATGCTCAAGGTAAGAGATCCTTGGTTTTATACATTGAAAATGTGGTTTTGATGCATGATGTTGCATGATTGTTCAATGGCTTTGTCTAATGCTTTAAAACAGTGAATTAATGTTGGTAAATGATGGTTTTTGCATGTTGGTTATGCATGTGAATCATTTGATTAATGTGGTAATGGTTTTGCATATTGGCTATGCATGTGAATCATTGGACTAATGTGGTAAGATGGTTATATTGGCAAGTGATGTAAGTGGTTCTTGGTTCTTTGATCGGATATAGTTAGCCGGCTATAGGATTGGGTGCACCGTGAATTAAGTCGCCTTGGAGGTGGAGTGGTCAAGAGTGGACCGGGAAACTCCCTTCAAGTATCCTAACGAGATGGTTGAGGTCATAATGGAGGTGTTGCCCATTCGAGGACCTTGGTTGAGCAAAGGTTATATGGTGTTTAAAAGTCCATATGTGAGAACCTTGTGCTTGTTGAGATCACAATGGCGGTGTTAAGTCCATGTGTGGATCTTGTATAGGGTGTCCCGGATCTCGTTAGTGATTTCTACAACTACCAATCGGTGAATGCAAAGGTTATATGGAGGTGTTGCCCATATGTGAGAACCTTGTGCATGTCAAGGTTGTATGGTGGTTAAAAGTCCATACATGGGAACCTTGGGGAAAAGATAAGGTTGTGTGGTGTTTAAAAGTCCATACATGGGAACCTTAGGATGTTGAGGTCATAATGGAGGTGTTGCCCATTCGAAGACCTTGGATTGGTAGGGTGTAGGGAGCGTAGGGACAACGCTCGGAATCCGCGTATCCGATTGGATGTTGAGTTGAAAAGTGGATGTGATTGATCACTTGAAGGCCAATATGATATTCTTGATTGTGATGAAGCATGAGGTGCTTGAAATGATGCATATTTTCATGTGAAGCATGAGATGCTTGAATTGATGCATAATTGCATGTGAAGCATGAGATGCTTGAAAGGATGCATGGTTGCATGGAAATTGTATAATGCTTGTAAATGCATGTTTACTTGTTAAGTTGAACAAGTGTTGATTATCATTTGATAAATGATGCATGTGAGCATGATATATCTTTAATGCATTGGAGTCTTGGAAGACTTGTTTTAAAAGGCATGTGATGATGATAGTATGGTTTATATTTTTGCCTTGGTAAATGCATGTGATGGATTGCTTGAGTAATGGTTTTAAAAAGGTTTCTTGCTTGAAATGGCTCTCAAGTTTAAGAAAGGTATGTTATAGAATGGGAGTGTATTCCAAGGCTTTGTTTTAGCTTTGCATATGGTGTTTATGCATGGTTTGGCTAAATGGATGATTTGTAAGTTGTGCTTTATTAAGGTTTTCTTAGCTTGCTAAGCTAAGGGTTGGTTTTCATGTATGTGCAATGCATGGTTTTGATGCTTGTTGTTGAAAAGGGTTTCAAACATGGCTTTGGTAAAGAAATCGGGTTTGGTTTAAAAGTGTTTTGTGACCCGCTGCATTGATGGTGTTTTGGTTTTGAGCATTCCTCACTAAGCATTATGTGCTTACGCTCCTTTTTGTCCATCAATGCAGATTCTTGAAGTTTGGACAGCAAGGAGCAAGGGATTCAAGGTGGACTCCAAGTGAGATGTATGTCTCGGTGAATAGCTATAGTTAATAAAGGTAATGGGGGTAGAATCTCTCGGGGTTAACGTGTATGTGTTCGTTTATGTTTGAACAAGGATGTTTTTATGTTAATGTTGTTGTTGGATCATGTGTTGGCATAATTGAGCTTGGTTTGGAAAGTTTGTGCTTAAGTGGTTGCTTGTGTAGGAAGCATGCCTTTAGATTTGGGGCTTTTTGTATATGTTGTTGTTTTGTTGAATTGCTGATGCAAGTATGCCTCTTTTATGTTAAATTGCATGTTGGCAAAGTTTGGTGGCTTTTGGAGCATGATTGGATGTTTAATTGCATGTTTAATCAGGCAAAATTCTGCATTTTGTGCAGGGCGTTTCGGAACAGGGTGAACCGTTTCGGAACGGGTGCCTGGAAGCAGCCCAGGCGTCCGAAACGGGTGAGACCGTTCCGAAACGGAAAGGCCTCTGCCCGACCCCCGTTTCGAAACGGGCTATGCCTGTTTCGGAATGGCCCCGCGTTTCGAAACGGGTTGTCTCCCGTTTCGGAACGGTTGACCGTTGGGGGCTGACAGTGGCAGTTATGTGTTTCAAAATGTTTGCATTTTGGTCCTGAATCTTGTATGAGCAATTGTATGAGTTTGAGATGTCCGTTTAAGCTGAAATTTGGCCGAGATGCATGAAACATGATTAATTTTAAGTTGGTAACTTAAAATCTGGTTAAGGAATCAAGGTTTTCAGAATTTACAATTTGGTCCCTAAAGTTGTGTTTTGTGCAATTGGGTCCCTGAATGATCTCTGATGGTTGTGATCTTTGAGTATGTTGTTTGTGTGATCACATGTAGGACTAATGTGCATCTAGACAAGATTAAAAAGAAAAAAAAAGGGTCGTTAATCAAGGTTGACTTTCGGGTTGACTTTGGTTTTCCCCGTGTAATCTTCGTAGTTCGGGTCAATCGTCTAGGCCGGGCTACGGGGGTTACAGGTTCTTGGTTCTTTGATCGGATATAGTTAGCCGGCTATAGGATTGGGTGCACCGTGAATAAAGTCGCCTTGGATGTGGAGTGGTTAAGTGTGAACCGGTAAACTCCATCCAAGTATCCTAACGAGATGGTTAAGGTTATAATGGAAGTTGGGATTCCATTCAAGGACCTTGGGTAAGCAAAGGTAATAATGGTGGTTAAAATTCCATTGGTGGACCTTGTGCTTGTTAAGATCACAATGGTGGTGTAAATTCCATGTGTGGATCTTGTGTAGGGTGTCCCGGATCTCGTTAGTGATGTTATACAACTACCAATCGGTGATGCTAAGGTTATATGGTGTTTAAAAGTCCATATATGGGAACCTTGTGCATGTTAAGGTTGTATGGTGTTTAAAAGTCCATACATGGGAACCTTGTGAAAGTTAAGGTTGTATGGTGGTTAAAAGTCCATACATGGGAACCTTGTGAAAGTTAAGGTTGTATGGTGTTTAAAAGTCCATACATGGGAACCTTGTGAAAGTTAAGGTTGTATGGTGGTTAAAAGTCCATACATGGGAACCTCGTGAAAGTTAAGGTTGTATGGTGTTTAAAAGTCCATACATGGGAACCTTGTGAATGGTAAGGTCAAATGGTGTTTAAAAGTCCATTTGGGGACCTTGGATTGGTAGTGTGTATGAAGCGTGGGGACAACGCTTGTGATCCGCGTATCCGATTGGATGTTGAGTTGAAAAGTGGATTTGGTTTATCACTTGGAAGCCAATATATGTTCTTGATATTAATGAAGCATGAGATGCTTGAAATGATGCATGGTTGCATGAGACGTGTATAATGCATTGTGAATGCATGTTTACTTGTTGGTATGAACAAGTGTTGTTTATCTATTGAGAATGGTGCATGTGTGCATGAGACTTGTTTTTAAAAGGCATGTGATACAAATGTTGATGTTGTGGTTCATAGGTTGCATTTGTTTAATGCATATGTCAAATTGAATGAGTAAGTGGTTTTAAAGGTTTCTTGCTTTAATATGATATTCAAGTATGAGCAAGGTATGATATGGAGTGGAAGTGCTTTCAAAGGTTTTGAATTTAACTTTGCATATGGTGTTTATGCATGGATTGGTTAAATTGATGATTTTGCAAGTTTGTGCTTTGAAAAGGTTTACTTGGCTACCTAAGCTAAGGGTTGGTTTTTCATGTTTGAGCAATGCATGATTTAAGCTTGTTGTTGAAAAGGGTTTTCTAACAATGCTTTGGTTTATCGAATCGAGTTTGCTTTTAAAAAGTGGTTTTATGACTCGCTGCATTGATGGTGTTTTGGTTTTGAGCATTCCTCACTAAGCATTATGTGCTTACGCTCCTTTTTGTCCATCAATGCAGATAATTGAAGTTGGAGCAGCGAGAAGCAAGGGATTCAAGGGGAACTCCACTTGAGATGTATGTCTCGGTTAATAGCTATAGATAATAGAGGCAATGGGGGAGGAATCTGTTATGTTGATGTTTAATGAGATTGTATATGTTGGACAAGTATGGTTTATGATTTTGAACTATGTCGTGTAAGCTTGCAACGTTTGAATCTTTTTATGCTTAAGTTGCTATGTTATGCTTCTTGTTTTAAAAGCATGTTTGAGTATCGAATGTGTTTAATAAGTTGGTGTACCTAGGGATGGTCTTGTATCTAGATTTTGATGCAAATTGGTAGGTTTGATGTTTGGCATGTTGTTGATTTATTGTGGAATGGTTTGGAGCATGTTTGATGAGGTTTAAAGGTGTTAAAACAGGCCAAACTGCTGTTTCTGGGCAGGGTGTTTCGAAACACCCTTGCCTGTTTTGAAACCGGCCCTTGTTTTGGCTAGGGTGTTCCTGAACGGCCTAGCCCGTTTCTGAACACTTTGGCTATTGCCAAGGGGTGTTCCTGAACGGCCTAGACCCGTTTCTGAACACCTGATGGTTTGCAAGCTTTACGTTTTAGTCCCGTTTCTTGTTTGTGCAATTGCTTGAGTTTGAGATGTCCGTTTGAGATGAAATTTTGCAGAGAGGCATGAAACATGACTAATTTCATAATGGTAACTTAAAAATTGGTAAAGTCCTCTTAATTTTCAGAATTTACAATTGAGTCCCTAAATTCGTATTTTGTGCAATTGGGTCCCTTATCGTTTTCCGATTGCTGTGATTTTTGAGTATGCTTATCTCAAGAGTATGCCTAGGTTTAATGTGCATCTAGACAATTTTAAAAAGAAAAAAAAGGGTCGTTAATCAAGGTTGACTTTCGGGTTGACTTTGGTTTTCCCCATGTAAACTTCTTAATTCAGGTCAACCGTCTGGGCCGGGTTAAGGGGGTTACACCGCTGCCGCAACAAAATTTTTTTTATGGTATGAACAAAACCTGCAAAATTTTTTGTACCATAACTGTTTTGCTGCAGAACCTAACTTGCCCTAGCAATGTCATCATCCTCAAGAGCAATCAAAATCCTTAGAAGACACATTACAAGCCTTCATGGCACTCAATCAAGAATTGTAGGCTTCTATGGACGCAAGTATCGCCAAGATGGATGAACTCTTGAGCAGACCGGTCCTCATTCATGCCATAGATGAACCTGAAATCCTGAGGCAAGATGACGAGGATGCCCATGTGAAGGAATACCCAACACATGATGAGTCTGAGAAACAACTTGCCGTGGTAATGATCGAGGAGCCGGAATGGAGCAACACCGCAATAACGTTGAGTGAAATTAAAGAGAATGTCACTTCGACAACCACATTCGAGGAAAACTCTCAACCTACTACCTCGGTTATGCCCGACCAAGATTGCACACATCCATCCCTGTCATGGCACTCGCACAACCACCTAGAAGAGCTACCCAATGACAATGCCTCGCAAATGGAATACGAGCAGGTAATAAACAAACATTTTGAATTCATTAAAAATTCACAAATTCCATTGCAAGTATTAGAGGAACCAACACCGGTGGACTCAGAATCATCGAAGCTCCACTGATGGAGACCTACGAGTGGCCAACAGAATTTGATATGGAGAGTTATGATACTTTCCAATGTCCCCTTGACCTGCAAAGTAACCTGATAAAGGACTATCAAAATAACTGGCTGCCACAGCAGCAGACACGATAGCAAGGTCTACATTCAACCACAACAACATTCAACGAAAACAAGGTAAGTTTGTGGTCGAATATCAATTTGATTTTTTCTAATCATATATTCATGCCCTCAGAAACATTACCAAGAAGGGAGGACTTCATGGACTACAAAGGGAAGAGAAAGAAAGGAGCCCCCCACCATGAGAATAATCATCAGATGGAGGGTACAGATGGACTTCAAGAAGTACCGGAAACGGCCCCTCAAGCATCAATAGAACAAGAAGCAGTTACTTTAGGAGATTCCCCTCAAGGCACTCCTAATTTAACTTAATTTATTTTATTGTATTTTATTTTATTTTCTTATTTTATCTTTATTGTTTTAGGAATTAGAAATTTGATATTAGTTTTTAGTTTGTTTGTGTTATTAGGTAAACAGAAAGAACCCTTGCAATGACGATACAAGCAACCCGAGAAAGCTCTGCCTCCACCCCTGCCGCGGCAGCACTCATACTCCCTGAGATGAATTCCAAAGTGACTGCCGCCAACAGCAGTAATGATAGCGACGCAAGTTAAGTCTCTTTTACTCCTTTCAGTTTTCTGTGATTTATATTATCTATTTGTGATGTTTTTCTTTTCGATTTTCATTTTTATTTTTGATGACATGCATTGAGGGCAATGCAACCCTTGAGTTTGGGGGTAAGCAGTCCTCATAATTATTAATATAACATTGCATTTAGTTTTCATTGTGTCGTATTTATTTTTATGGTAAAAAATTAGCTTAATTTATTGAACTTTTATTATCTGTTGTTGCCATCGCTATCGTGACAGCCCCTTAAAAACATTTTAGGAAGTAAGTACAGCCTTAGTATAGTTCTGAAAAATTGAAACACTTTGTGACTTACTTGATAAAAGACTTTCTCTAGCATACTTAGAATAGAAAACTTAGCACTTAGAGTAGAAAGAGATTAGAAACTCAGGAAACCTAGAGGTGCCTATCACTGGCTCTAGGAAAATAACCAGAGAAAAACATCTAGAGGTGCCTATCACCGGCTCTAGATAGTTAACAAAAGGTGCCTGAAATACTGGCTCTAGTAGAAAAGAGAAAAATTCAGAAAAAGAAGGAAAACAACTAGAGGTGCCCGATATTGGATCTAGTGAAAAAAAAGAATTAAGTTTCGAAGGAAAACTCTAAACAAGCTAAGTATAATATTCTAGTTGCTAGGGAAGTCTATATTCATGTATGTTCACAATAAATGCACACACCTGCACGAGAACTATACTTTAGCTCTATGTAGATCCTTAAATATTTGAACAAGTGCTAAACATGATATGTATGGTGTTGTGGGTAAAGATTGTTCACTGACTTAAGCCAAGAAAAAACACACACACACACACATATATATATATATATATACATACATATGTATGCATGCATGTTAGTTAGGTTGTATTTGCTTGAGGACAAGCAATGATTCTAGTTTGGGGTGTGTTGAGTGCCTAAAAGTTCTATATTTTACCCCTCATTTATCCTTATTTTTGCTGCACTCAAGCATGTTTAACTGCATTTTAGGTTAAGTTTTGCATTTACATCACAAATAGATAAAATTGCACAGATGCTGCTGATTTCGGTCACTTTTTGCAGATATCTTTCATGGCAGCATCCAGGGCAGCAAAGGAGCATAAGAGAATTGCGGAGTTGGAGTGAAGGGCTGACGAACACCGCCTGTCTTGACCGCTGCTGTGGCAGAAGTGGCGACAGTGAAGACACCTGAGGTGGAAAACACAAAGTGGAGATCGACAGATATAGGATTTCAAGCCGGACTATCGTGGGCCACTCGCATATTTTTTGGAGACTAGAAGCAGAAGGAGCTGTACTGAAGCAGTTCCAGTTGCCACCAAGAATGCTGCCGCCGCAGAATGCCACCCAGACAGAAATACGCCGACATAGTCAAGATGGGTGTTGTTTGATAGAGGACATTTTTCTGAGTCCATTGAGCCCAATCTTGCATTTTTCTGAGGCCGGGAGCGGAGCATAGAGCTGATCAAGGATCGATAAGTAAAGTAACTTATCTTTACTTGCTGAACAAGGATTTATACTCCAAGAAGGATTTCTACTCCAAAAAGGACTACTACTCCAAGAAGGACTTAGACTATATCTTTGCCTATATATACCCATGTATGTAAGGGTATAAGGAGATATCACATCCCATACCTCTCATCCCTAAACCCTAGTCATTTCCCCCCTTCTCATCATGTTCTAAACTTCCCCTAGGGCTAAGGGTTGATTCCGTAAAGTAGTTGCAAGGATTGCATTTGTTTTGGAATTTTTCTGTTCAATAAAATAGACTTCAAGTTTCCTTATTCTGGTTTTCAACATCTTGCAAGAGTATCAGGAAAGCATTGTTAGATTATACATTTACTTAATATCGGAAGAGTTAAGTATACGAAAGGAATAAGTACGGGTTCTCCAGTGTATGGTTGAACTATCTCGGGCCTATGGATAGGACGATGTTAAGTGGCTAAGGAAGAATCCAACAACATCGGTGTTCATCCTTCGATTCACGCTGGGAGGTATCATCAAAGACGTGTTCATTGACAGACTTGGACCTAGGGATAGGCAAGGAACATAAAAGATTCTTGCCAAGCTTGAAATGCATAGTTGTGTGATCGTTGCCGCGACAACAAGAGACAGCTGCCGCGACAGGCACAACGACAGAACATAGATTCCTAAACTTCGCAACACCTAAACTACTAAGCAAATCGATACCGACCCATTCTCTCTATCCTGATTTCTTTACTCTTTTATTTTCAGTACTTTTTATTATTTCGTGACAAACAATTAAACTCTTCCTTTTTACTCTTATGCAGCAAACTAAGGTTAAAGCTATTAGCCCAGTCCCTGTGGAGACGATATTCGATACTTACGTATCACTTTACTACTTGTGTCGTGTACACTTGCACTATTTGTGATAGTCTTATTTACACACAACAACCTTTTTGTGCTTAAATTGCTTGAATTCTTGAAAAATGCCATGCTTATGTGTTTTTACTCCTAATTTCATCCAGGCTTATAGTTATGGGGAGTATGTTTATGTTTGCACATGTCATTCCTGCTCATTCATGTCATTTATAAATATAGGGCCTCATGAAATTCACTTTTCTGCAATTTTAGAGCCTCATCTGCACTTCCAGGCCTAAGTGTATCGAAACGGGTCCAACTGTTTCGATACAGGTGCCTTAAAAAGTCTATCTGAGAGAAGGGTGTTTCGAAACGCCTTAAAAGGGTTTCGAAACATTTTTGCTACTGCCAAGGGGTGTATCGAAATGTGTTTCGATACGAGTCAACGTGGGATTCGATACGGTCAAAGCCGTATCGGAACGTTCAGTCGGACTTGAAACGTTAGTCATTTCGGTGCCCGCATTTCGGAACGGTCGAAGCTTGTTCCGAAACGGGTATGCGGACAACTTTAAAGAGGGCTTTTAATGTTAAAATTTCACTTTAATTAAAACTCTTTCAAAACCCAAAAAACCCTAACCCGATTTTCCCTATAAAAACCCTCCAAACCTCATTAATTTTCATCAAATCTTGAGGGCTTTTACACACAAACTCAAGTCTAAGCAAGCATCAACAATTTTGTGCAAGTTTTTCCATCTATTCATCCAAAATCCCAATCTATGATTTATTTTCATCTTTTTCTTTTTCATTTAATTTTTTTTCGAATCCTAGGTTATAAAAGTTTAATTTTGTATAGATTATGTGTTTTGCTACTTTGGTTTCTCAAATCTTGTAAAAAAATTCAAAATCTTAAATTTTTTTATTCGAAAATTTTATTTTTGATTCGTATTTTTTACTGTTTTTCTTAAATTGTTTTCTCTTAAATTTTTTTATGTATCTATGTTTTTAAAATTTGTTTTAAACCTAAGTTGGATTAGCCATTAGATTGAATTAAGGATTTTCATGTATACACTTCATTTTTTTACAAATTGCTTGCTTTATGTTTTTAGGATTTTTCAATGGAACCCGCTAACAAGAAACGTAAGGCACCTCAATCGGGTGAAGCTTCAAACCAAGCCGCTATCCGTCCCAACCTCACCCAACTTTTTCTCAAGAGTCTCAAAACTCCCGCGATAAAGGAGTGTTTCGCTTATGTCAAGGAGATTGTCGTTCGTCGTGAGCGTGTTGTTTACATCTCGTTCCTTGATTTCGAGCGCTTTCAATTCCGTTATCTCGACCGTTTACAAGAATGGAGCTTCATTGGTTTCTTGAGCATCCCGAATATTTGCTACAAGCACATGGTTCTCATCTTCTACTCGAATGCCCAACTTATTGATAATGAAGATCACTCTGAAATTGTTGGCATTGAGGCGCTTATCTTAGGGAAGAGGATTGTCATCGACATCCCTTTTTTAGAAACCTCTCTTGGCCTTAAGAATGAAGGCATCGAGAATGAGACTCATTTTGGTTCTCACACCGGTTCCGTGCTTTCCTTGGATGCTCATGATAGGTTCCTCCACTTGATAATTTCTTGGTTTCTTTGTCCCTCCGGAGGTAAATTCTCTCACATTTGACATGTTGATTATTTTTTGTTAGAATGCTTTCGTCGAGGTGAACAGCCAAACCTTGTCAAGGTTATGTTCGCCGAGATGGTGAACAATGTGAAACTTCGTGAGACCGATGCTCTCAAATCCTTCACTTATGGGACTGTTTTGAGCCATATCTTTTGTGTGCTCAACCTTGATTGCACTTATGACTCTCCGGAACCCCGTAAGCAAAAGATTGGTGAAGCTTCTCTCCACAAGTCCGGGTTTCATTACAACAGTAATGGCCAATGGGAACGAGTTAATAGGGATGCCCCTCCACCTCAAGTTGAACCTCAACCACATGCTCTGGGTCCTGACAATGAAGCTCTTATGGATTATGTTGCTTATTGCTTTTAACCTTGTTTCTTCTCTTTGAGACTTGTTTATTATTTTTTTGATCTAAAGAAAAGGGGGAGAAGTAATCTAAGTTCCAAAATTTGTTTTAAGTGTTTTTGAGTTTAAAGTGTTTTTTTTAGTTTTAAAACATGGATTTTTTTATTTTAAATTTTCTCAAAACATTAAAATCCATCTTAAATTGAGGGGGAGTTAGAAAGTATTCAAGATTTTCAAAACTCTTAAAAATTCTAACTTTAGTTTTGTTATATCAAAAAGGGGGAGTTTGTGAAATCGATAAATTGATTTTGATATAACTAAAGAATTTAAGGACTAAATTGAAAATGAGAAAAAGAATTTTTAAGTCCTCAAATCTCTCTATATGTTTAAAGGAAAATGGTTAAGATAACAACTCAATTTGTCAAAACTTTTCTAAGTGTTCTTGAAGCCAAAACAGTGATTTTCGAATCACCGTTTCAGAACGGCCTTAGGCGTTCTGGAACACTTGTGAAACTGTGAACCTGTGTTTCGGAACGTGTAACGAAATGGTTTTGAAACTATGAACCTTTGTTTCGAAACGAGTTTCGAAACGGCTTAGGAACATCGACACTGTTTAACCCGTTTCGATACGGTAGCATCGAAACGACCTCAAACGTTTCGAAACGACATTCAAACCTAAATTCAAAAATATGACTGTAGAAGATTTTAACTGATTTCAAACTCTTTGTTAATGCGTATCGAAACGCTTCCAAGTCATTTCGATACAAGTCTTGACGGTGGCAAAGTGTTTCGAAACAAGTTTAGAAATGGACTCTTAGCGTATCGAAACGATCGTGCCCGTTTCAGTACGGTCTCTTTAATGAACCCCAACGGCTCTTTCTTTTTTGGTCTGTTTCGAAACAAGATCGGGTGTTTCGAAATAGGTGGTTGTATACTGCATTTATGTAGGGAAGATAACATCCCCAACAGCTCTATTGATGAATGCAGCAACCCCAACGACTAGAATTCAATGAGAAGGTATAATAGGGACCTATAAAAGCTTCAGCAACAACTATTGATCTCAAAGCAAACATCCAAACATCAAATTCAAGCAATTGAGCCTAAATCCCATTATTTCTTGTAAACCCCAATTGTTAAATTGTATTTTCCATTCTTATCCTTTCAAATTGGGTTGAGTGCTTGTAATTGGGATACTTTGTGTATTGAGAGATACTTGTTTAGCCATCATCTTCTTTGTAATTCTTGTGTGAGGATTGGGTCAAATTTTGGGTAGAAAATTTGACGGATATTGTAACGGTTACCTCCTTAACCTAGAAAAGGGGAAGATCAATTAGTGGGATTGTTGAAAATCCTTAGTGAAGCTAAGGTAGTGGATGTAGAGTTCGATTGGAACTTGAACCACTCTAAATCCCCTTGTCAACCTTTTTATTTGTCAATCCCACTACCAAAAAGTCTAAAAATCCAATTCACCCCCTCTTGGTTTATATCGATCATTTGATCCACTCAATTGTAAATTGCTCGATCGGCTATAATATAGCGATATTACAATAAGTTAACGTACCATACAATACAAATAACTCTATATTCACTGTCAATATTTACAAGGCAAAGGTTTGCGGTTGATTGCATTGGCTATAATGCTGGCCTTGCCTAGGTGGTACTCGATGACATGATCATAATCTTGAAGGAGTTACATCCACCTTCCTTGTCGGGGATTCAACTTCTTTTGGGTCAATAGATATTTGAGGCTTTTATGATCGGTGTAGAGGTCACATTTTTTTCCGTAGAGATAATGCCTCCAGATTTTCAATGTGAAGACTACTGCATCCAATTCAAGGTTATGAGTAGGGTAATTCATTTAGTGTGGCTTAAGTTGTCTCGAAGAATAGGAAATGACTTTGCCTTCTTGCATCAATACAAACCCTAACACGAGATGCGACGCATCACTGCAAACTGTGTAGTCCTTTCTGGACTCAGGTTGGGTTAGGACTGGTGCATGGGTCAATACTTGTTTCAACTGATCGAAACTCTGTTGTTGATCCTTAGTCCAAACTAAAGGAGCTTCTTTCCTCAACAACTTGAATTTTCTTCGGTCCACCTGAATACCCAAAGCTAATACGATATGTCCAAGAAAGGCGAGTTCGGTGAGCTAGAATGTAACCCCCTTAGCCCGGCCTAGACGAAAGACCCGAACTACGAAGATTACAGGGGGAGAACCAAAGTCAACCCGAAAGTCAACCTTGATTCACGTCTCTTTTTTTTCTTTTTAATCTTGTCTAGATACTTGTTAACCCTAAGTGAGTACTCACTAAACACGATTGATAAGGACACATCGGTTAGATAACACGTAGGGACTCAATTGCACATCCCACAAGTTTAGGGACCAAATTGTAATTTCTGTAAATTAGAGGGACTTCATTAAATTTAAGATTACCTTTATGAAATTAGTCATGTTACATGCTTCTCTGCCAAATTTCAATTTAAAAAGACATCTGAAACTCAAGCAATTGCAATCTCAACATTTAGGACCAATATGTAAAACATGCAAGCATCAAAACAATTCAAAATTGGGTCCAACGGTCACCCGTTTCGAAACACTCACCTGTCGTATCGAAACGCTGGATTGAAACGGTGTTGACCATTTCGGTACGCGGGTGCGTTCTGAGACCTGTTCTGAAACATGGCATTCTAGTAGCCAATTGGTTTCGAAACAGCCTCTAGCGTTTCGAAACACGAAGGCCATTACTGGCCCCCGTTCCGAAACACTAAAGGGTGTTTCAATACGAGTTTCCTAGAAACAGCAGCAAATGCTGGTTTTCTGCTCAAAAACCTATTCAAACATATCCCAACGACCCTCTAAACGTACCACCAAGTCATCCAACATATAAGGAACATATTTGAAGCACTCAAACACAATCATAGCATCAAACACAAAATCCCATTAGTCTAGAGGCATGCTTCCTAATATCAAAATCCAAATAGGCAATCCAACCTCAAAACAGGCAATTAAGGCCATTTACAATTCAAGCAAACCAAAACAAACATGCCACAACCTTAGAGAGTTTAACACACCTCCCAAATACAATTCTTGGTTTCCCATTGCCAATCTATCAAAACTAAAGTGTATGAAAAACTTCACCATACATGAGCTTGGACTTCCTTGGATGAACTTAGCTTCCTTGTTGCCCAAAAACACCTCAGTTATCTGCATTATTGGTTAATGAGAGAGCGTAAGCACAAAAGCTAAGTGAGGCATGCTCAAAAGTAAACCAACACAATAATGCTGATTGGAAAAACACTTCCATCAAAAGCTTTTAAACCACATGCTCATTTCTATCTCATGCTTAGAAATCTTTCAAAGCAACTTCTCATTGAAACCACATGTACCTCAATTCTATCTCATTCATTTACCAATGCAAAACTCATGGCAAGGCCATACACATGCTTGTATCATCAAAGCATTTCTAAAACAAATCTCATATGCATATCTCATAGCATAAATCATTTCATCAAGGTACATGTGTAACAAAAACCATTTCATCATTTATATTGGCATTTAACATCTCATTAATACTCGGATATGCAGACACATTTCTACACTAGACTCTTCCGGTGGAATCTCGCATCACACTACTCACTTGTCTAGCAACATGACTTCCGGTGGAATCTCTCATCACCGTACTCACATGGCGGAATCTCTCATTTCCACAAAGCTTGGGTATTTCACCAAGTCCTACCCGATGGAATGCCCATCATTGGAATATCTTCCTTTGGCTTAACCAAAGAGCACATACGAATTTTTAGTTTATAGTGCACTCTCATCCTATTGATCGATCAATTATATCTGGTAAGTTTCTCAACATCTATGCCAATATAATGTGTTAAAACATCATCACACCTACTGCTTTTCATGCAATATTAACCAAAGGTTTTCTCATCACATTTCAAAAACATAAATCATACTTTACTTCAAACCAAAAGCTTAAATCTCTTCAATGCAACATGCCATCTCATGACATATCTACAAGCTTAATCTCATGCTATAAATCATGCACAAAAACAGTAGGAATTTATCAATCTCAAACCATGAGCATGTAAAAGCATTTTTAGGGGCAAACACCACTTTAAAGAGAGCAATTCAAACCATACTTACTTTCGAATTTAGGAAGGTGTTTCAAACCTCTCCTAAATCCCCAAACCTTGTACTTTTGTCCTCATGGACTTCTAACCCAATCACACTCACCAATTTACGTTTCGCTTGCTCGCCGAAACGCCAATTAAGCTTCCGGATCAACTCCAAAAGTGTCCGAAGATGTCTCCCATGTTTTAGACACATAAGAGCAGAGGATTAATGCATCATCATGCATTGAAATCTTCAGCCAACACTCCTAAACTCGCTGCTCTACTTAAACGCAACATTTCGGCTACCGAATACAACCGAAATCACCCCCAAACTCTTCCAAAACATAACGCAGCCAAGATCCATCACTTCTAATCTTTTCTAAACATCAATTAACATAAAAAAACAACCCTAAACTCATCCTTATACCTCATGCTATAACAGAACACCAAAAACACCCCAAAAACCACCATTTTCTCAAGCAAAAACTTAGGAAAAACAACCTATTCGGGATTGGATTGATAAAACCTCATTTCTAACATCATTTAACATCCAAAATACATTAGGAAACCATCTCAAAACAGATCCCAATCAATTACCACGAAAATCTTCAAGATCTCTTCCAAAATCTTGAGTTTAAGCCAAATTCTTGTTTCCAACATCAAAACCATTCTTAAATCTTAAATAAAGGATTGAAAACTTGGGAATTTCAGTAAGGAACTGAGTATTTAGAGTAGAAGAACAATCTTACCTCTAAAAGATGATTTCTCCTTGATTTGGGCAAGTTTCCATGAAAATACAATGTAGAAATCAAATGGATTTGTTGAAGTATTGATTACAAATCAATGAGTGATGGAAATCTCATCAAATGAAGTGGAAATTAAAGTAATTTTTGCTGAAGAAAAAAGTGTTTGGTTGATAGGATTTTGAGAGAAAATTAGAGAAAAGTAGTTATGAAAGTCAAAGGTAGTTTATCACCTTTATTTTATTTAATTAAATCATTAATTAAATCACCAAAATTAAGGAAAAATCTGATGAAAACATTTTTGGTAAATTAGCTCCGTAAAGATTCAAAGTTTCAATCTTTTGACAAAACAGTCAGTACTAAACTTTGTAGAAACTGTGATTTGGTCACTACATCGAAATGTAATATTTCCAAACCTTATTTTGTAAAATTGATTTCACCATTCACCTATATATATTAAATAAGGATTTTTAGATAATTTTTTATATTTTTAAAGCATCCCGAACTAGGTGCTCCCTAAAACTCCCTTTTATATTCGAACCGTTTCTCAGACCGGTCCGATTCAGACCCTAAACTTCTAAGCCAAAAATTGGGGTGTTACAACTCTCCCCCTCTTAAGAAATTTCGTCCTCGAAATTTACCTGGAGGAAAAAGGTAAGGAAACTGCTTCTTCATATCATCTTTTCTTTCCCACGTAGCTTCCTCAACACCACGATGCCCCCACAACACCTTAACCAACTCAACGGCCTTACCTCGAAGAACTTTCCTATCTGAATCCAAAATCTCAACCGGCTCTTCATCATACGTCAAATCTGGATTCAACTCAACTTCCTCCACAAGCATAACATGCGAAGGATCTGATCTATACCTCCGAAGCATGGAGACATGAAACACATCATGTATCTTTTCCAACTCTTGTGGTAGCCTCAGCTTATAAGCAACAGGACCCACATGTTCTATCACCTCGTATGGTCCAATATACCGAGGGCTCAACTTACCCTTCCGGCCAAATTTCATCACCTTCTTCCAGGGTGAAACTTTTAAGAACACACGATCACCCACAACAAACTCAATCTCCTTACGCTTCAAATCCGCGTAAGACTTCTGCCGATCAGAAGCTGCCTTCAACCGCTCACAAATGAGCTTCACCTTCTCGGTGGTTCCTTTCAACAAAGCCGGCATCGAGACCAACTTCTGACCTGTTTTAGCCCAGCAAAGAGGAGTTATGCATTTCCTCCCATACAAGGCTTCATAAGGTGCCATTTGAATACTTTCCTGGTAGCTATTATTATAAGCAAACTCCACCAAAGGCAAATGCTTCTCCCAAGTGCCTTGAAACTCAATCACGCAGCACCTCAACATATCCTCAAGCACTTGGATAACACGCTCAGACTGTCCATCCGACTGTTGATGATAAGAAGTACTGAAATTCAGCCGCGTACCCAAAGCTTGATGCAAGCATTCCCAAAATCACAATGTAAACTTCGGATCTCTATCCGACACTATAGATTTTGGTACCCCATGCAGACGTACAATCTCAGCAATGTACAACTCTGCAAGTTTATCCAAGGTATATGTGGTATACACAGGTAAGAAATACACACACTTTGTAAGGCGATCCACAATCACCCACACTAAATTCTTCTTCGATGGCGACAAAGGCAAACCAGACACAAAGTCCATGGTGATTCTTTCCCACTTCCATTTAGGAATCCTCAACGGTTGCAACAACCCTGAAGGAAACTGATGCTCAGTTTTAACCCGCTGACAAACCATACACCTACTTACATATTCCGCAACATCTTTCTTCAAACCCACCCAAAAGTACTCATCCTTCAGATCACGGTACATCTTTGTACTACCAGGGTGCATAGCAAAAGGACTACTATGAGCTTCATTCAGAATAGTACGCCTCAACTCAACATCATTTGGCACTACTAACTGATTCCTAAAACATAGAACTCTATCATCACTAAAAAAAATCCGATGGTCTATCCTCAGCGATGTCCTGAACATGTGGCACCAAAGATTCATCCATCAACTGTAGCTAACTCAATATCATGCGTAGGATAATTGCGCTCATGCACCTTCAACTGTCGCAATGCATAAGCCACCACCTTACCCTCTTGCATTAGCACACACCCCAAACCAACGTAGGATGCGTCAATGTACACCACAAACTCTTTTCTTGATTCAGGTTGAACCAAGATAGGAGCTTGCGTCAAAGCTGCCTTAAGCTTCTCAAAAGCTTGTTGTCTCGCTTCCGTCCACTCATACTTAACATCTTTTCGCAACAACTTCGTCAAATGGGCAACAATCTTTGAAAATCCATCCACAAACCTCCGGTAGTATCCTGCCAACCCAATGAAACTACGGACTTCATGAACAGACTTAGGAGGCTTCCAATTCATCATCGCCTCAACCTTCTGAGGATCAACACGAAGCCCCTCACTCGAAACCACATGACCATGGAACACAACTTCCTTTAGCCAAAACTCACACTTGCTCAACTTAGCATAAAGCTGATTTTCCAGAAGCGCTTGCAAGACAACCCTCAAATGACCTTCATGCTCCTCCTCAGTACGAGAGTACACAAGGATATCTTCGATGAACACCACAACAAACTTGTCCAAGTATTCATGGAACACCCTAATAATCATGTCCATGAAAGTAGTAGGAGCATTCGTCAAGCCAAACGGCATTACAAGGAATTCATAATGCCCATACCTCGTTCTAAAGGCTGTCTTCGACACATCCACATCTTTCACCTTAAGCTGATAGTACCCTGACCTCAAATCAATCATTAAAAACACAGCCGCTCCCTGAAACTGATCAAAATGATCGTCAATCCTCGTCAAAGGATACCTATTCTTGATAGTCAACTTGTTCAACTGAGGATAATCGATGCACATTCTCATAGTGCCATCTTTTTTCTTCACAAACAAGACCGATGCACCCCAAGGTGACACACTAGGCCGAATGAAACCACGGTCCAGCAACTCCTGATGTTGCGTCTTCAACTCTTTTAGCTCCTTAGGTGCCATGTGATAGGGAGCAATGGACACCGGAGTTGTGTTTTCATACAGCTCAATCCCAAACTCCACCTCTCGACTAGGCGGCAATCCAGGTAACTCCTCTGGAAACACTCCAGGGAACTCACGTACAGTTCTTATATCGTGAACGCGCAACTCCTCGCAACCTTGCCTCAACATTTGACTTGCTTCCAACGTAGACACCACATTGGCAAGAAACTTCACATTCTCGCCCATAACCACTACTTCCTAATCATCCGCAAGTTTCAACGAAACTCGCTTGCTTTCAAAATACACCACTGATCGATGCTAAACAAGCCAATCCATACCCATGATTACATCAAAGCCATAAATGGCAATTCCATGAGATCAACAAGAAAAACATTACTTTGCACTTTCAAGGGACATCTTCTATACAACTTTCGCGTTACAACTGTCTCACCAAAGGAACTAGTCACACGCACGCCAACATCTAAAGACTCAACAGGTAAACCAAGCATTTGAGTATGTTCACGCAATATGTACGAGTGTGTAGATCCAGAATCAATAAAAGAAAGTAATGATAAAGATTGCAAAGTAAATGTACATGCGATAACATCCGTATCATTCCTTCCCTCACGATGGGCATACACTCGAGCCTGTCCGCCACCCTCAGGTTGAACGGCCACAACATGTGCTACATTCCTGCCACCATCATCCCTACGCTGAAAATTACCACGGTTGCGCCCGCGACCTCTCTGGGGCTCAGCTGCTCCCATCGGAGCCTGTCCCTCTCTCAGAGGCTGAGGACAATCTTTCTTCAAATGTCCGCTGTTCCCACAATTCCAGCATGTTCCATGGTTACCCCAACACTCACCACCATGCCATCTACCACAACGGTTACACTTAGGAGTCCTCTGAACAACATTAGGTCCTTGCTGACCTCTCCCAGGGTTACCACCCCCACACCTAGCATCATAATGCAGCCTCCGATCCTTATGCCTCTTGTTGCGATCTCTACCATAATCGCGTTCAGCCGCTCACTTCCCGGAGCTAGATCCACCAGTTCGACTAGCCAGACCAAGATTCGCCTCAATGTCCTTGGCTCTAGTGACCAAGACATCGAAATCTGTATAGTCAGCCGCAAGCATAAAAGTCTTCACATCCGTTACCAACCCATAACGGAATCGTTCGCACCTCTTCCGTTCATTAAGGATTAGCTCAGGTGCATACTGACTGAGGCGGACAAACTAAATTTCATACTCGGCTACTGTCATGCTACCTTGCTTAAGAGACATAAACTCTATTTTCTTCTCATCTAGGTAACGCACACCCAGATACTTCCGCTTGAACGCATTCATAAAGAACGTCCAAGTCACCTCATCATCCTCCATCCCAGAGATAGTGGTTGTCCACCACGTATAAGCATCAACTTGCAGCAGTGATACAACACAACCCAACTTCTGCACATTATTACAGTTCATCTGCCCCAAAATCCGCCTGGTGCTTTCCAACCAAGACTCAGATCATTCCGGAGACAAGCCCATGAACTCAGTCCCTCCAAGACTGCGAAGACGTTCCAAAGGCAACCTCACATTGGCATTATCCTAATGTGCAGCTCCATGAGCTCCAGCTACTGCTGCCTGGAAAGCTCCAGCAATAGCCTGAATCAACATGGTCATGTCAGGAGCAGCTTGTCCCTGAGCACCCTCGAGTCCAGGAACCCTAGCACCAGCACCGTCATTACCAGCTCCAGCACCACCACCACCGGGTGGTCCACCACAAGGGGGATAGGTAAATCTTCGACATTCTCAGCATTCTCATTCTGAGCCATAGCTCTTGTATTTGTCCTCAACTCTCTATGTGGCCCCATTTATAAAGAAAACAATGCACTGACAAAAATGCAATAAACACAATTAGGCACAATAAGGTAAGAAATCCAAGTACTCAAGCTCATTTTCGAAAAAAATTCCCCTCATTAGTTTTGATATGGCAATGGGATCCCCTATCACACACCGAACATGGCATAACATCACAAAAACATCTCAATTGCATCATACATCACTATCCACACAACATTCTTTCACCCAAAGGACACATCATGTAATTACACATACATCATCCACATAACAATCCCCAATTACACGAGAACCAAGCTCAGATACCACCAAATGTAACCCCTTAGCCCGGCCTAGATGAAAGACCCGAACTACGAAGATTACACGGGGAGAACCAAAGTCAACCCAAAAGTCAACCTTGATTCACGACCTTTTTTCTTAATCTTGTCTAGATAATTGTTAACCCTAAGTGAGTACTCACGAAACACGATTGAGAAGGACACATCGGTCAGATAACACGTAGGGACTCAATTGCACATCACATAAGTTTAGGGACCAAATTGTTATTTCTGTAAATTAGATGGACTTCATTAAATTTAAGATTACCTTTATGAAATTAGTCATGTTACGTGCTTCTCTGTCAAATTTCAATTTAAAAAGACATCTCAAACTCAAGCAATTGCAATCTCAACATTTAGGACCAATATGTAAAACATGCAAGCATCAAAACAATTCAAAACTGGGTCCAACGGTCACCCGTTTCGAAACACTCACCTGTCGTATCGAAACATTGGATCGAAAGGCGTTGACCGTTTCGGTACGCGGGTGCGTTCCGAGACCTATTCCAAAACATGGCATTCCAGTAGCCAATTCGTTTCGAAACAGCCTCCAGCGTTTCGAAACACGAAGGCCATTATAGGCCCCCATTCCGAAACACTAAAGGGTGTTTCGATATGAGTTGCCCAGAAACAGCAGAAAATGCTGGTTTTCCGCTCAAAAACCTATTCAAACATATCCCAACGACCCTCTAAATGTACCAACAAGTCATCCAACATACAAGGAACATATTTGAAGCACTCAAACACAATCATAGCATCAAACACAAAATCCCATTAGTCTAGAGGCGTGCTTCCTAATATCAAAATCCAAATAGGCAATCCAACCTCAAAACAAGCAATTAAGGCCATTTACAATTCAAGCAAACCAAAACAAACATGCCACAACCTTAGAGAGTTTAACACATCTCCCAAATACAATTCTTGGTTTCCCGTTGCCAATCTATCAAAACTAAAGTGTATGAAAAACTTCACCATACATGAGCTTGGACTTCCTTTGATGAACTTAGCTTCCTTGTTGCCCGAAAGCACCTCAGTTATCTGCATTATTGGTCAATGAGAGAGCGTAAGCACAAATGCTTAGTGAGGCATGCTCAAAAGTAAACCAACACAATAATGCTCATTGGAAAAACACTTCCATCAAAAGCTTTTAAACCACATCCTCATTTCTATCTAATGCTTAGAAATCTTTCAAAGCAACTTCTCATTGAAACCACATGTACCTCAATTCTATCTCATGCATTTACCAATGCAAAACTCATCGCAAGGCCATACACATGCTTGTATCATCAAAGCATTTCTAAAACAAATCTCATATGCATATCTCATTGCATAAATCATTTCATCAAGGTACATGTGTAACAAAAACCATTTCATCACTTATATTGGCATTTAACAACTCATTAATACTCAGATATGCAGACACATTTCTACACTAGACTCTTCCGGTGGAATCTCACATCACCGTACTCACTTGTCTAGCAACATGGCTTCCGGTGGAATCTCTCATCACTGTACTCACATGGCGGAATCTCTCATCACCACAAAGCTTGGGTATTTCACCAAGTCCTAGCCGATGGAATGCCCATCATCGGAATATCTCCCTTTGGCTTAACCAAAGAGCACATACAAATTTTTAGTTTATAGTGCACTCTCATCCTATTGATCGATCAATTATATCCGATAAGTTTCTCAACATCTATGCCAATATAATATGTTAAAACATCATCACACCTACTGCTTTTCATGCAATATTAGCCAAAGGTTTTCTCATCACATTTGAAAACATAAATCATACTTTACTTCAAACCAAAAGCTCAAATCTCTTCAATGAAACATGACATATCTACAAGCTTAATCTCATGCTATAAATCATGCATAAAAACAGTAGGAATTTATCAATCTCAAACCATGAGCATGTAAAAGCATTTTTAGGGGAAAACACCACTTTAAAGAGAGCAATTCAAACCATACTTACTTCCCGATTTAGGAAGGTGTTTCAAACCTCTCCTAAATCCCCAAACCTTGTACTTTTGTCCTCGTGGACTTCTAACCCAATCACACTCACTAATTTAAGTTTCGTTTGCTCGCCGAAACGCCAATTAAGCTTCTGGATCAACTCCAAAAGTGTATGAAGATGTCTCCCCTGTTTTAGACACATAAGAGCAGAGGATTAATGCATCATCATGCATTGAAATCTTCACCCAACACACCTAAACTCGCTGCTCTACTTAAACACAACATTTCGGCTACCAAACACAACCGAATCACTCCCAAACTCTTCCAAAACATAACCCAGCCAAGATCCACCACTTCTAATCTTTTCTAAACATCAATTAACATCAAAAACAACCCTAAACTCGTCCTTATACCTCCAACAATAACAGAACACCAAAACACCCCAAAACCACCATTTTCTCAAGCAAAAACTTAGGAAAAACAACCTATTCGGGATTGGATTGATAAAACCTCATTTCTAACATCATTTAACATCCAAAATACATTAGGAAACCATATCAAAACAGAGCCCAGTCAATTACCACGAAAATCTTCAAGATCTCTTCCAAAATCTTGAGTTTTTAGCCAAATTGGCCGAGCAAGGAATCTCTTAGGTCAATAAGAGGCATTTCTGTCACACTACCCTTATGATGACACAATCTCCTAAGGGATTGGTTATAGAGATTTTCGATGCTATTGGTTCGTAAGACATGTTATATTTTTTAACTACGACGATACTTATAAAAGAGTGAGTAGAACCACGGTCAATTAATGAATATAAAGGATGCGAATATAACTCAATGGTACCTGCAATAACATCAGGCTTGTCTCCCTCTTCTCTGCTCCTCACATGATACACATGGACATGGGATTTAGAATCTTGCTTATTGATTGGTTCCTCGAACCACTAGATCTTTCGTAGGTTCCTGCCGATCCTTGCTTTGATCCTTTACCTCGAAAGGATTGAGCAGAAGAGGCAGTGGTAGTCGAGGTAGTAGTAGATTTGGTTGCATTCAATGGACAATCACAAATGAAGTGATCCTGCTCACCACAGTAATAACAAGCTCCATTCTGCTTACAGAAATCATGGATGTATTGCTCGATCGGCCGTCTGCCTTGTTTGAGGTTGAGGAAGATACTTCGCTTCTCAGCGAGATAAAACTCACTGTAATGCCCTGGTTTTGGGCCTAGATGTTTTAGACATCGGATCGGACCGGTCGGAAACGGTTCCAATCGCGTTAGGTAATTTGGGGAAATCAAGGATTAGTTAAGGATAAAATATGGTAAAAATTGCTAAAATCCTCTTAAATCATGTTTAAGGGGTTGGTCAAATCAATTTTACAATGTAGGCTTTGGAAGTGGTACATTTTGGGTAGTGACCAAAATATAATGTTTCAAAACTGTGGAAAATGAAATTTTAAAAGAGGAGCCAAAAATCTTAGAATCTTTAGCGATCTATGGTGCAATTACACCTTCCTTAAATTGACATGTGTTTTAAAAGGGTTTTAGATAATTAAAATAGAACTGGTTTTATTTTAATTAAAATGAGTTAATTGGGAAATTGAGAATTCATTTCACGTAACTAACTTTCATTTCAGCAAAACCAAATTCCCAACTCTTTTCTACAGACTTCTTTTCTCCCAAACAGTCTCCCTTTGATTTATAAACAAATTTCAAGAGTTCTCTTCAAATTCTTCAAGATTTGTTTAGGAAAACTTGTCAATCATTGAGGAAGGCAAGGATTGGAGGTAAATCTTGTTTCTCAACCTTCAATCTAGGTAAATCCTGTTTCTCAACCTTCAATCTAGGTTCTCTTACAAAAATATGATTAAAATCTTGATTTTCGGATTGTATTTGATGAGCTCTATTTTGGATTGGTTTTAATTGAGTTTTGAGTTGATTATTATGTTGAAAAAGGGTTTTGATAATATAGATCCCGAAATCCTTGAGATCCTTGAGTTTCTTGATGGTTTTAGTTGGGTTTTTGGGGTGAAATGATGAACTTATACTTGCTTGAGGTATAAGGAAGAGGTTAGGTTGTTTTTAGATGTTTTTTGAAGTTTATAAGTGGTTGGAAGTGGTGTATGTTGGTTGGGCTTGGTTTAGGAAGCAATCGATTGAGTTTCCGGTTGTTTCGGATGGGTAAGTTGGTGTAGTTTTGGTAGGCATCGAGTTTTTGTTTGGTTGCTGGTGTTGAAATGCATTTTAATGCATTTGGTTCTCTGTTTTGATGATGTGAAAATAGGGGATCTTAATCTGGTAACAAACGAAGCAGTTTTGGAGGCTTCAGAGGAGTGATCTTCGCGTCGGCGAGCGAGATTTCGCGTATCGGTGAGTGTAAATGGATTTTTCAGCTTTGTAACTCTTTGAGCATGGTCTTGGGAGCTTAGTGTAGGTTTGAAACACTTAGCGAAGCTCAAGAGTAAGTGATTCCTTCAAAAGGGAAATACCATGTCTCATAGGCAATAATCCTTTCTTGGACTCTTACATACTTAACCTTTTCATCACTTTTTCTACATATGTACTTTGACTCAAACCTAGGAGTCATCTTGATCTATCTTTTTAGATTTTAACTCATAAGATATATGCTACCTCACCTAAACTTTTCATAGAAAAACAACTACCTAACCATGTCTTAACAGACTATGAAGTAGGTATATCATTTCCTATGATTAATATGTCATCTACATACAATATCATGAAAGAAACAATGCGCCCACTAGAATTTTTGTAAACACAATGCTCATCTTCGTTTCTGGTAAATCCAAACTCTTTGATTACATCGTTGAAACGAAGATTCTAGCTTCGAGAAGCCTACTTTAGTTCATAAATGGACCTTTGTAGCTTACAAACCTTTCCAACATTTATATGAACAACAAAACCTTCTAGATGTGTCATATACACGTCCTCTTCAAGTTTTCCATTAAGGAAAGCGGTTTTGACGTCCATTTGCTAGATTTCATAATCATGGAATGCAGCTATTGCATGCAAGATCCGGATGGATTTAAACATAGCTACAGGGGAGAAAGTTTCGTCATAGTCTATACCATGAACTTGTCGAAAACCTTTAGCAACCAATCGCCCCTTGTATGTTTGTACATTACCATCTATGTCGATTTTCTTCTTGAAAACCCATTTACACCCTATAGGTTTGACCCCTTTAGGTGGTTCAACGAAAGTCCATACTCAGTTTTCCAACATGGAACCCATCTCAGATCTCATGGCTTCAAGCCATTTCTCAGAGTCTGGGCTCGACACTGCCTCTTGATAAGTTCTAGGCTCATCTTGATCCATAAGGAGAATGTCTCCATTCATGTTAATGAGAAATCCATATCACTTAGGTACATGGCATTCTCTTGCGGAATTTTGTTATGGTTGTGTTTCTAAATTTGTTGATTGTTCCTCAACAACTTGTGGAACATGCTCAACCTCTGGGTTCATTAATATGTCGCTCTTGAACTTCTCCAAGTTCAATTCTTCTACCCTTCCCTTTCTTTGAGAGAAATTCTCTTTCCAGAAAGACTCACGTTCGGGCAACGAACAATTTGTTCTCATTAGGGTTGAAGAAATAATGCCCTTTAGTTTCTTTAGCATATCCAACAAATATGCATTTATTTGATTTATGTTCGAGTTTGTAGAAATATAATGTTTGACATAAGCTTCACAACCAAAAATATTCATAAAAGACATAATAGGATGTTTCCCAGTCCATATCTAGTATGGTGTCTTTTGAACCAATTTAGATGGGACATGATTTAGTGTGAAAGTGATTGTTTCAAGTGCATGTCCCCAAAAAGAAGTCGAAAGATCACCATGACTCATCATCGATCTAACCATGTTTAACAATGTTCGATTCCTTCTCTCAAAAACTTCATTCCACTGTGGTGCACCAGGTGGCGTAAGTTGTGAGACAATCTCGTATTCTTTTAGGAGCTCGTCAAACTCTATGCTCAAGTATTCTCCACCGCGATCTGATCGAAGTGCCTTAATACTCTTGCCTACTTGATTTTTTCTTCATTTTTTAATTCCTAGAACTTTTCAAGTGCTTCAGAATTATGGCACATAAGGTAAACATACCCATACCGACTGAAGTCATCAGTAAACGTGATGAAGTATTGGAATCCACCTCTGGCTTGCATATTCATTAGCCCACATACATCACTATGTATTAGTCCCAATAAATCACTTGCTCGTTCACTTTTACTATTAAAGGGAGCTTTAGTCATTTTCCCCAACAAGCAGGATTTCTATACACCATATTGTTTGAAAACAAATGAATCTAAGAATCCATCTTTATGGTGCTTTGATATGCGTTTCTCATTTATATGACCTAAACGACAGTGCAAAAGATAAGTTTGATTTGAGTCTCTTGTTTTTTATCTCTTCGTATTTACATCATAAATAGTATTATCTTGATTCAAAATATAAAGACCATTAACAAATTGTGTCGAACCATAGAAAATATTATCAAGATAAAATGAACAACAATTATTTTTTATAATTATCTCAAAACCTATCTTGTCCAAAAAAGAAATAGAAATAATGTTTCCAGTCAAACTAGGCACAAAATAACAATCATCTAGATTTAAATATAATCCACTAGGCAAAGATAAAACATTTGTCCCTATAGCTTATGCAACAACTCTTGCTCCATTTCCTACTCGTAGGTCCTCATCTCCTTTAGCAAGATTCCTTCTCTTTTGCAGTCCCTGTACAAAAGTACAAATATGAGAACCACAACCGGTACCTAATACCCAAGAAGTAGATGTTGATAAATTAACATCAATAACATAAATACGTGCAATAGCCGTTCCGTTTACTTTTGCTTTCTTGACCTCTTCAAGGTAAACATGGCAGTTTCTTTTCCAGTGTCCTGTCTTGTCTCAGTGGAAACATTTTCCTTCCTTGTTAACTCCTCATTTAGGTTTCAATGAATTTTTTCCTTTGGACTTGGTCTTACCATTACCTTTAGACTTTGATATTGTTTTGTTCTTTTCTTTTCCTTTGTCCTTGCAGACCATTAGAATGGGCTTAGGTCCAACCGTTTTCATGTTACTTTTGGCAGTTCATAAAATGCCATGTAACTATGGCAAAGTCTTGTCAATTTCATTCATATTAAAATTAAGGAAAAATTGGTTGAAGCTATCTGACAACAAAATGTAGGATGACATCAGTGGCCAGTTCATCCTTGAGTGGAAATCCCAGCTTCTCCAACATTTGGATATAGCCCATCATCGTGATGATGTGAGCTCCTATATGAGATCCCTCACTCATTTTGCATTTAAATAGAGCTTTAGAGGTCTCGTACCTCTCTTGACGCGCTTGCCCTTCATATAATTCCTTGAGATTTTGAATCATCTCACATGAAACCATGTCCTCATGTTGCTTCTGAAGCTCATGGGTCATGGTGGCAAGCATAAGTCATCCCACATCTAGCATGTCATCCATGTGTTTCTTAAACTTGTCTTTGTATGCTCCAGAAGCATTAGCTGCTGGTTCGACAAGAACTAGTTATTCAATGACATATTCCTTCCTTTCATGTTTGAGAACAATTCTCAAATTACGGAACCAATCAAGGAAGTTCGACAAGAACATGTCTTTGTGAGCTCCAGAAGCATTAGTTGTTGGTTCGACAAGATTTTGTTCTTCAATGACGTATTCCTTCCTTTCCATCGCAATGAAAGTGTGTTGTTTGCCATTAAGTCTACAACAATGAAATATACAAAGTAAGTAAATTTATAGAATTTAAATTTTATAAATAGGTCTTTATTTACAAAATGCTCCCACTATTTATTCAAAATTAAAACCCCTCTAGTTTTAATTTCGGGGAAATTCATCGAAATTTTTTCTAGTGTGTAAGGATCCATAATACACCATTTTCCTAAATCGACTTTGGCTTTTCTTTTAGGATAGTGTTTATTTAGGTAAGTAACACTTTACTAATTACATCTCATGTAACTCCTTCATTTGGTGAACAACTCTTGTTCAAATCATCTCATGACTTGTCCAAAAACTTAACCTCTAGGTTTCTAATCCTATTAGAATAACCTAGCTAAGTCATTACCAATATTTCAACCATCGAATATCACTTTCTTATTCTTCGCGTCTAACCAAGATATATTTATGTGCCGTTGCTTTGGCAAAACCCATATAATATTGATCAAAGCCTTAACGAGGGTAAATATTGGACGGTTAAATTAACTTAGATTATTGAGATGGATTTCATAATTATCTCATCATTGTTCATTTTAATATTGGCCTTTATTGATCTCATCAATGTTCATTTTAACATTATCATGCTAGCATATCATTCATCGCATCACATACACGATAGATATAAGCAATAAATAAGATGCAATGGTTATAGTCCAAAATAAAAACTAAGGTGACCCATCACAAGCCAATGGGAGAACCAAGAATATTGAAACTAAGATTACATCTCAAGCATCTCCTCGCCTTTAGGCCAAGCTGTTCTTGTTCTCCTTGAATCTTCATAGCATTACAATTTCAGAAACTCATTTTACATACGAGGGAGTAAGATGGGAAGAGAAATACAACAGAAGTGTAGAGAGGCACGACACGCAAGCCGTATTTTTTTAAAAAATGCAACCAATGAAAATAAAGGGGCTATAACCATGAATGTCAAACACAGTGCAAAACAAACATTTTCATGCATATGTCATTATAGGTTTATTATTAATAATCGATATGGGCCTACAATCTTTGTTGCCTATGATGGGGTTAATGGGCAAAGCCCATTACAGGGTCCAGGGGCGGAGCCCCTTGCAGGGTCAAGGGCCGATCAAAAATTTTGAAAAATAGCACCCACTGTTATTGCGGAAAATCTTCATGATTTAATAAATTTTATCAACTTACGGAGTTTTTGGGATTTTTCAATCCCTAACGTTTTTAACACTGGAACAACCATTGTTCTCAACCGAACCAGATTTTTTTATCATAACCGCGAGTTCATAATATTAACAATTAATATACGAAAACCGAATCAAACATCAACAATTATATGACTAACACCTTAATCAATGATTGTAATTATTATTAATTTTATAGGATTAACAAATTAATAGCGACATACGTTGATTTGAACACAATCGAAATACATACACACCGTAAACTGCAAAGAGAACATGTATCTCATATATATCGCATCAACCAAGTATTTAACCCAAATTCGAATCGTACGAGAGGCTTTGATACCACTGTTGGGACCGTCGGCGCACCCGGTGGTGCAGTGGAAACAAACTCGATGGTCTCGCCAGCGATCCATGTATGATAAAACCGAAATCAGGAGGAAGGGATATGATCACTTGCATTGGGTTCCTTGAATAACGAAAAGACTTAAATTGCGGTAGAGCAATCACTAATGGTTCAAATCGCAAGCCTCCACGACAAAATGTCTCAGCCTCTACTTAGTTCACCTGGTTGAAAAGCAGTTGAGAGCGACTTTCTTTTCTCAAAAATTCTTCTTGAGAAAATTCGTTTAGCATGGGATGAAAATGACTGCTAGGCCAAAATTATCCTTTTATATCGTGTTGCCCTAACCCTTAGGGATTTAATTCCAAGAGTTTAAAAGAGAGTATAATTACTATAATTATATTCTTTTAATTAAATTTGGAATTCCATGTATAAGTAAAATTACAATTGGATATATATATATATATATATATATATATATATATATTGAATATATATATATATATTAATGTTAATTATACATTTTATGCATGCACAATTAAAATTGTACACGTGTAACTCATTTATAAATTGCTCTTTTCAACCCTGGGGTGTGACCCTATAGGTTCCTGTAACATTAGTAATAACCATTAGAACTGTTCTAATATTACAAACAATGAGTGACATCTAGCAATATATCATTGTCACCTAAGTTACATGAAGTGATGATTCAACACACCATATTCGTGATTAACTTTTCTATTGTATTAAATCATTTTTTCCTTTATATCTAGAATAGGCACAAGTCTTGGAATAGTCACACTTGTATAGCCCATCTATTATTTCTTGACATCTAGAGTATAATATATTAAACGAATAATTTGTGATATCTCATATCAACTTATTCGAGCATGGCCATGCATTTCTAGTCCCACTCAATCAAGTGGCTTGTGATATGTTTCCTATTGTGTGGGAAGGAAAAATCTTATCTCAATTATTCACACCTCACTACATAGATCGTAATATGTTTAATATCAGTCTTTATAGTGCATCCAGTTACGGAGCACGTTTAACTGTATCAAAACATACAACAATATATGTTGAGATAGTAATGATCTCAAGTCTAATGGATCATACAAATAGTTGTCACCATGAGCAATATCGTGTCCTTTACATAATAATCCAAGACATATGCTCATAGCGGGTTAATCCAATATATTTTTCTCTAACAACTTATTCATGATATGATTCTGACATCTCTATGTCAATGACAACGCTTTGTCATCAATCAACAACATGTTAGCTTTAAACGTATTATTATTGTACATGCCCATAATAATACTCAACTAAGGATCTTTTAATAATAATCATATTATTATATGGACATTATCTTCTTTTAGTTTATTTGATACATAAAAAATATAACAAAAGAAATAACGGTAATGCCTTTATTCAATAAATACAGTAAAGATATTATGTCAATACAATCACCATATGATTGGTCTTTGGGCACAATCAAACACGGCTGCACCGAGGAATGGTGGTTTAACCTCTTGGCCGAGAGCTTGGCGTAGAGGGCTGCATCAAGAGACCCCTCTGCCTATTCCCTTTGCACAAGTTGTTTATCTTTAATTTTTTTAATGTGATGTTTTTGAAAACGATCATGGCTGTGTTAGTTAATCCCCTCAACATGAACTAATTTTCATAGTTGGTGGAGGATGTTTTGGATTGAATATTGGCTTTATGCCTTAGTTCCTTTATAGTAATTATGTTTCTGGAAAAGTTTTTCTATTCGACATTCTCTAATTTTTCCTAAACACTCCGCCAAGCGAGAGCTGGCATAGCACACCTATTGCCTCCCAATATCTTAACAAACTTGGGTTGGTGACGATTAAGTTGTTGAATACTTGGGATAGAAGCTTCGAGAGAAGTCGTTCAAGTAGATGTACTTACATCGAAAGTGAAATCTACCCCATCGGAGTATAGATTAGTTTTAATAAAATTGGTCTAAGAAAACATACACTATAGAGATATATGGGTTTTTACTTGGCCAATTTAGAGCAATGACCATTGAGAGAGGCTTCGCTAATGTTGAATTTGCTCGACAAATAATGCCAACACAGTTTTGCCAATAAAGGCTGGAATGAGCCATATTGAATCCATGCATTCCCTGCCAACATTCATCACTCATTTAGAAACACCTTCCTTGCCAACATTTTACTTCATTTTTCTTTCTTTTCTTTAGTTTCTAAAACAACTACAAAACAAATCATCCTTTTCCCAAGACAAGTAAACCATTAAAGCAATCGACTTCGAAGTCAATCTCTGTGGGATCGATAACTCAACTCATCATGTTGTATTACATACAGATTGTGTATACTTGCACGCAAAAGACTATTCGCATAACTTGCCCAAAACTATATAATTTACACCTTTTGCCAGCATTACTTTGCACATCTCCCTAAAGAGTCTATAGTAATTCAAACCATGTTTAAAACAAAAACATTAAATCCACAAGCTCAATTCAAAGCCTATAACAAGGGAGAAAATATTAAAACTTGTGCTTGAGCTTAGTTAAGCTTTTTAGGCTATAACTAAACGCCCCATGATCCACCGATCAAACCTTTAATGAACTTTAACGTGTTAATACACTCACCGATACGTCTTGCCTAGCTCGCCGATGCAAATTAAGCCTCCGGTAAGAAATGTACGTGACTAGGAAACATTGCCTAGATCGTCCCCTTCTTTAACCACATAAACTAGAGGGAAAATGCATCATTATGCATTCTACTCATTGATAAACAATAATATCCTTCATCCTTAACATAAACCTTCCAAAACCTCAAACCAGTGATTCCAACATTCATTCCACACCAAAACATATCTACACACACCTTCTAAACATCCTTGTATCTCCAGCAACTCAAAGACACATAAAACAACACCTAAAACCACCAATAACCCATTTAAAAAATAGACAATCAAATAGTTTCACGGATTCTTTTGTAGGTCTCATTTCAAAACATTCAATGTGATTTAAACTCACTAATATCATACCAAATCAGATTAATAACAAAGCCCAACCAATTCTTTAATTAAATTAACATTAAACTATTAAATATTGATTTAATCACCAAAGCATGTCAAAAATCAATTATAAAGGATCAAAAACTTGGGAATTTCAATAAAGAACATTTGATTAGAGGATAGAAACGAAAATTACTTCTAAATGTAGACTTCTTCCTCAATTGGCATGATTTGGAGTAATCACCAAAGTTAATGTAGAAGATTTGATATAGAATTAAAGGAATCCGTTGTTGAAAACAAAAGTAAAATGAAAAGATTGATTCCTCATGATTTTAGATAAGAAGACAATAGTTTGGTTGCCGAGAATTTGAGAGAAAAGATTTAGAGAAAGGTAGTTACATAAGAAAATTCTTTTGGTTTATTAAACCCAATTAACTAAAACCAAATTAGATCCACCGTTTTAATTATTTTAAAACTATTTTAAAATAGCCAAAATTAAGGAAAATTTTTTATAAAACAAAGTGATTTAATAGCTCCCTAAAGATTCAAAGTTTTGACCCTTTTTCAATTTAGTCACAAAAAATAGTTTTCAAACCTTAAATTTTAGTCACTAAAACTAAAATGTCCATAAATACAATTTCATGTTATCAAATTGAGCTTACCAAAACCTTTAATATATTTATAAAACAGTTTCCATCATTTTTTTGCAATTTTATCCACATCAAAATATTTGTTACGAATTAATCCCCGAAACTATCTCGAATCAACTAATCTGGTACACTCGAACCGTCTAACCCAACTAGCTAACGTCTAAGCCCAAATTTGGGGCGTTACAACTCTTGTTTTTTGAAAGATAAGTTATGATTACATGATGCTTGTTCAAAAGGATTGAATGATCACTTGTATATTTTTTTTAGTACTTGAATATGTATTGCTTACCTGGTATGTCTATTTCAAACCATGGATTGAATTGCTTGATCAATATGTGCTTGTACATTTGAATGCTACTTGAAATGCTAAGCTAGAACTGTATCTTTACTTGTTTAGAGCCTAGATAGGTTACACTTGAATAAAAGACCTTAAAACTTACTAGTTCTAGATGCAACCTCACTATGTACAATCTTCTACTTATCACTCTCGATTTCTTTCTTCCCAAACCACATGTTGAAAGAGTTCGAAAGATTTCTTTCCTGAAATCGAAGCAAGACACACAAAAAGCCTGAAGTATGATTTTGTACTTGTTTTTGTACTCTCCTAGTTGGGGGCACCTAGAGGTGTATATAGAATTCATGATAAGTTCATGCATTTTGTCTCTTGAAGTCTACATACATACATACATACATACATACATACATACATACATACATACATACATACATACATACATACATACATACATACATACATACATACATACATACATACATACATACATACATACATACATACATACATACATACATACATACATACATACATACATACATACATACATACATACATACATACATACATACATACATACATACATACATACATACATACATACATACATACATACATACATACATACATACATACATACATACATACATACATACATACATACATACATACATACATACATACATACATACATACATACATACATACATACATACATACATACATACATACATACATACATACATACATACATACATACATACATACATACATACATACATACATACATACATACATACATACATACATACATACATACATACATACATACATACATACATACATACATACATACATACATACATACATACATACATACATACATACATACATACATACATACATACATACATACATACATACATACATACATACATACATACATACATACATACATACATACATACATACATACATACATACATACATACATACATACATACATACATACATACATACATACATACATACATACATACATACATACATACATACATACATACATACATACATACATACATACATACATACATACATACATACATACATACATACATACATACATACATACATACATACATACATACATACATACATACATACATACATACATACATACATACATACATACATACATACATACATACATACATACATACATACATACATACATACATACATACATACATACATACATACATACATACATACATACATACATACATACATACATACATACATACATACATACATACATACATACATACATACATACATACATACATACATACATACATACATACATACATACATACATACATACATACATACATACATACATACATACATACATACATACATACATACATACATACATACATACATACATACATACATACATACATACATACATACATACATACATACATACATACATACATACATACATACATACATACATACATACATACATACATACATACATACATACATACATACATACATACATACATACATACATACATACATACATACATACATACATACATACAATAGGGTTATAGTTGCTGCCTTGAAAAAGTATGGTGTCAAACATCAGATTGCAACAACATACCACCCTCAGACCAATGGACAGTCTAAAATATCCAACAGAGAGGTTAAGAACATTCTAAAAAAGATGGTTAAGCCAACTAGGAAGGACTGGTCTCTACATCTCAATGCTGCATTATGGGCTTACAGGACAACATTCAAAACTCCATTGGGAATGTCTCCATATCGGCTGATTTATGGGAAAATATGCCATTTACCTGTCGAGATTGAGCACAGAGCATACTGGGCCATCAAGGCAGTGAATATGGACTTGGAAAGAGCAGTACAAAAAAGGCTACTTGACTTGAACGAAATTGAAGAAATTCGAGTAATGGCCTATGACAACACAAGAATATACAAGGACCAGACCAAAAAGTGGCATGACAAAAAGTTGCTGCCACGACAGTTTGGCCCAGGGCAGCTTGTGTTGCTATTTAACTCTAGGTTGAAACTCTTCCCAGGGAAGCTGAAATCTAGATGGTCTGGCTCATTCCAAGTGGTACAGGTTTTTCCCCATGGTGCCAGCACGATCAAATCTTTAAAAGACGGGCACCAATTCAAAGTGAATGGACAACGATTGAAGCATTATCAGGGAACTGAATCCCGAAGAATGCAAGAGGAGAAGTGAATCCAGCCCACCATTTTCCATTAGCCCAAAAAGCCCAACTTTTGGACGCTGCCGTTACAGACGCGGAAAATACAGCCTGTCGACACGTTGTCGCGACAGAAACGAAAAATCGTAACAGACGCGCAGCAGACATGGGAACGCGTGACAGACGCATCAGAAACCGCGTAACAGCTGGCCCCATTATTCGCGCCTGCCGTTACAGCTCCAACGGGCCTCAAACTCTTCCCTATATAAACCCCGTTTCACTTTTCATTTTTCACGCAGTTCTACTCCTTCTACTTGCTTTCTCTAGAGTTTTTACTTGCTTTCATTTTCATTTTCTTACACAATCCTTGCAACCATGTCTTCTAGAAACCCCCGCAGAAGTGTTGCTTCAGGCCCTGCCCCGGCAGCATCCACCCCACGAACCTTCCAGATTCGCGACATGTGGGAGGAAAAGGGTTTTATCTACACGTCCAAGGAGGGAAACTTGGGACTGCAGCCTTTAATAGCAAAGAAGATCAGAGCCCTGCAGTGGCAGCTATTCGCAGAACAGCCAGAGGAGTTGAATGTGTCTCTGGTTTGAGATTTTTATGCTGCCATCGACAGCAGACACGCGACAGCAGTCACGATAAGAGGAAGAGAGGTGCCCTTCGAGCCAGAATATATCAACAATCTATATGGCTTCTATGTGGGCATAAATGAAGATGGTCACCAGCAATTTCTGGAGAGCCTCGACCCTACTGCCTACGATGCTGTCATGGCAGAGCTCAGGGAAGAAGCAACCCAGTGGAACAAGGATCCGAAGAACCCAAGGACGGTGAAGAGAGTTCAACTTACCCCGAAGGCCAAGCTGTGGAACGCCTTCATCAAAAAGAGAATTATGCCCTTCTCGCACAACACAACCGTAGACCAACCCAGGTTAGCCCTCATTCATTCTATACTACATGAGAGGCCGATTAACGTGGGTAGATACATCCGGGAGAGCATATTGGAATGCGCACACCGGCCGACAGGACCACTCTTCTTCCCCTATCTCATCACCGCCCTCTGCCGCGGCCATCATGTACTCAGCCTGATGGAACTCACTGCTGCCACCCCGCTGTCATCCTTTGATCCTACTGCCACAGCAGCAGAGACGAAAACACCCAGCGACATCGACCCTGCTGCCACAGAACCACAGCAGCAAACAACAGCAGCCCCTGCAGCCGACGTCTCCTCCGAGATCCTTGCTGCCCTACAAAAGATGGAGGAACGACAGCTCGACGTCATGAGCTTCATCAGGGATTTCACCACAGACACGGTACAATTTATTCAAACCTCTCTTAATTTCCCTAATGTTGTATTTCTCGACTTCCCCAACCCATATTTTGCTGCCACCACCCCTGCCAATACCCCTACCCCTGCTGCCACGCCCCAAACGCCTACTGCTGCTTCCACGCCAACCCCTGCCCCAACAGCTGCAGGCGGTCATTCTAAGTCTAGGAAACTTTGTTATGTCGTCATGCCTGCTGCGGCAGCACCTGTCGCGGCAGCGGTCTGTTGGCTATCGCGGCAACGATTACTCAACCCAGTACTTCAAGCTTGGCAAGAATCCCTGTTGTGCCTTGGCGTATCCCTAGGTCCAAGTCTGTCGATGAACACGTCTTTGATGAGACCTCCCGGCGTGAATCGAAGGATGAACACCGAAGTTGTTGAATTCTTCCTTAGCCACTTAACCTCGTCCTATCCCTAGGTCCAAGTCTGTCGATGAACACGTCTTTGATGAGACCTCCCGGCGTGAATCGAAGGATGAACACCGAAGTTGTTGAATTCTTCCTTAGCCACTTAACCTCGTCCTATCCCTAGGTCCGAGATAGTTCAACTATAAACTAGAGAACCCGCACTTATTCCTTTCGTATACTTAACTCTCCCGATATTAAGTAAATAGATAATCTCACAATGCTCTCCCGATACTCTTGCAAGATGTTAAAAACCAGAATAAGAGAACTTGAAGTAATTTTATTGAACAAAGAAAATCCTAAAACAATGCAATCCTTGCAACTACTTTACAAAGCAACCCTTACCCCTAGGGGAAGTTTAGAACATGGTGAAGAAGGTAAAATAGCTAGGGTTTTGGGAAGAAGGCTAGAGAATGGTGATCTCTTCTCCTAGGTCGAATTACATGCCTTTTTATAGGCCTTGGGTTCAAGTTTTCTAATATGGCAAGAATACAAGTTTAAATTAAAGTACAACTCTATTAAAGACTAAATCTTCAGAGCATAAGTCTTTAATTCGTCCTTCCTTCTTGCTTGGAGTTTCTTCCTTGAAGTTTGGGCTTGGCCTTCATTCTGATCTAGGGCTTGGAAAAATATAAGGATGCTCCACGATAGCTGGGCTTAATTTTCTCTTTCAGTCGAGGCCCACTTCACTTCTTCCCTTCACTATCGCTGTCGTCCTTGGCTGCCACGGCATCGGTCATGGCAGCATCGTCCTTCACGTCTGCACATCCAGTTCCAGCTCTGCTTCTCTACTGCCCTCCATCTGCTATCGCAGCTACCTGCAGAAGCAACCAATTTCAGTAGAAACTGTGCCATTTAATATATTTGTGATGTAAAACTGAAATCTAACCTAAATGCAATGAATTATGCTTGAATGCAGCAGAAATATGGGTTAAATAGGGGGTAAAATATAGAACTTTTACACACTCACCACACCCCCAAACTCAAGTTTTTGCTTGCCCTCAAGCAATTCAAACCTAACAAAGAAAAATAAAATTTTTTGTTTGGCTTAAAACAATGAACTTTCCCTTGCCTACCATTTCATTCCCTATTACAAGCAACACCTTGTCGGATAATTCAAGATTTATTCGGAAGCATGCTATAATTCTCGTGTAGTGTGTGCATGCTTTGTGAACAATTATATGCCTAGAATCACTTAGCTTACTAGAATAGCTCAAACTTCTAAGTTGAATTTTTATGACAAATTTCATCTTTTTGGAGGTAATTTTTTAGGCTCCTTTAGTTTTTTATACAGACTCGATTCTATTTCTCATGCTTAAGTTTTACTAGATCCGGTTTCGGGCACCTCTAGCTAACTTCCTAGAGCCGGTTTCGGGCACCTCTAGGTGTAAGAGTCTATTTCTCTTAACTTCTTTTCCTAGAGCCAGTGTTAGGCACCTCTAGGGGCTATTCAAGTACTATGCTTTTCCCTATTCTAGTTTACCAGTAAAGTTCTAGACAGTATAAGAGTCACAAATGGTGTTTAAGTTTCAGAATTATAGCAAGGCTCTAAATTGTTCCTAAAACTATCCTAAAGGCACTTCCACGACAGAGGCTGTCACGGCAGGTAAGTTCAGTTCAAAAGACTTAACCCAAAATTTTCATCATTTTTTAAGACAAAAATAAATTAAGTAATATACACGAATTTTAACTAAAACAAGACTCCATTAATGGAGGGATGCCACCCCAAACTCCAGGGTTGCATTACCCTCAATGCAAATGACAGATAAAAAGAAAATGAAAAGTACATCATAAAATATATAAAGAGGCAGACATCAATTATAAGATAAGAAACTTAAAAATTTAGTTGTTGTCGTCGTCGCTGCTGAGTCGGATCTGTCGGCGGGCATGGGCCTTCTTGACTGGTGCTGGCTGGCGGATGGGGGAGGCAGAGGTATTCTTCGTTTTGGCCTCCCTTGGCGGTTGAATGCGGGTAGGGGAGATATGAGGAGGTTTCTCCACTACCTGTACCTCAGAGCTGCTGTTGCTCTCATTGCCGCTGTCACTGCCGCTGCTACTGTCGCTGCCGCTATCTACCTTGTTCTTGTCTGCCACTATTTTCTGCCGCTTTACTGGTGTGAACTCTTTAGACATATTCCTCTTTACGGAGGGTTCGCCATCGGATTCTGCCCAGACTGAAGAGGAGGAGAAGCCTGCTATGTATGCATCGAGTTCGTCGGACGACATTCTTCTCTTTGTCCCCCTGGCAGACGTGTTTGTTGTGCGGCAGCCGCTTGCAGCTGTTGGGGCAGGGGTTGGCGTGGATGCAACAGTTGGCGTTTGGGGCGTGGCAGCAGGGGTAGGGGTATGGGGCGTGGCAGCAGTGGCATCCCTCCATTAATGGAGTCTGGTTTTAGTTAAAATTCGTGTCTTTTACTTAGTTTATTTTTGTCTTAAAAAATGATGAAAATTTTGGCTTAAGTCTTTTGAACTGAACTTACCTGCCGTGACAGACTCTGTTGTGGCAGTGCCTTTAGGATAGTTTTAGGAACAGTTTAGAGTCTTGCTATAATTCTGAAACTTAAACACCATTTGTGACTCTTATACTGTCTAGAACTTACTGGTAAACTAGAATAGGGAAAAGCTTAGTACTTGAATAGCCCCTAGAGGTGCCTAACAATGGCTCTAGGAAAAGAAGTTAAGAAAAATAGACTCTTACACCTAGAGGTGCCCGAAACCGGCTCTAGGAAGTTAGTTAGAGGTGCCCGAAACCGGCTCTAGTCAAACTTAAGCTTGAGAAATAGAATTGAGTATGCATAAAAAACTAAAGGAGCCTAAAAAATTACCTCCAAAAAGATGAAATTTGGCATAAAAATTCAAGTTAGAAGTTTCAGCTATTCTAGTAAGCTAAGTGAGTCTAGGCATATAATTGTTCACAAAGCATGCACACACTACACGAGAATTATAGCATGGTTCCGAATAAATCCTGAATTATCTAACAAGGTGTTGCTTGCAATAGGGAATGAAATGGTAGGCAAGGGAAAGTTCATTGTTTTAAGCCAATTTTTTTTTGTTTTTCTTTGTTAGGTCTGAATTGCTTGAGGGCAAGTAAAAACTTGAGTTTGGGGGTGTGTTGAGTGTGTAAAAGTTCTATATTTTACCCCTATTTAACCCATATTTCTGCTGCATTCAAGCATAATTCATTGCATTTAGGTTAGATTCCAGTTTTACATCACAAATATATTAAATGGCACAATTTCTACTAAAATTGGTTGCTTTTGCAGGTAGCTGCGGTAGCAGATGGAGGGCAGTAGAGAAGCAGAGCTAGAACTGGATGTGCAGACGTGAAGGATGATGATGCCATGACCGCTTCCGTGGCAGCCAAGGACGACAACGATAGTGAAGGGAAGAAGTGAAGTGGGCCTCGACAGAAAGAGAAAATTAAGCCCATCTGTCATGGAGCATCCTTATATTTTTCCAAGCCCTAGATCAGAATGAAGGCCAAGCCCAAAGTTCAAGGAAGAAACTCCAAGCAAGAAGGAAGGACGAATTAGAGACTTATGCTCTGAAGATTTAGTCTTTAATAGAGTTGTACTTTAATTTAAACTTGTATTCTTGCCATATTAGAAAACTTGAACCCAAGGCCTATAAAAAGGCATGTAATTCGACCTAGGAGAAGAGATCACCATTCTCTAGCCTTCTTCCCAAAACCCTAGCCGTTTTACCTTCTTCACCATGTTCTAAACTTCCCTTAGGGCTAAGGGTTGCTTTGTAAAGTAGTTGCAAGGATTGCATTGTTTTAGGATTTTCTTTGTTCAATAAAATTACTTCAAGTTCTCTTATTTTGGTTTTTAACATCTTGCAAGAGTATCGGGAGAACATTGTGAGATTATCTATTTACTTAATATCGGGAGAGTTAAGTATACGAAAGGAATAAGTGCGGGTTCTGTAGTTTATAGTTGAACTATCTCGGACCTAGGGATAGGACGAGGTTAAGTGGCTAAGGAAGAATTCAACAACTTCGGTGTTCATCCTTCGATTCACACCGGGAGGTATCATCAAAGACGTGTTCATCGACAGACTTGGACCTAGGGATAGGCTAAGGCACAACAGGGATTCTTGCCAAGCTTGAAGTACTGAGTTGAGTAATCGCTGTCGCGATAGCCAACAGACCGCTGCCGCGACAGGTGTTGCCACAACAGGCACGACGACAGAACAAAGTTTCCTAGACTTTGCAACACCTACACTACTGAGCAATTCAATACCGGCCCATTCTCTCTATCTTGATTTCAATACTCTTTATTTTCAGTATTCTTTATATTTTTGTGACAAACATTTAAACTCTTTATTTTCCCCTCTCGTGCAGTAATCCAAGGTGATGCTATTAGCCCAGTCCCTGTGGAGACGATATCCGATACTTCAGTATCACTTTACTACTTGCATCGTGTACACTTGCACTACATTGCGATAGACACTTTTACACTCAACATGGGTCTTGTTGCCTACAAGCTGAGACTACCTCAAGAGTTAGAAAAAATTCATAATGTGTTTCATGTATCCATGCTTCGGAGGTATAGATCGGGTCCGTCGCATGTTATGCCCGTGGAAGAGTTTGAGTTGAACCCAGACTTGACGTATGATGAGGAACTCATTGATATTCTGGACTCGGATAGTAAGGTTTTTCGGGTTAAGACCATTGAGCTGGTCAAAGTCTTATGGAGACTTCGTGGTGTTGAGGAAGCCACGTGGGAAAGGAAGGATGACATGAAGAAGCAATTTCATTACCTTTTTCTTCCAGGTAAATTTCGAGGACGAAATTTCTTAAGTGGGGGAAAGTTGTAACGCCCTGGTTTTGGGCCTAGATGTTTTAGAGGTTGAATCGGGTCGGTCGAGAACGGTTTGAATCTTTAAGGGAGGTTTAGGGAACACCTAGTTTGGGATATTTTAGAGCCCGAGTACCGAAACGGTCAATCCATGTAGAAGGTACACTGGTGAGCTTTGGGGCAATCTTGGTACATGTTGGAATTGCAGCAATCGTGGGCACATGAAGAGGGATTGTCCGCAGCCGATGAGAGAGGGTCAGGCTCTGACGAGAGCAGTTGAGCCACAGAGGGGCCGTGAGTGCGGCCGTGGCAATTTCCAGCGCAGAGGTGAAGGTTTAAGGAATGTAGCACATGTGGTGGCTGTTCAGCTTGAAGGTTGTGGCCAGGCTAGAGTGTATGCCCATCGATAAGGGAGAAATGACACGGACGTGATCGCAGGTACCTTTATTTATTCTGGATCTACACACTCGTACGTATTGCGTGAACATGCTCAAATGCTTGGTTTTCCTGTTGAGTCTTTGGATATGGGTATGCATGTGACTAGTTCCTTTGGTGAGACGGTTGTAACAAGGAAGTTGTATAGGATATGCCCCTTAAAGGTGCAAGAGCATGTGTTTCTAGTTGATCTTATGGAATTACCATTATATTGATTCGATGTAATCCTTTGAATGGATTGACTTGTTGACCATAGAGCCGTTGTGGATTTTGAAAATATGTGAGTTTCGCTGAAACTTGCGGATGATTACGAAGTTGTGGTGGTGGGAGAAAATATGAAGTTCCTATCTGATATGGTGTCGACGCTTGAAGCAAGCCGGATGTTGCGTCAGGGATGCGAGGCTTATCTAGCCTTTGTCATGAATCCTAGTACAAAGGAGGCTCGTGTACAGGATATAAGAATCGTGTGTGAATTCCCTAGAGTGTTTCCGGAGGAATTACCAGGTTTGCTGCCTAGTCGAGAGGTTGAATTCGGAATTGAGTTGTATGAGAACACAACTCCGGTGTCCATTGCCCCTATCGCATGGTACCCAAGGAGTTGAAAGAGTTGAAGACGCAACTTCAAGAGTTGCTTGACCGAGGCTTTATTCGGCCTAGTGTGTCACCTTGGGGTGCACCGGTCTTGTTTGTTAAAAAGAAAGATGACACGATGAGGATGTGCATTGATTATCGTCAGCTAAATAAGTTGACTATCAAGAACAAGTATCCTTTGCCGAGGATTGATGACCTCTTCGATCAGTTTCGAGGAGTGGCTGTGTTTTCAAAGATAGATTTGCGGTCAGGATAATATCAGTTAAAGGTGAAGGATGTGGATGTGCCGAAAACAGCCTTCCGAACAAGATATGGGCATTATGAATTTCTTGTGATGCCGTTCGGATTGACGAATGCTCTTGCTGCTTTCATGGATATGATAAATAGGGTGTTTCATGAATTCTTAGATAAGTTCGTTGTGGTGTTCATCGATGATATCCTTGTGTACTCTCGTACCGAGGAGGAACATTTGAGGATTGTTTTGCAAGCGCTGTTAGAGAATCAGCTTTATGCTAAGCTGAGTAAGTGTGAATTTTGGCTAAAAGAGGTTGTTTTTCTTGGCCATGTAGTTTCGGCTGAAGGTATTCGTGTTGATCCTCAGAATATTGAGGCGGTGGTTAATTGGAAGCCTCATAGGTCTATTCATGAAGTTCGTAGTTTCCTTGGATTGGTAGGTTACTACTGGATGTTTGTGGATGGATTTTCTAAGATTGCTGCCCTTTTACGAAGTTGTTACAAAAAAGATGTTAAGTTTGAGTGGACGGAAGCGAGACAACAAGCTTTTGAGAAGCAAAAGGAGGCTTTGACGCAAGCTCCTATATTGGTTCAACCTGAGTCAGGAAAAGAGTTTGGGGTGTGTGTTGATGCAAGAGGGTAGAGTAGTGGCATATGCATCGCGACAGTTGAAAGTGCATGAGCGCAATTACCCTACGCATGACATTGAGCTAGCAGCGATTGTTTTTGCTTTAAAGATCTGGAGACATTATCTATATGGAGAGAAGTGTACTATGTACACGGATCATAAAAGTTTGAAATACCTTATGTCTGAGAAGGAGTTAAACCTTAGTCAACGATGTTGGGTGGAGTTGCTTAAGGATTATGATCTAACGATTGAGTATCATCCGGGGAAGGCCAATGTTGTGGCCGATGCTTTGAGCATGAAAGTGGCGGTGGAATTAAGAGCAATGTTTGCTAGCTTGAGCATATCGCGAGATGGTGGTCTTGTTGCTGAATTGCAAGTGAAACCCTCTCTAGTTCAGTTGATAAAGGATAAACAACCGTTGGATGATTCCTCGGTGCCACATGTTTAGGATATCGCTAAAGGTAGGCCTTCAGATTTCTGTTTCAATGATGATGGTGTTTTATGTTTAGGGAATCAAATAGTGGTGCCGAATGATGTTGAGTTGAGGCGCACTATCCTGATTTAAGCTCATAGTAGCCCTTTTGCTATGCACCTTGGTAGTACAAAGATGTACTGTGATTTGAAGGATGAGTACTATTGGGTGGGATTGAAGAAAGATGTCGCTGAGTTTGTTAGCAAATGCATGGTTTGTAAGTGGGTTAAGGCTGAACATCAATTTCCTTCAGGGTTGTTGCAGATGTTGAGGATACCAGAATGGAAATGAGAGAGGATCACTATGGACTTTGTGTCTGGTTTGTCGTTATCACCATCAAAGAAGAATTATGTTTGGGTGATTATTGATCGCCTTCCGAAGTGTGCGCATTTCCTGCCTGTGCATACTACGTATACATTGGATAAGCTTGCGAAGTTTTACATTGTTGAGATTGTACGATTGCATGGGGTGCCAAAATCTATAGTGTCGGATAGAGATCCGAGGTTCACCGCAAGGTTTTGGGAATGTTTACATCAAGCTTTGGGTACGCGGATGAATTTCAGTACTTCTTATCATATGCAGACGGATGGACAATTGGAGCGTGTTATCCAGGTGCTTGAGGATATGTTAAGGTGATGTGTTATTGAGTTTCAAGGCTCTTGGGAGAAGCACATGCCTTTGGTGGAGTTTGCTTATAATAACAATTACCATGCAAGTATTCAAATGGCACCTTATGAGACTTTGTACGGGAGGAAGTGCAGAACTCCTCTTTGTTGGGCTGAAACGGAACAAAAGTTGGTCTCGATGCCAGATTTGTTGAAAGGAACCACCGAGAAGGTGAAGCTCATTTGTGAGCATTTGAAGGCAGCATCGGACCGGAAAAAGTCTTATGCGGATTTGTAGCATAAGGTGATAGAATTTGTTGTGGGCGAGCGTGTGTTTTTTAAAGTTTCACCTTGGAAGAAGGTGATGAGATTTGGCCGGAAGGGCAAATTGAGTCCAAGTTTCATTGGACCATACGAGGTGATAGAACGTGTGGGTCATGTTGCCTACAAGCTAAGACCACCTCAAGAGTTAGAAAAGATTCATAATGTGTTTCATGTATCCATGCTTCGGAGGTATAGATCGGATTTGTCGCATGTTATGCTCGTGGAAGAGCTTGAGTTGAACTCAGACTTGACGTATGATGAGGAACCCGTTGAGATTCTGGATCGGATAGTAAAGTTCTTCGGGGTAAGACCATTGAGCTAGTCAAAGTCTTTTGGAGATATCGTGGTATTGAGGAAGCCACGTGGGAAAGGAAGGATGACATGAAGAATAAATTTTCTTACCTTTTTCCTCCATGTAAATGTCACGGACGAAATTTCTTAAGTGGGGGAGAGTTGTAACGCCTTGGTTTTGGGCCTAGATGTTTTAGAGGTTGATTCGGGTCGGTCGAGAACGGTTCGAATCTTTAAAGGAGGTTTAGGGAACACCTAGTTCAGGATATTTTAAAAATATGGGAAAATATCTAAAACCCTCATTTATTATATAAATGGTTATGGTGGAAACAATTTTACAAAATGTGATTTGGAAATACTACATTTCGGTGTAGTGACCAAATTTTACTTTTTGCAAAACTTGACTAGTGACTGTTTTGTAAAGGATTGAAACTTTGAATATTTAAGGAGCTAATTTTACCAAAATGTTTTTCATCAGATTTCTCTTTAATTTGGGAGTTTTTAATAATGTTTTAATTAAGGAATAAAAGAGAATTAAAAAGAAAGTCTAAGTTGACTTTTTCATAACTACCTTATGTTAGTTTTCTCTCTTTTTATTTTCTCTCAACTTCCACTCAGCCAAACACATTTCCTTCACCAAATAACCTTTGATTTTCATCTCTTTTGCTGATATTTCATTCTCCTAAGGATTCTTAATCTTTACCTCATCAAAACCTTTTGATTTTACTTTAGATTTTGAAGAAATCTTGCCCAAATTGAGGAGAAATCAACCATTAGAGGTAAGCTTCGTCCTTCTCCTCTAATGATCAGTTCTTTACTGATATTCCCAATTTATCAAACATTGTTAATTATTTTTGAGTTGCTTTAATGTTAGAAACATGAAATTGTGGTAAAACTCAAGATTCTTGGTGAGATCTTGATGATTTTCGAAACTTTTGGTTAGGTTCTATTTTGAGGTTGATTTCTAATGTATTTTGGATGATAATTGATGTTATAAATGAGGTTTTATCAAACAAATCCCGAATATGTTTGGTTTCCTAAGTTTTACATGTTAGATTTGTGGTTTTTTGGGGTGCTTTTCGTGTTCTGTTGTTGCTGGAGATATAAGGGCGTGTTTATGGTGATTTTTGGTGTTGATTGAGGTTTAGAAATGATTAGAATTGATAGATCTTGCCTGGGCTTTGTTTTAGGAAAGTTTGGAGAAGATTTCGGTTGTTTTGGGTAGCCGAAATGGTGTTTTTGAGTAGAGCAGCGAGTTTTTTGAGTGGCTGGTGATTTCAATGTATGATGCATTAATCCTCTGCTCTTATGTGTAATAAATAGGGACACATCTTCGTACGCTTTTGGTGTTGTTTCGGAAGTACCAGAAGCTTAGATATTGTTTCGGCAAGCAAGCGAAACGTAATCGGTGAGTGCAGATGGTTTTAGAAATCCTTGAGGGATAAATAAACAAGGTTTGGGGATTTAGGATTGGTTTGAAACACCATCTTAAGTCTGGAAGTAAGTATTGCTAGATTTGCTCTCAATATGTGGTTGATGCCCCTAAATGCTTTTAAAATGCTCTTGTTTTGAGATAGACAAATTCCTACTGTTTTATGCATGATTTGTAGCATGATTTGATGCAATGTATTGGTTTCATGAGATAGCATGATGTGTTAAAGAGTTTTGAGATTTTGATTTAATACAAAGAATGAGATATGGTTTGGAAATGAGATGAGAAAGCTTTGAGAAATGTTGCATCAAAACAGTAGGTGAGATGATCATTTTAATATAATATGTTGGCATAAATGATGAGATAATTACCGGACATAATTGGTCGACCAATAGGATGAGAGTGCACTATAAACTACAAATTCGTATGTGCTCTTTGGAGACAGGCAATGGGGGTAGTGCAATCCCGATCCAAAGTGAGAATCCGATGATGAGAGATACCATCGGGGTAGGACTTGGTGAAATACCCAAGCTTTGTGGTGAAGAGAGATATCGCAATGAGAGTCCGGTGATGTGGGATTCCACCAGGGTAGGAATTGACTTTGAGTCAAGCTAATCCGCATATCCGAGTAAAGATGTAATATGAAATGCCAATATATGAAATTGTATTTGATTCACATGTACGAAATGTTGAGATGTTTTATGCTTGAGAAAATGCATATGAGATAATGGTTTATGAAATGCTTGTTTTGATTAAGCATGGATATGGCTTTGCTATGAGATTTGCATTGGTTTAATGCATGAGTTAGAATAAAAGTACATGTGTTTTCAAATGGAGAATTGCTTTGAAGTGGTTTTCAAGCTTGAGATAGAAAGAGCATGTTGTAGAAAATGGTTTTTGAGATAGAGTTTTAAAGATGCATTGTTGTGTTGGTTTTCTTAGAGCTTGCCTCACTAAGAAAATGTGCTTACGCTCTCTTTTACCAACAATGCAGCTAATTGAGACGTTTTTGGGCAGCAAGGAGGCTAAAAACATCCAAGGAAGTGAGAAGCTCATGTATGGTGATGTTTTCGTATGCTTTAGTATTGATATTTGGGAATGGGAACCTATGGTTGTTTTTGGGAGAAGTGTTTTGAACTCCCTATGTTTGTTGCAAGTTTTTTACGGTATTTGTGGTTTGTAATTGTTATATATGATTTGGTTTGAGGCTTGAGGCTTTTATATGGTTTTTATGACTAGGGTGCATGTCTATAGACTCAATGATAACATGTTTGATATCATGCTTTAGCTTAAGCTTCATAATAATGTTCTCTGATGTTTAAACATTGTTGTTGGTGTGATATGGTATGATTTGGGATGTGTTTGAACGTGTAAAGTTGTGAAAAACTAGAAAAATATATAGTTGCAAGGCAGGGTGTATCGAAACACACTTATCTGTTTCGGAACAGGGGCCTAAAATGGCCATAGTGTTTTGGAACAGGTAAGAGTGTTTCGGAACACTTTAGCTACTGGAGAGCCATGTTCCGATACGGGTTTCAGAATGAGCCCGAGTACTGAAACGGTCAATCAAGTTTCGATACGTCCGTTTCGATACAAGGGTCAGTGTTTCAAAACACCCGACCGTTGGACTGCATTTTGAATAGTTTCAAGTTCTTGCTTCTTATATTTTAGTCCTTGATGTTGTGGATGCAATTGGTTGAGTTTGGAATGTCCAATTAAGTTGATTTTTGACAGAGATGCATTGAATATGACTAATTGCATAATGGTAAACTTAAAATCTTCATAGTCTTCGCAATTTGCAAAAATTATGTTTTGGTCCCTAAATGTCTAATTCTTTCAATTAAACCCCTAAATGTTTTCCGTTCACTGTGTCGTTTCCGCTGAATTGTTTTGCTAATCACATAGGCTAATATTGAGCATCTAGAGAAGAAAAAAAGAAAAAAAGGGTCATTAATCAAGGTTGACTTTCGGGTTGAGTTTGGTTTTCCCCGTGTAATCTTTGTAGTTTGGGTCAAACGTCTAGGCCGGGCTAAGGGGGTTACAAGATTGATTTTGCATATTAATCAATGATAATAAATGGTTGGAAGTGTTAGATTTTGGCTGGCTTGAGTTTATAGAGTAATCGATGATGTTTTCGGTTGTTTGAGATTGGCGTTTTGATGGATTTAGGCAAGGCAACGGGATAGGTTTGCTTGCTAGAGATTTTAATGCATTGAGATGCATTAATCCTCTGTTCTTATGTGGTTAAAACATGGGAGAACATTTCGTAAGCAACCGATGAAGATTTAGGAGCTTCGGATGCTTAGTTTCGCGTCGACTAATCGAGGTTTCACGTGTGGGTGAGTGAGATTGTGGATTTTAGCTTTGAAATGTCATAAAGGTGGTTTTGGGAACTTATATGTAAGCTTGAAACGCTTTTCTAAGTTCGAAAGTAAGTATAAGGAATTTCTCTATCGGATATGCTATTTACGAAATGTTTTTTATGCACTTGGTTTTGAATACATGTTTACCTTCTGTTAAAGCTTGTTTATAGCATGTGGTTTGATGTTTTTAATGTAGAATTGATGAAGGATGCACATGGTAAGTGATCCTTGTAAGTATATGTTTTATACATGTAATTTAAAGCATGGTTTAATGCTTTGGAAAATGATTTATTGATGATGCTCTGAAAATAATGTGGTATGTGGTTAAATGTGAATTATATTGGCAAGTGATGTGATGAAAATGGTTTATAAATGATATCGGATATAGTTAACCAGCTATTGGATTGAGTGCACTATAAAAAGTTGCCTTGGATGTCGAGGGGTTGGCGTCTCGTGTCTCCGTCCAAGTACCCTAACGATCGAGGAAGTTGGTGTCCCATCTCTCGTTAGTTGGTTAAGAATCTAACCGGTGATGAGTCGGTGTCCCCATGGGTTGTGATTGTAACCGATTGATATTGTACATTTGGTTGTGAATGTATCAATTCCGGTTAAGATGGCTTGAAGAGTTGTGTGAACACTTGTTGAATCCTTGTATCCGATGTGTGGTTTTGAGATATGAACTTGCGTAATTATCACTTGTAGGCCAATATAATTGATGATGTATTATGAAATGGTTTATGCTGCATATTGTAGTTTATGCATGTTTTACTCTTTAAGCTTTGCATATGGTAGTTATGCATGGGAAGGCTTAATTTGAGTGTAGCAATTGAACTTGTTGTTGATTCATGATACATGTAGCATGAGGTTTAATATGCCGATTTTTTATGAAGGAAAGTGCATGGTTTTAAAGGCATAATGGTTTTCAAATGATGTTTAGAGTAAATTGAAAGGAAATTTCAATGTGGACATGGAAAATGGTTTTAATGCATTGATGGTGTTTTGTTTTTTAGCCTCCTCACAAAGACTTGTGAGCTTATGCTCTCATTTGTCCATCAATGCATATAATTGAGGTTTTGGAGGTAGCAAGTGGCAAGATTTCACAAGAGAAATCATTTGCAAAAGTATGTTTCGGTTAGACTATAGGTAATAAGGGCAATGGGGGTCCGTTGTGTTTTGGGAGATTTGTGCAAACTCCCTTTTTGAGCGAGTGTTATATGTGGTTTTTGACTTGTAACATGCCTTTGGTATTTTATTTATGCTTGGATATGCATTTCGATATCTTGCTTGACTTATTTTCTTGGTTGCATGCCTATAGTTTACTTATGTTGTTAATTGCCATGGAATGATGTTGATCATGCTTGGAATGATTGAAGATTGATGTTTGGATATGTTATATATAAGTTAGAAGCATGCTTGGATGTTTATGGTGGCTTAGAAGTGAGAAAAACCAGCAAAAGTGTGACATTTCAGGCCAGATGTTTTGATATGCATAAGGATGTATGAAAACAGTGTCTCTGAAATGGGCATGAGGTTTTGAAACAGGGCATGGTGTATCGGAATAGGCTCATGAGGTTTGGCTACTGGACTTTCGTGTACCGAAATGTTTTAGAGGGTGTTTCGATACAGGCTTGTGTTCCGAAACAGTAGGTCTTGCTCCGAAACAGGGTGTTTTGATACAATGCTCTATGTATCGAAACACCAAGCTGCTAGGTTAGTTGATGGAATCTCTTGAAGTTCCGATTCTTTACGTTTCAGTCTCTTAATGTTGTGGATGCAATTAAATGTGCTTGAATGATCGTTTTAAGCTAATTTATGACAGAGTGGTATGTAATGTGACTAATTAATGAATGGTAACATAAAAATTGAAGAAGTCGCTGTAAATTGCTAAAATTACAAAATGGTCCCTAAAACATGTTTGTATTCAATTGAGTGCTTAATCGATGCTTGTTTGAGATTTTAATTGTTCCGCTGCGAGTCTTTACAGGTATGCTAATGGCGTGCATCTAGACATGATAAAAAGATAAAAAAAAAATAGGGTCGTTTATTGAGGTAAACCTTCCCAGTTTACTATAATATTCCCCGTGTGACTCGTTCAGTTATGTCTTTTGCCCCGACCGGGTAAAAGAGGTTACATAATATGCGTATTGTGCTAAGCTCTTTTCTTGGTAAAGTGTTAAGGAAAAATTAGAGTATGCCAAATAGAGAAAATTTGCCAAAAACAGAATTATTATAAAGGAACTAAGGCATAAAGCTAATATTCAATCCAAACATTCCCCACCAACTATGAAAATTAGTTCATGGTGAAGGGATTAATCAACACAACCATAATCGTTTTCAAAAACAACGCCATAAAAAACTAAAGATAAAGAATTTTGTTCCAAGGGAATATGTAGAGGGGTCTCTCGATGCAGCCTTCACCCCAGGCTCTCGGCCAAGAGGTTGAACTACCCTTCCTCGGTGCAGTCGGTCGTCACTCATCAATCACTCAAAGGTCATACTCCGATCACACTAGGTCTTCACTCGATCACACTCCTCGTCTCTCTATATATGCAATGCTTGATCGGTTGGTCTTTATATGGGCCTGAGTGGGAAAGGATGAGATAAGCCTTTGCATTTGAATTTAAAATGATTAAGGGATAAGAGATAGAGCTCTATATGATCATTCTGGTATCTTACTATCTCGGTGTGATATCTTATCAGGCTAGGGTTGATGTCATCAAGCTAATGTTTCCTTCGCATCCATGCTTGGCACAACTTTGCCAACATCACTTGGCACCACCTTATCCGCTATTTTTTCACAAGTTGATCCATTTGAGATCTTTTGGGAGCTCGATCCTTTCCTATTTTTTCGGGCTTCAACATTCTCTTTGCATGGCATCAAGTGCACTTCTCTACCAACAAGTGCTTGGCCCCGTTTGGTCCTTCTATGCAAACAACACTTGGCATTCTTCTTGGCAATCCTAACTGGTAATCCAAGTTGTGTTGCTTTCCTGCGCCAAATCCTAAGCCAAACCTGAAAAATAACCAAAAAAACCCTTAACTCTAGCATAGACAGAAAACTAAACTCCTTATGCAACTACATGATTTCGCAACCTAATGCAACTAAATGCACCTAAAAACAAGAAATAACATTGCAAGATTGGCATAAAAAACAATACTTTTGGAGAGGTAACAGTACCCCTGGGTACCGATACTCACACGCGTATCGATATTGACATTGCTTACTAGACATCCTAAATTTCCTCAAATACCGGTACGAGTTGACCCGTACCGATACGACCGAAGCCCGTACTGAAATCCTACACACGGGTTCGTACTATTTCTACAAAATATGATGTTACCACGCTTTATTCGTTCCCTAAAGCTCATGAAAGTCATTTAGGTTTGTTTCCTAATACATTTAACAAATTAATATTAATTTCCAGCTTTATAATCATTTAATCGTGTAATTTTCGATATTTATCCCTTAAGCACAATTTCCATCAAACACGTCAATTATCATATCATTATCACTCAAGCAACGCGACATACAAATCAATCAATAATATAATTATACAAATATTCAACTGACCCTGCACGGTCTCTAAAATCTCTACGAGTCTCGACATATTCACAACATCATCATGCATCTCATAAATATCAGTCTCATAATCATGGTCTGTAAACATGCTTATTTCTCACCTATATATTTTACAAAGACTAACGTGCAAGGCAATTACACTTATGATGCTCATGAAGCATTTTGGATTTCGAGGTGTACTAACTTCAAGACAAAGCGATAAATCCTCATCAAAGCTCCTTTAATCATATCTTTAAATCCAATATTCGAGTCCACATAACCCTCAGATAAAATAAACACGAATCCATAAGCAAAATCGCATTATCAGACTACTTTAAGGAATAAAATTCGTAAAAATAACTTATTGGGTTCAAATTTGGCGAAACAAACTGCCTAACAGACTCAGAAGGTTGAAAAGCCACAGGGTAGAGTCACCCAGAATAAGTCAATGCCGGTCAACGTTAGCGGTCAATTGCAGCAGCGTTGGCGGTCAACGGCGGCAGTGACGGCTCGGTTTGGGGTCAACGATAGCTCTGCTTGGTGGACCTGTCCAAACCGGCTTGAAAGGCCGGCTCAGTTTCTATCCTTACGGCTTGCCAAATTGGCTAAAATATCTCCTAACAGCTACTGGAGCACGCCCACTTATAGGTAGCAGCGTGTGCGGCGTCTTCTGACGGAGGGAATGTAACACCCCGAAAATCTGTCTAGTCAGAATTAGATTTCGATAACCGGAGTATTGATATTAAATTTCGAAATATTGAATCCTTGCTATAGATTATATTGTTAGAAATCTTAACTGAACTTATTCGTAGTTAGGGACCTCATTGAAAGTGCATAAAATCATATTTTTGAACTAGGCATTTCGATATAGTCATACTCGTACCGAAACAGTCTAGGTAAGGTGTTTCGAAACAATTGTAGATGTTCTGATACGGTTCCAACAGTTTTAACTAACTTTTGGAATTTTGTTGATCGTTTCGATACGGCTCCTCTCGTTTCGAAACGGGTCCCCTGTTTTGAATATTATTAAAGGAAAATTTGAAAAGAACGGATAAGGTGATGATTCACCTTCCTAGGGTTGTCCTTTCCACGTGAATATGGTCAGAAGAGATGACTTATAGTCATCTATTTGTTTATTTTGGAAAAGATAAAGGAAGGATAATAATAATATTAATAGCTTACCTTGGTTAGAAGGAAATCTTTCTATTGGCTATAAGGGAGTTGGATAATGATTAAAGTAATATTTCCCTTAAAATGAATAGAAGAAAGCTTTTATAATTGTTTAGTTCCACCGAGACTTATTCTTCATTTCCTTGTCTTGAGTGAATAAGAAAGCACCAACATTATTATCTTCAACCTTGAGCTCCTAAGCATACACCTCTCTATTTGATCCTCTTAAGTTAAAGTGTTCCTTGATTTATGAACACCAAGCCATAACTATCGATCGGGTTAGTGGAAACCCCAATTAATCATCGATTTTCTTCGTTATTAGATGACAAATTTCAAGCTTTAAAGATAAGCTTTGTCTATAGTTAATAGCTATTCAAGTATTTATATTGTTATATTGGTTCAAATGAATCCTTATTGCTTTTCCTAGCTCAAGATGTGGAAAAGATTAATCCATCGTCTCCATCGAAAGCTAGGAATAAAGGAATCGTCATACGAGAGCCTTAGAAGCTTCGGATATTGAGGTGAGTGTAGTCAAAGTCTCAGAATTGGGTGAGGAGCCTTTCCGAATTTACCGTAATTGATTTTGTATGAATTACTAACCATTGAATTAAAGTTGTGTGTATAAAGCATCACTGAAAATCATATTGGTAAGTTTGGTAAGTATTGCATCGGTTCTTCGTCCATAGTATTGCTATTATTTTTATGGAAAGCATTGAAGCATTGCCATGTAAGAATTATTGACATGTGTTTATTGTTATTTCATATTGCTATGATCATGTGATTGATGAGATATTGCCATCGAATCATGGGTATCAAACTATTGTCATTGAATCATTGATATTGAATTATTGTTATTGAATCATTGATATTTAGCTATTGTTATCGGGCCTTGGGATCAAAGTATTGGATACAATTGACATGACATAGAAAATATACGGTGTAGTGGAGGATATTGGACTATATTGTTGGTCAAAATAGGTGTGGTGGAGGATATTGGACTATATTGTTCATGGTTGTTGTAGTGGTGGAATTCGTGTACCCAAATACGGTTGAAATTGATTCAGGGGAGAATATTTGTTATCGATGTGTAATTGATGAAATGATTAGATTATTGCATTGTCATGATATTGAGTTATTGATGCTGATGAATTAAATATTGTTGCCATATTCATTGTTTAGTGAATGTGATGAATGTCATGAAAGCATGAAAATATACTAAGTGCATTTATTGTTATTGACTACCTCACTTAGACTATGTAAGTCTAATGCATTCATTGTCCATACACTCAGGATAAAGAAGAATCGGACCAAGATCGAGATTAGCTGGAGGTTCGGAAAGTGACCACGAGCTTAATGTAAAGTACTTTTGTCCCTTTGAACTCCTAGAATGGTGGCAAAGTAGTTATGGTAGTTGGTGATGATGTTTTGTTTATATGTATAAAGGCTATGTGTTTTGTGTGGCTAAAGTGCCCTAAATAACTTGTTATGTTTGCTTAAAAATGGCTTAAACGCATGTTTTGGCACTAAAAGGTAAAAACAGGGTAAATGGATTCGTATAGCATTAAAATTTGACATGCATGTGGAGTTTATGGTTATAATGTTATGTGTAAAGTTTCACAACATTTGTACACTGTTTGATAAGCTAAAAAGAGTAAAACCACAAGAATCTGTCTTTACATATCAGGCCGTATCGAAACGGGTCATGGCGTTTCGATACTGGTATGCATAATTGAGCCCAGGGGGCAGAGCGTTTCGAAATAGTTTAGGGTCGTTCCGAAACATTTCATCTATGGAATTTCTTGTTTCGATACGAGTTCAAAGCTTATCGAAACTAGTCAAAGTCAAAGACAGTCAACTCGTTCCGATATAGGTCTTACTCGTATCGATGCGCTCATAAAGGAAAAGTCAACAAAGTTGACCATCTTCCACCCGTATCAATACGGCTCTAAGCGTTTCGATACAGGGTTAGTTAAAGTGGTTATAAGGCTTAACATGAATGATTGCATTGTTTACAGTTTAGTCGCTGAGATTAAAATGATTAAATTGGATGACTAAATGATCACCATTCTGCAGGAAATTTTGTAGGTTAATCCATGTTGTATTGAATTTCATTATATTATTGTCCAATGCATCGAGGGATCTTTAATTTGTCAGTTTTATAGAATAGTCCCTAAAACTTGTAAAAGGTATAAAATGGTCCTAAATGGTTAATTGTGGTCTTTTTATGAATGAATTGGACTAATATGTATATTGGTAATGTATTGTTTATTTATGTTGATTGAATGATGTTATTAAGTTGAAGTTTTATCGCACCGATCATCGCACTATTCATCGGTAACACGCTCCGACCCAGTTCTTGACCAGGCCATGAAGGGGATGTTACAGAGAATCGATCGACGAGCTCCAGTCTAGCATTTTTGCATCTTCTAAGCTCGATGGTTGTGGCGTCTCTTGACGGCGGGCGGCAGAGGATGGAGTTTGAACTCAAAGCTTTTGGGCCAAAACTTTCTTCTTCCCACGCAGGCGAATGACAACTCCACTGGCGATGAAACAACCTTCCACTGACTCGTCATGGAGAGAGGAGTCCAACGGTGTCAGCGGTGTCGGAAATAGACCAAAAAATGGAAACCAATTGAGACTTTAACTCTCTAACTCCTAACATTTCTCCTTTCTCCCTCTCTCTCTATAATTTGAATATAATGTTCTGATTCTTCTTCCCCTTTTTCGCGCATATAACCAGCCCATTTAATGCCCACCTACAAACAATGGGCAAACTACACAAAAGGTCATCCAACTTTTCAAAAACTAACATCTATCATATTAGAGTTTTACTTGCTTTCAAAATGGTCGCTAAATCTTTTAAAATTAATCTTCCAACTTTAAAATCTTTAAATTCAATCACCAAATTAAAGATCCACAACCCGTATCTAAGACTCGATCTGCTAACCTTGAATTTGGTTTGATACAACCCTCCCCTCCTTAAGAAAATTTCATCCTCGAAATTTATATTGGTGAACCATAGAAGATGCTAAATATTTAATAACTCTTCAACATCCCCAAATATTTCTTGATGCGCTACTGTGATCTTTCGTGACACTTAGCCATTGTAACCCTAATCTTTTAACGGTGCAACCATAATCTCAATTGACCATTTCTTTTTAAGAGATCCATTTACCAAAGCCATGAAATAAACTCAACGGGACCTCGACAAACTTGACACTCAAACACGTCATTGAAGGAATCTAACTCATGTGGTAGGACCCAAAAAGGTGAAAATATGTCAAGATCGTTGATAACTCTGTACGATTTAAAATATCATGAGGTTAAATAGTCGTTGCAACCAAAACGAACTGGTTCCTCTCATGGTATGACCCCAATAGTGTTCGGGAAAGTTAAGTATTATTCCATGAAGGCAAGGATGAACTCCAGCCAAGCAAAATTCCATCATTGGAGTAGTTCAAGTTATATGCGATTACTATTATTCTTCTTCCCCTAGTCTTCCACTTTTGATGGCCGCTAATATAAACTTTTGATTCATGACCATGACTACAAATCCTTCGTTGACATGGTTTAACATATGTCATAGAATGGGCCATTTAGAGTCTCCACAAACATTGGAGTAACCTCACTTTCAAACAGTGGAGGTTGTACCTGGGCTGGCACATCTCGCCACCTCTGGGCATACTGGCGAAAGCTCTCGTCGGGCCTTTGTTCCAAGTTCATATGTTGACCCGACTTAGTTGAGTATACCATTTGGAAGTAGACCCTAATAGACTATCTTGGAAGTAGTGAATATACAGTTTCTCATTTTCCATGTGTGGCGACATTTTTTGGAAATACGTGGTCAAGTGCGCCAAAGGGCAAGTGGTCCCGTCATACTTCTCGAAGCAAGGGGCTTTGAATTTGGAGGAACCACCAAGTCAGATACCAAACTTAGATCTCTAGCATCTACGGTACCATAGATATTTCCTCCCTGTAGGGCTCTAATGATTATTTCAAGCATCTCAAATTGCTTCTAGCTTCTTGTTCATTTTTGATTTATTGGCTGCCTTATGAAGATCTTGCACCTCAATGCCTTGATTTTCCCTATTGTTTATCCTCAACCTTGCTGGAGTATATGCTGAGATTTCTGTTGTACGGATCTGGATCCTCTTACTCAGTGAAAATGTCAGACTAGTCATCCTGGATTGAGGCGATGAAACATCAATGACTTCAAACGCCTTTCCTCTTTCTGGGTCTTTAAAACCCAACATGGTCGTTATCTAGCTAGTGGTGTTTCTTTGGGCTCGTGTAATTTCTTCCTTTAATTCTTTCTCCATTTATATCAATTCTTTCTTGGGTACCCTTGTGACTATTCTCTAAAGTTATCAATCTGTCTTCCATGGCCATTGCCCTAGACTAAGAACAAGTATTGTATTTGTGAGATGTTTTTTTATTTTTCAAAAAATTCTACCATGTGATTGGTTTCTTATCATGTGTGAATGCATGCATTGATCACAACATAAATGCAAGAAACAATAAAAATGCATGAATGCAAGCGAAGGGCCACAGATTCCATTAAGGTATTGCTCTAGAAATAACCTTCATTGGATGACAAAAGTCCTACGAACACATCTCCGTTTGAGCACCCAGTTCATGTATTTCTTCGATAAGTCTTTGGAGTCTTGGTCTCACTTTCCCTATTGTTCTGACGTATGGGTGAAAAGTTGTATCCTTCAGCATCATCACATTCTTAACTACATCTTTAATTTAGGATGTGATACTTCTAACGAACTTGTTTCGCTCTTGGGTCCTTTTGACATTACCCCTAAGCTGAGTGGACCAATCATCATCTACAAATTCTTCATTTTGTATTAACTACTTGGTTGCACGGTCAAAGTAGTCTCATAGAACTTGCAGCTTATGCAAGATATTTTGCTTGGCACAGATGTGAGCGTAATTTGGTATTTCGTCCATGTTGTCACAGTACATACGCACTATCTTCCTTTTTCTTTAAGTACCTTCCATCCATGGCAAAAGCTTTTTCTAATTGAGCAACATGCTTTAGAATCGACACCTTTTAAATATGAGATGCAAATGCTAGGAGAGAAAAAAATAAAAATGTAACGCCCCTATTTTGGGCCTAGGTGTTTTGCGAGTCGGGTTGGGCCGGTGGAACCGGTAATCGGATGTTCAAATCATTAAAGGGTCGTTTTGGGAAATCAAGGTTCGCGATGCGATAAAAATTCGTAAAATCTTATAAAATGATATTCAAGAGGTTGGTTAAATCAATTTTTGCAAAACGGTTTTTGAAAGTATACATTTTGGACACTGACCAAAATGTAAAGTTTTAAAGTTGAGGAAAATGTGTATTTTTCAAAAAAGATTCAAGATCTTAGAATTTTTAAGGTGCTAATTGGCAATTAAGCTTTTTCTCTAATTTGGCATGTGTCTTAAATGGTTTAATAAATATTAAAATGGCTTTAATTAATTAATTAATGAGTTAGTTATTTTAGTTAAAAGATTTTTGACGATCTTTTCATTCTCTCCTTTTCACTTCAGCCAAACAATCTCCATTTGCTCTCAAATTCCAGATTTTCTTCACTCTCAAATTTCTCTTGATTTCCAACTTCATATTTGTGATTTCTCTCAAAATTCTTTAAGATTCTTGAAAGCTAAACTTGCCAAATTAGAAGAGAAGCAAGGATTGAAGGTAAAATTCACGCTAACCCTCTAATCAAGGTTCTTTAATGAAATTCCAAAGATTTTGGCTCTTTATTAATTTTTTAATTGAGGTTTTGTTATTTGTTTGATAAAATGGTGAATTCTTGTTAGAAATGATGCTTTTGATGTGATTTTCGGAGGAGTCTTAATTTGATCAGTTTGAGATGGTTTCTAAATGGGTTTTGAAAGGTTTATAATGTTGAAATAGATTCTAAACCATGTTAATCCCGAATTCCTTGAGATCCTTCGTTTTCAAGGTGTTTATAGTTGGGTTTTTGGGGTGTAATGTGGAATCAGAGTTGCTGGAGGTATAAGGATTGTTTTAGGTTGCCTTTGGATGTTGATTGATACTTAAAATATGTTGGATGAGTTGGTAGATGGCTGGGTTGGGTTTAGAGATCAATCGATTGAGTTTTCGGTTGTATCGATTGGGTAAATACATGCTTTAGAGCATGGCTGTGGGTTTCCTTTTGAGTGCTGATGTTTTGGAAGTATTTTAGTGCATTGAACCTCTATTATAATGTGTTACAAATAGGAGATAGTGTTCCAGAATCAAACAATGTGATTTTGGAGGCTTCTTACGGGTGATTGTTGCGTCTGCTAGTGTGGTTTCGCAAGTCGGTGAGTGAAGCTTGGTTTTCCAGCGTGGAAACGTTTTAGAAAAGGTTTTGGGAACTTAGTAAGAGTTTGAAACGCTTTACTAAGTTCGGAAATAAGTAAAGTGAAATTCTCTCCCAGACTGTGCTAGTTTAAGCCTTTTGTTGCACTTGATTTTAAATACGTTTACCTACTGTTTTAAAGCATGTTCTTGAGTATATAAATGTGTTTGATGATGCCATGTGGTTTAAGGATGCACTAGGTAAGTGATCCTTGTATGCATGTGTTAATGTATGGGTTTTGAAGCATGGTTTAATGCTTGAATTATGGCTTATCATGAATGCTTTGTAAAAACAATGAGGTAAATGAAATGTGGATTTTATTGGAAAGTGATGTTGAATAAAATGTTTTGTAAATGAAATCGGATATAGTTAGCCAGCTATAGGATTGAGTGCACTATAAACAAGTCTCCTTTGATGTTGAGGGGTTGTGATTGTACCGAAAACTCTATCCAAGTACCCTAATGACAGAGGACTCTTTAAGGTTGCAACGGTTGAGCGTAGCTCTCGGGTGCGAACCTTATGTTTGTCCCGTCTCTTGTTAGTGGGATACACATCTACCGATGAGTGGTGTTGAGGGGTTGTAATTGTACCGAATACTCCACCACGGGTGTCACAATGATGGAGGGTTGCTCTCGTGTGTGAGCCTTGAGATGCCAATAGAGTGTATGAAGGGTTTTGGGACAACCCTTGGTAATCCGTGTATCCGATGTGTTTTTGAGAATGTTGTTTATCACTTGTGAGCCAATATAATGGAATGAGAGGTTATGGAAAATGTTGTTGATGCATATTATGAAAAATGCATGTTTTATTTTAAGATTAGCATAATAGTGTTTATGCTTGGAAGGCTTGATATTGTGTAGCAATGGTTTAATTGTTGGAAAATATATGGTTCATGTTGCATGTTCATTAGCATGCTGATTTTGATGATACAATGCCCAATTTTTCACACAAGGTATGATGGTTTTGGAAAAGAGTTAAAAATGGTTTTGTGCATTGATGATGCTTTTTGGTTTGAGCAATCCTCACTAAGCTTGTATGCTTATGCTCCATTTGTTCATCAATGCAAATAATTAGGAGTTTAGATGCAGTAACAACAAGGGATTCTTCCAAGAGAGTTCTTTAAAAGTATGTTGAGGTTTCGAACTAGTGTAATAAAGGCAATGGGGGTGTCCAATGTCATAATTGTTGATTGTTTGGTATTTCCTGGTTTGGTGCAAGTTTGATATGCGCATTTGGTTATGTAATGGCCTTTTAAGTGTTGGTTTATGCTTGGAATTGAGATTTGATCCTTTTGGTGCTCGTTCCTTAAGATGTATGCCTTTAGATTTCTTTGATAATGCTAATGGTGCTATGATGATATTTCTGCCATGAATCCTTTATTGTTGAAATGTATTTGAGTTGCAAACATGTTTAGTCATATGTCGGGTTAGTTTTGGATGGTTAAAATCGAGTTAAACCACTAAATTAAAAAGTTTCAAGCTCATGTGTTTCGAAACGTCCTCGGTCGTTTCAAAACGGGGGCTTGAAAATGCTTGGCTATTTCGAAACAGTGAGGTATGTTTTGATACATTTTGCCTCTGTGAAACCCTGTTCCGAACGGGTTCTAAGATGGTTTCGAAGTGATCTCACGTTTCGAAATGAGTATCATTGTTTCGATATGCTCGTTCCGATACAGGGCCCACTGTTCCGAAACAAGTGTCGGTTATTTTAGTTTTTTGAATAATCTGAGTTTCTGTTTCTATGTGTTTTAGTCCATGATTGTCTTGTTTGTAATTAAATGAGATCCAATGGTTATCTTGAGCTGCGTGTTTGCAGAGATGCATGTAACGAACCTAATTAAAGGATGGTAATCCGAATTTGGTAAATCCCTTAGAATTTTTCAAATTTATGAAATGGTCCCTAAACCCGATATTGGTGTTAATTGTTGAGCGTTCGTGTTGTTGTTGTTTGATCTACTGCTTTGATTGAACACATAGGAACCTAACTTGAATCTAGACAAGATAAAAAGGGAAAAAAGGGTCATTTTTTGAGGTAAACTTTCCCGGTTTGCTTCAATATTCCCCGTGTGACCCGTTTGGTTTGGTCTATCGGCTAGGCCGGGTCGAGGGGGTTACATTTGGTGGTATCAGAGCCAGGTTAGAAAAGGTTGGGATGATGGTAAGTTGTGGGTATGTGATTTGGGTGATGATTGCATAGTTCAGTGAATGTCTTGAGCATGTCAATGTTGAGTATGTGATAATGATGTTATATATGGTGATTAATTATGAATGTGAGCTGATATATATGATGTAGGAATGGGTTGCATCTTAATGATTGTGATGCATGATAGTTGAGACATGCATGTTGTATGCTTTATGCTATGTTGAGGTGGGGGGATTAGAATGCCCATTGCCTTATTACCTAGTGAAATGTTTTGAATTGGATTTAAAGTCTTGGATCCTTGTTAAAAGCTGGCCTAATCTTTTGTTTTGTTTTATATTCATGCCTTAATGTTACTAGCACAATGGGACTGAGGCGAGAGTTACATTCTTGGACAGTTGCTCATATTGATGAGCAACGTAATCAGGAGAACGAGGTTCTGCCTGGTGCAATTTTACCTCCTCCACTGCCGCCGCCACCTGAGGTGGGGAGCAAGAACAACAAGGACATGCTAGTCTGGTGTTGGGAGATTCAACGCCTTTGGTACAGGCGATGGCGAGAGCATTCTAGGCTGATGTTGCTGGAGTGCGTGTACAAGTGCTTGTTGTTGGGCAATCGGGATTGCCATTGGAGTGCTTGAGAAGTTTAGAAGGAGTAGAATTTTGTGGTTTATCTCATGAGGTATCTTAGGCTTGGATTGCTAGCACGATCCGGATCTTGGGTCAGATGGAGTGCAGCTATGCACAGAAGCTGGGGTGTGCAGTGTCGTTGTTGCATTGGACCTTCTTTCAGTCTGCCTTCAAGAGAAAGTATCTTGGAGTGGGATACCTGGACGATAAGAAGTGGGAGTTCATGTCCCTGGTGCAAGGGAATATGACAGTGGCTGAGTACGAGGTCCAGTTCGTACGATTGAGCCTGTACGCTCCGGAGTTGGTGCCAAGTGATAGGCATCATTGTGACCATTTCCGGTACGGCCTGGTGTAGGACGTGAAGACATTCCTGCTTGCGTCTGACTATATAGATTTTGATGTGCTTGTGACTCGAGCTAAGGACATAGAACAGAGTTTGGGTTTGTCATCTTGCATGGGTGGATCTAGCTCGGGCAAGAGAGCTGCTGAAGCTGGCCCTAGTGGCGGGCAAAACAAAGAGGAACCGTGTCCGTAGATATCAGTCTGTGGCTAGGCGTGGTAACTTTGGGCGAGGAGCGCCAGCTCAGGGTGGCAGGGCGAGGTTTGAGCAGAACAAATGCTGGTCATGTGGTTCACATGAGCACTTGAGGCGAGATCGCCCTCGCACGGCTCGTGAGGTGTAGGCTCTGGTGGCTGAGGTAAATTCTTGTTGAAACTGCGGATCTACTGACCAAATGAGACTTGAGTGTCCCTTATTGGCGGGGGTGGTCAGGTTCGTGCACCTGTTGCTGCACCGCAAAGAGGCCGTGGGCACGGTCGTGGCAACATTAAAGGGAGAGAGGATGGGCAGAGAGGTGTGGATCATGTCGTTGTGGTTATACCAGAGGGAGGTAGTCCTACAAGGGTGTATGACATCGCGAGGGACGGAACGACACAGATGTGATTGCAGGTATCTTCACCTTGCAATCCTTGTCTTTGTTAGCATTGATTGTTTCTGGTTCTACGCATTCATACATCTTGAGTGAGCATGCACATTTGCTTGATATACTTGTTGAGATGCTAGACGTAAGGATGCAAATCACAAGCTTTTTTTGTGAAATTGTTGTTACAAGAAATTGTATAGGAGATGTCCGTTATCTGTTCTGGACCATGTGTTTTTAGTTGAATTGATGGAATTACCTTTTTATGGTTTTGATGTGATTCTTGGAATGGACTGGTTGGTTCAGCATCGAGTTGTGGTTGATTTTGATGTTAAGCGAGTTACATTGAAGCTTGCAGATGATTACGAGTTATTAATCGTAGATGAGAACGTGAAGTTCTTGTCTAATGCAAATTCGTCTCTTGAGGTGAGTTGGATGATGGAGTTGGGTTGCGAATCTTTCTTGGCGTATGTGATGAATCCTGGTACGAAGGAAGTACATGTGTAAGACATACGAACATTATGTGAGTTGTCAGTTGTTTTTCCGGAGGAGATGCCGGGGTTGCCACCAAACCGAGAGGTTGAGTTTGGAATTGAGTTGTATAAGAATATGAATCCCGTGTCCATTGCTCCTTATCGCATGGCACCTAAGGAGTTAAAGGAGTTGAAGATGCAACTTCAGGAGTTTATTGATCGAGGGTTCATAAGGCCAAATGTCTCACCTTGGGTGCACCGGTTCTATTTGTCAAGAAGAAGCATGGTACGATGCGTATGTGCATAGATTATCGACAACTGAACAAGTTGACGATTAAGAACAAGTACTCTTTGTCGAGGATCGATGATTTGTTTGACTAGTTTCATGGTTCTTTAGTGTTTTCGAAGATTGATTTGAGGTCAGGGTAATACCAATTAAAGGTTAAGTATGTGGATGCACTTAAGACAACTTTTCGGAAAGATATGGCCATTATGAGTTATTGGTGATGCCGTTTGGGTTGAAAAATGCACCAGTTGCATTCATGGATATGATGAATAGGGTGTTCCATGAGTTCCTGGATCAATTCGTGGTAGTGTTTATCGATGATATTCTCGTGTACTCACGTACCGATGAGGATCATAATAAGCACCTGAGGATTGTCTTGCAAGTGCATGTTGGATTATCAACTTTATGCTAAACTGAGAAACTGTGAGTTTTGGCTCAGGGAGGTGGTTTTTCTTGGACATGTGGTGTCAACCGAAGGTATCGGGTTGATCCACACAAGGTCGAGGTGGTGATGAGTTGGAAAACGCCTAAGTCTGTGACGGAGGTGCGAAGTTTCCTTGGTTTGCTGGTTATTACCGGAGGTTTGTCGAGGGGTTTTCCAAGATTGTTGCACCATTGACCAAGTTGTTGCAAAAGAATGTTCTCTTTGAGTGGACAGATGTTAGGCAACAAGCTTTCGAGAAGTTGAAGGAAGCTTTGACGCAAGCTCCTGTCTTGATTCAACCAGAATCGAGTAAGGAGTTTGTAATCTATAGCGATGCATCGTATGTTGGTTTAGGCTGCGTGTCGATGCATGGCGGAAAGGTTGTAGCTTATACGTCTAGACAGTTGAAGGTGCAAGAGCGCAACTATCCTACTCATGATCTAGAGCCAGCTGCGTTGGTGTTGGCATTAATGATTTGGAGACACTACCTTTACGGTGAGAAGTGTGTGGTTTACACCGACCATAAGAGTTTAAAGTATCTTATGTCTTAAAAGGAGTTGAATCTTAGGCAACGAAGGTGGTTGGAGTTGCTTAAGGATTATGATCTGAAAATTGAGTATCATTCTGAAAATGCCAAGGTCGTGACCGCTGCTTTGAGTAGGAAGGTAGCTGTTGAGCTGAGAGCGGTGTTTGCTCGATTGAGCTTATCACGTGATGGTGGGTTGATAGCCGAGTTTCAAGTGAAACTTTCCTTGATTTAGCTGATCAAAGAGAAGCATATACTTGATGATTCGTTGGTGCCTCATGTTCAGGATATAGCTGATGGTAATGCAACAGACTTTTGTTTCAATGATGATGGAGTTCTATGTTTCAAAAGTTTAATAGTTCTGCCGGAAGATGTTGAGTTGAGGCGCACTTTTCTGACTGAGGCTCATAGCAATCCTTTTGTTATGCACGCTGGTAGTACTAAAATGTATCGTAGTTTGAAGGATGAGTACTATTGGGTGGGGTTGAAAAAGAATGTTGTTGATTTTGTAAGCAAGTGTATGGTTTGCCAGCGTGTGAAAGCTGAGCATCAGTTTCCTTCTAGTTTGTTACAACCTTTGAGCGTATCAGAGTGCAAATAGGAAAAGATTATGATGGATTTGGTATCTGGTTTTCCTTTGTCACCATCTAAGATGAACTCAGTATGGGTGATTGTGGATCGTCTAACGAAGTGTGCACATTTCTTGGTTGTGCATACTACGTATACGTTGGATAAGCTGGCAGAGTTGTATATTGCTGAGATTGTGCGTTTGCATGGTATGCCTAAATCCATAGTGTTAGATAGGGATCCGAGGTTTACAGTAAGGTTTTGGGAATGTTCACATCAAGCGTTGGGTACGCGATTGAATTTCATCACTTCGTATCATCCTAAGTCGAATGGACAGTCGAAACGGGTTATCCAGGTACTGGAGTACATGTTGCGATGATGCGTGATTGATTTCTAAGGTTCTTAGGAAAAGCATATGCCTTTGGTTGAGTTTTCTTATAATAACAATTTTCAGGCAAGTATACAAATGTCTCCGTATGAGGCATTATATTGGAGAAAGTGTAGAACGCCTCTTTGTTGGGTTGAGGTGGGGAAAAAGTTGGTTTCCATACTGGATATGCTTAAGGGAACAACTTATAAAGTGAAGCTCATATATGAGTGGTTGAAAGCTGCATCGGATCTTCAGAAATCTTACGCGGATTTAAAGAGTGGGGGAATTGAGTTTGCGGTTGGATATCACATGTTCCTTAAGGTATCGCCTTGGAATAAGGTGATCACGTTTGGACGTTAGGGAAAGCTCAGTCTGAGGTTTATTGGAACTTATAAGGTTTTGGAGCGAGTTAGTCCCGTGGCTTACTGGTTGAGGTTGCCTCTCGAGTTGGAAAGGATCCATGATGTGTTTCATGTTTCAATGTTGTAGAGGTGTAGATTGGATCCATCTCATTTGTTGCCAGTTGTGAAAATTGAGTTGAATCCGGATTTATCCTATGATGAGGAATCGATGAGAATTCTGGATTCCAGTAGTAAAGTTCTTCATGGGAAGATGGATGAACTTGTGAAGGTGTTGTGACGACACCTAGGAGTTGAAGAGGCCACGTGGGAAAGCAAGGTTGTAACGCCCCGGTTTTGGGCTTAGGAGTTTTGGGATTCGGACCGGTTCGGTCGGATCGCGGTTCGAATATATAAGAGTGAATTTAGGAAAATCTAGGATGTGTGTTGACGCAAGAGGGTAAGGTGGTGGCTTATGCATCGCGACAGTTGAAGGTGCATGAGCGCAATTATCCTACGCATGATATTGAGCTGGCTGCGGTGATTTTTGCTTTGAAGATCTGGAGACATTACCTGTATGGTGAGAAGTGTACTGTGTACACGGATCACAAGAGTTTGAAGTATCTGATGTCTCAGAAGGAGTTGAATCTTAGGCAGCGACGTTGAGTGGAGTTGCTCAAGGATTATGATTTGACGATTGAGTATCACCCTGGAAAATCTAATGTTGTAGCGGATGCCTTGAGTAGGAAGTTAGCTATTGAGTTGAGGGCTATGTTTGCCAGTTTGACTATTTCGCGTGATGGTGGTCTTGTGGCTGAGTTGCAAATGAAACCATCTTTGGTTCAGTTGATCAAGGAAAAGCAGTTGCTGGATGATTCCTTGGTACCGCATGTTCAGGATATCGCGGAGGGTAGGCCTTCGGATTTCTGTTTTAATGATGATGGTGTGTTGTGTTTTGGGAGTCGGATAGTAGTGCCCAATGATACTGAGTTGAGGCGTGCTATTCTGACTGAAGGTCATAGTAGTCCTTTTGCTATGCACCCAGGTAGTACTAAGATGTATCAAGATCTTCGTGATGAGTACTATTGGGTGGGTTTGAAGAAGGATGTTGCTGAGTTTGTGAGCAAGTGCATGGTGTGTCAGCGAGTAAAGGCTGAGCATCAGGTTCCTTCAGGGTTGTTGCAACCGTTGAGAATCCCTGAATGGAAGTGGGAAAGGATTACCATGGATTTTGTATCTGGTTTACCCTTGTCACCAACGAAGAAGAATTCGGTGTGGGTGATTGTGGATCGCCTGACGAAGTGTGCGCATTTCTTGCTTGTGCATACTACGTATTCTTTGGATAAGCTTGCGGAGCTGTACATTGCTGAGATTGTGCGGCTGCATGGTGTGCCAAAGTCGATTGTGTCGGATAGGGATCCGAGGTTTACATCGCAGTTCTGGCAGTGTTTGCACCAAGCTTTGGGTACACGGTTGAATTTCAGTACATCTTATCATCCTCAGTCGGATGGTCAGTCCGAGCGTGTTATCCAGATTTTGGAGGATATGTTGAGGTGCTGCGTGATTGAGTTTCAGGGCTCTTGGGAGAAACATTTGCCTTTGGTAGAGTTTGCTTATAACAATAGTTATCAGGCAAGTATTCAAATGGCACCTTATGAGGCTTTGTACGGGAGGAAGTGTAGGACTCCTCTTTGTTGGGCTGAAACGGGTCAGAAGTTGGTTTCGATGCCGGCTTTGTTGAAAGGAACCACCGAGAAGGTGAAGCTCATTTGTGAGCGTTTGAAGGCAGCTTCTGATCGGCAAAAGTCTTACGCGGATTTGAAGCGTAAGGAGATTGAGTATACGGTGGGTGACCGTGTGTTTTTGAAGGTTTCGCCTTGGAAAAAAGTGATGAGGTTTGGTCGTAAGGGTAAGTTGAGCCCTAGATACATTGGACCGTACGAGGTGGTTGAGCGTGTGGGTCCTGTTGCGTACAAGTTGAGGTTACCTCAAGAGTTGGAGAAGATTCATGATGTATTTCATGTTTCTATGCTTCGGAAGTATAGATCGGATCCTTCGCATGTGATGCCTGTGGAAGAAGTGGAATTGAATCCGAATTTGACCTATGATGAGGAACCGGTGAAGGTTTTGGATTCGGATAGCAAGGTTCTTCGTGGCAAGACCATTGAGTTGGTGAAGGTGTTGTGGAAGCACCGTGGTGTTGAGGAAGCCACGTGGGAACGGAGGGATGACATGCTGAAGCAGTTCCCGTATTTCTTTCCTTCAGGTAAATTTCGAGGACGAAATTTCTTAAGGGGGGGGAGAGTTGTAACGCCCCGGTTTTGGGCTTAGGAGTTTTGGGATTCGGACCGGTTCGGTCGGATCGCGGTTCGAATATATAAGAGTGAATTTAGGAAAACCTAGTTCGGGTTGCATTAAAAATATGGAAAAATGTCTTAAAATCCTCTTTTATTATATATAAGGGTTTGGTGAAATCAATTTTACAAAAATGAGGTTTGGAAGTGTGACATTTTGGTTAGTGACCAAAATGTAAATTTCGAAAACTGTGAGACTGTTTTAAAAAGGATTGAAACTTTGAATCTTTAAGGAGCTATTTACCCAATGGGAGTTTCTCCAGATTTTTCTAAGATATTAAATGATTAATTAAAGGTTTTTAAATAAAACTAAAAAGGAGGGAAGATATTTTGGGCATTTCCAACTAACTTCCTAAAATTTCATTTCCATTTTCTCTCATCTTTTCTCTCAAACCAAACACTTTTCTCCAGAGCATTTCCTTCTGATTTTGATGTCCAAACATGAGATTATAATCCTCTTTTGATCTCTAATCATCTCTTCAACAAAACCTCACCATTTGCTAATTGGATTTTCAAGATTTTGGTTCTAAAAAGGGAGAAACTCAAGTTTGGAGGTAAGAACGTCCTTCTCCTCTGAACTCTCAGTTCTTTACTGAAATTCCTAAGTTCTCAATCCTTGATTTATGTTTTCTAAAAGGTTTTATAGATGTATTCTTGATTTTGGCTTTTAAATGCAAGAGTTGATTGATTTTGATGAAATTTTGTATGATCTGATTGGGCAGTGTTTTGAGGTGTCAATTTGATGTTAAATGAATGTTAAATTGATGTGAAATTGAGGTTTAATAAATGTAATCCCGGATAGGTTGAATTTCCTAAGTTTAGCTTGTGTTCTTGGTTGTTTTTGGAGTGATCTTGATGATCTGTTATAGCTGGAGGTATAAGGGTTTGATTAGATCCTTTTTGGATGTTAATTGATGTTTAAGGATGTTTGGATTTGATGGATCTTGGCTGGGTAGTGTTGTGGAGTTGTTTGGATGCATTTTCGGTTGTGTTTGGTAGCCGAAAATGGAGTGTGATTGAGAGTGTAACCCCCTTAACCCGGCCTAGACGGTTGACCCGAATTAAGAAAGTCACACGGGGAAAACCAAAGTCAACCCGAAAGTCAACCTTGATTAACGACCCTTTTTTTTCTTTTTAAACTTGTCTAGATGCACATTCACCCTAGTTATGATCATTCAAACAACATACTCAAAGATCATAAACATCAGAGATCGAACAGGGACCCAATTGAACAAATTACAACTTTAGGGACCAAATTGTAAATTCTGATAAATATAAGGACTTCACCTAAATTAAAGTTACCAACTTGAAATTAATCATGTTTCATGCATCTCGGCCAAATTTCAGCTCAAACGGACATTCCAAACTCATACAATTGCACATACAAGTTTCAGGACCAAAATGCAAACATTTTGAAACATATAACTACCAATGTCTGCCCCCAACGGTCATCCGTTCCGAAACGGGAGACAGCCCGTTTCGAAACGCGGGGCCGTTCCGCAACGCGTACCGAAACGAGGGCTGACAGTAGCCTTTCCGTTTCGGAACGGTGTCACCCGTTTCGGACGCCTGGGCTGCTTCGAGGCACCCGTTTCGAAACGGCAGGCACTGTTCCGATACGGCCTGCACAAAATGCAGAAATTTGCTTGCCTAAACATGCAATTGACCAACCAATCATGCTCCAATTGCTATCAAACTTTACCAGCATCTCATACAACATACAAGAGACATATTTGCATCAACCAATCATCATTATATCAATATATATGAAAAGCCCCAAATCTAAAGGCATGCTTCCTACACAAGCAACCATTCATGCACAAAAGCCTTCAAACCAACACATAATGGCCAATTACAAAAACCAACATTAACAACAACATAAATCCAACTTAGGGAGTTCCAAACATCTCCCAAAACAACAACATAGGTCCCCCATTGCCAAATGCCAAAAGCTAAAAGTGTTTAAGAAAACCTTCTCATACATGAGCTTAACTTCCACTTGATTGCTTGCCCTCCTTGCTGCCCTCAAAGCACTTTAATGCTCTGCATTATTGGTTTAAGAAAAGAGAGAGAGCGTAAGCAAAAGCTTAGTGAGGAAAGCTCAAATAAACCATTCAATAATGCATTTATAAAACACTTTTATAAATCATACATCAAAATACATTTAGACATGCTCACAAGCAATCTCAACCAAGCATCTCATGCTTCATATCATAACATGTCATATTGGCCACAAGTGATAATTACCATCTTTTAAGAAGATCAACATAAGACTCACACATGGACTTTTAAACACCATTGTGATCTTATCCCCATGGACTTTTAAACACCATGGCCCATGGACTTTTAAACACCATGGCAAGGACCACACAAGGACTTTTAAACACCTTTGTGTCCTTAACAAGTTTCACCTCAAGGACTTTTAAACACCTTGACCCCAAGGACTTTTAAACACCTTGGCCCATGGACTTTTAAACACCATGTCATGAATCACCCCAAGGACTTTTAAACACCTTGGCCCCAAAGACTTTTAAACACCTTGGCCCATGGACTTTTAAACACCATGTCATGAATCACCCCAAGGACTTTTAAACACCTTGGCCCCAAGGACTTTTAAACACCTTGGAAAGGACCACACAAGGACTTTTAAACACCTTTGTGTCCGTAACAAGAACCATCCAAGGACTTTTAACCACCTTGATGTTCTTAAGTAAACAAGGCTCACTCAAGGACTTTTAACCACCTTAGTGACCTTAACCTTTTCAAAAACATCACTTGCCAATATACATCATATATCATCAATAATCCACTATTTTAAAGCATTTAACCAAACCATAAACATCATGCATCTTTAAGCATCAAACAACATTTATACAATGTTCAAAAACAAGGAACTCTAACCTTGAGCTTCCTTAAACACATGGCTTGTAATCTCAGCAAACACACATGCTAGATATGCTTTAAAAACAGAATTTAAACATGCAACAAACACATTGCACCCAACCATCACATGGTTCCTCAACAAGAGAGTTTTTCCGAAAACTTACTCTTGAGCTTAGCAAAGTTGTTTAGACTTAGACTAAGCTCCCAAACCTCCAAAACATTGGTTTCAAAGCCGAAAACCAAAATCCACTCACCGATTCCGTTTCGCCTCTTGCCGAAGCACCAAATCAAGCTTCCGGATCACCACCACTTGGATCCAAAGATGACTCCCCTGTTTTAACACATTAAAACAGTAGATTAATGCATCATCATGCATTAATAGCTTCAATGAAAGCACCTAAACTCGCTGCTCTCATCCACACTCCATTTTCGGCCACCAAACACAACCGAAAATGCATCCAAACAACTCCTCAACAAAGCCCAGCCATAAACCATCAAAACTAAGCATCCTTAAACATCATTTAACAACTAAAAAGGACCTAACAACATCCTTATACCTCCAGCAACAACAGATCCACAAGATCACCCAAAAACAACCAAGAACCACAAGCTAAACTTAGGAAATTCAACCTATCCGGGATTGCATTAGTTAAAACTCAATTCCATATCAAATTAACATTCATTTATCACCAATTATACACCTCAAATCACTGCTTTAACAGATCCAACGAAAATTCATCAAAAATCATCAAATCTTGCATTTAAAGCCAAGATCCATTACACAACCTTAAAAACCTTTTATAAATCACCAAATAAGGATTGAGAACTTAGGAATTTCATTAAAGAACTTGAAGTTCAGAGGAGAAGGACGTTCTTACCTCCAAACTTGAGTTTCTCCTCTTTTAGAACCAAAAAGCTTGAAGAATCCAATGGCAATTGGTGAGGTTTTGTTGATAAGATGATTAGCAATCAAAAGAGGATTGAAAAGAGAGATTTTAGTGTCAAAATCAGAGGTGAAATCTCTGGAGAAAAGTGTTTGGTTTGAGAGAAAATGAGAGAAGAGAAAAATGAGATTTTAGGAAAATTAGTTAGGAAATAACTTCCCTCCACTTTTCCTTTTGTTTAAAAGCAGAATTAAAGCATAAAATATCTTAGAAAAATCTGGAGAAACTCCCTTTGGGTAATTAGCTCCTTAAAGATTCAAAGTTTCAATCCTTTCTAAAACAGTCACGCGGTTTTCAAAATTTACATTTTGGTCACTAGCCAAAATGTCACCCTTTGTAACGCCCCGGTTTTGGGCTTAGAAGTTTTGGGCGTTGACCGGTTTGGTCAAAGTGCTGTTCGAATCTAAAGAGGTGAAATTAGGAAAGCCTAGTTCGGGTTGCATTAAAAATATAGAAAAATGTTCTAAAATCATCTTTTAATATAATTAAGTGAACTGTGAAATCAATTTTGAAAAATGGGTTTTGGAAGAGTGACATTTTGGCTAGTGACCAAAATGTAATTTTTGAAAGTTTTGTGACTGTTTTATAAAGAGTTGAAACTTTGAATCTTTAAGGAGCTATTATTCCAAAAGTAGTTTCTCCAGATTTTTCTAAGATATTTTGAGATTTATTCTGATTTTAAAACATATCAAAAGTGGAGGGAAAGGCCATTTGGCTATTTTCTTAACTAACTTCTCTATTTTCTTTCTCTCATTTTCTCTCAATCCAAACACTTGTTTTCCAGAGAGTTGTTTCTGATTTTCTCATCTAAAATCCTCCTTTCAACATTCTTTTGATTCCTAATCTACATATCTTCAAAACCTCATCATTTGCTAGTTGATTCAACAAGGTTTTTGATTCCAAAAAGTGGAGAAACACAAGTTTGGAGGTAAGAACGTCCTTCTCCTCTAAACTATCAGTTCTTTACTGAAATTCCCAAGTTCTCAACTCTTAATTGAAGTTTTATTAAAGGATTTTAAGTGGTGAAATGGATCTTGGCTTATAATGCAAGATTTGGTGATTTTTGGTGATTTTCGTTAGATATGATTAATCTGTGATTTGAGGTGTGTTTTTGATGTTAAATGAACTCTAAATTGATAAGGAAATGAGTTTTGATTAATGCAATCCCGGATAGGTTGTGTTTCCTAAGTTTAGCTTGTGATTCTTGGATGTTTTTGTGGTGATCTTGTGGATCTGATGTTGCTGGAGGCATAAGGATGTTTATAGGTTGTTTTTAGATGTTAGTTGGTGTTAATGGATGTTAGGTTTTGCTGGTTTATGGCTGGGCTTTGTTGAGAAGTGGTTTTGATGCAATTTCGGTTGTGTTTGGTGGCCGAAATTGGAGTGTGAATGAGAGCAGCGAGTTTGAGTGCTTTCATTGAAGCTTTTGATGCATGATGATGCATTAAATCTCTGCTTTAATGTGTTTAATCAGGGGAGGCATCTTTGGATCCAAGAGTTGTTGATCCGGAAGCTTGAATTGGTGCTTTGGCTTGAGGCGAAGTGGAATCGGTGAGTGAAATTGGGTTTTCGGCTTTGAAACCAATGTCTTGGGAGCTTAGTTTAAGTCTAAACAACTTTGCTAAGCTCTAGTGTAAGTTTTCGGAAATTCTCTCTAGTGGTGGCCATGATTTTGTTGTGATGCAATGTGGTTATTTGCATGTTTTGATTACTGTTTTGAAAGCATGATTTAGCATGGTATTTGCTGTTTTGATAAGCCATATGTTAAAGGAAGCTCAAGGTAAGAGTTCCTTGTTTTTGAACATTGATTAAATGTGGTTTGATGCTTTTAAGTGCATGATGAATATGGCTTGGTTTAATGCTTTAAAACAGTGGATTAATTGATGAAAATGATGTATATTGGCAAGTGATGTTTTGAAAAGGTTGAGGTCACTAAGGTGGTTAAAAGTCCTTGAGTGAGCCTTGTTACTTAAGAACATCAAGGTGGTTAAAAGTCCTTGGATGATTCTTGTTACGGATACAAAGGTGTTTAAAAGTCCTTGTGTGGTCCTTTCTATGGTGTTTAAAAGTCCATAGGCCAAGGTGTTTAAAAGTCCTTGGGCTCAAGGTGTTTAAAAGTCCTTGAGGTGATTCAATTCATGGTGTTTAAAAGTCCATGGCCAAGGTGTTTAAAAGTCCTTGGGGTCAAGGTGTTTAAAAGTCCTTGAGGTGATCTAATTCATGGTGTTTAAAAGTCCATGGCCAAGGTGTTTAAAAGTCCTTGGGGTGAAAGTTGATGAACTTGTTTTCAAAGAAATGAATTGTATCACTTGTGGCCAATATGACATGTAATAAAATGAAGCATGAGATGCTTGTTTAAGTATGCTTTTGAGCATGTGTAAATGATGATTTGAAGCATGATTTATAAGTGTTTTATAAATGCATTATTGAATGGTTTTACGAGCATTCCTCACTAAGCTTTTGCTTACGCTCTCTTCCGTTTTCTTAATTCAATAATGCAGAGCATTAGAGTACTTGAGGGCAGCAAGGAGGGCAAGCATCCAAGTGGAAACAAAGCTCTAAGTATGGAAGGTTTTCTAAGTACATTTTAGCTTTTGGTAATTTGGCAATGGGGGACCTATGTGTATGTTTTGGGAGATGTTTTGAACTCCCTAAGTATGTTGAATGTTGTTGAGAATGCTGGTTTTTGTGGTTGGCCTTTATATGCTTGAATTGGAAGTTTAAGCTTGAATGGCTTACTTGTGTAGGAAGCATGCCTATAGATTTGGGGCTTTTTGCTTATGATGTTATTTGGTTGAATTGAAGATGCTTATATGTCCCTTCTATGTTGAATTGCATGTTGGCAAAGTTTGGTGGCATTTGGAGCATGATTGGTTGGTCAATTGCATGTTTAAGTATGCATTTTTAGGCAATCTGTGCAGGGTGTTTCGGAACAGCACCTACCGTTTCGGAACGGGTGCCTTAATTGTGCCCAGGAGTCCGAAACGGGAGGGGCCGTTCCGAAACGGAAAGGCTACTGCCAGACCCCCGTTTCGGTACGCGTTGCGGAACGACCCCGAGTTTCGAAACGGGCTATGCCTGTTTCGGAACGGGTGACCGTTGGGGGCTGACATTGGCAGTTATATGTTTTGAAATGTTTGCGTTTTGGTCCTGAAACTTGTTTGTGCAATTGTATGAGTTTGGGAAGTCCTTTTGAGCTGAAATTTTACAGAGAAGCATGAAACATGATTAATTTCAAGTTGGTAACTTCAATTTGGGTTAAGTCCTTATAATTATCAGAATTTACAATTTGGTCCCTAAAGTTGTAAATTGTTCAATTAAGTCCCTGTTTGATCTCTGATGTTTGTGATATTTTGGTATGATGTTTGTGTGATCACAATTAGGTCTAAAGTGCATCTAGACAAGGTTAAAAAGAAAAAAAAGGGTCGTTAATCAAGGTTGACTTTCGGGTTGACTTTGGTTTTCCCCGTGTGACTTTCTTAATTCGGGTCAACCGTCTAGGCCGGGTTAAGGGGGTTACACCCTTCCAAACCTCATTTTGTAAAATTGATTTCACAGTTCACTTATATATATTAAAAGAGGATTTTAGAACATTTTTCCATATTTTTAATGCAACCCGAACTAGGCTTTCCTAAATTCACTCTTATATATTCGAACCGCACTTTGACCGAACCGGTCAACACCCAAAACTTCTAAGCCCAAAACCGGGGCGTTACAGAGAGGAGCGGGTTTAGGTGCTTTCATTGAGGATATTAATGCATGATGATGCATTAATCTACTGTTTTGATGTGTTTAAAACAGGGGAGTCATCTTTGGATCCTAGTGGTGTTGATCCGGAAGCTTGATTGGTGTTTCGGCAAGAGGCGAAACGGAATCGGTTAGTGGATTTTGGATTTCAGCTATGAAACCAATGTTTTGAAGGTTTGGGAGCTTAGTTTAAGTCTAAGCAACTTAGCTAAGCTCAAGAGTAAGTTTTCGGAAAAACTCTCTTGACGATGAACCATGGATTGGTTGTATGCAATGTGGTTTGTTTGCATGTTTTAAATCCTGTTTTGAAAGCATATTTAGCATGTTTATTTGCTGGGATTGTAAGCCATGTGTTGAAGGATGCTCAAGGTAAGAGATCCTTGTTTTTGAACATTGTCTTAATGTGGTTTGATGCTTAAAGATGCATGATGTTTATGGCTTTGTTAAATGCTTTAGAACAGTGGAATATTGTTGTTAATGATGTATATTGGCAAGTGATGGTTAAGGTCACAAAGGTGGTTAAAAGTCCTTGTGTGAGCCTTGTTTATTTAAGAACAACATGGTGTTTAAAAGTCCATGGTTGGTTATTGGTTAAGGTTCAAGGTGGTTTAAATTCCTTGTGTAAGTCTTGTTTATTTAAGAACAACATGGTGTTTAAAAGTCCATGGTTGGTTCTTGGTTAAGGTTCAAGGTGGTTAAAATTCCTTGTGTAAGCCTTGTTATTTAAGAACACCAAGGTGTTTAAAAGTCCTTGGGAGATTCTTGTTAAGGACACAAAGGTGTTTAAAAGTCCTTGTGTGGTCCTTGCCATGGTGTTTAAAAGTCCACGGGGTTAAGGACACAATGGTGTTTAAAAGTCCATGTGTGGTCCTTGGAAAGTGTAAGATCACAATGGTGTTTAAAAGTCCATGTGTGGATCTTATGTTGAATGTATCACTTGTTGCCAATATGACATGTTATGAACTTGAAGCATGTATTGCTTGTTTTCAATGCTTATGAGCATGTACAAATGATGATTGGATTTAAGGGTTATAAATGTGTTTTGTAAATGCATTATTGTGTGGTTTTAAATGAGCATTCCTCACTAAGCTTTTGCTTACGCTCTCTCTCTTTTCTTAAACCAATAATGCAGAGCATTAAAGTGCATTGAGGGCAGCAAGGTGGTGAAGAATCCAAGTGGTGAACTAAGCTCAAGTATGGTGAAGGTTCTTAAACACTATTAGCTTTTGGCATTTGGCAATGGGAACCTATGTTGTTGTTTTGGGAGATGTTTTGGGCTCCCTAAGTTGGTTTTATGATGTTATTAATGTTGGAGCTTGTAATTGGCCTTTATGAGATGGTTTTGGTATTTTGATGCTTGAATGGTTTGCTAAGTAGGAAGCATGCCTATAGATTTGGGGATTTTCATAATTGTTGCCATGTTGATGTTTGGTTGATACAATTATGTTCCTTGTATGTTGAATGACTTGCTGGTATAATTTGGTTGCTTTTGGAGCATGTTTGTTAAGTCAATTGCATGATAAACCAGCAAATTTTCTGCAATCTGGGCAGCCTGTTTCGGAACAGGTGCTACCGTATCGGAATGGGGGACTGATATGGCCTGGGCGTTCCGAAACGGGAGGCACTGTTCCGGAACGGTTTGGCCTCTGCCAGGCCATGTTTCGATACCAGTTTCGGAACGGTCCCGCGTTTCGGAACGGGCCTTCCCTGTTCCGAAACACTCGACCGTTGGGCACTGAAATTGTTGTTTAAATGTTCTGAAATGTTTGTGTTTTGGTCCTGAAACTTGTTATTGCAATTGTATGAGTTTGAGATGTCCGTTTGAGCTGAAATTTGGCAAAGAAGCATGAAAGATGATTAATTTCAAGTTGGTAACTTTAATTTGGGTTAAGTCCTTATAATTATCAGAATTTACAATTTGGTCCCTTAAGTTGTAATTTGTGCAATTGGGTCCCTGAATGTTCTCTAATTGTTATGATGTCTGAATATGTTTATCTTGTGAACATATCTAGGGTTAACGTGCATCTAGACAAGATTAAAAAGAAAAAAAGGGGTCGTTAATCAAGGTTGACTTTCGGGTTGACTTTGGTTTTCCCCGTGTGATCTTCTTAATTCGGGTCGACCGTCTAGGCCGGGTTAAGGGGGTTACATTTGATGGTATCAGAGCTGAGTTCTCGAGTAATTGGGAATGATTGTGTGTGTGGTTAAAGTATGTATGCTTTATATGCTTGTTGAGTGAAAGCATGATGTGTGAATTGTAAGTATGTTACAATTGTAGTCTGTGCTGTGGTGAAGCATGTTGTGGGTACCCATTGCCAAATCAAAGCTAATGAGATGATATTTTTTTTAATTGAAAATGAGCTTGAGTACTTGGATTGCTTACCTTGCTGGGCCTGACTTTGTTTATTTGCATTGTGATTGCCTTGTTAGAGTATGGCACCTCGTAGAGAGACGCGGGGTAATGTGCGAGCTACGGCTCAGAACGAGAATGAGAATGATGAGAATGTTGAGAGTGCGGTGGATTTACCTCCTCCACCTGGTGGTGGTGGTGCTGGGGGTGAAGGAACTGGAGCTGCAGCTGGTGCTGGGGTCGCTGGACCTGAGGCTGGTCAGGGGCAAGCTGTTCCTGACATGACAGTGTTGATACAAGCTATTGCTAGAGCTTTTCAAGCAGCAGTAGCTGGAGCTCAAGGAGCTGGGCATCAGGGAGATGCTGGAGTTAGACTACCCTTGGAGAGTTTGCGCAGTCTAGGAGGGACTGAGTTCAGGGGTTTGTCTGCTGAAGGTTCGGAATCTTGGTTAGAATGTACCAAGAGAATCTTGGGTCAGATGAGTTGCACTGATGTGCAAAAGCTGGGCTGTGTAGTATCATTGTTGCAAGATGATGCTTACACTTGGTGGACTACCTCTATCACTGGGATGGCGGAAGCTGACGTAACTTGGACGTTCTTTCAGAACGCGTTCAAGAGAAGGTATCTAGGTGTGAGGTACCTAGATGAAAAGAAGAGGGAGTTCATGTAACCCCCTTAACCCGGCCTAGACGGTTGACCCGAATTAAGAAAGTCACACGGGGAAAACCAAAGTCAACCCGAAAGTCAACCTTGATTAACGACCTTTTTTTTTCTTTTTAAACTTGTCTACATGCATATTAATCCTTAGATATGATCATACAACATCATACTCAAAGATCATAAACATCAGAGATCAAACAGGGATCCAATTGAACAAATTACATCTTTAGGGACCAAATTGTAATTTCTGATATATATATAAGGACTTAACCCAAATTAAAGTTACCAACTTGAAATTAATCAGGTTTCATGCTTCTCTGTGAAAATTTCAGCTCAAAAGGACTTCCCAAACTCATACAATTGCACAAACAAGATTCAGAACCAAAATGCAAACAATTCAAAACATAAAACTGCCAATGTCAGCCCCTAACGGTCACCCGTTCCGAAACAGGCAGAGCCCGTTTCGAAACGCGGGGCCGTTCCGCAACGCGTACTGCAACACGGGCTGACAGTAGCCAACCGTTTCGGAACGGTCCCTCCCGTTCCGGACGCCTGGGCTTGTTTAAGGCACCCGTTCCGAAACGGTAGGTACTGTTCCGGAACACCCTGCACAGATTACCCCAAAATGCATACTTAAACATGCAATTAAACATCCAATCATGCTCCAAATGCCACCAAACTTTACCAACATGCAATTCAACATATATGAGACATACTTGCATCAACAATTCATCAAAACATCAACATATGTGAAAAACCCCAAATCTATAGGCATGCTTCCTACACAAGCAACCATTCAAGCATAAACTTCCAATTCAAGCATATAATGGCCAACCACAAAAACCAGCATTCTCAACAACATTCAATATACTTAGGGAGTACAAAACATCTCCCAAAACATACACATAGGTCCCCCGTTGCCAAATTACCAAAAGCTAAATGTACTTAAGAAAACCTTCCATACTTTGAGCTTTACTTCCACTTGAATGCTTGCATTCCTTGCTGCCCTCAAAGTACTTTAATGTTCTGCATTATTGATTTGAGAAAACAAAGAGAGAGCGTAAGCAAAAGCTTAGTGAGGAATGCTCAATAAAACCATTCAATAATGCATTTATAAAACACTTTATAAGTCATGCTTCAAATCATCATTTACACATGCTCAAAAGCATACTTAAACATGCATCTCATGCTTCATATCATAACATGTCATATTGGCCACAAGTGATAAGTTCCATTTCTTTAAAAACAAGTTCATCAACTTTCACCCCAAGGACTTTTAAACACCTTGGCCCCAAGGACTTTTAAACACCTTGGCCCATGGACTTTTAACCACCATGGAAAGGACCACACAAGGACTTTTAACCACCTTTGTGTCCGTATCAAGTTTCACCCCAAGGACTTTTAAACACCTTGGCCCCAAGGACTTTTAAACACCTTGGCCCCATGGACTTTTAAACACCATGGAAAGGACCACACAAGGACTTTTAACCACCTTTGTGTCCGTAGCAAGAATCATCCAAGGACTTTTAACCACCTCGATGTTCTTAAGTAAACAAGGCTCACTCAAGGACTTTTAACCACCTTAGTGACCTTAACCTTTGCAAAACATCACTTGCCAATATACATCATTATCATCAATTTATCCACTGTTTTAAAGCATTAAACCAAGCCATATTCATCATGCATTTAAAAGCATCAAACCACATTTAATCAATGTTCAAAAACAAGGAACTCTTACCTTGAGCTTCCTTCAACATATGGCTTACAAAAACAGCATTAACCATGCTAAATCATGCTTTCAAAACAGAGTTTAAAACATGCAATAAACCACATTGCACAACAATCAAATCATGGCCACCACTAGAGAGTATTTCCGAAAACTTACACTTGAGCTTAGCAAAGTTGTTTAGACTTAAACTAAGCTCCCAAGACATTGGTTTCAAAGCCGAAAACCCAATTTCACTCACCGATTCCACTTCGCCTCTTGCCGAAGCACCAAATCAAGCCTCCGGATCACCACCACTTGGATCCAAAGATGACTCCCCTGTTTTAACACATCAAAACAGTAGATTAATGCATCATCATGCATTAATATCCTCAATGAAAGCACCTAAACTCGCTGCTCTCATCCCCACTCCATTTTCGGCCACCAAACACAACTGAAAATGCATCCAAACCACTTCTCAACAAAGCCCAGCCATTAACCATCAAAACCTAACATCCTTTAACATCATTTAACATCTAAAAAGAACCTAATAACATCCTTATACCTCCAGCAACACCAGATCCACAAGATCACCTCAAAAACAATCAAGAATCACAAGCTAAACTTAGGAAACCCAACCTATCCGGGATTGCATCAATCAAAACTCAATTCCTTATCAATTTAGAGTTCAAATAACATCAAAAACACATCTCAAATCACAGATTTAACAGATCAAACGAAAATCATCAAAAATCACCAAATCTTGCATTATAAGCCAAGATCCATTTCACAACTTAAAAGCCTTTAATAAAACATCAATTAAGGATTGAAAACTTAGGAATTTCAGTAAAGAACTGATAGTTTAGAGGAGAAGGACGTTCTTACCTCCAAACTTGAGTTTCTCCTCTTTTTGGAATCAAAAACCTTGATGAATCAAGTAGCAAATGATGAGGTTTTGTAGATATGATGACTAGGAATCAAAAGAGAGTTGAAAGGAGAGATTTAGGTGAGAAAATCAGAAACAATTCTCTGGAAAGAAAGTGTTTGGGTTGAGAGAAAATGAGAGAAAAGAAAATAGGAAGTTAGTTATCAAAATGGCCAAAATGGCTTTCCCTCCTCTTTTGATATGTTTTAAAATCAGAATATAGCTTAAAATATCTTAGAAAAAATCTGGAGAAACTATTTTTGGAATAATAGCTCCTTAAAGATTCAAAGTTTGAACCCTTTCTAAAACAGTCACAAAACTTTCAAAAATTACATTTTGGTCACTAGCCAAAATGTCACCCTTCCAAAACTCATTTTCCAAAATTGATTTCACAGTTCACTTAATTATATTAAAAGATGATTTTAGATCATTTTTCCATAATTTTAATGCAACCCGAACTAGGCTTTCCTAAATTCACCCTTTTAGATTCGAACAGCACTTTGACCAAACCGGTCAACGCCCAAAACTTCTAAGCCCAAAACCGGGGCGTTACAACTCTCCCCCCCTTAAGAAATTTCTTCCCCGAAATTTACCTGAAGGAAAGAGAGAAGGAAACTGCTTCAATATGTCTTCCTTCCGCTCCCACGTGGCTTCCTCAACACCTCGATGCTTCGACAGCACCTTCACCAACTCAATGGTCTTGCCACGAAGAACCTTGCTATCCGAATCCAGAAGGATCACATGCGAAGGATCAGATCTATACTTCCGGAGCATAGAAACATGGAACACATCATGAATCTTCTCCAACTCTTGAGGTAACCTCAGCTTGTACGCAACATGACCCACACGCTCAACCACCTCGTATGGTCCAATGTACCTAGGGCTCAACTTACCCTTCCGGCCAAACCTCATCACCTTTTTGCAAGGCGAAACCTTTAAGAACACACGGTCACCCACCGCATACTCAATCTCTTTACGCTTCAAATCCGCGTAAGACTTTTGCCGATCAGAGGCAGCCTTCAACTGCTCACAAATGAGCTTTACCTTCTCTGTGGTCCCTTTCAACAAAGCCGGCATCGAAACCAACTTTTGACCAGTTTCAGCCCAACACAGCGGAGTCCTACACTTCCTCCCGTACAAAGCCTCATAAGGTGCCATTTGTATACTTGCCTGATAACTATTGTTATAAGCAAACTCAACCAAAGGCAGATGCTTCTCCCAAGAACCTTGGAACTCAATCACGCAGCACCTCAACATATCCTCCAAAATCTGGATAACTCGCTCAGACTGACCATCCGACTGAGGATGATAGGATGTACTGAAATGCAACCTTGTACCCAGAGCTTGATGCAAACACTGCCAGAAACGCGATGTGAACCTCGGATCCCTATCCGACACAATCGACTTAGGCACACCATGCAGCCGCACAATCTCAGCAATGTACAGCTCTGCCAACTTATCCAAAGAAAACGTGGTATGCACAGGCAGGAAATGCGTACACTTCGTTAGGCGATCCACAATCACCCAAACAGAATTCTTCTTCGAGGGAGACAAAGGTAAACCAGATACAAAATCCATGGTAACCCTTTCCCACTTCCATTCAGGGATTTTCAACGGTTGCAACAACCCTGAAGGAACCTGATGCTCAGCCTTAACTCGCTGACACACCAAACACTTGCTCACAAACTCCGCAACATCCTTCTTCAAACCCACCCAATAGTACTCATCACGAAGATCACGATACATCTTGGTACTACCAGGGTGCATAGCAAAAGGACTACTATGACCTTCAGTCAGAATAGCACGCCTCAACTCAGCATCAGCAGGCACTACCATCCGACTCCCAAAACACAACACACCATCATCATTAAAGCAGAAATCCGAAGGTCTACCCTCCGCGATATCCTGAACATGAGACACCAAGGAATCATCCAGCAACTGCTTATCCTTGATCAACTGAACCAAAGATGGTTTCACTTGCAACTCAGCAACAAGACCACCATCTTGCGATATGCTCAAGCTAGCAAACATAGCCCTCAGCTCAACAGCTACTTTCCTACTCAAGGCATCCGCAACAACATTAGCTTTTCCAGGATGATACTCAATCGTCAGATCATAATCCTTGAGCAACTCTAACCAACGCCGCTGCCTAAGATTCAACTCCTTCTGAGACATCAGATACCTCAAACTCTTGTGATCTGTGTACACAATACACTTCTCACCATACAGATAATGTCTCCAGATCTTCAGAGCAAAAACCACTGCAGCCAGCTCAATATCATGCGTAGGGTAATTGCGCTCATGCACTTTCAACTGCCGCGATGCATAAGCCACCAGCTTACCCTCCTGCATCAGCACACACCCCAAACCAACATAGGATGCATCACTGTAAACCACAAACTCTTTCCCTAATTCAGGCTGAATCAAGATAGGAGCTTGCGTCAAAGCCGCCTTAAGCTTCTCAAAAGCCTGCTGTCTCGCTTCCGTCCACACATACTTAACATCCTTTTGCAACAGCTTCGTCAAAGGAGCAGCAATCTTGGAAAAACCGTCCACAAACCTACGGTATTATCCCGCAAAACCAAGGAAACTACGGACCTCATGAACAGACTTAGGAACTTTCCAATTCATCACCTCCTCAATCTTCTGAGGATCAACACGAATACCCTCAGCTGAGACCACATGCCCAAGAAACACCACCTCCTTAAGCCAGAACTCACACTTGCTCAGCTTAGCATAGAGCTGATTCTCCAACAAAGCCTGCAGCACAATCCTCAAATGCTCTTCATGCTCCTCCTCAGTACGTGAGTACACGAGGATATCATCAATGAATACCACAACGAACTTGTCCAGGTATTCATGAAACACACGATTCATCATGTCCATGAAAGCAGCAGGAGCATTTGTCAAACCAAACGGCATCACAAGGAACTCATAATGGCCATACCTTGTCCTGAAAGCTGTCTTAGGCACATCCACATCCTTCACCTTCAACTGATAATACCCTGACCTCAAGTCAATCTTAGAGAACACATCAGCTCCCCGAAATTGATCAAAGAGATCATCAATTCTCGGCAAAGGATACCGATTCTTGATAGTCAACTTGTTCAGCTGACGGTAATCAATGCACATTCTCATAGTGCCATCCTTCTTCTTCACAAACAAGACCGGTGCTCCCCAAGGTGACACACTCGGCCGGATGAAACCACGATCAAGCAACTCTTGCAACTGCGTCTTCAGCTCCTTCAGCTCCTTAGGTGCCCTTCTATAAGGAGTAATGGACACAGGAGTTGTATTCTCATACAGCTCAATTCCAAACTCCACCTCGCGGTTAGGAGGTAAACCAGACAACTCCTCAGGAAACACACCAGGAAACTCCTTCACAACTCTGATATCTTGCACCCTCAACTCTTTAGAGCTAGGATTCATCACAAAAGCTAGATAGGATTCGCAACCTTGCCTCAGCATCCTGCTCGCCTCCAAGGTAGACACCACATTGGCAAGAAACTTCACATTCTCACCAACCACAACAACTTCATAATCATCCGCAAGCTTAAGCGAAACTCGCTTGTTTTCACAATCCACAACAGCACGATGCTCAGCAAGCCAATCCATACCTAGGATTACATCAAAACCATAAAAGGGCAACTCCATAAGATCAACATGAAAAACATGTTCTTGAACAACCAAGGGACACCTTCTATAAAGCTTTCGAGTCACAACAGTCTCACCAAAAGAACTAGTGACACGAACACCAACATCCAAAGACTCAACAGGCAAACCAAGCAATTCAGCATGCTCACGCAAAATATATGAATGCGTAGATCCAGAATCTATCAAAGAAAGCAATGACAAGGATTGCAAAGTAAAGGTACCTGCAATCAGATCCGCATCATTCCTTCCCTCACGCTGAGCATACACCCTCGCTTGGCCTCCAGCTTCAGGCTGAATAGCCACAACATGAGCCACTCCACGACCACCTTCCTCTCTCCTCTGGAAATTACCACAGCCGCGCCCACGACCTCTCTGCGGTGCAGCAACAACAGGAGCACGCACTTGATCACCAGCCAACCTAGGACAATCTCGCCTCAAATGGTCTGCGGATCCACAATTCCAACACCCATTACCAGCTGCCGCAATAGGAGCTTGCACCTCTCTCACAGCACGAGGACAGTCACGCTTCATGTGACCACGTGAACCACAGATCCAACAAGCACTCGGATCAGCTCTAGCATTGCCTCCTCTAGCAGGTGCACCACCACCTCTCTTAGCTGAAGACTGATACTTCTGATCACGTCCCCTCTTGTTCTGTCCACCTCCGGAACTATACTCAGCAGCTCTCTTACCAGAACTTGCTCCAGCACCTTTCGCAGATAAACCCAAGTTCATCTCAATGTCCTTGGCTCGGCCCACCAACACATCAAAATCATCATACTCGGTGGCCAGCACATACATTTTCACATCCGTCACTAAGCTATAACGGAACCTCTCGCACCTTGCCCGCTCATCAGGTACCAGCTCAGGTGCATACTGACTGAGTCGCACAAACTGTACTTCATACTCAGCCACACTCATGCTCCCTTGGGTAAGAGACATGAATTCACGCTTCTTCTCATCAAGGTATCTCACACCAAGATATCTCCGCTTGAACACATTCTGGAAGAATGTCCAAGTCACATCAGCTTCAACCATCCCAGCTATGGTGGTCGTCCACCGCATATACGCATCATCCTGCAGCAAGGATACAACACAACCCAGCTTTTGCACATCCGTGCAGCTCATCTGACCCAAGATTCGCTTGGTACTCTCTAGCCAAGCTTCAGAACTCTCAGCAGACATACCCCTGAACTCAATCCCACCAAGACTGCGTAAGCGCTCCAAAGGTAGTCTAACACCAGCATCTCCCTGATGCCCAGCTCCTTGAGCTCCGGCTACTGCTGCTCGGAAAGCACCCGCAATAGCTTATACCAACATAGACATATCAGGCATAGCTTGCCCCTGACCAACCTCTGGTCCAGCAGCTCCAGCACCAGCTGCAGCTTCAGCTCTTTCACCCTCAGCACCACCACCAGGTGGAGGAGGAGGTATCACCGCACTACCCGTGTTTTCCTCATTCTCGTTCTCATTAGGAGTCGTAGCTCGCACATTACCTCGTAACTCTCTACGTGGTGCCATACTTTTACCATGCAATCACAATGCAAATAAAACGAAGTCAGGCCCAGCAAGGTAAGCAATCCAAGTATTCAAGCTCAATTTCATTCAAAATCAACACCATTTCATTAGCTTTTATTTGGCAATGGGTACCCACAACATGCTACATCACAGCATACATCTCAATTGCATCCAAATCACAAGCCACTAAATATGCTTTCGATCAACAAGCATACAAGGTACACATACTTCAATCATGCACACATTCATTCCCAATTACTTGAGAACTCAGCTCTGATACCACCAAATGTAACCCCCTTAACCCGGCCTAGACGGTTGACCCGAATTAAGAAAGTCACACGGGGAAAACCAAAGTCAACCCGAAAGTCAACCTTGATTAACGACCCTTTTTTTTCTTTTTAAACTTGTCTAGATGCATATTAATCCTTAGATATGATCATACAACAGCATACTCAAAGATCATAAACATCAGAGATCAAACAGGGATCCAATTGAACAAATTACATCTTTAGGGACCAAATTGTAATTTCTGATATATATATATAAGGACTTAACCCAAATTAAAGTTACCAACTTGAAATTAATCAGGTTTCATGCTTCTCTGTGAAAATTTCAGCTCAAAAGGACTTCCCAAACTCATACAATTGCACAAACAAGATTCAGGACCAAAATGCAAACAATTCAAAACATAAAACAGCCAATGTCAGCCCCTAACGGTCACCCGTTCCGAAACAGGCAGAGCCCGTTTCGAAACGCGGGGCCGTTCCGCAACGCGTACCGCAACACGGGCTGACAGTAGCCAACCGTTTCGGAACGGTCCCTCCCGTTCCGGACGCCTGGGCTTGTTTAAGGCACCCGTTCCGAAACGGTAGGTACTGTTCCGGAACACCCTGCACAGATTACCCCAAAATGCATACTTAAACATGCAATTAAACATCCAATCATGCTCCAAATGCCACCAAACTTTACCAACATGCAATTCAACATATATGAGACATACTTGCATCAACAATTCATCAAAACATCAACATATGTGAAAAACCCCAAATCTATAGGCATGCTTCCTACACAAGCAACCATTCAAGCATAAACTTCCAATTCAAGCATATAATGGCCAACCACAAAAACCAGCATTCTCAACAACATTCAATATACTTAGGGAGTACAAAACATCTCCCAAAACATACACATAGGTCCCCCGTTGCCAAATTACCAAAAGCTAAATGTACTTAAGAAAACCTTCCATACTTTGAGCTTTACTTCCACTTGAATGCTTGCCTTCCTTGCTGCCCTCAAAGTACTTTAATGTTCTGCATTATTGATTTGAGAAAACAAAGAGAGAGCGTAAGCAAAAGCTTAGTGAGGAATGCTCAATAAAACCATTCAATAATGCATTTATAAAACACTTTATAAGTCATGCTTCAAATCATCATTTACACATGCTCAAAAGCATACTTAAACATGCATCTCATGCTTCATATCATAACATGTCATATTGGCCACAAGTGATAAGTTCCATTTCTTTAAAAACAAGTTCATCAACTTTCACCCCAAGGACTTTTAAACACCTTGGCCCCAAGGACTTTTAAACACCTTGGCCCATGGACTTTTAACCACCATGGAAAGGACCACACAAGGACTTTTAACCACCTTTGTGTCCGTATCAAGTTTCACCCCAAGGACTTTTAAACACCTTGGCCCCAAGGACTTTTAAACACCTTGGCCCCATGGACTTTTAAACACCATGGAAAGGACCACACAAGGACTTTTAACCACCTTTGTGTCCGTAGCAAGAATCATCCAAGGATTTTTAACCACCTTGATGTTCTTAAGTAAACAAGGCTCACTCAAGGACTTTTAACCACCTTAGTGACCTTAACCTTTGCAAAACATCACTTGCCAATATACATCATTATCATCAATTTATCCACTGTTTTAAAGCATTAAACCAAGCCATATTCATCATGCATTTAAAAGCATCAAACCACATTTAATCAATGTTCAAAAACAAGGAACTCTTACCTTGAGCTTCCTTCAACATATGGCTTACAAAAACAGCATTAACCATGCTAAATCATGCTTTCAAAACAGAGTTTAAAACATGCAATAAACCACATTGCACAACAATCAAATCATGGCCACCACTAGAGAGTATTTCCGAAAACTTACACTTGAGCTTAGCAAAGTTGTTTAGACTTAAACTAAGCTCCCAAGACATTGGTTTCAAAGCCGAAAACCCAATTTCACTCACCGATTCCACTTCGCCTCTTGCCGAAGCACCAAATCAAGCCTCCGGATCACCACCACTTGGATCCAAAGATGACTCCACTGTTTTAACACATCAAAACAGTAGATTAATGCATCATCATGCATTAATATCCTCAATGAAAGCACCTAAACTCGCTGCTCTCATCCCCACTCCATTTTCGGCCACCAAACACAACCGAAAATGCATCCAAACCACTTCTCAACAAAGCCCAGCCATTAACCATCAAAACCTAACATCCTTTAACATCATTTAACATCTAAAAAGAACCTAATAACATCCTTATACATCCAGCAACACCAGATCCACAAGATCACCTCAAAAACAATCAAGAATCACAAGCTAAACTTAGGAAACCCAACCTATCCGGGATTGCATCAATCAAAACTCAATTCCTTATCAATTTAGAGTTCAAATAACATCAAAAACACATCTCAAATCACAGATTTAACAGATCAAACGAAAATCATCAAAAATCACCAAATCTTGCATTATAAGCCAAGATCCATTTCACAACTTAAAAGCCTTTAATAAAACATCAATTAAGGATTGAAAACTTAGGAATTTCAGTAAAGAACTGATAGTTTAGAGGAGAAGGACGTTCTTACCTCCAAACTTGAGTTTCTCCTATTTTTGGAATCAAAAACCTTGATGAATCAAGTAGCAAATGATGAGGTTTTGTAGATATGATGATTAGGAATCAAAAGAGAGTTGAAAGGAGAGATTTAGGTGAGAAAATCAGAAACAATTCTCTGGAAAGAAAGTGTTTGGGTTGAGAGAAAATGAGAGAAAAGAAAATAGGAAGTTAGTTATCAAAATGGCCAAAATGGCTTTCCCTCCTCTTTTGATATGTTTTAAAATCAGAATATAGCTTAAAATATCTTAGAAAAAAAATCTGGAGAAACTACTTTTGGAATAATAGCTCCTTAAAGATTCAAAGTTTGAACCCTTTCTAAAACAGTCACAAAACTTTCAAAAATTACATTTTGGTCACTAGCCAAAATGTCACCCTTCCAAAACTCATTTTCCAAAATTGATTTCACAATTCACTTAATTATATTAAAAGATGATTTTAGATCATTTTTCCATAATTTTAATGCAACCCGAACTAGGCTTTCCTAAATTCACCCTTTTAGATTCGAACAGCACTTTGACCAAACCGGTCAACGCCCAAAACTTCTAAGCCCAAAACCGGGGCGTTACAGTTCATGTCTCTTACCCAGGGGAGCATGTCTGTGGCTGAGTATGAAGTACAGTTTGTTTGACTCAGTCAATACGCACCTGAGCTTGTTCCGGATGAGCGAGCGAGGTGTGAAAGGTTCCGTTATGGTTTGGTGACAGATGTAAAGATGTATGTGCTGGCTACCGAGTATGATGATTTTGATGTGCTGGTGGGCCGAGCAAAGGATATTGAGATAAACTTGGGTTTATCTGCTAGAAGTGCTGGGTCAAGTGCTGGTAAGCGAGCTGCTGAATATAGTTCCGGTGGTGGACGGAACAAGAGGGGACATGATCAGAAGTATCAGTCCTCAGCTAGGCGAGGTGGTGGTGCGCCTGCTCGGGGAGGCAATGCTAGAGTTGATCCGAGTGCATGTTGGACATGTGGTTCGCGTGGCCATATGAAACGTGATTGTCCTCGAGCTGTGAGGGAGGTGCAAGCTCCTGTTGTGGCGGCTGGTAATGCGTGCTGGAACTGTGGATCTGCGGATCATATGAGGAGAGAGTGTCCTATGTTGGCTGGTGGCCAAGTGCGTGCTCCTGTTGTTGCTGCACCACAGAGAGGTCGTGGGCGCGGCCGTGGTAATTTTTAGCGGAGAGAGGAAGGTGGTCAGGGCGTGGCTCATGTTGTGGCTATTCAACCTGAGGGTGGCGGCCAAGCCAGGGTGTATGCTCAGCGAGAGGGAAGGAATGACGCGGATGTGATCGCAGGTACTTTTACTTTGCAATCCTTGTCATTACTTTCCTTGATTGATTCTGGATCTACGCACTCATACATATTGCGTGAGCATGCTGAATTGCTTGGTTTGCCTGTTGAGTCTTTGGATGTTGGTGTGCGTGTCACTAGTTCTTTTGGTGAGACTGTTGTGACTCAAAAGCTTTATAGAAGATGTCCTTTGGTTGTTCAAGATAATGTTTTTCATGTTGACTTTATGGAGTTGCCTTTCTATGGTTTTGATGTGATCCTTGGTATTGATTGGCTTGCTGAGCATCGAGCTGTTGTGGATTGTGAGAATAAGCGAGTTTCGTTGAAGCTTGCGGATGATTATGAGGTGGTTGTGGTTAGTGAGAATGTGAAGTTTCTTGCCAATGTGGTGTCTACGTTGGAGGCGAGCCGGATGCTGAGGCAAGGTTGTGAAGCTTACCTAGCTTTTGTGATGAATCCTAGCTCTAAGGAGTTGCGTGTGCAAGATATCAGGATTGTGAAGGAGTTTCCTGGTGTGTTTCCTGAGGAGTTGCCTGGTTTACCTCCTAATCGCGAGGTGGAGTTTGGGATTGAGCTGTATGAGAATACAACTCCTGTGTCCATTACCCCTTATCGAATGGCACCTAAGGAGCTGAAAGAGCTGAAGACGCAGTTGCAAGAGTTGCTTGATCGTGGTTTCATTCGGCCGAGTGTGTCGCCTTGGGGTGCACCGGTCTTGTTTGTGAAGAAGAAGGATGGCACTATGAGAATGTGCATTGATTATCGTCAGCTGAACAAGTTGACTATCAAGAATCGGTATCCTTTGCCGAGGATTGATGATCTCTTTGATCAATTTCGGGGAGCAGCTGTGTTCTCTAAGATTGACTTGAGGTCAGGGTATTACCAGTTGAAGGTAAAGGATGTGGATGTGCCTAAGACAGCTTTCAGGACGAGGTATGGGCATTATGAGTTTCTTGTGATGCCGTTTGGGTTAACGAATGCTCCTGCAACTTTCATGGACATGATGAATCGTGTATTTCATGAATACCTGGATAAGTTTGTTGTGGTGTTCATTGATGATATCCTTGTGTACTCGCGTACTGAGGAGGAGCATGAAGAGCATTTGAGGATTGTATTGCAAGCTTTGTTGGAGAATCAGCTTTATGCTAAGCTGAGCAAGTGTGAGTTCTGGTTAAGTGAAGTGGTGTTTCTTGGGCATGTGGTTTCTGCCGAAGGGATTCGTGTCGATCCTCAGAAGATTGAGGCAGTGATGAATTGGAAGGTTCCTAAGTCTGTTCATGAGGTTCGTAGTTTCCTTGGTTTGGCGGGATACTACCGGAGGTTTGTGGATGGGTTTTCTAAGATTGCTGCACCTTTGACGAAGTTGTTGCAGAAGGATGTTAAGTATGAGTGGACGGAAGCGAGACAGCAGGCTTTTGAGAAGCTTAAGGCAGCTTTGACGCAAGCTCCTATCTTTGTTCAGCCTGAATCAGGGAAGGAGTTTGTGGTGTATAGTGATGCGTCCTATGTTGGTTTAGGATGTGTGTTGATGCAAGAGTGTAAGGTGGTGGCTTATGCATCGCGGCAGTTGAAGGTGCATGAGCGCAATTATCCTACGCATGATATTGAGCTGGCTGCGGTGGTTTTTGCTTTGAAGATCTGGAGACATTACCTGTATGGTGAGAAGTGTACTGTGTACACGGATCACAAGAGTTTGAAGTATCTGATGTCTCAGAAGGAGTTGAATCTTAGGCAGCGACTTTGGGTGGAGTTGCTCAAGGATTATGATTTGACGATTGAGTATCACCCTGGAAAAGCTAATGTTGTAGCTGATGCCTTGAGTAGGAAGGTAGCTTTTGAGTTGAGGGCTATGTTTGCCAGTTTGAGTATTTCGCGTGATGGTGGTCTTGTGGTTGAGTTGCAAATGAAACCATCTTTGGTTCAGTTGATCAAGGAAAAGCAGTTGCTGGATGATTCCTTGGTACCGCATGTTCAGGATATCGCGGAGGGTAGGCCTTCGGATTTCTGTTTTAATGATGATGGTGTGTTGTGTTTTGGGAGTCGGATAGTAGTGCCCAATGATACTGAGTTGAGGCGTGCTATTCTGACTGAAGGTCATAGTAGTCCTTTTGCTATGCACCCAAGTAGTACTAAGATGTATCGAGATCTTCGTGATGAGTACTATTGGGTGGGTTTGAAGAAGGATGTTGCTGAGTTTGTGAGAAAGTGCATGGTGTGTCAGCGAGTAAAGGCTGAGCATCAGGTTCCTTCAGGGTTGTTGCAACCGTTGAGAATCCCTGAATGGAAGTGGGAAAGGATTACCATGGATATTGTATCTGGTTTACCCTTGTCACCAACGAAGAAGAATTCGGTGTGGGTGATTGTGGATCGCCTGACGAAGTGTGCGCATTTCTTGCCTGTGCATACTACGTATTCTTTGGATAAGCTTGCGGAGCTGTACATTGCTGAGATTGTGCGGCTGCATGGTGTGCCAAAGTCGATTGTGTCGGATAGGGATCCGAGGTTTACATCGCGGTTCTGGCAGTGTTTGCACCAAGCTTTGGGTACACGGTTGAATTTCAGTACATCTTATCATCCTCAGTCGGATGGTCAGTCCGAGCGTGTTATCCAGATTTTGGAGGATATGTTGAGGTGCTGCGTGATTGAGTTTCAGGGCTCTTGGGAGAAACATTTGCCTTTGGTAGAGTTTGCTTATAACAATAGTTATCAGGCAAGTATTCAAATGGCACCTTATGAGGCTTTGTACGGGAGGAAGTGTAGGAGTCCTCTTTGTTGGACTGAAACAGGTCAGAAGTTGGTTTCGATGCCGGCTTTGTTGAAAGGAACCACCGAGAAGGTGAAGCTCATTTGTGAGCGTTTGAAGGCAGCTTCTGATCGGCAAAAGTCTTACGCGGATTTGAAGCGTAAGGAGATTGAGTATACGGTGGGTGACCGTGTGTTTTTGAAGGTTTCGCCTTGGAAAAAAGTGACGAGGTTTGGTCGTAAGGGTAAGTTGAGCCCTAGATACATTGGACCGTACGAGGTGGTTGAGCGTGTGGGTCCTCTGGCGTACAAGTTGAGGTTACCTCAAGAGTTGAAGAAGATTCATGATGTATTTCATGTTTCTATGCTTCGGATGTGATGCCTATGGAAGAAGTGGAATTGAATCCGGATTTGACCTATGATGAGGAACCGGTGAAGGTTCTGGATTCGGATAGCCAGGTTCTTCGTGGGAAGACCATTGAGTTGGTGAAGGTGTTGTGGAAGCACCGTGGTGTTGAGGAAGCCACGTGGGAACGGAAGGATGACATGCTGAAGCAGTTCCCGTATCTCTTTCCTTCAGGTAAATTTCGAGGACGAAATTTCTTAAGGGGGGGAGAGTTGTAACGCCCCGGTTTTGGGCTTAGGAGTTTTGGGTTTCGGACCGGTTCGGTCGGATCGCGGTTCGAATATATAAGAGTGAATTTAGGAAAACCTAGTTCGGGTTGCATTAAAAATATGGAAAAATGTCTTAAAATCCTCTTTTATTATATATAAGGGTTTGGTGAAATCAATTTTACAAAATGAGGTTTGGAAGTGTGACATTTTGGTTAGTGACCAAAATGTAAATTTCGAAAACTGTGAGACTGTTTTAAAAAGGATTGAAACTTTGAATCTTTAAGGAGCTATTTACCCAATGGGAGTTTCTCCAGATTTTTCTAAGATATTAAATGATTAATTAAAGGTTTTTAAATAAAACTAAAAGGAGGGAAGACATTTTGGGCATTTCCAACTAACTTCCTAAAATTTGATTTCCATTTTCTCTCATCTTTTCACTCAAACCAAACACTTTTCTCCAGAGCTTTTCCTTCTGATTTTGATGTCCAAACATGAGAATATAATCCTCTTTTGATCTCTAATCATCTCTTCAACAAAACCTCACCATTTGCTAATTGGATTTTCAAGATTTTGGTTCTAAAAAGGGAGAAACTCAAGTTTGGAGGTAAGAACGTCCTTCTCCTCTGAACTCTCAGTTCTTTACTGAAATTCATAAGTTCTCAATCCTTGATTTATGTTTTATAAAAGGTTTTATAGATGTATTCTTGATTTTGGCTTTTAAATGCAAGATTTGATTGATTTTGATGAAATTTCGTATGATCTGATTGGGCAGTGTTTTGAGGTGTCAATTTGATGTTAAATGAATGTTAAATTGATGTGAAATTGAGGTTTAATAAATGTAATCCCGGATAGGTTGAATTTCCTAAGTTTAGCTTGTGTTCTTGGTTGTTTTTGGAGTGATCTTGATGATCTGTTATAGCTGGAGGTATAAGGGTTTGATTAGATCCTTTTTGGATGTTAATTCATGTTTAAGGATGTTTGGATTTGATGGATCTTGGCTGGGTAGTTTGTGGAGTTGTTTGGATGCATTTTCGGTTGTGTTTGGTAGCCGAAAATGGAGTGTGATTGAGAGCAGCGGGTTTAGGTGCTTTCATTGAGGATATTAATGCATGATGATGCATTAATCTACTGTTTTGATGTGTTTAAAACAGGGGAGTCATCTTTGGATCCTAGTGGTGTTGATCCGGAAGCTTGATTGGTGTTTCGGCAAGAGGCGAAACGGAATCGGTGAGTGGATTTTGGATTTCAGCTATGAAACCAATGTTTTGAAGGTTTGGGAGCTTAGTTTAAGTCTAAGCAACTTAGCTAAGCTCAAGAGTAAGTTTTCGGAAAAACTCTCTTGACGATGAACCATGGATTGGTTGTATGCAATGTGGTTTGTTTGCATGTTTTAAATCCTGTTTTGAAAGCATATTTAGCATGTTTATTTGCTGGGATTGTAAGCCATGTGTTGAAGGATGCTCAAGGTAAGAGATCCTTGTTTTTGAACATTGTCTTAATGTGGTTTGATGCTTAAAGATGCGTGATGTTTATGGCTTTGTTAAATGCTTTAGAACAGTGGAATATTGTTGTTAATGATGTATATTGGCAAATGATGGTTAAGGTCACAAAGGTGGTTAAAAGTCCTTGTGTGAGCCTTGTTTATTTAAGAACAACATGGTGTTTAAAAGTCCATGGTTGGTTCTTGGTTAAGGTTCAAGGTGGTTTAAATTCCTTGTGTAAGTCTTGTTTATTTAAGAACAACATGGTGTTTAAAAGTCCATGGTTGGTTCTTGGTTAAGGTTCAAGGTGGTTAAAATTCCTTGTGTAAGCCTTGTTATTTAAGAACACCAAGGTGTTTAAAAGTCCTTGGGAGATTCTTGTTAAGGACACAAAGGTGTTTAAAAGTCCTTGTGTCGTCCTTGCCATGGTGTTTAAAAGTCCATGGGGTTAAGGACACAATGGTGTTTAAAAGTCCATGTGTGGTCCTTGGAAAGTGTAAGATCACAATGGTGTTTAAAAGTCCATGTGTGGATCTTATGTTGAATGTATCACTTGTTGCCAATATGACATGTTATGAACTTGAAGCATGTATTGCTTGTTTTCAATGCTTATGAGCATGTACAAATGATGATTGGATTTAAGGGTTATAAATGTGTTTTGTAAATGCATTATTGTGTGGTTTTAAATGAGCATTCCTCACTAAGCTTTTGCTTACGCTCTCTCTCTTTTCTTAAACCAATAATGCAGAGCATTAAAGTGCATTGAGGGCAGCAAGGTGGTGAAGAATCCAAGTGGTGAACTAAGCTCAAGTATGGTGAAGGTTCTTAAACACTATTAGCTTTTGGCATTTGGCAATGGGAACCTATGTTGTTGTTTTGGGAGATGTTTTGGGCTCCCTAAGTTGGTTTTATGATGTTATTAATGTTGGAGCTTGTAATTGGCCTTTATGAGATGGTTTGGTATTTTGATGCTTGAATGGTTTGCTAAGTAGGAAGCATGCCTATAGATTTGGGGATTTTCATAATTGTTGCCATGTTGATGTTTGGTTGATACAATTATGTTCCTTGTATGTTGAATGACTTGCTGGTATAATTTGGTTGCTTTTGGAGCATGTTTGTTAAGTCAATTGCATGATAAACCAACAAATTTTCTGCAATCTAGGCAGCCTGTTTCGGAACAGGTGCTACCGTATCGGAACGGGGGACTGAATGGCCTGGGTGTTCCGAAACGGGAGGCACTGTTCCGGAACGGTTTGGGCTCTGCCAGGCCATGTTTCGGTACCAGTTTCGGAACGGTCCCGTGTTTCGGAACGGGCCTTCCCTGTTCCGAAACACTCGACCGTTGGGCACTGAAATTGTTGGTTAAATGTTCTGAAATGTTTGCGTTTTGGTCCTGAAACTTGTTATTGCAATTGTATGAGTTTGAGATGTCCGTTTGAGCTGAAATTTGGCAAAGAAGCATGAAAGATGATTAATTTCAAGTTGGTAACTTTAATTTGGGTTAAGTCCTTATAATTATCAGAATTTACAATTTGATCCCTTAAGTTGTAATTTGTGCAATTGGGTCCCTGGATGTTCTCTAATTGTTATGATGTCTGAATATGTTTATCTTGTGAACATATCTAGGGTTAACGTGCATCTAGACAAGATTAAAAAGAAAAAAAAGGGTCGTTAATCAAGGTTGACTTTCGGGTTGACTTTGGTTTTCCCCGTGTGATCTTCTTAATTCGGGTCGACCGTCTAGGCCGGGTTAAGGGGGTTACAAAGGTAGACATGTTTAGGCAATTTCCGCATCTTTTTCCTTCAGGTAAAATTTCAAGGACGAAATTTCCGAAGTGGGGGAGAGTTTTAACGCCCACATTTTTGGCCTAGGTGTTTTGCAAGTCGGGTTGGGCCGGTAGAACTGGTAATCAGATGTTCGAAATATTAAAGGGTTGTTTAGGGAAATCAAGGTTCGTGATGCGATAAAATATGATAAAAATTCCTAAAATCCTCTAAAATGATATTTAAGAGGTTCATTAAATCAATTTTTGCAAAACGGGTTTTTGAAAGTATACATTTTGGGCAGTGACCAAAATGTAAAGTTTTATAGTTGAGGAAAAAGTGTATTTTTGAAAAAATAGTCAAGATCTTAGAATCTTTAGGGAGCTAATTGACAATTAAGCCTTTTCTCTAATTTGACATGTGTTTTAAATGGTTTTATAAATATTAAAATGGCTTTAAGTTATTAATTAATTAATTAATTAATTAATAAGTTAGTTATTTTGGTTAAAAGATTTTTGACGATCTTTTCATTCTCGCCTTTTTACTTCCGCCAAACACTCTCCATTTGCTATCAAATTCTTGATTTTCTTCACTCTCAAATTCTCTCTTGATTTCAACCTTCATCGTTGTTATTTCTCTCAAAATTCTTCAAGATTTTTTTAAGCTAAACTTGCCAAATTAGAAGAGAAGCAAGGGTTGGAGGTAAAATTCGTGCTAACCCTCTAATCAAGGTTCTTTAATGAAATTCCAAATATATTTGGATTTTTATTCATGTTTTTAATTGAGGTTTTGTTGTTGGTTTGATAAAATGGTGAAATCTTGTTAGAAAAGATGGTTTTCATGTGATTATCGGAGGAGTCTTGATTTGATCAGTTTGAGATGGTATCTAAATGGGTTTTGAAAGGTTTATGGTGTTGAAATAGAGTCTTAACCATGTTAATCCTGAAATCCTTGAGATCTTTGGTTTTTAAGGTGTTTGTAGTTGGGTTTTTGGGGTGTAATTTGGAATCCAATTTTCTGGAGGTATAAGGATGGTTTTAGGTTGCTTTCGGATGTTGATTGGTTCTTAAAATGTGTTGGATGAGTTGGTAGATTGCTGGGCTGACTTTAGAGACCAATCGATTGAGTTTTCGATTGTATCGATTAGGTAAACTGATACTTTAGATCAAAGTTGTGGGTTTCCTTTTGAGTGTTGGTGTTTTGGATTCATTTTTATGCATTGAACCTATGTTTTAATGTGTTGAAAATAGGGGATAGTGTTCCGTAATTAAACGAAGTGATTTTGGAGGCTTCAGACGGGTGTTTGTTGCGTCGGCTAATGTGGTTTCGCACGTCGGTGAGTTGAACTTGGTTTTCCAGCATGGAAATGTTTTAGAAAAGGTTTTGGGATCTTAGAAAGAGCTTGAAATGCTAAACTAAGTTCGGAAGTAAGTGAGGGTAATTTCTCTCCCGGATTGAGCTAGTTTGAGCCTTTGACTGCATTTGATTTTAAATGTGTTTACATATTGTTTTAAAGCATGTTCTTGAGTATATAAATGTGTTTGATGATGCCATGTGGTTTAGGGATGCACAAGGTAAGTGATCCTTGTTTGCATGTGTTGATGCATGAGTTTTGAAGCATGGTTTAATACTTGAATTATGGCTTATCATGAATGTTTTGTAAAAACAATGAGGTATGCATGAAATGTGGATGATATTGGCAAGTGATGTTGACTAAAGTGTTTTGTAATTGAAATCGGATATAGTTAGTCAGCTATAGGATTGAGTGCACTATAAACAAGTCGCCTTGGATGTTGAGGGGTTGTGATTGTACCGAAAACTCCATCCATGTAACCCCCTTAGCCTGGTCTAGACGGTTAACCCGAACCGAGGTGATTACACGGGGAAAACCGAAGCCAACTCGTTAAAGTCGAATCCGGTTGACGACCCTTTTTTTCTTTTTATCTTTTGTAAATGCAACTTAAGTCCAATGTGATCACCAAAGAGCATAGGAAGAAACGGCACAACGATCAGATTTTGTTTAGGGGTTTAATTACTCAAACTAGACATTTAGGGATCAAATTGTAATTTCTGCAAACTACAACGACTTCTCTGATTTTAATGTTACCATTACTCAATCATTCATATTTCATGCTTCTCTGTAAATTTTCATCAAACTCCGACTAACCAATAAAATCAAAATTGCATTTGTGAAGATCAGGGACTAAAACGCAACGTTTCAAAACATCCCCAGCTAAGGTTTAACCAACTTAACGACCCACGTATCAATACACCTAAGGAGGGTATTGATACGCCCTCGATGGTCAAACTTCCCAAACTTTTGTCACCTTATCGTATCGGTACGCTGAGATACCGTATCGGTACGCCTTCGTCCAGTGACTAAAGAGGGTATCGATACGACCCCGTGTACCGGTACGCCCTCACAAATCAAGCAGGCCGTATCGATACGCTATGAGGTGTACCGATACGCTGCAGTATGTAATTGCCAAATATGCAACTTTTGAACCTCAACGACCAAACCAAACCACTCCAACATATAGCTAAACTTTTTTTCACACGAATATGCATCAACACTCAAAGGTAAAAGTCAAGGAAAACATCTAACATCATCAACATCAACATTTGAATTCTAAAGCATGCTTCCTAAAAGTCAAAAACACCAAAAGACAATAAGCATCTAAAGAGAGCAAAGTAAATCATCAAAACCAATATAATGGCCCTTTTACAAACCAAATAAACCACATAAAACTTGCATCAACAACAGGGAGTCCAAAATGCATCTCCCAGAGCAAACCATTAAATCCCATTGCCAAATATCATTACTAAAGTAAATGTAAAACATCACAATACTTGAGCTTGACTATTCCTTAGATCCTCTTCAGCCTCCTTGTTGCCCAAAATGTCTCAATTATCTGCATTGTTGGTAAAAGAGAACGTAAACACGATAGCTTAGTGAGGAATGGTCTAAAAACACCAACACAACAATGCAAGCTTTTAAATCTCTTTCTTGAAAACCATTTCTACAACATGCTCTTTCTTTCTCATGCTTAAAAACCATTTCACAGCAAATCTCCATTTGAAAATCACATGTACCATCAATCTATTTATCTATCTCATGCATTCAACAAATTCAAATCTCATGGCAAAGCCACGCACATGCTTGATATTCAAAAAGCATTTCATAAATCTCAAAATCTCATATGCATTTCTCATAGCATAAAATCATTTCAATATTGGTACATGTGAATCAAATACATTCTCATATATTGGCATTTTATATTCTATCTTTACTCCGATATGCAGATTCGCTTGACATAAAGCCAAGTCCTACCCTGGTGGAATCTCACATCACCATACTCTCATGGCGGTAATTCTCTTCGCCACAAAGCTTGGGTGTTTCACCAAGACCTACCCTGATGGTATCTCTCATCATCGGATTCTCACTTTGGATCGGGATGGCACTACCCCCATTGCCCGACTCCAAAGAGCACGTACGAATTTTAGTTTATAAAGCATTTACATCTTATTTGTCGAACAATTATATCCGGTAATCATCTCATTATTTATGCAAATATATTACATTAAAATCGTCATCTCACCTACTGTTTTGATGCAACATTTCTAAAATCAATCTCATCCCATTTCAAAACCACAACTCATGCAAAGCATTTAGTCAAAATCTCAAGACTCTTCACAATGTCATTCTATCTCATAGGATCAATTTGAAACATCATTTCATGTCATAAATCATGCATAAAACATTAGGAATTTGTCTATCTCAAATCAGGAGCATGTCAAAAGCATTTCGGGCATAAACCACTTTTCAAGAGCAAATCTAAACATACTTACTTTAGGACTTAGGATGGTGTTTAAAACCAATCCTAAATCCCCAAACCTTGTTTCCTTGTCCCTCAAGGACTTCTAAAACCATTTACACTCACCGATAACGTTTCGCTTGCTTGCCGAAACGATTTCTAGGCTTCCGACACTTCCAGATCAACACCAAACGCGTCTGAAGATGTCTCCCTTGTTTATTACACATAAGAGCAGAGGATTAATGCATCATCATGCATTAAAATCACCTGCCACTCATTCTAACTCGATCTTTACTCAAAATTAGCATTTCGGCTATCCGAAATAACCGAAATCACCTCCAAACTTTCTCAAATCAAAGCCCAACCAAGATCTATCAATTCTAACCCTTTCTAAACTTCAATCAACATCAAAAATCAACATAAACACGACCTTATACCTCATGCCTATTCGAGATTTATTTGTTAAAACCTCATTCTCAACATCAAATATCATCCAAAATATACTAGAAATCAACTTAAAAATAGAGCTTATCATAGAAATACGAAAATCACCCAGATCTCATCCAGAATCTTGAATTTAACAACTATTTCATATTTATAGCATTAAAACCACTCAAAAACCATTAACAAAGGATTGATAACTTGGGACTTTCAGTAAAGAACTGGTCATTGGAGGAGAAGGACGAAGCTTACCTCTAACGGTTGATATCTCTTCAAGTTGGGCAAGTTTTCTTGAAAATCCAAAGCAAGAATCAAAAGAATTTGATGAAACAAGATAGGAAATCCTTTTGGAAGATAAAATGTCAGAAAAGAAGATGAAAATCAGAGGAGAGAAAAGTGTTTGGCTGATTGGAAGTTGAGAGAAAATGAAAAGAGAAAACTATCGTGAAATTAGTTATGAAAATGTCAACTTTGATTTCCTTTTTAATTCCTTTTTATTTCTTTAATGAAATCATTATTAAAAGATCCAAAATTAAAGAGAAATCTAATAAAAACAAATGGTAAAATTACATCCTTAAAGATTCAAAGTTTCAATCCGTTACAAAACAGTCACTAGTCAACTTTTGCAAAAATTGTATTTTGGTCACTATACCAAAATGTCATATTTCCAAATCACATTTTGTAAAATTGTTTTCACCATAATCATTAATATAATAAATGAGGATTTTAGATATTCTCCATATTTTTAAAACATCCCGAACTAGGTGTTCTCTAAACCAACCTCAAGGGTTCGAACCGTTCGCGACCGACCTGATTCAACATCTAAAACATATAGGCCCGAAACCATGGCGTTACAACTCTCCTCCACTTAAGAAATTTCGTCCTCTAAATTTACCTGGTGGAAAAAGGTAAGGAAATTGCTTCTTCATGTCATCCTTCCTTTCCCACGTGGTTTGCTCAATGCCACGATGACTCCACAAGACCTTGACCAGCTCGATGGTCTTACCCCGGAGAACCTTACTATCCGTATCCAGAATCTCAACGCCACGATGACTCCACAAGACATTGACCAGCTCGATGACTCCAGAAGACCTTGACGTGCTCGATGGTCTGGATTCAGCTCAACCTCTTCTACACGCATAACATGCGACAGATCTGATCTATACCTCCAAAGCATGGATACATGGAACACATTATGTATCTTTTCCAACTCTGAAGGAAGACTCAACTTGTAAGCAACATGCCCACACATTCTATCACCTCATATGGCCTAATGAACCTTGGACTCAATTTGCCCTTCCGACCAAATCTCATCACCTTCTTCCAAGGTGAAACTTTCATAAACACAAGCTCGCCAACTGCAAACTCTACCTCCTTACGCTTCAAATTCGCAAAAGACTTTTTTCGGTCCGATGCTGCCTTCAAACGCTCACAAATGAGCTTCAACTTCTCGGTGGTTTCTTTCAACAAAGCTGGCATCGAAATAAACTTTTGTCCCGTTTCAGCCCAATAAAGGGGAGTTCTACACTTTCTCCCGTACAAAGCCTCATACAATGCCATTTGAATACTTGCCTGGTAACTATTATTATAAGCAAACTCAACCAAAGGCAAGTGCTTCTCCCAAGATCCTTGAAACTCAATAATGCAGCACCTCAACATATCCTCCAGCACTTGGATAACACGCTCCAACTGCCCATTCGTTTGCCGATGATAAGAAGTACTGAAAATCAGCCACGTACCCAAAGCTTGATACAAACATACCCAGAACCTCGATGTGAACCTCGGATCTCTATTCGATACTATAGATTTCGGCACCCCGTGCAAACGCACAATCTCACCAATGTACAGCTCAGCTAACTTATCCAAGGTATACGTAGTATGCATGGGCAAGAAATGTGCACACTTCGTAAGGCGATCCACAATTACCCAAACCGAATTTTTCTTCGATGGCAACAACGGCAAACCGGACACGAAGTCCATGGTAATCTTTTCCCACTTCCATTCTAGAATTCTTAACGGCCGCAACAACCTCGAAGAAACCTGATGTTCAACCTTAACCCGCTGACAAACCATACATTTGCTAACGAACTCGGCAACATCCTTCTTTAACCCCACCCAGTAGAACTAATCCATCAAATCACGATACATTTTCGTACTACCAAGGTGCATAGCGAAAGGACTACTATGAGCTTCAGTCAGAATAGTGTGCCTCAGCTCCACATCATTCGGCACCACTATTTGATTCCCAAACCACAGAACACCATCATTGTTGAAACTAAAGTCCGAAGGTCTTCCTTCCGCAATATCCTCAACATACGGTACAAGAGAATCATCAAGCAACTGCTTATCCTTGATTAACTGAACTAAAGATGGTTTCACTTGCAACTCAGCAACAAAGCCACCATCTCGCGATATGCTCACACAAGGAAACATCGCCCTCAACTCCACCGCCACTTTCCTGCTCAAAGCATCGGCCACAACATTGGCCTTTCCCGGATGATACTCGATCGTTAGGTCGTAATCCTTAAGCAACTCCACCCAACGTCATTGCCTAAGATTCAACTCCTTCTGAGACATAAGATTCTTCAAACTCTTGTGATCCGTGTACGCAATACACTTCTCACCATATCGGTAATGTCTCCAAATCTTTAAAGTGAACACCACCGCCGCAAACTCAATGTCATGCGTGGGATAGTTACGCTCATGCACCTTCAACTGTCATGATACATAAGCTACAACCTTACCTTCTTGCATCAGCACACACCCCAACCCAACATAGGATGCATCACTATACACCACAAACTCTTTTCCAGATTCAAGTTGAACCAAGATAGGAGCTTGCGTCAAAGCATTCTTTAGCTTCTCAAAAGCTCGTTGTCTCGCTTCCGTCCACTCAAACTTAACATCCTTCTGAGGATTAACACGAATTCCCTTGGCCGAAACCATATGACCAAGGAAAACAACTTCCTTCAACCAAAACTCACATTTACTTAGCTTAGCATAAAGGTGATTCTCTAGCAACACTTGCAAAACAATCCTCAAATGTACCTCATACTCCTCTTCAGTACGAGAGTACACAAGGATGTCATCGATGAACACCACAACGAACATATCCAAGAACTCATGAAACTCCCTGTTCATCATATCCATGAATGCAACAGGAGCATTCGTCAAACAAAAATGCATCACCATGAATTCATAATGCCCATACCTTGTCCGAAAAGTAGTTTTTGGCACATCCACATCCTTAACCTTCAATTGATAGTACCCAGACCTTAAATCAATCATTGAGAACACAGCTGCTCCACGAAACTAATCAAAAAGATCATCTATCATTGGCAGAGGATACTTATTCAGTTGACGATAAACAATGCACATTCTCATCGTGCCATCTTTCTTCTTTACAAACAAGACCGGTGCGCCCCCAAGGTGAAACGCTAGGGCGAATAACGCCTCGGTCAAGCAACTTCTGAAGTTGTGTCTTCAACTCCTTCAACTCCTTAGGTGCCATTCGATAGGGAGCGATGGCTCAGCTGCATTCCTCGCACCATCAACTCGACGCTGAAAATCGCCACGGCCGCACCTACGACCCCTCTATGGCTCAGCTGCTCTCACCGGAGCATGTCCCTCTCTCATCGGCTGAGGACAATCTCGTTTCATATGCCCACGAGAACCACAGTTCCAGCATGGACCAACGTTGCCCCAGCACTATCCCATGTGTCTCCTGCCACACTGATTACACTCAGGTCTACAAACTAAACCATTCAGCCCTTGTTGACCTCTCTTGTGGTTACCTACCCCACTTCTAACATCCATATGTGACCTTTTATCTTTAGGTCTCTTAAATCAATCTCTTCCAGCATCATGATCCGTAGCTCGCCTTCCAGAGCTAGATCCTCCTGCTTGACCCGTCAGACCAAGGTTCAGCTCAATGTCCTTGGCTCGAGTGACCAGGACATCAAAATCAGAGTAACCCGATGCAAGCATATATGTCTTCACACCAGCCACCAACCCATATCTGAAACGCTCGCATCTTTCCCGTTCACTAGGGATCAATTCTGGTGCATACTGGCTAAGGCGTACAAACTGCACTGCATATTCCGCCACTGACATGCTTCCTTGAACTAGGGACTTAAACTCCCTCTTTTTCTCGTTCATTTAACGGACTCCCAGGTATTTTCTCTTGAACGCATTCAGGAAGAACGTACAAGTCACTTCAGCATCTTCCAAACCAGCTATAGTGGTCGTCCACCACGTATACGCATCACCATGCAACAGGGACATTATGCATCCCAACTTCTGGACATCGTTGTTGTTCATCTGTCCAAGGATCCTCTTCGTCCTCTCCAACCAAGATTCGGAACCCTCAAGAGTCAGTCCCCCTAAACTCAGTCCCTCCAAGACTCTAGAGTCGCTCTAACGACAAACTCGCACCAGCACCAGCCTGAGGTACAGCCATATGAGCACCAGGTACTGACGCCCGAAAGGCTCTAGCAATAGCCTGAATCAGCACGTTCATATCAGGAGCAGCTTGCCCTCGTACTCCCTCGGGTTCAGCAACCCATATTCCAGCTGTTGAGTGTGTAAAAGTTCTATATTTTACCCCCTATTTAACCCATGTTTCTGCTGCATTCAAGTATAATTCATTGCATTTAGGTTAGATTTCAGTTTTACATCACAAATATATTAAAAGGAACAGTTTCTACTGAAATTGGTTGCTTTTACAGGTAGTTGCTGTAGAAGATGGAGGGCAGTAGAGAAGCAGAGCTGGAACTGGATGTGCAGACGTGAAGGACGATGCTGCCATGGCCGCTGCCATGGCAGCCAAGGACGAAAGCGATTGTAAAGGGAAGAAAGTGAAGTGCACCTCGACAGAAAGAGAAAATTAAGCCCATCTGTCGTGGAGTACCCCTATATTTTTCTGAGCCCTAGATCAGAATGAAGGCCAAGCCCAAGGTTCAAGGAAGAAATCCCAAGCACGAAGCAAGGACGAATTAAAGAATGCTGCTCTGAAGATTTAGTCTTTATTAGAGTTGTACTTTAATTTAAAGTTGTATTCTTTCCATATTAGAAAACTTGAACCCAAGGCCTATATAAAGGCATGTAATTTGACCTAGGAGAGGGATCACCATATTCTCTAGCCTTCTTCCCAAAACCCTAGCCGTTTTCCCCTTCCTCACCATGTTCTAAACTTCCCCTAGGGCTAAGGGTTCTTTTGTAAAGTAGTTGCAAGGATTGCTTTTGTTTTAGGAATTTCTTTGTTCAATAAAATTACTTCAAGTTCTCTTATTCTGGTTATTAACATCTTGCAAGAGTATCGGGAGAGCATTGTGAGATCATCTATTTACTTAATATCGGGAGAGTTAAGTATATGAAAGGAATAAGTGCGGGTTCTCTAGTTTATAGTTGAACTATCTCGGACCTAGGGATAGGACGAGGTGAAGTGGCTAAGGAAGAATTCAACAACATCGGTGTTCATCCTTCGATTCACGCTGGGAGGTATCATCAAAGACGTGTTCATCGACAGACTTGGACCTAGGGATAGGCCAAGGCATAGCAGGGATTCTTGCCAAGCTTGAAGTACTAAGTTGAGTAATCGCTGCCGCGATAACCAACGGACCGCTGCCGCAACAGGTGCTGCCGCAGCAGGGATGACGGTAGAACAAAGTTTCCTAAGATTTGCAACACCTACACTACTGAACAATTCAATACCGGCCCATTCTCTCTATCTTGATTTCACTACTCTTTATTTTCAGTACACTTTATATTTTCGTGACAACATTTAAACTCTTTATTTTCCTCTCTCGTGCAGTAATCCAAGGTGAAGCTATTAGCCCAGTCCCTGTGGAGACAATATCCGATACTTGCGTATCACTTTACTACTTGCGTCGTGTACACTTGCACTACATTGCGATAGACACTTTTACACGCAACAAGTTTTTGGCGCCGTTGCCGGGGACTGACAACATATCTTTTCCCTATCTTTTACTGCACTTCCTTTACTTTTCTGTTTTACTTGGATCGTTCAACTTATACCTTTCACAAGGTCTTTTGTTTGCTTATGCGCAGATCTCAACGAGGAAAAGAACCAGAGCACCAGTTTGATCCTGAAATTGAACGTACGTACAATCTCAAAACGAGAGTTCGATACCTCGTATAGAGAAACGAATACTTAGAAGGACAGTTAGACGCAATGGTAAACGGAAGGCACGAAGAAAGAAGGGACGACCAAAACAATCCCTAGGATAATAACAATCCTGTCGGAGATGGAGTGAACGGCCAAGCTGCCGATCCTCATGTAACCCCCTTAACTCGGCCTAGACGGTTGAACCGAATTAAGAAGTTTACAGGGGGAAAACCAAAGTCAACCCGAAAGTCAACCTTGATTAACGACCTTTTTTTTTACTTTTTAGACTTATCAAAAAGCGTATTAACCCTAGATATGTTCATAAGATCAACATACTCAAAAGTCGTCACAATCGGCAAACATTTAGGGACTCGATTGCACAATTTATGAATTTAGGGACTAAAATGCAAATTCTGAAAATTATAAGGACTTAACCAACTTTTGAGTTACCAATATGAAATTAGTCATGTTTCATGCTTCTCTGCCAAATTTCAACTCAAACGGACATCTCAAACTCATTCAATTGCATGAACCAAGTTCAGGACCAAAACGCAAAGGTTTCAAAACATATAACCGTCAATTTCAGTGCCCAACGGTCGGGTGTTTCGGAACAGGGATGATCCGTTCCGAAACGCGGGACCGTTCCGAAACCCGTTGCGCAACATGGCCTGGTAGTGGCAAAACTGTCCCGGAACGGCTCTGCTCGTTTCGAAACGCCAAGGCCATTTCAGGCCCTCTGTTTCGAAACGGTAGCATCTGTTCCGAAACAGGCTGCCCAGATTGCAGAATTTTAGCTGGCTTATTACACAATTGACCCATCAAACGCATTCAAAAGACCCTCAAATCATACCAGCAAGTCATCATATACTTAAGGAACATAATGGCATCAACCAATCATAATCATGGCATCAAATAAGGAAAGTCCCAATTCTATAGGCATGCATCCTATATTGAAAACCATACAAACATCAAAAACACTAAACCAACCTCAAAAGGCCATTTACATGTTCCATCATTATCAAAAGCATAAAACCAACTTAGGGAGTCCAAAACATCTCCCAAACAACATCATAGGTTCCCCATTGCCAAATGCCAAAAGCTAAACAAGTTATGAAAATAGTCACCATACATGAGCTTAAGCTTCCACTTAGATTCTTGACCACTTGCTGCCCCTTTAAGCACTTCAATGCTCTGCATTATTGGTTTAAGAAAGAGAGAGAGAGCGTAAGCATATAGCTTAGTGAGGAATGCTCATTTAAAACATCACAATAATGCATTTATAAAAGTCCTTTTCAAACCTTTAGTTCAAACCACATTGATCATGCACATATGTATATAAACCAAGCATTTCATGCTTCAAGTCATTATCATGTCATATTGGCTTTCAAGTGATAATCATAACCATGTTCCAAAACACAATCGACAATCGGATACGCGGATTACAAGCGTTGTCCCCTACGCTTCATACACACTACCAATATCAAGGTGGAGCATGGTACAATCACAACCCCTCAACACCCGTGATGGAGACTATGGTACAATCACAACCCCTCCACATCACTCATTGATAGTTGTATAACATCACTAACGAGATCACGGGACATACAACACAAGATCCACACATGGACTTTAAACCACCATTTTGATCTTACCATACACAAGGTCAACACATGGAATTTTAACCACCATTATGACCTTAGCACAAGACCCACCCATGGACTTTTAACCACCATGGGGTTCTTAACCATCTCGTTAGTGTACTTGGATGGAGCATGGTACAATCACAACCCCTCAACATCCAAGGCAACTTTATTCACGGTGCACCCAATCCTATAGCCGGCTACCTATATCCGATTCAAGTACTTTTAGACAAACCACATCACTTGCCAATATACATCATTTAACAATATTAATCAACTATTTTAAAGCATTTAATAAAGCCATTCATCATCATGCATCAATATGCATCAAAACCACATTTATCAATGTACAAAACAAGGATCCCTTACCTAGAGCATCCTTCAAAATATGGCTTATAAAACCAGCAATATACATGCTAAAATATGCTTTCAAAAACAGAATTTAAACATGCAACAAATCACTTTGCATTCAACCAACTCACGGCTCATCAACAAGAGAGTTTTTCCGAAAACTTACTCTTGAGCTTAGTTAAGTTGTTTAGACTTAAACTAAACTCCCAAAACCTTCACACATTGGTTTCAAAGGTGAAAACCAAACTTCACTCACCGATTCCGTTTCGCCACTTGCCGAAACACCAATCAAGCTTTCAGATCAACACCACAAGGATCCGACGATGTCTCCTCTGTTTTAAACACATCAAAACAGTAGATTAATGCACCATCATGCATTAATATCCTCAACCAAGACACCTAAACTCGCTGCTCTCATCAACACTCACATTTCGGCAACCAAACACAACCGAAATCACATCCAAACATCTCTACAACACTACCCAGCCAAGATCCATCAATTCCAATCATTCTTATACATCAATTAACATCCAAAAAGGATCTAATCACGTCCTTATACCTCCAGCTATAGCAGATCACCAAGATTACTCCAAAAACCACCAAAAACTCAAGCAAAACTTAGGAAAATCTACCTATTCGGGATTGCATTGATTAAACCTCAATTTCTCATCAATTATACATCCAATTTACATTAAAAACACACCTCAAAACAGTGCCCAATCATTTCATACGAAATTCATCAAAAATTAACCAAATCTTGCATTTTAAAGCCAAGATCAAGAACACAACTACAAAACCTTTAATAAAACACAAATCAAGGATTGAGAACTTGGGAATTTCAGTAAAGAACTGAGTATTTAGAGGAGAAGGACGTTCATACCTCTAAATGTGAGTTTCTCCCTTTTTGGAACCAAGATTCTTGAAAATTCAATAAGCAAATGCTAAGGTTTTGATGTATAAAAGATTAGAGATCAAATGAAGGTTGAAATCTCATCCTTGGATGTCAAAATCAGAGGGAAATTTGCTGGAGAAAAGTGTTTGGGTTGAGAGAAAAGTTGAGAGAAAAGAAATAGGAATTTTTGAAAAAAGTTAGTTATGTAAACAAAATATCTTTTTCCCTCCTTTTACCTTTAATTAAAAACCATTAATAAAACCTTTAATATTAAGAAAAATCTGGAGAAACTCTTCTTGGGTAAATAGCTCCTTAAAGATTCAAAGTTTCAATCCTTTTTAAAACAGTCACCAAGTTTACAAAAAAAATTACATTTTAGTCACTAGCCCAAAATGTCACACTTCCCAACCTCATTTTGTAAAATTGATTTCATCATTCTCTTATATATAATAAAAGAGGATTTTAAGATATTTTTCCATATTTTTAATGCAACCCGAACTAGGCTTTCCTAAGATCACCCTTTTATATTCGAACCGCAACCCGACCGACCCGGTCCAAACCTAAAACTTCTAAGCCCAAAATTGGGGTGTTACAACTCTCCCCCCCCCCCTTTAAGAAATTTCTTCCTCGAAATTTACCTGAAGGAAAGAGGTACGGAAACTGCTTCAACATGTCATCCTTCCACTCCCACGTGGCTTCTTCAGCACCACGATGTTTCCACAACACCTTTACCAACTCAATGGTCTTGCCTCGAAGAACCTTACTATCCGAATCCAGAATCTTCACCGGTTCCTCATCATAAGTCAAATCCGGATTCAATTCCACTTCTTCCACATGCATCACATGTGAAGGATCCGATCTATACTTCCGAAGCATAGAAACATGAAACACATCATGGATCCTCTCCAACTCTTGCGGTAACCTCAACTTGTACGCAACAGGACCCACACGCTCAACCACCTCGTATGGTCCAATGTACCTAGGGCTCAACTTACCCTTTCGACCAAACCTCATCACCTTTTTCCAAGGCGAAACTTTCAAAAACACACGATCACCCACCGCATACTCAATCTCCTTACGCTTCAGATCCGCATAAGACTTTTGCCGATCAGAAGCTGCCTTCAAGCGCTCACAAATGAGCTTCACCTTCTCGGTGGTCCCTTTCAACAAAGCTGGCATCGAAACCAACTTCTGACCCGTTTCAGCTCAACACAGAGGAGTCCTACACTTCCTCCCGTACAAAGCTTCATAAGGTGCCATTTGAATACTTGCCTGATAACTATTATTATAGGCAAACTCCACCAAAGGCAAATGTTTCTCCCAAGAGCCCTGGAACTCAATCACGCAGCACCTCAACATATCCTCCAAAACCTGAATAACACGCTCGGACTGACCATCCGACTGCGGATGATAAGATGTACTGAAATTCTATCGTGTACCCAAAGCTTGATGCAAACACTGCCAGAAACGCGATGTAAACCTCGGATCCCTATCCGACACAATCGACTTTGGCACACCATGCACCCGCACAATCTCAGCAATGTACAGCTCCGCAAGCTTATCCAAAGTGTACGTAGTATGCACAGGCAAGAAATGCGCACACTTCGTCAGACGATCCACAATCACCCACACCAAATTCTTCTTCGATGGCGACAAAGGCAAACCAGAAACAAAATCCATGGTAATCATTTCCCACTTCCACTCAGGAATCCTCAACGGTTGCAACAACCCTGAAGAAAACTGATGCTCAGCCTTAACTCGCTGACACACCATGCATTTGCTCACAAACTCAGCAACAACTTTCTTTAAACCCACCCAATAGTACTCATCACGAAGATCACGATACATCTTAGTACTACCGGGGTGCATAGCAAAAGGACTACTATGACCTTCAGTCAGAATAGCACGCCTCAACTCAGCATCATTGGGCACTATTATCCGACTCCCAAAGCACAACACTCCATCATCATTAAAACAGAAATCCGAAGGCCTATCCTCCGCAATATCCTGAACATGCGGTACCAAGGAATCATCCAACAACTGCTTTTCCTTAATCAACTGAACCAAAGATGGTTTCACTTGCAATTCAGCCACAAGACCACCATCACGCGAAATACTCAAACTGGAAAACATAGCCCTCAACTCAACAGCTACCTTCCTACTCAAAGCATCCGCTACAACATTAGCTTTTCCCGGGTGATACTCAATCGTCAAATCATAATCCTTGAGCAACTCCACCCAACGTCGCTGTCTAAGATTCAACTCCTTCTGAGACATCAGATACTTCAAACTCTTGTGATCCGTATACACAGTACACTTCTCACCATACAGGTAATGTCTCCAAATTTTCAAAGCAAAAACCACCGCAACCAACTCAATGTCATGCGTAGGATAAATGCGCTCATGCACCTTCAACTGCCGTGATGCATAAGCCACCACCTTACCCTCCTGCATCAACACACATCCCAAACCAACATAGGACGCATCACTATACACCTCAAACTCTTTCCCTGATTCAGGTTGAACCAAGATAGGAGCTTGCGTTAAAGCTGCCTTAAGCTTCTCAAAAGCCTGCTGTCTCGCTTCCGTCCATTCATACTTAACATCCTTTTGCAACAACTTCGTCAAAGGTGCAGCAATCTTTGAAAACCCATCCACGAATCTCCGATAATATCCTGCCAAACCCAGGAAACTACGGACTTCATGAACAGACTTAGGAGGTTTCCAATTCATCACCGCCTCAATCTTCTGAGGATCAACACGAATCCCTTCAGCAGAAACCACATGACCAAGAAACACCACTTCTCTAAGCCAGAACTCACACTTGCTCAGCTTGGCATAAAGCTGATTCTCCAACAAAGCTTGCAACACAATTCTCAGATGCCCTTCATGCTCCTCCTCAGTACGCGAGTACACGAGGATATCATCAATGAATACCACCACAAATTTATCTAGGTATTCATGAAATACACGATTCATCATGTCCATGAAAGCTGCAGGAGCATTCGTCAAACCAAACAGCATCACAAGGAACTCATAATGCCCATACCTCGTCCTGAAAGCTGTCTTTGGCACATCCACATCCTTCACCTTCAACTGGTAATACCCTGACCTTAAGTCAATCTTAGAGAACACAGTTGCTCCCTGAAATTGATCAAAAAGATCATCAATTCTCGGTAACGGATACTGATTCTTGATAGTCAACTTGTTAAGCTGACGATAATCAATGCACATTCTCATAGTGCCATCCTTCTTCTTCACAAACAAGACCGGCGCACCCCAAGGTGACACACTCGGCCGAATGAAACCACGATCAAGCAACTCTTGCAATTGCGTCTTCAGCTCTTTCAACTCCTTAGGTGCCATTCGATAAGGGGTAATGGACACATGAGTTGTGTTTTCATACAACTCAATCCCAAACTCCACTTCGCGATTAGGAGGCAATCCAGGCAACTCCTCAGGAAACACACCAGGAAACTCTCGCACAGTCCTGATATGTTGCACACGCAACTCCTTAGAGCTAGGATTCATCACAAAGGCTAGGTAAGCTTCACAACCTTGCCTCAGCATCCGGCTCGCCTCCAATGTAGATACCACATTGGCAAGAAACTTCACATTCTCACCAACCACAACTACCTCATAATCATCCGCAAGCTTCAACGAAACTCGCTTATTCTCACAATCTACCACAGCACGATGCTCAACAAGCCAATCCATACCAAGGATTACATCAAAACCATAGAAAGGCAATTCCATAAGATTAACATGAAAAAAATGATCTTGCACAACCAAAGGACATCTTCTATAAAGCTTCCGAGTCACAACAGTCTCACCAAAAGAACTAGTGACACGCATACCAACATCCAAAGACTCAACAGGCAAACCAAGCAATTCAGCATGCTCACGCAATATGTATGAGTGTGTAGATCCAGAATCAATCAAGGAAAGTAATGACAAGGATTGCAAAGTGAAAGTACCTGCGATCACATCCGTGTCATTCCTCCCCTCCCTCTGAGCATACACCCTGGCCTGGCCACCACCCTCAGGCTGAACAGCTACAATATGAGCCACATTCCGTCCACCCTCTTCTCTCCGCTGGAAATTACCACGGCCGCGCCCACGACCTCTCTGTGATGCAACAACTCCAGGAGCACTCCTTGGCCACCATCGGCCAACAGAGGACACTCCCTCCTCATGTGATCCACTGATCCACAATTCCAGCACGAGTTACCAGCTGCCACAACCGGAGCCTGAACCTCCCTCGCCGTTCGAGGACAATCACGCCTCAGATGTCCACGCGATCCACACGTCCAACATGTGTTCGGATCAGCTCTTGCCTTGTCTCCCTGAACAAGCGCACCTTGACTCCCACCACCTCGCTCAGCTGAAGATTGATACTTCCGATCACGTCCCCCCTTGTTCCGTCCCCCACCGGAACTATACTCAGCAACTCGCTTACCAGCACTAGAACCAGCACTACTAGAAGATAAACTCAGATTTATCTCAATGTTCTTTGCTCTACCAACCAGCACATCAAAATCATTATACTCAGCGGCCAGCATATAGGTCTTTACATCCGTTACCAAACCATAACGGAAACGCTCACACCTCTCCCGCTCATCAGGAATAAGCTCAGGTGCGTACTGACTGAGTCGGACAAACTGAACCTCGTACTCAGCCACCGACATGCTCCCTTGAGTAAGAGACATGAATTCCCTCTTCTTTTCATCCAAGTACCTCACACCCAGATACCTTCTCTTGAAAATGTTTTGAAAGAACGTCCATGTCACATCAGCATCCTCCATTCCGGAGATAGTGGTTGTCCACCAAGTGTATGCATCGTCTTGCAACAATGATACCACACAGCCCAGCTTCTGCACATCAGAACAATTCATTTGTCCCAATATTCTCTTGGTACTCTCCAACCAAGACTCAGAACCTTCAGCAGACAAACCCCTAAACTCAGTCCCTCCCAGACTGCGCAAACGTTCCAAAGGTAGTCTCACATTAGCATCTCCCTGATGCCCAACTCCTTGAGCTCCAGCTACTGCCGCCCGAAAAGCTCCAGCAATAGCTTGAATCAACACTGTCATGTCAGGAACAACTTGTCCCTGACCAGCTTCAGGTCCAGCGACCCCAGCACCAGCACCGGCAGCAGCTCCTTCACCCCCAGCACCACCACCACCCGGTGGAGGAGGTAAATCCACCACATTTTCAGCATTCTCCTCATTCTCATTTTGAGCCATAGCTCGCGTATTAATCCTCGTTTCTCTACGAGGTGCCATTCACTAACAATGCAATCACAATGCAACAAACAAAGTCAGGCTCAGCAAGGTAAGCAATCCAAGTACTCAAGCTCATTTCCAATTTAAAACAAATCATTACATTAGCTTTGATTTGGCAATGGTTCCCTCAAACATGCCTCACCACATCATTCATCACAATTGCAACATACTTACAATTCACACAACATGGTTTCATTCAACAAGCATACAAAGCATACATACACTTATCACCCACACAACCATTCCCAATTACTCGAGAACTCAGCTCTGATACCACCAAATGTAACCCCCTTAACCCGGCCTAGACGGTTGAACCGAATTAAGAAGTTTACACGGGGAAAACTAAAGTCAACCCGAAAGTCAACCTTGATTAACGACCCTTTTTTTACTTTTTAGACTTATCAAAAAGCGTATTAACCCTAGATATGTTCATAAGATCAGCATACTCAAAAGTCGTAATAATCAGAAAACATTTAGGGACTCGATTGCACAATTTATGAATTTAGGGACCAAAATGCAAATTCTGAAAATTATAAGGACTTAACCAACTTTTGAGTTACCAATATGAAATTAGTCATGTTTCATGCTTCTCTGCCAAATTTCAACTCAAACGGACATCTCAAACTCATTCAATTGCATGAACCAAGTTCAGGACCAAAACGCAAAGGTTTCAAAACATATAACCGTCAATTTCAGTGCCCAACGGTCGGGTGTTTCGGAACAGGGATGATCCGTTCCGAAACGCGGGACCGTTCCGAAACCCGTTGCGCAACATGGCCTGGCAGTGGCAAAACTGTTCCAGAACGGCTCTGCCCGTTTCGAAACGCTAAGGCCATTTCAGGCCCTATGTTCCGAAACGGTAGCATCTGTTCCGAAACAGGCTGCCCAGATTGCAAAATTTTAGCTGGTTTATTACACAATTGACCCATCAAACACATTCAAAAGACCCTCAAATCATACCAGCAAGTCATCATATACTTAAGGAACATAATGGCATCAACCAATCATAATCATGGCATCAAATAAGGAAAGTCCCAATTCTATAGGCATGCATCCTATATTGAAAACCATACAAACATCAAAAACACTAAACCAACCTCAAAAGGCCATTTACATGTTCCATCATTATCAAAAGCATAAAACCAACTTAGGGAGTCCAAAACATCTCCCAAACAACATCATAGGTTCCTCATTGCCAAATGCCAAAAGCTAAACAAGTTATGAAAATAGTCACCATACATGAGCTTAAGCTTCCACTTAGATTCTTGACCACTTGCTGCCCCTTTAAGCACTTCAATGCTCTGCATTATTGGTTTAAGAAAGAGAGAGAGAGCGTAAGCATATAGCTTAGTGAGGAATGCTCATTTAAAACATCACAATAATGCATTTATAAAAGTCCTTTTCAAACCTTTAGTTCAAACCACATTGATCATGCACATATGTATATAAACCAAGCATTTCATGCTTCAAGTCATTATCATGTCATATTGGCTTTCAAGTTATAATCATAACCATGTTCCAAAACACAATCGACAATCGGATACGCGGATTACAAGCGTTGTCCCCTACGCTTCATACACACTACCAATATCAAGGTGGAGCATGGTACAATCACAACCCCTCAACACCCGTGATGGAGACTATGGTACAATCACAACCCCTCCACATCACTCATTGATAGTTGTATAACATCACTAACGAGATCACGGGACATACAACACAAGATCCACACATGGACTTTAAACCACCATTGTGATCTTACCATACACAAGGTCAACACATGGAATTTTAACCACCATTATGACCTTAGCACAAGACCCACCCATGGACTTTTAACCACCATGGGGTTCTTAACCATCTCGTTAGTGTACTTGGATGGAGCATGGTACAATCACAACCCCTCAACATCCAAGGCGACTTTATTCACGGTGCACCCAATCCTATAGCCGGCTACCTATATCCGATTCAAGTACTTTTAGACAAACCACATCACTTGCCAATATACATCATTTAACAATATTAATCCACTATTTTAAAGCATTTAATAAAGCCATTCATCATCATGCATCAATATGCATCAAAACCACATTTATCAATGTACAAAACAAGGATCCCTTACCTAGAGCATCCTTCAAAATATGGCTTATAAAACCAGCAATATACATGCTAAAATATGCTTTCAAAAACAGAATTTAAACATGCAACAAATCACTTTGCATTCAACCAACTCATGGCTCATCAACAAGAGAGTTTTTCCCAAAACTTACTTTTGAGCTTAGTTAAGTTGTTTAGACTTAAACTAAGCTCCCAAAACCTTCAAACATTGGTTTCAAAGCTGAAAACCAAACTTCACTCACCGATTCCGTTTCGCCACTTGCCGAAACACCAATCAAGCTTCCGGATCAACACCACAAGGATCCGACGATGTCTCCCCTGTTTTAAACACATCAAAACAGTAGATTAATGCACCATCATGCATTAATATCCTCAACCAAGACACCTAAACTCGCTGCTCTCATCAACACCCACATTTCGGCTACCAAACACAACCGAAATCACATCCAAACATCTCTACAACACTACCCAGCCAAGATCCATCAATTCCAATCATTCTTATACATCAATTAACATCCAAAAAGGATCTAATCACGTCCTTATACCTCCAGCTATAGCAGATCACCAACATTACTCCAAAAACCACCAAAAACTCAAGCAAAACTTAGGAAAATCTACCTATTCGGGATTGCATTGATTAAACCTCAATTTCTCATCAATTATACATCCAATTTACATTAAAAACACACCTCAAAACAGTGCCCAATCATTTCATACGAATTTCATCAAAAATTAACCAAATCTTGCATTTTAAAGCCAAGATCAAGAACACAACTACAAAACCTTTAATAAAACACAAATCAAGGATTGAGAACTTGGGAATTTCAGTAAAGAACTGAGTATTTAGAGGAGAAGGACGTTCATACCTCTAAATGTGAGTTTCTCCCTTTTTGGAACCAAGATTCTTGAAAATTCAATAAGCAAATGCTAAGGTTTTGATGTAGAAAAGATTAGAGATCAAATGAAGGTTGAAATCTCATCCTTGGATGTCAAAATCGGAGGGAAATTTGCTGGAGAAAAGTGTTTGGGTTGAGAGAAAAGTTGAGAGAAAAGAAATAGGAATTTTTGAGAAAAGTTAGTTATGTGAACAAAATATCTTTTTCCCTCCTTTTACCTTAAATTAAAAACCATTAATAAAACCTTTAATATTAAGAAAAATCTGGAGAAACTCTTCTTGGGTAAATAGCTCCTTAAAGATTCAAAGTTTCAATCCTTTTTAAAACAGACACCAAGTTTACAAAAAAAATTACATTTTAGTCACTAGCCCAAAATGTCACACTTCCCAACCTCATTTTGTAAAATTGATTTCACCATTCTCTTATATATAATAAAAGAGGATTTTAAGATATCTTTCCATATTTTTAATGCAACCCGAAGTAGGCTTTCCTAAGATCACCCTTTTATATTCGAACCGCAACCCGACCGACCCGGTCCAAACCCAAAACTTCTAAGCCCAAAATTGGGGTGTTACACCTCATGTCGCTGCCGCACGCCGGCGATGCCGAGACTACATGCTCAATTATCATGTAGAACTGGAAACAACCCTGTCAGACATAGATGTTGACAACTTTGAGCTGAAACATGTTATGTTCAGCATGATCAACAACGCTGGCCAATTCAATGGTGCTGCCACAGAGGATACTAGGGAGCATCTAAAAACATTCCAGGAAATCTGTGGTTCGTTTAGACTACTAGGAGTTAATCCAGAGATACTGAGGCTTCGGTTATTTCCTCATTCATTGAGGGACAGAGCAAAGACTTGGTGGAATAAACTAACGACAGGTTCAATACGAACTTGGGCAGATCTAACTCATGAATTTTTATCTTGTTTTAATCCTTCACACTTATATGAGCGATTACGTAACGAAATTGCTACTATTCAACAGGAAGAAGTCGAGCCGATGCATGAGGCCTGGGACAAATTTACCACTCTCTTGAGGAACTGCCCGATGCATGGATTCCCCGTTTGGAACCAGGTAACCAAATTCTATAATGCTGCCAATTTACAAACTCGTATTAGAATTGATTCAGCAGCAAATGGATTACTGCTGGACAAAGACCCAGATGAAGCAATGGCAGAATTGAAAAATCTGGCAAAGAATGAGGAACAGTTTCCTACGGGAAGAAGAGGGGGTAAACGAGTTCTAGCTGTAAAGGATTATGAGGCCGACAGTTCATTAAAATCACAGGTGGGAACTTGTGAAACTTGCGAAACTTGCGATGGAAATCACAGTTCGGAGGAGTGCCCGTTACAGTTATAAGAAGGGATGTATGTTGGGAACTACAATAAGCAGAATTATAACTCCAACAACTACAATCCCAATTGGAGAAAGGATCCCAAGTTCTCTTGGAGCAATCCTAATAATGCCCTGAATCCTCAAGCACAGAACACTCAGAATCAGGGAGGACCTAGATTACTGACTCGGCAGCAACCGCAGCAGCAGCAACAACAGCCATCACCTGCCACGACTAATATACTGGAGCAGACCCTGGCTAAGTTTATGTCTCAAACAGGATCCTACATTGAAAACATGAATCACTTCGTCAAAAAGACTGAAACATTGATGGATACAACAGAGATGCGGATGACTAATCATGAAGCTACTCTGAAGTCACTAGAGACACAAATGGGTCAGATTTCCCAACATGTTAAACCAAGGCAGAATGGCAGATTTCCTAGCAATGCTGAAAATGCTAGACAACCCACACATGAGCAATGTAAAGCCATTACTACTAGGAGTAGGAAGAAATTACCAGGGCCAGAGAAGGAAGCTGAAATAGTTAAGAAACCAGCCTTGGAGTCACCTGCCGTGGAAGCTGCCCCGGCAGACGACAAGCAGCCTGCTGTCGATGAACCTGTCACGACAGCAGAAGGGACAGAGGAGAAAGATGATGAACCTAAACCTCTTCAGATCCGTATGCAGTGGGAAGGATGCATTGATGATTATCGTCCCCCACCTTCTTTTCCTTAACGGTTACAGAAATTGAAACAAAAATCACAGCTTAAGAAAATTTAGATATTTTTAAGCAGGTTCATATTAACATTCCATTGTTAGATGTCGTTAGGGAAATACCTGGTTATGCCAAATTTCTCAAGGATGCCATGTCAAAGAAATCCAGACTTGGGTAGTTTGAAACGGTTAAAATGACACATGGATGCATGAGTATTCTGCACAAGTATCCACCCCAGAAGAAGAAGGATCTTGGGAGCTTCATCATACCATGCATAATCGGAGACAAATTCGTGGGTAAGGCACTTTGTGATCTTGGTGCTAACATAAATTTAATGCCTAAATCTGTTTTTCAGAAATTAGGTATTGGAAAAGCTCGACCCACAACAGTAGTACTGCAGTTGGCAGACCGCTCTAACGTTCACCCAGAAGGAAAAATTGAAGACATTCTGGTAAGAATGGATAAGTTTATTTTTCCTGTTGACTTTTTTGTCTTGGATTGTGAAGCAGATGAAAACGCACCAATCATCCTGGGGCGACCCTTCTTAGCCACAGGAAGATCACTGATTGAAGTGGAAAAGGGAGAACTCACTATGAGAGTGAACGATCAAGATATCAAGCTTGTAACACCCCAATTTTGGGCTTGGAAGTTTAGGGTCTGAACCGGACCGGTCTGATTTTCGGTTCGAATATAAAAGGTGGTTTTAGGGAAAGCCTAGTTCGGGTTGCATTAAAAATATGGAAAAATATCTAAAAATCCTCTTTTAATATATATAAGAGAGTGGTGAAATCAATTTTACAAAATAAGGTTTGGAAGTGTGACATTTCGAAATAGTGACTAAAATGTAAATTTTTGAAAAGTTCAGTGGTGACTGTTTTGTAAGGATTGAAACTTTGAATCTTTAAGGAGCTAATTTACCCAAGGAAGGATTTCTCCAGATTTTTCTTAGATTTTAATGACTTAATTAATGTTTAATTAATTTAATGAAAAGGAGAAAAACCAATTTTGAGATTTCACAACTAACTTTTGCTAAAACTTTCTCATCTCATTTTCTCTCAAAATTCCCTCAGCCAAACACATTTCTACATCAACATTTCTACTGATTTTCACACTAAACGATGAGGTTTCAATCATCAATTGATTCCTAATCCTTTCTACATCAAAACCTCTTGATTTGCTTATTGAATTTTCAAGGATTTTGGCTCTAATCAAGGAGAAATCTACATTTAGAGGTAAGGATTTTCTTCTCCTTTAAATACTCAGTTCTTTACTGAAATTCCCAAGTTCTCAATCCTTAAATTAAGTTTTATAAAAGGTTTTACTGTTGTGATCTTGATTTTGGCTTAAAACTCAAGATTTGGATTAAATCTTGAAGAAATTCGTGATGAATGTTTGGGCTCTGTTTTGAGATGTCTTTTTAATGTATTTTGGATGTTTAATGATGTGTAATTGAGGTTTAATCAATGCAATCCCGAATAGGTTGATTTTCCTAAGTTTTTACTTGTGAAAATGGTGGTTTTTGGGGTGATCTTGGTATTCTGTTATAGCTGGAAGTATAAGGACGAGTTTAGGATCTTTTTGGATGTTAATTGATGTTTAAGAATGTTTAGAAGTGATGGATCTTGGATGGGTAATGTTGTGGAAGAGTTTGGAAGTGATTTCGGTTGTGTTTGGTAGCCGAAATGTTAGATTTGATGAAAGCGGCGAGTTTAGGTGTAATGGCTGAAGATTTTAATGCAAGATGATGCATTAATCCTCTGCTTTGATGTGTTTAAAATAGGGGAGACATCTTCGAATCCTTGTGGTGTTGATCCGGAGGCTTGAACGGCGTTTCGGCAAGCTTGCGAAACGGAATTGGTGAGTGAAGTTGGGTTTTCAGCTTTGAAACCAATGTTTGAAGGTTTGGGAGCTTAGTTTAAGTCTAATCAACTTAACTAAGCTCAGGAGTAAGTTTTCGGAAAAACTCTCTTGGATGAGCCATGGATTGGTTTGGTGCATTTGTTGATAATTGCATGTTAAAATTGTATTTTTGAAAGCATGTTTATCATGGTTAATGCGGGTTATGTAAGCCATTTGTGGAAGGATGCTCAAGGTAAGAGATCCTTGGTTTGATTTGTTAAAATTGTGGTTTGATGCATAGTGATGCATGTTGTAAATGGCTTTGATTTAGATGCTTTAAAACAGTGGAATGTTGATGATAATTGGTGTATATTGGCAAGTGATATGTGGTTTTAAAGTACTTGAATATGATATAGTTAGCCGGCTATAGGATTGGGTGCACCGTGAATAAAGTCGCCTTGGATGTTGAGGGGTTGTAATTGTACCGTAAACTCCATCCAAGTTCACTAACGAGATGTCTAAGATCATAATGGTGGTTAAAAGGCCATGTAAGGATCTTGTGTAGTGTGTCCCGTGTTCTCGTTAGTGATGTTATACAACTACCGATGCGTGATGTGGAGGGGTTGTAATTGTACCGTTAAACTCCATCACGGGTGTCGAGGGGTTGTGATTGTACCGGTAAACTCCACCTTGTGTGTTTGGTAGTGTGTATGAAGCGTATGGGACAACGCTTGTAATCCGCGTATCCGATTGTGTTTTGTGTTGAAAAATGGTTATGGTATCACTTGGAAGCCAATATGACATGTTGATGTTAATGAAGCATGAGATGCTTGCTGTGTATGCATTGTTGCATAAGAAATGATGTTTATGAGTTTAAAGGCCTTTTGAAAGGTGTTTTATAAAATGCATTATTGTGTTGTTTCTTTAGAGCATGCCTCACTAAGAAAATGTGCTTACGCTCTCTTTCTTGAACTAATAATGCAGAGAATTGAAGTGTTTTGAGGGCAGCAAGGAGGCTAAGAATCCAAGGGAAAGCTAAGCTCATGTATGGTGACTATTTTTACAACATTATTAGTTTTTGGTATTTGGCAATGGGAACCTAGGTTGTGTTTTTGGGAGATGGTTTGGACTCCCTAGTTGTGGCATGATGCCTTAAATGATTTGGACTTGTAAATGGCCATTTGGTGCTTGTTTTGATGCTTTGATGGTTGTTTTGGTTTTTGGAAATTAGGATGCATGCCTATAGACTTGTGGATTTTCCTAATTGATGCCATGATTGTGTTTTGATGATGCAAACATGTACCTTGTATATATGATGACTTGTGGGCATGATTAGGAGGTCATTAGGATGTGTTTGACTGGTTAATTTTATGTTAAACCAGCAAATTCTGCACTTTCTGGGCAGTCCGTATCGGAACGGGCACTAACGTTTCGAAACGGGGGCTTGTAATGGCTTTCGTGTATCGAAACGGGTAGAGGCCGTTCCAAAACGAATTGGCCACTGCCAAGCCCTGTTTCGATACAGGTCTCGAAACGAACCCGCGTTTCGGAACGGTCAACCCCCGTTCCGAAACAGTTGACCGTTGGGCACTGATTTGAATGGTTTGACGTTTGCAAGCTTTACGTTTTAGTCCTGATTTTTGTATATGCAATTGCTTGGGTTTGGGATGTCCGTTTGAGGTGAATTTTGACAGGGAAGCATGTGATATGATTAATTTGATATTGGAAATTTTAAAATCAGCTAAGTCCTTCATCTTTCCAGAATTTACAATTTGGTCCCTAACCTTTGTATGTTGTGCAATTGAGTCCCTTCTTGCTATCCGATCGCTGTGCTTTTCAAGTGTGTGTTACCCAAGTGTACACTTAGGATTAATGTGCATCTAAACAAGTTTAAAAAGAAAAAAAGGGTTGTTAATCAAGGATGACTTTCAGGTTGACTTTGGTTTTCCCCGTGTAATCTTCGTAGTTTGGGTCAACCGTCTAGGCCGGGCTAAGGGGGTTACAAAGCTGAACGTTCTCCATGCAATGAAACATGCTGATGCAGAAGAAGAGTTTAAGGTCGTCACAGCAATTACCTTTGACCAACCCTACATCAGGTCGGGCTGCCATGACATCACCGACGATAACAGCTCCTCACAATCCGATAAATCTGATACTAAAGATCAATAGGAGGTAAACTGGATAGGCAATCATCCAGGTAAGTTGTTCGAGCCTTTAAATTATACCTCGGATAACCATATAATTCAAAAGCCATCAACTGTTGAGGCTCCTGTTCTAGATCTTAAGCCCCTGCCAAGGCAGTTAAAATATGCTTTCCTTGGTTTAAATGATATGTTGCCCGTAATCATCTCTTCCATGTTGATGCAGGAACAGGAACAACATCTAATAGGGATGCTGCAGCAGCATAAAAAGGCTATTGGATGGAAGATAGCTGATATCAAAGGCATCAGTCCGGCACTATGCATGCATAAAATCCTCCTAGAGGATGATCATAAGCCGACCATTGATGCACAGAGACGTCTGAACGATGCTATGCGAGAGGTGGTGCGTAAGGAAATCATAAAATGGCTAGATGCTGGAATAATCTATGCCATCTCGGATAGCAAGTGGGTGAGCCCGGTGCAGTGCGTTCCCAAGAAAGGAAGAATAACCGTGGTAACCAACGAAGACAATGAGCTAATCCCAACCAGGACTGTGACCGGTTGGAGGGCTTGTATGGACTATCAGAAGCTTAACAAAGCTACCCGAAAGGACCACTTCCCCTTACCCTTTATTGATCAAATGCTTGATAGATTAGCGGGTAAGCCTTACTATTGTTTTCTTGATGGTTACTCAGGTTATAATCAAATAGCCATCGCACCAGAAGATCAAGAAAAGACGACATTCACATGCCCGTACGGTATATATGCTTTTCGGAGGATGCCATTTGGACTTTGTAATGCACCAGCCACCTTTCAAAGATGCATGATGGCAATATTCTCCGATATGGTGGAGGATTTCCTAGAGATATTTATGGATGATTTTTCTGTCTTTGGAGACAACTTTGAAAGCTGCCTAGGCAACCTACAGAAAGTGCTCGAGAGATGTGAAAAGGCAAACTTGGTATTGAACTGGGAAAAGTGTCACTTCATGGTGGATGAAGGGATAGTCCTCGGCTATAAAATTAGCTGCCGCGGCATTGAATTCGACAGAGCTAAGATAGAGGTAATCGAAAAGCTGCCGCCACCCACCACAGTCAAGGGAATCAGAAGCTTCTTAGGGCATGCTGGTTTTTATCGAAGGTTTATCGCGAACTTTTCAAAGATCCCGAAGCCCTTATGCCATCTTCTGGAACAGAACCGCCCCTTCGACTTCAACGTTGAATGTACTGAAGCGTTCAAGGTTCTGAAAGAAAAGCTGGTAACAGCCCCAATAGTACAGCCACCAGACTGGAAACTGCCGTTTGAGATCATGTGTGATGCTAGTTACTATGCTGTCGGGGCAGCGCTTGGGCAGAGGAAAGACAAGCTTTTTCATGTCATCTATTATGCCAGCAAAACACTGAATGACGCCCAGGTGTTCTACGCCACCACAAAAAAGGAGCTATTAGTTGTGGTATTCTCTATTGACAAGTTCCGTTCTTATATACCTGGAACGAAGGTCATAGTCCACACAGACCACTCTGCATTGAAGTGTATGTTCACCAAAAAGGATGCAAAGCCTAGACTGATACGTTGGATTCTGCTACTGCAAGAGTTCGACCTGGATATCAAGGACAAAAAGGGGACAGAGAATCAAGTTGCAGATCACTTGTCAAGGTTAGAGAAGGGAAAGAGTCTACCGGCAGACGAGACGCACATACTGGAGACCTTCCCTGATGAGCAGCTGTTTGCTACCACAATCACTGCCGCGACAGCCATGGCGGCAGGTAAGTTTTCTGAACTCCCCTGGTATGCTGATTTCGTTAATTTCTTAGTTAGCGGAATAACTCCTCCTGACCTTAATTATCAAGCTAGGAAGAGGTTCCAAAATGATGTTAAGCATTATTATTGGGACGAACCTCTTCTTTTCAAAATTTGTGTAGATCAGGTTATAAGGAGATGCGTACCACAGGATGAACAGGAAGTTATACTACATCACTGTCATGCTTCACAATATGGAGGACACTTAGGAGGTAATAAAACTGCTGCCAAGGTTTTGCAGTCAGGATTTTACTGGCCGTCACTGTTTAAGGATGCCCAAACATTCTATAAAAATTGTGACAAGTGTGAAAGGACTGGAAACATCTCAAGGAGACACGAGATGCCGCTGCAAAATATTCTTGAAGTCGAGAACTTCGACGTTTGGGGGATAGATTTATGGGACCATTCCCAACTTCATGTGGGAACTTATACATCCTCCTGGCAGTAGATTATGTGTCCAAATGGGTTGAAGCAGTCACCACTCAGAAAAACGATGCCAAGACGGTTCAAAGGTTTTTGCATAAAACATTTTTTCCAGATTTGGCATCCCTAAGGCGATCATCAGTGATGAAGGGAGGCATTTTGACAATAGGGTTATAGTTGCTGCCTTGAAAAAGTATGGTGTCAAACATCAGATCGCAACAGCATACCACCCTCAGACCAATGGACAGGCTGAAATATCCAACAGAGAGATTAAGAACATTATGGAAAAGATGGTTAAACCAACTAGGAATGACTGGTCTCTACACCTTAATGATGCATTATGGGCTTACAGGACATCATTCAAAACTACATTGGGAATGTCTCCCTATCGGCTGATTTATGGGAAAACGTGTGATTTACTTGTTGAGATAGAGCACAGAGCATACTGGGCCATCAAGGCAGTTAATATGGACTTGGAAAAAGCAGGACAGAAAAGGCTACTTGACCTGAACTAAATTGAAGAAATTCGAGTAATGGCCTATGATAACACAAGATTATGCAAGGACAAGACCAAGAAGTGGCATGACAAGAAGTTGCTACCACGACAGTTCTGCCCAGGGCAGCTTGTGTTTCTATTTAACTCTAGGTTGAAGCTCTTCCCAGGGAAGCTGAAATCTAGATGGTCTGGCCCATTCCAAGTAGTACAGGTTTTCCCCATGGTGCCATCACGATCAGATCTTTAAAAGACGGGCACCAATTCAAAGTGAATGGACAACGATTGAAGCATTATCAGGGGACTGAAGCCCCAAGAATGCAGGAAGTGGTTACCTTAGGAGATGCCCCTCCCGGCATCCCTAATTTAACCTAATTTTATTTTTTTTATTTATATATTTATTAGGTAATTAGAGTTATTTTATTTTTAGGAATTAAAGTTTTTAATTTTATTATTTTCAGGAAAAAAAGGAGACAAGGAGAAGAGGAGAAGTGAATTCAGCCCACCATTTTCTGTCAGCCCAAAAAGCCCAACTTTTGGATGCTGCCGTTACAGCTGCCGCGACAGACGTGAAAAATACAGCCTGTCGACACGCTGTCGAGACAGACACGCAAACGCGTAACAGAAGAGCAGCAGACACGGAAACGAGTGACAGACGCGTTAGAAACCGCATAACAGCTGGCCCCGTTATTTGCGCCTGTCGTTACACCTGCAACGGGCAGCAAACTCTTCCCTATATAAACCCCGTTTCACTTTTTCATTTTTCACTCACTTCTACTCCTTCTACTTGCTTTCTCTAGAGTTTTTACTTGCTTTCATTTTCATTTTCTTACACAATCCTTGCAACCATGTCTTCTAGAAACACCCGAATAAGTGCTGCTTCAGGCTCTGCCCGGCAGCATCCACCCCACGATCCTTCCAAATTCGTGACATGTGGGAGGATAAGAGTTTTATTTAAACGTCCAAGGAAGGGAACCTGGGACTGCAGCCATTCATAGCGATGAAGATTAGAGCCCTGCAGTGGCAGCTATTCGCAGAACAACCAGAAGAGATGAATGTGTCTCTGGTCCAAGATTTCTATGCTGCCATCGACAGCTGACACGCGAAAGCCGTCACAGTGAGAGGAAGAGAGGTGCCCAGAATATATCAACACTCTATATGGCTTCTATGTGGGCATCAATGAAGAAGGTCACCAGCAATTTCTGGATAGCCTCGACCCTGCTGCCTACGACGCTGTCATGGAAGAGCTCATGGAAGAAGGAACCCAGTGGAACATGGATCCAAAGAACCCAAGGACGGTGAAGAGAGTTCAACTCACCTCGGAGGCCAAGCTGTGGAACGCCTTCATCAAAAAGAGAATCATGCCCTCCTCGCACAACACAACCGTAGACCAGCCCAGGTTAGCCCTCATTCATTCTATACTACATGAGAGGCCGATTAACGTGGGTAGATACATTCAGAAGAGCATATTAGAATGAACACACCGGCCGACAAGACCACTCTAATTCCCCTACCTCATCACTGCCCTCTGCCGCGGCCATCATGTACCAGAAGCTGTCACCGATCTACGAGTCCAAGGGAAGGGCTGGACTGAGCAAAATCTACCCAGCTTGATGGAACTCACTACTGCCACCCCGTGTCATCCTTCGATCCTACTACCTCAGCAGCAGAGACGATAGCACCCAGCGACACGGACCTAGCTGCCACAGAACCCAGGCAGCAAACATCAGTAGCCCCTCCAGTCGACGTCTCCTCCCAGATCCTTGCTGTAGTACAAAAACTGGAAGAACGACAGCTTGGACTCATGAGCTTTATCCGCGACTTCACGACTACCACGGTAACCTTCATCTAAAACTCTTTAAATTTCCCTGATGCTGCATTCCCTGCCTTTCCAAATCAATATTTTGATGCCCACACCCCTGCCCATACCCCTACACCTGCTGCCACGCCCCAAACGCCAACTGCGACAACCACACCAACCCCTGCCCCGACAGCTGTCGGTGGCAGCCGCACAACAAACACTTCTGCCAGGGGAACCAAGAGAAGGATGTCGTCCGACGAACTCGATGCATACATAGCAAGCTTCTCCTCCTCTTCAGTCTGGGCAGAATCTGATGGGGAACCCTCCGTAAAGAGGAATCTGTCCAAAGAGTTCACACCCGTCAAGAAGCAAAAAACAGTGGCAGGCAAAAACAAGGTAGATAGCGGCAGCGGCAGCGGAAGTAGCAGCGACAGCGGCGATGAGAGCAGCAGCAGCTCTGAGGTACAGGTAGTGGAGAAACCTCCCCATATCTCCCCTACCCGCATTCAACTACCAAGGGAGGCCAAAACAAAGAATACATCTGCCTCCCCCATCCGCCAGCCAGCACCAATCAAGAAGGCCCCTGCCCGCCGACAGATCCGACTCAGCAGCGACGACGACAACAACTAAATTTTAAGTTTCTTATCTTATAATTGATGTCTGTCTCTTTTGATATTTTGTGATGTATTTTCATTTTCTTCTTAACTGTCATTTGCATTGAGGGCAATGCAACCCTCGAGTTTGGGGGTGGCATCCCTCCATTAATGGAGTCTTATATTAGTTTAAAATTAGTGTCTTTTACTTAGTTATTTTTGTCAAAAAATGATGAAAATTTTGGCTTAAGTCTTTTGAACTGAACTTACCTGCCGTGACAGCCTCTGTCGTGGCAGCACTTTTAGGACAGTCTTAGGAACAGTTTAGAGCCTTGCTATAGTTCTGAAACTTAAACACCATTTGTGACTCTTATATTGTCTAGAACTTTACTGGTAAACTGGAATAGGGAAAAGCTTAGTACTTGAATAGCCCATAGAGGTGCCTAACATTGGCTCTAGGAAAAGAAGTTAAGAAAAATAGACTCTTACACCTAGAGGTGCCCGAAACCGGCTCTAGGAAGTTAGCTAGAGGTGCCTGAAACCGGCTCTAGTCAAACTTAAGCTTGAAAAATAGAATCGAGTCTGAACAAAAGGAACCTAAAAATTTCCTCCAAAAAGATGAACTTTGGCATAAAAATTCAAGTTAGAAGTTTCAGTTATTCTAGTAAGCAAAGTGAGTCTAGGAATATAATTGTTCACAAAGCATGCACACACTACACGAGAATTATAGCATGGTTCCGAATAAATCCTGAATTATCCGACAAGGTGTTGCTTGCAATAGGGAATGAAATGGGAGGCAAGGGAAAGTTCATTATTTTAAGCCAAACAAAAAAAATATTTTCTTTGTTAGGTCTGAATTGCTTGAGGGCAAGCAAAAACTTGAGTTTGGGGGTGTGTTGAGTGTGTAAAAGTTCTATAGTTTACCCCCTATTTAACCCATATTTCTGCTGCATTCAAGCATAATTCATTGCATTTAGGTTAGATTTCAGTTTTACATCACAAATATATTAAAAGGCACATTTTCTACTGAAATTGGTTGCTTTTGCAGGTAGCTGCTATAGCAGATGGAGGGCAGTAGAGAAGCAGAGCTGAATTGGATGTGCAGACGTGAAGGACGATGCTGCCATGGCCGCTGCCATGGCAACCAAGGACGGCAGCGATCGTGAAGGGAAGAAAGTGAAGTGGACCTCGACAGAAAGAGAAAATTAAGCCCATCTGTCTTGGAGTACCCCTACATTTTTCCGAGCCTTAGATCAGAATGAAGGCCAAGCCCAAGGTTCAAGGAAGAAATCCCAAGCAAGAAGCAAGGATGAATTAAAGACTACTGCTCTGAAGATTTAGCCTTTATTAGAGTTGTACTTTAATTTAAAGTTTTATTCTTGCCATATTAGAAAACTTGAACCCAAGGCCTATATAAAGGCATGTAATTCGACCTAGGAGAGGGATCACCATATTCTCTAGCCTTCTTCCCAAAACCCTGGCTGTTTTCCCCTTCCTCACCATGTTCTAAACTTCCCCTAGGGCTAAGGGTTGTTTTGTAAAGTAGTTGAAAGGATTGCTTTTGTTTTAGGAATTTCTTTGTTCAATAAAATTACATCAAGTTCTCTTATTCTGGTTATTAACATCTTGCAAGAGTATTGGGAGAGCATTGTGAGATCATCTATTTACTTAATATCGGGAGAGTTAAGTATACGAAAGGAATAAGTGTGAGTTCTCTAGTTTATAGTTGAACTATCTCGGACCTAGGGATAGGACGAGGTTAAGTGGTTAAGGAAGAATTCAACAACATCAGTGTTCATCCTTCGATTCACGCCGGGAGGTATCATCAAAGACGTGTTCATCGACAGACTTGGACCTAGGGATAGGCCAAGGCATAGCAGGGATTCTTGCCAAGCTTGAAGTACTGAGTTGAGTAATCGATGCCGCGATAACCAACGAACCGCTGCCGCGACAGGTGCTGCCGCAGCAGGGATGACGGTAGAATAAAGTTTCCTAAGATTTGCAACACCTACACTACTGACCAATTCAATATCGGCCAATTCTCTCTATCTTGATTTCACTACTCTTTATTTTCAGTACTCTTTATATTTTCGTGACAACATTTAAACTCTTTATTTTCCTCTCTCGTGTAGTAATCCAAGGTGAAGCTATTAGCCCAGTCCCTGTGGAGACGATATTCGATACTTGCGTATCACTTTACTACTTGCGTCGTGTACACTTGCACTACATTGCGATAGACACTTTTGCACGCAACACAAGCTCCAGCAGCACCAACCCCCACTCTACCACCAACGAGTGGTACACCAGGAGGAGGAGGCGGTAAATTCTCAACATGCTCATCATTCTCATTCGTCTCATTCTCAACCGCATTACGCATATTAATTCTATGCTCTCTACGTGGCCCCATTCAAAACAATGCAACTAGAAAAATGCAATAAATCTCAGTTAGGCAATATAATGCAAGAAATCCAAGGTGCTCATGTTCATTTTCAAAACAATTATTTCCAATAGTAATGTTATGGCAATGAGTTTCCTAACTATTCCCCAATCATAGTATAACAACACAATTTCATATCAAACTTTCAACTTGCATGCATTTCATCTCATTAAAGCCTAAACATTGCACAATTACACAACATGCTCTCACAAAGATCATAACTATTCATATTTACACTTACCAACCACTTACCAACGCCCCAATTATTCACAAACTTGGCTCTGATGCCAACAAATGTAACCTCCTTAGCCCGGTCTAGACGACTGACCCGAACCAAGGTGATTACACGGGGAAAACCGAAGCCAACTCGTTAAAGCCGACTCCGATTGACGACCCCTTTTTTCTTTTCTAAATGCAACTTAAGTCCTATGTGATCACCAAAGAGCATAGGATGAAATGGCACATCGATGAGATTTCGTTTAGGGGTTTAATTACTCAAATTAGACTTTTCGGGACCAAATTTTAATTTCTGCAAACTACAAAAACTGCTCTGATTTTAAGGTTACCATTACTCAATTAGTCATATTTAATGCTTCTTTGTAAATTTTCATCACAATTCGACTAACCAATCACATCCAAATTGCATTCGTGAAGATCAGGGACTAAAACGTAACGTTTCAAAACATCCTCAGCTGAGGTTTAACCAACTTAACGACCCGCGTATCTATACGCCTAATGAGGGTATCGATACGCCCTCGATGGTCAAACTTCCCAGACTTGTGTCATCTGACTGTATCGGTACACTGAGATACCGTATCGTTACACCCTCGTCTAGTGACTAAAGAGGGTATCGATACGACCTCGTGTACCGGCACACCCTCACAAATCAAGCAGGCCGTATCGATATGCTATGAGGTGTACCGATACGCTGCAGTCTACAAATGCCAAATATGCAACTTTTGAACCTCAACGACCAAACCAAACCACTCTAACATATAGCTAAACTTATTTGCACACCAATATACATCAACACTCAGAGGTAAAAGTCAAGGAAAACATCTAACATCATCAACGTCAACATTTGAATTCTAAAGCATGCTCCCTAAATGTCCAAAACACCAAAAGACCATAAGCATCTAAAGAGAGCAAGGTAAATCATCAAAACCAATATAATGGCCCTTTTACAAACCAAATAAACCACATAAAACTTGCATGAACAACAGGGAGTCCAAAATGCATCTCCCAAAGCAAACCATTAAATCCAATTGCCAAATATGATTACTAAAGTAAATGTAAAACATCACCATACTTGAGCTTGACTATTCCTTGGATCCTCTTAAGCCTCCTTGCTGCCCAAAATGTCTCAATTATCTGCATTGTTGGTAAAAGAGAGCGCAAGCACGATAGCTTAGTGAGGAATGCTCTAAAAACTCCAACACAACAATGCAAGCTTTTAAATCTCTTTCTTGAAAACCATTTCTACAACATGCTCTTTCTATCACATGCTTGAAAACCATTTCAAAGCAAATCTCCATTTGAAAATCACACGTGTCATCTATCTATCTATCTCATGCATTCAACCAATACAAATCTCAGGGCAAAGCCACACACATGCTTGATATTCAAAAAGCATTTCTTAAATCTCAAAATCTCATATGCATATGGTATCTCTCATCATCGGATTCTCACTTTGGATCGGGATGGCACTACCCCCATTGCCCGACTCCAAAGAACGCGTACGAATTTTAGTTTATAATGCACTTACATCCTATTGGTCGACCAATTATATCCGGTAATCATCTCATTATTTATGCCAATATATTACATTAAAATCATCATCTCACCTACTGTTTTGATGAAACATTTCTAAAATCAATCTCATCCCATTTCAAAACCACAACTCATGCAAACCATTTAGTCAAAATCTCAAGACTCTTCACAATGTCATTCTATCTCATGCGATCAATATGAAACATCATTTCATGTTATAAATCATGGATAAAACAGTAGGAATTTGTCTATCTGAAATCAAGAGCATGTCAAAGGCATTTAGGGCATCAAACACTTTTCGAGAGCAAATCTAAACATACTTACTTCCGGACTTAGGATGGTGTTTCAAACCAATCCTAAATCCCCAAACCTTGTTTCCTTGTCCCTCAAAGACTTCTAAAACCATTTGCACTCATCGATAACGTTTCGCTTGCTTGTCGAAACGATTTCTAGGCTTCTTGCACTTTCAGATCAACACCAAACGCGTCTGAAGATGTCTCCCGTGTTTATTACACATAAGAGCAGAGGATTAATGCATCATCATGCATTAAAATCACCAGCCACTCATTCTAACTCACTGCTCTACTCAAAACTAGCATTTCGGCTATCCGGAATAACCGAAATCACCTCCAAACTTTTTCAAATCAAAGCACAACCAATATCTATCAATTCTAACCCTTTCTAAACTTCAATCAACATAAACACGACCTTATGCCTCAAGCAATAGCAGATCACCAAAAACACCTCAAAAACCACAAATCTAGCATCTCAAACATAGGAATCCAAACCTATTCAGGATTTATTTGTTAAAACCTCATTCTGAACATCAAATATCATCAAAAATATATCAGAAATCAACCTCAAAACAGAGCTTATCATAGAAATACGAAAATCATCAAGATCTCATCAAGAATCTTGAATTTGATAGCTATTTCATATTTATAACATTAAAAACACTCTAAAACCATCAACAAAGGATTGATAACTTGGGAATTTCAGTAAAGAACTTATCATTAGAGAAGAAGGACGAAGCTTACCTCTAATGGTTGATATCTCTTCAATTTGGGCAAGATTTCTTGAAAATCCAAAGCAAGAATTAAAAGAATTTGATGAAACAAGATAGGAAATCCTTTTGGAAGATAAAATCTCAGCAAAGAAGATGAAAATCAGAGGAGAGAAAAGTGTTTGGCTAATTGGGAGTTGAGAGAAAATGAAAAGAGAAAACTATCATGAAATTAGTTATGAAAAAGTCAACTTTGATTTCCCTTTTAATTCCTTTTTATTTCTTTAATAAAATCATTATTAAAAGCTTTCAATTAAAGAGATATCAGATAAAAACAAATGCTAAAATTTTCTCCTAAATAATTCAAAGTTGCAATCCTTTACAAAATAGTCACTAGTCAAATTTTGCAAAAACTGCATTTTGGTCACTATACCAAAATGTAATATTTCCAAATCACATTTTGTAAATTTTTTTCACCATAATCATTTATATAATAAATGAGGATTTTTAGATATTTTCCATATTTGTAAAACATCATGAACTAGGTATTCCCTAAACCAACCTCAAAGGTTTGGACCGTTCTCGACCGACCCGATTCAACATCTAAAACATCTAGGCCCGAAACCAGGGCGTTACAATCCAAGTACCCTAATGATTGATGATTGTTTAAGGTTGCAACGGTTGTGTAACCCTTAAACCCGACCTAGGAGAAAAGACCGAATTTAGGAAGTCACAATTGAAAACTTTACCCTTAAGAAACTAATTTGATTTATAATATATTAAAATAGTGTAAAATAAATTATTTCTAATAATAATATAAAGTGTCTCGATATTTATAAAATTCAAACGTTAAAATTAATAATCTTATAATTTAAATAAAACTTTCAAATTTAAATTATGAAAATGCATGCTAAAAATAATAAGCCCCGAATCTGAAATTACATCAATATCCCAAAACAATAAATATTAATATGAATAACTAAAAATAATTTCGTACTGAATAATAAAATAGCCGGATAAAATTGAGATCCTCCAAGTACCAAGTCGCCTAGAGAGTATGAGTATATCTGAAAAGAGAAACTATGGGGGAGTAAGCTAAATAGCTTAGTTTGTCTCTAAAGTGCAAGAAAATCATAGTCGTAAAAACATAGTAACATTTTCTTAAAATTCATTAAAAACATGATACAATATCACAAGAGTAATGCAATGCACCCAACTACGTCCGCCAAAAAAATGAGGAAGGTTCCCATAACCTCCTCCCTTCGTCCGCCAATCCGAAGTGGAATTCAACCCGAAGGGTGAAACCACTGAACTTCCTCCTTTCAAATCCCAACCCATGCTCATACACATATGATGTTTAAAATTCAAGTTTCATAAAAAACAATTCAATAAATCCGATATTCCATAAACATAATTCGTAAATCATAGTCCATAAATCCATAAATCATATTTTCGTAAATCTGATGTTTCATAAATCATACTTAAAACACATTCTAAAATCATATGCATGTGATGTCAACCATACAAATCATAATGCATCAACACAGAGAAAACATGTAGCACAGTAAGAAAACACACCTTAGCCAAGCTATACTTAGCCTACATAATAATGTGGTTTTCCATGATCAGAAGTATTAGATCCAACTGTATCGGTATCAGACTAAACTTGAGGTTGAAGGGATTAACGAAAAAGAATGGGGTATAGAGCGGTAAAGATTATTACTTAGGAATTTAGCAAATCAATAAGGGATTTTGGCGGCATGAAACTATACAAAAAGTAAGGTTCTTGGGATGATCTTATTTGAACTATGTGTGTGTATATTTATAGGGAGAGCCAACCTAATTTAAGTAAAATAATGAAAGCGATATAGGATAGAAAAGAATAAAAGTAAATAATAATAATAATAATAATAATAATAATAATAATAATAATAATAATTTAAGTTGAAAAAGGAGAGTCAATTCAACCATGTAAAAAAGGAATTAGAATTCAATTTGAAATTAAAGGATTATATATATATATATTAAACAATTAAAAAAAGAGAATACGGGGAAGAAACCAAATTAAAATTCAATTTGATAAATGGTTATTTATGGAGTCAGTCCTTAAACTTTTAAGAAATTTCGTATTAAATTTTAAGTTTGATAAAAAAATTTATTTAGTCCCTTATAAAATTTAGGGGTTTGAATTTAAAATTCCTAGATAATTAGGGTTTTGAATTTTGGGATTTTAAAATTAGGGATTTTTTTTTCTAATCTAGAGTTCACAAATTGGGCGTAATTTTTGGGGTGTTACAACTCTCCCACCCTTAAAATAAATTTTATCCTCCAAATTTTCAGGCTAATGACATACTTCAAAAAAAAGAGGTTTTGGTAACAATTTTAAAAAGGCATTTAAGATTAGGTACAAATGAGAACACATGGCTTTCAGATAGACTTTGATCTCAATTTCATAAGAAGGAGTATGATCACGATCAATCGCTAATCTAGAGATCCTAGGAGGTGACATAGTAATCTATCTACAAAAGGGACAATCCTAGAATTAGAGTTGGTACTTGGAGTTTCTATTCAAAACATATCTTTAATTCTTTAAAATAATAAATTTATCAAAAATTCCCATTTTGCCCCAAAACATTTAATATGCATGAAAAAATCATTTTAAGCTTAAAATTTTATGTGAGCCACACAGTCCGAGGGTTGAACTTAGCTTTGATACCACTAACTGTAACCCCCTAAACCCGACCTAGGAGAAAAGACCGAATTTAGGAAGTCACAATTGAAAACTTTACCCTCAAGAAACTAATTTGATTTATAATATATTAAAATTGCGTAAAATAAATTATTTCTAATAATAATATAAAGTGTCTCGATATTTATAAAATTCAAACGTTAAAATTAATAATCTTATAATTTAAATAAAACTTTCAAATTTAAATTATGAAAATGCATGCTAAAAATAATAAGCCCCAAATCTGAAATTACATCAATATCCCAAAACAATAAATATTAATATGAATAAGTAAATATAATTGCGTACTGAATAATAAAATAGCCGGATAAAATTGAGATCCTTCAAGTACCAAGTCGCCTAGAGAGTCTGAGTATATCTGAAAAGAGAAACTATGGGGGAGTAAGCTAAAGAGCTTAGTGTGTCTCTAAAGTGCAAGAAAATCATAGTTGTAAAAACATAGTAATATTTTCTTAAAATTCTATAAAAACATGATACAATATCACAAGCGTAATGCAATGCACCGAACTACGTCCGCCAAAAAAATGAGGAAGGTTCCTATAACCTCCTCCATACGTTCGCCAATCCGAAGTGGAATTCAACCCAAAGGGTGAAACCACTGAACTTCCTCCTTTCAAATCCCAACCCATGCTCATACACATATGATGTTTAAAATTCAAGTTTCATAAAAACCAATTCCATAAATCTGATATTCCATAAACATAATTCGTAAATCATAGTCCATAAATCCATAAATCATATTTTCGTAAATCCGATGTTTCATAAATCATACTTAAAACACATTCTAAAATCATATGCATGTGATGTCAACCATACAAATCATAATGAATCAACACAGAGAAAACATGTAGCACAATAAGAAAACACACCTTAGCCAAGCTATACTCAACCTACATAATAATGTGGTTTTCCATGATCAGAAGTATTGGATCCAATTGTATCGGTGCGAGACTAAACTTGAGGTTGAAGGGATTAACGAACAAGAAGGGGTATAGAGCGGTGGAGATTATTACATAGGAATTTAGCAAATCAATAAGGGAATTTGACGACATGAAACTATATAAAAAAGTAGGGTTCTTGGGATGATCTTATTTGAACTATGTGTGTGTATATTTATAGGGAGAGCAAACCTAATTTAAGTAAAATAATGAAGGTGATATAGGATAGAAAAGAATAAAAGTAAATAATAATAATAATAATAATAATAATAATAATAATAATAATAATAATAATAATAATAATTTAAGTTGAAAAAGGAGAGTAAATTCAACCATGAAAAAAAAAGAATTAGAATTCAATTTGAAATTAAAGGAATATATATATATTAAACAATTACAAAAAGAGAAGACATGGAAGAAACTAAATTAAAATTCAATTTGATAAATGGTTATTTATGGAGTCAGTCCTTAAACTTTTAAGAAATTTCATATTAACTTTTAAGTTTGATAAAAATTCTTATTTAGTCCCTCATAAAATTTAGGGTTTTGAATTTAAAATTCCCAGATAATTAGGGTTTTCAATTTTGGGATTTTAAAATTAGGGATTTTTTTTTTCAAATCTAGGGTTTACAATTTGGGCGTAATTTTTGGGTGTTACAAGTTGAGGGTAGCTCCCGGGTGCGAACCTTGTGTGTGTCTCGTCTCTCTTTAGTGGGCTACACATCTAACGATGAGTGGTGTTGATGGGTTGTAATTGTATTGAATATTCCACCACGAGTGTCACGACGATAGATGGTTGCTCTCGTGTATGAGTTTTGAGATGTCGGTAAAGTGTATGAAGGGTTTGGTGACAACCCTTGGTAATCCGTGTATCCGATGTGTTTTTGAGAATGTTGCTTATCACTTGTGAGTCAATATAATGGAATAAGAGGTTATGGAATATGTTGTTGATGCATATTATGAAAAATGCATGTTTTATTTTAATCTTAGCATAATAGTGTTTATGCTTGGAAGGCTTGATATTTGTGTAGCAATGGTTTAATTGCTGGAAAATATGTGGTTCATGTTGCATGTTGATTTCGATGATGAAGTGCATGGTTTTTCAAAGAAGGAATGATGGTTTTAAAAAGAGTGAAAATGGTTTTGTGCATTGATGATGTTTTTTGTTTTGAGCAATCCTCGCTAAGCTTGTATGCTTATGCGCCCTTTGTTCATCAATGCAGATAATTAGGAGTTTAGAGGCAGCAACAACAAGGGATTATTCCAAGAGACTTCTTTAAAAATATGTTGAGGTTTCGAACTAGTTTAATAAAGGCAATGGGGTGTCCAATGTCATAATTGTTGGTTGTTTGGTATTTTCTGGTTTGGTGCAAGTTTGATATGCGTATTTGGTTATGTAATGGCCTTTTAAGTGTTGGTTTATGCTTGGAATTGAGATTTGATCCTTTTGGTGTCGTTCCTTAGGATGCATGTCTTTAGATATCTTTGATAATTCTAATGGTGCTATGATGATATTTCTGCAATGAATCCTTGATTGTTGAAATGTATTTGAGTTGCAAGCAAGTTTAGTCATATGTCGGGTTAGTTTCGGATGGTTAAAATCGAGTTAAACCAGTAAATTAAAACGTTTCAGGCCCAAGTGTTTCGAAACGTCCTCGGTCGTTTCAAAACGGGGACTTGAAAATGCTTGGGTGTCTCGAAACGGTGAGGCCTGTTTCGATACATTTTGCCTTTGTAAAACCCTATTCCGAACGGGTCAAAGATAGATTCGAAGTGATCTCGAGTTTTGAAACGGTTATCATTGTTTCGATATGCTTGTTCCGATACGAGGCCGCAGTTCCAAAACGAGTGGTTGTTATTTCAATTTTGCAATAGTCCGAGTTTCTGTTTCTATGAGTTTTAGTCCCTGATTGTCTTGTTTGTAATTAAATGCGTTCCAATGGTTATCTCGAGCTGCGTTTTTACAGACAAGTATGTAATGAACCTAATTAAAGTATGATAATATGAATTTGGTAAAACTCTTACAATTTGTCAAATTTACAAAATGGTCCCTAAACCCGAAATTGGTGCTAATCGTTGAGCGTTCGTGTTGTCGTTTGATCTGTTGCTTTGATTGAACACATAGGAACGTAGCTTGCATCTAGACAGGATAAAAAAGGGTAGTTTATTGAGGTAAACATTCCCGGTTTGTTTCAATATTCCCCGTGTGACCCATTCGGTTCGGTTTATCGGCTAGGCCAGGTCGAGGGGGTTACAAAAAATGCAAAACAAAATTAAGACAAGAAAAGGAAATGATTAGTATTCTTAAAAATCGTAAATAAAACATAAAAAGTCCAAAATAATTTCATTGTATGAATAATTATGGGCAGAGCATTCCAACACTCCCTAGGGCTAAGGGTTGATTCTATAAAGTAGTTGCAAGGATTACATTGTTTTAGGATTTTTTTCGGTTCAATAAAATAGACTTCAAGTTTGCTTATTCTGGATTTCAATATCTTGCAAGAGTATCGGGAGAGCATTGCGAGATTATTCATTTACTTAATATCGGGAGAGTTAAGTATACGAAAGGAATAAGTACCGGTTCTCCAGTTTATGGTTGAACTATCTCAGACCTAGGGATAGGAGGAGGTTAAGTGGCTAAGGAAGAATTCAACAACATCGGTGTTCATCCTTCGATTCACGCTGGGAGGTATCATCAAAGACGTGTTCATCGACAGACTTGGACCTAGGGATAGGCCAAGGCACAACAGGGATTCTTACCAAGCTTGAAGTACTGAGTTGTGTGTTCGATGCCGCGACAACAACAGACCGCTTCCGTAGCAGGTGCTGCCGCGACAGGCGCTACGACAGAACAGAGAAGTCTTAGACAGTGCAAACACCCGCACTACAGAGCAAATCAATATCGGCCTACTCTTTACTCTGAATATTTTCATCTTTTATTTTCAGTCTTCTTTATTATTTCATGACAAACAATTAAACTCTTTCTTTTCCCTTATGTGCAGAAATCCAAGGTTGAAGCTATTGGCCCAGTCCCTATGGAGACGATATCTGAAACTTGCGTATCACTTTACTACTTGAGTCGTGTACACTTGCACTACATTACGATAGACTCTTTTACACGCAACAAGTTTTTGTCGCCGTTGCCGGGGACTGGCAACATATCTTTACCCTACTTTACTGCACTTTTTAAATTTTTTTGTTTCTACTTGGATTGTTCAACATGTTCTTTTCATAAGGTTTTCTGTTTATGCGAAGATCGAGACGAGGAAAGGAACCTGAGTATAAGATAGATCCTGAAATCGAACGCTCGTGCAATGTTAGGAACCGACTCCGACTCGTATTAGCCAAAAATGAATACCTTGAAGAACAGTTAGAGGCCATGAACAACCAAGGGAATCCCCGAGGTCCTAAAGATCCTATCGGAGATGGAGGAAACAGACAGCCTGCCGATCCTCCTGCTGCTGCCGCACGCCGGACCTGCCTTGATTTCATGATCAATGACCATGTGGAACTAGAGACCACCCTGCCAGACGTGGAAGCTAAAAATTTCAAGCTGAAACCCTGATGTTCAGCATGATTAATTCCGCTGGCCAATTTAATGGTGCTGCTACAGAGGATGCTAGGGAACATCTGAAAACATTCCAGGAAATCTATGTTTCGTTTAGACTACCATGAGTAAATCCGGAGATACTGAGGCTTCAGTTATTTCCTCATTCATTGAGGGACAGAGCTAAAACTTGGTGGAACAAACTAACGCCGGGTTTAATACGAACTTGGGGCATTTAACTCGTGAATTTTTGTCTCATTTTAATCCTTCCCATTTATCTGAGTGATTACGTAACGAAATTGCTACTTTTCAACAGGAAGACGACGAGCCAATGCACGAGGCATGAGACATGTTTACTACTCTTCTGAGGAATTGCCCAAAGCACGGATTCCCTGTTTGGAATCATGTAATCAAATTCTACAATGCTGCCAACCTACAGACTCGTATGAGAATCGATTCAGCAGCTAATGGGTTGTTGTTAGATAAAGATCCAGAGGACGCCATGGTAGTGTTAAAGAATTTGGCGAAGAATGAAGAACAATTCCCCACATCAAGGACAGGTAAACGAGTACTAGCTGTGAAGGATTACAGAGCCGATAATTCCTTAAAGACACAAGTTGCATATCCCACAAAGGCAGTAGAAAACTTGCTGAAGAAGGATTCTCAACCTGTCTATGCTGCAGAAGATGTATGTGGAACTTGCAGTGGGGATCATAGTTCGGAGGACTGCCCACTACAACTAGAAGAAGGGATGTACGTTGGGAACTATAACAAAAAGAACTACAATTCCAACAACTACAATCCCAATTGGAGAAAAGATCCAAAATTCTCTTGGAGCAACCCTAACAATGTCCTGAACCCTCGAGCACAAAACACTCAAAATCAGGGGACACCTAGAATTCTGACACGGCAGCAAGTGCAACAGCAGCCACAACAACCACAGGCAGCCACACTTAGCATACTGGAACAAACCTTTGCCACATTTATGTCACAGACAGGGACCTACATGGCAAACATGGATCACTTCGTCAAGAAGACTGAGTCGTTCATGGATAAAATAGAGATGCGAATGGCCAATCATGAAGCTACTCTAAAGTCATTGGAGACACAGATGGGTCAGGTTTCCCAACATATTATGCCAAGACAAAACGGTGGATTCCCTAGCGATACTGAAATTGCTAGAAAGCCCACACATGAGCAGTGTAAAGCGATCACAACTAGAAGTGGGAAGAAGTTACCAGGGCCAGAGAAGGATGCTGATCCAGTTAAGAAACCAGCCCTAGAATCGACTGCTGAGAACGTTGCCCCGGCAGACGACAAACAGCCCACTGCCGATCCACCTGTCACGACAGCAGAAGAGATAAAGGAGAAGGATGAAGAACCTAAGCCTCCTCAAATCCGAATTCAATGGGAAGGACGTATTGCAGACTATCTTCCTCCACCTCCTTTTCCTCAGCGGTTACAGAAGTTGAAACATGCATCCCAGCTTAAGTAGATCTATGATATTTGTAAGCAGGTCCACATCAATATTCCACTGTTAGATGCTATCAAGGAGATACCTAGTTATGCCAAATTTCTCAAGGATGCTATGTCGAAGAAATCCAGACTAGTGGAATTTGAGACGGTTAAAATGACAGAAGGATGCATGACTATTCTGCACAAGCATCCACCCAGAAAAAGAAGGATCCTGGGAGCTTCATAATACCGTGCATAATCGGTGATAAATTTGTGGGTAAGGCACTTTGTGATCTAGGTGCTAGTATTAATTTAATGCCAAAATCTGTATTTCAGAAATTAGGTATTGGACGAGCACGACCCACAACAGTTATGCTGCAGCTGGCAGACCGCTCTTACGTGCAACCAGAAGGGAAAATTGAAGATATTCTGGTAAGAGTGGGTAAATTTGTTTTTCCCGCTGACTTTCTTGTTTTAGATTGTGAAGCAGATGAGAATGCACCAATCATCCTGGGGCGACCCTTTTTAGCCACAGGAAGATCACTGATTGATGTAGAGAAGGGAGAACTCACTATGAGAGTGAATGATCAAGAAATCAAGATGAATGTTCTCCAAACAATGAAGCACGCTGATGCAGAAGCAGAATGCAAGGCTATCAATAAAGTTATCCTTGACAAACCCTGCATCAGGTCAGACTGCGAAGACATCAAATTTGGCCACTGCCCCAGCAGCCATTTAGAAGACTGTCACAGCAGCAACGACGACAGCAGCTCCTCAGACTCTGACATATCTGATACTGGAGATCATGAGGAGGTAAACTAGATAGGCAATCGTCTAGGTAAGTTATTTGAGCCCTTAAATTATACCTCGAATGAACATATCATCCAAAAGCCCTCAACTGTAGAGCCACCTGTTATAGATCTTAAGCCCCTGCTAGGGCAGCTCAAATATGTTTTTCTTGGGTTAAATGATACGTTGCCCGTAATCATCTCTTCCAAGTTGATGCAGGAACATCAGCTGATAGGGATGTTGCAGCAGCACAAAAAAGGCTATTGGATGGACGATAGCTGATATCCAAGGCATCAGTCCAGCACTATGCATGCACAAAATCCTCTTAGAGGATAATCACAAGCCGACCATTGATGCCCAGAGACGTTTGAACGATGCTATGCGAGAAGTGGTCCGAAAAGAAATTATCAAATTGCTAGATGCTGGGATAATTTATGCCATCTCGGATAGTAAGTGGGTGAGCCCGGTGCAATGTGTTCCTAAGAAAGGAGGAATAACCGTTGTGACCAACGAAGAAAATGAGCTAATCCCAACCAGGACTGTGACCGGTTGGAGGGTTTGTATGGACTACCGGAAGCTTAACAAAGCTACTCAGAAGGACCATTTTCCCCTGCCTTTTATTGATCAAATGCTTGATAGATTAGCGGGAAAGCCTTATTACTGTTTTCTTAATGGTTACTCAGGTTACAACCAAATAGCCATCGCACCGGAGGATTAAGAGAAAATGACCTTCACTTGCTCGTACGGTACTTACGCTTTTCGGAGAATGCCATTTGGACTTTGCAATGCACCAGCTACTTTTCAGAGGTGTATGATGGCTATATTCTCCAACATGGTGGAGGATTTCCTAGAGATATTAATGGATGATTTCTCTGTCTTTGGAGACAATTTTGAAAGCTGCTTAGGCAACCTACAGAAGGTGCTCGAGAGATGCGAGAAAGCAAACTTGGTATTAAACTGGGAGAAATGTCACTACATGGTGGATGAAGGGATAGTCCTAGGCCACAAAGTAAGCTGCCGCGACATTGAGGTCGACAGGGCAAAAATTGAGGTAATTGAAAAGTTTCCACCACCCACTACAGTCAAGGGAATTCGAAGTTTTTTAGGGCATGCTGGTTTCTATCGAAGGTTTATAGCCAACTTTTCGAAGATCACCAAGTCGTTATGCCACCTACTAGATCAGAATCGTCCCTTTGACTTCAATGCTGAATGTATTGAGGCATTCAGAATTCTGAAAGAGAAGCTAGTAAGAGCACCAATTGTACAGCCACTAGACTGGAAGTTGCCATTTGAGATTATGTGTGATGCCAGTGATTACGCTGTAGGGGCAGCACTTGGGCAGAGGAAGGACAAGTTATTCCACGTAATTTACTACGCTAGCAAAACACTCAGCGATGCCCAAGTGAATTACACCACAACAGAGAAGGAACTGTTAGCAGTGCTGTTTTCGATTGACAAGTTTCGATCCTACATACATGGAACCAAGGTGGTGGTCCACATAGACCACTCTGCACTTAAATATATGTTTGCTAAGAAAGACGCAAAACCTAGATTGATTCGTTGGATTCTGCTACTGCAAGAGTTCGACATAGAAATCAAGGATAAAAAGGGGACAACGAACGAAGTTGCAAATAACTTGTCAAGATTAGAGAAGGGAAAGAGTCTCCCAACAGATGAGACACACATACTAGAGACCTTCCCAGACGAGCAGCTGTTCGCTGCCATAAGCATTGCCGCAACAGCCATGGTGGCAAGTAAGTTTCTGAACTCCCCTGGTATGCGGATTTCGTTAATTATTTAGTTAGCGGAATATTTCCTCCTGACCTTAATTATCAAGCTAGGAAGAGGTTACAAAATGATGTTAAGCATTATTATTGGGACGAACCTCTTCTTTTCAAAATGTGTGCAGATCAGATCATCAGGAGGTGTGTACCATAGGATGAGCAGGAAGCTGTGCTTCATCACTGCCATGCTTCACAATATGGAGGACACCTAGATGGTAACAAAACTATTGCCAAGGTTTTGCAGTCTGGTTTTTATTGGCCTTCACTGTTCATGGATGCCCAGACATTCTACAAAAACTGTGATAAATGTCAACAGACTGGAAACATCTCAAGGAGAAATGAGATGCCACTGCAAAACATTCTTGAAGTCGAAATCTTCGACGTTTGGGGGATTGATTTCATTGGACCATTCCCAGCATCATGTGGGAATCTATATATCCACCTAGCAGTGAACTATGTTTCCAAATAGGTAGAAGCGATCGCTACACAGAAAAATGATGCCAAGACTGTTCAGAGGTTTTTGCACAAGAATATTTTTTCTAGATTTGGCATCCCTAAGGCGATCATCAGTGATGAAGGGAGACATTTTGATAATAGGGTAATAGCTGCTGCCTTAAGGAAATATGGTGTCAAGCATCGGATCGTAACAGCCTACCACCCTCAGACCAATGGACAGGCTAAAATATCCAACAGAGAGGTAAAGAACATTCTCGAGAAGATTGTTAAGCCAACTAGAAAGGACTGGTCTCTACACCTCAATGATGCACTATGGGCCTACAGAACATCGTTTAAAACTCCACTGGGAATGTCACCCTACCGGCTGATTTATGGAAAAACATGCTATTTACCTGTTAAGATTGAGCACAGAGCATACTAGGCCATCAAGGCAGTGAATATGGACTTGGAAAAGGCAGGACAAAAAAGGCTAGTTGACTTGAATGAGATTGAAGAAATTCGAGCAATGGCCTATGACAACACAAGGATTTACAAGGACAAGACAAAAAAGTGGCATGACAAGAAGCTGCTGCCACGATAGTTCTGCCCAGGGCAGCTTGTGTTGTTGTTCAACTCTAGGTTGAAACTCTTCCCAGGGAAGCTAAAATCTAGGTGGTCCGGCCCATTCCAAGTGGTGCAAGTTTTTCCTCATGGTGCCATCACAATCAAATCCTTAAAAGATGGGCACCAATTTAAAGTCAACGGACAGATATTGAAGAACTATTAGGGGACTGAAGCCCCAAGAATGCATGAAGTGGTTACCATAGGAGATGCCCCTCTTGGCATCCCTAATTTAACCTAATTTCATTTTATTATTATTATATATATATATATATATATCAGGTAATTAGAATTATTTTATTTTTAGGAACTAAGTTTTTATTTTAATTATTTTTAGGAAATAAAGGAGACAAGGAGAGGAGAAGAGGTGAACTCAGCCCACCATCTCACCATCATCCCAAAAAGCCCAAACTAGGAGCATGTCGTTACAGCTGTCGTGTCAGACGCAGAAAATCCAGCCTGTCAATACCCTATCGCGAAAGACACGCAAACGCGTAACTGACGCGCAGCAGACACAGAAACGCGTGACAAACGCGTCAGAAATCACGTAACAGCTGGCCTCGTTATTCGCGCCTGCCGTTACAGCTCCAACGGGCAGCAAACTCCTCATCTATATAAACCCCGTTTTACTATTCATTTTTCACTCACTTTTACTCTCTCTATTTGTTTCCTCTCTAGAATTTCATTTGCTTCATTTTTTTCTACAGTCCCTTGCAACCATGAGTACCAGAAACACCCGACGCAGTGCTGCCTCAGCAGCAGCCACTCCTAGTTCCTTCCAAGGCAGAGACATGTGGGAGGAGAAAGGCTTCATCTACAGAAAACGAACAGAGAATCTCAGGCTCAAACCATTCATAGCCCGTAAGATCAGAACGTTACAGTGGCAGATGTTTGCTGAGCAACCAGAGGAGATGAACGTGACCCTGGTCAGAGAATTTTATGATGCCATCGATAGCAGGGACGCGACAATAGTGACAGTTCGTGGGAAGGGAGTACCCTTTGAGCTAGAATACATCAACACCCTTTATGGATTCTACGTTGGCAGAAGGGAAGATGGGCATCAGAGATTTGCGGAGAGCATGGAGATAGAAGATTATGATGTTGTCATGGCATAACTCACCGAGGAAGGCACCGAATGGAATACCGATCCCAAACACCCAAGGACGGTGAAACGAGTTCAACTCACCCCCGAAGCCAAGCTGTGGAACGCATTCGTCAAAAAGAGGATTATGCCCTCTTCACACAACATCACGATAGATCAACCAAGGTTAGCTCTCGTCCATTCAATTCTAAACGAGAGGCCTATTAATGTTGGTAGATATGCTCGGGAGGGGATTTTGGATTGTGCATTTCGGCCATCAGGACCACTTGTCTTCCCCTACCTCATAACAACCCTCTGCCGTGGCCACAACGTCCCTGAAGTTGCTGAGGATTTGAGAATCTGAGGGAAAGGATGGATGGAGAGGAACATGCTTAGCTTGATGGAGCTGAAAGCCGCAACGCCAATATCTAGCTTTAACCCGTCTACCGCGGCAGGTGAGCCGACATAGCCCACCCAAACAGAGCCTGCCAACACAGAACAAAGGCAGCCCACAGCAGCAGCGCCCCCAGTCGACTCCTCTACCCAAATCCTTGCCACCCTACCGAAAAGGGAGGAACGACAGCTAGGCCTGATGAGCTTTATTCGGGACTTCACAATAGCAACGGTACATTTCATTAAAACCAATTTAAAATTTTCAGAAGTATTGTTTCATGTTTTCCCCGATCATTATTTTGCTGCACCCACCCCTGCCCATACCCGTACCCCTGATGCCACACCGAGAACACCGTCTGCCGCGTCCACCCCAACCCTGGCCACGACATCTGTAGGCGGCAGCCACACTACCACAGCATCTGCCAGGGGAGAGAAGAGAAAAGAGCCCATGTTCGACCTCGACAGATACATAGCTGGTTTCTCCTCCTCCTCAATTTGGGAGGAATCCGATGGCGAGCCCTCTGTTAAGAGAAACTTGTCCATAGAGTTCACCTAGATGAAACGGCAGGAACCCAACACCGGTGACGGACCATCCGGCCAAGGGAAAACCGAAAGTGGCAGCAGCAGCATCAGCTCCACCGAGGAGGTTCAGGTGCTAGAGAAACTACCCTCACCGACCCGCATCCAGCCTCCGAGGGAAGCCAAGAAAAAGACCACCTCTACCTCTCCAAGCCATCTGCTGGCACCAACGAGGAAAGTCATTGCCCGCCGGCAAATTCAGATCAACAGCAGCCGCAGCAGCGAAGACAACGCTTAAAATTTAAGTTTCTTTTCTTATATTTGTTGTCTACTATTTTGTTATAATTTTGATGTCGTTTTTTCTGTTTTTCTCATTTTTTCATCATGCATTGAGGGCAATGCAACCATTGAGTTTGGGGTGGCATCCCTCCATTAATGAAGTGTTTTTAGGTTCAAAATTGTGTCTAAGTGTTAGTTTATTTTTGTTAATTTTTTTTTTGAAAATTTGGCTTAAGTCTTTGAACTGAACTTACCTGCCGTGACAGCCTCTGTCGTGGCAGTGCCTCTAGGATAGTTTTAGGAACAGTTTAGAGCCTTACTATAGTTCTGTTTCTTAAAACACCCTTTGTGACTTTTATACTGTCTAGAACTCTACTGGTAAACTAGAATAGGGAAAAGCTTAATACTTGAGTTGCCCCTAGAGGTGCCTAACATTGGCTCTAGGAAAAGAAGTTAAGAAAAAATAGACTCAATACACCTGGAGGTGCCCGAAACCGGCTCTAGTCAAACTTAAATTAGGAAAATAGAATCGAGTCTAAGTAAAAAACTAAAGGAGCATAAGAATTGCCTCCAAAAAGATGAAAGTTGGCATAAAAATTCAAGTCAGAAGCATAGCTATTCTAGTAAACTAAGAGAGTCTAGGCATATAATTGTTCACAAAACATGCACACACTACACGAGAATTATAGCAAGGTTCCGAACGAATCCTGAATTATCCGAAAAGGTGTTGCTACAATAAGGAATGCATGGTAGGTAATGAAAAGTTCACTATTTTAAGCCAAACAAAAAAAATTATTTCTTGTTTAGGTTTTAATTGCTTGAGGGCAAGCAAAAACTTGAGTTTGGGTGTGTGTTGAGTGTGTAAAAGTTCTATATTTTACCCCCTATTTAACACATATTTATGCTGCATTCAAGCATAATTCATCGCATTTGGGATAAATTTCATTCATATATCACAATTATATTAAATGGCACAGTTCCTACTGAAATTGGTTACTTTTGCAGGTAGCTGCTGTAGCAGACGCAAGGAAGTGGAGAAGTAGAGCTGGAACACAGGACTGTAGTCGAGAAGGAGAATGCTGCCATTGCCGCTGCCGTGGCAACCAAGGATGACAGCAATTGGAAAACTCCAAGCCGGTCTGTCGTGGAGCACTCTTATATTTTTCTGAGCCCTAGATCAGAATGAAGGCCAAGCCCAAAGTTCAAGGAAGAAACTCCAAGCAAGAAGGAATGACGAATTAAAGACATATACTCTGAAGATTTAGCTTTTGATAGGGTTGTACTTTAATTTAAACTTGTATTCTTGCCATATTAGAGAACTTGAACCCAAGGCCTATATAAAGGCATTTAATTCGACCTAGGGAAGGACATCTTCTTCTCTAACCGTCTTCCCCTAAACCCTAGTCGTTTTCACCCTTCTCATTATGTTCTAAACTTCCCCTAGGGCTAAGGGTTGATTCTGTAAAGTAGTTGCAAGGATTCCATTCCATTGTTTTAGGATTTTTTCTGTTCAATAAAATAGACTTCAAGTTTGCTTATTTTGGTTTTCAACATCTTGCAAGAGTATCGGGAGAGCATTGTGAGATTATTCATTTGCTTAATATCGGGATAGTTAAGTATACGAAAGGAATAAGTACGGGTTCTCCAGTTTATGGTTGAACTATCTTGGACCTAGGGATAGGACGAGGTTAAGTGGCTAAGGAAGAATTCAACAACATCGGTGTTCATTCTTCGATTCACGCCGGGAGGTATCATCAAAGACGTGTTAATCGACAGACTTGGACCTAGGGATAGGCCAAGGCACATCAAGGATTCTTGCCAAGCTTGAAGTACTGAGTTGTGTGTTCGCTGCCGTGACAACAATAGACCGCTGCCGCAGCAGGTGCTGCCGCGACAAGCGCTACGACAGAACAGAGAAGTCCTAGACAGTGCAACACCTACACTACGAAGCAAATCAATACCGGCCTACTCTTTACTTTGAATATTTTCATCTTTTATTTTCAGTCTTCTTTATTATTTCGTGACAAACAATTAAACTCTTTCTTTTCCCTTATGTGCAGAAATCCAAGGTTAAAGCTATTAGCCCAGTCCCTGTAGAGACGATATCCGATACTTGCATATCACTTTACTACTTGCGTCGTGTACACTTGCACTACATTGCGATAGACTCTTTTACACGCAACAGGCCTTCTTTCAAATCAGTCCTTTAAAAATAGTTTTTACATTTTTACAAATTAGTCACCAAATTGTAATGTCTCTCTTCCAAAAAATCATTTAACAAAATTGACTTCACCTATCCTTTATTTATATTTTAAGAGGATTTTGGAAATTTTCTCTTAATTTTATCACATCTCGAACCATGTTTTCCCTGAACCACTCCCGAACTAACCCAAATCTCTAGTCTAGGTCCACGGACACTAAACCGTCTTTAAAACTCCTAGGCCCAAAACCAGGGCGTTACAACTCTCCCCCACTTAGGAAATTTCGTCCTTGATATTTTACCAGAAGGAAAAATATGCGGAAACTAGTTCGACATGTCTGCCATACTTTCCCAGGTGGTCTCCTCAACTCCTCGATGCTGCCACAACACCTTCACAAGTTCAATCGTCTTACCATGAAGAACATTGCTACTAGAATCAAGAATCCCAATAGGTTCTTCATCAAAAGATAAATCCAGTCGCAACATAATTTCCTCAACCGGCATAACATACGATGGATTCGACATATAATTTCGCAACATCGAAACATGAAACGCATCATGAATTTTCTCTAACTCGAGAGGCAACCTCAACCGGTATGCAACAGGACCAACACACTTGTTAAGTGTGCAAAAGTCCTATATTTATGCCATAGTTTAGCTCAATTATTGTTGTTCTTAAGTATAGTTTAGTTGCGTTTATTAGAAAAACATACACAAAACTACTTAGATTACATATTCTGCCTTATTTGATGAACTTAACATCTTTTATACAAAAGATACTGCTCATGTGTGTTTTCTTTCTGTGCGCAAGTACCCACCCATGTAGATGCTGCTGAGGCAGTAGAGAGTGATGAAGAGGAGAACCTGGAAACTGATGGAGGAAATTGTTGGACCATCTGAAGAGCTGATCAAGGAGGAGAGTCCCAGAATGAAGAGCTGTGCCAACCCCTGCACACCAATCCATACCTCTTCCGAGGCAGACAACAGTGTGTCGTCGAGGCAGCAACTCGAGGAAGGATGGAAATATGCAAAGTGGTATGTGATTGAAAGAGACCATCAAGCCTGATTTTTAGAGACCACTTGCACGTGCATTAGAGCCCATCAGAACAAAAGAAAAGCCATGGTCAAAGTAAAGGTGGAAAAAGTCAAACTGGAATCTAGGAAGATTTAATGTTAGATTCGTTCTTTAAATGAGTTGTAATTAGATTCTAACTAGGATTCCAGCCCTAAACTGACTTAGACCTAGGCTCTTTCACTATATATATGTAATCAACTTGAAGGAGAAAAAGACAAGAGAGACTTTTGCTTGTGTTTTAAACCTTCCCTAGGGCTAAGGGTTGGTTGTGTAGTAGTTGTGAGAGTTTTGCTTGTATTCGTTTAAGTTTTTAGTTTTTGGAATAAAATTCAAGGTTTGTTTACTCTTGGTTCTTCATTGTTGCAATCTTTATTGGGAGAGAAGAGAGCATCAATTTATTTGTTCAATATTGGGAGAGTTGGACTCACGAAACAAGTAAACACGATTTTATCCAACCATAGGGTAAAGCTACTTCGGCTTAGGGACAAGTTAGAAGTTTAGCGGCTAAGAAAGGTTTCATAATCGGTTGGTGTTCATCCGTAGATTCACGACCGGAGGTATAATTCAAGACGTGTTCGCCAATAGTACTTCAAGCTTAGGGATAAGAGAAAGTCATTGAAGGGAGCCTTGCGAACCTTGAATCCTCGCTTACCTGCCCAGGCAGTCACATTGGTGTCTGCCGAGGCGGGCTTATGCCAAGGTATACTCGTGGGCGGCTACCAAAATTTTTTAAGTCGATATGTAAAATTGTGCCGAGAGAATGCATTCAAACTCCACACTACGAAGCATTCCAATACCGGCACATTCTCTCACTCTAATTTCTCAATTTATTTTATTTCACTTAGCCGTAGTTTAATCAATCCAACTCTTAATATTTGTGTTTTTACTTTTTACTTGTGCAGAAAGGTGAATCCTGAAGGTTGTAACAGTCCCTTTGGAGACGATATCTTAAATACTATAACTTGGCACTGTGTATACTTGCACGCAATTTGCGCATCACATTTGCACACAACAACGCTCCACAACATCATATGGTCCAATAAACCTTGGACTAAGCTTACCTTTACGTACAAACCTCGTCACCTTCTTCCAAGGTGACACTTTCAAAAACACGCGATCACCAACTGCAAACTCAATCTCCTTACTCTTTAAATCCACGTAAGACTTTTGACGATCCAATACTACCTTCAACCGTTCACAAACAAGCTTTATCTTCTCCGTTGTTCCCTAAGCAAATCCGGAAAGGAAACTAACTTTTGCCCCGCTTCTACCCAAAAAAGAGGCGTCATACACTTCCTACCATACAAGGCTTCATACAAATTCATTTGTATTCTCGCTTGATAGCTATTATTATAAGCAAACTCCACCAAAGGCAACTGTTTCTCCAAAGAACCTTGGAAATCTAAAAGACAACACCTCAACATATCCTCAAGCACTTGTATAACTCGATCAGACTAACCATCCGTCTCAGGATGGTACGAGGTACTGAAATTAGGCCATGTACCCAAAGCCATATGCAAAATCTCCCAAAACCTTATTGTAAACCTCGAATCTCTATCTGAAACTATGGATTTAGGTACACCATGCGACCTCACAATTCCCGCAATGTACAACTCTGCCAACTTATCCAATGTATACGTAGTATGCACAGCTATGAAATGCACACACTTTGTAAGACGGTATACTATCAGCCAAACATAGTTCTTCTTTGGCAGGGTGTAACCCCCTAAACCTGACCCAAAAGAAATGGGCCAAATCTAGGAAGTAGCGATTGAAAACTTGTCCCTCAAGAAACAATTTAGGTTAAAATATTTTGTAATTCAAAAGAATCGATTAAATAAGTAAAACACAATAAATACTCCGATTAAAATGAAACCCAATCTTTTAAACGATGTTTTGATAATTAATTAAAATATAAAAAAACAGATTTGTAAATGCATGCATCCAATAAATCCCAAATTATAAACAGTCTCAGTGTCCATGTTAAACAAATATCCCAAACAATGTTAAAATAATAATTATGAGGTAACAAAAAAGTTCGTACTGAATAATAATTTATCTGAATAAGCAAGAGATGCTCTAAGTATCGATCGCCTAAAAAGTCTGAGATATCTGAAAAGTAAAAACTAAGGGGTGTAAGCTAAAGAGCTTAGTGTGTCTCTAAAGGGAAAACGAAAACAAAACAATATTTTATTTTCTGTTAAAGATTTTTTTGAAAACACAACAAAACTGGATCATGATGATATGATGTATGATGCACGAGAATCATTGTACCCATCTCCATTACACCAAAAAGTATGGCTCCCCATAACCTACTTTCTCCATCGTCACCATCCAAAGTGGAACCCAGCCCGAAGGGTGGAACCACTGATCTGAAGCGGAATTCAGCCCAAAGGGTGAAACCACTAAACTTCCCCGAACAAATCTCAAACCATATACCCACAATGATATGATGTAGATTTTCAAATTCCCGTCTCATCCAAAACCTTAATTATAAAAATTCAAGTTGCACAATACTATAAATCTGATGTTTTACGATTCTGAAAATCATATATTTCACAATTTGATAAATCTCATTTTTAGTTAAAACATAGTCTGATATGCTATGCAAGATATCCGAAAACTTTCACAAATCACAACACATAATAAATCACACAAGTTAATAGCATAAAAGAAACATACATGTTTATAACACATGAAGAGACACACCTTAGCAACAGTAGCTCTAATGCCGAGAAAAACGCGTCTCACGCTCAGATCTAGCTGAAACAGGACCTACGAGGTATGAATACTATATTAGTATTTATTACTAACACTAAGCCACCGACTAAAACACTAATAACTAAACTGAAGATATACTCACGTGAAGATCTCGAAGAACATGTAGGGTCGATCCGTACAACTGGAGGTAACTCGTCAGCCACGAAGATGTTATCACCTTAACACAGGAATATTCCGAATCAGTTTCTGAAATCCACAACTTATTAGATTTTAAGTAATAATTAATTAAAATTAACAAAACTGAGATTTCAGGTTCGTATTAGACAAAACGAGCAACAGATTTGGATTTAGGACATCGAGAAAGGTCAAGGTGAATGTTTTCTGAAAAAGTCAACCTTGGTCAAAGTCAAAGTCAACTGGTCAACGATCCAAGGTCAACGGTAAACTCTGGTCCACTGGTCAAAGTTAAACTGGTTCGGTCAACTCGAGTCAATACTGTCCAAGAGTCAAAAGGTCAACAATCAAGGTTCGGTCAACAGTCAAGATCCAGTCAAAGTTCAAATGTCAAAGGTCAAAATCGGTGAAAAAGTTAAAAGTAGTCTGACTGGTTTATCGGTTCAATCCAACAAACTGGTTTATTTCATTACTTGGTTCGGTTCACATGATTCAGTTTAATTATCACGTACGGTTCAAATTAAAGGTCCAATTCACATATTAAATGGTTTGGGCTCAACACAAGCACATGGCCCACTAGTTTCACAATTGGGTTCACAAAAATCAAACACATTAGGCTACGCGGTTGGTCTCACCCAACAACAGTCAGTCCAACTTCCTTACCCCTAGCTTCAGATTTGAGCTAGGGTTTCCAGCACCCAAAACGGCAGCGACGCAGATGTAGATCGACAGTGGTGGTGTGTATGTAGATCGACGGCGGCACAGACGCAACAAAGATGGATATGAGAGAGGTTGACGGTAGAACAAGATGGTGAACAGAAAAACTAAGGGTTTCTCGCTGATTTCTGAGCAACCGATGGTACGGAGCGATGAAAATGACACTATGGAAACACAAAAGACTCGCAAATCATGATCCAAAACTCAACACCCATTGATTAAACAGAAACATGAATCTAATTCTTACCCACACTTACCCCAACCAATACCGGAGCAAAATCGAAGGACCTTCGATGCTTAAAACCCCTAACGAAGAATGGAGAGGACGACAGCGAAAGGTGGCACAAATAAGAGCCGAACGGTTCCCTACCGTTTATGACCAGATAGTGGCTGGTAAGGATGGTCTGATGAGTGGGGTTTGCACGCAAGGCAACGTCGAACCCATTGGCGGTGGTCGTGCGAGTCACAAACGGTGGTGGAGGCTTGGTCAGAACTTCGCCGGAAAGGGAAGGGTGAAAGGTGAGGGATGAAAGTGAAAATCGAGAGAGAGCGACCGTTCGAGCATCATGGTTACTGAATTGGTTTTTAGGCTAATAAAGTTGTATAAATACCCTAACAAAAGGGTAAATCACACATTAGGCCACTAAGTAATTTAGGGTTTATAAAACATCATCAAAACTTTACTCACATTACAAAATGACCCAAAATTTCTGAATTAAGCCACAAAATTCTTATTTTAATCAATGTAATCCCTTAATCAAATTAGGGTTTTAAACTAGGAATTCCCAAATTCTAGGGTTCCAAATTAGGGATTTCAAAATTGGAATTTTTCAAGTTGGGGAAAAATTGGGGTGTTACAATTCTCCCTCCCTTAAAGAAATTTCGACCTCGAAATTTTTAAACTTAGCAACAAATCTCATAACCAACTGAAACACGCATATACCTTCCCATTCCAAATTCACGATCTATCATAACCGAAAATACTAAAACATAGAACTGGAAATAGAACTGAAACATATTAAAATGTACCTTCCATGTCATCATGTACTGAACCTAGACGTCTAATCTCAATTCCAGCTGACCTATAACTTTGAGCATGTCTACCCCTACTAGTTGTATCAAAAGCAGCTGATTTAAACTGCCCTCTACCTCAGTGAAGTGCCTGAATTGACGTATGTCTCTGAATCTGTACAAATGAAAAAGTAGGTAAACGTGGACAATACTTTAAGTAATAATCATGAGATCCACATCTAAAACACGCTCTGTTCATCATTCTACACTTTCTATTATTCTTCTTATTGCAATAACCACAAACAACAATAGGTCGACGACTTTTGAACTACCCACGCTACTAGACAAAGTTGTCGATGTAACAGGTCTCACATTCTGATGACTCTAAGGAACAAACTCATATCTAGACCTCTTTCTAGACATGTTGACAAAACTTGGTTGTACAGAAGTATCCGGTTGCATCCAGACTTGATCAAAATTCTAAAGTTCCTCATTTTCCATTAGTGCAAGAATCCTCTCAGCAGTTTTAGCCCGACTAACCATGTTACTGAATACTTAATCATGATGTTTTACAACATCTCTCTGAATTGGCAGTCGAAGTCCCTTCAAAAACCAATCACACTTATCTTCCTCAGTCGCAACTAACCCAAGAGCATACTTGGCCAACCTCCGAGACTCTATCTCATAATCATTCACTAACATATTGTTCTATTTCAAATTCATAAACGCATCGCGACACTTGGCTAAGAACTCGACTCCCACATAACAATCCTGAAAAGTCTGTCGGAAAAATTCCCATGTGACCTGACTAGATGGAACTGTATCTACCATAGACTCTCACCAATTTTGAGCTTTACCCTCTAAAAGTGGTACAACGACCCTCAATTTCTGATTGGCTGGGTAATCCATCTCAACAAACAATCGTTGTAACTTTTTAGCCAATACTCTACATCAACTGGATGTGTACCGATTTTATTCTCAAACAATTTCATCCCAGCAACTATGAATTCTATAGAAATGGGTTTCCTCGAACCCTCTGACTGACGAAGATAACAGAGGAACTCATGGTGAACTATGACACTGTTCGGCTGAACTGTCTCAGTGTCATCAACATCATGTATGTCATCACTTCCAATCTGATGTCCTTCCAGTGGTACATTCTCGTTATCCGATATCTCATTATGATTTTCCATTAGCCCAATATAAGGTATGTCGCTACCAGAAGCGACGGTACAGACTCGACCACGACCTTGACTTATCATAGAGCTAGAACTCCTATGCTGTGGCATAGTAACTATCTACAAAAGGTAATAACCTAGATTCAGATTCGGTACTGGAGTCTCAGTTTTAAAAACGCGTAAAGAGTAATTCAATAAAATTCAACTGAAACCATAGCAAAGTTTTATTTTTCTGAACATTCCCATTTACCCAAAATATTTTTGATGCATGCAAAATTCAGAAACATTTTGAAAACAACTTGTTGTGAGCCCCACAGTCCGAGAGTTGAAAAACATGGCTCTGATACCACTAAATGTAACCCCCTAAACCCGGCCCAAAAGAAATGGGATGAATCTAGGAAATAGTGATTGAAAACTTCTCCATCAAGTAACAATTTAGGTTAAAATATTTTGTAATTCAAAAGAATCGATTAAATAAGTAAGACTCAATAAATACTCTGATTAAAATAAAACCCAATCTTTTAAACGATTTTCGGATAATTAATTAAAATATCAAAGAAACATATTCGTAAATGCATGCATCAAATAAATCAAAATTATAAATAGTCCCAATGTCCATGTTACACAAATATCCCAAACAATGTTAAAATAATAATTCTGAGGTAACAGAAAAGTTCGTACTGAATAATATTTTTTCTGAATAAACAAGAGATGTTCCAAGTATCGATCGCCTAAAAAAGTCTGAGATATCTGAAAAGTAAAAACTAAGGGGTGTAAGCTAAAGAGCTTAGTGTGTCTCTAAAGCGCAAACGAAAACAAAACAAAATAATACAATATTTTATTTTCTGATAAAGACTTTTCTGAAAACACAACAAAACCGGATCATGATGATATGATGTCTGATGCACATGAATCATAGTACCCATTTTTTATACACTGAAAAGTAAGGTTCCCCAGAACCAACATTCTCCAACGTCACCATCCGAAGTGGAACTCAACCAGACGGGTGGAACCATTGATCCGAAGCGAAATTCAGCCTGATGGGTGAAACCACTAAACTTCCCAGAACAAATCTCAAACCATATACCCACAATGATATGATGCAGATTTTAAAATCCGAGTCTCATCTGAAACTTTAATTATGAAAATTCAACTTGCACAATACTATAAATTCGATGTTTTACGATTCTAAAAATATGATATTTCACAATTTGGTTAATCTAATTTTTAGTTAAAACATAGTCTGATATGCTATGCATGATATCTGAAAACTTTCACAAATCACAACACAGAATAAATCACACAAGTTTGTAGCATAAAAGAAACAAACAAGTTTATAACACATGAAGAGACACACCTTAGCAAAAGTAGCTCTAGTGCTGAGAAAAATGCGTCTCACGCTCAGATCTAGCTGAAACAGGACCTACGAGGTATGAATACTATATTAGTATTTATTACTAACACTAAGCCACCGACTAAAACAGTAATAACTAAACTGAATATATACTCACGTGAAGATCTCGAAGAATGTGTAGGGCCGATCTGTACAACTGGAGGTAACTCGTCAGTGTAACACCCCAAATTTTGGCCTAGATGTTTTAGAGTTCGAATCGGACCGGTTATAAACGGTTCGAATCTTAAAGGGAGATTTAGGGAACACCTAGTTCGGGATGCTTTAAAAATATGGAAAAATATCGAAAAATCCTCATTTATTATATGAATGATTATGGTGAAATTAATTTTACAAAATAAGGTTTGGAAATACTACTTTTCGGTGTAGTGACCAAATCGTTGTTTTTGCAAAAGTTGAATAGTGATTGTTTTGTAAATGATTGAAACTTTGAATCTTTAAGGAGCTAATTTTACTAAAATGTTTTTAATCAGGTTTCTTCTTAATTTGGGGATTTTATTAATGTTTTAATTAAAGGAAAATAAAGATTAATTAAAAGGAAACTACCTTTTACTTTTCATAACTACATTTCATCAATTTTCTCTCATTTCATTTTCTCTCAATTTCTTTTCAGCCAAGCACATTTCCTCCAACAATTATCCTTTGATTTTCATTCATTTTGATGAGATTTCAATCTCCTTTTGACTCCTAATATTTTCCTCATCAAAACCTCTTGTTTTTACATTGGATTTTCAAGAAAACCTGCCCAATTCAAGGAGAAATAAGCCATTAGAGGTAAGCTTCGTCCTTCTCCTCTAATGATCAGTTCTTTATTGAAATTCCCAAGTTATCAATCCTTTGTTAATGATTTTTGAGTTGCTCTAATGTTAGAAACAAGAAATTGTATTAAAACTCAAGGTTTTTGAAGAGATCTTGGTGATTTTCGTGGTTGATGGTTAGGCTCTGTTTTGAGGTTGTTTTCTAATGTATTTTGGATGTTAATTGATGTTATAAATGATGTTTTATCAAACAAATCTCGAATAGTCATGGATTCTTAAGTTTTGTATGCTAGAATGATGGTTTTTGGGGTGGTTTTGGTGTTCTGTCATAGCTGGAGGTATAAGGACGTGTTTGTGGTGATTTTTTATGTTGATTGATGTTTAGAAATGATTAGAAGAGGTAGATCTTGGATGGGCTCTGTTTTGGATGAGTTTGGAGATGATTTCGGTTGTGTTTGGTAGCCGAAATGTGGTTTGTGAGTAGAGCAGCGAATTTAGGGGTGTGGATGATAATTTCAATGCATGATGATGCATTAATCCTCTCTTCTTATGTGTTATAAATAGGGAGACATCTTCGGACGCCATTGGTGTTGATCCGGGAGCCTAGATAGCGTTTCGGCGAGCAAGCGAAACGTAATCGGAGAGTGCGAATGGTTTAGAAGTCCTTGAGAGACAAGAAACAGGGTTTAGGCATTTAGGAAAGGTCTGAAACACCATCCTAAGTCCGGAAGTAAGTATTGGCTAGATTGCTCTCTTAAATGTGGTGGTTGCCCCTAAAATGCTTTTACATGCTCATGGTTTGAGATAGATAAATTCCTACTGTTTTTATGCATGATTTGTAGCTTGAGATGATGCTTGAAATGATTTCATGAAATAACATGTTGCATAGTTGAGATTTGAGCTTTTGTTTTAAAGCATGGCAAATGTTATGGTTTTGAAATGAGATGAGAATGATTTGAGAAATGTTGCATGAAAAACAGTAGGTAAGATGATGTTTTGACATAATATATTGGCATAGATGTTAAGATACTTACCGAATATAATTGATCGATCAATAGGATGAGAGTGTACTATAAACTAAAAATTCGTATGTGCTCTTTGGTTTAATCTAAAGCGAGAGAACCGATGATGGGCATTCCATCGGGTAAGACTTGGTGAAATACCCAAGCTTTGTAGCGATGAGAGATTCCACCATGTGAGTACGGTGATGTGAGCTTCCACCGGAAATTATGTTAGTAGACAAGTGAGTACGGTGATGTGAGATTCCACCGGAAGCGTCTAGTGGTTAGAGAATGTTGTCCGTATATCCGAGTAATAATGAGATGTGAAATGCCAATATAATATATGAAAATGTTTTTGATTCACATGTACCATTGATGAGATGATTTATGCTATGAGAAATGCATATGAGATTTGTATATGAAATGCTTTGGTTTTACAAACATGGGTATGGCTTTGCCATGAGTTTTGCATTGGTTTAAATGCATGAGATAGAATTGAGGTACATGTGTTTTCAATGAGAAGTTGCTTTGAATGGTTTTCAAGCATGAGATAGAATGAGCATGTTGTAGAAAAAGGCTTTTGAGAAAGTGATTTGAATAATGCATTATTGTGTTGGTTTTCTTTAGAGCATGCCTCACTAAGCAATTGTGCTTACGCTCTCTTTTACTAATAATGCAGATAATTGACGTGTTTTTGGGCAGCGAGAAGGTTAAGAACATCCAAAAAAGTGCAAAGTTCATGTATGGTGATGTTTTTATACACTTTAGTCTTGATATATGGCAATGGGAAACCAAGGTTGTATTTGGGAGATGTGTTTGAACTCCCTAAGTTTGTGGCTTGTTTCTGATGGCATTTAAGGGTTGTAAATGGTCCCAAATGTTTGGTTGCCTATTTTGGTTTTGAGAATAGGGAGCATGCCTTTAGATTGAGTGTTTTTGTGATTGATACCATGCTCTAGCTTTAAGACCTTAAATATGTTTCCTAGTATCAAAATGAGTTGATGGTATGATTTAATGCCCATCGAAGTATGTTTGAATGGTTTGAAATGTCAAAAACCAACAATTTCTACTGTCACTGGGTAAAGTGTATCGAAACACCCTCACCTGTTCCGAAATGGGGGCATGTAATGGCCATGGTGGTTTGGAACGGATGAAGTTGTTTCGAAACAATTTGGCTACTGGTGAAGCATGTTTTGATACCGGTCTCGGAACATATCCGAGTACCGAAACGGTCAACAACATTTAGATACGGGCGTTTCAGTACGAAGGGTGGGCGTTCCGATACAGTTGACCGTTGGATGTTGTTTTGAATTGTTTTAAGTTTCCATGCTTTACATTTTAGTCCTGAATGTTGTGGATGCAATTGCTTGAGCTTGGGATGTCTTTTTAAGCTGAAACTTGACAGAGAAGCATGTAACATGATTAACTTCATATTGGTAAACCTAAAATCAGCAAAGTCCTTTCGCTTCCGTGATTCGTGAGTATTCACATAGGCTTATTGTGCATCTAGACAAAATTAAAATAAAAAAGGGTTGTTAATCAAGGTTGACTTTTGGGTTGACTTTGGTTTTCCCCGTGTAATCTTCGTAGTTCGGGTCAAGCGTCTAGGCCGAGCTAAGGGGGTTACATTTGTTAGTATCAGAGCCAGGTTATCGAATAAATGAGGCTTGGTATGTGATTGTTTTATGTGATTCTGCATGATGGTGACTTTTCGGTGAAAGTATGATGTATGAATAGTGATGTATGATTCAATTGAGATGAAATTGTGATGATATGCTATGGTTGGAGTGTTGTTGGGGATCCCATTGCCATATCATTACCAATGAAAAGAAATGGTTTCAAAAATGAGCTTGAGTACTTGGATTACTTACCTTATTATGCCTAATTGTGTTTATTGCATTTTTGTGAGTGCATTGTTTTTATTATGGGGCCACATAGAGAGCTGAGAATCAATACTAGATATACGGCTGAGAATGAGAACGTAGAGAATGCTGAGGATTTACCTCCTCTTCCCCCTGGTGGACCACCTGGTGGTGGTGGAGCTGGGGCTGGTGCTGTTGGAGTTGGTGCTGGGGTTTCTGGACCCGAGGGTGTTCAGGGGCAAGTTGCTCCTGATATGACCATGTTGATACAGGCTATTGCTGGAGCTTTCCAGGCAGCCATAGCTGGAGCTCATGGAGCTGCACCTCAGGATGGTGCTAATGTGAGATTGCCGTTGGAACGTCTCCGCAGTCTAGGTGGGACTGAGTTTAGTGGTTTGACACCTGAAGGTTCTGAATCTTGGTTGGAGAGCACCAAGAGGATTCTTGGTCAGTTGAACTGCAACAATGTGCAGAAGCTGGGATGCATTGTGTCACTACTGCATGGTGATGCTTACATGTGGTGGACGACCACTATCTCCAGAATGGAGGATGATGAGGTGACTTGGACATTCTTCTTGAATGCGTTCAAGCGGAAATATCTAGGAGTTCGCTACCTCGATGAGAAGAAGAGGGAGTTTATGTCTCTTGTGGAAGGGAACATGTCTGTGGCTGAATATGATATTCAGTTTGTTAGCCTTAGCCAGTATACACCTGAGCTAATTCCTAGCGAGAGGGAAAGGTGCGAGCGGTTCCGTTATGGGCTGGTAGCGGATGTTAAGACCTATATGTTTGCGATTGATTACACTGATTTATATGTATTGGTCACTAGAGCCAAGGACATTGAATTGAATTTTGGTTTGGCGAGCCGAGCAGGTGGATCTAGCTCGTGAAAGCGAGCTGCAGAACGCGATTATGGTAGAGATCACAACAAGAGGCATAAGGATAGAAAGCCGCACTATGATGCTAGACGTGTGGGTGGTAACCCTGATAGAGGTCACCAAGGACCTAATGCTTTCTTGAGGACTCATGAGTGTAACCGGTGTGGTAGGAGACACGGTGGTGAGTGTTGGAGTAACCTTGGGACATGTTGGAATTGTGGAAACCAAGGGAATATGAAGAAAGATTGTCCTGAGCCGCTGAGAGAGGGACAAGCTCCGGTGAGAGCAGCTGAGCCACAGAGAGGTCGTGAGCGCGGCCGTGGTAATTTTCAGTGCAGGGAAGATAGTGGAAGGAACGTGGCGCATGTTGTGGCTGTCCAACCTGAGGGTGGTGGTCGGGCTCGAGTGTATGCCCATCGTGAGGGAAGGAATAACACAAACGTGATCGCAAGTACCTTTACTTTGCAATCCTTGTCATTACTTTCTTTGATTGATTCTGGATCTACACACTCGTACATATTGTGTGAACATGCTCAAATGCTTGATTTGCCTGTTGAGTCTTTGGATGTTGGTATGCATGTGACTAGTTCCATTGGTGAGACGGTTGTAACAAGGAAGTTGTATAGGAGATGTCCCTTAATGGTGCAAGATCAAGTGTTTCTTGTTGATCTTATGGAATTGCCATTCTATGGTTTTGATGTAATCCTTGGCATGGATTTGCTTGTTGAGCATAGAGCCGTTGTGGATTTCGAAAGCAAGCGAGTTTCGTTGAAACTTGCGGATGATTATAAGGTGGTGGTGGTGGGAGAAAATATGAAGTTTCTTGCCAATGTGGTGTCAACGTTGGAAGCGAGCCGGATGTTGCGGCAAGAATGTGAAGCTTACTTAGCCTTTGTTATGAATCCTAGTTCAAAGGAGGTGTGCATTCAGGATATAAGGACCGTGTGTGAGTTCCCTAAAGTGTTTCCGGAGGAATTACCTGGTTTGCCGCCTAGTTGGGAGGTTGAGTTTGGAATTGAGCTGTATTAGAACACAACTCCGGTGTCCATTGCTCCCTATCGCATGGCACCCAAAGAGTTGAAGGAGTTGAAGACGCAACTTCAGGAGTTGCTTGACCGTGGCTTCATTCGGCTTAGTGTGTCACCTTGGGGTGCACCGGTCTTGTTTGTGAAAAAGAAGGATGGCACGATGAGAATGTGCATCGATTATCGTCAGCTGAATAAGTTGACCATCAAGAACTAGTATCCTTTGTCGACGATTGATGATCTTTTTGATCAGTTTCGGGGAGCGGCTGTGTTTTCAAAGATTGATCTGAGGTCAGGGTACTATTAGTTAAAGGTGAAAGATGTGGATGTGCCGAAAACAACCTTTAGAACGAGGTATGGGCATTACGAGTTCCTTATGATGCTGTTTGGTTTGACGAATGCTCCTGCTGCTTTCATGGACATGATGAATAGGGTGTTCCATGAATTCATGGACAAGTTTGTTGTGGTGTTCATCGACGATATCCTTGTGTACTCTCGTACTGAGGAGGAGCATGAAGGTCATTTGAGGGTTGTTTTGCAAGAGTTGTTGGAAAATTAGCTTTATGCTAAGCTGAGCAAATGTGAGTTTTGGCTAAAGGAAATTGTTTTCCTTGGTCATGTGGTTTTGGCCGAAGGGATTCGAGTTGATCCCCAGAAAGTTCAGACGGTGATGAATTGGAAGCCTCCTAAGTCTATTCATGAAGTCCGTAGTTTTCTTGGGTTAGCAGAATACTACCGGAGGTTTGTGGATGGATATTCTAAGATTGTTGCCCCTTTAACGAAGTTGTTGCAGAAGGATGTTAAGTATGAGTGGACGGAAGCGAGACATCAAGCTTTTGAGAAGCTTAAAGCAGCTTTGACGCAAGCTCCTATCTTGGTTCAACCTGAATCAGGGAAAGAGTTTGTGGTGTATAGTGACACATCCTACGTTGGTTTGGGGTGTGTGTTAATGCAAGAGGGTAAGGTGGTGGCTTATGCATCGCGATAGTTGAAATTACATGAACGCAATTATCCTACGCATGATATAGAGTTAGCTGCGGTGGTTTTTTCTCTAAAGTTATGGAGAGATTATCTTTATGGTGAGAAGTGTAATGTGTACACGGATCACAAGAGTTTGAAGTATTTTCTGTCTCAGAAAGATTTGAATCTTAGGCAACGTCGATGGCTGGAGTTGCTTAAGGATTACGATCTAACGGTCAAGTATCATCCAGGGAAGGCCAATGTTGTGGCTGATGCTTTGAGCAGGAAAGTGGCGGTGGAGTTAAGGGCGATGTTTGCTAGCTTGAGCATATCGTGAGATGGTGGTCTTGTTGCTGAATTGCAAGTGAAACCATCTCTAGTCATGTTGATAAAGGACAAGCAGTTGTTGGATGATTCCTTGGTGCCACATGTTCAGGATATTGCTGAGGATAGACCATCGGACTTCTGTTTTAATGATGATGGTGTTCTATGTTTTGGGAGTCGGATAGTGGTGCCGAATGATGTTGTGCTGAGGCGCACTATTCTGACCGAAGCTCATAGTAGTCCATTTTCTATGCACCCTGGTAGTACAAAGATGTACCGTGATCTGAAGGATGAGTACTATTGGGTGAGTTTCAAGAAAGATGTCGCTGAGTATGTGAGCAAGTGTATGGTTTGTCAGGGGGTTAAGGCTGAGCATCAGTTTCCTTTGGGATTGTTGCAGCCGTTAAGGATCTCTGAATGGAAATGGGAGAGGATCACCATGGACTTTGTGTCTGGTTTGCCTCTAACGCCATCAAAGAAGAATTCTGTTTGGGTGATTGTGGATCGCCTTACGAAGTGTGCGCATTTCTTACCTGTTCATACTACGTACACCTTGGATAAGCTTTGTAACCCCCTTAGCCCGGTCTAGACGGTTGACCCTAACTACGAAGATTACACAGGGAAAACCAAAGTCAACTCGAAAGTCAACCTTGATTAACGACCCTTTTTTTAAACTTCTCTAGATGCACATTAAACCTATGTGAAAGCCCAAGAACCTTTGGAGAGAAAAGCACAGCGATCGGAAACGTTTAAGGACTCAAATGCAAGAAATACACTTTTAGGGACCAAAATGTAAATTTTTGAAAATAAAAGGACTTCCAAGATTTTAGTTTTACCAAACCTCAATTAATCATATTGCAAGCCTCTCTGCCAAATTTCAGCTTAAAAAGACATCTCAAACTCAAGCAATTGCAATTACAACCTTCAGGACTAAAATGTAAAGCATGCAAAAACTGTCCAACGGTCACCCGTTTTGAAACACTGACACCCGTATAGAAACACCCGTGTCGTACACCCGTATCGAAACGGTGTTGACCATTTCGAAACGCGGGTATGTTCCGAACCTAGTTCGAAAACGGGCACCTGTAGTAGCCAAAGTGTTTCGAAACACCTCTAGTCGTTTCGAAACGCCCAGTCCATTTCATGCACCCGTTTCGAAATAGCCAAGGGTGTTTCGATACACCCTGCCCAGAAACAGCAGAAAATTCTGGTTTTACACATACAAACACCAACAAACATACTTTAAACCATTCCTCAACATATCAACAACATGGCAAGCATCATAACTACCAAATTGCATTAAAAACTAGATACAAATCAAACCTTAGGTGCACCAACTCATTCAACACATCCAACACTTGATCATGCTTTTAAAATAAGAAGCATAGCATAACAACTTATGAAGAAGAAGATTCAAATGTTGCAAAACGATAATCAACAATATTCAAACCACAAACCGAACATGGACAACATACACAATCTCATTACACTTCAGTATAAAAGACTCTCCCCCCATTGCCTTTATTATCTATAGCTATAAACCAAGACATACTTCTCAAGTGGAGCTCTTCTTGAATCCCTTGCTTCTTGCTGTCCCAACTTCAAATATCTGCATTGATGGAAAAAAAGGAGCGTAAGCACATAATGCTTAGTGAGGAATGCTCAAAACCAAAATACCATCAATGGAGCGAATCATAAAACCCTCTTTAAATGTAGTTACAATTCAATAAACCAAAGCATTGTTTGAAAAACCTCTTTTGAAACAACATGCTTTAAACCATGCATTGCTCAACATGAAATTCAACCTTTAGCTTAGAAAAGCTAAAGAACTCACCCCAAAACACATTCTTGCTTTCAAAACCAGCATTAAACCATGACTAAACATGCTTAAAAACAATAATTAAAACACAACCACCCCAAGTGCATTTAAAACCAAATCATAGCACAATCCAAGAGAGAAATTCCATTTACTTACTCTTGAGCTTAGCTAAGTTGTTTATACTTAAACTAAGCTCCCAAAACCTTGTCCAAAATGTTTCAAAGCTGGAAAACTCTTTTCCACTCACTGATACACAAAACTATCCTAGCCGACAAGCCTTCCAAGCATCCGAAACCTCCAACGCCACCACTATTGCTTCCGGATCATTCTCCCCTGTTTTAAACACATAACAACAGAGGATTAATGCATCACCATGCATTAAAATCACCAGCAACACACCTAAACTCGCTGCTCTACATAAATCTAACATTTCGGCTACCAAACACAACCGAAATCACCTCCAAACTCTTCCAAAACATAACCCAGCCAAGATCCATCACTTCTAACCATTTCTAAACATCAATTGACATCCAAAATGAACCTAAACTCGTCCTTATACCTCCAGCATTAACAGAACACCAAGATCACCCCAAAAACCACCATTTTCATAAGCAAAAACTTAGGAAACATAACCTATTCGGGATTGCATTGATCAAACCTCAATTACACCTCATTAAACACCCAAAATACATTTAAAATCCATCTCAAAATAGAGCCCAAACAATCACCACAAATTTCTTCAATATTTCTTCAAATTCTTGAGTTTTAAGCCAAAAATCAAGTTCATAACATTAAATCCATTTATAAAACTTAAAATAAGGATTGAGAACTTTGGAATTTCAGTAAAGAACTGAGTATTTGGAGGAGAAGAACATCCTTACCTCTAAATGTAGATTTCTCCTTGATTAGAGACGACTTCCTTGAAAATCCAATAAGCAAAACAATAGAATTTGATGTAGAAAGGATTAGGAATCAATTGATGATTGAAACCTCATAATTTGGTGTGAAAATCAAAAGAAATGCTGCTGTAGAAATGTGGTTGGCTGAGGAAATTTTGAGAGAAAATGAGATGAGAAAGTTTTAACAAAAGTTAGTTATGAAAATCTAAAATATGGTTTTCCACTTTTCACTTAATTAATTTAACATTAATTAAATCATTAAAATCTATGAAAAATATGGAGAAATCTTTCTTGGGTAAATTAGCTCCTTAAAGATTCAAAGTTTCAATCGTTACAAAACAGTCACCACTGAACTTTTCAAAAATTGCATTTTAGTAACTATTTCAAAATGTCGCACTTCCAAACCTTATTTCGTAAAATTGATTTCACCACTCTCTTATATATTTTAAAAGAGGATTTTTAGATATTTTTCCATATTTTTAAAGCATCCCGAACTAGGCTTTCCGTAAAACCTCCTTTTATACTCGAACCGAAAATCAGACCGGCCCGGTTCAGACCCTAAACTTCCAAGCCCAAAATTGGGGTGTTACAACTCTCCCCCTCTTAGGAAATTTCATCCTCGAAATTCCAACCGGCGAAAAGAGCATGATACCAAACTTCTCAAAGCAACACACAAAGTAACACAAGAGACTTAACCACCACTGAAAGATCCACCACTCAGAACACCACAAAAAAAACAACTCCTCCTCCAATCAAACTTACACTATAACCAAACCCAACACCACTACATACTGCTCAAAACTTCCATAACACTCAGATATTAACCTCAGCTTAACCTTTCACACTTCCGAACTGCGCTTAGCTCCAGCAACCTGAAGAACCTTCAAATCTTTACAACATATTCCACCTAATCCCATAACTCCCAAAACTCGCACACACGGCGACACCAACCCATCGAAATTCAGCCACCATGTGACCCACAACCTTTACTGCTTCCAAAACCCCTTGCAAAATTGCTCAACTCCTTTTAAAGATTACCACAACAAGCAAAAATTTCTTAAGCATCAACTGCTTACTCAAACTTCTCAATGTATTGATGACATTCCTTCACATCCGCCACTATCACTGCCATAATGACTCAACAAAACTACTCACTCAACATTCGAAATCCACATCACAAGACTCCAACCTTAACTCCGCCAGGTGTTCCACGTACCCCTAGCTGACTTTAGAAAATATTTACTTATACCCGACTAGCAAACCACTTCTCACAAGAACCCGGCCAATCAACAATGGCCCTTGAACTTACATTGCCTTTCCACTTCAAGCTTTGACCATAACACTAACCTTACCTGGATACTGCCCATTCTATACAACATGTTAAGATTACGAAACCTCTACTCATTCCAAGCCAGACCTTTCCTACAACCCTCAACACAATCTCCTCTCAACTCCTCGACGGTTTCCACGAACCACCACCTACATAAATATCCCTCCTATCGCAAACATCAACGCCAAAACACCTCAGCACTCTGGAAACACATCCACTAACCCACCACATCACTTAACACAAAGAAACTACCACATCTATCAGCTATTCACAACCACCTTGACCGATTCTAACTTCAACCGGTAATCTCCTCACCACCACACCGCTAAACTCTTTAAGCACCAAAACACTTTCCTTCTGCCAACATGCTATATCGCACTCACTATTACTGACAACTCGCTTACTACCCTCCACTAATTCTAACATTCTCCTAGCACCAAAACAACTCTTAAAACCCACCATCCAACCTAATCCTACCACAACACTAACAGACCCAATTAGCTATTAGCAAGTGTGAACGTTCGTATGCATGGTCACCAATATGCCCTATCAATGCATGTGTACATGTATGCAAAACCTCTAATGTCATGTCGCATGTATGCATGTACTAACATATATAATATAGTATATAACAAATGGTTTTAATTGTGCATGTATGTCGGTTCACACCCACCAATAACATCCTCAGAATCCGCCTAAGAACAACCTCTTACCTCACTTCTAACTTGTCCAACTCTACCATTCTAACAATCCGCTAATCACAAAATACTCCACTAATGCCCTCTTCATACTAAATTTGTTTTCAAAACAACACCGGTTACTACCCCAAACTTGCTAGCTACAAGACCATACCCACTACGCAAGGGAAAAACCAACCGAAACCAAACAAAGATAACTAGGGCAAAGATTACTTATCAAGGTTACCTGTAATCACCTCACTGCCCCGGAGCTTCAACAGACAAACTCTCTTCCTCGCAGAACCATCATTCTCTAGCCGCACCGCCGCAGCATCAACCAACACTTTAAGGTCATCACCATCTCCCTGCGGTAAAGAACCCTGACTACCCTAAGCCAACTCCAAACAATTTCGTCTCAAATGTCCAACAGACCCACAATTCCAACAAGATCCATCCCCCAAGCTCCTCACACCTTCCTGCCTTTCTTGCCACCTCCGAACTCTGTCTCGACCGTGCCCATGACCCTTCTGATACCCTTTTGCAACCACTGAAGCTGCTCTCACCACTTGAGGACAATTTCGCTTCACATGCTCCTTAGAACCATAGTTCCAACAAACTCCCACGCCCCAACAACCTCCAACATGACACCTTCTACAACGGTCACACATCGGCAACCGAGCTACCACTCCTTGATCATGTAGCACTTGACCCACATCTGCACTACCACCCAGACTTCGATTCAAGCAAACCCTTCCATCACGTAGCCTCTTACGCTGACCGCTCTTGAGGTCAGTACCCACAGCTCTTTTGCTTAAACTTTTCTCACCTTCATAATATGAAGCCACACCCCCACGTTGCTTAACCCTTGAGAACTTCTCTCAAAGGTATCTTCCATTAAAGGCAGACACAAAGAACTCCCAGTCTATATCGTGGATATGCGTTGCCACCGCCAAATGTCCACCAGGCACAAGCGTCCTCCAACATCAACGAGACGACACTTCCCAGCTTACAGGCGTAGTCACACCCTTCTTGATCCAAAATCTGAATTATATTGGCTAACCAGGCCTCGAACGCCTCAGATGTCGCACCATGATACTCCACAGCTCCCAAATCATATAAACGCTGATTTGACAAACTCGTGTGTCCCTCAGTCGGCACGTCTACAGGCCTCACTTTCACCACGGCCTGAGATGTTCCTGACACCTCTTGAACTACAGGTGATGAACCCTTCATCACAGAACCAGCTTCCTCCTCAAGCCTTACTACCTCAACTCCAGGCACTGTAGACTGAAACGAAACACCTCCACCTAAAGGTGAATTCCACGCCTTAACAACCTACTCCAATGCAACAACCATCTCACCCAACTGCCATTCTCTCATCGATCTCATTGTGCTATTAATAACGAGCAAAGATAACAAAACAAACAAAACGCTCAGGCCAGCTTCAAGCAAGGATTCAAGACTCCAACTCCAACATAACACAATAGCTATAATAATAAGGCAATGGGTATCCCGAATTCTCCCCTTTTATACGACATAGCAATCAACAAAAACATGGATATCACAAACATCGAGCATATCAATCAACAAACTTCAATCATGCTCTCATCAAGCAACATTCACCTGCAACATCATAACATCAACATATCATACCCATCACATTTCCATCATTCAGAAAATCAACTCACAATACCAGGATATCATCAATACACGTTCACACTAGCTCACAGAAGATTCATAACCAAAAAGCATGATAAAAACACCAACAATTCGCTCAAAGACACATTTTTCAACCAACTTTCAACCACACGTCCGAATAAACATCCAACATTTACCATAGCAACTTACCACAACTTACCATCGCCCCATATATTCGCAACTTAACTCTGATACCAACAAATGTAACCCCCTTAGCCCGGTCTAGACGATTGACCCCAACTACGAAGATTACACGGGGAAAACAAAAGTCAACCCGAAAGTCAACCTTGATTAACGACCCTTTTTTTTAAACTTCTCTAGATGCACATTAAACCTATGTGAAAGCCCAAGAACCTTGGGAGAGAAAAGCACAGTGATCGGAAACGTTTAAGGACTCAAATGCAAGAAATACACTTTTAGGGACCAAAATGTAAATTTTGGAAAATAAAAGGACTTCCAAGATTTTAGTTTTACCAAACCTCAATTAATCATATTATAAGCCTCTCTCCCAAATTTCTGCTTTAAAAGACATCTCAAGCTCAAGCAATTGCACTTACAACTTTCAGGACTAAAATGTAAAGCATGCAAAAACTGTCCAACGGGGACCCGTTTCGAAACACTGACACCCGTATAGAAACACCCGTGTCGTACACCCGTATCGAAACGGTGTTGACCGTTTCGAAACGCGTGTATGTTCCGAAACTATTTCAGAAACGGGCACCTCCAGTAGCCAAAGTGTTTCGAAACACCTCTAGCCGTTTCGAAACTCCCATGCCATTTCATGCACCCGTTTCGAAACAGCCAAGGGTGTTTCGATACACCATGCCCAGAAACAGCAGAAAATTCTGGTTTTACACATCCAAACACCAACAAACATACTTTAAACCATTCCTCAACATATCAAGAACATGCCAAGCATCATAACTACCAAATTGCATTAAAAACTAGATACAAATCAAACCTTAGGTGCACCAACTCATTCAACACATCCAACATTTGATCATGCTTTTAAAATAAGAAGCATAACATAACAACTTATGAAGAAGAAGATTCAAATGTTGCAAAACGATAATCAACAATATTCAAACCACAAACCGAACATGGAAAACATACACAATCTCATTACACATCAGTATAAAAGACTCTCCCCCCATTGCCTTTATTATCTATAGCTATAAACCAAGACATACTTCTCAAGTGGAGATCTTCTTGAATCCCTTGCTTCTTGCTATCCCAACTTCAAATATCTGCATTGATGGACAAAAAGGAGCGTAAGCACACAATGCTTAGTGAGGAATGCTCAAAACCAAAACATCATCAATGCAGCGAATCATAAAACTCTCTTTAAATGTAGTTACAATTCAATAAACCAAAGCATTGTTTGAAAAACCTCTTTTGAAACAACATTCTTTAAACCATGCATTGCTCAACATGAAATCCAACCTTTAGATTAGAAAAGCTAAACAACTCACCCCAAAACACATTCTTGCAAAAACTATTATTTAAACCTTTCCATGCATGAACACCACATGCAAAGTTAAACTCAAATTCCTTGGGAACCACTTCCACTTCAAAACATACTTTCCTCATGCTTGATTATCATTTCAAAGCAAAACCTTTCGAAAACCATTTGCTCCTTCTAACTATTTCATGCACTCAACAAATGCAAAACACATGAACTACAAAAGCAACATTTGCATTACATGCCTTTTTCCAACAAGCCTTCACAAGACTTCAATGCACTAAAGAGATTCTAAGCACATATGCACCACTCACAATAGAAGATGTACACTTGCATCATTTCAAGCGTCTCTCGCTTCATTTCATTCAAATACATTATATTGGCTTTCAAGCGATAAATCAAAAACAATCACCACAAGACACAATCGGATACGCGGATTACAAGCGTTGTCCCACACGCTTCGTACACACTACCAAACAACACAAGGTGGAGTTTACCGGTACAATCACAACCCCTCAACACCCGCGATGGAGTTTAACGGTACAATCACAACCCCTCAACATCACTCATCGGTAGTTGTATAATCTACTAACGAGAGTACAAAACACATAACACTAGATCCACAAACGGACTTTTAACCACCGTTGTGACCTTAACAAGATCCTCACACGGACTTTTAACCACCGTTGTGACCTTAACAAGATCCTCACACGGACTTTTAACCACCATTGAGATCTTAACCAGATTCTCACACGGACTTTTAACCACCGTTGTGAGCTTACCAAGATCCACACACGGACTTTTAACCACCGTTGTGATCTTACCTCTCACGTTAGGATACTTGGATGGAGTTTACGGTACAATCACAACCCCTCAACATCCAAGGCGACTTTATTCACGGTGCACCCAATGCTATAGCCAGCTAACTATATCCGATTAAAGTAACCAAAAACCACTTACATCACTTGCCAATACACATCAAATACCATCATCAATTCACTGTTTTAAAGCATTAAACAAAGCCATTAAACACCATGCATCACCATGCATCATTACCAATTTAACAACATGCCAAAACAAGGATCTCTTACCTTGAGCATCCCTCAACATATAGCTTTCAAAACCAGCATTAAACCATGACTAAACATGCTTAAAACAGTAATTAAAACACAACAACCCCAAGTGCATTTAAACCCAAATCATAGCACAATCCAAGAGAGAAATTCTATTTACTTACTCTTGAGCTTAGCTAAGTTGTTTAGACTTAAAATAAGCTCCCAAAACCTTGTCCAAAATGTTTCAAAGCTGGAAAACCCTTTTCCACTCACTGATACACAAAACTATGCTAGCTGACAAGCCTTCCAAGCATCCGAAACCTCCAATGCCACCTCTATTGCTTCCGGATCATTCTCCCCTGTTTTAAACACATAACAACAGAGGATTAATGTATCACCATGCATTAAAATCGCCAGCAACACACCTAAACTCGCTGCTCTACATAAATCTAACATTTCGGCTACCAAACACAACCAAAATCACCTCCAAACTCTTCCAAAACATAACCCAGCCAAGATCCATCACTTATAACCATTTCTAAACATCAATTAACATCCAAAATGAACCTAAAATCGTCCTTATACCTCCAGCATTAACAGAACACAAAGATCACCCCAAAAACCACCATTTTCATAAGCAAAAACTTAGGAAACATAACCTATTCATGATTGTATTGATCAAACCTCAATTACACCTCATTAAACATCCAAAATACATTTAAAATCCATCTCAAAACAGAGCCCAAACAATCACCACGAATTTCTTCAAGATTTCTTCAAAATCTTGAGTTTTAAGCCAAAAATCAAGTTCATAACATTAAATCCATTTATAAAACTTAAAATAAGGATTGAGGACTTGGGAATTTCAGTAAAGAACTGAGTATTTAGAGGAGAAGAACATCCTTACCTCTAAATGTAGATTTCTCCTTGATTAGAGACAATTTCCTTGAAAATCCAATAAGCAAAACAATAGAATTTGATGTAGAAAGGATTAGGAATCAATTGATGATTGAAACCTCATCATTTGGTGTGAAAATCAAAAGAAATGTTGCTGTAAAAATGTGTTTGGCTGAGGAAATTTTGAGAGAAAATGAGTTGAGAAAGTTTTAACAAAAGTTAGTTATGAAAATCTAAAATATGGTTTTCCACTTTTCACTTAATTAATTAAACATTAATTAAATCATTAAAATCTAAGAAAAATCTGGAGAAATCTTTCTTGGGTAAATTAGCTCCTTAAAGATTCAAGGTTTCAATCCTTATAAAACAGTCACCATTGAACTTTTCAAAAATTGCATTTTAGTCACTATTTCAAAATGTCGCACTTCCAAACCTTATTTTGTAAAATTGATTTCACCACTCTCTTATATATTTTAAAAGAGGATTTCTAGATATTTTTCCATATTTTTAAAGCATCCTGAACTAGGCTTTCCCTAAAACCTCCTTTTATACTCGAACCGAAAATCAGACCGTCCCGGTTCAGACCCTAAACTTCCAAGCCCAAAATTGGGATGTTACAAGCTTGCAAAGTTGTACATTGCTGAGATTGTACGTTTGCATGGTGTACCAAAATCTATAGTGTCGGATAGAGATTCGAGGTTCACTGCAAGGCTTTGGGAGTGTTTACATCAAGCATTGGGTACGCGGCTAAATTTCAGTACTTCTTATCATCTGCAGACGGATGGACAGTCGGAGCGTGTTATCCAAGTGCTTGAGGATATGTTGTGTAACCCCTTTAGCCCGGCCTAGACGTTTGACCCGAACTACGGTGATTACACGGGGAAAACAAAAGTCAACCTTGATTCACGACCTTTTTATTTTTAATCTTGTCTAGATGCATAATAAGCCCATGTGAAAACCCACGAGACATGGTAGAAAAAGGCACAACAATCGAAATGCATTTAGGAACCTAATTGCACTTTAAACAAGATTATGGACCAAATTGTAATTTTTGTAAATTAGAGGAAATTCACTGATTTTAGGGTTACCAATATGAAATTAATCATGTTACATGCTTCTCTGCCAAATTTCAGCTTAAATAGACATTCCAAGCTCAAACAATTGCATCAACAACATTTAGGACTAAAATGTAAAACATGAAGACTCAAAGCAATTCAAATCTGCATCCAACGGTCAACGGTATCTGTAACACCCCAATTTTGGGCTTGGAAGTTTAGGGTCTGAATCGGACCGGTCTGATTTTTGGTTCGAATATATGAGGTAGTTTTAGGGAAAGCCTAGTTCGGGATGCATTAAAAATATGGAAAAATATCTAAAAATCATCTTTTAATATATATAAGAGAGTGGTGAAATCAATTTTACAAAATAAGGTTTGGAAGTGTGACATTTCGAAATAGTGACTAAAATGTAATTTTTGAAAAGTTCAGTGGTGACTGTTTTGTAAGGATTGAAACTTTGAATCTTTAAGGAGCTAATTTACCCAAGGAAGGATTTCTCCAGATTTTTCTTAATTTTAATGACTCATTTAATGTTTAATTAATTAAAAGAAAAGAGGGAAACCATATTTTAGTTTTCATAACCAACTTTTGCTAAAATTTTCTCATTTCATTTTCTCTCAAAATTCCCTCAGCCAAACACATTTCCACAGCAACATTCCTTTTGATTTTCACACTAAATGATGAGGTTTCAAACATCAAAAGATTCCTAATCCTTTCTACATCAAATCCTCTTCATTTGCTTATTCAATTTTCAAGGATTCTGGCTCTAATCAAGGAGAAATCTACATTTAGAGGTAAGGATGTCCTTCTCCTCTAAATACTCAGTTCTTTACTGAAATTTCCAAGTTCTCAATCCTTAAATTAAGTTTTATAAAAGGTTTTAATGTTGTGATCTTGACTTTGGCTTAAAACTCAAGATTTGGATTAAATCTTCAAGAAATTCGTGATGAATGTTTGGGCTCTATTTTGAGATGTCTTTTTAATGTATTTTGGATGTTTAATGATGTGAAATTGAGGTTTAATGAATGCAATCCCGAATAGGTTGATTTTCCTATGTTTTTACTTGTGAAAATGGTGGTTTTTAGGGCGATCTTGGTGTTCTGTTATTGCTGGAGGTATAAGGACGAGTCTAGGCTCTTTCTGGATGTTAATTGATGTTTAAGAATGTTTAGAAGTGATGGATCTTGGCTGGGTAATGTTGTGGAAGAGTTTGGAAGTGATTTCGGTTGTGTTTGGTAGCCGAAATGTTAGATTTGTTGTGAGCATCGAGTTTAGGTGTTGTGGCTGAAGATTTTAATGCATGATGATGCATTAATCCTCTACTTTGATGTGTTTAAAACAAGTGTGACATCTTCGGATCCTTGTGGTGTTGATCCGGAGGCTTGAACGGCGTTTCGACAAGCTTGCGAAACGGAATTGGTGAGTGAAGTTTGGTTTTCAGCTTTGAAACCAATGTTTGAAGGTTTTGGGAGCTTAGTTTAAGTCTAAGCAACTTAACTAAGCTCAAGAGTAAGTTTTCAGAGAAACTCTCTCTTTGATGAACCATGAGATGGTTGGATGCAATGTGTTTAATTTCCATGTTTAAATTCTGTTTTGAAAGCATGTTTTAGCATGATTAATGCTGGTTTTGAAAGCCATGTGTTGAAGGATGCTCAAGGTAAGAGATCCTTGGTTTGATATTGATAAATGTGGTTTTGATGCATAGTGATGCATGATGGTTTAATGGCTTTGATTAATGCTTTAAAACAATGGATTGTTGATGATAATTGATGTATATTGGCAAGTGATGTGTTGGTTTTAAAGTACTTGAATCAGATATAGTTAGCCGGCTATAGGATTGGGTGCACCGTGAATAAAGTTGCCTTGGATGTTGAGGGGTTGTAATGGTACCGTAAACTCCATCCAAGTACACTAACGAGATGTCTAAGATCATAATGGTGGTTAAAAGGCCATGAGAGGATCTTGTGTTGTGTGTCTCGTGTTCTCGTTAGTGATGTTATACAACTACCGATGAGTGATGTGGAGGGGTTGTAATTGTACCGTTAAACTCCATCATGGGTGTTGAGGGGTTGTGATTGTACCGGTAAACTCCACCTTGTGTGTTCGGTAGTGTGTATGAAGCGTATGGGACAACGCTTGTAATCCGCGTATCCGATTGTGTTTTGTGTTGAAAAATGGTTATGGTATCACTTGGAAGCCAATATGACATGTTAATGTCAATGAAGCATGAGATGCTTGTTGTGTATGCATTGTTGCATGAAAAATGATGTTTTTGAGTTTAAAGGCCTTTGAAAGGTGTTTTATAAAATGCATTATTGTGTTGTTTCTTTAGAGCATGCCTCACTAAGCATATGTGCTTACGCTCTCTTTCTTGAACCAATAATGCAGAAAATTGAAGTGCTTTAAGGGCAGCAAGGGCAGCAAGGGCATGATTAGGAGGTCATAGGGATGTGTTGAGTGGTTAATTATATGTTAAACCACCAAAATCTGCACTTTCTGGGCAATTCGTATCGGAACGGGCACCCGCGTTTCGAAACGGGGGCCTGTAATGGCCTTCGTGTATCGAAACGGGTAGAGGCCGTTCCGGAACGAATTGGCCACTGCCAAGCCCTGTTTCGAAACAGGTCTCGAAACGAACCTGCGTTTCGGTACGGTCAACCCCCGTTCCGAAACACACGACCGTTGGGCACTGATTTGAATGATTTAAGGTTTGCAAACTTTACGTTTTAGTCCTGGATTTTGTATATGCAATTGCTTGAGTTTGGAATGTCCGTTTGAGGTGAAATTTGACATGGAAGCATGTAATATGATTAATTTCATATTGGTAATTCAAAAATCAGCTAAGTCCTTCATCTTTCCAGAATTTACAAATTGGTCCCTAACTTTTGTATGTTGTGCAATTGAGTCCCTTATTGCTTTCCTGTCGCTGTGATTTTCAAGTATGTTTTTCTCACGGCTACGCCTAGGGTTAATATGCATCTAGACAAAATTAAAAAGAAAAAAGGGTCGTTAATCAAGCTTGACTTTCGGGTTGACTTTGGTTTTCCCCGTGTAATCTTCGTAGTTCGGGTCAACCGTCTAAGCCGGGCTAAGGGGGTTACAATATCGGAACGCCTACCCACCGTACCAAAATGCACGTATCGAAACGGTGTTGCCCGTTTCGGTAAGCGGGTATGTTCTGAGACCAGTATCGAAACATGGCATTCCAGTAGCCAAACTGTTTCGAAACAGCCTCAGTCGTTTCGAAACACTAAGACCATTACAGACGCCCGTTTCGAAACACTTTAGGGTGTTTCGATACACCTTGCCCAGAAACAGCAGATATAGCTGATTTTTCATCCTTTAACCCAACCAAACATGCCACAAAGACTCCCAAATCATACCAACAAACCATTTTACACATAGGGAACATATTTAGGACTTTCTAACACGAGCATGGCATCAAACACGAATTCACATAGTCTAAAGGCATACTCCCTTGTCAAAAAACCAATATAAGCAATCCAACCTCAAACAAATCATTTAAGGCCACTTACAACCCAAAAATGCCAACTTAAACATGCCACAAACTTAGGGAGTTCAAACATATCTCCCAAATACAACCTTGGTTTCCCATTGCCATTATATCAAAACTAAAGTGTATGAAAACTTCACCATACGTGAGCTTGTACTTCCTTGGATGATCTTATCCTATTTCATGCCCGGAAACACCTCAATTATATGCATTATTGGTAAAAGAGAGTGTAAGCACAAATGCTTAGTGAGGCATGCTCTAAAGAAACCAACACAATAATGCATTTCTTGAAAATATTTTCTCTAAAGCTTTTAAACAACATGCTCATTCTATCTCATGCTTGAAAACCATTCAAAGCAACTTCTCAATGAAAACACATGTACCTTCATTCTATCTCATGCATTTAAACCAATGCAAAACTCATGCATTTAGACCAATGCAAAACTCATGCATTTAAACCAATGCAAAACTCGTGGCAAAGCCATACTCATGCTTGTACACTAAAGCATTTCATATACAAACCACATATGCATTTCTCATAGGATAAATCATTTCATCAAAGGTACATGTGAATCAAAAACCATTTCATATTTTATATTGGCATTTCACATCTCATTTTTACTCGGATATGCAGACATCTCACTAGACACTTCCGGTGGCATCTACCATCACCGTACTCACTCGTCTAGCAACATAATTTCCTTTGGCTTAACCGTACTCACTAGAATCTCACATCACCGTACTCACATGGCGGAATTTCTCATCGCCACAAAGCTTGGGTATTTCACCAAGTCCTACCCGATGGAATGCCCATCATCGGTTCTCTCCCTTTGGCTTAACCAAAGAGCACGTACGAATTTTTAGTTTATAGTGCACTCTCATCCTATTAATCGATCAATTATATCTGGTAAGTATCTCAACATCTATGCCAATATATTATGTCAAAACATCATCTCACCTACTGTTTTTCATGCAACAATTCTCAAACATTCTCATCTCATTTCAAAACCATAACAATTGCAATGCTTTAAACAAAAGCTCAAATCTCAACCATGCAACATGTTATTTCATGAAATCATTTCAAGCATCATCTCATGCTATAAAATATGCATAAAAATAGTAGGAATTTATCAATCTCAAACCATGAGCATGTAAAAGCATTTTAGGGCAATCACCACATCTATGAGAGCAATCTAGCCAATACTTACTTCCAGACTTAGGAAGGTGTTTCAAACCTTTCTTAAATCCCCAAACCTTGAGTCTTTGTCCCTCAAGGACTTCTAAAACCATACACACTCACCGATTACGTTTCGCTTGCTCGCTGAAACGCTATCTAAGCTTCCGGATCAACACCAAAGGCGTCCGAAGATGTCTCCCCTATTTTAAACACATAAGAGCACAGGATTAATGCATCATCATGCATTGAAATCATTAGCCACACACCTAATCTCGCTGCTCTACTCAAAAATCACATTTCGGCTACCAAACACAACCGAAATCACCTCCAAACTCTTCCAAAACAAAACCCAGCCAAGATCTATGACAGGACACCAAAATCACCCCAAAAACCATCATTCTAACAAGCCCAAACCCTAAACCCAGCCAAGATCTATTCGGGATTTGATTGATAAAACCTCATTTGTAACATCAATTAACATCCGAAATACATTAGAAAACCATCTCAAAACATAGCCCAATCCTTCACCACGAAAATCTTCAAGATCTCTTCCAAAATCTTGAGTTTTAAGATAATTTCATGTTTCTAACATTAAAACCACTTAAAAATCATTATCAAAGGATTGATGACTTGGGAATTTCAGTAAAGAACTGATCATTAGAGGAGAAGGACGAAGCTTACCTCTAATGGATGATTTCTCCTTGATTTGAGAAAATTTTCTTGAAAATTCAATGTAGAAATCAAGTGGATTTGATGAGGAATTGATTAAGAATCAAATGAAGATTGAAATCCCATCAAAAGTAGTGAAAATCAAAGAATATTTTCTGGAGAGAATGTGTTTGGTTGAAAAGAATTTGAGAGAAAATAGAATGAGGGAAAATTTGTGAAAATAGTTATGAATAGTCAAAGGTAGTTTCTAATTTAATCATCCTTCATTTCCTTTAATTAAAATATCAATTAAATCACCCAAATTAAGCAAAAATCTGATGAAAACATTTTTGGTAATATTATCTCCTTAAAGATTCAAAGTTTCAATCCTTTACAAAGCAATCACTATTTAACTTTTGCAAAAACTGTGATTTGGTCACTACACCGAAATGTAGTATTTCCAAACCCTATTTTGTAAAATTGATTTCACCATACTCTTTTATATATTAAATGAGGATTTTTAGATATTTTCCATATTTTTAAAGCATCCCGAACTAGGTGTTCCCTAAAAGTCCCTTTAAGATTCGAACCGTTTTCTGGTCGGTCCGATTCGGACTCTAAACATCTAGGCCCAAATTTGGGGTGTTACATGTTGAGGTGCTGTGTTATTGAGTTTCAAGGCTCTTGAGAGAAGCACTTGCCTTTGGTGGAGTTTGCTTATAATAATAGTTACCAGGAAAGTATTCAAATGGCACCTTATAAAGCTCTGTACGGGAGAAAGTGCAAAACTCCTCTTTGCTGGGCTGAAACGGGAAAAAAGTTGGTCTCAATGCCGGCTTTGTTGAAAGGAACCACCGAGAAGGTGAAGCTCATTTGTGAGCGGTTGAAGGAAGCATCGGATCGGCAAAACTCTTACGCGGATTTGAAGCATAAGGAGATAAAATTTGCGGCAGGAGACCGTGTGTTCTTGAAAGTTTCACCTTGGAAGAAGGTGATGAGATTTGGCCGGAAGGGCAAGCTGAGCCCGAGATACATTGGACCATACGAGATGATAGAACGTGTGGGTCATGTTGCTTATAAGCTGAGGCTACCACAAGAGTTAGAAAAGATACATAATGTGTTTCATGTATCCATGCTTCGGAGATATAGATCGGATCGTTCGCATGTTATGCCTGTGGAGGAAGTTGAGTTGAATCCGGATTTGACATATGATGAGGAACCTATTGAGATTTTGGATTTTGACAGTAAGGTTCTCTGTGGTAAGACCATTGAGCTGGTCAAGGCGTTGTAGAGACATCGTGGTGTTGAGGAAGCCACGTGGGAAAGAAAGGAAGACATGAAGAAGCAATTTCCTTACCTTTTTCCTCCAGGTAAATTTCGAGGACGAAATTTCTTAAGAGGGGGAGAGTTGTAACACCCTAAATTTGGGCCTAGATGTTTTAGAGTTCGAATCGGACCAGTTATAAACGGTTTGAATCTTAAAGGGAGATTTAGGGAACACCTAGTTCGGAATGCTTTAAATATATGGAAAAATATCTAAAAATCCTCATTTATTATATGAATGATTATGGTGAAATCAATTTTACAAAATAAGGTTTGGAAATACTACATTTCGGTGTAATGACCAAATCGCAGTTTTTGCAAAAGTTGAATAGTGACTATTTTGTAAAGGATTGAAACTTTGAATCCTTAAGGAGCTAATTTTACCAAAATGTTTTTAATCAGATTTCTTCTGAATTTGGGTTATTTTATTAATGTTTTAATTAAAGGAAAATAAAGATTAATTAAAAGGAAACTACCTTTGGCTTTTCATAACTACTCTTCATCAATTTTCTCTCATTTCATTTTCTTTCAATTTCTTTTCAGCCAAACACATTTCCTCCAGCAATTAACCTTTGATTTTCATTCCTTTTTGAGATTTCAATCTACTTTTGATTCCTAATCTTTTCCTCATCAAAACCTCTTGTTTTTACATTGGATTTTCAAGAAAACTTGCCCAATTCAAGGAGAAATCAGCCATTAGAGGTAAGCTTCGTCCTTCTCCTCTAATGATCAGTTCTTTATTGAAATTCCCAAGTTATCAATCCTTTGTTAATGATTTTTGAGTTGCTCTAATGTTAGAAACAAGAAATTGTATTAAAACTCAAGGTTTTTGAAGAGATCTTGGTGATTTTCGTGGTTGATGGTTAGGCTCTGTTTTGAGGTTGTTTTCTAATTTATTTTGGATGTTAATTGATGTTATGAATGAGGTTTTATCAATCAAATCCCGAATAGGCTTGGATTCCTAAGTTTTGTATGCTAGAATGATGGTTTTTGGGGTGGTTTTGGTGTTCTGTCATTGCTGGAGGTATAAGGACGAGTTTGTGGTGATTTTTGATGTTGATAGATATTTAGAAATGATTAGAAGTGGTATATCTTGGCTGGGCTTTGTTTTGGAAGAGTTTGAAGTTGATTTCGGTTGTGTTTGGTAGCTGAAATGTGGTTTGTGAGTAGAGCGGCGAGTTTAGGGGTGTGGCAGATGATTTCAATGCATGATGATGAATTAATCCTCTACTCTTATGTGTTATAAATAGGGGAGACATCTTCGGACGCCATTGGTATTGATCCGGGAGCCTAGATAGCATTTCGGTGAGCAAGGGAAACGTAATCGGTGAGTGCGAATGGTTTAGAAGTCCTTGAGGGAAAAGAAACAAGGTTTGGGGATTTAGGAAAGGTTTGAAACACCTTTCTAAGTCCGGAAGTAAGTATTGGCTAGATTGCTCTATTAAATGTGGTGGTTGCCCCTTAAATGCTTTTACATGATCATGGTTTGAGATAGATAAATTCCTACTGTTTTTATGCATGATTTGTAGCATTAGATGATGCTTGAAATGATTTCATGAAATAACATGTTGCATAGTTGAGATTTGAGCTTTTGTTTTAAAGCATGGTAAATGTTATGGTTTTGAAATGAGATGAGAATGATTTGAGAATTGTTGCATGAAAAACAATAGGTGAGATGATGTTTTTGCATAATATATTGGCATAGATGTTGAGATACTTACCGGATATAATTGATCGATCAATAGGATGAGAGTGCACTATAAACTAAAAATTCGTACGTACTCTTTGGTTTAATCCAAAGGGAGAGAACCGATGATGGGCATTCCATTGGGTAGGACTTGGTGAAATACCCAAGCTTTGTGGCGATGAGAGATTCTGCCATGTGAGTACGGTGATGTGAGATTCCACCGGAAATTGTGTTACTAGACAAGTGAGTACGGTTATGTGAGATTCCACCGGAAGCGTCTAGTGGTTAGAAAATGTTGTCCGCATATCCGAGTAATAATGAGATGTGAAATGCCAATATAATATATGAAAATGTTTTTGATTCACATGTACCATTGATGAGATGATTTATGCTATGAGAAATGCATATGAGATTTGTATATGAAATGCTTTCGTTTTACAAGCATAGTTATGGCTTTGCCATGAGTTTTGCATTGGTTTAAATGCATGAGATATAATTGAGGTACATGTGTTTTCAATGAGAAGTTGCTTTGAATGGTTTTCAAGCATGAAATAGAATGAGCATGTTGCAGAAAAGGGATTTTGAGAAAGTGATTTGAATAATGCATTATTGTGTTGGTTTTCTTTAGAGCCTGCCTCACTAAGCAATTGTGCTTACGCTCTCTTTTACCAATAATGCAGATAATTGAGGTGTTTTGGGCAACGAGAAGGTTAAGAACATCCAAGGAAGTGCAAATCTCATGTATGGTAATGTTTTTATACACTTTAGTCTTGATATATTGCAATGGGAAACCAATGTTGTATTTGGGAGATGTGTTTGAACACCCTAAGTTTGTAGCTTTATTGTGATGGCATTTAAGGGTTGTAAATGGTTATAAATGTTTGGTTTGAGGTTTTGTTGCCTATTTTGGTTTTGAGACTAGGGAGCATGCCTTTAGATTGAGTGTTTTTGTGATTGATACCATGCTCTAGCTTTAAGACCTTAAATATGTTTCCTAGTATCAAAATGAGTGGCTGGTATGATTTAATGCTCATTGAAGTATGTCTGAATGGTTTGAAATGTCAAAAACCAGCAATTTCTGCTGTCACTGGACAAAGTGTATCGAAACACCCTCACCTGTTTCGAAACGGGGGACTGTAATGGCCTTGGTGGTTTAGAACGAATGAAGCTGTTTCGAAATAGTTTGGCTACTGGTGAAGCCTATTTTGATACCGGTCTCAGAACATACACGAGTACCTAAACAGTCAACACTGTTTCGATACGGGCGTTTCGGTACGAAGGGTGGGCGTTCCGATACACTTGACCATTGAATGTTGTTTTGAATTGTTTTAAGTTTCCATGCTTTACATTTTAGTCCTGAATGTTGTGGATGCAATTGCTTGAGCTTGAGATGTCTTTTTAAGATGAAACTTGACAGAGAAGCATGTAACATGATTAACTTCATATTGGTAAACCTAAAATCAGCAAAGTCCTTATAATTTACAAAAAATACATTTTGGTCCCTAAACGCGTAACTTATGCAATTGAGTCCCTAAATGTTTTTCGATCGTTGTGCCTTTCTCTTCCGTGATTCGTGAGTATTCACATAGACTTATTGTGCATCTAGACAAGATTAAAATAAAAAGGGTCGTTAATCAAGGTTGACTTTCGGGTTGACATTGGTTTTCCCCATGTAATCTTCGTAGTTCGGGTCAAGCGTCTAGGCCGGGCTAAGGGGGTTACAGTCAACCTTGAAGACGTTATCACCTGAACACATGAATATTCCGAATCAGATTCTGAAATCCACAAATTATTTGATTTTAGGTACTAATTAATTCAAATTAACAAACAGAGCTTTCAGGTTCAGATTAGACAAAAAGGGCAACATATTTGGATTCAAGACCTCGATAAAGGTCAAGGTGAACATTTTCTGAGAAAGTCAACCTTCGACAAAGTAAAAGTCAAACCGGTTCAGTCAACTCGGATCAATACTTTCCAAGAGCCAAAAGGTCAATAGTCAAGGTTCGGTCAACGGTCATGATCTGGGTAAAGTTCAAATGTCAATGGTCAAAATCGGTCAACAAGTCAAAAGTAGTCTGACCGGTTCAGTCCGACAAACTGGTTTATTTAACGAATTGGTTCGGTTAACACGATTCGGTTAAATTATCACATCCAGTTCGAATTAAAGGTCCAATTCACATATTCACCGGTTTGGGCTCAACTCAAGCACATGGCCCACTAGTTTCACAATTGGGTTCACAAAAATCAAACACATTAGGCTACACGGTTGGGCTCATCCAACAACACTCAGCCCAACTTCCTTAACCCTAGCTTCAGATTTGAGCTAGGGTTTCAAGCACCCAAAACGGCGGCGGCACGGATGTAGATCGATGGTGGCGGCGCATATGTAGACGGACGGCGGCACGGACGCAACAAAGACGAATCTGAGAGAGGTTGACGGTAGAACACGACGGTGAACAAAAAAAACTGAAGTGTTTATCGCTGATTTCTGAGCAACAAATGGTACGCAACGAGGAAGATGACGCTGTGGAAACATAAAAGACTCACAAATCATGATCCAAAACTCAAAACCCATCGATTAAACAAAAACATGAATCTAATGCTTACCCACACTTACCCAAACCAATATCGGAGCCAAACCGAGGTACCTTCGATGCTTAAAACCCCTAACAAAGAATGAAGACGACGACGGCGAAAGGTGGTGCAAAGAAGAGCCGAACGGTTCCCTATCATTTCTGACCAGACGACGGCCGGTAAGGATGGCTGATGAGTGGGGTTTGCTCGTGAGGCAAGGGGGAACCCATTAGCGGTGGTCGTGCGAGTCACGAATGGTGGTGGAGGCTTGGTCGGAGCTTCGCCGGAAAGGGAAGGGTGAAGGGTGAGGGATGAAAGTGAAAATCGAGAGAGAGAGAGTGGCCGTTAGAGCATCATGGTTACTGAATTGGTTTTTAGGTTGATAAAGTTGTATAAATACCCTAACAAAAGGGTAAACCACACATTAGTCCACTAAGTAATTTAGGGTTTATAAAACGTCATCAGAACTTTACTCATATTACAAAATGACCCCAAAATTTTGAATTAAGCCACACAATTATGATTTTATTCAATTTAATCCCATAATCAAATTAGGGTTATAAACTAGGAATTCCCAAATTCTAGGGGTTCAAAATTAGGGATTTCAAAATTGGAATTTTCCAAGTTGGGGGAAAATAGGGGTGTTACATGGTGTCAAAGGCAAACCATAAACAAAATTCATCGTAATCCTCTCCTATTTCCATTTCGGTATCTTAAAATGTTGCTACAGCCTCGAAGGAAATTGTTTCTCAGCTTTCAAATGCTGAGAAACCATACATTTACTCACAAATTCAACAACATTCTTCTTCAACCAAACCCAATAGTACTCATCCTTCAATCCACGATACATCTTAGTACTATCAAGATGCATAGCAAAAGGGCTGCTATGTGCTTCAGTCAAAATAATGCGCCTGAACTCAACATCATCAGGCACAACTATTCAACTCCTAAAACAAAAAACACCATCATCATTAAAACAAAAGTCTGTTGCATTACCATCAGCTTTATCCCGAACATGTGGTACCAAAGAATCATCAAGCAACTGATTTTCCTTAGTCAACTGAATGAAGGAAGGTATCACTTGCAACTCAGCTATTAATCCACCACCACGTGATATACTCAACCGAGAAAACATTTCCCTCAACTCTACAACCACCTTTCTACTCAAGGCATCGGCCATAACATTGACCTCACCAGGGTGATACTCTATCGTCAAGTTGTAAACCATAAGCAAATCCAACCACCTTTGTTGCCTAAGATACAACTCCTTCTGGGACATTAAATACTTCAAACTCTTATGATCCGTATAGACCAAACACTTCTCACCGTAAAGGTAATGCCTCCAAACATTCAAGCAAACACAACCGCGACAAGCTTAAGATCATGAGTAGGATAGTTGCGTTTGTGCACCTTCAATTGTCTAGATGCATACGCCAAAACCTTTCCACCTTGCATCAACACACAACCTGAACCAACATACGATGCATCACTATAGACCACAAACTCCTTACCCGATTCAGGTTTAATCAAGACATGAGTTTACGTCAAAGCTTCCTTCAACCTCTCGAAAGCTTGTTGTTCAACATCAGTCCACTCAGCGTGAAAATTATTTTGCAACAACTTGGTTAAGGAATAAGCAATCTTAAAGAAACCGTCCATAAACCTACGACAATAACCCGCAAACCCGAGGAAACTACAGACTTCCGTCACCGATTTAGGCATCTTTCAATTCATCGCCACCTCAATCTTATGTGGATCAACATAGATACGTTTGGCCGACACCACATGTCCAAGAAAAACAACTTTTTAAGCCAAAACTCACACTTACTCAACTTGGCAAAAAGCTGATTTTACAACAACACTTGCAACACAATTCACAAATGCTTGGAGACGCTCGACCCTGTTCCTAAACGGGTGTTCCGATACAAGGCAACATGTACCAAACACCCAGCTGTTAAGTTGGTTTGAGAGAAAATTATGTTCTTTACGTTTTAGTCCATGAATGTTGTGGATGCAATTAAATGAGCTTGAACGATTGTTTTGAGCCGAGATTTGATGATGTGACCACAACCAACAAGAATTCCAATGAATTTCCTAGAGGTCCTATGACTCGTGCAAGAGCTAAAATGATTCAAGATGCTGTGGAAAGTTTGCTTTGCCAATGCTCGAAAATGAATGAAGAAATGACAGCAACAATTAGATCTTGCAACGTTTTGAGTTTGTTGGAAAGTTGAAATAAGTTGCATAAGAATTTGCAAGAGTAGTTGCATAAGAATTTGCATGAGTAGTTGCATAATAGTTTATTCATTCCATGAGAATAAATATGCTTGTTTATGCATTTATGCAAGCACTTCATTTATGAAAATACTTCACTTATGTATGTGTTTCATTTAAGCATGTAGGTTAATTAATTAAACTAGTTCATTCATGGAACTTGTTCAATTAAATCTTTAAGTTTGCATAACATTTTTATCATATTTTGATTAATATTTTATATGTTTTTAGTGTCATTATACGTTGGGATTAAGATGGAAACAATTGAAGACTTTTCATCTTCTTCAAGGAGACATGCCATCTTTATCACCATTCAAAGAGAGACTCTTTTTGAATTCCATGGGGAATGAAGCATTTAGAAGACTTTATTATGCTTTTATTCAGCCAATAAAGTTGAGAAATAAAGAAAGGAAGTGGAAGAGACACATACACTTAGATGCAAACATGGGCAGATTCATTCCAAGTCATCTACATGCACTTTTAAGAGCCAAGCAAGTGGAATATCAAAGGATCCATCACTTGGACGTGTATAAGTCTTCATTCAAGCCTTATTATGTCCAAATTCATTCTAAATTACACAAATGACCAGCCACACTTGATAGGGAAGACAAACCATTGAATGTCATAAATTGGAGCCTTAATGCATTGTTTTGTCCATTCAAATTCTAGGCTGCCATGTACTATAAATATGATGCTTATTTTCCTTTGTAAAGGACCTTTTTTTTATGAAAATATATGAGAGTGTTCTCTTCATTGTTCGTTAAGAACTTTATCGACTTTCAAGCTAGTCTTGTGGCAAATTTTCCCTTTTCATTCCATTCTATTTATAGTGTTGGTTCCTAACTTTCTAGCTAGCGGGTCACGTTCCACCATTCCACCATCACTTCCATTTGATTATATTGTTGGTTCTTAGCTCAATTATAGCTAAAGGGTCACAATCCAACCTTCTTCCATCATTTCACAAAGGGTAAGAACGTGTAAGGTTTGGGTCAACATTCACTATCTTGTTGGTTCTTCCTTGTTCCACACCGATTCTATTCCATATATCCATATCAACTTCTATCCATTTTCCCCTTACATTTATCTTTCAAACCATAATCACCAACCATTCCAGCACCTATTAAAACAACAACTTTCACCATCTTCATTCCATATACATCACTTGCACACTCAAGTTTCAAGTTTGCAACTTCATACTAGAATCACGAACGGGCAACATCACATACGAATTCGGTCATCACACAACCGGATGCGTATCATTTGGTATCAGAGCTATTTTGATTCAGTAAGTTAAGTGTTTCTCTCTCCCGGTTTGCATAAAAAAGAAAAAAAAAGAAAGAAAAAAAGAAAAAAAAGAAAAAAAAGGAAGTTTGGTTCTTGTTGGTATTACTCAATTCAGCAATTTATTATTTCCTATTGCCTTGGTATTTTCTAATCATTCTACTTTTCTACCTATAGCCTTTTTTTTTCTAAACCCTTTCTTCCAGCCAATTTCCACAAGCAAACTTGTTAAGCCTTGAGTATGTTCTCTAAGGACTTTGATAGGAGAACAAGAGCGGTAAAAGGCAAGAGTGCACACCAAGGGTAAAAGCCATCCCGAGTGAAACACGAGTGTGAGTGTTTTCCTTGGAGTGTAACGGTGAGAATTTGTGCTAGTGAGGTTTATTAGTTAATCATGTCTCAAGATTCCGTGAGAAACACTATTGGTGCTAGTAACAATGTTAACATAGATGCAACTAACTCCAATCTTCAAGATATTATCCGAGAGATGAACAGGTTGTTGCAACAAAGGTTGGGGCCGATGCAAGAACGATTAGATCATTTGGAGGAAAGATCTCAACGAAGGCATAATTCAGATCACGGGGAAGAGTATGAGGGAGAGGTGGATGAAGAACTCATAGACGAGCGAGCCTCTTAACAAAGTTTGAGGCGTCGAGAACCTAGGTACCAAAGAGCTCGGCCAAGAGTTGATGATAATCTTAGCAACATCAAAATAACAGTTCCTTCTTTCCAAGGAAGAACGGATCCTGAAGCTTATCTTGCATGGGAAAAAAAGTTGAGCACATCTTTGAGTGCCACAACTACTCCGAGCTTAAGAAGGTAAAACTTGCAGCCATTGAATTTACAGATTATGCACTAATATGGTGGAATCAGTTGACATCTAGCAGGAGACGCAATGGCGAACATCCAATTTCTACTTGGAATGAGATGAAGGCCGTTATGCGTAGGAGGTTCGTTCCAACTCACTATCATAGGGAGTTGTTCAACAAGCTTCAAAATCTCACCCAAGGCAACCGTACTGTTGAGGATTACTTCAAAGAGATGGAAGTAGCCATGATCCGAGCCAACATTGATGAAGATAGAGAAGCCACCATGGCCAGATTTCTATCCGGCCTTGATCCTAATATTGCGGCCACTGTTGAGTTGCAACATTATGTGGAGATCGAAGACATGGTTCATATGGCCATGAAGGTCGAGAGGCAACTCAAAAGGAAGGGCACAACTTGTGCCTATGGAGGCTCTTCTTCTAAATGGGGGCAGGGTACCTACAAACAGAAGGCATCCTTTACGCATAATGAACGAAGCGTTCCAACAAAGAGTGCCAAACCCATTGCCGAAACTAGTAAGAGAAAGAGCACCGCTATGCCAGTTCGATCCCGTGATGTGCAATGCTTCAAATGCTTGGGGCGAAGTCACATTGCTAGCCAATGTCCAAATCGCAACACAATGCTCATTCGAGAAGATGAAGAGATCGAAGCTGACCAAGAGAAGGAAGAAGATGATGTTCCTATCCAAGAAAAAGAATAGATGGAACATGCTGTAGATGGTGAGGTTCTTGTTGTGGAAAGAAGCCTAAGCGTGCAAGCCATAGAAGGAGAAGATCAACGCGAGAACATCTCCCATACTCGCTGCCATGTAAATGAAAAGGTATGCTTTGTCATTATTGATGGAGGAAGTTGTACTAATGTTGCTAGTACTTTGATGGTAGAGATGCTTAGATTGGCAACAACAAAGCATCCTCATCCTTACAAGCTACAATGGCTCAATGATGGGGGAGAACTCAAAGTCACCAAGCAAGTTCTTGTGCCATTTTCCATTGGAAAATACAAAGACGAGGTGTTGTGTGATGTTCTACCAATGCACGCTAGCCATATCTTGTTGGGGAGACCGTGTCAATTTGAAAAAAGGCTATACATGATGGTTATACCAATCGTTACACTTTCACCCATCAAACCAAAAAGATCACTTTAGCCACTCTTTCACCAAAACAAGTCCATAAAGACCAAATCCACTTGACAGAGAGTTTCAAAACAGCCAAAGAGAAAGAAAAAGAGTTTAAATCCAAAGAGAGTGACAAAAATGAGGGAAAACAAACCATTCTTTTTGCAAGAGAGAATGAGATCAAAAAATGTTTGCTTTCAATGAAATGGGCACTTGTACTCATGTACAAGGAAAATCTTTTGAACACTAATGATCTTGATCATGGTTTGCCATCTTTTATTGTCTCTTTATTACAGGAATTTGAAGATTTGTTTCCGGAGGAGATTCCGAATGGGCTTCCACCAATTCGAAGAATAGAGCATCAAATTGATTTCACTCCCGGAGCCATCATTCCAAATCGACCAGCATATAGAAGCAATCCGGAAGAAACTAAGGAGTTGCAAAGACAAGTATTCGAGTTAATGGAAAAAGGCTATGTGAGAGAGAGCCTTAGTCCATGTGCCATGCCGGTTTTACTTGTACCTGAGAAGGATGGAGCTTGGCGTATGTGTGTGGACTGTCGAGCAGTGAATAAGATAACGGTAAAGTATCGTCATCCTATTCCTAGATTAGATGATATGCTTGATGAATTAAGTGGTTCTAACATCTTTTCTAAGATTGATCTTAAGAGTGGGTACCACCAAATAAGAATGCGAGAAGGAGATGAGTGGAAGACAACATTCAAAACCAAGCAAGGTTTGTATGAGTGGTTGGTTATGCCATTTGGCTTAACTAATGCACCAAGTACATTCATGAGGTTAATGAATCATATACTTTGACCATTCTTGGGTAAGTTTTGTGTGGTGTACTTTGATGACATACTTGTGTATAGCCAAACTTTGAATGATCATGCTCAACATTTAAGGTTAGTATTGGATGTTTTGCGAAAAGAAAAGTTGTATGCTAACCTACAAAAATGTACATTTTGCACTAACAAAGTTGTGTTCTTAGGTTTTGTTGTTAGTTCAAAGGGTTTGGAGGTTGATCAAGAAAAGATTAAAGCAATTGAGGAATGGCCGAGACCTACTAACATTAGTCAAGTGAGGAGTTTTCATGGACTTGCTAGTTTCTATCACCGGTTTGTTCCCAATTTTAGCACCATAGCCGCACCTTTGACCGGAGTTATCAAAAAGAACTCTAGCTTTTTTTGGGGAGACGAACAAGAGAAGTCTTTTTGTTTGATTAAACAACTTTTAACCAATGCACCCTTATTATCTTTACCTGATTCTGATAAAGTTTTTGAAATTGAATGTGATGCACCAGGTTTAGGAGTTGGAGCTGTATTATCTCAAGAAGGACATCCTATTGCATATTTCAGTGAGAAATTGAGTGGAGCAACTCTAAATTATTCAACTTATGACAAGGAGATGTATGCTTTCATAAGGGCATTAGAAACGTGGCAACGCTATCTATGGCCTAAGGAGTTTATCATCCACACGGATCATGAGGCGCTGAAACACTTGAAGGGACAACACAAGCTTAATAAGAGACATGCCAAGTGGGTTGAATTCCTAGAAACATTCCCATATGTTATCAAATATAAGAAGGGTAAGGAAAATGTTGTTGCTGATGCTTTATCAAGAAGGTATACTCTTCTTAACCTTTTGGATTCTAGATTGGTAGGTTTTTCCTTAATCAAAGAACTTTATGAATCTGATTATGATTTTGGTGAAATTTACAAAGCTTGTGAAAAAGGAACATAGGAGAAGTTTTGTAGGGTTGAAGGCTATCTTTTCAAGGAAGGAAAGCTTTTTATCCCTCAATGATCCATTAGAGAATCGCTTATCAAAGAGGCCCATTGTGGAGGACTAATGGGACACTTTGGAGTGGCCAAAACGCACTCTATATTGCAAGAACATTTGCATTGTCCAAAGATGAAATGAGACGTGGAGAAGTGGTGTGAGCATTGCATCACATGTAAGAAGGCAAAGTCCAAAGTCATGCTCCATGGACTTTACACATGGATTTTTCCATGGATTTTGTGCTAGGACTTCCAGGCACAAGGAATAACAAAGATTCCATTTTTGTTGTAGTAGATAGATTCTCAAAAATGGCTCATTTCATTCCATGGAACAAGACTAATGATGCTTCCCATATTGCTTATATGTTTTTTAGGGAAGTTGTGAGATTATATGGAGTTCCAAGAACTATTGTGTCTGATCGAGATGTGAAGTTCTTGAGTCACTTTTGGAGGACGCTATGGAGTAAGATTGGAACAAAGCTGTTGTTTTCTACAACTTGTTATCCACAAACGGATGGCCAAACTGAAGTTGTTAATCGTGTATTGTCCATGCTTCTTAGGACAATTATACGCAAGAATCTAAGGACTTGGGAAGAGGACTTGCCACATGTTGAGTTTGCATACAATCGCTCCATGCATTCCACCACTAAATGTTCTCCATTTGAAGTGGTATATGGTTTCAATCCTTTGACCCCAATCGATTTGCTTCCTTTGCCTATTGATCAATTCAAAAATAAGGATGGGCAAAATAGAGCTGAATTTGTGAAGAAGCTTCACCAACAAGTGCGGGAGAACATTGAGAGTAGAACAAAGCAATATGAGCAGCAAGCTAACAAAGGGAGGAAACAAATAACTTTTGAACCCTGAGATTGGGTTTGGTTGCACTTGAGGAAAGAGAGGTTTCCAGCCCAACGCAAATCGAAACTTATGCCTCGAGGAGATGGTCCTTTCCAAGTGGTCAAGAGGATTAATGATAATGATTATCAAATAGACATTTCCGGTGAGTATAATGTGAGTGCTACTTTCAATGTTGCCGATCTATCTCCTTATGATGCAGGTGACGATTTGGGGGCAAATCGCTTTCAAGAGGGAGGGACTGATGTGACCACAACCAACAAGAATTCTAATGAATTTCCTAGAGGTCCTATGACTCGTGCAAGAGCTAAAATGATTCAAGATGATGTGGAAAGTTTGCTTTGCTAATGCTGGAAAATGAATGATGAAATGACAGCAACAATTAGATCTTGTAACGTTTTGAGTTTGTTGGAAAGTTGAAATAAGTTGCATAAGAATTTGCAAGAGTAGTTACATAAGAATTTGCATGAGTAGTTGCATAATAGTTCATTCATTACATGAGAATAAATATGCTTGTTTATGCATTTATGCAAGCACTTCATTTATGAAAATACTTCACTTATGTATGAGTTTCATTTAAGCATGTAGGTTCATTAATTAAACTAGTTCATTCATGGAACTTGTTCAATTAATTCTTTAAGTTTTCATAACATTTTTATCATATTTTGATTAATATTTTATATGTTTTTAGTGTCATTATTCGTTGGGATTAAGATGGAAACAATTGAAGACTTTTCATCTTCTTCAAGGAGACATGCCATCTTTATCACCATTCAAAGAGAGAGTCTTTTTGAATTCCATGGGGAATGAAGCATTTAGAAGACTTTATTATGCTTTTATTCAGCCAATAAAGTTGAGAAATAAAGAAAGGAAGTGGAAGTGACACATACACTTAGATGCAAACATGGGCAGATTCATTCCAAGTCATCTACATGCACTTTTAAGAGCCAAGCAAGTGGAATATCAAAGGATCCATCACTTGGACGTGTATAAGTCTTCATTCAAGCCTTATTATGTCCAAATTCATTATGAATTACACAAATGACCAGCCTTACTTGATAGGGAAGACAAACCATTGAATGTCATAAATTGGAGCCTTAATGCATTGTTTTGTCCATTCAAATTCTAGGCTGCCATGTACTATAAATATGATGCTCATTTGCCTTTATAGGGGACCTTTTTTTTGATGAAAATATATGAGAGTTTTCTCTTCATTGATGATTAAGAATTTTATCAGCTTTCAAGCTAGTCTTGTGGCAAATTTTCCCTTTTCATTCCATTCTATTTATAGCGTTGGTTCCTAGCTTTCTAGCTAGCGGGTCACGTTCCACCATTCCACCATCACTTCCATTTGATTATATTGTTGGTTCTTAGCTCAATTATAGCTAAAGGGTCACAATCCAACCTTCTTCCATCATTTCACAAAGGGTAAGAACGTGTATTGTTTGGTTCAACATTCACTATCTTGTTGGTTCTTCCTTGTTCTACACCGATTCTATTCCATATATCCATATCAACTTCTATCCATTTTTTCCCTTACATTTATCTTTCAAACCATAATCACCAACCATTCCAGCACCTATTAAAACAACAACTTTCACCATCTTCATTCCATATACATCACTTGCACACTCAAGTTTCAAGTTTGCAACTTCATACTAGAATCACGATCGGGCAACATCACATACGAATTCGGTCATCACACAACCGTATACGTATCTTTTGACAGAGAGGCATGTAATATGACTAATTAAAGGTTGGTAATTTAAGAATGGAAGAAGCCCTTGTAAGTTGATAAAATTACAAAATGGTCCCTAAAATGTTTTTGTATGCAATTGAGCCCATAAACGTTGTCTGTTTGAGTTGCAACTTGTTCCGTTGTGATGTTTATCATATAGGGTATTAAAGAGCATCAAGAAAAGATAAAATGAAAAAAGGGTCATTTATTGAGGTAAATTTCCACGTTTACTTCAATATTCCCCGTGTGATCCGTTTGGTTTAGTCTTTCGCCCAAAACGAGTCGAGGGGGTTATAGGCTAGCAACATAATTCCATCAAACGACTCGCTTCAAGAGCAGAAATAGCATTGGACAAGAATTTCACATTCTCACCCATGATTACCACCTCGTAATCATCAACAACTTTTAAGGTAACTCGCTTAGTTCTGAAATCAACCACATCCTTATGCTCGATTAACAAATCCATCCCAAGAACCACATCAAAACCATAGAAAGGCAATTCCATTAAATCAACCTTAAACACATAACCTTGTACAGATAATGGATGTCACCTAAACAACCTTCTCATAACAATAGTTTCACTAAAAGAACTAGTTACTTGCATTCCCACATCTAACATCTCAACAGGAATATCAAGCAAATGTGCATGCTCACTGGAGATATACGAATGCGTAGAACCTGAATCAATGAAAGATAACAACGACGAGGATTGAAAAGTGAAGGTACCTGCAATCACATTTGTATCACTGCGTCCCTCACGATGTGCGCACACCCTCACAGGACCACCACCCTCAGGTTGAACATCCACAACATGTGCCACAAATCTTTGACCATCTTCCCTATGATGGAAGTTACCACGACCGCACCCACGGCCTCGCTGTGGCACAACAACAGGTTCTCTAACATGACCACCTCAAGCCAAAAGTGAACAATTACGTCTCAAATGTTTAGCCGAACCACAACATCGACAAGCATTGGTCGCTATAGCTGTAGGAGCCTACACTTCTTGAGCCAAACAAAGACAATATCGCCTCATATGCTCGCGTGATTCACATACCCGACAAGAATTAAAAGTCGATCTAGCCTGAACACCATGACCATAAGTTCCACCTCCAAGCCTTCCTCCACCTCGCTTCGCATCAGAGCGAAACTTCTTATCACAGTGCCTCCTAGTATGTCAACCTCTAGGTCTAAAATCTGTAGCTCTCTTACCCGAGCTAGAACCATCTACAAGAGAAGTCAAACCCAGACTCCGCTTATTAGCCTTGGCTCGCGCCACCAATACATCGAAATCCGTATAATAAGAGGCCAACGTAAAACTCTTGACCTCTTGCACCAAACCATAACGGAAACAGTCACACCGATGCCTATCACTCGACACCAACTCAGGAGCGTACTGACTTAAGCGAACAAACTGAACCTCATATTCAGCCATAGTCATGCTACCCTAAGCCAAACACATAAACTCGCAATCCACCTCATTAGGCTCCAAAGCCGCAATTACAGTCGTCCACCAACTGTAAGCATCACCTTGCAACAACGAAACAACATTGTAGCACCCCGAAAACCGGTCTAGTCGTAATTAGGTTCCGATGATCGGAGTATTGGTATTAGAATATTAAAATATCATGTCTTTGTTATGATATTATAGTATGAAAGACCCCAATCTGAACTAAGGCTTTATATTTCTTTGTGAATACATATTTGATGTTTTTGAGGTAGGTGTTTCAGAACGGTGAGACACATACGGAAACGATCTAGATAAGGCGTTCTGAAATGATTAAGGGCGTATTGATATGGTGTTACAATTTTAACGACTTATTTGGACTTTTGTTTACCCGTACCGATACAGCCTCGAGCGTATTGAAACGGTACCCTGCAGAAAACAGAGTAAGTGCCCCAAATTCAAAAGTTGCGGCCCTTAAGTGAGTCACCTACATGCTTGGCATCTCATCACATGTTTCTAAGCTGAGTAAGTGACTCTTTTATCAGCAATTATGATGTGAAGTGATGGGAATAATTAAATAGGAATTCTTTGGGGATAAGAAATGTTTTTATTGGTTCTTGATGAGGTGTGTTGGGCCAAGCAAACCCTCAAGCAAGGGAAACCTTTTTATTGGTTGTTGGAAAGGTGATTAATAATTTCCAAATCCTTTATAAATAAGAAAAGAATGAAAGGAGTTTTGTTTTTTATTTTCCCACCGAGCCTAAACTTTCCTTTAGAAAACAAGCGAGCTCCTCCATTTCCACCTTCAACGTCGGGCTTTAAGCAAGCACCTCCATTGAAGACAAAACAAAAGCTTTGTCTTCCTTCGTTTAAGAATCTCGTTTAATCCGTTCAAATACGAGAAGGAGAATTTAAGCATCGATCGAGTTATTATCAAACCGTAAAGCCTTAACCGAGCAAGGTGAGTGTAGTAGTGTCTCGAGAATGGCTAGGTGGCATCTCAAAGCTTTGATTATCGGTTTAATAACTACTGATTTATAAGGGTTTTGCATGAAACATTATTATGGCCATGTTGGTAAGTATTGCATCGATTTATTAATTTTAACATTGCTATCATTGTCACAGAAATCATGGAAGAATCAACATGTAAGAATCATTGACATGAATTATTGTTATTGTTTATTGACATGAAATGATGTTAATGAATCATGAATGTTGAACTATTGATATTGGACCTTGGATTCAAAGTATTGGATACAATTGGCATACCATAGAATTCATAAGCTCATTGGTACGGGTGGACTATGGTCCTAGGGATACGATCTATATGATTTGGCGAGGCGGGGGGATGTATTGTGTATTGGTATTTGGTGATGTCGATGGGATGACCATTTAATGATTTGGCGAGGAGGTGGAATTCGTGTATCCATACACCGTAAATCGATCCAAGGGATTTATTGTTTATTGACAATGTTTACAATGGAATCATGATTTTTTTTATTGATGACATGATACTATGATTATTATTGAAGCATGATATTTTGGCATCCATAGCATTCATTGTGGTTGTGACTACATCACTAGGCAAAGTATGCCTAATGCATTCCATTGCATCCATTTCAGGCTAGACAAATTTTGGGATCAAGATGGGAGAAGTTGAGGCGTTGCACAAGTCACAATCAAGCTCTAAGTAATGTATTTTCTCCTTCTGAACTCCTAGTATGGTGGCAAGGTCTATGTATAAGTCTGTTATGTCTCTTTTGGATGTGCTTATATTGTGCTTAAGTGTTTTAAGTATGATATGATAATATGAACTTTCTATATGGCTTGAAATGTGTGTTTTAGTACTAAAGGGTAGAAACCGATTAAATGGATTCAAAGAGCTCTAAAATCATACATACAAGTAGAATATATGCTTATGATGTTGTGAGTAAAGTTTCCCTGCTTTTAAACATTGGATGGTATGATAAAATAGATTAAAACCAGCAAGAATCTTTCATTACAGGCCAGACCGTACCAAAACGGGTGATGGCGTTTCGATACGGGTAAGCATAATCTGAACCATAGTAAAAAGAGTGTACCAAAATAGGTAGGAATGTTCCGAAACGTTTTGTCACTGGAAACCTCTGGTTCGATAAGAGTTCATAGCGTTTCGAAATAGGTCAATGTCTAAGTCGAAGGTGGTCAACCCGTATGATACGGGTGCTCCCGTATCAATACGGTCTAAAAAGGAAAGTCAACAAGGTTGACCTATGTCCTCCTGTATCGAAACGACCTTGAGCGTTACGATACATTGTCAGTTAAATGTGGTCCTCTTACGAATGAAATGAACTAATACGTATATTGGTAATGTTTGTGAGTGTTATAATCAATAAAGGTTATAAAAAATTAAAAGTTTATCGCACCGATCACCGCATCGCTCATCGGTACCACTCTCCGACTCGGTTCTCTACCAGGCCGATAAGGGGTGTTACAAACACATCCCAGCTTACATGCATCATTGCACCCCATTTGATCCAAAATTCAGATTATACTTGCCATCCAAGCCTCGGATGCCTCAGGTGACAAACCACGATACTCAACGCTCCCAAACTATGCAAGCATTATAACAACAACCCAGTTTGCCCAGTCAGGTGCTTGCACTTGCACTCCGGCAGTAGCAGCCTGGAATGCTTCAGTCATCATCTGAACTAAAGGTGTCAAATCACCCAACATAGGCCCAGAATGCTCATGATGTTCTTGCTCCTCACCCTAGGTGGATGACGTAAATCCCCATCAGGAGGAACCTCGTTTTTTGATTTCCCTATCCTTCAGCAGCAACAATAGTACCATATCGCATCTCTCTCCTCGGTCCCATTGTGCAATTATAATTAAGGCATGATAATAAAACCAAAACGAATAAATCAGGCCAGCTTCAAGCAAGGATCCAAGACTTCCAACTCAATTTAAAACATTTCAACTATAGTAATAAGGCAACAGGTATTTCAGTTTCCCACAATCATGGCATAAAGCAATCAAAATACATATCGCAAACACCGTGCATAACAACCAACCAAATTCAACCCACAACATCATCATGTATATAACAATTTACACATACATCACAATCATCATACAAGGCACCAACATGATTTATTCATCATGAACATTATTATAACAATCATCGTGCAAGGCAAACATCATCATTCACTTGAAATCACATCACATCAACTTACCAATGACTTACAATCATCTAATTCTTTTGAAACCTGGATCTGATACCAGTAAATGTAAACCCCTCACCCGGTCTAGGCGAAAGACCGAACCGAACGAGTTACACTGCGAATATTGAAGTAAACCATGATGTTTACGTCAATAAATGACCCTATTTTTTCATTTTATCTTTTCTAGATTTTCTTTAATACCCTATGTGATAAACATCGCAGTGGAATAATTTGCAACTCGATCAGACAATGTTTAGGGACTCAATTATGATCAAACACATTTTAAGGACCATTTTGTAATTCCATTAAATTACATGGACTTCTTCAGTTTTTAAATTACCAATCCATAATTAGTCATATTACATGCCTCCCTGTCAGATCACAGCTCAAAACAATCATCTAAGCTCATTTAATTGCATCCACAACATTCATGGACTAAAATGTAAAGAAATAGAACTTCAGAAGATTCCATTAACCAACTTAACAGCTGGGTGTTTCGGTACAGGTTTCTATGTATCGAAACAACCGTAATGGAATAGGGTCAAGCGTCTCAAAGCTCGAGCTCATATCAAAACACCGTAGAGGGTGTTTCGAAACACGAGATTCTAGTAGCAAAATGTTTCAAAACAACCCTTACCTATTTCGAAACACTGAAGCAAATTCAGGCTCGCCGTTTCGGTACAGCCTTAGGTGTACCGAAACACATAGGCATGTAATGACACTTTTTGTTGGATTTTCACACTTTTGTCCAAACAAAAACATTCCGACATGCATACAACATATTTCAACATCAATCATCAGTCATTCATTGCATAATCATCATCGAAACATGGCAATTTCCATCAAAGGTAAACTATAGGCATGCAACTTAGTGACAGGCCAAGTAAGATACCAAAATGCAAAGTAAAACATAAACCAAATACCAAAGGCCATTTACAAGTATAAAACCACATGTAATACTTGCTCAAAAGGGAGTTTGCACAAATCTCCCAAAAAAAGGATCCCCCATTGCCCTTATTACTTTAATCTAAATGAAGTCTCTTGAGATCTCTTGCTACTTGCTGCCTCTAAAACCTCAATTATCTGCATTGATGGACAAGGGAAAGCGTAAGCACACAAGGCTTAGTGAAGAGGCTCAAAAACAAAACACCATCAATGCATTAAATCCATTTTCCATGCTCACATTGAATCCTCATTTCCATTTCTTAAAACACCATTTGAAACCATCATGCCCCTTTTAAACCATGCACATTCCTTAACAAAATCAACATATTAAACCTCATGCTCATGTATCATGAATCATCAACACAATCCAATTCCACACACTATTTAAGCATTCTCATGAATAGCTACCATATGCAAAGCTTAAAGAGTAAATCATGCATAAACCACATTATGCAACATAAACCATTCCATGATACATCGTCAATTATATTGGCTTACTAGTTATCATTAAACAAGTTCACAACTCAAAACCACATATCAGATACACGGATTCAACAAGTGTCTACTTGACACTTCAAGCCATCTTAACCGAAATTGGTACATACATAGCCAAAGGTACTATATCAACAGGGTACATTACAACCCATAGGGACACCAACACTATCATCAGTTAGATGCTTAACCACTAACGAGAGACGGGACACCAACCTCCTCGATCGTTAGGGTACTTAGATGGAGATACGGGACACCAACCCCTCGACATCCAAGGTGACTTTTTATAGTGCACTCAATCCTATAGCCGGCTAACTATATCCGATATCATTAACAAACCATTTTCACAACATCACTTACCAATATAATTCACATTTTAATACACACCTCATTGTTTTCAAACAATCATCATAAATCACCTTTCCAGGCATTAAACTATGCTTAAAATAACAAGTATAAGACATATTCTTACAAGGATCACTTACCATGTGCATCCTTCAATATCACATCATAAAATAAACATTAACCACATTCTTTAAACATGCTTTAACAGTAGGTAAAACCATTAAATCAAAACAGTGCATGAAACATCACATAATAGCACAATCTGAGAGAGAAATTCCTTTCACTTACTTCCGAACTTAGTTAATCGTTTCAAGCTTACCACTAAGTTCCCAAATCATCTCTTAAAGCATTTCAAATCTGAAATCCACATTCTCACTCACCGACACGCGAAACCATGATTAGCTGACGCGAAACCAAGCGTCTGAAGCTCATGAAACATCCCAGATTTCTTCTAATACATTCACCCCTGTTTATACAACACAAGAACATAGGATTAATGCATCTAATTGCAATAAAATCTCCAGCAAAAAAAACTACCACGTTGCTCTACCCAAAAACACCAAAACGTCTGTCCGAAACAACCAAAAACACCTTCGATTGCACTACAAACTCAGCCCAGCCAAAACCTAACACTTCTATTTTTAATCATCAAATAACATCCAAAATCAACCTATTGGCATCCTTATATCTCAAGAAACTCCAACTCCAATTTCACTTTTACATCTCAAAAACCCAAATATACTAACCTAAACAACTAGAGATCCAACTTGTTTCATGATTAATATGATCAAACATTTATTTTAACATTATTCAACATCCAAAAATGATTAAAATCAATCATAACTCAGCCAAATCAGATCCAATATGAAAATCATTCAAGTCACCATTTTAAGCTTCATTTGACCATTTTTCTTCAAATTAAACATGAAGCCTTGTTAAAAAACATAATTAGAGAGCCAAATACTTGGGAATTTCAATAATGAACCTTGATTAGAGGAGTTGAACGAAAATTAACTCTAATTCTTGTTTATTCCTTCAATTGGCATGATTTTGTTGAGAACCTTCAAAAATCCATTTAGATAAATGGTGGAATCACCAAGGAAAATCAATTGTTAATAAAAAAGAATTGGAAAGATGAAAATCTCTGAAAGTTATGAAAGAAAAGAGATGTTTGGCAGAAGAGAAAAGAGAGAAAATGGAAGTTACATTAAAAATGAATTTGTGAAACTAAATCTCCTTTTTAATAAAACTCTTTTTAATCTCTTAAGTAAAACACAATTAAAATGTGCTCAATTAAAGGAATATCTGATTACTTTTGACTTTTCTCCCTAAAGTTTCTAAGTTTTGGCCCTCTTTCAAAACAACCCTTTAAAAAGTTTTTACATTTTTACAAATTAGTCACCAAACCAAAATGTCCCTCTTCCAAAAACCATTTTCTAAAATTGACTTCACCAATCCTTTATATATATATTTAAGAGGATTTTAGGAAATTTTCTCATAATTTTATCACATCCCAAACTATGTTTTTCCTGAACCACTCCCAAACTAATCCGAATCTATATTCTAGGTCATATGGACCCTAAACCGTCTTTAAAACTCCTAGACTAAAAAACAGGGTGTTACAGTTTTCGAACTGAAGAATGTGTTTGCAAGTAACGGTGATTGTTGATTTAATTAAAACTAAAACAATTAAACTAAATATGGCTATGATTAAGATATACATGTGTGGCAAATAACAAATAATTATGGAAGATGGGACTACTTCTAAGGATATATGCTTAAGTACTTATTACAATGCTATAAAGACTGGGAATACATGTATGCATGAACCATTAAGATCTTTATCTACTAGACAAGATTTTCTAATGAACTTTTGACTCTCTCGATGCCTAGAAGTTAGTAATATTGTAGCTAAGGTAATACATGTCTGCGTGAGCCCTAACAACTATATTATTTGTTTAAGAACTCCATTTTAGTCGTTGAAATCTAAACTTATATCTAAGCCAGATTAAGACTAAGCTAACAACTTAGCCCCACTGTTCACATTTATATAACCTAACTCTCTCGATATTAAGTCACGGATCAATAGTTAAAAGGTCTCTCTCGACAGCTCTTACAATAACTGCGCATGACGAACAATGAACATAATATATAAACGGAAAACAACTATAGCATTATAATGTTTCGTATCTAGAAGAAAGTCCACGTGGGTAAAAGTAGAGTCATCTTCAACTCTTTATGCCTCGTCGGCACCAACCATGAGATTTGCTACTCTTCTTCTCTAGCACTCCTTCAGCATCCTGCACATGCACCGCAAAACACCATATTTCTCATTAAAAGCACATATATATATAACATTAAAGCGCAAGCGGTGTAACTCCCTATGTACATGCAATTATGTACAATCTAACCTAAATATGCTCTATATGAGATTGAAAACATGCAAAAGACAAGTAAAAGCGTAACCCCCTCGACCCGGTCTGGGAAAAGACCGAACCGAACAGATCACACGGGGAATATTGAAGTAAATCGGGAGGTTTACCTCAATAAACAACCATATTTTTTTATTTATCTTATCTAGATGTTCATTATTAACCTATGTGATCAACATCGTAGCGGAACAAATAGCAACTCGATCAGACGTCAATTTGGAACTTAATTGTATACAAACACATTTTAGGGACCTTTTTGTAATTTTACCAAATTACATGGACATCTATACTTTTTAGGTTACCAACCTTTAATCAATCACACTACATGCATTTTTGTCAAATCTCAATTCAAAATGATCATCCTTGCTCATTTAATTGCATCCACAACATTTAGGGACAAAAACGTAAAGAAACAGAACTTCAAAAGATTCAATTAACTAACTTAATAGCTAGCCGTTTTGGTACATGCTGCCCTGTATCGAAATGGCCGTATCAGAACAGGTACGAGCGACTCGAAGCACGAGCCTGTATAAAAACAGCCTCAATGATGGTTTCAAGATGTTTCAAACTTGGAAAATTCTTTTCCACTCACCGATACGCGAAACTTCGCTTGCCGACACGAAGATCACTTGCTGAAGACTCCAAAAAATTCTTTGCTTGTTTCCGGATCAAGATCCCATGTTTTTAGAGCATCAAAACAGAGATCCAAATGCATTAAAATGCATTTCAACACCAGCAACTAAACACAAACTCGTTGCCCAGCAAATCTACACCAATTTACCCATCCAAAAAAACTGAAAAATCAATCGATTGCTTCCTAAACCAATCCCGGCCAACATACATCACCTCCAACCATTAACAAACATTAATACATATCTAAAAACAACCTAAACCCTTCTTTATACCTCCAGCAAACAAAACACCATCCAACCACCTCAAAAACTCAACTAAAACCATCAAGAAACTCAAGGATCTCAAGGATTTCGGGATATATATCATCGAAACAGTTTTTCAACAACATAATCATCTCAAAACTCAGTTAGAATCAATCTAAAACAGAGCTCATCAACAACACTCTGAAAATCAATATTTAAACCTTTATTTTGCAAGATTTTGATCTTAAATCAAAACTCAGTTGAAAACACAATTAGGAGTCAATAATCTTGGAAATTTCAATAAAGAACCTAGATTAGAGGTTGAGAACGGGATTTACCTTCAATCATCGCCTTCCTTAAAGATTGACAAGTTTTTGCTTCACAAATCTTGAAGAACTTGAAGAGAATTCTTGGAAAAAGATGAGAAACTAAAGATAGAGTGTTTGGAGAAAAGAAATCTGGAGAATAGGTTTGAGAAAATGGGTTTTGCTGAAAATAAGAATTGAAAGTTAGTTATGTGAAATTAAACCTCCCTATTTACCATTTTATTAATTTAAATAAAATCCTTTTTACATCAATTAAAACTATTTTAAAACACATGTCAATTTAAGGAAAAGTTTAATTGTACAAAAGCTCCCTATAGGTTCTAAGATTTTGACTCCTATTTTTGAATTGCATTTTTCCGCAGTTTTAAAACTTTACATTTTGATCACTACCCAAAATGTACCACTTCCAAAACTCATTTTGTAAAATTGATTTGACTAACCTCTTAAACATGATTTTAGAAGATTTTAGAAATTCTTTTTCATATATTTATCCTATCTCGAACCTTGATCTCCATAAACCACCTAAAATGATTCAAATCGTTTCCGACCGGCCCGATTCAATGTCTAAAATATCTAGGCCCAAAACCAAGGCGTTACACTTTTCACCAGCCTATTTCTGGTCCATGTTCACTACCTTGACTGCCCAATACACCTTGTGTTCTATTTCGACAGGGAGGTAGAATGCCTTTCTGTATACTAGACGATATGGGGACATCCCGAGTGGTGTTTTGTATGTTGTCTGGTATGCCCAAAGACTATCGTCTAATTTCAACGACCAATCTTTCCTACTTGGGTTCACAACTTTCTCCAAGATGGTCTTGACTTCCCTGTTCAAAATTTCTACCAGCCCATTTGTTTGTGGATGATATGTTGCAGCAATCTTGAGCTTGACACCAACTTTTTGGAGCGCCTTTGAAATCAGTTTGTTGTCGAAATGGGTGCCCTCGTTACTAATGATTGTTGTTGGAACTCCGAACCTTGTGAATATGTTCTTCTGTAATAACCTATGGATGGTCTTTCTATCATTGTGAGTGGTGGCAATGGCTTCTACCCACATGGAAGCATAGTCCACTACTAGAAGGATGTACGTATTACCATACGAAGATGGGAATGGTCCCATAAAATATATCCCCCAAACATCGAATAACTCAACTTCCAAGATTGTGTGTAGGGGCATTTCGTTCCTTCTCGATATGTTTCTTGTTCGTTGGCAGTTGTCACACTGTTTGTAGAATGTTTGTGCGTCTTTATACAATATCGACCAAAAGAAAACTGATTGGAGCACTTTTCTTGCCGTGCGTTGCCCTCCAAAATGTCCTCCATATGGTGTTGTGTGGCACTGTGATAGTATGGCTTGTTGTTCATCCTCTGGGGACGCACCGTCTGATAACCTGGTCTGCACAATTTTTAAACAAGATAAGCTCGTCCCAAAAATAATGCTTAGCCTCATGATGGAATAGTATCTTTCCTTCAAAGTTAAGTTCATAGGGTAAAACACCAGATACTACATAATTCACAATATTTGCATACCAGGGTGTGTCTGTCGATGCTGCTGCCGCGGCCTTTTCATGGGCGGCAAGTGAGATGCCTCAGCTTCCAAGGCGGCTACAGAGCAGAGGCTAGTAGCAACTATTCATCAGGGAATGCATCTTGAATTTTGTTGTTAGAGGTCTTTTCTTGTCCATTCTCAAGCCGAGAGAGATGGTCCGCCACTTGATTTTCTGTGCCCTTCTTGTCTCGAATTTCCTGGTCAAACTCTTGCAGCAGCAGGATCCAACGGATCAGGGGAGGCTTTGCATCCTTCTTTGCGAACATGTACCTCAAGGTAGAATGATCGGTGTGAACTATCAACTTTGTACCAAAAAGGTTGGGCCGAAACTTATCAAAGGCAAACAATACTGCCGGTAACTCTTTCTCTGTAGTGGTGTAGTTGGTTTGGGCATGATTTAGTGTTTTGCTGGTGTAGTAGATTACATGAAAGATTTGTCTTTGCGTTGTCCTAAGGCGGCACCGATGACAGTATCACTGGCATCACACATGAGCTGAAAGGGTTGACTCCAATCAGGGAGAAGTACCACATGTGCTATCACTAGCTTTTCCTTTAAGGTTTTGAATGCCTCATGACACGCCTCATCGAAGTTGAACGGTTTGTCCTGTTCCAGCAAAGTACACAGTGGTTTAGAGATTTTAGAAAAATTCTTAATGAATCTGTGATAAAAACCTGTGTGTCCCAGGAAACTCCGAATGCCCTTGACAGCGGTCGTTGGTGACAAGTTGGCAATTACTTCAATCTTGGCTTTGTCTACCTCTATTCCCTGCGCATATTTTTATGCCCCAAGACTATGCCTTCGTCGAGCATAAAGTGACATTTTTCCCAATTAAGTACCATGTTTGTTTCCTCGCACCTGTTGAGTACCATGTTTGTCTACCTCTATTTTATCACGACGGAGAAGATAGCCATCATGCATCGCTAGAATATGATAGGGGTGTTGCATAAACCGAACGACATTCTTTGAAAAGCATAAATGCCATATGGGTTGGTGAATATTGTTTTGGCCTGGTCATCTGGTGCGATGACGATCTGTTTATAATCTGTAATGGAAAATGATCTTTTTTGTTTGTTTATTTAACTTGCGGTAATTCATGCATATTCTCCAACCAGTTACTGTTCTAGTTGGTATTGACTCGTTATTATCATTTCTTACCCCAATTATGCCACCTTTCTTTGGTACACATTGTACCGGGCTTACTCATTCGCTGTCCGAGATAGTATATATGATATCAGAGTCTAACCATTTGATGATCTCCTTTTTAACAACTTCTCTCATAGCGTCGTTTAATCTCCTCTGGTCATCTACAGTTGGCTTTTGGTCCCGCTCGAGCTTGATTTTATGCATGCAAATGGTCGAGCTTATTCCATTTATATCTGCAATGGTACAACCTATTGCCTTCCTATGCTGCCGCAGAAGTGCTGTCAGTTGTTGTTCCTGTCTAGGCTGCAACTTGGAAGAAATTATTACTGTAATGCCCCGAGTTTAGGGTCGGGAGATATCAGATTATTAAACCGAGTCGGATTAAAATTAAATTGGAGAAAAACTATTTTTAATACACCAAAAAGTGTTTTAAAATACTAAAGGGCAAAATGGGATTTTTTCATAAAAATGAATAAAAAAAGGGATTTTTATCAAAAGTCATCATCTTCTCTATTTGAATTTCACGTTCTCAAACCCTCCCCAAACCCTATTCACTATTCCATTGATTTCAAGCTTCCAAACCAAGTGATTTCTTCAAGGTAAATGGTTCCTCAACTTAGTCTCATCTTCCTTGAGTCTTATATGTTGATATTTTTGTAAAACTCGTGAATTTATCTTGTTTTGATTTCTAAAGTTTTGTTTGAAATGAAAGGAAAATCTTTGTGTTTTTGTTTGGGTTGATTATGGCTGAGTTGATAGTGTTTTTAACTTTGTTTTAACACTAAAATAACATAAAGATGGTGGGCTTTTAATGAAAACCCGAAATGGATATTATGGGTGATTTTAAGAGTTAGAAATCTTGAGTTTTTGGATGGGTTATGAGTCTAAATGGAAGCTGGAGGTTTGGTAGCTTTGGATTGATGTTTAGGGATGTTAAAAGGTAGATTTTTATGGTAAATTCGGTGGTTGTGGCTGCTAGTAGTTTGGGACTGAAATTGCTATGTTTGAGGTGTAGTTTGACCTTGAATCGATGTGCGTAGATGCAAGGTTGTTGAGTTCCGGGTCTTTGCTGTGTTGTGAGTGTATGAGTGTTCTAATGTTCGATTTTGGGTTGCTCAAAACAGAGGAATTGGATTCGGGCTTTGTGGACAAAAATCCAGGTAGTTTGGAGGGCTTGATTCAGCATCTTGGACATCGGTTGTGTGTTTGCTGGTGAGTGGAACGATTTTAAAAGCCTTAACTTGGTTAAGGGAGTGTTTTAGGGTTTTGGATTGAGCTTAAAAGGCCAATCCAAACTCAAGCGTAAGTTTTACATGTTTTATGCAATTAAATTGTGTTTTACGATTCTTGATGCGAGTTGAACATGCTATGTTGTTATGTGTTGAATTACATTGTTTTGCATATTGAGATGTGGGACTTGCGTTTATACTTGCATTGTTAGTACATGCTTTGCATGGAAGTTTGCACTTGGTAAGTGGTTCAAGCATCGGTAATGCTTGTGATTTTAAGTGAGTATATTGACATGTATTTGGTTGTTACTAGATATAATTGATCGATCAATAGGATTAGAGTGCACTCGAGGTAAACTTTGCGCGTGGCCTTAGTGATGTTAGATTCCACTAAGGAGGAATACGGTGATGTATGATTCCACCGGAAGTTATGTTTTTACTAGACGGGTGAGTACGGTGATGTGAGATTCCACCGGAAGTGTCTAGTGGGTTTGAGAAACTATCTGCATTTCTGAGTAAAAACGTTTAATGTCAATATACCCATGATTGCTCTAATTCTCATGTTAAGCATGTTGTTGATTCCTTATATGTATGCTTATGCATTATTGATTACCTTGTTTGCGTTATGAGAATGAGCATGTGGTAAGCCTATGGCTTGTGGTTGCATTCGGTAAATGCACGTGAAGGTAAATGCATGACATTGTGTGTTCAAGCATGTCGAAATGATTTGGAAAGGTTTTGGTTTTCAAGCAAACTATGTTTTAAAACTGCATTGTTGTAGCTACTATTTTGAGCACCGCTCACTAAGCTTAAACACTTACGCTCTCTTTTCCAACGATGCAGGCCCTTAGACCTTCGGGGCAGCTCGAGGAAAAAGGGTGTTTCCTTGGGAGTTTGGTTTGCTCAAGTATGGTTTAGACTTCGATAATTAGTATTTAAGCAATGAGATACGACCTTTATGTTTGAAGTGTTGTTGGCATGTCCTTTTTGCTTAGACAAGTTTTTTTGGTTCTTTTGGGCTTGTAATGCCTTTTACCATGTTGAAGTATGCTTTTGTTTGGCTTTTGGCCTTGTTGGTGAAAGCTTTGTATGCATGTCTCCCTTTAAACTCTTACCATGTTGAATGTTGCATCGTTCGGTGTTTAAATTGCTTTGTATGTTTATCCATGGAAGCTTTGTGATATATAAGTGCTTGTATGTTGCTTGAATAGTCGTTATATGCCTCTACTGTCGAGTCCTTGTGTTTTTAGCACCCAAAACATGTTTTGCAGTACAGGGCATATCGATACGCTCAAGGGTTGTATCGATATGGTCCTTCGCTTTGGAACTTGTTTTAGGCAAGGTGCATTGATACGCCAAATGCTCTCTGGAAATCTAAGAAATTGATGAGATTTTGGTGTATCGATACGAGTCCTGAGGGTATCTGTACGGTCTTCATAGTTTGTCCTTGGGAAAGTTGACCGTTGAGAGCGTATCGATATTGTCTCCCTAGGTTGACTTTGGGGTGTTTACCAAGTCCAGGCGTATCGATACAGTCCTCTAACGTACTGATATGGCCTGTTGTAAAAGCTAAAAAGAGAGTCTTTGTAACACCCCAATTTTGGGCTTGGAAGTTTAGGGTCTGAACCGGACCGGTCCGATTTGCGTTTCGAATATAAAAGGAGGTTTTAGGGAAAGCCTAGTTCGGGATGGTTTAAAAATATGGAAAAATATCTAAAAATTCCCTTTTAATATATATAAGAGAGTGGTGAAATCAATTTTACAAAATAAGGTTTGGAAATACTACATTTCGGTGTAGTGACTAAAATGCAATTTTTGAAAAGTTTAGTGCTGACTGTTTTGTAAGGATTGAAACTTTGAATCTTTAAGGAGCTAATATACCCAAAAATGATTTCTCCAGATTTTTCCTTAATTTGAGTGAATTAATTAATGTTTTAATTAATTAGAAGAGAAGAGAAACTTCCTTTTGGAAAATCATAACTACCTTTTCCTAAAATTTTCTCATTTCTTTTTCTCTCAAAATTCCATCATCCAAACACTTTTCTCCAACAACTTTTTCATTGATCTTCAATTCAATTCATGAGATTTCTATCATCAATTAGTTCCTAATCCATCTTGCATCAAATCCTTTTGATTTCCTCATTGGATTTTCAAGAAAATTGGCTCAAATCAAGGAGAAATCACCATTTAGAGGTAAGATTGTTCTTCTCCTCTAAATACTCAGTTCTTTACCGAAATTCCCAAGTTATCGATCCTTAATTTAAGTTTTATAAAAGGTTTTAATGATAGGAACTTGATTTTGGCTTAAAACTCAAGATTTGGAAGAAATCTTGAAGAATTTCGTTGTGATTGTTTGGGCTCTGTTTTGAGATGATTCTTAAATGTATTTTGGATATCTAATTATGTGTAAATGAGGTTTTATCAATGCAATTCCTAATAGGTTGTGTTTTCTAAGTTTTTGCTTATGAAAATGGCGGTTTTTGAGGTGATCTTAATGTTCTGTTATAGCTGGAGGTATAAGGACGAGTTTAGGTTCATTTTGGATGTTAATTGATGTTTAGAAATGGTTAGAAGTGTTGGATCTTGGCTGGGTTAAGTTTTGGAAGAGTTTTGAGGTGATTTCGGTTCTGTTTGGTAAGACGAAATGTTGGTTTTAGGTAGAGTAGCGAGTTTAAGTGTGATGGCTAAAGATTCTAATGCATGATGATGCATTAATCCTCTGCTTTGATGTGTTAAAAACAGGGGAGACATCTTCGGACACCTTTGGAGTCGATCCGGAGGCTTGATCGGCGTTTCGGCAAGCTTGCGAAACGAAATCGGTGAGTGGAGTTTGGTTTCCAGCTTTGGAACAATTATTTGAAGGTTTTGGGAGCTTAGTTTATGTCTAAGCAACTTAGCAAAGCTCAAGTGTAAGTTTTCGAAGAAACTTCCTTGAATGAGCCATGAGGTGGTTGAATGCATTGGTTATGATTTGCATGTTTAAATTCTGTTTTGAAAGCATATTTTAGAATGGTTAATGCTGGTTTTGAAAGCCATGTAATGAAGGATGCTCAAGGTAAGAGATCCTTGGTTTAACATGTTGTTAATGTGGTTTTGATGCATAGTGATGCATGATGTTTAATGGCTTTGATTAATGCTTTAAAACAGTGAATTGTTGATGGTAAATGATGTATATTGGCAAGTGATGTAATGGTTTTAAAGTACTTGAATCGGATATAGTTAGCCGGCTATATGATTGGGTGCACCGTGAATAAAGTCGCCTTGGATGTTGAGGGGTTGTAATTGTACCGAAAACTCCATCCAAGTATCCTAACGAGAGAGGTAAGATCACAACGGTGGTTAAAAGTCCGTGTGTGGAACTTGTTAAGGTCACAACGGTGGTTAAAAGTCCGTGTGTGGACCTTGTGTTATGTGTCTCGTACTCTCGTTAGGAAGTTATACAACTATCGATGAGTGATGTGGAGGGGTTGTGATTGTACCGTAAACTCCATCATGGGTGTTGAGGGGTTGTGATTGTACCGTAAACTCCACCTTATGTTGTTCGGTAGTGTGTATGAAGCGTGTGGGACAACGCTTGTAATCCGCGTATCCTATTGTGTTTTGTGTTGTAAAAGAGTATGAATTATCACTTGAAAGCCAATATGTTGAATTGATGTAATGAAGCATGAAATGCTTGTGAAGTATGCAAGGTTGCATGAAAAGAGTTAAGCTTGTGTCTTGTGTTTTTAAGCTTGTTGAAAGTGTTTTCTAAAAAGGCATTATTGTGTTGTTTTCTTTAGAGCATGCCCACTAAGCTATTGTGCTTACGCTCTCTCTTTTGTACCAATAATGCAGACAATTGAAGTGTTTGAGGGCAACAAGGAAGCTAAGAGTCCAAGGGAAACTAAGCTCATATATGGTGATGTTTTCATACACTATTAGTTTTGGTAATTTGGCAATGGGAACCTAAAGTGTGTTTTGGGAGATGTTTTGGACTCCCTAGTTTGTGGCATGATGCTTTTGATGTTTTGGATTTGTAATTGGCCTTTTGATGCTTGATTTGGAGTTTGGATGGTTGTTTGGTTTTGGTTATTAGGATGCATGCCTATAAACATGTGATGTTTAATGTTTGATGCCATGAATGTGTTTACCTCCTCCCCCTGGTCGTGGACCACCCGGCGGTGATGGTGCTGGAGGTGATAATGCTGGTGTTGGTGCTGGTGCTGGGGTCGCTGGACTTGAAGGTGTGCAGGGGCAAGCTGCTCCTGACATGACTGTGTTGATTCAGGCTATTGCCGGAGCCTTTCAGGCAGCAGTAGCTGGAGCTGCGCATCAGGGTGATGCTAACGTGAGATTACCTTTGGAACGTCTTCGCAGTCTGGGAGGGACTGAGTTCAGAGGTTTAACTCCTGAAGGTTCTGAATCTTGGTTGGAAAGCACCAAGAGAATTTTGGGGAAAATGAACTGCAACAATGTGCAGAAGTTGGGTTGTATGGTATCTCTACTGCATGATGATGCGTATACGTGGTGGACGACCACTGTCTCCGAAATGGAGGAAAATGATGTGACTTGGACGTTCTTTTTGAACGCGTTCAAGCGGAAGTATCTAGGCGTGCGATACCTAGATGAAAAGAAAAGAGAATTCATGTCTCTTGTGTAAGGAAGCATGACGGTGGCTGAGTATGAGATCTAGTTTGTCCGCCTTAGCCAGTACGCACCTGAGCTAATCCCTGATGAGCGGGAGAGGTGTGAACGTTTCCGTTATGGTTTGGTGACGGACGTGAAGACTTTCATGCTTGCTGCTGAGTACACAAATTTTGATGTGCTTGTGAGTAGAGCGAAGGACATTGAGCAGAACTTGGGTTTGTCTTCTAGAGGTGCTGGTTCTAGCTCAGGAAAAAGAGCTGCTGATTATAGTTCCGGTGGTGGACGGAACAAAAGAGGACGTGATAAGAGGTATCAGTCTTCTGCTAGGCGTGGTGGTGGAGGACATGGTGCGCCTGTTCAGGGAGACAAGTTGAGAGCTGATCAGAACACGTGCTAGACGTGTGGATCTCGTGGCCATATGAGGCGAGATTGTCCTCGAGCAGCGAGGGAGGTTCAGGCTCCGGTAGCAGTGACCGGTAATTCATGCTGGAATTGTGGTTCGGTAGATCACATGAGGAGGGAGTGTCCTTTGTTGGCCGGTGGTGGTCAGGGACGCGCTCATGGGGTAGTTGCACCACAGAGAGGTCGTGGGCGCGACCGTGGTAACTTCCAGCGCAGAGATGATGGTGGGAGGAATGTGGCACAAGTGGTGGCTGTTCAACCTGAGGGTGGTGGCCAGGCTCGAGTGTATGCTCAGCGTGAGGGGAGAAATGATACGGATGTGATCGCAGGTACTTTTACTTTGCAATCCTTATCATTACTTTCCTTGATTGATTCTGGATCTACACACTCATACATATTGTGTGAACATGCTCAATTGCTTGGTTTACCTGTTGAGTCTTTGGATGTTGGTATGCGTGTAACTAGTTCCTTTGGTGAGACCGTTGTGACACGGAAGTGCAAAACCATGTTTTTCTTGTTGATCTCATGGAATTGCCATTCTATGGTTTTGATGTAATCCTTGGTATGGATTGGCTTGTTGAACATCGAGCTGTAGTGGATTTTGAGAGTATGCGAGTTTTGTTTAAGCTTGCGGATGATTATGAGGTGGTGGTGGTTGGTGAGAATGTGAAGTTTCTTGCCAATGTGGTGTCTTCGTTGGAAGCAAGCCGAATGCTGAGGCATGGTTGTGAGGCTTATCTGGCCTTTGTGATGAATCCTAGCTCTAAGGAGTTGCGAGTTCAAGATATCATGATTGTGCGAGAGTTTCCTGGTGTGTTTCCGGAGGAGTTACCTGGATTGCCTCCTAGTCGAGAGGTGGAGTTTGGGAATGAGTTGTATGAAAACTCAACTCTAGTGTCCATTACTCCTTATCGAATGGCACCTAAGGAGTTGAAGGAGCTGAAGACGCAACTTTAGGAGTTGCTTGATCGTGGTTTCATTCGACCGAGTGTGTCACCTTAGGGTGCACTGGACTTGTTTGTGAAGAAGAAGGATGGCACTATGAGAATGTGCATCGATTATCGTCAGCTGAACAAGTTGACTATCATGAATCGGTATCCTTTGCCGAGGATTGATGATCTTTTTGATCAGTTTCGGGGAGCGGCTGTGTTCTCTAAGATTGACTTAAGGTCAGGTTATTACCAGCTTAAGGTGAAGGATGTGGATGTGCCAAAAACAGACTTCAAAACGAGGTACGGCCATTATGAGTTCCTTGTGATGCTGTTTGGTTTGACGAATGCTCCTACAACTTTTATGGACATGATGAATAGCGTGTTCCATGAATACTTGGACAAGTTTGTTGTGTGTTCATTGATGATATCCTTGTGTACTCTCGTACTGAGGAAGAGCATGAAGGGCATTTACGGATTGTGTTGCAGGCGCTGTTGGAGAATCAGCTTTATGCTAAGCTGAGCAAGTGCGAATTCTGGCTTAGGGAAGTTGTTTTCCTTGGTCATGTGGTTTCTGCTGAGGGGATCCGTGTTGATCCTCAGAAGATTGAGGCAGTGATGAATTGGAAGCCTCCTAAGTCTGTTCATAAAGTCCGTAGTTTCCTTGGGTTGGCAGGATACTACCGGAGGTCTGTGGATGGATTTTCAAAGATTGCTGCACCTTTAACGAAGTTGTTGCAGAAGGATGTCAAGTATGAGTGGACAGAGGCAAGAAAACAGGATTTTGAGAAGCTTAAGACAACTTTGACACAAGCTCCTATCTTGGTTCAACCTGAATCAGGGAAAGAGTTTGTGGTGTACATCGATGCATCCTATGTGGGTTTGGGAAGTGTGTTGATGTAGGAGGGTAAGGTGGTGGCTTATGCATCGCGTCAGTTGAAGGTGCATGAGCGCAATTATCCTACGCATGATATTGAGTTAACTGCGGTGGTCTTTGCTTAAAGATTACGATCTGACGATCGAGTACCATCCGAGAAAAGCTAATGTTGTAGCGGATGCCTTGAGTAGAAAAGGGGTAGTGGAGTTGAGGGCTATGTTTGCCAGCTTGAGCATTTCGCGAGATTGGGGTCTTGTGGCTAAATTGCAAGTGAAACCATCTTTGGTTCAGTTGATAAAGGATAAGCAGTTGTTGGATGATTCTTTGGTGCCACATGTTCATGATATTGCTGAGGATAGACCATCAGATTTCTGTTTTAATGATGATGAGGTTCTATGTTTTGGGAGTCGGATAGTAGTGCCAAATGATGCTGAGTTGAGGCGTACTATTCTGACGGAAGCTCATAGTAGTCCTTTTGCTATGCACCCTGGTAGTACTAAGATGTATCGTGATCTTAAGGATGACTACTATTGGGTGGGTTTGAAGAAAGATGTTGCGGAGTACGTGAGTAAGTGCATGGTTTGTCGGCGGGTTAAGGCTGAACATCAGTTTCCTTCTGGGTTGTTGCAACCGTTGAGGATTCCTAAGTGGAAGTGGGAAAGGATTACCATGGACTTTGTGTCTGGTTTTCCTTTGTCGCCATCGAAAAAGAATTCGGTGTGGGTGATTGTGGATCGCCTTGCGAAGTGTGCGCATTTCTTACCTGTGCATACTACGTATACCTTGGACAAGCTTGCAGAGTTGTACATTGCTGAGATTGTGCGACTGCATGGTGTGCCAAAGTCTATAGTGTCGGATAGAGATCCAAGGTTTACATCGCGTTTCTGGGAGTGTTTGCATCAAGCTTTGGGTACACGGTTGAATTTCAGTACTTCTTATCATCCACAGTCGGATGGACAGTCTGAGCGTGTTATCCAAGTGCTGGAAGATATATTGAGGTGCTGTGTGATTGAGTTTCAAGGTTCTTGGGAGAAGCATTTGCCTTTGGTAGAGTTTGCTTATAACAATAGCTACCAGGAAAGTATTCAAATGGCACCTTATGAAGCCTTGTACGGGAGGAAGTGCAGAACTCCTTTTTGCTAGGCTGAAACGGGTCAGAAGTTGGTTTCAATGCCGGCTTTGTTGAAAGGGTTTCGTCTTGAAGGTTTCAATCACCTCGTATGGTCCAATGCCTTTGGTTTCAATGCCGGCTGTGTGATTGAGTTTCAAGGTTCTTGAAGGTTTCGTCTTGGAAGAAGGTGATGAGGTTTGGCCGGAAGGGTAAGTTGAGCCTCGGTACATTGGACCATACGAGGTGATTGAACATGTGGGTCCTGTTGCGTACAAGCTGAGGTTACCGCAAGAGTTGGAAAAGATTCATGATGTGTTTCATGTCTCTATGCTTCGGAGGTATAGATCGGATCCTTCGCATGTTATGCCTGTGGAGGAAGTGGAGATGAATCTAGACTTGACCTATGACGAGGAGACGGTTGAAATTCTGGATTCGGACAGTAAAGTTCTTCGGGGCAAGACCATTGAATTGGTTAAGGTGTTGTGGAGGCATCGTGGTGTCGAGGAAGCCACGTGGGAAAGAAAGGATGATATGTTGAAACAGTTTCCGTACCTTTTTCCTCCAGGTAAATTTTGAGGACGAAATTTCTTAAGGGGGGAGAGTTGTAACACCCCAATTTTGGGCTTGGAAGTTTAGGTTCTGAACCGGACCGATCTGATTTGCGGTTCGAATATAAAAGGAGGTTTTAGGGAAAGTCTAGTTCGGGATGCTTTAAAATTATGGAAAAATATCTAAAAATTATCTTTTAATATATATAAGAGAGTGGAGAAATCAATTTTACAAAATAAGGTTTGGAAATACTACATTTCGGTGTAGTGACTAAAATGCGATTTTTGAAAAGTTTAGTGGTGACTATTTTGTAAGGATTGAAACTTTGAATCTTTAAGGAGCTAATATACCCAAAAATTGTTTCTCTAGATTATTCCTTAATTTGAGTGAATTAATTAATGTTTTAATTAATTAGAAGAGAAGAGAAACTACCTTTTCCTAAAATTTTCTCATTTCTTTTTCTCTCAAAATTCCATCATCCAAACACTTTTCTCCAGCAACTTTTTCATTGATCTTCACTTCAAATGATGAGATTTCCATCATCAATTAGTTCCTAATCCATCTTTCATCAAATCCTTTTAATTTCCTCATTGGATTTTCAAGAAAATTGGCTCAAATCAAGGAGAAATCACCATTTAGAGGTAAGATTGTTCTTCTCCTCTAAATACTCAGTTCTTTACTGAAATTCCCAAGTTATCAATCCTTAATTAAAGTTTTATAAATGGTTTTAATGATGGGAACTTGATTTTGGCTTAAAACTCAAGATTTGGAAGAAATCTTGAAGAATTTCGTTGTGGATGTTTGGGCTCTGTTTTGAGATGATTCTTAAATGTATTTTGGATATCTAATGATGTGTAAATGAGTTATTATCAATGCAATTCCGAATAGGTTGTGTTTTCTAAGTTTTTGCTTATGAAAATGATGGTTTTTGAGGTGATCTTGATGTTCTGTTATAGTTGGAGGTATAAAGACGATTTTAGGTTCATTTTGGATGTTAATTGAGGTTTAGAAACGATTAGAAGTGTTGGATCTTGGCTGGGTTAAGTTTTGGAAGAGTTTGGAGGTGATTTCGGTTGTGTTTGGTAGCCGAAATGTTGGTTTGAGGTAGAGCAGCGAGTTTAGGTGTGATGGCTGAAGATTCTAATGCATGATGATGCATTAATCCTCTGCTTTGGTGTGTTAAAAACAGGGGAGACATCTTCGGACACCTTTGGAGTCGATCCGGAGGCTTGATCGGCGTTTCGGCAAGCTTGCGAAACGGAATCAGTGAGTGGAGTTTGGTTTCCAGCTTTGGAACAATTATTTGAAGGTTTTGGGAGCTTAGTTTAAGTCTAAGCAACTTAACTAAGCTCAAGTGTAAGTTTTCGGAAAAACATCCTTGAATGAGCCATGAGGTGGTTGAATGCATTGGTTATGATTTGCATGTTTAAATTCTGTTTTGAAAGCATGTTTTAGCATTGTTAATGCTGGTTTTGAAAGCCATGCAATGAAGGATGCTCAAGGTAAGAGATCCTTGGTTTAACATGTTGTTAATGTGGTTTTGATGCATAGTGATGCATGATGTTTAATGGCTTTGATTAATGCTTTAAAACAGTGAATTGTTGATGGTAAATGATGTATATTGGCAAGTGATGTAATGGTTTTAAAGTACTTGAATCGAATATAGTTAGTCGGCTATAGGATTGGGTGCACCGTGAATAAAGTCGTCTTGGATGTTGAGGGGTTGTGATTGTACCGAAAACTCCATCCAAGTATCCTAACGAGAGAGGTAACATCACAACGGTGGTTAAAAGTCTGTGTGTGGATCTTGTTAAGGTCACAACGGTGGTTAAAAGTCCATGTGTGGACCTTGTGTTATGTGTCCCGTACTCTTGTTAGGAAGTTATACAACTACCGATGAGTGATGTGGAGGGGTTGTGATTGTACCGTAAACTCCACCTTATGTTGTTCGGTAGTGTGTATGAAGCGTGTGGAAAAACGCTTGTAATCCGTGTATCCGATTGTGTTTTGTGTTGTAAAAGAGTATGAATTATCATTTGAAAGCCAATATGTTGAATTGATGTAATGAAGCATGAAATGCTTGTAAAGTATGCAAGGTTGCATGAAAAGAGTTAAGCTTGTGTCTTGTGTTTTTAAGCTTGTTGAAAGTGTTTTCTAAAAAGGCATTATTGTGTTGTTTTCTTTAGAGCATGCCCCACTAAGCTATTGTGCTTACGCTCTCTCTTTTGTACCAATAATGCAGACAATTGAAGTGTTTGAGGGCAACAAGGAAGGTAAGAGTCCAAGGGAAACTAAGCTCATGTATGGTGATGTTTTCATACACTATTAGTTTTGGTAATTTGGCAATGGGAACCTAAAGTGTGTTTTTGGGAGATGTTTTGGACTCCCTAGTTTGTGGCATGATGCTTTTGATGTTTTGGATTTGTAATTGGTCTTTTGATGCTTGATTTGGAGTTTATATCGTTGTTTGGTTTTGGTTATTAGGATGCATGCCTATAGACATGTGATGTTTAATGTTTGATGCCCTGAATGTGTTTAGGAGTTGCAAACATGTACTTTATATGTATGATGACTTGTTGGCATGGTTAGGAAGTCAATAGGATGTATTTGAATGGTTTAAAGTATGAACAACCAGCAAAATCTACAGCTTCTGGGCAAACCGTATCGGAACGGGGACTAGCATTTCGAAACGGGGGCCTCTAATGGCCTTCGTGTTTTGAAACGGCTGGAGGCTGTTCCGAAACGTTTTGGATACAGTCAAGCCCTGTTTCGACACAAGTCTCGAAACGAACTTGTGTTTCGGAACGGTCAACACCGTTTCGAAACAGGTGACCGTTGGGCACTGATTTGAATGGTGTAAAGGTTTGCAAGCTTTACGCTTTAGTCTCGAATGATGTAATTGCAATTGTATGAGTTCGAGAAGTCCAAGTAAAGTGAAATTTGACAGGGAAGCATGTAATATAACTAATTTCATATTGGTAACTTGAAAATCAATTAAGACCTTCTAATTTTCAGAATTTACATTTTGGTCCCTAATATTTGTATTTTGTGCAATTGAGTCCCTTAATTCAATCCGATCGCTGTTCTTTATACGTAAATGTTTCTCAAGTGTTCGCCTAGGGTTAATGTGCATCTAGACAAGATTAAAAAGAAAAAAAGGGCCGTTAATCAAGGTTGACTTTGTTTTCCCCGTGTAATCTTCGTAGTTCGGGTCAACCGTCTAGGCCGGGCTAAGGGGGTTACAATCTTAATTGTTTGTTTCGCGTGTTTTGTATCCATGTGTGTTTTCCGCTGCATGTCCTCTCACATAGGATAAATTTAAAGCATCTAGACAAGATAACTTTAAAAGAAATTTTCTAGGGTTTCTAATCAGAGTGGAGCCTTAACGGGTTTCGCTTCGGTTTTCCCCGTTTAACCCATTCGATGCATTCTGGCGGCTAGGCCGGGTCGAGGGGGTTACAATTACTGGCAGTATATCATTAGGTCCCAGGAAAATATACTTAAGTTGTGCAGGTAAGGCTTTTAAGTCAAGAGTGTGAGGTTGTTCAGTGGATGGTTTGAACATTTTGCCCCTCTTTTCTATGTAATTCAGTGGTTCAAAGTACTTACCTAGCCTGTTTTCTATCCAGTATGCTTCTTCATGTTCCTTAAATTCCTACTCTGTCCAATCATTGCGTTGTTCATCTCTTGGGTAGGTTTCTAGATGGCTGCCGAAACAGCTGTTCAGGTCTCTGCCTGGGCAGTCTTGCTGTAGGCAGGGTCTGTTGACTACAAAGTTGAACTCTGAGATGGCTTCCTTTAGCTGTCATTCTTCCAGATCATCAGCTTGCCTCATGGATTGAAAGACATTCAATTTTACTTGTTGGTCGTCTACCCTCATCGTAAGTTCACCTTTTTCCACATCAATCAGTGTTCTGCCCGTAGCAAGGAATGTTCACCCCAGGATTATTGGTGTCTTTTCATCTGCTTCACATTCTAGTACCAGAAAATCGGCAGGGAAAATAAATTTGTCCACCTTTACCAGGTTATCCTTAATTTTTCCTTCAGGTTGTACGTATGTTCTGTCAGCCAGCTGGAGCATTAGTGTTGTTGTGCGGGCTTCTCCTATTCATAGTTCTGGAAGATAGATTAGGGCATTAAGTTATGCTCGCCCAAAAGTCACATAGGGCTCGTACGAAGTGGTTGCTACCTATTTTGCAATGAATTATGAAGCTACCCGGATCTTTCTGTTTGAGCGACGCCTTATTGTGCAACATGGTTATGCATCCTTCAGTCACTGCCAATGTTTCAAATTCCCCGATCCTTGTTCTCTAGGATGCCGTATCTTTTAAGAACTTGGCATAGCTGGGTATTTGTTCGATAAACTCTACCAGCGGAAGATTGATTTTTACTTGCTTTAGAACGTTCAGGAATTTTTTATACTGCATATCATGTTTTTGTTTTTTCAATATTTTTAGAAATGGTGGTGGAGTTGTTGGGCCTCCAGTTTTTGCTTTGAGGGGTATCCTATCCTGGGAAGAGGTAACTGGTTTAGAATCTGACTGTTCATTCCTAGTGTCATCTATCAGTTCTTGTTCTCTTTCCTTGTTGCTTTCGTTTGGTGCTGCCGCGGCTGGTTGTCTGGCGGCTTGAACTGGTTCGGCATGTGTTGTTTCTCTTGCAGCAGGCATAGACGGGTCCTGTAGTGTTTTCCCACTTCTAGTTGTTATAGCTTTGCATAGTTATGGGATTTCCCTTTCGCGATTTCAGTGTCACTAAGTAATCCACCCATTGGCCTAGTATTGATAACCTTAGCAAAATTTTCGAATTGGGTCTCTAGATTTTTTATCGTTGCTTCTTGGTTGTTCATCCTGCACATGAAAGATTATGTTTTTCATAAAATTATTCGTATTAGAAATAAAACCATTAGTATGGGATATGAAAGTATGCACGGTAGATTCTATGGAAGAAGTATTCGTATTCTGTTGCCGTTGAAGCAAATGTCGTTACAAGTACTGCTCATAATCTCCTTGTTGTTGTTGTGAGTTTGCAGCAGTGTTTGGGTTGCTCCAGGAGAAGTTGTGATGGTTCTTCCATCCAGGTTGTAGGTGTTATGGGCAGGTCTATTGTTCCTCTCGTATCCTCCCATAAAGATGGCAGATGCGGTACAGTCAGAGGAATCATGGTTGCCCCCACACTCGTCATAGAACGGCTCCAGAGCATTTACCTCATAGACATTCCCAACAGGTTTTACGATGCTCATGACCAGCTCTGTTAGCTTGTCAAGGTAGGCATAGACAGATTCTGAGGCTTCTACCTCGTTTACAGTGGTTGGCCGCCTAATGTCGCCTCGGTGGGCTGTTAGATACTTGTAGTCATTCTTGGCAGCTTGATTCATAATCTGTAGTTCCTCCTCTGGTGGTCTGTCAAGGATGATTCCATTGGCTGAGGCATCATTCGTCATCCATGTTGGGTAGTTCTCCTCGTTGTAGAATATTGATACTTGTGTCCAATCCGAAAGACCATGTAGCAGGCAGTTGTTCAGCATATGCTGGTACCACTCCGATGCTTCATACAACGGCTCATCATCCCCTTGCCGGAAGGCTGTTATCTCGTTTCGTAGTTTGTCTGTGACATTGGACAGGCTGAATCGATCCAGAAAATCTTTACACGGCTCTGTCCATGTGTTGAACGATCCTGCTAACTGATTGTTTAACCATTGTTTTGCCCTATCCCTCAATGAATAGGGAAATAATCTCAGCCTCAGTACGTCTTGATAGACCCCGTGTGTTTTGAATGCTCTGCAGATGTCCCGAAATCCTCTCAAGTGCTGCCGAGCATCTTCTGTGACAGTCCCTCCAAATTTCCCTAACGTGTTGATCATGTTAAACATGACGAGCTTCAACTCGAAGTGATCTGCCTCAATCTCAGGTTTCGTCACTGTCGGATCAAACCCTCTGAAGTCATGTTCCAGATAATCTCTAGTGGTTTGAACATTTTGGGGCTGCCTGGGCAGAAGAGGGGGTTGCTGCCTTGGTGGATCTCGCTATTCTCTGGGTGGCAAATCTTGCTGCCATTCCCTGTCGTTCGCGGCATTGTTGGAAGGGTCCATGTTTACCTTTACTTTGTCTTTTTCCTCTTTGTTTTTCCCAAGGGTTACTCTGATCTCCTTCTTGAGCTCTCTTTCTCTACGTTCGATATCGTCGTAGAAGAGAATTTCTTCTTTTGGATTCGTCCTAGTCATACACTAGCAAAGGAAACTGTAAAATTCTTTTTCGATTAAAAGCAAAAATAAAATAAAAAGTAAAGAAATAAAAGTGCAGATATTAAAGACGAAATTTGTTGTTAACAATCCCCGACAACGACGCCAAAAACTTATAGAACGTTTAGGTGTTCTCTATTTATGAGTGCAAGTGCACACTTCTGTCAAGTTATAGTATATAAGATATCGTCTCCCACAAGGATTGGACAGCTTGCTTGGAATTGTTGTTCCTGCACAAGTAAGGTGGTTGCTTGAGAAGAAAAGTAAAATAAAAACACAAGTAATAATAAAGGATGTGATCATATTGATAGAGAGGGCATGGTTATGTTGTTGCTTAGTGTGAAACATCGTTGAATAGGTCAAGTTGTTTTGCGCTGCCACGATCTGCTGCCTTGGCGGGTCATGGCGAATTGAGGTAGAGGCAACTTTCGCTACCACAACGGAACTCCACTCTTGCAACTTATGCTGTCTCGGCAGGTGAGACGGAGAGAAGTCCTGGCGGCAAGTCTGTCAGATACTCGAGGTTCGGGGAAGCAATTCTAAAGTGATCCTATCTATGTCTAAGCTAGGATTCTGTTGTTACGAGATGTAGGCAATATCTAGTAATCTCAGCGTGAACCTAACACAGGCATTCAACGTTTGGCTGCTCCTTTTAGCCGCTGAAATTCTAACTTATGTCTAAGCCGAATTAGTCAACACCTCGTCATGATGAGACCGTGCTTAATTCTTTCGTGTGTTTGACACTTTCGTGCCTGACAAACGGATTCTTCAACTGGACTTTTGGAACTAAATGAAGGAAGAGAACCACATGAATTAAGCAAACTAAGAGTATTTTATTGCCAAAAAACTTGAAAACCTAAACAACCGTTCTCACAACTAATTACAACATAACCCAAACCCAAAGGGAGAAGTAGAACATGTGGGCGATAAGAAAACTTAAACTATGCCTAAGGAAAACCTAAGTTATCTTGAATTAGAATTACAATGAGTATATATAGGCATTAGCTAGGTCTAGTCCTTCTTGAAGTAGAAGTCTTCAAAGTAGCTTTCCACATTAAATGTGACTTTAAACTTTGACTTCTTTGAGTTGAATGAGGACTTTATCACGTTGCCTTGTTCAGCAAGCAATCTCATGATTTAACTTCGGCAGCTCAGCATGATGCTACAGACATCAGAAAATCGAGTGAACAACATCGATAGAATCAGGATTTTCTGCTCTACAAATCGCACTCTGATTCTCCAAGCCTATAGTTTGCTATCTTGGGCGGCAAGGTGGGCGGCGGCAGCTACTCGGCAGCTACTGTGTCTATTTGGAACTGCATAAGTACAACTCCGTGGTTTGCTGCATTAGCATCACATCCTCGGCTCCTCTTTCCCTCTGTCAGCCTTTAGTACCTTAAACCAAAAGTACACTAAAACAATACATTTCTTTACAAAATAAAAGTTAATCTATAAAAACATGGAAAAGTAAAGAAATGTTGTAAAATGCAATGCATGGTCCTAATTATGCCTAAGATGTACTCAAAAATAGAAATAATATGAGATGGAATGTGCATGTAATATAGAACTTGTGGACACTTTACAACTAGCATGCCATAGAATTCATAAGCTCAATGTACGGGTGGAGTACGGTCCTAGGGCTACAACTATATTGATTTGGCGAGGCAGAGGGATGTGTTTTGATATTGGTCATATTGGCGAGGCGGAGGGATTAGACCGTTCATTGATTTGGTGAGGCGTAGGAATTCACTTATTCACTATCTTGATTCAATCCAAGGGTTAATGATGAAATTAATCTGTTAAACATTGTATTTTGATGTATAGTATTGGCATTGATGAGCATGAGATTATATATATATACTTTTTACATTGTTGTTCATATTGTTTGTGACTACCTCACTAGGCAATGTATGCCTATCGTGTCTCATCTCATGCATTTGAGGTTAGCTAAGTTTTTCGATCGAGATCGGAGGAGTTGAAGCGTTGCACAAATCACAATCAAGCTATAGGTAATGTATACCGACCCTTTTGAACTCCTAGTTGGTGGCAAGGTGTATGTACTAGTCGATAATGTCTCTTTTGTTATGTCCATGTTATGGTCAAGTGGTAAAAGTGTGATATGCCTAATTTGAACTTTCCATGTAGTGAAAAATGGCCTAAAATGCATAACTTGGCACAAAAAGGTAAAACTGAGTAAATGGATTCATTTGACCAAAAAATTTGGTATGCTAGTGGATTGTATAGTTATAATGTTGTTTGTAAAGTTTCATTGCATTTGGACATTGTTTAGTAGGTCAATTCGATTAAAAAAATAGCAAAAATATGTCATTACAAGTTAGGTCGTATCGATACAGGTAATGGCGTATTGATACGGGTAGGCATAGTTGAACTCACAGAATAAAGCGTATTAAAACGTTTTAGAGCCGTATCGGAACATTTTGCTACTAGAATTCTCCGTTTCGATACGAGTCTAACCTGTATGGAAACGAGTCAAAGTCAAAGTCAATTAGAGTCAACCCGTACCAATACAGGGCTTGCCCGTATCGATACGATATAAAGGGAAAAGTCAACAAAGGTTGACCATCACACACCCGTATCGAAACAGCCTTAAGGTGTTTTGATACAGAGTTAGTTAAGGTGGTTAAAGCCATAATTTGCAATTTGCATTGTTCTCAATCTAGTCACTGAATTCCGAATTGCATGAAAATTTGCAGACTTATTAATATTGCACTGAATTTCATTGTGGTATAGTCTATTGCATCGAAGGACCACTATTTTAGCAGATTTATAGATTAGTCCCTAAAACTTGTAATAGTTAAGAATTGGTCATAAACGTTTAAATATTTTTTCACAAGAAGTCGGTTGGACTAAGATGTATATCCGATAATGTTTTGTTTGTGTAATATTGATCAATTGTCAATTAAGAAGTGAAATTTTATTGCATCAATTACCGTACCGTTCACTGGTAGCACACTCTGACCCGGTTCTCGACCAGGCTGGTAAGAGGGTGTTACATTTGTGGTATCAGAACTAGATTTTAGTCGATTCTAGGACTAAACCGAAGTTTGTTGCATTTTTGTTATGTTACTTTGCCACCTAGGAGTTATATATTGTATATATTGTGACTTGTCGACTAATCCGATCTTTCATATTGATATGTCTGAGACTAACAAAGCTCATATTGACGAGCTTGCTACCTACTCCTTGACTCATGGCGAAGAGATTAGAGGAGGAAATCCTCTGAATCCACCACATCTGCAGGATCCTCATGCTCAGGATACCGAGCCTGTGGCACCTACTACTCAGGCTGCGTGTTACAAGAACATGGATGACATGTTCAAGCAGTTCATGACTGCTATGAGGGTTGAGCAAGTTGTGCAACCTATAGCTCCTGCTATCCAATATACTCGAGCCCCTTTCGATAAGTTATCATAGTATCGAGCTTATACTTTTACCAGACAAGACGACGACAATCTTGAAGTTGTCGAATATTGGTTAGACAACACTGCGGATTTTGATCAAGCAGTTGCAGTGCTCGGACGAGCACAAAATCGAGTGTGCCATCGCATTGCTGGCTGACGAGGCACTCCACTGGTGGGAGACTACTATATTGACGGTCTCCGAGGACACTGTAACTTGGGAGTTATTTCTTAAAGAATTTTGCAAGAAGTACATTAGTGAGTTTTATATCACGGATAGGCGAAGTATCTTCCTCCACCTCAAACAAGGTGGGCGACCGATCGAGTAGTACATCCATGATTTTTATAAGTACTGTAGATACGATGCTGAGTATATCAAGAGGGAGGAAAAGAAGTGTCAAATGTTCATTGTGGGGCTCAACGATGAGTTACACCCTATGTTTACTTGATTGAGAATTGTTGATTTTCAAGATTTGGTAAACCAAGTCAAAGCCATGGATGATGTATAGAGAGCTCAACGAGCTGGTGGGTCCGATGAATTAGAGAAGAGGTTTAGGGATAATTCTTGGCATCCAAAGTGGAACAAGAAAGGGAGATATCAAGGCCCCAAGTAGAATGTTTATCCATAGCCCTCCCGTTCTAGAAATATCGATAGACCCCAGTGTGTGACACAGTCTTTTGCTAAGGTAGCATCTATTTATAGCACGGGAGGTTCAAATCGGAGCAACCAACATCCAGTTTTTAATTATTGTCATAATAGGCACCCAGCGAGTCAATGACGTAAGTAGACTGTAGCTTGTTATTACTGTGGCGAGTAGGGTCACTTTATTCGTGACTGCCCATTGAATGCAACTAAGTCTACAACCACCCCGACTACTACTGCCTCTCCTGCTTAATCCTTTCGAGGTAAAGGATCAAAGCTAGGATCAACGGGAACCTATGGAAGATTCAGTGGCTCAAGGAAACCATTCAATAAGCAAGATTCCAAAGCCCATGCCCAAATGTATCACGTGAGGAGTAGAGAAGAGGAGGATGAACCTAATGTCATTGCAGGTACCATTGAATTGTATTCACACCCTTTACATGCATTGATTGATCCTGGTTCTACTCACTCCTTAATAAGCACCATTGTAGTTAAGAAGTATAGTATGCCTTCTGAATCAATAGCATCGATAATCTCTGTAACCAATCCCTTAGGAGATTGTGTCACCGTAAAGGTAGTGTGCAAGAACTTCCCCTTATTGATTTAAGGGATTCCTTTTCCGTCTAATTTGTTGGCCTTAACGATCCATGAGTACGATGTTATTGTAGGTTTAGATTGGCTTAGTGATACATCGCATGATACGTATCCGGTTGTATGATGACCGAATTCGTATGTGATGTTGCCCAATCATGATTCTAGTGTGAAGTTGCAAACTTGAAACTTGAGTGTGGAAGTGATGTATTTGGAATAAAAATGGTGAAAGTTGTTGTTTTAATAGGTGCTGGAATGGTTGGTGATCATGGTTTGAAAGATAGATGTAAGGGGAAAATGGATAGAAGTTGATATGGATGGAATAGAATCGGTGTGGAACAAGGAAGAACCAACAAGATAGTGAATGTTGACCCGAACCTTACACGTTCTTACCCTTTGTTAAATGATGGAAGAAGGTTAGATTGTGACCCTTTAGGTATAATTGAGCTAAGAACCAACAATATAAACAAATGGAAGTGATTGCGGAAGGGTGGAACATGACCCGCTAGCTAGAAAGCTAGGAACCAACGCTATAAACAGAATGGAATGAAAAGGGGAAATTTGCCACAAGACTAGCTTGAAAGCTGATAAAGTTCTTAAAGAACAATGAAGAGAACACTCTCATATATTTTCATGCAAAAAAAAAGGTCCTTACAAAGGCAAATGAGCATCCTATTTATAGTACATGGCAGCCTAGAATTTGAATGGACAAAACAATGCATTAAGGCTCCAATTTATGACATTCAATGGTTTGTCTTCAATCCTATCAAGTGTGGCTGGCCATTTGTGTATTTTAGAATGAATTTGGACATAATAAGGCTTGAATGAAGACTTATACACGTCCAAGTGGTGGATCCTTTGATATTCCACTTGCTTGGCTCTTAAAAGTGCATGTAGATGACTTGGAATGAATCTTCCCATGTTTGCATCTAAGTGTATGTGTCTCTTCCTCTTCCTTTATTTATTTCTCAACTTTATTGGCTGAGTAAAAGCATAATAAAGTCTTCTAAATGCTTCGTCCTCCATGGAATTCAAAAAGACTCTCTCTTTGAATGATGATAAAGATGACATGTCTCCTTGAAGAAGATGAAAAGTCTTCAATTGTTTCCATCTTAATCCCAACGTTTAATGACACTAGAAACACATAAAATATTAATCAAAATATGATAAAAATGTTATGCAAACTTAAAGAATTAATTGAACAAGTTCAATGAATGAACTAGTTTAATTAATGAACCTACATGCTTAAATTAAACACATACATAAGTGAAGTATTTTCATAAATGAAGTGTTTGCATAAATGCAACAACAAGCATATTTATTCTCATGGAATGAATGAACTATTATGCAACTACTCATGCAAATTCTTATGCCTCTTATTTCAACTTTCCAACAAACTCAAAACGTTGCAAGATCTAATTATTGCTGTCATTTCTTCATTCATTTTCCAGCATTGGCAAAGCAAACTTTCCACAACATCTTGAATCATTTTAGATCTTGCACGAGTCATAGGACCTCTAGGAAATTCATTGGGATTCTTGATGGTTGTGGTCACATTAGTCACTCCCTCTTGAATGTGATTTGCCCCCAAATCGTCACCTGCAACATAAGGAGATAGATCAACAACATTGAAAGTAGCACTCACATTATACTCACCGGGAAGGTCTATTTGATAAGCATTATCATTAATCCTCTTGACCACTTGGAAAGGACCATCTCCTCGAGGCATAAGTTTCGATTTGCGTTGGGCTGGAAACCTCTCTTTCCTCAAGTGCAACCAAACCCAATCTTCGGGTTCAAAAGTTATTCGTTTCCTCCCTTTGTTAGCTTGCTGCTCATATTGCTTTGTTCTTCTCTCAATGTTCTCTCGCACTTGTTGGTGAAACTTCTTCACAAATTCAGCTCTATTTTGCCCATCCTTATTTTTGAATTGATCAATAGGCAAAGGAAGCAAATCAATTGGGGTCAAAGGATTGAAACCATATACCACTTCAAATGGAGAACATTTAGTGGCGGTATGCATAGAGCGATTGTATGCAAACTCAACATGCGGCAAGTCCTCTTCCCAAGTCCTTAGATTCTTGCATATAATTGTCCTAAGAAGCATGGACAATACACGATTGACAACTTCAGTTTGGCCATCCGTTTGTGGATGACAAGTTGTAGAAAACAACAACTTTGTTCCAATCTTACTCCATAGCGTCCTCCAAAAGTGACTCAAGAACTTCACATCTCGATCAGACACAATAGTTCTTGGAGCTCCATGTAATCTCACAACTTCCCTGAAAAACAGATTAGCAATATGGGAAGCATCATTAGTCTTGTTGCATGGAATGAAATAAGCCATTTTTTAGAATCTATCTACTACAAAAAATGGAATCTTTGTTATTCCTTGTGCGTGGAAGTCCTAGCACAAAATCCATGGAAATATCCTCCCATGGTGCATTTGGAATTGGTAATGGTGTGTAAAGTCCATGGGGCATGACTTTGGACTTTGCCTTTTTACATGTGATGCAATGCTCACACCAATTCTCCATGTCTCGTTTCATCTTTGGCCAATGCAAATGTTCTTGCAATATATAGTGTGTTTTGGCCACTCCAAAGTGTCCCATTAGTCCTCCACAATGGGCCTCTTTGATAAGCGATTCTCTAATGGATCCTTGAGGGATACAAAGCTTTCCTTCCTTGAAAGATACCCATCAACCCTACAAAACATCTCATATGTTCCTTTTTCACAAGCTTTGTAAATTTCACCAAAATCATAATCAGATTCATAAAGCTCTTCGATTAATGCAAAACCTACCAACTAGAATCCAAAAGGTTAAGAAGAGTATACCTTCTTGATAAAGCATCAGCAACAACATTTTCCTTACGCTTCTTATATTTGATAACATATGGGAATGTTTCTAGGAATTCAACCCACTTGGCATGTCTCTTATTAAGCATGTGTTGTCCCTTCAAGTGTTTCAGCGCCTCATGATCCGTATGGATGATAAACTCCTTAGGCCATAGATAGTGTTGCCACGTTTCTAATGCCCTCATGAAAGCATACATCTCCTTGTCATAAGTTGAATAATTTAGAGTTGCTCCACTCAATTTCTCGCTGAAATATGCAATAGGGCGTCCTTCTTGAGATAATACAGCTCCAACTCCTAAACCTGATGCATCACATTCAATTTCAAAAACTTTATCCAAATCAGGTAAAGATAAGAAGGGTGCATTGGTTAAAAGTTGTTTAATCAAACAAAAAGACTTCTCTTGTTCGTCTCCCCAAAAGAAGCTAGAGTTCTTTTTGATAACTCCGATCAAAGGTTGGGCTATGGTGCTAAAATTGGGAACAAACCAGTGATAGAAACTAGCAAGTCCATGAAAACTTCTCACTTGACTAATGTTAGTAGGTCTCGGCCATTCCTCAATTGCTTTAATCTTTTCTTGATCAACCTCCAAACCCTTTGAACTAACAAAAAAACCTAAGAACACAACTTTGTTAGTGCAAAATGTACATTTTTGTAGGTTAGCATACAACTTTTCTTTTCGCAAAACATCTAATACTAACCTCAAATGTGGAGCATGATCATTCAAAGTTTGGCTATACACAAGTATGTCATCAAAATACACCACACAAAACTTACCTAAGAATGGTTGAAGTATATGATTCATTAACCTCATGAATGTATTGGTGCATTAGTTAAGCCAAATGGCATAACCAACCACTCATACAAACCTTGCTTGGTTTTGAATGTTGTCTTCCACTCATCTCCTTCTCGCATTCTTATTTGGTGGTACCCACTCTTAAGATCAATCTTAGAAAAGATGTTAGAACCACTTAATTCATCAAGCATATCATCTAATCTAGGAATAGGATGACGATACTTTACTGTTATCTTGTTCACTGCTCGACAGTCCACACACATACGCCAAGTTCCATCCTTCTTATGTACAAGTAAAACTGGCATGGCACATGGACTAAGGCTCTCTCTCACATAGCCTTTTTCCATTAACTCGGATACTTGTCTTTGCAACTCCTTAGTTTCATTCTGATTGCTTCTATATGCTGGTCGATTTGGAATGATGGCTTCAGGAATTAAATCAATTTGTTGCTCTATTCCTCGAATAGGTGGAAGCCCATTCGGAATCTCCTCCGGAAACAAATCTTCAAATTCATGCAATAAAGAGACAATAAAAGATGGCAACCCAGGATCAAGAACATTAGTGTTCAAAAGATTTTCCTTGTACATGAGTACAAGTGCCCATTTCTCTGAAAGCAAACACTTTTTGATCTCTTTCTCTCTTGCAAAAAGAATGGTTTGTTTTCCCTCATTTTTGTCACTCTCTTTGGATTTAAACTCATTTTCTTTCTCTTTGGCTGTTTTGAAACTCTCTCTCAAGTGTATTTGGTTTTTATGGACTTGTTTTGGTGAAAGAGGGGCTAAAGTGATCTTTTTGGTTTGATGGGTGAAAGTGTAACGGTTGGTATAACCATCATGTATAACCCTTTTGTCGAATTGCCACGGTCTCCCCAACAAGATATGGCTAGCGTGCATTGATACAACATCACACAACACATCGTCTTTGTATTTTTCAATGGAAAATGGCACAAGAACTTGCTTGGTGACTTTGAGTTCTCCCCCATCATTGAGCCATTGTAGCTTGTAAGGATGAGGATGCTTTGTTGTTGCAAATCTAAGCTTTTCTACCATCAAAGTACTAGCAACATTAGTATAACTTCCTCCATCAATAATGACAAAGCATACCTTTTCGTTTACATGTCAGCGAGTATGGAAGATGTTCTCGCGTTGATCTTCTCCTTCTATGGCTTGCACGCTTAGGCTTCTTTTCACAACAAGAACCTCACCATCTACATCATGTTCCATCTCTTCTTCTTCTTGGATAGGAACATCATCTTCTTCCTCCTCTTGGCCAGTTTCGATCTCTCTATCTTGTAGAATGAGCATTGTGTTGCGATTTGGACATTGGCAAGCAATGTGACCTCGCTCTAAGCATTTGAAGTATTGCACATCACGGGATCGAACTGGCATAGTGGTGCTCTTTCCCTTACTAGTTTCGGCAATGGGGTTGGCACTCTTTGTTGGAACGCTTCATTCTTTAGGTGTAAAGGATGCCTTCTGTTTGTAGGTACCCTGCCCCCATTTAGGAGAAGAGCCTCCATATGCACGAGTTGTGCCCTTCCTTTTGAGTTGCCTCTCGACCTTTATTGCCATATGAACCATGTCTTCGATCTCCACATAATGTTGCAACTCAACAGTGGCCGCAATATTAGTATCAAGGCTAGATAGAAATCTGGCCATGGTGGCTTCTCGATCCTCACCAATATTGGATCGAATCATGGCTACTTCCATCTCTTTAAAGCAATCCCCAACACTACGGTTGCCTTGGGTGAGATTTTGAAGCTTGTTGAACAACTCCCTATGATAGTGAGTTGGAATGAACCTCCTACGCATAACGACCTTTATCTCATTCCAAGTAGAAATTGAATGTTCGCCATTGCGGTCTCCTGCTAGATGTCAACTGATCCCACCATATTAGTGCATAATCTGTAAATTCAATGGCTGCAAGTTTTACCTTCTAAAGCTCGGAGTAGTTCTAGCACTCAAAGATGTGCTCAACCTTTTTTTCCCATGCAAGATAAGCTTCAAGATCTGTTCTTCCTTGGAAAGAAGGAATGGTTATTTTGATGTTGCTAAGATTATCATCAACTCTTGGCCGAGCTCTTTGGTACCTAGGTTCTCGACGCCTCAAACTTTGCTGGGAGGCTCGCTTGTCTATGAGTTCTTCGTCCACCTCTCCCTCATACTCTTCCTCGTGATCGGAATTATGCCTTCGTTGAGATCTTTCCTCCAAATGATCTAATCTTTCTTGCATCGGCCCCAACCTTTGTTGCAACAACCTGTCCATCTCTCGGATAACATCTTGAATATTGGAGTTAGTTGCATCTACATTAACATTATTACTAGCACCAATAGTGTTTCTCACGGAATCTTGAGACATGATTAACTAATAAACCTCACCAGCACAAATTCTCGCCGTTACACTCCAAGGAAAACACTCACACTCGTGATGGCTTTTACCCTTGATGTGCACTCTTGCCTTTTACCGCTCTTGTTCTCCTATCAAAGTCCTTAGAGAACTTACTCAAGGCTTAACAAGTTTGCTTGCGGAAATTGGCAAAAGGAAGAGTTTAGAAAAAAAGGGCTATAGGTAGAAAAGTAGAATGATTAGAAAATAACAAGGCAATAAGAAATAATAATTTGCTGAATTGAGTAATACCATCAACAACCAAACTTCCCTTTTTTTTCCTTTTTTTCTTTTTTTTCTTTTTTTATGCAAACCGAGAGTTAGAAACACTTAACTTACTGAATCAAAATAGTTATGATACCAAATGATACGTATCCGATTGTATGATGACCGAATTCGTATGTGATGTTGCCCGATCGTGATTCTAGTATGAAGTTGCAAACTTGAAACTTGAGTGTGGAAGTGATGTATTTGGAATGAAGATGGTGAAAGTTGTTGTTTTAATAGGTGATGGAATGGTTGGTGATCATGGTTTGAAAGATAGATGTAAGGGGAAAATGGATAGAAGTTCATATGGATGGAATAGAATCGGTGTGGAACAAGATGAACCAACAAGATAGTGAATGTTGACCCGAACCTTACACATTCTTACCCTTTGTGAAATGATGGAAGAAGGTTGGATTGTGACCCTTTAGCTATAATTGAGCTAAGAACCAACAATATAAACAAATGGAAGTGATGGTGGAAGGGTGGAACGTGACCTGCTAGCTAGAAAGCTAGGAACCAACGCTATAAACAGAATGGAATGAAAAGGGGAAATTTGCCACAAGACTAGCTTGAAAGCTGATAAAGTTCTTACAAAGGCAAATGAGCATCCTATTTATAGTACATGGTAGCCTAGAATTTGAATGGACAAAACAATGCATTAAGGCTCCAATTTATGACATTCAATGGTTTGTCTTCAATCCTATCAAGTGTGTCTGGCCATTTGTGTATTTTAGAATGAATTTGGACATAATAAGGCTTGAATGAAGACTTATACACGTCCAAGTGATGGATCCTTTCATATTCCACTTGCTTGGCTCTTAAAAGTGCATGTATATGACTTTGAATGAATCTGCCCATGGTTGCATCTAAGTGTATGTGTCTCTTCATCTTCCTTTCTTTATTTCTCAAATTTATTGGCTGAATAAAATCATAATAAAGTATTCTAAATGCTTCATCCTCCATGGAATTCAAAAAGACTCTCTCTTTGAATGGTGATAAAGATGACATGTCTCCTTGAAGAAGATGAAAAGTCTTCAATTGTTTCCATCTTAATCCCAACGTGTAATGACACTAAAAACACATAAAATATTAATCAAAATATGATAAAAATGTTATGCAAACTTAAAGAATTAATTGAACAAGTTCAATGAATGAACTAGTTTAATTAATGAACCTACATGCTTAAATTAAACACATACATAAGTGTTTTCATAAATGAAGTGCTTGCATAAATGCAACAACAAGCATATTTATTCTCATGGAATGAATGAACTATTATGCAACTACTCATGCAAATTCTTATTCATCTTATTTCAACTTTCAAACAAACTCAAAACGTTACAAGATCTAATTGTTGCTGTCATTTCTTCATTCATTTTCCAGCATTGGCAAAGCAAACTTGCCACAACATCTTGAATCATTTTAGATCTTGCACGAGTCATAGGACCTCTAGGAAATTCATTGGGATTCTTGATGGTTGTGGTCACATTACTGCACCTCGGGATATGATGTGTACTAATGCAAGAAAGCAAAGTCATCGCTTATGTTTCGAGATAACTTAGGCCACACGAAATGAATTATCCTACTCACGACCTTGAATTGGTTGTAGTTGTCTTTGCATTGAAAATCTAGAGAAAATGTTATCTCTTTACCAACCATAAGAGCCTTAAGTACCTATTGACCCAAAAGGAGTTGAATCTTCGACAATGAAGGTGTATGGAACTCGTAAAAGATTACGATCTTGTCATTGATTACCATCCAGGCAAGGTCAACAGTTTAGCTGATGAACTCAGTCGCAAACCTTTGCCTGGTATGTATTGTCAGTGAATTTAGAGATATGTATATTGTATGGTACATTAACTCATTGAAACATCGCTATATTGTAGCCCCTCGAGCAATTAACGCTCACTTCCAGCTTCGGAAGCATCGCTTTCTCGTAGTTGAACTTCAAGTTTAGTCAACTGTCGTTTCTCGAATCAAGGATTTGCAAGAGCAAGATCCTGAGCTCCAATCCATTGTCTCTAAGTTATGGGACAACCCCGACTTCAGAATTAATTCTGAACTCCTCTGTTTTCATTAACGGGTCTCTGTACCTAATGATGAAATATTCGCACCGATATTCTATCAAAAGCTCATTCGAGTTTTTTTTTTCCGTTCACCCCAGGTCTGTGAAGATGTTTAAGGACCTACGTGAACTCTATTGGTAGCCGGGCATGAAGCAGTCCATAGTCGACTACATTTCCAAATGTTTTACGTGCCAACGTGTTAAAGCAGAACATTGTGTTCCTACAAGATTATTGCAACCTATCGATCCACCAAAATGGAAGTGGGAAAAGATCACTGTTGATTTTGTTAGTGGTCTAACTTTAACTCCCGTGAAACACGATGCTATATGGGTCGTTGTAGATCATTTCACAAAGTCAGCACATTTCATATCGGTTAGAATGGACTACGGCCTCCCTAAATTAGTTGGCTTGTACATCAAGGAAGTGATCCGACTCCACAGAGTACCCAAGTCTATTATCTCCTATCGAGATCCCCATTTTGCATCTCGGTTCTAAAGAACCTTACAAGGAACTCTGGGCACGAGAGTTAATCTTAGCACAGACTTTAACCCACAATCTGATGGCTAGTCAAAAAGGGTAATTCAGGTAATTATTGAAAAACTCTTCCATTGAACCCTTGGAAATATGTACTGGTATTGAACCTTCCAATACAGATCTTGGAAGGTATGCTTCGAACATGCATCATCGACTTTGGTGGAACTTGGGAGAAATTCCTACCCCTTGATGAGTTCGCCTATAGTAATAACTATTATGCATCAATCCAAATGGCCCCGTATGAAGCATTGTATGGTAGACGATGTCGAACTCCATTGTGTTGGTCGGAGCTTGGTGAGGGTAAGGTGTTAGGCCCTCACTTGCTTCAGGAAACTAAAGAACGGGTTACCATTATTCTTGATCACTTAAAAGCTACTTTTGGTTGACAAAAGGCTTATGCTGATCTTAAGAGACGAGACATTGAGTATGAAGTTGGTGCAAAAGCCTTTCTCAAAGTATCACCGTGGAAGAAGGTCTTAAGGTTTGGCATGAAGGGAAATTGAGTCCCGGATTCATTGGACCCTTTGAAATTATCGAAAGAATTGGCCTAGTGGCATATCGATTATTGTTGCCTTCTCAATTGAGTAAAATCCATGATTATTTTCATGTATCGATGCTTCGGAAGTATCGTTATGATCCTTCGCACAATATAGAGCCTGAATCTGTAGAAATTCAATCAAATTTATCCTACGAGGAAGAACCGGTTCAGATTCTTGCAAGAGATGTCAAGAGGCTTCGTAACAAAACTGTACTGTTAGTTAAAGTGCTTTGGAGGAGCCACACTGTTGAAGAAGCTACTTGGGAACCAGAAGAGACCATGAAACAACAATATCCACATCTCTTCGGTTCAGGTAAAATTCGAGGACCAATTTTTCTTAAAGGGGAAGAGTTGTAACACCCCTAAAATCCAGTCTAGTCGAAATTGGGTTCCGAAGATCAGAAAATTTTGCATCGATTAAGTCTAAATATAGTATAGGCTAGTTAATTATTGATATTGGACTCTAATTGAGTTAAACCATTAAATACAATTCTCATCGAATCCATTTAAAAGATTTGTGGTGACTAAATTATAGCCGTTAGAAAGTTTGAGAGAAAAAGTTAAAGGTATTGAGAGTTGAGGGACTAATCTTGCGATTAGCCCCTCCTCCTTTATAATTTCCATAAGTGGAATCACCGGGAGAGCTTCCTTCATTTGAAGGAAAGCTACTCCAATTAATAGCTATTGAAAAGCCAAAAGAGACTTACCATTTTTCAAATAAGCAAGCACCACATTATCATCATTTTCTTCTTCGAAGTACACACCTCCTTTGAAACTAGTTTTTGAGTTTCAATTTTCTTCAAGTTATTGTTATCGAATCGTTGCCACCAATCAGGTAAACTATAATCCCCAAACCATCGATGAGTTCCATGGATATGTCTAGGGTAATCACAAGCTAGGGTTTACCCATCCAGGGTTATTGTGTTAACTAATGACTAAACAAAGTCTAGTTTTTGATTTTGATGTCGTTGTATCGATTTTGATATCGTAATATCGATTCTAATAATCTCCCAATGGATTTCCTAGCTCAAGATAACGAAAAAGAGCATCAATCGAATTCGTCAAAGGCTATGAATAAGGGAGTTGTCATCTGAGGGCCTTGAAAGCTTTGGATTGTCAAGGTGAGTGAAGTTGGAGTCTCGAAATTAGGCGAGGGCCTTGAAAGGCTAACATTACTATTGAGGAAATGGCATCAGATTATTAAACGAGTCTATTGGTAAGTGTCAGTAAGCTTTTTATTGAACATCGGACATAGTTATTCGCATCGTCATCATGCATTGTCATCGATATAATTATTGTTATTGAAATATGTAACACCTCAATTTTTGACTTGGAAGTTTAGGGTCTGAACTGGACTGGTCTGATTTTCGGTTCGAATATAAAAGGAGGTTTTAGGGAAAGCCTAGTTCGGGATGCTTTAAAAATATGGAAAAATATCTAAAAACCCTTTCTTAATATATATAAGAGAGTGGTGAAATCAATTTTACAAAATAAGGTTTGGAAATACAACATTTTGAAATAGTGACTAAAATGCGATTTTTGAAAAGTTCAGTGGTGACTGTTTTGTAAGGATTGAAACTTTGAATCTTTAAGGAGCTAATTTACCCAAAAATGATTTCTCCAGATTTTTCTTTAATTTGAGTGAACTAATTAATGTTTTAATTAATTAGAAGTGACGAGAAACTACCTTTTGTTAAAATCATAACTACTTTTCCTAAAATTTTCTCATCTCTTTTTTCTCTCAAAATTCCATCATCCAAACACTTTTCTGCAGCAACTTTTCTATTGATTTTCACTCCAATTGATGAGATTTCAATCATCAATTAGTTTATAATCCATCTTACATCAAATCCTTTTGATTTCCTCATTGGATTTTCAAGCAAATTGGCTCAAATCAAGGAGAAATCACCATCTAGAGGTAAGGTTGTTCTTCTCCTCTAAATATTAAGTTCTTTACTGAAATTCCCAAGTTGTCAATCCTTAATTTAAGTTTTATAAATGGTTTTAATGTTAGAAACTTGGTTTTGGCTTAAAACTCAAGATTTGGATGAAATCTTGAAGAATTTCGTGGTGGTTGTTTGGGCTCTATTTTGAGATGATTCTTAAATGTATTTTGGATGTTGATTGATGTTTAGATATGGTTAGAAGTTATGGATCTTGGCTGGGTTAAGTTTTGGAAGAGTTTGGAGGTGATTTCGGTTGTGTTTGGTAGCCGAAATGTTGGCTCTTGGTAGAGCAGTGAGTTTAAGTGTGTTGGCTGAAGATTTCAATGCATGATGATGCATTAATCCTCTGCTTTGATGTGTTAAAAACAGGGGAGACATCTTCAGACATCTTTGGAGTTGATCCGGAGGCTTGATCTGCGTTTCGGCAAGCTTGCGAAACAGAATTGGTGAGTGAAGTTGGATTTCCAGCTTTGAAACAAATGTTTGAAGGTTTTGGGAGCTTAGTTTAAGTCTAAGCAACTTAGCTAAGCTCAAGAGTAAGTTTTCTGGAAAACTCTCTTGGATGGGCCATGATGTGGTTTGATGCATTGATTATATTTGCATGTTTAAATTCTTTTTGAAAGCATGTTTAGCATGGTAAATGCTGGTTTTGAAAGCCATATGTTGAAGGATGCTCAAGGGAAGTGATCCTTGGTTTGACATATTGTAAATGTGGTTTTGATGCATAGTGATGCATGATGTTAAATGGCTTTGTTTAATGCTTTAAAACAGTGGATTGTTGATGGTATATGATGTATATTGGCAAGTGATGTTATGGTTTTAAAGTAGTTGAATCGGATATAGTTAGCCGGCTATAGGATTGGGTGCACCGTGAATAAAGTTGCCTTGCATGTTGAGGGGTTGAGATTGTACCGTAAACTCCATCCAAGTACACTAACGAGTAAGGTAAGATCACAACGGTGGTTAAAAGACCGTGTGTGGATCTTGTGTTGTGTGTCCCGTGTTTTCGTTAGTGAAATTATACAACTACCGATGAGTGATGTTGAGGGGTTGTGATTGTACTGTTAAACTCCATCACGGGTGTTGAGGTGTTGTGATTGTACCGGTAAACTCCACCTTGTGTGTTCGGTAGTGTGTATGAAACGCATGAGACAACGCTTATAGTCCGCGTATCCGATTGTGTTTTGTGTTGTAAATGGTTATGGATTATCACTTGAAAGCCAATATGACATGTTGACTTTAATGAAGCATGAGATGCTTGTTTTGTATGCAAGGTTGCATGAATAATGATGATTAAGTGATGGAAGGCTTTGTTAAAAGTGTTTTATAAAAAGCATTATTGTGTTGTTGCTTTAAAGCATGCCTCACTAAGCAATTGTGCTTACGCTCTCTCTCTCTTGAACCAATAATGCAGATAATTGAAGTGTTGATGGCAACAAGGAGGCTCAGAGTCCAAGGGAAGCTAAGCTCATGTATGGTGATGTTTTCATAACACTATTAGATTTTGATATTTTGGCAATGGGAACCTAAGATGTGTTTTGGGAGATATTTTGGACTCCCTAGTTGTGGCTTGATGCCTTTGATGTTTTGGACTTGTAAAAGGCCTTTTGATGCATGTTTTGGTGTTTTGTTGGTTGTTTGGTGTGGATATTAGGATGCATGCTTATAGACTTGTGGAATTCCATGATTGATGCCATGAATGTGTTTTGAAGTTGCAAACATGTACCTTATATATATAATGACTTGTTTGCATGATTAGAAAGTTATTAGGATGTGTTTGAGTGGTTTCATGCATGTTAAACCAGCAAAATCTGCAGCTTCTGGGCAACCTGTATCGATACACTTATAGGTGTTTCGAAACGGGGGCCTGTAATGGCCTTGGCGTTTCGAAACGGCTGGTGACCGTACCGAAATAGTTTGGCAACTGGAAGGCCCCTGTTTCGAAATAAGTCTCGAAACGAACCCGTGTTTTGGAACGGTCAACCCCGTTTCGAAACAGGTGGCCGTTGGGCACTGATTTAAATGGTTTTGAGGTTTGCAAGCTTTACGTTCTAGTCCCGAAAATTGTATTTGCAATTGCATGAGTTTGAGACATCCGATTAAGGTGAAATTTGACAGGGAAGCATGTAATATGACTAATTTAATATTGGTAACTTAAGAATCAGTTAAGACCTTAAAATTTCCAGAATTTGCAATTTGGTCCCTAATATTTCTGATGTGAGCAATTGAGTCCCTTATTGATATCCGATCGCTGTGCTTTCCACATCAATGTTTCTCAAGAGTACACTTAGGGTTAATGTGCATCTAGATAAGTTTAAAATGAAAAAAAGGGTCATTAATCAAGGTTGACTTTCGGGTTGACTTTGGTTTTCCTCGTGTAATCTTCGTAGTTTGGGTGAACCGTCTAGCTCGGGCTAAGGGGTTACAAAATATTTTAAAGAAATCATCGGATATTGATATTAACATTGACATTGAAACCATGGTATATTGATAATGAGACATATTTTTTATTGATATTATTGAAATCATTGCCATCGAAATTCTCATTGAACATTGAATATGGATACGGACATTGAAATCATGGATTTGAATGGACATTGGATACAATTGGGTTGCCATAGAATTCATGTCCTTAGTGTACGGGTGGAATACGGTCCTAGGGCTACGACCTATATTGATTTAGCGAGGCAGAGGGATATGTTTTGATATTGGTCATATTGGCGAGGCGGAGGGATTACACCATTCATTGATTTGGTGAGGCATATGAATTCAAGTATCCACTATCTTGATTCAATCCAAGGGTTAATGATGAAATTAATATGTTAACCATTGTATTTTGATGCATAGAAATGGCATTGATGAGCATGTGATTATATATATATACTTCATACATTGCTGTTTATATTGTTTGTGACTACCTCACTAGGCAATGTATGTGTAACGTGTCTCATCTCATGCATTTCAAGTTAGCTAAGTTTTTGGATTAAGATCAAAGGTGTTGAAGCGTTGCACGAGTCACAATCAAGCTATAAGTAATGTATATCGACCCATTTGAACTCCTAGTTGTTGGCAAGGTGTATGTACCAGTTTATAATGTCTCTTTTGTTATGTCCATATTAAGGTCAAGTGGTAAAAGTGTGATGTGCCTAATATGAACTTTTCATGTAGTGAAAAATGGTCTATAATGCATATTTTTGCACAAAAAGATAAAAACCAAGTAAATGGATTCATTTGACCCTAAAACTTGGTATGCAAGTAAATTGTACAGCTATAATGTTGTGTGTAAAGTTCCATTGCATTTGGACATTGTTTAGTAGGTCAATTCGATTAAAATCCAACAAAAATCTGTCATTACAAGTTAGGTTGTATCGATACGGGTAATGGCGTTTCGATACAGGTAGGCATAATTGAACTCACAGAACCGGGCGTATCGAAAAGGTTTAGAGCTGTACCGGAACATTTTGCTACTGGAATTCTTTGTTTCGATACGGGTCTAACATGTATCGAAACGGGTAAATGTCAAAGTAAAAAAGAGTCAACTCGTAACGATACAGGGCTTTCTCGTATTGATACGGTATAAAGGGTAAAGTTAACAAAGGTTTACCATCGCACATCCGTATCGAAACAACCTTAAGATGTTTCGATACAAGGTTAGTTAAGTTGGTTAAAGGCATAATTTGACAATTTGTATTGTTCACAATCTGGTCACTAAATTCAGGACGATTAAATTGGATTAGTTAATGAATTACGAATTGTATGAAAATTTGCAGACTTATTAATATTGCACTAAATTTCATTGTGGTAAACTCTATTGCATCGAAGGACCTCTAATTTAGCATATTTACATATTAGTCACTAAAACTTGTAATAGTTAATAATTGGTCTTAAACGTTTAAATATTGTTTCACAAGGAGTTGATTGGACTAAGATGTATATCCGGTAATGTTTTGTTTTTATAATATTGATAAATTTTGTAACCCCCTTAGCCCGGCCTAGACGGTTGACCCGGACTACGAAGATTACACGGGGAAAACCAAAGTCAACCCGAAAGTCAACCTTGATTAACGACCCTTTTTTTTCTTTTTAAACTTGTCTAGATGCACATTAACCCTAGGCATTCTCTTGAGATAAGCATACTCAAAAATCACAGCAATCAGAAAACAATAAGGGGCCCAATTGCACAAAATACGAATTTAGGGACCAATTTGTAAATTCTGAAAATTAAGAGGACTTTACCAATTTTTAAGTTACCATTATGAAATTAGTCATGTTTCATGCCTCTCTGCCAAATTTCATCTCAAACGGACATCTCAAACTCAGGCAATTGCACATACAAGAATCGGGACTAAAACGTAAAGCTTGCAAACCTCAAAACCATTCAAATTTTATGCCCAACGGTCAGGTGTTCCGAAACGGGTCTAGGCCGTTCAGGAACACCCCTTGGCAGTAGCCAAAGTGTTCAGAAACGGGTCTAGGCCGTTCAGGAACACCCTGGCCAAAATAAGGGCCTGTTTCGAAACAGGCAAGGGTGTTTCGAAACACCCTGCCCAGAAACATCAGATAGGCCTGTTTTAACACCTTTAAACCCCATCAAACATGCTCCAAACCATTCCACAATAAATCAACAACATGCCAAGCATCATACCTACCAATTTGCATCAAAATCTAGATACAAAACCACCCCTAGGTGCACCAACTCATTCAACACATCCAACACTCAATCATGCTTTTAAAACAAGAAGCATAGCATAACGAATTAAGAATAAGAAGACTCAACGTTGCAAGCGTTAAACCACATAGTTCAAAATCATAAACCAAACTTGTCCAACATACACAATCTCATTAAACATCAACATAAGAGATTCTCCCCCCATTGCCTTTATTATCTATAGCTATTAACCGAGACATACATCTCAAATGGAGCTCTCCTTGAATCCCTTGCTTCTCGTTGTCCCAACTTCAAATATCTGCATTGATGGACAAAAAGGAGCGTAAGCACATAATTCTTAGTGAGGAATGCTCAAAACCAAAACACCATCAATGCAGCGAGTCATAAAACCTCTTTTAAAAGTAACACAATTCGATAAACCAAAGCAATGTTTGAAAACCCCCTTTTAACAACATGCTTTAAATCATGCATTGCTCAAACATGAAAAACCAACCCTTAGCTTAGAAAAGCTAAGTAATTCACTTCAAAGCACAACCTTGCAAAACCATCAATTTAACCATTCCATGCATGAACATCCTATGCAAAGTTAAATACAAGATCCTTGGAAAACACTTCCACTTCACATTATACTTTTCTTATACTTGAAAATCATTTCAAAGCAAGAAACCTTTGAAAACCACTTACACCCTCAATTCCATCTCATGCATTAAGCAAATGCAACATATGAACCACAAAATCAACACTTGCATTACATGCCTTTTAAAACAAGTCTTCACAAGACTTCAATGCACTAAAGAGATTCCATGCACATATGTACCATTCTCAATAGAAGATAAACACTTGTACAAGTTAACAAGTAAAACATGCATTCATAGAACACTACACACTTCTCATGCAACCATGCATCATTTCAAGCATCTCATGCTTCATCATATTCAAGAACATTATATTGGCTTCCAAGTGATAATTCACAAACCATCATAACGCAAAACACAATCGGATACGCGGATTACAAGCGTTGTCCCCACGCTTCATACACACTACCAATCTCAAGGTCCCCAAATGGAATTTAAACCACCATTATGACCTTACCATACACAAGGTCCTCATATGGACTTTTAACCACCATATGACCTTAACATTCACAAGGTCCTCAAATGGAATTTTAACCACCATTATAACCTTACCATCACTCATTGGTAGTTGTATAACATCACTAACGAGATCACGGGACATACACACAAGATCCACACATGGACTTTACACCACCATTGTGATCTTACCATACACAAGGTCTTCAAATGGAATTTTAACCACCATTATGACCTTAACATACACAAGGTCCTCAAATGGAATTTTAACCACCATTATGACCTTAACATACACAAGACCCACCCATGGACTTTTAACCACCATGGTGTTCTTAACCATCTCGTTAGTGTACTTGGATGGAGTTACCGGTACATTCACAACCACTCCACATCCAAGGCGACTTTATTCACGGTGCACCCAATCCTATAGCCGGCTAACTATATCCGATTCAAGTAACCAAGAACCACTAACATCACTTGCCAATATAACCAATTTACCACATTAATCCATTGTTTTACAAGCATAACCAAAATGCCAAAACCACCAATTACCATCATCAATCCACTGTTTTTGAAGCATTACACAAAGCCATTAAACAACATGCAACACTATGCAACAATTCCACAATTTCAATGTACAAAACCAAGGATCTCTTACCTTGAGCAACCTTCACACATGGCTTTCAAAACCAGCATTAAACCATGCTAAAATATGCTTTCAAAACAGAATTTAAAACATGCAAATCACATGCATTGCATCCAACAATCACAAGTGCTTTAAAAACCAATTCATAATACAACCAAGAGAGAAATTCTATTTACTTACTCTTGAGCTTAGCTAAGTTGTTTAGACTTAAACTAAGCTCCCAAAACCTTCAAACCTTTGTTTTAAAGCTGAAAACCCAACTTCACTCACCGATACACAAAACAAGGCTAGACAACAAGCCTTCCAAGCATCCGAAACCTTCAACGCCACCTCTATTGCTCACGGATCATTCTCCCCTGTTTCAAGCACATAACAACAGAGGATTAATGCATCATAATGCATTAAAAACACCAACAACACACCTAAACTCGCTGCTCTTTGCAAAACCAACATTTCGGCTACCAAACACAACCGAAATCACCTCCAAACACTTCCAAGACTTAACCCAGCCAAGATCCATCACTTCTAACCATTTTTAAACATCAATTAACATCCAAAATGATCCCAAACACGTCCTTATACCTCCAGCATTAACAAAACACCAAGATCACCCCAAAAACCACCATTTTCACAAGTAGAAACTTAGGAAAATCAACCTATTTGGGATTGCATTGATTAAACCTCAATTTCTCATCAAATATACATCCATTTTACATTAAAAACACATCTCAAAACAGTACCCAACCATTTCATACGAATTTCATCACAAATTAACCAAATCTTGCATTTTAAAGCCAAGATCAAGAACACAATTGTAAAACCTTTAATAAAACACAAATCAAGGATTGAGAACTTAGGAATTTCAGTAAAGAACTGAGAATTTAGAGGAGAAGGACGTTCATACCTCTAAACTTGAGTTTCTCCCTTTTTGGAACCACAATTCTTGAAAATCCAATAAGCAAATGCTAAGGTTTTGTTGTAGAATTGATTAGATATAAAATGAGGATTGAAATCAAATCTTTAGTAGTCAAAATCAGAGAGAATTTTGCTGGAGAAATGTGTTTGGGTTGAGAGAAAAGTTGAGAGAAAAGAAAATGGAAATTTAGAGAAAAGTTAGTTATAATGCCAAAATATCTTTTCCCTCCTTTTGTACTTAATTAAAAACCATTAATTAAATTGATTAATATTCAGAAAAATCTGGAGAAACTCTTTTCGGTAAATAGCTCCTTAAAGATTCAAAGTTTCAATCCTTTTTAAAACAGTCACCCAGTTTTCAAAAATTACATTTTGGTCACTAACCCAAAATGTCACTCTTCTAAACCTCATTTTGTAAAATTGATTTCACCTTTCTCTTATATATAATAAAAGAGGATTTTAAGACATTTTTCCATATTTTTAATGCATCCCGAACTAAGCTTTTCTTAAAACCACCTTTTCTATTCGAACCGAAAATCCGACCGGTCCAGTTCAAACCCAAAACTTCTAAGCCCAAAATTGGGGTGTTACAAATTTTCGATTAATAAATGAAATTTTATTGCACCGATCATCGTACCATTCACCGGTAGCACACTCCGACACGGTTCTTGACTATACCATAAAGGGGTGTTACATGAGGTGGTGGTATGGGCTCATCATGTGGTTTCTTGGATGCAGGAGCATCTTTAGCATCATCTTCCTTGCTATTAGTAGCAAGGTCACTCACTGTATCAAACACATGAGTTAGCTCCTTAAGTGCAGGAGCATTTGTGGATGGCTTCCTTGGGATGGAATCTACTGGAGAGCCTCCCCCAAACTTGGCTTCTATCCTCAGTTGTGTGCCACTACGTAGAGTGATGGCATTGCATTAATGGCTTTAGTGACTTCATTATCACCAGGTAATCCGCCTTGTGGTCACACATTCAACATCTAGGAATCTGCCTCCAAAGATCGTATAAAGGCGGTGTTGTTTAGAATGATCGATTTCTCGTTTTGCAACATGGCCGTCTGCATTGTGTGTAACGCCCCGGTTTTGGGCCTAGAAGTTTTTAGGCTGGGTTAAGGGTCCGTTGGACCGAGACTAGAAACTCGGGTTAGTTTTGGGATGAGTTCAGGGAAAACCTAGTTCTGAAGGTGATAAAAATATGGAAAATTTATCTATATTCTGTTTTAAATATATATAAGGGTTTGGTGAAGTCAATTTTAGAAAATGGTAATTGGAATTTGGATATTTCGACTTAATGGCTAAATTATAAAAATTTGAAAACTGTTTTTAATGACTATTTTGCAAAGAGTCTCAAAGCATAGAATCTTTAAGGAGATTATTGTAATTTTAATCATATATTTCCTTAATTTGACTTGCTTTAAATGTTTTTTAATTAAAATGGTTAAAAAGGACTTTGATTAAAAAGTGGTTAATCTTAAAAACACATTTTGACATAACTTCCATTTCTCAAGACTTCTCTTTATTTTCTCATCAGCCAAATTACCTATTTCCTTCCAAAACTTCCAGAGATTTATTCCTTTTCATTTTACTTTGATTTCCATGGATTTTTCTCAACTAGCTTCAATGGTTTCTGGAAGTTTTTCAATCAAATCTTGTTAATTTAGGGAAAAGTAAAGGATTAGAGGTAAACTTCGTTCTTCTCCTCTAATATGTAATGTCCCAGTTTTGGGCTTAGAAGTTTTTAGGTTTGGTTCAGGGTTTGTTGGACCGAGATTAGAAATTTTGGTTAGTTCGGGATTGATTCAGGGAAACCTAGTTCAGGATGTGATAAAAATATCAAAAAAATTTCTAAAATGCTTTTTAATGTATATAAGGGTTTGGTGAAGTCAATTTTGTAAAATGACATTTGGTAGGTGGACATTTCGGTTTGGTGAATAAATAGTAAAAATGGAAAAAATTGTACTTCATGGATATTTTGTAAAATAGCCAAAACATAGAATCTTTAGGGAGCTAAAGTAAATGTAATCAGCCATTCCTTTAATTTGACATGTTTTAAATGTGTTTAATTAAAAAGGTTAAAAAGGGTTTTAATTAAAAAGGTAATTAAGCTTTACAAACTTATTTTGACGTAACTTCTATATCTCTCATTTCATATCAGCCAACTACCCATTTTCTTTCAAAACATCCAAAGATCTTTTCCTTTTCATTATACTTTGATTTCCAGATGATTTCCATGGAGTTTACTTAAGTTGTTTCAATGGATTCTTGAAGATTTTCAATCAAATCTTTTCAATTGAAGGAATAGCAAGGGATTAGAGGTAATTTTCACGCTTCTCCTCTATCAAAGTTCTCTAATGAAATTCCCAAGTATTTGGCTCCTTAATTATGTTTCTTAACAAGGTTTTATGATTGATTTGAAGAAAATGGCTAAATCAAGCTTTAAATGATGATTTTGTGTAATTTTCACCATGGATATGTTTTGGCTGAATTATGAGTGATTTTAATAATGTTTTGGAAGTTTATTAATGTTGAGATTGAGGTTTAAGCATGGTAATCCCGAAAACTATTTGGATCTCTACTTGATTAGGTTGTTAGAATTGGGTTTTGTTGTGTTAATGTGATTTTGTGAATGCTGGAGGTATAAGGTTGATAATAGGATGATTTTTGATGTTAATCAATGATAATAAATGGTTGGACGTGTTAGGTTTTGGCTGGATTGAATTTGTAGAGTAATCGATGGTGCTTTCAGTTTTTTCGGATGGGCGTTTTGGTGGTTTTGAGCAAGGCAACGTGGTAGGTGTGCTTGCTGGAGTTTTTAATGCATTGAGATGCATTAATCCTCTATTTTCATGTGATTAAAATAAGGGAGAATGTTTCAGAAGAAACCAGTGAGGTTTCAGGAGCTTCATACTCTTATTTTCGCGTCGGCTAATCAAGGTTTCGCGTGTCTGTGAGTAAGAATATGTATTTTAGCTTTGAAATGTTTTAAAGGTGGTTTTGGGAACTTATATGTAAGCTTGAAATGCTTGTCGAAGTTCGGAAGTAAGTATAAGGAATTTCTTTCTCGGTTGTGCTATTATGAAATGGATTTTATGCACTTTGTTTTGAATACATGTATACCTACTGTTAAAGCATGTTTATAGCATGTGGTTTGTTGTTTTTACTGTTGAGATGATGAAGGATGCACATGGTAAGTGATCCTTGTATGTATATGTTTTATACTTGTGATTTAAAGCATGGTTTAATGCTTTGGAAAATAATTTATTGATGATACTTTGAAAACAGTGGGGTACGTGGTTAAATGAGAATTATATTGGCAAGTGATGTTATGAAATTGGTTTATAAATGTTATCGGATATAGTTAGCCGGCTATAGGATTGAGTGCACTATAAACAAGTCGCCTTGGATGTTGAGGGGTTTATACAGTGTACCGAATACTCCATCTAAGTACCCTAACGATTGAGGAACATATGTGGTGTCCCGTCTCTCGTTAGTGGGGTTATATATCTATTGATGAGTGGTGTTGAGAGGTTCATACGGTGTACCGAATACTCCACCACGGGTGTCACAATGGTGGAGGGTAGCTCTCATGTGTGAACCTTGAGATGCCAGTGAGAATGTATGAAGTGTTGGGACAACACTTGTGAATCTGTGTATCTGATATGTTGTTTTGAGAAATGAAACTATTTAATGATCACTTGTAAGCCAATATAATTGATGATGTATCATGAGATGGTTTATGATGTATATTGTGATTTATACATGTTTTACTCTTTAAGCTTTGCATATGGTAGTTATGCATAGAAAGGATTAAATTGAGTGTTAGCAATGAGTCTTGCTGTTGATTCATGATACATGTTGCACTAATGGTTTTCAAATGATGATTTAAGTAATTGAAATGAGATTTCAATTTGGATTTGGAAAATGGTTTTAATGCATTGATTGTGTTTTTTTAGCACTCCTCACTAAGCCTTATAGGCTTACGCTCTAATTAGTCCATCAATGCAGAGAATTGAGGTTTTAGGAGGTAGCGTGGAGTAAGGGATCACAAGAGACTTCATTTGAGAATGTATGTTTTAGTTTAGAATATAAGTAATAAGGGCAACGAGGATCCGTTGTGTTTTGGGAGATTTATGTAAAGTCTCTATTCGAGCAAGTTTATATTGTTTTTAGACTTGAAATGGCCTTTGGTGATTGGTTTGTGCCTTGCTAGGCATTTTGATATCTTGCTTGGCTTGTTTACTAGGTTGCATGCCTATAGTTTACCTTTGATGCAAATTTCCATGATATAATGTTGAATGTGCCATGAATGATTGAGGTTTTATGTTTGGATATGTTATATATATGTTGGAAGCTTGCTTGAGTGGTTTTGGCTGCATTAAAGTGTGAAAAACCAGAAAAATTGACATTATAGGCCCAAGTGTTTCGATACGCCTAAGGCTGTATAGAAACAGTGTGCTTGAAATGGGCTTGGGGTTTCGACACAAGGAAGAGTGTATCGAAACAAGCTTAGTTATGTTGGCTACTGGAATTTTGTGTACCGAAACGTCTTAGAAAACATATCGAAACGAGCTCGTGATCTAAAACACCCAGATTTGTTTCGAAACAAGGTGTATCGATACATGGCTAAGTGTATCGATACACGAAGCTATTAAGTTAGTTAATTGAATTCTTTTGAAGTTCTATTCCTTTACGTTTCAGTCCTTGAAATTTGTGGATGCAATTAAATATGTTTGAATGATCAGATTGAGTTGAGATTTGACACAGTGGCATGTAATTTGACTAATTAAAGGATTGTAAGTTAAAATTACTAAAAGTCCCTATATTTTTCGTGATTAACATTTTGGTCCCTAATTTTTTTTGTAATTAATCGTGTGTCAAATTGATGTCCGATTGAGTTGACGTTTCTTCTACTGCGATTCTGAACATTTAGGGTAACAATGTGCATCTAGACATGATAAAAATTAAAAAAATTAGGGTCGTTTATTGAGGTAAACTTCCTGGTTTACTTCAATATTCCCCGTGTGACTCGTTCTGTTCGGTCGGGCTTCTAGGCCGAGTCAACAGGGTTACATATGGTTGTATCAGAGCCAAGTTACAAAAGAGTAAGATATTGGTATGTTGATGGTAAGTTGTTGTGACATAATTGCAAATTGTACGTTGATGCCTGCTTTGCACGGTGATTGTTTATATTCGTGTTGATGAAGAATAAATATTATTGATGCCATGCACATTGGTTATGATATATGTGTTAACTGCTATGTACATGTTGATGTTGTGGTGGATTCAATCATGTTGTGGTTATGCATGGTGATTGCTATATGCATGAAGAATAAATATTGTTTCATGCTATGACTAGGGAAAATTGGGATACCCATTGCCTTATTACTATAGTCTGAAATATTTTCATTTAAAATGGAAGTCTTGGATCCTTGCTTGAAGCTGGCCTGAATGTTTTGTTGGTTGTTTGGTATTTTCTGGTTTGGTTCAAGTTTGATATGCGTATTTGGTTATATAATGGCCTTTTAAGTGTTGGTTTATGCATGGAATTGAGATTTGATCCTTTTGGTGCTCGTTCCTTAGGATGCATGCCTTTAGATCTCTTTGATAATGCTAATGGTGCTATGGTGATATTTATGCCATGAATCCTTGATTGTTGAAATATATTTGAGTTGCAAGCATGTTTAGTCATATGTTAGGTTAGTTTCGAATGGTTAAAGTCGAGTTAAACAAGCAAATTAAAACGTTTCAGGCCCAGGTGTTTCGAAATGTCCTCGATCGATTTGAAACGGGGACTTGAAAATGCTTGGGTGTTTCGAAACGATGAGGCCCATTTCGATACATTTTGCCTTTGTGAAACCCTGTTCCGAAACGAGTCAAAGACGGTTTCAAAACGATCATGCGTTTTGAAACGAGTATCATTGTTTCAATACGCTCATTCCGATACAGGGCCCACTATTCCGAAATGTGTGGCTATTATTTCAGTTTTTTGAATACTCTGAGTTTCTATTTCTATGCGTTTTAGTCCCTAATTGTCTTGTTTGTAATTAAATGAGTTCCAATGGTTATCTTGAGCTGAGTTTTTGCAGAGAAGCATGTAATGAACCTAATTAAAGGATGATAATCCGAATTTGGTAAAACCTTTACAATTTGTCAAATTTACAAAATGGTCCCTAAACTCGAAATTGGTGTTAATCGTTGAGCGTTCGTGTTGTCGTTTGATCTACTGCTTTGATTGAACACATAGGAACCTAACTTGCATCTAGAGAGGATAAAAAGGAATGAAAATGTAGTTTCTGAGGGCTATAATCATGTTTTTACAAAGACGTAGCGTATATGAATCCCGAAGGTACTTTCTAAGCTAATACCGAGAATCAGTATTCTGACATGAGCAAAACGTTTTCCCCTCGCTTAAAAAAATGAGACAAAGCTCGGGTATAAAGCTTAACAAATTTTAAAATGCGTAAAATAGAATCATATTCATAAATGGACAATTAAATTAAATTTTATGTGAAGTTGCAAATTCCAACGTTAAAACAATATGTAACCGGCTTGTGGCCTGACTCTCTTTTTTGTAAAAAACAAAAATTTCCCAGCGGAGTCGCCAAGTTGTCGCAACCCTTTCGAGCCCGACATAAAAAAAATTGAGTCACCACCAATCTTTTATAAGGCGTGAATGGATCACCTAAAATGGGTCATTTGAATAAAGCATTTCATTTGGTCAGGTTTTAAGCAAAAACTACAAATGTAGGATTTGCAAAAAAAAATGCAAAAAATAATAAAGGAGATATAATTCGGATGTGTTAAGTATCCTGTAACGAGATTAGGGATTTATCGCAGAGGACTAGTGCTTCCTTAAAGATTGTCAACCATTGTAACACTTCAGTGAGCTTGCCTAAACATTGATCTTTGAGTGGCACTGGGTAGTGTTTCCATGAAGTATCCGAGATGAGACAGATACGCCCATTGTGCCATTCGATAATCTCTGTGTCATCCATTTTTCTCATGATTGGAATGAGTCTCTACCGTGGAACCATGAAGCTGTTGTAGTCACTGGCATGGAAAACTTCATGCATGTACAAAGTAGGACTTATGTCCTTCAAGTCAGCAATATTCCATCCAAGAGCTTTCTTATGTTAATATAAAACATTCAATAATTTAGCATCTTGGTCAGGTTTTAAGCAAAAGATATAACAACATGTATCGTGTTATTCAATAATCAAGCTGTTGAAGACGTTGAATGAGATCCCTTGGTCGTTAATCTTCACGGTGAATTCACCTTTTTCACAATCAATCACAATATTCTTGGGGCCTAGAAATGGTCTCCCAAGAATGATGGGAGCACTCTCATCAACTTTGCAATCAAGGATGACAAAGTCTTTCAAGAAGACAAACCTATCTACATTTACCAGAACATCTACAATTATGTCCTCGAGTTGGATTTGAGATTGATCGGCCAACTAGAGGATCATTGATGTAGATTTTGCTTTACTCATCCCTAGTCGTTTGAGCACAGATTTCAACATTAAATTAAAACTTGCACCGATATCACATAAAGCAAGGCCAAAATAGTTGTGGCCTATGGAACATGTAATGGTAAAAGTGCCATGATTCTTCATCTTGGGTGGCAAATCACATAACAAAGCCACACACTTGCCCGCAGTAGCAACGATTTCAACTTCACCTACAATCATTTTCTTCGTCGCGATCTCTTTATAAAAAAAATTCATATATCGGCATATGATCAATGGCCTTTAGAGTGGGACATTGATGTGCAATTACTTGAGCATATCCAGAAATGTTTGGTAGTTGATATCATGCTTCTGAGCTTTCAATCAATGTGGGAATGGAAGTGTAACACCCCCAAATCTACTCTAGTAAGATTTGGGTTCAGAGATCGGAAATTTTAGATCGATTAAGTCTAAATATAGTATAGGCTTGCTAATTAGATATTGGACTCTAATTGAGTTAAACCATTGAATAGAAGTCTCGTCGAATCCATTTAATGCTTTGTGGTGACTAAATTATAGTCGTCAGAAATTTTGGGATAAAAACTTAAAGGTATTGAGAGTTGAGGGACTACTCTTGCGATTAGCCCCTCCTCCTTTATAATTACCATATGTGGAATCACCCGGAGAGCTTCTAATATTACCATCAAGAACAAGGACCCGGAGGAGTACCCAAGTGGCCCCATTACACTTGCACGGGCCAAGGAGTTTCAATCAGCCATGGAAAGCTTGTTTACAACAAGCCATGAACGTGGGAAAGAAGAAATAATAAGGGAGGAATGCCTTACCTTGCTCATGCATGCATTTGCATGAGAATTTAAGTATTTCATAACTTCAATTGCATTAATAAAGTGTGCTGGTCATTAAAGCATGCACTTCATTTATAGTTTTAGTTCATTTAGGGAAGTAGTTTAATTATGTATCTTAAATCATTCAATAAACTACTTCATTCAAGCATTTAGTTAAATTCAATAAAGTTAGTTCTTTAATTAAACTAGTTCACTCAATTAACAAACTCATTAATTGTTTCATTCATCTATTATTTTAAGTTTGAATAAATCCTTTGTGTGTGTCTAGGTTCATGTGACGTGTGGATTAAAGAAGAGACTTTTCAACTTCAGCTTGGAAACAAGTCATTGATGACCATCTTTACTCATGCAAACAAGGCAATTGAAGGCTAAATTCTTTTAATCTTGTCAAAGTTGTTCATATTCTTAAAGAAACAAAGCATTTAAGCTTCATAATTCACATATTCAAGGTTGAAATTATGAACCAATGAAGGTCATTCACGTTCAAGAGATGGGACATGCAATAATCAACATTCAAACTATGCATTCAAGGCCTTTATTTATCATCTTTTGAAGGCTGATCATATTCTACAAATGAGCAAGAAATGAAGGTTGGTTTAATGTCATTTAATCATCAAATTAAGTGATAAAATCAACAAGGAATTCAAAGAGACAAGATGATTTGGACGTGTGGGATGTCTACATTCATCATATGTCGACATTCATTCCCTACTATCCATTTGCAAGCAAAATGAAGCAGCCCAAGAGTCACCACTCCTTTTGGACAAATTTAAGGCTAAAATCATCTCAATTTGAAGAAAAATTCATCCATAAAAAGAATAAGAAAGAAACATTTCATTTATTTGTATTCAATAGCATTTAGACGAGCATTCATCTCTCTTTGGTGTGACTTTTCATATGGTGCCTAGACACGCTATAAATAGGCACCTTAGGTTCATTTGTAAGGAACTTTTTGGTGAATATAAACCTTTGAAATATTTCTTTCATCTTGTTCTTGCGAGAACTCTATCGGCTTCAAGTTGTACTTGTAGTCTTCTATCCATTTCATTTTACTATAGCGTTGGTTCCAAGCTCTCTTATAGCTTGTGGGTCACGTTCCACACTCCTCCACATCTACTCCATCAAAGTATATTGATGCTTCCTAGCTCGTTATAGCTAGCGGGTCACAATTTGCTATCCTTGCAACCATACAAATCCACGGCACCTTTAGCATCTCCCATCACTCCTTTCATTTACACCTTTCCACGATTATCATCCTCCATCGTTAGCCACCAAACTATCCAAATTACCTATCCAATTCCTTTCTTCATTAATTTTTATTATATTGCTATTCATCTCACATGTATGTTTTATGATATCTCAGAGTTCAAAGCGTAGCAACGAATATTTCTTACTAGAATCATGATCGGGCAGATCTATATGACTCGGGTCACATTACCGATTTCATATCAATTAGTATCAGATCAAGGTTGATTCAGTAAGATAGCCGATGTCTCTCTTCCGAAAAAAATAAATTAGAGAAAGTTAAAGAGGGAGGGAGCATCGTATTCTCTATTCTTTTTTTTTAAATCTTACATTATTTTTTCTTTTGCTACTATTTGTCATCTTTACCAACTCTCACAATTTACCTTTTTGTTGTTGCCACTTTCTTATCCTACCTTCCGAATTCTTTTCACCAAGTTTTATTCTTTCACCCGAATTCTACAAGCCATTTGCAAGCCTTGATGAAGTTCTTAAAAGGACTTGATTGAGAGCAAGAGTGGAAAAAGGCAAGAGTGCACATCAAGGGTGAAAGCCATCCCGAGTGAAACACGAGTGTGAGTGCATTTTCTGGGAGTGGAATAGGTGAGGTTTTGTGTTTGTGAGGTTTTAATTTTTATTTTTATTTTTTTTACTAATAATGTCTCAAAATTCCGTGAGAAACTTCGTTGGAGGAAGTAATAATGTTAACGTAGATGCAACTAACTCCATTCTTCAAGATGTTATCCGAGAGATGGACAAGTTGTTGCAACAAAGGTTGGGGCCGTTACAAGAACGATTAGATCATTTGGAGGAAAGATCTCAACAAAGGCATAATTTTGATCACGAGGGAGAGTATGAGGGAGAGGTGGACGAAGAACTCATAGATGAGCGAGCCTCCCAACAAAGTTTGAGGCGTCAAGAACCTAGGTACCAAAGAGCTCCGCCAAAAGTTGATGATAATCTTAGCAACATGAAAATAACCATTCCACCTTTCCAAGAAAGAACGGATCCTGAAGCCTATTTTGCATGGAAAAAAAGTTGAGCACATATTTGAGTGCCACAACTACCCTGAGCTTAATAATGTAAAACTTGTAGCCACTAAATTTACAAATTATGCACTAATATGGTGAGATCAGTTGACATCTAGCAGGAGACGCAATGACGAACATCCAATTTCTACTTCAAATGAGATGAAGATCATTATGCGTAGAAGGTCCATTCCAACTCACTATCATAGGGAGTTGTTCAACAAGCTTCAAAATCTCATCCAAGGCAACTGTAGTGTTGAGGACTACTTTAAAGAGATGGAAGTAGCCATGATCCAAGCTAACATTGATGAGGATCGAGAAGCCACCATGGCAAGATTTCTATACGGCCTTGACCCTAATATTGCGGTCGTCGTTGAGTTGCAACATTATGTGGAGATCGAAGACATGGTACATATGGCCATAAAAGTGGAAAAGCAACTTAAACAGAAGGGTTCCACACGAACCTATGGGGGAGCATTATCAAGATGAGGGCAAAGTTCTTACAAACGGAGTCCTCCAGTACCACCCAATGAAAGAGGCGCACCACCCAAAGGAATCAAGGCCATTGCCGAAACTAGCAAAGGTAAGGCTCCGAATGTTCCAAATCGTTCCCGAGATATACAATGCTTCAAGTGCTTGGGAAGAGGGTATATTGCAAGCCAATGCCCAAATCGCAACACCATGCTTCTTCGTGATGATGGAGAGGTTGAATCGGAACAAGAGGAGGAAGATGAAGTTGCTGCCATACAAGAAGATGAAGATTATGATATAGAGTATGTAGCAGAAGGAGATGCCCTTATTGTCAAAAGAAGCCTAAGTGTGCAAGCAAATGAAGGGAATGAGCAACGCGAGAATATCTTTCATACTCGCTACCATGTTAATGGAAAAGTATGCTTTGTCATTATTGATGGAGGTAGTTGTACTAAAGGTGTTAGTACTCTTATGGTAGAAAAACTTTGATTAGCAACCACAAAGCATCCACATCCTTACAAGTTGCGGTGGCTTAATGACGGAGGTGAACTTAAGGATACCAAGCAAGTTCTTGTTGATTTCTCCATTGGAAAGTATATGGATGAAGTTCTTTGCGATGTTGTTCCGTTGCACGCTGGCCATTTACTACTTGAGAGGCCATGGCAATTTGATAAACTAGTCATACATGATGGATATACCAATCGGTATACACTCACCAATGGAGCAAGAAAGATTACTTTAGCCCTTCTTTCACCAAAAGAAATTCACAAAGACCAAATCCATTTGAGAGAAAGTATTGAAAGAGCCAAGGAGATAGAATAAAAATGGAGGTAAAAGCAAGTGAGAGTGAGCAAAGTGAGGGTGCGAAAATGAGTGTTTTTACCAAAGAAAGAGAGTTGAGAAAGTGTTTGCTGTCGGGAAAGGAATTACTTGTACTTGTGTACAAGGAAAGTTTATTGAACACTAACCAACTTGATCACACTTTACCTTATTCTATTGTGTCTTTGTTTCAGGAATTTGACGAATTATTTCCAGAGGAGATACCAAGTGGGTTGCCACCAATCTGTGGCATTGAACTTCAAATAGATTTCATTGCCGGTGCCGTCATTCCTAACCGTCCAGCTTACCGAAGCAATCCCTAGGAAACCAAGGAGTTGCAAAGGCAAGTGGCCTAATTAATGGCCAAAGGCTACGTGAGGGAGAGCCTTAACCCATGTGTTGTCCCGGTATTACTTGTGCCAAAGAATGATGGAACTTGGTGCATGTGTGTAGATTGCCGAGCGGTAAACAAAATTACGGTAAAGTATCGTCACCCTATTCCCTGTTTGGATGATATGTTAGATGAGCTTAGTGGTTCTAACCTTTTCTCTAAGATTGATCTTAAGAGTAGTTATCACCAAATAAGGATGCGGGAAGGTGATGAAAGGAAAACATCATTTAAAACAAAGCAACGACTCTATGAATGGTTGGTTATGCCTTTTGGCTTAACTAATGCACCAAGTACTTTCATGAGGTTAATGAACCATGTTGTTCTTAGACCGTTTTTGGGTAAATTTTATGTGGTTTATTTTGATGACATCTTAATCTATAGTAAATAAACAGAAGAACATGTTCAACACTTGAGGTCAGTTTTGTTGGTTTTAAGAAATGAGAAGTTATATGCTAATTTAGACAAGTGTACATTTTATACTAACATTGTTTTCTTTCTTGGTTTTTTGTCAGTTCTAAAGGCTTAGATGTTGACAAAGAGAAGGTTAAAGCCATTGAAGAATGGCCACGACCATTAAGCATTTCCCAAGTTAGGAGTTTACATTGACTTGCAAGCTTTTACTGGAGATTTGTGCCAAACTTCAGCACCATTAAAGAATGCTAACTTTTTATGAGGGGAGACCAAGAGAAATCTTTCAATGACATTAAAGAATGTTTAATTCATGCCCATGTGCTTGCGTTACCTGATTTTAACAAAACGTTTGAAATTGAATGTGATGCATCAGGCGTGGGAATTGGAGCGGTATTATCTCAAGGTGGGCGTCCTATAACATATTGCAGTGAGAAATTAAGTGGAGCTACATTGAATTATCCAACATATGATAAGGAGATGTATGCCCTTGTTCGCGCAATGGAAACATGGCAACACTATCTATGGCCTAAGGAGTTCATTATTCACACGGATCATGAGGCATTGAAGCACATTCTGGGGCAACATAAACTCAATAAACGACATGCCAAATGGGTGGAGTTTCTTGAAACTTTTCCTTATGTTATCAAATATAAGAAAGGTAAGGATAATATAGTTGCCGATGCATTGCCTCGGAGGTACGCTCTTCTAAACACCTTAGAATCTAAGTTGATGGGTTTTTTTTCATTAAGGATTTATATGAATCTGATTCTGATTTTGGAAAAATTCACAAAGCTTGTGAGAAAGGAACGTTTGAAAACTATTATAGGGACAATGGGTTCCTATTCAAGGAAGGAAGACTTTGTATTCCACAAGGTTCCACACGTGAATTACTTATCAAAGAAGCCCATGGAGGAGGATTAATGGGACATTTTAGAACAACAAAGACTTTGGCCATACTTCAAGAGCATTTATATTGGCCAAAGATGAGACGAGATGTAAAGAGGTTATGTGAACGTTGCATCACTTGCAAGAAGGCTAAGTCTAAAGCCATGCCACATGGATTCTACACGCCACTACCTATTCCTGAAGCACCATGGATGGACATTTCAATGGATTTAGTGGTGACTGTTTTGTAAGGATTAAAACTTTAAATCTTTAAGGAGCTAATTTTCCCAAAAATGATTTCTCCAGATTTTTCCTTAATTTAAATGATTCAATTAATGTTTTAATTAATTAAAAGAAAAAGGGAAACCACTTTTTAGAATTTCATAACTACCTTTTCCTAAAATTTTCTCATCTATTTTTCTCTCAAAATTCCATCATCCAAACACTTTTCTCCAACAACTTTTTCATTGATTTTCACTTCAATTGATGAGATTTCAATCATCAATTAGTTCTTAATCCATCTTGCATCAAATCCTTTTGATTTGCTCATTGGATTTTTAAGAAAATTGGCTCAAATCAAGGAGAAAGCACCATTTAGAGGTAAGATTGTTCTTCTCCTCTAAATACTAAGTTCTTTACTAAAATTCCCAAGTTGTCAATCCTTAATTTAAGTTTTAGAATTGGTTTTAATGATAGGAACTTGATTTTGGCTTAAAACTCAAGATTTGGAAGAAATCTTGAAGAATTTCGTTGTGATTGTTTGGGCTCTGTTTTGAGATGATTCTTAAATGTATTTTGGATGTCTAATGATGTTTAAATGAGGTTTTATCAATGCAATCCCGAATAGGTTGAATTTCTTAAGTTTTTGCTTATGAAAATGGTGGTTTTTGAGGTGATCTTGGTGTTCTGTTATAGCTGGAGGTATAAGGACGAGTTTAGGTTTATTTTGGATGTTGATTGATGTTTAGAAATTTTTAGAAGTGATGGATCTTAGCTGGGTTAAGTTTTGGAAGAGTTTGGTGGTGATTTCGGTTGTGTTTGGTAGCCGAAATGTTGGCTTTAGGTAGAGCAGCGAGTTTAAGTGCGTTGGCTGAAGATTTCAATGCATGATGATGCATTAATCCTCTGCTTTGATGTATTTAAAACAGGGGAGGCATCTTCGGACACCTTTGGAGTTGATCTAGAGGCTTGATCGGCGTTTCGGCAAGCTTGTGAAACGGAATTGGTGAGTGGAGTTGGGTTTCCTGCTTTGAAACAAATGTTTGAAGGTTTTGGGAGCTTAGTTTAAGTCTAAGCAACTAAACTAAGCTCAAGAGTAAGTTTTCGGAGAAACTCTCTTAGATGAGCCATGAAGTGGTTCGATGCATTGGATTTGATTTGCATGTTTAAATTCTGTTTTGAAAGTATGTTTTAGCATGGTTAATGCTGGTTTTGAAAGCCATATGTTGAAGGATTCAAAAGGTAAGAGATCCTTGGTTTGACATATTGTAAATGTGGATTTGATGCATAGTGATGCTTGATGTTAAATGGCTTTGTTTAATGCTTTAAAACAGTGAATTGTTGATGTTGTATGATGTATATTGGAAAGTGATGAATTGGTTTTAAAGTACTTGAATTGGATATAGTTAGCCGGCTATAGGATTGGGTGCACTGTGAATAAAGTCGCCTTGGGTGTTGAGGGGTTGTGATTGTACCAAAAACTCCATCCAAGTATCCTAACGAGAGAGGTAAGATCACAACGGTGGTTAAAAGTCCGTGTGTGGATCTTGTTAAGGTCACAACGGTGGTTAAAAGTCCGTGTGTGTGGACCTTGTGTTATGTGTCCCGTACTCTCGTTAGGAAGTTATACAACTACCGATGAGTGATGTGGAGGTGTTGTGATTGTACCGTAAACTCCACCTTATGTTGTTCGGTAGTGTGTATGAAGCGTGTGGGACAACACTTGTAATCCGCGTATCCGATTGTGTTTTGTGTTGTAAAAGTTTATGAATTATCACTTGGAAGCCAATATGTTGAATTGATGTAATGAAGCATGAGATGCTTGTACAGTATGCAAGGTTGCATGGAAAGAGTTAAGCTTGTGTTTTTAAGCTTGTTGAAAGTGTTTTCTAATAAGGCATTATTGTGTTGTTTTCTTTAGAGAATGTCTCACTAAGCTATTGTGCTTACGCTCTCTCTTTTGTACTAATAATGCAGACAATTAAAGTGTTTGAGGGCAGCAAGGAAGCTAAGTCCAAGGGAAACTAAGCTCATGTATGGTGATGTTTTCATAACACTATTAGTTTTGGTAATATGGCAATGGGAACCTAAAGTGTGGTTTTGGGGGATGTTTTGGACTCCCTAGTTTGTGGCATGTTGCCTTTGATGTTTTGGGTTTGTAATTGGCCTTTTGATGCTTATTTTGAAGTTTGGTTGGTTGTTTGGCTTTGGATATTAGGATGCATGCCTATAGACATGTGAAGTTTAATGTTTGATGTTATGGATGTGTTTTGAAGCTGAAAACATGTGCCTTTTGTGTATGGTGACTTGTTGGCATGGTTAGGAAGTCATTAGGGTGTGGTTGAATGGTTTAAAGTATGAAAAACCAGCAAAATCTGCAGCTTCTGGGCAAACCGTATCGGAACGAGCACTAGTGTTTCGAAACGGGGGCCTATAATGGCCTTGGTGTTTCGGAACGGGTGGAGGCCGTTCCGGAACGATTTGGCCACTGTCAAGCACTGTTTCGAAACAAGTCTCGAAACGAACCCGTGTTTCAGAATGGTCAACACTGTATCGAAACAGGTGACCGTTGGGCACTGATTTGAATGGTTTTGAGGTTTGCAAGCTTTACGTTTTAGTCCCGAAATTTGTAATTGCAATTATATGAGTTCGAGATGTCCGATTAAGGTGAAATTTTACAGAGATGCATGTAATGTGACTAATTTAATATTGGTAACTTAAAAATCAGTTAAGACCTTCATTTCTCCAAAATTTACATTTTGGTCCCTAATATTTGTATTTTGTGCAATTGAGTCCCTTATTTGAATCATATCGCTGTACTTTTCACGTAAATGATTCTGAAGTGTTCGCTTAGGGTTAACGTGCATCTATACAAGATTAAAAAGAAGAAAACAAGGGTCGTTAATCAAGGTTGACTTTGGTTTTCCCCGTGTAATCTTCGTAGTTCGGGTCAACAGTCTAGGCTGGGCTAAGGGGGTTACATTTGGTGAGATCAGAGCTGAGTTCTCGTGTAAATGGGAATGGTTATGTGGGTGATGTATATGTATTTGCATGATATGCCTTTTGGATGAAAGAATGTTGTTTGAATTGTGAAGTATGGTTGCAATTGTGATGCTATGCTATGTTGAAGCATGTTAGGGGGACCCTTTGCCATATCAAAACTAATGAAAGGAATTGTTTTTGGAAAACGATCTTGAGTTCTTGGATTACTTACCTTGTTGAGCCTAATTATGTTTATTGCATTTGTGTCAGTGCATTGTTTTTGTAAATGGGGCCTCGTAGAGAGACGAGGATGAATACGAGAGCTATGGCTCATAATGAGAATGAGGAAAACGCTGATAATGTTGTGGATTTACCTCTTCCCCTGGTGGTGGACCACCTGGCGGTGATGGTGCTGGAGGTGAAAATGCTGGTGTTGGTGCTGGGGTCGATGGACCTGAAGGTGTTCAGGGGCAAGCTGCTCCTGACATGACTGTTTTGATTCAGGCTATTGCGGGAGCCTTTCAGGCAGCAGTAGCTGGAGCTCACAGAGCTACGCATCAGGGTGATGCTAACGTGAGATTACCTTTGGAACGTCTTCGCAGTCTGGGAGGGACTGAGTTCAGAGGTTTATCTCCTGAAGGTTCTGAATCTTGGTTTGAAAGCACCAAGAGGATTTTGGGGCAAATAAACTGCAACAATGTGCAGAAATTGGGTTGTGTGGTATCTCTGGTACATGATGATGCGTATACGTGGTGGACGACCACTATTTCCGGAATGGAGGAGAATGATGTGACTTGGACGTTCTTTCTGAACGCGTTCAAGAAAAAGTATCTAGGTGTGCGATACCTAGATGAGAATAAAAGAGAATTTATGTCTCTTGTGCAAGGAAGCATGACGATGGCTGAGTATGAGGTCCAATTTGACCGCCTTAGCCAGTACGCACCTGAGTTAATCCCTGATGAGCGGGAGAGGTGTGAATGTTTCCGTTACGGTTTGGTAACGGATGTGAAGACTTACATGCTTGCTGCTGAGTATACGGATTTTGATGTGCTGTTGAGTAGAGCGAAGGACATTGAGCAGAACTTGGGTCTGTCCCCCAGAGGTGTTAGTTCTAGCTCAGGCAAAAGAGCTGCTGATTATAGTTCTGGTGCTGGACGGAACAAGAGAGGACGTGATAAGAGGTATCGGTCTTCTGCTAGGCGTGGTGGTGGAGGACATGGTGCGCCTGTTCAGGGAGACAAGTTGAGAGCTGATCAGAACACGTGCTAGACGTGTGGATCTCATGGCCATATGAGGCGAGATTGTCCTCGAGCTGCGAGGGAGGTTAAGGCTCCGGTAGCAGTGACCGGTAATTCATGCTGGAATTGTGGTTCGGTAGACCACATGAGGAGAAAGTGTCCTTTGTTGGCCGGTTATTCATCCTGGGTAGTTGCACCACACAGAGGTCGTGGGCGCGGCTGTGGTAATTTCTAGCGCAGTGAGGATGGTGGGAGGAATGTGGCTCATGTGGTGGCTGTTCAACCTGAAGATGGTGGCCAGGCTCGAGTGTATGCTCAGCGTGAGGGGAGAAATGATACGGATGTGATCGCATGTACTTTTACTTTGCAATCCTTATCATTACTTTCCTTGATTGATTCTGGATCTACACACTCATACATATTGGGTGAACATGCTCAATTTCTTGGTTTACCTGTTGAGTCTTTGGATGTTGGTATGTGTGTAACTAGTTACTTTGGTGAGACCGTTGTCACACGTAAGTTGTATAGAAGATGTCCCTTGAAAGTTCAAAACCATGTTTTTCTTGTTGATCTCATGGAATTGCCATTCTATGGTTTTGATGTGATCCTTGGTATGGATTGGCTTGTTGAACATCGAGCTGTAGTGGATTTTGAGAATAAGCGAGTTTCGTTGAAACTTGCGGATGATTATGAGGTAGTGGTGGTTGGTGAGAATGTGAAGTTTCTTGCCAATGTGGTGTCTTCGTTGGAAGCAAGCCGAATGTTGAGGCAAGGTTGTGAAGCTTATCTGGCCTTCGTGATGAATCCTAGCTCTAAGGAGTTGCGGGTTCAAGATATCAGGACGGTGCGAGAGTTTCCTGGAGTGTTTCCGGAGGAGTTACCTGGATTGCCTCCTAGTCGAGAGGTGGAGTTTGGAATTGAGTTGTATGAAAACACAACTCCAGTGTCCATTACTCCTTACTGAATGGCACCTAATGAGTTGAAGGAGCTGAAGATGCAACTTCAGGAGTTGCTTGATCGTGGTTTCATTCGGCCGAGTGTGTCACCTTGGGGTGCACCGGTCTTGTTTGTGAAGAAAAAGGATGGCACTATGAGAATGTGCATCGATTATCGTCAGCTGAACAAGTTGACTATCAATAATTGGTATCCTTTGTCGAGGATTGATGATCTATTTGATCAGTTTCGGGTAGCGGCTGTGTTCTCTAAGATTGACTTAAGGTCAGGTTATTACCAGCTAAAGGTGAAAGATGTGGATGTGCCAAAAACAGCCTTTAGAACGAGGTATGGGCATTATGAGTTTCTTGTGATGCAGTTTGGCTTGACGAATGCTCCTGCAGCTTTTATGGACATGATGAATAGAGTGTTTCATGAATACTTGGACAAGTTTGTTGTGGTGTTCATTGATGATATCCTTGTGTACTCTCATACTGAGGAGGAGCATGAAGGGCATTTGCGGATTGTGTTGCAGGTGCTGTTGGAGAATCAGCTTTATTCTAAGCTGAGCAAGTGTGAATTCTGGCTTAGGGAAGTTGTTTTCCTTGGTCATGTGGTTTCTGCTGAGGGGATCCGAGTTGATCCTCAGAAGATTGAGGCGGTGATCAATTGGAAGCCTCCTAAGTCTGTTCATGAAGTCCGTAGTTTCCTTGGGTTGGCAGGATACTACCGGAGGTTTGTGGATGGATTTTCAGAGATTGCTGCACCTTTGACGAAGTTGTTGCAGAAGGATGTCAAGTATGAGTGGACAGAGGCAAGACAACATGCTTTTGAGAAGCTGAAGGCAGCTTTGACGCAAGCTCTTATCTTGGTTCAGCCTGAATCAGGGAAAGAGTTTGTGGTGTATAGTGACGCATCCTAAGTTGGGTTGGGGTGTGTGTTGATGCAAGAGGGTAAGGTGGTGGCTTATGCATCGCGCCAGTTGAAGGTGCATGAGCGCAATTATCCTACGCATGACATTGAGTTAGCTGCAGTGGTTTTTGCTTTGAAAATTTGGAGACATTACATGTATGGTGAGAAGTGTACGGTGTACACGGATCACAAAAGTTTGAAGTATTTGATGTCTCAGAAAGAGTTGAATCTTAGGCAACGACGTTGGGTGGAGTTGCTTAAAGATTACGATCTAACGATAGAGTACCATCCGGGAAAAGCTAATGTTGTAGCGGATGCCTTGAGTAGGAAAGTGGCAGCGGAGTTAAGGGCTCTGTTTGCCAGTTTGAGCATTTCGCGAGATGGCGGTCTTGTGGCTGAATTGCAAGTGAAACCATCTTTGGTTCAGTTGATAAAAGATAAGCAGCTGTTGGATGATTCCTTGGTGCCACATGTTCAGGATATTGCCGAGGATAGACCATCAGATTTCTGTTTTAATGATGATGGGGTTCTATGTTTTGGGAGTCGGATGGTAGTGCCGAATGATGCTGAGTTGAGGCGTGCTATTCTGACTGAGGCTCATAGCAGTCCTTTTGCTATGCACCCTGGTAGTACTAAGATGTATCGTGATCTTAAGGATGAGTACTATTGGGTGGGTTTGAAGAAGGATGTTGCGGAGTACGTGAGTAAGTGCATGGTTTGTTAGCGGGTTAAGGCTGAACATCAGTTTCCTTCTGGGTTGTTGCAACCGTTGAGTAAGTGCATGGTTTGTTAGCGGGTTAAGGATTACCATGGACTTTGTGTTTGGTTTTCCTTTGTCGCAATCGAAAAAGAATTCGGTTTGGGTAATTGTGGACCGCCTTACGAAGTGTGCGCATTTCTTACTTGTGCATACTACGTATACCTTGGACAAGCTTGCAGAGTTGTACATTGCTGAGATTGTGCGACTGCATGGTGTGCCAAAGTCTATAGTGTCGGATAGGGATCCGAGGTTTACATCACGTTTCTGGGGGTGTTTGCATCAAGCTTTGGGTACACGGTTGAATTTCAGTACATCTTATCATCCACAGTCGGATGGACAGTCTGAGCGTGTTATCCAAGTGCTGGAAGATATGTTGAGCTGCTACGTGATTGAGTTTCAAGGTTCTTGGGAGAAACATTTGCCTTTGGTAGAGTTTGCTTATAACAATAGTTACCAGGCAAGTATTCAAATGGCACCTTATGAAGCCTTGTAGGGGAGGAAGTGCAGAACTCCTCTTTGCTGGGCTGAAACAAGTCAGAAGTTGGTTTCGATGCCGACTTTGTTAAAAGGAACTACCGAGAAGGTGAAGCTCATTTGTGAGCGTTTGAAGGCAGCTTCTAATAGATAGAAGTCTTACACGGATTTGAAGCGTAAGGAGATTGAGTTTGCGGTTGGTGACCGTGTGTTCTTGAAGGTTTGGCCTTGGAAGAATGTGATGAGGTTTGGTCGTAAGGGTAAGTTGAGCCCTAGGTATATTGGACTATACGAGGTGATTGAACGTGTAGGTCCTGTTACGTACAAGCTGAGGTTACCGCATGAGTTGGAAAAGATACATGATGTGTTTCATGTCTCTATGCTCCGGAGGTATAGATCTGATCCTTCGCATGTTATGCCTGTGGAGGAAGTGGAGTTGAATCCAAACATGACTTATGATGAGGAGCCGGTTGAAATTCTGGATTCGGACAGTAAAGTTCTCTGAGGCAAGACCATTGAATTGGTTAAGGTGTTGTGGAAGCATCGTGGTGTTGAGGAAGCCACGTGGGAAAGAAAGGATGACATGAAGAAGCAGTTTCCGTACCTCTTTCCTCCAGGTAAATTTCGAGGATGAAATTTCTTAAGGGGGGAGAGTTGTAACACCCCAATTTTGGGCTTGGAAGTTTAGGGTCTGAACCAGACCAGTCTAATTTTCGGTTCGAATATAAAAGGATGTTTTAGGGAAGCCTAGTTTGGGATGCTTTAAAAATATGGGAAAATATCTAAAAATTCTGTTTTAATATATATAAGAGAGTGGTGAAATCAATTTTACAAAATAAGGTTTGGAAATACTACATTTCGGTGTAGTGACTAAAATGCGATTTTTGAAAAGTTTAGTGGTGACTGTTTTGTAAGGATTGAAACTTTGAATCTTTAAGGAGCTAATTTACCCAAAAATGATTTCTCCAGATTTCTCCTTAATTTAGATGATTCAATTAATGTTTTAATTAATTACAAGAAAAAGGGAAACCAGTTTTTAGAATTTCATAACTACCTTTTCCTAAAATTTTCTCATCTCTTTTTCTCTCAAAATTCCATCATCCAAACACTTTTCTCCAGCAACTTTTTCATTGATTTTCACTTCAATTGATGAGATTTCAATCATCAATTAGTTCTTAATCCATCTTGCATCAAATCCTTTTGATTTTCTCATTGGATTTTCAAGAAAATTGGCTCAAAACAAAGAGAAATCACCATTTAGAGGTAAGATTGTTCTTCTCCTCTAAATACTAAGTTCTTTACTGAAATTCCCAAGTTGTCAATCCTTAATTTAAGTTTTACAAATGGTTTTAATGATAGGAAATTGATTTTGGCTTAAAACTCAAGATTTGGAAGAAATCTTGAAGAATTTCGTTGTGATTGTTTGCGCTCTGTTTTGAGATGATTCTTAAATGTATTTTGGATGTCTAATGATGTATAAATGAGGTTTTATCAATGCAATCCCGAATAGGTTGAATTTCCTAAGTTTTTGCTTATGAAAATGGTGGTTTTTTAGGTGATCTTGGTGTTCTATTATAGCTGGAGGTATAAGGACGAGTTTAGGTTTATTTTGGATGTTTATTGATGTTTAGAAATGGTTAGAAGTGATGGATCTTAGTTGGGTTAAGTTTTGGAAGAGTTTAGAGGTGATTTCGATTGTGTTTGGTAGCCGAAATGTTGGCTTTAGGTAGAGCAGCGAGTTTAAGTGTGTTGGCTGAAGATTTCAATGCATGATAATGCATTAATCCTCTTCTTTGATGTGTTTAAAACAAGGGAGGCATCTTCGGACACCTTTGGAGTTGATCTGGAAGCTTGATCGGCGTTTCGGCAAGCTTGCGAAACTGAATTGGTGAGTGGAGTTGGGTTTCCATCTTTGAAACAAATGTTTGAAGGTTTTGGGAGCTTAGTTTAAGTCTAAGAAACTTAACTAATCTCAAAAGTAAGTGTTCGGAGAAACTCTCTTGGATGAGCCATGAAGTGGTTCGATGCATTGGATTTGGTTTGCATGTGTAAATTCTGTTTTGAAAGCATGTTTTAGCATGGTTAATGCTGGTTTTGAAAGCCATATGTTGAAGGATGCTCAAGGTAAGAGATCCTTTGTTTAACATATTGTAAATGTGGATTTGATGCATAATGATGCATGATGTTAAATGGCTTTGTTTAATCCTTTAAAACAATGAATTGTTGAAGTTATATGATGTATATTGGCAAGTGATGAATTGGTTTTAAAGTATTTGAATCGGATATAGTTAGCCGGCTATAGGATTGGGTGCACCGTGAATAAAGTCGCCTTGGATGTTGAGGGCTTGTGATTGTACCGTAAACTCCATCCAAGTATCCTAACGAGAGAGGTAAGATCACAACGGTGGTTAAAAGTCCGTTTGAGGATCTTGTTAAGGTCGCAACGGTGGTTAAAAGTCCGTGTGTGTGGACCTTGTGTTATGTGTCTCGTACTCTCGTTAGGAAGTTATACAACTACCGATGAGTGATATGGAAGGGTTGTGATTGTACCGTAAACTCCATCACGGGTGTTGAGGGGTTGTGATTGTACCGTAAACTCCACCTTATGTTGTTCGGTAGTGTGTATGAAGCGTGTGGGACAACGCTTGTAATCCGCGTATCCGATTGTGTTTTGTGTTGTAAAAGTTTATGAATTATCACTTGGAAGCCAATATGTTGAATTGATGTAATGACGCATGAGATGCTTGTAAAGTATGCAAGGTTGCATGGAAAAAGGTAAGCTTGTGTTTTTAAGCTTGTTGAAAGTGTTTTCTAATAAGGCATTATTGTGTTGTTTTCTTTAGAGCATGCCTCACTAAGCTATTGTGCTTACGCTCTCTCTTTTGTACCAATAATGCAGACAATTAATGTGTTTGAGGGCAGCAAGGAAGCTAAGAGTCCAAGTGAAACTAAGCTCATGTATGGTGTTGTTTTCATAACACCATTAGTTTTGGTAATATGGCAATGGGAACCTAAAGTGTGGTTTTGGGGGATGTTTTGGACTCCCTAGTTTGTTGCATGTTGCCTTTGATGTTTTGGGTTTGTAATTGGCCTTTTGATTCTTATTTTGAAGTTTGGTTTGTTTTATTGCTTTGGATATTAGGATGCATGCCTATAGACATGTGAAGTTTAATATTTGATGCTATGGATATGTTTTGAAGCTGCAAACATGTACATTATATGTATGTTGACTTGTTGGCATGGTTAGGAAGTCATTAGGGTGTGTTTGAATGGTTTAAAGTATGAAAAACCAACAAAATCTGCAGCTTCTGGGCAAGCCGTATCGGAACGGGCACTGGCGTTTCGAAACGGGGGCTTGTAATGGCCTTGGTGTTTCGAAACGGGTGGAGGCCGTTCCGGAACGATTTGGCCACTGTCAAGCCATGTTTCGAGACAAGTCTCGAAACGAACCCGTGTTTCGGAACGGTCAACACCGTTTCGAAACAGGTGACCGTTGGGCACTGATTTGAATGGTTTTGAGGTTTGCAAGCTTTACGTTTTAGTCCCGAAATTTGTAATTGCAATTATATGAGTTCGAGATGTCCGATTAAGGTGAAATTTGACAAAGATGCATGTAATGTGACTAATTTAATATTGGTAACTTAAAAATTAGTTAAGACCTTCATTTTTCCAGAATTTACATTTTGGTCCCTAATATTTGTATTTTGTGCAATTGAGTCCCTTATTTGAATCCGATCGATGTACTTTTTACGTAAATGATTCTCAAGTGTTCGCTTAGGGTTAACGTGCATCTAGACAAGATTAAAAAGAAAAACATGGTCGTTAATCAAGGTTGACTTTTGTGTTGACTTTGGTTTTCCCCGTGTAATCTTCATAGTTCAGGTCAACCGTCTAGGTCGGGCTAAGGGGGTTACATGCCTTTCAATCATTGTATTTGTTAGCTTTGATTGATTCTGGATCTACGCATTCATACATCTTGATTGAGCATGCACTTTTGCTTGATATCCCTATTGAGATGCTAGATGTAGGAACGCAAGTAACAAGCTCTTTTGGTGAACCTGTTGTTACAAGAAAAATGTATAGGAGATGTCCCTTATCTGTTCAAGGCCATGTGTTTTCAGTTGATTTGACAGAATTTCCTTTCTATGGTTTTGATGTGATACTTGGGATGGATTGGTTGTCTGAGCATAGATCTGTAGTTGATTTTGATGTTTAGCGAGTTACGTTGAAACTTGCTGATGACTACGAAGTAGTAATCGTAGGGGAGAATCTGAAATTCATGTCCAATGCAATTTCGGCTCTTGAAGCGAGTCGGATGATGGCGTTGGGTTGCGAAGCTTTCTTGTGTATGTGATGAACCCTGGTACAAAGAAGGTGTGAGTACAAGACATACGAACAATATGTGAGTTTCTAGGTGTTTTTCTGGAAGAGTTACTTGGTTTGCTACCAAATAGAGAAGTTGAGTTTGGCATTGAGTTGTATGAAAAATATGACTCCAGTGTCTATTGCTCCTTATCGGATGGTACCTAAGGAGTTGAAGGAGTTGAAAACACAACTTCAAGAGTTGCTTGATCGAGGGTTCATAAGGCCAAGTGTATCACCTTGGGGTGCACCGGTCCTGTTTGTAAAGAAGAAGGATGGTACAATGCGTATATGTATTGATTTTCGGCAACTGAACAAGTTGACGATTAAGAACAAGCACCCTTTTGCCAACGATTGATGATTTGTTTGATCAGTTTCGAGGTGTTTTAGTGTTTTCGAAGTTTGATTTGAGGTATGGGTATTATCAACTGAAGGTTAATGATGTGGATGTACCTAAGACAGCTATTTAGATAAGTTGGTTGAGTTTACACGACGTGCCTAAGTCCATAGTGTCGGATAGAGGTCCGAGGTTCACAGCAAGGTTTTGGGAATGTTTACACCAGGCGTTGGGTACGCGGTTGAATTTCAGTACTTCATATCATACTCAGTTGGATGGGCTGTCAGGGCGAGTTATCCAGGTGCTAGAGGATATGTTGCGATGTTGTGTGATTGATTTCCTGGGTTCTTGGGAGAAGCATCTGTCGTTGGTTGAGTTTGCTTATAATAACAGTTTTCAAGCAAGTATTCAAATGGCACCGTATGAGGCCTTGTATGGGAGGAAGTTTAGAACGCCTCTATGTTGGGCTGAGGCGGGGAAAAAGTTGCTTTCCTTTCCGGATATGCTCAAGGGAACAACTGAAAAGGTAAAGCTCATATGTGAGCGGTTGAAGGCTGCATCGGATCGTCAGAAGTCTTACGCATATTTAAAGTGTAAGAAGATTGAGTTTGCGGTTGGAGATCGCGTGTTTCTTAAGATATCACCTTGGAAGAAGGTGACGAGGTTCGATATAAAGGGAAGCCTAGTCCGAGGTTTATTGGACCTTATGAGGTTGTGGAGCGAGTTGGTCCTGTGGCTTATCGGTTGAGGTTGCCTCCCGAGTTGGAAAAGATCCATGATGTGTTTCATGTATCTATGTTACGGAGATATAGATCAGACCTTTTGCATGTGATGCCGGTTGAGGAAATTGAGTTGAATCTGGATTTGTTCTATGATGAGGAACTGGTGAGAATTCTGGATTCAAGTAGCAAAGTTCTTCGTGCTTAGATGATTGAGCTTGTGAAGGTATTGTGGCGACACCGAGCAGTTGAGGAGGCCACGTGGGAAAGCAAGGTGGATATGCTGAGGCAATTCCCGCATCTTTTTCGGGATGGGATAGTTGTAGCACCCTGATTTTGGGCTTAGGTGTTTTGGTGAGTCGGGTTGGACTGGTGGAATCGGTGTCGGGTGTTCGAACTGTTGAAGGTGGTTTAGGGAAATCAAGGTTCGGGATGGGATAAAAATTCCTAAAATTCTCTAAAATGATGTTTGAGAGGTTGGTCAAATCAATTTTACAAAACGGGTTTTCAAAGGTATACATTTTGGGTAGTGACAAAAATGTGAAGATTTAAAAGTTGGAAAAATGTGTTTTTCAAGAAGAGTCCAAATCTTAGAATCTTTAGGGAGCTTCATGGCAATTATGCATTTTCCCTAATTTGGCATGTGTTTTAAATGTTTATTAAATAATTAAAAATATTTTATTTAATTAATTAAGGAGAGTTAGTTAATCGGTTAACAAAATTTTTGACAAGCTTTTCATTTCTCACTTTCACTTCAGTCAAACGCTCTCATTTTTCTCTCAATTTTCCAGAAATCCTTTTCTCTCAAATCCTCTTTTGATTCCTATTCTTTTCCTTACTGATTTCTTCCATTTTCCTTCAAGTTTCTTCAAGCAAATTTTGCCAAATTAGAGGAGAAGCAAGGATTGGAGGTAATTTTTGTGCTAACCTTCTAATCTAGGTTCTTTAAAGAAATTCCAAAGATATTTGACTCTTTAATACTGATTTTGATTGAGGTTTTGTTGTTGGATTGATAAACTCTAGAAATCTTGATTGAAGAATGGATTTTAATGTGATTTTCGAAGTTTGGTTTAAATGGCTGGTTTGAGATTGTTTCTAAATGAGTTTTGAAAGGTTTTTGGTGTTGAAGTAGAGTCGTAATCATATAGATCCTGAAGTCCTTGAGATCCTTGGTTTTTGAAATGTTTTTGGGTGAGTTATTTGGGTGTTCTTGAGGTATTTGAGTTGTTGGAGGTATAAGTATGGTTTTAGGTTGTTTTGGATGTTGATTAATGCCTAAAATGCCTTGGATGAGTTGGATAATGTCTGGGCCGAGGTTAGAGGTCAATCGATTGAGTTTTCGGTTGTTTCGAATGGGTGTTTTGGTGCTTTAGAGCAGGTCTGCGGGATTTCTTGTGTGTGCAGGAGTTTTAGATGCATTTTAATGCATTGAACCTCTGTTTTGATGTGCTGAAAACAGGGGATAATATTCTGGAAACAAACGAAGTGTTTTTGGAGGCTTCGGACAATCGGTAGTTGTGTCGGCAAGCGTGGTTTCGCTAGTCGGTGAGTGGAACTTGGATTTCTTGCGAGGGAACATTTTAGAAAAAGGTTTTGGGAACTTAGTAAGAGCTTGAAAGGCTTTACGAAGTTCGGAAGTAAGTAAAGTGAATTTTACTCTCGGATTGTGCTAGTTTTGGACCAATGGTTGCACATGATTTTACTTGCATTAACCTACTCTATTAAAGCATGTTTTGAATGTATAAAATGTGTATGATGATGCCATGTCGTTTAAGGATGCACTATGTAAATGATCCTTGTATGCATGTATTGATGCATGAGATTTGAAGCATGGTTTAATGCTTGATTTATGGCTTATCATGACTGCTTTGTAAAAACAATGAGTTATGCATGAGGTATGGGTTATATTGGCAAGTGATGTTGAATTAAAGGTTTTATAAATGAAATCGGATATAGTTAGCCGGCTATAGGATTGAGTGCACTATAAACAAGTCGCCTTGGATGTTGAGGGGTTGCGACTGTACCAAATACTCCATCCAAGTACCCTAACGATTGAGGATTGTTTAAGGCTGAAACGGTTGAGGGTAGCTTCCGGGTGCGAACCTTGTGTGTGTCTCGTCTCTCGTTAGTGGATTATACATCTACCGATGAGTGGTGTTGAGGGGATATGATTGATCAAATAGTCCACCACGGGTGTCACAACGATGGAGGGTCGCTCTCGTGTTTGAACCTTGAAATGTCGGTAGAGTGTATGAAGGGTATGTGATAACCCTTGGTAATCCGTGTATCCGATATATGTTTTTGAGATTATTGTTTATCACTTTTGAGACAATATAATGAAATGAATTATTGTGGAAAATGATGTTAATGCATATTTTAAATGGTGCATGTTTTGGTTTAAGCTTAGCATAATGCTGTTTATGCTTGGAAAGCTTGGAAAATGAGTAGCAATGGTTTAATTGCTGAATTTATATGAATCATGTTGCATGAAGTTCAATACAATGAGATTGATGGAAAACTGCATGTTTTGGCAAGAAATGCATAATGGTTTCGAAAGAATGAAAAATGGTTTTTAGCATTGATAATGTATGTGGTTTTGAGAAATCCTCACTAAGCTTGTATGCTTATGTTCTCTTTGTTCATCAATGCAGATCATTAGACTTTAGAGGCAGCATCTTCAAGGGTATCTTCCAAGACATTAGCTAAAAGTATGTTGTGATCTTGATCTAGTGTAATAAGGACAATGGGGGTGTCTAATGCTTTGAATGTTGTTAGTTTGGTATTTTCTGGTTTTGTGCAAGTTTGAGATGCATATTTGGTCTTGTAAATGGCCTTTGAGTTTTGTTTTATTCTTGTATTTGGATTTTAGCTTTTTGCTGCTTTTAACTTTTAGGAAGCATGCCTTTAGTTCCATTTCTTCCGGGAATGATGCTATGTTGTTGCTTTTGCTTTGTATAAGTTATCTTTGATGAGTATTTAAGTTGCCTATATGTTAGGGCATGTGTCGTGATGGTTTCGAAGGGTAAAAATTGACTTAAACAAGCTTTTTAGAACATTGCAGGCCCAGGTGTTTCGAAACACCCTTGCTTGTTTCAAAACGGTGGCCTGAAATGGTATAAAGTGTCCAGATGTTCTAGATTTCATGCACATGCCATCTCATATTATTGTTGTTTTTAAGTACATTTTAGGCATAATTAGGTCATGCATTGCATAAATACAGTATTCTTTGTTTTGCCATGCTTTTATTGAATATTTGTTATTTGGTGAAGTAAAGATGATTTTTTAGTGTAGATTTAGTTTTCCAGGGCTAGAAGCTGACAAGAGGAGGATAGACCAGAGGGGAGGATGATGAGGAAGCAAACGAGGGTAGCAGAGTGAGCCTAGTGCCGCCAAGTGCTGCTCGGTGCTGCCCAGTGCCGCCCAATGCTGCCTAGTGCTGCCCAATGCCGCCTAGTGCTGTTCAACGCTACCCAGTGCCGCCCAGGGCAGCAAACTGAGGAGTTGGAGAATTGGAGTGCGATCGACAGAGCAAAAAATCTTGATTCTAACGGTGCCGGTCACGCAATTTTCTGACGTCTGGAGCAGCAGACAAAGACACCGGAGGAGAAGAATGAGCTTACTTGTGGAACAAGTCAGTGGGAAAAGAAGTCCATATTCAACTCAAAGAAGTCATATTTTAAGGTTGCATTTAATGCAAAAGCCTTTTGAGGACTTCTACTCCAAAAAAGACTTCTACTCCAAGAAGGACTTAGACTAGACCTTTGCCTATATAAACCTCATGTATTTAGCAAATCAAGATAGATACATCTTAGGTTTTCTATAGACTTTGATAGTGTTCTATGCCGCCGCCATGTTCTAAACCCCATTTAGGTTACGGTTACATTGTAAATTAGTTGTGAAACGGTTGTTTTAGGTTTTGAGTTGTTTTCTTTAATAAAATATTCCAAGTTTCCTTAATCTTTGCACTTCATTCTTTCGATTAATGTACACCAGTCAGTTGAGAGAATCCATTTGTCGGGCACGAAAGTGTAAGGCTCATGAAAGGGCTAAGCACAGTCACAACATAGTGAGGCGTGACTAACATGGTTCCTAACGAGTTCACAAGTTTCAGCAGGTAAAAGGGATCACCAGCCGAGTTTACTAGCCTATGTTAGGTTCACGCTAAGATTGCTAGGTATTGCCTACGTCACTCTAGCTTTTCGAGCATCCTTGCCTAGAAATTGGGAGGATCATTGTCAACTATCCCGCTAAACTTGGAGTATCTGCCAGATTTGCCGCCAAGACTTGTTTTGTAATGCCCTGGTTTTGGGCTTAGGAGTTTTGGGCGTTGACCGGTTTGGTCAAAGTGCTGTTCGAATCTAAGAGGGTGAATTTAGGAAAGCCTAGTTCGGGTTGCATTAAAAATATGGAAAAATGTTCTAAAATCATCTTCTAATATATATAAGTGAACTGTGAAATCAATTTTGAAAAATGAGGTTTGGAAGGGTGACATTTTGGCTAGTGACCAAAATGTAATTTTTGAAAGTTGCGTGACTGTTTTATAAAGGATTGAAACTTTGAATCTTTAAGGAGCTATTTACCCAAAGGGAGTTTCTCCAGATTTTTCTAAGATATTTTACTGATTAATTCTGGTTTTCAAGCTAAAGAAAAGTGGAGGGAAAATCATTTTGGCTATTTTGTAACTAATTTCTCATATTTTCCAATTTTTCTTTTCTCTCATTTTCTCTCAACCCAAACACTTTCTCTCCAGAGATTTCCTTCTGATTTTGTCACTCATTTCTCTCTTTTCAATCTTCTTTTGATTTCTAATCATCACATCAACAAAACCTCTCAATTTGCAAGTTGATTCTTCAAGCTTTTTGGCTCTAAAAGAGGAGAAACTCAAGTTTGGAGGTAAGAACGTCCTTCTCCTATGAACTTCAAGTTCTTTAATGAAATTCCTAAGTTCTCAATCCTTAATTGATGTTTTATAAATGGCTTTTAAGATTGTTTAATGGATCTTGGCTTAAAATGCAAGATTTGGTGTGTTTTTGATGAAATTTCGTTGGATCTGTTTAAGCAGTGTTTTAAGGTGTTAAAATGATGATTAATGAATGTTAATTTGATAAGGAATTGAGTTTTGATTAATGCAATCCCGGATAGGTTGAATTTCCTAAGTTTAGCTTATGATTCTTGGTTGTTTTTGAGGTGATCTTGTGGATCTGGTGTTGCTGGAGGTATAAGGATGTTGTTAGGTTCTTTTTAGATGTTAAATGATGTTAGGTTTTGATGGTTAATGGCTGGGCTTTGTTGAGAAGTGGTTTGGATGCATTTTCGGTTGTGTTTGGTGGCCGAAAATGGAGTGTGGATGAGAGCAGCGAGTTTAGGTGCTTTCATTGAAGCAATTAATGCATGATGATGCATTAACCTACTGTTTTAATGTGTTAAAACAGGGGAGTCATCTTTGGATCCAAGTGGTGGTGATTCGGAGGCTTGATTTGGTGCTTCGGTAAGAGGCGAAGTGGAATCGGTGAGTGAAATTGGGTTTTCGGCTTTGAAACCAATGTCTTGGGAGCTTAGTTTAAGTCTAAACCACTTTGCTAAGCTCAAGTGTAAGTTTTCGGAAATACTCTCTAGTGGTGGCCATGATTTGATTGTTGTGCAATGTGGTTTATTGCATGTTTTAAATTCTGGTTTGAAAGCATGATTTACCATGGTTAATGTTGTTTTTGTAAGCCATATGTTGAAGGAAGCTCAAGGTAAGAGTTCCTTGTTTTTGAACATTGATTAAATGTGGTTTGATGCTTTTAAATGCATGATGAATATGGCTTGGTTTAATGCTTTAAAACAGTGGATAAATTGATGATAATGATGTATATTGGCAAGTGATGTTTTGTAAAGGTTAAGGTCACTAAGGTGGTTAAAAGTCCTTGAGTGAGCCTTGTTTACTTAAGAACATCAAGGTGGTTAAAAGTCCTTGGATGATTCTTGTTACGGACACAAAGGTGTTTAAAAGTCCTTGTGTGATCCTTTCCAAGGTGTTTAAAAGTCCTTGGGGTCAAGGTGTTTAAAAGTCCTTGAGGTGATTTATATCATGGTGTTTAAAAGTCCATGGCCAAGGTGTTTAAAAGTCCTTGGGGTCAAGGTGTTTAAAAGTCCTTGATGTGAAACTTGATACGGACACAAAGGTGGTTAAAAGTCCTTGTGTGGTCCTTTCTATGGTGTTTAAAAGTCTATAGGCCAAGGTGTTTAAAAGTCCTTGGGGCCAAGGTGTTTAAAAGTCCTTGGGGTGAAAGTTGATGAACTTGTTTTTAAAGAAATGAAATGTATCACTTGTGGCCAATATGACATGTAATGATATGAAGCATGAGATGCTTGTTTAAAGATTGCTTTTGAGCATGTGTAAATGATGATTTGAAGCATGATTTATAAAGTGTTTTTATAAATGCAATATTGAATGGTTTATTGAGCATTCCTCACTAAGCTTTTGCTTACGCTCTCTCTTTGTTTTCTCAAATCAACAATACAGAACATTAGAGTACTTTGAGGGCAGCAAGGAAGGCAAGCATTCAAGTGGAAGTAAAGCTCAAAGTATGGAAGGTTTTCTTAAGTACATTTAGCTTTTGGTAATTTGGCAATGGGGGACCTATGTGTATGTTTTGGGAAATGTTTTGAACTCCCCAAGTATGTTTTAGGTTGTTGAGAATGCTGGTTTTTGTAATTGGTCTTTATATGCTTGAATTGGAAGTTTATGCTTGAGTGGTTGCTTGTGTAGGAAGCATGCCTATAGATTTGGGGCTTTCCATATATGCTGATGTTTTGATGAATTGTTGATGCAAGTATGTCTCATATATGTTGAATAGCATGCTGGTAAAGTTTGGTGGTATTTGGAGCATGTTTGGATGTTTAATTGCATGTTTATGTATGCATTTTGGGGTAATCTGTGCAGGGTGTTTCGGAACAGCACCTACCGTTTCGGAACGGGTGCCTTAAACAAGCCCAGGCGTCCGAAACGGGAGGGACCGTTCCGAAACGGATAGGCTACTGTCTGCCCTCGTTTCGGTACGCGTTGCGGAACGGCCCCGCGTTACGAAACGGGCTGTCTCCCGTTTCGGAACGGGTGACCGTTAGGGGCTGACATTGGCAGTTAAATGTTTTGAAATGTTTGCAATTTGGTCCTGAATCTTGTTTGTGCAATTGTATGAGTTTGGAAAGTCCTTTTGAGCTGGAATTTCACAGAGAAGCATGAAACCTGATTAATTTCAAGTTGGTAACTTTATTTTGGGCTAAGTCCTTATAATTAACAGAATTTTCAATTTGGTCCCTAAAGTTGTAAAATTTTCAATTGGGTCCCTGTTTGATCTCTGATGTTTATGATCTTTGAGTATGCTGTTGTATGATCATATCTAAGGATTAATATGCATCTAGACAAGTTTAAAAAGAAAAAAAAAAGGGTCGTTAATCAAGGTTGACTTTCGGGTTGACTTTGGTTTTCCCCGTGTGACTTTCTTAATTCGGGTCAACCGTCTAGGCCGGGTTAAGGGGGTTACATTTGGTGGTATCAGAGCCAGGTTCTCGAGTAATTGGGGATGAATGTGTGCATGATTGAAGTATGTATGCCTTGTATGCTTGTTGATCGAAAGCATGTTTAGTGGCTTGTGATTTGGATGCAATTGAGATGTATGCTGTGATGTAGCATGTTGTGGGTACCCATTGCCAAATAAAAGCTAATGAAATGGTGTTGATTTTGAATGAAATTGAGCTTGAATACTTGGATTGCTTACCTTGCTGGGCCTGACTTCGTTTTATTTGTATTGTGATTGCATGGTAAAAGTATGGCACCACGTAGAGAGTTACGAGGTAATGTGCGAGCTACGACTCCTAATGAGAACGAGAATGAGGAAAACACGGGTAGTGCGGTGTTACCTCCTCCTCCACCTGGTGGTGGTGCTGAGGGTGGAAGAGCTGAAGCTGCAGCTGGTGCTGGAGCTGCTGGACCAGAGGTTGGTCAGGGGCAAGCTATGCCTGATATGTCCATGTTGGTACAAGCTATTGCGGGTGCTTTCCGAGCAGCAGTAGCTGGAGCTCAAGGAGCTGGGAATCAGGGAGATGCTGGTGTTAGACGACCTTTGGAGCGTCTGCGCAGTCTTGGTGGGACTGAGTTTAGGGGTATGTCTGCTGAGAGTTCTGAAGCTTGGCTAGAGAGTACCAAGCGAATCTTGGGTCAGATGAGCTGCACGGATGTGCAAAAGCTGGGTTGTGTTGTGTCCTTGCTGCAGGACGATGCGTATACGTGGTGGACGACCACCATAGCTGGGATGGCTGAAGCTGACGTGACTTGGACATTCTTCCAGAGTGTGTTCAAGTGGAGATATCTTGGTGTTAGATATCTTGATGAGAAGAAGCGTGAATTCATGTCTCTTACCCAAGGGAGCATGAGTGTGGCTGAGTATGAAGTGCAGTTTGTGCGACTCAGTCAGTATGCGCCTGAGCTGATACCTGATGAGCGGGCAAGGTGCGAGAGGTTCCGTTATGGCTTAGTGACGGATGTGAAAATGTATGTGCTGGCCACCGAGTATGATGATTTTGATGTGTTGGTGGGCCGAGCCAAGGACATTGAGATGAACCTGGGTTTATCTGCGAAAGGTGCTGGAGCAAGTTCTGGTAAGAGAGCTGCTGAGTATAGTTCCGGAGGTGGACGGAACAAGAGGGGACGTGATCAGAAGTATCAGTCTTCAGCTAAGAGAGGTGGTGGTGCACCTGCTAGGGGAGGCAATGCTAGAGCTGATCCGAGTGCTTGTTGGATCTGTGGTTCACGTGGTCACATGAAGCGTGACTGTCCTCGTGCTGTGAGAGAGGTGCAAGCTCCTGTTGCGGCAGCTGGTAATGGGTGCTGGAATTGTGGATCCGCAGACCATTTGAGGCGAGATTGTCCTAGGTTGGCTGGTGATCAGGTGCGTGCTCCTGTTGTTGCTGCACCGTAGAGAGGTCGTGGGCGCGGCCGTGGTAATTTCCAGAGGAGGGAGGAAGGTGGCCGAGGAGTAGCTCATGTTGTGGCTATTCAGCCGGAGGGTGGAGGCTAAGCGAGGGTGTATGCTCAGCGTGAGGGAAGGAATGATGCGGATGTGATTGCAGGTACCTTCACTTTGCAATCCTTGTCATTGCTTTCTTTGATAGATTCTGGATCTACGCATTCATACATTTTGCGTGAGCATGCTGAATTGCTTGGTTTGCCTGTTGAGTCTTTGGATGTTGGTGTTCGTGTCACTAGTTCTTTTGGTGAGACTGTTGTGACTCGGAAGCTTTATAGAAGGTGTCCCTTGGTTGTTCAAGAACATGTTTTTCATGTTGATCTTATGGAGTTACCTTTTTATGGCTTTGATGTAATCCTTGGTATGGATTGGCTTGCTGAGCATCATGCTATTGTGGATTGTGAAAACAAGCGAGTTTCGCTTAAGCTTGCGGATGATTATGAAGTTGTTGTGGTTGGTGAGAATGTGAAGTTTCTTGCCAATGTGGTGTCTACCTTGGAGGCGAGCAGGATGCTGAGGCAAGGTTGCGAAGCCTATCTAGCTTTTGTGATGAATCCTAGCTCTAAAGAGTTGAGGGTGCAAGATATCAGAGTTGTGAAGGAGTTTCCTGGTGTTTTTCCTGAGGAGTTGCCTGGGTTACCTCCTAACCGCGAGGTGGAGTTTGGAATTGAGCTGTATGAGAATACAACTCCTGTGTCCATTACTCCCTATAGAATGGCACCTAAGGAGCTGAAAGAGTTGAAGACGCAGTTGCAAGAGTTGCTTGATCGTGGTTTCATCCGGCCGAGTGTGTCACCTTGGGGAGCACCGGTCTTGTTTGTGAAGAAGAAGGATGGCACTATGAGAATGTGCATTGATTACCGTCAGCTGAACAAGTTGACTATCAAGAATCGGTATCCTTTGCCGAGGATTGATGATCTCTTTGATCAATTTCGGGGAGCTGTTGTGTTCTCTAAGATTGACTTGAGATCAGGGTATTATCAGTTTAAGGTGAAGGATGTGGATGTGCCTAAGACAGCTTTCAGGACAAGGTATGGGCATTATGAGTTCCTTGTGATGCCGTTTGGGTTGACAAATGCTCCTGCTGCTTTCATGGACATGATGAATCGTGTGTTTCATGAATACCTAGACAAGTTTGTTGTGGTATTCATTGATGATATCCTCGTGTACTCACGTACTGAGGAGGAGCATGAAGAGCATTTGAGGATTGCTTTGCAAGCTTTGTTGGAGAATCAGCTTTATGCTAAGCTGAGCAAGTGTGAGTTCTGGCTTAAGGAGGTGGTGTTCCTTGGGCATGTGGTCTCAGCTGAGGGGATTCGTGTTGATCCTCAGAAGATTGAGGCGGTGATGAATTGGAAGGTTCCTAAGTCTGTTCATGAGGTCCGTAGTTTCCTTGGTTTGGCGGGATACTACCGTAGGTTTGTGGATGGTTTTTCCAAGATTGCTGCTCCTTTGACGAAGCTGTTGCAAAAGGATGTTCAGTATGAGTGGACGGAAGCGAGACAGCAGGCTTTTGAGAAGCTTAAGGCGGCTTTGACGCAAGCTCCTATCTTGGTTCAGCCTGAATCAGGGAAAGAGTTTGTGGTTTACAGTGATGCATCCTATGTTGGTTTGGGGTGTGTGCTGATGCAGGAGGGTAAGGTGGTGGCTTATGCATCGCGGCAGTTGAAAGTGCATGAGCGCAATTACCCTACGCATGATATTGAGCTGGCTGCAGTGGTTTTTGCTCTGAAGATCTGGAGACATTATCTGTATGGTGAGAAGTGTACTGTGTACACAGATCACAAGAGTTTGAGGTATCTGATGTCTCAGAAGGAGTTGAATCTTAGGCAGCGACGTTGGTTGGAGTTGCTCAAGGATTATGATCTGACGATTGAGTATCATCCTGGAAAAGCTAATGTTGTTGCGGATGCCTTGAGTAGGAAAGTAGCTGTTGAGTTGAGGGCTATGTTTGCTAGCTTGAGCATATCGCAAGATGGTGGTCTTGTTGCTGAGTTGCAGGTGAAACCATCTTTGGTTCAGTTGATCAAGGATAAGCAGTTGCTGGATGATTCCTTGGTGTCTCATGTTCAGGATATCGCGGAGGGTAGACCTTCGGATTTCTACTTTAATGATGATGGTGTGTTGTGTTTTGGGAGTCGGATAGTAGTGCCTGCTGATGCTGAGTTGAGACGTGCTATTCTGACTGAAGGTCATAGTAGTCCTTTTGCTATGCACCCGGGTAGTACTAAGATGTATCGTGATCTTCGTGATGAGTACTACTGGGTGGGTTTGAAGAAAGATGTTGCGGAGTTTGTTAGCAAGTGTGTGGTATGTCAGCGAGTTAAGGCTGAGCATCAGTTTCCTTCAGGGTTGTTGCAACCGTTGAAAATCCCTGAGTGGAAGTGGGAAAGGGTTACCATGGATTTTGTATCTGGTTTACCTTTGTCTCCCTCGAAGAAGAATTCGGTGTGGGTGATTGTGGATCGCCTAACGAAGTGTGCGCATTTCTTGCCTGTGCATACCACGTTTTCTTTGGATAAGTTGGCAGAGCTGTACATTGCTGAGATTGTGCGGCTGCATGGTGTGCCTAAGTCGATTGTGTCGGATAGGGATCCGAGGTTCACATCGCGTTTCTGGCAGTGTTTGCATCAAGCTCTGGGTACAAGGTTGCATTTCAGTACATCCTATCATCCTCAGTCGGATGGTCAGTCTGAGCGAGTTATCCAGATTTTGGAGGATATGTTGAGGTGCTGCGTGATTGAGTTCCAAGGTTCTTGGGAGAAGCATCTGCCTTTGGTTGAGTTTGCTTATAACAACAACTATCAGGCAAGTATACAGATGGCACCTTATGAGGCTTTGTACGGGAGGAAGTGTAGGACTCCTCTTTGTTGGGCTGAAACTGGTCAAAAGTTGGTTTCGATGTCGGCTTTGTTGAAAGGGACCACAGAGAAGGTAAAGCTCATTTGTGAGCGGTTGAAGGCTGCCTATGATCGGCAAAAGTCTTACGCGGATTTGAAGCGTAAGGAGATAGAGTATGCGGTGGGTGACCGTGTGTTCTTGAAGGTTTCGCCTTGGAAGAAGGTGATGCGGTTTGGCCGGAAGGGCAAGTTGAGCCCTAGGTACATTGGACCATATGAGGTGGTTGAGCGTGTGGGTCCTATTGCGTATCGGTTGAGGTTACCTCAGGAGTTGGAGAAGATTCATGATGTGTTCCATGTCTCTATGCTCCGGAGGTATAGATCTGATCCTTCGCATTTGATGCCTGTGGAGGAAGTGGTTTTGAATCCGGATTTGACCTATGATGAGGAACCGGTGAAGGTTCTGGATTCGGATAGCAAGGTTCTTCGTGGCAAGACCATTGAGTTGGTGAAGGTGCTGTGGAAGCATCGAGGTGTTGAGGAAGCCACGTGGGAGCGGAAGGAAGACATGCTGAAGCAGTTTCCTTATCTCTTTCCTTCAGGTAAATTTCGGGGACGAAATTTCTTAAGGGGGGGAGAGTTGTAACGCCCCGGTTTTGGGCTTAGGAGTTTTGGGCGTTGACCGGTTTGGTCAAAGTGCTGTTCGAATCTAAGAGGGTGAATTTAGGAAAGCCTAGTTCGGGTTGCATTAAAAATATGGAAAAATGTTCTAAAATCATCTTTTAATATATATAAATGAACTGTGAAATCAATTTTGAAAAATGAGGTTTGGAAGGGTGAAATTTTGGCTAGTGACCAAAATGTAATTTTTGAAAGTTGCGTGACTGTTTTATAAAGGATTGAAACTTTGAATCTTTAAGGAGCTATTTACCCAAAGGGAGTTTCTCCAGATTTTTCTAAGATATTTTAATGATTAATTCTGGTTTTCAAGCTAAAGAAAAGTGGAGGGAAAATCATTTTGGCTATTTTGTAACTAATTTCTCATATTTTCCAATTTTTCTTTTCTCTCATTTTCTCTCAACCCAAACACTTTCTCTCCAGAGATTTCCTTCTGATTTTGTCACTCATTTCTCTCTTTTCAATCTTCTTTTGATTTCTAATCATCACATCAACAAAACCTCTCAATTTGCAATTTGATTCTTCAAGCTTTTTGGCTCTAAAAGAGGAGAAACTCAAGTTTGGAGGTAAGAACGTCCTTCTCCTCTGAACTTCAAGTTCTTTAATGAAATTCCTAAGTTCTCAATCCTTAATTGATGTTTTATAAATGGCTTTTAAGATTGTTTAATGGATCTTGGCTTAAAATGCAAGATTTGGTGTGTTTTTGATGAAATTTCGTTGGATCTGTTCAAGCAGTGTTTTAAGGTGTTAAAATGATGATTAATGAATGTTAATTTGATAAGGAATTGAGTTTTGATTAATGCAATCCCGGATAGGTTGAATTTCCTAAGTTTAGCTTATGATTCTTGGTTGTTTTTGAGGTGATCTTGTGGATCTGGTGTTGCTGGAGGTATAAGGATGTTGTTAGGTTCTTTTTAGATGTTAAATGATGTTAAAGGATGTTAGGTTTTGATGGTTAATGGCTGGGCTTTGTTGAGAAGTGGTTTGGATGCATTTTCGGTTGTGTTTGGTGGCCGAAAATGGAGTGTGGATGAGAGCAGCGAGTTTAGGTGCTTTCATTGAAGCAATTAATGCATGATGATGCATTAACCTACTGTTTTAATGTGTTAAAATATGGGAGTCATCTTTGGATCCAAGTGGTGGTGATTCGGAGGCTTGATTTGGTGCTTCGGCAAGAGGCGAAGTGGAATCGGTGAGTGAAATTGGGTTTTCGGCTTTGAAACCAATGTCTTGGGAGCTTAGTTTAAGTCTAAACCACTTTGCTAAGCTCAAGTGTAAGTTTTCGGAAATACTCTCTAGTGGTGGCCATGATTTGATTGTTGTGCAATGTGGTTTATTGCATGTTTTAAATTCTGTTTTGAAAGCATGATTTAGCATGGTTAATGCTGTTTTTGTAAGCCATATGTTGAAGGAAGCTCAAGGTAAGAGTTCCTTGTTTTTGAACATTGATTAAATGTGGTTTGATGCTTTTAAATGCATGATGAATATGGCTTGGTTTAATGCTTTAAAACAGTGGATAAATTGATGATAATGATGTATATTGGCAAGTGATGTTTTGTAAAGGTTAAGGTCACTAAGGTGGTTAAAGGTCCTTGAGTGAGCCTTGTTTACTTAAGAACATCAAGGTGGTTAAAAGTCCTTGGATGATTCTTGTTACGGACACAAAGGTGTTTAAAAGTCCTTGTGTGATCCTTTCCAAGGTGTTTAAAAGTCCTTGGGGTCAAGGTGTTTAAAAGTCCTTGAGGTGATTTATATCATGGTGTTTAAAAGTCCATGGCCAAGGTGTTTAAAAGTCCTTGGGGTCAAGGTGTTTAAAAGTCCTTGATGTGAAACTTGATACGGACACAAAGGTGGTTAAAAGTCCTTGTGTGGTCCTTTCTATGGTGTTTAAAAGTCCATAGGCCAAGGTGTTTAAAAGTCCTTGGGGCCAAGGTGTTTAAAAGTACTTGGGGTGAAAGTTGATGAACTTGTTTTTAAAGAAATGAAATGTATCACTTGTGGCCAATATGACATGTAATGATATGAAGCATGAGATGCTTGTTTAAAGATTGCTTTTGAGCATGTGTAAATGATGATTTGAAGCATGATTTATAAAGTGTTTTTATAAATGCATTATTGAATGGTTTATTGAGCATTCCTCACTAAGCTTTTGCTTACGCTCTCTCTTTGTTTTCTCAAATCAACAATGCAGAACATTAGAGTACTTTGAGGGCAGCAAGGAAGGCAAGCATTCAAGTGGAAGTAAAGCTCAAAGTATGGAAGGTTTTCTTAAGTACATTTAGCTTTTGGTAATTTGGCAATGGGGGACCTATGTGTATGTTTTGGGAGATGTTTTGAACTCCCCAAGTATGTTTTAGGTTGTTGAGAATGCTGGTTTTTGTAATTGGTCTTTATATGCTTGAATTGGAAGTTTATGCTTGAGTGGTTGCTTGTGTAGGAAGCATGCCTATAGATTTGGGGCTTTCCATATATGCTGATGTTTTGATGAATTGTTGATGCAAATATGTCTCATATATGTTGAATAGCATGCTGGTAAAGTTTGGTGGCATTTGGAGCATGTATGGATGTTTAATTGCATGTTTATGTATGCATTTTGGGGCAATCTGTGCAGGGTGTTTCGGAACATCACCTATCGTTTCGGAACGGGTGCCTTAAACAAGCCCAGGCGTCCGAAACGGGAGGGACCGTTCCGAAACGGATAGGCTACTGTCTGCCCTCGTTTCGGTACGCGTTGTGAAACGGCCCCGCGTTTCGAAACGGGCTGTCTCCCGTTTCGGAACGGGTGACCGTTAGGGGCTGACATTGGTAGTTAAATGTTTTGAAATGTTTGCAATTTGGTCCTGAATCTTGTTTGTGCAATTGTATGAGTTTGGAAAGTCCTTTTGAGCTGGAATTTCACAGAGAAGCATGAAACCTGATTAATTTCAAGTTGGTAACTTTATTTTGGGCTAAGTCCTTATAATTATCAGAATTTTCAATTTGGTCCCTAAAGTTGTAAAATTTTCAATTGGGTCCCTGTTTGATCTCTGATGTTTATGATCTTTGAGTATGCTGTTGTATGATCATATCTAAGGATTAATATGCATCTAGACAAGTTTAAAAAGAAAAAAAGGGTCGTTAATCAAGGTTGACTTTCGGGTTGACTTTGGTTTTCCCCGTGTGACTTTCTTAATTCGGGTCAACCGTCTAGGCCGGGTTAAGGGGGTTACATGTTTCCATTTCACCTGTCAAGACAACGAAAGTTGCAAAAGTAGTGACCCGCTGCGGCCGCGTGACAGGGTTGTAGCCTACCGCCCACCATACCCGCCGAGGCAACATATCGTGGCAACACGAAACAACTCAGTCCTTTTACAACGCAGTTTCACCCTAAGTGGCAGCATAACCCTGTATGCTCTATCAACCTAAATCACCTCCTTTATTACTTGTGTTCTCATTTATTTTTCACCTCAACAATCAATTCACTTGTGTTTTTATTTTACCTTGTACAGGGACTACAAAACGAAACTAGCTGTCCAATCCTCGTGGGATTCGACATCTTTTATACTATAACTTAGCAAGAGTCTGCACTTGTGCTGTCACAAAAAGGGAACACCTACACGCCCTACAAATGGCCTCGGTGTTTCGGAACAGTGGGGTCTGTTCTGGAACATTTTCCCTCTGTGAACCATCGTACCGAAACATGTCTTGAGGAGTTTCAAAACGAACACACATATCGGAATGGTCAGCTATGTTTCGAAACGACCGTTTCGATACGGGGCATTCTATTCCGAAACGTTTGACCGTTGAACCTGCTTTTGAATTGCTCTGAATTCCTATTTCTTATGTTTTGGTCCCTGTTTGCCTTGTATGCAATTGGATGGGTTCTAAATGTCGTTTTTAGATGAGATTTCACCGAGAAGTATGGAATGAATCTAATTAAAGATTGGAAATCTGAATTTTCCGTTAACCCTTATAATTTACCAGAATTACAAAATAGTCCCTAAACCTTAATTGGCTTTAATCGATGGGAAATTGTGTTGATGTTTTATCCGCTTCTTGTGTACGTACATATAGGAACCTGAGTTGCATCTAGACAAGAAAAAAAGGTCGTGGATTTTCCTAAAGCTTGCGGATGATTACGAAGTAGTAATCGTGGGCGAGAATGTGAAGTTCTTGTCTAACATAATTTTGGTTCTTGAAGCGAGTTGAATGATGGAGTTGGGGTGCGAAGCTTTCTTGGCGTATGTGATGATTCCTGGCACGAAGGAAGTGCGTATGTAAGACATACAAACTGTATGTGAGTTTCCAGGTGTCTTTCCGGAAGAGTTGCTTGGGTTGCCACCAAACCGAGACGTTGAGTTTGGTATAGAGTTGTATGAGAATACGACTCTGGTGTCCATTGCTCCTTATCGCGTGATACCTAAGGAGTTGAAGACGCAGCTTCAAGAGTTGCTTGACTGAGCATTTATAAGGCCGAGTATTTCACCTTGGGGTGCACCAGTATTGTTTGTGAAGAACAAGGATGGTACCATGCATATGTGCATTGATTATCGACAACTGAACAAGTTGACGATGAAGAACAAGTACCCTTTGCCAAGGATCGATGATTTATTTGACCAGTTTCGTGGTGCTTCGATGTTATCAGAGATAGATATGAGGTATGGGTATTATCAGCTTAAGGTTAAGGATGTGGACGTACCTAAGACAACTTTTTGGACGAGGTACAGCCATTATGAGTTCTTGGTGATGCCGTTTGGTTTGATGAACGCACCGGCAGCATTCATGGACATGATGAATAGGGTTTTCCATGAGTTTTTGGATCAGTTTGTGGTAGTGTTTATCGATGATATTCTCGTGTATTCTCGTACCAAGGAGGATCATGATAGGCACTTGAGAATTGTGTTGCAAGTGTTGTTGGAAAATCAGTTTTATGCTAAGCTGATTAAGTGTGAATTTTGGCTCAAAGAAGTGGTTTTTCTTTGACATGTGGTGTCGGCCGAAGGTATCTGAGTTGATCCACACAAGGTTGAGGCGGTGGTGATTTGGAAGATGCCTAGGTAAGTGACGGAAGTGCGTAGTTTCCTTGGGTTGGCAGGTTACTACCGAAGGTTTGTCGAAGGTTTCTCTAAGATTGTTGCTCCTTTGACTAAGTTGTTGCAAAATAATGTTCGTTTTGAGTGGACGGATGTTAGGCAGCAGATTTCGAAAAGTTTAAGGAAGCTTTGAAGCAAGCTCTAGTCTTGTTTCAACCAGAATCGGGTAAGGAGTTTGTAGTCTATAGCGATGCATCATATGTTGGTTTGAGTTGTGTGTTGATGCATGGTAGGAAGGTTGTGGCTTATCCGTCCAGACAGTTGAAGGTGTATGAGCGCAACTCGGCTACGCATGATATTGAGCTCACGACTGTGGTTTTTGCTTTGAAGATTTGGAGACACTACCTTTATGGTGAAAGGTGTGTGGTTTATAGCGACCATAAGAGTTTGAAGTATCTTATGTCTCAAAAAGAGTTGAATCTTAGGCAATGAAGATGGTTGGAGTTGCTTAAGGATTACGATCTGACCATCGATTATCATCCAGGTAAGGCTAATGTTATGGCCAATGCTTTGAGTAAAAAGGTGGTTGTATAGCTAAGAGTTATGTTTGCTCGTTTGAGTATATCGTGTGATGGTGGATTGATAGCCCAGTTGCAGGTGAAACCTTCTTTGATTCAGTTGATTATGAAAAAGCAATTGTTGGATGATTCGTCGGTGCCTCATGTTCAGGATATAGCTAATGGTAAGGCTACAGATTTTTGTTTTAATGATGATGGGGTTCTATATTTCAAAAGTCGAATAGTGGTGCCGGAAGATGTTGAGTTGAGGCGCACTATTTTAACTGAGGCTCATAGGAGTCCTTTTGCTATTCACCCTGGTAGTACTAAGATGTATCTTGGCTTGAAGGATGAGTACTATTGGGTGTGTTTGAAAAGGATGTGGCTGATTTTGTAAGCAAGTGTGTGGTTTGCCAACGGGTGAAGGCTGAGCATCAGTTTCCTTCCAATTTGTTACAGCCTTTGAGGATACCGGAGTGGAAATGGGAAAGGATTACGATGGATTTCGTGTCCAGGTTGCCTTTGACACCATCAAAGAAGAACTCAGTGTGGGTGATTGTGGATCGTCTTACGAAGTGTGCACATTTCTTTGTTGTGCATACTACGTATACGTTGGATAAGTTGACTAAGTTGTATATTGCTGAGATTGTGCGTTTACACGGTGTGCCCAAGTCCATAGTGCCGGATAGAGATCCATGGTTCACATCCAGGTTTTGGGAATGTTTACACCAGGCGTTGGGTACGCGGTTGAATTTTAGTACTTCATATCATCCTCAGTCGGATGGGCAGTCAGAGCGAGTTATCCACGTGATGAAGGATATGTTGCGATGTTGTGTGATTGATTTCAAAGGTTCTTGGGAGAAGCATCTGTTGTTGGTTGAGTTTGCTTATAATAACAATTTTCGGGCAAGGATTCAAATGGCACTGTATGAGGCCTTGTATGGGAGGAAGTGTAGAATGCCTCTTTGTTGGGCTGAGGCAAGGCAAAAGTTGATTTCCTTGCCGGATATGCTCAAGGGAACAACTGAGAAGGTAAAAGCTCATATGTGAGCGGTTGAAGGCTGCATCGTAACGTCAGAAGTCTTACGCAGATTTAAAGCATAAGGAAATTGAGTTTGCGGTTGGAGATCCCGTGTTTCTTAAGATATCACCTTAGAAGAAGGTGATAAGGTTCGGACGTAAGGGGAAGCTTAGTCTGAGGTTTATTGGACCTTATGAGGTTATGGAGCGAGTTGGTCATGTGGCTTATCGGTTGAGGTTGCCTCCCGAGTTGGAAAAGATCCATGATGTGTTTCATGTATCTATGTTGCGGAGATATAGATCAAATCCTTCGCATGTGATACCGATTGAGGAAATTGAGTTGAATCCGGATTTTTCTTATGATGAGGAACCGGTGAGAATTCTTTTATTCAAGTAGCAAAGTTCTTCGTGGTAAGACGATTGAGCTTGTGAAGGTGTTGTGGCGACACAGAGGAATTGAGGAGGCCACGTGGGAAAACAAGGCAGATATGCTGAGGCAATTCTCGCATCGTTTTCCTCCAGGAAAAATTTCAAGAACGAAATTTCCTAAGTGAGGGAGAGTTGTAACGCCCTGGTTTTCGGCTTAGGTGTTTTGGTGAGTCGGATTGGGCCGGTGGAACTGGTGTCGGGTGTTCGAACCGTTAGAAGGTGGTTTAGGGAAATTAAGGTTTGGGATGGGATAAAAATTCCTAAAATCCTCTAAAATGATGTTTGAGAGGTTGGTAAAATCAATTTTACAAAACGGGTTTTCAATGGTGTACATTTTGGGTAGTGACCAAAATGTAAAGATTTAAAAGTTGGAAAAATGTGTTTTTCAAAAAGAGTCAAAATCTTAGAATTTTTAGGGAGCTACTTGGCAATTATACCTTTTCCCTAATTTGGCATGTGTTTTAAATGTTTATTAAATAATTAAAAAGGTTTTATTTAATTACATGTTAACTACTACAATAGTCACTTATGTTTCCCTCCAGTTCAGAGTTGGTCACTGATTTTGAAAAACGACCAGTAAGGTCAATTACGTTTTCGGGGCGCAAACTTTTGATCACTCAGTCGTTTGTTGCCATTAAACATTGACGGCTTGCTGACCTGGCAGCGAAAAAATAAGGGTAAACTACTACAGTGGCCACTAAAGTTTATCCCATGTACATTTCTGCTCCCCAATTTTAAAAAATAAACAATATAATCACTACTAAAAAGGTTTCTTTTTAATTTCACCCTTGAATTTTTAAAAATTCATTTTTCAATCCTAAAACTTTACGATCAATTAGTACAATAATATTATAAAGAATTAAATGAAAGATAGGTACCCCAAGTATACCCTTTTTAAATTTTAGGTGCCCAAATTACTCCTATTTAATAACTAAACTTTCAAATTGCTTCTATTTTTTCACTCTAGATTATTTTATTAATATTATTATAACATGACATGACATGTCATTTTTTTATTTTTAAATAAAAAATAATTTAAAATAAAATAAAATCATTTTAAGAAGTAATATTTTTTAAAATGTTTTAAATTTAATAATAATAAAATTGGTTTTATTTTTTTAATTATTTTTGATTTAACAATAATAAAAAATGACATATCATGATGATAATAATAATAATAATAATAATAATAATAATAATAATAAATAATCCATAGTGAAAAATATGAGCAATTTGAAAGTTTAGTAATAATAATAATAATTTGGGCATCTATTTTTCATTTAAGCATTTATAATATTATTGTACTAATTGATTGTAAAGTTTTAGGGTTGAAAAATAAATTTTTAAAAATTCAAGGGTTAAATTATAAGGAAACCTTTTCAATAGTGACCATAATGTTTATTTTTTAAATTAGAGAACATAAATGTACATGAGATAAACTTTAGTGGTTTCCAGTAGTTTACCCTTATTTTTTCGCAGCCAGGTCAGCAAGCCGTCAATGTTTAACGGCAACAAACTGCAGAGTGACCAAAAGTTTACGCCCTCAAAGTGTAAGTGACCTTACTGGTCGTTTTTCAAAATCGTTGACCAACTCTGTACTGGGGGAAATATAAGTGACTATTCCAGTAGTTAACCCTTTAATTAATTAAGGAGAGTTAGTTAATCGGTTAACAAAATTTTTGACAAGCTTTTCATTTCTCACTTTCACTTCAGCCAAACACTCTCCCCTTTCTCTCAATTTTCTAGAAATCTTTTTCTCTCAAATCCTCTTTGATTTCTTCCATATTGATTTCTTCTATTTTCCTTCAAGTTTCTTCAAGCAAATCTTACCAAATTAGATGAGAAGCAAGGATTGGAGGTAATTTTTGTGCTAACCCTCTAATCTAGGTTCTTTAATGAAATTCCAAAGATACTAGACTCTTTAATACTGATTTTGATTATGGTTTTGTTGTTAGATTGATAAACTCTTGAAATATTAATTGAAAAATGGATTTTAATGTGATTTTCGAAGTTCGATTTAAATGGCTGGTTTGAGATTGTTTCTAAATGAGTTTTGAAAGGTTTTTGGTGTTAAAGTGGAGTCTTAATCATATAGATCCCGAAATCCTTGAGATCTTTGGTTTTAGAAGTGTTTTTAGGTGAGTTTTTGGGGTGTTCTTAAGGTATTAGAGTTGTTGGAGGTATAATGATAGTTTTAGGTTGTTTTTGGATGTTGATTAATGCCTAAAATGCTTTGGATGATTTGGGTAATGGCTGGGCTGAGGTTAAAGGTTAATCGATTGATTTTTTAGTTGTTTCGGATGTGTGTTTTGGTGCTTTAGAGCAGGGCTGCGGGATTTCTTGTGCGTGCTGGAGTTTTGGATGCATTTTAATGCACTGAACCTCTTTTTTGATGTGTTAAAAACAAGTGATGATATTCCGGAAGCACACGAAGTGTTTTTGGAGGCTTCGGACGATCGGTAGTTGCATCGGCAAGCGTGGTTTCACGTGTCGGTGAGTGGAACTTGGCTTTCCAGCAAGGGAACGTTTTAGAAAAGGTTTTGGGAACTTAGTAAGAGCGTGAAACGCTTTACTAAGTTCTGAAGTAAGTAAAGTAAATTTTACTCTCAAATTGTGCTAGTTTTGGACCAATGGTTGCACTTGATTTTACTTTCAGTAACCTTCTATTTTAAAGCATGTTTTGAATGTATAAAATGTGTTTGATGATGACATGTGGTTTAAGGATGCACTAGGTAAGTAATACTTGTATTCATGTATTAATGCATGAGATTTGAAGCATGGTTTAATGCTTGATTTATGGCTTATCATGAATGCTATGTAAAAACAGTGAGTTATGCATGAGGTATGGGTTATATTGGCAAGTGATGTTAAATAAAAGGTTTTATAAATGAAATCGTATATAGTTAGTCTGCTATAGGATTGAGTGCAATATAAACAAGTCGCCCTGGATGTTGAAGGGTTGTGATTGTACCGAATATTCCATCCAAGTACCCTAACGATTAAGGATTGTTTAAGGTTGCAACGGTTGAGGGTAGCTCCCGGGTGTGAACCTTGTGTGTGTCCCGTCTCTCGTTAGTGGATTATACATCTACCGATGAGTGGTGTTGAAGGGTTGTGATTGTACTGAATAATCCACCACGGGTGTCACAACGATGGAGCGTCGCTCTCGTGTGTGATCCTTGAAATGTCGTTAGAGTGTATAAAGGGTGTGGGACAACCCTTGGTAATCCATGTATCCGATATATGTTTTTTAGATTGTTTTTTATCACTTGCGAGCCAATATAATGAAATGAATTATTGTGGAAAATGATGTTAATGCATATTTTGAAAGATGCATGTTTTGGTTTAAGCTTAGCATAATGGTGTTTATGCTTGGAATGCTTGGAAAATGAGTAGCAATGGTTTAATTGCTGAATTTATATGAATCATGTTGCATGAAGTTCAATACAATGAGATTGATGGAAAAGTGCATGTTTTGGCAAGAAAGGCATAATGGTTTCGAAAGAATGAAATATGGTTTTTAGCATTGATGATGTATGTGGTTTTGAGTAATCTTCACTAAGATTGTATACTTATTCTCTCTTTGTTCATCAATGCAGATAATTAGACTTCGGAGGCAGCATCTTCAAGGGTATCTTCCAAGACATTTGCTAAAAGTATGTTGTGATCTTGAACTAGTGTAATAAGGGCAATGGGGGTGTCCAATGCTTTGAATGTTGTTAGTTTGGTATTTTCTGGTTTTGTGCAAGTTTGAGATGCATATTTGGTCTTGTAAATGGCCTTTGAGTTTTGTTTTATGCTTGTATTTGGATTTTAGCCTTTTGGGGCTTTTAACTTTTAGGAAGCATGCCTTTAGTTCAATTTCTTCCGAGAATGATGCTATGTTGTTGCTTTTGCTTTGTATAAGTTGTCTTTGATGAGTATTTAAGTTGCCTATATGTTAGGGCATGTGTCGGGATGGTTTCGAGGGTTAAAATTAACTTAAACAAGCTTTTTAGAACATTGTAGGAACAGGTGTTTCTAAAATCCTTTGCCTGTTTCGAAACGGTGGCCTGAAATGGCCTTGGTGTTTCGGTATAGTGGGGTCTATTTCGGAACATTTTGCCTCTGTGAACCATCGTACCGAAACAAGTCTTGAGGAGTTTCGAAATGAACCCGTATATCGAAATGGTCAGCTATGTTTCGAAACAGCCGTTCCGATACGGGGCATTATGTTCAGAAATGTTTGATCGTTGAACCTGGTTTTGAATTTCTCTGAATTCATGTTTCTTATGTTTTGGTCCTTGTTTGCCTTGTATGCAATTGGATGGGTTCTAGATGTCGTTTTGCGCTGAGATTTCACCGAGAAGCATGTAATGAATCTAATTAAAGATTGGAAACCCGAATTTGTTGTTAACCCTTATAATTTATCAAAATTACAAAATGGTCCCTAATCCTTAATCGGCTTTAATCGATAGGCAATGGTGTTGATGTGATATCCGCTCCTTTTGTATGTACACGTAGGAACCTATGTTGCATCTAGACAAGATAAAAAGAAAAAAGGTCGTTTATTGAGGTAAACCTTCCCGATTTACGTTAATATTCCATGTGTGATCCGTTCGTTTCGGCCTATCGGTCAGGCCGGATTGATGAGGTTACAGATTCGCTGCAATGTTAAACACAAAGGAACCTAATTTGCATCTAGACAAGATAAAGAAAAAAATAGGGTTGCTTATTTAGGTAATCCTTCCTGGTTTACTCCAATATTCCCCGTGTGACATGTTCAGATTAGTCTACCGGGTCGAGGCTGTTGCATGTTGTAGCTGTTCATCCTGAGGGTGGTGGTCCTTTGAGGGTGTATGCACATCGCGAGAGACGTAATGACACTGATGTGATTGCATGTACTTTCACTTTGCAATCCTTATCATTGTTATCTTTGATTGATTTTGTCTATACGCATTCATATATTTTGAGTGAGCATGCACATTTGCTTGATATCCCTGTTGAGATGTTAGATGTGGGAATGCAAGTAACTAGTTCCTTTTGTTAAACTGTTGTTAGGAGAAGATTTTTTAGAGGATGTCCTTTATTTGTTCAAGGTCATGTGTTTGTAGTTGATTTAATGGAGTTTCCTTTCTATGGTTTTGATGTAATCCTTGGGATGGATTGGTTGACCGAACATAGGGATATGATTGATTTTGATGCTAAGCAAGTTACCTTGAAACTTGCTGATGATTACAAAGTGGTAATCGTAGGCGAGAATATGAAATTCTTGTCCAATGCAATTTCGGCTCTTGAAGCGAGTCGTATGATGGAGTTGGTTTGTGAAGCTTTCTTAGCTTATGTGATGAATCCAGGATCGAAAGAAGTGCATGTGCAGGACATACGTAGGGCATGTGAGTTTTCGAGTGTGTTTCTGGAGGAATTACCTGTATTGCCGCCGAGTAGAGAGGTTGAGTTTGGCATTGAGTTGTATGTAAATACGACTCCAGTGTCTATTTCTCCCTATAGAATGGCACCTAAGAAGTTGAAGGAGCTGAAGACGCAACTTCAGGAGTTGCTAGATCGAGGGTTTATTAGACCTAGTTTTTCGCCTTGGGTGCACCAGTCTTTTTTGTGAAGAAGAAAGATGGCACGATGCGTATATGTATAGATTATTGACAACTGAACAAGTTGACGATTAAGAACATGTATCCTCTGCCAAGTATTGATGATTTGTTTGATCAGTTTCGAGGTGCTTCAATGTTTTTTAAAATTGATTTGAGGTATGGATATTATCAATTGAAGGTAAAGGATGTGGATGTACCTAAGACAACTTTTCGTACAAGGTACGAACATTATGAGTTTTTGGTGATGCCTTTTGGTTTGACTAATGCACCGACCACATTTATGGACATGATGAATTGAGTGTTCCATGAGTTTTTGGATCAGTTCGTGGTTGTGTTTATTTATGATATTCTCGTGTACTCTCGGACTTAGAGGGATCATGATAAGCATTTGAGAATCGTGTTGCAAGTGTTGTTAGAAAATCGGCTTTATGCAAAGTTGAGTAAGTGCGAGTTTTGACTCAGAGAAGTTGTCTTTCTTGGACATGTGGTGTCGGTTGAAGGTATCCAGGTTGATCAACATAATATTGAGGTAGTGATGAATTGGAAGTCCCATATGTCGGTTCATGAGGTGCGTAGTTTCCTTGGTTTGACGGGATACTATCGTAGGTTCGTGGATGGTTTTTCAAAGATTTTTCTCCTTTGAAAAAGTTGTTACAAAAGGACGTTAAGTTTGAGTGGATGGAGGTTAGGCAGCAAGCTTTTGAGAAGATGAAGGAAGCTTTGACGCAAGCTCCTGTCTTGATTCAACCTGAATCAGGTAAAGAGTTTGTAGTTTATAGCGATTCATCCTATGTTGGTTTGGGATGTGTGTTAATTCAAGAAGGTAGAGTGGTAGCTTATGTATCTCGACAGTTGAAGGTGCACGAGCGTGATTACCCTACGCAAGATATCGAGTTGGCTGCGATGGTGTTTGCCTTGAAAATCTAGAGGCATTACCTTTATGGTGAAAAGTGTAGGATTTACATAGACCATAAGAGTTTGAAGTATTTGATGACGCAAAAAAGTTGAATCTTAGGCAACGAAGGTGGTTGGGGTTGCTTAAAGGTTATGATTTGACAATCGAGTAGCATCCAGGGAAGGCTAATGTTGTGGTCGATGCTTTGAGTAGGAGGGTGGATGTAGAGTTGAGGGCGATGTTTTCTCGGTTGAGTATATCGTGTGATAGTGAGCTGATCGCTGAGTTACAAGTGAAACCTTCCTCAGTTCAGTTGATTAAAGAAAAGTAATTGTTTGAATATTCTTTGGTGCCTCATGTTCAGGAAATAGATGATGGTAATGCAAGAGATTTTTGTTTCAATGATTATGGTGTTTTATGCTTTAAAAGTCGAATAGTTGTGCCAGAGGATGTTGAGTTGAGGCGCACTATTTTGACTGAGGCTCATAACAATCCTTTTGCTATGCATCCTAATAGTACAAAGATGTATCGTGGGTTGAATGACGAGTAGTATTGGGTTGGTTGAAGAAGGATGTTGCTGAATTTGTGAGTAAGTGTATGGTTTGTAAGCGCGTGAAGGCTGAGCATCAATTTCCTTATGGGCTATTGCAACTTTTGATGATATCGGAATGGAAGTGGGAGAGGATTATGATGGATTTCGTGTCTGGTTTGCCTTTGACTCCGACAAAGAAGAACTCTATTTAGGTGATAGTAGACCGTCTTACAAAGTGTGCACATTTCTTAGTTGTGCATACAACGTACACGTTACATAAGCTGCCAGAGTTGTACATTGATGAGATTGGGAGGTTGCATGGTGTACCTAAATCCATAGTGCCGAATAGAGATTTGAGGTTTACGACGAGGTTTTGGGAGTGTCTACACCAAGCGTTGGGTACACATTTGAATTTCAGTACCTCGTATCATCCTCAGACGGATGGACAATTTGAGCGAGTTATCCAAGTGCTTGAGGTTATGTTGAGGTGTTGTGTTATAGATTTCCAAGGTTCTTGAGAGAAACAATTGCCTTTGGTAGAGTTTGCCTATAATAATATCCTTCAAGCGAGTATACAAATGGCTCTGTATGAAGCCTTGTATGGGAGGAAATGTAGAACGCCTATTTTGTTGGCGGAAACGGGGCAAAAGTTGATTTTCTTGCCAGATTTGCTTAAGGAAACGATGGAGAAGGTAAAGCTTATTTGTGATCAGTTGAAGGCAACATCGAATCGTCAAAAGTCTTACACGGATTTAAAACATAAGGAGATTGAATTTGAGGTTGGAGATCGTGTGTTCTTGAAAGTGTCACCTTGAAAGAAGGTGATGAGGTTTGGACGTAAGGGTAAGCTTAGTCCAAGGTTTATTGGACCATATGAGGTGGTGGATCGTGTTGGTCCTGTTGCGTATCGGTTGAGGTTGCCTCGCGAGTTGGAAAAGATTCATGATGTGTTTCATGTTTCAATGTTACGAATGTATAGGTTCGATCCATCTCATGTTATGCTTGTTGAGGAGATTCAGTTGAATCCGGATTTCTCTTATGATTAGGAACCTATTGGGATTCTTGATTCTAGTAGCTAAGTTCTTTGTGGAAAGACGGTTGAACATGTAAAGGTGTTGTGGCGACATCGAGGAGTTGAGGAGACCACGTGGGAAGGCAAGGCAGACATGTTGAAGCAGTTTCCGCACCTTTTTCCTTCAGGTAAATTTTGAGGACGGAATTTCCTAAGTGGGGGAGAGTTGTAACGCGCCGATTTTGGGCTTAGAATTTAGTTGGGTTCGGCTAAGAGGTTAGGGTGAACCGGTTCGAGTGAGTTATTCTAGTTTCGGGATAACTTTGAAATAAATGGTTTTTTAGGGAGATAAAATATGGAAAATATTTTATAATATTAAAATAATGTTTTGAATGTTTTGGAGAGTTCAATTTGGTTAAATTTGACTGATTTTATTGGAATTTTGAAAACGGTGACTAATTTGTAAAAATTGCAAATTTTGTTTTAATGACTAAACTGAAGAGGGCCAAAATTTAGAATCCTTGGGGATCTATTACACCAATGTGTTATCAGCTATTCCCTTGATTTTGTATTTTAAATGACTCAATTAATTGATTACTTAAATGTGAAGTGATAAAAAGGATTTTTAAAAGGCTAAAGATTTTATTACGTAACTTTTCTCTCAACTTTCCTAGCAGCCAAACTACCTTTTCATCACTAAAGTCTCTAGAGATTTATCTCATTTCATCTACTTTTGATTTCTATATGATGCCCATGGATTTCTACATCAACTAGCTAAAGTTTTCTTGAAAGGATTTCTTCAAAATCATTGCAAATCAAGGGGAAAGCTTGTGTTAGAGGTGATCGTTCTTTTCTCCCCTCTAATCAAGGTTTTTTATTGAAATCCCCAAGTCTTTGGATCTCAAATTATGTTTAATAACAAGATTTTATAATTTAATTGATGAAAATGGCTAAATCAAGTTTTGGAAGGTGATTTCTCAAGATTTTCGTTATGGCACTGTTTTGATTGATTTGAGATTGATTTTAATCATGATTTGGATGTTAAATGATGTTAAAATAAAGTTTTTATAATGGTAATCCCGAAATGAGTTGGATATCAAATTATTATATTGTTAGATTTGGTGGTTTTGTGGTATTTGGGTGAAATCTGAGTTGCTGGAGGTATAAGGATATAATTAGGTTAATTTTGGATGTTGATTGATGACTAAAATTGGATGGAAATGTTAGATTGTGGCTGGGCTGAGTTTAGAGAGTGATTGAAGGTGATTTTTGTTGTTTCGGGTGGTCGTTTTGGTGTTTTTGGGTAGAGCGGCGAGTTAGCTTAGGTTGCTGGAGGTTTTAATGCATGGTTATGCATTAATCCTCTATTCTTGTGTGGCATAAACATGGGAGAAAACATCGAAAGTAATCGATGAAGTTCTGGGAGCTTCGGACGCTTGATTTCGCGTAGGTGAATCTTGGTTTCGCGAGTCGGTGAGTGAGAACGTGATTTCCAGTTTTGAAACACTTTAAAGGTGGTTTTGGGAACTTAGTGTAAGCTTGAAACGCTTTACTAATTTCGGAAGTAAGTAAAAAGAATTTCTCCCTCAGATTGTGCTACTATGAGTTTGTGGATGCACTTGATTTTAAATGCATGTACCTATTGTTTAAACCATGATTTTAAGTAAGCGATTTACTGTTTTTGATGCTATGTTGATGAAGGATGCACATGATAAGTGATCCTCGTAAGTATATGCTTATACTTGTATCTTGAAGCTTGGTTTGATGCTTGGAAATGTGGTTTATTGATAATGCTTTGAAAACTGTGAGTTTTATGTTAAATTTGAATTATGTTGGCAAGTGATGTTATGAAAATGGTTATAAATGAAATCAGATATAGTTAGCCGGCTATAAGATTGAGTGCACTATAAACAAGTCGCCTTGGATGTTGATGGGTTTATGCAGTGTACCGAATACTCCATCCAAGTACCCTAATGATTGAGGAAAGTGTATGGTGCCCCATCTCTCATTAGTGGGGTTATACATCTACCGGTGAGTGGTGTTGATGGGTTTATACGTTGTACCGAATACTCCAACACGGGTGTCTCGACGGAGGAGGGTAGCTCCCGTGTGTGAACCTTGAGATGTCGGTGAGAATGTATGAAGTGTTGGGACAACACTAGTGAATCCGTTTATTCAATGTGGTTTTGAGAAATGAACATGTTGATGATCACTTGTAAGCCAATATAATTGATGATGTGTTATGATATGGTTTTTGATGCATAAAAATGAAAATGCATGTTTTACTCTTTAAGCTTTGCATATGGTAGCTATGCATGGGAAGGCTTAATTTGAGTGTTAGCAATGGATTTTCTGTTGGGTTTATAACACATCTTGCATGATGTTTACATGTTGATTTGTTAAGGAAAGTGCATGGTTTAAAAAAGAGATGATGGTTTTCAACTGATGTTAAGGAAATTGAAATGAGATTTTAACGTGGACATGAAAATGGTTTTAGTGCATTGATGGTGTTTTGGTTTTGAGCACTACTCATTAAGCCTTGTGTGTGTACGCTCTCATTTGTCCATCAATGCATATAATTGAAGCTTAGGAGGCAACAAGAAGCAAGAGATTCCAATAGACTTCGCTTAAGAATGTATGTTTCGATTTGGACTAGAGTAATAAGGGCAATGGGAGGTCCATACTGTGTTTTGGGTGATGTGTACGAACACCCTTTTTGAGCATGTTCGATTTATGGTTTAAACTTGTAAGAGGCCTTTATTTGATGGATTGTGCTTTGGTTTGAGTTTTGACTCTTGAGTGGCTTATTTGCATAGGAAGCATTCCTATAGATTTAAATGATGCATATCTCTATGCCTTGTTGATGATATTGATATGTTTAATTGAGGATTGATGTTTAAGTATGTTATATGCATGCTGGAAGTACATTGGAATGCATTAGAATGGATTAAAGTAGATAAAACCAGCAAAAGAATGCATTTTTGGTATAGACGTACCGATACTCGAGAAACCGTATAGGTACGGGTAAGCCATTCTAGGCTTGGCGTACAGGTACGGTAGGGAAGAGTACTGATACGGTCTCTACGAAAATGAAGGGGCATATTGATACATGGGGGCGTACCGATACGGGTTTTAGCTACTAGTTTTTGGTGTAATGGTACGGTTCGAGAGGGTATCGGTACGAGCCTTTTATCTTTGATCTTTGAGATGTGTTTGTCGAGGGCATATCGATACTAGCTCTAAGGGTATCAATACGGTCAGCTGGTAAGTTGGATAAAAGTATCATTGAATGTTTTGTTTCTTTACGTTTTAGTCCCCGAATGTTATAATTGTAATTAAATGAGTTTGGATGATTGGTTGGAGCTGTTTTTTGGCAGAGTAGCATGTAATATGACTAATTAAAGGATGGTAACCTAAAATTGGAAGAAATCGTTCTAATTTATCAAATTTACAAAATGGTCCCTAAAATGTGATTATGTGCAATTGAGTCCCTAATCGTTGTTTGAATGAGTTGCAAATGGTTCTGTTGCGTAGTCTATCACATAGGGTTATAATGAGCATCAAGAAAAGACAAAACGAAAAATTAGGGCCGTTTATCGGAGTAAACTTCCTATATTACTTTAGTATTCCCCATGTGACTCGTTCAGTTCAGTCTATCGCCTAGGGCGGGTCAAGGGGGTTACATGATGATAGTTATCTTATGTTGTGAAGCTGCTATCGGTATTGAGACACGCCTTGGTGTGGCTCCCGAGACCTTTTTGTGTCGTGTTGATTAGTATTAAGGAAGTGAGTGAGTTGAGATAATGGTGTTTAAGACCTTTGGGTTGGTAAGCATATATAGTATGTTGTGTTGTTAACGAATGCACTAGTGGCATTCGAGGATGTGGTAGGTTGAGTATCCTATGATTATCGTGAGTTGTGGTAGTAGTGGTGCTAAAAAGGGTCTTGATCAACAACCAAGGGGATGTTCGATAAGTTGTTGTAGCAGAACAAGAAGTTGTTCCTGAATTGGATGAATATGACTTGATTTGTAGTAGGGAACATTGGTTCTAGGAATGTTATTAGTAAATGTGAACAGTTAAACATGCACAGTGGAAAAAACTTTTATGTATATATTTAAATATAGTGATTCATGCATATAGTTTGGCATGACATTAGAGGTTTCCATCCATATGCATAGACATTCATGAGGGCCTGTAGGTGATCATGCATACATATGTTCACACTTACGAATAACTTTTCGGACACCCGACAAGGAATTGGTGTAAGCAAGGTGGCTTATGTAAGTTATTTTTTTCAAGAAGGAGCACCAAGGTCTCGATGTTTGTGGAAGGTGCTAAAGATCGGTTTTCAAGAGTTAAAATTATTTTATTTGGGAATAACCAAGTTTGGTTTTGGAAATATGTGGTTTTCTAGTTTAGTTGTTTGATAGCGAAGTCTTTTGAGATAATTTTGGATGCCTATGGTGGTGTTCTTTGTGATGAGGATACCGAGTTGGTGAAGGTGTTGTGGTGACATCAAGATGTGGAGGAGGCCACACAAGAAAGTGGGAAGATCGAAAGGAATGGTTTTTTTGGTCTTTTTCGTCGAATAAAATTTCGAGGATGATATTTCTTAACTGAGGGAGAGTTGTAACGCCCAGATTTTCAGCCTAGAAGTTAGCCGATTTGTTTAGACGGTTCAGGCGAACCAGGTTAGGCAGTCAGTCTAGTTTCTGGAATTTAATCGGATTAAATGATTTTCAGGAGAAATAAAAAATATGGAAAATGTTCTAAAATATTAGAATAATGTTTTAAAGGTTTTGATGGACTCAATTTCGCAAAAATAAATTGGGTTAATTGACAATTTTAAAAGTGGTGACTAAATTGTAAAATTTATAAAGTTGTTTTGGTGACTAAATTAAAAAAGAGTCAAAAATTAGAATCTTTAAGGAACTAGTACACCAGAGTGTTTTGATCAGCTTTTCCCTTATTTTTAATTATTTTTTAATAATTTTAAAACGACTATTAATTATAATAAAAATTATTTAATAAAAATATTTCTTAAAAAGCGAAATCATTTTCTTACGTAACTTCTCTTTTTCTCTCATATTTTCTCTCTACTTTCCCATTTACGAGACTAAATTTCTTTTATAAAAACGATGAGGAATCAATTGATTTGATTTCCTAAAGTGATCTTTGATTTTCTACAAAAAATCTCATTGCATTTCTTGAAGCTTTCAAGCCAATCAAGGGTAAAATTCTTGTTAGAGGTGGTCTTCTTAATTCTCCTCTAATCAAAGGTTCTTTATTGAAATTCCCAAGTACTTACTCTTTTGTTTTGGTTTCTAACTTGATTTAATTAATAAATGTTGATATCATGGTTGAATTGAGCTTTAATGGTGGTTTAATTGATGAATTTATTGAAAATTGAATTGGACTGATTTTGGTGGGTTTTATATTGATTTTAATCATAATCTTGATGTTTAATAATGTTGATAATTGGATTTTATCAATAGAATCCCGAAACTAGGTGAATTGCTATATTTGTAGGTTGGAAAAAGTAGAGTTTTGGGCTGTTTTGTGATTAATTGAATGCTGAAACTATAAGGTTATTTGGAGGATGATTTTAGATGTAAAATAATGATGATTAGATGTTGAGGAGTTGTGTTGCTCGGATTTTAGATGCCTAAAAGTGCATTAATCATCTGTTTTAATGTGAGAAAATGGGGGAACTGGATTTGGCATCGTTAGATGAAGATTTGATGGCATTGAATGCTTGAGATCGATTCGGTAAAGCAAGTGAAGCATTGATGGTGAGTGGGAACGGTTTTAAAAGCTTTTCAAAGGTTTGAGAAAAAAATTTGGGGGTTTAGATTGAGCTTGAAACGCTAATCTAAGCTTGGATGTAAGTATGGAATATTTTGCTCTTAGTTTTCGGTTTCCATTGTTTTATGAAATTCATGCTCATGTTTTGAAGATAAATTTGTTTTACCCACTGTTATATGCATATTTTGGAAGTGAAAAATGTTGCGTATGTTTATATTTTGATAATACATGTGTTTAGGAAATGGTATACAACATGTTTTAGAAAATGCCTAAATACATGGTTTAACGTATTTGAGATACTTTAATAAAAATTGGTTTAAATGATGCATATGAAAAAAATAGTGAGGTAACATGGTTTAAAGTGTATATTGGTATAGTGATGAGACTTAATATTGTCTGATATAATTCGTCGACCAATAGGATGAGATGTGCACTATAATATACAAAATTCGTACGTGAGACAAAATTCGTGCATGAGACAAAATTTGTACGTGAGACAAAATTCGTGCATGAGACAAAATTTGTACGTGAGATAAATTCTTCGGTTACACAATAGGGGTAGATTCTATCACCAACGGGCAATGGGGGTAGTTCCATCACGTCCGAAGTGAGATTATGGTGAGGGTAGATTTCACCATGAGACTTGATAGGGGTAGTACCATCAAGGTATCTGCATATCCAAACATTTATGGATAGGGGTAGTGTTATCCTATGATGGGGATAGATTCCATCTAGTTTACTTTTAATGCCAATATATGAGATTACATGTATTATGGTTTATAATGGTTTTGTATAATGATATTTATACATGAGATTCTATTTTGAGATGTGTTTTATGATGTTCAAGCATGAGAAGCTTGCATTAAGATTTGCTTTGTAATTAAAGCATGAGATTTATGATACATGTGTTTTAAAAGATATTTGAATTTTCTTTGGAAGAGGTTTGAAGCATGAGAATTATTTGAGCATGATGAGAAATGGTTTTAAAATGCATTGTTGTGGTTTTTAATCGAGCTATCCTCACTAAGAATTTATGCTTACTGTCACGAACTTAATTCTTCCAAACTCAATCCGTGCGACGCTAACACTCTCGGCAGAATGTTAGCAAGCCTTTCTCGCGCAACGATATGGCAAAACACACGGAGCAAGAGAGTTTTACAAGGAAAGAACCTTGTATTGAACTAAGGAAGCTTACAAAAGAGCTTTACAAGTATTGGAGTGAGTGACTACTTGAGTGATTTACAAATGAGAGGGGTGGCCCTATTTATAAGCTCTCAGGTCCTCAATGGACTGCTAGGATTTATTTAATCCAACGGCTAGGGGTTTGCCTCCCAAAATATCTACTACACCTAGATATCTCTAGATAATTCCATACTTATCTAGTTATATCATAAATGGTCTAAAAGCTCTACCATATTCTAAGGTATTGTAGAATATTCTGGGGATGTCTGGAGTTGTCCCGAGCCTTCCGGACTAGTCCCGAGCCTTCTCGATCTCTCTCGGGTCTTCTAGGTTCCTCCAGACGAGCCTAGATGAGTGTGGAACCTTCTGGAATCCATCGGATTTGTGTGGAGACGTTTGAGGCTCTCTAGCCGTTCTAGATCCTTCCTTGGATCATATTTGGCCTTAAAATCTCCAAGGCATCTCATTTTCCCCTTGTTGGCCCAAGTGCCCTTGGATAGAACTCTTTGGGCGCGCGTTGCGCACCTAGGTGGGGCACATCGGTGCTTCTCGGTGCACCCTGGCGGGTGTGCCCCTCGGTTGGTTGGTTTGCGACCTGGTGGGGAGTGACATCCACCCCCACCCAATCTCGCGACGCCCTTGTCGCGTCTCGGTTGAGCTGCTGGGGTATTGCTGGTGTGCCTCCTCCGGCTCCTAGCTTACCTCGTCTTCACCCTCGGCTTGACAGCTCGATCCTGGGCCCTCGTATCAAGTTGTGCCTTGCCATCAACACCTTTGATGAAGGCAACAAGATGCTTTCGTACTGGACATGACCTCATCACATGAGGTCCTTCACATAGGTAGCACTTTACCCTTGTGCTAGCCTCTGTCGCGGACTTAGCCTTTGTGTTGCCATGATTCCCGCTCGTGGACTTGACCTTAGTGATGCCACCTGGCTTACCCCGTGCAAGCTTGGTCGGTGACTTAGCCTTACCCTCGGCCTTTGGAGATGATAGGTCACCCTTGTGCTCCACGTCGAGCATTGACCCTGGCTTAAGTCCCTTTAGGATGGAACTTCCCTCGTTCCTCTTGGTATCCCTACTGATTGAAGTGCTGAAATCAGTTGTATGGATTCCATTTGTGCACCCTCATCGCCATTGTCGGTGTCACTACCTTCACGATGCTTGGCAAGGAGTGAACTAAGGGCTTGGCGTTGTGGACATTCCCGCGTCCAGTGGTCACCATCACAGATGAAGAAACCATTTGGTGGTGACTTCCTTGTTCCTTGGAACACCTTAGACTTATCCTTGTCTTTTCCCTTCTAAGGGGATGTGTAACACCCAAAAAATCTCATAAATTTAAAATCCCTAATTCTAAAACCTAGATTTAATTGGGAATTTTGTTTAAAACCTAATTGAGTTAGGGGTTAGATTGAATTAAAATGGAAGTTTGATGGCCCTTTTATGATGCGGGTAGAAGTAGAGACCCTTAATGGGTAATTTACCTAAAAACTTAGGGTAAGAACCCTTTTGACTCTCCAAATTCTAAAACGATGGGTCAGCCGCATAGTTTCCCTCTCTCCCTCAGTTTCATTCGAGAACAACAAACCCCCACCCTTCATTTTCCGTCCATGCTCCGACGTGGGTGTTGTCGTCGTTCGTTCGTCAATCGGTTGCCACCGTTGCCTTCCCCTTCCTCGTCCGATCAAAACCCGCCCCCCAGTGTCCTTCGTCACCGCCGTAGCACAGGATCTGAGAGGCTGAATCCTTCATCTCCTTCGCGCGCCGCTGCTCCGTCCGCGTCGTCCTTTCACGTGCGCTGCGTCCTCGTCGCAATCGGGGTAACTCTTGGGCCGCCGATGTCGTCGCGTTGAACGGCCGCATCCGCCAGTTTGTTGGTTGCCACTGCCGCCGGTTGTGGTTGTGTTGATATTAGGGTTGGGTTATTTTAATTTGGGGAAAATTAATTTGGAATTAGGTTTTTTTGATTGATCTGGAAATTGGAAATTTTGGAGAACCGAACCGGAAAATTGTGGACTGAACCGGACCTGAAACTGAACCGGGATGGACCCTCTTGAATCGAACCAGACCGTTTGACCGGACCGAGTGACGTCAGCAGTGATGTCATCCACTAATGACATTGCTGATGCAAGCAGGCTGACGTCAGCGATGACGTCATCATTGACGATGATGACGTCAGCGTTGACTTTTTGGGCCGAAAGTCAACTATATGTTTTTCGACGTTCTGGTTCCAGATTTGCAGCCCGTTTTTCCAAATTCGATCTCGAACAGCTGTTTTTGGCCTTTTTATTCAATTTTATGCTTAGTTAAAAGGAAAATGTTAATTAGTTTATGAAATTGGATTTCGTTTGCGTTCAGGTGACATAGATTTGGACACCGAGATTCTTCCACCTCCTCCGCTTGGTCGACCTCCTGCGTCCCAACCTTCGAGTTCTGCACGTATGTGAATTTAAATAAGTTTTTGTTTAGTAGTTCGTGGCATAGTAGTAGAGAATTTTGACTTAGTGAACCTTTGTAGGTGTCGATCCTGTTCCGCCTGCTTCTAGATCTGAGCATGGTACACGTCACTCTCGACGTTGAGCTGTTAGATGTCTGAGGTGTGTTCTCAGCTTGTGTTATACTATATGTGTTGATGTTGTGTGATGTTTGACTGTGAAATATGTTATTGCTATGTGATCTTTGACTGTAAAATATGTTGTGATCTTGGCTATGTGATATGTTGTGATATGGACTATGTGATATGTTGTGATCTGGACTATGTGATATGTTGTGATCTGGACCATGTGATATGTTGTATGTCATTCTGTTAAACATCATACATCGGAATCTGAATAGTTAATTATCGGAATAAATGCTCATGCATTTTCAGACTAAATGCTCATCCATTTTCAGACTAATGATGTTGCAGTCGGATTGAAATCGGAAAATTCATGTCATATCATTCGGGTGGGATATGTACGGCAGAAGTTCAGTGGTTTCATCCTTCGGGTTGAATTCCACTTCGGATTAGTGGTTCCACCCTTCGGGCTGAGTTCCACTTCGGATGGTGACGATGTAGAGAGTGGTTCAGGGGAACCTTACTTTTCGGACGATGATGTAGACGGGTACATGACATAGAGTTAGGTGCATCGTGTCATGCATATATGCGTATTTGATTGTCTGCTGATTTGATTTGCGATTATATGATACATGAGATAATCTGATTTTCGCACTTAGAGACACACTGAGCTTAATAGCTGACTCCCGCTTAGCTTCTATTTCAGATTCTCAGACATAGGACTTCGGTACTTGGAGGACCACAGTTATCATATTTATTACTGTTTTAGTATGGATATTCTTAGTTTCCAGTTTTATTTCGGTTTTATTGCGATTATTTCATTATTTGGGGTTTTATGTAAACTCAATTATTATTATTATTTGGGATTTTAAAACTGTTTAGCATGCATGGGGATTTTAATGTGATATTTTTCCTACTCTGTTTTGGATTATCTTATATATTCGAATGCGTTTTCGAGATAAAAATTTCAGTGATAAACGACATTGTTTTAAATTAATATTTTGAGTATTAATTTTCGGAAACCTAATAATTAATTACTTGAGGGTTACGTTCTCAATCTGACTTCCTAGATTCGGCCCGTAACCCTTGGGTCGGGTTTAGGGGGTTACATTTAGTGGTATCAGAGCCTAGGTTCAACCCTCGGACTGTGTGGCTCACATAAAATCTTTAAGACGAAATGATTTTTGCACGCATACTAAATATTTTCGGGCGAAAGGGTAATTTTGGAAAGTAATCATTTTTAGTAATTTGACATATTTTTTAATAGAACTTCAAGTACCGAATTTAATCTTAGTATTACTTTTAATTCTTTTGTAGATAAACTACTATGCCACCACGTAGGAGTACTAGGTTAGCGATCGACTGAGGTAGTGGCCGAGGCCGTGGGAGAGGCCGACGTCGTACCGTAGCAGCTGAGAGCGGCGCTTCACAAACAGCGCATCAGGACGATGTTCATGATGTTAATGAGGAGGAGCAGGCCGTGGATCAGCAGCATGGGGTTCAACATCCTAGGGTTCAACATACTAGAGCACAACAGACCGTTGCCCAATAGACTAGGGCCCAACGGGCTGGTGGTGAGGATCAGCCAGCCCAAAAGACACCGGGTGATGGACCACCTGGGCCTAGAGATGTTGAGACTGTGGGCGTGGATGTTGCTACAGTACACATTGAGTTACTCTGTTATCTTCGTCAGACTGAGGGTGTTAGGAGGCCCATATCTACTGAGTTCTTGGATGCCGAGATGACTATGTTTGATGGGAAGACGGGTATTAATCCTACTGATGCTGAGTATTGGTTAAAGAAGCTTCAGAGGTTGTTCACTGAGATGGATTATCCTACTGACCGGAAGCTTAGAGCTGATGTATCACTCTTGCAGGGTGAGGCTCAGAATTGGTGGGAGGCTGAGGAGCTTGTTATTCCAGCTGGCCATATATCTTGGGATTCTTTCCGACAGGCTTTTCGTGGCCGATATGTTGGGGCTGAGTATCTAGCAAAGTGCCGGAATGATTTCATGAATCTGAAGCAGAATGATATGTCTGTGAATGATTATGAAATTGAGTTTATGAGACTGATCCAGTTTGTTCCGGGGCTGGTGACTACTGAAAAGGAGAAGTGTGATTGGTTCCTGAAAGGGTTGCACCCTTCGATTAAGGCGGGTGTGGCTCTATATATTGATAATGAGTATAAAGAGATCACCAAACGAGCTAGGACAGCCGAGTGAAATGAGGCAGAGTTGAAGCAAATTGAGTCTTATGATACTGATCGGGGTAGGAGGCAGTCGACTGCATCGGTTCAGCACAGTCAGGGTAACCAGTCTAGGAAGAGAGTCAGAGATGAATTTGATCTTCAGGGTTATTCCAGAGCTAGACCGGTGACTTCCACTGTTCCGACTGTTAGTGTTGGGGGTTCGACTACTACACGTGGGGTGCCACAGTGTTCCTTCTGTAAGAAGTGGCACTTGGGTGAGTGTAGGAGGCAGTCTGGGGCTTGTTTCCAATGTGGATCATTTCAGCACCTTTTTAGGGATTGTCCGGTAGCACCTTCATCATCTTATGTTCCGAGTCAGTCTCAAGCATCCGTACAGACTCCTGCTGGAGGTAGATGACATGGTATACCTGCTACTTCAGGTACTGCTAGTAGAGGTAGACTTGCCCAGAGTGATAGATCAGCTAGATCCGGTATTAGACATCCGGGGTTTTATGCAACTAGAGTTCACGAGAGTTATAATGATGAGCCAGAGGACATAGAAGGTACATTTTTGATGTTTTTAGTTTTTACTTTCATGTTGAAGGATGAGGAATTCATAATAAAGAACTTTAAGTTATGTTAGCTAATTTTTGGGATCTGTCGCTAAGTTTGAAAATTTCGAGGCCGGAATTTCTTGTAAGGAGGGGAGATTGTAACACCCCAAAAATCTCCTAAATTTAAAATCCCTAATATATGAAATCCCTAATTCTAAAACCTATATTTAAATGGGAAATTTGTTTAAAACCTAATTGAGTTAGGGGTTAGATTGAATTAAAATGGAAGTTTGATGTCCCTTTTATGATGCGGGTAGAAGTAGAGAACCTTAATGGGTAATTTACCCAAAAACTTAGGGTAAAAACCCTTTTGACTCTCCAAATTCTAAAAAGATGGGTCAGCCGCATAGTTTCCCTCTCTCCCTCAGTTTCATTCGAGAACAACAAACCCCCCACCCTTCATTTTTCGTCCACGCTCTGACGTGGGTGTTGCCGTCGTTCATTCGTCAATCGGTGGCCACCATTGCCTTCCCCTTCCCCGTCCGATCAAAACCCGCCCCCCAGTGTCCTTCGTCACCGACGTAGCACATGATCCAAGAGGTCGAAACCTTCGTCTCCCTCGCGCGCCGCTGCTCCGTTCGCGTCGCCCCTTCGTGCGCGCCGCGTCCTCGTCGCGTTCGGGGTAAGTCTTGGGCTGCCACTGCCGTCGCGTTGAACGGCCGCAGCCGCAGTTTGTTCGTTGCCGCCGCCGCCGGTTGGGGTTGTTTTAATTCGGGGAAAATTAATTTGGAATTAGGTTTTTTTGATTGATCTGGAAATTGGGAATTTTGGAGAACCGAACCGAACCGGGAAATTATGGACTGAACCTGACCTGAAACTGAACCGGGGTGGACCCTCTTGAATCGAACCAGACGGTTTGACCGGACCGAGTGACGTTAGCAGTGACGTCATCCGCTGATGACATTGCTGATGCAAGCAGGCTGACGTCAACGATGACGTCATCATTGACCATGATGACGTCAGCGTTAACTTTTTGGACCGAAAGTCAACTATATGTTTTTCGACGTCCTGGTTCAAGATTTGTTTCCCGTTTTTCTAAATTCGATCCCGAACAGCTGTTTTTAGCCTTTTTATTCAATTTTATGCTTAGTTAAAAGGAAAATGTTAATTAGTTTCTGAAATTGGATTTCATTTGCGTTCAGGTGACATAGATTTGGACAACGAGATTCTTCCACCTCCTCCGCCTGGTCGACCTCCTCTGTCTCAACCTTCGAGTTCTGCACGTATGTGAATTTAAATAAGTTTTTGTTTAGTTGTTCGTGGCATAGTAGTAGAGAATTTTGACTTAGTGAACCTTTGTAAGTGTCGATCCTGTTCTGCCTGCTTCTAGATCTGAGCGTGGGAGACGTCACTCTCGACGTTGAGCTGTTAGCTGTCTGAGGTGTGTTCTCTGCTTGTGCTACACTATATGTGTTGATGGTGTGTGATGTTTGACTATGAAATATGTTGTTGCTATGTGATGTTTGACTGTAAAATATGTTGTGATCTGGGCTATGTGATATGTTGTGATCTGGACTATGTGATATGTTGTGATTTGGACTATGTGATATGTTGTGATCTGGACCATGTGATATGTTGTATGTCATTCTGTTAAACATCATACATCAGAATCTGAATAGTTAATTATCGGACTAAATGCTCATGCATTTTCGGACTAATTATGTTGCATTCGGATTGAAATCGGAACATTCATGTCATATCATTCGGGTGGGATATGTACGACAGATGTTCAGTGGTTTCATCCTTCGGGCTGAATTCCACTTCGGATCAGTGGTTCCACCCTTCGGGCTGAGTTCCACTTCGGATGGTGACGACGTAGAGAGTGGTTCAGGGGAACCTTACTCTTCGGACGGTAATGTAGACGGGTACATGACATAGAGTTAGGTGCATCATGCCATGCATATCTGCGTATTTGATTGTCTGCTGATTTGATTTGTGATTTTATGATACATGAGATACTCTAATTTTCGCACTTTAGAGACACACTGAGCTTAATAGCTGACTCCCCCTTAGCTTCTATTTCAGAATCTCAGACATAGGAGTTTGGTACTTGGAGGACCACAGTTATCATATTTATTACTGTTTTAACATGGATATTCTTAGTTTCTAGTTTTATTTCAGTTTTATTGCGATTATTTCATTATTTGGGGTTTTATGTAAACTCGATTATTTTTATTTTTATTTGGGATTTTAAAACTGTTTAGCATGCATGGGGATTTTAATGTGATCTTTTTCCTACTCTGTTTTGGATTATCTTATATATTCGAATGCGTTTTCGAGATAAAAATTTCAATGATAAACGACACTGTTTTAAATTAATATTTTCAGTATTAATTTTTGGAAACCTAATAATTAATTACTTGAGGGTTACATTTTCAATCTGACTTCCTAGATTCAGCCCGTACCCCTTGGGTCGAGTTTACGGGGTTACAGGATGAGTCTCAGTGTCTTGGTGAGTGGCCTTCCTGATGGCCTTCCTTGTGGTAGCCCTTGTCTCCCCCGCCTTTAGCATGACCGCCCTTCTCATCCCTTGGCTTTGGGATGGTCTCCTTGTGGCTCGAGTAGTCGATAAGGCTCTCGGCTACGGCTATGGCATCAGCAAGGGTTTGGGCTCCCCTTCGCCTTAGCTCGGTTTTGGCCCAACATTGGAGACCATCTATGAAGTTTAAGAGTGAGTCCTTCTCTGAGAGATTGAGGATCTCAAGCACCAAGCTTGTGAACTCCTTGAGGTAGTCATGGATACTCCCCGATTGCTTGAGCCTTCGCAATCGTGCTTTTGCTTTATCCTCGGCATTCTTCGGATAGAATTGACGTTTGAGCTCCCTTTTGAAATCGTTGAAGGTATAGATGGTGCACGTACCTTTCTCGACATCGAGACGCCTTCTCCTTCACCAAAGCATGGCGATGTCGGTGAGGTATAAGGTCGCGGTTTGGACCTTGGAGGCATCCTCCCTGATGCCAACGGCTTCTAAATATTGCTCCAAGCCATACAAGAAGTTGTCTACTTCTTTGGCGTTGCGTGACCCCAAAAAGGTTTGAGGCTTGGGCACCTCGACCTTTCTAGCCTCTACGGTGGTGCTTGGCCCGGCTGCCATAGCACGTTTGCACAAGGCTAGGTCGCCTTGCAATGCTTCTATTTGGGCATGCATGTTGTCAAGCTCTCGTTGAAATGACTTATGTAGCTTTGTAAGCTCTACCATGAGTGTGTCGCGTACTTCACCCATTTCCACGCGCAGGGTCTCCTCTAGCTTGATTTTCATGGCCCTCACGGCCGTGTGGATCTCGGCATCCTCCGCCTCGAGGCCTTCAATCCGCTCTTGAAGGTCGTCCACGTGGGCACCCATGCCTGAAAAGCTTTCCTCCACTTGAGTCAAGCGTGACTCAAAGCTAGAGATCAAGTCTTTAGACTTTGCACGAGGCCTTCCCTTCGAAAGGTCGGCCTTTACTTCATGCCCACCTTGGTCATGTGTGACCTCGGTCTCGAACGGGCTAGCAACTTGGGTTTTGCTTGTCTTGGACATGCTCCCAACGATCGTTACTTGCTCTGATACCAACTGTCACAGACTTATTTCTTTCAAGCTCAATTTGTGCGGCGCTAACACTCTCGGCACATTGTTAGCAAGCCTTTCTCGCGCAACGCTATGGCAAAACACAAGGAGCAAGAGAGTTTTACAAGGAAAGAACCTTGTATTGAACTAAGGAAACTTACAAGAGAGCTTTACAAGTATTTGAGTGAGTGACTACTTGAGTTATTTACAAATGAGAGGGGTGGCCCAATTTATAGGCTCCCACCTCCTCAATGGACGGCCTAGGAGTTTGCCTCCCAAAATATCTACTACACCTAGATATCTCTATATAATTCTATATTTATCTAGTTATATCCTAAATGGTCTAAAAGCTCTACCATATTCTAAGGTATTCTAGAATATTCTGGTGATGTCCGGAGTTGTCCCAAGCCTTCTAGACTAGTCCTGAGCCTTCTCGATCTCTCCCGGGTCTTCTAGGTTCCTTCGGACGAGCCTAGATGAGTATGGAACCTTCTGGAACCCCTCGGATTTGTTTGGAGACGTTTGGGGCTCTCTAGGCCGTTCTAGATCCTTCCTTGGATCATCTTTGGCCTTAAAATCTCCAAGGCATCTCATTTTCCCCTTGTTGACCCGAGTGTCCTTGGATGGAACTCTTTGCGTGCACGTTGCGCACCTAGGTGGGGCACATCGGTGCTTCTCGGTGCACCCTGGCGGGTGTGCCCCTCGGTAGGCTGGGTTGCGACCTGGTGGGGCGTGACATTACGCTCTCTTTTTCCAACAATGCAAAGAAATAGATTTCCAAATACAGCGAGGAGGCAAGAGAAAGAGTTTCAAGAAGTATGATTTACGTAATTAGACTAATACGTATTAAGGGCAATGAGGGTTAATAATGAATTGGGAGTATGTCTTTTGAACTTCTCGCTTTGGTGCAAGTTTGTGTCGGCTTATAAGACTTGTAAATGACCTTTCCAACAATGTAGAAATCATGCCTATATGTAACGCTGTATTTTTGGGCCTTGATGTTTTAGACATCGGACCGGACCGGTCGAAAACTGTAACCCCCGTAGCCCGGCCTAGACGGTTGACCCGAACTACGAAGATTACACGGGGAAAACCAAAGTCAACCCGAAAGTCAACCTTGATTAACGACCCTTTTTTTTCTTTTTAATCTTATCTAGATGCACATTAGTCCTATATGTGGTCACACAAACAACATACTCAAATATCATAGCCATCAGAGATCATTCAGGGACCCAATTGCACAAAACACAACTTTAGGGACCAAATTGTAAATTTTGAAAACTTTGAGGCCTTAACCAGATTTTAAGTTACCAACTTAAAATTAATCATGTTTCATGCATCTCGGCCAAATTTCAGCTCAAACGGACATCTCAAACTCACACAATTGCACAAACAAGATTCAGGACCAAAATGCAAACATTTTGAAACACATAACTGCCACTGTCAGCCCCCAACGGTCAACCGTTCCGAAACGGGAGACAGCCCGTTCCGAAACGCGGGGCCGTTCCGAAACAGGCATAGCCCGTTTCGAAACGGGGGTCGGGCAGAGGCCTTTCCGTTTCGGAACGGTCTCACCCGTTTCGGACGCCTGGGTTCATGCAGGGCACCCGTTCCGAAACGGTGTCTCATGTTCCGAAACGCCTAGCCCAGAAAGCTGCATTTTGCTCACTCAAACACACAATTGACCATCCAAACATGCTCCAAAGGCCACCAAACTTTACCAGCATGCAATTCAACATAAATGAGACATGCTTGCATCAACAATTCATCAGAAACACATCACATGCAAAAAGCCCCAAATCTATAGGCATGCTTCCTACACAAGCAACCATTTAGGCACAAACCTTCCAAAACAATCTCAATTAAGCCAAATCATGTTCCAACAACTTTAACAACATTAAAACATCCTTGAACAACATAAACGATCACAAACACAACAATCCCAAGAGATTCTACCCCCATTGCCTTTATTAACTATGGCTATTCACCGAGACATACATCTCACTTGGAGTCCACCTTGAATCACTTGCTCCTTGCTGTCCAAACTTCAAAGATCTGCATTGATGGACAAAGAGAGCGTAAGCACATAATGCTTAGTGAGGAATGCTCAAAACCAAAACACCATCAATGCAGCGGGTCGTAAAACACTTGTAAAACAAACCCGATTTGTTTACCAAAACCATGTTTGAAATCCTTTTTAACCACAAGCATCAACCATGCATAAATACCATATGCAAAGCTAAAACAAAACCATGGAAACACTTCCATTTCACAACATACCTTTCATAAACTTGAAAGCCATTTCAAACAAGAAACCTTTAAAACCATTTCACAAACCAACCAACACTTGCATTACACCAAGGCAACATATATACCATACAAACATATTCACATGCCTTTCAAAACAAGTCCTACGAGACTTCAATGCATTAAAGTTATTCATGCTCACATACATCATTTACCAAATGATAATCAACACTTGTTCAACCTAACAAGTAAACATGCATTCACATGCATCATACACCTTTCATGCAACAATGCATCTTTCCAAGCAACTCATGCTTCACATGCAACCATGCATCATTTCAAGCATCTCATGCTTCACATGCAACCATGCATCACTTCAAGCATCTCATGCTTCTTTATATTTAAGAACATCATATTGGCCTTCAAGTAATCAATCACATCCACTTTCCAACTCAACACCCGATCGGATACGCGGATTCCGAGCGTTGTCCCTACGCTCCCTACACCCTACCCAATCCAAGGTCCTCGAATGGGCAACACCTCCATTATGACCTTACAAGCCTAAAGTTCCCATGCATGGACTTTTAAACACCATACAACCTTAGCTTTTCCCGAGGTTCCCATGTATGGACAACCATACAACCTAAACATACACAAGGTTCTCCCGTATGGACTTTTAACCACCATACAACCTTTGCATAACCGATTGGTAGTTGTAGAAATCACTAACGAGATCCGGGACACCCTATACAAGATCCACACATGGACTTAACACCGCCATTGTGATCTCAACAAGCACAAGGTCCTCACATATGGACTTTTAAACACCATATAACCTTTGCTTAACCAAGGTCCTCGAATGGGCAACACCTCCATTATGACCTCAAATAACCAAGGTCCTCGAGTGGGCAACACCTCCACTATGACCTCATCTCGTTAGGAAACTTGAAGGGAGCTTATCCGGTCCACTCTTGACCACTCCACCTCCAAGGCGACTTTATTCACGGTGCACCCAATCCTATAGCCGGCTAACTATATCCGATCAAAGAACCAAGAACCATTTACATCACTTGCCAATATAACCATCTTGCCACATTAATCCAATGTTCACATGCATAGCCAATATGCAAAACCATTTCATTATAAACCAATGATTCACATGCATAACCAATATGCAAAACCATTACCACATTAATCAAATGATTCACATGCATAACCAATATGCAAAAACCATCATTTATCATCATCAACCCACTGTTTTAAAGCATTAAACAAAGCCATTGAGCAACATGCAACATCATGCATCAAAACCACATTTTCAATGTATAAAACCAAGGATCTCCTACCTAGAGCATCCTTCACATATGGCTTTCAAAACCAACACTAAACCATGCTAAAATATGCTTTCAAAACAGAACTAAACCATGCAAAACACATGCATTTCAATCATCAACCACAATTGCCTAAAAACCACTTCATATCACAAATCAAGTAAGAAATTCATTTACTTACTCTTGAGCTTAGCAAAGTTGTTTAGACTTAAACTAAGCTCCCAAAACCTTCAAACCTTTGATTAAAAGCCGAAAACCCAACTTCACTCACCGATAACCAAACAAGACTAGCCGACAAGCCTTCCAAGCTTCCGAAACCTTCCGCAAACACCTTCAAAGCTCAAGGATCAAACTCCCCTGTTTCAAACACACAAAAACAGCACATTAATGCATCATTATGCATTAAGAACAGCAGCCACACAACCAAACTCGCTGCTCAACACAAATCCAACAATTCGGCTACCAAACACAACCGAAATCACCTCCAAACATTACCAAAACTTAACCCAGCCAAGATCCATCACTTCTAACCATTTTTATACATCAATTAACATCCAAAATGATTGCAAACACATCCTTATACCTCCAGGTATAACAGATCACCAAAAACACTCCAAAAACAACCAAAAACTCAAGCGAAACTTAGGAAATTCAACCTATCCGGGATTGCATTCATTAAACATCAATTTCTAATCAACTTAGCATTCATTTAACATCATTTTGACACTTCAAAACACTGCCCAAACAGATCACACGAAAATTCCACCAAAATCACCAAATCTTGCATTTTAGCCAAAAAAATCAAGATCTCATTTGAAAAACCATTAACAAATCACAAATCAAGGATTGAGAACTTGGGAATTTCAGTAAAGAACTGATAGTTTAGAGGAGAGAGACGTTCTTACCTCCAAACTTGAATTTCTCCTTTTTAGAGCCAAAAAGCATGATGAAACAACTTGCAAATTGAGAGGTTTTGTTGATGAGGTGATTAGGAATCAAATGAGAGTTGAAATGAGAGATTTAGATGCCAAAGTCAGAGAAAGAAATCTGGAGAATTTTGTTTGGGTTGAGAGAAAATAAGAGAAAAGGAAAATGGAGAGAAAATGAAAAAGTAGTTAGGAAATTGGTTAAAATGATTTCCCTCCTTTTCTTAATCTTTAAAATCAGAATAAAGCCTTAAAATATCTTAGAAAAATCTGGAGAAATCCTTTTTGGAATAATAGCTCCTTAAAGATTCAAAGTTTCAATCCTTTATAAAACTGTCCCGCAACTTTCAAAAATTACATTTTGGTCACTAGCCAAAATGTCAACCTTCCAAACCTCATTTTCCAAAATTGATTTCACAGTTCACTTTTATATAATAAAAGATGATTTTAGAACAATTTTCCATATTTTTAATGCAACCCGAACTAGGCTTTCCTAAATTCACTCTTATATATTCGATCAGCACTTTGACCGAACCGGTCAACGCCCGAAACTTCTAAGCCCAAAACCGGGGTGTTACAACTCTCCCCTCCTTAGGAAATTTCGTCCTCGAAATTTAACCGGCGAAAGAAAACCACAACCTTCCCTAACCAACACACAAGGCAACACAAAAGCCTCGACCAACACTGAACACTTTCCACACAAAACCTCCACCAAACCTAGCACCATCACATGCTGTTCACAGAATCCAGAAAACACAAAGATAACCACAACTTAACCTTTCCCATAACCAGACTGTACACAGTCCCAACACCATCCCGAAGAACTTCAGCTCTTACAGCAGACATCACCGCAATACACCATACCCAAAACCTGTTTACACAAAGACAACAGCCAACCCAAACCAGCCACGAAGCAACCTTCTCTGCTTCTAAAACCCTCGCAAACTCCCAAACCTCTTCCAAGAATCTTCCCAACAAGCAAAAATCCTTAAGCATCAACTGCTTACTCAAACCTCTCAACGAAAACTGATAAATCCTCACAACTGTTGCTAACATTACCATAACAGCTCATCAGGAATACTCACCCAGATTCCAAGAATTACATCACAACAACTTACCGTTTCCCTAAGCATTCGCAACACAGCTCTGATACCACCCAAATGTAACCCCCGTAGCCCGGCCTAGACGGTTGACCCGAACTACGAAGATTACACGGGGAAAACCAAAGTCAACCCGAAAGTCAACCTTGATTAACGACCCTTTTTTTCTTTTTAATCTTATCTAGATGCACATTAGTCCTATATGTGGTCACACAAACAACATACTCAAATATCATAGCCATCAGAGATCATTCAGGGACCCAATTGCACAAAACACAACTTTAGGGACCAAATTGTAAATTTTGAAAACTTTGAGGCCTTAACCAGATTTTAAGTTACCAACTTAAAATTAATCATGTTTCATGCATCTCGGCCAAATTTCAGCTCAAACGGACATCTCAAACTCACACAATTGCACAAACAAGATTCAGGACCAAAATGCAAACATTTTGAAACACATAACTGCCACTGTCAGCCCCCAACGGTCAACCGTTCCGAAACGGGAGACAGCCCGTTCCGAAACGCGGGGCCGTTCCGAAACAGGCATAGCCCGTTTCGAAACGGGGGTCGGGCAGAGGCCTTTCCGTTTCGGAACGGTCTCACCCGTTTCGGACGCCTGGGTTCATGCAGGGCACCCGTTCCGAAACGGTGTCTCATGTTCCGAAACGCCTAGCCCAGAAAGCTGCATTTTGCTCACTCAAACACACAATTGACCATCCAAACATGCTCCAAAGGCCACCAAACTTTACCAGCATGCAATTCAACATAAATGAGACATGCTTGCATCAACAATTCATCAGAAACACATCACATGCAAAAAGCCCCAAATCTATAGGCATGCTTCCTACACAAGCAACCATTTAGGCACAAACCTTCCAAAACAATCTCAATTAAGCCAAATCATGTTCCAACAACTTTAACAACATTAAAACATCCTTGAACAACATAAACGATCACAAACACAACAATCCCAAGAGATTCTACCCCCATTGCCTTTATTAACTATGGCTATTCACCGAGACATACATCTCACTTGGAGTCCACCTTGAATCACTTGCTCCTTGCTGTCCAAACTTCAAAGATCTGCATTGATGGACAAAGAGAGCGTAAGCACATAATGCTTAGTGAGGAATGCTCAAAACCAAAACACCATCAATGCAGCGGGTCGTAAAACACTTGTAAAACAAACCCGATTTGTTTACCAAAACCATGTTTGAAATCCTTTTTAACCACAAGCATCAACCATGCATAAATACCATATGCAAAGCTAAAACAAAACCATGGAAACACTTCCATTTCACAACATACCTTTCATAAACTTGAAAGCCATTTCAAACAAGAAACCTTTAAAACCATTTCACAAACCAACCAACACTTGCATTACACCAAGGCAACATATATACCATACAAACATATTCACATGCCTTTCAAAACAAGTCCTACGAGACTTCAATGCATTAAAGTTATTCATGCTCACATACATCATTTACCAAATGATAATCAACACTTGTTCAACCTAACAAGTAAACATGCATTCACATGCATCATACACCTTTCATGCAACAATGCATCTTTCCAAGCAACTCATGCTTCACATGCAACCATGCATCATTTCAAGCATCTCATGCTTCACATGCAACCATGCATCACTTCAAGCATCTCATGCTTCTTTATATTTAAGAACATCATATTGGCCTTCAAGTAATCAATCACATCCACTTTCCAACTCAACACCCGATCGGATACGCGGATTCCGAGCGTTGTCCCTACGCTCCCTACACCCTACCCAATCCAAGGTCCTCGAATGGGCAACACCTCCATTATGACCTTACAAGCCTAAAGTTCCCTTGCATGGACTTTTAAACACCATACAACCTTAGCTTTTCCCGAGGTTCCCATGTATGGACAACCATACAACCTCAACATACACAAGGTTCTCCCGTATGGACTTTTAACCACCATACAACCTTTGCATAACCGATTGGTAGTTGTAGAAATCACTAACGAGATCCGGGACACCCTATACAAGATCCACACATGGACTTAACACCGCCATTGTGATCTCAACAAGCACAAGGTCCTCACATATGGACTTTTAAACACCATATAACCTTTGCTTAACCAAGGTCCTCGAATGGGCAACACCTCCATTATGACCTCAAATAACCAAGGTCCTCGAGTGGGCAACACCTCCACTATGACCTCATCTCGTTAGGAAACTTGAAGGGAGCTTATCCGGTCCACTCTTGACCACTCCACCTCCAAGGCGACTTTATTCACGGTGCACCCAATCCTATAGCCGGCTAACTATATCCGATCAAAGAACCAAGAACCATTTACATCACTTGCCAATATAACCATCTTGCCACATTAATCCAATGTTCACATGCATAGCCAATATGCAAAACCATTTCATTATAAACCAATTATTCACATGCATAACCAATATGCAAAACCATTACCACATTAATCAAATGATTCACATGCATAACCAATATGCAAAAACCATCATTTATCATCATCAACCCACTGTTTTAAAGCATTAAACAAAGCCATTGAACAACATGCAACATCATGCATCAAAACCACATTTTCAATGTATAAAACCAAGGATCTCCTACCTAGAGCATCCTTCACATATGGCTTTCAAAACCAGCACTAAACCATGCTAAAATATGCTTTCAAAACAGAACTAAACCATGCAAAACACATGCATTTCAATCATCAACCACAATTGCCTAAAAACCACTTCATATCACAAATCAAGTAAGAAATTCATTTACTTACTCTTGAGCTTAGCAAAGTTGTTTAGACTTAAACTAAGCTCCCAAAACCTTCAAACCTTTGATTAAAAGCCGAAAACCCAACTTCACTCACCGATAACCAAACAAGACTAGCCGACAAGCCTTCCAAGCTTCCGAAACCTTCCGCAAACACCTTCAAAGCTCAAGGATCAAACTCCCCTGTTTCAAACACACAAAAACAGCACATTAATGCATCATTATGCATTAAGAACAGCAGCCACACAACCAAACTCGCTGCTCAACACAAATCCAACAATTCGGCTACCAAACACAACCGAAATCACCTCCAAACATTACCAAAACTTAACCCAGCCAAGATCCATCACTTCTAACCAATTTTATACATCAATTAACATCCAAAATGATTGCAAACACATCCTTATACCTCCAGGTATAACAGATCACCAAAAACACTCCAAAAACAACCAAAAACTCAAGCGAAACTTAGGAAATTCAACCTATCCGGGATTGCATTCATTAAACATCAATTTCTAATCAACTTAGCATTCATTTAACATCATTTTGACACTTCAAAACACTGCCCAAACAGATCACACGAAAATTCCACCAAAATCACCAAATCTTGCATTTTAGCCAAAAAAATCAAGATCTCATTTGAAAAACCATTAACAAATCACAAATCAAGGATTGAGAACTTGGGAATTTCAGTAAAGAACTGATAGTTTAGAGGAGAGAGACGTTCTTACCTCCAAACTTGAATTTCTCCTTTTTAGAGCCAAAAAGCATGATGAAACAACTTGCAAATTGAGAGGTTTTGTTGATGAGGTGATTAGGAATCAAATGAGAGTTGAAATGAGAGATTTAGATGCCAAAATCAGAGAAAGAAATCTGGAGAATTTTGTTTGGGTTGAGAGAAAATAAGAGAAAAGGAAAATGGAGAGAAAATGAAAAAGTAGTTAGGAAATTGGTTAAAATGATTTCCCTCCTTTTCTTAATCTTTAAAATCAGAATAAAGCCTTAAAATATCTTAGAAAAATCTGGAGAAATCCTTTTTGGAATAATAGCTCCTTAAAGATTCAAAGTTTCAATCCTTTATAAAACTGTCCCGCAACTTTCAAAAATTACATTTTGGTCACTAGCCAAAATGTCAACCTTCCAAACCTCATTTTCCAAAATTGATTTCACAGTTCACTTTTATATAATAAAAGATGATTTTAGAACATTTTTCCATATTTTTAATGCAACCCGAACTAGGCTTTCCTAAATTCACTCTTATATATTCGATCAGCACTTTGACCGAACCGGTCAACGCCCGAAACTTCTAAGCCCAAAACCGGGGTGTTACAAAAACGGTTCAAATCGCGTAAGGTGATTTAAGGAAATCAATGATTAGGATAGGATAAAAATTTGGTAAAGATTTATAAAATCCTCTAAAATATGTTTAAGAGGTTGGTCAAGTCAATTTTACAAAAAGAGTTTCAGAAATGCGACATTTTGAGTAGTGACCAAATTGTAAAGTTTTAAAACGGTGGAAAATGTGATTTTTAAAGAAGGGGCCAAATTTTTAGAATATATAGGGGGCTTTATGGCAATTAAGCCTTTCCTTAAGATGACATGTGTTTAAAAAGGTTTTTAATTAAATTGTTTTAAAATGGTTTTTATTTTAATTAATTTAGGTGGTTAACTTGAGATTTCTAATTACGTAACTACCAATTTCTCTTCATTTTCAGTCAAACACTATTCCCATCCATTTCCTCCAGAATTCTATTCTCCCAAACACTCTCTCAATATTCCCAAACAAATTTCAAGAAAACCTATCTAGTTCTTCAAGATTTTTCAAAGGAAAACTTATCATCCATTGAGGAAAGCAAGGATTGGAGGTAAATCTTGTTCTCAACCTCTAATCAAAGTTCTTTATTGAAATTCCCAGATATTTGGCTTCTAAATAATGTTTTTGGTTGAGTTTTCATTATAGTTTTGATTGGGGATCAAAATCTTGTAAAAATGTGGTTGAATCCTTAATTTTCGGACTTGATATGTTAAGCTCTGTTTTGGATTGATTTTAATTGAGTTTTAAGTGGGTTAATATGTTGAAATGATGTTTTGATAACATAGATCCTGAAATCCTTGAGATCCTTGAGTTTCTTTGTTGATTTGAGTGAGTTTTTTAGGTGGAATCTTGCTTTCTGGAGGTATAAGGTTGGGTTAGGTTGTTTGTTAGATGTGTTTTGATGTTTATAATGGTTTGAAAGTGATGTATGTTGGCTGGGCTTGGTTTAGGAAGCAATCGATTGAGTTTTCGGTTGTTTCGGATGGGTAAATTGGTGTAGTTTGAGTGAGCAACGTGTTTTGAATTGTTGCTGGTGTTGAAATACATTTTAATGCATTTAGATCTCTATTTTGTTGTTGAGAAAATAGGGGATCTTGATCCGAGAGCAAACGAGGTGATTTTGGAGGCTCCGAAATAGTGATTTTCGTGTCGGCGAGTAAGGTTTCGCGTATCGGTGAGTGGAAATGGAATTTCTTGCTTTGTAACACTTTGAGCGTGGTTTTGGGAGCTTAGTGTAAGTTTGAAACACTTAGCTAAGCTCAAGAGTAAGTGAATCGAAAGTCTCTCTCGGAATGTGCTATGCTTTGGTTTAAAATGCACTTAATTTAAATGTGTTTTGATTACTGTTTTAAAGCATGTTTTAAGCATGAATGTTGCTGGATTTTTAATGCCATTATGTTAAGGATGCACTAGGTAAGTGATCCTTGGTTTTCATGTGATAAATGCATATGATGTTAAGCATGTTATGCTTATGGAAATGGCATTGTGTTTATGCTTGTAAAACAGTGGATTAATGAGGTTAAATGATTATATTGGCAAGTGATAGAAATGGTTTTTGGTTGTGTTAATCAGATACAGTTAGTCGGCTATAGGATTGGGTGCACCGTAAATAAAGTCGCCTTGGATGTCGAGGGGTTGTGATTGTACCGTATACTCCATCCAAGTGGAATTATACAACTATCGATGAGTGGTGTTGAGGGGTTGTGATTGTATCATTATACTCCACCACGGGTGTCACAACGATGGAGGGTTGCTCTCGTGTGTGAGCGTTGTGTAGTCCGGTAGTGTGTATGAAGCATGTGGGATAACGCTTGTAATCCACGTATCTGATTGTATTGAATTATGTGATGGTTTGGTAAATTTTTTGTTGTTGATCACTTGCGAGCAAATATAAAGATGTTGATATAATGATTTAATGATGAACATTTATTTCGAGAAAGCATGTGATGCTTGAGAGTTTTGCTAGAATGCATGTGATGCTTGGTTTAAGCATGAGCAAGGTTTTTGCTGTTGTAATTAATGATGTTATGAGCATGTGGATTTGAAAGAGGAAGTGTTGTTTTTAAGTGCATGTTTGAAAGGAAGGCATGTGTTTACAAAGAATGATGATTTGTTTTTTTAAATGCATTGATGAATGTTTTGGTTTTATATCGGTCCTCACTAAGCTTTATGCTTACGCTCATTTGTTTCATCAATGCAGAGAATTGAGCATTTTTGGCAGCAAGCAACAAAGGATATCCAAGTATTTTGGCTGAACAATGTATGTGGTAAAACTTTAGTGTAATAAGAGGCAATGGGAGGGATTTCCACTCATGTGTTGCTTGGTGTTATGTGACACCTTGAACAAGTTTGGTTTATGGTTTGGGACTTCTAAATGGCCATTATGTGGTCTTTGGGTCCTCATTTTGCATTTTGGATATGCTATGGTTTATGTTTTAAAAGCATGCTTGAATAGTTAGTGACTCTCCATGAATTGCCATGATTGATGCGTATATGGTGAATATTTTTTGATACATAAGTGTTGGTAAGTTGATTATTGTATGTATGAATGATTAGGACATGATTAGATGACGTTAAAAGTGTTTTTGGGGCTATTTCTTGAGCATTTCTGGTATGGGTATCGATACTCGGGCAAGTGTATCGATACCCTTAAGCTAAAATGGTGCGCCTGTGCAAACTTTGAAGGGTGTATCGATACACTTGAAAAGTGTATCGATACCCTTAAGCTAAAATGGTACATGTGTATTGATACGGGCATCAAGTGTATTTATACACCTGTGCAATTTTGGTAGGGTGTATCGATACGCGAGGGAAGTGTATCGATACCCTTTCTCAACTTTGGCTACTGCCTTTTTTCGTATCGAAACGGGCTAAGGCGTATCGATACAGGTAGTTGAAATTCAGTTAAAAGAATCTTTTTAAGTTTGGAAATGTTGCATTTTGATCCCTGAATATTGTGTATGCAATTGAATGAGTTTGGATGATCCGTTTGAGCTCAAATTTGGCATGTTGGCATGTTACATGACTAATTGAAGATTGGTAACTTTAAAATCTTGAATGTTCCTGTATTTTATGAAAATTACAGTCTAGTCCCTCAAAGTCAAATGTATGCAATTAAACCCCTAATTGAACTCCGATCGCTGTGTCGTTTTCGCCTAATCGCTTTGCTGAACATTTAGGGTAATAATGTGCATCTAGAGACAAAAGAAAAAAAAGGTCATTAATCGAGGTCGACTTTAACGAGTTGACTTTGGTTTTCCCCGTGTAATCTTCTTAGTTCGGGTCGGGCGTCTAGGCCGGGCTAAGGGGGTTACACTATAGGTTTTACCTTTTTTGCCGAAATGCTTAGACTTTTATATTGAGGTTGTTGTTGGTTGATATGTTGATTTATGATTGCAGAGATATTGTTGTTTGAGTCATATGTGATGTTTGGGATTGATCCAAATGTGTTTAGGGAGATATCATAGCGTTGTGAATGTGTAGATTTTGCGAAACTACAGACAGGTTTCGAAACGTGAGCAAAGGTTTCGAAACCTTGAGGGAAATTTTGAGAATTTTGGGTTACTGGAAAAAAAATTCGAAACCCTTCCTAAATGTTTCAAAACCTTTAGTGTGGATTTTTCTGCAAAGTTTAAAAATGTTATAATTTGGTCCCTTGTTGTTATGTTTGCAATTCAATGACTTTGGATGATCTTTTAGAGCTGAAATTTGACATGTATTCATGGAACCTGACTAATTGAGAATTGCTAAATCTAATTTCAAGTAAGTCCTTGTAGTTTTACATATTTACATTTTAGTCCGTAAATGTTGTAAACGCTTAATTAAGGATGCCAATGAACTTGGTTTTAGACGAAACTTCACATGTATGTTTTGAACAGACTTAATTACAGTTTGGTAACGTCATTGTGAATTTGGGTTGTAATTTAAGATAATTTACAAAATGGTCCCTAATCATAGTTTTTGAGCTTTCGTTAATTGAATTGAAGTTGAATTTCGTTGTATCTTCTTCCGATGTATGTACGATCAACTTAAGTAATATTAAATGCATATAGGTAAGTTAAAAAGAAAAAAAAGGTTGGTTATTGGGGGAAATCTTCCTGGGTTTTCTTCGATAATCCATGTGTAACTAGCTCAAGTCGGTAAAAATCAAATAGACCAGGTCAAGGGGATTACACTTGCTATGGCAATGTGAAGGGTTGTTTGTTGCCATCATTGCAAGCACAATAGAAGTCGAGTGGACTGTGAACCAATGATGACGTCAGCCCTAGGATTCAAATGAGGGATAAGATGAGCATATCTCTTATCCTCGAGCGTTCAAATTCAAATTCAAAGTGTTGTCACTAAATTTCACACTAACTTTTAATAAAAAGAAAGAAAAAAGAAAGACAAAGTCAAATATATATATATATATATATATATATATATATATATATATATATATATATAATACGAATCCTTCTAAAAGCCCGTTTTTTAAAATAAAAACCCTTTTTTAATAAAATCTCATTTTCAAAAAAATCCCACTTTTTAATAAAATCAATTTTTAAAAAATAAAAACTCAATATTTTTAAAAAAAACTATTTTTCAAGAAGAGCCCATTTTTTAAATAAAAACTCATTTTCAAGAAAAGCCCATTTTTTTAATAAAGCCCATTTTAAGGTAAAAAGTAAAAAAAGAAGAAAAGAAAAAAGAAAGAAAAGGAAAAATATTAATGATGGTGTTTAATATTTTTTTTATAAAAGGGAATAAAATGAGGTAATAGTTAAGTGTGAAAAAAAAGAAAAAATAACAACAAAAAGGGGTCAAAATAGTAAAAAAGGAATAAATAAATAAATAAATAAATAAAAGGGTGAGAGAGCGAGCATGCGCGTCAGCCGGCGTGGTTGGTGCTGTTCGGACCGCCTGGTTGCCGCTTTCCGTTTGCCATTGACCTCGCTTGCAGCCGTTGCATCCGCCGGAATCTGCAAAAAAAAAACAAAACGAAATAATAAGCCCCAGATTCAAATTAATTGGGAAATTATATCCCGAATTTGGATCAAAATGGATGATTTCTTGGGGGTTTTACCGGGTATCAAGTTTCTTGTCTGATTTTAGCTCCAATTTGGTGATTGAATTCGGAATTTAGCTTGATTTTGAAGCTCAAAATTTAGTATAAAACCCCCCCTTCACCCACATGTTCAACACACCATTTTTTAGAGAGAAACCACTAAAAAGGGTTCAAGAAAAATCCAAAAAATTCTCTAAATTTTCTTGAGTTGGCTGGAAATTTTTAGACTGAAAATTCGAGTTTGGAGCAATTTTCTGAAGGTGGTTTGGAGCATTTTGAGAAGCTTGAATTCGAGTTCATCGTTCGTCGATTTCTCGATAAAATTTCTTACTTTTCTTTCTTTATTTTTATGTTAATTTTATTGTTGTTCTTGGTTGAATTTTGATGTTTTTGTTTGTGTTGTTTGTGTTTTTTAGGTTGCTTTCTCAAGGTTGGAAAATTGTTCGTGATTTCGGTAATCTTCTTTTGTTTTGAATTTCGTTAAAATTTCTAGTTTTGATCTTAAATTTTTTGATGATTTTAAAAATATTTTTAAAGTGATTTTGATCTTTAGAAATGTATGATTTAATTTAAAAGTAGTTTTGGATTTTAAAATGGATGAATAAAAAATAAATGTGGTTAATTAGAAAAACTTGAATTTAGGTATTTAATTAGAAGTAGTAATGTGAGGTGTTAAATAATAAAGGGCTTAATTTTAGAAAATAAAAAAGATTTTTGTGAAATTTAGTTTTAAATAATATTTGGGCAAAATGATTTTTAAAAGAGAAAATTAAATAAAAATGATTTTAAAAGGAAAAGTACATACAAATGTTTTTTATGGAAAAAAATAAGTTTGCAAAGAAAATAAAAAAAAAGATTTTAAAGTAAAATTAGGGTATAGGATGAAAAATGAATTTTTGAAAAGAAAATCTTAAAAAAAGAGTTATTAGGAAGAAATAAAGTTTATTTTTAAATGGGTAATTTTAAAAGGAAAAAACTAGGAAAATGAAAGAATAAAATGTTTTTTTTCAAAAAAAAAAGAAAAAGGAAAACAAAAAATAGTAAGAAAACATAAAAAAACATAAAAAATGGTAAAAAAAACATAAAAATGTAAAAAGTAAAAAACGTAAAAAAAGGTTTTAGCTTAGAAAATAATGAAAAGAAATAGAACGAATAATAAAGGCTTTTAAAAGGAATAATAAAAGGGTAAAATTCAAAAGAATAAAATGTTTGCTTGCTTGTTTTAGAAAAAGGTGAAAACTTAGGATTAGGAACTAAAGCTTAGGTAGAGATTTGTTTTTGTTGAAAAATGTTCTTCACAAAAAAAGAAAATAAAATACACTTAAGCAAATTTAAACTTTTAACTAGGAATAAAAGACTTAGACGTTTTTAGGGCTTTTAATAATCAAACTTAGAATAAAAATAAAATGCTCAACGCACTTAAATTTCTTTGTTGCTTGAAAAGTGAAAACATAATTTAATGTTGCGTCTTATCAAACAGGAATGACGGGTTAGCGCTAGAAAAGTTGGCGGTGATTAAAGTTCATCTCCCGGGCGATAAGGCCGTTAAAATAGACTAATATTCATTAAACGGACAAATAAAGTCGAACCCTTTTGAACTTGCAAATTCTAATTTTTAAAACGATTTAAAAACCAATTAGGTACCAATTTTGGGCGTCGTGAGGGTGCTAACTCTTCCCCACACGTAACCGACCCCCGAACATGTTTTCAGATTTTCGCAGACCAAAATCGTTGTTTTATTAAAACCAAAAACGTTTTATTAAAACAACCTTTTTTTTAAAAAAAATGATCCAATCACACTTTTTTCAAAAAAAAGATTGGTGGCGACTACGTTGATTTTAAAAAGTGTTTTCCAAAATAATCGAAGCCTCTTGTAAAAAGACGGTTGCGACAGTTTGGCGACTCCGCTGGGGACGTGTTTTTGTTTTTTTATAAGATGAAAACAAAAAGGGTCAAGCCACAAATTGGTTTTAAATGATTTTCAAAAAAAAGTTTTTTTTTAAATGGAATTTGCAAGTTCACCATAGGTTCTATTTATTTGTAGGTTTACATTAATATGGCTCTATTTTACGCATTTAAGACTTAATTACAAGCTCTATTCTCGAGCTTTGTCCCGTTCGTTTTAAGTGGGGGGGACACGCTTTGCTCATGTAAGAATATTGATTCTTTGTATGACCATCGCAAATACCTTCGGGTCACAATCCCTTTGCCTTCGTAAGGATATTGATTCTTCGAGAAGGCTTAGGTGGTGAGTCCTCCTGAGTTGAACTTGATTTGTTTGTAGCCTATAATGGGTGAGAATCGAGGGCCTTACTACTCTTAGTAGAGGACAGCAAGGACAACTCGGATACCTTTTTAGAACTAAACCAAGTTTGAGAATTTAGAGCCTACCCCTAATAGAGCCGTGCGGAAAGCCTAGGGTGTTGAGTCGCAAGTAATCTGTGGGGACATGTCCTAAAATGTTGGAATGCCAGCCCAGAATTATCGTGCATTTAAAATGGTTTTTATTGTTTTTGATTATTTTATATGTTTTGTTTGTTTGTTCTTGCTTGTTGGTTTTTGTTTATTATCTTGTTTATTTTTTGCATGTGCATCATTTCATATTAGAAGGGGTTGATTCTGGAAAATTGTTCAATAATGAATGGAAAGCTCTTAAAAATGGAGGAGAACCAAGCACGTGACAATATTGGCGACTGAAGCTGCAGCCCTTCGACAGTATGTCAAGCCCGTTGGAGAAGTGGGACCAAGACTCATGTGGCTAATCGAAGAAATCAAAGAGTTAGGCGTTCAAGCAGAAAAATATTTGTAATTCAAAAAAGATGTAATAAAAAGCTTTTGTATTTAATAAAGAGTTTCCTTTCATGGACAGATTTTCAATGGAATTGATGGCCCTTCGACTGCATTCATGCATTTGCATTATCTTGTTTGCTTTGATGTTTGTGAATTCATTTGTGCATACATTCATTTGTTCATAAACTAACTTAATAATAAAAAACAACAAAATATCCAAAATTGCTAAGACAACCCATAATTACGGTACACGAGCCCAAACACGAGCCATGAACTCTGACGAACGGTTGGCAACTTTGGAGGTGAACCAAAAGAACATTCAAAGACCCAGATGCGGCCGAAGAAGAGGGGAAATACTTCTTCCATTCCACATTTCCCAAGGATGACTTTTAGAAAGGAGGCTGCTACCAAAGCCAAAACACCCATTCATGCAGCTGAATCTTCCACTCAAGTAGAAGCCAACAATTATGAGGTGTCTGACCTCGATGAAGTCGCTGATAAGGCTCAAACTGAAAAGAAGTTGGATGAGAAGTATGAGAAGTTGGAAGGAATGTTCAAATCTTTCCAAGATGGAGCTACTTATGGCGGAATGGATGCCAAGGATTTGAGCTTGGTAACTGACTTGGTTGCGCCACCAAAATTCAAGATCCCCGACTTCGAGAAATATAATGGGACCACACGCCCGTCGACACATCTAACCATGTACTGTATAAAGATATCCATGTACCTTGATAATGAGAAGATGTTGATTCACTGTTTTCAAGACAGCCTAGTAGGATCCGCTGCACGTTGGTACTCGCAGTTAAGCCGAGTGAACGTCAAATCATAGAGAGACCTATCCAAAGCATTTAGTGATCAATACAATAATGTTTCAGACATGGTTCCAACCCAATGTGAATATCATGCAGGAGTAAGGGGGCATACTATCAAAAATTGCACTGAATTCAAAAGGGTGGTAGACGATTTATGAAAATCGGGTATGTTTGCGTTTGAAAGTGCAGAAGAAAAATGAAACTCATTGCCAAACCATCAAAAGATAGAGGTGAATGCAGTGCTTGAGGAAGAAAAGAGGATAATCAAGGAGAATGTCGAGGAAATTAAAGTGCCTATGGTTTGGGTGTGGGATCAGTTAATAGCAGCCGGGATATTGAAGGAAGAGAAACTGAAGATGAAGGATGTTGAAAAACCATATTGTAAGTATCATGGGGCAGAAGGACATGAGATCCAGTGTTGCCCACAGTTTAAATTGATGATTCAAGCCTAGATGAATAGCAAGGAACTTGTGTTCTTTGAGAAGGGTGATGTAGACCATGAAGCAAGTGTAGGTGCTACGGAGGAAATCTCCTTCGGGAAACAAGGAGAGGAGGTTAAAGAAGTAAGGCGAGGAAGGCCTTATCATGTGGTGATCCCGGTGAAAAGTGGTCGATTCGGTTTGGGCTTTTTTTCCCAAAAATGGTAAAAGAAAGCTGAGAAGCAGCAGGAAAGCATGAAAATGAAGCAGAAAGAAGAAGAAGTTGAATGGGAGCCCATGACGTACCCGCCTCTAAGCGCCATTTTCAAGACTGGAGGGCTTCTAGACCCAATGTGCGCTTCGACGAAGAGGAAAAAGGAAAGAATGACCTATGTGATGTTTTTGAGAATTTGAGCATCAACGCCATCACAAACAAGGAGAAAGAAGAAAACAAATTTCTGTCCAAGATTTGCCCCTGCGATGAATTGAAGGACTGGACCGCGGAAATGGTTCCTGAAGTTTTTAAGATTGCCTCTGAGTAATTCTCAAAACCAACTCTTTTACCCTTAGACCATGGGGTAATTAGATATCTTATGTAAAAAGGGTCTATTGTCAAAACAATGATTCAAGTTTCAATAAGAGATGCATTTCCCCAATTTTATCTTGTGGCAAACTTTCTTTCACAAAACCAATAAAACCAAAATATCATAAAAGCCCAAAAAGCGAAAATGAACCCTAAAAACATAACAAATCATATCATTTATTTATTGGTATATATATATTGCCTCCTTTTATTTGCAGGTTTTTAGATATCAATGGTCCAAATGACTCTGAATCAGATTCCGAGGTTAATTTTGAGTTACCGTTATGTTTAGAAGAAGTTGAGAGTACTAGTGATGAAGAAGGGTATGACTTGTCAGATGATTTGCTTAGAATGGTAGAAGGTGAGGAAAAGCGATTTTTTCCCACAAAGAAGAGTTAGAGGTTTTGAATCTTGGAACCAAAGAACAAAATCGCGAAGTCAAGAGTGGTACCACCATCTGAGTTGAGACACGACAGCATTTGATTGAACTTCTACAAGAATAAAAGGACATCTTTGTCTGGTCATACCAAGATATTCCTGGACTCGACACAGATATTGCCATGCATAGGTTTCCAATAAGAGAAGGATGGGAGCCCGTAAAACAAAAGCTTAGAAGAATGAAGGCTGATACACTCTTGAGAATTAGAGACGAGGCCAATAAGCAGTACAATGCAAGATTCCTCAAAGTAGCTAAGTATCTGGAATGGGTGGCAAACATCGTCCTAGTGCCCAAGAAAGATGGAAAAGTAAGAATATGCGTCGATTATAGGGATCTCAACAAAGCAAGCACTAAAGACAATTTTCCGCTTCCACATATTGATACCTTGGTCGACAATATAACTGGCCATTCCTTTTTCTCATTCATGGATAGATTTTCCAGTTACAATCAAATCAAGATGTGCCCAGAGGATATGGAGAAGACTACATTTGTAATGTTTTGGGGAACCTTCTGAATGCCCTTTGGATTGAAGAACGCGGAAGCAACATATAAGAGAGCTATGGTCACTCTTTTCCATGAAGTGATGCACAAAGAAATAGAAGTTTATGTGGATGATATGATCGCCAAGTCCGGAACTGAAGAAGAGCATATGATGAACTTGAGTAAGCTTTTTCAAAGATTGAGAAAATTCCAGTTAAAGCTTAATCCTGCTAAGTGCACATTTGGAGTTACTTCTGGGAAATTGTTAGGCTTCGTAGTAAGCAGAAGAGGAATCGAAATTGACCCAGACAAGATAAAAGCCATACAAGAGCTCCCACCTCCTCAAACACAGAAGAAAGATTGAGGATTCTTGGGAAGATTGAATTACATAGCTCGTTTCATCTCCGAGCTTACGAATAATTGTGACCCTATATTCAGGTTGCTTAGGAAGAACAACCCAAGGACCTGGAATGAAAAGTGCCAAGAAGCTTTAGAAAAGATCATGGAGTAGCTAACTAATCCTCCAGTGTTAATGCCACATGTTTCAGGGAAGCCGTTAATACTCTATCTAACGGTGTTTGAAAATTCAATGGGCTGCATACTAGGGCAACATGACGAAACTGGAAGGAAGGAAAGGGTGATATATTATGTGATCAAGAAGTTTACTGACTGTGAGACAAGATATACGCCAATTGAAAAGGTGTGTTGTCCTTTGATGTGGGCCACTAAGAGTCTTAGCCAATATTTGTTGTATCAAACCACATGGTTGATCTCATGGTTAGATTCCTTGAAGTTTATGATGGAAGCTCCAGCCTTAACGGGAAGAATATCGTGATGGAAAATCTTGCTTTTAGAATACGACATCTAGTATGTGAACCAAAAAGCAGTAAAAGGAAGTGCCATAGTAGATTTTCTTGGAAGTCGCGCTCAAGATGATTATGAGGCATTGTATTTCAATTTCCCTGATGAAGACTTGTTATATATCACGGAAGACGAAGAATCACCAACAGAATCTTGGGTCATGCATTTTGATGGTGCTGTAAATGCGCTAGGGTGAGGAATTGGGACAAATTTGGTTTCGCCAGAAGGAGATCATTATCCTTTTACTGGTCATTTAAAATTTTTCTTCACCAATAACATGGCAGAATACGAAACATGTATAATGGGCCTAAGGGTAGCCATCTGTTGAGTGCCTAAAAGTCCTATATTTTACCCCTCATTTATCTTTATTTTTGCCGCACTCAAGCATGTTTAATTGCATTTTAGGCTAGTTTTTGCATTTACATCACATTTAGATAAAACTGCACAGATGTTGCTGATTTCGGTCACTTTTTGCAGATATTTGTCATGGCAGCATCCAGGGCAGAAAGGAGCAGAAGCGAATCGTGAAGTTGGAGTGAAGGGCTATTGCATGTCGTGATCGCTGTTGTGGCAGAAGTGGCGACAGTGAAGCCACTTGAGGTGAAAAACGTGAAGTGGAGATCGACAGATAAAGGATTTCAAGCCTCACTATCGTGGCCACTCGCATATTTTTTGGAGACTAGAAGCAGAAGAAGCTGTACTGAAGCAGTTGCCACCAAGAACGCTGCCGTCGCTGAATGCCGCCCGGACGTCAATACGCCTACATAGTTAAAATGGGTCTCGTTTGATAGGGGACATTTTTCTGAGTCCATTGAGCCCAATCTTGCATTTTTCTGAGGTCGGGAGCGGAGCGTATGGCTGATCAAAGATCGATAAGTAAAGTAACTTATCTTTACTTGCTGAACAAGGATTTCTACTCCAAGAAGGATTTCTACTCCAAAAAGAACTTCTACTCCAAGAAGGACTTAGACTAGATCTTTTCCTATCTATACCCATGTATGTAAGGGTAGAGATATCACATCTCATACCTCTCATCTCAAAACCCTAGTTGTTTCTCTTCCTTCACCATGTTCTAAACCTCCCCTAGGGCAAAGGGTTGATATTGTAAAGTAGATGTAAGGGTTGTTCTGTTCTTAGGATTTTTTTGTTCAATGAAATAAAACTTCAAGTTTGCTTATTCTGGTTTCAACATCTTGCAAGAGTATCGGGAGAGCATTGTAAGATTATCTATTTACTTAATATCGGGAGAGTTGCTTATCGCTGCCACGACAACAACAGACCACTGCCACGATAGGTGCTGTCGTGACAGGAGCCAGACACAAAATAGAAGTCCTTGAACAGTGCAATACCTGCACTACGGAGCAATTCAATTCATGCTTGTTTTATAATTCTTATTTTTCTCTTTTACTTGATTTATTCGTGACACTCTTCAATCAAATTATTAAAACTCTTTTTTCTTCTGTGGAGATAGTTAAAGGATAGAAGTACTCCAGTCCATGTGGAGACGATATCTGATACTCTAGTATCACTTTACTACTTGCGCCGTGTACACTTGCACTATTTGCGATAGTTCTATTTACACGCAACAAGTTTTTGGCGCCGTTGCCAGGGACTGGCAACATACCTCTACCTTTAATTACTGCACTTTTTATTTATTTATTTTTATTTTTACTTTCTATTTCTAGTTGTTATATCGCAGGCACAATACAGGTTCAAGGGCATCAACATGTCAGGAAAAACCATTCGAGAGTTGATGTGGGAAAGTTCTTGCAATTACCGTGAAGGTAATCATGCACTCGAAAGTTATATGGACAACCAACGATGGAACCAACAAGAACAAGATATGTAGCCACAGCAGCAACATGGACAACATATGTCGCTGCCGCGGCAGCAAAATTTTTTATTGTATGATCAAAACCCGTAAAACTTTTTGTACCATAACAGTTTTGCTGCAGAACCTGACATCCTCTGGCAATGTCATCATCCTCAAGAGCAGTCAAAATCCTTAGAAGACACACTACAAGCCTTCATGGTACTCACTCAAGAATTGTCGTCTTCTATGGACAAAAGACTCTACAAGATGGATGCACTCTTGAGCAGACCGGTCCTCATTCATGCCACGACTGAACCTGAAATCCCGAGGCAAGATGACGAGGATGCCCATGTGAAGGAATACCCAACACGTGATGAGTCTGAGCAACAACTTGCCATAGCAATGATCGAGGAGCCGGAATGGAGCAACACCGCAACAACGCTGAGTGAAATTCAAGAGAATGTCACTACGGCAACAACATCCGAGGCAAATTCTCAACCCACTACCTCGGTTATGCCCGACCAAGATTGCACACATCCATCCCTGTCATGGCACTCACACGAACACCTAGAAGAGCTACCCAATGACAATGCCTCGGAAATGGAATACGAGCAGGTAATAAACGAACATTTTGAATTCATTAAAAACTCACAAATTCCATTGCAGGTATTAGAGGAACCAACACCGGTGGACTCAGAATCATCGAAGTCTCTACTGTTGGAGACCTACGAGTGGCCAACAGAATTTGATATGGAGAGTTATGGTACTTTCCAATGTCCCCTTGACCTGCAAAGTAACCTGATAAAGGACTGTCAAAATAACTGGCTGCCACAGCCGCAGGCACGACAGCAAGGGCTACATTCAACCACAACAACATTCAACGAAAACAAGGTAAATTTGTGGTCGAATGTCAATTTAATTTTTTCTAATCATATATTCATGCCCTCAGAAACATTACCAAGATGGGAGGACTTCATGGACTACAAAGGGAAGAGAAAGAAAAGAACCCCCACCATGAGAATAATCACCAGATGGAGGGTACAAATAGACTTCAAAAAGTACCGGAAACGACCCCTCAAGCATCAATAGAACAGGAAGTAGTTACTTTAGGAGATGCCCCTCAAGGCACTCCTAATTTAACTTAATTTATTTTATTGTATTTTATTTTTATCTTATTTTATCTTTATTATTTTAGGAATTAGAAATTTGATATTAGTTTTTAGTTTGTTTGTGTTATTAGGTAAAAAGAGAGAACCCTTGCAATGACGATACAAGCAACCTGAGGAAGCTATGCCTCCACCCCTGCCGCAGCAGCACTCATACTCCCTATGATGAATTCCAAAGTGACTGTCGCCAACAACAGTGAAGATAGTGACGCAAGGAAGAAGGCAGCCTCCGCGTCTCCAACTCCCAGGGCAGCACCCACAGCTCATTCGACAAAGTTCAAGGAGACTGCCCGCCGACAGCTCTCCATCCAAAGCTCCAGCAGCAGCGACGACAGCCGCACAACTTAAGTTTTCTTTTTTTTCTCTTGCCGCCTGCTGTATATATTATCTTTTTGTGATGTTTCACTTTTCTGTCAGTTTTATTTTCTGTTTTGCATTTTTTGGGTCATGCATTGAGGACAATGCAACCCTTGAGTTTGGGGGTAGGCAGTCCTCCTAATTATTAATATAATATTGCATTTAGTTTTAATTATGTCGCATTTATTTTTATGCTAAAAAAATTGGCTTAATTTATTGAACTTTTATTATCTGCTGCTGTCATCTCTGTCGTGACAGCCCCTTAAAAATATTTTAGGAAGCAAGTAGAGCCTTAGTATAGTTCTGAAAAACTGAAACACTTTGTGACTTACTTGATAACAGACTTTATCTAGCATACTTAGAATAGAAAACTTAGCACTTAGAGTAGAAAGAGACTAGAAACTCAGGAAACCTAGACGTGCCTATCACTGGCTCTAGGAAAATAACCAGAGAAAAACTTCTAGAGGTGCCTATCACCGGCTCTAGATAGTTAACTAGAGGTGCCTGAAATACTGGCTCTAGTAGAAAAGAGAAAAATTCAGAAAAAGAAGGAAGACAACTAGAGTTGCCCGATACTGGCTCTAGTAAGAAAAAAAAGAATTAAGTCTCGAAGGAATACTCTAAACAAGCTAAGTATAATATTCTAGTTGCTAGGAAAGTCTATATTCATGTATGTCACAATAAATGCACACACCTGCACGAGAACTATACTTTTGCTAAACTTGATAGGGATGGTGTTGTGGGTAAGGATTGTTCACTGACTTAAGCCAAGAAATATATATATATATACATGCATACATATGTATGCTTGCATGTTAGTTAGGTTGCATTTGCTTGAGGACAAGCAAGGATTCGAGTTTGGGGGTGTGTTGAGTGCCTAAAAGTCCTATATTTACCCCTTATTTATCTTTATTTTTGCTGCACTCAAGCATGTTTAATTGCATTTTAGGCTAGTTTTTTCATTTACATCACATTTAGATAAAACTGCACAGATGCTGCTGATTTCCGTCACTTTTTGCAGATATCTGTCATGGCAGCATCCAGGGCAGCAAAGGAGCAGAAGCAAATCGCGGAGTTGGAGTGAAGGGCTATTGCCTGTCGTGATCGCTGTTGTGGTAGAAGTGGCGACAGTGAAGACACCTGAGGTGAAAAACGCGAAGTGGAGATCGACAGATAGAGGATTTCAAGTCGGACTATCGTGGGCCACTCACATATTTTTTGGAGACTAAAAGCAGAAGAAGCTATACTGAAGCAGTTGCCACCAAGAACGCTGCCGCCAGAGAATGCCGCCCGGACGGCAATACGCCGACATAGTTAAAATGGGTCTCGTTTTATAGAGGACATTTTTCTGAGTCCATTGAGCCCAATCTTGCATTTTTCTAAGGCCGGGAGCGGAGCATATAACTGATCAAAGATCGATAAGTAAAGTAACTTATCTTTACTTGCTGAACAAGGATTTCTACTACAAGAAGGATTTCTACTCCAAAAAGAACTTCTACTCCAAGAAGGACGTAGACTAGATATTTGCCTATATATACCCATGTATGTAAAGGTAGAGATATCACATCTCATACCTCTCATCTCAAAACCCTAGTCGTTTCTCTTCCTTCACCATGTTCTAAACCTCCCCTAGGGCAAAAGGTTGATATTGTAAAGTAGTTGTAAGGGTTGTTCTGTTCTTAGGATTTTTCTGTTCAATGAAATAAAACTTCAAGTTTGCTTATTCTGGTTTCAACATCTTGCAAGAGTATCGGGAGATCATTGTAAGATTATCTATTTACTTAATATCGGGAGAGTTAAGTATACGAAAGGAGTAAATGTGGGTTCTCCAGTTTATGGTTGAACTATCTCGGACCTAAGGATAGGACGAGGTTAAGCGGCTAAAGAAGAATTCATAAACATCGGTGTTCATACTTCGATTCATGCCGGGAGGTATCATCCAAGACGTGTTCGCCGACAATCTTGGATCTAGGGATAGGACAAGTCAATCCAGGGATTCTTGCCGAACTTGAAGAAACTGAGTTGCTTATCGCTACCGCGATAGCAGCGGACCGCTGCCACGACAGGTGCTGCCGTGACAGGAGCCAGACACAGAATAGAAGTCCTTGAATAGTGCAATACCTGCACTACGGAGCAATTCAATTCCTGCCTGTTTTATAATTCTGATTTTTCTCTTTTACTTGATTTATTCGTGACACTCTTCAATCAAATTATTAAAACTCTTTCTTTCTTCTGTGTAGATAGTTAAAGGATAGAAGTACTCCAGTCCCTGTGGATACGATATCCGATACTCTATTATCACTTTACTACTTGCATCGTGTACACTTGCACTATTTGCGATAGTTCTATATACACGCAACACCATCAACAGAAAAAAATCCAAAAGTTGAGAGTCTATGGGGATTCAGCTTTGATCATTTACCAAACATGTGGCAAATGGGAAACAGAAGATGCAAAACTGATAGAATATCACAATTTGGTCCTCGATTTAGCAAAAGAGTTCGAGGCAATTACTTTTAAGCATCTCCCAAGAGAAGATAACCAGATGGCTGACGCATTAGATATCTTGGCTGCCACGTTTAAAGCAAGTGGAGGTTCAGAGATAATATCCATTAAGTTACAAATGATGGAGTCCCCAGCATATTGTTATAATGTAGAAGAAGAAGAAGATGGCTTACCGTGGTTCCATGACATCTTACAGTACTTAAAACTGCAACAATACCCAGCACATGCTTCAGAAAATGAAAAGAAAACGACCGGGAAAATGGCATAAGGATACATCCTTGATGGGGAGATCCTCTACAAATAAAATCGAGACAAAGTATTACTAAGATACGTAGATGCAAAAGAAGCGCCTTTGATTTTGGAAGAAATCCATGAAGGAATTTGTGGAACCCATCCTAGTGGTTTCACTATGGCAAGAAGAATTATGCGCTTAGGATATTATTGGTCGACAATGGAAGGGGTTGCATTAATTATTTCCGTAGATGCAACAAGTGCCAAGTATACGCTGATATGGTTCACGCGCCTCCTCAGTCTCTTCACGTCATGTCGTCTCCATGGTCTTTCTCTATGTGGGGCATAGATGTTATTGGGCAGATTCATCCAAAAGTATCAAATGGTCATTGCTTTATCTTGGTAGTTATCGATTACTTCACAAAGTGGGTGGAAGCGGCCTCATATGCAAATGTAACTAGATCCATTGTATGCAAGTTCTTAAAGAAAGAAATCATTCGTCGATATGGTCTACCAGAAAGTATAATTAATGATAATTCTTCTAATTTAAATAATCGAATGATTACTCGGGTCTGTGAGCAGTTCAACATCAAGCATGGCAACTCGGTATTATACCACCCAAATATGAATGGAGCAGTAGAAGCAGCCAATAAGAATATTAAGAAGATAGTCGTGAAGATGACTGATACGTATAAAGATTGGCATGAAAAGTTACCATTTTCTTTGTATGCATATCAAACAGCGATACGGACATCTATTGGGTCAATTTTGTTCTCATTATTATATGGAGTTGAAGTTATGCTACCAATCGAGGTTGAGATACCATCGTTGTGTGTCTTAAAGAAGGCAAAGTTAGATGAAGTAGAATGGGTTCAAGCAAGGTATGACCAGTTGAATTTAATTGAGGAAAAGAGGCTGAAAGCTATGTGTCATGGTCAAATGTACAAAAGAAGAATAATTCGGGCTTATGAAAAGAAGGTTCGCTCTAGAGAATACTAAGAAGGTGATCTGGTCTTAAAGAAGAAGTTGCCAATTCAAAGTGATCCTCGAGGAAAATGGGCGCCTAATTGGGAAGGACCGTACATTGTGACTAAGGTTCTTTCAGGTGGAGCATTGATCTTAGCTGAGATGGATGGAAACGAGTTCCAAAACCCAGTAAACTCCGATACTGTCAAGAAGTAATATGCCTAGAAAAAAAAAGGAAAAAAGAAAAAAAGAAAAGGAGGATTCAAAATGAAAACCAGCAAAGGACGTTTTGAAACCAAATGAGGGTCTGAGTTGAAAACCTGTAAAGGGCGGCTCAGATAATTTGACAGATTTTGAGGCTCCACAGATCATGCGATGTACTCAAGGCTTCCTCGACACTTGTAGCATTCAAGATTACTTTTGGCGTTTGGAAGGAGAAGTTTAGACAATTGATATTTGAATACTTGTTTCCCTTCCTTTTTATAAACCTTCTTGTGTTTGCCACAACATTAATTAATTTGATTCATGAATTTTTCTTGCTTTCTTGTTTCTTTCCCTATCTTTGTTAGCATCTTGCTTTGAAATAAGCATTAATGGATTTGACAATCATTTATATATGCAAAAAAAAATTAGCATTACCTTGAGAATATTTTGAAAAGTTCAGGGACTATGAAGTGTTCTATAATTATTATTTGGGGCATATGGTGTTAAAATGTTTAAAGAAGAAAAAGTAAAGCCTTGTTGCAAAACTTTTTTAAAAGGAAGAAAATCCATATCAATGTCTAGGCGCTTAAACAACATTTCTTAGCCACCAACTTTCCTTACATGACGATAGGAGCAGCCTTACAAGGTCGAAACTTGACTTAGGGTGTGCATCCCCGAGTACGAAAATGTTGATTGAGAAGATAGATAAGGATTAAATGTTTCCAAGGAAGTAAGAATGGGATTGAACCAGTCAATAGAAGAACAGAAAATGAGGAAGAATTAAAGTAGTTCATAACTCATGAGTGATTTCCAAAGCAAAGGAAATGGCCTTATCTCAGAGAATTGTGAATTCAAAGCCAGCAAGCCAAGAAGGGTTAAAAGAAGAGTGGGGAAAATTGTTTTGATCTACACAAGTTTAGGAGAGAGAGTTCATGATTAATCGGGTTGGCCTCGATAACCAGAATTTCATAAAAATTAAGAAAATGGTCTAAGAAAAAGGGGTTTTAAAAGAATAACTTGTCATGCATTCATGTTTCAGACATCCTTAGGGGCATGTAATCCATATTACATGTCGTATTTTGTTTTTTCAGGTACATGGAAGACTCGTTCAAATGAGAGTTTGCTTATTCATCCAAGAATAAGGAGGATGAAACGTTTAAGAAAATTTGCCTATTTGTTCAGGCAAAAGGAGAATGTAGTTTGCTTATTCATCAAAGCATAAGGAGGATGAAGTGCTTAAGAAGATTCACCTATATATTCGGGCAAAAGGAGAATGGAGCATGCTTATTCATCCAAGCATAAGGTGGATGAAAGTTTTCAAAAGACTTGGCCTAATTGATCATTCAGGGGGATAAAAACCCAACTCATTTGTTTAGGCATTTTGGGAGAATAGAACCTAGCTCAACTATTCGAGAATAAGGAGAATAGAACCAGCCTATCCATTCGGGCATTTGGAGAGTGGAACCCAGCTCAACTATTCGAGCATAAGGAGAATAGAACTAGCCTATATGTTCGGGCATTTGGAGAATGGAACCCAGCTCAACTATTTGAGCATAAGGAGAATAGAACCAACCTATTCGTTCGGGCATTGGGAGAATGGAACCCAACTCAGCTATTCGAGCACAAGGAGAATAGAGCACGCCTATCTATTCGGGCATTCGGAGAATGGAGCCAAACAATAAATTATGTGAAAAATTGTTCCTTTTCGTCTTTGCTTTATCTTTGTTTCACAAAGATAAGCAAAGAGGGGCAGTTGTTGTCACTAAATTTTCACCCTAACTTTTAATAAAAGGAAAGAAAAAAAGAAAGAAAAAGTCAAATAATATATAAAATAGGAATCCTTCTAAAAGCTCGTTTTTTAAATAAAAACCCATTTTTAATTAAAAACTAATTTTCAAGAAAAGCCCACTTTTTAATAAAATCCATTTTTTAAAAAAACCATTTTTCAAGAAGAGCCCATTTTTTAAATAAAAACCCATTTTTTTAATAAAAAATCCATTTTCATGAAAAGCCCATTTTTTAATAAAGCCCATTTTAAGGTAAAAAGTAAAAAAAGAAAGAAAAAAGAAAGAAAAGGAAAAAATATTAATGATGGTGTTTAATATTTTTATAAAAAGATAATAAAATGAGGTAATAATTAAGTGCGAAAAAAAGAAAAATAGCAACCAAAGGGGGTCAAAAACAGTAAAAAAGAATAAATAAATAAATAAATAAAAAAGGGGGGAGAGAGCCAGCCCGCGCGTCACGCGCGCGGGGCTGGGCTATCCAAACCCTCGGCGCGAACAAGTCGGCCACCATTCTCCGTCCACCAGTCGCGGCAGCCGTCGTGGTCGGTGCCATTCAGACCGCCTGGTTGCCACCGTTGTTGCGTTTAAAAGTGTCTATCGCAATGTAGTGCAAGTGTACACGATGCAAGTAGTAAAGTGATACGTAAGTATCGAATATCGTCTCCACAGGGACTGGGCTAATAGTTTTAACCTTGAATTTCTGCACGAGACGGAAAAGAAATAGTTTTAATTGATTGTCATAAGATAATAAAGAAGATTGAAAATAAAGGATGAAAATATTCAGAGTAAAGAATGGGCCGACATTGATCTGCTCTGTAGTGCAGGTGTTGCAATGTCTAAGACTTCTCTATTCTGTCGTAGCACCAGTTGCGGCAGCACCTGCTGCGGCAGCGGTCTGTTGTTGTCGCAGTAGCGAACACACAACTCAGCACTTCAAGCTTGGCAAGAATCCCTGCTATGCCTTGGCCTATCCCTAGGTCCAAGTCTGTCGATGAACACGTCTTTGATGATACCTCCCGGCGTGAATCGAAGGATGAATACCGAAGTTGTTGAATTCTTCCTTAGCCACTTAACCTCGTCCTATCCCTAGGTCCGAGATAGTTCAACCATAAACTGGAGAACCCGTACTTATTCCTTTCGTATACTTAACTCTCCCGATATTAAGTAAATAGATAATCTCACAATGCTCTCCCGATACTCTTGCAAGATCTTGAAAACCAGAATAAGCAAACTTGAAGTCTATTTTATTGAACAGAAAAATTCCTAAAACAAAGCTATCCTTGCAACTACTTTACAGAACCAACCCTTAGCCCTAGGGGAAGTTTAGAACATGATGAGGAAGGGAAAACGACTAGGGTTTAGGGGAAGACGGCTAGAGAATAAGATATTCTTCCCTAGGTCGAATTACATGACTTTATATAGGCCTTGGGTTCAAGTTTTCTAATATGGCAAGAATACAAGTTTAATTTAAAGTACAACTCTAGTAAAGACTAAATCTTCAGAGCATATGTCTTAAATCCGTCCTTCCTTCTTGCTTGGAGTTTCTTCCTTGAACTTTGGGCTTGGCCTTCATTCTGATCTAGGGCTCAGAAAAATATAAGAGTGCTCCACGACAGACCGGCTTAATTTCCTCTTTCTGTCGAGGTCCACTTCAGTTCTTCCCTTCACCATTGTTGTCGTCCTTGGCTGCCACGGCAGCGGCCATGGCAGCATCGTCCTTCTCGTCTGCAGTCTAGTTCCAGCTCTACTTCTCTACTGCCCAGCGTCTGTTTCTCCACTGCCCTTCATCTGCTACAGCAACTACCTACAAAAACAACCAATTTCAGTAGAAATTGTGCCATTTAATATAATTGTGATGTATGAATGAAATCTATCCGAAATGCAATGGATTATGCTTGAATGCAGCAGAAATATGGGTTAAATAGGGGGTAAAACATAGAACTTTTACACACTCAACACACCCCCAAACTCAAGTTTTTGCTTGCCCTCAAGCAATTAAGACCTAAAAAGGAAAAGATTTTTTTTTGTTTGGCTTAAAACAATGAACCTTTCATTACCTACCATGCATTCCCTATTGTAAGCAACACCTTGTCGGATAATTCAGGATTCATTTGGAACCATGCTACAATTCTCGTGTAGTGTGTGCATGTTTTGTGAACAATTATATGCTTAGACTCCCTTATTTTACTAGAATAGCTAAGCTTCTAACTTGAATTTTATGCCAACTTTTATCTTTTTGGAGGCAATTCTTAGGCTCCTTTAGTTTTTGTTTAGACTCGATTCACTCCCCTTAGTTTAAGTTTGACTAGAGCCGGTTTCGGGCACCTCTAGCTAACTTCCTAGAGCCGGTTTCGGGCACCTCTAGGTGTATTGAGTCTACTTTTATTTAACTTCTTTTCCTAGAGCCAAGTGTTAAGTTTTTTTCCTATTCTAGTTTACCAGTAGAGTTCTTGACAATATAAAAGTCACAAAAGGTGTTTGAGAATCAGAACTATAGTAAGGCTCTAAGCTGCTCCTAAAACTAACCTAAAGGCACTGCCACGACAAAGGCTGTCCCGGCAGGTAAGTTCAGTTCAAACACTTAAGCCAAATTTTTCAATTTTCTCCAATTTTTTGCAAAAAATAAACTAACATTTAGACATAATAGACACAAAATAGACACTTCATTAATGGAGGGATGCCACCCCCAAACTCAAGGGTTGCATTGCCCTTAATGCAAATGACAGAATGAGAAAGAGAAAATAAAAAAGGACATCACAATTATAATAAAATAGCAGACAGCAAATATAATAAAAGAAACTTAGATTTTAAGCACTGTCATCGTTGCTGCTGCTGCTGCTGATCCGAATCTGCCAGCGGGCAGTGACTTTTCTTGTCGGTGCCGGCAGGTGGCTGGGAGAGGCAGAGGTGTTCTTGGTATTGGCTTCCCTCGGAGGCTGGATGCGGGTAGGTGAGATATGAGGTGGTTTCTCCAGCACCTGAAACTCCTCGGAAGAATTGCTGCCACTGCTACCGATGCTGCTACTACTGCTGCCGCTGTCAGATTTTCCTTGGTCGGATGTTCCAACACCGGTGTTTGTCTTCTGCCGTTTCACTGGGGTGAATTCCTTGGACAGGTTCCTCTTGACCGAGGGCTTGTCATCGGATTCCCCCCAAATAGAGGAGGAGAAGAAGCCAGCTATATACCTGTCGAGGTCGGACATGGGCTCTTTTCTCTTCTCTCCCCTGGCAGATTCCGTGGCAGTGTGGCTGCCGCCTGTAGCTGTTGTGGTCGGGGTGGACGCGGCAGATGGTGTTCTCGGTGTTGCAGCAGAGGTAGGGGTATGGGCAAGTGTGGGGGAAGCAAAATAATTGTCGGGGAAGGCATGAAACAGTACGTCAAGAAAATTAAGATTGATTTTAATGAAATGTATCGTTGTTGTGGTGAAGTCCCGAATGAAGCTCATCAGGCCCAGTTGTCGGTCCTCTATTTTCTACAGGGCAGCAAGGATTTGTGTTGAGGAGTCTGCTGGGGGAGCTGCTACAGTGGCCTGCCTTTGTTCTGTGGCGGCAGGTTCTTTCTGGGTGGGCTCTATCGGCTCAACTGCCGCGGCAGTGGGGTCAAAAGACGACAGGGGCGCGGCAGCATTCAGCTCCATCAAGCTGAGGATGTTCCTTTCTGTCCATCCTTTCCCTCGCACTCTCAAATATTCGACAGCTTCAGGTACGTTGTGGCCACGGCAGAGGGAAGTTATGAGGTATGGAAAGAAGAGTGGTCCCGATGGCCGGTACGCGCAATCCAAAATTCCCTCCCGAGCATATCTACCAACATTAATAGGCCTCTCATTTAGAATTGAATGGATGAGGGCTAACCTTGGTTGGTCTATCGTGTTGTTGTGCGAGGAGGGCATAATCCTCTTCTTGATGAATGCGTTCCAAAGCTTGGCTTCCGGAGTGAGTTGGACTCGTTTTACCGACCTTGGATGTTTAGGATCGGTATTCCACTCGGTACCTTAGTCGGTAAGTTCTGCCATGACAGCATCATAATCTGCCGGCTCCAAGCTCTCCACAAATCTTTGGTGACCGTCTTCCCGTCTTCCAACATAGAACCCATAAAGGGTGATGATGTATTCGGGCTCGAAGGGCACCTCCTTCCCACGAACCGTCACTGCTGTCGCCTTCCTGCTGTCGATGGCAGCATAAAATTCTCGGACTAAAGTGACGTTCATCTCTTCTGGCTGCTCGGCAAACATCTGCCACAGCAGGGCTCTGATCTTACGGGCTATAAATGGTTTTAGCCCTAGGTTCTCCGTTCGAGAGGTATAGATGAAGCCTTTCTCCTCCCACATGTCTCTGGCCTGGAAGGAGCTGGGAGTGGCTGCTGCTGGGGCAGATCCTGAGGCAGCACTACGACGGGTGTTTCTGCTACCCATATTGCAAGAAACCGTAGAAAAAAGAAGAAAGCAAATGAAATTCTAGATAGGAAACAAGTAGATAGAGTAAGAGTGAGTGAAAAATGAATAGTAAAACGGGGTTTATATAGATGAGGAGTTTGTTGCCCGTTGGAGCTGTAACGGCAGGCGCGAATAACGGGGCCAGCTGTTATGCGGTTTCTGACGCGTCTATCACGCATTTCCATGTCTGTTGCGCGTTTGCGTGTCTGCCGCGACAGCGTGTTGACAGGCTGGATTTTCCGCGTCTGTTGCTGCAGTTGTAACGACAGGCTCCTATTTTGGGCTTTTTGGGCTGATGGTGAGACGGTGGGCTGAATTCACTTCTCCTCTTCTTCTTGTCTCCTTTATTTCCTAAAAATAATAAAAATAAAAAAACTTAGTTCCTAAAAATAAAATAATTCTAATCACCTAATAAATATATATATATATATATAATAATAAATAGTTAATAAAATTAAATTAGGTTAAATTAGGGATGCCAGGAGGGGCATCTCCTAAAGCAACCACTTCCTGCATTCTTGGGGCTTCAGTCCCTTGATAATGTTTTAATCTCTGTCCGTTGACATTAAATTGGTGCCCGTCCTTTAAAGATCTGATTGTGATGGCACCATGGGGAAAAACTTGCACCACTTGGAATGGGCCGGACCATCTAGATTTCAGCTTCCCTGGGAAGAGTTTCAACCTAGAGTTGAACAACAACACAAGCTGCCCTGGGCAGAACTGTCGTGGCAGTAGTTTCTTGTCATGCCACTTCTTGGTCTTGTCTTTGTAAATCCTTGAGTTGTCATAGGCCATTGCTCGAATTTCTTCAATCTCATTCAAGTCAAGTAGCCTTTTCTGTCATGCCTTTTCCAAGTCCATATTCACTGCTTTGATGGCCCAGTATGCTCTGTGCTCAATCTCAACAGGTAGATGGCATGTTTTTCCATAAATCAGCTGGTAGGGTGACATTCCCTGTAACACCCCAATTTTGGGCTTGGAAGTTTAGGGTCTGAACCGGATCGGTCTGATTTTCGGTTCGAATATAAAAGATGGTTTTAGAGAAAGCCTAGTTCGGGATGCATTAAAAATGTGGAAAAATATCTAAAAATCCTCTTTTAATATATATAAGAGAGTGGTGAAATCAATTTTACAAAATAAGGTTTGGAAGTGTGAAATTTCGAAATAGTGACTAAAATGTAATTTTTGAAAAGTTCAGTGGTGACTGTTTTGTAAGGATTGAAACTTTGAATCTTTAAGGAGCTAATTTACCCAAGGAAGTATTTCTCCAGATTTTTCTTAATTTTAATGATTTTGTTAATGTTTAATTAATTAAAAGAAGTGAGGGAAAACCATATTTAGCTTTTCATAACTAACTTTTGTTAAAAAATTCATCCTCTCATTTTCTCTCAAAATTCCCTCAGCCAAACACATTTCCACATCAGCTTTTCTTTTGATTTTCACACTAAATCATGAGGTTTCAATCATCAATTGATTCCTAAACCTTTCTACATCAAATCCTCTTCATTTGCCTATTGGATTTTCAAGGATTTTAGCTCTAATCATGGAGAAATCTACATTTAGAGGTAAGGATGTTCTTCTCCTCTAAATACTCAGTTCTTTACTAGAATTCCCAAGTTCTCAATCCTTAAATTAAGTTTTATAAAAGGTTTTGATGTTGTGATCTTGATTTTAGCTTAAAACTCAAGATTTGGATTTAATCTTGAAGAAATTTGTAATGAATATTAGGGCTCTGTTTTGAGATGTCTTTTTAATGTATTTTGGATGTTTAATGATGTGTAATTGAGGTCTAATCAATGCAATCTCGAATAGGTTGATTTTCCTAAGTTTTTACTTATGAAATTGGTGGATCTTGGGGTGATCTTGGTGTTCGGTTATTGCTGGAGGTATAAGGACGGGTCTAGGCTCTTTTTGGATGTTAATTGATGTTTAAGAATGTTTAGAAGTGATGGATCTTGGCTGGGTAATGTTGTGGATGAGTTTGGAAGTGATTTCGGTTGTGTTTGGTAGCTGAAATGTTAGATTTGATGTGAGCAGCGAGTTTAGGTGTAATGGCTGAAGATTTTAATGCATGATGATGCATTAATCCTCTGCTTTGATGTGTTTAAAATAAGGGAGACATCTTCGGATCCTTGTGGTGTTGATCCGGAGGCTTGAACGGCGTTTCGGCAAGCTTGCGAAACGGAATTGGTGAGTGAAGTTTGGTTTTCAGCTTTGAAACCAATGTTTGAAGGTTTTGGGAGCTTAGTTTAAGTCTAAGCAACTTAACTAAGCTCAAGAGTAAGTTTTCGAAGAAACTCTCTCTTTAATGAACCATGAGATGGTTGGATGCAATGTGTTTAATTTGCATGTTTAAATTCTGTTTTGAAAGCATGTTTTAGCATGATTAATGCTGGTTTTGAAAGCCTTGTGTTGAAGGATGCTCAAGGTAAGAGATCCTTGGTTTGATATTGATGAATGTGGTTTTGATGCATAGTGATGCATGATGGTTTAATGGCTTTGACTACTGCTTTAAAACAGTCGATTGTTGATGATAACCGATGTATATTGGCAAGTGATGTGTTGGTTTTAAAGTACTTGAATCGGATATAGTTGGCTGGCTATAGGATTGGGTGCACCGTGAATAAAGTCGCCTTGGATGTTGAGGGGTTGTAATGGTACCGTAAACTCCATCCAAGTACACTAACGAGATGTCTAAGATCATAATGGTGGTTTAAAGGCCATGAGAGGATCTTGTGTTGTGTGTCCCGTGTTCTCGTGAGTGATGTTATACAACTACCGATGAGTGATGTGGAGGGGTTGTAATTGTACCGTTAAACTCCATCACGGGTGTTGAGGGGTTGTGATTGTACCGGTAAACTCCACCTTGTGTGTTCGGTAGTGTGTATGAAGCGTATGGGACAACGCTTGTAATCCGCGTATCCGATTGTGTTTTGTGTTGAAAAATGGTTATGGTATCACTTGGAAGCCAATATGACATGTTAATGTTAATGAAGCATGAGATGCTTGTTGTGTATGCATTGTTGCATGAGAAATGATGTTTATGTGTTTAAAGGCCTTTTGAAAGGTGTTTTATAAAGTGCATTATTGTGTTGTTTCTTTAGAGCATGCCTCACTAAGCAAATGTGCTTACGCTCTCTTTCTTGAACCAATAATGCAGAGAATTAAAGTGCTTTGAGGGCAGCAAGGAGGCTAAGAATCCAAGGGAAAGCTAAGCTCATGTATGGTGACTATTTTTACAACATTATTAGCTTTTGGTATTTTGCAATGGGAACTTAGGTTGTGTTTTTTGGGAGATATTTTGGACTCCCTAAGTGTGGCATGATGCCTTTGATGTTTTGGGATTGTAAATGGCCATTTTGGTGTTTGCTTTGATGATTTGATGCTTGGATGGTTTTCAATAGTAGGATGCATGCCTATAGATTTGTGGTTTTTCCTAATTGATGTCATGAATGTGTTTTGATGATGCAAATATGTTCCTTATATGCATGATGACTTGTTGGAATGATTAGGATCTCATTAGGATGTGTTTGAATGGTTAATTGTATGCTAAACCAGCAAAATCTGCACTTTCTGGGCAGTCCGTATCAGAACGGGTACTACCGTTTCGAAATGGGGGCCTGTAATGGCCCTCGTCTTTCGAAACGGGTAGAGGGCGTTCCGAAACGGATTTGCCACTGTCAAGCCCTGTTTCGAAACAGGTCTCAAAACTAACCCGCGTTTCGGAACGGTCAACCCCCGTTCCGAAACAGATGACCGTTGGGCACTGATTTGAATGGTTTAGGGTTTGCAAGCTTTACGTTTTAGTCCTGAATTTTGTATGTGCAATTGCTTGAGTTTGAGATGTTCGTTTAAGGTGAAATTTTGCAGGGAAGCATGTAATATGACTAATTTCATTTTGGTAATTTGAAAATCAGCTAAGTCCTTCATCTTTCCAGAATTTACATTTTGGTCCCTAATAGTTGCAATTTGTGCAATTGAGTCCCTTATGGCTTTTCGATCGCTGTGCTTTTCAAGTATGTTTATCTCAAGGCTACGCCTAGGGTTAATATGCATCTAGACAAGATTAAAAAGAAAAAAAAGGTCGTTAATCAAGGTTGACTTTTGGGTTGACTTTGGTTTTCCCCATGTAATCTTCGTAGTTCGGGTCAACCGTCTAGGCCGGGCTAAGGGGGTTACATTTGGTGGTATCAGAGCTGAGTTCTCGAGTAATTGGGAATGGTTATGTGGGTGATATGTGTATGATTGCTTGGTATGTTTTTTTAAGTGAAAGTATGATGTACGAATTGTAAAGTTTGTTACAATTGTGATGCTATTCTGTGTTGAAGCATGTTAGATGGACCCATTACCATATCAAAACTAATGAAATGAATTATTTTTGAAAAATGAGCTTGAGTGCTTGGATTACTTACCTTGCTGAGCCTGATTATGTTTATTGCATTTGTGTTAGTGCATTGTTTTAGTGAATGGGACCTCGTAGAGAGACGAGGGTTAATACGCGAGCTATGGCTCAGAACGAGAATGAAGAGAATGCTGATAATGTGGTGGATTTACCTCCTCCTCCTGGTGGTGGACCGCCCAGTGGTGGTGGTGCTAGAGGTGATGGAGCTGGTGTTGGTGCTGGTGCTGGGGTCGCTGGACCTGAAGCTGGGCAGGGGCAAGCTGCTCCTGATATGACAGTGTTGATACAGGCTATTGCTGGAGCCTTTCAGGCGGCAGTAGCTGGAGCTCATGGAGCTGGGCATCAAGGAGATTCTAATGTTAGACTACCTTTGGAACGTCTGCGTAGTCTGGGAGGGACTGAGTTCAGGGGTTTGTCTGCTGAAGGTTCCAAATCTTGGTTGGAAAGTACCAAGAGAATACTGGGACAAATGAACTGCAATGATGTGCAGAAGTTAGGATATGTGGTATCGCTGTTACATGATGATGCGTATACCTGGTGGACGACCGCTATCTCCGGAATGGAGGAAGTTGATATGACTTGGACGTTCTTTCTGAATGCGTTCAACGGAGGTATCTAGGTGTGCGATACCTGGATGAAAAGAAAAGAGAGTTCATGTCTCTGACACAAGGGAGCATGACAGTGGCTGAGTATGAGATCCAGTTTGTCCGTTTCAGTCAGTATGCACCTGAGATTATCCCTGATAAGCGGGAGAGGTGTGAACGGTTCCGATATGGGTTGGTGTTGGATGTAAAGACTTATATGCTTGCAGCTGAGTACACTGATTTTGATGTACTGGTTAGTAGGGCGAAAGATATTGAGCAGAACCTGGGTTTGTCTTCCAGGAGTGTTGGTTCTGGCTCGGGCAAGCGAGCTGCTGAGTATAGTTCCGGTGGTGGACGGAACAAGAGAGGACGAGATAGGAGGTATCAGTCTTCTGCTAGGCGTGGTGGTGGAGGGCATGGTGCGCCTGTTCAGGGAGACAAGGCGAGAGCTGATCAGAACACATGATGGGCGTGTGGATCGCGTGGCCATTTGAGGCGTGATTGTCCTCGAGCGACGAGAAAGGTTCAGGCTCCTGTGGTTGTAGTTGGTAATTCGTGCTGGAATTGTAGTTCGGCAAAACACATGAGGATGGAGTGTCCTTTGTTGGCCGGTGGTGGTCAGGGACGTGCTCCTGGAGTTGTTGCACCACAGAGAGGTCGTGGGCGCGACCGTGGTAACTTCCAGCGCAGAGAGGATGGTGGAAGGAATGTGGCGCATGTGGTGGCTGTCCAACCTGAGGGTGGAGGCCAGGCTCGAGTGTATGCGGAGCGAGAGGGGAGAAATGACACGGATGTGATCGCAGGTACCTTCACTTTGCAATCCTTGTCATTACTTTCCTTGATTGATTCTGGATCTACACACTCATACATATTGCGTGAACATGCTCAATTGCTTGGTTTGCCTGTTGAATCTTTGGATGTTGGTATGCGTGTAACTAGTTACTTTGGTGAGACCGTTGTGACACGAAAGTTGTATAGAAGATGTCCCTTGGTTGTTCAAGACCATGTTTTTCATGTTGATCTTATGGAATTACCTTTCTATGGTTTTGATGTAATCCTTGGTATGGATTGGCTTGTTGAACATCGAGTTGTGGTGGATTTTGAGAACAAGCGAGTTTCGTTGAAGCTTGCGGATGATTATGAGGTAGTGGTGGTTGGAGAGAATGTGAAGTTTCTTGCCAATGTGGTGTCTTCCTTGGAGGCGAGCCGGATGTTGAGGCAAGGCTGTGAAGCCTACCTAGCCTTTGTGATGAATCCTAGCTCTAAAGAGTTGCGAGTGCAAGATATCAGGACTGTGCGAGAGTTTCCTGGTGTGTTTTCGGAGGAGTTGCCTGGATTGCCTCCTAACCGTGAGGTGGAGTTTGGAATTGAGCAGTATGAGAATACAACTCCAGTTTCCATTACTCCTTATCGAATGGCACCTAAGGAGTTGAAAGATCTGAAGACGCAACTTCAGGAGTTGCTTGATCGTGGTCTCATTCGGCTGAGTGTGTCGTCTTAGGGTGCACCGGTCTTGTTTGTGAAGAAAAAGGATGGCACTATGAGAATGTGCATCAATTACCGTCAGCTGAACAAGTTGACTATCAAGAATCGGTATCCATTGCCGAGGATTGATGACCTTTTTGATCAATTTCGGGGAGCGGCTGTGTTCTCTAAGATTGACTTAAGGTCTGGGTATTACCAGTTGAAGGTGAAGGATGTGGATGTGCCAAAGATAGCTTTCAGAACAAGGTATGGGCATTATGAGTTCCTTGTGATGCCGTTTGGTTTGACGAATGCTCCTGCAGCTTTTATGGACATGATGAACAGAGTGTTCCATGAATATTTGGACAAGTTTGTTGTGGTGTTCATTGATGATATCCTCGTGTACTCTCGTACTGAGGAGGAGCATGAAGAGCATTTGAGGATTGTGTTGCAAGCTATGTTGGAGAATCAGCTTTATGCTAAGTTGAGCAAGTGTGAGTTCTGGCTCAGGGAAGTTGTGTTCCTTGGTCATGTGGTTTCTGTTGAGGGGATTCGTGTTGATCCTCAGAAGATTGAGGCAGTAATGAATTGGAAGCCTCCTAAGTCTGTTCATGAAGTCCGTAGTTTCCTTGGTTTGGCGGGATACTACTGGAGGTTCGTGGATGGGTTTTCAAAGATTGCTGCACCTTTGACGAAGTTGTTACAGAAGGATGTTAAGTATGAATGGACGGAAGCGAGACAGTAGGCTTTTGAGAAGCTGAAGGCAGCTTTGACGCAAGCTCCTATCTTGGTTCAACCTGAATCAGGGAAAGAGTTTGTGGTGTATAGTGACGCATCCTACGTTGGTTTGGGATGTGTGTTGATGCAAGAGGGTAAGGTGGTGGCTTATGCATCGCCCCAGTTGAAGGTGTATGAGCGCAATTATCCTACGCATGACATTTAGTTAGCTGCGGTGATTTTTGCCTTGAAAATTTGGAGACATTACTTGTATGGTGAGAAGTGTACGGTGTACACGGATCACAAGAGTTTGAAGTATCTGATGTCTCAGAAAGAGTTGAATCTTAGGCAACGGCGTTGGGTGGAGTTGCTTAAAGATTACAATCTGACGATCGAGTACCATCCGGGAAAAGCTAATGTTGTAGCGGATGCCTTGAGTAGAAAGGTAGCAGTGGAGTTGAGGGCTATGTTTGCCAGTTTGAGCATATCGCGAGACGGTGGTCTTGTGGCTGAACTGCAAGTGAAACCATCTTTGGTTCAGTTGATAAAGGATAAGCAACTGTTGGATGATTCTGATCAGTGCTTAAAATTTCTATATTTTACCCATCATTTATCCTTATTTTTGCTGCACTCAAGCATGTTTAACTGCATTTTAGGTTAAGTTTTGCATAAACATCACATTTAGATAAAACTGCGCAGATACTGCTAAATTTGGTTACTTTTGCAGGTATCTATCGTGGCAGCAGTCGTGACAGCATCCAGGGCAGCAGTCGTGACAGCACCCAGGGCAGCAATCGTGGCAGGCGCTGGGCAGCGATGCAGAAAATCTGGAATGAGCAGTCAAGGAGGACGTTGCTGCCATGGTTGCCGCCGTAGCAGACGGTGAGGGCAGGCGCTGGGCAGAGAAGCAGAAGAGCTGAACTGGACAAGCAGATAAAGAGGACGATGCTGCCACGGTTGCTGCCGTGACAGCAGAGGACGACAGCAGTTTTGAGGAGAAGAAGCAAAGTGGACCTCGACAGATAGAGAAAATTCAGCCCGTCTGTCGTGTGAAAACCTCATATTTTTTCGAGCCCCAAATCAAAAGATATGTCAAGCCCAAAGTTCAAGGAGAGAAAATCCCAAGAAACAAGGAGGACGGCTGGAAAGTAGATTCATTGAAGATTTAGTCTTTATTAGAATCATACTTTTAATTAAAGTTGTAATCCTTGTTAAATTAGATAACTTGAGTCCAAAGCTTATATAAGGGCATGTATTTTAACCTAGAGGATATCCATAACCGATTACCCTAGCCTCGTTCCCAAAAAACCTTAGTCGTTTTTCCTGCCCTCGACATGTTCTAAATTCCCCCTAAGGGCCACGGGTTGATTTGTAAAGTAGTTGCAAGGGTTGTTTTGTTTTAAGTATTTTCAATTCAATAATATAAACTTCAAGTTCTCTTATTTTGATTATTAATATCTTGCAAGAGTATCGGGAGAGCATTGTGAGGTTATCTATTTACTTAGCATCGGGAGAGTTAAGTATACGAAAGAAATAAGAGCAAGTTCTCTAGTTTATAGTTGAACTATCTCGGGCCTAGGGATAGGACGAGGTTAAGTGGCTAGAAAAGAATTCATCCACATCGGTGTTCATCCTTCGATTCACGCCGGGACGTATCATCAAAGACGTGATCATCGACAGACTTGGACCTAGGGATAGGCCAAGGCACATCTGGGATTCTTGCCAAACTTGAAGTACGGAGTTGAGTGTTTGCTGCCGCGACAATCAACGGACTGTCGCCGCGACAGGTGCTGCCCGCGACGGGCGCGACGACAGAACTGGATTTCCTAAACTCTGCAATACCTGCACTACTGAGCAATTCAATACCAGCTCATTCTCTCTATCTTGATTTCTCTACTCTTTTATTTAAGTTTACTTTATATTTCTCGTGACAAAATCTTAAATCATTATTTTTCCCCTTGTGCAGATAGCGAAGGAAAGGGTTAGCCCAGTCCCTGTGGAGACGATATCCGATACTCTAGTATCACTTTATTACTTGCGACGTGTACACTTGCACTCAATTGTGATAGACACTTTTACACGCAACAAGTTTTTGGCGCCGTTGCCGGGGACTGGCAACACACTCTTACCCTAGCTTCTGCACTTGTCTTTTCTTTTTTTTATTTTTTTTTCTTTTTCAATTTTTATGCAAAAAAAAACTCAGGTGAAATACAGTTTTAAGGAGCATCAACATGCCAGGAAAAACCATTCGAGAGCTGATGTGGGAAAGTTCTTGCAATTACCGTAAAGGTAATCATGCATTTGAAAGTCGTCCCTATTTTTTCGATGATTATATGGACAACCAACGAGGGAACCAACAAGAACAAGATACGCTGCCACAACAGCAACAGGGGCAGCAACTACCGATGCCGCAGCAGCAAAATTTTTTACGGTACGATCAAAACCCGCAAAATTTTTTATACCATAACAGTTTTGCTGCATAACCCGACCTGCCCTGGCAATGTCATCATCCTCAAGAGCAGTCAAAATCCTTAGAAGACACACTGCAAGCCTTCATGGCACTCACTCAAGAAGTGTCGGCTTCTATGGACAAAAGTATCGCCAAGATGGATGCACTCTTGAGCAGACCGGCCCTTATTCATGCCACAGATGAACCTGAAATCCTGAGGCAAGGTGACGAGGATGCCCATGTGAAGGAATACCCAACATATTATGAGTCTGAGCAACAACTTGCCATGGCAATGACCGAGGAGCCGGAATGGAGAAACACCGCGACAACGCTGAGTGAAATTCAAGAGAATGTCACGGTAGCAACCACTTCCGAGGCAGAAACCCCAGTCAAAGCGGAAACTGCCGCCTTGGCAGAAACTGCCGCCTCGGCAGAAACTGCCCCCTCGGAAGCAACTGATGCTGAAGCAGTAACCACATCAGAGGCAAATTCTCAACCCACTACCTCGATTATGCCTGACCAAGATTGCACACATCCATCCCTGTCATGGCACTCGCACGACCACCTAGAAGAGCTACCCAATGACAATACCTCGCCGATGGAATATGAGCAGGTAATAAACGAACCTTTTGGATTCTTTGAAAACTCACAAATTCCATTGCAGGTATTAGAGGAACCAAAGCCGGTGGATATAGAATCATCAAAGTCTCTACTGATGGAGATCTACGAGTGGTCAACAGAATTTGGTATAGAGAGTGATGGCACTTACCAATGTCCCATTGACCTGCAAAGTAACCAGACAACAGACTGTCAAAATAACTGGCTGCCGCAGCAGCAGACACGACAGCAAGGGCTACATTCAACCACAACAACATTGAACGAAAACAAGGTAAGTTTGTGGCCGAATGTCAATTTGATTTTTTCTAATCATATATTCATGCCCTCAGAAACATTACCAAGAAGGGAGGACTTCATGGACTACAAAGGGAAGAGAAAGAAAGGAGCCTCCACCATGAGAATAATCACCAGATGGAGGGTACGGATGGACTTCAAGAAGTACCGGAAACGACCCATCAAGCATCAATAGAACAGGGAGTAGTTACTTTAGGAGATGCCCCTCAAGGCACTCCTAATTTAACTTATTTTATTTTATTTTTATCTTATTTTATCTTTATTATTTTAGGAATTAGAAATTTGATATTGGTTTTTAGTTTGTTTTTGTTATTAGGTAAACAAAGAAAAACCCTTGCAATGACGATACAAGCAACCCGAGGAAACTCTGCCTCCACCCCTACCGCGGCAGCACTCATACTCTCAGGGCAGCACCCACAGCCCCTCCGACAATGTTCAAATAGACTGCCCGCCGACAGCTCCTCATACTCTCAGAGCAGCAGCGACGACAGCCGCACAACTTAAGTTTTCTTTTTCTTCTTCTCTGTCGCCTGCTATATATATTATATTTTTGTGATGTTTAACTTTTCTGTCATTTTTATTTTCTGTTTTTCATTTTTATGTCTTGTGTCATGCATTGAGGACAATGCAACCCTTGAGTTTGGGGGTAGGCAGTCCTCCTAATTATTAATATAATATTGCATTTAGTTTTAATTGTGTCGCATTTATTTTATGCAAAAAAAATGAAAATTTTGGAAATTTTGACTGAAAACTGTGAACTGAACTTACCTGTCGTGACAGCTCAGCCGTGGCAGCGACTTTAGGATAGTCTTTAGGAGAAGTTTAGAGCCTTTTTATAGTTCTGAAAACTTAAACACCATTGTGACTGTTATACTGCTTAGATTTCTTTTAGCCAAACTAGAATAGGAAGCTTAGCACTTGAATAGCCCCTAGAGGTGCCTAACACTGGATCTAGGAAAGAAGTTTAGCAAAATAGACTCAATAGCCCTAGAGGTGCCTGAAACCGGCTCTAGGAAGTTAGCTAGAGGTGCCCGAAACCGGCTCTAGTGAAACTTTAGCTTAAAAAATTGAAATAGAGTCAAAACAAAAAAAAATTAAAGGAGCATAAGAAGTGCCTTCAAAAAGATAAACTTGGCATAAAAATTCGAGTTAAGAGTTGAATATTCTAGTGAAACTAAGAGAGTCTTGGCATATAACTGTTCACAAGCATGCACACACTGCACGAGAACTACAGTGAGATTCCGGACAGATCCTAAATTATCCGACAGGTTGCTGCCGTCACAGGGAATGAACGACGGGTAAGGGAAAGGTCACTGTTTGAAAGCCAAAACAAAAATATTTCATTTTTCTTTTAGGTCTGAATTGCTTGAGGACAAGCAAAGATTCGAGTTTGGGGGTGTGATCAGTGCTTAAAAGTTCTATATTTTACCCATCATTTATCCTTATTTTTGCTGCACTCAAGCATGTTTAACTGCATTTTAGGTTAAGTTTTGCGTAAACATCACATTTAGATAAAACTGCGCAGATACTGCTAAATTTGGTTACTTTTGCAGGTATCTGTCGTGGCAGCAGTCGTGACAGCATCCAGGGCAGCATCCAGGGCAGCAGTCGTGACAGCACCCAGGGCAGCAATCGTGGCAGGCGCTGGGCAGCGATGCAGAAAATCTGGAATGTGCAGTCAAGGAGAACGTTGCTGCCATGGTTGCCGCCGTAGCAGACGGTGAGGGCAGGCGCTGGGTAGAGAAGCAGAAGAGTTGAACTGGACAAGCAGATAAAGAGGACGATGCTGCCACGGTTGCTGTCGTGACAGTAGAGGACGACAACAGTTTTGAGGAGAAGAAGCAAAGTGGACCTCGACAGATAGAGAAAATTCATCCCGTCTGTCGTGTGAAAACCTCATATTTTTTCGAGCCCCAGATCAAAAGATATGTCAAGCCCAAAGTTCAAGGAGAGAAAATCCCAAGAAATAAGGAGGACGGCTGGAAAGTAGATTCCTTGAAGATTTAGTCTTTATTAGAATCATCCTTTTAATTAAAGTTGTAATCCTTGTTGAATTAGATAACTTGAGTCCAAAGCTTATATAAAGGCATGTATTTTAACCTAGAGGATATCCATAACCGATTACCCTAGCCTCCTTCCCAAAAAACCATAGTCGTTTTTCCTACCCTCGACATGTTCTAAATTCCCTCTAAGGGCCACGGGTTGATTTGTAAAGTAGTTGCAAGGGTTGTTTTGTTTTAAGTATTTTCAGTTCAATAAAATAAACTTCAAGTTCTCTTATTTTGGTTATTAATATCTTGCAAGAGTATCGGGAGAGCATTGTGAGGTTATCTATTTACTTAGCATCGGGAGAGTTAAGTATACGAAAGAAATAAGAGCAAGTTCTCTAGTTTATAGTTGAACTATCTCGGGAGGTATCATCAAAGACGTGATCATCGACAGACTTGGACCTAGGGATAGGCCAAGGCACATCTGGGATTCTTTCCAAACTTGAAGTACGGAGTTGAGTGTTTGCTGCCGCGACAATCAACGGACTGCCGCCGCGACAGGTGCTGCCCGCGACGGGCACGACGACAGAATTGGATTTCCTAAACTCTGCAATACCTGCACTACTGAGCAATTCAATACCAACCCATTCTCTCTATCTTGATTTCTCTACTCTTTTATTTAAGTTTACTTTATATTTCTCGTGACAAAATCTTAAATCATTATTTTTCCCCTTGTGCAGATAGCGAAAGAAAGGGTTAGCCCAGTCCCTGTGGAGACGATATCCAATACTCTAGTATCACTTTATTACTTGCGACGTGTACACTTGCACTCAATTGGGATAGACACTTTTACACGCAAGAGATTCCTTGGTGCCACATGTTCAAGACATTGCTGAGGATAGGCCATCGAATTTCTGTTTTAATGATGATGGAGTTTTATGTTTTGGGAGTCGGATAGTAGTGCCCAATGATGCTGAGTTGAGGTGTGCTATTCTGACTGAAGCTCATAGTAGTCCTTTTGCTATGCACCCTGGTAGTACTAAGATGTATCGTGATCTTCGTGATGAGTACTATTGGGTGGGTTTAAAGAAAGATGTTGATGAGTATGTGAGCAAGTGTATGGTTTGTCAGCGAGTTAAAGCTGAGCATCAATTTCCTTCTGGGTTGTTGCAACCGTTGAGGATTCCTGAGTGGAAGTGGGAAAGGATTACCATGGACTTTGTGTCTGGTTTGCCTTTGTCGCCATCGAAGAAGAATTCGGTGCGGGTGATTGTGGATCGCCTGACGAAGTGTGCACATTTCTTGCCTGTGCATACTACGTACACTTTGGACAAGCTTGCAGAGCTGTACATTGTTGAGATTGTGCGGGTGCATGGTGTGCCAAAGTCGATTGTGTCGGATAGAGATCCGAGGTTTACGTCGCGTTTCTGGGAGTGTTTGCATCAAGCTTTGGGTACACGGTTGAATTTCAGTATTTCTTATCATCCACAGTCGGATGGACAGTCTGAGCGTGTTATCCAAGTGCTGGAGGATATGTTGAGGTGTTGTGTGATTGAGTTTCAGGGTTCTTGGGAGAAGCATTTGCCGTTGGTGGAGTTTGCTTATAACAATAGCTACCAGGCAAGTATTCAAATGGCACCTTATGAAGCCTTGTACGGGAGGAACTGTAGGACTCCTCTTTGTTGGGCTGAAACAGGCCAGAAGTTGGTTTCAATGCCAGCTTTGTTGAAAGGAATCACCGAGAAGGTGAAGCTCATTTGTGAGCGATTGAAGGCAGCTTCTGATCGACAGAAGTCTTACGCGGATTTGAAGCGTAAGGAGGTTGAGTATGCGGTTGGTGACCGTGTGTTTTTGAAAGTTTCGCCTTGGAAGAAGGTGATGAGGTTTGGTCGAAAGGGTAAGTTGAGCCCTAGGTACATTGGACCATACGAGGTGATTGAACGTGTGGGTCCTGTTGCGGACAAGTTGAGGTTGCCGCAAGAGTTCGAAAAGATTCATGATGTGTTTCATGTCTCTATGCTTCAGAGGTATAGATCGGATCCTTCGCATGTTATGCCAGTGGAAGAAGTGGAGTTGAATCCAGACTTGACCTATGATGAAAAGCCGGTGGAAATTCTGGATTCAGACAGTAAAGTACTTCGAGGTAAAACCATTGAGTTGGTAAAGGTGTTGTGGAAATATCGTGGTGCTGAGGAAGCCACGTGAGAAAGAAAGGACGACATGGAGAAGCAGTTTCCATACCTTTTTCCTCCAGGTAAATTTCGAGGACGAAATTTCTTAAGGGGGGAGAGTTGTAACACCCCAATTTTGGGCTTGGAAGTTTAGGGTCTGAACCGGACCGGTCTGATTTTCGGTTCGAATATAAAAGATGGTTTTAGGGAAAGCCTAGTTCGGGATGCATTAAAAATATGGAAAATTATCTAAAAATCCTCTTTTAATATATATAAGAGAGTGGTGAAATCAATTTTACAAAATAAAGTTTGGAAGTGTGACATTTCGAAATAGTGACTAAAATGTAATTTTTGAAAAGTTCAGTGGTGACTGTTTTGTAAGGATTGAAACTTTGAATCTTTAAGGAGCTAATTTACCCAAGGAAGGATTCCTCCAGATTTTTCTTAATTTTAATGATTTTGTTAATGTTTAATTAATTAAAAGAAGTGAGGGAAAACCATATTTAGCTTTTCATAACTAACTTTTGTTAAACAATTTCTCATCTCATTTTCTCTCAAAATTCTCTCAGCCAAACACATTTCCACAGAAGCTTTTCTTTTGATTTTCACACTAAATCATGAGGTTTCAATCATCAATTGATTCCTAAACCTTTCTACATCAAATCCTCTTCATTTGCTTATTGGATTTTCAAGGATTTTGGCTCTAATCATGGAGAAATCTACATTTAGAGGTAAGGATGTCCTTCTCCTCTAAATACTCAGTTCTTTACTGAAATTCCCAAGTTCTCAATCCTTAAATTAAGTTTTATAAAAGGTTTTGATGTTGTGATCTTGATTTTAGCTTAAAACTCAAGATTTGGATTTAATCTTGAAGAAATTTGTAATGAATGTTTGGGCTCTGTTTTGAGATGTCTTTTGAATTTATTTTGGATGTTTAATGATGTGTAATTGAGGTCTAATCAATGTAATCCCGAATAGGTTGATTTTCCTAAGTTTTTACTTGTGAAAATGGTGGTTTTTGGGTGATCTTGGTGTTCTGTTATTGCTGGAGGCATAAGGACGAGTCTAGGCTCTTTTTGGATGTTAATTGATGTTTAAGAATGTTTAGAAGTGATGGATCTTGGCTGGGTAATGTTGTGGATGAGTTTGAATGTGATTTCGATTATGTTTGGTAGACGAAATGTTAGAATTGATGTGAGCAGCGAGTTTAGGTGTAATGGCTGAAGATTTTAATGCATGATGATGCATTAATCCTCTGCTTTGATCTGTTTAAAACAGGGGAGACATCTTCGGATCCTTGTGGTGTTGATCCGGAGGCTTGAACGGCGTTTCGGCAAGCTTGCAAAACGGAATTGGTGAGTGAAGTTTGGTTTTCAGCTTTGAAACCAATGTTTGAAGGTTTTGGGAGCTTAGTTTAAGTCTAAGCAACTTAACTAAGCTCAAGAGTAAGTTTTCGGAGAAACTCTCTCTTTGATGAACCATGAGATGGTTGGATGCAATGTGTTTAATTTGCATGTTTAAATTCTGTTTTGAAAGCATGTTTTAGCATGATTAATGCTGGTTTTGAAAGCCATGTGTTGTAGGATGATCAAGGTAAGAGATCCTTGGTTTGATATTGATGAATGTGGTTTTGATGCATAGTGATGCATGATGGTTTAATAGCTTTGACTAATGCTTTAAAACAGTGGATTGTTGATGATAATCGATGTATATTGGCAAGTGATGTGTTGGTTTTAAAGTACTTGAATCGTTTATAGTTAGCCGGCTATAGGATTGGGTGCACCGTGAATAAAGTCGCCTTGGATGTTGAGGGGTTGTAATGGTACCGTAAACTCCATCCAAGTACACTAACGAGATGTCTAAGATCATAATGGTGGTTTAAAGGCCATGAGAGGATCTTGTGTTGTGTGTCCCGTGTTCTCGTTAGTGATGTTATACAACTACCGATGAGTGATGTGGAGGGGTTGTAATTGTACCGTTAAACTCCATCACGGGTGTTGAGGGGTTGTGATTGTACCGATAAACTCCACCTTGTGTGTTCGGTAGTGTGTATGAAGCGTATGGGACAACGCTTGTAATCCGCGTATCCGATTGTGTTTTGTGTTGAAAAATGGTTATGGTATCACTTGGAAGCCAATATGACATGTTGATGTTAATGAAGCATGAGATGCTTGTTGTGTATGCATTGTTACATGAGAAATGATGTTTATGTGTTTAAAGGCCTTTTGAAAGGTGTTTTATAAAGTGCATTATTGTGTTGTTTCTTTAGAGCATGCCTCAATAAGCAAATGTGCTTACGCTCTCTTTCTTGAACCAATAATACAGAGAATTAAAGTGCTTTGAGGGCAGCAAGGAGGCTAAGAATCCAAGGGAAAGCTAAGATCATGTATGGTGACTATTTTTACAACATTATTAGCTTTTTGTATTTGGCAATGGGAACCTAGGTTGTGTTTTTTTGGGAGATGTTTTGGACTCCCTAAGTGTGGCATGATGCCTTTGATGTTTTGGGATTGTAAATGGCCATTTTGGTGTTTGCTTTGATGATTGATGCTTGGATGGTTTTCAATAGTAGGATGCATGCCTATAGATTTGTGGTTTTTCCTAATTGATGCCATGAATGTGTTTTGATGATGCAAATATGTTCCTTATATGTATGATGACTTGTTGGCATGATTAGGAGGTCATTAGGATGTGTTTGAGTGGTTAATTGTATGTTAAACCAGCAAAATCTGCACTTTCTGGGCAGTCCGTATCGGAACGGGTACTACCGTTTCGAAACGGGGGCCTATAATGGCCCACGTGTTTCGAAACGGGTAGAGGGCGTTCCGAAACGGATTTGCCACTGCCAAGCCCTGTTTCGAAACAGGTCTCGAAACGAACCCGCATTTCGGAACGGTCAACCCCCGTTCCGAAACAGATGACCGTTGGGCACTGATTTGAATGGTTTAAGGTTTTCAAGCTTTACGTTTTAGTCCTGAATTTTGTATATGCAATTGCTTGAGTTTGAGATGTAAGTTTAAGGTGAAATTTGGCAGGGAAGCATGTAATATGACTAATTTCATTTTGGTAATTTGAAAATCAGCTAAGTCCTTCATCTTTCCAGAATTTACATTTTGGTCCCTAATAGTTGTAATTTATGCAATTGAGTCCCTTATGGCTTTCCGATCGCTGTGCTTTTCAAGTATGTTTTTCTCAAGGCTACGCCTACGGTTAATATGCATCTAGACAAGATTAAAACGAAAAAATGGGTCGTTAATCAAGGTTGACTTTAGGGTTGACTTTGGTTTTCCCCGTGTAATCTTTGTAGTTCGGGTCAACCGTCTAGGTCGGGCTAAGGGGGTTACATTCCCAATGGAGTTTTGAATGTTGTTCTGTAGGCCCATAGTGCATCATTGAGGTGTAGAGACTAGTCCTTCCGAGTTGGCTTAACCATCTTTTCAAGAATGTTCTTAACCTCTCTGTTGGATGTTTCAGCCTGCCCATTAGTCTGAGGGTGGTACGTTGTTGCGATCCGATGTTTGACACCATAGATTTTTTAAGGCAACAGCTATAACCCTATTATCAAAATGCCTCCCTTCATCACTGAAGATCGCCTTAGGGGTGCCAAATATGGAAAATATGTTTTTATGCAAAAACCTCTGAACTGTATTGGCATCGTTTTTCTGTGTAGCGATCGCTTAAACCCATTTGGACACGTAGTCCACTTCCAGGAGGATATATAAGTTCCCACATGATGCTGGGAATGGTCCCATAAAATCTATCCCCCAAACGTCGAAGATTTCCACTTCAAGAATGTTTTGCAGCGGCATCTCATGTCTTCTTGAGATATTTCCAGTCCGTTGACATTTATCACAGCTTTTGTAGAATGTCTGGGCATCCTTGAACAGTGATGGCCAATAAAATCCCGACTGCAAAACCTTGGCAGCAGTTTTGTTACCACCTAAGTGTCCTCCATATTGTGAAGCATGGCAGTGATGAAGCACAGCTTTCTGCTCATCCTGTGGTATACACCTCCTGATGATCTGATCTGCACATATTTTGAAAAGAAGAGGTTCGTCCCAATAATAATGTTTAACATCATTTTGAAACCACTTCCTAGCTTGATAGTTGAGATCAGGAGGAAGTATTCCGCTAACTAAATAATTAACGAAATCAGCATACAAGGGGAGTTCAGAAAACTTACATGCCGTCGTGGTTGTCGTGGCAGTGCTTATGGCAGCGAACAACTACTCGTCTGGGAAGGTCTCCAGTATGTGTGTCTCATCCGGTGGGAGACTCTTTCCCTTCTCTAGTCTTGACAAGTGGTCTGCGACTTGGTTCTCTGTCCCCTTTTTATCCTTGATCTCAAGGTCGAACTCTTGCAGTAGCAGAATCCAACGTATCAGTATAGGCTTTGCATCCTTTTTGGCGAACATATACTTTAGTGCTTAGTGGTCTGTGTGGACTATGACCTTCATTCCAAGTATATATGAACGAAACTTGTCAATCGAGAACACCACGGTCAACAGTTCCTTCTCCGTTGTGGTGTAGTTTACTTGGGCGTCGTTCAGTGTTTTGCTGGCATAGTATATAACATGAAAGAGCTTGTCCTTCCTCTGCCCAAGTGCTGCCAGCATAGTCACTAGCATCACACATGATCTCAAATGGTAGTTTCCAATCTGGTGGATGTACTATCGGAGCTGTTACCAGCTTTTCCTTCAGAACATTGAATGCCTCAGTACATTCAGTGTTGAAGTTGAAGGGACGGTTCTGCTCCAAAAGATGGCACAAGGGTTTCGTGATCTTTGAAAAGTTTACGATAAACCTCCGATAAAACCCAGCATGCCCTTAGAAACTCTTGATTCCCTTGACTGTGATGGGTGGCGGAAGCTTTTCAATTACCTCAATCTTAGCTCTGTCGACTTCTATGCCGCGGCAGCTTACTATATGGCCTAGGACTATCCCTTCATCCACCATGAAGTGACATTTCTCCCAGTTCAATACCAAGTTTGCTTTCTCGCATCTCTCGAGTACTTTCTGTAAGTTGCCTAAGAAACTTTCAAAATTGTCTCCAAAGACAGAGAAATCATCCATGAATATCTCCAGGAAATCCTCCACCATGTTAGAGAATATTGCCATCATACAACTTTGAAAGGTTGTTGGTGCATTATAAAGTCCAAATGGCATCCTCCGAAAAGCGTAAGTACCGTATGGGCAAGTGAACGTCGTCTAATCTTGATCCTCCGGTGCGATGGCTATTTGGTTGTAACCTGAGTAACCATCAAGAAAACAGTAGTAAGGCTTTCCCGCTAATCTATCAAGCATTTGATCAATAAATGGCAGGGGAAAGTGGTCCTTCCGGGTAGCTTTGTTAAGCTTCCGGTAGTCCATACAAACCCTCCAACCAGTCACAGTCCTGGTTGGGATCAGCTCGTTTTCTTCGTTGGTTACCACGATTATTCCTCCTTTCTTAGGAACGCACTGCACCGGGCTCACCCACTTGCTATCCGAGATGGCATAAATTATTCCAGCATCTAGCCATTTGATGATCTCCTTGCGGACCACCTCTCGCATAGCATCGTTTAGACGTCTCTGGGCATCAATGGTCGGCTTGTGATCATCCCCTAAGAGGATTTTATGCATGCATAGTGCCGGGCTGATGCCTTGAATATCCGCTATCGTCCATCCAATAGCCCTTTTGTGCTGCTGCAGCATCTCTATTAGCTGATGTTCCTGCATCAACTTGGAAGAGATGATTACGGGCAACGTATCATTTAATCCAAGAAAAACATATTTAAGCTGCCTTGGCAGGGGCATAAGATCTAGAACAGGTGGCTCTACAGTTGATGGCTTTTGGATGATATGTTCAATCGAGGTATAATTTAAAGGCTCGAATAACTTACTTGGACGATTGCCTATCCAGTTTACCTCCTCGTGATCTTCAGTATCAGATATGTCAAAATTTGAGAAGCTGCTGTAGCCGTCGCTGCCGTGATAGTCTTCTAAATGGATGTTGTGGCAGTGGCCAAATTTTATGTCATGGCAGTCCGACTTGATGCAGGGTTGGTCAAGGATAACTCCGGTGATAGCCTTGCATTCTTCTTCTGCATCAGCGTGCTTAATTGCTTGGAGACATTCAGTTTGATCTCTTGATCATTCACTCTCATAGTGAGTTCTCCCTTTTCTACATCAATCAGTGATCTTCATGTGGCTAAAAAGGGTCGCCCCAGGATGATTGGTGCATTCTAATCTGCTTCACAATCTAAAACAAGAAAGTCAGCAGGAAAAATAAACTTATCCACTCTTACCAGAATATCTTCAATTTTTCCTTCCTGTTACACGTAAAAGCGGTCTGCCAGCTGCAGCATAACTGTTGTGGGTCGTGCTCGTCCAATACCTAATTTCTAAAATACAGATTTTGGCATTAAATTAATACTAGCACCTAGATCACAAAGTGCCTTACCCACAAATTTATCTCTAATTATGCATGGTATTATGAAGCTCCCAAGATCCTTCTTTTTCTGGGGTGGATGCTTGTGCAGAATAGTCATGCATCCTTCTGTCATTTTAACCGTCTCAAATTCGACAAGTCTGGATTTCTTTGACATGGCATCCTTGAGAAATCTGGCATAACCAGGCATCTCCTTGATAGCATCAACGGAATATTGATGTGGACCTGCTTAAAAATATCATAGATTTTCTTAAGATGGGATTCATGTTTCAACTTTTGTAACCACTGTGGAAAAGGAGGTGGGGGATGATAGTCTGCAATACGTCCTTCCCACTGCATTCGGATCTGAGGAGGCTTAGGTTCTTCATCCTTCTCCTTTGTCCCTTCTGCTGTCGTGACAGGTTCATCGGCAGCAGGCTGTTTATAGTCTGCCGGGGCAGCGTTCTCGGCAATTGATTCTAGAGCTGATTTCTTAACTGTTTCAGCTTCTTTCTCTGGCCCTGGTAACTTCTTCCCACTTCTAGTTGTGATCGCTTTGCACTGCTCATGTGTGGGTTTTCTAGGGTTTTCAGTATCGCTAGGGAATCCTCCATCCTGCCTTGGCATAATATGCTGGGAAACCTGACTCGTCTGTGTTTCCAATGACTTTAGGGTGGCTTCATGATTGGCCATCCGTATCTCTTTTTTATCCATGAATGACTCAGTCTTCTTGACGAAGTGATCCATGTTTGCCATGTAAGTTCCTGTCTGTGACATAAATGTGGCCAAGGTTTATTCCAGTATGCTAGGTGTGGCTGCCTGTGGTTGTTGCGGCTGCTGTTGCACTTGCTGTCGTGTCAGAATTCTAGGTGCCTCATGGTTTTTAGTGTTCTGTGCTTGAGGGTTTAGGGCATTGTTAGGGTTGCTCCAAGAGAACTTAGGGTCTTTCCTCCAGTTGGGATTGTAGTTGTTGGAATTATAGTTCTGCTTATTGTAGTTCCCAACATACATCCCTTCCTCTAACTGTAGCGGACAATCTTTCGAACTGTGATTCCCAGCGCAAGTTTCACATACCTCTTCAGAAGAGTAGACGGGTTTTGAATCTTTCTTCAAGAGATTTTCCACTACCTTTGTGAGATATTCCACCTGTGTTTTTAGGGAATTATCGGCCTCATAGTCTTTAACAGCTAGTACTCGTTTACCCCATCTTCTTGTTGTAGGAAACTGTTCCTCGTTCTTTGCCAGGTTTTTCAATACTACCATTGCTTCATCTAGGTCTTTGTCCAAGAGCAATCCATTCGCTGCTGAATCAATTCTCATACGAGTCTGTAAGTTGGCAGCATTATAAAACTTAATTACCTGGTTCCAAACAGGGAATCCATGCATCGGGCAGTTTCCTAATAGAGTGGTAAACATGTCCCATGCCTCGTGCATTGGCTCGTCATCTTCCTGTTGAAAAGTAGCAATTTCGTTACGTAATCTCTCAGATAAATGTGAAGGATTAAAACGAGACAAAAATGCACGAGTTAAATCTGCCCAAGTTCGTATTGAACCCGACGTTAGTTTATTCCACCAAGTTTTAGCCCTGTCTCTCAATGAATGAGGGAATAACTGAAGCCTCAGTATCTCCGGATATACTCCTGGTATTCTAAACGAACCGCAGATTTCCTGGATTGTTTTTAAATGCTCCCTAGCATCCTCTGTAGCAGCACCACTAAATTGGCCAGCGTTATTAATCATGCTGAACATCACAAGTTTCAGCTCGAAATTTTTAGCTTCCACATCTGGCAGGGTGGTCTCTAATTCCACATGATCATTGATCATGAAATCGCGGCAGGTCCGGCGTGCAGCAGCGGCAGCAGGAGGAACGACATGTCGTTCGTTTCCTCCATCACCGATTTGGTCTTTAGGATTTTAGGGATTCCCTTGGTTACTCATGGCCTCTAACTGTTCTTCAAGGTACTCGTTTCTGGCTAATACGAGTCGGAGTCGATTCCTAAGATTGCACGAACTTTCGATTTCAGGATCTATCTTATACTCAGGTTCCTTTCCTCGTCTAGATCTGTGCATAAACAGAAAACCGTGTGAAGAGCACAGGTTGAACAATCCAAGTAAAAACAGTAAAATAAAAGAAGTGCAGTAAAAGATAGGGTAAAGATATGTTGCCAGTCCCTGGCAACGGTGCCAAAAACTTGTTGCGTGTAAAAGTGTCTATCGCAATGTAATGCAAGTGCACACGACGCAAGTAGTAAAGTGATACGTAAGTATCAGATATCGTCTCCACATGGACTGGGCTAATAGCTTTAACCTTGAATTTCTTCACGAGAGGGAAAAGAAATAGTTTTAATTGATTGTCACAAGATAATAAAGAAGATTGAAAATAAAGTATGAAAATATTCAGAGTAAAGAATGGGCCGGTATTGATCTGCTCCGTAGTGCAGGTGTTGCAATGTCTAAGACTTCTCTGTTCTGTCGTAGCGCCTGTCGCGGCAGCACCTGTTGTGGCAGCGGTCTGTTGTTGTCGCAGCAGCAAACACACAACTCAGCACTTCAAGCTTGGCAAGAATCCCTGCTATGCCTTGGCCTATCCCTAGGTCCAAGTCTGTCGATGAACACGTCTTTGATGATACCTCCCAGCGTGAATCGAAGGATGAAAACCGAAGTTGTTGAATTCTTCCTTAGCCACTTAACCTCGTCCTATCCCTAGGTCCGAGATAGTTTAACCATAAACTGGAGAACCCGTACTTATTCCTTTCGTATACTTAACTCTCCCGATATTAAATAAATAGATAATCTCACAATGTTCTCCAGATACTCTTGCAAGATGTTGAAAACTAGAATAAGCAAACTAAAAGTCTATTTTATTGAACAGAAAAATTCCTAAAACAAAGTAATCCTTGCAACTACTTTAAAGAATCAACCCTTAGCCCTAGGGGAAGTTTAGAACTTGATGAGGAAGGGAAAACGACTAGGGTTTAGGGGAAGATGGGTAGAGAATAAGATATCCTTCCCTAGGTCGAATTACACGCCTTTATATAGGCCTTGGGTTCAAGTTTTCTAATATGGAAAGAATACAAGTTTAATTTAAAGTACAACTCTAGTAAAGACTAAATATTCAGAGCATATGTCTTAAATTCGTCCTTCCTTCTTGCTTGGAGTTTCTTCCTTGAACTTTGGGCTTGGCCTTCATTCTGATCTAGGGCTCAAAAAAATATAAGAGTGTTCCACGATAGACCGGCTTAATTTCCTCTTTCTGTCGAGGTCCACTTCACTTCTTCCCTTCACCATTGTTGTTGTCCTTGGCTGCCACGGCAGCGGCCATGGCAGTATCGTTCTTCTCGTCTGCAGTATAGTTCCAGCTCTACTTCTCTACTGCCCAGCGTCTGTTTCTCCACTGCCCTTCATCTGCTACAGCTGCTACCTACAAAAACAACCAATTTTAGCAGAAACTGTGACATTTAATATAATTGTGATGTATGAATGAAATCCATCCTAAATGCAATGGATTATGCTTGAATGCAGCAAAAATATGGGTTAAATAGGGGGTAAAATATAGAACTTTTACACACTCAAGAGCCGTCCATTTTCCACCGACCCCTCTTGCCACCTTTTCCTATAGCTGTCGGAACCTGCAAAAAACCAAAACGAAATAATAAGCCCTAGATTCGAATTAAATGGGAAATTCTATCCCGAATTTGGGTCAAAATGAATTTTTCTTGAGTTGGCTGGAAATTTTTGGAGTGAAAATTTGAGTTTGTGGCAATTTTCCGAAGGTGTTTTGGAGCATTTTGAGAAGCTTGAATTCGAGTTCATTGTTCGTCGATTTCTTGGTAAATTTTCTAAATTTTCTTTGTTTATTTTTTATGTTAATTTTATTGTTGTTCTTGGTTGAATTTTGGTGTATTTTTTGTGTTGTTTGTGTTTTTTAGGTTGCTTTCTCAAGGTTGGAAATTTTTTCGTGATTTTGGTAATCTTCTTTTGTTTTGAATTTCGTTAAAATTTCTAGCTTTGATCTTAAATTTTTTGCATGATTTTAAAAATATTGTTAAAGTGATTTTGATCTTTAGAAATGTAGGAATTAATTTAAAAGGAGTTTTGGATTTTAAAATGCATGAATAAAAAATAAATGTGGTTAATTAGAAAAACTTGAATTTAGGGATTTAATTAGAAGAAGTAATAATTTGAGGTGTTAAATAATAAAGGGCTTAATTTTAAAAAATAAAAAAGATTTTTGTGCAATCTAGTTTTAAATAATAGATGAGCAAAAATTATTTTTAAAAGAGAAAATTAAATAAAAATTATTTTCAAAGGAAAAATACATAAAAATATTTTTTATGGAAAAAATAAGTTTTCAAAGAAAATAAAAAAAGATTTTAATGTAAAATTAGGGTCTAGGATGAAAAATGAGTTTTTGAAAAGAAACCTAAAAATTAGTTATTAAAAAGAAATGAAGTTTATTTTTAAATGGGTAGTTTTAAAAGGAAACAACTAGAAAAAATGAAAAAAAATAAAAAGTTTTTTTTAAAAAAGGAAAACAAAAAATAGTAAAAAACATAAAAAAATGGTAAAAAATATAAAAATATAAAAAATGTAAAAAGTAAAAAACGTAAAAAAGGTTTTAGCTTAGAAAATAATGAAAAGAAATAAAAAGAATAATAAATGCTTTTAAAAGGAATAATAAAAAGGGTAAAAGTCAAAAGAATAAAATGTTTGCTTGCTTGTTTTAGAAATAGGTGAAAACTTAGGATTATGAACCAAAGCTTAGATAGATATTTGTTTTTGTTGAAAAATGTTCTTCACAAAAAAAGAAAATAAAATACACTTAAGAAAATTTAAACTTTTAACTAGGAATAAAAGACTTAGACGTTTTTTAGGGCTTTTAATAATCAAACATAGAATAAAAATAAAATGCTCAACGCACTTAAATTTCTTTGTTGCTTGAAAAGTGAAAACATAATTTAATGCGGCGTCTTATCAAACGGGAATGACGGGTTAGCGCCAGAAATGTTGGCGGTGATTAAAGTTCATCTCCCGGGCGATAAGGTCGTTAAAATAGACTAATATTCATTAAATGGACAAATAAAGTCGAACCTTTTTGAACTTGCAAATTCCAATTTTGAAAACAATTTTAAAACCAAGTAGGTACCAATTTTTGGCGTCGTGGGGGTGCTAACCCTTCTCGATGCGTAACCGACCCCCGAACCTGTTTTCAGATTTTCCCAGACCAAAATCGTTGTTTTATTAAAACCAAAAAAGTTTTATGAAAATAACCCTATTTTAAAAAAAAGTGATCCAATAACACTTTTTTTTTCAAAAGAAAAGATTGGTGACGACTCTGTTGATTTTAAAAAGTGTTTTCCAAAATAGTCGAAGCCTCCCGTAAAAAGGTGGTTGCGACACAAAGCATATCCTAGGTCATTCTCGTACGCCTATTTAAAGGAACTCAAGCAAACACTTGAGGGGGATCGACAATTTAGGAGGCTACACCAAGGAGATGTTCGACCAAGCTTGACCGAGAGCCTGGATTCTGAAGGGTTTCATTGAGAGACGCCCTTCTCACCCATTCTCTTCATTTAAGTTATTTTTATTTTTATTTAAGATGGTAATGTTGATATACGATTATGGTTTTTGGTTGGAAACCCTCACCAGAAACTAATTTAATAGTTGGTGAGGGATGGTTGCGTTGAACGCTATTTTCTATGTTTAGCTTTTAATAATTGGAAATGTGATGACATTGTTTTTCCTATCTGGCATGATCTTAATTGTTAAAAGCTAAACAAGCAAGCAATTAAACTCTTGACCAATCCTTGTGGGATCGATAACTCAGCTTATTGTTGTATTACTTGGAAGTCCGTGTATACTTGTACACAAAAGACTCTTTCTTGGCATTGTTTATTCATTACCAACACATTTTCACCCTTTTTGTAAAGCTCTCTCACGAGTCCAGTTAGTTTTGGGATGTTTAATGTAGATCTTGGCAGTAATACGCATGAGTGTCATCATATTGATGTTCTAGACAATATCATCCAAGAAGACTTGAAGCATCGTAGTATACTCATTGTTGAGGACAATGCACTGACAACTGTAGAAGACGATCTCCCAAATTGTGACAGCATTGATGAAGTGCTCACTGTTACTGTTCAAAACAAATGGCAGGTTGAATCTCTAGATTTGGCACACCGTACAATTCCTAATTTTAAACCATCTGTTGAAGAAGCTTCTATTCTAGAATTGAAGCCATTACCAGCTAATCTTAAGTATGTATGCCTTAGAGATACGGAACACTCCCAGTTATTGTCTTCGCAATTCTAGATGGAATTTAAGAAGCTAAGTTAATAAATATTATGAAACATCACAGACGTGCTATTGTTTGGATCATTGTTGACATTAAAGGCATCAGCCCATGTTTGTGCATGCATAAGATCAAACTGGATGATTATAGCAAACAATCTATTGAGCCTGAACGTCGACTCAATGAGAAGATGAAAGAAGTGGTCAAGAAAGAAGTTCTCAAGTGGTTAGATGTTGGTATTATCTATGCAATATCTAATAGTGCATGGGCTAGTCCAGTCTATTGTGTTCCCAAGAAGAGTGGCATCATTGTCGTCCGTTATGATACTAATGAATTAATTCCGACTCGTATTCCTACGAGGTGGCAGATTTGCATGGATTATAGGAGACTCAATGCAGCCACAAGGAAAGATCACTTCCATTCATTGATCAAATGCTTGATCAACTTGCTGGCAAGGAGTATTATTGTTTTCTAGATGGCTATTTCGGCTATAATCAGATTTCTATTGCTTCATAAGACCAAGAAAAGACTACATTTACATGCCCTTTCGGTACGTTTTCTTTTCGCCGCATGCCTTTTGGTCTTTGTAATGCACCAACTACATTTCAAAGGTGCATAATGGCGATATTCTCATATATGATTAAAAATTCCTTGGAAATTTTTATGGATGATTTTTCAGTTTATAGGAATGATTTCAACTAATGTGTCGACAATCTTGAGTATTGTAGCGATGCGAAGACACCAATCTCGTTCTGAATTGAGAAAATGTCATTTTATGGTCACAGAGTGAATTGGTTTAGGCCATCGAATTTCTAAAGCAGGAATTGAGGTCGATAAAGTTAATCAGGTGGATGTTATTGAAAGATTGCCTCCACCAACTAATGTAAAGGGCATTTGGAGTTTTCTGGGCCATGTGGAATTCTATAGAATAATTATTCGTGATTTTTCAAAAATCACAAAGCCGTTACGTTTATTGCTAGAGCAGAACAAAAAATTTGTCTTTAATGATACATGTCTGGATGCATTCAAAAAAATTAAAATGCAGCTATAGAGTGTCCACGAGTTCTATATTTTATACACATTCCTGCCCTTATTATTGTTGTTCTTAAGCTCATTTAGGTTCATTTAGGTGCATTGCATGCATTAAAACATTATCTTCTCTTTTAACATGCTTTTATTGAATATTTTATGCTTGGTTGAGAAAAGTTACTGTTTTAGTTTAGTTTTTATTTTCAGGTGCTATAGCAAGGAAAGGAGAGGAGAGGACATGAAAGCTGAAACAAAAGAAGTTGTACTGAAGCAGTTCCAAATGCCGCCAAGGACGCTGCCGAAACAACATTGCTGCCAAGTGCCGCCCAGGCAGGAGTTACACCAACTTAGCCAAGATGGGTCGCGATTTAAAGAGGGCAATTTCCTAAGCCCAATAAGCTCAGTCTTGCGATTTTCTGAAGCCTGTAGCGGCCGGTAGAGCTGATCCAAGATCGATAAGTAGGAGCACTTATCTTTACTTGCAAAAGAAGGCAACGTCCAAAGAGTCCATATTTAAGAAATAAATGAGTCTATATTTAATGTAATTTACTATTAGAACTAGGGATGGGCACGGGTCGTGTAGGGTCGGATTTTTGACCCACCCGAACCCGACCCGAATTTTTAGTTCCTCCACCCTCCACCCGACCCGACCCAGGGTTTAGAGGCATCTCACCCGACCCGCACCTGACCCGAATATTGAACATAAAAACCGACCCGACCCGACCTGAATTTTTCTCCTACTATTTTACTCAAAATTTATCCAAAAATTAAAAGCATAAATCTAAACAACCTCCAAATCCATAATTAAAACATGATTCACACAACTGTTACAAAATTAAAAGAGTCCAAACATAATAATTAAAATTACAACTTACAAGTCCATAATACAATTAAATAAGTTCAAACATAAGATAATTAAAATTACAAATCCATAATTAAACGTAGAAGTCCTTAATATAATTAAATAAGTTCAAGCACAAATCTTATAAAACCAGACATGAAAATAAACATCCTATAAAAATGCTTCCATTGACATCGACTTCATAATCTTCAATCTTATCTAGTCGCTCAAATCCTATAAAAAATTATAAATTAATATATATGAACAAGAATATAATAAACAAAACAAATATAAAATTTTTAACTACCTCAATCTCATCTTCCTCGATTCCACCATCTTCACAACAGCTCAATTCATTTGTTTCTAAAATGATATAAATGAAAAATTCTAATAAGAAATGATAGGTAAACATATAAGTAAAAAATAACTAAAATTTTAGGATAAATATATTTGTACCTTCTTCTTCGGCCCACAACCAATTTTGACAACATGCCAAAGCTTCAACAATTGTTGGATGGAGTCTATTGCGTTGTGCATTCACCAATCTCCCTGCGGTACTAAAAGTAGACTCCGAAGCAACAGTAGAAACCGGTATAGCATAAATATATATGGCAATAGCTTGTAGTGTAGGAAATTGTGGTCCATTCATCTTCCACCAAGCTAAAACATCAAAATTCAATGTCCTTGGAACAATATCTAATTCCAAGTAATGATCTAACTCAGACATGACTTTTAATTTCTTTTGCTTCTTCCTTGAAAGATAGGCATCAAAATCACCTGGGTCTCCCAAATCAACCGGAACACTATCTAGTGATGTAGTGTTGAAGCATTGAGGTTCATTATTTGAAGACATCATTTTTCCTTCATACTCGGCAACCAAATCTCGACATAATTGCATGATTTTTTCAACCTCATATTCAGCACCAATTCCATAAATATTTTCAAAATAGCACTCCAACAATGTTGTCTTGTATCGTGGGTCTAAAAGTGTGCCAACACCCATAACACCATTCACACTACTCCAATACTTCTCAAATTTCAACATCATAGATTGTGTCATACTTGCAATGGTGTTATTAGTATGCATAACCCATTCATTCAATGCAACTCTAATCTTGCAAATTCCAGGAAAATTCACACTCTAATCTTGCAATGGTGTTATTAGTATATTTTGTTCTTGAAAAACCTTCCGTGATCTCACAAAACAATTTAAACTTCTCGCAAATCTCTGTTGCAAAGGCCCAATCATCATCGGTTGGTAAAGACTTGTACAGAGGATCACCATGCAATTGCACAAAACGCGAAAATACATCTTTCTAAGATAAAGCTGTTCGGAGCATCAAAAAGGTTGAATTCCATCGTGTTCTAACATCATCACATAACTTTTTTGTAGTTGGAATACGCAATTGTCGTGCAGCCTCTTCAAATATTTCCCATCTTTTTGGAGTAGCACTCCAAAAAAGAACACTTTGACGAATCCGTTCAATACCATCTCCAAGCACATTCAATCCATCCTTTACAATTAAATATAATATGTGTGCACAACAACGTATGTGAAAAAAGGCATCATTCAGCAACAGTGTACTACCTCCCAATCTATCAACTAACACTTTAACAGCACTATCATTCACACTACAATTATCAACAGTGATAGATGTGAGCTTCCTATCAATATTTCAATCTAGAAAGCATTTCATTAGACTAGAAGCAATGACATCTGTAGTGTGTGGGGCTGGCACATATTCAAACCTAATTAAGCAGTAATTAAAATATATAAGTTTTGGTAAATATTGAAACTTAAGAAATTGACAAAATATATCTTTAAAAAATTACCTTATGATTCGCTTATGTAAAGTCCATGAGTTATCAATTTAATGAGTTGTGACAACCATACATCCTTTGTTTTGGTGGTCTGCAGTCCATATATCGGTTGTGAGGGCAATCCGCCCATCATTAGCTTCCAAATTAGACATTGTTTGCATCTTTCCCTCTTTGAACATTTTCAAAATGTCACGCTTTATTGTACTGTGAGAAGGCATTTCAAATAGAGGTTGTATACTAGCACAATATTTTCTGAATTGCACAAGATCCACAGTCGACAAAGGATATTCATGCATGACTATCAACTTGGAAAGCTCTCTCCTTGAAACATCTTCATTAAATGAGGCAGTCTTTAGCGTTATTTCCCATCTGACTTCTTTTGATTAGCTAGTAGGACTTGTTGTCGAATGTCCACTTGACCTCGCTTGTTACACCTCCTTATATGATCTCGTAAATGAATTGTCGCATTTTTCGAATCACCATTAAGCTTCTTTTTACAATGATTGCATGTCGCTTTCCACTCATTGTTGATTTTTTCTTTTGTAAAGTGCTCCCAAACCATAGATTTCAACTTTGAATTTGATGTGTTGCCTTCATTTGACTCAAGACATGGAATTGAACTTTCTTGAGTAGTTGGTGACGGGCTTCCCTCGGATGGTAATTGTGGAGAGTTAAAAATTGGAGATGTTGACGAAGTTGTATTTTGCCCCATATGATCAAACATTTTCCTGTAAAAATATGAGTAATAAAGCACAACATATAGGGGTTAGGGCATCCAAAGTTTCATCATATTTTAACTTTTAACTCTTTCATCAAGGAAAGGCAGAGTAAAAATCTATGAGAATATCAAGTAGAAATGAAATCGGCCAACAATATTTCATACTAACACAAATTGCTCAACAAAAATGATGCATTGGATTAGAAAAACTAAAGAACACATCACTGATTCACACAAATCTTAAAACTAAATAACATTTTACCCAACTAACCTGCTAGGTAGTTTTTTTAATTCTAAATACAGTCATCTTCTACTTTATTATGCCAACAGATCATGATAGAAGTAACTATAGAAGTTTGGGTTTTATATCATGTAAGGAAAAAAATAAATTAGCACATGACAAAAGCGAAAGCCAAAAAAAGTAGATAATTTGTTTAACACTTGTGGAAGTGAATTGACTAAAAGTTGAAGGCAGACTATGAAAGAAAAGCAGTAGTCATTAGTCATAACAAAATGATAACTTTTCTTGCTTGCCATGTCAAGGTTATAAATTCTTGTTCACCTTTGAAGCCTTATGTCGGTTTGGAATTAACTTTAGTAATAAACAGTGAACCTTTGTTAAAAATATGATGGTTACCTTGTAATTATCCCATTTCACCTTACGGCCGACTTGCTGAGTTACTTGAAGAGTTTTGTAGTTAATAATGTTACTATTTGGCAGGTAAGAAGAGCCATTTTAATCATGCACCAGAGAGGTGAAGTTGAATATCAACGAGAAAGGCATATTATTGTTCGGAAAGTGTGAGTGAGCCCATTATTTGCCAGCAAAAATCACCAGATTCTGATCTCTACTGCAAGCTCCGATTGTGCTTAATTCAAGAGAACTAATCTAAATATACATACACTCACTCGTATAAACATGCCTTAGAATCTACACTATAGCTAAGATTTCCTCTTCCTTTTTATGTTCTTCTAAAGAGTTTATTATTACATGGAGTACTTCTGAAGGTGAAACAAAATAGAAATCTAAAGTTTAGAAACTACATAAATGCAATCTGAAGGTGAAACAAAATGCAATTTGATAACTGAGCAGGAAAGATGAAGGCGAAACCGAGTCTGATTCCTTTCAGAGTTTTCGTCGAATTGAAAAAAAATTAAAAACCCAACTAACCTGCTTGCATCGTGATCTAGCAGCTGGCTCAATCACCTCAAAGTTTCACCCAACTAATTTGATTGTTGGTGAAGATGAAGGCGAAAGCGAGTCTGATTCCTTACGAGGTTTGTCGAATTGAAAAAAAAAAGTGAAAGGGGAAAGGGGAAAGGGGAAAGAGTAAAGAGTCAGAGTCTCACAGACATTAAAAGTGTAAAACGAAAATAAAAATTAAAAACCCTAAATATATTTTTATTTTTTAAAATTATACTTGGGTCGGGTCGGGTAGGGTTTTTTTCCCTATAAACCCGACTCCGACCCGGCTCCGGCAGCTAAAAACATTTCACCCGACCCGGCTCGAACCCAATTTATTTTATAAAAAAATCCGACCCTATCATATCAGGTCGGGTCGGAACCCATCGGGTTCGGGTCAAATGCCCATCCCTAGTTAGAACTCCTACTTCAAGGAGGACTCAAATTTAGGCCATGAGCCCTATATATACCCAATGTATGTAAGGGTATAGGGGCATGACGAGGGTGAGGGGATGCGAGCCTGAGCAGCCGCACAATGGAGATGTAGCTAGATAGGTTGGAGTTTTTAGGGGTCACGGCCCAACTCTCCTAGGGTTTAGGCGCGTGTATGTAAAGCAGTTTGAGGGAAATGGTTGTAATAGTTTTGAGTTGTTTTCAATAAAATTCCAAAGTTTGCTTAATCTATGCTCTTTGTTCTTTCAATTAGTCTACACCAGTCAATTGAGGGAAAATCCATTTGTCGGGCACGAAAGTGCAAGGCTCACGAAAGGGTTAAACACGATCACAACATGTTGGGGTGTGACTAACTTGGTTCCACACTAGTCCACAAGTTTCAGCGGCTAAGAGGGATCACCAATCGAATGGACTTGCATGTGTTAGGTTTACGCTGAGTTTGCTAGGTATTGCCTACATCACGTGAGTGTTCGAGCATCCTAACCTAGAAATAGGAGGGATCACTGTCGACTATCCTGCCGAACTTAGAATGTCTGCCAGACTTGCCGCCAGGACTTCTTTCTGTTCCACATGCCGAGACAGTACACTCCTGCAATGGTAGTGACCTGATGCGGTCGCGTGACAGGGTCGTAGTTTGTCGCCTGCCATACCCGTTGAGGCAACAATTCATGGCAGTGCAAAACATACTCAAACTTTATAACGCAGTCCATATGCTACTGAGCTACATTAGTCTTACCCAATCTATCTCTCAAATCTTTCCCTATCATTCCTCTCATCACTATCTTTAAATTTACTTGTGTTTTTATATTTCCATATCGTGAGATTTAATTGCGCATTTACTAAATCTTTGTGCATGAAACCATTCATAGGAGCTGCTCTAATCCATGTGGGAGACGATATCTTTTATACTATAACTTGACAAGAGTGTGCACTTACGCTCATAAATGGAGAACACCCTAACGATCTACAGCAGCTTGTGAACACGCACCTATCATTGTTGTACCCAACTTGGAGCAACCATTTGAACTCATGTGCGATGCTAGTGATTTCGCGGTTGGGATTGTTTTAGGCCAAAGACGTGACAAGGTATTTCATGCAATCTATTATGCTAGTAGGACTCTAACTGAAGCTCGTATTAATTAAATAACTACAGAGAAAGAGCTATTAGCAATAATCTTTACTTTTGATAAGTTTTGTTCCAACCTTATTGGAGCAAAGATTACAGTGTTCATTAATCATTCTGCCTTGAAATACCGCTTTACTAAAGAAGACGCAAAACCAAGATTGATTCGATGGATCTTGTTGTTGCGAGAATTTGACATCGAGATATAGACCAAAAAGAGTTAGAAAATGAAGTTGCCGATCATCTTTCGAGATTGGAATCAGGAAGCGAAGATGGAAATAAACTACAAAATGTCGATGCATTTCCTGATGAAAAGCTTTTTGTTGTGGACGCAACACCTTGGTACGCTAATTTTGTCAATTACCTGGTGTACGAAAAAACTCTTTTGGGTGTCCGTGGGCACAATAAGGCAAGATTCCTTCGCGACGCAACTAAATATCATTGAAATAAACCCTATTTTTCAAGGTTTGCAATGATAATATCATCTGACATTGCGTCCTTGAGGAAGAAATGATACCAATTCTACAACATTGTCATGATGCTCCGTATGGAGGGCATTTTGGCAGTTTGAGAACTGCTGCAAAAGTTCTTCAGTCGGGATTTTATTGGCCTTATTTATTTAAAGATGCCCATGAGTTTGTCCAACGTTGTAATCGTTGTCAGCGCACAGGATCAATATCTAAAAGAAATGAGATGCCACAACAACCAATTATGAAAATTGAGCTATTTAATGTTTGGGGCTTCGATTTCATGGTCCCCTTTTCAAATTCTTTTAGTAATCTCTATATTTTAGTTGTTGTGGACTACTTGTCCAAGCTAATAGAAGGTGTTGTTGTGCCGAAGGATGATGCCAAAATGGTTTTAAAGTTCTTTCACAAACATATACTCACTCGTTTTAGGACACCAAATGCATTAATCAATAACCAAATAAAGCATTTTCATTGCAGTCAGATGGCTGCTGCGTTAAAAAGATATGAAGTGAATCAAAGACTCGCTACAACTTATCATCCTTTTTCTAATGGATAAGCTGAGATCTCTAACTAGGCTATGAAAAATATTTTAGAAAAAGTGGTGAATACCACTAGGAAGGATTGGTCTTCATGCTTGGATGATGCTTTGTGGGCTATTCGTATTGCGTACAAAATTACACTTGGGATGTCACCGTATTAGCTGGTCTTTGGAAAATCATGTTACTTATATGTTGAGTTAGAGCACAAGGCTATATGGGGTTTGAAATAAGTGAATCTGGAATATGAGGCTGCGGGGAGGAAATGATTGTTGGATATAATTGAGCTGGAGGAAACTCACCGCAATGCTTATGAAAATGCCTCTTTTCACAATGGAAAAATCATACACTGGCATGATAAGATCCATGCGAATTGCGGTCACGTTGGTCGGAACCTTTTGAAGTTGTGGAAGTTTTTCCACATGGAGTAATCACAATCAAGTATCACAAAGAAGGGATCCCATTCAAAATCAATGGACAAAGACTCAAGCATTATTTCGGTGACTTTGATTCTAAAAGTGTTGAGACCATTAAATTGGTCGAATTTTTTTGATGTTATTCTTTAATTTCTTTGATAGATGTAGATTTAGTTTCTTTTTCTTTGTTTATTTTTGTTTCAAGCTTATCCTTTCTTTTTACAGAATAATTCTCCTTGATTTGGTAAGGAATCTTCTTTTCTTCGAAAGGATGCTACGACAAAAGGCAACACAAGTTATGCATGAGTTTGGGGGCATTTCGGGTAATTTAATTACACTGATTTATCCACCAAATCACAGCCTTTGATGTGAGAGAGCAAGAGATGCATCAAACATGTGTGATTTTTGTGCCACAATACGAACCTTCGAGCCTCATCGCATATGCCTTTTCATTACAATCTTTTCTTTCCCATTTATTTAATAACCTGGATTCACTGACCTTCTTCACTAAAGTTGTTCTCAGTTTTGTTCTTCAATTCTACAAAGCTCCAATTCTTCTTTATCTTTATTCTCTAATGGCAAAGACAAGATTTGCCCGAAAATCTCCATGGAGACATCTGCAAAAGAAACACAAGGTTCAGTTTCAAACCCTCAAGACAAGGAACCAGTGGCACCAGTTGAGAACGATGATTATGTGGTGTTTCAAACAACAATTGCAAAAGTGCGGCACAAAGAACACACCCTCGAGCAGAATATACTTTTAGAACAAGGGATTGTTCTGTCTCAAGATAGGGAACCTGGAAAGTTGATTCACCGTACCATCGAGCTTCAAAATGGAGCATCTTTTGCACTAACCCAGGAAATTACAGCTCTGCTCTGGTAAGGGAATTCTACTCTAACCTTTATGAGCCTTCTCTGAAGTTGGTTTTTGTAAGGGAGAGTTCTATCCCTTGGAGTGTTGCCACAATTAATTCAATGCTAAAGACTATTGTGAACATTGATGAACATTAACTATTTGTGAAAGAAATTGATGATGAGAAACTGGATTTGCTAGTTATGGATTTATGTGTAGAAGATGCACAATGGTCAGGGACTAATGTGGGAAAATTTACAATGTATAGGAAATTTTTAACCCTACTTGCAAAAAATTGGTTCCAGTTTTGTCAATTCCAGGTTGCTGCCATCAACTCATAGCACCATGGTCTCCTTAGATCAGATGTGTATGATACATTCAATTGTCAAGGAAAGGAAGATAGACATGAGTGAGATTATCCACAAGGAGATGGCTAATTGTGCTGAGAGAAAGAAGGGATTTTTGTCTTTTTTATCACTTATCATTCAGTTGTACAGTATGAAGAGGATAAAACCCTTGGCAAACGAAGAGATGACGGCCAACAAAGGGCCACTTAATGAGGTCTTCATTGAGAGAATGGTGAGAACCACTGACGTTCCTACACCCAAAGTGAGTGCTGCAACGAGACAAGATAAGGGGAAGGTCAAGGTGGAGTCTGTTGTCAAGGACATCCCTATGAGCAATGAAGTATGGCTGAAAGTTATGGTAATTGAGGACAAAATTGATGCTGTCACAAGCACGTTGGGGACCAGTCTCTCTACCAAAATTTCTAGAGTTTCCACCAATCATCTGCAACTATGAATTCTCCTTTGATGCGACCACAAAAGAGGCCCTAGCAAAATCTGTCAATTCTCTCAAGAATCTGAACGAGGCTGAGGACACCCAGAAAGATGAAGACTCGAGCAAGATCATCAAAGACTGCCTTTTTGATTTGAATGTCACAACTTAGGAAGATGTCACCCCTAATGTTCTATAAGAAGAAGAAGTTATTGAGGAAGACGTTGATGAAGATGAAGACGAGAGTACCCAAGTTGAAAAGATTGACTCTGAAGAAAAGTCTATTGCATCCAAGATTGTGGATGCAACATATGAAAGACTAAAGCAAGAGCGAGATGCAGCGAGACCGGTGAAAGCAGTCATTGCAATGGAAGAACAAGAGGGCAATCCTATTGCAATGGTGGTTTACAAAGCACCATCCTAGTTCATCCCTACTACAGTGACGGCCGATGATGCCAAGAAAGACGAAGAGGAGCTTGAAAATGAAGAGGATGCCACTCTTCAGAAAAAGGAAAAGAAGAAAAAGTTCTCAAAATAAAAGGAATAACATAAGAAGAAGAGTAAGGAAGAGAAGATGGACAAGAAGAAGAAGCGTCGCTCCACCCCTCCACTCAAGAGCAATGAATGACTGAGTTAGTTTTTAGATTTCTGTAGGCATGCATACCATGTAGTGTAATTTCATTTTGCTCAATGTATTGTCATTACATCTGCATTGCCATTCTAATTGCATTTAGTTTTATTGTCATTCCATTCATCATTGTAACTGCATTGTAGTTTTGCATACATTACATTTTTTAAGTTTGGGGGTATACACCTGGATTTGAAATGCACCCCATTTTAAAAAAAATCAAGTGAAACCAAGGTTCTTTTTGTGTTAAAATCTTTTGCTTACATTCGATGTGTAAATCTTGAATCATTCTAATGATTGATGAGTTCCTTGGATATATATGTTGGATGATTACGCTATAACTCTACATGAATAAATTTACTAATTTTAGTAAAGGATGTCTAGCATCATTTCTTTGACTTTGGATGAATTCTGCCTTGTTCAGCTTTTGTTATATATGCTAATAGCACTTATTATGTGTAAATAAATTATATTCCAATGTGAATGCAATACGAGTATCTTCAAGGGGGAACACTCTTCTGCACGTGTTAGAAAAATGAATCTGGTCAAAGGTTATCGATGCATGACTGTGTGTCGAAGCAGTGAAGTACTTCATGGGGGTTCGTTGCACAACATCCTACTTCTCAGGATTTAGGGTGCACTCATTGTTTGATATCCCTCGCCACATAGAAAAAGAAAAAGAAAAAAATATATAATGATAATTAAATTTTGTTATGAGATGAATTAAATAAACGTTGATAGATGGAAAGAATCTGAGATGATAGGCATGATTCTATGTATTGTTGAAATTCTTGTTCAAATATTTATGTTTGAGTTGTTAATGCAATCTTCTATCTTGTCGATGCAGTTGATTCATTGATTGGTTGGAATGATTCAAGTAGCTAGAATACCATTAAACTTTTGTTAAACCTTGTTGCTTTCAATTTTACTTGAGGACAAGTAAAAACACAAGTTTGGGGGTGTGATAGCTATCTAAAGAGCATGTATTTCCTCTTGATTTATGAATTATTTTGTCCTCACAATAGTGTTTCATGCATCAATTTCTGCATTTTCTGTTTATTATCTGCATTTTGTCTAACTTAAGTCATGGTTGCTCTTGTTATAAAATTTTCTGCCCTTTTGCTATGTTTTCGTTGTATTATTAATGTCCATGCAGAGGAAGTTTCATCATTGCAGTGCCCAGCTGTTCAAACTGCCAAGGATAAGGACGAATTTGCCAACTGGATTTTCTGTTACAAAAATTTGTGTACGCCAGATTATCACGCAAATCCCCTGAATGACAGGTGTCATTACCTCAGCAGCCTATAAAACAGGACTTTTGGAGGAGAGATAACATCACTCAGGCGATTATCATTTTCCTATCATCTTCAACCTTTGAAGCTCTCCTCTCATGGCGGCTTAAGCTTCCTTTGTGGAGAACCAAGACGATGCAAGGCAGAAATATCTGAGAAAATGAGGATTCATGTGCTGGAACAAGGAGGTATATGTTTATCTTCTTTAAATATTTCTAGAAATAGATTTTTATCGAAGCTTTATTATATTTCTTGTGTTAATTGACAATGGTTTACCTTTTTAGATGTGTTATGAACTTGTTTAAACTTGGATTTTAAGTTCAATATAATCTTATTAGCTTTCTTCTTATTTTAATTGTTAGATTCAAGCTTTGTTTGCATGAGAGTGTTTAACACCATCACTGGTATTGAGAGATGCAGTGATAGTTCAGATTAACAAGACATTACAAAGAGAGTTGAATAAGGATACAACGAGAATTGATCCACTTGTTCGAGGTTGTGTAGTTTTGACGAACAATGAGAGTTAGGGTTAATTTGCATATTTGAGTCATTGGTTGAGATTTGAATGGAAGCCAGTAAGCAAACTTGTTCCTTTACTTGACGAATGAACCATCATATTTTGTTGCCTTGTTGCACGTGATAATCTGCCAAGTTGAGCCAAGGGGATCCAGATCTTCTTTTTTCCTTCACATCAATCTTATATTCCGTTTTTTTATTTTTCTGTTACAACCACAATTACACTCACAATATTTATGTTTTCAGAATTGCTTGCAGCGACATAAGAATACAACTAAATACCTATCCTCGTGGGATCGATATCTAACAAAATCTACATGTTCACTATACTTACGTCGGTATTGTACACTTGCACATTTTGTGTGACGTTTATTCACCGATCAAGCTTCATGAGGTATTGAGTTTTGAATAACTCTCAAGGAATCAACTTTCTTTAATTCGGACTTCATTGCCACAACCCATTCTGACAATACAAGTTGGTTCGGGACCCTCCCACCTTTATTCTATGACTTGTAGCTCTTCTTCGCAATAGTTTTACCATTTGCAACATGTTTACCACTTCCTTTGATACTTATGTTACAAGTTAAACTCACATAGGTATTGCCATTACTGTCATTGAGAACCGAATTCTCCGCCTCGTCAATAACCTGAACAACTACACGAGTCTTTGACAGAAACTCTAAATTTACTAGAACTACTCTATCAACAGATGCCATATGGGCCAAATTGGGACCATTAATCTCCTCTACATTCTCTTTTTTACCCGGAGTACCCACTTTAATATTCGAGATAGCAACACCTTGAGTTCCTAGAGAACTCCTTGAGTATGCATGTACCCTTCCAACCTTGTTCCCTAAGCCAAGACCATCCCCTGATGCCCGTTGCTTACTTAATTCAACAATTGGTTGGCCAACCTCTACCCCTAGCCAGGGCCGATAGTTTATATTCGCCACCCACATCAACATGAGTTCCAGTTACAGCACCAACAGAACCATCCAAGTCTTGTCCTTCATGGATGGACGAGAGAGTATTCAACCTAGACCCATTCATGCCACCCTATTATTCTGTGTATCTTTCTTATTTGGAGCCATTCTCCTCTTTCGGTTAACAACTTGCATTCAGGGGCCATATAAACCTTCTGTTGACGAAGAATTTAGCGTCGGGATAGTCTCCTTTTGTTTCGAAAACTCACCTTGTCCTCACGTCTCCTACAATTGTTCGTATTTTCCAAAACCATAATAGATAGCTAGTAAGCCTTCATACTCTAAGGTATAGTAAAATCCATCAATAAAGATGCCTGCAATTAATGATTTACCCAATTCGTTAACCACCGGAAGGTGGGTGAATCTCCCCTCCTACCTTTAGTTGTGTTATAATCGATACGTACTACCTCACCTAAACGTGCCACAATCACTTGGAATAACCTCTTTGTGTAGTAGCGATATGGTAGGACTGAAAGTCACACCCAAACCAAAAATTTCACCGGATAATCTTTTCATGTTGAGAAGTTTCGATTCCATCGTTGCAGTTTTAAATAGCTATCATAAATCATCCAAGGTCCCCAGATAGTACATGGGGGTAGTCCTCTTCCAAAGCAAATCGAACCAAATAGTACTAATTATGAAGATCAATTAAGCTAATCTCACCATAAGGTGACCATAGCAAATGAATTCGGTTCAAGAGCCTTGTAACCTATCATTTTCCCAAGTAGGCAGACGATTAGTGAATTGTCCAGCTTTGTATCTATGGATTTATGAACCTTCCCCAAATATCTAACTTCTGGAATCAAGCCGACACATCCAATATGAATGTCTTCATCTCTTACCTCAACATCCAGAACATTAATGAAATTACTCTTTGTCGAAGCAATCATCTCCCCTATCACCATATAGTAAAATGAAGGCTTAGGTATATTAATAGTTTGAATCGCACCATCCCCAATCGAATCCGTGGAGCTTTTCTCTTGCATAGTCGGCAAAAGGGGACTATCTATGATCTCAATAGCTTGTGTACCAACATTATTCACCACAGATTCCAACGCCATCAAATTTTGATCCATGACAACTCCCTCATCTAAACCAATACCTCCCTCATGCAAGTATTTATATCCATCAAAATCTTCAGAAAAATTCACACCAAAACTAGGGTTGACATCCATATTCCGCCCTCTTTTAGTCATTCTCTGACTATCCAATCTAGACCTTTCAAGGGCTGTCGAGATCGCAATACATGTCATCTCATCTGAAGTCTACCACTCAGTATCTTAGTTGGGTGCTCTGTAAGATTACTTGAATTCGGTAAACATTGTAAATAGAATTTTATTATATAATTGTATTTTAATTTGATTATTTAATAATTACTTGTTTTTTTTTTCTATTTTAAAAAAATTGATATCAAAAATATTTTCACTATAAATCAAACCCGTTTTCATTTTTTTTTTGAAAAAAAAAGAAACTTCAATTTTTTAATTTCAAAAGCACATTTAAATTTATATCATCAATTTTTTTATATGCAAAATAAATACTTAAACTATCCTTTTTTTGTCAAAATAAATACCTAATTGACCTTAAAAAACACAAAAAAAATAATAATTTGAACACCTAAATGAGGCAAAAACAAGTTTAAGTACCTAAAGGGAAAAACGGAATAGTCACTTATTTTGATATTAAAACTTTTAAAAACAATGTATAAAATAGACATCTTATCTAATGTTTTTAAAACACATTTTTTTTAACAATAATAGAACATTTTTTTTGTTATATGCATGTCCGTCTTACGGTCCATGTTCGGGGTGCGTGGCTGCCCTCCCAACAATGTCGTCTCCAAGGTTAATATAACATTTTTTTAACAATAATATCAAACACTCTTAATTCAAATCAAACAATCTAGAAACACATTTCCACCGATTTTCTAAAATAAAAAAAAAAAACAATATCAAACCGACTCCAAAACTGTAAATTGTCCCTAAATCAGTAATTAAGTCTACAACATAGCAATAATCCATAAAGATTTGATTTATAATAAGCTCTTATCAGGACCCTGACTGTCGTGAGTTTCCAAGAAATATTATTTAATGTAATGTAGCATGCCCAGCTCAGTTTTAAAGGTAACCAAACATGTACATACTGCAGTCTTGGTTGGAAAGTAGCAAGATATGGAATTAAAGCAAGTCCAAGCAAAGGTTCACTAATAATAAAAAGCTCAGTAGTTTGTGGACCAGTTTGCAGCACTTCCAACTTTTTTCATTCCAGTTGATTCCTTCTTTGCATCAGCATCCACACTGAACGCTGCACCGCAAACTTGACCGGAACTGTCCACCCGAGGCATTGCCTTCAACTCATTCAGGGGGTGTTCATAGCTCTTTAACCCTCCGGAGGATGCGAAGAAGCACCCTGAGAAAGAAATGGTGGAATTTCCAAACATCATCAGCAATAAAATTGTCCTTGTGCTCCTACATTTTGCTGATAATCTTAGTTCGAAAGAACAAACTAAATCATGCATGGAGATAAGGAAATACATGGATCAACCCCAAATTTAAACCATGTTTGAAAGATAAGAAAAACACAGAATAATTTTGATATTGAAAGCAAAGCAATATAGGAAGGAAAGAAATGTGAATATATATAGATATATATGATACATCATGCTTATTTATCCATTGAATAAATTTCTACCCAAATTCATTCCATTTCCATTTCACCTTGATTTTTGGTATATATTCTACACTAGTCTCAAAATCCACTTCAAACAAGCATAAATCTTCATCTAGGGTCTGCCTCCCACCCCTTTTCTACTTATGCGAAACACGAGTATGAAGTTGAATACGCTTGTCAAATGACTTACTGACATAAAAATAGGATAGTCACCGAAATTTTACCTTTTGGGAATGGAGCAAAAGACTTCCCACAGCCCTTCTTGACAGTCTCCACATCACCAGCAAGAACAAGGTGGCCTTCAGCATCAGTTCCCCAGAAGAAAGGTACACTTCCATCAGCATCCTGCACAAGACAAGGGCAAAAAATTCAATCATACAGAAGAAGAAAATGATAAAATAAAAAACAATGACGTCCATTGTATTGGCCAACAAAATGAGGTTTACTTACAGAAGCTATAAATGTGGCTTTAGAAGAGCTATCATAGATAATGAAAGCAAACTTCCCCTGTATATCTCTTACCACCTGGTCAGGAGGGTAAGGACCTCGGTCTCTGAGGGTTCGATAAGCTTCGATAACAATGATCCCCTCGTTTGCTGTTTTGTTCAAGCCATATTGTTGCTTAAGAATAGCAATGTTCTCAATGTGGCCTTGAAACAAGCAGAATATGTCATCCACTACAGCAAACAGTCTGGGAATATAAAAAGAAATATATCAATCCATTGCATTGTTTTTTTTTTATAGGAATCAATCCATTGCATTGTGAAAACAATTTAAAAGAGAGAACTTGTAACCTTTGCTTTTATAACATATCCTGATATAGGAAATATTTAACAAAGTAATGAAGTATGATCTGGCTTCTCATGGAAATCGAGTTATATAAACTAAACAAGTATACACAATCCCAAAATAAGTTCAGTTTGAAAACTTATTAATGCCGAATCGTTTAAAGTACTATAAAACAGATTAATCCAATCAAGTCAATCTACCTTTTGTCTCTCTCAAAACCATTACATTAGATCTTTAAATTTGGACTATACTCAATGTCCACATCCCATGGTAAAACAATTCATCAATATATAAAAACAAACCAGGCCTTATAAGCCGTCGAATAAAGATAACAAAAACATATAAATGAAATCTTGAGCTGCATAGTGTTCATCAATATAAATTTTACATGATTCAATGACCCGTTGCTGAATGGATCACAGGTAGAATTCTCTTAAGCTGCATATTGTTCTCAAATAATTCCAAATAATTCACTTTCCCCCTTCTCAGAAAGAAAACAGTGAAAAGAGCAATTTCATTTACAAATCTCAGTTCTTGCAAGTACCAAAACAATCGAGAAATTCTGCAAGCATGGTAAAGAAGATCTAAGAATCGAGAGCTTGGCTTCTTCGCATCAACGATCACATAAAATATTTTGTTATCACATTATAAGCCATACAAAACCACCATCATCACAAGAATAAAAATGAAAATGAAAAGCAGGGACAAAACCCGAACTTTCTACAAATCCTCACCGCCCGATGAAACAATAAAGTAAAGAAACAAAACCCAGAAAAGACCGGGATAAGATCGACAAAACCCAGAAAAGACCGGGATAAGATCGACAAAACCCACAAAACAGGAAAGAGAAAAATGACCAATAAATGAAATTTTGAGCATGATTAGAAATTATTAAAAGCTTTACCTGGGGAGAAGTGGGTTCTGTTTTTCAAGAGAATAAGCCATAACACCAGAAGAGCCAAGGCTGATGGTGACAGAACCAGGATAAACAGTGGCAAAGTGGTTAGCTAAGAAGCCATTTTTCAGAGCAGAAGCTGCGTGAGGGTTATCTGGAGCATTAAGAGCATCTGGGCTCTTGGCAACCGATTTGTCGAAAACTGCTAGCATTTCTTCTTTTTTCCTTTGTTTGCAAAGATCCAAAACTTACAACAGAAACAATTTCCAAGAAAAGGGGTTCTTGATGTTTCCTTTGATTATTAGGTGTCAATTGTCAATGGAATTTGGTGATATTGTATATATACCAAGGACGAGGGGATCTTTGACGAACTTTATAGATTTCATATATAATTAGGGGGGTATTCAGTAAGTCGGGTGATTCTTGTGTAAGTGACCTTAACGTTAGACTAATCTTAGGTCTCCCGAAAATATCGGTAGTCGGTATTTATTAAATTTGTTATGATACACTTACCTCATTTATTACAGTAATTGTAAGACAAATGATAATTACTGAAAAACGTATCATGCTAGTAAATTTTGTAGCTATCTCATCTCGTAAAAGATTATTCTATATTTTACAAAACGAGTAAGAAATTTCGTACATACAACATATCGCACTTTACCTTCCTAATTCGTTACACAATAGATAGTAAAGAATGTAACTACCAAATTTGTTACCACATGTGTCCTAATCTTAAACCAACTCAACTTATGGTAAGGAATTTTGTAGCTACCTCATCTCTTAAAGAATTAACTTATATGTTACAAAACACGTAAGGAATTTCGTACCTACAACATATCGCACCGTACCTATCTAATTCGGTACACATTATATAGTAAAGAAGGTAACTACCAAATTTTTTACCCCATGTGTCCTAATCTTAAACCAACCCAACTTCCGATAAGGAATTTTGTAGGTACTTCATCTCTTAAATGATTACCCTATATGTTACAAAACACGTAAGAAATTTCGTACCTACAACATATCGCACCCTACCTGCCTAATTCGGTACACAATAGATAGTAAAGAAGGTAACTACCGAATTTTTTACCCTATGAGTTCTAATCTTAAACCAACCCAACTTATAGTAAGGAATTTTGTAGCTACCTCATCCATTAAAAGATTACCCTGTATGTTACAAAACGCGTTAGGAATTGCGTACCTACAACATATAGCACCATACCTACTTAATTCGGTACACAATAGAGAGTAAAGAAGGTAACTACTGAATTTGTTACCCCATGTGTCCTAATCTTAAACCAACCCAACTTATGGTAAGGAATTTTGTAGCTACCTCATCTCTTAAAGGATTACCATATATGTTACGAAACGCGTAAGGAATTTCGTACATACAACATATCGCACCCTACCTACTTAATTCGGTACAAAATAGATAGTAAAGAAGGTAACTACCGAATCTGTTACCCCATGTGTCCTAATCTTAAACCAACCCAACCTATGGTAAGGAATTTTGTAGCTACCTCATCTCTTAAAGGATTACCATATATGTTACAAAACTTGTTAGGAATTTCGTACCTACAACATTTCGCACCCTACCTACTTAATTCGTTACACAATATATAGTAAAGAAGGTAACTATCGAATTTGTTACCCCATGTGTCATAATCTTAAACCAACCCAAATTATGGTAAGGAATTTCGTAGCTACCTCGTCTCTTAAAGGATTACCCTATATCTTACAAAACACGTTAGGAATTTCGTACCTACAATATTTCGCTCCCTACCTACTTAATTCGTTACACAATATATAGTAAAGAAGGTAACTACCGAATTTGTTACCCGATGTGTCCTAATCTTAAACCAACCCAACTTATGGTAAGGAATTTTGCAGCTAGCTCATTGTAGAGCGTTTTAGGTGTACTCTATTTATGAGTGCAAGTGCACACTCTTGTTAAGTTATAGTGTATAAGATATCGTCTCCCACAGGGATTGGACAGCTTGGTTCGAATTGTTGTTCATGCACAAGAAAAGTAAATTGCACAAGTAAGATAGTTGTTTGAGGAGAAAGTAAAATAAAACACAAGTAAAAGCAGAAGTAATCAGATTGATAGAGAGGGCAGGGTTATGCTGCTGCTTATTGTGAAACTGCGTTGAATAGGCCAAGTTGTTTTGCGCTGCCACGAGCTACTGCCTTAGCAGGTAATGGCGGATTGAGACTGCGGCAACTTTCGCTGCCACGACGGAACTCTGCTCTTGCAACTTTCGTTGTCTCGGCAGGTGAGATGGAAGGAAGTCCTGGCGGCAAGTCTGGTAGATACTCCAAGTTCAGCGAAGAAATTCTGAAGTGATCATTTCTATGTCTAGGCAAGGATTCTGTCACTACGTGATGTTGGCAATACCTAGCAATCTCAGCGTAAACCTAACACTGGCAGTCGACGTTTGGTTGCTCCTTTTAGTCGCTAAAATTCTAACTTATGTCTAAGCCGAATTAGTCAACACTTCATCATTATGAGACCGTACTTAATTCATTCGTGAGTTTGACACTCTCGTGCCTGACAAATGAATTTCTTCAACTGGACTTTTGGAACTAATTGAAGAAGTGAAGTACATGAATTAAGCAAACCTTGGAGTATTTTATTGCAAAACAAACTTTGAAACCTAAACAACCGTTCTCACAACTAATTACAACATAAACATAAACCCAAACCCAAGAGAAATTTAGAACATGTCGGCGGCAAGAAAACCTAAGCTATGCCTAAAGAAAACCTAAGATGATTTAGATTAGACTTACAATAAGTATTTATAGACAATAGATAAGTCTAGTCCTTCTTGAAGTAGAAGTCTTCAAAGGTAGCATTCCAAATTAAATGTGAATTTAAACTCTAACTTCTTTGAGTTGAATGTGGATAGTATCACATTGCCTTGTCCCGCAAGCAATCTCGAGATTTCACTTCAGCAGCACTACCCGCTGCTACAGACGTCGGAAAATTGAGAGGTCGGCACCGATAGAATCAAGATTTTCTGCTCTGCAAATCGCACTCATGTTCTCCAACTCCATAGTGTGCTGCCGTGGGCAGCAAGGTGGGCGGCGGCAGCACTCGGCAGCTGTTGTTTCGGTCTGGAACTACGTTAGTACAACTCCCTGGTTCGCTGCCTCAGCATCACATCCTCAGCTCTTCTTTCCATCTGTTAGCCTTTAGTACCTAAAACCAAAAATACACTAAAATTGTAACCCCCTAAACCCGACCTAGAAGAAAAGACCGAATTTAGGAAGTTACCGTTGAAAACTTTTTCCTCAAGTAATAAATTTTAGGTTTAAATAATTTATAAAACAAAAAATTAGGTTATTTATTGAAAACGGTGTCGTTCCACAATAAGTTCTTTTAAAAAAACGTGGCCGTAAAAATAAAAATATCATAAAATAAATTATTCAAATATCCAAATAAAAATTCTCATGCATGCTAAAACAGTTAAAAATCCCAAATAAATGTATAAGTAACCGAAATTACATAAATCCCAAAATAATAACTAAAATAAAATAGTTATGTAAATCTGAAATGACCATACTGAAAACTGAAATAAATTTGATAATTTGTGGTCCTCCAAGTACTGAAAGCCTATGTCTGATAATTTGAAACAGGAACTAAGGGGAGTCAGCTATTAAGCTCGGTGTGTCTCTAAAGTGCAGGCAATCACAAACTTAGTTTCACAACAATAAATTTTCACAAAAATATTTAAAAGGCACAAAGCAAGATTAAACACGATTTTATAAAATCATAACGCAATGCACCCATACTGCATAGTAACCAAAAAGAGTAGGTTCCCCAGAACCTCTCACTACATAGTCACCAACGCAAGTGGTATAAACCACTGAACATCCTCCGTACAATCCCAACCCATGATAACACAGTAAAAAGACATCACAGTTTTCACAGTCTTAACACAGTCCGATAATAAATCCGAGATTCACAACCCATTTACTTTAAATCACAATTTTATTCACAATCTGAAAATTGTATGCACGGAAAACATAATGTAAAATCACAACACAATTGAAAATCACTCAAGCGTAAAATCACAGTCACAAAAAATAAAGTATGTAGCATGGAAAGAGAACACACATAAAAATCATTTATTTATAGCACCGGAAGAAAACACACCTTAGCCAAGCTATACTCAACCTATAGAATAATGTGATTTTTCATGATCAGAAGTATTGAATCCAACTGTATCTGTACCGGACTAAACTTGGGGTTGAAGGGATTAACGAATAAGAAGGGGTATAGAGCAGTGGAGATTATTACATAGGAATTTAACAAATCAATAAGGAATTTTGGCGGCATGAAACTATATAAAAAAGTAGGGTTCTTGGGGTGATCTTATTTGAACTATGTGTGTGTATATTTATAGAGAGAGTAAACCTAATTTAAGTAAAATAATGAAAGTGATATAGGATAGAAAAGAATAAAAAAATAATTAAAAGAAGACAAGTGGATTAGAATTTCATTTAAAATTAATGAACTATATAATAATAATAATAATAATAATAATAATAATAATAATAATAATAATAATAATAATAATAATAATAATAATAATAATAATAATAATAATAATAATAATAATAATAATAATAATAATAATAATAATAATAATAATAATAAACGATTAAAAAAATGAAATCACAAATCAAATTGAATTTCAATTTGATAAGGGTTATTTATGGAGTCCGTCCTTAAACTTTTAAGAAATTTCATATTAACTTCCAAGTTTGATAAAAATTCTTATTTAGTCCATTCAAAAAAATTTAGGGTTCTTGAATTAAAATTCCCAAATAATTAGGGTTTTGAATTTTGGGATTTTAAAATTAGGGATTTTTCAAATCTAGGGTTTACAATTTGGGCGTAATTTTTTAGGTGTTACAAAAACAATACCTTTTCTTCACCAAATAAAGGATAAACTATAAAAACAAGGTAAAGCAAAGAAATAATGTAAAATGCAATGCATGGTCCTAATTATGGCTAAGATGAACTCAAAAACAACAATAATATGAGATGGAATGTACATAAAATATAGAACTTGTGGACACTTTACACACCCCCAAACTCGAACTATTGCTTGTCCTCAAGCAATGCAACCTAACATACTTGCCCTTATAATAACTAGAAAGAAAAACATGTTTTCAACTTGATTTCATACCTCAAGGCCGTGACACCTATATTAAATTAGTGAAGGGAATTTAGCAAGAAAATAACTCAGAATTATTTTCTAATGCCAGTGCAGAACTGTATACAGGCTTAATATGCAAAATAACTAAATAAACAAAGATGTTGTAACGATATATAAGGTTGCTACCGAGGCAGCACAATTAAGCACAATATTTTAATCATGACAATGGGGGCTTCAGCTTATCACAACTACTCTTCTAGGTCTGAAATTAAGATAGGGGCAAACTACAAAACCCCAAACCCTTGGAGTAGATTCATCCCGTGAAGACTTTCATTCACTCATGCTAATTTGTCCGTCACTTCAAAACTTTCAGATTCATGGACTTTGATAGCAGTGGAGTGTCCTCGCACATGATTCTTCCTAGAGCCCGTTGCGGGCACCTCTAGGGGAAAACAACAATGTTTTTTGTTTTTACTTTTGCTGCTGTGGCAAGGCTGTATTTTTCTATTTCTCTTGCTTGCCTTGGTGGCTACCTCCAACCATTTCTTAAAAACTTTGCAAAGAATTCTAAAAACAAGCAGGCTGTGTTCATTAGATATTCTAACAAATTCAACAAGTAACAATAGTGTAACACCCCAATTTTGGGCTTAGAACTTTAGGGTCTGAACCGGACCGGTCTGAGAAAACGGTTCGAATATAAAAGGGAGTTTTAGGGAACACCTAGTTTGGGATGCTTTAAAAATATAGGAAAATATCTAAAAATCCTCATTTAATATTTATAAGAGAGTGGTGAAATCAATTTTACAAAATAAGGTTTGGAAATACTACATTTTGGTGTAGTGACCAAATTGCGATTTTTGCAAAGTTTAGTAGTGACTATTTTGTAAAGGATTGAAACTTTGAATCTTTAAGGAGCTAATTTACCAAAAATGTTTTCTCCAGATTTTTCCTTAATTTGGGTGATTTAATTAAATAAGAGAAAGGTGTTAAACTACTTTTAGCTTTCATAACTACTTTTCCCAAATTTTCTCTCAATTCTTTTTCTCTTAAAATCCTATCAAACAAACACTATTTCTCCAGCAAAATTCACTTTGATCTCCACTTCATTTGATGAAATTTTCATCACTCATTGATTTCTAATAAATTTTGCAACAAATCCATTGATTTCTACATTGTATTTTCATGGAAATTTGCCTAAATCAAGGAGAAATCATCTTTTAGAGGTAAGCTTGTTCTTCTCCTCTAAATACTCAGTTCTTTACTGAAATTCCCAAGTTGTCAATCCTTTATTAAAGATTTATGAATGGTTTTAATGTTAGAAACAAGATTTTGGCTTAAAACTCAAGATTTTGGAAGAGATCTTGAAGATTTTTGTTGTAATTGATTGGGCTCTGTTTTGAGATAGTTTTCTAATGTATTTTGGATGTCAAATGATGTTAGAAATGAGATTTTATCAATCCAATCCCGGATAGGTTGTGTTTCCTAAGTTTTTGCTTGTGAAAATGGTGGTTTTTGGGGTGTTTTTCGTGTTCTGTTATAGCTGGAGGTATAAGGACGAGTTTAGGGTTGTTTTTGATGTTAATTGATGTTTAGACATGTTTGGAGGTGATGGATCTTGGCTGGGTTAAGTTTTGGAAGAGTTTGGAGGTGATTTCGGTTGTGTTTGGTAGCCGAAATGTTGTGTTTAGATAGAGCAGTGAGTTTAAGAGTGTTGGCTGAAGATTTCAAAGCATGATGATGCATTAATCCTCTGTTTTTATGTGTCTAAAACAGGGGATACATCTTCAAACACTTTTGGAGTTGATCCGAAAGCTTAATTGGCGTTTCGGCAAGCAAGCGAAATGAAATCGGTGAGTGCGATTGGGTTAGAAGTCCATGAGGACAAAAATACAAGGTTTGGGGATTTAGGAGAGATTTGAAACACCTTCATAAATCCGGAAGTAAGTATGGTTTGATTTGGTCTCTCTAAAGTGGTGTTTGCCCCTAAAATGCTTTTACATACTCATGGTTTGATATTGATAAATTCCTACTGTTTTTATGCATGATTTAGAGCATGGGACTATGCTTGTAGAAATGTCATGAGATGGCATGTTGCATTGAATAGATTTGAACTTTTGGTTTGAAGCAAAGTATGATTTATATTTTGAAACATGGTGAGAAAACCTTTGTGTTATATTGCATGAAAAACAGTAGGTGTGGTGAAGTTTTAACACATTATATTGGCATAGATGTTGAGAAATTTACCAGATATAATTGACCGATCAATAGGATGAGAGTGCACTATAAACTAAAAATTCGTACGTGCTCTTTGGTTAAGCCAAAGGGAGATTTCCGATGATGGGCATTCCATCGGGTAGGACTTGGTGAAATACCCAAGCTTTGTGGCGATGAGAGATTCCGCCATGTGAGTACGGTGATGAGAGATTCCACCGGAAGCTATGTTGCTAGACAAGTGAGTACGGTGATGCGAGATTCCACCAGAAGAGTCTAGTGTAGAAATGTGTCCGCATATCCGAGTATTAATGTGATATTAAATGCCAATATAAATGATGAAATGGTTTTTGTTACACATGTGCCTTTGATGAAATGATTTATGCTAAGAGTTATGCATATGAGATTTGTTTAGAAATGCTTTGACAATTCAAGCATGTGAATGGCCTTGCCATGTGTTTTGCATTGGTTTAATGCATGAGATAGAATGAAGACACATGTGGTTCCAATGAATGTTGCTTTGAAAGTTTTCCTAGCATGAGAAAGAGATGAGCATGTGGTTTAAAAGCTTTGACGAAAGTGTTTTCTAAATGTGCATTATTGTGTTGATTTACATTAGAGCATGCCTCACTAAGCATTTGTGCTTACGCTCTATTTTACCAATAATGCAGATAATTGAGGTGTTTTCGGGCATCAAGGAAGCTAAGTTCATCCAAGGAAATCCAAGCTCACGTATGGTGAAGTTTTCATACACTTTTAGTTTTGATAATTTGGCAATGGGAAACCAAGATTTGTTTTGGGAGATGTGTTAAACTCCCTAAGGTTGTGGCATGTTTGCCTTGGTTGGTTTGAATTGTAAATGGCCTTGATTACTTGTTTTGAAGTTGGGTTGTCTATTTGAGATTTGATATTAGGAATCATGCCTCTAGACTTGTGAGAATTCATGTTTGATGCTATGAATGTGTTTAGAAGTCCTAAGTATGTACCTTGAATGTTTGTTGACTTGTGGGTATGGTTGGAGGGTCTTTGGGATGTGTTTGAATGAGTTTATGCATGAAAAACCAGCAATTGTTGCAGTTTCTAGGCAAACCGTATCGAAACACCCTCTGGCGTTTCAAAATGGGGGCCTGTAATGGCCTTCGTGTTTCGAAATGACTGGAGGCTGTTTTGGAACATTTTGGCTACTGGAGTGCCGTGTTTCGGAACAAGTTTCGAAACGGGAGTGTGTCATGCTCTGGTGTTTCGAAACGACAAGTAGGTGTTTCGAAACAGGTGACCGTTGGTCACAGATTTGAATTGTTCCGAGGTTTGCATGTTTTACATTTTAGTCCTAAATTTTGAGATTGCAATTGCTTGAGTTTGAAATGTCCAATTAAGATGAAATTTGGCAGAGGAGCATGTAACATGACTAATTTCATATTGGTAACTTCAAAATCCGTAAGGACCTTCTAATTTAGAGGAATTACATTTTGGTCCCTAAAATTGTAAATTGTGCAATTGAGTCCCTTTTTAAAATACGTTCGCTGTGCCTTTTTCAATCGTATCTCGTGGGTACTCACTTAGGGTTAACAAGCATCTAGACAAGATTAAAAAGAAAAAAAGGGTCGTAAATCAAGGTTGACTTCCGGGTTTACTTTGGTTTTCCCTGTGTAATCTTCGTAGTTCGGGTCAACCGTCTAGGCCGGGCTAAGGGGGTTCCATTTGGTGGTATCAGAGCTAGGTTCTCGTATAATTGGGGTTTGTTGTGTGGGTGATGTATGTGTAATTGCATGATGTGCCTTTGGGTGAAAGAATGTTGTGCGAATAGTGATGTATAATATCAATTGTGATGTTTTTGTGATATTGTGCTATGTGCGGGGTGTGATAGGGGATCCCATTGCCAAGTCAAAACTAATGAGAGGAATTGTTTTAAAAAATGAGCTTGAGTACTTGGATTACTTACCTTATTGTGCCTAATTGTGTTTATTGCATTTTTGGTTCAGTGCATTGTTTATCATTTAATGGGGCCACGTAGAGAGATGATGACAAACACAAGAGCTATGGCTTAGAATGAGAATGAGAATGAGGAGAATGCTGAGAATCTACCTCCTCCTCCTGGTGGTGGACCACCTGGTGGTGGTGGTGATGGAGTGTGTAATGATGGTGCTGGGGTCGTTGGACCTGAGGGTGTGCAGGGGCAAGCTGCTCCTGACATGACCATGTTGATTCAGGCTATTGCTGGAGCTTTCCAGACAGCAGTAGTTGGAGCTCATAGAGCTGCGCATCAGGATGATGCTAATGGGAGGTTTCCATTGGAACGTCTTCGCAGTCTAGGAGGGATTGAGTTCAGAGGTTTATCTCTGGAAGGATCTGAGTCTTGGTTGGAAAGCACCAAGAGGATTTTGGGTCAGATGAACTGCAATAACATGCAAAAGCTGGGTTGTGTTGTATCACTGCTGCATGGTGATGCTTATACATCGTGGACGACCTCTATTTCTGGGATGGAGGATGATGAGGTGACTTGGACGTTCTTTGTGAATGCGTTCAAGCGGAAGTATCTGGGTGTGCATTACCTAGAGGAGAAGAAAAGAGAGTTTATGTCTCTTATGCAAGGTAGCATGTCTGTAGCTGAGTATGAGATTCAGTTTGTCCACCTTTGTCAGTATGCACCTGAGCTAATCCCTAATGAGCGGGAGAGGTGTGAACGTTTCCGTTATGGGTTGGTAACGGATGTGAAGACTTTTATGCTTGCGGCTGACTACACAGATTTCGATGTCTTGGTCACTAGAGCCAAGGACATTGAGTCAAATCTTGGTCTGACTAGTCGAGCGGGTGGATCTAGCTCTGGAAAGCGAGCTGCTGAACGCGATTATGGTAGAGATCGCAACAAGAGGCATAAGGATCGGAGGCCGCATTATGATGCTAGGCGTGGGGGTGGTAACCCTGGTAGAGGTCAGCAAGGACCAAATGTTGTTCAGAGGACTCCTGAGTGTAACCATTGTGGTAGACGGCATGGTGGTGAGTGTTGGGGTAACCTTGGGACATGCTGGAATTGTGGGAATCGTGGACATTTGAAGAAGGATTGTCCTCAGCCTCTAAGAGAGGGACAAGCTCCGGTGAGAGTAGCTGAGCCGCAGAGAGGTCGTGGGCGCGGCCGTGGTAATTTTCAGCGCAGAGATGATGGTGGCAGGAATGTAGCACATATTGTGGCCGTGCAACCTGAGGGTGGTGGTCAGGCTCGAGTGTATGCCCATCGTGAGGGAAGGAATGATACGGATGTGATCGCAGGTACATTCACTTTGCAATCCTTATCATTACTTTCTTTGATTGATTCTGGATCTACACACTCATACATATTGCGTGAAATTGCTCAAATGCTTGGTTTACCTGTTGAGTCTTTGGATGTTGGTATGCGTGTGACCAGTTCCTTTGGTGAAACGGTTGTAACACAGAAGTTGTATAGAAGATGTCCCTTGAAAGTGCAAAACCATGTTTTTCTTGTTGATCTCATGGAATTGCCATTCTATGGTTTTGATGTAATCCTTGGTATGGATTGGCTTGTGGAGCATCGAGCTATAGTGGATTTTGAGAGCAAGCGAGTTTCGTTGAAACTAGCGGATGATTATGAAGTGGTGGTGGTAGGTGAGAATATGAAGTTTCTTGCCAATGTGGTGTCCACGTTAGAAGCGAGTCAAATGCTGAGGCAAGGTTGCGAGGCTTACCTGGCCTTTGTGATGAATCCTAGTTCTAAGGAGTTACGCGTTCAGGATATCAGAACCGTACGAGAGTTTCCTGGAGTGTTTCCGGAGGAGTTACCTGGATTGCCGCCTAGTCGAGAGGTGGAATTTGGGATAGAGCTATATGAAAATACAACTCCAGTGTCCATTGGCCCCTACCGCATGGCACCTAAGGAGTTGAAGGAATTGAAGACGCAGCTTCAGGAGTTGCTTGACCGTGGCTTCATTCGGCCAAGTGTGTCACCTTGGGGTGCACCGGTCTTGTTTGTGAAGAAGAAGGATGACACTATGAGAATGTGCATCGATTATCGTCAGCTGAAAAAGTTGACTATCGAGAATAGATATCCTTTGCCGAGGATAGATGATCTTTTTGATCAGTTTCGGGGAGCGGCTGTGTTCTCCAAGATTGACTTAAGGTCAGGATACTACCAGTTAAAGGTGAAGGATGTGGATGTGCCAAAAACAGCCTTTAGAACGAGGTATGGGCATTATGAGTTCCTTGTAATGCCGTTTGGCTTGACGAATGCTCCAGCATCTTTTATGGACATGATGAATACAATGTTCCATGAATACTTGGACAAGTTTGTGGTGGTGTTCATCGACGATACCCTTGTGTACTCTCGTACTGAGGAGGAGCATGAAGGTCATTTGAGGATTGTCTTGCAAGCGCTTCTGGAAAATTAGCTTTATGCTAAGTTGAGCAAGTGCGAGTTTTGGCTAAAGAAAGTTGTGTTCCTTGGTCATGTGGTTTCAGCTGAGGGGATTCGTGTTGATCCTTAGAAAATTGAGGCGGTGATGAATTGGAAGCCTCCTAAGTCTGTTCATGAAGTCCGTAGTTTCCTTGGGTTTGCAGGATACTACCGGAGGTTTGTGGATGGATTTTCAAATATTGCTGCCCCTTTGCCGAAGTTGTTGCAAAAAGATGTTAAGTATGAGTGGACGGAAGCAAGACAACAAGCTTTTGAGAAGCTTAAGGCAGCTTTGACGCAAGCTCCTATTTTGGTTCAAACTGAATCAGGGAAGGACTTTGTGGTGTACAGTGATGCATCCTACGTTGGTTTGGGGTGTGTGCTAATGCAGGAGGGTAAGGTGGTGGCTTATGCATCGCGACAGTTGAAGGTGCATGAGCATAATTACCCTACACATGATATTGAGTTAGCTGCGGTGGTTTATGCTTTGAAGACCTGGAGACATTATCTTTATGGTGAGAAGTGTACTGTGTAAACGAATCACAAGAGTTTGAAGTATTTGATGTCTCAGAAAGAGTTAAATCTTAGGCAACGACGTTGGGTGGAGTTGCTTAAGGATTATGATCTGACGATCGAGTACCATCCGGGAAAAGCTAATGTTGTGGCGGATGCCTTGAGCAGGAAGGTGGCGGTAGAGTTAAGGGCTATGTTTGCTAGCTTGAGCATTTCGCGAGATGAAGGTTTTGTGGCTGAATTACAAGTGAAACCATCCTTGGTTCAGTTGATAAAGGATAAGCAGTTTTTGGATGATTCTTTGGTGCCATATGTTCAGGATATTGCTGAGGATAGACCATCGGATTTCTGTTTTAATGATGATGGAGTTTTGTGTTTCGGAAGGCGGATAGTAGTGCCGAATGATGTGGAGTTGAGGCGTACTATTCTGACCGAAGCCCATAGTAGTCCTTTCGCTATGCACCCTGGTAGTACAAAGATGTATCGTGATCTGAGGGATGAGTACTATTGGGTGGGTTTGAAGAAAGATGTTGCAGAATATGTGAGTAAGTGCATGGTTTGTCAGCGGGTTAAAGCTGAGCATTAGTTTCCTTCAAGGTTGTTGCAACCGTTGAGGATACCTGAATGGAAATGGGAAAGAATCACCATGGACTTTGTGTCTGGTTTACCTTTGTCGCCATCGAAGAAGAATTCGGTGTGGGTGATTGTGGATCGCCTTACGAAGTGTGCGCATTTCTTACCTATGCATACTACGTATACCTTGGATAAGCTTGCAGAGTTGTACATTGCTGAGATTGTGCGTCTGCATGGGGTACCAAAATCTATAGTGTCGGATAGAGATCTGAGGTTCACATCGCGTTTTTGGGAGTGTTTGCATCAAGCTTTGGGTACGCGGCTGAATTTCATTACTTCTTATCATCCACAGTCGGATGGACAGTCTAAGCGTGTTATCCAAGTGCTTGAGGATATGTTGAGGTGCTGCGTGATTGAGTTTCAAGGCTCTTGGGAGAAGCATTTGCCTTTGATGGAGTTTGCCTATAATAATAGCTACCAGACAAGTATTCAAATGGCACCTTATGAAGCCTTGTATGGGAGGAAGTGCAGAACTCCTCTTTTCTGGGATGAAACAGGACAGAAGTTGGTCTCAATGCCGGCTTTGTTGAAAGGAACCACTTAGAAGGTGAAGCTCATTTGTGAGCGGTTGAAGGCAGCTTCTAATCGACAAAAGTCTTACACAGATTTGAGGCGTAAGGAGATTGAGTTTGCGGTGGGTGACCGTGTGTTCTTGAAGGTTTCACCTTGGAAGAAGGTGATGAGATTTGGCCGGAAGGGTAAGTTGAGCCCTAAGTATATTGGACCATACGAAGTGATTGAACGTCTGGGTCCTGTTGCTTATAAGCTGAGGTTACCACAGGAGTTAGAGAAGATACATGATGTGTTTCATGTGTCCATACTTCGGAGGTATCGGTCGGATCCTTCGCATGTTATGCCTGTGGAGGAAGTTGAGTTGAATCCAGACTTGACCTATGATGAGGAGCCGGTTGAGATTCTGGATTCGGACAGTAAAGTTCTTCGAGGTAAGACCATTGAGTTGGTTAAAGTGTTGTGGAGGCATCGTGGTGTTGAAGAAGCCACGTGGGAAAGGAAAGATGACATGAAGAAACAGTTTCCTTACCTTTTTCTTCCAGGTAAATTTCGAGGACGAAATTTCTTAAGAGGGGGAGAGTTGTAACACCCTAATTTTGGGCTTAGAAGTTTAGGGTCTGAACCGGACCGGTCTGAGAAAACGGTTCGAATATAAAATGGAGTTTTAGGGAACACCTAGTTCAAGATGCTTTAAAAATATAGGAAAATATCTAAAAATCCTCATTTAATATTTATAAGAGAGTGGTGAAATCAATTTTACAAAATAAGGTTTAGAAATACTACATTTTGGTGTAGTGACCAAATTGCGATTTTTGCAAAGTTTAGTAGTGACTATTTTGTAAAGGATTGAAACTTTGAATCTTTAAGGAGCTACTTTACCAAAAATGTTTTCTCCGGATTTTTTCCTTAATTTGGTTGATTTAATTGATGATTTAATTAAATAAGAGAAAGGTGCTAAACTACTTTTAGCTTTCATAACTACTTTTCCCAAATTTTCTCTCAATTCTTTTTCTCTCAAAATCCTATAAACCAAACACTATTTCTCCAGCAAAAATCACTTTGATCTCCACTTCATTTGATGAGATTTTCATCACTCATTGATTTCTAATCAATCTTGCAACAAATCCATTGATTTCTACATTGTATTTTCATGGAAATTTGCCCAAATCAAGGAGAAATCATCTTTTAGAGGTAAGATTGTTCTTCTCCTCTAAATACTCAGTTCTTTACTGAAATTCCCAAGTTGTCAATCCTTTATTAAAGATTTATGAATGATTTTAATGTTAGAAACAAGATTTTGGCTTAAAACTCAAGTTTTTGGAAGAGATCTTGAAGATTTTCGCTGTAATTGATTGGGCTCTGTTTTTAGATAGTTTTCTAATGTATTTTGGATGTCAAATGATGTTAGAAATGAGGTTTTATCAATCCAATCCCGGATAGGTTGTGTTTCCTGAGTTTTTGCTTGTGAAAATGGTGGTTTTTGGGGTGTTTTTGGTGTTTTGTTATAGCTGGAGGTATAATGACGAGTTTAGGGTTGTTTTTGATGTTAATTGATGTTTAGAAATGTTTGGAGGTGATGGATCTTGGCTGGGTTAAGTTTTGGAAGAGTTTGGAGGTGATTTCGATTGTGTTTGGTAGCCGAAATGTTGTGTTTGGATAGAACAACGAGTTTAAAAGTGTTGGCTGAAGATTTCAATGCATGATGATGCATTAGTCCTCTGCTTTTATGTGCCTAAAACAGGGATACATCTTCGGACACTTTTGGGGTTGATCCGGAAGTTTAATTGGCATTTCAGCAAGCAAGCGAAACGAAATCGGTGAGTGCGATTGGGTTAGAAGTCCATGAGGACAAAAATACAAGGTTTGGGGATTTAGGAGAGGTTTGAAACACCTTCATAAATCCGGAAGTAAGTATGGTTTGATTTGGTCTCTCTAAAGTGGTGTTTGCCCCTAAAATGCTCTTACATGCTCATGGTTTGATATTGATAAATTCCTACTATTTTTATGCATGATTTAGAGCATGGGACTATGCTTGTAGAGATGTCATGAGATGACATGTTGCATTGAATAGATTTGAACTTTTGGTTTGAAGCAAAGTATGATTTATATTTTGAAACATGGTGAGAAAACCTTTGTGTTATATTGCATGAAAAACAGTAGGTGTGGTGAAGTTTTAACACATTATATTGGCATAGATGTTGAGAAATTTATCGGATATAATTGATCGATCAATAGGATGAGAGTGCACTATAAACTAAAAATTCGTACGTGCTCTTTGGTTAAGCCAAAGGGAGATATTCCGATGATGGGCATTCCATCGGGTAGGACTTGGTGAAATACCCAAGCTTTGTGGCGATGAGAGATTCCGCCATGTGAGTACGGTGATGAGAGATTCCACGGGAAGCTATGTTGCTAGACAAGTGAGTACGGTGATGCGAGATTCCACCGAAAGAGTCTAGTGTAGAAATGTGTCCGCATATCCGAGTATTAATGTGATATTAAATGCCAATATAAATGATGAAATGGTTTTTGTTACACATGTGCCTTTGATGAAATGATTTATGCTAAGAGTTATGCATATGAGATTTGTTTAGAAATGCTTTGACAATTCAAGCATGTGAATGGCCTTGCCATGTGTTTTGCATTGGTTTAATGCATGAGAAAGAGATGAGCATGTGGTTTAAAAGCATTGACGAAAGTGTTTTCTAAATGTGCATTATTGTGTTGATTTACATTAGAGCATGCCTCACTAAGCATTTGTGCTTACGCTCTCTTTTACCAATAATGCAGATAATTGAGGTGTTTTCGGGCGTCGAGGAAGCTAAGTTCATCCAAGGAAATCCAAGCTCACGTATGGTGAAGTTTTCATACACTTTTAGTTTTGATAATTTGGCAATGGGAAACCAAGATTTGTTTTGGGAGATGTGTTAAACTCCCTAAGGTTGTGGCATGTTTGCCTTGGTTGGTTTGAATTGTAAATGGCCTTGATTACTTGTTTTGAAGTTGGGTTGTCTATTTGAGATTTGATATTAGGAAGCATGCCTCTAGACTTGTGAGAATTCATGTTTGATGCTATGAATGTGTTTAGAAGTCCTAAGTATGTACCTTGAATGTTTGTTGACTTGTGGGTATGGTTGGAGGGTCTTTGGGATGTGTTTGAATGAGTTTATGCATGAAAAACCAGCAATTGTTGCAGTTTCTGGGCAAACCGTATCGAAACACCCTCTGGCGTTTCGAAACGGGGGCCTATAATGACCTTCGTGTTTCGAAACGACTGGAGGCTGTTTCGGAACATTTTGGCTACTGGAGTGCCGTGTTTCAGAACAAGTTTCGAAACAGAAGTGTGTCATGCTCTGTTGTTTCGAAACGGCAAGTAGGTGTTTCGAAACAGGTGACCGTTGGTCACAGATTTGAGTTGTTCTGAGGTTTGCATGTTTTACATTTTAGTCCTAAATTTTGAGATTGCAATTGCTTGAGTTTGAGATGTCCAATTAAGATGAAATTTGGCAGAGGAGTATGTAACATGACTAATTTCATATTGGTAACTTCAAAATCTCTAAGGACCTTCTAATTTACAGGAATTACATTTTGGTCCCTAAAATTATAAATTGTGCAATTGAGTCCCTTTTTGAAATCAGTTCGCTGTGCCTTTTTCAATCGTATCTCGTGGGTACTCACTTAGGGTTAACAAGCATCTAGACAAGATTAAAAAGAAAAAAAAGGGTCGTAATTCAAGGTTGACTTCCGGGTTGACTTTAGTTTTCCCCGTATAATCTTCGTTGTTCGGGTCAACCGTCTAGGCCGGGCTAAGGGGGTTACATTTGGTGTTTGACAGTTTTGGAAAAAAGAAAAAAAATTCTAAGTCATTTTCATGCTTTTCCCATATTAAGTCCAATTTATTATTGGTGCGAAAATAAGTAATCAACTAATATCATAGGAACAAGTTATATAAAAAATTTTCCTTTTCCGATTATTACTAAGGCAAGTACAATACAACCTATATGCTACAAGTATGCGTAGACAAATGATATGATAATTATCCCCCTAAACTCGAGATGGGCATTGCCCTCAATGCACAAAATAGAAAAAGAAAATGAAAAGAAAAATAGAGGCAAGAAAAAGGGAAGAGGACTTAGGCTTAGTCAGATGTTGTAGAGGATTTCAAGGGGTTGTCTGCTATCAGCGGCAGGTCACGACATCTAGCTTAGCATCTGCTACCTTTTTCTGTGCTTAGCGGTCTTGGTTTATAAGGGTTAGGACCTGCATAATTAATTGTAAGACGGGAATAAAATAAAAATGAAAAGAATAAAACCTATTCCTAAAAAAACTACTCCTACTAAAGCGGTAAAGATATGGAAAAGATAAATTTATGTCACAGTGGGGTGGCCATCCCCCAATGTGAATTCTTCCTGTTCTTTTGGGACCGAATCTCATGTATAGTGCTTTAGTCTCTACTCGTTAACTTTGAATTCTTTCCCTCCATTCACTGGTTTTACTGTCACGACACCATGTGGGAAGGCTTGGACTACTTCGAACGGTCCTGACCATTTGGATTTTAACTTCCTAGGAAATAGCTTGAGGCGGGAATTAAACAACAACACTTACTACCCGGGCATGAACTACCGCTGCTGAATCTTGCTATCGTGCCATTTTTTTGACTTTTTCCTTGTACAGCTTGGCGTTCTCGTATGCCTCCCACCGGAATTCCTTCATTTCTCTCAAATTCAGCAGTCTCTTTTTCCTAGCCTGTTTCCTGTCCATGTTCACTGCCTTGACTGCCCAATACGCCTTGTGTTCTATTTTGATAGGGAGGTGGCAGGCCTTTCCGTATACTAGATGATATGAGGACATCCCTAGTGGTGTTTTGTATGCTGTTCGGTATGCCCAAAGAGCGTCATCTAATTTCAATGACCAATCATTCCTACTTGGGTTTACAACTTTCTCCAAGATGGTTTTGACTTCCCTGTTCGAAATTTCTGCCTGCCCATTTGTTTGTGGATGATATGTCGCGGTAATCTTGTGCTTGACCCTAACTTTTTGGAGTGCCTTAGCAATCAATTTGTTATCGAAGTGGGTGCCTCGTCGCTAATGATTGCTCTTGGAATTCAAAACTTTGTGAATATGTTCTTTTGTAAGAACCTATGGACGGTCTTTGCATCATTGTGGGGGGTAGCAATGACTTCTACCCACTAGGAAACATAGTCCACTGCTAATAGGATGTACATATTACCATATGAAGATGGGAATGGTCCCATAAAATCTATCCCCCAAACATCGAACAATTCAACTTCTAAGATTGTTTGCAGGGGCATTTTGTTCCTTCTTGATATGTTTCCTGTTCTTTGGCAGCTGTCACACTATTTGTAGAATGCTTGGGCGTCTTTATGTAGTGTCGGCCAAAAGAAACCTGATTGAAGCACTTTTGCTGCCGTGCGCTGCCCTCCAAAATGGACTCCATATGGTGCTGCATGGCACTGTGAGAGTATGGCTTGTTGTTCATCCTCTGGGACACATGGTCCGATAAACTGGTCTGCACAATTTTTAAACAAGAAAGGCTCGTCCCAAAAATAATGCTGAGCATCATGTTGGAATCGTTTCTTTCCTTGAAAGTTAAGTTCATATGGCAAAACACCAGATACTAAATAATTCACAATATCTGCGTACCAGGGCGTGTCTGTCGATGTTGCTGCCGTGGCTTCTTCGTGGGCGGCAAGTGAGATGCCTTCAGCTTCCAGGGCGGCTACCAGAGCAGAGGCTATTAGCAACTATTCATCAGGGAATGCATCCTGAATTTCGTTGTTGGAAGTCTTCTCTTGTCCATTCTCAAGCCGAGAGAGATGGTATGCCAATTGATTTTATGTGCCCTTCCTGTCTCGAATTTCTAGGTCAAACTATTGTAGCAGCAGGATCTAACGAATCAGGCAGGGCTTTGCATCCTTATTTGCGAACATGTACCTTAAGACAGAATGATCTGTGTGGACTATCACCTTTGTGCCAATAAGGTAGGGCAAGAACTTATTGAAAGCGAACACTACTGCCAATAATTCTTTCTCTGTAGTGGTGTAGTTGGTTTGGGTAGGATTTAGTGTTTTGCTGGCGTAACAGATTACATGAAAGATTTTGTCTCTGCGCTGTCCTAGGGCGGCACCGACGACAGTATCACTAGAATCACACATGAGCTCAAAGAGTTGACTCCAATCAGGGGGAACTACCACAGGTGTTGTCACTAGTTTTTCTTTTAAGGTTTTGAATGCCTCCTGGCATGCCTCATCGAAGTTGAACGGTTTGTCCCGTTCCACCAAAGTACACAGCGGTTTAGAGATTTTAGAAAAATTCTCAATGAATCTACGATAAAAACCTGCGTGTCCCAGGAATCTTCGAAAGCCCTTGACAACGGTCGGCTGCGGTAAGTTGGCAATTACTTCAATCTTGGCTTTGTCTACCTCTATTCCCTGTGCGAAAATTTTATGCCCAGGACTATGCCTTTGTCGACTATAAAGTGGCATTTTTCCCAGTTAAGCACCATGTTTGTTTCCTCGCATATGGTAAGTACTTTTTCAAGGTTGCCGAGGCAGCTGTCGAAGTTGCTGCCGAAGACAGAGAAGTTATCCATAAATATTTCCATGAAGTCCTCTATCATGTCGGAGAAGATAGCCATCATGAATCGCTGGAATGTGGCAGGGGTGTTGCATAAGCCGAATGGCATTCTTTGAAAAGCATAAATGCCATATGGGTAGGTGAATATTGTTTTGGCCTGGTCCTCTAGTGCGATGGTGATCTGGTTATAACCTGAATGTCCATCCAAAAAGCAATAGAAGGGTTTACCAGCAAGGCGGTCAAGCATTTGATCAATGAAAGGTAATGGAAAGTGATCCTTTTTTGTTGCTTTATTTAACTTGCGGTAATCCATGCATATTCTACAACCAGTCACTGTTCTAGTTGGTATTAACTCGTTATTATCATTGCTTAGCACAATTATGCTACCTTTATTTGGCACACATTGTTCCGGGCTTGTTTAATCTCCTCTGGGCATCTACAATTGGCTTTTGGTTCTGCTCGAGCTAGATTTTGTGCATGCAAATGGTCGAGCTTATTCTTTTTATATCTGCAATGATCTAGCCTATTGCCTTCTTATGCTGCCGCAACAGTGCTGTCAGTTAGTGCTCCTGTCTAGGCTGCAGCTTGGAAGAAATTATTACTGGCCGTGTATCATTAGGTCCCAAGAAAACATACTTAAGTTGTGCATGTAAGATTTTTAACTCCAGAGTGGGAGGTTGTTCGGTGGATGGTTTGAACATTTCCCCCCTTTTCTGTGTAATTTTCAGTGGTTCAAAGTACTTACCTGGCATGTTCACTATCCAATATGCTTCTTCATGTTCCTCCAATTCCTGCTCTGTCCACTCGTTACGTTGTTCATCTTCTGGGCATGTTTCTAAGTGGCTGCCGAGGCTGCTACCCGGGCAGTCTTGCTGTAGGCAAGGTCTGTTGACTACAAAGTTGAACTCTGAGATGGCTTCCATTAGCTGGCATTCTTCTGGCTCATCAGCTTGCCTCATGGATTGGAAGACATTCAACTTTACTTGTTGGTCATCTACCCTCATCGTAAGTTTACCTTTTTCCACATCAATTATTGTTCTGCCCGTAGCAAGGAATGGTCACCCCAGGATTATTGGTGCCTTTTCATCTGCTTTGCAGTCTAGTACCAGAAAATCGGTAGAGAAAATAAATTTGTCCACCTTTACCAGGATGTCCTCAATTTTTCCTTCAGGTTGTACGTATGTTCTGTCAGCCAGCTAGAGCATTACTGTTGTTGGGCGGGCGTCTCCTATTCCTAGTTTCTGGAAGACATATTTGGGCATTAAGTTGATGCTCGCCCCTAAGTCACATAGAGCTCGTACGGAGTGGTTGCTGCCTATTTTGCAAGGAATTATGAAGTTGCCCGGATCTTTCTGTTTGGGCGGCGCCTTATTGTGCAGCATGGCCATGCATCCTTCCGTCACTGCCACTGTTTCAAATTCCTCGATCCTTGCTCTCTTGGATACCATATCTTTTAAGAACATGGCATAGCTGGGCATTTGTTCAATCAATTTGACCAGTGGAAGAATTATTTTGAGTTGCTTTAGAACGTCCATGAAGTTTTTATACTGCATCTCATGATTCTGTTTCTTCAATCTTTGTGGAAATGGTGGAGGAGGTGCGGGGCTGACAGTTTTTGCTTTGCTGGGCATCCTATCTTGGGAAGAGGTAACTGGTTCAAAATCTGGCCGTTCATTCCTGGTGTCATCTGCCAGTTCTTGGTATGGTTCCTTGTTGCTTTCGTCTGGTGCTGTCGTGGCAGGTTAACTGGCGGCTTGAACTGGTTCGGCATGTGTTGTTTCTCTTGCAGCAGGCATGGATGGGTCCTGTATTGTTATCCCGCTTCTGGTTGTTATAGCTTTGGACTGTTCATGGGATTTCCCTTTCGCTATTTCAGTGTCACTAGGTAATCCACCCATTGGCCTAGTACTGATAACCTGAGCAAACTTTACGAACTGAGTCTCAAGAATTTTTATCGCTGCTTCTTGGCTGTTCATCCAGCTTTCTGTCCTCTACATGAAAGATTCAATTTTGCCAATAAATTTATTTGTATTAGAAATAAAATCATTAGTTTGGGATATGAAAGTATGTATGGTAGATTCTAAGGAAGAGGTGTTCGTATTCTGTTGATGTTGAGGCAACTGTCGTGACATGTACTACTGATAATCTCCCCGTTTCTATTGAGGTTTTTCAGCAGTCTTTGGGTTGCTCCAGGAGAAGTTGTGATGGTTCTTCAATCCAGGGTTGTAGGTGTTATGGGCAGGTCTGCCGTTCCTCTCACATCCTCCTATAAAATTGGCAGATGCGGTGCAGTCAGAGGAATCATGGTTTCCCCCACACACTTCATAGAACGACTCCACAACCTTTATCTCATAGACATTTTCAGTAGGTTTCACGATGCTCATGACCAGCTCTGTCAGCGCGTCAAGGCAGGCATTGACAGATTCTGAGGCTGCTACCTCGTTCACAGTGGCTGGCTGCCTAATGCCGCCTCGGCGGGTTGTTGGATACTTGTAGTCATTCTTGGCGGCTTGGTTCAGAATTCGTAGTGCCTTCTCTGGTGGTCTGTCAAGGATGATTCCATTGGATGAGGCATCAATCATCATCCGTGTTGGGTAGTTCACCCCGTTGTAGAATAATGATACATGTGTCCAAGTCGGAAGACCATGTAGCAGGCAGTTGTTCAGCATCTGTTGGTACCGCTCCCATGATTTGTACATTGGCTCATAACCCCCTTGTCGGAAGGCTGTTATCTCGTTATGCAGTCTGTCTGTGACATTGGACGGGCTGAATCGGTCCAGGAAATCTTTACACAAGTCTCTCCATGTGTTGAACGACGCAACTGGTTGGTTATTTAACCAATGTTTTGCCCCATCCCTCAGTGAATAGGGAAATAGTCTCAACCTCAAGACGTGTTGATGGACTCCGTGTATTTTGAATGCTCTGCAGATGTCCAGGAATCCTTTCAAGTTCTGCCGAGCATCTTCTATGACAGTCCCTCCAAATTGCCCTAATGTGTTGATCATGTTAAACATAACATGCTTCAGCTCAAAGTGATCCGCCTCGATCTCAGGTTCTGTTACTGTCGGATCAAACCCTCTGAAGTCATGTTCCAGATAATCTCTAGTGGTTCAAACATTCTGGGCTGCCTGGGCTGAATAGGTGGGTCTTGCCTTGGTGGATCTTGCTGATCTCTGGGCGACAAATTTTGCTGCCCATCCCTGTCGTTCGCATCATATTTGGGTGGGTCCATGTTTACCTTTGCTTCTTCCTTTTTTCTTTGTTTTTTTCTAGGGTTACTATGATCTCCTTCTTGAGTTCTCTTGTGCTACGCTCGATATCGTCGTAGTAGAGGATTTCTCCTTTTGGATTCGCCTTGGTCATACACTAGCAAAGGAAACTGTAAATTTTTTTTCGATTAGAAATAAAAAATAAAAATTAAAGAAATAAAAGTGCAGAAATTAAAAACGAAATTCGCTGTTACCAATCCCTGGCAACGGCGCCAAAAACTTGTAGAGCATTTTAGGTGTACTCTATTGATGAACGCAAGTGCACACTCTTGTCAAGTTATAGTATATAAGATATCGTCTTCCACAGGGATTGGACAGCTTGGTTCGAATTGTTGTTCATGCACAAGAAAAGTAAATTGCACAAGTAAGATAGTTGTTTGAGGAGAAAAGTAAAATAAAACACAAGTAAAAAAGGAAGTACTCAGATTGATAGAGAGGGCGGGGTTATGTTGCTGCTTAGTGTGAAACTGTGTTGAATAGGCCAAGTTTTTTTTGCACTGCCACGAGCTGCTGCCTTGGCTGGTAATGGCGAATTGAGGCTGCGACAACTTTCGCTGCCACGACGAAACTCTGCTCTTGCAACTTTCGCTGTCTCGGCAGGTGAGATGGAAGAAAGTCCTGGCGGGAAGTCTAGCGGATACTCCAAGTTGGGCGAAGCAATTCTGATGTGATCCTTCCTATGTCTAGGCAAGGATTTTGTCACTATGTGATGTAGGCAATACCTAGCAATCTCAGCGTAAACCTAACACAGGCAGTCGACGTTTGGTTGCTCCTTTTTGCCGCTTAAATTGTAACTTATGTCTAAGCGGAATTAGTCAACACCTCGTCATGATGAGACCGTACTTAATTCTTTCGTGAGTTTGACACTCTTGTGACCGACAAATGGATTTCTTCAACTGGACTTTTAGAACTAATTGAAGAATTGAAGTACATGAATTAAGCAAACTTGATAGTATTTTATTGCAAAACAAATTTTGAAACCTAAACAACCGTTCTCACAACTACTTACAACATAACCCCAAACCCAAGAGAAATTTAGAACATGTCGGCGGCAAGAAAACCTAAACTATGCCTAAAGAAAACCTAAGATGATTTAAATTAGACTTACAATAAGTATTTATAGACAATAGCTAGGTCTAGTCTTTCTTGAAGTAGAAGTCTTCAAAAGTAGTTTTCCACATTAAATGTGACTTTAAACTCTGACTTCTTTGAGTTGAATGTGCACTTTATCACGTTGCCTTGTCCTAGAAACAATCTCGAGATTTCACTTTGGTGGCTCTGCCCGCTGCTACGGATATCAGAAAATTGAGTGGTCAGCACCGATAGAATCAGGATTTTCTGCTCTACAAATAGCACTCCAGTTCTCCAACTCCATAGTCTGCTGCCGTGGGCAGCAAGGTGGGCGGTAGCAGCACTCGGCAACTGTTGTTTCGGTCCGAAACCGCGTTAGTACAGCTCCCCGGTTCGCTGCCTCAGCATCACATCCTCAGCTCTTCTTTCCCTCTGTCAGCCTTTTGTACCTAAAACCAAAAATACACTAAAACAATACATTTTCTTCACCAAATAAAGGATAAACTATAAAAACAAGGTAAAGCAAAGAAATACTGTAAAATGCAATGCATGGTACTAATTATGAGATGGAATGTGCATAAAATATAGAACTTATGGACACTTTACACTCATCTCTTAAATGATTACCGTATATGTTACAAAACGCGTTAGGAATTTCGTACCTACAACATATCTCACCATACCTACCTAATTCGTTACACAATATATAGTAAAGAAGGTAACTACCGAATTTGTTACCCCATGTGTCCTAAACTTAAACCAACCCAACTATTGGTAAGGAATTTTTTCGCTACCTCATCTCTTAAAAGATTACCCTATATGTTACAAAACGCCTAAGAAAAATTGTACCTACAACATATATCACCTTACCTACCTAATTCGTTACACAATGTATAGTAAAGAAGGTAACTACCGAATTTGTTACCCCATGTGTCCCAATCTTAAACCAACCCAACTTTTAAAGCATATCGATACTGTTCATGGCATATCGATAATGTTCCTGGCATACCGATATTGTTCATGTGGTTTCGGTATTGATTTGTTATTTTGTTTCTTGGAAATTTTTAAAGCATTTTGACAACAAAACATTGGAATTGGTGGTGAAGCATATGGAAATAGACAATACGCTACCATATCTTACAAAATATAATATCATTGCAAAGAAAAAACATGTGTCATTACATGAGATTAGGTGCTGAAACCAAGATAACAAGCAAAAAGTTTAAAGTACGAAAAGTACCAAACTAGTATTAGCACAAGTCATAACAACTAACAAAGTGTTTGCTACAAAACATTAAAATCAACATAACAAACATATTTAAGCATCAGACTCCGGTGGTGGGGTAATCAAGTTTGGAGAGGGAGCAACTGCCTAAACCGACAATGTGTCCAACCGACCAACAACAACAGAACGAAGTTCATCCAGGTGAGTTTTCATGGCCAATTGTTGACAGTGAATGTCGGTCAGTCTTCCATCAAACTGAGATTACACAACTGCAAATCTCATATCAATGGCCTCCATCATGACACGAAAGTGTGGAGGAAGGGCATCCTTAGTGGAACTACGATCATCATCATTATGAGGGTCATTAACAAGGTCGTCAACATCACACAACACATCCTCTATGGTTTCCCTTCGTGTTAAACAACCATTTTTTCCTACATATGTGACATTTCAAAAGATTAGTACTGATATTACTTATAAATACCGATACTATTTACCTGTTCGATGTCTTTCAGTTTATTCCAATATATGTACTACTACTACAATATCGATATTTCTATCTATTAGTACTGATATGGCTTACCAATACCGATACCATTTTACCATTCGATGCCATTCAAATTATTTCAATATCTATGCTACTACTGCAATACCGATATTTCATCCTATTAGTATCGATATCACATGTCAATACCGATACTATTTTTCCATTATGTGCCATTCCAAATACTCTCAGCATCGGTATCTGAAGAACAATACAGATGCTACTTTCCTAGAATCGTGTCTCAACCTCCGCATTCGTAACAAAATTCACCAAACCTAATCCTTAAACTATGGAAATTGATGCATTTTGGTATAATAAGTAAACCCTATTAAACTCCTTATCTTAATCCCATCAAAATCAGTATTAAACCCACACTTTTCCCAAAACCCTAACAATTTTTCATACACATTTTTCATCTCCAATTTGACTAACACGAAATCTTAAACATCACTAACCTGAATTTAAGAGAGCAGCTAACCAGTATTATTGCTGTTTTTGAGTGCATTTTAGGCATAATTAGGACCATGCATTGCATTTTACAGTATTTCATTACTATGCCATGTTTTTCTAGATTATCGTTTATTTGGTAAAAAAATGTACTGTTTTAGTGTACTTTTGGTTTTAGGTACTAGAGGCTAACAGAAGGAAAGAGGAGCTGAGGATGTGATGCTGAGGCAGTGAACCTAGGAGCTGTACTGATGCAGTTCCAGACAGAGACAACAGCTACCGAGTAGCTACCGCCACCCACCTTGCTGCCCAAGACAGCAGAATATGGAGTTGGAGAACCGGAGTGCGATATGTAAAGCAAAAAATCCTGATTCTATCGATATTGTCCACTCAATTTTCTAACGTTTGTAGTAGTAGGCAGACCCTCCAAAGAAGGATCTCGGGATTACTTGCGGAGCAAGGCAACGTGATAAAGTCCACATTCATCTCAAAGAAGTCAGAGTTTAAAGCCACATTTAATGTAAAAAGCTACTTTGAAGACTTCTAATTCAAGAAGGACTAGACCTAGCTAATGCCTATATATACCCATTGTAACTCTAATTCAAGAGAGCTTTGGTTTTCCTTAGGCATAGATTAGGTTTTCTTGCCGCCGACATGTTCTAAATTTCTCCTTGGGTTTGGGTTATGTTGTAATTAGTTGTGAGAACGATTGTTTAGGATTTCGAGTTTGTTTTTGCAAATAAAATTACAAGGTTTACTTATTCCATGTTCTTCATAGTTTTCAATAAAGGCGAAAGATTAGTTGAATTCTATCCATTTGTTCGGTATCGAGAGAGTCGAACTCGCGAAAGGAGTAAGTACGATTTCATCTATAGTCGGTACGATCAATCTGGCCTAGACATAGGTTTAGGGTTTAAGGCGGCTAAAAGAGGACGGATCAACATTGCTGTCTTTGCACGATTCACGCCGCGACTGGTATTATCTGCAGTGGGCATCAAAAGAACTCTGACTTAGACATAAGAGGAGTCACTTTCGAAGCGTTCAGTCGAGCCTTGTAGTTCTACCGAGTTTGGGCCGAGACACAGTTCCATTCCCCTGCCGAGATAGCGAGAGGGTCTCAGTAGTCTACCTACCATCATCCGCCGAGGCAGTAGAATCTGGCAGCGCAAAACAGCTTATCCTATTCAACGTAGTTTCACACTAAGCAACAACATAACCCTGCCCTCTTTATCAATCTGATCACTTCCTCTTTGATTACTTGTGTTTTTATTTTACTTTCTCTTTCTAATATCCAATTTAATTGTGCATTTACTTTTCTTGTGCAACACTTATAACTCGAATCAAGCTATCCAATCCATGTGGGAGACGATATCTTTTATACTATAACTTGACAATTGTGTGCACTTGCGCTCATAAATAGAGAACACCCAAACGCACTACAAGTTTTTGGCACTGTTGCCGGGGGTTGATAACAGCGAAATTCGTCTTTAATTTCTACTCTTTTATTTCTTTATATTTTATTTTTATTTTAATTGGAAAAAATTTACGGTTTCCTTTGCTAGTGTATGACCATGGGAAACCCAAAAGGAGAAATCCTTTATTATGACGATATCGAACGAAGAGCAAGAGAGCTCAAGAAGGAAATCAGGGAAGCCCTTGGGAAATGTAATGAAGAAAAAGAAAAAGCAATGGTGAACATGGAGAACGACAATCCTGCCAATAATGCTGTGAACGGAAGGGACGGGAAGCAAGACCCGCTGCTTAGAGAACAACAAGTGCCGCCCAGGCAGCCACAATATGTTCGAACCAATAGGGATTATCTGGAACAAGGTTCGATCCGGCAGTGACAGAACCTGAGATTGAGGCGGATCACTTCGAGCTGAAGCCTATTATGTTTAACATGATCAACACGTCAGGGCAATTTGGAGGGACTTCCACAGAAGATGCACGACAGTACTTGAAAGGATTCCTGGACATCTGCAGAGCATTCAAAATACACGGAGTCCATCAAGACGTACTTAGACTGAGACTATTTCCCTATTCACTGAGGGATGGGGCAAAATAGTGGTTAAACAACCAGCCAACATGATCGTTCAACACATGGACATAGCTGTGTAAGGACTTTCTGGACCATTTCAGCCCATACAATGTCACAGACAGACTGCGAAATTAAATAACAGCCTTCCGACAAGGGGATGACGAGCCGATGTATGAAGCATGGGAGCATTACCAACAGATGCTGAACAACTGCCCGCTACATGGTTTCCCGGCTTGGACAAAAGTATTAATGTTCTATAACAGGGTGAACTACCCAACACAGATGATGATTGATGCCTCAGCCAATGGAATCATCCTCGACAGACCACCAGAAGAGGCACTGCGGATCCTGAACCAAGCTGCCAAGAAAGATTACAAGTACCCAACAACACGTCGAGGCGGCGTTAGGCGGCCAGCTGCTGTGAATGAAGTACAAGCCTCAGAATCTGTCAATGCCCGCCTTGACAAGATGACAGAGCTAGTTATGAGCATAATGAAACTGACTGGGCAAGTCTATGAGGCCAATGCTATAAAGCCATTCTGTGATGAGTGTGGAGGCAACCATGATTCCTTTGAATACACCGCATCTGCCAACTTTATGGGAGGATACGAGAGGAACAACAGACTTGCCCAGAACACCTACAACCCTAGATGGAAGAACCATCCTAACTTCTCCTGGAGCAATCCCAAGACTACTGCCAATCCACAACAACAATAGGGAGTCTACCAACAGTACCCGTCAAGTCAGCTACCTCAACAACAATAGAATATGAACACATCTTCCTTAGAATCTACCCTGCATACTTTCATATCCCGTACTAATGATTTTATTTCTAGTACGAATAAATTTATTGACAAAACTGAATCCTTCATGGGCAGGACTGAAAGCAGGATAAACAACTAAGAGGCAACAATAAAAAATCTGGAGACTCAGTTCGGAAGGTTTGCTCAGGTTATCAACACTAGGCCAATGGGTGGATTACCGAGTGACACTGAAACCACGAAAGGGAAGTCCCATGAACAGTGCAAAGCTATAACAACCAGAAGTGAGATAACACTACAAAAGCCATTCATGCCTGCTACAAGAGAAACAACACCTGCCGAACCAGTTCAAGCCGTCGAACAACCTGCCGCGGCAGCACCGGAAGAAAGCAATAAGGAACCAGAACAAGAACCGAGAGATGACACTAGGAAGAAACAACCAGATTCTGGACCAGTTACCTCCTCCCAGGATAGGATAGCCCTCAAAGAAAAAACTGTCACCCCAGCACCTCCACCACCATTCCCACAAAGATTTAAAAAGCAGAAACATGATATGTAGTATAAAAAATTCCTGGACGTTCTGAAGAAAGTCAAAATCAATCTTCCACTGGTAGAGTTGATCGAATAGATGCCCAACTATGCCAAGTTCTTAAAAGATATGGTATCCAAAAGAAAAAGTATCGGAGAATTTGAAACAGTGGTAGTGACAGAAGGATGCATGGCCCTACTGCACAATAAGGCACCACCCTAACAGAAAGATCCGAGCATCTTCTTAATTGCTTGCAAAATAGGCAACAACCACTCCGTATGAGCCCTATGTGACTTAGGGTCAAACATCAACTTAATGCCAAATCTATCTTCCAAAAACTAGGAATAAGAGACGCCCGCCCAACAACAATAATGCTCCAACTGGCCGACAGAACATACGCACAACCGGAAGGAAAAATTGAGGACATCCTGGTGAAGGTGGACAAATTTATTTTCCATGCCGATTTCTTGGTAATAAACTATGAAGCAGATGAAAATGCACCGATAATCTTGGGACGACCATTCCTTGCTACATGCAAAATACTAATTGATGTGGAAAAAGGTGAACTTACGATGAGGGCGAACGATCAGAAAGTAAAATTGAATGTCTTCCAAACCATGAGGCAGGCCGATGATCCGGAAGAATGCCAGCTAATGGAAGCCATCTCAGAGTTAAACTTTGTAGCCAACAGACCCTGCCTACAGCAAGACTGCACGGGCATAGACCTCGACAATTGTTTCGGCATGCATTTTGAAGCATGCCTAGATGATGAGCAAAGCAGTAAGTGGACAGAACATGAAATGGAGGAACAAGAAGAAGCATACTGGATAGCGAACAAGCCATGTAAGTACTTCGAACCATTAAATTACACAGAAAAGGGGGGCAAAATGTTCAAACCATCTATCGAACAACCTCCCACTCTTGAATTAAAAGCCTTACCTGCACAATTTAAGTATGTTTTCATGGGACCTAATGATACATTTCCAGTAATAATTTCTTCCAAGTTGCAGCCTATACAAGAATAACAACTGACAGTACTGCTGTGGCAGCATAAGAAGGAAATAGGCTGGAACATTGCAGATATAAAGGGAATAAGCCCGACCATTTGCATGCACAAAATCTAGCTCGAGCAGGACCAAAAGCCAACTGTAGATGTACAAAGGAGATTAAACGATGTCGTGAGAGAAGTTGTCAAAAAGTAGATCATCAAATGGTTAGATGCTGGTATCATATATCCTATCTCGGACAGGGAATGGGTAAGCCCGATACAATGTGTACCAAAGAAAAGTGGCATAATTGTGCTAAGCAATGACAATAATGAGTTAATACCAACTAGAACACTAACTGGTTGGAGAATATGCATGGATTACCGCAAATTAAATAAAGCAACAAAAAAAGATCACTTTCCGTTACCTTTCGTTGATCAAATGCTTGACCGCCTTGCTGGCAAACCTTTCTACTGTTTTTTTGGATGGATATTCAGGTTATAACCAGATCGCCATCGCACCGGAGGACCAGGCCAAAACAACATTCACCTGCCCATATGGCATTTATGCTTTTCGAAGAATGCCATTCAGATTATGCAACGCCCCTGCCACATTCCAGCGATGCATGATGGTTTTTTTCTCCGGTATGAAAGAAGACTTTATATAAATATTCATGGATGACTTCTCTGTCTTCGGCAACAGCTTTGATAGCTGCCTCGGCAACCTTGAAAAAGTGCTCACCAGATGCGAGGAAACAGACCTGGTACTTAATTGGGAAAATTCCATTTTATGGACGTTGAAAGTATAGTCATGGGGCATAAAATTTCCGCACAGGGAATAGAGGTAGAAAAAGCCAAGATCGAAGTGATTGCCAACTTGCCACCGCTGACCGCTGTTAAGGGCATTCAGAGTTTCCTAGGACACGTAGGTTTTTATCGCAGGTTCACTGAAAACTTTTCTAACATCTCTAAACCGATGTGTACTTTGCAAGAACAGGACAATCCATTCAACTTCGATAAGGCATGCCAGGAGGCATTCAAAACCTTAAAGGATAAGCTAGTGACAACACCCGTGGTAGTTCCCCCCTGATTGGAGTCAACCCTTTGAGATAATGTGTGATGCTAGTGATACTGTCGTCGGCACCGCTCTAGGACAGCGCAGAGACAAAATCTTCCATGTAATCTACTACGCCAACAAAACACTGAATCATGCCCAAACAAACTACACCAATACAGAGAAATAGTTACTAGCGGTAGTATTCACCTTCGATAAGTTCCGGCCCTACCTTATTGGAACAAAGGTGATAGTCTACATAGATCACTCTGCCTTGAGGTACCTGTTCGCAAAGAAGGATGCAAAGCCTCGTCTGATCCGTTGGATCCTACTGCTGCAAGAGGTTGACCTGGAAATTGGAAGACAAGAAGGGCGCAGAAAATCAAGTGGCGGACCTTCTCTCTCGTCTTGAGAATGGACAAGAAAAGACTTTCAACAGCGAAATTCAGGATGCATTCCATGATGAAAAGCTGCTTCTAGCCTTTGCTCTGGTAGCTTCCCTGGAAGCTGAAGGCATCTCACTCGACGCCCACGCAGTGGCCACGGCAGTAGCATCGACAACAACACCCTGGTACGCAGACATTGTGAATTATTTAGTATCTGGTTTTTAAAAACTGTGCAAATCAGATTATCAGACGGTGTGTCCCAGAGGATGAACAACAAGTCATACTATTGCAATGCCAGGCAACACCATATGGAGGCCATTTTTGAGGGCAGCGCACGGCAGAAAAAGTACTCCAATTAGGTTTCTTTTGGCCGACATTGTATAAAGACGCCCAATCGTTCTATAAACAGTGTGACAACTGCCAAAGAACATGAAACATATCAAGAAGAAACAAGTGCCCCTATAAATCATCTTAGAGGTTGAATTATTCGATGTTTGGGGAATAGATTTTATGGGACCATTCCCATCTTCGTGTGGTAATACGTACATCCTTCTAGCAGTGGACTATGTCTCTAAGTGGGTAGAAGCCATTATCACCCGTCACAAAGATGCAAAGACCGTCCATAGATTCTTACGCAAGATCATATTCACAAGGTTTGGAGCTCCAAGAGCAATCATTAGTGACGAGGGCACCCATTTCGATAATAAGCTCATTTCCAAGGCACTCCAAAAAGTTGGTGTCAAACACAAGATTGCCGCGACATATCATCCACAAAGAAATGGGTAGGCAGAAATTTTGAACAGAGAGGTCAAGATCATCTTGGAAAAAGTTGTAAACCAAAGTAGGAAAGTTTGGTCATTGAAATTAGACGATGCTCTTTGGGCATACCGAAAAGCATACAAGACATCACTCGGAATGTCCCCATATCTTCTAGTATACAGAAAGGCCTGCCACCTCCCTGTCAAAATAGAACACAAGGTGTTGCGTGTAAAAGTGTCTATCGCAATGTAGTGCAAGTGTACACGATGCAAGTAGTAAAGTGATACTGGAGTATCGGATATCGTCTCCACAGGGACTGGGCTAACCCTTTCCTTCGCTATCTGCACAAGGGGAAAAGAAGAGATTTAATAGTTTGTCACGAAAATAATAAAAAATACTTAAATAAAAGAGTAGAGAAATCAAGATAGAGAGAATGGGCTGGTATTGAGTTGCTCAGTAGTGCAGGTATTGAATTGCTTAGGATCTCCAGTTCTGTCGTCGCGCCCGTCGCCGACAGCACCTGTCGCGGCGGCTGTCCGTTAGCTGTCGCGGCAGCGAACACTAACTCCGTACTTCAAGCTTGGCAAGAACCCCAGATCTGCCTTGCTCTATCCCTAGGCACAAGTCTGTCGATGATCACGTCTTTGATGATACCTCTCGGCGTGAATCGAAGGATGAATACCGATGTGTATGAATTCTTCCTTAGCCACTTAACCTCGCCCTATCCCTAGGCACGAGATGGTTCAACTATAAACTAGAGAACACGCTCTTATCTCTTTCGTATACTTAACTCTCCCGATGCTAAGTAAATGGATAACCTCACAATGCTCTCCCGATGCTCTTGCAAGATATTAAAACCAAGATAAAAGAACTTGAAGTTTATTTTATTGAACTTGAAAAATACTAAAACAAAGCAACCCTTGCAACTACTTTACAAAACAACCCGTAGCCCTAGGGGGAATTTAGAACATGTCGGTGACGGGTGGACGACAGGGGGGTTTAGGTTTCGGTTATGGGGTAATCGGTTTTGCCCTAGGTTTAATCTATGCCCTTATATAAGCTTTGGGATCAAGTTATCTAAGGTAACAAGGATTACAACTTTAATTAAAAGTAAGATTCTAATAAAGACTAAATCTCTAAAGTCTCCTACTTTCCAGCCGCATCCTTGTTTCTAGGAATTTCTTCTCCTTGAGCTTTCGCTTGACATATCTTTTAATCCGGGGCTTGGAAAAATATTTGGCTTCCATACGACAGACGAGCAGATTTTTCTCTATCTATTGAGATCCATTTTACTTTTCCTCTTCATAAGTCTGCTGTCACGACAGGTCCATGACAGGTTCGTCTTCTTCGGCTGCTTGTCCAGTTCAGCTCTTCTGCTTATCTACCCTGCGCCTGTGTAACCCCCTTAACCCGGCCTAGACGGTTGACCCGAATTAAGAAAGTCACACGGGGAAAACCAAAGTCAACCCGAAAGTCAACCTTGATTAACGACCCTTTTTTTTCTTTTTAAAACTTGTCTAGATGCATATTAAGCCTAATGGTGATCACACAAACATCATACCAAAAGATCACAAACATCAGAGATCAAACAGGGACTCAATTAAACAATTTACAACTTTAGGGACCAAATTGTAAATTCTGATAATTATAAGGACTTAACCCAAATTGAAATTACCAACTTGAAATTAATCATGTTTCATACTTCTCTGTGAAATTTCAGCTCAAAAGGACTTCCCAAACTCATACAATTGCACAAACAAGTTTCAGGACCAAAACGCAAACAATTCAAAACACATAACTGCCACTGTCAGCCCCCAACGGTCGACCGTTCCGAAACGGGAGACAGACCGTTTCGAAACGCGGGGCCGTTCCGAAACAGGCATAGCCCGTTTCGAAACGGGGGTCTGGCAGTGGCCTTTCCGTTTCGGAACGGCCCCTCCCGTTTCGGACGCCTGGGCACGATTAAAGGCACCCGTTCCGAAACGGTAGGTGCTGTTCCGAAACACCCTGCCCAGATTGCTCCAAAACTCCACTTTAAACATGCAATTACACAACCAATCATGCTCCGAATGTCACCAAACTTTACCAGCATGCAATTCAACATATATATAACATATTAGCATCATCAATTCAACCAAACATCATCATATGCAAAAAGCCCCAATTCTATAGGCATGCTTCCTACACAAGCTAGATATTCAAGCACCAAACTTACAAAACAAGCATATAAAGATCCAATCCAAAGACCAACAATCTTGACATCAAGAAACATACTTAGGGATTACAAAACACCTCCCAAAACATACACATGGTTTCCCCATTGCCAAATCACCCAAAAGCTAAAATGTTTAACAAAAACCTTCCATACATTGAGCTTTACTTGCACTTGAATTCTTGCCCTTCTTGCTGCCCTCAAAAGGTCTCTAATGCTCTGCATTATTGAATTAAGGAAAACGGAGAGAGCGTAAGCAAAAGCTTAGTGAGGAATGCTCAATAAAACCATACAATAATGCATTTGTAAAACACTTTATAAAACATGCTTCAAACCATCATTTACACATGCTCAAAAGCATACTTAAACATGCATCTCATGCATCAAATCATAACATGTCATATTGGCCACAAGTGATAAATTCCATTTCTTTAAAAACAAGTTCATCAACTTTCACCCCAAGGACTTTTAAACACCTTGGCCCCAAGGACTTTTAAACACCTTGGCCTATGGACTTTTAAACACCATAGAATGTATCACATCAAGGACTTTTAAACACCTTGATCCCAAGGACTTTTAAACACCTTGGCCATGGACTTTTAAACACCATGAAATGTATCACATCAAGGACTTTTAAACACCTTGATCCCAAGGACTTTTAAACACCTTGGCCTATGGACTTTTAAACACCATAGAAAGGACCACACAAGGACTTTTAACCACCTTTGTGTCCGTAACAAGAACCATCCAAGGACTTTTAACCACCTTGATGTTCTTAAGTAACAAGGCTCACTCAAGGACTTTTAACCACCTTAGTGACCTTAACCTTTTCAAAACATCACTTGCCAATATACATCATTTTCATCACTTACATCACTGTTTTAAAGCATAAAACCAAGCCATATTCATCATGCATTTAAAAGCATTAAACCACATCATTTCAATGTACAAAAGCAAGGAACTCCTACCTAGAGTTACCTTCAACATATGGCTTACATCATCAGCAAAAACCATGCTAAAACATGCTTCCAAAACAATATGTAAAACATGCAAATAATCATTTTGCAACACAACAAAATCATGGCCACCACTAGAGAGAAATTCCGAAAACTTACGCTCGAGCTTAGCAAAGTTGTTTAGACTTAAACTAAGCTCCCAAGACATTGGTTTCAAAGCCGAAAACCCAATTTCACTCACCGATTCCACTTCGCCACTTGCCGAAGCACGAAATCAAGCTTCCGAAACAACAACTCTTGGATCCAAAGATGCCTCCCCTGATTAAACACATTAAAGCAGAGGTTTAATGCATCATCAAGCATCAAAAGCTTCAATGAAAGCACTCAAACTTGCTGCTCTCATTCCCACTCCAATTTCGGCCACCAAACACAACCGAAATTGCATCAAAACCACTTCTCAACAAAGCCCAGCCATAAACCAGCAAAACCTAACATCCATTAACACCATAAAACATCTAAAAACAACCTACAAACATCCTTATACCTCCAGCAACAACAGATCCACAAGATCACCACAAAAACATCCAAAAAAACATAAGCTAAACTTAGGAAACTCAACCTATCCGGGATTGCATTAATCAAAACTCATTTCCTTATCAATTTAGAGTTCATTTAACATCAAAAACACATCTCAAATCACAGATCAATCAGATCTAACGAAAAATCATGAAAACCATCAAATCTTGCATTATAAGCCAAGATACAATTCCAAACTCAAAAGCCTTTAATTAAACATCAATTAAGAGTTGATAACTTGGGAATTTCAGTAAAGAACTGATAGTTTAGAGGAGAAGGACGTTCTTACCTCCAAACTTGTGTTTCTCCACTTTTTGGAATGAAAATCCTTGTTGAAACACTTAGCAATTGAAGAGATTTGAAGATACAATGATTTGGAATCAAATGAGAGTTGAATGGAGGGATTTAGGTGAAGAAATCAGATCCAATTCTCTGGAAAAAGTAGTGTTCGGTTTGAGAGAAAATGAGAGAAAGAAAGTTTAGCAAAGTTGGTTACAAAATCCAAAAATAGCCAAAATGGCTTCCCTCCAATTTTAATGACCTTTAAAATCAGATTTTACACTTAAAATATCTTAGAAAAATCTGGAGAAATCATCTTTGGATTAATAGCTCCTTAAGGATTCAAAGTTTCAACTCTTTATAAAACAGTCACCAAACTTTCAAAATTTACATTTTGGTCACTAGCCAAAATGTCATACTTCCAAAACCCATTTTTCAAAATTGATTTCACAGTTCACTTAATTATATTAAAAGATGATTTTAGAACATTTTTCCATATTTTTAATGCAACCCGAACTAGGCTTTCCTAATTTCACCTCTTTAGATTCGAACAGCACTTTGACCAAACCGGTCAACGCCCAGAACTTCTAAGCCCAAAACCGGGGCGTTACAACTCTCCCCCCTTAAGAAATTTCGTCCTCGAAATTTACCTGAAGGAAAGAGATAAGGAAACTGCTTCAGCATGTCTTCCTTCCGCTCCGACGTGGCTTCCTCAACACCGCGATGCTTCCACAGCACCTTCACCAACTCAATGGTCTTGCCACGAAGAACCTTGCTATCCGAATCCAGAACCTTCACCGGTACCTCATCATAGGTCAAATCCGGATTCAAAACCACTTCCTCCACAGGCATCACATGCGAAGGATCAGATCTATACTTCCGGAGCATAGAAACATGAAACACATCATGAATCTTCTCCAACTCCTGAGGTAACCTCAACCGATACGCAACAGGACCCACACGCTCAACCACCTCATATGGTCCAATGTATCTAGGGCTCAACTTGCCCTTCCGGCCAAACCGCATCACCTTCTTCCAAGGCGAAACCTTCAAGAACACACGGTCACCCACCGCATACTCTATCTCCTTACGCTTCAAATCCGCGTAAGACTTCTGCCGATCAGAAGCAACCTTTAACCGCTCACAAATGAGCTTCACCTTCTCTGTGGTCCCTTTCAACAAAGCCGGCATCGAAACCAACTTTTGACCAGTCTCAGCCCAACAAAGAGGAGTCCTACACTTCCTCCCGTACAAAGCCTCATAAGGTGTCATCTGTATGCTCGCCTGATAACTGTTGTTATAAGCAAACTCAACCAAAGGCAGATGCTTCTCCCAAGAACCTTGGAACTCAATCACGCAGCACCTCAACATATCCTCTAAAATCTGGATAACTCGCTCAGACTGACCATCCGACTGAGGATGATAGGATGTACTGAAATGCAACCTTGTACCCAGAGCTTGATGCAAACACCGCCAGAAACGCGATGTGAACCTCGGATCCCTATTCGACACAATCGACTTGGGCACACCATGCAGCCGCACAATCTCAGCAATGTACAGCTCTGCCAACCTATCCAAAGAAAACGTGGTATGCACAGGCAAGAAATGTGCACACTTCGTCAGGCGATCCACAATCACCCATACCGAATTCTTCTTCGATGGAGACAAAGGTAAACCAGATACAAAATCCATGGTAACCCTCTCCCACTTCCATTCAGGGATTTTCAACGGTTGCAACAACCCTGAAGGAAACTGATGCTCAGCCTTAACTCGCTGACACACCAAACACTTGCTCACGAACTCCGCAACGTCCTTCTTCAAACCAACCCAATAGTACTCATCACGAAGATCACGATACATCTTAGTACTACCAGGGTGCATAGCAAAAGGACTACTATGACCTTCAGTCAGAATAGCACGCCTCAACTCAGCATCATTGGGCACTACTATCCGACTCCCAAAACACAGCACACCATCATCATTGAAACAGAAATCCGAAGGTCTACCCTCCGCGATATCCTGAACATGAGACACCAAGGAATCATCCAACAACTGCTTATCCTTGATCAACTGAACCATAGACGGCTTCACATGCAACTCAGCCACAAGACCACCATCACGCGATATGCTCAAGCTAGCAAACATGGCTCTCAACTCAACAGCTACCTTCCTACTCAAGGCATCAGCAACAACATTAGCTTTTCCAGGATGATACTCAATCGTCAGATCATAATCCTTGAGCAACTCCAACCAACGCCGCTGCCTAAGATTCAACTCCTTCTGAGACATCAGATACCTCAAACTCTTGTGATCTGTGTACACAATACACTTCTCTCCATACAGATAATGCCTCCAGATCTTCAGAGCAAAAACCACTGCAGCCAGCTCAATATCGTGCGTAGGGTAATTGCGCTCATGCACTTTCAACTGCCGCGATGCATAAGCCACCACCTTACCCTCCTGCATTAGCACACACCCCAAACCAACATAGGATGCATCACTGTAAACCACAAACTCTTTCCCTGATTCAGGCTGAATCAAGATAGGAGCTTGCGTCAAAGCCGCCTTCAGCTTCTCAAAAGCCTGCTGTCTCGCTTCTGTCCACTCATACTTAACATCCTTCTGCAACAGCTTTGTCAAAGGAGCAGCAATCTTGGAAAACCCATCCACAAACCTTCGGTAGTATCCCGCAAAACCAAGGAAACTACGGACCTCATGAACAGACTTAGGAACCTTCCAGCTCATCACCGCCTCAATCTTCTGAGGATCAACACGAATCCCCTCAGCTGAGACCACATGCCCAAGAAAAACCACCTCTCTTAACCAGAACTCACACTTGCTCAGCTTAGCATAAAGCTGATTCTCCAACAAAGCTTGCAAAACAATCCTCAAATGCTCTTCATGCTCCTCCTCAGTACCCGAGTACACGAGGATATCATCAATGAACACCACAACAAACTTGTCCAGGTATTCATGAAACACACGATTCATCATGTCCATGAAAGCAGCAGGAGCATTTGTCAACCCAAACGGCATCACAAGAAACTCATAATGCCCATACCTTGTCCTGAAAGCTGTCTTAGGCACATCCACATCCTTCACCTTCAACTGATAATACCCTGACCTCAAGTCAATCTTAGAGAACACAGTAGCTCCCCGAAATTGATCAAAGAGATCATCAATCCTCGGCAAAGGATACCGATTCTTGATAGTCAACTTGTTCAGTTGACGGTAATCAATGCACATTCTCATAGTGCCATCCTTCTTCTTCACAAACAAGACCGGTGCTCCCCAAGGTGACACACTCGGCCGGATGAAACCACGATCAAGCAACTCTTGCAACTGCGTCTTCAGCTCCTTCAGCTCCTTAGGTGCCATTCTATAGGGAGTAATGGACACAGGAGTTGTATTCTCATACAGCTCAATTCCAAACTCCACCTCGCGGTTAGGAGGTAAACCAGGCAACTCCTCAGGAAAAACACCAGGAAACTCCTTTACAACCCTGATATCTTGCACCCTCAACTCCTTAGAGCTAGGATTCATCACAAAAGCTAGATAGGCTTCGCAACCTTGCCTCAGCATCCTGCTCGCCTCCAAAGAAGATACCACATTGGCAAGAAACTTCACATTCTCACCAACCACCACAACTTCATAATCATCCGCAAGCTTAAGCGAAACACGCTTATTCTCACAATCCACAACAGCACGATGCTCAGCAAGCCAATCCATACCAAGGATCACATCAAAACCATAGAAGGGCAACTCCATAAGATCAACATGAAAGACATGCTCTTGAACAACCAAAGGGCACCTTCTATACAACTTTCGAGTCACAACAGTCTCACCAAAAGAACTAGTGACCCGAACACCAACATCCAAAGACTCAACAGGCAAACCAAGCAATTCAGCATGCTCACGAAGAATATATGAATGCGTAGATCCAGAATCAATCAAAGAAAGCAATGACAAGGACTGCAAAGTAAAGGTACCTGCAATCACATCTGCATCATTCCTGCCCTCTCTCTGAGCATACACCCTCGCTTGGCCTCCACCTTCAGGCTGAATAGCTACAACATGAGCTACCCCTCGGCCACCTTCCTCTCTCCTCTGGAAATTACCACGGCCGCGCCCACGACCTCTCTGTGGTGCAGCAACAACAGGAGCACGCACCTGCTCACCAGCCATCCTCGGACAATCTCGCCTCAAGTGGTCCGCAGAACCACAATTCCAGCACCCATTCCCAGCATTACCAGCTGTTGCAACAGGAGCTTGTGCCACTCTCTCAGCACGAGGACAGTCACGCTTCAAGTGACCACGGGAACCACAGATCCAACAAGCACTAGGATCAGCTCTAGCATTGCCTCCTCTAGCAGGTGCACCACCACCTCTCCTGGCTGAGGACTGATACTTCTGATCTCGTCCCCTCTTGTTCCGTCCACCTCCGGAACTATACTCAGCAGCTCGCTTGCCAGCACCCTTAGCAGACAAACTCAGGTTCATCTCAACGTCCTTTGCTCGGCCCACCAACACATCAAAATCATCATACTCGGCGGCCAGCAAATACATCTTAACATCCGTCACAAGACCGTAACGGAACCTCTCGCACCTTGCCCTCTCATCAAGTATCAGCTCCGGTGCATACTGACTGAGCCGTACAAACTGTACCTCGTACTCAGCTACACTCATGCTCCCTTGGGTAAGAGACATGAATTCCCGCTTTTTCTCATCCAGATATCTCACTCCCAGATATCTTCTTTTAAACACATTCTGAAAGAATGTCCAGGTAACATTAGCTTCAGCCATTCCAGAAATGGTAGTCGTCCACCATGTATAAGCATCATCCTGCAGCAAGGACACAACACAGCCCAGCTTTTGCACATCCGTGCAACTCATCTGACCCAAGATACGCTTGGTACTTTCCAGCCAAGCCTCAGAACTCTCAGCTGACAAACCTCTAAACTCAGTCCCTCCAAGACTGCGCAGACGCTCCAAAGGCAATCTGACTCCAGCATCTCCCTGATGCCTAGCTCCCTGAGCTCCAGCTACCGCTGCTCGAAAAGCACCCGCAATAGCTTGTACCAAAACAGACATATCAGGCATAGCTTGCCCCTGACCAACCTCTGGTCCAGCAGCTCCAGCACCAGCATCAGCTGCAGCTTCAACTCCCGCACCTCCAGCACCACCACCAGGCGGAGGAGGGGGTAACACAGCACTACCAGTGTGCTCTTCATTCTCATTCTCGTTAGGAGCCGTAGCTCTCGCATTACCTCTTAACTCTCTACGTGGTGCCATACTTTTACCATGCAATCACAACACAAATAAAACAAAGTCAGGCCCAGCAAGGTAAGCAATCCAAGTATTCAAGCTCAATTTCATTTCAAAACAACATCTTTCCTTTAGCTTTTGTTTGGCAATGGGTACCCTCAACATGCAACATCAGAGCATACAGCTCAACTGCATCAACATTTCAAACCACTGAACATGCTTTCAAACAACAAGCATTCATAGCATACATACTTCAATCATGCATACAAACATTCCCAATTACTCGAGAACTCAGCTCTGATACCACCAAATGTAACCCCCTTAACCCGGCCTAGACGGTTGACCCGAATTAAGAAAGTCACACGGGGAAAACCAAAGTCAACCCGAAAGTCAACCTTGATTAACGACCCTTTTTTTTCTTTTTAAAACTTGTCTAGATGCATATTAAGCCTAATGGTGATCACACAAACATCATACCAAAAGATCACAAACATCAGAGATCAAACAGGGACTCAATTAAACAATTTACAACTTTAGGGACCAAATTGTAAATTCTGATAATTATAAGGACTTAACCCAAATTGAAATTACCAACTTGAAATTAATCATGTTTCATACTTCTCTGTGAAATTTCAGCTCAAAAGGACTTCCCAAACTCATACAATTGCACAAACAAGTTTCAGGACCAAAACGCAAACAATTCAAAACACATAACTGCCACTGTCAGCCCCCAACGGTCGACCGTTCCGAAACGGGAGACAGACCGTTTCGAAACGCGGGGCCGTTCCGAAACAGGCATAGCCCGTTTCGAAACGGGGGTCTGGCAGTGGCCTTTCCGTTTCGGAACGGCCCCTCCCGTTTCGGACGCCTGGGCACGATTAAGGCACCCGTTCCGAAACGGTAGGTGCTGTTCCGAAACACCCTGCCCAGATTGCTCCAAAACTCCACTTTAAACATGCAATTACACAACCAATCATGCTCCGAATGTCACCAAACTTTACCAGCATGCAATTCAACATATATATAACATATTAGCATCATCAATTCAACCAAACATCATCATATGCAAAAAGCCCCAATTCTATAGGCATGCTTCCTACACAAGCTAGATATTCAAGCACCAAACTTACAAAACAAGCATATAAAGATCCAATCCAAAGACCAACAATCTTGACATCAAGAAACATACTTAGGGAGTACAAAACACCTCCCAAAACATACACATGGTTTCCCCATTGCCAAATCACCCAAAAGCTAAAATGTTTAACAAAAACCTTCCATACATTGAGCTTTACTTGCACTTGAATTCTTGCCCTTCTTGCTGCCCTCAAAAGGTCTCTAATGCTCTGCATTATTGAATTAAGGAAAACGGAGAGAGCGTAAGCAAAAGCTTAGTGAGGAATGCTCAATAAAACCATCCAATAATGCATTTGTAAAACACTTTATAAAACATGCTTCAAACCATCATTTACACATGCTCAAAAGCATACTTAAACATGCATCTCATGCATCAAATCATAACATGTCATATTGGCCACAAGTGATAAATTCCATTTCTTTAAAAACAAGTTCATCAACTTTCACCCCAAGGACTTTTAAACACCTTGGCCCCAAGGACTTTTAAACACCTTGGCCTATTGACTTTTAAACACCATAGAATGTATCACATCAAGGACTTTTAAACACCTTGATCCCAAGGACTTTTAAACACCTTGGCCATGGACTTTTAAACACCATGAAATGTATCACATCAAGGACTTTTAAACACCTTGATCCCAAGGACTTTTAAACACCTTGGCCTATGGACTTTTAAACACCATAGAAAGGACCACACAAGGACTTTTAACCACCTTTGTGTCCGTAACAAGAACCATCCAAGGACTTTTAACCACCTTGATGTTCTTAAGTAACAAGGCTCACTCAAGGACTTTTAACCACCTTAGTGACCTTAACCTTTTCAAAACATCACTTGCCAATATACATCATTTTCATCACTTACATCACTGTTTTAAAGCATAAAACCAAGCCATATTCATCATGCATTTAAAAGCATTAAACCACATCATTTCAATGTACAAAAGCAAGGAACTCCTACCTAGAGTTACCTTCAACATATGGCTTACATCATCAGCAAAAACCATGCTAAAACATGCTTCCAAAACAATATGTAAAACATGCAAATAATCATTTTGCAACACAACAAAATCATGGCCACCACTAGAGAGAAATTCCGAAAACTTACGCTCGAGCTTAGCAAAGTTGTTTAGACTTAAACTAAGCTCCCAAGACATTGGTTTCAAAGCCGAAAACCCAATTTCACTCACCGATTCCACTTCGCCACTTGCCGAAGCACGAAATCAAGCTTCCGAAACAACAACTCTTGGATCCAAAGATGCCTCCCCTGATTAAACACATTAAAGCAGAGGTTTAATGCATCATCAAGCATCAAAAGCTTCAATGAAAGCACTCAAACTTGCTGCTCTCATTCCCACTCCAATTTCGGCCACCAAACACAACCGAAATTGCATCAAAACCACTTCTCAACAAAGCCCAGCCATAAACCAGCAAAACCTAACATCCATTAACACCATAAAACATCTAAAAACAACCTACAAACATCCTTATACCTCCAGCAACAACAGATCCACAAGATCACCACAAAAACATCCAAAAAAACATAAGTTAAACTTAGGAAACTCAACCTATCCGGGATTGCATTAATCAAAACTCATTTCCTTATCAATTTAGAGTTCATTTAACATCAAAAACACATCTCAAATCACAGATCAATCAGATCTAACGAAAAATCATGAAAACCATCAAATCTTGCATTATAAGCCAAGATACAATTCCAAACTCAAAAGCCTTTAATTAAACATCAATTAAGAGTTGATAACTTGGGAATTTCAGTAAAGAACTGATAGTTTAGAGGAGAAGGACGTTCTTACCTCCAAACTTGTGTTTCTCCACTTTTTGGAATGAAAATCCTTGTTGAAACACTTAGCAATTGAAGAGATTTGAAGATACAATGATTTGGAATCAAATGAGAGTTGAATGGAGGGATTTAGGTGAAGAAATCAGATCCAATTCTCTGGAAAAAGTAGTGTTCGGTTTGAGAGAAAATGAGAGAAAGAAAGTTTAGCAAAGTTGGTTACAAAATCCAAAAATAGCCAAAATGGCTTCCCTCCAATTTTAATGACCTTTAAAATCAGATTTTACACTTAAAATATCTTAGAAAAATCTGGAGAAATCATCTTTGGATTAATAGCTCCTTAAGGATTCAAAGTTTCAACTCTTTATAAAACAGTCACCAAACTTTCAAAATTTACATTTTGGTCACTAGCCAAAATGTCATACTTCCAAAACCCATTTTTCAAAATTGATTTCATAGTTCACTTAATTATATTAAAAGATGATTTTAGAACATTTTTCCATATTTTTAATGCAACCCGAACTAGGCTTTCCTAATTTCACCTCTTTAGATTCGAACAGCACTTTGACCAAACCGGTCAACGCCCAGAACTTCTAAGCCCAAAACCGGGGCGTTACAACTCTCCCCCCCTTAAGAAATTTCGTCCTCGAAATTTACCTGAAGGAAAGAGATAAGGAAACTGCTTCAGCATGTCTTCCTTCCGCTCCGACGTGGCTTCCTCAACACCGCGATGCTTCCACAGCACCTTCACCAACTCAATGGTCTTGCCACGAAGAACCTTGCTATCCGAATCCAGAACCTTCACCGGTACCTCATCATAGGTCAAATCCGGATTCAAAACCACTTCCTCCACAGGCATCACATGCGAAGGATCAGATCTATACTTCCGGAGCATAGAAACATGAAACACATCATGAATCTTCTCCAACTCCTGAGGTAACCTCAACCGATACGCAACAGGACCCACACGCTCAACCACCTCATATGGTCCAATGTATCTAGGGCTCAACTTGCCCTTCCGGCCAAACCGCATCACCTTCTTCCAAGGCGAAACCTTCAAGAACACACGGTCACCCACCGCATACTCTATCTCCTTACGCTTCAAATCCGCGTAAGACTTCTGCCGATCAGAAGCAACCTTTAACCGCTCACAAATGAGCTTCACCTTCTCTGTGGTCCCTTTCAACAAAGCCGGCATCGAAACCAACTTTTGACCAGTCTCAGCCCAACAAAGAGGAGTCCTACACTTCCTCCCGTACAAAGCCTCATAAGGTGTCATCTGTATGCTCGCCTGATAACTGTTGTTATAAGCAAACTCAACCAAAGGCAGATGCTTCTCCCAAGAACCTTGGAACTCAATCACGCAGCACCTCAACATATCCTCTAAAATCTGGATAACTCGCTCAGACTGACCATCCGACTGAGGATGATAGGATGTACTGAAATGCAACCTTGTACCCAGAGCTTGATGCAAACACCGCCAGAAACGCGATGTGAACCTCGGATCCCTATCCGACACAATCGACTTGGGCACACCATGCAGCCGCACAATCTCAGCAATGTACAGCTCTGCCAACCTATCCAAAGAAAACGTGGTATGCACAGGCAAGAAATGTGCACACTTCGTCAGGCGATCCACAATCACCCATACCGAATTCTTCTTCGATGGAGACAAAGGTAAACCAGATACAAAATCCATGGTAACCCTCTCCCACTTCCATTCAGGGATTTTCAACGGTTGCAACAACCCTGAAGGAAACTGATGCTCAGCCTTAACTCGCTGACACACCAAACACTTGCTCACGAACTCCGCAACGTCCTTCTTCAAACCAACCCAATAGTACTCATCACGAAGATCACGATACATCTTAGTACTACCAGGGTGCATAGCAAAAGGACTACTATGACCTTCAGTCAGAATAGCACGCCTCAACTCAGCATCATTGGGCACTACTATCCGACTCCCAAAACACAGCACACCATCATCATTGAAACAGAAATCCGAAGGTCTACCCTCCGCGATATCCTGAACATGAGACACCAAGGAATCATCCAACAACTGCTTATCCTTGATCAACTGAACCATAGACGGCTTCACATGCAACTCAGCCACAAGACCACCATCACGCGATATGCTCAAGCTAGCAAACATGGCTCTCAACTCAACAGCTACCTTCCTACTCAAGGCATCAGCAACAACATTAGCTTTTCCAGGATGATACTCAATCGTCAGATCATAATCCTTGAGCAACTCCAACCAACGCCGCTGCCTAAGATTCAACTCCTTCTGAGACATCAGATACCTCAAACTCTTGTGATCTGTGTACACAATACACTTCTCTCCATACAGATAATGCCTCTAGATCTTCAGAGCAAAAACCACTGCAGCCAGCTCAATATCGTGCGTAGGGTAATTGCGCTCATGCACTTTCAACTGCCGCGATGCATAAGCCACCACCTTACCCTCCTGCATTAGCACACACCCCAAACCAACATAGGATGCATCACTGTAAACCACAAACTCTTTCCCTGATTCAGGCTGAATCAAGATAGGAGCTTGCGTCAAAGCCGCCTTCAGCTTCTCAAAAGCCTGCTGTCTCGCTTCTGTCCACTCATACTTAACATCCTTCTGCAACAGCTTTGTCAAAGGAGCAGCAATCTTGGAAAACCCATCCACAAACCTTCGGTAGTATCCCGCAAAACCAAGGAAACTACGGACCTCATGAACAGACTTAGGAACCTTCCAGCTCATCACCGCCTCAATCTTCTGAGGATCAACACGAATCCCCTCAGCTGAGACCACATGCCCAAGAAAAACCACCTCTCTTAACCAGAACTCACACTTGCTCAGCTTAGCATAAAGCTGATTCTCCAACAAAGCTTGCAAAACAATCCTCAAATGCTCTTCATGCTCCTCCTCAGTACCCGAGTACACGAGGATATCATCAATGAACACCACAACAAACTTGTCCAGGTATTCATGAAACACACGATTCATCATGTCCATGAAAGCAGCAGGAGCATTTGTCAACCCAAACGACATCACAAGAAACTCATAATGCCCATACCTTGTCCTGAAAGCTGTCTTAGGCACATCCACATCCTTCACCTTCAACTGATAATACCCTGACCTCAAGTCAATCTTAGAGAACACAGTAGCTCCCCGAAATTGATCAAAGAGATCATCAATCCTCGGCAAAGGATACCGATTCTTGATAGTCAACTTGTTCAGTTGACGGTAATCAATGCACATTCTCATAGTGCCATCCTTCTTCTTCACAAACAAGACCGGTGCTCCCCAAGGTGACACACTCGGCCGGATGAAACCACGATCAAGCAACTCTTGCAACTGCGTCTTCAGCTCCTTCAGCTCCTTAGGTGCCATTCTATAGGGAGTAATGGAGACAGGAGTTGTATTCTCATACAGCTCAATTCCAAACTCCACCTCGCGGTTAGGAGGTAAACCAGGCAACTCCTCAGGAAAAACACCAGGAAACTCCTTTACAACCCTGATATCTTGCACCCTCAACTCCTTAGAGCTAGGATTCATCACAAAAGCTAGATAGGCTTCGCAACCTTGCCTCAGCATCCTGCTCGCCTCCAAAGAAGATACCACATTGGCAAGAAACTTCACATTCTCACCAACCACCACAACTTCATAATCATCCGCAAGCTTAAGCGAAACACGCTTATTCTCACAATCCACAACAGCACGATGCTCAGCAAGCCAATCCATACCAAGGATCACATCAAAACCATAGAAGGGCAACTCCATAAGATCAACATGAAAGACATGCTCTTGAACAACCAAAGGGCACCTTCTATACAACTTTCGAGTCACAACAGTCTCACCAAAAGAACTAGTGACCCGAACACCAACATCCAAAGACTCAACAGGCAAACCAAGCAATTCAGCATGCTCACGAAGAATATATGAATGCGTAGATCCAGAATCAATCAAAGAAAGCAATGACAAGGACTGCAAAGTAAAGGTACCTGCAATCACATCTGCATCATTCCTGCCCTCTCTCTGAGCATACACCCTCGCTTGGCCTCCACCTTCAGGCTGAATAGCTACAACATGAGCTACCCCTCGGCCACCTTTCTCTCTCCTCTGGAAATTACCACGGCCGCGCCCACGACCTCTCTGTGGTGCAGCAACAACAGGAGCACGCACCTGCTCACCAGCCATCCTCGGACAATCTCGCCTCAAGTGGTCCGCAGAACCACAATTCCAGCACCCATTCCCAGCATTACCAGCTGTTGCAACAGGAGCTTGTGCCACTCTCTCAGCACGAGGACAGTCACGCTTCAAGTGACCACGGGAACCACAGATCCAACAAGCACTAGGATCAGCTCTAGCATTGCCTCCTCTAGCAGGTGCACCACCACCTCTCCTGGCTGAGGACTGATACTTCTGATCTCGTCCCCTCTTGTTCCGTCCACCTCCGGAACTATACTCAGCAGCTCGCTTGCCAGCACCCTTAGCAGACAAACTCAGGTTCATCTCAACGTCCTTTGCTCGGCCCACCAACACATCAAAATCATCATACTCGGCGGCCAGCAAATACATCTTAACATCCGTCACAAGACCGTAACGGAACCTCTCGCACCTTGCCCTCTCATCAAGTATCAGCTCCGGTGCATACTGACTGAGCCGTACAAACTGTACCTCGTACTCAGCTACACTCATGCTCCCTTGGGTAAGAGACATGAATTCCCGCTTTTTCTCATCCAGATATCTCACTCCCAGATATCTTCTTTTAAACACATTCTGAAAGAATGTCCAGGTAACATTAGCTTCAGCCATTCCAGAAATGGTAGTCGTCCACCATGTATAAGCATCATCCTGCAGCAAGGACACAACACAGCCCAGCTTTTGCACATCCGTGCAACTCATCTGACCCAAGATACGCTTGGTACTTTCCAGCCAAGCCTCAGAACTCTCAGCTGACAAACCTCTAAACTCAGTCCCTCCAAGACTGCGCAGACGCTCCAAAGGCAATCTGACTCCAGCATCTCCCTGATGCCTAGCTCCCTGAGCTCCAGCTACCGCTGCTCGAAAAGCACCCGCAATAGCTTGTACCAAAACAGACATATCAGGCATAGCTTGCCCCTGACCAACCTCTGGTCCAGCAGCTCCAGCACCAGCATCAGCTGCAGCTTCAACTCCCGCACCTCCAGCACCACCACCAGGCGGAGGAGGGGGTAACACAGCACTACCAGTGTGCTCTTCATTCTCATTCTCGTTAGGAGCCGTAGCTCTCGCATTACCTCTTAACTCTCTACGTGGTGCCATACTTTTACCATGCAATCACAACACAAATAAAACAAAGTCAGGCCCAGCAAGGTAAGCAATCCAAGTATTCAAGCTCAATTTCATTTCAAAACAACATCTTTCCTTTAGCTTTTGTTTGGCAATGGGTACCCTCAACATGCAACATCAGAGCATACAGCTCAACTGCATCAACATTTCAAACCACTGAACATGCTTTCAAACAACAAGCATTCATAGCATACATACTTCAATCATGCATACAAACATTCCCAATTACTCGAGAACTCAGCTCTGATACCACCAAATGTAACCCCCTTAACCCGGCCTAGACGGTTGACCCGAATTAAGAAAGTCACACGGGGAAAACCAAAGTCAACCCGAAAGTCAACCTTGATTAACGACCCTTTTTTTTCTTTTTAAAACTTGTCTAGATGCATATTAAGCCTAATGGTGATCACACAAACATCATACCAAAAGATCACAAACATCAGAGATCAAACAGGGACTCAATTAAACAATTTACAACTTTAGGGACCAAATTGTAAATTCTGATAATTATAAGGACTTAACCCAAATTGAAATTACCAACTTGAAATTAATCATGTTTCATACTTCTCTGTGAAATTTCAGCTCAAAAGGACTTCCCAAACTCATACAATTGCACAAACAAGTTTCAGGACCAAAACGCAAACAATTCAAAACACATAACTGCCACTGTCAGCCCCCAACGGTCGACCGTTCCGAAACGGGAGACAGACCGTTTCGAAACGCGGGGCCGTTCCGAAACAGGCATAGCCCGTTTCGAAACGGGGGTCTGGCAGTGGCCTTTCCGTTTCGGAACGGCCCCTCCCGTTTCGGACGCCTGGGCACGATTAAGGCACCCGTTCCGAAACGGTAGGTGCTGTTCCGAAACACCCTGCCCAGATTGCTCCAAAACTCCACTTTAAACATGCAATTACACAACCAATCATGCTCCGAATGTCACCAAACTTTACCAGCATGCAATTCAACATATATATAACATATTAGCATCATCAATTCAACCAAACATCATCATATGCAAAAAGCCCCAATTCTATAGGCATGCTTCCTACACAAGCTAGATATTCAAGCACCAAACTTACAAAACAAGCATATAAAGATCCAATCCAAAGACCAACAATCTTGACATCAAGAAACATACTTAGGGAGTACAAAACACCTCCCAAAACATACACATGGTTTCCCCATTGCCAAATCACCCAAAAGCTAAAATGTTTAACAAAAACCTTCCATACATTGAGCTTTACTTGCACTTGAATTCTTGCCCTTCTTGCTGCCCTCAAAAGGTCTCTAATGCTCTGCATTATTGAATTAAGGAAAACGGAGAGAGCGTAAGCAAAAGCTTAGTGAGGAATGCTCAATAAAACCATCCAATAATGCATTTGTAAAACACTTTATAAAACATGCTTCAAACCATCATTTACACATGCTCAAAAGCATACTTAAACATGCATCTCATGCATCAAATCATAACATGTCATATTGGCCACAAGTGATAAATTCCATTTCTTTAAAAACAAGTTCATCAACTTTCACCCCAAGGACTTTTAAACACCTTGGCCCCAAGGACTTTTAAACACCATAGAATGTATCACATCAAGGACTTTTAAACACCTTGATCCCAAGGACTTTTAAACACCTTGGCCATGGACTTTTAAACACCATGAAATGTATCACATCAAGGACTTTTAAACACCTTGATCCCAAGGACTTTTAAACACCTTGGCCTATGGACTTTTAAACACCATAGAAAGGACCACACAAGGACTTTTAACCACCTTTGTGTCCGTAACAAGAACCATCCAAGGACTTTTAACCACCTTGATGTTCTTAAGTAACAAGGCTCACTCAAGGACTTTTAACCACCTTAGTGACCTTAACCTTTTCAAAACATCACTTGCCAATATACATCATTTTCATCACTTACATCACTGTTTTAAAGCATAAAACCAAGCCATATTCATCATGCATTTAAAAGCATTAAACCACATCATTTCAATGTACAAAAGCAAGGAACTCCTACCTAGAGTTACCTTCAACATATGGCTTACATCATCAGCAAAAACCATGCTAAAACATGCTTCCAAAACAGTATGTAAAACATGCAAATAATCATTTTGCAACACAACAAAATCATGGCCACCACTAGAGAGAAATTCCGAAAACTTACGCTCGAGCTTAGCAAAGTTGTTTAGACTTAAACTAAGCTCCCAAGACATTGGTTTCAAAGCCGAAAACCCAATTTCACTCACCGATTCCACTTCGCCACTTGCCGAAGCACGAAATCAAGCTTCCGAAACAACAACTCTTAGATCCAAAGATGCCTTCCCTGATTAAACACATTAAAGCAGAGGTTTAATGCATCATCAAGCATCAAAAGCTTCAATGAAAGCACTCAAACTCGCTGCTCTCATTCCCACTCCAATTTCGGCCACCAAACACAACCGAAATTGCATCAAAACCACTTCTCAACAAAGCCCAGCCATAAACCAGCAAAACCTAACATCCATTAACACCATAAAACATCTAAAAACAACCTACAAACATCCTTATACCTCCAGCAACAACAGATCCACAAGATCACCACAAAAACATCCAAAAAAACATAAGCTAAACTTAGGAAACTCAACCTATCCGGGATTGCATTAATCAAAACTCATTTCCTTATCAATTTAGAGTTCATTTAACATCAAAAACACATCTCAAATCACAGATCAATCAGATCTAACGAAAAATCATGAAAACCATCAAATCTTGCATTATAAGCCAAGATACAATTCCAAACTCAAAAGCCTTTAATTAAACATCAATTAAGAGTTGATAACTTGGGAATTTCAGTAAAGAACTGATAGTTTAGAGGAGAAGGACGTTCTTACCTCCAAACTTGTGTTTCTCCACTTTTTGGAATGAAAATCCTTGTTGAAACACTTAGCAATTGAAGAGATTTGAAGATACAATGATTTGGAATCAAATGAGAGTTGAATGGAGGGATTTAGGTGAAGAAATCAGATCCAATTCTCTGGAAAAAGTAGTGTTTGGTTTGAGAGAAAATGAGAGAAAGAAAGTTTAGCAAAGTTGGTTACAAAATCCAAAAATAGCCAAAATGGCTTCCCTCCAATTTTAATGACCTTTAAAATCAGATTTTAGACTTAAAATATCTTAGAAAAATCTGTAGAAATCATCTTTGGATTAATAGCTCCTTAAGGATTCAAAGTTTCAACTCTTTATAAAACAGTCACCAAACTTTCAAAATTTACATTTTGGTCACTAGCCAAAATGTCATACTTCCAAAACCCATTTTTCAAAATTGATTTCACAGTTCACTTAATTATATTAAAAGATGATTTTAGAACATTTTTCCATATTTTTAATGCAACCCGAACTAGGCTTTCCTAATTTCACCTCTTTAGATTCGAACAGCACTTTGACCAAACCGGTCAACGCCCAGAACTTCTAAGCCCAAAACCGGGGCGTTACAGCCTGCCTTCTCCGTCTTCTATGGCAGATACCTACAAAAACAGCCATTTTTAGTAGAATCTGTGCCTTTTAATATATTTGTGATGTTTTGCTGTAAACTGACCTAAATGCAATGAATAATGCTTGAATGCAGCAGAAATATGGGTTAAAAAGGGTGTAAATAATAGAACTTTTAAACACTCATCACACCCCCAAACTCAAGTTTTTGCTTGTCCTCAAGCAATTAAGACTTAAAAGAAGAATGCAAATTTTTGTGTTGGCCTTCAAACAGTGAACTGTCCCTTACCCGTCGCTCATTCTCTATGGCGGCAGCAACCTGTCGGAAAGATTAGGATCTTTCTGGAATCTCCCTATAGCTCTCGTGCAGTGTGTGCATGCTTGTGAACAGTTATATGCTAAGACTCTCTTAGTTTCACTAGAATATTCAACTCCTCAACTCAAATTTTTATGCCAAAGCTTACTTTTTTTTAGAAGGCACATTTTCATGCTTCTTTTTCTTCTATTTTCAAGCTAAATTTTTCTAGAGCCGGTTTTGGGCACCTCTAGTTAGCTTCCTAGAGCCAGTTTCGGGCACCTCTAGGTTTTTGTTTTTCTTTTGCTAAACTTCTTTCCTAGAGCCAGTGTTAGGCACCTCTAGGGGCTATTCAAGTTCTAAGCATCCTATTCTAGTTTGGCTAAAAGAAATCTAAGCAATATAACAGTCACAAAGGTGTTTAAATTTTCAGAACTATAGAAAGGCTCTAAACTTTTCCTTAAACTGTCCTAAAGATGCTGCCACGACAGAGCCGTCATGACAGGTAAGTTAACTTCACAGTTTTAAGCCAACATTTTTATATTTTCTGATTTTTTTAGAGAACTTAAATAAATAAAAGACACAACAATTAATAAAAATATGTACTTAAGACTCCATTAATGATGGAGGGTTGCCACCCCCAAACTCGAGGGTTGCATTGCCCTCAATGCAAAATGACAGAAAAAACAAAAATATGAAGCAAAGTACATCACAAAAGATAAAAGCAGGCAGCAATAAGAGGAAAATAAAAACTTAATTTTCAGTCGCTGTCCTCGCTGCTGCTGCTGACACGGATCTGACGGTGGCGTCTGGGCTGTGGAGGAGGCTGGGCAGGTTCAGGGGCAGGTTGCTCCACGACCTGGATGTCGGAGCTGCTACCGCTGAGAAAGTGGAAGCAGCATTGCGTCGGGTTTTCCTATAAGACATATTAGTGCAAGGGTTGTGAAGAGTAAAATGAAAGCAAATGAAAACTAAAAAGGGAGAACAAGTAAGAAAGATAGAAGTGAGTGAAAATGAAAATGAAACGGGGTTTTATAGCGGTCGAGTTGCTGCCCGTTTAATGCTGTAACGGCAGGCGTGAATAACGGAGCGGCAGATTGGATTTAGCGTGTCTGACGCGTCTGACACGCATTTATTCGTCTGTTACGCGTCTGCCGCACGCTTCTGCGTCTGTCGTGTCAGTCTGTTGACAGCCTGTCATATCCGTCCGCGGCGGCAGCCGAAACGACAGGTTTCCATAAATGGGCTTCAATGGGCTGATGGATGGGCGGTGGGCTTGGGTCACTTCTCCTTTTCTTCTTGACTCCTTTATTTCCTAAAAACATAAAAATAGAAAAACATTATTCGAATAAAATAAACCTTATTTCCTAATAATAAATAAGTAATAAAAATACTCTCTGTTCTATCGATGCTTGAGGGGTCGTTTCCGGTACTTCTTGAAGTCCATCTGTACCCTTCATCTGGTGATTTTTCTCATGGTGGGGGCTCCTTTCTTTCTCTTCCCTTTGTAGTCCATGAAGTCCTCCCTTCTCGGTAATGTTTCTGAGGGCATGAATATATGATTAGAAAAAATCAAATTTACATTCGGCCACAAACTTACCTTGTTTTTGTTGAATATTGTTGTGGTTGAATGTAGCCCTTGCTGTCGTGCCTGCTGCTGTGGCAGGCAGTTATTTTGACAGTCCGTTGGCAGGTTACTTTGCAGGTCAATGGGACATTGGTAAGTGCCATCACTCTCTATACTAAATTCTGTTGACCACTCGTAAATCTCCATCAGTAGAGACTTTGATGATTCTATGTCCACCGGCTTTGGTTCCTCTAATACCTGCAATGGAATTGGTGAGTTTTCATATAATTCAAAAGGTTCGTTTATTACCTGCTCATATTCCATCGGCGAGGCATTGTCATTGGGTAGCTCTTCTAGGTGGTCGTGCGAGTGCCATGACAGGGATGGATGTGTGCAATCTTGGTTAGGCATAATCGAGGTCGTGGGTTGAGAGTTTGCCTCTGATGTGGTTGCTGCTTCAGCATCAGTTGCTGTCGAGGCAGCAGTTGCTGCCAAGGCGGAAGTTGCTGTCGAGGCGGCAGTTGCTGTCGAGGCGGCAGTTTCTGTCGAGGCGGCAGTTTCTGTCGAGGCGGCAGTTTCTGTCGAGGCGGCAGTTTCTGTCGAGGCGGCAGTTTCTGTCGAGGCGGCAGTTTCCGCTTTGACTGGAGTTTCTGCCTCAAAAGTTTTTGCTGCCGTGACATTCTCTTGAATTTCACTAAGCATTGTCGCGGTGTTGCTCCATTCCGGCTCCTCGGTCATTGCCATGGCAGGTTGTTGCTCAGACTCATCATATGTTGGGTATTCCTTCACATGGGCATCTTCGTCGTCTTGCCTCAGGATTTCAGGTTCATCTGTGGCATGAATGAGGACTGGTCTGCTCAAGAGTTCATCCATCTTGGCGATACTTGCGTTCGTAGAGGCTGACACTTTTTGAGTGATTGCCAAGAAGGCTTGCAGTGTGTCTTCTAAGGATTTTGACTGCTCTTGAGGATGATGACATTGCCAGGGCAGGTCGGGTTCTGTAGCAAAACTGTTATGGTATAAAAAATTTTGTGGGTTTTGATCGTACCATAAAAAATTTTGCTGCTGCGGCATCGGCATTTGCTGCCCCTGTTGTTGCTGTGGCAGCATATCTTTACGGTAATTGCAAGAACTCTCCCACATCAATTCTCGAATGGTTTTTCCTGGCATGTTGATGCCCTTGGACCTGTATTTCACCTAAGTTTTTTTTTTGATAAAAATAGAAAAATAAAAAGAAAAAATTAAAAAGAAAAAGAAAAGAAAAGTGCAGAAGCTAGGGTAAGAGTGTGTTGCCAGTCCCCGGCAACGGCGCCAAAAACTTGTTGCGTGTAAAATAGTCTATCGCAATTGTAGTGCAAGTGTACACGACGCAAGTAGTAAAGTGATACGAAGTATCGGATATCGTCTCCATAGGGATTGGGCTAATGACTTCACCTTGTTTACTGCACGAAAGTAAAGGAAATAATTAAGAGTTGTCACGAGAATAATAAGGTAAAAACGTAAAATAAAGGATTGAGAAATCAAGATAGAGAGAATGGGCTGGTATTGAGTTGCTCAGTAGTGCAGGTATTGAACTGCTTAGGATTTCCAGTTCTGTCGTCGCGCCCGTCGCCGACAGCACCTGTCGCGGCGGCTGTCCGTTAGCTGTCGCGGCAGCGAACACTAACTCCGTACTTCAAGCTTGGCAAGAACCCCAGATTTGCCTTGCCCTATCCCTAGGCACAAGTCTGTCGATGATCACGTCTTTGATGATACCTCCCGGCGTGAATCGAAGGATGAATACCGATGTGTATGAATTCTTCCTTAGCCACTTAACCTCGCCCTATCCCTAGGCACGAGATGGTTCAACTATAAACTAGAGAACACGCTCTTATCTCTTTCGTATACTTAACTCTCCCGATGCTAAGTAAATGGATAACCTCACAATGCTCTCCCGATGCTCTTGCAAGATATTAAAACCAAGATAAAAGAACTTGAAGTTTATTTTATTGAACTTGAAAAATACTAAAACAAAGCAACCCTTGCAACTACTTTACAAAACAACCCGTAGCCCTAGGGGGAATTTAGAACATGTCGGTGACGGGTGGACGACAGGGGGGTTTAGGTTTCGGTTATGGGGTAATCGGTTTTGCCCTAGGTTTAATCTATACCCTTATATAAGCTTTGGGCTCAAGTTATCTAAGGTAACAAGGATTACAACTTTAATTAAAAGTAAGATTCTAATAAAGACTAAATCTCTAAAGTCTCCTACTTTCCAGCCGCATCCTTGTTTCTAGGAATTTCTTCTCCTTGAGCTTTGGCTTGACATATCTTTTGATCCGGGGCTTGGAAAAATATTTGGCTTCCACACGACAGACGAGCAGATTTTTCTCTATCTATCGAGATCCACTTTACTTTTCCTCTTCATAAGTCTGCTGTCACCTTGCTGTCACGACAGGTCCATGACAGGTTCGTCTTCTTCGGCTGCTTGTCCAGTTCAGCTCTTCTGCTTATCTGCCCTGCGCCTGCCTTCTCCGTCTTCTATGGCAGATACCTACAAAAACAGCCATTTTTAGTAGAATCTGTGCCTTTTAATATATTTGTGATGTTTTGCTGTAAACTGACCTAAATGCAATGAATAATGCTTGAATGCAGCAGAAATATGGGTTAAAAAGGGTGTAAATAATAGAACTTTTAAACACTCATCACAAGGCGTATTGGGCAGTCAAGGCAGTGAACATGGACTGGAAATAGGCTGGCAAAAAGAGACTACTAAATCTGATAGAAATGGAGGAATTCTGGCGAGAGGCATACGAGAACGCCAAGATGTACAAGGAAAAAAGTCAAAAAATGGCACGACAACAAGATCCAACGGAGGCAGTTCCTACCCGGGCAACAAGTGCTGCTGTTCAACTCCCGCCTTAAGTTATTTCCTGGGAAGTTAAAATCCAGATGGTCAGGACCATTCGAAGTAGTCCAAGCCTTCCCACATGGTGCCGTGACAGTAAAACCAGCAAATGAGGGGACATAATTCAAATTTAACCGGCAGTGATTAAAACACTATACATGAGATTCTGTCCCAAAAGAACAGGAAGTATTCACATTGGGGAACACCCACCCCAATGTGACATAATTTTATCTTTCCATATCTTTACCGCTTTAGTAGGTAGATTTTTAGGACTAGATTTCATCTTTTTCATTTTCTGTACCATTTATTCCCGTCTCACAATTAATTATACAAGTCCAAACCCTTAAGAATCAAGACATCTAAGCAAAGAAAAGAGAAACAATTCTAAGCCCATTGTCGTAACCCGCAGATGACGGCAGAGAACTCCTCCAAATCCTCTACACCATCTGACTAAGCCTAAGTCTTCTTCCCTTATACTTGTAATTTTCTATTTTTATTTTGTGCATTGAGGGCAATGCCCATCTCGAGTTTGGGGGGGATAGCTCTCACATCATTTTGTCTAGGCATACTTAGTAGCATATAAGTTGCATTGTACTTGCCTTAATGTGAATCGAAAGAGAAAAAAATTGTTACATAACTTGTGCCTATGATAGTTAGCCGATTACTTCTTTTCGAACCAATAAATAAATTGAACTTAATATGGGAAAAGCATGCAAAATGACTTGGATTCCTAAACTGTCAATCACTTCTGTTACGTGCTGAATTTTCCAAAACTGTCAATCACTTCTGTTACGTGCTGAATTTTCTAGAATATCTAATGAACACTGCCTGCTTTGTTTTTAGGATTCCTTGCAAAGTTCTAACAATGGTTTCCGTTAGCCACCGAGTCAGAAAACAGGAACAGAAAAATGCAGCACTGCCACGACAACAGAAAAAAAAGAAAAAGAAAAACAAAGAAACATTGTTGTTTACCCTAGAGGTGCCTACAACAGGCTCTAGGAAAAATCATGTGCAAGGACACTCTGCTGCTATCAAAGTCCATGAATCTAAATTTTTTGAAGTGACAGACAAATTAGCATGAGTGAATGAAAGTCTTCACGGGATGACTCTACTCTGTGGGTTCGAGGTTTTGTAGTTTGCTCCTATCTTAATTTCAGACCTAGAAGAGTAGTTGTGATAAGTTGAAGCCCTCATTGCCATGATTAAATATTATTCTTAACCGTGCTGTCTCGGCAGCAACCTTATAAATCATAACATCATCTTTGTTTATCTAGTTATTCTGCATATTCAGCATGTACACAGCTCTGCACACACTGCACTGGCATTATAGAAATTAATTATGGGTTATTTTCTTGCTAAGTTCCCTTCACTAATCTAATATAGGTGGCACGACCTTGAGGTACTAAATCAAGTTGAAAACAAGTTTTTCTTTCTGGTTAATATAAGGGCAAGTATGTTTAGGTTGCATTGCTTGAGGACAAGCAATAGTTCGGGTTGAGGGTGTGTAAAGTGTACGCAAGTTCTATATTTAATGGACATTCCATATCATATTATATTTGTTTTTGAGTGCATTTTAGGCATAATTAGGACCATGCATTGCATTTTACAGTATTTCTTTACTTTGCCATATTTTCTAGATTATCATTTATTTGGTAAAGAAAAGGTATTGTTTTAGTGTACTTTTGGTTTTAGGTACTAGAGACTAACAGAGGGAAAGAGGAGCTAAGGATGTGATGCTGAGGCAGCGAACCTAGGAGCTGTACTGATGCAGTTCTAGACAAAGACAACAGCTGCCGAGTAGCTGCCGCCGTCCAAGACAACAGACTATGGAGTTGGAGAACCGGAGTGCGATCTGTAGAGCAGAAAATCCTTATTCTATCGATGTTGTCCACTCAATTTTCCGACGTCTGTAGCAGCAACCAGAGCCGCCAAAGAAGGATCTCGAGATTACTTGTGGAGCAAGGCAACGTGATAAAGTCCACATTCAACTCAAAGAAGTCAGAGTTTAAATCCACATTTAATGTAAAAATCTACTTTGAAGACTTCTACTTCAAGAAGGACTAGACCTAGCTAATGCCTATATATATACCCATTGTAACTCTAATTCAAGAGAGCTTAGGTTTTCCTTAGGCATAGATTAGGTTTTCTTGCCGCCGACATGTTCTAAATTTCTCCTAGGGTTTGGGTTATGTTGTAATTATTTGTGAGAACGGTTGTTTAGGATTTCAAGTTTGTTTTTGCAAATAAAATTACAAGGTTTACTTATTCCATGTTCTTCATAGTTTTCGATTAAGGCGAAAGATTAGTTGAATTCTATCCATTTGTTCGGTATCGAGAGAGTCGAGCTCACTAAAGGAGTACGTACGATTTCATCTATAGACGGTGCGATCAATCTGGTCTAGACATAGGTTTAGGGTTTAAGGCGGCTAAAAGAGGACGAATCAACATTGCTATCTTTGCACGATTCACACCGCGGCTGGTATTATCTACAGTGGGCATCAAAAGAACTCTGACTTAGACATAAGCGGAGTCACTTTCGAATCGTTCTGCCGAGTTTGCCGCCGAGACACACTTTCTCTTTAATTACTTGTGTTTTTATTTTACTTTCTCTTTCGACCATCCAATTTAATTGTGCATTTACTTTTCTTGTGCAGGACTTACAACTCGAATCAAGCTGTCCAATCCATGTGGGAGACTATATCTTTTATACTATAACTTGACAGGAGTGTGCACTTGCGCTCATAAATAGAGAACACCCAAACGCTCTATAGCAGACAACCTCCAGCCGCTCGTCGGCTAGTTTGTGACTACTTGGAGGAGGATCTCAGAAGGCTAAACTCTAGCGTGATTGATCAAGAAATAGAAGAGAACCACTTCGAACTCAAATCAGTAATGTTCAACATGCTGAATACACTTGGACAGTTTGGAGGATCTGCCACTGAAGATGCCCGCCAGCACATGAAATCCTTCCTGGATGTCTACAAATCCTTCAAAATCCATTGAGTCCACCTTGACATGCTACGACTCATATTATTTCCCTATTCACTAAGGGATAGGGCAAAAACTTGGTTCAATAGTCTACCATCAGAGTCCATTGAATCCTGACAGAACTATACCGAGACTTCTTAACCTGATTTAATGCTATCAATCTAACTAACAAATTGCGGACTGACATTACTACTTTTCGACAAGCAGATGATGAACCGATATACGAGGCATGGGAGAGATATTGTGAGTTGCTGAATAAATGCCCCTCCCATGGATTTCCAGAGTGGACACAAGTATCTATATTCTACAATGGTGTAAACACACCAACGAGGATGATTTTGGATTCCTCTGCCAATGATACATTACTCGATTAGGAGCCGGTTGAAGCAATTCAAATATTGAATAGGATGTCCAAAAATGACTACAAGTTTCCTAACGCCCGCTGTGGAGGCATAAGGAGGCAGGCCACAACAAATGAGCTAGGAGCATCATATGCAGTTGCAACACAAATCGCTTAGTTGAAAAAGATGGTAGAAGCTATGTAAAGGCAGAATAATACCCAATAGGTTAAAGCCGTTGATGCCATTTGCGACTAATGTGGGGGAGACCATGAATCGTTCGAGTGCCAAAAGGGAACTGAAACCATCTGCTTTGTGGGGAACTTCAACAGAAACAACAACCCTACATCGAACACCTACAATCCAGGCTGGAAGAGGCACCCTAATTTTTCATGGAGTGACCCCAACAATGCTCTGAATCCGACTAACCAGACAAACCAATTGCAAGGATTCTAGCAAACTATGTTGTGGTAGCAGTCGCCGCAGCAGCAATAGGCAGCACCTAGTGCTTTAAAAGCAGACATTAAATGCCTTCATGACTCAAACAGGTACCTATATGTCTAACATGGATTCATTTGTTAAGAAAACTGAAGCTTTCATGGACAGGACCGAGATGAGAATGCAAAATCACGAGGCAACTTTAAAGTCACTAGAAACTCAAGTGGGACAATGTGCACAAGTCCTGAACACCAGACGTATGGGAGGATTTCCCAGCGATACTGAAGTCGCAAGGAGATCCATTCATGAACATTGCAAAGCAATCAAAACTAGGAGTGGGAAACAACACAAGGAACCATGTGCCGACGAACCAAAGGAGACAGAGCCAGCCACCACGGTAGACCCTGAAGCTACTGCCTTGGTAGAATCATAACCATCTATTCCGGCATCTAATTCTGCTGATATCCCAGATGAAACCAAAGAGGAAGCAGAAAAACCGAAATAGATTACACTCCCTTAAATCAGATTCCAATGCAAGGAGGGTATTGAAAATATTCGGCCACCTCCCCCATTCCCTTAGCAGTTGAAGCAGCAAAAGCGAGAGTACAAGTTTAAGAAATACCTGGACATTCTCAAACAGGTACACATCAACATACCCTTTGTCGAGGCCATAGAACAAATGCCAAATTATGCAAAGTTCCTCAAGGAAATGGTGTCAATGCGAGCAAGGATAGGGGGATACGAAACAATGTCCATGACAGAAGGTTGCATGGCAATATACTAAAACCGAGTGCCACCTAAACTAAAAGACCTATGCATCTTCCTCATTCCATACGCCATTGGAAACCATTACGAGGGGAAAGCCTTATGTGATCTTGGGGAAAGCATTAACTTGATGCCCAAATCGGTGTTTGAAAAGCTGGGAATTGGGAAAGCTCGACCTACCCCCGTCATGCTCCAGTTAGCCGGTCGCTCTTACGTGCATCCGGAAGGAAAAATTGAAGACATCTTGGTAAGTGTAGATAAATTTAATTTTCTGACTGGTTTCCTCATTTTAGATTGTGAAACAGATGAGCATGCACCAATCATACTGGGAAGACCATTCATGGCCACGGGCAGAACTCTAATTGATATGGAGAAGGGAGAACTGGCCATGAGGGTAAACGACCATCACATAAAACTCAATGTACTTCAGACCCTCAAGAAAGCAGATAGCAAAGAGGAGTGACAGCTGATCCAAACAAAAATGGAACTGCTTCTCGCATTGGATGCCCCCTGCCTTAGTAGTCATTGCATGGGCAGAGATTCTAAACACTGATGCAGCGGCTATTCAGACGATTGGCTTGACATTTACCTTGTCAGCCTGCCTGACAACTTCTTTGATGACACTGAAGAGGTAAACTGGACTGGTACTCGTCCAAGTAAGTACTTCGATCATCTTAAATATACAACGAAAGAGAGCACCATCGAAAAGCCATCTATTGAACAGCCGCCTAAACTGGAAATGAAACCTCGGCCTGAACAACTTAAATATGTTTACCTTGGACAGAATGATACTTTGCCCGTAATCATCTCTTCCAAGTTAATGCAGGAACAAGAATGGCAGTTAGTTACGATGCTCGGGCGGCATAAACAAGACATTGGATGGACAATAGATGACCTGAAAGGAATCAGTCCGGTAATTTGCATGCATAAGATCCTCTTAGAGGATGATCATAATCCGACAATTGATGCCAAAAGGCGGCTAAATTAGGCCATGAAGTATGTGGTGAGAAAAAAATAGTCAAGTGGCTCGATGCTGGTATCATTTACGCCATAACCGATAGCAAGTGGGTAAGCCCCGTCCAATGTGTGCCCAAGAAATGAGGGATGAAAGTCATCAGAAATGAAGACAACGAATTAATCCCAACCAGGACTGTGACCGGTTGGAGTGTCTGTATGGACTATCGAAAGCTGAATAAAGCTACTCAAAAGGACCACTTCCCCTTACCTTTCTTAGACCAAATGTTAGATAGTTTGGCTAGAAAACCTTACTACCGTTTTCTTGATTGTTGCTCAGGTTACAACCAGATTGCTATTGCCCCAGAGGACAAAGAGAAAACCACCTTCATATGCCCATACGGAACATATGCCTTTAGAAGAATGTCGTTCGGACTTTTCAACGCACCAGTAACCTTCTAACGGTGTATGATGGCCTTCTTCTCAGACATGGTAGAAGATTTCCTGGAAATCTTCATGGACGATTTTTTAGTCTTTGGGGAAAGCTTCTACAGATGCCTTGGAAACATGGAGAAAGTACTAGAAAGATGCAAAGAATCCAATCTGGTCTTAAACTGGGAAAAATGCCATTTCATGGTAGACGAGGGCAATGTCCTAGGCCATAAAATTTCCCGCCGCAGCATCGAAGTTGATAGAGCCAAAATAGATGTTATCGAAAAACTACCGCCACCCACCAATGTTAAAGGGATCAAGAGTTTTCTGGGATACGCTGGTTTTTATCGACACTTTGTTAATTTTTTTTCTAAAATCACTAAACATTTGTATTCTTTGCTTGAACAGGATAAACCCTTTAACTTCGATGATAAATGCACAGAGGCATTTGAGACAGTAAAGTAGAAACTTGTAGCACCTCCCATTGTAGCACCCCCAAAATGGACTATGCCCTTTCAAATAATGTGTGATTCCAGTGACCACGCTGTCGGGGTAGTGCATGGGTAGAGGAGAAACAAAGTCCTCCATGTCATATACTACGGTAGCAAGACGCTCAACGAGGCCTAAGTGAACTATACCACCACTGAAAAGGAGCTGTTGGAAGTAGTCTTTGCTTTTGATAAGTTCCGAGAATATATCCTTGGGGCAAAGGTGATAGTGCACACATATCACTTGGCCATCAAATACCTTTTCTCAAAGAAAGATGCAAAACCAAGGTTGATACGATGGATCCTCCTCCTGCAAGAGTTCGACATAGAAATCAAAGACAGAAAAGTGACAGAGAACCAGGTGGCTCGTCACTTGTCACGACTAGAGGGGAGACCTACAGATGCGACCGTATTCCAGGAAAACTTCCCAGAAGAGTAAATCCTAGTAAGGACCACATCAGACATCACAGCTGCCCAAGTAGCATCCGCCATAGCCGCCGCGGCAGACTCTATAGCAGCCAAGATAGACTCCACCACACCCTGGTACGCTGATATCGTAAACTTTTTAGTTAGTGGCATTTTTCCTCCTGACATTATTATTGGGACGAGCCTCTCCTTTTTAAACAATGTGCAGACCAAGAAATTCGGAGATACATACCCGAGGAAGAACATGAAATCTTCCAACATTGCCACAACTCACCATATGGAGGACATTTTGGAGGAACCAGAACCGCCGCCAAGGTTCTCCAATCAGGATTCTTCTAGCCGACATTGTACAAGGATGCCCACGCATACTACAAACAGTGTGATAGATGCCAGCGAAAAGGAAATATCTCAAGGAGAAACGAGATGCCATTACAGAATATCCTAGAAGTCGAACTATTTGATGTGTGGGGAATCGACTTCATGGGCCTGTTTCCATCATCCCGTGGGAACTAATACATATTACTGGCAGTAGATTATGTGTCCAAGTGGGTGGAGGCCATTGCTACACCAAAGGATGATTCCAAGACCATGTTTAATTTTCTCCAAAACACATCTTTACAAGGTTTGGAGTCCCCAAAGCCATAATAAGTGACGAGGGGAAACACTTTGATAATAAACTGATTGCCAAGGCATTAAAGAAATATGGTGTCACACATAAGCTTGCTACGACATACCACCCTCAAACCAACGTCAGGTAGGCTGAAATTTCAAACAAGAAACTGAAGAGCATTCTTAAAAAGGTGGTTAACCCATATAGGAAAGATTGGGCCCTTCGGATCCATGATGCATTATGGGCATATCGAACAACCTTCAAAACCCCACTGGGCATGTTACCTTATAGGCTGGTATATGGAAAAAGCTGCCACTTATCTGTCGAGATTGAACACAAGGCGTACTGGGCCATCAAGACAATAAACTTAAATTGGGAAAAAGCCAGGCAGAAAAGACTCCTGAACCTAAATGAAATTGAAGAATTTAGAGCTGTAGTGTACGAAAACGCGAGGATATATAAGGAGAAAACTAAGAGATGGCACGGCAAAAAGTTGTTGCCGCGGCAGTTCATGCCTGGGCAACAAGTTCTCCTTTTTAATTTTCGATTAAAACTATTTCCAGGAAAGTTGAAATCAAGATGGTCTGGACCTTTCGAGGTGGTCAAAACATTCCCACATGGTGCAGCCACCATAAAATCCAACAAAGATGGCCATGAATTCACAGTGAATGGGCAACAACTAAAGCACTATACAGGAACCCACACTACCAAAGACAAGGAAGTGGTTATGTTAGGAGACACATACCAATGCACTCCTAACATAGCCTAAATCATTTTTCTTTTTAGTTCTTAATTTTATGATTTAGGAATTAGATTTATTTTTCTGTTATTAGGATGCATATTTCCATTCAGCATTTATCGCAATTTATTTTTCCTTAATTTTTCAGGTTTGTTTCCAAGACTCTCTCATAACTTCACCTTCCCGCCAACAGCCGCCAAGGGCGGCCAAGCGCTTCAAAGTCCCAGCTCGACGGAGGATGATACTAGACGAGGACGACGACGAAGCATCATCTAAATCACCATCTATTAAGCTTTCTCAACCTCTTCTTTATTTTTATCTAATCTATGCTAAATTTTGTGTATGTAGGCTTGCATTGAGGACAATGCTCCTCTCGAGTTTGCGGGGGGGGGGGGGATTAGTACTCTATTATTTTCTTTTTCTTTTATTTTATGTTTTTTTCTATTTTTTTTAGTAGTTGCATATAGGTTCTAATGTAACATGCCTTTATTTAAAATTTAATGAAATCTTAGTTTGAGAAAAATTCTTGAGTTGTTTTTACCCGCCGCGGAAAATTACCCGCTTGGGTGGCAACCTTAGCATGTCTTTGGATTTACTTAGAATCCTACTATGATCTAAACATAAAGAAACACTCTTTGTGACTAGTTTGACTTTAGGACTTCTAGGAAACTAAGGTATTTCACCTAGTAAAATTGGGTAGAAGTTGATGTTAAAAAGAAAATATATATGTACTAGAGGTGCCCGAAAATTGGGTAGAACTTGATGTTAAAAAGAAAATATATATGTACTAGAGGTGCCCGAAACTGGCTCTAGGATAAGCTAGAGGTGCCCGAAACCGGCTCTAGCCAAAAAGGTGCTAAATGAAATCACTAGAGGCGCCTATCACCGGCTCTAGTGGTTTAAATCCTTTATTGTTTATTATGTTATAAATTGCAAAAGAAACTAGAGGTGCCTGAAATTGGCTCTAGCAAAGATAACTTTGAGGAAACCAAAGGGAATTAAGGTGCTTATCGGAGTTTACTTAGAAGCTGAAGAATCATTATTATAACAAGGACCGCACAAACTCACGAGATACATAGTTCGTTCTGGGTAAGTCCATTGTCATTCAAAAGGTTTCTATTAGGCGTAAATCTATATGGTATGAAAGGATTGCTCAAGTTATGTTCTCGAATAAGTTTATATATGATTTTAAGTTTTGACATGTTATTGTTAGATTGCATTTCTTGAGGACAAGCAACATTTCGAGTTTGGGGGTGTGTTAAGTGTGCAAAAGTCCTATATTTATGCCCTAGTTTAGCTCAATTATTGTTGTTCTTAAGTATAGTTTAATTGCATTTATTAGGAAAACATACGCTAAAATGCATAGATTAGATAATCTACCTTATTTGATGAACTTAATTGTATTTATATAAAAGATACAGCTCAAGTGCGTTTTCTCTCTGTGCGCAGGTACTCGCCCAGGCAGATGCCGCCGAGGCAGTAGAAAGGGCAGAAGAGGAGAAGCTGGAAATTGATGGAGGAAGCTATTGGACCATCTAGAGAGCTGATCGAGAACTGACAAAGAGGAGAGGCCCAGAATGAAGAGTTGTGCCAACCCCTGCACACGAACCCAGACCTCTACCGAGGCAGACAACAATATGCCCTCGAGGCAGCAACTCGAGGAAGGGTGGAAATATGCAAAGTGGTATGTGACTAAAAGAGCTCATGAAGCCTGTTTTGGAGACCACTTGCACGTGCATTGGATCCCAACAGACAAAGAAAAGTCATGGTCAAAGTCAAGGTGGAAAAAGTCAAACGGGAATCTTGGAAGATTTAATGTTAGATTTATTCTTTTAATGAGTTGTAATTAGATTCTTGTTGAGTGTGTAAAAGTTCTATATTTTACCCCTTATTTAACCCATATTTCTGCTGCATTCAAGCATAATTCATTGCATTTAGGTAAAGTTTCACATATACATCACATTTAGATAAAATAGCACAGTTGCTACTGATTTGGGCTACTTTTGTAGGTAGCTGCTGCGGCAGACTCAGGACAGCAAAGGAGCAGAGCTGGAACACAGGAATGGAGTCGAGAAGGAGGACGCTGCCGTGGCTACTGCCGTGGCAGCCAGGACGACAACAATGGTGAAGCGAAAAGTGAAGTGGAGCTCGACAGATAGAGGAATTTAAGCCTGTCTGTCGTGGACCACTCATATATTTTTATGAGCCCTAGATCAGAATGAAGGCCAAGCCCAAAGTTCAAGGAAGAAACCCAAAGCAAGAAAAGAGGATGAATTAAAGGCATCTACTCAGGAGATTTAGTCTTTAATTAAGTTGTACTTTAATTTAAACTTGTACTCTTACCTTATTAGAAAACTTGAACCCAAGGCCTATATAAAGGCATGTAATTCGACCTAGGGAAGGATATCTCCTCTCTAGCCGTCTTCCCCAAAACCCTAGTCGTTTTCCCCTACTCATCATGTTCTAAACTTCCCCTAGGGCTAAGGGTTGATTCTGTAAAGTAGTTGCAAGGATTGTACTGTTTTTAGGAATTTTCTGTTCATTGAATAAAACTCAAGTTTGCTTATTCTAGTTTTCAACATCTTGCAAGAGTATCGGAGAGCATTGCGAGATTATCTATTTACTTAATATCGAGAGGGTTAAACGAAAGGAATAAGTGTGGATTCTTCAGTTTATGGTTAAACTATCTCGGACCTAGGGATAGGACGAGGTTAAGTGGCTAAGGAAGAATTCAACAACATCGGTGTTCACCCTTTGATTCACGCCGGGAGGTATTATCCAAGACGTGTTCATCGATAGTACTTGGACCTAGGGATAGGACGAGTCACAACAGGGATTCTTGCCAAGCTTGAAGAACAGAGTTGTGTGATCGCTGCCGCGACAACAATAGACTGCTGCCGCGACAGGTGCTGCCGCAACAGGGACAACGACAGAACATGAATTTCTATACAGTGCAACACCTGCACTACCGAGCAAATCAATACCGGCCTATTTCTTAACCCTGAAAACTCCGTTATTTTATATTCAGTATTCTTCAATATTATTCCTCAATAAATTAAACTCTTTTCTTTCTCTCTTGTGCAGCAATCCAAGGATAAAGCTATTTCTAGTCCATGTGGATTCGACATCCGATACTTTGAGTATCACTTTACTACTTGCACCGTGTACACTTGCACTCTATTGCGATAGACTATTTTACACGCAACAAGTTTTTGGCGCCGTTGCTGGGGAATGACAACATATCTTTACCCTTACCTTTACTGCACCTTCTTTTAATTTTTCTGTTTCTATTGGGATTGTTTACGCTGTACTTTTTCACAAGGTTTTTCATTTGCTTATGCGTAGATCAAGACGAGGCAAAGAACCTGAGTACAAACTAGATCATGAAATCGAACGCTCGTGCAACCTCAGGAACCGAGTCCGTCTTTTGATAGCCAGAAACGATTATCTTGAGGAACAGTTAGAAGCAATGCATAACGGGAGAAACAATCCAAGGAATCCTGAAGATCCTCTCGTCGATGACGGGAATGGACGACCTGCTGCCAAGGCCGCACGTCGGTCCTTCCGTGATTATATGATCAACGATCATGTGGAATTCGAGACCACCTTGCCAGATGTAAAAGCTGAAAATTTTGAGCTGAAACCTGTGATGGTCAGCATGATCAATTCCGCTGGCCAATTTAGTGGTGCTGCTACAGAGGATGCCTGAGAACATCTGAAAATGTTCCAAGAAATCTGTGGATTTTTTAGATTACCAAGAGTAAATCCGGAGATACTGAGGCTCCCGTTATTTCCTCATTCACTGAGGGACAGAGCGAAAACTTGGTGGAATAAACTAACGCCGGGTTCAATACGAACTTGGACGGATCTCACTCGTGAATTTTTATCTCGTTTTAATCCTTCCCATTTATCTGAGCGATTACGTAATGAAATTGCTACTTTTCAACAGGAAGATGACGAGCAAATGCACGAGGCATGGGATAGGTTTACCAATCTTCTAAGGAATTGCCCGATGCATGGATTCCCTGTATAGAATCAAGTCATCAAATTCTACAATGCTGCCAACACACACACCCAGATGAGAATAGATTCAACATCAAATGGATTATTGTTGGACAAAGATCCAGACGAAGCTATGGTAGTATTGAAAAATCTAGCAAAGAATGAAGAGCAATTTCCCACAGTGAGAAGATGTAAACGAGTGCTAGTTGTGAAAGACTATGAAGCTGACAATTCCCTAAAGACACATGTTGTGTACCTCACAAAGGCAGTAGAAAATTTACTAAAGAAATATTCAAAACCAGTCTACTCTGTAGAAGAGGTATGTGAAACTTGCAGTGGGAATCACAGTTCGGAAGACTGCCCGTTACAGCTAGAGGAAGGGATGTATGTTGGAAACTATAACAAGCCGAGAAATTACGACTCCAACAATTACAATCCCAACTGGAGGAAAGACCCCAAGTTCTCCTGGAGTAACCCAAACAATGTAATGAATCCTCAAGTACAGAACAACCAAAACTAGGAGGCACCCAGAATCCTAACACGACAACAAGTACAATAGCAGCCGACAGCCGCACCTAGTATACTGGAGCAGAATTTGGCCACATCATATCACAGACATGAGCTTACATAGCAAACATGGATCACTTCGTCAAGAAGACTGATTCATTCATGGACAAAATAGAGATGAGAATGACTAACCATGAGGCTACACTGAAATCACTGGAAACACAAATGGGCCAGGTTTCCCAGCATATTAAGCCAAGACAAAACGGAGGATTCCCTAGTGATACTGAGGTCGCTAGACAACCCATACATGAGCAGTGTAAGGCAATTACAACTAGGAGTGGGAAACAACTGCAAGGGCCGGAGATGAAAGCCAAACCAATTAAGGAACCAGCCCTAGAAACACTTGCCGCGAATACTACCCCGACAGAAGAAGAGAACTCTGTTGCCGACATACCTGTCACGGCAGTAGAAAGGACAGAGGAGAAAGACAAAGATCCTGAAGAACCTAAGCCTCCTCAAATCCGAATACCATGAGAGGGACGAATTGAAGATTACCATCCTCCACCTCCTTTTCCACAGCGGTTACAAAAGCAGAAACAGGAGTACCAGCTCAAAAAGATCTATGATATTTTTAAGCAGGTTCACATCAACACACCGCTGTTAGAAGCCATCAAGCAGATGCTCGGTTATGCGAAATTTCTCAAGGATGCTATGTCGAAAAAATCCAGACTTGGGGAATTCGAAACGGTAAAAATGACAAAGGGATGCATGACTATCTTGCACAGGTATCCACCCCAGAAGAAGAAGGATCCTGAGAGCTTCGTCATACCATGCATAATTGGTGATAAATTCGTGGGTAAGGCACTTTGTGATCCGGGTGCTAGTATTAATTTAATGCCAAAATCTGTGTTTCAGAAATTAGGTATTGGACGAGCACGGCCGACAACAGTCATGCTGCAGCTGGCAGACCGCTCTTACGTACAACCAGAAGGGAAGATCGAAGATATTCTAGTAAGAGTGGATAAGTTCATTTTTCCTGCTGACTTTCTTGTTTTAGACTGTGAAGCAGATGAGAATGCACCAATCATCCTGGGGCAACCCTTCCTAGCCACATGCAGATCACTGATTGATGTAGATAAGGGAGAACTAACAATGAGAGTAAATGATCAAGAGATCAAGCTCAATGTTCTCCAAGCGATCAAACATGCTGATACGGAAGAAGAATGCAAGGCCATCACTGATGTAATCCTTGACCAACCCAGCATCAGGTTGAGCTGCCATGACATCAAGTTTGGTCACTGCCACAGAAGCCATCTGGAAGACTGTCACGGCAGCAATGGCGACAACAACTCCTCCGATACTGACATATCTGACACTGAAGATCAGGAGGAGGTAAATTTGATAGATAATCATCCAGGTAAGTTATTCGAGCCCTTAAATTATACCTCGAATGAACATATAATCCAAAAGCCTTCAAGTGTATAACCACATGTTTTAGATCTTAAGCCCCTGCCAGGGCAGCTTAAATATGTTTTTCTTGGTTTAAATGATACGTTGCCCGTAATCATCTCTTCCAAGTAAATGCAGGAACATGAATAACAGTTAATTAGGATGCTGCAGCAGCACAAAAAGGCTATTGGATGGACGATAGCTGACATTCAAGGCATCAGTCTGGCATTATGTATGCACAAAACTCTACTAGAGGATGATCACATGCCGACCATTGATGCCCAAAGACGTTTAAACGATGCTATGCGAGAAGTGGTGAGAAAGGAGATCATCAAATGGCTCGACGCTGGAATAATTTATGCCATCTCAGATAGTAAGTGGGTGAGCCCAGTGTAGTGTGTCCCTAAAAAGGGAGGAATAACCGTGGTGACAAATGAAGAGAACGAACTAATCCCAACCAGGACTGTGACCGGTTGGAGGGTTTGTATGGATTACCGGAAGCTTAACAAAGCTACCCGGAAAGATCGTTTTCCCCTACCTTTTATTGATCAAATGCTTGATAGATTAGCGGGGAAACCTTATTATTGTTTTCTTGATGGTTATTTAGGGTACAACCAGATAGCTATTGCACCGGAAGTTCAAGAAAAAATGACCTTCACTTGCCCATATGGCACTTACGCTTTTCGGAGAATGCCATTTAGCCTATGCAATGCACCAGCAACCTTCCAAAGGTGTATGATGGCGATATTCTCTGACATGGTGGAGGACTTCCTGGAAATATTCATGGACGATTTTTCCGTCTTTGGGGACAATTTTGAAGGCTGTTTAGGTAACCTACAGAAGGTGCTTGAAAGATGCGAGAAAACGAATTTGGTCTTAAACTGCGAAAAATGTCACTTCATTGTAACCCCCTTAACCCGGCCTAGACGGTTGACCCGAATTAAGAAAGTCACACGGGGAAAACCAAAGTCAACCCGAAAGTCAACCTTGATTAACGACCCTTTTTTTCTTTTTAAACATGTCTAGATGCACGTTAACCCTAGTTATGATCACATAAACAGTATACTCAAAGATCATAACCATCAGAGATCAATCAGGGACTCAATTGCACAAATTACAACTTTAGAGACCAAACTGAAAATACTGAGAATTACAGGGATTTAACCCAATTAAAAGTTACCAATATGAAATTAGTCATGTTTCATGCTTCACTGCCAAATTTCAGCTCAAACGGACTACTCAAACTCAACCAATTGCAAAAACAAGATTCAGGACCAAAACGCAAACATTTTGAAACATATAACTGCCAATGTCAGCCCCCAACGGTCATACGTTCTGAAACGGGAGACAGCCTGTTTCGAAACGCGGGGCCGTTCCGCAACGCGTACCGAAACGGGGGTCTGGCAGTAGCACTTCCGTTCCGAAACGGGTCCTCTCGTTTCGAAACACCTTGGCCTTTTCAGGTCCCTGTTCCGAAACGGTAACACGCGTTCCGAAACGCCCTGCCCAGATTGCAGCAACCCTGCTGGTTAAACTCACTTTTGACCCACCGAACATGCTCCGATGGCAACCAAAACACACCAGCAAACCATTCAACATACAAGAGATATATATGCATCAAGAACTAGATACATGACCACCCCTACGTGCATAAACTCATTAAACACATTCAATGCTCATTCATGCTTTTAAAACAAGAAGCATAGCATATCAATATAAGCATAAGGAGATTCAAACGTTGCAACATTAAGCCACATGATTCAACATCATAAACCAAACTTGTTCAACATACACAATCTCCTTAAACATCAACATAAGAGATTCTTTCCCCCCATTGCCTTTATTAACTATAGCTATTAACCGAGACATACATCTCACTTGGAGTACTCCTTGAATCCCTTGCTCCTCGCTGTCCAAACTTCACTTATCTGCATTGATGGACAAAAAGGAGCGTAAGCACATAATGCTTAGTGAGGAATGCTCAAAACCAAAATACCATCAATGCAGCGAAACATAAAACCACTTTTAAAACAACTCGATTTCATAAACCCAAGCATTGTTTGAAAACCCTTTTCAACAACAAGCTTAAAACATGCATTGCTCAAACATGAAAACCAACCCTTAGCTTAGAAAGCTAAGTAAACCTTTTCAAAGCACAAACTTGCAATACCACCAATTTAACCATACCATGCATAAACATCATATGCAAAGTTAAATTCAAAACCTTGGAAATCACTTCCAATTCACATCATACCTTTCTCATACTCGATTAACACTTTAAAGCAAGAAACCTTTAAAATCATTTCCTCATTCATTATAACTCATGCATTAAACAAATGCAACAAATGAACCATAACATCAAATTTGCATCTCATGCCTTTAAAAACAAGTCTTAGCAAGACCTCAATGCACTAAAGAGATTTCATGCACACATGCACCATTCTCAATGGATAATCAACACTTGTTCAAACCAACAAGTAAACATGCATTCATAATACATTATACACTTCACATGCAACCATGCATCATCTCAAGCATCTCATGCTTCATTAAATTCAAGAGCATTATATTGGCTTCCAAGTGATCAACCAAATCCACTTTTCAACTCAACATCCAATCGGATACGCGGATCACAAGCGTTGTCCCCACGCTTCATACACACTACCAATCCAAGGCCCTCCAAATGGACTTTTAAACACCATTTGACCTTACCGTTCACAAGGTTCCCATGTATGGACTTTTAATCACCATACAACCTTAACATTCACAAGGTTCCCATGTATGGACTTTTAAACACCATACAACCTTAACATTCACAAGGTTCCCATGTATGGACTTTTAAACACCATACAACCTTAACATTCACAAGGTTACCATGTATGGACTTTTAAACACCATACAACCTTAACATTCACAAGGTTCCCATGTATGGACTTTTAAACACCATACAACCTTAACATTCACAAGGTTCCCATGTATGGACTTTTAAACACCATACAACCTTAACATTCACCGATTGGTAGTTGTATAACATCACTAACGAGATCCGGGACACCCTACACAAGATCCACACATGGACTTTACACCACCATTGTGATCTTATCAAGCACAAGGTTCCCATATATGGACTTTTAACCACCATATAACCTTTGCTTACCCAAGGTCCTCGAATGGGAATCTCAACCTCCATTATGACCTTAACCATCTCGTTAGGATACTTGGATGGAGTTTACCGGTTCACTCTTAACCACTCCACATCCAAGGCGACTTAATTCACGGTACACCCAATCCTATAGCCGGCTAACTATATCCGATCAAAGTAACCAAGAACCACTTACATCACTTGCCAATATAACCATCTTACCACTTTGATCCATTGATTCACAAGCATAACCATAATGCAAGAACCATCATTTACCTTAACCAAGAACCAACCATGGGCTTTCAAACACCATGTTGTTCTTAAATACACAAGGCTCACATAAGGACTTTCAACCACCTTTGTGACCTTAAACATCACCTTTCCACATGCATCATTATCAACAATATTCCACTGTTTTAAAGCATCACACAAAGCCATTAAACAACATGCAACACTATGCATCAATTCACAATTTCAATGTACAAAACCAAGGATCTCTTACCTTGAGCATCCTTCACATATGGCTTTCAAAACCAGCATTAAACCATGCTAAAATATGCTTTCAAAACAGAATTTAAAACATGCAAATCACATGCATAGCAACCATCAATCACAATTGCTTGAAAAGCCAATTCACAACACAAATCAAGAGCGGAAATCCGTTTACTTACTCTTGAGCTTAGCAAAGTTGTTTAGACTTAAACTAAGCTCCCCAAAACCTTCAAACCTTGGTTTAAAAGCTGAAAACCCAACTTCACTCACCGATACACAAAACAAGGCTAGCCAACAAGCCTTCCAAGCATCCGAAACCTTCCACACCACCTCTAATGCTCACGGATCGATCTCCCCTGTTTCAAACACATATCATCAGAGGATTAATGCATCATAATGCACTAAAAACACCAGCAACACAACTAAACTTGCTGCCCATAGCAAAAACCACAATTCGGCTACCAAACACAACCGAAATCACCTCCAAACACTTCTAAAACTTAGCCCAGCCAAGATCCACCACTTCTAACCATTTTTAAACCTCAATTAACATCCAAAATGATCACAAACACGTCCTTATACCTCCAGGTATAACAGATCGCCAAGATCACTCCAAAAACAACCAAAAACTCAAGCAAAACTTAGGAAATTCAACCTATTCGGGTTTGCATTGATTAAACCTCAATTTCTCATCAAATTAACATTCAATTAACATCAATTTAACACCTCAACACACTGCCCAAACAGATCATACGAAAATTTCACCAAAATCAAGCAAATCTTGCATTTTAAAGCCAAAATCAAGATTCCAATTGCAAAACCTTTAATAAATCATAAATCAAGGATTGAGAACTTGGGAATTTCAGCAAAGAACTTGAAGTTCAGAGGAGAAGGACGTTCTTACCTCCAAACTTGAGTTTCTCCCTTTTTGGAACCAAAATCTTGAAAATCCAAGTAGCAAATACAAAGGTTTTGTTGAAGGATTGATTAGAAATCAAATGAGGATTGAAATATGATATTTAGGTGACAAAAATCAGAGGAAAAGATCTGGAGAGAATGTGTTTGGTTTGAGAGAAAAGATGAGAGAAAATGGAAAATGGAAAATTTGGAAAGTTAGTTAGAAATGACAAAAATATCTTTCCCTCCTTTTTACTTTTATTTTAAACCATCAATAAATCATTTAATATTCTAGAAAATCTGGAGAAACTCCCCTTTGGGTAAATAGCTCCTTAAGGATTCAAAGTTTCAGTCCTTTTTAAAACAGTCACACAGTTTTCAAAAATTACATTTTGGTCACTAACCCAAAATGTCACCCTTCCAAACCTCATTTTGCAAAATTGATTTCACAGTTCACTTATATATATTAAAAGAGGATTTTAGAACATTTTTCCATATTTTTAATGCAACCCGAACTAGGCTTTCCTAAAAATTACCTTTTATATTCGAACCGCAACTCGACCGGTCCGGTCCGAACCCAAAACTTCTAAGCCCAAAACCGGGGCGTTACATTCATGGTGGATGAAGGGATAGTCCTAGGCCACAAGGTAAGCTGCCGCGGCATAGAAGTCGACAGAGCAAAGATAGAAGTCATTGAAAAGCTGCCGCCACCCACCACAGTCAAGGGAATTCAGAGTTTCTTAGGGCATGCTGGGTTTTATCGAAGGTTTATTGCAAATTTATCGAAGATTACCAAGCCTTTATGCCACCTACTGGAACATAATCGTCCCTTTGACTTCAATACTGAATGTACTAAGGCATTCAGAATCCTAAAAGAAAAGCTGGTAACAGCCCCGATTGTATAGCCACTAGACTGGAAACTTCCATTTGAAATTATGTGTGATGCCAGTGACTATGCAGTAGGGGCAGCACTTGGGCAGAGGAAGGACAAGCTGTTCAACGTAATTTATTACGCCAGCAAAACACTAAACGATGCCCAAGTAAATTACACCACAATAGAAAATGAACTGTTAGCAGTGGTGTTCTCGATTGACATGTTCCGTTCATACATACTTGGGACGAAGGTGGTGGTCCATACCGATCACTCAGCACTGAAGTATCTGTTCGCTAAAAAAGACGCAAAACCTATACTGATACGTTGAATTCTGCTACTGCAAGAGTTCGACATTGAAATCAAAGATAAAAAGTGGACAGAGAACCAAGTTGCAGACCACTTGTAAAGATTAGAGATGGGAAAAAGTCTACCGACAGAAAAGACCCACAAAATGGAGACTTTCCCTAACGAGCAGCAGTTTGCTGCCACAAGCACTGCTGCAACAGCCATGGCAGCAGGTAAGTTTTCTGAACTTCCTTGGTACGCTGATTTTTTAAATTACATTGTTAGCGTAGTATTCCCTCTTGAACAAAATTACCAAGCAAGGAAGAGGTTCCAAAATGATGCAAAACATTATTATTGGGACGAACCTCTTCTTTTCAAACTCTGTGCAGATCAAATTAACAGGATGTGTATACCACAGGATGGGCAAGAAGTTGTGCTTCACCATTGTCATGGTTCACCTTATGGAGGACACTCGGGTGGAAACAAAACTGCTGCCAAGGTTTTGCAATCTGGTTTTTATTGGCCCTCATTGTTCAAGGATGCCCAAGCCTTCTACAAGAGCTGTGACAAGTGCCAACGAGCTGGGAACATCTCAAGAAGACATGAGATGCCACTACAAAACATCTTAGAAGTCGAAATCTTCGATGTATGGGGGATTGATTTCATGGGACCATTCCCAACATCATGTGGGAACCTCTACATCCTACTGGCAGAGGATTATGTATCCAAATGGGTTGAAGCAATCGCCACACAGAAAAATGATGCCAAGACTGTCCAGAGATTTCTGCACAAAAACATTTTCTCTAAGTTTGGCATACCTAAGGCGATCGTCAGTGATGAAGGGAGACATTTCGACAATAGGGTAATCGCTGCTGCCTTGAGAAAATACGGCGTAAAGCACCAGATTGCAACATCATATCACACTCTAACCAATGGCAGGCTGAAATATCCAACAAGGAAGTAAAGAACATTCTTGAGAAGATGGTTAAACCTACTCGAAAGGACTGATCTTTGCACCTCAATGATGCACTTTGGGCCTATAGAACAACATTCAAGACACCATTGGGAATGTCACCCTACATGCTTATATATGGGAAAACATGTCATTTACCTGTCGAGATAGAACATAGAGCTTACTGGGCTATCAAGGCAGTAAACATGGACTTAGAAAAGGCAGAACATAAGAGGCTACTTGACTTGAACGAAATTGAATTAATTCGGGCAATGGCCTACAACAACACAATGATTTACAAGGATAAAACCAAAAGGTGGCATGACAAGAAGTTGCCGCCAAGATAGTTCTGCCCAGGGCAGCTTGTGTTGTTGTTTAATTCTAGTTTGAAACTTTTCCCAGGAAAGCTCAAATCTAGATGGTCCGGCCCTTTCCAAGTTGTGCAGGTTTTCCCCATGGTTCCATCACGATCAGATCCTTAAAAGACGGGCACCAATTCAAAGTGAATGGACAGAGACTAAAGCATTATCAGGGACTGAAGCCCCAAGGATGCAGGAAGTGGTTACTCTAAGAGATGCCCCTCCAGGCATCCCTAGTTTAACTTAATTTTAATTTTTCTATTTTATTTTTCTTTTATTTAATTATTAGGAATTAAGAGTTATTTTATTTTTAGGAACTAAAGTTTTATTTTTATTATTTTTAGGAAATAAGGGAAACAAGGAGAGGAGAAGAAGTGAAACAACCCACCATCTCAACATCAGCCCAAAAAGCCCAACGGAGGAGTCTGTCGTCATAGCTTGTCAATAGCTGTCGCGACAGACACAGAAAATATAGCATGTCACCACGCTGTCGCGGCAGACACGCAAACGCGTAACAGATGCGCAGCAGACACGGAAACGCGTAACGGACGCATTAGAAACCGCGTAACAGCTAGCCTCGTTATTCGCGCATGCCGTTACAGCTCTAACGGGCAGAAACCATTCATCTATATAAACCCCATTTACTATTAATTTTTCATATCACTTTTACTCTCTCAACTTGCTTTCTCTCTAGATCTCAAATTTCTTTTTATCTTCCACAACCTTGCAACTATGACTACCAGACATACTCGTAGAAGTGCTGCCTCCAGCTCTGCGGCATCAGTCAGCACACCCAGCCACAGTGCAATCCCAAACCGCTTTGCATCCACAGACTCCGCCGATAGATATTATCGCTAGAGGGTTTCTTTTCACCAAACGCACGGACGACCTTGGGCTCAAACCTTTCATCGCCCGAAAAATCAAGGCCCTCAAATGGCAGATGTTTACTGCCCAACCAGATGAGATGAATGTCACATTAGTCCGAGAATTTTATGCTGCCGTCGACAGCAAGGATACCAAGACCGTGATAGTGCGAGGTAAAGAACTTAGTTTTGAGCCTGCTTACATCAACACCCTCTATGGCCTCTATATCAGTAAGAAGGAGAACGAGCACAAGAGATTCGTCAATAGTCTGTCGCCGGTAGACTATGATACTGTGATGGCAGAGGTAACGGAGGAGGGGATAGAATGGAACACCGACCCTAAGCATCGGTGGACGGTGAAACGAACTCAACTCACTCTCGAGGCGAAATTATGGAACCACTTCATTAAGAAGAGAATCATGCCTTTCTCACATAACAGCACGGTCGACCGACCCAGGTTAGCACTTGTCCATTCCATTCTTAATGAAAGTCCTATTAATGTCGGCAAGTACATAAGGGAGGGGATTTCGGAATGTGCTCTTCAACCGTCGGGACCTCTTGTCTTCTCGTATCTCATCACCGAAATCTGCCGAGGCCACAACGTCCCAGAAATCGCCGAAGACTTCAAAGTCCGAGGGAAGGGATGGACGGAGCGCTACATTTTCAGCCTTATGGAACTAAAGGCAGCAACACCGCTCTCTTACTTCAACCAATCTGCCGTAGCAGAGGAGCCGACAAGCACCAATCAGCCTGAACCTGCTGCCGCAAAGCAGCACCAGCCCCTCTAGTAGATGCCTCCACTCAGATTCTGGCCACACTTAAAAAGATGGAAGAACGACAGCTTGGTCTGATGAGTTTCGTCAGAGACTTCACGGCAGCGACATTACATTTTATTCACAATAATTTAAATTTTGCAAATGTACAATTTCCTGCCTTCCTGGAGCAATACTTTGCTGCCCCGACACCTACACCTACACCCACACCAAAAACACCATCTGCTGCATGTACTCCAACTCCGGCCGCGACAACTGAAGGCGGCAGCCACACTGCCACTACTTCCGCTAGAGGTGAGAAAAGAAAGGAGCCACTGCCAGAACTCGAGGACGACTACTTCGCAGGGTTCTCCTCTTCATCCGTCTGGCAGGACTCTGATGGGGAGCCCTCTGTTGCTAGAAACCTTTCAAAGGAATTCACTCCTATGAAAAGGCAGAAGCCCAACCAAACTGGTGAAGGACCATTCGGCCAGGGAAAGGCCGCCCGCAGCAGCAGCAACAACAGCAGTAGCTCCGAATATGAGGTGCAAGTGCTGGAAAAGCTACCCCAGATCTCGCCCACTCGTATCCAGCCGCTAAGGGAAGCCAAGAAGAAAACTACCTCCGCCTCTCCTAGCACTCTTCCGGCTCCTGCCATGAAGTTCTCTGCCCGTCGGTAGCTACAAATCAGCAGCAGCAACGATGACAACTCCTCAAATTAAGTTTCTATCTTATATTTGTTGTCTTGCTGTTTTATTTATATTGTGATGTATTTTGTTTTTATTTCTTTTTCATCCATGTCATCATGCATTGAGGGCAATGCAACCCTTGAGTTTGGGCGTGACATCCCTCCAGTAATGAAGTGTCTTTTAGGTTTTAAAATGGTGTCTAAGTATTAGTTATTATTCAGTTTATTTTTGTCAAAAAACTGGATTAAGTCTTTGAACTGAACTTACTTGCCGCGACATACACTGTCGTGGCAGTGCCTTTAGGACATTTTTAGGAACAGTTTAGAGCCTTGCTATAGTTCTGATCTTTAAACACCTTTTGTGACTCTTATGCTGTCTAGACTTCTGCTGGTAAACTAGAGTAGAAAAGCTTAACACTTGAACATGCCCCTAGAGGTGCCTAACACTGGCTCTAGGAAAAGAAAATAAGAAAATTTAGACTTAATACCCCTAGAGGTGCCTAAAACCGGCTCTAGGAAGTTCTCTAGAGGTGCCCAAAAACAGGCTCTAGTAAACTTAAAATAAAAAAAAAGCATCAAGGGTCAGAAAAAAACTAAAAGAGCCTAAGAATTGCCTCCAGAAAAAATTGAATTGGCATAAACTCAAGTAAGTAGCTTAACTATTCTAGCAAACTAAAAGAGTCTAGGCACATATTTGTTCCCAAAACATGCACACACCACACGAGATCTATAACATGGTTCCGAGTAAATCCAGAATTGTCCGAAAAGGTGTTGTCTGTGATAGGGCATGTGAGGTAGGTAATGAAAAGTTCACTGATTTAAGCCAAACAAAAATTTTTAGTTAGGTCACATTTGCTTGAGGGCAAGCAAAAACTTGAGTTTGGGGGTGTGTTGAGTGTGTAAAAGTTCTATATTTTACCCCTTATTTAACCCATATTTCTATTGCATTCAAGAATAATTCATTGCATTTAGGTAAAGTTTCACATATACATCACATTTAGATAAAATAGCACAGTTGCTACTGATTTGGTCTACTTTTGCAGGTAGCTGCTGCGGCAGACTCAGGACAACAAAGGAGCAGAGCTGGAACACAGGAACGAAGTCGAGAAGGATGACGCTGCCTGGCTACAACCGTGGCAGCTAGGACGACATCAATGGTGAAGGGAAAAGTGAAGTGGAGCTCGAAAGATAGAGGAATTCGAGCCGTTCTGTCGTGGACCACTCCTATATTTTTCTATGCCCTAGATCATAATGAAGGCCAAGCCCAAAGCTCAAGGAAGAAACTCAAAGCAAGAAAAGAGGACGAATTAAAGGCATCTACTCAGGAGATTTAGTCTTTAATTGAGTTGTACATTAATTTAAACTTGTACTCTTACCTTATTAGAAAACTTGAACTCAAGGCCTATATAAAGGCATGTAATTCGACCTAGGGAAGGATATCTCCTCTCTAGCCGTCTTCCCCAAAACCATAGTAGTTTTCCCCCTTCTCATCATGTTCTAAACTTCCCCCAGGGCTAAGGGTTGATTCTGTAAAGTAGTTGCAAGGATTGTACTATTTTTAGGAATTTTCTGTTCATTGAATAAAACTTCAAGTTTTCTTATTCTGGTTTTCAACATCTTGCAAGAGTATCGGGAGAGCATTGCGAGATTATCTATTTACTTAATATTGGGAGAGTTAGGTATACGAAAGGAATAAGTGCGGGTTCTCCAGCTTATGGTTGAACTATCTCAGACCTAGGAATAGGACGAGGTTAAGTGGCTAAGGAAGAATTCAACAACATCAGTGTTCACCCTTTGATTCACGTCGGGAGGTATCATCCAAGACGTGTTCATCGATAATACTTGGACCTAGGGATAGGACGAGTCACGGCAGGGATTCTTGCCAAGCTTGAAGAACAGAGTTGTGTGATCGCTTCCGTGACAACAACAGACTGCTACCGCAACAGGTGCTGCCACGACAGGGACGACGACAGAACAAGAATTTCTATACAGTGCAACACCTGCACTACCGAGCAAATCAATACCGGCCTATTTCTTAACCCTGAAAACTCTGTTATTTTATATTCAGTATTCTTCAATATTATTCCTCAATAAATTAAACTCTTTTCTTTCTCTCTTGTGCAGCAATCCAAGGATAAAGCTATTTCCAGTCCCTGTGGATTCGACATCCGATACTTTGAGTATCACTTTACTACTTGCGTTGTGTACACTTGCACTCTATTGCGATAGAATATTTTACACGCAACAATTCTAACTAGGACTCCTGCCCTAAACTAACTTAGACCTAGGCTCCCCCTATAAATGTAAATCGACTGGAAGGAGAAAAACACAATTGAGATTAGAGAAAAACCCTTCTTCTTTTCAGAAAATACCCCTGTGCCGCCATCTCCATTTTGTTCTAAACCTTTCCTAGGGCTAAAGGTTTGTTGCGTAGTAGCTGTGAGAGTTTTGTTTGTATTTGTATATGTTTTAGTTTTTGCAATAAAATTCAAGGTTTGTTTACTCTTGGTTCTTCATTGTGAGCAATCTTTATCAGGAGAAGAGGGCATCAATCTATTTGTTCAATATCGGGAGTGTTGGACTCACGAAACAAGTAAACACGGTTTTATCCAACCATAAGATAAAGCTACTTCGACTTAGGGATAAGTTAGAAGTTCAGCGGCTAAGAGAGGATTCATAATCGGTTGGTGTTCATCCTTAGATTCACGCCGTGAGGTATTATCCAAGACATGCTCGCAAATAGTACTTCAAGCTCAGGGATAAGAGGAAGTCATTAAAGGGAGCCTTGTCAAACCTTGAATCATCTCTTAACTACCCAGGCAGTCACATTGGTCTCTGCCAAGGCGGCCTTCTGCCGAGGCATACTGGTGGGCGGCTACCGAAAGTTGTTAAGTTGATCTGCAAAACATTACCGAGACAATGCATCCAATCTCCACACTACGAAGCATTCCAATACCGGCCCATTCTCTCACTCTGATTTCTCAATTTATTTTATTTGCTTTAGTTTTAGTTTTAAATAAATCCAAACAACTTTTAATACTTGTGTTTTTATTTTTATTTGTGCAAAAAAGTGAATTCCGAAGGTTGTAACAATCCATGAGGAGACAATATCTTAAATATTATAACTTGGCACCGTGTATACTTGCACGCAATTTGCGCATCACTTTTGTAACCCCCTTAACCCGGCCTAGACGGTTGACCCGAATTAAGAAAGTCACACGGGGAAAACCAAAGTCAACCCGAAAGTCAACCTTGATTAACGACCCTTTTTTTTTCTTTTTAAGCTTGTCTATATGCACATTAACCCTAGATATGGTCATTCAAACAACATACCAAAAGACATAAACATCAGAGATCAAACAGGGACCCAATTGAACAATTAACAACTTTAGGGACCAAATTGTAAAATCTGATAAATATAAGGACTTTACCCAAATTAAAGTTACCATCTTGAAAGTAATCGTGTTTCATGCATCTCTGTCAAATTTCAGCTCGAACAGACATACCGAACTCATACAATTGCACAAACAAGTTTCGGGACTAAACTGTAAACATTTTGAAACATAAAACTACCAATGTCAGCCCCCAACGGTCATCCGTTCCGAAACGGGAGACAGCCCGTTTCGAAACGCGGGGCCGTTCCGCAACGCATACCGAAACGAGGGCTGACAGTAGCCTTTCTGTTTCGGAACGGTGTCACCCGTTTCGAACGCCTGGGCTGCTTCGAGGCACCCGTTCCGAAACGATAGGCACTGTTCCGATACGGCCTGCACAAAATGCAGAAATTTGCTTGCCTAAACATGCAATTGACCAACCAATCATGCTCCAAATGCTATCAAACTTTACCAGCAACTCATACAACATCCAAGAGACATATTTGCATCAACAATTCATCATTATATCAACATATATGAAAAACCCCAAATCTAAAGGCATGCTTCCTACACAAGCAACCATTCATGCACAAAAACCTTCAAACCAACACATAATGGCCAATTACAAAAAACCAACATTATCAACAACATAAATCCAACCTAGGGAGTTCCAAACATCTCCCAAAATAACAACATAGGTCCCCCATTGCCAAATGCCAAAAGCTAAAAGTGTTTAAGAAAACCTTCTCATACATGAGCTTAACCTCCACTTGATTGCTTGCCCTCCTTGCTGCCCTAAGTGCACTTTAATGCTCTGCATTATTGGTTTAAGAAAAGAGAAAGAGCGTAAGCGAAAGCTTAGTGAGGAAAGCTCCTTAGAACCACACAATAATGCATTTATAAAACTCATTTATAAAGCATACTTCAAAATACATTTAGACATGCTCACAAGCAATCTTAAACAAGCATCTCATGCTTCACATCATAACATGTCATATTGGCCACAAGTGATAATTACCATCTTTAAAACAAGATCAACATAAGACTCACACATGGACTTTTAAACACCATTGTGATCTTATCCCCAAGGACTTTTAAACACCTTGGCCCATGGACTTTTAAACACCATGGCAAGGACCACACAAAGGACTTTTAAACACCTTTGTGTCCTTAACAAGTTTCACCTCAAGGACTTTTAAACACCTTGACCCCAAGGACTTTTAAACACCTTGGCCATGGACTTTTAAACACCATGATATGAATCACCTCAAGGACTTTTAAACACCTTGACCCCAAGGACTTTTAAACACCTTGGCCATGGACTTTTAAACACCATGATATGAATCACCCCAAGGACTTTTAAACACCTTGGCCCAAGGACTTTTAAACACCTTGGAAAGGACCACACAAGGACTTTTAAACACCTTTGTGTCCGTAACAAGAACCATCCAAGGACTTTTAACCACCTTGATGTTCTTAAGTAAACAAGGCTCACTCAAGGACTTTTAACCACCTTAGTGACCTTAACCTTTTCAAAAACATCACTTGCCAATATACATCATATATCATCAATAATCCACTGTTTTAAAGCATTTAACCAAGCCATAAACATCATGCATCTTTAAGCATCAAACAACATTTATACAATGTTCAAAAACAAGGAACTCTAACCTTGAGCTTCCTTAAACACATGGCTTATAATCTCAGCAAACACACATGCTAGATATGCTTAAAAACAGAATTTAAACATGCAACAACCACATTGCACCCAACCATCACATGGTTCCTCAACAAGAGAGTTTTTCCGAAAACTTACTCTTGAGCTTAGCAAAGTTGTTTAGACTTAGACTAAGCTCCCAAACCTCCAAAACATTGGTTTCTAAGCCGAAAACCAAAATCCACTCACCGATTCCGTTTCGCCTCTTGCCGAAACACCAAATCAAGCTTCCGGATCACCACCACTTGGATCCAAAGATGACTCCCCTATTTTAACACATTAAAACAGTAGATTAATGCATCATCATGCATTAATAGCTTCAATGAAAGCACCTAAACTCGCTGCTCTCATCACACTCCATTTTCGGCCATCAAACACAACCGAAAATGCCTCCAATCAACTTCTCAACAAAGCCCAGCCACAAACCATCAAGACTAAACATCCAATAACATCATTTAACATCTAAAAAGAGCTTAACAACATCCTCATACCTCCAGCAACAACAGATCCACAAGATCACTCCAAAACAACCAAGAATCACAAGCTAAACTTAGGAAATTCAACCTATCCGGGATTGCATTAATCAAAACTCAATTCCTTATCAAATTAATGTTCATTTATCATCAAAAACACATCTCAAATCACAGCTTTAACAGATCTAACGAAAATCTATCAAAAATCACCAAATCTTGCATTTAAAGCCAAGATCCATTTCACAACTTTAAAAGCCTTTAATAAAACATCAATTAAGGATTGAGAACTTGGGAATTTCAGTAAAGAACTGAGAGTTTAGAGGAGAAGGACGTTCTTACCTCCAAACTTGAGTTTCCTCCCTTTTAGAACCAAAAAGCTTGAAAATCCAAATAGCAAATTGCAAGGTTTTGTTGTAGAGATGATTAGAAATCCAAAGAGAATTGAAAAGATAGATTTGAGTGACAAAATCAGAAAGAAATCTCTGGAGAGAAAGTGTTTGGATTGAGAGAAAATGAGAGAAAAAGGAAAATTGGGAAAATAGGAAAATTAGTTACAAAATAGCCAAAATGATTTCCCTCCACTTTTCTTTAGCTTTAAAATCAGAATTAAACATTAAAATATCTTAGAAAAATCTGGAGAAACTCCTTTTGGAATAATAGCTCCTTAAAGATTCAAAGTTTATATCCTTTATAAAACTGTCACGCAACTTTCAAAAATTACATTTTGGTCACTAGCCAAAATGTCACCCTTCCAAACCTCATTTTTCAAAATTGATTTCACAGTTCACTTATATATATTAAAATATGATTTTAGAACATTTTCCATATTTTTAATGCAACCCGAACTAGGCTTTCCTAATTTCACCCTTATAGATTCGAACAACACTTTGACCGAACCGGTCAATGCCCAGAACTTCCAAGCCCAAAACCGGGGCGTTACAACTCTCCCCCCCTTAAGAAATTTCATCCTCGAAATTTACCTAAAGGAAAGAGATAAGGAAACTGCTTCAGCATGTCATCCTTTCGCTCCCACGTGGCTTCCTCAACACCGCGATGCTTCCACAGCACCTTTACCAACTCAATGGTCTTGCCGCGAAGAACCTTGCTATCCGAATCTAGAATCCTCATCGGTTCCTCTACATAGGTCAAATCCGGATTCAATTCCACTTCCTCCACAGGCATCACATGCGAAGGGTCAGATCTATACTTCCGGAGCATAGAAACATGGAACACATCATGAATCTTCTCCAACTCTTGAGGTAACCTCAACCTGTACACAACAGGACCCACACGCTCAACCACCTCGTACGGTCCAATGTACCTAGGGCTCAACTTGCCCTTCCGGCCAAACCTCATCACCTTCTTCCAAGGCGAAACCTTCAAGAACACACGGTCACCCACCGCATACTCAATCTCCTTACGCTTCAAATCCGCGTAAGACTTCTGCCGATCAGAAGCTGCCTTCAAACGCTCACAAATGAGCTTCACCTTCTCGGTGGTTCCTTTCAACAAAGCCGGCATCGAAACCAACTTCTGACCCGTTTCAGCCCAACAAAGAGGAGTCCTACACTTCCTCCCATACAAAGCCTCATAAGGTTCCATTTGAATGCTCGCCTGATAACTATTGTTATAAGCAAACTCAACCAAGGGCAAATGCTTCTCCCAAGAGCCCTGAAACTCAATCACGCAGCACCTCAACATATCCTCCAAAATCTGGATAACACGCTCAGACTGACCATCCGACTGAGGATGATAGGATGTACTGAAATTCAACCTCGTACCCAGAGCTTGATGCAAACACTGCCAGAACCGCGATGTGAACCTCGGATCCCTATCCGACACAATCGACTTTGGCACACCATGCAGCCGCACAATCTCAGCAATGTACAACTCCGCAAGCTTATCCAAAGAGAACGTAGTATGCACAGGCAAGAAATGCACACACTTCGTCAGGCGATCAACAATCACCCACACCGAATTCTTCTTCGACGGTGACAAAGGTAAACCAGATACAAAATCCATGGTAACCCTTTCCCACTTCCACTCAGGGATTCTCAACGGTTGTAACAACCCTGAAGGAAACTGATGCTCAGCCTTAACTAGCTGACACACCATACACCTGCTGACAAACTCCGCAACATCCTTTTTCAAACCCACCCATTAGTACTCATCACGAAGATCTCGATACATCTTAGTACTACCTGGGTGCATAGCAAAAGGACTACTATGACCTTCAGTCAGAATAGCACGCCTCAGCTCAGCATCATTAGGCACCACTATCCGACTCCCAAAACACAACCCTCCATCATCATTAAAGCTGAAATCCGAAGGTCTACCCTCCGCGATATCCTGTACATAAGACACTAAGGAATCATCCAGCAACTGCTTTTCCTTGATCAACTGAACCAAAGATGGTTTCACTTGCAACTCAGCCACTAGACCACCATCACGCGAGATACTCAAACTGGCAAACATAGCCCTCAGCTCAACAGCTACCTTCCTACTCAAGGCATCCGCTACAACATTAGCTTTCCCAGGGTGATACTCAATCGTCAATTCATAATCCTTGAGCAACTCCACCCAACGTCGTTGCCTGAGATTCAACTCCTTCTAAGACATCAGATACTTCAAACTCTTGTGATCCGTGTAAACAGTACACTTCTCACCATACAGGTAATGTCTCCAGATCTTCAGAGCAAAAACCACTGCAGCCAACTCTATGTCATGCGTAGGATAATTACGCTCATGCACCTTCAACTGCCGCGATGCATAAGCTACCACCTTACCCTCTTGCATCAACACACATCCCAAACCAACATAGGATGCATCACTATACACCACAAACTCTTTCCCTGATTCAGGTTGAACCAAGATAGGAGCTTGCGTCAAAGCTGCTTTAAGCTTCTCAAAAGCCTGCTGTCTCGCCTCTGTCCACTCATACTTAACATCCTTCTGCAACAACTTCGTCAAAGGTGCAGCAATCTTAGAAAACCCATCCACAAACCTCCGATAGTATCCTGCCAAACCAAGGAAACTACGAACCTCGTGAACAGACTTAGGAACCTTCCAATTCATCACCGCCTCAACCTTATGAGGATCAACCCGAATCCCCTTAGCAGAAACCACATGCCCAAGAAACACCACCTCACTTAACCAGAAATCGCACTTGCTCAGCTTAGCATAAAGCTGATTCTCCAACAAAGCCTGCAAAACAATCCTCAAATGCTCTTCGTGCTCCTCCTTAGTACGCGAGTACACGAGGATATCATCGATGAACACCACAACAAACTTGTCCAGGTATTCATGAAACACACGATTCATTATGTCCATGAAAGCAGCAGGAGCATTTGTCAACCCAAACGGCATCACAAGGAACTCATAATGCCCATACCTTGTTCTGAAAGCTGTCTTAGGCACATCCACATCCTTCACCTTCAACTGGTAATACCCTGACCTCAAGTCAATCTTAGAGAACACAGCAGCTCCCTGAAATTGATCAAAGAGATCATCAATTCTCGGCAAAGGATACCGATTTTTGATAGTCAACTTGTTCAGCTGACGGTAATCAATGCACATCCTCATAGTGCCATCCTTCTTCTTCACAAACAAGACCGGTGCACCCCAAGGCGACACACTCGGCCGAATGAAACCACGCTCAAGCAACTCTTGCAACTGCGTCTTCAGCTCTTTCAGCTCCTTAGGTGCCATCCTATAGGGAGTAATGGACACATGAGTTGTATTCTCATACAGCTCAATTCCAAACTCCACCTCGCGATTAGGAGGTAAACCAGGCAACTCCTCAGGAAACACACCAGGAAACTCCTTCACAACCCTGATATCTTGCACACGCAACTCCTTAGAGCTAGGATTCAACACAAAAGCTAGGTAAGCTTCACAGCCTTGCCTCAGCATCCGGCTCGCCTCCAACGTAGACACCACATTGGCAAGAAACTTCACATTCTCACCGACTACAACAACTTCATAATCATCCGCAAGCTTCAGCGAAACTCACTTACTTTCACAATCCACCACAGCACGATGCTCAGCAAGCCAATCCATACCAAGGATTACATCAAAACCATAGAAAGGTAACTCCATGAGGTCAACATGAAAAACATGATCTTGAACAACCAAAGGACACCTTCTATACAGCTTTCGAGTCACAACAGTCTCACCAAAAGAACTAGTGACACGCATACCAACATCCAAAGACTCAACAGGCAAACCAAGCAATTCAGCATGCTCACGCAATATGTAAGAGTGCGTAGATCCATAATCAATCAAGGAAAGTAATGACAAGGATTGCAGAGTAAAAGTACCTGCGATCACATCCGCGTCATTCCTCCCCTCTCGCTGAGCAAACACTCTAGCCTGCCCGCCACCCTCTGGCTGCACAGCTACAACATGAGCCACACCTCGGCCACCTTCCTCTCTCCGCTAGAAATTACCACGGCCGCGCCCACGACCTCTCTGCGGTGCTGCAACAACAGGAGCACGAACTTGGCCACCAGCCAACATAGGGCAATCACGCCTCAAATGATCCAAAGATCCACAGCTCCAGCAACCATTCCCAGCTGCCGCAACAGGAGCTTGCACCTCCCTCACAGCACGAGGACAATCACGTTTCATGTGACCATGCGAACCACATATCCAACAAGCACTCGGATCAGCTCTAGCGTTGCCACCCCGAGCAGGTGCTCCACCTCCTCGCTTAGCCGAGGACTGATACTTCTGATCACGTCCCCTTTTGTTCAGTCCACCACCGGAACTATACTCAGCTGCTCGCTTACCAGCACCTTTAGCAGATAAACCCAAGTTCATCTCTATGTCCTTTGCTCGGCCCACCAGCACATCAAAATCATCATACTCGGTAGCCAGCACATACATCTTCACATCCGTCACTAAGGCATAACGGAACCTTTCACACCTCGCCCGCTCATTCGGGACAAGCTCAGGTGCATACTGACTGAGTCGAACAAACTGCACTTCATACTCAGCCACCGTCATGCTCCCTTGAGTAAGAGACATGAACTCCCTCTTTTTCTCATCTAGGTACCTCACACCCAGATACCTTCTCTTGAACACATTCTGAAAGAATGTCCAAGTCACATCAGCTTCTGCCATCCCAGCAATAGTGGTTGTCCACCACGTATCTGCATCCTTCTGCAGCAAGGACACAACACAGCCAAGCTTCTGCACATCAGTGCAACTCATCTGACCCAAGATCCTCTTGGTACTCTCTAACCAAGCCTCAGAACCCTTAGCAGACATACCCCTGAACTCAGTCCGTCCTAGACTGCGCAAACGCTCCAAAGGTAGTCTAACTCCAGCATCTTCCTGATGCCCAGCTCCTCGAGCTCCAGCTACCGCTGCCTAAAAAGCACCAGCTATAGCTTGAATTAACACCGTCATGTCAGGAACAACTTGCCCCTGACCAGCCTCAGGTCCTGCAGCCTCAGCTCCAGCTTCCTCAGCCCAAGCACCACCACCACCAGGTGGAGGAGGTAAAACCGCACTCTCAACATTCTCCTCATTTTCATTCTCATTCTGAGCCGTAGCTCGCACATTACTCCTCAACTCTCTACGAGGTGCCATACTCTAATTATGCAATCACAATGCAAAATAGACAAAGTCAGGCCCAGCAAGGTAAGCAATCCAAGTACTCAAGCTCAATTTCATTTAAAATCAACATCACTTTACTAGCTTTGATTTGGCAATGGGTACCCACAACATGCTTCACCACAGCATACAACTCAATTGCAACATACATGCAATCCACTCAACATGCTTTCACACAACAAGCATACAAAGCATACACACTTTAAACATTCACATACACATTCCCATTTACTCGAGAACTCAACTCTGATACCACCAAATGTAACCCCCTTAACCCGGCCTAGACGGTTGACCCGAATTAAGAAAGTTACACGGGGAAAACCAAAGTCAACCTGAAAGTCAACCTTGATTAACGACCTTTTTTTTCTTTTTAAGCTTGTCTATATGCACATTAACCCTAGATATGGTCATTCAAACAACATACCAAAAGACATAAACATCAGAGATCAAACAGGGACCCAATTGAACAATTAACAACTTTAGGGACCAAATTGTAAAATCTGATAAATATAAGGACTTTACCCAAATTAAAGTTACCATCTTGAAAGTAATCGTGTTTCATGCATCTCTGTCAAATTTCAGCTCGAACGGACATTCCGAACTCATACAATTGCACAAACAAGTTTCGGGACTAAACTGTAAACATTTTAAAACATAAAACTGCTAATGTCAGCCCCCAACGGTCATCCGTTCCGAAACGGGAGACAGCCCGTTTCGAAACGCGGGGCCGTTCCGCAACGCGTACCGAAACGAGGGCTGACAGTAGCCTTTCCGTTTCAGAACGGTGTCACCCGTTTCGAACGCCTGGGCTGCTTCGAGGCACCCGTTCCGAAACGGTAGGCACTGTTCCGATACGGCCTGCACAAAATGCAGAAATTTGCTTGCCTAAACATGCAATTGACCAACCAATCATGCTCCAAATGCTATCAAACTTTACCAACAACTCATACAACATCCAAGAGACATATTTGCATCAACAATTCATCATTATATCAACATATATGAAAAGCCCCAAATCTAAAGGCATGCTTCCTACACAAGCAACCATTCATGCACAAAAACCTTCAAACCAACACATAATGGCCAATTACAAAAAACCAACATTATCAACAACATAAATCCAACCTAGGGAGTTCCAAACATCTCCCAAAATAACAACATAGGTCCCCCATTGCCAAATGCCAAAAGCTAAAAGTGTTTAAGAAAACCTTCTCATACATGAGCTTAACCTCCACTTGATTGCTTGCCCTCCTTGCTGCCCTCAATGCACTTTAATGCTCTGCATTATTGGTTTAAGAAAAGAGAAAGAGCGTAAGCTAAAGCTTAGTGAGGAAAGCTCCTTAGAACCACACAATAATGCATTTATAAAACTCATTTATAAATCATACTTCAAAATACATTTAGACATGCTCACAAGCAATCTTAAACAAGCATCTCATGCTTCACATCATAACATGTCATATTGGCCACAAGTGATAATTACCATCTTTAAAACAAGATCAACATAAGACTCACACATGGACTTTTAAACACCATTGTGATCTTATCCCCAAGGACTTTTAAACACCTTGGCCCATGGACTTTTAAACACCATGGCAAGGACCACACAAGGACTTTTAAACACCTTTGTGTCCTTAACAAGTTTCACCTCAAGGACTTTTAAACACCTTGACCCCAAGGACTTTTAAACACCTTGGCCATGGACTTTTAAACACCATGATATGAATCACCCCAAGGACTTTTAAACACCTTGGCCCAAGGACTTTTAAACACCTTGGAAAGGACCACACAAGGACTTTTAAACACCTTTGTGTCCGTAACAAGAACCATCCAAGGACTTTTAACCACCTTGATGTTCTTAAGTAAACAAGGCTCACTCAAGGACTTTTAACCACCTTAGTGACCTTAACCTTTTCAAAAACATCACTTGCCAATATACATCATATATCATCAATAATCCACTGTTTTAAAGCATTTAACCAAGCCATAAACATCATGCATCTTTAAGCATCAAACAACATTTATACAATGTTCAAAAACAAGGAACTCTAACCTTGAGCTTCCTTAAACACATGGCTTATAATCTCAGCAAACACACATGCTAGATATGCTTAAAAACAGAATTTAAACATGCAACAAACACATTGCACCCAACCATCACATGGTTCCTCAACAAGAGAGTTTTTCCGAAAACTTACTCTTGAGCTTAGCAAAGTTGTTTAGACTTACACTAAGCTCCCAAACCTCCAAAACATTGGTTTCTAAGCCGAAAACCAAAATCCACTCACCGATTCCGTTTCGCCTCTTGCCGAAACACCAAATCAAGCTTCCGGATCACCACCACTTGGATCCAAAGATGACTCCCCTGTTTTAACGCATTAAAACAGTAGATTAATGCATCATCATGCATTAATAGCTTCAATGAAAGCACCTAAACTCGCTGCTCTCATCACACTCCATTTTCGGCCATCAAACACAACCGAAAATGCCTCCAATCAACTTCTCAACAAAGCCCAGCCACAAACCATCAAGACTAAACATCCAATAACATCATTTAACATCTAAAAAGAGCTTAACAACATCCTCATACCTCCAGCAACAACAGATCCACAAGATCACTCCAAAACAACCAAGAATCACAAGCTAAACTTAGGAAATTCAACCTATCCGGGATTGCATTAATCAAAACTCAATTCCTTATCAAATTAATGTTCATTTATCATCAAAAACACATCTCAAATCACAGCTTTAACAGATCTAACGAAAATCTATCAAAAATCACCAAATCTAGCATTTAAAGCCAAGATCCATTTCACAACTTTAAAAGCCTTTAATAAAACATCAATTAAGGATGGAGAACTTGGGAATTTCAGTAAAGAACTGAGAGTTTAGAGGAGAAGGACGTTCTTACCTCCAAACTTGAGTTTCCTCCCTTTTAGAACCAAAAAGCTTGAAAATCCAAATAGCAAATTGCAAGGTTTTGTTGTAGAGATGATTAGAAATCCAAAGAGAATTGAAAAGATAGATTTGAGTGACAAAATCAGAAAGAAATCTCTGGAGAGAAAGTGTTTGGATTGAGAGAAAATGAGAGAAAAAGGAAAATTGGGAAAATAGGAAAATTAGTTACAAAATAGCCAAAATGATTTCCCTCCACTTTTCTTTAGCTTTAAAATCAGAATTAAACATTAAAATATCTTAGAAAAATATGGAGAAACTCCTTTTGGAATAATAGCTCCTTAAAGATTCAAAGTTTCAATCCTTTATAAAACAGTCACGCAACTTTCAAAAATTACATTTTGGTCACTAGCCAAAATGTCACCCTTCCAAACCTCATTTTTCAAAATTGATTTCACAGTTCACTTATATATATTAAAATATGATTTTAGAACAGTTTTCCATATTTTTAATGCAACCCGAACTAGGCTTTCCTAATTTCACCCTTATAGATTCGAACAGCACTTTGACCGAACCGGTCAATGCCCAGAACTTCCAAGCCCAAAACCGGGGCGTTACAACTTTTGCACGCATCAATGTGCTTAATTGTTAAATACTTTTGTTCTTTTAATGGAAAATGTAGTATTTTTGTGGTGCTTATGCAGGAAAAGTTGGAGCTGGAGGAATGTTGGAGCATGAAGGATAACATATCTCTTAGTAGGAGTTGACGAGGCAAGAAGAGTTGGAGATGAATCTAACCTTAGCTTACAAGGATTCTCACTAGATAGAGAACTCATTAAAGGAAACAGGAAAACAAGATCCTCTTAAAGAGGCTTCGTGCATTTTAGGGTTACAAAACCCTAGCTTTCTCTCCTATATAAAGGAGACTTGGGCCACAAACAAAGGGAGCTCGATCACAGACGGCAACCCTTAGTCTTCAGCTAACGGAGAACCACGGGAATCGAAGTTCTAGAGGAGTCTCCACACGACAGAAGTTATCGAGAGAGGATGAAGGAGTACGGGACCTGAAGCAATAGTTAGAAAGCTTGGAGGAGATCATCGAGGACGCTTGACCCTTTTCTATCCCTTGCTTCATAAACTGCAATGTTTTTAATTGTTTTTGTTATGTATGTTTTAGGCTCAAACATAAGCTAAATACTTTTATTTGGGTTTATTGATTTTTAGGATATTATGATTTGACTACTTTGTTTAATGTTATAGTTCTCGGAACACTCCAATTGGACGATTCCCAGAGCGTGCCAGCTAAACTCTCCACCATTGCAAACCTGCTCAAGAACATGCAACCAATATCCAATACATGCGAGATTAAGGTAATTCAGTACACATGTGAGCATTGTGATGGGGAACACCAGCCGAATGAATGATCCCAACAACAAGAATATCCATGCTACGTAGGGAATGCCAACTGCAACAATAATCCCTACTCGAAGGCTTACAGCCCAGAGAGCTTCTAACTTCAATTCTAATTCTTTTGATTTCTTTTATCAAAGTTTTATGTATACTGCCCAAGTTATTATGCAGGATCAGTCAGCACATCGAAGGCTTACAACCCAGACAACGCAATCCGCTATGCTACAAAACCAACAATCCTTCATGCAAAATCACACTACTTCTTTACGGTCCTTGGAAACGGAAGTTGGGCAGATTGCCCAAGTAATGAAGATGTGACCTCAAGGTGGTTTACCCCGTGATACCGAATTCACTAAAACTTTTAGTGCGAAGCAATGCAATGCCATTGACGAGTGTGTAAATGTTCTATTTTATATGCCCTTAATCCTTGTATTTTTGCATGTTTTTGAGCTCATATAGATAAGGAGTTACAACACATGTGCTTAATTGTTACATATATTGGTGCTTTTCACGGGAAAGGTGGTAATTTGTGGTGAATGTGCAGGATGCTGGTGGCTGCTGGAGGATTGCTGAAAAAGTAGAGGAGTAAATCGCATGGCTGGAGCTGACGAGGCACAAAGAGTTGGAGATGAATTTATCTTTTCCCACGTGGAATTCCTCCCAGGTACGCAACATTCAATGAAGCAAGAAACAATTGGCTGTCTTTAATGAAGAAACAAAACTTTAGGGTACTGAAGCCCTAGTTTCACCACCTATATAAAGAAGAGTTGGATGCTACGCAAGGAGACATATTGACAGAGAGTACAGTTCAGATGGCAATTCTAGTCCAATCTTGTGAAGAACCACCAGAGCGAAGCTAGACAATTCTCCTCATCGAACAAATCCATTGAGAGAGACTGATGAAGAGAAGGCCTGCAACACAGTTAGATGGCACGAATGGTGTTTTGTCGAGGACACTCGGCATATTTCTTTTCTTGCTTGATAAACTGACATACTTTTATACTTTTAATTATGGTTGCTTACACTCAGACATGAGCTAAACTTTTTAGTTGGGATTATTGGTCCCAAGATTTTATGTTTTTATTGTTATATTTCAATGCTTTAGTTATTTTCATCTTCATATATTCTATTCATGTGTTTAATGCGTAGTTAATCATAAGAGCTATTCGAGAGAGGCCTGTTAACTATTGATTTGTGGCTTAATATTTGAGAGAGTTAAGTTATACAAACATGAACAACGGGGCTAAGCTGTTAACTTAGTCTTAATCCGACTTAGACATATGTTTGGGTTTCAATGACTAAAAGGGAGTTCTTAACAAATAATAGAGTAGTTATGGTTAACTTAAGCATGTATCACCTTAATTACAAAGTTATTAACTTCTACTATCGAGAGAGTCAGAAGTTCTTTAGAAAATCATGTGGAGTAGATGAAGAACCTTAGGGTTTACACAGACATGCATTGTCCATTGCTACAACATTGAGATGGGTAATCAATCATACATCCTTAGAAATAATCCCAACCTCCATAATTAAGTGTTAAGTCGTTGCAGCTGTTTGTCTTTATTTCTGCTATCTTTAGATTAGTTAATTTAGTTTACTTTATCCGACCTTCACCAATACTTGCAAAGCCATTCTTAAGTATAAAACCTTCATAATTAAGTGTTAAGTCGCTGTAGCTGAAGATGCACCTGCATCCGGTAAGCCATAAGACGAGCCCAGACCACCACCTCCCTTCCCACAGAGGTTGAAAGCTCATAAGCAGGATGTCTAGTACCAGAAATTTTTTGAAATGCTCAAACAATTGCACATCAATGTTTTGAAGGAGATTGTGACAAAGAAGAGGAAGGTGAGTGATGTTGAAACTATAACCACCATGGGTGAGTTTGTGGTTATGTTGAGTGACTTGCCGCCTAAAATGAAAGACCATGGCAGCTTTACCATTCCATGCTCGATAGGCCAAAACTACTATGGTCGTACTTTATGTAATCTCAGTGCAAGTATGAACTTGATGCCGAAATATAAGTTCAAAAGATTAGGGATGGGACAAGCAAGGCTGACATCGATGATTCTTCAATTAGCTGATCGCTCACAGATTCGACTCGAGGGCAGAATTCAAGATGTACTAGTCAGGGTATATAAGTTTGTCTTCCCGGTAGATTATATCATCCTTGACTGCGAAGTAGATGAGAATGCTCCCATTATCCTAGAGAGACCATTCCTTGCCACCGCACGGATTGTGATCGACTTTGAGAATGACAACTTCACTATGAAGGTGAACAATGAGAAAATCACATTCAATGTCTTTAGCACACCAAAGTATGTAGACAACTATGAGGATTGCCAGCTTGTAGACAACAAGGAAGACTTAGCATAAGAGACCATGCACGCAAAAGAAGAACACTCTAGGAATCGACATTACGCCAAATCTAAGGGTTGAAACATGCAGGTGTGCAGTTATAAGGCACCAATCGCAAATGGATTCTGCAACTGGGTCAGACCAAGGTTTACACCAGCTATGAAAACCTTGCTCATACAAGAATTCATAAAATGACATGTTAGATTCATATTCGATACTTCCTGGAAATGTTATCATTTGCTGCTACAAAATTTGGGCGAACTTAATGAGCTGCTGCAATGGTTAACAATTTTCAAGGGAGCACCGGTCTTACGTGATAAGATGAAGCTCTTATCATTGGATATCTAACACATCATTCTTTTCACCCTTTTTACTTTTTTGCATTTTTTATTTTTATTGTCCACATCTTTAGCTTTCATTTTCTTTTAAGTTCTCATTAATAATTTTTGGCAGTTATCAAGCAAGGTTATTTGCAGGGCCCTTCGAACAGCAGGAGAATAGCGTTTAGTAAAAGGGTATATTCCTTGGAAATCGGGAGAAGGGTTTACCCCACTTTGACACCAATCCAACCTGCTCACTTCCCCTACACAATTTTCTCATATCGCCATTAAAATCCTTCTATACTCTGACACAGTACCCAAACCTCTCCAAAACCCTAAAATACTTGGTCCTACATTCTTTTCTCACTCTTTACCTCTGGCTATACTCTGATAAACTTCTCCTCTATCACATATTATCTTCCAACAATGGCCAAAACTAAAAACACAAACCGTGTCAAAACCAGTACTTCGCCGGTAACTCCAAGGCCCACAAAGACGACTCCATCCAAAAAGACCGCTGCGTCGACTTCTTGCCAAATTTCAAAAAGCCCATGAGAAAACGATCCTCACAAAACCTTCGCTACTCCAGATATGGAACAACGATTTGAGATCTTCATGGATCGAAAAAAGCTAGCAGAGGAAGGATTGGAGTATAAAGGCGTACACCGAACCAAATTTGATGAGAATAATCGCTCGATGATCGAAGCCCATGGATGGGAAGAAATTGTCCAGCGCCCTCGACGAGTCAATATCTCATGGGAACGCGAGTTTTATACTCAAGTTACTAAAATGACAAACACCACTGCCTTCGTCCGATGAATGATGGTAAACATATCTGCTGAAACCATCAATATGTTGTATGACCTTGATATTACAGAGGATGACCATGAAGATTTCATGGCAGCGGAAACCAACACCATCCATGATGAGGTTTTATGAGATTTGTGCATCTTGGGGATTGCATGGATGTGGCAATCCAACACTCAGTGATGACAGGCCGACGGATCCACATTGGCAAGGTAACCTACGAATCCATTGTTAACAGAGCAATTTCCTCCAGCAAGAGATGGCCCATACTATTCCCAGCCTAATAACAACCTTATGCGAGAAGGCACAAGTTCGAACTGAACTAGATGATGAGATCGTAGAAGCCTCTACAGGGATGCTCCCATACAAAATACCTTGGGTAAAGGGACTAGTGTCTAGCTCAACACCGTTCAACACAACCGCCATGAAGTTGATGTACACCGCTCTGATGGGTGCAATGGCAGAATTCTTCAGGCCATTTTTTGAAAATATCTGAGCACATGATCTGGCTATGAGAGTCGTGCTGAATCAATTGTTCACAGGGTCGACAGAAGCATTTTCAGTGTTTCTAAAATATTATTTCGCTACATTCACTGCTAATCGATCACCAGAGAAGACAACAACAAAGAAGAAGATGAGGAAGAAGAAGTGAGAGAAAATAAGAGAAGGAAGAGAAAGAACAAACAGATGACGAAGAAGAAGAATAAACTCCCCCCAGCCAACCTACTACTACTGCCATAAAAAGTAAGAGGAAGAATTAGCCCAGTCCACCTAGTTAGTGATGGTTCTATTGAGGTGCAATAGCCAACCGCCCGAGCTATTCCCTCTCCTGTCCAGACGTCTCCAACCCACACTACTACTATTCCCAGGCCTCATACCAAGATTTTTGCTGGCCGAGTCCTTGAGCCCATCGACGAGCTACAGGCACATATAGTGAATCGACCCACAATCTCGACCACCTCCAATTCCTCCGTATCCACTGTTGCCCCTGTTGACAAAGCACCCCTGAACCTAACGCATCCCTTGCAATTCAGAAATCACCGCCAGAACCTGCCCCTTCCGCACCTCGCACTGCAAACGAACAATTAGCCAGGCTCGTCGCGCACCACCAACCAACCAGGTTGCTGCGTTGATTATGACTTCCTATGATAAATCTAGGTTGAACTTAATGATAAATCTGTTGTAGCCCTTAAAACCACAAGTTGCATGCAATTTGACACTTAAGAAATCTTAGGGATGCTCTACGCCGACTTTCTGATTCTTAAGCATGAATCAAAAGAAAGAGAACTTAAATGCTCAATGTAGGAAACCAAAGGCAAACAACTTCTAGAAAAATCAAGAAAATAAATTAAGACTTGATAATTTAAACAAAACTGTTGAGGGTCACTCTTATGTGAATCTTGCTATCTCAGTACACTATGTGAGTTGTGTTTTCTCCATTTAACTTTCCATGGTAGGAATGATAGTACTGGCAAAGAGTGAATGAAAGTCTTCACAGGATGACACTACTCGTAGGACTCGGGGTTTGGTTGTTTGCTCCACTCCATTTTTAAGGTACCGAAGGGTTAGTGTGATAAGCTGAAGCCCCATGGATACAATTTTCAAACTTAAAAAGAACAAGGAGTAAAAATGTGCTAAAAGGAAAAACAATATGCCGAGGTAGAAAAAGAAAGCAACCCTTAAGCTTCTCTAAGACTATTAAGTGATGAATGCATGTAACCGAGCACACACTGCACTTACAGTAGATTTAATCTTTTGAATATAACTGTAAGCTCTAATACACTTGCTCATCATCAACATAGCCGAGGAATGAATTACTGCTGCAACATAACTTGGAATCATTGTAATCATAGCTTAGTGGAACTTTAGGAATTATGGGCTGTTTACTGTTCTTATTTTTTGTTTTTATTTTTCTTGTTTTTCATTTTGCAATGCTCGAGGACAAGCACCAATTCATGTTTGGGGGTATTTGACGAGTGCGTAAATGTTGTATTTTATATGCCATTAATCCTTGTATTTTGCATGTTTTGAGCTCATCTAGGTTGCATTTAGGTTAGAATGTACATATTTTGTAACCCCCTCGACCTGACTAGACGTCTGACTGAACCGAGTGAGCTACATTAGGTTTGTTGAAGCAAACCCGAAATGATAATACAAGAAACTAGTCCATTTTTTTTCCTTTTTATCTTTTCTAGATGCGACATATTACCCTAAGGTTAGCATACTAGCAGAGAGTGAAATCTCAAAAGAAGCAGACACTGAAAAGACTCTCGGTTGCATACGAATACATTTTAGGAACTAAAACATAAATCTAGAAAATTATTAGGACTTAGTTAATATTTAGGCTACCAATCCTTAATTAATCAGATTACATGCTTGCTCATAAAATTCCAGTTCAGAACGATCATCCAAACTCAACCAATTGCATTCGCAAGATCCAAGGACCAAAATAAGAAAATTAGAAACTTCAAATAACACCATAACTGAGTTAACTGAAGCTGGTATCGGTATTCGGGCACCCGTACCGATACATGTCTTCATACACAGAGGGTCATATTGGTAAAGCTTAAGGCGTATCGGTACTCGAGCTCATAATGAAAAAATCCAGATTCCAGTAGCTAAAAATCGTATTGATACACTTGTCTATGTTTTAGTACCTTCTTTAAATTCCCAAAGCCCGTACCGAAACGACCCTTCGCGTACCGATTCCTGAGCCCAATTTATGATTATCCATATCAATATAGTGCTTCGTGTATCGGTACGCCTAGACCTGTAATGTCCAATTTTGCCAGTTTTTCAACCAAGAGGTACCTCAAACATACATCAATCAATCTCAAACATATCCACCAGTAAACCAAGCATCAATACAAGTCAAGAGCTTATAGAAAAATGAATTGATAGAGGCAAATCCTGCATGATCACAATACTAGAGGCATGCTTCCAATTTTCATCCAACTCAAAGACCAAAAAGAAATTTAAGGCATATTCCAGCATATGCATCACATCGTTAGACTTAACCTAACAATTTAGGCATGCCCGAACCATAATATCCTAAGCATAGGCACATCCACCCTATATGTACACTACGAAAACCATCAAGCATCAAACACATATATGCTAGTTCAACATTCAAAATCACAAAACCAACAACATATAAATCCAACAACCACAACATATAATCTCCACAATACTACAAAAAAATACAGGGTATAAACCTCCACAAAACGTGGCACACATTGACTTATTAACTGAAATGAAACTAGGTTTTCATACTCAATCAAGTGTCTTGCTCTTGGACCTTCCTTGCCGTCACTATGCAGCCCTCAACTTTATGTCTCAGCATCAATGGGAAAAGAGAGCGTAAACAATCATACTTAGTGAGAATGCTATTAGGTAAAACATTGATGCATTATAAAACCATTTGAAAAACCATAATTCCCTTGATGTACAAAGCATGCTTATTTAAACCAAAAGCATTATCTCATTTGTTTCCGCAACAAATCATGCATAACAACCATATGCATAAAACCATTTTATATATCTCACAAATATCATATATTGGCAATCATAGTGCCCCAGATAGTCTCACCTCTATCCACACTTTTAGATACACGGATTTCTCATGGTGGTACTACCTCCACCAAATCTCATACATTGCCTGGTTAAACCGCAAGATACCATCAACTTGGGCTGCCTAGTTAAACCACATGCCCCAAGTGATAACCTAATGATCCGAGTAGCCTAGTTAAACCGCTTTTCCTCAAGGACCTTGGAACGATCGATTTTTAATATTATAGTGCACTTAATCCTATGGCTAGCCAACTATATCCGATAGTTTTCACATTTTCACATAGCCAATATATCATTTCTAAATACCTTTACTTACTGTTTTCCAATGCATTTAACAAAACCATTTCACATGCAAAACCACATTGTCCAAGGCAACAACACATTCCTTTATGAATAATTCTCAATGCTCATAGGCATTCAAAACATTGTTAAAAATTACATATTAATCGAAAACCATGCATTTACAGTAAGTAATTCAAACCATGTTTAAAACCAAAACATGAAATCCACAAGCTCGAGTCAAAGCCAATATCAAAGGCAAAAATAGCGAAACTTAGGCTTAAGTTTAGTTAAGCTTTTTAGTCTATAACTAAACCCCACGATCTACCAATAAACCCCTTAAAGAGATTTAACGCGTTTATACACTCACCGATACGCCTTACTTTGCTTGCCAATGCGAATTAAGCCTCCGGTAAGCAACATACGCGACTAGGCAACCTTGCCTTGATCATCCCCTATTTTAACTGTAACACCCCAAAATTTCCCCTAATTCGAAAATCTAAATTTTGAAAACCCTAATTCGGAAACCCTAAAATTTGGGAATTTTAATACAGAAACCCTAATTGAGTTTAAGGGTTAAATTGAGGAAATTCAGAATAATAAGGCTTATCTTTGAAATTCATGGGTCAATTTGTAATTTATGGAAACATATGTACTCGTTTTCAAACCCTAAATAATTTCAGTGGCTTCTTTTGTATTTTACCCATTTATTTGGGTAATTTATACCCTATTAGCCGTTTAGCTTACTTTTGGGAATCTGGTTAGCCGTATTTCCCCTCACCCTCTCTCTCGGTTTTCTCCCTCACCCCTCCCCTTTGTTCTCCGACGAAGCTCCGGTCAAGCCCAAGCCGCTGTCCATTCGTCGATTAGAGACCGTCACTGTGCTCGGGTTCTCTTCGCGATTAAAGCCCATGCCTCGTTTTCCCCTTATCGTCGGTCGTTCGCCTGGAAACGGTAAGAAACCTTTCGATTTCCTCGCGCCACCGTCGTCACCGTTCAAGTTTGGGTAAGCCTCGCTGTTTTCGTTTTGTTCATGCGTTGTTGGTTGTGGATTCTTTGCTTTTCTGTTTATTTCTGATCGGAAACGTTCGTTTTGCTCATCGGAATATATGTTTCTTTTGCAAACTGTCGTTGTCGCGTCATCTCCGACGAGTTTGCGTAGCCGCGTCTCTGTTCGTCGGATTGGTGAGCCGTTGCCTTCCTTGTTGATAAGGGTTGCGCCGCCGTTCTCGTTGGGATCTGCCACCGTCGTTGTTTGGTCGTGCCGCCGCTGCCGTCGTGGTTTTGTGCTGCTGCCGCCTTTGGTTGCTTAAAACCGTAGCCGCCAGTGGGATTCTAGGAACCCTAGATTTGATTCCAAAAAAATCAGTTGTTGGGCTGGGTGAGTTGGGTGTTGTCAGTGGAGCCAAGAGTGGGTATGTGGTTTGGGCTTGGTGATTGGCCCGTGTGGATGGTTGTGGTGTGAGTATGAGTTGTGGGTTTTTGAAGTTAGTTGGATGGTAAGGCCCATGTGAATAAGTGTTATGTGAGCCCTGATCTATGAGTAACCCAAACCGGTAAACTGAAACGACAGACCTGAACCGGTCTTATGAACTGAACCATTCCAGAACCGAATCAGATCAGTGAACCTTGGACTGAACCGAACCATAAGTTTTGAACCAAACTGTTGACTTTTGACCTTTGACCGACTCATTTGACTAGTTTGACCAGAATTGTCCTTTGACCAGTTTGACTGGAAGTTGACCAGATTAGACCATTGACCGTCAGAGTTGACTTTGACCTTGACCCGAGTTGACCAAGAGTTGACTTTTTCGGACATCCTTCCTTTTAACCTTTCTCGACGTCCTGAGTTCGTATCCGCTGCCCGTTTTGCCTAATTAGTTTCCGAAAGCTCAGTTTTGCTCATTTTAAGTATTGTTATTGGAATATAATAAGTGATGATTTCAGAATCTAATTCAGAATGTTCTCGTGCTCAGGTGCCAACCTTGAGATCGTTGGGTTACCTCCAGTTGTTCAGATCGATTGTGCACGTTCTTCGAGGTCTTCACGTGAGTATATCTTCAGTTCGATTTCTAGTGTTTTAGTCGGTGGCTTAGTGTTAGTAATAAATACTAATATAAGTAAATGTTTTGTACATTTTGTAATCTAATTAAGACGCGCTTTTCTCGGCATTAGAGCTACTGTTGCTAAAGGTGTGTCTCTTCCTGTTTTATAAACTTATGTGTTTCTTTCTGTGCTATAAATTTTATGTGCTTTTCTGGATTAATATAAGTAAATGTTTTGTACATTTTGTGTGCATACTCTGTTGTGGTTGGGTGAATGTTTTCAGACATCATGCATAACATGTCATACTGTGATTTAAGTGAAATATCAAATTTTCGGAATCGTAAAACATTGGATATATAGTATTGTGCAACTTGAATTTTCATAATTCAAGTTTCGGATCAGACTCGGATTTTAAAATCTGCATCATATCATTGTGGGTATATGGATTGAGATTTGTTTGGGGAAGTTCAGTGGTTTCAACCTTCGGGTTGAATTCCGCTTCGGATCAGTGGTTCCACCCTTCGGGCTGAGTTCCACTTCGGATGGTGACGATGGAGAAAGTAGGTTCTGGGGAACCTTACTTTTCGGTGTATCGGAGATGGGTACTATGATTCATGTGCATCAGACATCATATCATCATGATTCAGTTTTATTGTGGTTTCAGAAAAGTATTTATCAGAAAATAAAATAATGTTTCGTTTTTGTTTTGTTTTCGTTGCACTTTAGAGACACACTAAGCTCTTTAGCTTACACCCCTTAGTTTTTACTTTTCAGATATCTCAGACTTTTTAGGCGATCGGTACTTGGAACTTCTCTTGTTTATTCAGATAAAATATTATTCAGTACGAACTTTTCTGTTACCTCAGAATTATTATTTTAATATTGTTTGGAATATCTGTGTAATACGGACATTGGAACTATTTTTAATTTGGGTTTTATTAAATGCATGCATCTACAAAGTTACTTTCGGAATTTTAATTAAATATCAGAATATCATTTAAAAGATTGTGTTTTATTTTAATCGAAATATTTGTTGAGTTTTACTTACTTAATCGATTCTTTTGAATTACAAAATATTTTAACCTAAATTGTTTCTTGAGGGACAAGTTTCCAATTGTTACTTCCTAAATTCGGCCCATTTCTTCTAGGCCGGGTTTAGGGGGTTACATTTAGTGGTATCAGAGCCTAGGTTCAACCCTCGAACTGTGAGGCTCGTAAAAGTTGTTTTCAAAATGTTTTCGACATCTGCATGCATTTAAAATATTTTGGGACACATGAGAATTTCCTAGAAAAAAAATACTATTGTATTATGTGATTTTGACTTCAACGTTTTCAATGTGTTTTAAATCTGAGACTCCAGTATCGATTCTGACTCTAGGTTATTAGCTTTTGGTATATTTCATTTTGCCACCGTGTAGGAGTCTTAATCTATTGTTTGTTCGAGGTCGTGACCAAGGCCGTACTGCTGCTTCTGGTAGTGATCATCCGCCTTTTGTTCGACAATCAGAAATTCAGAATAAGTTACATGTTGATGAGAACCATTCGTTAGGAGCATATCAGATCGGAAATGATAACTCACTTGATATTGAGAACACTAATCGATATGTAGGAGCCGAGCTCGTAGCGAAGTGTTAAGATTACTTTATGAATTTGAAACAGAATAACAAGTCAGTAAATAATTATGAGATAGAATTTTGAAGGTTGGTCAAGTATGCTCCTGAGTTAGTGTGACTGAGAAAGATAAGTATGATTTTTTTAAGGAACTTCGACTACCGATTCAAAAAGATGTTGCAACACATCATGATAAAGTATTCAACGACATGGTTGATCGAGCTAAAACTTTGGAGAGGATAAATTTCACAAATGGAAAAAAATGAACTTCAGAATTTGATCAAGTCGGGAAGCAACCGGACACATTTGTACAACCAAGTTTTGTCAGCTCATTTGGAAAGAGACCTAGGGATGAGTTTGTTTCTCAGAGTTATCAGAATGTAAGACCTACAGTATCGACAGTTCGTCTGGCAGCCAGGGTAGTTTAAAAGTTCGTCGGCGTATTTCTGTATGTGGTTTTTATAATAAAAAGCATAACAAAGAGTGCAGATTGATGGATAGAGCGTGTTTCAGATGTGGTTCTCAGGATCACTACTTAAAGAATTGTGCATGTTCAGCTACTGGTTCATCCGTTCAGTTCAGAGTCATGCATCAGTTTAGACACCTCAACGAGGTAGAGGACAATTTAGGTCAGTTGCTTCAGGTACTACTAGTAGAGGTATACATGCTCCGGGTGGTGGATCAGCTAGATCCGAGATTAGACGTCCAAGTTCAGTACATCCAATCGAAGCTCGTATTGGATACGATGGTATACATGATGACATGGAAGGTACATCTTAATATGTTTTGGTTCCATTTTCAGTTCTATGTTTCTGTAATTTCGGTTATGATATATCATGAATTCAGAATGAGAAAGTTATGAATGTTCAGTTGGTTTTGGGATCTTTTGTTAAGTCTGGAATTTTCGAGTACGAAATTTCTTATAAGGGAGGGAGAGTTGTAACACCCCAAAATTTCCCCTAATTCGAAAATCTAAATTTTGAAAACCCTAATTCGGAAACCCTAAAATTTGGGAATTTTAATTCAAAAACCCTATTTGAGTTTAAGGGTTAAATTGAGGAAATTCAGAATAATAAGGCTTATCTTTGAAATGCGTGGGTCAATTTGTAATTTATTGAAACATATGTACTCGTTTTCAAACCCTAAATAATTTCAGTGGCTTCTTTTGTATTTTACCCATTTATTAGGGTAATTTATACCCTATTAGCCGTTTAGCTTGCTTTTGGGAATCTGGTTAGCCGTATTTCCCTCACCCTCTCTCTCGGTTTTCTCCCTCACCCCCCCTTTGTTCTCCGACGAAGCTCCGGTCAAGCCCAAGCCGATGTCCGTTCGTCGATCGGAGACCGTCACTGTGCTCGGGTTCTTTTCGCGATTAAAGCCCATGCCTCGTTTTCCCCTTATCGTCGGTCGTTCGCCTAGAAACGGTAAGAAACCTTTCGGTTTCCTCGCGCCACCGTCGTCACCGTTCAAGTTTGGGTAAGCCTCGCTGTTTTCGTTTTGTTCATGCGTTGTTGGTTGTGGATTCTTTGCTTTTCTGTTTATTTCTGATCGGAAACGTTCATTTTGCTCATCGGAATATATGTTTCTTTTGCAAACTGTCGTTGTCACGTCATCTCCGACGAGTTTGCGTAGCCGCATCTCTGTTCGTCGGATTGGTGAGCCGTTGCCTTCCTTGTTGATAAGGGTTGCGCCGCCGTTCTCGTTGGGATCTGCCACCGTCGTTGTTTGGTCGTGCCGCCGCTGCCGTCGTGGTTTTGTGCTGCCGCCGCCTTTGGTTGCTTAAAACCCTAGCCGCCAGTGGGATTCTAGGAACCCTAGATTTGATTCCAAAAAAATCAGTTGTTGGGCTTGGTGAGTTGGGTGTTGTCGGTGGAGCCAAGTGTGGGTATGTGGTTTGGGCTTGGTGATTGGCCCGTGTGGATGGTTGTGGTGTGAGTATGAGTTGTGGGTTTTTGAAGTTAGTTGGATGGTAAGGCCCGTGTGAATAAGTGTTTTGTGAGCCCTGATCTATGAGTAACCCAAACCGGTAAACTGAAACGACAGACCTGAACCGGTCTTATGAACTGAACCATTCCAGAACCGAATCAGATCAGTGAACCTTGGACTGAACCGAACCATAAGTTTTGAACCGAACTGTTGACTTTTGACCTTTGACCGACTCATTTGACTAGTTTGACCAGAATTGTCCTTTGACCAGTTTGACTGGAAGTTGACCAGATTAGACCATTGACCGTCAGAGTTGACTTTGACTTTGACCTGAGTTGACCAAGAGTTGACTTTTTCGGACATCCTTCCTTTAACCTTTCTCGACGTCCTGAGTTCGTATCCGCTGCCCGTTTTGCCTAATTAGTTTTCGAAAGCTCAGTTTTGCTCATTTTAAGTATTGTTATTGGAATATAATAAGTGATGATTTCAGAATCTAATTCAGAATGTTCTCGTGCTCAGGTGCCAACCTTGAGATCGTTGGGTTACCTCCAGTTGTTCAGATCGATCGTGCACGTTCTTCGAGGTCTTCACGTGAGTATATCTTCAGTTCGATTTCTAGTGTTTTAGTCGGTGGCTTAGTGTTAGTAATAAATACTAATATAGTATTCATACCTTCGTAGGTCCTGATTCAGCTAGATCTGAGCGTAAGACGCGCTTTTCTCGGCATTAGAGCTACTGTTGCTAAAGGTGTGTCTCTTCCTGTTTTATAAACTTATGTGTTTCTTTCTGTGCTATAAATTTTATGTGCTTTTCTGTATTAATATAAGTAAATGTTTTGTACATTTTGTGTGCATACTCTGTTGTGATTGGGTGAATGTTTTCAGACATCATGCATAACATGTCATACTGTGATTTAAGTGAAATATCAGATTTTCGGAATCGTAAAACATTGGATATATAGTATTGTGCAACTTGAATTTTCATAATTCAAGTTTCGGATTAGACTCGGATTTTAAAATCTGCATCATATCATTGTGGGTATATGGATTGAGATTTGTTCGGGGAAGTTCAGTGGTTTCAACCTTTGGGTTGAATTCCGCTTCGGATTAGTGGTTTCACCCTTTGGGCTAAATTCCGCTTCGGATCAGTGGTTCCACCCTTCGGGCTGAGTTCCACTTCGGATGGTGACGATGGAGAAAGTAGGTTCTGGGGAACCTTACTTTTCGGTGTATTGGAGATGGGTACTATGATTCATGTGCATCAGACATCATATCATCATGATTCAGTTTTATTGTGGTTTCAGAAAAGTATTTATCAGAAAATAAAATAATTTTCGTTTTTGTTTTGTTTTCGTTGCACTTTAGAGACACACTAAGCTCTTTAGCTTACACCCCTTAGTTTTTACTTTTCAGATATCTCAGACTTTTTAGGCGATCGGTACTTGGAACTTCTCTTGTTTATTCAGATAAAATATTATTCAGTACGAACTTTTCTGTTACCTCAGAATTATTATTTTAATATTGTTTGGAATATCTGTGTAATACGGACATTGGAACTATTTTTAATTTGGGTTTTATTAAATGCATGCATCTACAAAGTTACTTTCGGAATTTTAATTAAATATCAGAATATCATTTAAAAGATTGTGTTTTATTTTAATCGAAATATTTGTTGAGTTTTACTTACTTAATCGATTCTTTTGAATTACAAAATATTTTAACCTAAATTGTTTCTTGAGGAACAAGTTTCCAATTGTTACTTCCTAAATTCGGCCCATTTCTTCTAGGCCGGGTTTAGGGGGTTACATTAACCACATAAAACCAGAGGGGAAATGAATCAATATGCATTCTACTCATTGCTAAACACCGGCTCTAGCTTAAGGAAGCCCTAGAGGTGCCAGAAACTGGCTCTAGGCTAATCACTAGAGGTGCCCAAAATTGGCTCTAGTTGGTTAGGTCGCTTGCTTAAAAAAAATCCCAAATTAAGTAGTTTACCGAGTAATTCCTTTTGTCATTCGAAAAATCTAATCATGTATTTTCAAGTGCTAGGTCACGAGGAAGAAGGCGAGTTGAAGCAGTATCTACGAAGATTAAGAACTTTGGCGAGTATTTATTTTTCTACTAGTTGCATTGCTTGAGGAAAAACAATAGTTCAAGTTTGGGGGTGTGTTAGGTGTGTAAAGTCCTATCTTTTATACCCTCTTTCTATGACGATTATTGCTAAAACTCCACTTTCTTTAGTTGCATTGTACCCTTTTTGCATTAATCACAATAATTTCATGATTATTCTGCTTGACTTTTATGCTTTGATTATTTGGTGGAAAAAGAGGTTTTGTTTGGTGTATTATGTGCTTTGCTGGTTTCACCTATTTCCGGGGCAGGTGATGCTGAGCAGACAGAGAAGGAAAAAGTAGGAGCAGTGCAGAAATCATCCCATGATGGTCTAGAACGAGCCAACTTCTACTGAGGGAAGCTGAACCAAGAAGTTGAAGCCCTGTTGAGCTAAGGAAATTGACAGATTACTGCCGTAGCAGCATATAGTCGCCCCTGAGGCAGTGCACAAGCAACCTGCCGAATGGCAAAATATGCAAAGTGGCACTTGAATTAAAGAGCATAAAAATTTGGATTTTTCTAAGAGCTTTGCATGAAGATTGGACCACAGGAAGAGCACGAAAAAGTTGAAGGAAGGTTAAGGAAAAATTCGACACACATAGGAGGAATTTAAGGAAGGAAGATATAATAATTAAAAGAAGACATTTTCTTTTAAAGTATTTAATTCTAACTTTACTTCCTCCTCAAGAAGGACTTGACCTAGACATCATCTATATATACAAGACCAATGCCATGTACTTGGTAATCTTAGCTTGCTTAGGTATTCGAGAGAGATCTTTCAATCATCACCAAGTTCTAAATTCTCTTAGGGTTAAGGTTGTTTTGTTGAGTAGTTGTGAGAAAACAATTGTACTTTGTTAAAATTTTTGTTAATGCAATTTAGTTCAAGGTTTGCTTATTCTTGGCATTGATTCTATTCTTGCAACGTTATCGAGAGAGAGTATTGTGAGGCTATCTATTTGTTTAATATCGAAAGAATTAAACTCAAGAAACGAATAAGCATGGTTTTTATCCCAACGGTTGAAGCTAACTCGGCTTAGGGATAAGTTGGAGTTTGAACGGCTAAAAAGAGTGTAAAATTGGTTGGTGTTCAATCTTGGTTCATGCTGGGAAGTATTATCAAGACTTGCACATCAATAGTGTTTCGACTTAGGGATAAGAAGAAGTCACAGACAGACGTTTTGTCGAACCTTGAAAGTACCATTGGTTGCCGAGGCAGCTACTGAGTTTCCATTTTTCCGCGGCAACATCGAAGGCTGTTAACAAGGAAGATTGGTGTCGTTGCATTCAAAAGCCCATACAAAGTCAATTGAATTCCACACTACAACCCAGCATAATCTGACCTATTCTCTCATCTTGATTTCTCAACTTTTACTTGCTTACTTTAGTTTATGCTTTTTAGTTTAATTAAAACCCAAAACATCTCTACTTGAGTTTTTACTTTTAATTTTCTTTTTCAGTGCGAGAATATAAAGGAAGGAAGCCATCCCAATCCATGTGGAGATGATACTCCAATACTCATCATTATATTACTTGAGACGTGTACACTTGCGCTAATTGCGAAGCACTATTTACACGAAACAAGCATATAAAAGAATGAGTGGATCCCGAGTCTATTAAAGCATAAACAAGAGCTGAATTTAGCTCAATGGTACCTGCTATGACCTCGGGTGCTTCTTCATCTTCAAATCCTTGGATGTGATAGATTCGAGCAGGGGCCTGAGATTCCTGATAAGTAAGAGTATTCGAATGGCGTCCCTTGTTCTTCCCTTGATTTTCGGACTGGGCTTGTTTAGGACCCTTGTTTCGATTAGAGGGAGCTGAGCTAGCATTTGCAGGAGTTCGATTCGGAACCTTATTAGGATTCTTGGGACAATCCCTAATATAGTGATCAGAGGCTCCACAAAAGAAAAATAGATTCTGCTGAGTTCTACATTGACCGATGTGGTGTTTCTGGTAGAACTTGCAAGTAGGATATTGAGTAGCTTTATTGGAATTCCTTATGCTATCAATAGAGATGATCAGAGCTGAAGATTTAGAAACCAATTGGGGTCTCAATATGTAATTACTCTTCTGAACAAGAGTGTAATTCGAAAAGTGTTATTTGGAATGCTTAGATTTCTTTGACTGCCGGTGAGGCTTGTCATCATTTTAGGGTCGTTTATCTTTCCAAGAGTTGCCACTCTTGCATTTTTCAGAGGCTTTCATCTTCGCCTCGATTGCAATAGCTCGGTTCACCAAATTCTAGAAGTCAGTGATACCCAGGGTAGTGAATATTGGACTTAATTCATTATTCAGTCCATCAATGAACATTCTGCATTTATCTGCATCCGTCTTGAAGTATTCCGACCCGTACTTGCAATATTTGTAGAAGTCGCTCATATATTGTTCAATAGGTCGACCACCTTGATTGAGAAACAAGAAATGCTTCCGACGCTCGGCCAGGTATTGCTTGCTAATGTATTTCTTCCTAAATTCTTCGAGAAAGAATTTCCATGTGACAGCTCCAGCAGGAGTAGTCAGGGTAGTGGTTTCCCACCACCTCATAGCTTCATCTGCAAAAAAGGCTATGGCACATTCGAGTTTGTGCTCATCAAAACAGGGTAATTTCTTGGTAAGTATTCGAGTAGTGGCTTCTAGCCAGAACTTAGCTACTTCGGGGTTTGCTTCATTGATACCAGTAAAGGTATAGGCCCGATGTTCAGTAACTTGTCAATAGGAGCTCTGTTTGGCACAACAACATGAGGAGGAGGTGGATGATCTCGTTTCAGAGTAGTTACAAGATGTTCGAACATTCCTGTTGAGCAGCAGCTTGTACTTGGGGTTGAGTTTATTTCTATGGAGGATTCGGTTGCATCCTCACACTATCTCCTTCACTAGAGGAGCCTTCATGATTTTCATTTTCACGAGCAATCCTTGTTTCAGACATTTCTAGTTCAGATAGAACACGAAGGATTTATTTCAAGAAAAACACAAGAATATGGTACAATTATCTCCTAGGTGGCCCAAGTATCCAATAGGATGCAAGTTTTAGTCCTAGAAACGACTCAGAAACTATTAAAAGCTCTGATTACCAATAAATGTAACACACCTACCCCGGGTTAGTAGTAATCTGGCTCGAGAGCGTTACGAAGCAAGAACAAGGCAAGAGAGTGGTGAACTTATCTATAATGGAGAAGTTCCTTAGCTAGCAAGCAATAGAGCATACATATCTTATCAAGAAACCAATTACTAATTTGTTTCATAAGTAGGCACAATTTATCGCATTCTTAAACCATTTAACATTCCATTTTTATTTTTCAACTTAAAAGCATACAATTCGAAAACATGTTAGGACAAGCATGTGTTCATTTCATTTCATTATTGTTTCATACAGGACAAGTAGGAATTTATGAAGTCTTTGATCCAACAAGTCAATTTATGCATACATTGAGCATACCTTGACTCCAAGCAAGCTATGACAGGCCTTACCATTTGGCATTTACATGTCATGTATGCAAGTGTTATTCAAACATTCATATTACATCCAAGGTATTCATAAGATCATTTATAACAAGGCATTCGAACAATACATGTAGGTCTAGATTTGATATACTTCAATACTCTATTTCATTCAATACATATATATACATATGCGCATCAACATTCTTCATTTACATTGGAATTGTGCTCATCACATACCTTAAATTTAGCCAACAAGTTCATATCATAGTAGGCCCAAACAAGAACATAAATATATACAAAACATCCAACATCCAAATGCATGATTAACATCATATATATACAAGTCTAGTGCCACCTTCTAGGAGCAAACAAAAGAAATAAGGAACATTACTTCATCTTAGCTTGTGAGTTGCTTCGAGCTTAAGGAACATGTTTCAGAATCAAGTAATCGATTGAATTCCTTATCATGTTGGTTCGGAAGGATAGAAACAAGAGTGATAAGTACAAAATATGTACTTAGTGTGGTAGTAACTTGTTTTAACCATTAATCATGTTATTAGCCATTTATCAAGTCTACCTAACTATGGTTTACAAGCATTTCAATTCAATCAAGAATCAAAAATCACCAAGCATATATATATCATTCGAACAATCTAGTGAGCAATATGTATAAACCACCTTTCATTCGATCAACAAAGCAAAGAATAGACATGGATTATAGATAATACCAAGAAACATGTTATCTAATCATTTGAATGGGTTACATTTACCAGGTAAATCAAGCTTATATATCAAATGTCGAACATTACATAGTTCACATGTCAAGCAACAATGCATCTCATATCAAGTATCAAACAATTCATGCTTTCATGCAAAGTAATCTACAATTCATGGCTTCCGAGTCAAGTATCATACATATTATGACTTTTATATCAAGTAACATACATTATAAGGTTGGTATTTCATTTGTTATCATTTAACAACCCCCTTGGTACCTAGTTTGTATAGGTAATTGAGTCTCCAACCAAATGTCGCCACAAGATGTATCGTAGTACTGGTCAACCCTCCTACTGTCGCCAAAGACCACACACACGTGCCCTCCGTCTGTCACCAATTAGGGGCCTTAGCCCTGGACCGTAGTCCACCCTGACACAATGAGCTCTAGACTCTAAGTCATGCCCTTCTACCTAATCCAACTAGCTACCAAGGTTTTCCAATTTTATCCATTTATACATGTAATTCGAAATCATATATCACATTTTCAAGGGCTATAAGTACAAGTCAAGCATTCAAAAAGCTCATATATATATATATACTAGGCCCTTAGTTCAATTGAGCCATATCTCACATGTCATGGATTTCTCATGTAAACATGCTAGCACTACAAGCTTTTGCTTTAAAAAGTTAACCATAAATCATACCACATTTCTAGCAAAAATTCATCAATTACATGCTAGCATTCGAAACATTTAACAACATTCACAAAAATCATGTTTCATTCATTTACTTTAATACATACTTCTCTTTATATACATAATCAAGCCTTTATTAAGTCCATTTAACAAGAATTTAGACATGCAAGCTTTGGTTAGAACCTAGTCCTAACCCTAGAAATAACTACACTCACAAAATTCCAAGCTATCTTTAGTCTTGTATCACAATTCCCTTGTTCTTAGCCTTAGGATGTTTTACCCTTTCCTCTTCCAAATTCACTCATGGTTCTATTACATATACAAGTAAATACATGTTAAAATATGTTCTTATAAACATTTAACCATGGCAACATTAATGGTACTCAACATACATGAATTTGGTAGCATATTCATTACAATAGGTTAGCATACATAACTCAATTATCTATTTTCCAGTTTCAAATAAAATAGGGCAGTAACTACTATCTTAAAACTGTTACAGAACAGTTCACCAAACTGTGAACAAAACAGTTTCAAGTTAACTTGGTTGCTGCTGCCAGGCAGCTTGCACACTACTTGCTTAAACATGCATAACTTTTATTCCATACGTCGAGATTTCAATTGATTTACACCTTTAGAAATATTATTTAATCCTCTTTCTATTCTTATAGACCTTACATTTTAATTCTTTTCCATTTAATACAGTGTTTAATTCAAAGACAGGGTAATTCCATTTTTGGACAGTTTGTACTATCCAGAGGTTTTCATTTCTAGATTCCAGCTCACAACCCAGAATTCAACTTTGTTTTTTCCTAATGAAGATAGACATATTAAAGCATCATCCATTAAATTTTCAACCCTAAATTCTATGTATAATAATTATAGTGAATTTTTAAAGTTTCTGCCCAAAACAGGGTATTCTGGGCAGATTACACTAAGTCATCTTTAGCTTCTTGGATTCATTTAAACAATATTCTAGCTTTATAATCCAACTTATATGCATTCATGTACATGATTTTGAAAGTCCATTTATGCTTTTCAAGGTAATCAAAATAAGGCATGATGATCAATTTGTTCAATTAAGCATGTTACACATTTCTAATCTAACAAAACAAACCTTAAATTCGACTACTCCAAATCATGCTTCCTAATCTTCATTTCCAGCGTATAGTACAATGAATTGAGCATTTATAAAAACCTAAATATGTTGCCTAAACAGATTCATAACCAACTTCAACAACCACATAAATCGAATGTACATTCTCACATTTCTGACATCTATTCATTCAATTTTCTACTTCTTATTCAATCCAATTCAATTCAAACATGCAAAAATTGAAAGAGAAACCAGTTGTTACCTTACCTACTATGTTATCTAGCTTAATTTGATGCCAAATCAAGGTTCCAATTCGAAGGCTCAAGCTTTTCTCCCTAAGTTCTTTCTTATCTATTTCTCTCTAGTTGATTTCAGTATAGTGAAGGAGAAAGAAGATGGCCGGTCATTCATCTTGCTTTTCCTTAATGAAAGGACTATGCAACACCCCAGTTATTGGGCCAAAGTGTTTTCCGTGTCGGGTTAGGCTAGTGGAACCGGTAATCGGTTGTTCAAAACGTTAAAAGGTCGTTTAGGGAAATCAAGGTTTGAGATGGGATTAAAATGTTACAAATATTCCTAAAATCTTCTAAAATTATATTTAAGAGGTTCATTAAACGAATTTGGCCGAACGAGTTTTGGGAAGTATACATTTTGGGTAGTGATCAAAATGTAAAGTTTTTAAACTGTGGAAAAAGAGTGTTTTTCAAAAAGAGTCAAAATCTTAGAATCTTTAGGGAGATAATTGGCGATTAAGCCTTTTCTGTATTTTGGTATGTGTTTTAAATGACTTATTAAATATTAAAATGGCTTTTATTGGTTTAATTAAAGAGGTAGTTATTTTGGTTAAGAGATTTTGACGATCATTTTCATTCTCTCCTTTTCACTTCAGCCAAACACTCTCCATTTTCTTTCAATTTTCAGATTTCCTTCACTTTCTCTTCCTCTCTTGATGTTCAACTTCTCCTTTTTGATTTCTCTCAAATTTCTACAAGATTCTTGAAAGCTAAACTTGCCAAAGTAAAAGAGAAGCAAGGATTGGAGGTAAATTTCGTGCTAACCATCTAATCAAAGTTCTTTAATGAAATTCCAAAGATATTTGACTCTTTATCTATGTTTTTTATTGAGGTTTTATTATTGTTTTGATAAAATGATGAAATCTTAATAGAGAAGAGAAGTTAATGTGATTTTTAGAGTTGTTTTGATTTGGTTTGTTTGAGATGGTTTCTAATTGATTGTTGAAAGGTTTATGATGTTGAAATGGAGTCTTAATCTTATTAATCCCGAAATCCTTGAGATCATTGGTTTTTAAAGTGTTTTTGGATAGGTTTGTGGGGTGTTATGTGAGATCTGAGTTGCTAGAGGTATAAGGATGTTTTTAGGTCGTTTTTGGATGTTGATATATGCTTAAAATGTGTTGGATGTGTTGGTGGATGGTTGGGCTGAGTCTATAGATCAATCGATTGAGATTTAGGTTGAATTGGATGGGTATTTTGATGATTTAGAACAGGGCAGCGAGTTTCTAGTAAAGTGCTAGAGTTTGGATGCATAATAATGCATTGAATCTTTGTTTTAATGTGTTGAAAACAGGGGATAGTGTTCTGGAATTAAACGAAGTGGTTTTGGAGGCTTCGGACGGTTGATTATTGCGTCAGAAAGTGAGGTTTCGCAAGTCGGTGAGTGGAAGCTAATTTTCCAGCATGGAAACGTTTTAGAAAAGGTTTTGAGAACTTAGTAAGAGCTTGAAACGCTTTACTAAGTACGGAAGTAAGTAAAGTGAATTTCTCTCCCGGATTATGCTAGTATGAGCCTTTGGTTGCACTTGACTTAAATTGTGTTTACCTACTATTTTAAAGCATGTTTTGAGTTTATAAAATGTGGTTGATGATGCCATATGGTATAAGGATGTACTAGGTAAGTGATCCTTGTATGCATGTGTTGTTGCATGAGTTTTAAAGCATGGTTTAATGCTTGAAATATGGCTTGATATGAATGCTTTGGAAAAACAGTGAGGTATGCATGAAATGTGGATTATATTGGCAAATGATGTTGTATAAAGTGTTTTATAATAGAAATCGGATATAGTTAGCCGGCTATAGGATTGAGTGCACTATAAACAAGTCGCCTTGGATGTTGAGGGGTTGTGATTGTACCGAAAACTCCATCCAAGTACCCTAATGATTGAGGAATGTTAAGGTTGCAAAGGTTGAGGGTACCTCCCGGGTGCGAACCTTGTGTGTCTCCCGTCTCTCGTTATGGGACTATACATCTACCATTTAGTAGTGTTGAGGGGTTGTAATTGTACCGAATACTCCACCACATGTGTCACAACGGTGGAGGGTTGCTCCCGTGTGTGAACCTTGAGATGCGGGTAGAGTGTATGAAGGGTTTGGGACAACCCTTGGTAATCCGTGTTTCCGGTATGCTTTTTTAGAAATGAGAATGTTGTTAATCACTTGAAAGCCAATATAACATATTGAAATCTTATGGAAATGTTGATGATGCATAATTTGGAAATGCATGTTTTACTTTAAGCTTTGCATATTGGTGAGTATGCATGGAAAGCTTGATTTTTGTCTAGCAATAGTTTAATTGTTGTGAAGTAATTGATACTCGTTGCATGATGTTTATATGCTTATTTTGATGATGAAGTGCGTGGATTTTCAAAGAAGGCATGATGGATTTGAAAAGAGTGAAAAATGGTTTTGTGCATTGATGATGTTTTTGGTTTTGAGCACTCCTCACTAAGCTCGTATGCTTATGCTCTCTTTTGCTCATCAAATGCAGATAATTAGTCGTTTTAAGGCAGCAACTTCAAGGGATTTCCAAGAGACTTCAATAAATGTATGTAATGGTTTTGAATTAGTGTAATAAAGGCAATGAGGGTGTCCAATGCTATGAATGTTGGTTGTTTCAGTATTTTCTTGTTTGGTACAAGTTTGGTATGCATATTTGGGTATATAAATGGCATTTAAGTGTTGGTACATGATTGGATTTGATAATTGGCTTTTGATACTTGATTTTCATAGGAAGCATGCATCTAGAATTCAATATTGATGCTAGTGTTGCTTTGATGATGTTATTGCCATGTGGTTTTGATGGTTGAGGTATATTTGGGTTGCAAGTATGTTACAAATATGTTAGAATGTGTTGGAATGGGTTTTGAAGTGTTAAATCTGTATATTGGGCAATTGCAGACTGAAGTGTATCGATACACTTCATAGTGTATCGATACGAGCTTCATAAATGTGACGAGCATACCGATACATGGGGGCGTATCGATACCCTTTTTGGCCACTAGTCGAGGGTATACCGATACGGTTCCCTAGCACATAGATACAGTCTTGTGATGCAGGGCCAGGGAAGCCTGATCTTCGGGGGCATATCGATACCCTCCCTAAGGGTACCGATACGCTGTTCGTTAATTTGGTTAAAACTCATCTTTGAATGTTCTGAATCTTTATGTTTTGGTCCATGTTCCTTATGGATGCAATTAAATGAGTTGTAGTGGTTATCCTGAGCTGAGTTTGTACAGAGAAGAATGTAATGAACTTAATTAAAGGGTGATAATCCAAATTTGGTAATAACCCTTAAAATTTGTTAAGTTTACAAAATGGTCCATAAATCTAGATGTGGTAATAATTGACGAATGCTCGCGTTGTCTTTCAATTCGCTGCTTGTTGATCACATCGGAATGTAACTTGCATCTAGTCAAGATAAAAAGAAAACAATAGGGTCGTTTATTGAGATAAACCTTCCCGGTTTACTTCAATATTCCCCGTGTGACTCGTTTGGTTCGGTCTATCGGCTAGGCCGGGTTGAGGGGTTTACATTTGGTGGTATCAGAGCTAGGTTGCGAAAGGTTGGGATGATGGTAAGTTGTAGGTAAGTAATTGAGATATGAATACGTGTTTTTGGTAATGTTTTGTTTTGTTTGGTGAATGTCTTAAGCATGTTAATGGTGAGTATGTGATGGTGATTGTAATATGAATGTGAGTTGTTGTAAGTGTTGATAGTGGGGCTAAATATTAATGCTTATGATGCATGAGGGTTGTGGCATGCGAGTTGTATGCTTTGTGCTATGTTGGGGGGGGGGGAATTTGAATGCCCATTGCCTTATTACAATAGTGAAATGTTTTTGAATTAGATTTGAAGTCTTGTATCCTTGTTAGAAGTTGACCTGATCTTTTGTTTTGTTTTATATTCATGTCTTAATGTTAATAGCACGATGGGTCTGAGGAGAGAGTTACGTTCTGGGTCAGTTTCTCCTGCTGATAAGCAACGGATTCATGAGAACGAGGTACTGCCTGGTACAAATTTACCTCCTCCACCGCCACCACCACCTAGGGTGAGTAGCAAGAGAAACGCAGGCAGGCTGGTCCGGGGTTGGGTGATTTGACACCTTTGGTACAATCGATGACGAGAGCATTCCAGGCTACTGTTGCTGGAGTGCAAGTGCAACCTCCTGCTGCTAGGCAAACGGGTTTGCCGTTGGAGCGCTTGCATAGTTTGGGAGGTGTTGAATATCGTGGTTTATCTGCTGAGGCATATGAGGCTTGGATGGCCAGTACGATCCGGATCTTGGATCAGATGGGGTGCAATGATGCACGAAAGCTGGGTTGTGCAATGTTGTTGTTGCATGGTGGACGACTGTGACTGCGGCCATGAAGCCATACGAGGTGGATTAGGATTTCTTTCAGTCTGCCTTTAAAAGGAAGTATCTTGGAGTCAGATACTTGGATGAAAAAAAGCGGGAGTTCATGTCTTTTGTGCAAGGGAACATGACGGTAGCTGAGTACGAGGTCCAGTTCGTACGTATGAGCCAATATGCTTTGGAGTTGGTGCCGAGTGATAGGCATCGTTATGATCGCTTCCAGTATGGTTTGGTGCAGGATGTGAAGACGTTCATGCTCGCGTCTGATTACACAGATTTCGATGTGCTGGTGACACTGGCTAATGACATAGAACAAATCTTGGGTTTGACCTCACGTGTAGGTTGTTCTAGCTTGGGCAAGAGAGCTGCAGATGCTGGCCCTAGTGGTGGGAAAAATAAGAGGAATCGTGATCGTAGGTATCAGTCTGTGGCGAGGTGAGGTAACTTTGGGCGAGGTGTGCCAGCTCAGGGCGACAGGGCGAGGTTTGAACAGAATACATGCTGGTCATGTGGTTCGCGTGAGCATTGAGGCGGGGTTGTCCTCGCGCAGCTCGTGAGGTGCAGGCTCCTGTGGATGGGGCTAATTCTTGTTGGAACTATGGATCTACTGATCACATGAGACGTGGGTGTCCTTTGTTAGCGGGAGGTGGTACGGTTCGTGCACCTGTTGTTGCACTGCAGAGAGGTTGTGGGCACGGCCGTGGTAACTTCTAGAGAAGGGAGGATTGGCAGAGAGGTGTGATTCATGTTGTTGCAGTTCAGCCAGAAGGAGGTGGTCCTGCGATGGTGTATGCACATCGCGAGGGACAAAACGACACCGACATGATTGGAGGTACCTTTGCCTTGCAATCCTTGTCTTTGTTAGCATTGATTGATTCCGGATCTACGAATTCATACATCTTCAGTGAGCATGCACATTTGCTTGATATTTCTGTTGAGATGCTAGACGTAGGAATGCAAGTAACCAACTCTTTTGGTGAAACTATTGGTACAAGAAAACTGTATAAGAGATGCCCTTTATCTGTTCAAGGCCATGTGTTTTCAGTTGATTTGATGGAATTTCCTTTTTATGGCTTTGATGTGATTCTTGGAATGGACTGGTTGGTTGAGCATCGAGCTGTGGTTGATTTTGATGATAAGCGAGTTACATTGAAACTTGTGGATGATTATAGTAATCGTAGGCAAGAACGTGAAGTTCTTGTCCAATGCAATTTTGGCTCTTAAAGTGAGTAGGATGTTGGAGTTGGGTTGTGAAGCTTTCCTAGCTTGTGTGATGAATTCTGGTATGAAGGAAGTGCGAGTGCAAGACATATGAACTGTATGTGAATTTTCGGGTGTTTTTCCGGAAGAGTTGCCTGGGTTGCCACCAAACAGAGAAGTTGTGTTTGGTATCGAGTTGTATAAGAATACGGCTCCCATGTCCATTGCTCCTTATCGCATGGCACCTAAGGAATTGAAGGAGTTGAAGACTCAATTTCAATATTTGCTTGATTGAGGGTTCAATAGGCCAAGCGTTTCACCTTGGGGTGCGCCAGTTTTGTTTGTGAAGAAGGAAGATGGTACGATACGTATGTGCATAGATTATCGCCAACTGAACAAGTTGACGATTACGAACAAGTACCCTTTGCCGAGGATTGATGATTTGTTTGACCAATTTCGTGGTGCTTTAGTGTTTTTGAAGATTTACTTGAGGTCTGGGTATTATCAACTAAAGGTTAAGAATGTGGATGTAACTAAGACAACCTTTTAGACTAGGTATGGCCATTATGAGTTCTTGGTGATGCCGTTTGGGTTGACAAATGCACCGACTACATTCATGGATATGATGAATAGGGTGTTCCATGAGTTCCTGGATCAGTTAGTGGTAGTGTTTACTAATGATATTCCCGTGTACTTGCGTACCGAGGAGGATTACGATAAGCATTTGAGGATTGTGTTGCAAGTGCTATTGGAAAATCAACTTTATGCTAAGCTGAGCTAGTGTGAGTTTTGGCTCAGGGAAGTGGTTTTTCTTGGACATGTGGTGTCAGCCGAGGGTATTCGGGTTGATCCACACAAGATCGAGGCGGTGATGAGTTGGAAAATGCCTTGATTGATGACAGAGTTCTGTAGTTTCTTTGAGTTGGCTAGATATTATCGAAGGTTTGTTGAAGGTTTTTCTAAGATTGCTGCACCTTTGACCAAGTTGTTGCAAAAGAGTGTTCACTTTGAATGGACAGATGTTAGGCAACAAGCTTTCGAGAAGTTGAAGGAAGCTTTGACGCAAGCTACTGTCTTGATTTAGCTGAAATCGAGTAAGAAGTTTGTAGTTTATAGTGATGCATCATATGTCGGTTTGGGTTGCGTGTTGATGCAAGGTGGGAAGGTTGTAGCTTATGTGTCTAGACAATTGAAGGTGCATGAGCGCAACTATCCTACTCATGATCTAGAGCTCACTGTAGTGGTGTTTGCTTTGATGATTTGGAGAGACTACCTTTATGGTGAACAGTGTGTGGTTTACACTGACCATAAGAGTTTGAAGTATCTCATGTCTCAAAGGGAGTTTAATCTTAGGCAACGAAGATGGTTGGAGTTGCGTAAGGATTATGATCTGACGATTGAGTACCATCCTGGAATGTCAAATGTTGTGGCCGATGCGTTGAGTAGGAAGGTAGCTGTTGAGCTGAGAGCGATATTTGCTCGGTTGAGTTTATCGCGTGATGGTGGATTGATAGCCGAGTTGCAGGTGAAACCTTCATTGCTTCAGCTAATCAAGTAGAAGCAGTTGCTTGATGATTCATTGGTGCCTCATGTTTAAGATATAGTTGTTGGTAATGCAATGGATTTCTGTTTCAATGATGACGGAGTTCTATGTTTCAAAAGTCAAATAGTTGTACCGAAAGATGTTGAGTTGAGGCGCACTATTTTGACTGAAGTTCATAGCAGTCCTTTTGCTATGCACCCTGGTAGTACTAAGATGTATCGTGGTTTGAAGGATTAGTACTATTGAGTGGGGTTGAAAAAAGGATGTTGCTGATTTTGTAAGCAAGTGTATGGTTTTCCAGCGGGTGAAGGCTGAGCATCAGTTTCCTTCTGGTTTGTTACAGCCTTTGAGGATACCGAAATGGAAATAGGAAAGAATTACGGTGGATTTTGTGTCCGGTCTGCCTTTGACACCATCTAAGAAGAACTCCATATGGGTGATTGTGGATCGTCTTATGAAGTGTGCACATTTCTTGGTTGTGCTTACTACGTATACTTTGGATAAGTTAGCGAAGTTGTATATTGTCGAAATTGTGCATTTGCATGGTATGCCTAAGTTCATAGTGTCAGATAGAGATCCGAGGTTTTTAACAAGGTTTTGGGAATGTTCACACCAAGCGCTGGGTACACGTTTGAATTTCAGCACTTCGTATCATCCTCAGACGGATGGACATTCAGAGAGAGTTATCCAGGTGATGAAGGACATGTTGAGATGATGTGTGATAGATTTCCAAGGTTCATGGGAAAAGCAGTTGCCTTTGGATTAGTTTGCCTATAATAACAACTTTCAGGCGAGTATACAAATGCCTCTTTGTTGGGATGAGGCGGGGCAAAAGTTGGTTTCCTTGCCAGATATGTTTAAAGGAACGAATGAGAAAGTGAAGCTCATATGTGAGCGGTTGAAGGCAGCATCGGATCGTCAGAAGTCTTACGTGGATTTAAAGTGTAGGGAGATTGAGTTTGCGGTTGGAGATCGCGTGTTCCTAAAGGTATTGCCTTAGAAGAAGGTGATGAGTTTCATACGTAAGGGAAAGCTTAGTCTGAGGTTTATTGGACCTTATGAGGTTATGGAGCAAATTGGTCATGTAGCTTATCGGCTGAGGTTGCCTCCCGAGTTGGAGAAGATCCACGATGTGTTTCATGTTTCTTTGTTATGGAGGTATAGATCAGATCCATCACATGTGATGACTGTTGAGGAGATTGAGTTGAATCTGGATTTATCCTATGATGAGGAACCGGTGGGGATTCTAGATTCGAGTAGCAATGTTTTTCGTGGTAAGACGATTGAGCTTGTGAAGGTGTTCTGGCGACACCGAGGAGTTGAGGAGGCCACGTGGGAAAGCAAAGCGGACATGTTGAGGCAGTTTCCGCACCTTTTTCCTTCAGGTAAAATTTCGAGGACGGAATTTCCTAAGTTGGGGAGAGTTGTAACGCCCCGGTTTTAGGCCTAGGTGTTTTGCGTGTCGAGTTAGGCTAGTGGAACCGGTAATCGGTTGTTTGAAACGTTAAAAGGTGACTTAGGGAAATCAAGGTTTGGGATGGGATTAAAATGTGACAAAAATTCTTGAAATCTTCTAAAATTATATTTAAGAGGTTGATTAAATCAATTTGGAAAAATGAGTTTTGAGAAGTATACATTTTGGGCAGTGACCAAAATGTAAAGTTTTTAAATTGTGGAAAAAGAGTGTTTTTCAAAAAGAGTCAAGATCTTAGAATCTTTAGGGAGCTAATTGGCAATTAAGCATTTTCTCTATTTTGGCATGTGTTTTAAATGATTTATTAAATATTAAAATGGCTTTTATTGGTTTAATTAAAGAGGTAGTTATTTTGGTTAAGAGATTCTGACGATCATTTTTATTATCTCATTTTCACTTCAGCCAAACACTCTCCATTTTCTCTCAATTTCCAAATTTCCTTCACTTTCTTTTCCTCTCTTGATTTTCAACTTCTCCTTTTTGATTTCTCTCAAATTTCTTCAAGATTCATGAAAGCTAAACTTTCCAAAGTAAAAGAGAAGCGAGGATTGGAGGTAATTTTTGTGCTAACCCTCTAATCAAGGTTCTTTAATGAAATTCCAAAGATATTTGACTCTTTATCTATGTTTTTGATTGAGGCTTTATTATTGTTTTGATAAAATGATGAAGTCTTGATAGAGAAGAGGATTTAATGTGATTTTTGGAGTTGTTTTGATTTGGTTTATTTGAGAAGGTTTCTAATTGAATTTTGAAAGGTTTATGATGTTGAAATGGAGTCTTAATCTTATTAATCCCGAAATCCTTGAGATCATTGGTTTTTAAAGTGTTTTTGGTTGGGTTTGTAGGGTGTTATGTGAGATCTGAGTTGTTGGAGGTATAAGGATTGTTTTAGGTTGTTTTGGGATGTTGATATATGCTTAAAATGTGTTGGTGGATGGCTAGGCTGAGTCTAGAGATCAATCAATTGAGATTTCAGTTGAATTGGATGGGTACTTTGATGCTTTAGAATAGGGCAGTGAGTTTCTATTAAAGTACTGGTGTTTGGATGCATAATGATGCATTGAATATCTGTTTTAATGTGTTGAAAACAAGGGATAGTGTTCCGGAATTGAACGAAGTGGTTTTGGAGGCTTCAGACGGTTGATTGTTGCGTCAGCAAGTGAGGTTTCGCAAGTCGATGAGTGGAAACTGATTTTCCAGCATGGAAACTTTTTATAAAAGGTTTTGGGAACTTAGTAAGAGCTTGCAACGCTTTACTAAGTTCGGAAGTAAGTAAAGTGAATTTCTCTCCCGGATTTTGCTAGTATGAGCCATTGGTTGCATTTGGCTTAAATCGTGTTTACCTACTATTTTAGAGCATTTTTGAGTTTATAACATGTGGTTGATGATGCCATATAGTTTAAGGATGCACTAGGTAAGTGATCCTTGTATACATGTGTTGTTGCACGAGTTTTGAAGCATGGTTTAATGCTTGAAATATGGCTTGATATGTATGCTTTGGAAAAATAGTAAGGTATGCATGAAATGTTGATTATATTGGCAAGTGATGTTGTATAAAATGTTTTATAATTGAAATCGGATATAGCTAGCCGGCTATAGGATTGAGTTCACTATAAACAAGTCACCTTGGATGTTGAGGGGTTGTGATTGTACCGAAAACTCCATCCAAGTACCCTAACTATTGAGGAATGTTAAGGTTGCAATGGTTGAGGGTAGCTCCCAGGTGCGAACCTTGTGTGTGTCCAGTCTCTCGTTAGTGGACTATACATCTACCAATTAGTGGTGTTGAGGGGTTGTAATTGTACCGAATACACCACCACGGGTGTCACAACGGTGGAGGGTTACTCCTTTGTGTGAGCCTTGAGATGCCGGTAGAGTGTATGAAGGGTTTGGGACAACCCTTGGTAATCCGTGTATCTAATATGCTTTTTGAGAAATGAGAATGTTGTTAATTACTTGAAATCCAATATAACGTATTGAAATGTTATGGAAATATTGATGATGCATAATTTGGAAATGCATGTTTAACTTTAAGCTTTGCATATTGGTGAGTATGCATGGAAAGCTTGATTTTTGTCTAGCAATGGTTTAATTGCTGTGAAGTAATTGATACTTGTTGCAAGATGTTTATATGCTGATTTTAATGATGAAGTACATGGATTTTCAAAGAAGGCATGATGGATTTGAAATGAGTGAAAAATGGTTTTGTGCATTAATGATGTTTTTGGTTTTGAGCACTCCTCACTAAGCTCGTATGCTTATGCTCTCTTTTGCTCATCAATGCGGATAATTAGGCGTTTTGAGGCAGCAACTTCAAGGGATTTCCAAGAGACTTCAATAAATGTGTGTAATGGTTTTGAATTAGTGTAATAAAGGTAATGAGGGTGTCCAATGCTATGAATGTTGGTTGTTTCGATATTTTCTTGTTTGGTATGCATATTTCGGTAAGTAAATGGCCTTTAAGTGTTGGTACATGCTTGGATTTGATAATTGGGTTTTGATGCTTGATTTTCATAGGAAGCATGCATCTAGAATTCAATATTGATGGTAGTGTTGCTTTTGACTATGTTATTGCCATGTGGTTTTGATGGTTGAGGTATATTTGGGTTGCAAGTATGTTACATATATATATTAGAATGTGTTGGAATTGACTTTGAAGTGTTAATTCTGCATATTGGGCAATTGCAAACTTAAGTGTATCGATACACTTCATAGTGTATCGATACGGCCTTCATAAATGAGAGGAGCGTACCGATACACGGGGGCATATCGATACCCTTTTTGGCCACTGGTCGAGGGCGTATCGGTACGGTGCCCTAGTGTATCGATACGATGTTGTGATGCAAGGCCAGGGAAGTCTGATCGTCGGGGGCGTATCGATACCCTCCCTAAGGGTACCGATACGTTGTTCTTTAATTTGGTTAAAACTTATCTTTGAATGTTCTGAATCTTTATGTTTTGGTCCTTGTTCCTTATGGATGCAATTAAATGAGTTGTAGTGGTTATCATGAGCTGAGTTTGTACAAATAAGCATGTAATGAAATTAATTAAATGATGATGATCTAAATTTGGTAATAACCCTTGCAATTTGTTAAGTTTACAAAATGGTCCCAATATCTGTATTTGGTAATAATTGACGAATACTCGCGTAGTCTTTCAATCCGCTGCTTGTTGATCACAGAGGAATGTAACTTGCATCTTGTCATGATAAAAAGAAAAAATAGGCTCGTTTATTGAGGTAAACCTTCTCGGTTTACTTCAATATTACCCGTGTGACTCTTTTGGTTCGGTCTATCGGCTAGGCCGGGTCGAGAGGTTTACAGACTATCTTGTCCTTAGATTATCCATTAACTAAGGATATAATCAAGGGCATTTAAGATATATGTATTTTTTTAGCTTGCATTCCTTAGTTTTGTTATAGTGTTCAAAATAGTCATCTTAATTTAGTAAGCCTAGATATCAATTGTAACATTCTAGTCCTTAGTCAATTGGCATTTGATTTCGGCACCCTAATTCGTTGGTTATGCATTTTTATCCCTAACTAAATTATATTCAATTATGGAATGTTTTAACTATTTAGAAATTCTAAATAGTAGTAAAATTTCTAGGCCTAGTTTAGGGTGTTACAAACAAGATCATATCATACATAAACTCAAACCATTCATTTGGGCTATACAACATGGCATATCAATCTCAATGATATCATGGCATTTCAAGATAAGATTTAGCATGTATACAACCATTAGTCATCTCATGGCAAGCAATCAAGACATGGATCAATCCATTTAGCATACTTCTAAACATTTCAAGTCATCACGTGACACACCATTTAATCATCCATGATCATATATCTTAGCATAATACCTAGAATAACTAGGCTACAAATTCAAAGTCATAATAACATTTCCTTGCATGAAAAGATCATACCAAATATATACAAGCCTTTCCAAGTATCCAAAATGCATGATAACTAGACTATTTATACACATTTCCAAGGCCACCATCTAGGAGATTACAAAATGTAACATGTACCATACTTGAGCTTGAGCTTGTCTTGTCTGGCCTCAACTCTAGGATAGCTTTCAATCCACTAAACCCGTAGATTGGGAAAAATGGAAACAAGACTGATAAGTACAATTAAGTACTTAGTGAGGTAGCAACCTTATCTAGGCAAGTTCATTTCATTTTCAAGTGTGTTTTATTCAAGAGAAGACCTATCTAGGTTCGAATAGATCAAGTAAGGATTCCTTTATGGCATTCGAATGGTTCTAGGAAAAAGACTAGTAACATGTCATGTAACTGGCAACGAATTATACATAGCATTTCAAGATGAAATATACATAACATATCTCAATTTTGAGCCAATAAAAACATGTTATAAATCAATATCATTCTTTCAATCCAAGTAGCATCACAATATCATGTAAATCAAGCATTCTAGACAACCAAGCCAAGTTTCATGCTATGTATCATGTATCATGTAATTCTATTCAAGTTTCATTTCCTATATCACATGGCATTCAGGTTTTTATCTTTATTAGCTTACATGTACAAGTTTAGGCCTTGGTATTTAGTCAAGTCTAGGTAATCGAGTCACCAACCAAAATGTCGCCAAATCAAGTAACCAGTCATATCCCTCATACTATCGCCAATGACCAATAATACATATCCCTCATATTGTCGTCAAATAAGGGCCTTAGCCCAGGACCTTAGTCCCCCCAAACACAATGAACTCTATACTCTATGGCATGCCATCCTACCTATGACTCACTAGCTACCAAGGCATCATTTATTTTAGTGTACATTTGATCAAGATTCATGTAATCAATCAAGTCAAGGATCATGACATGTTCAAGACAAGTTTCACGCTTATTCAAGGTGTCATTCTTATACACACTTAACAAGATCAAGATAGCCCTTAGGCTTAGTGAACCTTGGTTCTTTATCACAACATTTTTAATAACCTTTTAAACATGTATCATCAAGTAAGCCATATTAGGCATTTCAAGGCAATAAGCATACCATTTAAGCAAATCATGGCAACATGTAATCAAGACAAGATCTCATATATCTCAAGGGCATTCGAATAGCAACAATTAAGCTTAGGACAAGATTCATTCATTTACACAATCAATTCACATAGTCACATATCAAGACAACTTTCAAATCAAGTATTACTTAAACCATTCTTCACTTAGTTGTTACCAAATATAATTAAATTCATTTTACATGGCAAACATTTAAACATAATGTAAACATGCTCAATTCTTGGTTAGGACCTAAGTCCTAACCCTATTAATAACTATACTCGCAAGTTCTTCGAGCTAATTTTGATCCCGGATAGCAATTCCCTTGAGTTCGCCACTAACATGCCCACTTTTCTCCTCTTCAATGATATCCACCTCTTGGTCTAGAGTTTACTCAATCAATATAAACACAAAATCAGTGGAAATCCAATGTACTCAATCATTCAAATCACCAAGAAGCTCAATCCAAATTATTGTCATTCTCATGTTCAAATCAAGGCACATTACAAGACTAGATTTGTCATGTGTTTATACTAGTTTAGTTGCTTAGCTTTATGTGTACATTTTAGCCAATCTATACCACATAGCATTTGATCATATCAAGGCAGTAATTAGATTCATTTTACTCATTTCATTCATAGCAATCCTCAAGTTAATTTATAGTACAAAATAGTCCCTTGATTAACCATACTTTCATTTAGATCCTAACCCTTGATTTCATGGTCTAACATACATTTCTATCACAATTTCATTCATATTCATATTAGACCATGTATAATTCTGACCTCTACTGTTCTTAACACATTTTAACATAACAACAATTATCAATATGCTGGATTTTATATGCAGAACAGTCCCCAACAGATACTAAGTTTACAAAACAGTCCATTTACACTATATGTACTTTTAATGCATGATTCAGCCCACTAATCTTTATTATAATCAATTCAGCCCTTATCAACTTGAGATCCCTGTTTCCCACCTGTATTTACATGTTAAATTTAGCCATGTAAATATCCAGATCAGTCCCCAATTCATTAATTCTCTCTAAACAGCCCATATTAGTCGATTAAACTCACTATGTGACTAGTTTAACATCTAACTACCATTTTACAAATTCTAATATCATTATCATCAATACAACACCTCAAATCACTACTAAATTAAATTTCCAACAAGTTTATTCGACATGAATTTTTCTAATTATTCTTGTATCAAGATTTATTCAACCGATTTCAAGATTAACATTGCTAGAGTGAATCCAGACCCATTTACACTATTCAGTTAGTAATAATTCATTCAATATCAATGTGATTTCATTAATTATTCAATCCAATCCCCAATTCTATGTTCAAACACATAATTCAATCATCAAATTCAAGATTTCAAGCTTATACAAATATTCAATTCAAGCAATCCACACAAGTACACATTCGGTATAAGGAAAAGAACTTACATGAACTCCTTTTTAACATGCATGTATCAAATTTATCCTACCAAGCTTTTAAATGCTTCAATGGTGAACTTAAACCTTCAATTTATTTCCCTATCAAGCTTTCTTTCTCCAATTTCTTTTTCTCTTTTTTTCCTCTTTAGTTTTGGTTAACTTGGGAGGTTGAAAAGGCAACCAAATTGTTGCCTTGAGATATGCTAGCCAAGTGTCCCACTCACCATTTTGGTGGTGGTGACACATGCTTATCCATTTAATTATTATTAATCTTACATGCATGATTAATTAGTTTAATTATTAGCATTTTAATCCTTTTCAATTTGGCTAGTAATCTTTCGTTTCTGACATTTTCATTATATTGGTTCAAAGTTTACACTTTTCTTTTTAATTAAATCGTGTCTTCTACGAGGGTAGGATTTGGGGTATTACACACTTTATTAGTGATTTCCCACTCAATGTTACGGAGTCTACTCCTACATCGACTGTTGCTACCTCTCATACTCAATATTTTTGAGGCAAGGGATTGAGGCAGTGTTCATCAGGAGTTGTAAGGAGATCCATCAGCTCAGGCAAACCACTGAACAAGGAAGAATCAAAGGCACTTGCTCAGATGTATCACGTGAGGAACAAGGAGGAGGAGGATGAACCTGATGTTATTGCAGGTACCATTGAATTGTATTCACATTCTTTATATGCATTGTTTGATACTGGTTCTACTCACTCCTTTATAAATACATTGTTTATTAAGTAGTATAGGATGGCTTCGGAACCTATACCATTGAGAATTTCTGTAACCAAATTCCTTAGGTGATTGTGTCACTGTGAGTTTAGTGTGCAAGAATTGTCCCTTAATGATTCAGGGAATTCCATTTTTGTCAATTTACTAGCCTTACCGATCTACGAGTTTGGTGTGATACTAGGCATGGATTGGCTTAGTAAACATCAAGCTTGGGTAGATTGTAGCAAGAGAAAATTGTACCTCCGAGTCCTTGGCAAGGAGAGTATTTCTTTTATGAAATCCAGAAACTCTTCATTGTATGCCTTGTCATTGGAAGCCAAGGGCTAACCTCGATTACAAGACATTGATATTGTGTGTGAGTTTCTTGATGTGTTTCCTGATGAGCTTTCAGGTTGACCTCCAATCCGTGAAATGGAATTTGGTATTGAAGTGCAGCCTGGAACTACTCCAGTTTCCATTGCACCTTATCAAATGGCAACAATAGAATCGAATGAGCTAAAAGTCCAGATCCAAGATCTGTTTGATAAAGGTTTCATCCAACCGAGCTCTTCTCCTTGGGGAGCTCCGATTCTCTTTGTAAAGAAGAAAGATGGTTCGATGAGATTGTGCATTGATTACCGACAATTGAACAAAGTAACCATCAAGAATAAATATCCATTTCCAAGAATTGATGACATGTTCGATCAGTTAAAAGATGCCTCCGTGTTTTTCAAGATTGATTTGAGGTCAGGATACTATTAGATACAAGTCAAAGATTGTGATGTATCCAAAACTGCTTTTCGTACGAGATACGGACACTACGAATTCCTGGTGCTTCCCGTTGGGCTAACTAATGTACTTTAAGCTTTTATGGATTTAATGACCAGGTTTTAGACCCTTTCTTGATAAATTCGTAGTGGTATTCATTGATGACATTTTGATTTATTCAAAGAATGCCGCAGAACACCGAGAACACCTCCGCATTGTGCTTCAAACCCTTCGTGAGAAGAAGTTGTTTGCTAAGTTCTCCAAGTGTGAGTTTTGGCTCATTGAAGTCGCCTTTCTGGGACACGTTGTATCGGCTTCGGGCATACAAGTAAACCCGAAGAAAATCCAAGCCATTCTTGATAGGTATCCTCTGAAAAATGTTGGTGAAGTGAGAAGGTTTATTGGTCTTGTTGGCTATTATAGAAGATTCGTCATAGGATTTTCTATGCTAGCAGCTCATTTGACCAAATTATTGAGAAAAGAAGCCTCGTTTGCATGGACTGAGGAACAACAACGAAGCTTTGATCAATTGAAACAAGTGTTGACTCATCCACCAGTCCTAACTGAGCCCGAATCCGAAAAGGACTATGTAGTTTTATAGTGATGCATTGGATCTCATTTTAGGATGTGGATTGATGCAAGAAGGCAAAGTAATTGCCTATGCTTCGAGACAACTAAAGCCACATGAAATGAATTACCCTACTCATGACCTAGAGTTGGTTGTAGTTGTCTTTGCATTGAAAATTTGGAGACATTACCTCTACGGAGAGAAATGTTATCCTTGTACCGATCATAAATGTAATGCCCCAGTTTTAAGTTTAGGAGTTTGTAGGTTGGGTTTAGGGTCCGTTGGATCGAGACTAGAGATCAAGGTTAATTCGGGATTGGTTTAGGGAAAACTTAGCTCGGGAAGTGATAAAAATATGAGAAAAAATTCTAAAATCCTTTTTAAATGTATATAAAGGTTTGGTGAAGTCAATTTCGGTAAATGACATTTGGAGGGTGGACATTTCAGTTTGGTGACTAAATCGTAAAAAAGGAAAACTGTTTTTAACGGCTATTTTGTAAAAGAGCCAAAACTTAGAATCTTTAGGTAGCTAAAGTAATTGTAAGCAGGTAGTCCTTTAATTTGACATGTTTTTAATGTGTTTAATTAAAAAGATTAAAAAGGGTTTTGATTAAAAAGGGAATTAAACTTTACAAACTTATTTTTGACGTAACTTCAATTTCTCTCTTTTCTCATCAGCCAACCACCCATTTTCTTTCAAAAAATCCAGAGATCTTTTCCTTTTCATTTTACTTTGATTTCCAAATGATTTCCATGGAGTTTTCTCAACTTGTCTCAATGGATTCTTGAGGATTTTCAATCAAATCTTGTTAATTGAAGGAATAGCAAGAGATTAGAGGTAACTTTCATGCTTCTCCTCTAATCAAGATTCTTTACTCAAATTCCCAATTATTTGGCTCTTTAATTATCTTTCTTAACAAGGTTTTATGATTGATTTAAAGAAAATGGCTAAATCGAGTTTTAAATGATGATTTTGTGTGATTTTTGTAATGGATCTATTTTCACTGATTTATTATTTATTTTAATCATGTTTTGTAAGTTTATTAATGTTGAGATTGATATTTAAGCATGGTAATCCCGAAACTATTTGGATCTCTAGTTGATTAGGTTGTTAGAATTGGGTTTTGTGGTGTTAATGTGATTTTGTGAATGATGGAGGTATAAGGTTGATAATATGATGATTTTGGATGTTAATCAATGATAATAAATGGTTGGAAGTGTTAGGTTTTGGTTGGGTTGAATTTGTAGAGTAATCGATGGTGTTTTTGGTTGTTTTGGAAGGGCATTTTGGGTAGAGCAACGTGGTAGGATTGCTTGTTGGAGTTTTTAATTCATTGAGATGCATTAATCCTCTATTCGTATGTGGTTAAAACATGGAAGAATGTTTTGGAAGCAACCGATGAGGTTTCGGGAGCTTCGGACGCTTAGTTTTGCGTCGTCTAATCAAGGTTTTGCGTGTCGGGTAGTGAGAACGTGGATTTCAGCTTTGAAATGTTATAAAGGTGGTTTTGGGAACTTAGATGTATTCTTGAAACGCTTGTCTAAGTTCGAAAGTAAGTATAAGGAATTTCTCTCTCGGTTGTGCTTTTATGAAATGGTTTTTATGCACTTGGTTTTGAATGCATGTTACCTACTGTTAAAGCATGTTTAAAGCATATGGTTTCCTTTTCTTAATGATGTGTTGATGAAGTATTCACATGGTAAGTGATCCTTGTAAGTATACGTTTTATACTTATGATTTAAAGCATGATTTAATGCTTTGGAAAATGATTTAATGATGATGCTTTGAAAAAAAGTGAGGTATGTGGTGTAATGTGAATTATTTTGGCAATTGATGTTATGAAAATGGGTTTTTAAATATTATCGGATATAGTTAGCCGACTATAGGATTGAGTGAACTTTAAACAAGTCGCCTTGGATGTTGAGGGGTTTATACGGTGTACTGAATACTCCATCCAAGTACCCTAACGATTGATGTATGTGTATATGGTGTCCCGTCTCTCGTTAGTGGGGTTATACATCTACCGATAAGTGATGTTGAGGGGTTTATACGGTGTACCGAATACTCCACCATGGGTATCACAACGGTGGAGGGTAGCTCCCGTGTGTGAACCTTGAGATGCCGGTGAGAATGTATGAAGTGTTGGGACAACACTTGCGAATCTGTGTATCTGATATGTTGTTTTGAGAAATGGACTTACCTAATGATCACTTGTAAGCCAATATAATTGATGATGTATCATGAGATTGTTTATGTTGAATATTGTGATTTATACATATTTTACTCTTTAAGCTTTGCAAATGGTGGTTATGCATAGGAAGTAGGGGTGTGCAAAATAAAACGTTAATCGTAACCGTTAACCGGTATAACCATTTATTTTATAGGTTAATTAACCTAATTATTAAGGTTAAACGGTTTCGGTTAACCGAACCGCTAAAAAAGACGGTTAATGGTTAACCTACATGTTAACCTATAGGTACTTTATTTTAACTAAGTATAAAGTTTGTGTTTAAAATTTCTCTATTTAAGTTAATTTTTTTCTAAAAATAATACAATATTTATCGGAGAGATATATTTATTATTCTAAAAAACAAATAATGAACATTTGAAAAGAACATCGTAATAGGTTACAGGTTAACCTATAACCGATCCGTTCCTTAACGGTTACCCACTATAATGGTTAACCATTTAAAAAAATTAACGGTTAACTGTTTCTTAACGGTTAGTAACGGCTAAATTACGAATAATAACCGTTATAACGGTTAACTAACCGTTTAAGCTAAACGGTACGGTTAACCTACCATGAACACCCCTAATGGGAAGGCTTAAATTGAGTGTTAGCAATGGGACTTTGTTGAGTGGATCAAAGGATTGATAAAAGCCAAGAGGGGGTGAATTGGGTTTTTAAAAGTTGTTGGAGTAAATTGAATGGCTAAAAATGAAGAACAAGGAATTTTAGAGTGGTTCAATTTCCAAATGAACTCTACATCCACTACCTTAGCTACCACTAAGGATTTCCAACAATTCACTAATTTATTCTTCCCCTTTTCAAGGCTTAGGAGGTAACCTTCACACAACCGGTCAACTTTTCTACCCAAAATTTGACCAAACCCTCACAAGAGTACAAATAAGAATTAAAGGCAAGAAAGATATCTCTCAATACAAGATTACCCTTTTAAGTACAAATACTCAACCCAAATTTGATAGAAAGATTAGAATTTGACACTAAACAATTTGGGGTTTACAAGAGATTAGAAAATAAGCACTTTGAGCTTGGATTTTTGCTTGGATGTTTTTCTTTTATGCAATAGTTGTTGTTGGTGTTCAATTCGCTTCAATTTATACCTTCTCTATCAATTCTAGCCGTTTGGGTGGTTAGGGTATTGATTATAGCCGTTGGGACCCTCTCTTTCCACCATAAATGCACTTCTGAAGCTTACCATATCGGTACGCGTGGACCTGTATCGATACTTGTCTCAAAACAGGAAGAGCTGTTGCACAATTACGAGAGGGTGTATCGATACACGTGTAAGCATATCGGTACGGAACATGGACCGTTTCGATACGGGTAAGACCGTATTGATACCATTTTCTCAACTTAGCTCACTGGAAGTTTCCGTATCGATACGGCTAGGAGCGTATCGGTACGGGTCAACCACCACTTTAAATTTTAGTTACCTAACAACTGACACCAACGGTCGAAAACATTAAAAGCTTTTCGAATTAAAAATTTCATTAAATTCATATCGATACAGGTGAAACCGTATCGGTACGCCATTCAAACTCTTTTAGTTTTACAGAGGGGTGTATCGATACAGATTCAATCTGTTTTCATACGTTGTTTCGATACGGTGAGGGGCGTATCGAAACGCGTCTTTCCAGTAGCCAACTTTGTAAAAAAGGTATCGATACGGTTGGAAGCGTATCTATACGCCTGGACGTTTTTCAATACTTTGGCTTTAGAATACTTAGAAAATATTTGGAGTTTAAGTTTTTCAAATCAGATTAGAGCCTTGGTGATTTATAAATCATTTGAGGGACTTAGAAATCTATTTCAAGTTTTCAATTTAATCCTTAACAACTTAGTTATATCAAAATCAAACATAGGTTTTACAATCTCCCCCCTTTTTGATATAACAAAACCAAAACTTGAAATTTTTTGACACTTTGAAAAACTTTGCAAAATAACTCCCCCTTAATCTTAGCTAGGTAAACTTTAAGTTGAAAATCAAAATTTTAAGTGCGAGTTTGTTCCCTCTCCCCCTTTTTGTTAGATCAAAAGATAGAGACAATGATAAACATAGGAAAAAGGCATAAATAATAACCAAGCAACATAATATTGATAATCATTAAGTTCAAAATAAAGATAACATCAATCATAAAATCCAAATAATAGAAAATCAAAGCATAGGTTTGAAAATGCAAACTTAATCCTAAAAACATAATTCAAAGTGCATAAATAAATATCCTAAATGACATGAATGATATGCAAAGATAGGCTACTATGCATCTCTATCGCCATCTTCATCATCTTCATCATCCTCCTCATTTGCATCATCATTCCTCCTAGTTTGACGCCACTCGTCATGGAAAGCGGTAAGGGATATGTTCATCGAGTTGTGATTCCCTTCAAGGGAAGTGAGACACGTCTCCACATTCTTCATTCGATCTTCAAGGCTTGTAAAGCGTGTGTCAATAGCCGTAAACCCTGAATTCATCACTTAATCCATAGAAGCAATTCATGTGCGCAAACCCGTGAATTGCTCGTTTAGAAAGTCGTGAGAGCATCCATGGAAGGTGGAGGAGGAGCTTGAGCGGCTTGAGGATTAGCAATTTCTTCCGGAACGACATCGCTAGGGAGCTCGGATAGACGAAGCCATCTACCATTAAAGTAATGAAACTTTCCCCTTGCAAGAGATCTTTCATCGATAGGATCGGTGAGCGAAGTTGGGTAGTCATGTGAACAATCTATCTCCTTTTGTGTGAAAAATAACTCAAAGTCGTACCATATGTGAAGGAAGTGACGAGTGTAGTGTGGCGATTTTGCACGAGATAGATAATCTCCGCAAACATAATTCGAGCAAGATTTGGTCGTTGTCGTTGACGGAAGCATCGAATGTAGGATCCGATCTTGAGCATTAAGAGCGGTTACGGAACCCCTTAGGACAAGGCTAAGAGCATTCTTATCATCAAGACCTTCATCCTCTAACTTAAACACATCAAAAAGAGATTGAACATCGATGGTGATCTTTTTACCCATAAGATAAGAATTAACGGCCGTAACAACATTCTCTCTATTGGCGACACACTTGGCATTAACATAGAACATCAATACTAAAGAGCGAAAGAAAAAGCCGGGGATTTGAAGAAAATTCATATATTTCCATTCTTGGAGCAAAGGTAAGTGATAAAATTTGAAACGCTCCGAGTTAAGAAAAGGAATGGAAATTACCCTCTCCGGACGGATTTTGTGATTTTGAAATTGTCGGAAATAGTTGAGATCTCCGGTGGTCTTAAAGGATTGTTGATAGATAAGAGTGAGGTTCGAGCGAGTACCATCTCCGGCATTGGAACCTTCATCGGCTTCACTAGTGTGTGCTCTCTTTTTAGGTGCCATTGACTAGAGAAAAGATCAAAAAACTGTGTATGTATTAACTTTCTCATTCAACCCATTGAAAAATCAATAATCAAGGTTTGTGTTAAAAAAAATCTAGAAACAAAACAAAAATAAAAGGTTTGAAAAGAAGTTTGTTTTTGAGAAAAACAAAACAAAACAATAATTTAGAACGAAAATCAAATAAAAAAGAAAAGAATTTTTTTTACCTTAATATTGATAGAGAGGAATGGGAGAAGAACTTTGCACCAAACTTTGAAAACCCTCAAGAGATTTTGAGTTGTGGTGTGAAAATATGAGGGATTGAGAGGCTATTTATAGAGTGAAAAACGGCTAGGGTGTTGAGAATTCAATTTTGGTAGAAGTGAAACTCTTTAAACGCCATTAAAAAGTTGTCTGCACAATCGCGTATCGATACGCCTGAGGCTGTATCGATACGGGGGTAAAATCGTAAATCCCTTTGAAATGCCCGTTGAAGGTCTGTATCGAAACAAATGCAATCCGTATCGAAACGCTTGAAGCTCGTATCGAAACGGGTTTAACCGTATCGATACCCGTTTTAGGCAAAATGTAGTCTGGAAAGCTAATACAATACTCGTATCGATACACTTAAGGACGTATCGATACCCTATGCCGAGAAGTACATTTTAGGCTTTAAGAACAACCAAATGCTCGATTTTAGCACCTCCTAAATGAATGCAATTGATGAATGAGCAGTTCTAAGCATATTCTAACAGAAGCATACTCCCCCTAGCTATAAGCATGGATATTTTCAAGAGCAACAACATATAAACATGCAATTTCACAAATTCAAGCAATTTTAACTTCAAAAAGAGTCTTGAAGGGTCAAGGAAGGCAAGTTAGACCTAACTCTCTTCTAAGGGACCAAAAATGCTATTTATCCAAAGGCTTTGTAAAGATGTCCGCTAGTTGGTTTAAGGTGTCAACGTACTCTATAGCAACATCTTTCTTAAGGACATGATCTCTAATGAAATGATGCCTTGTCTCTATATGTTTGGTTCTAGAGTGTTGGATGGGATTTTTACTTAAGCATATGGCACTAGTGTTATCACACTTAAGGGGAATGGTTTAAACTTTAATACCATAATCTAAGAGTTGTTACTTCATCCAAAGGACTTGAGCACAACAACCTCCTAAGGACATGTACTCGGCTTCGGTGGTACATAGAGCTACACTATTTTGTTTCATAGAGAACCAAGATATGAGCATACTACCTAAGAATTGACATGTTCCCCCAGTACTCTTCCTATCAATTTTACACCTGCCATAATCCGCATCCGAATAAGCATGAAGGTTGAAGGTTGAGTCTCTAGGGTACTAAAGGCCTAAACAAGGAGTATCTCTAAGGTACCTAAAGATTCTCTTAAAGACTATAAGGTGAGACTCTCTAGGACTAGCTTGAAACCTAGCACACAAGCAAACACTAAACAAAATATTCGGTCTACTTGCGGTAAGGTAAAGCAAAGATCCAATCATAGAACGATAAAGCTTAGAGTCAACACACTTACCTCCTTCATCTTTGTCAAGCTTTATAGATGAGCTCATAGGTGTGGCTTGAGACTTTGCATTCTCCATGCCAAACTTCTTGAACATATCCTTGATGTACTTTGCTTGATTGATGAAGGTGCCATCCTTCCTTTGCTTGATTTGGAGTCCCAAAAAGAATGAGAGCTCATCCTCATGCTCATCTCGAATTCACCTTGCATTAACTTAGCAAACTCTTTGCAATGACACTCATTAGTAGATCCAAAAATAATATCTTCAACATATATTTGTACTACCAAGATGTCATTTTTATACCTTTTTATGAAGACTGTAGTGTCCACCTTACCTTTTTCAAAACCTTTTTCAATCAAAAAGTTTGAAAGTCTTTCATACCAAGCTCTAGGAGCTTGTTTTAAACCATAAAACACTTTAGTTAGATTGAAAACATGATTTGGAAATTTAGAATCTTCAAAACCCGGTGGTTGTTCCACATACACCTCCTCATTTATAAAATCATTTAAAAATGCGCTTTTAACATCCATTTGAAAAAGCTTGAAATCATGATAACATGCATATGCATGCAACATCCTAATAGCCTTCATTCTAGCTACAGGTGCATAGGATTCATCAAAATCTATCCCCCCTTCTTGAGTGTAACCTTGAGCAACTAATCTAGCTTTATTTCTCACAATGTTACCACTCTAATCTAGTTTGTTCCTAAATACCCATTTAGTTCCTATAGTAGATTGATTACTAGGCCTTTCAACTAATGTCCAAACATTACTTCTCTCAAATTCATTTAACTCTTCTTGCATAGCCATAACCCAAAAGTCATCTTTTAATGCTTCTTTAATGTTCTTAGGCTCTATGCATGACATAAAAGAAACATGTTCATGATTTTAAGAGAAGATCTAGTAGTTACCCCCTTGGATGGATCACCCAAGATTTCACCACCTTTGACATAGTAGTACTCCCTTGGGTAGCTCACTTCCTTTTCCTCAAGAGCCAAGTCCTTCAAGGCTTCAAGAGGTTGATCTTGTGTATCCTCTTCTTTCGTTGGAATCTCATCCTCCTTTGAAGTTTGTCCTCCATCAAAGGCATCAAGGATTCCTACATCATCATCATCACAAGAATCCTTCCTCGGAATGAGGTTATCATCGAATACAACATGAATAGATTCTTCTACTACTAAAGTTCTCTTATTAAATACACGATAGGCTTTAGAGTTTAAGGAATAACCTAAGAAAATAGCTTCATCACTTTTAGCATCAAATTTACCTAAGTTATCTTTTCTATTGTTTAAAACAAAACACTTGCAACCAAATGGATGAAAATAGCTAATGTTAGGCTTTTTAGATTTTAAAATCTCATATGGTGTTTTCTTTAAAAGTGGCCTAATCATTACTCGGTTTACAATGTAGCATGCGGTGCTTGTGGCTTCTGCCCAAAATTATTTAGGTAAATTATTTTCACAAAGCATGGTTCTAGGCATTTCTTGTAAAGCCCTATTTTTCCTCTCAACTACCCCATTTTGTTGAGGAGTTCGAGGAGCCGGAAAATTGTGGCTAATACCATTTTCATTTAAAAACTCTTCAAAACCTAGATTTGGAAATTGGGTTCCATGATCACTTCTAATATGAGAAAGTTTAAGTTCAAGATCATTTTGAGTCAATTTTGAAAACGTGATGAATTTTTCTAAAGCCTCATCTTTAGTACTTAAAAATAGAACCCAAGTAAATCTAGAATAGTCATCAACAAGTACAAATGCATACGATTTACCACCCAATCTCATAGTTCTAATAGGCCCAAATAAATCCATGTGAATAAGTTGTAAACACCTACTTGTAGAAACATCATTAATGGATTTAAAGGATGATTTATGTTGTTTACCCTTAGAGCGTGCATCACAAATTTTGTCATTTGAGAACTCAATTTTTGGTAAACCTCTAACTAGATATAGGGAAACTAATTTTTCTAAAACACTAATGCTAGCATGTCCTAGTTTCCTATGCCATAGCCATGCATCATTTTCATTTTGTGCAACAAAGCATGCATGTGATGTATGAATGTCATCTAAATGCACAATGTATATATTACCTATGCGATGACCAATGAGAATTATATTATTTGATTTAATGTCAACAATTTTGCACCCATTTTTATCAAATAAGACATTAAACCCTTTGTCACATAATTGACTTATGCTCAATAAAATATGTTTTAGACCATCGACATATAAAACATTTTCAATGAGAATAGTAGAGTGATTACCTATGGATCCAATACCTTTAATGTGGCCTTTGGAGTTGTTACCAAATGTCACTACTCCTCCATTTTTGGCTTTAAGTCCATGAATCGACTCTTGTCTCCGGTCATGTGCCTCGAGCATCCACTATCAAGGTACCACGAATTTTGACTTTGTGCTTTGGCCTTGTAGCAATGCCCCCATACAAACAAAGATATTAAACTTTGGTTTTTGTACCCAAATCATTTTGGGTCACGAGTGTTAGCTCCCAAAAGCTTGGTTCCCTTAGGAATCCAAGGTGACATAGCAACAACATTATTAGACTTGACGAGTTCCTTAGGAACCCATACACTCCTAATCTTCTTAGTTCTATTATGTCTATGGAAACCACTTTGTTTGTAGTTATATGTCTTTCTCCTAGGTTTGTTTGTTTTAGATGATTCACCTTTTTTTATTTTTCACATTACCAACATTTTTGAAAGACTCCTTTGAGCTTGTTAATCTCATCTAACACCTTTTGGTGTTCACTATTGCATTGAGAAATAAGATTATTTAGGTCTACGTTTTCATCTTGAAAGAATTTAAGTTCATCTTGTAAACCTAAGATCTTTTTCTCAAATTTTAAGTTAGCTTTAGAAATTAAGTCATTTTTAGAATTTAATTTAGAAATAATCTTTTTATTTCTAATGACCGACTCTTTATACTTCTCAACTAACTCATCATAAGCATCATGCAATTCATCAAATGTAAAATCAAAAGAAGATGAGTTAGTGGTTACCATTGAGGAATCCTTCTCAAGTGCCATGAGGCAAAGGTTGGCCACATCGTGTTCGTCATCCTCGGATGATTCCTCGTCACTCCAAGTAGCAAGCTTGGCTTTGAGCTACTTCTTCTTCTCAAAGCCCTTCTTCTTGAGTTGAGGGTACTCCGAACGAATGTGATCGGGTTTTTTGCACTCAAAGAAAATGATTTGATCCCTCTCTTCTTCTTTGTTTTTGGTTTTGAAGTCCATTTTTCGTTGAATCTTCCTTCCTCGGTTGGACCTCATAAACCGTGAGAATCTTTTGGCTATCATAGCCAATTCTTCTAGGTCGTCCTCCTCACTAGAAGTGCTCTTCTCATGTAGTGAAGCTTTGATAGCCACTCCTATCTTCTTCTTCTTATCTACCTCTAGCTTCTTCACTCTTTTCTCTTCCTTCTTCCTTTCATCTTCCCTTCATTGCTTCATTATCTCGTGAGTTAGGAGAGAACCCACTAGCTCATCAAGCTTGAGTGTCTTCAAGTTTTTGGCCTCAATGATGGCGGTTCTCTTCCCATCCTAAGATTCCGGAAGTGAGTAGAGTAGCTTCCGGACTAGTTTGTCTTCCGGGATTATCTCTCCAAAACCCTTAAGCCCGTTGACGATTGTTGAGAAACGATCGAACATCTTCGACATGGTTTCGTCGGGCTCCATTTTGAAATTCACATAGCTAAGATTGAGAATTCCAATATTTGTCTCCTTCACATCACTTGTTCTTTCATAAGTGGTCTCTAGTGTATCTCACACTTCCTTGGCACTTTCAATGGAGGAAACTTTGGAGTAGATGTCGGGACTGAAAGAGCAAAACAACATGTGAAGAGCTTTATCATTGATTTGGATCTTCTTTCTCTCTTCTTCACTCATCTCAATTTTCATATTTAGCACCAATCTTCCTTCGTCGTCTCTCTTCTTTGGAATATAGGGACCATCTTTAATGGCATCCCAAACTAGATAATCGTTTGATTTGATGAAGAGGCGCATCCGGATCTTCCAAAATGGATAGTTATCACCATTGAAGAAGGGCAGTTTGGTGGTCGATTGAGACTCGTACATGCTTTACCCGGAGGTAGATGTCATGACTTGATTTTTGGATGATCACACTCTTCCTAGGAACTCCTCTTGTCGTTGTTAATCCTTCAAAGAGGTAGGCTCTGATACCAATTGTTGAGTGGATCAAAGAATTGATCAAAGCCAAGAGGGGGTGAATTGGGTTTTTAAAAGTTGTTGGAGTAAAAAGAATGGCTAAAATGAAGAACAATGAATTTTAAAGTGGTTCAAGTTCCAAATGGACTCTACATCCACTACCTTAGCTACCACTAAGGATTTCCAACAATTCACTAATTTGTTCTTCCCCTTTTCAAGGCTTAGGAGATAACCTTTACACAACTGGTCAACTTTTCTACCCAAAATTTGAGCAAACCCTCACAAGTGTACAAAGAAGAATTAAAGGCAAGAAAGATATCTCTTAATACAAGATTGCCCTTTTAAGTACAAAAACTCAACCCAAATTTGATAGAAAGATCAGAATTTGACACAAAACAATTTGGGGTTTACAAGAGATTGGAAAATGAGCACTTTGACCTTGGATTTTTGCTTGGATGTTTTTCTTTTATGCAATAGTTGTTGCTCGTCTTCAATTAGCTTCAATTTATACATTCTCTATCAATTCTAGCCGTTTGGGTGGTTAGGGTATTGATAATAGCCGTTGGGACCCTTTCTTTCCACCATAAATGCACTTTTGCAGCTTATCGTATCGGTACGCATGGACCTGTATCGATACGTGTCTCAAAATAGAAAGAGCCGTTGCACAATTACAAGAGGGCGTATCGATACGCATGTAAGCGTATCGGTACGGGACATGGACCGTTTCGATACGGGTAAGATCGCATCGATACCATTTTCTCAACTTAGCTCACTGGAAGTTTTCGTATCGATACGGCTAGGAGCGTATCGGTACGGGTCAACCACCACTTTAAATTTTAGTTACCTAACAACTGACACCAACGGTCGAAAACATTAAAAGCTTTTCGAATTAAAAGTTTCATTAAATTCGTATCGATACGGGTGAAACCGTATCGGTACGCCCTTCAAACACCTTTAGTTTTTACAGAGGGGCGTATCAATACAGATTCAATCTATTTCGATACGCTGTTTTGATACGATGAGGGGCGTATCGAAATGTTTCATTCCAGTAGTCAACATTGTAAAAAAGGTATCGATACGAGTGAAAGCGTATTAATACGTCTGGACGTTTTTCAATACTTTGGCTTTGGAATACTTAGAAAATATTTGGAGTTTGAGTTTTTCAAACAAATTAAAGCCTTGGTTATTTATAAATAATTTGAGGGACTTAGAAATCTATTTCAAGTTTTCAATTTAATCCTTAACATACTTAGTTATATCAAAATTAAACATAGGTTTTACAGACTTGCTGTTGATTCATTATACATGTTGCATAAGGTTTTCTATGCTTATTTTTAATTAAGGAAAGTGCATGATTTTAAAGGCATGATGGTTTTCAAATGATGATTTAAGTTAATTGAAATGAGATTCGAATGTGTACTTCGAAAATGGTTTTAATGCATTGATGGTGTTTTGCTTTTGAGCACTCCTCACTAAGCCTTGTGTCCGTATGCTATATTTTGTCCACCAGTTGAAGAGAATTGAGGTTTTGGAGGCAGCATGGAGCAAGGGATCGCAAGATACTTCATTTGAGAATGTATGTTTCAGTTTAGACTATACGTAATAAGGGCAATGGGGTGTAACCCCCTCGACCTGGCCTAGGTGGTAGACCGAACTGAACGGGTCACACGGGAAATGTTGAAGTAAACTAGGAAGTTTACTCAAATAAACAACCCTAATTTTTTCTTTTTATATTTTCTAGTTACTTATTAATTTCCTATGCGTTTAACATCGCAGCGGAACATACATAACTCAATCGGGCATCCATTAAGGCTCAATTACTTTTAATTACAATTTTAGGGATCATTTTGTAAACTTGACAAATTATGAGGGATTCTTCCAATTTTAGATTACCATCTTTAAATTAATCATGTTACATGCATCTCTGTCAAAACTCAGTTCAAAATAATCATTCGTACACATTTTATTTGTAACCCCCTTAGCCCGGTCTAGACGGTTGACCCGAACTACGAAGATTACACGGGGAAAACCAAAGTCAACCCAAAAGTCAACCTTGATTAATGACCTTTTTTTTCTTTTTAAACTTCTCTAGATGCGCATTAAACCTATGTGAAAGCCCAAGAACCTTCGAAGAGAAAAACACAGCGATCGGAAACGTTTAAGGACTCAATTGCAAGAACTACACTTTTAGGGACCAAAATGTAAATTTTGGAAAATAAAAGGACTTTCAATATTTTAGTTTTACCAAACCTCAATTAATCATATTACAAGCCTCTCTGCCAAATTTCAGCTTTAAAAGACATCTCAAGCTCAAGCAATTGCAATTACAACTTTTCATGACTAAAATGTAAAGCATGCAAAAACTGTCCAACGGTCACCCGTTTCGAAACACTGACACCCGTATAGAAACACCCGTGTCGTACGCCTGTATCGAAACGGTGTTGACCATTTCGATACGCGGGTATGTTCCGAAACTAGTTCGGAAACAGACACCTCCAGTAGCTAAAGTGTTTCGAAACACCTCTAGCCGTTCTAAAACGCCTAGGCCATTTCATGCACCTGTTTCGAAACAGCCAAGGGTGTTTCGATACACCCTGCCCAGAAACAGCAGAAAATTCTTGTTTTACACATCCAAACACCATCAAACATACTTTAAACCATTCCTCAACATATCAACAACATGCCATGCATCATAACTACCAAATTGCATTAAAAACCAGATACAAATCAAACATTAGGTGAACCAACTCATTTATCACATCCAACGCATGATCTTGCTTTTAATCAAAGAGCATAAAATATCAAATTATGAAGAAGATGATTCAAATATGGCAAAGCGATCAACAACAAAGTTCAAACCATAAACCGAACATGGTCAACATACACAATCTCATTACACATCAATATAAAAGACTCTCCCCCCATTGCATTTATTATCTATAGCTATAAACCAAGACATACTTCTCAAGTGGAGCTCTTCTTGAATCCCTTGCTTCTTGTTGTCCCAACTTCAAATATTTGCGTTGATGGACAAAAAGGAGCGTAAGCAAATAATGCTTAGTGAGGAATGCTCAAAACCAAAACACCATCAATACAGCGAATCATAAAACCTTCTTTAAATGTAGATACAATTCAATGAACCCAAGCATTGTTTGAAAACCTCCTTTGAAAGCAACATTGCTTTAAATCATGCATTGCTCAACATGAAAACCAACTTTTAACATTGAAATGCTAAACAACTCACCCCAAACCACATTCTTGCAAATAATATCATTTAAACCTTTCCATGCATGATCGCTTCATGCAAAGTTTAACTCAATTTCCTCGGAAATCACTTCCACTTCACACCGCACTTTTCTCATGCTTGATGATCATTTCAAAGCAAAATACCTTTTGAAAACCAATTGTTCCTACTATCTATCCCATGCATTCAACAAATGCAAAACACATGAACTACAAAAGCAACATTTGCATTACATGCCTTTTTAAAACAAGCCTTCACAAGACTTCAATGCATTTAAGAGATTCTATGCAATATGCACCATTCACAATACAAGATGTACAATTGCTCATGCTTAACAAGTATCACATGCATTCTTACCTCATTTACATATTTCCCATGCAACCTTGCATCATTTTCAAGCATCTCTCGCTTCATTACATTCAAATACATTATATTGGCTTTCAAGTGATAGTTCACAAACCATTTCAACACAAGACACAATCGGATACGCGGATTACAAGCATTGTCCCACACGCTTCATACACACTATCGGCTTACAAGGTGGAGTTTATCGGTACAATCACAACCCCTCAACACCCGTGATGGAGTTTAACGGTACAATCACAACCCCTCAACAACACTCATCGGTAGTTGTATAACCCACTAACGAGAGTACGGGACACATAACACAAGATCCACAAACGGACTTTTAACCACCATTGTGACCTTAACAAGATCCACACACGGACTTTTAACCACCATTGTGACCTTAACAAGATCCTCACACAGACTTTTAACCACCGTTGTGACCTTAACAAGATCCACACACGGACTTTTAACCACCGTTGTGACCTTAACAAGATCCACACACAGACTTTTAACCACCATTATGATCTTACCTCTCTCGTTAGGATACTTGGATGGAGTTTACGGTACAATCACAACCCCTCAACATCCAAGGCGACTTTACTTACGGTGCACCCAATCCTATAGCCGGCTAACTATATCCGATTCAAGTAATTTAAAAACCAATTCATCACTTGCCAATATACGTCAAATACCATCATCAATTCACTATTTTAAAGCATTAAACAAAGCCATTAAACACCATGCATCACCATGCATCATTACCAATTTAACAACATGCCAAAACAAGTATCTCTTACCTTGAGCATCCTTCAACACATAGCTTTCAAAACCAGCACTAACCATGCTAAAACATGCTTTCAAAACAGAATTTAAACATGCAATTTATAACCAATGCATCAAACCACTTCATAGCACATCCGATGGAGTTTTTCCGAAAACTTACTCTTGAGCTTAGCTAAGTTGATTAGACTTAAACTAAGCTCCCATAACCTTCAAATAATTGTTTCAAAGCTGGAAATCCAACTCCACTCACCGATTACGTTTCGTACGCTTGCCGAAACGCCAATCAAGCCTCCGGATCAACTCCAATAGTGTCCGAAGATGTCTCCCCTGTTTAAACACATCAAAGTAGAGGATTAATGCATCATCATGCATTAAAATCTCCAGCCATCACACCTAAACTCACTGCTCTACCCAAAACCAAAATTTCAGCTACCAAACACAACCGAAATCACCTCCAAACTCTTCCAAAACTTAACCCAGCCAAGATCCATCACTTCTAACCATTTCTAAACATTAATCAACATCCAAAATACACCTTAACTCGTTCTTATACCTCCAGCTATAACAGAACACCAAAAACCACCATTTTCATAAGCAAAAACTTAGGAAATTCAACCTATTCGGGATTGCATTGATAAAACATCATTTGAACATCATGAGACATCCAAAATACATTAAAGAATCATCTCAAAACAGAGCCCAATCAATCACAACGAAATTCTTCAAGATTTCTTCCAAATCTTGAGTTTTAAGCCAAAATCAAGTTTCTAACATTAAAACCATTTACAAAACTTAAATTAATGATTGACAACTTGGGAATTTCAGTAATGAACTGAGTATTTAGAGGAGAAGAACAATCTTACCTCTAAATGGTGATTTCTCCTTGATTTGAGCCAATTTCCTTGAAAATCAATGAGGAAATCAAAAGGATTTGATGCAAGATTGATTAGGAATTAATTGATGATAGAAATCCCATCAATTGAAGTGAAGATCAATGCAAAAGTTGCTGGAGAAATAGTGTTTGGATGATGGAATTTTGAGAAAAAAGGAATGAGAAAAATTTAGGAAAAGGTAGTTATGAAATTCTAAAAAGTAGTTTCCCTTTTTATTTAATTAATTAAAACATTAATTAATTCACCCAATTTAAGGAAAAATCTGGAGAAATCATTTTTTGGTAAATTAGCTCCTTAAAGATTCAAAGATTCAATCCTTACAAAACAGTTACCACTAAACTTTTCAAAAATCGCATTTTAGTCACTACACCGAAATGTAGTATTTCCAAACCTTATTTTGCAAAATTGATTTCACCACTCTCTTATATATATTAAAAGAGTATTTTTAAGTATTTTTCCATATTTTTAAAGCATCCCGAGCTAGGCTTTCCCTGAAACCTCCTTTATATTCGAACCGTTTCTCAGACTGGTCCGGTTCAGACCCTAAACTTTTAAGCCCAAATTTGGGGTGTTACATAATTACATCCACAACATTCAGGGACTAAAACTTAAGAAAACATAACATGCGAAGATACACTTTAACTAACAAAACTGACATCGTATCGATACACCCTCTGTAACCCCCTCGACCCGGCCTAGCCGATAGACCGAACCGAACGGGTCACATGGGGAATATTGAAGTAAACCGGGAAGGTTTACCTCAATAAACGACCCTAATTTTTTTTCTTTTTATCTTGTCTAGATGCAAGTTAGGTTCCCATGTGTTCAACAAAGTAGCGGATCTAACAACAACTCGAATGCACAATGATTATTACCAAATTCAGTTTTAGGGACCATTTTTAAAACTTAACAAATTACAAGGATTTAGCCCATTTTAATTTTACCAACCTTTAGTCAAACTCATTTCATGTATCTTTGTAAAACTTAGCTCAAATTAACCATTAGAACTCATTTAATTGCATACATGGCAAACGGGGACCAAAATGCAAAGAACCAGAACTCAAAATATTCCAAAAACTATCATAACAGCCAGCCATTTCGGAACAAGAAGCCTCGTATCGGAACATGTGTATCGAAATAGAGGCACATGTTTCGAAATGTGGGCTCGTATCGAAACTACTCTTGACTCGTTTCGAAACAGAGTTTCACAGTAGCAAAACGTACCGAAACAGACCTCCCTGTTTCGATACCCCAAGGCATTTTCAAACACCCGTTTCGAAACGAACAAGGGTGTTTCAAAACACCTGGGCCTGCAAAGATTGATTTTGCTGGTTTACAACTTTAAAAAACCATCTCAAACCATTCCAACATACATTCAAACATGCTTACAACCAATATACACTTCAACTACCAAGTTCACATGGCAATAACATCATCAAAGCAACTCTAACATCATTAATAGATACCAGAGGCATGCTTCCTAGGAAAATCAAGAATCAAAAGCCAAATCTCAAATCCAAGCATAATCCAACATTTAATGGCCACTTACATACCAAAATATGTATACCAAACATGTGCCAAACCAGAAAATACCAAAACACCTAACATTCATAGCATTGGACACCCTCATTGCCTTTATTACACCAGTTCAAAACCAAGACATACATTCAATGGAGTCTCTTGAAAATCCTTGGAAAGTTGCTTCCTCCAATCGTTTAATTATCTGCATTGATGAGGAAAAGAGAGCATAAGCATACAAGCATACCAAGAGATGCTCAAAACCAAAACTACCATCAATGCTTAAAACCATTTTCACTCTTTTGAAAACCACCATGCCTTCTTTAAAAACCCATGCACTTCATCATTAAAACCAGCATGCTAAACATCATGCAAAAAGTATCACATTTTTCACAGCAATTAAACCATTGCTAAACAAAAATCAAGCCTTCCAAACATATTCACCAATATGCAAAGCTTAAAGTAAAACATGCATTTTCCACGATATGCATCATTAATATTTCCATAACATTTCAATCCATTATATTGGCTTACAAGTGATTAGCAACATTCTCATTTCTCAAAAAGCATATTGGATACATGGATTACCAAGTGTTTTCCCAAACACTTCATACACTCAACCGGCATCTCAAGGCTCACACACGTGAGCAACCCTCCACCGTTGTGACAGCCGTGGTGGAGTATTCAGTACAATTAAAACCCCTCAACACCACTCATCGTTAGATATATAGCCCACTAACGAAAGATGGGACACATACAAGATTTCGCACCCGGGAGCTACCCTCTACCGTTGCAACCTTAAATCTTCCTGAATTGTTAAGGTACTTGGATGGAGTTTTCGGTAGAATCACAACCCCTCAACATCCAAAGCGGCTTGTTTATAGTTCACTCAATCCTATATCCGGCTAACTATATCCGATTTCATTTACAAAACTCTTTACAGAACATCACTTGCCAAAATAATCCACATTTCATGCATTTCTCACTGTTTTTTTCCAATGCATTCAATATAAGCCATATCTCAAGCATTAAACCATGCATCAACACATGCATACAAGGATCACTTACCTAGTGCATCCTTAAAACATATGGCATCATCAACCACATTTTATAAACTCAAAACATGCTTTAAAACAATAGGTTAACACAAATAAAACAAGTGCATCCAAAGGCTCATAATAACAAAATCTGAGGGAGAAATTCACTCTACTTACTTCCGAACTTAGTAAAGCGTTTCAATCTCTTACTAAGTTCCCAAAAACCTTTTCTAAAAGCGTTTCCATGCTGGAACATCAGTTTCCACTCACCGACTTGCTAAACCACACTTGTTGACGCAACAATCAACCGTCTGAAGCCTCCAAATCCACTTCGATCGATTTTGTAACACTATCCTTTGATTTCAACACATTAAAAATAGAGATTAAATGCACCATAATGCATTCAAATACCAGTACTCAAAAGGAAACATGTTGCCCTGTTCTAAAGCATCAAATTACCCATTCAAAACAACCAAAATCTCATTCGATTGATCTTCAAACTCATCCCAGCCACAAATCAACACTTCAACACATTTTAAGCATAAATCAACATCCAATAACAACCTAAAACCATCATTATATCTTCAGCAACTCAGATCTCACATAACACCCCAAAAACCCAACCATAAACACCTTTAAAAAAAGATCTCAAGGATTTCGGGATTAAAATGGTTAAGACTATTTCAACATCATTAACCATCCAAAACTCAATTAGAAACCATCTCAATCAAATCAAATTAAAACAACTCCGAAAATCACATTAAATCATCTTTTCCAACAAGATTTTATCATTTTATCAAAACCACAATGAAACTTCAATCAAAAACATAAATAAAGAGTCAAATATCTTTGGAATTTCATTAAAGAACCTTGATTGGAGGGTTAGCACGAAATTTACCTCCAATCCTTGCTTCTCATCTAATTTGGCAAGTTTTGCTTTCAAGAATCTTGAAGAGATTTGAGAGAAATCACAAGAAAGATGTTGAAAATCAAAAGAGAAAAAGAATGTGAAAGAAATCTGGAAAATGAGAGAATGGGGGAGTGTTTGGCTGATGTGAAAATGAAGAAAATGAAATGATCGTCAATTTTGTTAACCAAAATAACCACCTCTTTAATTAAATCAATAAAAGCCACTTTTAATATTTAATAAACCGTTTAAAACACATGCCAAAATAGGGAAAAGTTTTAATTGCCATAAAGCTTTCTAAAGATTCTAAGGTTTTGACTCTTTTTGAAAAACACCCTTTTTCCACAATTTTAAAACCTTACATTTTGGTCACTACACTAATTGTAGGCTTCCCAAAACTTGTTTTCGCAAAATTGATTTAGCCAACCTCTTAAACATCATTTTAGAGGATTTTAGAAAATTTTACAACATTTTTATTCCATCCTAAACCTTGATTTCCCTGAACCACCTTTTAACGTCTCGATCAACTGATTATTAGTTCCACTAGCCTAACACGACACGCAAAACAACTAGGCCCAAAAATCGGGGAGTTACAACACTCCCTCACTTAGGAAATTCCGTCCTCGAAATTTTACCTAAAGGAAAAAGATGCGGAAACTACCTAAACATGTCCGCCTTGCTCTCCCACGTGGCCTCCTCAACTCCTCGGTGTCGCCACAATGCCTTTACAAGCTCAATCGTCTTACCACGAAGAACTTTACTGCTCGAATCAAGGATCCCCATTGTTTCCTCATCATAGGATAAATCCGGATTCAACTCAATCTGCTCAACTGCATCACATGAGATGGATCCGATCTATACCTCCGCAACATAGAAACATGAAACACATCATGGATCTTCTCCAACTCGAGAGGCAACCTCAACCGATTAGCCACAAGACCAACTCGCTCCACAACCTCATAAGGTCCAATAAACCTCATACTAAGCTTACCCTTACGTCCGAACCTCATCACCTTCTTCCAAGGTGATACTTTTAACAACACGCGATCTCTAACCGCAAACTCAATTACCCTACGCTTTAAATTCACGTAAGACTTCTAACGATCCGATACAGCCTTCATCCGTTCACAAATGAGTTTCACTTTCTCAGTTGTTCTCTTAAGCATATCCGGGAAGGAAACAAACTTTTTCCCCTCCTCAGCCCAACAAAGAGGCGTCCTACACTTTCTCCCATACAAGGCCTCATACGGAGCCATTTGTATACTTGCCTGAAAACTATTATTATAGGAAAACTCAACCAAAGGCAACTGCTTTTCCCAACAACCTTGGAAATCTATCACACAACATCTCAACATGTTCTCCAGCACCTGGATAACTCGCTCCAACTGTCCATCCGTTTGAGGATGATACGAAGTATTGAAATTCAAAAACGTACCCAATGCCTGGTGTAAGCATTCCCAAAACCTCGTTGTAAACCTCGGATCACTATCTGACACTATGGACTTAGGCACACCATGCAAACACACAATATAAGCAACATACAACTAGGGCCAGCATCAGCAGCTGTCTTATTCGAGCTAGATCCACCCATGCGAGATGTCAAACTCAAACTTTGCTCTATGTCCTTGGCTCGTGTCACCGGCACATCGAAATCCGTGTAATCAGACGCGAGCATGGACATTTTCATGTCCTGCACCAAACCATACCAGAAATGATCACAATGATGCCTATCACTTGGCACCAACTCCGGATCATACTGGCTCAATCGTACGAACTAGACATCGTACTCAGCTACCGTCACGTTCCCTTGTACCATGGACATGAACTCATGCTTTTTATGATCCAAGTATCTGACTCCTACATACTTTCTTTTAAAGGCAGAATGAAAGAAATCCCAATCCACCTCGTTTGGCTCCATAGCCGCGATCAAAGTCGTCCAGCATGCATACGCATCACCATGCAACAACGACACTGCACAACCCAACTTTCGTGCATCATTGCACCCCATCTGATCCAAAATTCGGATCGTACTAGCCATCATGCCTCGGATGCCTCAGGAGATAAACCACGATATTCCACGCCTCCTAAACTTCGCAAGCGCTCCAACGCCAAACCTGTTTGTCCAGCAGCAGGCACTTGCACTTGCACTCCAGCAACAGCAACCTAGAATGCACCTGTCATCGCCAGTACCAAAGGCGTCAAATCACCCGATGTCGGACAAGCTTGTCCATGTTGCTCTTGCTTCTCACCCCCAGGTGGTGGTGGCAGTGGAGGAGGTAAATTCGCACCAGGCATAACTTTCTTCTCCTGATTCCTCTGCTCATCAGCTGGAGCAACTGACCTAGAATGTAGCTCTCTCCTCAGACCCATTGTGCTATTAACATTAAGGCATGAATATAAAACAAACAAAAGATCATGCCAACTTCTAGCAAGGATCGAAGACTTCAAATTCATTTTAAATCATTTCACTGTAGTAATAAGGCAATGGGCATTCCAATTTTCCCCCATCATAGCATAAAGCATACAACATACATGTCACAACCATCATGCATCACAAGAATTAAAATTCAGCCCTATCTATCACCACATATAACATGTCACATTAATATTACAATCACCATCACATACTCAACATTAACATGCTTAAAACATTCACGAACAAACCAAATATCACCCAAAACACACATTCACACCTCAATTGCTTACCAACAACTTACCATCATCCCAAACTTTTGTAACCTTGCTCTGATACCACCAAAAGTAACCCCCCTGATCTGGCCTAGCCGATAGACCGAATTGAACGGGTAACACGGGGAATATTGAAGTAAATCGTGAAGGTTTACCTCAATAAACGACCCTAATTTTTTTTCTTTTCATGTCTAGATGCAAGTTAGGTTCCCACGTGTTCAACAAAGTAGCAAATTTAATGGCAACTCGAATGCAGAACGATTATTACCAAATTCAGTTTTAGGGACCATTTTGTAAACATAACAAATTGCAAGGGTTTATCCCAAATTGATTTAAGCAACCTCTTCAACATCATTTTAGAGGATTTTAGAAAATTTTACCACATTTTATTCCATCTCGAACCTTGATTTCTTTGAACCACCTTTTAACGTCTCGAACAACCGATTACTGGTTCCACTAGCCTAACCAGACACGCAAAACACCTAGGCCCAAAATCGGGGCGTTACACCCTTGACAATTAGACTCCCATGTTCAACAAAACAAAGACCCGTACCGATACCCCCAACACACGTATCGATACGCACAAAACCAGTAGCCAACATTCGTATCAATGCGCTAGGGCGTATTGATACGCCCATCTATTTTCCAAAAGTTCGTACCGATACACTATCAAGGGTATCGATACCCTACATCCTGCAATTACACAATTTGCTGGTTTTACACATCCTAATCTACTCAAAGGCAATCCAACATGCTTACAATCACACACAGTGAATTTAAACATCAATCCTCAATCATGCATAGTGATTTCAACAACAAGACACGAAAATTATCATTAAAGAGTTCTAAGGGCATGCTTCCTATGAAATCAATCCATCCAAGAGTCAAAACTCACTTCAAAGCTTAAACCAACATATAGAGGCCTTATACAAGCTTAAAACCAGTAAATAAACATGCGCATAAAGGGAGTTTATACACATCTCCCAAATAGACTATGGTACCACCATTTCCCTTATTACTCTAATCCATAAGACGAAACATACATTCAAAACCGAAGTCTTCTATGATCCCCTTGCAAGTTGCTGCCTCCAAGCACTTAATTACCTACATTGGTGGACATAAGATAACGTAAGCATACATGCTTTGTGAGGAGTGCTCAAAACCAACACACCATCAATGCATTAAAAGCATTTCCATCATTAGAAAAACCATCATGCCCTCTTTAAAACCATGCACTTTCCTTAACAATTCAACATGTTAAACATCATGCAACAAGTATTATGAACTCAATAGCAAATACATTGCTAACACTCAACTTAAGCCTTCCCATGCATAGTTACCATATACAAAGTTTAAAGAGTAAAATATGCATTTACATAATATGCATCATTAATCATTTTATAACACTTTATCAATTATAATGGCTTACAAGTGATCATCAACATACTCATTTCTCAAAATCACATCGGATACACGGATTCCCAAGTGTTATCCCAACACTTCATACATTCTCACCGGCATCTCAAGGTTCATACACGGGAGCTACCCTCCACTGTTGTGACACTTGTGGTGGAGTATTTAGTACATCATATAAATCCCTCAACACCACTCATCGATATATGTATAACCCCACTAACGAGAGACGGGACACTATACACTTTTCTCAATCGTTAGGGTACTTGGATGGAGTATTCGGTACACTCACAACCCATCAACATCCAAGGCGACTTGTTTATAGTGCACTCAACCCTATAGATGGATAACTATATCCAATTTAATTTATAAACCACTTTTCACAACATCACTTGCCAATATAATTCTCATTTAGCACAAACCTCAATGTTTTCAAAGCATTACCAATAAGTCACATTTCCAAGCATCAAACCATGCTTCGTAAAACATGTATAAGCATATACATTCAAGGATCAATTACCATGTGCATCTATCGTCAATATAACATCAAAACAGTAAATCACTTACTTTAAATCATGCTTTAAATAGTAGGTGAAACACATTTAAAATCAAGCGCATCAACAAATTCATAATAGCACAATACGAGGGAGAAAATCACTTTACTTACTTCCGAACTTAGTAATGCATTTCAAGCTTACACTAAGTTCCAAAAACTACCTTTTAAGTGTTTCAAAGCTGGAAAACTCATTTCCACTCACCGACTCGCGAAACCAAGATTTGTCGATGTGTATTTAAGCGTCCGAAGCCCCCGGATCTTCATTGATTTCTTCCAATGTATTCTCCTCTATTTTTACCATACAAGAATAGAGGATTAATGCATCATAATGCATTAAAATCACCAGCAACTTAAACAATCTCGCTGCTCTGCCCTAAAACACCAAATTACCATCTAAAATAACTAAAATCACCTTCGATTGCTCTCTAAACTAAGCCCAGCCATAATCTAACACATCCATCACATTTTAACCATCAACCAACATCCAAAATCATCCTAATCTCATCATTATACCTCCAGCAACTCAAATTTCACACTAACACCTCAAAACTCAAAATCTAACAATCTAACAATTAGAGATCCATCTTATTTCGGGATTATTATTACAAAACCATTATTCTCACATCATTTAACATCAAAATAAATTTTAAAATCATACTCAAATCAATCCAAACAGTGCCCAAACAAAAATCTTCGAAATCCATCTTACAATGCTTAATTTAGCAATTTTCATCAATTCAATTACAAAATCTTGTTATCAAACAAAACTAGAGAGCCAAAGACTTGGGAATTTCAATAAAGAACCTTGATTAGAGGAGAGAAAAGAAAGATCTCCTCTAACACAAGCTTTCCCCTTCACTTGGAATGAGTTTTGGTGAAATCCTTTAAGAAAACTCTAACTAATTGAAGTAGAAATCCGCGGGCATCATTTAGGAATAAAAAGTAAATGAGATGAGACAATTGTCTAAAGATTTAAGTGATGAAAAGAGAGTTTGGTTGTTGGGAAAGTTGAGAGAAAATTTTTGGAGAAAGTACGAGAGAAAATGATTAGTCAATTAAAATCTCCTTTGATAAAACTCATTTATTAAAACATTTAATTAAATCATTTAAACACCAAATCAAGGAAAATAGCTGATACCAACTTGATGCAATAGCTCCCTAAGGATTATAAGTTTCGACTCTCTTTGATTTAGCCATTAAAACAGAACTTTCAATCTTTACATTTTTGTCACCAAACCGAAATTTCGACTTTCCAAAAACCATTTTCCAAAATTGGCTTCACTTTCCTTCAACACATATTTAAATAAGATTTTAAAAAATTTTCACATGATTTTATCACATCCCAAATTAAGATTTCCCTGAACCAACTCTGAACAGACCCGAATCTCTAATCTAGGTTCATCGAACCATAAACCGCCCTTAAAAACCATTAGGCCCAAAAATGGGGCGTTACATGGGGGATCCGTTGTGTTTTTGGGATATTTGTGTAAACTCCCTATTTGAGCAAGTGTTCATTATTTTTTTAGACTTGTAAATGGCCTTTGGTTATTGGTTTGTGTTGTGCTTTGCATTTTGGTATCATGCTTGGCTTGTTTACTAGGTTGCATGCCTATAGTTTGCCTTTGATGCAAACGGCCATGATATAATGTTGAATATGCAATGAATGATTGAGGTTTGATGTTTGTATATGTTATATATATGTTGGAAGCATGCTTGAGTGGTTATGGGTGCATTAAGGTGTGAAAAACCAGCAAAATGTGACATTGCAGGCCCAGGTGTTTCGATACGCTTAAGGTTGTATCAAAACAATGAGCTTGAAATGGGCATCGGATTTTGAAACATGGAAGGGTGTACCGAAACAAGCTAAGTGAAGTTGGCTACTCGAATTTTGTGTAACGAAACGTCTTAGAGACCGTATTGAAACGGGCTCGTGTTCCAAAACACCATGATCTGTTCTAAAACAAGGTGTATCGATACAGGGCTTAGTGTATCGATACACGAAGCTGTTAAGTTAGTTAATCTGATTCTTTTGAAGTTCTATTTCTTTACGTTTCCGTCCCTGAATGTTGTGAATGCAATTAAATGTGTTTGAATGATCGGATTGAGCTGAGATTTTACACAGTGGCATGTAATGTGATGAATTATAGGATGGTAACTTAAAATTAGTTAAAGTCCATGTATTTTGCGTAATTGACAAATTGGTCCCTATAACATATTTTAATCAATTGAATGTCAAATCAATGTCCGTTCGAGTTGATGTTTCTTCCACTGCGAGTCTAAACACTTAGGGTAACAATGTACATCTACACAAGATAAAAAGAATAAAAGGGTCGTTTATTGAGGTAAACCTTCTCGGTTAACTTCAATATTCCCCGTATGGCTCGTTCGGTTCGGTCTTTCGCCCAGGCCAGGTCGAGGGGGTTACAGTAAAAGCCTGAAATACTTGTTGACTCAGAAGGAGATGAATCTTCAACAAAAAGGTGGATGGAACTCCTTAAGGACTGTGATCTTGTCATTAACTACCATCTTGGTAAGGCTAATGTTGTAGTTTATGCGCTCAGCTGTAAACCTCTGCCTGGTAAGTGTTGTAGATAATCATTGAATATCCTACCTTGAATAATCTATCGATTCATAGTACTATCTTTGTATTGTAGTTTCCCAAGTTATCAATGCTCATTTCCGACTTTGGAAACATCAATGCCTTGTAGTTGAACTTCAAGTTCAGTCTACCATTGTTTCGAGAGCTAAAGCATTGCAAGGTCAAGATCCAGAACTTTGTTCCATTGTCTCTAAACTTCAGGATAGTCCTAAATTCAGAGTTAATCCTGAAGGACTTATATTCTTTCATGATCGGTTTTGTGTGCCCAATTATGAATCTTTTCGCACCTATATCCGAGTGTCTCATGTGCCAACGTGGAAGAATTTGAAAGAGTTGGCCCCGTGGCATATCAATTATTGTTTCCCTTAAAACTGAATAAAACTCATGATGTCTTCAATCTATCAATGCTTCGGAAGTACCGCTCTGATCCATGTCATATCATTGAACTCGAATATGTAGAGATTTAACTAAACTTGTCCTACGGGGAAGAACCGATTCAGATTCTTGCAAGAGAAGTCAAGAGGCTTCGTAACAAATTTGTACCGTTAGTTAAAGTGCTTTGGAGGAGCCACATTGTTGAAGAAGCTACCTGGGAACCTGAAGAGACTATAAAACAACAATACTATCATCTCTTCATTTCAGGTAAAATTTGAGGATGAATTTTTCTTAAGGAGGGGAGAGTTGTAACACCCCAAAATCCGGTCTAGTCGAATTTGAGTTCCGGCGATCGGAAACCCTACATCTGGAATGTCTAAAGTTTTCCCTAACACTATAGGTGTGATCAATTATATCAACATTGCATTCTAATTGAGTCAATTCATCGTTCCTGGACCTCATTGAATAATACAAAAACCTTTTTAGTGACTATATTGTATAAAAAATGAAAGTTTAGGGGTAAAATCATAATGTATTAAGAGTTGAGAGAATAACCTTGTGATTAGCCTCTCCTCAATTATAATTCTCATACGTGGGAAAGCTACATGTTACTTTCTTTGGAAACTAAATCCATCCTCATTGTAATCTTCTTCCTCTAGCAAGAACAAGCAAGCACCTCTATTGTTGGGTTTGGAAAACTTAAGCTTTTCTTTGATTCATTGATCCCTTTAAATAGTTATTGGTCGAGTAAGCTTATTCCCTCAAACAATTATTGAATTCTATGGATATATCAAGCTCCATCACAAATTAGGGTTTTCTTATCCATGCTCATATTGATATCTAATATCTATTACTAGTTTAGATATTGACTTTGATATCATTAATTTGATTATAATATCGTAGTATCGTCTTAACACACTCCTATTAATTTCATAGCTCAATAAGTTGATAAAGAGAATCCATCGAACTTACCAAAGGCTAGAAACAAAGGGGTTGTCATCCGAGAGCTGTAAAAGCTTTGGATTATCGAGGTAAGTGTAGTCGAAGTCTCGGGAATAGGCGAGAGGCTTTCCCGATTTCATTGATGTCGATTCCATTAAATAACTAACATTGTTTTAAGGTAAAATGCATCGAACCACTAAGTGGCTACATCGGTAAGCATTGGTAAGTATAGCATTGAACATTGGACATTGGTATTGTCATCGTCATTGTACATTTCTATAAACATAGATATTGTCATAGAAACATTGTGAATGAATCACCGGTCATTGAAATTGGCATCGAAATCATTGAATATTGTCACAACAACAAATTTAATAATTTGTGACAAATTTTTCTATATGACGTTGCCTATAACGTCATAAAATATATTGAAAATTTAACGATTTTTTATCTTCGTCACATTTAATGAATAAAGGTATATAATTTTGTGACAATTTTTAAAAACGTCATTAGTTTCGTCACTATATGTTTGCCACCAAAATATTTTTTGGAGGGAAACATTTTAATGACGTTTAGTCAAGATGGCGACGTTGTAAAATCGTCAACATTGAAATGAAACTATTGGTGACGAATTATTATGATGATGATCCGATGTTAATTAGTGACGTTTTAAATTCGTCACCAAGAAATTTTATTTGTGACAATTTGATTTGTCAAATTTCAGAAGACATCAAAGGTGTTTTATTGTTTTCATAAAAAATGGTTTAAGGCGATGAAAACATTATTTTGTCACTAATTGTTATTTCTTTTATATTTTATATGACGATTTTCAAGAACGTGATAAGATTGTGTCATTTAATGCTTGGCATTACTATGTAAAGCAAAAAATTGATGGGAAAAATTATTTATGATGAATTTTGACATCTTGGTTGCATTTCTAGTTCAAAATCTTATTAATGATGAATTTTCATATGCTTTGAATGTGAGGCTGAAAATCTCAATCATTAAAAAATAAGTCCTTACAATTAACCCTAATGAAGAATGCATTTTGGAGAACTTTTCTTGTGTTTTCAATTCTACTCACATTATGATTTTGTGTTAGGAAAAAGATCACATTCATATATTTTGTTTTAAAGGAAACATAAAAACAATAAATGTAACTCCCTCAACCCGGCCTAGGTGATAGACCGAACTGAACACGTCACACAGGGAATATTGAAGTAAACCGAGAGATTTACCTCAATAAAAAACCTTATTTTTTTCTTTTTATCTTATCTAGATGCAAATTAGGTTCCTATGAGTTTAACATTGCAATGGATCAAACACAACTCAAACATTCATCAATTTCGTTCGATTCAATTTCTAGGGACTAATTTGTAATTTTCCCGATTCACAAGGACTTAAAGAAAATTCGTGTTACCAACCTTTAATTAGTCCCATTGCATGCATCTTTGTCAAATCACAACTCAAAATAATCATTCATGCTCATTGGATTGCATCCACAACATTCGGGGACTGAAACGCAAAGAATCAGAACTTCATAACATGCAATTAACCAACTTAACTACCACCCGTTCAGAACACAAGGCCATGTTCCGAAACACAGAGCGTTCCATTAACTAACATAACTGTCACTTGTTCCGAAATACTAAACCTTGTTTTGAAACACTGGCTCCTACCGAAACACCTTTGAAGTGTTTCGAAACCATGGTTTCTAGTAGCAAATTGTACCAGAACAGACCTTACTCGTTTCGATACACCAAAGCCATTTTAGGCACCCCGTTTCGATACAGACTCGAGTGTTTCGAAACACCAGGGCCTGTAATGATAGATTTTGCTGGTTTTTCACCCCAAAACCAGCTTAAACCAATCCAACATGTTTCTAACATGCATACATCATACATAAACACTATTCCTCAAACATAAGCAGCAATTTTAGCATTCAAGCATGGCTAATTGCATCTAGAAAAAACTAAAGGCATGCATCCTAGCAAGAAAAGCCACTCAAGAGTCAAAACTCAAACCAAAACTTCAAATGCCAACTAAGGGCCTTTTACATACCATTAAGGGCATTACAAACATGCCTCAAAACAGGGAGCTCCAAAATACAATCTCCCAACATATAGCATCCACCCATTGCCAATTATTATTACTAATAAGCAAATATAAAATCATACTTGAGCTTAGTCAAATTCCTTGGAAACCTTCTTGCCTCTAAGTTGTCCCCACAAGATAATTCTCTACATTGTTGAGAAAAGTGAGCGTAAGAATATTTTCTTAGTGAGGGAAAGCTCATTTTAAACAACAACAATGCAGTTTTTCAAAACAATTTTTCAATTAGAAATCTCAATCTGATCATGCTCTTTCTATCTCATGCTTGAAATCATTTTCATAGCATTAAACAAATGCAAAGTCTCAAGGTATAGCCCTGCATGCTTAAATCTCAAAAAGCATTTCTCAAATCATATTCCCCAATGCAAAGCATTATGCATGAAATCAATTATAACAAGGTACATGTGAATCTCATAGTCAATCTCATATATTGGCATTTTAACAACATTATTCGGATATGTAGATAGCTTGACTAAATGTCAAGTCCTACCCCAGTGGAATCTCACATCACCTGACTCTCATGGCAGCATCTCTCATCGCCCCAAAGCTTGGGTGTTTCACCAAGACCTACCCTGATGGAATCTTACATCATTAGGCTCTCACTTTGGAACGGGATGACACTACCCCCATTGCCCGAACCAAAGAGCACGTACGAATTTTGTATTTTATAGTGCACTTCTCATCCTATTGGTTGACCAATTATATCTGGTAACAATAATCTCATCTCATGCCAATATACTCATTTTCAACATCATTTACCTACTATTTCCAATGCATAAACATAAACCATTTCTCATCCCATTTCAAAAGCATAAACAATGCATAGCATTTTCTCAACAAGTTCTATCTCTTTGAAGGTATAAATCTATCTCTTGGGATCGCATAAATCATCAAAAAATTTCTCAAAACATGCATAAAATAGTAGGTGCATTTCTATCTTCAAAACAAGAGCATGATCATAAAACCAATGAGATAAAACCAAGAAACGAGAGCAAAAAATCTCAAACTTACTTTCGAGCTTAGATTTGCGGTTCAAGCTTAATCTAAACCCCCAAAGCTTGCTTTCAAACCTTTGAAAAGCTTTTAAACCAATTTCACTCACCAGCACGCGAAACCTCAATTGCCAACGCGAAAATCAAGCGTTCGAAGCTCCCGCAACTTCGCCCAAAGCTTATGAAGAAGTATCCCTTGTTTATACCACATAAGAACAGAGGATTAATGCATCTCAATGCATTAAAACAACCAGCAAACACTAAAATCCCGTAGCTCTGCCCAAAGGCACCAAAATACCCATCTAAAACAACCGAAATCACATTTTATTGATCACTGAACTGAACCCATTCATCAACAACAACTTCCAACACATTTTAACTATAAATCATCATCCAAAAACATCCTAATATCATCCTTATACCTCCAATAACTCAGATTTCACATTTCTAAACCAAAGACCCAAAACTAACAACCTAGACAATTATAGATCTCAATGATTTCAGGATTCTTGTGATCAAGGCTCATTATTAACATCATTTAACATCCAAATCAACCTTAATATCATTCTTAAATCAACCAAAACAATGTCCAAATGAAAATCACAATTATGTGATTGGCTGAAGAGAAAATGAGAAATGAAAGAGTTACGTCAAATTTTGTTTAACAAAATAACCACCTCTCTTTTAATTAATCGATCCACTCTTTAATTTTTAATTAAACATTTAAAACACATGCCAAATTAGAGAAAAGGCTCAATTTCCATAAAGCTCCCTAGAGATTCTAAGAATTTGACTCTTCTTTAAAATTCACACTTTCCATAGCTTTAAATCTTTACAATTTGGTCACTGCCCCAAAATGTACACGTTCCAAAATTCATTTTATAAAATTGATTATACCAAACCCATCTATATCATTTTAGATGATTTTAAAAAAATTTCCCATATTTTTACCTTATCCCGAATCATGATTTCCCTGAACCGTCCTTAAAGACTCGAATCTCCAACTCTAGGTTCGACTGACCCAAACCGATGCCTAAAACACCTAGGCCCAAAACCGGGGCGTTACAATAAATGAAAAATGATTAAGTGGTTTTTCTCTTATTTATATACTTCTACATTGTTCAACAAAATTACAACAATATTGAGTTTAAGGGAAAAAAGATACTTATAATTTATCATAGAAAAATAAATATTACCCACGGGATAAAAACAAAACAAAAAACGATATTATAAAAAGAAATGTCATACAAAAAATTAAATTAAAAAAGTCTTAAATTATTTAAACAAAATAAAATGACAACTTACCAAATTCATCAATCTTTATAAAAGAAATTAACAATCACACAGCTCATATCGAAACAAAAAAAGTTATAGAGTAGGTTTTATATTAGTATCATATTCATCACATTCAATTTCACCCTCTTCGGCGCCATCTTCAATCTCTTGATCAGAGTCAACCAAAAAATATTCATGTTGTCTACAAGCTCAGAATCAATTAGATTTGCAGCAATGTCATCTATGTGTAATGATATATTCTCTGAATTTTGCATTCCTATACTGTGATCATAAATTTCAAACTCTTCTTCCACGTCAGAGACATCGTCATTTTCAGTAACTTGCATCTTTTGAACATCATATAAATGCATGTGATGAAACTTTTGCACCACTCTCCAATCTTTCCCTAAATTGGTATCATCCAAGTAAAAAACTTGCTTTGCTTGACTTGACAAAATAAAAGGGTCACTCTCGTACCAACATTTGCTAATATTGATACATAATAAATGATCGTCTTTATGCATTTTTCTCTTTTTATCGCCTAAGTCAAACTATTTACATTTGAACAAAACAACTTTGTAATCTTTGATATAATCCAACTTAACGATATCAGTAAGAACTCCATAAAAATTTATTTGATCTTCTTCATGAATCCCTTCAACCGTCACACCGCTATTTGGACTTGTCAAATGTTCATCATGTGTTTTGGTGTGAAACCAAACCCCATTAACAATGCAGCCTGTGTACCTTTGAACACGTCTGTCAGGACCATAAGCTAAAGAAATTAATTCACTAGATATTTCTTTCAGAGCTTGATTAGTAACATACCATTCAAGCAAATAAAAAATACAAAAGTTATACTCAGTGTTTTCCATGATATGAAGAACATGTATAAAAACATCGACTTACATGATTTTGAACCACAACGGAAATTGTGCACTATGTTTTTCTTCGGTAGACAATGAACTTTGCAATTGAATCTCCATTTTATGTTTTCTATTCCAATAACAAAATATAAGTTAAATCACATTAAATGTAAATATTATTAAATGATTAGATGATAAGATATATACTCACTCCATATATGGTTCAACTTCATCACAATTTGTCAGTATATACCACTGCATCATTTCGAAATCTTGCTGAGACAATAACTCATATTTCGTAGCTCCTAATGGCCGGAAACATCCTAAAAAAACAAAGAGACTTGGATCATGGAATTATTTTCCCCCATCACCATCATCATTTCTATCTTCTCGATTAAATTTGGTCTCCATCCTAGAGAGATACATGGAGCAAAAGGTTAAACATTTAGTAGAAATATATGCTTCTGCTATACAGCCTTCCGAGCAAGCTTTGTTTCGTGTATATTTCTTGAGCTTACCTAAAAACCTATAATATAAAAAAATTCATTATGTAAAAAAACTATGAAATAATTTTAATTTGATTAAAAATATACAATGACATAATTACCTTTCAATAGGATACATCCATCGATAGTGCACAAGTCCCCCAAGAATGACTTCATCAGGCAAGTGTAAAACTAAATGCACCATCACATCAAAAAAACTTGGAGGAAAATTTTTCTCTAACTTGCACAAAATTAAGACACTAATTTTTTGTAAGTCTTCTACCTCATTCTTCTTTAATGTCTGAGAGGATAATCTTTAAAAAAAGTTTCCAAGCTCATCCAATGCTTGAAACATATCTTTCAGAACAAAATCCCTAATGGCAACTGGAATCAATCTTTGCAAAAGAATATGGCAATCATGACTCTTCAATCCTAAAATCTTACCATCACTTATATTAGCACATCGTGAAATATTTGATGCATATCTATCAGAAAACTTCATTGACTTTAGAAAACAACAAAATTTCTTCCTTTCCTCTTTTGATAAAGTGTAGCATGCAACAGGCATCAAGTAAGAACCATCATCCATTTTTTTTCAAATGTAGTTCTTTCTTAATTTTCATGTCCTCAAGATCCAATCTCGCACTTACAATATCTTTTGTTTTTCCTTCAATGTTCAACATTGTTCCTAAAAGATTATCACACATGTTTTTCTTGATATGAATGACATCTAAATTGTGTCGTAACTTCATTTTGTTCCCAATAAGACAACTCAAAGAATATGCTTTTCTTAGTCCAGTTTAACTCGTCAGGGGTACGCTTTCTTTTAATTTTGTTCGAATGTTTCCCAAAGTCGTTTTCTTTAATATTGTTTAATTGGTGTAGTAACACCTTCCCAGATAAATATTTTGGGTTCGATCTATTTTCTACCTTACCGACAAACATTCTACTTTTTCTCCAAACATGACCATGAGGAAGAAAAGGACGATGAAACATGTAACATATCTTGCTTCTTAACTTCCGTGATGGAGCATCCTTATTACTAACGGGGCAAGCCAAATAACCTTTAGTACTCCAACCTGATAAATCTCCATAAGTAGGAAAGTCATTTATAGTCCAAAGAACGGCTACATGCATTTGAAAATGCTCATTTTTATACGCATCATAAGTCCATACGCCATATTCCTACAAATCTTTTAGTTCCTTCGATCGATTGTCTTAAATAGACATCGATATCCTTTCCTGGAGAGCTTCGTCCAGTAATAAGTAATGACAACGTCATTAAAGGCTCTGTCATACATTTCCAAGGTGGAAGATTATATGGAATAACGATAACTGGCCATATACTATATGAAGAGCTCATAATATCCGAATGGATTGAAGCCATCAGTTGCTAGACCAAGTTTAACATTTTGTGGATCACGTACAAACCAATCAATTTCTTTGTCGAAATCTTTCCAAGCATCTCCATATGTTGGAGGCCTTAATATATCATCATCAACGCGCTTTTCTGCATGCCAGTGCATATCTTGTGATGTGTTCTTATTCATAAAGAACCGTTAGAGCTTTGGTTTTAGTGGAAAATAACATAAGACTTTTCATGGTATTTTCTTCTTAACAACCTTTCACCGTGATGTTTCACATTTTGGAAAACTTTGTCTATCTTTGAACTCTCCCCAAAATAGAGCACAATAATAAATGCATACATGAATTGGTATGTAACTGAGTCCTATGTCTGTCAGAGTTTTTTGCCTCATAATATGATGTTGGAATTGTACTGTTGGGAAATGCCTCGCTCAATAGTCTAGAATCATATTAATTGATTTGTTGCTCATTTGGCAATAAACTTAAATGTGCAACAATTTAACAATAAAAGACAATTTGGACATGCTTGAGTACCCTAGTAATAACAGACGTTGTGCATCATCCAATAATTTATTAAATCTTCTAGCTTGTTCTTCACCTTCACCTAAATTAAAATCATAATTTGTTTGATCTACATCCATTGTGGGGAACACATCTCCTAATAATTCATTTAATCCACCATCTAAGTATTCATCATTATAATTTATCCCCTCAGAAGAAGTACCACTTCCAACAGTGAAATCAAAGTGCTCACCATGATAAACCCATTTGGTATAGCTTTCTGAAATACCTTTTAAAAGTAAATGATCTTCCACCTCATTTTGAAATATCAAGCATGCATTTATGCACTCTCGACAAGGACATCGAATTTTACATTCCAATCTCATATTACTTTTAACGAATTCCATGAAAGTTGAAACACCCACAACAAATTTTGCAGAATATTTAGACTCCATCGTCCAACTTTTACCCATAACACTAACTTATCTTAGTAAAAAAATAAAAAAACATACTAATTAAAACATAAAGACAAATGTATGCGGAATTTCTCAAATTTTAACATTTAGCATCAATTTGCATACTTACAAAATAAATTCTTACGGCTCTTTTGATATTGTGCTGCTTGTGAACTGATTAAATTACAACCCAATACCCGAAAAGGTAACAATCCATAACAAAGTGTTAGTTTCGAAGAAACCCAATAAGGTAATTAAGATTGAAGAAAAGTATATTAAGTTTTAAAGTTAATTTAGACATCTTTTTCTTGAAATAAAATAGTATTCGATGACTAATCTCGAGTCAGATATACCAACTAGTTCATGGTTTCAAGAATAATATAAATAAAAAAGGAGAAACTGACATTTTGTGTACTGTGTGCACTTCAAGTTTTGAAATTTTTTAAAGATAACTAGAATGCATGTTGTAATACTTTACTCATTTCAGTTTATTTTATAAGACAAAGCTTCTTGATGGAACTTTTATGACAACAACATGGTGATTTCAGATTCACATAAATATAAATCTTTAGATTGGTGACGTTAGAAAAAAAATATGAAATTTAGAAAAAAAAAAGACTCAACTCATTGGAATGTTACTTCAATACAAGAATTTGGCAAACATGATCCTATTAACTAAATCTAATGTAGCATAGAATTTCTAGTGTTTTTTTTTGTGTGTGTGCAAAATCCCAGGAAGCGGGTCTTTGTTAGATTCTTGCAGACTCTCCTAGAACTCTCAACTCCCAAGTGAGCAACATTATTTTTATTTTACCATCAATGACATCCGCTTTGCAGTAAACTACTTTCTTCTTCTTCTTCCTTACCACATTGATTCTTATCCTAGCCACACACGCCATTCCCTTCATCGTATTGCACGACATTGGCGATAAATGCACTCACCGAGGAATCTCCAAATTCAGTGAGGTTTTAAGCCAGTGGTCTAATTCTCAAGGCTATTGTGTTGAAATTGGAGATGCATCAAAATCAGAATAAAGAAAATCAAGAATCTAAAAACTCTAATTAAGAAGAAAAGTCTAATTCTCTGATTTTCATCAATAAAAATAAGTACTAAACATCTCAATCGATGATATGAGAGAATTTGAGAAACCCAACAACACTTCAGGATAAGAATATTTTTATCTAAGATAATTGATAAGAAGATCAAGAAAAACACAGTGTATAAATAAAGAAAGATTCTTGAAACAAAAAGAAGCACAAGAAATCATACCATAAAGCCAGACCCAAAAATTTGAGTTGAATTGCAACCAAAAATAATTTTTATCCTTATTATTGATTCTTGATTAGCCACGCCCAAGGAATTGTGACGCAGAATAATTTTGTTTACCTAAGACGTTGGAGGTACTTAGATTTTTGTTGAAATTGTAGTTTTAGGGGGAAAAGGGAACCGTAAGTTTATTGGTTTTTTTTATCGGCAACTGTATGATTTTATTATTAAATAAAAAACATACAACTTGACGTATCACACGCCTCGTTAAAAACTTCCCTAAACCTAATGGAGGAAAAGAGTACGATGCGATCCGTCGAATACAAAAAGAACAAAAAGAACAAAACACCAACTTAAATACATGCCACAAAAGTCGAAATTCTGTCCACACCCTCTTTCGCTAAGGCATCCGCGAAGCCATTCGCCTCCCTCGGCACATAACAGAATTGAATATCATACGCGACTTGACAAGCCCGATCAATCGCCAAGAAAACCTCCCACAACCGCCAAGGACGTTTTACGGATTGAGTAACCCAACTCAACGCCACTTGAGAGTCCGACTCTATGATAACACATCCCTTCCGCCATTCCCTCTCCTGTATCATACCTAAGGCAAAAGCTATCGCTCGCACTTCCGCTCCGTTCGATTCCATCACACCTAAAGGTCCTGAGAACAAACCCAATATACGGCTATCTTCATTTCTCATTACGCCACCAAACCCCGCCGGACCCGGCTTACCGCGCGCCGATCCATCAGTGTTGAATTTTAACACGCCCCTTAAAGGAGGCTGCCAGCACCGTCCCACCCTCACTCGTTTTGGTTGCTCACTAACCTCAAACTGAGTAGGACATGTCCACCATATGGATTCCGGGAACATCTCACCTCCCCTATCAGCTTTTATCCAGTAGTATGATCTCAATTTTACCAAGAAACATAATTCAGCTAAATTCCAACGTTTCCCACGGAAGATATATTCATTTCTCGCTAATCATAACGACCACAATAATGCAACAACACTCGCTATCCACCACATTTTCATGCAACCCGTAAAAACACTATGGAAATCAATCACAAAAAATGCATCAAAACTAACAGGGAAAGTTGTGTCAATTCCCCACCATTGTCGCATCCATACCCAAGCTGATCGCGCAAAACAACATTCGTACAAAAGGTGAGCGATGCTCTCCTCTTCCGTCATACACCAAGGACAACGTCCTTGATCATCCGGTAATGGAATCCCACGAGCACGCAAGAAATCAGCCGTGGGCAATCGCCGTATCCATGTGAACCACAAGAAGGCCTGAACCTTAGGCGGTACCAGCACTTTCCAAGCAAAGCATTCGCCTAAATCCATATCCCCAACCTTATCGAACATAAGCAGCTTCGACAATGTCTGAACAGAGAAATTTCCATGATCATCCGGCCTCCAAATCAACGTGTCCATCTTGCCTTCCCATACACGAAAATTAGACACCAACTTATGCAATTCCCGCAACTGCCCAAGCTCGAAATCCCTCAATTGTCTCCTAAAGAAGTCAACCCAATGCTGGTGCGATAAACTGTCGCCCATCATGTAGTCACATACCCTCGCTAATTTGTCCATCGCTAACAAGAAAAGACGCGGGAACACATCCTTTAAGGCCAACTGTTCAACCCACGGATCGAACCAAAAAAGTATTGATCTCCCATTACCAAGTTTCCACAGAAAACCGGTCATGCCCATGTATTTTTCTACCTGTGCTGCGCATGAATTTGCAACAATTTGTCTCCATACAATCGACATCGACGACATCTTCTCTGTGTTAAATTGCCACCACTGCGTATGTTCACCATACTTCGCTACTATCAAAATACGCCATAGAGAGTCTTTATCGCGCGCATATCTCCAAACCCAGTTAGATAGCAAAGCCATGTTCTTTACCCGTAAATCCGCAACTCCCAAACCCCCAAACTGTTTTGGCCGACATACCACCTCCCACCCTACTATACTCATACGACGTTCCAATCCAACACCTCCCCATAGGAAAGCCCTTCGTATCCTATCTATCCTGTCAATCACCCCCTTTGGAGCAACAAATAACCCCATATAAAATATAGGTAGAGAGGAAAGTACCGAGTTCACCAAAACCACACGAGCCGCAAAGGACAAAGATGATCTTTTCCATCCTGCTAGCTTGCGCCTAAAATTCGCAATTATTGGCTCCCAAGTAGCTATCAATCGCGGATTTGCTCCTATCGGAAAACCCAAATATACGAACGGGAAATCAGCTCTTCTACACCCCATCACCTCGGCCACACTAGCACTCAAGTCATCTCCTATGCCACTCGAATATAATGAGCTTTTACCAAAATTTATCGACAAACCCAAACAGACTTGAAAACAATGCAGAATCCGTTTCAAGCTTTGCGCGATTGCTAAAGATCCATCAAAAAATAACAATGTGTCGTCAGCGAACTGCAGATGTGTCAAAAATATTCCTGACGCCACTTCCACCCCACGGATCAATCCTCCCAATTTAGCCCTTCGTAACATCAAGTGCATCGCTTCCGCGACAACCACAAAAAGTAGTGGCGATGGAGGACAGCCTTGTCGCAAACCTATACCGATTAGGAATTCTTTTGTAGCATTACCGTTGAGTAGCACCGATAACCTGGCAGAGCTGATACATTCACTAATCCAATTTCGCCATAAGTCGCAGAAACCCATTTTACCTAGTACCTCATCCAAAAAACGCCAACTAACACAGTCGTATGCCTTTGCGAAATCGAGTTTCAATAAAAAACCACTAGCTCCCCTCTGACGCAGGGAATGCACAACCTCAATAGCCAGAAGTACCCCATCCACTAATTGACAACCCTTTATAAAAGTTTACTGCGTGTCACTTATCAAATCACCCAAAACCATCTGCAATCGATTCGCTAGGCATTTTGCTAATATTTTATACACCGAATTCACCAAACATATAGGCCTATATTCACCAAGTGTCTTAGGAGATGATACCTTAGGTAATAGGACAATGAACGTGCAATTTGCATCTTTCGGTAACCGACCACTAGCATGGAAGCTTTCGAAAAATCGTAGAACATCGCCGCTGACCACCTCCCACCCTTTCTTATAGAAATCCAAAGTAAAACCGTCTGGACCCGACGCTTTCAAACCATCACACTCCCTCACTACGCCATGAATTTCCTCCAAGGAGAATACCTCGACCAACTTCTCCCTAGCAATCAAGGATAACTGTCGGAACTCCCCCTCGAAATGCCATACACACTCCCGCGTATCACTAGAAAAATGTTTCGTGAAGGATTGCACCACATGTCGGTGCATCTGAAATGGTGTAGGGATCCACTTGTCATTAATCAAAAAACCCGAAATAAAATTCCTTGCTGCTCGCAGTTTCGGTGAAAAAATGTCGTATTTCGATCACCCAAACGAAGCCATGTCCCTCGCGATTTTTGTCTCCACATCGCCTCCTTATGTCGCATAGCTCTCCACAATGCTTGTAGCCATTGACGTCTCTCTACCTCAACTCCCTCATCAACACTAAATGTATTTGCCGCTACGTCCGCCTGATCGATCTTGCCTTGCATCTCAGAAATAATCGCGTTCACATTCCCAAAACTGTCACGGTTCCACTGTTTCAAGAATGATTTCAGATGTCGCAATTTCACCATAATGTTCACATTGTCATCAATTAATTATTTTATAAAGGGTCGTAAGTTTATTGGTTTTAACTTAACCTTTTACTTTTTTATAATAAAAGAGTAAATTTCATATGTCATCAATTAATTATTTTATAATAAAATAATGATGTTAATGTCATAAAATACTATAATAATTAAAATGTATTAAATTAAAAATATATTTTACAATAATAATATTTTTAATATTTAGTTTAGAATACAGGATTTATTTTTTATTTTTTCTTACAAATATTTGACATTAAGCCAAACAATATATTTTACTATCAGACCAATGCTAATTTCAAAGTTTAATAATAATAATAATAATAATAATAATAATAATAATAATAATAATAATAATAATAAATAAATAAATAAATAAATAAATAAATAAATAATAAATAAATAAATAAATAACTCATGTATGTATTAGTGTGCGCGCTAGTTTTGTTTCTAATTTCATATTGAGTTTAGTTTACTTACAATTATTTGTATTTTTTTCTTAAACATATAAAATTAGAAAACACATGGTTTTGTAAAACTATCAGAAGTTAGTAATGAATATAATGTTAGAGACAGTGATCATAATTCTATTTGACCCGATTTGAAAAGTTCGTGTTATGACTTGTTTGGTGTATTTAGCTTAACCTTACCTTATATAATTAGGGTAATTATTTGATATATTGGCAGTGAAAACTAAAAGTTTCCACAAGCACGTTAGTTTTAGGGTTTAGAGACTTAGTTTAGTGTGTATGGTTTAGGAGTTTAGGTGTATGGGTTTTGAATTTAGGGATAGCTGTTGAAATTTATAGTTTAGGGTTATAATTTAGGGTTTATAGATTAAAACCTAAATTCCCACTATATTACCCTAAAAACTAAACATTGACATCCAAACTCTAAATTATAACCCTAAACCCTAAGTTATAACTACTTTCTCTAAATTCTAAATCTCTTCACCTACACCCTAAACTAAGTCCTTAAACTCTAAAATAAGGTGATTGTAGAAATTTATAGTTTCCACTGCCAGTGTATAGGATAATAATTCATATAATTATATAGAAAATACATTTTCTGACTGACATTAGATATCAGTTTCGATTTAAACAACCCTACCCCTTTCCCTTAATGAAAGAAAGCATTTACTCACTCCAATTACGACTCAATTAACAAAGAAAGCCACTGAATTTTTAAGGTTTCATCCAGTCTCCTTAATCAATCTTCTAAATATTAGTTCATGAAATAATCTCATATTTTTATAGTATATATGTCATAAATCCCAATTAAGCATAAAAATTAATGAGTTTTCTTGTATAGGGTGAGATGAAAACTATAAAATGATCAATTTGACCTATGTAAGTATTCTTTTTTTTTCATGCCGGTCTTGTGAAGATTGTTTTTCCTCACACGAGAAGACAACTTTGGCAAATTTTTGTAGTGGACGACTAACAATTATAGTAGAAATCACTCAAATTCCTAATTATTTTCTGATATCACCATTTCTCTATTTTTTAAATGTAATAAATCTCTCATTTCTGTCATTTTGTGAATGATATAAATATAAAATTATAATAATAAAATTGTACTTTATGTAATTTTTGAAAGAAAATAACAATAAATATTTGTAAATAACAATAGATAATTTTAAACAAATTTTTATGACTGAAATAATTATTAAAATTTTATATAACCTATTGAGATAAAATTTCTCTTTTCCCTCTTCCCTCTTCTTTCTTCTATCTTCCCTCCAAAAAAATTACGTTCCTTATTTATAGCAAGACTCTCCCATATTCATAGCTATTTTTGTATATATTTTTGTTAGTCGTCTGATTTCCTTAGTCAATACTTGGGCTAACGACATTATAAGGTGAGTTTTTTTTATTTTAATTACAAATTTTCTCTGTTATGTTCTGCTACTTGTGCTTTTCAATTTTTGTTACCGAATGTTCTCTTTATTTTTTTACTTTAGATTAAAGTTTTTGAGTAATTAAATTTTTGACCCATTTAAATTACAAGTAAAAAGAATTTTTATTCTATCCTTTCCTTCTATTATGTATATCTAATTATGTTTTCCATTATGTTTTTCAAGAACTTGTGGATTTGTTTCTCATTCTTGTTCTCCTTAAGAAGCACTGATTTTTTTTATTTGGTGATTATGATTGTGATGTCTATGAAAACACTATATTTTAGTTTTTGCTTTTTTATTTATTTATACTTCAGTTATCATGGCATTCAATAGGTTTTTTCTTTCTATTTGGTGATTATGATTGTGATTAGAATAAAGTTTTCTAATTTAATAAGAAAATTTTGAATATGTTTCTTGTTGTTTTGCGCTAATAGCAACATTAAAAACAACTTTGTAATCACAGTAGCAACAAAACGATAGTCATAGTAGTAAACAGCTTTAGACAGACCATATAATTATCATAAACTACTTTGGTAGAAAAAACGTTAGTGTAAGTTGAGAAAATAGTAGTTGTAAATGGGGATTCAATGGACAAAATTCATATTGTTAACTTTGGATTTGACATCATTACTCAAATGCTTCGTAGGCTAAAGTTTTATGTATTATGGTGATGTAACAAGGAACTTTTTCAGTATATTGAAGTTTGGTGTTACACCGCTTCTTTAAATTTATTCATATTATTTTATTCATCTATGTTTTTATATTCTTTCTGCCAATATAATTGTTCAAATTTAATTCAACTTGTTTATATTTTTTCTTTATAAGAGAATGTTACACTAACAACTATTTTTTCACTGTTGCCTGCAATTTCTTGAATTTATATTGGTTCGATTCATAAATTTAAAAATTTGTATATTTAAAAAATTAATTATAGTTTACTTACTAAGATTGTGTTTACATACATTCTCGCCAAATAAATTTTATTCTTTTGTTAGTCTCCAACAGATATTAGAAAGTCAAGACCATAATACATCAAATATACCATTATTTAGTATGTTGATATGACTTATTTCAGCATACTAATATTTATGATTGTGTAGAAGTTAAGTAACTAGATTTGATGGTTATCCTTCTATCAATTATTTATCGTAATGATTTTATCTAAGTTTCAGGATGGCACCGAGAAAAACAAATTTTTTTTTTATCAGCAAAGCGAAGTATATATTATTAGGATAAATATACAACGCTAGTCGAGAATGCACCTCATCAAAAACCTCCCTAAACCTATTGGAGGAAAAGAGTACGACATGTCGACTGAAAAACAAAGCGAAAGAACCCCCTTACAACGTCATAGCGAAGCCTGAAACAAAGAGACTCGAGACACCCCTTCCTTTGCTAGTGCATCAGCTAACCCATTCGCCTCCCGATAGATATGGGAAAAGCACACCGATCCTATCCGCGCACAAGCTCGGTCAATCGCACAAAATGATTCCCACAAGCGCCAAGGGCGACGTTCCACCTCCAACACCCAACCAATCGCTACTGTGGAATCCGACTCAATAATTAAAGGGTGATCCGCCCATTTGGATGATAAAAAGAACTCCAAGGCGAAAGCTATCGCCCGAATTTCAGCCACATTAGAATCAAGAGAACCAAGTGGCCCTGAAAACAATGCGAGGACACGACTCTGAGCATCACGCAACACCCCCCCGAAGCCCGCAGGCCCTGGCTTCCCACGCGCAGATCCATCCACTGAGAACTTCAAAGTAGTGCCGAGTGGAGGCATCCAACACACTCCCACACGGTCCAAGCTCTTAGCTACTTCGTCCCGAAACATACTCGGACAGTCCCACCACATGTTTTCACTGACCGTCAAGCCCTCCTTTAGGGGCTTCACCCAATAGAAAGAGCGTAATTTCACCAAAAAACAAATCTCTGAGATAGGAATAAACTTCCCATTAAAGACAAAGTCATTGCGCGCAAGCCACAACGACCATAACAAGGCAGCGATACTTGACACCCACAGCTTCCTTAGTACACCCATAAACGAACAATGCATATCCGGGAGAAGGAAATCCGCTAAGGATTTCGGCAAAGGAAAGGATATCTCCCACCACCCTCGAAACCAATTCCACAATTCTTGGGAAAACGGAAAAGAATAAAACAAGTGCTCAATATCTTCCTCCTTCTCGCGGCACCACCTACACAACCCTTGGTTGTCTCCCAAAATAATCCCACGCACCCGTAGAAACGCGAAGGTCGGCAATCGACGCAGCCAAGTAAACCATAGGAACGCCTGGACCTTAGGAGGAACCAGGACCTTCCACGCAAAACAGTCCCCAAAATCCCTCTCGCCCACTTTGTCCATCATAAGCAATCGAGACAATCCCTTGACTGAAAAGATCCCATGGTTATCCGGTGTCCACACGAGCATATCCAACTCACCTTGTCGTAACCGTATCGGACATACCAAAGAGCGTAAATCATGCAATTGCCGAACCTCAAAAGACCGCAGACTACGGCGGAACACATCATCCCATCGAACATGCTGAAAGCTCCCCTCGACAGCAACATCCCTTACCAAAGCTAACTGATCAACCGCAATAGTAAACAGGCGAGGGAAAACATCTTTTAAAGGCTGCTCTATACACCAAGCATCAAACCAAAACATCACACGATCCCCCGAGCCAACTTTCCAAACGAATTGAGTCTCTCCCATATGCTTTTGCACACCTTCCGAGCTAACCGTTTGCACTATCTGTTTCCATATCACTGACATTTGTCCCCTAACCGATGTATTAAACCGTCACCACTGTGCCGCTTCACCATATTTTGATACAATAATAGCCCGCCATAGCGATGTCTCATCTCGAGCATATCTTCATGACCACTTCGCCAAAAGTGCCTTAATTCGGACCTCAAGATCGGCCTCCCCCAATCCGCCCATGTGTCGAGGCCGGCATACCAAACTCCAATTCACCCTGCTCATTTTACGTTGTAAATTAACACCACCCCATAGGAAAGCTCGCCTCAACCTATCTATCGCAGCAATCACCCCTTTCGGCACTCGAAACAATCCCATGTAATAAACAGGAAGAGAGGATAAAACAGAATTGACCAATGTCACTCGTGTCGCAAACGATAACGATGTCCTCTTCCAGCCTGCGAGCTTCCGACGAACAGATGCAATTACAGGCTCCCATACAGCAACGTTGCGCGGATTTACTCCCAACGGTAAACCCAAATAAACAAACGGTAGCTCCCCTGACGGCAGGACAGTACCTCGGCCATGGATGCAAACAACACACCATCAACACCTATCGCATAGAGTGACGACTTCGAAAAATTGATGCGCAAGCCGGAGCATACTTGGAAACAACACAATAGCCTACGAATATGCAATGCGGCTTCTACCGATGCTTCAAAGAAGAGAACGGTGTCGTCAGCAAACTGGAGGTGTGTTAACGTCACCCCCGGTGCCACTACCACCCCATGAATCAGCCCTTGTGTCTCCGCTTGAACTAACAAACGATGCAACGCTTCAGCCACTATGACGAACAACAACGGCGACAATGGACAGCCTTGTCGCAACCCCCGTCTCATATTAAACTCTTTCGTTGCGCTCCCATTTAACAAGACTGATAAGCGAACTGTCCCAATACATTCCAGCACCCATCCCCTCCATGTTTCATTAAAACCCATCGATCCCATAATTTGATCCAAGAACTCCGAACGGACACAGTCATAGGCCTTCGCAAAGTCTAGCTTCAACACACAACCCCCCGCTCTACTGTTGCGCATAGAGTGAATCGTCTCATTAGCCAACAAAATTCCATCCACTATCTGACGGCCACGGACAAAAGCTGATTGATGATCACTGATCAAACCACCCAGCACTACCTGTAAGCGCCTAGCTAGGATTTTCGCTAAAATTTTATAGATGGAATTCAACATACTGATCGGTCGATACTCATTTAAAGAAGCCGGCGATTCCACCTTTGGCAGCAACACAATAAAAGTATTATTGACGCCTAGAGGTAACTTTCCGGTAGAGAAAAAACCTGTCAAAAATCTGTCCACATCTCCGCAAATAACCTCCCAACACCTCTTATAAAATTCCATACTATATCCGTCCGGACCCGGAGACTTCGAACCCTCACACCCACGCACCACAGCCCAAGCTTCGTTCGTAGAAAAAGGCATAATCAAAGCCAAGTTCTCACTATCAGTCACCCTATTAAACGCTCCCTCAAAATGCCAACTACATGATCTCTCTTCCGCGGCAAAATTCCTAGTGAAGAAGCTCACCACATGCTTCCGTAACCTGCTCGGATCTGTCACCCAACTACCATCTATATTCAACCCAACTATAGCATTCCGAAACGCTCGCAACTTCGCTGCCCGGTGAAAGAACGCAGTGTTCCTATCCCCCAATTTAAGCCAAGTCGCACGTGACTTCTGTCGCCATAACGATTCCTTTTTACGAATCGCTCGCCATAGAGCTTGTAGCCAAACCCTCCGTTGATCATATATATCACCACCCTTCGCCATGACTTGTTCCTCCTCTCCGCTGTCAAGGCAATCAAGGCGGCCTTGGATGTTAGAAATTTCATTCTCTATGTCCCCGAAATCCGATTTTTTCCATTTCCGGAGAAAAAGCTTCAGATGTCTAAGCTTAATAGATATGTTTAAATTTCCAATCCCCATTCCCGTCAGCCTACACCACTCCTCCGCCATACGATTAACATTTCGCCTCTCCTCCAACCACACATTAATGAAGCGGAAAGGCCTTGGACCCCAGTCGATATCATCACACAACAATCTAAGTGGGGCATGATCCGAGATACCTCGCGGCAAAGATAATTGTTCAATTCGAGAAAAACAATCTAGCCACCTCGAATTTACTAAGAATCGATCAATGCGGCTCTTACGGCTATCTCTCCCAAACCACGTAAATTGCTTTTGTAACCCCCTTAACCCGGCCTAGACGTTCGACCCGAATTAAGAAGATCACACGGGGAAAACCAAAGTCAACCCGAAAGTCAAACTTGATTAACGACCCTTTTTTTCCTTTTTAATCTTGTCTAGATGCTCATTAACCCTAGATGTGTTCACACAAACATCATACTCAAAGATCACAACCATCAGAGAACATGTAGGGACCTAATTGTACAAAACACAACTTTAGGGACCAAACTATAAATTCTGAAAAAATACAGGGACTTCACCCAATTAAAAGTTTCCAATATAAAATTAGTCATGTTTCATACTTCACTGCCAAATTTTAGCTCAAACGGACATCTCAAACTCATCCAATTGCAAAAACAAGATTCAGGACCAAAACGCAAACATTTCAAAACACATAACCGCCAATGTCAGCCCCCAACGGTCAGGTGTTCCGAAACAGGGAGAACCTGTTTCGAAACGTGGGGCCGTTCTGCAACACGTACCGAAACGAGGCTTGGCAGTAGCCAAACTGTTCCGAAACAGTGCCACCCGTTTCGGAACGCCCAGGCCATTTCAAGCACCCGTTCCGATACGGTAGCATCTGTTCCGAAACAGGTTGCCCAGACTGCAGCAACTTTGCTGGTTAAACATACTTTTGACCCACAAAACATGCTCCAAAAGCCACCAAATCACACCAGCAAGTCATTCAACATATAGGGAACATAAATGCATCAAAACCAGATACATAACCACCCCTAGGTGCAACAACACATTAAACTCATTCAAGGCTCAATCATGCTTTTAAACAAGAAGCATAGCAATACAACTTAAGCATTGGGAGATTCAAACGTTGCAACATTAATCCACATGATTCAAAACCATAACCCAAACTTGTCCAACATACACAATCTCCTTTAACAACAACATAAGAGATTCTACCCCCATTGCCTTTATTAACTATAGCTATTAACCGAGACATACATCTCTAATGGAGTCCTCCTTGAATCCCTTGCTTCTCGTTGTCCAAACTTCAATTATCTGCATTGATGGACAAAAAGGAGCGTAAGCACATAATGCTTAGTGAGGAATGCTCAAAACCAAAACACCATCAATGCAACGAATCATAAAACCACTTTTAAAAGCAAACTCGATTCGACAGACCAAAGCAATATTTGAAAACCCTTTTTCAACAACATGCTTTAAAATCATGCCTTGCACAAACATGAAAACCAACCCTTAGCTTAGGAAGCTAAGTAAACCTTTTCAAAACATAAACTTGCAAAACCATCAAATTAGCCATTCCATGCAAAAACACCATATGCAAAGCTAATTTCAAACCTTGGAAAACACTTCCACTTTACATCTTACCATTCTCATACTTGAATGTCATTTCAAAGCAAGAAACCCTTTTTAAACCATTTACTCAAACAATCCAACACATGCATTAAACAAATGCAACATATGAACCACATCATTAACAATTGCATCACATGCCCTTTTAAAACAAGTCTCCACAAGACTTCAATGCACTAAAGAGATTTCATGCACACATGCACCATTCTCAATAGATAATCAACACTTGTTCAAACCAACAAGTCAACATGCATTCATAATACATTTTACACTTATCATGCAACCATGCATCATTTCAAGCATCTCATGCTTCATTATATTCAAGAACATCATATTGGCCTCCAAGTGATAACCAAATCCACTTTTCAACTCAACACCCGATCGGATACGCGGATCACAAGCGTTGTCCCCACGCTTCATACACACTACCAATCCAAGGTCTCCAAATGGACTTTTAACCACCATTTGACCTTACCATTCACAAGGTTCCCATGTATGGACTTTTAACCACCATACAACCTTAACTTTCACAAGGTTCCCATGTATGGACTTTTAAACACCATATAACCTTAACATTCACAAGGTTCCCATGTATGGACTTTTAACCACCATACAACCTTAACATTCACAAGGTTCCCATGTATGGACTTTTAAACACCATACAACCTTAACATGCACAAGGTTCCCATGTATGGACTTTTAAACACCATACAACCTTTGCATCACCGATTGGTAGTTGTATAACATCACTAACGAGATCCGGGACACCCTATACAAGATCCACACATGGACTTTACACCACCATTGTGATCTTAACAAGCACAAGGTCCTCAAATGGAATTTTAACCACCATTATTACCTTTGCTTAACCAAGGTCCTCGAATGGGATCTCATCCAGCATTATGACCTTAACCATCTCGTTAGGAAACTTGGATGGAGTTTACCGGTTCACTCTTAACCACTCCACATCCAAGGCGACTTAATTCACGGTGCACCCAATCCTATAGCCGGCTAACTATATCCGATCAAAGAACCAAGAACCACTTACATCACTTGCCAATATAACCATCTTACCACATTAATCCTTTAATTCACATACATAATCAAAATGCAATAACCACCATGAACTTTAACCAAGAACCAACCATGGACTTTTAAACACCATGTTGTTCTTAAATAAACAAGGCTTACACAAGGACTTTCAACCACCTTTGTAACCTTAACCATCACTTACCAAAATGCATTATTAACAACAATATTCCACTGTTTTAAAGCATCACACAAAGCCATTAAACAACATGCAACACTATGCATCAATTCCACAATTTCAATGTACAAAACCAAGGATCTCTTACCTCGAGCATCCTTCACATATGGCTTTCAAAACCAGCATTAAACCATGCAAAAATATGCTTTCAAAACAGAATTTAAAACATGCAAATCATATGCATTGCAACCATCAATCACAATTGCTTAAAAAGCCAATTCACAACACAACCAAGAGCGAAAATCCATTTACTTACTCTTGAGCTTAGCAAAGTTGTTTAGACTTAAACTAAGCTCCCAAAACCTTCAAACCTTGGTTTAAAAGCTGAAATCCCAACTTCACTCACCGATACACAAAACAAGGCTAGCCAACAAGCCTTCCAAGCATCCGAAACCTTCCACACCACCTCAAATGCTCACGGATCTTCCTCCCCTGTTTCAAGCACATAACAACAGAAGATTAATGCATCATAATGCACTAAAAACACCAGCAACACAACTCAACTCGCTGCTCATTGCAAATCCATCATTTCGGCTACCAAACACAACCGAAATCACCTCCAAACACTTCCAAAACTTAACCCAGCCAAGATCCATCACTTCAAACAATTTTTAAACATCAATTAACATTCAAAAAGGATCTAACCACGTCCTTAAACCTCCAGCTATAACAGATCACCAAGATCACTCCAAAAACAACCAAAAACTCAAGCAAAACTTAGGAAATTCAACCTATTCGGGATTGCATTGATTAAACCTCAATTATTCATCAATTTAACATTCAATTAACATCAATTTAACACCTCAACACACTGCCCAAACAGATCATACGAAAATTTCACCAAAATCAAGCAAATCTTGCATTTTAAAGCCAAAATCAAGAATCCAATTGTAAAATCTTTAATAAATCATAAATCAAGGATTGAGAACTTAGGAATTTCAGTAAAGAACTTAAAGTTCAGAGGAGAAGGACGTTCTTACCTCCAAACTTGAATTTCTCCCTTTTTAGAACCAAAATCTTGAAAATCCACTTAGCAAATGGTGAGGTTTTGTTGTAGAGATGATTAGCAATCAATAGGTAATTGAAAAGATGAATTTAGGTGACAAAATCAAAGAGAAAAGCTCTGGAGAAAGATGTTTGGCTTGAGAGAAAATGAGAGAAAATAGTTGAGAGAAAAGTTAGTTAAAACTAAAATATCTTCCCTCCACTTTGTTTATATTTAAAAACCTTTTAATTAATCATTTAATATATTTAGAAAATCTGGAGAAACTCCCATTGGGTAAATAGCTCCTTAAAGATTCAAAGTTTCAATCCTTTTTAAAACAGTCACGCAGTTTTCAAAAATTACATTTTGGTCACTAACCCAAAATGTCACCCTTCCAAACCTCGTTTTGCAAAATTGATTTCACAGTTCACTTATATATATTAAAAGAGGATTTTAGGACATTTTTCCATATTTTTAATGCAACCCGAACTAGGCTTTCCTAAAAATCACCTTTTATATTCGAACAACACTTTGACCGAACCGGTCAACGCCCGAAACTTCTAAGCCCAAAACCGGGGTGTTACAACTCTCCCCCTCTTAGGAAATTTCGTCCTCGAAATTTCAACTGGCGAGAAGCGTACAACCACACTTCTCAAAGCAAACCGTAAAGCAACACATGGGATTTAACCACCACTGAACACCCTCTTCACAAAACTCCACCCAAACTCAACACCACCACACACTGTTCCCGAAACTTGTTCACATAGTGACTCCAACCAACCAGTTCAGCCACTATGTAACCCACAACCTTCACTGCTTCTAAAAACCTTTGCAAAACTACTCAACCTTTTTCCAGAGATTTCCACAACAAGCAAGCATTCCCAAGCATCAACTGCTTACCCAAACTTCTCAACGAATGCTGGCATTCCATCACATCCGCCGCTATCATTACCATAACAACTCACCAGGACTACTCACCCAAAATCCAAAAATCATATCACAAAACCCCGACCTTGACTCCGCTAGCCGTTCCACACACCACCAGCTGATCTCCAAAAAGAATTCACTTACTCACAACCAACCAACCACTTCTCACAAGAATCCGTCCAACCAACAATGACCTTCGATCTTTCATTACCTTTCCACTTCAAGCTTTGACCACAACACTTGCCTTACAAGAACACCGCCCAACTTAAACATGCATATCACCATCTCAACTCCTCGAAGGTTGCTACGAACCAACACCCAAATAAACAACCTTTCTACTACCACATCAATGCCAAGATACCTCGGCACTCCGAGAACACATCCACTAACCTACAACATCATCTAGCTTCCAGGGAACCACCTCTTCCACAAGCTACTCATAACCACTTGACCGATTCTAACTTCCATCGGCAAACTTCTTACCACCACACCACTAAACTCGTTAAGCATCAAACACTTTCCTTCTACCAACATACTATACCGCACTCACTATTACTAACAACTTGCTTAATACTCTCCACTACCTCTAACTTACACTCAGCACCAAAACAACTTCTAAAAACCCATCACCAACCTAACCCAACCACAACACTAACAGACTTGATTAATTATTAGCAAGTGTGAACGTTCGTATGCATGGTCACCAACATGCCCTATCAATGCCTGATGTACATGTATGCAAAACCTCTAATGTCATGCCACATGTATGCATGGACCAGTACATATATAATATAACATATAAAAAATGATTTTAACTGTGCATGTATGTCAGTTCACACCCACCAATAACATCCTCAGAGTCCGTCTAAGAACAACCTCCTATTTCACTTTCAACTTGTCTAACTCCATCATTCTAGCAACCATTAACCACAAGATACCCACTAAAACCTCCTTCACGTTTAAGATGTTTCAAAACAACAACAACATCTACTACCCCAACATGCTAGCAACAAGACCAAACTCACAACACAAGGAAACCCAAACCAAAACCAAACTAGGTTACTAAAACAAGGTTACCTGAAAACACCTCACTGCCCTGAAGCTTCAACAGACGAGCTCTCTTCCTTGCAGAACCATCATTCTCCAGCCGCACCGCTGCAGCATCAACTAACACCCTGAGATCACCACCATCTCCTTGCGGTAAAGAACCTTGGCTGTTCCGAGCCAACTTCAAACAATCACGTCTCATGTGTCCAGCAGACCCACATTTCCAACAGATTTCATTCCCCAATTTCTTCACAACTCTCTGCTCTTCCTGCCACCTTTGAACCTTGTCTCGACCGTGCCCCCGACCCTTCAGAGACCCTTTTGCTACCACTGAAGCTGATTTCACTATTTCAGGACAATCTCGCTTCACATGCTCTTTAGAACCACAGTTCCAACAAGCACTTGCGCCCCAACAACCTCTAACATGGCGCCTTCCACAACCGTTACATACCGGTAGCTGAGCTTCCACTCCTTGATCAAGCAACTCTCGCCCCAGATCTGCTCTACCTTCAACTTGCTTAACCCTTGGGAATTTTTCCCCAAGATACCTTTCATAAAAGGCAGACACAAAGAAATCCCAATCAATATCATGGATGTGCGATGCCACCGCCACAGATGTCCACCAGGCACATGCATCCTCCAATATCAATGTGACAACACTTCCCAGCTTACATGCATAATCACAACCTTCCTGATCCAAAATCAGAACCACACTGGCCAACCAGGCCTCAAACGTCTCAGGTGTCGAACCATGATACTCCACAACACCCAAATCATGCAAACGCTGCCTCGACAAACCCACACATCCCACAGCCTGAGATGTTCCCAACACCTCCTGAACAACATGTGATGAACTCTTCATCACAGAACCAACCTCTTCCTCCTGCCTTACCACCTCAACTACAGGCACAGAAAACTGAGACGAAACACCTCCATTAAAAGGTGAGTTCCACACCTTAATAACCTGCCCCAAGGCAGCAACCATCTCACCCAACTGCCATTCTTTCACCGATTTCACCATACTATCAACAACAAGCAATCACAATAAACAAACAAAACAATTAGACCAGCTTAAGCAAGGATTCAAACTCCAACTCCAACATAACACAATAGCTATCTTAATAAGGCAATGGGTATCCCGAATCCTCCCCCTTTTACATGACATAACAGTCAACAAAAGCATGGATATCACAACATCAAGCATATCAATAACATATCCGATCATGCTTACATCAAACAACATCCACTCGCAACAGCATAACATTAACATATCATACCCATTACACTTCCATCATGCATAACATCAGCTCACAACAACAGCATAAACCACATGAGCTCAACGAAGGTTCATAACCACAAAGCATGCTTGAAAACATCAACAATTTGCTCAGAAACACATGTTTCAACCGGCTTTCAACCATACATCAGGATATACATCAAACACATATCGCAACAACTTACCGTTTTCCCCAAACATTCGCAACACAGCTCTGATACCACCAAATGTAACCCCCTTAACCCGGCCTAGACGTTCGACCCGAATTAAGAAGATCACACGGGGAAAACCAAAGTCAACCCGAAAGTCAACCTTGATTAACGACCCTTTTTTTTCCTTTTTAATCTTGTCTAGATGCTCATTAACCCTAGATGTGTTCACACAAACATCATACTCAAAGATCACAACCATCAGAGAACATTCAGGGACCTAATTGTACAAAACACAACTTTAGGGACCAAACTGTAAATTCTAAAAAAATACAGGGACTTCACCCAATTAAAAGTTACCAATTTAAAATTAGTCATGTTTCATACTTCACTGCCAAATTTCAGCTCAAACGGACATCTCAAACTCATCCAATTGCAAAAACAAGATTCAGGACCAAAACGCAAACATTTCAAAACACATAACCTCCAATGTCAGCCCCCAACAGTCAGGTGTTCCGAAACAGGGAGAACCTGTTTCGAAACGCGGGGCCGTTCCGCAACACGTACCGAAACGAGGCTTGGCAGTAGCCAAACTGTTCCGAAACAGTGCCACCCGTTTCGGAACGCCCAGGCCATTTCAAGCACCCGTTCCGATACGGTAGCACCTGTTCCGAAACAGGTTGCCCAGACTGCAGCAACTTTGCTGGTTAAACATACTTTTGACCCACCAAACATGCTCCAAAAGCCACCAAATCACACCAGCAAGTCATTCAACATATAGGGAACATAAATGCATCAAAACCAGATACATAACCACCCCTAGGTGCAACAACACATTAAACTCATTCAAGGCTCAATCATGCTTTTAAACAAGAAGCATAGCAATACAACTTAAGCATAGGGAGATTCAAACGTTGCAACATTAATCCACATGATTCAAAACCATAACCCAAACTTGTCCAACATACACAATCTCCTTTAACAACAACATAAGAGATTCTACCCCCATTGTCTTTATTAACTATAGCTATTAACCGAGACATACATCTCTAATGGAGTCCTCCTTGAATCCCTTGCTTCTCGCTGTCCAAACTTCAATTATCTGCATTGATGGACAAAAAGGAGCGTAAGCACATAATGCTTAGTGAGGAATGCTCAAAACCAAAACACCATCAATGCAACGAATCATAAAACCACTTTTAAAAGCAAACTCGATTCGACAGACCAAAGTAATATTTGAAAACCCTTTTTCAACAACATGCTTTAAAATCATGCCTTGCACAAACATGAAAACCAACCCTTAGCTTAGGAAGCTAAGTAAACCTTTTCAAAACATAAACTTGCAAAACCATCAAATTAGCCATTCCATGCAAAAACACCATATGCAAAGCTAATTTCAAACCTTGGAAAACACTTCCACTTTACATCTTACCATTCTCATACTTGAATGTCATTTCAAAGCAAGAAACCCTTTTTAAACCATTTACTCAAACAATCCAACACATGTATTAAACAAATGCAACATATGAACCACATCATTAACAATTGCATCACATGCCCTTTTAAAACAAGTCTCCACAAGACTTCAATGCACTAAAGAGATTTCATGCACACATGCACCATTCTCAATAGATAATCAACACTTGTTCAAACCAACAAGTCAACATGCATTCATAATACATTTTACACTTTTCATGCAACCATGCATCATTTCAAGCATCTCATGCTTCATTATATTCAAGAACATCATATTGGCCTCCAAGTGATAACCAAATCCACTTTTCAACTCAACACCCGATCGGATACGCGGATCACAAGCGTTGTCCCCACGCTTCATACACACTACCAATCCAAGGTCTCCAAATGGACTTTTAACCACCATTTGACCTTACCATTCACAAGGTTCCCATGTATGGACTTTTAACCACCATACAACCTTAACTTTCACAAGGTTCCCATATATGGACTTTTAAACACCATATAACCTTAACATTCACAAGGTTCCCATGTATGGACTTTTAACCACCATACAACCTTAACATTCACAAGGTTCCCATGTATGAACTTTTAAACACCATACAACCTTAACATGCACAAGGTTCCCATGTATGGACTTTTAAACACCATACAACCTTTGCATCACCGATTGGTAGTTGTATAACATCACTAACGAGATCCGGGACACCCTATACAAGATCCACACATGGACTTTACACCACCATTGTGATCTTAACAAGCACAAGGTCCTCAAATGGAATTTTAACCACCATTATTACCTTTGCTTAACCAAGGTCCTCGAATGGGATCTCATCCACCATTATGACCTTAACCATCTCGTTAGGAAACTTGGATGGAGTTTACCGGTTCACTCTTAACCACTCCACATCCAAGGCGACTTAATTCACAGTGCACCCAATCCTATAGCCGGCTAACTATATCCGATCAAAGAACCAAGAACCACATACATCACTTGCCAATATAACCATCTTACCACATTAATCCTTTAATTCACATGCATAATCAAAATGCAATAACCACCATGAACTTTAACCAAGAACCAACCATGGACTTTTAAACACCATGTTGTTCTTAAATAAACAAGGCTTACACAAGGACTTTCAACCACCTTTGTAACCTTAACCATCACTTACCAAAATGCATTATTAACAACAATATTCCACTGTTTTAAAGCATCACACAAAGCCATTAAACAACATGCAACACTATGCATCAATTCCACAATTTCAATGTACAAAACCAAGGATCTCTTACCTCGAGCATCCTTCACATATGGCTTTCAAAACCAGCATTAAACCATGCTAAAATATGCTTTCAAAACAGAATTTAAAACATGCAAACCATATGCATTGCAACCATCAATCACAATTGCTTAAAAAGCCAATTCACAACACAACCAAGAGCGAAAATCCATTTACTTACTCTTGAGCTTAGCAAAGTTGTTTAGACTTAAACTAAGCTCCCAAAACCTTCAAACCTTGGTTTAAAAGCTGAAAACCCAACTTCACTCACCGATACACAAAACAAGGCTAGCCAACAAGCCTTCCAAGCATCCGAAACCTTCCACACCACCTCAAATGCTCACGGATCTTCCTCCCCTGTTTCAAGCACATAACAACAGAAGATTAATGCATCATAATGCACTAAAAACACCAGCAACACAACTCAACTCGCTGCTCATTGCAAATCCATCATTTCGGCTACCAAACACAACCGAAATCACCTCCAAACACTTCCAAAACTTAACCCAGCCAAGATCCATCACTTCAAACCATTTTTAAACATCAATTAACATTCAAAAAGGATCTAACCACGTCCTTAAACCTCCAGCTATAACAGATCACCAAGATCACTCCAAAAACAACCAAAAACTCAAGCAAAACTTAGGAAATTCAACCTATTCGGGATTGCATTGATTAAACCTCAATTATTCATCAATTTAACATTCAATTAACATCAATTTAACACCTCAACACACTGCCCAAACAGATCATACGAAAATTTCACCAAAATCAAGCAAATCTTGCATTTTAAAGCCAAAATCAAGAATCCAATTGTAAAATCTATAATAAATCATAAATCAAGGATTGAGAACTTAGGAATTTCAGTAAAGAACTTAAAGTTCAGAGGAGAAGGACGTTCTTACCTCCAAACTTGAATTTCTCCCTTTTTAGAACCAAAATCTTGAAAATCCACTTAGCAAATGGTGAGGTTTTGTTGTAGAGATGATTAGCAATCAATAGGTAATTGAAAAGATGAATTTAGGTGACAAAATCAAAGAGAAAAGCTCTGGAGAAAGATGTTTGGCTTGAGAGAAAATGAGAGAAAATAGTTGAGAGAAAAGTTAGTTAAAACTAAAATATCTTCCCTCCACTTTGTTTATATTTAAAAACCTTTTAATTAATCATTTAATATATTTAGAAAATCTGGAGAAACTCCCATTGGGTAAATAGCTCCTTAAAGATTCAAAGTTTCAATCCTTTTTAAAACAGTCACGCAGTTTTCAAAAATTACATTTTGGTCACTAACCCAAAATGTCACCCTTCCAAACCTCGTTTTGCAAAATTGATTTCACAGTTCACTTATATATATTAAAAGAGGATTTTAGGACATTTTTCCATATTTTAAATGCAACCCGAACTAGGCTTTCCTAAAAATCACCTTTTATATTCGAACAACACTTTGACCGAACCGGTCAACGCCCAAAACTTCTAAGCCCAAAACCGGGGTGTTACAGCTTTCCTCTCAAGGGAAAATCAATCAAGCATGCATCATTCACAAAAGACACAAATGAAGTCATACCTCGCGACAGCGAGCTGCATCCCGCTCTCTCCGATGGCCGCAACACCGCATTAAAATCGCCTACGACGCACCATGGTCCCGAATAACTGTCAATTGCTGTCACCAACCGTAGCCATAACCCTTCCTGCTCTGACACTTCACAAGGGGCATACACTACCATAAAACAGCAAACCATGTCTTCATGCTTCCAACGCCCATGGAGCATAACAAAGTGCCGCTCAATTTCAACTGATTCCAACACAAATCTGTCGCCTTCCCATATTGCTAAAATACCACCCGATGCTCCCACGGAAGGCGAGAACGAAAACTCAAATCCATCACTATACCACATCCCAGCAACCATCGACGGAATCAACTCCTTTAATTTCGACTCCTGCAACAAAGCCATATCAAATCGATGCTTCCGAATCACTTCCCCCACCCGTCTCCTCTTCACCAAAGATCCCAACCCCCTGACATTCCAGCTCAGTAAACGCATTACTACAATTTTCGAATGCTGTCCTGCAGCACTCGCGACAAATCTCGCAAAATTTCTTCCTCACGGCCTAGCGATGTCACACCCACCAAGTTCCCTAATGCCGCAGTTGTTGTTGCTTCACGGTGGATTATTTGTTGTCTACGGATGAAGTCAGAATCTGTTAACGATGCATCATCAATTAAAGGTTGAGATACTCGGCTTCCATTCTTCCTTGGTCTTCCCCTCCCCTGTTTTGATTTATTCGTCACCCCCGACAATGCGTTTACCGATTTTGTTTTCTTTAACACGCCATTAATCCATACTGGAATTATATCATCTGCAGCTTCCGTTTGCCGAATTCCCTATTCGTCGCCTATTTGTTCAACCGGTATTGTGATCACACCAGATTGTTCGACTATGGTTGCTGTTATCGGAACTGGAACTAAACCTGCCGATACCTGCTCTACAATTTCCGTCACCTCCCGTTGGTCCTGATTCCCAGTTTGAATAACCTGATTTTTCACATGAGTTTGATTTACCGTTGGAACCTGGGTGTTTGAATTGGCTTCAACATTCCCAGTATTATGAAATTCTATTCCTATAGGACTCTTTATTTTATTGCACTCTCCTACTTCCGATGAAACACCCCTCATCCCAACTTCACCGCTACCTTGTGGTGATCCATTGTGCACCGGCGTCAACAGTTTGCATCCCGCCGTGACCACCGGCGTAACATCAACCTCATCCTGGTTCCCTCGATAGGAATCATTCCATAACTGGTTGTTTGTCCAATCCTTTACCCCTCCTCCTGTTTCATCCAAAATCTTCCTTTCATAGTCTTCCCCCATATACGATTCCGGCACGTATTCCGACGAGCTACACTCAGTCGATTCATCGCTACTATTATCACTGGTTACTGTGCATTCACAGTCGATGAGAGGCCCATAAATGGTCACCTCTTGAATGAAAATCTGGTGTAACTTTCCCTCGACTTCCAGCATCAGTTGTGTATCGATAAACTCCATTAAATCCGTTTCGATAAATAGCCATCCACGCTCGAAAGACGTCAGCGCTGATGTGTTTTCCGCAACTCGAACAAGCGACCCCCAATGTGTTGCAATACTTTCGAACGTCTCAAAGGACCAAGCGTGTATTGGAATGCCACGAACAGAAATCCATGCCCGTCGGGTTTGTAGTGTCATCCCCGGATTCCATCGTTCCAACTTTGAAAAACAATCGCTGAATCTTGTCTTTTCCAGCACCCCCTCCATTGTTTTCGCGTCTTTGAACATCAACAATATCGCCGGTCCAGCGATTCGTAGAACAGATAATCCTTGGTGATTGGGGATGTGCATCCTTGATGCTAATTCCTTCACACTCCAATGTCTATTGCACCAACCCACCATACAATGTTGGAGAACGCCCACTTTCTCTTCATCGACATGCCCTTTAATTACCTTTGCCGTGACATGATTTCTCTTCGAATTCACGCTATAAGATTGTCCCTTTTCATCCCCACTGTTCTTTTGATTAAATTCATCCAAACCCCTATTTCGTTTATAAGATCCGCGATCGGCGAATCTTGCCAAACTCACCCTCAATCGAGACCCATAGATCCATTTGTTGTTGAGACGTTCAATCGCTCGATCCGCATCAACTTTGCTGGCCATCCTAACAAATCCAAATCGTCCTCCATCTTTTGCCCGTTTCCGAGGAATAAACGCGTCGAGAACCTCGCCATGTCTATCCAAAACTTGCCATAACCCTTTCCAATGCAGCGTTTCCGATACCCTACCCACGTATACAGTCCATTGCTGCCGGCGGTCATTCTCCTTAGCCTCCTTGCGCTGCCCGTTGCTGCCGGCGGCATTCGACATGGCTGACTACACTGTTCGTATGTAAATAGTTATTTCTACAACAATTTTTGTGGATGTAACTTTTACCATTAAGGTATGTAAATAGTTATTATTAATTTATAAAGGTCTATCATATTCTCTCTATTTATATCAAAGAAAAACAATTAAAATAAAGACTCGAACCCATTCAATCTGTAATACCATTCCAGCACAAAAGGGGAGACAATTCGTTCAACAACCTCAACTAGTCTTTGATGATCCAAATCAAACTCAAGAATCCAATCGTCAACAACTTTCTGATGCTCCAAATTGCACACAAGTACCTGAACCTCAACATGTTCGTAATCTCCAAATCAAATACATGAAGAAATTAATCAAGGTACAACCATTGAAAATTCAGGTAAACATTGTTTTCATTATTATTAAATACATAGAAAATGGATGGTTGGATAATGGGAGTGTTTTAAGATAAAAATAAAAAAAAATTAGAAAAACATGGGTCCATTTCAATCTTCTGAAATTTTTCTTAGCATATTATAATTTATTTATTTTAATTATTACAAAACTAATATTTTAATTATACAAAACCAATTAATATATCGCGTAAAAGAGTACGAGGACCAAGTCGAGGTAAGGGACTAGAAAATCTCATCAAAGGTAAGAATAAGTTATTAGTAGAGATACCAGAGGGCAAGGGTCGACTTACTGATACAATTCAATATGCCAAATTATCTTCTGAAATTGGAATCATTTCTCGGCAATTCATATCGATACCGAAAAAGTGGAAAGATATGAAGGACAATGAAAAATTCCATGCCCTTGAGAGACTTAATGTAAGTTTAATTATATTATTTTTTAAATTTTTTTAGTATTTATCTACTTACTTAATATAACTATGCATTATTTTATGCTGTAGTCAAAGTTTGAGATGAAATTGGATGATAGTTATGTGAAGAGTTCTGTTATGTCAATTCTTTCCAAATTATCAAGAAACTATCGACATAAAGTTCATTTGCACTTTAAAACATTCCCAAATGCCGATGTTGCGCGTCAAAACAAGCCAAAAAATATAACGTGTCACAAGAAAGTTGAGAGAAATTTTGTGATTTGTTTAGTGATCCTAAATACCATGTATGATTTTCTCATTTTGATTTATGTGTTTGGCATACTTTTATAATTTTATTTATATAATAAATTATAAATTACATATGTATATATATGATTGAAGAGGACGTGTGAAACAAATGCAAGAGTAAAAAAAATGTTAAGTTAACTCCTAACAAAGGATCTCGAGCTTTTGTAGCTAGTCGATATGCTATGATAAGTTGAACATTTAAAATTTATTAAAATATTCATATTTTTTCAAACAATTAATATTTTGATATGATGCAGGGAAATGATGATCAATAACCTAATCGGATGGATTTCTTTAAGGCAACTCATTATTCAAATGATAAAGGATGGACAACATCTGAGCCACAAACAACTTATGTAAATATTTGAAAATGAGTGTTAAAATTAAATTTTTAGTACAATGATCATTTTATTTATGGACGACTGTTTTAAATTTTAGGAGAAAATGATAGAATTGTAATCAACTCCAGTTGAAGAAGGAGCAGAACCTAAGACTACTGATGATATAGTAGATGGGGTCCTTGGTACGAGGTCGAGATACATTCCGGGGTTTGGCTATGAGACAAAGCCTAATAAAAAGAAATCAAGTGCAAATACAATCGACTTAGAAAAGCGTTTGAAGAATAAAGAAGAAGAACTTAATGTGTATAAGTCTAATTTGGAAACTATTCAAACGCAAATGGAAGCTATGAGATCTGCTTTGTTAGCTGCCGGAATTCAAGTCCCCTCACTACAATTTCCAGGTAAGCCATGTAGTCAATCAAATAAAAATATTTGTATAATTTTAAATATGGTAATTTAATACGCTTATTATTTATACAGTTCCAAATGATACCACAAACTCATCATCACCAAAATTAGAACTGACACAAGATTTGGATTGAGATTCTCCCAACAAACTATTCCACTAGTCATGTTCAAATTATTTTTTAGTTCTTTTAAGCATTTATGTTCTCTCTATTTATATCAAAGAAATGATTATGTTTTTTATTTATTAATTTGTTTTATTTCATTATTTTGAAAAAAAAAAGGTATGATTTATGTTATATTCTTGTTAATTTTAATATAAATAATTTTATTTTATTATTCTTGATATAACTTGTCACAAAATATTAAATATAACGTGAAATTTATAATATATAAGTTGACTATATATATATCTTCATTACCTATACGACAATATTTATTTCTACACTATGATAAAAATGTAATTCAATCATGGTGATGATTCTTATCATCAATGACTATTTAAAATTGACACAAAAACAAGAGTCGTAACATTAATTTATCATTTTAAATGATGATATATTATGTCATTATCTATATCCCTGACAATTGTCTAAGATAACATTTTACGCAAACATCATTCATAATATTATTAGGTAACATTATATTACGTCACAAAAATTTATGGCGATATCTCTTTCGTCACTTATAGTTTGTTTTTAATGTACTATTCGTGCCAATTTGGATTATCAAAAACGAAAATTTATAAAATTTAATGACATAAATAATTGTCATTGAATATAAATTATTAAGTGATGTTTTGTATTTTTGTCATTAATACTACTATTAAGTGACAATATATTACGTCACTATATATGTGACGATATATTTTCTGTCACATATAAGTAAAAGTTAATTCATTATTTGTGACGATGAGAATTATTAATAACGATATCGTCACTAATTTGGTGACGTTATTAGTTGTCATAGAATATATATTATAAAGTGAGGTTATGTATTACTGTCATTCATATGACTATTAGATGACGATATACTATGTCACTAACAATGTGACAACTTTTATTTCGTCACATATACAATGAAATTATCGAATTATTGGTGATGATATGAATGATTATTGAAGATATTTTTTATTATTTGGTGACGTAACCACATGTCACTAAATACAATTTAAAAGGTGACATTATATATTAACGTCATTATATGTTTGACAATGTGTGACGAAAATAATTACAACGTCACGCTAGACGTTTAGTGACACACCTAGCGTGACGATCGTCGTGACATCAGATTTTATGTCACAAAATACAAATAGTGACGTAAATTTAAGTTTTAGTGACAATGTTTTGAACGTCAATAATAAGCAAATTTGTTGTAGTGTGTTATAGCTATTGTTAGTGTGAAGGAACATTAATATCAGAATATTGCTTATTGATAAATACATTGGAAACATTGAACATTGTAGATATCATTGAACATTGATCATTGATGTTGTCACCGAACCTTGGATTGGAATGGACATTGGATACAATTGGCATGCCGTAGAATTCACGAGCTCAATGTACGGGTGGACTACGGTCCTATGGCTACGACCTATGTTGATTTGGCGAGGCGGAAGGATGTGTTATGTTATTGGTCATATTGGCGCGGTTGAGGGACTAGACCATTTATTGATTTGGCGAGGTGTAGGAATTCACGTATCCACTATCTTGATTCGATCAAGGGATTTATAATGAAATGTGATATAATTGATGTTGATGATGAAACATTGTTTATGACTACCTCACTAGGCAAAGTATGCCTAATGCATTTCATCTCATGCATTTCATGATAAGAAGGTTATCGTTGTTGAAGACCGAATGAGTCGGAGCTAGACAAGTCACTACAAGCTAAAAGTAATGTATTTTGTCCTTATCAACTCCTAGAATGGTGGCAAAGTAGTTGAACTAGTCAAATATGTTCTTTTTGGTATGTAAGCAATGTGCCGATCTTGTAATATGCTTAATGCCCTAAATGACCCTTTTAAGAAAGGCTTAAAAATGTCTAAGTGGCATATTTGGCTCTTAAAGGTGAAATCATAGTAAATGGATATGAATAGTCCTAAAATTTGGCATGCTAGTAGATAATGGTATTGAAATATTGTGTGTAAAATCTTATTGCATTTGGACATCGTTTGGTAGGTCAAATTGGATAAACACCATACTAAAATCTATCATTACAAGGAAGGAATACCGGTACGGGTGATGACGTTTCAGTACGGCCCTCATATTAAGGCTATAAGGAATCAGGGTAAAATAGAGTGTTTTGATACGACTTAGGGGCGTATCGATGCAATTTTTAGGACTTTAGACACTGTCAAAACTCGTTTTGATACACGATCGGGGTGTATCGAAACGGGGTCAATGTGAGTCAACTGGGATCGATACGGGTTAAACCGTATAAAAATAGGGTCTTTTGGTCAAAGTCAATGAAAGTCAACTCGTATCGAAACATCTCTAGTTGTTTCAGTACGGTGTTAGAGAGTGTCACTAGAATTTTTTATTTATTAATACATGCCCGTAATGATATAGCCTAAGGCGTTTCGGTACGGTGTTAGTTATAACCGTTAAATGGTAATGAATACTATTTTGCATTGTTTATAAATTGGTCACTAAATCTACTAATGATTAATCAGTTGGTAAATGAACTCAGATTAACGTGAAAATTTACAGGCTTACTGAAATTGAGTTGAATTTCATTGTGGTACAGTCATTTTATTGAAAGGATGTAACATCCTAAATCGGACTTAGTTGAATGTCAAGACTAAGCATATCAATTAATTTAATCATGCCATAATTGGGAGAATTAGGGGAGTTAATTGAAGGAATTAAAAAGGACAAGTGACTAATAGCAAGAAATTAAGGATGAAATTAAAAGAGATGAAAAGTTAAAATATAACAAGGGTTAAATTATAAGGAATGGAAAATGTTTGAGCTAAATTCGAAGGACCTCGTTGAATTAATAAATAACTTGAATGATTAATTAATTAGAAAACAAACAAATAATAATAGAAATTAAGGACTATAAGAGCTAGATTTTTTTTATTAATGGGGCTGCCAAAATTGAAAGAAATAAGAAATTGAAATTGATTGTTGGTAATGTTATAAAGAAAAGCAAATTAAAGAGCCCAATTAAAAGGACTTAAATGCATATTTTGCAAACTATGTTAATTGCATGCTAAGTGAATTTAGGATAATGGACATTACACATGTCCTAATCTCCTAGCTTGACCGGCCACTAAGGGCGGGTAAACCCCATCCTCTTCCTCTCTTAACCAAAATAGAATTAGAGAAAGTAAGAGAGAAAAATAGAGAGAAAGTTTGTGGCCATGAAATATTCTTGAACTAGATAGCTAAAGAAAGTTAGTTAGCGCTTGGTAAGGTAATCACATTCTAACTCCTTTAATTTCATGCTTGTATACATGAGATACTGGTCTTGCATGCTTCTAGAAATTTAATTTAGTATTATATCTAAGCTAAATAAATAGTTAAGTTACTAGAAATGAAGAGGCAAACTTGTAATGGACTTGGGTAATATAAATAAGACTTGAAAGTGATAAATACATGCTCATGCATGCTTACAAATGAACCATAGATGCTGGAAAATTTTATGCATGGCTTGAAATTGCTCATAACTTGTTAGAATATAGTAACATGCTTGAAAATGAAAATGGAGCTGAGTGGGACTATTTTACTAGGTAAAACAGTGCACATATGTTAATTGGGGCAAATGGGCAACATGCTCTGTTTTAAAATGGGTAAAAATTGATTAAGATCAATCTAGACATAGTAGAAAATGATTTGACACTAAATTGGCCTGTTAAAATCTTGTACATGACATTTTAGGAGCTTAAAATGAAAGTTGGTAAAATCTGCCTAGAATTTTCTGTTCTGGGCAGTAACTTCAAAATTTATCCAAACATCACACACTAGGAATTAAGGGTTAAATATTTGGTGGATTGTACTTCTGTATGTATACTTTCACTAGGAGAAAATGGAATCAAATTTTGGACTATGTGCTAAAAACTATAAATAAAATGGCTTGACAATGCAATATGTCTAGAATCTGTGGATACCCTAACTTCAAGTAATAAACTGTATCAATTGGCTGAGCACAAAAATCCAAGCCTTACACCATTTCAAAGAGGATTTAATAAGCTTTCTAAAAGTGTAAAGTAATCGAAATTCCGATGTACGGTTTAGGAGATATGCTAGTTTAAAGTGAAGGTGTGCAAACTGCCAGGCAGCAGTGGCCTGGACAGTTTGACACTGTTTTATTGCCTAATATGAAGCTGTCTTGAAAAACAGTTTTGGGACCTTAATGATGTCCAAAACTGCCTTAAATTAAGCCTAAGGTAGTCTTGAAATTAAAATGGATTCAAGTAAGAAAAATTTTAAGGAAAAACAACAACTAAAGTAGGGTAAACATTGTACTTACTTTGCTATTATGTATGTGTAAATTGTGTGTATATACTTATGTACAATTGTTGTACATTTGCTAGAACCAAAGGAGAATTGTGTGGAGGAAGAGAGGGTTAATCAAGCAAAGAGCAAAGGCAAGGGAATTTGGATAAGAGATTAACATTAAGCTTGGAGATTGTGAGTATAGCTCCCTTAGGGTTTGGACTTTAGGTCCTAACAAATCCTTTATTCTTGATATGCCATGTAAATTGATTAATTACAAACTCGGTAAAATAAACGAAGAAGGAATAACTTGCTTGATAACCTTGTCTACTGTCATGATTTGTTTGATTGTTTGATGCCATGCTAAGTAGTTATCCTTGCTTTGGTAATTGCTTTGTAAATGCATGTTTATCTTGCATAGCTTGGAAATGCCTAAGGTAAGAATAAGGCACAGCGCTTTGGAAATGCCAAAGGTATGAAGTAGGCATGTTGCTTGCTAGCTAAGGTATGCAATGTATGCATACTGCTTGTGACTTGAAATGAAAGTATGATTACATGACTTGTATGCTTGCTACTTGAAATAAAAGCATGATTACATGACTTTGAACGCTTGCTATTTGAATTAAAATCTTGTTAAACAAATAAAAGATTGACTTGAAAATGATAAAGACCTCGGTTACTAGTTAGTTAGAGGTTGTGAGGCATGCCTAGAGTCTAGAGCTCATATGTATTGTTGGGTGGACTACGGTCCAGGGCTAAGGCCCATAAATGGCGGCATTAGGAGGGATGTATTGTTGGTTAATTGGTGATAGTAGGAGGAAAATGACCGGTATTGAATGTACCATATTCTGGCGATAGTTTGGTTGGTGACTCGATACCTAGACTTAACTAATGAACCATGGCAAAATGTGCTAAATAAGCAAGACAATAATTGTGATAAGTCTTGCAAACTTGACATGATTCTTGATAAAGCTTGATACGAGTCCTGATAAGCTTGACGATACTTGATAATTCTTGATAAAGCATGACATGATTCTTGTTGGTTGATATTAATATGCCATGACTATGTAATGTTTACGTAAGATTGAAGCATGATTCGTGTTGTTTTGATATGGATGCCATTCGAATGGCTTGGTGTGAAGTATGCTATATGATGATTTTTATGAGTTGATGACATGTCTTCTTGCTTCATGCTATGATTGCATACTTGAGACCTTACCTAAGTGACTTAAACCTTAAGCCTAGTTAGGTTGTACTTGTCTTAATGATTAAGAAATCTAACTTGATAATTTACTAGTTATCTTACTAAGTGCACAAGTGTACTTATTACTCTCATATTCCTTCTTCCTAAATAATAGGTTAAAAGTGCTTTAAAGCCACGTTTCTTGAGCCCGAAATAAGGACACCCTTGAGCTCCCAATATGGATATTTATACATGGTTTTTAAATTTCTCCTAGTGGTGACCTTAGTGATGTAAATGGTCATGTTTAAGCATGCGGATGTAAACCTTGGATTTATATATGTATAAATATATATACATATGACTTTTTGTGAACTTTGGCACTTGGCTTGTATAAACTTTAAAGAGCAATGAAGTGCTCTAATGTGTATGGTTGATGACATATATATATATATATATATATATATATAATTGTTGCTCGATGTCATGATCTTAAATAAGTAAAAAAAGTGGACTGTTTTAAGATACATACATGTGCTGCCTTGTGGAGTAAAATTTAGTGAGGTACTTGTAGGTAGTTTGAGTGAATGTCATTGTTGAGTGTGTAAAAGTTCTATATTTTACCCCCTATTTAACCCATATTTCTGCTGCATTCAAGCATAATTCATTTCATTTAGGATAGATTTCATTTATAGATCACAATTATATCAAATGGCACATTTTCTACTGAAAATTGGTTGCTTTTGCAGGTAGCTGCTATAACAGATGGAGGGCAGTGGAGAAGCAGACGCTGGGCAGTGAAGAAGTAGAGCTGGAACTGGATTGCAGACGAGAAGGATGATACTGCGATGGCCGCTGCCGTGGAAGCCAAGGACGACAACGATAGTGAAGGGAAAGTGAAGTGGGCCTCGACAGGAAGAGAAAATTAAGCCGGTCTGTCCTGGCATACTTTTATATTTTTTTAAGCCCTAGATCAGAAAGAAGGCCAAGCCTAAAGTTCAAGGAAGAAACTCCAAGCAAGAAGGAAGGACGAATTAAAGACTTAAACTCTGAAGATTTAGTCTTTAATAGAGTTGTACTTTAGTTTAAAATTGTATTCTTGCCATATTAGAAAACTTGAACCCAAGGCGTATATAAAGGCATGTAATTCGACCTAGGAAGACATCTCTTATTCCCTAGTCTTCTTCCCAAAACCCTAGCCGTTTTCCTCTTCTCAACATGTTCTAAACTTCCCCTAGGGCTAAGGGTTGATTCTGTAAAGTAGTTGCAAGGATTGCAAGAGTATCGGGAGAGCATTGTGAGATTATACATTTACTTAATATCAGGAGAGTTAAGTATACGAAAGGAATAAGTACGGGTTCTCCAGTTTATGGTTGAACTATCTCGGACCTAGGGATAAGACGAGGTTAAGTGGCTAAGGAAGAATTCAACAACATCGGTGTACATCCTTCGATTCACGCCGGGAGGTATCATCAAAGACGTGTTCATCGACAGACTTGGACCTAGGGATAGGCCAAGGCATAGCGGGGATTCTTGCCAAGCTTGAAGTGTTGAGTTATGTGTTCGCTGCCGCGACAACAACAGACTGTTGTCGCGACAGACGCTAAGATAGAACAGAGAAGTCCTAGACTTGCAACACCTGCACTATGCAGCAGATCAATACCGACCCATTCTTTACTATGAATATTTTCATCCTTTACTTTCAGTTTTCTTTATACTTCGTGACAAACAATTAAACTATTTCTTTTCCCTCTTGTGCAGAAAATATAAGGTTGAAGCTATTAGCCCAGTCCCTGTGGAGACGATATCCGATACTTACGTATCACTTTACTACTTGCGTCGGGTACACTTACACTACATTGTGATAGACACTTTTACACGCAACAGTCATGCTTAATGTAAAGGCATAGATGTTGTATGCTAGCTTAATGTGAAAACATTTGTATGATAAGTGAATAAGGATCACCTAATTAAGAATGTGTTTGAGATGGTTGAACCATGCTATGCTAATTTCGAATAATACATGATCTAATGACTGCATGTTAGCTTGGGTGAATGCTTAATATGTATGTTTGAGTATACTATTCGAACGGTCCCCTAATTGGTTGAAATTGATGTGTGGTATGCATGTCTATATATTGTTCGAATGAAGTTTGGACCTAAGGGGATGCATGTTAGTTTGTGAGATTACCATGTATGATTGGGATGCCTTAAACCAATTGCTTTTCATTCGAATGACATGGTCTTCTTGATTGCTTAAGTTATTCGAATATGACCTTTGTTTGTATGAAGCATGCTTGTTATGTCTAACTCGAATGATGTGAAATTATTAAAGATTCCATGTTAGTCCATTCGAATGCCTCTTGAATAATTGGAGAACTTGATGATCATTTTTAAAGAAATGAATCGTAACCTAAAGACTAGATGAAGCATGGTAAACAAATAAATTAGTAGTTACTTGATTATTAAGTAATAGCCTTCTTATAAATGAAGTAATCTTGAAACATGATAGTTAATAAATTTCATCTATTAGTGATGAGTTATAAGAAGAAAATTTTTAATTTACTCCTAAATTTCATGTCTTGAATGCCTTGTTTTGTTTGATCATGCCATGTTAATTGAAAAATTAACGCTCCTTGCTCGGGTTACTACTAACCCGGGCGATTGGTGTTACAAAGGACCCCTAAATTACTGAAATTACAATTTAGTCCTTAAAGCTTATAAAAGTTAAAAATTGGCCCTAAAACGGATTAGCAAGTCTTATAACAAGTTGTTATTATTGCATATCGATATCATATCGTATTGTATTGCTGAATGAATGAATTGTTGCACCAGAATCATTGTATTGATCACCGGTAACGCTTTTCGACCCGATTTCCTACTAAACTGTGAAGGCAATGTTATACAAATTAAGTTTGAAACGCTAGTTTAAACTTAAAAGTAAGTATGACGAGATTTCTCCTTCGGTCTTGTTTTGGCGAAATTGGTTTTATGCACTTGTGTTTGAATTACATGGTACCTAATGTTTAAGCATGTTTTATACTGATTTTGATCATATAATGATGATGGATACATTTGGAAAATGATTCATATAAGTATGAGGAATACTTGTTAATGCATGGTTTAATGCATTGAAAATGGTTTTGAATGTTTCTTATAAAAAAGTGAGGTACATCGTTAATAATGAATTATATTGGCAAGTGATGTGGTTTAAAATGTTATTTGATATAGTTGGCCGACCATAGGATTGATAGTGCACTATAAATATGTCACCTCGGGTGTTGAGGGGTTTATGTGTACCGAATACTCCACCACGAGTACCCTAACGTTTGAGGGGTTATATGGTACCGAAAACTCTTGTTAGTGGATTATACATCCGAATGATGATAGAGTTGTGATGGTACCTGGTTGTGATCGTACTATAATTCCAGTTGAGATTGTATGAAGTGTTGAGAGGACACTTGTTGAATCAGTTTATCCGATCTAATATTTTGTAAAGTGGAACTTGGTTTATGATCAATTGAAAGCAATATAATTGATAATATATTATGTTGATGGATTATGTATATTATACATATTTACTCTTTAAGCCTTGCATATGGGTTGTTATGCATGTGAAAGCTTAAATTGAGGTATTGGAAATGGGATTTTGTTGTGGTTTCATGATACATGTTGCGCATGGTTTAGTATGCTCATTTTTGGAAATTTTAAGTGCATGGTTTATAAGGCATGATGTTTTGAAAGATGATTAAAATGAGATTTTCAAGTGATTTGATAACCGATTTTATATGCATTGATGGTGTTTCATTTTTTAGCACTTCTCACTAAGCCTTGTGTGCTTAAACTTTTTTATCCATCAATGCAGAGAATTAAAGGTTGGAGGCAGCAAGCAAGCGATGGGAATCCAAGGACTTGAGCAATTTGAAAGTATGGTTTTGAACTAGACTGGTAGTAATAAAGACAATGGGGTTCATTATTGTTTGGGAGGGTGTTGCGTGTAAAAGGCGCTCCACTATTAGTGGAAGTGTACACGTCTTAAGTAATATAATGATGAGTATTAGAGTATCGTCTCCACAGGGATTGGGATGGCTTCCTTCGTTTATCTTCTCGCAATGAAAAAGAAAATTAAAAGTAAAAACACAAGTGTTGGAGTTTTGGGTTTTAATTAAACTAAAAATCATAAAATAAAGTAAACAAGTAAAAGTTGAGAAATTAAGATGAGAGAATGGGCCGGATTAGATTGCATCGTTGTGTGGAAATCAAATTGACTTGTCTCGGTATTTGAATGCAATAAACACCAAACTGCCTCGGCAGTGACCTAAATCCCTACCGCGACAATAAGTTACGCTACATTGGCAATCCCTTGATGGTCGGCAGACGATGTCAAGGTTTGACAAAACGTCCTTTGATGGCTCCTCCTTATCCCTAAGTCGAAGCACTGTTGATGAATGAGCCTTGAACACCAACCAGTCTCACGCTTCTTTTAGCCATTTAAACTCCAACTTATCCCTAAGTCGAGTTAGCTTCCACCGTTGGGATGAAAACCATGCTTATTCGTTTCTTGAGTTCAATTATTCCCATATTAAACAAATGGATACCTCACAATACTCTCTCCCGATAAGATTGCAAGAATAGAATCAATGCCAAGAATAAGCAAACCTTGAACTAAATTGCATTAACAAAACCTTAAAGAAGGTACAATTGTTTTCTCACAACTACTAAACAAAATAATCATAACCCTAGGAGAATTTCTAACATGATGAACATAGAAAACGCACTACTAATCCTAATCTCAAGCTCTCAATACTTGACTCCTTTGATGTATGCGACAAGCCTTGTTTAAATAGGAAAAGGTGTAGGGCAAGGTCCTTCTTGGATAGGAAGTTAAGTTGGACTTGGACTTTTCTTCAATAAAGAGGTGAATCTCTTTAATTTTAATGCCTTTATCCATTTTTGCAAAATTCCATATTTAACATTCCTTCCATGTTTTCGTCATCTTCCCGAACTCCGATTGCTACACAAAGTATGTAGAAAAATCCGGTGTTTTGTGCTCTTCGAATCGACTACCACTTTGCATGTTTTTCCCTTCGGCAAGTTGATTTGTGCACCTCTAGGGCTTTCTTAAGCTAGAGCCAGTTTCGGGCACCTCTGGGGATTTCTTAAGCTAGAGCCAGTGTTAGGCACATCTAACTTTTTACCCAAAATTTTCTTTCTAAGAAAGTCTATGTCCAAAGTGTCCTAGAACTCCTTAAATCATTCAAGTCATAAAGGTGTATTTGAAGTTCTAATCTTATAGTATGAATCTAAGTTATCTTCCTTGCACATCCTAAAATTAAAGGCTCTAAACAGTTCAAAAATATGGTGAGAAGAGAGATATCTATTGCCAAGGTAGAAAATCCAATTAATTAAGACAAAGACAATTGGTGAAAACCATTGCCAAGGCATAAGCTTCATTCTACTAAGGCAATATGTACAATAAAAAATTGACAAGCATTAGACAAAACAGAACTGCATTGCAATATATTGATTTGTCGCGGTGGAGAGCTGCCTTGGCAGCCGAACCTACACCCCAAACTCAAGACAAGCATTGCTCTCAATGCATTAACAACATATACCAAATATGAGAATAAGCATAAAAATTAAGGGCCTATAAAAAATAAAGGCACAAGAGAGATAAAATTTAGAGTGACTCGGATGAGTCATCGCTTTGTAAGATCAGTTATCACGCTTTGTTGGCCATATGCTTGACTCTCTTGGTTGCTCTATGCGGTTAGGTGCGTGTGGGGCGGTTACTTCTTCCCCTTCATTCGAGTCAAGGTTGAGCTCCTACGTGGCCTCTATGGTGGTTTCCTTGTGTTTTGCAACTTCAAATGTCCAGAGGATGGATTGGGCAGTGGCGGTCCAATTGGAGAAATTCTTGTTCCGTATCGGCGAATCCATAAGAGGCATGTCCAGAGGTGCTTTACCCTTGGCCTTTCTTGTCGTGGCAGAGAAAGCAAGTCTTGTCGCGGCAAAGTGGATTGGTGAGGCTAGGGCAGTGGCGGCGGCTTGTGTGGCTTCGGTATCAGTCTCTAGGGAGGTTGTGATAGATGCGACAGCAGGGAACACTGGAAATTGCATTGTATGTTGGGGGACTTCTCCTGAATCAGCTGGACAATGGAGGAAGAGAAGTCTCTTGTGAAGGTCATAAAAAGGCGTTGTCGTCTATCCATATCCTTTAACTTCTGGTAATTTGTTGGAGGGTTGCTGCCAAGGCAGTGGATTAAGGAGTCTTCGGGACATCTACCGAGGAGGCTGCCGCGGCATGGCCCTGTGTCGGCGTGGATTTCCAAGGATCGGCCTCCGTGATTTGGATCAGTTTGTAGTATTCTTCTCTATTCCATCCTTTCCTTCTTGGTGTATACTCATCGACTTCATTGGTACGGACTTCCTTTTCATTGCAGATGCTGGTGATGAGCGATGGGAAGTAGGGGAGGTCGCGTTCCTTCTGACTGCACTGATAGAACACATGACATATAATGTTACCAACATTAATAATACGATTATTCAATATGGAATGTATGAGTGTGAGCCTTGGCCTATCTATAGTGCTATCATGTGAAGTGGGCATGAGACGACGCTTGAACAATGTGTTCCAGAGTTTTCCCTCGGGCCAAAGCCTTTGGCGGTTTACTGAGCGTTTATGTGCCCCGACATTACATTTCGTGTCGGCATAGCAAAGCTCCTCTTTGATTGCTTTGTAGTCTGACTCCGTGAGTTTCTTGACAAATTCCTTGTGCTCGTCTTTTTCGACATGAATGCCGTAAAAGAGGTTTATGTCGTCGGGATCAACCTTGATTGCCTTCATAGGACATGGACAAACAGTGTGTAAGGCTTGGATTGTGAGCGTAGAACTCGCGTACCACTGTCATATTCGCCGGTTCGGGTTGTAAACAGAAAATTTGCCACTTTTGGTGGGCCACGTTGTTGAAGATGAAATGTTTAAGGCCAAAGTCGGGTTCACAAGAGCATTGGAAGCCTTACTCTTCCCATACTTGTCAGGCAATAAAGTGTTTGTTGAAGCAATTTTCAACTCCTGGCGCTGCAAATCATTTGTAGGATGGTTCCTCTGCCACTCGGGAGCTTTCTCCTCGGTTTAGTTTTAGGGCCACCTCGCAAAAATTTAGAGGGTTATGAGAGAACAAAAGAAAATACTAGTACTTTGGAAGATGCAAGAGAATACAAGAGAATGGTTGAGCGTTGAACAAATGAGAGAGGTGCGGCCTTTATATAAAGGTTGTCAACCAGAGCCGTCTCAACATAAAATGCAGATGCGACAGAACTAGCCGTTACAATTTTCTAGCCGTTACTGTAGCCGTTTCTTCCCGTTGCAGTTTCTGCCCATTAAATATAGCCGTTGTGATTTTCGGCCCGTTGGGCGGGTTATGTCGTCTCCTCTTTTTTTCTTGATCTTCATCCTAAATACAAAACAAAAAGAAAAACATTTTATTCCTAAAAATTTTAAAATGTGGAAAACTAAAAAGAAATACAAAATTTAAAAAATAAAAATAAAGTAGAGAGAAAAGGTCAAGGCACTAAAGGAGTGCATATGGATGCATCTCCTAAAGTGATTACTTCCTTATCCCTCATGACATGTGACCCAGAGTAATGCTTCAGCCTTTGTCCATTCACTTTGAATTCATGCCCATCTTTGGTGGATTTAATTTTCACGGCACCATGTTAGAATACTTTGACAACTTTGAACGGCCCAGACCATCATGATCGGAGTTTACCTGGAAATAGCTTTAGTTGAGAATTGAAGAGTAGCACTTGCTGCCCGGGCAGAAACTGTCGCGGCAGGAGCTTGCTATCATGCCAGTGTTTAGTTTTCTCCTTGTAAATTCTTGCATTATCATATGCTAGGGCTCGATACTCCTCTATTTTATTTTAGGTCTAGGAGCTGTTTCTGTCCACCACTTTCCCAATCCATATTCACCGTTTTGATTGCCCAATATGCCTTGTGTTCGATCTCTACTAGTAAATGGCATGTTTTCCCGTACACAAGTCGAAATGGAGACATTCCCAACAGGGTTTTGAATGTCGTTTGGTATGCCCACAGGGCATCATCAAGTCGAAGGGACCAATCCTTTCGGGATGGTTTAACCATTTTTTCAAGAATTGTCATCAACTCTCTATTTGATATCCCGGCTTGCCCGTTGGGTTGTGGGTGATATGCCGTGGCAATCTTTTGTGTGACAACAAATTTCTTCAATCCCGCCGGCAATGAGCTTGTTGTCGAAGTGCTTGCCCTCGTCACTAATTATGGCTCTAGGTATTCCAAACCGTGTAAATATGTGTTCTTTCACGAATTTTTGCACGTTCTTAGAATCATTGTTTGGGGTGGCAATGGCTTCGACCCACTTTGACAAGTAGTCAACGGCCGGTAGAATGTAGAGATTCCCACAAGAGGATGGGAAAGGCCTCATGAAGTCAATTCTTCACACATCGAACAATTCGACTTCAAGTATGGTTTTCAAGGGAATCTCATTACGTCTTGAAATATTCCCGGTTCGTTGACATCGGTCACATTGCTTATAGTAAGTCTGGGCATCTTTGTAGAGAGTGGGCCAAAAGAATCCTGATTGTAATACCTTGGCCGCGGTTCTAGTTCCTTCAAAGTGTCCTTCATATGGTGAAGAATGGCAATGTTGAAGCACTTCTCGTTGTTATTCTTCAGGGACACATCTTCTTATAACCTGATCTGAACACTGTTTTAACAAAAGAGGCTCATCCCCAAAATAATGCTTTGCATCATGTTGGAACCTCTTCTTCCCTTGATGGTTAAGGTTATAAGGTAAAACACCACTAAATTAAAAATTTACAAGATCTGCATACCAGGGTGTTGTTGCAACAGGAAGTATTGTCAAGGGCAATGCGAAGGTAATGCAATCTGAAATTGCTGAGGCAATGGTATATGTCACTACCGCGGCAAATGCTGTCACAGCGGCTAAGAGCTGCTCATCTGGGAATGCATCTTGTATGTCTGGGCCTGTCGTGTCTTCTTCTCCATGTTCTAGTCTCGATAGGTGATCAACCACTTGGTTCTCCGTTCCTTTTCTTCCTTGATGTCAACGTCGAATTCATGTAGTAAAAGAATCCATCGAATCAACCTAGGCTTTGCATCTTTCTTGGAGAACAAATATTTGATCGCTGAGTGGTCTGTGTGAATAGTCATTTTGGGTTCCGATTAGCATAGATGGCATCGAAATCAACTTTTGCCCAGCTTCAGCCTAACAGAGAGGGGTTCTACATCTTCTCCCATACAAAGCCTCGTATGGAGCCATTTGAATACTTGCCTGGTAATTGTTGTTTTACGCAAACTCAACCAACGGCAAATGCTTCTCTCAAGAACCCTGAAAATCTATCACACAACATCTCAAAATGTCCCCAAGCACTTGAATCACACATTCCGACTGTCCATCCGTTTGAGGATGATAAGATGTACTGAAATTCAACCGTGTACCCAAAGCTTGATGTAAACATTCCCAAAATCGTGCTGTAAACCTCGAATCTATGTCAGACACAATGGAGTTTGGCACACCGTGCAACCGCACAATCTCAGCTATGTACAACTCAGCCAACTTATCCAAGGTATATGTAGTATGCACAGGTAGAAAATGTGCACACTTCGTGAACCGATCTACAATCACCCAAACTGAATTTTTCTTTGATGGCGATAAGGGCAATCCAGACACAAAGTCCATTATGATTCTCTCCCACTTCCATTCTAGAATTCTCAAAGGTTGCAGCAACCCAGAAGGAACCTGATGTTCTGCCTTCACACGCTGACACACCATGCACTTACTAATGAACTCAGCCATGTCTTTTTTCAACCCCACCCAGTAGTACTCATCTTTCAAATCACGATAAATCATTGTACTACCAGGGTGCATATCAAAAGGGCTACTATGAGCATTAGTCAGAATAGTGCGCCTCAACTCAACATCATCCGACACCACTATTCCACTCCAAAAGCACAAAACACCATCATCACTAATGCTGAAATCTGAAGGTCTACCCTTCGCAATGTCCTAAACATGTGAAACAAGAGAATCATCAAGCAACTGTTTATCTTTGATCAACTGAATCAGAGATGGTTTCACTTGTAATTCTGCAATAAGACCACCATCACGCGATATGCTCAAGCGAGCAAACATCGCCCTCAACTCCACAGCCACTTTCCGGCTCAAAGTATCAGCTACAAAATTAGCCTTGCCCGGGTGATACTCTATCGTCATATCTTAATCTTTAAGCAACTCTACCCAACGATTCATCCTAAGATTCAACTCCTTTTGAGACATAAGACACTTCAAGCTCTTATGATCTGTAAACACAACACACTTCTCACCGTACAGGTAATGCCTCCAAATCTTCAAGGCAAACACCACAGCCGCAAGCTCAAGATCATGAGTAGGGTAGTTGCGCTCATGCACCTTCAACTGCCTAGATGCATAGGTCACTACCTTACCCTCCTGCATCAACACGAAGCCCAAACCAACAATGGACGCATCACTATAGACCACAAACTCCTTACCAGACTCAGGTTGAATCAGAACAGGAGCTTGCGTCAAAGCATCTTTCAGCTTCTCAAAAGCTTGTTGTCTCGCATCAGACCACTCAAAGCGAAAATTCTTCTGTAAAAACTTGGTCAAAGGTGCTGCTATCTTCGAGAAACCCTCGAAAAACCTACGATAATACCCAGCTAGACCAAGGAAACTTCGCACCTCCGTCACTGACTTAGGTACTTTCCAACTCATCACAGCCTCTACCTTGTACGAATCAACGCGAATACCCTCAGCTGACACAACATGTCTAAGGAAGACCACCTCCCTAAGCAAAAACTCACACTTACTCAGCTTGGCATACAATTAATTTTCCAATAACGCTTGCAAAACAATTCTCTAGTGTCTATCATGATTCTCCTCAGTATGCGAATACACAAGGATATCATCGATGAACACCACCACAAACTGATCCAAGAATTCATGGAATACACGATTCATCATGTCCATGAAAGCAGTAGGCACGTTGGTCAAACCAAACGGCATTACCAAGAATTCATAATGTTCATACCTCGTCCGAAAAATTGTCTTAGGTACGTCCACATCCTTCACCTTCAGCTGATAATACCCCGATCTCAAGTCTATCTTAGAAAACACTAAGGCTCCCCAAAACTGATCGAAGAGATCATCAATTCTAGGCAAGGGATACTTGTTCTTGATCGTCTACTTGTTCAGTTGCTAATAATAAATGCACATCCGCATTGTCCCATCCTTCTTATTTACGAAAAAGACTGGTGCACCCCAAGGTGACACACTTGGCCGGATGAAACCTCCATCCAACAACTCCTATAATTTCATTTCCAACTCTTTCAGCTCCTTAGGTGCCATGCAATAAGGAGCAATGGACACCGGAGTCGTGTTCTCGTACAACTCAATACCAAACTCCATTTCCTTGTTTGGTGGCAATCCAGGAAATTCTTCCGGAAAGACACCCGGAAAATTGCGAACAGTTCGGATGTTCTGCACGCACACATCCTTGGTGCCAGGATTCATCACATAGGCAAGGTAAGCCTCGCAACCCAACCTCATCATACGGTTTGCTTCCAAATCCGAAATCACATTCGACAAGAATTTCACATTCTCGCCTACTACTACTACTTCATAATCATCGGCCAACTTTAAGGTGACTCACTTGACATCAAAGTCAACCACCGCCCTATGCTCTAACAACCAATCCATGCCAACGATTACATCAAATCCGTAGAAAGGTAACTCCATCAAATCCACAAGAAAAACATGTCCTTGTACAGATAAAGGGCATCTCTTATACAACTTCCTGGTGCAGCTAACGCAGGAGCACGTCCTTGGCCTCCACCAACCAAAAAAGGACAATCCCTCCTCATGTGATCCGCCGAACCACAATTCCAACATGAATTCCCCATCACCTCAACAGGTTCCTGGACCTCTCTAGCCGCCCGAGGACAATCTCGTCTCAAATGGTCCCTCGAACCACATGTCCAGCATGTATGCTGCTTAGATCTCAAACGACCTCTCTGGGCCTGACCACCTCGACCCGGAGCACCACGCCTCCCCTCAGGCTGATGTCTCCTATCACGGCCTCTTTTGTTCCGTACACCTCCGGAACTGTACTCAGCTGCTTTCTTCCCACAGCTAGACCCAACACCTCGAGACGACAATCCCATGTTCTGCTCGATGTCTTTGGCTCGACACACAAACACATCAAAATCAGTAAATCTGTAGCCAGCATATACGTCTTAACTTCTTGTACCAGCCCGTACCGGAAGCGATCACATCGGTGCCTCTCACTAGGTACCAGCTCAGGAGCATACTGGCTCAAGCGTACGAACTGAACCTCGTACTCAGCCACAGAAAGGTTGCCCTGAACAAGCGACATAAACTCAAGTTTCTTTTCATCCAAGTATCTCACCCCTAGATACTTCCTCCTGAAGGCACCTCTGAAAAACTCCCAATCAACCTCATTGGGTTCCATAGCAGTAGTGGTAGTCATCCACCAGCTGTAGGCATCACCTTGCAACAAAGAAACTGCGCATCCCAGCTTGCGCACATCATTACATCCCATATGATCCATGATACGGATCGTATTCACTAACCATGCCTCAGACGCCTCAGGAGACATACCATAGAATTCCACAGCTCTTAGGCTCCTCAACCTCTCTAAAGGTAAGCCCGCCTGCCCAGCTGCAGGGGCTTGTACAAGTGTTCCGGCAACAACAGCCTGAAACGCTCTGGTGATCGCCTGAACCAGTGGCACCAATTCACCCATACCAAGACCAGCAGGTCCTTGCTGCACCTGCTCCCCACCTCCAGGTGGTGGCGGAGAAGGTAGATTTCCACCATGAGGGGCATCAGCCCCTTGCTCACCTTGGTTACCCTGGTCAGCCGTATGCACTATCGTATTTGACCTCAGTTCTCTTCTTGGACCCATAGTGCTATTTTAAACAAAGCATAACAACAAAACAACTCACACCATTTAGGCCAGCTGCAAGCAAGAATCCAAGTTTACAAAACATATGATTAGTGTAATAGGGCAATGGGCACCCCAAATTCCCTCAGCATAGCATAGCATACATGAAAACATCATTCTCAACATGCTTTTCATCATCCAAATTCAGCATATAACAACATTGCATCATCATCACACAATCACATCCATTCCACATGCGATTCACATAAATCAAGCATGGCATAAGCTTCAAAATTGAACCAATTGCATGCTTTTCACAAAACATACATCAACACATATCAATATCTCATAACAACATCCCCAATTCTTCTCGTAACCTAGCTCTGATACCAACAAATGTAACCCTCTTAGCTCGGCCTAGACACTTGACCCGAACTACGAAGATTACACGGGGAAAACCAAAGTCAACCCGAAAGTCAACCTTGATTAAAGAACCTTTTTTATTTTTTTTCTTTTCTAGATTCTCATTATTAGCCTATATGATTAGCAATTCATTTCAGCGGAAGAGACACAGCGAACGAAGTTCAAACAGGGATTCAATTGCATAAAAACGTCTTTTAAGGACTAAAATGTAAATTTCCATAATTATAAGGATTAAACAAGTTTTAATGTTACCAATCAATAATTAATCATATAACATGCCTTCAGGTCAAATTTCATCTCAAACGGATCATTCAAACTCATTAAAATAATCAACCAAAACTCAGGGACCAAAATGTAAGAAATAGAAACCTGAAATAGTCCAAATTCAAACTCAACGGTCAGGCATTTCGATACGGATGGCCCTGTACCAAAACGGTCGTTTCGAAACTTGGTTGACTGTTTCGATACTCGGGTGCGTTCCGAGACCCGTATCGAAACACCCCTTTCCTGTAGCAAAACTGTTTCGATGCGCCCCCTACCCGTTCCGAAACCTCTTAGCCATTTCAGGCCTCTGTTCCGAAATAGACAAGGGCATTCCAATACGCCTTGCCCTGCAACAACAGATTTTGCTGGTTTTTCACATCTTTTCTCATTCAAAACCTTCCCGAAACATATCACAACATGCATACAACATGGATACACACCAACAATCATCTTTTTGAGGCATTAGCTACGACATGGAATCCAACATGCAAACATAGATACTAAAGGCATGCTCCCTAGTCCACCAAAACCATAACAAGCTAAAACCAACATTCACATCCAAAATCAAACAATAATGGCCAATTACAACTCAAAAATAAACCACCAAACATGCTCAAAGTAAAGGAAAACATCATCAACCATTCAAAAGTATAAATCCCTCCCATTGCCTCTCATTACACCGAAATAAAGCCACATACTTTGCAAGGATAAAAGCTTGGATTCCTCTTGCTTACTTGCTGCCTTGAATGCCTAGTTTTCTGCATTGATGAAACAAAATAGCGTAAGCACAAAGCTTAGTGAGGATCGCTAAACAACATTCATCAATGCGTGTTACATAACTTGTAAAACCACCACTTTACAACACATGCCTTTTCATAAAACATGTCTTCTCAAGACCTCAATGCACTTTATAAACACATGCTCATATGCATCATTTTCAAACATCAAATAAACCTTTGCTCATGCTTTACCAAGCATCTAATGCATTCTTGCATCATTTACAAGCATCTCATGCTTCACATTATTCATTTACATTATATTGGCTCGCAAGTGATAATCCATAAACCATTTCAGCACATGACACAATCGGATACGCGAATTACAAGAGTTGTCCCACACGCTTCATACATACCACCGGACTACACAAGGTGGAGATCAATGGCACAATCACAACCCCTCAACACCCGTGATGGAGATTAATGGCACAATCACAACCCCTCAACATCACTCATCGGTAGTTGTATAATTCCACTAACGAGAGTACATGACACATACACAAGACTCACACACGGGACTAAACCATCTACCGTTGTGGTCTTAACCTCAATCGTTAGGGTACTTGGATAGAGATTACAGCACAATCACAACCCCTCAACATCCAAGGCGACTTTATTCACGGTGCACCTAATCTTATAGCCGGCTAACTATATCCGATTATCACAACCAAAAACCATTTACACCACTTGCCAATATAATCATTTAACCACATTAATTCACTATTTTACAAGCATAAACACAATGCCATTTCCACAAGCATAACATGCTTACATCATATGCATTCAACACATGAAAACCAAGGATCACTTGCCTAGTGCATCCTTAACATAATGGCATTAAAATCCAGCAACATTCACGCTTAAAACATGCTTTAAAACAGTAAACATAGCACATTTCCAAGAGATAGATTTCCGAATCACTTACTCATGAGCTTAGCTAAGTGTATCAAACTCACACTAAGCTCCCAAGACCATGCTCAAAGCGTTACAAGCAGGAAATTGCATTTCCACTCACCGATACGTGAAGCCTTGCTCGTCGGCACGAAAATTACTCTTCCGGAGCCTCCAACAACACCTCGTTTGCTTCCTTATCAAGAACCCCTTTTTTCACATCATCAAAACAGAGATCTAAATGAATTAAAATGCATTCTAACACCAGCAACAATTCACAAACTCGTTGCCCACACAAACCACACCAAAATACCCATCCAAAACAACCGAAAACTCAATCAATTGCTTCCTAAACCAAGCCCAGCCAACATACATCACTTCCAACCCAAAATAAACATCAAAACACATCTAACAAACAACCTAACCCAACCTTATACCTCCAGCAATCAAGATTCCACCATTTCACCTCAAAAACCCACTTAAATCAACCAAGAATCTCAAGGATTTCGGGATCTATGTTATCAACACTTCATTTTAACATATAAATCAACTTAGAACTTAATTAAAATCAACACAAAACAGAGCTTAACTCATAAAGTCCGAAAATTAAGATTTCGACTACAATTTCACAAGATTTTGATCTCCAATAAACTCTATAATGAAAACTCAACCAAAAATAGTATTTAGAAGCCAAATATCTTGGGAATTTCAATAAAGAACTTTGATTAGAGGTTGAGAATGGTATTTACCTCCAATCCTTGCTTCCCTCAATGAATGACAAGTTTTCCTTAGCAAAATCATGAATAACTAGGAAAGATTTCTTGAAAATGATTTAGGAAATGTTAAGAGAGTTTTTGGGAGAAAGAACTCTGGAGAAAGATGAGTGAATTAGTGTTTGGCTGAAAATGAGAAAGAGTTGGTAGTTACGTAATTGAAAATCTCGCATTAACTACCTTTTAATTAATTAATATAAATCCAAATAAAGTCATTTAATTAAAAACCTTTTAAAACACATGTCATATTGAGGAAAGGTCAAATTGACTTAAAGCCCCCTAAAGATTCTACGATTTTGGCCTCCACATTAAAAATCACATTTTTCCCAGTTTTGAAACTTTACAATTTGGTCACTACTAAAAAATGTCCCATTTCAAAACTCCATTTTGTAAAATTGATTTGACCAACATCTTAAACATATTTTTAGAGGGTTTTAGTAATTTTACCACATTTTTATCTTATCTTGATCATTGATTTCCTTAAATCACCTTACGCGATTCGAACCGTTCTCGACCGGTCCGATCCGATGCCTAAAACATCTAGGCCCAAAACCAGGGCGTTACAAAAGAGGTATGTGAGATGAATGACATCATTCAAAAAACCTCGGCTCCCTACTTTCCTCAACATAACGATATAGCCGAGACGAAAAAGAGAGCTTTGAAAGAAATGATGAATTCATTGTTGATAAGTTCTGGGTTGCCCGAAAACATGTGGGGGAAGCCATTCTATCGACAAATCACATTTTAAACCGTGTACTTCAAAAGAAAATAGATTCTATCCCATACGAACTGTGGAAAGGTTATGCACCAAATATGCAATTCCTTAAAGTGTGGGGGTGTTTGGCTAAAGTGGGATTGCCAGACTTTAAGAAATCCACTATTGGACCCAAAACCATTGATGCAGTGTTTATCGGGTATGCAACAAACAATGTCGCATATAGATTCAAGTTACTACATGATTCTTCTATTTGTGAGTCTAGAGATGTTGTTTTCTTTGAGGATATTTTCCCTTTTAAAAAATTTAGACTGAATGAAGAAACACAAACAGAAATTGGTCCATCCTCTTCTTCTAGTGTACCTACTAGGGGTTCTCAAAGGATTGAATTTGAACCAAGAAGAAGCAAGAGACAAATAGGAGAAACCTCTTTTGGACCAGATTTTATCACTTCCTTCATTTCTGATATGAATGATTTAGACTCTATTTCTGATCTAATAGCTCAAGTCTTTCTTTTAGATGAGGATCTGAAAACTTATGAGGACGCTAAGAGATCAATTGATCCTAGTTTCTAGAAAGATCACTACAACAATTGTGTTTTTTAGTGACAATTTTATTATGACTTTGAGTTATTTTGTCAAAAATGCTATGTTTTTTTGTGACAAAATATTTTTATGACACTATTGATATAACTAATTGTGACATATTGAGATTTTGTCACTGATATAACAATAGTTATGACCATTACATTTCTTTTCACAATTAAATTGTCATTACAATGAATATTTGTGACGTAATTTTATTTGTAACTAAAACATCATCACTAATAAAGTACACATATTGGCACTAACTTGTATTTTGGCGGGAATACAATAATAGTGATAACATGCGAAGTTATCACTATTATTTTAAATTGTTGTGTCAAAAAATTTAATTGTCACTTAAAATTTCACTTTCTATCACAACTTTTTTGCCACTATTAAACATTTTGAATTAATGTCGAATTGGTTTTGTCACAATAATAAACTTGTTTTTGTAACTATTAAAATTTCTACATGTATAAACTTGTTTTTGTGACCATTAAAATAGAATTTATTGCAAAATTATTTTTTAGAAAAATTATTAATAAGTAAATGTTAATAAAGAATTGAGGACAATGTACAAAATTTAATTTTAGTATAATAAAAAATATAGAATAAAATACTTCAAATTAAAAAATTATTTAATAAATAAAGAAACAAAATATGAAAGAAAATTTTAATATTGAGACTTAGAAATAAACTTTAAATAGTAAATGTTCAATTATCATCATCATCATTATTAGAAGTAAATTTATCGTAATTAAATTAAGATCGCTTGTGTAGCAAAAAAAAAAACTCATTTATCAAGTCCACAAGCTGGATGAAGTACCTGTTTGTTGACCAATTCGCTCGGTTCATCATGCAATTGGTAGACATGTTGTAACCAATTATCATCAAATGTAGAGAAAAATAAATATTACATAGCTAATCAATAATCTACTAACAATTTACAAATTAGTTTATATCATAATAAATATTCTTGTTTATGAAAATTATTAAAATCTACAACTAACTCTAAATTTTGAATTCTCCAAATCCATATCAAACACTAAATTTTGAAATATTTTTTAAATCCATAACCACTTTCGAAAAGTTGATTATATTTTATATTAATTTTAAGATAGTGTTCCATATTAAAAATTCAATTTTCTTTTAATTTAACCATTTTAAAAATTCTATAATAAAATTTAAGTCTTTTCAGTACAAAATATATGTTTCTCAACTCATTTTAAATTTATTTTGGTCTTCTAACTTAACACAAAATTTTGAGCCACTATTTTAAGATGCATTTTCTCAAATTCTAACTTATATCTCGTACACACAAAAAATAAACTCTTTAATAACGTTGTACAAAAAACAATAATCTTCTTTGTTTCTTTTTTAGTTAATTAAACTATATACAAAATTATTATTAAAAATTGTAATTTGAATTTCCGAGTAACTAATTTAGAGGATTGTGAATAGTAAAATTATTTAAAGAATACATAAATGAAAAATTAAAAAAATAAATAAATACTATTTTCTATCTTAACAAGTTATCATCAACAAGTGCTAAAAATAGTATAAAATTATTTTAAAACAATAAGTGAAAACTAAAAGGTGTTTTAAGTTTTTTTAAACACTTGCTTCCCACTACAATTACCATAAACATCCACTTCACCACAAACTTTCCCATGATATATAATTTAATTTTCTTAATTACCTATTTTAGCTTCTTTCATTCTCTCCAACTTTTATTTCTCTTTCTCGTCTCTTTCAAGGAATCGACGATGTCATTTACGGTAAGGTATTTTTTTTCCTTTTTATGTCTTTTAGTTTTACAAAATATCATTCATGGATTTATCATCGTGTTTTACAATTATATATGATTTCAAACTTATTTTATTTTTTAAAAAAATAAGTTCATTGTGTTTTCATAACCATTTGGAATGATGATTATTTGATTGATTTTTCATGTTTATATGCTTTTATTTTATATTTATTGCATCAAATTGATTATGTTTTCATAGCTATTTAGAATGATAATTGTGTTTTCAACTCTTGTTTTGTTCATTTTTCATACCATTAATATTGCTTTTGTTGTTAGATTGTTTTTGAGAATTTACCTTGTTCTCTGCTTGTTTTATTTTTTGGTGTTAATTATTGATTAGTTTGTTTTTATTTGGTAAATGTGTTGGTTAATGCATCTTAGTCAAGTTAATTAAAGAATTTTCGTTTTTAACTAGTTTTATCTCAAATGACATAATTAATTTTGTATACTAATTAACTTATTCGTTCTCTTATTGTTTATATTTTGTAGGGAAATGTTGAAGAGTGAACTTTGGTGTGGAGTACTTGACTTGGACTTCTATTTAGATATTTCGATACCTTAATATTAGAATGTTTATTATGAACTATTTGTTTTTTTAGAATTTATTTTTGATGTTATTTTTTAGGGTTTAATATTTGTAACACCCCAAAAATCGGTCTAGTCGGGATTGGATTCCGATAACCGGAGTATTGGTAATAAAATATTGAAATGCTGACTCTTCGCCATAGATTATATTGCTATGTTGTCATAGGACCTTAAGTAAACCAAGTTCTTAGTTAATATTGCTTTGAGTATACTCAAATTAGTGTTTTTGAGCTGGGCGTTTCGATACGGTTAGACTTGTACCGCAACGGCCTGGGTAACGCAGTTCGAAATGTTTATCCGAAACGATTCCAACGGTATTAACTAACTTTTGGACTTTTTCTCAATCGTTTCGATACTGTCTCACGCGTTTTGAAATGGCTCTCCTGTTTCGAATATAATTGAAGGAAATTGAGAGGAAAGGATAAGGTGATGACTCACCTACTTAGTGGCTGCTTTTCTCACGTGAATATGATCAGGAGAAATGACTATAGGTCACCTATGTGTTAAATTTGGAAGAGGATAAAGGTTAGAATAAATAAAGAAAATTGAAAAAGGAAACATTTTCATTGGTTGGTTGGGAGGTGGCTAATGATTAAGGTTAGAATAAATAAAGGAAATTGAAAAAGGATCTCATCTTTTGTGTGAAGCTTTACCGAAACCAATTCTCATCCTTTGTCTTGAAGAGACAAACATTGGATTTAGTAAACCCTTGGTAGGAGGAAACCTTCTTATTAGCTAAGTGGGAGGTGGGGTAATAAATAAAGCTTTGGTTCTTTATAAAATGAAAGCTCTCATCTTTGTTTTAAGTTTCACACGCCTCCATTGTTGTCCTCTTCACCAAGCTCAAGCAAACACCTCTCCATTCGTGAACCTTAAGCTAAGGCTTCCTTTTTTTAAGAACCTCAATTCGTAGTTATTGATTGGGTAAGTGAAAGCCCTAGGTTAACTGTCGATTTTCTTGGCAATTGAATGGCCAATTTCAAGCTTAAGTTAAACTTTGTCAAATAGCTATTGGCTATTCAAGTATCGATATTATTATATTGATTCTAATAACTCTTTATTGTTCTTCCCAGCTCAAGAAGTGGAAAATATTAACCCATTGTCTCCATCGAAAGCTAGGGATAAGGGTATCACCATCCGAGAGCCTTAGGAGCTTCGGATTTTTGAGGTGAGTATTTTAGAGTCTCGGTATTAGGCCAGCAACCTTACCGAATTCATCGTTATTGATTTCGTATGATTTAATAACCAATGAATTAAAGGGGATTTACATAAAGTATTGTTGAAATCCATACTGGTAAGTTTGGTAAGTATTGCATTGGTTCATCGTCCATAGTATTGCTATTATTGTTATAAAAATCATTGAAGCATTTTCATGTAAGAATCATTGACATGTGTTTATTCCTATTGCTTATTTTTATGGCCACATGATTATTGAGATATTGTCATTGAATCATTGATATCGAACTATTGTTATTGAGTAACTGACATTGAGATATTGTTATCTGACCTTGGGATCAAAGTATTGGATACAATTGGCATGCCATAGAATTCATGATCTTAGTGGTACGGAGATTATACGGTGTAGTGGAGGATATTGGACCATGATGTTCATTGTTGGTGTAGTGGTGAAATTCGTGTATCCAAATACGATTGACGTCGATCCAATGGAGAATATTGATTATTGGCATTGCCATTGATAAAATGATTATTGATATTGCATTGTCATGATATTGAGTTATTGATGTTGATGAATTGATTATTGTTGCCATGATCATTATTTAGTTAATATATGAAAGTCATCAAATCATGAAAATATACTTAGTGCATTTATTGTTATTGGCTACCTCACTTAGACTATGTAAGTCTAATTCATTCATTGTCTATTAATTTCAGGATAAAGAAGTATTGGATCAAGATCGGGATTAGCTAGAAGTTTGGCAAGTGACCACGGGATTAATGTAAAATGATTTTGTCTCTTTGAACTCCTAAAATGGTGGCAAAGTAGTTAAAGTAGTTGTTGTTGGTGTTTTTTTATATGTATAAAAGCTATATGTTTTGTGTGGTTAAAGTGCCCTAAATAACTAGTTATGTTTTCTTAAAAATGGCTTAAATACATGTTTTGGAACTAAAAGGTAAAAACTGGGTAAATGGATTCGTATAGCTCTAAAATTTGACATGCAAGTAGAGTTTCTGGTTATAATGTTGTGTGTAAAGTTTCACTACATTTGGACAATTTTTGAGAAGCTAAAAAGAGTAAAAACCAGCAAGAATTCGTCATTACAGGTCAGGCCGTATCGAAACGAGTCATGGCGTTTCGATACGGGTAAGCATAATTGAGCCTAGGGGTCAGGGCGTATGGAAACAGTTTAGAGTCGTTCCGAAACATTTTGTCTCTGGAATCCCTTGTTTCAATACGAGTTCATAGCGTATCGAAATAAGTCAAAGTCAATGTCAAAGGCAGTCAACTCATGCTGGTATAGGTCTTGCCGTATCGATACGGTCATAAAGGAAAAGTCAACAAGGTTGACCATCGTCCACCCGTATCGAAACGGCTCTAAGCATTTCCATACAGGGTTAGTTAAAGTGGTTATCAAGCTTAATCTGATAGATTGCATTGTTTACAATTTAGTCCTTGAGATTAAAATGAATAAATTGGATGACTAAATAACCACCGCTATGCATGAAATTTTATAGGCTAATCAATGCTGCACTGAATTTCATTGTGGTATTGTCTAATAAATCAAAGTACCTTTAATTTGTAAGATTTACAGAATAGTCCCTAAAACTTGTAAAAGTTGCGAAAATGGCCCTAAATGATTAATTGTGGTTTTCTTAGGATTGAAATGGACTAAGAGATATATTGGTAATGTTTTGTTTGTGTATGTTGATTAAATGATGTTATTAATAAGTTGAAATTTTATCGCACCGACCACCACATCGTTCATCGGTAACACGCTCCGACTTGGTTCTCAACCAGGCTGGGAAGGGGGTGTTACAATATTAATTACAATTCAGTTTACTGGTTCACTTTAAAATATTATAATTTTACATTTGTATTGAGAAAAAAAAATGAAGAAGTGATGGCACTTTTATGCAATTATATTTTTATTCATTAATGGTATTTTTAATAATTTAAAATTTTTAGACGTAAAAAATATTAATTGATTGGTGACGAGTTAAGTCTAAATAACTCGTACATAACAAACAACGAGGCATTTATCTCTAATAAAATTACATATTTGACAATTTTTCTATAACTATTTGAAAAACATTTAGAGACAATATATTCATCACAAAAAAAAATTATTATGACGAGTTTTTTTTGTCACAGCTTTATTTTTTAGTATCAAATAAATTGGTTCAAAGAGTTATTGTGACTATTTAATTTATCACTATTGTTAATGCTTATAGTGTCCAATACTTGCTCACAAAAATTGTTATTATGACTTATTTTCTTTGTTACAAAATATATTTCCTGTGACAAGTACAAGTATCACAATTGCTAATGATTATTGTGTCAAACATTTGGTCACAAAAAATAGTTATTGTGGCAACATTGTTGGCGACAAAATATATTTTTAGTGTCCTACAAATTTATCACAATTTCTATTGATTGTAGTGTGAACTGTTTTGTCACAAAAGATAACAAATTATGAAAAACTTTTTTATCACAACATTACTTCCTAGTGTCAAAAAAATCATCACGAAAGATAGACTTATTAGTGTCGAAAAGATTGTCACAAAAAAATTAAAATTGTGAAATTGTTGGGACAACTGTCACTAATATAATAGTGACAGAGTTATTTGTGACGACAGGTGACGACTTAAAAATTTTGTTACTATACATTTTAATGTCTAAATTTAATATTTTTAGTTACCATTTTCATTGTCACTAAAATTGCTTTTCCTTGTAGTGGATGCGATAAAAGATGAACTAGAATCAATAATGTCTAATCATACTTGGGAGTTAGTGGACTTACCAAGAGGATTTAAACCTATCAGTAACAAATGGGTCTCCCGAAAGAAACTTAGACTTGATGGTTCGATCCAAAGATACAAGGCAAGGCTAGTTCTCAAAAGATTCAATCAAAAGTTCAGTTTAGACTTTTTTGACACTTACTCTCCTGTTACAAAAATCTCAACGATCCGTGCATTATTTGCACTAGCCTCCATTCATAGAGTGAAAGTACATCAAATGGATGTAAAAAGTGCTTTCTTGAATGGAGATCTATATGGAGCAGCCGCCAGGTTTTGAGACACCTGGTATGGAAGGCAAACTTTGTAGACTTAAAAAGTCTCTCCATGGCCTTAAACAAGCTCCTAAACAATGGTATGAAAAATTCAACAAAACTATTCTATGTTTTGATTTTGTTGTGAATGGTTCAAATGCATATGTGTATTCGAAGATGTTTGACAGTGATTGTGTCACCATAATTTTATACGTTGATAATATGTTGATTTTCAGTACTAACATTGAGTCCATTAACAAAACAAAAATTTTCTTATCCATAAAGTTTGAGATGATTGATCTGGGAGAAGTTGATGTAATATTTGGTGTCAAAGTCATCAATAATGAAAAGGGATTTTCTTTAAACCAAGCACTCTATATTGAGAAAGTGTTAAAGAAATTTGACAGTTTTGATGTAATCCTTATTCGAACACCTTATGACTCTAGCAAGCATCTCTTAAAGAATAAAGGAAGTAGTGTTTCTCAAATTTAGTATGCTAAAATAATTGGGAGTTTAATGTTCTTAATGAACTATACTCGACCTGATATTGCCTACGTTGTGAGTAGACTAATTAGATATACCCATAACCCTAGTAATGATCATCAGATTACTCTTAAATGCTTAATTATGTATCTCAAAGTTACTATGGAATGGAAACTTTAGTTTGTTGGCTATCCTGCTGTTCTAGAAGGATACGGTGATGCCAACTGGGTTTCCGATAATGATGAAGTAAGATCTACGAGCGGGTATATTTTTACTTTAGGTGGAGCAGCTATTTCATGGAAATCCACAAAACAAACATGTATTGCTCACTCTACTATGGAGTCATAGTTTATAGCTCTTGACTAAGCTGGGCAAGAAGCCGAGCGGCTTAGAAATTTGTTATCAGAAATTCCGTTGGGGGGAAGACTGACTCCTCCAGTTTCCTTACTATGTGATTCACATGCTGCGATAAGTGTGGGTAAAAACCAAGCTTGCAATGGTAAGAAAAGACACATTCGTATAAGACATGAATCTGTTAGACACTTAATAAGGAATGGAGTATTTTCTATTAGAGTATGTGAAGTCAGAAAGAAACCTAGCAGATCCTCTAACAAAAGTGTTAAGTAGGAAACTCATCATAGATTCGTCGAGGGGGATGGTTTTAAAGCCCATTGGTTGAGGAATTCATGGTGGATACCCAACTTAGTTATCTAAGTTCAATATGGTCAAACAAAAACATGAAAAGACTCATAGTGTACATTTCTACCTACTTATCCATATGATGAATAATGTACATGCCAGGATGAGCTTAATTGCTCTTAATAAATTCATAGCCCAATATTTGGGTAGTCTTAGTGAGAAAGACTTGATGAATTTACCGACTTCTGGCTGAATATCTATTCTTAGTAATTTCATAACCCAAAGTTAAGTGGGTAGTCCCTAGTGTGAAGGACTAAATGAACTTACAGCCAGAAAAGGATGAGTTTTACTCAAACTCTTAATGAATTCAAACCAAAGATTTTGGGAGTTCCTATTGAGAAGGACATGTTGAGTTCACTTGTTAATGAGGTTGAATATTTATTCTTAATGATTTCTTATCCCATGGTTGGGTGGTTCATTTATTATGAACTTGAAGAAAATCACCTAACACCTTGTGAGGTTGAGCTTATACGAAGAGCTCTTAATTATTTCATAGTCCTATAAAGATGGTTTTACTGAGTCAAACCTGGTGAAATAACCTAGGTAAGTGAGAAGGGTTAGCTACCTTATATGAAAAATGTTGGGCCGTTTTTCTAGTACACTTACTATAATCTTGAGGTAAGGTGGCCAAATATATACTTTCGTATATATATATATATCTTACGCATCGAGAACTTCGGTGGATGAAGGGGTTAGTTGTGTGTTATTAGTTTACCCTAATCTAAGAAAGTTCAAGACTTGTTTCACTTGTCTAAAAGAAGAATTGCTCATCATCACTATGTACTAGTTAAAGACACGTTCACTAGTGCTTAAGCAACTAATCTCTGTATTGCTCTTCTGATAAGGGTATTTTTGAGTTACGAGAAAATTCTTTCACATTTGTGGGGGAATGTTGGAATAATGAAAAGTCACAATCCCACATTGAGTGGGAAAATACCAAGTCACAGGTATTTATAGTAACCATTCTCCCCTCCCTTGTTGGGTGATAGAGAAGAAGGAGCAATCTCGTACGCCTCTGTCCGTCCGGCACAACACATCGTGGTCGTGGTAACACGTGTCATCGACACGTCCACTCATCTTCTATCTTTTTAGAGAAAATCCGTAAGAATATTTTCTAAGTAAATATTAGAATGTGAAAGAATTCTAGATCTAATTTTCAGAGGATGAAAATTGATCACTCTCTTTGATTTCTGAAATTTAAACAGTTTGTAAAATCTTCCAACGAATCTGGGCGTCTTGAGAGCCAGGTTCACCTCCTGATTCAACTGTTAAAGCAGAAGTAATGAAACATTTGATAAGAAGTAAATTCAGAGTTAAGGCAGAGTTTAATTCAGTAATTAAATCAGATTTTAATCTAATTGTTTTTGGACAATTTTACCCCGTATGAAGCCTATAAATAGAGAAGCATTCTTTGCTTCTCAACTCACCAATTTACTCATCATTCCTCAAATACTCTCAAAGCTTTCTAAGATCTCTAAAAGCTTCTGCAACGTTCAAAGGAGCAATACCACCGCAGTTCACTACGGTTTCAAGTGTATGATTCTCATAGAGACCGTGTTAACCTTGGGGGACAGTTCGTCTAACGCGGCGATTACACACATTGGGGCGAATTTGTTTCTAAGGCAATGGTTTTAACCATGACAGGGTTTCGTTGTTTTATTCTGTTGAATTTACTTGTATATTTTTTAGTTAGTGTTAATGGTGTAATTTTTTAGTATACTTTCCGACAATTTCGAAACAAATTCGGCTTCTTTTTACTACAAAATGTCAACACCACTTAGCAAATTGATTCTAGATTTATCAAAGCTTGATGCTCTTGACGGGTTCAATTACCGGAGGTGGTCCCAACAGATCTTGATTTTCTTCGAACAACTCGATCTTGACTACGTGGTGCTTCATCCACCACCTTCCGATACGTTATCTTCCACTCCCGCCGATGCTGCTACTATCAGTGGTGAACCAGTTGCCAATATTGCTTCTGTTGCAGCCTTTGCTGCCTTTGCAAAATACGAGAAACACAACAAGACGGTGCGAGGCCATCTCCTAAGTTACATGTCTAATAAATTCTCTAACATATTTCTTAAAGAGAGAAGCAAAAAATTTATTTGGGACACACTGGAGAAGAAGTACGGCACGGATGATGCGGGCATCAAGAAGTATGTCGCCGATGAATGGTTGAAGTTCCAGATGACTGATAACAAACCAATCATGGATCGAGTCCATAATTATGAAAACCTCGTCTCTGACATACTAGCAGATGGGATGCAAATGTGCGAGGTTCTCCAATCCAACGTCCTGATCGAGAAGCTGCCCAAATCCTGGTCTGACTACCATAATTCTCTCAAACACAAAAAAAGAGATATTCCGCTTCAGGACCTAGTTGGCCACAAAAAATATAGGAGGCCAACCGTTTAAAAGATAAGGTTATGATTTTAGGAAAACAATTATTATCGGTTGTATTTGTTCCTTTCAATAATATTATTTTTTACGGGAGCATGAGGGGTCAAGCAGCGCCGGGCAGTCGAAGAGTCAACCAAGAAGCCTTTGAGCATTGGGACGGTGTGGAACGAAGGCGGCATGAAACCGTTGAGCTCGACGAGGTGCGATCAAAGTGGGAATCGAGAGTGTTAGTCGAAACTAATAGGGCTACCAGTCAGTTCCAAGGGGAGAGCTGGTCAATTTTCGTAGACAACCTAAGTAAGCGAGTATCTAGATCGGCACTGAGGGAATTATTCAACTATTATGGTAAGGTTTTGAGGGTTTTCATTCCAGCCGTGAATAAGAAAGCAAAATATAAGGATTCCACCTTCGCGTTCATATCTGTTGATAGTAGAGAGAATATGGTCAGGGCTATCGAAAAGGTGGACAAGAGACTCATTGATGGTAGGATGGTAAGTGTTTCAAAAGCCAAGTATCCATGAGTTTCCTCCAGGGTTCCGATTTCTGACAATGTGGCTGGCAATGGGTATGTCCCTAAAAAAACAGTCAATAGTTCGTCTGGAATGGGTTTTAGAACAACACTCAGAAAAATTGGTCAGATAGTTGGGTCTCCCCTACCAAGTCGTATAAAGATGTTGTTGTAAACAATATCAATAAGGGGGAGGGTAGTCCAAATCCCATCAACCTCCCCACTGTTATTTCTCATGTTGTTGGCTCATGGGATGTGGAGAAGGTTGTAGATATCCCTTCTGATGGGAACGAATGGATGAAAAGGAGCCTTGTTGCTATTATTAAAATTTCTTACGATCAGGATCTTGTTTAGAAAGGGTTATACAATGATGGCATAAAAGTTAAAATTTCTAGATTGGACGGTAATCAAAATTCTTATCTTATCATATTTGACAATGTCTAAGACCTGCAGCACGTCTGAGATCACAAGTTGGATGCTCTAAGTTTCTAGTTCGACCATATTGACCACTTGTTATTGAATGGCTTTCCCCGTCACTATTGGTATGTTAATTTTGTGGGTGTTCTGTTAACTTGCTGGCATTAAAATTTCTTTGCTAGCCTGGGTAATCTTTTTGGGACGTATGTGTGCATGGAAAAGTGGACTAAAGAGAGAATCCGGTTTGATAAAGCCTATGTTCTACTAAGGGTGGTTAATCCACTGGAAATTCCTTCATCGATAAAGATCAGAACCATGGGCTCTCCGTTTCGTATACTCATCAGCTCGGGTAAGTGTGATGAAGAGCTGGCCAATTATAACTATGATGATGATGTTGAAAACTTTGCGGATATTTGGCCAAATGATCCTGTGGATATCGACTAAGGTTTGGGGGATAAATTCCCTTATGCGTCAGGTGTGTCTCCTGTTGTTGGCAGCCGGCCGGGGTCACTGGAGGTCCGGGGTGCTGAGAACCAATTTGGCGACGTTTCTTCTTCTCCATACAATGACGTTAATGTAGATCCAATTCCCGCGAATCCTCAAATCCCCAAGAGCCCCCACGGAGATAACATTAACTTCTCACATGTTAATGTGGAGGTTAACGAAGGCAACATCGATTCGGGCCCTACATATGCCAATAAAGGAGGGGGATTTTCTGGGGTCATCCATAACGGGCCTATTGGGCTTGAGTGTCGTGATTCTGGTCTAACGTATCATAATCCACCCGTGTTGGGGTACTATTACACCAGGGCCCCAAATAATGATTCTCTCAATCCTGAAATTCCAGCGTCTGGTGATCCGATCCCCCACCGCTCAATTAGGGATTCGGTTATTATCTCCTCGGCGTATTCTTTGTCTCAATCTCCTCTTTCAGACTCGCAGGAAGTAGTTCCAGATAGCTTCGATGTCATGGGTAAAGTGTCGGAAGGTTCTCCATTGGGGATTATCCGGTGTCGCGGTAACAAGGAATTAAGTCATTCTTCCCCGATCTATGGTTTATTTCGGCCTGGCTTTAGAAGATCCATGAGGAGGTTGGTTAGGGATTCTCTAGAAGAAGATTCGTGTGCCCCTAATATTGTTGTATGGTTATCTAGATCTAAAGATTACGCCACTCATGAGGTCTCGGACGCGGAGGGGGTTTGGGAAGTCTGTAACCTTCGTGGGTTTTTATTTAAAGGTGGAAAGGACAGGGTTATTAGCAAGGTTGGTGAACTTGAAAAGGAGCTTCACTCCAACTATTGAGGTAGTTGGAAGGTTTTATTATCTTTACTTATGATGAACCTATCTTTGTTATCTTGGAATATTAGAGGTCTTAGGCGTAATGAGAAGAAAAGAGTTGTCAAAGTCTTTATCTATAAACATAGACCGAAACTGGTCTTTTTGCAAGAAGTGAAAATGGAAGCTTGTGATAAGAATTTGATTCGAAAACTATGGATCGGACAAAACATTGAATTTTCATTTTCTCTAGCTGCTGGTTCTTCGGGTGGTCTCCTTTGTATGTGGGATTCAGAATTCTTCAAAGTTTCGAACCAATTTGTGTTCACGAGATTTATTGGTTTGATTGGCTCCATCTTTCCCAAAAACCTTAAGTGTGGCATGGTTAATGTTTATGCCCCCTGTAGACTAGGATAAGAGTGATTTCATCACTGAGTTATTAGCCTTTATTAAGGCTTGGCAAATACCATAGATTATTGGAGGCGTTTTCAACATGTTCTTAGACCGGGAGGAAAATTTAGGCTTCTCTTTGAACCTTCAGGTTTTAGATCTCTTCAAGGGTTTTGTTTTTGATGCAGAGCTGATGGATATTCCACTTCAAGGTGGGAAATTCACATGGAGTAATAATCGAGACCCGCCAACTTTTGTTCGGCTTGATGGGTTCCTTATTTTAGTCGAGATTGATATTGCCTTTTCAAGCATCACTCAAAAGTTACTGGGAAAATCTCTATTCGACCATAACGCTATACTACTCTCAGAATCTATACAAGACTGGGGGCCGAAACCTTTCCGGTGCTTTAATTACTAGTTATCCGAGGCAGATTTTGAAAATACGGTTCTTAAATCCATCAAGACTGCCAAAAGAAATAATCCCCACATCAAAATTGGGGGAGTAATTCGAAGTTCGAAGTTAGCAATTAAACGATGGTCTGCACGCTCTTCTAATAAACCGGAGAAAGTGATCGAACAAATCGAACATGAAATCTCTTTGTATGAAGGTATGATGCAACATGGGTCTACTTCTCCAGATTTGCATAAGAAGATTGCTGTCCTGAAATCAAATATGTGGGATGAGTACCGAAAGGTTGAAAGTACATGGCTTCAAAAACCGCGTTCGAAATGGTTCTTTGAAGGCGACAAGAATACTCGTTTCTTCCATATCACGGCTTCGACAAGGCGTAGACGTAATACTATCTCTCTACTACAACATGGTGGTTCGTTAATCTATGATCTGACTCAGGTGAAGGAGCTCATTTTTAATTTTTTTCTCTAATAATTATAATTCGAAGCATGCCTTCGACCTTCTCGATATGGATATGGAGTTTAGAAGTCTTAGTGTAAGCCAAGCTTCTATTCTGCAAAGGAATTTCTTGGAAGAGGAAGTATGGGAATCACTGGCTTTGGCAGATAGCAACCGGGCTCCGGGCCCGGATGGTTTTAATTTGGGCTTCAATAAAAAAAACTTTCCATATTTAAAAGAAGTCATTATGAGATTTTTTGAAGACTTTTTTGTTGGTCGTGAATGGGAACCTGAAATTAATCATTCCTTCATCACGCTAATCCCAAAAAATGCAAATCCTGGATCCCTCGAGGAATATAGGCCCATAAGTCTAGTCGGTGGACTGTATAAAATTTTGTCAAAGGTCCTTACTAGAAGGTTGAAAACGTGCATTGGTGATTTAATCGGTGAATCTCAGTTTGCCTTCATTGAAGGACGAAAGATCTTGGATTGTTCTCTCTTAGCTAATGAGGTGATTCACGCTTTGTTTAAATCTGGTAGAATTGGGGTAGCTTTCAAAATCGATTTCAGCAAAGCCTACGATACTGTTAACTAGGATTTTCTTTTACTTGTAATGAGGAAATGCGAGTTTTGTGACCGATGGTGTTCCTGGATCCGTATGTGCATATCTTTGTCAAAAATCTCAGTCTTAGTGAATAGGGCTCCCACTGAGTCCTTTACGATTTCTAGAGGACTTCGTCAAGGCTGCTCCCTGTCCCCTCTCTTGTTTAATCTTATTGGTGAAACCCCCAACCTAATGCTCCAAAAAGCGGTCCGATTGGGTTTGTTCTCTGGTTTTTCCATAGGATCAGGTTCGAATAGTATCGACACCTCACATCTTCAGTTCGCGGGTTATCTATTAATTTTCTGTGGTGCCGCGGAAGATCATATCCGCAATGTGAAACGTACTCTACGTGTCTTTGAATTGGCTTCAGGGTTGAGACTTAATTTAAAGAAAAGCAAGTTGCTGGGAATTCACACTGATAACATTTTGCTACATAATTGGGCTTCGGCTATTGGTTGTCTGGTGGACAAATTCACCACTAATTATCTCGTCCTTCCCCTCGGCGCTCGCAGAAACTCAACGGCACTTTAGGAACTTGTTATCAGTCTTTTCTCGAACCGTCTGGAGGGCTGGAAACCCAAGTTCCTATCGTACGGTGGCCGCCTCACACTTATTAAGTCTGTTCTCTCTAGCCTTCCCGTATATTTTCTTTCCCTTTTCTGTGTGCCCGCTGCTATTCTAAAAAAATTAAATTCTCTCATGTCGAGATTCTTGTGGGGTGGGGATTTGGAAAAATAAAAAATCCATTGGATCCGGTGGGATTTGCTTTGCAAAACCCCTTAGTATGGGTGGTCTCGGTGTCACAAATCTGGAAGTTATGAATCATGCTTTGTTGAGCAAGTGGAGTTCGCGGTTCGGTAACGAATGCCATAGCTTGTGGAGACGTGTTATTGGATTGAAATCCCCGAGTGTTGATATTGGCCTTCTCCCAACTTATACCTCCCATCGAAATTGCTCTTGGATTTGGAGCAACATCTTGAAATCCTATCTCAGCGAAGATTCTTTTGGGATTTTTTGCAGATCGGACTTGTTAATTAAGGTTGGTAACAGTAAAAACATTTATTTTTTGGAAGATTCGTGGTTGTGTGATACCCCTTTAAAAATCCTTTATCCTCGATTTTATGCGCTGGCCATTAATAAAAGAAGTTCAGTGGTTGACTATGGGGTGAAAGGTTCCAATGGATGGTCTTGGAATATACCTTTGCGTAGACCCTTATTTGAACGAGAAAAACAGAGCATGGACTCTCTCATACAACTACTCCTTTCTTTTAAGTCAAGTAATTTAGAGCACGATTGGGTGTGTTGTCTTGGGTCTAACGATGGGTCATTCTCGGTGAAATCATTCAAATCCATTCTTTTGGGTCCAATTCCACCGTCTAGTGTTTGGAAAAAGTTCGTTTGGTGGGGACTCGCTCTTCCAAAGGTAGAATTATTTGTGTGGCTGGTCATGAAGGATAGAATCCCGGTTAAAATGGAGCTTGCGAAAAGAGGAATGTCCATCATTAGTAACTTATGCCTTTTTTGCTCGTCGGCTCCATAAACCTCCGATCATCTTCTCTTCTCATGTATGGTAAGCTGGAGGATTTGGATGCAAGTGTGTTCTTGGTTTAACTTATCGACTTTCCTACCCAAATCTCCGATGGCATTCCTTGAAGCGTGGTTCTCGATCTGCATTCCCTCCCTAAGTGAGGTATGGTCTTTTACTCCATTTGTGGTAATTTGGTCCCTTTAGCTTTACCGATATGATATGGTCTTCCAAAAGAAAACACTGGACTAGTTTCAGCTAGTTTTCTTGGTTAAAGTGAGATTAGTGAAATGGGTTAAATCCAAGTATGGCAATTGTAGAATTTCTTTAGATAATATTCTTGCTGACCCATGCGTAGCCACTAATCACTGTTTGCTGAGGAGTAAGGCGCCAATAATTCACAAGTGGTCTCCTCCCCCACCGGTTTCCTTAAACTTAATGTAGATGGGGCAGTTGACCGCCTTGGCACTAGGGGTGGCATCGGTGGGGTTCTAAGGGATTCAAACGGTAATACCTTATTAGGCTTCTCGGAGGGATGTGATCTGGGGCCGCCTTCCTTTATCGAATTTTGGGCTGTTAAAACAGGCTTGAATGCCTTTTGGGAATCAGAATGGAAATCGAGGGCACGACTCATCGTGGAATCTGATTGTAAAGTGTGGTTGATTGGCTTTCAGGCTCTTCGCCGCCTCCCCCGAATTTGAACCTGGTTGTAGGTGGCCTGATTGAGAGGCTGCACGAGAGAGGTGTCCTCATAAGGTGGGTCTCGCACTGCTGCAAATCCGAGGCTGATGCACTCGCTATGGCGGGTATAGGGTAAGTTTAATTTAGTATATTGGTTCTCCTACGGGTTGTAATTTGGCGGTGGTTTACTTGATACTGTGTATGATGAAAATGGATGATATTAATAAATTGGGTAAACTACATAAATGGCCACCATACTATTGGTAAAGTCGCGATTTGACCACCTTACTTTTTTTTTCGAAGCAATTAAACCACCAAATTATTTAATTGGTTGCAATGTGACCACCAGCCGTTAAAAAATAACGAAATGAGTGACGTGGCAGTTAATAAAATTGGTATAATTACACATTTGGCCCCCGCTATTTATACATTTTGTTAATTTGGTCCTAATTTTAATAAATAAAACAATTTTTATTTTACTCCTCCAATCATGAGGTGACACGTGTTACCTGATTGGAAGAGCAAAATTAAATAAGAAGCACATTGCCTCCAGCAGGATTCGAACCCAGGTTAAATGGGTTAAAAGTAAGCATGCTAACCACTAAGCCAAAGCTATCCTTGTGATGCTTTGTACAAATTCTAATATATATTTTAATTTGTTACTCATGCCAGGAAAAAAACAAGAAACATTTTACCACTACCAGGATTCGAACCCAAGTTGAATGGGTTAAAAGTAAGCGTGCTAACCACCAAGCCAAAGCTATCAGTGATATTCTTTCTTAAAAGAAACATAACGTCCAGGAGATGCATGCCTACAAGCAAACTGCAAACAGCGGTGTAATAACAAATATTATCAATAGAGGGAATGAACTCATTAGCATGATACATTGGAGGGAAGAAGCAGATGAGTTATGAACAAGTGAAGAAGCAGTGACAATCAGCATGATACATCATTTGCTGCCCTTAGTGCTCATTAGCATTATGTCTTTAGTTTTAGCAAATATTATGTAAATACTGATTGTTGCAGGGAAGAAGCAGATGAGTTATGCCGAACATTGGAGGAGAAAGAGGATAGTTCACGAACCGCTTTGGAAATGGCAGATGTGGTATACCATGACATGGTTTTGCTAAGGCGTAAAGATGTAGAGATAGAAAACGTTGTTAAAATTCTTCGCCATAGATTTTCTCAGTCGGGTATAGAGGAGAAGCAAAACTGTGCTATAAAACAAAGCTAACCCCCTCCTATTGCTCTCTCTAATGTAACTGTAAAACCTTTTCCAGTTTGTAGCTGTGAAAAGCAAAAGCTACTTGTATTTTGGTTTTACCGTGTGAAAAATCTAACTGGATTACCGGAATAAGAAGCAAAATCTGTTGCAACCCTACAATTGAGTACAATAGTGAAAGATAAGATACCATGGCATTAACCGGCATGGACACCAGCGAGCAACCAACTTGCTTCGTCCGAATTTGCTTCCCGAGTCACGTCATTACTACATACGCGCCTCTTCCATTAAAGCCATATTCTGCCGCTTCACTATAGTTTTTTTAGCAAACATTCTTGTACCCTTGATTTCTTAATTTTATGTACCATATTTTTTTGATCAAAACATTTTATGTACTATATAAAGGAGTATAACTTAGATTCAGGCCAAGACAAAGCTATCAGTGATGTTCTTTCTTAAAAGAAACATAACGTCCAGGAGATGCATGCCTACAAGCAAACTGCAAACAGCGGTGTAATAACAAATATTATCAATTGAGGGAATGAACTCGAGAAGCGAGCCCTCAAAAACATTTATTTGAAACACAAGATGAGTCAGAAATGTATTAGCTAAAGAGTTGCATTCTAATCATGGGAACAAAAGTCCCCTGCACAATTCCCAAACAACTCTGGATCTTTCCTACAGCAGCTTTCGGCATGATGATGCGGTAAAACGCAACTTAAGCTGTACGCATTCAAGGGTCCTCCCGCATTTTCGGTCTCCTCCTAGCCTGTAGAGCAAGCCTTGCATCTCTCTCCCTTTCAAATTCCCGATAATTAGTCCGCTGCAAGAAAGAAACCTTATCCGGATACTGGTTTTTTTCCTGGCATGAGTAACAAGTTAAAATATATATCAGAATTTGTACACAGCATCACAAGGATGGCTTTGGCTTGGTGGTTAACACGCTCACTTTTAACCCATTAAACACGGGTTCGATTCCTGCTGGAGGCAATGTGCTTCTTATTTAATTTTGCTCTTCCAATCAGGTGACACGTGTCGTAACCTAATTAAATAATAAAATTGTTTTATTTATTAAAATTAGGACCAAATTAATAAAATGTATAAATAGCAGGGGCCAAATGTGTAATTATATCAATTTTATTAACTGCCACGTGACTCTTTCCGTTAGTTTTTAACGGCTGGTGGTCACATTGCAACCAATTAAATAATTTGGTGGTTTAATTGCTTCGAAAAAAAGTAAGGTGGTCAAATCGCAACTTTACCAATAGTATGGTGGTCATTTATATAGTTTACCCTAATAAATTTGTGGGAACTCTTTTCCCCTATCTAGGCATAGATGGGGTTTTTAACGAGGCCCTTATACCTTTCAAAAAAAGAGATAAGGTTATGAACAACTTCGGTCAATTATCTTTTAAGACTAACTTGGTTGAATCTGGTGGTTCCTCATGGTCTAAGTTCAAAAGGAATGAAAAAAGGGTTTTCAGAATCAAAAGACGAATCTACAGAAGAACACCAACTTCAAGAAGCCAGCAAAGACCAAGCCTGATGGAAGGTCCCTGAAGTGCTATGTTTGCGAACAAGTTGGTCTCTAGGCGTACCAGTGTCAACACTGTTCAGACCGCTAGAATGAGAACATGACAAATCTAAACATGTAGAGGACAATGATGGAGTTATCATTGCCAGGGTGATATCCGAGATCAACTTGGTGTATAACAAAACTAAGTGGGTCATTGATACTGGCGGTTCTCGTCATTTCTGTGCTCGGAAAGAGATGTTCACCGAGTTCGAGGATGGGAACAATGGTGAACGAGTGTACATGGGGAACTCTAACAGCTCTGAAGTGCTAGGCGAAGGCAAAGTTTTACTCAAGTTGACCTCTGGTAAAACTTTAGTGCTTTCCAATCTTTTGTATGTACCTGCCCTGGGTAGAATTTTGATAAGTGGTGGGATTCTTAATAAGGCAGACATTAAGTTAGTTTTTTAGGGAGATAAACATGTACTCTCTTAAAGTGGTGATTATGCCGGGAAAGGTTTTTTTAAACGAAGGTTTATTTGTCATAGAAACTCAACTTAATAAGAATAATGCTATCACTTCTGCTTACACTGTTGAATCTTCAAATATGTGGCATGCTAGATTAGGTCATGTGAATATTCAATCCTAAAGAAACTATTTAAAATGAATATTCAGCCCAAACTAGACATGAACATATTTAACAAATGTGAAATTTGTGTAGAAGCTAAACATGCTAAACCAACCTTTAAAATAGTTTCTAAAAGAAAAACTGAACTGTTAGAGCTCATACATACTGATCTAGCAGATTTTAGAAACTTTGAAAGTAAATGAGGAAAACACTATTACATCACTTTTGTAGATGATTACTCTAGATATACAAAAGTTTATCTCCTAAGAACCAAAGATGAGGCTGAAGACTTCTTTCTTATTTATAAGGCAGAAGTTGAGAATTAGATAACTAGGAGAATTAAACGGGTCAGATTCAATTGAGTTGGTTAATATGGATCAAATTTCTTAAAAGAGGTATGCGAGATGAATGGCATCATTCATGAAATAGCAGCTTCTTGCTTTTCTCAGCAGAACGGTATAGCCAAGAGGAAAAATAGAACTTTAAAAGAGATGATAAATTCATTGTTGATAAGTTATGAGTTGCCTGACAACATGTGGAGGGAGCCATTCTATCGACATATCATATTTTAAATCATGTACCTCACAAGAAAATAGATTCTACCCCATACGAACCGTGGAAAGGTTATGCACTAAATATGCAATGCCCTAAACCCCAAAACCATTAATGCAATGTTTATCGGGTATGCAACAAACAGTGTCGCATATAGATTCATGTTACAACATGATTCTTCTATTTGTGAGTCTAGAGATGTTTTCTTTGAGGGTATTTTTCATTTAAAGAAAACTAGAATAAATGAAGGAACACATATAGAAATTGTTCCATCCTCTTCTTCTAGTGTGCCTGCTAGGGGTTCTCAAGAGTATAAACCTCTTTTGGAACATATTTTATCAATTCCTTCATTTCTGAGATGAATGATTTAAACTCTATTTCTGATCTGATAGCTCATGTCTTTCTTTTAGATGATGATCCAAAGACTTATGAGGACGCTATAAGATCAATTGATGTTAGTTTCTGGAAAGATGCAATAAAAGATGAACTAGAATCAATAATGTCTAATCATACATGGGAGTTAGTGGACTTACAAAGAGGATTTAAACCTGTCAGTAACAAAAAGGTCTTCTGGAAGAAACTTAGACATGATGGTTCGATCCAAAGATACAAGGCAGGGCTAGTTGTCAAAGGATTCACTCAAAAGTTCAGTTTAAACTCTTTCCACACTTACTCTCATGTTGCAAAAATCTCAACGATCCGTGCATTATTTGCACTAGCCTCCATTCATAAAATGAAAGTACATCAAATGGATGTAAAAATTGCTTTCTTGAATGGAGATCTAGATGAGGAGATTTATATGGACCAACCGCCAGGTTTTGAGACACCTGGTATGGAAGGCAAAGTTTGTAGACTTAAAAAGTCTCTCTATGGCCTTAAGCAAGCTCCTAAACAATGGTATGAAAAATTCCACAAAACTGTTCTTAGTTTTTGGTTTTGTTGTGAATGGTTCGGATGCATGTGTGTATTCGAAGATGTTCGGTACTGATTGTGTCATCATAAGTTTATACGTTGATGATATGTTGATTTTCAGTACTAACATTGAGTCCATTAACAAAACAAAAATTTTCTTATCCACAAAGTTTGAGATGACTGATCTAGAGAATTTGATGTAATATTGGGTGTCGAAGTCACCAAAAATAAAAAGGGATTTTCTTTAAACCAAACACACTGTATTGAGATAGTGTTAAAGAAATTTGACAATTTGTGATGTAACCCCTGTTCGAACACCTTATGGCTCTTGCAAGCTTCTCTTCAAGAATAAAGGAAGTAGTGTTTCCCAAATCGAGTATGCTAAAATAATTGGGAGTTTAATGTTCTTAATGAACTATACTGGACCTGATATTGCATACGCTATGAGTAGACTAAGTAGATGTACCCATTACCTTAGTAATGATCATTGGATTATTCTTAAACGCTTACTTAAGTATCTCAAAGGTACTATGGACTGGAAACTTTAGTTTGTTGGCTATCATGTTGTTCTAGAAGGATACTGTGATGCCAACTGTGTTTCTAATAATAATGAAGTATGCTCTACGAGCGAGTGTGTTTTAACTTCAGGTGGAGCAGCAATTTCATGGAAATCCGTAAAACAAACATGTATTTCTCGCTCTACTATGGAGTCAGAGTTTATAGCTCTTTACTTAGCTGGGCAAGAAGCCAAGTGGCATAGAAATTTGTTAGCAGAAATTCTGTTGTGGGAAGACCGACTCCTCCAGTTTCCTTACTATGTGATTCACAGGCTGCGATAAGTGTGGCTAAAAACCAAACCCGATGAAATGGCCTACGTAAGTGAGAAGAGTAAGCCACCTTCTACAAAAAATGTTGGGCTGTATTTCTAGTACACTTACTATAATCCTGAGGTAAGATGGCCAAATATATATATATATATATATATTGAGAACTTCGGTGGATGAAGGGGTAAGTTGTGTGTTATGAGTTTACCCTAATCTTAGAAAGTTGAAGACTAGTTTCACTTGTCTAAGAGAAGAATTGCTCATCATCACTATGTACTAGTTCAAGACACGTTCACTTGTGCTTAAGCAACTAATCTCGTTATTGCTCTTATGATAAGGATATTTTTTAGTTACGGGAAAATTCTTTCAAATTTGTAGGTGAATGTTGGAATAATAAAGAGTTACAATCCCACATTGAGTGGGAAAATACCAAGTCAAGGGTATTTATAGTGACCATTCTCCCCTCCCTTATTGTGTGATAGAGAACAAGGGGCAGTCTCATGCGTCGCCGCCATCCGTCTGGCACAGCGCGTCACGTCACGTCGCGGTTGCGGTTGTTAAGTGTGTAAAAGTACTATCATTTCACCCTTTTTCTATGATAATTATTGCTAAATCTACACCCATTCGAATCATATTGTAGCCCTCCATGCATTAATCACATTGATCTAAACATTATTATTCTTGATCCTTATATTTAGTTTATCTGGTGAAAAAAATGCTACTTATGCGCGTGTTTGGTGCAAATACAGATTTTGTCACTCACTGCTCGGGCAACTACTGCCGCGAAAGTGAAGGAAAGATAGGAGCGGAGCAAAATTATCACTCGATGGTCCATATCAAGCTAGCTACGGAAGACAATTTCTACTGAAGGAAACTAAACCATGAGACAGAGCCATGTTGAGCAAAACAGACAGACAGACTGTTGCTGAGGCATTGACCTGCCACACTTGACAATGGAGAAAATTTACTAAGTGGAGCACATTTTGAAGAGCGAGAAAAGCTGAATTTTTCTATGCACTTTGCATGAGGATCGGACTACGAGAAGACCATGGAAACGCCAAAGGAAGGTCAAGAGAAGATTCCACGCAAATGAGAGGTTTTTTAAGATGAAAGATATAATACTTTAAAAGAAGACCTTTTCTTTTAATATGTTTAATTCTAACTTAACTTCCTCCTCAACAAAGACTTGAGCTCAACCTCCTCTATAAATATGAAGCACAACCAACCATTGAGCTCATCGGAGATCATTGAGCTTTTGAGAGAACTTGTAGCGAGCTTCCATTTTCATTATGTTCTAATTTCTTCTTAGGTTTTAGATTGTATTGTTTAGTAGTTGTGACAAAATGATTGGATTTTGTTTAAGTTTTTGTAATGCAATTTAGTTCAAGGTTTACTTATTCTTGGTTCTTATTCTTGTTTTCGAGTAAATTGGGAAAGGATCTCATTAACTAATATTTGTCTAATATCGGGAGAGTTAGACTCACAAAATGGATAAACATGATTTTCAGCCCAATCGGTGAAAACTAACTCAGCTTAGGGATACATTAGAGTTTCAACGGCTAAAAGAAGTGCAAGATTGGTTGGTGTTCATCCTTGATTCATGCTGGGAGGTATTATCAAGGACTACACATCAGCACTCTTTTGACTTAGGAATAAGGAGAAGTCACTGAAGAACGTTTTCCCGAACCTTAACATTGTTCGATGTTGCCCAAGCAAGTTATTGACGAGGCAGTTGCTTAACCCGTTGCTGCGTAAGTTACTTTGGTCTTTGCCTAGGCAGTACGATGTTCATTGCATTCAAAGGCTAAGACAGTCAAATTAGTTTCCACACTACGACGTAATATAATCTGGCCCATTTTCTCATCTTGATTACTCTACTTTTAGTTTACTGGCTTATTTTATTTTCACTTTATTAGATTACTCCAAAACACAATCATTCACTTGTGTTCTTTACTTTTATTTCTTTTAAAATGTGAGGCGATAAACATTGAAGGTTTCACCAATCCCTATGAAGATGATATTCAATACTTATCACTTTATTACTTGAGACGTGTACACTTGCACTATTGCGGGGCAATTTACACACACAACAAGTTTTTGGTGACGTTGTCGGGATTGACAATAACAACTTTCAATTTTATTCTTGCACTTTTATTTTTAGTTTTTCAAGCACTAATCAACTTTGGTTTTGCATTGGTGTATGACCAGGGCGAACCCAAAGCATCCATTCTACGACCTTGATCCTAAAAACGATCATAGTTTCCAATAACTCAAACAAAGGATAAGAGAAGAGATGGCGCGTAGACCTGGTCATGCCGAGGACAATCGGATTGCCGACGACGATCAGAATACCCCAGTGGGAGATGGAGAAAAACCACAAATACAATTTTCTCCAGTTCGAAACACAACCGTCCAAGATTACCTAGAAGAAGATCTGAACAGATTAAATCTAAGAGTTGTCACACCTGAAATAGAAGCTACCCACTCTGAACTTAAGCCTATAATGTTCAACATGATCAATATTATGGGTTAATTTGGCGGCTCTGCAACTGAAAATGTTAGACAACACCTCAAACCCTTCATGCCGATTTGCAATTCATTCAAAATACAGGGAGTCCATGAGGATACTTTGAGGCTGAAATTGTTTCCCTATTCACTGAGGGATAGGACAGAAACCTGGTTAAATAGCAATCTAGCAGGATCAATTGGATCTGTAACACCCCAATTTTGGGCTTAGAAGTTTTGGGTTTGAATCAGACCGGTCGGATTTTCGGTTTGAATATAAAAGGTGGTTTTAGGGAAAGCCTAGTTCGGGATGCATTAAAAATATGGAAAAAATATCTAAAAATCCTCTTTTATTATATATAAGAGAGTGGTGGAATCAATTTTACAAAATGGGGTTTGGAAATATGACATTTCAAGTTAGTGACTAAAATGTAATTATTGAAAAGTTGGTGACTGTTTTAAAAGGATTGAAACTTTTAATCTTTAAGGAGCTAATTTACCCAAGGGAGGGTTTGTCCATATTTTTTCTTAGATTTTAAAGACTTATTTAATGTTTTTTAATAAAAAGAAAAGAGGGAAAAGAGATATTTTGGTTTCATAACTAACTTTTGCCAAAATTTTCCCATTTCATTTTCTCTCAATTTTCCCTCAGCCAAACACATTTCCACAGCCACTTTTCCTTTGATTTTCACACCTAAAGTTGAGATTTCAATCTCTAAATGATTTCTAATCATTTCTACACCAAATCCTCATCATTTGCTTATTGAATTTTCAAGAATTTTGGCTCTAAACAAGGAGAAATCCACATTTAGAGGTATGGACGTCCTTCTCCTCTAAATACTCAGTTCTTTACTGAAATTCCCAAGTTCTCAATCCTTAAATTAAGTTTTATTAAAGGTTTTAATGTTGTGATCATGATTTTGGCTTAAAATGCAAGATTTGGATTTAATTTTGAAGAAATTCGTATTGGATGATTGGGCTCTGTTTTGAGATGTCTTTTTGATGTATTTTGGATGTCTAAATGATGTGTGACTGAGGTTTAATCAATGCAATCCCGAATAGGTTGATTTTCCTAAGTTTTTACTTGTGAAAATGGTGGTTTTTGGGGTGATCTTGGTGTTTTGTTAATGCTGGAGGTATAAGGACGAGTTTGAGTTTATTTTGGATGTTAATTGATGTCTAAAAATGGTTAGAAGTGATGGATCTTGACTGGGTTAAGTTTTGGAAGTGTTTGGATGTGATTTCGGTTGTGTTTGGTAGCCGAAATGTTGGGTTTATGAAGAGCAGCGAGTTTAGATGTGTTGCTGGTGTTTTTAATGCATAATGATGCATTAATCCTCTGTTGTTGTTCATCCTTGATTCACGCTAGGAGGTATTATCAAGGACTGCACATCAACACTCTTTTGACTTAGGAATAAGGAGAAGTCACTGAAGAACGTTTTCCCGAACCTTGACATTGTTCGATGTTGCCCAAGGAAGTGATTGACGAGGCAGTTGCTTAACCCGTTGCTGCGTAAGTTACTTTGGTCTTTGCCTAGGCAGTACGATGTTCATTGCATTCAAAGGCTAAGACAGTCAAATTAGTTTCCACACTACGACGTAATATAATCTGGCCCATTTTCTCATCTTGATTACTCTACTTTAGATTACTCCAAAACACAATCATTCACTTGTGTTCTTTACTTTTATTTCTTTTCCAATGTGAGGCGATAAACATTGAAGGTTTCACCAATCCCTATGAAGATGATATTCAATACTTATCACTTTATTACTTGAGACGTGTACACTTGCACTATTGCGGGGCAGTTTACACACACAACAAGTTTTTGGCGACGTTGTCGAGATTGACAATAACAACTTTCAATTTTATTCTTGCACTTTTATTTTTAGTTTTTCAAGCACTAATCAACTTTGGTTTTGCATTGGTGTATGACCAGGGCGAACCCAAAGCATCCATTCTACGACCTTGATCCTAAAAACGATCATAGTTTCCAAAGACTCAAACAAAGGATAAGAGAAGAGATGGCGCGTAGACCTGGTCATGCCGAGGACAATCAGATTGCCGACGGCGATCAGAATACCCCAGCGGGAGATGGAGAAAAACCAAAAATACAATTTTCTCCAGTTCGAAACACAACCGTCCAAGATTACCTAGAAGAAGATCTGAACAGATTAAATCTAAGAGTTGTCACACCTGAAATAGAAGCTACCCACTCTGAACTTAAGCCTATAATGTTCAACATGATCAATATTAAGGGGTAATTTGGCGGCTCTGCAACTGAAAATGTTAGACAACACCTCAAACCCTTCATGCCGATTTGCAATTCATTCAAAATACAGGGAGTCCATGAGGATATTTTGAGGCTGAAATTGTTTCCCTATTCACTGAGGGATAGGACAGAAACCTGGTTAAATAGCATTCTAGCAGGATCAATTGGATCTGTAACACCCCAATTTTGGGCTTAGAAGTTTTGGGTTTGAATCGAACCGGTCGGATTTTCGGTTCGAATATAAAAGGTGGTTTTAGGGAAAGCCTAGTTTGGGATACATTAAAAATATGGAAAAATATCTAAAAATCCTCTTTTATTATATATAAGAGAGTGGTGGAATCAATTTTACAAAATGGGGTTTGGAAATATGACATTTCATGTTAGTGACTAAAATGTAATTATTGAAAAGTTGGTGACTGATTTAAAAGGATTGAAACTTTGAATCTTTAAGGAGCTAATTTACCCAAGGAAGGGTTTGTCCAGATTTTTTCTTAGATTTTAAAGACTCATTTAATGTTTTTTAATAAAAAGAAAAGAGGGAAAAGAGATATTTTGGTTTCATAACTAACTTTTGCCAAAATTTTCCCATTTCATTTTCTCTCAATTTTCCCTCAGCCAAACACATTTCCACAGCCACTTTTCCTTTGATTTTCACACCTAAAGTTGAGATTTCAATCTCTAAATGATTTCTAATCATTTCTACACCAAATCCTCATCATTTGCTTATTGAATTTTCAAGAATTTTGGATCTAAACAAGGAGAAATCCACATTTAGAGGTATGGATGTCCTTCTCCTCTAAATACTGAGTTCTTTACTGAAATTCCCAAGTTCTCAATCCTTAAATTAAGTTTTATTAAAGGTTTTTATGTTGTGATCATGATTTTGGCTTAAAATGCAAGATTTGGATTTAATTTTGAAGAAATTCGTATTGGATGATTGGGCTCTGTTTTGAGATGTCTTTTTGATGTATTTTGGATGTCTAAATGATGTGTGATTGAGGTTTAATCAATGCAATCCCGAATAGGTTGATTTTCCTAAGTTTTTACTTGTGGAAATGGTGGTTTTTGGGGTGATCTTGGTGTTTTGTTAATGCTGGAGGTATAAGGACGAGTTTGAGTTTATTTTGGATGGTAATTGATGTCTAAAAATGGTTCGAAGTGATGGATCTTGGCTGAGTTAGGTTTTGGAAGTGTTTGGATGTGATTTCGGTTGTGTTTGGTAGCCGAAATGTTGGGTTTATGAAGAGCAGCGAGTTTAGGTATGTTGCTGGTGTTTTTAATGCATAATGATGCATTAATCCTCTGTTGTTGTTCATCCTTGATTCACGTTGGGAGGTATTATCAAGGACTACACATCAGCACTCTTTTGACTTAGGAATAAGGAGAAGTCACTGAAGAACGTTTTCCCGAACCTTGACATTGTTCGATGTTGCCCAAGCAAGTGATTGACAAGGCAGTTGCTTAACCCGTTGCTGCGTAAGTTACTTTGGTCTTTGCCTAGGCAGTACGATGTTCATTGCATTCAAAGGCTAAGACAGTCAAATTAGTTTCCACACTACGACGTAATATAATCTTGCCCATTTTCTCATCTTGATTACTCTACTTTTAGTTTACTGGCTTATTTTATTTTCACTTTATTAGATTACTCCAAAACACAATCATTCACTTGTGTTCTTTACTTTTATTTCTTTTCCAATGTGAGGCGATAAACATTGAAGGTTTCACCAATCCCTATGAAGATGATATTCAATACTTATCACTTTATTACTTGAGACGTGTACACTTGCACTATTGCGGGGCAGTTTACACACACAACAAGTTTTTGGCGACGTTGTCGGGATTGACAATAACAACTTTCAATTTTATTCTTGCACTTTTATTTTTAGTTTTTCAAGCACTAATCAACTTTGGTTTTGCATTGGTGTATGACCAGGGCGAACCCAAAGCATCCATTCTACGACCTTGATCCTAAAAACGATCATAGTTTCCAAAGACTCAAACAAAGGATAAGAGAAGAGATGGCGCGTAGACCTGGTCATGCCGAGGACAATCGGATTGCCGACGGCGATCAGAATACCCCAGCGGGAGATGGAGAAAAACCACAAATACAATTTTCTCCAGTTCGAAACACAACCGTCCAAGATTACCTAGAAGAAGATCTGAACAGATTAAATCTAAGAGTTGTCACACCTGAAATAGAAGCTACCCACTCTGAACTTAAGCCTATAATGTTCAACATGATCAATATTATGGGGTAATTTGGCGGCTCTGCAACTGAAAATGTTAGACAACACCTCAAACCCTTCATGCCGATTTGCAATTCATTCAAAATACAAGGAGTCCATGAGGATATTTTGAGGCTGAAATTGTTTCCCTATTCACTGAGGGATAGGACAGAAACCTGGTTAAATAGCATTCTAGCAGGATCAATTGGATCTGTAACACCCCAATTTTGGGCTTAGAAGTTTTGGGTTTGAATCGAACCGGTCGGATTTTCGGTTCGAATATAAAAGGTGGTTTTAGGGAAAGCCTAGTTCGGGATGCATTAAAAATATGGAAAAATATCTAAAAATCCTATTTTATTATATATAAGAGAGTGGTGGAATCAATTTTACAAAATGGGGTTTGGAAATATGACATTTCATGTTAGTGACTAAAATGTAATTATTGAAAAGTTGGTGACTGTTTTAAAAGGATTGAAACTTTGAATCTTTAAGGAGCTAATTTACCCAAGGAAGGGTTTGTCCAGATTTTTTCTTAGATTTTAAAGACTCGTTTAATGTTTTTTAATAAAAAGAAAAGAGGGAAAAGAGATATTTTGGTTTCATAACTAACTTTTGCCAAAATTTTCCCATTTCATTTTCTCTCAATTTTCCCTCAGCCAAACACATTTCCACAGCCACTTTTCCTTTGATTTTCACACATAAAGTTGAGATTTCAATCTCTAAATGATTTCTAATCATTTCTACACCAAATCCTCATCATTTGCTTATTGAATTTTCAAGAATTTTGGATCTAAACAAGGAGAAATCCACATTTAGAGGTATGGATGTCCTTCTCCTCTAAATACTGAGTTCTTTACTGAAATTCCCAAGTTCTCATTCCTTAAATTAAGTTTTATTAAAGGTTTTAATGTTGTGATCATGATTTTGGCTTAAAATGCAAGATTTGGATTTAATTTTGAAGAAATTCGTATTGGATGATTGGGCTCTGTTTTGAGATGTCTTTTTGATGTATTTTGGATGTCTAAATGATGTGTGATTGAGGTTTAATCAATGCAATCCCGAATAGGTTGATTTTCCTAAGTTTTTACTTGTGGAAATGGTGGTTTTTGGGGTGATCTTGGTGTTTTGTTAATGCTGGAGGTATAAGGACGAGTTTGAGTTTATTTTGGATGGTAATTGATGTCTAAAAATGGTTCGAAGTGATGGATCTTGGCTGAGTTAGGTTTTGGAAGTGTTTGGATGTGATTTCGGTTGTGTTTGGTAGCCGAAATGTTGGGTTTATGAAGAGCAGCGAGTTTAGGTATGTTGCTGGTGTTTTTAATGCATAATGATGCATTAATCCTCTGTTGTTGTTCATCCTTGATTCACGCTGGGAGGTATTATCAAGGACTACACATCAGCACTCTTTTGACTTAGGAATAAGGAGAAGTCACTGAAGAACGTTTTCCCGAACCTTGACATTGTTCGATGTTGCCCAAGCAAGTGATTGACAAGGTAGTTGCTTAACCCGTTGCTGCGTAAGTTACTTTGGTCTTTGCCTAGGCAGTACGATGTTCATTGCATTCAAAGGCTAAGACAGTCAAATTAGTTTCCACACTACGACGTAATATAATCTTGCCCATTTTCTCATCTTGATTACTCTACTTTTAGTTTACTGGCTTATTTTATTTTCACTTTATTAGATTACTCCAAAACACAATCATTCACTTGTGTTCTTTACTTTTATTTCTTTTCCAATGTGAGGCGATAAACATTGAAGGTTTCACCAATCCCTATGAAGATGATATTCAATACTTATCACTTTATTACTTGAGACGTGTACACTTGCACTATTGCGGGGCAGTTTACACACACAACAAGTTTTTGGCGACGTTGTCGGGATTGACAATAACAACTTTCAATTTTATTCTTGCACTTTTATTTTTAGTTTTTCAAGCACTAATCAACTTTGGTTTTGCATTGGTGTATGACCAGGGCGAACCCAAAGCATCCATTCTACGACCTTGATCCTAAAAACGATCATAGTTTCCAAAGACTCAAACAAAGGATAAGAGAAGAGATGGCGCGTAGACCTGGTCATGCCGAGGACAATCGGATTGCCGACGACGATCAGAATACCCCAGCGGGAGATGGAGAAAAACCACAAATACAATTTTCTCCAGTTCGAAACACAACCCTCCTAGATTACCTAGAAGAAGATCTGAACAGATTAAATCTAAGAGTTGTCACACCTGAAATAGAAGCTACCCACTCTGAACTTAAGCCTATAATGTTCAACATGATCAATATTATGGGGTAATTTGGCGGCTCTGCAACTGAAAATGTTAGACAACACCTCAAACCCTTCATGCCGATTTGCAATTCATTCAAAATACAGGGAGTCCATGAGGATATTTTGAGGCTGAAATTGTTTCCCTATTCACTGAGGGATAGGACAGAAACCTGGTTAAATAGCATTCTAGCAGGATCAATTGGATCTGTAACACCCCAATTTTGGGCTTAGAAGTTTTGGGTTTGAATCGAACCGGTCGGATTTTCGGTTCGAATATAAAAGGTGGTTTTAGGGAAAGCCTAGTTTGGGATGCATTAAAAATATGGAAAAATATCTAAAAATCCTCTTTTATTATATATAAGAGAGTGGTGGAATCAATTTTACAAAATGGGGTTTGGAAATATGACATTTCATGTTAGTGACTAAAATGTAATTATTGAAAAGTTGGTGACTGTTTTAAAAGGATTGAAACTTTGAATCTTTAAGGAGCTAATTTACCCAAGGAAGGGTTTGTCCAGATTTTTTCTTAGATTTTAAAGACTCATTTAATGTTTTTTAATAAAAAGAAAAGAGGGAAAAGAGATATTTTGGTTTCATAACTAACTTTTGCCAAAATTTTACCATTTCATTTTCTCTCAATTTTTCCCTCAGCCAAACACATTTCCACAGCCACTTTTCCTTTGATTTTCACACCTAAAGTTGAGATTTCAATCTCTAAATGATTTCTAATCATTTCTACACCAAATCCTCATCATTTGCTTATTGAATTTTCAAGAATTTTGGATCTAAACAAGGAGAAATCCACATTTAGAGGTATGTATGTCCTTCTCCTCTAAATACTGAGTTCTTTACTGAAATTCCCAAGTTCTCAATCATTAAATTAAGTTTTATTAAAGGTTTTAATGTTGTGATCATGATTTTGGCTTAAAATGCAAGATTTGGATTTAATTTTGAAGAAATTCGTATTGGATGATTGGGCTCTGTTTTGAGATGTCTTTTTGATGTATTTTGGATGTCTAAATGATGTGTGATTGAGGTTTAATCAATGCAATCCCGAATAGGTTGATTTTCCTAAGTTTTTACTTGTGAAAATGGTGGTTTTTGGGGTGATCTTGGTGTTTTGTTAATGCTGGAGGTATAAGGACGAGTTTGATTTTATTTTGGATGTTAATTGATGTCTAAAAATGGTTAGAAGTGATGGATCTTGGCTGGGTTAAGTTTTGGAAGTGTTTGGATGTGATTTCGGTTGTGTTTGGTAGCCGAAATGTTGGGTTTATGAAGAGCATCGAGTTTAGGTGTGTTGCTGGTGTTTTTAATGCATAATGATGCATTAATCCTCTATTGTTATGTGCTTGAAACAGGGGAGAATGATCCGTGAGCGATAGAGGTGGCATTGATGGTTTCGGATGCTTGGAAGGCTTGTTGGCTAGCATAGTTTTGTGTATCGGTGAGTGAAGTTGGGTTTTCGGCTTTGAAACCAATGTTTGAAGGTTTTTGGGAGCTTAGTTTAAGTCTAAACAACTTAGCTAAGCTCAAGAGTAAGTAAATGGAATTTCTCTCTTGGTTTGTGTTATGAATTGGTTTTTAATGCACTTGTGATTGTTGGATGCAATGCATGTGATTTGCATGTTTAAATTCTGTTTTGAAAGCATATTTTAGCATGGTTTAATGCTGGTTTTGAAAGTCATGTGTGAAGGATTCTCAAGGTAAGAGATCCTTGGTTTTGTACATTGGAATTGTGGAATTGATGCATAGTGTTGCATGTTGTTTAATGGCTTTGTTTAATGCTTCAAAACAGTGAAGTGATGATGGTAATTGGTGGTTTTGGCATTTTGGTTATGCTTGTAAAAACAATGGATTAATGTGGTAAAATGGTTATATTGGCAAGTGATGTAAGTGGTTCTTGGTTACTTTAATCGGATATAGTTAGCCGGCTATAGGATTGGGTGCACCGTGAATTGAGTCACCTTGGATGTCGAGGGGGTTGTAATTGTACCGTAAACTCCATCCAAGAATCCTAGCGATTGAGGAAATTGGTGTCACCACGATGGAGGATGGCTCTCGTGGGTGGGCTTGGTTAAGTGCCACCACGATGGAGGATGGCTCTCGTGGGTGAGCCTTGTTAAAAGTCACCATGATGGAGGGTGGATCTCGTGGGTGGACTTTGTTAAGCGTCACAACGGTGGAGGGTTGCTCCCGTGTGTGAGCTTGGTTAAGGTGATTACAATGGTTGTGGTAGCTTCCATGTGTAAGCCTTGTGATGTGTCCCAGCTCTCGTTAGTGTATTATACAACTTCCGATGAGTGATGTTGAGGGGTTGTGATTGTACCGTTAAACTCTATCACGGGTGTTAAGGGGTTGTGATTGTACCGGTAAACTCCACCTTGTGTTGTTCGAAAGTGTGTATGGAGCGTGTGGGACAACGCTTGTAATCCGCGTATCCGATTGTGTCTTGTGTTATGATGGTTGGTGAATTATCACTTGGAAGCCAATATAATGTTCTTGAATGTAATGAAGCATGAGATGCTTGAAATGATGCATGGTTGCATGGGAAGTGTGTGATGTTCTAAGAATGCTTGTTTTACTTGTTAACTTGTACAAGTGTTTATCTTATATTAAGAATGGTGCATATGTGCATGGGAATCTCTTTAGTGCATTGAAGTCTTGCGAAGGCTTGTTTTAAAAGGCATGTACTGCAAATGTTGATTTTGTGGTTCATGTATTGCATTTGTTTAATGCATGAGATAGATTGAAGGAGTAAGTGGTTTTCAAAGGTTTCTTGCTTTGAGATGATTTTCAAGAAAGAGAAAAGTATAATGTGAAATGGAAGTGTTTTCCAAGGAATTTGTATTTAACTTTGCATATGATGTTCATGCATGGAAAGGTTAAATTGATGGTTTTGCAAGGGTGTACTTTGAAGTGAGTTACTTAGCTTTTCTAAGCTAAGGGTTTGTTTTCATGTTTGAGCAATGCATGATTTAAAGCATGTTGTTTAAAAAGGGGTTTTCAAACACTGCTTTGGTTTATCGAAATGTGTTTACTTTTTAAAGAGGTTTTATGACTCGCTGCATTGATGGTGTTTTGGTTTTGAGCATTCCTCACTAAGCATTATGTGCTTACGCTCCTTTTTGTCCATCAATGCAGATATTTGAAGTTGGGACAACAAGAAGCAAGGGATTCAAGGAGAGCTCCACTTGAGATGTATGTCTCGGTTAATAGCTATAGATAATAAAGGCAATGGGGGAGAGTCTTTTATGTTGATGTTTAATGAGATTGTGTATGTTGAACGAGTTCGGTTTATGTTTTGAACCATGTGGTTTAACGCTTGCAACGTTTGAATCTTCTTATTCATAAGTCGTTATGCTATGCTTCTTGTTTTAAAAGCATGTTTAAGTGTTGGATGTGTGGATGGAGTTGGTGCACCTAGGAGTTGTTTTGTATCTACATTTTAATGCAATTTGGTAGTTATGATGCTTGGCATGTTGTTTCTATGTTGAGGATTGATTTGGAGCATGCTCGATGGGGTTTAGATGTGTTAAAACAGGCCTATCTGCTATTTCTAGGCAGGGTGTTTCGAAACACCCTTGCCTGTTTCGAAACAGGTGCTTGATTTGGCCTGGGTGTTTCGAAACGGGTAGAGGTGTTTCGAAAAACTTTGGCTACTGCCAAGCCCCGTTTCTGAACGGGCTAACCCCGTTTCGAAACACTTGACCGTTGGGCACTGATTTGAATGGTTTTGAGGTTTGCAAGCTTTACGTTTTAGTCATGATTTTTGTATATGCAATTGATGGAGTTTGAGATGTCCGTTTGAGATGAAATTAGACAAAGAAGCATGAAACCTGACTAATTTCATAATGGTAACTTAAAAATTGGTAAAGTCCTCTTAATTTTTAGAATTTACAAATTGGTCCCTAAATTCGTGTGTTGTGCAATTGAGTCCCTTATTGTTTTCCGATTGCTGTGATTCTTGAGTATGCTTATATCAAGAGTACACCTAAGGTTAATATGCTTTTAGACAAAGTTAAAAAGAAAAAAAAGGGTCGTTAATCAAGGTTGACTTTCGGGTTGACTTTGATTTTCCCCGTGTAATCTTCGTAGTTCGGGTCAACCGTCTAGGCCGAGCTAAGGGGGTTACATTTGGTGGTATCAGAGCTGAGTTACGAAAGCTTGGGGGAAATGGTAAATTGTTGTAATAAGTGTTTAAAGTTTATTCTGATGTGTGGTTGAAAGTCGGTTGAAAAGTGTGTCTTTGAGCGAATTGTTGATGTTTTTAGCATGCTTTTTGATTGTGAATCTTAATTGAGCTAATGTGGATTTTTGCTGATGATATGCTGGTGATGTAAGCTGATTTTATGAATGATGAAAGTGTGATGGGTATGATATGTTGATATTATGCTGTTGTGGGTGAATGTTGTTTGATGAGAGCATGATCGAAGTATGTTGATTGATATGCTCGATGTTGTGATATCCATGTTTTTATTGACTGTTATGTCATGTAAAAGGTGAGAATTTGGGATACCCATTGCCTTATTATTATAGCTATTGTGTTATGTTGGAGTTGGAGTCTTGAATCCTTGCTTGAAGCTGGCCTGATGGTTTTGTTTGTTTTGTTATGATTGCTTGTTGTGGTTAGCATGGTGAAATCGATGAGAGAATGGCAGTTGGGTGAGATGGTTGCTGCTTTAGAGCAGGTTGTTAAGGCGTGGAATTCACCTTTTAGTGGAGGTGTTTTGTTTTAGTCTTCAGTGCCTGGAGTTGTGGTAGTGAGGCGGGAGGAAGAAGATGGTTTTGTGATGAAGGGTTCATCACCTATAGTTCAAGAGGTGTCGGGAACATCTCAGGCTGTGGCGAAGTGAGGCCTGTAGACGTGCCGACTGTGGGACATGCGAGTTTGTCAAAACAACGTTTGTATGATTTGGGAGTTGTGAAGTATCATGGTTCGACACCGGGGGTATTTCAGGCCTGGTTAGCCAGTGTAATTCTGATTTTGGATCAGGAAGGGTGTGACTACGCCTGTAAGCTGGGAAGTGTTGTCTCATTGATGTTGGAGGACGCTTGTGCTTGGTGGACATCTATGGCGGTGACAACACCTATCCACGATATAGATTGGGACTTCTTTGTGTCTGCCTTTTATGAAAGGTACCTTGGAGAGAAATTCCCAAGGGTTAAGCAACGTGAGGGTGTGGTTTCAGTTTATGAAGGTGAGAAAAGTTTAAGCAAGAGAGCTGTGGGTACTGACCTCCGGAGCAGTCAGCGTAAAAGGTTACGTGATGGAAGGTTTTGCTTGAATCGAAGTCTGGGTGGTGGTGCGGACGTAGGTCAAGTGCGGTATGACCAAGGAGTGGTAGCTAGGTTGCTGAATTGTGACCGTTGTGGAAGGTGTCATGTTGAAGGTTGTTGGGGCGTGAGAGTTTGTTGGAACTGTGGTTCTAAGGAGTATGTGAAGCGAAATTGTCCTCAAGTGGTGAGATCAGCTTCAGTGGTAGCAAAAGGGTCTCAGAAGGGTCGTGGGCGCGGCTGAGCCAAAGTTCGAAGGTGGCAGGAAAGGCAGAAAGGTGTGAGGAGCTTGGGGAAAGAATCTTGTTGGAATTGTGGGTCTGTTGGGCATTTGAGACGAAATTGTTTGAAGTTGGCTCGGGGTAGTCAGGGTTCTTTACCGCAGGGAGATGGTGATGACCTTAATGTGTTAGCTGATGCTACAACAGTGCGGCTGGAGAATGGTGGTTCTGCAAGGAAAAAACAGGGTTTGTTTGTTGGAGCTTCGAGGCAGCGAGGTGTTTGCAGGTAACCTTGTTCAGTAACCTTTGCCCTATTTATCTTAGTTTGGTTTCAGGTTTGGTTTACCCATGCTTAGTGGGTATGGTCTCGTAGCTAGTATGTTTGGGGTAGTAGTTGGTGTTGTTTTGAAAACAACTTTAGTGTGAAGAGGGTATTAGTGGGTATTTTGTGGTTAATGGGTTATTGGAATGGTAGGGTTGGACAAGTTGGAAGTGAGATAGGAGGTTGTTCTTAGGCGGATTCTGAGGATGTTATTGGTGGGTGTGAACCGACATACATGCACAGTTAAAATCATTTGTTATATGCTATATTATATATGTGCTGGTCCATGCATACATTTGACATGACATTAGAGGTTTTGCATACATGTACATAGGAATTGATATAGCATATTGGTGACCATGCATACGAACGTTCACACTTGCTGATAGCTAATCGGGTCCGTTAGTGTTGTGATAGGGTTAGGTTGGATGATGGGTTTTAAAAGTTGTTTTGGTGCTAGGAGAATGTTAGAAGTAATGGAGGGTATTAAGCGAGCTGTCAGTAATAGTGAGAGCGATATAGCATGTTGGCAGAAGGAAAGTGTTTGGCGCTTAAAGAGTTTAGCGGTATGGTGGTGAGGAGATTACCGGTTGGAGTTAGAATCAGTCAAAGTGGTTGTGAATAGCTAGTAGAAGTGGTAGTTTCTTGGTGTTAAGTGATGTTGCAGGATGTGTTTCCAGAGTGCTGAGGTAACTTGGCATTGATATTGCAATAGAAGGGTTGTTTATGTAGGTGATGGTTCGTAGCAACCTTCGAAGAGTTGAGAAGAGGTTGTGTTGTGGGTTGTAGAAAAGGGTTATCCTGGGAGAATAGAAGTTTCGTAATCTAAATATGTATGTATAGAATGGGCGGTGTCCTGGTAAGGCTAGTGTTGTAGTCAAAGTTTGAAGTGGAAAGGCAATGTAAGTTCAAGGGCCATTGCTGGTTGGACGAGTTCTTGTGAGAAGTGGTTGGCTAGTTGTGTATAAGTAAATTCCTTCTGCAGTCAGCTAGTAGTATGTGGAACGGCTGGTAGAGTCAAGGTTGGGGTTTTGTGACGTGATTTTCGAGTGTTGTGTGAGCAGTTTTGGTGAGCCGTTATGGTAGTGATAGTGGCGGATGTGAAGGAATGTCGTCAATACGTTGAGAAGTTTGAGTAAGCAGTTGATGCTTAAGAATTTTTGCTTGATGTGGTAACCTTTGGAAGAGGTTGGGCAGTTTTGCAAGGGGTTTTAGAAGCAGTGAAGGTTGTGGGTCACATGGTGGCTGAACTGGATGGGTTGGTGTCACCGTGTGTACGAGTTTTGGGAGTTATGAGTTAAGGTGGTGTATGCTGTAAAAGTTTGAGGGTTCTTCAGGTTGTTGTTGGGGCTATGTGCAGTCCGGAAGTGTGAAAGGTTAAGCTTTGGTTAACATCTGAGTGTTCTGGAATTCGTGAACAGTATGTGGTGGTGTTGGGTTTGGTGGAGTTTTGTGTGGAGAGTGTTCGGTGGGGGTTAAGTCTCCTGTGTTGCCTTGTGGGTTGCTTTGAGAAGTTTGGTTGTGCTTTTTTCGCCGGTTGAAATTTCGAGGACGAAATTTCCTAAGAGGGGGAGAGTTGTAACACCCCAATTTTGGGCTTAGAAGTTTTGGGTTTGAATCGGACCGGTCGGATTTTCGGTTCGAATATAAAAGGTGGTTTTAGGGAAAGCCTAGTTCCGGATGCATTAAAAATATGGAAAATATCTAAAAATCATCTTTTATTATATATAAGAGAGTGGTGGAATCAATTTTACAAAATGAGGTTTGGAAATATGACATTTCAAGTTAGTGACTAAAATGTAATTTTTGAAAAGTTGGTGACTGTTTTAAAAGGATTGAAACTTTGAATCTTTAAGGAGCTAATTTACCCAAGGGAAGGTTTCTCCAGATTTTTTCTTAGATTTTAAAGACTCATTTAATGTTTTTTAATAAAAAAAAGAGGGAAAAAAGATATTTTGGTTTCATAAGTAACTTTTGCCAAAATTTTCCCATTTCATTTTCTCTCAATTTTCCCTCAGCCAAACATATTTCCACAGCCACTTTTCCTTTGATTTTCACACCTAAAGTTGAGATTTCAATCTCTAAATGATTTCTAATCATTTCTACACCAAATCCTCATCATTTGCTTATTGAATTTTCAAGAATTTTGGCTCTAAACAAGGTGAAATCCACATTTAGAGGTATGAACGTCCTTCTCCTCTAAATACTCAGTTCTTTACTGAATTTCCCAAGTTCTCAATCCTTAAATTAAGTTTTATTAAAGTTTTTAATGTTGTGATCTTGATTTTTGCTTAAAATGCAAGATTTGGATTTAATTTTGAAGAAATTAGTATTGGATGATTGGACTCTGTTTTGAGATGTCTTTTGATGTATTTTGGATGTCTAAATGATGTGTGATTGAGGTTTAATCAATGCAATCTCGAATAGGTTGATTTTCCTAAGTTTTTACTTGTGAAAATGGTGGTTTTTGGGGTGATCTTGGTGTTTTGTTAATGCTGGAGGTATAAGGACGAGTTTGAGTTTATTTTGGATGTTAATTGATGTCTAAAAATGGTTAGAAGTGATGGATCTTGGCTGGGTTAAGTTTTGGAAGTGTTTGGATGTGATTTCGGTTGTGTTTGGTAGCCGAAATGTTGGGTTTATGAAGAGCAGCGAGTTTAGGCGTGTTGCTGGTGTTTTTAATGCATAATGATGCATTAATCCTCTGTTGTTATGTGCTTGAAACATGGGAGAATGATCCGTGAGCGATAGAGGTGGCGTTGATTGTTTCGGATGCTTGGAAGGCTTGTTGGCTGGCCTAGTTTTGTGTATCGGTGAGTGAAGTTGGGTTTTCAGCTTTGAAACCAATGTTTGAAGGTTTTTGGAAGCTTAGTTTAAGTCTAAACAACTTAGCTAAGATCAAGAGTAAGTAAATGAAATTTCTCTCTTGGTTTGTGTTATGAATTGGTTTTTAATGCACTTGTGATTGTTGGATGCAATGCATGTGATTTGCATGTTTAAATTCTGTTTTGAAAGCATATTTTAGCATGATTTAATGATGGTTTTGAAAGTCATGTGTGAAGGATGCTCAAGGTAAGAGATCCTTGGTTTTGTACATTGGAATTGTGGAATTGATGCATAGTGTTGCATGTTGTTTAATGGCTTTGTTTAATGCTTCAAAACAGTGAAGTGATGATGGTAATTGGTGGTTTTGGCATTTTGGTTATGCTTGTAAAAACAATGGATTAATGTGGTAAAATGGTTATATTGGCAAGTGATGTGTAACACCCCCTTCCCGGCCTGGTCGAAAACCGGGTCGGAGAGCGTTACCGAAAACGATGCGAAAATCTTTTCACCCTTTTTTATTTTTAAACTTTCTTAATAACTTATCTTATTAAAACTTAATGAACTTGTTGAGCTTATAATCTGAATTTTTAACAATCTTTATTCTTGCAGCGTTTACCGAGTTTACATATTAATCCATTTAACCTCGTAGAAGTAAAAAGGACTGCCCGTATCGAAACGCCCTAAGCCGTTTCGGTATGACTTGACCACGGTCAAAACTTCTAACTATTCTTTCTTGATCGTATCGATACGGCTTGACCTGTATCGATATGGGTTGACTGACCTTGACTTTACTTAAACCCGTTTCGACACCCGTATCGAAACAGGGGCCTTCAGTGGCAAAAATGTATTGAAACGGACCTTATCCGTTTCGGTACACCAAGCTCTCCAGACCCAAAATTTCACATACCCGTATCGAAACGTCATCACCCTTTTCGGTACGGTAGACCTGAAATAATAGATTTCAATTGGTTTTTGATCAATTTAGCTTAGCAAACCTAATCCAATTTCAATGAAACTTTACTCATATCTTTCTAAGGGTATAAACTACTGTCATGCCAAGTTTTACAGCCATTTGAATCCTTTTTCTCGGTTTTACCAATATAGCGCAAAAACATAATCTTTAAAGTCAAACTCTTAATATAAGAACACTATTTTCATCTTATTTAAACCAAGGCACTTGCCATCACTTAGGCATACTAAAACAAACGTATTAAGCTCATTACAAAGATCTTGCCACCATACTAGGAGTTCGAAGGATAGAACACATTACTTGGACTTGGTTGTGACTTGTGCAACGTACCAACTTCTCCGATCTCGATCCCAATACTTGCTTAACCTGAAATGGATGCATGAAATGCATTAGGCATACTTTGCCTAGTGAGGTAGTCACATAACTATAAATATACATATAATGACTTATAACATGCTTCTAAGAATCATCATTAATCATGCAATATCATGGCAAATTTCATATTCATAACAAGGCATATAATAATATCATGGTTCTTGGCAAATCATTATCTTATGTTCATAATTTCCTTGGATCGATTCATGGTATATGGATACACGAATTCCACCGCCTCGCCAAAACACATAAATGGTCATCCCCCCAACATCGCCAAAGACCAAACACAATACATCCCTCCGCCTCGCCAAATCATATAGGCCGTAGCCCTAGGACCGTAGTCCACCCGTACACTGAGCTCATGAATTCTATGGCATGCCAATTGTATCCAATACTTTGAATCCAAGGTTCATATTTCATAATTCGTAACAATAGCAATTTCAATTATTCATATCATACTTATCATATGTAAATGCTTGCAATGAATTTCATAACATGCTTAAAAATCATGGAATCAATGAAATGCTTACCATACACTTACCAACATGTGATCAATGATGAAAACCCCTAACTAAAGGGTTAGCAATAACAAAAATAACAACATGTTCGGGTATGCCCTTACCTAACCCGAGACGCTACTACACTCACCTCGATATTAGGGTTCCCTTATAACGTCACCTTTTCCCTTGGTTGGCGGTTGTTCTTTCACGACTTCTTGAACTAGATTAAATAATAATCAGTTAGGACCGACAAGACAATATCGAATAAATATAAAAATATTAATCAGACTCGATACCGAAACTTAAACAAACCAAGGATTTGAGCTTACCCCGACGTCGGCAGAGATTCGATATTACTATATCGATAATATCGGACAACCAATCTAATACTGAACCCGAACCCACCTAATTATTGTTTCTTCACTGACTCCCTATTTTTCTTTCTCACTTGCGCACCAACCCCCACATATATATTCGGCTCCTTTGATTCCATAAATTGAAGAACAATGGCCCCCTATTTATACTAAGCATGCCCGGTCATCAATGGTTCTCCCCAAGCTCCACGAATCATGAAATGGTGGCAAGATTTAAGGGTATTTGCCCTTACATAAGGCCACGTGGTGGCCACCTCATGCCTACTAGCCGAGTCATGTTTGTGGCAATTGCCACATTTAATCCAAAATGGCCGAGTGGCCCGGCGAACCATGATGCGTGGAATTGCTTGATGCAATTCCTTCAATTAGAAGGAAATGTCAGATATTCTGTTACCCCTTTTTATTTATAATAATAATAATAATAATAATAATAATAGTAATAATAAACCGAATAAATATGTTTCGAATCTAATTTCTACTAGACCCGAATAATCTAATAATAATAAACCATAAATTACTCGAATATTCTAAATAAGATCGAATAAATTATTTTATCGATACAAAATATTTGGTCATCGAAACCTAATTCCAACTAGACCGGTTTTCGGGGTGTTACAACTCTCCCCCCTTAGAAAAGAATTCGTCCTCGAATTCTTACCTGTAGCTTCGGATTGTTCATCCGAGCACTCTTCGGGATCAGAATCTTCTGGAGATGAAGAATTCACCTTTCCTAATCTTTCTGGCCAAGATCGCCTTGCACTAACACGTCGACATTTCTCGGAAAATTTCTTAGGACCATCTCGAGCGAGATGACCAACCTTACCACAATCGAAACAAGCTTCGGTTCCCTTTTTACATCGTCCTATCAGATGATTATCTTGGCAAAAGCTACAAAGAAATCTTTCTTGCTTCGGCTCATTTGGTTTCTTGACTGAATCCGACATCACTTAGGAACGAGGGTACTTTTAGGGAAAATGCTTATTTCACATTCTTGAGACAGAGGTGGGTTTTGGTCTTGCTATTGCTGAGGATATCTATCCATATAGAATGTAAAATTTGTCTTTTTCCCACCTTTCTAAGAACCAATCACAAATTCTCTTAAAGCTTTGCAAAGCTTATCCTTTCATCTCTTCGTATTCACCTGACACTTGCACTTTCTAATAGCATTCAACATCTTAGGTGTCCAACACATAGGGTGAGTCATCATCCTCTAATTTCAAGCTATTCTTCTTGTTATTTCTTATTCAAAATATGGTACCTGTATCGATACACTCTGACCAGTATCGATACGGTTAAACACAAATCCAAGCTTCAGTTAAAAGCTGTTAAAATGTTCTGATACTCTCATACTTGTTTCGGTACGTTTTTATGGGTCTTTTCGATACATATCCTTTCCCGTATCGATACGCCCAGCCCAGAGTTCATTCTTTCTATTCTATAGAAAGGTCCCTAACTAGGCTTACTTAAACATGATTTCTTATCAACATATATAGACATAAAGATTAAAATTCTTACCCGAAATAGTGTCGAGATCATCTTCTAAGTCCTTCCCTGAATGTGAAACATTCGTACAGAAGCTTTTGATTCAGGTTCACTTGTTACTTTCAACGTTTCCCGATCCTCTCGGCTTTCCGAAGGATCCCTGATTTGCCCCTTGCCTCGAGAAGTGTTGGACGTCACTGAAACAGGCTTGTTAGGATTCTCTGGACAATCTCGAATGAGATGACCTATCTTTCCGCAGAAGAAACATGCACTGGTTTTCTTACGACATTGACCTTCATGTCGTCATTGACAGAAATTACACTTAGAAATTCTCATGTCTTGCTTCAAACCATCTTTGTTCTCTAAGGGATTGGCATCTGATGGCGAACGAGAATCAAACTGAGAAAGTTACGAGTATACATTTTGTCCCGGGTTGTGATGTTTCCATTTTTTAGAAGATCCCGAGAATTGCGATTCGTATTGATTTCTCTTTTCAGACTTATTAAATTCACTAACTTTCTGAGCTCTCTTCGCTACTTCCGTAGCTTTGACTCTATTTACGAGATCTTGGAAATTTGTGATGTATAACGTTGTAAACATGGATCGTAACTCATCGTTGAGCCCTACGATAAACATCTGACACTTATGTACTTATTACGGAACTCTTTCAAGCAGAATTCCCAACTCACGATATCTTCAGAGACGGTAAGAACGGTAGTCTCCCACCACTGTAGAGCTTCACCGGCAAGCAATGCGAGATCGCATTCGAGCTTATGTTCATCAGAACATCTTAATTGCTTATCCAAAATCCTTAATGTATTGTCTAACCAATACTCGGCTATTTCGGGATCATCTACGTCCTGACCAGTGAAGGTGTAAGCTCGGTATTGCGATAACTTATCGATTGGGGCTCGAAGAGATTGCGCAACAGGTGGCGAAGGTTGCATGACTTGGCTAGCCTTTATCACATTCATAAATTGCTGAAACATATCAGCCATATTCTAATAACATTCTGCTTGAGCTGTAGGAGCTTCAGGCTCTACACCTCGAACAGGAGGGTTCTGAGAATTCAGAGGATTTCCTCCTTGCACCTCCTCGCCATGAGTCGAGGAGTTAGCAACAGACTCATTATTACAAGTTTCGTTAGTACGAGACATATCTATGTATAAAAGAGATCGGATCAGTTGACAAGTCACAATACTTAACAGATTAACTCCTAGGTGGCAAAGTAACTTAACACACAATACAAAGATACTTAAGTTTAGTCCAGAACCGACTAAACTCTAGCTCTGATACCACTAATGTGACACCCCCTTCCCGGCCTTGTCGAAAACCGGGTCGAAGAGCGTTACCGAAAACAATGCGAAAATCTTTTCACCCTTTTTTCTTTTTAAACCTTCTTAATAACTTATCTTATTAAAACTTAATGAACTTGTTGAGCTTATAATCTGAATTTTTAACAATCTTTATTCTTGCAGCGTTTACCGAGTTTACATATTAATCCATTTAACCTCGTAGAAGTAAAAAGGACTGCCCGTATCGAAACGCCCTAAGCCGTTTCAGTACAACTTGACCACGGTCAAAACTTCTGACTATTCTTTCTTGATCGTATCGATACGGCTTGACCTGTATCGATACGGGTTGACTGACCTTGACTTGACTTAGACCCGTTTCGACACCCGTATCGAAACAGGGGCCTCCAGTGGCAAAAATGTATCGAAACGGACCTTATCCGTTTCGGTACACCAAGCTCTCCAGACCCAAAATTTCACATACGCGTATCGAAACGTCATCACCCGTTTCGGTACGGTAGAACTGAAATAATAGATTTCAATTGGTTTTTGATCAATTTAGCTTAGCAAACCTAATCCAATTTCAATGAAACTTTACTCATATCTTTCTAAGGGTATAAACTATTGTCTTGCCAAGTTTTATAGCCATTTGAATCCTTTTTCTCAGTTTTACCAATTTAGCCCAAAAACATAATCTTTAAAGTCAAACTCTTAATATAAGAACACTATTTTCATGTTATTTAAACCAAGGCACTTGACATCACTTAGGCATACTAAAACAAACGTATTAAGCTTATTACAAAGACCTTGCCACCATACTAGGAGTTCGAAGGATAGAACACATTACTTGGACTTGGTTGTGACTTGTGCAACGTACCAACTTCTCCGATCTCGATCCCAATACTTGCTTAACCTGAAATGGATGCATGAAATGCATTAGGCATACTTTGCCTAGTGAGGTAGTCACATAACTATAAATATATATATAAAGACTTATAACATGCTTCTAAGAATCATCATTAATCATGCAATATCATGGCAAATTTCATATTCATAACAAGGCATATAATAATATCATGGTTCTTGGCAAATCATTATCTTAAGTTCATAATTTCCTTGGATCGATTCATGGTATATGGATACACGAATTCCACCGCCTCGCCAAAACACATAAATGGTCATCCCCCCAACATCGCCAAAGACCAAACACAATACATCCTTCCGCCTCGCCAAATCATATAGGCCGTAGCCCTAGGACCGTAGTCCACCCGTACACTGAGCTCATGAATTCTATGGCATGCCAATTGTATCCAATACTTTGAATCCAAGGTTCATATTTCATAATTCGTAACAATAACAATTTCAATTATTCATATCATACTTATCATATGTAAATGCTTGCAATGAATTTCATAACATGCTTAAAAATCATGGAATCAATGAAATGCTTACCATACACTTACCAACATGTGATCAATGATGAAAACCCCTAACTCAAGGGTTAGCAATAACAAAAATAACAACATGTTCGGGTAGGCCCTTACCTAACCCGAGACGCTACTACACTCACCTCGATATTAGGGTTCCCTTATAACGTTACCTTTTCCCTTGGTTGGCGGTTGTTCTTTCACGACTTCTTGAACTAGATTAAATAATAATCGGGTAGGACCGACGAGACAATATCGAATAAATATAAAAATATTAATCAGACTCGATACCGAAACTTAAACAAACCAAGGATTTGAGCTTACCGCGACGTCGGCAGAGATTCGATATTACTATATCGAAAATATCGGACAACCAATCCAATACTGAACCCGAACCCACCTAATTATTGTTTCTTCACTGACTCCCTATTTTTCTTTCTCACTTGCGCACCAACCCCCACATATATATTCGGCTCCTTTGATTCCATAAATTGAAGAACAATGGCCCCCTATTTATACTAAGCATGGCCGGTCATCAATGGTTCTCCCCAAGCTCCACGAATCATGAAATGGTGGCAAGATTTAAGGGTATTTGCCCTTCCATAAGGCCACGTGGTGGCCACCTCGTGCCTACTAGCCGAGTCATGTTTGTGGCAATTGCCACATTTAATCCAAAATGGCCGAGTGGCCTGGCGAACCATGATGCGTGGAATTGCTTGATGCAATTCCTTCTATTAGAAGGAAATGTCAGACATTCTGTTACCCCTTTTTATTTATAACAATAATAATAATAAACCGAATAAATATGTTTCGAATCTAATTTCTACTAGACCCGAATAATCTAATAATAATAAACCATAAATTACTCGAATATTCTAAATAAGATCGAATAAATTATTTTATCGTTACAAAATATTTTGTCATCGAAACCTAATTCCAACTAGACCAGTTTTCGGGGTGTTACATGATGTAAGTGGTTCTTGGTTACTTTAATCGGATATAGTTAGCCGGCTATAGGATTGGGTGCACCGTGAATTGAGTCGCCTTGGATGTCGAGGGGGTTGTAATTGTACCGTAAACTCCATCCAAGAATCCTAGCGATTGAGGAAATTGTTGTCACCACGATGGAGGATGGCTCTCGTGGGTGGGCTTGGTTAAGTGCCACCACGATGGAGGATGGCTCTCGTGGGTGAGCCTTGTTAATAGTCACCACGATGGAGGGTGGCTCTCGTGGGTGGACTTTGTTAAGCGTCACAACGGTGGAGGGTTGCTCCCGTGTGTGAGCTTGGTTAAGGTGATTACAATGGTTGTGGTAGCTTCCATGTGTAAGCCTTGTGATGTGTCCCAGCTCTCGCTAGTGTATTATACAACTTCCGATGAGTGATGTTGAGGGGTTGTGATTGTACCGTTAAACTCCATCACGGGTGTTGAGGGGTTGTGATTGTACCGGTAAACTCCACCTTGTGTTGTTCGAAAGTGTGTATGGAGCGTGTGAGACAACGCTTGTAATCCGCGTATCCGATTGTGTCTTGTGTTATGATGGTTGGTGAATTATCACTTGGAAGCCAATATAATGTTCTTGAATGTAATGAAGCATGAGATGCTTGAAATGATGCATGGTTGCATGGGAAGTGTGTGATGTTCTAAGAATGCTTGTTTTACTTGTTAACTTGTACAAGTGTTTATCTTATATTAAGAATGGTGCATATGTGCATGGGAATCTCTTTAGTGCATTGAAGTCTTGCGAAGGCTTGTTTTAAAAGGCATGTAATGCAAATGTTGATTTTGTGGTTCATGTATTGCATTTTTTTAATGCATGAGATAGATTGAAGGTGTAAGTGGTTTTCAAAGGTTTCTTGCTTTGAGATGATTTTCAAGAAAGAGAAAAGTATAATGTGAAATAGAAGTGTTTTCCAAGGAATTTGTATTTAACTTTGCATATGATGTTCATGCATGGAAAGGTTAAATTGATGGTTTTGCAAGGGTGTGCTTTGAAGTGAGTTACTTAGCTTTTCTAAGCTAAGGGATGGTTTTCATGTTTGAGCAATGCATGATTTAAAGCATGTTGTTTAAAAAGGGGTTTTCAAACACTGCTTTGGTTTATCGAAATGTGTTTACTTTTTAAAGAGGTTTTATGACTCGCTGCATTGATGGTGTTTTGGTTTTGAGCATTCCTCACTAAGCATTATGTGATTACGCTCCTTTTTGTCCATCAATGCAGATATTTCAAGTTGAGACAGCAAGAAGCAAGGGATTCAAGGAGAGCTCCACTTGAGATGTATGTCTCGGTTAATAGCTATAGATAATAAAGGCAATGGGGGAGAGTCTTTTATGTTGATGTTTAATGAGATTGTGTATGTTGAACGAGTTCGGTTTATGTTTTGAACCATGTGGTTTAACGCTTGCAACGTTTGAATCTTCTTATTCATAAGTCGTTATGCTATGCTTCTTGTTTTAAAACCATGTTTAAGTGTTGGATGTGTGGATGGAGTTGGTGCACCTAGGAGTTGTTTTGTATCTAGATTTTAATGCAATTTGGTAGTTATGATGCTTGGCATGTTGTTGCTATGTTGAGGATTGATTTGGAGCATGCTCGATGGGGTTTAGATGTGTTAAAACAGGCCTATCTGCTGTTTCTGGGCAGGGTGTTTCGAAACACCCTTGCCTGTTTTGAAACAGGTGCTTGATTTGGCCTGGGTGTTTCGAAACGGGTAGAGGTGTTTCGAAACACTTTGGCTACTGCCAAGCCCCGTTTCTGAACGGGCTAACCCCGTTTCGAAACACTTGACTGTTGGGCACTGATTTGAATGGTTTTGAGGTTTGCAAGCTTTACGTTTTAGTCCTGATTTTTGTATATGCAATTGATGGAGTTTGAGATGTCCGTTTGAGATGAAATTTGACAAAGAAGCATGAAACATGACTAATTTCATAATGGTAACTTAAAAATTGGTAAAGTTCTCTTAATTTTTAGAATTTACAAATTGGTCCCTAAATTCGTGTGTTGTGCAATTGAGTCCCTTATTGTTTTTCGATTGCTGTGATTCTTGAGTATGCTTATCTCAAGAGTACACCTAAGGTTAATATTCTTTTAGACAAAGTTAAAAAGAAAAAAAAGGTCGTTAATCAAGGTTGACTTTTAGGTTGACTTTGGTTTTCCCCGTGTAATCTTCGTAGTTCGGGTCAATCGTCTAGGCCGGGCTAAGGGGGTTACAAGATCTTTGAGTGACTTATGTCATGCTTCCTTGCTCGTTCTAATCCTACGAATTTAACTGATAATTTATGTAACGGAATCACTTCTTTTCGGTAGGCTGATGATGAGTCCATGTACGAGGCTTGGGAACAATACAGGGAGGTGTTACATAAATGCCCCTTACACGGATTCTGTAACACCCAAAATTTGGGCCTAGATGTTTTGAGTCTGAACCGGATCGGTCTGGAAAACGGTTCGAATATAAAAGGGAGTTTTAGGGAACACCTAGTTCGGGATACTTAAAAAATATATAAAAATATCTAAAAATCCTCATCTAATATATAAAAGATAATGGTGAAATCAATTCTACAAAATAAGGTTTGGAAATACTACATTTCGGTGTAGTGACCAAATCGCAGTTTTTGCAAAGTTTAGTAGTGACTGTTTTGTAAAGGATTGAAACTTTGAATCTTTAAGGAGCTAATTTACCAAAAATATTTTCATCAGATTTTTCCTTAATTTGGGTGATTTAATTAATGATTTAATTAAATAAAATAAAGGTGATAAACTACCTTTGACTTTCATAACTACTTTTCTCTAATTTTCTCTCATTTCATTTTCTATCAAAATCCTATCAACCAAACACTTTTTCTCCAGCAAATTTTACTTTGATTTCCACTTTATTTGATGAGATTTCCATCACTCATTGATTCCTAATCAATCCTTCAACAAATCCATTTGATTTCTACAATGTATTTTCATGGAAACTTGCCCAAATCAAGGAGAAATCATCTTTTAGAGGTAAGATTGTTCTTCTCCTCTAAATACTCAGTTCTTTACTGAAATTCCCAAGTTGTCAATCCATTATTAAAGTTTTATGAATGGTTTTAATGTTGGAAACAAGAATTTGGCTTAAAACTCAAGATTTTGGAAGAGATCTTGAAGATTTTCGTGGTAATTGATTGGGCTCTGTTTTGAGATTGTTTTCTAATGTATTTTGGATGTTAAATGATGTTAGAAATGAGGTTTTTAAATCCAATCCTGAATAGGTTGTTTTTCCTAAGTTTTTACTTTTGAAAATGGTGGTTTTTGGGGTGAGTTTGGTGTTCTGTTATAGCTGGAGGTATAAGGACTAGTTTAGGGTTGTTTTTGATGTTAATTGATGTTTAGAAATGTTTAGAATTTATAGATCTTGGCTGGGCTTTGTTTTGGGAGAGTTTGGAGGTGATTTCGGTTGTTTTCGGTAGCCGAAATGAGGTTCTTGAGTAGAGCAGCGAGTTGGGTTGTATGGCTGGTGATTTTAATGCATGATGGTGTATTAATCATCTGCTCTTATGTGTTAAAAATAGGGGAGAGTGATCCGGAGGCGATTGAGGTAGTGTTGGAGGTTTCGGACACTTGGGAGGCTTGTCGGCTAGCATAGTGTTGTGTATCGGTGAGTGAGATCGTGATTTCCAGCTTTGGAAGGATTTTGAAAAGAGGTTTGGGAACTTGAATTTAGGCTTGAAATGCCGGTTTAAGTTCGGAAGTAAGTAGAGTGGAATTCTCTCTCAATTGTGCTAGTATTGTTTTGAAAACTATCAAAATGAGTTTTGATGTGATTGATTTGACAATGTGGTTTGATTTGTTGTTTGAGCATGGTTTTAAAGCATGTGAGTTGGTTTTCAACTTGGTTTGAAGAAGGTTGCATGAAATTAATATTCCTTGAGAGTATGTGTTGTTAGTTTGCATCTTAAAGCAATGTTCGACATTTTGGCCTTGAAGGTGTTGCATGCTTTAAAAACAATGAGTGTGTTCATGATTTTAACATGATATATTGTCATAGATGATGTAAAGATTATCGGATATATTGATCGATCAATAGGATGTAGAGTGCACTATAAACTAAAATTCGTACGTGCTCTTGGATTTCATCCCCAAGAGAGAGACCAATGATGGGCATTCCATTGGAGTAGGACTTGGTGAAACATCCAAGCTTTTTGGCAACAAGAGTTATTGCCATGAGACCGATGATGGGCATTCCATCAGAGTAGGACTTGGTGAAACATCCAAGCTTTTTGGAAACAAGAGTTATTGCCATGAGCCCGATGATGGGCATTCCATCGGAGTAGGACTTGGTGAAACATCCAAGTTTTTTGGCAACAAGAGTTATTGCCATGAGACCGATGAGGGGCATACCATCGGGGTAGGACTTGATGAATTACTCAAGCTTTTGGCGAAGGTAGAATCGTCATGATAGTACAGTGTGGTGGAAGCCACCGGAAGATTATGTTCTAGATGGGTGAGTACGGTGATGGTAGATGCCACCGGAAGTGTCTAGTGAGTTGTCCGCATATCCGTGTACAATAGAGTATGTAAATGCCAATATATGAGAATGTGTGTCACATGTACCAATGCTTGAAATGTTTTATGCTATGAGGTTTTCATATGAGATAGTGAAATTATGAAATGCTTTTGTGTAAACAAGCATGGGTGGCTTTGCCATGAGTTTTGCATAGGTTGTATGCATGAGATAGCTAGATAGTACATGTGGTTTTCAAATGGAGATTTGAGTTCATGGAATGCTTTTGAGTAACCCGCGTGTGTGGATTTGTCATGAGTTTTGCATTGGTAGAATGCATCAGATAGATACTTGATACATGAGATTTCAAATGGTGTTTGCTTTGAAATGGTTTTCATGTATAAGAAAGGATGAGTGTGGAATGGAAATGGTTTCCAAGGAAATTGGTTTAAACTTTGCACAAAGCACTATTGCATGAAATGGTTTAAGTGGAAGTTACTGCAAGAATGTTGTTTGGGGTTGAGTTGCTTAATGCATTTGAGTTTAATGTTGATCTTATGTTAAGTAATGCTTAATTTTAAGGTGTTGATGTTTTTATGAGGTTTTCAAACAATACTTGGTTTATAAAGGTGTGATTGCTTTTGAAAAGGGTTTTAAGGTTTGCTACATTGATGGTGTTTTGGTTTTGAGCATTCCTCACTAAGCATTATGTGCTTACGCTCCTTTTTGTCCATCAATGCAGATAAATGAATTTGGGACAGAAAGAAGAAAGGGATTCAAGAAGAGCTCCACTTGAGAAGTATGTTTTGGTTTATAGCTATAGATAATAAAGGCAATGGGGGAGAGTCTTTTACGTTCATGTGTAATGAGATTGCTTATCTTGAGCAAGTTCGGTTTTTGGTTTGATACTTGTTGATGATCATTTTGCGATACTTGGTTCTTCATCTCCATATTTGATATAACTATGTTCTTTGTTTGAAGGTAAGATCATGTGTTGAATCTGATAAATGTGTAGGTGTGCTTAATGCTTGAAATGTATCTAGTCTTTGATGCAATATGATGGTTTCAATGCTTAGTATGTTGTTGATATGTTGTGGAGTGATTTAAAGTATGTTTGTTGGCGTTTTGATGTGAAAAACCAGAAGTTTTTGCTGTTTCTGGGCAGGGTGTATCGAAACACCCTTAGCTGTTTCGAAACGGGTGCCTGAAATGGATTGGGCGTTTCGGAACGACTAGAAGTGTTTCGAAACACTTTGGCTATTGGAAGTGTCTGTTTCGGAACTGGGTTCGGAACATACCCGCGTACCGAAACGGTCAACACCGTTTCGATACGGGCGTTCGAAACTGGTGTTTCGATACGGTTGTCAGTGTTTCGAAACGGGTGACCGTTGGTCGCAAATTTGAATTGCTTTGAAGTCTGCATGCTTTACATTTTTGTCCTGAATGTTGTAATTGCAATTACTTGAGCTTGAGATGTCTTTTTAAGATGAAATTTGGCAGAGAGGCTTGTAATATGAATAATTAAGGTTCGGTAAAACTAAAATCTACAAAGTCCTTATATTTTCCAAAATTTACATTTTGGTCCCTAAATGTGTATTTCTTACAATTGAGTCCTTAAACGTTTTCCGATCGCTGTGGTTTTCTCTTCCATGGTTCTTGAGCATTCACATAGGCTTAATGCGTATCTAGAAAAGATAAAACAAAAAAGGGTCGTTAATCAAGGTTGACTTTGGTTTTCCCCGTGTGATCTTCGTAGTTTAGGTCTAACGGCTAGGCCGGGTTAAGGGGGTTACATTTGCTGGTATCAGAGCTAAGTTGCGAACTTTTGGGGCAACGGTAAGTTTGTGGTAAGTTGTTATGGTAAGTGTTCGACGTTTAATCTATTGTATGGTTGAAAGTTGGTTGAAAAATATGACTTTGAGTGAATTGTTAATGTTTTTATCATGCTTTTTGGTTATGAATCTTCTGTGAGCTAGTGTGGGCATGTATTGGTGGTATGCTGATGTTGTAAGTTGATTTTGAATAATGAAAATGTGATGGGCGTGATGTGTTGATGTTATGTTGTTTGAAGAGAGCATGATTGAAGTTTTGCTGATTGATATGCCGATATTTGTGATATCAATGTTTTATGGATTGTTATGTCGTGTAAAAGGGGAAAAATCGAGATACCCATTGTCTTATTATTATAGCTATGTGTTAGTTCGGAGTTGGAGTCTTGAATCCTTGCTCGAAGCTGGTCTGATCGTTTTGTTTGTTTTGTTATTGTTGCTTTGTTAATAATAGCACAATGGAATCATTGAGAGAGTGGCAATTGGGTACGATGGTTGCTGCTTTAGAGTAGGTTGTTAAGGGGTGGAATTCACCTTCTAGTGGAGGTGTTTCGTTTCAGTCAAGTGTGCTTGGAGTTGAGGTGATAAGGCAGAATGAGAGAGTTGGTTATGTGATGAAGGATTCGTCATTGGTGGGACATGAGAGTTTGTCAAAGCAGCGTTTGCATGATTTTGGGAGCTGTGGAGTATCATGGTTCGACGCCTGAGGCGTTCGAGGCTTGGTTAGCCTGTATAATTCTGATTCTAGATCAGGAAGGGTATGACAACGCTTGTAAGCTGGGAAGTGTTGTCTCGCTAATGCTAGAAGACGCTTGTGCTTGGTGGACATCGGTGTCGGTGGAAACGAATGACCGTGATATAGATTGGGAGTTCTTTGTGTCTGCCTTTAATAGAAGATACGTTGGGGATAGGTTTCCATGGGTTAAACAACGTGGGAGTGTGGGTTCAGTTTGTGATGGTGAGAAAAATGCTAGCAAAAAAGCTGTGGGTACTGACCTTGAGAGTGGTCAGCGTAAGAGGTTACGCGACGGTGGGGTTCGCCTGAACCAAGGTTCTGGTGGTGGTGTTGATGTGGGTCTAGTGCAATATGACCAAGGAGTGATAGTTTGCTTGCCGAAGTGTGGTCGTTGTAGGAGGTGTCATGTTGGAGTTTGTTGGGGTGTTGGAGTTTGTTGGAACTGTGGTTCTAAGGAGCATGTAAAGTGGGATTGTCCTCAAGTAGTGAGATCAGCTTCAGCGCGTGAAAATAGGTCTCAGAAGGGTCGTAAACGTGGCCGAGACAGAGTTCGGAGGTGGCAAGAAAGGCAAGGAGGTGTGAGGTGTTTGGAGGATGGATCTTGTTGGAATTGTAGGTCCGTTGGACATGTGAGATGGAATTGTCTGGAGTTAGCTCGGGGTGGTCAGGGTTCTTTGCAGCAGAGAGATGGTGATGACCTTAAGGTGTTGGTTGATGCTGCGGCTATACGGCCAGAGAATAGTGGTTCTGCGGGGAAGGGAATTTGTCTGTTGGAATTCCGGGGCGATGAGGTGATTACAGGTCATTTCTCTAAGTAATCTTTGTTTGGTTCCGGTTTTGATTTCTTTGTGTAGTGAGTAAAGTCTTATAACTAGCAAGTTTGTGTAGTAGCCGGTGTTGTTTTTTAAAATAACTTTAGAGTGAAGAGGGTATTAGTGGAGTATTTTGTAGTTAGCGAATTGTTAGAGTGGTGGGGCTAGAAAAGTTGGAAATGAGGTAAGAGGTTGTTCTTAGGCGGATTCTGAGGATGTTATTGGTAAGTGTGAACCGACATACATGCACAGTTAAAATCATTTGATTATATATTATACATATGTTGGTACATGCATACATGTGACATGACATTAGAGGTTTTGCATACATATGCACAGGCATTGATAGGGTATGTTGGAGACCATGCATACGAACGTTCACACTTGCTAATAGCTAGTTGGGCCCGATAGTGTTGTGGTAGGATTAGGTTGGTTGGTGGGTTTAAAGTGTTGTTTTGGTACCAGGTGAATGCTAGAAGTAGTAGCAGATAGTAAACATGTTGTCAGTTGCAGTGGGTGTGATCTAGCATGGTGGCGGAAGGAAGGTGTTTAGGTGCTTAAAGATTTTAGCGGTGTGGTGATAAGGAGGTGATTGTTTGGAGTTAGAATCATTTGAGGTGGTTTCGAATAATAGATAAGTGTTGTAGTTTCTTTGTGCTGGGTGATTATTGTAGGATAGTGGATGTGTTTCCGGAGTGTAGAGGTATCTTGCGTTGATAGTTGCAATAAGAGGGTTTTGCTATGTAAGTGATGGTTCGTAGTGACCTTAGGGAAGTTGGAAGGAGGTTATGTTGAAAGTTTTAGGTGAGGTTTGGCTTGGGATGAGTAGAGGTTTCATGGTCTCAATATGTTTGCATGTGGATGGAGTGAGTAGCATCCCGGTAAGATTAGTGTCATAGTTTAAGCTTGATGTGGAAAGGCAATGTAAGTTCAAGGGTCATTGTTGGTTGGTCGGGTTTTTGTGAGAAGGTGGTTGGTTAGTCGTGTACAAGTAAATCTTCCTAAGACAGTTGGGGTAAGTGAAACAACTGTTGAGTTAAGGATAGAGTCTCGTGATGTGGATTTTGGGTGTTGTGTGGGCAGTGTTGATGGGTTGTTAAGTCAGGTGATGGTAACAGATGTGGAAGAATGTTGTCAATACATTAGGAAATGTGAGCAAGCAGTTGATGCTTAAGAAATTTATGCTTGTTGTGGTAATCTTTGGAAGGAGTTGAGTGGTTTTGCAAGGGTTTTAGAAGCAGTGAAGGTTGTGGGTTACATACTGGCTGAAAAATGGATGGGTTGGTGTTACCGTGTGTGTGAGTTTGTTGAAGGAGTTATGAGGTGAGGCGGAGTACGTTGTGAAGGCTTAAGAAGTTCTTCGGGTTGTTGAGGGTCTTGCACAGATTGAAAGTGTGAAAAGCTAAGTTGAGGTTAGTAACCGTGTGTGTTAGAAGTCTTGCACCGTGAGTAGTGGAGTTGGAAATGGGTATAAAGTAAGTTTGATTTGAGGATGTGTTGGTTTCGTTGTGTTTTGGGTTGAGGATGTTTCCGTGGTGGTTAAGTCTCTTGTGATACATTGCGTATTGCTTTGGGAGGTTTGGTACCGTGCTCTCTTCGCAAGTTGAAATTTCGAGGACGAAATTTCCTAAGAGGGGGACAGTTGTAACACCCCAAATTTGGGCCTAGATGTTTCGAGTCTGAACCAGATCGGTCTGGAAAGCGGTTCGAATCTAAAAGGGAGTTTTAGGGAACACCTAGTTCGGGATACTTAAAAAATATAGAAAAATATCTAAAAATCCTCATTTAATATATAAAAGAGAATGGTGAAATCAATTTTACAAAATAAGGTTTGGAAATACTACATTTCGGTGTAGTGACCAAATCGCAGTTTTTGCAAAGTTTAGTAGTGACTTTTTTTGTAAAGGATTGAAACTTTGAATCTTTAAGGAGCTAATTTACCAAAAATATTTCATCAGATTTTTCCTTAATTTGGGTGATTTAATTAATGGTTTAATTAAATAAAATAAAGGTGATAAACTACCTTTGACTTTCACAACTACTTTTCTCTAATTTTCTCTCATTTCATTTTCTCTCAAAATCCTATAAACCAAACACTTTTTCTCCAGCAAATTTTACTTTGATTTCCACTTTATTTGATGAGATTTCCATCACTCATTGATTCCTAATCAATCCTTCAACAAATCCATTTGATTTCTACATTGTATTTTCATGTAAACTTGCCCAAATCAAGGAGAAATCATCTTTTAGAGGTAAGATTGTTCTTCTCCTTTAAATACTCAGTTCTTTACTGAAATTCCCAAGTTGTCAATCCTTTATTAAAGTTTTATGAATGGTTTTACTGTTGGAAACAAGAATTTGGCTTAAAACTCAAGATTTTGGAAGTGATCTTGAAGATTTTCGTGGTAATTGATTGGGCTCTGTTCTGAGATGGTTTTCTAAAGTATTGTGGATGTTAAATGATGTTAGAAATGAGGTTTTATCAATCCAATCCCGAATAGGTTGTTTTTCCTAAGTTTTTACTTGTGAAAATGATGGTTTTTGGGGTGATTTTGGTGTTCTGTTATAGCTGGAGGTATAAGGACTAGTTTAGGGTTGTTTTTGATGTTAATTGATGTTTAGAAATGTTTAGAATTGATTGATCTTGGCTGGGCTTTGTTTTGGGAGAGTTTGGAGGTGATTTCGGTTGTTTTTGGTAGCCGAAATGAGGTTCTTGAGTAGAGCAGCGAGTTGGGTTGTATGGCTGGTGATTTTAATGCATGATGGTGCATTAATCCTCTGCTCTTATGTGTTAAAAACATGGGAGAGTGATCCGGAGGCGATTGAGGTAGCGTTGGAGGTTTCAGACGCTTGGGAGGCTTGTCGGCTAGCATAGTGTTGTCTATCGGTGAGTGAGATCGTGTTTTCCAGCATTGGAACGATTTTGAAAAGAGGTTTGGGAACTTAAATTTAGGCTTGAAACGCCGGTTTAAGTTCGGAAGTAAGTAAAGTGGAATTATCTATCAATTGTGCTATTATTGTTTTGAAAACTATCAAAATGTGTTTTGATGTGATTGATTTGACAATGTGGTTTGATTTGTTGTTTGAGCATGGTTTTAAAGCATGTGAGTTGGTTGTCAACTTGGTTTGAAGAAGGTTGCATGAAATTAATATTCCTTGAGAGTATGTGTTGTTAGTTTGCATCTTAAGGCAATGTTCTACATTTTGGCCTTGAAGGTGTTGCAAGCTTTAAAAACAGTGAGTTTGTTGATGATTTTAACATGATATATTGGCATAGATGATGAAAAGATTGCCAGATATATTGATCGATCAATAGGATGTAGAATGCACTATAAACTAAAATTCGTACGTGCTCTTGGGTTTCATCCCAAAGAGAGAGACAAATGATGGGTATTCCATTGGAGTAGGACTTGGTGAAACATCCAAGCTTTTTGGCAACAAGAGTTATTTCCATGAGACCGATGATGGGCATTCCATCGGAGTAGGGCTTGGTGAAACATCCAAGCTTTTTGGCAACAAGAGTTATTGCCATGAGACCGATGATGGGTATTCCATCAGAGTAGGACTTGGTGAAACATCCAAGCCTTTTGGCAACAAGAGTTATTGCCATGAGACCGATGAGGGGCATACCATCGGGGTAGGACTTGATGAAATACTCAAGCTTTTGGCGAAGGTAGAATCGCCATGAGAGTACGGTGTGGTGGAAGCCACCAGAAGATTATGTTATAGACGGGTGAGTATGGTGATGGTAGATGCCACCGGAAGTGTCTAGTGAGTTGTCCGCATATTCGTGTACAATAGAGTATGTAAATGCCAATATATGAGAATGTGTGTCACATGTACCAATGCTTGAAATGTTTTATGCTATGAGGTTTGCATATGAGATAATGAAATTATGAAATGCTTTTGTGTAAAAAAGCATGGGTGGCTTTGCCATGAGTTTTGCATAGGTTGTATGCATGAGATAGCTAGATGGTACATGTGGTTTTCAAATGGAGATTTGAGTTCATGGAATGCTTTTGAGTAACCCGCATGTGTGGCTTTGCCATGAGTTTTGCATTGGTAGAATGCATGAGATAGAAATTTGATACATGAGATTTCAAATGGTGTTTGCTTTGAAATGGTTTTCATGTATGAGAAAGGATAAGTGTGGAATGGAAATGGTTTCCAAGGAAATTGGTTTAAACTTTGCACAAAGCACTATTGCATGAAATGGTTTAAGTGGAAGTTATTGCAAGAATGTTGTTTGGGGTTGAGTTCCTTAATGAATTTGAGTTTAATGTTGATCTTACGTTAAGTAATGCTTAATTTTAAGGTGTTGATGTTTTTATGAGGTTTTCAAACAATACTTGGTTTATAAAGGTGTGATTGCTTTTGAAAAGGGTTTTAAGGTTTGTTACATTGATGGTGTTTTGGTTTTGAGCATTCCTCACTGAGCATTATGTGCTTACGCTCCTTTTTGTCCATCAATGCATATAAATGAATTTGGGACAACAAGAAGCAAGGGACTCAAGAAGAGCTCCAATTGAGAAGTATGTTTTGGTTTATAGCTATAGATAATAAAGGCAATGGGGGAGAGTCTTTTACGTACATGGGTAATGAGATTGTTTATCTTGAGCAAGTTCGGTTTTTGGTTTGATACTTGTTGATGATCGTTTTGCGATATTTGGTTCTTCATCACCATATTTGATATAACTATGTTCTTTGTTTGAAGGTAAGATCATGTGTTGAATGTGATAAATGAGTAGATGTGCTTAATGCTTGAAATGTATCCAGTCTTTGATGCAATATGATGGTTTTAATGCTTAGTATGTTGTTGATATGTTGTGGAGTGATTTAAAGTATGTTTGTTGGCGTTTTGATGTGAAAAACCAAAAGTTTCTGCTGTTTCTGGGCAGGGTGTATCGAAACACCCTTAGCTGTTTCGAAACGGGTGCCTGAAATGGCCTGGGTGTTTCGGAACGGCTAGAAGTGTTTCGGAACACTTTGGCTACTAGAAGTGTCTGTTTCGAAACTGGATTCGGAACATACCCGTGTACCGAAACGGTCAACACCGTTTCGATACGGGCGTTCGACACTGGTGTTTCGATACGGTTTTCAATGTTTCGAATCTGGTGACTGTTGGTCACAGATTTGAATTGCTTTGAAGTCTGCATGCTTTACATTTTGGTCCTGAAAGTTGTAATTGCAATTACTTGAGCTTGAGATGTCTTTTTAAGATGAAATTTGGCAGAGAGGCTTGTAATATGATTAATTAAGGTTCGGTAAAACTAAAATCTACAAAGTTCTTATATTTTCCAAAATTTACATTTTTGTCCCTAAATTTGTATTTCATACAATTGAGTCCTTAAACGTTTTCCGATCGCTGTGCTTTTCTCTTCCATGGTTCTTGAGCATTCACATAGGCTTAATACGTATCTAGAAAAGATAAAACAAAAAAATGTCGTTAATCAAGGTTGACTTTGGTTTTCCCCGTGTGATCTTCGTAGTTCGGGTCTAACGGCTAGGCCGGGCTAAGGGGGTTACAGATTCCCATTGTGGACACATGTGACAATGCTGTCAATACGGCAACAAGGATGATGCTTGATGCCTCGGCAAATGTCATACTCCTAGACAAGAAACCAGAGGAAGCAATGGAGATCCTAAAAAGGACGGCCAAAAACGACTATCAATTCCCAATTGCCAGGAGAGGAGGAATCAGACGCCAATCCACAATAAACGAAATAGAGTCCTCAGACTCGATTTCAACCCAAATAGCTACCTTGACCAAGTTGGTCATGAACATGCAAAAGTAAAATAATCATCAAGAGGTCAATGTAATGGATTTATTTTGTGAAAACTCTTGAGGTAACCATATTTCTTCTGAATGTCCACAGAATCCAGAGTCGAGCTTAAACTACAATAGAAACAAAAACATGATGTCCAACACCTATAACCCAGCATGGAAGAAACACCTGAACTTCTTATGGAGCAACCCCAACAACGGACTCAATCGAAATAATCAGAATGCTCCAGCTGTGGGATTCTTGCAGAACATGCCTCAGCAATCAATGCCACCACAGCAATCGATGCAGTAGCAGTAGCCTATACAATTTAGTTCTTTGGAAAACAATCTCAATGCTTTTATGTCTCAAACTAGTGCATATATGGCTAACACTGGTAAATTCATAAAAAACTGATGCTTTTATGGACAGGACTGAGATGAGGATGCAAAACCATGAAGCAACCCTAAAGTCATTGGAAACACAAGTCGGACAATTCGCAAAAAACCTGAATTTCAGACCGATGGGAGGATTTCCAAGCGATACTGAAGTCGCTAAGGGAGCAACTCATGAACAGTGCAAAGCAATTAGTACAAAGAGTGGCATACAGTTGAAGGATCCCCGAACCAATGACAAGGAGGAACCCAAACCAAAGAAGCCCACTGCCTCGACAGAATCTGACCACTCTGCCGCGGCAAAGCCTAGCAAAGACAAGGAGATAAACCAGGAGGTTGTGGAACAACCAGATCAGATGCATCAGATTAAATTTCAATGCAAGGAACGGATCGAAGACATTCGAATCCCACCACCATTCTCATGGATGCTAAAGCGTCAAATGCAAGAGTACCAATTCAAGAAGTTCTTAGACATCTTGAAGCAGGTTCACATCAACATACCTTTGGTAGAAGTAATAGAACAAATGTCATACTATGCCAAGTTTCTTAAATACATGGTCTCTAAAGGAACAAGAATTGGGGAATTTGAAACTGTTGTCGCGACTTAAGGATGTATGGCCATGTTACACAACCGAACCCTACCTAAACTTAAAGATCCTGGGAGCTTCACAGTACCTTGCGCAATCGGGAATCACTGCGTGGGGAAGGCATTGTGTGACTTAGGAGCAAGCATAAACTTGATGCCCAAATCCATTTTCCAGAAATTAGGAATTGGAAAGGCTAAACCCACCACAATCATGCTTCAGTTGGCCGACCGATCATATGAGCATCCATATGGAAAAATTGAAGACATACTAGTAAGAGTCGATAATTTTATTTTTCCTACTGACTTCCTTTTCTAAATTGTGAGGCAGATGAGCATGCACCCATCATACTCGGGAGACCATTCCTAGCCACCGGGAGGACCTTGATCAACGTGGAAAAAGGAGATCTAATAATGACGGTAAATGATCAACAAGTCAAAATCAATGTGTTCCAGATCCTCAAATGTGCGGATGGTCAAGAAGAATGTCAAATGATTCAAGCAATCGTTGAATTAAACTTTGACAAAGATGCACCATGTATGGGCAAAAAACTACCTCGGCAATGATTCTAGTTACTGCCTCGGCAATCACTGTGACGACTGCCTCGACAATCATCTTGACAACCTCCCTGACACCTGCCTCGGCACTGACTTGTCTGAATCCGAAGAAGCCAAAGAGACGGAGATTGAGGCATGTAGAGCATTTAGGTGTTCTCCTTTTATGAGCACAAGTGCACACTCTTATCAAGTTATAGTATAAAAGATAGTCTCCCACAGGGATTGGAGCAGCTCCTATGAATGGTTTCCTGCATATAGATTTAGTAAATGTGCAATTAAAGCTCATGATGCGGAAATATAAAAATACAAGTAAAGAAAAAGAGAGTGATGAGAGAGATGATATGGAGAGATTTGGGTGATAGGTTGGGTAAGGCTAGTGTAGCTTAGTAGCCTGTGAACTGAATTGTATAAACTGAGCATGTTTTGTGCTTCCATGATTTGCTGCCTCAACGAGATTACGGGCAGCAAACTACGACCCTGTCACGCGGCCGCAGCAGGTCACCGCCACTGCAGGAGTGTTCTGTCTCGGTAGGTGGAACGGAAAGAAGTCCTGGCGGCAAATCTGGCAGGCATTCCACGTTCGGCAGGATAGTCGACAATGATCCCTCCTATTCCTAGGTTAGGATGCTCGAGATGCTAAGTTGAGGACTAGTGTGGAACCAAATTAGTCAACTCGGTTGGTAATCCCTTTTAGCCGCTGAAACATGTGGACTAGTGTGGAACCAAGTTAGTCATGCCTTTGTAAGTTGTGACAGTGCTTAACCCTTTCGTGAGCCTTGCACTTTCGTGCCCGAAAAATGGATTTTCTCTTCAAATGACTGGTGTAGACTAATTGAACGAATGAAGAACATAGATTAAGAAAACTCAAAATTTTATTAAAAACAACTCAAAACTATACAATTGTTTCCCTCAAACTACTTTACATACACGCGTCTAAACCCTATGAGAGTTGGGTTGCGACCCCCAACATCTCCAACCTATCTAACTATCCCCCCATCTATCATCTCGTCCTCAAATATGCGAAGTGCTATCTGAGATATGCCTATGTGTATGCTTATGCATGCCATATACCCTTACATACATCATGTATATATAGGGCTCTTGACCTAGTTTTGATTCCTCCTTAAACTAGAAGTTCTTAAAGTATATTTACATTAAATACAGACTCCTTTTTGACTTAAATATGGACTCTTTGGCCGCTGCCTTCTTTCACAAGTAAGGATAAGTGCTCCTACTTATTGGTCTTAGATAGGCTCTACCGGCCACTACAAGCTTCAGAAAATTGCAAGGGTGGGCTCATTGGGCTTAGGAAATTGCCCTCTTGAAATCGTGACCCATCTTGGCTAAGTCAGTGTAACTCCTGCTCATGCGGCACTTGGCAACAATGTTGCTTCGGTACCGTCCTTGGCGGCATCTTGAGCTGCTTCAGTACAGCTCCTTTGGTTCCACCTTTCTGTTTTGTCCTGTCCCCTCCTAGCTCTAGCACCTGAAATATAAACTAAACTAAAACAGTATCCTTTCTCAACCAAACATAAAATACTCAATAAAAGCATTGTACAAGAGAAGATATTGTTATAATGCTTGCAATGCACCTAAATATGCCTAAATGAGATTAAGAACAACAATAATAAGGGCAGGAATGTGTACAAATTATAGAACTTATAGACACTCTACACACCCTCAAACTCGAACTATTGCTTGTCCTCAAGCAATGCAACCTAACTAGTAAACCTGCCCTTAGCCAAAAATTAATAGAAACATTAGCATTTAACTTGATTTCTTACCTCAAGGCTATGGCACTTGTTTTTATGTTAGTGATAGGGAATGGCATGAAATAACTTAGGTTTTGACTTTCTTAATGCCAGTGCAGTGTGTGCAGGTCTGTGCTCATGCTTACTATGCTGAAATAATTGAGTTAACAAAGAATTCCTAAAATAATTAAATCACTAGAAAGGACATGAGTTGCTGCCTTTGCAGCACAGTTGGGTACTTTTGTTATCTTTTTCTGATCACAGATTTAAGGGCTTTAGCTCATCACAACTATTCTCTGGGTCTGAGGCTAAGATAGGTGCACTCTACGAAACTCTGAACCCTTTGAATAGAGTCATCTCATGAAGACTTTCATTCACTTTTGTTAATTTATCCGTCACTTGGTTTAGATTCATGGACTTTGATAGCAGCGGAGTGTCCTTACTCATGATCCTTCCTAAAGCCTGTTTCGGGCACCTCTATGGTTTTTAATATTTCTACCTAGAGCCTGTTTTGGGCACCTCTAGGTTTTTTTCATCATTTTTGTTGTGCTGCCCTGTGCTGTCGTGGCGGCAAACTTCTATACAATCAAGAAACTTTTATTAAGTAAGGCAGGTAGTGGTAAACTCAAAATTCAAGCAAAATTTTGGCATTTAACAGACAAGTGTAAAGATAATTGGCAGAAAGAAAAATTTTCTAAGGCTTCTTCATGCTTCTTCCCATAGTTAGATTTAAAATTTTTAGAAAGGTGCGAATATAAGTAGTCGACTAAGCTATCATAGGCACAAGTTTTAAAGCTAAAGATTTCTATTTCATTAAGTGCTATGGGGCAGAATTTACATATGCATATAAATGCTACTAATGAATCTAAAACAAAAAGGACTAATTCCCCCCAAACTCAAGGTTGGCATTGTCCTCAATGCCTCTACAAAAAAAATTAAAAACAACAAAACATAAAAAGAAAAATTAAAAGCATAAAAGAATAAAACATAAAAGGGAATGAAAATAAAATAAAACATAAAAATTAAGAGGAAAAAAAGAGAAAAAATGGTGCTATAAGCTGGGGGAGTTCCCCTCTGTTGTTGCCGTGTCAGAGGAAGATTCCGAGGAGGCAGGCAGGACTAGGCGGTACGTAGCAGATGGTCTTTCTGCTGGGCTCTTCTTCGAGCTACGCGGTGGCTGGATGCGACTGGGGGTGGGATTCTTTGATTGTCTTTCAGCTTCTCCACCTTGGGCTCTGCTGTTGGCCGCTTTTTTCTTTCTGGCTGCCCTTGCCAGTTCGTCGTCAAGGGAGTCTGAAATCTCTATCTCTGAGTAGTCGATGTTCTTGGCAGTGGCCGTTTTGGCTATTGGGGAGGCAGCAATGGTTTCCTCCTCCTTCTCTGATTCTGATGAGGAAGAGAGGTCGTATGGTTGGATAGGGTTTGAAGAGGTTCTTCTCTTGGGGCGGCCCCTCGCTGTCGTTGGCGACAGGAGCAACGACTGGTCTTGGAGTGATATGGATTGGCTTAGAAGCTGCTAACTCTGTGGGAAAGGCGGGAAATTGTGGGTCGACATCTTGATTCTTGTCCAACATGTAGGCCACAAAGGCCTCCTGCACGTCCGCTATATATTTGGTGAATATCACTTGTTTGTGTTCAATCCTCTAGTAGCTTTCCGCTAGGCTACACAGTAAAGGGATCACCTCGGATGGGAAGGCAGCTTCAGTATTGCCTGCTGCGGCTGGGGTGGCGGTAGCTTGGGATGGCGATTGGGCAATGGAAGGTGTGTCTGGCTCTGTGCTATGCATCATCTATTGGCATACCCTTCTTGTCCATCCTTCCTTGGTAGGAAGAATTTTGTCTTTTGGGTGCAGCGGCACGCTAAAATTGGCACACAGGCCAGTGATGAGTGCCGGGAAGAAAAGGGGACCTTTGGCATTTGGCTTGTCTGTGTGGGCGTAGATCTCCTGTATTATTACTTAGCCAACTTTGATTTATCACCCCTTCATGATGCTACAGATAAGGGCGAGTCGCGGCCTGTTCACTGCCGATCCGTGCGAGGTGGGCATCAGGCGGCGCTGGACAAAGTAACTCCAAAGGGCTGCCTCTGGCAGCAAGTCGCGGCGGTTGCCTGACCCATTGTTTTTGCCTGTCAGCCATTTGGTGTTTGGCTTACAAAGCTCCTTATTGATCTTGTTGTAGTCAGTCCCTGTCAGATATGATTCCCATTCTCCGTGCGGGTTGCCGCTAACCTCTATGCTGTAAAAGTCGTTGATCATGTCAGCAGTAAACTTGACACCTTCTCCCCGGACATAGACGAAAGGACTCTCCGGGTTTGGCCGGTGGGCGTAAAACTCTCGCACGTGGTTGTTGTTGATTCCTTCTGGCTATCGTGCGAATCGGTCTCAGCCCATATTGTGGATCCTTTCGAATAGGAAGGGTTCCAACCAAAAATCACCATCAGATTGGGTGTATTGGAAGCCCATCTCCTCCCATAGTTTCCTTTCTATGTAGAACTTATTGTAGGTCTCCTCGACAACAGGTTTCAAGAACCTTTTGTATGAAGTTTTGGAGGTGGTGGCGGGTTGCTGTGATGAGGCCATAGTTTGTGGGATGGTTGTGTTTCCTAAAGAAAGAAAAGAAATAACGTGAAAGAAAGCAAAGAAAATCTTGGAAGCAAAGATTGCAGAAAGAGTTTAGAATAAAGAAGAAAGCAAAGTGAAGAACGGGGGGAGAATAGTTGGCTTTATATAGCCGTTTCTCTCCACTTCCTTGACGGGCACGCTGTCAACGGGCGACAATTATTGTGGCGGGAATAACGGGATTCTTGTCGTTATGTAGATATCTGTTCCGCTCGCTGGGGCAAACTATAGCCGTTGCAGCTAGCCGTTATGCTTATCTGCCTTGGGCTGCCCTGGCCACTAGTTGGGCTTCTCCTTCATTCTTTCATCTTTCTTAATCTTTCTTTCGTCCCTAACTTGAAATAAATTAAATACAAGAATTAACTAAAAGTTAAATCTAATCCTAATGCATAAAAATAAATTAAAGATAAAATTTAAAAAAAAATAAAATTAGGCTATGTCGGGCTGCGCTTTTCCCAAACATAACCACTTCCTGAGGGTCTTTGTGTTTGGCTATTCATCTGGGCATGTCCTTCCCCTCCTCAGGTGGATGTTGTTGCCAACCTTGCTGCCCTGGCGGGACATAAACCAAGAAAATAAAGAGGCGTTTTTAAGCAAATAATGAAAAGAGATTTAATGTGCAAAAACTAAATAGGAGTGCAAAAATTCAAACGTTGTTGCTGTTGCCAATCCCCGGCAATGGCGCCAAAAACATGTAGAGAGTTTAGATGTTCTCCTTTTATGAGCGCGAGTGCACATTCTTGTCAAGTTATAGTATAAAAGATATCGTCTTCCACAGGGATTGGAGCAGCTACTATGAATGGTTTCCTGCACAAAGATTTAGTAAATGCGCAATTAAATCTCATGATGTGGAAATATAAAAACACAAGTAAAGATAAATATAAGGATGAGAGAGATGATCGGGAGAGGTTTGAGCGATAGGTTGGGTAAGGCAAGTGTAGCTTAGTAGCCTGTGGACTGCATTGTATAAGCTGAGCATGTTTTGTGCTGCCATGATTTGTTGCCTCGGTGGGATGGCGGGTGGCAAACTACGACCCTGACATGCGGCCGCAGCAGGTCACCGCCACTACAGGAGTGTTCTGTCTCGGTAGGTGGAACGGAAAGAAGTCCTGGCGGCAAATCTGGCAGACATTCCACGTTCGGCAGGATAGTCGACAGTGATCCCTCCTATTCCTAGGTTAGGATGCTCGAGATGCTAAGTTGAGGACTAGTGTGGAACCAAATTAGTCAACTCGGTTGGTAATCCCTTTTAGCCGCTGAAACTTGTGGACTAGTGTGGAACCAAGTTAGTCATGCCTTTGTAAGTTGTGATCGTGCTTAACCCTTTCGTGAGCCTTGCACTTTCATGCCCGATGGATTTTCTCTTCAATTGACTAGTTTAGACTAATTGAATGAATGAAGAACATAGATTATGAAAACTCCGAATTTTATTGAAAACAACTCAAAACTATACAACCGTTTCCCTCAAACTACTTTACATACATGCGTCTAAACCCTAGGAGAGTTGGGTCGCGACCCCCAACATCTCCAACCTATCTAACTATCCCCCCATCTATCCTCTCGTCCTTAGATATGCAAAGTGCTATCCGAGATATACCTATGTGTATGCATATGTATGCCTCTATACCCTTAAATAAATCGGGTATATATAGGGCTCTTGACCTAGGTTTGAGTCCTCCTTAAAGCAGAAGTTCTTAAAGTATATTTACACTAAATACAGACTCCTTTTTGACTTAAATATGGTCTCTTTGGACGTTGCCTTCTTTTGCAAGTAAGGATAAGTGCTCCTACTTATCGGTCTTGGATAAACTCTACCGGCCGCTACAGGTTTCAGAAAATTGCAAGACCGGGCTCATTGGGCTTAGGAAATTGCACTCTTGAAATCGCGACCCATCCTGGCTAAGTCGGTCTAACTCCTGCCAAGACGACACTTGGCGGCAATGCTGCTTCGGCAGCGTCCTTGGCGGCATCTTGAGCTGCTTCAGTACAGCTCCTTTGGTTCCAGCCTTCTGTTTTGTCCTGTCCTCTTCTCTCCTCTCCAAGCTCTAGCACTTGAAAATATAAACTAAACTAAATAATAACTTTTCTCAACCAAACATAAAATATTTAATAAAAGCACGGTACAAGAGAAGATACAATTATAATACATGCAATGCACCTAAATATGCCTAAATGAGCTTAAGAACAACAATAATAAGGGCATGAATGTTTACAAAATGTAGAACTTGTGGACACTCTACAAGGACAAGAGGAAGCCTACTGGATAGCATCTCGTCCAAGTAAGTATTTCGAACCCCTCAATTACTCTGGAGAGGAAAGAAAGGTTGAAAAGCCTTCTATCGAGCAATCACCGATTCTTGAATTAAAATAGTTGCCTGAACAATTAAAATATGTTTATTTAGGAACAAAAACTGATCAACATGTTGCGGTACCACAAGAGGGCAATGGGGTGCACAATTGCCGATTTGAAGGGAATAAGCCCAGCGGTATGCATGCACAAAACCCTTTTAGAGGATGATAACAAACATACCATTGAGGCTCAACGAAGGCTTAACCATGCTAGCTTGATGTCAGAATCATCTACCCTATCTTGGACAGCACGTGGGTAAGCTCGGTACAATGTGTACCAAAGAAAGGTGGAATAATGGTGATAACCAATGAGAACAACGAGTTAATCCCAACTAGGACTGTGATCGGTTTGAGGGTTTGTATGGATTATCGCAAGTTGAACAAAGCTACTTGAAAAGATCATTTTCCTTTACCATTTATTAACCAAATGCTTGATCGACTTGTAGGTAAACTATTTTACTATTTTCTTGATGGTTATTCAGGTTACAATCAGATTGCCATAGCACCATGTGACCAGGAAAAGACCACCTTTACATGCCCATACATCATATATGCATTTAGAAGGATGCCATTCGGGCTTTGTAATGCCCCGACAACCTTCCAAAGATGCATGATGGCAATTTTCTCCCACATGGTGGAAGATTTCCTGGAGATCTTTATGGACGATTTCTCAGTATTTGGCGATGAATTTGACAATTGCCTCGACAATTTGGAAAGGTATATGACCTTTGACTTCAATGAGAAATGCATTGAAGCATTCGAAACACTGAAGCAAAAACTTGTGTCCGCACCAATCGTAGTCCCACTAGACTAGACATTGCTCTTCGAGCTCATGTATGACACAAGTGATTATGTCGTCGGTGCAGTTCTTGGTCAAAGGAAAGAAAAAATCTTTCATTTGATCTACTATGCTAGTAAAACACTCAACGAGGCCCAAGTCAACTACACTACCACTGAAAAGGAGTTACTAGTCGTAGTTTTTGCCTTTGACAAGTTTCGATCATACTTAATCGGAACCAAGGTGACAGTTCACACAGACCATTAGGCGACAAAATACCTATTTTCCAAGAAAGATGCAAAGCACAAATTGATTCGATGGATTCTTCTGCTACAAGAATTCCATGTCGACATCAAGGACAGAAAGGGAACGGAAAATCAAGTTGCCAACCACCTGTCACGACTAGAACAAGAAAGAGAAGACACCACATGCACAGAAATATATGATGCATTCTCAGATGAGCAGCTCTTCACTACCGACACCGATGCTGCGGTAGAGACTGAACTTACTACCCTAGCGGCAACTGACATCATGGCCTTTGCAATTTTAGAGTGCATTACCTCGACAATACCCTTGACAGTGATTTTTGCCACACAAACACCTTTGTATGCTGATCTTGTCATTTTTTTAGTTAGTGGTGTATTACCTTATAACCTTAACCATCAAGGAAAGAAGAGGTTCCAACATGATGCTAAGCATTACTTTTGGGACGAGCCTCTTTTGTTTAAACAATGTGCAGATCGGGTTATAAGGAGATGTGTCCCTGAAAAAGAACAAAGAGAGGTGCTTCATCAATTCCATTCTTCACCATATGGAGGACACTTTAGAGGAACCAGAACCGCAGCCAAGGTACTACGGTCAGGATTCTATTGGCCGACACAGTACAAAGATGCCCAGGCGTTTTGTATGCAATGTGATCGATGTCAGCAAACCGACAATAATTCAAGACGAAACGAGATGCCCTTGCAATACATCCTGAAAGTCGAGTTGTTCGATGTTTGGGGAATTGATTTCATGGGGCCTTTCCCATCTTCATGTGGGAATCTCTACATTCTTCTAGTCGTTGACTATGTGTCAAAGTGGGTCAAAGTCGTTGCCACCCCAAACAATGACTCCAAAACAGTTCAGAAATTCTTGCAAAAACACATATTCACACGGTTTGGAGTACCAAGAGCTATCATTAGTGACGAGGGCAAACACTTTGATAACAAGCTAATTGCCGCGACATCGAAGAAATTTGGGGTTACTCATAAGCTTGCCACATCATATCACCCACAGACCAATGGGCAGGCTGAGATATCAAATAGAGAGCTAAAGACAATTCTTGAAAAGGTGGTTAACCCATCTCGAAAGGATTGGTCCCTTCGACTTAATGATGCATTATGAGCCAATCGAACAGCGTTTAAAACCCCATTCGGAATGTCCCCATATCGACATGTGTATGGAAAAACTTGCCATCTACTAGTTAAGATGGAGCACAAGGCATAATGGGCGATAAAGACGGTGAATATGGACTGGGAAAATGCTGGACATAAATGACTCCTAGACCTCAATGAAATAGAGGAGTTTTGAGCCCTGGCGTACGATAACGCACAAATCTAGATGGAGAAAACAAAACGTTGGAATGATTGGAAGCTACTACCGTGGCAATTTCTGCCCGGGCAGTTAGTACTACTCTTTAATTCTAGACTACAGTTGTTCCCAGGAAAACTCCGGTCAAGATGGTCTAGACCGTTTGAAGAGGTCAAAGTATTTCCCCATGGAGCTATAACATTCAAATCGACCAAATATGGGCACAAATTCAAAGTGAACAGACAAAAGCTGAAGTACTATACTGCCCAGCATGTCTTGAGGGGCAAGTAAGTGATCACTTTAGGAGATGCATCCCCATGCACTCCTTTAGTGTCTTAACCTTTTCTCCTTCTTTTATTTGTATTTTTTTATTTTTCACATCTTTAATTTTTGTTTAGGAATAAGATGTTATTTTAATTTGATGTTATTTATTTTAATTTTTAGGAAGGAGATCAAGAAATAAAGGAAGAGTTGGGCTCACATTCCCCTGCCCACACAGCAAATAGACGCCAACGGCTAGTGTGAGGAGTCCCTTGCCAGCACGACATGTTCTGCCCAACGGCATACAAGCCGCAACGGCTAATTCAATGGGCATACAAGCTGCAACGGCTAGTTTAACGACTATCAGCCGCAACGGCTATGTAACAGGATTCTTGTCGAGCAAACATTTAATGTCGCAACGGAATTATTATGTCAAGATCTATATAAACCCCTCCCCCACTCAACTTTCCGCCACCAACCCTTCTCTTCACTAATCCTGATTTCATAAAAATTCTTGCAATTTCTTTTCTTTGCTTTCGTTTACGTTCCTCACAACTACTTTCAGATGGCACCAAAACTTCACAAAGGAGAAAGCTTGAGACACACCAAGGAACTAGCGTACAAGAGATTTGCACCACCGAAGGTGGAACGCCGATTCAACAAATATTTCATTGGACGGTAAGTGTAGGAAGAACAAGGCTTCAATAATTCCGACTCTGCCTCCGACTTTGGCCTCGATCACTTCATCTTCAACAAAATTGCTTATCAAAAGTGGCAAATCTTTTTCCACGAACCGGAGCCGGTTAACATCACATGGGTGAGAGAGTACTATGCCCACTCCTCAAATCCCAACAATCTTTTTGTTCATGTTAGAGGAACGACTATCCCCATAGATCCCGATTTGATCAATCAATATTACGGCATTCGTGTGGAGAAAGATGAACACAAGGCATTCCAAGCACAGCTCACAGACGCAGATTACGATGTAATCAAAGCGGAGCTCTGCACTATCGGCACGGCATGGAATGTCGGGGCACATAAGGGGACGGTAAACCGACGAAGGCTTCAGCGCGTGGCAAAACTCTGGAATATTTTTGTAAAACGCTAGCTTATGGCTCCCTCTCATAACAGTATTGTAGACAAATCTAGGCTAGCACTTATACACTCCATTTTGCATGATAGAACTATTAATGTGGGTAACATAATTTGTGATGAGATGTACTAGTGCAGATAACCAAAACAGAGATGGTCTCTACACCAGTACAAGGAACTGTTGCGGTGGCATCCTCGGGAAACATCCTAGAAACGCCTGCACTCTATGTAACCCCCTTAGCCCGGTCTAGACGGTTGACCCTAACCGAGGTGGTTACACGGGAAAACTGAAGCCAACTCGTTAAAGTTAACTCCGATTGACGACCCTTTTTTTATTTTATCTTTTCTAAATGCAATATTAATCTTATGTGACCACCCAAAATCATAGGAAGAAAAGGCACAATGATCAGAATTCAATTAGGGGTTTAATTGCACAAATTAGACATTTAGGGACCAAAATGTAAATTTTGTAAATTACAAGGACCTCGCAAATTTAAGGGTTACCAATATTCAATTAGTCCTATATCATGCCACTATGTCAAATATTAACTCAATCAGACATTCCAAACTCATTCAATTGCGTTCATAAACATTAGGGATTAAAATGTAAGAAACAAGAACCTGAAACAGTTCAAAATCCAGACCAACGGTCGGGTGTTTCGAAACGCTAAACCCTGTATCGGAACGGTCGTATCGAAACTGAGTTGACCATTTCGGTACTCGAATGCGTTCCGAGACCCGTATCGAAACATTACTTTCCAATAGCTAAAGCGTTTCGGAACGTTCTTACCCGTTCCGAAACCTGATGACCATTTCAGGCCACCGTTTCGAAATAGATAAGAGCGTTTCGATACGCCCAGCCCTGCAACTAAAAACTTTGCTGGTTTTTCACACCCAAACACATCCGGGAATGTTCCAAATCATACCACAACAAACTAACAACATGTTTAAGCATCAATGACAGATATTACGAAGTATGACCCAAAACCTAGCATCAAACATACATGCATAAGTTCTAAAGGCATGCCTCCTAGTCATGAAAGCCATACGAAAGTCACAAACCACAAACCAAACCATAAAGGACATTTACAAACCACTTATACCATAATAAACTTGCAACAACCACAGGGAGTTCAAAATTTACATCTCCCAAAACTAACCATAGATCCCCATTGCCAATTATCATTACTAATGTACACATAAAACGTCACCATACTTGAGCTTTTCAAGTCCTTGGAAATCCTTAGCCTCCTTGCTGCCTGAAAGTTTCTCAATTATCTGCATTGTTGGTAAAAGAGAGCGTAAGCACATTTGCTTAGTGAGGCAAGCTCTAAGAAAAACACACACAACAATGCAACTTTAAAACTCTATCTCAAAAACCATTTTCTACGAAATGCTCTTTCTATCTCATGCTTGAAAACCATTTCAAAGAAATTCTCCATTTGAAAATCACATGTACCATCAATCTATTTCATGCATTCATCTAATGCAAATCTCATAGCAAAGCTATACTCATGCTTGATACATAAAAGCATTTCATAAACCTCAAACCTCTTATGCATATCTCATAGCATAAAAACATTTCAACATAGGTACATGTGAACCAAATACAATTTCATATATTGGCATTTCATATTACATCTTTACTCGGATACGCGGATTAGCTTGACATAAAGTCAAGTCCTACCCCAGTGGAATCTCACATCACCGGACTCTCATGGCGGTATTTCTCTTCGCCACAAAGCTTGGGTGTTTCACCAAGACCTACCCCGATGGTATCTCCCATCATCGGATTCTCACTTTGGATCGGGATGGCACTACCCCCATTGCCCGACTCCAAAGAGCATGTACAAATTTTAGTTTATAGTGTACTTTTATCCTATTGGTCGACCAATTATATCCGATACTTATCTCATCATTTATGCCAATATATTACATTATAATCATCATCTCACCTACTGTTTTGATGCAACATTTCTCAAATCATTCTCTTCTCATTTCAAAACCACAATTCATGCATTTCATCTAGTCAAAATCTCAAAACTCTTTTCATAGACATGCTATCTCATGGGATCAATACATAACATCTTTCATGTTATAAATCATGCATAAAACAGTAGGAATTTGTCTAACACAAATCAAGAGCATGTTAAAAGCATTTAGGGGCATCAACCACATACCGAGAGCAAATATAGCCATACTTACTTCCGGACTTAGGATGGTGTTTCAGACCAAACCTAAATCCCCAAACCTTGTTTCCTATTCCCTCAAGGACTTCTAAAACCATTCGCACTCACCGATTACGTTTCGCTTGCTTGCCGAAACGATTCCTAGGCTTCCGGCACTTTCGGATGAACACCAAAAGCGTCTGAAGATGTCTCCCCTGATCATTACACATAAGAGCAGAGGATTAATGAATCATCATGCATTGAAATCACCAGCTACTCATTCAAACTCGCTGCACTACTCAAAAACACCATTTCGGCTATCCGAAATAACCGAAATCACCTCCAAACTTTCCCAAATCAAATTCCAGCCAAGATATATCAATTCTAATCATTTCTAAACCTCAAACAACACCAAAAATCATCACAAACACGTCCTTATACCTCCAACAATAGCAGATCAAAAAAACCACCCCAAAAACCACAAATCTAACATGTAAAACTTAGGATCCCAAGCCTATTCGAGATTCATTTATTAAAACCTCAATCTCAACACCAAATATCATCCAAAACATGTTAAAAATCAACCTCAAAACAGAGTTTAACTCAGAAATACGAAAATCATAAAAATCACCTAAACCCTAAACCATGAATTTAACAACCATTTCTTGATTTTAAGATTAAAACAACTTAAAGATCATTAAAAAAGGATTGATAACTTGGGAATTTCAGTAAAGAACTGATCATTAGAGGAGAAGGATGGAGCTTAACTCTAATGGCTAATTTCTTCTCAATTTGGGCAAGATTTCTTGAAAATCCAAAGTGAAAACAAAAGCTTTTAATGAAGTAAAGATTGGAAATCATTGGGAGAATGAAATCTCAGCAAAAGAGACGAAAACCAGAGATTAATTGGTGAGGTAAATGTGTTTGGCTGAGTGGAAGTTGAGAGAAAATGAAAAGAGGGAAAAATTATCGTAAAGTAGTTATGAAAAGTCAAAATAGAATTTCTCTCCTAATTCCTTTAATTAAATCATTATTAAAACTCCCAAATTAAAGAGAAATATGATGACAAACAATTTGGTAAAATTAGCTCCTTAAAGATTCAAAGTTTCAATCCTTTACAAAACAGTCACTAGTCAACTTTTGCAAAAACTGCAATTTGGTCACTACACCAAAATGTAATATTTCAAAATCACATTTTGTAAAATTGATTTCCCCATAACCATTTATATAATAAATGATGATTTTTAGTTATTTTTCTATATTTTTAAAGCATCCCGAACTAGGTGTTCCCTAAACCTACCTTAAATATTCGAATCTTTCCAGACCGGTCCGATTCAACATCAAAACTTCTAGGCCCAAAACCAGGGCGTTACAACTCTCCCCCACTTAAGAAATTTCTTCCTCGAAATTTACTTGATGGAAAAAGGTAAGGAAATTGCTTCTTCATGTCATCCATCCTTTCCCACGTGGCTTCCTCAACGCCATGATGTCTCCACAAGACCTTGACCAGCTCGATAGTCTTACCCCGGAGAACCTTACTCTCCGTATCCATAATCTCAACGGGTTCCTCATCATACGTCAGGTCTGGGCTCAACTCCACCTCTTCTACAGGAATAACATGCGACAGACCGACATTATCCGATGTGGGTTCAGCTCCACGATGTAGACATACCCAAAACCTTGCTGTGAACCTCGGATCTCTATCCAACACTATAGATTTTGGCACTCCATGCAATAGTACAATCTTAGCAATGTACAACTCAGCTAGCTTATCCAAGGTATATGTAGTATGCACAAGCAAGAAATGTACACACTTCGTAAGGCGATCCACAATCACCCAAACAAAATTCTTCTTCGATGGTGACAACGGCAAACCAAACACGAAGTCCATAGTAATCCTCTCCCATTTCCATTCTAGGATTCTCAACAGCTGCAACAACCCAGAAGGAACATGATGTTCAGCCTTAACCCGCTGACAAACCATGCATTTGCTAACAAACTCAGCGACATCTTTATTCAATCTCACCCAATAGTACTCATCTTTCAAATCACGATGCATCTTCGTACTACCAGGGTGCATAGCAAAAGGACTACTATGAGCTTCAGTCAAGATAGTGCGCCTTAACTCAACATCATTCGGCACCACTATCCGACTCCCAAAACATAAAACACCATCATCACTGAAACAGAAATCTAAAGGCCTTCCTTCTGCGATGTCCTGAACATGTGGTACCAGAGAATCATCCAGCAACTGTTTATCCTTTATCAACTGAACCAAAGATGGTTTCACTTGCAACTCCGCAACAAGACCACCATCTCGCGATATGCTCAAGCTAGCAAACATCGCCCTCAGTTCTACCGCCACTTTTCTGCTCAAAGCATCGGCCACAACATTTGCCTTCCCCGGATGATACTCGATCGTTAGATCGTAATCCTTAAGCAACTCCACTCAGCATCGTTGCCTAAGATTCAACTCCTTCTGAGACATAAGGTACTTCAAACTCTTATGATCCGTGTACACAGTACACCTCTCCCCATATAGATAATGTCTCCAAATTTTTAAAGCAAAAACCACTGCCACCAACTCAATGTCATGCGTAGGGTAATTACGCTCATGCACTTTCAACTGTCGTGATGCATAAGCCACTACCCTACCCTCTTGCATTAGCACACACCCCAAACCAACATAGGATGTGTCACTATACACCACAAACTCTTTTCCTGACTCAGGTTGAACCAAGATAGGAGCTTGCGTCAAAGCTTCCTTTAGCTTCTCAAAAGCTTGTTGTCTAGCTTCCATCCACTCAAACTTCACATCTTTTTGCAATAACTTCGTCAAAGGGGCAGCAATCTTAGAAAATCCATCCACAAACCTTCGGTAGTAATCCGCCAACCCAAGGAAACTACGACTTCATGAACAGACCTAGGAGGCTTCCAATTCACCACTACCTCAATTTTTTGAGGATCAACACGAATCCCTTCAGCCCGAAACCACATGGCCAAGAAAGACAACCTCCTTCAACCAAAACTCACATTTACTCAGCTTAGCATAAAGCTGATCCTCTAGCAGCACTTGTAAAACGATCCTCAAATGTTCCTCATGTTCCTCCTCGGTACTAGAGTACACAAGGATATCGTCGTTGAACACCACAACAAACTTATCCAAAAACTCATGAAACACCATGTTCATCATGTCCATGAAAGCAGCAGGAGCATTCGCCAATCCGAACGGCATCACTAGAAATTCATAATGTCCATATCTCGTTCGAAAAGCTTTCTTCGGCACATCCACATCCTTAACCTTCAACTGATAATATCCTGACCGTAAATCTATCTTTGAGAACACAGCCGCTCCTCGAAACTGATCGAAAAGATCATCAATCCTTGGTAAAGGATACTTATTCTTAATGGTCAACTTATTCAGCTAACGATAATCAATGCACATTCTCATAGTGCCATCTTTCTTCTTAACAAATAAAACCGGTGCACCCCAAGGTGACACATTAGGTCGAATAAAGCCCCGATCCAGCAACTCCTGAAGTTGCGTCTTCAGCTCCTTTAACTCCTTTGGTGTCATTCGATAGGGAGAATGGACACTGGAGTTGTGTTCTCATACAACTCAATTCCGAACTCAACCTCTCGACTAGGCGACAATCTAGGTAGTTCCTCCAGAAACACCTCAGGGAATTCACACACGGTCCTTATATCCTGCACATGAACCTCCTTTTTACAAGGATTCATAACAAAGGCTAGATAAGCCTCTCATCCCTGATGCAACATCCGGCTTGCTTCAAGCGTCGACACCATGTTAGATAGGAATTTCACATTTTCTACCACCACCACAACTTCATAATCATCCGCAAGTTTCAGCGAAACTCACTTATTTTCAAAATCCACAATGGCCCTTTGCTCAACAAGCCAATCTATACCAAGGATTACATCGAATCCATAAAATGGCAATTCCATAAGATCAACTAAAAACACATGGTCTTGCACCTTTAAGGGACGTCTCTTATACAATCTCTTTGTTACAACCGTCTCACAAAAAGAACTAGTCACACGCATACCCACATCCAAAGACTCAACAGGCAAACCAAGCATTTGGGCATGTTCACGTAATATGTACGAGTGTGTAGATCCAGAATTAATCAAAGAAAGTAATGACAAAGACTACAAAGTAAAGGTACCTGCGATCACGTCCGTGTCATTCCTCCCCTCACGATGGGCATACACTCTGGCCTGACCACCACCTTTAGGCTGAACAGCCACCACATGTGCTACATTTCTCGCACCATCGTCTTTGCGCTAAAAGTTGCCACGGCCGCGCCCACGACCTCTTTGTGGCTCAGCTGCTCTCACTAGAGCCTTACCCTCCCTCATCGGCTGCGGACAATCCCTTTTCATGTGCCCACGATTACCACAATTCCAGCACGTACCCAGGTTTCCCCAGCACTCACCAATGTGTCTCCTACCACACTGATTACACTCAGGTGTCCGTATGAAATAATTCGGCCCTTCTTGACCTCTTCCAGGGTTACCTGCCCCACGTCTCGCATCCGTGTGTGACCTTCTATCCTTGGGTCTCTTGAACCGATCTCTTCCAAGATCATGATCCGTAGGTCGCTTTCCTGAGCAAGACCCTCTTGCTCGACTGGCTAGTCTGAGATTCAACTCAATATCCTTGGTTCGGGTGACCAAGACATCAAAATCAGTGTAGTCTGCTGCGAGCATATATGTTTTTACATTAGCCACAAACCCATATCAGAATCGTTCGCATCTCTCCCGTTCACTAGGGATCAGCTCGGGTGCATACTGGCTAAGGAGTACAAACTGAACCTCATACTCCGCCACCGACATACTTCCTTGCATTTGGGACATGAACTCCCTCTTTTCCTCATCCAGATAGCGGACTCCCAAGTACTTCAACTTGAACGCATTAAAAAAGAACGTCCAAGATACCTCAGCCTCATCTAAGCCAGCAATTGTGGTCGTCCACCACGTATAGGCATCACCATGCAACAAAGATACAATACACCCCAATTTCTGGACATCATTATAGTTCATTTGTCCAAGGATTCTCTTGGTACTCTCCAACCAAGACTCGGAACCCTCAGGGGTCAGCCCCCTAAACTCAGTCCCTCCTAAGCTACGGAGTCGCTCTAGAGGCAAACTCGCACTAGTACCAGCCTGAGGTGCAGCCACATGAACTCCAGCTACTGTCTCCCGAAAAGTTCCAACAATAGCTTGTATTAACATTGGCATATCAAGAGTAGCTTGCCCTTGTACTCCCTCGGATCCAACAACCCCTACTCTGGCTCCCGCAGCACCGACCCTCGCTCCACCACCACCGGGTGGTCCACTAGGAGGAGAAGGCGGTAGATTGTCAACACGCTCGTCATTCTCATTTTCAGCCGTAGTACGCGCATTTATTCTAAGCTCTCTACGTGGCCCCAATTGAAGACAATGCAACTATCTAAATGCAATAAATTTCAATTAGGCAATATATGACAAGGAATCCAAGTACTCAAGCTCATTTTCAAAACTATTATTTCCAATAGTAATGATATGGTAATGAGATCCCCAACTATACCCCAAACATAGCATAGCATCACAAATTCATCTCATTCCACCATCTTGCATGCATTACATCTCATTAGAGCTAGAACGTCAAACAATCACACAACATGCCTTCACAAAAAGTTATAACCATTCATATTCACACCCATTAACCACTTATCACGCCCCAAATATTCGCAAACCTGGCTCTGATACCAACAAATGTAACCCCCCTTAGCCTGGTCTAGACGGTTGACCCGAATCGAGGTGATTACACGAGAATTTCAGTAAAGAACTGATCATTAGAGGAGAAGCACAAAGCTTACCTCTAATGGCTGATTTCTCCTCAATTTGGGCAAGATTTCTTGAAATTCCAAAGTGAAAACAAAAGGTTTTAATGAAGTAAAGATTGGAAATCCTTAGGAGAATGAAATCTCAGCAAAGAGATGAAAACCAGAGATTATTTGGCGAGGGAAATGTGTTTGGCTGAGTGGAAGTTGAGAGAAAATGAAAAGAGGGAAAAAGTATCGTATAGTAGTTATGAAAAGTCAAAATAGAATTTCTCTCTTAACTCCTTTAATTAAATCATTATTAAAACTCCCAAATTAAAGAGAAATCTGATGAAAAACAATTTGGTAAAATTAGCTCCTTAAAGATTCAAAGTTTCAATCCTTTACAAAACAGTCACTAGTCAACTTTTGCAAAAACTGCAATTTGGTCACTACACAAAAATGTAATATTTCCAAATCACATTTTGTAAAATTGTTTTCACCATAACTATTTATATAATAAATGAGGAATTTTAGTTATTTTTCTATATTTTTAAAGCATCCCGAACTAGGTGTTCCCTAAACCTACCTTAAAGATTCGAATCGTTCCAGACCGGTCTGATTCAACATCAAAACTTCTAGGCCCAAAACCAGGGCGTTACACTCTCTACCTCGGTAGTGACCCTTGAGCATATTGCCCGAAAGGCTGAGGAGATGGGCCGAAGGCAGAGATAGTTTATGCAATTCACGATGGACTTCACAATTTCAATCACCCAAGTGCTCAATGAGAAGTTCCTGTAGATCATTGTGTCATTCCCGCCATTCCCTGCCGACCTCACTACCGAGGCAGTCCCAGATACCCCTGCCGCAGCAATGCCCACCTTTTCTTCCTTAGCATCACCACTCGCTGACCCTCCGATGAATTAGCCGATCCACATCGAGTCCTTGTCAGAATGGTCCGACACCATGCACTCCCTCCTCTAAAAATTTGACAAAGCCACCTCTCAATCACTCAAGCGCAAGGCAACAACAACCGAGGAGATTTTCCTTGACATGGACGATGAATAAGAAGTGACCACTCAAGCGAAGCCAACTCCTCCGACGCGCACCCAACCACCGAGATCAACCAAAAAGATTAAGACAAAGACCAAGAGAAAGGTCATAATTCCCGATGAAGAGGAGGACTCCTCCGAGTACCCAGAAATCTAGTTTTTCTTTCTTCTCTTGCCTTTTATTTTGCTCTTATATTTTGTGATATGTATTGATGCATTGAGGGCAATGCTTGTCTTGAGTTTGGGGGGGTGTAGGTCACTGCCGAGGCAACTACTGTCGCGATAGTCTATTATCTTAAAGAAATGTAGCTTTTCTTTAAATGAGTAATACTTGCCTAGTTCTTTAATTTGACTTAGAATTGCCGAGACTTACAAAACTCTTCCAGTGATAAAAACTACCTTAGCACTTCAAAATACTTTTTAAAGGTTAGGATGACTATTAGGAAACACTTAGAATCATACTATGGGGGATGAAAACGAAAATATACTTTTGTGAATTGTATGATTTAAGGAGTTCTAGGACACTTAGGACATAGACTTGCGTAGAAAGAAAATTTTGGGTAAGAAGTTAGAGATGCCTAACACTTGCTCTAGCTCAAGGAAGCCCTAGAGGTGCCTGAAACTGACTCTAGGCTAATCACTATAAGTGCTCGAAATTGGCTCTAGTCGGTGAAATTGCTTAAAAAAATTAAAAATTTACCCAAGGTAAGTAGGTTAATGCTTAAGTGTTTAATTAGAACACGGATAATCATCTTGTTCACAAGACATGTACACACTCACTAGCATCATAGTTTGATTCCGAGTAACTCCTTTAGTCATCCCAAAAATTTAATCATGTATTTTCAAGTGCTAGGTTATGGGGAAGAAGGTGAGTTGAAGCAATCTTTATGAAGATTAAGGACTTGGGCGAGTAAGTATTTTCTCTACTAGTTGCATTGCTCGAGGACAAGCAATAGTTCGAGTTTGGGGGTGTGTTAAGTGTTTAAAAGTACTATCTTTTTAACTTTTTTCTATGACAATTATTTCTAAATCTACACCCATTGGAATCATATTGAAACCCTCTATGCATCAATCATATTGATCTAAACTTTATTGTGCTTGATCCTTATATTTAGTTTATCTGGTGAAAAAGATGCTACTTATGCGCGTGTTTGGTGCAAATGCAGATTTTGTCACTCCCTGCCCGGGCAACTACTGTCGCGGCAATGAAGAAAAGAGAGGAGCGGAGCAGAATTATCACTCGACGGTCCAGATCAAGCTAGCTTCGGAAAGACAGTTTCTACTAAAGGAAGCTGAACCATGGGACAGAGCCCTACTGAGCGAAAAAGACAGACAGACTGTTGACGAGGCAATGACCTGTCACACTCGACAATGGAGAAAATATGCAAAGTGGAGCACGTTTTGAAGAGCGTGAAAAGCTGAATTTTTCTATGCACTTTGTATGAGGGTCAGACAGCGAGAAGACCATGGAAATGCCGAAGGAAGGTCAAGAGAAGATTTCACGCCAATGGAGGATTTTTAGGAAGAAAGATATAATACTTTAAAGGAAGACCTTTTCTTTTAATGTGCTTAATTCAAACTTAACTTCCTCCTCAAGAAAGACTTGACCTCAACCTCCTCTATAAATATGAAGCAAAGCCGGCTATTGAGCTTATCGAAGATCATCGAGCTTTTGAGAGAACTTGTAGCGAGTTTCCATTGTCATTATGTTCTAATTTCTTCTTAGGGTTTAGATTGTATTGTTTAGTACTTGTAAGAAAACGATTGGATTTTGTTTAAGTTTTTGTTAATGCCAATCAGTTCAATGTTTGCTTATTCTTGGTTCTTATTCTTGTTTTCGAGTGAATTGGGAGAGGATCTCATTAACTATGCATTTGTCTAATATCGGGACAGTTAGACTCACAAAACGGATAAGCATGGTTTTCAACCCAATCGGTGAAAACTATCTTGAACCCCAAAAACTATCTTACGATTTATCTGAGCCGCCCTTTACGGGTTTTCAACTCAGACCCTCCTTTGGTTTCAAAACGCCCTTTGTGGGTTTTCATTTTGAACCCTCATTTTTCATTTTTTTCTCTTTTGTCTTTTCTTTTTCTTTTGTCTCTTTTTTCTTTTTTCTTTACTTTTCTCTTTTTTCTTTATTTTTCTTTATTTTTTCTTCATTTTTCTTTATTTTTTCTTTTTTTTCTTTAGGCATAATACCTCTTAACATAATCAGAGTTCACCGGGTTTTGAAACTCATCTCCATCCATCTCAGCTAAGGTCAATGCACCGCCTGAAAAAACCTTTGTCACAATATAAGGTCCTTCCCAATTGGGCACCCATTTTCATCGGGGATCACTTTGGATTGGCAGCTTTTTCTTTAATACCAGATCACCTTCTTTAAATTCTCTAGGGCGAACCTTCTTCTCATAAGCCCTTACCATTCTCCTTTGGTACATTTGACCATGGCATACGACTTTCAACCTCTTTTCTTCAATTAAATTCATTTGGTCATACCTTGCATGAACCCATTCAGCTTCATCTAACTTGGCCTCCATCAAGACACGCAACAACGGTATCGCAACCTCAATTGGTAGCACAACTTCTACTCCATATACTAATGAGAACGGAGTTGCCCTAGTAGATGTTCTTACCGTTGTTTGATATGCATATAAGGCGAATGGTAACTTTTCATGCCAATCTTTATAAGTGTTTGTCATTTTTGCAACTATCTTCTTAATATTTTTATTGGCTGCCTCTACTGCTCCGTTCATCTTTGGGCGATATACTACTGAGTTGTGGTCCTTAATGCTAAACTGCTTACAGACCCCGGCAATCATTCGGTTGTTCAAGTTGGGGGCATTATCGGTGATTATGCTCTCTGGCAGACCATATTGACAAATGATCTCATTCTTTAAGAAATTGCAAATAGTGGACCTAGTTACACTTGCATACGAGGCCGCTTCCACCCATTTTGTGAAGTAATCGATGGCTACCAGAATAAAGCGATGTCCATTTGACTCTTTCGGATGGATCTACCCAATGACGTCTATACCCCATATAGAGAATGGCCAGGGAGATGACATGAAATGAAGAGACTGAGGAGGCGCATGAACCTTGTTGGCGTAAACCTGGCACTTGTGACATTTGCGAGAGTGATTAATGCAATCTCCTTCCATTGTCGATCAGTAATATCCGAAACATGTAATTCTTCTTGCCATAGTGAAACAACTAGGGTGAGTTCTGCAAACTTCCTCATGAACCTCTTGCATAATCAACTGAGCTTCTTTTGCATCCACACATCTTAAAAGCACCTGATCCCGACTTCGTTTGTAAAGGATTTCTCCATCAAATGTATCCTGATGCCATTTTCCTATTCATCATCTTTTCATTTTCTGAAGCATGTGCTTGGTATTGCTAAAACTTTATGTACTGCAAGATGTCATGGTACCACGGCAAGCCATCTGCCTCCTTTTCTACGTTGTAACAATGAGCTGGGGACTCCAACATTTGCAACTCCATGGGCATCATCTCGAAACCCTCACTTGCTTTAAACATGGCATCCAAAGTAGCTATTGCATCAACTATCTGATTATCTTCTCTTGGGAGATGCCTAAAAGTGATCACGTCGAATTCTTTAGTTAATTCAAGGACCAACTTGTAATACTCTATTAATTTTGCATTCTTTGTTTCCCATTCGCCACGTATTTGGTAGATGATCAACACTGAATCCCCATAGACCTTCAAATTTCGAACCTTACTATCAATGGCTTCCCTTAGACCTAATATGCATGCCCCATACTCTACCATATTATTAGTGCAAAAGAATTTCAAACGGCAAGTGAAAGGATAATGATCTCCTTCTGGTGAAGGCAAAACTGTCCCAATACCTCGTCCTAGAGAATTTACAGCACCGTCAAAATTCATGACCCAGAATTCTGTTGGTGGCTCATCATTTTCTGTAATACACATTAAATCCTTAACGAGGAAACTAAAATCTAACGCCTCATAATCATCTTGGGCACGACTTGTAAGAAAATCTGCTATGGCACTTCCTTTTACTGCTTTCTGGCTTACATACTAAATATCATATTCTGAGAGCAACATCTGCCATCGTGCTATTCTTCCTGATAGGGTTGGAGCTTCTATCATAAACTTTAACGGATCTAGTCGTGAGATCAACCATGTGGTATGATACAACATATATTGCCTAAGCCTTTTAGTAGCCCATACCAGAGCGCAACATTCCTTTTCAATCGGAGTATATCTTGCTTCATAGCCAGTAAACTTCTCGCTTACGTAATATATTTACATTTCCCTCCTTCCAGTTTTGTCATGCTGCCCCAATATCCAGCCCTTTGAATTTTCATACACCGTTAGATAGAGTATAAACAGTTTTCCTGAAACCGGTGGCATTAAAACTGGAGGATTAATTAAATGCTCCTTGATCTTTTCTAAGGTTGTCTGGCATTCTTCATTCCATGTCCCCAGATTACACTTTCTAAGCAACCTAAATATTGGATCGCATTTATTCGTTAATTGGGAAATGAAACGGGCTATGTAATTCAGCCTTCCCAGGAATCCTCGAACTTGCTTCTGTGTTTGGGGTGGTGGAAGCTCTTGTATGGCCTTTATCTTGTCAGGGTCAATTTCAATTCCTCTTCTACTTACTACAAAGCCTATCAACTTTCCAGAAGTAACCACAATTGTGCACTTTGCATGATTAAGCTTTAACTAAATTTCCTCAATCTTTAAAAAAGCTTACTCAGGTTCACTAGATGCTCCTCCCCAATTCTGAACTTGGAAATCATATCATCCACATAAACTTGTATTTCCCTATGCATCATATGGTGGAAAAGAGTAACCATTGCTCTTTCATAAGTTGCCCCGCGTTTTTCAATAAGAAAGGCATTACTTTATAGCAAAAGGTTCCCCGAAGTGTTACAAAAGTAGTTTTTTTCCATGTCTTCTAGGCTCATTTTTATTTGATTATATTAAGAAAATCCATCCATGAATGAGAAAAGGCAGTGACCGGCTGTATTGTCTACTAAGGTGTCGATATGTGGGAGCGGAAAGTTATCTTTAGGACTTGCCCTATTAAGATCCCTGTAGTCGACACACATCCTTACTTTTCCATCTTTCTTTGGTACTGGAACAATGTTTGCCACCCATTCTGGATATTTAGCCACCTCGAGGAATCCTGCATTGTATTTCCTTTTTACTTCATCTCAGATTTTTAGAAGTGTATCAACCTTCATTCTTTTGAGCTTTTTCTTTATAGGCTCGCATCCTTCCTTTATAGGAAGCCTATGCACAACAATATTTGTATCAAGGCCAGGCATATCCTGATACGACCAGGCAAAAATGTCTTTATACTCCTGCAGAAGCTTAATCAAACATTGTCGCATCTTAACTAAGATGGTGGTACCAAACTTCACCTCACGCTTCTCTTCTTCGGTTCCAAGATTCAAAACTTCTAACTCTTCTTTGTGGGGTAGAATTTGCTTTTCCTCTCCCTCTACCATTCTAAGGAAATCGTTGGGCAAGTCATATTCTTCCTCATCATCAATATTCCCAGCTTCCTCTAAACATAGTGGTAACTCAAAATTGACCTTGGAGTCTGACTCGGAGTAATTTTTATCGTTGATATCTAAAAACATGCAAATAAAAGAGGCAAAAAAATATATACCAAGAAAGAAAAAATGGATGAAATGATATGATTTGAGTAACCCCCTTAGCCCAGCCTAGACGTTTGACCCGAACTATGAAGATTACACAGGAAAAACCAAAGTCAACGCGAAAGTCAACCTTGATTAACGACCCTTTTTTTCTTTTTATCTTCTCTAGATGCGAATTAACCCTATGTGATTACACGAGTATCAAAGGAAAGAAGGATGTTGCGATCGGAAAACATATGAGGACTCAATTGCATGAATTACACATTTTAGGGACCAAAATGTAAATTTTAGAAAATATTAGTACTTTACAGAATTTAAGATTACCAATATACAATTAGTCATATTACATGCCTCTCTGTCAAAATTCAGCTTAAAATGACATTCCAAGCTCTAGCAATTGCATTCACAACATTCAATACTAAAATGTAAAACATGAAAACTTAAAACAATTCAAAACATCATCCAACGGTCACCCTTTTCGAAACACCAACCTTCATACCGAAACACCTGTATCGAAATGGTGTTGACCGTTTCGGTACTCGAGTGTGTTCCGAGACCAGTATCGAAACAAGCCTCTTCAGTAGCCAAAGTGCTCTGAAACACTTTCAACCATACCAAAACACTATGGCCATTACAGGCCCCCGTTTCGGAACATTTAAGGGTGTTTCTGTAACACCCTAATTTTGGGCTTAGAAGTTTAGGGTTTGGTCGGACCGGTCTGAGAAACAGTTCGAATATAAAAGGAGGTTTTAGGGAAAGCCTAGTTCGGGATGCTTTAAAAATATAGGAAAATATCTAAAAATCCTCTTTTAATATATATAAGAGAGTGGTGAAATCAATTTTACAAAATAAGGTTTGGAAATACTACATTTCGGTGTAGTGACCAAAATGCGATTTTTGAAAAGTTTAGTGGTGACTATTTGTAAAGGATTGAAACTTTGAATCTTTAAGGAGCTAATTATCCAAAATGTTTTTCTCCAGATTTTCCTTAATTTGGGTGATTTAATTAATGTTTTAATTAAATTAAATAAAGATTGAAACTACTTTTAGATTCTCATAACTACCTTTTTCCTAATTTTCTCGCATTCCTTTTTCTCTCAGAATCCTATCATCCAAACACATTTTTCTCCAGCACAAATCACTTTGATCTTCACCTCATTTGATGAGATTTCCATCACTCATTGTTTCATAATCAATCTAGCAACAAAACCTTTTGATTTCCACATTGATTTTTCATGGAATTTTGCCCAAATCAAGGAGGAATCACCATTTAGAGGAAAGATTGTTCTTCTCCTCTAAATACTCAGTTCTTTACTGAAATTCCCAAGTTGTCAATCCTTAATTTTAGTTTTATAAATGGTTTTAAGGTTAGAGACTTGATTTTGGCTTAAAACTCAAGATTTTGGAAGAGATCTTGAAGATTTTCGTTCTAATGGATTGGGCTCTGTTTTGAGATGATTCTTTAATGTCTTTTGGGTGTTTAATTATGTTTGAAATGAGGTTTTATCAATCCAATCCCGAATAGGTTGTATTTCCTAAGTTTTTGCTTATGAAAATGGTGGTTTTTGAGGTGTTTTTGGTGTTCTGATATAACTGGAGGTATAAGGACGAGTTGAGAGTTGTTTTTGGTGTTAATTGATGTTTATATATGGTTAGAAGTGATGGATCTTGGCTGGGTTAAGTTTTGGAAGAGTTTGGAGGTAATTTCGGTTGTGTTTGGTAGCCGAAATGTTGGGTTTAGGTTGAGCAACGAGTTTTGGAGTGTTGGCTGGAGATTTCAATGCATGATGATGCATTAATCCCCTGCTTTGATGTGTCTAAAACATGGGAGACATCTTCAAACACTTTCAGAGTTGATCCGGAGGCTTAATTGGCGTTTCGGCAAGCAAGCAAAACATAATTGGTGATTGGAGATGGTTTTCCCGCTTTGAAACGATTATTTGGAGGTTTTGGGAGCTTAGTTTAAGTCTAAACAACTTAGCTAAGCTCAAGAGTAAGTTTTCGGAAAAACTCCCTTGGTTGTGCTAAGAAGTGGTTTGATGCATTGGTGATAAATTGCATGTTTAATTTCTGTTTTGAAAGCATGTTTTAGCATGTTTAATGCTGGTTTTGAATGCCATGTGTTGAAGGATACTCAAGGTAAGAGATCCTTGGTTTGACATGTTATTAGTTTGGTAATGATGCATGGATATGCATGATGTGTGATGGCTTTGATTAATGCTTTAAAATAGTGAATTGATGATGTTATTTGATGTATATTGGCAAGTGATGAAATGGTGGTTTTTGAGGTGTTTTTGGTGTTTTGATATAACTGGAGGTATAAGGACGAGCTGAGAGTTGTTTTTGGTGTTAATTGATGTTTAGATATGGTTAGAAGTGATGGATCTTGGCTGGGTTAAGTTTTGGAAGAGTTTGGAGGTGATTTCGGTTGTGTTTAGTAGCCGAAATGTTGGGTTTAGGTAGAGAAGCGAGTTTTGGAGTGTTGGCTGGAGATTTCAATGCATGATGATGCATTAATCCTCTGCTTTGATGGGTCTAAAACATGGGAGACATCATCGGACACTTTCGGAGTTGATCCGGAGGCTTAATCGGTATTTCGGCAAGCAAGCGAAACGTAATTGGTGAGTGGAGATGGTTTTCCAACTTTGAAACGATTATTTGGAGGTTTTGGGAGCTTAGTTTAAGTCTAAACATGTAACGCCCCGGTTTTGGGTTTGGAAGTTTTAGGCGTTGACCGGTTCGGTCAAAGTGCTGTTCGAATCTAAAAAGGTGAAATTAGGAAAACCTAGTTCGGGTTGCATTAAAAATATGGAAAAATGTTCTAAAATCATCTTTTAATATATATAAGTGAACTGTGAAATCAATTTTACAAAATGAGGTTTGGAAGGGTGACATTTTGGCTAGTGACCAAAATGTAATTTTTGAAAACTGCGTGACTGTTTTAAAAAGGATTGAAACTTTGAATCTTTAAGGAGCTATTTACCCAATGGGAGTTTCTCCAGATTTTCTAAATATATTAAATGATTAATTAAAAGGTTTTAAATATAAACAAAGTGGAGGGAAGATATTTTAGTTTTAAATAACTTTTCTCTCAACTATTTTCTCTCATTTTCTCTCAAGCCAAACATCTTTCTCCAGAGCTTTTCTCTTTGATTTTGTCACCTAAATTCATCTTTTCAATTACCTATTGATTGCTAATCATCTCTACAACAAAATCTCACCAATTGTTATTTGATTCTTCAAGCTTTTTGGTTCTAAAAGAGGAGAAACTCAAGTTTGGAGGTAAGAACGTCCTTCTCCTCTGAACTTCAAGTTCTTTACTGAAATTCCTAAGTTCTCAATCCTTAATTGATGATTTATAATAGTTTTTAAAGTTGTGTAATGGATCTTGGCTTAAAATGCAAGATTTGATGATTTTGATGGATTTTCGTTGGATCTGTTAAAGCAGTGATTTGAGGTGTATTTTTGATGTTAAATGAATGTTAAATGGATTGGAAATTGAGTTTTAACTAATGCAATCCCGGATAGGTTGAATTTCCTAAGTTTAGCTTGTGATTCTTGGTTGTTTTTGGAGTGATCTTGTGGATCTGTTGTTGCTGGAGGTATAAGGATGTTGTTAGGTCCTTTTTAGATGTTAAATGATGTTTATGAATGCTTAGTTTTGATGGTTTATGGCTGGGCTTTGTTGAGGAGTTGTTTGGATGCATTTTCGGTTGTGTTTGGTGGCCGAAAATGGAGTGTGGATGAGAGCAGCGAGTTTAGGTGCTTTCATTGAAGCTATTAATGCATGATGATGCATTAATCTACTGTTTTGATGTGTTAAAACAAGGGAGTCATCTTTGGATCCAAGTGGTGGTGATCCGGAAGCTTGATTTGGTGTTTCGGCAAGAAGCGAAACAGAATCGGTGAGTGGATTTTGGTTTTCGGCTTTGAAACCAATGTTTTGGAGGTTTGGGAGCTTAGTCTAAGTCTAAACAACTTTGCTAAGCTCAAGAGTAAGTTTTCGGAAAAACTCTCTTGATGAGGAACCATGTGATGGTTGGGTGCAATGTGTTTGTTGCATGTTTAAATTCTGTTTTTAAAGCATATCTAGTATGTTTGTTTGCTGAGATTATAAGCCATGTGTTTAAGGAAGCTCAAGGTTAGAGTTCCTTGCTTTTGAACATTGTTTAAATGTGGTTTGATGCTTAAAGATGCATGATGTTTATGGCTTGGTTAAATGCTTTAAAACAGTGGATTATTGATGATAAATGATGTATATTGGCAAGTGATGTTTTCAAAAGGTTAAGGTCACCAAGGTGGTTAAAAGTCCTTGAGTGAGCCTTGTTTACTTAAGAACATCAAGGTTTTTAAAAGTCCTTGGATGATTCTTGTTACGGACACAAAGGTGTTTAAAAGTGCTTGTGTGGTCCTTTCCAAGGTGTTTAAAAGTCCTTGGGGCCAAGGTGTTTAAAAGTCCTTGGGGTGATTCATGTCATGGTGTTTAAAAGTCCATGGGCCAAGGTGTTTAAAAGTCATTGGGGTCAAGGTGTTTAAAAGTCCTTGAGGTGAAACTTGTTAAGGACACAAAGGTGTTTAAAAGTCCTTGTGTGGTTCTTGCCATGGTGTTTAAAAGTCCATGGGCCATGGTGTTTAAAAGTCCATGGGGATAAGATCACAATGGTGTTTAAAAGTCCATGAGTGAGTCTTATGTTGATCTTGTTAAAAGATGGTAATTATCACTTGTGGCCAATATGACATGTTATGATATGAAGCATGAAATGCTTGTTTAAGATTGCTTGTGAGCATGTCTAAATGTATTTTGAAGTATGATTTATAAATGAGTTTTATAAATGCATTATTGTGTGGTTTTAATGAGCATTCCTCACTAAGATTTTGCTTACGCTCTCTCTCTTTTCTTAAACCAATAATGCAGAGCATTAAGGTGCATTGAGGGCAGCAAGGAAGGCAAGCAATCAAGTGAAAGCTAAGCTCAAGTATGGGAAGGTTTTCTTAAACACCTTTAGCTTTTGGCATTTGGCAATAGGGAACCTATGTGGATGTTTTGGGAGATGTTTTGAACTCCTTAAGTTTGTTTAATGTTGATGTTAATGTTGGTACATGTAATTGGCCATTATGAGGTTGAATTGAAGTATTGATGCTTGAATGGTTTGCTAAGTAGGAAGCATGCCTTTAGATTGGGGCTTTTCATATGTGATGCCATGATGATGTTTGGTTGATGCTTATATGTCTTTTTTATGTTGAATTTCTTGCTGGCAAAGTTTGGTAGCATTTGGAGCATGTTTGGTTGATCAATTGTGGTTTTTAGTAGCCTTTTCTATGCAATCTGTGCAGGCCGTATCGGAACAGTAGCCACCGTTTCGGAACGGGTGCCTTGTAGCAACCCAGGCGTCTGAAACGGAAGACACCGTTCCGAAACGGAAAGGCCACTGCCAGCCCTCGTTTCGGTACGCGTTGCGGAACGGCCCCGCGTTTCGAAACAGGCTCTCCCTGTTTCGGAACGCATGACCGTTGGGGGCTGACATTGGCAGTTATATGTTTCAAAATGTTTGCATTTTGGTTTTGAAACTTGTATGTGCAATTGTGTGAGTTCGGGATGTCCGTTTGAGCTGAAATTTGGCAGTGAAGCATGAAACCTGATTAATTAAAAGTTGGTAACTTTATTTTGGGCGAAGTCCTTTTATTTAACACAATTTACATTTTGGTCCCTAAAGTTGTAAATTGTTCAATTAGGTCCCTGTTTGATCTCTGATGTTTATGATCTTTGAGTATGTTGTTTGAATGATCATAACTAGGGTTAATGTGCATCTAGACAAGTTTAAAAAGGAAAAAAAAGGTCGTTAATCAAGGTTGACTTTCGGGTTAACTTTGGTTTTCCCCGTGTGACTTTCTTAATTCGGGTCAACCGTCTAGGCCGGGTTAAGGGGTTTACATTTGGTGGTATCAGAGCTGAGTTCTCGAGTAATTGGGAATGTGTATGTGAATGTTTGAGGTATGTATGCTTTGTATGCTTGTTGGGTGAAAGCATGTTGAGTGAATTGCATGTATGTTGCAAATGAGATGTATGCTGTGATGAAGCATGTTGTGGGTACCCATTGCCAAATCAAAGCTAATGAAATGATGTTGATTTTAATTGGAAATGAGCTTGAGTACTTGGATTGCTTACCTTGCTGGGCCTGACTTTGTTTATTTGCATTGTGATTGCATAGTTAGAGTATGGCACCTCGTAGAGAGTTGAGGAGTAATGTGCGAGCTACGGCTCAGAATGAGAATGAAAACGAGGAGAATGTTGAGAGTGCGGTTTTACCTCCTCCACCTGGTGGTGGTGGTGCTGGTGCTGAAGAAGCTGGAGCTGCAGCTGGTGCTGAGGCTGCTGGACCTGAGGCTGGTCAGGGGCAAGCTGTTCCTGACATGACGATGTTAATTCAAGCTATAGCTGGTGCTTTTCAAGCAGCGGTAGCTGGAGCTCGTGGAGCTGGGCATCAGGAAGATGCTGGAGTTAGACTACCTTTGGAGCGGTTGCGCAGTCTGGGAGGGACTGAGTTCAGGGGTATGTCTGCTGAAGGTTCTGAGGCTTGGTTAGAGAGTACCAAGAGGATCTTGGGTCAGATGAGTTGCACTGATGTGCAGAAGCTTGGCTGTGTTGTGTCCTTGCTGCAAAAGGATGCATATACGTGGTGGACAACCACTATTGCTGGGATGGCAGAAGCTGATGTGACTTGGGCATTCTTTCAGAATGTGTTCAAGAGAAGGTATCTGGGTGTGAGGTACCTAGATGAGAAAAAGAGAGAGTTCATGTCTCTTACCCAAGGGAGCATGACGGTGGCTGAGTATGAAGTGCAGTTTGTTCGACTCAGTCAATACGCACCTGAGCTTGTCCCGGATGAGCGAGCGAGGTGTGAAAGGTTTCGTTATGGTTTAGTGACGGATGTGAAGATGTATGTGCTGGCTACCGAGTATGATGATTTTGATGTGTTGGTGGGCCGAGCCAAGGATATTGAGATGAACTTGGGTTTATCTGCTAGAGGTGCTGGAGCAAGTACTGGTAAGCGAGCGGCTGAATATAGTTCCGGTGGTGGACGGAACAAGAGGGGACGTGATCAGAAGTATCAGTCCTCGGCTAAGCGAGGTGGTGGAGCACCTGCTCGGGGAGGCAACGCTAGAGCTGATCCGAGTGCCTGTTGGATATATGGTTCGCATGGCCACATGAAACGTGATTGTCCTCGTGCTGTGCGGGAGGTGCAAGCTCCTGTTGCGACAGCTGGTAATGGTTGCTGGAACTGTGGATCTACGGATCATTTGAGGCGTGAGTGTCCTATGTTGGCCGGTGGCCAAGTTCGTGCTCCTGTTGTTGCAGCACCGCAGAGAGGTCGTAGGCGCGGCCGTGGTAATTTTCAGCGGAGAGAGGAAGGTGGCCGAGGTGTAGCTCATGTTGTAGCTGTACAGCCTGAGGGTGGCGGACAGGCGCGAGTGTTTGCTCAGCGTGAGGGGAGGAATGACGCGGATGTGATCGCAGGTACTTTTACTCTGCAATCCTTGTCATTACTTTCCTTGATTGATTCTGGATCTACGCACTCTTACATATTGCGTGAGCATGCTGAATTGCTTGGTTTGCCTGTTGAGTCTTTGGATGTTGGTATGCGTGTCACTAGTTCTTTTGGTGAGACTGTTGTGACTCGAAAGCTGTATAGAAGGTGTCCTTTGGTTGTTCAAGATCATGTATTTCATGTTGACCTTATGGAGTTACCTTTCTATGGTTTTGATGTAATCCTTGGTATGGATTGGCTTGCTGAGCATCGTGCTGTGGTGGATTGTGAGAATAAGCGAGTTTCGCTGAAGATTTCGGATGATTATGAAGTTGTAGTGGTTGGTGAGAATGTGAAGTTTCTTGCCAATGTGGTGTCTACCTTGGAGGCAAGCCGGATGTTGAGGCAAGGTTGTGAAGCTTACCTAGCTTTTGTGATGAATCCTAGCTCTAAGGAGTTGCGTGTGCAAGATATCAGGGTTGTGAAGGAGTTTCCTGGTGTGTTTCCTGAGGAGTTGCCTGGTTTACCTCCTAATCGTGAGGTGGAGTTTGGAATTGAGCTGTATGAGAATACAACTACTGTGTCCATTACTCCCTATAGAATGGCACCTAAGGAGCTGAAAGAGCTGAAGACACAGTTGCAAGAGTTGCTTGAGCGTGGTTTCATTCGGCCGAGTGTGTCGCCTTGGGTGCACCGGTCTTGTTCGTGAAGAAGAAGGATGGCACTATGAGAATGTGCATTGATTACCGTCAGCTGAACAAGTTGACTATCAAGAATCGGTATCCTTTGCCGAGAATTGATGATCTCTTTGATCAATTTCGGGGAGCTGTTGTGTTCTCTAAGATTGACTTGAGGTCAGGGTATTACCAGTTGAAGGTGAAGGATGTGGATGTGCCTAAGACAGCTTTCAGGACAAGGTATGGGCATTATGAGTTCCTTGTGATGCCGTTTGGTTTGACAAATGCTCCTGCTGCTTTCATGGACATGATGAATCGTGTGTTTCATGAATACCTGGACAAGTTTGTTGTGGTGTTCATTGATGATATCCTCGTGTACTCGCGTACTGAGGAGGAGCATGAAGAGCATTTGAGGATTGTTTTGCAAGCTTTGTTGGAGAATCAGCTTTATGCTAAGCTGAGCAAGTGTGAGTTCTGGTTAAGGGAGGTGGTGTTTCTTGGGCATGTGGTTTCTGCCAAGGGGATTCGTGTTGATCCTCAGAAGATTGAGGCGGTGATGAATTGGAAGGTTCCTAAGTCTGTTCACGAGGTTCGTAGTTTCCTTGGTTTGGCGGGGTACTACTGAAGGTTTGTGGATGGGTTTTCTAAGATTGCTGCACCTTTGACAAAGTTGTTGCAGAAGGATGTTAAGTATGAGTGGACGGAGGCGAGACACCAGGCTTTTGAGAAGCTTAAGGCGGCTTTGACGCAAGCTCCTATCTTGGTTCAACCTGAATCAGGGAAAGAGTTTGTGGTGTATAGTGATGTGTCCTATGTTGGTTTGGGATGTGTGTTGATGCAAGAGGGTAAGGTGGTGGCTTATGCATCGCGGCAGTTGAAGGTGCATGAGCGCAATTATCCTACGCATGACATAGAGTTGGCTGCGGTGGTCTTTGCTTTGAAGATCTGGAGACATTACCTGTATGGTGAGAAGTGTACTGTGTACACGGATCACAAGAGTTTGAGGTATCTGATGTCTCAGAAGGAGTTGAATCTTAGGCAGCGGCGTTGGATGGAGTTGCTCAAGGATTATGATCTGACGATTGAGTACCATCCTGGAAAAGCTAATGTTGTAGCGGATGCCTTGAGTAGGAAGGTAGCTGTTGAGCTGAGAGCTATGTTTGCCAGTTTGAGTATTTCGCGTGATGGTGGTCTTGTGGCTGAGTTGCAAGTGAAACCATCTTTGGTTCAGTTGATCAAGGAGAAACAGTTGTTGGATGATTCCTTGGTGCCGCATGTTCAGGATATCGCGGAGGGTAGACCTTCGGATTTCTGCTTTAATGTTGATGGAGTGTTGTGTTTTGGGAGTCGGATAGTGGTGCCTAATGATGCTGAGTTGAGGCGTGCTATTCTGACTGAAGGTCATAGTAGTCCTTTTGCTATGCACCCTGGTAGTACTAAGATGTACCGTGATCTTCGTGATGAGTACTATTGGGTGGGTTTGAAGAAAGATGTTGCGGGGTTTGTTAGCAAGTGTATGGTGTGTCAGCGAGTTAAGGCTGAGCATCAGTTTCCTTCAGGGTTGTTGCAACCGTTGAGAATCCCTGAGTGGAAGTGGGAAAGGGTTACCATGGATTTTGTATCTGGTTTACCCTTGTCACCATCGAAGAAGAATTCGGTGTGGGTGATTGTGGATCGCCTGACGAAGTGTGCGCATTTCTTGCCTGTGCTTACTACGTTTTCTTTGGATAAGCTTGCGGAGCTGTACATTGCTGAGATTGTGCGGCTGCATGGTGTGCCAAAGTCGATTGTGTCGGATAGGGATCCGAGGTTCACATCGCGGTTCTGGAAGTGTTTGCATCAAGCTCTGGGTACGAGGTTGAATTTCAGTACATCCTATCATCCTCAGTCGGATGGTCAGTCTGAGCGTGTTATCCAGTTTTTGGAGGATATGTTGAGGTGCTGCGTGATTGAGTTTCGGGGCTCTTGGGAGAAGCATTTGCCCTTGGTTGAGTTTGCTTATAACAATAGTTATCAGGCGAGCATTCAAATGGCACCTTATGAGGCTTTGTATGGGAGGAAGTGTAAGACTCCTCTTTGTTGGGCTAAAACGGGTCAGAAGTTGGTTTCGATGCCGGCTTTGTTGGAAGGAACCACCGAGAAGGTGAAGCTCATTTGTGAGCGTTTGAAGGAAGCTTCTGATCGGCAGAAGTCTTACGCGGATTTGAAGCGTAAGGAGATTGAGTATGCGGTGGGTGACCGTGTGTTCTTGAAGGTTTCGCCTTGGAAGAAGGTGATGAGGTTTGGCCGGAAGGGCAAGTTGAGCCCTAGGTACATTGGACCATACGAGGTGGTTGAGCGTGTGGGTCCTGTTGCGTACAGGTTGAGGTTACCTCAAGAGTTGGAGAAGATTCATGATATGTTTCATGTTTCTATGCTCCGGAAGTATATATCTGATCCTTCGCATGTGATGCCTGTGGAAGAGGTGGAATTGAATCCGGATTTGACCTATGATGAGGAACCGGTGAGGATTCTGGATTCGGATAACAAGGTTCTTCGTGGCAAGACCATTGAGTTGGTAAAGGTGCTGTGGAAGCATCGAGGTGTTGAGGAAGCCACGTGGGAGAGAAAGGATGACATGCTGAAGCAGTTTCCTTATCTCTTTCCTTCAGGTAAATTTCGAGGACGAAATTTCTTAAGGGGGGAGAGTTGTAACGCCCCGGTTTTGGGTTTGGAAGTTTTGGGCGTTGACCGGTTCGGTCAAAGTGCTGTTCGAATCTAAAAAGGTGAAATTAGGAAAACCTAGTTCGGGTTGCATTAAAAATATGGAAAAATGTTCTAAAATCCCCTTTTAATATATATAAGTGAACTGTGAAATCAATTTTACAAAATGAGGTTTGGAAGGGTGACATTTTGGCTAGTGACCAAAATGTAATTTTTGAAAACTGCGTGACTGTTTTAAAAAGGATTGAAACTTTGAATCTTTAAGGAGCTATTTACCCAATGGGAGTTTCTCCAGATTTTCTAAATATATTAAATGATTAATTAAAAGGTTTTAAATATAAACAAAGTGGAGGGAAGATATTTTAGTTTTAACTAACTTTTCTCTCAACTATTTTCTCTCATTTTCTCTCAAGCCAAACATCTTTCTCCAGAGCTTTTCTCTTTGATTTTGTCACCTAAATTCATCTTTTCAATTACCTATTGATTGCTAATCATCTCTACAACAAAACCTCACCAATTGCCATTTGATTCTTCAAGCTTTTTGGTTCTAAAAGAGGAGAAACTCAAGTTTGGAGGTAAGAACGTCCTTCTCCTCTGAACTTCAAGTTCTTTACTGAAATTCCTAAGTTCTCAATCCTTAATTGATGATTTATAATGGTTTTTAAAGTTGTGTAATGGATCTTGGCTTAAAATGCAAGATTTGATGATTTTGATGGATTTTCGTTGGATCTGTTAAAGCAGTGATTTGAGGTGTATTTTTGATGTTAAATGAATGTTAAATGGATTGGAAATTGAGTTTTAACTAATGCAATCCCGGATAGGTTGAATTTCCTAAGTTTAGCTTGTGATTCTTGGTTGTTTTTGGAGTGATCTTGTGGATCTGTTGTTGCTGGAGGTATAAGGATGTTGTTAGGTCCTTTTTAGATGTTAAATGATGTTTATGGATGCTTAGTTTTGATGGTTTATGGCTGGGCTTTGTTGAGGAGTTGTTTGGATGCATTTTCGGTTGTGTTTGGTGGCCGAAAATGGAGTGTGGATGAGAGCAGCGAGTTTAGGTGCTTTCATTGAAGCTATTAATGCATGATGATGCATTAATCTACTGTTTTGATGTGTTAAAACAGGAGAGTCATCTTTGGATCCAAGTGGTGGTGATCCGGAAGCTTGATTTGGTGTTTCGGCAAGAAGCGAAACGGAATCGGTGAGTGGATTTTGGTTTTCGGCTTTGAAACCAATGTTTTGGAGGTTTGGGAGCTTAGTCTAAGTCTAAACAACTTTGCTAAGCTCAAGAGTAAGTTTTCGGAAAAACTCTCTTGATGAGGAACCATGTGATGGTTGGGTGCAATGTGTTTGTTGCATGTTTAAATTCTGTTTTTAAAGCATATCTAGTATGTTTGTTTGCTAAGATTATAAGCCATGTGTTTAAGGAAGCTCAAGGTTAGAGTTCCTTGGTTTTGAACATTGTTTAAATGTGGTTTAATGCTTAAAGATGCATGATGTTTATGGCTTGGTTAAATGCTTTAAAACAGTGGATTATTGATGATAAATGATGTATATTGGCAAGTGATGTTTTCAAAAGGTTAAGGTCACCAAGGTGGTTAAAAGTCCTTGAGTGAGCCTTGTTTACTTAAGAACATCAAGGTGTTTAAAAGTCCTTGGATGATTCTTGTTACGGACACAAAGGTGTTTAAAAGTCCTTGTGTGGTCCTTTCCAAGGTATTTAAAAGTCCTTGGGGCCAAGGTGTTTAAAAGTCCTTGGGGTGATTCATGTCATGGTGTTTAAAAGTCCATGGGCCAAGGTGTTTAAAAGTCCTTGGGGTCAAGGTGTTTAAAAGTCCTTGAGGTGAAACTTGTTAAGGACACAAAGGTGTTTAAAAGTCCTTGTGTGGTTCTTTCCATGGTGTTTAAAAGTCCATGGGCCATGGTGTTTAAAAGTCCATGGGGATAAGATCACAATGGTGTTTAAAAGTCCATGTGTGAGTCTTATGTTGATCTTGTTAAAAGATGGTAATTATCACTTGTGGCCAATATGACAGGTTATGATATGAAGCATGAAATGCTTGTTTAAGATTGCTTGTGAGCATGTCTAAATGTATTTTGAAGTATGATTTATAAATGAGTTTTATAAATGCATTATTGTGTGGTTTTAATGAGCATTCCTCACTAAGCTTTTGCTTACGCTCTCTCTCTTTTCTTAAACCAATAATGCAGAGGATTAAGGTGCATTGAGGTCAGCAAGGAAGGCAAGCAATCAAGTGAAAGCTAAGCTCAAGTATGGGAAGGTTTTCTTAAACACCTTTAGCTTTTGGCATTTTGCAATGGGGAACCTATGTGGATGTTTTGGCAGATGTTTTGAACTCCTTAAGTTTGTTTAATGTTGATGTTAATGTTGGTACATGTAATTGGCCATTATGAGGTTGAATTGAAGTATTGATGCTTGAATGGTTTGCTAAGTAGGAAGCATGCCTTTAGATTGGGGCTTTTCATATGTGATGCCATGATGATATTTGGTTGATGCTTATATGTCTTTTTTATGTTGAATTTCTTGCTGGCAAAGTTTGGTAGCATTTGGAGCATGTTTGGTTGATCAATTGTGGTTTTTAGTAGCCTTTTCTATGCAATCTGTGAAGGCCGTATCAGAACAGTAGCCACCGTTTCGGAACGGGTGCCTTGTAGCAACCCAGGCGTCCGAAACGAAAGACACCGTTCCGAAATGGAAAGGCCACTGCCAGCCCTCGTTTCGGTATGCGTTGCGGAACGGCCCCGCGTTTCGAAACAGGCTCTCCCTGTTTCGGAACGCATGATCGTTGGGGGCTGACATAGGCAGTTATATGTTTCAAAATGTTTGCATTTTGGTCCTGAAACTTGTATGTGCAATTGTGTGAGTTCGGGATGTCCGTTTGAGCTGAAATTTGGCAGTGAAGCATGAAACCTGATTAATTAAAAGTTGGTAACTTTATTTTGGGCGAAGTCCTTTTATTTAACACAATTTACATTTTGGTCCCTAAAGTTGTAAATTGTTCAATTGGGTCCCTGTTTGATCTCTGATGTTTATGATCTTTGAGTATGTTGTTTGAATGATCATAACTAGGGTTAATGTGCATCTAGACAAGTTTAAAAAGGAAAAAAAAGGGTCGTTAATCAAGGTTGACTTTCGGGTTGACTTTGGTTTTCCCCGTGTGACTTTCTTAATTCGGGTCAACCGTCTAGGCCGGGTTAAGGGGGTTACAAAACAACTTAGCTAAGCTCAAGAGTAAGTTTTCGGAAAAACTCCCTTAGTTGTATTAAGAAGTGGTTTGATGCTTTGGTGATAAATTGCATGTTTAATTTCTCTTTTGAAAGCATGTTTTAGGATGTTTAATGATGGTTTTGAAAGCCATGTGTTGAAGGATACTCAAGGTAAGAGATCCTTAGTTTGACATGTTATTAGTTTGGTAATGATGCTTGGAGATGCATGATGTGTAATGGCTTTGATTAAAGCTTTAAAATAGTGAATTGATGATGGTATTTGATGTATATTGGCAAGTGATGAAATGGTTTTAAAGTACTTGAATCGGATATAGTTAGCCGGCTATAGGATTGGGTGCAGCGTAAGTAAAGTCGCCTTGGATGTTAAGGGGTTGTGATTGTACCGTAAACTCCATCCAAGTACCCTAACGATTGAGGTAAGATCACAACGGTGGTTAAAAGTCCGTGTGTGGATCTTGTGTTTTGTGTCCCTTACTCTCGTTAGAGGAATTATACAACTACCGATGAGTGGTGTTGAGGGGTTGTGATTGTACCGTTATACTCCACCACGGGTGTCACATCAATGGAGGGATTGCTCTTGAGTGTGAAACTTGTGTAGTCCGGTAGTGTGTATGAAGCGTGCGGGACAACGCTTGTAATCCGCGTATCCGATTGTGTTTTTGGTGTTGAAATGGTTATGAACTATCACTTGTAAGCCAATATAATGTACTTAAATGTAATGAAGCATGAGATGCTTGGAAATGATGCATGGTAGCATGAGGAAGAATTGAGCATGAGGTTTTTAAGCTTTGTTGAAAGTGTTTTCTAAAAATGCATTGTTGTATTGGTTTTGTTAGAGCATGTCTCACTAAGCATTTGTGCTTACGCTCTCTTTTACCAATAATGCAGATAATTGAAGCGTTTAAGGGCAACAAGGAAGCTAAGAGTGTCCAAGGGAAACCAAGCTCATGTATGGTGATGTTTCATACACTATTAGTTTTGGTAATTTGGCAATGGGAACCTATACTTTGGTTTGGGAGATGTATTGAACTCCCTGTGGTTGTGGCATGTTTTCCTTGGCTGATTTGGATTGTAAATGGCCTTTAATGCTTGATTTTGCTTTGGATTGCTTATTGGTTTGCTTGACTAGGAAGCATGCCTCTAGAAATATGAGTTTACCATGTTTGATGCTATGAACGTGTTTAGGAGTTCTAAACATGCACCTTATATGTTTGTTGACTTGTTGGCTTGGTTGGGAAGTCATTAGGATGAGTTTGATTGGGTTTTTGCATGAAAAGACCAGCAAAATCTGCAGTTTCTGGGCAAACCGTATCGAAACACTTTCTGGCGTTTCGAAGCGGGGGCCTGTAATGGCCTTCGTGTTTCGAAACGGCTGGAGGCTGTTTCAAAACGTTTTGGCTACTGGAGAGCCGTGTTTCGGAACAAGTATCGAAACGGGGAAGTGTTCTGCCCTGCCGTTTCGATACGGCTGGCATGTGTTTCAAAACAGGGGACCGTTGGTCACAATTTTGAATTGTTCTGAAGTTGCATGTTTTACTTTTTAGTCCTAAATGTTGAGATTGCAATTTCTTGAAGTTGGGATGTTCATTTGAGTTGAAATTTGGCAGAGAAGCATGTAACAGGACTAATCTCATATTGGTAACTTTAAAATCAGCAAAGTCCTTCTATTTTTCAGAAATTACGTTTTAGTCCTTATATCTGTATTTTGTGCAATTGAGTCCCTTTTTTAAATCTGATCGATGTGCCTTTCACTGTTGTATCTCCTGAGTACTCACTTAGGGTTAACGTGCATCTAGACAAGATTAAAAAGAAAAAAAAGGGTCGTTAATCAAGGTTGACTATCGAGTTGACTTTGGTTTTCCCTGTGTAATCTTCGTAGTTCGGGTCAACCGTCTAGGCCGGGCTAAGGGGGTTACAGTTTCGATACACCCTGCCCTGCGACAGCAGAATTTGATGGTTTTTCATGCTTTTTCACATTCGAATCAATCCCGAGACATGCCACAACATGCATACATCAAGGATACATATCAACAATCATCATACCGAGACTATAGCTTAAACGTAGCAACCAACACATAGGCAAAGACGCTAAAGGCATGCTCCTTAGTTTGCCAAAACCAAAACAAGTCAAAACTACAAATAAACCAAAATTCATATTCCAAAGGCCACTTACAACACTAGTATAGGTGAACCAACATGCTCAAAGTAAAAGAAACATTCTCAAGCATTCCAAAGTATGAATTCCACCCATTGCCTCTTATTACACTAAAGGGTGAACCACATACATCACTTTAACAAAGCTATGGATTCCTCTTTCTTTTGGGCTGCCTTCAAAGGTTCAATTCTCTTTATTGATGAAACAAAAGAGCGTAAGCAATAAGCTTAGTGAGGATCGCTAGGCAACATTCACCAATGCATAACTCATGATTTGCAAAATCAACACTTTACCACACATGCCTTCTATAAAACAAGTTTTCTCAAGACTTCAATGCACTTTTGAAACCTCATGCACTTATGCATCAATTTACAACAGCAAATAAACCTTTTCTCATGCTTAACAAGCATCACATGCATCCTTGCATCACACATATATATTTCATGCAACCTTGCATCATATACAAGCATCTCATGCTTCACTTAATTCATTTACATTATATTGGCTTCCAAGTGATAATCCACAAACCATTTCAACACAAGACACAATCGGATACGCGGATTACAAGCGTTGTCCCTTACGCTTCATACAAACTATCGGACTACACAAGGTGGAGACAAATGGCACAATCACAACCCCTCAACACCCGTGATGGAGAATAATGGCACAATTACAACCCCTCAACACCACTCATCGGTAGTTGTATAATTCCACTAACGAGAGTATGGGACACATACACAATACTCGCACACGGACTAACCATTCACCGTTGTGATCTTAACCTCAATCGTTAGGGTACTTGGACGGAGATTACGGCACAATCACAACCCCTTCAACATCCAAGGCGACTTTATTCACGGAGCACCCAATCCTATAGCCGACTAACTATATCTGATTAAAGTAACCAAAAACCATTTTCATCACTTTCCAATATAATCATTTAACCACATTAATCTATTGTCTTTCAAGTATAACCACAATGTCATTTCCACAAGCACACATGGTTAACATCATATGCATTTTCATATGAAAACCAAGGATCACTTACCTAGTGCATCCTTAACACAATGACATTAAAACCCAGCATTAAACCATGCTTAAACATGCTTAAAAACAGTAAAGAAATCCACTCTTACATCAAATGCATTTTCATTAACCTTAACACATTTCCAAGAGAAGGATTACCGAAACACTTACACCTGACCTTAGTTAAGTGTATCAAACTTACACTAAGCTCCCAAGAGCACGCTCAAGGCGTTACAAAGAATGAAATTGCATTTCCACTCACCGATACGCAAAGCCTCGCTCGCCGACACGGAAATTACACCTCCGGAGCCTCCAAAAACACCTCGTTAGCTACCGGATCAAGATCCCCTATTTTCACATCACCAAAACAGAGATCTAAATGCATTAAAATGCATTCTAACACTAGCAATAATTCATAAACTCGTTGCCCACTCAAACTACACCAAAATACCCTTCCAAAACAACCGAAAACTCAATCGATTGCTTCCTAAAACCAAGCTCAGCCATCATACATCACTTCCAACCACTTATCAACATCAAAACACATCTAATGAACATCCTAACTCATACTTATACCTCCAGCAATCAAGATTCTACCATTACACCCCAAAAACTCACTTAAAACTATCAAGAAACTCAAGGATCTCAAGGATTTCGGGATCTATGTTATTAACACATCATTTTAACATGTAAACCAACTTAAAAATCAATTAGAATCAACACAAAACAGTGCACAACTCATCAAGTCCGAAAATCAAGATTTCATCCACATTTTCATAAGATTTTGATCTCAAATCAAAACTATATTGAAAAATCAATCAAAAATAGTTATTAGAGCCAAATATCTTGGGATTTTCAATAAAGAACTTAGATTAGAGGTTGAGAACGAGATTTACCTCCAATCCTTGCATCCTTCAATAGATGACAAGTTTTCCTTACAAAAATCTTGAAGAATTAAGGAAGATCTCTTGAAATTGATTTAGAGAATGTTGAGAGGATTTTTGGGAGAAAGAATTCTAGAAAAGATGAGAGAAAATGTTGTTTGGCTAAAATGAGAGGGAATTGGTAGTTACGTAAAATGAAAATCCAGTAACTACTAATTAATTAATATTAAATTCCAATTAAAATCATTTAATTAAAACCCATTTAAATCACATGTCATATAAAAGAAAGGTCAAATTGACTTAAAGCCCCCTAAAGATTCTAAGATTTTGTCTTCCACCTTAAAAATCATATTTTTCCTAGTTTTGAAACTTTACAATTTGGTCACTACTCAAAATGTCCATTTCCCAAATCCCTTTTTGTAAAATTGACTTGACCAACATCTTAATTATATTTTTAGAGGATTTTAGCAATTTTTATCACAATTTTATCCTATCCCGATCCTTGATTTCTAAAAATCACTTTACGCGATTCGAACCGTTCTCGGTCGGTCCGATCCGATGTCTAAAACATCTAGGCCCAAAACTAGGGCGTTACAACTCTCCCCCACTTAGGAAATTTCGTCCTCGAAATTCTTACCTGATGGAAAGAGATGCGGAAACTGCTTCAGCATGTCAGCCTTGCTTTCCCACGTGGCCTCCTCAACTCCTCGGTGTCGCCACAACACCTTCACAAGCTCTATCGTCTTACCATGAAGAACTTTGCTACTCACGTCCAGAACCTTCGCTGGTTCTTCATCATATGACAGATCCGGATTCAACTCTATCTCCTCAACAGGCATCACATACGAAGGATCCGATCTGTACTTCCGTAACATAGAGACATGAAACACATCATGTATTCCCTCCAACTCAGCAAGCAATCTCAATCGATATGCCACATGACCAATACGCTCCACAATCTCGCAAGGTCCAATAAACCTTGGGCTAAGCTTACCCTTACATCCAAATCTCATCACCTTCTTCAAAGGTAATACCTTAAAGAACACACGTTCGCCAACCGCGAACTCAATTTCCTTACGCTTCAAGTCCGCGTAATACTTTTGCCTATCCGATGCAGCTTTCAACCACTCACAAATGAGCTTCACCTTCTTGGTGGTACCCTTAAGCATAGATGGCATTGAAATCAACTTTTGCCCAGCTTCTGGCCAACAAAGAGGGGTTCTGCATCTCCTCCCATACAAAGCCTAGTATAGAGCCATTTGGATACTTGCCTGGTAACTATTTTTATATGCAAACTCAACCAACGTCAAATGTTTTTCCCAAGAACCCTGAAAATCTATCACACAGCATCTCAACATGTCCTCAAGCACCTGAATCACACGTTCTGACTGTCCATCCGTCTGCGGATGATAAGAGGTGCTGAAGTTCAACCATGCACCCAAGGCTTGATGCAAACATTCCCAAAATCGCACTGTAAACCTCGGATCTCTATCCGATACAATGGACTTTGGCACACCGTGCAACCCCACAATCTCAGCTATGTACAACTCAGCCAACTTATCCAAAATATATGTAGTATGCACAGGCAGAAAATGTGCACACTTTGTAAGCCGATCCACAATCACCCAAACTGAATTTTCTTTGTTTGTGACAAAGGCAAACCAGACACAAAATCCATGGTGATTCTCTCCCACTTCCATTCTGGAATTCTCAAAGGCTGCAACAATCCAGAAGGAACCTGATGCTCAGCCTTCACTCGCTAACACACCATACACTTTCTAACGAACTCCGCTACATCCTTTTTCAACCCCACCCAGTAGTACTCATCCTTTAGGTCACAATACATCTTTGTACTACACGGGTGCATAGCAAAAGGACTACAATGAGCCTCATTCAGAATAGTGCACCTCAACTCAGCATCATCTGGCACCACTATTCGACTCCCATAACACAGAACACCATCATCACTAAAGCTGAAATATGAAGGTCTATCTTCCGCAATGTCTTGAACATGCGTAACAAGAGAATTGTCAAGCAACTGTTTCTCTTTAATTGACTGAATCAGAGACAGTTTCACTTGCAATTCTGCAATAAGACCAACATCACGTAATATACTCAAACGAGCAAACATCGCTCTCAACTCAACAACCACATTCCGACTCAAAGCATCAGCCACAACATTAGCTTTTCCTGGGTGATACTCGATCGTCAGATCATAATCCTTAAGCAACTCCACCCAACGTTGTTGCCTAAGATTCCACTCCTTCTAAGACATAATATATTTCAAGCTCTTGTGGTCTGTAAACACAACACATTTCTCACCATACAAGTAATGCCTCTAAATCTTTAAGGCAAACACCACAACTGCAAGCTCAAGATCATGAGTAGGGTAGTTACGCTCATGCACCTTCAACTGCCTAGATGCATAGGCCACCACCTTACCCTTCTGCATCAACACATAACCCAAACCAACAATGGACGCATCACTATAGACCACAAACTCCTTACCAGATTCGGGTTGAATCAAAATAGGATTTTGAGTCAACGCTTCCTTCAGCTTCTCAAAAGCTTGTTGTCTCACCTCTGTCCACTCAAAGCGAACATTCTTCTGCAACAACTTGGTCAAAGGTGCCACTATCTTTGAGAAACTCTCGACAAACCTACGGTAGTATCCATCCAACCCAAGGAAACTCCGTACCTCCGTCACAGACTTAGGCACTTTCCAATTCATTACATCCTCTACTTTTTGCGGATCAACGCGAAAACCCTCAGCCGATACAACATGCCCAAGGAAAACCACTTCCCTAAGCCAAAACTCACATTTACTCAGCTTCGCATACAACTTATTCTCCAACAACGCTTGCAAAACGATTCTCAAGTGTTTATCATGATCCTCCTCGGTACGCGAATACACAAGGATATCATCGATGAACACCACTACAAACTGATCCAAGAATTCATGGAATACATGGTTCATCATGTCCATGAAAGCAGCAGGCGCGTTGGTCAAACGAAACGGCATCACCAAAAACTCATAATGTCTGTACCTCGTCCGAAAAGCAGTTTTAGGTACGTCCACGTCCTTCACCTTCAACTGATAGTACCCCGGTCTCAAGTCTATCTTAGAAAACACTAAAGCTCCCTGGAATTGATCAAAGAGATCATCAATTCTAGGCAAGGGATACTTGTTCTTGATCGTCAACTTGTTCAGTTGCCGATAATCTATACACATTCTCATCGTCCCATCCTTCTTTTTCACAAACAGGACTGGTGCACCCCAAAGTGACACACTTGGTCAGATGAACCCTCGATCCAACAACTCCTGCAACTGCGTTTTCAACTCTTTTAACTCCTTGGGTGCCATGCGATAAGGAGAAATGAACACCGGAGTTGTATTCTCGCACAACTCTATACAAAACTCAACCTCCCTACTTGGTGGCAACCCAGGCAATTCTTCCGGAAAGACACCCGGAAAATCGCGGATAGTTCGGACATCTTGCACACGCACATCCTTAGTACCAGGATTCATCACATAGGCAAGGTAAGCTTCACAAACCAACCTCATCATACGGTTTGCTTCCAAGGCCGAAATCACATTTGACAAGAATTTCACATTCTCGCCTACTACAACAACCTCATAGTCGTCGGCCAACTTTAAGGTGACTCGCTTAACATCAAAGTTAACCACGGCCCTATGCTCCGTCAACCAATCCATGCCAAGGATTACATCAAATCCGTAGAAAGGAAATTCCATCAAATCCACAAGAAACACATGTCCTTGCACCAATAAAGGGCATCGCCTATACAACTTCCTAGTGACTACAGTCTCACCAAAAGAACTAGTCACTTGCATTCCTACTTCAAGCATCTCAACAGGTATATCAAGCAAATATGCATGCTCACTCAAGATATAAGAATGCGTGGATCCAGAATCAAACAAAGCCAACAAAGATAAAGACTGGAGAGCAAAGGTACCTACGATCACATCGGTATCGTTGCGCTCCTCGCGCTGAGCATATACCCTCGCAGGTCCACCTCCTTCAGGTTGAACAACCACAACGTGAGCAATACCTCGATGCCCGTCATCCCTCCTCTGAAATTTCCCACAGCCGCGCCCACGGCCTCTTTCAGGTGCAGCTACCACAGGAGCACGTCCTTGGCCACCACCAGCAAACAAAGGACACTCCCTTCTCATATGGTCTGCCGAACCACAATTCCAGCAAGAGTTCTCTGTCACCACAACAGGAGCCTGAACCTCTCTAGCCGCTCGAGGAAAATCTCGCCTCAAATGGTCCCTCGAACCACAAGTCCAGCATGAATGCTGCTCGAATCTCATACAACCTCCCTGAGCCTGTCCGCCTCGACCCGGAACACCACACCTTCCCTCAGGTTGATGTCTCCTATCACGGCCTCTTTTGTTCCGTCCACCAGCGGAACTATATTCAGCAGCTCTCTTCCCAGAGCTAGAACCAACACCTCTAGAAGACAAACCCAGGTTCTGCTCGATGTCCTTTGCTCGGCAACAAGCACATCAAAATCTATGTAATCTGCAGCTAGCATGTACGTCTTAACATCTTGCACCAAACCATATCGGAAGCGATCGCATCGATGCCTCTCACTAGGTACCAACTCTGGACAATATTGGCTCAAACGTACGAACTAGACCTCGTACTCAGCCACCGATAGATTACCCTGAACAAGAGACATAAACTCCCGTTTCTTCTCATCCAAGTATCTCACACCTAGATACTTTCTCCGGAAGGCACCCCTGAAAAACTCCCAATCAACTTCATTGGGTTCCATACCAGCTGCGGTTGTTGTCCACCAACTGTAAGCATCACCTTGTAGCAAGGAAACGACACATCCAAGTTTACGCTCATCATTACAACCCATCTGATCCATGATACAGATCGTACTGGCTAGCCAGGCCTCAAACGCCTCAGGTGCGATACCATAGAACTCCACAGCTCTCAAACTCCTTAACCTCTCCAAAGGTAGACCCACCTGCCCAGCTGCAGGGGCCTGCACTTGCGCTCCGGCAACAACAGCCTAAAACGCTCCGGTAATTGCCTCAACTAGTGGCGCCAAATTACCCAATCCAGGACCAGCTTGTCCTTGTTGCACCTGCTCCGTACCTCCAGGTGGTGGCAGAGGAGGTAGATCTCCACCAGGAGGGACATCAGCCCCCTGCTCAGCCTGGTTTTCCTGCTCAGTTGCAGGCACTATCGTATTGGACCTCAACTCTCCTCTAGGTCCCATGTGATCTATCAATCACTTTAAAAACACAACAATGAAAACAAATCAAACCATTTAGGCCAGCTGCAAGCAAGAATCCAAGTTTATAAAACATTTGGTTAGTGTAATAAGGCAATGGGCACCCGATTTCCCCACAGAGTATAGCATACATTAAACATCATGCTCACATACTTTTCATCAATCCAAATCAGCACACATCCACATAACATCATCATCATACCATCATATTCAACTCACATGCAATTCACACCAACAAACATGGCATAAGGTTCAAAATTCAAACATTAGCATGCTTTTCAAACATCATACTTCGACTCACATTAATTACACATACCAACATTCTCAATTTGGGTGATTTAATTAATGTTTTAATTAAATGAAATAAAGATGGAAACTACTTTTAGATTCTCATAACTACCTTTTCCTAATTTTCTCTCATTCTTTTTTCTCTCAAAATCCCATCATTCAAACACATTTTCTCCAGCACAAATCACTTTGATCTTCACCTCATTTGATGAGATTTCCATCACTCATTGTTTCATAATCAATCTAGCAACAAAACCTTTTGATTTCCACATTGATTTTTCATGGAATTTTGCCCAAATCAAGGAGGAATCACCATTTAGAGGTAATATTGTTCTTCTCCTCTAAATACTCAGTTCTTTACTGAAATTCCCAAGTTTTCAATCCTTAATTTAAGTTTTATAAATGATTTTAATGTTAGAGACTTGATTTTGGCTTAAAACTCAAGATTTTGGAAGAGATCTTGAAGAATTTCGTTGAGATTGATTGGTATCTGTTTTGAGATGATTCTTTAATGTATTTTGGATGTTTAATGATGTTAGAAATGAGGTTTTATCAATCCAATCCCGAATAGGTTGTATTTCATAAGTTTTTGCTTATGAAAATGGTGGTTTTTGAGGTGTTTTTGGTGTTCTGTTATAGCTGGAGGTATAAGGACGAGGTGAGAGTTGTTTTTGATGTTAATTGATGTTTAGAAATGATTAGAAGTGATGGAACTTGGCTGGGCTAAGTTTTGGAAGAGTTTGGAGGTGATTTCGGTTGTGTTTGGTAGCCGAAATGTTGGGTTTAGGTAGAGCAGCGAGTTTTGGAGTGTTGGCTGAAGATTTCAATGCATGATGATGCATTAATCCTCTGCTTTGATGTATTTAAAACAGGGGAGACATCTTTGGACACTTTCAGAGTTGATCCGGAGGCTTAATCGGTGTTTCGGCAAGCAAGCGAAACAAAATTGGTGAGTGGAGATGGTTTTCCAGCTTTAAAACGATTATTTGGAGGTTTTGGGAGCTTAGTTTAAGTCTAAACAACTTAGCTAAGCTCAAGAGTAAGTTTTCGGAAAAACTCCTTCGGATGTGCTATGGTGTGGTTAGATGCATTGGTTATAAATTGCATGTTTATTTACTGTTTTAAAAGCATGTTTTAGCATGGTTAATGTTGATTTTAAAAGCCATGTATTAAAGGGTGCTCAAGGTAAGAGATCCTTGGTTTGACATGATATTAATTTGGTAATGATGCATGGAGATGCATGATGTTTAATGGCTTTGATTAATGCTTTAAAACAGTGGATTGTTGATGGTATTTGATGTATATTGGCAAGTGATGAAATGGTTTTAAAGTACTTGAATCGGATATAGTTAGTTGGCTATAGGATTGGGTGCACCGTAAGTAAAGTCGCCTTGGATGTTGAGGGGTTGTGATTGTACCGTAAACTCCATCCAAGTACCCTAACGATTGAGGTAAGATCACAACGGTGGTTAAAAGTCCGTGTGTGGATCTTGTGTTATGTGTCCCTTACTCTCGTTAGAGGAATTATACAACTACCGATGAGTGGTGTTGAGGGGTTGTGATTGTACCGTTATACTCCACCACGGGTGTCACATCAATGGAGGAATTACTATTAAGTGTGAACCTTGTGTAGTCCGGTAGTGTGTATGAAGCGTGTGGGACCACGCTTGTAATCTGCGTATCTGATTATGTTTAAATGCTTTGTTGAAAGTATTTTCTAAAAATGCATTATTGTGTTGGTTTTACTTAGAGCATGTCTCACTAAGTATTTGTGCTTACGCTCTCTCTTTTACCAATAATGCAGACAATTGAAGTGTTTGAGGGCAACAAGCAAGCAAAGAGTGTCCAAGGGAAACCAAGCTCATGTATGGTGATGTTTTCATACACTATTAGTTTTGGTAATTTGGCAATGGGAATCTAACTTTGGTTTGGGAGATGTATTGGACTCCCTGTGGTTGTGGCATGTTTGCCTTGTGTAACGCCCCGGTTTTGGGCTTAGAAGTTTTGGGCGTTGACCGGTTTGGTCAAAGTGCTGTTCAAATCTAAAAGGGTGAATTTAGGAAAGCCTAGTTCGGGTTGCATTAAAATTATGGAAAAATGTTCTAAAATCATCTTTTAATATATATAAGTGAACTGTGAAATCAATTTTGGAAAATGAGTTTTGGAAGGGTGACATTTTGGCTAGTGACCAAAATGTAATTTTTGAAAGTTTTGTGACTGTTTTAGAAAGGGTTGAAACTTTGAATCTTTAAGGAGCTATTATTCCAAAAGTAGTTTCTCCAGATTTTTCTAAGATATTTTAAGCTATATTCTGATTTTAAAACATATCAAAAGAGGAGGGAAAGCCATTTTGGCCATTTTGATAACTAACTTCCTATTTTCTTTTCTCTCATTTTCTCTCAACCCAAACACTTTCTTTCCAGAGAATTGTTTCTGATTTTCTCACCTAAATCTCTCCTTTCAACTCTCTTTTGATTCCTAATCATCATATCTACAAAACCTCATCATTTGCTACTTGATTCATCAAGGTTTTTGATTCCAAAAAGAGGAGAAACTCAAGTTTGGAGGTAAGAACGTCCTTCTCCTCTAAACTATCAGTTCTTTAATGAAGTTCCTAAGTTTTCAATCCTTAATTGATGTTTTATTAAAGGCTTTTAAGTTGTGAAATGGATCTTGGCTTATAATGCAAGATTTGGTGATTTTTGATGATTTTCGTTTGATCTGTTAAATCTGTGATTGGAGATGTGTTTTTGATGTTATTTGAACTCTAAATTGATAAGGAATTGAGTTTTGATTGATGCAATCCCGGATAGGTTGGGTTTCCTAAGTTTAGCTTGTGATTCTTGATTGTTTTTGAGGTGATCTTGTGGATCTGGTGTTGCTGGAGGTATAAGGATGTTATTAGGTTCTTTTTAGATGTTAAATGATGTTAAAGGATGTTAGGTTTCGATGGTTAATGGCTGGGCTTTGTTGAGAAGTGGTTTGGATGCATTTTCAGTTGTGTTTGGTGGCCGAAAATGGAGTGGGGATGAGAGCAGCGAGTTTAGGTGCTTTCATTGAGGATATTAATGCATGATGATGCATTAATCTACTGTTTTGATGTGTTAAAACAGGGGAGTCATCTTTGGATCCAAGTGGTGGTGATCCGGAGGCTTGATTGGTGCTTCGACAAGAGGCGAAGTGGAATCGGTGAGTGAAATTGGGTTTTCGGCTTTGAAACCAATGTCTTGGGAGCTTAGTTTAAGTCTAAACAACTTTGCTAAGCTCAAGTGTAAGTTTTCGGAAATACTCTCTAGTGGTGGCCATGGTTTGGTTGTTGTGCAATGTGGTTTATTACATGTTTTAAATTCTGTTTTGAAAGCATGATTTAGCATGGTTATTGCTGATTTTGTAAGTCATATGTTGAAGGAAGTTCAAGGTAAGAGTTCCTTGTTTTTGAACATTGATTAAATGTAGTTTGATGCTTTGAAATGCATGATGAATATGGCTTGGTTTAATGCTTTAAAACAATGGATTTAATGATGAAATGATGTATATTGGAAAGTGATGTTTTGAAAAAGGTTAAGGTCACCAAGGTGGTTAAAAGTCCTTGAGTGAGCCATGTTACTTAAGAACATCAAGGTGGTTAAAAGTCCTTGGATGATTCTTGCTAAGGTCACTAAGGTGGTTAAAAGTCCTTGAGTGAGCCTTGTTACTTAAGAACATCAAGGTGGTTAAAAGTCCTTGGATGGTTCTTGTTAAGGACACAAAGGTGGTTAAAAGTCCTTGTGTGGTCCTTGCCATGGTGTTTAAAAGTCCATGGGCCAAGGTGTTTAAAAGTCCTTGGGGCCAAGGTGTTTAAAAGTCCTTGGGAAGAACACAAAGGTGGTTAAAAGTCCTTGTGTGGTTCTTGGAAATTATAAGATCACAATGGTGTTTAAAAGTCTATGTGTGAGTCTTATGTTGATCTTGTTTTTTTTAAAAGATGAAATGTATCACTTGTGGCCAATTGACATGTAATGATATGAAGCATGAGATGCTTGTTTAAAGTTTGCTTGTGAGCATGTTAAAGTGTATCTTGAAGCATGATTTATGAATGAGTTTTATAAATGCATTATTGTGTGGTTTTAAGGAGCTTTCCTCACTAAGCTTTTGCTTACGCTCTCTTTCGTTTTCTTAAACCAATAATGCAGAACATTAAGGTGATTTGAGGGCAGCAAGGAAGGCAAGCAACCAAGGGAAAACTAAGCTCAAGTATGGAAAGGTTTTATCGAACACATTTAGCTTTTGGTGTATGGCAATGGGGGACCTTTGTGAATGTTGTTTGGAGATGTTTTGAACTCCTTGAGTATGTTTAATGTCGCTGATAATGCTGGTTTTGTAATTGGCCTTTACATGTATGGATTGGAGGTTTTATGCTTGAATAGTTGCTTGTGTAGGAAGCATGCCATTAGATTTGGGGCTTTTCATATGTGATGCTAATATGTTGATTGGTTGATGCAAACATGTCTCTTGTATGATGAATTGCATGCTGGTAAAGTTTGGTGGCATTTGGAGCATGATTGGTTGGTCAATTGCATGGTAAAGTAGGTAAAATTCTGCATTTTGTGCAGGCCGTTTCGGAACAGTGCCTGCCGTTTCGGAACGGGTGCCTCGAAGCAGCCCAGGCGTTCGAAACGGGCAACACCGTTCCGGAACGGATATGCTACTGCCCGACCCCGTTCCGGTACGCGTTGCGGAACGGCCCCGAGTTTCGAAACGGGCTGTCCCCCGTTTCGGAACGGCTGACCGTTGGGGGCTGACAGTGGCAGTTATATGTTTCGGATTGTTTACATTTTGGTCCTGAATCTTGTATATGCAATTGTATGAGTTTGGAATGTCCTTTTGAGCTGAAATTTGGCTGAGATGTATGAGACACGATTAATTTCAAGATGGTAACTTTAATTTGGGCTAAGTCCTCATATTTATCAGAATTTACAATTTGGTCCCTAAAGTTGTAAATTGTTCAATTGGGTCCTTGTTTGATCTCTGATGTTTATGATCTTTTAGTATGTCGTTTGTATGATCATTTTTAGGGTTAATTTGCATCTAGATAAGTTTTTAAAAGAAAAAAAAAGGGTCGATAATCAAGGTTGACTTTCGGGTTGACTTTGGTTTTCCCCGTGTGACTTTCTTAATTCGGGTCAACCGTCTAGGCCGGGTTAAGGGGGTTACACCTTGGCTGATTTGGATTGTAAATGGCCTTAAATGCTTGATTTTGCTTTGGATTGCTTATTGGTTTGCTTGACTAGGAAGCATGCCTCTAGAAATATGAGTTTACCATGTTTGATGCTATGAATGTGTTTAGGAGTTCTAAACATGCACCTTATATGTTTATTGACTTGTTGGCTTGGTTGGTAAGTCATTAAGATGAGTTTGAATGGGTTTTTGCATGAAAAACCAGCAAAATTTGCAGTTTCTAGGCAAACCGTATCGAAACACTCTCTGGCGTTTCGAAACGTTTTGGCTACTGGAGAGCCGTGTTTCGGAACAAGTATCGAAATGGGGAAGTGTTTTGCCCAGCCGTTTCGATACGGGCTGTAGGTGTTTCGAAACAGGTGACTGTTGGTCACAATTTGAATTGTTCTAAAGTTGCATGTTTTACATTTTAGTCCTAAATGTTGAGATTGCAATTGCTTGAGTTTGGGATGTTCATTTGAGTTGAAATTTGGCAGAGAAGCATGTAACATGTATAATTTCTTATTGGTAACTTTAAAATCAGCAAAGTCCTTCTATTTTTCAGAAATTACGTTTTGGTCCCTAAACTTGTAATAAGTGCAATTGAGTTCCTCTTTGTTGTTCGAACGTTGTGCCTTTCTCATATATGTTTCATGAGTACTCACTTAGGGTTAACGTGCATCTAGACAAGATTAAAAAGAAAAAAAGGGTCGTTAATCAAGGTTGACTTTCGAGTTGACTTTGGTTTTCCCCGTGTAATCTTCGTAGTTCGGGTCAACCGTCTAGGCCGGGCTAAGGGGGTTACATTTGTTGGTATCAGAGCTTAGTTCTCGTGTAATTGGGAATGGTTATGTGGGTGATGTATGTGTATTTGCGTGATATGCCTTTTGGATGAAAGAATGTTATATGAATAGTGATGCATGGTTTCAATTGCGATGATATGCTATGTTGGAATGTGTTAGGGGATCCCATTGCCATATCAAAACTAATGAAAGGAAATGTTTTCGAAAAAGAGCTTGAGTACTTGGATTACTTACCTTGTTGAGCCTAATTATGTTTATTGCATTTGTGTCAGTGCATTGTTTTCTTGTAAATGGGGCCGCGTAGAGAGATGAGAATAAATACAAGAGCTATGGCTCAGAATGAGAACGAGAATGATGAGAACGCTGAGAATGTTGTGGATTTACCTCCTCCCCCTGGTGGTGGACCACACGGTGGTGGTGGTGCTGGAGGTTGTAATGTTGGTGTTGGTGTTGTTGCTGGGGTCGCTGGACCTGAAGATGTGCAGGGGCAGGCTGCTCCTGACATGACTTTGTTGATTCAGGCTATTGCTGGAGCCTTTCAAGCAGAAGTAGCTAGAGCTCATGGAGCTGCGCATCATGATGATACTAACGTGAGATTGCCTTTAGAACGTCTTCGCAGTCTGGGAGGGACTGAGTTCAGTGGTTTATCTCCGGAAGGATCTGAATCTTGGTTGGAAAGCACCAAGAGGATTTTGGGGCAAATGAACTGCAATAATGTGTAGAAGTTGGGTTGTGTGTTGTCATTACTGCATGATGATGCTTATACGTGGTCGACGACCACTGTCTCTGGAATGGAGGACACTGATGTGACTTGGACGTTCTTCTTGAATGCGTTCAAGAGAAAGTATCTGGGTGTGCGATACCTAGATGAGAAGAAAAGAGAAATTATGTCTCTTGTGCAAGGAAGCATGACGGTAGCTGAGTATGAGATCCAGTTTGTCCGCCTTAGTCAGTATGCACCTGAGCTAATCCCTGATGAGCGGGAGAGGTGTGAACGTTTCCGTTATGGTTTGGTGACGGATGTGAAGACTTTTATGCTTGCGACTGATTATACCGATTTTGATGTGCTTGTGAGTCGGGAGAAGGACATCGAGCAGAACTTGGGTTTGTTTTCCAGAGGCGTTAGTTCTAGCTTGGGAAAAAGAGCTGTTGATCATGGTTCTGGTGGTGGACGGAACAAGAGAGGACGAGATAAGAGGTATCAGTCTTCTGCTAGGCGTAGTAATGGAGGACATGGTGCGCCTATTCAGGGAGATAGGATGAGGGCTGAACAGAACACGTGCTGGACGTGTGGATCTCGTGGCCATTTGAGGCGAGACTGTCCTCGAGCAGCGAGGGAGGTTCAGGCTCCTGTTGCAGTGACAGGTAATTCATGTTGGAATTGTGGTTCGACAGACCACATGAGGAGGGAGTGTCCTTTGTAGGCCGGTGGTGATCAGGGACATGCTCCTGGGGTAGTTGCACCTTAGAGAGGTCGTGGGCGCGGCCGTGGTAACTTTCAGCACAGGGAAGATGGTGGGAGGAATGTGGCGCATGTTGTGGCTGTTCAACCTGAGGGTGGTGGCCAAGCTCGAGTGTATGCTCAGCGTGAGGGAAGGAATGATACAGATGTGATCGCAGGTACCTTTACTTTGCAATCTTTGTCATTACTTTCCTTGATTGATTCTGGATCTACACGCTCATACATATTTCGTGAACATGCTCAAATGCTTGGTTTACCTGTTGAGTCTTTGGATGTGGGTATGCGTGTGACTAGTTCCTTTGGTGAGACAGTCGTAACACGAAAGTTGTATAGAAGATGTCCTTTGAAAGTGCAAAACCATGTTTTTCTTGTTGATCTCATGGAATTGCCATTCTATGGTTTTGATGTAATCCTTTGTATGGATTGGCTTGTTGAACATCGAGCTGTAGTGGATTTTGAGAACAAGCGAGTTTCGTTGAAACTTGCGATGATTACAAAGTAGTAGTGGTTGGTGAGAATGTGAAGTTTCTTGCCAATGTGGTGTCTACGTTGGAAGCAGGCCGAATGCTGAGGCAAGGTTGTGAGGCTTACCTAGCCTTTGTGATGAATCCTAGCTCTAAGGAGTTGCGCGTTCAAGATATCAGGACTGTGTGAGAGTTTCCTGGAGTGTTTCCGGAGGAGTTATCTGGATTGCCTCCTAGTCGAGAGGTGGAGTTTGGAATTGAGCTGTAGGAAAACACAACTCAAGTGTCTATTGCTCCCTATCGCATGGCACCTAAGGAGTTGAAGGAGTTGAAGACGCAACTTCAGGATTTGCTTGACCGTGGGTTCATTCGGCCGAGTGTGTCACCTTGGGGTGCACCGGTCTTGTTTGTGAAGAAGAAGGATGGCACTATGAGAATGTGCATTGATTATCGTCAGCTGAACAAGTTGACTATCAAGAATCCGTATCCTTTGCCGAGGATTGATGATCTTTTTGATCAGTTTCGTGGAGCGGCTATATTCTCTAAGATTGACTTAAGGTCAGGATACTACCAGCTTAAGGTGAAGGATGTGGATGTGCCAAAAACAACATTTAGGACGAGGTATGGGCATTACGAGTTCCTTGTAATGCCGTTTGGCTTGACGAATGCTCCTGCAGCTTTTATGGACATGATGAATAGAGTGTTCCATGAATATTTGGATAAGTTTGTTGTGGTGTTCATTGATGATATTCTTGTGTACTCTCGTACTGAGGAGGAGCATGAGGGGCATTTGAGGATTGTATTGCAGGCACTGTTGGAGAATCAGCTATATGCTAAGATGAGCAATTGCGAATTCTGGCTTAAGGAGGTTGTTTTCCTTGGTCATGTGGTTTCTGCTGAGGGGATACGTGTTGATCCTCAGAAGATTGAGGCGATGATGAATTGGAAGCCTCCTAAGTGTGTTCATGAAGTCCGTAGTTTCCTTAGGTTGGCAGGGTATTACCGGAGGTTTGTGGATGGATTTTCAAAGATTGTTGCACCTTTGACAAAGTTGTTGCAAAAGGATGTCAAGTATGAGTGGACAGAAGCGAGACAACAAGCTTTTGAGAAGCTTAAGGAAGCATTGACGCAAGCTCCAATCTTGGTTCAACCTGAATCAGGGAAAGAGTTTGTGGTGTACAACGACGCATCCTATGTTGGGTTGGGGTGTGTGTTGATGCAAGAGGGTAAGGTGGTGGCTTATGCATCACGCCAGTTGAAAGTGCATGAGCGCAATTATCCTACGCATGATATTGAGTTAGCTGCGGTGGTTTTTGCTTTGGAGATTTGGATACATTATCTGTATGGTGAGAAGTGTACCGTGTACACGGATCACAAGAGTTTGAAGTATCTGATGTCTCAGAAAGAGTTGAATCTTAGGCAACGACGTTGGGTGGAGTTGCTTAAGGATTACGATTTGACTATCGAGTACCATCCGGGAAAAGCTAATGTTGTAGCGGATGCCTTGAGTAGGAAGGTGGCAGTGGAGTTAAGGGCTATGTTTGCCAGCTTGAGTATTTCGCAAGATGGAGGTCTTGTGGCTGAATTGCAAGTGAAACCATCTTTGGTTCAGTTGATAAAAGATAAGCAGTTGCTGGATGATTCTTTGGTGCCACATGTTCAGGAAATTGCTGAGGATAGACCATCAGATTTTTGTTTTAATGATGATAGAGTTCTATGTTTTGGAAGTCGGGTAGTAGTGTCGAATGATGCGGAGTTGAGGCGTACTATTCTGAATGAAGCTCATAGTATTCCTTTTGCTATGCACCCTGGTAGTACAAAGATGTATCGTGATTTGAAGGATGAGTACTATTGGGTGGGTTTGAAGAAAGATGTTGCGGAGTATGTGAGTAAGTGCATGGTTTGTCAGCGGGTTAAAGCTGAGCATCAGTTTCCTTCAGGATTGTTGCAACCGTTGAGGATTCCTGAGTGGAAGTGGGAAAGGATTACCATGGACTTCGTGTCTGGTTTGCCTTTGTCGCCATCGAAGAAGAATTCAGTGTGGGTGATTGTGGATCGCCTTACGAAGTGTGCGCATTTCTTACCTGTGCATACTACGTATACCTTGGATAAGCTTGTAGAGCTGTACATTGCTGAGATTGTGCGACTGCATGGTGTGCCAAAGTCTATAGTGTCGGATAGAGATCCGAGGTTTACATCGCGCTTTTGGGAGTGTTTGCACCAAGCTTTGGGTACGCGGTGGAATTTCAGTACTTCTTATCATCCACAGTCGGATGGACAGTCTGAGCGTGTTATCCAAGTGCTTGAGGATATGTTGAGGTGCTGTGTGATTGAGTTCCAAGGCTCTTGGGAGAAGCATTTGCCTTTGGTGGAGTTTGCTTATAACAATAGCTACCAGGCAAGTATTCAAATGGCACCTTACGAAGCCTTGTATGGGAGGAAGTGTAGAACTCCTCTATGCTGGGCTGAAACAGGTCAGAAGTTGGTCTCGATGCCGGCTTTGTTGAAGGGGACCACCGAGAAGGTGAAGCTCATTTGTGAGCGATTGAAGGTAGCTTCTGATCGAAAGAAGTCTTACGCGGATTTGAAGCGTAAGGAGATTGAGTTTGTGGTAGGTGACCGTGTGTTCTTGAAGGTTTCGCCTTGGAAGAAGGTGATGAGGCGTGACCGGAAGGGTAAGTTGAGCCCTAGGTATATTGGACCATACGAGGTGATTGAACGTGTTGGTCCTATTGCGTACAAGCTGAGGTTACCGCAAGAGTTGGAAAAGATACATGATGTGTTTCATGTCTCTATGCTTCAGAGGTATAGATCGGATCCTTCGCATGTTATGCCTGTGGAGGAAGTGGATTTGAACCCATATTTAACCTATGATGAGGAGCCGGTTGAAATTCTGGATTCGGACAGCAAAGTTCTTCGGGGTAAGACCATTGAGTTGGTTAAAGTGTTGTGGAGACATCGTGGTGTCGAGGAAGCCACGTGGGAAAGGAAGGATGACATGTTGAAGCAGTTTCCTTACCTTTTTCCTCCAGGTAAATTTCGGGGACGAAATTTCTTTAGAGGGGAGAGTTGTAACACCCCAATTTTAGGCTTAGAAGTTTAGGGTTTGGTCGGACCGGTTTGAGAAATGGTTCAAATATAAAAGGAGGTTTTAGGGAAAGCCTAGTTCGGGATGCTTTAAAAATATGGAAAAATATCTAAAAATCCTCTTTTAATATATATAAGAGAGTGGTGAAATCAATTTTACAAAATAAGGTTTGGAAATATTACATTTCGGTGTAGTGACCAAAATGCGATTTTTGAAAATTTTAGTGGTGACTGTTTTGTAAAGGATTGTAACTTTGAATCTTTAAGGAGATAATTACCCAAAATGTTTTTCTCCAGATTTTTCTTTAATTTGGGTGATTTAATTAATGTTTTAATTAAATGAAATAAAGATGTAAACTACTTTTAGATTCTCAGAACTACCTTTTCCTAATTTTCTCTCATTCTTTTTTCTCTCAAAATTCCATCATCCAAACACATTTTCTCCAGCACAAATCACTTTGAACTTCACCTCATTTGATGAGATTTCCATCACTCATTGTTTCATAATCAATCTAGCAACAAAACCTTTTGATTTCCACATTGATTTTTCATGGAATTTTGCCCAAATCAAGGAGGAATCACCATTTAGAGGTAAGATTGTTCTTCTCCTCTAAATACTCAATTCTTTACTGAAATTCCCAAGTTGTCAATCCTTAATTTAAGTTTTATAAATGGTTTTAATGTTAGAGACTTGATTTTGGCTTAAAACTCAAGATTTTGGAAGAGATCTTGAAGAATTTCGTTGAGATTGATTGGGCTCTGTTTTGAGATGATTCTTTAATGTATTTTAGATGTTTAATGATGTTATAAATGAGGTTTTATCAATCCAATCCCGAATAGGTTGTATTTCCTAAGTTTTTGCTTATGAAAATGGTGGGTTTTTAGGTGTTTTTGGTGTTCTGTTATAGCTGGAGGTATAAGGACGAGGTGAGAGTTGTTTTTGATGTTAATTGATGTTTAGAAATGATTAGAAGTGATGGATCTTGGCTAGGCTAAGATTTGGAAGAGTTTGGAGGTGATTTCGGTTGTGTTTGGTAGCCGAAATGTTGGGTTTAGGTAGAGCAGCGAGTTTTGGAGTGTTGGCTGAAGATTTCAATGCATGATGATGCATTAATCCTCTGCTTTGATGTGTTTAAAACATGGGAGACATCTTTAGACACTTTCGGAGTTGATCCGGAGGCTTAATCGGCGTTTCGGCAAGCAAGCGAAACGAAATTGGTGAGTGGAGATGGTTTTCCAGCTTTAAAATGATTATTTGGAGGTTTTGGGAGCTTAGTTTAAGTCTAAACAACTTATCTAAGCTCAAGAGTAAGTTTTCGGAAAAACTCCCTCGGATGTGCTATGGTGTGGTTAGATGCATTGGTTATAAATTGCATGTTTATTTACTGTTTTAAAAGCATGTTTTAGCATGGTTAATGCTGGTTTGAAAAGCCATGTATTGAAGGGTGCTCAAGGTAAGAGATCCTTGGTTTGACATGATATTAATTTGGTAATGATGCATGGAGATGCATGATGTTTAATGGCTTTGATTAATGCTTTAAAACAGTGGATTGTTGATGGTATTTGATGTATATTGGCAAGTGATGAAATGGTTTTAAAGTACTTGAATCGGATATAGTTAGCCGGCTATAGGATTGGGTGCACCGTAAGTGTTGCGTGTAAAACAGTCTATCGCAATTGTAGTGCAAGTATACACGACGCAAGTAGTAAAGTGATACGAAGTATCGGATATCGTCTCCACAGGGATTGAGCTAATAGCTTCACCTTGAATCACTGCGCAAAGGTAAAGAAAATATTTGAGAAAGTTATCACTAGAATAATAAAGATTACTGGAAAATAAAAGTAGAGAAATCAAGATAGAGAGAATGGGTTGGTATTGAATTGCTCAGTAGTGCAGGTATTGCTAAGTTTAGGAAATCCAGTTCTGTCGTCGTCCCCGTCGCGACAGCACCTCTCACGGCAGCAGTTCGTTGCTTGTCGCGGCAGCGAACACTCAACTCAGTACTTCAAGTTTGGCAAGAATCCCTGATGTGCCTTGGCCTATCCCTAGGTCCAAGTCTGTCGATGATCACGTCTTTGATGATACCTCCCGGCGTGAATCGAAGGATGAACACCGATGTTGATGAATTTTTCTTTACCCACTTAACCTCGTCCTATCCCTAGGTTCGAGATAGTTCAACTATAAACTAGAGAACTTGCTCTTATTCCTTTCGTATACTTAACTCTCCCGATGCTAAGTAAATTGATAACCTCGCAATGCTCTCCCGATGCTCTTGCAAGATATTAATAGCCAGAATAAGAGAACTTGAAGTTTATTTTATTGAACTGAAAATTCCTAAAACAAAACAACCCTTGCAACTACTTTACAAATCAACTCGTGGCCCTAAGGGGAATTTAGAACATGGTGGGAGACGGAAAACAGCTAGGGTTTGAGAAGAAGGCTAGAGAATGGGTTCTCTCTCCCTAGGTCGAAATATATGCCCTTATATAGGCTTTGGGTCCAAGTTTTCTAAAATAGCAAGAATACAACTTTAAATTAAAGTACAATTCTAATAAAGACTAAATCTTCAAAGAATCTACTTTCCAGCCGTCATCTTTCTTGCTTGGGATTTTCTCTCCTTGAACTTTAGGCTTGACATTCCTTTCGATCCGGGGCTTGGAAAAATATGGTGATTTCACACGACAGACGGGCTGAATTTTCTCTATCTGTCGAGGTCCACTTTGCTTCTTCTCCTCAAAACTGTTGTCGGCCTCTGCTGTCACGGCGGCAACCATGGCAGCATCGTCCTCCTTGACTGCTCATCCAGTTCCAGCTCTTCTGCTTCACTGCCCAGCGCCTGCCCTTTCCATCTGCTACAGCAGCAACCTGCAAAAACAACCAATTTTAGTAGAAACTGTGCCTTTTAATATATTTGTGATGTTTAACTGTAAACTGACCTAAATGCAATAAATAATGCTTGAATGCTGTAGAAATATGGGTTAAATAGGGGTAAAAAATAGAACTTTTACACACTCAACACACCCCCAAACTCAAGTTTTTGCTTGCCCTCAAGCAACTACGACTTAAAAGAAAAATGAAATATTTTCATTTTGGCTTTAAATAGTGAACCTTCCCTTACCCGTCGTTCGTTCCCTGTGGCGGCAGCACCCTGTCGGATAATCTAGGATCTGTCCGGAGTCTCACTATAGTCCTCGTGCAGTGTGTGCATGCTTGTGAATAGTTATATGCCAAGACTCTCTTAGTTTCACTAGAATATTTCACCTCTTAACTCGAATTTTTATGCCAAGTTTATCTTTTTGAAGGCACTTCTTATGCTCCTTTGATTTTCTGTTTTGACTCGATTTCATTTTTTAAGCTAAAGTTTCACTAGAGCCGGTTTCGGGCACCTCTAGCTAACTTCCTAGAGTCGATTTCGGGCACCTCTAGGGCTGTTGAGTCTATTTTGCTAAACTTCTTTCCTAGAGCCAGTGTTAGGCACCTCTAGGGGCTATTCAAGTGCTAAGCTTCCTATTCTAGTTGACTAAAAGAGTTCTAAGCAGTATAACAGTCACAAATGTGTTTAAGTTTTCAGAACTATAGAAAAGCTCTAAACTTCTCCTAAAAACTATCCTAAAGTCACTGCCACGACAAGGCTGTCACAGCAGTTAAGTTCAGTTCACAGTTTTCAGCCAAAGTTTTTTTTTATAAGCTAAGTAAAAGACATAAATCAACTCAGATGGACTCCATTAATGGAGGGTTGCCACCCCCAAACTCGAGGGTTGTATTTCCCTCAATGCAAATGACAAATAAAAACAAAAGATAAGGCAGTACATCACAAAATATATAGCAGGCAACAATAATAAGATATGAAACTTAAATTTTAATCGTTGTCTTCGCTGCTGCTGCTGAGTCTGATCTGGCGGCGGGCTCTAGCTTTTGGAGCTGGCTGGGGCACTAGGGAGGCAGGTGTGTTCTTTGCTTTGGCCTCCCGTGGTGGCTGGATCCTGGTTGGGGAGATGTGAGGGGGTTGCTCCACAACCTGAACTTCAGAGCTGCTGCAGTCCTCACCGATGCTGCCGTCACTGCTGGCTTTTGGCATATTATCTTTGTCTGCCATTCGATTCTGCCTTTAGACCGGTGAAAACTCCTTCGATAGATTCCTCTTAATAGAGGGTTCATTGTCGCTGGCGGCCCAAACGGAGGAAGACGAGAATCCGACGATGAAGGCGTCAAGCTCCTGCAATGTCATTTTTCTCTTTGTCCCACAGGCAGAAGTCTCTGCTGCAGGGTTGCTGCCAGCAGCTGTCGTGGCAGGTGTTGGTGTAGATGTTGTAGGAGGTGTTTGTGGTGTGGCAGCAGGTGTAGGGGTGTGGGCAGGTGTAGTGATAGTAAAATAATGTGCATGGAAGGTGGGGAAGACAGCATCAGGGAAATTTAAAGAATTATGGATAAAATTTACCGTAGAAGCAGTAAAATCACTGATGAATGTCATCAGATCGAGCTGTCGTTCCTCCATCTTCTGAATAGCAGCTAAGATCTGGGAGGAAGAGTCTGTCGGGGCTGCTGTTGCGGCAGCTGGTTCGGTCTCTGGATGCTCTGTCGTATCTGCTATTGCGGCAGCTGGATCAAATGACGATAGAGGGGTGGCAGCGGTCATCTCCATGAGGCTTAGTACGTTCTTTTCTGTCCAACCTTTCCCTTGGACTCGATGGTCAGTGGTCACCACTGGTACGCCATGGACACGACAGAGCGATGTGATGAGGTATGGAAAGTAAAGCGGACCCGTCGATCTGTGTGTGCACTCCAACATACTTTCACGGATATAGCTGCCCACGTTAATGGGCCTCTCATGTAGTATGGAGTGAATTAGGGCTAACATGGGCTGGTCTACTGTTGTATTGTGCGACGTCGGCATGATGCGCTTTTTGATAAAAGCATTCCATAGTTTAGCCTCCGGCAGTAGTTGAGTCCTTTTTACCGTCCGTGGATTCTTGCGGCTTGTGTTCCATTGGGTTCCCTCTTCTGTCAGTTCTGCCATGACAGCATCATAGGCAGCAGGGTCTAATGTGTTGAGGAACTGTTGGTGAGCGTCGTCGTTGCTGCCAACGTAGAATCCATACAGTGTGTTAATGTACTCAGCTTCGAACGGCACTTCCTTTCCTCGTACGATCACTGTTGTCGCCGTCCTGCTGTTAATGGCAGCGTAGAAATCTCGCACCAATGAGACGTTCATCTCCTCAGGCTGTTCGGCAAAGAGCTACCAATGTAGCGCTTGAATTTTTTGGATTATGAACGGCTGAAGACCCAGATCTTCCTCTTCTTTCGTGTAAATGAATCCCTTTTCTTCCCACATGTCTCTGATATGAAATGAGCGTGGGATGGTTGCTGTCGGTGTGGAGCTGGAAGCAGCATTCCTACGGGTATTCCTAGAAGACATTGTTGCAAGGGTTGTGGAAATAAAAATGAAAGCAAGTAAAAATCTAAAGAGAGAGCAAGTAAGAAAAGTAGAAGTGAGTGAAAATGAAAAATGAAACGGGGTTATATAGAGAAGGATTTGCTGCCCGTTGAAGCTGTAACGGCAGGCGCGAATAACGGGGCCAGCTGTTATACTTTAGCGTGTCTAACGCGTCTGTCACGTGTTTCCGCATCTGTCACGTGTTTCTGTGTCTGTTACGCGTCTGTGACGTGTTTCCGCGTCTGTCGCGGTAGCTGGAACGGCAGGCTTCAAATTTTGGGCTTTGTTGGGCTGGTGGATGGATGGTGGGCTGAGTTCACTTCTCCTGTTCTTCTTGACTCCTTTATTTCCTAAAAACAATAAAAATAAAAACATTATTCAAATAAAATAAATCTTATTTCATGAATAAATAATATTAAATTATAAAAATAATAAAAAAATAAAATTTAGGTTAAGTTAGGGATGCCGGGTGGGGCATCTCCTAAGTTAACCACTTCCTGCATTCGTGGGGCTTCAGTCCCCTGATAATGCTTTAAGCGCTGTCCGTTGACTTTGAATTGGTGCCCGTCTTTTAATGATCGGATTGGTATGGCACCATGGGGAAAAACATGTACGACTTGGAATGGGCCCGACCATCTAGACTTCAGTTTCCCTGGGAAAAGTTTCAGTCTAGAATTGAACAACAATACAAGCTGCCCTGGGCAGAACTGTCGTGGCAACAGCTTCTTGTCATGCCACTTCTAAGTTTTATCCTTGTAGATTCCTGCATTGTCATAGGCCATTGTCTGGATTTCTTCAATTTCGTTCAGATCTAACAACCTTTTCTGCCTTGCCCTGTCCAAGTCCATATTCACTGCCTTGATCGCCCAGTATGCTCTGTGCTCTATCTCGACAGGTAGATGACATGTTTTCCCATAAATCAATCGGTACGGAGACATTCCCAATGGAGTTTTAAAAGTTGTCCTATAAGCCCATAATGCATCATTGAGGAGTAAAGACCAATCCTTCCTAGTTGGCTTAACCATCTTCTCAAGAATGTTCTTAACTTCCCTATTAGATATTTCAGCTTGTCAATTGGTCTGTGGGTGATATGCTGTCACGATCCGATGCTTGACACCGTATTTCTTCAAGGCATCAGCAATAACCCTATTGTCGAAATGTCTCCCTTCATCACTGATAATCGCCTTAGGGATGCCAAACCTAGAAAAAATGTTTTTATGTAAAAACTTTTGGACTGTCTTGGCATCATTCTTTTGAGTGGCGATAGCTTTAACCCACTTAGAGACATAATCTACTGTCAGGAGGATGTATAGATTCCCACATGAAGATGGGAATGGTCCCATAAAATCAATCCCCCAAACGTCGAAGATCTCGACTTCTAGAATGTTCTGCAGTGGCATCTCATTTCTCCTTGAGACGTTTCCTGTCCTTTGGCACCTGTCACAACTCTTGTAGAAGATTTGCGCATCTTTATACAGTGACGGCCAGTAAAACCCTGACTGCAGCACCTTGGCAGCAGTTTTGTTGCCTCCTAAGTGACCTCCATACTGTGAAGCGTGGCAGTGATGAAGTATGTCTTCTTGCTCTTCCTGTGGTACACATCTCCTTATAACCTGATCTGCACAGATTTTAAAAAGAAGAGGTTCGTCCCAATAATAATGCTTAACATCATTTTGGAACCTCTTCCTGGCTTGATAATTAAGATCAGAAGGAATTATTCCGCTAACTAAGAAATTAACGAAATCAGCATACCAGGGGAGTTCAGAAGACTTACCTGCCGCCATGGCTGTCGCGGCGGTGATTGCGGTAGCAAAGAGCTACTCGTCTGGGAAGGTCTCCAGTATGTTTGTCTCATCTGTTGGTAGACTCTGTCCCTTCTCCAACCTTGACAAGTGATCTGCCACCTGATTTTCTGTCCCTTTTTTGTCCTTGATTTCAAGGTCGAATTCTTGCAATAGCAGGATCCACCGTATCAATCGAGGCTTTGCATCCTTTTTCGCGAACATATATTTCAAACAGCTAATAACTCCTTTTCTGTGGTGGTGTAGTTTACTTGGGCGTCATTTAGTGTCCTGATGGCATAGTATATGACATGAAATAATTTGTCTCTCTGCTGCCCAAGTGCTGCCCCGACAGCATAGTCACTAGCATCACACATGATCTCAAATAGCTGTGTCCAGTCTGGTGGCTGTACTATTGGGGCTGTTACTAGCTTTTCCTTCAGAACCTTGAATGCTTCAGTACATTCATCATTAAAGTCAAAGGGTCGGTTCTGCTCCAGAAGATGGCATATGGGCTTGATGATTTTTGAGAAATTCGCAATGAATCTTCGATAAAAACCAGCATGTCCCAAGAAACTTCTAATACCCTTGACTGTGGTCGGCGGCGGCAGCTTTTCGATCACTTCTATCTTGGCCCGGTCGACTTCTATGCCACGGCAGCTAATCTTATGGCCAAGGACTATCCCTTCATCCACCATAAAATGGCATTTTCCCTAATTTAAGACTAGGTTTGCTCTTTCACATATTTCAAGTACCTTTTGTAAATTGCCTAGGCAACTTTCAAAATCGTCCCCAAAGACTGAAAAATCATCCATAAAAATTTCAAGGAAGTCCTCCACCATATCGGAGAATATGGCCATCATGCACCTTTGGAAGGTGGTGGGTGCATTGCATAATCCAAAAGGCATCCTCCTAAAAGCATGCGTTCCGTAGGGGCATGTGAAGGTCGTCTTTTCTTGATCTTCCGGTGCGATAGCTATTTGATTATAACCTGAATAACCATCAAGAAAACAATAGTAAGGTTTACCCGCTAGTCTATCAAGCATTTGATCAATAAAGGGTAAAGGGAAGTGGTCCTTTCGGGTAGCTTTGTTAAGCTTCCGATAGTCCATACAAACCCTTCAACCGGTCACAGTCCTGGTTGGGATTAACTCATTGTTTTCGTTGGTCACCACGGTCATTCCACCTTTCTTGGGAACGCATTGCACCGGGCTCACCCATTTGCTGTCGGAGATGGCGTAAATTATACCAGCATCTAACCATTTGATTATCTCTTTACGCACCACCTCCTTCATCGCATGGTTTAGCCACCTTTGAGCATCTATAGTCGGCTTATGATCATCCTCTAAAAGGATTTTATGCATACATAATGCCGGACTAATGCCTTGAATATCGGCTATCGTCCATCCAATAGCCTTGTGCTGCTGCAGCATCCCTATTAACTGATGTTCATGTTCCTGCATCAACTTGGAAGAGATGATTACGGGCAACTTATCATTTGAACCAAGAAAAGCATATTTAAGCTGCCCTTGCAGGGGCTTCAGTTCTAATACAGGGGGCTCAACAGTTGATGGTTGTTGAATTGCAGGGTTATCCGAAGTATAATTTAAGGGTTCGAATAACTTACCTGGACGATCGCCTATCCAGTTTACCTCCTCCTGATCTTCAGTATCAGATGTATCAGTCTCTGAGGAGTTGCTGTTGTCAGTGTTGTCGTGACAGTCCTGTAAGTGGCTGCCGAGGCAGTGACCAATTTCTTTGTCGTGACAGCCCGACCTGATGCAGGGTTGGTCAAGGGTAACTTCAGTGATAACCTTTCATTCTTCTTCTGCATCAGCGTGCTTCATAGCTTGGAGAACATTCAACTTTATCTCTTGATCGTTCACTCTCATGGTGAGTTCTCCTTTCTCCACATCAATCAGTGATCTTCCCATGGCTAAGAAGGGTCGCCCCAGGATGATTGGTGCGTTTTCATCTGCTTCACAATCTAAAACAAGAAAGTCAGCAGGAAAAATAAATTTATCCACTCTTACCAGAATATCTTCGATTTTTCCTTCCGGATGAACATAAGAGCGGTCTGCCAGCTACAGAATTATTGTCGTGGGCCGAGCTTTTCCTATACCTAATTTCTGAAAAACAGATTTTGGCATTAAATTAATACTAGCACCAAGATCACAAAGTGCCTTACCCACATATTTATCTCCGATTACACAAGGTATGATGAAGCTCCCCGGATCCTTCTTTTTCTGGGGTGGCTGCCTATGAAGAATACTCATGCATCCTTCTGTCATCTTAACCGTTTCAAATTCCCCAAGTTTAGATTTCTTCGATATAACATCCTTGAGAAATTTGGCGTAACCGGACATCTCCCTTACGGCATCTAACAGCGGGATGTTAATATGAACATGCTTAAAAATATCATAAATCTTTTTTAGCTGTGATTCTTGCTTCACTTGCTGTAACCGTTGAGGGAAAGGAGGTGGGGGACGATAATCAGCAATGTGTCCTTCCCACTGCATACGAATCTGAGGAGGTTTGGGTTCATCATCTTTCTCCTCTGTCGCTTCTACTGTCGTGATAGGCTCATCGGCAGCAGGCTGTTTGTTACCTATCGGGGTAGCTTCCTCGACAGGTCTGTCCAAGGCTAGTTTCTTCATTGTTTCAGTTTCCTTTTCTGGCCCTGGTAGTTTCTTCCCACTCCTAGTAGTGGTGGCTTTACACTGCTCATGTGTGGGATGCCTAGCATTTTCAGTATTGCTAGGAAATCCTCCAGTCTGCCTTGGATTGATATGCTGGGAAACCTGACCCATCTGTGTCTCCAACGATTTCAGAGTAGCTTCATGATTTGTCATTTGAATCTCTGTTTTATCCATGAATGTCTCTGTCTTCTTAACAAATTGATTCATGTTCTCAATATAAGTTCCTGTCTGAGACATAAAAGTAGCCAGAGTCTGTTCCAGTATACTGTTCGTGGCAGCTGGTGGCTGTTGTTGCTGCTGCTGCGGCTGCATTTGCTGTCGAGTCAGCAATCTAGGTCCTCCATGATTCTGATTATTGTGTGCTTGAGGATTCAGGGCATTATTAGGATTACTCCAAGAAAACTTGGGATCCTTTCTCCAGTTGGGATTATAGTTGTTGGAGTTGTAATTCGACTTATAGTTTCCAACATACTTTCCCTCTTCTAACTGTATAGGACACTCATCCAAACTATGATTTCCCTCACAGATTTCACATACCTCCTCGACAGCAAATCCATGTTGTGCATCATCGTTCAAGAGCTTTTTCATTGCCTTAGTAAGGTATGCCACCTGTGATTTCATCGTGCTGTCGGCCTCATAATCCTTAACAACTAGAACCCGTTTACCCCCTCTTCTTGTTGTCGGAAACTGCTCCTCATTCTTAGCCAGATTTTTCAATACTTGCATTGCCTCGTCCGGGTCTTTGTCCAATAATAATCTGTTTGCTGCTGAATCAATTCGAATACGAGTTTGTAAGTTGGCAGCATTATAAAACTTAGTTACCTGATTCCAAACGGGGAATCCATGTATTGTGCAGTTCCGTAGAAGAGTGGTAAATCTGTCCCAGGCCTCGTGCATTGGCTCCTCATCTTCCTGTTGAAAAGTAGCAATTTCATTACGTAATCGCTCATATAAATGTGAAAGATTAAAACGAGATAAAAATTCACGAGACAAATCTGCCCAAGTTCTAATTGAACCCGTCGTAAGTTTATTCCACCAAGTCTTTGCTCTGTCCCTCAATGAATGGGGAAACAACCGAAGCCTCAGTATCTCCGAATTAACTCCTGGTAGTCTAAACGAACCACAGATTTCCTGGAACGTTTTTAGATGCTCCCTAGCGTCCTCTGTAGCAGCACCACTAAATTGGCAAGCGTTGTTGATCATACTAAACATAACAGGTTTCAGCTCGAAGTTATCAACATCTATATCCGGCAGCGTGGTTTCCAGTTCTACATGATCGTTCAACATGTAGTCACGACAGGACCGTCGTCCGGCAGCGGCAGCATGGTTGCCGATAGGCGGCATAACCGCTCCATCTCCAACAGGAGGGTCGTTTACTTGGTGTGCCATTGTCTCTAACTGTTCCTCAAGGTACTCGTTCCTGGCTAGTATGTGACGAAGTCGATTCTTGAGATTGAATGAACGTTCGATTTCCGGATCTAATGGATACTCAGGATCTTCACCTCGTTTCGATCTGCGCATAAACAAGGAACCTTGTGAAAAGCAAGAGTTGAACAAACCAAAGAAAAACAGAAAAATAAATACAAAAAGCGCAGTAAAAGAAAAGGTAGAGTTATGTTTCCAATCCCCGGCAGCGGCGCCAAAAACTTGTTGCATCTAAAATAGTCTATCGCAATTGTAGTGCAAGTATACACGACGCAAGTAGTAAAGTGATACGAAGTATCGAATATCGTCTCCACAGGGATTGGGCTAATAGCTTCACCTTGAATCACTGCATGAAGGTAAAGAAAATATTTGAGAAAGTTGTCACTAGAATATTAAAGATTACTGGAAAATAAAAGTAGAGAAATCAAGATAGAGAGAATGGGCTCGTATTGAATTGCTCAGTAGTGCAGGTATTGCTAAGTCTAGGAAATCCAGTTCTGTCGTCATCCCCGTCACGGCAGTAGTCTGTTGCTTGTCGCGGCAGCGAACACTCAACTCAGTACTTCAAGTTTGGCAAGAATCCCTGATGTGCCTTGGCCTATTCCTAGGTCCAAGTCTGTCGATGATCACGTCTTTGATGATACCTCTCGGCGTGAATCGAAGGATGAACACCGATGTTGATGAATTCTTCTTTAGCCACTTAACCTCGTTCTATCCCTAGGTCCGAGATAGTTCAACTATAAACTAGAGAACTTGCTCTTATTCCTTTCGTATACTTAACTCTCCCGATGCTAAGTAAATTGATAACCTCACAATGCTCTCCCGATGCTCTTGCAAGATATTAATAACCAGAATAAGAGAACTTGAAGTTTATTTTAATTAACTGAAAATTCCTAAAACAAAACAACTCTTGCAACTACTTTACAAATCAACTCGTGGCCCTAAGGGGAATTTAGAACATGGTGGGAGAAGGAAAACGGCTAGGGTTTGAGAAGAAGGCTAGAGAATGGGTTCTCTCTCCCTAGGTCGAAATATATGCCCTTATATAGGCTTTGGGTCCAAGTTTTCTAAAATAGCAAGAATACAACTTTAAATTAAAGTACAATTCTAATAAAGACTAAATCTTCAAAGAATCTACTTTCCAGCCGTCATCTTTCTTGCTTGGGATTTTCTCTCCTTGAACTTTGGGCTTGACATTCCTTTCGTTCTGGGGCTTGGAAAAATATGGTGATTTCACACGACAGACGAGCTGAATTTTCTCTATCTGTCGAGGTCCACTTTGCTTCTTCTCCTCAAAACTGTTGTCGGCCGCTTCTGTCACGGTGATAACCATGGCAGCATCGTCCTCCTTGACTGCTCATCCAGTTCCAGCTCTTCTGCTTCACTGCCCAGCGCCTGCCCTTTCCGTCTGCTACAGCAGCAACCTGCAAAAACAACCAATTTTAGTAGAAACTGTGCCTTTTAATATATTTGTGATGTTTAACTGTAAACTGACCTAAATGCAATAAATAATGCTTGAATGCAGCAGAAATATGGGTTAAATAGGGGGTAAATAATAGAACTTTTACACACTCAACAGTAAGTAAAGTCGCCCTGGATGTTGAGGGGTTGTGATTGTACCGTAAACTCCATCCAAGTACCCTAACGATTGAGGTAAGATCACAACGGTGGTTAAAAGTCCGTGTGTGGATCTTGTGTTATGTGTCCCTTACTCTCGTTAGAGGAATTATACAACTACTGATGAGTGGTGTTGAGGGGTTGTGATTGTACTGTTATACTCCACCACGGGTGTCACATCAATGGAGGAATTGCTCTTGAGTGTGAACCTTGTGTAGTCCGGTAGTGCGTATGAAGCGTGTGGGACCACGCTTGTAATCCGCGTATCCGATTGTGTTTTTTGTTGAAATGGTTATGAACTATCACTTGAAATCCAATATAATGTATTGAATATAATGAAGCATGAGATGCTTGTAAATGATGCGTGGTAGCATGAGAAAGAAATGAGTATATGGTTTAAATGCTTTGTTGAAAGTATTTTCTAAAAATGCATTATTGTGTTGGTTTTACTTAGAGCATGTCTCACTAAGCATTTGTGCTTACGCTCTCTCTTTTACCAATAATGCAGACAATTGAAGTGTTTGAGGGAAACAAGGAAGCAAAGAGTGTCCAAGGGAAACCAATCTCATGTATGGTGATGTTTTCATACATTATTAGTTTTGGTAATTTGGCAATGGGAATCTAAACTTTGGTTTAGGAGATGTATTGGATTCCCTGTGGTTGTGGCATGTTTGCCTTGGCTGATTTGGATTGTAAATGGCCTTAAATGCTTGATTTTGATTTGGATTGCTTATTGGTTTGCTTGACTAGGAAGCATGCCTCTAAAAATATGAGTTTACCATGTTTGATGCTATGAATGTGTTTAGGAGTTCTAAACATGCACCTTATATGTTTGTTGACTTGTTGGCTTGGTTGGGAAGTCATTAGGATGAGTTTGAATGGGTTTTTGCATGAAAAACAAGTAAAACCTGATGTTTCTGGGCAAACCGTATCGAAACACTCTCTGGCGTTTCGAAACGGGGGCCTGAAATGGCCTTCGTGTTTCGAAACGGCTAGAGGCTGTTTTGAAACGTTTTGGCTACTGGAGAGTCATGTTTCGAAACAAGTATCGAAACGGGGAAGTCTTTTGCCCAGCCGTTTCGATACGGCTGGTAGGTGTTTCGAAACAGGTGATCGTTGGTCACAATTTGAATTGTTCTGAAGTTGCATGTTTTACATTTTAGTCCTAAATGTTGAGATTGCAATTGCTTGAGTTTGGGATGTTCATTTGAGTTGAAATTTGGCAGAGAAGCATGTAACATGACTAATTTCATATTGGTAACTTTAAAATCAGCAAAGTCCTTCTATTTTTCAGAAATTACGTTTTGGTCCCTAAACTTGTAATAAGTGCAATTGAGTTCCTCTTTGTTGTTCGAACGTTGTGCCTTTCTCATATATGTTTCATGAGTACTCACTTAGGGTTAACGTGCATCTAGACAAGATTAAAAAGAAAAAAAGGGTCGTTAATCAAGGTTGACTTTCGAGTTGACTTTGGTTTTCCCTGTGTAATCTTTGTAGTTCGGGTCAACCGTCTAGGCCGAGCTAAGGGGGTTACAGTATAGGTGAACCAACATGCTCAAAGTAAAAGAAACATTCTCAAGCATTCCAAAGTATAAATCCCACCCATTGCCTCTTATTACACTAAAGGGTGAACCACATACATCACTTTAACAAAGCTATGGATTCTTCTTGCTTTTGGGCTACCTTCAAAGGTTCAATTCTCTGAATTGATGAAACAAAATAGCGTAAGCAATAAGCTTAGTGAGGATCGCTAGGCAACATTCATCAATGAATAACTCATGATTTGCAAAATCAACACTTTACCACACATGCCATCTATAAAACAAGTTTTCTCAAGACTTCAATGCACTTTTGAAACCTCATGCACTTATGCATCAATTTACAACAACAAATAAACCTTTGCTCATGCTTAACAAGCATCACATGCATCCTTGCATCACACACATATATTTCATGTAACCTTGCATCATATACAAGCATCTCATGCTTCACTTAAATCATTTACATTATATTGGCTTCCAAGTGATAATCCACAAACCATTTCAACACAAGACACAATCGGATGCGCGGATTACAAGCGTTGTCCCTCACGCTTCATACAAACTATCGGACTACATAATGTGGAGAAAAATGGCACAATCACAACCCCTCAACACCCGTGATGGAGAATAATGGCACAATCACAACCCCTCAACATCACTCATATGTAGTTTTATAATTCCACTAACGAGAGTATGAGACACATACACAAGACTCACACACGGGACTAACCATTCACTGTTATGATCTTAACCTCAATCGTTAGGGTACTTGGATGGAGATTAGGGCACAATCACAACCCCTCAACATCCAAGACGACTTTATTCACGTTGCACCCAATCCTATAGCCGGCTAACTATATCCGATTAAAGTAACCAAAAACCATTTTCATCACTTGCCAATATAATCATTTATCCACATTAATCCATTGTCTTTCAAGTATAACCACAATGTCATTTCCACAAGCACACATGCTTAACATCATATGCATTTTCATATGAAAACCAAGGATCACTTACCTAGTGCATCCTTAACACAATGACATTAAAATCTAGCATTAAACCATGCTTAAACATGCTTAAAATAGTAAACAAATACACTCTTACATCAAATGCATTTTCATTAACCTTAACACATTTCCAAGAGAAGGATTACCGAAACACTTACACTTGAGCTTAGTTAAGTGTATCAAACTTACACTAAGCTCCCAAGAGCACGCTCAAGGCGTTACAAAGTAGGAAATTTCATTTCCACTCACCGATACGCGAAGCCTCGCTCGCCGACACAGAAATTACACCTCTAGAGCCTCCAAAATCACCTCGTTAGCTACCGGATCAAGATCCCCTGTTTTCACATCACCAAAACAGAGATCTAAATGCATTAAAGTGCATTCTAACACCAGCAACAATTCATAAACTCGTTGCCCCCTCAAACTACACCAAAATACCCTTCCAAAACAACCAAAAACTCAATCGATTGCTTCCTAAACCAAGCCCAGCCATCATACATCACTTCCAACCACTTATCAACATCAAAACACATCTAATAAACATCCTAACTCATCCTTATACCTCCAGCAATCAAGATTCCACCATTACACCCCCAAAAACTCACTTAAAACTACCAAGAAACTCAAGGATCTCAAGGATTTCAGGATCTATGTTATTAACACATCATTTTAACATGTAAACCAACTTAAAAATCAATTAGAATCAACACAAAACAGTGCCCAACTCATCAAGTCCGAAAATCAAGATTTCATCCATATATTCATAAGATTTTGATCTCAAATCAAAACTATATTGAAAACTCAATCAAAAATAGTTATTAGAAGCCAAATATCTTGGGAATTTCAATAAAGAACTTAGATTAGAGGTTGAGAACGGGATTTACCTCCAATCCTTGCTTCCTTCAATAGATGACAAGATTTCCTTGCAAAAATCTTGAAGAATTAAGGAAGATCTCTTGAAATTGATTTAGAAAATGTTGAGAGGATTTTTGGGAGAAAGAATTCTGGAAAAGATGAGAGAAAATGGTGTTTGGCTAAAATGAGAGGGAATTGGTAGTTACGTAAAATGAAAATCCACTAACTACCAATTAATTAATATTAAATTCCAATTAAAATCATTTAATTAAAACCCATTTAAATCAAATGTCATATTGAAGAAAGGTCAAATTGACTTAAAGTCCCCTAAAGATTCTAAGATTTTGGCTTCCACCATAAAAATCATATTTTTCCCAGTTTTGAAACTTTACAATTTGGCCACTACTCAAAATGTTCATTTCCCAAATCCCTTTTTATAAAATTGACTTGACCAACCTCTTAATTGTATTTTTAGAGGATTTTAGCAATTTTATCACAATTTTATCCTATCCCAATCCTTGATTTCTAAAAATCACTTTACGCGATTCGAACCGTTCTTGACCGGTCCGATCCGATGTCTAAAACATCTAGGCCCAAAACCAGGGCGTTACAATTTGTTTTTTTAAGGTTTGCCTTTTTTGTTTTTTACGATCTTTTGCTTTTTGGTTTTGCGTTGCGAAAGAAAGTTTTCCACACAATATTATTTGAAAATATGCATCTTTTATTGAAATAAGAACCATGGTTTTGACATAGACCCTTTTTACATAAGATCTCTAATTACCCTCGGGCCTAAGGATAAAAGAGTTGGTTTTGAGAATTACTCTAAGGCAGTCGTAAAAACTTCATGAACTACTTCAGTGGTCCAGTTCTTCAGCTCAGCCCTAGGGCAAATCTTGGACAAGTATTTGTTTTCCCATCCTTCCTCGTCTGTGACAACATTAATGCTTAAATTCTCAAAAGCCTCGCACAATTCATTCTTTCCTTTATCCTCATCATCAAAGCGGGCATTAGGGTCTAGAAGTCCTCCAACCCTGAAAGTGTGACTTAAGGGAGGGTACGTCATTGGCTCCCACTCAATTTCTCCTCCACTTAACTTCGCCATCCTTCTTTCTTGTTGTTTTCTGAACTGTGCTTTCTTTTGTCATTTAGTGGGCTAGAAGCCCAAGCCGAACCGGTATTTCTTTATTGGGATCTCCACCAGGTAAATCCTTACCTGATGGTTCTTTCCAAATCTCATTCCTACCTTGGCTCCTTTTCCATGTGTTTGCTTCACTTGCATCTTTGCGCAACTCGAAAACTCCGGTTCTGGCACCTTGCTCCTTCAGTGACAAAGGTTGCATTGACTAACTCTAATGTTCTGAAATGACACCCAAGCTCCCCCCTCATCCACTTTAATGTATGGTGCATCAGCGATTACTGATGTAATGATTTCCTCTTCCGCACCGACCGTGACCAATTGTCCATCAATAACCAATTTCAACTTCTGGTGAAGAGTAGAAGGTACTGCACCTGCAGTATGAATCCATGGACGCCCAAGCAAACAGCTATAGCTGGGGTTTATATCCATGACCATGAAGTCTATCTCAAATGTTGATGGTCCAATATGTATGGGAACTTCAATTTTCCTTAACACATCCCTTTGGGTCCCGTCAAAGGCCCGTACTGTATTTTGATAAGCTCCCATGTGAGAAATATCATTAGGAAACTTTTTCAACGTTGCCAAAGGGAGAACATTCAAAGCTTATCCATTGTCAATGAGAACTCCTGGTAGCATATATCCCTTGCATCTTGTAGAAATATGGAGGGGTTTGAATGACCCCCTTCCCTCCGCAGGTATTTCTTCATCAGTGAATGATATAAAATTATTAACAGCTATATTATTGACAAACATGTCCATCTTGTCAATCATGATCTCCTTCGACATAAATGTCTTGTTTAACACTTTCAACTAGGCATCCTGATGACCCTCGGAACTCAGTAGCAATGACATCATAGAAAGTCGGGCCAGAAGTTTATGTAACTGCTCCACCACACTGTACTTGTTGTGCTTGAGTGTTTTCAAAAACTCTTGGGCCTCTAATTCTTTCACTGGCTCATGAATCACTAGTGTTTTCTCTTGGAAGAAATGTAACCCCCTTAGCCCGGCCTAGACGGTTAACCCGAACTACGAAGATTACACGGGGAAAACCAAAGTCAACTCGAAAGTCAACCTTGATTAACGACCCTTTTTTCTTTTTAATCATGTCTAGATGCACGTTAACCCTAAGTGAGTACTCACGAGATACGACAGTGAAAGGCACAGCGATCGAATTTCAAAAAGGTACTTAATTGCACAAAATACAGATTTAGGGACTAAAACATAATTTCTGAAAAATAGAATGACTTTGCTGATTTTAAAGTTACCAATATGAGATTAGTCATGTTACATGCTTCTCTGCCAAATTTCAACTCAAATGAACATATCAAGCTCAAGCAATTGCAATCTCAACATTTAGGACTAAAAAGTAATACATGCAACTTCAGAACAATTCAAAATTGTGACCAACGGTCACCTGTTTCGAAACACCTACCAGCCGTATCGAAACGGCAGGGCAAAACACTTCCTCGTTTCGATACATGTTCCAAAACACGGCTCTCCAATCATTTCGAAACACGAAGGCCATTACAGGCCCCCGTTTCGAAACGCCAGAAAGTGTTTCGATACGGTTTGCCCAGAAACTGCAGATTTTGCTGGTTTTTCATGCAAAAACCCAATCAAACTCATCCTAATGACTTCCCAACCAAGCCAACAAGTCAACAAACATATAAGGTGCATGTTTAGAACTCCTAAACACGTTCATAGCATCAAACATGGTAAACTCATATTTCTAGAGGCATGCTTCCTAGTCAAGCAAACCAATAAGAAATCCAAAGCAAAATCAAGCATTAAAGGCCATTTACAATCCAAATCAGCCAAGGCAAACATGCCACAACCACAGGGAGTTCAATACATCTCCCAAACCAAAGTATAGGTTCCCATTGCCAAATTACCAACAAAGCTTGGTTTCCTTTGGACACTCTTAGCTTCCTTGTTGCCCTTAAACGCTTCAATTATCTACATTATTGGTAAAAGAGAGCGTAAGCACAAATGCTTAGTGAGACATGCTCTAACAAAACCAATACAACAATGCATTTTTAGAAAACACTTTCAACAAAGCTTAAAAACCACATGCGCAATTCTTCCTCATGCTACCATGCATCATTTCCAAGCATCTCATGATTCATTACATTTAAGTACATTATATTGGCTTCCAAGTGATAGTTCATAACCATTTCAACACCAAAAACACAATCGGATACGCGGATTACAAGCGTTGTCCCGCACGCTTCATACACACTACCGGACTACACAAGGTTCACACTCAAGAGCAATCCCTCCATTGATGTGACACGTGTGGTGGAGTATAACGGTACAATCACAACCCCTCAACACCACTCATCGGTAGTTGTATAATTCCTCTAACGAGAGTAAGGAACACAAAACACAAGATCCACACACGGACTTTTAACCACCGTTGTGATCTTACCTCAATCGTTAGGGTACTTGGATGGAGTTTACGGTACAATCACAACCCCTCAACATCCAAGGTGACTTTACTTACGGTGCACCCAATCCTATAGTCGGCTAACTATATCTAATTCAAGTACTTTAAAACCATTTCATCACTTGCCAATATACATCAAATACCATCATCAATTCACTATTTTAAAGCATTAATCAAAGCCATTACACATCATGCATCTCCATGCATCATTACCAAACTAATAACACGTCAAACCAAGGATCTCTTACCTTGAGTATCCTTCAACACATGGCTTTCAAAACCAGCATTAAACATGCTAAAACATGCTTTCAAAACAGAAATTAAACATGCAATTTGTAACCCCCATAGCCCGGCCTAGACGGTTGACCCGAACTACAAAGATTACACGGGGAAAACCAAAGTCAATCCGAAAGTCAACCTTGATTAACGACCCTTTTTTTCTTTTTAAACTTGTCTAGATGCACATTAATCCTAGGCATACTCTTGCGATAAGCATACTCAAAAATCACAGCAATCGGAAAACAATAAGGGACTCAATTGCACAACATACGAATTTAGGGATCAATTTGTAAATTCGTGAAATTAAGAGGACTTTACCAATTTTTAAGTTACCATTATGAAATTAGTCATGTTTCATGCCTCTCTACCAAATTTCATCTTAAACGGACATCTCAAACTCAATCAATTGCACATACAAAAATTAGGACTAAAATGTAAAGCTTGCAAACCTCAAAACCATTCAAATCAGTGCCCAACGGTCAAGTGTTTCGAAACGGGTATAGACCGTTCAGAAACACGACTTGGCAGTAGCCAAAGTGTTTCGAAACACCTCTACCCGTTTCGAAACGCCCAGGCCAAAACATGCCCTTGTTTCGAAACAGGCAAGGGTGTTTCGAAACACCCTGCCCAAAAACAGCAGATAAGCTTGTTTTAACACATCTAATCACCATCAAACATACTCTAAATCAATCGTCAACAAATCAACAACATGCCAAGCATCATAACAACCAAATTGCATTAAAATCTAGATGCAAAACAACCCCTAGGTGCACCAACTCTTTCAACACATCCAACACTTAATCATGCTTTTAAAACAAGAAGCATAGCATAACGACTTATGAATAAGAAGATTCAAATGTTGCAAAGCGATAAACAACAAGATTCAAACCACAAACCAAATATGGTCAACATTCTCAAACTCATTACACATCAATCTAAAAGACTCTCCCCCCATTGCCTTTATTATCAATAGCTATTAACCGAGACATACTTCTCAAGTGGAGCTCTCCTTGAATCCCTTGCTTCTTGATGTCCCAACTTCAATTATCTGCATTGATGGACAAAAAGGAGCGTAAGCACATAATGCTTAGTGAGGAATGCTCAAAACCAAAACACCATCAATGCAGCAAATCATAAAACCCTCTCTAAAAGTAGATGTAAATCAATAAACCAAGGCATTGGTTGAAAAACCTCTTTTGAAACAACATGTTTTAAATCATGCATTGCTAAACATGAAAACCATCCTTTAGCTTAGAAAAGCTAATAACTCACTTCAAAGCACATTCTTGCAAAACCATCAATTAAAACCTTTTCAAGCATGAACACCTTACGCAAAGATAAACTTAAATACCTTGAAAAACATTTCTTCTTCATAACATACTTTTCTCATGCTTAATGATCCATTCAAGCAAAATCTTTGGAAAACCATTTGTTCCCTCAACTATCTTATGCATTCAACAAATGCAAAACACATGAACTACCCAAGCAACATTTACACTTCATGCCTTTCTAAACAAGTCTTCACAAGACTTCAATGCATTTAAGAGATTCCTTGCACATAAACAACATTCATAAAAGAAGATAAACACTTGTTCAAGCTTAACAAGTAATACATGCACCCTTTAACAATACACAGTTCCCATGCAACCTTGCATCAATTCAAGCATCTCTTGCTTCATTACATTCAAGAACATTATATTGGCTTCCAAGTGATAATTCACATACCATCTCAACTCAAGACACAATCTGATACGCGGATTACAAGCGTTGTCCCACACGCTTCATACACACAACCGAACAACACAAGGTGGAGTTTACCGGTACAATCACAACCCCTCAACACCCGTGATGGAGTTTAACGGTACAATCACAACCCCTCAACATCACTCATCGGAAGTTGTATAACTCACTAGCGAGAGCCGGGACACATCACAAGGCTTACACATGGAAGCTACCACAACCATTGTAATCACCTTAACCAAGCTCACACACGGGAGCAACCCTCCACCGTTGTGACGCTTAACAAAGTCCACCCACGAGAGCCATCCTCCATCGTGGTGACATTTAACAAGGTTCACCCACGAGAGCCATCCTCCATCGTGGTGGCACTTAACCAAGCCCACCCACGAGAGCCATCCTCCATCGTGGTGGCACTTAACAAAGCCCACCCACGAGAGCCATCCTCCATCGTGGTGACACCAACTCTCGCAATCGCTAGGATACTTGGATGGAGTTTACGGTACCATTACAACCCCTCGACATCCAAGGCGACTCAGTTCACGGTGCACCCAATCATATAGCCGGCTAACTATATCCGATTAAAGTAACCAAGAACCACTTACATCACTTGCCAATACCATCAATTACCATCATCAATTCACTGTTTTAAAACATTAAACAAGGCCGTTAAACAACATGCAACACTATGCATCAATTCCACAATTCCAAAGTACAAAACCAAGGATCTCTTACCTTGAGCATCCTTCAACACATGCCTTTCAAAACCAGCATTAAACCATGCTAAAACATGCTTTCAAAACAGAATTTAAACATGAAAATTAAATGTATGTATCCAACCATCTCATGGTTCATTCAAGAGAAAGAGTTTTCCCGAAAACTTACTCTTGAGCTTAGTTAAGTTGCTTAGACTTAAGCTAAGCTCCCATAACCTTCAAACATTGGTTTCAAAGCTGAAAACCCAACTTCACTCACCGTTACACAAAACTAAGCTAGCCGACAAGCCTTCCAAGCATCCGAACCCTCCAACGCTACCTCTATTGCTTCCGGATCATTCTCCCATGTTTTAAACACATAACAACAGAGGATTAATGCATCATCATGCATTAAAAACACCAGCAACACAACTCAACTCGCTGCTCTACATAAATCTGACATTTCGGCTACCAAACACAACCGAAATCACCTCCAAACTCTTCCAAAACTTAACCCAGCCAAGATCCATCACTTCTAACCATTATTAATCATCAATTAACATCCAAAATGATCCCAAACTCTTCCTTATACCTCCAGCATTAACAGAACACCAAAATCACCCCAAAAACCACCATTTTCACAAGTAAAAACTTAGGAAAATCAACCTATTCGGGATTGCATTGATCAAACCTCCATTTCACATCATTTAAACATCAAAAATACATCAAAAAGAGATCTCAAAACAGAGCCCATTCATCCAATATGAATTTCTTCAAAATTAAATCCAAATCTTGAATTTTAAGCCAAAACCAAGATCACAACATTAAAACCTTTAATAAAACTCAATTTAAGGATTGAGAACTTGGGAATTTCAGTAAAGAATTGAGTATTTAGAGGAGAAGGACGTTCATACCTCTAAATGTGGATTTCTCCTTGTTTAGAGCCAAAATCCTTGAAAATTCATTAAGCAAATGGTGAGGATTTGATGTAGAAATGATTAGGAATCATTTGGGGATTGAAAACTCTTCTTTAGGTGTGAAAATCAAAAGGAAAGTTGTTGTGGAAATGTGTCTGGCCGAGGGAATTTTGAGAGAAAATGAAATAGGAAAAATTTTGGTAAAAGTTAGTTATGAAACTAAAATATCATTTTTCCCTCTTTTCTTTTTATTAATTATCATTAAATAAGTCTTTAAAATTTAAGAAAAATCTGGAGAAATCCTCCCTTGGGTAAATTAGCTCCTTAAAGATTCAAAGTTTCAATCCTTTTAAAACAGTCACAAACTTTTCAAAAATTACATTTTAGTCACTAGCTCGAAATGTCATATTTCCAAAGCTCATTTTGTAAAATTGATTTCACAACTCTCTTATATATATTAAAAGAGGATTTTTGGATATTTTTCCATATTTTTAATGCATCCCGAACTAGGCTTTCCCTAAAACCACCTTTTATATTCGAACCAAAAATTAGACCGGTCCAGTTCAGACCCTAAACTTCCAAGCCCAAAATTGGGGTGTTACACAATTTATCACCAATGCATCAAACCACTTCTTAGCACAACCAAGGGAGTTTTTCCGAAAACTTACTCTTGAGCTTAGCTAAGTTGTTTATACTTAAACTAAGCTCCCAAAACCTCCAAATAATCGTTTCAAAGCTGGAAAACCATCTCCACTCACCAATTACGTTTCACTTGCTTGCCGAAACGCCGATTAAGCCTCCGGATCAACTCCGAAAGTGTCCGAAGATGTCTCCTCTGTTTTAGACACATCAAAGCAGAGGATTAATGCATCATCATGCATTGAAATCTCCAGCCAACATTCCAAAACCCACTGCTCTACCTAAACCCAACATTTCGGCTACTAAACACAACCGAAATCACCTCCAAACTCTTTCAAAACTTAACCCATCCAAGATCCATCACTTCTAACCATATCTAAATATCAATTAACACCAAAAACAACTCTCAACTCGTCCTTATACCTCCAATTATATCAGAACACCAAAAACACCTCAAAAACCACCATTTTCATAAGCAAAAACTTAGGAAATACAACCTATTCAGGATTGGATTGATAAAACCTCATTTCCAACATCATTAAACACCCAAAAGACATTAAAGAATCATCTCAAAACAGAGCCCAATCCATTAGAACGAAAATCTTCAAGATCTCTTCCAAAATCTTGAGTTTTAAGCCAAAATCAAGTCTCTAACCTTAAAACCATTTATAAAACTTAAATTAAGGATTGACAACTTGGGAATTTTAGTAAAGAACTGAGTATTTAGAGGAGAAGAACAATCTTACCTATAAATGGTGATTCCTCCTTGATTTGGGCAAAATTCCATGAAAAATCAATGTGGAAATCAAAAGGTTTTGTTGCTGGATTGATTATGAAACAATGAGTGATGGAAATCTCATCAAATGAGGTGAAGATCAAAGTGATTTGTGCAGGAGAAAAATGTGTTTGGATGATGGGATTTTGAGAGAAAAAGGAATGAGAGAAAATTAGGAAAAGGTAGTTATGAGAATCTAAAAGTAGTTTCCATCTTTATTTTATTTAATTAAAACATTTATATAAATCACCCAAATTAAGGAGAAATCTGGAGAAAAACATTTTGGGTAATTAGCTCCTTAAAGATTCAAAGTTTCAATCCTTTACAAAACAGTCACCACTAAACTTTTCAAAAATCGCATTTTGGTCACTACACCGAAATGTAGTATTTCCAAACCTTATTTTGTAAAATTGATTTCACCACTCTCTTATATATATTAAAAGAGGATGATTAAATTTTTTTCCTATATTTTTAAAGCATCCCGAACTAGGCTTTCCCTAAAACCTCCTTTTATATTCGAACCGTTTCTCAGACCGGTCTGACCAAACCCTAAACTTCTAAGCCCAAAATTGGGGTGTTACAACTCTCCCCCTCTAAAGAAATTTCGTCCCTGAAATTTACCTGGAGGAAAAAGGTAAGGAAACTGCTTCATCATGTCATCCTTCTTTTCCCACGTGGCTTCCTCGACACCACGATGTCTCCACAACACTTTAACCAACTCAATGGTCTTACCCCGATGAACTTTACTGTCCGAATCCAAAATTTCAATCGGCTCCTCATCATAGGTTAAATCTGGGTTCAACTCCACTTCCTCCACAGGCATAACATGCGAAGGATCCGATCTATACCTCCGAAGCATAGAGACATGAAACACATCATGAATCTTTTCCAACTCTTGCGGAAACCTCAGCTTGTACGCAATAGGACCCACACGTTCAATCACCTCGTATGGTCCAATATACCTAGGGCTCAACTTACCCTTCCGGCCAAACCTCATCACCTTCTTCCAAGGCGAAACCTTCAAGAACACACGGTCACCTACCGCAAACTCAATCTCCTTACGATTCATATCCGCGTAAGACTTCTGTCGATCAGAAGTTGCCTTCAATCGCTCACAAATGAGCTTCACCTTCTCGGTGGTCCCCATCAACAAAGCCGGCATCGAGACCAACTTCTGACTTGTTTCAGCCCAGCATAGAGGAGTTCTACACTTCCTCCCATACAAGGCTTCGTAAGGTGCCATTTGAATACTTCCTGGTAGCTATTGTTATAAGAAAACTCCACCAAAGGCAAATGCTTCTCCCAAGAGCCTTGGAACTCAATCACACAGCACCTCAACATATCCTCAAGCACTTGGATAACACGCTCAGACTGTCCATCCGACTGTGGATGATAAGAAGTACTGAAATTCAACCGCGTACCCAAAGCTTGGTGCAAACACTCCCAAAAACGCTATGTAAACCTCATATCTCTATCCGACACTATAGACTTTGGCACACCATGTAGTCACACAATCTCAGCAATGTACAACTCGGCAAGCTTGTCCAAGGTATACGTAGTATGCACAGGCAAGAAATGCGCACACTTCGTAAGGCGATCCACAATCACCCACACCGAATTCTTCTTCGATGGCGACAAAGGCAAACCAGACACAAAGTCCATGGTGATCCTTTCCCACTTCCATTCCAGAATCCTCAACGGTTGCAACAACCCTGAAGGAAACTGATGCTCATCCTTAACCCGCTGACAAACCATGCACTTCCTCACGTACTCCGAAACATCTTTCTTCAAACCCACCTAATAGTACTCATCTTTCAGATCACGATACATCTTTGTACTACTAGGGTGCATAGCAAAAGGACTACTATGAGCTTCAGTCAGAATAGTACGCCTCAACTCCACATCATTCGGCACTACTATCCGACTTCCAAAATATAGAACTCCATCATCATTAAAATAGAATTATGATGGTCTATCCTCAGCAATATCCTGAACATGTGGCACCAAAGAATCATCCAACAACTGCTTATCCTTAATCAACTGAACTAAAGATGGTTTCACTTGCAACTCGGCCACAAGACCTCCATCTCGCGAAATACTAAAGCTGGCAAACATAGCCCTTAACTCAACTGCCACCTTCCTGCTCAAGGCATCCGCCACAACATTAGCTTTCCCCGGATGGTACTCGATCGTCAGATCGTAATCCTTAAGCAACTCCACCCAACGTCGTTGCCTAAGATTCAACTCTTTCTGCGACATCAGATACTTCAAACTCTTGTGATCCGTGTACACAGTACACTTCTCACCATACAGATAATGTCTCCAAATCTTCAAAGCAAAAACCACCGCAGCCAACTCAATATCATGCGTAGGATAATTGCGCTCATGCACCTTCAACTGGCGCGATGCATAAGCCACCACCTTACCCTCTTGCATCAGCACACACCCCAACCCAACATAGGATGCGTCGCTGTACACCACAAACTCTTTCCCTGATTCAGGTTGAACCAAGATAGGAGCTTGTGTCAAAGCTGCCTTAAACTGCTCAAAAGCCTGCTGCCTTGCTTCTGTCCACTCATACTTGACATCCTTTTGCAACAACTTCGTCAAGGGAGCAGCAATCTTTGAAAATCCATCCACAAACCTCCGGTAATATCCTGCCAACCCAAGGAAACTAAGAACTTCATGAACAGACTTAGGAGGCTTCCAAATCATCACCGCCTCAACCTTCTGAGGATCAACACGAATCCCTTCAGTAGAAACCACATGACCAAGGAAAACAACTTCCATTAGCCAAAACTCACACTTACTCAGCTTAGCATAAAGCTGATTTTCCAGAAGCGCTTGCAAAACAACCCTCAAATGTCCTTCATGCTCCTCCTCAGTACGAGAGTACACTAGGATATCATCAATGAACACCACAACAAACTTATCCAAGTATTCATGGAACACTCTATTCATCATGTCCATGAAAGCTGCAGGAGCATTCGTCAAACCAAACGGCATTACAAGGAACTCATAATGCCTATACCTCGTCCTAAATGTTGTTTTTGGCACATCCACATCCTTCACCTTAAGCTGGTAATACCCTGACCTTAAGTCAATCTTAGAGAATACAGCCGCTCCACGAAACTGATCAAAAAGATCATCAATCCTCGGCAAAGGATGTTGATTCTTGATAATCAACTTGTTCAGCTGACGATAATCAATGCACATTCTCATAGTGCCATTCTTCTTCTTCACAAACAAGACCGGTGCACCCCAAGGTGACACACTCGGCCGAATGAACCCACGGTGAAGCAACTCCTGAAGTTGCGTCTTCAACTCCTTCAACTCCTTAGGTGCCATGCGATAGGGAGCAATGGACACTGGAGTTGTGTTTTTATACAACTCAATTCCAAGATCCACCTCTCGACTAGGCGGCAATCCAGGTAACTCCTCCGGAAACACTCCAAGGAACTCACAAACAGTTCTTATATCTTGAATGCACACCTCCTTCGAACTTGGATTCATAAAAAAGGCTAGATAAGCCTCGCAACCTTGCCGCAACATCCGACTTGCTTCCAAGGTAGACACCACATTACTAAGAAACTTTACATTCTCACCAACCACCACTACTTCGTAATCATCCGCTAGTTTCAACGAAACTCGCTTGTTCTCAAAATCCACTACAGCTCGATGCTCAACAAGCCAATCCATACCAAGGATTACATCAAAACCATATAATGGCAATTCCATGAGATCAACAAGAAAAACATGGTTTTGCACTTTCAAGGGACATCTTCTATACAACTTTCTTGTTACAACCGTCTCACCAAAAGAACTAGTCACACGCATACCAACATCCAAAGACTCAACAGGTAAACCAAGCATTTGAGCATGTTCACGCAATATGTATGAGTGTGTAGATCCAGAATCAATCAAGGAAAGTAATGACAAAGATTGCAAAGTAAAGGTACCTGCGATCACATCCATATCATTCCTTCCCTCACGTTGAGCATACACTCGAGCCTGGCCACCACCCTCAGGTTGAACAGCCACAACATGCGCCCCATTTCTCCCACCATCATCTCTGCGCTGAAAGTTACCACGACCGCGCCCACGACCTCTCTGAGGTGCAACTACCCCAGGAGCACATCCTTAACCACCACCGGCCAACAAAGGACACTCCCTTCTCATGTGGTCTGCCGAACCACAATTTCAACATGAGTTACCTGTCACTGCAATAGGAGCCTGAACCTCTCTCACTGCTCGAGGACAATCTCGCCTCAAATGGCCACGAGATCCACACGTCCAGCATGTGTTCTGATCAGCCCTCATCCTATCTCCCTGTACAGGCGTACCATGTCCTCCACCACCACGCCTAGCAGTAGACTGATACCTCTTATCTCGTTCTCTCTTGTTTCGTCCACCACCAGAACTATGGTCACCAGCCCTTTTACCCGAGCTAGAACTAACGCCTCTGGAAGACAAACCCAAGTTCTGCTCGATGTCCTTCGCCCGACTCACAAGCACATCAAAATCGGTATAATCAGTCGCAAGCAAAAAAGTTTTCACATCCGTTACCAAACCATAACGGAAACGTTCACACCTCTCCCGCTCATCAGGGATTAGCTCAGGTGCATTCTGACTAAGGCGGACAAATTGGATCTCATATTCAGCTACCGTCATGTTGCCTTGCACAAGAGACATAAATTCTCTTTTCTTCTCATCTAGGTATCGCACACCCAGATACTTTCGCTTGAATGCGTTCAGGAAGAACGTCCAAGTTATATCATTGTTCTCCATTCCAAAGATAGTGGTCGTCCACCACGTATAACCATCATCATGCAGCAATGACACCATACAACCCAACCTCTACACATTATTGCAGTTCATTTGCCCCAAAATCCTCTTGGTGCTTTCCAACCAAGACTCAGATCCTTCCGGAGTTAAACCTCTGAACTCAGTCCCTCCCAGACTGCGAAGACGTTCTAAAGGCAATCTCACATTAGCATCATCCTGATGCGCAGCTCCATGAGCTCTAGCTACTGCTGCCTAAAAGGCTCCAGCAATAGCCTGAATCAACACAGTCATGTCAGGAGCAGCTTGCCCCTGCACACCTTCAGGTCTAGTGACCCCAGCACCAACACCAACACCAGCATTATCACCTCCAGCACCACCACCACCGGGTGGTCCGCCACCAGGAGGATGAGGTAAATCCACAACATTCTCAGTGTTCTCCTCATTCTCATTTTGAGCCATAGCTCTTGTATTTATTCGCATCTCCCTACGCGGCCCCATTTACAAGAAAATAAAGCACTGACACAAATGCAATAAACATAATTAGGCTGAACAAGGTAAGTAATCCAAGCACTCAAGCTCTTTTTTGAAAACAATTCCTTTCATTAGTTTTGATATGGCAATGGGATCCCCTAACACATTCCAACATAGCATATCATCACAATTGAAACCATGCATCACTATTCATACAACATTCTTTCATCCAAAAGGCATATCATGCAAATACACATACATCACCCACATACCATTCCCAAATTCACGAGAACTAAGCTCTGATACCAACAAATGTAACCCCTTTAGCCTGGCCTAGACGGTTGACCAGAACTACGAAGATTACACGGGGAAAACCAAAGTCAACTTGAAAGTCAACCTTGATTAACGACCCTTTTTTCTTTTTAATCTTGTCTAGATGCACGTTAACCCTAAGTGAGTACTCACGAGATACGACAGTGAAAGGCACAACGATCGGATTTCAAAAAGGGACTCAATTGCACAAAATACAGATTTAAGGACTAAAACGTAATTTCTGAAAAATAGAAGGACTTTTCTGATTTTAAAGTTACCAATATGAGATTAGTCATGTTACATGCTTCTCTGCCAAATTTCAACTCAAATGAACATCCCAAGCTCAAGCAATTGCAATCTCAACATTTAGGACTAAAAAGTAAAACATGCAACTTCATAACAATTCAAAATTGTGACCAACGGTCACCTGTTTCGAAACACCTACCAGCCGTATCAAAACGGCAGGGCAAAACACTTCCCCGTTTCGATACATGTTCCGAAACACGGCTCTCTAGTAGCCAAAACGTTTCGAAACAGCCTCCAGCCATTTCGAAACACGAAGGCCATTATAGGCCCCCGTTTCGAAACGCCAGAAAGTGTTTCGATACGGTTTGCCCAGAAACTGCAGATTTTACTGGTTTTTCATGCAAAAACCCAATCAAACTCATCCTAATGACTTCCCAACCAAGCCAACAAGTCAAAAAACATATAAGGTGCATGTTTAGAACTCCTAAACACGTTCATAGCATCAAACATGGTAAACTCATATTTCTAGAGGCATGCTTCCTAGTCAAGCAAACCAATAAGCAATCCAAAGCAAAATCAAGCATTAAAGGCCATTTACAATCCAAATCAGCCAAGGTAAACATGCCACAACCACAGGGAGTTCAATACATCTCCCAAACCAAAGTATAGGTTCCCATTGCCAAATTACCAAAACTAATAGTGTATGAAACATCACCATACATGAGCTTGGTTTCCCTTGGACACTCTTAGCTTCCTTGTTGCCTTTAAACGCTTCAATTATCTGCATTATTGGTAAAAGAGAGCGTAAGCACAAATGCTTAGTGAGACATGCTCTAACAAAACCAATACAAAATGCATTTTTAAAAAACACTTTCAACAAAGCTTAAAAACCTCATGCTCAATTCCTCCTCATGCTACCATGCATCATTTCCAAGCATCTCATGCTCCATTACATTTAAGTACATTATATTGGCTTCCAAGTGATAGTTCATAACCATTTCAACACCAAAAACACAATCGGATACGCGGATTACAAGCATTGTCCCGCACGCTTCATACACACTACCGAACTACACAAGGTTCACACTCAAGAGCAATCCCTCCATTGATGTGACACCCGTGGTGGAGTATAACGGTACAATCACAAACCGTCAACACCACTCATCGGTAGTTGTATAATTCCTCTCACGAGAGTAAGGGACACAAAACACAAGATCCACACACGGACTTTTAACCACCGTTGTGATCTTACCTCAATCGTTAGGGGACTTGGATGGAGTTTACTGTACAATCACAACCAGTCAACATCCAAGGCGACTTTACTTACGGTGCACCCAATCCTATAGCCGGCTAACTATATCTGATTCAAGTACTTTAAAACCATTTCATCACTTCCCAATATACATCAAATACCATCATCAATCAAAGCCATTACACATCATGCATCTCCATGCATCATTACCAAACAAATAACATGTCAAACCAAGGATCTCTTACCTTGAGTATCCTTTAACACATGGCTTTCAAAACCAGCATTAAACATGCTAAAACATGCTTTCAAAACAAAAATTAAACATGCAATTCATCACCAATGCATCAAACCACTTCTTAGCACAACCAAGGGAGTTTTTCTGAAAACTTACTCTTGAGGTTAGCTAAGTTGTTTAGACTTAAAATAAGCTCCCAAAACCTCCAAATAATCGTTTCAAAGCTGGAAAACCATCTCCACTCACCAATTACGTTTCGTTTGCTTGCCGAAACGCGGATTAAGCCTCCGAATCAACTCCGAAAGTGTCCGAAGATGTCTCCCTTGTTTTAGACACATCAAAGCGGAGGATTAATGCATCATCATGCATTGAAATCTCCAGCCAACACTCCAAAACTCGCTGCTCTACCTATACCCAACATTTCGGCTACCAAACACAACCGAAATCACCTCCAAACTCTTCCAAAACTTAACCCAGCCAAGATCCATCACTTCTAACCATATCTAAACATCAATTAACACCAAAAACAACTCTCAACTCGTCCTTATACCTCCAGTTATATCATAACACCAAAAACACCTCAAAAACCACCATTTTCATAAGCAAAAACTTAGGAAATACAACCTATTCGGGATTCGATTGATAAAACCTCATTTCCAACATCATTAAACACCCAAAAGACATTAAAGAATCATCTCAAAACAGATCCCAATCCATTAGAACGAAAATCTTCAAGATCTCTTCCAAAATCTTGAGTTTTAAGCCAAAATCAAGTCTCTAACCTTAAAACCATTTATAAAACTTAAACTAAGGATTGATAACTTGGGAATTTCAGTAAAGAACTGAGTATTTAGAGGAGAAGAACAATCTTACCTCTAAATGGTGATTCCTCCTTGATTTGGGCAAAATTCCATGAAAAATCAATGTGGAAATCAAAAGGTTTTGTTGCTAGATTGATTATGAAACAATGAGTGATGGAAATCTCATCAAATGAGGTGAAGATCAAAGTGATTTGTGCTGGAGAAAAAAGTGTTTGGATGATGGGATTTTGAGAGAAAAAGGAATGAGAGAAAATTAGGAAAAGGTAGTTATGAGAATCTAAAAGTAGTTTCCATCTTTATTTTATTTAATTAAAACATTAATTAAACCACCCAAATTAAGGAAAAATCTGGAGAAAAACATTTTGGGTAATTAGCTCCTTAAAGATTCAAAGTTTCAATCCTTTACAAAACAGTCACCACTAAACTTTTCAAAAATCGCATTTTGGTCACTACACAGAAATGTAGTATTTCCAAACCTTATTTTGTAAAATTGATTTCACCACTCTCTTATATATATTAAAAGAGGATTTTTAGATATTTTCCTATATTTTTAAAGCATCCCGAACTAGGCGTTCCCTAAAACCTCCTTTTATATTCGAACCGTTTCTCATACCGGTCCGACCAAACCCTAAACTTCTAAGCCCAAAATTGGGGTGTTACAAGAAATCTTTTTATCCTTCCTTATCTTGCTGATTAGTTGCTTTTCTCTGCGGTGTATCTCTATCTTCGGCTTCTGGTTCGGAATAAAATCTTCCACTTTGGGTGAAATAACCTATTTCATTAACATGTTCTTCTTTTCTTCCTTCTTTAGCTGTCAAGCTCCTCGGATCCGTCATTGCGCAAGCATAGTTCCAAGGGACTTGTTTATTGTCCTTATATGGGAATGGGGCCGGTGGCTTTACAACCAATCGTGGGGTCCCACCCCTAGATTGTTCGCTAACTCTTACCATGGTCTTGATTAACAAAGGTTTCATTCCTACATAAATCTTTTTAGAGGATGATTCCTCTAACGCACACACTTCCATCTTCTGTTCCTTCTGCTCAAAAAATTCTAACTCTTTATTGTTAATTTTTGCATGCACTAACTGCTTAAACTCCAAGCAATTTTCAATTTTATGCCCCACCTTCTGATGGTACTCACAATACAATCCTTTAATTGTTGCTTCTTCAAACCTTCCTTCCATCACTTCATATTTGACCATATGGGTCCATACCCATTTCATAGATGCTTTAACCTCGGAAACATGTTTCTTGTTAGTGTGAGCTTCCTCCTCTATAACAGCATTTATTCCAGTCTTCTGGTGATTTGGCAAAGGATTTCCTTTTTCTTCGGATTTTTTAAATGACAGCATTCTCGATTTCCTTAAATCATCTACCACCCTTTTGAATACAGTGCAATTCTTAATGGTATGCCCCTTACTCCTGCGTGGTATTCGCATTGGGCCTTTTCATCGTACCATGGTGGATAAGGAGGTGAGAACGGAGGGACATGTCTTGGCAGCACCATTTGTGATTTGACCAACTCAGCAAATAACTTCGCATACGTCATTGGGATGGGAGGAAAGTAGGGTCTGGAGTTCCTTTGATATATTCGCTCTCCTTTTGGGGCATTTGCGACTGTCGGAGTTGAGGTGTTGGGTTTGTTGAAGGTGTTGGTCTTGTTGAACACTACCCTTGTTGAATAGCTTCGGTTGTAGACATTTGTAGCATTGACTTCACTATCTCTCTTCTTATATGTCTTCTTTGTTTCCCCACTGTCCAACTTTCCACTCTTCATAGCTGCTAGGATTAGTTCACCATTCATTAGCATGTCCGCAAAGTTCTTTGTATCATTATTGAGCATGTGATCATAAAAGGACCCTTTAGAGTTTCCACAAACATCAAGGTGATTTCATTTTCTAGTAGCGGTGGCTGCACCTATATCCCTCCATCTTTGTACATACTGTCGGAAGCTCTCATGATGCTTCTACTCCATCCCTTGCAAGACCAAACGGGTTGGAACCATGTCTGAAATATGTTTGTATTGTTCACTGAAGGCTCTGGACAAATCTTTCCATGATTTGATGTTCACCCGACTTAGTTGTGAATACCAGCGTGTAGCTGATCCTACTAAAATGTCTTAGAAGCATTGAATGAGCAGCTTCTCATTGTCAAGGTACATTGACATCTTTCTACAATACATGGTTAAATGTGCCGATGGGCATGTGGTTCCATTGTATTTCTCAAAGTCTAGGATCTTGAATTTTGGCGGCGCAACTAAGTCAGTTACCAAGCTCAGGTCCTTGGCATCCATTCCACCCTGAGCAACTCCATCCTAGAAGGATTTGATCATTCCCTCTAACTTCTCATACTTATCCTCCCAATTCTTCTCAATCTTAACCTTATCGGTGATTTCCTCGAGGCCAGGTACCTCGTAATTATTAGCTTCTTTGATTAGAACATGAGTAGAGGATTCAACAACAAGGATTGGTGTTTTGGCTTTGGCAGCAGTCTCCTTCCTAAAGGTCATTCCTGGGAATCGTAGAATTGTACCAGTGTTTCATCCTTCTTCAACTGCATCTGGATCCTTGAACCCTAGCATGGTAGCTATTGTATTGACTGTCTTTTGATGAACTGACTCAATTTGTTGTTTTAGGTCGGCTTCCATTTTCTCCAACATATCTTGAGTGCTCTTTTGGTTTGCCTTCAAAGTTGTCAACCTTTCTTCAGAGTTCATGACTCGGGTTTGGGCACGGGTACCGTACTTATGAGTTGTCTTAGCTATTTTGAATATTCTGTCATTTTTATATTAAGTTAGTTTTTGACATGAATGAATGTATGCATGAATGAATTCACATAAACAAACAACAAGGCAAACAAAACAGTGCAAATGCATGAATGCAATCGAAGGGCCTTTAATTCCATTGAGAATTTGCTCATAAAAGAAAACTCTTTATTGAATATGAAAGCTCTTTATTACACCTTTTTCTTTTTTTCAAATTACAAGTATTTTTCGGCTCGTACACCTAACTCTTTGATTTCTTCTATAAGCCACATAGGTCTTGGTCCAACTTCTCCAATTGGCTTGATGTACTGACGAAGAGTTGCAGCTTTAGTTGCCAACATTGTCACATGCTTGGCCACATCCTGAATTTGAGTCATCACGGTCTTGTCAAACTCATCTCTCTCTCGGAACCTTCGAGCAATGTCTATGAGACGAGTGAGCCAATAATCACTTCCTTCTTCATCAATATCTTCAAGGACCAAGATCTTCGTTCTGTATTCTTGGGTGATGTTGTCCATTTATTCGACATGTTCTTTTAAAAGATCATTTTCATCCAAACTAGCTTGGAGTTCTTCATGGGTCAGATCACTTTGTAAGTTATCAAGCATCTGGTTTAGATCCTCTATCTTGGACTCTAGCTTTGCAGCATAAACCTGACTTTGTTCTAATTTCTCACAAACTTCATTATAAGCTCTTGTTGCGTGTAAAAGTGTCTATCGCAATGTAGTGCAAGTGTACACGACGCAAGTAGTAAAGTGATACTGGAGTATCGGATATAGTCTCCACAGGGACTGGGCTAACCCTTTCCTTCGCTATCTGCACAAGGGGAAAAGAAGAGATTTAATAGTTTGTCACGAAAATAATAAAAAATACTTAAATAAAAGAGTAGAGAAATCAAGATAGAGAGAATGGGCTGGTATTGAATTGCTCAGTAGTGCAGGTATTGTATTGCTTAGGAACTCCAGTTCTGTCGCCGCGCCTGTCGCTGGCAGCACCTGTCGCGGCAGCTGTCCGTTGGTTGTCGCGGCAGCAAACACACCAACTCAGTACGTTCAAGTTTGGCAAGAATCCCAGATCTGCCTTGGCCTATCCCTAGGTCCAAGTCTGTCGATGATCACGTCTTTGATGATACCTTCCGGCGTGAATCGAAGGATGAACACCGATGTGTATGAATTCTTCCTTAGCCACTTAACCTTGCCCTATCCCTAGGCACAAGATAGCTCAACTATAAACTAGAGAACTCGCTTTTATTTCTTTCGTAAACTTAACTCTCCCGATGCTAAGTAAATAGATAACCTCACAATGCTCTCCCGATGCTCTTGCAAAATATTAAAAACCAAAATAAGAGAACTTAAAGTTTATTTTATTGAACTTGGAAAATCCTAAAACAAAACAACCCTTGCAACTACTTTACAAAACAACCCGTGGCCCTAGGGGGTTTTTAGAACATGTCGAAGACGGGTAAACGGCGGAGGGGTTTGGTTATCGGTTATGGGGTATGGGATATGGAGGTTGAGATCTCCCTAGGTTAAAATACATGCCCTTATATAAGCTTTGGGCTCAAGTTATCTAATTTAACAAGGATTACAACTTTAATTAAAAGTATGATTCTAATAAAGACTAAATCTTCAAGGAATTTACTTTCCAGCCGTCCTCCTTGTTTCTTGGGATTTTCTCTCCTTGAACTTTGGGCTTGACATATCTTTTGATCTGGGGCTCGGAAAAATATGAGGTTTTCACACGATAGACGAGCAGAATTTTCTCTATCTATCGAGGTTCACTTTGCTTTTTCTCTCCACAAAACTGCTGTCACCATGCTGTCACGGCGGCACTGTAACCCCCTTAACCCGGCCTAGACGGTTGACCCGAATTAAGAAAGTCACACAGGGAAAACCAAAGTCAACCCGAAAGTCAACCTTGATTAACGACCCTTTTTTTTCTTTTAAAACTTGTCTAGATGCATATTAAGCCTTAGATATGATCATACAACAGCATACTCAAAGATCATAAACATCAGAGATCAAACAGGGACCTAATTGAACAATTTACAACTTTAGGGACCAAATGTAAATTCTGATAATTATAAGGACTTAACCCAAATTGAAGTTACCAACTTGAAATTAATCAGGTTTCATGCTTCTCTGTGAAATTTCAGCTCAAAAGGACTTCCCAAACTCATACAATTGCACAAACAAGATTCAGGACCAAAATGCAAACATTTCAAAACATTTAACTGCCAATGTCAGCCCCCAACGGTCACCCGTTCCGAAACGGGAGACAGCCCGTTTCGAAACACGGGGCCGTTCTGCAACGCGTACCGAAACGGGGGTCGGGCAGTAGCCTTTCCGTTTCGGAACGGTCCCTCCCGTTTCGGACGCCTGGGCTTGTTTAAGGCACCCGTTCCGAAACGGTAGGTGCTGTTCCGAAACACCCTGCACAGATTGCCCAAAAATGCATACTTAAACATGCAATTGACCAACCAATCATGCTCCAAATGCCACCAAACTTTGCCAACATGCAATTCAACATATATGAGACATACTTGCATCAACAATTCATCAAAACATCCACATATATGAAAAGCCCCAAATCTATAGGCATGCTTCCTACACAAGCAACCATTCAAGCATAAACTTCCAATTCAAGCATATAAAGGTCAACCACAAAAACCAGCATTCTCAACAACATTCAACATACTTAGGGAGTTCAAAACATCTCCCAAAACATACACATGGGTCCCCCATTACCAAATTACCAAAAGCTAAATGTACTTAAGAAAACCTTCCATACTTTGAGCTTTACTACCACTTGAATGCTTGCCTTCCTTGCTGCCCTCAAAGTACTTTAATGCTCTGCAATATTGATTTGAGAAAACAAAGAGAGCGTAAGCAAAAGCTTAGTGAGGAATGCTCAATAAAACCATCCAATAATGCATTTATAAAACACTTTATAAATCATGCTTCAAATCATCATTTACACATGCTCAAAAGCATACTTTAACAAGCATCTCATGCTTCATTTCATTACATGTCATATTGGCCACAAGTGATACATTTCATTTCTTTGAAAACAAGTTCATCAACTTTCACCCCAAGGACTTTTAAACACCTTGGACCCCAAGGACTTTTAAACACCTTGGCCATGGACTTTTAAACACCATGATATAAATTACCTCAAGGACTTTTAAACACCTTGACCCCAAGGACTTTTAAACACCTTGGCCTATGGACTTTTAAACACCATAGAAAGGACCACACAAGGACTTTTAAACACCTTTGTGTCCGTAACAAGAATCATCCAAGGACTTTTAACCACCTTGATGTTCTTAAGTAACAAGGCTCACTCAAGGACTTTTAACCACCTTAGTGACCTCAACCTTTTCAAAACATCACTTGCCAATATACATCATTATCATCAATTTATCCACTGTTCTAAAGCATTAAACCAAGCCATATTCATCATGCATTTAAAAGCATCAAACCACATTTAATCAATGTTCAAAAACAAGGAGCTCTTACCTTGAGCTTCCTTCAACATATGGCTTACAAAAACAGCATTAACCATGCTAAATCATGCTTTCAAAACAGAATTTAAAACATGCAATAAACCACATTGCACAACAATCAAATCATGGCCACCACTAGAGAGTATTTCCGAAAACTTACACTTGAGCTTAGCAAAGTTGTTTAGACTTAAACTAAGCTCCCAAGACATTGGTTTCAAAGCCGAAAACCCAATTTCACTCACCGATTCCACTTCGCCTCTTGCCGAAGCACCAAATCAAGCCTCCGGATCACCACCACTTGGATCCAAAGATGACTCCCCTATTTTAACACATTAAAACAGTAGATTAATGCATCATCATGCATTAATAGCTTCAATGAAAGCACCTAAACTCGCTGCTCTCATCCACACTCCATTTTCGGCCACCAAACACAACCGAAAATGCATCCAAACCACTTCTCAACTAAGCCCAGCCATTAACCATCAAAACCTAACATCCTTTAACATCATTTAACGTCTAAAAAGAACCTAACAACATCCTTATACCTCCAGCAACACCAGATCCACAAGATCACCTCAAAAACAACCAAGAATCATAAGCTAAACCTAGGAAATTCAACCTATCCGGGATTGCATTAATCAAAACTCAATTCCTTATCAAATTAACATTCATTAATCATTATTTTAACACCTTAAAACACTGCTTAAACAGATCCAACGAAATTTCATCAAAAACACACCAAATCTTGCATTTTAAGCCAAGATCCATTAAACAATCTTAAAAGCCATTTATAAAACATCAATTAAGGATTGAGAACTTAGGAATTTCATTAAAGAACTTGAAGTTCAGAGGAGAAGGACGTTCTTACCTCCAAACTTGAGTTTCTCCTCTTTTGGAACCAAAAAGCTTGATGAATCAAGTAGCAAATTGAGAGGTTTTGTAGATATGATGATTAGGAATCAAAAGAGAGTTGAAAGGAGAGAAATGAGTGACAAAATCAGAAGGAAATCTCTGGAGAGAAAGTGTTTGGGTTGAGAGAAAATGAAAGAAAGGAGAAATTAGTTACAAAATAACCAAAATGATTTTCCCTCCACTTTTCTTTTGCTTGAAAATCAGAATTAATCATTAAAATATCTTAGAAAAATCTGGAGAAACTCCCTTTGGGTAAATAGCTCCTTAAAGATTCAAAGTTTCAATCCTTTCTAAAACAGTCACAAAACTTTCAAAAATTACATTTTGGTCACTAGCCAAAATGTCACCCTTCCGAAACTCATTTTCCAAAATTGATTTCACAGTTCACTTAAATATATTAAAAGATGATTTTAGAACATTTTTCCATATTTTTAATGCAACCCGAACTAAGCTTTCCTAAATTCACTCTCTTAGATTCGAACAGCACTTTGACCAAACCGGTCAACGCCCAAAACTTCTAAGCCCAAAACCGGGGCGTTACAACTCTCCCCCCCTTAAGAAATTTCGTCCCCGAAATTTACCTGAAGGAAAGAGATAAGGAAACTGCTTCAGCATGTCTTCCTTTCGCTCCCACGTGGCTTCCTCGACACCTCGATGCTTCCACAGCACCTTCACCAACTCAATGGTCTTGCCACGAAGAACCTTGCTATCCGAATCCAGAACCTTCACCGGTTCCTCATCATAGGTCAAATCCGGATTCAAAACCACTTCCTCCACAGGCATCACATGCGAAGGATCAGATCTATACCTCCGGAGCATAGAGACATGGAACACATCATGAATCTTCTCCAACTCCTGAGGTAACCTCAACCGATACGCAACAGGACCCACACGCTCAACCACCTCATATGGTCCAATGTACCTAGGGCTCAACTTGCCCTTCCGGCCAAACCGCATCACCTTCTTCCAAGGCGAAACCTTCAAGAACACACGGTCACCCACCGCATACTCTATCTCCTTACGCTTCAAATCCGCGTAAGACTTCTGCCGATCAGAAGCAGCCTTCAACCGCTCACAAATGAGCTTTACCTTCTCTGTGGTCCCTTTCAACAAAGCCGGCATCGAAACCAACTTTTGACCAGTTTCAGCCCAACAAAGAGGAGTCCTACACTTCCTCCCATACAAAGCCTCATAAGGTGCCATCTGTATACTTGCCTGATAACTATTGTTATAAGCAAACTCAACCAAAGGCAGATGCTTCTCCCAAGAACCTTGGAACTCAATCACGCAGCACCTCAACATATCCTCCAAAATCTGGATAACTCGCTCAGACTGACCATCCGACTGAGGATGATAGGATGTACTGAAATGCAACCTTGTACCCAGAGCTTGATGCAAACACTGCCAGAAACGCGATGTGAACCTCGGATCTCTATCCGACACAATCGACTTAGGCACACCATGCAACCGCACAATCGAAGCAATGTACAGCTCTGCCAACTTATCCAAAGAAAACGTGGTATGCACAGGCAAGAAATGCGCACACTTCGTTAGGCGATCCACAATCACCCAAACAGAATTCTTCTTCGAGGGAGACAAAGGTAAACCAGATACAAAATCCATGGTAACCCGTTCCCACTTCCACTCAGGGATTTTCAACGGTTGCAACAACCCTGAAGGAAACTGATGCTCAGCCTTAACTCGCTGACATACCATACACTTGCTAACAAACTCCGCAACATCTTTCTTCAAACCCACCCAATAGTACTCATCACGAAGATCACGGTACATCTTAGTACTACCAGGGTGCATAGCAAAAGGACTACTATGACCTTCAGTCAGAATAGCACGCCTCAACTCAGCATCAGCAGCCACTACTATCCGACTCCCAAAACACAACACACTATCATCATTAAAACAGAAATCCGAAGGTCTACCCTCCGCGATATCCTGAACATGCGGCACCAAGGAATCATCCAGCAACTGCTTATCCTTGATCAACTGAACCAAAGAGGGTTTCACTTGCAACTCAGCAACAAGACCACCATCTTGCGATATGCTCAAGCTAGCAAACATAGCCCTCAGCTCAACAGCTACTTTCCTACTCAAGGCATCCGCTACAACATTAGCTTTTCCAGGATGATACTCAATCGTCAGATCATAATCCTTGAGCAACTCCAACCAACGCCGCTGCCTAAGATTCAACTCCTTCTGAGACATCAGATACCTCAAACTCTTGTGATCTGTGTACACAGTACACTTCTCACCATACAGATAATGTCTCCAGATCTTCAGAGCAAAAACCACTGCAGCCAGCTCAATATCATGCGTAGGGTAATTGCGCTCATGCACTTTCAACTGTCGCGATGCATAAGCCACCACCTTACCCTCCTGCATCAGCACACACCCCAAACCAACATAGGATGCATCACTGTAAACCACAAACTCTTTCCCTGATTCAGGCTGAATCAAGATAGGAGCTTGCGTCAAAGCCGCCTTAAGCTTCTCAAAAGCCTGCTGTCTCGCTTCCGTCCACTCATACTTAACATCCTTTTGCAACAGCTTCGTCAAAGGAGCAGCAATCTTGGAAAAACCATCCACAAACCTCCGATAGTATCCCGCCAAACCAAGGAAACTACGGACCTCATGAACAGACTTAGGAACTTTCCAATTCATCACCGCCTCAATCTTCTGAGGATCAACACGAATCCCCTCAGCTGAGACCACATGCCCAAGAAACACCACCTCCCTTAACCAGAACTCACACTTGCTCAACTTAGCATAAAGCTGATTCTCCAACAAAGCTTGCAAAACAATCCTCAAATGCTCTTCATGCTCCTCCTCAGTACGCGAGTACACGAGGATATCATCAATGAACACCACAACAAACTTGTCAAGGTATTCATGAAACACACGATTCATCATGTCCATGAAAGCAGCAGGAGCATTTGTCAACCCAAACGGCATCACAAGGAACTCATAATGCCCATACCTTGTCCTGAAAGCTGTCTTAGGCACATCCACATCCTTCACCTTCAACTGATAATACCCTGACCTCAAGTCAATCTTAGAGAACACAGTAGCTCCCCGAAATTGATCAAAGAGATCATCAATTCTCGGCAAAGGATACCGATTCTTGACAGTCAACTTGTTCAGCTGACGGTAATCAATGCACATTCTCATAGTGCCATCCTTCTTCTTCACAAACAAGACCGGTGCTCCCCAAGGTGACACACTCGGCCGGATGAAACCACGATCAAGCAACTCTTGCAACTGCGTCTTCAGCTCCTTCAACTCCTTAGGTGCCATTCTATAGGGAGTAATGGACACAGGAGTTGTATTCTCATACAGCTCAATTCCAAACTCCACCTCGCGGTTAGGAGGTAAACCAGGCAACTCCTCAGGAAAAACACCAGGAAACTCCTTCACAACTCTGATATCTTGCACCCTCAACTCTTTAGAGCTAGGATTCATCACAAAAGCTAGATAGGCTTCGCAACCTTGCCTCAGCATCCTGCTCGCCTCCAAGGTAGACACCACATTGGCAAGAAACTTCACATTCTCACCAACCACAACAACTTCATAATCATCCGCAAGCTTAAGCGAAACTCGCTTGTTTTCACAATCCACAACTGCGCGATGCTCAGCAAGCCAATCCATACCAAGGATTACATCAAAACCATAAAAGGGCAACTCCATAAGATCAACATGAAAAACATGTTCTTGAACAACCAAGGGACACCTTCTATAAAGCTTACGAGTCACAACAGTCTCACCAAAAGAACTAGTGACACGAACACCAACATCCAAAGACTCAACAGGCAAACCAAGCAATTCAGCATGCTCACGCAAAATGTATGAATGCGTAGATCCAGAATCTATCAAAGAAAGCAATGACAAGGATTGCAAAGTAAAGGTACCTGCAATCACATCCGCATCATTCCATCCCTCACGCTGAGCATACACCCTCGCTTGGCCTCCACCTTCAGCTGAATAGCCACAACATGGGCCACTCCACGACCACCTTCCTCTCTCCTCTGGAAATTACCACGGCCGCGCCCACGACCTCTCTGCGGTGCAGCAACAACAGGAGCACGCACCTGATCACCAGCCAACCTAGGACAATCACGCCTCAAATGGTCTGCGGATCCACAATTCCAGCACCCATTACCAGCTGCCGCAACAGGAGCTTGCACCTCTCTCACAGCACGGGGACAGTCACGTTTCATGTGACCACGTGAACCACAGATCCAACAAGCACTCGGATCAGCTCTAGCATTGCCTCCTCTAGCAGGTGCACCACCACCTCTCTTAGCTGAAGACTGATACTTCTGATCACGTCCCCTCTTGTTCCGTCCACCTCCAGAACTATACTCAGCAGCTCGCTTGCCAGCACCCTTAGCAGATAAACTCAAGTTCATCTCAACGTCCTTGGCTCGGCCCACCAACACATCAAAATCATCATACTCGGCGGCCAGCAAATACATTTTCACATCCGTCTCTAAGCCGTAACGGAACCTCTCGCACCTTGCCCGCTCATCAGGTACCAGCTCAGGTGCATACTGACTGAGTCGCACAAACTGCACTTCATACTCAACCACACTCATGCTCCCTTGGGTAAGAGACATGAATTCACGCTTCTTCTCATCAAGATATCTCACACCAAGATATCTCCGCTTGAACACATTCTGAAAGAATGTCCAAGTCACATCAGCTTCTGCCATCCCAGCAATAGTGGTTGTCCACCACGTATACGCATCCTTCTGCAGCAAGGACATAACACAACCCAGCTTCTGCACATCAGTGCAACTCATCTGGCCCAAGATTCGCTTAGTACTCTCTAGCCAAGCTTCAGAACTCTAGGCAGACATACCCCTGAACTCAGTCCCACCAAGACTGCGCAGACGCTCCAAAGGTAGTCTGACTCCAGCATCTTCCTGATGCCCCGCTCCACGAGCCCCAGCTATTGCTGCTTGAAAAGCACCAGCAATAGCTTGCACTAACATCGTCATATCAGGCATAGCTTGCCCCTGACCAGCCCCAGGTCCAGCAGCTCCAGCACCAGCTGTAGCTCCAGCTTCCTCAGCCCCAGCACCACCACCACCAGGTGGAGGAGGAGGTAACACCGCACTACCCGTGTTTTCCTCATTCTCGTTCTCATTAGGAGCCGTAGCTCGCACATTACCTCGTAACTCTCTACGTGGTGCCATACTTTTATCATGCAATCACAACACAAATAAAACAAAGTCAGGCCCAGCAAGGTAAGCAATCCAAGTATTCAAGCTCAATTTCATTCAAAATCAACACCATTTCATTAGCTTTTATTTGGCAATGGGTACCCACAACATGCTACATCACAACATACATCTCAAATGCAACATACATGCAATTCACTCAACATGCTTCCACTCAACAAGCATACAAAGCATACACACTTCAATCATGCACACATTCATTCTCAATTACTCGAGAACTCAGCTCTGATACCACCAAATGTAACCCCCTTAACCCGGCCTAGACGGTTGACCCGAATTAAGAAAGTCACACGGGGAAAACCAAAGTCAACCCGAAAGTCAACCTTGATTAACGACCCTTTTTTTTCTTTTAAAACTTGTCTAGATGCATATTAAGCCTTAGATATGATCATACAACAGCATACTCAAAGATCATAAACATCAGAGATCAAACAGGGACCTAATTGAACAATTTACAACTTTAGGGACCAAATGTAAATTCTGATAATTATAAGGACTTAACCCAAATTGAAGTTACCAACTTGAAATTAATCAGGTTTCATGCTTCTCTGTGAAATTTCAGCTCAAAAGGACTTCCCAAACTCATACAATTGCACAAACAAGATTCAGGACCAAAATGCAAACATTTCAAAACATTTAACTGCCAATGTCAGCCCCCAACGGTCACCCGTTCCGAAACGGGAGACAGCCCGTTTCGAAACACGGGGCCGTTCCGCAACGCGTACCGAAACGGGGGTCGGGCAGTAGCCTTTCCGTTTCGGAACGGTCCCTCCCGTTTCGGACGCCTGGGCTTGTTTAAGGCACCCGTTCCGAAACGGTAGGTGCTGTTCCGAAACACCCTACACAGATTGCCCAAAAATGCATACTTAAACATGCAATTGACCAACCAATCATGCTCCAAATGCCACCAAACTTTGCCAACATGCAATTCAACATATATGAGACATACTTGCATCAACAATTCATCAAAACATCCACATATATGAAAAGCCCCAAATCTATAGGCATGCTTCCTACACAAGCAACCATTCAAGCATAAACTTCCAATTCAAGCATATAAAGGTCAACCACAAAAACCAGCATTCTCAACAACATTCAACATACTTAGGGAGTTCAAAACATCTCCCAAAACATACACATGGGTCCCCCATTGCCAAATTACCAAAAGCTAAATGTACTTAAGAAAACCTTCCATACTTTGAGCTTTACTACCACTTGAATGCTTGCCTTCCTTGCTGCCCTCAAAGTACTTTAATGCTCTGCAATATTGATTTGAGAAAACAAAGAGAGCGTAAGCAAAAGCTTAGTGAGGAATGCTCAATAAAACCATCCAATAATGCATTTATAAAACACTTTATAAATCATGCTTCAAATCATCATTTACACATGCTCAAAAGCATACTTTAACAAGCATCTCATGCTTCATTTCATTACATGTCATATTGGCCACAAGTGATACATTTCATTTCTTTGAAAACAAGTTCATCAACTTTCACCCCAAGGACTTTTAAACACCTTGGACCCCAAGGACTTTTAAACACCTTGGCCATGGACTTTTAAACACCATGATATAAATTACCTCAAGGACTTTTAAACACCTTGACCCCAAGGACTTTTAAACACCTTGGCCTATGGACTTTTAAACACTATAGAAAGGACCACACAAGGACTTTTAAACACCTTTGTGTCCGTAACAAGAATCATCCAAGGACTTTTAACCACCTTGATGTTCTTAAGTAACAAGGCTCACTCAAGGACTTTTAACCACCTTAGTGACCTCAACCTTTTTAAAACATCACTTGCCAATAAACATCATTATCATCAATTTATCCACTGTTCTAAAGCATTAAACCAAGCCATATTCATCATGCATTTAAAAGCATCAAACCACATTTAATCAATGTTCAAAAACAAGGAGCTCTTACCTTGAGCTTCCTTCAACATATGGCTTACAAAAACAGCATTAACCATGCTAAATCATGCTTTCAAAACAGAATTTAAAACATGCAATAAACCACATTGCACAACAATCAAATCATGGCCACCACTAGAGAGTATTTCCGAAAACTTACACTTGAGCTTAGCAAAGTTGTTTAGACTTAAACTAAGCTCCCAAGACATTGGTTTCAAAGCCGAAAACCCAATTTCACTCACCGATTCCACTTCGCCTCTTGCCGAAGCACCAAATCAAGCCTCCGGATCACCACCACTTGGATCCAAAGATGACTCCCCTGTTTTAACACATTAAAACAGTAGATTAATGCATCATCATGCATTAATAGCTTCAATGAAAGCACCTAAACTCGCTGCTCTCATCCACACTCCATTTTCGGCCACCAAACACAACCGAAAATGCATCCAAACCACTTCTCAACTAAGCCCAGCCATTAACCATCAAAACCTAACATCCTTTAACATCATTTAACATCTAAAAAGAACCTAACAACATCCTTATACCTCCAGCAACACCAGATCCACAAGATCACCTCAAAAACAACCAAGAATCATAAGCTAAACCTAGGAAATTCAACCTATCCGGGATTGCATTAATCAAAACTCAATTCCTTATCAAATTAACATTCATTAATCATCATTTTAACACCTTAAAACACTGCTTAAACAGATCCAACGAAATTTCATCAAAAACACACCAAATCTTGCATTTTAAGCCAAGATCCATTAAACAATCTTAAAAGCCATTTATAAAACATCAATTAAGGATTGAGAACTTAGGAATTTCATTAAAGAACTTGAAGTTCAGAGGAGAAGGACGTTCTTACCTCCAAACTTGAGTTTCTCCTCTTTTGGAACCAAAAAGCTTGATGAATCAAGTAGCAAATTGAGAGGTTTTGTAGATATGATGATTAGGAATCAAAAGAGAGTTGAAAGGAGAGAAATGAGTGACAAAATCAGAAGGAAATCTCTGGAGAGAAAGTGTTTGGGTTGAGAGAAAATGAAAGAAAAGAGAAATTAGTTACAAAATAACCAAAATGATTTTCCCTCCACTTTTCTTTTGCTTGAAAATCAGAATTAATCATTAAAATATCTTAGAAAAATCTGGAGAAACTCCCTTTGGGTAAATAGCTCCTTAAAGATTCAAAGTTTCAATCCTTTCTAAAACAGTCATAAAACTTTCAAAAATTACATTTTGGTCACTAGCCAAAATGTCACCCTTCCGAAACTCATTTTCCAAAATTGATTTCACAGTTCACTTAAATATATTAAAAGATGATTTTAGAACATTTTTCCATATTTTTAATGCAACCCGAACTAAGCTTTCCTAAATTCACTCTCTTAGATTCGAACAGCACTTTGACCAAACCGGTCAACGCCCAAAACTTCTAAGCCCAAAACCGGGGTTACAGGCACCATGGCAGCATCGTCCTCTTTGTCTGCTTGTCCAGTTCAGCTCTTCTGCTTCTCTGCCCAGCGCCTGCCTTCTCCGTCAGCTATGGCGGCAACCATGGCAGCAACGTCCTCCTTGACTGCTCATTCCAGATTTTCTGCATCGCTGCCCAGCGTCTGCCACGATTGCTGCCCTGGGTGCTGTCACGACTGCTGCCACGGCAGATACCTGCAAAAGTAACCAAATTTAGCAGTATCTGCGCAGTTTTATCTAAATGTGATATTTATGCAAAACTTAACCTAAAATGCAGTTAAACATGCTTGAGTGCAGCAAAAATAAGGATAAATGATGGGTAAAATATAGAACTTTTAAGCACTGATCAGCTTTCTACAACTCCTACAAACGCACTTTGTTGTCGTGGGTTTTCCTCTTCTATGCAACCAGGTTTCCCTCTCTTTATCGCAGAGACGTTTGCCATTCTCATTCTTCATCACTTGTTTCCTTTTTCCCTTCTTCATCCCTTAAGAGTCTTCCGTCCACAATGAGAGTTTTTTTGCTTGAGCAATTTTCTAGAATCAACCCTTTCTAAATATGGAATGATGCACATGCAAAACAAACAGAATAGGGAACATAGATTAAAAAAGGCAAGAAAACAAACAGTCAAAAACAAATTAATTGTACAATAATTCTGGGCAGGCACTCCAACATTTCAGGACATGTCTCCACGGATTATTCTTGCGACTCAACACCCTAGGCTTTCCGCATGGCTCTATTGGGGTAGGCTCTAGATTCTCAAACTTGGTTTGGTTCTAAAAGGATACTCGAGTTGTCCTTGTTGTCCCCTACTAAGGGTGGCAAGGCCCTCGATTCTCACCCATTTCAGACTCCAAATGAATCGAGTTCAACTAAAGAGGACTCGCCACCGATGCCTTCTCGAAGAATCAATATCCTTACGAAGACAAAGGGAATGAGTCCCGAAGGTACTTGCTAGGCTCATTCGAAGAATCAATATTCTTACATGAGCAAAGCATGTTCCCCCCACTTAAACGAACAAGACAAAGCTCGGGAATAGAGCTTAGAATTAAGTCTTAAATGCGTAAAATAGAATTATATTCACTTAAACAGACAAATAAATTAAACCTATTATGAACTTGCAAATTCCATTAGTTTTTTTAAAAAAACCTTTTTGAAAACCATTTAAAATCAATTTGTGGCCTGGCCCTCTTTTGTTTAAAAAAAACAAAATATCCCAAGCGGAGTCGCCAAGATGTCGCAACCCCTTTTTTAGGAGGGCTTCGACTTTTTGAAAACTTAATAAAAAAGCACACGGAGTCGCCAACAATCTTTTTTTTTGAAAAGTGTGATTGGATCACTTTAAAACGGGGTTATTTAATAAAACATTTTGGTTTAATAAAAAAACGGTTTTGGTCAACAAAAACCAGAAAACAGGTTCGGGTCGATTACGCGTGGGGGAAGGGTTAGCACCCCCACGACACTCAAAATTGGTACCTAATTGATTTCAAAATCGTTTTCAAAACTGGAGTTTGCAAGTTCGTGAAGGTTTGACTTTATTTGTTCGTTTAATGAATATCAAACTATTTTAACGGCCTTATCGCCCGGGAGATGAACTTTAATCACCGCCAACATTTTTGGTGCTAACCCGTCATTCCTGTTTGATAAGACACCGCTTTAAATTAATTTCACTTTTTCAAACAACATGGAAATCCAATGTGTTGAGAATTTTATTCATTCTAAGTTTGATAATTTTAAATCTTAAAAAGGTATAAGTCTTTTATTCCTAATTGAGGGTTTGAGTTTGTTAAAGTGTGTCTTATTTTTTGTGCAGAAGATCTTTCTACAAACACGTCTCTATCTAAGCTTTTAGAACCTAGTCCTAAGTTTGACCTATCTCTAAAGAATAAACAAGAAACTTGAATTTTTCTTTTGTGTTTTACTTTTTATTGTTTCTTTAAAAAAAACTTTTATTCTTTACTTTTTTACTCTAAAACTTAAACTCTTCTTTTTCGGCATTTTTGTTTTTTAGTCCTACTAATTTGCTATATTTTAAATTTTATTTTTAGTTTTTTTTTCAAAAATCAACCACTAACTTTAATTCTTTAAGAAAAACACTTTTTATTTAACTACTCACATATTTGAATGGATTCAAACAACCATTATTTCATTTTTTAATGATTGAACTTATTCAAAAACAACATTTTTTTAATTCATGTAAGATCTTTAAAGATTGAATCAAAAACTAAAACAAAATTAAAAAAACAAAATTATTACCGGATTCAAGAATTAATCCTCCAATTCCAACAAATGCAACCTAAAACAATATAAACAAACAACAACAAAATAGATTCAGCCAAGAACAAAACGGAATCAAAATTTTAAAAAAAATGAAAAGCTAAAGAGAGAAAAATTTACCGAAAGAAAATGATGAACTCGAATGAATCTTCTTCCCGAATTGCTTCAAAACCCCTTCCGGAAAATGACCGAAACTCGAACTTCACTCTAAAAAATTTCCAACAAACTCAAGGAATTTTTTAGCTTTGTTTTTTTTTCTCCAAGTGTTTGTCGAACAAAGGGGTTTGGGGGTTATACTTGAACTTGAGCTTGCAAATCAAGAAAAATCGGGATTTAATCCCCAAATTGGAGCCAAAATCATACAAGAGGCATGATCCTCGGTAAAACCCCAAAAAATCATCTAATTTGATTCAAATCCGAGGTTGAAATTTCCCATTGATTGGAGCCCTAATTTTAACCATTTCTTCCGTTTTTTGCAGATTTCGGCAACTACGGTGGACGGCGGCAAGCGGCGTTGGTGTCGTTGGATCGGTGAATGCAAGATGCGTCGACCGGCACCAATGGCGACGGCAGCCGTAGCCTAAGGTTGGCGGCCAGCCTCCAGCAGCGGCGCGAAATGGGGCGCGGGCTGGTTCCCTCTTTTTTTCTTTTTTTGTTTCCCCTTTTTTACATTTATTATTATTTTTTTACCCAAATGGGTTTTTTTTAACTGGGCTTTTCAAGCATACAAATATTTGTATTTTTTCAAGGTGGGCTTGTTATATTATTAGATTAAAAATTGGCCTTGTTTTATATTTTTAAAATGAGTTCTAAAACTTTATTTTATTTCATTTTGAAAAAAAATATGGTTTCTTATTTTATTATAATGGGTTTTTATTTAAAAGAGCTTTTTGTTTTTTTATTAAAAATGAATTTTTAGGTGAAAATCTAGTGACAACAAGCACGGTTTTCATCCAAGGGTGTTAACTAATTCGGCCTAGAGATAGATTAAGAATTTCAGCGGCTAAGAGAAGCGTGTGATTGGATGGTGTATTGTGTTTGGTTTACGCCGAGAGGTATGGTCAGAGTTCAACCATCAATAGTGTTCTGAGCTTGGAGATAAGGAGAAGCCATTCATGGACACTTTCCCAAACCTTAACAGTATCTGGCCAAGAGCAAGAGATTGCCGCGACAGAGACTCAACCTTTGCGGCCACGGTAGGAACTTAGGTTACTGTCACGGCTGTTTAGTGTTGCAGCATTCAAGAACTGAATCAAATCAATAGGATTCCACACTACGACGCATTTTAATTCGGCCCATTCTACCAACCTGATCTTCTCTTTACTTTTACTTCTGGATTACTTTAGCTTTAGTATTTTTTAGTCTACTCAACAACCCAACTCATCTGTGTTTTTATTTTAATTCTTTTGTAGTGCAAGGAAGTAGGACCAAAAGGCTAGCTGAATACCTATGGAGACGATACTCGATATACTTATCATTATATTACTTGACGTGTATACTTGCACTATTGCGGGGAACTTTTACGCGAGCATCAAGTTTTTGGTGCCGTTGTCGGGGATTGGAAACTTTTGTTTTTATTTTCTTGCACTTTCTAATTTATTTAGTTTATTTATTTTATTTTTATTTTAGTATTAATAAAACTTGGTTTTGTCTTGGTGCATGACCAGAGCTAACCCAGGAAGCCCATTACGAGATCTAGATTTAGAAATTGAATGCACTTATCGAAGGCTTGGATGGGAGAACGAAGCCGCAATACATCAACCTGAGGACCAACCCCGAGTTCGTGGCCGAGGCATCAACCAAGTGGCCCGGCATATAATGTCATAGGGCAACACCCTGCCGATGGGCAGCCACTTGTTGATGTGCAGCAGATCCCAGCAGGAGATGGAGCAAATCTGCAAGCTCCATTCGTACCAGTTCGACACCCCACAGTCCGAGACTACCTTGAAGAGGACCTGAACGGACTAAACGCTAGAGTTGTTACACCAGAAATCAAGGCCGCCCACTTTGAGTTGAAGCCCGTGATGTTTAACATGATCAACACTATGGGGCAATTTGGCACCTCTGCAACTGAAGATGCCAGACAACACCTCAAGTCCTTCCTCCAGATCTGTAACTCATTTAAAATTCATGGAGTACATGAGGATATTTTGAGATTGAAGTTGTTTCCCTATTCACTGAGGGATAGGGCAAAAACTTGGCTCAACACCGTCCCAGCTGGATCAATTGGATCCTGGAGTGATCTTTATCGTGATTTCTTAGCGCGATTTAATCCTACAAATTTAACTGACAAATTGCGTAATGAGATCACTTCTTTTCGACAGGCTGATGACGAGTCTATGCATGAGGCTTAGGAGCGATATGAAGAACAATTACACAAATGCCCCTTGCACGGATTCCCAGTATGGACGCAGGTGACCATGTTCTACAATGCGGCTAACACAGAAACTAGGATGATGCTTAATGCCTTGGCAAACGGTATACTCCTAAACAAAGAGCCGGAAGAAGCCATGGAGATTTTAAATAGGACGGAAAAGAATGACTTTCAGTTCCCCACGGCCAAAAGGGGAGGAGTCCGCCGTCAACCCACAGTTAATGAAATAGGGTCCGCAGACTCAATTTCATCTCAGATCGCCACCTTGATAAAGCTGGTTCTAAACTTGCAGTCACAAAACAATCCACAAGAAGTCAAGGTAATTGATTTATTTTGCGAAAATTGTGGAGGTAACCATGCTTTTTCTAAATGCCCGCATAACCCAGAGTCAGCATGCTATGTTGGAAACTTCAACTGCAACAATTACAACCCGGCCTGCAAAAAGCACCCCAACTTCTCATGAGCAACCCCAACAATGCACTGAACCCGCAAAATTAGAATGCTCCAGTAGCAGGATTTCAACAGCAGCCGCGGCAGACCATGCTGCAACAGCATGCGCAACAGCCAATGCAGTCTAGTTCTCTCGAAAACACTGTAAATGCTTTTATGGCTCAAACTAGTGCATATATGGCCAACACTGACAGGTTCACTAAAAAGACAAAAACTTTATGGACATGACAGAGAAGAGGCTACAGAATAATGAGGCCACACTAAAATCCCTGGAAACACAAGTGGGGCAGATTACACAAATTCTGAACACTAGGCCAATGGGGGGTTTACGAAGCGACATTGAAGCCGCTACAGGGACATCGTATGAACACTACAAAGCCATGACAACCAGGAGCGGCATCCAACTAAAAGAGCCACAGGCCAAACATCAAGAAGAGGAGAAACCACATGAGTCAACTGTCCCTATACAGTCTAAGGACGAGGATACCACGGCACCAGTCAAGACAATCCCTGCCGCCGCAGACCCTGTGGCATCACCCACAAAGCCCAGAGATAGCCCACCAACTCCGCCATTCCCACAAAGGCTGAAACAACCCAAGCAAGAGTACCAATTTCAAAAAGTTATTGGACATGCTTAAACAGGTACATATTAATATACCTTTGGTAGAGGCTATTATGTAGATTCCAAACTATGCGTCAAAACGAAAAAGAATTAGGGGATTTGAAACAGTGGCTATAACGGAGGAATGCATGGCCGCATTGTACAATCGAGCACCACCCAAGCTCAAGGACCCTCAGAAGCTTTCTCATACCATGCGTGATCGGGAATACATATGAGGGGAGAGCATTATGTGATTTAGGTGCAAGCATCAATATCATGCTTAAGTTCGTCTTTCAGAAATTGGGGATTGGAACGGCACAACCAACCATAGTGATGCTACAGCTTTCCGACAGATCACATGTGCATCCGGAAGGGAAAATTGAAGATATCCTGGTGAAGTGAATAAGTCTATTTTCCTTACTGACTTCCTCATCTTAGATTGCAATGCAGATGAAAGAGCTCCGTTTATACTTGGACGACCATTCCTTGCTACTAGGAGGACCATAATTGACGTGGGGAAAGAAGAATTGACAATGCGGATTAATGGCGAGCATGTTAAACTACATGTACTGAACAGTAGAAAACATGCCGATAAGACAACAAATTGTCAAGCACTCCAGGCCACTCAGCAACAAGCTAGCAGGAAGGAACCAAAAGGCCCCAGCACTGAAGCGGTACAATGCTGTGACAAACATATTGGACCATGCCAGGACACATGCCGTGGCACACAAGGGGGAGAACCTGGACAGAAGAAGCTACCGCATATGGGATCACATGTCATGAGGGATAAGGAAGTATACACTTCAGGTGATGCATCCAAGTGCACTCCTTTAGTGCACTAATCTTTTCTCTCTTTATTTTTTTTTTTTTAGGTTCTGTTTTTTATTTTTCAGAATAAATTTTTATTTAGGTTATCTTTACTTTTTTTACATCTTTTTTCAGAAAAAATTTTATTTTCGTTTTTTAAGAAAAGGATCGAGAAAGGAAGAAAGGAGGAACAAACAGCTAGGAGAAGTGACCGTTAGCTGTCGCGGCATCTGACGCCCAATGCGCTGCGAGAGCTGCAACGGCTAGTTTTTCAACGGGCAGAAACTGCAAAAGGCCGCAACGGCCGCGGCCGCAATTCGCGCTCCAACGGCACAATGTGCCGAGACTTTATAAAAGAGCCAATATTCTTCTTTTTTCACCTCCTACTCTCTTTTACTTTCTTGAATCTCACAGTCATTCTTGCTCTTTTCTACTCTCAATTTTCTATATTCTCTCAGTCTCTCATCGCTCTCTTTAAATTCAGATGGCAACTAGAGGTGCATCTTCCCTGCCGTCATCGCACCTCAGCGCAGATCCCAATAGACCCCTGCCGCTGCTAGTGCCAGGCACCATCAGTCCTAGCCCGCTGCAGCCTCTGACACACTTTTTGCTGTGGCAAGGAAAGGCAAGCGCAAGGTGGGCCTGGACACGCCGGTCGGATCCATACACCACACAACCTCAGATAGTGACCACTCTATTAGCCGGGTGTTCGACTTGATCAACCGCAAGGGACTGAACATAGACAACATCGACCTTGACTCCCTTGACGAAGTGGATTCCCTAGCAGCACAGCCCACCTCACCATCCCACATCCAGCCACACCGAGGATCTAAACGAATCAAGCGAGCAGCTTCTTTGCCGAAGAGGCTACTTTTGCAGTCCGACAGTGAAGAAGAGGATGATTCTGCCACTTCTAAATCCATTTGTATTCCTCTTCATTTTTAGCTGCTTATCTGTTTTTGCCCTTATATTTTGTGATTTAATCTTATACATGATTTGTAAAGCATTGAGGGCAATGCTTGGTTCAAGTTTGGGGGTGTAGGTTGAGAGGCCGAGGCACTTCTATGCCACGGCAATACTTTCTATCAGTTGCCTTAGTTTAGTTTTAATTAAATCTTCTTTCTTGGCAATAGAACTCTCTCTTCTTACCATTGTTTAGAACTGTTTAGAGCCTTTATTTTTAGAATGCTTAAAGGAAGATAACTTAGGATCACACTATGAGATTAGAACTCTAAACACCTTTGTGGCTTGCATGATTTAAGGAATTCTAGTACACTTAGGACATAGACTAGCTTAGAAAGAGAATTGGGTAAAAAGTTAGAGGTGCCCACCACTGGCTCTAACTTAAGAAAGCCCTAGAGGTGCACGAAATCGGCTCTAGGCTAATCACTAGAGGTGCCCGAAATCGGCTCTAGTTGGTTAGGTTGCCTAAAAAAATTATTACCCAAGTTAAGTAAGTTAATTATTAAGTGTTTACTTAGAATCCTTGTAATCATCTTGTTCGCAATACATGCACACAGTCACAAATCTTATAGTTTGATTCCAGGGAATTCGTAGGGCATCCAAAGACTTAAGAGCCAAAGCGGTTTTTGCCATGGTTTGGAGAGAGAAGGAAAAGTAAGACCTAGGAGACGGTTTATAAAAACTAAGGTTTGGCAATTGATAGTTTGCATCGCTTGAGGAGAAGCAATAGTTCGAGTTTGGGGGTGTGATAAGTGCCCAAATGTCATATATTTTGACCCCTTTTCATGCATAGATTTCATCATTTATGCCTTTAAGCCTTATATTTTGTTTATTCTATGAAAAATGTACTATTTAATGCATGATTGGTATTTTTTGCAGGATGTATACTGCTGGAGCAGGAAGATGCCGCCACAGCACAGAAAGCATGAGGAAAGATGAGGCAGAATTAGCAGACAATAGACTCTGATCGAGCCAAGCCACATGACAGCTTCCACTGAAGGAAGCTAATGAAGCCTTGCGGAGCAGAGCCATTCACAGACCCATGTCGTGGCAGTAGAAAGCCATGCTACGGTCTTGCACTATTGTACCTGTTGGAGGGCAAATCAGCAAAGTGGTAGTCGACTTGAAGAGCTTTAAACGCTGGATTTTTCTACACACTTTGTGTGGCAGTTGAAATTCAAGAAGAGGATGAAAACATGGAATGAGGGTAAAGTTGTAGTTTTGGCCAAAAGTGTATATTGTAATAAATTAAAGAGATTTACCTCTTTAATAAAGTCTAGTCCAAGTCCAACTTAACTTCCTCTCCAAGAAGGATTTGTGCCTATACCTTCCCCTATATAAGGGGCTTGTCGCCAACAAGGAAAATGAGAGAGAGTAGAGTTTGAGAGAGAAGAGCTTAGGATTTTAGTTTGTGTTTTCTTTTTTATCCATTATGTTCTAATTTCCTTAGGGTTAGGATTAGTTTGTTTAGTAGTTGTGTGAAGACTATTGTACTTTGTTTTTATTCTTAATGCAATTAAGTTGAGGTTTGCTTATTCTTGGTGTTAATCATTCTTGCAAGCTTGTCGAGAGAGAGTTTGTGAGATTATCCATTTATTCGATGTCGAGAGAGTTGAATTCACGAAACAAGTAAGTGCGGTTTTCATCCAAGGGTGTTAACTAATTTGGCCTAGAGATAGGTTAAGAATTTTAGCGGCTAAGAGAAGCGTGTGATTGGTTGGTGTATTGTCTTTGGTTTACGCCGAGAGGTATGGTCAGAGTTCAGCCATTAACAGTGTTCTGAGCTTAGAGATAAGGAGGAGCCATTCAAGGACGCTTTGCTGAACCTTAACAGCATCTGCCCAAGAGCAAGAGATTGTCACGGCAGAGACTTAACCTTTGCGGCCGCGGCAGGAACTTAGGTTACTGCCACGGCAGTTTAGTGTTGCAGCATTCAAGAATCGAATCAAGTGTTGGGTTTTTAGGAGCTCGATTCCTTCAACCGTTCTTGCTCGCCAAGTGGTGGAGAAGTGGAATTTTGGGTGAAAGAGGTATGGAAGCTAAAAATGATAAAGACGAGATGATTTATAGTGGTTCAACCTTCTAACCAAGGTCTACATCCACTACCTTAGCTTCCCACTAAGGATTTCCAATCAATCCACTATTGATTCGTCCCCTTTTCTAGGCTTAGGAGGAAACCCTTACAAACCGATCAAGCTTTCTACCCAAAGCTTTGATCAAACCCTCTTTACAAAGAGATACAAGGAATTTTTTGTCTATACAAGGAATTGACAATTAGGCACTAAGACATGGCTTTGATCATATGGTGATTGACAATTGAAGCATTAACCTTCTCTTGATGCTTGGAGGTCCCTTTTATACTTCTTAATGAGTTTGTAGCTATTACTAGCCGTTAGGGTTGAATTGGAGCCATCAGAGACTTTATTTCCCACCATAAATGCAGTTCTGCAGCCTACCCTATCGGTACACGTGGAGGCGTATCGGTACGCCCTTCTCCAGAACTAGTTGTTGCGATCTTTGTTAGCCTATGCTTATCGATACGCTTGAGGGCGTATCGGTACGGTATGTCATTTAAAAGACCGTTGGGAAATAGCCGTTGGGATTGTTGAAACAGGGATCGGTACGCCTAATATGCGTATCGAAACGACCCCTATCCGTATCAATATGGTCTCACCTGTATCAGTACGGGTTTTGGCATATTCAAAACTTGGGCAAAAGGGTATCGATACGGGGTATACCGTATCGGTACGAGCTTGTTGAAAATCCAGTTTTGACTTCTTTAAAGCATTTAAAACTTTGCCAAAAACCTTTTAAAAAGCCTCAAACTTATTTTCAAGTTGCTTGGACTTAAAGACATATTTTAAATTCTTTTCAATTTTTCCAAAACATTTTTCAATTATTATATCAAAACACTTAGTTCTACATCAAGTCAATAGGATTCCACACTATGACACGTTATAATTCAGCCCATTCTATCAACCTGATCTTCTCTTTACTTTTACTTATGGATTAATTTAGCTTTAGTATTTTTTAGTCTACTCAACAATCCAACTCATTTGTGTTTTTATTTTAATTCTTTTGCAGTGCAAGGAAGTATGACCAAAAGGCTAGCCCAATCCCTGTGGAGTCAATACTTGATATACTTATCATTATATTACTTGACGTGTACACTTGCACTATTGCGGGACACTTTTACGCGAGCATCAAGCTCCCTTCCTAACTCTCTTATTTTTGTTTCCCCAATTTAGATATCCAAGGATATTAGGATCAATTCGACATTCGAATGACCAGTCTCGACTTAATTGTGGCATAATTTGTTTTCAACATTTCATGTTGCATCACATCATTTTTTTAACTAGATATTTCGAAAAATCTTTTCTGCAAATGACTTTTAATTGCCTAAAATGATTCCAAGGGTTACTCTAGTGACCAGTGGCGAATCTAAAAAATATCATCAATTGGGCCAATACATATAGAAGTAAAAATTTATCTAACATAACTTGTATATATATTTTAAAATTTTTCAAATTTCATTCTCCAATAATTTTAATTTTTTTTACTTACATCTTTATTTAAATAAAATCGAAGTATATTTTTAAAATAATTTAAAATTTTATCTAATAACTTAATTGATTTGTCAAAAATATAAATCATAAAAATGTGAACTTAAATTTATTTATTTAAATATTATCTTCTCTAACAAGTTTCAATAAAAATAACCGGAAAGTATATTACATTTTTTTCATCTTAAGTAATCTTTTTCTAAAGACATTAAAGATGAATTATATATTTTTTACTAAAAAAACATATTTTAATTTAAATTTTGGTCTTAACTTCAATTTTTTATATCTTATTATCATTATATACTAGGGTAAAATCCAACTATATTTGTAGAATTTAATTTATTTTAAAAAATATTTAATTAATTGATAGGAAAACATATGCTAAAATTTTTTTTTTGAAAAATAATTGTATGTTATTTATAAGATGCAATGAAAATATAAATAACCCCATTTTACCTTTTCTATTTTACCTTTTATTTTACTTGGGCTTTATCTTAAACTAATTTAAGGCTTAAAAATTAAACTAGACTTTAATATTGAGTTATTTCCTATTTTACATTTTGTACCTGAACTATATACATTCTATCAAGTTGGTACCTAAAGAAAATTTTCTCCCACATTAGTACCTGAACTATACACTTTCTTCCAACTTGGTACCTAAAGAATTTTCGCTCCCAAGTTGGTACCTGAACTAGACACCTTATCCCAAGTTGGTACCAAAACTTATAAATTCTATCAATTTGGTCCTAATTTGAAACAATTCAATAAATATAACTCTCTATGTTTAAAAATTCTATCAATTTACTATGTGCTATTTAAGTAAATTGTTTGTTCTTCTCTTAGAAATGTTTTATTACTTTCTTGGTATAATAAAAGTTTAAACATAACTTGTTGAAAGAATTCAGTTATCCAGTTGTTGCTTTGATCCGATGGACTCGCTTGATTTGATATTCTCACAAAAATGATTAAATTGAAGGAATTTTTAAATATGAAATGTTAAATTTATTGAATTATTTCGAATTATGACTAAATTGATTGAATACATAAGTATTGGGGATTAAAACTGTTAATAAAAGTATTAAAATAGTTGATAGAATTAAAGTTTGGGTACCAACTTGGGAGGAAAAGTTCTTTAGGTATCACGTTGGGAGAAAGTGTATAGTTCAAATACCAATTTGGGAGGGAAAAAAAATTAGGTACCAACATAGGAGAATGTGTATAATTTAGGTACCAAAGTTATATTTAAGCCAAATTTAAAATACATTATTATAAATAACAAACATTTTTTTGGCATGAAGTGGGCCATGGCCTAGGTAGGCCTAGGCCCAGATCCGCCCTTGCTAGTGACAAATGTGACCTCTATGATCTGATCATAGTATCTGGGCCGATCGAGTATGAGATGTTTCATATAATTCTTTGACCTTATTGTAACATCATCTACTCGTCCCAACGTCTAAGCTGGGTAGATGGTATTATACCATCGAACTTGTTTCATCTTCCTCTATTTTTTTGTGGCTTATTAAGTAATTTTAAATGAAATTTCATAAGGTTCTTTCTTTAGATCATTGAGGAGCTTACTAAAAAATAATGACACAACAATCTTTATTCTATATAATAGGAAGAATGCAAATATCTGAACTTTAATGTTAATGTAAAAATATAAGAACTTATCATGCCTCAAGTTTTCTGGATAATATATTTATAGGTACACTTCAATCTTTCAACCATCTGACTGACCGATCTGATCTATTGATCTGACAAATAATAACACATCAATCTCTTTTTTTCTATACATTAATGAGAATGTAAGCACATTTGAAATCATTAATGAGGAGTGAGGACCCTTCATGACCCATTCTCCATCAACGTTGAAGTTGATGTATTATAATGACCTTATCCATTGATGAATTATGAGAATTCTGATTCTGATATTTGCAGCTCAATATATTCATTCATAACCTCAAATGAAAAACTCTAATTTTCTACTAATCATATTGGCCAATCTTTCACATGATGTTGTGTTCATCCCCCAAACACATACATACATACATGCATAGAGATAATAGAAACAGGATACATACATGTACCCTTCAAAAACGGATTAGACAATTGGGAAGCTTTTCAGTTTAGTAAGAGTCAGAAACCAGTGCTGCTTCGTGGCTGATCAGAAGATGCTTCTATGCTTCCAGCACTGAACAACACTGCTGAGTTCCTCATGTTTTTTCTTTAATCCGTCCAATTTGACTCCTCAAATACCCAATAAAATGTAATATATTATGGTTATGGGCAGAGAAACTATCATTCCGAATATCACCCTGCACGTAAAAGGGCAGATATTAGTATAATTTATCCCGGAATTTAAATTGCGGTGGCAGTCGCATAGGATATTTGTGGTGCAACTTACGCGGTGCTGAATACATCAGGATGCAAATTATACTCCCTAGCAAAAACGAAAGGGACAATTCCTTGAGGCAATGCTGCTTGGACAATAGACACCTTTAAGGTAGTGCCTTTGAGCCCAACTGCAATGGATGCTATCGCCATTAGTGCTGGTCCTGTGATAAACCTAACAAGCATACCATACAAAGCCAGCTTGTTTCCACAGGCGATGATCCTTGGTTGCAAAGCCATGAATAATCCTTATAATTAATTAAGAAATTTCAGTTTAATTCTTACCCAAACTTACGGTTTAATGGGTTATCCAAAGAAACAAGAACCAGGGGGAAAAATCTTACCAAGGCTAAACATTGCCATTCCAAGACCTGCACTTGACAAAATCGTGACTGAATTTTCCATTATTTGAGGCTTCTTTATATCCCATCTGTTAAACAGAAATAGCAAAAGGCAAAAGCAATTTACCGGTTAATAAGTCTGGAAGAGGGTGACCATCTATGTTACTCCACTATTTGTTTTCTTGGAAGTATTCATATTCGATCCATATTCGGATATGAATATATTTCAAATATCTCAAAAACTTGAGCATACACATGTCAGAACATTCTTGTATTCAACACTCATCTCGAGTCCGAGCAATATAGTGTCTAGAAACCAAATGAGCCTGGTCTAAAAGTACCTGCAAGAGACTAAAGCCCAGCTTAGACCCAGCAAACTTGAGTAAGAGTTAGGGTTCCTCACAAGCTTGAACCAGACTTTTCTCAGTATTTTTAGGAGCATTGATGAAGAAAAAGAAGATGGGATGCTAGCATTTCCCACGTTCTCTTGCTTTTCACTTGCAACTACCTTTCCTGTACTGATTTCTTCTCTTTGATTAGCTTGCACCGACTGCTGCTCACAAGTACTTGTCCCGTCTAAAATATCATTCATAAATTAGAACAATAAATGTGAAAATGTGAGTATATGGAGTAAAATCTAGAGACTTGCCTGTAGAAATGCAACATCCACATCTCCAAATGAATAAATGGAGCTCTTTACCCTCTCTCTCCATTGAAGCTGCTACCACAGGCTTGAACCGCTGAGATCGATCGGGTGCAATCTTGTTTACGTTTTGAGTCGTCTGTTGGTTAGATGGTGTTGTGGCAATAACATTAATGACTTCATCTTCACTGCAACAGTTCTTAGAATTCTCCTTTGCTTCGTCAAGGTGACTAATAGTACTGCTTTCCTTGAACTTGGTCATGACTGCAGTTCTTGTTTCTCTATATTCAAACAAAAATAGTAATAGAGTGTACCAGATTATGCATTGTAATACCACAACTTGAATCATTAGGTATTCCTTGTCATCCCCATACATGGACTTCAGCAGAGGAATCCCCATCACAAGAGTGTTTGGGAGAGTGGAAAGTGAGAAAAGTGTGATAGACCAGTCCAGGCTGCCTTTCTTTGTGAAATTGGCCCAACAAAGCAAAGCTAACAATATCAGAACTTTTGAAACTCCATCAGCAGCAAGGAAAAGGAGGTCCATTTTGTAAGGATTGATCCTCGAAACAAACTCGAAGGAGAGGAGTGGAACAGCGAAGATCGCGACGAACCTGTTGATACCAGCACACTGTTCTGGGGTGAATATGTTCCACCATTTCACTGAACCATAAGCCAAGAACATGGTGACATAAAGAGGTACAACTGCAGTCAGAACACTGTACAAATCCTTGATGCCAATCATTATTTTTCTGCTCTACACTTTCCTCTTCAATACACTTCTTTTCCCTTTGCTTGAAGTCTATTGCAGACTGCAGTTCTTAAAGAATGAAGTGCTTCAAACTTTAAGGACAGTAATAATGTGAAGAGAATGGAATATTTTGAGGTGAATTTGTTGGTTTAACCGTTTAACAAGAATATGCAGATGTGATATATTGAAGCAGAAAGAGAGAAGTTTGAATGAGAATTTTTTGTGTGTAGGAAGCGTTCTAGCTTTATATATCAGTACAGACAAACTCAAATTTATCAAGGTTGCTGACAAGTTTTCTTTTTACTTGACCAACGGATAACAGACAAGTAGTTGTTCATGTTATAAAGGGTGGATGAATGATCATTTTCATCTCATAAAACATATATGTGGGACTTAATAATATAGCTAGTTTTTTAACGGGAAAACTACATAAATGGTCACCAAATTTTTAGGACGCTTTCATTTTGGTCACCGAAATTTTTAAACTTGTTATATAGTCATCGAACTTTTAGTTCGTTTTTATTTAGGTCACCGAACTTTTACGACGCTTTCAGTATGGTCCCTCCCGTTAGAAGCTGATGATGTGGCATGTTAGTTTTCTTTTTCACTAAATAAAATAATGGACAAACTACACCATCATAACCCAACTTTCTTCTAACTCTTATTTTGATCACTAGAGTTTAAAAAAATCAATTTAATAACTCAACTTACAAATTGTTCCTATTTTGGTTAATTACTTAAAACTATGAATCGTAACCAGATCGAAATAATTTATTTTAGAAAATTTGCATCGTAATCAAGTTCGATTAATTCTTAAAAATTATTTTGATTAATTAGTAATTTTAGATTATTCAATTCTCGATCTTATATTGTACCAAATAAATCGGATAACAGATTGACCAGTTAACCAGAATAATTGATTCGGGTAATGCTTTTTTTTACTTTGCTTATTAAATATCAAATATGATAATATAGTAAATTAAATAATTGTTCGGTTGTGATAAGTGTAAAAACAACTAGAATCACTAGACTATAATATTTTAATGCATAAAATTTACAAATATTGTATATAACTGATCAAATTGGTTAATCAATTTTGCTTAAAATTGTGAACCGTGACCGAATCAAAATAATTTATTTGAGAAAATCTACATCGTAATCGGGTTCGATTAAGCCTTAAAAATTATTTTGATTAGTTGATAAATTCAGATTATTCAATTCTTGATATTATATTATACAATTTAAATCGTATAATTGATTGACCAGTTAACCGAAATATTTGATTCGAGTAATTTTTTTTACTTTGCTTATTAAAATATAAAAAACGATAATATGATAAATTTAATAATTGTTTGGTTCTGATAAGTGGAAAAACAACTAGAATGACTAGACTATAAGATATTTTAATGCATAAAATTTACAAATAATGTATATAACTGATCAGATTGGTTAATCAATTGTGCTTAAAACTGTGAACTGTAATCGAATCGAAATAACCTTTCTAAGAAAATATACACAGTAATCGGGTTCGATTAATCCATAAAAATTATCTTGATTTGGTAATTTGGATTATTTAATTCCCGATCTTATATTGTACCAATTATATTGGATAATTGATTGACCAGTTATCTGAAATATTTGATTTTGATAATGTTTTTTTTTTACTTTACTTATTAAAATATCAAATATGGTAATATGATAAATTTAATAATTGTTTGATTGTGATAAAAAAAATATTAATCAATCTAATCAGTTATATACAATATTTTGTAAATTTTATGCATTAAAATGTCTTATAATCTAGTGATCAAGTTGTTTTTACACTTATAATAACAAACAATTATTAAATTTACTATAATATTATCATATTTGATATTTTAATATGCAAAGTAAAAAAAAATCATTACTCGAATGAAATATTCCGGTTAACTTGTCAATCAATTATCCAATTTAATTGGTACAATATAATATCAAGAACTGAATAATATGAATTTACCAATTAATCAAAATAATTTTTAAGGATTATTTGAACCCGATTACGGTTTAGATTTTTTAAATAAATTATTTCGATTCATTTTCGGTTCATAGTTTTAAGCAATTAATCAAAATAGGAACAATTCGTAAGTTGAGTTATTAAATTGAAAATTTTGAAACTCTAGTGACCAAAATATGAGTTAGAAGAAAGTTTGGTGATAAATGGTGTTGTTCATCAATTATTTTATTCATGGAAAAATAAAACTAGTGTGCCATATCATCAACTTCTAACGGGATGGACCATACTGAAAACGCCCTAAAAATTCAGCGACAAAAATGAAAACAAACTAAAAATTTAGTGACTATATCGTAAGTTTTAAAATTCCGATGACCAAATTAAAAGCGTCCTAAAAATTCGGCGATCATTTATGTAGTTTACCATTTTTTTACAGTGCTAGAGTTGAACTGTGTTGCAGTTTTATAGGCTACTTTATAGGATTAAATATATTATATTTAATGTAATATCTTATGTTATTATACACATGTAAGTTGATTAGTGAAATATACAAGAGATATACATTCTCAATTGATTCTCTACATGGTATTAGTTTCCCTAGAATATTTTTAGGTTTTCCTTCTTTGTTTTTTTTGTTTTCTTTATATGGTGTTTTTTAGAAGTTAATGATATTTTCATCATGCAATTTTTGGAGGGTAGTTTCTCGTCAAAGCTAACGCAGTGAGGTCCATCGTGAGCCGATCGATTAGATCTCAATGACTGGTTGTCAGAATTTAAGCGCGCAAGTCTCACACATTGCCAGAAGAAATTGTCGGTTCTCCATGCGTTTGCGTGTGTTTTGTCAGAATTTAGTTCAATCAGTCTTTGATTTTTTTCACTACGTAATCTTTAGGAGGGTAGTCTCTTGTCACCACTAGCCCAATGAGATCCACTGTGCGCCAATTGGTTAGATTCTAGTGACTGTCGTCAGAATTCAAGTGCGTGAGTCACACATGTTGCCATAAAAATTTGTTAGTTCTCGACGTGTCAGCATGTGTTTCGCCATAATCTTGTCTGATCAGTCTTTTATTTTTTTCATCAGTAAATCTTTGGAGGGTAGTCTCTTGTCACTAGTAGCCGAGTGAGGTCCACCATGCGTCGATCGGTTAGATCCCAACGACCAATCATTAGAATTCAAGAGCTTGAGTAACACACGTCGCCAAAAAATTTGTCAGTTCTCCGCAAGGCGACGTATGTTTCGTCAGAATTTTGTCCAACCAATCTTTGATTTCTCGTTTGTGTTTATTGTTGTCGTTTGCATAAGTTTGCTTTTTGGTCAATGGTTTTTGGTGTGAGCTACAACAAGTTTTGTTATTTTTTGGTTTATTTTGTTTTTTATTGATATTATCAACACTTGTGGATGTTAAAAAGGTTCGGCACATGACTAATAAGGTTCCAGTTACTTCTAAGATTAGTGACCATAAGATAAATGAATTTAATTTTATTGATTGAAATCTTTCTATTAAGTTATATTTGCTTAGTCCTTTATGAACAGTCATTCGATTAATGATCCTTCAACAAATGATTCTCGGCTATCTTGGATGAGAGAAGATGCTCGCTTGTATAGCCAAATTTATAACTCCATTGATAGTGAGAATGTGTGTTTGGTTAATCATTTTAGTACGATGAAAATGATGAATTATCTGAAATTTTTTTATTCCTGTAAAACAGATTTATCTCGTATCTATGATGTTTGTCAGAGTTTTACATAGCAGATAAAGATGATCAAACTCTAACTATGATGTTTGTCAGAGTTTTTACATGGCAGATAAAGAAGATCAAACTCTAACTAGTTATTTTAAAAACCTAGAGAAAATATATAAATAGCTAAATATGTGTACTACTTTCAATGATGATATAGAGACCCAACAGAACCAATGTAAGAAAATGGCAGTTATGAGCTTTTTAGCCGATCTTCCACCTGAGTTTGAGACTACCAAACCTCAAATTCTTTCTACTTCAAAAATTTTTAGTCTGTAAGGTGTTTTGTTTTTAAGGGTTCGTCATACCAAGAATTTATTGCATGTCTATTCTCCTCAACCTAAGTTTTGCTACTAATTTTGACACAGAGAGACAACATTACAAAAGTGGTGGCATCAATAGAAGCATGGGGTCGAGATCTAACCAATCTGGTTAAAAAATTTGGAGCTTGTAAACATGGGCATGGAGAATTTTTGTGTCACTATTGTCGTAAGTTGGGACACATCAAGAGTGATTGTAGGAAGTTGCAGTCTAAGAAAGCTCAATTAGTTCATGTTGCATCTAGTGTTCGAATTTATTGCACCCCACGTGCCTCCACGTGTCTACCCAAACGAGTACACACTGCTTTGGTGCACCGCGCCACACTGGAACTCGTTCAGTCGGGTGCATGTACACTCGCCCGCACCGGATAATGCTCTGCGGGTGCACTGTTCTACGATGCATCGCGCCACACAGAATAATTTGGTTGTTGACTAGCCTTTGACCGTGTTGACTAACCGTTGACCGCATAGGATCATCTAGTTTTTCGACGTTCTGAGTCTGTTGGTGCAGCCTGTTTCGCCAAATTTGAACTCGATAAGTTTTTTTACGCATTTGACCTTGTGAATTAGTTGGTGAATGTAGAAAATTAATGCATATTGTGTTCGTAATTATTTAAGGAATATTTAGGATCGAATATTGGAACAAGTGGAGTAATCGAGAAGCTCAGATAAGGATTTATCACTAGTGCTTGAGGTTAGTACACCTCGAACTCTGAAAATGCTTCGTGAGCATCATAAGTGTAATTCCCTTGCTTGATAGTGTTTGCAAAATAGGTAGATGAAAATAAGCATGTGTTAAGATCAGTGTTACGAGACTTGGTAATTTTGAGATGCCTGAAGAGTTTGAGAATATTTCGAGACTCGTATGAGCTTTAGAGACCATGTAGGGTTGTTTGAATATTCGTATAATTATCTGATTAGTTGATGGACATGTTGTGTTGCTTGAGTTCTTGAGATATGAAATTGTCATGTTCGATGGAAATTATACTTAATAGAATGATAATTGGTTGTCGTGACCATTTTTTTTGAAACTGTTTTGTTTGGAAAAAATAGCCTGATGATTAGGGTTTTGGAAATCGGGGTTTCTCATTTAATTCGATCTTGCAATTAAGGTCTTTTCCATTTGTAATCAAATTTCCTTTATCTTTTTAAAAAATCGTTTTGGAGTCGCCACCAGTCACTTTGGTAGACCGGGCACCATAAAAACGTACCAGAGATTCTTTCAATAAAATTTGGGTTCGGGAGTCAGTTATGTATAGGGAAGGGTTAGTACCCCTGCGAACGCCCGTTATTGGTACCTTATTAATTACACGTGGCATTTTGGTATTTCGAACATTAATATGAATTTAATTAATTATTTTCATTGTAAAATAGATTTCATTCCAAATGGGAATATCCTTTTGTAAGAAAATACATTTTGGACGAATATAATTATGAAACGTCCAGTTACATTAGGACACTTCAATTTATATTCAAAACGTATCTCAACACAAAAGGTTTAATGCATGTCCAATTATTGTCTTGTTAATTTTAAGTAAACTCTAATTAACGCTCCATTGATTTAATTAATTAAGAATCTAAGTATATTATTAATTTTTGGACATAAATGATAACATCCAAATAATATGGACACGACCTTTAATGGGTCTAAAAATAATAATACTTCTAATTTAAAATGATACTAATTACTTAGTCCTATTTTTTATTTTTATTTAAATTAATTATGTGAATATCATTTTCTAAGTTCAAATGGAACATTGAATTTTTATTGGAATGCCACTTGGTTAACATCACGTTACAATGCGACACTAACCAATATTGGTCATTCAAACTTTATTTCAATATCCATTTATTACTACAATGTCCTTTTCTATCCAATTAATTATACCGAAATAAAGAATCTAGACTTAAAAGGCTATAACCCTATTTTGCTAAATGTATTTGATTTTCCTAATCATACATGCTATATGAATATTTAAAAATTATGCAAGCATATGAATTAAAATAATTGTAATTTAGTTAAACAATTCAACTAAGGACGAAATTGAAATGAAAACAAAATTACATGACAAAATCATAAGAGAACATGGGCTAAATTGAATTAAATTCATAACTATAGAGCTTAATTACAAGGAAATGGTGACTGTTTTGCATAAAAGGGCAAACTAGGGAGCCCAATCCTAATTGTCTCAAAACAAAGGCCCAAACTCGTTTTGTTTTTACCCAAAAAAAGGCACTGCCCAACCTAAATCTAGCCCAACCCAAGTTCGATCGGGTCATAGACCTGTATCTGTATCCGCTCGAGAACATGCGGATCTTCCTCATGACCCGGCACCAAAACAGTGACGTGTCGACTCTCCTATAAAACCCCACAATACCGGGTTAACTCGGCCATTCTTCACATTCACTCTCTCTCTCCTCACCCATCCTCTCTCTAAATCTCTGAACTCAAACATTTCATTTCCGAAATCCCTAACACAATTTCGATCAAAACCTCACTTTTCAGCCTAGTTCTTCTTCAGTTCATCCATGTTTACTCATTTGATCCGCAAAAACCCTAAAACCTCTTCCATTCTCTATTTCAAAAGATCAAAGTGCCCATTTTCTGAAGAACGAACCAACAACAATCTCAAAAGACTCACTTTGATCTTCATTCATCCAAAAACCTTATCCTAATATGTTTCCCAGCCATCGGAATGACACTGGTCGTCATTTACGGTCATGTTCCCCCTCTTCTGATGATTAAACCTTCTCCAATCATCTTCTCAGGCCGACTTGCAACTTGCGATCACTTTTTCCGATCAACCTTCAACTTCCAGTCGTCCCTTTCCTAACTCCGGTTACCGGTCACCGCCGCAAGGCGATTCCCGGCCGCCGTGTCAGAACCCTAAAACTACCTACCCGAACTGAATCTACCTAGCCGAACTGAAATGGCCCCCTTCTCCAACTTAATCTACCTACTAGAACTGAAAATCCTTCTCACCCTATCATTTTCAACTCCGGCCAGTCATACTCTCTCTCACTCTCTCGCTTCGGTGACGCTCACGGTGACCAAAACTCAAGATAAGTACTCTCTCTCTTTTAGATTCAATTTTTGCTTCGAACTCTCTAGTTTATTTATATTTAGACATTGTTTTTTAGGGTTTAGGTATTAGATCTAAGGATATTAGTTACTGTTTTTCTAATCTATGGCTGGAATTGGACTTGCTTTCAGGATTTCAATGCAGGAATGTGAAAGAAGAGATGAGGAGATACATGTTCGTGGTGGCGGTTGAGCTCCGACAATGGTCTCCCGTGAACTTCTCAGTTTCCAGACGGAAATAGTGAGTGACCTTCAGACTTCTCTCTCTATCTCTCCAATTAATTTCCCGCAATAATTGCGCAATCATTGTATTGATTATTTTTCTCTCTCTTTATATACCAGGTAGTGGAAAGTGACATCATTATGACGTTGGCGAAGTCAGTTGGCTCCAGCTGGAGACCGATCCGCGTGAAGGTGTGATGGATCATTCCGAAGACGCCACGTTGAGTTGTTGAGCGGGAAAAAGAAACACAAACCGGGTTTTGTGTTTGTTTGGGCTAGCTAACATGTAATTTGGGCGGGAAACAAAATTTTTGGGCTTTATTGTATTTTATTCGAGCTTTAAGGGTTCTTTATTATTGTAATTGGACAGTTGTAATATAAATGGACTCTTTGGGTTGTTTTGGATTTTTTTTGGATTCGAATTATATATGTATTACTGAACAAAATACGGGTATTACAGCTGCCCCTCTTAGCTCATTGTTGTGGAACAGTAATAGGGCAAAGACTGAAAAGACACAGATTTTTTCCAAGCCATCCATTTATAGAATCTTGAAGTTGTTCTTCTCATTATGAAATTCTTTAGTCTTCCTTTCTCTCCTTCTTTAACCGGGGATGAAGTTTGTAACTTGAGCAAAGGATTGACTAGTCAGAGAACGAGTTTGTAACTTGAGCTACCACATTGCTTGGAATTAGGGAGGCCAAGAAAGAAAAGGTTTCATATGAAAATACCAATATTGACAATTCATATGAAAACTTATCTCACACAAGGGTTCAACCTGAAGAGTCAGTTCCAAAGAAGGTTCGGACTAGTACAGTTAGAGTATCGGCCAACGATTTAGAGAATTTGGAAACAAGATTTGGTGATGACGTTTCTAACCTTAGTGCACTGACAGGAGTTGACAGAGTTAAAATGGGTATCATCAAGAAAACAAATACATAAGGATTGAGTAAAAGTTAGAACTTTTTTGTTCCAAAATTGTATTGTCTAAAGTTTATGAGACTGTTAGAGAACAAGCAGATTCCAGCAGATTCAAAGAACCCCATATAGTTGGAGAATATTTCTCTGAAGTGATGAAAGCCATGAATTTAGTCAATGCTAGAAATTTTCTCACAGTGGAATCGACTCCATTAAGGAAAAGCGGATCAGAAAGCTCATAAACACAAGATAGAGAGGTCGAATGGTTTAGTAAGAAATAGAAAGTGATTATTCTGATCTCGATGCCATATTCAAATTTGTTTCCCTACCTCGTGCAAAATCACCTTTTGATGATAGTCCCACCGAAGTTTTATAAATCTTTTCATGGAATTAAAAATGCTTGTGGTTATTACTGTGGAGATTTCAATCATGTTGTAGAAGACTATGTAGTTTTGAAACACAAAGCCAGTGATCTCATTAGGAATGGGCATTTATGCTTTGAGAAAGAGAGCCTCAATTCTACAAAAGACCATCATTTGTTGGAGGAATGAGATAAAATAGAAAGAGCAAAATCTACAGCAAGCTTTTCTGCGTAATTCGTTACAGTTCGAGGTATACCAGAATCAGAGTAATGTTTTGACATCTATCCCTTTAAAGTTTTATTTACTGAAAAATACCCCAAGGTCAATTGCTCAAGATGCTCATGTAAGTGGAAAATCAAAGCCTAAAGTGGATCTCATTCATTCTTCCTATCGTGAGTTGTACTTCAAATTGCTCGAAGCTTTGTCACGTCATGTGAAACCCTCAAATCCATATCATCCAAGTTGTTACATCATTAGGAATCATTGTGAGTATCATAATGGAGTTCATGATCATGACATTAAATATTGTTACACTTTCAAGCAGCAAGTTCAAAACTTTCTGAACCAAGGGATTTTGGAAGTCGACACTGAAGGTCAATCTATTAAGATCTGTAACTTAAGAGATAATTCCCTTATTGGAATTAATGCAAGTGGATTGCCTGGAAATCAAGTGCCGAAAAGCATCAAGAAAAGGAAATGAATGAAGAGCAAGGTGAAACTAATTGAGAATCATCAACTAACAAGGAAGAAATCTCGAATAGACCTGCCCATTAAAACCTTCAACATATCTAGCCAACATCTTGTAAAGTAGAGAATCATCAATTAAAGGTCATCTATACGCTAGCCACATCTACTAGGGTTGTTGGCTATCACTTGTGGTATGCATTTTAACTAGGCAACCCAAGTTGGTGGTGTACCTTGAGGTACGATAGAGGTGAGTCTACCGGGAAATCTGTGTATCCAATGTGGTTTTATTGAAACAATGATTTATCTAATAGTCACTATATTTGCCAATATATGAGAAACAAGTGGAAAACAATATATGCATATGGTTGTTAAGCATTCTATGTTTTGAAAAGGGTTTCAAAGATGTTGGCTTTTATACTCATGTTTTTAATGCATTGATGAATGTGGAAGAGTGGCACCACTAAGCATATGTTTGCTTACACTCTCATTCTTCTTTGCAGAAAATTGAGGATTGTGGGAGCATTTGAGCGAGGAGATCCTAAGACATCATTTAGCTTTGAGTATGGTTTTAGCTTAAAGCTTTTGGTAATAAGGCAATGTGTTGTCCAAGTTTAGGGATTTGTACTTTGATTGTATTTGTTTCCGAAGATTGTATCTTGTTGTTTGTTAGATTGTTGTTTAGATTTGTGATGTGAGATGATGGATTTATGTTTAGTTTCAATTTGGAGTATGTCGGTTGAAATGTTTAGGAAGCATACTATAGTTTACGTTTTTGTGTCCAAAAATGCATATTTGATGGTGTGGTATGTTGTGGATGTATGCCTTTTATGTTGAATATGTTTAGTAAGCATCCTAGGATGTTTGAGACTAGTTTGTATTGGTTGGGAGGTCAAAAATCAGATATAATGGGCATTAGAGGCCTATGGGTATCAGTACAGGGCTCCATGTATCGGTACGAGGGACCTGAATCAGGTATGAAAAGTGTGAGCTTGGCCTAAGTACCAATACTCGAGGAAGTGTATCTGTACGAGTTTTGGCTACTGGAAATTGTGCTTTGGCTAATTAAGCCAGGGTATCGATACCCCATTAGCCGTATGAGTACGAACCTTGTGTATTATGACCTGAGTATCGATACAAGTATTTCTATACCAGTATAGCCCTTGTATATGAAGCATGGTATCGGTACGGTATCCCGTGTATCGATATCGAAGGTTGTCATATCAGTTATATGGTTGCTGAAGTTGAGATTCTTCCATTTTGGTCTCTGTTTCGTATGTATGTAAATTGAATATGTTCGATCAATCCCTTTTAGCTTAAATTGAACTTGTGAGTATGGAATCTGACTAATTAAGGGTTGGTAACCTTAAACCTGAGTAAGTCCTTGTAATTTTCCATATTTGCAATTTGTTCCCTACATTGCAAATTTGTACAATTGGATGTTGATTCGATATCTGATGCATCTAGATAAGATAAAAATTGATCTAATTCGAGATATTCGATTCAAGTTTGCTACGACAAATCTAATGTAGCTCACTCGATTTGGCCTAGCTCATAGGTCGGGTCAAGGGGGTTACAGCAAAAGGTCAGGAATTCATAGTGAGAAGAGCTCGTGAATCAACATTTTTAGAAGAATTAGTAGTTCATAATGAGAAGAACTAGTTCAGACTTTGGTTCAGCCTTGGCAGAAGGATTGGGAAGTTCATAATGAGAAGAACTTGCAGCTAAGAATGACAGTCGGCAGGTCTGGACAAAATTTATGTCTTTTCAATCTTTGCCCAATTCTCGTTCCACGACAATAAGCAAAGAGGGGCAGCTGTAATACCCGAATTTTATCCGGATATACCCATATATACATATATATAATATTCACTATAAATAAAACCAATAAATAAATAAATCCAAAAGGTCCCTTACATAAAATAAATAATCCATTTACATATGTTTAAAGGCCCAATTACAAAGCCTGAAACCTTATATCTGATAAAAAAACCCATTCTACATTTTCCCACCCAATATACAACTCAACAAAACCAAAATTTTAAATTTCTACTCAAAAATGTCCACGTGGCAGCCCCGTATTGGCCCACACCGAATGGCACAGATTTGTGTTTCCTTAGCCATTATCTAGATACAGCTATCGACGTTAGAGATGACGTCATTTTCCACTCTCCTATATAAAGAAGAGAGATAATCTGCCAGAAAATTATTGATATAATATAATAATATAATATAATATAATATAATATAATATAATATAATATAATATAATATAATATAATATAATATAATATAATATAGAGGAGAGAGAAATCACCTGGGAAATTGAGCCGCTGTGGAAACTAAAAGGACACTAAAGCCTCGAACAATCGTCGGAGATCGAAAGAGACGTCTTGAAGACAACCGAAATTACGACTTCGTTAACATGAGGTATATCCTCGATTCCTCTTTATTTCATGCAAAGAAAGAACAAAATATCAGTTTTGGAACCAAAATATAAAGCTAAATCTAAAAAAGGAAAAGTGATCTGAGATCTTATCTATGACAGCCAGAGTCATTTCTGATGGTAATGGCGGAGTTGAAGACGGTCGTTGTTATGGGTAGAATATATCTAAGTGGGGAAGAATGGGAAATCATATCAGATTAGGGCTTAGATTTAAGTTTAGGGTTAATTTTAGGAAATGTTGGGTTTTAGACGGTTGCCAAAAATCACCAGTGGTGGCCAGCGTTGGCTTGCGGCGACCGGAAATTGTCTCCCGGTAGTCGGCAAACGGCTGACGTTTGATCGAAAATCGATTGAGGGGATCTGAGCGGCGGAGTTGACGATAGTCGGAGTCATGTTCTTCGTGTTCATCATGAAAGTGATGAACACACGAAGAACATCTGAAAAAGGGGAGATTTTGATCTTTGTATGAGCTATTTCGGGAATGGGAAGTTTGAAAGTGAGAGAAAGGAGAGAATTGAGGGTAGAGAGGGGGAGTTTTATAGAATGAAAGGGGAAAGGGTCGAATTTCGGCCAAAGTTGGGTTTAAATACCCAACCTAAAATGATGCATTTTGGGGACTCGGGTTAAAGGGATCCACGCGGTACAAACGGGTCAGGCTTTTGACCCGCATCTAACTATTCGTTTCTTTTGAATTCTAATCCTCTGTAACCCCCTTAGCCCGGCCTAGACGGTTGACCAGAACTACGAAGATTACACGGGGAAAACCAAAGTCAACCCGAAAGTCAACCTTGATTAACGACCCTTTTTTCTTTTTAACTTTGTCTAAATGCATATTAACCTTAGGTGTACCCTTGAGATAAGCATACTCAAAAATCACAGCAATCGGAAAAAAATAAGGGGCTCACTTGCACAACATACGAATTTAGGGACCAAATTGTAAATTCTGGAAATTAAGAGGACTTTACCAATTTTTAAGTTACCATTATGAAATTAATCATGTTTCATGCTTCTCTGCCAAATTTCATCTTAAACGGACATCCCAAACTCAACCAATTGCACATACAAAAATTAGGACTAAAACGTAAAGCTTGCAAACCTCAAAACCATTCAAATCAGTGCCCAACGGTCAAGTGTTTCGAAACGGGTCTAGACCGTTCAGAAACACGGGCTGGCAGTAGCCAAAGTGTTTCGAAACACCTCTGCCCGTTTCGAAACACCCAGGCCAAAACATGCACCTGTTTCGAAACAGGCAAGGGTGTTTCGAAACACCCTGCCCAGAAACAGCAGAAAAGTCTGTTTTACACTCTTTCGACCCACCAAACACGTTCATATGACCCGCATGTCATGCCAACAAGTCATCAAACATTAAAGGAACATATTTGCATCATCAAAGCTCAATCACGGCCTCAAATAAGAAAAACCACAAGTCTAAAGGCATGCATCCTATCATGAAAAGCAAGCAATCATCAAATCTCCAAAACAAACACCAAATGGCCATTTACATGTTCCAAACATCATCATAGGCATTAAACCAAACTTAGGGAGTCCAAAACATCTCTCAAAAACTCAATCTAGGTTCCCATTGCCAAATACCAAAAGCTAATAGTGTTGTGAAAATAGTCACCATACGTGAGCTTAGACTTTCACTTGGATCCTAGACCTCCTTGCTGCCCTTAAAGCACTTCAATGCTCTGCATTATTGGTTCAAGAAAGAGAGAGCGTAAGCACATATGCTTAGTGAGAAATGCTCTAATGAAACAACACAATAATGCACTTTGTAAAAACACCTTTCCAAGGCCTTTAATTTCAAAACATCATTTATCATGCATCTATGCATACAAACCAAGCATCTCATGCTTCAATACATCAACATGTCATATTGGCTTTCAAGTGATAATCCATAACCATTTTTAACTCAAAACACAATCGGATACGCGGATTACAAGCGTTGTCCCATACGCTTCATACACACTACCAAACACTCAAGGTGGAGTTTACCGGTACAATCACAACCCCTCAACACCCGTGATGGAGTCTACGGTACAATTACAACCCCTCCACATCACTCATTGGTAGTTGTATAACATCACTAACGAGAACACGGGACACACAACACAAGATCCTCACATGGCAGTTTAACCACCATTATGATCTTAGACATCTCGTTAGTGTACTTTGATGGAGTTTACGGTACAATTACAACCCCTCAACATCCAAGGCGACTTTATTCACGGTGCACCCAATCCTATAGCCGACTAACTATATCCGATTCAAGTACTTTAAAACCAACACATCACTTGCCAATATACATCAATTATCATCAACAATCCACTGTTTTAAAGCATTAATCAAAGCCATTACATAATCATGCATCACTATGCATCAAACCACATTTATCAATGTCCAAAACAAGGATCTCTTACCTTGAGCATCCCTCAACACATGGCTTAAAAAACCAGCATTAAACATGCTAAAATGTGCTTTCAAAACAGAATTTAAACATGCAAAATAAACACATTGCATTCAACCATCTCATGGTTCATCAAAAAGAGAGTTTCTCCGAAAAACTTACTCTTGAGCTTAGCTAAGTTGTTTAGACTTAAACTAAGCTCCCATAACCTTCCAAGATTGGTTTCAAAGCTGAAAACCAAACTTTACTCACCGATTTCGTTTCGCAAGCTTGCCGAAACGCCGATCAAGCCTCCGGATCAACACCACAAGGATCCGAAGATGTCTCCTGTTGAGTGTGTAAAAGTTATATTATTTACACCCTTTTTAACCCATATTTCTACTGCATTCAAGCATCATTGCATTGCATTTAGGTTAGTTTTCAATAAAACATCACAATTATATAAAAGGCACGGATTCTACTAAAAAATGGCGTATTTTGCAGGTAGCTGCCATGGTTGACGATGAAGGCAGGCGCAGGGCAGATAAGCAGAAGAGCTGAACTGGACAAGCAGCCGAAAAAGACGAACCTGTCGTGACAGCAAGGTGACAGCAGACTTATGAAGAGGAAAAGTAAAGTGGATCTCGATAGATAGAGAAAAATCTGCTCGTCTGTCGTGTGGAAGCCAAATATTTTTCCAAGCCCCGGATCAAAAGATATGTCAAGCCAAAGCTCAAGGAGAAGAAATTCCTAGAAACAAGGATGCGGCTGGAAAGTAGGAGACTTTAGAGATTTAGTCTTTATTAGAATCTTACTTTTAATTAAAGTTGTAATCCTTGTTACCTTAGATAACTTGAGCCCAAAGCTTATATAAGGGCATAGATTAAACCTAGGGCAGAACGGAAAACCCCATAACCGAAACCAAACCCCTGCCGTCCACCCGTCACCGACATGTTCTAAATTCCCCCAAGGGCTACGGGTTGTTTTGTAAAGTAGTTGCAAGGATTGCTTTGTTTTAGGATTTTTCAAGTTCAATAAAATAAACTTCAAGTTCTTTTATCTTGGTTTTAATATCTTACAAGAGCATCGGGAGAGCATTGTGAGGTTATCCATTTACTTGGCATCGGGAGAGTTAAGTATACGAAAGAGATAAGAGCGCGTTCTCTAGTTTATAGTTGAACCATCTCGTGCCTAGGGATAGGGCGAGGTTAAGTGGCTAAGGAAGAATTCATACACATCGGTGTTCATCCTTCGATTCACGCCGGGAGGTATCATCAAAGACGTGATCATCGACAGACTTGTGCCTAGGGATAGGGCAAGGCAGATCTGGGATTCTTGCCAAGCTTGAAGTACGGAGTTAGTGTTCGATGCCGCGACAGCTAACGGACAGCCGCCGCGACAGGTGCTGTCGGCGACGGGCGCGATGACAGAACTGGAGATCCTAAGCAGATCAATACCTGCACTACTGAGCAACTCAATACCAGCCCATTCTCTCTATCTTGATTTCTCAATCCTTTATTTTACGTTTTTACCTTATTATTCTCGTGACAACTCTTAATTATTTCCTTTACTTTCGTGCAGTAAACAAGGTGAAGTCATTAGCCCAATCCCTGTGGAGACGATATCTGATACTTTGTATCACTTTACTACTTGCGTCGTGTACACTTGCACTACAATTGCGATAGACTATTTTACACGCAACAAGTTTTTGGCGCCGTTGCCGGGGATTGGCAACATAACTACATCTTTCTTTTATTGCACTTTTCGCTATTATTTTTATTTTTATTTTCGTTTTTATTTAATCTTTCTTTTGTGCTTTCAACTCTCGCTTTTCACGAGGTTTTCTTGTTTATGCGCAGATCTAAAAGAGGCGAAGATCCTAAATATAAATTAGATCCGGAAATCGAACGTTCCTTCAATCTCAAGAAACAACTTCGCCGACTTTTAGACAGAAACGAATATCTCGAGGAACAGCTAGAGAAAATGGGTCATAACAAACCTGCTGGTGGTTTCATACCACCCCTTGGAAATAATAACCCACCTGTCGGCGATCCGCCCGCAGCAGGTGGACGACGGTCATGTCGTGACTACATGCTGAATGATCATGTAGAGCTGGAGACCACGCTGCCGGATATTGATGTTGATAACTTCGAGCTTAAACCTGTCATGTTTAGTATGATCAACAATGCCGGACAGTTTAGTGGTTCTGCGACAGAGGATGCTAGGGAGCATCTCAAAACGTTCCAGGAGATCTGTGGTTCGTTTAGACTGCCAGGAGTTAGTCCGGAGATATTGAGGCTTCGGTTATTTCCCCATTCCTTGAGGGACAGAGCTAAAACTTGGTGGAATAAACTAACACCGGGTTCCATTATGACTTGGGCAGATTTAACTCGTGAATTTTTATCTCGTTTTAATCCTTCGCATTTATCTGAGCGATTACGTAACGAAATTGCTACTTTTCAACAGGAAGATGACGAGCCAATGCACGAGGCCTGGGACAGGTTTACTACTCTTCTTCGGAACTGCCCAATGCATGGATTCCCCGTCTGGAATCAGGTAACTAAATTCTATAATGCTGCTAACTTACAAACTCGCATTAGAATTGATTCTGCAGCAAATGGACTATTATTGGATAAAGATCCAGACGAGGCGCTGCAAGTTTTGAAAAATCTGGCTAAGAATGAGGAGCAGTTTCCGACTGCAAGAAGAGGGGGTAAACGGGTACTTGCTGTCAAGGATTATGAGGCCGACAGCACTATGAAATCACAGGTAGCATTCCTTACTAAAGCAATGAAACGATTATTAAATGAAGATGAACTACAAGGATTTGCTGTCGAGGAAGTTTGTACTATCTGTGAGGGAAATCATAGTAGGGATGAGTGCCCTATAAATGTAGAAGAGGGAAAATATGTTGGAAATTACAAGCCGAACTACAATTCCAACAACTACAACCCTAATTGGCGGAAGGATCCCAAATTTTCTTGGAGTAACCCCAACAATGCTTTGAACCCGCAAGCACATCATCAGAATCAGGGGGGTCCTAGATTGTTGACGCGTCAGCAACTGCCGCCGCAACAGCAACAGCAGCCACCACCTGCCACGAGTAGTATATTGGAGCAGACTCTGGCCACTTTTATGTCTCAGACTGGTACGTATATGGAGAATATTAATCAGTTTGTCAAGAAGACGGAAAACTTTATGGACGAAACCAAGATGAGAATGACAAATCATGAGGCTACCTTGAAATCTCTAGAGACACAAATGGGTCAGGTGTCCCAGCATATTAAGCCAAGGCAGAATGGAGGTTTTCCTAGCAATACTGAAAATGCTAGACCGCCCCCACATGAGCAATGTAAGGCGATTACTACTAGGAGTGGGAAAAAGTTACCAGGACCGGAAAAAGCTGAAACAGAAAAGGAACCTGCCTTGGATAAACCTGCCGAGGAAGCTGCCCCGACAGGTGATAAACAGACTGCTGCCGATGAGCCTGTCACGACAGCAGAAGCGACAGAGGAGAAGAAAGATGAATACCGTCCTCAGATTCGCATGTAGTGGGAAGGACGCATCGCTGATTATCGTCCTCCACCACCTTTTCCGCAACGGATAAAGCAAGCTAAGCATGAATCTCAACTCAAAAAAATCTATGATATTTTTAAACAGGTTCATATTAACATTCCGTTGTTAGATGCTGTTAGGGAGATGCCCGGTTATGCTAAATTTCTCAAGGATGTTATGTCGAAAAAATCTAAACTTGGGGAATTTGAAACGGTAAGAATGCAAGAAGGTTGCATGAGTATTCTTCATCGGCAACCACCCCAGAAAAAGAAGGATCCGGGGAGCTTCATCATACCTTGTGTAATCGGCGACAAATTCGTGGGTAAGGCACTTTGTGATCTTGGAGCTAGTGTTAATCTAATGCCCAAATCTGTTTTTCAGAAATTAGGTATTGGGAAGGCGCGGCCCACGACAGTTACCCTGCAGCTAGCCGACCGCTCTTATGTTCACCCCGAGGGAAAAATTGAAGATATTTTGGTAAGAGTGGATAAGCTTATTTTTCCTGCTGACTTTCTTATTTTAGATTGTGAGGCAGATGAGAACGCACCAGACATCCTTGGGCGACCCTTCTTAGCCACGGGAAGATCATTGATTGATGTGGAGAAAGGAGAACTCACCATGCGCGTAAACGATCAACAAATTAAGTTGAATGTTCTCCAAGCAATGAAACATGCTGATGTGGACGAGGAATGCAAGGCCATCATTGAGGTGACCTTTGATTACCCCTGCATCAGGTCGGGCTGCCGTGATAAAAAATTTGGTCACTGCTGCGATAGCCACCTACAGGCCTGTCACGACAGCGATGACGACAGCAACGACGACAGCACCAACGACAGCAACTCCTCTGAATCCGATACATCTGATACTGAAGGTCATGAGGAGGTAAACTGGTTAGACCATCGTCCAGGTAAGTTATTCGAACCCTTGAATTACACTTCGGATAACCATTTAATCCAAAAGCCCTCTACTGTTGAACCACCTGTCTTAGAACTTAAGCCCCTGCCAGGGCAGCTTAAATATGCTTATCTTGGTTGTGATGACACACTGCCCGTAATCATCTCTGCTAAGCTGCCGCAGGAACAGGAACAACAGCTGATCGACATGCTAAGGCAGCACAAAAAGGCGATTGGATGGACGATAGCAGACATTCAGGGCATTAGTCCGGCAATTTGCATGCACAAAATCCTACTAGAGGAAGATCATAAGCCGACTATTGATGCCCAAAGGCGGTTAAACCTTGCGATGAAGGAGGTAGTGCGTAAAGAGATAATTAAATGGTTAGACGCTGGTATTATTTACGCCATCTCCGACAGCAAATGGGTAAGCCCGGTGCAATGTGTTCCAAAGAAAGGAGGAATGATAGTGATAACCAACGAGAACAATGAGCTAATCCCAACCAGGACTGTGACCGGTTGGAGGGTTTGTATGGACTATCGGAAGCTTAACAAAGCTACCCGAAAGGACCACTTTCTTTTACCCTTTATCGATCAAATGCTTGATAGATTAGCGGGAAAATCTTATTATTGTTTTCTAGATGGTTATTCAGGTTATAACCAAATTGCTATTGCACCGGAGGATCAAGAGAAAACGACTTTCACATGCCCCTACGGAACATACGCATTTAGGAGGATGCCGTTCGGCCTCTGTAACGCACCTGCCACCTTTCAAAGGTGCATGATGGCTATATTCTCCGACATGGTAGAGGACTTCCTAGAAATTTTCATGGATGATTTTTCTGTCTTTGGAGACGATTTTGAGAGCTGCCTCGGCAACCTTCAAAAGGTACTTAAAAGATGTGAAAAAGCTAATCTTGTTTTAAATTGGGAAAAATGCCACTTTATGGTGGATGAGGGGATAGTCCTTGGCCATAAGATTAGCTGCCGTGGGATAGAAGTCGACAGGGCAAAAATTGAAGTCATAGAGAAGCTGCCGCCGCCAACGACAGTCAAGGGCATAAGGAGTTTTTTAGGGCATTCTGGTTTTTATAGAAGATTTATTGCAAATTTTTCAAAGATCACCAAGCCGCTGTGCCATCTTCTAGAGCAGAACCGACCCTTTGACTTTAATGAGGAATGTGCTGAAGCATTCAAGGTTCTGAAGGAAAAGTTAGTGACAGCCCCCATAGTACAGCCACCAGACTGGACACAGCCATTCGAGATCATGTGTGATGCTGGTGACTATGCTGTCGGGGCAGCACTTGGGCAGCGCAGAGACAGGCTGTTTCACGTCATATATTATGCTAGCAAAACATTAAATGAAGCCCAAGTGAACTATACCACCACAGAAAAGGAGCTGTTAGCTGTGGTGTTCTCCATCGACAAGTTTCGTTCTTACATACTTGGAACGAAGGTAATAATACACACCGACCATTCTGCCCTCAAGTATTTGTTCGCAAAGAAGGATGCGAAGCCTAGGCTGATACGATGGATCTTGCTATTACAAGAGTTCGACTTTGAGATCAAAGACAAAAAGGGGACAAAAAATCAAGTGGCAGACCACTTGTCGAGGTTGGAGACGGGACAGAGTCTACCGTTAGATGAGACACACATACTGGAGACCTTCCCAGATGAGCAGCTCTTTGCTGCCGCAATCGCTGTCGCGACAGCCATGGCGGCAGGTAAGTCTTCTAACCTTCCCTGGTATGCTGATTTCGTTAATTTTATAGTTAGCGGAATATTACCTTCTGATCTTAATTATCAAGCAAGGAAGAGGTTCCAAAATGATGTTAAACATTATTATTGGGACGAACCTCTTCTTTTCAAAATGTGCGTAGATCAGGTTATAAGAAGGTGTGTACCACAAGAAGAACAAGAAGACATTCTCCATCACTGTCATGCTTCACAATATGGAGGTCACTTAGGAGGCAATAAAACTGCTGCCAAGGTGCTGCAGTCAGGGTTCTACTAGCCGACACTTTATAAAGATGCACAGGAATTTTACAAAAGCTGTGACAGGTGCCAGCGGACAGGTAACATCTCGAGGAGAAACGAGATGCCACTGCAGAATATTCTATAAGTCGAGATCTTCGACGTTTGGGGGATTGATTTTATGGGACCATTCCCATCTTCATGTGGAAATTTGTACATCCTCCTAGCAGTGGATTATGTCTCCAAGTGGGTTGAAGCAATCGCAACTCAAAAGAATGATGCCAAAACAGTCCAAAAGTTTTTGCACAAAAACATTTTTTCTAGATTTGGCATTCCTAGGGCGATTATCAGTGATGAGGGGAGACATTTTGATAATAGGGTAATTGCTGCTGCCCTAAAGAAATATGGTGTCAAGCACAGGATCGCGACAGCATACCACCCACAGACCAATGGACAGGCTGAGATTTCCAATAGGGAAGTAAAGAACATTCTTGAGAAGATGGTTAAACCAACTAGGAAAGATTGGTCTTTACTTCTGAATGATGCATTATGGGCATACAGGACAGCTTTCAAGACTCCATTGGGCATGTCTCTATTCCGACTGATTTACGGGAAAACCTGTCACTTGCCTGTCGAGATCGAGCACAAAGCATATTGGGCAATCAAGGCAGTGAATATGGACTTGGACAAGGCCGGCCAGAAAAGGTTATTAGATCTAAACGAGATTGAAGAATTACGGACAATGGCCTATGACAACGTAAGGATTTACAAGGAAAAGACTAAGAAGTGGCACGACAAGAAACTGCTGCCACGACAGTTCTGCCCAGGACAACTCGTGTTGTTATTTAATTCTAGACTTAAACTCTTCCCAGGAAAGCTAAAGTCTAGATGGTCTGGCCCGTTTCAAGTAGTTCAAGTTTTTCCCCATGGTGCCATCACAATTCAATCATTAAAAGACGGGCACCAATTCAAAGTCAATGGACAACGACTCAAGCATTATCAGGGGACTGAAGCCCCAGGAATTCAGGAAGTGGTTACTTTAGGAGATGCCCCACAAGGCACCCCTAACTTAACCTAAGTTTTATTTTTATTTTTATTATTATTATTTATTAGGAATTAGGTTTATTTTATTCGAATAATGTTTTGTTTTTTCTAATTTCAGTTTTTAGGAAATAAAGGAGTCAAGAAGAAAAAAAAGAAGTGGCCCAAACCCACCGCCCATCCACCAGCCCAAGAAAGCCCATTTATGATAACCTATCGTTTCAGCTGCCGGCGCAGACGGACTTGACAGGCTGTCAACTGTTTGACACTGCAGACACAAAAGCGTGCGGCAGACGCACAGCAGACGCATAAATGCATGTCAGACGCGTCAGACACGCTACATCCAATCTGCCGCCCCGTTATTCACGCCTGCCGTTGAGGCATTAAATGGGCAGCTCCTCGACCGCTATATAAACCCCTTCCCATTTTCATTTTTCATCACTTCTGATTTTTCTCTCTTGTTATCTTTCTCCTCTAGTTTTATTTGTTTTCTCTTTTTCACAGCCCTTGCAACCAATATATCGTCGAGACAAACCCGCCGTAACGCTGCTGCCGCCTCTTCTTCCGCAGCAGCATCCCCCTTCGCCAACAAAGAGTTATGGGAGGAACGTGGTTTCGTGTACATCCGACAGACGCCCAACATGGGACTCCGGCCGTTCATTTTCAAGGCCATCACGGCTCAACTATGGGAGTATTTTGCTGAACAACCGGCCGAGCTTAACGACACCTTAGTCCGAGAGTTCTACGCAGCCATAGACAGCAGAACGGCGACATCTGTCACTGTTCGAGGAGTGCAAGTACCTTTCACTGCCGACAGCATCAATCACATGTTTGGCCTTTTCTTTGGCCCCGGTGATGATGCTCACCAGGAATTCATCGACTCCCTCGACTTTGCCACTTACGATGCCATCATGGTGGAGTTGACAGAGGCCGGTACATCATGGACAACCAGCAAGAAGAACCCCCACTCCGTCACTAGGGGGCAACTCCGCCCGGAAGCCAAACTTTGGAACGCTTTCATCAAAAAGCGTATCCTGCCCTCGTCCCACCATACGACAGTCAACCGACAGCGGCTTGCCCTGATTCACTCCATCATGCACAACAGGGCCATTAATGTGGGCAGATGTATGAGGGACATCATTCTGGACTGTGCCTTCCGCTCTGACTCACGCCTCTGCCTGCCGTTCACCATAACTTCCCTCTGCCGATGTGCTGCGGTGCCCGAGGATCCCTCCGACAAAATCAGGAAGGGCAGAGGTTGGACAGACAATAACATCAACAGCCTCATGGAGCTGATCGCGGCTACACCTGTCTCCTCCTTCAACCCTGCCGGCTCACCCGCAGAATCATCAGAGGAACCACCCACCGACCCTGCCACCGAGCCTGCCCTTGATGCTGAAACCAACGCCACTCCGACAGACCAGTCTGCCCTCATCCTCGCTACTTTACAACGGGTAGAGGAACGCCAAATGGGATTGATGACATTTATTCGGGACTTCACGAACTCCACGGTAAATTTTATTAACCAAACTTTAAATTTTCCCGATGTTCAATTCCCTACTTTTCCTGCCCATTATTTCTATATCCCCACTCCTGTCCACACACCTGTCCACACGCCCACACCACCTGCCTCCCCGTCCCACTCGACTGCTTCCACCAAATCACCTGCCCCAACGGCAGAAGGCAACCCACCGGCAGACACCTCCCCTCGAGGAACCAAGAGACCTGCCACTGATGACAGCCCTCTTATCCGGAGGAATTTGGAAAATGACTTTACGAGGGTCAAGAGGATTAAACATGTGGCAGACAAGAAAAGGCTGCCTAAGGCTAGTACCACTACCACCAGCAGTTGGGACAGCGGCAGCAGTTCCGATGTTCAGCTCGTGGAGCAACCTGTCCCTGAACCTGTCTATGAACCTGCCCAGCCTCCTCCGCAGCCCAGACGCCGCCGTCAGATCCGAATCAGCAGCAGCAGCGAGGGCAGCGACTGAAAATTTAAGTTTTTATTTTCCTCTGATTGCTGCCTGCCTTTATATTTTGTGATGTACTTTTTCTTTATTTTATTTTTCATGTCATTTTGCATTGAGGGCAATGCAACCCTCGAGTTTGGGGGTGGCAACCCTCCATCATTAATGGAGTCTTAAGTACATCTTTTTATTATTTGTTGTGTCTTTTATTTTAAAGTTTTTCTTTAAAAAAAACAGAAAAGATTAAACTGTTGGTTTAAAACTGTGAAGTTAACTTACCTGTCATGACATCTCTGTCGTGGCAGCATCTTTAGGGCAGGTTAAGGAAAAGTTTAGAGCCTTTCTATAGTTCTGAAAACTTAAACACTTTTGTGACTGTTATACTGCTTAGATTTCTTTTAGCCAAACTATAATAGGAAAGCTTAGCACTTAGAGTATTAAAGAGACTAGAATCTCAAGAAACCTAGAGGTGCCTACCACTGGCTCTAGGAAGATAACCAGAGAAAAACTTCTAGAGGTGCCTATCACCGGCTCTAGACAGTTAACTAGAGGTGCCTGAAATACTGGCTCTAGTAAAAGAAAAGAAGTTTGAAAAAAGGAAATAACTAGAGGTGCCCAATTCTGGCTCTAGTAAGAAAAAGAAAGAAAACAGTCTCGTAGGAAAAACTCTAAACAAGCTAAAGTTGAATATTCTAGTGAAACTAAGAGAGTCTTGGCATATAACTGTTCACAAGCATGCACACACTGCACGAGAGCTATAGGGAGATTCCGGACAGATCCTAACCTATCCGACAGGTTGCTGCTGCCATAGAGAAAGAGCGACGGGTAAGGGACAGTTCACTGTTTGAAGGCCAACACAAAATTTTTCTTGTTTTCATTTTTTCGTTTAGGTTTAATTGCTTGAGGACAAGCAAAAACTTGAGTTTGGGGGTGTGTTGAGTGTGTAAAAGTTCTATTATTTACACCCTTTTTAACCCATATTTCTGCTGCATTCAAGCATCATTGCATTGCATTTAGGTTAGTTTTCAATAAAACATCACAATTATATAAAAGGCACGGATTCTACTAAAAAATGGCGTATTTTGCAGGTAGCTGCCATGGTTGACGATGAAGGCAGGCGCAGGGCAGATAAGCAGAAGAGCTGAACTGGACAAGCAGCCGAAAAAGACGAACCTGTCATGGACCTGTCGTGACAGCAAGGTGACAGCAGACTTATGAAGAGGAAAAGTAAAGTGGATCTCGATAGATAGAGAAAAATCTGCTCGTCTATCGTGTGGAAGCCAAATATTTTTCCAAGCCCCGGATCAAAAGATATGTCAAGCCAAAGCTCAAGGAGAAGAAATTCCTAGAAACAAGGATGCGGCTGGAAAGTAGGAGACTTTAGAGATTTAGTCTTTATTAGAATCTTACTTTTAATTAAAGTTGTAATCCTTGTTACCTTAGATAACTTGAGCCCAAAGCTTATATAAGGGCATAGATTAAACCTAGGGCAGAACGGAAAACCCCATAACCAAAACCAAACCCCTGCCGTCCACCCGTCACCGACATGTTCTAAATTCCCCCAAGGGCTACGGGTTGTTTTGTAAAGTAGTTGCAAGGATTGCTTTGTTTTAGGATTTTTCAAGTTCAATAAAATAAACTTCAAGTTCTTTTATCTTGGTTTTAATATCTTACAAGAGCATCGGGAGAGCATTGTGAGGTTATCCATTTACTTGGCATCGGGAGAGTTAAGTATACGAAAGAGATAAGAGCGCGTTCTCTAGTTTATAGTTGAACCATCTCGTGCCTAGGGATAGGGCGAGGTTAAGTGGCTAAGGAAGAATTCATACACATCGGTGTTCATCCTTCGATTCACGCCGGGAGGTATCATCAAAGACGTGATCATCGACAGACTTGTGCCTAGGGATAGGGCAAGGCAGATCTGGGATTCTTGCCAAGCTTGAAGTACGGAGTTAGTGTTCGCTGCCGCGACAGCTAACGGACAGCCGCCGCGACAGGTGCTGTCGGCGACGGGCGCGACGACAGAACTGGAGATCCTAAGCAGATCAATACCTGCACTACTGAGCAACTCAATACCAGCCCATTCTCTCTATCTTGATTTCTCAATCCTTTATTTTACGTTTTTACCTTATTATTCTCGTGACAACTCTTAATTATTTCCTTTACTTTCGTGCAGTAAACAAGGTGAAGTCATTAGCCCAATCCCTGTGGAGACGATATCCGATACTTTGTATCACTTTACTACTTGCGTCGTGTACACTTGCACTACAATTGCGATAGACTATTTTACACGCAACATCTCCCCTGTTTAAAACACATCAAAGCAGAGGATTAATGCATCATCATGCATTAAAATCTTCAACCAAAACACCTAAACTCGCTGCTCTCATCAAAACTCACATTTCGGCTACCAAACACAACCGAAATCACATCCAAACACCTCTACAACAATACCCAGCCAAGATCCATCAATTCCAATCATTCTTAGACATCAATTAACATCCAAAAAGGACCTAATCACGTCCTTATACCTCCAGCTATAGCAGAACATCAAAATCACCCCAAAAACCACCATTTTCTCAAGTAAAAACTTAGGAAAATCAACCTATTCGGGATTGCATTGATTAAACCTCAATTACACATCATTTAGACATCCAAAATACATCAAAAAGACATCTCAAAACAGAGCCCAATCATCTATTACGAATTTCTTCAAAATTAAATGCAAATCTTGCATTTTAAGCCAAAATAAAGAACACGACATTAAAACCTTTAGTAAAACTCAATTTAAGGATTGAGAACTTGGGAATTTCAGTAAAGAACTGAGTATTTAGAGGAGAAGGACGTCCATACCTCTAAATGTGAGTTTCTCCTTGTTTAGAGCCAAAATCCTTGAAAATTCAATAAGCAAATGATGAGGATTTGGTGTAGAAATGATTAGAAATCCTTTAGAGATTGAAATCTCAACTTTAGGTGTGAAAATCAAAGGAAAAGTGGCTGTGGAAATGTGTTTGGCTGAGGGAAAATTGAGAGAAAATGAAATGGGAAAATTTTGGCAAAAGTTAGTTATGAAACTAAAATATCTCTTTTCCCTCTTTTATTTTTATTAAATAACATTAAATGAGTCTTTAAAATTTAAGAAAAATCTGGAGAAACCCTCCCTTGGGTAAATTAGCTCCTTAAAGATTCAAAGTTTCAATCCTTTTAAAACAGTCACCAACTTTTCAAAAATTACATTTTAGTCACTAACTTGAAATGTCATATTTCCAAACCCATTTTGTAAAATTGATTTCACCACTCTCTTATATATAATAAAAGAGGATTTTTAGATATTTTCCCATATTTTTAATGCATCCCGAACTAGGCTTTCCCTAAAAACCATCTTTTATATTCAAACCGTAATTTAAATCGGTCCGGTTCAGACCCTAAACTTCCAAGCCCAAAATTAGGGTGTTACATCCTCAATTTGCCATGTATTCAATTTTGGTCCCTTTCTTAATAAAATTTGAAATTAAAGTTTTAATTTTTGTAATTCATTCCTTTTTTAGTTTTAATTATTTAATTTACGGGGATACTAAGGAAGTTGTGGGTGTCAAGTATCGCAGCTTTGTTATGGTCGATGTGGCTTGCGCGTAATGACCTTGTTTTTAATGGGAAGTCCATTCCGGTTTCTGAAATTTGTTTTTTGGTGAAGCTGCGATCTTTCTATTGGGTGAAGACCCTTAAAGAGGGCTTAATGGTTAGTGAGAATCTTTGGTGGGATTGTCCGAGCATGTATCGGGAAGAGGTAGCTAAAAATTTAGACCGTGTGGGTGTGTGTTGGGAACCACCGATCGGCTCTACTTTGAAGTTCTCAGTGGACGGATCTGCACGTGGAAAACCAGGACCTGCGGGCTTCGGAGGGGTGTTGCGCGATGCACAAAGTCGTGTCCTTGCTTTGTTTTCAGGGCCCCTCGGTTCTCTTGATTCAACTGTGGCAGAGATTAGGGCGATAGTGTTTGCCTTGGAGTTCTATTTAGCTTCCAAGTGGGTGGATCAACCTTTAATTATAGAGTCGGATTCCAAGGTAGCAATCGGTTGGGTGCTGCAGGTGGACCGTCGGCCGTGGCGCTTATGGGAGTCATTTTGTGTGATAGACCGAGCTTGTACGCAGCTAGGATCGGTGTGTTTCTCACACATCTTTCGGGAGGCGAATGGGCTAGCTGATGCTCTAGCGAAGGAGGGGGTATCCCGAGTCTCTTTGTTCCAGGCTTCGCTTTGATGTTGTAAGGGGGGTCGTATGTTTTGTTATTCAGTCGACATGTCGTACTCTTTTCCTCCAGTAGGTTTAGGGAGGTTTTTAACGAGGCGCATGTCTGACTAGCGTTGTATAATTTCTCTAATAATATACTTCGCTTTGCTGATCAAAAAAAAATTATTTAATTTAATTGCAATTTAATTGTTATTTGAATGATTCATGTTTTAATTAATTCATGTTGCATAATTGTTAGATAATTAAAACACTTAGATTTAATTATTATGTTAGAGCCTTAGTCTTTTAAGTACTTATTAGGCTTTAACATATTAAATAAGATAGACAATTATAGAAAATTAATGGGTATTGAATGGGAAATTTTGGAGTTTCAAATTTGAATGGTGTCCCAATGTAATGAGATGTTGTTCAACATGAGCTCTTAAGTCGAATATTCAATATTCATTAAAAAGATAGATTTAAATTACAGCTTTTTTAGATTAGCACTTAAAAACATTTTATATGGGAGATATATTTTTAGAATATGAATAAAGGTGCCCTGAGCGTATAGGGGTGTTTTCAATTTATATTCGAAGCAAAAATATATTTCCTTATAAAAGGAATATTTTCATTTGGAACATAAACTCAGTTAATAATTAATGATTAAATTAAATTCAAATTGTTGTTCTAAAATGTCAATATGCCACATAAATTAAAGGTACCGATATTGGGCGTTTGTGGGGTGTTAACCCTTCCCCAAAAGTAATCAATTCCCGATCCCTGATTTTAAAGAAAGAATCTCTTATTGTTTTTATGGTGTCCGGTCTATCAAAGTGACCGTTGGCGACTTCAGATATTTTAAAAATGAACGAATTTAAAGAAAACCTTAAATTTCAAAAATTAATCGTCCAAACTATTTTATTGTTAAAAATAGTTTCGACAGCTCTTGATGTGTCCGGATGGATTATCAATGTAACAAGTTGGACATGATTGATATATATGCTTCAACATGAAGGAGAGGGTTACAAATTTATAGGGTACTCTATAGGACTAAACATATTGTATTTAATTAAAGGATTAATATATTATGTTACATGTACTAGGAGTATTAGATGTGTATACTATATATACCCATGTTAATTCATGTGCGGATATAGTATAAAAATTGAGGGTGCAATTGACCCCACTTGATTTGTTTGGTATGAAATTTTTAATGAGGTAATATAGAATTTTTCATACATAAGAAATATTATATCTGACCCTTCTTAATTTGTTAGGGTATAGGGTGAACAATACTTATTGTACTGGTATGAGAATCTTCCATACCTCATATTTCACTCTTGACCTCATTAAATGAAATCCGATTACTAAAAAAGAAAAACATTCTCAATTGATTCTCTACAAACTGCATTAAAATGTAATGTTACTGTCGTTATTTTACGGTTTGGGTGTTGTTTACCGATGATACTTACTGCCGACTTTTCCATAAGTGATACCGACATGGGAATTTAAATCATGTGGTATTCGTGAGCGAGCAGGAGGAGCGGAGTAACATGGTGTTTTTCCAAAGCCAAAAAGAAATAAAAGTATAGGGGAAGGAAGCAGCATCCATCATGTCCGGTGTTTTATGCCAAATGAGGTGACTTATGGTCGGGCACCCCAGACATTAAAGCTTTCAAAAACAGTTTTCGGTGAAGACTTTGATCCCAAGGAATTCCAGTAAAAGACGAAAATAAATGTGAAAGAGAGAGCTCATTCAAACCGATTGGAACCCAAGCATGGTAGGTGTGGAGCAGATGCATGTGGAATTCTAGGAATGCCTAAAACGCATGGCCCCCAAACAAGATGCTGTCTCCTCTTTTATCTTTTCTTGTCACAATAATGGACGCCTATCAATTTTGTTACAGCTTTCTTCTTTTCTTAGCCACTCACTGGAAATTCAATCATTTGGTAGCGGAAAACTCAAATTTTATATGTACATCAAATTCTGTGATAACAAACAATCGATGTGGGATAATACCATTTTCATGCATTCCTTGCGCGTAACAAAATCCACGGCCCAGTTTTAACAGCGGTATATTTGGTTAAGCTGTCTTAATCTTCTTATTTTGGGCATTTTTCATGGTTGAATGTTAAGACTGGAGCTAATGGGGTCCAATGTTTGAACTCAAATATTCGAGAATTGAACATTAATTTTAGATTTTAGATTTTTTTTCTTCATGTGATGATTCTTTGGTTTTCCTATTTTATTTTCAATCTTTGACGGAGAAATTAAATAAGTTAGTTTAAATTAGAATTGTTTATGAATTGAATAATCTATTCGACATATAAAATTTAAATAATTCAAAATGTATGTTTTATTTAAACTTAAAGGGAAAATATTGGGAGTGAAATTTTTTGTTTCTACAAGTGTATTAATTTTAAGGTTTAGGAATTTAGCTTAGGGTTTTTAGATTTAGGTGTTTAGAATTTAGGGATTGTTGTTCGAATTTAAGGTTTAGAGTAGGGCTGGGTGTTTGATTGAGTCGAGTCGAGTCATAAAATTTCGATTCCAATTGAGTTTATGAAATTCAAGTCGAGCTTCTGATTTTCTATATAAATTTAATTTTAATTATTTATGTGTAAAATACACAAATACTCATTGAACTTTCATAAATTATTCAATTTGGTAATCAAATCTTCAATTGCTTTAATGTTGCCATTAAACTACTTTTTCCACAACACCTATTTTGACCACCGAACTACAAAAATTTAAAATTCGACCACCCAACTATGGCAAAAGGTCAAAAATAGCCCCCCAACGTTTCACCTTTTTGGTCATTTTAGCCCTATCTTTTTTTTTTTTGAAACAACCACCTAACGTTTCATTTTTCGTTAAATTTCACCCTTGTTGGATGAAAACTGTTAGTCAACTAATAGTCAACGCCTGAGGCTGGCGTGGCATGTCTGCAGGGCATGGGGAGATGACGTGGCACTGCCACATGGCACTTTGCTGGTGTGACGATTGGTTAAAAATATTTAAAAAATATTTTATAAAAAATAATTAATTAATTTTTAAAAAATGTCACGTCAACAAAAATGCCATGTGGCAGTGCCACATCATCTCTCCATGCCCTGCGGACATGTTACGTCAGCCTCAAGTGTTGATCGTTAGTTGACTAATTGTTTTCATCTAACAAGGGTGAAATTTAAACGAAAAATAAAATGTTAGGTGGTTGTTTGCACACAAAAAAAGATACGGCTAAAATGACCAAAATCTAAAACGTTTGGGGCTATTTTTGACCTTTTGCCCCCAACTATTTAATTAGGCTTATTTTTACCACCAACCGTTAAAATCTAACGAATAGATGACATAGCCGTTAATAAAAAATTGTATATCTACACATTTGGTCCCCATTAATTACTTATTCTATTAATTTGATATTAATTTTAATTTAATTAAATACTCCTGATTCCAAACTGCGAGTAAGCATGATGATTTTGGGGGGTTTTTTTGGCTTAATACAATTTTTTCCCCCTAAAGTATACCCGATTTCTCAACTTGCCCCCCTAAACTTCATTTTGCCCACTTTTTCCCCTTAAACAATTCGCCGTTACCTATTTTGTCTCATTTCGTTAAAAAAAATCAGCCAATAACATCCTGCCATGTCATCAACGGATTGACTTAGTCAATCCGTGTAACACCCCAATTTTGGGTTTAGAAGTTTTGGGTTTGGACCGGACCGGTCGGGTTGCGGTTCGAATATATAAGGGTGAATTTAGGAAAGCCTAGTTCGGGTTGCATTAAAAATATGGAAAAATGTCTTAAAATCCTCTTTTATTATATATAAGAGAAAGGTGAAATCAATTTTACAAAATGAGGTTTGGAAGAGTGACATTTTGGGTTAGTGACCAAAATGTAATTTTTGAAAACTGGGTGACTGTTTTAAAAAGGATTGAAACTTTGAATCTTTAAGGAGCTATTTACCCAAAAGAGTTTCTCCAGATTTTTCTGAATATTAATCAATTTTATTAATGGTTTTAATTAAGGTAAAAAGGGAGGGAAGAAGATATTTTGTCATTTTAACTAACTTTCTCAAAATTTCCATTTTCTTTTCTCTCAACTTTTCTCTCAACCCAAACACTTTTCTCCAGCAAATTTCCCTCTAATTTTGACATTCAAAGATGAGATTTCAACTTCCTTTTGATCTCTAATCATTTCTACAACAAAACCTTAGCATTTGCTTATTGGATTTTCAAGAATCTTGGTTCCAAAAAGGGAGAAACTCAAGTTTAGAGGTATGAACGTCCTTCTCCTCTAAATTCTCAGTTCTTTACTGAAATTCCCAAGTTCTCAATCCTTGAATTATGTTTTATTAAAGGTTTTGCAATTGAGTTCTTGATCTTGGCTTTAAAATGCAAGATTTGCTTTAATTTTGATGAAATTCATATGATCTGATTGGGCATTGTTTTGAGATGTATTTTTGATGTAAAATGGATGTATAATTGATGAGAAATTGAGGTTTAATCAATGCAATCCCGAATAGGTTGATTTTCCTAAGTTTTGTTTAAGTTTTTGGTGGTTTTTTGGAGTGATCTTGATGTTCTACTATAGCTGGAGGTATAAGGACGTGATGAGATCCATTTTGGATGTTAATTGAGGTTTATGAATGTTTGGAATTGATGGATCTTGGTTGGGTAGTGTTGTGGAGATGTTTGGATGTGATTTCGGTTGTGTTTGGTAGCTGAAATGTGAGTGTTGATGTGAGCAGCGAGTTTAGATGTCTTGGTTGAGGATATTAATGCATGATGGTGCATTAATCTACTGTTTTGATGTGTTTAAAATAGGGGAGACATCTTCGGATCCTTGTGGTGTTGATCCGGAAGCTTGATTGGTGTTCGGCAAGTGGCGAAACGGAATCGGTGAGTGGATTTTGGTTTTCAGCTTTGAAACCAATGTTTTGAAGGTTTGGGAGCTTAGTTTAAGTCTAAACAACTTTGCTAAGCTCAAGAGTAAGTTTTCGGAAAAACTCTCTTGATGATGAACCATGAGTTGGTTGAGTGCAATGTGATTGTTTGCATGTTTTAATTCTGTTTTGAAAGCATACTTTAGCATGTTTATTGCTGGTTTTATAAGCCATGTGTTGAAGGATGCTCAAGGTAAGAGATCCTTGTTTTGAACATTTGATTAAATGTGGTTTTGTTGCATAAGGATGCATGATGATTAATGGCTTTGTTAAATGCTTTAAAACAGTGGATTATTGTTGTTAAATGATGCATATTGGCAAGTGATGTTTCGAGAAAGGTTAAGAACACTATGGTGGTTAAAAGTTCATAGGTGGTTCTTGTGTTAAGAACAACATGGTGGTTAAAAGTCCATGATTGGTTCTAGTGTTAAGGTCACAAAGGTGGTTAAAAGTCCTTGTGTGAGCCTTGTGTATTTTAAGAACACCATGGTGGTTAAAAGTCCATGGGTGATTCTTGTGTTAAGGTCACAAGGTGGTTAAAAGTCCTTGTGTGGACCTTGTGTATTGTAAGAACACCATGGTGGTTAAAAGTCAATGGGTGATTCTTGTGCTAAGGACACAATGGTGGTTAAAAGTCTATGTGTGGTCCTTGTGAACTGTAAGATCACAATGGTGGTTAAAAGTCCATGTGTGGATCTTATGTTGATTGTATTGTGAAATGGAAAGATTATGATTATCACTTGTGACCAATATGACATGTTAATAATTTGAAGCATGTATGCTTGTTTTAAATGCTTTTGTGCATGGATAAAGGTTGTTTTGAACTAAGGTTATAAAGGTGTTTATAAATGCATTATTGTGTTGTTTTAAATGAGCATTCCTCACTAAGCTATGTGCTTACGCTCTCTCTTTTCTTAAACCAATAATGCAGAGCATTGAAGTGCTTAAGGGCAGCAAGGGGGTCAAGAATCCAAGTGAAGAACTAAGCTCATGTATGGTGAAAGTTTCTTTACACTATTAGCTTTTGGCATTTGGCAATGGGGAACCTATGTTGTTGTTTTGGGAGATGTTCTGGACTCCTTAAGTTGGTTTTATGCTTTTGATATTGTTGGAACTTGTAAATGGCCTTTAAGAGGATTGTTTGGTGATTTGGTGTTTGAATGGTTTTCAATATAGGATGCATGCCTATAGAATTGGGGCTTTCCTTGTTTGATGTCATGTTTATGAATTGTTGATGCCATTATGTTCCTTATGCATGTAATGTCTTGCTGATATAATTTGGTTGCCTTTGGAGCATGTTTGATGGGTCAATTGTGTTTTAAACCAGCTAAAATTCTACAATCTGGGCAGCCTTTTTCGGAACAGGTGCTGCCGTTTCGGAACAGAGGGCCTGAAATGGCCTAGGCGTTTCGAAACGGGCAGAGCCGTTCCGGAATAGTTTTGCCACTGCCAGGCCATGTTGCGCAACGGGTTTCGGAACGGTCCCGCGTTTCGGAACGGATCATCCCTGTTCCGAAACACCCGACCGTTGGGCACTGAAATTAACGGTTATATGTTTTGGAACTTTTGCGTTTTGGTCCTGAACTTTGTGTATGCAATTGAATGAGTTTGAGATGTCTGTTTGAGTTGAAATTTGGCAGAGAAGCATGAAACATGACTAATTTCATAATGGTAACTCAAAAGTTGGTTAAGTCCTTATAATTTCCAGAATTTACATTTTGGTCCCTAAACTTGTATGTTGTGCAATTAAGTCCCTAAATGTTTTCCGAATGCGCTGATCTTTGAGTATGCCGATTGTATGAACATATCCAGGGTTAATGTGCATTTAGATAAGATTAAAAAGAAAAGAAAAATGGTCGTTAATCAAGGTTGACTTTCGGGTTGACTTTGGTTTTCCCCGTGTAAACTTCTTAATTCGGGTCAATCGTCTAGGCCGGGTTAAGGGGGTTACATTTGGTGGTATCAGAGCTGAGTTTTCGGGTAATTGGGAATGATTATGTGGGTGATTAATGTATGTATGCTTTGTATGCTTGTTGAATGAAAGCATGTTGTGTGAATTGTAAGTATGTTAAATTGTGGTGTATGCTGTGGTGAAGCATGTTAGGGGGACCCATTGCCAAATCAAAGCTAATGAAATGATGTTGTTTTTAATTGGAAATGAGCTTGGGTACTTGGATTGCTACCTTGCTGAGCCTGACTTTGTTTATTGCATTGTGATTGCATTGTTTAGTGAATGGCACCTCGTAGAGAATTGAGGGTTAATACGCGAGCTATGGCTCAAAATGAGAATGAGGAGAATGCTGAAAATGTGGTGGATTTACCTCCTCCGCCTGGTGGTGGTGGTGTTGGGGGTGAAGGAGCTGCTGCTGGTGCTGATGCTGGGGTCGTTGGACCTGAAGCTGGTCAGGGACAAGCTATTCCTGACATGACAATGCTGGTTCAAGCCATTGCTGGAGCTTTTCGAGCAGCGGTAGCTGCAGCTCAAGGAGCTGGGCATCAGGGAGATGCTGGAGTTAGACTACCTCTAGAACGTTTGCGCAGTCTGGGAGGGACTGAGTTCAGGGGTTTGTCTGCTGAAGGTTCTGAGTCTTGGCTGGAAAGTACCAAGAGAATCTTGGGGCAAATGAATTGCACTGATGTGTAGAAGCTGGGCTGTGTGGTATCGTTGTTGCAGGACGATGCTTATACTTGGTGGACAACCTCTATCTCTGGAATGGAGGAAGCTGATGTAACTTGGACGTTCTTTCAGAACGCGTTCAAGAGGAGATATCTGGATGTGAGGTACCTAGATGAGAAGAAGAGAGAATTTATGTCTCTTACCCAAGGGAGCATGTCTGTAGCTGAGTACGAGGTTCAGTTTGTCCGACTCAGTCAATACGCACCTGAACTTGTTCCTGATGAGCGAGAGAGGTGTGAAAGGTTCCGTTATGGTTTGGTGACGGAAGTAAAGACGTATATGCTAGCTGCTGAGTATAATGATTTTGATGTGCTGGTGGGGAGAGCAAAGGACATTGAGATGAATTTGGGTTTATCATCTAAAGGTGCTGGTTCTGGTGCTGGTAAGCGAGTTGCTGAGTATAGTTCCGGTGGTGGACGGAACAAGAAGGGACGTGATCAGAAGTATCAGCCTTCGGCTAAGTGAGGTGGTGGTGCGCCTGCTCAGGGAGGCAAGGCAAGAGCTGAACCGAACGCATGTTGGACATGTGGATCGCGTGGCCATATGAAACGTGATTGTCCTCGAGCTGTGAGGGAGGTGCAAGCTCCTGTTGTGGCAGCTGGTAATTCGTGCTGGAACTGTGGATCTACGGATCACATGAGGAGAGAGTGTCCTATGTTGGCTGGTGGCCAAGGGCGTGCTCTTGTAGTTGTTGCACCACAGAGAGGTCGTGGGCGCGGCCGTGGTAACTTCCAGCGGAGAGAAGAGGGTGGACGGAATGTGGCTCATGTTGTGGCTGTTCAGCCTGAGGGTGGTGGCCAGGCTAGAGTGTTTGCTCAGAGGGAGGGGAGGAATGACGTGGAGGTGATCGCAGGTACTTTTACTTTGCAGTCCTTGTCATTACTTTCCTTGATTGATTCTGGATCTACGCACTCATACATTTTGCGTGAGCATGCTGAATTGCTTGGTTTGCCTGTTGAGTCTTTGGATGTTGGTATGCGTGTCACTAGTTCTTTTGGTGAGACTGTTATGACTCGAAAGCTTTATAGAAGATGTCCTTTGGTTGTGCAAGATCATGTTTTTCATGTTGATCTTATGGAATTGCCTTTCTATGGTTTTGATGTAATCCTTGGTATGGATTGGCTTGTTGAGCATCGTGCTGTAGTGGATTGTGAGAATAAGCGAGTTTCGTTGAAACTTGCAGATGATTATGAGGTGGTTGTGGTTGGTGAGAATGTGAAGTTTCTTGCCAATGTGGTGTCTACATTGGAGGCGAGCCGGATGCTGAGGCAAGGTTGTGAAGCTTATCTAGCCTTTATGATGAATCCTAGCTCTAAGGAGTTGCGTGTGCAAGATATCAGGACTGTGCGAGAGTTTCCTGGTGTGTTTCCGGAGGAGTTGCCTGGATTGCCTCCTAATCGTGAGGTGGAGTTTGGGATTGAGCTGTATGAAAACACAACTCCAGTGTCTATTACTCCTTATCGAATGGCACCTAAAGAGTTGAAAGAGCTGAAGACGCAATTGCAAGAGTTGCTTGATCGTGGTTTCATTCGGCCGAGTGTGTCACCTTGGGGTGCGCCGGTCTTGTTTGTGAAAAAGAAGGATGGCACTATGAGAATGTGCATTGATTACCGTCAGCTTAACAAGTTGACTATCAAGAATCGGTATCCATTGCCGAGAATTGATGATCTTTTTGATCAATTTCGGGGAGCAGCTGTGTTTTCTAAGATTGACTTAAGGTCAGGGTATTATCAGTTGAAGGTGAAGGATGTGGATGTGCCAAAGACAGCTTTCAGGACGAGGTATGGGCATTATGAGTTCCTTGTGATGCCGTTTGGTTTGACAAATGCTCCTGCAGCTTTCATGGACATGATGAATCGTGTATTTCATGAATACCTGGATAAGTTTGTTGTGGTGTTCATTGATGATATCCTCGTGTACTCACGTACTGAGGAGGAGCATGAAGGGCATCTGAAAATTGTGCTGCAAGCTTTGTTGGAGAATCAGCTTTATGTTAAGCTGAGCAAGTGTGAGTTCTGGCTTAGAGAAGTGGTGTTTCTTGGTCTTGTGGTTTCTGCTGAAGGGATTCGTGTCGATCCTCAGAAGATTGAGGCGGTGATGAATTGGAAGGTTCCTAAGTCTTTTCATGAAGTTCGTAGTTTCCTTAGTTTGGCAGGATACTACCGAAGGTTTGTGGATGGGTTTTCGAAGATTGCTGCACCTTTGACAAAGTTGTTGCAGAAGGATGTTAAGTATGAGTGGACGGAAGCGAGACAGCAGGCTTTTGAGAAGCTTAAGGCAGCCTTGACACAAGCTCCTATCTTGGTTCAACCTGAATCAGGGAAAGAGTTTGTGGTGTATAGTGATGCGTCCTATGTTGGTTTAGGATGTGTGTTGATGCAGGAGGGTAAGGTGGTGGCTTATGCATCACGGCAGTTGAAGGTGCATGAGCGCAATTATCCTACGCATGACATCGAGTTGGCTGCGGTGGTTTTTGCTTTGAAGATCTGGAGACATTATCTGTATGGTGAGAAGTGTACTGTGTACACGGATCACAAGAGTTTGAAGTATCTGATGTCTCAGAAGGAGTTGAATCTTAGACAGCGACGCTGGGTGGAGTTGCTCAAGGATTATGATTTGACGATTGAGTATCACCCTGGAAAAGCTAATGTCGTAGCGGATGCCTTGAGTAGGAAGGTAGCTGTTGAGTTGAGGGCTATGTTTGCCAGTTTGAGTATTTTGCGTGATGGTGGTCTTGTGGCTGAATTGCAAGTGAAACCATCTTTGGTTCAGTTGATCAAGGAAAAGCAGTTGTTGGATGATTCCTTGGTACCGCATGTTCAGGATATTGCGGAGGGTAGGCCTTCGGATTTCTGTTTTAGTGATGATGGAGTGTTGTGTTTTGGGAGTCGGATAGTAGTGCCCAATGATGTAGATTTGAGGCGTGCTATTCTGACTGAAGGTCATAGTAGTCCTTTTGCTATGCACCCTGGTAGTACTAAGATGTACCGCGATCTTCGTGATGAGTACTATTGGGTGGGTCTAAAGAAGGATGTTGCTGAGTTTGTAAGCAAGTGCATGGTGTGTCAGCGAGTTAAGGCTGAGCATCAGTTTCCGTCAGGTTTGTTGCAACCGTTGAGAATTCCTGAATGGAAGTGGGAAAGGATTACCATGGATTTTGTATCTGGTTTACCTTTGTCGCCATCGAAGAAGAATTCGGTGTGGGTGATTGTGGATCGCTTGACGAAGTGTGCGCATTTCTTGCTTGTGCATACTACGTATTCTTTGGATAAGCTTGCAGAGCTGTACATTGCTGAGATTGTGCGGCTGCATGGTGTGCCTAATTCGATTGTGTCGGATAGGGATCCGAGGTTTACATCACGTTTCTGGCAATGTTTGCATCAAGCTTTGGGTACACGGTTGAATTTCAGTACGTCTTATCATCCGTAGTCGGATGGTCAGTCCGAGCGTGTTATCCAAGTTTTGGAGGATATGTTGAGGTGCTGCTTGATTGAGTTTCAGGGCTCATGGGAGAAACATTTGCCTTTGGTGGAGTTTGCCTATAATAATAGTTATCAGGCGAGTATTCAAATGGCACCTTATGAGGCTTTGTACGGGAGGAAGTGTAGGACTCCTCTGTGTTGGGCTGAAACGGGTCAGAAGTTGGTTTCGATGCCAGCTATGTTGAAAGGAACCACCGAGAAGGTGAAGCTCATTTGTGAGCGCTTGAAGGCAGCTTCTGATCGGCAAAAGTCTTACACGGATTTGAAGCGTAAGGAGATTGAGTATGCGGTGGGTGACCGTGTGGAAAAAGGTGATGAGGTTTGGCCGAAAGGGTAAGTTGAGCCCTAGGTACATTGGACCATACGAAGTGGTTGAGCGTGTGGGTCCTGTTGCGTACAAGTTGAGGTTACCACAAGAGTTGGAAAAGATTCATGATGTGTTTCATGTTTCTATGCTTCGGAAGTATAGATCAGATCCTTCACATGTGATGCCTGTGGAAGAAGTGGAATTGAATCCGGATTTGACCTATGATGAGGAACCAGTGAGGATTCTGGATTCGGATAGTAAGGTTCTTCGTGGCAAGACCATCGAGTTGGTAAAGGTGTTATGGAAACATCGTGGGGTTGAAGAAGCCACGTGGGAGCGGAAGGATGACATGTTGAAGCAGTTTCCGTACCTCTTTCCTTCAGGTAAATTTCGAGGACGAAATTTCTTAAGGGGGGGAGAGTTGTAACACCCCAATTTTGGGCTTAGAAGTTTTGGGTTTGGACCGGACCGGTCGGGTTGCGGTTCGAATATATAAGGGTGAATTTAGGAAAGCCTAGTTCGGGTTGCATTAAAAATATGGAAAAATGTCTTAAAATCCTCTTTTATTATATATAAGAGAAAGGTGAAATCAATTTTACAAAATGAGGTTTGGAAGAGTGACATTTTGGGTTAGTGACCAAAATGTAATTTTTGAAAACTGGGTGACTGTTTTAAAAAGGATTGAAACTTTGAATCTTTAAGGAGCTATTTACCCAAAAGAGTTTCTCCAGATTTTTCTGAATATTAATCAATTTTATTAATGGTTTTAATTAAGGTAAAAAGGGAGGGAAGAAGATATTTTGTCATTTTAACTAACTTTCTCAAATTTTCCATTTTCTTTTCTCTCAACTTTTTTCTCAACCCAAACACTTTTCTCCAGCAAATTTCCCTCTAATTTTGACATTCAAAGATGAGATTTCAACTTCCTTTTGATCTCTAATCATTTCTACAACAAAACCTTAGCATTTGCTTATTGGATTTTCAAGAATCTTGGTTCCAAAAAGGGAGAAACTCAAGTTTAGAGGTATGAACGTCCTTCTCCTCTAAATTCTCAGTTCTTTACTGAAATTCCCAAGTTCTCAATCCTTGAATTATGTTTTATTAAAGGTTTTGCAATTGAGTTCTTGATCTTGGCTTTAAAATGCAAGATTTGCTTTAATTTTGATGAAATTCATATGATCTGATTGGGCATTGTTTTGAGATGTGTTTTTGATGTAAAATGGATGTATAATTGATGAGAAATTGAGGTTTAATCAATGCAATCCCGAATAGGTTGATTTTCCTAAGTTTTGTTTAAGTTTTTGGTGGTTTTTGGAGTGATCTTGATGTTCTGCTATAGCTGGAGGTATAAGGACGTGATGAGATCCATTTTGGATGTTAATTGAGGTTTATGAATGTTTGGAATTGATGGATCTTGGCTGGGTAGTGTTGTGGAGATGTTTGGATGTGATTTTGGTTGTGTTTGGTAGCTGAAATGTGAGTGTTGATGTGAGCAGCAAGTTTAGATGTCTTGGTTGAGGATATTAATGCATGATGGTGCATTAATCTACTGTTTTGATGTGTTTAAAACAGGGGAGACATCTTCGGATCCTTGCGGTGTTGATCCGGAAGCTTGATTGGTGTTCGGCAAGTGGCGAAACGGAATCGGTGAGTGGATTTTGGTTTTCAGCTTTGAAACCAATGTTTTAAAGGTTTGGGAGCTTAGTTTAAGTCTAAACAACTTTGCTAATCTCAAGAGTAAGTTTTCGGAAAAACTCTCTTGATGATGAACCATGAGTTGGTTGAGTGCAATGTGATTGTTTGCATGTTTTAATTCTGTTTTGAAAGCATACTTTAGCATGTTTATTGCTGGTTTTATAAGCCATGTGTTGAAGGATGCTCAAGGTAAGAGATCCTTGTTTTGAACATTTGATTAAATGTGGTTTTGTTGCATAAGGATGCATGATGATTAATGGCTTTGTTAAATGCTTTAAAACAGTGGATTATTGTTGTTAAATGATGCATATTGGCAAGTGATGTTTCGAGAAAGGTTAAGAACACTATGGTGGTTAAAAGTCCATAGGTGGTTAAAAGTCCATAGGTGGTTCTTGTGTTAAGAACAACATGGTGGTTAAAAGTCCATGATTGGTTCTAGTGTTAAGGTCACAAAGGTGGTTAAAAGTCTTTGTGTGAGCCTTGTGTATTTTAAGAACACCATGGTGGTTAAAAGTCCATGGGTGATTCTTGTGTTAAGGTCACAAGGTGGTTAAAAGTCCTTGTGTGGACCTTGTGTATTGTAAGAACACCATGGTGGTTAAAAGTCAATGGGTGATTCTTGTGCTAAGGACACAATGGTGGTTAAAAGTCCATGTGTGGTCCTTGTGAACTGTAAGATCACAATGGTGGTTAAAAGTCCATGTGTGGATCTTATGTTGATTGTATTGTGAAATGGAAAGATTATGATTATCACTTGTGGCCAATATGACATGTTAATAATTTGAAGCATGTATGCTTGTTTTAAATGCTTTTGTGCATGGATAAAGGTTGTTTTGAACTAAGGTTATAAAGGTGTTTATAAATGCATTATTGTGTTGTTTTAAATGAGCATTCCTCACTAAGCTATGTGCTTACGCTCTCTCTTTTCTTAAACCAATAATGCAGAGCATTGAAGTGCTTAAGGGCAGCAAGGGGGTCAAGAATCCAAGTGAAGAACTAAGCTCATGTATGGTGAAAGTTTCTTTACACTATTAGCTTTTGGCATTTGGCAATGGGGAACCTATGTTGTTGTTTTGGGAGATGTTCTGGACTCCTTAAGTTGGTTTTATGCTTTTGATATTGTTGGAACTTGTAAATGGCCTTTAAGAGGATTGTTTGGTGATTTGGTGTTTGAATGGTTTTCAATATAGGATGCATGCCTATAGAATTGGGGCTTTCCTTGTTTGATGCCATGTTTATGAATTGTTGATGCCATTATGTTCCTTATGCATGTAATGTCTTGCTGATATAATTTGGTTGCCTTTGGAGCATGTTTGATGGGTCAATTGTGTTTTAAACCAGCTAAAATTCTGCAATCTGGGCAGCCTATTTCGGAACAGGTGCTGCCGTTTCGGAACAGAGGGCCTGAAATGGCCTAGGCGTTTCGAAACGGGCAGAGCCGTTCCGGAATAGTTTTGCCACTGCCAGGCCATGTTGCGCAACGGGTTTCGTAACGGTCCCGTGTTTCGGAACGGATCATCCCTGTTCCGAAACACCCGACTGTTGGGCACTGAAATTGACGGTTATATGTTTTGGAACCTTTGCGTTTTGGTCCTGAACTTTGTGTATGCAATTGAATGAGTTTGAGATGTCCGTTTGAGTTGAAATTTGGCAGAGAAGCATGAACCATGACTAATTTCATAATGGTAACTCAAAAGTTGGTTAAGTCCTTATAATTTCCAGAATTTACATTTTGGTCCCTAAACTTGTATGTTGTGCAATTATGTCCCTAAATGTTTTCCGAATGCGCTGATCTTTGAGTATGCCGATTGTATGAACATATCCAGGGTTAATGTGCATTTAGATAAGATTAAAAAGAAAGAAAAAAGGGTCGCTAATCAAGGTTGACTTTCGGGTTGACTTTGGTTTTCCCCATGTAAACTTCTTAATTCGGGTCAATCGTCTAGGCCGGGTTAAGGGGGTTACAACCCGTCTGGTTTTATTTAAAGGGTAAATGACATGTCAAATCTGTCAGGTTTGTTTTTTGTTCAATTTAGTCACTGAAAAGTCTATTTTTACCTTAAATTGACCCCTATTTGTTTCTAATTTTTATAATTTAGTCCATTATTTGTTATTATTAATAATATTATTTTATTAAAATGTTAATATTTAATAAAAATAAATAAAAACAAATATTTTAATACTAAATTAGTAATTTTTTAGATTCGAATTACAATTATATTCTAATTATTAATTCTAATTTCACTATATTTGAATTATAGTTTTTGAGTAAAATTTAAATTATATTCGAATCATGTTCGTATTATATTCGAATCATATTCAAATTATATTTGAATCATCTTCTAATTATATTCGAATTATTAATTCAAATTTTGCTATATTCGAAATATATTTTTTTGAGCAAAATTCAAATTATATTAGAATTATATTTGAACCATGTCTATATTATATTCGAATCATATTCAAATTATTTTCGAAATATAATTTGAATATGATATTTCGAATGTAATTCGAATATGATTCAAATATAATATGAACATGATTCGAATATAATTCTAATATAATTACATGTTTTTTCAACTATTATATTCTAATCATGTTCATAATATATTTGAATCATGTTTAACATGTAATTATATTCGAATCATGTTTAATAGGTAATTATATTTGTATTATGTTCATATTATATTCGAATCATATTAAAATTATTTTCGAAATATAATTTGAATATGATATTTCGAATGTAATTTGAATATGATTCGAATATAATATGAACATGATTCGAATATAATTCTAATATAATTACATGTTTTTTGAACTATTATATTCGAATCATGTTTAACAGGTAATTATATTCGAATCATGTTTAACAGGTAATTATATTCGTATCATGTTCATATTATATTGGAATCATATTCAAATTATATTCTAAATATGACTCGAATATAATACGAGCATGATTTGAATATAATACGAACACGATACGAATATAATTACATGTTAAACATGATTCGAATATAATTTGAATATGATTCGAATATAATAGTTGAAAAAGCATGTAATTATATTAGAATTATATTCGAATCATGTTCATATTATATTCGAATCATATTCGAATTACATTCGAAATATCATATTCAAATTATATTTCGAAAATAATTTGAATATGTTTCGAATATAATATAGACATGGTTCAAATATAATTCTAATATAATTTGAATTTTGCTCAAAAAATATATTTCGAAAATAGCAAAATTCGAATTAATAATTCGAATATAATTAGAAGATGATTCAAATATAATTTGAATATGATTCGAATATAATACGAACATGATTCGAATATAATTTAAATTTTACTCAAAAACTATAATTCACAACCGTTTCTTCTGAAAAATTTGGTCTCTTCCTAACCGTTTTATGGAACATTTGGAACAGACGTAATGATTGGGTTCACAACCACCATCTTCAACCCTCATGGCTAATTGCTGTTAATTCAATTAGCCTACATGATGAATTTTGTAAATCTTTAATCTCAACAGATCCATCTCCATCTATGATCTCTAATCCCTCCTGTTCTCCTCCACCTAATTTTATCAAAATTAATGTGGATGGCGCTTATAACCCTTCAACTCGTGCAGCAGCCGTCGGCGTTGTTGCTCGTGACCCTGCCGGAGCTGTCGTGGGTGGTCTCGCTTTCCCTCTCGGTAGCCGCCAGGACGCTATCACCAGTGAGGGAGAAAGCATCCTTGCCGGTCTAACCTTGGCCCGTTCCCATGGATGGAAGCGTATCATGATCGAAACGGATTGCGCTTCTCTTGCAAACAGGATCAACAATCCTGCTCAGGATCTATCAACTATGGGACCAATCATTCTACAGATACAAGCTGCTCTTCTCGATTTCGACTTTACTTCCATTTCTTTTGTACGCCGAGAGGCAAATGTAATAGCCCATACGTTGGCTTCTTTTTCTTTGAACTCAATGACTTCTACGTCATTTGATCTGGATATTCCTCATTGTATCCATCATCTTGTAACAAAAACTTCTTGATTAATAATATTTGGGCACTCTTTTCCCCTTTTTAGGGTCCTCTAGCTTTGCTTGAAGGACAGTAGTAGGGGTTTTTAATGAGGCCTTTTCTTCAAAAAAAAAATATAGTGAAATTAGAATTAATAATTAGAATATAATTGTAATTCGAATCTAAAAAATTACTAATTTAGTATTAAAATATTTTTTTATTTATTTTTATTAAATATTAACATTTTAATAAAATAATATTATTAATAATAACAAATAATGGACTAAATTATAAAAATTAGAAACAAAAAGGGGTCAAATTAAGGTAAAAATAGACTTTTCAGTGACTAAATTGAACAAAAAAACAAACCTGACAGACTTGACATGTCATTTATCCTTTAAATAAAACCAGACGGATTGACTTAGTCAATCCGTTGATGATGTGGTAGGATGTTATTGGCTGAAATTTTTTTAACGGAAATGGGTAACGGAATGGGACAAAATGAGTAACGACGAATTGTTTAAGAGGAAAAAGTGGACAAAATAAAATTTAGAGGACAAATTGGAAAATCGGGTATACTTTAGAAGAAAAAGTTGTATTAAGTTTTTTTTTTTGCCCCTTCCACGAAGCAAAAGAAAAATTGGCTGACCCATCCATGGAAATTAGTATATTTGTTAGGTTAGACCGGCGGCCTCCAAATTTACATTTTACAATCCTCACCCAAACAGAGCTCCGGTATTATCATCTTCAGCAGCAGCCATGGTACTATCTTTTATCTCTTTTTCCCTTATTTTTTTTTAATATTTTCTGCATCTATTTTGGATCTGTTCCACCATACAAAGGTATTTATAAATGGAACTGATTTAATAGGGTAATGATCGCCTGAGAACATTTGGGTGGAGAGAAATGGAATGTAAATTTGGGGGACTTTTTTTCTTTTATTATTTATGGTGAAATCATTTTTGCATATATGCTCTTTACTAGTATTTCTTAGTAGTGACATATTACTTGAACCTTTTAGTTTTATATTTGTTTTCAAGACATTAGTAGTAGAGATGTGGATTTTATCCTATTTTGGTTCAATAACTCAATGTTGGTTCAAATTTTGTAAGAATGGTGTTGATGCTGAAGGTACTGGCATTTATAGCAATCATTCCTACTATAACTCTTCAATTTCGTCGCCATGCCATTAAAATCTTCCAACAAGTCATCAACAGAACCCTTTTGCTTCGTGAAAGAGGGGGAAAACTCAAAATCATCATGGTTACTTGCAGTTTGAAATCGAAAGAATGAGGAGAAGGTGGGGTTGTTCTATATTTAATTAAATTAAAATTAAGATCAAATTGATAGAATAAGTAACTAATATGGACCAAATGTGTAGTTATACAATTTTTTATTAACAACCATGTCACCCTTCTGTTAGATTTTAACGGTCGGTGGTCAAAATAAGTCTAATTAAATAGTTGGATGGCCGAATTTTAAATTTTTGTAGTTCGGTAGTCAAAATAGGTCAAACCCAATAATTGGATGTTTACCCAAGTAGTTTACCCAAAATCAAATTACACCGCACCCACTCATCTTTCTCGGCGAGTTGTTCACAGCTATGTTGCACTGATACGGATACAGGGACGGAGATGAAAAAGGGCAATTTTTAAAATTATAGGGTACGGATACGGTAAGGTTACGACAAATATAAAATTAAATAATATATATAATAATAATTTTTTTGACTTAATATATATAATACTAGTATCTAAAACAATCCCTAAAAATAAAATGTTAATAAAAAAATTAAAGTAGAAAATAATTCTATTTTTAATAAATTGTTTATAGTTAAATAAAGTAATAATAATAATAATAATAATAATAATAATAATAACAGCAAAACAGAGTAATTAAATAAATTGTTAATAATAATAATAATAATAATAATAAATAATATTATTATAATATTTTATTGGGCCTCACAAAAGGTAAAACAAACCCCAATTAATAAGAATTCACGGGTCTTCTTTAACTCTTCTTCTTCTACCTGCATCTGATTTTTTCTTTTAAGATATTCTTTCCCTTGGCCGCTTTACCTTCGCCGAAAAAGCCGTCGCCGAAATTTATATCTAAACTTGTGAGTCTATCAACTGCAAAATAGACTTGGGTACATTCGTGAAGGTCAACAGCAGTCCCAAAACGTCCTTAAAAATATTCGAACTGTTCTCGATCACTTCCAGTCGTACCCCGTCCACGTAAGACGTTTCTGGTACATACTTTAGCCGTACCCGTCTCGTACTCGTCCCAAGAACATTTTAGATATTTGAAACGGCAAGAGGTTGTCGTACCCATGCTTCCCAGGTTCACAGAAGATGAACTATCGCAGCCTAGCACACAAGTCTAATAGGAAATGGCCGCCATTTATGTGGCAGTGAACATGCAAAAACATATTTCCCTTTACTTTTTTTCCATTTCGCCATTAGGGGTGAGCAAAATTCGACTCGAAAAAATTAAAATTTTTGACTTGACTCGAAAAAATTTCAAATAAAATTTGAGTTGTAAAATGAAAATTCCAATAACTCAAATAACTCGTATTTTTAGTAATTAATATATATATATATATATATACCTATATAAAAAATATGAAGAAATATATGTCACATACAAAAAAATTATGATGAAATATACATACATATCTTAATTATAGAAAGTCATTTAAATTGGAATCAAACTATAATATAACCTGTTAAATAATTACAATTAAATTTGTATAGGAACACGAAAACTCGACTCGAACCTGACTCGAATTTCATAAACTCGACTTGAATCGAAAAAAATTCAAATAAAGTTTGAGTTGTAAAATATGACACTTCAACTCGAATAACTCAAAATTTTAACTCGACTCGATCGAACATTCACCCCTATCCACCACCACTTGGTCTATGCATATCTTGTTTGCCCATCCTTGCAATTGCAAGCAAAGCAAACCCCGATTCATATCAAACTTTATTCACCCATAGCTTTCCCTATCTTCCTTTCTTTTCTTTATTAAATCAATCGACAGTTGACTGTAAATCCTCTGTTTTAGAAAACAAAAGGAGATATTTGGATTATGAAATCAAAGAATTTATTTGAGAGTTGTTTATGGTTCGGGAGATGGCTAAAGTGAGTTTAGAGGTTACATCACTATGTGCAAGGAAATGTTTGATTTTTAGGGTTCTTCGAATGGAAATAGAAAGATTGGAAATTGAGGAAAATGAGTGGGCGTGGTGTAATTTTATTTTACTATATTATAATTGGAAATAATGTGTAATTTTTGTTTAAGAATGAGGTTGAAAAAGTTTTGTGTGGTAGAGAGCCCAGTCAGTACACCGTTAGTGAATTATTAGTGTTTAATGGGTTAGTGACCAATTTAAAATAAAAATAAAAGTTTAATGATAATACTAAAGCAATTGAAAGTTTGATTATCCAATTGAATAATTTATAAAAGTTCAGTGACCATTTGTGTACTTTATCCTTATTTATAATGTTATAATACATATCGATTTTAATTTAAACGACTTTATATATCCATATTCATATACGATATACATACATATATATATATATATTTTTTCAAATGTGATATACATAATATATAAAAAAGTTGAGGGACTCGACTCAAACTTGAAAACTAGTCAACTAATTACTAAAAATTTTGAGTTATTCAATTTATTCGAATTTCTATTTTATAACTCAAATTTTATTTGAATTTTTTTTTGTGTCTAGTCGTGTTTATGAAATTATGAATCGAGTCTAAACGAGTCAAGTTTTTTCGCGTCGAGTCAAGTTGAATAATTCGGTTTTTTCGAGTTGAGTTTTGCCTACCCTAATTTAGAGGTTATGGTTTAGATTTTAGGGTAATATGTTAGGGATTTAGGTTTTAACCTATAAATCCTAAATTCTAACCATAAACCCTAAATTCAAACCATAATCTCTAAATTTTAAGCACATAAATCTAAACTCTTATATTATAAACCCTATACTGAATCATTAACTCCTAAAATTAGAACGCTTGTAAAAACAAAATGTTTTCACCACTAGTGCATGGTAGCATTAGTTGATTTGACTAACGGATTGCATTAGCTGATTGTATAAAACTATTTGGTAAAATTAATTGATAGCTGATAGTTGTTTGATTATTTGAACAAACAAAATGGCATATAAGGATATTATTATATTCGATACTTGTTTGAATAATTTATTAATTATTAATATTGTGTATATATTAATATAAATTAGATAATAAAAATATTTTTTAATATCATTAATAAGTATATATGTATGATGTATATATTAATTTTTTATTTGTGAAATTATCTTTTTAATAAAATTAAATTTTGATGTATATATTAGTTTATTATTGATGAAATCATCTTTTTAATTTTATTTTTTATTCAAATTTATGTAATTGTTAAGGATAAAATAGTCTTTACAATTCTTTTATTCAAACCTCTAACTCAAAAAGCTCTTAAAAAGAATTTTTTCAAATTGTGAGGTTCCACCCAATTCTCTATTACAATTCTATATTTACCAAATATCTAAATTAACAGATTTGACTAGTCAAACTTCTAAAAATAGTTGAAACCTTTAATTTTGACTCCAAAAGTTGTTTATAAATAGGGCAAATATATATTTTAAATTTAAAATTAAGCTTCAGCCCAGCCCAGTCCAGCCCACGAACATCAACTCTTGATAATTTTGAACGTAAAATTACTATATAATTTGAGAAAACGTACCAAAACTACCGAACAAAAAAATAAAATAATGGGCAACATTTTAGGTCTGGTTGATTACAAATAATTCGTGATTTTTTTTTTGTAAAAATTACAATTTAGTCACACAATTAAATTTCGATTACAAATATGAATATCAATTTTAATCCATAAAACATATACATCTTATTAATTTGGTCTTAATTTAATAAATGTAGCCATTCATATTTAAAAAACCACATCGTTTTATCAATTTACTACTACAACTAACACATGAATTTGAAAAAAGCAACTATAATTAAATATAAATATAAAGGGTTAAATTACTTGAATTGTTTTTAATTAAAACCAAATTATAAAAATGTACAAGTTTTGGGGACTTAAATTGTTATTATATCGTGCAATATTTAAAGTCAATTTCATTTTAACGGCAAGTGACATGTTTGTAACCGAAATTTAATTGAGTGACTAAATTATAATTTTTAGAAAAATCATGACATTTGTAACCGAACTTGAGTGATATGATTGTAACTGAGTACATAAATGTATCAAAATTTTCCGATTATTAATTCTAAAACTTTTATAATACCTTGTTGAGGATTTTGTCGACTCCTTCCAAAGAAGTCTATAAAATATTTTCTGGCAGGCAATCAGTCAAACACCAACAACAATCAATATTGTCTTATATTGAATTTTTTTCAATTTTCATTGAGAATGGTTCATAGAGTCGAGAGCGTTTCGTATGCTTGAACATACTAACCCACCGAGAAAAATAAAAGACGTTATAAGTGATGGGGTTCAAATTCATGTCATATGTCATATAGGATATTTCTAATAGGCTTAAATACAAATATGGTACCCAAATTAGTCATCCTCCCAACTTGGTATTTGAAGATTTTTCTCCTAAATTGCTACCTGAATTTTTTATAGTCCATGGTTTTGGTACTTATGTTTAGCATCGTTAATCATTTGAACAAATAAAAACAGGCCATGTGGCATTTTATTTTGTTGATTTAGAGAAATTATATTATAAGCCCGTCCTGTCATGTCAAAAAATTATTCATGTAATTAATTTTTTTCATGTCATCTTTTTACCAAGTGAATCTTCACTCATATTTAATGTAAATCAAAATTTAAAAAACAGTTTCTACCATGTGAATCTTCACTTGGTAAAAAGTTGACATGGAAAAAATTAATTAAATAGAAGATTTTTATTGGTTAGGACCATAGATGACGTGGCGAGACGAACTTAATAATATGAGAAATTATATCATATGCTTACCTACCTCCTAAGATATGGGCCTAAGCAATGAAATTAAGACATGCCATTTAGTTTTTACACATCATATTTTGTATATAAACATTATTTCAAATCACAATTAATTTTTAACCTTAAATACTAAACATAAAAAGTGAAAAAGAATTAAATTCTCGTCTTCCCAAACCCTCACTGCTCATCTTTCCAAATCATATTTAAATCCATACTCCATTAGATATATGTGTCTTTTGCTGCCAATACTAGTCATTCTGCAATTCGCACAATTCATTGGTTTTGTTTGCTTCCATCTTTTAACATATTATAATTCTCTAATTTTAAGGATAAATTCAAATCGACGTAAAAATTGACTCTTTTCAAATCTTCAAAAAAAAAAGAGAGAGAAAGAAACTAACCAAAAAAATAATAATTAATAAGACTGGATCATAAAGACATCGTCATGATGTTTTCATCCGGTTTCATTTTAAAGTTTTCATAGCTAAGATTGAGGAGGCTAATTTTATTCTCTTTTACCTCATTGGATCCCTCATGAGCAACTTCGAGTTTGTCCCAAGTTTCTTTGGCACTCGAGCATGAAGACATCTTGGCTATTCTTCGGGTCCAATAGAACAAAACAGAATGTGCATAGCATTGGTATTGTATTGCATTTGCCTTCTCTCTTCATTGCTCATTTCTAGTCTCTCCTTAGGAACAAGTCTTTCTCCTTCTCTCTTTATAGGTAGAGTTGGTCCATCCATTACTGTAACGACTCAATTTTTGAGTTAGCTATTCGATTTTGGATTCGGGTTGGGTAATTTAATATTAAGTATTAAATTGAAAAATAAAGTCTTGATAATTTTAATTGGAAGAAATGGATGGCTAAAAAGTAAGGGAGTTGAGAGTTGGGGGCCATAGGTGCGATTTATCCATCCCAAGTTTTTTTTGAATTAAAGACGGATGATTGGTGGAAGAAAATCATTTTTTTATTTATCTTCCTTTTCTCTTCTTTTTCTCTTATTTTTCTCATTTTCTTCCCTAAACTTCCAACTCCGATCTACCAGAATTCGGTTATCCATTTACAACACCTCCTACACCATCGTGTTCATCTTGCCAAGACGAGTCGGCCGATGGTCACGGAATCACCATCGGAGTTGTCGATGGAGGGGGTGAAAAAAAAAGAAGATTCGAGTTTTGTGAGTTAGCCATGTGTGAAGCTAAAATTGATTTTGATATAACACTTAGACTTATGGACTAAATTGCAAAACAATAAATTTTTAAGTATTTTTCAAAGTCTCACTTTTTGACAAGCCATTTTGAATCAAACAATATTTCAAGTCAAAACATACTCAAAGGTTCAAATTTCACTAAGTCTTTTTATGTGTTTTCAAGCCTAACTTCAACAAAACGCCTAGGCGCATCGATACCCTATGCGTATCGATACGATTTTTCAACACTGGAATTTTAATCATTCATAGCGTACCGATACGGTATAGCCCCGTATCGTTACGACATTCATCTGGGAAAGAACTTAAGCTATAGTGTATCGATACGCATTGAAACAGTATCGATACAGGTTTCTTATCAAAACATTATTTTGCTATAGTGTACCGATACGGAAGGTCACCGTATCGATACGATATGCTGACCTTTGCAAAATCCTTGCATTTAATTTTTGAATGTTGGTTTGTCAGTTAGTTGGTATCCCAAATTTTAAATGACCGTTGAACCGTACCGATACGCTTTTTATCAAAACCAAAATTAGGATTCTAGTGAGCAAAATCCGTATCGATACGACTTATCGTATCAATATGCCCCTTAATATCGTACCGATACGCCCTCGAAGCGTATCGATATGCATTGTTTTTCAGTCACAACGTCTCTTTTCTATTTGAGACAGGTACCGATACGCCCACGAGCCGTACTGATACGGTAGGTTGTTGAGCAACATTTATTGCGGGAATTTGTAGCCCAACGGCTCTATTGACGATCTCAACCACCCAAATGGATAAAATTCAATACAAGGGTATAAAAACAAGTCTCAAATGCACCAACAACCACTATTGAACCTACAAGCAACATCAAAGCACTCAAATCCAAACTTTGTACCTTTAGAGTCAAATCTTTGTACCCAACTCTTGTGTTCTTCATTGTAATCTTTTATTGTGAGTTTGGGGAGTGTGAAATTGTAATTGGGTAAACATTATCCTTTGAGAGGAATTTCTAGAGTTTTCCAAATACTCTTCTTTGTAAAAGTGAGTAGATTAAGCTTTGGGTAGAAAGCTTAATCAAATTGTAAGGTTTCCTCCTCATCCAAGAAAAGAGGAAGAATTCAAGTAGTGAATTGGTTGAAAATCCTTAGTGGGAGCTAAGGTAGTGGATGCAGAGTTCATTGGAGAACTTGAACCACTCTAATTGCTTTGTGTTACAATTTTTATTATTCCAAATTTTCACCCTTCAAATTTTAATCGCCAATTCACCCCCTCTTGGCCATTTGCAATTGTGTGATCAACTCAACAATTGGTATCAGAGCTACACTCATTGGAAGGATTACAACCCTCTTGAGTCGATTATAGGAGAGTTTGATCAACAACTAGTCAAGAAATGGCATCCACCTCCACTTTCAACCTCTATAAGTCTCAATCTACCACCAAACCACCATTCTTCAATGGGATAACTACCCATATTGGAATAATAGGATGGGACTCTTCATCAAGTCTACCGACTACATAGTGTGGGATGTAGTTGAAAAATGGCCATACATACCGATGAAGAGAGACATTGAAGGAAGACTTGTCCCAAAGATCAAAGCTGAAATGACTGAAGATGATAAACGAAAAATGAAAGTCAACGATAAAGCTTTACATGTCATCTTTTGTGCTCTTGGTCCAGATATCTACTCCAAGATGTCCTCGATCGAGAATGCCAAGGAAGTTTGGGACACCCTCGAGACAACATATGAGGGAACTAGCAACTTCAAGGAAACAAAAATCGGGCTACTTAATCTAAGCTACGAAAACTTCAAAATAGAGCCCGATGAGAGTGTTTCCAAGATGTTTGATCGATTCTCAGTCATCGTCAATGGATTGAAGGGCTTCGGTGAGATCATCCCTGAAGACAAACTAGTGAGGAAGTTGTTGTATTCTCTTCCGGAATCATGGGATATCAAGAGAACGACCATTATTGAAGCTCGATATTTGAAGACTCTCAAGCTAGATGCTCTTGTTGGATCTCTACTCACCCATGAGATCATGAAGAAGGGAAGAGAAGAAGAGAAGAAAATGGAGGAGAATAAGGTTGAGAAGAAGAAAGTTGAGAAGAAGAAGATTGGAATCGCTCTTAAAGCTTCATATCATGAAAGCGATTCTAGTGAAGATGAAGATAAGGAGATGGCCATGTTGGCCAAACAATTCACTCGCTTCATGAAGTCCAACCGAGAAAGAAAGTTCAATAGAAAAGGGGACTTCAAGAGCAAGAGTAAGAAGAGGAGAATGACCAAATCATTTTCTATGAGTGCAAAAAATCCGGCCACATCCGCTCCGAGTGTCCTCAATTGAAGAGGAAGAGTTTTGGGGAGAAGAACAAGCTCAAAGCTCAAGTAGCAACTTGGAGTGACGAGGAGTAATTCGAGGAGGAGGAGGAAGTGGCTAACCTTTGTCTCATGCACATTGATGATGATCCAAAGGTAAACCTTAACTCATCTAATTTTGATTTTACCTATGATGAACTTCAAGATGCATTTGATAAATTGCAAGAGGTCTATGATGAGTTAGTTAAAAAAAATATAAGGAGACAATTTTGAGAAACAAGAAAAATATTTCCGATTTAAAAATTCAAAATGAGTCTGTTTCAAAGTCTAACTCGAAATTAGAAAAGAAGGTTTTATACTTAGTAAATATTTCAAATGATCTTAAGAAGAAAAATCTTGATCTTGAAAAATTTCTTTCCGACTTTCAATATTATCACACAAATAAGGTGGATAATCTTAAAACTTCTATTACTATTGGGAGAAACAATTTTGAAAAAGGAAATTCTTCTAAAACCCAATACGTAAAAAGAAAACCTTTTCATTCTAAACAAAGAAATTTTTCTAAGTAACCTAAAAGTCAAAGAATTAGGAGTGTTTGGGTTCCTAAGGAACTCATTATTTCTAATAATATGAATGCTATTGCTTCTTGGATTCCTAAGGGAATAAAGGTTTTGAGGGCTAACACACATGGACCCAAAATGATTTGGGTACCAAAAACCAAAGCCTAATTTCTTTGTTTGTAGGGGGAGCATTGCTACAAGGCCAAAGCTTCATGTCAAAACTCATGGTAACTTGATAGTGGATGCTCAAGACACATGACTGGTGACAAGAGTAGATTCTTGGAACTAAAGACAAAGAGTGGTGGAGTAGTAACTTTCGGTGACAACTCCAAAGTCCACATTGAAGGAATTGGCTCCATTGGTAATCACTCTTCTATTTTCATTGAAAATGTCTTATATGTCAACGGTCTTAAACATAATTCGTTGAGCATTAGTCAATTATATGATAAAGGTTTTAATGTTCTAATTGATAAAAAAGGTTGCAAAATAGTGAAAGTTAAAACAAATCAATTGATGCTCATAAGACATAGAATAGGCAATATTTACATGGTGCATTTAGATGACATTCATACATCTCATGCATGTTTAGTTGCACATGATGAACATGACTCATGGCTTTGGCATAGAAAATTAGGACATGCTAGCATGAGTGTTTTAGAAAAGTTAATTCCCCTTAATCTAGTTAGAGGTTTACCCAAACTTAAGTTTTCTAATGATAAAATATGTGATGCATGCTCTAAGGGTAAACAACATATAACCTCATTTAAATTCATTAATGATGTCTCTACTAGTAGATGTTTACAATTGATTCATATGAATCTTTTTGGGCCTATTAGGACTATGAGCTTAGGTGGTAAATTGTATGCTTTTGTACTTGTTGATGACTATTCTAGGTTTACTTGAGTTCTATTTGTAACCCCCTTAACCCGGCCTAGACGGTTGACCCGAATTAAGAAAGTCACACGGCGAAAACCAAAGTCAACCCGAAAGTCAACCTTGATTAACGACCCTTTTTTTTCTTTTTAAACTTGTCTAGATGCACGTTAACCCTAGTTATGATCACATAAACAATATACTCAAAGATCATGACCATCAGAGATCAATCAGGGACTCAATTGCACAAATTACAACTTTAGGGACCAAACTGAAAATACTGAGAATTACAGGGACTTAACCCAAAGTTACCAATATGAAATTAGTCATGTTTCATGCTTCACTGCCAAATTTCAGCTCAAACGGACTTCTCAAACTCAACCAATTGCAAAAAGAAGATTCAGGACCAAAACGCAAACATTTTGAAACATATAACTGCCAATGTCAGCCCCCAACGGTCATACGTTCCGAAACGGGAGACAGCCTGTTTCGAAACGCGGGGCCGTTCCGCAACGCGTACCGAAACGGGGGTCTGGCAGTAGCACTTCCGTTCCGAAACGGGTCCTCTCGTTTCGAAACACCTTGGCCTTTTCAGGCCCCTGTTCCGAAACGGTAACACGCGTTCCGAAACGCCCTGCCCAGATTGCAGCAACCCTGCTGGTTAAACTCACTTTTGACCCACCAAACATGTTTCGATGGCAACCAAAACACACCAGCAAACCATTCAACATACAAGAGATATATATGCATCAAGAACTAGATATATAACCACCCCTAGGTGCATCAACTCATTAAACACATTCAATGCTCATTCATGCTTTTAAAACAAGAAGCATAGCATATCAATATAAGCATAAGGAGATTCAAACGTTGCAACATTAAGCCACATGATTCAACATCATAAACCAAACTTGTTCAACATACACAATCTCCTTAAACATCAACATAAGAGATTCTTCCCCCCATTGCCTTTATTAACTATAGCTATTAACCGAGACATACATCTCACTTGGAGTACTCCTTGAATCCCTTGCTCCTCGCTGTCCAAACTTCACTTATCTGCATTGATGGACAAAAAGGAGCGTAAGCACATAATGCTTAGTGAGGAATGCTCAAAACCAAAACACCATCAATGCAGCGAAACATAAAACCACTTTTAAAAACAACTCGATTTCATAAACCCAAGCATTGTTTGAAAACCCTTTTCAACAACAAGCTTAAAACATGCATTGCTCAAACATGAAAACAAACCCTTAGCTTAGAAAGCTAAGTAAACCTTTTCAAAGCACAAACTTGCAATACCACCAATTTAACCATACCATGCATAAACATCATATGCAAAGTTAAATTCAAAACCTTGGAAATCACTTCCAATTCACATCATACCTTTCTCATACTCGATTATCACTTTAAAGCAAGAAACCTTTAAAATCATTTCCTCATTCATTAACTCATGCATTAAACAAATGCAACAAATGAACCATAACATCAAATTTGCATCTCATGCCTTTAAAAACAAGTCTTAGCAAGACCTCAATGCACTAAAGAGATTTCATGCACACATGCACCATTCTCAATGGATAATCAACACTTGTTCAAACCAACAAGTAAACATGCATTCATAATACATTATACACTTCACATGCAACCATGCATCATCTCAAGCATCTCATGCTTCATTAAATTCAAGAGCATTATATTGGCTTTCAAGTGATCAACCAAATCCACTTTTCAACTCAACATCCAATCGAATACGCGGATCACAAGCGTTGTCCCCACGCTTCATACACACTACCAATCCAAGGCCCTCCAAATGGACTTTTAAACACCATTTGACCTTACCGTTCACAAGGTTCCCATGTATGGACTTTTAATCACCATACAACCTTAACATTCACAAGGTTCCCATGTATGGACTTTTAAACACCATACAACCTTAACATTCACAAGGTTCCCATGTATGGACTTTTAAACACCATACAACCTTAACATTCACAAGGTTCCCATGTATGGACTTTTAAACACCATACAACCTTAACATTCACAAGGTTCCCATGTATGGACTTTTAAACACCATACAACCTTAACATTCACAAGGTTCCCATGTATGGACTTTTAAACACCATACAACCTTAACATTCACAAGGTTCCCATGTATGGACTTTTAAACACCATACAACCTTAACATTCACAAGGTTCCCATGTATGGACTTTTAAACACCATACAACCTTAACATTCACCGATTGGTAGTTGTATAACATCACTAACGAGATCCGGGACACCCTACACAAGATCAACACATGGACTTTACACCACCATTGTGATCTTATCAAGCACAAGGTTCCCATATATGGACTTTTAACCACCATATAACCTTTGCTTACCCAAGGTCCTCGAATGGGAATCTCAACCTCCATTATGACCTTAACCATCTCGTTAGGATACTTGGATGGAGTTTACCGGTTCACTCTTAACCACTCCACATCCAAGGCGACTTAATTCACGGTGCACCCAATCCTATAGCCGGCTAACTATATCCGATCAAAGTAACCAAGAACCACTTACATCACTTGCCAATATAACCATCTTACCACTTTGATCCATTGATTCACAAGCATAACCATAATGCAAGAACCATCATTTACCTTAACCAAGAACCAACCATGGGCTTTCAAACACCATGTTGTTCTTAAATACACAAGGCTCACATAAGGACTTTCAACCACCTTTGTGACCTTAAACATCACCTTTCCACATGCATCATTATCAACAATATTCCACTGTTTTAAAGCATCACACAAAGCCATTAAACAACATGCAACACTATGCATCAATTCACAATTTCAATGTACAAAACCAAGGATCTCTTACCTTGAGCATCCTTCATATATGGATTTCAAAACCAGCATTAAACCATGCTAAAATATGCTTTCAAAACAGAATTTAAAACATGCAAATCACATGCATAGCAACCATCAATCACAATTGCTTGAAAAGCCAATTCACAACACAAATCAAGAGCGGAAATCCGTTTACTTACTCTTGAGCTTAGCAAAGTTGTTTAGACTTAAACTAAGCTCCCCAAAACCTTCAAACCTTGGTTTAAAAGCTGAAAACCCAACTTCACTCACCGATACACAAAACAAGGCTAGCCAACAAGCCTTCCAAGCATCCGAAACCTTCCACACCACCTCTAATGCTCACGGATCGATCTCCCCTGTTTCAAACACATATCATCAGAGGATTAATGCATCATAATGCACTAAAAACACCAGCAACACAACTAAACTTGCTGCCCATAGCAGAAACCACAATTCGGCTACCAAACACAACCGAAATCACCTCCAAACACTTCCAAAACTTAGCCCAGCCAAGATCCACCACTTCTAACCATTTTTAAACCTCAATTAACATCCAAAATAATCACAAACACGTCCTTATACCTCCAGGTATAACAGATCACTCCAAAAACAACCAAAAACTCAAGCAAAACTTAGGAAATTCAACCTATTCGGGTTTGCATTGATTAAACCTCAATTTCTCATCAAATTAACATTCAATTAACATCAATTTAACACCTCAACACACTGCCCAAACAGATCATTCGAAAATTTCACCAAAATCAAGCAAATCTTGCATTTTAAAGCCAAAATCAAGATTCCAATTGCAAAACCTTTAATAAATCATAAATCAAGGATTGAGAACTTGGGAATTTCAGTAAAGAACTTGAAGTTCAGAGGAGAAGGACGTTCTTACCTCCAAACTTGAGTTTCTCCCTTTTTGGAACCAAAATCTTGAAAATCCAAGTAGCAAATACAAAGGTTTTGTTGAAGGATTGATTAGAAATCAAATGAGGATTGAAATATGATATTTAGGTGAAAAAAATCAGAGGAAAAGATCTGGAGAGAATGTGTTTGGTTTGAGAGAAAAGATGAGAGAAAATGGAAAATTTGGAAAGTTAGTTAGAAATGACAAAAATATCTTTCCCTCCTTTTTACTTTTATTTTAAACCATCAATAAATCATTTAATATTCTAGAAAATCTGGAGAAACTGGAGAAACTCCCCTTTGGGTAAATAGCTCCTTAAGGATTCAAAGTTTCAATCCTTTTTAAAACAGTCACATAGTTTTCAAAAATTACATTTTGGTCACTAACCCAAAATGTCACCCTTCCAAACCTCATTTTGCAAAATTGATTTCACAGTTCACTTATATATATATTAAAAGAGGATTTTAGAACATTTTTCCATATTTTTAATGCAACCCGAACTAGGCTTTCCTAAAAAAATCACCTTTTATATTCGAACCGCAACTCGACCGGTCCGGTCCGAACCCAAAACTTCTAAGCCCAAAACCGGGGCGTTACACTATTCTTAAGTACAAAAGATGATGCTTTAGAAAAATTCATCATATTTTCTAAAATAACTCAAAATGATCTTGAGCTCAAAATCTCTCATGTTAGAAGTGATCATAGAACCGAGTTTCAAAATCTAGGTTTTGAAGAGTTTTTAAATGAAAAAGGGATTAGCCACAATTTTTCTGCACCTCGCACTCCTAAACAAAATGGGGTAGTTGAGAGGAAAAGTCGAACTTTAGAAGAAATGGCTAGAACCATGCTTTGTGAAAATAATTTACCTAAATATTTTTGGGCGGAAGCCACAAATACCGCTTGCTACATTATAAATCGAGTAATGATTAGGCCAATTTTAAAGAAAACACCTTATGAGATTTTAAAATCTAAGAAGCCTAACATTAGCTATTTTCATCCATTTGGTTGCAAGTGTTTTGTTTTAAACAATGGAAAAGACAACTTAGGTAAATTTGATGCTAAAAGTGATGAAGCTATTTTCTTAGGGTATTCTTTAAACTCTAAAGTCTATCTTGTATTTAATAAAAGGAATTTAGTAGTAGAAGGAGTCTATACATGTTGTTTTCAATGATAACCTCCTTCCAAGGAAGGATTCTTGTGATGATGATGATGTAGGGATCCTTGAATCCATTGATGGAAGACAAACATCAAAGGTGGATGAGATTCCAACCAAAGAAGATGAACAAAATCCACCTCTTGAAGCCTTGAAGGACTTGGCTCTTGAGAAAAAGGAGGTGACATACCCAAGGGAGCTCAACTATGTCAAAGGTGGTGAAATCTTGGGTGATCCATCCAATGGGGTAACTATTAGATCCTCTCTCAAATTAATGAACCATGTTGCATTCATCTCAAGCATAGAGCCTAAAAATATCAAAGAATCATTAAAAGGTGATTTTTGGATATTGACTATGCAAGAAGAATTAAATCAATTTGAGAGAAGTGGAGTATGGACATTAGTTGATATGCCTAGTAATCAATCTACTATAGGAACTAAGTGGGTATTTAGAAACAAACTAGATGAGAGTGGTAACATAGTGAGGAACAAGGCTAGGCTTGTTGCTCAATGTTACACTCAAGAAAAGGGAATTGATTTTGATGAAACATATGCACCCGTAGCTAGGATGGAAGCTATTAGGATGCTTCTAGCATTTGCATGTTACCATGATTTCAAGATTTTTCAAATGGATGGAAAAAGTGCTTTTCTAAATGATTTTATAAATGAAGAAGTGTATGTTGAACAACCACCGAGTTTTGAGGATTCAAAATTTTCAAATCATGTTTTTAAACTAACCAAAGCCTTTTATGGTTTAAAACAAGCTCCTAGAGCTTGGTATGAAAGACTTTCAAACTTTTTAATTGAAAAAAGGTTTTGAAAAAGGTAAGGTGGACACTACACTTTTCATAAAAAGATATAGTAATGACATCTTAGTAGTACAAATTTATGTTGATGATATCATTTTTGGTTCTACTAATGAATGTTATTGCAAAGAATTTTCTAAGCTAATGCAAGGTGAATTCGAGATGAGCATGATGTGGGAGCTCTCATTTTTTTGGGGCTCCAATTCAAACAAAGAAAGAATGACACCTTCATAAATCAAGCTAAAGACGTGAATGATATGCTCAAAAAATTCGGCTTGGAGAATGTAAAGCCTCAAGCCACACTTATGAGCTCTTCCATAAAGCTTGACAAAGATGAATGGGGTAAGTGTGTTGATTCTAAGCTTTATAGATCCATGATAGGTTCTTTGCTTTACCTTACCGCAAGTAGACCGAATATCATGTTTAGTGTTTGCTTGTGTGCTAGGTTTCAAGCTAGTCCTAGAGAATCGCACTTAGTTGCCACTAAGAGAATTTTTAGATACCTTAGAGACTCACCTAACTTAGGCCTTTGGTATCCTAAGGATTCTTCCTTTAGCCTTCATGCTTATTCGGATGCGGATTATAGGGGATGCAAGATAGATAGGAAAAGTACCTCCGACACATGCCAATTCTTAGGTAGTATGCTCGTATCTTGGTTCTTTAAGAAACAAAATAGCGTAACCTTATCTACTACCGAAGCGAAGTACATATCCTTAGAGAGTTGTTGTGCTCAAGTCCTTTGGATGAAGCAACAACTCTTAGATTATGGTGTTCAAGTAGAAACCATACCCATTATGTGTGACAACATTAGTGCCATTTGTCTCACTAAGAATCCCATCCAACACTCTAGAACCAAACATATAGAAATTATACATCATTTCATTAGAGACCATGTGTTGAAAAATGATGTTGTTCTAGAATATGTTGATACCTTGAACCAATTAGCTGATATATTTACCAAACCTTTAGACAAAGAGCGTTTTTGGACCCTTAGGAGAGAGTTAGGTTTAACTAGCCTTTCTTGACCCTTTTAGGTCCCAAATGGTCAAAAATTTGCTTAAAATTGGTTAATATTCATGCTTGTGTTAATTTACTTCTTTTTACTTCTATGCATGTTGCTAGGGGGAGTATGCATTAAGTTTAGTCATTAAAACTTGTTCATATGTCATTCATATGCTTTTAGGAACGTTTAAAGTTGGATTTTTGAACTTAAAACTGTCAAAAATGCCTTATTTGGAAAAGGCGTATCGATACGGCTAAAAGCGTATCGATACGGGTTCGTCAAGGGAAATGATATAGGTCAAATTGTATCGATACGGTCACGTGTATCGATACAGGTTAGTCAAGGGAAGTGATACAAGTCAAACTATATCGATATGGTCACGCGTATCGATACGATATTAAAGTTGAATTAAAAATTAGAGAAAAGCATATCGATATACTCTACAAGCGTATCGATACGGTCTCGATGGAGAGTTAAAATTGGGCTGGTATTTGACAAAAAGACTTCAACTTAAAAACCCCTTTTTTCTCTCTACAAACCCTAGCCGCACTTTCCTATAAACCCCATCAATTCCTCAAATTTTCACATCAAACTTAAAACTAGTTGAGGGTTTTTGATCTACACATCAAAGCAAAGCTTTGTCAACAATCTTGTGCATTCACATCAAACCATTCATACATTCTAACAAATCAAGGTGTAAACTCTTTTTTCTTCTATTTTTTAATTTTCGTTTGCTTTTAGTAATTGTTTTAACTTAATTTTTGTATTAAACATGTATATGTAATATGGGTTTTCAAATTTTTGCAAAAACTTCTCAAAATCCAAATTTTTTTCATTCGAATATAATTGTGCATCGTATATTTTTGTAAACTGTTTTTCAAATTTTTTTAACCAATATTTTCTCTTATACATGTATATATTTTTAACATTAAAATTTATTTTCAAAATACCTTGAATTATTGGAACTTATTGGATTGAATGAGATGTTAATTGCATACTTATTCGAATTGTTTTGATGTTTTCAGGGTTATGGCACCGAAAAAGAAAGCGAGACGTTACCTTGCCACTTCTTCGGATCATGTGGACGATTATGAGGGTAACCATAAACAAAATCTTCCCTATATAATCCAATGTTGTTTTCTAACCCCTTCGGATATGTCACGTTATAAGTTTTTCAAGGTTTCACCCTTAGAGAAGAACGTGTCGTGTCTATTCCGTTTTTAAGCTCCGAACGTTTTAAATTTCAATACCTTCCTTTGGTTCGACAATGGAAATTCCAAAGTTTTTTTAGCCTTCCTTCCATTGTCTATTGAAACTTGGTCACAATTTTCTTTTCTAATGCCATATGCGTTCATGATAAAGATAGAGAACATGTTGTTGCTATCAAGTCATATATAATGGGAAAAACTTTTCAAATTGATCAAGATACTCTTTGCAAAGCATTTGGTTTTGAAAACATAGGAATTGATGATGAGAAGTCCTTAGGTCAAGGTCCTCTAGGTTCCGTAAATGTTTTAAATGCTCATGACCGAATCCTTCATCTTATTGTTACATGGTTTTTTCGTCCATCAGGAGGGAAATTTTCAACAATCCGTCAAGTAGACGATTTTTGGCTTAGGTGCTTTAGGGAGGGTAAGCGTCCTAACCTTTGTCAAATCATGTTTGCCTACCTTGTTTACCTCGTCCAACACCGTCACACTAACCAAGTAAAATCCTTTTACTATTCTACGGCATTGAGTCACCTATTCCACTCCCTTAAGATTGATTACACGCATGATTTTCCTGAACCCCTTGGCCAACCTATTGATGAGCGTTCCCTCTCTCGTGCTCACTTCACTTATGTTGATAATGAATGGGTTCGTGTCCCTTGAGCTCCTCGACAAGATGCTTCGGCTGATGCTCTACATACTCCTTCAAGCTTTCAAGGTGCTCCGATTGCTTCTTCCTCCATGGAAAATCTAATGACATTCCTCAATGAGAAATTCAGAAACATGGAAGCCGGGTTTGCAACCATTGACACTCGATTCACATCCTTGGAAGATCAAGTCAAGGGTCTTGATACTCGCTTCACATCGTTGGAGGATCAAGTGAAAGCCATCGCTCTTCAACAAAACTCCATGGATGTCTCTCTCACCGCTTTCCATGGTGCTTGGCTTAACCAATCTAGGAGGAATCAACCTACTCAAGACGATGAGGATGAAGAGGACAAAGATGACGATGATGGGAACGAGTAGTTTTGCATATCATCTCATGTCATTTAGTTTCATTGTTTATGCACCTATGTTTAGTACTCTATGCTTTTTATTTATGCTTTAGGATTTGAGTTTGAACTTGTTGCTTTGAATTATTTTGTTGCTTTCAATTTGAAGTTTGCTTTGAATTCAATAATATTATTGTTGCTATTATCCTACCTTGTGCTTATGTTTGATCTAAAAAGGGGGGAGAAGGATTATAGAGTCAATTTTGAAAACCTATCTTAAATTAAGGGGGAGTAAGCTTTTCAAAAGTTTCAAAACTTAAAAAATTATATTTGGTTTTGTTATATCAAAAAGGGGGAGATTGTGAAGCTAAAATTGATTTTGATATAACACTTAGACTTATGGACTAAATTGCAAAACAATAAAATTTTAAGTACTATTCAAAGTCTCACTTTTGACAAGCCATTTTGAACCAAACAATATTTCAAGTCAAAACATACTCAAAGGTTCAAGTTTCACTAAGTCTTTTTATGTGTTTTCAAGCCTAACTTCAACAACACGCTCAGGCGTATCGATACCCTTATGTGTATCGATACGATTTTTCAACACTGGAATTTTAATCGTTCATAGCATACCGATATGGTGTAACCCCGTATCGATACGACATTCATCTGGGCAAGACCTTAAGCTATAGCGTATCGATACGCATTGAAAACGTATCGATACATGTTTCTTATCAAAACATTATTTTGCTATAGTGTACCGATACGGAAGGTCATTGTATCGATACCATATGCTGACACCTTTGCAAAATCCTTGCATTTAATTTTCGAACGTTGGTTTGTCAGTTAGTTGGTATCCCAAATTTTAAATGACTATTGAACTGTACCTATACGCCAAGGTAGCGTACCAATACGCTTTTTATCAAAATGAAAATTAGGATTCCATTGAGCAAAATCTGTATCGATACGGTTTATCGTATCGATATACCCCTTAATACTGTATCGATACCCCCTCGAAACGTATCGATACGCATTGTTTTTTAGTCACAACGGCTCTTTTCTATTTGAGACAGGTACCGATACGCCCACGAGTCGTATCGATACGATAGGTTGTTAAGCAGCATTTATTGCGAGAAATTACAGCCCAACGGTTCTATTGATGATCTTAACGACCCAAATGGCTAGAATTCAATACAAGGGTATAAAAACAAGTCTCAAATGCTCCAGCAACCACTATTGAACCTACAAGCAACATCAAAGCACTCAAATTCAAACTTTGTACCTTTAGACTCAAATCTTTGTACCCAACTCTTGTGTTCTTCATTGTAATCTCTTATTGTGAGTTTGGGGAGTGTGAAATTGTAATTGGGTAAACATTATCCTTTGAGAGGAATTTCTAGAGTTTTCCAAATACTCTTCTTTGTAAAAGTGAGTGGATTAAGCTTTGGGTAGAAAGCTTAATCAAATTGTAAGGTTTCTTTCTCATCTAATAAAAGGGAAGAATTCAAGTAGTGAATTGGTTGAAAATCCTTAGTGGGAGCTAAGGTGGTGGATGTAGAGTTCATTGAAGAACTTGAACCACTCTAATTGCTTTGTGTCACAATTTTTATTCTTCCAAATTTTCACCCTTCAAATTTTAATCGCCAATTCACCCCCTCTTGGTCATTTGCAATTGTGTGATCAACTCAACACCATGTTTAAGCGTCCAAATAAAAAACGGAGCACACAATCGGATTCCACAGCCGAAAACAGATCAGACTGAAGTTTGCAGCCATTGTCCGATCATCGGAAGCCACCGCACGCGCGCTACTCTACGGCAGCAGCGAGTAGGTGTTGGCCAACAATTGAGGCGGGTGCACATATGCTACCCTGCACCCGCGCCACACTGGATCACGGCTAGCAATTGCACTATACAATCATGCACCCACGCCACACTAGATCGTGCTCTTGAGGGTGCACCATGCTCCCATGCACTTGCACCACACTAGATTGCCCTACATCTTTGACTAACTTTGACCGGCTGTTGACTTTTTTTTGCGGTCATATTTGGGGGGGGGGTTGACGTCTTGAGTCCATTTTCATAGCTCGTTTTTCCAAATTCGAATTCGATAAGATGTTTTTACGCGTCTAACCTTGCGAAGGGTTTCGATTTCCTGAGTCCATTTTCGTAGCTCGTTTTACCAAATTCTAATTCGATAAGCTGTTTTTATACGTCTAACCTTGCTGATATGAACCCGGTAATGTGACCCTAGTCATATAGATGTGCCCGATCGTGATTCTAGTAAGAAATATTCTTCGCTACGCTTTGAACTCTGAGATATCATAAAACATACATGTGAGATGAGTAACAATATAATAAAAAAATTAATGAAGAAAGGAATTGGATGGGTAATTTGGATAGTATGGTGGCTAAGGATGGAGGATGATAATCGTGGAAAGGTGTAAATCAAAGAAAGAGTGATGGGAGATGCCAAAGGCGGCGTGGATTTGTATGGTTGGAAGGATATCGAATTGTGACCCGCTAGCTATTACGAGCTAGGAACCAGCAATATACTTTGATGGAGTCAAGGTGGAAGAGTGTGGAACGTGACCCACAAGCTATAAGAGAGCTTGGAACCAACGCTATAGTAAAATGAAATGGATAGAAGACTACAAGCACAACTTGAAGCCGATAGAGTTCTCGCAAGAACAAGATGAAAGCAATCTTTCAAAGGTTTATATTCTTCAAAGAAAAAAATAAAAGTCCTTACAAATGAACCTAAGGTGCCTATTTATAGTGTGGCTAGGCACCATATGAAAAGTCACACAAAAGAGAGATGAATGCTCATCTAAATGCTATTGAATACAAATAAATGAAACGTTCTTTCTTATCCTTTTGATGGATGAATTTTGCTTTAAATTGAGATGAATTTAGCCTTAAATTTGTCCAAAAGGAGTGGTGACTCTTGGGCTGCTTCATTTTTCTTGCAAATGGATAAAAGGGAATGAATGTGAACATAGGATGAATGTAGACATCCCACACGTCCAAATCAGCTTGTCTCTTTGAATTCCTTGCTGATTTTATCACTTAATTTGATGATTAAATGACATTAAACCAGCCTTCATTGCTTGCCCATTTGTGTAATATGATCAGCCTTCAAAAAATGATAAATAAAGGCCTTGAATGCATAATTTGAATGCTGATTATTGCATGTCCCTTCTCTTGAACGTGAATGGCCTTCATTGGTTCATAATTTCAACCTTGAATAGGTGAATTATGAAGCTTAAATGCTTTGTTACTCTAAGAAGATGAACAACCTTGAAAAGATGAAAAGAATTCAGCCTTGAATTGCCTTGAATTGCCTTGTTTGCATGAGTAAAGATGGTCATCAATGACTTGTTTCCAAGCTGAAGTTGAAAAGTCTCTTCTTTCATCCACATGTCACATGAACCTAGACACACACAAAGGATTTATTCAAACTTAAAATAATAGATGCATGAAACAATTAAAGAGTTAGTTAATTGAGTGAACTAGTTAAATGAATGAACTAGTTTAATTAAAGAACTAACTTTATTGAATTTAACTAAATGCATGAATGAAGTAGTTTAACGAATGATTTAAGATACATACTTAAACTACTTCCCTAAATGAACTAAAACTATAAATGAAGTGCATGCTTTAATGACCAGCACACTTTATCAATGCAATGGAAGTTTGAAATACTTAAATTCTCATGCAAATGCATGCATGAGCAAGGTAAGGCATTCCTCCCTTATTATTTCTTCTTTCCCACGTTCATGGCTTGTTGTAAACAAGCTTTCCATGGCTGATTGAAACTCCTTGGCCCGTGCACGTGTAATGGGGCCACTTGGGTACTTCTCCGGGTCCTTGTACTTGATGGTCATATCAGCCCCTCCCTCTTTAAAGCGATTTGTCCCCAAATCGTCACCTACATCAAAAGGAGATAAATCAACAACATTAAAGGTTGCACTAACATTAAACTCACCTGAGAGGTCTAGTTGATAAGCATTATCATTGATCCTCTTAACTACTTGAAATGGCCCATCTCCTCGAGGCATCAATTTAGATTTCCGTTGGGATGGAAACCTTTCTTTTCTCATGTGCAACCACACCCAATCTCCCGGCTCAAAGACAACTCTCCTTCGACTCTTGTTTGCTTGCTGCTCATATTGCTTGGTTTTCTTTTCAATATTATCCCGCACTTGTTGGTGAAGTTTCTTAACAAATTCAGCTTTGTTAAGTCCATCTTTATTCACAATTTGATCAGCGGGTAATGGCAATAAGTCCATCGGAGTTAATGGATTGAACCCATACACAACTTCAAAAGGGGTATGTCCCGAGGTGGTATGGACTGATCGGTTATATGCAAACTCCACATGTGGTAAGCACTCTTCCCATGTCTTTAGATTCTTCTTAATAATGCTCCTAAGCAACATGGAGCGTACTCGATTCACCACTTCGGTTTGGCCATCCGTTTGAGGGTGACAAGTGGTGGAAAATAGCAGCTTAGTTCCAATCTTACTCCATAGGGCTCTCCAGAAGTGGCTTAAGAACTTCACGTCTCGATCGGAAACGATAGTTCTTGGCACACCATGTAATCTCAAGACTTCCCTGAAAAACAAGTTAGCAATATGTAAGGCATCATTAGTCTTGTTGCAAGGAATAAAATGAGCCATTTTGGAAAATCTATCCATTACTACAAAGATGGAGTCTTTGTTATTCTTTGTGCGTGGAAGCCCTAGCACAAAATCCATTGAAATGTCCATCCATGGTGCTTCTGGAATAGGTAGTGGCGTGTAGAGTCTATGTGGCATGGCTTTAGACTTAGCCTTCTTGCAAGTGATGCAACGTTCACATAACCTCTCTACATCTCGTCTCATCTTTGGCCAATATAAATGCTCTTGAAGTATGGCCAAAGTCTTTGCTATTCCAAAATGTCCCATTAACCCTCCTCCATGGGCTTCTTTGAGAAGTAATTCGCGTGTGGAACCTTGCGGAATACAAAGTCTTCCTTCCTTGAATAGGAACCCATTGTCCCTATAATAGTTTTCAAATGTTCCTTTCTCACAAGCTTTGTAAATTTTTTTAAAATCAGAATCAGATTCCTATAAATCCTTAATGAAAACAAAACCTAGCAACTTAGATTCTAAGGTGTTTAGAAGTGCGTACCTCCGAGACAATGCATCGGCAACTATATTCTCCTTACCTTTCTTATTTTTGATCACATAGGGAAAAGATTCAAGAAACTCCACCCATTTGGCATGTCGTTTGTTGAGTTTATGTTGCCCTCGAATGTGCTTCAATGCCTCATGATCGGTGTGAATAATGAACTCCTTAGGCCATAGATAGTGTTTCCATGTTTCCATTGCGCGAACAAGGGCATACATCTCCTTATCATATGTTGGATAATTCAATGTAGCTCCACTTAATTTTTCACTGAAATATGCTATAGGACGTCCACCTTGAGATAACACCGCTCCAATTCCCACACCCGATGCATCACATTCAATTTCAAACGTTTTGTTAAAATCAGGTAAGGTAAGCAAAGGGGCATGAATTAAACATTCTTTAATGTCATTAAAAGATTTCTCTTGGTCTCCCCCCAGAAAAAGTTAGCATTCTTCTTGATGACACTAGTTAAAGGGGCGGCAATGGTGCTGAAGTTTGGCACAAATCTCTGGTAAAAGCTTGCAAGTCCATGGAAACTCCTAACTTGAGAAATGCTTGCTGGTCGTGGCCATTCTTCAATGGCTTTAACCTTCTCTTTGTCAAACTCTAAGCCTTTAGAACTGACAACAAAACCAAGAAAGACAACTTTGTCAGTACAAAATGTACACTTGTCTAAATTAGCATATAACTTCTCCTTTCTTAAAACCAACAAAACTGACCTCAAGTGTTGAACATGTTCTTCCATTGATTTACTATAGATTAAGATGTCATCAAAATAAACCACACAAAATTTACTCAAAAACGGTCTAAGAACATGGTTCATTAACCTCATGAAAGTACTTGGTGCATTAGTTAAGCCAAAAGGAATAACCAACCATTCATAGAGTCCTTGCTTTGTTTTAAATGCTGTTTTCCATTCATCACCTTCTCGCATCCTTATTTGGTAATAACCACTCTTAAGATCAATCTTAGAGAAAAGGTTAGAACCACTAAGCTCATCTAACATATCATCTAAACGAGGAATAGGGTGACGATACTTTACCGTAATTTTGTTTACCGCTCGACAATCTACACACATGCGCCAAGTTCCATCCTTCTTTGGCACAAGTAATACGGGAACGGCACATGGGCTAAGGCTCTCCCTCACGTAGCCTTTGGCCATTAGTTCAGCCACTTGCCTTTGCAACTCCTTGGTTTCCTCGGGATTGCTTCGGTAAGCTGGACGGTTAGGAATGACGGCACCGGGAATGAAATCTATTTGATGTTCAATGCCACGGATTGGTGGTAGCCCACTTGGTATCTCCTCCAAAAATAATTCGTCAAATTCCTGCAACAAAGACACAATAGAAGAAGGCAAAGTGTGATCAAGTTGGTTAGTGTTCAATAAACTTTCCTTGTACACAAGTACAAGTAATTCCTTTCCCGACAGCAAACACTTTCTCAACTCTCTTTCTTTGGCAAAAACACTCATTTTCGCACCCTCACTTTGCTCACTCTCACTTGCTTTTACCTCCATTTTTGATTCTCTCTCTTTGGCTCTTTCAATACTTTCTCTCAAATGTACTTGGTCTTTGTGAATTTGTTTTGGTGAAAGAGGGGCTAAGGTAATCTTTCTTACTCCATGGGTGAGTGTATACCGATTGGTATATCTATCATGTATGACTCGTTTATCGAATTTCCATGGCCTCCTAAGTAGTAAATGGCCAGCGTGCATCGGAACAACATCGCAAAGAACTTCATCCTTATACTTTCCAATGGAGAAAGCAACAAGAACTTGCTTGGTAACCTTGAGTTCTCCTCCGTCATTAAGCCACTGCAGCTTGTAGGGATGTGGATGCTTTGTGGTTGCTAATCCAAGTTTTTCTACCATAAGAGTACTAGCAACATTAGTACAACTACCTCCATCAATAATGACAAAGCATACCTTTCCATTAACATGGCAGCGAGTATGAAAGATATTCTCGCGTTGCTCATTCCCTTCATTCCCTTGCACACTTAGGCTTCTTTTTCACAATAAGGGCCTCTCCTTCTGCTACATACTCTATATCATCATCTTCATCTTCTTGTATAGCAGCAACTTCATCTTCCTCCTCTTGTTCCGATTCAACCTCTCCATCATCACGAAGAAGCATGGTGTTGCGATTTGGGCATTGGCTTGCAATATGCCCTCTTCCCAAGCACTTGAAGCATTGTATATCTCGGGAACGGTTTGGAACATTCGGAACCTTACCTTTGCTAGTTTCAGCAATGGGTTTGGCACTCTTTGTTGGAACGCTTCATTCTTTAGGCGTAAAGGATGCCTTCTGTTTGTAGGTACCCTGCCCCCATTTAGGATAAGAGCCTCCATAGGCATGAGTTGTGCCCTTCCTTTTGAGTCACCTCTCGACCTTCATGGCCATATGAACCATGTCTTCGATCTCCACATAATGTTGCAACTCAACAGTGGCCGCAATATTAGGATCAAGGCCGGATAGAAATCTGGCCATGGTGGCTTCTCGATCCTCATCAATGTTGGCTCGGATCATGGCTACTTCCATCTCTTTAAAGTAATCCTCAACACTACGGTTGCCTTGGGTGAGATTTTGAAGCTTGTTGAACAACTCCCTATGATAGTGAGTTGGAACGAACCTCCTACGCATAACGGCCTTCATCTCATTCCAATTAGAAATTGGATGTTCTCCATTGCGTCTCCTGCTAGATGTCAACTGATCCCACCATATTAGTGCATAATCTGTAAATTCAATGGCTGCAAGTTTTACCTTCTTAAGCTCGGAGTAGTTGTGGCACTCAAAGATGTGCTCAACTTTTTTTCCCAAGCAAGATAAGCTTCAGGATCCGTTCTTCCTTGGAAAGAAGGAATGGTTATTTTGATGTTGCTATGATTATCATCAACTCTTGGCCGAGCTCTTTGGTACCTAGGTTCTCGACGCCTCAAACTTTGTTGGGAGGCTCGTTCATCTATGAGTTCTTCGTCCACCTCTCCCTCATACTCTTCCTCGTGATCTGAATTATGCCTTCGTTGAGATCTTTCCTCCAAATGATCTAATCGTTCTTGCATCGACCCCAACCTTTGTTGGAACAACCTGTCCATCTCTCGGATAACATCTTGAAGATTGGAGTTAGTTGCATCTACGTTAACATTATTACTTCCTCCAACGGAGTTTCTCACGGAATTTTGAGACATTATTAGTAACAAAAATAAAAAAAATTAAAACCTCACCTATTCCACTCCAAGAAAATGCATTCACACTCGTGTTTCACTCGGGATGGCTTTTACCCTTGATGTGCACTCTTGCCTTTTTCCACTCTTGCTCTCAATCAAGTCCTTTTAAGAACTTCATCAAGGCTTGCAAATGGCTTGTAGAATTCGGCTGAAAAAACAAAACTTGGTGAAAAGAATTTGGAAGGTAGGATAAGAAAAATGGCAACAACAAAAAAAGGTAAATTGTGAGAGTTGGTAAAGATGACAAAATAGTAGCAAAAGAAAAAAATGGTGTAAGATTTTTTTAAAGAAGAATAGAGAATATGATGCCCCTCCCTCTTTAACTTTCTCTAATGTTTTTTTTCGAATTTTTTTTCGAATTTTTTTTGAGAAGAGAGACATCGACTATCTTACTGAATCAACCTTGCTCTGATGCCAATTGATATGAACCCAGTAATGTGACCCGAGTCATATAGATGTGCCCGATCGTGATTCTAGTAAGAAATATTCTTCCCTACGCTTTGAACTCTGAGATATCATAAAACATACATGTGAGATGAATAGCAATATAATAAAAAATTAATGAAGAAAGGAATTGGATAGGTAATTTGGATAGTATGGTGGCTAAGGATGGAGGATGATAATCGTGGAAAGGTGTAAATCAAAGAATGAGTGATGGGAGATGCCAAAGGCGGCGTGGATTTGTATGGTTGGAAGGATAGCGAATTGTGACCCGCTAGCTATAACGAGCTAGGAACCAGCAATATACTTTGATGGAGTCGAGGTGGAGGAGTGTGGAACGTGACCCACAAGCTATAAGAGAGCTTGGAACCAACGCTATAGTAAAATGAAATGGATAGAAGACTACAAGCACAACTTGAAGCCGATAGAGTTCTCCCAAGAACAAGATGAAAGCAATCTTTAAAAGGTTTATATTCTTCAAAGAAAAAAATAAAAGTCCTTACAAATGAACCTAAGGTGCCTATTTATAGTGTGGCTAGGCACCATATGAAAAGTCACACAAAAGAGAGATGAATGCTCATCTAAATGCTTTTGAATACAAATAAATGAAACATTTCTTTCTTATCCTTTTGATGGATGAATTTTGCTTTAAATTGAGATGAATTTATCCTTAAATTCGTCCAAAAGGAGTGGTGACTCTTGGGCTGCTTCATTTTGCTTGCAAATGGATAAAAGGGAATGAATGTGAACATAGGATGAATGTAGACATCCCACACGTCCAAATCAGCTTGTCTCTTTGAATTCCTTGCTGATTTTATCACTTAATTTGATGATTAAATGGCATTAAACCAGCCTTCATTGCTTGCCCATTTGTGTAATATGATCAGCCTTCAAAAAATGATAAATAAAAGCCTTGAATGCATAATTTGAATGCTGATTATTGTATGTCCCTTCTCTTGAACGTGAATAGCCTTCATTGGTTCATAATTTCAACCTTGAATAGGTGAATTATGAAGCTTAAATGCTTTGTTACTCTAAGAAGATGAACAACCTTGAAAAGATGAAAAAAATTCAGCCTTTAATTGCCTTGTTTGCATGAGTAAAGATGGTCATCAATGACTTGTTTCCAAGCTGAAGTTGAAAAGTTTCTTCTTTAATCCACATGTCACATGAGCCTAGACACACACAAAGGATTTATTCAAACTTAAAATAATAGATGCATGAAACAATTAAAGAGTTAGTTAATTGAGTGAACTAGTTAAATGAATGAACTAGTTTAATTAAAGAACTAACTTTATTGAATTTAACTAAATGCATGAATGAAGTAGTTTAACGAATGATTTAAGATACATAATTAAACTACTTCCCTAAATGAACTAAAACTATAAATGAAGTGCATGCTTTAATGACCAGCACACTTTATCAATGCAATGGAAGTTTGAAATACTTAAATTCTCATGCAAATGCATGCATGAGCAAGGTAAGGCATTCCTCCCTTATTATTTCTTCTTTCCCACGTTCATGGCTTGTTGTAAACAAGCTTTCCATGGCTGATTGAAACTCCTTGGCCCGTGCACGTGTAATGGGGCCACTTGGGTACTTCTCCGGGTCCTTGTTCTTGATGGTCATATCACTTGCGAATCGACTAAAGTATATGGTTAATTAATATATATATATATATATATATATATTGTATTCGTTGTTATATGAGGTTTATTAGGGATCGAATATCGGACCAAGAGAAGTAATCGAGAAGCTTGAATGAGGATTTATCGCTAGTGCTCGAGGTTAGTACACCTCGAACTCTGAAATGCTTCATGAACATAATAAATTTAATTGCCTTGCTTCGTGGTCAGTCAGTACCGGTACTGAAATTTCTCACTAGAGTTTGGTGGAGCTTTTGTGTATCGGTATGCTCAAGGTCGTACCTAGGGATGGCCAAATAACATGAACCCAAATTGACCCGGTGTGCCCCGATCCAACCCGGTCGGGTTTTTAGTCTTGAATTTTGGGGATCGGGGAGGGGCGAGTTATTTATAGTGTTGAGTCGGGGCGAGGTGGGTTCGGGTATATGCTAGAAATTCCCCGCCATGCCCCTATATATTTAAATAAATATATATTTTTTATACTTAAAAAAATACCACTATATATAAACACGTTTATGGTTGTTAAGCTAATTTTTTTGTTTGTGCTTATCGTAAATTTTTTTAGATGTTGTTCAAGTTTTAACATATCTGATTCTAACAGTCAATGGTTCAAGTTTATTTTTTAAATATGTAATTTTTCGTGTGTGTAATTTAAAATTGGTTTTTATTTTATTTTTATATAGGTTTAAAGTCTTTTGAAACTAAATTTTGTCGTCGTAATAGTAGATTGGTCGGTTCTAACTTTTATCATCGTCGGAGATTAAGATTTTTTTTTTCAATTTTTAGGTCGGATCAGATCGGGGTTGGGTTTAAGAGTTGATATATCGGGGCGGGGCGGGTAAACTAATAATTTAATTCGAAGCAGGGTCGGGTTTAAGGGCTTATATATCGGGGCGGGGCGGCAAAAAAACCGGCCCGCCCCGCCCCGTGCCCATCCCTAGTCGTACCGGTACTCGAGTAAAAATCCTCTAAGTATCAGGAATCTTTTATCGGTACGGGGTTCATCGTACCAGTACTCAATGTGTTCAAAACAATTTAAGCTATAGTGGGTATCGGTACAAGGTTCACCATACCAGTACTGACAAGTCATTGGAAAGGAGAAATATTAAAATCACGTACCGATACACTAAGAGCAGTACATGTACTCGTTTATCACTATGGTTTCCAATAACGAAAAATCGTACTGGTACGCTAAGTACCGTACCATAACTCACTGACCAAAATGGTCTTTTAGAATACCAAATACTTAGAAAAATAATATTTTCATTTAAGATGATTGACTTATAAATATTTGTATCTTTAAAAGATGTCAATTTAGTTCGAATGCTTATCTCTTGTGAGTAATTTCAAATACCTTAAAATTTATTTATTTGCATAAAAGTCATTGTTATATCAAAATCAAAACATAGGTTTAACATATATCTTTAGAGAACAAAAATTACATGCTCACATATCAGAGTTCTGTTAAGTTAGAGATCATCAAGTTAACAGGCTTCGATTTTAATAGAATACTAATGCAAAAGAATTTTGTCATATGTGTTGTTAATTATAGATTGAATAGAAAGATCACTTTAGTTATTTTGTGACAATAAATATATATTCATTTATTCTATAAACACTAAGAACACTTCAAAAATTAAAGTACATAAATATTAAGTTCCTAGCTATTAAAGAAAATTTAGAGTAGTTGTGTATTTATAGAACATGTTGGTACAAACTTCATAATTGCGTGCTTATTAAGAAACTATCACATGAGACCTTTCATGAGCTATAGTGGGTATCGGTACAAGGTTCACCATACCAGTACTGACAAGTCATTGGAAAGGAGAAATATTAAAATCACGTACCGATACACTAAGAGCAGTACATGTACTCGTTTATCACTTTGGTTTCCAATAACGAAAAATCGTACTGGTACGCTAAGTACCGTACCATAACTCACTGACCAAAATGGTCTTTTAGAATACCAAATACTTAGAAAAATAATATTTCCATTTAAGATGATTGACTTATAAATATTTGTATCTTTAAAAGATGTCAATTTAGTTCGAATGCTTATCTCTTGTGAGTAATTTCAAATACCTTAAAATTTATTTATTTGCATAAAAGTCATTGTTATATCAAAATCAAAACATAGGTTTAACATATATCTTTAGAGAACAAAAATTACATGCTCACATATCAGAGTTCTGTTAAGTTAGAGATCATCAAGTTAACAAGCTTCGATTTTAATAGAATACTAATGCAAAAGAATTTTGTCATATGTGTTGCTAATTATAGATTGAATAGAAAGATCACTTTAGTTATTTTGTGACAATAAATATATATTCATTTATTCTATAAACACTAAGAACACTTCAAAAATTAAAGTACATAAATATTAAGTTCCTAGCTATTAAAGAAAATTTAGAGTAGTTGTGTATTTATAGAGCATGTTGGTACAAACTTCATAATTGCGTGCTTATTAAGAAACTATCACATGAGACCTTTCATGAGCACACTACTCATGTGGGTGTAATGTTATTTAAGGATATTTAATTTTAGTGGGAGTTTATAATTTTGAAAAATTCTCATTCGTTTTAGTCACAATTTTAGTTGTTCTAGTTTATAGAAGTTTAAGATTGTTTTCTGCAGAAATAAAATTCTTTTAGTTTATGCAAACTTTGATTTCAATAAAGTTTGATTTGGGTAAACCTTAGAAGTTTTATTTGTTGAAAGGGACTAAGGTTTAGGAAGACCAAATGAAAATAGGCATGTTCGTTCATATTTCATGTAATTTTTTATACTATGCAACCATGATTGATCTATGTCATTTGACTATATTTGTATATGTGGGTTTAGTCATGATTGACATGGCGAAGACTGCTTTGATCCTATATGGATATAGTTGATGGATGAAATTGTTATAGAATATCTATTATATATAGCAAATTTTGAGCTACATGCATAATGTATGATGTTATTATAAAGTATGACACAAAATTAAGTGACCAATTATGTTAGACGTGTCATGTGTATTAAAGTGTCATGAAAAAGTGTAGATACCATAAGACGTATTTATAATTTAATGAGGAGCAGAGTTATAAATATTTAATAGTTGATTTAATAATCAATTATATATAGAGGTAGTGGTCCCAAGAAATATGTTAACTTGTTTTTTCTCTCATTCCCCGTCAGAGAGTTTTACGTCACAAAATAACATATTTTCTTGGAAGATCAATACCAAAAATTAAGGTTTTTAACATCAAGATTCGAGGTTTTCAGTTTACAGATATATTCAGGTACGCTTTCGCATCTAGTATTTTATTTTTGGTGATTTAACATGATAAATCCGATTTAGATTTTATATTAATTTATGGTTTAGTTATAACAAAAATGAATTTGAATATGTTCTAAGTCAATTTGACTGCTTGGAAGCAATTAAACCCTTGGGGGAGTCGTCTGCCAACTCCAATATGATCTTTCTTGTTCGTGCAATTGATGGGCCTCGAAAGAAAAGTTGGGCAGCTGACTTATCATGGGTACCACGTGAAGGCAACATGCCTACAGCATACCATGGTAACGTTCGTTGTGCCTCCCGCTAGACTGAACCCATTATTAGATAAAGAATTATTAGAAGGGAAAATATATAATGCACTGTTAGTGAAAATATTTTGTTTCCATAAACGTCCTAATTTCAGGAGTTAATGGTCTAATTAAAGGTTTTAAGTTTAAGACTTTAGAATTTAGGGCATGTTATTAGAATTTAGAGTTTAGGATAGGATTTAGATATTAGAGATTAAGTTTTAAGGTTTAGGGTAATATGTTAGATATTTAGATTTTTATTTATAACCCTTAAAATTTAACCTTAAACTCTAAATTCAAACCACAATCTCTAAATTTTAATCACGTAAACTTAAACCCTAAATTATAAACCATAAATTGAATCCCTAACTCTTGGAAATAAAATCTTTTCATCAGTAGTGTATGGTATAATTACCCTGGTTAGAATTGTATATTAGTATCGATCATTAGATGTTATTTTCTCTTTCCAAGTCAAAAAATGATTTAGCTGATTGACCCAATCCAATTCAATAAAATCGATTCAACTAAGTATATTTTGATTTTGAGCCACATGGAAATATTGGTTAATTACCATCAAATTTAATGTTCTTAAAATATTTATATCAAAACTTCAGTTAAAAATATTATCCAAAGCCCATATTCACTCTTTAAAGCCTAAATCAAAACAAATATTATACCCATTGTTCAAATCAAAACCTAAACCCAAATTATAATCATACGAAACCTAGATCCATAAACACTATATAATTAAATTTGTAAAATTAATTGAAATCCAATTAAAAAACTAATGTATGGTTTTATATTTATAATTTTCTTAAACTTATCTCACTTTATAATTTGAAATAAATGGTTTTAATATAAAATGTTTTTTTTTTTCACCGACAACATGAATGTGACAGAAATTGATTATTAGTTATTGTTATTGGTAGTAAATTTTTAGTATAGTCATATAATATTTATTAATACATTTCATTACATCAATTATTTCTTTTGTTTATATTTAGCTCTAGTTTGAGCATTCCAAGGATCATTTTTTCTAGAGTATAAACTTTCTGTGCTTGGATCGTTATAGGCTCAAACTTTTTCTTATTCGGATCAGCTCGGGATATAGTTAGCACGAGCAGGCTTCCGTGTTCAAACTTGTTTTTGTTAGCTCTACTAATTGGTACTGAAACTTGATTTCGATAATATATTTTGGTATTTGAACTTCACTTCTATCACACATTCCGTCACATTTTATTGATTATAATAAAGCTAAGATCATATACAATAACAGAAGACGTAAGTAATGATTGAACCCTGTAAAAAAATACGTAAGTATCAATTAAAAATCAAGTACAAGTACCAAATAATAATTAAAAATGTTGTTTATGGCATCATCAGCACTCAGCAGGTCATGCTAATGGTCGGATTCTAAACTACTGGTCACGGGGGGGACCTCTTCGATTTTCTACATTTTACTTCTTTTTTGCACACTTCACATTATTTTCAGTATGTTGGTTTATACTAATCTCTACTTTACCAATTTTGCATGTTACCATGTTAGCATAAAAGCTATATTTGTTTTTTACACTTCTCATGTATACTCCACGAAAAATACAACATTTCAAATCTTGAATTGAATTACTGAAACTAAGAAGGTGAATTCTAATAGAGATCTTCATAGTGCTAGTAGCTCTACCTCCTCGCTAGGTTCAAGCAACCTGAACATGAATAATGTCTTGATAAGTAGTAGACAGAACTAAATGATCCGAAATCATCAGTGTGTTTCTTCCATAAAGCTAGAAAGAAGGCTCCAATTTCTAACAAAAACGCCTTTTTCCCGTCCTTGATTCATGCATCTAGGTTTAAAAGATCCATATTGGGTGCGAAATTAGCGATAGAACAAGTAAGAGCACGATGGACGTCAAGCTTGTGTCGACTATACAATCAAATGAAGCTATCGATTCATCAGTCGTGGTAAATGGAGGGGTCAGTCCAGGGCTATTTAGTCCAGTACTGCCATCACTGCCGGTGAGTGGCGAACTAGTCGTAGTTGTTGGTGGGTTCGGGTTGTTTGGCAGTGTTGTTGGTGTGGTTGGGGTAGCTATCCCTCCTGCGGTGCTGGAAATTTCATAACACAAGCTGTTAAATCATATGAAGAGCAGAGACAAAAACAACAAATAATGCCATGGGTCGATCAGGATTCTTGGGAACTATTCTAGTCGATGTTCATCAAAGGAAAGGGCCAATGTTTGTGGGGAACTATTAGCTTTGGGTAGTCTAAAACTAAGATCAAATAATGGTCCTAAGAAAGGACTGCTTGTGGAAAAAAGGAAAAGTAGAATGTTTCCCTTTTACTTTTACCGACCATAAAGAGGCTGAGCAGAAAGAAAAAAACTAGTCCAAAAGTAGACCAAATTGCTCATTTTCCATTGGTATTTCCTTATAACAAAGTAGAGAAACATGCTGGAAAAGAGAAGCAAATTCTAGAAATATTGAGACAGTGTCCCAACACACGATTCCTATGTTGCTCCAATGAATACATATTCGAAAATAGCCATGTTAGACACATGCTGGTATCCGATAGTATTTACCCGTGTGCAGATAACATAGGAAAACCCACCTTATTTGGTTTGATTATTTGAATATTTAACAAATATTTCTTTTAATTTCCATACAAAGAATTATCATCACCATCTTTGTAAAAATGTTCTATTTCTAGCCACTAGTGTATATGATGCACAAGAAAAAGGTGGATTGAGGTTTAGCTTTTAGGGTGTAGGGCAGTGGCAGATCTATGTGTATTGTAGGGTGGGCTAATGTCCAACTTAAACTTTTTAAAATTCACACATTTTATTTTAATTTTCTAATATTTTATTAATTAGTCCTTGAATTTTTCTAATCTTTATACTTGTGCCCACCCTGAAATTTTGAGATTTTATAAGTGCTCACCCTAAAAAATATTTCTCGATCTACTAGTACAGTAGGGTTTAGTTTTAATGATTTATGGTTTAGAGTTTATCATTTAGGGTTAGAGTTTAATGTTTAAATTTGTTAGTATTAGGACATACATAGGTCACCATTAGGGACAAAGGATGTTTGTTTTGGGGACAATCTATGAATAAAAATCCTTTGTTTTTTTTAATGCCCATATTTATCCCCACACTAAAAATTAACTTTAGGGTTTAAGGTATGATTTATGGTTAGGGTATAGAGAATTTCTATGTTGCACTAATACGGATATAGAAATCGGGACGGGAACAAGAAAATGCAATTTTTAAAATTATAGAGTGCGGGTACGACAAGGGCACGGCATATAAAATATATTTTAAAATTTTAAAGAGATATAAAAAAGTATAAATATTCTTTAAAGTTTATACTACATTCTAAATAGATATAAAAATATCATAAATATTTAAACTAATTGATCTGACATTAAACCAAAAAAAAACCCAGATCAATTGATGCCTCAAATTCACAAACATTCTACCCTAAAAAGCCTCAACAAAAATACGAAGCAATCCAGGGAAAGTAATTGAAATTTTAACATTTCAAATATTAGAATCATATCTAATTAAAATTCTTTAAAATTAAACTTTTCATCATACTAAATGCACCAACAATCCGTTCTTTGTTCTATATTCTCAGTTGTAATGTATGGTAAATTCAAGAAGTTGAAACTGTAGTAAATTTATAAACAATATTATATCCAAAACAAAATAATATAAACAATACAAGTTGGGACAAAACAAGAAAGGATGGGCATTCGCATGGTGCTTTACTTCATCCTGCAGCTACCACCATGGCTTGTACGACAAACAACATCGTTCCAAGTGGTAAATTGAAAGCAATCCAAAATGAAAGGGGAAAATAAAAATTCAAAACGAAAAAAAATCAGAAAAAATTCAAAATTCAAAACAACTCTCACATTCTCAGTTTATTTATCCAAAATTAAAATTTAGACAAATAATAGAAAAATTCAAAACGAAAGGGAAAATAGAAAAAAAAGCCAGAAATATATAAAATAGATGAAGAAAAGAAATAGGAGAAGACTTACCTGTTAAAATTAAAATCTGAGAATGTGAGAATGTGAGTCTATAGACAGACTCGGGCTGCATAGTTGTCATAAGCTTATTTATTAAAAAGAGAATTATGCTAAAGGTAAAAAATAACTCTGGCTACGCATCACATGTCGTTCCTGAAATGTCCCCATACGTTCATCGGACATCTCTAACAAATTTCAGCCGTACCCATTCGTCGTGGGACGTCTCCGGTACGTACTCCAGCCGTACCCGTACTGAGGACGTATCGGGTACTTGAAACGACACTAAAATGTACTCGTGCTTCCCAGGGGAATTAGGTAAGGTGTATCTTTTAGGGATATGGTATAGGGTTTAGGACTTAAAATTTAAATTTTTTATTGTTGAGGCATAAAAAAAACACCGAAAATGGGTAGAAGAGTTTTTATCCACAATCTAGTACTCTTTTAGACGGATAGAAATCGCCTGCACCCAAACTATGTCTCTTTTGGTGCCCCACTTAAAAAAGTGGGTTTAAGGTTTATGGTTAAAGTTTAGAGAATTAGGGATATGATGTATTTTTAGGGGTAGAGTTTAAGGTTTAGGGTGTCGAGTTTAGGGTTAAGGTTTAAAATTTAAATTTTTTTAGTGTAGGGTATAAAAAAAGTATGATTAGGTAGGAGATGATTTTTGTTCCTTCTAGACATGTAGTTATTGTATCAAATAAAATACAACATAAAAGCATTGAGCTAGTACATGAATCTTTTATTTTCTCCTAATAAAATGACAAAGCTCCAAGAAAACGGTTAAGGTATCCCAGCTATAGGAGCAATAGACATGTAACTTGTAAGTGCTAGTGCATGATTTACACATGGATAGCAAAGATTTATTACTCACTAATATTTGCATCAAGAGAAAATCCTGAGGTTCAAGCTCAAAAAGGCAAGCCAATAATTTGTTCAATATTATCTTCCATGCAACGCATGCATGTATATGAATGGTGTATGTATACATGTGCATATTCCATGGATAAACTATTCAGAAACACTATATGTTTAATCTATTAAATTAAAAATAAAATCTAATAATATCATGAAAATAAAAGTAAAAAATCAAAATATAGTGCCATAAATAACTCTTCCTATCATAACTTGTTCATTAACATTGAAAGTTGAGTTTTTGACCAACAAGAAAGAGCATCTTGACCATACCCAACGGCTAAAAGGAAAGAGCTGGTCCCATTAAAACATGACGCAGCTAAAACAGAACAGGCAAAGCGAGGAACCCAAGGCATTGAAACAAGTAACCACTAACAAGACAGGCATTGCTCATTGAAAATATCAACGGTTACAGATCAAGATGCCATGCAGAAAGACACGTGTCGTACATCTAACGAATTGCAGAATCACAAGGAAAAAAAGCTGACTGTACTAGAATTTCACAGGACACAGGCATTGCTCATTAAAATACAAAGCCAATAATTTATTCATTTCACTCAGACTACTAATATTAGCATTAGTGGCTGTATGTAGAAAAAAAATCAGTAGAATTTGTGGAGCAGGAGGAGGGAAAAACATGCGTACCTTTGAGAAGCTGGGTACATACAAGATCCATAACCTACAAAAAAGAAACAAGATAAACAAAAACCCAGTTTTAAGAATACTCAGAAAATGAAGGAAAAGAAAGTGATGAAGAACAAACTGGGATCAGTTTTAGCAACAGTGGCAGTGCCAGCAAAGTCACAGGAACCAGGAGCCATTCCTCTACGTTGGTAATAGCTATTGAAAGCATAAGAAGCATGAGCTTGGATGGTGTTGGGAAGGAAACAGAGCCCGTCTGACTGCAGAGGGGTGCAGTCAGCTCCGGAGCCGCATGCATAGTTGAGTGCGGTTTGAAGAGCGTTGAAGCTTGCATCACTCCTGGCAACGCACCAGCTTGCTCCTTCAACAACTCCAAAAGTTGTTAAGAGCAAGGAGAGGAAGAACAATGGAAGCTTTAAGACTGGTAGTGCCATGAAGGACAGCTAACTAAGAAGGTAAAGCAAGAGAGAGATGGAAAGAGGAGAGGAAGGGGAAAAACAGAGAGGGAGTGGGGAAGAGTTCTTTATTTTCTTATCTTTTCTTTTTAGTATGCTTTTATTTATAAATATAATGAAGTTTACGTAATACTATGAATTATATTAATATACTAAAATGTACCTACGAATATAATATTTTAACACGATTATCAGCATTGATTAAATGGATAAAAATGTACTCTCTTTTCATGGCCTAAAGCTAAAAAACTTAAATTCTAAGCTTTAAACATAAATTCTAAATCGTAAACTTAAATTCTAAACTATAAAAAATATATTAAAATGTATCTACGTATATAATATTTTAACACAATTATTATTTTTGAACGTTACTTGTTAGTAATTGGGAACAAGCAATTTTTAAAAAGCAGTTAACTCGTTTCGGTACACCTTAGGGTCGTTTCGATACGGATCTTGGCAGTAGCTCAAGTGAAAAAATTGCATCGGTACAACCAAAGACGTTTTGATACGACCCCTATATTGTTACGATACGTGTTCCCGCATTTTGATACGCCCCTATTTATTACTTGCAACGACTCTTTCTGTTTTGAGACAAGGATCGGTACGGGCCTTCGTGTTTCGATACGGGCAGGAACAAAAGTGCATTTATAGTAAAAAATAAAGGCTCCAACATCTCTATTGATGACCTCAAAAACCCTAACGGCTAGAAATCAATGCAATGTATAAATACAATCCTCAAAAGCTTCAATAACAACTATTGAACCTAAAAGCAATATCCAAGCACTCAAATCCGAACCTTAGCACTTATTGTCAAATTCTTGTACCAAACTCCTTGAGTTCTTATTGTAAATCAAATTTGAGAGTTTGAGGAGTGTTTGTAAATCAATTGGGCTATATTTAAATTGTGAGAGATCAATTGTAATAGTCAATATTCTTCTTTGTAAAGTGAGAGTCTTATGGTTCAATCTTTGGGTAGAAAGATTGAACATTTGTAAAGGTTGTCTCCTTAACCTAGAAAAGGGGAAGAAAAAATTAGTGGAGAGTTTGTTGAAAATCCTTAGTGGGAGCTAAGGTAGTGGATGTAGAGTTTGTTTAGAAGCTTGAAATACTATAAGTGTTTTGTCTATTATTTTTACTTGTTCTTTTTGCTCCCTCCAATTTTTAAAGTGCAAATTCACCCCATCTTGGCCATATCGGTTAATTTGATCCACTCAACAATTGGTATTAGAGTCTACCTCTTTGAAGGCTTTACAACCACAAGAGAAGATCCTAAAAGAGTGTTGATCAACATTTAAGTCAAGCCATGACATCTACCTCCGGGCCAAGCATGTACGAGTCTCAATTTATTACCAAACCACCATTCTTCAATGGGGGATAACTAATCCATATTGGAAGAACCGAATGTGCCTCTTCATCAATTCAAATGATTACACCATATGGAATGTGGTAGAAGATGGACCAATCATTCCCATGAAAAGATATGAAGAAGGAAGGCTTGTTCCAAAGAAGAAGGTGGAGATGAGTCAATAGGATAGAAAGAAATTGCAAGTAAATGACAAAGTCTTGCACATGCTATTTTGCTCACTCGGACCGGACATCTACTCCAAAGTGTCCTCGATCACAAGTGCTAAAGAAGTGTGAGACACTCTTGAGACCACATACGAAGGAACAAACGATGTAAAGGAGACGAAGATCGGGATCCTCAATCTTAGTTACGAGAACTTCAAGATGAAGGTCGATGAGACCGTAACAAAGATGTTTGATCGCTTCTCCGTCATTGTAAATGGTTTAAAGGGCTTCAGAGAGATCATCCCCGAAAACAAATTAGTTTGGAAGCTTCTCTACTCATTTCTCGAATCATGGGATGGGAAGAGAACAACAATCATCAAGGCAAAGAATTTGAAGACCTTGAAGCTCGATGAGTTGCTAGGATCTCTCCTTACTCATGAGATCATGAAACAAGGGAGAGAAGAAGAGAAGAGAAAAGAAGAAAGAAGAGTAGTCAAGCAAGAGGTAGAAAAGAAGAAGCAAGGAGTAGCTCTCAAAGCCTCTCTGCCACAAGAGGAGAGCACTTCTAGTGAGGAAGAAGAGTTTGAAGAATTAGCTATGATAGCTAAAAGATTCTCAAGGTTCATGAAGTCCAATCGTGTAGAAATTTTTCAAGAAGAAGAGACTTTAAGAACAAGAACAAAGAAGAAGAAAAGACCAACTCATTTGCTATGAGTGCAAGAAGCCGGGTGGAGAAGAAGTGTAATAGTCCAATCGATTGTCCTTAACTAAAGAAGATGAGCCTTGAGAGAAGAAGTGCTTTGAGAAGAATAAGAAGCTCAAGGCTCAAGTAGCAACTTGGAGTGATGAGGAGTCATCATCCGAGGATGAGGAGCATGAAGTGGCTAACCTTTGCCTCGTGACCCTTGAGAAGAAATCGATGGTAAACTCAAACTCATCATCTCTTACTTATGTTGAACTATATGATGCCTATGATGAGTTGCAAGATGTTTACGATGAATTGGTTGAGAAATTGTTAGGCTCATTATGCTCTATTTCCTTCAACCGATTTAGCTCGCCAAGGTCGGAGAAGATTGATTTTTGGGTGGAAGTTTTAGGAGCAAAAAATTAGACAATGGACACAAGGATTTATAGTGGTTCGACCTTATAACAAGCACCTACATCCACTACCTAAGCTTCCCACTAAGGATTTCAACAAATTCACTCTTGAATTTCTTCCCATTTTCCAGGCTAAGGAAGCAACCTTTACACATTCAAAGCTTTCTAACCCAAAGCTTGAGTAAACCCTCTTTACAAGTGAAATTAGAGCAAACTTGAAATCCCTCACTAGGTAGATAGTTTGCAATCTTAAGCTCACTCACCCAAACCTAAACACTTGAGAAAATTTGACAATTTAGGCTCACAAGTGTTGTCTATACAAGGAATATACAATAAAGGCCCTAAAGACAAATTGACATCATAATGTTGTTGACAATTGAAGCATTAACCTATCCTTGATGCTTGGAGGTCCCTTTTATACTCACAATTGAGTTTGTAGCCGTTAAGGACCGTTGGGGTTGAATTGGAGCCATTGGAGACTTTATTTCCCACCATAAATGCAGTTCTAGTGATGTCCGTATCGGAACACACGAGCCCGTATCAGAACGCCCTTCTTCAGAACTAGCCGTTGAGCAGCATTTAAAAGACCGTTGGGAAAATATGACCGTTAGGGAGGTTTTGACCGTTACCCGTATCGAAATGTAAAAAGCTATTTCGAAACAGCACTGCACCGTATCGTAACGGGCAAGCCTTGTTTCGGTACGCGTTTTGGCAGTTTCAAATCGTATCGATACAGATTGGCCCTATATCAAAACGTGTACCTTAAGGACACTGGTTTGGCAACTTAAAAACATTTCAAACATTGCCAAAACCTTTTTAAAACATGCTCAAACATAATTTCAAGTTGTTTGGACATAAAAGCATTTTTGAAATCTTTCCAATTTAGTCCAAAACTATTTTCCAATTATTATATCAAAACATTAGTTCTACAATCTCATCTTTTTTGATATAATAAAACCAATCTTGAAAAATTGTTTGGGATTCTCCCTCTTAGTGAAATAAGTTTTGAATAAGAGAATTAAGATTCAAAATCAATTAAAGCTCCCCCTTATTCATTTGAAAATTCAAAATTTCCAAAACATTCTCCCCTTTTTGTTATATCAAAAATGGTTCAAAACTATGTTTGAAAACTTTGAAGTCCATAACAATGGAGAGTAAAAAAAATTGACGAAAATAATATTTTTAAAAATGGCTCCCCATACTCAAAACATCAAATATTGTTAGTTCAACACATGATAATCTAGTTGAATTAAAAATAAATCAAATTAAACAAATAAAACAACTATATTTTACCAACACTTGAACTTCAAGGGAGGATGTGAAGCCTTCATTCTTCAAGTGTTCTTCCTTGTTTGTATGAAGCTCCCCCTCAAATTTAGACTTGTTGATCAATCTCCATCACACATAAACAAGATAATTAAGTAATTTTTGGTATCCAAATTGCTTTGGATCCATAGACATTAGTAGCAGAAAACTTAGTCCCCTTAGGAATCTTTTTTTTAATTTCATCCTTTTTAGTTGAAGTACTTAGTCATTTTGGGATCCAAATACTTATAAAATATTTTCCATTTATAAGTCTAAGGGCACTAGATTGTCTTTGGTAAAAGTTTTATTTTCTAAAATTATTTTTCTTTTCAAGCTCTTTGGAAATCAAATCTTTTTCCTTCTTAAAATCATCTACCTCTCTTTAATGATCATTTTCAATCGTTTGAAGAAAATTTTGTAAGTCTAAAACTTTAAGCTCAAAATCTTTAAGTTGTGCTTCAAACTCTAGATTTGTTTTGGAAAGCAAATCATTTTTCCTTTTTTCAATTTTGAAACCAACTTTTTGTTCTTTGAAAAAGATGCCTTAAATTCCAAAAGCAAATCATCATAGGCATCTTGTAACTCATTAAAGGTATATGGATTAGAAATAGATGAGAAGTTACCTCCCCCTCATTGAGGGCCATGAAGCATAAGTGGGCTACCTCATCATCGGTGGAGTCTTCATCACTCCATGTCGCCACATATGTTTTCTTTGAAGATGATCCCTTTTTGTTGGACTTATGGGAATCCTTTATCTTCTTCTTCGATTCATGCTTAGAATTCTTCAACTCGCTCTTCATGAACCGGGTGAATTTCTTGAAGAGATGAACCATCTCTTCATCTTCACTTTCCTTCTCGCTCAAATAATCGTGTTGGCATGTGGAGGATTTAAGAGAAACGTGTAGAACTAATGTTTTGATATAATAATTGAAAAATGTTTTGGACTGATTTAAAAAGTATTTAAAACAAACTTCCAAAGTCCAAATATCTTGAAAAAATTTTTAGGGATGTTTTTAAAAAGGTTTTACATGTTTTTCAAAGCCAAACTTCACAAAACTGTCCAGGTGTTTCGAAACACCTTAGGGCGTTTCAAATGTAACGCCCCGGTTTTGGGCTTAGAAGTTTTGGGCGTTGACCGGTTTGGTCAAAGTCCTGTTCGAATATAAAGAGGTGAAATTAGGAAAGCCTAGTTCGGGTTGCATTAAAAATATGGAAAAATGTTCTAAAATCATCTTTTAATATAATTAAGTGAACTGTGAAATCAATTTTGAAAAATGGGTTTTGGAAGTATGACATTTTGGCTAGTGACCAAAATGTAAATTTCGAAAGTTTGGTGACTGTTTTATAAAGAGTTGAAACTTTGAATCCTTAAGGAGCTATTAATCTAAAGATGATTTCTCCAGATTTTTCTAAGATATTTTAAGTCTAAAATCTGATTTTAAAGGTTATTAAAATTGGAGGGAAGCCATTTTGGCTATTTTTGGATTTTATAACCAACTTTGCTAAACTTTCTTTCTCTCATTTTCTCTCAAACCAAACACTACTTTTCCAGAGAATTTGATCTGATTTCTTCACCTAAATCCCTCCATTCAACTCTCATTTGATTCCAAATCATTGTATCTTCAAACCTCTTCAATTGCTAAGTATTTCAACAAGGATTTTCATTCCAAAAAGTGGAGAAACACAAGTTTGGAGGTAAGAACGTCCTTCTCCTCTAAACTATCAGTTCTTTACTGAAATTCCCAAGTTCTCAACTCTTAATTGATGTTTAATTAAAGGCTTTTGAGTTTGGAATTGGATCTTGGCTTATAATGCAAGATTTGATGATTTTTCATGATTTTCGTTAGATCTAATTAATCTGTGATTTGAGATGTGTTTTTGATGTTAAATGAACTCTAAATTGATAAGGAAATGAGTTTTGATTGATGCAATCCCGGATAGGTTGAGTTTCCTAAGTTTAGCTTATGTTTCTTGGATGTTTTTGTGGTGATCTTGTGGATCTGTTGTTGCTGGAGGTATAAGGATGTTTGTAGGTTGTTTTTAGATGTTTTATGGTGATGATGGATGTTAGGTTTTGCTGGTTTATGGCTGGGCTTTGTTGAGAAGTGGTTTTGATGCAATTTCGGTTGTGTTTGGTGGCCGAAATTGGAGTGGGAATGAGAGCAGCGAGTTTGAGTGCTTTCATTGAAGCTTTTGATGCTTGATGATGCATTAAACCTCTGCTTTAATGTGTTTAATCAGGGGAGGCATCTTTGGATCCAAGAGTTGTTGATCCGGAAGCTTGATTTCGTGCTTCGGCAAGTGGCGAAGTGGAACCGGTGAGTGAAATTGGGTTTTCGGCTTTGAAACCAATGTCTTGGGAGCTTAGTTTAAGTCTAAACAACTTTGCTAAGCTCGAGCGTAAGTTTTCGGAATTTCTCTCTAGTGGTGGCCATGATTTTGTTGTGATGCGAAATGATAATTTGCATGTTTTACATACTGTTTTGGAAGCATGTTTTAGCATGGTTTTTGCTGATGATGTAAGCCATATGTTGAAGGTAACTCTAGGTAGGAGTTCCTTGCTTTTGTACATTGAAATGATGTGGTTTAATGCTTTTAAATGCATGATGAATATGGCTTGGTTTTATGCTTTAAAACAGTGATGTAAGTGATGAAAATGATGTATATTGGCAAGTGAGGTTTTAAAATGTTAAGGTCACTAAGGTGGTTAAAAGTCCTTGAGTGAGCCTTGTTACTTATGAACATCAAGGTGGTTAAAAGTCCTTGGATGGTTCATGTTGTGGACACTAAGGTGGTTAAAAGTCCTTAGGTGATCCTTTTCTATGGTGTTTAAAAGTCCATAGGCCAAGGTGTTTAAAAGTCCTTGGGATCAAGGTGTTTAAAAGTCCTTGATGAGTTACATTTCATGGTGTTTAAAAGTCCATGGCCAAGGTGTTTAAAAGTCCTTGGGATCAAGGTGTTTAAAAGTCCTTGATGTGATGCATTCTATGGTGTTTAAAAGTCCATAGGCCAAGGTGTTTAAAAGTCCTTGGGGCCAAGGTGTTTAAAAGTCCTTGGGGTGAAAGTTGATAAACTTGTTTTTAAAGAAATGGAATTTATCACTTGTGGCCAATATGACATGTTATGATTTGATGCATTAGATGCATGTTTAAGTATGCTTTTGAGCATGTGTAAATGATGGTTTGAAGCATGATTTATAAAGTGTTTTATAAATGCATTATTGAATGGTTTAAATGAGCATTCCTCACTAAGCTTTTGCTTACGCTCTCTTCGTTTTCCTTAATTCAATAATGCAGAGCATTAGAGACCTTTTGAGGGCAGCAAGAAGGGCAAGAATTCAAGTGCAAGTAAAGCTCAATGTATGGAAGGTTTTTGTTAAACATTTTAGCTTTTGGGTGATTTGGCAATGGGGAAACCATGTGTATGTTTTGGGAGGTGTTTTGTACTCCCTAAGTATGTTTATTGATGTTAAGATTGTTGGTCTTTGGATTGGATCTTTATATGCTTGTTTTGTAAGTTTGGTGCTTGAATATCTAGCTTGTGTAGGAAGCATGCCTATAGAATTGGGGCTTTTTGCATATGATGATGTTTGGTTGAATTGATGATGCTAATATGTTATATATATGTTGAATTGCATGCTGGTAAAGTTTGGTGACATTCGGAGCATGATTGGTTGAGTAATTGCATGTTTAAAGTGGAGTTTTGGAGCAATCTGGGCAGGGTGTTTCGGAACAGCACCTACCGTTTCGGAACGGGTGCCTTAATCGTGCCCAGGCGTCCGAAACGGGAGGGGCCGTTCTGAAACGGAAAGGTCACTGCCAGACCCCCGTTTCGAAACGGGCTATGCCTGTTTTGGAACGGCCCTGCGTTTCGGAACGGGCTGTCTCCCGTTTCGGAACGGTCGACCGTTGGGGGCTGACAGTGGCAGTTATGTGTTTTGAATTGTTTGCGTTTTGGTCCTGAAACTTGTTTGTTCAATTGTATGAGTTTGGGAAGTCTTTTTGAGCTGAAATTTTGCAGTGAAGCATGAAACATGATTAATTTCAAGTTGGTAACTTGAATTTGGATTAAGTCCTTATAATTATCAGAATTTACAATTTGGTCCCTAAAGTTGTAAATTGTTCAATTGAGTCCCTGTTCGATCTCTGATGTTTGTGATCTTTTGGTATGATGTTTGTGTGATCACAATTAGGCTTAATATGCATCTAGACAAGTTTTAAAAAGAAAAAAAAAGGTCGTTAATCAAGGTTGACTTTCGGGTTGACTTTGGTTTTCCCCGTGTGACTTTCTTAATTCGGGTCAACCGTCTAGGCCGGGTTAAGGGGATTACATTTGGTGGTATCAGAGCTGAGTTCTCGAGTAATTGGGAATGTTTGTATGCATGATTGAAGTATGTATGCTATGAATGCTTGTTGTTTGAAAGCATGTTCAGTGGTTTGAAATGTTGATGCAGTTGAGTTGTATGCTCTGATGTTGCATGTTGAGGGTACCCATTGCCAAACAAAAGCTAAAGGAAAGATGTTGTTTTGAAATGAAATTGAGCTTGAATACTTGGATTGCTTACCTTGCTGGGCCTGACTTTGTTTTATTTGTGTTGTGATTGCATGGTAAAAGTATGGCACCACGTAGAGAGTTAAGAGGTAATGCGAGAGCTACGGCTCCTAACGAGAATGAGAATGAAGAGCACACTGGTAGTGCTGTGTTACCCCCTCCTTCGCCTGGTGGTGGTGCTGGAGGTGCGAGAGCTGAAGCTGCAGCTGATGCTGGTGCTGGAGCTGCTGGACCAGAGGTTGGTCAGGGGCAAGCTATGCCTGATATGTCTGTTTTGGTACAAGCTATTGCGGGTGCTTTTCGAGCAGCAGTAGCTGGAGCTCAGGGAGCTGGGCATCAGGGAGATGCTGGAGTCAGATTGCCTTTGGAGCGTCTGCGCAGTCTTGGAGGGACTGAGTTTAGAGGTTTGTCAGCTGAGAGTTCTGAGGCTTGGCTGGAAAGTACCAAGCGTATCTTGGGTCAGATGAGTTGCACGGATGTGCAAAAGCTGGGCTGTGTTGTGTCCTTGCTGCAGGACGATGCTTATACATGGTGGACGACTATCATTTCTGGAATGGCTGAAGCTGATGTTACCTGGACATTCTTTCAGAATGTGTTTAAAAGAAGATATCTGGGAGTGAGATATCTGGATGAGAAAAAGCGGGAATTCATGTCTCTTACCCAAGGGAGCATGAGTGTAGCTGAGTACGAGGTACAGTTTGTATGGCTCAGTCAGTATGCACCGGAGCTGATACCTGATGAGAGGGCTAGGTGCGAGATGTTTCGTTACGGTCTTGTGACGGATGTTAAGATGTATTTGCTGGCCGCCGAGTATGTTGATTTTGATGTGTTGGTGGGCCGAGCAAAGGACGTTGAGATGAACCTGAGTTTGTCTGCTAAGGGTGCTGGCAAGCGAGCTGCTGAGTATAGTTCCGGTGGTGGACGGAACAAGAGGGGACGAGATCAGAAGTATCAGTCCTCAGCCAGGAGAGGTGGTGGTGCACCTGCTAGAGGAGGCAATGCTAGAGCTGATCCTAGTGCTTGTTGGATCTGTGGTTCCCGTGGTCACTTGAAGCGTGACTGTCCTCGTGCTGAGAGAGTGGCACAAGCTCCTGTTGCGGCTGCTGGTAACGGGTGCTGGAATTGTGGTTCTGCAGACCACATAAGGCGAGATTGTCCGAGGATGGCTGGTGAGCAGGTGCGTGCTCCTGTTGTTGTTGCACCACAGAGAGGTCGTGGGCGCGGCCGTGGTAATTTCCAGAGGAGAGAGGAAGGTGGCCGAGGGGTAGCTCATGTTGTAGCTATTCAGCCTGAAGGTGGAGGCCAAGCGAGGGTGTATGCTCAGAGAGAGGGCAGGAATGATGCAGATGTGATTGCAGGTACCTTTACTTTGCAGTCCTTGTCATTGCTTTCTTTGATTGATTCTGGATCTACGCATTCATATATTCTTCGTGAGCATGCTGAATTGCTTGGTTTGCCTGTTGAGTCTTTGGATGTTGGTGTTCGGGTCACTAGTTCTTTTGGTGAGACTGTTGTGACTCGAAAGTTGTATAGAAGGTGCCCTTTGGTTGTTCAAGAGCATGTTTTTCATGTTGATCTTATGGAGTTGCCCTTCTATGGTTTTGATGTGATCCTTGGTATGGATTGGCTTGCTGAGCATCGTGCTGTTGTGGATTGTGAGAATAAGCGTGTTTCGCTTAAGCTTGCGGATGATTATGAAGTTGTGGTGGTTGGTGAGAATGTGAAGTTTCTTGCCAATGTGGTATCTTCTTTGGAGGCGAGCAGGATGCTGAGGCAAGGTTGCGAAGCCTATCTAGCTTTTGTGATGAATCCTAGCTCTAAGGAGTTGAGGGTGCAAGATATCAGGGTTGTAAAGGAGTTTCCTGGTGTTTTTCCTGAGGAGTTGCCTGGTTTACCTCCTAACCGCGAGGTGGAGTTTGGAATTGAGCTGTATGAGAATACAACTCCTGTGTCCATTACTCTCTATAGAATGGCACCTAAGGAGCTGAAGGAGCTGAAGACGCAGTTGCAAGAGTTGCTTGATCGTGGTTTCATCCGGCCGAGTGTGTCACCTTGGGGAGCACCGGTCTTGTTTGTGAAGAAGAAGGATGGCACTATGAGAATGTGCATTGATTACCGTCAGCTGAACAAGTTGACTATCAAGAATCGGTATCCTTTGCCGAGGATTGATGATCTCTTTGATCAATTTCGGGGAGCTGCTGTGTTCTCTAAGATTGACTTGAGGTCAGGGTATTATCAGTTGAAGGTGAAGGATGTGGATGTGCCTAAGACAGCTTTCAGGACAAGGTATGGGCATTATGAGTTCCTTGTGATGCCGTTTGGGTTGACAAATGCTCCTGCTGCTTTCATGGACATGATGAATCGTGTGTTTCATGAATACCTGGACAAGTTTGTTGTGGTGTTCATTGATGATATCCTCGTGTACTCGCGTACTGAGGAGGAGCATGAAGAGCATTTGAGGATTGTTTTGCAAGCTTTGTTGGAGAATCAGCTTTATGCTAAGCTGAGCAAGTGTGAGTTCTGGTTAAGAGAGGTGGTTTTTCTTGGGCATGTGGTCTCAGCGGAGGGGATTCGTGTTGATCCTCAGAAGATTGAGGCGGTGATGAGCTGGAAGGTTCCTAAGTCTGTTCATGAGGTCCGTAGTTTCCTTGGTTTGGCGGGATACTACCGAAGGTTTGTGGATGGGTTTTCCAAGAGTGCTGCTCCTTTGACAAAGCTGTTGCAGAAGGATGTTAAGTATGAGTGGACAGAAGCGAGACAGCAGGCTTTTGAGAAGCTGAAGGCGGCTTTGACGCAAGCTCCTATCTTGATTCAGCCTGAATCAGGGAAAGAGTTTGTGGTTTACAGTGATGCATCCTATGTTGGTTTGGGGTGTGTGCTAATGCAGGAGGGTAAGGTGGTGGCTTATGCATCGCGGCAGTTGAAAGTGCATGAGCGCAATTACCCTACGCACGATATTGAGCTGGCTGCAGTGGTTTTTGCTCTGAAGATCTGGAGGCATTATCTGTATGGTGAGAAGTGTACTGTGTACACAGATCACAAGAGTTTGAGGTATCTGATGTCTCAGAAGGAGTTGAATCTTAGGCAGCGGCGTTGGTTGGAGTTGCTCAAGGATTATGATCTGACGATTGAGTATCATCCTGGAAAAGCTAATGTTGTTGCTGATGCCTTGAGTAGGAAGGTAGCTGTTGAGTTGAGAGCCATGTTTGCTAGCTTGAGCATATCGCGTGATGGTGGTCTTGTGGCTGAGTTGCATGTGAAGCCGTCTATGGTTCAGTTGATCAAGGATAAGCAGTTGTTGGATGATTCCTTGGTGTCTCATGTTCAGGATATCGCGGAGGGTAGACCTTCGGATTTCTGTTTCAATGATGATGGTGTGCTGTGTTTTGGGAGTCGGATAGTAGTGCCCAATGATGCTGAGTTGAGGCGTGCTATTCTGACTGAAGGTCATAGTAGTCCTTTTGCTATGCACCCTGGTAGTACTAAGATGTATCGTGATCTTCGTGATGAGTACTATTGGGTTGGTTTGAAGAAGGACGTTGCGGAGTTTGTGAGCAAGTGTTTGGTGTGTCAGCGAGTTAAGGCTGAGCATCAGTTTCCTTCTGGTTTGTTGCAACCGTTGAAAATCCCTGAATGGAAGTGGGAGAGGGTTACCATGGATTTTGTATCTGGTTTACCTTTGTCTCCATCGAAAAAGAATTCGGTCTGGGTGATTGTGGATCGCCTGACGAAGTGTGCACATTTCTTGCCTGTGCATACCACGTTTTCTTTGGATAGGTTGGCAGAGCTGTACATTGCTGAGATTGTGCGGCTGCATGGTGTGCCTAAGTCGATTGTGTCGGATAGGGATCCGAGGTTCACATCGCGGTTCTGGCAGTGTTTGCATCAAGCTCTGGGTACAAGGTTGCATTTCAGTACATCCTATCATCCTCAGTCGGATGGTCAGTCTGAGCGGGTTATCCAGATTTTGGAGGATATGTTGAGGTGCTGCGTGATTGAGTTCCAAGGTTCTTGGGAGAAGCATCTGCCTTTGGTTGAGTTTGCTTATAACAACAGTTATCAGGCGAGCATACAGATGGCACCTTATGAGGCTTTATACGGGAGGAAGTGTAGGACTCTTCTTTGTTGGGCTGAGACTGGTCAAAAGTTGGTTTCGATGCCGGCTTTGTTGAAAGGGACCACAGAGAAGGTAAAGCTCATTTGTGAACGGTTAAAGGCTGCTTCTGATCAGCAGAAATCTTACGCGGATTTGAAGCGTAAGGAGATAGAGTATGCGGTGGGTGACCGTGTGTTCTTGAAGGTTTCGCCTTGGAAGAAGGTGATGCGGTTTGGCCGGAAGGGCAAGTTGAGCCCTAGATACATTGGACCATATGAGGTGGTTGAGCGTGTGGGTCCTGTTGCGTATCGGTTGAGGTTACCTCAGGAGTTGGAGAAGATTCATGATGTGTTTCATGTTTCTATGCTCCGGAAGTATAGATCTGATCCTTCGCATGTGATGCCTGTGGAGGAAGTGGTTTTGAATCCGGATTTGACCTATGATGAGGAACCGGTGAAGGTTCTGGATTCGGATAGCAAGGTTCTTCGTGGCAAGACCATTGAGTTGGTGAAGGTGCTGTGGAAGCATCACGGTGTTGAGGAAGCCACGTGGGAGCGGAAGGAAGACATGCTGAAGCAGTTTCCTTATCTCTTTCCTTCAGGTAAATTTCTAGGACGAAATTTCTTAAGGGGGGGAGAGTTGTAACGCCCCGGTTTTGGGCTTAGAAGTTTTGGGCGTTGACCGGTTTGGTCAAAGTCCTGTTCGAATCTAAAGAGGTGAAATTAGGAAAGCCTAGTTCGGGTTGCATTAAAAATATGGAAAAATTTTCAAAAATCATCTTTTAATATAATTAAGTGAACTGTGAAATCAATTTTGAAAAATGGGTTTTGGAAGTATGACATTTTGGCTAGTGACCAAAATGTAAATTTCGAAAGTTTGGTGACTGTTTTATAAAGAGTTGAAACTTTGAATCCTTAAGGAGCTATTAATCCAAAGATGATTTCTCCAGATTTTTCTAAGATATTTTAAGTCTAAAATCTGATTTTAAAGGTTATTAAAATTGGAGGGAAGCCATTTTGGCTATTTTTGGATTTTGTAACCAACTTTGCTAAACTTTCTTTCTCTCATTTTCTCTCAAACCAAACACTACTTTTCCAGAGAATTTGATCTGATTTCTTCACCTAAATCCCTCCATTCAACTCTCATTTGATTCCAAATCATTGTATCTTCAAACCTCTTCAATTGCTAAGTGTTTCAACAAGGATTTTCATTCCAAAAAGTGGAGAAACACAAGTTTGGAGGTAAGAACGTCCTTCTCCTCTAAACTATCAGTTCTTTACTGAAATTCCCAAGTTCTCAACTCTTAATTGATGTTTAATTAAAGGCTTTTGAGTTTGGAATTGGATCTTGGCTTATAATGCAAGATTTGATGATTTTTCATGATTTTCGTTAGATCTGATTAATCTGTGATTTGAGATGTGTTTTTGATGTTAAATGAACTCTAAATTGATAAGGAAATGAGTTTTGATTGATGCAATCCCGGATAGGTTGAGTTTCCTAAGTTTAGCTTATGTTTCTTGGATGTTTTTGTGGTGATCTTGTGGATCTGTTGTTGCTGGAGGTATAAGGATGTTTGTAGGTTGTTTTTAGATGTTTTATGGTGATGATGGATGTTAGGTTTTGCTGGTTTATGGATGGGCTTTGTTGAGAAGTGGTTTTGATGCAATTTCGGTTGTGTTTGGTGGCCGAAATTGGAGTGGGAATGAGAGCAGCGAGTTTGAGTGCTTTCATTGAAGCTTTTGATGCTTGATGATGCATTAAACCTCTGCTTTAATGTGTTTAATCAGGGGAGGCATCTTTGGATCCAAGAGTTGTTGATTCGGAAGCTTGATTTCGTGCTTCGGCAAGTGGCGAAGTGGAATCGGTGAGTGAAATTGGGTTTTCGGCTTTGAAACCAATGTCTTGGGAGCTTAGTTTAAGTCTAAACAACTTTTCTAAGCTCGAGCGTAAGTTTTCAGAATTTCTCTCTAGTGGTGGCCATGATTTTGTTGTGATGCGAAATGATAATTTGCATGTTTTACATACTGTTTTGGAAGCATGTTTTAGCATGGTTTTTGCTGATGATGTAAGCCATATGTTGAAGGTAACTCTAGGTAGGAGTTCCTTGCTTTTGTACATTGAAATGATGTGGTTTAATGCTTTTAAATGCATGATGAATATGGCTTGGTTTTATGCTTTAAAACAGTGATGTAAGTGATGAAAATGATGTATATTGGCAAGTGAGGTTTTAAAATGTTAAGGTCACTAAGGTGGTTAAAAGTCCTTGAGTGAGCCTTGTTACTTATGAACATCAAGGTGGTTAAAAGTCCTTGGATGGTTCATGTTGTGGACACTAAGGTGGTTAAAAGTCCTTAGGTGATCCTTTTCTATGGTGTTTAAAAGTCCATAGGCCAAGGTGTTTAAAAGTCCTTGGGATCAAGGTGTTTAAAAGTCCTTGATGAGTTACATTTCATGGTGTTTAAAAGTCCATGGCCAAGGTGTTTAAAAGTCCTTGGGATCAAGGTGTTTAAAAGTCCTTGATGTGATGCATTCTATGGTGTTTAAAAGTCCATAGGCCAAGGTGTTTAAAAGTCCTTGGGGCCAAGGTGTTTAAAAGTCCTTGGGGTGAAAGTTGATAAACTTGTTTTTAAAGAAATGGAATTTATCACTTGTGGCCAATATGACATGTTATGATTTGATGCATGAGATGCATGTTTAAGTATGCTTTTGAGCATGTGTAAATGATGGTTTGAAGCATGATTTATAAAGTGTTTTATAAATGCATTATTGAATGGTTTAAATGAGCATTCCTCACTAAGCTTTTGCTTACGCTCTCTTCGTTTTCCTTAATTCAATAATGCAGAGCATTAGAGACCTTTTGAGGGCAGCAAGAAGGGCAAGAATTCAAGTGCAAGTAAAGCTCAATGTATGGAAGGTTTTTGTTAAACATTTTAGCTTTTGGGTGATTTGGCAATGGGGAAACCATGTGTATGTTTTGGGAGGTGTTTTGTACTCCCTAAGTATGTTTATTGATGTTAAGATTGTTGGTCTTTGGATTGGATCTTTATATGCTTGTTTTGTAAGTTTGGTGCTTGAATATCTAGCTTGTGTAGGAAGCATGCCTATAGAATTGGGGCTTTTTGCATATGATGATGTTTGGTTGAATTGATGATGCTAATATGTTATATATATGTTGAATTGCATGCTGGTAAAGTTTGGTGACATTCGGAGCATGATTGGTTGAGTAATTGCATGTTTAAAGTGGAGTTTTGGAGCAATCTGGGCAGGGTGTTTCGGAACAGCACCTACCGTTTCGGAACGGGTGCCTTAATCGTGCCCAGGCGTCCGAAACGGGAGGGGCCGTTCCGAAACGGAAAGGTCACTGCCAGACCCCCGTTTCGAAACGGGCTATGCCTGTTTCGGAACGGCCCCGCGTTTCGGAACGGGCTGTCTCCCGTTTCGGAACGGTCGACCGTTGGGGGCTGACAGTGGCAGTTATGTGTTTTGAATTGTTTGCGTTTTGGTCCTGAAACTTGTTTGTTCAATTGTATGAGTTTGGGAAGTCCTTTTGAGCTGAAATTTTGCAGTGAAGCATAAAACATGATTAATTTCAAGTTGGTAACTTCAATTTGGATTAAGTCCTTATAATTATCAGAATTTACAATTTGGTCCCTAAAGTTGTAAATTGTTCAATTGAGTCCCTGTTCGATCTCTGATGTTTGTGATCTTTGGTATGATGTTTGTGTGATCACAATTAGGCTTAATATGCATCTAGACAAGTTTTAAAAAGAAAAAAAAGGGTCGTTAATCAAGGTTGACTTTCGGGTTGACTTTGGTTTTCCCCGTGTGACTTTCTTAATTCGGGTCAACCGTCTAGGCCGGGTTAAGGGGGTTACATCGAAACAGGGGATTCCAGTAACAAAATCGTTTCGAAACTTGTTTCGAAACGGGCACTCCCTGGATAAGATTTTTGCCCAACGTTTCGAAACGGGCTCTGCCGTTTCGATACGCCTACGTGGCATTGACCACAACAGTCATAAACCCCAACGGCTATTTTCCCAACTAACTTTTAAATGCAGGCGTTTTGATACGGGCCTATAGCGTTTCGATACGGGTTTCGAAACGGAAAGGGGGTGTTTCGATACGGATGCCCTGACAGACTGCAACGGCTCTTTCGACTTAAAGGGTGTTTCGAAACGGGTTCGAGCGTTTCGAAACGGGGAGCTGCAGAACTGCATTTATGGTGGGAATTAAAGTCCTCAACAGCTCCAATTTGATCCCCACGGCTAGTAACGGCTACAAACTCAATTGGGAGTATAAAAGGGACCTCCAAGCATCAAGTAAAGGCTAATGCTCATATTGTCAAACATCAAATGATCAAGAATTGTCTTAGAGCTTAAATTGTCACTTATTGTATAGACAAACACTAGTGAGCCAAAATTGTCAAATTTGCTCAAGTGTTTTAGGTTTTGTGTGAATGCTTAATTGTGCAAACAAACACCTATTAGAGGGTTTTAAGTTTGCTTCTTGGTTCTCTTTGTAAGAGAGGGTTTCAATCAAGGCTTTGGGTAGAAAGCTTGATTGTGTGTAAGGGTTACCTCCTAAGCCTAGAAAAGGGGATGAATCAATAGTGGATTGATTGAGAAATCCTTAGTGGGGAGCTAAGGTAGTGGATGTAGACCTTGGTTAGAAGGTTGAACCACTATAAATCATTGCATTTATCTTCTTTTTAGCTTCCTAAACCCTAACACCCAAATATCCACCTCTCCACCACTTGGTGAGCAACATTGGTTGATCGAATCGAGCCCCTCTCAACTCAACTCTCAATACAAAATATAGCCCTTTTTCAAGCACTCAACCCAATTGAACAGATATGAATGGAAATTACAAAGTTCATAATTGGGGTTTACAGGAAATTTTGGGATTTTAGCACAATTGCTTGGATATGATGTTTGGATAATTCTTTGGAGAACAATAGTTGTTGCTGGAGCTTTTATAGGTCCCTTTTATACCTTCTCATTAAATTCTAGCTGTTGGGGTTGTTGCCTTCATTAAAATAGCCGTTGGGATGTTATCTTCCCTCCAAAAATAGAAAAGAGCTATTAGAGTGTAATAAATAGGCCGTACCGAAACAGACACGATCATTTTGATACGCTAAGAGCCTATTTCGAAACTCGTTTCGAAACATTTTGCTACTGTCAAAGCCTGTATCGAAATGGCTTAGAAGCGTTTCGATACGCCTTAACAATATTTTAAAATTCAGTTATAAAACTTCAACGGTCATATTTTAAACCCAAGTTTTAATTCCGTTTCAAAACGTTTGAGGTCGTTTCGATACCGCCGTATCGAAACGGTTCAAACCGTTCCGTTGTTCTTCTCCCGTTTCGAAACATGTTCCAAAATAGAGCTTAACAATTTAAAAACGTTTCGAAACGCCCAAATGTCGTTCCGAAACGGTGACTCGAAAATCACCGTTTTGGCTTGATAAACTCTTATAAAATATTTGACAATTTGAGGTTTTGACTTATACATTTTTCTTTAAACACATAGAGAGGTTTTGATGACTTAAAAAATCATTTTCTCCTTTTCAATTTAGTCCTTAAATCATTTGTTATATCAAAATTAATTTATTGGTTTCACACATCTAATCTTAAATATGTATTCCTTGGAGATGTAGAAACACTCCAGTCATTGTCTTTGTAACTCTGGACACAATACAAGAAGCTATTGATAAATATTCTTAAGCGCCACAAGCGTTCTGATATCAGGGGCATTATTCCATCCTTTTGCATGCACAAGATTAAGTTGGATGATGAGAATAAACATTCTATTGAATCGCAAAGAAGATTGAATGAAAAATGAAGGAAGTGGTCAAGAAGGAAATCCTTAAATGGTCCGACGCCAGTATTACCTATCCAATTTCTGATAGTACATGGGTGAGTTCAGTACATTGTGTCACTAAGAAAAGTGGTATCACTGTAGTCCGTAATAATGCCAAGGACTTGATTCCAACCTACATTCCTACTGATTGGCGTATTTGTATTGACTATAGGCATCTCAATGAAGCCACAAAGAAGGATCATTTTCTCTTCCTTTCATTGATCAGATGCTAGATCGACTCGCGGGAAAGTAGTACTATTTCTTCCTAGATGGATATTCTGGCTACAATCAAATTACTATAACATTTAAGGACCTGAAAAAGACTACTTTTACATGCTCGTTTGGGACATTTGCCTTCCATCGCATGCTTTTCGGCCTTTGCATCGCACTTGCCACATGTTAAAGGTGCATGATGGAAATATTCTCTGATTTGATTGACAACTCCCTTGAAATATTCATGGATGATTTCTCGGTGTATGAGAATAATTTCGACCATTGCTTCGACAATCTAGAGAAAGTATTGCAGCAATGTGAAAACACTAATCTGGTTCAAAACTGGGAAAAATGTCACTTCATGGTCACTGAAGGGATTGTGTTGGGCCACAGAATTTCGAAAGCTAGAATTGAGGTTGATAGAGCCAAAGTGGATGTAATTGAAAAACTACCACCTCCAACAAATGTGAAAGTTATTCTCAATTTTTTAGGCCATGTCGGGTTTTATAGGAGATCCATTCATGATTTCTTGAACATCACCAAACATCCATACTTATTGTTAGAGCAATGTAGGAAATTTGTTTTTGATGATGTATGTCTAGATGCATTCAATAAAATTAAAGCACAGCTTGTGAACGCACCGATTGTTGCCGCGCTCAACAGGGAGAAACTGTTTGAACTTATATGCGACGCTAGTGATTTCACCGTGGGCGCAGTTTTGGAACAACAAAAGGACAAGGTATTCTATTCAATCTAATATGGTAGTAAGACTCTAACTTAAGACCAAATGAATTATACTACTACTGAGAAAGAGTTATTACCAGTAATTTTTACCTTTAATAGGTTTCGTTCTTATCTTGTGGGTGCAGCAATTACAGTTTTCACTGATCATTATGCTTTTAGATACCTTTTCGTAAAGAAATATGCAAAACCTAGACTAATCTGCTGGATTTTATTGCTGCAAGAGTTCGATATTGAAATTAAAGACCAAAAGTGGTTAGAAAATCAAGTTGTCGATCAGCTTTCGAGGTCAGAAGCTGACAGCGAAGATGACAATAAGTTGCAAAATGTCAACGCATTCCTTGATGAAAAGCTTTTCTTTGTGAATGCAACATTGTGGTATGCTGATATAGTGAATTACTTGGTTTGTGGAAAGACTCATGTTGGTATTATTGGGCACAAAAAGGCTAGATTCCTTAGAGATGTTACGAAGTATTATTGGAGTGAACCTTACTTGTTCAAGGTTTGTAATGACAATATAATTCGACGCTGCATTTCAGAGGAAGAGATGAAATCTATCCTACACCATTGTCACAATGCTCCTTATTACGAGCATTTTGGTGGAATGAGAATGGCTACAAAAGTCCTCCAATCAAGATTTTATTGGCCGTCTTTGTTAAAAGATGCTCACGAGTTCGCTCAATGTTGTGACAGATGTCAACGCACCAGATCCATATCTAGAAGAAATGAGATGCCATAGCAACCAATAATGGAAATCAAGTTATTTAATGTTTGAGATTAGATTTTATAGGTCCTTTTTCTAATTCTTTTGGAAATCTATAAATTTTTGTTGCGATTGACTATGTGTCAAAGTGGATAGAAGTCGTTGCAGTGCCTAAAGATGATGCAAAGACAATATTGAAGTTCTTTCACAAACATATACTCACCCGTTTTGGAACACCAAAAGCATTGATCAGCGATCAGGGTAAATATATCCACTACAGCTAGGTGGTTTCTACGTAGAAACACTATGGAGTAAATCATATAATGGCTACAACATATCATCCTCAATCCAATGGACAAGAAGAAATATCTAATCGAGCAATTAAAAATGTTCTGGAAAAGTGGTGAACACCACTAGAAAAGATTGGTCCTCTCGTTTAGATGATGTGTTGCAGGCTAAATGTACTGCATAAAAAACTCCGTTGGGAATGTCACCATATCAACTTGTTTTTGGAAAATCTTCTCATTTGCCTGTTAACCTTGATTATGAGGTAGCAGGAAAGAAGAGCTGGTTAGACATTACTGAATTAGAGGAAATTTGATGCAACACTTATGAAAATGCCTCTATTTACAAGGACAAGAGTAAGCGGTGACATGATAAGATTATTTTGCACTGACAATTTGAAGTGGGACAATTGGTTTTACTATTCAACTCTAGACTGAAATTGCACCTAGAAAACTGAGATCACGATGGTGTGGACCTTTTGAAGTTGTTGAAGTATTCTAACACGTTCATGTCACAATCAAAGATTCAAAAGGGGGAATTCTTTTCAAAGTCAATGGCCAAAGACTTAAACTCTATTTTGGTGACTTTGATGTTGGAAATATTTAGACCATTAAATTGGTCGATTTTTTTGAATTTCTCTTTTTAATCTCTTTATTAGATTTAGATTTTACTTTCCTCATTATACATTTAATTTCCTTTATTTCCCTTCTTGCAGAATAAAATCTCTCAATTTCGTCGCTTCTCTAACAACTTGTACGATAGAAGGACTCATAAGATATGCATAAATTTTTTGGGGCAAATCGGGTAATTCTATTGCACCAATTTATCCCTAATAATCACAGCCTTTCATCACATGAGTGGGAAACACAATGAACGAGCATGATTTTTGCACGAAGATCAAGCCGTTGAAACTCATCACATCAAACGGTAACAATTATGCCTTTTCATTTTCCCTCTTTTCTTCTTCTTTATTAAGCAACTTGGTTTTTCATTGAATGTTCTTTGATTTCTTTGCTTTCTTTGAGTCTTCGAAGCTTAAAGGCTTGATTTTTTCTCTACAAATTCTTTCTTTTTCACCTTCTTCCTTATCATCCGTCATGGCCAAGACAAGAGTAGCCTGGAATTTTTTGAGGGAAACCCCTATTCAAGACATTTCTAGCTCTGAGTCAAGCCCTCAGTCGGAAGATCTAATTACTCTGGAAAGAGAATCTTGAGTATGGGGCTTTCCAAACTGGGATTATGGGTGAACGTTTTACAAAGCACATCTAGAAAAGAATAATCCACCCGAAGCAAGGAATCGAACACTCCGCTGATGAAGAACATGGGAAATCCATCCATACCACCATCGCACTTAAAAAATGGGGATGATTCTGCACTCACGCGGGCAACTACAACGCTCACTTTGTAAGAGAATTCTATACGAATATGTAAGAACCTTCTTAGAAATTTGTTTTTGTGAGATAACACTCTATTCCTCGGAGTGCTTCTTCTACTAACAAGTTATTTAATATTACTGTGAATGTGGATGAACATGCATTGTTTGTGGATGAGATGACTGATGAAAAACTTGTTCTTTTAGTTGAAGATTTGTGTGTAGCAGGTGTATTATGGTCGGGGACCAACGTTGGAAACTTTACCATGCTAAGGAAGTTTCTAACCATACCTACCATGATATAGTTTCAGTTTATCAACTCCAGGTTGCTACCTTCCACCCATAGCACAATTGTTCCTCTTGATAGAATGTGCTTGGTACATTCTATCATCAAAGGGGGGGGGGGGGGGAATTGATGTGGGGGGAAATCATTCACAAAGAGATTAAGGGGCTTTTTGAAAAGAAGATTGGTATATTGGCTTTCCCTTCTCAGATCATGCAGCTCTGTGCATCAAAGGGGTTAAAACCCCTGCAAAATGAAGATAAGACTACCAACAAAGAACCCATCAACAAGGTTGCCATAGAAAGGATGATTCGTGCATATGAAGTTCCTACACCAAGATTGGGTATTGCAAATAGGGAGGATAAGGGTAAAGCTAAAGTGGACGCTGCACCAGGAAATGTCCTGATGAGTGATGAAGTCTAGCATTTTTTTTTGAAAATCGAGGAAAAACTATATGTAGTGATGAGTAAACTGGGAGTTGTTGCGGCCACTGTACAATTAACTTTGTAAAAGGTTAACATTTTACACCCTTTTAATTAGGTTATTCTAAGAAATCAAGCATATTTCATCTCATTTCATAGCATATAAGTGCATTTAGCTCATGTAGTTGAATTTGGTGTTGCTTGTTATGTTTTCTTTGTTTATTTTCTTGAATGGTGCTATTTGGGAAGGTTTGGGTTGTTGTGGTGATGTGCAGGGAAATGAGGAGCAGAGCAGGGCAGAGGCAGAATGGTATAACATGTTGGATAGCATTTCTGGGTGCACTAGAGGACAAGGAGACGAGGACACTATACAACCTGACACGTGAACCAATCAGCTAGTTGTGAGCCCACATGCGAAGAGAATATTCCCTTAGCATTTAGGGCACAAAACCCTAGAAGCCCCCACTATATAAAGGATAAGAGACCCATATTAAAAGGAGAGTTAGAAGAAGAGGATATTTTCGTGAGCTAAGAAAGAGAGAAAGGTGGCTCTTTTCCTTCATCTTATTCGTTTGGTGTTCTCCATTGTTGAAGCTCCAAGGAGTGTTCTTGTTGGCCTTTGAGAGAAGCATCAAACATAGAGCGGTTAAAGTCAGTCCAAGGCGGCTTGGGAGTTTCCTTTTCTCTAGTTGCTTTTGTTGTTTCATTTCTTATATTTCTGATGGGTTGTTTTAAACTAATGAATGTGGATGATATTCACCCAGCCATGAACTGGTTTTAAAGGGCTTAGGCTTGTTATGAATGTTTATGTTTAATTTTGAATGAATGTTTGGTTTGCTTTCTTATCCTTTACATGTTTTTCCATTGTTTGCTTGCCCTAAACTTGTAAGAGATTTCGAGAGTTATCCTTATTTTATATGTTAGATAGCTTAATATTCGAGAAAGTTAGGCTTACATCCACATGCACAATAGGGGTTTAATGTTGAGAGGCAAAACCCTAACTTACCTTAGAGATAAGGATAGAGTTTCAACGACTAAAATGAGTAGAACTTCATCGATAAGTAGCTTGCTAGGGTTCATGCTGAGAGGTATTGCCTTAGCATTCTGGCTTTCAGGTTTCTTGCTAGAGATAGTTTATAAACACCTTAAGTAAACTCTATCGAGCATGTTTTGGGTAAGGTAGTTCTCGGCATTCTTTAGTTTTAGACATAGAAGTCCTTAGCAAGCCCAGCCTATCATTCCATTAGAGAGTTTCTTACGTGTGATAGGACCCTTGAAGTATTCTTGTTTTGGTTAAGCTTTATTTTTGTCAATTGCTATCGCATTTCTTACCCTGTCCCCATTTGCTATCACACTTATTCACTATCCCCACTTGCTATTTCATTTATATTTTAGTCTTTACTTGTGTGATTAAACTTGACTTGAAATATCTCCAATCCCCGTGGAGATGATACTCACTCATCACATTACTACTTGTCTCGAAATGTATACTTGTACTATTTGTGTATCATTTTTCTTCTTTTTGTAAAGACTAACTAGTTGTTTTTGTTTTATCCTTTTCATGTGTTGTGCTGTTGCATGACCCGAGGAAGACCCAACGAACCCATACTACCATTAGTTCTTGAGATTGAACATATTTTCGTGAAAGAAGGCGTATACAACAAGATTTAGAATTCATGTATAGAGGTCGTAACCAAGGAGGTCAACAGGGTGATAATCCAGAAGACCCGGATGTTGTAGCAAATGGTGGAGTTGTAGTTCATCCATGAGCGATTAGAGATAATTTGACCCCCATCTTAGAAGATCTAAACCCTGGGATTGTAGCTCTCAAAATTCAGCCAGCTCATTTCAAACTCAAACCGGTGATGTTCAACAACTTGAACTCGATTGGTTAATTTGGTGGATCGTCTCATGAAGATGCAAGGCAACACATTCGTTCATTCTTGGAAGTATGTGACTCCTTTAAACTTCAAGGTGTGCACGAAGATGTGTTGAAGCTCAAGCTATTTCCTTACTCATTGCGTGATCGAGCAAGAGAGTGGTTGAGTGGAGTACCCGCTGGTTCAATAGAGACATGGGTAGATCCATGGAAAAACTTTTTGAATCGTTACAATCCACCTAACATGAACACTAAGCTAAGGAGTGACATTGCTTCCTTTTGTCAAGATGATGACGAGTCGATGTACGAGTGATATGATAGATATAAGGGAGTACTTCACTAGTGTACAAATCATGATTTTCAAGGTTGGACGCAAGTTGTGGTGTTCTACAATGGTGTCAATGTTGGGTCACGTCGGCACATCCCATTGCGAAGCGGAAAAATTTATCCGATGTAATCCAGCCAGGATCCATGTACAGGAACGAATCCGGGGTGAAAAGATGAAGAGTTACCTTTTAAAACTCTGGAAACTGGAAAACCGACGGAATGTCGGAATAACCACGTCAAGTAAAACCGGAATCGTCACAGGTTCGCAACGACCTCTACGGAGTCCACCCGAACAAAACGAACAAAGTTTCTGCCTCCCTAACACTTAGGGATAAATTTCGACAGGTTTGAACACCTTACAGGGAGAAGTCGAAATCCCTCCAGGGATTCCTGAGGGAGTATGAAATCGACCAGGGGTTCTACCGGGACTTGGATTCGAACTAGGAAATCGCCAGGAATTTTCCAGGGGGCAAGAGGAACACCAGAAAAATATCGAACAGCTTCTCATAAGAAATCTGGGACTTGTCGAAAATTCCAGAGGGGAATTCCCAGGGATATGTCGAAATTTGCAAGGAGGAATAGGGATGATATGGTTGCTAGCCCTTGTCCCTTTAAATAGTATTCAGAGACTTAATTCTAGTTGAATTCCTTAAATCCAAGTTCAACCAAAATTCATAGAATCTAATTCTACATGAAATTGGTTTATATTAAATATATATTATATTTACTAATATTAAATGAAATATATATATTTAATTATGTAGAATCTTATTCTATATAAAACATGAATTTAAATATACATTATATTTAATCCAAATATATATATTTTTATTATATAGAATCTCATTCTATCTTTACTTGGATTTAAATATATTTAAATATATATTTTTTAATTATGTAGAATCTAATTCTACATAAATTTGGAATTAAATATACATTATATAAATTAAAAATATATATTTAAATTTCTAGAATCTTATTCTATAATATTTAAGTTTCTAAATATTTTTCATACTCTAAATAATATTTGATAAATACAATATTTATCCAATATTATTCACATTTAAGGGAGTTGCCGATTTCCCTTATCCCATAGGGGATTTTCGGCAACCTCCCTAAAATAGGGAGTATGGTTTCCAATTTTTGTTCGTTTCATTCGAAGGGTGTGACCGTTGTAGGTTCATGCAACGTTAGCAGCAAAATTAGAACTGTTCTAATTTTACAAACAATGAGTGGCATCTAGCAATACATCATTGCTACCTAAGTTGCATGATGTCATGGTTTGACTTTCCTAATTCCTGAATAAACTTCCTTTATGTATTTCATCCTTTTTTCCTTTATATCTTAGATGAACACAAGTCATGGGTTAGTCACACTTGCGTTGTCCATCTGGTGTTTCCTGATGTCTTGAGTAGATTATGATAAACGAATCTCTATGATATCTCATATCATAATATTTGAGCATGGCCATGCTTTTTCTAATCTCACTCAATCAAGTGGCCGAAGATATTTCTCCCATTATGTAGGAGGGACAAATCCTTTCTTGATCAACCATATTTCACTACATAGGTCATCACGTATCCAATCATCAGTCTTTATGATGTAGTCAGTTACGGCACACGTTTGACTATGTCAAAATACGTAAATCTATATGTTGAAATCATGTTGATCTCGAGTCTGAGGATTATACATATGTTTATCATGAGCAATGTTGTGACTGTCACATAATTACCCAACAAACATGCTCATAGCGGGCCAATCCAGTATGTTGTTCTCTAACAAATACTTATGTGTTGATTTTGACATCTCAATGTCAATGACAACGCTTGTCTTCAACCACATATTAGTCTTTATATATTATCATTGTCCATACCCGTAATAATATTCAACTAAGGATCCTATTTAACAATAATCGTATTATTGTATGGACATTATTATCCAATGGTTAGTTTGATGCACAAAAACATAACAAGTGATAATAACGGCAATGCCATTACTTGATAAATCTAGTAAAATAGTATGTCTATTCAATTATCATATGATTGGTCTTTGGGCATACTCCAACAATCTCCCACTAACACTAAGACCAATAATTCTCGTATCTAATACGACATGGCTTAGTGTAACTGACATGCTTATGCTGTGTCAAAAGTTTTTTCATGGAGTTGACAAAGTTATCAACTTTGTGCGTATGTTGCATACTTCACATCTCCAAGATGTAAGTACTTTTGAATATGTTTGGATTTATTGATGAGATCTGGGTTTTATTTGCTTACGCAAAGGTTCCATCATAACAGAGTTATGTAGCATCTAATATACTGGGAACAACCCTTAGTTCAGAAGTGAACCCTTTAGATCCAAACATCCTTCTTTATTGCTATGCCGACTGTAATACATTCAGCCTATGTTGTAGAGTTAGATATTGTCTCATGTTGCTAACTCGCAGTATCTTTTATTAATGCAAAACAGATTGCGATCTTTAGTTCCTTTTGATGAGTATGTTATCTACATACAATACTTAGGAAAGTAACAATGCTCCCACTAGATCTTTTGAAAACAAGACTCCCATTTGTTTCTAAATAAACCAAACCTTTTGATTGTATCTTCTGAAACGAATATCCCAACTTCGAGAAGCTTGCCTTAGTCTACGGATAGACCTTTGTAGCATACATACCTTCCAAGTGTTTACTGGAGTGACAAAACCTTCTAGATGTGTCATGTACACATCTGTTTCAAGTTTTCCCTTAGGAAAGTGGTTTTGACATTCCTTTATTTGATTCCATAATCATCGTATGTAACTACTTGCAAGTGAGATTAAGATGGATTAAACATAGCTACAAGGAATATGCTTTATCATAGTCTATACTATGAAGTTTGTCGAAAACTTTTAGCGATGAATCATCCTTTGTATGTTTTATCATCCATGTCGGTTTTTCCTTTTTGAAAAACTCATCCACACCTCTTAGGTTTTACTCTTTTAGGTAACCAAAGTCTATACTTGGTTTTAGACATGGATTCTATCTCATATCTCATGGCTCTTAGCCATTTCTCGAATTTTGGGCTCACCATTGCTTTCTGATAAGACCTAGTCTTTATCTTGATTCGAAAGAAGAGTGTTTCCATGTACGAATAGTGAGAAATCCATATTTCTCAAGTATATGGTATTCTCTTAAGGATCAACACAATGATTGTGTTTTGTTCCAATGTTCCTTGATCATTTGTGGAACATTCTCAATCTTTGGTTCATAAATTTGTTGTCTAAAATTTCTTCACATTCCAAATTCCATTTTTTCCTTTTGTGAGATGTAATCTCTTTCGAGAGAAACTCTCGTTTGAGCAACAAACATTTTGTTCTCGTTGAAAAATGAAATCCCTTAGTGATAAGAATTCTCTTTTGAGATAAACTATCGTTTGAGCAACAATTATTTTGTTCTCGTTAAAGTTGAAGAAATAATATCCCTTTGTGAGAATTAATCTCTTTCAAGATAAACTCTCGTTTGAGAAACAAACCCTTTGTTCTTGTTAGGATAAACAACAAATGGAGTTTTTAAGGTTCGAACTTTATAAACATTTTAACATGTAAGTAACCTTAAAACTTCAAAGGTATTCTAGAACAATTCTTAGTCCATATCTTATATGACGTTTCGAAAAAAAACACGATTAAGTATGAGAGTTGTTTTTCTAGTGTGTAAAGAAGTCGAAAATGACTTGTTCTGAATCAAAACATGTCTAACATATTTGATTCCCTTTCAAAGACTTTTCGTTCCACTTGTGGGATTTAATTATGGGACAATCCCATATTCTTTGAAAGTTCATCAAACTTTAAATATTCTGAATTTGATCTCATCAAATTACCTTAATACTTTTTATGAGTTTGAGATTAGTCATTTGTTTTATTTATCTTATAAATATTATTGATTTGATTAGTTTAAAGATCATTGATTCGTTGTGCTATAAGAGATTAAAAGAATAACATTTATTTAAATAATCTCAAAATTAAAATATATTGTCCTTACAAGATAACTAAAACTTAGGCACAAAATAATAATATTAAAAACTAAAACAAATCTATTTAAGCAAAAACACATGTCCTAATGGATGATGTAGCAACTCTTGCTTTATTTCCATTCGTAGGTCCATGTCTATTCTGATGCCTTTTCTTTAGAAGCCTCTGAGGTTGATGCCTCACTCGTTTTTGCTTTCTTGACTTCTTGTAGGTGTGTGCGGCAGTTTCTCTCCCAATGTTCGGTCTTGCCGCAATGAAAACATTTTTCATCCTTCTTGATTCCCTTCTTAGGTTTCAATGCATCCTTTCCATCGATTTTGGTCTTACCATCACCTTTAGACTTTGCTGCCGATTTACCTTTCTTCTTGACCTTGCGGACCATCAGAACAAGTTTAGGTCCTACCTTCTTCAGGTTGATTTCAGCAGTTCTCAACATGCCGAGCAACTGTGGCAGCGTCTTGTTAATTTCATTCATATTGAAATTAAGGACGAACTGATTGAAACTATCCGGCAACGATTGCAGGATGACATCAGTAGCTAATTCTTCTTTCAGCGGAAAGCCGAGCTTCTCCAACGTTTGGATGTAGTCCATCATTTTGATGACGTGAGCTCCTACGGGAGATCCCTCACTCATCTTGCATTGAAACAGAGCTTTAGAGGTCTCGTACCTCTCTTGACGAGCTTGCCCTTCATAAATCTCCTTGAGATTCTGAATCATATCATAAGCTACCATGTCCTCATGTTGCTTTTGAAGCTCAGGGGTCATGGAGGCAAGCATAAGACAACCGACATCCAGCGTGTCGTCCATGTGTTTCTTAAACTTCTCTTTGTTAGCTATGGAAGAAGTGGCAACCGGTTCATCAGGAACATGTTCTTCAATGACATATTCCTTCTTTTCCTGTTTGAGAACAATTCTCAAATTGCGGAACCAGTCAAGGAAGTTTATGCCATTGAGCTTATCCTTCTCAAGGATAGATCGCAGAGATAGAGTATTATTTGCCATTAATTCTACAACAAAGAAAATATGCTACATAAGTTTTACTAAATTTTAAAATTTATAGATAGGTCTTTACTATAAATTTACTCCCACTATTTTCTTCAAAATTAAAAACCCTCTAGTTTTAATTTCGGAAAAACGTTTCGATAGTTTTTCTAGTGAGTGAGGATCCGTATTTCACCATTCCTAAATCAGCTTTGGCCAGTCTTTTAGGAAATGGTTATTTAGGTAAGTAACACCTTAATAATTACATCTCATGTAATTCCTCATCTTTTGGCGAACAACTATTGTTCTTTAAATCATCTTATGATTATCCAAAACTTTTAACCACTAGGTTTTCTAATCCTATTAGAACAACCCAGCTAAGTCAATACCAATATCTCAATCGGCGAATATCACTAGCTTATTCTTCGCGTTTAACTAAGATAGATAAATGTGACATTGCTTTGGCAAAGCTCGCATTATATCGATCGAAGCTTTAACGAGGGTAAATATTGGATGGTTAAAACAGACTTAGAATTATAGTGAGGGATTTACTTAATTATCTCATCATTTTAACATTGATCCTATCAATAGAACTATGTTTAATCATGCTTATAAAACATCCATTGCATCACATACAAGGTAAATATAAGCGGTAAATAAATATGCAATGATTATAGCCCTTCTTAACCTAAGGCGACCTGTCCCAAGCCAATGGGAGGACCATTCTACTGAAGATAGAATCTGCTTCTGAAACGCCCGGTCCACCAGGGAAGGCCCACCACGCTGATACCTTGGTTCTTGCTTTATCTCCATGAGTATTTACAATTTTCAGAAACTCGCGTTACATGCGAGGGAGTGAGATGAGAAGAGAAGTACAATAGAAGATAGAGAAAGGCACGACACGCAGGCCGTTTTTATAAAAACCAAAACTATAAAGGCTATGGGCTATAACCATGCAAAACAAACACCGTGCAATCTAACATGCATTTCAAACATCGTGCGAACAAAGTAACGACGTGTTTTCGTAGTTTTAAACTAATTATCTCTATGTTGCGGTTAATGGTCCAAAGAAGGATCACGAGGTTTCATAAAGCATTTGCGTTAACGAACAAATGCACCAGGTAGGTCAACATGAAAGAGAGGTCGCGCACTAGGCACACTTAAGTACCAGGTCTTTGATGATGCCAATCCTAGACATGCATTTTTCATAACGTCTAACCATAACTCTTATGGATTCACCGTGAAAGATAGTTTGGTAACTTTTATCAAATTAGAAGCCCTTTTAGAGATTTCATAAATCTATGAAACTATGAATAACTACTTGTTCTCTAGACTAACTATTAGTCTCAACATGTTAACATTTAACATTAAAGCAACCTAACATAGTTATGATTAACTCTTAATCATTCAGTGATAATCGAAATAAGTCTTTATTAGGTGTGATACGATAAACGATAAATATCTAAATCCAATCAAACAACATGCATCTCATACATAAACATCACCAAAGAATTTAAGTCCGAATTCGTATGATACAAGTGGCTCTGATACCACTGTTGGGTCACGTCGACACGCCCCGTGGCGCAGCGGAAAAATTAATCTGACGTAATTCAGCTAAGATCCATGTACAGGAACGAATCCGGGGTGAAAAGATGAAGAGTTACCTTTTAAAACTCTGGAAACTGGAAAACCAACGAAATGTCGGAATAACCACGTCAAGTAAAACCAGAATCGTCACAGGTTCGCAACGACCTCTACGGAGTCCACCCGAACAAAACGAACAAAGTTTCCGCCTCCCTAACACTTAGGGATAAATTTCGACAGGTTTGAACACTTTCCAGGGAGAAGTCGAAATCCCTCCAGGGATTCCTGAGGGAGTCTGAAATCGACCAGGGGTTCTACCTAGACTCGGATTCGAACTAGGAAATCGCCAGGAATTTGCCAGGGGCAAGAGGAACATCAAAAAAATATCGAACAACTTCTCAGAAGAAATCTGGTACTTGTCGAAAATTCCAGAGGGGAATTCCCAGGGATATGTCAAAATTTGGAAGGAGGAATAGGGATGATTTGGTTGCTAGCCCTTGTCCCTTTCAATAGTATTCAGAGACTTAATTCTATTTGAATTCCTTAAATTCAAGTTCAACCAAAATTCATAGAATCTAATTCAACTTGAAATTGGTTTATATTAAATATACATTATATTTAATAATATTAAATGAAATATATATATTTAATTATGTAGAATCTTATTCTATATAAAACATGGATTTAAATATACATTATATTTAATTCAAATATATATTTTTATTATATAGAATCTCATTCTATCTTTACTTGGATTTAAATATATTTAAATATATATTTTTAATTATGTAGAATCTAATTCTACGTAAACTTGGAATTAAATATACATTATATAAATTCCAAATATATATTTAAATTTCTAGAATCTTATTCTATAATATTTAAGTCTCTAAATATTTTCCATACTCTAAATAATATTTGATAAATACAATATTTATCCAATATTATTCCCATTTAAGGGAGTTTCCGATTTCCCTTATCCCATAGGGGATTTTCGGCAACCTCCCTAAAATAGGGAGTATGCTTTCCAATTTTTTTTTCGATTCATTCGAAGGGTGTGACCCTTGTAGGTTCATGCAACGTTAGCAGCAAAATTAGAACTGTTCTAATTTTACAAACAATGAGTGGCATCTAGCAATACATCATTGCTACCTAAGTTGCATGAAGTCATGGTTTGACTTTCCTAATTCCTGAATAAACTTCCTTTATGTATTTCATCCTTTTGTCCTTTATATCTTATATGAACATAAGTTATGGGTTAGTCACACTTGCGTTGTCCATCTGGTGTTTCTTGATGTCTTGAGTAGATTATGATAAACGAATCACTATGATATCTCATTTCATAATATTCGAGCATGGCCATGCTTTTTCTAATCTCACCCAATCAAGTGGCCGAAGATATTTCTCCCATTATGTAGAAGGGACAAATCCTTTCTTGATCAACCATATTTCACTACATAGGTCATCACGTATCCAATCATCAGTCTTTATAATGTAGTCAGTTACAACACACGTTTGACTATGTCAAAATACGTAAATCTTTATGTTGAAATCATGTTAATCTCAAGTTTGAGGATAATATATATGTTTATCACGAGCAATGTTGTGACTGCCACATAATTACCCAACAAAAATGCTTATAGCGGGTCAATCCAGTATGTTGTTCTCTAACAAATACTTATGTGTTGATTTTGACATCTCAACGTCAATGACAACGCTTGTCATCAACCACATATTAGTCTTTATATATTATCACTATCCGTACCCATAATAATATTCGACTAAGGATCCTATTTAACAATAATCATATTATTGTATGAACATTATTATCCAATGGTTAGTTTGATGCACATAAACATACCAAATGATAATAACGGCAATGCCATTACTTGATAAATCTAGTAAAATAGTATGTCTATTCAATCATCATATGATTGGTCATTGGGCATACTCCAATAGTCAATGCTCCCAAGAGAATGATGCTAGATGCTTCAGCAAATGGATCTTTGCTGGACAAGTCACCCGAAGAAGCATTCGATATCCTTGATATAATAGCTAACAATGACTATCAAATTTCCTACTGCTAGACTTGGAACGGGGAGGAAGACTCATGGGACACTTGAGCTTGAGGACAATGACTCCGTTTCCGCTCAGTTGTCGGCCATTACAAATATGTTGAAGATTCTCCAACGTCCAAATGAGGTAAGGGAAGTGAAGATAGCAACAACTACTTGTGTTCGTTGTGATGGAAGTCCACATGTGAGTGAGTGCCCGAAAAACCACGAGTCTAAAAACTATGTGGGGAAATAAAATCGAAACAACAACAACCCGTACTCGAAGACCTATAACCCAAGATGTCATCGTCATCTAAATCTTTCATGGGGGAATCAAGGAAATAACAATATTGGAAGCTAGAATCGGCAGCAAAATCAAACTGAACCCCATGGTTTCCAGTAGAATATGCTATGGCAAAATTATAACAAGGGTACAACCTCTTCAGCGAACAACAACTCTTTGGAAGCTACTCTCTGAGACTTTATGTCATGCACGAAGACTTCACTTCATGATCATAAAACATCGATCAAGAGCCAGGGTGTGTTGCTGCAAAGTTATAGCTCGTCCTTGAGAGCTTTGAAACTCAAGTAGGTCAAATAGCACAAGCTCTACAAGTACGACCTCATAGTAGTTTGCCTAGTGATACCGAAGTCACTAAACCTCATGGAAAGGAGCAATGTACTACACTCACTTTAAGGAGTGGCATCCAACTTATCAAGGAAGATAAGCTTAGGGGAAGAAGAAGGCTGGAGACCCTGACCCCAAAACTGTCCAAGAAGAACGCAAAGCGCATGAAGATTCATCTCTTGAGAAGGATAAGAGTGAGGGTTCAACAAGAGAACCTGCTGATGGAAGATAGAGTTTTGGTACAACAAAAGTCAGACCTCAACCAGTAGAGAAAAAAGTCAGACCCCCACCACCCTTCCCTCAAAGAATTAAAGAAGCATAATGAAGATATTTAGTTCAAAAAATTTGTAGATATCCTTGACCATCTACATATTAATGTCCCAATTTGGAAGCCATTGATCAAATTCCCACTTATGCAAAGTTTCTTAATGATATTGTCACTAAGAAGAGAAAGGTTGAGAAGCTGGAGACTTCTGCTACAACAAAGGAATGCTATTTTGTGCTAAGAAATCTTCCACCTAAAGGTTATGACTCGGGCAGCTTCATCATCCTATGTTCAATAGGTGATAATTATGTGGGAAAAGCCCTATGTGATCTTGGATCTAGTGTGAATCTAATGCCCAAGTCAATGTTTATGAAGCTTGCTATGGGAAATGTGAGGCCCACCACTGTTATTTTGCAACTAGCGGACCGATCTCATGGTCGTTCGGAAGGAAGAATAGAAGATGTTGTGGAAAAGGTGGGCACATTTTTTTCCCAGCCGACTTTCTCATTCTTGATTGTGAAGCCGATGAGAACGCATAAATTATTTTAGGGAGATCGTTCTTAGCCACCAGCCGGATTTTGATCGACTGTGAAAAGGATGAATTCACCATGAGAGTGACTGATCAAGTGGTGACCATAAATGTGTTCAAAACCTTCAAATATATGGATTAACATGGGGGTGTCAATACATGGATGCTACAGCAGAGATGGGAGCTGTAGAATTTTGCTGCAGCAATTTTCCACAAGTTGAGGATTATCTGAAGCTCAATGAAGATGTAAATGAGGAATTTGAAGAGCTAGAGGAATTTGAGGAGCGTGAGGAGTTTCCAATGGAGGTGGAACAATCCAGCAAATGTAACACCCCTTCCCGGCCTGGTAGTGAACCAGGTTGGATGGCGTTACCGGTGAACAAAATGGTGTTTGGTGCTTCAAAAGGCAATCATTAAGCGACATCTTATTAATATTATGGTCATCAAGCGTTACCAAAAATTAGGTCTTAGTCCAATTTAACCAATACAAATAAAGTCTAGCCAGTAAGAATCAAATTGTAAATGCTACAAGTTCTATGGACTAAATTCGACTTATAAACAATGAGCCTATAGATTTTCATGCCATTCTGGGGTCAATTGCCCATTCAATTAGGCCATACAATAATTTGTGGTCAATATGTAAACAATGTAAAACTATAATCTATGTCTTTTTACCAACTTAACTTTTCTTGTATCGAAACGCCTTGAGCCGTTTTGAAACGGGTGCACAAAAATTAGTCCTAATATCGATTCTACCCAATACCATATCGAAACATGTAAGCCATGTTTCGATACGGGTTGAACTTCGTTGACTTTGACTATTGACCCGTTCTAATACAGGTTAGGCCCATATCGAAACGACTCTTGTCAATAGCAAATTGTATCAAAACGACTCTAAACCGTATCAATACGCCCGACTTGATCCTGTTTTCTAGTAGCCTTATTTAATAGGGTTGTATCGAATCACCATCACCTGTTTCGATACACCTGACCTGTAATGCCAGATTTTAGATGGTTTTTAGCTAAATTAATCTACCAGTAGGTGTCTAAATGTAATGAAATTTTACGCACAATATTTCAATACCATAATCTACCAACATGCAAAAGTTTGGGACAATTCGAATACGTTTACTAAGTTTTTTACGATCTTAGGCCATTTATATATATATGGTCGTTTTCAAGCAAACTTCAACGTGTCATTTAGGGCCGTTTGCACCTACCAAACTACAGGTAATACACACGTATCAAATGGTCCATGTGTTACTAGTTTGACTACTTTGCCACCATACTAGAAGTTTATATCGGTGGAATACATTACTTTAGCTTAATAGTGACTTGCCAAAATTCCTTGACTGCTTCGATCTCCTGTCAATGTTCTGTTTAACTTGAAATGCAAGAGATGAGATAAATTAGGCATACTTTTCCTAGTGAGGTAGCCATAGTTAACAATAAATACGATGGTATGCAACTCATAACATGCTAGGGCAATGACATTACTTTAATAATATAAAAGCCATGTTAATGTCAATGCTATAACGAAATCAATACTATGACAATATTTAAGAAAATTTTATTTACGGATTTTAATAGTATTCCATTAAATCGAAATAAGATAGTGGATACGTAAATTCCTATGTGTCGCCAAATCAATAAATGGTCTAGTCCCTTTGCTTCGCCAATTGACCAATAACACAAACATCCCTCCGCCTCGCCATAATAAAGGTCGTAGCCCAAGGGCCGTAGTCCACTTGTACCAATGAGCTCATGAATTCTATAGCATGCAAACTGTATCCAATGTCCTTTCCAATCCAAGCTTCAATAGCAATATCAATATGCAATATTTCCAATAACAATATCAATGATCAATGTTTCAATGCCAATGTTTCGATAACAATAACAATACCAATTATTATTTCCAATGAAAATATTTATAGCAATGCCTATTAAAATAACAATCTAGATATTTCAGTTGAAATGTTAATGATTAATGTTTTCAATTTCCCAATCAATGATTAATGTTTCAATATCTATGTCAGTGATTAATATTCCATTATCAATATCTATAACCAATCTTTCAATATAAAAAATTTGATGACAATGACAATACTTATATTCAATACCTATAGTAATGCCTATTTCAACGTACAATGTCTATGATAGTGATACTAACAATATCTAATGGTCGAGATTTCTACGTTCCAATATCTTAACATTAACAATAACAATATTAATAATGCCATGTTCAATGTTTCTATGTGATAACTTACATGTTCTTACCAATAAGCCCTCCAAGGAGGTTCGATACAATAACCCTATGACAAGTTGTTAGCTATATAATAATCGATATCAATGAAACCAGAAAAAGCATTTACTCTTTTCCCCCGAGACTCCAACTACACTCACCTCGATAACCCGACGTTTCTCGAATAACAACGCCTTTATCCTTTGCCTTCGAAAATGACGGTTGTCCTTTATCAACATTTTGAACTAAGTTAATTAACGAGAATTAGTTAGAGACGGTAAAATAGTACTGGATTAATATAGAATTATTAACTAAGGATTTGAGCTTACCCCAACGATAGCAAAGATTCGATACTGCTAAATCAAAAAATTCGGGCTTACCAACTTATCACTGAATCAAATTTTGCTTCCAATTTTCCCGCACCACTATTTCTCACTTTCCTTCCTCTCTTGCGCAAATTCACCCCCTTTTATACTTAAAATTGCCGTCCCCCAAAAGGCTTTTCCAAGCTCAACGTATGTGGGAGTGGTGGCCAAATTTTGGGGCTTCATGCCTTTATGTTAGTCCACGTGGTGGACATCATGCCACCCTTATTTCCCCTTTGCCGCGTGTTCACCAATTTTGCGGTGACTCACGACATTTCCATCAATTGAAGGATTTGTCGTAGGTCCCACCCCATTATTTTATTATTATTTTAAATAATAATAATAATAATAATAATAATAAACCATTATAAATTAACCCGTATAACTTTTATTTTTTAATGAAGATCGAATAAATTACATGATTGATACAAAATATTCATTCACTGGAACCTAATTCCGACTAGACCGGTTTTCAGAGTGTGACAATTCTCTCCCTTAAGAAAATTGTTCCTCAAATTTTCATTTTATCCGAATAGGTGGGGATATTGCTTCTGCATTGTTTCTTCTAGCTCGCACGTTGCTTCTTCAACCAAATGACTTCTCTAAAGAACTTTTACTAAGGGTACGAGTTTATTTTGAAGCTTCTTGACTTCTCGTGCGAGGATCTAATCTGGTTCTTCCTCATCAGACAAGTTTGATTGAATATCTATAGATTCAGGTTCAATGATATGGGAAGAATCGAAGCGATACTTTTGAAGCATTGAGATAGGAATAACATCATGGATTTTGCTCAATTTTGTGGGCAATGATAACTGATATGCCACATGGCCAACTCTTTCTATGACCTTAAGTGGTCTAATGAATCAGGGACTCAATTTTTCCCTTTTTATACCAAACCTCAAAACTTTCTTCTACGATGAAACTTTAAGGAAAACTTTTTCACCAATTTCATATTGTATATCCCTTCTCTTAAGATCGGCGTAGGCGTTCTTTCGGTCAAAGGTAGCTTTCAAGCGATCATGGATGATAGTAACCCCCTCTTCAGTTTCCCAAAGTAAGTCAGGGCCCAACATTTTGCCTTCACCGAGTTTAGACCAACTCAATGGAGTTTGACATCGCCTACCATACAATGCCTTATATGGAGCCATTTTGATTGAAGCTTGATAGCTATTGTTGTAGGTAAACTCGATGAGAGGTAGGTATTTCTCCCAAGATCCATCAAAATCAATAAAGCTCGAAGCATGTCTTCCAAAATTTGAATTACTCTTTTTGACTGTCCATCAGACTAAGGGTGGAAAGATGTGCTAAGATTAACTCTAGTGACTAGAGCTTCTTGCAATTTTTCTCCAAAAATTGATATACGAAACGAGGATCTCGATCGGAGATGATGGACCTAGATACTCTGTGGAGTCGAATTACTTCCTTGATGTACAAGCCAACTAATTTAGGAAATAAAGGTATACCACTAACAAAGTCCATAGTGATCTTCTCCCACTTTCATTCGGGTAAATCGATAGGTTGTAACAATCCGGTAGGGACACGATGCTCTACTTTAACACGTTGGCATGAGAGACACTTAGATACGAAATCAACTATGGCATGCTTCATGCCTGGTCACCAATAGTGTTCACGAAGGTCCTTATATATCACCGGGCATACAGACCCGATTACGGAAACACAAGAGTCCTTCATAGTTAATTCTGAAGTCGGGATTATTTGACAACTTGGAAACAATGGATTGGAGTTCAGAATCTTGATCTTGCAAAGTCTTGATTCTTGAAACGATGGTAGACTGAACTTAAAGTTCAGCTACGAGGCAACGTTGCTTTTGAAGTCATAAGTGAGCATTAATTGCTCGAGGAGCAGAAAAAGTTAGTGTCTGAGTGCATTAGCTACAACGTTGGCCTTTCTCTGATGATAATCAATGAAAAGATCGTAGTCTTTGAGGATTTCCATCCATCTCTGTTGCCGAAGATTTAACTCCTTTTTGGGTCAAAATGTACTTGAGGCTTTTGTCGTCAGTAAAAATATAACATTTCTCCTTGTAGAAATAATGTCTCCAAATTTTCAATGCAAAGACAACCGCAACCAACTCTAGGTCGTGAGTAGGGTAATTCATTTCATGTAGCATTATTGGTCTCGAAGCATAGGCAATTACTTTGCCTTTTTGCATCAATACACATCCTAAATTGAGACGCGATGCATCACTATAAATTGTATAGGTCTTTTCGGATTCAGGTTGACTTAAGACTGGTGCATGAATCAAGATTTATTTTAATCGGTCGAAACTTCATTGTTGTTCCTCGGTCCAAAAAATAGAGCTTCTTTTCTCAATAGCTTAGTCAATGGAGCGGCTATCATGGAAAATCGTTTTATGAATCTTCTATAATAGCCAACAAGACCAAGGAAGCCTCTATCTTCTCTAATATTCTTCGGTATATGCTAATTTATGGTGGCTTGAATTTTTTTTTCTGGATCCACTTGGATACCCAGAGCCGATACGATAGGCCCAAGGAAGGCAAATTCAGTGAGCCAAAACTCGCACTTAGAGGATTTAGCACACAAATGCATCTCCCGAAGGGTCTAAAGCACAATGCGAGGATGATCCCGATGTTCTGCAACATTCTTGGAATAGATCAATATATCATCTATGAATACCACTACGAATTTATCAAAATAGGGTCTAAAGACCCGATTCATTAAGTTCGTAAAGGTTGTCGGTGCATTGATTAGCCTGAAGGGCATTACCAAGAATTCTTAGTGTCTGTATCTTGTACAGAAAGCAGTCTTAGGGATGTTAGATTCTCAGACTCTCATTTGACAATAGACTGGCCTTAAATCGATCTTAGAAATCACGGAAGCATCCCTTAGTTGATCGAATAGGTCGTCTATGCTGGGCAATGGATACATCACCTTGTTTAATTGTCGGTAGTCAATACACAGTCTCATCGAACCATCTTTCTTCTTACAAAGAGACTTGAAGCTCCCCAAGGCGAAGAGCTTGGTTAAATGAAGCCTTTGTCAAGCAGTTCTTGAATATGAGGTTTTGACCCTTTTAGTTCAACATTTGCCATTTGATAGGGTCCAATAGAAACTGGGGTAGTTCCAGGTTGCATTTCGATGCCAAATTCCACTTCTCGAGTTTGTGGTAAACCTGAAAGTGGGTCGGGGAAGACATCAGAGAATTCACACTCAGTATCAATATTTCGTAATAGGGGTTCATCCTTGGCTTCCAGCTTCAAAGCACACAATGGAGGGTTCCTGGCGTTCATGAAAACAACGTTTTCCTTGCCAAGACCTTGAAGGTAGATCTTCCTCTTACTAAAATCTAACCAAGCTGGGTGTTCACTAAACCAATCTAAGCCTAGTATTACATCAAACTCAATAATTGGTATCACCAATAAATTGGCCAAAAGTGAAATACCTTGATCATTAAGGGAAAATTCGTACACACATGGCTTATAATGACACAATAATTCTGAAATCAATGCTTAATATAGTTTTACAAGGATTCATTAGTAGTAATATAATGATTTTCTAACTAATACTTTATAAGTTTAGGGTTTTCATTAACCCTATTGGTGAGGATGTAAGTCCACTATTTGGCAGACTAAGCAATAAGGATTCAAGCCATTGGTTTTACCACCATTGGAGGATAGTACATCCTTTCCAAGCTTCAATGAGGACAAGGATTGTTAATATATTTTAGCGATGTGTTCCGCTATTTCTTTAAGCTCAACAATCTACCTTGATAATTCAAGGCTCAATAATTCTTATTAGATCTTACAGACTTAAAGGGTTTCCCTTCTATCCCCTCGTCGAAAGTCGAGGAGCCAATGACAGGCTCATCTAAATGAACTGCAGTAAAGTCATACATATTTATAATATAAGGGAAGAGATCAGGTTAGTCGACAAGTCACAATACACAGTAAATAACTCCTAGGTGACAAAGTAATACAATAACAATGCAATAATCTTTGGTTTAGTCATAGAATCGACTAAATTCTAGCTCTGATACCATAAATGTAACACCCCATTCCCGGCCTGGTTGTGAACCGAGTCGGATGGCGTTACTGGTGAACAAAATGGAGTTTGGTGCTACAAAATTCAATCGTTAAGCGACATATTATTAATATTATGGTCATCAAGCATTACCAATATAATCAAATTGTAAATGTTACAAGTTCTAGGGACTAAATTGTAATACTAGTGTTTTATAGGGACTTATCTGAAGCTAACCTTACTATAACGAAATTCGACTTATAAACAATGAGCCTATAGATTTTCATGCCATTCTGGGGTCAATTACCCATTCAATTAGGCGATACAATAATTAGTGATCAATTTGCAAACAATGCAAAACTATAATCTATGTCTTTTTACCAACTTAACTATTCATGTATCGAAACGCCTTGAGCTCACCCCTAACCCAGAGTGATAGACTCACCTCTACCACCCGCAATAGGCTCACCCCTATTACGTCACGTAGCTAGACACACGTACGATTTATAGATTATAGTGCACTCACATCCTATTGGTTGACCAACGTATCAGTACATTAAAAATATATCATTCGCTTGCCAATATACCCATAAAACCATGTTAACTCACTGCTTACAATGCATCACTAAAAATCATCTTATATCCTAAAATTAAACATTCTTTTAAATAGCAAATACCATCTCATACAAGATCATATCATCTTGTATCAAACCAAACCATTTCATGGGATAAACGCAAGCAAAACCATGCTTAAATCCATGCATAACAGTGAGAAACAACCATTTTCAAAACATGAGCATGATAAACCATGGAGTCCATTTCAAACCGAAAATCGAGAGTTCAAGTAACCATAATTACATACAAGATTAGCTAAGCGTTTCAAGCTTACACTAACTTCCCAACACCTCGTATCCGAGCTTATCAAAGCATTAAAACACATCCACTCACCGATACGTGAAACTTCACGTGCCGACGCGAAGATCACTCGTCCGAAGTTTCCAAAATTGCTTCGCTTGCTCCCGGATCAATGACCCCTGCTTTTAGAGCACCAAAAACAGAGAATCAATGCATCAAAATGCATTCTAACTCCAACAACTAACACAAACTCGTTGCCCAGCAAAACAATAGCAATTTACCCATCCGAAACAACCGAAAACTTATTCGGTTGCTTCCTAAACCACGCCCAGCCAACAATCAACACTTCCAATCATTAATATTCATCAAATCACATCCAAAAACAACCTAAACCCCTCCTCATATCTGTAGCAATCATTTAACCATCAAATCAAATCACTTCACAAACACAACTAAAACTATTATAAAACTCAAGGATCTCAAGGATTTCGGGATCTAAATCATTAAAACTCTTTTTCAACACCATAATCACCTCAAAACTCAATTATAATCCATCTAAAACAGAGCTCACCAATAACACTCCGAAAATCAAGAATTAAACCTTAGTTTTGTAAGATTTTGATCTTAAATCAAAACTATAATCAAAACTTAGTTAAAAACAACAAATGTAAGTAAAAAATCTTGGAAATTTCAATAAAGAACCTTGATTAGAGGTTGGGAACGGGATTTACCTCCAATCCTTGCTTTCTTTAAGATTTGACTAGTTTTGCTTCACAATTCTTGAAGAAAATGAAGAGAAATCTTTAAAATGGTTACGAGATCAAAGTGAGAGTGTTTGGGAGAAAAGAAATGTGGAGAAAAGACATTAGACAGATGTTTTGCTGAAAATGAAGAGTGAAAAGTTAGTTACGTAAATGAAACTTCCAAATTAATGATTTTATTTGATAAATAAATAAATCCCCTTTTTAAACAATTACTTAAAATTCATTTAAAACACATGTCAAATTAAGGAAAGGTGTAATTGCACAAAATCTCTCTAAAGATTCTAAGATTGTGACTCCTCTTTTGAAATTTGCATTTTTCCACAGTTTTAAAACTTTACATTTTGCTCACTACCCAAAATGTATCAATTACAAAACCCAATTTGTAAAATTGATTTGACCAACCTCTTAAACATGATTTTAGAGGATTTTATCTTTTTTTCATATTTTTATCCTATCCCGAACCTTGATTTCCCTAAACCACCTAATACGATTCGAACCATTTCCGACCGGCCCGATTCGATGTCTAAAACATCTAGGCCCAAAACCAGGGCGTTACAAGTTTAGATTCAAACTGCATGTAGTGAACCATAGAGCCTACCTCAGAACTATACCGAAACTCTATTGGATTTATTCGTGTTTTTGCTTGTTTCTTGATTTAATATCTTTAATATATTGTCATTTAAATTATTTAATTTTATTCTATTGATTATTTCATCATACTGACACAGGTTTCTTTTATGTTTGTGTTTTCCTTTACATTTGCTTTGCATTTGAATCCTTGTGGCATAAAATAAAGATATTAATTTCACAACTGGCTATCACTTTATAAGACGATCATAATGGATAAGAGGCCTCATGATCAAATAGAACAAGTAAGTCTTGAGCAATGTCCTAAAGATACACCGAATACTAGAGAGGGTGACACATCCGAAGGCTTTGAAACTAGACATAGTAGGTGACCCTTACATCAGTGACGAACGAACTGAGATACAAGATTTGAAAAAGCAGATGGCCGAGATGATGAATATAATGACCGTTATGGTGAAAGGCAAGGGAACTATAGAACTAGAAGAAAGGACAATCAAGAGTCAGAATGAAAACATCGACGGTCAGAATTTCACTTCTAAGCAAAATAACGTCAGTAAATACCACAATTTAAACCCTTTAATAATTCCTATCAACAAACCAATGAGGAATACATCTGTGTCAAGCTTTCAAGAAATAAAAGTAGGTCTAGAAGAAACTCGGACAACAAGTGATGTAAAGAAGCACATCCCGATTCCTGTGAGGTACACCGAGTTGCTCTCGATGCTTGTTGTGAAAAACCTTATCACCCATGTTCATTCTGTTCCGAAAGAACCACCTTACTTGAAAGGTTACAACAGACGTGCTAGGAGCAGTTACAACCTAGGGAGTTCAGGTCACACCATCGAGAATTGTGGGGCTTTAAAGAATAGTTTGAAGATCTTATCGAGATATGTATATTAAGTTTTGAAGACGGGAAGCCTAGATTCTACATTGAGACAAAAATCGCTCGAGGGGAAAAGATGGACAGAAGTTGATGTCCAAGGGAAGGCTTGGATAACACAAAAACGAGTCACTCAAGCAAGTTAAATTTAGAGGTAAAAAATGGGGGCATCTCAGAGGAGGGGCATTCATTCGAGTATAACTGGCTTAGGCAAGAGAAGGATGTTTTGAGCGAGAAATTGAAGAGTTTACAAGATGATCATCATGAGCTCTATTGTGTGTTCAGAAATGCTGGAATGGGTAACACATCATAAGAATGGAAGAATAATATCATTCAACTGAAGAATGACCTGGGAAAATGGAAGCAAAGAGGTAGGGGCAGTGAAAATAGGGCTCGATTATTTTCACAAAGGTTGGAAGAAGCCGAGAGCCGATATTGTACCCTTCAGAAAGAGTTACAAGACAACTTAGCTATGAACGAGATTTTGAAAACACGTTTGCAACAGAGTGAAACCATATCCAACACCTTTCAATTGGAGAATGAAGCACTCAAAGAACAAACAAAAGAACTCAGGACTTCTTTGTGTACAAGTGAGATCCGTGACGAAGCCTACAAGCAAGCTGGCTATGAAAATGTCGAAGAGGTAATCCTCCAGCTGCGAAAAGATGAGCGAGAAATACTAAAGAGGGATAAGGACATGAAAAGTGTCATCACTCAATCGCGTGAAGTGGCCCAACATGTGGTAGATTTAGGTAACGAAGAAATGTCGTTAAGTCAGAATATTGAGCTGACACTGGACCACAGAGGAAAGCTGACTCGTTTGTTGGATAATATTAGAAAGTTAGGGATTAGGGATCATCGGTATCTGTAAAGCTTGGTAAAATAATGTCTATTGTAACAAGCCTTTTTGTTTAATGAAAGTCTTTCTACGATGATCACTTTGGGACTAATATCTTCTTGCATTCATGTTTACATTTCCTTGATTCAAAAATATTCCATCTTAGGTTATTTTTATAAAATAGAAGATATTATGTAATGTATAGAGATTGGTAATGCTACGGATGGAAATAATCCAAACCTAAAGCAAATACAGAGGAGACAAAAGTGGGGCACCAAGTACGCAATGGAGGCTTGTAGAAGATTGTCAATCTTTTATATGCAGACATCTTATCTTTATAAAAATCCTCTTCAAGGACAATTGGAGAATCAACACCTTATTTTCATTCATTACGATAATTCACACTCATTGTTTACCTTTTACATTTTTAACATTTATGATGCATTTCACACATTAATTAAATAAATAATTAAATTTCACAGGCTCGATAGCAGTATTCGAAGACTAGTTGAGAGAAAAAATGGAACAAAGACTAGAGCAGCTAGAAGATAGATTTAAGAAAGAGCTCAAGAAGAAAGAAAAAATGGATGTTTTCAATGTAAGGGAGCTTTGCCTAGTCCCTGATTTGGTCATTCCTCTAGATTTCAAGGCTCTCAGATTTATGCAGTTTGATGGTACCAGTTGCCCGAAGGTTCATCTGACTATGTTTTGCAGAAAAATGGAAGGCTACTTGAAGAATGAAAAGCTGTTGATCCATTACTTCCACGATAGCCTGACGGGACCGACAGCAGTATGGTATAACTGGTTGAGCAGAAAGTAGATTCAATCCTAGAGTGATTTAGCTAGTTCCTTTTTGGAGCAATATAGATATGCCTTGGATTTGGCACCGACTCTACGGTTTCTGCAAGGCTTGAAGATGAGGCCAAATGAGATCTTCAAGGAATATGCTCTAAGATGGAGAAGTTTGGCGGCACAAGTTCAACCTTCTATAATCAAAGAAGAAATGACTCCACTATTCCATGCGACTCTTCCCATCCCATTCGTTGATAAATTGCTAGAGAAATCAAGGAGAAAATTTGAGGATTTTATAAAGATACGAGAAAGAATAGACTATGCAATCCAAGAAGGAAATTTTGGATTTAAGTATAGGTACCAAGCCGAGGAAGTAGAAGAAGGAGAGATAAATGAGTGCCACTTCCAAGGTCATCGTAATCTCAAAAGCGGAAGAAATGCTGATTCTTCTGATCCATTAAGGAAAATTCCTCGAACAAGTGCAACTTGGAGGTATTTGGAGTATCCATTGTAGACGTTTGGCCTCATTTGGTTGAAGGTCGCTATCACACTCCCAGACCGGTGAAAAATATACTCGATCCATCTGCCCACAATTTTGACTCGAATAGCACATGTGATTTCCATATGGGGGTAACGGGGCACCCTACTAGGAAGTGTAGACCATTGTTGGAAGAGGTCAAGAAGCTGATCAGTAATGGGGTCCTGACCAAAGAATTATTTCAGGAGTGGAAAACAAATGAATTAGGGCAAGTTTGCATCATGCTAGAAGGCCATAATAAGATGGTTCCTATGCTTGAATTTTTTTTTACCTTTCACAAAGATGCTTGTTTGATTTGGTTTCCCCTTTGTGGGAACAATCCGCAGAAAAAATTGTACAGCTTAAGCCCTAAAGTCGTAGAAATATTTTGTAAAAACACATGTCTATTTATTTTTGTTAGAATGGAAAACCGTATCTTCTATATTCTCATTATAAAAAACATTTCTACATTCTTTGATTCTTTAAACATTTCATTTATTGTTATGGGGTAGTTTTTGTTCTCCCATGCACATATACATTTTCTTTTTTCCATACATATGCATATATGTATAAATATCATTTTGATACTTTGATTCAAATCTAAAAAATCAATCTTAAGAAGCTTATTCTTAGAAAGGATTGAATGTTGTGGAGACATTGCAAATGTGAGCATCTACTATTTATTTGGGCCAACAGAGGAACGAAACGAGTGTTTAGACAATGGGCACACCCATTTAGGAATACCTTCTCAAGCATTTGTTGTTTAAGATCCTTGAGTCGAGTGTTGACTCTAAATCTTTACCCCCTAAAGATTTTCTCTAGATGTCTATGGATGAGATGACGAATGACATTCTTTGACTTCCCCTTCACAAAGTAAGAAAATATACTCACTGTTGTCCCAATTTTAGCCAAATCGTTTCTTTTTTATAGAACCCAAACCAAGGATCACCTCCACATTGGGGGAAAAGATGATCAAGATTTTGTTTACAAATAAAAGTCGTCCGATTTTTAATGGGCAAGATTTGAGAACATATACATTAGATACAGAGGTCAGAAAAACATTAGAAGACATTAGTGAAGAATTCTGCCAACAAAATAGAAAAGCAATTGAGAAAAAAAGCATTGAATTGAAAGGTGCAATAAAGGAACATAAGAAATGTACACAATCATTCATTCAGATCAGCACCAATTTTGAAGAACTATGGATGACCAATCATCTTTTAGTAGAAAGCAAGTATCAATATCCATCCATGATACGAGCCAGTCCGAGTTTACAACAGAAAGAAATGAACCCTAGGGTGAAAACCCAAAGATGGACAGTCTATAGTGATTAAAGAAACAAAAAAAAAACAAAAGAAAGAAAAAAGGGAAAGAAAGAAAGATTACTTTATATGAGCATACCCAAATCAAACAGTGCAAGAGTAAGGGTACGATTGGAAAGTTACACAAATTCTAACGGGTTGAAACACATCAATACCGAGTGAAAAAAATCGGGTCAAATTTACCTGGTCTAAAATTTAGAAATAGGAAACGAACTCTACGGTGAAAGCCCAAAAATGGGCAGTCTAGAGCGATCCAAGGAAAAAAATCCTCATCAGAGCACACTTTAGTCATGCATTATAAAGATGATATTGCTCGAAAATGATCCTTGGTTTTCCATGGACCTTTAAAACTCTTATTTGAGCCTATACATCTCTTATTTCGTAACCATAACCCATAAGATTTTGAAATGTTCGACATTCTTTTAAAACAGTTTGCCATTATTGAAATAAACAAGCAAATCAGTCATTTTCACATTGCTTTAAAGAAAGAAGAATATTTAAAACAAAAGGATATAGATTTTTTTCCTTATAGACTATTTCACAATGAAGGAAAAAGGAATTCAGGCAATTGAAGCATGTGTTCACCCTGATATTGGGGGTGAGGATAGAATTTACATACATGATAAAGATAGAAAGATCATATTCAAACTGATGGGACATAATATATATATGATGATGATGATCTAGCTTTGAAATGGCCTAGAAATGTCTACAAAGGAAACATTGTCGGTGGCTCTGATATCAAGCTTGAGCCAGTTGTTGCGTTAACAAGGAGATTCTGGATAAGAAATCGATAGAGTTCAACCGTAAAATATCGCATTGGCTGTTCCAGATTCGGTTCTTTTATAATGGTTATGCAACTAAGGGAACTGTACTAGTTAATAAAAGCTACCACTTCGAACCATTCAAGTTCGGGATTTCATGGTCAAAGTTCAGGAAGAGTTGAAAGTGCATGTGTTTCCACATTATATGGAATGAGTTCACTTGTTCATGTCAACTTCCATATTGGGAAAGAGGTATTATTATGTCAAATCTTATCAAGAAGTTAGAAGTTCGAAAGCTCCCCTACTTTGACAATAGAGTAATCAAAAAGAGTCAAGTAAGATAGACATCACTTTATGAGAAACATACGAAGAACGTGTGGTGTTCTTAATTGCCTGAGTGAAGAACAAAACAATTCAACTACTGATGCAATTTACGACAAGTTATACAGAGCATTGAAGCTGGTGGAGGGTCAAAGGCAAATGAAAGAAATCTGCAACGATGTCAATTATAATATTTGTTTTGATTAAGCCACGAAATTGAATGATGTAGGAAAATGTAAGTTTGCATGAAATGTTGCAGATTTAGTTTTGTTAAATTTGAATGCCTTGAAGTTGGATGAAAGCTTGTTGTCAGGTGTACCTCCTCTCTTAAGAGAACTCTAAAGGAAAACAACTAAAATGGTTGAACTCGTATATGAGGAATATACCACCGCTACCGAGAATGAAGAATAAGAATTGAGATTGATTGACCCAAAAGAGTGGGGAAATAACCTTTAAAATGATGAAAGCTTGTGGCTAACTAGACACTTCGATTTGGGAATCAAGACATTTTGCTCACCCAAATTTTGAAGTAGACGAAGACTCCGAGAATTGAGTAAAAAACAGAAAAATAGTTGAGCCCAACACTGACTGGGGGGCAATGAGATGATGAAAGTCCCTATATTGGAGTAGTATAAGGACGGGAAGAGGAACTTAGGAAATTGAGTAGAGACCCTAAAGATGAAGACGAAAAAGAGTTACTCGCACAAAAAAAAGGCTCGAGTCAAATGCGAGAAAGAGATTCAATAAATAAAGATGAAGACTGAGGAGTATACTGCAGAGATATGGAGTGAAGAAATCTAAAAATGACCTTTTTGGGAATAGGGTTTTAAAGGTAGATTTGAAAAAAAGAAGACAGAAAAAGAAAAGGAGAAAAGAAGAAAAAGAGAAGAAAATATTACATTGCATGCGTCATATAGAGATCTCCATGATAGGGGTATGCTAATTTAGAAGATTAGCGAAGATTTTGGTCTGCGGCTTCATGTTGAAGAAGTAGATCTTATTGAAGATTTCTATTGGTAGCCTAGAGTGCCCTGCAATTGTGCAAGTGTACACGTCTCAAGTAATAAAGGGATGAGTATTGAGTATCGTCTCCACAGGGATTGGTGTGACTTCCAAAGTTTATTGTCTCGCACTAAAAAGAAATAAAAGTAAAGAAAAAAGTGATTTGATTGGGTTTTTAGAATAATCTAATAAATAAATAGTAAAATAAGCCAGTAAATTAAAGAGTTGAGTAATCAAAATGAGAGAATGGGCCATATTATTTTGGGTCGTAGTGTGGAAATCAATTGGAAATGTCTCGTTTTTTTAATGCAACGAACATCGAATTGCCTCGGCAATGACCAAAGCTACTGTCGCGGAAATGGGTTAAGTATCTGCCTCTGCAATCCATTGCTTGGGCAGGAACAAACAATGTCAAGGTTCGGCAAAGCGTCCTTCAGTGGCTCCTTCGTATCTCTAATTCGAAATATTGCTGATGTGCAGGCCTTGATAATACCTCCCAATGTGAACTAAAGATGAACACCAACAAATATTACGCTCCTTTCAGTCGTTGAAACTTAAACTTTTCCCAAAGCCGAGTTAGTTTTCACCGATTGGGATGAAAATGATGCTTATCTGTTTCGTGAGTCTAACTCTCCCATTATTAGACAAATAGATGCAGCTGCAATTTCCTCCCCCAATTCAATTGCAAGAAAACGTAATCACCAAGAATAAGCAAACCTTGAACTAAAATTGCATTAACAAAAACTTAAACAAAATCCAACCGTTTTCTCACAACTACTAAACAATACAATCCAAACCCTAAGAAGAAATTAGAACATGTTATCGATGTAAGCTCACTACAAAATCTCTCAACTCTCCATTGCTTGATGACCCCAATGGCCAACTTTGGCTTCATATTTATAGAGGAGGTCTAGGTCAAGTCTTTCTTGAGGAGGAAATCAAGTTAGAATTAAATACATTAAAAGAAAAGATATTTTTTAAGTATTATGTCATTCTTTCTTAAAATCCTCCCACTTACATGGAATCTTCTCTTTACCTTCCTTCGGCGTTTACATGATTTTCCTGTAGTCCGATCTTTATGTAAAGTACATAGAAAAATTCAGGTTTTCATGCCCTTCAAAACGCATACCACTTTGCATATTTTCTCCCTTGTCGACAGTGTCTGGGCATTGCTACGACAATGGTTCGTCTATCTTTTTCGCTTAGCAGAGCTCTATCTCATGGTTCAGCTTCCTTCAGTAGAAACTTACATCTACATCTGGCTTGATCTGGACGATCGAGAGATGGTTCAGCACCATTCCTTCCCTTCATTCACTACCTCGGTAGTGAGCTTACATCGATAGCATGCAATAAATTATGCATAGAACAAAACATACACCTAAGCAGTACCTTTTCCACTAAATATCTTTAAATATAAATAATCAAGCATGTCAATGTTAAGAACAATAAATTGTGTATGAATGATTAGTAATGCATCTAAAAGAGGCTTAAGCATGACAATAATTGAGTCCTAAAGGGTCCTAAAATGAGTACATTAATACACCTAACACACCCCCAAAAACTTGTAGGCTATCGAATAGTCCTGCGTTAAGTGCAAGTGTACACTGATGCCTAGTTGTAACATAAAAGATATCGTCTCCACAACAATTGGGAAACCCTTCAGAATTTATCTTCATGCACAAGTAAAAATAAAAACACAAGTAAATTGAGGTTTTGTTTGAATCGATTCAACTAAAAGCAATTAAAATAAAGAGTCGAGAAATCAGATTGACACAATAGGTCGGTATTGGTATGCATTGTAGTGTGGATTTTAAATGCTTCGTCTCGGCAAAATATTGCAGAATCGTCTTAACAGTCTGGACAATTTTAACAGAAAACTGCCTTGGCAGATGCCTACCTCGGCAGAGACTACATAGCTATCGGGGCGACTAAGAGACAATTCAAAGTTCGACAAGGCTTCCTTCAGTGACTTCTTATCCCTAAGTCGAAGTGATATTGGCGAACACGTCTTGATATTACCTCCCGGCGTGAATCAAAGGGTGAACACCAACCAATGCTAAGTCTCCTTTAGCCGCTGAACTTCCAACTTATTCCTAAGCCAAAGTAGTTTTATTCTAGATTCGATAAAACCGTGTTTACTCGTTCTTGAGTTCATCTCTCCTGAAATCGAACAAATAGATAAATTAAAACTTCCTCTTCCGATTTGATTGCAAACAATTGAAAACCAAGAGTAACAAACTTTGAATTTTATTGCAATAACTTTAACCTAAACGAATACAAGCAATCTCTCACAACTACTCAACAAAACCAACCCTTAGCCCTAGGAGAAGTTTTGAACATGATAGACGAATGGAAGCTCTAGGGTTTCTCAAAAATCACTCGATGTCCCTCTCTTAGTCAGCTAGGGTATGTATCGATAGGGCTTGGCCTAGGTCAAATTCGGTTTACGGTAGGAGTACTAGTTAGAATCAGGTTACAACTCATTGAAAGAACAAATCCCTATCATTAATTCTTCCTAGATTCCCGTTTGACTTTTCCACCATAACTTTGATTGTGGCTTTTCTTGAGCTTTTGGGCTCCGATCCTCATATAAGTGGTCTCTAAAAAATAGTCTTGATGTGTTCTTTCAGTCGCATACAACTTTGCATTTTTCCAGTTTCCTTGGGATGCTGCCTCGGTGACATATAGTCTGCTGCCTCTGTAGAGGTCTGTGTTGGTGTGAGTAACTCAGCATGGCTCCTTACTCTGGGCTTATCCTCTGTGGCATAGTCCGATCAGCTCTTCATCAGGTTTATCAGCATCTTCCATCTATTGTTCAACTCCTTCCTTTTTTCCTCCTTATTCCCTTGGCATTGTCTGTCTGGGCGGGTACCTGTGCACATTAAAACACGTACCTAAGCAGTATCTTTTATAGAGAAAAACAATGAAATTCATCAACCAAGGAAGATTATATAATCAATGCAATTTTGAGTATGGTTGCCTAATAAATGCAAGTAAAACATGCTTAAGTGAAACAATAATTGAGCTAAACTAGGGCTAAAATGTAGGGCTTTTACACACTTAACAGGCCCCCAAACTCGAAATATTGCTTGTCCTCAAGAAAAGGCAATCTAGTAGTTATTTGCATCTCTAGAAAGTGTGGCTTCATATCTTGAGTAATTCCTAACCTCCATGTGATCACCTACTTGGGCAGCAACCCTTCAAATGAAAATGGACTTACCAGAAAAATACTATGATGCTCGTGAGTGTGTGCATGTTTTGTGAACAAGTATGATTCTTCGGATTCTATGTAAGCATAAAGGTAATCAATTCAACTCTTGGGTTTCTTTTCTTTTCTTACTAGAGCTAGTTTCGGGCACCTCTATTTTATCAACCAATCCTTTCCTCGAAAACTTAATCAACTAGAGCCGATTCGGGAACATTTAGTGATTTCTCATTACTAGAATTAAAGGCAAACATTTCTAGAAATATCTTTTACTCTATACTAGAGCCACTAATAGGCACCTCTAGTACATAAAATTTTTCAATTTAAACCCAAGTAATTATCTAACCTTAACTCACCAGAACTCCTAAAATCATACAACTCACAAGGTGTGTTTCTAAGTTTCAGCACAATAGTAGAGTTCTAAATACTTCCAAAGTCATGCTAAGGTCGCTGCCACGGCGGCTACTACGGTGGCAGTTAAGAAATACTCAAAGTCTAAGAAAAATATTTTTCTTTTTTTTTCTTTTTTATATAACAACAAGTAACAATACATTCTATATGAATCCTAAATATACATTCTAACATGAAACAAATAGAAACAAAAGTGAAAATAAAAAAATTAGGACTAATTTTCCTCCCAAACTCGAGAGGAGAATTGTCCTCAGTGCATTTCTACATACTCAAAATAAAACATCGATTAGATAAAGAAGGAAGATGATAGCTTAAATGCCGGTGAATCGGAGGAGGTGTTGTCTTCTTCGTCCTCACTAAGTACCAACCGCCGTTGAGCTGGTACTTTAAGTCTTTTGGCCACCCTCGGCAGCTGCTTGCGGGATGCTGGTGTGACATATGCCAAGACTCCGAATTCTTCAATCTCATTCAGGTCTATGAGTCTCTTTTACCCGGCTTTGTCCTAGTCTAGGTTTACTACCTTGATGACCCAGTATGTCGTATGTTCAATCTCAACGGGCATGTGGCAGGTTTTTCCATACACGAGCCAATAGGGTGGCATGCCCAATGGGACCTTATACGTTGTTTTATACCCTATTAACCACCTTTTCGAGAATGCTCTTCAGTTCTTTGTTTGATATTTCAGCCTGCCCATTTGTCTGAGGGTGTTATGTCGTGGCAACTTTGTGTGTGAAACCAAACTTCTTCAATGTTGTGGCAATCAGTTTGTTGTCAAAGTGTCTCGCCTCGTCACTTATGATGGCTCTAAGGATTCCAAACCGTGTAAAGATATGCTTTTGGAGAAATTTTAGAACGGTTTTGGAATCATCTTTTTGTGTAGCAATGGCTTCCACCTACTTGGACACATAAACCACTGTTAACAGTATGTATAAGTTCCCACAAGATGAAGGAAACGGGCCCATGAAGTCGATTCTCCATACAACGAACAGTTCGATTTCTAGAATATTCTGCAGTGGCATCTCGTTCCTCCTTGAGATGTTGCCCATCCGTTGGCATCTATCACACTATTTGTAGTATGCATGGGCATCTCTATATAGTTTCGACCAATAGAGTCCCGATTGGAGAATCTTGGCAGCAGTTCTGGTTCCTCCAAAATATCCCCCATATTGTGAGTTGGGGCAATGGTGCAGGACTTCTTGTTGTTCTTCCTCTAGTACAGATCTCTGAATCACCTGGTCTTCACATTTCTTAAATAAAATAGGTTCGTCCCAATAATAATATTTTCTTTGGACGGTTGCCAGTGTATTTCAAAGTCCAAACGACATCCTTCTGAATGCATATGTTCTGTACGGGCAGGTGAAGGTAGTTTTCTCTTGGTCCTCCTAAGCGATTACAATTTGATTGTAACCTGAGTAACCATCAACAAAACAATAGTAAGGTTTTCCGGCAAATCTATCTAACATTTGATCTAAGAAAGGTAAGGGGAAGTGGTCCTTTCGAGTTGCTTTATTCAGCATTCGATAGTCCATACAAACCATCTAAATGATCACAGTTCGGGTTGGGATTAACTCGTTGTCTTCGTTTGTGATTACTGTCATCCCTCTTTTCTTACACACACATTGAACCGGGCTAACCCATGTGTTGTAGGATATGGAATAAATAATACTGGCATCAAGCCACTTGATTACTTCTTTTCTCACAGCATCCTTCATGGCCTCATTTACCTGCCTTTGAGCATCGACTGTCCGCTTGTGATTGTCGTCTAGGAGGATCTTATGCATACAAACTGCCAGACTAATTCCATTTAGATCACCAATAGTCCATCCAATGGCTTGTTTGTGCAGCCCGAGCATCTCAACCTACTGTTATTCTTGTTCCTGCGTCAACTTGGAATAAATATTTTGTAACCCCCTCGACCCGGCCTAGCCAATAGACCGAACCAAACATGTAACACAAGGAATATTGAAGTAAACAGGGAAAGTTTACCTCAATAAACGACCATTTTTATCTTTTCTAGATGCACGTTACAACCCTAAGTGTTAAACGGTTTCAGCGGAACGCACGTGACACCAACCACACATCAATTGAACTTAAAATGACTTTAAGGGACCAAAATGTAAAATTATAAAATTCCAAGAGTTTTTCCCCAATTTCAGTTTACCAACCTTTAATTAGTTTTATTACATGCATCTCTGTCAAAACATAGATCAAAATAATTATTCGAACTCATTTAATTGCATCCACAACATTCAGAGACTGAAACGCAAAGAATCAGAACTTCAGAAAACATGACATTAACCAACTTAACTACCACATGTTTCGGAACACTAGGGTCATGTTCTGAGACACAGAACGTTCCATTAACTAATATAACTGTCACTTGTTCCAAAACACTAAGCCTTGTTTCGAAACACGTGCTCGTACCGAAATGCCTTTGAAGCGTTCCGAAACCATGGTTTCCAGTAGCATATCGTATCGGAGCAGACCTTACTCGTTTCGATACACCAAGGCCATTTCAGGCACTCCGTTTCGATATAGGCTCGAGTGTTTCGAAACACCTGGGCCTGAAATGACAGATTTTTCTGGTTTTTCACCCAAAATTCCAACTTAAACCAACCCAACATGTTTCTAACATGCATGCATCATACATAAACATTATTCCTCAAACATATGCAACATATTTAGCATTAAAGCATGGCTAATTGTATCAAGGACCAATTAAAGGCCTTTTACAAGTATAAAAGCATATAGCAAACTTGCTCAAAGGGTGTTCATACACATCACCCAAACAAAACTTGAAACATGGTTTTTCAATGGTACACTCTTTTGTTGTGTATTTAAGAGGTTCAAAATACTTACCTGGACGAGTACTAGTCTAGTTTACATCTTCAGGCTGGCTGTCGACAGGAAGGTGTCTAGGCAATCGTCTAAGTAATTGTCGAGGCAGTGCCCAGAATCTCTGCTCGGGTAGTGGCTGTTGAGGCATGGGGCAACCGGTGTGAGATTTACTTCTGTGGTTGCCTAGATCAGCTGACACTCCTCTTTGTTATCAGCTTGCTTGAGGGTCTAAAGTACATTGAGCTTTATGCAGTGGTCGTTTATCCTCATGGTTAATTCTCCCTTCTCCACATCAATTAGAGTTCTGCCCGTGACTAGGAATGGCCTCCCCAGCATGATCGGTGCATGCTCATCTGCCTCACAATCCAAAACAAGGAAGTCAACAGGGAATATAAACTTATCCACTCTTACCAAGATGTCTTCGATCTTTACTTCATGGTGTATGTAAGAGCGGTTAGCCAGCTAGAGCATGCCAGTGGTGGGCTGAGCTTTCCCAATGCTCAGCTTTTCGAGCACTGATTTAGGCATTAAGTTGATGCTTGCCCCAAGATAACATAAAGCCTTCCCCACATAATATTTCCATTGGCACATAGAATGACGAAGCTAACTGGGTCTTTCAACTTAGGTGGTTCTCAGTTGTGCAACATTGCCATGCAACCTATTTGCATTTGCTCTATGGACACAGTTTCGAATTACCATATCCTTGCTCATTTTGATACCACATCCTTGAGGAACTTATCATAGTTTGGCATTTGCTCTATGGCCTCAACAAGGGGTATGTTTATGTGTACTTGTTTAAGAATATCTAGAAACTTCTTAAACTGGTACTCTTTTTGCTGCTTCAGCCATTGTGGAAATGGAGGGGGCGACCATATATTTTCTATACCCTATTTGCATTGAAACCTGATCTAAGGGAGAGTAAGATGTTCAGGTTTGTCTACTTTTTCATTGATTCTGTCAAGGGTATCGGCAGGTTTGGTTGCCGAAACAGAGGGCCCTGGTTTTGCCGAGGCAGTAGCATCAGCGTCTGCCGAGGCGGCTGGCTCCCTTGGTTATTTCTCTTTTGGTTCATCGGCACCTATTTCGTCGAGTTGTTACCCACTTCTTGTTGTGATTGCTTTGCACTGCTCATGAGTGGGTCTCGTTGCGGCTTCAGTATGGTTAGGCAGTCCTCCTATTGGTTGAGTGTTCATTCGTTGTGCAAACTGCCCTACCTGGGTTTCTAATATCTTTAGAGGCGCCTCATGGTTTTGCATCCTCATCTTTGTCCTGTCCATGATATCATCAGTTTTTTAACGAATGAATCCATGTTAGACATATATGTACCAGTCTAAGACATAAAAGCATTTAAAGTCTGTTTTAGAGAATTGGGTGCTGCTAGTTGATGTGGCGGCGGCTGCTGCTGCGGCAAATTCTTCTGGAATCCTTGGGGTTGATTTGTATGGTAGGGCGGACTTAGGGCATTATTGGGGTTGCCCCAAGAAAAGTTCGGATGCCTCTTCTAACAAGGATTTTATGTGTTTGATGTCGTGTTATTTCTTATATTGTAGTTTCCTACAAAGCAACTAGTTTCTTGGAATTGGTGGCATTCTGAGGAGTCTTGGTCTCCCCCACATTGTTCACAAAAGGCATCAACGACTTCAACGTGTTGGGTGTTGTTCTTCCTTTGCATGGCTTCCACCATTTTTATTAGATGAGCCATATTTGTTGTGACTGCGTCGGATTTTCCTAGCTCATTGACAGTGGCTTGTCGCCTTACTCCACCTCGGCGAGAGGTAGGGAACTGGTAGTCATTTTTGGTCATCCAGTTCAATACTTGAATTGCTTCTACAGGCTCTTTATGAAGAAGTGTGTCATTTGCTGAGGCATCCAGCATCATTTATGTTGGAGTGTTGACACCATTGTAGAACATCATGACTTGTGTCCACTCCGGGAATCCATGAAATAGGCATTTGTTTAGCAAATCACGAAATCGTTCCCATACCTCATACATCAGTTCATCGTCAGCTTGTCGAAAAGTAGTGATTTTAGTTCGCAATTTATCAGTTAAATTAACAGGATTAAATCTGGCTAGAAAATCACAACATAATTTCGTCCAAGACTCAATGGACTCGGATGGTAGACCATTAAACCAAGATTTTGCCCTATCCCTCAGGGAATAGAGATATAGTCTGAGTCTCAGCACATTTGGTTGAACTACACGTATCTTGAACGATTTACAAATGTCTAGGAAGGATTTCATATTCTATCGGGCATCCTCAGTGGCGGATCCTCCAAACTATCCAAGTGTTTTAAGCATGTTGAACATGACATGTTTGAGTTCAAAATGGTCCGCATCTATCTCACGATTGACAACACCGGTGTTCAACTTCCTAAGGTCCTCTTCCAAGTAATCACGGACTTTCGGTAGGGGCAATGGATTTTCTCTATTGCCGCCGGGCGGCTGAATGCCTTCAGCGGGTTGGTTGCCGCAGGCATTGCCTTCTCAATGTTGCTCCATTATTCTGATGATTCCTTGTCGAAGTCTGCGTGAAGTCCTTTCAATTTCAGGATCAAGTTCTCGTAGTGGTGATGTTGGGTTCGCTCTAGTCATAAACCAAAAAAACTATGATATTAAAAATAAAATTAAAATGAAAGAAAATAAAAACAAAAGATATTTAACGCCAATCCCCGCCAACGGTGCCAAAAACTTGTAGGCATCCTCATGGCGGATCCTCCAAACTCACGTCGGGAGGAGCATTGTCCTCAATGCATGCCTACATACTCAAAATAAAACATAGATTAGATAAAGAATGGAGATGATAGCTTAGAATGCTGGCGAATCGGAGGAGGTGTCGTCTTCTTAGTCATCGCAAAGTATCATCCGCCATTGAGCGGGTACTTTAAGTCTTTTGGTCGCCCTCGACGGCTCCTTGCGGGATGTTGGTGTTGGTTGGTCTGGCTTTGTGACTTCTTGTTCACTGCCTAGACAGATAATGCCCAGGCATTAAATCTAATGCCTAAATACATAAAATTAAAAATAATGTGTTTGAAAAATGAAATAAATGCTAGTAATTTAAATCTAATTCTTAAAAACAGAAAATTAAAAAGAAAAAAAATTTAGGCTGTATTAGGAGTGCATTTGGATACATCTCCTAACATGACATGTAACACCCCAACCCGGTCTGGTCGAGAACCGGGTCGGAAGGTGATACCGAAGATCAATATAATGATCAGTGCAATTAAATTTCATTTTACTATGAACGATTAAAAACAATAATATACAATAACACATTACCGCAATGCAACTTGGTCCAATTAATCCTTATGAAGCGATAATTAATCATTTAGGACTAAATCTTAACTATTACAAGTTTTAGAGACCAAACTATAAATTCAATAAATTGGAGGTCCTTCGATGCAATTAATTATACCACAATGAAATTCAATACTATATTAACAGGCATGCAAGGTTTCATACAATTTGGAGTTCATTTACTCATTCAATTTAATTTTTCAAAATTCAGTGACTAATCTCTGAATATTGCAAATTGTCAAATTATACCTTCAACTAACTTAACTAACCCTGTATCAAAACACCCTAGGGCTGTTTCGGAATGGGTGTACGATGGTCAACCTAAGTTGACATTACCCTTCAAACCGTATCGATACGGGCAAGCCTTGTAACGGTGCCGGTTGACTTCCTTTGACCTTGACTCGTTTCAATACGCTATAGACCCGTATTGAAACAATGAATTCCAGTAGCAAAATGTTCCGATACAGCTATAGACCGTATCGACATGCCCTATTCCTTAGGTTCAATTATGCTTACCCGTATCGATACGACCTGACTTGAAATGACAGATTTTTTATGGTTTTAATCCGATTTGACCTACCAAACGATGTTCAAACACAATGAAATTTTACACACAACATTTCAATGCTATAAACTACAAGCATGCCAAATTTCATCAACATTCGAATACGTTTACTAGGTTTTGTCCTTTATGAAACAAGTATACCATTTTTAGCCAAACCAAAAGTCAATGTAGGGCCTTTAACCATATTATGACTTACACACATTATACACATATCAAAATGGTCATAAACGACTAGTTCGACTACTTCGCCACCTTCATAGGAGTTCAAAAGGTCAAAATACATTACTTTAGAGCTGGTATTGACTTGTCCTTCCTTGACTAAACGATCTTCAACCGCACGATCTTTCAACCTAAAATGCATGCGATGAGACATGTTAGGCATACATCGCCTAGTGAGGTAGTCTTAAACAACATGAATATCAATGTATGAAGTATGTATTTATATATAATCTCATGCTCGTCAATGTCAATACTATGCATCAATATACAATGTTTAACATATTCATTTCATCATTAAACCTTGGATTGAATCAAGATAGTGGATACGCGAATTCCTACGCCTCTCCAAACCAATGAATGGTCTAATCCATCTGCCTCGCCAATATGACCAATACCAATACACATCCCTCCGCCTTGCCAAATCAATATAGGTCGTAGCCTTAGGATCGTAGTCCACCTGTATACTGAGCTCATGAATTCTTTGGCATGCAAATTGTATCCATTGTCCGTTCAAATCCAAGGTTTCAATGTCTATATCCATATTCAATGTTCAATGAGAATTTCAATGACCAATGATTTCAATATTATCAATAGCAACCATGTTTCATTATCAATATGCCATGTTTCAATGTCAATATCAATATCAATATTCGATTATTTCTTTACAATATTTCAATAACACTAATCATATCGATAAAAATGCATGATAGCAATGCCAATAACTATGCCCGATATTCAATAATAACTTACGAACAGTTACCAATGAATCTGATTAAAAATTCAATGCAACTTCTTCAACGATATTGTTAGCGATATGGTCGAAATCAACAATAAAAGATTCGGGAAGGCTCCTCGCCTAATCCTGAGACTCCAACTACACTCACCTTACTAATCTGATGCTCCTACGGCTCTTGGATGACAACTCCCTTGTTCCTAGCCCTTGGTGAATTTGATGGATGCTACTTTTCGTTGTCTTAAGTTAGGAAATCAATAGGGAGACTATTATGACCGATAATAGAATATCAAAATCAATACAACAATATCAAAATCGATATTCGATTTAAATATAGATGACAACGATGAGACATCCATGGATGGTCAAAACCTTATCTTAATATTAACTCAATACATCCATGGAATCGAATAACCGATTAAGGAATATAACTTACCCGATCGATATCAATCATTTGATATCAATAAAACGAAGGAAGAACAAAGCTTAAAACTATCTCTAATGGAGGTGTATCCTTCAACGAAGAAGATGATGAAGAAAAAGATGCTTGCTTTCAATACTTTCGGGTAAGTCTCATATCCCCTTTTGCATATTTATTCCTTTCTTTTTTTATTGGAATTATTAACCGATGGCTTTCCTTCAATTGAAGGAAAGCTCACAAATTGATCCACGTAGGTGGAAATATAATTGTGTAGGGGATAATCACAAGATTAGTCCCTCGACTCTCAATGTACTATAGTTTCGCCTTCCAACTTGCATTTTGCTCACTTTAGCCACTATATGGGTTTCAATATTATTCGATAGAGTCCACTAACAATATTTTAGCTCAAACGTAGTCCGATGTCAATAATTTACTAGCCGTTACAATATTTGGAGTTTATCAATGTGAGGTTTCTGATCACCGGAACCTAATTCCGACTAGACCGGATTTTGGAGTGTTACAACTCTCCCCCTTTAGAAAAATTCATCCTCGAATTTTTACCTGAACCGAAGAGATGAGGATACTGTTTTTTCATTGTCTCTTCATGTTTACAAGGTACCTTCTTCGACCGTATGTCTCCTCCGGAGCACTTTAACTAATTGTATGGTTTTATTGCGAAGCCTTTTGACTGCTCTTGCACGAATCTGAACTGGTTCTTCCTCGTAAGGCAAATTTGGCTGGATTTCTACAGATTCAAGTTCCACAGTGTGCGAAGGATCCTTACGAAACTTCTAAAGCATCGATACATGAAAAATATCGTGGATTTTACTCAAATTAGAGGGCAATAACAATCGATATGCCACGAGGCCAACTCTTTCAATGACTTCAAAGGGTCTAATGAATCGGGGACTCGGTTTTCCCTTCTTGCCAAACCTTAAAATCTTTTTCCATGGTGATACATTGAGGAAGGCTTTTTCACTAACTTCATACTCAATGTCTCTTCTCTTGAGATCATCATAAGCCTTTTGTCGATCAAAGGCGGCCTTTAAACGATCATGAATGATAGCAACCCATTCTTCGGTTTCTCGAAGTAAGTCAGGGACTAACATCTTGCCCTCACCAAGCTCCGACCAACACAAAGGAGTTCTATATCGCCTACCATACAATGCTTCATACGGGGCCATTTGGATTGATGCTTGGTAACTATTATTGTAGGCAAATTCAACAAGTGTTAGAGTTTCCTCCCAAGTTCAACCAAAGTCAATGATGCATGCTCGAAGCATGTCTTCCAAGATCCGTATAGGGAGGTTTAATAACAATACATATTTTCTAAGGTTTCAATGGACAAGTTTTTCGATAATTACCTGGATTACCCTTTCTGACTGGCCATCAGATTGAGGATAAAATGATGTGCTAAGATTAATTCTGGTGCCCAGAGCTCCTTGTAAGGTTTCCCAAAATCGAGCTGCAAATCGGGGATCTCGATCGGAGATAATAGACTTAGGTACTCGGTGGAGTTGGATCACTTCTTTGATGTACAAATCAGCTAATTTAGGAAGACTGTAGTCCATTCTAACCGGTATAAAATGAGTTGACTTCGTAAAACGATCTACAATGACTTATATGGTATCAAGCTTTGCGGGAGTTAACGGTAGTCCACTAACAAAATCCAAAGTGATCTTTTCCCACTTTCATTTCGGTGGATCGATAGGCTGTAATAATCCAATAGGAGCACACTGTTCTGCCTTAACACGTTGGCCACTAATAAAGTTCACGTAGGTCCTTATACATCTTCACAGACCCGGGGTGAACGGAAAAAGAACTTGAATGAGCTTTAGAGAGAATATTGGTGCGAAGAGATTCACCATTAGGTATACAGACCTGGTCATGAAAACACAAGAGTCCTTCATAATTGATTCTGAAGTCGGGGTTGTCTGATAACTTAGAAACAATTGATTGAAGCTTGGGATCTTGCTCTTGCAACTCCTTGATTCGTGAAACGATGGTAGACTGAACTTGAAGTTCATCTACAAGACAACGGTTTTTTCTGAAGTCAGAAGTGAGCGTTAATTGCTCGAGTCTCCTATAATAGCCAACAAGTCCAAGGAACCTTCTAACTTCGCCAATGTTCTTCGGTGGGTGGCAATCTACAATAGCTTGGATTTTCTTTGGGTCTACTTTAATACCCGAAGCTGACACAATATGTCCCAGAAAGACAACTTCAGTGAGCCAAAACTCACACTTAGAGAACTTCGCGTACAACTACTTCTCTCTTAAGGTCTGAAGCACGATACAAAGATGTTCTCGGTGTTCCACTTCATTATTGGAGTAGATCAATATGTCATCTATAAAAACCACTACAAATTTATCATGATAGAGTCTAAAAACCCGATCAATCAAATCCATAAAGGCTGTCGGTGCATTGGTTAACCCAAAGGGCATCACCAGAAATTCGTAGAGTCCATATCTTGTACGGAAAGCGGTCTTCGGTACATCACAATCCATAACTCTCATTTGATAATAGCCTGACCTTAAGTTGATCTTGGAAAACATAGAGGCATCCTTTAGTTGATCAACCAGGTCATCTATTCTAGGGAATGGATATTTGTTCTTGACGGTTACTTTATTCAACTGTCGATAGTCAATACACAATCGCATAGAACCATCTTTCTTCTTTACAAAGAGAATCGGTGCTCCCCAAGACGAAGAGCTTGGTTGAATGAAACCTTGGCTCAGTAATTCTTGAATCAGAGCCTTTAATTCTTTTATTTCCACAGCTGCCATGCAATATGGTGCAATGGAAACTGGAGTAGTCCCATGTTGCACCTCGATGCCAAACTCCACTTCACGGGTTGGGGGCAATCCCGAAAGTTCATCAGGAAATTCACATACAGTGTCAATATCTCGCAGTTGAGATTCGCCTTTGGTTTCTACATCAAAGCATACAATGATGGGTTCTTCGCATTCATCAATACAACACTTTCCTTACTCAGACCCCGTAGGTACAATTTCCTCTTACAACAATCTACCCAGGCTTAATGCTCACCAAGCCAATCTAAACCTAGGATGACATCAAACTCATGGATCGGTAAAGCAAACAAATTTGCCGGAAACGGGATCCCTTGGATCAATAAGGGACAGTTCTTGCACACTACACTTACGGTGAAGCAATCTCCTAAGGGATTGGTTATAGAGATTTTCGATGCTATTGGTTCGGAAGACATATTATACTTATTAACTACAATGGTACTTATAAAAGAGTGGGTAGAACCAGGGTCAATCAATGCATATAAAGGATGTGAATATAGCTCAATGGTACATGCAATGACATCATGCTCGTCTTCCTCTTCCCTGCTCCTTACATGATACATCTGGGCAGGAGCTTTAAAATCTTGCTTATTGAATGGTTTCCCCGGACCCTTTTTTTTCTTTTTATCTTGTCTAGATGCAACCTAGGTTCCTATGTGTACACACACAAACATTAGATAAAACAACATCACAATCGCCCATTGAGTATAACCAATTTAAGGATTAGGGACCATTTCGTAAATTTGACAAATTGTAAGGGTTATTACCAAATTCGAGTTACCAATCTTTAATTAAACTCATTACAGACGTCACTATGAAATCTCAGCTCAAAACGACGACTAGAACTCCTTTAATTGCAACCATGATCAACAAGGACCAAAATGTAAGAAAACATAATCTCAGAATAATTCAAAAATTGTATTAACGGTCAAACATTTCGGAACAATGAGCCATGTATCGGAACGGTCGTTTCAAAACACAACTGGCCATTTCGATACGCGAGATCATTTCGAAACCCTCTAAGACTCGTTTCGGAACGAGGTTTCACAGAGGCAAAATATTTCGAAATAGGCCTCACCGTTTCGGAACGCCAAGGCAATTTCAAGCCACTGTTTCGAAACAGGCAAGGGTGTTTCGAAACATTAGGGCCTGCAGCACTTTTAAAAGCCGATTTAACACATTTTGAATCATCCGAATCCATCATGTCACATGCCCAAACATGTTTACATCTCAAATATACATCGAACACTATGCATACGAAGTAAAGACATCATCATAGTATTATAAACAATAACAAAGAGACTAAAGGTATGCATCCTAGGAGAATTAAGAACCAAAAGGTCAAATCCCAAACCAACACTTAAAACGCCTTTTACATGACCAAGAATGCATATCAACTTGAAAAAAACAAGAAAATACCAAACAACCAACAACTACAACATTGGACACCCCCATTGCCTCTATTACACTAGTCCAAAACCAAAACTTACCTTCAATCAAAGTATCCCACCGAACCCTTGCAAGTGCCGCCTCCAACGCTTAAATTGACTGCATTTATGGAAAAAGAGAGCGTAAGCACAACATGCTTAGTGAGGAATGCTCAAAACCAAAAGAACACCATTAATGCACAAAACCATTTTTTCCTCTTTTCAAAACCATCATGCCTCCTTTGAAAAACCATGCACTTTACCATTAGAATCGGCATGCTAAACATCATGCAACATGAATTACATAATTTCCAGCAATTAAACCATTGTTACACAACCATCAAGCCTTCCCAAGCATAAACACCATTATGCTAAGCTTATGGTAAAACATGCATTTTTCACAATATGCATCAACAACATTTCCATAGCATTATAATCCATTATATTGGCTTTCAAGTGTTTAACAAAAATCACATTTCTTAAAAACATATCGGATACACGGATTACCAAGGGCTGTCCCAAACCCTTCATACACACTACCAGCATCTCAAGGCTCACACACGAGAGCAACCCTCCACCGTTGTGACACCCGTGGTAGAGTATTCGGTACAATCACAACCCTCACAACACCACTCATCGATAGTTGTATAGCCTACAAACGAGAGACGGGACACACACAAGGTTCACACTCGGGAGCTACCATCTACCGTTGGAACCTTAAACAATCCTCAATCTTTAGGGTACCTGGATGGAGTTTTCGGTACAATCACAACCCCTCAACATCCAAGGTGACTTGTTTATAGTACACTTCAAACTATAGCCGGCTAACTATATCAGATTACATTTACAAAACACTTAATTCAACATCACTTGCCAATATAATCCACAATTCATGCAAACCTCACTATTTTTACAAAGCATTCATGATAGCCATAAACTCAAGCATTAAACCATCCTTCAAAACTCATGCAACAACACATGCATACAAGGATCACTTACCCAGTGCATTCTTAAACTACATGACATCATCAAATACATTTTATATACTCAAAACATGCTTTAAACAGTAGGTAATCACATTTAAAATTAAGTCTAACCAAAGGCTCACACTAGCACAATCTGGGAGAGAAATTCACATTACTTATTTCCGAAAATAGTAAAGCGTTTTAAGCTCCTACTAAGTTCCCAAAACCTTTTCTAAAGTGTTTCCATGCTGGAAAACCAAGTCCCACTCACCGACTTGCGAAACCACGCTTGCCGACACAACTATCGATCGTCCGAAGCCTCCAAAACCACTTTCTTTGATTACGGACTACTATCCCATATTTTCAACACATTAAAACAGAGGTTCAATGCATTATAATGCATCCAAAACACCAGTTCTCAAAAGAAAACCCGCAGCCATACTCTAAAGCATCAAATCACCCATCTGGAACAACCGAAAACTCAATCGATTGATCTCTAACCTCATCCGAACCATTACCCAACACATCCAACACATTTTAGGCATAACTCAACATCCAAAATCAACCTAAAACCATCCTTATAACTCCAGCAACTCAGATTCCACACTACACCCCAAAAACCCAACCAAAACACTTCAAAAACCAAGACACTCAAGGATTTCGGGATCTCCATGATTAAGACTCCATTTCAACACTAAAATCCTTTTAAAACTAATTTTGAAATCAACTCAAATAAGCCAAATCATCAATACTCCGAAAATCACTTTAAAACATCTTTTTCTAATAAGATTTCAACATCACATTAAAACTACAATGAAACCTCAATTAAAAACATGAATAAAGAGCCAAATATCTTTTGAAGTTCATTAAAGAACCTTGATTAGAGGGTTAGCACGAAATTTACCTACAATCTTTTCTTCTTTTCTAATTTGGGAAGTTTAACTTCAAAGTATCTTGAAGAAAATTGAGAGAAATCACCAAGGAAAAGTTGCAAATCAAGAGAGAATTTGAGAGTGAAGAAAATCTGGAAATTTCAGAGAAAATGGAGAGTGTTTGGCTTAAGTGAAAAAGAGAAACGAAAAGATCGTCAATATTTTTTTAATCGATTAACTACCTTTCTAATTAAATCAATTAAAAGCCTTTTTAATTTTTTAATAAAACATTTAAAACACATGCCAACTTATAGAAAAGGCATAATTACCAAATAGCTCCCTAAAGATTATAAGATTTTGACTCTTCTTGAAAACCACACTTTTCCCAACTTTTAAATCTTTACATTTTGGTCACTACCCAAAATGTGTATTTTCGAAAACTCGTTTTGTAAAATTGATTTAACCAACCTTTTAGATATAATTTTAGAGTGTTTTAGGAATTTTTATTAAATTTTTAACCCATCCCGAAACTTGATTTCCCTAAACCACAGTTTAACGGTTCGAACAATCGACACTGGTTCCACCGGCCCAACCCGACTTGCAAAACACCTAGCCCCAAAACCGGGGTGTTACAACTCTCCCCCACTTAGGAAATTTCATTCCCGATATTTTACCTGAAGGAAAAAGATGCGGAAATGACTCAACATGTCCACCTTACTTCCCCACACAACCTTCTCAACTCCACAATGTCACCATATTACCTTCACAAGTTCAATTGTCTTACCATGAAGAACTTTACTGCAGGAATCAAAAACACCATCAGGGTCCTTACCATAGAACAAATCCGGATTCAACTCTACCTCTACAACAAGAATAATATGAGATGAAAACAATATATACCACCGCAACATAGAAACATGGAACACATCATGGATTCTTTCCAACTCGGGAGGCAACCTCAACCGATAAGCCACAGGACCAACTCGATCCACAACCTCATAAGGTCCAATAAACCTCATACTGAGCTTTCCCTTACGTCCGAACCTCATCACCATCTTCCAAGGTTGTAACCCCCTCGACCCGGCCTGGCCGATAGACCGAACGGGTCACACGGGGAATATTGATGTAAATAGGGAAGGTTTACCTCAATAAAAGACCCTTATTTTTTTATCTTGTCTAGATTCACTTAGGTTCATATTTCTACGTTCACAAGCAGCGGATAAAACACCAGCATAATCGCCACTCGATTTAAGTCGATTAAGATTTAGGGACCATTTTGTAATTTTCATAAATTATAAAGGTTATTGGCAAAATCGAGTTACCAACCTTTAATTAGGATCATTTCATGCTTCTCGGTGAAATCTCAGCTCAAAATGACATTTAGAACTCATCCAATTGCATACAAGACATACAGGGACCAAATCGCAAGAAACAGAAACTCAGAGCAATTCAAAAACAGGATCAACGGTCAAACATTTCAGAATAGAATGTCTCGTATCGGAACAACTATTTCGGAACACAACTGACTATTCCGATACGCGGGTTAGTTTCGAAACTCCTCAAGACACGTTTCGGTACGATGGTTCATAAAGGTAAAATGTTTCGGAACAGGCCTGACTGTTCCGAAACACCGAAGCCATTTCAGGCCACCGTTTCGAAACAAGCAAGGGTGTTTCAAAACACATGGGCCTGAAATGTTCTAAAAAGCTTGTTTAAGTCACTTTATGCCCTCCAAAACCATCCCGACACATGCCCTAACATATTGGCAACTTAATTACACATCAATGACCACATATACGAAGCATACAGAACATCATAGTATCATTCTCATAAGATACGAAACTAAAGGCGTGCTTCCTAGAAGTTAAAAGCACCAAAAGGATAAAATCCAAATGCAAGCATAAGACCAAATCAAAAGGCCATTTACAAGTCCAAATATGCATCTCAAACTTGCACAAAACCAGAAAATACAAAACTAACAACAATCAAAGCATTGGACACTCCCATTGCCCTTGTTACACTAGTTCAAAAGCACGGCATACTTTTAGCAAAATGTCTTGGTGTGATTCCTCGAAGATTCTGCCTTTAAAATCCTAATTATCTGTATTGATGAACAAAGAGAGCATAAGCATACAAGCTTTGTGAGGGTTGCTCAAAACCACACACATCATCAATGCTCAAAACCATTTTTCTTCTTTCGAAACCATTATGCCTTTCTTGGCAAAACATGCACTTTTTCATCAATCTCATTGTATTAAACGTCATGCATCGTGATTCATATAAATTCAGAAATTTAACCATTGCTACTCATATTCCAAGCTTTCCAAGCATAAACACCATTATCCTAAGCTTAAAGCAAAACATGCATCTTTCAAAATATGCATTAACATCATTTTCCACAATAATTCATTTCATTATATTGGCTCACAAGTGATAAACAACAATCTCAAAAACATATGTCATACACGGATTACCAAGGGTTGTCCCATACCCTTCATACACTCTACTGATATTACAAGGCTCACACACGAGAGCGGCCCTCCATCGTTGTGACACCCGCGGTGGAGTATTCGGTACAATCACAACCCCTTAACACCACTCATCGATAGATGTATAATCCACTAACGAGAGACGGGACAAACACAAGATTCGCACCTGGGAGCTACCATGAACCGTTGCAACCTTCAACAATCCTCAATCATTAGGGTACTTGGATGGATTATTCGGTACAATCACAATCCCTCAACATCCAAGGTGAATTATTTATAGTGCACTCAATCCTATAGCCAGCTATCTATATCCGATCTCATTTATAAAACATTTTATTCAATATCACATGCCAATATAACCCATAACTCATGCATAACTCAATGTTTTTACAAAGCATTCATGATAAGCCATAAATCAAGCATTAAACCATGCTTCAAATCTCACGCATCAATACATGCATACAAGGATCACTTACCTAGTGCATCCTTAAACCACATGGCATCATCATACATATTTTATACATTCAAAATATGCTTTAAAACAGTAGGTTAATTGTAACACCCCCTTCACGGCCTGATCGAGAACCGGGTCGGAGAGCGTTACCGAAAACGATGCGGAAATCTTTAACTCTTTTTCTTCAAAAACTTTCTTAACATCTTGACTTAATAAAACTTAATGCACCTTTTTAAACATATAGGCTTAGTAACTGAATCTTATTAATCTCTATACTTGCGATCTTTACCGGGTTTACAAATTATTCCATTTAACCTCATAGAAGTCAAAAGAAGTTGCCCGTATCGAAACGCCCTAAGCCGTTTCGGTACGACTTGACCACGGTCAAAATTTTGACTTTTCCTTCTTGACCGTATCGATACGGCTTGACCCGTATCGGTACGGGTTGATTGACCTTGACTTGACTTAGACCCGTTTCGAAACCCGTTTCGAAACAAGGGTCTCCAGTAGCAAAAACGTATCGAAACACACTAACCCGTTTCGAAACGGCAGGCCTGAAATGATAGATTTTAACTGGTTTTTACACATTTTGACAAGGCTATCATAATCCGATTACCATGAAATTTTACCCATAACATTCTAAGGATATGAACTATTATCATGCCAAGTTTTAAGGTCATTTGAATCCGATTACTCGGTTTTACCAGCTTAGTGCCAAAACATAAACTTTAAGGCTTTACTCTTAAACAACATAACTCATTACATATTATTTATACCAGACGCACTTGCACATCACATAGACATACTAAACTATTATAGAAAGCTTAATACATAGACTTTGCCACCATACTAGGAGTTCGAAAGACAAAACACATTACTTGGACTTGGTTGTGACTTGTGCAACGCTCCAACTTCTCCGATCTCGATCCCCACAACTTGCTTATCCTGAAATGGATGCATGAAATGCATTAGGCACACTTGCCTAGTGAGGTAGTCACATAACAAAGAATAACATACACCATGCTTTACACATGCTTTAATGAATCATAATATAACCATGCAATGTCATAGCATATTTCATAGTCATAACATAACATAAATCATCATCATGGCCTCATGGCACATCACTATCTTGATTTCATAGTTTCCCTTGGATCGATTCCTTGTATACGGATACACGAATTCCACCACTACACCATTCATAAACAACATGGTCCATACCCTCCACTACACCGGTTTGACCATCACATAACACATTCCTCCACTACACCAAGTCATTCTTCTTCCACAGAGCTCATGAATTCATTGGCATGCCAACCGTATCCGATACCTCGAATCCAAGGTCCTTAACAATATTTCATAGTTCATATCAACATCATATCATGAGTATACATTTTACATGACAACCATGCACATAGTGTAATTCAAAGAATTGATGCAACCTTACCATATCCTTACCAACATACAATCGATGGTTTAAACTACTAACTCAAGGTTAATATTAACAAAACTAACAACAGATTCGGGTAGGCCCTTGCCTATACCTGAGACGCTACTACACTCACCTTGATCGGCTAAGGCTCCTAAGGTTGATAATACCTCGATCGATGCTTGAGTCCTTTCTCCTATGATGATACGGACAAAACGAGCTTCTCAAAAAAGGGAGACCAAAGCTTTGGTGAATCTATCATGGAGGTGCTTGCTTAAGCTTAAGGTAGAAGACAACAATGGTGGTGCTAGCTTTACTTAGGAAAGAAAGGTGTTTTTAAGCTTCTCGTAGGAATATCCAAAACAAAGCCCTTACCATCTTTTTTTTGTATTTATAGAGGCTAAAGAATTATTATTTAATTTCCACCTCTTCCTCATCCAATAGGAGAGTTTCCTATCTCCAAGGGTTTGCCTCCCTAAAGACCAATAGAAAGCTTTCCTTGCTAAATGGGTTTGCTAAACCCAACATCCACATTTAACTCTCATCATAAGCTGAGCAAAAGACTTATCTCAGCCTTAAAATCACGTGAAAGGGTGCCAAGCAAGCAGATGACTCATCTATGGACCGATTTCTCTGACTTTTTAGCACTTGCCCTATTTTCTGAAGAGTACCGTTTCGGAACGGTCGAGGCCGTTTCGATACGGTCTTGCAAAATGCCAAAAAGGTATTTATTGCCGTTGGACCGTATCGGAACACCTGAAATCCGTTTCGGTACGCCTTAGCCAGGCCGTTTCGATACGGGTCTCAGGCGTATCGAAACGCTTAGCCCAGAAACGTTAACTTGAGCACATAAAACAAACTTAACTTGACTTTTAGGTTTCATAAAATTTTAGGACATAAACTAATCAAAATTTAAGATTTTTAACACCAAACTTCAATCATCGGAACCTAATTCCAACTAGACCGGTTTTCGGGGTGTTACATTAATGCAAATAAAATCAAGTGCAACCAAAGGCTCAAAACTAGCACCACTGAGGGAGAAATTTTGATTTACTTACTTCCGAACTTAATAAAAAGTTCCAGGCTCTTATTAATTTCCCAGATCGTTTCTAAAACATTTCCACACTGGAAAACCAAATTCCACTCACCGACTCGTAAAACCACGCTTGCCGACGCGACTACCGAACTTCTAAAGCCTCCAAAAACACTTTGTTTGTTTCCGGATTACTATCCCCTATGTTCAACACATCAAAATAGAGGTTCAATGCATTAAAATTCATCCAAAACTCCAGCACACACAAGAAATCTCGCAACCCTGCTCTAAAGCACCAAAACACCCATATGAAATAACCGAAAAATCAATCGATTGACCTCTAACCTTAGCCCAGCCATTACCCAACTCATCCAACTCATTTTAGGCATTAATTGTAACCCCCTTAGCCCGGCCTAGACGATTGACCCGAACTACGAAGATCACACGGGGAAAACCAAAGTCAACCCGAAAGTCAACCTTGATTCACGACTCTTTTTTTCTTTTTAATCTTTTCTAGATGCTTGTTAACCCTAAGTGAGTACTCACAAGATACGATAGAGAAAGGTACAACGATCGGATTTCAAAAAGGGACTCAATTGCACAATATACAAATTTGGGGACCAACATGTAATTTCTGAAAATTAGAAGGTCCTTACTGATTTTAAAGTTACCAATATGAAATTAGTCATGTTGCATGCTTCTCTGCCAAATTTCAACTTAATTAGACATCCCAAGCTCAAGCAATTGCAATCTCAACATTTAGGACTAAAATGTAACACATGAAAACTTCAGAACAATTCAAATCTGTGACCAACGGTCACCTGTTTCGAAACACCTACCAGCCGTATCGAAACGCTAGAGCAAAATTCTCTCCTATTTCGAAACTTGTTCTGATACACGGCTCTCCAGTAGCCAAAACATTTCGAAACAACCTCCAACCGTTTCGAAACACGAAGGCCATTACAGGCCCCCGTTTCGAAACGCCAGAGGGTGTTTCGATACGGTTTGCCCAGAAACTGCAGCAAATTCTGGTTCTTCATGCATAAACTCATTCAAACACCTCCCAAAGACTCTCAAATCATGCTAGCAAGTCAACAAACATACAAGGTACATATTTAGAACTCCTAAACACATTCATATCACCAAATATGAAATCTCACAAGTCTAGAGGCATGCTTCCTATTATCAAATCACAAAAAGACAATCGAACCTCAAAACAAGTAATTAAGGCCATTTACAATTCAAACCAACCAAGGCAAACATGCCACAAACTTAGGGAGTTTAACACATCTCCCAAAACAAATCTTGGTTTCCCATTGCCAATTTATCAAAACTAATAGTGTATGAAAACTTCACCATACGTGAGCTTGGATTTCCTTGGATGAACTTAGCTTCCTTGATGCCCGAAAACACCTCAATTATCTGCATTATTGGTAAAAGAGAGCGTAAGCACAAATGCTTGGTGAGGCATGCTCTAAAGAAAACCAACACAACAATGCACAGTTAGAAAACACTTTCATCAAAGCTTTAAAACCACATGCTCATCTCTTTCTCATGCTTGGAAAACTTTCAAAGCAAAACTCATTGAAACCACATGTACCTCCATTCTATCTCATGCATTAACACCAATGCAAATCTCATGGAAACACCATTTACATGCTTGTATTGCCAAAGCATTTCTAAACAAATCACATATGCATATCTCATAGCATAAATCATCTCATTAAAGGTACATGTGTAACAAAAACCATTTCATCATTTATATTGGCATTTAGCATCTTATTAATACTCGGATATGCAGACACATTTCTACACTAGACTCTTCCGGTGGAATCTCGCATCACCGTACTCACTTGTCTTGCAACATAGCTTCCGGTGGAATCTCTCATCACCGTACTCACATGGCGGAATCTCTCAACGCCACAAAGCTTGAGTATTTCACCAAGTCCTACCCGATGGAATGCCCATCATCGGAATATCTCCCTTTGGCTTAACCAAAGAGCACGTACGATTTTTTAGTTTATAGTGCACTCTCATCCTATTGATCGATCAATTATATCCGGTAAGTTTCTCAACCTCTAGGCCAATATAATGTGTTAAAATATCATCACACCTACTGTTTTTCATGCAATATAACTCAAAGGTTTTCTCACCACATTTCAAATCATAAATCATACTTTGCTTCAAACCAAAAGCTCAAATCTATTCAATGCAACATGCCATCTCATGACATCTCTACAAGCACAATCTCATGCTCTAAATCATGCATAAAAACAGTAGGAATTTATCAATCTCAAACCATGAGCATGTAAATGCATTTTAGGGGCAAACACCACTTTAGAGAGACCAAATCAAACCATACTTACTTCTGGATTTAGAAAGGTGTTTCAAACCTCTCCTAAATCCCCAAACCTTGTATTTTTGTCCTCATAGACTTCTAAACCAATCGCAATCACCGATTTCGTTTCGCTTGCTTGCCGAAACGCCAATTAAGCTTCCGGATCAAATCCAAAAGTGTCCGAAGATGTCTCCCCTGTTTTGGACACATAAAAGCAGAGGATTAACCCATCATCATGCATTGAAATATTCAGCCAACACTCCATAACTCGCTGCTCTACCTAAACCCAACATTTCGGCCACCAAACACAACTGAAATCACCCCCAAACTCTTCCAAAACATAACCCAGCCAAGATCCATCACTTCTAAACATTTCTAAACATCAATTATCATAAAAAACAACCCTAAACTCGTCCTTCTACCTCCAACTACAACAGAACACCAAAAACACCCCAAAAACCACCATTTTCCCAAGCAAAAACTTAGGAAACACAACCTATTCGGGATTGGATTGATAAAACCTCATTTCTAACATCAGTTAACATCCAAAATACATTAGAAAACTATCTGAAATAGAGCCCAATCAATTACCACGAAAAATACACAAGATCTCTTCCAAAATCTTGAGTTTTAAGCCAAATTCTTGTTTCTAACATTAAAACCTTTCATAAATCTTGAATAAAGGATTGAAAACTTGGGAATTTCAGTAAAGAACTGAGTATTTAGAGGAGAAGAACAATATTACCTCTAAAAGATTATTCCTCCTTGATTTGGGCAAGTTTCAATGAAAATACAATGTGGAAAACAAGAGGATTTATTGCAAGATTGATTAGGAATCAATGAGTGATGGAAATCTCATCAATTGAAGTAAAAATCAAAGTGAATTTTGCTGGAGAAAAAGTGTTTGGAAATCTCATCTTTCCTTTCCCACGTGGCTTCCTCAACACCACGATGCCTCCACAACACCTTAACCAACTCAATTGTCTTACCACGAAGAACTTTACTGTCCGAATCCAGAATCTCAACCGGCTCCTCATCATAGGTCAAGTCTGGATTCGACTCAACTTCCTCTACATACATAACATGCGAAGGATCCGATCTATACCTCCGAAGCATAGAGACATGAAACACATCATGTATCTTTTCCAACTCTTGTGGTAACCTCAGCTTATAAGCAACAGGACCCACACGTTCAATCACCTCGTATGGCCCAATATACCTAGGGCTCAACATACCCTTCCGGCCAAATCTCATCACCTTCTTCCAAGGCGAAACCTTCAAGAACACACGGTCACCCACCGCAAACTCAATCTCCATACGCTTCAAATCCGCGTAAGACTTCTGTCGATCAGAAGCTGCCTTCAACCGCTCACAAATAAGCTTCACCTTCTCGGTGGTTCCCTTCAACAAAGCCGGCATCGAGACTAACTTCTGACCTGTTTTAACCCAGCAAAGAGGAGTTCTGCACTTCCTCCCATACCTCACAAATAAGGTGCCATTTGAATACTTGCATGGTAGCTATTATTATAAGCAAACTCCACCAAAGGCAAATGCTTCTCCCAAGAGCCTTGAAACTCAATCATGCAGCACCTCAACATATCCTCAAGCACTTGGATAACACGCTCAAACTGTCCATCCGATTGCGGATGATAAGAAGTACTGAAATTCAGCCGCGTACCCAAAGCTTGATGCAAACACTCCCAAAAACGCGATGTGAAACCCGGATCTCTATCCCACACTATGGACTTTGGTACACCATGCAAACGCACAATCTCAGCAATGTACAACTCTGCAAGCTTATCCAAGGTATACATAGTATGCAAAGGTAAGAAGTGCGCACACTTCGTAAGGCGATCCACAATCACCCACACCGAATTCTTCTTCGATGGCGACAAAGGCAAAGCAGACACAAAGTCCATGGTGATCCTTTCCCACTTCCATTCAGGTATCCTCAACGGTTGCAACAACCATGAAGGAAACTGATGCTCAGCCTTAACCTGCTGACAAACCATGCACTTACCCACATATTCTGCAACATCTTTCTTCAAACCCACCCAATAGTACTCACCCCTCAGATCACGATACATCTTTGTACTACCAGGGTGCATAGCAAAAGGACTACTATAAGCTTCGGTCAGAATACTACGCCTCAACTCCACAGCATTCGACACTACTATCCGTCTTCCGAAACATAGAACTCCATCATCATTAAAACAGAAATCCGATGGTTTATCCATAACAATATCCTGAACATGTGGCACCAAAGAATCATCCAACAACTGCTTATCTTTTATCAACTGAACCAAAGATGGTTTCACTTGCAATTCTGCCACAAGACCTCCATCTCGCGAAATGCTCAAGCTAGCAAACATAGCCCTTAATTCTACCACTACCTTTCTGCTCAAGGCATCCACCACAACATTAGCTTTCCCGGGATGGTACTCGATCGTTAGATCATAACCCTTAAGCAACTCCACCCAACATCGTTGCCTAAGATTTAACTTCTTCTAAGACATCAAATACTTCAAACTCTTGTGATCCGTGTACACAGTACACTTCTCACCACAAAGATAATGTCTCCAGATCTTCAAAGAAAAAACCACTGCAGCTAACTCGATATCATGCGTAGGGTAATTGCACTCATGCACTTTCAACTGTCACGATGCATAAGCCACCACCTTACCTTCTTGTATTAGCACACACCCCAAACCAACGTAGGATGCGTCGCTATACACTACAAACTCTTTTCCTGATTCAGGTAGAACCAAGATAGGAGCTTGCGTCAAAGCTGCCTTAAGCTTCTCAAAATCTTGCTGTCTCGCTTCCGTCCACTCATACTTAACATCTTTTTGCAACAACTTCGTCAAAGGGGCGGCAATCTTTGAAAATCCATCCACAAACCTCCGGTAATATCCTGCCAACCCAAGGAAACTACGGACTTCATGAACAGACTTAGGAGGCTTCCAATTCATCACCGCCTCAACCTTCTGAGGATCAACACGAATCCCCTTCAGCCGAAACTACATGACCAAGGAATACAACTTCCTTCAACCAAAACTCGCACTTGCTCAACCTGGCATAAAGCTGATTTTCCAAAAGCGCTTGCAAGACAACCCTCAAATGACCTTTATGCTCCTCCTCAGTACGAGAGTACACAAGGATATCGTCAATGAACACCACAACAAACTTATCCAAGTATTCATGGAACACTCTATTCATCACGTCCATGAAAGCTGCAGGAGCATTCATCAAGCCAAACGACATTACAAGGAACTCATAATGCCCATACCTCGTTCTAAAGGCTGTTTTTGGCACATCCACATCTTTCACTTTAAGCTGGTAGTACCCTGACCTTAAGTCAATCTTGGAGAACACAGCCGCTCCCCGAAACTGATCAAAAAGATCATCAATCCTCGGCAAAGGATACCGATTCTTGATGGTCAACTTGTTCAGCTGACGATAATCAATGCACATTCTCATAGTGCCATCCTTCTTCTTCACAAACAAGACCGGTGCACCCCAAGGTGACACACTTGGCCGAATGAACCCACGGTCAAGCAACTCCTGAAGTTGCGTCTTTAACTCCTTTAGCTCCTTAGGTGTCATGCGATAGGGAGCAATGGACACCGGAGTTATGTTCTCATACAGCTCAATTCCAAACTCCACCTCTCGACTAGGCTGCAAACCAGGTAACTCCTCTGGAAACACTCAAGGAAACTCTCGTACAGTTCTTATATCCTGAACGCGCAACTCCTTGGAACTAGGATTAATCACAAATGCTAGGTAAGCCTCGCAACCTTGCCTCAGCATTCGACTTGCTTCTAACGTAGACACCACATTGGCAAGAAACTTCACATTCTTACCCACCACCACTACTTCATAATCATCCGCAAGTTTCAACGAATATCGCTTGCTCTCAAAATCCACTACAGCTCGATGCTCAACAAGCCAATCCATACCAAGGATTACATCAAAGCCATAAAATGGTAATTCTATGAGATCAACAAGAAAAACATGGTTTTGCACTTTCAAGGGACACCTTCTATACAACTTTCGTGTTACAACCGTCTCACTAAAGGAACTAGTCACACACATACCAACATCCAAAGACTCAACAGGTAAACCAAGCATTTGAGCATGTTCACGCAATATGTATGAATGTGTAGATCCAGAAGCAATCAAAGAAAGTAATGATAAGGATTGCAAAGTAAATGTACCTGCAATCACATTCGTATCATTCCTTCCCTCACGATGGGTATACACTCGAGCCTGACCGCCACCCTCAGGTTGAACGGCCATAACATCTGCTACATTCCTGCCACTATCATCTCTGCGCTGAAAATTACCACGGCCGCGCCCACGACCTCTCTGTGGCTCATCTGCTCTCACCGGAGCCTGTCCCTCTCTCAAAGGCTAAATACAATCTTTCTTCAAATGTCCACGGTTTCCACAATTCCAGCATGTCCCAAGGTTACCCAACACCAACCACCAAGTCGTCTACCACAACGATTACACTCAGCTGTCCTCAGAACAGCATTAGGTCCTTGCTGCTCTCTCCCAGGGTTACCACCCCCACGCCTAACATCATACTGTGGCCTCTGATCCTTATGCCTCTTGTTGCGATCTCTCCCATAATTGCGTTCAGCCGCTCGCTTCCCAGAGCTAGATCCTCCCGCTCGACTAGTCAGACCATGGTTCGACTCAATGTCCTAGGCTCTAGTGACCAAGACATCGAAATCTGTATAATCAGCCGCTAGCATAAAAGTCTTCACATCCCCTACCAACCCATAACGGAATCGTTCACACCTCTCCCGCTCATTAGGGATAAGCTCAGGTGCATACTAACTAAGGCGGACAAACTGAATTTCGTACTCGGCTACAGACATGCTACCTTGCATAAGAGACATAAATTCTCTTTTCTTCTCATCTAGGTAACGCACACCCAGATACTTCCGCTTGAACGTATTCAGGAAGAACGTCCAAGTCACCTCATCATCCTCCATCCCATAGATAGTTGTCGTCCACCATGTATAAGCATCACCATGCAGCAGTGATACTACACAACCCAGCTTTTGCACATTATTGCAGTTCATCTAACCCAAAATCCTCTTGCTGCTCTCCAACCAAGACTTAGATCCTTCCGGAGATAAACCTCTGAACTCAGTCTCTCCCAGACTGCGAAGACGTTCCAATGGCAATCTCACATTGGCATCATCCTGATGCGCAGCTACATGAGCTCCAGCTACTGCTGCCTGAAAAGCTCCAGCAATAGCCTGAATCAACAGGGTCATGTTAGGAGCAGCTTGCCCCTAAGCTCCCTCGGTTCCAGCAACCCCAGCACCAGCACCATCATTACCAGCTCCATCACCACCACCACCGAGTGGTCCGCCATGTAACGCCCCAGTTTTTGGGCTTAGAAGTTTTGGGCGTTGACCGGTTCGGTCAAAGTGCTGTTCGAATCTATAAGGGTGACATTAGGAAAGCCTAGTTCGGGTTGCATTAAAAATATGGAAAAATGTTCTAAAATCATCTTTTAATATATATAAGTGAACTGTGAAATCAATTTTGAAAAATGAGGTTTGGAAGGGTGACATTTTGGCTAGTGACCAAAATGTAATTTTTGAAAGTTGCGTGACTGTTTTATAAAGGATTGAAACTTTGAATCTTTAAGGAGCTATTATTCCAAAAGTAGTTTCTCCAGATTTTTCTAAGATATTTTAAGGTTTTATTCTGATTTTAAAACATAAGAAAAGAGGAGGGAAAGTCATTTTGGCTATTTTTTTGTAACTAACTTCCAATTTTCTTTTCTCTCATTTTCTCTCAACCCAAACACTTTCTCTCCAGAGAATTTCTTCTGATTTGGTCACCTAAATCTTTCCTTTCAACTCTCTTTTGATTCCTAATCATCATATCTACAAAACCTCCCAATTTGCAAGTTGATTCTTCAAGCTTTTTGGCTCTAAAAGAGGAGAAACTCAAGTTTGGAGGTAAGAACGTCCTTCTCCTCTAAACTCTCAGTTCTTTACTGAAATTCCCAAGTTCTCAATCCTTAATTGATGTTTTATAAATGGCTTTTAAGATTGTTTAATGGATCTTGGCTTAAAATGCAAGATTTGGTGTGTTTTTGATGAAATTTCGTTGGATCTGTTTAAGCAGTGTTTTAAGGTGTTAAAATGATGATTAATGAATGTTAATTTGATAAGGAATTGAGTTTTGATTAATGCAATCCCGGATAGGTTGAATTTCCTAAGTTTAGCTTATGATTCTTGGTTGTTTTTGAGGTGATCTTGTGGATCTGATGTTACTGGAGATACAAGGATGTTAATAGGTTCTTTTTAGATGTTAAATGGTGTTAAAGGATGTTAGGTTTTGTTAGTTTATGGCTGGGCTTTGTTGAGGTGTTGTTTGGATGCAATTTCGGTTGTGTTTGGTGGCCGAAATTGGAGTGTGGATGAGAGCAGCGAGTTTAGGTGCTTTCATTGAAGCTTTTAATGCATGATGATGCATTAATCCTCTGCTTTAATGTGTTTAATCAGGGGAGTCTTCTTTGGATCTGAGCGTTGGTGATCCGGAGGCTTGTTTTGGTGCTTCGGCTTGAGGCGAAGTGGAATCGGTGAGTGAAATTGGGTTATCGGCTTTGAAACCAATGTCTTGGGAGCTTAGTTTAAGTCTAAACAACTTTACTAAGCTCAAGTGTAAGTTTTCGGAAATACTCTCTAGTGGTGGCCATGGTTGATTTGAGGTGCAATGTGGTTTAATTGCATGTTTTAAATACTGTTTTGAAAGCATGATTTAGCATGATTATTGCTGTTTTTGTAAGCCGTATGTTGAAGGAAGCTCAAGGTAAGAGTTCCTTGTTTTTGAACATTGATTAAATGTGGTTTGATGCTTAAAAATGCATGATGAATATGGCTTGGGTTAATGCTTTAAAACAGTGGATTATTTGATGATAATGATGTATGTTGGCAAGTGATGTTTTGAAAAGGTTAAGGTCACTAAGGTGGTTAAAAGTCCTTGAGTGAGCCTAGTTTACTTGAGAACATCAAGGTGGTTAAAAGTCCTTAGATGATTCTTGTTACGGACACAAAGGTGTTTAAAAGTCCTTGTGTGGTCCTTTCCATGGTGTTTAAAAGTCCATGGGGCCAAGGTGTTTAAAAGTCCTTGGGGCCAAGGTGGTTAAAAGTCCTTGGGGTGAAACTTGATACGGACACAAAGGTGTTTAAAAGTCCTTGTGTGGTCCTTTCCATGGTGTTTAAAAATCCATGGGCCAAGGTGTTTAAAAGTCCTTGGGGCCAAGGTGTTTAAAAGTCCTTGGGAAGAACACGAAGGTGGTTAAAAGTCCTTGCGTGGTTCTTGTACTTTATAAGATCACAATGGTGTTTAAAAGTCCATGTGTGAGTCTTATGTTGATCTTGTTTTTAAAAGATGAAACTTATCACTTGTGGCCAATATGACATGTTATGGTGTGAAGCATGATTTGCTTGTTTAAGAATGCTAAGAGCATGTTTTATATGATGGTTTGAAGCATGATTTATAAAGTGTTTTATAAATGCATTATTGAATGGTTTTATGAGCATTCCTCACTAAGCTATTGCTTACGCTCTCTTTCGTTTTCTTAAACCAATAATGCAGAACGTTAAGGTGCTTTGAGGGCAGCAAGGAAGGCAAGCAATCAAGTGGTAGTAAAGCTCAAAGTATGAACGGTTTTCTTAAGTACACTTAGCTTTGTTAATTTGGCAATGGGGGACCAATGAGATGTTTTGGGAGATGTTTTGGAACTCCCTAAGTATGTTTTAATGTTGTGTTTAATGCTTGTTTTTGTAATTGGCCTTTACATATTTGAATTGGAAGTTTATGCTTGAATGGCTTGCTTGTGTAGGAAGCATGCCTATAGATTTGGGGCTTTTCACATATGTTGTTAATATGTCGAATTGATGATGCTTTTATGTCCCTTATATGTTTAATTGCATGCTGGTAAAGTTTGGTAGCATTTGGAGCATGAATGGATGATCAATTGTATGTTTGAGCATGCATCTTGTTGCATTTCGGGCAGGCTGTTTCGGAACAGGGGGTTGCCGTTTCGGAACGGTGGCCTTGTAGCAGCCCAGGCGTCCGAAACGGGGGACACCGTTCCGAAACGGAAAGGCCACTGCCAGCCCGCGTTTCGGTACGCGTTGCGGAACGGCCCCGCGTTTCGAAACGGGCTCTGCCTGTTTCGGAACGGGTGACCGTTGGGGGCTGACAATGGCAGTTATATGTTTTGTAATGTTTGCATTTTGGTCCTAAATCTTGTTTGTGCAATTGTATGAGTTTGGGATGTCCGTTTGAGCTGAAATTTGACAGAGAAGCATGAAACTTGACTAATTAAAGGTTGATAACTTTAATTTGGGTTAAGTCCTTATAATTATCAGAATTTACAATTTGGTCCCTAAAGTTGCAATTTGTTCAATTGGGTCCCTGTTTGATCTCCGATGTTTATGATCTCTGTGTACGATGTTTGTATGATCATAACTAGGGCTAATGTGCATCTAGACAAGATTAAAAAAAAGGGTCGTTAATCAAGGTTGACTTTCGGGTTGACTTTGGTTTTCCCCGTGTGACTTTCTTAATTCGGGTCAACCGTCTAGGCCGGGTTAAGGGGGTTACACGCCACCAGGAGGAGGAGGTAGATTCTTAACATTCTCCGCATTCTCATTTTGAGTCATAGCTCTCGTATTTATCCTCATCTCTCTACGTGGCCCCATTAAATGGAAAACAATGCACTGAACAAAAATGCAATAACACAATTAGGCACAATAAGGTAAGTAATCCAAGTACTCAAGCTCATTTTCGAAAACAATTCCTCTCATTAGTTTTGACTTGGCAATGGGATCCCCTATCACACTCCAAACATAGCATAATATCACAAAAACATCACAATTGATATCATACATCACTATTAACACAACATTCTTTCACACAAAAGGCACATCATGCAATTACACAAACATCACCCACACAACAACCCCCAATTATACGAGAACCAAGCTTTGATACCACCAAATGTAACCCCCTTAACCCGGCCTAGACGATTGACCCGAACTACGAAGATCACACGGGGAAAACCAAAGTCAACCCGAAAGTCAACCTTGATTCACGACCTTTTTTTTCTTTTTAATCTTGTATAGATGCTTGTTAACCCTAAGTGAGTACTCTCGAGATACGATAGAGAAAGGCGCAGCGATCGGATTTAAAAAAGGGACTCAATTGCACAATATACAAATTTGGGGACCAAAATATAATTTCTGAAAATTAGAAGGTCCTTACTGATTTTAAAGTTACCAATATGAAATTAGTCATGTTACATGCTTCTCTGCCAAATTTCAACTTAATTGGACATCCCAAGCTCAAGCAATTGCAATCTCAACATTTAGGACTAAAATGTAACACATGAAAACTTCAGAACAATTCAAATCTGTGACCAACGGTCACCTGTTTCGAAACACCTACCAGCCGTATCGAAACGCTAGAGCAAAACACTCTCCCGTTTCGAAACGTGTTCCGATACACGGCTCTCCAGTAGCCAAAAGGTTTTGAAACAGACTCCAACCGTTTCGAAACACGAAGGCCATTACAGGCCCCCGTTTCGAAACGTAAGAGGGAGTTTCGATACGGTTTGCCAAGAAACTGCAGCAAATGCGGGTTTTTCATGCATAAACTCATTCAAACACCTCCCAAAGACTCTCCAATCATGCTAGCAAGTCAACAAACATACAAGGTACATATTTAGAACTCCTAAACACATTCATATCACCAAACATGAAATCTCACAAGTCTAGAGGCATGCTTCCTATTATCAAATCACAAAAAGACAATCCAACCTCAAAACAAGTAATTAAGGCCATTTACAATTCAAACCAACCAAGGCAAACATGCCACAACCTTAGGGAGTTTAACACATCTCCCAAAACAAATCTTGGTTTCCCATTGCCAATTTACCAAAACTAATAGTGTATGAAAACTTCACCATACGTGAGGTTGGATTTCCTTGGATGAACTTAGCTTCCTTGATGCCCGAAAACACCTCAATTATCTGCATTATTGGTAAAAGAGAGCGTAAGCACAAATGCTTGGTGAGGCATGCTCTAAAGAAAACCAACACAACAATGCACATTTAGAAAACACTTTCATCAAAGCTTTAAAACCACATGCTCATCTCTTTCTCATGCTTGGAAAACTTTCAAAGCAAAACTCATTGAAACAACATGTACCTCCATTCTATCTCATGCATTAACACCAATGCAAATCTCATGGCAAGGCCATTTACATGCTTGTATTGCCAAAGCATTTCTAAACAAATCACATATGCATATCTCATAGTATAAATCATCTCATCAAAGGTGCATGTGTAACAAAAACCATTTCATCATTTATATTGGCATTTAGCATCTCATTAATACTCGGATATGCGGACACATTTCTACACTAGACTCTTCCGGTGGAATCTCGTATCACCGTACTCACTTGTCTAGCAACATAGCTTCCGGTGGAATCTCTCATCACCGTACTCACATGGCGGAATCTCTCATCGCCACAAAGCTTGGGTATTTCACCAAGTCCTACCCGATGGAATGCCCATCATCGGAATATCTCCCTTTGGCTTAACCAAAGAGCAGGTACGAATTTTTCGTTTATAGTGCACTCTCATCCTATTGATCGATCAATTATATCCGATAAGTTTCTCAACATCTATGCCAATATAATGTGTTAAAATATCATCACACCTACTGTTTTTCATGCAATATAACTCAAAGGTTTTCTCACCACATTTCAAATCATAAATTATACTTTGCTTCAAACCAAAAGCTCAAATCTATTCAATGCAACATGCCATCTCATGACATCTCTACAAGCACAATCTCATGCACAAAATCATGCATAAAAATAGTAGGAATTCATCAATCTCAAACCATGAGCATGTAAATGCATTTTAGGGGCAAATACCACTTTAGAGAGACCAAATCAAACCATACTTACTTCCGGATTTAGGAAGGTGTTTCAAACCTCAACTAAATCCCCAAACCTTGTATTTTTGTCCTCATGGACTTCTAAACCAATCGCACACACCGATATCGTTTCGCTTGCTTGCCGAAACACCAATTAAGCTTCCGGATCAACTCCAAAAGTGTACGAAGATGTCTCCCAGTTTTGGACACATAAAAACAGAGGATTAATGCATCATCATGCATTGAAATCTTCAGCCAACACTCCAAAACTCGCTGCTCTACCTAAACCCAACATTTCGACCACCAAACACAACCGAAATCACCCCCAAACTCTTCCAAAACATAACCCAGCCAAGATCCATCACTTCTAAACATTTCTAAACATCAATTATCATAAAAAAACAACCCTAAACTCATACTTATACCTCCAGCTACAACAGAACACCAAAAACACCCCAAAAACCACCATTTTCACAAGCAAAAACTTAGGAAACTAACCTATTCGGGATTGGATTGATAAAACCTCATTTCTAACATCATTTAACATCCAAAATACATTAGAAAACTATCTCAAACAGAGCCCAATCAATTACCACGAAAAATACACAAGATCTCTTCCAAAATCTTGAGTTTTAAGCCAAATTCTTGTTTCTAACATTAAAACCTTTCATAAATCTTTAATAAAAGATTGACAACTTGGGAATTTCAGTAAAGAACTGAGTATTTAGAGGAGAAGAACAATCTTACCTCTAAAAGATGATTACTCCTTGATTTGGGCAAGTTTCCATGAAATTACAATGTGGAAAACAAAATGATTTATTGCAAGATTGATTAGGAATCAATGAGTGATGGAAATCTCATCAATTGAAGTAAAAATCAAAGTGAATTTTGCTGGAGAAAAAGTGTACACTACCCAAAATGTACACTAAAGAAAACCCGTTTTGTAAAATTGATTCGACCAACCTCTTAAACACAGTTTAGAGGATTTTTAGGAATTTTTATTATATTTTTATCCCATCCCAAACCTTGATATCCCTAAACCACCTTCTAATAGTTCGAACAACCAACACCGGTTCCACCAGCCCAATCTGACTCACCAAAACACCTAAGCCCAAAACTAGGGCGTTACAACTCTCCCCCATTTAGGAAATTTCATCCTCCAAATTTTACCTAAAGGAAAAAGATGCGGGAATTGCCTCAACATGTCCGTCTGCTTTCCCATGTGGCCTCCACAACTCCTCGGTGTCGCCACAACACCTTCACAAGCTCAAGCGTCATGCCACGAAGAAACTTGCTACTCAAATCTAGAATTTTTTTCGGTTCCTCATCATATGATAAATCCGGATTCAACTCAATCTCCTCAACCGGCATCACATGTGAGGGATCTGATCTATACCTCCGCAACATAGATACACAAAACACATCATGGAACTTTTTCAACTCGAGAGGCAACCTCAACCGATAAGCCATAGGACCAACTCGCTCCACAACCTCATAAGGTCCATTAAACCTTGGACTAAGCTTTCCTTTATGTCCAAACCTCATCACCTTCTTCCAAGGTGATACCTTAAGGAACACACGATCCCCAACCGAAAACTCAATCTCTTTACGCTTTAAATCTTAGTTAGACTTCTGGCGGTCCGATGCAGCCTTTAACCGCTCACATATGAGCTTCACCTTCTAAGTTGTTCCCTTGAGAAAATTTGGCAAAGAAAGCAACTTTTGCCCCACCTCAGCCTAACAAAGAGGCGTTCTACACTTCCTCTCATATAAGGTCTCATACGGTGCCATCTGTATACTTGCCTGAAAGTTGTTATTATAAGCAAACTCAACTAACGACAAATGCTTTTCCCAAGAACCTTGGAAATCAATCAAACAACCTCACAACATATCCTCCAGCACCTGGATAACTAGCTTTGATACCCCATCCGACTGAGGATGATATGAAGGACTGAAATTCAACCGCGTAACCAACGCCTGATGTAAACATTCCCAAAATCTCACTTTGAACCTTGGATCTCTATCCGACACTATGGACTTGGGCACACCGTGCAAACGCACAATCTCTGCAATATACAATCCAACCAACTTATGCAACGTATACGTAGTATGCACAGCTAAGGAATGTACACACTTCGTAAGACGATACACAATCACCCACACGGAGTTCATCTTTGATGGTGGCAAAGGCAACCCGAATACGAAATCCATCGTAATTGTAGAGCGTTTGGGTGTTCTCTATTAATGAGCGCAAGTGCACACTCTTGTCAAGTTATAGTATAAAAGATATCGTCTCCCACAGGGATTGGAACAACTTCTATAAGTATTTTCCTGCACAAGTAAATAGTATATTGCACAATTAAATTTCTAAATATTAACAAGCATAAAAATAAAAATACAAGTAATTTAAGATAGAAAGAGAGAGAGATAGAGTTGATAGATTGGGCCATGTAGTTGTAGCTTAGTAGTGTGTAGACTGCGTTGTAAAGCTTAAGTGAGTTTTGCGCTGCCACGATCTGCTGCCTTGGCGGGTAATGGCAGATTGAGGCGGCGTCAACTTTCGATGCCATGGCGGATCTCTGCGCTTGCAACTTTCGTTGTCTCGACAGGTGGGATAGAGAGAAGTCTCAGTGACAAGTATGGCAAATACTCTAAGTTCGACGAAGCAATTCTAAAGTGATCCTTCCTATGTCTAGGCAAGGACTCTGTCACTACGTGATGTAAGCAATACTTAGCAATCTCAGTGTAAACCTAACACAGGTAGTCAACGTTTGGTTTCTACTTTTAGCCGTTGAAATTCTGACTTATGTCTAACCCGAATTAGTCAACACCTCGATATGATGAGATCGTACTTAATTCTTTCGTGAGTTTGAAACTCTCATGCCCAACAAATGGATTTCTTCAACTGGACTTTTGGAACTAATTGAAGAAGTGAAGCTCATGAATTAAGCAAACTTGAGAGTATTTTATTGCAAAACAACTTAAACTATTACACACTAGAAAAACAACTCTTATACTTAATCGTGTTTTTTTTTCAAAACGTCATATAAGATATGGACTAAGAATTGTTCTAGAATACCTTTGAAGTTTTAAGGTTACTTACATGTTAAAATGTTTACAAAGTTCGAACCTTAAAACTCCATTTGTTGTTTATCCTAACGAGAACAAAGCGTTTTTTTCTCAAACGAGGGTTTATCTTGAAAGAGATTAATTCTCACAAAGGGATATTATTTCTTCAACTTTAACGAGAACAAAATATTTGTTGCTCAAACGATAGTTTATCTCGAAAGAGATTACTTATCACTAAGGGATTTCATTTTTCAACGAGAACAAAATGTTTGTTGCTCAAACAAGAGTTTCTCTCGAAATAGATTACCTCCCACAAAAGGAAAAAATTGAATTTGGAATTTGAAGAAATTTTAGACAACAAATTTATGAACCAAAGATTGAGAATGTTCCACAAATGATCAAGGAACATTGGAACAAAACACAATCATTTTGTTGATCCTTAAGAGAATATCATATACTTGAGAAATATGGATTTCTCACTATCCGTACATGGAAACACTCTTCTTTTCGGATCAAGATAAAGACTAGGTGTTATCAGAAAGCAATGGTTAGCCCAAAATTCGAGAAATGGCTAAGAGCCATGAGATATGAGATGGAATCTATGTATAAAACCAAGTATAGACTTTGGTATCTAAAAGGGTAAAACCTAAGAGGTATGGATGAGTTTTTCAAAAAGAAAAAAACTGACATGGATGATAAAACATACAAAGGATGATTCGTCGCTAAAAGGGTAAAACCTAAGAGGTATGGATGAGTTTTTCAAAAAGGAAAAACCGACACGGATGATAAAACATACAATGGATGAGTTTTTCAAAAAGGGAAAACCAGTTGTAGGCATCGCCTTGCAACAAAGAAACTGCGCATCCCAGCTTGTGCACATCATTACAGCCCATCTGATTCATGATACATATCGTACTTGATAACCAAGCCTCACACACCTCAGGAGACATACCATAAAACTCCACAGCTCCTAGGCTCCTCAACCTCTCTAAAGGTAAGCCCGCCTACCCAGCTGCATGGGCCTGTACATGCGCTCCGACAACAGCAGCCTGAAACGCCCCAGTGATCGCCTGAACCAGTGGCGCCAAATCACCCAAACCAGGACCAACATGTCCTTGTTTCACCTGCTCCCCACCTCCAGGTGGTGGCGGAGGAGGTAGATTTCCACCATGAGGGACATCAGCCCCTTGTTCACCCTGGTCACCCTGCTCAGCCGCAGGAACTATCGTATTCGACCTCAGTTCTCTTCTTGGACCCATAGTGCTATTTTAAACAAAGCATAATAACAAAACAAGTCAAACCATTTAGGCCAACTGCAAACAAGAATCCAAGTTTACAAAACATTTGATTAGTGTAATAAGGCAATGGGCACCCCAATTTCCCTCAACATATCATAACATACATGAAACATCATGCTCAACATGTTTTTCATCATCCAAATTCAGCACATAACAACATTGCTTCGTCATCACGCAATCATATCCATTCCACATGCGATTCACATAAATCAAGCATGGCATAAGCTTCAAAATTCAACCAATTGCATGCTTTTCACAAAACATACATCAACACATATCAATTTCTCATACCAACATCCCCAATTCTTTCATAACCTGGCTTTGATACCAACAAATGGAACCCCCTTAGGCCGGCCTAGACGCTCGACCCAAACTACGAAGATTACACGGGGAAAACCAAAGTCAACCCGAAAGTCAACCTTGATTAACGACCCTTTTTTCTTTTTATCTTTTCTAGATACTCATTTTTAGCCAATATGATTAGAAAATCATTTCATCGGAAGAGACACAGCGAACGGAACCTAAACAGGGGTTCAATTTCATAGAAACGTCTTTTAGGGACTAAAATGTAAATTTCCATAATTATAAGGACTAAACAAGTTTTAATGTTAACAATCCGCAATTAATCATATAACATGCCATCATGTCAAATTTCATCTCAAACAGATCATTCAAACTCATTAAATTAAGCAACCAAAACTCATGGATCAAAATGTAAGAAACAGAAACCTGAAACAGTTCAAATTCAAACTCAACGGTCAGACGTTTCGAAACGGATGGCCCTGTACCGAAACGGTCGTTTCGAAACTTAGTTGACCGTTTCGATACACGGGTGCGTTCCGAGACTCGTATCGAAACACCCCTTTCCATTAGCAAAACCGTTTAGGTACGTCCCTACTCGTTCCGAAACCTCATGGCCATTTCAGGCCTCTATTCCATAACAAGCAAGGGCGTTCCAATACGCCTTCCCTACAACAACAGGTTTTGTTTGTTTTTCACGTCTTTTCATATTCGAAACAATCTAGAAACATGCCACAACATGCATACGACATAGATACACACCAACAGTCATCATTTTGAGGAATCAGCTACGACATGGCATCCAACATGCAAACATAGATACTACAGGCATGCTCCCTAATCGACCAAAGCCATAACAAGCTAAAACCAACATTCACATCCAAAATCAAACCATAATGGCCAATTAGCACTCAAGGATAAACCACCAAACATGCTCAAAGTAAAGGGAAACATCCTCAACCATTCAAAAGTATAAATCCCACCCATTGCCTTTTATTACACCGAAGTAAAGCTACATACTTTGCAAGATTTAAAAGCTTGGATTCCCCTTGCTTACTTGCTGCCTCGAATGCCTAGTTTTCTGCATTGATGAAACAAAAGAGCGTAAGCACAAAGCTTAGTGAGGACCGCTATGCAACATTCATCAATGCATTTCACACCATTGGAAAAAACATCATTTCATATCTCATGCCTTTACATAAAACATGTCCATTCAAGAACATCAATGCACTTTCTAAAACATGCTCATATGCAACATTTAAATCAGCAAATAAACCTTTGATCATGCTTCACCAAGCATCTCATGCATCCTTGCGTCATTTACAAGCATCCCATGCTTAGCATTAATCATTTACATTATATTGGCTCGCAAGTGATAATCCATAAACCATATCAACACAAGACACAATCAAATTCGCGGATTACAAGCGTTGTCCCACACGCTTCATACATACTACCGGACTACACAAGGTGGAGATCAATGGCATAATCACAACCCCTCAACACTCGTGATGGAGATTAATGGCACAATCAGAACCCCTCAACATCACTCATCGGTAGTTGTATAATTCAACTAACGAGAGTACGAGACACATACACAAGACTCACACACGGGACTAAACCATTTATCGTTGTGGTCTTAACCTCAATCGTTAGGGAACTTGGATGGAGATTACGGCACAATCACAACCCCTCGATATCCAAGGCGACTTTATTCACGGTGCACCCAATCCTATAGCCGGCTAACTATATCCGATTAACACAACCAAAAACCATTTCCATCACTTGCCAGTATAATCATTTAACCTCATGAATCCATTGTTTTACAAGAATAAACACAATGCCATTTCCACAAGCATAACATGTTTAACATCATATGCATTCAACACATAAAAACCAAGGATCACTTACCTAGTGCATCCTTAACATAATGGCATTAAAATACAACAACATTCATGCTTAAAACATGCTTTAAAACAGTAAACAAAGCCACACTTAAGTCAAGTGCATTTTCAACAAACATAGCACATTTCCAAGAGAGGGATTTCTGAATCACTTACTCTTGACCTTAGCTAAGTGTATCAAACTTACACTAAGCTCCCAAGGCCACGTTCAAAGCGTTACAAAGTAAGAAATTGCATTTCCACTAATCGATACGCGAAGCCTTGCTCGCCGACACAAAAACTACTCTTCTGGAGCCTCCAACAACACCTCGTTTGCTTCCGGATCAAGATCCCATGTTTTCACATCATCAAAACAGAGATCTAAATGCATTAAAATGCATTGCAACACCAGTAATAATTCACAAACTCGTTGCTCACCCAAACTACACCAAAATACCCATCCAAAACAACCGAAAACCCAATTGATTGCTTCCTAAACAAAGCCCAGTCAACGTACATCACTTCCAACCCATTATAAACACCAAAACACATCTAACAGACGGCCTAACCCAACCTTATACCTCCAGCAATCAAGATTCTACCATTTCACCTCAAAAACTCACTTAAATCAACCAAGAAACTCAAGGATCTCAAGGATTTCGGGATCTATGTTATCAACACTTTATTTTAACATATTAATCAACTTAGAACTCAATTAAAATCAACACAAAACAGAGCTTAACTCATCAAGTCCGAAAATTAAGATTTCAACCACAATTTCACAAGATTTTGATCTCCAATCAACAATATAATGAAAACTCAACCAAAAATAGTATTTAGAAGCCAAATATCTTGGGATTTTGAATAAATAACTTTGATTAGAGGCTGAGAACGGGATGTACCTCCAATCCTTGCTTCCCTCAATGAATGACAAGTTTTCCTTAGCAAAATCTTGAAGAACTAGGAAAGATTTCTTGAAAATGGTTTAGGAAATATTGAGAGAGCTTTTGGGAGAAAGAATTCTGGAGAAAGATGAGTGAAATAGTGTTTGGCTGAAAATGAGAAAGAGTTGGTAGTTACGTAATTGAAAATGTCACATTAACTACCTATTTTAATTAATTAATATAAATCTAATTAAAGCCATTTAATTAAAAGCCTTTTAAAACACCTGTAATATTGAGGAAAGGTCAAATTGACTTATAGCCCCCTAAAGATTCTAAGATTTTGGCCTCTACATTAAAAATCACATTTTCCCAGTTTTGAAACTTTACAATTTTGTCACTACTCAAAATGTCCCATTTCCAAATTCGGTTTTGTAAAATTTACTTGACCAACCTCTTAAACATATTTTTAGAGGATTTTAGCAAAATTTACCACATTTTTATCCTATCCTGATCCTTGATTTCCTTAAATCACCTTACGTGATTCGAATCGTTCTCGACCGGTCCGATCTGACATTTAGAACATCTAGGCCCAAAACCAGGGCGTTACAAAACCAGAACCACCCCCACACGAGGTCAGACCCAAGCTCTGCTCTATATCTTTGGCTCGAGTCACGAGCACGTCAAAATCTATATAATCAGGGGCTAGTATGTACGTCTTTACATCTTGCACCAAGTCATACCGAAAACGATCGCATCGATGTCTATAACACGGCGCCAACTCAAGAGCATATTGACTCAACTGTACAAACTGGACCTCGTACTCAGCTATAGTCATATTCCCCTGAACCAGAGAGATAAACTCTATCTTCTTATCATCCAAGTACCTAACTCCTAGGTACTTTTTCTTGAAAGCAGACCGGAAGAACGTCCAATCTACCTCTTCCGGCTCCAATGTTGCGGTCGCAGTCGTCCAGCATGTATATGCATCACCATGCAACAAAGATACCACGTAGCCCAACATTCGTGAATCATTGCACCCCATCTGATCCAATATTCGGATCGTACTGGCCAGCCATGCCTCAGATGCCTCGGGAGATAATCCGTGAAACTTTACTCCTCCCAAACTCCTCAATCGCTCTAGTGGATATCCCTCTTGCCCAGCTGTAAGAGCCTGTACGTGCACTCCAGCAACAGCAGCTTGAAATGCTCCTGTCATCGCCTCACTAAAGGCGTCCAATCTCCAATCCCCGGACCACCATGTCCTTGTTGTTCCTGCTCCCCACCCCCAGGTGGTGGTGGCGGAGGAGGAGGTAAGTTTTCACCAGGCAAAACCTCGTTCTCTTGGCCACGCTACCCCTCAGCAGGAGATATCGCTCCATAACGTAACTCACGTCTCGGTCCCATTGTTCTAGTTAATATTTAAACATGAACATAAAACAAACAAATGATCAGGCCAACTCTTAACAAGGATCCCAAGACTTTCAAAACCAATTTAAAACATTTCACTAGGTAATAAGGCAATGGGCTTCCCAATTTTTCCTCCAACATAGCATAAAGCATACTACATGCATACTTCAACCATCATATGACTCAAGCATAAAGATTCAACCCTATCACCATCCTTGAACAGTTCACATCCATATTCATTCATCATGTATAGCATCACTATCACACATTCATCATAAGCATGCTCAAACATTCACCAGACAAGAAAATATCACCAAAACACATATCCACATCGCAAAATCACTTACCAACAACTTACCATCATCCAACCTTTCGTAACCTGGCTCTGATATCACCAAAAGTAACCCCCTCGACTCGTCCTGGCCGATAGACCAAAACGGATCACACGGGGAATATTGACATAAATCGGGAAGGTTTACCTCAATAAACGACCATTATTTTTTTATCTTGTCTAGATGCACTTAGGTTCCTATGTGTACGTTCACAAGCAGCAGATAAAACACCAGCATAATCGCCCCTCGATTTAAGCCGATTAAGATTTAGAAACCACTATGTAATTTTCATAAATTATAAAGGTTATTAGCAAAATCTAGTTACCAACCATTAATTAGACTTATTTCATGCTTCTTGGTGAAATATCATCTCAAAATGACCTTTAGAACTCATACAATTGCATACAACACATACATGGACCAAAACGTAAGAAACAAAAACTCAGAGCAATTCAAAAATAGGTTCAACTTTCAAACGTTTCGGAACTTAATGCCTTGTATCGAAACAACCATTTCGGAACACAGCTGACCGTTCCGATACACGAGTTCATTTTGAAGCTGCTCAAGACACGTTTTCCGTATGATGGTACACAGAGGCAAAAATGTTTCGAAACATGCCTCACTGTTCTGAAACACCAAGGCCATTTCAGGCCACCGTTTCGAAACAGACAAGGGTGTTTCGTAACACCTGGGACTGCAATGTTCTAAAAAGCTGGTTTAAGTCACTTTATGCCCTCCGAAATCATCCCGACACATGCCCTAACATACTGGAAACTTAATTCCACATCGATGAACACATATACAAAGCATAAACAACATCATAGCATCTTTCTCATAAGCTACGGAACTAAAGGCATGCTTGCTAGAAGTTAAAAGCAACGAAAGGTTAAAATCCAAATGCAAGCATAAGACCAAACACAAAGGCCATTTACAAGTCCAAATATGCATCCCAAACATGCACAAAACCAGAAAATACCAAACTAACAACATTAAAAACATTGGACACCCCCATTGCCTTTATTACACTAGCTCAAAAGTACGACATACTTTTAGCAAAATGTCTTGGTGTGATTCCTCGAAGATGCTGCCTCCAAAAGCTTAATTATCTGCATTGATGAACAAAGAGAAGATAAGCATACAAGCTTAGTGAGGATTTCTCAAAACCACACACATCATCAATGCTCAAAACCATTTTTCATTCTTTCGAAACCAATATGCCTTTCTTGGCAAAACATGCCATTTTCCATCAATCTCATTGTATTAAACATCATGCATCATGATTCATATAAATTCAGCAATTTTACCATTGCTACTCATATTCCAAGCTCCCCAAGAATAAACACCATTATGCTAAGCTTAAACCAAAACATGCATCTTTCAAAATATGCATTAACATCATTTTCCACAATAATTCATTTCATTATATTGGCTCACAAGTGATAAACAACAATCTCAAAAACATATATCGGATACACAGATTACCAAGGGTTGTCCCACACCCTTCATACACTCTACCAGCATTACAAGGCTCACACACGAGAGCGACCCTCCATCGTTGTGACACTTGTGGTGGAGTATTCGGTACAATCACAAGACCTCAACACCACTCATCGGTAGCTGTACAATCCACTAACGAGAGACATGACAAACAAAAGGATCGCACCCGGGAGCTATCCTCAACCGTTGCAACCTTAAACAATCCTCAATCGTTATGGTACTTGGATGGAGTATTCGGTAAAATCACAACCCCTCAACATCCAATGCGACTTATTTGTAGTGCACTCAATCCTATTGCCGACTAACTATATCCAATTTCATTTATAAAACATTTTATTCAACATCACATGCCAATATAACCCATAACACATGCATAAGTCACTGTTTTTACAAAGCATTCATGATAAGCCATAAATCAAGCATTAAACCATGCTTCAAATCTCATGCATCAACACATGCATACAAGGATCACTTACGTAGTGCTTCCTTAAACCACATGGCATCATCATACACATTTTATACATTCAAAACATTCTTTAAAACAGTAGGTTAATGCAAGTAAAATCAAGTGCAACCAAAGGCTCAAAACTAGCACCACCGAGGGAGTAATTTCGATTTACTTACTTTCGAACTTAATAAAGCGATTCAAGCACTTATTAAGTTCCCAAAACCTTTTCTAAAACATTTCCACGTTGGACAATAAAATTCCACTCACCGACTCGCGAAACCACGCTTGCCGGTGCGACTACCGATCTTCTGAAGCCTCCAAAAACACTTCGTTTGTTTCCGAATTACTATCCCTTGTTTTTAACACATCAAAACAGAGGTTAAATGCATTAAAATACATCCAAAACTCCAGCACACACAAGAAATCCCGCAGCCCTACTCTAAAGGACCAAAACACCCATCCGAAACAACCGAAAACTCAATCGATTGACATCTAACCTTAGCCCAGCCATTACCCAACTCATCCAACACATTTTAGGCATTAATCAACATCCAAAACCACCCTAAAACCATCCTTATATCTCCAGCAACTCAAATTCCTCAAGAACACCCCAAAAACTCACCCAAAAGCACTTCAAAAACTAAGGATCTCAAGGATTCTGGGATCTATATGGTTAAGATTCCACTTCAACACCAAAAACCTTTCAAAACTCATTTAGAAAGAATCTCAAACCAGCCATTTAAATCAAACTCCGAAAATCACATTAAAATCTATTTTTCAATCAAGATTTCAAGAGTTTATCATTCTAACAACAAAATGTAACGCCCTGGTTTTTGGCCTAGATATTTTAGAGGTTGAATCGGGCCGGTCGAGAACGGTTCGAATCTTTAAGGGAGGTTTAGGGAACACCTAGTTCAGGATGTTTTAAAAATATGGAAATATATCTAAAAATCCTCATTTATTATATAAATGGTTATGGTGAAAACAATTTTACAAAAGGTGATTTGGAAATACTACATTTCGGTGTAGTGACCAAATTGTTGTTTTTGCAAAAAGTTGACTAGTGAGTGTTTTGTAAAGGATTGAAACTTTGAATCTTTAAGAAGCTAATTTTACCAAAATGTTTTTATCAGATTTCTCTTTAATCTGGGTGTTTTAATAATGAGTTAATAAAAAGAATTAAGAGAGAAATCCTATTTTGACTTTTCATAACTATTTTACGATCTTTTTCCCTCTTTTCATTTTCTCTCAACTTCCACTCAGCCAAACACAATTCCCTCATCAATTAATCTCTAATTTTCATCTCTTTTGTTGAGATTTCATCCTTCTAAGGATTTCTAATCTTTACCTCACCAAATCCTTTTGTTTTTACTTTGGATTTTCAAGAAATCTTGCTCAAATTGAGGAAAATCAGCCATTAGAGGTAAGCTTCATCCTTCTCCTCTAATGACCAGTTCTTTAATGAAATTCTCAAGTTATCAATCCTTTGTTAATGATTTTTGAGTTGCTTTAATGTTAGAAACATGAAATTGTGGTAAAACTCAAGATTCTTGGTGAGATCTTGATGATTTTCATAACTCTTGGTTAGACTCTGTTTTGAGGTTGATTTCTAATGTATTTTGGATGATAATTGATGTTTAAATGAGGTTTTATCAAACAAATCCCGAATTGGTTTGGATTCCTAAGTTTTACATGCTAGATTTGTGGTTTTTAGAGTGTTGTTGGTGTTCTGTTGTTGATGGAGATATAAGGACGTGATTATGGTGATTTTTGGTGTTGATTGAGGTTTAGAAATGATTAGAATTGATAGATCTTGGCTGGGCTTTGTTTTGGGAAAGTTTGGAGATGATTTCGGTTATTTTGGGTAGCCGAAATGGTGTTTTTGAGTAGTGCATTGATTTTGAATGAGTGGCTGGTGATTTCAATGCATGATGATGCGTTAATACTCTACTCTTATATGTAATAAACAAGGGAGACATCTTTGGACGCTTTTGGTGTTGATCCGAAAGTGCCAGAAGCCTAGATATCGTTTCAGCAAGCAAGCGAAACTCCAGCACACACAAGAAATCCTGCAGCCTACTCTAAAGCGCCAAAACACACATCCGAAACAACCGAAAACTCAATCGATTGACCTCTAACCTCAGCCCAGCCATTACCCAACTAATCCAACACATTTTAGGCATTAATCAACATCCAAAAACACCCTAAAACCATCCTTATACCTCCAGCAACTCAAAATCCTCAAGAACACCCCAAATATTCACCCACAAGCACTTCAAAAACTAAGGATCACAAGGATTTCGGGATTTATATGATTAAGACTCCACTTCAACACCAAAAACCTTTCAAAACTCATTTAGAAAGAATCTTAAACCAGACATTTAAATCAAACTCTGAAAATCACATTAAAATCTATTTTTCAATCAAGATTTCAAAAGTTTATCATTCTAACAAAAAAACCTCAATCAAAATCAGTATTAAAGAGCCAAATATCTTTAGAATTTCATTAAAGAACTTAGATTATAGGGATAGCACGAAAATTACCTCCAATCCTTGCCGCTCCTCTAATTTTGCAATATTAGCTTGAAGAAACATGAAGCAAAATGGAAGAAATCAATAAAGTAAAGATAGGATTCAAGAGAAGATTTGAGAGAAAGTGATTTCTGGAAAATCGAGAGAAAAGGGAGAGTGTTTGGCTCAGGTGAAAGTGTGAAATGAAAAGCTCGTCAAAAATTTTATTAACCGATTAACTAACTTTCCTAAATTAATTAAATAAAACATTTTAAATTACTTAATAAAAATTTTAAAAACATGCAAAATTAGGGAAAAGACAATTTCAAAGTAGCTACCTAAGGATTCTAAGATTTTTTTACTCTTGTTGAAAAACACATTTTCCAACTTTTAAATCTTTACATTTTGGTCACTACCTAAAATGTACACTTCAGAAAACCCGTTTTGTAAAATTGATTTGACCAACCTATTAAACACCATTTTAGAAGATTTTAGGAATTTTTATCATATGTTTATCCCATCCCGAACCTTGACTTCCCTAAACCACCTTCTAACGGTTCGAACAACCGACACTGGTTCCACCGGCCCAATCTAACTCACCAAAACACCTAAGCCCAAAATTGTGGTGTTACAAAGGAAATACCTTAAGGAACACGCGATCTCCAACCAAAATATTAATTTTCCTACGCTTTAAATCCGCGTAAGATTTCTGATGATCAGATGCAGCCTTCAACTGCTCACATATGAGCTTCACTTTCTCAGTTGTTCCCTTAACCATATCCGGTATGGAAACCAACTTTTGCCCCGCCTCATCCCAACAAAGAGGCGTTCTACACTTTCTCCCATACAAGGCCTCATACAAAGCCATTTGTATACTCGCTTGAAAACTATTATTATAGGCAAACACAACCAAAGGCAGATGCTCTTCCCAAGAACCTTGGAAATCTATCACACAACATCGCAACATATCCTCCAGCACCTGGATTACTTGCACGGACTGTCTATCCGACTAAGGATGATATGAAGTGCTAAAATTCAAACGTGTACCCAACGTAATCCTTTCCCACTTCCACTTTGATACAAAATCCAGATGGTGACAAAGGCAAGCCGGATACAAAATCCATCGTAATACTTTCCCACTTCCACTCCGATATCCTCAAAGTCTGTAACAAAACGGAAGGAAACTGATGCTCAAACTATACACATGCTTACAAAATCAACAACATCCTTTTCAACCCCACCCAATAATACTCATCCTTCAAACCACGATACATCTTAGTACCACCAGGGTGCATAGCAAAAGGACTGCTATGAGCCTCAGTCAAAATAATGTGCCTCAACTCAACATTTTTCGGCACCACTATTCGACTTTTGATACATAGAACTCCATCATCATTAAAGCAGAAGTTCGTTACCTTACCATCAACTATTTCCTGAACATGAGGTACCAACGAATCATCCAGCAATTGCTTCTCCTTGATCAACTGAATCAAGGAAGGTTTAACTTGCAACTCGGCTATCAAGCCACCATCACGTGATATACTCAAACGAGCAAACGTAGCTCTCATCTCAACAACTACCTTCCTACTCAAAGCATGAACCACCACATTTATCCTTCTCGGGATGATACTCAATGGCCAGATCATAATCCTTAAGCAACTCCAACCATCTTCGCTGCCTAAGATTCAACTCCTTCTGCGACATAAGATACTTCAAACTCTTATGGTCGGTGTAAACCACACACCTTTCACCATAAATGTAGTGTCTCCAAATATTCAAAGCAAACGCCACCACGACTAGCTCTAGTTCATGAGTAGGATAGTTGCGCTCATGCACCTTCAACTGCCGAGACGCAAAAGCTACAACCTTCCCACCTTGCATCAATACGCAACCCAAACCAACATATGATGCAACACTATAGACTACAAACTCCTTACCTGATTCTGGTTGAATTAAGACAGGGGCTTGTGTCAAAGCTTCCTTCAACTTCTCGAAAGTTTGTTGCCTAACATCCGTCCACTCAAAGCAAACATTCTTTTGCAACAACTTAGTCAAAGGTGTTGCAATCATAGGAAAACCTTCAACAAACCTCCGATAATATCCAGCCAACCCAAAGAAACTACACACTTCCGTCAATGACTTAGATGTCCTTCAACTCATCACCGCCTCAACCTTATCTGGATCAACTCCGATACCTTTGGCTGAACCACATGTCCAAGGAAAACCACTTCCTTGAGCCAAAACTCACACTTGCTCAGCTTAGCATAGAGTTGATTCTCCAACAACCTTTGCAACACAATCCTAAAATGCTTATCATGATCCTCCTCGGTACACGAGTACACGAAAATATTATCAATAAACACTACCACAAACTAATCCACAAACTCATGGAATACCCTATTCATCATATCCATGAATGCAACCGGTGTATTTTTTAACCCAAACGACATCTCCAAAAACTCATAATGATCATACCTAGTCTGAAAAGCTGTCTTAGGTACATCCACATTTTTAACCTTTAATTGGTAATACCCTGGCCTCAAATCAATCTTCGAAACACCAAAGCACCACGAAACTGGTCAAACAAATCATCGATCCTCGGCAAAGGGTACTTGTTCTTATTTGTCAGTTGTTCATTTGTCGATAATCTATGCACATACATATCCTACCTTCCTTCTTCTTCTCAAACCAAACCAATACATCCAAAGGTGAAACGCTTGGCCTTATGAACCCTCGATCAAGCAACTCTTGAAATTGCGTCCTCAACTCCTTCAACTCCTTAGGTGCCATGCGATAAGAAGCTATGGACATTGGAGTCGTATTCTCGTACAACTCGTTACCAAACTCAACCTCTCGATTTGGTGGCAACCAAGGAAACTCTTCTCGAAAAACACCCGGAAACTCACATACGGTTTGTATGGCTTGCACCCGCAATTCTTTCGTACCAAGATTCGTCACCTACACCAAGAAAACTTCACAACCCAACTCCATCATCCGACTCACTTCAAGCCGCAGTTGCGCTAGACAAGAACTTTACGTTCTCGCCTACGATTACCACCTCGTAATCATTCACAAGTTTCAAGGTAACTCGCTTAACATCAAAAAGCAACAACTCGATGCTCAACCATCCTGTCCAATCCAAGAATCACATCAAAACCATAAAAAGGTAGTTCCATCAAATCAACTGAAAACACATGGCCTTGAACAACTATTCACACTCCCGCATCTAACACTTCCAAAACAAACATTCAAGTCACAACTTTCAAAGCCACTTGCAACAACAGGCGCAAAAAGCTATACCCCACCGATCAAACGTGGAAAAACTCTAAACACATTGTTATACGATTCACCTACTTAATAGGTATCATACGCTACTAAAGCCTTGACACACCGACCTCACAACCCTTTTCCAACATTACTACAACCTCGTCTCAACCCATGCGGTACCCTTTGAGCATGACCATCCATACACTGGCTACAACTAAACTAGAGTTCACAACTAACTTTTTAGAGCTAGAACTTCTCGCATGAGCTATTACACCCATGTTCTGCTCAAATAACTTGCCCGTGTTACCAACATGTCGAAAACAATGTAGCCAATAAATCAACAAATATGGCCTAACATCATGCACCAATCCATAAAAGTGCCAACACATCGATGCCTCACATCCAATTCAAATCCAGGAGTGCACATGCTCAACTAAACAGTTTGTAACTTAACTCAAGTACAATTTACGATTTTGAACCCAAACCACAATTTCACATTTCTCGTCACCCAAGTATCTAACCCCCAAACATTTATCCTATAAAATAGTTCAAAAGAACTCTCAGAACACAATCTAAGGTTATGTGCCCACAACCACAGTTGTCCACCAACTATACACAACTCTATATAACCGAGATACACTCATCCGTACACTATGGGCATCACTACACTCCATTTATTCCATAATCTCATTCCCACAGGTCATTCACTCCATGGATACCTCCGATGACAAACCTCGAGTTCAACTTCTTCTTAACATATGTAAGCGCTAACCGCAGCTTACAACGTCCACTAGTTAAAGCAGAGACATGCATTCAAGCATTATGTAACCCCCTTAACCCGGCCCAGACGGTTGAACCGAATTAAGAAGTTTACACGGGGAAAACCAAAGTCAACCCGAAAGTCAACGTTGATTAACGGCCTTTTTTTTCTTTTTAAACTTGTCTAGATGCTCATTAACCCTAGGTGTGTTCACAACAACGTCATACCCAAAGATCATAACCATCAGAGAACATTCAGGGACCCAATTGCACAAATTACAACTTTAGGGACCAAACTGTAAATTCTGGGAATTACAGGGACTTAACCCAATTAAAAGTTACCAATATGAAATTAGTCATGTTTCATGCTTCACTACCAAATTTCAGCTCAAACGGACATCCAGAACTCATACAATTGCAAAAACATGGTTTAGGACCAAAACGCAAACATTTCGAAACACATAACCGCCAATGTCAGCCCCCAACGGTCAGGTGTTCCGAAACAGGGAGAACCTGTTTCGAAACGCGGGGCCGTTCCGCAACGTGTTCCGAAATGGGGACTGGCAGTAGCATATCCGTTTCGGAACGGTTCCTCCCGTTTCGAAACGCCCTGGCCATAACAGGCCCCTGTTCCGAAACGGTAGCGATCGTTCCGAAACGACCTGCCCATATTGCAGCAACCTTGCTGGTTAAACACAACATTGACCCACCAAACATGCTCCAAAAGCAACCAAATCACACCAGCAAACCATTCAACATATAAGGAACATAAATGCATCAAAACTAGATTCATGATCACCCCTAGGTGCACCAACACATTTAACACATTCAAAGCTCAATCATGCTTTTAAAAAAAGAGCATAACATAGCAACTTAAGCTCAAGATGATTCAAACATTACAACATTAATCCACATGATTCAAAAACATAAACCATACATGTCCAACATACACAATCTCATGAATCATCAACATAGAGATTCTTTCCCCCCATTGCCTTTATTATCTATAGCTATTAACCGAGACATACATCTCAAATGGAGTCCTCCTTGAATCCCTTGCTTCTCGCTGTCCAAACTTCAAATATCTGCATTGATGGACAAAAAGGAGCGTAAGCACATAATGCTTAGTGAGGAATGCTCAAAACCAAAACACCATCAATGCAGCGAATCATAAAACCACTTTTAAAAGCAACTCGATTTCTTAAACCAAAGCCTTGTTTGAAAACCCCTTTTCAACAACGTGCTTAAAACCATGCATTGCTCAATCATGAAAACCAATCCTTAGCTTAGAAAGCTAAGCAAGCCTTTTCAACACATAAACTTGCAAATCCATCAATTTAACCATTCCATGCATAAACATCAAATGCAAAGTTAAATTCAAAACCTTGGAAACCACTTCCACTTCACATCATACCTTCCTTATACTTGATTATCTTTTCAAGAAAGAAGCCTTTTAAAACCTTTTAATCATTCAATCCAACACATGCATTAAATAGATGCACAAATGAACCACATCATCAACATTTACATCATATGCCTTTAAAAACAAGTCTTAGCAAGACTTCAATGCACTAAAGAGATCTCATGCACACATGCACCATCCTCAATAGATAATCAACACTTGTTCAAACTAACAAGTACACATGTATTCATAATACATTAAGCAAATCTCATGCAACCATGCATCAATTCAAGCATCTCATGCTTCATTAAATTCAAGAACATTATATTGGCTTCCAAGTGATCAACCAAATCCACTTTTCAACTCAACATCCAATCGGATACGCGGATCACAAGCGTTGTCCCCACGCTTCATACACCCTACCAATCCAAGGTCCCCAAATGGACTTTTAAACACCATTTGACCTTACCATTCACAAGGTTCCCATGTATGGACTTTTAAACACCATACAACCTTAACTTTCACAAGGTTCCCATGTATGGACTTTTAAACACCATACAACCTTAACTTTCACAAGGTTCCCATGTATGGACTTTTAACCACCATACAACCTTAACTTTCACAAGGTTCCCATGTATGGACTTTTAAACACCATACAACCTTAACTTTCACAAGGTTCCCATGTATGGACTTTTAACCACCATACAATATTAACATGCACAAGGTTCCCATATATGGACTTTTAAACACCATATAACCTTAGCATCACCGATTGGTAGTTGTATAACATCACTAACGAGATCCGGGACACCCTATACAAGATCCACACATGGACTTTACACCACCATTGTGATCTTAACAAGCACAAGGTCCACCAATGGAATTTTAACCACCATTATTACCTTTGCTTACCCAAGGTCCTCGAATGGGATTCCAATCACCATTATAACCTTAACCATCTCGTTAGGATACTTGGATGGAGTTTACCGGTTCACACTTAACCACTCCACATCCAAGGCGACTTTATTCACGGTGCACCCAATCTTATAGCCGGCTAACTATATCCGATCAAAGAACCAAGAACCACTTACATCACTTGCCAATATATCCATCTTACCACATTAATCCTTTAATTCACATGCATAACCGTAATGCAAAATTCATCATTTACCATCATCAATTCACTGTTTTTAAAGCATTACACAAAGCCATTAAACAACATGCAAAACCATGCATCAAAACCACAATTTCCATGTACAAAACCAAGGATCTCTTACCTTGAGCATCCTTCACATATGGCTTTCAAAACCAGCATTAAACCATGCTAAAACATGCTTCCAAACAGAATTTAAAACATGCAAATCATATGCATTGCAACCATCAATCACAATTGCTTAAAAAGCCAATTCACAACACAAACCAAGAGCGAAAATCCATTTACTTACTTTTGAGCTTAGCAAAGTTGTTTAGACTTAAACTAAGCTCCCAAACCTTCAAACCCTAGTTTAAAAGCTGAAAACCCAACTTCACTCACCGATACACAAAACAAGGCTAGCCAACAAGCCTTCCAAGCATCCAAAACCTTCCACACCACCTCAAATGCTCACGGATCTTCCTCCCCTATTTCAAGCACATAACAACAGAAGATTAATGCATCATTATGCATTAAAAACACCAGCAACACAACTAAACTCGCTGCTCATCACAAATCCAACATTTCGGCTACCAAACACAACCGAAATCACCACCAAACACTTCCGAAACTTAACCCAGCCAAGATCCATCACTTCTAACCATTTTTAAACATCAATTAACATCCAAAATGATCACAATCACGTCCTTATACCTCCAGCTATAACAGATCATCAAAAACACCCCAAAAACAACCAAAAACATCAAGCAAAACTTAGGAAATTCAACCTATTCAGGATTGCATTGATAAAACCTCAATTCCTTATCAATTTAACATTCATTTAACATCAATTTGACACCTCAGAACACTGCCCAAATAGATCTCACGAAATTTCACCAAAAAATCACCAAATCTTGCATTTTAAAGCCACAATCAAGATTACCATTGTAAAACCTTTAATAAATCATAATTCAAGGATTGAGAACTTGGGAATTTCGGTAAAGAACTGAGAGTTTAGAGGAGAAGGACGTTCTTACCTCCAAACTTGAGTTTCTCCCTTTTTGGAACCAAAATCTTGAAAATTCCACTTAGCAAATGGTGAGGTTTTGTTGAAGAAATGATTAGAGATCAAAAGAGAATTGAAAAGAGATGTTTAGGTGACAAAATCAGAAGAAAATCTCTGGAGAAAAGATGTTTGGGTTGAGAGAAAATGAGGGAAAAGAAAATAGAAGATTGAGAGAAAAGTTAGTTAGAAAATGACAAAATATCTTCCCTCCACTTTTCTTTTATTTAAAAACCATTTAATAAACCTTTAATATTTTAGAAAAATCTGGAGAAACTCCCATTGGGTAAATAGCTCCTTAAAGATTCAAAGTTTCAATCCTTTCTAAAACAGTCACACAACTTTCAAAAATTACATTTTGGTCACTAGCCAAAATTGTAACCCCCTTAACCCGGCCTAGACGATTGACCCGAATTAAGAAAGTCACACGGGGAAAACCAAAGTCAACCCGAAAGTCAACCTTGATTAACGACCCTTTTTTTTTCTTTTTAATCTTATCTAGATGCACATTACACCTATGTGTGATCATACAAACAACATACTCAAAGATCACAAACATCAGAAGTCAAACAGGGACCCAATTGAACAAATTACAACTTTAGGGACCAAATTGTAATTTCTGATAAATATAAGGACTTAACCAAATTTGAAGTTACCATCTTGAAATTAAATAGGTTTCATGCTTCTCTGAGAAATTTCAGCTCAAAAGGACTTCCCAAGCTCATACAATTGCACAAACAAGTTTCAGGACCAAAACGCAAACAATTCAAAACACATAACCGCCAATGTCAGCCCCAACGGTCAACCGTTCCGAAACGGGGGACAGCCCGTTCCGAAACGCGGGGCCGTTCCGAAACAGGCATAGCCCGTTTCGAAACGGGGGTCTGGCAGAGGCTTACTCGTTCCGAAACGGCCCTCCCCGTTTCGGACGCCTGGGTTCATGCAAGGCACCCGTTCCGAAACGCGGGGCACCCAGTTCCGAAACGCCTGCACCAGATTGCTCCAAAATTCAACTTTAATCATGCAATTACACAACCTAACATGCTCCAAACATCACCAAACTTTACCAGCATGCAAGTAAGCATATAAACAACATACTAGCATCATCAATTCATCCAATTAACATCATATGCAAAAAGCCCCAATTCTAAATGCATGCTTCCTACACAAGCTAGGCATACAAACACCAAACTTACAAAGCAAGCATATATGGTTCCAATGCAAAAACCAGCAAACACATCAACATTCAACATACTTAGGGAGCCTCAAACACCTCCCAAAACATACACATTGGTCCCCCATTGCCAAAACATACAAAAGCTAAATTGCACTTATAAAACCTTCATACTTTGAGCTTCACTTGAACTTGATTGCTTGCCCTTTCTTGCTGCCCTTAAGGTACTCTAATGATCTGCATTATTGAATTAAGAAAACGTAGAGAGCGTAAGCAAAAGCTTAGTGAGGCATGCTCATTAAAAACAATTCAATAATGCAATTAAAACCATTTATAAATCATGCTTAAAATCAACCTTTGCACATGCTCGAAGCACACTTTAAAACAAGCAATCTCATGCTTCATATTAAATATCAAAACAAGCATCTCATGCTTCTTACATACTTAACATGTCATATTGGCTCAAGTGACAATTTCCATTTCATAAAACAAGTACAACAACTTCCCAAGGACTTTTAAACACCTTGGCCCCAAGGACTTTTAAACACCTTGGCCTATGGACTTTTAAACACCATAGAAAGTATCTCATCAAGGACTTTTAAACACCTTGATCCCAAGGACTTTTAAACACCTTGGCCATGGACTTTTAAACACCATGAATTGAATCACATCAAGGACTTTTAAACACCTTGATCCCAAGGACTTTTAAACACCTTGGCCTATGGACTTTTAAACACCATAGAAAGTATCTCATCAAGGACTTTTAAACACCTTGATCCCAAGGACTTTTAAACACCTTGGCCATGGACTTTTAAACACCATGAATTGAATCACATCAAGGACTTTTAAACACCTTGATCCCAAGGACTTTTAAACACCTTGGCCTATGGACTTTTAAACACCATAGAAAGGATCACCTAAGGACTTTTAAACACCTTAGTGTCCGCAACATGAACCATCCAAGGACTTTTAACCACCTTGATGTTCATAAGTAACAAGGCTCACTCAAGGACTTTTAACCACCTTAGTGACCTTAACATTTTAAAAACATCACTTGCCAATATACATCATTTTCATCATTTAATCCACTGTTTAAAGCATTAAATCAAGCCATATTCATCATGCATTTCAAAGCATCAAACCACACCATTTCAATGTACAAAATCAAGGAACTCCTACCTAGAGTTACCTTCAACATATGGCTTACATCATCAGCAAAAACCATGCTAAAACATGCTTTCAAAACAGTAATTAAAACATGCAAATCATCATATTGCATCACATCAAAATCATGGCCACCACTAGAGAGAAAATCCGAAAACTTACACTTGAGCTTAGCAAAGTTGTTTAGACTTAAACTAAGCTCCCACAACCTTCAAACCTTGGTTTAAAAAGCTGAAAATCCAATTTCCACAATTGCACTCACCGATTTCTACTTCGCCACTTGCCGAAGCACGAAATCAAGCTTCCGGATCAACCAAACTTGGATCCAAAGATGCCTCCCCTGTTTCAACACATCAAAGCAGTAAATTAATGCATCACCATGCATCAATTACTTCAATGAAAGCACCTAAACTCGCTGCTCTCATCCAACCTCCATTTTCGGCCACCAAACACAACCGAAAATGCATCAAAACCACTTCTAAACAAAGCCCAGCCATAACCCAGCAAAACCTAACATCCATCATCACCATTTAACATCTAAAAACAACCTACAACCATCCTTATACCTCCAGCAACATCAGATCACCAAGATCACCTCAAAAACCACCTTAAAACACAAGCTAAACTTAGGAAACTCAACCTATCCGGGATTGCATTGATCAAAACTCATTTCCTTATCAATTTAGAGTTCATTTAACATCAAAAACACCTCTTAAACCCCAGATTACTCAGATCTAACGAAAATCAAGTGAAAACATCAAAATCTTGCATAATTAGCCAAGATCCACAAATCTACTTGAAAACCTTTAATTAAACATAAATTTAGGATTGAAAACTTTAGGAATTTCATTAAAGAACTTAAAGTTCAGAGGAGAAATCGTTCATACCTCCAAACTTGTGATTCTCCACTTTTTGGAATGAAAACCTTGTTGAAACTTGTAGCAATTGAGTAGGTTTTGATGACACAATGATTTGCTATCAATTGTGAGTTGAAAGGATGATTTTAGATGAAGAAATCAGATCAAAATCTCTGGAAAAAGAAATGTTTGGTTGGAGAGAAAATGAGAGAAGAAAATAGGAAGTTAGGAAAGAAAATAGTAAAAAAATGAGTTTCCCTCCTTTTATGAAACCTTTAAAATCAGAATTTAGGATTAAAATATCTTAGAAAAATCTGGAGAATTCACTTTTGGGCAAATAGCTCCTTAAAGATTCAAAGTTTCAATCCTTTTTAAAACAGCCACCAAATTTGCGAAAATTACATTTTGGTCACTAGCCAAAATGTCAACCTTCCAAACCTCATTTTCCAAAATTGTTTTCACAGTTCATCTAATTATATTAAAAGATGATTTTAGAACATTTTTCCATATTTTTAATGCAACCCGAACTAGGCTTTCCTAATTTACCCTTTTAAGATTCGAACAGGACTTTGACCAAACCGGTCAACGCCCAAAACTTCTAAGCCCAAAACCGGGGCGTTACAACTATGTCACCCTTCCCAACCTCATTTTGTAAAATTGATTTCACAGTTCACTTATATATATTAAAAGAGGATTTTAGGACATTTTTCCATATTTTTAATGCAACCCGAACTAGGCTTTCCTAATTTCACCTTTATATATTCGAACCGCAACCCGACCGGTCCGGTCCAAACCCAAAACTTCCAAGCCCAAAACCGGGGCGTTACAACTCTCCCCCTCTTAGGAAATTTCGTCCCCGAAATTTCAACTGGCGAAAAGAGCACAACCAAACTTCTCAAGCAACACGCAAACAACACAAGAGACTTAACCACCACTGAACACTCTCTCCACAAACTCCACCCAAACTCAACACCACCACATACTGTTCACAAATTCCAGAACACTCAGATGTTAACCACATCTTAACCAAACTGGCAAAAAGAGCACAACCAAACTTCTCAAGCAACACGCAAACAACACAAGAGACTTAACCACCACTGAACACTCTCTCCACAAACTCCACCCAAACTCAACACCACCACATACTGTTCACAAATTCCAGAACACTCAGATGTTAACCACATCTTAACCTTTCACACTTCCAGACTGCACATAGCCTCAACAACAACCTGAAGAACCTCAAACTTTTTACAACATATTCCACCTTAACACACAACTCCCAAAACTTGTTCACACAGTGACACCAACCAATTCAATCAGCCACTATGTAACACACAACCTTCACTTCTTCTAATACTCTTTGCAACCTCCCCGACCTCTTTCAAAGATTTCTCAACAAGAAAAAATTCTTAAGCAACAACTGCTTACCCAAACTTCTCAACGTATTACTGTCCTTACTTCACATCCACCACAATCTTTACCATCGACTCACCAGAACTGCTCACTCATCGACAGATAATCACGTCACTAACCCCAACCTTGGCTTCGCCCACCATTCCACACACCACCAGCTGAACTCAAAAAGAAAATTCACTTACTCACAACCAACCAACCACTTCCCACAAGAACTCATTCAACCAACAATGGCCTTCCATCTTTCATTGCCTTTCCACCACAAGCTTTGACCACAACACTTGCCTTACTAGAACACCGCCCAACCTGAACATACATACCATCTTCTCAACTCCTCGAAGATTGCTACGAACTCTCACCCACATAAACAACCCTTCTATTACAACATCCATGCCAAGCTACCCCAGCACTTTAAAAACACAACCACTAACCTGCAACATCACTTAACACCAAGGGACTACCACTTCAACTAGCCATTCAAAACCACCTGATCGGTTCTGACTTCAACCAGCAATCTCCTCACCGCCACACCATTAAGCCCATTAAGCAGCAAACACTTTCCTTCTACCAACATGTTATACCGCACTCACTATTACTAACAGCTCGTTTAATACCCTCCACAACTTCTAACATTTCCTAGCACCAAAACAACCTCTAAAAACCCATCATCCAACCTAACTCTATCACAACACTAACAGACTCGATTAGTTATTAGCGAGTGTGAACGTTCGTATGCATGGTCACCAATATGCCCTACTAATGCCTAATGTACATGTATGCAAAACCTCTAATGTCATGCCACATGTATGCATGGACCAGCACATATAAAATAAAGCATATAACAATGATTTTAACTGTGCATGAATGCCAGTTCACACCCTCCAATAACATCCTCAGAATCCGTCTAAGAACAACCCCTCCACCTCACTTCTAACTTGACCCATTCTATCATTCTAACAACTCATTATCCACAAGATACTCACTAAAGCCCTCTTCACACTAAGGATGTTCCCAAACAGCAACATCAACTATCTCAACATGCTAACAACAAAACCATACTCACTACGCAAGAAAAACCAACAGATACCAAACTAGGATACTAGAGCAAAGGCTACTTAACAAGGTTACCTGAAAACACCTCACTGCCCTGAAGCTTCAACAGACGAGCTCTCTTCCACGCAGAACCACCACCCTCCAGCTGCACCGCCGCAGCATCATCTAGCACACTAAGATCACCACCATCTCCCTGCGGTAAAGAACCCTGGCGGTTCCTAGCCAACATCAAACAATCACGTCTCATGTGTCCAACAGACCCACATTTCCAACAGATCTCCTCTTCCAAACTCTTCACAACTTTATGCTCTTTCTGCCACCTCCGAACCTTGCCTCGGCCGTGCCCACGACCCTTCAGAGACCCCTTGGCTACCACTGAAGCTGACTTCACCCCAAGAGAACAATTTCGCTTCACATGCTCTTTAGAACCACAGTTCCAACAAGCACCCGCGCCCCAACAACCTCCAACATGGCGCCTTCCACAACGGTCACACACTGGTAGCTGAGCCTCCACTCCTTGATCAAGCAGCACTTGCCCCAGATCTGCTCTACCTTCAACTTGATTAACCCTTGGGAATTTTTCCCCAAGATACCTTTCATAAAAGGCAGACACAAAGAAATCCCAATCAATATCGTGGATGTGCGATGCCACCGCCACAGATGTCCACCAGGCACATGCATCCTCCAACATCAAAGAGACAACACTTCCCAGCTTACAGGCATAATCACAGCCTTCCTGATCCAAAATCAGAATCACACTGGCCAACCAGGCCTCAAACGTCTCCGGTGTTGAACCATGATACTCCACAGCACCCAAATCATGCAACCGCTGTTTCGGCAAACCCACACATCCCACAACCAGCATATCCACTGACCTTACCTTCGCCACAACCTAAGATGTTCCCAACACCTCCTGCACAACAGATGACGAACTCTTCATCACAGAACCAACTTCTTCCTTCTGCCTTACCATCCCAACCCCAGGCACAGAAGACTGAGACGAAACATTTCCACTAAAGGGTGAATTCCATGCCTTAACAACCTGCCCTAAGGCAGCAACCATCTCACCCAACTGCCATTCTTTCATCGACTTCGCCATACTATTAACAACAAGCAATCACAACAAAACAAACAAAACCATTAGACCAGCTTAAAGCAAGGATTCAAACTCCAACTCCAAAATAACACAATAGCTATAATAATAAGGCAATGGGTATCCCGAATCCTCCCCTTTTTCATGACATAACAGTCAACACAAACATGGATATCTCAACATCAAGCATATCAAACAACATTTCGATCATGCTTACATCAAACATCGTCCACTTGCAACAGCATAACATCATCAACATATCATCAGCACAAAACCACATTAGCTCAATGAAGATTCATAACCACAAAGCATGCTTGAAAACATCATCAATTTGCTCAGAAACACGTGTTTCAACCAACTTTCAACCACACATCAGGGTAACATCAAACACACATTAAAACAACTTACCGCTTTCCCCAAGCATTCGCAACTCAGCTCTGATACCACCAAATGTAACCCCCTTAACCCGGCCCAGACGATTGAACCGAATTAAGAAGTTTACACGGGGAAAACCAAAGTCAACCCGAAAGTCAACGTTGATTAACGACCCTTTTTTTTCTTTTTAAACTTGTCTAGATGCTCATTAACCCTAGGTGTGTTCACAACAACGTCATACCCAAAGATCATAACCATCAGAGAACATTCAGGGACCCAATTGCACAAATTACAACTTTAGGGACCAAACTGTAAATTCTGGGAATTACAGGGACTTAACCCAATTAAAAGTTACCAATATGAAATTAGTCATGTTTCATGCTTCACTGGCAAATTTCAGCTCAAACGGACATCCAGAACTCATACAATTGCAAAAACATGTTTTAGGACCAAAACGCAAACATTTCGAAACACATAACCGCCAATGTCAGCCCCCAACGGTCAGGTGTTCCGAAACAGGGAGAAACTGTTTCGAAACGCGGGGCCGTTCCGCAACGTGTTCCGAAACGGGGACTGGCAGTAGCATATCCGTTTCGGAACGGTTCCTCCCGTTTTGAAACGCCCTGGCCATAACAGGCCCCTGTTCCGAAACGGTAGCGATCGTTCCGAAACGACCTGCCCAGATTGCAGCAACCTTGCTGGTTAAACACAACATTGACCCACCAAACATGCTCCAAAAGCAACCAAATCACACCAGCAAACCATTCAACATATAAGGAACATAAATGCATCAAAACTAGATTCATGATCACCCCTAGGTGCACCAACACATTTAACACATTCAAAGCTCAATCATGCTTTTAAACAAAGAGCATAACATAGCAACTTAAGCTCAAGATGATTCAAACATTACAACATTAATCCACATGATTCAAAAACATAAACCATACATGTCCAACATACACAATCTCATGAATCATCAACATAGAGATTCTTTCCCCCTATTGTCTTTATTATCTATAGCTATTAACCGAGACATACATCTCAAATGGAGTCCTCCTTGAATCCCTTGCTTCTCGCTGTCCAAACTTCAAATATCTGCATTGATGGACAAAAAGGAGCGTAAGCACATAATGCTTAGTGAGGAATGCTCAAAACCAAAACACCATCAATGCAGCGAATCATAAAACCACTTTTAAAAGCAACTCGATTTCTTAAACCAAAGCCTTGTTTGAAAACCCCTTTTCAACAACGTGCTTAAAACCATGCATTGCTCAATCATGAAAACCAATCCTTAGCTTAGAAAGCTAAGAAAGCCTTTTCAACACATAAACTTGCAAATCCATCAATTTAACCATTCCATACATAAACATCAAATGCAAAGTTAAATTCAAAACCTTGGAAACCACTTCCACTTCACATCATACCTTCCTTATACTTGATTATCTTTTCAAGAAAGAAGCCTTTTAAAACCTTTTAATCATTCAATCCAACACATGCATTAAATAGATGCACAAATGAACCACATCATCAACATTTACATCATATGCCTTTAAAAACAAGTCTTAGCAAGACTTCAATGCACTAAAGAGATCTCATGCACACATGCACCATCCTCAATAGATAATCAACACTTGTTCAAACTAACAAGTACACATGCATTCATAATACATTAAGCAAATCTCATGCAACCATGCATCAATTCAAGCATCTCATGCTTCATTAAATTCAAGAACATTATATTGGCTTCCAAGTGATCAACCAAATCCACTTTTCAACTCAACATCCAATCGGATACGCGGATCACAAGCGTTGTCCCCACGCTTCATACACCCTACCAATCCAAGGTCCCCAAATGGACTTTTAAACACCATTTGACCTTACCATTCACAAGGTTCCCATGTATGGACTTTTAAACACCATACAACCTTAACTTTCACAAGGTTCCCATGTATGGACTTTTAAACACCATACAACCTTAACTTTCACAAGGTTCCCATGTATGGACTTTTAAACACCATACAACCTTAACTTTCACAAGGTTCCCATGTATGGACTTTTAACCACCATACAACCTTAACTTTCACAAGGTTCCCATGTATGGACTTTTAAACACCATACAACCTTAACTTTCACAAGGTTCCCATGTATGGACTTTTAACCACCATACAATATTAACATGCACAAGGTTCCCATATATGGACTTTTAAACACCATATAACCTTAGCATCACCGATTGGTAGTTGTATAACATCACTAACGAGATCCGGGACACCCTATACAAGATCCACACATGGACTTTACACCACCATTGTGATCTTAACAAGCACAAGGTCCACCAATGAAATTTTAACCACCATTATTACCTTTGCTTACCCAAGGTCCTCGAATGGGATTCCAATCACCATTATAACCTTAACCATCTCGTTAGGATACTTGGATGGAGTTTACCGGTGCACCCAATCCTATAGCCGGCTAACTATATCCGATCAAAGAACCAAGAACCACTTACATCACTTGCCAATATATCCATCTTACCACATTAATCCTTTAATTCACATGCATAACCGTAATGCAAAATTCATCATTTACCATCATCAATTCACTGTTTTTAAAGCATTACACAAAGCCATTAAACAACATGCAACACCATGCATCAAAACCACAATTTCCTTGTACAAAACCAAGGATCTCTTACCTTGAGCATCCTTCACATATGGCTTTCAAAACCAGCATTAAACCATGCTAAAACATGCTTCCAAACAGAATTTAAAACATGCAAATCATATGCATTGCAACCATCAATCACAATTGCTTAAAAAGCCAATTCACAACACAAACCAAGAGCGAAAATCCATTTACTTACTTTTGAGCTTAGCAAAGTTGTTTAGACTTAAACTAAGCCTCCAAACCTTCAAACCCTGGTTTAAAAGCTGAAAACCCAACTTCACTCACCGATACACAAAACAAGGCTAGCCAACAAGCCTTCCAAGCATCCGAAACCTTCCACACCACCTCAAATGCTCACGGATCTTCCTCCCCTGTTTCAAGCACATAACAACAGAAGATTAATGCATAATTATGCATTAAAAACACCAGCAACACAACTAAACTTGCTGCTCAGCACAAATCCAACATTTCGGCTACCAAACACAACCGAAATCACCACCAAACACTTCCGAAACTTAACCCAGCCAAGATCCATCACTTCTAACCATTTTTAAACATCAATTAACATCCAAAATGATCACAATCACGTCCTTATACCTCCAGCTATAACAGATCATCAAAAACACCCCAAAAACAACCAAAAACATCAAGCAAAACTTAGGAAATTCAACCTATTCAGGATTGCATTGATAAAACCTCAATTCCTTATCAATTTAACATTCATTTAACATCAATTTGACACCTCAGAACACTGCCCAAACAGATCTCACGAAATTTCACCAAAAATCACCAAATCTTGCATTTTAAAGCCACAATCAAGATTACTATTGTAAAACCTTTAATAAATCATAATTCAAGGATTGAGAACTTGGGAATTTCAGTAAAGAACTGAGAGTTTAGAGGAGAAGGACGTTCTTACCTCCAAACTTGAGTTTCTCCCTTTTTGGAACCAAAATCTTGAAAATTCCACTTAGCAAATGGTGAGGTTTTGTTGAAGAAATGATTAGAGATCAAAAGAGAATTGAAAAGTGATGTTTAGGTGACAAAATCAGAAGAAAATCTCTGGAGAAAAATGTTTGGGTTGAGAGAAAATGAGGGAAAAGAAAATAGAAGATTGAGAGAAAAGTTAGTTAGAAAATGACAAAATATCTTCCCTCCACTTTTCTTTTATTTAAAAACCATTTAATAAACCTTTAATATTTTAGAAAAATCTGGAGAAACTCCCATTGGGTAAATAGCTCCTTAAAGATTCAAAGTTTCAATCCTTTCTAAAACAGTCACGCAACTTTCAAAAATTACATTTTGGTCACTAGCCAAAATGTCACCCTTCCCAACCTCATTTTGTAAAATTGATTTCACAGTTCACTTATATATATTAAAAGAGGATTTTAGGACATTTTTCCATATTTTTAATGCAACCCGAACTAGGCTTTCCTAATTTCACCTTTATATATTCGAACCGCAACCCGACCGGTCCGGTCCAAACCCAAAACTTCCAAGCCCAAAACCGGGGCGTTACACATTAACAGCTTTACAAGCTCTAGATATCGCCTACATACCAGGTACCATGCCATCCAATACTTACCCAACCAACACGGGTTGTACTTATAACGAGGTACAACGAGGCGTCTAGCCCCTATGAGACATTACACACTCCTCTATTTCCTGCCCAACGGCAACAACAATCATGCCAGATTGCTACTCTCTCCCCAGTTTATTCTGCTATTATATTTAGGCATGATAATAAATTAACAAACAAAACAAAACAAAACACTCAGGCTAGCTCCAAGCAAGGATCCAATACTTCGATTTCAATTAAAAACATTCCACTAGGTAATAAGGCAATGGGCAATCCAATTTCCCCCAAGCGTAGCACAAAGCATACAACACGTATGTCACAACCATCATGCATTACAAGCATTAAAATCCAGCCCAATTCTATCATCATACAACAGCTCACATTCATATCATAATCACCATTTATTACATTTCCATATATTACATCCCATCACATACGTAGCATTAACATGCTTAAAACATTCACCGGACAAAGCAATCATCACCGACAATACACATTCACATCAAACTCACTTACCAACAACTTACCATCATCTCAACCTTTCGTAACCTGGTTCTGATACTACTAAATATAACCCATCAACCCAGTCCGGTCGATAGACCGAACAGAACAGATCACACGAGGAATATTGAAGTAAACCAGGAAGGTTTACCTCAATAAACGACCTTTTATCTTTTTATCTTGTTTAGATGCAACTTAGGTTCTTATGTGTAAGCACACAAGCAACGAATAAAACAACATCACAATCGCCCATTGATGATAACCAATTTAAGGATTAGGGACCATTTTGTAAATTTGACAAATTGTAAGGGTTATTACGAAATTCGGGTTACCAATATTTAATTAAACTCATTAATTACGTCACTGTGAAATCCCAGCTCAAAACGACCACTATAACTTATTTAATTGTAACCGTGATCAACAAGGACCAAAATGTAAGATAACAGAAACTCGAAATAATTAAAAACTATATTAACGGTCAAACATTTCGGAACAGTGAGCCATGTATCAGAACGGTCGTTTTGAAACACAGCTGACCATTTTGATACACGGGTTCATTTCGAAACCCTTTAAGACTCGTTTCGGAACGAGGTTTCATAGAGGCAAAATGTTTTGAAACATGCCTCACCGTTTCGAAACACCAAGGCAATTTCAAGCCATATTTTCAAAACAGACAAGGGTGTTTCGAAACACCTGGGCCTGCAACACTTTTAAAAGCTGATTTAACTCTGTTTGAATCATCTGAATCCATCCCTTCGCATGCCCAAACATGTTTACATCTCAAATATACATCGAACATTATGCATACGAAGCAAAGACATCATCATAGTACTATAAACAATAACAAAGAGACTAAAGGCATGCATCCTAGGAGAAATAAGCGCCAAAAGCTCAAATCCCAAACCAAGCATAAACCAACACTTAAAAGGCCTTTTACATGACCAAGAATGCATATCAACTTGCACAAAACCAGAAAATACCAAACAACCAACAACTATAACATTGGACACCCCCATTGCCTCTATTACACTAGTCCAAAACCAAAACTTACCTTCAATCAAAGTCTCCCACCGAACCCTTGCAAGTACCGCCTCAAACGCTTAAATTGACTGCACTGATTTAAAAATATAGCGTAAGCACAACATGCTTAGTGAGGAATTCTCAAAATCAAAAGAACACCATCAATGCACAAAACCATTTTTCCCGTTTTTCAAAACCATCATGCCTCCTTTGAAAAACCATGCACTTTACCATTAGAATCGGCATGCTAAACACCATGCAACATGAATTACATAATTTCTAGCAATCAAACCATTGTTACACAACCATCAAGCCTTCCCAAGCATAAACACCATTATGTTAAGCTTATGGTAAAACATGAATTTTTCACAATATGCATCAACAACATTTCCATAGCATTATAATCCATTATATTGGCTTTCAAGTGATTAACAACAATCACATTTCTCAAAAACACATCGGATACACAGATTACCAAGGGTTGTCCCAAACCCTTCATACACCCTACCAGCATCTCAAGGCTCACACACGGGAGCAACCCTCCATCGCTAGGGTATTTGGATGCAATTTTCGGTACAATCACAACCCCTCAACATCGAAGGAGACTTGTTTTTAGTGCACTCAATCCTATAGCACGCTAACTATATCCGATTACATTTACAAAACACTTTATTCAACATCACTTGCCTATATAATCCACAATTCATACAAACCTCACTGTTTTTACAAAGCATTCATGATAGCCATAACCTCAAGCATTAAACCATGCTTCAAAACTCATGCATCAACACATGCATACAAGGATCACTTACCCAGTGCATCCTTAAACCACATGGCATCATCAAATACATTTTCTATACTCAAAACACGCTTTAAAACAGTAGGTAATCACATTTAATATCAAGGGCAACCAAAGGCTCAAACTAGCACAATCCGGGAGAGAAATTCACATTACTTATTTCCAAACTTATTAAAGCGTTTCAAGCTCTTACTAAGTACCCAAAACCTTTTCTAAAGTGTTTCCATGCTGGAAAACCAAGCCCACTCACCGACTTGCGAAACCACGCTTGCCGACACAACTATCGATCGTCTGAAGCCTCCAAAACCACTTCGTTTGATTCCGGACTACTATCCCCTATTTTCAACACATTAAAATAGAGGTTCAATGCATTATAATGCATCCAAAACACAAGCTCTCAAGAGAAAACCCGAAGCCCTACTCTAAAGCATCAAATCACCCATCCGAAACAATCGAAACTTCAATCGATTGATCTCTAACCTCATCCCAGCCATTACCCAACACATCCAACACATTTTAGGCATAATTCAACATCCAAAATCAACGTAAAACCATCCTTATACCTCCAGCAAATTTGATTCCACACTACACCCCAAAAACCCAACCAAAAATCAAGAAACTAAAGGATTTCAGGATCTCCATGATTAAGACTCCATTTCAACACTAAAATCCTTTTAAAACTCATTTTGAAATCACCTCAAACAAGCCAAATCATTAAAACTCTGAAAATCACTTTAAAACAACTTTTTCTAACAAGATTTCAACATCACATTAAAACTACAATGAAACCTCAATTAAAAACATGAATAAAGAGACCAAAATCTTTGGAATTTCATTAAAGAACCTTGATTAGAGGATTATCACAAAATTTACCTCCAATCTTTGCTTCTCTTCTAATTTGGCAAGTTTAGCTTCAAAGTATCTTGAAGAAAATTGAGAGAAATCACCAAGGAAAAGTTGGAAATCAAGAGAGAATTTGAGAGTGTATAAAATCAGAAAATTTGAGAGAAAATGGAGAGTGTTTGGCTGAAGTGAAAAATAGAAATGAAAAGATCGTCAATATTTTTGTTAACCGATTAACTACCTTTCTAATTAAATAAATTAAAAGCCTTTTTAATTTTTTTAATAAAACATTTAAAACACATGCCAAATTAGAGAAAAGGCATAATTGCCAAATAGCTCCCTAAAGATTCTAAGATTTTGACTCTTCTTGAAAAACACAGTTTTCCCAACTTTTAAATCTTTACATTTTGGTCACTGCACAAAATATGTACTTTTGAAAACCCGTTTTGTAAAATTGATTTAACCAATCTCTTAGATATAATTTTAAAGGATTTTAGGAATTTTTATCATATTTTTATCCCATCCCGAAACTTGATTTCCCTAAACCACCTTCTATCGGTTCGAACAACCAACACTAGTTCCACCTGCCCAACCCGACGTGCAAAACACCTAGACCCAAAACCGGGGCGTTACAAATCTCCCTCACTTAGGAAATTCCGTCCTTGAAATTTTACCTAAAGGAAAAAAGATGCAGAACAGACTCAACATGTCCACCTTACTTCCCCACACAACCTCCTCAACTCCACAAAGTCACCACATTACCTTCACAAGTTCAACCTTCTTACCACAAAGAACTTTACTGCAGGAATAAAGAACACCATCAGGGTCCTTACAATAGAACAAATCCGGATTCAACTCTACCTCTACAATAAGCATAATATGAGATGAAAACAATTTATACCTCCGCAACATAGAAACATGGAACACATCATGGATTCTTTCCAACTCGGGAGGCAACCCCAACCGATAAGCCATAGGACCAACTCGCTCCACAACCTCTTAAGGACCAATAAAACTCAGACTAAGCTTTCCCTCACGTCCTAACCTCATCACCTTCTTCCAAGGTTGTAACCCCATCGACCCGACCTAACCGATAGACCAAATCGAACGAATAACACGGGGAATATTGACGTAAACAGGGAAGGTTTACCTCAATAAATGACCCTTATTTTTTTATCTTGTCTAGATGCACTTAGGTTCCTATGTCTACGTTCACAAGCAGCGGATAAAATACCAGCATAATCGCCCCTCGATTTAAGTCGATTAAGATTTAGGGACTATTTTGTAATTTTCATAAATTATAAGGGTTATTAGAAAAATCGAGTTACAAACCTTGAATTAGAATCATTTCATGCTTCTCGGTGAAATCTCAGCTCCAAATGACATTTAGAACTCATCCAATTGCATACAAGACATACATGGACCAAAATGTAAGAAAAAAACTCAGAGCAATTCAAAAACAAGTTCAACGGTCAAACGTTTCAGAAAAGAAAGCCCCGTATCGGAACAGCTATTTCGAAACACAGTTCACTTTTCCGATACGCGGGTTCATTTCGAAACTCCTCAAGACACGTTTCAGTACGATGGTTCATAGAGGCAAAATGTTCTGAAACAAGCCTCATTGTTCCAAAACACCAAAGCCATTTCAGGACACCGTTTCGAAACAGGCAAGGGTGTTTCGAAACATATGGGCCTGCAATGTTCTAAAAAGCTGGTTTAAGTCACTTTATGCCCTCTGAAACCATCCCGACACATGCCCTAAAATATTGGCAAGTTAATTACACATCAATGATCACATATACAAAGCATACACAACATCATAGCATCATTCTCATAAGCTACGAAACTAAAGGCATGCTTCCTAGAAGTTAAAATCACAAAAAGGCTAAAATCCAAATGCAAGCATAAGACCAAACACTAAGGCAATTTACAAGTCCAAATATGCATCTCAAACTTGCACAAAACCAGAAAATACCAAACTAACAACATTCAAAGCATTAGACACTCCCATTTCCCTTATTACACTAGTTCAAAAGCACGACATACTTTTAGCAAAATGTCTTGGTGTGATTCCTTGAAGATGATGCCTTCAAAAGCCTAATTATCTGCATTGATGAACAAAGAGAGCATAAGCATACAAGCTTAGTGAGGGTTGCTCAGAACCACACACATCATCAATGTTCAAAAGATTTTTTTATTCTTTCGAAACCATTATGCCTTTCTTTGCAAAACATGCAATTTTTCATCAAACTCATTGTATTAAACGTCATGCGTCGTGATTCATATGAATTCAGCAAATTAACCATTGTTACTCATATTCCAAGCTTTCCAAGCATAAACACCATTATGCTAAGCTTAAACCAAAACATGCATCTTTCAAAATATGCATTAACATCATTTTCCACAATAATTCATTTCATTATATTTGCTCACAAGTGATAAACAAAAATCTCAAAAACATATATCGGGTACACGAATTACCAAGGGTTTTCTCACACCCTTCATACACTCTACAGGCATTACAAGGCTCACACACGAGAGCGACCCTCCATTGTTGTGACACCCGTGGTGGAGTATTCAGTACAATCACAACCCCTCAACACCACTCATCGGTAGATGTATAACCCACTAACGAGAGACGAGACAAACACAAGGTTCACACCCAGAAGCTACCCTCAAACTTTGCAACCTTAAACAATCCTCAATTGTTAGGGTACTTGGATGGAGTATTCGGTACAATCACAACACCTCAACATCCAAGGAGACTTATTTGTAGTGCACTCAATCCTATAGCCAGCTACCTATATCCTATTTCATTTATAAAACATTTTATTCAACATCACATGCCAATATAACCCATAACTCATGTATAACTCACTGTTTTTACAAAGCATTCATGATAAGCCATAAATCAAGCATTAAACCATGCTTCAAATCTCATGCATCAACACATGCATAAAAGGATTACTTACCTAGTGCATCCTTAAACCACATGGCATCATCATACATATTTAATACATTCAAAATATGCTTTAAAATAGTAGGTTAATGCAAGTAAAATCAAGTGCAACCAAAGGCTCAAAACTAGCACCACTAAGGGAGAAATTTTGATTTACTTACTTCCAAACTTAATAAAGAGTTTCAAGCTCTTATTATGTTCCGAAAACCTTTTCTAAAACGTTTCCACACTGGAAAACCAAATTCCACTCACTGACTCGCGAAACCATGCTTGCCGACGCGACTTATCGAACTTCTGAAGCCTCCAAAAACACTTCGTTTGTTTCTAGATTACTATCCCCTATTTTCAACACATCAAAAAAAGGTTCAATGCATCAAAATGCATCCAAAACTCAAGCACACACAAGAAATCCCGCAGCCCTACTCTAAAGCACCAAAACACTCATCCGAAACAACCGAAAACTAAATCGATTGACCTCTAACCTCAGCCCAGCCATTACCCAACTCATCCAGTACATTTTAGGAATTAATCAACATAAAAAACACCCTAAAATCATCATTATACCTCCAGCAACTCAAATTCCTCAAGAACACCCCAAAAGCACTTCAAAAACTAAGGATCTCAAGGATTTCGGGATCTATAGGATTAAGACTCCACTTCAACACCAAAAACCATTCAAAACTCATTTAGAAACAATCTCAAATCAGCCATTTAAATCAAATTCCGAAAATCACATTAAAATCTATTTTTCAATCAAGATTTCAAGAGTTTATCATTTTAACAACAAAACCTCAATCAAAATCAGGATTAAAGAGTTAAATATCTTTGGAATTTCATTACATAACTTAGATTAGAGGGATAGCATGAAAATTACCTCCAATCCTCTATTCTCCTTTAATTTGGCAAGATTAGCTTGAAGAAACTTGAAGGAAAATGGAAGAAATCAATAAAGAAAAGATAGGAATCAAGCGAAGATTTGAGAGAAAAGGATTTATGGAAAATTGAGAGAAAAGGGTGAGTGTTTGGCTGAGGTGAAAGTGAGAAATGAAAAGCTCGTCAAAAATTTCATTAACCGATTAAGTAACTAATTAAATAAAACTTTTTTAAATTATTTAAGAAACATTTAAAACACATGCAAAATTAGGGAAAAAGGCATAATTGCAAAGTAGCTCCCTAAATATTCTAAGATTTTTTACTCTACTTGAAAAACACATTTTTTCAACTTTTAAATCTTTACATTTTGGTCACTAGCCAAAATGTACAGTTCAGAAAACCCGTTTTGTAAAATTGATTTGTCCAACCTCTTAAACACCATTTTAGAGGATTTTAGGAATTTTTATTATATTTTTATCCCATTCTGAACCCTAATTTCCCTAAACCACCTTTAACGGTTTGAACAACTGACAACAGTTCCACCAGCCCAATCCGACTCACCAAAACACCTAATCCCAAAACCGGGGCGTTACAACTCTCCCCCACTTAGGAAATTTCATCCTCGAAAGTTTACTTGAAGGAAAAAGATGCGGGAATTGCCTCAACATGTCTGTCTTGCTTTCCCACGTAGCCTCCTCAACTCCTCGATGTCGCCACAACACCTTCACAAGCTCAATCGTCTTTCCACGAAGAAACTTGCTACTCAAATCCAGAATTCTCACCGGTTCCTCATCATAGGACAAATCTGAATTCAACTCAATCTCCTCAACCGGCATCACATGCGAGGGATCCGATCTATACCTCCGCATCATAGATACTTGAAACACATCATGGATCTTTTCCAACTCGGGAGGCAACCTCAACCGATAAGCCACATGACAAACTCACTCCACAACCTCGTAAGGTCCAATAAACCTCAGACTAAGCTTTCCTTTATGTCCAAACCTCATCACCTTCTTCCAAGGCGATACCTTAAGGAACATGCGATCCCCAACCACGAATTCAATCTCTTTGCGCTTTAAATCCACGTTAGACTTCTGGCGATCCGATGCAACCTTTAACCACTCACATATGAGCTTCACCTTCTCAATTGTTCCCTTGAGAAAATCTAGCAAAGAAAGCAAATTTTGCCCCGCCTCAGCCCAACAAAGAGGCGTTCTACACTTCCTCTCGTATAAGGCCTCATACGGTGTCATCTGTATACTTGCCTGGAAGCTGTTATTATAAGAAAAATTAACTAACGGCAAATGCTTTTCCCAAGAACCTTGGAAATCAATCACACAACATCACAACATATCCTCCAGCACCTGGATAACTCGCTCTGACTGCCCATCTGAATGAGGATGATATGAAGTACTGAAATTCAACCGCATACCTAATGCCTGGTGTAAACATTCTCAAAACCTTGCTGTGAACCTTGGATCTCTATCAGACACTATGGTCTTGGGCACACTGTGCAAACATACAATCTCAGCAATATACAATCCAGCCAACTTATCCAACGTATACGTAGTGTGCACATCCAAGAAATGTGCACACTCGTAAGACGATCCACAATCACACACACAGAGTTTTTCTTTGATGGTGTCAAAGGCAACACGGTTACGAAATCCATCGTAATTGTAGAGTGTTTGGGTGTTGTCTATTTATGAGCGCAAGTGCACACTCTTGTCAAGTTATAGGATAAAAGATATTGTCTCCCACAGGGATTGGAACAGCTTCTATGAGTATTTTCCTGCACAAGGAAATAGTATATTGCACAATTAAAATTCTGAATATTAACAAGCATAAAAATAAAAAAACAAGTAATTTAAGATAGAAAGAGAGAGAGAGTTGATAGATTGGGACAGATAGTTGTAGCTCAGTAGTGTGTAGACTGCATTGTAAAGCTTAAGTGTGCTTTGCACTACCACGATCTGCTGGCTTGGTGGGTAATGACGGATTGAGGCGACGGCAACTTTCGATGCCATGGCAGAACCCTGCGCTTGCAAGTTTCGTTGTCTTGGAATGTGGGATGGAGAGAAGTCCCGGTGACAGGTCTGGCAGATACTCCAAGTTCGGCAAAGCAATTCTAAAGTGATCCTTCCAATGCCTAGGCAAGGATTCTGTCACTACGTGATGTATACAATACCTAGCAATCTCAACGTAAACCTAACACAGGCATTCGACGTTTGGTTGCTACTTTTACCCACTGAAATTCTAACTTATGTATTACCTGAATTAGTCAACACCTCGACATGATGAGACCGTACTTAATTCTTTCGTGAGTTTGACACTCTCGTGCCTGACAAATGGATTTCTTCAACTGGCCTTTTGGAACTAATTGAAGAAGTGAAGCTCATGAATTAAGCAAACTTGAGAGTATTTTATTGCAAAACAAATTAAACTATTACAATCGTTTCTCACAACTACTTTACATACAAAAACCTAATCCCTAAGAGAGAATTGGGACGTGATCTCCAATTCACGCTATGTCATCTATGCCCCTATACCCTCACAAGCGTGTGTATATATAGGGCATGGCCTAAATTTGAGTCCTCCTTGGAGTAGAAGTTCTTAAAGTATCTTTACATTAAATGTTGACTCCTTTTTGACTTGAATGTGGACTATTTGGACGTTGCCTTCTCCAAAAAGTAAAGATAAGTCACTTTACTTATCCCTCTTCAAGCAGCTCTTCAGACCGCTACAGGCTTAAAAAATTTACAAAATTCGGCTCATTAGACTCAGGAAAGTGTCCTCTTTCAATCGCAACCCATCTTGACTAAGTCGGTTTAACTCCTGCTTGAGCGGCAGTCAGCGGCAATGTTACGGCGACGGCATCCTTGGCGGCACTTTGGAACTGCTTTAGTATAGCTCCTTTTGCTCCCTACTTTCCTGTCCTCTCCTCCTCTACACAACTACATCACCTGAAAATGAAAACTAAGCTAAAACAATATCTTTTCTTAACCAAACATAAAATATTAAAAAAAGCATGGTAAAAGAGCAAATATTGTTATTGTGCACGCAATGCAACGAAATATGCCTAAATGAGCTTAAGAACAGCAATAATAAGGGCATAAATGTGTACAAAATATAGAACTTGTGGACACTCTACAGTAATCCTTCCCCAATTCCACTCTGGTATCCTCAAACGTTGTACCAAACCAGAAGGAAACTGATGTTCAGCCTTCACCCGTTGGCAAACCATACATTTTCTTACAAAATTTGCCACATCCTTTTTCAACCCCACCCAATAGTACTCATCCTTCAAGCCATGATACATCTTTGTACTACCAGGGTGCATAGCAAAACGACTGCTATGAGCCTCAGTAAACATGAGGCACCAACGAATCATCCAACAATTGCTTTTCCTTAATCAATCCACCATCACGCGATATACTCAAACGAGCAAACATAGCTCTCAGCTCAACAACTACCTTCCTACTCAAAGCATCGACCACAACAGTGGCCTTTCCAGGATGATACTCAATGGTCATATCGTAATCCTTAAGCAACTCCAACCATCTTCGTTGCCTAATATTCAACTCCTTTTGAGACATAAGATACTTCAAACACTTATGGTTGGTATAAACCACACACCTTTCACCTTAAAGGTAATGTCTCCAAATCTTCAAAGCAAAAACCACCGTCGTGAGCTCAAGATCATACGTAGGGTAGTTGCGCTCATGCACCTTCAACTGTCTAGACGCATAAGCCACAACCTTCCAACCTTGCATCAACACGCAACCCAAACCATCATATGATGCATTGCTATAGACTACAAACTCCTAACCCGATTCTGGTTGAACCAAGACAGGAGCTTGCATCAAAGTTTCCTTCAACTTCTCGAACGCTTGCTACCTAACCTCCGTCCACTCGAAGCGAACATTCTTTTGCGACAACTTGGTCAAAGGAGTAGCAATCTTAGAGAAACCTTCGACAAACCTTCGTTATTAACCAGACAACCCAAGGAAACTACGCACTCCCGTCACTGACTTAGTCGTCCTCCAACTCATCACCGCCTCAACCTTGTGTGGATTAACCCGGATACCTTCGGCTGACACCACATGTCCAAGGAAAACCACTTCCTTGAGCCAAAACTCGCACTTGCTCAGCTTAGCATAAAGACGATTCTCCGACAGCACTTTTAACACAATCCTCAAGTGCTTATCATGATCCTCCTCGGTACGTGAGTACACAAGAATATCATCGATAAACACAACCATAAATTGATCCAGAAACTCATGGAAAACCCTATTCATCATGTCCATCAATTCAGCTGGTGCATTTGTCAAGCCAAACGACATCACCAAGAACTCATAGTGGTCGTACCTAGTCCGAAAAGGTGTCTTAGGTACATACACGTCCTTCACCTTAAGCTAATAATACCCTTACCTCAAATATATCTTTGAAAACACTGAACCACAAAACTGGTCAAACAAGTCATCGATCCTCAGAAAAGGGTACTTGTTCTTAATCATCAACTTGTTCAGTGTTTGATAATCAATGGACATACGCATGGTGCCATCCTTCTTCTTCACAAACAAGACTGGCGCACCCCAAGGTGAAATACTTGGCCTTTTGAACCCCGGTCAAGCAACTCTTGAAGTTGCGTCTTCAACTCCTTCAACTCCTTAGGTTCCATGCGATAAGGAGAAATGGACACCGGAGTCGTATTCTCATACGACTCTATACCAAATTCAACCTCTCATTTTGGTGGCAACCCATGCAACTCTTCTGGAAAGACACCCGGGAACTGACATGCGGTTTGTATATCTTGCACATGCACTTCCTTTGTTCTAGGATTCATCACATACGCCAAGAAAGCTTCGCATCCCAACTCCATCATCTGACTTTTTTCAAGAGCCGAAATTGCGTTTGACAAGAACTTCACGTTCTCGCCTACAATTACTACCTCGTAATCATCCGTAAGCTTTAGGGTAACCCGCCTAACATCAAAATATACCACAACCCAATGCTCAACCAACCAATCTATTCCAAGAATCACATCAAAACCATAACAAGGTAGTTTCATCGAATTAACAAAGAACACATGACCTTGAACAGAAAATGGACATCTCCTATACAAATTCCTTGTAACAACAGACTCACCAAAAGAACTTGTTGCATGCATTCCTACATCTAACATCTCAACAGAAATATCAAGAAAATGTGCATGCTCACTCAAATGTATGAATGCATAGATCAAGAATCAATTAATGCTAACAAAGATAGAGATTGCAAGGTGAAGGTACATGCAATCACATTTGTTTCATTACGTCCCTTGCCATGTGCATACACCCTCACGAGACCACCTCCCTCTGGCTAAACAACAACCACATGTACCACACCTCTCTGACCATCATCTCTCCTCTGAAAGTTGCCACGGCCGTGCCCACGACCTCTCTACTGAGCAACGACTGGTGCACGACCCTGAATACATCCCGCTAACAGGGGACACTCACTGACTTGCGAAACCACGCTTGTCGACACAACTATCGATCGTCTGAAGCCCTCAAAACCATTTCGTTTAATTCTAGGCTACTATCCCTTGTTTTCAACACATTAAAACAGAGGTTCAATGCATTATAATGCATCCAAAACAACAGCTCTCAAAAGAAAACCCGCAGCCCTACTCTAAAGCATCAAATCACCCATATGAAAAACTGAAAACTCAATCGATTGATCTCTAACCTCAGCCCAGCCAATACCCAACACATCCAACACATTTTAGGCAAATTTCAACATCCAAAATCAATCGAAAACCACCATTATACCTCCAGCAATTCATATTCCACACTGAACCCCAAAATCCTAACCAAAAACACTTCAAAAACAAAGAAACTAAAGGATTTCGGGATCTCCATGATTAAGACTCCATTTCAACACTAAAATCATTTCAAAACTCATTTAGAAATCACCTCAAACAAGCCAATAATCAAAACTTTGAAAATCACTTTAAAACATCTTTTTCTAACAAGATTTCAAAATCTAAGCCCAAAACTAGGGCGTTACATATAAAGTGACCTTGGTTGCCTCGATTTCCCTAAACTTCTAGGCCTAAAAATAGGATTTTAAGAATTTTTATCATATTTTTATCCCATCCTGAACCTTGATTTCATTAAACCACCTTTTAATGGTTCGAACAACCGACACCGGTTCCACCGCCCCAACCCGACTTGCAAAATACTTAGGCCCAAAACCGATGCGTTACATATAAAGGGAACCTGCTAACCACAATAATAACAAGCTCCAGTCTACTTACATCATTGACCCGTTGCGTGCCTATTCTTACAATAATTACAAACGGGAAGTTGGTTGCCTCAATTTGAACTTTCGATGTTATCAACGGACGCTGCCTTAGCAAAGGACTGCGTTACAGACAGAGGTCTCTCAATATTCTAAGGACGGGAGGGTTGTGGATAAACATACTATTTGAGGCCTTGATATCTCACTTTCTTATTCCATCTCGGAGGTCGAGAATCATCAATGAATCTCTTCTTAGACTTTTCAGACCTACCAGCTCGTTAAGCTTTATGTGCAGCTTCGGTGGCCTTAACTTGATTTACAAGGTCTTGGAAATCAGAAATGCTTATTGCAGTAAACATAGGGCGTAGTTCATCGTTAAGCCCTGGAATTAACATACGGCACTTCTCTTCCTCCTTCTTTATATACTCAGCACCATATCTACAATAATTGCAGAAATCATGGATGTACCGTTCGATCGGTTATCTGCCCTGTTTGAGGTGGAAGAAGATACTTCACCTCTCAGCAAGGTAGAACTCACTGATATATTTCTAGCAAAATTCTTTAAGGAAGAACTCCCAAGTCATAATGTCCTCAGAGACCGTCAATATGGTAGTTTCCCGCCAGTGAATTGCCTCATCAGCCAACAATGCGATGGCACACTCGAGTTTGTGCTCGTCCGAGCACTGAAGTTGCTTATCAAAAATCCGCAAAGAGTCTTCCAACCAGTATTGGGCAAATTCAGGGTTATTGTCATCTTGTCCAGTAAAAGTGTAAGCTCGATATTGTGAGAGCTTGTCAATGGGTGCTCGAGTGTGTTGGACACCAGGAGCGATAGGTTGCACGACTTGTTCAGCCCTCATGGCATTCATAAACTGCTTGAACATGTCAACCATGTTCTTGTAACATTTAGCCTGAGTAGTAGGTGCTACAGGCTCGGTACCCTGAGCGGGAGGATCCTGCGGCAAGGAGCCGGTGGCAAGCTCGTCGATGTGAGCTTTATTAATTTTAGACATATTTATATGAAAAATCAGATTAGTCGATAAGTCACAATATACGCAATATATAACTCCTAGGTGGCAAAGTAACACAATAAGAATGCAAAAGGCTTCAGTTTAGTCCTATAATCGACTAAACCTAGCTTTGATACCACAAATGTAACAACCACATCCCGATCTAGTCGAGAACCGGGTCGGAAGGTGATACTAATGATCAATTAAGTGATCGGTGTAGTAAAATTTCATTTTACTATCAAAGATTAAAAACAATAATATACAATAACACATTACCACAATGCAACTTAATCCTATTAACACTTATAGAGCAATAATTAATCATATACGACTAAATCGTAACTATTACAAGTTTTAGAGACCAAACTATAAATTTAATAAATTGGAGGTCCTTCGATGCAATTAGGTATACCACAATGAAATTAAAAGGCCTACAAGGTTTCATAAAATTTGGAGTTCATTTACACATTCAATTTAATTTTTAAAAATATAGTGACTAATCTGTGAACATTGCAAACTGTCAAATTATGCCTTTAACTAACTTAACTAACCATGTATCAAAACACCTTAGGGCTGTTTCGAAATGAGTGTACGAAATCAACCTAAGTTGACTTTTCCCTTTAAATCGTATCGATACGGGCAAGCTCTATATCGGTACGAGTTGACCTCCTTTGACCTTAACTTTGACTCATTTCGATACGCTATAAACCCGTATCGAAACTGTGAATTACAGTAGCAAAATGTTTCGATACGGTTATAGACCGTATCGATACGCCCTGTTCCTTAGGTTCAATTATGCTTACCCGTATCGATACGCCATTACCCGTATCAATACGGCCTAACCTGAAATGATAGATTTTTGCTAGTTTTTATTCGATTTGACCTACCAAACGATGTCCAAACACAATGAAATTTTATACACAACATTTCAATGCTATAAACTACTAGCATGCAAATTCCATCAACATTCGAATATGTTTACTAGGTTTTGACCTTCATGGGCCAAGTATCTCATTTTTAACCATTTTTAGCCAAACCAAAAGTCAATTTAGGGCCTTTAACCATAGTATTACTTACACACATTATACACATATCAAAATGGGCATAAATGACTAGTTCGACTACTTTTACACCTTCCTAGGAGTTCATAAGGTCGAAATACATTACTTTAAAGCTTGTAGTGACTTGTCCTGCCTTGACTAATCGATCTTCAACCACACGATCTTTCAACCTGAAATGCATGAGATGGGACACGTTAGGCATACATCGCCTATTGAGGTAGTCTTAAAAAAGATGAATATCAATGTATGAAGTATATATTTATATATAATATCTTGCTCGTCAATGTTAATATTATGCATCAATATACAATGTTTAACATATTCACTTCATCATTAACCCTTGGATTGAATCAAGATAGTGGATACGCGAATTCCTACGCCTCGCAAAACCAATTAATGGTCTAATCCCTCTGCCTCACCAATGTGACCAATATCAATACACATCCCTCCGCCTCACCAAATCAATATAGGTCGTAGCCTTAGGACCGTAGTCCACTCATACACTGAGCTCATGAATTCTATGGCATGCCAATTGTATCCATTTTCCGTTCAAATCCAAGGTTTCAATGTCTGTATCCATATTCAATGTTCAATGAGAATTTCAATGACCAATGATTTCAATATTATCAATCAACCATGATTCATTATCAATATGCCATGTTTCAATGTTAATATCAATATCCAATGATTTCTTTATAATATTTCAGTAACACTAATCATATTGATAACAATGCATGATAGCGATGCCAATAACTATGTATGATATCTAATAACAATTTACCACTGAATCCAATTAACAACTCAATGCAACTTCTTCATCGATATTGTCAGTGATATGGTCAAAATCAACAATAAAAGATTTGGGAAGGCTCCTCGCCCAATCCCGAGACTCCGACTACACTCACCTTACTAATCTGATGCTCCTATGGCTCTCAGATGACAACTCCCTTGTTCCTAGCCCTTGTTGAATTTGATGGATGCTACTTTTCGTTGTCTTGAGCTAGGAAATCAATAGGGAGACTATTAGGATTGATAATACAATATCAAAATCAATACAACAATATCAAAATCGATATTCGATTTTAATATGAATGACAACGTTGAGACATCCATGGATGGTCAAAACCTTAGCTTAAGATTAACTCAATCCATCAATGAAATCAAATAACCGATTAAGGAATATAGCTTACCCAATCGATAGAAATGATTTGATATCAATAAAACGAAGGAAGAACAAAGCTTAAAACTATCTCTAATGGAGGTGTATGCTTCAAGAAAGAAGATGATGAAGAAAAAGATGCTTGCTTTCAATACTTTCAGGTAAGTCTCATATCCCCTTTTGCATACCTATTCATGTTCTCTTTTTTGGAATTATTAATCGAAGGCTTTCCTTCAATTGAAAGAAAGCTCACAAATTGATCCACGTAGGTGGAAATATAATTGTTGAGGGCCTAATCCCAAGATTAGTCCCTCAACTCTCACTGTACTATAGTTTCGCCCTCCAACTTGCATTTTTCTCACTTTAGCCACTATATGGGTTTTAATATTATTCGATAGAGTTCACTAAAAATATTTTAGCTCAAGCAGAGTCCGATATAAATAATTTACTAGCTGTTACAATATTTGGATTTTATCAATGTGAGGTTTCCAATCACCGAAACCTAATTTCGAATAGACCGAATTTTAGGGTGTAACATGACCACTTCCTTGTCTCTTGCAACATGAGTTCCTGTATAGTGCTTTAACCTCTACCTATTTACTTTAAATTCATGCCCATCCTTGGTAGATTTGATCGTGACTACACCATGTGGGAATGCTTTAACTACCTCGAACGGGCCAGACCATATTGAGTTAAATTTCCCTGGGAATAGTTTCAATCGAGAATTGAAGAGGAGTACCTACTGCTCGAGCATAAATTGCCTTGGAAGAAACTTTTTGTCATGCCATTTTTTGGTTTTCTCCTTGTATATTCGCGCATTAACATATGCCTAGGCTCTGAATTCTTCGATCTCAATCAGGTCCATGAGTCTCTTTTGCCCGGCTTTGTCCCAGTCTAGATTTACTGCCTTGATGGCTTAGTATGCCTTATGTTCAATCTGAACGAGCAGGTGGTAGGTTTTTCCATACACGAGCTGATAGGGTGACATGCCCAATGGGGTCTTCTAGGATGTTCTATATGCCCATAATGCATTATGGATTCGAAGAGACCAATCTTTCCTAGATGGATTAACCACCTTTTCGAGAATGCTCTTCACTTCCTTGTTTGATATTTCAGCCTACCCATTGGTCTGAGGGTGATATGTCGTGAAAACTGTGTGTGTGACACCAAATTTCTTCAATGCCATGACAATCAGTTTGTTGTCAAAGTGTCTCCCCTCGTCACTTATGATTGCTCTAAGGATTCCAACCGTGTAAAGATATTCTTTTGGAGAAATTTCAGAACGGTTCCCCATACATCAGTCTGGTGTAGCAATGTCTTCCACCAACTTGGACACATAATCCATTGCTAGCAGTATGTATAAGCTCCCACAAAATGATGAAAACAGACCCATGAAGTCGATTCCCCATACATCAAACAGTTCGACTTCTAGAATATTCTGCAGTGGCATCTCGTTCCTCCTTGAGATGTTGCTCGTCTGTTGGCATCTGTCAAACTGTTTGTAGGATGCCTGGGCATCTCTATATAGTTTCGGCCAGTAGAGTCCCGATTGGAGAACCTTGAAAATAGTTTTGGTTCCTCCAAAATGTCTCCCATATGGTGAGTTGTGGCAATGGTGGGCGACTTCTTGTTGTTCTTCCTCTAGTACACATCTCTGAATCACCTGGTCTGCACATTGCTTAAACAAAAGAGGTTCATCCCAATAATAATGTTTTGCATCATTTTGGAACCTCTTTTTCCCTTGGTAATTCATGTTATGAGGAAAAATACCACTAACCAAGAAGTTTACAAGATTAGCGTACCAGGGTATGGTGGAGGTGGTCATGGCTGCTTGAGGTTCTGTCGCGACGGCTATGGTATATGTTGCCTGGGATTCAAATGCCTTAGTGCATTTGTCATCAAAGTTAAAGGGTTTGTCCTGTTCAAACAAAGAACACAATGGTTTAGTTATTTTCGAAAAGTTTTCAATGAAACATCTATAAAAACCAGCGTGTCCCAAAAAACTAATGATCCCTTTAACAGTGGTAGGTGGTGCCAGTTTTTCTATAACATCGGTTTTGGCTCTATCAACCTCGATGCCGCAGTAGGAGATTTTATGGCCTAGCAGAATGCCCTGTCTACCATAAATTGGAATTTCTCCCAGATTAAGACCAGGTTATATTCTTCACATCTTTCGAGTACTTTTTCCAGGTTGTCGAGGCATCTGTCAAAGCTGTCCAAAAACCTGAAAAATCATCCATGAATATTTCTAAGAAATCTTTGGAAGGTTGCCGGTGCATTGCAAAGTCCAAACGGCATCCTTCTTAATGTGTATGTTCCGTAGGGGCAGGTGAAGGTTGTTTTCTCTTGCTCCTCTGGAACGATTGCAATCTGATTGTAACATGAGTAACCATCAAGAAAACAATAGTTAGGTTTTCCGGCCAATCTATCTAACATTTGATCTACGAAAGGTAAGGGGAAGTGGTCCTTTCGAGTTGCTTTATTCAGCGTTCGATAGTCCATACAAACCCTCTAACCGGTCACAGTCCGGGTTGGGATTAACTTGTTGTCTTCGTTTGTGATGACTGTCATCCCTCCTTTCTTAGGTACACATTGAGTCGGGCTTACCCATGTGCTGTCGAATATGGGATAAATAATATCAGCATCAAGCCGATTACTTCTTTTCTCGCCACATCCTTCATGCCCTCATTTAGCCGCCTTTGGTCATCGACTGTCAGCTTATGATTGTTCTCTAGAAGGATCTTATGCATACAAATTGCTGGACTTATTCCTTTTAGATCAACAATAGTCCATCCAATGGCTTGTTTGTGCTGCCCGAGCATCTCAACCAACTGTTGTTCTTGTTCCTGCATCAACTTGGAAGAAATAAGTATGGGCAAAGTGGCATTTTGTCCAAGATAAACGTATTTAGTTGCTCGGGCAGTGGTTTAACTTCCAATTTGGGTGGTTGCTCAATAGATGGTTTTTCAACGACACTCTCTTTTGTTGTGTATTGAAGAGGTTCAAAATACTTACTTGGACGAGTAGCAGTCTAGTTTACCTCTTCATGCTGGCTACCGAGGTAGGTGTCTAGGCAGTCATATAAGTATCTGTCGAGGCAGTGCCCAGAATCTCTACTCGGGCAGTGGCTGCTGAGACAGGGGGCATCTGATGTGAGATTTGCTTCCGTTGTTGCATGGATCAACTGGCACTCCTCTTTGTTATCCGCTTGCTTGAGGGTCTAAAGTACATTGAGCTTTATGTACTGGTCGTTTACCCTTATGGTTAATTCTCCCTTATCCACGTCAATTAGAGTTCTGTCCGTGGATAGGAATGGTCTCCCCAGTATGATCGGTGCATGCTCATCTACCTCACAATCTAAAACAAGGAAGTCAGCATGGAATATAAACTTATTCACTCTTACGAAGATGTCTTTGATTTTTTGTTTAGGGTGTACGTAAGAGCGGTCAGCCAGCTGGAGCATGACAGTGGTGGGCCAAGTTTTCCCAATGCTCAGCTTTTCGAACACTAATTTGGGCATTAAGTTGATGCTTGCCCCAAGATCGCATAAAGCCTTCCCCACATAATGATTTCCAATGGCACATGGAATGAGGAAGCTGTCTGGGTCTTTCAGCTTAGGTGGTGCTCGGTTGTGCAACCTTGCCATGCAACCTTCTGTCATGGACATAGTTTCGAATTCCCCTATCCTTGAACGTTTTGATACCAGGTGTAACACCTTAAATTTGGGCCTAGATGTTTAGAGTCCGAATCGGACCGGTCAGAAAACGGTTCGAATCTAAAAGGGAGCTTTAGGAAACACCTAGTTTGGGATACTTTAAAAATATAGAAAAATATCCAAAAATCCTCATTGAATATAAGAAAGATAATGGTGGAATGAATTTTACAAAATAAGGTTTGGAAATACTACATTTCGGTGTAGTGACCAAATCGTAGTTTTTACAAAGTTAAGTAGTGATTGTTTTGTAAAGGATTGAAACTTTGAATCTTTAAGGAGCTAATTTTACCAAAATGTTTTCATCGGATTTTTCCTTAATTTGGGTGATTTAATTAATGTTTTAATTAAAGAAACTGAAGGTTGATTAAAATAGAAACCACCTTTGACTATTCATAACTACTTTTCACAAATTTTCCCTCATTTTATTTTCTCTCAAATTCCTTTCAACCAAACACATTATCTCCAGAAAATATACTTTTATTTTCACTTCATTTGACGATATTTCAATCTTTCTTTGATTCTTAATCAATTCCTCATCAAATCCACTTGATTTCTACATTCAATTTTCAAGAAAACTTTCCCAAATCAAGGAGAAATCATCCATTAGAGGGGAGACATCTTCAGACACCTTTGGAGCTGATCCAGAAGCTTAGATAGCGTTTCAGTGAGCAAGCGAAACGTAATCGGTGAGTGTGTATGGTTTTAGAAGTCCTTGAGGGACAAAGAATCAAGGTTTGGGGATTTAGGAAAGGTTTGAAACACCTTCCTAAGTCCGAAAGTAAGTATTGGCTAGGTTGATCTCATAGATGTGGTGATTGCCCCTAAAATGCTTTTACATGCTCATGGTTTGAGATTGATAAATTCCTATTGTTTTTATGCATATTTTATAGATTGAGATGATGCTTGAAATGGTTTTATGAAGAAACATGTTGCATTTGAGCTTTTGTGTTAAAACATAGCAAATGTTATGGTTTTGAAATAAGTTGAGAATGTTTTGAGAATTGTTGCATGAAAAATAGTAGGTGAGTTGATGATTTGACATAATATATTGGCATAGATATTGAGATACTTACCAGATAGAAATGATCGATCAATAGGATGAGAGTGCACTATAAACTAAAAATTCGTACATGCTATTTGGTTAAGCCAAAGGGAGAGAACCGATGATGGGCATTCCATTGGGTAGGACTTGGTGAAATACCCAAGCTTTGTGGCGAGGAGAGATTCCGCCATGTGAGTACGATGATGAGAGATTCCACCGGAAATTGTGTTGCTAGACGAGTGAGTACAGTGATGATAGATGACACCGGAAGTGTCTACTGAGATGTCCGCATATCCGAGTAATAATGAGATGTGAAATGCCAATATAAAATATGAAATGGTTTTGATACACATGTACCTTTAATGAAATGATTTATGCTATGAGAAATGCATATGTGATTTGTATATGAAATGCTTTATTGTACAAGCATGAGTATTGCTTTGCCATGAGTTTTGCATTGGTTTAAATGCATGAGATAGAGTGAAGGTACATGTGTTTTCATTGAGAAGTTGCTTTGAATGGTTTTCAAGCATGAGATAGAATGGGCATGTTGTTTAAAAGCTTTTGAGAAAATGTTTTCAAGAAATGCATTATTGAGTTGGTTTCCTTTAGAGCATGCCTCACTAAGCTTTTGTGCTTACGCTCTCTTTTACCAATAATGCAGATAATTGAGGTGTTTCAGGGCATCAACAAGTTAAGATCAACCAAGGAGTACAAACTCATGTATGGTGAAGTTTTCACACACTTTAGTTTTGATATAATGGCAATGGGAAACCAATGATTGTATTTGGGAGATTTGTTGAACTCCCTAAGGTTGTGGCATGTTTATGTTGGCATGGTTGAGTTGTAATTGGCCTTGAATGTTTTGATTGAGGTTGGATTGCTTATATGAGTTTTGTGATTAGGAAGCATGCCTCTAGACTATGTGAATTTGTGTTTGATGCTATGTTCGTGTTAGAATGTCCTAAATATGTTCCTTATATGTATGATGGTTTGCTGGTCTTATTTGGGAGTCTTTGTGGCATGTTTGAGTGTGTTAAAGGATGAAAAAACAGCAATAGCTGCTGTTTCTGGGCAAGGTGTATCGAAACACCCTCTAGTGTTTCGAAACGGGGGCATGAAATGGTCTTTGTGTTTCGAAAGGCCTGAGGCTGTTTCGAAACAGTTTGGCTACTGGAATGTCATGTTTCAGTATTGGTCTCGGAACATACCCGCGTACCGAAACGGTCAACACAATTTCGATACAGCGTTTCGGTACGGTGGGTAGGAGTTCCGATACGGGTGACCGTTGGACACAGATTTGAATTTCTTTGAGTCTCCATGCTTTACATTTTAGTCCAAAATGTTGTGCTTGCAATTGCTTGAGCTTGAGATGTCTTTTTAAGCTGAATTTTGGCAGAGAAGCATGTAACATGATTAATTTCATAGTGGTAATCCTATAATCAACGAAGACCCTCTAATTTACAAAAATTACAATTTGGTCCCTAATCTTGTATAAAGTGCAATTGAGTCCCTAAATGATATCCGATCATTGTGCCTTTCTCATTCATGTTTCATGAGTACTCACTTAGGTTTAATATGTAGTTAGACAAGGTTAAAATGAAAAAAGGGTCGTTAATCAAGGTTGACTTTCGGGTTAACTTTGGTTTTCCCCGTGTAATCTTCGTAGTTCGGGTCAAGTGTCTAGGCCGGGCTAAAGGGGTTACATTTGTTGGTATTAGAGCCAGGTTATCGAATAATTGGAGTTTGGTATGTGGTTGTAGTATGTGATTATGCATGATGGTGACTTTTTGGTGAAAGTATGATGTATGAATAATGATGTATGATTCAATTGAGATGATTTTGTGATGCTATGCTATGTTTGGAGTGTGGTTGGGGATCCCATTGCCATATCAAAACTAATGAGAATAAATATTTTCGAAGATGAGCTTGAGTACTTGGATTACTTACCCTATTGTGCCTAATTGTGTTTATTGCATTTTTGTCAGTGCATTGTTTTTATAATGGGACCACGTAGAGAGCTGAGAATCAATACGAGATCGATGGATGATAATGAGAATGCCGAGATTGCTGAGGATTTACCTCCTCCTCCTCCTGGTTTACCACCCGGTGGTGGTGGAGCTGGAGCTGGTAATGCTGGTGCTGGTGCTGGGGTTGCTGGACCCGAGGGTGTGCTGGGGCAAGCTGCTCCTGACATGACCATGTTGATTCAGGCTATTGCTGGAGCTTTCCAAGCAGCAGTAGCTGGAGCTCATGGAGCTACGCATCAGGATGATGCTAATGTGAGGTTACCTTTGGAACGTCTTTGCAGTCTAGGAGGGACTGAGTTCAGAGGCTTATCTCCGGAAGGATCTGAGTCTTGGTTGGAGAGAACCAAGAGGATTCTGGGTCAGATGAACTGCAACAATGTGCAGAAGCTGGGTTGTGTTGTGTCACTGCTACATGGTGATGCCTATACGTGGTGGACGACCACTATCTCCGGGATAGAGGATGACGAGGTGACTTGGACGTCCTTCTTGAATGCGTTCAAGCGGAAGTTCTTGGGGGTATGTTAACTCAATGAAAAGAAGAAGGAGTTTATGTCTCTCATGCAAGGGAACATGTCTGTAGCTAAATATGAAATTCAGTTTGTTCGCCTCAGTCAGAATGCACCTGAGCTAATCCCTAATGAGCGGGAGAGGTGCGAACGATTCCGTTAAGGGATGGTAGCGGATGTCAAGACCTATATGCTTGCAGTTGATTACCCGGATTTCGATGTCTTGGTCACTAGAGCCAAGGACATTGAATCGAATCTTGGTTTGGCAAGTCGAGCTGGTGGCTCTAGCTCAGGAAAACGAGCCACGGAACGCGATTATGGTAGAGATCGCAACAAGAGGCATAAGGATAGGAAGCCGTATTATGATTCTAGGCGTGAGGGTGGTAACCCTAGTAGAGGTCAGCAAGGACTTAATGTTGTTCTGAGGACTCCTGAATGTAACCGTTGTGGTAGAAGAAATAGTGGTGAGTGTTGGGGTAACCTTGGGACATGCTGGAATTGTGGGAACCGAGGGAATTTGAAGAAAGATTTTCCTCAGCTGCTGAGAGAGGGACAGACTCCGGTGAGAGCAGCTGAGCCACAGAGAGGTCGTGGGCGCGGCCGTGGTAATTTTCAACGTAGGGATGATGGTGGCAGGAAAGTAGCACATGTTGTGGCCGTACAACCTGAGGGTGTCGGTCAAGCACGAGTGTACACCCATCGTGAGGGAAGGAATGATACGGATGTGATCGCAGGTACCTTTACTTTGCAATCCTTGTCATTACTTTCTTTGATTAAGTATGGATCTACACACTCGTACATATTGCGTTAACATGCTCAAATGCTTGGTGTACCTGTTGAGTTTTTGGATGTTGGTATACGTGTGACTAGTTCCTTTGGTGAGATGGTTGTAACAAGGAAGTTGTATAGGAAATGTCCCTTGAAGGTGCAAAATCATGTTTTTCTTGTTGATCTCATGGAATTGCCATTCTATGGCTTTGATGTAATCCTTGGCATGGATTGACTAGTTGAGCATAGGGCCGTCGTGGATTTCGAAAGCAAGCGAGTTTCGTTGAAACTCGCGGATGATTATGAGGTGGTGGTAGTGGGTGAGAATGTGAAGTTTCTTGCCAATGTGGTGTCTACATTGGAAGCAAGTCGGATGTTGCGGCAAGGTTGCAAGGCTTACCTAGCCTTTGTGATAATCCTAGTTCAAAGGAGTTGCGCGTTCAGGATATAAGAATTGTATGTAAGTTCCCTGGAGTGTTCCTGGAGTAATTACCTGGATTGTCGCCGAGTCTAGAGGTGGAGTTTGGGATTGAGCTTTAAGAAAACACAAATTCGGTGTCCATTGCTCCTTATCGCATGACACCCAAATAGTTGAAGGGGTTGAAGATGCAACTTCAGAAGTTGCTTGACCGTGGGTTCATTCGGCCTAGTGTGTCACCTTGGGGTGCACCGGTCTTGTTTGTGAAAAAGAAGGATGGCACGATGAGAATGTGCATCGATTATCGTCAGCTGAACAAGTTGACCATCAAAATCGTGTATCCTTTACCGAGGATTGATGATCTTTTTGATCAATTTCGGGGAGCGGCTGTGTTTTCAAAGAATAACTTGAGGTCAGGGTACTACCAACTAAAGGTGAAATATGTGGATGTGCCGAAAACAACCTTTAGAACGAGGTATGGGCATTATGAGTTCCTTGTAATGTCGTTTGGCTTGACGAATGCTCCTGATGCTTTCATGGACATGATGAATATAATGTTCCATGAATACTTGTACAAGTTCGTCGTGGTCTTCATTGACGATATCCTTGTGTACTCTCGTACTGAGGAGGAGCATGAAGGTCATTTGAGAATTGTCTTGCAAGCGCTGTTGGAAAATCAGCTTTATGCTAAGCTGAGCAAGTATGCGTTCTGGCTTAAGGAAGTTGTTTTCCTTGGTCATGTGGTTTCGGCTGAAGGGATTCGAGTCGATCCCCAAAAGGTTGAGGCGGTGATGAATTGGAAGCCTCCTAAGTCTTTTCATGAAGTCCGTAGTTTTCTTGGGTTGGTAGGATACTATCGGAGGTTTGTAGATGAATTTTCTAAGATTTTTGCTCCTTTAACGAAGTTGTTGCGGAAAGATGTTAAGTATGAGTAGACGGAAGCGATACAGCAAGCTTTTGAGAAGCTTAAGGCATCTTTGACACAAGCTCCTATCTTGGTTCAGCCTGAATCAGGAAAAAAGTTTATGGTGTACAGTGACGCATCCTACGTTGGTTTGGGGTGTGTCCTAATGCAAGAGGGTAAGGTGGTGGTTTATGCATTGCGCCAGTTGAAGGTGCATGAGCGCAATTATCCTACGCATGATATTGAGTTAGCTACGGTGGTTTTTGCTTTGATGATCTGGAGACATTATCTTTATGGTGACCGTTGGGCACTGATTTGAATGGTGTAAAGGTTTGCAAGCTTTACGCTTTAGTCTCGAATGATGTAATTGCAATTGTATGAGTTCGAGAAGTCCAAGTAAAGTGAAATTTGACAGGGAAGCATGTAATATGACTAATTTCATATTGGTAACTTGAAAATCAGTTAAGACCTTCTAATTTTCAGAATTTACATTTTGGTCCCTAATATTTGTATTTTGTGCAATTGAATCCCTTATTTGAATCCGATCGTTGTGCTTTATACGTAAATGTTTCTCAAGTGTTCCCCTAAGGTTAATGTGCATCTAGACAAGATTAAAAAGAAAAAAAGGGTCGTTAATCAAGGTTGACTTTCGGGTTGACTTTGGTTTTCCCCGTGTAATCTTCGTAGTTCGGGTCAACCGTCTAGGCCGGGATAAGGGGGTTACATTTGGTGGTATCAGAGCTTAGTTCTCGTATCTTTGAGATTTGTTGTGTGGTTAATGTATGCGTATTTGCATGATATGCCTTTTGGGTGAAAGTGTGATTGGTTGAATTGTGATGTATGGTTGCAATTGTGATGTTATGCTGTGTTGAAGCATGTTAGGGGAACTCATTGCCATATCAAAACTAATGAAAGGAATTGTTTTTGGAAAACGAGCTTGAGTTCTTGAATTACTTACCTTGTTGAGCCTAATTATGTTTATTGCATTTGTGTCAATGCATTGTTTTTATAAATGGGGCCTCGTAGAGAGACGAGGATGAATACGAGAACTATGGCTCAGAATGAGAATGAGGAAAACGCTGATAATGTTGTGGATTTACCTCCTCCCCTGGTGGTGGACCACCCGGCGGTGATGGTGCTGGAGGTGATAATGCTGGTGTTGGTGCTGGTGCTGGGGTCGCTGGACCTGAAGGTGTGCAGGGGCAAGCTGCTCCTGACATGACTGTGTTGATTCAGGCTATTGTCGGAGCCTTTCAGGCAGCAGTAGCTGTAGCTCACGGAGCTGCGCATCAGGGTGATGCTAACGTGAGATTACCTTTGGAACGTCTTCGCAGTCTGGGAGGGACTGAGTTCAGAGGTTTAACTCCTAAAGGTTCTGAATCTTGGTTGGAAAGCACAAAGAGAATTTTGGGGCAAATGAACTGCAACAATGTGCAGAAGTTGGGTTGTGTGGTATCTCTGTTGCATGATGATGTGTATACGTGGTGGACGACCACTGTCTCCGGAATGGAGGAAAATGATGTGACTTGGACGTTCTTTTTGAACGCGTTCAAGCGGAAGTATCTAGGCGTGCGATACCTAGATGAAAAGAAAAGAGAATTCATGTCTCTTGTGCAAGGAAGCATGACGGTGGCTGAGTATGAGATCCAGTTTGTCCGCCTTAGCCAGTACGCACCTGAGCTAATCCCTGATGAGCGGGAGAGGTGTGAACGTTTCCGTTATGGTTTGGTGACGGACGTGAAGACTTTCATGCTTGCTGCTGAGTACGCAGATTTTGATGTGCTTGTGAGTAGAGCGAAGGACATTGAGCAGAACTTGGGTTTGTCTTCTAGAGGTGTTGGTTCTAGCTCAGGAAAAAGAGCTGCTGATTATAGTTCCGGTGGTGGACGGAACAAGAGAGGACGTGATAAGAGGTATCAGTCTTCTGCTAGGCGTGGTGGTGGAGGACATGGTGCGCCTGTTCAGGGAGACAAGTTGAGAGCTGATCAGAACACATGTTGGACGACGTGTGGATCTCGTGGCCATATGAGGCGAGATTGTTCTCGAGCAGCGAGGGAGGTTCAGGCTCCGGTAGTAGTGACCGGTAATTCATGCTGGAATTGTGGTTCGGTAGACCACATGAGGAGGGAGTGTCCTTTGTTGGCCGGTGGTGGTCAGGGACGCGCTCCTGGGGTAGTTGCACCACAGAGAGGTCGTGGGCGCGACCGTGGTAACTTCCAGCGCAGAGATGATGGTGGGGGAATGTGGCACATGTGGTGGCTATTCAACCTGAGGGTGGTGGCCAGGCTCGAGTGTATGCTCAGCGTGAGGGGAGAAATGATACGGATGTGATCGCAGGTACTTTTACTTTGTAATCCTTATCATTACTTTCCTTGATTGATTCTGGATCTACACACTCATACATATTGCGTGAAGATGCTCAATTGCTTGGTTTACCTGTTGAGTCTTTGGAGGTTAGTATGCGTGTAACTAGTTCCTTTGGTGAGACTGTTGTGACATGGAAGTTGCATATAAGATGCCCCTTGGAAGTGCAAAACCATGTTTTTCTTGTTGATCTCATGGAATTGCCATTCTATGGTTTTGATGTAATCCTTGGTATGGATTGGCTTGTTGAACATCGAGCTGTAGTGGAGTTTGAGAGTAAGTGAGTTTCGTTGAAGCTTGCGGATGATTATGAGGTGGTGGTGGTTGGTGAGAATGTGAAGTTTCTTGCCAATGTGGTGTCTTCGTTGGAAGCAAGCCGAATGCTGAGGCAGGGTTGTGAGGTTTATCTGGCCTTTGTGATGAATCCTAGCTCTAAGGAGTTGCGAGTTCAAGATACCAGGACTGTGCGAGAGTTTCCTGGTGTGTTTCCGGAGGAGTTACCTGGATTGCCTCCTAGTCGAGAGGTGGAGTTTGGGATTGAGTTGTATGAAAACTCAACTACAGTGTCCATTACTCCTTATCAAATGGCACCTAAGGAGTTGAAGACGCAACTTCAGGAGTTGCTTGATCGTGGTTTCATTCGGCCAAGTGTGTCACCTTGGGGTGCACCGGTCTTGTTTGTGAAGAAGAAGGATGGCACTATGAGAATGTGCATCGATTATTGTCAGCTGAACAAGTTGACTATCAAGAATCGGTATCCTTTGGCGAGGATTGATGATCTTTTTGATCAGTTTCGGGGAGCGTCTGTGTTCTCTAAGATTGACTTAAGGTCAGGTTATTACCAGCTTAAGGTGAAGGATGTGGATGTGCCAAAAACAGCCTTCAGAACGAGGTACGGGCATTATGAGTTCCTTGTGATGCCGTTTGGTTTAACGAATGCTCCTGTAGCTTTTATGGACATGATGAATAGAGTGTTCCATGAATACTTGGACAAGTTTGTTGTGGTGTTCATTGATGATATCCTTGTGTACTCTCGTACTGAGGAAGAGCATGAAGGGAATTTGCGGATTGTGTTGCAGGCGCTGTTGGAGAATCAACTTTATGCTAAGCTGAGCAAGTGTGAATTCTGGCTTAGGGAAGTTTTTTTCCTTGGTCATGTGGTTTCTGCTGAGGGGATCCGTGTTTATCCTCAGAAGATTGAGGCGGTGATGAATTGGAAGCCTCCTAAGTCTGTTCATGAAGTCTGGAGTTTACTTGGGATGGCAGGATACTATCGGAGGTTTGTGGATGGATTTTCAAAGATTGCTGCACCTTTAACGAAGTTGTTGCAGAAGAATGTTAAGTATGAGTGGACATAGGCAAGACAGCAGCCTTTTGAGAAGCTTAAGACAGCTTTGACACAAGCTCCTCTCTTGGTTCAACCTGAATCAGGGAAAGAGTTTTTGGTGTATAGCGACGCATCCTATGTGGGTTTGGGATGTGTGTTGATGCAGGAGGGTAAGGTGGTGGCTTATGCATCGCGTCAGTTGAAGGTGCATGAGCGCAATTATCCTACGCATGATATTGAGTTAGCTGCGGATGTCTTTGCTTTGAAAATTTGGAGACATTACCTGTATGGTGAGAAGTGTACTGCGTACACGGATCACAAAAGTTTGAAGTATCTGATGTCTTAGAAAGAGTTGAATCTTAGGCAACGACGTTGGGTGGAGTTGCTTAAAGATTACGATCTGAGGATCAAGTACCATCCGGGAAAAGCTAATGTTGTAGCGGATGCCTTGAGTAGAAAAGTGGCAGTGGAGTTGAGGGCTATGTTTGCGAGCTTGAGCATTTCGCGAGATGGGGGTCTTGTGGCTGAATTGTAAGTGAAACCATCTTTGGTTCAGTTGATAAAGGATAAGCAGTTGTTGGATGATTCTTTGGTGCCACATGTTCAGGATATTGCTGAGGATAGACCATCAGATTTCTGTTTTAATGATGATGGGGTTCTATGTTTTGGGAGTCGGATAGTAGTTCCGAATGATGCTGAGTTGAGGCGTACTATTCTGACGGAAGCTCATAGTAGTCCTTTTCCTATGCACCCTGGTAGTACTAAGATGTATCGTGATCTTAAGGATGAGTACTATTGGGTGGGTTTGAAGAAAGATGTTGCGGAGTACGTGAGTAAGTGCATGGTTTGCCAGCGGGTTAAGGCTGAACATCAGTTTCCTTCTGGGTTGTTGCAACCGTTGAGGATTCCTGAGTGGAAGTGGGAAGGATTACCATGGACTTTGTGTCTGATTTGCCTTTGTCGCCATCAAAAAAGAATTCGGTGTGGGTGATTGTGGATCGCCTTACGAAGTGTACGCATTTCTTACCTGTGCATACTACGTATACCTTGGATAAGCTTGCAGAGTTGTACATTGCTGAGATTGTGTGACTGCATGGTGTGCCAAAATCTATAGTGTCGGATAGAGATCCGAGGTTTACATCGCGTTTCTGGGTGTGTTTGCATCAAGCTTTGGGTACACGGTTGAATTTCAGTACTTCTTATCATCCACAGTCGGATGGACAGTTTGAGCATGTTATCCAAGTGCTGGAAGATATGTTGAGGTGCTGTGTGATTGAGTTTCAAGGTTCTTGGGAGAAGCATTTGCCTTTGGTGGAGTTTGCTTATAACAATAGCTACCGGGCAAGTATTCAAATGGCACCTTATGAAGCCTTGTACGGGAGGAAGTGCAGAACTCCTCTTTGCTGGGCTGAAACGGGTCAGAAGTTGGTTTCAATGCTGGCTTTGTTGAAAGGAACCACCGAGAAGGTGAAGCTCATTTGTGAGCGATTGAAGGCAACTTCTGATAGACAGAAGTCTTACGCGGATTTGAAGCGTAAGGAGATTGAGTCTGCGGTAGGTGACCGTGTGTTCTTGAAGGTTTTGCCTTGGAAGAAGGTGATGAGGTTTGGCTGGAAGGGTAAGTTGAGCCCTAGGTACATTGGACCATACGAGGTGATTGAACGTGTGGGTCCTGTTGCGTACAAGCTGAGGTTAACGCAAGAGTTGGAAAAGATTCATGATGTGTTTCATGTCTCTATGCTTCGGAGGTATAGATCGGATCCTTCGCATGTTATGCCTGTGGAGGAAGTGGAGTTGAATCCAGACTTGACCGATGATGAGGAGCCGGTTGAAATTCTGGATTCGGACAGTAAAGTTCTTCGGGGCAAGACCATTGAATTGGTTAAGGTGTTGTGGAGGCATCGTGGTGTCGAGGAAGCCATGTGGGAAAGAAAGGATGATATGTTGAAACAGTTTCCGTACCTTTTTCCTCCAGGTAAATTTCGAGGACGAAATTTCTTAAGGGGGGAGAGTTGTAACACCCCAATTTTGGGCTTGGAAGTTTAGGGTCTGAACCAGACCGGTCTGATTTGCGGTTCGAATATAAAAGAAGGTTTTAGGGAAAGCCTAGTTCGGGATGCTTTAAAAATATGGAAAAATATCTAAAATTCTCTTTTAATATATATAAGAGAGTGGTGAAATCAATTTTACAAAATAAGGTTTGGAAATACTACATTTTGGTGTAGTGACTAAAATACGATTTTTGAAAAGTTTATTGGTGACTGTTTTGTAAGGATTGAAACTTTGAATCTTTAAGGAGCTAATATACCCAAAATGATTTCTCCAGATTTTTCCTTAATTTGAGGGAATTAATTAATGTTTTAATTAATTAGAAGAGAAGAGAAACTACATTTTGGAAAAATCATAACTACCTTTTCCTAAAATTTTCTCATTTCTTTTTCTCTCAAAATTCCATCATCCAAACACTTTTCTCCAGCAACTTTTTCATTGATCTTCACTTCAATTGATGAGATTTCTATCATCAATTAGTTCTTAATCCATCTTGCATCAAATCCTTTTGATTTCCTCATTTGATTTTTAAGAAAATTGGCTTAAATCAAGGAGAAATCACCATTTAGAGGTAAGATTGTTCTTCTCCACTAAATACTCAGTTCTTTACTGAAATTCCCAAGTTATCAATCCTTAATTTAAGTTTTATAAATGGTTTTAATGATAGGAACTTGATTTTGGCTTAAAACTCAAGATTTGGAAGAAATCTTGAAGAATTTCGTTGTGATTGTTTGGGCTCTGTTTTGAGATTATTCTTAAATGTATTTTGGATATCTAATGATGTGTAAATGAGGTTTTATCAATGCAATTCCGAATAGGTTGTGTTTTCTAAGTTTTTGCTTATGAAAATGGTGGTTTTTGAGGTGATCTTGATGTTCTGTTATAGCTGGAGGTACAATGACGAGTTTAGGTTCATTTTGGATGTTAATTGATGTTTAGAAATGGTTAGAAGTGTTGGATCTTAGCTGGGTTAAGTTTTGGAAGAGTTTGGAGGTGATTTCGGTTGTGTTTGGTAGCTGAAATGTTGGTTTTAGGTAGAGCAACGAGTTTAGGTGTGATGGCTGAAGATTCTAATGCATGATGATGCATTAATCCTCTACTTTGATGTGTTAAAAACAGGGGAGACATCTTCGGACACCTTTGGAGTCGATCCGGAGGCTTGATCGGCGTTTCGGCAAGCTTGCGAAATGGAATCGGTGAGTGGAGTTTGGTTTCCAACTTTAGAACAATTATTTGAAGGTTTTTGGAGCTTAGTTTAAGTCTAAACAACTTAACTAAGCTCAAGTGTAAGTTTTCGGAGAAACTTCCTTGAATGAGCCATGAGGTGGTTGAATGCATTGGTTATGATTTGCATGTTTAAATTCTGTTTTGAAAGCATGTTTTACCATGCTTTAATGCTGGTTTTGAAAGCCATGTAATGAAGGATGCTCAAGGTAAGAGATCCTTGGTTTAACATGTTGTTAATGTGGTTTTGATGCATATTGATGCATGATGTTTAATGGCTTTGATTAATGCTTTAAAACAATGAATTGTTGATGGTAAATGATGTATATTGGCAAGTGATGTAATGGTTTTAAAGTACTTGAATCGGATATAGTTAGCCGGCTATAGGATTGGGTGCACCGTGAATAAAGTCGCCTTGGATGTTGAGGGGTTGTGATTGTACCGAAAACTCCACCCAAGTATCCTAACGAGAGAGGTAAGATCACAACGGTGGTTAAAAGTCCGTGTGTGGATCTTGTTGAGTGGATCGAAAGATCGATATGAACCAAGAGGGGGGTAAATTGGAATTTTAAAGTTTGTGTGGTGGAAATTGCAAATTAAAAGATTGACAAGGGATTTTAGAGTGGTTCAAGTTCCAAATGAACTCTACATCCACTACCTTAGCTTCACTAAGGATTTGCAACAATTCCACTAATTGCTCTTCCCTTTTTCTAGGCTAAGGAGGCAACCCTTACAATTTCGGTTAAATTTTCTACCCAAAATTTAACCCAATCCTCACAACAAGGTAACAAAGAATTTGATGGCTAATAGAGTATCTCTCAATACAAATTGTAGCCCAATTACAAGCACTCAACCCAATTGAACAAGATAAGAATGAAAATTACAATTGGGGTTTCTAGACAATTTGGGAATTTAGTACAAATGCTTGGATTTGATGTTTGGATGTTTGCTTTTGGATCAATAGTTGTTGCTGGAGCTTTTAGAGGTCCCTTTTATACCTTCTCATTGATTTCTAGCCGTTGTGGTTGTTGCACTCATCAATAGAGCCGTTGGGGATGTTATCTCACCACCATAAATGCAGTATGCAACAACCCGTTTCAAAACGCGGGGTGCCTGTTTCGGAACGGACTAAAATAGAAAGAGCTGTTGGGTGCATTTAAGAGCCCGTTTCGAAACGTGTTAAAGCCGTTTCGAAACACTTTTGTCACTAGAAAGGGTCGTTTCGAAACAGCCTAAGCCCATTTCGAAACACCCTAACTGATTTTAAAAAGTTAATTAAAAACCTTTACAACGGTCATATTTTCAAATCAGAATGAAGAACCGTTTCAAAACATGTGGACCCGTTTCGAAACAGTTTTGCTACTGTAAAGGGTCGTTTCGAAACTGATTGAGCCCGTTTCGAAACACCCTATTGATCTTTGAAAAATCAGTTAAAAAATATTAGAACCGTTATAGTTTTCAAATCAAAAATGAAGAACAGTTTCGAAACGCATGAAGCCGTTTCGATACGGGTTCAAGTGTTCTAAAGCCGTTTCGATACGCGTTTCAGAACAGGGGTTGGAAGTGATGAAAACGTTTCAAAACGCCTTAGATCGTTTTGAAACAGGAACTTGAAAATCACTGTTTCGGCTTTAAACACTTAGAAGAATATTTGAAAACTTTGTTTTTAACTTTGGCATAATCTTAAAATCATATGGGGATGTTTTGAGGACTTAAAAATTCGTTTTGACATTTTCAATTTAGTCCTTAGGTTTTTAGTTATATCAAAATTAAAATATTGGTTTCACAATCTCCCCCTTTTTGATATAGCAAAACCAAAGTTATAATTTTTGAGATTTTTGAAAATTTTGAAAATATTCTAACTCCCCCTTAATTTAAGATAGGTTTTTAAATTTTTAAAAATGTTTAACTTTGAAATTCAAGTTTTAAAACTTAAAAACCTTTTAAACATTTAAAACGAATTTTAGTTTGTGGCTCTTAAATTTCTTCTCCCCCTTTTTGTTAGATCAAAAAGAATAAATAAAGCTCATAGAGAAGACAAAGGATTAGTACCAATAAGCATTAACTAATAAGCAACAATAATATTAATTCATAATATTAAAATATCCAAAACATAAATCAACATTAAGTTCAAAATAAAATCCCAAACAAAAGATCAAAAGCATAGGTTCCTAAAACATAATAAAACACAAAGATACAATCTTAAACCTAAAGTGCATAAGTAATATGATAGGATATGATATGAAAGTCTTGAGCCTCGTCATCATCATCATCGGAAGTCTCATCGTCGCTCCTGACTTGAGAACGGTGAAACTTCGTCCATTGCCCATAAAGAGTAGAGAAGGACAAATCCAAGCTTGAGTGGGAAGTCTCAAGAGATAGGAGGTGATCCTCGACAATTTTCAAGCGAGTGTGTCGATGGCACCAAAACCCGAAGCGATGGTAGTATCCATGGCATTGAACCGTTCGGTAATGAGAGCCGTAAGAGCTTCATTGTTTCCAACTTGAACTTGCGGTGGAGGTGAAACGGGAGGAAGAGGAGCTTCTCTATCAACACGTTCCCAAACATCATTCACATATTTAAACCCGGACTTGCGAAGGGAGAACTCACCAATCTTGCACTTGCGGGGTTCCAGAGAGTCGTAGGTACAATCGATACCAAGGTGGCTAAAGATGTAGCTCAAGATTGTGCCATAAGTAAAAGACTTCAACTCATTGGTGTCAATAAGCTTAACATTATTGACCATCTCGGCAAAAATAATCTTGGCAATATTAGGGCGCTCACCTCTACGGAAACATTCAAGCCAAAAGTGATCAACTTGACGAATATGAGAGTATTTACCTCCGGAAGGGCGAAGGAACCATGATACCATCAAGTGAAGAAAACGATCGTGCACATCCAAAGTATGTGTCGGACCGGTGAAAGTGCCGAAGTGACGTTCATCCTCAAGGCCTGTATTCTTAAGGGGAAAAGGTGGACTCCAAGAGTGCAATATCAACAGTAAACTTTTTCCCTAATATGAAAGATTCAATTCCTACAACCTCGGTTTTGGTTTCATCATGAATAAGACGAGCATTAGAGTAAAAGATGAGTACCATATGTTTGTAGCGAACATCCGGAATGCTCAACAAAGGAAGAAGATTCCATTCACTCAAACGCTCGAGGTAACGGAATAGGAATCGCTCGGAGTTGAGGAAATCAAGATCAATGACACGTTCACGACGAACTTCGAAATCCTTGACATAAGTGAAGCGAGCTCGCATCTCGATAGTTCGAAGGGATTTCTGAAAAAGCAGAGCTAGATTCGGACGAATGCTCGAATCACCGGTTTGAACGGCCTTACGCTTTTTGTTAGCTTGATCCGACATCTAAAAACATTAAGCAAACATATTTTAAAATTAAGTGTATGCATAGATTTTTAAATTCAATCCAATAATAAATCCCACTTAGGTTTTAAAAAAAATTAAAACAAAAAAAACAGTAAAAGAAAAATACGACTGAAAAATTTTATATTCGAATAAAAAATTTTGAGATTTTGAAAAAAATTTACAAGATATGGAAAACCCAAACATGAAAACATATAATTTATACAAAAATAAAATTTTCTAACCTAAGATTCGAACATAAATTGAAAGAAAAAGAAAAAGGGGAAAAATATCTTAGTTTGGGATTTTGGATGATTTGATGAAAATCCTTGCACAATGTTGATGAAACTTGCTTAGACTTGAGTTTTAGAGTAAAACCCCTCAAGATTTGGTGCAAAACAAAGATGTTTAGAGGGTATTTATAGAGAGAAAGTCGGTTTAGGGTTTTTAGGTTTTTTAAGAGTTTGATGTAAAAGAGGATTTTAACATTAAAAGCCCTAAATAAAGCTATCCGTGATACCGTTTCGGAACGGTCTGGACCGTTTCGAAACGAGAGCACTAAGGTTTGACCGTTTTGAGACCTTCAGCTGACAGTTTTGATACGGTGTTGACCGTATCGAAGCCATGTTGACCCGTATCGAAACACGTTTCGATACACCCCTTGGCAGTAGCCAAAACCTTTCGAAACACTTTGGAGGCGTTTCGAAACGCCCTTCTCTCAGACATGGATTTAAGGTATCCGTATCGAAACAGGGTCACCCATTTCGATACACCTGGGCCTGGAAGTGCAGATGAGGCTCTAAAAGTGCAGAAAAATGATTTTTCTTAGGCCTAACATGCATAAATGACATGAATGAGCAGGCAAAACATATGCAAACATAAACATACTCCCCCTAGCTATAAGCATGGATGAAGTTAGGAGTCTAAACACATAAACATGGCATTTCACAAGATCAAGCAAATTTAAGCACAAAAGAGGTCCTAAAAGGTCAAGATAGGCTAGCTAGACCTAACTCTCTCCTAAGGGACCAAAAACGCTCTTTGTCTAAAGGTTTTGTAAATATGTCCGCTAATTGATTTAAGGTGTCTACATACTCTATAACCACATCTTTATTAAGGACATGATCTCTAATGAAATGATGCCTTATTTCTATGTGTTTGTTCTAGAGTGTTGGATGGGATTTTTTGTTAGACATATTGCACTAGTGTTGTCACATTTTAGGGGTATGGTTTCAACTTTAATTCCATAATCTAAGAGTTGTTGCTTCATCCAAAGGACTTGAGCACAACAACTCCCTAAGGATATGTACTCGGCTTCGGTGGTAGATAAGTCTACACTATTTTGTTTCTTAGAGAACCAAGATATGAGCATGCTACCTAGGAATTGAAAAGTTCCCGAAGTACTTTTCCTATCGATTTTGCAACCCCCATAATCCGCATCCGAATAGGCATGAAGGTTGAAGGTGGAGTCTCTAGGGTACCAAAGACCTAAACAAGGAGTGTCTCTAAGATACCTAAAGATTCTCTTAACGGCTATAAGGTGAGACTCTCTAGGACTAGCTTGAAACCTAGCACACAAGCAAACACTAAACAAGATATCCGGTCTACTTGCGGTAAGGTAAAGCAATGATCCAATCATAGAACGGTAAAGCTTAGAGTCAACACATTTACCTCCTTCATCTTTGTCAAGCTTTGTAGATGAGCTCATACGTGTGGCTTGAGGCTTTGCATTCTCCAAGCCAAACTTCTTGAGCATATCCTTTATGTATTTTGCTTGATTGATGAAGGTGCCATCCTTCTTTTGCTTGATTTGGAGTCCCAAAAAGAATGAGAGCTCCCCCATCATGCTCATCTCAAATTCACCTTGCATTAACTTAGCAAACTCTTGACAATGACATTCATTAGTAGAACCAAAAATAATATCATCAACATAAATTTGAACTACTAAGATGTCTTTAAAAAGTGTAGTGTCCACCTTACCTTTTTCAAATCCTTTTTCAATTAAAAAGTTTGAAAGTCTTTCATACCAAGCTCTAGGAGCTTGTTTTAAACCATAAAGAGCTTTGGTGAGTTTGAAAACATGATTTGGAAATTTTGAGTCTTCAAAACCCGGTGGTTGTTCCACATACACTTCTTCATTTATAAAACCATTTAAAAATGCGCTTTTAACATCCATTTGGAAAAGCTTAAAATTATGATAACATGCATATGCAAGCAACATCCTAATGGCTTCCATTCTAGCTACGGGTGCATAGGTTTCATCAAAATCTATTCCCTCTTCTTGAGTGTAACCTTGTGCTACTAGTCTAGCTTTATTTCTTACAATGTTACCACTGTCATCTAGCTTGTTCCTAAAGACCCATTTAGTTCCTATGGTAGATTGATTACTAGGCCTATCAACTAATGTCCAAACGTTACTTCTCTCAAATTGATTTAACTCTTCTTGCATGGCCATAATCTAAAAGTCATCTTTCAATGCTTCTTTTATATTCTTAGGCTCTATGCATGAGATAAATGCAACATGATTCATTAATCTAAGAGAAGATCGAGTGGTTACCCCCTTGGATGGATCACCCAAGATTTCACCATCTTTGACATAGTTCAACTCCCTTAGGTAGCTCACTTCCTTTTCCTCAAGAGCCAAGTCCTTCAAGGCTTCAAGAGGTGGATCTTGTGTGTCCTCTTCTTTTGTTGGAATCTCATCCTCCTTTGAAGTTTGTCCTCCATCAAAGGCATTTATGATTCCTACATCATCATCATCACAAGAATCCTTCCTAGGAAGGAGGTTATCATCGAATACAACATGAATAGATTCTTCTACTACTAAAGTTCTTTTGTTAAATACTCGATAGGTTTTAGAGGTTAAAGAGTAACCTATGAAAATAGCTTCATCACTTTTTGCATCAAATTTACCTAGGTTGTCTTTTCCATTATTTAAAACAAAACACTTGCAACCAAAAGGGTGAAAATAGCTAATGTTAGGCTTTTTAGATTTTAAAATCTCATAAGGTGTTTTCTTTAAAATTGGCCTAATCATTACTCGATTTACAATATAGCAAGCGGTGTTTGTGGCTTCCACCCAAAAATGTTTAGGTAAATTGTTTTCACAAAGCATAGTTCTAGCCATTTCTTGCAAAGTTCTATTTTTCCTCTCAACTACCCCATTTTGTTGAGGAGTTCGAGGAGCCGAAAAATTGTGGCTAATACCATTTTCATTCAAAAATTCTTTAAACCCTAAATTTTGAAACTCGGTTCCATGATCACTTCTAATATGTGAAATTTTAAGTTCAAGATCATTTTGGGTTAGTTTTGAAAATGTGATGAATTTTTCCAAAGCCTCATCTTTAGTACTTAAAAATAGAACCCCAAGTAAATCTAGAAAAATCATCAACAAGTACAAAAGCATAAGAGTTACCACCCAAGCTCATAGTCATAATTGGCCCAAATAAATCCATATGGATAAGTTGTAAACATCTACTAGTAGAAACATCATTAATGGATTTTAAGGAAGGCTTATGTTGTTTACCCTTAGAGCATGCATCACAAATTTTATCATTTGAAATTTTTTTCTTGGGTAAACCTCTAACTAGATTAAGGGAGACTAGTTTTTCTAAAACACTTATGCTAGCATGTCCTAGTTTCCTAAGCCACAACCATGCATCATTTTCATTTTGTGCAACTAAGCATGCATGAGAAGTATGAATGTCATCTAGATGCACCATGTATATGTTCCCTATGCGATGACCTATGAGCATAATATTATTAGATTTAATGTCTACAATTTTGCATCCATTTTTATCAAATAAAACATTAAATCCTTTATCACACAATTGACTTATGCTCAATAAATTGTGTTTAAGACCATCGACATACAAGACATTTTCAATAAGAATAGTAGAGTGATTACCTATGGAGCCAATACCTTTAATGTAGCCTTTGGAGTTGTCACCAAATGTCACTACTCCTCCACTTTTTGGCTTTAGATCCATGAATCTACTCTTGTCTCCGGTCATATGCCTTGAGCATCCACTATCAAGGTACCATGAGTTTTGACTTTGTGCTTTGGCCATGTAGCAATCCTCCCCCTACAAACAAAGATATTAAGCTTTTGTTTTTGGTACCCAAATCATTTTGGGTACATGAGTGTTAGCTTCCAAAACCTTGGTTCCCTTAGGAATCCAAGATGACATAGCAATAATATTATTAGGTTTTACATGTTCCTTAGGAACCCATACACTTCTAATTCTTTTAGCTCTACTATGTCTAGGATAGCTACCTTGTTTGTAGTAGTTAGTCTTTTTCTTAGGTTGGTGTGTTCTTGAGGATTCACCTATTTCATGCTTGACACTACCAACATTTTTCAAAGACTTTTTAAGCTCATTTAGCTCATCCAACACCTTTTGGTGTTCACTATTGCATTGAGATAAAAGATTATTAAGATCAACATTTTCATCTTGAAAAAATTTAAGTTCATCTTTCAATCCTAATATCTTTTTCTCAAATTTTGAATTAGCTTGAGAGAGTGAGTCATTTTTCTCATTTAGCTCTAAAATGATATTCTTATTCCTAATGACCGACTCTTTATATTTCTCAACTAATTCATCATAGACCTCTTGTAACTCATCATATGCATCATTTAATTCATCATATGTAAAATCTAAAGATGATGACTTAGAGGTTACCATGGAGGAATCTTCCTCAAATGCCATGAGGCAAAGATTGGCCACTTCTTGTTCGTCATCCTCCGATGACTCCTCATCACTCCAAGTAGCAAGCTTGGCTTTGAGCTTCTTCATCTTCTCAAAGCCCTTCTTCTTGAGTTGAGGGCACTCCGAACGTATGTGGTCGGGTTGTTTGCACTCAAAGCAAATGATTGGGTCCCTTGCTTCTTCTTTGTTCTTGCTTTTGAAGTTCATCTTTCTTTGGATTTTTCTTCCCCGGTTGGACCTCATAAAACGTGAGAATCGTTTGGCTATCATAGCCAATTCTTCTAGTTTATCCTCCTCACTAGAAGAGCTCTCTTCATGTAGTGAAGCTTTGAGAGCTATTCCCATCTTCTTCTTCTTCTCAACCTCAAGCTTTTCTACTCTTTTCTCTTCTTTCTTCTTCTCTTCTTCCCTTCCTTGCTTCATAATCTCATGAGTAAGGAGAGAACCCACAAGCTCATCAAGCTTTAAAGTCTTTAAATTCTTAGCTTCAATGATGGCGGTTCTCTTCCCATCCCAAGATTTGGGAAGTGAATAGAGTAGCTTCCGGACATGCTTGTCTTCCGGTATGATTTCTCCAAAACCCTTGAGCCCATTGACAATAGTGGAGAACCGATCAAACATCTTGGACACCGTCTCATCGGGCTCCATCTTGAAATTCTCATAACTAAGATTGAGAATTCCAATCTTAGTTTCTTTAACATCGTTGGTGCCCTCGTAGGTAGTCTCAAAAGTGTCCCACACTTCTTTGGCACTCTCGATGGATGAAACCTTAGAATAGATGTCCCGACCGAATGAACAAAAGAGCATGTGGAGAGCTTTGTCATTTACTTGAATCTTTTTCCTTTCCTCTTCACTCATCTCCATCTTTTTCTTCAAGACCATCTTGCCTTCACCATCTTGCTTCAATGGAATATAAGGGCCATCTTCAATGACATCCCACACTAAGTAGTCATTTGACTTGATGAAGAGACGCATTCTATTCTTCCAAAAAGAATAGTTATCACCATTAAAGAATGGAGGCTTTGTAGTGGATTGAGACTCATACATGCCCGAACCGGAGGTTGAAGCCATCTCTTGATATTTGATGATCACACTCTTCCAAGGAACTCCTCTTGTGGTTGTTAATCCCCAAAGAGGTAGGCTCTGATACCAATTGTTGAGTGGATTGAAAGATCGATATGAACCAAGAGGGGGGTGAATTGGATTTTTAAAGTTTGTGTGGTGGAAATTGCAAATTAAAAAGATTGACAATGGATTTTAGAGTGGTTCAAGTTCCAAATGAACTCTACATCCACTACCATAGCTTCACTAAGGATTTGCAATAATTCCACTAATTGCTCTTCCCCTTTTCTAGGCTAAGGAGGCAACCCTTACAATTTCGGTTAAATTTTCTACCCAAAATTTAACCCAATCCTCACAACAAGGTAACAAAGAATTTGATGGATAATAGAGTATCTCTCAATATAAATTGTAGCCCAATTACAAGCACTCAACCCAATTGAACAAGATAAGAATGAAAATTACAATTGGGGTTTCTAGACAATTTGGGAATTTAGTACAAATGCTTGGATTTGATGTTTGGATGTTTGCTTTTGGATCAATAGTTGTTGCTGGAGCTTTTAGAGGTCCCTTTTATACCTTCTCATTGATTTCTAGCCGTTGTGGTTGTTGCACTCATCAATAGAGCCGTTGGGGATGTTATCTCACCATCATAAATGCAGTCTGCAACAACCCGTTTTAAAACGCTGGGTACCTGTTTCGGAACGGACTAAAATAGAAAGAGCCGTTGGGTGCATTTAAGAGCCAGTTTCGAAACGTGTTAAAGTCGTTTCGAAACACTTTTGTCACTGGAAAGGGTCGTTTCGAAACAGCCTAAGCCCGTTTCGAAACACCCTAACTGATTTTAAAAAGTTAGTTAAAAACCTTTACAACGGTCATATTTCCAAATCAGAATGAAGAACCGTTTCAAAACATGTGGACCCGTTTCGAAACAGTTGTGCTACTGTAAAGGGTTGTTTCGAAACTGATTGAGCCTGTTTCGAAACACCCTATTGATCTTTGAAAAATCAGTTAAAAAATATTAGAACCGTTATAGTTTTCAAATCAAAAAATGAAGAACAGTTGCGAAACGCATGAAGCCGTTTCGATACGGGTTCAAGTGTTCTAAATCCGTTTCGATACGCGTTTCGGAACAGGGGTTGGCAGTGATGAAAACGTTTCGAAACGCCTTAGATCGTTTCGAAACAGGAACTTGAAAATCATTGTTTCGGCTTTAAACACTTAGAAAAGTATTTGAAAACTTTGTTTTTAACTTTGGCATAATCTTAAAATCATATGGGGATGTTTTGAGGACTTAAAAATTCGTTTTGACATTTTCAATTTAGTCCTTAGGTTTTTAGTTATATCAAAATTAAAATATTGGTTTCACAGATCTTGTTAAGGTCACAACGGTTGTTAAAAGTCCGCGTGTGGACCTTGTGTTATGTGTCCCGTACTCTCGTTAAGAAGTTATACAAGTACCGATGAGTGATGTGGAGGGGTTGTTATTGTACCGTAAACTCCATCACGGGTGTTGAGGGGTTGTGATTGTACCGTAAACTCCACCTTATGTTGTTCGGTAGTGTGTATGAAGCGTGTGGGATAACGCTTGTAATCCGCGTATCCGATTGTGTTTTGTGTTGTAAAAGAGTATGAATTATCACTTGAAAGCCAATATGTTGAATTGATGTAATGAAGCATGAAATGTTTGTAAAGTATGCAAGGTTGCATGAAAAGAGTTAAGCTTGTGTCTTGTGTTTTTAAGCTTGTTGAAAGTGTTTTCTAAAAAGACATTATTGTGTTGTTTTCTTTAGAGCATGCCTCACTAAGCTATTGTGCTTACGCTCTCTCTTTTGTACCAATAATGCAGACAATTGAAGTGTTTGAGGGAAACAAGGAAGCTAAGAGTCCAAGGGAAACTAAGCTCATGTATGGTGATGTTTTCATACACTATTAGTTTTGGTAATTTGGCAATGAGAACCTAAAGTGTGTTTTTGGGAGATGTTTTGGACTCCCTAGTTTGTGGCATGATGCTTTTGATGTTTTAGATTTGTAATTGGCCTTTTGATGCTTGATTTGGATTTTGGATGGTTGTTTGGTTTTGGTTATTAGGATGCATGCCTATAGACATGTGATGTTTAATGTTTGATGCCATGAATGTGTTTAGAAGTTGCAAACATGTACTTTATATGTATGATGACTTGTTGGCATGGTTAGGAAGTCAATAGGATGTGTTTGAATGGTTTAAAATATGAAAAACCAGCAAAATTTGCAGCTTCTGGGCAAACCATATCGGAACGGGCACTAGCGTTTCGAAACGGGGGCCTGTAATGGCCTTCGTGTTTCGAAACGACTGGAGGTTGTTCCGAAACATTTTGGCTACTGTCAAGCCCTGTTTCGAAACAAGTCTGGAAACGAACCCGTGTTTCGGAACGGTTAACACCGTTACGAAATAGGTGACCGTTGGGCACTGATTTGAATGGTGTAAAGGTTTGCAAGCTTTACGCTTTAGTCCCGAATGATGTAATTGCAATTGTATGAGTTCGAGAAGTCCAAGTAAAGTGAAATTTGACAGGGAAGCATGTAATATGACTAATTTCATATTGGTAACTTGAAAATCATTTAAGACCTTCTAATTTACAGAATTTACATTTTGGTCCCTAATATTTGTATTTTGTGCAATTGAGTCCGTTATTTGAATCTGGTCGCTATGCTTTATACGTAAATGTTTCTCAAGTGTTCGCCTAGGGTTAATGTGCTTCTAGACAAGATTAAAAAGAAAAAAAAGGGTCGTTAATCAAGGTTGACTTTCGGGTTGAATTTGGTTTTCCCCGTGTAATCTTCGTAGTTCAGGTCAACCGTCTAGGCCGGGCTAAGGGGGTTACAGAAATACTACATTTCGGTGTAGTGACCAAAATGCAATTTTTGCAAAGTTTAGTAGTGACTGTTTTGTAAAGGATTGAAACTTTGAATCTTTAAGGAGCTAATTACCCAAAATGTTTTCTCCAGATTTTTCCTTAATTTGGGTGATTTAATTAATGTTTAATTAAATAAAAGAAAGGAGAAAACTACTTTTTGATTTTCATAACTACCTTTCTCTAATTTTCCCTCATTCATTTTTCTCTCAAAATCCTATCATCCAAACACATTTACTCCAGCAAAATTCACTTTGATCTTCACTTCAATTGATGAGATTTTCATCCCCTATTGGTTTCTAATCAATCTTGCAACAAATCCTTTTGATTTCCACATTGCTTTTTCATGGAATTTTGCCCAAATCAAGGAGAAATCACCATTTAGAGGTAAGATTGTTCTTCTCCTCTAAATACTCAGTTCTTTACTGAAATTCCCAAGTTGTCAATCCTTTATTAAAGTTTTATAAATGGTTTTAATATTAGAAGCAAGATTTTGGCTTAAAACTCAAGATTTTGGAAGAGATCTTGAAGATTTTCGTTGTAATTGATTGGGCTCTGTTTTGAGGAAGATCTATAATGAATTTTGGATGTTAAATGATGTTAGAAATGAGGTTTTATCAATCCAATCCCGAATAGGTTGTGTTTCCTAAGTTTTTGCTTATGAAAATGGTGGCTTTTGAGGTGTTTTTGGTGTTATGTTATAGCTGGAGGTATAAGGACGAGTTGAGAGTTGTTTTTGATGTTAATTAATGTTTAGAAATGATTAGAAGTGATGAATCTTGGCTGGGATAAGTTTTGGAAGAGTTTGGAGGTGATTTCGGTTGTGTTTGGTACCGAAATGTATGTTTCAGGTAGAGCAGCGAGTTTAGGAGTGTTGGCTGAAGATTTCAATGCATGATGATGTATTATCCTCTGCTTTGATGTGTCTAAAACAGGGGAGACATCTTTGGACACTTTTGGAGTTGATCCGGAGGCTTAATCGGCGTTTCGGCAAGCAAGCAAAACGAAATTGGTGAGTGCATTTGTGTTTGAAGTCCATAAGGATAAAAATACAAGGTTTGGGGATTTAGGAGAGGTTTGAAACACCTTCCTAAGTCCGGAAGTAAGTATGGCTTGTTTTGATCTCTATAAAGTGGTGCTTGGCCCCAAAATGCTTTTACACACTCATGGTTAGAGATTGTTAAATTCCTATTGTTTTTATGCATGTTTTGGAGCATGAGATTATGCTTGTAAAGATGTCATGAGATGGCATGTTGCATTGAATAGATTTGAGCTTTTGGTTTGAAGCAAAGTATGATGAGATGATATTTTAACACATTATATTGGCATAGATGTTGAGAAACTTACCGGATATAATTGATCGATCAATAGGATGAGAGTGCACTATAAACTAAAAATTCGTACGTGCTCTTTGGTTAAGCCAAAGGGAGATTTTCCGATGATGGGCATTCCATCGGATAAGACTTGGTGAAATACCCAAGATTTGTGGCGATGAGAGATTCCGCCATGTGAGTACGGTGATGAGAGATTCCACCGGAAGTTGTGTTGCTAGACAAGTGAGTACGGTGATGTGAGATTCCACCGGAAGAGTCTAGTGTAGAAATGTTTCCGCATATCCGAGTATTGATGAGATGTTAAATGCCAATATAAATTATGAAATGGTTTTTGTTACACATGTACCTTGATGAAATGATTTATGCTATGAGATATGCATATGTGTTTTGTTTAGAAATACTTTGACAATACAAGCATGTCGATGGCCTTGCCACGAGTTTTGCATTGGTTTTAATGCATGAGATAGAATGGAGGTACATGTAATTTCAATGAGTTTGCTTTGAAGTTTTCCAAGCATGAGAAAGAGATGAGCATGTGGTTTAAAAGCTTTGATGAAAGTGTTTTCTAAAATGCATTATTGTGTTGGTTTCCTTTAGAGCATGCCTCACTAAGCATTTGTGCTTACGCTCTCTTTTACCAATAATGTAGATAATTGAGGTTTTTAAGGGCATCAAAGAAGCTAAGTTCATCCAAGAAAGTCCAAGCTCATGTATGGTGAAGTTTTCATACACTATTAGTTTTGATAAATTGGCAATGGGAACCTAAGATTTGTTTTGGGAGATATGTTAAACTCCCTATGGTTGTGGCATGTTTGCCTTGGTTGATTTGAATTGTAAATGGCCTTAATTGCTTGTTTGGAGGTTTGATTTCCCTATTTGGATTGGATATTAGGATGCATGCCTCTAGACTTATGAATTTTCTTGTTTGATGCTAAGAAGGTGTTTAGGGGCACTAGATATGTGCCTTAAATGTTTGATGACTTGTTGATATGCTTGGGGAGTCTTTTGGATGTGTTTGATTGGGTTTGTGCATGAAAAACCAGCATTTGCTGCTGTTTCTGGGCAAACCGTATCGAAACACCCCCTAGTGTTTCGAAACGGGGGGCCTAAAATGGCCTTCGTGTTTCGAAACGCTAAGGGATGTTTCGAAACGATTTGGCTATTGGAAGGCCTCGTTTCGGAACTGGTCTCGGAACCAACCCGCGTATCAAAACGGTCAATGTTGTTTCGATCCTGCGTTTCGATACAGCAGGTGGTTGTTTCGAAACAGGTGACCGTTGGGCTCAGATTTGAATGGTGCTGAAGTATGCAAACTTTACATTTTAGTCCCAAATGTTGATGTTGCAATTGCTTGAGTTTGAGATGTCCAATTAAGATGAAATTTGGCAGTGAATCATGTAACATGACTAATTTCATATTGGTAATATTAAAATCAATAAAGACCTTCTAATTTACAGAAATTACAAAATGGTCCTTAAACTTATAATTAGTGCAATTGAGTCCCTGTATGTCATCCGATCGTTGTGCTGTTCTCAAATATGTTTTATGGGTACTCACTTAGGGTTAATGTGTATCTAGACAAGATTAAAAAGGAAAAAAAGGGTCGTGAATCAAGGTTGACTTTCGGGTTGACTTTGGTTTTCCCCGTGTAATCTTCGTAGTTCGGGTCAACCGTCTAGGCCGAGCTAAGGGGGTTACATTTGGTGGTATCAGAGCTTAGTTCTCGTATAATTGGGAATTGTTATGTGGGTGATGTATGTGTATTTGCATGATATGCCTTTTTGGTGATAAATTTTTGTATGAATAGTGATTCATGGTTTCAATTGTGATGTTATGCTATGCTGGAATGTGGTAGGGGATCCCAATGCCATATCAAAACTAATGAAAGGAATTGTTTTCGAAAAAGAGCTTGAGTACTTGGATTACTTACCTTATTGAGCCTAATTGTGTTTATTGCATTTGTGGCAGTGCATTGTTTTCTTTGTAAATGGGGCCACGTAGAGAGATGAGGATGAATACAAGAGCTATGGCTCAGAATGAGAATGATGAGAATGCTGAGAATGTTGTGGATTTACCTCCTCCTCCTGGTGGTGGACCACCTGGTGGTGAATGTGGTGCTGGAGTTGGAAATGCTGGTGCTGGTGCTGGGGTCGCTGGACCTGAAGGTGCGCAGGGGCAAGCTGCTCCTGACATGACTGTGTTGATTCAGGCTATTGCTGGAGCCTTCCCGGCAGCAGTAGTTGGAGCTCATGGAGCTGCGCATCAGGATGATGCCAATGTGAGATTGCCTTTGGAACGTCTTCGCAGTCTGGGAGGGACTGAGTTCAAAGGTCTATCTTCGGAAGGATCTGAGTCTTGGTTGGAAAGCACCAAGAGGATCTGAGTCTTGGTTGTGTGGTGTCACTGCTGCATGGTGATGCTTATAAGTGGTGGACGACCGCTATCTCTGGGATGGAAGATGTTGAGGTGACTTGGACGTTCTTCCTGAGTGCGTTTAAGCGGAAGTATCTGGGTGTGCGATACCTAGATGAGAAGAAAAGAGAATTTATGTCTCTTGTGCAAGGTAGCATGACAGTGGCTGAGTACGAGATCCAGTTTGTCCGCCTCAGTCAGTATGCACTAAGCTGATCCCTAATGAGCGGGAGAGGTGCGAACGATTCCGCTATGGTTTGGTAATGGATGTGAAGACTTTTATGCTTGCGGCTGATTATATAGATTTCGATGTCTTGGTCACTAGAGCCAAGGACATTGAGTCGAATCTTGGTTTGACTAGCCGAACATGTGGATCTAGCTCTGGGAAGAGAGCGGCTAAACGCGATTATGGTAGAGATCGAAACAAGAGGCATAAGGATAGGAGGCCACACTTTGATGCTAGGCCTGGAGGTGGTAACCCTGGGAGAGGTCAGCAAGGACCTAATGTTGTTCTGAGGACACCTAAGTGTAACCGTTGTGGTAGACGGCATGGTGGCGAGTGTTGGGGTAACCTTGGTACATGCTGGAATTGTGGGAACCGTGGACATTTGAAGAAAGATTATCCTCAGCCTTTGAGGGAGGGACAGGCTCCGGTGAGAGTAGCTGAGCCACAGAGAGGCCGTGGGCGCGGTCGTGGTAATTTTCAGCGCAAAGATGATGGAGGCAGGAATGTAGCTCATGTTGTGGCCGTTCAACCTGAGGTTGGCGGTCAGGCTCGAGTGTATGCTCATCGCGAGGGAAGGAATGATACGGATTTGATCGCAGGTACCTTTACTTTGCAATCCTTATCATTACTTTCCTTGATTGATTCTCGATCTACACACTCGTACATATTGCGTGAACATGCTCAAATGCTTGGTTTACCTGTTGAGTCTTTGGATGTTGGTATGCGTGTGACTAGTTCCTTTGGTGAGACAGTTGTGACACGAAAGTTGTATAGAAGATGTCCCTTGAAAGTGCAAAACCATGTTTTTCTTGTTGATCTCATGGAATTGCCATTCTATGGTTTTGATGTAATCCTTGGTATGGATCGGCTTGTTGAGCATCGGGCTGTAGTGGATTTTGAAAGCAAGCGAGTTTTGCTGAAACTTGCGGATGATTACGAAGTGGTGGTGGTTGGTGAGAATGTGAAGTTTCTTGCCAATGTGGTGTCTACCTTAGAAGCGAGTCGGATGCTGAGGCTAGGTTGCGAGGCTTACTTAGCCTTTGTGATGAATATTGTAACCCCCTTAACCCGGCCTAGACGGTTGACCCGAATTAAGAAGTTTACACGGGGAAAACCAAAGTCAACTCGAAAGTCAACCTTGATTAACGACCCTTTTTTTCTTTTTAATCTTATCTAAATGCACATTTACCCTAGGTGAACACTTGAGACAATCATATTCAAAAACCACAACAATCGGATAACGATTAGGGACTCAATTGCACAACTTACAAATTTAGGGACCAAATTGTAAATTCTAAAAATTATAAGGACTTTACTAAATTTTAAGTTACCAATATGAGATTAATCATGTTTAATGCTCCTCTGCCAAATTTCAGCTCAAACGGCCATCACAAACACATTCAATTGTATAGACAAAGTTCGGGACCAAAACGCAAGGTTTTCAAAACATATAACCATCAATTTCAGTGCCCAACGGTCGGGTGTTCCAGAACAGGAGTGATCCGTTCCGAAACGCGGGACCGTTCCAAAACCCGTTGCGGAACATGGCTTGGTAGTGGCAAAACCGTTCCGGAACGGCTCTGCCCGTTTCGAAACGCCAAGGCCATTTCAGGCCCTCTGTTCTGAAACGGTAGCACCTGTTCCGAAACGTGCTGCCCAGATTGCAGATTTTTATCTGGTTTAATTCACTTTTAACCAATCAAATCAATTCCAATGCCCCCCAAACCATACCAGCAAGTGACTAAATACATAAGGAACATAAAAGCGTCCCCCAAACTCAATCATAGCATCAAATAAGGAAATACACATTTCTATAGGCATGCATCCTATAATGAGAATCATGCAACCATCAATTCTTCAAAAAAAACACAACAAAAGGCCAATACAAGTCTCAACATCACCAAAAGCATAAAACCAACTTAGGGAGTCCAAAACATCTCCCAAAAACACAAGTAGCGTTCCCATTGCCAAATGTCAAAAGCTAATAGTGTTAGAAAAACCTTCACCATACAAGAGCTTAGTCTTCACTTGGATCCTTGACGTCCTTGCTGAACTTTAACACTTCAATGCTCTGTATTATTGGGTTAAGAAAGAGAGAGCGTAAGCATACAGCTTAGTGAGGAAATGCTCAACTAAAACATCACAACAATGCACTTGCAAAAACACCTTTTAAAGGCCTTTAGTTTAAAAACAACATTTACCATGCAAATATGCATACAAACCAAGCATCTCATGCTTCAATCCATCATCATGTCATATTGGCTTACAAGTGATAATCCATAACATTTTTCAACTCAAACACAATCGGATACGCGGATTACAAGCGTTGTCCCATACGCTTCATACACACTACCAATATCAAGGTGGAGCATGGTACAATCACAACCCCTCAACACCCGTGATGGAGACTATGGTACAATCACAACCCCTCCACACCACTCATTGGTAGTTGTATAACATCACTAACGAGAACACGGGACACACAACACAAGATCCACACATGGACTTTTAACCACCATTGTGATCTTAACACAAGATCCACTCATGGACTTTTAACCACCATGATGATCCTAACCATCTCGTTAGTGGACTTGGATGGAGTTTACGGTACAATCACAACCCCTCAACATCCAAGGCGACTTTATTCACGGTGCACCCAATCCTATAGCCGGCTAACTATATCCGATCCAAGAACTCTAGAACCAATACATCACTTGCCAATACACACCATTTACCATCATTAATCCACTGTTTCAAAGCATTTAATAAAGCCATTAAATCATCATGCATTACAATGCATCAAATCACATTTATCAATGTTCAAAACAAGGATCTCTTACCTTGAGTATTCTTCAACACATGGCTTATAAAACCAGCATCATACATGCTAAAATATGCTTTCAAAACAGAATTTAAACATGCAACAAAACACATTGCATACAACCTTCTCATGGTGCTTCAAAAAGAGAGTTTTTCCGAAAACTTACACTTGAGCTTAGCTAAGTTGTCTAGACTTAAACTAAGCTCCCATAACCTTCAAACATTGGTTTCAAAGCTGAAAACCAAACTTCACTCACCGATTCCGCTTCGCCACTTGCCGAAACACCAATCAAGCTTCCAAATCAACACCACAAGGATCCGTTGATGACTCCCCTGTTTTAAACACATCAAAACAGTAGATTAATGCACCATCATGCATTAATACCCTCAACCAAAACACCTAAACTCGCTACTCTCATCAACACTCACATTTCGGCCACCAACCACAACCGAAATCACATCCAAACACCTCTACAACATTACCCAGCCAAGATCATCAATTCTAAACATACTTATGCATCAATTAACATCCAAAAAGGATCCAATCACGTCCTTATACCTCCAGCTATAGCAGAACATCAAAATCACCCCAAAAACCATCATTAACCCAAGCTAAACTTAGGAAAATCTACCTATTCAGGATTGCATTGATTAAACCTCCATTTCACACCAATTATACATCCAATTTACATCAAAAAGACATCTCAAAACAGTACCCAATCAATCCATACGAATTTCATCAAAATTAAACCAAATCTTGCATTTTAAAGCCAAGATCAAAAACACAACCATTAAAGCTTTAATAAAACTTAAATCAAGGATTAAGAACTTGGGAATTTCAGTAAAGAACTGAGTATTTAGAGGAGAAGGACGTTCATACCTCTAAATGTGAGTTTCTCCTTGTTTGGAATCAAGATTCTTGAAAATTCAATAAGCAAATGCTAAGGTTTTGATGTAGAAATGATTAGAGATCAATTGAAGATTGAAATCTCATCTTTAGATGTTGAAATCAGAGGAAAATTGGCTGGAGAAAAGTGTTTGGGCTGAGAGAAAAGTTGAGAGAAAAGAAATGGAAAATTTTTGAGAAAAGTTAGTTATGACAACAAAATATCCTTTTTCCCTCCTTTTTCCTTTAATTAAAAACCATTAATTAAATCCTTAATATTAAGAAAAATCTGGAGAAAACTCTTCTTGGGTAAATTATCTCCTTAAAGATTCAAAGTTTCAATCCTTTAAAAACTGTCACCAACTTTTCAAAAATTACATTTTAGTCACTAACATGAAATGTCACATTTCGAAACCTCATTTTGTACAATTGATTTCACCACTCTCTTATATATAATAAAAGAGAATTTTAAGATATTTTTCCATATTTTTAATGCATCCCGAACTAGGCTTTCCTAAAATCACCCCTTTTATATTCGAACCGCTACCCGACCGATCCGGTCCAAACCCAAAACTTCTAAGCCCAAAATTGGGGTGTTACAAATCCTAGTACAAAGGAGTTGCGCGTTCAGGATATCAGAATTGTACGGGAGTTTCCTGGAGTGTTTCCGGAGGAGGTACCTGGATTGCCGCCTAGTCGAGAGGTGGAGTTTGGAATTGAGCTGTATGAAAATACAACTCCGGTGTCCATTGCTCCCTATCACATGGCACCTAAGGAGTTGAAGGAGTTGAAGACGCAGCTCCAGGAGTTGCTTGACCGTGGGTTCATTCGGTCTAGTGTGTCACCGTGGGGTGTGCCTGTCTTGTTCGTGAAAAAGAAGGATGGCACTATGAGAATGTGCATCGATTATCGTCAGCTGAACAAGTTGACCATCAAAAATTGGTATCCTTTACCGAGGATTGATGATCTTTTTGATCAGTTTCGTGGAGCGGATGTGTTCTCTAAGATTGACTTAAGGTCAGGGTACTACCAGCTTAAGGTGAAAGATGTGGATGTGCCAAAAACATCCTTTAGGACGAGGTATGGGCATTATGAGTTCCTTGTAATGCCGTTTGGCTTGACGAATGCTCCTGCAGCTTTCATGGACATGATGAATAGAGTGTTCCATGAATACTTGGACAAGTTTGTTGTGGTGTTCATTGACGATATTCTTGTGTACTCCCGTACTGAGGAGGAGCATGAAGGTCATTTGAGGGTTGTCTTGCAAGCGCTCCTGGAAAATTAGCTTTATGCTAAGCTGAGTAAGTGTGAGTTTTGGCTAAAGGAAGTTGGGTTCCTTGGTCATATGGTTTCGGCTGGGGGGATTCGTGTTGATCCTCGGAAGATTGAGGCGGTTATGAATTGGAAGCCTCCTAAGTCTGTACATGAAGTCCGTAGTTTCCTTGGGTTAGCAGGATATTACCGGAGGTTTGTGGATGGGTTTTCGAAGATTCCTGCACCTTTGACGAAGTTGTTGCAAAAAGATGTCAAGTATGAGTGGACGGAAGCAAGACAACAAGCTTTTGAGAAGCTTAAGGCAGCTTTGACGCAAGCTTCAATCTTGGTTCAACCTGAATCAGGAAAAGAGTTTGTGGTATATGGTGACGCATCCTACATTGGTTTGGGGTGTGTGCTAATGCAAGAGGGTAAGGTGGTGGCTTATGCATCGCGATAGTTGAAGGTGCATGAGCGCAATTATCCTACGCAAGATATTGAGTTAGTTGCGGTGGTTTTTGCTTTGAAGATTTGGAGACATTATCTGTATGGTGAGAAGTGTACTGTGTACATGGATCACAAGAGTTTGAAGTATCTGATGTCTCAGAAAGAGTTGAATCTTAGGCAACGACATTGGGTGGAGTTGCTTAAGGATTACGATCTGACGATCGAGTACCATCCGGGAAAAGCTAATGTTGTGGCGGATGCCTTGAGTAGGAAGGTGGCGGTTGAGTTAAGGGTTTGCTAGCTTGAGTATTTCGCAAGATGGAGGTCTTGTGGCTGAATTACAAGTGAAACCATCTCTGGTTCAGTTGATAAAAGATAAGCAGTTGTTGGATGATTCTTTGGTGCCACATGTTCAGAATATTGCTGAGGATAGACCATCGGATTTCTATTTTAATGATGATGGAGTTCTATGTTTTAGAAGTCGGATAGTAGTGTCAAATGATGTGGAGTTGAGGCGTACTATTATGACCGAAGATCATAGTAGTCCTTTTGCTATGCACTCTGGTAGTACAAAGATGTATCGTGATTTAAAGGATGAGTACTACTGGGTGGGTTTGAAGAAAGATGTTGCGGAGTATGTGAGTAAGTGCATGGTTTGTCAGCGTGTTAAGGCTGAGCATCAGTTTTGTTCAGGGTTGTTGCAACCGTTGAGGATTCCTGAGTGGAAGTGGGAAAGAATTACCAAGGACTTCGTGTCTGGTTTGCCTTTGTCGCCATCAAAGAAGAATTCGGTGTGGGTGATTATGGATCGCCTTACGAAGTGTGCGCATTTCTTTCCTGTGCATACTACGTATACTTTGGATAAGCTTGCAGAGCTGTACATTGCTGAGATTGTGCGTCTGCATGGTGTGCCAAAATCTATAGTGTCGAATAGAGATCCGAGGTTCACATCGCGTTTTTGGGAATGTTTGCATCAATCTTTGGGTACGAGGCTGAATTTCAGTACCTATTATCATCCTCAATCGAATGGCCAGTCTGAGCGTGTTATTCAAGTGCTTGAGGATATGTTGAGGTGCTACGTAATTGAGTTTCAAGGCACTTGGGAGAAGCATTTTCCTTTGGTGGAGTTTGCTTATAACAATAGCTACCAGGCAAGTATTCAAATGGCACCTAATGAAGCCTTGTATGGGAGGAAGTGCAGAACTCCTTTTTGCTGGGCTGAAACATGTCAGAAGTTGGTCTCGATGCCGACTTTGTTGAAATGAACCACCGAGAAGGTGAATCTCATTTGTGAGCGGTTGAAGGCAGCTTCTGGTCGACAGAAGTCTTACGCGGATTTGAAGCGTAAGGAGATTGAGTTTGCGGTGGGTGACCGTGTGTTTTTTTAAGGTTTCACCTTGGAAAGAAGGTGATGAGGTTTGGCCAGAAGGGTAAGTTGAGCCCTAGGTATATTGGACCCTACGAGGTGATTGAACGTGTGGGTCGTGTTGCGTACATGCTGAGGTTACCGCAAGAGTTGGAAAGGATACATGATGTGTTTCATGTCTCTATGCTTCGGAGGTATAGATCGGATCCTTCGCATGTTATGCCTGTGGAGGAAGTGGAGTTGAATCCAGACTTGACCTATGATGAGGAGCCGGTTGAAATTCTGGATTCGGACAGTAAAGTTCTATGAGGTAAGACCATCGAGTTGGTTAAGGTGTTGTGGAGGCATCGTGGTGTTGACGAAGCCATGTGGGAAAGAAAAGATGACATAAAGAAGCAGTTTCCTTACCTTTTTCCTCCAGGTAAATTTCGAGGACGAAATTTCTTAAGAGGGAGAGAGTTGTAACACCCCAATTTTGGGCTTAGAAGTTTAGGGTCTGATCGGACCGGTCTGAGAAACGGTTCGAATATAAAAGGAGGTTTTAGGGAACGCCTAGTTCGGGATGCTTTAAAAATATAGAAAAATATCTAAAAATCCTAATTTAATATATTTAAGAGAGTGGTGAAATCAATTTTTCAAAATAAGGTTTGGAAATACTACATTTCGTTGTAGTGACCAAAATGCGATTTTTGCAAAGTTTAGTAGTAACTATTTTGTAAAGGATTGAAACTTTGAATCTTTAAGGAGCTAATTACCCAAAAAAAATTTCTCCAAATTTTTCCTTAATTTTTGTGATTTAATTAATGTTTAATTAAATAAAAGAAAGGAGAAAACTACTTTTTGATTTTCATAACTACCTTTCTCTAATTTTCCCTCATTCCTTTTTCTCTCAAAATCCTATCATCCAAACACATTTTCTCCAGCAAATTCACTTTGATCTTCACTTCAATTGATGACATTTCCATCACCTATTGGTTTCTAATCAATCTTGCAACAAATCCTTTTGATTTCCACATTGCTTTTTCATGGAATTTTGCCCAAATCAAGGAGAAATCACCATTTAGAGGTAAGATTGTTCTTCTCCTCTAAATACTCAGTTCTTTACTGAAATTCCCAAGTTGTCAATCCTTTATTAATGTTTTATAAATGGTTTTAATGTTAGAAGCAAGATTTTGGCTTAAAACTCAAGATTTTGGAAGAGATCTTGAAGATTTTCGTTGTAATTGATTGGGCTCTATTTTGAGGTAGTTCTCTAATGAACTTTGGATTTTAAATGATGTTAGAAATGAGGTTTTATCAATCCAATCCCGAATAGGTTGTGTTTCCTAAGTTTTTGCTTATGAAAATGGTGGTTTTTGAGGTGTTTTTGGTGTTCTGTTATAGCTGGAGGTATAAGGACGAGTTGAGAGTTGTTTTTTATGTTAATTGATGTTTAGAACTGATTAGAAGTGATGGATCTTGGCTGGGTTAAGTTTTGGAATAGTTTGGAGGTGATTTCGCTTGTGTTTGGTAGCCGAAATGTTGGTTTTAGGTAGAGCACCGAGTTTAGGAGTGTTGGCTGAAGATTCCAATGCATGATGATGCATTAATCCTCTGCTTTGATGTGTCTAAAACAGGGCAGACATCTTTGGACACTTTTGGAGTTGATCTGGAGGCTTAATCGGCGTTTCAGCAAGCAAGCGAAACGAAATTGGTGAGTGCGTTTGGGTTTGAAGTCCATGAGAACAAAAATACAAGGTTTGGGGATTTAGGAGAGGTTTGAAACACCTTCCTAAGTCCGGAATTAAGTATGGCTTGTTTTGATCTCTCTAAAGTGATGTTTGGCCCCAAAATGCTTTTACATGCTCATGGTTAGAGATTGTTAAATTCCTACTCTTTTTATGCATGTTTTGGAGCATGAGACTATGCTTGTAAAGATGTAATGAGATGGCATGTTGCATTGAATAGATTTGAGCTTTTGGTTTGAAGCAAAGTATGATGAGATGATATTTTAACACATTATATTGGCATAGATGTTGAGAAACTTACCGGATATAATTGATCGATCAATAGGATGAGAGTGCACTATAAACTAAAAATTCGTACGTGCTCTTTGGTAAAGCCAAAGGGAGATTTTCCGATGATGGGCATTCCATCGGGTAGGACTTGGTGAAATACCCAAGCTTTGTGGCGCTGAGAGATTCCGCCATGTGAGTACGGTGATGAGAGATTCCACCGGAAGTTGTGTTGCTAGACAAGTGAGTACGGTGATGTGAGATTCCACCGGAAGAGTCTAGTGTAGAAATGTGTCCGCATATCCAAGTATTGATGAGATGCTAAATGCCAATATAAATGATGAAATGGTTTTTGTTACACATGTACCTTAATGAAATGATTTATGCTATGAGATATGCATATGTGTTTTGTTTAGAAATGCATTGACAATACAAGCATGTGGATGGCCTTGCCATGAGTTTTGCATTGGTTTTAATGCATGAGATAGAATGGAGGTACATGTGATTTCAATGAGTTTGCTTTGAATTTTTCCAAGCATGAGAAAGAGATGAGCATGTGGTTTAAAAGCTTTGATGAAAGTGTTTTCTAAAATGCATTATTGTGTTGGTTTCCTTTACAGCATGTCTCACTAAGCATTTGTGCTTACGCTCTCTTTTACCAATAATGCAGATAATTGAGGTGTTTAAGGCCATCAATGAAGCTAAGTTCATCCAAGGAAGTCCAAGCTCATGTATGGTGAAGTTTTCATACAATATTAGTTTTGATAAATTGGCAATGGGAACCTAAGATTTGTTTTGGGAGATATGTTAAACTCCCTAAGGTTGTGGCATGTTTGCCTTGGTTGATTTGAATTGTAAATGGCCTTAATTGCTTGTTTGGAGGTTTCATTTCCCTATTTGGATTGGATATTAGGATACATGCCTCTAGACTTATGAATTTTCTTGTTTGATGCTAAGAAGGTGTTTAGGGGCACTAGATATGTGCCTTAAATGTTTGATGACTTGTTGATATGCTTGGGGTGTCTTTTGGATGTGTTTGATTGGGTTTATGCATGAAAAACCAGCATTTGCTGCTGTTTCTGGGTAAACCGTATCGAAACACCCCCCTAGTGTTTCGAAACGGGGGGCTGAAATGGCCTTCGTGTTTCGAAACGCTAAGGGATGTTTCAAAACGATTTGGCTACTAAAAGGCCTCGTTTCAGAACTGGTCTCGGAACCAACCCGCATATCGAAACAGGTGACCGTTGGGCTCAGATTTAAATGGTGCTGAAGTTTGCAAGCTTTACAATTTAGTCCCAAATGTTGATGTTGCAATTGCTTGAGTTTGAGATGTCCAATTAAAATGAAATTTGGCAGTGAAGCATGTAACATGACTAATTTCATATTGGTAACATTAAAATCAGTAAAGACCTTCTAATTTACAGAAATTACAAAATGGTCCTTAAACTTATAATTAGTGCAATTGAGTCCCTGTATGTCATCCGATCGTTGTGCCATTCTCAAATATGTTTCATGAGTACTCACTTAGGGTTAATGTGTATCTAGACAAGATTAAAAAGGAAAAAAAGGGTCATGAATAAAGGTTGACTTTCGGGTTGACTTTGGTTTTCCTCGTGTAATCTTCATAGTTCGGGTCAACAGTCTAGGCAGGGCTAAGGGGGTTACAAAGGGCAAGTTGAGCCATAGATATATTAGACCATACGAGGTGATAGAACGTGTGGGTCCCGTTGCTTATAAGCTGAGGCTATCATAAGAGCTAGAGAAGATACATAATGTGTTTCATGTATCCATGCTTCAGAGGTATAGATCGGATCCTTCGCATGTTATGCCTGTGGAGAAAGTTGAGTTGAATCCAGATTTGACTTATGATGAGGAGCCAGTCGAGATTTTGGATTCGGATAGTAAGGTTCTCCGTGGTAAGACCATTGAGCTGGTTAAGGTGTTGTGGAGGCATCGTGGTGTTGAGGAAGCCACGTGGGAAAGGAAGGAAGATATGAAGAAGCAGTTTCCTTACTTTTTTTCGTCCAGGTAAATTTCGAGGACGAAATTTCTTAAGAGGGGAGAGTTGTAACACCGCAAATTTGGGCCTAGATGTTTAGAGTCCGAATCGGACCGGTCAGAAAACGATTCGAATCTAAAAGGGAGTTTTAGGGAACACCTAGTTTGGGATACTTTAAAAATATAGAAAAGTATCCAAAAATCCTCATTGAATATAAGAAAGATAATGTTGGAATCTATTTTACAAAATAAGGTTTTGAAATACTACATTTCGGTGTAGTGACCAAATCACAGTTTTTACAAAGTTAAGTAGTGATTGTTTTGTAAAGGATTGAAACTTTGAATCTTTAAGGAGCTAATTTTACCAAAATGTTTTCATCAGATTTTCCTTAATTTGGGTAATTTAATTAATGTTTTAATTAAAGAAAATGAAGGTTGATTAAATTAGAAACCACCTTTGACTATTCATAACTACTTTTCACAAATTTTCTCTCATTTTATTTTCTCTCAAATTCCTTTCAACCAAACACATTCTCCAGAAAATATACTTTGATTTTCACTTCATTTGATGAGATTTCAATCTCTCTTTGATTCTTAATCAATTCCTCATCAAATCCACTTGATTTCTACATTGAATTTTCAAGAAAACTTGCCCAGATCAAGGAGAAATCATCCATTAGAGGGGAGACATCTTCGGACGCCTTTGGAGTTGATCAGGAAGCTTAGATAGCGTTTCAGTGAGCAAGCGAAACGTAATCAGTGAGTGCGTATTGTTTTAGAAGTCCTTGAGGGACAAAGAATCAAGGTTTGGGGATTTAGGAAAGGTTTGAAACACCTTCCTAAGTCTGGAAGTAAGTATTGGTTAGTTTGCTCTCATAGATGTGGTGATTGCCCCTAAAATGCTTTTACATGCTCATGGTTTGAGATTGATAAATCCCTACTGTTTTATGCATATTTTATAGCATGAGATGATGCTTGAAATGGTTTCATGAAGTAACATGTTGCATAGCTGAGATGTGAGCTTTTGTGTTAAAGCATAGTAAATGTTATGGTTTTGAAATGAGTTGAGAATGTTTTGAGAATTGTTGCATGAAAAACAGTAGGTGATATGATGATTTGACATAATATATTGGCATAGATGTTGAGATACTTACCGGATATAATTGATCGATCAATAGGATGAGAGTGCACTATAAACTAAAAATTCGTACGTGCTCTTTGGTTAAGCCAAAGGGAGAGAACCGATGATGGGCATTCCATCGAGTAGGACTTGGTGAAATACTCAAGCTTTGTGGCGATGAGAGATTCCGCCATGTGAGTACGGTGATGAGAGATTCCACCGGAAATTGTGTTGCTAGACGAGTGAGTACGATGATGATAGATGCCACCGGAAGTGTCTAGTGAGATGTCCGCATATCCGAGTAATAGTGAGATGTGAAATGCCAATATAAAATATGAAATGGTTTTGATACACATGTACCTTTGATGAAATGATTTATGCTATGAGAAATGCATATGTGATTTGTATATGAAATGCTTTAGTGTACAAGCATGAGTATGGCTTTGCCATGAGTTTTGCATTGGTTTAAATGCATGAGATAGAGTGAAGGTACATGTGTTTTCATTAAGAAGTTGCTTTGAATGGTTTTCAAGCATGAGATAGAATGAGCATGTTGTTTAAAAGCTTTTGATAAAATGTTTTCAAGAAATGCATTATTGAGTCTGTTTCCTTTAGAGCATGCCTCACTAAGCTTTAGTGCTTACGCTCTCTTTTACCAATAATGCAGATAATTGAGGTGTTTCCGGGCATCAACAAGTTAAGATCATCCAAGGAGTTCAAAGTCATGTATGGTGAAGTTTTCACACACTTTAGTTTTGATATAATGGCAATGGGAAACCAAGGATTGTATTTGGGAGATATGTTGAACTCCCTAAGGTTGTGGCATGTTTATGTTGGCATGGTTGAGTTGTAATTGGCCTTGAATGTTTTGATTGAGGTTGGATTGCTTATATTGGTTTTGTTATTAGGAAGCATGCCTCTAGACTATGTGAATTTGTGTTTGATGCTATGTTCGTGTTAGAATGTCCTAAATATGTTCCTTATATGTATGATGGTTTGCTGGTATGATTTGGGAGTCTTTGAGGCATGTTTGAGTGTGTTAAAGGATGAAAAACCAGCAATAGCTGATGTTTCTAGGCAAGGTGTATCGAAACACCCTCTAGTGTTTCAAAACGAAGGCATGTCTTTGTGTTTCGAAAGGCCTGAGGCTGTTTCGAAACAGTTTGGCTACTAGAATGTCATGTTTCAGTATTGGTCTCGGAACATACCCGCGTATCGAAATGGTCAACACCGTTTCGATACAGCGTTTCGGTACGGTGGGTAGGTGTTCCGATACGGGTGACCATTGGACACAGATTTGAATTGCTTTGAGTCTCCATGCTTTACATTTTAGTCCTAAATGTCGTGATTGCAATTGCTTGAGCTTGATATGTCTTTTTAAGCTGAATTTTGGCAGAGAAGCATGTAACATGATTAATTTCATAGTGGTAATCCTAAAATCAACGAAGACCCTATAATTTACAAAAAATACAATTTGGTCCCTAATCTTGTTTAAAGTGCAATTGAGTCCCTAAGTGATATTCGATCGCTGTGCCTTTCTCATTCATGTTTCGTGAGTACTCACTTAGGTTTAATATGTATTTAGACAAGGTTAAAATGAAAAAAAGGGTCGTTAATCAAGGTTGACTTTCGGGATGACTTTGGTTTTCCCCGTGTAATCTTCGTAGTTCGGGTCAAGCGTCTAGGCCGGGCTAAGGGGTTACACCATGTCATTGAGGAACTTAGCATAGTTTGGCATTTGCTTAATGGCCTCAACAAGAGGTATGTTTATATGTACTTGTTGAAGAATATCTAGGAACTTCTTATATTGGTACTCCTGCTTGTGCTGCTTGAGCCGCTGTGGAAATGAAGGGGACGACCAGATATTTTCTATACCCTTTTTGCATTGAAACCTGATCTGAGGGAAAGTAAGATGTCCAGGTTTGTCTACTTTTTCATTGATTATGTAAGGGGTATCAGCATGTTTTGTTACCGAAATAGAGGGCCCTTGTTTTGCCGAGGCAGTAGCATATGCGTCTGCCGAGGCGGCTGGCTCCCTTGGTTGTTTCTCTTTTGGTTCATTGGCACGAATTTCTTCAAGTTGTTTCCCACTTCTAGTTGTGATTGCTTTGTACTGCTCATAAGTGGGTCTCCTTGCGACTTCAGTATCGCTGGACAGTCCTCCTATTGGTCGAGTGTTCATTCGTTGTGCAAACTACCCCATCTAAGTTTCTAGTGACTTTAGAGTCGCCTCATGGTTTTGCATCCTCATCTCTGTCATGTCCATGAAAGCATCAGTTTTTTACCAAATGAATCCATGTCAGACATATATGTACTAGTCTGATACATAAATGCATTTAAAGTCTGTTCTAGAGAACTGGGTGCTACTAGTTGCTGTTGCCGCGGCAGATTCTGCTGGAATCCTTGGGGTTGATTTGTCTGGTTGGGAAAATTCAGGGAATTATTGGGGTTGCTCCAAAAAAAGTTTGGATGTCTCTTCCAACCAGGATTGTATGTGTTTGATGTCGTGTTATTCCTTCTATTGTAGTTTCCTACAAAGCAGTTAGTTTCTTGGAATTGCTGGCATTTTGAGGAGTCATGGTCTCCCCCTCATTGTTCACAAAAGGCATCAAGGGCTTTTAGGTGTTGGGTGTTGTTCTGCCTTTGCATTCCTTCCACAATTTTTGTTAGATGAGCCAATTGTACTGTGACTGCGTCGGATGTTCCTAGCTCATTAACAGTGGCCTATCGCATTACTCCGCCTCGGCGGGCGGTTGGGAACTGGTAGTCATTTTTGGCTGTCCTGCTCAATATCTGAATTGCTTCTGCAGGCTCTTTATCAAGAAGTGTGTCGTTTGCAGAGGCATCCAACATCATTCTTGTTGTAGTGTTGACACCATTGTAGTGATTTGTTTAGGAAATCGTGAAATCGTTCCCATGCCTCACACATCAGTTCATCATCAGTTTGTCGAAAAGTAGTGATTTCAGTTCGCAATTATTAGTTAAATTAACAGGATTAAATATGGCTAGAAAATCATGACATAATTCCGTCCAAGACTCAATGGACTCGGATGGTAGACTATTAAACCAAGATTTTGACCTATCCCTAAGTGAATAGGGAAATAGTCTGAGTCTCAGTACATATGGTTGAACTTTATGTATCTTGAAGGATTTACGGATGTCTAGGAAGGAGTTCATATGATGTCGGGCATGCTCAGTGGCGGATCCTCCAAATTGTCCAAGTGTCTTAAGCGTGTTGAACATGACAAGTTTGAGTTCAAAATGGTCCACATCTATCTCAGGATCGACAACACCGGTGTTCAACTTCTTAAGGTCCTCTTCCAAGTAATCACGGACTTTCGGTCGGGGGCAAGTGGATTTTCTCTATTTTCGTCGGGCGGCTGAATGCCTTCAGCGGGTTGGTTGCCGCAGGCATTGCCTTCTCCAAGCTGCTTCAATATTCTGATGATTCCTTGTCGAACTCTGCGTTCGGTCCTTTTAATTTCAGGATCAAGTTCTCATAGTGTTGATGTTGGGTTCGCTCTGGTCTTAAACCAAAGAAAACCACGAGACTAAAAATAAAATTAAAGTGCAAGAAAATAAAAACAAAAGATATTTAACGCCAATCCCAGGCAACGGCGCCAAAAACTTGTAGGTTGTCAAATAGTCCTACTTTAAGTGCAAGTGTACACTAATGCCTAGTTGTAATATAAAAGATATCATCTCCACAGGGATTGGGAAACCCTTCAGAATTTATCTTCATGCACAAGTAAAAATAAAAACACAAGTAAATTGAGATTTTGTTTGAATCGATTAAACTAAAAGCAATTAATATAAAGAGTCCAGAAATCAGATTGAGAAAATAGGTCGGTATTGGTATGCGTTGTAGTGTGGATTTTGAATGCTTCATCTCAACAAAGTATTGCAGAATCGTCTTAACGGTCTGGATAGTTTTGACAGAAAATTGCCTTGGCAGATGCCCACCTCGGTAGAGACTACGTAGCTACTCGGGTGGCTAAGCGACAATTCAAAGTTCATCAAGGCTTCCTTCAGAGACTCCTTCTTATCCCAAAGTCGAAGTGCTATTGGCGAACACGTCTTGATAATACCTCTCGGCGTAAATCAAAGGATGAACACCAACCAATGCTAAGCCTCCTTTAGCTGCTGAACTTCCAACTTATTCCTAAGCCAAAGTAGTTTTACTCTAGATTGGATAAACCTGTATTTACTCGTTCTTGAGTTCAACTCTCCCGAAATTGAACAAATTGATAAATTGTAACTTCCTCTCCCGATTTGATTGCAAACAATTGAAAACCAAGAGTAAACAAACTTTGAATTTTATTGCAATAACTTTAATCTAAACGAATACAAGCAATCTCTCACAACTACTCAACAAAACCAACCCTTAGCCCTAGGAGAAGTTTAGAACATGGTCGACGAATGGAAGCTCTAAGGTTTCTCAAAAATCACCCAATCTCATTCTCTTAGTCTGCTAGGGTATGTATTTATAGGGCTTGGAGTAGGTCAAAGTCGGTTTAGGGTATGAGTACTAGTTAGAACCGGATTAAAACTCATTAAAAGAACAAATCTCTATCATTAATTCCTCCTAGATTCCCGTTTGACTTTTTCCACCATAACTTTGACTGTGGCTTTTCTTGAGCTTTTGGGCTCCGATCCTCATGCAAGTGGTCTCTAAAAATCAGGCTTGATGTGTTCTTTCAATCGCATACCACTTTGCATTTTTCTAGTTTCCTTGAGCTGCTGCCTCGGCGGCATACAGTCTGCTACCTCGGCAAAGGTCTGTGTTGGTCTGTGTAACTCAACATTCCTTCTTACTCTGGGCTTATACTCCGTGGCATAGTTTGGTCAGCTCTTCATCAGGTTCATCAACATCTTCCATCGATTTTTTAGCTCCTTCCTTCTTCCCTCCATGTTGCCTTGGCATTGTTTGTTTGGGCGAGTACATGCGCACAGTAAAACACATACCTGAGCAGTTTCGTTTATAGAGAAAAATAGTGAAATTCATCAAACATTGCAGATTATCTAATCTATGCAATTTTGTGTATGGTTACCTAATAAATGCAACTAAAACATGCTTAAGTGCAACAATAATTAAGCTAAACTGTGGCTAAAATGTAGGACTTTTACACACTTAACACTTGTCCTCAAGCAATGCAAAACTAACCATCAATTGCTAAGGCATTAATCTTCATAAAATTACTCCTCAGACTTACGATTTCTTCTCCTCTCGAGACCGTAAAATTGAATGTGCTTGCACATTAATTCTTTGGATGTTTAGGAATTCCCTGGAATCAAACTATAAGAATTGTGAGTGTGTGCATAATTGTGATCAAGATGATTTTCCGAGTCCTAAGTAAACACTTAAACAGTTAACCTACTTTCCTTGGGTTTTTAATCTAATTGACTAGAGCCAATTTCGGGCACATTTAGTGATTAGCATAGAGCCAATTTCAGGCACCTCTGGTATTTCTTTAAGCTAGAGCCGGTTTTAGGCACCTCTAACTTTTTACCCAAAATTTTTTGGGTTGAGTGTCCATGAGTTCTATATTTTGTACACATTCATACTCTTATTATTGTTGTTCTTAAGCCCATTTAGGCATATTTAGGTGCATTGCATGCATTATAACAATATCTTCTCTTATACCATGCTTTTATTTAATATTTTATGTTTGATTGAGAAAAGTTGTTGTTTAGTTTAGTTTATATTTTCAGGTGCTATAGTTAGAAGAGGAGAGGAAAGGACAGGACCAGACAAGGAATCTTGAACTAAAGGAGCTGTACTGAAGCAGCACAAGATGCCGCCAAGGACACTGCCTGTAACCCCCTTAGCACGGCCTAGACGCCCGACCCGAACTAAGAAGATTACACGGGGAAAACCAAAGTCAACTCATTAAAGTCAACCTTGATTAACGACCCATTTTTTCTTTTTAAATTTTCTAGATGCACATTATTAACCTATATGACCAGCAATTCTCCTTAGCGGAAGCGACATAGCTAACAGAACTCAATTAGGGGTTCAATTGCATACAAACGCCTTTTAGGGACTAATTTACAAATTTCCCTCATTTTGAGGACTAAACATATTTTAAGGTTACCAATCCAAAATTAATCATGTAACATGCCAACATGTCAAATTTCATCTTAAACGAATCATCCAAACTCATTTAATTAAGTAGTCAAAACTCAGGGACCATAACATAAGAAAACATAAACCTGAAACGATTCAAATTCAATTCCAACGGTCACCTGTTCCGAAACACTGTACCACGTATCGGAACAACCGTTTCGAAACCATGTTGACCGTTTCGATACGCGGGTGCGTTCCAAAACCCGTTTGGAAACCATGCTTCACAGTAGCAAAATGTTCCGGAACGATCGCACCCGTTCCGAAATCCCCTGGACAATACAAGCTATTGTTTCGATACAAATGAGGGCGTTCCGAAACGTTCTGCCCTGCAACAATAGATTTTCCTGGTTTTCACACAACTTTCCATATTTGAAAACATTCCCACACATGTTACAACCCACATACAACTTGCATACACATCAGAGACCACAATCAAGAAGCACAAGCTAAAGCTTAATATCATTCATGCAAGCATTAGAACTATAGGCACGCTTCCTAGTCTTCAAAACCATAGAAAGCTAAAAACCACATTCAAGCACAAATCAATCCTCAAAGGCCAATTACAACCCAAAATACCAAACAAAACATGAACAAAGTAATTAACATCATCTTCAAACAACCAAGAGTAGAAATCCCACCCATTGCCTCTTATTACACCAAAGTAAAACCACATACTTTGCTAAACCAAAGTGATTGGATTCCCATTGCTTTCTTGTTGCCTCAAAAGCCTAATTCTCTGCATTGATGAAACAAATGAGCGTAAGCATAATGCTTGGTGAGGATCGCTAAAACAACATTCATCAACGCATTCCACACAACCGAAAAATCACCATTTATCAACACATGCCTTTACGTAAAACATGCCCTCTCAAAGCATCAATGCACTTTTTAAAACATATACTCGTATGCATCACTTAAAAACAACAAATGAACCTTTGCTCATGCTTTACCAAGCATCACATGCATTCTAGCATAATTCACAAGCATCTCATGCTTAAACCATTAGTCAACAACATTATATTGGCTTACAAGTGATCAATTCTCAAACCATACCAAAACCAACTCAAATGACACAATCTGATACGCAGATTACAAGCGTTGTTCCACACGCTTCATACATACTACTGGACTACACAAGGTGGAGATCAATGGCACAATCACAACCCCTCAACATCACTCATCGGTAGTTGTATAATTCCACAAACAAGAGTATGAGACACATACCGCAAGACTCACGCACGAGATTAAACCTTTCACCGTTGTGATCTTAGCCTCAATCGTTAGGGTACTTGGATGGAGATTACGGCACAATCACAACCCCTCAACATACAAGGCGACTATATTCACGGTGCACCCAATCCTATAGCCGGCAAACTATATCCGATTAAAAGTAACCAAAAACCACTTTCATCACTTGCCAATATAATCATTTAACATCAATATTCCACTGTTTTACAAGTATAAACACAATGCCATTTCCACAAGCATAAACATGCTTAACATCATATGCAATTATCACATAAAACCAAGGATCACTTACCTAGTGCATCCTTAACATAATGACATTAAAATCCAGCATTTACCATGCTTAAAACATGCTTTAAAACAGTAATCAAAACCACATTTAACTCAAGTGCATTTCCATCAAAACATAGCACATTTCCGAGAAAGACTTTCGAATCACTTACTCTTGAGCTTAGCTAAGTGTTTCAAACTTACACTAAGCTCCCAAGACCACGCTTAAAGCGTTACAAAGCTGGAAAATCCATTTCCACTCACAGATACGCGAAGCCTCGCTCGCCGACATGAAAATTACTCTTTTGGAGCCTCTAACAATGCCTCGTTTGCTCCCGGACCAAGATCCCCTGTTTTCACATCATCAAAACAGAGATCCAAATGAATTAAAATGCATTTCAACACCAGCAGCCAACCATAACTCACTACTCACCCAAACCACACCAATTTACCCATCCGAAACAACCGAAAACTCAATCGATTGCTTGTTAAACAATTCCCAGCCAACATACTTCACTTACAAACATTTATAAACATCAAAAACATCCAAAAACAACCTAAACCCAACCTTATACCTCCAGCAAGCATAACTCCACCATTACACCTCAAAAACTCACTTAAAACTAACAAGAAACTCAAGGATCTCAAGGATTTCGGGATCTATATCAATAAAAACTCTTTTCAACATATTAACCAACACAAAACTCAATTAAAATCAATCTAAAACAGAGCTTAAGAAAACAAGTCCGAAAAAAATAATTTCATCTCATTTTTGCAAGATTTCAATCTCAAATTAAAACTATAATGAAAACTCAACCAAAAACATTAATTAGAAGCCAAAGATCTTGGGAATTTCAATAAAGAACCCTGATTAGAGGTTGAGAACGAGATTTACCTCCAATCCTAATTAATTAAGTAAAATAAAAGACAATTAAAACTATTTAATTCAAACCATTTTAAACACATGTCATATTAAGGAAAGGCTAAATTGCCTTAAAGCTCCCTAAAGATTCTAAGATTTTGGCTTCTCCTTTAAAAATCATATTTTCCACAGTTTTGAAACTTTACAATTTGGTCACTGCTCAAAATGTACCTTTTTCGAAACTCTTTTTGTAAAATTGATTTGACCAACCACTTACACATATTTTTAGAGGATTTTAGCAATTTTTACTACATTTTTATCCTATCCCGATCCTTGATTTCCTTCAATCACCTTACGCGATTCGAACCGTTTCTGACTGGTCTAGTCCGATGTCTAAAACATCTAGGCCCAAAACCAGGGCGTTACACTGCCGAAGCAGTTTTGCCGCCAAGAGCTGCCTGGGCATGATTTTCACCGACTTAGCCAAGATGGGGCACGATTTCAAGAGGGTAATTTCCTAAGCCCAATTAGCCCAGTCTTGTAATTTTCTGAAGCCTCTTGCGGCCAGTAGAGCTGATCCAAGATCGATAACTAGGAGCACTTATCCTTACTTGTGGAATACGACAACATCTAAAGAGTCCATATTTAAGTAAAAAAGAGTATGAATTTAATGCAAATATACTTTAAGAACTCCTACTTTAAAGAGGACTCAAACTTAGGTCAATGGCCCTATATATACCCAATGTATGTGAGGGTATAGGGGCATGCATCTCGTAGAGGGATCAAGGTATCTCAGATAGCATATAGAGAGGAATCTCGGAGAGTGTAGATAGGGAGATAGCTAGATAGGTTGGAGATGTTGGTGGTCGCGACCCAACTCTCTTAGGGTTTAGACGCATGTATGTAAAGTAGTTTGAGGGAAACGGTTGTGTAGTTTTTAGTTGTTTTCAATAAAATTATGAGTTTGCTTAATCTTTGTTCTTCGTTCGTTCAATTAGTCTACACCAGTCATTTGAAGAGAAAATCCGTTTGTCGGGCACGAAAGTGCAAGTCTCACGAAAGGGTTAAGAACGGTCACAACTTACAAAGGCGTGAATAACTTGGTTCCAAACTAGTCCACAAGTTTCAGCGGCTAAAAGGGAGTACCAACTGGGTTGACTAATTTGGTTCCACACTAGTCCTCAAGTTAGCATCTCGAGCATCCTAACCTAGAAATAAGAGGGATCATTGTCGACTATCTTGCCGAACTTAGAATGTTTGCCAGACGAGCCGCCATGACTTCTTTCCGTTCCACCTGCCGAGACAGTACACACCCTTACAGTGGGAGTGACCTGTTGCGGCCGCGTGACAGGGTCGTAGTTTTCCACCCGCCATACCCACCGAGGCAGCAACTCATGGCAGCGCAAAACATACTCAGACTTTACTAAATCTTTTTGTGCAGGAAACCATTCATAAGAGCTTCTCCAATCCCTGTGGGAGGCGATATCTTTTATACTATAACTTGACAAGAGTGTGCACTGGCGCTCAAAAATGGAGAACACCTAAACGCTCTACAAGTTTTTGGTGTCGTTGCCGGGGATTGGCAACAACAACTACGTTTGAATTTCTGCACTCCTATTTAGTTTTTTCACATTAAATCTATTTTTATTTATTTTCTTAAAAACAGCCTCTTTGTTTTCTTGGTACATGTCCCGCCAGGGCATCAAGGTTGGCAGCAACATCCACCTGAGGAGGGGAAGGACATGCCCATATAAATAGCCAAACACAAAGACCCTCAAGAAGTTGTTATGCTTGGGAAAAGCGCAGCCCAACATAACCTAATTATTATTTTTATTTTTATTTTTAAACACTAGGATTAGATTTAATTTTTATTTAATTATTGTATTTAATTTATTTCAGGATTAGGAATGAAGGAAAGATCAAGAAATATGAAAGATTAAAGTAGAGGCCCAACTAGCGGCCAAGGTAGCCCACGGCAGATAAGCATAACGGCTAGTGGCTTCATAACGTCTAGCCGCAACGGCTATATTTTGCCCCAGCAAGCGGAAGGGATATTTGCGTAATGACTAGAACCTCGTTATTCGCGCCGCAATAATTGACGCCCGTTGACAGCGTGCCCACCAAGGAAGTGGAGAGAAGAGGCTATATAAAGCCAACTATTCTCCCGCCTTGTTCTTCAGTTTGCTCTCTACTTTACTCTGAATTCTTTTCACAATCTTTGCTTCCAGGATTTCTTTGTTTTATTTTCTTTCACTTTCTTTTTTCTTTCTTTAGGATACACAACCATCCCACTAACTATGGCCTCATCACAGCAACTCGCCGCCACCTCCAAAACATCATACAAAAGGTTCTTGAAACCTGCTGTCGAGGAGACCTACAACAAGTTTTATAGAGAAAGGCAACTATGGGAGGAGTTGGATTTCCAATACACCCAACCTGATAGTGATTTTGGGTTGGAACCTTTCCTATACTAAAGGATCCACAATATGGGTTGGGACCAATTCGCATGGCAGCCAGAAGGAATCAACAACAACCATATGCGAGAGTTTTATGCCCACCGACCAAACCCGGAGAACCCATTTGTCTATGTCCGGGGAGAAGTAGTCAAGTTCACTGCTGACTTGATTAACAGCTTTTACAGCATAGAGATCAGCAATGACCCGCACAGAGAGTGGGAATCATATCTGACAGGCAAAAACAATGGGTCAGTCAACCGCCGAGACTTGCTTCCAGAGGCAACCCTTTGAAGTTACTTTGTCCAACGCCGCCTGATGCCCACCTCGCACGGATCGACAGTAAACAACACCGCCAGAGGCATCCCTTTGGAGTTACTTTGTCCAACACCTTTCACCGCCGAGCCGTCGTCCCAAGCTGCCGCCACCCCAGCTGCAATAGGCAGTACTGAAGTTGCCCTCCCATCCGAAGCAATCCCTTAACTACGCAACCTAGTTGAAAGCTGCCAGAGGATTGAGCACAAACATGTGATATTCACCAAATATGTAACGGACGTGCATGAGGCCTTTGTAGCCTACCTGCTGGACAAATACCAGGACGCCGGACCTTAATTGCCTGCCTTTCCCACGGAGTTCGCAGCTTCAAAGCCAATCCGGATCACTCCAAAACCCGCTGCTACTCTTGCTGTCGATGACAGCGAGGGGCCGCACAGTGGCCCCAAGAGAAGAACCTCTCCAACCCCTATCAAACCATACAACCTCTCTTCATCATTAGAATCAGAGAAGGAGAAGGAAACCACTTCTGCCTCCCTAGTAGCCAAAACGATGGCTGCCAAGGACACCGACTACTCAAACTTGGAGATTTCAGACTCCCTTAACGATGAACCGGTAGACGCAGCCAAAAAGAGAAAGCGGCGAGCAGCAGATCCCCAGGGTGGAGAAGCTAAAAGACAAACCAAGAAAGCCGCATCCAGCTGCTGCGTAGCTCGAAGAAGAGCCCAACAGAAAGACCATCCGCTACGCACCGCCTCGTCATGTCTACCTCCTCAGAATCTTCCTCTGACGCGACAACAATAGATGGGAACTCCCCCAGTTTATAGCACCATTTTCTTTTCTTTTCTTTTAAATTTTTCTGTTTTGTTTTATTTTCTTTTTATGTTTTATTTTTCTGTTTTTGTTTTTTGTTTTTTATTTAATGTTTTGTTTTTAATTTTTGTTTTGTGGAGACATTGAGGACAATTCCAACCTTGAGTTTTGGGGTAATTAGTCCTCTTTGTTTTTGGTTCATAGCATTTAGATGCCTTTGTAAATTCTGCCCCCTAGCACTTAATGAAATGGAATTATTTAGCTTAAAAACATGTTCCTATGATAGCTTAGCCGATTACATATATTCACACCATTCTAAAATATGTTAACCTAACTATGGGAAGAAGCATGAAAAATACCTAGAAAAATTTACCTTTTTGCCAATTATCTTTACACTTGTCTGTTAAATGCTGAATTTTTTCTTGAGTTCTAAGACAAACATTGCATGCCTTACTTAATAAAAGTTTCTTGATTGAATACAGGTTTGCCGCCACGACAGCACATGGCAGCACAACAAAGAAAATGCAAACCCCAGAGGTGTTAGAAACATGCTCTAGGCAAAAAAGAGTAAATACCCTAGAGGTGCCCAAAATAGGCTCTAGGAAGGATCATGAGCAAGGACACTCCACTGCTATCAAAATCCATGAATCTAAGCCAAGTGACGGACAAATTAGCAAGAGTGAATGAAAGTCTTCACGGGATGACTCTATTCAAAGGGTTCAGAGTTTTGTAGAGTGCACCTATCTTAGCTTCAAACCCAGAGAATAGTTGTGATGAGCTGAAGCCCTTAAGCCATTATCAGAAAAAGAGAATAAAAATGCCCAACTGTGGTGCCAAGGCATCAACTCGTATCCTTTCCAGTAACTTAATCATTATAGGCATACTTTGTTAACTTGGTAACTTCAGCATGTTTAACATGAACACAGACCTGCACACACGGCACTAGCATTAAGAAAAATTAATCTAAGTTATTTCATGTCATTCCCTGTCACTAACATTAAATAGATGCCACGACCTTGAGGTAAGAAATCAAGTTGAAGGCTATTGTTTATATTAACTTTGTGCGAAGGGCAGATTTACTTGTTAGGTTTCATTGCTTGAGGACAAGTAACAATTCGAGTTTGGGGGTGCGTAGAGTGTCCATGAGTTCTATATTTTGTACACATTCTTCCCCTTATTATTGGTGTTCTTAAGCTCATTTAAGCATATTTAGGTGCATTTCATGCATTAGAACAATATCTTCTCTTATACCATGCTTTTATTGAATATTTTATGTTTGATTGAGAAAAGTTACTGTTTTAGTTTAGTTAATATTTCCAGGTGCTATAGCTAGGAGAGGAGAGGAAAGGACAAGACCGGACAAGGAAGATGGAAAAAAAGGAGTTGTAATGAAGCAGTTCAAGTTGCCGCCAAGGACGCTGTCGAAGCAGCATTGCCGCCAAGAGCCGCCTGAGAAGGATTTACATCGACTTAGCCAAGATGGGGTGCGATTTTAAGAGGGCAATTTCCTAACCCCAATGAGCCCAGTCTTGCAATTTTTTGAAGCTTATAGCAGCCAGTAGAGCTGATCCAAGATCGATAACTAGGAGCACTTATCCTTACTTGTAGAAGAAGGCAACGTACAATGAGTCTATATTTAAGCAAAAAGGAGTTTGTATTTAATGTAAATATACTTTAAGAACTCCTACTTTAAACAGGACTCAAACTTAGGTCAAGAGCCCTATATATACCCAATGTATGTGAGGGTATAGGGGCATACATCTCGTAGAGGGATCAAGGCATCTCGAATAGCGTATAGAGAGGCATCTCAGGGAGTGTAGATGGGGCGATAGCTAGATAGGTTGGAGATATTGGGGGTCGCGACCCAACTCTCCTAGGGTTTAGACGAGTGTATGTAAAGTAGTTTGAGGGAAACAATTGTATAGTTTTGAGTTGTTTTCAATAAAATTATAAGTTTGCTTAATCTACGGTCTTCGTTTGTTCAATTAGTCTACACCATTCAGTTGAAAAGAAAATACATTTTTCGGGCACGAAAGTGCAAGGCGCACGAAAGGGTTAAGCATGGTCACAACTTACAAAGGCGTGACTAACTTGGTTCCACACTAGTCCACAAGTTTCAGTGGCTAAAAGGGAGTACCAATCGGGTTGACTAATTTTGTTCCACACTAGTTCTCAAGTTAGCATCTCGAACATCCTAACCTAGAAATAGGAGAGATCATTGTCGACTATCTTGCCGAACTTAGAATGTCTACCAGACGAGCCGCCAGGACTTCTTTCTGTTCCACCAGTCGAGTGATCATCTTCTAAGTAGGAAAATGTTCTAAGTGTTCTAGAACTCCTTCAATCATTCAAGTCGCAACAATGTATTTTTTATTTGGAGTTCTAATCTCATAGTGTGATTCTAAGTTATTTTCCATATTCTTCATAAAGTTAAAAGCTCAAGATGATTTTTTACGGCTACGGCAGGGAGGGAGACATCTATTGTCGAGGCAATTAATTTCATTCGATTAAGACTAAGGCAACTGATACATGCAAACTTAGGTAAGACAACAAAAAGAACTACTCCCCCCAAACTCGAGAGGAGCATTACCCGCAATGCATGCATACACAATATAATAAAAAACTAAAAAGGAGAGAGAGAAAGAAAACACTAGATTGACGGAGAATCGGATGAGTCATCATCACTTTGATTGATCAACTTTCTCGTTGCCATGTACTTGATCCATTTGGTGACTCTCAGTGGTTGGGTACGAGTCGGAGGAGTTGGTTTGGCTTTGTTGGTCACTTCGTCTTCCTCATCAGTGTCAAGGAAAATTTCTTCGGTGGTGGTTGCCTTGCGCTTGTTTGATTGAGATGTGACTTCGTCAAACTTCTTGATGATTTATCAAACAGTTTCAGACCAACCAGACAATGACTAAGTCCGGATCAGCTCGTCAACAAAAGCTTTACCTCTGTTTGTTCTAGTAATTGGGCTACCATCTTGATGTACTACTGCAGTAGAAGCTGTTGGAATGGCCGAGGCAGAGAACACATTTGTTGCCAAGGCAGAGAAGGTTGGCATTGCCGCAGCAATGGGTTCTGGTGATGCTAGAGTGGTGACATTGGCAGGGAATGCTGGGAATGGAACTATATTGTCTGGGAACTTCTCTTGGATGAGTTGTACGATGGAGTAGTTGAAGTCCCTTTTGAAGGTCATGAACAATCACTGCCTTTTGTCCATCTCTTCCAATTTCTAACCAATGTGCTGAAGGGTTATTGCCGAAGTAGAGGGCTGTGGAGTTGCTGGGGTGTTGCCCGATGATTCCGCGACGGCAATGCCTTACACCGGCGTAGACTGTGGCTCGGCTTCTGTGATCTGCATGAGTTTTTAGTATGCTTCCTTGTCCCATCTCTTCCTCTTATGTGTGTATTCATCGGCTGGATCAGTGGGGACCTTCTTTTGTTTGCATGGGCCAGTGATGAGCATCAGGAAGTAGAGGCGGCCTCTCTCTTTTTGGCTACACTGATGCATCTCATTAAAAATTATATCACCCACATTAATTTTTTCGATGCAAGCCTAGGTTTATCAACAATGCTATTATGAGAGGTAGGCATTAAACAATGCTTCACAAAAGTATTCCACAATTTTGCTTCGGGCCTAAGCCTTTGGCGGTTTACCGTTCCTTTGTGTGCGCCGGTATTCCATGCCGTGTCGGCAAGGCACAGCTCCTTGTGGATATCATTGTAATCATCATCCGTGAGCTTGTCTTTGAATTCCTTGTGCTCGTCCTTGGCCATATAGATTCTGTAGTAGAGGTTGATGGTTTCGAGATCCACGGGGATGGCTTCGCCTCGAACGTGCACGAAGAGGTTGTTGGGATTCGAAGAATGGGCATAAAACTCCCTCACCCATGACACGTTGGCCGGTTCCGGTTGATGGCAAAGGATTTGCCACTTTTGATGCTCTATTTTCTCGAAGATGAATGGTTCAAGACCGAAATCAGTGTAGTATGAGGAGTTTTGGAAGCCTAGTTCCTCCCAAACTTGTCGTCCGACGAAGTGCTTGTTGAATATCCGTTTAACCTCCGTTTGGTGCGACCTTTTGAATGTCGATTCCTCGGTGGCTTTTGAGCTTTCTTCTTTCTTGAGTTTTAGGGCCATGGTTGAGTTGTTGAAAGGTTGTGAGAAGCGGGAACTAAAAGTAAAAGAAAAAATGATGAATGCAAAGATGATGAAGAAAATTATGAGTGATGTATGAGTGTAGGGGGTTTAAGTAGGTGGAGGATATAGCCGTTGGGGTGGGGGTAAACGTTGGAGGATATAGCCGTTGGGGGGGCAACACTTGCGTGTGTGGCAAGGTTTGTTTGGTTGGCAATGGTTGGCATGGGGAGTGGAGGGGTTTTTGGGTTATTTGTGGGTTGGGATTGGTCCATCTTCTTCTCATCTTTGGGCTCCTTCCTAAAAAAATATAAAATAATTTTATTAGAGCAAAATAAAAAAAATCTTAATCCTAAAAAATAAAGTGCAGAAATTAAATATAAAAGAAAAAGAAAAGCGAAAAAATTTAAAGACACTAAAGGAGTTCATGGGGATGCATCTCCTCAAGTGATCACTTTCTTGTCCCTTCATGACGTGGGTGCCAGTGTAGTGCTTCAGTCTCTGCCCTTTCACCTTGAACTCATGTCCATCTTTAGTTGATTTGATTTTCACGACACCATGGGGAAATACTTTGACAACTTCGAATGGTCTAGACCATCTCGATTGGAGTTTCCCTGGGAATAGTTTTAGTCAAGAATTGAAGAGGAGCACTAACTGCCCGAGCAAGAATTTCCGCGGTAGTAGCTTGTTGTCATGTAAGAGATTCGCTTTCTCTTTGTAGATTCTCAAATTGTCATATGCCAAGGCTCAGAACTATTCTAATTCGTTGAGGTCTAGGAGTCGTTTCTATCCAGCACTCTCTCAATCCATATTCACCGTCTTGATTTCCCAGTATGCCTTGTGCTCGATCTCTACTGGTAGATGACAAGTTTTGCCGTACACAAGTTGATAAGGGGACATTCCCAATGGGGTTTTGAATGATGTTCTATAGTCCCATAGTGCATCATCTATTCGAAGGGACCAATCCTTTCGAGATAGGTTAACCATGTTTTCAAGAATTTTCTTCTACTCTTTGCTCGACATCTCGGCTTTCCCATTGGTATGCGGGTGATATGTCATGGAAATGTTATGTGTGACACCAAATTTCTTCAATGTCACGGCAATGAGCTTATTGTCGAAGTGTTTACCCTCGTCATTGATGATAGATCGGGGTACTCCAAACCGTGTAAATATATGTTTTTGTAAGAATTTTTATACAGTTTTGGAGTCATTTTTTGGAGTGGCAATGGCTTCGACCCAATGGGATACATAGTCTACGGCCAGAAGTATGTAGAGACTCCCATATGAGAATGGAAAAGGTCTTATAAAATCAATTCCCCAAACATCAAACAGCTCGACTTCAAGAATGTTTTGCAAGGGCATATCATTTCGTCTTGAAATATTGACGATCTGCTAACATCGGTCACAATAGTTATAGAAAGCCTGTGCGTCTTTGTAAAGTGTAAGCCAATATAATCTTGATTTTAGTACCTTGGTCGCGGTTCTAGTTCCTCCAAAGTATCCTCCATATGGTAAAGAATGAAATTGTTGAAGCATCTTTCCTTGTTCTTCTTCAAATACATATCTCCTTATAGCCTTATATGCACACTGTTTAAACAAAAGAGGTTCGTCCCAAAAATAATGCTTGGCATCATGTTAGAACCTCTTCTTCCCTTGATGGTTAAGGTTATAAGGTAATACACCACTAACTGGAAAATTTACAAGATCAGCATACTAGGGTGTTTTGAGGCAGACATTACTTTCAATGGTATTGCGAAGGCAATGCAATATGAAATGGCCGAGGTAATACTGCCAGTCATTTCCGAGGCAGTAGTTTCAGTCTCCGCTGAGGCAGTAGTGGCAGTCACTGTCGAGGCAATTAAGATTTGCTCATCTAGGAATGCATCTTGTATTTCTGTGCATGTGGTGTCTTCTCTTCCTTGTTCCAGTCGTGACGTTTGATCGACAACTTGATTTTCCATTCCTTTTTTGTCTTTGGTGTCGACATCGAATTCTTGTAGTAGAAGAATCCATCGAGTCAATCTAGGCTTTGCATCTTTCTTGGAAAATAAGTATTTGATCGCCGAGTGGTTTGTGTGAACAATCACCTTGGTATCGACTATGTATGATCGAAACTTGTCAAAGGCAAAGACTACAACTAATAACTTCTTTTCGGTGGTAGTATAGTTGACTTGGGCCTCATTGAGTGTTTTACTAGCATAATAGATCACATGGAAGATTTTGCTTATCCTTTGTCCAAGGATTGCTCCGACTGCATAATCACTTGTGTCGCACATGAGTTTAAAGGGCAATGTCCAATTTGGTGTGACTACAGTGGGTGCGATCACAAGTTTTTGCTTCAATGTCTCAAATGCTTCACTGCATGCGTCATTGAAGTCAAAAGCCTTATCCTATTCAAGCAAGTTACACAAAGGTTTAGTGATATTATAAAATTTTGCAATAAATCTCCTATAAAAACCTTCGTGTCCCAAGAAGCTTCAGATTCCTTTGACAATAGTTGGTGGAGGTAGCTTCTCGATCACATCTATTTTTGCTTTGTCCACTTCAATGCCCTTTGATGAAATCTTGTGGTCGAGAACTATGCCTTCATCCACCATAAAGTGGCACTTCTCCCAGTTTAGGACCAAATTAGATTCCTCGCATCATTTGAGTACCCTTTCCAAATTACCGATGCAATTGTCAAAGTTATCACCGAATATTGAGAAATCGTCCATGAAGATTTCCAGGAAATCTTCCACTATGTCAGAGAAAATTGCCATCATGCATCGTTGGAAGGTTGTCGGGGCATTACACAGTCTGAATGGCATCCTTCTAAATGAATATATGTGTCGTATAGGCATGTAAATGTGGTTTTTTCCCAGTCTTCTAGTTCTATGGCAATCTCATTGTAACCTGAATAACCATCAAAAATAAAATAAAATGGTTTACCTATAAGTCGATCAAGCATTTAGTCAATAAAGGGTAAAGGAAAATGATCATTCCTAGTAGTTTTATTCAACTTGCGATAATCCATACAAACCATCCAACTTGTCATAGTCCTGGTTGGGATTAATTCGTTGTTCTCATTGGTTATCACAGTCATTCCACCTTTCTTTGGTACACATTGTGCCAGGCTTACCCATGTGTTGTCCAAAATAGGGTGGATAATACTGGCATCAATCCATTTGATGATTTCTTTTCTCACTACCTCCCTCATAGCGTGGTTAATCCTTCGTTGAGCCTCAATGCTAGGTTTGTGATCGTCCTCCAAAAGGATTTTGTGCATGCATACCGCTGGGCTTATTCTCTTCAAATAGGCAATTGTCCACCCTATTGCCTTCTTGTGTAGCTTAATCATGTTAATCAATCTTTGTTCCTGCTCATGTTGCAGCTTAGAGGAAATAATTATAGGCAATATATCATTGTGTCCTAAATAAACATATTTCAATTGTCCTGACAATGGTTTCATCTCAAGGACTGGTGGTTGCTCGATCTTTGTCTCTTCAGCTTCATCTTGTTCCCCAATCTTTGTCTCTTTAGCTTCTTCAGAATCTGACAAGTCATTGCCGAGGTAGTTGTCAGGGCAATGGTCCAAGCGATTGCCGAGGCAATGACCAGAATCATTGTTGAGGCAATGCTTGCCTACGCATGGTGCATCTATGTCAAATTTGAATTCAGTGGTTGCTTGAACCATTTGACATTTTTATTGATCGTCAGCACGTTTTAGGGTCTGGAAAACATTGAGCTTGACTTGTTGGTCATTTACCCTCATGGTTAGCTCTCCTTTTTCCACTTCAGTCAAGGACCTTCCATGCCTAGGAATGGTCTCCCGAGTATAATAGGTGCATGCTCATCTGCTTCACAATCCAAAACAAGGAAGTCAACATGAAAAATAAAATTATCTACTCTTACAAATATGTCTTCAACTTTTCCTTCTGGTTGCACATATGAACGATCGGCCAGTTGGAGCATGACTGTGCTGGGTCTAGCCTTTCCAATTCCTAATTTCTAGAAAACGAATTTGGGCATTAAGTTTATGCTTGCTCCTAAGTCACACAATGCCTTCCCAACATAATGATTCCCGATTGCACATGGTATCGTGAAGCTCCTAGGATCCTTAAGTTTAGGCAGTGTCCGGTTCTGTAGCATGGCCATACATCCTTCTGTCACAGCAACAATTTCGAACTCTCCAATCCTTGTTCGCTTAGAGACAATGTCTTTCAGGAACTTGGAATAATTTGGCATTTTCTCAATTGCTTCTAGCAAGGGCAAGTTGATGTGGACTTGCTTCAAGATGTCCAGGAACTTCTTGAATTGGTACTCTTGCTTCTGCCATTTCAGCCTTTGTGGGAACGATGGTGGAAGTCGAATGTCTTCGAACCGTTCCTTGCATGGAAATTTGATCTGGGGTATGGAATCTGGTTGTTCAGCAGCGTTCTGGTTTTCCTTAGTATCCTTTCCAAGCTTTGTCGTGACAGTGTGGTTTGGAATTGCCGAGGAAGAAAGATCAGGTCTTCCCGAGGTATCGGGGTCAGGCATTGCCGATGCATTGTGGTCAGGCATTGCCGCGGCAATGAGCTCCTTCAATTTGGTCTCCTCCTTTTCATTATCCCGGGGTTCCTTGAGCTGCTTCCACTCCTTGTGCAGATTGCTTTGCACAGTTTATGAGTTACTTCCTTGGCGACTTCAGTATTGCTTGGCAACCTCCCAAGTGTCTGGTGTTTAGGATCTGGGCAAATTGCCCCACTTGGGTCTCTAGTGACTTCATGGTTGCTTCGTGGTTCTGCATTCTCATCTCAGTCATGTCTATAAAAGCATCAGTTTTCTTTATAAATCTATCATTACTAGCCATATAAGCGCTAGTTTGTGACATGAAAGCCTTTAAGGACTATTCCAAGGAACTAGGTGGCATTCGTTGTTGTTGCGGCAATTGTTGCTGCGGCAATGTCTGCTGGAATCCTGACGCTGGAGTGTTCTGGTTGAGGACATTATTTGGGTTGCTCTAGGAGAAGTTCGAGTGTTTCTTCCAAGTCGTATTGTAAGTGTTGGACATCAAGTTGTTCATTCGATTGTAATTTCCAACATAAAAGCTTGACTCTGGATTCTGTGGACATTCAGAAGGATCGTGGTTACCATTACATAAATTATATAAAGAACCAACTACCTGGACCTCCTGCGTGTTGCTTGGTTGTTGCATGTTTTTCACCAAATTGGTTAAATTAGCCAATTGTGAAAGAATTGAATATGATGACTCAAGCTCATTTATGGTGGCATGGCGTCTGACTCCTCCTCTTCTGGCAGTTGGGAATTGATAGTCATTTTTAGCCAGCCTATTTAGGATCTCTATTGCTTCCTCCAGTGGCTTATCTAGGAGTATGCCATTTGCCGTGGCATCAAGCACCATCCTTGTTGGGTTGTTGACTACATTGTAAAACATTGTCACCTGCGTTCATAATGGGAATCCGTGTAAGGGGCATTTATGTAACATCTCTTTGTACCGCTCTCAAGCCTCGTACATGGATTCATCATCTGCCTGCCGAAAAGAAGTAATTTCATTACGTAACTTATCAGTTAAATTTGTAGGATAAAATCTAGCAAGGAAATCAGGACATAAGTCATTCCAGGAATCTATAGATCCGGCTAGAATGCTATTTAACCAGGTTTTTTCCCTATTCCTCAGTGAATAGGGAAACAATTTCAGCCTCAAAATATCCTCGTGGACTCCTTGTATTTTGAATGAAATGCAAATTTCCAAGAAGGATTTGAGGTGTTATCTAGCATCTTCAGTTGCTGAGCCGCCAAATTGACCAATGTTATTGATCATGTTGAACATTACGAGCTTAAATTCAAAGTGGGCAACTTCGATTGGACTTGTGACAATTCCTGGATTCAGTCTGTTGAGATCTTCTTCTAAGTAATCTCGGACGGTTAGGTTTGTTTCTTGAGGAATTTGAGGTGGCTAAAGTATTCCGTCTCCTGCCGCGACATTCTCATTGCCTTTGGCATTCTGATTGCGAATTACATGTGCCATTGCTCCTTTCAGTTTTTGTCTATGTTTTCGATAGGTGCGTTCAATCTTCGGATCAAGTGGGTAGTCTAGAGCGGTTGGATTTGCCCTGGTCATACACCAATGCAAAACCCAATTTTGTTAGTTCCTTGTGAGACTGAACAATAAGACGTAAAAATTAAAAAAAATGCAACAAATAAAGGGGCGAGTATTGAGTGAATAGAGTGTCAAAAACTTGTTGCGTGTGTAAAGTGCCCTGCAATTGTGCAACTCTACAAGTCTCAAGTAATAAAGGGATGAGTATTGAGTATCGTCTCCACAAGGATTGGTGTGACTTCCAAGGTTTACTGTGTCACACTGAAAAGAAATAAAAGTAAAGAACACATGTGATTTGATTGGGTTTTTAGAATAATCTAATAAACAAAAAGTAAAATAAGCTAGTAAATTAAAGAGTTGAGTAATCAAGATGAGAGAATGGGCAAGATTATATTGTGTCGTAGTGTGGAAATCAATTGGAACTGTCTCCGTTTTTTAATGCAACAAACACTGAATTGCCTCGGCAATGACCAAAGCTACTGCCGCAGCAATGGATTAAGTATCTGCCTCGACAAACCCTTGCTTGGGCAGCAACCAACAATGTCAAGGTTCGGCAAAGCGTCCTTCAGTGGCTCCTCCTTTTCCCTAAGTCGAAATATTGCTGATGTGCAGGCCTTGATAATACCTCCCAGCGTGAACTAAGAATGAACACCAACCAATCATACGCTTCTTTTAGTCGTTGAAACTCGAACTTATCCCTAAACTGAGTTAATTTTCACTGATTGGGATGAAAACCATGTTTATCCGTTTCCTGAGTCTAACTCTCCCGATATTAGACAAATAGATGCAACAACAATTTCCTCTCCTGATTCAATTGCAATAAAATGTAAACACCAAGAATAAGCAAACCTTGAACTAAAATTACATTAACAAAAACTTAAACAAAATCCAATCGTTTTCTCACAACTAATAAACAATACAATCCAAACCCTAAGAAGAAATTAGAACATGTTATCGATGAAAGTTCTCTACAAAATCTCTTAACTCTCGATTGCTTGATGTCCCCAATGGCCGGCTTTGGCTTCTTATTTATGGAGGAGGTCTAGGTCAAGTCTTTCTTGAGGGGGAAGTCAAGTTAGAATTAAATACATTAAAAAAAACATCTTCTTTTAAGTATTATGTCATTCTTCCTTAAAATCCTCCCACTTGCGTGGAATCTTCTCTTAACCTTCCTTCGGCGTTTTCATGATCTTCCCGCTGTCCGATCATTATTCAAAGTACATAGAAAAATTCAGCTTTTCATGCCCTTCAAAACGCATACCACTTTGCATATTTTATCCCTTGTTGATTGTGTCTGGACATTGCCTCGGCAGTGGCTTGGCTATTGCATCGGTAATGGTCTGTCTGTCTTTTCCGCTCAGTAGGGCTCCATCTCATTGTTCAGCTTCCTTCAGTAGAAACTGACATCTACAAATGGCTTGATCTTGACCATCGAGAGATGGTTCTGCACCGTTCCTTCCCTTCCTTCACTACCTCGGCAGTGCTTGCCCGGGCAGTGTGTAGTAAAATTTGCATAGAAACAAAACACACACCTAAGCAGTACCTTTTCCACCAAATATCTTCAGATATAAATAATCAAGTACGTCAAGTTAAAAACAGTAAATTTTGTATGAATGATTAGTAATGCATCTAAAAGAAGCTTAAGTATGACAATAATCGAGTCCTAAAGGGTCCTAAAATGAGTACTTTTATACACCTAACAAATCTTTTCCCTAAGTCCTTCGGGCCATCAGTAAATCCTTCAGACATGATGATAAGTCCTTCGGGCATGATGTTACGACCTTCGAGCCATCAGTAAGTCTTTCGGGCATGATGTCAAGCTTTCTTTTTGATGTCGAAGATGAGTACAAATCGAGGCATTTAAAAGTTTGAAGCTTGAAAGAATTGGCCGAGGAAGAGTGGAAAGTTCCAAAAGAACCCGTGATTTCAGAGCCGAGGATAGACAAGGAAGTATGACAAAAATGAGTGCTTTTGATATTTGCTTTGTTCACGTTTAACAAGAACGAGCAAAGCGGGGCAACTGTAATCACTCATTTTTGACCGACCATGGATATAGATGTTTAATACTATTAAATATATATGTTATATATTTCTGGCATACAAATATATAAAGTGTATATGTGTATATTTATATATATTATATATGTGTTTCTTATATGTATGTATGTATATTATTATTATTATTATTATTATTATTATTAATAATATTATTGTTGTTGTTGTTGTTGTTGTTATGGGCTGTGATATAAAAATAAATAGATCAAATCATAATAGAAAACCCATTTATATTAAAATACCCAAGTCCATTACATTTTAAACTCAATATAATACAAGGCTCATTTGGCTCAGATCCAATAATAACACAAGAAACCCTAATCTAATTCCCTTATCTATGTGCAGCTACACCAAATCCTTTGGATCAAGATTTGATCCAACGGCCGAGATCAAAGTGTTGGGTCACGTCGGCACGCCTCGTGGCGCAGCGGAAAAAATAATCCGACGTAATCCAGCCAAGATCCATGTATAGGAACGAATCCGGGGAGAAAAAATGAAGAGTTACCTTTTAAAACTCTGGAAACTGGAAAACCGACGGTATGTCGGAATAACCACGTCAAGTAAAACCGGAATCGTCATAGGTTTGCAATGACCTCTACGGAGTCCACCCGAACAAAACGAACAAAGTTTCTGCCTCCCTAACACTTAGGGATAAATTTCGACAGGTTTGAACACTTTCCAGGGAGAAGTCGAAATCCCTCCAGGGATTCCTGAGGGAGTCTGAAATCGACCAGGAGTTCAACCGGGACTTGCAATCGAGCAAGGGAACCTTCAGGGATTTGCTAGGGGGCAAGTAGAACACCAGAAAAATATCGAACAGCTTCTCAGAGAGCTTTCTGGGATATGTCGAATTCTAGTAGGGAATCCCTAGGGGTGTTGTCGAAATCTTCAAGAGGAGGAAGAGGGATGATTTGGTTGCTAGCCCTTGTCCCTTTAAATAGTATTCAGAGACTTAATTCTAGTTGAATTCCTTAAATCCAAGTTCAACCAAAATTCATAGAATCTAATTCTACTTGAAATTTGTTTATATTAAATATACATTATATTTAATAATATTAAATGAAATATATATATATTTAATTATGTAGAATCTTATTCTTCATAAAACATGGATTTAAATATACATTATATTTAATCCAAATATATATATTTTTATTATATAGAATCTCATTCTATCTTTACTTGGATTTAAATATATTTAAATATATGTTTTTAATTATGTGGAATCTAATTCTACATAAACTATGAATTAAATATACATTATATAAATTCCAAATATATATTTAAATTTCTAGAATCTTATTCTATAATATTTAAGTCTCTAAATATTTTCCATACTCTAAATAATATTTGATAAATACAATATTTATCCAATATTATTCCCATTTAAGGGAGTTGCCGATTTCCCTTATCCCATAGGGGATTTTCGGCAACCTCCCTAAAATAGGGAGTATGGTTTCCAATTTTTGTTCATTTCATTCGAAGTGTGTGACCCTTGTAGGTTCATGCAACGTTATCAGCAAAATTAGAACTGTTCTAATTTTACAAACAATGAGTGGCATATAGCAATACATCATTGATACCTAAGTTGCATGAAGTCATGGTTTGACTTTCCTAATTCCTGAATAAACTTCTTTTATGTATTTCATCCTTTTGTCCTTTATATCTTAGATGAACACAAGTCATGGGTTAGTCACACTTGCGTTGTCCATCTAGTGTTTCTTGATGTCTTGAGTAGATTATGATAAACGAATCTGTATGATATCTCATATCATAATATTCGAGCATGGCCATGCATTTTCTAATCTCACTCAATCAAGTGGCCGAAGATATTTCTCCCATTATGTAGGAGGGACAAATCCTTTCTTGATCAACCATATTTCACTACATAGGTCATCATGTAACCCCCTTAACCCGGCCTAGACGGTTGACCCGAATTAAGAAAGTCACACGGGGAAAACCAAAGTCAACCCGAAAGTCAACCTTGATTAACGACCCTTTTTTTTTTCTTTTAAAACTTGTCTAGATGCATATTAAGCCTTAGATATGATCATACAACAGCATACTCAAAGATCATAAACATCAGAGATCAAACAGGGACCTAATTGAACAATTTACAACTTTAGGGACCAAATGTAAATTCTGATAATTATAAGGACTTAACCCAAATTGAAGTTACCAACTTGAAATTAATCAGGTTTCATGCTTCTCTGTGAAATTTCAGCTCAAAAGGACTTCCCAAACTCATACAATTGCACAAACAAGATTCAGGACCAAAATGCAAACATTTCAAAACATTTAACTGCCAATGTCAGCCCCCAACGGTCACCCGTTCCGAAACGGGAGACAGCCCGTTTCGAAACACGGGGCCGTTCCGCAACGCGTACCGAAACGGGGGTCGAGCAGTAGCCTTTCCGTTTCGGAACGGTCCCTCCCGTTTCGGACGCCTGGGCTTGTTTAAGTCACCCGTTCCGAAACGGTAGGTGCTGTTCCGAAACACCCTGCACAGATTGCCCAAAAATGCATACTTAAACATGCAATTGACCAACCAATCATGCTCCAAATGCCACCAAACTTTGCCAACATGCAATTCAACATATATGAGACATACTTGCATCAACAATTAATCAAAACATCCACATATATGAAAAGCCCCAAATCTATAGGCATGCTTCCTACACAAGCAACCATTCAAGCATAAACTTCCAATTCAAGCATATAAAGGTCAACCACAAAAACCAGCATTCTCAACAACATTCAACATACTTAGGGAGTTCAAAACATCTCCCAAAACATACACATGGGTCCCCCATTGCCAAATTACCAAAAGCTAAATGTACTTAAGAAAACCTTCCATACTTTGAGCTTTACTACCACTTGAATGCTTGCCTTCCTTGCTGCCCTCAAAGTACTTTAATGCTCTGCAATATTGATTTGAGAAAACAAAGAGAGCGTAAGCAAAAGCTTAGTGAGGAATGCTCAATAAAACCATCCAATAATGCATTTATAAAACACTTTATAAATCATGCTTCAAATCATCATTTACACATGCTCAAAAGCATACTTTAACAAGCATCTCATGCTTCATTTCATTACATGTCATATTGGCCACAAGTGATACATTTCATTTCTTTGAAAACAAGTTCATCAACTTTCACCCCAAGGACTTTTAAACACCTTGGACCCCAAGGACTTTTAAACACCTTAGCCATGGACTTTTAAACACCATGATATAAATTACCTCAAGGACTTTTAAACACCTTGACCCCAAGGACTTTTAAACACCTTGGCCTATGGACTTTTAAACACCATAGAAAGGACCACACAAGGACTTTTAAACACCTTTGTGTCCGTAACAAGAATCATCCAAGGACTTTTAACCACCTTGATGTTATTAAGTAACAAGGCTCACTCAAGGACTTTTAACCACCTTAGTGACCTCAACCTTTTCAAAACATCACTTGCCAATATACATCATTATCATCAATTTATCCACTGTTCTAAAGCATTAAACCAAGCCATATTCATCATGCATTTAAAAGCATCAAACCACATTTAATCAATGTTCAAAAACAAGGAGCTCTTACCTTGAGCTTCCTTCAACATATGGCTTACAAAAACAGCATTAACCATGCTAAATCATGCTTTCAAAACATAATTTAAAACATGCAATAAACCACATTGCACAACAATCAAATCATGGCCACCACTAGAGAGTATTTCCGAAAACTTACACTTGAGCTTAGCAAAGTTGTTTAGACTTAAACTAAGCTCCCAAGACATTGGTTTCAAAGCCGAAAACCCAATTTCACTCACCGATTCCACTTCGCCTCTTGCCGAAGCACCAAATCAAGCCTCCGGATCACCACCACTTGGATCCAAAGATGACTCCCCTATTTTAACACATTAAAACAGTAGATTAATGCATCATCATGCATTAATAGCTTCAATGAAAGCACCTAAACTCGCTGCTCTCGTCCACACTCCATTTTCGGCCACCAAACACAACCGAAAATGCATCCAAACCACTTCTCAACTAAGCCCAGCCATTAACCATCAAAACCTAACATTCTTTAACATCATTTAACATCTAAAAAGAACCTAACAACATCCTTATACCTCCAGCAACACCAGATCCACAAGATCACCTCAAAAACAACCAAGAATCATAAGCTAAACCTAGGAAATTCAACCTATCCGGGATTGCATTAATCAAAACTCAATTCCTTATCAAATTAACATTCATTAATCATCATTTTAACACCTTAAAACACTGCTTAAACAGATCCAACGAAATTTCATCAAAAACACACCAAATCTTGCATTTTAAGCCAAGATCCATTAAACAATCTTAAAAGCCATTTATAAAACATCAATTAAGGATTGAGAACTTAGGAATTTCATTAAAGAACTTGAAGTTCAGAGGAGAAGGATGTTCTTACCTCCAAACTTGAGTTTCTCCTCTTTTGGAACCAAAAAGCTTGATGAATCAAGTAGCAAATTGAGCGGTTTTGTAGATATGATGATTAGGAATCAAAAGAGAGTTGAAAGGAGAGAAATGAGTGACAAAATCAGAAGGAAATCTCTGGAGGAAAGTGTTTGGGTTGAGAGAAAATGAAAGAAAAGAGAAATTAGTTACAAAATAACCAAAATTATTTTCCCTCCACTTTTCTTTTGCTTGAAAATCAGAATTAATCATTAAAATATCTTAGAAAAATCTGGAGAAACTCCCTTTGGGTAAATAGCTCCTTAAAGATTCAAAGTTTCAATCCTTTCTAAAACAGTCACAAAACTTTCAAAAATTACATTTTGGTCACTAGCCAAAATGTCACCCTTCCGAAACTCATTTTCCAAAATTGATTTCACAGTTCACTTAAATATATTAAAAGATGATTTTAGAACATTTTTCCATATTTTTAATGCAACCCGAACTAAGCTTTCCTAAATTCACTCTCTTAGATTCGAACAGCACTTTGACCAAACCGGTCAACGCCCAAAACTTCTAAGCCCAAAACCGGGGCGTTACAACTCTCCCCCCTTAAGAAATTTCGTCCCCGAAATTTACCTGAAGGAAAGAGATAAGGAAACTGCTTCAGCATGTCTTCCTTTCGCTCCCACGTGGCTTCCTCGACACCTCGATGCTTCCACAGCACCTTCACCAACTCAATGGTCTTGCCACGAAGAACCTTGCTATCCGAATCCAGAACCTTCACCGGTTCCTCATCATAGGTCAAATCCGGATTCAAAACCACTTCCTCCAAAGGCATCACATGCGAAGGATCAGATCTATACCTCCGGAGCATAGAGACATGGAACACATCATGAATCTTCTCCAACTCCTGAGGTAACCTCAACCGATACGCAACAGGACCCACACCCTCAACCACCTCATATGGTCCAATGTACCTAGGGCTCAACTTGCCCTTCCGGCCAAACCGCATCACCTTCTTCCAAGGCGAAACCTTTAAGAACACACGGTCACCCACCGCATACTCTATCTCCTTACACTTCAAATCCGCGTAAGACTTCTGCCGATCAGAAGCAGCCTTCAACCGCTCACAAATGAGCTTTACCTTCTCTGTGGTCCCTTTCAACAAAGCCGGCATCGAAACCAACTTTTGACCAGTTTCAGCCCAACAAAGAGGAGTCCTACACTTCCTCCCATACAAAGCCTCATAAGGTGCCATCTGTATACTTGCCTGATAACTATTATTATAAGCAAACTCAACCAAAGGCAGATGCTTCTCCCAAGAACCTTGGAACTCAATCACGCAGCACCTCAACATATCCTCCAAAATCTAGATAACTCGCTCAGACTGACCATCCGACTGAGGATGATAGGATGTACTGAAATGCAACCTTGTACCCAGAGCTTGATGCAAACACTGCCAGAAACGCGATGTGAACCTCGGATCTCTATCCGACACAATCGACTTAGGCACACCATGCAGCCGCACAATCTCAGCAATGTACAGCTCTGCCAACTTATCCAAAGAAAACGTGGTATGCACAGGCAAGAAATGCGCACACTTCGTTAGGCGATCCACAATCACCCAAACAGAATTCTTCTTCGAGGGAGACAAAGGTAAACCAGATACAAAATCCATGGTAACCCGTTCCCACTTCCACTCAGGGATTTTCAACGGTTGCAACAACCCTGAAGGAAACTGATGCTCAGCCTTAACTCGCTGACATACCATACACTTGCTAACAAACTCCGCAACATCTTTCTTCAAACCCACCCAATAGTACTCATCACGAAGATCACGGTACATCTTAGTACTACCAGGGTGCATAGCAAAAGGACTACTATGACCTTCAGTCAGAATAGCACGCCTCAACTCAGCATCAGTAGGCACTACTATCCGACTCCCAAAACACAACACACCATCATCATTAAAACAGAAATCCGAAGGTCTACCCTCCGCGATATCCTGAACATGCGGCACCAAGGAATCATCCAGCAACTGCTTATCCTTGATCAACTGAACCAAAGAGGGTTTCACTTGCAACTCAGCAACAAGACCACCATCTTGCGATATGCTCAAGCTAGCAAACATAGCCCTCAGCTCAACAGCTACTTTCCTACTCAAGGCATCCGCTACAACATTAGCTTTTCCAGGATGATACTCAATCGTCAGATCATAATCCTTGAGCAACTCCAACCAACGCCGCTGCCTAAGATTCAACTCCTTCTGAGACATCAGATACCTCAAACTCTTGTGATCTGTGTACACAGTACACTTCTCACCATACAGATAATGTCTCCAGATCTTCAGAGCAAAAACCACTGCAGCCAGCTCAATATCATGCGTAGGGTAATTGCGCTCATGCACTTTCAACTGCCGCGATGCATAAGCCACCACCTTACCCTCCTGCATCAGCACACACCCCAAACCAACATAGGATGCATCACTGTAAACCACAAACTCTTTCCCTGATTCAGGCTGAATCAAGATAGGAGCTTGCGTCAAAGCCGCCTTAAGCTTCTCAAAAGCCTGCTGTCTCGCTTCCGTCCACTCATACTTAACATCCTTTTGCAACAGCTTCGTCAAAGGAGCAGCAATCTTGGAAAAACCATCCACAAACCTCCGGTAGTATCCCGCCAAACCAAGGAAACTACGGACCTCATGAACAGACTTAGGAACTTTCCAATTCATCACCGCCTCAATCTTCTGAGGATCAACACGAATCCCCTCAGCTGAGACCACATGCCCAAGAAACACCACCTCCCTTAACCAGAACTGACACTTGCTCAACTTAGCATAAAGCTGATTCTCCGACAAAGCTTGCAAAACAATCCTCAAATGCTCTTCATGCTCCTCCTCAGTACGCGAGTACACGAGGATATCATCAATGAACACCACAACAAACTTGTCCAGGTATTCATGAAACACACGATTCATCATGTCCATGAAAGCAGCAGGACCATTTGTCAACCCAAACGGCATCACAAGGAACTCATAATGCCCATACCTTGTCCTGAAAGTTGTCTTAGGCACATCCACATCCTTCACCTTCAACTGATAATACCCTGACCTCAAGTCAATCTTAGAGAACACAGTAGCTCCCCGAAATTGATCAAAGAGATCATCAATTCTTGGCAAAGGATACCGATTCTTGACAGTCAACTTGTTCAGCTGACGGTAATCAATGCACATTCTCATAGTGCCATCCTTCTTCTTCACAAACAAGACCGGTGCTCCCCAAGGTGACACACTCGGCCGGATGAAACCACGATCAAGCAACTCTTGCAACTGCGTCTTCAGCTCCTTCAGCTCCTTAGGTGCCATTCTATAGGGAGTAATGGACACAGGAGTTGTATTCTCATACAGCTCAATTCCAAACTCCACCTCGCGGTTAGGAGGTAAACCAGGCAACTCCTCAGGAAAAACACCAGGAAACTCCTTCACAACTCTGATATCTTGCACCCTCAACTCTTTAGAGCTAGGATTCATCACAAAAGCTAGATAGGCTTCGCAACCTTGCCTCAGCATCCTGCTCGCCTCCAAGGTAGACACCACATTGGCAAGAAACTTCACATTCTCACCAACCACAACAACTTTATAATCATCCGCAAGCTTAAACGAAACTCGCTTGTTTTCACAATCCACAACTGCGCGATGCTCAGCAAGCCAATCCATACCAAGGATTACATCAAAACCATAAAAGGGCAACTCCATAAGATCAACATGAAAAACATGTTCTTGAACAACCAAGGGACACCTTCTATAAAGCTTACGAGTCACAACAGTCTCACCAAAAGAACTAGTGACACGAACAACAACATCCAAAGACTCAACAGGCAAACCAAGCAATTCAGCATGCTCACGCAAAATGTATGAATGCGTAGATCCAGAATCTATCAAAGAAAGCAATGACAAGGATTGCAAAGTAAAGGTACCTGCAATCACATCCGCATCATTCCTTCCCTCACGCTGAGCATACACCCTCGCTTGGCCTCCACCTTCAGGCTGAATAGCCACAACATGGGCCACTCCACGACCACCTTCCTCTCTCCTCTGGAAATTACCACGGCCGCGCCCACGACCTCTCTGCGGTGCAGCAACAACAGGAGCACGCACCTGATCACCAGCCAACCTAGGACAATCACGCCTCAAATGGTCTGCGGATCCACAATTCCAGCACCCATTACCAGCTGCCGCAACAGGAGCTTGCACCTCTCTCACAGCACGGGGACAGTCACGTTTCATGTGACCACGTGAACCACAGATCCAACAAGCACTCGGATCAGCTCTAGCATTGCCTCCTCTAGCAGGTGCACCACCACCTCTCTTAGCTGAAGACTGATACTTCTGATCACGTCCCCTCTTGTTCCGTCCACCTCCAGAACTATACTCAGCAGCTCGCTTGCCAGCACCCTTAGCAGATAAACTCAAGTTCATCTCAACGTCCTTGGCTCGGCCCACCAACACATCAAAATCATCATACTCGGCGGCCAGCAAATACATTTTCACATCCGTCTCTAAGCCGTAACGGAACCTCTCGCACCTTGCTCGCTCATCAGGTACCAGCTCAGGTGCATACTGACTGAGTCGCACAAACTGCACTTCATACTCAGCCACACTCATGCTCCCTTGGGTAAGAGACATGAATTCACGCTTCTTCTCATCAAGATATCTCACACCAAGATATCTTCGCTTGAACACATTCTGAAAGAATGTCCAAGTCACATCAGCTTCTGCCATCCCAGCAATAGTGGTTGTCAACCACGTATACGCATCCTTCTGCAGCAAGGACACAACACAACCCAGCTTCTGCACATCAGTGCAACTCATCTGGCCCAAGATTCGCTTAGTACTCTCTAGCCAAGCTTCAGAACTCTCAGCAGACATACCCCTGAACTCAGTCCCACCAAGACTGCGCAGACGCTCCAAAGGTAGTCTGACTCCAGCATCTTCCTGATGCCCCGCTCCACGAGCCCCAGCTACTGCTGCTTGAAAAGCACCAGCAATAGCTTGCACTAACATCGTCATATCAGGCATAGCTTGCCCCTGACCAGCCCCAGGTCCAGCAGCTCCAGCACCAGCTGCAGCTCCAGCTTCCTCAGCCCCAGCACCACCACCACCAGGTGGAGGAGGAGGTAACACCGCACTACCCGTGTTTTCCTCATTCTCGTTCTCATTAGGAGCCGTAGCTCGCACATTACCTCGTAACTCTCTACGTGGTGCCATACTTTTACCATGCAATCACAACACAAATAAAACAAAGTCAGGCCCAGCAAGGTAAGCAATCCAAGTATTCAAGCTCAATTTCATTCAAAATCAACACCATTTCATTAGCTTTTATTTGGCAATGGGTACCCACAACATGCTACATCACAACATACATCTCAAATGCAACATACATGCAATTCACTCAACATGCTTCCACTCAACAAGCATACAAAGCATACACACTTAAATCATGCACACATTCATTCCCAATTACTCGAGAACCTGGCTCTGATACCACCAAATGTAACCCCCTTAACCCGGCCTAGACGGTTGACCCGAATTAAGAAAGTCACACGGGGAAAACCAAAGTCAACCCGAAAGTCAACCTTGATTAACGACCCTTTTTTTTCTTTTAAAACTTGTCTAGATGCATATTAAGCCTTAGATATGATCATACAATAGCATACTCAAAGATAATAAACATCAGAGATCAAACAGGGACCTAATTGAACAATTTACAACTTTATGGACCAAATGTAAATTCTGATAATTATAAGGACTTAACCCAAATTGAAGTTACCAACTTGAAATTAATCAGGTTTCATGCTTCTCTGTGAAATTTCAGCTCAAAAGGACTTCCCAAACTCATACAATTGCACAAACAAGATTCAGGACCAAAATGCAAACATTTCAAAACATTTAACTGCCAATGTCAGCCCCCAACGGTCACCCGTTCCGAAACGGGAGACAGCCCGTTTCGAAACACGGGGCCGTTCCGCAACGCGTACCGAAATGGGGGTCGGGCAGTAGCCTTTCCGTTTCGGAACGGTCCCTCCCGTTTCGGACGCCTGGGCTTGTTTAAGGCACCCGTTCCGAAACGGTAGGTGCTGTTCCGAAACACCCTGCACAGATTGCCCAAAAATGCATACTTAAACATGCAATTGACCAACCAATCATGCTCCAAATGCCACCAAACTTTGCCAACATGCAATTCAACATATATGAGACATACTTGCATCAACAATTCATCAAAACATCCACATATATGAAAAGCCCCAAATCTATAGGCATGCTTCCTACACAAGCAACCATTCAAGCATAAACTTCCAATTCAAGCATATAAAGGTCAACCACAAAAACCAGCATTCTCAACAACATTCAACATACTTAGGGAGTTCAAAACATCTCCCAAAACATACACATGGGTCCCCCATTGCCAAATTACCAAAAGCTAAATGTACTTAAGAAAACCTTCCATACTTTGAGCTTTACTACCACTTGAATGCTTGCCTTCCTTGCTGCCCTCAAAGTACTTTAATGCTCTGCAATATTGATTTGAGAAAACAAAGAGAGCGTAAGCAAAAGCTTAGTGAGGAATGCTCAATAAAACCATCCAATAATGCATTTATAAAACACTTTATAAATCATGCTTCAAATCATCATTTACACATGCTCAAAAGCATACTTTAACAAGCATCTCATGCTTCATTTCATTACATGTCATATTGGCCACAAGTGATACATTTCATTTCTTTGAAAACAAGTTCATCAACTTTCACCCCAAGGACTTTTAAACACCTTGGACCCCAAGGACTTTTAAACACCTTGGCCATGGACTTTTAAACACCATGATATAAATTACCTCAAGGACTTTTAAACACCTTGACCCCAAGGACTTTTAAACACCTTGGCTTATGGACTTTTAAACACCATAGAAAGGACCACACAAGGACTTTTAAACACCTTTGTGTCCGTAACAAGAATCATCCAAGGACTTTTAACCACCTTGATGTTCTTAAGTAACAAGGCTCACTCATGGACTTTTAACCACCTTAGTGACCTCAACCTTTTCAAAACATCACTTGCCAATATACATCATTATCATCAATTTATCCACTGTTCTAAAGCATTAAACCAAGCCATATTCATCATGCATTTAAAAGCATCAAACCACATTTAATCAATGTTCAAAAACAAGGAGCTCTTACCTTGAGCTTCCTTCAACATATGGCTTACAAAAACAGCATTAACCATGCTAAATCATGCTTTCAAAACATAATTTAAAACATGCAATAAACCACATTGCACAACAATCAAATCATGGCCACCACTAGAGAGTATTTCCGAAAACTTACACTTGAGCTTAGCAAAGTTGTTTAGACTTAAACTAAGCTCCCAAGACATTGGTTTCAAAGCCGAAAACCCAATTTCACTCACCGATTCCACTTCGCCTCTTGCCGAAGCACCAAATCAAGCCTCCGGATCACCACCACTTGGATCCAAAGATGACTCCCCTGTTTTAACACATTAAAACAGTAGATTAATGCATCATCATGCATTAATAGCTTCAATGAAAGCACCTAAACTCGCTGCTCTCATCCACACTCCATTTTCGGCCACCAAACACAACCGAAAATGCATCCAAACCACTTCTCAACTAAGCCCAGCCATTAACCATCAAAACCTAACATCCTTTAACATCATTTAACATCTAAAAAGAACCTAACAACATCCTTATACCTCCAGCAACACCAGATCCACAAGATCACCTCAAAAACAACCAAGAATCATAAGCTAAACCTAGGAAATTCAACCTATCCGGGATTACATTAATCAAAACTCAATTCCTTATCAAATTAACATTCATTAATCATCATTTTAACACCTTAAAACACTGCTTAAACAGATCCAACGAAATTTCATCAAAAACACACCAAATCTTGCATTTTAAGCCAAGATCCATTAAACAATCTTAAAAGCCATTTATAAAACATCAATTAAGGATTGAGAACTTAGGAATTTCATTAAAGAACTTGAAGTTCAGAGGAGAAGGATGTTCTTACCTCCAAACTTGAGTTTCTCCTCTTTTGGAACCAAAAAGCTTGATGAATCAAGTAGCAAATTGAGAGGTTTTGTAGATATGATGATTAGGAATCAAAAGAGAGTTGAAAGGAGAGAAATGAGTGACAAAATCAGAAGGAAATCTCTGGAGAGAAAGTGTTTGGGTTGAGAGAAAATGAAAGAAAAGAGAAATTAGTTACAAAATAACCAAAATTATTTTCCCTCCACTTTTCTTTTGCTTGAAAATCAGAATTAATCATTAAAATATCTTAGAAAAATCTGGAGAAACTCCCTTTGGGTAAATAGCTCCTTAAAGATTCAAAGTTTCAATCCTTTCTAAAACAGTCACAAAACTTTCAAAAATTACATTTTGGTCACTAGCCAAAATGTCACCCTTCCGAAACTCATTTTCCAAAATTGATTTCACAGTTCACTTAAATATATTAAAAGATGATTTTAGAACATTTTTCCATATTTTTAATGCAACCCGAACTAAGCTTTCCTAAATTCACTCTCTTAGATTCGAACAGCACTTTGACCAAACCGGTCAACGCCCAAAACTTCTAAGCCCAAAACCGGGGCGTTACACATCACGTATCAAATCATCAATCTTTATAATGTAGTCAGTTACGACACACGTTTGACTATGTCAAAATACGTAAATCTTTATGTTGAAATCATGTTGATCTCAAGTCTGAGGATTATACATATGTTTATCATGAGCAATGTTGTGACTGTCACATAATTACCCAGGAAACATGCTCATAGCGGGTCAATCCAGTATGTTGTTCTCTAACAAATACTTATGTGTTGATTTTGACATCTCTATGTCAATGACAACGCTTGTCATCAACCACATATTAGTCTTTATATATTATCATTGTCCATACCCGTAATAATATTCGACTAAAGATCCTATTTAACAATAATCGTATTATTGTATGGACATTATTATCCAATGGTCAGTTTGATGCACAGAAACATACCAAATGATAATAACGGCAATGTCATTACTTGATAAATCTAGTAAAATAGTATGTTTATTCAATCATCATATGATTGGTCTTTGGGCATACTCCAACACGAAGCTCGACAACCCTTTAGATGTTGCGTGAGATACACGCGCTGCTCGTTCGTCTCCGACGCGAGCGTGCAAGGCACGCCGAGGCTGATGAGATTCCATGCGCCACGTGTTCACATCTGGAGCTGCCACATCACTCAACATGCCTCATTTGAACCGTTCATCTTCAAACCATCTCAACCGTTAGATCAAAACTGATCTAACGGCCCAAAATACGCATGTGCCAAACACCGAGGCTCCTCAGATTCATCTAAACCATTCGTCTCCCCATCACCAATGGACACAATCGTCACCAGAAAATCCACCCGTCGTACATATCACAAATTAGAGAAAATATTAGAATAATAATAAGATCGGATATAAAAATCTAAGCACAGTATTTTCATTTAATGTTTATCTACTCTTGTAAACAAATGAATTGGATATATATGGTGTAATAAATTCATATTGAAATCATTTTTCAGAAAGGAAAAAAAAGAATCACAGAGGTACCATTTTCCTCTTTCTTTTTTCTTTCGCATGGCATAAATCAAAATGAAAAAGGGGGAACCGTGGTCTTTTACCTTCCTTTTCGTGTCGTCTCTGCCCGTCGTCCGGTGACAAGCCTACTGGTTTCCTCTCGAACCGCGCATGGTGAATCGGACAGTAGGTATTCAAAAAAGAATTGGTGCTTTTAAAAAAAGGAAACATATTTGTGGCTAACATCGAAACAAAAAGGGTGATTCGGGTTCAAAAAAAACTACAAAAAATAGGACTGTTTTGGTACTCGTCGGCGTCGACTAGCACGGCCAAATGTCATCGGCCTTGCGGCGGAGAAAAATAAGACAAGGGTTTGAGGGTTTCGGGAGGATTCAAATTGACTAAAAGGTCTAATTTTTACCCAAAAAATACTGATTTTTTTCACTTAACAGCATCTCTTCGGAAAAGCTGCAATAACATATCTTCTATTAAAGTGGGCAGTGTTGCGTGATTTAAGTGCAACAAAAACGGTGCAAGTATACATGTCGCAAGTAATAAAGTGACACATATCAAGTATCATCTCTATGAGGACTGGTTTGGGCCACTTTGCTTAAGTTAATGCATTATAAAGAAATAAATTAATAGTGATAATTGGTGATGAATATCAAGTAAAATAAACTAAGTGAAATAAAGTAAATAGAAAGGAGTGATCGATTTAAGAGAGTAGCTCAGTTTTCACGAGCAGTGGTGCGATTGCATAATGAATTGTCATGGCTTATGATTGTTGAGGCAATTAAATTGTTGTGGCAAATGGGTCTGGATAAATGTCGTGGCAACTAGGTCACGACATTTTCCGTGGCAACTAGGTTTGGATGAATGTCGTAGCAATTGGGTTTCCTCCTTCAATGTTCAACAAAGTGTTCTTTAATGCCATCATGATATCCCTAACCGAAGAACTGGTGTTTGCGCATGCCTTAGTGATACATCCCTGCATTAACCTTGGCTGAGCAAGAAGCGATCTTGCACTCCTCTTAGTCGCTAAAATCCGATTCTTATTCCTAAGGTGGATTATTTCCCACCAACGCTTGTCAAAATGAAATCATGTCCACTCGTTTCATGAATCTAACTCTCTTGAGCCTAGAGAAATGTATACACTCGAGTTCCTTTCCCAATTCCCTCAAGGTAAAAATCAAGATTCGAGAATGAACAAACAATGAAATTTATTGAATCAAAAACCAAAAATTGTTCATTCGTCTCTTACACCAACAAAATATGATAACCCAAGCCAAATTAAACTAGTTCATGGCTGGGTAAAAAGAAAATAGAAAGAAATAAAACCGAGACATGGATCGCACGATCCAAAGATGAAAAAGAAGAGGTTGTGAGTGAAGGATCTTGCGATTCGATCTCCCAAATCGACTCCCCCTTTAATCTGCGATTTGATCTCTATTTATAGAGTTGATCTAATCAGATTTGAGTTGAAAGGATGGAGTTTGATTTGAATTCCACTTGGAAGGATTCATCTCTTTATATTTATCTGTAGTAGCTTTTGATTTAAATCTGATATTTATCCTTTGTGATAAGGATAAGGATAAAGATAAAATATAATTCTTAAAAAATTCTGCATTTATCTCCGACTTGCCCTGGCATCCGCTCGGGAATCAGCTCGACAATTCGTACATGCACAAAATAAAGCAAAACAACATCATTTTCTACACAAAAACTAATAAAACGTGAAGCCCAGCCCAATGAGCAGAAAAACTACAAAACTATGCATGAATGACTGCAAATGCAACTAAAATGGGCCTAAGTCTAACAATAATATGTATCAAGTATCGTCTCCACATGGATTGGTTTAGGCCACTTTGCTTATGTTACTCATTATAAAAGAAATAAATTCATAATGATAATTGGTGATGAATATCAAGTAAAATAAAGTAAATAGAATAGAGTAATCGATTTAAGAGAGTAGGTCGGGTTATCACAAGCAGTGGTGCGGTTGCCGAATGAATTGTCGTGGCTTATGATTGTTGAGGCAATTAAATTTCTGTGGCAACTAGGTCTGGATAAATGTTGTGGCAACTAGGTCACGATATTTGCTGTGGCAACTGGCTTTGGATGAATGTCGTAGCAACTGGATTTTCTCATTCAATGTTCGGCGAAGTGATCTTTAATGTCTTCGTGTTATCCCTAACCGAAGAATTGGTGTTTGTGCATGCCTTGGTTTTACATCCCTGCGTTAACCTTGGGTGAGCAACAGCCGATCTTGCACTCCTCTTAGCCGCTAAAATTTGATCCTCATTCCTAAGGCATATTAGTTCCCACCAACGTTCGTTCAAATGAAAACATGTCTACTCGTTTCATGAATTTATCTCTCCCGAGCCTAGATAAATGTATACACTCGAGTTCCTTTCCCAATTCCTTCAAGGTAAAAATCATAAACCAAGAATGAATAAACAATGAAATTTATTGAATCAAAAACCAAAAACCATTCATTTGTCTCTTACAACAACAAAACCCGATAACCCAAGCCAAATTAAACTAGTTCATAGTTGGGTAAAAAGAAAATACAAAGAAATAAAACTCAGACATGGATCGCACAATCCAATAACGAAATACAAGAGGTTCTGCATGAAGGATCTTGTGATCCGATCTCCCAAATCGACTCCCCCTTTTATCTTTGATTTGATCTCTATTTATAGAGTTGAAAGGATTTATCTCTTTATATTTATATGCAACAAATTTTGAGTTAAATATGAGCTTTATCCTTCGTAATAAGGATATGGATAAAGATAAGAGATAATTCTTGAAAAATTCTGCATTTATCTCCGACTTGCCCTCGCATCTGCTCGGCAATTCGTACCTGCACAAAATAAAGCAAAACATCAACATTTTCTCCACAAAAACTAATAAAACGTGAAGCTGAGCCCAATGAGCAGAGGAACTACAAAACTATGCATGAATGACTACAAATGCAACTAAAATGGGCCTAAGTCTAACAATAATATGAGTAAAAAGGGTAAGAAAAACAATACTTTTACACACTTATCATGTAGCAATGTGCTAAAGGATCCTGTCTTTATTAGAAAGGCTTTCGAGGATCATTTTCGTGCTAGTTACAATAGCTCATGCACATTACCTATTAAGAGCTTCGAGGGTGTTTTCAATCAGCTCGTTGTTGCTTCTACTAACAGACTTTTACAATAGCTCCATTTACTTCAGAAGAAACACTACAGCAAAGTTGTTCTTTAGTAGCAAATTTTGTGGCATTTTTTAATGAAACACCACTAAAATTATGCATATTGAGGCATTTGCAAGAAAAACACCATAAAGAGACATATCATGGCGTTTGTAAGATAAACGCCCTAAAGCTAAACATATTGCGGCATTTGTGGCAAAAACGCCGGCTAAGAACATGCAATACTGGCATTTTAGTTTAAAAACTCCACAATAGGTTGCCTCTAGTTGCGTTTACGTTCAAACGCCGCAATGTGCTATAACCAAAACACAAAAACTGATGTCGTTTTGACCCCTCACTCACTTAACACTTAGCCTCTATTGAAACTCATCCTCTTTTCCCCAAATTGAACCCTATTTTCCCCAAATTAACTCAACCAATTGCCTCACCATCCAACTCCATCTCCTTTTCGTCTCGTTGGCCGTCCAACACCATCTCCTCGTCGTCTCGTCGGCCGTCCAACATCGTCTCCTCGCCAGTCGTCTAATGTTGGCTATAGCAGGTAAGTCCCTTCTTTCGGCATAGCACAACACGTTCCACCATTAAAAAGAACAGGAAAGAAAATTGGAATTTTAGATATTAATTTTAATCTTAGCTTTGATGATTGTGGCTCTGTTTATGTGACAACTCTGACACGAGTCTCTAAGTAATTAAAACTAAGTTGCTGCTAAGCAATAAGCATATGTTTCTTTAGTAAATGCTAACATCTTCAATCGAAAGAAAATAAAAATAGTTAATAAAAAACCACATGGTTGCAGACCAAATCATGATATCGTACTCTGCATATCCTGCTGTAAGAAACTCATGAAGATCTGCAAAAAGATGCCTTCACCATTAGCTCCTATCGAAACATACCAACCAGAATTTTAAATAAAACAACAATAGACTTACAAGGTCGCATGAGTTGAAGTGGATTCTTAGCTGTCGATCGATGATCAAATAAAGTATAGTATATATCCAAAACAAGCAGTTTCTTTCCTTTATGACATGGAGTTTTTAGTTCAATCTAGATGTAAAACACGGCAAGAAAATCTCATCAACAAATTGTATGCAAGGAGTTTTTAAAAAGGAACAACATCAACTAACCCATAGAAAAATGCAGAGAAATGATATCAGCTTAAAGAGTTCCTAACTATGACATTACTTGGTCTTGAGTAATACAAACGAGCAATCGACAATAAGAGGGTTATACTAAACCCTCAGCAAAATCAAATCTAACAATGTCCAATATTTAATTTAATTTAATTTTAAAAGTTTGGAATTTTGGAAACTAACCAATTTTCTTTCATGTTCTTTTTGTTGCCACTTTGGTAATGCTTATCATTATTTTATTTCTTAGCGGCTCATTTACCTCTCTTAATAGTTTGGCAATTCTTATCTCCATTATCTCAACTTTTCTTGAAGTAAACTAAAGAAGATAACTTTCCCCAACATGTAACTTTCTCTTGAAATTCCATAATTGGTAATGTAATAGTTACATCTCTTTTCATCCTTCAAGTATGACTAATAGGTAGTTTATGTAATTGAATTATCTTTGACTTAATTGGTAATATAATAGTTACATCTCTTTTCATCCTTCAAGTATGACTGATAGGTAGTTTATATCTTTAATTTGGATATGACAGAAATTGAAAATGCATAGGAGTTGGATGAATTTGCCAAGGGTAAACGCCGACTATCGAAATGGAGTAGAATGTTTTTTAAATTTAGCTTTTGCAAATGCAAGCCAAGAAAATATGATTCTTTGCCCCTGTAAGAATTGTGTTAACATTAATTGGCACATTCGTGAAGTTGTACACGAACATCTAGTCATTTTTGGTTTTGTTTCGGGTTATAGAAAATGGGTATTCCATGGATAGTTGACATCTCGTACAGCTTCTTCCACGAGTAATCCACCTTTTCATCATAATTCTCATCGTGGATCTCTTAGAGAAGATGACATGGAGGGTATGTTGCGAGATGCATTTAATATGCACGATTATCATCAGTCTATTAGAGAAGATTGTGATATTAGTGTTACTGATTTCACCGAGATGGGAAGAAGTGGATGTGATGAAGAGCCAAATGGAGAAGCGTCAAAGTTTTACAATTTGCTTAATGAAATGAATGAACCATTTTATGAGGGATCAAAATATTCAAAACTCTTCTTTTGCATTCTCCTTTTCCATTTAAAATGCTTGGGAGGGTGGACTGGTAACACTTTTACGCAATTATTAGAGTTTTTGAGTGAAATTTTTCCTTTTGCAAAAATTCCTCAATCCGGCAAAGATATGAAAAAAATGATAAACGAATTGGGGCTTGGTTATGAGAAAATTCATAGTTGTCCGAATGATTACATGTTGTATTGGGGTGATAGAAAAAACCAAGAGTCCTGTCATGTATGCGGTAAATCTCAGTGGATGAGTGGGGACATAGAAAATGTGAGTGAAGACGAAGTTGCAACACGAGCAAGAAAGAAGCCAATAAAGATTCTGCGATATTTTCCTATAATACACAGGCTTCAAAGACTTTTTATGTCTTCAAAGACTGTTGAGTCTATGAGGTGGCATCACGATGGACGAACAGATGATGGATTATTAAGGCATCCTGCAGATTCTTTAGCTTGGAAGACATTTGACCAAAAATTTCCAAGTTTTGCAGGAGACCCTCATAATGTTAGGCTCTGTCTTGCATCTAATGGGTTTAATCCTTTTAAAATGATGAGTACTTCATACAATACTTGGCATGTTATACTTGTTCCCTACAATTTGCCTCCATGGATTTGCATGAAACAATCATCATTTATTTTATCCATGATAATCTCAGGTTATAAAGGTCTAGGGAATGATATTGACATCTACATGCAACCTCTTATTGAGGAGTTGAAACAATTATGGGCGGGTGTTGAAACATATGATGTGTTGAAGAATGAGAACTTTAATTTGCGTGCAGCTTTATTGTGGACTATTAATGATTTTCCCGCTTATGCAAATTTATCTGGGTGGAGTACCAAAGGCTGTTATGCTTGTCCTAGTTGCGCTGCACAGACATACTCTAAGTGGTTGTATAATGGAAAGAAGTTCTCTTACATGGGACACCGTCAGTGGTTAGATGAAAATCATAGATTTAGATATCAAAAGAATATGTTTGATGGTATTGAAGAGTTTAGAAAAGCTACTAAACAAACAATCGGGTCTGATATCTTGTTGATGTTGAAACATATCAAGTTCACTTATGGAAAAACGAACCAACCACAAAACCCACGATCAAAGAAGTAGACAAAAGAGGTGTATGACCGTTAGTTTGAGCAACATAGTGATGATGACTCTGATGAAAAGGATAATCCAAATGAGGCGGAGTTGTGGAAAAAGAGAAGTATTTTCTTCAAGTTGCCTTACTAGAAGCATAACATTTTGAGACATAATCTTGATGTAATGCAAACTGAGAAGAATGTTTGTGAGAACATTATTGGGACCATCCTCAACGTCGATGGAAAATCTAAAGACAATCTAAAGTGTCAACTTGACTTAGTTGACATGGGAATTCGACATGATCTTTGTAGAACTAAGTGTTTTGATATAATATTTGAAAAATGTTTTGGACTAAATTGAAAAAGAATTTAAAATGTGTTTTTATTCAAAAACAACTTGAAAACATGTTTAAGGGATTTTACAAGGCTTTGGAACAAATTAAAGTATATTTAAAGTAGTCAAAACCTAAAACTTCAGGTACCCATACCGATACGGTATTGGACCGTACCGATACGCCTTATGGTTTCAACTACATGAGATTTCCAGTAGCCAAAACTCGTACCGATCGCTTAGCCGTATCGATACAGTGTGTTTTGAAATAGCCCAACGGCTAGTCGCGTACCGATATGGGTGTATCGCGTACCGATACGCCTAACTACCCCAACGGTTATTTTCCCAACGGTCTTTAATTTGCAGGACCGTACCGATACGCTAGGTAAGCGTATCGATACGCTTCAGCTGAAGAAGCCCAACGGCTAATTCCTTATCGGGACCGTATCGATACAGTTTGAAGAGTATCGATACGCTAAGTTGCAGAACTGCATTTATGGTGGGGAATAAAGGCTCCAACGGCTCCAATTCAATCCCAACTGCTAGTAACGGCTACAAACTCATCAAGGAGTATAAAAGGGACCTCCAAGCATCGTGTAATGGTTAATGCTTCAATTGTTACAACATTATGATGTCAAAATTTTTCTAGAGCTTAAATTGTATATTTCTTGCTTAGACAACATTTGTGAGCTTAACATTGTTAAATTTGCTCAAGTGTTTAGGTTTTGGGTGAGTGCTTAGTATTGCAAACACATACCTATTAGAGGGATTTCTAGTTTTCTAAGTCTTTCTCTTGTAAGAGAGTGTTTGATCAAGCTTTGGGTAGAAAGCTTGATCGTTGTAACGGTTTCCTCCTAATCCGAGAAAAGGGGACGAAATTCTTAGTGAATTTGTTTGGAAATCCTTAGTGGGAAGCTAAGGTAGTGGATGTAGACCTTGGTTAGTAGGTTGAACCACTATCAATCCTTGTGTAAATTGTCTATCTTTTCCTTCCCACAATTTCACCCAAATTATCTAACTTCTCCACACTTGGCGAGCAAGAACGGTTGAACGAATCGAGCCCCATAAATCTCAACAATTGGTATCAGAGCTTGGCTCAATCGAACGGGATTCACATCCTATTGAGAAGATCAAGCAAGCTCGATCATCATTTTACTCAACTGGCTCAATGGCACAATCAATCGATAAACCGCCCTTATTCGACAGAAATCACTATGCCCATTGGAAGACAAATATGAAATTCTTCTTGAAGTCAAGAGACTACAAGCTATGGGACATAGTTGAAGATGGTCCGTTCGTGCCTCAAGGAAGCAAAGCGGAATGGAGTGCCGATGATCGCAAGAAGATGGAGCTTAATTGCAAAGCCTTGCACATGCTCTTTTGTGCATTTGGCCCAACCATCTATGAGAAGATGTCTTCTTGTGAGAGTGCCAAGGAGGTATGAGACAAGCTTGAAGTCATATACGAAGGGACGAATGAAGTAAAAGAGACAAAATCGGGCTCCTCACCTTAGAGTATGAGAACTTCAAGATGGATCCGGAAGAGAACATCGAGAAGATGTTTGATAGGTTCTCCACTATCACAAATGGACTCAAAGGTTATGGAGAAGACATCCCGGAAGAAAAGCTTGTCTGAAAGCTCATCTACTCCCTTCCCGAGTCATGGGACTCAAAGAGGACCGCCATCATCGAAGTCAATAATCTCAAAACCTTGAAGCTTGATGAACTCATGGGGTCACTTCTCACTCACCAAATAATAAAGAAAAACAAAGAAGAGGAGAAGAAGAAGGAAGATATTTTAGCGATGGGGAAGAAGAAGATCATGGAGCTAGGCATCAATGCAAGTGTCGTTGCTCTCAAATCCTCCACATGCCATCATGTAGATTCAAGTGAGGAGGAAAGTGAAGATGAAGAGATGACCTATCTCTTCAACAAATTCACCCGGTTCATGAAGAGCGAAATGGATAAATCCAAGCATGAATCGAGGAAGAAGATGAAGGACTCCCAAAAATCCAAAAAGAAGGGATCATCTTCAAAACAAGCATATGTGGCCACATGGAGTGATGAAGACTCCACCGATGATGAATTAGCCCACCTATGCTTGATGGCCTTCAATGAGGGGGAGGTAACTTCTAACTCATCTATTTCAAATTCATATACATTTGATGAGTTGCAAGATGCCTATGATGATTTGCTTTTGGAATTCAAGGAATCATTTTCAAAGAACAAAAAGTTGATTTCAAAAATAAAATTGAAAATGATTTGCTTTCCAAAACAAATCTTGAACTTGAAGCAAAATTGAAAGATTTTGAACAAAAATGTTTTGATTTACAAAATTTGCTTCCTAAAGTTCAAAAAGAAAAAGATTTGATTTCCAATGAACTTGAAAAGAAAAATAGTTTTGGAAAATCAATTTTTTATGTAAGACAGTCTAGTGCCCCTAGATTTGTGAATGGTAAATGTTTTAGAAGTGTTTGGGTCCAAAAAGGACTAACCACGTCAACTAAAAAGGATGAAATTGAAAAATGGATTCCTAAGGGGACTAAATTTTATGCTACTAATGTATATGATCCAAAGCAATTTGGATACCAAAAATTATTTGATTGTCTTTTGCTAGGTGTGATGGAGAGTGATCAACAAGTCAAAAATTAAGGGGGAGCTCCATGCACACAAAGGAAGAACACTTGAAGAAGGAAGGCTTCACATCCTCCCTTGAGTTCAAGTGTGGTAAAAATCTAGTTGTTTTTGTTCTTATTTGATTTATTTTCATTTATGTCAACTAGATAATCATATATGTTGAACTAACATTCTTATGATGCTTTGAGTAAGGGGGAGCCAATTTTTAAACCAAAATTTTTAAGTGTGTCAAAATTTCTTTTTACCTCCTAAGTTATTTTGAGCTCAATGTCTTTTTAATTTCTTTTTTATATAACAAAAAGGGGGAGAAATAGTTTGAAAATTTGAGTTTTCAAGTTTTTCAAGAGAATAAGGGGGAGCCTTAACAAATTTAAATTTTAAAGTCTCTTATTCAATTTTATAAATACAAAGGGGGAGAGAATCCCAAACAAATTTTCAAGTTGGTTTTATTATATCAAAAAGGGGGAGATTTTAGAATTAAGTGTTTTGATATAATATTTGGAACATATTTTGGACTAAATTGAAAAGAATTTAAAATGTGTTTTTAGTCAAAAACAACTTGAAAACATGTTTAAGGGTTTTTACAAGGCTTTGGAACAAATTAAAGTACATTTAAAGTAGTCGAAACCTAGAACTTCAGGTACCCGTACCGATACGCCTTAGGGTTTCAACTACATGAGATTTCCAGTAGCCAAAACTCGTACCGATATGCTTAGCCGTATAGATACGGTGTGTTTTGAAATAGCCAAACGGCTAGTTGTGTACCGATACATGTATATCGCGTACCGATACGCCTAACTACCCCAACGGTTATTTTCCCAATGGTCTTTAATTTGTAGGACAATACCGATACGCTAGGTAAGCGTATCGATACGCTTCAGCTGAAGAAGCCCAACGGCTAATTCCTTATCGGGACCGTATCGATACAGTTTGAAGAGTATCGATAGGCCAAGCTGCAGAACTGCATTTATGGTGGGAAATAAAGGCTCTAACGGCTCCAATTCAATCCCAACGGCTAGGAACGGCTACAAACTCATCAAGGAGTATAAAAGGGACCTCCAAGCATCTTTTAATGGTTAATGCTTCAATTGTTACAACATTATTATGTCAAAATTTGTCTAGAGCTTAAATTGTATATTTCTTGCTTAGACAACACTTGTGAGCTTAACATTGTTAAATTTGCTCAAGTGTTTAGGTTTTGGGTGAGTGTTTAGTATTGCAAACACGTACCTATTAGAGGGATTTATAGTTTGCTAAGTCTTTCTCTTGTAAGAGAGTGTTTGATCAAGCTTTGGGTAGAAAGCTTGATCGTTGTACCTGTTTCCTCCTAATCCGAGAAAAGGGGACGAAATTCTTAGTGAATTTGTTTGGAAATCCTTAGTGGGAAGCTAAGGTAGTGGATGTAGACCTCGGTTAGAAGGTTGAACCACTATAAATCCTTGTGTAAATTGTCTATCTTTTCCTTCCCACAATTTCACCCAAATTATCCAACTTCTCCACACTTGGCGAGCAAGAACGGTTGAACGAATCGAGCCCCCTAAATCTCAACAATCTTCATCCTCAATAACTTCGTAATGGAAAATTTTCGTTACCGCCTTCTATTTTTACGGTGTCAAAGAAAGAAAAAGAAGTATTTTGCATTGTGTTGAAAGATATAAAGGTCCCAGATGGGTATACATCAAATATATCTCGATATGTTAGTGTTAAAGATCGAAGACTCTATTCTCTAAAGTCACATGATTATCACATATTGATGCAAGATTTAATGTCAGTTGCATTACGCGGTTGTATGTCAACTGAGGTGGCATCTTGTATTATTGAACTTTCTAATGTAATGAAAGCTGTTTGTGGGAAAGTTTTGATGGTTGAAGAACTTGAGAAACTACAAGATCGAGTCAACTTGACTTTATGCAACATGGAGAATACATTTCCACCTTCATTCTTTACAATTATGTTGCACTTGTTGGTTCATCTCCCTCACGAAGCTAAAGTTGGTGGACCAGTTTTCTATCGGTGGATATATCCTATTGGGAGGTACAAATTGTTTAACATATATTTACACCATTGAATAATTCATTTAATTACAACTACATATATAATGTTCTGTTTATTACGGTTTAGGTTCTTGTGCAAGTTGAAGTCTTGTTGTCATAATAAGCGTTATCCAAAAGGATCAATTGCTGAAGGGTATTTAGTAGAGGAATGTTTGACTTTTTGCTCTAGATATTTGGAAGATGTTGAAACGAGATTCAATAGACCAAATAGAAATGAAGTGTGCATCAATAATAACTTAGCTGAGACTTATTTGTTTCAATGTTTTGGTGAACCACTCGGCAAAGTTGAAATTGCATGGTTAGATGACAAGTGTTGGGTACAAGCACATCGATATGTTCTTTTCCATCATGACTCAACAGAGCCCTTATGGACGTAAGTTTATATAAATTCTAATGTATTCACTTCATCTTTTATATTACTCATTCTTTAACCACGTAGCTTACTTTGTAGTGAATTTAAAGAAGAGCTACAATCTCAAGTACGCTCTTGAAGATTACATCAAAGAGAAATTCATAAGTTGTTCATAGAAAATTTCCATGATTGGTTAGCGAAGATGTTAAGCAACTGAATCTTTGTACTACATGTACCTAATAACTTTTCTTCCTTTACTACATCAATATAAATGATAACTTATTCACCTTTTACGTGTAATAGGTTTGGTGTGGGAGAGAAGTTAGTGGAGAGGTTAAGTGGCTTTCTCAAGGTCCAAATAGAATTGTTAAAAGATATAATGCCTTTCTCATTAACGGGTTTAGGTTCCACACAAAATCTCGAGAAAGATTAAGGAGGACACAAAATTGTGGAGAAGTTGTAACTTCTTCAACTACAAGTTATGCTAGTGCTAGGGACAATCATCCTGTGGTGGGAGATGTAGAATATTATGGAATTCTTACAGAAATTATTGAGTTGAATTATTATGGCAAACATAAAGTTGGGTTATTTCATTGTGACTGGGCTGATGTAAATACGACTCGAGGCATTAGAAGATATCAATTTGGTTTTTCAATGGTGAACTTCTCTCGGTTAATTCACACAGGTCACCAATTGATGGACGAACCATATGTATTTCCTTCTCAAGTCAAACAAGTTTTCTATTGCCATGATCTAACGAAAGAGGGTTGGTATGTTGTACTCTGTAACACTCCTAGAGACTTGATAGACATCGGGGATGGAAATAGAAATGACATTGAAATAAGATCAAAAACTCTGCCTTTTGCAGTACAAAATTTAGATAGAACAATCCCTAGTTCTAGTTCACAATTCCAATGGGTTCGGGAAGACTGGATGAAGATTTTAATGAAAACTAACTGCATAACAATGTAGTAAGTTTTATATCTTAACTTATAAATTTATAATAGTATTGTTGTCTCTAGTTACTAAAATTGTCTTTTGTTTACTGTAGATACTATGCCTAGAAGGAAATTAAGTGATCTGCAGATAGTTCAAGTACCGAGAGAGGAGGAAGAAACAAATGATAATGATTTGTCTAGTGTTGGATCCTCACAAGTTCTGGAGACAGTTGAAAATATAGAGATTGATGGTAATGTTCAACACTTTATTTAAATGCTAGTTGTTTGTTATTATTGACTTGATTTTAAAAAAATTATTGAATTATTTATTATATAGGTGGAAATGGTCGAAGTCGTAAGAGTAGAGGGCACACGAGTGTAACCCCCTCGACCCGGCCTGGCCGATAAACCGAACCGAATGGATCACACGGGGAATATTGAAGTAAACCGGGAAGGTTTACCTCAATAAATGACCCTTTTTTTCTTTTATCTTGTCTAGATGCAACTTAGGTTCTTATGTGTACGTACACAAGTAGCGGATAAAACACCAACATAATTGCCCTTCGATTAAAGCCGTTTAAGGCTTAGGGATCACTTTGTAACTTTATAAATTACAAGGGTTATTAGCAAATTCAAGTTACCAACTTTCAATTAGATTCATTACATGCTTCCTGGTGAAAACTCAGCTCGAAAAGACCCTTAGAACCCATCCACTTGCATACAAGGCAAACATGGACCAAAATGCAAGAAATAGAAACTCAAATGAATTCAAATTCTGAACTCAACGGTCTGGTGTTTCGGAACAGGGAGCCTCGTATCGGTACGGCCATTCTGAAACATTGATGCCCGTTCTAAAATGCGAGATCGTTCCAAAACCCCTCCAGACACGTTCTGGTACAATGGTTCACAAAGGCAAAATGTTCCGGAACGAGTCTCATCATTCCAAAACATCAAGGCCATTTCAGGCCACCGTTTTGAAACAGGTAAGGGCGTTCTGAAACGCCTTGGCATGCAATTTTCTAAAAAGCTAGTTAATTCAGTTTTCACCCTCGGGAACCATCCCGGAACATGCCCTAACATACATACAACTTAAATACTCATCAATGACCATATATACAAAGCATAAGCAACATCATAGCATCATTCTCATAAGCTACGGAACTAAAGGCATGCTTCCTAGAAGTTAAAAGCACCAAAAGACCAAATTGCATATTCAAGCACAAACCAAAGCTTAAAGGTCATTCACAAACCTAAATACGCATATCAAACTTGCACAAACACGGAAAACACTAAGGCAACTAGTTATTCACAACATCGAACGCCCCATTGCCTTTATTACACTAGTTACAAAACAAAGACTTACCTTCAATCAAAGTCTCCCTCCGATCCCCTTGCTAGTGCTGGCTACAAAGCTTAAATTGACTGCATTGATGAACAAAGAGAGCATAAGCATACAAGCTTAGTGAGGATTGCTCAAACCAAAAACATCATTGATGCACAAACCATTTTTCACTCTTTTCAAAACCATCAAGCTTCCTTTGACAAAACATGCACTTTAACCTCAAAAACATTATAATCAACATCATGTAACATGATACATATAAATCTAGCAATTAAACCATTGCTACCCATAATACAAGCCTTCCAAGCATAATCACCTTTATACTAAGCTTAAACCAAAACATGCATCTTTCAAATTATGCAATAACAACATTTTCCACAATGTTTCACTTTATTATATTGGCTCACAAGTGATAAAAAACAATCTCAAAAACATATATCGGATACACAGATTACCAAGGGTTGTCCCCCACCCTTCATACACTCTACAAGCATTTCAAGGTTCACACACAAGAGCGACCCTCCATCGTTGTGACACTCGTGGTGGAGTATTCGGTACAATCACAACCCCTCAACACCACTCATCGGTAGATGTATAATCTACTAATGAGAGACAGGACACACACAAGGTTTGCACTCGGGAGCTACCCTCAACCGTTGCAACCTTAAACAATCCTCAATCGTTAGGGTACTTGGATGGAGTATTCGGTACAATCACAACCCCTCAACATCCAAGGCGGCTGGTTTATAATGCACTCAATCCTATAGCCGGCTAAATATATCCGATTTCATTTATAAAATATTTTATACGTCACTTTCCAATATAATCCATATCACATGCATACCTCACTATTTTTACAAAGCATTCATGATAAGCCATAAGTCAAGCATTAAACCATGCTTCAAACCTCATGCTTCAAACCTCATGCATCAACACATGCATACAAGGATCACATACCTAGTGCATTCTTAAACCACATGGCATCATCAACATCATTTCACATATTCAAAACATATTTTAAAACAGTAGGTAAATGCAATTAAAACCAAGTGCAATCAAAGGTTCAAAACTAGCACAATCAGAGAGAGAAATTCACTTTACTTTCTTCCAAACTTAGTAAAACATTTCAAGCTCTTACTAAGTTCCCCAAACCTTTTCTAAAACGTTTCCACGCTGGAAAACCAAGTTCTACTCACCGACTTGCAAAACCACGCTTGCCGACGCGACTACCGATCTTCCGAAGCCTACAAAAATACTTTGTTTGTTTCCAGATTACTATCCTCTATTTTCAACACATCAAAACAGAGGTTCAATGCATTAAAATTCATCCAAAACTCCAGCACAAACAAGAAATCCCGCAGCCTTGCTCTAAAGCACCAAAATACCCATCTAAAACAACAGAAAACTCAATCGATCGACCTCTAACCTTAGCCCAGCCATTACCCAACTCATCCAACATATTTTAGGCATTACTTAACATCCAAAAAAACCTAAAATCATCATTATACCTCCAGCAACTCAAATTCCTCAAGAACACCTCAAAAACTCACCCAAAAGCACTTCAAAAACTAAGGATCTCAAGGATTTTGGGATCTATACGATTAAAACTCCACTTCAACACCAAAAATCTTTAAAAACTCATTTAACAACAATCTCAAACCAGCCCAATCAATCAAAATCCAAATATCACATTTTAAACCAATTTCTCATCAAAATTTCAAGAGTTTATCAATCTAACCACAAAACATCAATCAAAATAAGTGTAAAAAAGTCAAATATCTTTGGAATTTTATTAAAGAACTTAGATTAGAGGGATAGCATGAAAATTACCTCTAATCCTTGCTTCTCCTCTAATTAGGCAGGATTTGCTTGAAGAAACTTAAAGGAAAATGGAAGAAAACAAAAAGAAAAAAGGTAGAACTCAAAAGAGGAATTGAGAGTAAAGAAAAATCTGGAGATTTGAGAGAAAAAGAGAAGTGTTTGGCTGAAGTAAACAAAATGAAATTGATCGTGAAAACTTCTTAACCGATTAACTAACTTTATAATTAAACCAAATTAAAAGCCTTTTGTAATTTTTAATAATATTTAAAACACATGCCAAATTAGGGAAAAGGCATAATTGCCAAGTAGCTCCCTAAAGATTCTAAGGTTTTGACTCTTCTTGAAAATCATTTTTTTCCAACCTTTAAATCTTTACATTTTGGTCACTACCCAAAATGTATACTTTTGAAAACTCGTTTCGTAAAATCGATTTGACCAACCTCTTAAATATAATTTTAATGGATTTTAGGAATTTTTATCATATTTTTATCCTATCCCGAACCTCGATATCCCTAAACCATCTTTTAATGGTTCGAACAACCGACACGCGTTCCACTGGCCCGACCCGCCAAAACATCTAAGCCCAAAAACGAGGCGTTACAACTCTACCCCACTTAGCCAATTTTGTCCTCGAAATTTTGCCTGAAGGAGAAAGGCACATAACTGACTCAACCCATCCACCTTACTTTCTCACACAACCTCTTCAACTCCTCAATGCCATAATAATACTTTCACAAGCTCAATTGTCTTGCCACGAAAAACTTTGTTACTCGAATCCAAAATTCTCACCGGTTCCTCGTCACAGGATAAATCCGGATTAACTCAATTCCCTCGATTGGCATCACATGCGAAGAGTCCGATCTATACCTCCGCAACATAGATACATGCAACACACCATGAATCTTTTCCAATTCGGGAGGCGACCCCAACCGATAAGCCACATGACCAACTCGCTCCACAACCTCATAGGGTCCAATAAACCTCAGCCTAAGCTTTCCCTTACGCCCGAATCTCATCACCTTCTTCCAAGACGATACCTTAAGGAACACACGATCTCCAACTGCAAACTCAACCTCTTTACGCTTTAAATACGCGTAAGACTTCTGAGGATCTGATGCAGCCTTTAAGCTCTTACATATGAGCTTCACTTTCTCAATTGTTTTCTTGAGCAGATCTGGCAAGGAAAGAAACTTTTGCCTCGCCTCAGCCCAACAAAGAGGCATTCTACACTTCCTCCCATACAAGGTTTCACACGGTGCCATTTGTATACTCGCCTGAAAACTATTATTATAGGCAATCTCAACCAAAGGCAGATACTTTTCCCAAGAAACTTGGAAATCAACCACACATCATCGCAACATATCCTCCAGCACCTGGATAACTCGTTCCGACTGCCCATCCGACTAAGGATGATATGAAGTGCTGAAATTCAACCGCGTACCCAACGCCTGATGCAAACATTCCCAAAACCTCGCTATAAACCTCAGATCTCTATCTAACACTATGGACTTGGGCACACCGTGCAAATGTACAATCTCAGCAATATACAACTCTACCAACTTATCCAACGTATACATAGTATGCATAGCTAAGAAATGTGCACACTTCGTAAGGCGATCCCCAATCACTCACACAGAGTTCTTCTTCGACGGTGTCAAAAGCAACCCGGACACAAAATCCATCGTGATCCTTTCCTATTTCCACTATGGTATCCTCAAAGGCTGTAACAAACCAGAAGGAAACTAGTTCTCAGCCTTCACACGCTGGCAAACCATACACTCGCTTACAAAATCAGCTACATCATTTTTCAACCCCACCCAACAGTACTCATCCTTCAAGCCACGATACATCTTAGTACTACTAGAGTGCATAGAAAAAGTACTGCTATGAGCCCCAATCAAAATAGTGCGCCTCAACTCAACATCTTCCGACACCACTATTCGACTTTTGAAACATAGAACCCCATCATTATTAAAACATAAATCCGTAGTCTTACCATCGGCTATATCTAGAACATGAGGCACCAACGAATCATCCAACAACTATTTCTCCTTAATCAACAGAGTCAAAGAAGGTTTCACCTGCAACTTGGCTATCAAGCCACCATCACGCGATATACTCAAACGAGCAAAAATTGCTCACAACTCAACAACCACCTTCCTACTCAAAGCATCAGCCACAACATTTGCCTTTCCTGGATGATATTCGATGATCAGATCGTAACCCTTAAGAAACTTCAACCATCTTCGTTGCCTAAGATTCCACTCCTTTTGTGACATAAGATACTCCAAACTCTTATGGTTGGTATAATCGACAAACCTTTCACCATAAAGGTAGTGTCTCCAAAACTTCAAAGCAAAAACCACCGCCGCAAGCTCAAGATTATGCGTAAGGTAGTTGCGCTCATGCACCTTCAACTGTCTAGATGCATAAACCGCAACCTTCCCACCTTGCATCAACACACAACCCAAACCAACATATGATGCATCGCTATAGACTACAAACTCCATACACGATTCTGGTTGAATCAAGACGGGAGCTTGCGTCAAAGGTTCCTTCAACTCCTCGAAAGCTTGGTACCTAACATTTGTTCACTCAAAACGATCATTCTTTTGCCACAACCTGGCCAAAGGTACAACAATATTAGAGAAACCTTCAACAAACCTTCAGTAATATTCATCCAACCTAAGGAAACTACACACTTCCTTCACTGACTTAGGTGTCTTCCAACTCATCACCGCATCAACCTTATGTGGATCAAACCAAATCCCTTCGGCTAACACCACATGTCCAAGAAAACTGCTTCTTGGAACCAAAACTCACTCTTGCTCAGCTTAGTATAAAGTTGATTCTTCAACAGCACTTGCAACACAATTCTCAAGTGCCTATCTTGATTCTCCTTGGTACGCGAGTACAAGAGTATATCATCGATAATTACCAACACAAATGAATCCAGAAACTCATGGAACACCCTATTCATCATATCCATGAAAGCATTCGGTGCATTTGTCAAGCCAAACATCATCACCAAAAACTCATAATGGTCGTACATAGTCCAAAAAGTTGTCTTAGGTACATCCAAATCCTTACCCTTAAGCTGATAGTACCCAAACCTCAAATATATCTTCAAAAACACCGAAGCACCACGAAAATGGTCGAACAAACCATCGATCCTCGGCAAAGGGTACTTGTTCTTAATCGTCAACTTGCTTAATTTATAAACCCCAAGAATGGCGCACCCCAAGGTGAAATACTTGGATTTATAAACCCCCGATCAAGCAACTTCTGAAGTTGAGTGTTCAACCTTCAACTCCTTATGTGCCATGTGATAATGAGTAATGGACACCGGAGTCGTATTCTCATACAACCCGATACCAAACTCAACCTCTCGATTGGGTGGTTATCCGGGTAACTTTTCCAGAAAAAAACACCCAAAAACTCGCATACGGTTCGTATCTTGCACCCACACCTCCTTCGTACCCGGATTCACCACATACTAAGAAAACTCAACATCCTAATTCCAACATTCGACTCGCTTCAAGAGCTGAAATTACGTTAGACAAGAACCTCACGTTCTCGCCTACGATTACTATCTCGTAATCATCCACAAGCTTCAAAGTGACTCGCATAACATCAAAATCCAACACAGCTTGATGCTCAACCAACCAGTCCATTCCAAGAATCACACCAAACTATAAATTTGTATTTCCATCAAATCAACCAAAACGCATGACCTTGAACAAATAAAGGACATCTCCTATACAGTTTTTTTGTACCAACAGTCTCACCAAAGGAAGTAACCACTCTTACCCCCGCATCTAACACCTCCGCAACAAACATTCGAGTCACAACTTCCAAAGCAACTTACTACAACAGGTGCGAAAAACTATACCCCACTGATCTAACGTGGACAGGCTCGCCTAACATGGTCATACGATTCACCTACTTAATAGGTATCAAACGTTACTCAAGCCTCATATGGTCAGCGGACCCACAGTTCCATCATGAACTAGCTCCAGCCACAATAGCCTACACCTCACGAGCCGCACGAGGGCAATCGCTCCACAAGTGCTCCCGTGAACCACACGTTCAATTTGATAAAGGGTTATTTATGGATTCAGTCCTTAAACTTTCAAGAAATTTCATATTGATTTCCAAGTTTGATAAAAATTCTTATTTAGTCCCTCATAAAAATTAAGGTTCTAAAAATTAGGAAATTTAAAATTATGTTTCTAAATTAGGGATTTTTCGAATCGAGGGTTTACAATTTGGGCGTAATTTTTGGGGTGTTACAACAACAGCCTCGCCTCAACCCAGGCGATACTCTTAAAACATGACCATTCATACACTGGCTACCACTAAACTAGAGTTTGGAACTCACGTCCTAGCGCTTGAACTTCTTGCACGAGCTATTAAACTCAGGTTCCGCTAAAATACCTCGCTTGTGTTACCAACACGTCGAAAACAGTGTAGCCAATAAATCAACAAATATGACTTATCAAAAGACACCAGTCCATAAAGGTGCCAATACAACGATGTCTCACATCCAATTCCAATTCAAGAGCACGCATGCTCAAACTACACAATATGTACCTTAACTCAACCACAACTCACGATTTCAAACCCCAACCACAAATTCACATTTTTCATCATTCAAGTATCTAACCCACATATACTTCTCCTTTTAAACTGTTCAAAAGAACTTTTCAGAACACAACATCAGGTTCTATGCCCATAACCACAGTTGTCCACCAACTAGACACATCTCTATATAACTGTAATACAACTCATATTTATACTATGGTCATCACTACACTCCATTTGTTCCACAATCTTATTCATACAGGTCATACACTCCCTGGATAGCTCCAGTGCCAACCTTTGAGCTCAACTTCTACTCGACTTGTGTAAGCGCTAACCGCAACTCACAAACATCCACCAGCTAGTGCAGTCACATGCAACTCAGCATTAACAGTTTCACAAGCTCTAAACATCACCTATATGCCTGGCGCCATAAAATCCAACACCGTAACGCCCTGGTTTTGGCCTAGATGTTTTAGACGTTGAATCGGGACGGTCAGGAACGGTTTGAACCCTTGAGGTTGGTTTAGGAAAAACCTAGTTCGGGATGTTTTAAAAATATAGAAAAATATCTAAAAATCTTCATTTATTATATAAATGATTGTGGTGAAAACAATTTTACAAAATAAGTTTTGAAAATATTACATTTTGGTATAGTGACCATAATGCAATTTTTGCAAAAGTTGGCCAGTGACTGTTTTGTAAAGGATTGAAACTTTGAATCTTTAATAAGCTAATTTTACCATTTGTTTTCCATCAAATTTCTCTTTAATTTGGGAGCTTTTAATAATGATTTTATTAAAGAAGTAAAAGGGAACTAAAAGAAAATCAAAGGTTGACTTTTCATAACCAACTTTACGATAGATTTCTATTTTTATTTTCTCTCAACTTCCAATCAGCCAAACACTTTTCTCTCATCAAAAAACCTCTAATTTCCATATTGTTTCCTGAGATTTCATCTTCCAAAAGATTTCCAATCTTTGTTTCATCAAATCCTTTTTTATTTTACTTTGGATTTTCAAGGAAACTTGCCCAAATTAAGGAGAGATCAACCATTAGAGGTAAGCTACATCCTTCTCCTCTAATGATCAGTTCTTTACTGAAATTCCCAAGTTATCATTCCTTTGTTAATGTTTTTTTAGTTGTTTTAATGTTATAAACATGAAATACTTGTTAAAATCAAGATTCTTGATGAGATCTTGGTGATTTTTGTATTTCTATGATAAGCTCTGATTTGAGGTTGATTTCTAACATATTTTGGATGTTATTTGATGTTGGGAATGAGGTTTTAACAGATTAATCACGAATAGGTTTGGGTTCCTAAGTTTGAGATGCTAGATTTGTGGTTTTTAAGGTGTTTTTGGTGATATGCTATTGTTGGAGGTATAAGGTTGTGTTTATGTTGATTTTTTATGTTAATAGAGGTTTAGAGAAGATTAGAATTGATAGATCTTTGTTGGGCTTTGATTTGAGGAAGTTTGGAAGTGATTTCGGTTATTTCGGATAGCTGAAATACTAGTTTTGAGTAAAGCAGCGAGTTAGAATGAGTGGCTGGTGATTTTAATGCATGATGGTGCATTAATCCTCTACTCTTATGTGTAATTAATATGGGAAACATCTTCAGACGCGTTTGGTGTTGATCCGGAAGTGCCAGAAGTTTAGAAATCGTTTCGACAAGCAACCGAAACGTTGTTGGAGAGTGGAAATGGTTTTAGAAGTCCTTGAGGGACAAGGAAACAAGTTTTGGGGATTTAGGATTGGTTTGAAACACCATCCTAAGTACAGAAGTAAGTATGTTTAGATTTGCTCTCGAAATGTGGATTATGCTCCTAAATGCTTTTTACATGCTCTTGATTTGAGATAGACAAATTCCTACTGTTTTGTGCATGATTCATGACATGAGATGATGTTTTATATCGATCCCATGAGATAGAACAACATTTCAAAGAGTTTTGAGATTTTGATTAAATGCTATGCATGAATTATGGTTTTGAAATGGGATGAGATGATTTAGAAATGTTGCATCAAAACTGTAGGTGAGATGATGATTTAATGTAATATATTGGCATAAATTGATGAGATGATTACCGGATATAATTGGTCAACCAATAGGATGTAAAGTGCACTATAAACTAAAATTCGTACGTAATCTTTGTAGTTGGGCAATGGGGGTAGTGCCATCCCGATCCAAAGTGAGAATCCGATGATGAGAGATACCATCGGGGTAGGTCTTGGTGAAACACCCAAGCTTTGTGGCGATGATAGATATCGCCATGAGAGTCTCGTGGCGAGATCCCACCTTGGTAGGACTTGACCTTGTGTCAAGCTATCTGCATATTCGAGTAAAGATAGAATATGAAATGCCAATATATGAGAATGAACTTTGATTCACATGTACCAATGGTTAAAATGATTTTATGATATGAGAAATGCTTATGAGATTTTGAGATTATGAAATGCTTTTGTATATCAACCATGTGTGGTTTTTCCATGAGATTTGCATTGGTTGAATGCATGAGATAGATAGATGGTACATGTGGTTTTCAAAAGATGTTTTGCTTTGAAATGGATTTCAAGCATGAGATAGAAAGATCAAGGTTTTAGAAATGGTTTTCAAGATAGAGTTTTAATGCTTGCATTGTTGTGTTGGTGTTTCTAGAGCATGCCTCACTAAGCTATTGTGCTTACGCTTTCTTTTACCAATAATGCAGATAATTGACACATTTTGGGCAGCAATGAGGCTAAAAGAATTCAAGGATTGTTAAGCTCAAGTATGGTATTATACTTTTACTTTAGAATGATCTATGGCAATGTGATTTTATTGGTTTGTTTTGGGAGATGTGTTTTTGACTCCCTAATGTCGATGCAAGTTATATGTGTCCTATTTGGTTTGTAGAAGGCCTTTATAATGGTTTTGATGTTTTACCTTGCCTTTTGGTATGCTAATGGTTTGTGGTTTAAGCATGCTCTATCATATGTCTTGCTATACTTGTGATGATTTATCAAATGTTTACCATGTGCTTAGAATTGCATGCTTATATGATAGAGAGGATGATGTAAACATGTCCATATGATCTGGTGATGGTTTGTTGAAGTTTGATACGAATTTGAGGCTGGTTTGTACAAGGGTATCGGTACGGATGGAAAGTGTTTCGATACGGGTAGGCTAAGTTTGAAGGGGATATCGATACGCGAGAGAGCGTATCGATACCCATTCTGCGAGTTTAGTCACTGCCTACCCGCGTATCGATACGGTCCCTAGGCGTACTGATACGCGACCGTTAAAATCAGTTATAAGCATCTTTTAAAGCTTTGAAATGTTGCATTTTAGTCCCTGATCTTCTTGTATGCAATTGGACGAGTATGGTTGGTCTGATTGTGATGAAAATTTACAGAGAAGCATGAAACATGACTAATTGAATAGCGGTAACCTTAAAATCAGAAAAGTCCTTGTAATTTGCAGAAATTACATTTTGGTCCATAAATGTCCAATTTGTGTAATTAAACCCCTAAACGAGTTCCGATCGTTGTGTCGTTTCTTCCTATGCTCTTTGGTGATCACATAGGATTTAATTTACATCTAGAAAAGATAAAAAGAAAAAAGGGTCGTGTAACCCCCTTAACCCGGCCTAGACGGTTGACCCGAATTAAGAAAGTCACACGGGGAAAACCAAAGTCAACCCGAAAGTCAACCTTGATTAACGACCCTTTTTTTCTTTTTAAACTTGTCTAGATGCACATTAAGCCTAATTGTGATCACACAAACATCATACCAAAAGATCACAAACATCAGAGATCAAACAGGGACTCAATTGAACAATTTACAACTTTAGGGACCAAATTGTAAATTCTGATAATTATAAGGACTTAATCCAAATTGAAGTTACCAACTTGAAATTAATCAGGTTTCATGCTTCTCTGTGAAATTTCAGCTCAAAAGGACTTCCCAAACTCATACGATTGCACAAACAAGCTTCCGGACCAAAACGCAAACAATTCAAAACATATAACTGCCAATGTCAGCCCCCAACGGTCGACCGTTCCGAAACGGGAGACAGCCCGTTCCGAAACGCGGGGCCGTTCCGAAACAGGCATAGCCCGTTTCGAAACGGGGGTCTGGCAGAAGCCTTTCCGTTTCGGAACGGCCCCTCCCGTTTCGGACGCCTGGGCACGATTAAGGCACCCGTTCCGAAACGGTAGGTGCTGTTCCGAAACACCCTGCCCAGATTGCTCCAAAACTCCACTTTAAACATGCAATTACACAACCAATCATGCTCCAAGTGTCACCAAACTTTGCCAACATGCAATTCAACATATAAGGAACATAATAGCATCATCAATTCAACCAAACATCATCATATGCAAAAAGCCCCAATTCTAATGGCATGCTTCCTACACAAGCTAGCTATACCAACACCAAACTTACAAAACAAGCATATAAAGTTCCAATCCAAAAACCAACAATCTTAACATCAAGAAACATACTTAGGGAGTACAAAACACCTCCCAAAACATACACATTGGTCCCCCATTGCCAAATCACCCAAAAGCTAAAATGTTTAACAAAAACCTTCCATACATTGAGCTTTACTTGCACTTGAATTCTTGCCCTTCTTGCTGCCCTCAAAAGGTCTCTAATGCTCTGCATTATTGAATTAAGAAAAACGAAGAGAGCGTAAGCAAAGCTTAGTGAGGAATGCTCATTTAAACCATTCAATAATGCATTTATAAACACTTTATAAAACATGCTTCAAACCATCATTTACACATGCTCAAAAGCATACTTAAACATGCATCACATGCATCAAATCATAACATGTCATATTGGCCACAAGTGATAAATTCCATTTCTTTAAACACAAGTTCATCAACTTTCACCCCAAGGACTTTTAAACACCTTGGCCCCAAGGACTTTTAAACACCTTGGCCTATGGACTTTTAAACACCATAGAATGCATCTCATCAAGGACTTTTAAACACCTTGATCCCAAGGACTTTTAAACACCTTGGCCATGGACTTTTAAACACCATGAAATGTAACTCATCAAGGACTTTTAAACACCTTGATCCCAAGGACTTTTAAACACCTTGGCCTATGGACTTTTAAACACCATAGAAAAGGATCACCTAAGGACTTTTAACCACCTTAGTGTCCACAACATGAACCATCCAAGGACTTTTAACCACCTTGATGTTCATAAGTAACAAGGCTCACTCAAGGACTTTTAACCACCTTAGTGACCTTAACATTTTAAAAACATCACTTGCCAATATACATCATTTTCATCACTTACATCACTGTTTTAAAGCATAAAACCAAGCCATATTCATCATGCATTTAAAAGCATTAAACCACATCATTTCAATGTACAAAAGCAAGGAACTCCTACCTAGAGTTACTTTCAACATATGGCTTACATCATCAGCAAAAACCATGCTAAATCATGCTTCCAAAACAGTATGTAAAACATGCAAATTATCATTTCGCATCACAACAAAATCATGGCCACCACTAGAGAGAAATCCCGAAAACTTACACTCGAGCTTAGCAAAGTTGTTTAGACTTAAACTAAGCTCCCAAGACATTGGTTTCAAAGCCGAAAACCCATTTTCACTCACCGATTCCACTTCGCCACTTGCCGAAGCACGAAATCAAGCCTCCGGATCAACAACTCTTGGATCCAAAGATGCCTCCCCTGATTAAACACATTAAAGCAGAGGTTTAATGCATCATCAAGCATCAAAAGCTTCAATGAAAGCACTCAAACTCGCTGCTCTCATTCATACTCCAATTTCGGCCACCAAACACAACCGAAATTGCACCAAAACCACTTCTCAACAAAGCCCAGCCATAAACCAGCAAAACCTAACATCCATCATCACCATAAAACATCTAAAAACAACCTACAAACATCCTTATACCTCCAGCAACAACAGATCCACAAGATCACCACAAAAACATCCAAGAAACATAAGCTAAACTTAGGAAACACAACCTATCCGGGATTGCATCAATCAAAACTCATTTCCTTATCAAATTAGAGTTCATTTAACATCAAAAACACATCTCAAATCACAGGTTAATCAGATCTAACGAAAAATCATGAAAAACCATCAAATCTTGCATTATAAGCCAAGATACAATTCCAAACTCAAAAGCCTTTAATTAAACATCAATCAAGAGTTGATAACTTGGGAATTTCAGTAAAGAACTGATAGTTTAGAGGTGAAGGACGTTCTTACCTCCAAACTTGTGTTTCTCCACTTTTTGGAATGAAAATCCTTGTTGAAACAAGAAGCAAATGAAGAGGTTTTGAAGATATGTTGATTAGGAATCAAATGAGAGTAAAAAGGAGAGATTAAAGTGAGAAAAACAGAATCAAATCTCTGGAAATGGTGTGTTTGGTTTGAGAGAAAAAAGAGAGAAGAAAATTGGAAGTTAGTTGAGAAAATTGTCAAATGAGTTTTTCCCTCCTTTTGATTCACTTTAAAATCAGAATTAAAACTCTAAATATCTTAGAAAAATCTGGAGAAATCACCTTTGGATTAATAGCTCCTTAAAGATTCAAAGTTTCAACTCTTTATAAAACAGTCACCAAACTTTCGAAATTTACATTTTGGTCACTAACCAAAATGTCATACTTCCAAAACCCATTTTTCAAAATTGATTTCACAGTTCACTTAATTATATTAAAAGATGATTTTAGAACATTTTTCCATATTTTTAATGCAACCCGAACTAGGCTTTCCTAATTTCACCTCTTAAGATTCGAACAGGACTTTGACCAAACCAGTCAACGCCCAAAACTTCTAAGCCCAAAACCGGGGCGTTACAACTCTCCCCCCTTAAGAAATTTCGTCCTCGAAATTTACCTGAAGGAAAGAGATAAGGAAACTGCTTCAGCATGTCTTCCTTCCGCTCCCACGTGGCTTCCTCAACACCGCGATGCTTCCACAGCACCTTCACCAACTCAATGGTCTTGCCACGAAGAACCTTGCTATCCGAATCCAGAACCTTCACCGGTTCCTCATCATAGGTCAAATCCGGATTCAAAACCACTTCCTCCACAGGCATCACATGCGAAGGATCAGATCTATACTTCCGGAGCATAGAAACATGAAACACATCATGAATCTTCTCCAACTCCTGAGGTAACCTCAACCGATACGCAACAGGACCCACACGCTCAACCACCTCATATGGTCCAATGTATCTAGGGCTCAACTTGCCCTTCCGGCCAAACCGCATCACCTTCTTCCAAGGCGAAACCTTCAAGAACACACGGTCACCCACCGCATACTCTATCTCCTTACGCTTCAAATCTGCGTAAGACTTCTGCCGATCAGAAGCAGCCTTTAACCATTCACAAATGAGCTTCACCTTCTCTGTGGTCCCTTTCAACAAAGCCGGCATCGAAACCAACTTTTGACCAGTTTCAGCCCAACAAAGAGGAGTCCTACACTTCCTCCCGTACAAAGCCTCATAAGGTGCCATCTGTATACTCGCCTGATAACTATTGTTATAAGCAAACTCAACCAAAGGCAGATGCTTCTCCTAAGAACCTTGGAACTCAATCACGCAGCACCTCAACATATCCTCCAAAATCTGGATAACTCGCTCAAACTAACCATCCGACTGAGGATGATAGGATGTACTGAAATGCAACCTTGTACCCAGAGCTTGATGCAAACACTGCCAAAAACGCGATGTGAACCTCGGATCCCTATCTGACACAATCGACTTAGGCACACCATGCAGCCGCACAATCTCAGCAATGTACAGCTCTGCCAGCTTATCCAAAGAAAACGTAGTATGCACAGGCAAGAAATGCGCACACTTCGTCAGGCGATCAACAATCACCCAGACCGAATTCTTTTTCGATGGAGACAAAGGTAAACCAGATACAAAATCCATGGTAACCCTCTCCCACTTCCATTCAGGGATTTTCAACGGTTGCAACAAACCAGAAGGAAACTGATGCTCAGCCTTAACTCGCTGACACACCAAACACTTGCTCACGAACTCCGCAACATCCTTCTTCAAACCAACCCAATAGTACTCATCACGAAGATCACGATACATCTTAGTACTACCAGGATGCATAGCAAAAGGACTACTATGACCTTCAGTCAGAATAGCACGCCTCAACTCAGCATCATTGGGCACAACTATCCGACTACCAAAACACAGCACACCATCATCATTGAAACAGAAATCCGAAGGTCTACCCTCCGCGATATCCTGAACATGAGACACCAAGGAATCATCCAACAACTACTTATCCTTGATCAACTGAACCATAGACGGCTTCACTTGTAACTCAGCCACAAGACCACCATCTCGCGATATGCTCAAGCTAGCAAACATGACTCTCAACTCAACAGCTACCTTCCTACTCAAGGCATCAGCAACAACATTAGCTTTTCCAGGATGATACTCAATCGTCAGATCATAATCCTTGAGCAACTCCAACCAACGCCGCTGCCTAAGATTCAACTCCTTCTGAGACATCAGATACCTCAAACTCTTGTGATCTGTGTACACAGTACACTTCTCACCATACAGATAATGCCTCCAGATCTTCAGAGCAAAAACCACTGCAGCCAGCTCAATATCGTGCGTAGGGTAATTGCGCTCATGCACTTTCAACTGCCGCGATGCATAAGCCACCACCTTACCCTCCTGCATCAGCACACACCCCAAACCAACATAGGATGCATCACTATAAACCACAAACTCTTTCCCTGATTCAGGCTGAATCAAGATAGGAGCTTGCGTCAAAGCCGCCTTCAGCTTCTCAAAAGCCTGTTGTCTCGCTTCTGTCCACTCATACTTAACATCCTTCTGCAACAGCTTTGTCAAAGGAGCAGCAATCTTAGAAAACCCATCCACAAACCTTCGGTAGTATTCCGCCAAACCAAGGAAACTACGGACCTCATGAACAGACTTAGGAACCTTCCAGCTCATCACCGCCTCAATCTTCTGAGGATCAACACGAATCCCCTCAGCTGAGACCACATGTCCAAGAAAAACCACCTCTCTTAACCAGAACTCACACTTGCTCAGCTTAGCATAAAGCTGATTCTCCAACAAAGCTTGCAAAACAATCCTCAAATGCCCTTCATGCTCCTCCTCAGTACGCGAGTACACGAGGATATCATCAATGAACACCACAACAAACTTGTCCAGGTATTCATGAAACACACGATTCATCATGTCCATGAAAGCAGCAGGAGCATTTGTCAACCCAAACGGCATCACAAGGAACTCATAATGCCCATACCTTGTCCTGAAAGCTGTCTTAGGCACATCCACATCCTTCACCTTCAACTGATAATACCCTGACCTCAAGTCAATCTTAGAGAACACAGCAGCTCCCCGAAATTGATCAAAGAGATCATCAATCCTCGGCAAAGGATACCGATTCTTGATAGTCAACTTGTTCAGCTGACGGTAATCAATGCACATTCTCATAGTGCCATCCTTCTTCTTCACAAACAAGACCGGTGCTCCCCAAGGTGACACACTCGGCCGGATGAAACCACGATCAAGCAACTCTTGCAACTGCGTCTTCAGCTCCTTCAGTTCCTTAGGTGCCATTCTATAGGGAGTAATGGACACAGGAGTTGTATTCTCAAACAGCTCAATTCCAAACTCCACCTCGCGGTTAGGAGGTAAACCAGGCAACTCCTCAGGAAAAACACCAGGAAACTCCTTTACAACCCTGATATCTTGCACCCTCAACTCCTTAGAGCTAGAATTCATCACAAAAGCTAGATAGGCTTCGCAACCTTGCCTCAGCATCCTGCTCGCCTCCAAAGAAGACACAACATTGGCAAGAAACTTCACATTCTCACCAACCACCACAACTTCATAATCATCCGCAAGCTTAAGCGAAACACGCTTATTCTCACAATCCACAACAGCACGATGCTCAGCAAGCCAATCCATACCAAGGATCACATCAAAACCATAGAAGGGCAACTCCATAAGATCAACATGAAAGACATGCTCTTGAACAACCAAAGGGCACCTTCTATACAACTTTCGAGTCACAACAGTCTCACCAAAAGAACTAGTGACCCGAACACCAACATCCAAAGACTCAACAGGCAAACCAAGCAATTCAGCATGCTCACGAAGAATATATGAATGCGTAGATCCAGAATCAATCAAAGAAAGCAATGACAAGGACTGCAAAGTAAAGGTACCTGCAATCACATCTGCATCATTCCTGCCCTCTCTCTAAGCATACACCCTCGCTTGGCCTCCACCTTCAGGCTGAATAGCTACAACATGAGCTACCCTTCGGCCACCTTCCTCTCTCCTCTGGAAATTACCACGGCCGCGCCCACGACCTCTCTGCGGTGCAGCAACAACAGGAGCACGCACCTGCTCACCAGCCATCCTCGGACAATCTCGCCTGATGTGGTCTGCAGAACCACAATTCCAGCACCCGTTACCAGCAGCCGCAACAGGAGCTTGTGCCACTCTCTCAGCACGAGGACAGTCACGCTTCAAGTGACCACGGGAACCACAGATCCAACAAGCACTAGGATCAGCTCTAGCACCGCCACCCCTAGCAGGCACACCACCACCTCTCCTGGCTGAGGACTGATACTTCTGATCTCGTCCCCTCTTGTTCCGTCCACCTCCGGAACTATACTCAGAAGCTCGCTTGCCAGCACCCTTAGCAGACAAACTCAGGTTCATCTCAACGTCCTTAGCTCAGCCCACCAACACATCAAAATCAACATACTCGGCGGCCAGCAAATACATCTTGACATCCGTTACAAGACCGTAACGAAACCTCTCGCACCTAGCCCTCTCATCAGGTATCAACTCCGGTGCATACTGACTGAGCCGTACAAACTGTACCTCGTACTTAGCTACACTCATGCTCCCCTGGGTAAGAGACATGAATTCCCGCTTTTTCTCATCCAGATATCTCACTCCCAGATATCTTCTTTTAAACACATTCTGAAAGAATGTCCAGGTAACATCAGCTTCAGCCATTCCAGAAATGGTAGTCATCCACCATGTATAAGCATCGTCCTGCAGCAAGGACACAACACAGCCCAGCTTTTGCACATCCGTGCAACTCATCTGACCCAAGATACGCTTGGTACTTTCCAGCCAAGCCTCAGAACTCTCAGCTGACAAACCTCTAAACTCAGTCCCTCCAAGACTGCGCAGACGCTCCAAAGGCAATCTGACTCCAGCATCTCCCTGAGCTCCAGCTACTGCTGCTCGAAAAGCACCCGCAATAGCTTGTACCAAAGCAGACATATCAGGCATAGCTTGCCCCTGACCAACCTCTGGTCCAGCAGCTCCAGCACCAGCATCAGCTGCAGCTTCAGCTCCCGCACCTCCAGCACCACCACCAGGCAGAGGAGGGGGTAACACAGCACTACCAGTGTGCTCTTCATTCTCATTCTCGTTAGGAGCCGTAGCTCTCGCATTACCTCTTAACTCTCTACGTGGTGCCATACTTTTACCATGCAATCACAACACAAATAAAACAAAATCAGGCCCAGCAAGGTAAGCAATCCAAGTATTCAAGCTCAATTTCATTTCAAAACAACATCTTTCCTTTAGCTTTTGTTTGGCAATGGGTACCCACAACATGCAACAACAGAGCATACAACTCAACTACATCAGCATTTCAAACCACTGAACATGCTTTCAAACAACAAGCATTCATAGCATACATACTTCAATCATGCATACAAACATTCCCAATTACTCGAGAACTCAGCTCTGATACCACCAAATGTAACCCCCTTAACCCGGCCTAGACGGTTGACCCAAATTAAGAAAGTCACACGGGGAAAACCAAAGTCAACCCGAAAGTCAACCTTGATTAACGACCCTTTTTTTTCTTTTTAAACTTGTCTAGATGCACATTAAGCCTAATTGTGATCACACAAACATCATACCAAAAGATCACAAACATCAGAGATCAAATAGGGACTCAATTGAACAATTTACAACTTTAGGGACCAAATTGTAAATTCTGATAATTATAAGGACTTAATCCAAATTGAAGTTACCAACTTGAAATTAATCAGGTTTCATGCTTCTCTGTGAAATTTCAGCTCAAAAGGACTTCCCAAACTCATACGATTGCACAAACAAGCTTCCGGACCAAAACGCAAACAATTCAAAACATATAACTGCCAATGTCAGCCCCCAACGGTCGACCGTTCCGAAACGGGAGACAGCCCGTTCCGAAACGCGGGGCCGTTCCGAAACAGGCATAGCCCGTTTCGAAACGGGGGTCTGGCAGAAGCCTTTCCGTTTCGGAACGGCCCCTCCCGTTTCGGACGCCTGGGCACGATTAAGGCACCCGTTCCGAAACGGTAGGTGCTGTTCTGAAACACCCTGCCCAGATTGCTCCAAAACTCCACTTTAAACATGCAATTACACAACCAATCATGCTCCAAGTGTCACCAAACTTTGCCAACATGCAATTCAACATATAAGGAACATAATAGCATCATCAATTCAACCAAACATCATCATATGCAAAAAGCCCCAATTCTAATGGCATGCTTCCTACACAAGCTAGCTATACCAACACCAAACTTACAAAACAAGCATATAAAGTTCCAATCCAAAAACCAACAATCTTAACATCAAGAAACATACTTAGGGAGTACAAAACACCTCCCAAAACATACACATTGGTCCCCCATTGCCAAATCACCCAAAAGCTAAAATGTTTAACAAAAACCTTCCATACATTGAGCTTTACTTGCACTTGAATTCTTGCCCTTCTTGCTGCCCTCAAAAGATCTCTAATGCTCTGCATTATTGAATTAAGAAAAACGAAGAGAGCGTAAGCAAAGCTTAGTGAGGAATGCTCATTTAAACCATTCAATAATGCATTTATAAACACTTTATAAAACATGCTTCAAACCATCATTTACACATGCTCAAAAGCATACTTAAACATGCATCACATGCATCAAATCATAACATGTCATATTGGCCACAAGTGATAAATTCCATTTCTTTAAACACAAGTTCATCAACTTTCACCCCAAGGACTTTTAAACACCTTGGCCCCAAGGACTTTTAAACACCTTGGCCTATGGACTTTTAAACACCATAGAATGCATCTCATCAAGGACTTTTAAACACCTTGATCCCAAGGACTTTTAAACACCTTGGCCATGGACTTTTAAACACCATGAAATGTAACTCATCAAGGACTTTTAAACACCTTGATCCCAAGGACTTTTAAACACCTTGGCCTATGGACTTTTAAACACCATAGAAAAGGATCACCTAAGGACTTTTAACCACCTTAGTGTCCACAACATGAACCATCCAAGGACTTTTAACCACCTTGATGTTCATAAGTAACAAGGCTCACTCAAGGACTTTTAACCACCTTAGTGACCTTAACATTTTAAAAACATCACTTGCCAATATACATCATTTTCATCACTTACATCACTGTTTTAAAGCATAAAACCAAGCCATATTCATCATGCATTTAAAAGCATTAAACCACATCATTTCAATGTACAAAAGCAAGGAACTCCTACCTAGAGTTACTTTCAACATATGGCTTACATCATCAGCAAAAACCATGCTAAATCATGCTTCCAAAACAGTATGTAAAACATGCAAATTATCATTTCGCATCACAACAAAATCATGGCCACCACTAGAGAGAAATCCCGAAAACTTACACTCGAGCTTAGCAAAGTTGTTTAGACTTAAACTAAGCTCCCAAGACATTGGTTTCAAAGCCGAAAACCCATTTTCACTCACCGATTCCACTTCGCCACTTGCCGAAGCACGAAATCAAGCCTCCGGATCAACAACTCTTGGATCCAAAGATGCCTCCCTTGATTAAACACATTAAAGCAGAGGTTTAATGCATCATCAAGCATCAAAAGCTTCAATGAAAGCACTCAAACTCGCTGCTCTCATTCATACTCCAATTTCGGCCACCAAACACAACCGAAATTGCACCAAAACCACTTCTCAACAAAGCCCAGCCATAAACCAGCAAAACCTAACATCCATCATCACCATAAAACATCTAAAAACAACCTACAAACATCCTTATACCTCCAGCAACAACAGATCCACAAGATCACCACAAAAACATCCAAGAAACATAAGCTAAACTTAGGAAACACAACCTATCCGGGATTGCATCAATCAAAACTCATTTCCTTATCAAATTAGAGTTCATTTAACATCAAAAACACATCTCGAATCACAGGTTAATCAGATCTAACGAAAAATCATGAAAAACCATCAAATCTTGCATTATAAGCCAAGATACAATTCCAAACTCAAAAGCCTTTAATTAAACATCAATCAAGAGTTGATAACTTGGGAATTTCAGTAAAGAACTGATAGTTTAGAGGAGAAGGACGTTCTTACCTCCAAACTTGTGTTTCTCCACTTTTTGGAATGAAAATCCTTGTTGAAACAAGAAGCAAATGAAGAGGTTTTGAAGATATGTTGATTAGGAATCAAATGAGAGTAAAAAGGAGAGATTAAAGTGAGAAAAACAGAATCAAATCTCTGGAAATGGTGTGTTTGGTTTGAGAGAAAAAAGAGAGAAGAAAATTGGAAGTTAGTTGAGAAAATTGTCAAATGAGTTTTTCCCTCCTTTTGATTCACTTTAAAATCAGAATTAAAACTCTAATTATCTTAGAAAAATCTGGAGAAATCACCTTTGGATTAATAGCTCCTTAAAGATTCAAAGTTTCAACTCTTTATAAAACAGTCACCAAACTTTCGAAATTTACATTTTGGTCACTAACCAAAATGTCATACTTCCAAAACCCATTTTTCAAAATTGATTTCACAGTTCACTTAATTATATTAAAAGATGATTTTAGAACATTTTTCCATATTTTTAATGCAACCCGAACTAGGCTTTCCTAATTTCACCTCTTAAGATTCGAACAGGACTTTGACCAAATCGGTCAACGCCCAAAACTTCTAAGCCCAAAACCGGGGCGTTACAGGTCGTCAATCGGAGTCGACTTTAACGAGTTGGCTTTGGTGTTCCCTGTGTAATCACCTCAGTTTGGGTCAACCGTCTAAACCGAGCTAAAGGGGTTACGTTTGTTTGTATCAGAGCCAGGTGTGCAAATAATTGGGGTGTTGGTAAGTGTAAATCCGAGTAGTTATGAATTATGTGAAAGCATGTTGTGTAATTGTGCAATGTTTGAGCTTTATTGAGATGAAATGCATGCAAGTTGATTGTTTGAGATGAAATTGTGTTGTTATGCTATATTTGGGGTGTAGATGGGGAACTCATTGCTATATCATTACTATTGGAAGAAATAGTTTTGAAAAATGAACTTCAGCACATTGGATTTCCTTGCCTTATATTGCCTAACTGAGTTTTATTGCATTTTTCTAGTTGCATTGTTTTGAATGGGGCCATGTAAAGAGCTTAAAATTAATACGCGTAGCACGGCTGAGAATGAGATGAATGAGACAGACGAGCGTGTTGAGAAGTTGTCGCCTCATCCTCTTGGTGGACCACTCGGTGGTGGTGGAGCGGGGGCTGGTGCTGCTGGAGCTGGGGTAGGGGTTGCTGAACCCGAGGGAGCACGTAGGCATGTAACACCCCTTCTCGTCCTGGTCGAGAATCGGGTCGGAGAGCGTTACCGAAAATAGTGCCGTGAACGATGCGATAAATTTTAACTTATTATTAATAATTCATCACTATTACACAAACAGAACATTATCAATATACATATTAACCAATTATTCATTAGGAAAACTCGGAAAAATTATCCCTGTATTGAAACGCTATGGGCCGTTTCGGTACGGGAAGCCAAAGGTCAACATAATTGACCTATCTTTTACAACTGTATCGATACGTCTTGACTTGTATCGGTACGGGTTGACTGCATTTGACTTTGACTTGGCCCTTTTCAAAACCGGTATCGAAACAGAGGCCTCCAGAAGCAAAATGTTCCGAAACAGCACTAATCTATTTCGGTACACCATGTTCTCTAAGGTTCAAATTATACTTACCCGTATCGAAACGCCATCACCCATTTCGGTACGGTCAGGCCTGTAAAGACAGAATCTTACTGGTTTTTACTCATTTTAACCTAGTAAGCAAGGTTCAAAAGCAATGAAACTTTATCCACAACATTTTAAGGTTAAAAGCTACTGTCATGCCAAGTTTTAAAGCCATATGAACCCGTTTATCTAATTATTTTTTTTAGTACAAAACATGCAACTTAGAGTCAAGTCTTACTACATAGGGGACTCACGTCAAACTATCCATTCCAAATGTACTTAAACATAACAAATACATATCAAAAGAAACATATTAGACTTGTACATAGACATTGCCACCATACCAGGAGTTCGAAAGGACACAATACATTACTTAAAACTTGTTTGTGACTTTCACAACGCTCCAACTTCTCCGATCTCGATCTCGTTACTTGCTTAACCTGAAATGGATGCATGAAATGCATTAGGCATACTTTTCCTAGTGAGGTAGTCACATAACAATGAACAATTCATTGAGTAATCATGTAACATGCTTCTAAAATGATCATAATGCCAACTATGCAATAACATGGCATGTTTCTTGTTCATAACAAAACATAACATCATATCATTAATATTCCTTGGATCGATTCATGGTATATGGATACTCGAATTCCACCTCCTCGCCAAAACACATAAATGGTCATCCCACCGACATCGCCAAAGACCAAACACAATGCATCCCTCCGCCTCGGCAAATCAAATATGTCGTAGCCCTAGGACTATAGTCCACCCGTACACTAAGCTCATGAATTCTATGGCATGCCAATTGTATCCAATACTTCGAATCCAAGGTCCAATAACAATAGTTCAACATTCATGATTCATAAATGACATTTCATATCAATGAGCCATAACAATGATTCATGTCAAGCTTCTTACATGTCAATGCTTACAATAACTTTCATGTTCATGATAACCATGCTATAAACGTAGAATCAATGCAACACTTACCATATACTTACCAACACTTGATCAATGATGTAAAAGCCTCTAACTCAAGGTTAGTATTAACAAAAATAACGGCACATTCGAGTAGGCCCCTGCCTGAATCGAGACGCTACTACACTCACCTTGCTCGATTAAGGCTTAAGGTCGATAATACCTCATACGATGCTTAAATCCTTCTTCTTGTACTTGTATGGATTAAACGAGACACTTAAACAAAGGAAGACTAGGCTTAGGTTTGTCTTCAATGGATGTGCTTGCTTGAAGCTTTAAGATTGAATATGGAAATGGAGGAGCTTACTTGTATTCTAAAAAAAATTAGGCTCGTAGGAAACTCAAAATGTCCCACTCCTCTTCAATCCCTTCTTATTTATAGAGGACTAGGGAATTATTAATTTATTCCCACCTCACCATCCAACCAATGAATGAGTTTCCCTTGCTTAAGGGTTTACTAAGCCCAACACACCTCTTTAGCAACCAATAAAAATATTTCCTTACCTCTAAGATTTCTTAATTAATTATTCCTATCATTTCACACCATGATTGCTGATAGAAAAGTCACTTTCTCAGCTTATAAACAGGTGAGGAGATGCCAAGCAAGTAGGTGACTCACTTAAGGGCCGCAACTTTTGACTTTAGGATGCCCACCCTATTTTCTACAGAGTACCATTTTGATACGCTCGAGGTCGTATCGAAACGAGTAAGCAAAAGTCCAAGTAGTTAGTTATTACCGTTACACCATATCGATACGCCCTTTACCGTTTTGAAACGTCTTACTTAGACCGTTTCGGTACGCATCTGACCATTTTGAAACGCCTAGATCCAAAACATTAATTAGACATTTCTACAAGCAACCTTACAAGGGACCTGATTTACTTAAGGTCTTGTAACACTATAACAACATATCCTATAATAAGGAATCAAGACTTTTAATATTTTAAGACCAATATTCCGATCATCAGAACCTATTTCCGACTAGACCGGTTTTCGAGGTGTTACAGGGCAAGTTGCCCCTAATATGACAGTGTTGATTCAGGCTATTGCTGGAGCCTTTTAGGCAGTAGTAGTCGGTGCTCATGTGGCTGCACCTCAGGCTGGTGCTGGTGCGAGTTTGCCATTGGAGCGACTCTGTAGTCTTGGTGGGACTGAGTTGAGAGGGCTAACCCCTGAGATTTCCGAATCTTGGTTGGAGAGAACCAAGAGGATCCTTGGGTAAATGAATTGCAATGGTGTCCAGAAGTTGGGGTGCATTGTATCCCTGCTGCATGGTGACGCTTATACATGGTGGACGACCACTATAGCTGGATTAGAAGAGGATAAGGTGACTTGGAAGTTCTTCATGAATGCGTTCAAGAGGAAGTATCTGGGTGTTTGTTATCTAGACGAGAAAAAAAAGGGAATTTATGTCCCTGGTGCAAGGAGGCATGTCGGTGGCTGAATATGAGGTACACTTTGTACGCCTTAGCCAGTATGCACCTGAATTGATCCCTAATGAACGGGATAGATGCGAGCGTTTCCGGTATGGGCTGGTGGCAGATGTGAAGACATACATGCTTGCATCGTATTATACTGATTTTGATTTCCTGGTCACTCGAGCCAAGGACATTGAGCTGAACATTGGTCTGGCGAGTCGATCAGGAAGGTCTAGCTCAGGGAAGCGAGTTGCGGAACGTGATGCTGGAAGGGATCGTTTCAAGAGGCCTAAGAATTGAAGGTCTCATGTGGATTCTAGACGTGTGGGAGTTAACCCAAGTAGAGGTCAGCAAGGACCAAATGCTTTCATTCGTACACCTGAGTGTAACCGGTGCTGCAGGAGGCACACGGGAGAGTGCTGGGACAACATTGGCACATGTTGGAATTGTGGTTCTCGCGGGCACATGAAACGGGATTGTCCTCAGCCGATGAGAGAGGGAGAGGCTCTGGTGAGAGCAGCTGAGCCACAAAGGGGCCGTGGGTGCGGCCGTGGTAATTTTCAGCGTAGAGATGATGGTGCGAGGAATGTAGCACATGTGGTAGCTGTTCAGCTCGAATGTGGTGGTCAGGCCAGAGTGTATTCCCATCGTGAAGGGATGAATGACACTGACGTGATCACATGTACCTTTACTTTGCAGTCTTTGTCATTACTTTCTCTGATTGATTATGGGTCTACAAAATTATACATATTGCGTGAACATGCTCAAATGCTTGGTTTTCCTGTTGAGTCTTTGGATGTTGGTGTGCGTGTGACTAGTTCCTTTGGTGAAACGGTTATAACGAGGGAGTTGTATAGGAGATGTCCCTTAATGGTGCAAGAACATGTGTTTTTGGTTGATCTCATGGAATTACCTTTCTATGGTTTCGATGTAATCCTTGGTATGGATTGGCTAGTTGAGCATAGAGCTGTTGTGGATTTTGAGAATTAGCGAGTTTCACTGAAACTAGCTGATGATTATAAAGTTGTGGTGGTGGGAGAGAACATAAAGTTCCTATCTAATGTGGTTTCGACGCTTGAAGCGAGTCGGTTGTAGCGTCAAGGATGTGAAGCTTATTTAGCTTTTGTAATGAATCCTAGTACAAAGGATGTCCAGGTTTAAGATATAAGGACTGTGTGTGAATCCTCTGAGGTATTTCCGGAGGAGCTAGCTGGTTTGCCGCCTAGTCTAGAGGTTGAGTTTGGAATTGAGTTGTATGAGAACACAACTCTGGTTTTCGTCGCTCCCTATCGAATGGCACCTAAGGAGTTAAAGGAGCTAAAAACGCAACTTCAGGAGTTGCTTGACCGAGGCTTTATTCGGCCTAGTGTGTCACCTTGGGGTACATCGGTCTTGTTTGTAAAGAAGAAAGACGACGCGATGAGAATATGCATTGATTATCGTCAGCTGAATAGGTTGACTGTCAAGAATAAGTATCCTCTGCCAATGATAGATGATCTTTTTGATCAGTTTCATGGAGCAGTTATGTTCTCGAAGATTGATTTAAGGTCCGGATATTATCAATTGAAGGTTAAGGATGTGGATGTGCCGAAAACTGCTTTTATGACTAGGTATGGGCATTATGAATTCTTGGTGATGCCTTTTGGTTTGACGAAGGCTCCTGCTGCATTCATGGATATGATGAACAGGGTGTTTCATGAGTTCTTGGATAAGTTTTTTGTGGTGTTCATCGATGATATCCTCGTGTACTCTTGTACAGAGGAAGAGCATGAGGAACATTTGAGGATTGTTCTACATGTGTTGCTAGAGAATCAGCTTTATGCTAAGCCGAGTAAATGTGAGTTTTGGTTGAAGGAAGTTGTTTTTCTTGGTCATGTGGTTTCGGCCGAGGGAATCCATGTTGATCCTCAGAAGATTGAGGCGGTGGTGAATTGGAAGCCTCCTAGGTATGTTGATGAAGTTCATAGTTTCCTTGGTTTGGCAGGTTACTATTGAAGGTTTGTCGATGGATTTTCCAAGATTGATGCTCCTTTGACGAAATTGTTGCAGAAGGATGTTAAGTTTGAGTGGACGGAAGCGAGACAACAAGCTTTTGAGAAGCTAAAGGAAGCTTTGACGCAAGCTCTTATCTTGATTCAACCTAAATATGGAAAAGAGTTTGTGGTGTATAGTGACGCATCCTATGTTGGTTTGGGGTGTGTGCTGATGCAAGAGGGTAGGGTAGTAGCTTATACATCGTGACAATTGAATGTGCATGAGCGTAACTATCCCACGCATGATATTGAGTTAGCGGTGGTGGTGTTCGCTTTAAAGATTTGGAGGCATTTCCTATATAGTGAGAAGTGTACTGTGTACACGGATTACAAGAGTTTGAAGTATCTTATGTCTCAAAAGGAGTTGAATCTTAGGCAGCGACGTTGGTGGAATTGCTTAAGGATTATGACCTAACGATCGAGTATCATCCGGGAAAGGCCAATGTTGTGGTCGATACTTTGAGCAGGATAGCGGTTGTGGAGTTGAGGGCGATGTTTACTTGTTTGAGCATATTGTGAGATGGTGGCCTTGTTGCTGAGTTGCAAGTGAAACCATCTTTGGTTCAGTTAATAAAGGATAAGCAGTTGCTTGATGATTCTCTTGTACCTCATGTTCAGGATATTGCGTAAGGTAGGCCTTCAAACTTCAGTTTCAACGATGGTGGTGTTCTATGCTTTGGAAGTCGGATAGTGGTGCCAAACGATGTTGAGTCGAGGTGGACTATTCTGACTGAAGCTCATAGTAGTCCTTTCTCTCTGCACCCTAGTAGTACGAAAATGTATCGTGATTTGTAGATTGAGTACTATTGGGTGGGGTTGAAGAAAGATGTTGCCGAGTTCGTTAGCAAATGTATGATTTGTCAGCGGGTTAAGGCTGAACATCATGTTCCTTCTTGGTTGTTGCAAGTTGAGAATCCCAAAATGGAAATGGGAGAGGATTACCATGGACTTCGTGTTTGGTTTGCCTTTGTCGTTGTCGAAGAAGAATTCTATTTGGGTGATTGTGGATCGCCTTACGAAGTGTGCACATTTCTTGCCTGTGCATACTACGTATACCTTGGATAAGCTATTTGAGCTGTACATTGCTAAGATTGTGCGTTTGCACGGTGTGCCGAAATCTATAGTATCAGATAGAGATCTGAGGTTTACGTCAAGGTTTTTGGGGTGTTTGCATCAAACCTTGGGTACGTAGTTGAATTTTAGTACTTCTTATCATCCTCAGATGGATGGACAGTCAGAGCGTGTCAACCAAGTGCTTGAGGATATGTTGAGGTGCAACGTTATTGAGTTTCAAGGTTCTTGGGAGAAGCACTTGCCTTTAGTTGAGTTTGATTATAATAATAGTTACCAGGAAAGCATTCAAATGGCACTGTACGAGGCTTTATATGAGAGATAGTGTAGAACTCCCCTTTGTTGGGTTGAAACGAAGCAAAAGTTGATTTCGATGCCAACTTTGTTGAAAGGAACCACCGAGAAGGTGAAGCTCATTTGTGAGCATTTGAAGGCAGCGTCGGACCGGCAAAAATCTTACGCGGATTTGAAGGGTAAGGAGATAGAATTCGCAGTTGGCGAACGTGTGTTTCTGGAAGTTCCACCTTGGAAGAAGGTGATGAGATTTGGCCGGAAGGGCAAATTGAGTCCGAGGTTCATTGGACCATATGAGGTGATAGAACGTGTGGGTCTTGATGCTTACAAGTTGAGGTTGCCTTTAGAGTTAGAAAAGATACATAATGTGTTCCATGTATCCATGCTTCGGAGGTATAGATCGAATCCGTCGCAGGTTATGCATGTAGAAGAGGTTGAGTTAAATCCAGACTTAACGTGTGATGATGAGTCTATTGAGATTCTGGATACAGATAGCAAGGTTCTCCGAGGTAAGACCATCAAGTTGGTCAAGGTCTTGTGGAGACATCGTGGTGTTGAAGAAGCTACGTGGGAAAGGAAGGATGAAATGAAGAAGCATGTTCCTTACCTTTTTCCACCAGGTAAATTTCGAGGACGAAATTTCTTAGGTGGGGAGAGTTGTAATTGTAGGGAGTGTAGGTGTTACCTTTATGTGGGAGCGCAAGTGCACACTCCTGTCAAGTTATAGTATAGATGATGTCGAATCACACGAGGATTGCGTAGCTTGTCTCGTTCTTTTAGTTCCTTCTCAAAGGTAAAGTAAAACTACAAGTGAATGATTGGTTGAGATTGAAAAGTAAATAAAAACACAAATGATAAAGAAGAAAAGAATCATGTTCATAGAACATGCAAGGTTATGCTGCCACTTAGTATGAAAACTATGTTGTAATAAGTATGAGTTATCCTTTGCTACCACGATATGATGCCTCGGCGGGTATGGCGGGCGGAAAAATACGACCCTGTCACGCGGCTGCAAAAGGTCACTGCCACTGCAGGGGTGTGTACTGTCTCGGCAGGTGGAATGGAAAAATGTCATGGCGGCAAGTCTGGCAGATACTCCAAGTTCGGCAGGATAGTCGATGGTGATCCCTCCTATTTCTAGGTTAGGATGCTCGAGATTGATAACTTGAGGACTAGTGTGGACCAAATCAATCAACTCAGTTAGTGATCCCTTTTAGCCGCTGAAACTTGTGGACTAGTGTGGAACCAAGTTAGTCACGCCTTCCGTTGTGACCGTACTTAACCCTTTCGTGAGCCTTGCACTTTCGTGCCCGACAAATAGATTCTATCAAACGACTGTTGTAGAAAGATTGAAAGAATGAAGAACAATGGATTAAGTAAACTTAGAATATTTTATTGAAGGAATAACTTAAAAAACTAAACAATCGTTTCACTCTAGTTACAACATAACCCTAACCCAAGGGGAATTTAGAACATGGTGGCAGAGAAGAGCCCAAGTAAAGTCTACAGAAAACCTAGGATGATTTAAACTAGAAGTACAATGGGTATTTATGGACTCAAAACTAGGTTAAGTCCTCCTTGAAGTAGAAGTCCTCTAAAGTAGCTTTTCTTCTGTAATGTAGCTTTAAATGTTGACTTCTTTGCTTGGAATATGGACTCTTCCTCGTTTTCCTTAGCCCGCAAGTAGCCTTGGGAATTTCACTTCAGCGGCCCTAGCCGCTGCTACAGATGTCAGAAAATCACATGACCACCGGCGATAGAATCAAGAGTTTTTGCTCTACAAATTGCACTCTGGTTCTCCTAACTGCCATAGTCAGCTGCCACGGGCAGCACGGTCGGCAGCAGCTTTGCTCGGCAGGTGCTCGGCCACAACTTGTCTTCAGCTGGAACTGCTTCAGTACGGCTCCTGGGTTTTCTCCTCAGCATTGTGTCCTCCGTTCCTCGGCTCCCTCGTTCATTTGTTAGTACCTACAAGCAAGAATACACTAGAACAGTACCTCTTGTTCACCAAATGAATGATAAGTTATAAAAGCAAGGTAGAACGATGAAATACTGTAAAATGCTATGCATGAACCTACTTATGCCTAAAATGAGCTGCAAAATAGTTATAATAAGAGTTGGAAAGTGCATGAAATATAGGACTTTTAGACACTTTACACACCCCTAAACTCGAACTATTTGCTTGTCCTCAAGCAATGCAACCTAAAGTACTTGCTCTAATATTAGTCAAAAGGAAAAACTTGCTTTTAACCTGATTTTCTGCCTCAAGGTCGTGGCACATATATATATATATATATATATATATATATATAATGAAGGGAAATAAACAAGAAAACAACTCAGAATTAAATTCCAACTGCATGTGTGATGTTTGCAAATCTGTAAACAAGCTGAATATGCATAATAAAGGATTAAACAAAGATACTACTGTAATTTAAAGGTTGTTGCCGAGGCAGCACAGTTTCAGCACATTATTTATTTTTAATCAAGGCAGTGAGGGCTTCAGCTTATCCCAACTACTTTTCCAGGTCTGGCGTTTAGATAGGAGCAAACTACAGAACCCCGAACCGTTGGAGTAGAGTCATCCTGTGAAGGCTTTCATTCACTCATGCTAATTTGTCCGTCACTTTTAGGCTTTTAGATTCATAGACTTTTATAACAGCGGAGTGTCCTCGCACATGATTCTTCCTAGAGCCTGTTGCAGGCACCTCTAGGGTAACACAACACTTTTCTTTGTTTTTGATTCTTGCTGCCTTGGCAGTTCTACATTCTTCTGTTTCTTTTGCCTACCTCGACAGCTACCTGCAATTATCATTAGAATCTTGCAAAGAAAACAAGCAGACAATGTTTATCAAATATTCTAACACATTCAACAAGTAACAGAGATGTTTAACATTTTCAGGCAAAAAGAAAAAAAATCTAAGTCATATATCATGCCTTTTCCCAAGATTAAGTTTTATTTATTTATTTAAGTGCGAAATAAAGGTAATCGGCTATCCTATCAAAGACACAAGTCATAACAAACTTTTCTTTTCCGATTTTTACTAGGGCAAGTACAATGCAATCTAAATGCAACTAAAAATGCCTACAAATGATGCGAGAGCTATCCCCCCCAAACTCGAGATGGGCATTGCCCTCAATGCACAAAACAGAAAATAAGAAAAAAAATTACATGTTAAAGATAAAAAAGAAAACAGAAAATAAAAATAAAAGAAAAGAAAATAAGTTAAAAGTTTGTTGAGGGTTGAGAAGAGGTTGGATTCTAGTTAGTTGAGGTGGAGTAGGATGTTCGGACGATGAAGTGGCGGCTGTTAGAGGCCATGGTGGCGGTTCTAGCAGGTGAGGTCTTTGCTTTCCGCGGCAGCTGGATTCTCTTTGGCGTATGTTGTGGCTCTTCTGGAGGCTCGGCAGGGGGAACGGCGGGAGATGCGTCGCTTCCTTCTGATCCAATCTCGAGGTTCACAAGTTCTTCTGCTATTATGTGCTGCTTCCTCTTCCTTGTCCCTTCTTCTGTGGGTTCTGTCGGAGAGATGAATGCCTTTGGAATGACTGTTGTTGCCACTACGACTGTTGTTTCTAGTTCCGGCGGTGGCCGCTCAATCTCCTCTGATGAGCAGGAGTCTGCTACTGTATTGGTTGTACAAGCTAGAGAGAGATTTAGCTGGTGCCTCTCAGGGGAGTCTGCCACTGTGTTTGATGGGGTGGCGGCTGAGTGATGCGGAGAGTGCATAGTAGAGGGAACTTGATGGTCTCTCTGGTGGGCAGTGGCGGCTGGTGAAGTTCTTTGTGCTCTTGACGCTGCTGTAAGCTCATCAGGAAAGGGTGGCATGGTGGGCACATCACCAGGGAATTTCTGCAGGAAATAAGCCACCATGGCTTCTTGGGGCTCCCCCACGTAGTTCATGAAGGCCAACTTTTGTTGTTCTATCCATTTTGTGTGTTCGAGGAGTGTGTGGAGCAGCGGGAGGACTTCTCTATCTGGGGCAGCGTCAGTACTGGAGGGGGCGGCTGGCATTTCAAACTGTGTGGTGGAGGGCTGACTGGGCGTTGCTAGTTCTTTCTCCGCATCCTGCATCATTTGAATGTGGACCTTTTTGGTCCAGCCCTCATTAGTAATTGTAAACTCATATGTGGGCTCTGCTGGGACTCGGAAATTGGTGCATAGACCTATGATGAGGGATGGGAAATACAGCATGTCCTTCTTCTTCTTGAAGCAGTTTTATACTTCCGTACAGATGATTTCCCCCACGTTGATCGGTCGGTTTATCAAAGATACTGTGAATTAAGGCTAGTCGCGGCTGGTCAACTGTTGAGTTATGAGATATGGGCAACAGGTGTCGTTTCACAAATGTGTTCCACTACATAGCTTTAGGCAGCAGGTGGTGGCGCTGGACAGATCCCACATGTTTGCCCCCCAGCCATGTTGTGTTGGGCTTGCAGATTCTGGCCTTGATCTCCTCATAGTGGGCAGCCGTTAGTGACTGCCTTCATTCCTTGTGCGAGTTGTCATTCATATCAAGGCCATAAAAGTTGTTGATGACAGTATGGTTGAGCTTGACTGACTCTCCGCGGACGTAGATGAATGGCTTGTCTGTGCAGGGCTGATGTGAGTAAAATTCCTCGAATATAGTGATGTTCGCTATATCGGGCTGCTGAGCGAACATCTCCCATCCCTTTTAGTGGATGGTTCAGAACAAGGCGGTCTCTAGACCACGGTCTCCAGTTTGCTTCATGTAATGGAAGCCTTGTTTTTCCCAGACGGCCTGCTTGGAGAATTGTGCTCTATATCTCTCCTCGTCAGCCTTAAAGCAAAACCTAATGTAGGTGGGTTTTGGGGTTGATGTTGAAGCCATGTGATCGGTTGTATTCTAACTGAAAATAGAAATGAAATATTATGAGATAGCAGAAGAATAAGATAGAAGCTAGCAAAAAGATGGAAGTGAAGTAAAATGAAATGAGTGAGTGGTTTATATTGAGGCTGCCGAGAAGTTCTGGGGCGGCATTAAATGATCAATGGTCCGATTTCCTCGTGCACGTTACAGATTTTTCTGCCCGTTATTTTCGGAGCCTTTGGCGGCCAACTAGCCGTTACACTTTGCTGCATTGGCTGCTGACTCGGTAGGATGGTTTGCGGGCTTTTTGCTTGTCTTTCTTTGTAATCTTGCTCTTTTATTCTTTATCCTAAAATAAAAACAGAAATAATTAAATGGTTGCTGATAAATAAAATGCTGAAAATTAATTTAATCCAAAAACAAAATAATCTCTAATCATAATGCATAAAAATAAAAATAATAAAATTATAATAAAAGTTAAGTTATGTTGGGAGTGCATTTGGGTGCATCTCCCAGACATAACCACTTCCTGAGGTGGTTTAGCTTTTTATCCCTTCTTGGGGGGTCCTCTTGTTCCTTCAGTTTCTGTTTAATGGGGTCCTTCAATCTACCCTGAGGTCTGTCATGGCAGCTGCTGCCCTGGCCTTTTCCCACACTTATCATGGCAGCTATTTCATTCGGACATTATTTTCCTTCCTCTAAGGGTTGTAACAAATTCATCCTTATGCTTTGATCCTCTACCCTCATTGTAAGTTCCCCGAGTTCAACATCTATCAGCGTTCTTCTCGTGGCCAAGAAGGGTCACCCGAGAATTATGGGGGCTTTCTTATTGGCCTCAGAATCCAAGATGAGGAAATCGGCAGGAAGAATTAGGCTGCCCACCTTGACCAGTATGTCTTCAATCTTTCCCTCCGGTTGCACGAAGGAGTGATCGGTAACTTTAAGCATTACGGCGGTTGGTTTGGCAGGCCCAATACTTAGTTTGTCAAAGACGGCCTTAGGCATCAGGTTTATACTGGCTCCCAAGTCACACATGGCTCTGGTCTCATGCTTGTTGCCCAGCCTATATGGTATAACAAAGCTACCCGGATCTGTCTGCTTGGGTAGTAGCTTGTTATGCAGCATAGCCTTGCACTCCTCAGTGACAGCCACCGTTTCGAATTCCCATATCTGTCTCTTCTTAGAAACTATATCTCTGAGATACTTGGCGTAGTTGGGTATACTTTATATAGCTTCTATCAGAGTGATGTTAATGTGCACTTGTTTCAGAATATCTAAGAATTTTCTGAATTGGTGCTCATGTTGCTGTTGTTTGAGCTTTTGGGGGAATGGAACTGGCGGGCAGATGTCCTCTATTTTCTCCTTGCTTGGGGGCTTAGTTCGGGGAGGATCATCCTTGCCAGGGCTGGTTTCGTGTTCTGCTGCTGAGGCAGCTGGAGTCAGTGTTGCTGCTGGGGCATCTAATATTGGTATTGCTGGGGCAGGTTTAGTTGTCTGTTCCGGCTGAGTTCCTAGCTGTTCTACCATCCTAGGTTTATCTAACTGCTTCCCACTTCTTGTACTTATGGACTTGCAATGTTCAAAAGTGGGCTTGGCTGCTTCTGGCGGGCTGTTGTGTAACGCCTTGGTTTTGGGCCTAGATGTTTTAGACATCATACCAGACTGGTCGGAAACGGTTAGAATCGTGTTTGGTGATTTAAGGAAATTAAGGATCGGGATTGGATAAAAATATGGTAAAAATTGCTAAAATCCTCTAAAATCATGTTTAAGAGGTTGGTCAAATCAATTTTACAAAATTGACTTTGGAAGTGGTACATTTTGGCTAGTGACCAAAACGTAAAGTTTCAAAACTATGGAAAATGTAATTTTAAAGGAGGAGCCAAAATCATAGAATCTTTAGGGAGCTTTATGGCAATTTAGCTTTTCCTTAATTTGACATGTGTTTAAAATGATTTTTAAACTAATTGATTTTAAAAGGCTTTTATTTATTTATTTAATTAGGTAGTTAATTGGTGAGATTTTAATCACGTAACTACCTTTCTCTTCTCATTTTCAGCCAAACACCATTCTAAATCATTTTCTCCAAATTTATTTTCTTCCAAACACTCTTTTCTTGATTTCTCTTTCATTTCAAAGAATCCTTTTTAATTTCTTCAAGATTTGTGAAGCAAAAACTTGTCATTCATTGAGGAAAGCAAGGATTTGAGGTAAATCTCGTTCTTAACCTCTAATGAAGGTTCTTTATTGAAATTCCCAAGATCTTTGGCTTCTAATTGTTTTTTTGGCTTAGTTTTCATTATAGTTTTGATTTGAGATCAAAATCTTGCAAAAAATATGAGTAAAATCTTGATTTTCATATTGATATTGATGAGCTCTGTTTTGGATTGGTTTTAATTGAGTTTTGAGTTGATTATTATGTTGAAAAAGGGTTTTTATAATATAGATCCCGAAATCCTTGAGATCCTTGTGTTTTTTGATGGTTTGGTTGAGTTTTTTAGGTGAAATGATGAAGTTATACATGCTGGAGGTATAAGGATGGGTTTAGGTTGTTTTTAGATGTGTTTTGATGTTTATAAATGGTTGAAAGTGATGTATGTTGGCTGGGCTTGGTTTAGGAAGCAATCGATTGAGTTTTCGGTTGTTTCGGATGGGTAAATTTGTGTAGCTTTGGTGAGCAACGAGTTTGAGTTTGGTTGCTGGTGTTGAAATGCATTTTAATGCATTTGGATCTCTGTTTTGATGATGTGAAAACAGGGGATCTTGATCCGGTAACAAACGAAGCACTTTTGGAGGCTTCGGAGGGGTGATCTTCGCGTCAGCGAGCGAGGTTTCGCGTATCGGTGAGTGGAAATGGATTTTCCAGCTTTGTTATGCTTTGAGCATGGTCTTGGGAGCTTAGTGTAAGTTTGAAACACTTAGCTAAGCTCAAGAGTATGTTCAAAAGTCTCTCTCAGAATGTGCTATGTTTTTGTTGGAAAATGCACTTGAGTTAAATGTGGTTTTATTTACTTTTTTAAAGCATGTTTTGAGCATTGATAATGCTGGTGTTTAATGCCATGCTGTTAAGGATGCATTTGGTAGAGGATCCTTGGATTTATGAAATGTATGCATTTGAGATTAAGCATGTTTATGCTTGTGGAAATGGCATTGTGATTTATGCTTGTAAAACTGTGGGATGATGTTGATTAATGATTATATTGGCAAGTGATGGAAATGGTTTTTGGTTACTTTAATCGGATATAGTTAGCCGGCTATAGGATTGGGTGCACTGTGAATAAAGTCGCCTTGGATGTCGAGGGGTTGAGATTGTGTCGTAATCTCCATCCAAGTACCCTAACGATTGAGGCTAAGATCACAACGGTGGAGGGTTCAATCCCGTGTGTGACTCTTATGTTTTGTGTCTCGTACTCTTGTTAGTAGAATTATACAACTACAGATGAGTGATGTTGATGGGTTATGATTGTACCATTAATCTCCATCACGGGTGTTGAGGGGTTGTGATTGTGCCATTTATCTCCACCTTGTGTAGTCTGGTAGTGTGTATGAAGCGTGTGGGAAAACGCTTGTAATCCGCGTATCCAATTGTGTCATTTGTGTTGGTTTGGTATGGATTGAGAAATGATCACTTGTGAGCCAATATAATGTTGTTGTATAATGATTTAAGCATGTGATGCTTGTGACTTATTGTAACGCCCTAATTTTGGGCCTAGATGTTTTAGAGTTTGAATCGGGCCGGTCGAGAACGGTTCGAATCTTTAAGGGAGATTTAGGGAACACCTAGTTCGAGATATTTTAAAAATATGAAACAAATATCTAAAAATCTTCATTTATTATATAAATGATTATGGTGAAAACAATTTTACAAAGTAAGATTGGGAAATACAACATTTCACTGTAGTGACCAAATCGCAGTTTTTGCAAAAGTTGACTAGTCATTGTTTTTTAAAGGATTGAAACTTTGAATCTTTTAGGAGCTAATTTTACCAAAATGTTTTTCATCAGATTTCTCTTTAATTCGGGAGTTTTAATAATGTTTTAATTAAGGGAATAAAGGAGAATTAAAAAGAAAAATCTATTTTTACTTTTCATAACTAACTTACGTTAGTTTTCTCTCATTTCATTTTCGCTCAACTTCCACTCAGCCAAACACATTTCCTTCATCAATTAACCTTTGATTTTCATCTCATTTGCTGAGATTTCATTCTCCTAAGGATTCCTAATCTTTAGCTCATCAAAACCTCTTGTTTTTACCTTGGATTTTCAAGAAATCTTGCCCAAATTAAGGAGAAATCAACCATTAGAGGTAAGCTTCGTCCTTTTTCTCTAATGATCAGTTCTTTACTGAAATTCCCAAGTTATCAATCCCTTGTTAATGGTTTTTGAGTTGCTTTAATGTTGGAAACATGAAATTGTGGTAAAACTCAAGATTCATGGTGAGATCTTGATGATTTTCGTAACTCTTGGTTAGGCTCTGTTTTGAGGTTGGTTTCTAATATATTTTGGATGATAATTGATGTTATAAATGAGGTTTTATCAAGCAAATCCTGAATAGGTTTTGATTCCTAAGTTTTACATGATAGATTTGTGGTTTTTGGTGTGGTTTTGATGTTCTGTTGTTGCTGGAGATATAAGGACGAGTTTATGATGCTTTTTGGTGTTGATTGAGGTTTAAAAATTATTAGAATTGATAGATCTTGGATGGGCTTTATTTTGGAAGAGTTTGGAGATGATTTTGGTTGTTTTGGGTAGCTGAAATGGTGTTTTTGAGTAGTGCAACGAGTTTGATTGAGTAGTTGATGATTTCAATGCATGATGATGCATTAATCCTCTGCTCTTATGTGTAATAAACAGGGGAGTCATCTTCAGACGCTTTTGGTGTTGATCCGGAAGTGCCGGAAGCTTAGATATCGTTTCGGCAAGCAAGCAAAACGTAATTCCTTAGTGCGAATGGTTTTAGAAGTCCTTGAGGGACAAAGATACAAGGTTTGGGGATTTAGGATTGGTTTGAAACACCATTCTAAGTACGGAAGTAAGTATGGCTAGACTTGCTCTCAAATATGTGGTTGATTCCCCACTAAATGCTTTTACATGCTCTTGTTTTGAGTTAGACAAATTCCTACTATTTTATGCATGAATTGTAGCATGAGATGATGCTTTTTAGAGACTTCATGAGATAGCATATTGTATTGAAGAGTTTTGAGATTTTAATTTAATGCAAATAATGAGATATGATTTTGAAATGGGATGAGAAAGACTTGAGAAATGTTGCATAAAAAAGTAGGTGAGATTATGTTTTTGACATAATATATTGGCATAGAAGATGAGATAATTACCGGATATAATTGATCGATCAATAGGATGAGAGTGCACTATAAACAAAAAATCTGTACGTGATCTTTGGAGTCGGGCAATGGGGGTAGTGCCATCCCGATCCAAAGTGGGAATCTGATGATTAGTGGTACCATCGGGGTAGGACTTGGTGAAACGCCCAAGCTTTGTGGTGATGAGAGATATAGCCATGAGAGTCCGGTGATGAGAGATTCCACCGGGGTAGGATTTGACCTCGAGTCAAGCTAATTCGCATATCCAAGTAAAGATGTAATATGAAATGCCAATATAGTTTATGAAATTGTATTTAATTCACATGTCCCAAATGTTGAGATGATTTATGCTATGAGAGATGCATATGAGATTTGTGTATGAAATGCTTTAGTTTTCACAAGCATGTGTACTGCTTTGCCATGAGATTTGCATTGGTTTAAATGCATGAGATAGAATAGAGGTACATGTGTTTTCAAATGGAGATTTCTTCAAGCATGAGATAGAAAGAGCATGTTGTTGAAAATGGTTTTTGAGAAAGAGTTTTATAGATGCATTGTTGTGTTGGTTTTCCTTAGAGCTTGTCTCACTAAGAAAATATGCTTATGCTCTCTTTTACCAACAATGTAGATAATTGAGACGAGTTTGGGCAGCGAGAAGGCTAAGGACATCCAAGGAAGTGAGAAGCTCATGTATGGTGATGTTTTCATATACTTTAGTATTGATATTTGGCAATAGGGATCTAAGGTTGATTTTGGGAGATGTATTTTGAACTCCCTATGCTTGCTGCAAGTTTATTATGGTATTTGGAGGTTGTAATGGTCCTATTTGGTTTGGTTTGAGGTTTGAGGCCTTTATATGGTTTTATGGTTAGGAAGCATGGTTATAGACTCAATGTTCATGTGATTGATGCCATGCTTTAGCTTAAACTTCATAATAGTGATCTTTGATGTTCAATCATGTTGTTAGTGTGATATGGTGTGATTTGGGATGGGTTTGAAGGTGTAAAGGGGTGAAAAACCAGAAAATTGTATGGTTGCAGGGCAGGGTGTATCGAAACACCCTTGTCTGTTTTAGAACAAGGGCCTGAAATGGCCATAGTGTTTCGGAACATTTTAGCTGCTGGAGAGGCCTATTTCGATATTGGTCTCGGAATGCACCCGAGTACCGAAATGGTCAACTCCGTTTCGATATGACCGTTTCAATACCAGGGTCAGCATTTCGAAACGGTTGATCGTTGGTCTACATTTTGAATTGTTTCAAGTTCTCATTTCTTACATTTTAGTCCTTGATGAATATAGATGCAATTGGCTGAGGTTGAAATGTCCAATTAAGCTGATATTTGACAGAGATGCATGAAAAATGACTAATTACATATTGGTAAGCTTAAAATCTGCAAAGTCCTCGCAATTTGCAAATTTTACATTTTGGTCCCTAAAAGTCTAATTCTTTCAATTAAATCCTAAATGAGTTTCATTCGATGTGTCGTGTCCGCTAAAATGTTTTGCTAATCATATAGGTTAATATTGAGCATCTAGAAAAGAGTAAAATAAAAAAAGGGTCGTTAATCAAGGTTGACTTTCGGGTTGACTTTTGTTTTCCTCGTGTAATCTTTGTAGTTCGGGTCAAGCGTCTAGGCCGGGCTAAGGGGGTTACATTTGTTGGTATCAGAGCCAGGTTTGCGAATATATTTGGGGCTTGGTAAGTGGTTAATGTGTGTGATTATGAATGATTATGACTTTTTGGTGAAAGTATGATGTATGATTATTGATGTTTGGTTCTTATGAGATGAATTTGTGATGTTATGCTGTGTTTGGGGTATAGTTGGGGATCCCATTGCCATAACATTACTATTGGAAAGAATTGTTTTGAAAAAAATGAGCTTGAGTACTTGGATTACTTGCTGTTGAGAAATATTTTGATATAACAATTATGTGAAAAATGTTTTTGGACTTGTTTAAAGATTTCAAAAATAATTCAAAAGTCCTTAAAAACTTGAAAAATATGTTTCAAATGATTTCTAATTGTAGCCGATCTTTTTCAAAACATGTATGATCCGTTTTTGCACTAAAGCTGTTTTTTCAGTCTCCAAGGCAAAAAGGATCGATCCCCTGGAAAAAGGGATCGATCCCTTTGTTGGCAGATTCGTTCAATTTCTGCTTCCAGTCTCCAAGTGCAAAAGGATCGATCCCCTGGTTTATGGGATCGATCCCTTGACTGTAACGGTCATATTTTTTGAAAAAGGATCGATCCCCTGGTTTATGGGATCGATCCCTTGTGTTGTAAATGCTGAACTTTTTGTAGGTAACGGCTATTTTGCATCCCCAACGGCTCCGAAACATCTCCAACGGCCATAAACGGCTATAATCTCATTCCACACTATATAAACACCCCAAGGACACTTGAAGATGGTAAGAAACAAGATCCAAGCTAAATGTTCAAGAGAAATCGAGTTTAAGTCTTCATTTCCTTCATTTCTCTTGTAAATATTGTATAGAGAGTGTTTTCATTGTTTTTATTCTTTACACTCTTGTGAGCTCAATCTCGTAAACACCCACCTTGTGAGGTTTATTTGTTTACAACTTTCTACCCTTGTATAAGGAGAGGTTCTAGTTTAGCCTTGAGAGAAAAACTAGAGTGGTTCTATCTTAGCCATTGAAAAGATAGGGTTGTAAGGTTACCCTTTGTCCTCAAAAGGAAGAATTCATTGTTGAGTGAATTGGGAAATCCTTAGTGGTGTGCTAAGGTAGTGGATGTAGACTTTGGTTAGAAAGTCGAACCACTCTAAAATCATCGTGCAAATATTGTCTACTATTTTCGGTTTTAGCCAATTCAACCACCAAACAATTACAACCCTCTTTGACGGTTTCGGTGATCGATTCGAGCGTGCCTAAAAAGCCCAACACTTGCCTTATGTTGCCTAATTGAATTTATTGTATTTTGTCAGTTGCATTGTTTTCATATGGGACTGCGTAGAGAGCTTAGAATTAATACTCGTGCTATGACTGAGAATGAGAATGTTGAGGATTTACCGCCTCCTCCTCCTGGTGGACCACACGGTGGTGGTTGAGCAGGGGTTTGTGCTGCAGGAGCTGGTGTAGGGGTTGCTGGACCCGAGGGAGTTCAGGGGAAGCTGCTCCTGATATGTCAGTGTTGATACAAACTATTGTTGGAGCTTTCCAGGCAGTAGTAGCTGGAGCTCATAGAGCTGCACCTCAGGATGGTGCTAATATGAGGTTGCCGTTGGAGCGACTCTGGAGTCTAAGAGGGACTGAGTTCAGGGGGTTGACTCCGGAAGGTTCTAAGTCTTGGTTAGAGAGTACCAAGAGGTTTCTCGGGCAGCTGAACTATAACAATGTTTAGAAGTTGGTATGTATTGTGTCCATGTTGCATGGTGATGCATATACGTGGTGGACAACCACAATAGCGGGGATGGATGATGATGAGGTGACTTGGACATTCTTCTTGAATGCATTCAAGCGAAAGTATTTGGGAGTTTGCTACCTCGATGTGAAAAAGAGGGAATTCATGTCCCTTGTGCAAGAGAGTATGACAGTGGCAGAATATGAGGTACAATTTATACGCCTTAGCCAATATACACCCGAGCTGATTCTTAGCGAGTGGGAGAGATGTGAACGATTCTGATATGGGCTGGTGGCTGATGTGAAAACCTATATGCTCGCAGCAGACTATACTGATTTCGATGTCTTGGTCACTCGAGCCAAGGACATTGAGTTGAACCTTGGTTTGGCAAGTCGAGCGGGAGGATCTAGCTCAGGGAAACGAGCTCCGGAACGTGATCTTGGTAGAGATCGGTACAAGAGACATAAGGATAGAAGGTCACATGTCGATGCTAGACGTGAAGGTGGTAACCCTGGAAGAGGTCAGCAAGGACCAAATGCTTTCTTACGGACTCCTGAGTGCAATCGGTGTGTTAGGAGGCACACTCGTGAGTGTTGGGGCAATCTTGGTACATGTTGGAACTGTGGTAATTGTGGGCACATGAAGAAGGATTGTCTGCAACCGTTGAGAGATGGGCAGGCTCCGGTGAGATCAGCTGAGCCATAGAGAGGTTGTGGGCACGGCCGTGGCAACTTCCAGCGTAGAGATGAAGGTGGAAGGAATGTAGCTCAAGTGGTGGTTGTTCAGCCTGAAGGTGGTGGACAGTCTCGAGTGTATGCCCATCGAGAAGGGAGGAATGACACGGACATGATCACATGTACCTTTACTTTGCAATCCTTGTCATTAGTTTCTTTGATTGATTCTGGATCTACACACTCGTACATATTGCAAGAACATGCTCAAATGCTTGGTTTGCCTGTTGAGTCTTTGGATGTGGATATGCGTATGACTAGTTCCTTTGGTGAGACGGTTGTAACAAGGAGATTGTATAGGAGATGCCCCTTAAAGGTGCAAGATCATGTGTTTCTTGTTGATCTTATGGAATTACCATTCTATGGATTTGACGTAATTCTTGGTATGGATTGGCTTGTTGAGCATAGGGTCGTAGTGGATTTTGAAAATAAGTGAGTTTCGTTGAAACTTGTGGATGATTATGAGGTTGTGGTGGTGGGAGACAATGTGAAATTCCTATCTAATGTGGTGTTGACGCTTGAAGCAAGCTGGATGTTAAGTCAATGATGCGAGGCATATCTAGCCTTTGTTATGAATCCTAGTACAAAGGAGGTTCGTGTACTGGATATAAGAACTGTGTGTGAATTTCGTAGAGTGTTTCCGGAGGAATTACCGAGTTTGCCGCCTAGTCGACAGGTTGAATTCGAAATTGAGTTGTTTGAGAACACAACTCGGGTGTCCATTGCTTCCTATCATATGGCACCCAAGGAGTTGAAGACGCAACTTCAAGAGTTGCTTGACCGGTGCTTTATTCGGCCTAGTGTGTCACCTTGGGGTGCACCGGTCTTGTTTGTTAAAAAGAAAGATGGCACGATGAGGATGTGCATTGATTATCGTCAGCTGAATAAGTTGACTATCAAGAACAAGTATCCTTTGCCGATGATTGATGATCTTTTTTATCAGTTTCAAGGAGCGACTGTGTTTTCAAAGATAGATTTGCGGTCATGATATTATCAGTTAAAGGTGAAGGATGTGGATGTGCTGAAAACAGCCTTTCGAACGAGATACGGGCATTATGAATTTCTAGTGATGTCGTTCGGATTGACGAATGCTTCTGCTGCTTTCATGGATATGATGAACAGGGTGTTTCATGAATTCCTAGATAAGTTCGTTGTGGTGTTCATCGATGATATCTTTGTGTACTCTCGTACCGAGGAGGAGCATGAGGAACATTTGAGGATCGTTTTGCATGCGCTGTTAGAGAATCAACTTTATGCTAAGCTGAGCAAATGTGAGTTTTAGCTAAAGGAAGTTGTTTTTCTTGGCCATGTGGTTTCGGCTGAAGGGATTCGTGTTGATCCTCAAAAGATTGAGGCGGTGGTGAATTGGAAGCCTCTTAGGTCTATTCATGAATTTCGTAGTTTCATTGGGTTGACAGGTTACTACTAGAGGTTCATTGAGGGATTTTCTAAGGTTGTTGCCCCTTTGACGAAGTTGTTACAGAAGGATGTTAAGTATGAATGGACGGAAGTTAGACAACAAGCTTTTGAGAAGCTAAAGGCAGCTTTGACGCAAGCTCCTATCTTGGTTCAACCTGAATCAGGAAAAGAGTTTGTGGTGCATAGTGACGCATCCTATGTTGGTTTGGGGTGTGTGTTGATGCAAGAGGGTAGAGTAGTGGCTTATGCATCGCGACAATGGAAAGTGCATGAGGGCAATTACCCTAGGCATGACATTGAGCTGGCAATAGTGGTTTTTGCACTAAAGATTTGGAGACATTATCTATATGGTGAGAAGTGTACCGTATTCACGGATCACAAAAGTTTGAAGTACCTTATGTCTCAAAAGGAGTTAAATCTTAGGCAATGACGTTGGGGGAGTTGCTTAAGGATTACGATCTAACGATCGAGTATCATCCGGGGAAGGCCAATGTTGTGGCTGATGCTTTGAATAGGAAAGTGGTTGTGGAATTAAGGGCGATGTTTGCTAGCTTGAGCATATCGCGAGATGGTGGTCTTGTTGCTGAATTGCAAGTGAAACCATCTCTAGTTCAGTTGATAAAGGACAAACAACTGTTGGATGATTTTTTGGTGCCACATGTTCAAGACATCGTAGAAGGTAGGCCTTCAGATTTATGTTTCAATGATGATGGTGTTTTATGTATTGGGAGTCGGATAGTGGTGCCGTATGATATTGAGTTAAGGCGCACTATTCTGACTGAAGCTGATAGTAGTCCTTTTGCTATGAACCCTGGTAGTACAAAGATGTACCTGATTTGAGGGATGAGTACTGTTGGGTGGGATTGAAGAAAGATGTTGCTGAGTTTGTTAGCAAATGCATGGTCTGTCAGCGGGTTAAGGCTGAACATCAATTTCCTTCAGGGTTGTTGTAGTCGTTGAGGATCCCAGAATGGAAATGGGAAAGGATCACTATGGACTTTGTGTCTGGTTTGCCGTTATCGCCATCAAAGAAGAATTCTATTTGGGTGATTGTGGATCGCCTTACGAAGTGTGCGCATTTCTTGCTAGTGCATACTACGTATACCTTGGATAAGCTTGCGGAGTTGTACATTGCTGAGATTGTACAATTTCTTGGAGTGCCAAAATTTATAGTATCGGATAGAGATCTGAGGTTCACCGCAAGGTTTTGGTAATGTTTACATCAAGCTTTGGTTACACGGCTGAATTTCAATACTTCTTATCATTCGCAAACGAATGGACAATCGGAGCGTGTTATCCAAGTGCTTGAGGATATGTTGAGGTGCTGTGTTATTGATTTTCAAGGCTCTTGGGAGAAGCACTTGCCTTTGGTGGAGTTTGCTTATAATAACAGTTACCAGGCAAATATTCAAATGGCACCTTATGCATCTTTATACGGGAGAAAGTGCATAACTCCTCTTTGTTGGGCTGAAATGGGACAAAAATTGGTCTCGATGTCGGCTTTATTAAAAGGAACCACTGAAAAGGTGAAGCTCATTTGTGAGCGGTTGAAGGCAGCGTCGGACCGGCAAAAGTCTTACGCGGATTTGAAGCGTAAGGAGATAGAATTTGCAATGGGCGAGCGTGTGTTTTTTAAAGTTTCACCTTGGAAGAAGGTGATGAGATTTTGCCGGAAGGGCAAATTGAGTCCAAGGTTCATTGGACCATATGAGGTGATAGAACGTGTGGGTCTTGTTGCCTACAAGCTGAGACTACCTCAAGAGTTAGAAAGGATACATAATGTATTTCATATATCCATGCTTCGGAGGTATAGATCGGATCCGTCGCATGTTATGCCTGTGGAAGAGGTTGAGTTGGACCCCGACCTGACGTGTGATGAGCATCCCGTTGAGATTCTGGATTCGGATAGTAAGGTCCTCCGGGGTAAGACCATTGAGCTGGTCAAAGTCTTGTGGAGACATCGTGGTGTTGAGGAAGCCACGTGGGAAAGGAAGGATGACATGAAGAATCAATTTCCTTACCTTTTTCCTCCAGGTAAATTTCGAGGACGAAATTTCTTAAGAGGGGGAGAGTTGTAACACCCTGATTTTGGGCCTAGATGTTTTAGAGTTTGAATCTGGCCGGTCGAGAACGGTTCGAATCTTTAAGGGAGATTTAGGGAACACCTAGTTCGGGATATTTTTAAAATATGGAAAAATATCTAAAAATCCTCATTTATTATATAAATGATTATGGTGAAAACAATTTTACAAAATATGATTTGGAAATACAACATTTCGGTGTAGTGACCAAATCGTAGTTTTTGCAAAAGTTGATTAGTGACTGTTTTGTAAAGGATTGAAACTTTGAATCTTTAAGGAGCTAATTTTACCAAAATGTTTTTCATCAGATTTCTCTTTAATTTGGGAGTTTTTAATAATGTTTTAATTAAGGGAATAAAGGAGAATTAAAAAGAAAAATCTATTTTGACTTTTCATAACTACCTTACGTTAGTTTTCTCTCATTTCATTTTCTCTTAACTTCCACTCAGCCAAACACATTTCCTTCATCAATTAACTTTTGATTTTCATCTCATTTGCTGAGATTTCATTCTCCTAAGGATTCCTAATCTTTAGCTCATCAAAACATCTTGTTTTTACCTTGGATTTTCAAGAAATCTTGCCCATATTGAAGAGAAATCAGCCATTAGAGGTAAGCTTCGTCCTTCTCCTCTAATGATCAGTTCTTTACTGAGGTTATCAATCCCAGGTTATCAATCCTTTGTTAATGATTTTTGAGTTGCTTTAATGTTGGAAACATGAAATTGTGGTAAAACTCAAGATTCATGGTGAGATCTTGAAGATTTTCGTAACTCTTGATTAGGCTCTATTTTGAGGTTGATTTCTAATGTATTTTGGATGGTAATTGATGTTATAAATGAGGTTTTATCAAGCAAATCCCGAATAGGTTTGGCTTCCTAAGTTTTACATGCTAGATTTGTGGTTTTTGGGGTGGTTTTGGTTTTTTGATGTTGCTGGAGATATACGGACGAGTTTATGATGATTTTTGGTGTTGATTGAGGTTTAGAAATGATTAGAATTGATAGATCTTGGCTGGGCTTTGTTTTGGAAGAGTTTGGAGATGATTTCGGTTGTTTTGGGTAGCTGAAATGGTGTTTTTGAGTAGTGCAGCGAGTTTGATTGAGTAGCTGATGATTTCAATGCATGATGATGCATTAATCCTCTACTCTTATGTGTAATAAACAGGGGAGTCATCTTCAGACGTTTTTGATGTTGATCCGGAAGTGCCAGAAGCTTAGATATCGTTTCGGCAAGTAAGCGAAACGTAATCGGTGAGTGCAAATGGTTTTAGAAGTCCTTGAGGGACAAAGATACAAGGTTTGGGGATTTAGGATTGGTTTGAAACACCATCCTAAGTCCGGAAGTAAGTATGGCTAGATTTGCTCTCAAATATATGGTTGATGCCCCTAAATGCTTTTACATGCTCTTGTTTTGAGTTAGACAAATTCCTACTGTTTTATGCATGAATTGTAGCATGAGATGATGCTTTGTAGAGACTTCATGAGATAGCATGTTGTATTAAAGAGTTTTGAGATTTTGATTTAATTCAAAGCATGAGATATGATTTTGAAATGGGATGAGAAAGACTTGAGAAATGTTGCATGAAAATAGTAGGTGAGATGATGTTTTTGACATAATATATTGGCATAGAAGATGAGATAATTACCGGATATAATTGATCGATCAATATGATGAGAGTGCGTTATAAACTAAAAATTCATACGTGCTCTTTGGAGTCGGGCATTGGGGGTAGTGCCATCTCGATCCAAAGTGAGAATCCGATGATGAGAGATACCATCAGGGTAGGACTTGGTGAAACACCCAAGCTTTTTGGCGATGAGAGATACCGCAATGAGAGTCTTGTGATGAGAGATTCCACCGGGGTAGGACTTGACCTCGAGTCAAGCTAATCCGTATATCCAAGTAAAGATGTAATATGAAATGCTAATATAGTTTATGAAATTGTATTTAATTCACATGTACCAAATGTTGAGATGATTTATGCTATGAGTGATGCATATGAGATTTGTGTATGAAATGCTTTAGTTTTCACAAGCATGTGTATGGCTTTTCCGTGAGATTTGTATTGGTTTAAATGCATGAGATAAAATAGAGGTACATTTGTTTTCAAATGGAGATTTGCTTTGAAATGGTTTTCAAGCATGAGATAGAAAGAGCATGTTGTTGAAAATGGTTTTTGAGAAAGAGTTTTATAGATGCATTGTTGTGTTGGCATTCCTTAGAGCTTGCCTCACTAAGCAAATATGCTTACGCTCTCTTTTACCAACAATGCAGATAATTGAGACGAGTTTGGGCAGCGAGAAGGCTAAGGACATCCAAGGATGTGAGAAGCTCATGTATGGTGTTGTTTTCATATGATTTAGTGTTGATAATTGGCAATGGGGATCTATGGTTGATTTTGGGAGATGTATTTTGAACTCCCTATGGTTGCTGCAAGTTTAGTATGGTATTTGGAGGTTGTAGTGGTCCTATTTGGTTTGGTTTGAGGTTTGAGGCCTTTATATGGTTTTATGGTTAGGAAGCATGCCTATAGACTCAATGTTCATGTGATTGATGCCATGCTTTATCTTAAACTTCATAATAGTGATCTTTGATATTCAATCATGTTGTTAGTGTGATATGGTGTGATTTGGGATGGGTTTGAAGGTGTAAAGGGGTGAAAAACTAGAAAATTGTATGGTTGCAGGGCAGGGTGTATCGAAACACCCTTGTCTGTTTTGGAACAGGGGCCTGAAATGGCCATAGTGTTTCAGAACGAGTAATAGTGTTTCGGAACACTTTAGCTACTGGAGAGGCTTGTTTCGACACTGGTCTCGGAACACACCCGAGTACCAAAACGGTCAACTCCGTTTCGATACGACCTTTTCGATACCAGGGTCAGCGTTTCGAAATGGTTGACCGTTGGTCTGCATTTTGAATTGTTTCAAGTTCTCATTTCTTACATTTTAGTCCTTGATGAATATGGATGCAATTGGTTGAGGTTGGAATGTCCAATTAAGCTGATATTTGACAGAGATGCATGAAAATGACTAATTGCATATTGGTAAGCTTAAAATCTGCAAAGTCCTCGCAATTTGCAAAGTTTACGTTTTGGTCCCTAAAAGTCTAATTCTTTCAATTAAACCCTAAATGAGTTTTGTTCACTGTGTCGTGTCCGCTGAAATGTTTTGCTAATCATATAGACTAATATTGAGCATCTAGAAAAGAGTAAAATAAAAAAGGGTCGTTAATCAATGTTGACTTTCGGGTTGACTTTGGTTTTCCCCGTGTAATCTTCGTTGTTCGGGTCAAGCGTCTAGGCCGAGCTAAGGGGGTTACACTTATGCTAGAATACATGTGATGCTTGGTTTAAGCATGAGCAAAAGATTATTTGTTGTTATTTTAATGATGCTAAGAGCATGAGGTTTAAAAAGTGCATTGATGCATTAAAGGGGCATGATTTAAGTAAAGGCATGAGATGACAAATGGTGATGTTTTGGTTTTGTAAAATGCATTGGTGAATGTTTGGTTTTGGCAATCCTCACTAAGCTTTATGCTTACGCTCATTTGTTTCATCAATGCGAAGAATTAGGCTTTTGAGGCAGCAAGAAGGCAAGTGGAATCCAAGCTCTTTTGACTAACAAAGTATGTGGTTTTACCTTGGTGTAATAAGAGGCAATGGGTGGGATTTCTACTCTAGGTTTTATTTGGTGATGTTAAACACCTTGAGCATGTTTGGTTCGATGATTTAGTATTGTAAATGGCCTTTGGAGATTGGTTTATGCTTGAATGTGGTTTTTCGCCTTTTTGTGGTTTTGTTAACTAGGAAGCATGCCTATAGACTTATAGTATGCTTGATTGATGCCATGGTCTAGCTCGTGTTACGTATGGGTGGTCTTTGATGTATATTCTTATTGTATGGGTGTTGTGGCATGTGTTGGAATGGTTTCGAGGGTTGAAAATTGTGTAAAACTAGAAATTTGGAGAATTTCAGGCCCAGGAGTTTCGGAATGCCCTTATCTGTTTCGGAACGGTGGCCTGTAATGGTCATGGTGTTTCGGAACGGGTAGGCACGTTCTGGAACACTTTACTATTGTAAATCACCGTATTGAAACGGGTCATTGGGAGTCTCGGAACGCACCCGCATATCGAAATGGTCAACATGGTTTCGAAACGATCGTTCTGATATAGGGTCTTGTGTTCCGAAACACTTGACCGTTGGATGTTGATTTTGAATTGTTCCAGGTTTCTGTTTCTTACATATTGGTCCCTGAATGTTGTAAGCTTAATTGATTGAGTTTGGATGATCCGTTTGAGTTGAAATTTATCATGTTGGCATGTTATAAGATTAATTTTGGATTGGTAACTTTAAAATCTGGTTGGTCCTTGTAAATTTAGAAAATTACAATTTGGTCCCTAAAAGATAAAAGCATGCAATTGAACCCCTAATTGAACTCTGATCACTGTGTTGTTTTCACCTAATTGCTTTATTATCACATAGGGTAATAAAGTGCATCTAGAATTGAAAAAAAAAAGAAAAAAAAGGTCGCTAATCGAGGTTGAAATCACGAGTTGACTTCGGTTTTCCCCATGTAAACTTCTTAGTTCGGGTCAGGCATCTAGGTCGGCCTAAGGGGGGTACATGCTGGATGATGCTCCCATGGTCCGGATGTGGTATATTTCGGTGAACTTACCAAATTGGGTCTCCAGGTTCTTAATAGCTGCCTCCTGGTTGTTCATCATCATCTCCGTCTTGTCCATAAACGACTCAGTTTTTTCAATAAATTTATCTGTATAAATAATAAATTCACCAGTTAGGATTGTATGTGTTCTGGGTTGGCCTGCTATTTCTCACATATCCTCCCATGTAGTTTGCAAATGCATTGCATTCAGAGGAATCATGGTTGTCCCCACATTCGCCACAGAACGACTCAACAGCTTTTACTTCATGGGCCTTCCCTAGGGATTACACCATCTTCATCACCAGTTCCGTTAGAGTGTCGAGGCGGGCATTAACAGATTCAAAGGCTTCCACCTCATTTACAGTAGTTGGTCGCCTTGTGCCGCCTCAGCGGGCTGTCGGGTATTTGTAATAGTTCTTAGCTATTATATTGAGCAGCCGTAGTGCTTCCTCTAGAGTTCTGTCTAGGATGATCCCATTAATCGAGGTATCTATCAACATCCGAGTTGGGTAGTTAACCCCATTGTAAAATATAGATACTCGAGTCCAAGCCGGTAAACCGTGAAGTGGACAGTTATTCAGCATTTGTTAGTACCGCTCCCACGCCTCGTACATCGACTCGTCATCCCCTTGTTTGAAGGTTGTGATCTCATTGCGCAGCCTATCAGTGACGTTGGATGGGCTGAATCGGTCTAGAAAGTCCTTGCAGAGCTCTGCCCATGAAGTGAAAGATCGGGATGGCTGGTTATTCAACCACTATTTCGCCCTATCCCTCAGTGAATAGGGAAATAACCTCAGCCGCAATACGTCCTGGTGTACCCCATGAATCTTGAATGCTCGGCAAATGTCCAAGAATCCTCGTAGATGCTGCAGAGCATCTTCAGTGGCAGTCCCTCCGAAGTGCCCTAGTGTGTTTAGCATGTTGAACATGATAGGCTTCAGTTCAAAATGATCTGCCCCTATCTCTGGTTCCGTCACTATTGGCTCGAACCTTTGGAAGTCATGTTCAAGGTAGTCCCCAGTTTTCCGCACATGAGGTGGATCAAGGGGATCCTACCTCTGCTGTACTTATGGTCCTCTGGGCGGGAAATCTTGCTGCCTACCCCTGCCATTGATGGAATCAACTAGGGATCCTCGTTTACCATGGTCTCTTCCTTTGCTTTTCCCTTGTCTTTATTCTTTAAGGCTTCTCTGAGTTCCCTCTTGATTCGTCTGGTTTCACGCTCAAGATCGTCGTAAATAATGAAGTTCCCGATAGTGTTAGCCCTGGTCATACACTTGCAAAGGACACGGTAAATTGTTTTTCAATTAAAAATGAAAATAAAAGGAAAAGTAGAAAGGTGCAGAAATTGAAAAACATAATTCGCGGTTACCAATCCCCGGCAACGGCGCCAAAAACTTGTAGGGCGTGTTGGTGTTCCCTATTTGTGGGAGCGCAAGTGCACACTCCTGTCAAGTTATAGTATATAAGATGTCGAATCCTACGAGGATTGGACACGTTGTCTCGCTCTTTTAGTTCCTAAACAAAGGTAAAGTAAAAACACAAGTGAATGATTGGTTGAGATTGAAAAGTAAATAAAAACACAAATGATAAAGAAGAGAAGAATCAGGTTGAATATAGCAGACAGGGTTATGCTGCCACTTAGTGTGAAAACTGCGTTGTAATAGTTATGAGTTTTCCTTTGCTTCCACGATATGTTGCCTCGGAGGGTATGGCGGGCGGCAAACTACGACCTTGTCACGCGACCGCAGCAGGTCACTGCCACTGCAGGGGTGTGTACTGTCTCGGCAGGTGGAATGGAAAAACGTCCTGGCGGCAAGTCTGGTAGATACTCCAAGTTCGGTAGGATAGTCGACGGTCATCCTTCCTATTTCTAGGTTAGGATGCTCGAGATTGATAACTTGAGGACAAGTGTGGAACCAAATCAATCAACTCAGTTAGTTATCCCTTTTAACCGCTGAAACTTGTGGACTAGTGTGGAACCAAGTTAGTCACGCCTATCATTGTGATCGTACTTAACCCTTTCGTGAGCCTTGCACTTTCGTGCCCGACAAATAGATTCTCTCAAACGACTGGTGTAGAAAGATTGAAAGAATGAAGAACAATGGATTAAGTAAACTTGGAATATTTTACTAAAGGAATAACTCAAAAAGCTAAACAATCGTTTCACTCTAGTTACACCATAACCATAACCCAAGGGGAATTTAGAACATGGCGGCAGAGAAGAACACAAGTAAAGTCTATAGAAAACCTAGGATGATTTAAACTACAAGTACAATGGGTATTTATAGACTAAAAACTAGGTTAAGTCCTCCTTGAAGTAGAAGTCCTCTAAAGTAGTTTTTCTTCTTTAATGTAGCTTTAAATGCTGACTTCTTTGCTTGGAATATGGACTATTCCTCGTTTTCCTTAACCCGCAAGTAAGCTTGGGAATTTCGCTTCGGTAGCCCTAGCCGCTGCTATAGATGTCATAAAATTACATGACCACCGACGATAGACTCAAGATTTTTTTGCTCTACAGATCGCGCTCCGGTTCTCCTAACCTCCATAGTCAGCTGCCACAGGCAGCATGGTCGGCAACAGCTTTGCTCGACAGGTGCTCGGCGGCAACTTGTCTTCAGTTGGAACTGCTTTAGTACAGCTCTTGGGTTTGCTCCTCAGCATTGTGTCCTCCGTTCCTCGGCTCCCTCGTTCAGCTTTTAGTACCTACAAGCAAGAATACACTAGAACATTACCTCTTGTGCACCAAATGAATGATAAGTTATAAAAGCAAGGTAGAACGATGAAATACTGTAAAATGCTATGCATGAACCTACTTATGCCTAAAATGAGCTGGAAAACAGTAATAATAAAAGTTGGAAAGTGCATGAAATATAGGACTTTTAGAAACTTTACAGTAACGCCCTAGTTTTGGGCCTAGATGTTTTAGACGTTGAATAGGGTCGATCGAGAACGGTTCGAACCCTTGAGGTTGGTTTAGGAAAAACCTAATTCGGGATGTTTTAAAAATATAGAAAAATATCTAAAAATCCTCATTTATTATATAAATGATTGTGGTGAAAACAATTTTACAAAATAAGTTTTGAAAACATTACATTTCGGTATAGTGACCAAAATGCAGTTTTTGCAAAAGTTGGTTAGTGACTGTTTTGTAAAGGATTGAAACTTTGAATCTTTAAGGAGTTAATTTTACCATTTGTTTTCCATCAGATTTCTCTTTAATTTGGGAGCTTTTAATAATGATTTTATTAAAGAAATAAAAGTGAATTAAAAGAAAATCAAAGGTTGACTTTTCATAACCAACTTTACGCTAGATTTTCCCTTTTCATTTTCTCTCAACTTCCAGTCAGCCAAACACTTTTCCCATCAAAGAACCTCTGATTTCCATCTTGTTTGATGAGATTTCATCTTCCAAAAGATTTCCTATCTTTGTTTCATCAAATCCTTTTTTATTTTACTTTGGATTTTTAAGGAAACTTGCCCAAATTAAAGAGAGATCAACCAATAGAGGTAAGCTTCATCCTTCTCCTCTAATGATCAGTTCTTTACTGAAATTCTCAAGTTATCAATCCTTTGTTAATGGTTTTTGAGTTGTTTTAATGTTATAAACATGAAATAGTTGTTAAAATCAAGATTCTTGATGAGATCTTTGTGATTTTCTTATTTCTATGATAAGCTCTGATTTGAGGTTGATTTCTAACATATTTTGGATGTTATTTAATGTTTAGAATGAGTTTTTAACAAATTAATCTCGAATAGGTTTGGGTTCCTAAGTTTGAGATGCTAGATTTATGGTTTTTGAGGTGTTTTCGGTGATATGCTATTGTTGGAGGTATAAGTTGTGTTTATGTTGATTTTTGATGTTGATTGAGGTTTAGAAAAGATTAGAATTGATAGATCTTTTTTGGGCTTTGATTTGAAGAAGTTTGGAAGTGATTTCGATTATTTCGGATAGCCGAAATACTAGTTTTGAGTAAAGCAGCGAGTTAGAATGAGTGGCTGGTGATTTTAATGCATGATGGTGCGTTAATCCTCTGCTCTTATGTGTAATGAACAGGGGAGACATCTTTGAACGCGTTTGGTGTTGATCGAGAAGTGTCGGAAGTTTAGAAATTGTTTCGGCAAGCAAGCACAACGTTATCAGTGAGTGGAAATGGTTTTAGAAGTCCTTGAGAGGCAAGGAAACAAGTTTTGGGGATTTAGGATTGGTTTTAGAAGTCCGAAAGTAAGTATGTTTAGATTTGCTCTCGAAATGTGGATGATGCCCCTAAATGCTTTTGACATGCTCTTGATTTGAGATAGACAAATTCCTACTATTTTGTGCATGATTCATGATATGAGATGATGTTTTATATTGAACCCATGAGATAGAACAACATTTCAAAGAGTTTTGAGATTTTGATTAAATGTTATGCATGAATTGTTGTTTTGATGGGATGAGAATGATTTAGAAATGTTGCATCAAAACAGTAGGTGAGATGATGATTTAATATAATATATTGGCATAAATTGATGAGATGATTACCAGATATAATTGGTCGACCAATAAGATATAAAGTGCACTATAAACTAAAATCCGTACATGCTCTTTGGAGTCGGACAATGGGGGTAGTGCCATCCTGATCCAAAGTGAGAGTCCGATGATGAGAGATACCATCGGGGTAGGTCTTGGTGAAACACCCAAGCTTTGTGGCGAAGATAGATACCACCATGACAGTCAGGTGGCGAGATCCCACCGGGGTAGGACTTGACCTTGTGTCAAGCTATCCCAATATCCGAGTAAAGATCGAATATGAAATGTCAATATATGAGAATGAACTTTGATTCACATGTACCAATGGTTGAAATGATTTTATGCTATGAGAAATGCATATGAGATTTTGAGATTATGAAATGCTTTTGTATATCAAGCATGTGTGGCTTTGCCATGAGATTTGCATTGGTTGAATGCATGAGATAGATAGATGGTACATGTGGTTTTCAAAAGATGTTTTGCTTTGAAATGGATTTCAAGCATGTGATAGAAAGAGCATGGTTTTAGAAATGGTTTTCAAGATAGAGTTTTAATGCTTGCATTGTTATGTTGGTGTTTCTAGAGTATGCCTCACTAAGCTATTGTGCTTACGCTCTCTTTTACCAACAATGCAGATAATTGACACATTTTGGGCAGCAATGAGTCTTAAAGGAATTCAAGGATTGTTAAGCTCAAGTATGGTGTTATACTTTTACTTTAGTAATGATATATGGTAATGGGATTTTATTGGTTTGTTTTGGGATATGTGTTTTGGACTCCCTAATGTTGATGCAAGTTATATGTGTCCTATTTGGTTTGTAGAAGGCCTTTATAATGGTTTTAATGTTTTACCTTGCCTTTTAGTATGCTAATGGTTTGTGGTTTAAGCATGCTCTATCATATGTCTTGCTATGCTTGTGATGATTTATCAAATGTTTACCATGTGCTTAGAATTACATGCTTATATTATAGAGAGGATGCCATAAACATGTCCATAAGATTTGGTGATGATCTGTAGAAGTTTGATACGAATTTAGGGCTGTTTGTGGGACATTTCTGGTATGCGTATCGATACGCATAAGCCAAACTTGTGCCTTTTTGTACAAGGGTATCGGTACAGATGGAAAGTGTTTCGATAAAGGTAGGCTAAGTTTGAAGGGCGTATCGATACGTGGGACAGCGTATCAATACCCTTTCTGCGAGTTTGGTCACTGCCTCCCCGCGTATCGATACGGTGCCTAGGCATACCGATACGCGACCATTAAAATCAGTTATAAGCATCTTTTAAAGCTTTGAAATGCTGCATTTTAGTCCCTGATCTTCTTGTATGCAATTGGGCGAGTATGGTAGGACTGATTGTGATGAAAATTTACAGAGAAGCATGAAACATGACTAATTGAATAGTCGTAACCTTAAAATCAGAAAAGTTCTTATAATTTGCAGAAATTACATTTTGGTCCCTAAATGTCCAATATGTGTAATTAAACCCCTAACTGAGTTCCGATTGTTGTGTCGTTTCTTCCTATGCTCTTTGGTGATCACATATGAATTTAATTTACATCTAGAAAAGATAAAAAGAAAAAAAGGTCGTCAATCGGAGTCGACTTTAACGAGTTGGCTTCGATTTTCCCCGTGTAATCACCTCGGTTCGGGTTAACCGTCTAGACCGGGCTAAGGGGGTTACAAACACATACCCAACCAACACAGGTTGTACATACATTGAGGCACATCGAGGCGTCTAGCCCCCAAGAGACTTTACACACTCCTATATTCCTTGCCCAAAGGAAACAACAATCATAGCAGATCGTTACTCTCTCCTCGAGGTGCTATTATTTTTTTATTCATGATAACAACTTACAAAACAAACAAAACAAATTTCTCAGGCCAGCTCCAAGCAAGGATCCAAGACTTTGATTCCAACTTAAAATAATTCACTAGGTAATATGGCAATGGGCATCCCAATTTCCCCCAAGCATAGCATAAAGCATACTACATGCTTACTTCAACCATCATATGACTCAAGCATCAAGATTCAGCCCAAACATCATCGTAGAATAGTTCAAATCCATATTCATTCATCATGTATAGCATCACTATCACACATTCAACATAGGCATACTTCAACATTCTCTAGACAAAGTAAATATCACCAAAATACATATCCACATCGCAAATCACTTACCCACAACTTACCATCATCCCAACCTTTCGTAAACTGGCTTTAATACCACCAAATGTAACCCCCTCGACCTGGCCTGGCCGATAGACCGAACCGAACGGATCACGCGGGGAATATTGAAGTAAATCGGGAAGGTTTACCTCAATAAACGACCTTTTTTTCTTTTATCTTGTCTAGATACAACTTAGGTTCCTATGTGTATGTACACAAGCAGCGGATAAACACCAACATAATCTCCCTTCGATTAAAGTCGATTAAGGCTTAGGGACCATTTTGTAACTTTATAAATTACAAGGGTTATTAGCAAATTCAAGTTACCAACTTTCAATTAGAATCATTACATGCTTCCCGATGAAAACTCAGCTCGAAAAGACCCTTAGAACCCATCCACTTGCATACAAGGCAAACAGGGACCAAAATGCAAGAAACAGAAACTCAAATAAATTCAAATTTTGCACTCAACGGTCTGGTGTTTCAGAACAGAGAGCCCCGTATCGGTACGGCCGTTCCGAAACATTGATGCCCGTTCTAAAACTCGTCCAGACACGTTCCGGTACAATGGTTCACAGAGGCAAAATGTTCCGGAACGAGTGTCACCGTTCCAAAACATCAAGGCCATTTTAGGCCACCGTTCGGAAATAGGTAAGGGCGTTCAGAAACGCCTAGGCCTGCAATTGTCTAAAAAGCTGGTTTAATTCAATTTTCACCCTCCGGAACCATCCTGGCACATGCCCTACCATACATACAACTTAAATACTCATCAATGACCACATATATGAATCATAAGCAACATCATAGCATCATTCTCATAAGCTACGAAACTAAAGACATGCTTCCTAGAAGTTAAAAGCACCAAAAGGCCAAATTGCATATTCAAGCATAAACCAAAGCTTAAAGGTCATTCACACAACTGAATACGCATATCAAACTTGCACAAACACGAAAAACACTAAAGCAACCAACATTCACAACATCAGACGCCCCATTGCCTTTATTACACTAGTTCCAAAACAAAGACTTACTTTCAATCAAAGTCTTCCACCGATCCCCTTGCAAGTGCTGCCTCCAAAGCTTAAATTGACTGCATTGATGAACAAAGAGAGCATAAGCATACAAGCTTAGTGAGGATTGCTCAAACCAAAAACATCATCAATGCACAAAACCATCAAGATTCCTTTGACAAAACATGCACTTTAACCTCAAAAACATTGTGATGAACATCATGTAACATGATACATATAAATCCAACAATTAAACCATTGCTACCCATAATACAAGCCTTCCAAGCATAATCACCTTTATGCTAAGCTTAAACCAAAACATGCATCTTTCAAATTATGCATTAACAACATTTTCTATAATGTTTCATTTCATTATATTGGATCACAAGTGATAAACAACAATCTTAAAAACATATATCAGACACACGGGTTACCAAGGGTTGTTCCACACCCTTCATACACTCTATCAGCATTTCAAGGTTCACACACGAGAGCGACCCTCCATTGTTGTAACACTCGTGGTGGAGTATTCTGTATAATCACAACCCATCAACACCACTCTTCGGTAGATGTATAATCCACTAACGAGAGACGGGACACACACAAGGTTCGCACCCGGGAGCTACCCTCAACCGTTGCAACCTTAAACAATCCTCAATCGTTAGAGTACTTGGATGGAGTATTCGGTACAATCACAATCCCTCAACATCCAAGGCGACTTGTTTATAGTGCACTCAATCCTATAATAGGCTAACTATATCCGATTTCATTTATAAAACATTTTATACAACATCACTTGCCAATATAATCCATATCACATACATACCTCACTGTTTTTGCAAAGCATTCATGATAAGCCATAAGTCAAGCATTAAACCATGCTTCAAACCTCATGCATCAACACATGCATACAAGGATCAATTACCTAGTGCATCCTTAAACCACATGGCATCATCAACATCATTTCACATATTCAAAATATGCTTTAAAACAGTAGGTAAATGCAATTAAAACCAAGTGCAATCAAATGTTCAAAACTAGCACAATCCGAGAGAGAAATTCACTTTACTTACTTTCGAACTTAGTAAAGCGTTTCAAGCTCTTACTAAGTTCCCCAAACCTTTTCTAAAAAGTTTCTATGCTGGAAAACCAAGTTCCACTCACCGACTCGCGAAACCACGCTTGCCGACGCGACTACCGATCTTCTAAATCCTCCAAAAACACTTCGTTTGTTTTCGGATTACTATCCCCTATTTTCAACACATCAAAACAGAGGTTTAATGCATTAAAATGCATCCAAAACTCCAGCACACATAAGAAATCTCGCAGCCCTGCTCTAAAGCACCAAAACACCCATCTGAAACAACCGAAAACTCAATCGATCGACCTCTAACCTCAGCCCAGCCATTACCCAACTCACCCAACATATTTTAGGCATTAATCAACATCCAAAAACAACCTAAAACCATCATTATACCTCCATCAACTCAAATTCCTCAAGAACACCTCAAAAACTCACCCAAAAGCACTTCAAAAACAAAAGATCTCAAGGATTTCGGGATCTATACGATTAAAACTCTACTTCAACACCAAAAATCTTTCAAAAATCATTTAACAACAATCTCAAACCAGCCCAATCAATCAAAATCCGAAAATCACATTTTAAACCCATTTTTCATCAAGATTTCAAGAGTTTATTAATCTAACCACAAAACATCAATCAAAATCAGTGTTAAAGAGTCAAATATCTTTTGAACTTCATTACAAAACTTAGATTAGAGGGATAGCACGAAAATTACCTCCAATCCTTGCTTATCCTCTAATTTGGCAAGATTTGCTTGAAGAAACTTGAAGGAAAATGGAAGATATCAATAAGCAAAAGGTAGAACTCAAAAGAGGATTTGAGAGTGAAGAAAAATCTAGAGATTTGAGAGAAAAAGAGAAGTGTTTGGCTGAAGTGAAAGAGAGAAATGAAATTGATCGTGAAAACTTCTTAACCGATTAACTAACTTTTTAATTAAACCAAATTAAAAGCCTTTTTAATTTTTAATAATATTTAAAAACACATGCCAAATTAGGGAAAAGGCATAATTGCCAAGTAACTCCCTAAAGATTCTAAGATTTTGACTCTTCTTGAAAAACATTTTTTCCAACCTTTAAATCTTTACATTTTGGTCACTACCCAAAATGTATACTTTCGAAAACTTGTTTCATAAAATCGATCTGACCAACCTCTTAAATATAATTTTATAGGATTTTAGGTATTTTTATCCTATCCCGAACCTCGATCTGCTTAAACCATCTTTTAACGGTTCGAACAACTGACACCGGTTCCACCGGCCCAACCTAACCCGCCAAAAAATCTAAGCCCAAAATCGGGGCGTTACAACGACATTGAATGAATTGTACAATCTTCCCGCTGGTGAACGTGTGAAAGTTTCAAGAAACAATGTCGGCCAACCCATTGGGGCAGAAGCAGTTGTTCTGGGCAGTTACTTAGGCATTGTTGCACGCAACTCTTTGATTTTGTCGATCAATTATGAGTCATGGCGTCAGATGCCGATCAGTAACAAAAATCAGGCTCTGGATCTTGTTAAGGTAATAATGTCATTGTAATAATAATCTATTACAATTCAAAATAATATTTATATTTGCTTTGATTGTGTCATTTGTAGGATAAATTTTCTTTATAGGTCTTAGACAATTATGTGAAGCATGCATTAGGGAAAAAATGGAGAGACAATAAGAGCTGATTGAAAAAGACATGTAACACCCCAATTTTGGTCTTAGAAGTTTTGGGTTTGGACCGGACCGGTCGGGTTGCGGTTCGAATATAAAAGGGTGAATTTAGGAAAGCCTAGTTCGGGTTGCATTAAAAATATGGAAAAATGTCTTAAAATCCTCTTTTATTATATATAAGAGAAAGGTGAAATCAATTTTACAAAATGAGGTTTGGAAGAGTGACATTTTGGGTTAGTGACCAAAATGTAATTTTTGAAAACTGGGTGACTGTTTTAAAAAGGATTGAAACTTTGAATCTTTAAGGAGATATTTACCCAAAAGAGTTTCTCCAGATTTTTCTGAATATTAATCAATTTTATTAATGGTTTTAATTAAGGTAAAAAGGGAGGGAAGAAGATATTTTGTCATTTTAACTAACTTTCTCAAATTTTCCATTTTCTTTTCTCTCAACTTTTCTCTCAACCCAAACACTTTTCTCCAGCAAATTTCCCTCTGATTTTGTCATTCAAAGATGAGATTTCAACTTCCTTTTGATCTCTAATCATTTCTACAACAAAACCTTAGCATTTGCTTATTGGATTTTCAAGAATCTTGGTTCCAAAAAGGGAGAAACTCAAGTTTAGAGGTATGAACGTCCTTCTCCTCTAAATTCTCAGTTCTTTACTGAAATTCCCAAGTTCTCAATCCTTGAATTATGTTTTATTAAAGGTTTTGTAATTGAGTTCTTGATCTTGGCTTTAAAATGCAAGATTTGCTTTAATTTTGATGAAATTCGTATGATCTGATTGGGCATTGTTTTGAGATGTGCTTTTGATGTAAAATGGATGTATAATTGATGAGAAATTGAGGTTTAATCAATGCAATCCCGAATAGGTTGATTTTCCTAAGTTTTGTTTAAGTTTTTGGTGGTTTTTGGAGTGATCTTGTTGTTCTGCTATAGCTGGAGGTATAAGGACGTGATGAGATCCATTTTGGATGTTAATTGAGGTTTATGAATGTTTGGAATTGATGGATCTTGGATGGGTAGTGTTGTAGAGATATTTGGATGTGATTTCGGTTGTGTTTGGTAGCCGAAATGTGAGTGTTGATGTGAGCAGCGAGTTTAGATGTCTTGGTTGAGGATATTAATGCATGATGGTGCATTAATCTACTATTTTGATGTGTTTAAAACAGGGGAGACATCTTCGGATCCTTGTGGTGTTGATCCGGAAGCTTGATTGGTGTTTCGGCAAGTGGCGAAACGGAATCGGTGAGTGGATTTTGGTTTTCAGCTTTGAAACCAATGTTTTGAAGGTTTGGGAGCTTAGTTTAAGTCTAAACAACTTTGCTAAGCTCAAGAGTAAGTTTTCGGAAAAACTCTCTTGTTGATGAACCATGAGTTGGTTGAGTGCAATGTGATTGTTTGCATGTTTTAAATCCTGTTTTGAAAGCATACTTTAGCATGTTTATTTGCTGGTTTTATAAGCCATGTGTTGAAGGATGCTCAAGGTAAGAGATCCTTGTTTTGAACATTTGATAAAATGTGGTTTTGTTGCATAAGGATGCATGATAATTAATGGCTTTGTTAAATGCTTTAAAACAGTGGATTATTGTTGTTAAATGATGCATATTGGCAAGTGATGTTTCGAGAAAGGTTAAGAACACTATGGTGGTTAAAAGTCCATAGGTGGTTCTTGTGTTAAGAACAACATGGTGGTTAAAAGTCCATGATTGGTTCTTGTGTTAAGGTCACAAAGGTGGTTAAAAGTCCTTGTGTGAGCCTTGTGTATTTTAAGAACACCATGGTGGTTAAAAGTCCATGGGTGATTCTTGTGTTAAGGTCACAAGGTGGTTAAAAGTCCTTGTGTGGACCTTGTGTATTGTAAGAACACCATGGTGGTTAAAAGTCCATGGGTGATTCTTGTGCTAAGGACACAATGGTGGTTAAAAGTCCATGTGTGGTCCTTGTGAATTGTAAGATCACAATGGTGGTTAAAAGTCCATGTGTGGATCTTATGTTGATTGTGTTGTGAAATGGAAAGATTATGATTATCACTTGTGGCCAATATGACATGTTAATAATTTGAAGCATGTATGCTTGTTTTAAATGCTTTTGTGCATGGATTAAGGTTGTTTTGTATTAAGGGTTATAAAGGTGTTTATAAATGCATTATTGTGTTGTTTTAAATGAGCATTCCTCACTAAGCTATGTGCTTACGCTCTCTCTTTTCTTAAACCAATAATGCAGAGCATTGAAGTGTTTAAGGGCAGCAAGGGGGTCAAGAATCCAAGTGAAGAACTAAGCTCATGTATGGTGAAAGTTTCTTTACACTATTAGCTTTTGGCATTTGGCAATGGGGAACCTATGTTGTTGTTTTGGGAGATGTTTTGGACTCCTTAAGTTGGTTTTATGCTTTTGATATTGTTGGAACTTGTAAATGGCCTTTAAGAGGATTGTTTGGTGATTTGGTGTTTGAATGGTTTTCAATATAGGATGCATGCCTATAGAATTGGGGCTTTCCTTGTTTGATGCCATGTTTATGAATTGTTGATGCCATTATGTTCCTTATGCGTGTAATGTCTTGCTGATATAATTTGGTTGCCTTTGGAGCATGTTTGATGGGTCAATTGTGTTTTAAACCGGCTAAAATTCTGCAATCTGGGCAGCCTGTTTCGGAACAGGTGCTGCCGTTTCGGAACAGAGGGCCTGAAATGGCCTAGGCGTTTCGAAACGGGCAGAGCCGTTCCGGAACGGTTTGGCCACTGCCAGGCCATGTTGCGCAACGGGTTTCGGAACGGTCCCGCGTTTTGGAACGGATCATCCCTGTTCCGAAACACCCGACCGTTGGGCACTGACTTTGACGGTTATATGTTTTGAAACCTTTGCGTTTTGGTCCTGAACTTTGTGAAAGCAATTGAATGAGTTTAAGATGTCCGTTTGAGTTGAAATTTGACAGAGAAGCATGAAATATGACTAATTTCATAATGGTAACTCAAAAGTGGGTTAAGTCCTTATAATTTCCAGAATTTACATTTTGGTCCTTAAATTCGTGTTTTGTGCAATTAAGTCCCTGAATGTTTTCCGAATGCGCTGATCTTTGAGTATGCCGATTGTATGAACATATCTAGGGTTAATGTGCATTTAGATAAGTTTAAAAATAAAAAAAAGGGTCGTTAATCAAGGTTGACTTTCGGGTTGACTTTGGTTTTCCCCGTGTAAACTTCTTAATTCGGTTCAACCGTCTAGACCGGGTTAAGGGGGTTACATTTGGTGGTATCAGAGCTGAGTTCTCGTGTAATTGGGAATGATTATGTGGGTGATTAATGTATGTATGCTTGGTATGCTTGTTGAATGAAAGCATGTTGTGTGAATTGTAAGTATGTTACAATTGTGATGTATGCTATGGTGAAGCATGATAGAGGGACCCATTGCCAAATCAAAGCTAATGAAATGATGTTGTTTTTTAATTGGAAATGAGCTTGAGTACTTGGATTGCTTACCTTGCTGAGCCTGACTTTGTTTATTGCATTGTGATTGCATTGTTTAGTGAATGGCACCTCGTAGAGAATTGAGGGTTAATACGCGAGCTATGGCTCAAAATGAGAATGAGGAGAATGCTGAAAATATGGTGGATTTACCTCCTTCACCTGGTGGTGGTGGTGCTGGGGGTGAAGGAGCTGCTGCTGGTGCTGATGCTGGGGTCGCTGGACCTGAAGCTGGTCAGGGACAAGCTATTCCTGACATGACAATGCTGGTTCAAGCCATTGCTGGAGCTTTTCGAGCAGCAGTAGCTGGAGCTCAAGGAGCTGGGCATCAAGGTGATGCTGGTGTTAGACTACCTTTGGAGCGTTTGCGCAGTCTGGGAGGGACTGAGTTCAGGGGTTTGTCTGCTGAAGGTTATGAGTCTTGGTTGGAAAGTACCAAGAGAATCTTGGGGCAAATGAATTGCACTGATGTGCAGAAGCTGGGCTGTGTGGTATCGTTGTTGCAGGACGATGCTTATACTTGGTGGACAACCTCTATCTCTGGAATGGAGGAAGCTGATGTAACTTGGACGTTCTTTCAGAACGCGTTCAAGAGGAGATATCTGGGTGTGAGGTACCTAGATGAGAAGAAGAGAGAATTTATGTCTCTTACCCAAGGGAGCATGTCTGTAGCTGAGTACGAGGTTCAGTTTGTTCGACTCAGTCAATACGCACCTGAACTTGTTCTTGATGAGCGGGAGAGGTGTGAAAGGTTCCGTTATGGTTTGGTGACGGAAGTAAAGACGTATATGCTAGCTGCTGAGTATAATGATTTTGATGTGCTGGTTGGGAGAGCAAAGGACATTGAGATGAATTTGGGTTTATCATCTATAAGTGCTAGTTCTGGTGTTGGTAAGCGAGTTGCTGAGTATAGTTCCGGTGGTGGACGGAACAAGAGGGGACGTGATCAGAAGTATCAGCCTTCGGCTAAGCGAGGTGGTGGTGCGCCTGCTCAGGGAGGCAAGGCAAGAGCTGAACCGAACGCATGTTGGACATGTGGATCGCGTGGCCATATGAAACGTGATTGTCCTCGAGCTGTGAGGGAGGTGCAAGCTCCTGTTGTGGCAGCTGGTAATTCGTGCTGGAACTGTGGATCTACGGATCACATGAGGAGAGAGTGTCCTATGTTGGCTGGTGGCCAAGGGCGTGCTCCTGTAGTTGTTGCACCACATAGAGGTCGTGGGCGCGGCCGTGGTAACTTCCAGCGGAGAGAAGAGGGTGGACGGAATATGGCTCATGTTGTTGCTGTCCAGCCTGAGGGTGGTGGCCAGGCTAGAGTGTTTGCTCAGAGGGAGGGGAGGAATGACGCGGATGTGATCGCGGGTACTTTTACTTTGCAGTCCTTGTCATTACTTTCCTTGATTGATTCTGGATCTACGCACTCATACATTTTGCGTGAGCATGCTGAATTGCTTGGTTTGCCTGTTGAGTCTAGGGGTGATAATGAGCCTGACCGGCTCGCGAGCTACTCGGTCAAAGCTCGGTCAAAGCTCGGCTCGAGTAAGCTCGACTCGGGCTCTGGCTCGGCTCGAAAACTTAACAAGCCGAGCCGAGCTTACCCAGGCTCGGCTCGAAAAGCTCGTGAACAGGCTCGGAATCTACATATGCACTAAAATAAATTATGTGTTTGTATTTTCTTTCATTAGTTGATTGTTGTTTGATTTTGTATTTTCTTTAATTACGTGTTTGTATTATAAGAATATTTATTGATTATTTGGATTAATCTAATTTTTGGCACTTTTTTCCCCTTTCCGGTCATTGAATTTCATTTTAGTGTTGGTTATGAAAGTGATTTTTAATGAATATTTTATATAAAAAACCTATAGCAAAATCAGGGATTTAAATAGCGTTCGCGGTCGCGTTTTCGGTCATATTGCATTTATCGTGTTTGCGGAGATAACGAATGCTATTGCGGTCACTGCGGGTGTCGCGGTCGTGATTTTTTTCAAAATTCGCATAACTTATTGTATTAATCAATAATTATAATTGTAATTATTTAAATTCACTTCTTATAATTTTTATATTGTTTTCTAACATTTAGATTAGTAGATTATTAAAATTAAATAACTAAATTCAATGAAAAATAAATTTTGCACTCCAAAATTAAGAGAAAATGAGGATTAAATTAATATAATTAAAATATAAAAAAGACTAAAATGGATATTTATCCATCCTTACATAAAACTTAAGGGAGCAAGGAGGAAAACAACTATAAATGATAGGTTATGCAGTACTTCTCAATATCCCACATTGGTGAGATATATAAAGCAATGAGGGAGAACCACCTATAAATAGGGGCTCAGGAGCTGGAGGAATTAAGCACATTAACCTTGGCTTTATGGATGAGATCTTGCTTAAGTGGGCTTTTTGTGCACACATCTAAGTATATTTTTTTAGAATGAGGGCTTATTTGCCTTCATTTACAAACTCTATTGAGTTTGAATTTGCATTTAGTTGATTTTCAAGCTGGATTATGTTCAATCTGGTTTGTTTAAAGTTGATAACGGGCCGAGCCGAGCCGAGCCGAGCTGAGCCTGGTGAGCCTCGAGCCCGAGCCAAGCCTAAAAATACAGTTTTCGAGCCGAGCTCGAGCCTGAAATTCCGAGCTCGGCGAGCCTCGAGCCCGAGCCGAGCCTAAAAATATAGTTTCAGAGCCGAGCCGAGCCCGAGCCTGGTCAGGCTCGGGCTCGGCTCGGCTCGTTAGCACCCCTAGTTGAGTCTTTGGATGTTGGTATGCGTGTCACTAGTTCTTTTGGTGAGACTGTTGTGACTCGAAAGCTTTATAGAAGATGTCCTTTGGTTGTGCAAGATCATGTTTTCCATGTTGATCTTATGGAATTGTCTTTCTCTGGTTTTGATGTAATCCTTGGTATGGATTGGCTTGTTGAGCATCGTGCTGTGGTGGATTGTGAGAATAAGCGAGTTTCGTTGAAACTTGCGGATGATTATGAAGTAGTTGTGGTTGGTGAGAATGTGAAGTTTCTTGCCAATGTGGTGTCTACATTGGAGGCGAGCCGGATGCTGAGGCAAGGTTGTGAAGCTTATCTAGCCTTTGTGATGAATCCTAGCTCTAAGGAGTTGCGTGTGCAAGATATCAGGACTGTGCGAGAGTTTCCTGGTGTGTTTCCGGAGGAGTTACCTGGATTGCCTCCTAATCGTGAGGTGGAGTTTGGGATTGAGTTGTATGAAAACATAACTCCAGTGTCCATTACTCCTTATCAAATGGCACCTAAGGAGTTGAAAGAGCTGAAGACGCAATTGCAAGAGTTGCTTGATCGTGGTTTCATTCGGCCGAGTGTGTCACCTTGGGGTGCGCCGGTCTTGTTTGTGAAGAAGAAGGATGGCACTATGAGAATGTGCATTGATTACCGTCAGCTTAACAAGTTGACTATCAAGAATTGGTATCCATTGCCGAGAATTGATTATCTTTTTGATCAATTTCGGGGAGCAGCTGTGTTCTCTAAGATTGACTTAAGGTCAGGGTATTATCAGTTGAAGGTGAAGGATGTGGATGTGCCAAAGACAGCTTTCAGGACGAGGTATGGGCATTATGAGTTCCTTGTGATGCCGTTTGGTTTGACAAATGCTCCTGCAGCTTTCATGGACATGATGAATCATGTATTTCATGAATACCTGGATAAGTTTGTTGTGGTGTTCATTGATGATATCCTCGTGTACTCACGTACTGAGGAGGAGCATGAAGGGCATCTGAGAATTGTGCTGCAAGCTTTGTTGGAGAATCAGCTTTATGCTAAGCTGAGCAAGTGTGAGTTCAGGCTTAGAGAAGTGGTGTTTCTTGGTCATGTGGTTTCTGCTGAAGGGATTCGTGTCGATCCTCAGAAGATTGAGGCGGTGATGAATTGGAAGGTTCCTAAGTCTGTTCATGAAGTTCGTAGTTTCCTTGGTTTGGCAGGATACTACCGAAGGTTTGTGGATGGGTTTTCGAAGATTGCTGCACCTTTGAAAAAGTTGTTGCAGAAGGATGTTAAGTATGAGTGGACGGAAGCGAGACAGCAGGCTTTTGAGAAGCTTAAGGCAGCCTTGACACAAGCTCCTATCTTGGTTCAACCTGAATCAGGGAAAGAGTTTGTGGTGTATAGTGATGCGTCCTATATTGGTTTGGGATGTGTGTTGATGCAGGAGGGTAAGGTAGTGGCTTATGCATCACGGCAGTTGAAGGTGCATGAGCGCAATTATCCTACGCATGACATCGAGTTGGCTACGGTGGTTTTTGCTTTCAAGATCTGGAGACATTATCTGTATGGTGATAAGTGTACTGTGTACACGGATCACAAGAGTTTGAAGTATCTGATGTTTCAGAAGGAGTTGAATCTTAGACAGCGACGCTGGGTGGAGTTGCTCAAGGATTATGATTTGACGATTGAGTATCACCCTGGAAAAGCTAATGTTGTAGCGGATGCCTTGAGTAGGAAGGTAGCTGTTGAGTTGAGGGCTATGTTTGCCAGTTTGAGTATTTCGCGTGATGGTGGTCTTGTGGCTGAATTGCAAGTGAAACCATCTTTGGTTCAGTTGATCAAGGAAAAGCAGTTGTTGGATGATTCCTTGGTACCGCATGTTCAGGATATTGTGGAGGGTAGGCCTTCGGATTTCTGTTTTAGTGATGATGGAGTGTTGTGTTTTGGGAGTCGGATAGTAGTGCCCAATGATGTTGATTTGAGGCGTGCTATTCTGACTGAAGGTCATAGTAGTCCTTTTGCTATGCACCCTGGTAGTACTAAGATGTACCGTGATCTTCGTGATGAGTACTATTGGGTGGGTCTAAAGAAGGATGTTGCTGAGTTTGTAAGCAAGTGCATGGTGTGTCAGCGGGTTAAGGCTAAGCATCAGTTTTCGTCAGGTTTGTTGCAACCGTTGAGAATTCCTAAGTGGAAGTGGGAAAGGATTTCTATGGATTTTGTATCTGGGTTACCTTTGTCGCCATCGAAGAAGAATTCGGTGTGGGTGATTGTGGATCGCTTGACGAAGTGTGCGCATTTCTTGCCTGTGCATACTACGTATTCTTTGGATAGGCTTGCGGAGCTGTACATTGCTGAGATTGTGCGGCTGCATGGTGTGCCAAAGTCGATTGTGTCGGATAGGGATCCGAGGTTTACATCGCGTTTCTGGCAGTGTTTGCATCAAGCTTTGGGTACACGGTTGAATTCCAGTACATCTTATCATCCTCAGTCGGATGGTCAGTCCGAGCCTGTTATCCAAGTTTTGGAGGATATGTTGAGGTGCTGCGTGATTGAGTTTCAGGGCTCATGGGAGAAACATTTGCCTTTGGTGGAGTTTGCCTATAACAATAGTTATCAGGCGAGTATTCAAATGGCACCTTATGAGGCTTTGTACGGGAGGAAGTGTAGGACTCCTCTGTGTTGGGCTGAAACGGGTCAGAAGTTGGTTTCGATGCCAGCTATGTTGAAAGGAACCACCGAGAAGGTGAAGCTCATTTGTGAGCGCTTGAAGGCAGCTTCTGATCGGCAAAAGTCTTACGCGGATTTGAAGCGTAAGGAGATTGAGTATGCGGTGGGTGACCGTGTGTTTTTGAAGGTTTCACCTTGGAAAAAGGTGATGAGGTTTGGTCGAAAGGGTAAGTTGAGCCCTAGGTACATTGGACCATACAAAGTGGTTGAGTGTGTGGGTCCTGTTGCGTACAAGTTGAGGTTACCACAAGAGTTGGAGAAGATCCATGATGTGTTTCATGTTTCTATGCTTCGGAAGTATAGATCGGATCCTTCACATGTGATGCATGTGAAAGAAGTGGAATTGAATCCGGATTTGACCTATGATGAGGAACCGGTGAGGATTCTGGATTCGGATAGTAAGGTTCTTCGTGGCAAGACCATCGAGTTGGTAAAGGTGTTGTGGAAACATCGTGGTGTTGAAGAAGTCACGTGGGAGCGGAAGGATGACATGTTGAAGCAGTTTCCGTACCTCTTTCCTTCAGGTAAATTTCGGGGACGAAATTTCTTAAGGGGGGGAGAGTTGTAACACCCCAATTTTGGGCTTAGAAGTTTTGGGTTTGGACCGGACCGGTCGGGTTGCGGTTCGAATATAAAAGGGTGAATTTAGGAAAGCCTAGTTCGGGTTGCATTAAAAATATGGAAAAATGTCTTAAAATCCTCTTTTATTATATATAAGAGAAAGGTGAAATCAATTTTACAAAATGAGGTTTGGAAGAGTGACATTTTGGGTTAGTGACCAAAATGTAATTTTTGAAAACTGGGTGACTATTTTAAAAAGGATTGAAACTTTGAATCTTTAAGGAGCTATTTACCCAAAAGAGTTTCTCCAGATTTTTCTGAATATTAATCAATTTTATTAATGGTTTTAATTAAGGTAAAAAGGGAGGGAAGAAGATATTTTGTCATTTTAACTAACTTTCTCAAATTTTCCATTTTCTTTTCTCTCAACTTTTCTCTCAACCCAAACACTTTTCTCCAGCAAATTTCCCTCTGATTTTGTCATTCAAAGATGAGATTTCAACTTCCTTTTGATCTCTAATCATTTCTACAACAAAACCTTAGCATTTGCTTATTGGATTTTCAAGAATCTTGGTTCCAAAAAGGGAGAAACTCAAGTTTAGAGGTATGAACGTCCTTCTCCTCTAAATTCTCAGTTCTTTACTGAAATTCCCAAGTTCTCAATCCTTGAATTATGTTTTATTAAAGGTTTTGTAATTGAGTTATTGATCTTGGCTTTAAAATGCAAGATTTGCTTTAATTTTGATGAAATTCGTATGATCTGATTGGGCATTGTTTTGAGATGTGCTTTTGATGTAAAATGGATGTATAATTGATGAGAAATTGAGGTTTAATCAATGCAATCCCGAATAGGTTGATTTTCCTAAGTTTTGTTTAAGTTTTTGGTGGTTTTTGGAGTGATCTTGTTGTTCTGCTATAGCTGGAGGTATAAGGACGTGATGAGATCCATTTTGGATGTTAATTGAGGTTTATGAATGTTTGGAATTGATGGATCTTGGCTGGGTAGTGTTGTAGAGATATTTGGATGTGATTTCGGTTGTGTTTGGTAGCCGAAATGTGAGTGTTGATGTGAGCAGCGAGTTTAGATGTCTTGGTTGAGGATATTAATGCATGATGGTGCATTAATCTACTGTTTTGATGTGTTTAAAACAGGGGAGACATCTTCGGATCCTTGTGGTGTTGATCCGGAAGCTTGATTGGTGTTTCGGCAAGTGGCGAAACGGAATCGGTGAGTGGATTTTGGTTTTCAGCTTTGAAACCAATGTTTTGAAGGTTTGGGAGCTTAGTTTAAGTCTAAACAACTTTGCTAAGCTCAAGAGTAAGTTTTCGGAAAAACTCTCTTGTTGATGAACCATGAGTTGGTTGAGTGCAATGTGATTGTTTGCATGTTTTAAATCCTGTTTTGAAAGCATACTTTAGCATGTTTATTTGCTGGTTTTATAAGCCATGTGTTGAAGGATGCTCAAGGTAAGAGATCCTTGTTTTGAACATTTGATAAAATGTGGTTTTGTTGCATAAGGATGCATGATAATTAATGGCTTTGTTAAATGCTTTAAAACAATGGATTATTGTTGTTAAATGATGCATATTGGCAAGTGATGTTTCGAGAAAGGTTAAGAACACTATGGTGGTTAAAAGTCCATAGGTGGTTCTTGTGTTAAGAACAACATGGTGGTTAAAAGTCCATGATTGGTTCTTGTGTTAAGGTCACAAAGGTGGTTAAAAGTCCTTGTGTGAGCCTTGTGTATTTTAAGAACACCATGGTGGTTAAAAGTCCATGGGTGATTCTTGTGTTAAGGTCACAAGGTGGTTAAAAGTCCTTGTGTGGACCTTGTGTATTGTAAGAACACCATGGTGGTTAAAAGTCCATGGGTGATTCTTGTGCTAAGGACACAATGGTGGTTAAAAGTCCATGTGTGGTCCTTGTGAATTGTAAGATCACAATGGTGGTTAAAAGTCCATGTGTGGATCTTATGTTGATTGTGTTGTGAAATGGAAAGATTATGATTATCACTTGTGGCCAATATGACATGTTAATAATTTGAAGCATGTATGCTTGTTTTAAATGCTTTTGTGCATGGATTAAGGTTGTTTTGTATTAAGGGTTATAAAGGTGTTTATAAATGCATTATTGTGTTGTTTTAAATGAGCATTCCTCACTAAGCTATGTGCTTACGCTCTCTCTTTTCTTAAACCAATAATGCAGAGCATTGAAGTGTTTAAGGGCAGCAAGGGGGTCAAGAATCCAAGTGAAGAACTAAGCTCATGTATGGTGAAAGTTTCTTTACACTATTAGCTTTTGGCATTTGGCAATGGGGAACCTATGTTGTTGTTTTGGGAGATGTTTTGGACTTCTTAAGTTGGTTTTATGCTTTTGATATTGTTGGAACTTGTAAATGGCCTTTAAGAGGATTGTTTGGTGATTTGGTGTTTGAATGGTTTTCAATATAGGATGCATGCCTATAGAATTGGGGCTTTCCTTGTTTGATGCCATGTTTATGAATTGTTGATGCCATTATGTTCCTTATGCGTGTAATGTCTTGCTGATATAATTTGGTTGCCTTTGGAGCATGTTTGATGGGTCAATTGTGTTTTAAACCGGCTAAAATTCTGCAATCTGGGTAGCCTGTTTCGGAACAGGTGCTGCCGTTTCGGAACAGAGGGCCTGAAATGGCCTAGGCGTTTCGAAACGGGCAGAGCCGTTCCGGAACGGTTTGGCCACTGCCAGGCCATGTTGCGCAACGGGTTTCGGAACGGTCCCGCGTTTCGGAACGGATCATCCCTGTTCCGAAACACCCGACCGTTGGGCACTGAATTTGACGGTTATATGTTTTGAAACCTTTGCGTTTTGGTCCTGAACTTTGTGAATGCAATTGAATGAGTTTGAGATGTCCGTTTGTGTTGAAATTTGACAGAGAAGCATGAAATATGACTAATTTCATAATGGTAACTCAAAAGTGGGTTAAGTCCTTATAATTTCCAGAATTTACATTTTGGTCCTTAAATTCGTGTTTTGTGCAATTAAGTCCCTGAATGTTTTCCGAATGCGCTGATCTTTGAGTATGCCGATTGTATGAACATATCTAGGGTTAATGTGTATTTAGATAAGTTTAAAAAGAAAAAAAGGGTCGTTAATCAAGGTTGACTTTCGGGTTGACTTTGGTTTTCCCCGTGTAAACTTCTTAATTCGGTTCAACCGTCTAGACTGGGTTAAGGGGGTTACAAGACATATTTCAAGAATGATCTTAGTCTTCAAGAGAAGCTGCAAAATCTCCCACCAGGAATTCTCCGACATCAATAGGAAGATGTAGTCAGGTTTTGGAGTTCAACGAATGGAGAGGTATGATCGATGCACTTTAAAAATAATAATGTCATTGGCTTTATACATAATGCAAATTTTAGATTGTAGGATCGAGAGCGCTTTAGAGTTGCTAGAAGACAAAAACAGAAGTTCAGTCACACCGTCGGGTCGAAGAGTTTTGCTCGTATAGCTAATGACGATGTATTATTATTTTTAATTATTAATTAGTTTTTAATGAATTACTTTTTCATGAGTATTAATTTCTATTATACGTTGTAGCAAATTACAACTAACATTAGCGTTGGACAGATACAGCTCTTTGACATTACGCACACAAAAAAGGATGGCTCTCCTATGACTCCCAAAGCTGCAGAAATTACGGTATGTTCATTAGACAGAAAATCTAGATTATGTTATATTTAATATCAATAGTATAACATTTTTAATTAATCTCGAGGAGAAATTTAGGGAAAAAGGATGGGGTATGAAGCTACAGCTTCAACTAATGGTTCTGTTAATATGGAAGAGATCAAAAATCAAGTTATTGCTGACGTCTTGGGTCCTGAAAGATATGGTCGGGTTTGCTGCCAAGGATCACTCGTTACCCCAACAAAATATGTTGGGCCTAACTCGTCTCAGTACATGCCATCACAGAGCCAATCTTCTCAAGCATAAATTAATCGGTTAATACAACAGTTAACTCAATTTCAAGCCGAGGTACAAGCGAGAGAAGCTGAGAGAGAAAGGAGAGAAGGTGAGAGAGAAGCGAGAGAAGCTGAGAGAGAAGCAGCATATCAAAAGCTTCAAAGAGATTTTGAAGAAATGATGGCGATGTTAAGGCAGAACCAACCAAAGAATCTGCCATCTTAGTACACTCATGTGTGAATTCAAATAAAAAATGTTGAACTACATTTTAATTCAACTTTTAAACTATATTTCACTTTAATTTTCTAGACTTGAATTTGTTTTGTTGTTTTTACTTAATTTTATTCTAGATTATTTTACAGGTTATTTGGGTAATTTACATTTTAAAAATGTATTTTATAGAGGCAGTGCGTGTAGCGGCATTTGCTAAAAAAATGCCGCTAAAAATTTATAACATATTGTGGCGTTTACAAGAAAAATACCTCCATAGAATAGCCTATGTCGTCGTTTAGTAACACAAACGTCGTTATAGAAGCATCATTCCCGACGTTTTAAAATAAAAACGTCTCTATAGACCACTGACCTTTTGCGGTGTTTTCTATAAAAACGTCGCTAAAGAATCAGCATTGCCAGCATTTTAATATACAAACGCCGCTATAGAACAAAACCTATAGCGGCGTTTATACGACTAAAACGCCGCTACCTTTTGCGGCGCTGCTTCTTGTAGCTCTTTTGGCAGCATTTTTCTTAGCGCCAGGAGTGTTTTTAGCGGCGCTAAAAAACACCGGTAAAAGCCTTTTTTTCTGTAGTGAAATTTGGTGTGCAATACTATCAGTGGATGGCAATCGGGCTCCCGGGCCTGATGGATTTAATCTTGATTTCTACAGGAAGTTTTGGCCTATATTAAAGGGGAAAGTTGTGTCATTTTTCGAGGCTTTCTTTCTAGGGAAGTTAAAGGATAAATCCATTAATCATTCATTCATTACTTTAATCCCAAAGTGCTCTAATCCAATGACTATCGATGATTATAGACTTATTTCATTGGTGAGTATTATATACAAGATTCTTGCAAGGGTTCTCTCTAGGAGGCTTTCAAAATGCTTGTCTGAGGTGGTGGGCCCTTCGCAATTTGCCTTCATTGCTGGAAAACAAATTGCAGATTGCTCATTAGTAGCCAATGAGGTCATCGACGACTTGAAAAGAAAAAAGGCTAAGGCTATAGTGTTCAAAGCGGGTTTTAAAATGGCGTATGACACGGCGAATTGGTCTTTCCTGGATTTTATTATGCAAAGTATGGGGTTTGGATTGAAATGAAAGAGGTGGATCAGAATCTGCTTAGAGTCAGCTTCAATCTTCATTAAAGAGGCTCTGAGTGCATTAATTAAGGAGGCAGTAGCGTTAGGTATCTTTTGTGGAGTGGAAGTTTGAAACCTTAGTTTTCCCTTATCCCATTTGTAGTTTGCTGATGACCTTATTATATTTGGTAAAGCTAACATTGATAATGTGCTCAACATCAAAAGAATCTTAATAATTTTTGAAGTTGCATCCAGTCTTCGTTTTAACCTACCTAAGTCAAAATTATATGGAATCAATATGGATGATGGTGATGTAAGGGATTGGGCAACTTCACTTCAGTGTAGCATGGACTCTTTTCCCTCTTCTTACTTAACGTTGCCCCTAGGCCACTCGAGGAATTCCATGGTTCTGTGGAAGTCTGTAATCGGTAAGTTTCGAGCGTGGCTCGAAGGCTAGAAAGGTAATTTTGTGTCTTTTAGTGGTCGAATCACCTTAGTGAAGTCCGTACTCAGCAATCTTCTTGCCTACTATCTCTCTTTGTTCAAAATGCCTTGCTCAGTCGCAAATACCATTAATAAACTTATCGCTAGTTTGGTTCATGGGACAAAGTCAACAAGGTCAATTCATTGGGTGAGATGGGATAATATCTGCAGGCCAAAAGACGTTGGAGGTTTAGGACTTATTGATTTGCAATTGAAAAATCAGGCTCTGTTAAATAAATGAATGTGGAGGTTCAGGAGTGAGACTGAGTGTCTATGGCGCCAAGTGATAAATGCTAAATATGGCTATGAAAGTTGTAGTCTTATTCTAAGAGTTTGTAACAATAGAAAAGCCTCGTGGATTTTGAAGAGTATAACTACCCCTTTAGCGTAGTTTGAGGATCTGTTCACCCAAAATATTAGATTCGTTTTGGGAGACGATAATTGTATCAAGTTCTGGGATGACTGGTGGATTGATGTTTCCTCCCTAAAATCGGCATTCCCTAGAATTTATGCAGTAGCCACCCTCAAATCTGGTAAGGTCGAGGAGTTTGGATCAAAAGTCTTGGGTATTTGGGTGTGGAAAATTGAGTTAAGAATAACTCTGTTCAACTGGGAACATGATTTGTGGGAAAATTTTATCCAGATTCTAAATCGTGCTGCGAAATGGTATGGGTCGATTGATTGCATCTAGTGATGCGCTGACTCCTCTCGTATTTTTAATGCAAAGTCTTTTTGTGCTATGGTATCTACTAATAGAGCTGTCGGGGATCCGGTGTGGAGACTAATATGGAAAATATTAGCCCCCCAAAGGTGAAAGCATTTATTTAGAGAGATTTCCAAGGAAGAATTCCAACATTTGTAGAACTTGCTAAGCATGGAATCTCGCCTCCAAATTCAAGTACTTGTGTGCTTTGCTCTAAACATCTCGAAACGGTTAATCATTTATTATTTTAGTGTGATATTGCATGGAGAGTTTGGCAGAGTTGGTGTGTGTTTTGGAACATTCATATTGTTATGTGATGGCTTGTCAAAATGCTTATATTTTACACCTTTTTTGCTTAAGTATTTGTTTGTTCTCGATGTCATATCATAGCATGTAGGTGCATTTAGAGCATATAGTTGCATGTATCTTTACTTGCTGGTGGTTTAGATTTATCTCGTGAGACTAGATGCTGCTTGAAGGGTATTTATTGGTGTGGTGTTGTGCAGGCTGAGGCTGATGTGAAGCAATGCAAGAAAGTAAAATGCTATAGCAAATTGGACAACAATTCTGGGCGCAGAAAAAGACAAAGTAACGCGCACACGCTGATAGCCCACATGTGCGAGCCCCCTTTTATCTAATTGTGCCCCACATGCATAGGGAATATTCCCTGACGTCACAGAATATTAGGGCACAAAATCTTAGGAGCCTCCACTATATAAAGGACACAAAACCCTCATTAAAGGGAGAGCGTGAAAAGGTGACAAAAAGGCTAGGGAGAGAAAGCTAAAGGCGGCTCTTTTCTTTTCTTCTTCCTCCACTTGGTGTCCTCCATCATAGAAGCTCCAAGTGTCTGCCCTTGCTGACCTTGGGAGAGGCGGCAAGCCTAGGGCGGTTCGTGGCACTGCAAGTCCATCGCAAATTGGGAGTTCTCATCTTCCCTTTCTGTTGCTTTAGCATTTATTTTTATATCTAGAAAATGGATTGTATGAATGAAGATACGTCGGATGATATTTGCCTAGCCATGAACTGATTTAGGTGGCTAGGGCTGTTTGGATGAACTATGTTTTATTTTCTTTTATGAATGTTTATTTATCTCTTGCTTGTATCTATGCTTTGCCTATGTTGTTAAATGCTTAGGGTTGTAAGAGCCTTCGAGAGTTGGCCTTTCCTTAGGTGTGAGTTGAGGTTAGTGGTCGAGAGAGCTTTCTTTAACCTGCATAGACAATGGAGTTGGATGCTGAGAGGCACCACTATAATCCACCTTAGAGATAAGTGTTGGGTTTCAACGGCTAAAAAGGATAGACCTTTATGGGTAGGGGGAGTGATAGAGTTTAAGCTGAGAAGTATTGTTGTAGTATTTCCTACTCCTAGTTTCCTGGCTAGAGATAGTTAAGGAGCACCTTGAGTAAATTCTGCCGAGCATAGACTAAGTCAGATAGGTAAACCCTAGTAGAGAGGTAAAACATAGGTAAACCATACAACCCAACTAGTCATTCCCAAGAGAGTTTCACATGCGTAAGAGGACCTGTTTGTCTACTGATTTTAGCACGTTATCTTTTACCTTTATTTGCTACAACATTTATATCTCTGCTCTAATTTGCTACAACATTCATCACTCTATCTTGAATTGCCACAGCATTCTTCATTTACATTTTGTGACACTTGTGTGCTTAAACTTACCTCGAACATCTCCAATCCCTGTGGAGACGATACTCACTTACCACTTTATTACTTGTCTAACGTGTATACTTGCACCATATTTGCGTATCATTTATAGTACATCACACACGCACAAACAAGTTTTTGGCGCCGTTGCCCGGGATTGGCAATTGGTTGTTTTAGGTTTAGTCTTTGCACTAGTTTATTTTGTTTTTGTTTTTGTATATATTTTCTTAGTTTGTTTTTGTTTGTCTTTTTAGGTATTGTGCTATTGCATACGCCGAAGGGGATATCGAGAGCCTATATTACCTTATATTCCTGAAATTGAACATTTATTTCGTCAGCGGGGACGTATACAAGAAGCAATTAGAATCATGAATGGAGCTCAGCATCAAGGGGAACCTGCTGCAGTAATTGGAGACCAAGGTCAAAATGCTTCAGCAAGACCCAGAGCTATTAGGGATCACCTAAATCCTATCTTGGATGATCTTAATCCAGGAATTGTTGCTCTCGAAATTCAGGCAGCCCACTTTGAGCTTAAACTTGTAATGTTCAACATTTTGAACTCAATTGGTCAGTTTGGAGGCTCGCCTCATGAAGATGCTAGACAACACATACGTGCTTTCTTAGAAGTGTGTGACTCTTTCCGTCAACAAGGGGTGCACGAGGATGTGTTGAAACTCAAACTCTTTCCTAATTCTTTGCGTGATCGAGCACGAGAATGGTTGAGTGGTGTGCCAGCCGGATCATTGGAAACATGGATATATTTGTGCAAGAGCTTTTTTCTGCGATATAATCCACCAAATATGAACACTCAGTTGAGGAATGATATTGTGTTCTTTCGTTAGTCTGATGACGAATCAATGTATGAGTGTTGGGACAGATTTAAGGGATTATTGCGCAAGTGCACTAATCACGGTTTTCATGATTGGACACAAGTGGTTATGTTCTACAATGGTGTTAATGCTCCCACCATAATGATGCTAGATGTCTCAGCAAATGGAACATTGTTAGACAAGTCACCCAAGGAAGCCCTTGGAATAGCCAACAATGATTATCAATTTCCATCATCAAGACTTGAAATGGGGAGGACAAGTCAAGTATCACGTGATACAGATATGGATGACTCAATAGTAGCCAAATTAACCGCTATCACAACCATGCTAAAGAATCTCCAAAAGCCTGGTGAGGTGAAGGAAGTAAGAGTGGCATCAACTTGCCTTAGTTGCGATGGAAACCACCACTTGAGCGAGTGCCCGAACAACCAAGAATCTGCTAACTATGTAGGGAATTCCAATCAGAATAACAGTCCCTACTCGAACACCTATAATGCTGGATGGCGTCAGCATCCTAATCTATCTTGGGGAAATCAAGGGAATAGCAGTTATGGGAATGCAAATCAGCAGAATCTGGGAGAATCACACGGATCACGACAGAATATGCTGTGGCAAAACAACAAGGGTTTTGCATCTTCATCCAATAGCAATTCGTTGGAAGCTACACTTAAGAATTTTATGACATCCACTAAGGAATTTATGGCATCTACTAACACATTGCTTCAAGATCACTCCATGACCATTAAAAATCAAGGAGCTTTGCTGCAAAGTCACAGTTCATCCTTACAATCGTTGGAAACGCAAGTGGGTCAAATTGCTCAATCATTACATGTGCGACCCCAAGGAAACTTGCCTAGTGATACTGAAGTCACTAAGAAGCATGGCAAAGAGCAATGGAGTGCTCTCACATTGAGGAGTGGTACCCAGCTTAACATTGAAGCTAAGTTTGGGGGGAACAAGAAAGAAGACTCTGCTTCCAAGGAAGTGCAAGAGGAACCAGAATTGCAAGCTGAAAAATCCTGTGAGAAGGAGAAGGACGGGGATATAGTGAACGGAACTATTGATGAAAGGGAAAATGCTATAGCAAAAGAGAAACATGCATCGATAGAGGAAGAAGTTAGACCCCCACCTCCCTTCCCTCAACGATTGAAGAAACAAAATGAGAATCTCCAGTTCAGGAAATTTGTTGATGTTCTAGACTAGCTGCATATTAAGGTCTCGTTCTTAGAAGACATTGATCAGTTGCCCACTTACGCTAAGTTTCTCAAGGACATCGTCACCAAGAAAAGAAAGGTTGAGCAGTATGCAACAGTTGCTACAGAAAATGAATGATATTCTATATGGAGCAAATTGCCTCCTAAGAGACAGGGTCCAAGAAGCTTTATTATATCGTGTTCAATAGGTAATAACTATGTAGGAAAAGCCTTGTGTGACCTTGGATCTAGTGTAAATCTCATGCCAAAGTCAGTCTTCATGAATCTCGGCATAAGAGGTGTAAGGCCAACTACGATTATCTTGCAACTGGCCGACCGATCTCATGTACGCCCGGAAGGAAGAGTAGAAGATGTAGTGGTGAAGGTGGACAAGTTCATCTTCTCATTCGACTTCCTTATTATTGATTGTGAGGCGGATGATAACGCACCCATTATTTTGGGGCTGTCATTTCTAGCAACAGGTAGAATTCTGATAGACTGTGAAAAGGGTGAGTTTACCATGAGGGTGGTTGATCAAAAGGTGACAATCAATGTCTTCAACACTCTCAAATATGTTGATGAATATGAAGAGTGTCAGTACATGGACGCTACAGCAAAAAGGGAGACTGTAGACTTTTGTTGCAGCAATCTTTTAGAAATGGATGAATATGAGCAGATCCAAGAGGAAGAAAATATGGAGGATTGCGAGATTGAGTATGAGGAATTCGAGGAATTATCTGAAGAGGTGGAGCAATCGAGCCTGCTCGAAGCCAAACCAGGTACGCACTATAAAGCTCTTGATTTTTCAGAATTTATTCCTCCTAAGCCTTCACTTGAGCATGCTCCTACATTAGAGTTAAAGCCCTTGCCATTTCATCTTAAATATGCTTATTTGGGTAGTAATGAAACTTTGTATGTGATAATATCATGTAGTCTTACACCTAAGCAAGAAGGTGGTCTAATAAATATGTTATCGCAACATAAAAAAGCTTTAGGATGGACTATGGCTGACTTAAAGGGGATAAGCCCTACTATTTGCATGCACAAAATTTTGCTTGATGATTGTCACAGCAATTCTATTGAACCCCAAAGAAGGCTCAACCCCATCATGAAGAAGGTGGTGATGAAGGAGATAATCAAGTGGCTTGATGCTAGTGTAGTCTACCCCATATCGAACAGCTCATGGGTTAGTCCAGTCCAATGTGTGCCTAAGAAGGGAGGCATCACCGTGGTGAGTAATGAGGAGAATAGATTATTGCCAACAAGGACGGTAACAGGATGGAGGATTTGCATGGACTATAGGAAGCTCAACAAAGCGACCAAGAAGGACCATTTCCCTCTCCCATTCATCGATCAAATTCTAGATAGATTTGTAGGCAAAGCATTCTATTGTTTCCTTGATAGATATTCAGGGTACAGTCAGATTGCTATAGCACCTGAGGACCAAGAAAAGACGACATTCACATGTATATATGGTACCTATGCTTTCGGAAGAATGCCTTTTGGGCTCTGCAATGCCCCAGCAACTTTTCAAAGGTGTATGTTGGCTATTTTCTCAGATATGGTTGAGGAATTTTTGGAAGTCTTCATGGACGATTTTGCAGTCTCCGGGGAAGATTTTGATTCATGCTTGGGAAACTTGGCCAAAGTGCTAAAGCGATGTGAAGAAGCTGATTTGGTGCTTAATTGGGAAAATGTCATTTTATGGTGACCGAAGGAACGGTTTGGGTTACAAGATATCGAAGAATGGCATTAAGGTGGATAGAGCAAAGATTGAGGTAATTCAGAAGCTGCCCCCTCCCATCAATGTGAAAAGCATCATGAGTTTCTTGGGCCATGCTGGCTTCTATTGAAGGTTCATCAAGGACTTCTCCAAGATCTCCAAGCCACTATGTAATTTGCTACAGCAAAATCAACCCTTCATATTCGATGAAAAATGCCTAAGCGCTTTTGAAGAATTGAAGGAGAAACTTACCTCAACACCTATTGTTTTTCCACCTGATTGGAGCTCACCTTTTGAGTTAATGTGTGACGCATGTGACTACCCAATAGGAGCAGCTCTTGGACAACATCGAGGAAAACTCTTTCATGTTATTTATTATGCTAGTCACACATTGAATGATGCACAAATTAATTACACTACAACTGAAAAAGAATTGTTGGTTGTTGTATTTGCCTTTGATAAGTTTAGGTCATATCTAATAGGCACTAAGGTCATTGTTCACACTGATCACTCGGCTATTAAATACTTAGTGACCAAAAAGGAAGCTAAACCTAGACTTATTAAGTGGATATTACTATTGCAAGAATTTGATTTGAAAGTTAGGGATAGAAAAGGGTGTGAAAACCAAGTAGCCGACCATCTTTCTAGGCTAGAAAACAATAAGGAATAACAAGATGAAATGGAAATTAAGGAGGAATTCCCTGATGAGAAAATACTATATGCTACAGCAATCCATGGTATGTTGATATTGTTAACTTTCTCGTTAGTGATATTTTGCCTCCTGATTTGAATAGACATGGACAAAGAAAATTCAGGCATGACATGAGATCCTACTTTTGGGATGAACCATATTTGTTCAAGCAAGGCGCTGACCAGATCATTAGAAGATGTGTCCCCGAAGAAGAGCACAAGGAGATACTTTTCCTGTAACACCTTATACCTGCCTATGCATTATACCTAAGTTATAGAGAATTATCAAAACATATACATATATATATATAACCTGTATTCAGTTTTCATGAAATTCAGGCATCACTATAGAGTGATCAAGATAATAATAGGTAAACACATCCATTCGAATCAATTATCAAGTTCATAATTTAAAACCATTTCAGAGTTTGAGTTACAAAATAATGCAATCATGGCTAACTAGTAAAGTATATCTTAACAAAAAAAATAGGCTCATGTCACCCAAAATAGACAGTATGGTGGATAAGAACATTACAACAAAAGTATAGTAAGAATGTGCTGATCCTCCAAGTGCCAAGTCCGCGGGTAGCCTATCCAAAAGTATCTGAAAGGGGAAAGTTTGGGGGTGTGAGCTAGGAAGCTCAGTGTGTTCCAATAAGTGCAAGGAAACATATATATACAGTTCAGATATGCATCAGACAATACAAACATACCATAAGAGCAACCAAAGTTCCATTTTAACCTATCTACCCTCCAACAGAACACCAAAATGCAATTCCCCATGAACTGCATACCGAAGGACTTATCCTAGGCCCGAAGGCGTAGGAGCCTACCCAGAAAGTCTTACCCTAGGCCCATTGGGCGTAGGAGCTTAACCGAAGGTTTTACCAGCTGGATCAGGGCTATACCTGCAGACACTTCAATCATATCCCAAAAGTATACCCCAAGCAGAGCAATTCAGTTCAATATACCATCAACAGAGCTTAGACAACAGACAGATAACATTTCTATCATTTAGAGATCAGATATTTCTATTTCAGATCAGACATGAGGCATATATTCTAACATATCACAATAAACAGACTTTCATCACATTATAATCATGCTTTTCAAACAGAAATCATGCTTTTCAAACAGAAATCATGCTTTTCAAACAGAAATCATGCTTTCCAATAGTCATGCATTTCAAGTACAAGTACAATTTATAACATTCAGTGAATCGTAACAGGACCCATGTATACATATATGTATATATATAACAGAAATGTAGCACACATGGAACACACCTCAAAAGCTGGTCAGAGAATCTATCGGGCTCCTGCCTCGCTACGATCTGCCACTGTGCTAGATCCTAAATCAATAAAGGATCATGGTTACTACAAGGTATACGTGAAAATTCTAATAGCTCACAAGGTTTACAAATTCATACTAGTAACTATCGGAACGCGCGAAGGAGCAGATCGGGAGGAACTAGGCTCAGCAGACGAACGGTCAGGGGAGTCTTGATTACCTTTAAACAGATACAAGCTTATATTAGCCATATATTCGATTGATATTAACTCAAGGAAACAATTTAAACACATATGCATGATTTTGGTTTAGGGACAGATTCGGAGGTCTTCGAGATAGAATTTCACAAAACGGGCTTCAAAAACGGACTCATGACATCGAAAAACATAAAATAGGGCTTTTTCGGAAATTTTGACTTTTTGGTCAAAGTCAACGTTGACGTCAGCAGGTCAAGGTCAACGGGGGACAGGTCAACGCTGACGGCAGCGCTCAACAGAAAGTCAACTGAGTCGACTCGGTGAGTTAACTCACTGAGTCAACTCAGGCGAGTTGACTCACTGAGTTGACTCAGCGAGTTGACCCAGTCTCGGGTCGGGTCGGACACGGGTCGGGTTGGACCGGTTTGGTTCGGACTACACGGGCCGGCCGGTTCAGACCGATTCTTACCCTAGGTGATCGGGCGTCGCCGGACGGTGGTCGGAAAACTCGCCGGAGAGCTCAACGGACGTGATTCTGCCGGAAAAACGTAGATCATTAGGCCACAAATCCAACCCATACATTTTTAATTCGAAACAAGTCGAAAAAATAGGCCGGATCTAACCTTTAAAGTTTGAAACGGTCGGAATGTTCGAAGCTCCGACGAAACCCTTCCCAGTGTCGGAATGCCAATCGGCCGGGTGGGTTTTGATCAGCTTGTCGAGGGGAGCCGAGAATCGGTGGCCTTTCCTCGAACGGACGTCGAGGACGGTCGGAAACGGGGGAAAACAGGGGCGATGGTGTTAGGTTTTCGACGCAGCCTTAATCGGCTCTCTCGGGCGGACGGCGGCGCAGCTATGCGTGTGGCCCGTGGCTGGCGGCTCGAAGAAGGGCGGTGCGTACGGTGGTGGTGACGGTGTACGCCACGGAGCGGCGGTGAGGGACGGCCAAGGGTTGCCGAAAATAGGGGAGAGGGTTCTGTGAGGGGGGTGAGGGGACGGTTCAGGTTTCGAAGGTGGGTGGAAAATTAATTTCGGGTAGGTGGAGAGGCAGATAAAGTTTTATGGGTTTGGAGTTATATTTATATTTTTTTTACTAAGTTAAAAATAAATTCTAGTAAGCTTTGACAGAAATGAGCCCTTAGCTCAGCGGTAGGAACATTGGATGGTGAGGGGTGAAGTCGCGGGTTCGAGCCTCTACACCCTCACCTTGATTTCTTTCTTTTCTTTTATTTTCTTTTAGCATACCAATATATATGTATATTCATCAGGGTGTTACAACTCTCCCCACCTTAAGAAAATTTCGTCCTCGAAATTTACCTGAATCAAACAGATGAGGAAACTGTTTCCTCATGGATCCTTCGATCTCCCAAGTAGCCTCTGCAGGGCTACGATTGCTCCACAAGACTTTAACCATAGGAATACGTCTGTTCCTCAAAACCCTCTCGTCTGTGTCTAGAATCTATATTGGTTCCTCCTCGTAAGACAAGTCTGGCCTCAACTCCACATCCTGTACCTGAATGACATGGCTCGGGTCAGGATGGTACTGCCTCAACATGGACACATGGAAGACATCATGGATACGGTTAAGCTAGGGAGGCAACTCAAGCTGATAGGCAACTGGCCCAACTCTCTTCACAATACGATAAGGCCCAATAAATCTCGGACTCAGCTTACCCTTTTTCCCAAACCTCAGAACTTTCTTCCATGGTGATACTTTTAGAAAAACCTGGTCACCGACCTCAAACTCGATATCTTTTCTTCTCCGATCAGCATAAGACTTCTGTCTGTCAAACGCCTCCTTCAGACGATCACGAATCAATCTGACAGTCTCTTCGGTCTCTTGGATCAACTACGGACCCAAAGTCTTCTTATCATACAACTCAGTCCAACAGATAGGAGTTCGGCACTTGCGACCATACAAAGCTTCGTAAGGTGTCATGCGAATACTAGCCTGGTAGCTGTTATTATAAGCAAACTCAGCCAAGGGTAAGAAGTCCTCCCAACTACCGCGGAAGTCAATCACGCACCCCCTCAACATATCTTCAAGAACCTGAATTACCCTCTCAGACTGACCATCAGTCTGTGGATGGAAGGACGTACTAAAATTCAAACGTGTACCCAAAGCATTTTGCAAGGCCGACCAGAAATGAGAAGTGAATCTCGGATCTCGATCAGATATAATAGATAAGGGTACACCATGCAATCTGACGATCTCTGAGATATACAGTCTAGCCAGCTTCTCAAGAGAATAAGTAACTCGTATAGGAATAAAATGAGCTGACTTGGTGAGTCGATCAACAATAACCCAAACAGAATCCTTTTTAGAAGGAGTTAGAGGCAACCCAGTAACGAAATCCATCGTGATACGCTCCCATTTCCACTCAGGAATCTTAATGGGCTGTAATAAACCAGAAGGGTGCTGATGTTCTGCTTTGACTTGCTGACAAGTCATGCACTTCGATACGTAATCTGATATATCCTTCTTCATACCCTCCCAATGGTAGCCTTGTTTCAGATTCTGATACATCTTGTCTCCACCAGGATGCATGGCATAAGGGCTACTATGAGCCTCGCTGAGTATGGCTCGCTTCAGGTCAGCATCATCAGGAACGCAATAACGGCCCTTGAAGCACAGAACGCCATCCTGATCAAAGGCATAAACGGATGTGGATCCCTGCTCAACTTGCTGTATAACTGGAAGTAGGGAACTGTCTAAGAGTTGCTTGGCCTTAATCTCATCGGCCAAAGTTGGTTTAACTTGCAATTCCGCTAGCAAACTGCCATCGCTATAAATGCTCAACCTGGCAAACAGGGATCTCAGGTCGGATATGGCCTTACGACTCAAGGCATCGGCAACGACATTGGCTTTTCCCGGATGGTATTCAAACACACAATCATAGTCCTTCAGAAGTTCCACCCAACGACGTTGCCTCATATTTAAATCCCTCTGGGTGAGGATATACTTTAAGCTTTTGTGATCAGTAAAGATATAACACTTCTCTCTGTAAAGATAGTGTCTCCAGATCTTCAGAGCAAAGATCACTGCAGCTAACTCGAGGTCATGGGTCGGATAATTACACTCATGAGGTCGTAACTGACGTGATGCATAAGCGATAACCTTCCCATCCTGCATCAGTACACAACCGAGCCCGGAGTGTGAAGCATCACTGTACACTGAGAAGTCCTATCCAGACTCAGGTTGTGTAAGAACCGGGGCTTGTGTCAAGGCTGCCTTCAGTTTCTCAAAACTAGCTTGCTGGGCATCAGACCAAACAAAAGGAACATTTTTCCTCAAAAGCTTTGTCAAAGGGGTGGCAATGATGGAGAAACCCTCGACAAAGCGTCGGTAGTATCCAGCCAAACCCAAAAAGCTACGGATCTTAGAGACATTTTTAGGTTGCTTCCAATTGGTGATGGCCTCGATCTTACTTGGATCAACCTGAATGCCTCGAGCAGATACAACATGTCCCAGAAATGTCACTTCTTTGAGCCAAAATTCACACTTGCTCAGCTTAGCATACAAACGATTCTCTCTCAGGGTTTGTAGAACAACCCTCAAGTGCTCAACATGCTCTGCTTCTGTCCGCGAATAGACCAAAATATCGTCAATGAAAACCACAACAAATTGGTCTATAAAAGGTCGGAACACACGATTCATCATGTCCATAAAGGCAGCTGGTGCATTAGTAAGACCAAAAGGCATCACTAGAAACTTGTAATGCCTGTATATGGTACGGATGGCCATCTTAGCAACATCAGAATCTTTTATTTTCAATTGATAATACCCAGAACGAAGATCAATCTTCGAGAAAACAGTGGCTCCCCGAAATTGGTCAAATAGGTCATCAATCCTGGGTAACGGATATTTGTTCTTCACAGTCAACTTATTCAACTTCCGGTAATCAATACATAACCGGAGTGAACCGTCTTTCTTCTTCACGAAGAGAACATGAGCTCCCCAAGGTGAAGAGCTAGGTCGGATAAAGCCTCGGTCCAGAAGCTCTTGCAACTGGACTTTTAACTCCTTAAGCTCTTTAGGGGCCATACGATACGGATTCATGGATACAGGCGCAGACCCTGGATAAGTCTCGATTTCGAACTCAACATCCCTGTCTGGCGGTAACCCGGGTAACTCTTCTGGGAATACATCAGGAAACTCGCTAACAGTGCAAATGTCCTCAATCTTAGATAGAGAGCCTTTCGTGTTCAAGAAACAAGCAATGAAAGTTTCATATCCTTTCCGAATCATCCTATCGGCGGTCAGAGCGGGCACTACATTGGACAGGTAACCTCGACGCTCTCCGACTAAGATCACTGATCGACCATCTGAAGTCTTCAAGGTAGCCCTTTTTGACTCACAATCCAGACTAACCCGATGCTCTGTCAGCCAATCCATACCCAGAATCAGATCGAACTCCTCCAACGGAAGTTCCATGAGATCGGCCAGAAAGATTTCCCCTTGAACCTCAAGAGGACATCGCCTAAGTACTTTGTCCACAATCACTGACTGTCCCACTGGGCTCATGACTGTAACAACACATCCTGTGGCTTCTAAGGGAATCTGAAGGTCTCGGGATACTGATCTTGAAATATAGGAGTGGGTGGAACCATTGTCGAGCAATGCAAAGTATGGAACAGAATAAATGGTAAAGGTACCTGCAATAACATCTGGCTCGTCTCTGTCATCCTGGCGTCTAGTGGCATACACAAGTGCCGGCTGTCTAGCCTCAGATAAAACTGGTCCTCCACTCTGATATGGTCGAGCTATGGTATCAGTCTTGGCAGTAGATGCAGAAGGTCTACCCTGACTACGACCCCTAGCTGGAGTCTGAACAGAAGCCTGTGAACGGGCAGGAGTCTGAGGAGATGCTCGATAAGAAGATGGTGGAACAGGGCAACCCTTCAAGAAATGATCTCCAGAACCGCAACGAAAACATGTGCCCGCCTTCCTCCTACACTCCCCTTGATGCCATTTGCCACAATGCTCACAAAGAGGTGCCTTAGAAAAACTTGATGAACCACCTCGACTAGCTGTCGAGGGCTGAGGGGCTGGAGGCCTAGAACCGGTGTCACTCCTCAGAGGTGCAGTAGTGCGAGCCTTCTTACTTGCCCGTGCTGAAAACTCAGTGCTAGAAGGCCTCCTAGATCGCTCTCGATCTACTATGTCGCTCTCTGTGGCCATTAACTCAACTTCCTCTAAATCTTTTGCCAACTCGGTCACCTTATCAAAATCCTTATCAAGATGGCCGATAACCTGTACGCACAACTCATGACGGAGTCCGAGTGCAAACTTGCGGCATTTTTCTTTTTCAGTAGGCACCAAACTGGATCCAAACCTCAGGAGGTCTAAAAACCTCGTCTCATACTCAGATACAGTCATATCCCCCTGTGTCAGAGTCCTGAACTGCTCTTGCATCTGTCTCATATAACGCTCTCCGATAAAACGGCTCTTGAAGCGTTCTTTGAAGAAGTCCCATGTCAGACGAGTAGCAGAGACGCTACTCACAACAGACTCCCACCATGTTCGGGCACTCCCATAAAGCAATGAAACGGCTCCCAAATATTTCTTGGGCGGCTCAAGACCTAACGAATCCATTCGTCTCTCAAGATCATGAAGCCACTCTTCTGCCTCAATCGGGGCTCCACCAGTAGGGCCATCAAAGGTCTTAGCCCCGTTAGTGATTAGGGTCTGAGAGATAGGAACTTCAGGCACAACTCTTGCAGCTCTAACTGCACCATGAATCAACTGTAAAAACTGTCTGCTAAGAGCCTCATCAGACACTATTGTGGATGGCTCAGCACGGGGTGCAGGGGCTCCCCTAACCGGAGTCGTCATATCTATACCAGATGTAGGCGGTGGATCATCCGGGGCTGTAGGACCTCCAGGGGCAGGAGGATCTTCTAAGGCCGGAGGATCGTTAGTTACATTGTCAAGCGGGTCGGAAAACCTAGCAGGTCGACCTCGCCTCCGAGAAGGTCGAGAACCACGTCTAGTACTCATCTGTTGGTCTCGGCTCTACAAAAAGAAGAACCTAAGGTCAGAACTGGCATTGGAGTACCGAGCACAATTTAAACATATAAAACCTGGTGACATGGCCTTTTTCTGAAAATATATAAATATTTAAATCGTTTTATAAAACATAGCATTTAGGACCCACTCACAATTCGAGGTTTATAAAACCAAAAGCTCTGATACCAATTAAATGTAACACCTTATACCTGCCTATGCATTATAGCTAAGTTACAGAGAATTATCACAACATATACATATATATATAACTTGTATTCAGTTTTCATGAAATTCAGGCATCACTATAGAGTGATCAAGATAATAATAGGTAAACACATCCATTCGAATCAATTATCAAGTTCATAATTTAAAACCATTTCAGAGTTTGAGTTACAAAATAATGCCATCATGGCTAACTAGTAAAGTATATCTTAACAAAAAAAAATAGGCTCATGTCACCCAAAATAGACAGTATGGTGGATAAGAACATTACAACAAAAGTATAGTAAGAACGTGCTGATCCTCCAAGTGCCAAGTCCGCGGGTAGCCTATCCAAAAGTATCTGAAAGGGGAAAGTTTGGGGGTGTGAGCTAGGAAGCTCAGTGTGTTCCAATAAGTGCAAGGAAACATATATATACAGTTCAGATATTCATCAGACAATACAAACATACCATAAGAGCAACCAAGGTTCCATTTTAACCTATCTACCCTCCAACCGAACACCAAAATGCAATTCCCTATGAACTGCATACCGAAGGACTTATCCTAGGCCCGAAGGCGTAGGAGCCTACCCAGAAAGTCTTACCCTAGGCCCATTGGGCGTAGGAGCTTAACCGAAGGTTTTACCAGCTGGATCAGGGCTGTACCTGCAGACACTTCAATCATATCCCAAAAGTATACCCCAAGCAGAGCAATTCAGTTCAATATACCATCAACAGAGCTTAGACAACAGACAGATAACATTTCTATCATTTAGAGATCAGATATTTCTATTTCAGATCAGACATGAGGCATATATTCTAACATATCACAATAAACAGACTTTCATCACATTATAATCATGCTTTTCAAACAGAAATCATGCTTTTCAAACAGAAATCATGCTTTTCAAACAGAAATCATGCTTTCCAATAGTCATGCATTTCAAGTACAAGTACAATTTATAACATTCAGTGAATCGTAACAGGACCCATGTATACATATATGTATATATATAACAGAAATGTAGCACACATGGAACACACCTCAAAAGCTGGTCAGAGAATCTATCGGGCTCCTGCCTCGCTACGATCTGCCACTGTGCTAGATCCTAAATCAATAAAGGATCATGGTTACTACAAGGTATACGTGAAAATTCTAATAGCTCACAAGGTTTACAAATTCATACTAGTAACTATCGGAACGCGCGAAGGAGCAGATCGGGAGGAACTAGGCTCAGCAGACGAACGGTCAGGGGAGTCTTGATTACCTTTAAACAGATACAAGCTTATATTAGCCATATATTCGATTGATATTAACTCAAGGAAACAATTTAAACACATATGCATGATTTTGGTTTAGGGACAGATTCGGAGGTCTTCGAGATAGAATTTCACAAAACGGGCTTCAAAAACGGACTCAGGACGTCGAAAAACATAAAATAGGGTTTTTTTGGAAATTTTGACTTTTTGGTCAAAGTCAACGCTGACGTCAGCAGGTCAACGCTGACGTCAGCAGGTCAAGGTCAACGGGGGACAGGTCAACGCTGACGTTATGCTGACGTCAGCGCTCAACAGAAAGTCAACTGAGTCGACTCGGTGAGTTAACTCACTGAGTCAACTCGGGCGAGTTGACTCACTGAGTTGACTCAGCGAGTTGACCCAGTCTCGGGTCGGGTCGGACACGGGTCGGGTTGGACCGGTTTGGTTCGGACTACACGGGCCGGCCGGTTCAGACCGATTCTTACCCTAGGTGATCGGGCGTCGCCGGACGGTGGTCGGAAAACTCGCCGGAGAGCTCAACGGACGCGATTCTGCCGGAAAAACGTAGATCATTAGGCCACAAATCCAACCCATACATTTTTAATTCGAAACAAGTCGAAAAAATAGGCCGGATCTAACCTTTAAAGTTCGAAACGGTCGGAATGTTCGAAGCTCCGACGAAACCCTTCCCGGTGTCGGAATGCCAATCGGCCGGGTGGGTTTTGATCAGCTCGTCGAGGGGAGCCGAGAACCGGTGGTCGTTCCTCGAACGGACGTCGAGGACGGTCAGAAACGGGGGAATACAGGGGCGATGGTGTTAGGTTTTCGACGCAGCCTTAATCGGCTCTCTCGGGCGGACGGTGGCGCAGCTATGCGCGTGGCCCGTGGCTGGCGGCTCGGAGAAGGGCGGTGCGTACGGTGGTGGTGACGGTGTACGCCACGGAGCGGCGGTGAGGGACGGCCAAGGGTTGCCGAAAACAGGGGAGAGGGTTCTGTGAGGGGGATGAGGGGACGGTTCAGGTTTCGAAGGTGGGTGGAAAATTAATTTCGGGTAGGTGGAGAGGCAGATAAAGTTTTATGGGTTTGGAGTTATATATATATTTTTTTTTACTAAGTTAAAAATAAATTCTAGTATGCTTTGACAGAAATGAGCCTTTAGCTCAGCGGTAGGAACATTGGATGGTGAGGGGTGAAGTCGCGGGTTCGAGCCTCCACACCCTCACCCTTGATTTCTTTCTTTTCTTTTATTTTCTTTTAGCATACCAATATATATATATATATTCATCAGGGTGTTACATTTCCATTGTCATTCATCTCCTTGTGGCAGACATTTTGAAGGAGCTAGGACTGCTGCAAAGGTCCTACAATCGGGATTCTATTGGCCCACTCTTTTCAATGATGTGCACGTATTTTGTCAATCGTGTGATCATTGCCAAAGGACAGGTAATATTTCTAGGAGGCATGAAATGTCATTGCAAGTAATCTTGGAGGTTGAACTCTTTGATGTATGGGGAATGGACTTCATGGGACCGTTTCCCTCATCTTACGGAGATTTATTCATTCTTTTGGTTGTGGACTACGTCTCTAAACGAGTTGAAGCAGTTGCTACTCCAAGAAATGACTCCAAGGCCGTCATGAAGTTCCTTCACAAGAATATCTTCACGAGATTTGGAGCACCAAAAACAATTATCAGTGATGAAGGAACCCGGGTGTTACATGACGAAGCTGGAATTGGCGGTATCTAGCGTGATCATCTTGGTTCTCCGCTGTTAAAATTTTATTTATCTATCGACGTGTCGAACCCGACCGAGACAGAACTGAAAGCCATTTTTAAAGCTTGTCAACTGTTTAATGCTTCGAAGTGGAAGGATTCGTGCTCTGTAATCATAGAATCGGGCTCAATTGGCAGTTAATTGGATCCGCCAATCTAATCAAATCCCACATCCTTTTGCTGACATCGTGGAGCAATGTAAGATTTTCTTCTCTAGTCATTAAAAGGAAATTTGCTTCACTTACAGGGAAGCAAATGATGCAGCCCACATCCTTGTAAGGTAGGGGGTATGCAGGGACATTGATTTTATTTGGGTATCCGAGTGATTTCTCGTATTTGCCTGTAAATTCGTGTTAAATATCTTTCGATGTTGATCATTTTAACCGGCTGAGCGAGATGTAATTCATTTTTTTGTGTACTTTTAATCGTGTATTTTTTTCAGGATTAATAAATTAGGGTACTCTTTTCCTCCTATTTATGTTTAGAGGAGGGTTTGGTTTTAACAAGGCCCTTTTTTTATAAAAAAAAAAAAGTAAATTTCATATTTTTTAATATAATTATTAGTATTTAATTTATTAGTTGAGTAATACAATAAAAATTAAGAAAATAGCTTTCAATTTTTTAAACATTTACAAACCTAATATAATTAATGTGTAAACTATGCACATCTTGTATTACGGTGGGGAATGTATTTTGGTTACAGTACAGTTTTGTTTTCTTGGTTCTTGGACAGTTTATGATCATAAAGGTTTCATCGGAAATATTGAGTAAAATAGTGGTTTTTTTATTAAAAAAATAAAAGAAATATTAATTTGTGATGTGACCTTAGTTAAAGGGTGTAATATTAGTTTTAAAGACAATGTTGCATTTTTAAGCGATGTGGTGACCGTGCGTTCAATCAACCCATTATAACTTCATTCGTATCATTGTGTTTGACCAATAAATAGTGTACAAAATCGGGTCGGGTTAAAAGTAACTGTTTAAGTTAAAATAAAATGGGATGAGTGAATATGTCACACCACTCAAGAATATTACATCATATTTTTTTAATTAAATAGTAAATTTTACATTTTTACGTCGGAATTCAAACTCATACAATATGTGAAAAGATGAGCATCCTTAGCCACTAGGCGAATTAATAGATCTCAATACTACATCATATTTTTTTGATAAAAGGGGATTACTCCCATATGCATCATTAAAAAACTCTCAACTTAAATGGAGGAAAAAGAGTACACATGGAAGTAATTACAATCAAAGCAATCAAACGTCTAAAATAAATAGAGCATAAAGCCCATAAAACAAATAGAAACATATTATTTCCTATCCAAATCCTTATGAAGAAGTTGTAGAATTGAATCCGGGTACAACAAAATGCAACACCTCCAAATTTTCAGGACTAGCGAGTTTGGCAAGGCCATCCAACCGTATTTGTCTCACGTGGTGTATGACTCAATTTCACCTCCCAAAATCGCTGTCATAGATAAATAAGTGCCAAGCCAAAGCACAAATCCCAAATAAATCTTTATCTACCGGTAGAATACTACATCATATTTTAAATCAATATAAAATCATATAATTAATTCTACCTCATAAAATTGATAGTTTTATTCAACTATTGTTAAGATGAACATTGTGTGCGATACATTTATCCAATTGTAGAATATGAAAATAGACTGCAACGAATACGGTAGTATATTTAAAGACGATTAGAATTGTTTTGGTTAATTCATATATTAAGACTTCAATACACAGAACTCAAAAACGTATTAAAATTAAAAAAAATTAATTTATTTTATTGTCTTTTTAATTTTTAGAGCTTCGTAGTACACCTAATTTTAGTAGGTAAATCTTTCGACAAAGATTTCCTACGTAATTTTGATTATATATTAAAGTTGCTTGAATTGGTGGAAGTCATGATGATTAAGATGAGAAGAAAGACATGGATAGCTACCAACTTAGTTTTCCGAATGACAAGATAAGGTTTTCTATTGCATCTTCTTCTAGGGTTTGCTGGCGTCTACGTGTATGTCAAATTTTGGTGTACATCTCAAAACAAAAATGATGAGTGCATGCTTCTTAGATGATCTATCTACGACCCTTTTTGTTTACATTGTGAAAATGAGTTGTACATATAAGGTGGGTATAGAATTCGTCTAACTCTTTTGTTGATGCATCACTGATGATTTTATGACACATGTATTATTATAAATCATTAATATATGTGGCATAAAATTATTAGTTAGATATATAAAGGGATTAAAATTTAATATTTGTTCATTGATATTTTAATCCTTTAACAATACACGCACCTTGCAGACAAAATAATTGAACTCGGGTCTCTTAGGATGAACATCATCTAAGTTTATGTTTGATACATATTTAAACACTAATGTAAAGTTATATTTAAATTAAACACATAGCTACCCTAATATAGGGAGAGATTGTTACAAAAAAGAAATATTCTCCTTCCTACCTAGACAACGTGTTATTTGAGCTATAAAGATCATAAAGAAGAGTGAAAAACGAAAGATAGGATAATTTCTACAAGAAGGATTCCATTTTGTTGCTGTTTGTTCTGTTTCACCTTTCTGTATATATTTTTTTATCAACCTTTGTGTGGACATCATGGAAGGAATATCATTTATCTGTGGGCTATTTCAACAGGATTAAAAGGACTTTAGAGCAAGAAAAGGACAACAAAACCCTAGAAATAAAGAAACAGTAAAACAATTATAAGAATTTATATTTTTGCATACTTACCATTTGTATTTTTATATTATTATTGATTTGGATGACTATACATCATTAAAAGTTTTTAAACATAATAATAATAATAATAATAATAAATTATTTTCTAATTTACTTAGGTAATTATTTCATACACTAGCGGTAAAAACTAAAAGTTTCCACAAATGTTTTTGTTTTAGGGTTTAGAGATTTATTTTAGGGTATAAGGTTTTGGGTTTATGTTTGGAGGTTTAGAATTTAAGGGTAGAGGTTAGAATTCATGATTTAAGGTTAAAATTTAAGATTTATAGGTTAAAATTTAAATCCTCACCATATTACCTTAAAAATAAAACTCTAACCTGTAAGGCCCAAAAAAAGCAAATAGTATATCGATAATGCTATTATGAGTACTTTTTTAACTAAATTTAAAGAAATTTTAATGAGTCACATAATAATATTTTTTTCATAAAAAAATTGTAACCGTACTTTATTTTTTTGAAAATAAATGCCGTCATACTTTAACTAAAAGGTTTGAGGGTAGTTGTGAAGGTTGAGATGCCAACATCCCACAAACTGTTAACAAAGGACAAAATTTCTTCTCTCATACATCACAACACAGGTGTAGAAAAGAATATTCACCAAATTAATATAAAATAATAAATAAAAAGCACTAGATCTGTTGCCTATGCAATGCACTCCCAGTTGTATTATATATATATATATATATATATATATATGAAGATAAATTATTCTATTATTTAAATTCAAGCTAGGATAAATTTTAAGAGGTGATTACCAATGAATCTCAAACATTTACAATTTTTCTGTTTTTGTTTGGGTTTTATAGGTGTTTTATAATGCTGTTGGTGGTGGTGTTTCTATTTTTTTAATAGAATACCTTTCTATTATATTTAAGTTGTAACTATTTTGTATTAAGCTATTCTATTATTTTGTGGTCAATTATGTCTCTTTCCATGGACATTTTTTTTATCAAAAAGTACTAAACACTAAATCAAAATAATTTCATGTTCGAGTTGGCAATCCCATCAAATTATAGACTTATCTATCTGTTTTATGACAAGGAAGTGAAAAGTTTTATGTGTCATTCACGACACATAATTAAAATCCATTTAACGAGATCAGACCGTCCATGTAAACATAAACAGGAACGTCAAAACAATAATAACTATGGGAGAGTCTGTTGTGCAGCATGTTATTGTATAGTGTGAGGCTAAAATATGGTAAGTTTTAAAATTTGTTTACGAATTGAAAAATGTTAAATTTTTTTATTGATTTTTTTTTGAGTTTTTTCAAGTATCGATATTTATTTTGTAAGTATCGATACTTTGTCCTAAATTGAAAATTAAAAAAAAAACTAAGTATTGATACTTACAAAATAAATATTGATATTTGGAAGAAAAAAATTTAGCCGAAAATGTTATCAAAAAGTCTAACATTTTCAGTTCGTGGACAAGTTTCGAAACTTGTCATCTTTTAGTCGTACCCTAAAAATGTCGTACCCTAGAAATACTGCACCCCAGACCTACCCATAACTATGTTTAGCTAGCAAATTTTAAACTTGTAGTTTAATCTAGATGGTCCTTACAAGACACAAAGTTTAGCCAGGGACGAGGTTAAGATCCAACCTTAGAATGAATAAGAGTTTATTAAACATATAAACTTATAATCAGGAGGGATAAAGACTTTATTTTATAATATTTAAACTAAAAAAAATAAAATGTTATTATACTAAAATACTTTTGAGAGAGAAAACAACCCCTCCCATCCACGTATAAATAGCTCAGTCCCTCAGTTTAATATTTGCTATTGATCTTGTATTATGACATCCTATATGCTTGATTAACTATTGTATTAATTGGCAATGTTCTGACACGAACAAAAGGGAAAGGGAGACAAACACAAGACAAAATCCTTATCTTCCAGGTTGGGAAAGATGAAGCTGCAGATTTAAGAAGAGAGTAGAGAGGTAATTCGAAACAAAGAATGTCATTCACTGCTTTAAACAAATGATCAGTTTTCACATGCCCCCTTAATAAAGCAATAGAAATTAATGTGTTCTGACGATGAATTTGTATATTCTATTTTGCTCTCTTTGTTTTTTTGACCCAAAACACCGGAAGGAATAAAGAACCATTAAGAAAAGCGAAAGCGACATTGAAGAAACATGGGGTTCATGGTTCCATGTTTGCTTTATTAATCAAGTAAATATTCTATGTTTAGCATTAGGTCAAGACCATGTGCTGCCACTATTAATTAAACTTTGAAAATAGTTTAAATTAAATCTGCTCAAAAGTGAATGAATATAACTCTTGGGAATCTCTCCCTTTTCCCTCAATAGAAATGGTTATCCCAAGTGGCATCGATTCGAACAGGTAGCTTAAGGATAACTGCAAAATTCATAAGATTTCTAAATTCTAATCATTAGGGGGGTCCAAATTTGATGAGCTGCTTAAGTGGCTCCAAATTGTTCTCAAAAGACATGCACAAGACATGCCAAAAAATAATCTTTTTGTTCATGTAATTGCCTCTTATATTTAGATCCAAGACCGGAAGTGTTATACTCCGCATCCGCCACTTTAAGGGGCTCACCACTAAATTTGAGGCCTTTAATACTCACCACGAAACAACATGTGTCATAATTGTTAAGTTCATTTAAGTCAGTAGCCTAACCTATTATTTGAAGACCGGGCCTACTCTGTCAACCTGACGAAAGCCATCATAACGCTAGGCCTGGTGAGTCTACTATCCGTCAGGCTAGAATGACGATAGGTCGCCAGAGGAATTAGTCCCAAGCCTTGACACCTATCATCATCATAGTGCTTAGAGGTATATATACTAAGAGAAAGGGTCTCCAAGGGAGGGGATCTTCTTCTTTCACTCCTAGCTCTTCTTAAAAACTTTTTCTTTTTTCTCCTCCTATCTCCGACCACTACACTATCTGTGGGTCTCCACCCAAATCAACTAAGGTGAACCGTAAACTACCACCAACCACCTTGGTCCCCTTTTCCACCTTCCTTGTTAAATGTCTACCACTTTAAGCATTAACAGTTTGTGGGGTGAGCGTGAATCATTACTGACCCAAAAGAATCAGTCAAGATGTATCCCCAATGGTAGCCATCCCAAAATAACCAACCCAACTTTTCATTTACTTCCCAAAACTCATATGAACCTGCCGGATCTTATGACCAGCAACAACAGAATTCTTACAACCACACTTACCAAGGATCTCACCCAACCTATTGTGGGTCCTACAACTAGTCTAGTCAGTAGATACAACCACAATATCATCTGAATTAGTTTGGCCAGTATGCTCTATTCCAACAACACTCAATCCAATTCACTTATGATCAAAGCAATCAGTAGGTTTACACTTTGCAGAATGAACTACGAAGATTGCAAATACAATTTCAGACAACCAAAGCCAGCCAGCCAGTAACAACAACAACATATTCAACAATAATAAAAAACAATATTAAAAGGCCTTCCAAGAACTGATAGTGTCCCAGCGCCCAAGAAACCGATGAAGGGGAGAAGCGGAAGAGAGAGCATCCAATGTTGATAAGCGGCACCAACATGAGTAAATTGCTGCTCTGATAGATGCCCTTGGAACTGAATTCCTCATCGTGACCAGGTAAACTATACTAAGCACGCCCCTCGCCCTAAAGAGAAAGGGAATAAGAATGAAGGAGGCAGATAGAAATGATGCAAAGGAAAATAGATGATCTTCAGACTTCAAACAACTCTGAAAGAGATTGGGCTACAAAGAAAAATAATCCCCTGCCCTCATGCATTTGTAGCCTCATATCCTCTACACTTTAAACTACCGAAGGAAACATATGATGGGACCAGAGATCCCACTCACCACGTCTCTCAATACATAAATCACATGGACATCTTAAAAGCTTCTAACAAACTAAAGTGCAGGGTTTTTCCAACTAATCTAAGCAAGGGCTCTAAAAATAGTATGACTATCTACCAACGATGTCTATGGGAGACTTTAAAAGCTTGTCTAATATATTCGCTAGCCAATTCTTAGCAAACAAAGCCAACCACCATTCAAAAAAATAGTCTACTCAATATAGCGTAGAGGTCTGGTGAGCTCATGATAAATTACAAAATGAGGTTCGCTAGAGTTACACACAATATTTTTGATCTAACAGATGACTGGAAAATCTACGCATATGTCTCTAGACTCAAACACGACCCCTTAAAGTATGCCCTAATAGACAATAAGCCAAATCGTATCAATCAGTTGTACGAGACGACCAACAAATATGTTGAGGTAGAGGAAATGAGGTTTAAGTAAGAACTGCTCAGAGCCCAACTCCTCAGTGGCACGCATCACAGAGCCAATGAACTAGAAGGCATTGGAGACCTCTGCCAAGTTTTCATGAGTCTCTATGGGTCCGAACCAAAGGTTCATCCTCTTAGAGTATCCGAGGCTACAATGAAAAGGGACGCGATTATTATTGGCAAGTTAATACGACCAAGCAACCATAAAAAGGGTCATATCCTTCTTATTACTATTTATACTCCCCTCACCACGTCATAGCCTGAAGTCCTCAGACAAGTAAAAAATTCTAGATTTCTAAAGCCTCCATTGCCAATATGGCCAAGCTCCAAAAGTCGCTCTACCTTCTACTATAGATTCCACAAGCAATGGGGTCATAGTATAGGGCGTTGCATAACCTTGAAAGACATTGTGGAAGCTATTTAAAAAGGAAACTTGGAGCAACTTGTACAAAGAGACAAGATGCCAAGAAAGAATAACATAATGGACCGTGAAAAAATACCAATCAAAGGGGTCATAAACATAATAATCAAAGGACCCGACCTATAGCGACCATTGGAAAATGTCCATCCTTCCAGAGCATAATGTCCATAGGGACGATGGTAAAAAAGGTCAGACCTATGGAGGGCCAGCTTTTCGGATTTCGACTCCTCCCAAGTCCTTGAAAAAATTGTTAACGATCCCTTGGTGGTCTCAACTCGCATTAACGACTTCATTGTAAAGAGAATCCTGATGGACAGCGAAAGTGCAGTGGAGGTATTACAGTGGGAAGCTTTCTAGAGGTATTACGTAGTTACCATCGACAAGTTAATACGATTGAGCTATCATAAAGGGGGCATATCCAACTTATACAAATTGCACTCCCCTTACCACATCACTCCCTGAAGTTCTTAGACAAGTCAAAAATTTTAAAGTTTAGAAGCCTCCCTCGCCAATGGGGCCAAGCTCCCAAAGAGACTCTACCTTCTACTGTAGATTCCAAAAGCAATGTGGTCATAGTACAAGTCGTTGCATAGCCCTGAAAAACATTGTGGAAGAAGTTATTCAGAAAAGAAACCTAGAGCAATTTGTACAAAGAGACAAGCTGCCAAGAAAAAACCACGTAATGGATTATGAAGAAACACTAGTCAAGGGGTTCATAAACGTAATTATCGGAGGATCCCAATCTGTATCGGCCACTGAAAAAGGTTCATCCTCCCAGAGCATAATTTCCATATGGATGACGGTAAAAAGTGCCAAACTTATGGAGGATTGGAATGTCATCTTTAAGGATTTTGAATCCTCCCAAGTCCTTGACGAAACTGTTGGCGATCCCTTGGTGCTCTTAGCTCATATTAATGACTTAACTATAAAGAGAATCTTGGTGGATAGTGAAAGCACAATGGAAGTATTAGAGTTTGAAGCTTTCCAAAGGATTAAAGGGGTTTCGAGTAGTTAAAGCCTTTTGGACCCATTTATGGCTTCTCCAATCATCCTATAGAAGCTAAAGGATTTGTAAACCTACCTTTCATATTGGGAGATGGTAAAAACACTATCATAATTAACAATGATTTTCTAGTAGTCGATCAGTCTTCGACCTATAACATAATATTTTGAAACCCATAAATGAGAAAGGCTAAACTGATACTAACAACGTTTAGTCCGACAATGAAGTTCCCAACCCCTTTTAGAGAGGGGTACACGAAGGTAGATCAACATACGGCTAGAGAATACCACTTGTGGTCTTTGTAGATCTCCCAATGCATCTCTATGATACCTTCTACTTAGCTAAGCGAGCCATTACACGTTGATAAGGGTATCAATATGTTAGACTGGATACATCTTGGGTTGGAAAGTCTTGACGTCGTTGGAGACATAGAATCCAAGAGGGCTGAGTCTGCTCAGCAAATATAGAATTTCCCTCTCTTTCAGAGAGATAAAATGATCGTTTTTACTTTCCCCAAGTTGGAAAACGCTCCCTGATGAAAGTATTGAGAACACGCTCAAGTATATTTACATGGTCCATTGTGGATATACCAAGGATTGATCCGTCCATAATCATATATTCCCTCAATGTAACGCCTTTTTCAAAGCCAATAAAACAGAAGAAAACGAAGACTAACCACTATTAAGATGCAAGGGGTATGACAAGAAACGAGCAAACTCCTTGCGGCGAGGTTCATCCGAGAAGTGATATATTCGAAGCGATTTTCAAATTTGTTTATAGTGGAGAAGTTGAATGATAACTGAAAGATGTATATTGATTTCTCATATATCAACAAAGCTTGCCTGAAGGATAGTTTCCCGCTTACCTCCATCAATAGGCTGGTAGGCTCCACAGCAAGGTTCAAATATATGAGTTTCATGGATGCGTTCTTAGGGTATAACCAAATCTAGATGAACCCAAAGGATCGTGAGAAAACATATTTCATCATAAAGGAAGATTTTTACTTTTACAAGGTTATGCCTTTCGAAATAAAGAATGTTGGAGTCACTTTCCTCAGACTGGTGAACAAAGTCTACAAAGATCAAATTGGTAGAAACATAGAAACTTATGTAGACGGCATGATTGTAAAGAGCCTTTATATCGACCAGCACTTGAGGGATTTAACAAATATTTTCCAAGTCTTCATATTACACAATGTGCGTCTAAATCCCTCCAAATGTATATTTGTGTGGGTGTTAGAAAGTTTTTGGGCTTCTTAATATCGGATAGAGGAATTGAGGCCACTTCCAAGAAGATTTATGTGATTCTAGAAATAAAAAGCCTCCATCGAAGATTAAAGAGGTACATAGAGTGATCGATCAAGTAGTCATTTTGCACAGGTTCATCTCTAAGATGGCCAGAGAATTCCTCATTCTTAAAAAATCTTTGCTCCACACCCTTCCAATGAACTACCGACTACCAAACCACCTTGGAGGAGTTAAAATGTACCTTGGCACTCCCCCACTTTTAACATATCTACTAGAGAGGGACCAACTCTTCATCTATTTGGCCACCTCCAATAAAACAATAGTGGTGGTCCTCGTCAAAGAAATAGAACATGGCCAACTCTCCATGTACTACATTAGCAATCTCTTGCAAAACGGAGAGCTCAATTACACAAGAATGGAAAAAATTCTCTTCGTCTTAGTTGTGGCCACCATGAAGCTCTGGCAATACTTTCAAGCTTCTCTCATCTTTGTGTTAACTGATCAGCCCTTGAAGGATGTTCTTCAATGGATAAACTCCTACGAGATTATGGTAAAGTGGAGCATTGAGCTAAGTGAATTCAAGGTTGAATTTGTCTCGAGGTGAGACATCAAAGCTCAAGTTTTGGAAAATTTCATCGTTGAATGCTCATTCACTACCACCACTAACAACCATCATGCTCACGCCTCCACAAACACCTCTATCTCCCTACAGTAAGGTTAAGCCTACGGAAAAGAGGTTTGATAAACCACTCCTATGAGGATCAATGGACTCTATTTATCGATAGATCGTTTGAAAAAGATGGTGTAGGAGCCAAGATCCTGTTACGAGACCCTTAGGGACAAGAATGGTAGTACATCCTTTCTCTAATGTTTAAATCCTCATACAATTTTGTAGAGTATGGGCACTAATAGTCGGGTTGGAATTAGCCTTGAAGTTACGATTACGAAAAATTTTGGTTTGTACCGACTCTCAATTGGTGGCTGAGCAGGTCACAGGCAAGTGCAAGGTGAAATATGTCAATCTCTTGTGATACACTAGTTGGCCACCAGCCTAATGAGAAAATTGGAAAAAATAGACCTGCAGAAAAATGCACAAACCAAAAACACCCGTGCGGACTCCTTATCAAAACTAGCGCCTCCATGGAAAATAAATTAAGAGGAAATGTAATCCTGAAATACAAGGCCTACCCAAGCTACACTCATGTTCGAATCGCGTGCTTGGATGAAAGAAGTGAGCTGGATGACTCATATCATCTAGTTTTTAGCGGACAACAAAGAGTCAAATGACCCTAATGAGAGAACCAAAGTACACAGCAAGGCTACAAGGTTTCTATTGGCATACCATCCACAAGGATGCCTTCAACATTGTTACAAAGTATGAGCCCTATCACAAGTATTCCCCTATACCAAGAAACTCGTGGAGTCTCTCCAGGCCATCTCAAGACGTTGACCATTCGCCAAATGGGAATAGATCTCTTAGGCCCTTTCCCGGAAGCCGTTGGAAAAAAGAAATTCATTATAGTGGTCATTGAATATTTCACCAAGTGGATGGAAGTTGAAGCCTTAGCCAAGATTACCAAAAAATAAGTCGATAATTACATATGGAAAATCATCATTTGTAAGTATGGTCTGCCTCACCTTCTCATTACAAAAAATGGGACTCAATTCCAGGGCAGATTCGAGAAATTATATTGCAACTTACAAATAGTGCCCTCCAAAAGCTCCATCAAGACTCCACAAACTAATGGCCATGCTAAGGCAACTAACAAGAAAATCATTGTTGCTCTCAAGAAGAAAGTCGGTGACGCTGGAGAAGCCTAGTTGGAAGAACTGCCAAGAATTTTATGGGCACTTCGAACGACTTCCCACTCAAGCACTAGGGAAACTTTTTTTGTATGATATTTCGCTCTGAGATAGTCATTTTGGCAAAGTTGGCATTAACACTTTTCACACTCTGCATTATGACCCCAGTAGTAATAAGGAAATGCTACACAATAATCCTGATCTTCTAAAGAAAGTAGAGAAGCTGCAACGGTTCGTATGGCAGTTGGAAACCAACGAGTTACCAAGTGTTACAATTCCAAAGCCTGTAACAAGAAATATCAAGTGAGACATCTGGTCATACGGAACACTGAGGCTAGTTTACCCATCGCACGCAGAGGTAAAATGGCACCAGATTGGGAAAGACCATATAAAGCCGTTGGAAAAATAAGATTCGACGCCTACAAGTTAGAAGTCATTAATTGAAAAGAGGTCTCTCGCACGTAGAACGCTTGGCACCTCAAAAAATTTATTGTTTAACAATGATCCTAATGTGTCCTGTTGATGAAATGGGTGCATGAATCAACAATTAAAGTATGAAACACATTATCTAGATCTGATGACATGAAGGGTTAAAAAAGACATCGAGGTGCTCCAACAATCAGTCGGAGGGAGAAGCAAGTGAACATTCCCTCAACTCTCCTACGAACGTCTCCCTCTACAAACTTACAAGCATCGGGGGAACGCCCCTCTATTTTGTCCTTTGAAGCACTCTAAAGCATTATTTGGCATCCTAGAAGCTTATGCTTAGATTAGATTATGAGTGAGCGAATGGATCAATGATTTTATGCATGAATGTTTTATGGATGAATGAATGTATGAACTTTTCCAAATACTTGCACCGCTTCAAAGAATTCTTATCTCCATCCCTTCAAGCACTCAATTAGGACATAATTCGATGCTTCTGCTCATTCAATACCTTTGGCATTGTGTTTTCTCCAAGGGCGTGGAGAAGCTCATACTTTTGTGTATTGAATGACACTTTATCTGAAAAAGTGCATATACGTGTGTTCATTTGTGTCTTGGATGACACGAGCTCTACAAGGGCGCAGAGGATCACCTTTTCCTATTCAATACCTTTGATATTTTATTTTTCTGCATGGGCGTTGAAATGCCTACACTTCTTTGTGTTGGATGACACTTGATGTGCAAGAGTGTGGATGTATGCTCTAGTAGAGGTTTGTCTCCGCCTATTGAATGTCCACAATGTTGTGTTTTTCTCCCAAGAACGTGGAGATACATGTGATCAATTGTATCTACCGATGGCATCATCTATACAAGAACATAGAGTAACCTTCCACTTATGCAATATCCCTCAGAGTTGTTGTTAAAAAGTGAGAGATACTTATACCCACTTGTGCTCCGATAGCATGCCATTTGACGATAAAAAAACTTCACTAGTCTGATGCTAAATGCATTATCGATTCAAAAAAAGTGGAGATGCATGTACCCATTTGTGCTCTAATAGCATCGGCTCTACAAGGGTGAAAATGTTATCATTTGATACTCATTCTCTCGACGAATCTAAACACCTCTATTTTTTGATGTCAAGTGTATTGTTGATTAAACAAAACAGAGATGTTTGTACCTATTTGTTCTATGAAAACATCAACACTACAAAGGTACATATACCATTCCTTGACACACACCTTTTTTTATATCACCAAGTACCTCCGATGGTCCGATTCTTAAGGCATTGTTGATCCAAATAAATAGGAGATTCCTATATCCATTCTTGCTTTAACAACATTAGCTTTACAAGGGTATATGAGCTTACTCCTATATATGGCCTTTAAGGGCTCTCACACCTTAAAATACTTAAGTAATCCTCGACAACATCAAAACAATAATATTGTAAAACCTATGTTTGATTTTTGATATAACAAAGTATTTTAATGATTAAATTGAAAAACTTGAAATAGATTTTTAAGTCCCTCAAAAGGTTTCAAACCAACAAGGCTTTAACTCTAGATTGAAAAACTCAAACTCTGAAATATTTTCTAAGTGTTCCAAGGCCAAACTATTGAAAATCGTCTATGTGTATCGATAAGCCCCTTGTCGTATTGATACCTTTTTTACAAACTTGGCCACTGGAGAAACGCGTTTCGATACGCCCCTTACCGTATCGCAACAGATTGAATCTGTATCGATACGCTCTCTCTGTAAAAACTAAATGAGTTTGAATGGCGTACCAATACGGTGTCCCACGTATTGATACAGATTTAATGGAATTTTAAATTCAAAAGCCTTAAATGTTTTTGACCGTTGGTGTCAGTTGTTAGGTAACAAATTTTTAAAGTGCTGGTTGTCCCGTACCGATACGCTCTTACTCGTATCGATACGGAATCTTCCAGTGAGCATTGATGAAATAATTGTTTCGATACGGTCTTACTCGTACCGAAACATTTCCTTAACCTGTACCAATACACCTACACGTTTATCGATACACCCCTCTTGAAATTGTGCAACGGCTCTTTCTGTTTTGAGACAGGTATCGATACGGATCCCTGCGTACCGATACGGTAGGCTGCATAAGTGCATTTATGGTGGAAAGAGAGGGTCCCAACGGCTATATTCAATACCCTAGCCACCCAAACGGCTAGAATTAATGAGAATGTATAAAATGAAGCCAATTGAAGACTAGCAACAACTATTGCATCCAAAAGAAACATCTTTACAAAAACCCAAGCTCAAAGTGCCTAATTTTTCATTTCTTGTAAAATCCCAAATTGAGTTGTGTTTAATTTCAATCTTGTATTCCAATTTGGGTTGAGTGCTTGTATTTAAAGGGGCAAACTTGTATTGAGAGATATTTTTCTTGCCTTAATTTCTTCTTTGTATTCTTGTGAGGGTTTGGTCAAATTTTGGGTAAAAAATTTGACCGGTATTGTAAAGGTTACCTCCTAAGCCTTGAAAAGGGGAAGAGCAATTAGTGGATTGTTGGAAAATCCCTAGTGGTAGCTAAGGTAGTGGATGTAGAGTTCATTTGGAACTTGAACCACTCTAAATTGCCTTGTTCTTCAATTTTTGTCATTCCACTTTCTCCAACAAATTTTAAAAACTCAATTCACGTCCTCTTGGCTTTGATCAATCCATTGATCCACTCAACAATTGGTATCAGAACCTACCTCTTTGAAGGATTAACAACCACAAGAGGAGATTCTAGGAAGAGTGTGATCAACTTCAAGACAAGCCATGGCATCTACTTCAACCTCCAACCTCTATGAGTCACAATTAACCACTAAACCACCCTTCTTCAATGGGGACAACTACCCATGTTGGAAGAATCGGATGCGTCTCTTCATCAAGTCAACGGATTACATGGTTTGAGATGTAGTGGAATAAGGCCCCTACATTCCAGTTAAGAGAAATGATGAAGGAAGACTAGTTCCGAAGGTGAAGTCGGAGATGACCGAGGAAGATAGACGAAAGATGCAAGTCAACGACAAAGCTTTACACATCATATTTTGTGCACTTGGTCCGGATATCTACTCAAAGGTTTCATCTATCGAAAGTGCAAAGGAAGTGTGGGACACTTTGGAGACGACTTATGAGGGCACTAGTGATGTGAAAGAGACGAAGAACGGGTTGCTAAACTAAAGCTATGAGAATTTTAAGATGGACCCCGATGAGAGCATCTCAAAGATGTTTGATCAATTTTCGATCATCATCAATGGCCTTAAAGGATTCAGTGAAGTAATTCCCGAAGATAAGCTAGTAAGGAAGCTTCTATACTCTCTCCCGGAGTCTTGGGATGGTAAGAGGACGGCCATCATTGAAGAAAAGAATTTGAAAACTTTAAAGCTTGATGAGCTTGTTGGGTCTCTTCTTACACACGAGATCATGAAGCAAGGAAGAGAGGAAGAGAAGAAAAAGGAAGAGAGAAGAATAGAGAAGCATGAGGTAGAGAAGAAGAAGAAGCTAGGAGTTGCTCTCAAGGCCTCTCTACAAGAGGAGAGCTCTTCTAGTGATGAGGAAGACCTTGAGGAATTGGTCATGATTGCCAAACAATTCTCACGGTTCATGATGTCCAACTGAGGGAGAAAATTTCAAAGAAAGATGGACTTCAAGAACAAAAGCAAAGAAGAAGAGAGGGATCAAATCATTTGCTTTGAGTGAACGAAGTCGGGTCACATACGTTCCAATTGCCCTCAACTCAAGAAGAAGGGTTTTGAGAAGAAGAAGAAGCTCAAAGCCAAGCTTGCTACTTGGAGTGATGAGGAGTCATCCGAGGATGAGGAACATAAAGTGGCCAACCTTTGCCTCGTGGCTCTTGAGGAGGATTCCTCTATGGTAACATGTAACTCATCTTCTTTTGATTTTACATTTGATGAATTGCATGATGCTTATGATGAGTTACAAGAGGTATACGATGAGTTAGTTGAGAAATTTAAGGAGTCCGTTTTAAAAAATAAAAAGATTATTTCCGATTTAAATGCTAAAAATGACTTACTTTCTCAAGCTAACTTAAAATTTGAGAAAAAGATCTTAGGTTTACAAGATGAACTTGAATTCATTCAAAATGAAAATGTAGACTTAAACAATCTTATTTCTCAATGTAATATTGAACACCAAAAGGTGTTAGATGAGCTTAATAAGCTCAAAGAGTCTTTCAAAAGTGTTGGTAATGTGAAAAATGAAATAGGTGAATCATCTAGAACAAACCAACCTAAGAGAAAGACCTATAACTACAAACAAAGTGGCTCCTATATGCATAATAGAACAAAAAGAATTAGAAGTGTATGGGTTCCTAAGGAACTTGTCAAATCTAATAATGTTGATGCCATGTCACCTTGGATTCCTAAAGGAACCAAGCTTTTGGGAGCTAACACTCATGGACCCAAAATGATTTGGGTACCAAAAATCAAAGTTTAACTCTTTGTTTGTATGGGGAGCATTGCTACAAGGCCAAAGCACAAAGTCAAAACTCATGGTACCTTGATAGTGGATGCTCGAGGCACATGACCGGAGACAAGAGTCGATTCATGGATTTAAAGCCAAAAAGTGGAGGAGTGGTGACATTTGGTGACAACTCCAAAGGCCACATTAAAGGTATTGGCTCCATAGGTAATCACTCTACTATACTCATTGAAAATGTATTGTATGTCGATGGTCTAAAACACAATTTATTGAGCATTAGTTAATTGTGTGATAAAGGGTTTAATGTCTTATTTGATAAAAATAAGTGCAAAATTGTTGACATTAAATCAAATAAAATAATGCTCATTGGTCATCGCATAGGTAACATATACATGGTGCATCTAAATGACATTCATTCATCCCATGCATGTTTTGTTGCACAAAATGAAAATGATGCATGGCTATGACATAGGAAACTAGGACATGCTAGCATTAGTGTTTTAGAAAAATTAGTTTCCCTAAATCTAGTTAGAGGTTTACCCAAGATCAAGTTTTCAAATGATAAAATATGTGATGCATGCTATAAGGGTAAACAACATAGATCATCCTTTAAATCCATTAATGATGTTTCTACAAGTAGGTGTTTACAACTAATTCATATGGATCTATTTGGGCTTATTAAAACTATGAGCTTGGGTGGTAAATCGTATGCTTTTTACTTGTTGATGACTATTCTAGATTTACTTGGGTTCTATTCTTAGGTACAAAAGATAAGGCTTTAGAAAAATTCACCACATTTTCAAAATTAACTCAAAATGATCTTGAACTTAAGATTTCTCATATTAGAAGTGATCATGGAACAGAGTTTCAAAATCTAGGTTTTGAAGAGTTTTTAAATAAAAATGGTATTAGCCACAATTTTTCGGCTCCTCGAACTCCTCAACAAAATGGGATAGTTGAGAGGAAAAATAGGACTTTACAAGAAATGGCTAGAACCATGCTTTGTGAAAACAATTTACCTAAATACTTTTGGCGGAAGCCACAAATACCGCTTGCCACATTGTAAATCGAGCAATGTTTAGGCCAATTTTAAAAAAAACACCTTATGAGATTTTAAAATCTAAGAAGCCTAACATTAGCTATTTTCATCCATTTGGTTGCAAGTGTTTTGTTTTAAATAATGGAAAAGACAACTTAGGTAAATTTGATGCTAAAAGTGATGAAGCTATTTTCTTAGGATACTCTTTAAACTCTAAAGCCTATCTTGTATTTAATAAAAGAACTTTAGTAGTAGAAGAGTCTATTCATGTTGTTTTCGATGATAACCTCCTTCCGAGGAAGGAATCTTGTGATGATGATGATGTAGGAATCCTTGATGCCTTTGATGGAGGACAAACTTCAAAGGAGGATGAGATTCCAACTAAAGAAGAAGATGCACAAGATCCACCTCTTGAAGCCTTGAAGGACTTGGCTCTTGAGGAAAAGGAAGTGAGCTACCCAAGGGAGTACAACTATGTCAAAGGTGGTGAAATCTTGGGTGATCCATCCAAGGGGGTAACTATTAGATCTTCTTTCAAACTCATGAATCATGTTGCTTTTATCTCATGCATTGAGCCTAAGAACATTAAAGAAGCATTAAAAGATGATTTTTGGATTATGGCTATGCAAGAAGAGTTAAATCAATTTGATAGAAGTAATGTATGTACATTAGTTGAAAGGCCTAGTAATCAATCTACTATAGGAACTAAATGGGTATTTAGGAATAAACTAGATAAGAGTGGTAACATTGTGAGAAACAAAGGTAGATTAGTTGCTCAAGGTTACACTCAAGAAGAGGAAATAAATTTTGATGAAACCTATGCACTCGTAGCTAGAATGGAAGCTCTTAGGATGTTGCTTGCATATGCATGTTATCATAATTTCAAGCTTTTTCAAATGGATGTGAAAAGTGCATTTTTAAATGGTTTTATAAATGGGGAAGTGCATGTGGAACAACCACCAGGTTTTGAAGATTCAGAATTTTCAAATCATGTTTTTAAGCTAACCAAAGCACTTTATGGTTTAAAACAAGCTCCTAGAGCTTGGTATGAAAGGCTTTCAAACTTTTTGATTGAAAAAGGTAAGGTGGACACTACACTTTTCATAAAAAGATATAAAAATGACATCTTAGTAGTGCAAATATATGTTGATGATATCATTTTTGGATCTACTAATGAGTGTCATTGCAAAGAGTTTGCTAAGTTAATGCAAGGTGAATTCGAGATGAACATGATGGGGGAGCTCTCATTCTTCTTGGGACTCCAAATCAAACAAAGGAAGGATGGCACCTTCATCAATCAAGCAAAGTATGTGAACGATATGCTCAAGAAGTTTGGCTTGGAGCAAGAAAAGCCTCAAGCTACACCAATGAGCTCATCTACAAAGCTTGACAAAGATGAAGGAGGTAAGTGTGTTGACTCTAAGCTTTATCGCTCTGTGATTGGATCTTTGCTTTACCTTACCGCAAGTAGACCGGATATATTGTTTAGTGTTTGCTTGTGTGCTAGGTTTCAAGCTAGTCTTAGAGAGTCTCACCTTATAGCCGTTAAAAGAATCTTTAGGTACCTTAGAGATACTCCTTGTCTAGGTCTTTGGTACCCTAGAGACTCAACCTTCAACCTTCATGCTTATTCGGATGCGGATTATGGGGGATGTAAAATTTATAGGAAAAGTACTTCGGGAACTTGCCAATTCTTAGGTAGTATGCTCATATATTGGTTCTCTAAGAAACAAAATAGTATAGCTCTATCTACCACCGAAGCCGAGTACATATCCTTAGGGAGTTGTTATGCTCAAGTCCTTTGGATGAAGCAACAACTCTTAGATTATGGAGTTAAGATTGAAACCATACCCCTTATGTGTGATAACACTAGTGCTATATGATTAACGAAAAATCCCATCCAACACTCTAGAACCAAACATATAGAAATAAGGCATCATTTCATTAGAGATCACGTCCTTAAGGAAGATGTTGTCATAGAGTACGTTGACACCTTGAACCAACTAGCGGACATTTTTACTAAACCTCTAGACAAAGAGCGTTTTTGGTCCCTTAGGAGAGAGTTAGGTCTAACTAGCCTACCTTGACCCTTTAGGACTCTTTTTGAGGTTAAAATTGCTTGAATGTGTGAAAATGCATGTTTATGTGTTGTTGATCTTGATAGAAACCATGCTTATAGCTAGGGAGAGTATGCTTCTGTTAGAACATGCTTAAACTTGCTCATTCATCAATTGCATTCATTTAGGAGTCGTTAAAGTTGAGCCTTTGGTTGTTCTTAAAGCCAAAAATACATTTCTGGGCATAGGGTATCGATACGGCCTTCTACGTATCGATGAGCGTATTGTATTAGGTTACCATACTGCATTTTCTCTAATACAGGTATCGATACGGTTAAACCCGTCTCGATACGATATGTGAGCGTTTCGATATGGATGATATCTATTTCGATACGGACCTTTGACACGCATTTCTAGGGAATTACCATTTTACCCCCGTATCGATACACCCTTGCGCAGACAACTTCTTAAAGGAATTTAAAGGGTTCACTTTTACCAAAATTACAATTTCAAAACCCTAGCCGTTTTTACTCTATAAAAAGCCTTTCAATCCCTCATATTTTCACCACACAACTCAAAATCTCTTGAGGATTTTTCAACATCAAGCCAAGCTTTTAAAGCTTTCTATCAATTTGGTGCAAAGTTCTTCTTCCATTCCTCTCTATCAATATCAAGGTATAAAATTCTTTTTATCTTTTTATTTTCTTTGAATTTCGTCTTAAATTTTTCTTGTTTTGTTTTCTCAAAAACAAACTTTATCAAACTTTTTGTTTTTTTTTATTTGTCTTTCAAATTCTTTTTAAAATCTTGATTATTGATTTTCAATGGGTTGAATGAGAAAAATAATGCATACACATTGTTTTGATCTCTTTCTCTAGACAATGGCACCCAAAAATAAAGCACGTACTAGCGAAGTCGGTGAAGCTTCCAATCCCGGAGATGGTACTCGCCCAAATTTAACTCTTATCTATCAAAGGTGCTTTAGGACTACCGGAGAACTTACCTATTTTCGAGGCTTTTTGTTGGGATATTCGGTCCTCGATTCCTTCAACCGCTCTTGCTTGCCAAGTGGTGGAGAAGTGGAATTTTGGGTGTAAGAGGTGTGGAAGCTAAAATGAATAAAGACAAGATGATTTATAGTGGATCAACCTTCTAACCAAGGTCTACATCCACTACCTTAGCTTCCCACTAAGAATTTCCAATCAATCCACTATTGATTCATCCCCTTTTCTAGGCTTAGGAGGAAACCCTTACAAACCGATCAAGCTTTCTACCCAAAGCCTTGATCAAACCCTCTTTACAAAGAGAAAAGGATAAGCAAACTTATATCCCTCTAATAGGTATTTGTTTGCACAATTAAGCTCTCACCCAATCCTAAAACACTTGAGCAAATCTAACAATTTTGGCTCACTAGTGTTTGTCTAAACAAAGAATTGACACTTAAGCTCTAAGACACATTTTGATCATATGGTGTATTACAATTGAAGCATTAACCATTACTAGATGCTTGTAGGTCCCTTTTATACTCCTCTTTGAGTTTGTAGTCGTTACTAGCCGTTGGGGATGAATTGGAGCCGTTGAAGACTTTATTTCCCATCTTTAATGTTGTTCTACAGCCTTCCGTATCGATACACGTGGACCCGTATCGGTACGGCCTTCATCAGAAACTAGCCGTTGGGCTTTAGCCAGCCTAAGCGTATCGATACGCTTGAGGGTTTATCGGTACGGTATGACATTTAAAAGGCTGTTGGGAAACTAGCCGTTGGGGTTGTTAAAATGGGGATCAATACGCTTACCAGGCGTATCGAAACGATCCCTCTCCGTATCAAAACGGCAAAGCCTGTTTCGATACAGGTTTTGGCAGTAACCAAACTTGGGCAAAAAGGTATCGATACGGGTTACACCGTATCGGTACGGGCAACCTGAAAATTCAAGTTTGGCTATTTTAAAGCATGAAAAACTTTGCCAAAAACCTTTTAAGATCCATCAAACATAAAATCAAGTTGTTTGGACTTAAAGACAAGTTTTAAATTCTTTTCAAATTAGTCCAAAACATTTTTCAATTATTATATCAAAACAGTATTTCTACAATCCCCCCTTTTGATATAATAAAACCAACTTAAAAATTGTTTGGGATTTCTCCCCCTTTGTTAAATAAAATTTGAATAAGAGAATTTAAATTCAAAATTAATTAAAGCGCCTCCTTATTCAAATGAAAATTCATTTTTTTCAAACCATTTCTCCCCCCTTTTTGTTATATCAAAAAGAATTTAAAATACTTTTAAGCTCAAAATAACAATAGAGGAAAAAATTGATAAATTTAAGAATTTTAGTTTTAAAATGGCTTCCTCTTACTCAAAGCATCATCAAGAATGTTAGTCCAACATATATGATCATCTAGTTGAAATAAATAGAAATTAAATCAAATAAAAGCAAAAACAACTAGATTTTACCACACTTGAACCCAAGGGAGGATGTGAAGCCTTCCTTCTTCAAGTGTTCTTCCTTTGTGTGCATGGAGCTCCCCCTCAATTTTTGACTTGTCGATCACTCTCCATCACACCTAGAAAAAGACAATCAAGTAATTTTTGGTATCCAAATTGCTTTGGATCCATAGACGTTAGTAGCATAAAATTTAGTCCCCTTAGGAATCCATTTTTCAATTTAATCCTTTTTAGTTGAAGTGGTTAGTCCTTTTGGGACCCCAAACACTTCTAAAACATTTTCCATTTATAAATCTAGGGGCACTAGATTGTCTTACATAAAAGTTTTATTTTCCAAAATTATTTTTCTTTTCAAGCACTTTGGAAATCAAATCTTTTTCTTGTTGACTTTATGAAGCAAATTTTGTAAATCAAAACATTTTTGTTCGAACTCTTCGAGTTTTGCTTCAAGTTCAAGTTCGGTTTTAGAAATTAAATCATTTTGAATTTTCAACTTTGAAATCATTTTATTGTTTTTCAAAATGTGATTTTTAAACTCTAAAATCAAATCATCATAGGCCTCTTGTAATTCATCAAAAGAATATGAACATGAAGTAGATGAATTAGAATTTACCCTTGAATCTTCTTCGATGGCTATAAGGCAGAGGTTGGCTTGTTCATCGTCAGTGGAGTCCTCATCACTCCAAGTAGCCACATATGCCTTCTTCTTATGGCTTGAAGTGCTTTCCCTCTTCTTTTTCATGGATTCTCGTTCAAGCTCTTTCAAGGCTTTCTTCATGTAAGGGGCACACTTCTTGATGAGATGACCTATCTCTTCTTCTTCATCCTCCTTTTCACTTGAACCTACATGATGGCATGTGGAGGATTTGAGAGCAATGGCATTTGTGTTGATGCCAAGCCCTTTGAGCTTCTTCTCCCCCATAGCTCTAATTTCTTCCCTCTTCTTCTCCTCTTCTTTATTTTTCTTCATAATTTGATGAGTGAGAAGTGACCCCATGAGTTCATCAAGCTTCAAGGTCTTCAAATTCTTAGCTTCAATGATGGCGGTCCTCTTTGAGTCCCATGAATCGGGAATGGAGTAGATGAGCTTTTAGACAAGCTTCTCTTCTGGGATGGCTTCTCCATAGCCTTTGAGACCATTAGTGATAGTGGAGAACCTATCAAACATCTTCTCGATGTTCTCTTCCGGATCCATCTTGAAGTTTTCATACGCTAGGTTGAGGAGCCCGATCTTGGTCTCCATTACTTCGTCGGTTCCTTCGTATGTGACTTCAAGCTTGTCTCATACCTCCTTGGCACTCTCACAAGAAGACATCTTCTCATAGATGTTTGGGCCAAATGCACAAAATAAGATGTACAAGGCTTTGCAATTAAGCTCTATCTTCTTGCGATCTTCGGCACTCCAATCCATCTTGCTTTGTTGAGGCACGAACGAACCATCTTCTATTATGTCCCAAAGCTTGTAGTCCATTAACTTTATGAAGAACTTCATCCTTGTCTTCTAATGGGCATAGTGAGTTCCGTCGAAGAACGGCGGTTTGTCGATTGACTACGCCATTGAGTCAGTTGTTTGAAATGATGATCGAGCTTGCCGGATCTTCTCAATAGGATGTTAATCCTCTTCAATTGAGCCAAGCTCTGATACCAATTGTTGGGATATTCGGTGCTCGATTCCTTCAACCGTTCTTGCTTGCCAAGTGGTGGAGAAGTGGAATTTTGAGTGTAAGAGGTGTGGAAGCTAAAATGAATAAAGACAAGATGATTTATAGTAGTTCAACCTTCTAACCAAGGTCTACATCCACTACCTTAGCTTCTCACTAAGGATTTACAATCAATCCACTATTGATTCGTCCCCTTTTCTAGGTTTAGGAGGAAACCCTTACAAACCGATCAAGCTTTCTACCCAAAGCCTTGATCAAACCCTCTTTAAAAAGAGAAAAGGTTAAGCAAACTCAAATCCCTCTAATAGGTATTTTTTTGCACAATTAAGCTCTCACCCAATCCTAAAACACTTGAGCAAATCTAACAATTTTGGCTCACTAGTGTTTGTCTAAACAAAGAATTGACACTTAAGCTCTAAGACACATTTTGATCATATATTGCATTACAATTGAAGCATTAACCATTACTAGATGCTTGTAGGTCCCTTTTATACTCCTCTTTGAGTTTCTAGTCGTTACTAACCGTTGGGGATGAATTGGAGCCGTTGGAGACTTTAGCAGCCTTATGTATTGATACACGTAGACCCGTATCGGTACGGCCTTCATCAGAAACTAGCCGTTGGGCTCTTGCCAGCCTAAGCGTATCGATACGCTTGAGGGCGTATCAGTACGATATGACATATAAAAGGTCGTTGGGAAACTAGCCGTTGGGATTGTTAAAATGGGGATCAGTACGCTTACCAGGCGTATCGAAACGATCCCTCTCTGTATCGAAACGACAAAGCCTGTTTTGATACAGGTTTTGGCAGTAACCAAATCTAGGCAAAAAGGTATCGATACGGGTTACACTGTATCGATATGGGCAACCTGAAAATTCAAGTTTGGCTATTTTAAAGCATGAAAAACTTTGCCAAAATCCTTTATGATCCCTCAAACATAAAATCAAGTTGTTTGGACTTAAAGACAAGTTTTAAATTTTTTTCAAATTAGTCCAAAACATTTTTCTATTATTATATCAAAACATTATTTCTACACTTTCAAAACTATAAAATCCGCCCATAGAGGGTAATTTCTGTTCTTTTTCTTAACTCAGAGCGCTTCAAATTTGTCTATTTACCTTGGCTCCAATAATGGAAGTTCATGGATTTTATACAAATTCCCGGCTTTTTCTTTCGCAATTTGGTTTTGATTTTCTATGTTAATGCCAAGTGTGTTGCCAATCCCGCGGGTGAAATTATTGTCGTTAACTCTTATCTAATGGGTAAAAAGATCACTATAGATGTTCCATCTATTTGTGATGTTTTCAAGTTAGAAGATGAGGGCATCGAAGATGAGAATTCTGTTAGTCATGTCTTGGGAGGTTCCGTGACGGTTCTCAACGCTCAAGATCGAATCCTTCACTTGATGATTACTTGGTGGTTTAGGCCTTCAGGAGGGAAATATTCAACCATCCGCCAAGTCGATGATTTTTGGATTCGGTGCTTCCTTCAAAGACAACAACCAAATCTTGCTCGCATCATGTTTACGGAGATTGTCTATCTCGTGCAACACCGCCATACAACTATTGTCACTTCATTCACATATGGGACGGCCTTGAGTTATTTCTTCACCCAAAAGGAGATTGATTGCTCTCACGACTACCCGACTCCCCTCACCGATCCCATTGACGAGAGATCTCTTTCTAGGGGGAAGTTTCATTACTTCAATGGTAGTTGGCTTCTTCTCTCCGAACTTCCTAGCGATGCAATTCTGGAATAGATTGTCAATCCTCAAGCTCCTCTTTCACCTTCCATGGATGCTCTTATGACTTTTCTCAACGAACAGTTCACGGGCTTACGCACGGGAATTGCTTCCAATGATCAAGTTATGAATTCAGGGTTTGTCGCCATAGACACACGCTTTACAAGCCTTGAAGATCGAGTGAAGAAAGTGGAGACGCGTCTCACTTCTCTTGAAGGCGGTCACAACTCGATGAACATCTCTCTTATCGCTTTTCATGATGAGTGGCGTCAATCAAGGAGGAATGATGATGCCAACGAAGAGGACGATGAAGATGATGAAGATGGCGATGGAGAAGAGTAGTAGATTATCTTTGCATTCCATTCATGTCATTTAGGATTTCTATTTATGCACTTTGCTTTATGTTCTTTAGGATTAAGTTTAAAACCTATGCTTTGATTATTGCTATTTGGATTTTTTTTGATGTTTCCTTTGCTATGAACTTAATGTTTATCTATTATATGTTGCTTGATTATTTATGCCTTTTGCCTATGTCTATCTATGTCTCTTATTTTTTTGATATGAACTTAATGTTTATCTATTATATGTTGCTTGATTATTTATGCCTTTTGCCTATGTCTATCTATGTCTCTTATTTTTTTGATCTAACAAAAAGAGGGAGAGGGAACAAGCTCATTCAAAACTTTTAACTTAAATTTTACCTAGCTAATATTAAGGGGGAGTTGTTTTGCAAAGTTTTTCAAAAGTCTTAAATAATTCAAGTTTTGGTTTTGTTATATCAAAAAGGGGGAGATTGTAAAACCTATGTTTGATTTTGATATAACAAAGTATTTTAAGGATTAAATTGAAAAACTTGAAATAGATTTGTAAGTCCCTCAAAAGGTTTCAAATCAACAAGGCTTTAACTCTAGATTGAAAAACTCAAACTCTAAAATATTTTCTAAGTGTTCCAAGGTCAAACTATTGAAAATCGTCTATGCGTATCGGTACGCCCCTTGCCGTATCGATACCTTTTTTTACAAACTTGGCTACTGGAGAAACGCGTTTCGATACACCCGTTATCGTATCGAAACAGTGTATTGAAACATATTGAATCTGTATCGATACGCTCTCTCTGTAAAAATTAAAGGAGTTTGAATGGTGTACCGATAAGGGGGCCCCCGTATCGATACGGATTTAATGGGATTTTAAATTCGAAATCCTTAAATGTTTTTGATCGTTGGTGTCAGTTGTTAGGTAACAGATTTTTAAAGTGTTGGTTGTCCCATACTGATACGCTCTTACCCGTATCGATACGAAATCTTCCAATGAGCTTTGATGAAATAATTGTTTCGATACGGTCTTACTCGTACCGAAACACTTCCTTAACCTGTACCGATACGCCTACACGCGTATCGATACGCCCCTCTTGAAATTGTGCAACGACTCTTTCTGTTTTGAGACAGGTATCGATATGGATCCCCGCGTACCGATACGGTAGGCTGCAAAAGTGCATTTATGGTGGAAAGAGAGGGTTCCAACGGCTATATTCAATACCCTAACCACCCAAACGGCTAGAATTAATGAAGAAGGTATAAAATGAAGTCAATTGAAGACTAGCAACAACTATTGCATCCAAAAGAAACATCTTTACAAAAATCCAAGCTCAAAGTACCTAATTTCGCATTTCTTGTAAAATCCCAAATTGAGTTGTATTTAATTCCAATCTTGTATTCTAATTTGGGTTGAGTGCTTGTATTTAAAGGGGCAAACTTGTATTGAGAGATATTTTTCTTGCCTTAATTTCTTCTTTGTATTCTTGTGAGGGTTTGGTTAAATTTTAGGTAGAAATATTGACCGGTATTGTAAAGGTTACCTCCTAAGCCTTGAAAAGGGGAAGAGCAATTAGTGGATTGTTGGAAAATCCCTAGTGGTAGCTAAGGTAGTGGATGTAGAGTTCATTTGGAACTTGAACCACTCTAAATTGCCTTGCTCTTCAATTTTTGTCATTCCACTTTCTCCAACAAATTTTAAAAACCCAATTCACCCCCCCTCTTGGCTTTGATCAATCCATTGATCCACTCAACAAATATGATACCTCCATTCTCACATCACCCAACGCATTGACGTTCTAATAACATAAAGATGCATGTACCGAGTTATGCTACGACAACACCAACTCTACAAGGGTACAAATGTTTATGATCATTTCAGCCTCCAACAAGTCATGTATCTCGAATAAGCCAGTCACACATAGTGTCTCTCAAAGGTATCAGTGTAATTGCTCAATACCTTCATATGTTCAATGCCTAATGCATTAACACCTTGATAAAACGAAGATGCTTGCACCCATCATCGTCTTTCCAAATGGTAGTTTGAGTCCATCTCAGCCATCATCGTGAAACCAAGAGACCTTCGCAGAAGTGAAAATTGCAGAAAGTACATATGCATCTAAATAATACCATCGTTACCCTTTTTTCAAGATCTTAGTTCGTAACACTTTGTGACACTCTCACGACTTGTGAGGACAAGTGTTATACCTTTAGATCTAAGACCGAACGTGTTATACTCTCGCTTTCACCTGTCTTAGGGGCCTACCACTAAATCTGAGGCCTCCGAAACTCACCCCAGAATAGCACGTGTCATAACTATTAAGTCCACTTAAGTTAATAGCTCGACCTATTATTTGACGGTCAAGCCTGCTATGTGAACCCGACAAAAGCCCTCATAATGTTAGGTCTAACGGGTTTATCTATCCGTTGGGTTAAAAAATGTTGATAGGCCGCCAGAGGAATTAATCTCGAGTCAGACACTTGTCATCATCGTAGTGCCCAGTGGTATATATAGGAGAAAGGGTAGGCAAGAAAGGGGATCTTATTCTTCCTCTCCCAGCCCTTCTTGAGAACTTCTCCCCTTTCTTGCCTTCTTACTCCGACCACCACACTGTATGTGGCTCTCCACCTAAATCAACTAGGGTTTTACGCTTGAAACCGCCACCAACCACCTCGGTCTTCTTCTTCAACGTTTTTTTTCGATGTCTACCACTTTTAGTCAACAACATATATATGGGTTAGGATTCACTTACAGTATGTAAAATTCAATTAGTTTTACACTAATTCATGGTCATTGGATAAGTGAAATGGATGAATGAGATTAAAATTATTTTCTTCTGTTTTACATTAATATATGATTATTGGATGTGTGAAATGAATGAAAACACTCATATTTTTCCCTTAAAAATTTCCTCGTTTTCTACTTCTAATCGTATCCATCAATTTCATTCATCCAATGATCATAAATTAGTGAAAAACTAATTGAATTTTATATAGTGTAAGAGAGAACCCACTTACAAAACGTAAAACTTAAGAATTTTACACGTCTTTCGAATCGTTAGATTAACTGATTTTAATTGATGATATTGAAACTTTTAAATTATGGATAATTTACTTATTTTTTATTGTAAAAAACTTCTCATTACCTACTATTAATTTCAACTTTCAAGTGATAATCTTCACATATTTACTGTTAATCTTCACATATTTACTGTTAATCTTCACATATTGTAGAAAACTTTTTTTTCAAGTGATAATCTTCACATATTTACTGTTAATCTCATCCATTCGTTCCACTCATCCATTCGTTCCACTCATCCAACGGTCCAAAAAACGTGTAAAACTTAAAGAGTTTTACACTGTGGAAACGGATTCTATCTATATATATATTAATGGATAAGAAGAGCAACCATGAATCACGACTTCCTCATCGGAAAACATAATTAATTTCAATTTTCGAACCTGTCTTGTTTCAATTAAAAGTTTATTATTATGTTGATGTTAATATTCATAATGGCAATGACTAATTAATGACATAACCACAGATTTCTCTCCTGATTATCTTAAATACAAAAAGAAAAGGAAAAAAACAATTCTAAAACATCAAATAATAATTTTGTTATTGGAAAAACTTACTTTTATTTTTAAAGTGTTTTTTTAGTATTTTCTTCAATTGTGTAGTTTTCGGGTTGACTTTAACACCATATTATCTGTTTTTTCTTTGTTTATTTTCTTTTGCTTTTTGTTTAAAACAATATTTTTTTCTGTTTTGGAACTCTCTTTTTCTCATATTTTGTTGCATTTGTTCATTTGTTTCTATAACACGCTTCTTATCTGCTTTGTGGCACGATTTTTATCTATTTTTATAGTAATTTAGTGCTCGTGTAGCGATCAACACAGTACACTCTTTTATTCATGAAGGCCAGCAGTCAAATATGGTTAGATTCTCTTTAGTGGTAATTTGTCATTGCAATCAAAACCGATAATGAAGAAATATGCAAGATTACTTTCATTATTCCTACATTTATATAGCAATTAATTGCATAAAAAATATAAAAAATTATGATGGTCGTTAGGCTTCTATGGAAGATGAAAGATGTATTTATGGAAAAATATTTTTTTCACACTCTTGGGGTATACATGTTTAAATTTACTTTAATTTTTTTGGGTGTACTTGATCCCTGAAATTCTCTTTTTAATTAAAATTTATTGGCCTTGTTTGGCAATTAGCGGATAGCTGATAGCGGATTACATTAGCTGATAGCTGATAGCTGATTGCATTAGCTGATTTGACTAGTGGATCATATTAGCTGATTGTATAAAAGTGTTTGGTAAAATTAGCTGATAGCGGATAGCTGTTTGATTATTTAAACAAGCAAAATGACATATAAATACATGATTATATTTAATACTTGTTTGAATAATTTATCAGTTATTAATATTTTGTATCTAATAAATATTAATTAGATTTGTAAAAATTATTTTTTAATATAAATTTCCTAAACATATTTGAAAGGTTTATATATTAAATATTTATATAATTATTAAATTTTTTATATGCACATATAAATATGTGATAATAAAAAAATGGAATTAACTTACAAATGTCACAATATAAATTAGTAGTAACAACAAATAAGTCCAATATTTAATATATTTTTATTTATATTAAAAAATATTATTATTTAATTTAGGTTATTTGGAGATTTTTTGTAATTGTTAAGGGTAAAAGAGTCATTAAAACTCTAATATGAAACCTCTAATCTCAAAAAGCTCATATTAGGAGCTTTTTCAAAATTAGCTTTTTCACCCAAATCCGCTCTTTCAATCCGCTATTTACCAAACATCAATATTAGCGGATTTGACTAGTCAAACCTCTAATTATACCTCAAACCTCTAATTTTTGCCCAAACCACTATTTACCAAACAGGGCCATTATATTTGTAATATCTTTTATTTTAATAAAACTTAATTTCTTTGCCCTGTTAATAAAAAAATTGTGAATTAGGTTGATCTATCTCTATCCATCTATATATTAATTAATGTGAAATACAATGACTTAAATAGTCATCACAACATTACATTGAAGTTGTTATTTTGCGATTTTTACATCTGGAATTACAATTTAAATCGTAAAGTCTAACTATGATTTGAGATAACGGTTAGACTATAAAAGGGAAAGAATGAGTCATGTGAGTGTTAGAGAAAACCACATGGCCATTGATTAGAATTAGGTCTAAATGGAAGTGAAAGGAGTTTGAAGTTATTTAATACGAATATAAATTCTCTGATTTGGATGTCTCTATTTATGCCATACACTAAAAGATTAAATTTAAAATTAAAATTTAAAGTTAATATTTAAGACTAAAGTTTAAAAAATTATGAGTATGCTGTATATTTAGAGTTTAAAATTTAAAATTTAAAGTTTAAACTTAAATTTCAATTTTTTTTATCATTGGGATAAAGAAATGAACACTAAAAAAGAGGTCAAAGATTTTTTTCTTTAAATATTCAGCTTCGATTCCTAAGAAAACAAGATGCGTAAGTTTCTGATTGGTTAAAAACATCTACAGTGGTTAGCACGATTGTTTTGTAAAATATTACAAAGTATGTACAGCATAAACTTATAAATTAGAAAAATATTAAATTAAGGATCAGAATATATGTAAATGATACTACCACATTCGCACACAAGAAAAATAAAATAAAATTTCATCATCATTTCGATTTTCATTTATGCAGAACTTATTATAGAATAATTATAATGAATACATATATATATATATATAAAATAAATATACATTTCAAACGAGTAAAAAACAGGTAAATAAATAAAAGGAACAACACTAAAACTACATGAATATTTGTATATAATTTAAGCTATTATTCTAAGTTGTTGTATTTTTTATTCTTTGCTTAACTTCTATCTTTCTTCTTTATTTTTTCTTTAAAATTTTCTTTTCTCTCTTCGCTTTCCTCTTCATTAAAAAATAAAATAAAAAACCAACAAGTATTGGGTATTGGTGAAGTACATTGTACTCTCAAAAAGAGGACGTGAGTTTAAATCTTAAAAATGATATTGTTGGGAAAAGCAGACTCACACTCCGAACATAAAACGTAAGACGAATATGTATATAACCAAAAATAAAAATAAAATAAAAACATTAGTTTAATCGAAAAAACCAAAGATGATTGTTACTTGCGCGTGGCAAACAACTGTTTCAATTGAAAAAAAGCAAGTCTTTCCATTGAAGGGCCAAATTTTTACTATAACAGTATGCGTGTATATATACATATATATAAAAAGGGAGATAAAAGATCCGTTTACACAGTGTAAAACTTAAAGAGTTTTACACGTTTTTTGCACCGTTGGATGAGTGAAACGAATGGATGAGATTAACACTAAATATGTGAAGATTATCACTTGAAAAAAAAGAGTAAAGAGTTAATCTGAGCCATCAATTTCCTCCATCTAACGATCCATAAAACGTATAAAATTTAAAGAATTTTACATTGTGTAAGTTGATCATAACTCGTAAAAAGTAGCTTAGCATAAATTATTATTATAGTAATGCTTTAGCAGAAGCCTTGAGATTAAGGCTTAATATACACTGTACTTTGAATTCCGTCATTCCTATATATATCTTCTATTTGTTCTGTTTTGGACAAAAAATATGAGTGTGGAAGATCAATTTCCTAAAACAGAAACTTTGATGAACAAGGAGTGGCCATCTTATATATATGGCATGCCAACAGCTTCAAAGTTTTTCAACGATCCAATCATTTGTGGTACTTTAACTGGTACTGCCTATGGAAGAAGAACCAAGTCTCCACCATCATCTCCTTCACCTGATAGGCTTGTTTCGAGCTCCAATTCGAATTCCAATCCTGGAATTCCCAGACAGGGTGTTTTGAATGAACATCATCCGGTCTTGTTTGGTTCAGGGTTCAGTTCTGTTCCCTCACATGTTGGTCTTGCTTCTGATGTCAAGGATGGTTTTATGCCATTGAACTTCCTGGAGTCTTTTCCGAAACTGAACCAAGCTCAAGTTCCTGAACCACCTTCTCCATCGAAATTCCCCAACTTAACTTTGTTTTTGCCGGAACCTGCCATGTTAGATCCGACCACTCGAGCCATTGGCTCCATTGTGAAAAAGGACGAGCCTGCACCGACCTTGTCGGAAAACCATTCATTTCAAATGCCTCAACTTGGTCGGATTCAGTCTCAAATGGGCGATGAATGGCTTAGAATGAACCAGAGTTTGACAAGTTTCCAATCCAAAGGTTTTAGTGACTATTGGCTTAGCACTACCAAGACTCAACCTATGAAGTACACTGGACGCAGATTGCAGAATCGGCATCAAAAGGGTCCGTTGTCATCAGATTCAGCATCACCTGGAAAGCTGTTCCGAGGGGTAAGGCAAAGACATTGGGGGAAATGGGTTGCTGAGATACGGCTCCCGAGAAACCGAACAAGGGTTTGGCTAGGGACTTTCGACACTGCAGAAGAAGCTGCTATGGCATACGATACAGCAGCATACATGTTGCGCGGGGAATATGCACATTTGAATTTTCCAGATATTATGCATCAACTCAAGGCCAATTCTTTGAATGGGAACACTGCCGCACTTCTTGAAGCCAAGTTGCAAGCAATTTCACAAGGCATTGCTGTTAACAAAAAGTCGAACAATCCACCGTCGGTGCAGGCAAATGTCAAAGATTTAAACCAGAACACAACAAAAAGAGAGCGGCAATTTGAGGTGAAAAGCGAGGCAGAATCTGAAGTAAATGAGAAGAAGAAGAAGAAGAAGAAGAAATCTCAGGGGAGTGTATCATCAGATGTAGATGCTGTACAGTTAAGTAGAATGCCTTCGTTGGACATGGATACAATCTGGGATGCTCTTTTAGTCTCAGATTCGTGACATTTAAATGATGTGGCTCATATTTTGCAGGCTTGATTCATCTCTGTCCTGGTATATTTGCATCAGCTATTACCATCTCATCTGCATATTAAATCAAAATTTCACATGGAAATGAACAGGCCATTTCCTATCCCATCTTTCATTGTATTTCTTCTATCAGGGTTTTGTCCTGATTTTGAGGATTTTTTTCTTCTCTTTGTGCAATTAATGATGTTATTTGGATTGTACAACCTTTATGTTGTTGGCCAACCTAGATATTGGACTTCAAAACTTGTGTTTTTCTAGCAGTATTGGACTAGAAATTTTGTTTTAAGAAGCTGCAACTACCACAATAAGCTAGTTGAGAGATGTTTAGGCAGGGGTTGGGATTTCTCCCCACAAAACTTACCCAAGCCAGTCAAACAAATCCTCCCCTCATCCCATCCAAGGAAATTAAAACCTACTGCTGATAGTAAAACTAAATTTTTACACATAAAAAAGAAGCTACTATGAAGCTGATTTTTAGTGTTCTTCAATCAGCATTGGTTCTTTGTTTGTCTCTGACAACATTCCCCAAGTTATCTTCAGCCTGCATACTGAACTTCTCCATCACTAGCTCACCTGAAATCTCCACATCTTTGTTCCTAGATTCTTCCCTATCTAAATCCTTATCTTTAGTTTTATCATCTTCAGAATCACTTCCACCAGAGCTGCTATCATGTTCCTGAGTTTGAGGAGAATCACCACCTTCAGTTTCGCGGAACTTCATATCTTCTTTTGTCACTTCTACATCTGGTTCCGGAAATCGTTGCTGCAGGGGCACTGCATCACTGATAACTTCACCTGTCCTTAATCTCTCCCTATAATCCTCCATCTCAATTCTGTATCGTTCTTTATCTTTGAGAGCTTTGTCTTGATAAACCTGAACAATGACAAAAGTCCAAGCAAGAAGTTAAAACTTACCATAAAACATATTAAGTTCATGAATTACAGTATAATTAATGGTTCTTACTGTTTTTTCTGATTCAGTTAACTTGTTCCATAATTCACCAATCATTCTACTAATCTCTCTGTCCTTTCCAGGGTGAAGTGGTTTGAGTCTTGCATGTTGCTCGGCAAAAAAGAAATTATACCCACTCCTGTTCGGTTTCGGATGAGCAGGATCCCTCCGTTTTATCTCAGATTTCTTCCTACGCCTCCGGCGTTGCACACCTGATGAAGCATGAGTGGTCTCACTCCTGCCAGCATATACACCATATTGATGTTGCAATTGGGGTGGTGCATCCTGTGGAGCCTGATACAAGACACCTTTTAACTTCTCCGAACCGATGGTGACAGTAACAAGATAGCCACTCTCGAATTTCCCATCAATCACCCCAATCACGGGAGAGCCCGCTGTCGATGCTGGCCTTACTGCTGTATCAACTAAAATACATTACTGGACTTCACCAAATCATGAAACTCCAGAAATGTAGACTCAGTGATAAAGGGAAATGAACAAAAATTTTACAGGTGAAAACACAAAGTCGGTTTCAATCAGCACAGAAAATTTTAAATGCACCTGCAGGCGACTCGGCAATATTTACTTTTGGTTGCTGCACAGCAGCTGCATGAATTTCTACGGCTGGCTGCTGCACTACCCCTTGAGTAGGAATTGGTGGAATAAATTGGTTTCGGAGAGGATCTGCATATATGGATTATCATATAATATTAAGAGCAACACTCTTAATATTTATTCAAGAAGAGTTTTCGTACCTGAAGGAACAGGGATCCAACCGCGGGCATTAAAGAAGTAGATCTGTTCATAGTGATGAAGCAGAGAAACATAGTACTTCCGCAGCACAAAAGATGCATTCGTCGCAGTGGAAGGAAAGTTGAAAATAGCAGTCACTTCCTTCCATCTTCTTTCTCTTACAATCTACAAGATCAATTTAAAGCATCAGAGTACAGCGCTAATGATGTTATAACATCGATAATAAGGGATGAACTGGAAGCAAACAAATAGTAATACAAAGTTCTACTTTAAACTCGAAACATATTTCGACAATAATAGTGGTAACCAACATCAATGTGCAGTCTGCAGTCTGCACAAAGTTATTGAGTAGAAACTAGACTCTCATCAAGCTAGATGCTCTGGCATATCCTGAGTGTTTCTGGTGGAAGATTGCACCATTCAGACTGGCCATATCTGTGGCACTCAACTTAGCATTTGTGCACAAGAATGGAAACAGGCACAACACAGATAGCCACATTGAAACATACATAGAATTCATCAAGGACACAACACAAGCCTTCCATTGACACTACATGATGGGAGTAGGAAACTCAGATAATTAGGCATTGATCATGGTCGGAGCCACGTGCACAATTGGGGACACCCTAAATTTTTTTGAAAATATTATATTTTTTATATAAAAAATTAAAAATATATATAATTGACACCCCTTTATAAATAATTAATTCCTCTTAAATATCGTTCAAGAAAATGACACCCTTTAAATAAATTTTTAGCTCCGCCCCTGGTATTGATGGTTTCACCTTACCTTCTCAATTCCACCACGAGATGTTACCTCCACGAAAAGTTTGTGCAGATCCAACTCCTTCCCTCCTATGATGGGGATCCTACATCAAAGCCGAGGAGGCAAAGGAAATTATCAAAAAGTTAGGTTAAGGGGTATTTCCTGCGGGTAAGGCTATGGTGCGGCACCCTAAGTGCACTATTTTTTAAGAATTTTTGTAAAGTTTATGTAACTACAAGAATTTTTGAAAGAAAAAAAAAACATTCTTCTTAAAACTACCTGAAAAAATCAACGATGGATAATTTAACTGGGACAGAGGGAGTAATTATTACTCAGCTAGCTGCCCAGCTAAGAACTTTAGAGAAGCATAATAAACTTGACAAACTCAGGACCATCAAAATATAAGATTTAATCATAACTTGAGATTCTAAAGAAGCTTGCAAGAAAGGAAGTCCAGGAAATCAAGTGTAGAATATGCATGTGCTCAGCTAAACTCTTTTTATTGCGATAATTAACACTCAACTGCCCACCAAACTTTAACCAGAAAGTATACACCAACATCTGTAACGGCAAAACAAAGAAAACAAATGTATGTATGCCTATGCTTGTTCTGATGTTCACATATATAGACAGATAAAAGGCTATTTTGTACACTTTATGAGTCCAAGTCAAACCAGACTACACTGACATCAACATGTAAAGTTAGAAGAAAACAAAAGGAAGCAGCGAAGAGAACTTACATAAACTTGGTTCCCATGGTAGCATGGAGCTTCTCCAAAGTAGCCAGAAAAAGCTTAGGACTGGCTACAACATCTTCATATTTTGCAAGAGGTGGTGGATATGGAGTATAGCTAGACAAAGGTTCCTTCATAGCCACAAGAGTCTGCTTGGCCAAAGAAGTTGATGCCAATGCCATGGCTAATTTCTTTTGTTTTCAGACAAATCCTTCACTGTTCAAACAACCAACAAAATCAACCGTTAACTGTCGTTTTTATTGCTCAATAGACTTAAACGACACTGTTCAACTAGACATGAAGTCAGAGTAAAAGAAAAGAAACCCCACCAGGCCAAATCCAAAATAATAGAAAGGTAGCATGCAGAACAAGAAGAAAAGAAACAGACAATGCCCTTTTTTTTTTTTTGTTCAAAAGAAACAGACAATGCAAGGGGGAAAAGGTAGAGAAAGGGAATATATTGAAAGAGAAGTAAACAAGTAACAATCAATTAATGACAGGAGCAGAGTACTAACAAGATTAAAAAAAAAAAGCCCCATTAAACATGGCATATCAATGTCAAATATCAGAACTGAAACATGACAATGAAAAAAAGTAGGAGAGCACAGCACTTTATTGATAAGGTCAACAACCTCAATTGATGTAATAACTCCCAGTAACAAGGGAGATTCAAAGTCCAAGAAAAGCAAAAGTTGCAACATAGCTATCAGATTCAGGGTCATGAATTTACTTCCTCAGTAAATTGAATGAACAGCTCAATAAACAAATAACACGACATCAAAAGTTTCAGACTTTTTCTCCATGCTAAAAAGAACACAACCTTTTGGATCACCTAACAATAAAAACTCACAACAACAAAACGAAAATAAAGTCTGTTTTTTGAATTTATTTTTCTTATCAGAACCTAGAGTTTACAGGCCTATATTAGTCTATAAACAATTGCTCCTGACATTCTAAAGATACGCTCATATCTAATGTCTACTTAACGCAGTTCAATAATGGCTACTTAAGAGATATATTATATATAATATTATAATAATATAAATGCTTAATGTTAAAATAAGTGTCTAAACTATCATGTGTTTCTCTATTAAGTGCTTAAACTAATTTTTACTCTTTTTAGGTGTCTAAATTATTATGTTTTTCCCTTTTAGGTGTTTAAACTATTTTTACCCTTTTTAAGTGTCCAAATTATCATTTTTTGCCACTTTTAAGGTCAAATTGAGGCACATATTTTGACCAAAAATGATAATTTGGGCATCTATTCTGACAAAAAATAATAGTTTACGCACTTAAAAGGGGCAAAAAATAGTTTAGGCACCTAAAAGGAAAAAAATGAGATAGTTTGGGCACCTAAAGGGGACAAAAAATAGTTTAGGCACTTAAAAGGGAAAATGTGATAGTTTTGGCACTTATTTTAGTATTAAGCCTAATATAAATATAAATGACTAAAGTTCACAAATAATCATTAAATTTTGATCAATTATTTAATGTAGTAATTAAATTTTTAATTATTTCAATGTTATGATTATTTTTTTAGTTTTGCTCTAATTCGGCCGCTGACCCATTAACAACGTTAAAAGGGTGACGTAACTGTTAAAACAATTTATATAATAACACATTTAGCCATCTATGTTTACACATTCAAATAATTTAATCTTAATTCAAAAGAAATAATAAATTTAATCATCACTATTTACACATTACTTCAATTCGGCCTTATTTTTTACTAAAAATAAGTTAACCTTAAATGATAAACTCAAAATCTTAAACCCTTAAACTCTTAAACCATAACCATCAAAATCCTAGAAACCCACACAACTGCCATAATGAAGCTAAGAGTTGCATTTTTTTTGTGCACGTTAGCGTGCGTGGGCGGATGCATAGGGCTCTCATGGCAGCATATGCATCTCTATTTTTCGGGAAAATTTTGAAAATAAAATTTAATTTGTAAGAAAAATTTTATTTTGCATATCCATTTTGGACTTCATTTTTGAGATTTTGGATCTGCCACCATTAGGATGGGTACACTATGGTAGCAATTAGTTAAATTGTCTTAGGTTTATCACTAGCTTATGTAAGTAATGTGCTTGAAGGGGTTTTCCCTTGCTTTTAGAAGTGCAGAAAACCAATTAAAAGTAATGTAAATACCATATTTTGGAACTTACATATTGTTACCGTGGTGCACCCTAGGGTCCAGTCCACCGCACACCTAGGGCCTTGCCCAGCCGCACCCGAGGGCCTGTCCTAGCAGCACCGAGCAGCCCGTCCAGCCGCACCCAAGGGCCTGTCCGAGCAGCCCGTCCAGCCGCATCCATAGGCATGTCCGAGCAGCACCGAGTAGCCCATCCAGCCGCACCCATGGGCCTGTCCGATTTTCCCTCTTCCATGGCCATCCAAGCCCATTCCTTGAGAATCTTCACCCCTTTGACCATGGTATTCAAGGCAAGGATCAAGCATCCATATCTTTCCCGATTTATGGTGATTCACATCTTTTTCACAAGGAAAGAAGCCCTACCAAGAAGGAAGGAATCCTTGATTCTATTCTCTTGCATTCATTAGATAGATTAGGCCAATCTTGGCCATCCACTGTAATCGATAGTAACCGTTAGATCGGGAGATGCTAGGCTATAAATAGAGCCCCACCCCTTCATTTGTAATCATCCTGAATTCCTTTGTTTTCTCATTTTTCTATCATTAATACAAAAGCAGCGTAGAGTACTCTTTCCCCCCTAACAAGGCTTAGAGGGGGGTTTTTAACGAGGCTCTTCGTTTTGCAAATCACTCGAGCCATCTCTATTTCATTCTTCTTTGCAACGCTTTCGCTCATCTAGCCAAGCCAAGCTTGACATTAGGCTTACTTGGTCCCTTTCGAAGTTCTTTCCCGACCAAGTATCGCGCGTTGCTAGCCATATAAGCCTAGCCCCGTGACAAGTGGCATCAGAGCCTACGTTTTAGCAAAGAAATTTGTTCGAGATGACGAATCCAAGTGACGCTCCCATCGACGCCACCACGAAGACAATGGAGACCCGTGGCGGAAAAGCCAAGAGGGCTAGTTCGAGAGATGCCATCTCTTCCTTGCAAGACAAAGTCACCCGTTTGGAGAACAACACGAATGAGTCCAGAGAGAGGCTCGATGTTGTTGAGAACCGACTAGATGCGTTGGAGTCTCGGGGTGATGGTCGTAAGGATGATTCCCATGAACTCGAAGATAGAATCGAGACCGTGGAGTTAGAGAATCGATCTCTTAAAGATGGGTTAACCGAACTCGAGAAGGCGATGAGTGTATTAAAGGCCGAGCTCAACATATACAAAACCGCAGTGGCCAATGGAGTGGTTTCAAGTCCGACTAGAGTGCTAGCCGATGTGCTGAAACCAAAGGAATTCAAAGGATCGAGAGATGCTCAAGAAACCGGTATATTCTTGTGGAGCATGAATCAATATTTCCGCAACACCAACATCGTGGATGAATCCACTAAGGTAAATATTGTTTCTAGTTATTTCACTAATAGTGCTCTTTTATGGTTGAGACGTAGGTGCTCCGAGGAGCCCGATAGAGACGTTCCCGTAGATACTTGGGAAGAGCTTCAAGACGAGATCCATGAGGCGTTCTATCCCAAGAATGCTCAAAGAGAGTTGCGCTCAAAGTTACGCCAACTCAAGCACGACAACAACATCCATGACTACGTGAAAAAGTTCACCGAGTTAAAGCTCCAAATCACCAACTTAGGAGAAGATGAAGGCTTCTCAATTTTCATGGATGGATTGAATCGATGGGCTAGTATGGAGTTGGAAAGACGTGGTGTCAAAGATCTTTCCCATGCCCTTGAAGAGGCCGAGGCAATAGCCAAGTTCGAAAAGGAAGACTCGCCCAAACCAAAGCCGAAGTCCAAAGGTTGGGGAGATAAGAATGCCAAAGCCGAAGTTGAGAAATTTAACCACGATAGGCCTTCTAACAACAATAATCGACAAGGTCGATCAACTAAACCAGGGGAGAGATGAGGTTTTGGATGTTTCCATTGCCAAGGACCTCATCATATTCGAGATTGCCCAAAGAGAACGAGCCTTTCTACCGTCAAAGTTAACGACAAGCCAACCGAGCCCACCGCCCAACTTGGAGCAATTGTAAGTAATCTCCAAGTGAATTCTTTATCTAACAAGCCCAAAAGTGGTCTTATGTTTGTAGAAGTCACGATTGTCGTAAAGCAATTGCGTGCACTTGTGGACACCGGAGCTTCCGAGCTGTTCATTTCCGAAGGAGCCGCCCAAAAACTTAATCTCAACGTGTTGAAGAAAAGTGGGTGGATTAAAACGGTCAACTCGAAAGAGGAGCCCATTGCCAGAGTTGCAAGAAGGGTCGAGATCCAACTTGGAAGTTGGAAGGGCCGTGAGGATATAAAGGTAATCCCTCTTGATGATTATGATCTTGTGATTGGTTTATCTTTTTTGGACAAGATTAATGCACTTCTCTTGCCATTTGCCGATGTATTGGTGGTACTCGATCGCGCCCAACAATGTTTGGTGCCCGTGAGTCGAGATGTAGGTATCCAATCCAAGATGTTATCTTCCATCCAGTTCCGCAAAGGTATGCGAAAGGAGGAAGAGTCTTTCCTTGCCGTGCTCAAGGAAGACGAGGCGATTAGAGCCGAAGAAGTTCCCGAAGAAGTGGAACGTGTTCTCATGGAGTTTGAGGACACTATGCCTTCCGAATTGCCGAAGGCTTTACCACCCAAGCGTGAGGTGGATCATCGAATCGAGTTGGTGCCAAATGTCGAGCCGCCAAGCAAAGCACCTTATCGAATGGTGCCACCGGAGTTAGAGGAACTCCGAAAGCAACTTGGAGAACTCTTGGATGTCGGATTCATTCGCCCATCCAAGGGACCGTTTGGAGCACCCATTCTCTTTCAAAAGAAGAAAGACAGAAGCTTGCACATGTGTGTCGATTACCGCGCTCTAAACAAACTTACGGTAAAAAAACAAGTACCCTATCCCTTTAATTTCGGATTTATTTGATCAACTTGGAAGTGCAAGGTTCTTCACAAGTTAGATCTTCGTTCGGGGTACTACCAAGTTCGAATAGCCGAAGGTGACGAGCCCAAAACCGCGTGCATCACAAGGTATGGTTCATTTGAGTTTCTTGTAATGCCTTTTGGCCTTACAAACGCTCATGTAACTTTTTGCACCTTAATGAACAAGGTACTTTCACCTTTTCTTGACCATTTTGTAGTTGTCTACTTAGATGATATTGTCATCTATAGTAAGACTTTTCAAGAACATTTAATGCACTTGAGAAAGGTTTTGCAGGTTCTTCGAGAAAACGAACTCTACATCAAGCGCGAAAAGTGTAGTTTCGCTCAACAAGAAGTTCCGTTTTTAGGCCACATCATTGGAGGTGGTTATTCTGCGATAGCCACGCCTTTGACTGAACTCTTGAAGAAGGACAAAGTTTGGGAATAGAGTCCAAGTTGTCAACAAGCGTTCGAAATGCTTAAACAAGCCATGGTAAGTGAACCCGTTCTAGCCTTGCCCGATCATTCCAAGTCCTTTGTCATCCACACCGATGCATCCGACTATGCCATTGGTGGAGTTTTAATGCAAGAAGGCCATCCCATTGCCTTTGAAAGCTGAAAGTTGAACGAAACCGAGAGGCGTTACACCGTTCAAGAGAAGGAGATGACCGCAGTCACCCATTGCCTTCGCACATAGCGACATTACATCTTAGGTTCCAGGGCTCTTGTGAGGAAATACGAAGGCCCATTCTGTGTTATAAAGAGAGTAGGCAAGGTGGCCTACAAGCTAGACTTGCCGCCCAACATCCAAGTCCATCCTGTCTTCCATGTTAGTGTTCTTAAGCCTTATCACAAGGACGAGGAAGATCCGGAAATGAACATCTCCAAGCGAGCACCCGTTGGAGTTAGGACTTCGTTCGAGAGAGAAGCCGAAGCCATCGTAGTCGATCGAGTCATTCGACGCCAAGGGTTCAAACCAAGGCACGAGTATTTTATGCTTTGGAAAGGACTAACCGAAGCCGAAGGTAGTTGGGAGTTAGACAAAGACTTGTGGCAATTTGAAGACAAAGTTGCCGATTTCGAAGTCCAACGAGCGACGAGGGCGTCGCTCAATTCGGTGGAGGAGAATGTTACCGTGGTGCACCCTAGGGTCCAATCTACCGCACACCTAGGGTCCATATCCAGCACCATCGTCCGAGACCATGGGGCCGAGGTTCCAGCACCTTGTGCCGCTCCCAACGCACTCGAGGGGCCCGAGTCCGTCCGGCCCATTCTGCTGCACCCGAGGAGCTACGACCTAGCCGAGCCAACAGCCCGAGGGGCCTTGCTAGGCACCATGGGCCTGTCCGAGTGCAGCACGCACCTAGGGCCTTGCCCAGCCGCACCCGAGGGCCTGTCCGAGCAGCACCGAGCAGCCCGTCCAGCCGCACCCGAGGGCATGTCCGAGCAGCACCGAGCAGCCCGTCCAGCCTCACCCATAGGCTTGTCCGACCAGCATCGAGCAGCCCGTCCAGCCGCACCCATGGGCCTGTCCGATTTTCCCTCTTCCGTGGCCATCCAAGCCCATTCCTTGAGGAATCTTCACCCCTTTGACCATGGTATTTAAGGCAAGGATCAAGCATCCATATCTTTCTCGATTCATGGAGATTCACATCTTTTTCACAAGGAAAGAAGCCCTACCAAGAAGGAAGGAATCCTTGATTCTATTCTCTTGCCTTCATTAGATAGATTAGGCCAATCTTGGCCATCCATTGTAATCGATAGTAACCGTTAGATCGGGAGGTGTCAGGCTATAAATAGAGCCTCACCCCTTCATTTGTAATCATCCTGAATTCCTTTGTTTTCTCATTTTTCTATCATTAATACAAAAGCAGCGTAGAGTACTCTTTTCCCCCTAACTAGGCTTAGAGGGGGTTTTTAACGAGGCTCTTCGTTTTGCGAATCACTCGAGCCATCTCTATTTCATTCTTCTTCGCAACACTTCCGCTCATCTAGCCAAGCTAAGCTTGACTTTAGGCTTACTTGGTCCCTTTCGAAGTTCTTTTCCGACCAAGTGCCGCACGTTGCTAGCCATATAAGCCTAGCCTCGTGACATTATGAACCTAATCTCCTCAAATGCTTGTAAAAGTGCATTCATTTGTTCTTTAAAACTTTTCATCAACCGCCATTACTTGAAGTCTTGATTTCCTGCAATGTAATCGTTATTGTAGAGACCCTCCTCTTGAGGAGTTGTGAGAGTTTATGGGATTTTGGTGGTTTAGAGTTTAAGGTTTTAGTTTTAGGGTTAAATTAATTTTAATTAAAAATAGGGTTGAATTGAAATAATGTATAAACAATAAGGGTTAAATTTATTATTCATTTCGAATTAAGACTAAATTACTTGAATGTGTAAATTTGAAAGACTAAATGTGTTAGTATACAAAATATTTTAACAATCACGTCACTCTTTTAGTGGTTGTTAAAGGTCTGTAACTAAATTGAAACAAAACTAAAAAGGTTAATGACAATATAAAAACAATGAAATTTTTAATTACTAAATTAAATAATTAATTAAAATTTTAATGATCATTTGTGAATTTTACCCATATAAATGTGATGCGTACATTTAACGATGTTTCTTTTTTTTCTGACAATGTTTCAAGTCAAATCAAAACATCCATTATTTAATTCTAGAGTGTACTAACACATTGGTGCCCTTTCACCAAGAACAAAAAAAAAACAAATAAATAAGTAAATGAACCAAACGTTCGGCGAGAAGTTCGTTTATTTACTAAACGAACGAATGTGAACAAATTTTTTTGTTCGTTTAATTAAATAAACGAACACGAACAAATGACTCGTTCGTTCATTTATGTTTTTGATCGTTTAGTAATGCGTTTGTTTATATTCCTTCGTTCACATAACAAAAGAATTATATTAAAAAAAATAAAAATATGAAATTAAAAGAACAAAAATCAAACAATATTCAATGTACGAGACTTCATATTTTTGAAAAATAATTAAACAATATGCAATGTTCGTTTGTGTTCATTTACGTTCGTTTATCATTTTAACAAACGAGCACGAATAAACTACGTTCCTTAACAAACGAACAAGAACAAAAAATCATGTTTGTTTAGTTGTTCGTATTCGTTTATTTGTTCGGTTTAAATTAAACGAACGAACATGAATATGCTCTTATTCATGTTAGTTCGATTCGTTTACAGGCCTAATCCAAAGTGTACTAGCACAAAATTGGTACAACTTCCATACGAAAATGAAAAGAAGAATTACTTAGAAACTCCAAAAGTTGTACTAATACAATGGTGCATCCTCCAACAAATTACAACAAAATGAAAGAAAGAAAAAGGCTTGAAATACCAGAAGGTGCAGTACTCAATGGTGCTCTTCTATCAATCTAGAACAAAATGAAAATAAAGGAAAAATAAACTCCAAAAGGTGTACAAATACAATGCTGCACCTTCCATCGTTCTATAACAAAATGAAAAGAACAAAAGAAAAGAAAACGGGTTGAATCCCAAAGTTGTACTGATACAATGGTGCCCTTCCATCAAAGAAGGATTTTTTTTAACAAAAAGTTTCAAACTCCAAAGGATTAAAATAGGGTGAGTTTAGGGTGCGGTAATTTTAGGATGCAACTAAAAAACGATAAGTTTTAAAATTTGTCTAAAAATATTTTAGGTTGATTTTTGTGATTTTTGACAAATTTTGATACTTTATCAAAAAAGCCTAAAATGTCATTAAAAAAATAAGTATCAAGACTTGTTTTGTAACTATCAAACTTGTTAAAAATTACGAAAAAAAATCAACCTAAAATTTATAAAAATATATTTTTTAAATTTTTAGACAAATTTCAAAATTTGTCATTTTTTAACCGTTATTAAAAAAACCATTAAAGGATGACCTTAAATCTCAAATCAAAGAAAAATATTTATTTTGGTTGCTCCTTCCTTCATTTAGTACAAGATACTATTATAAAATTAAATTTGCAAAGCGCCGTTTATGTTTCTATTTTTTAATGTTTAACAAAAAAAAAATCAATGATGTTTGTTCTGTTATTGGCTATTATTACTAACGTTTCTATATAATTAAATAAAGAATAGAGAAAATCCCAGATGAAGAAATGACATATGAGAGAGGTTAGAAGGAATAATAATAATAATGCAAAATAATTAAAAAAAGAGAGAGCTTACCTTAGGAATGAATCAGAGCCAAAGAATGGGAAATGAAAAATGAAATGAAATTAAGGAAGAAGCATAACGGATAATAATCTCTAGAGTAAGTGGTTAAGGTTCTCAGTTGACACTTGACATTATCTTTTTTCTTTATATTGTGGGTTTTTGTTGAAATGTTTGTTTTGATATAATAATAAAAAATTATTTTGGACTAAATTGAAAAGGTTTTAAAATATTAATAATTCTAAACAACTTGAAAATATATTTGATAAATTTTACAAGGCTTTGAAATGATTTAAAATGTTTTTAAAGTAGTCAAACCTTTGTTTTTCAAGCCACCCTACCGATACGGTATACCCCATATCGATACGCTTTAGGGTTTCAACTACAGGAAAATTTCAGTAGCCAAAACTTGTACCGATATGGCTTGGCCATACCAATACGAAGATGACCTGTATTGATACACTATATGGCGTTTCGATACGGGTGTTTTACAAACCCCCAATAACTAGCATCTCGTACCGATACAGTTGTATCGAGTACCGATACGCCTAACTGCTCCCAACGGTCATTTTCCCAACGGCTATTTGAATTGCAGGCCGTACCGATACGCTCCAACGCGTATCGATACGCGCCAGCTGAGGAAAGAATAACGATTAGTTTCTGAAGAACCTGTATCGATACGGCTACCCGTGTATCGATACGGTTAGCCCCAAAACTGCATTTATTGCGGGAAATAAAGGCCCCAACTGGTCCTATTCAACCCTAGTGGTCTCCAATGGCTAGAAGCTCATTTGGAAGTATAAAAGGGACCTCCAAGCATCTATAGAAGACTAATGATCCACAAGTCAACAACATTATGAAGAAATTTTGTCTTAGGGCTTAAATTCCCATTCTTTGTATAGACAACACTTGTGAGCTTACATTGTTACATTTGCTCAAGTGTTTAGGATTGGGTGAGTGCTTAATTAGTGCAAACAAGCACCTTTAGAGAGATTTCAAGTTTGCAAGATTTTCTCTTGTTCAAGAGTGTTCCCAAAGCTCGGTTTGTGAGCTTTGGTTGCTAAACTTGGTGAGTGGGTCTAGGTTTGTAACCCCCTAGACCCGCCTATGCGTTATAACGGATCCTAGGAAGTCACATTAGGGTCACAAGAGCAACCCACAATAAAAATACAAATAAAAACATTTTTCCTCAAAACACTTATTAAACTGTAAAATCAACTTCTGTTTAAAATATCATTTCAGGAAGTCATTTAAACACATAACAGAAATTTTAGAAAGTGCTTTATAGACACTATCGTAAAACAATACATGACATACATGCCCACTAACTATACAGTACCGTACTCCAAAGCGACACCGAGAGAATTCTGAACACTGATGTCAGACATTATACCATGATATATTCTTTTAACCTGCGATGGTAAAAACAACGTGAGCTTGAAAAAGCTCAGTAATACAAAACTACCAAAAGATGCTATTTCGAGGTAGCATTACTCGAGAATAACGATATTTGTTCTTTATTAAAACATCAAGAATTAGACGGGAATTAATAGGCTGATAACATACGGAGGTGGAATCAAAGAGTTTAATGTCTAGTGTGTTCCAATAGTGCAACGTTAATGCATGAAATGTAACAGTGCAGTAAACCTTTTTATTTCAAATACATTTGTTTCAAGTAGCAATAAAGTTCATTTTAATTCTTTATTTACTCCTCAACCATACTCCAGTATATAGTTTCCCTAGTGCGGTATCATGTACAAGCATTAACCCGAGCCCGTTGGGCGTGGGTACCATCCTAAGGGAATACCTTAGAATACGAGCGGCCCTAGCCGAAGCATAGGAACCGAATATGGGCGGACCTAGTCGAAACATAGGAACCAAAATGGGTGGACCTAGCCAAAGCATAGGAACTGAAACGGGCGGACCTAGCCGAAGCATAGGAACCAAAAACGGGCAGACTTACTAGCTGTATCAGGGCTGAGCCGTCAGTAATTTCATATCATATCCCAAGTACCCCAGTGAATCAGATCATCAATAGTTCATTAATCAATAATAGTATTTTCAGTAATACATTATCCATATAGCATGTTTGTCATATCGAGTGCATGAGCATATATCAGAAATACAGTACAATCATGCTTAATTTATAAAACATGCCATGTTCTTGTGAATTCAAGTATGTCAGTCATGTGCACGTGATCGGTATTATAACATGTAAATCAATATGCAAAAACAATCGTGTAGCACACATGGAACACACTAGGTGGAACAGTTTATTCCTTGGAGATACTTGACATTTACGGAAGGGAACACATTAAACTTTTGACAATTTGAACAGATTTTAGAAACGAGGTCTCTATTAAAAGGGGGTTCGTACTAACAGTTCAAACCAGATATTCAGGAGATGATACATCAAGATCTTTGAGAGTTTAGATATATCATGAGTGATTTAGTCATTTAAGCCTACAGGGGTATTATGGTCATTTTATCATACATGGGCATTTTTGTAATTTAAACCAACAAGGCATAAACAGTGGCTCAGGAATTCTATTTGCTCATCAGGTTTCCAACCAGGCATTCAGAGATTTCTATGTCAAGATCTTTCACAATATCAGATACATTCATGGCTATTTTGATTACTTTGGCCAACGAGGGCATTTTAGTCATTTAACTATCAGGGGGTGATTTTGTAATTTAGCCCAATAATGATAAAATGATGATTTACAATATTTAAGATTTCCAGAAGTTTATCGAGCCTCCAAAACTATTCGAACTAACATATCCCAACCTTGTAGTACTAACCAAACCTTCTAATGTATTCGGCTGTATCGTATATCTGAACGGTTGCTTTCATATTTCACCACAGGACTTTCCACGGAGTAGTCGAACTTATATTTTGTGCGGAAAAACTTTCAACCTTATATTAATATCAGGAGTGGTTGACGTGCATGAGTCACGCTTCAACCCTTAGAGGCATTTCAATCATTTTCAGCTTTATTGGCATTTCTAGAATTTTATCAAAGGCAATTTACTTATTCCAGTCAAGGGGGTATTTCAGTCATTTTGAAGCTCGGGATATCCATCATTCATGTCAATTAAACCATTTATAGTATTTCAATCATTTAAGTACTCGTGGGTGTTTCAGCCATTCAAGTAATTTCGGTACCTCCAACCACTTCATTCATTTCAGATCTCAAAGGTTTATCCATCATTCTAGAAAATTTGCAAACCTCGGCGTCCGAAGATACTTTAGCCTTTTTTTGGTCAATATGATCATTCCGATTAATTTAACCATAATAGTATTTCCAATACTTTTAGTCATTTCAATCCATTCAGTATTTTGAGCCACTTGATTAATTCAGAGGTATGGATAGTTTCCCATAAATCTATATTCAGAGATTCATTCCAAATTCAAGGAAACCTAACACCTTACAATCTCGAAGGTTTAAATCTTGTTACCATAACTTTCCAAGTAGTTCGAGGTTTTCAGATGAATCAGGTTGTTTTACCACATCTAGTGTAGATTTCTAGACCGCTTCCAATTTCAAGGGTATTTTAGTTATTCTCATACCTTAAAGGCATTTTCGTAATTTCTTATCCAAATATTTTTAACATTTAATCATTTGACACTAAAAATCGGATATAGAGATTAGCTGCCTTATTAATTATTTATTGAACTCCAGATCCTTACATTTATTAACTTTCTCGTTCGAGCATTTCAATCTTATCCAGGTTATCATACTCAATTTCATATCCGGTTTGACTTAAGTAGAGTTAACATCACTCCTCATCTTATTTATGCATGCATTAACCGAATACCAACATGTTCATAAAGCATACAAGATGTAGTAATGTACCTTAAATCCTTGCTATATTGGTCGTTCCTTGAAATTGACAATCGAACACTCTTGAATCCGAATTTGATGTCCCTCAACATCTCGTATACAAGGAACCGTGAATACCTTCAATCGCACAAATTCCAATTTCAATCCTTATTCACATTGCTCATAATTGATTAATTAAGTACATATACATGTTCGGGTTCAACGTCATATTCGGAGGCTTTTGGGTCCGAATTTTGTGAAACAGGGATCAAAATCGGACTCAGGATGTCGAAAAAAATAAAATAGGGTTTGTTGAGTGGATCGATAGATTGATCAAGACCAAGAGGGGGTGAATTGGAATTTTAAAACTTTTTTTGGAGTGAAAGGATAGCTAAAATTGAAGAACAAAGGATTTTAGAGTGGTTCAAGTTCCAAATGAACTCTACATCCACTACCTTAGCTACCACTAAGGATTTGCAACAATTCACTAATTTGTTCTTCCCCTTTTCAAGGCTTAGGAGGTAACCTTTACACAACCGGTCAAATTTTCTACCCAAAATTTGACCAAACCCTCCCAAATAAACAAAGAAGAAATTGGACAAGAAATATATCTCTCAAATACAATATTGTCCCTTGAAGGACAACACTCAACCCAAATTTGAAGATAGAATAAGAATTGAATACAACTCAATCTGGGGTTTACAAGAAATTGGAAAATAGGCACACTTGAGGTTGGATTTTTGCTTGGATGTTTATCTTTGATGCAATAGTTGTTGCTGGTCTTCAATGAGCTTCAATATATACATTCTCTATCAATTCTAGCCGTTTGGGTGGTTAGGGTATTTATTATAGCCGTTGGGACCTTCTCTTTCCACCATAAATGCACTTATGTAGCTATCTGTATCGGTACACGGGGAGCCGTATCGATACTTGTCTCAAAATAGAAAGAGTCGTTGCACATAATAAAGAGGGCGTATCGAAACGCACGTAAGCGTATCGGTACGGGATAGGGACCGTATCGAAATGGATAAGACCGTATCGATACCTTTTTCTCAACTTAGCTCACTGGAAGTCTCCGTTTCGATATGGGGGTACACCGTATCGATACGGGACAACTGCCACTTTAAATGTTAGTTACCTAACGACTGACACCAACGATCGAAAACATTTAAAACACATCGAATTAAAAATTCAGGTAAAACCGTATCGATACGGGTTAAGCCGTATTGTAACGCCCCGGTTTTTGGGCTTAGAAGTTTTGGGCGTTGACCGGTTCGGTCAAAGTGCTGTTCGAATCTATAAGGGTGACATTAGGAAAGCCTAGTTCGGGTTGCATTAAAAATATGGAAAAATGTTCTAAAATCATCTTTTAATATATATAAGTGAACTGTGAAATCAATTTTGAAAAATGAGGTTTGGAAGGGTGACATTTTGGCTAGTGACCAAAATGTAATTTTTGAAAGTTGCGTGACTGTTTTATAAAGGATTGAAACTTTGAATCTTTAAGGAGCTATTATTCCAAAAGTAGTTTCTCCAGATTTTTCTAAGACATTTTAAGGTTTTATTCTGATTTTAAAACATAAGAAAAGAGGAGGGAAAGTCATTTTGGCTATTTTTTGTAACTAACTTCCAATTTTCTTTTCTCTCATTTTCTCTCAACCCAAACACTTTCTCTCCAGAGAATTTCTTCTGATTTGGTCACCTAAATCTTTCCTTTCAACTCTCTTTTGATTCCTAATCATCATATCTACAAAACCTCCCAATTTGCAAGTTGATTCTTCAAGCTTTTTGGCTCTAAAAGAGGAGAAACTCAAGTTTGGAGGTAAGAACGTCCTTCTCCTCTAAACTCTCAGTTCTTTACTGAAATTCCCAAGTTCTCAATCCTTAATTGATGTTTTATAAATGGCTTTTAAGATTGTTTAATGGATCTTGGCTTAAAATGCAAGATTTGGTGTGTTTTTGATGAAATTTCGTTGGATCTGTTTAAGCAGTGTTTTAAGGTGTTAAAATGATGATTAATGAATGTTAATTTGATAAGGAATTGAGTTTTGATTAATGCAATCCCGGATAGGTTGAATTTCCTAAGTTTAGCTTATGATTCTTGGTTGTTTTTGAGGTGATCTTGTGGATATGATGTTGCTGGAGATGCAAGGATGTTAGTAGGTTCTTTTTAGATGTTAAATGGTGTTAAAGGATGTTAGGTTTTGTTAGTTTATGGCTGGGCTTTGTTGAGGTGTTGTTTGGATGCAATTTCGGTTGTGTTTGGTGGCCGAAATTGGAGTGTGGATGAGAGCAGCGAGTTTAGGTGCTTTCATTGAAGCTTTTAATGCATGATGATGCATTAATCCTCTGCTTTAATGTGTTTAATCAGGGGAGTCTTCTTTGGATCCGAGCGTTGGTGATCCGGAGGCTTGTTTTGGTGCTTCGGCTTGAGGCGAAGTGGAATCGGTGAGTGAAATTGGGTTATCGGCTTTGAAACCAATGTCTTGGGAGCTTAGTTTAAGTCTAAACAACTTTGCTAAGCTCAAGTGTAAGTTTTCGGAAATACTCTCTAGTGGTGGCCATGGTTGATTTGAGGTGCAATGTGGTTTAATTGCATGTTTTAAATACTGTTTTGAAAGCATGATTTAGCATGATTATTGCTGTTTTTGTAAGCCATATGTTGAAGGAAGCTCAAGGTAAGAGTTCCTTGTTTTTGAACATTGATTAAATGTGGTTTGATGCTTTAAAATGCATGATGAATATGGCTTGGGTTAATGCTTTAAAACAGTGGATTATTTGATGATAATGATGTATGTTGGCAAGTGATGTTTTGAAAAGGTTAAGGTCACTAAGGTGGTTAAAAGTCCTTGAGTGAGCCTAGTTTACTTGAGAACATCAAGGTGGTTAAAAGTCCTTGGATGATTCTTGTTACGGACACAAAGGTGTTTAAAAGTCCTTGTGTGGTCCTTTCCATGGTGTTTAAAAGTCCATGGGGCCAAGGTGTTTAAAAGTCCTTGGGGCCAAGGTGGTTAAAAGTCCTTGGGGTGAAACTTGATACAGACACAAAGGTGTTTAAAAGTCCTTGTGTGGTCCTTTCCATGGTGTTTAAAAGTCCATGGGTCAAGGTGTTTAAAAGTCCTTGGGGCCAAGGTGTTTAAAAGTCCTTGGGAAGAACACGAAGGTGGTTAAAAGTCCTTGCGTGGTTCTTGTACTTTATAAGATCACAATGGTGTTTAAAAGTCCATGTGTGAGTCTTATGTTGATCTTGTTTTTAAAAGATGAAACTTATCACTTGTGGCCAATATGACATGTTATGGTGTGAAGCATGATTTGCTTGTTTAAGAATGCTAAGAGCATGTTTTCTATGATGGTTTGAAGCATGATTTATAAAGTGTTTTATAAATGCATTATTGAATGGTTTTATGAGCATTCCTCACTAAGCTATTGCTTACGCTCTCTTTCGTTTTCTTAAACCAATAATGCAGAACATTAAGGTGCTTTGAGGGCAGCAAGGAAGGCAAGCAATCAAGTGGTAGTAAAGCTCAAAGTATGAACGGTTTTCTTAAGTACACTTAGCTTTGTTAATTTGGCAACGGGGTACCAATGAGATGTTTTTGGGGATGTTTTGGAACTCCCTAAGTATGTTTTAATGTTGTGTTTAATGCTTGTTTTTGTAATTGGCCTTTACATATTTGAATTGGAAGTTTATGCTTGAATGGCTTGCTTGTGTAGGAAGCATGCCTATAGATTTGGGGCTTTTCACATATGTTGTTAATATGTCGAATTGATGATGCTTTTATGTCCCTTATATGTTTAATTGCATGCTGGTAAAGTTTGGTAGCATTTGGAGCATGAATGGATGATCAATTGTATGTTTGAGCATGCATTTTGTTGCATTTCGAGCAGGCTGTTTTGGAACAGGGGGTTGCCGTTTCGGAACGGGTGCCTTGTAGCAGCCCAGGCGTCCGAAACGGGGGACACCGTTCCGAAACGGAAAGGCCACTGCCAGCCCGCGTTTCGGTACGCGTTGCGGAACGGCCCCGCGTTTCGAAACGGGCTCTGCCTGTTTCGGAACGGGTGACCGTTGGGGGCTGACAATGGCAGTTATATGTTTTGTAATGTTTGCATTTTGGTCCTGAATCTTGTTTGTGCAATTGTATGAGTTTGGGATGTCCGTTGGAGCTGAAATTTGACAGAGAAGCATGAAACTTGACTAATTAAAGGTTGGTAACTTTAATTTGGGTTAAGTCCTTATAATTATAAGAATTTACAATTTGGTCCCTAAAGTTGCAATTTGTTCAATTGGGTCCCTGTTTGATCTCCGATGTTTATGATCTCTGTGTACGATGTTTGTATGATCATAACTAGGGTTAATGTGCATCTAGACAAGATTAAAAAGAAAAAAAAGGGTCGTTAATCAAGGTTGACTTTCGGGTTAACTTTGGTTTTCCCCGTGTGACTTTCTTAATTCGGGTCAACCGTCTAGGCCGGGTTAAGGGGGTTACATTTGGTGGTATCAGAGCCAGGTTCTCGAGTAATTGGGAATGTATGTGTGCATGAGTGAAGTGTGTATGCTATGTATGCTTGTTGAGTGAAAGCATGATAAGTGGTATGTGATTTTGATGCAATTGGAATGTATGCTGTGATGTAGCATGTTGCGGGTACCCATTGCCAGATCAAAGCTAATGAAATGATGTTGATTTTGAACGAATTGAGCTTGAATACTTGGATTGCTTACCTTGCTGGGCCTAACTTTGTTTTATTTATATTGTGATTGCATGGTAAAAGTATGGCACCACGTAGAGAGTTAAGGAGTAATGTGCGAGCTACGGCTCCAAACGAGAATGAGAATGAGGAAAGTGCGGTGTTACCTCCTCCTCCACCTGGTGGTGGTGGTGCTGAGGGAGATGGAGCTGAAGCTGCAGCTGATGCTGGAGCTGCTGGACCTGAGGCTGGTCAGGGGCAAGCTATGCCTGACATGACGATGTTGGTACAAGCTATTGCGGGTGCTTTTCGAGCAGCAGTAGCTGGAGCTCAAGGAGCTGGGCATCAGGGGGATGCTAGTGTTAGACTACCTTTGGAGCGTCTGCGCAGTCTTGGTGGGACTGAGTTCAGGGGTATGTCGACTGAGGGTTCTGAGGCTTGGTTAGAGAGTACCAAGCGAATCTTGGGTCAGATGAGCTGCACGGATGTGCAAAAGTTGGGTTGCGTTGTGTCCTTGCTGCAGGGCGATGCTTATACGTGGTGGACGACCACTATAGCTGGGATGGCTGAAGCTGACATCACTTGGACATTCTTTCAGAATGTGTTCAAAATGAGATATCTTGGTGTGAGATATCTTGATGAAAAGAAGCGTGAATTCATGTCTCTTACCCAAGGGAGCATGAGTGTGGCTGAGTACGAAGTGCAGTTTGTACGACTCAGTCAGTATGCACCTGAGCTGGTACCTGATGAGCGGGCGAGGTGCGAAAGGTTCCGTTACGGTCTAGTGACGGATGTGAAGATGTATGTGCTGGCCACGGAGTATGATGATTTTGATGTGCTGGTGGGCCGAGCCAAGGACATTGAGATGAACCTTGGTTTATCTGTTAAAAGTGCTGGTTCTGGTGCTGGAAAGCGAGCTGCTGAGTTTAGTTCCGGAGGTGGACGGAACAAGAGGGGACGTGATCAGAAGTATCAGTCCTCAGCCAAGAGGGGTGGTGGTGCACCTGCTAGGGGAGGCAATGTCAGAGCTGATCCTAATGCTTGTTGGATTTGTGGTTCACGTGGTCACATGAAGCGTGACTGTCCTCGTGCTGAGAGAGAGGTGCAAGCTCCTGTTGCGGCAGCTGGTAACGGGTGCTGGAATTGTGGTTCTGCGGACCACCTGAGGCGAGATTGTCCTACGTTTGCTGGAGGCCAGGTGCGTGCTCATGTTGTTGCTGCACCGCAGCGAGGTCGTGGGCGCGGCCGTGGTAATTTCCAGAGGAGGGAGGAGGGTGGTCGAGGAGTAGCTCATGTTGTGGCTATTCAGCCGGAAGGTGGAGGACAAGCAAGGGTGTATGCTCAGAGGGAAGGGAGGAATGATGCAGATGTGATTGCAGGTGCATTTACTTTGCAGTCCTTGTCATTGCTTTCTTTGATAGATTCTGGATCCACGCATTCATATATCCTGCGTGAGCATGCTGAATTGCTTGGTTTGCCTGTTGAATCTTTGGATGTTGGTGTTCGAGTCACTAGTTCTTTTGGTGAGACTGTTGTGACTAGGAAGCTTTATAGAAGGTGTCCCTTGGTTGTTCAAGAACACGTCTTTCATGTTGATCTTATGGAATTGCCTTTCTATGGTTTTGATGTAATCCTTGGTATGGATTGGCTTGCTGAGCATCGTGCCGTGGTGGATTGTGAAAACAAGCGAGTTTCGCTTAAGCTTGCGGATGATTACGAAGTTGTGGTGGTTGGTGAGAATGTGAAGTTTCTTGCCAATGTGGTGTCTACCTTGGAGGCGAGCAGGATGCTGAGGCAAGGTTGTGAAGCTTACCTAGCTTTTGTAATGAATCCTAGCTCTAAGGAGTTGCGGGTGCAAGATATCAGGGTTGTGAAGGAGTTTCCTGGTGTTTTCCCTGAGGAGTTGCCTGGTTTACCTCCTAACCGCGAGGTGGAGTTTGGAATTGAGCTGTATGAAAATACAACTCCTGTGTCCATTACCCCTTATCGGATGGCACCTAAGGAGCTGAAAGAGTTGAAGACGCAGTTGCAAGAGCTGCTTGATCGTGGTTTCATCCGGCCGAGTGTGTCGCCTTGGGGAGCACCGGTCTTGTTTGTGAAGAAGAATGATGGCACTATGAGAATGTGCATTGATTACCGTCAGCTGAACAAGTTGACTATCAAGAATCGGTATCCTTTGCCGAGGATTGATGATCTCTTTGATCAATTTCGGGGAGCAGCTGTGTTCTCTAAGATTGACTTGAGGTCAGGGTATTATCAGTTGAAGGTGAAGGATGGGGATGTGCCTAAGACAGCTTTCAAGACAAGGTATGGGCATTATGAGTTCCTTGTGATGCCGTTTGGGTTGACAAATGCTCCTGCTGCTTTCATGGACATGATGAATCGTGTGTTTCATGAATACCTGGACAAGTTCGTGGTGGTATTCATTGATGATATCCTCGTGTACTCGCGTACTGAGGAGGAGCATGAAGAGCATTTGAGGATTGTGCTGCAAGCTTTGTTGGAGAATCAGCTTTATGCTAAGCTGAGCAAGTGTGAGTTCTGGCTTAAGGAGGTGGTGTTTCTTGGGCATGTAGTTTCTGCCGAGGGGATTCGTGTTGATCCTCAGAAGGTTGAGGCGGTGATGAACTGGAAGGTTCCTAAGTCTGTTCATGAGGTCCGTAGTTTCCTTGGTTTGGCTGGATACTACCGGAGGTTTGTGGATGGGTTCTCTAAGATTGCTGCACCTTTGACAAAGTTGTTGCAAAAGGATGTTAAGTACGAGTGGACAGAAGCGAGACAGCAGGCTTTTGAGAAGCTTAAGGCGGCTTTGACGCAAGCTCCTATCTTGGTTCAGCCTGAATCAGGGAAAGAGTTTGTGGTGTACAGTGATGCGTCCTATGTTGGTTTGGGATGTGTGTTGATGCAGGAGGGTAAGGTTGTGGCTTATGCATCGCGGCAGTTGAAGGTGCATGAGCGCAATTATCCTACGCATGACATTGAGCTGGCTGCAGTGGTTTTTGCTCTGAAGATCTGGAGACATTATCTGTATGGTGAGAAGTGTACGGTGTACACGGATCACAAGAGTTTGAGGTATCTGATGTCTCAGAAGGAGTTGAATCTTAGGCAGCGGCGTTGGTTGGAGTTGCTCAAGGATTATGATCTGACGATTGAGTACCATCCTGGAAAGGCTAATGTTGTTGCGGATGCCTTGAGTAGGAAGGTAGCTGTTGAGCTGAGGGCTATGTTTGCCAGCTTGAGCATCTCGCGAGATGGTGGTCTTGTTGCTGAGTTGCAAGTGAAGCCATCTTTGGTTCAGTTGATCAAGGAAAAGCAGTTGCTGGATGATTCCTTGGTGTCTCATGTTCAGGATATCGCGGAGGGTAGACCTTCGGATTTCTGCTTTAATGATGATGGTGTGTTGTGTTTTGGGAGTCGAATAGTAGTGCCTGCTGATGTTGAGTTGAGGCGTGCTATTCTGACTGAAGGTCATAGTAGTCCTTTTGCTATGCACCCTGGTAGTACTAAGATGTATCGTGATCTTCGTGATGAGTACTATTGGGTGGGTTTGAAAAAGGATGTGGCGGAGTTCGTGAGCAAGTGTTTGGTGTGTCAGCGAGTTAAGGCTGAGCATCAGGTTCCTTCTAGGTTGTTGCAACCGTTGAAAATCCCTGAGTGGAAGTGGGAAAGGGTTACCATGGATTTTGTATCTGGTTTACCTTTGTCTCCATCGAAGAGGAATTCTGTTTGGGTGATTGTGGATCGTCTGACGAAGTGTGCGCATTTCTTGCCTGTGCATACTACGTTTTCGTTGGATAAGCTTGCGGAGCTGTACATTGCTGAGATTGTGCGGCTGCATGGTGTGCCTAAGTCGATTGTGTCGGATAGAGATCCGAGGTTCACATCGCGTTTCTGGAAGTGTTTGCATCAGGCCTTGGGTACAAGGTTGCATTTCAGTACATCCTATCATCCTCAGTCTGATGGTCAGTCTGAGCGTGTGATTCAGATTTTGGAGGATATGTTGAGGTGCTGTGTGATTGAGTTCCAAGGTTCTTGGGAGAAGCATCTGCCTTTGGTTGAGTTTGCTTATAACAATAGTTATCAGGCAAGTATACAGATGGCACCTTATGAGGCTTTGTACGAGAGGAAGTGTAGGACTCCTCTTTGTTGGGCTGAGGCGGGTCAGAAGTTGGTTTCGATGCCAGCTTTGTTGAAAGGAACCACCGAGAAGGTAAAGCTCGTTTGTGAGCGGTTGAAGGCAGCCTCTGATCGGCAGAAGTCTTACGCGGATTTGAAGCGTAAGGAGATAGAGTATGCGGTGGGTGACCGTGTGTTCTTGAAGGTTTCGCCTTGGAAGAAGGTGATGCGGTTTGGCCGGAAGGGCAAGTTGAGCCCTAGGTACATTGGACCATACGAGGTGGTTGAGCGTGTGGGTCCTGTTGCTTATCGGTTGAGACTACCTCAGGAGTTGGAGAAGATTCATGATGTGTTCCATGTCTCTATGCTCCGGAGGTATAGATCTGATCCTTCGCATGTGATGCCTGTGGAGGAAGTGGAATTGAATCCGGATTTGACCTATGATGAGGAACCGGTGAAGGTTCTGGATTCGGATAGCAAGGTTCTTCGTGGCAAGACCATTGAGTTGGTGAAGGTGCTGTGGAAGCATCGAGGTGTTGAGGAAGCCACGTGGGAGCGGAAGGAAGACATGCTGAAGCAATTTCCTTATCTCTTTCCTTCAGGTAAATTTCGAGGACGAAATTTCTTAAGGGGGGAGAGTTGTAACGCCCCGGTTTTTGGGCTTAGAAGTTTTGGGCGTTGACCGGTTCGGTCAAAGTGCTGTTCGAATCTATAAGGGTGACATTAGGAAAGCCTAGTTCGGGTTGCATTAAAAATATGGACAAATGTTCTAAAATCATCTTTTAATATATATAAGTGAACTGTGAAATCAATTTTGAAAAATGAGGTTTGGAAGGGTGACATTTTGGCTAGTGACCAAAATGTAATTTTTGAAAGTTGTGTGACTGTTTTATAAAGGATTGAAACTTTGAATCTTTAAGGAGCTATTATTCCAAAAGTAGTTTCTCCAGATTTTTCTAAGATATTTTAAGGTTTTATTCTGATTTTAAAACATAAGAAAAGAGGAGGGAAAGTCATTTTGGCTATTTTTTGTAACTAACTTCCAATTTTCTTTTCTCTCATTTTCTCTCAACCCAAACACTTTCTCTCTAGAGAATTTCTTCTGATTTGGTCACCTAAATCTTTCCTTTCAACTCTCTTTTGATTCCTAATCATCATATCTACAAAACCTCCCAATTTGCAAGTTGATTCTTCAAGCTTTTTGGCTCTAAAAGAGGAGAAACTCAAGTTTGGAGGTAAGAACGTCCTTCTCCTCTAAACTCTCAGTTCTTTACTGAAATTCCCAAGTTCTCAATCCTTAATTGATGTTTTATAAATGGCTTTTAAGATTGTTTAATGGATCTTGGCTTAAAATGCAAGATTTGGTGTGTTTTTGATGAAATTTCGTTGGATCTGTTTAAGCAGTGTTTTAAGGTGTTAAAATGATGATTAATGAATGTTAATTTGATAAGGAATTGAGTTTTGATTAATGCAATCCCGGATAGGTTGAATTTCCTAAGTTTAGCTTATGATTCTTGGTTGTTTTTGAGGTGATCTTGTGGATATGATGTTGCTGGAGATGCAAGGATGTTAGTAGGTTCTTTTTAGATGTTAAATGGTGTTAAAGGATGTTAGGTTTTGTTAGTTTATGGCTGGGCTTTGTTGAGGTGTTGTTTGGATGCAATTTCGGTTGTGTTTGGTGGCCGAAATTGGAGTGTGGATGAGAGCAGCGAGTTTAGGTGCTTTCATTGAAGCTTTTAATGCATGATGATGCATTAATCCTCTGCTTTAATGTGTTTAATCAGGGGAGTCTTCTTTGGATCCGAGCGTTGGTGATCCGGAGGCTTGTTTTGGTGCTTCGGCTTGAGGCGAAGTGGAATCGGTGAGTGAAATTGGGTTATCGGCTTTGAAACCAATGTCTTGGGAGCTTAGTTTAAGTCTAAACAACTTTGCTAAGCTCAAGTGTAAGTTTTCGGAAATACTCTCTAGTGGTGGCCATGGTTGATTTGAGGTGCAATGTGGTTTAATTGCATGTTTTAAATACTGTTTTGAAAGCATGATTTAGCATGATTATTGCTGTTTTTGTAAGCCATATGTTGAAGGAAGCTCAAGGTAAGAGTTCCTTGTTTTTGAACATTGATTAAATGTGGTTTGATGCTTTAAAATGCATGATGAATATGGCTTGGGTTAATGCTTTAAAACAGTGGATTATTTGATGATAATGATGTATGTTGGCAAGTGATGTTTTGAAAAGGTTAAGGTCACTAAGGTGGTTAAAAGTCCTTGAGTGAGCCTAGTTTACTTGAGAACATCAAGGTGGTTAAAAGTCCTTGGATGATTCTTGTTACGGACACAAAGGTGTTTAAAAGTCCTTGTGTGGTCCTTTCCATGGTGTTTAAAAGTCCATGGGGCCAAGGTGTTTAAAAGTCCTTGGGGCCAAGGTGGTTAAAAGTCCTTGGGGTGAAACTTGATACGGACACAAAGGTGTTTAAAAGTCCTTGTGTGGTCCTTTCCATGGTGTTTAAAAGTCCATGGGCCAAGGTGTTTAAAAGTCCTTGGGGCCAAGGTGTTTAAAAGTCCTTGGGAAGAACACGAAGGTGGTTAAAAGTCCTTGCGTGGTTCTTGTACTTTATAAGATCACAATGGTGTTTAAAAGTCCATGTGTGAGTCTTATGTTGATCTTGTTTTTAAAAGATGAAACTTATCACTTGTGGCCAATATGACATGTTATGGTGTGAAGCATGATTTGCTTGTTTAAGAATGCTAAGAGCATGTTTTATATGATGGTTTGAAGCATGATTTATAAAGTGTTTTATAAATGCATTATTGAATGGTTTTATGAGCATTCCTCACTAAGCTATTGCTTACGCTCTCTTTCGTTTTCTTAAACCAATAATGCAGAACATTAAGGTGCTTTGAGGGCAGCAAGGAAGGCAAGCAATCAAGTGGTAGTAAAGCTCAAAGTATGAACGGTTTTCTTAAGTACACTTAGCTTTGTTAATTTGGCAATGGGGGACCAATGAGATGTTTTGGGGGATGTTTTGGAACTCCCTAAGTATGTTTTAATGTTGTGTTTAATGCTTGTTTTTGTAATTGGCCTTTACATATTTGAATTGGAAGTTTATGCTTGAATGGCTTGCTTGTGTAGGAAGCATGCCTATAGATTTGGGGCTTTTCACATATGTTGTTAATATGTCGAATTGATGATGCTTTTATGTCCCTTATATGTTTAATTGCATGCTGGTAAAGTTTGGTAGCATTTGGAGCATGAATGGATGATCAATTGTATGTTTGAGCATGCATTTTGTTGCATTTCGAGCAGGCTGTTTCGGAACAGGGGGTTGCCGTTTCGGAACGGGTGCCTTGTAGCAGCCCAGGCGTCCGAAACGGGGGACACCGTTCCGAAACGGAAAGGCCACTGCCAGCCCGCGTTTCGGTACGCGTTGCGGAACGGCCCCGCGTTTCGAAACGGGCTCTGCCTGTTTCGGAACGGGTGACCGTTGGGGGCTGACAATGGCAGTTATATGTTTTGTAATGTTTGCATTTTGGTCCTGAATCTTGTTTGTGCAATTGTATGAGTTTGGGATGTCCGTTTGAGCTGAAATTTGACAGAGAAGCATGAAACTTGACTAATTAAAGGTTGGTAACTTTAATTTGGGTTAAGTCCTTATAATTATAAGAATTTACAATTTGGTCCCTAAAGTTGCAATTTGTTCAATTGGGTCCCTGTTTGATCTCCGATGTTTATGATCTCTGTGTACGATGTTTGTATGCTCATAACTAGGGTTAATATGCATCTAGACAAGATTAAAAAGAAAAAAAAGGGTCGTTAATCAAGGTTGACTTTCGGGTTAACTTTGGTTTTCCCTGTGTGACTTTCTTAATTCGGGTCAACCGTCTAGGCCGGGTTAAGGGGGTTACACGTATCGGTACACTATTTAAACTCCTTCAGTTTTTGCAGAGGGGCGTATCGATACAGATTGAATCTGTTTCGATATGCTATTTCGATACGGTTAAGAGCGTATCGAAACACGTCTTTCCAGTAGCCAACTTTGTAAAAAAGGTATTGATACGACTGGAAGCGTATCGATACACCTGGACGATTTTCAATACTTTGGCCTTGGAACACTTAGAAAATATTTGGAGTTTGAGTTTTTCAAATCAGTTTAAAGTGTTGGTGATTTATAAATTATTAAAGGGACTTAGAAATCAATTTCAAGTTTTCAATTTAATCTTTAACAACTTTAATTATATCAAAATCAAACATAGGTTTTACAATCTCCCCCTTTTTGATATAACAAAACTAAAACTTGAAATTTTTGATACTTTGAAAAAATTTGCAAAATACCCCCCCTTAATATTAGCTAGGTAACTTTTAAGTTTGAAAATCAAAATTTTTAAGTGTGAGCTTCCCTCTCCCCCTTTTTGTTAGATCAAAAAGAATTGAGACATAATGTAAAGTGCATAAATAGGCAAAAGGTATAAATAAGCAAGCAACATAATATCATTAAGTTCAAATAAAGGATAACATCAACTTAAAAATCCAAATAACAGAAAAATCAAAGCATAGGTTTTAGCATAATTCAAACTTAATCCTAAAAACATGAAACAAAGGTGCATAAATAAATATCCTAAATGATATGAATGATATGCAAAGATGGGCTACTATGCATCGCCTTCTTCATCATCTTCATCATCTTCCTCAATTGGATCATCATTCCTCATAGTTTAACGCCACTCGTCATGGAAAGCGGTGAGAGAGATGTTCATTGAGTTGTGACCGCCTTCAAGGGAAGTGAGTCGAGTCTCCATGTTCTTCATCCGATCTTCAAGGCTTGTAAACCTTGTATCAATGGCGGTAAATCCCAAATTCATAACATGATCGATTGAAGCCATTCCCGTGCGCAAGCCTGTGAATTGCTCATTGAGATAAGTCATGAGGGAGTCCATGGAAGGTCGAGGAGGAGCTTGAGGAACTTGTTCAACTTGAGGATTAGCAAATTGTTTCGCGACCTCACTAGGGAGCTCGGATAGACAAAGCCAATTCCCATTAAAGTAATGGAACTTACCCCTTGCAAGAGATCATTCATCGATAGGATCGGTGAGGGGAGTTGGGTAGTCATGCGAGCAATCAATCTCCTTTTGTTGGAAAAAGTAACTCAAGGTCGTACCTTAGGTGAAGGAAGTGACAAGTGTGGTGTGGCGATGTTACACGAGATAGAAGATCTCCGTAAACATGATACGAGCAAGGTTCGGATGTTTTCTCTCACGGAAGCATCAGATCCAAAAACCATCTACTTGGCGGATTGTGGAATACTTCCCTCCCGAGGGCCTAAACCACCAAGAGACCATCAAATGGAGAATCCGATCCCGAGCATTAAGGGCGGTGACGGAACCACATAGGACATGACAAAGGGCATTTGTTGAGTGTGTAAAAGTTCTATATTTTACCCCTATTTAACCCATATTTCTACTGCATTCAAGCATAATTCATTGCATTTAGGTTAGATTTCATTTACACATCACAATTATATCAAATGGCACGGTTTCTACTGAAATTGGTTTCTTTTGCAGGTAGCTGCTGTAGCAGATGGGGGGCAGTGGAGAAGCAGACGCTGGGCAGTGAAGAAGCAGAGCTGGAACTGGAATTGTAGACAAGGAGGACGATGCTGCCATGGTCGCTGCCGTGGCAGCCAAGGACGACAACGATAGTGAAGGGAAGAAGTGAAGTGGGCCTCGACAGGAAGAGAAAATTAAGTCGGTCTGTCGTGGAGCACCCTTATATTTTTCCAAGCCTTAGATCAGAATGAAGGCCAAGCCCAAAGTTCAAGGAAAAAGCTCCAAGCAAGAAGGAAGGACGAATTAAAGATATATGCTTTGAAGATTTAGTCTTTAATAGAGTTGTACTTTAGTTTAAACTTGTATTCTTGCCATATTAGAAAACTTGAACCCAAGGCCTATATAAAGGCATGTAATTCGACCTAGGGGAGGATATCATCATCTTCTCTAGCCTTCTTCCCAAAACCCTAGCCGTTTTCCCTTCCTCAACATGTTCTAAACTTCCCCTAGGGCTAAGGGTTGATTTTGTAAAGTAGTTGCAAGGATTGCATTTGTTTTAGGAATTTTTCTGTTCAATAAAATAGACTTCAAGTTTACTTATTCTGGTTTTCAACATCTTGCAAGAGTATCGGGAGAGCATTGTGAGATTTCTCATTTACTTAATATCGGGAGAGTTAAGTATACGAAAGGAATAAGTACGGGTTCTCCAGTGTATGGTAGAACTATCTCGGACCTAGGGATAGGACGAGGTTAAGTGGCTAAGGAAGAATTCAACAACATCGGTGTTCATCCTTCGATTCACGCCGGGAGGTATCATCAAAGACGTGTTCATCGACAGACTTGGACCTAGGGATAGACCAAGGCACAATAGGGATTCTTGCCAAGCTTGAAGTACTGAGTTGTGTGATCGCTGCCGCGACTAACAACAGACCGCTGCCGCGACAGGTGCTGCTGCGACAGGCGCAACGACAAAACAGAGATTCTTAGACTTTGCAACACCTACACTACAGAGCAATTCAATACCGGCCCATTCTCTCTATCCTGATTTCTTTACTCTTTTATTTTCAATATTCTTTATTATCTAGTGACAAACATTTAAACTATTTCTTTTCCCCTTCGTGCAGAAAACTAAGGTTGAAGCTATTAGCCCAGTCCCTGTGGAGATGATATCCGATACTTGCGTATCACTTTACTACTTTCATCGTTTACACTTGCACTACATTGCGATAAACACTTTTACACGCAACAAGTTTTTGGCGCCGTTGCCGGGGACTGGCAACATAACTTTACTCTTACTTTTTACTGCACATTTTGTTGAGTGTCTAAAAGTTCTATTATTTACACCTTTTTTAACCCATATTTCTGTTGTATTCAAGCATTATTCATTGCATTTAGGTTAGTTTACAGCAAAACATCACAAATATATTAAAAGGCACAGTTTCTACTAAGAATGGCTGTTTTTGCAGGTTGCCGCCGTAGCAGACGGTGAGGGCAGGCGCTGGGCAGAGAAGCAGAAGAGCTGAACTGGACAGGCAGACAAAGAGGACGATGCTGCCATGGTTGCTGCCGTGACAGCAGAGGACGACAGCAAATTTTGAGGAGAAGAAGCAAAGTGGACCTCGACATATAGAGAAAACTCAGCCCGTCTGTCGTGTGAAAACCTCATATTTTTCTGAGCCCCAGATCAAAAGGAATGTCAAGCCCAAAGTTCAAGGAGAGAAAATCCCAAGAAACAAGGAGGACGGCTGGAAAGTAGATTCCTTGAAGATTTAGTCTTTATTAGAATCATACTTTTAATTAAAGTTGTAATCCTTGTTAAATTAGAAAACTTGAGCCCAAAGCTTATATAAGGGCATGTATTTTAACCTATATCCCATATATCCCATAACCGATAACCAAAAACTCCTAGCCGTTTTCCTGCCCTCGACATGTTCTAAATTCCACCTAGGGCCACGAGTTGATTTGTAAAGTAGTTGCAAGGGTTGTTTTGTTTTAGGAATTTTTAGTTCAATAAAATAAACTTCAAGTTCTCTTATTTTGGTTATTAATATCTTGCAAGAGCATCGGGAGAGCATTGTGAGGTTATCTATTTACTTAGCATCGGGAGAGTTAAGTATACGAAAGAAATAAGAGCAAGTTCTCTAGTTTATAGTTGAACTATCTCGTGCCTAGGGATAGGGCGAGGTTAAGTGGCTAAAGAAGAATTCATACATATCGGTGTTCATCCTTCGATTCACGCCGGGAGGTATCATCAAGACGTGATCATCGACAGACTTGGACCTAGGGATAGGCCAAGGCAGATCTGGGATTCTTGCCAAACTTGAAAGTACTGAGTTGAGTGTTTGCTGCCGCGACAATCAACAGACTGCTGCCGCGACAGGTGCTGCCCGCGACAGGCGTGACGACAGAAATGGATTTCCTAAACTCTGCAATACCTGCACTACTGAGCAATTCAATACCAGCCCATTCTCTCTATCTTGATATCTCTACTCTTTTATTTACGTTTACTTTATTATTCTCGTGACAACTTTCTCAAACATCTTCTTTACTTTCGTGCAGTGAATTAAGGTGAAGCTATTAGCCCAATCCCTGTGGAGACGATATCCGATACTTTATATCACTTTACTACTTGCGTCGTGTATACTTGCACTACAATTGCGATAGACTATTTTACACGCAACAAGTTTTTGGCGCCGTTGCCGGGGATTGGCAACATAACTCTACCTTTTCTTTTACTGCACTTTTCGTTTTTGTTTTTATTTTTATTTTTATTTTTCTGTTTTTCTTTGGTGCATTCAACTCTTACTTTTCACAAGGTTTCTTGTTTATGCGCAGATCGAACCAAGGTAAAGATCCTGAGTATCCATCAGATCCAGAAATCGAACGATCATTCAATCTCAAGAAACAACTTCGTCACTTACTAGCCAGGAACGAGTACCTTGAGGAACAGCTAGAGAAGATGGCCCACAATGGAAACGACCCGCCTGTCGGCGACCCGCCTGCCGCTGCCGGCCGACGGTCCTGTCGTGACTACATGTTGAACGATCATGTAGAGCTGGAAACCACGCTGCCGGACATAGATGTTGACAACTTCGAGCTGAAACCTGTTATGTTTAGTATGATCAACAATGCCGGGCAGTTTAGTTGTGTTGTTACAGAGGATGCTAGCGAGCATCTCAAAACGTTCCAGGAGATCTGTGGTTCGTTTAGACTACCAGGAGTTAATCTGGAGATACTGAGGCTTCGGTTATTTCCCCATTCATTGAGGGACAGAGCAAAAACTTGGTGGAATAAACTTACGCCGGGTTCAATTAGAACTTGGGCAGATTTGTCTCGTGAATTTTTATCTCGTTTTAATCCTTCACATTTATCTGAGCGATTACGTAATGAAATTGCTACTTTTCAAAGGAAGATGACGAGCCGATGCACGAGGCCTAGGACAGATTTACTACTCTTCTTCGGAATTGCCCTATGCATGGATTCCCCGTCTGGAACCAGGTAACCAAGTTTTATAATGCTGCCAACTTACAAACTCGTATTCGAATTGATTCAGCAGCAAACAGATTACTATTGGACAAAGATCCGGACGAGGCAATGCAAGTTTTGAAAAATCTGGCTAAGAATGAGGAGCAGTTTCCGACATCAAGAAGAGGGGGTAAATGGGTACTAGCTGTCAAGGATTATGAGGCCGACAGCACGATGAAATCACAGGTGGCATACCTTACTAAGGCAATGAAAAAAATCTTGAACGTGGATGCACAACATGGATTTGCTATCGAGGAGGTATGTGACATTTGTGAGGGAAATCACAGTTCGAAGGAATGTCCAATACAATTAGAAGAGGGAAAGTATGTTGGAAATTACAATAATCTGAATTACAACTCCAACAACTATAATCCCAACTGGAGAAAGGATCCCAAGTTTTCTTGGAGTAATCCTAATAATGCCCTGAATCCCCAAGCACACAATCAGAACCAGGGAGGACCTAGATTGCTAACGCGACAGCAACTGCCGCCGCAGCAGCAACAGCAGCCACCAGCTGCCACTAACAGTATACTGGAACAGACTCTGGCCACTTTTATGTCTCAGACAGGTACTTATATTGAGAATATGAATCAGTTTGTCAAGAAAACAGAGAAATTCATGGATAAAACAGAGATGCGAATGACGAATCATGAAGCTACTCTGAAATCTTTGGAGACACAAATGGGTCAGGTTTCCCAGCATATTAAGCCAAGGCAGACGGGAGGATTCCCTAGTAATACTGAAAATGCTAGGCAGCCCACACATGAGCAGTGTAAGGCCATTACTATTAGGAGTGGGAAGAAACTACCAGGGCCAAAAAAGGAAGCTAAAACAGTAAGGAAACCAGCTTTGGACAAACCTGCCGAGGAAGCTGCCACGACAGGTAACAAACAGACTGCTGCCGATGAGCCTGTCACGACAGCAGAAGCGACATAGGAGAAAATTGATGAATCCAAACCTCCTCAGATTCGTATGCAGTGGGAAGGACGTATTGCTAATTACCGTCCCCCACCCCCTTTTCCTCAACGGATACAGCAAGCTAAGCAAGAATCTCAACTTAAAAAGATTTATGATATTTTTAAGCAGGTTCATATTAATATTCCGCTGTTAGATGCCGTTAGGGGGATGCCCGGTTATGCCAAATTTCTCAAGGATGTCATGTCAAAGAAATCTAAACTTGGGGAATTTGAAACGGTAAAGATGACAGAAGGTTGCATGAGTATTCTTCATAGGTAGCCACCCAGAAAAAGAAGGATCCGGGGAGCTTCATCATACCTTGTGTAATCGGAGATAAATATGTGGGTAAGGCACTTTGTGATCTTGGTGCTAGTATTAATTTAATGCCAAAATCTGTTTTTTCAGAAATTAGGTATTGGAAAGGCGCGGCCCACGACAGTAATTCTGCAGCTGGCAGACCGCTCTTACGTTCATCCGGAAGGAAAAATCGAAGATATTCTGGTAAGAGTGGATAAATTTATATTTTCTGCTGACTTTCTTGTTTTAGATTGTGAAGCAGACGAAAACGCACCAATCATCCTTGGGCGACCCTTCTTAGCCACGGGAAGATCACTGATTGATGTGGAAAAAGGAGAACTCACCATGAGAGTGAACGATCAAGAAATTAAGTTGAATGTTCTCCAAGCTATGAAGCATGCTGATGCAGACGAGGAATGCAAGGCTATCACTGAAGTTACCCTTGATCAACCCTGCATCAGGTCGGGCTGTCACGACATAAAAATTGGTCACTGCCGCGGCAGCCACCTACAGGACTGTCACGACAGCACTGACGACAGCACCGACGACAACAACTCCTCTGAATCCGATACATCTGATACTGAAGATCAAGAGGAGGTAAACTGGATAGGCGATCGTCCAGGTAAGTTATTCGAACCTTTAAATTATACTTCGGATAACCATGCAATCCAAAAGCCATCTACTGTTGAACCACCTCCCTTAGAACTGAAGCCCCTACCAGGGCAGCTAAAATATGCTTTTCTTGGTTCAAATGATACGTTGCCCGTAATCATCTCTTCTAAGCTGCCACAGGAACAGGAACGACAGCTAATAGGGATGCTGCGGCAGCACAAAAAGGCAATTGGATGGACAATAGCTGATATTCAAGGCATTAGTCCGGCGTTATGCATTCACAAAATCCTTTTAGAGGAAGATCATAAGCCGACTATAGATGCCCAAAGGCGGCTAAACCATGCGATGAAAGAGGTGGTTCGTAAAGAGATAATCAAATGGTTAGATGCTGGTATTATTTATGCCATCTCCGACAGCAAATGGGTGAGCCCGGTGCAATGTGTTCCCAAGAAAGGTGGAATGACCGTGGTGACCGATGAAAACAATGAGTTAATCCCAACCAGGACTGTGACCGGTTTGAGGGTTTGTATGGACTATCGGAAGCTTAACAAAGCTACCCAAAAGGACCACTTTCCTTTACCCTTTATTGATCAAATGCTTGATAGATTAGCGGGTAAACATTACTATTGTTTTCTTGATGGTTATTCAGGTTATAATCAAATAGCTATCGCACCGGAAGATCAAGAAAAGACGACCTTCACATGCCCCTACGGAACTTATGCTTTTAGGAGAATGCCATTCGGATTATGCAATGCACCCGCCACCTTTCAAAGGTGCATGATGGTCATATTCTCCGATATGGTGGAAGACTTCCTTGAGATTTTTATGGATGATTTTTCAGTCTTTGGGGACGATTTTGAGAGCTGCCTAGGCAATCTACAAAAGGTACTTGAAAGATGTGAAAAAGCAAATCTAGTCTTGAATTGGGAAAAATGCCACTTTATGGTGGATGAAGGGATAGTCCTTGGCCACAAGATTAGCTGCCGTGGGATAGAAGTCGACAGGGCTAAAATAGAAGTGATCGAAAAGCTGCCGCCGCCGAAAACAGTCAAGGGTATTAGAAGTTTCTTGGGACATGCTGGTTTTTATCGGAGATTCATTGCAAATTTCTCAAAAATCACCAAGCCCTTATGCCATCTTTTGGAGCAGAACCGACCCTTTGACTTTAATGAAGAATGTATTGAAGCATTCAAGGTTCTGAAGGAAAAACTGGTAACAGCCCCAATAGTACAGCCACCAGACTGGACGCAACCATTTGAGATCATGTGTGATGCTAGTGACTATGCTGTCGAGGCAGCACTTGGGCAGCGGAGAGATAAATTATTTCATATTATATACTATGCCAGCAAGACATTGAATGATGCCCAAGTCAAATACACCACCACAGAAAAGGAGTTATTAGCTGTGGTGTTCTCCATTGACAAGTTTCGTTCTTACATACTTGGAACGAAGGTAATAGTGCACACAGACCATTCTGCTCTGAAGTATCTGTTTGCGAAAAAGGATACAAAGCCTCGATTGATACGGTGGATCCTGCTACTGCAAGAATTCGACCTTGAAATCAAGGACAAAAAAGGGATAGAAAATCAGGTGGCAGATCACTTGTCAAGGTTGGAGAAGGGACAAAGTCTACCAATAGATGAGACAAACATACTGGAGACCTTCCCAAACGAGCAGCTCTTTGCTGCCGCAATCACTGCCGCGACAGCCATGGTGGCAGGTAAGTCTTCTGAACTTCCCTGGTATGCTGATTTCGTTAATTTTATAGTTAGCGGAATAATTCCTTCTGATCTTAATTATCAAGCCAGGAAGAGGTTCCAAAATGATGTTAAACATTATTATTGGGACGAACCTCTTCTTTTCAAAATATGTGCAGATCAGGTTATAAGGAGATGTGTACCTCAGGAAGAGCAAGAGGACATACTTCATCACTGTCATGCTTCACAGTATGGAGGTCACTTAGGAGGTAACAAAACTGCTGCCAAGGTGCTGCAGTCGGGGTTCTACTGGCCGTCACTATATAAAGATGCACAAATCTTCTACAAGAGCTGTGACAGGTGCCAAAGGACAGGAAACATCTCACGGAGAAACGAGATGCCACTACAGAACATTCTAGAGGTCGAAATCTTTGACATTTGGGGGATTGTGAAAAACCTATGTTTGATTTTGATATAACTAGATCTTTAAGGATCAATTTGAAAAACTTAAAATTGTTTTTACAAGTCCCTTAACAAGTTTTGAAACACCAACACTTTAAAACTGATTTGTAAAACTCAAACTCAAAATATTTTCTAAGTGTTCCAAGCCAAATCTATTGAAAATCGTCAGAGAGTATCGATACCCATGGAGGCGTATCGATACCTTTTTGCCAAAATTGGCTACTGTCGGAACACGTATCGATACGGAAAACCCTCGTATCGATACGCCCCTGTGTTAAACTTCAAAGAGTTTGAAGAGTGTATCGATATGGTAACCCCAATATCGATACTGGTTTAAAGATTTTTAAAGCATTTAAGTCGGTTTAAAAAATATGACCGTTGGTGTCAGTTGGTTGGTTACCAAATTTTAAAAGGTCGTTGACCGGTATCGATACGCCTAACCCCAGTATCGATACGCGTTTTGGCAGTGAGCTATGTTGAGAAAACGGTATCGATACGGCCTTTGCCGTTTCGATACCCGGTACCGATACGCTTACGTGCGTATCGATACGCCCCATTAATTACACACAACGGCTATTTTCTTTGTGAGATAAGTATCGATACCCATTCCCGAGTACCGATACTTGTAGCTGCAAAGGTGCATTTATGGTGGTAAGAGAGGGTTCCAACGGCTCCATTTACATCTCCAACCACCCAAACGACTAGAAATCAATGAAGAGGTATAAAAGAGACACTCTAAAGCATCAGCAACATCTATTGAACCTTCAAGCATCATCAAAGCAAAAATCCAAACCCTTGAGCTATTAAGAGTCAAATCTTTGTACCCAACTCTAGTGTATTTCAAATTGTCAATTTGTATTGTGAGTTTGGGATTGTTTAAATTGTATTTGGGTAGACAATCATCCTTTGAGAGGAAACATTTAAGTTTACCAAAATATCTCTTGTATTTGAGTGGATTAAGCTTTGGGTAGAAAGCTTAATCGAAATTGTAAGGTTTCCTCCTCATCCAAGAAAAGGGGACGAATTCTAGTAGTGAATTGTTTGAAAATCCTTAGTGGTAGCTAAGGTAGTGGATGTAGAGTTCAATTGGAGAACTTGAACCACTATAACCCCTTGTGTCACTTTTATTTTCTATCTTTCACTTCACCAAAATTTTTAATTGCCAATTCACCCCCCTCTTGGCCATTTGCAAGTGTTCGATCAACTCAACAATTGGTATCAGAGCTACACTCATTGGAAGGATTACAACCGTCTTGAGTCGATTCTAGGCGAGTTTGATCAACAACAAGTCAAGCAATGGCATCCACCTCAAACTATGAGTCCCAATCCACCACCAAGCCACCATTCTTCAATGGGGATAACTATCCTTATTGGAAGAATAGGATGAGGCTTTTCATCAAGTCTACCGACTACATGGTGTGGGATGTGGTTGAAGAAGGTCCATTCATTCCCATGAAGAGAGATGGAGAAAGACTTGTCCCTAAAGTCAAAGTCGAGATGACGGATGATGATAGAAGAAGGATGCAAGTGAATGACAAAGCTCTACATGTGATATTTTGTGCACTTGGTCCGGATATCTACTCCAAGGTGTCTTCAATCGAAAGTGCCAAGGAGGTTTGGGACACCCTCGAGACAACTTATGAGGGAACTAGTGATGTCAAGGAGACAAAGATTGGGCTACTCAATCTAAGCTATGAGAACTTCAAGATGGATCCCGAAGAAAGCGTCTCCAAGATGTTTGATCGTTTCTCGGTCATTGTCAACGGTTTGAAAGGTTTCGGCGAAATCATTCCCGAAGACAAACTAGTGAGAAAGTTGTTATACTCTCTTCCGGAGTCATGGGATGGCAAGAGAACGACCATTATTGAAGCTAGAGATTTGAAGACTCTCAAGCTTGATGCTCTTGTTGGATCTCTACTCACCCATGAGATCATGAAGAAGGAAAGAGAAGAAGAGAAGAAGATAGTGGAGATGAAGGAAGTTGAGAAGAAGAAAGTGGGAATCGCACTAAAAGCTTCATATCAAGATAGCGATTCTAGTGAGGATGAAGATGAGGAGATGCCTATGTTGGCCAAACGCTTTACTCGGTTCATGAAGTCAAATCGTGGAAGAAAGTTCATTAGAAAGGGAGACTTCAAGAGTAAAAGCAAGGAAGAGGAGAAGGATCCAATTACTTGCTATGAATGCAAGAAACCGGGTCACATCCGTTCCGAGTGTCCTCAATTGAAGAGGAAAAGCTTTGGGAAGAAAAAGAACCTCAAAGCTCAAGTAGCCACTTGGAGTGACGATGAGTCTTCCGAGGAAGAAGAGGAAGTGGCCAACCTATGTCTCATGGCCATCGATGATGAACCTAAGGTAAACTCTAATTCATCCAATTTCGATTTTTCTATAGAGGAACTTCAAGATGCTTATGATGAATTGCAAGAAGTGTATGATGAGTTAGTAGGAAAATATAAAGAGTCCATTTTGAAAAACAAGAAAACAATTTCTGATTTAAAAATTCAAAATGAGACGTTTTCAAAATCTAACTCCGAATTGGAAAAGAAGGTTTTGTTTTTAGTTAATCTTTCAAATGATCTTAAAACTAAAAACCTTGAGCTTGAAAAACTTCTTTCCGAATTTCAAGATTATCACACAAAGGAAGTGGATAATCTTAAAACATCTATTGCTATTGGGAAAAACACGTTTGAAAAAGGAAATCACTCTAAATCCCAATATGTAAAAAGAAAACCTTTTGTACCTAAACAAAGAAATTTTAATAAGCAAACTAGAGGTCATAGAGTTAGGAGTGTTTAGGTTCCTAAGGAACTCATTATTTCTAATGATATAAATGCTATTGCTTCTTGGATTCCTAAGGGAACCAAAATGTTGAAGGCTAACACTCATGGACCCAAAATGATTTGGGTACCAAAAATCAAAGCCTAATTTCTTTGTTTGTAGGGGGAGCATTGCTACAAGGCCAAAGCACAAAGTCAAAACTCATGGTACCTTGATAGTGGATGCTCGAGGCACATGACCGGAGACAAGAGTCGATTCATGGATCTAAAGCCAAAAGGTGGAAGAGTAGTAACATTTGGTGACAACTCCAAAGGCCACATTAAAGGTATTGGCTCCATAGGTAATCACTCTACTATTCTCATTGAAAATGTGTTATATGTCAATGGTCTTAAACACAATCTAGATGACATTCATACATCTCATGCATGCTTAGTAGCACAAAATGAAAATGATGCATGGTTGTGGCATAGGAAACTAGGACATGCTAGCATAAGTGTTTTGGAAAAACTAGTCTCTCTTAACCTAGTTAGAGGTTTACCCAAGATAAAATTTTCAAATGATAAAATTTGTGATGCATGCTCAAAGGGTAAACAACATAGGTCTTCCTTTAAGTCCATTAATGATGTTTCTACTAGTAGATGCTTACAACTTATCCATATGGATTTATTTGGGCCAATTAGGACTATGAGCTTGGGTGGTAAATCTTATGCTTTTGTGCTTGTTGATGATTTTTCTAGATATACTTGGGTTTTATTTTTAAGTACTAAAGATGAGGCTTTGGAAAAATTCATCACATTTTCAAAAACAACCCAAAACGATCTTGAACTTAGAATTTCACACATTAGGAGTGATCATGGAACCGAGTTTCAAAACTTAGGGTTTGAAATTTTTTTAAATGAAAATGGTATTAGCCATAATTTTTCGGCTCCTCGAACTCCTCAACAAAATGGGGTAGTTGAGAGGAAAAATAGAACTTTACAAGAAATGGCTAGGACTATGCTTTGTGAAAACAATTTACCTAAATATTTTTGGGCGGAAGCCACAAACACCGCTTGCTACATTGTAAATCGAGTAATGATTAGGCCAATTTTAAAGAAAACACCTTATGAACTTTTAAAATCTAAAAAGTCTAACATTAGCTATTTTCACCCTTTTGGTTGCAAGTGTTTTGTTTTAAATAATGGGAAAGACAACTTAGGTAAATTTGATGCAAAAAGTGATGAAGCCATTTTTATAGGTTACTCTTTAACCTCTAAAGCCTATCGAGTATTTAACAAAAGAACTTTAGTAGTAGAAGAATCTATTCATGTTGTATTCGATGATAACCTCCTTCATAGGAAGGATTCTTGTGATGATGATGATGTAGGAATCATAAATGCCTTTGATGGAGGTCAAACTTCAAAGGAGGATGAGATTTCAACAAAAGAAGAGGACTCACAAGATCCACCTCTTGAAGCCTTGAAGGACTTGGCTATTGAGGAAAAGGAAGTGAGCTACCCAAGGGAGTTGAACTATGTCAAAGATGGTGAAATCTTGGGTGATCCATCCAAGGGGGTAACCACTCGTTCTTCTCTTAGATTAATGAACCATGTTGCATTTATCTCATGCATAGAGCCTAAAAATATAAAAGAAGCATTGAAAGATGACTTTTGGATTATGGCTATGCAAGAAGAGATAAATCAATTTGAGAGAAGTAATGTATGGACATTAGTTGATAGGCCTAGTAATCAATCTACAATAGGAACTAAATGGGTCTTTAGGAACAAACTAGATGAGAGTGGTAACATTGTGAGAAATAAAGCTAGACTAGTTGCTCAAGGTTACACTCAAGAAGAGGGAATAGATTTTGATGAAACCTATGCACCCGTAGCTAGAATGGAAGCTATTAGGATGTTGCTTGCATATGCATGTTATCATGATTTCAAGCTTTTTCAAATGGATGTAAAAAGTGCCTTTCTAAATGGTTTTATAAATGAAGAGGTGTATGTTGAACAACCACCGGGTTTTGAGGATTCAAATTTTCCAAACCATGTGTTTAAACTTACAAAAGCTCTCTATGGTTTAAAACAAGATCCTAGAGCTTGGTATGAGAGACTTTCAAATTTCTTAATTGAAAAAGGTTTTGAAAAAGGAAAGGTGGATACAACACTCTTCATAAAAAGATATAACAATGACATCTTAGTAGTTCAAATTTATGTTGATGATATTATTTTTGGTTATACTAATGAGTGTTATTGTAAGGAGTTTTCTAAGCTAATGCAAGGTGAGTTCGAGATGAGCATGATGGGGGAGCTCTCATTCTTTTTGGGACTCCAAATCAAACAAAGGAAGGATGGCACCTTCATAAATCAAGCCAAGTACGTGAATGATATGCTCAAGAAGTTTGGCTTGGAGAATGCAAAACCTCAAGCCATTCCTATGAGTTCATCCATAAAGCTTGACAAAGATGAAGGAGGTAAGTGTGTTGATTCTAAGCTTTATAGATCCACGATAGGTTCTTTGCTTTACCTTACCGCAAGTAGACCCGATATTATGTTTAGTGTTTGCTTGTGTGCTAGGTTTCAAGCTAGTCCTAGAGAATCACACTTAGTTGCCATTAAGAGAATTTTTAGATACCTTAGAGACACACCTACTTTAGGCCTTTGGTATCCTAAGGATTCTTCCTTTAGCCTTCATGCTTATTCGGATGCGGATTATGGGGGATGTAAGATAGATAGGAAAAGTACTTCTGGGACATGCCAATTCTTAGGTAGTATGCTTGTATCTTGGTTCTCTAAGAAACAAAATAGCGTAGCCTTATCTACCACCGAAGCGGAGTACATATCCTTAGGGAGTTGTTGTGCTCAAGTCCTTTGGATGAAGCAACAACTCTTAGACTATGGTGTTAAAGTAGAAACCATACCCCTTAAGTGTGACAACACAAGTGCCATTTGTCTTACTAAGAATCCCATCCAACACTCTAGAACTAAACACATAGAAATTCGACATCACTTTATTAGAGATCATGTTTTGAAAAATGATGTTGTTATTGAATATGTTGACACATTGAACCAATTAGCGGATATATTTACAAAACCTTTAGATAAAGAGCGTTTTTGGTCCCTTAGGAGAGAGTTAGGTCTAGCTAGCCTATCTTGACCTTTTAGGACCTCTTTTGTGCTTAAAATGCTTGATTTTGTGAAATTGTCATGTTTATGTGTTTAATCTCCTAATTTTATCCATGCCTATAGTTAGGGTGAGTATGCTTCTGTTAAAATATGCTTAGAACTGTTCATTCATCATTTGCATACTTTTAGGAGGTGTTAAGTTCGAGCCTTTGGTCGTTCTTAGAACCAAATAGGTAATTCTGGGCATACGGTATCGATACTGAGCTTAGCGTATCGATACGTGTTCTTCATTTCGTTTCCCAGAATTTTCCTCGCTTCACGGGTATCGATATGCTTAATATCGTATCGATACTGGTCGTTTCGATACGGGCCTCACCGTTTCGATACGACTTTCCAACGGGCATTTTCGAGAAAAGACAATTCTATGCCCGTATCGATACCCCCTCAGGAGTATCGATACCCTATCGCGCAGTTGGCATTAAATCAGTCTTAAATGAGATCTAATTTTACCAAAATTAAAACTCTTTAACCCTAACAAACCCTAGCCGTTTTTGCCTATAAAAAGGCCCTTCCTCCTTCATATTTTTCACACTACAACTCAATTCTAAAAGAATTTTTGCATCAAGCAAAGAATTGTGCTCTCTCTCAAGATTTTCTTCAATATTCAAAGTTTCCTTCAAGGTAATCTCTTCTTTTTACTCTTTTTTGTTCTGTTTTTTTTACCCTTTGTTTTCTTAAATCTCTTTGGTTTTCAATTTTTTTTCTCTTAAAAAATCCTTTTTACCTTGATTTTTACTCAAATTGAAGAAACCCTTTTTTCTTGCTTAATTTTCTTTTAGATTATGGCACCTAAAGAACATTCGAGGAAGCGACCGAGGGTTACTCTTGCCGGTGAATCTTCAACTCCCGGAACGGTTGCACGCCCGGATTATGCTACAACTTATAACAGATCCTTTGAAACTTCCGCGGGTCTTCCCTATTTTCGCCAATTTGAGAACTACAAAATTCGTGCGGAAAGGGTCGTCTCCATTCCTTTTCTCGACTCCGAGCGCTTCAAGTTTGAATATCTTCCGTTGCTTCGCAATTGGGAATTCATAGAGTTTCTATCTATCCCCGGTATTTACTATTGTCTTTTGGTTTTAATTTTCTATTCTAATGCCAAAGTTATTACTCGCAATGGGGAAGTTGTTGCCATCCGCTCTTATCTTATGGGGAAGCAAATCATTCTCGATGTCAAAGGGATTTGTGATGTTTTTAAGTTAGAGGATGAAGGCTTAGATGATGAGAATGCCTTGGGCCATGTTCTCGGTGGTTCCGTAACCGTCCTCAATGCTCACGATCGAATCCTACATTTGATGGTGTCTTGGTGGTTACGTCCCTCCGGTGGCAAATACTCTACCATCCGTCAAGTGGATGATTTTTGGATCCGTTGTTTCCGTCAACGACAGCGCCCAAACCTAGCTCGAATCATGTTCAATGAGATCGTCTATCATGTTCAAAATCGCCACACCACTCTCATCACATCTTTTATCTACGGTACGGCTTTAAGTTACTATTTTGTGAAAAAGGATATTGATTGCTCATTTGATCTTGCATCTCCTCTTACCGATCCTATTGATGAGCGATCCCTTGCTCGGGGTAAGTTCCATTACTTTAATGGAAGTTGGTTACGTCTTTCCGAGCTTCCACCCGAGGCCGCAGCCGTATTGGAACAACCACAAGCTTCTCAAGCTCCTCAGGCTCCTCAAGTCCCACAGCCCAATTTGGATGCTCTCATGACCTATCTCAATGAGCAATTTACCGGGCTACGCACGTACATGAACACTCGTCTAACCTCCATGGAAACCACCTTCGATACAAGGATGACGGGTATGAAGAATCGCCTTACATCCCTTGAAAGCGGGTAAAATTCCTTGAATATTTCCGTTGCCGCTTTCCATGATGAATGGCGTAATAGCATGAGGACTAATGAGCCTATGATAGATGATGATGAAGATGATGAAGATGACGAAGACAATGCCTAGACATCTCTTCTTGCATATCATTCATAATCATCTAGGATTTTCTATTTTTATGCACCTATGTTTATGTTTTTAGGATTAAGTTTGTTCTAGGATTAAAAACCTATGCTTTGATTTCTCGTATGTTTTTGTTTGGATTTCCCTTTTTTTTATGCTATGATGAATAAAATTATGTTGCTTATTATTATTATACCTTTGATTTCATTATGCACTTTATTGTCTCAATGCATTTTTGATCTAACAAAAAGGGGGAGAAGAAACTTGCTCACAAGTTTAAAATATTTTAATTTTAACTCAAAGGTTACCAAGCTTATATTAAGGGGGAGTTACTTTGTAAAGGTTATTCAAAAGTGTCAAAATTTTAAGTTTTGGTTTTGTTATATCAAAAAGGGGGAGATTGTAAAACCTATGTTTGATTTTGATATAACTAGATCTTTAAGGATCAATTTGAAAAACTTAAAATTGTTTTTACAAGTCCCTTAACAAGTTTTGAAACACCAACACTTTAAAACTGATTTGTAAAACTCAAACTCAAAATATTTTCTAAGTGTTCCAAGCCAAATCTATTGAAAATCGTCAGAGAGTATCGATACCCATGGAGGCGTATCGATACCTTTTTGCCAAAATTGGCTACTGTCGGAACACGTATCGATACGGAAAACCCTCGTATCGATACGCCCCTGTGTTAAACTTCAAAGAGTTTGAAGAGTGTATCGATACGGTAACCCCAGTATCGATACTGGTTTAAAGATTTTTAAAGCATTTAAGTCGGTTTAAAAAATATGACCGTTGGTGTCAGTTGGTTGGTTACCAAATTTTAAAAGGTCGTTGACCGGTATCGATACGCCTAACCCCAGTATCGATACGCGTTTTGGCAGTGAGCTATGTTGAGAAAACGGTATCGATACGGCCTTTGCCGTTTCGATACCCGGTACCGATACGCTTACGTGCGTATCGATATGCCCCATTAATTACACACAACGGCTATTTTCTTTGTGAGACAGGTATCGATACCCATTCCCGAGTACCGATACTCGTAGCTGCAGAGGTGCATTTATGGTGGTAAGAGAGGGTTCCAACGGCTCCATTTACATCTCCAACCACCCAAACGGCTAGAAATCAATGAAGAGGTATAAAAGAGACACTCTAAAGCATCAGCAACATCTATTGAACCTTCAAGCATCATCAAAGCAAAAATCCAAACCCTTGAGCTATTAAGAGTCAAATCTTTGTACCCAACTCTAGTGTATTTCAAATTGTCAATTTGTATTGTGAGTTTGGGATTGTTTAAATTGTATTTGGGTAGACAATCATCCTTTGAGAGGAAACATTTAAGTTTACCAAAATATCTCTTGTATTTGAGTGGATTAAGCTTTGGGTAGAAAGCTTAATCGAAATTGTAAGGTTTCCTCCTCATCCAAGAAAAGGGGACGAATTCTAGTAGTGAATTGTTTGAAAATCCTTAGTGGTAGCTAAGGTAGTGGATGTAGAGTTCAATTGGAGAACTTGAACCACTATAACCCCTTGTGTCACTTTTATTTTCTATCTTTCACTTCACCAAAATTTTTAATTGCCAATTCACCCCCCTCTTGGCCATTTGCAAGTGTTCGATCAACTCAACAGATTGATTTTATGGGACCTTTTCCATCCTCATGTGGAAATCTATACATCCTCCTGGCAGTAGATAATGTCTCTAAGTGGGTTGAAGCTATCGCCACTCAAAAGAATGATGCCAAGACAATCCAAAGGTTTTTACACAAAAATATCTTTTCTAGGTTTGGCATCCCTAAGGCGATTATCAGTGATGAAGGGAGACATTTTGACAATAGGGTTATTGCTGCCGCCTTGAAGAAATATGGTGTCAAGCATCGGATCGCGACAACATATCATCCACAGACCAATGGACAAGCTGAGATATCCAATAGGGAAGTTAAGAACATTCTTGAGAAGATGGTTAAGCCAACTAGGAAAGACTGGTCTTTACTTCTCAATGATGTGTTATGGGCATATAGGACAGCTTTTAAGACTCCATTGGGAATGTCTCCGTACCGATTGATTTATGGGAAACATGTCATCTACCTGTCGAGATAGAGCACAGAGCATACTGGGTAATCAAGGCAGTGAATATGGACTTGGACAGGGCAGAACAGAAAAGGCTGTTAGATCTGAACGAGATTGAAGAAATACGGACAATGGCCTACGACAATGCAAAGATCTACAAGGAGAAAACTAAGAAGTGGCATGACAGGAAGTTGCTGCCACGACAGTTCTGCCCAGGGCAGTTTGTATTGTTGTTCAACTCTAGACTGAAACTTTTCCCAGGGAAACTGAAATCTAGATGGTCTGGCCCATTCCAAGTCGTACAGGTTTTTCCCCATGGTGCCATCACAATCCGATCATTAAAAGACGGGCACCAATTCAAAGTCAACGGACAGCGCCTCAAGCATTATCAGGGGACTGAAGCCCCAGGAATGCAGGAAGTGGTTACCTTAGGAGATGCCCCACCTGGCATCCCTAATTTAACCTAAATTTTGTTTTTAATTATTATAATTATTATTATTAGGAAATAAAGTTTATTTTATTCGAATAATGTTTTTATGTTTATTGTTTTTAGGAAATAAAGGAGTCAAGACGAACAGGAGAAGTGAACTCAGCCCACCATCCATCCATCAGCCCAACAAAGCTCAATATTGAAGCCTGTCGTTATAGCTGTCGCGACAGACGCGGAAAAGACATGCTGTCACCATGCTGTCACGACAGACGCAGAAACGTGTGACAGACGCGTAACAGACGCGGAAACGTGTGTCAGACGCGTCAGACACGCTAAAGCTCAACAGTCGCCCCGTTATCCGCGCCTGCCGTTACAGCTTCAACGGGCAGCAATTCATTTTCTATAAAACCCCGTTTCATTTTCATTTTCACTCACTTCTGTTTTTCTTACTTGCTCTCCATCTTTAGTTTTCATTTGCTTTCATTTACTTTTCACAACCCTTGCACTAACATGTCTTCCAGAAAAACCAGCCGCAGTGCTGCCTCTACTTCCTCACCAGCAGCAACTCCCCCACAGTCCTTTGCTACCAGAGACATATGGGAAGAACGAGGCTTCATCTATACACCAAAGGCAAAGAATCTGGGCCTCAAGCCTTTCATAGCCAGGAAGATTAGGGCTCTATTATGGCAAACATTTGCAGAGCAACCAGAGGAGATGAACGAGACGCTGGTGAGAGAATTTTATTCTGCCATCAGCAGCAAAACGGCGACAGCAGTGAATGTTAGAGAGGAAAAAGTACCGTTTACAGCCGAGAACATCAACTCCTTATATGGCCTCTACATAGGCCCCAATGATGATGCACACCAGCAGTTCCTCGACACATTGGATGATGCTGCCTATGACGCTGTCATGGCAGAACTGACGGAAGAGGGGACCGAATGGAATACAAGCCGAAAAAATCCACACACGGTGAAGAGGGGGCAGCTGCTACCGGAGGCAAAACTATGGAATGCCTTCATCAAAAAGAGGATCATGCCGTCATCACACCATGCAACCGTTGACCAGCAAAGGTTAGCCTTAATACACTCTATTTTAAATGAACGGCCCATTAATGTGGGTAGTTATATTCGAGAGAGTACTTTGGAAAGTGCACAACGATCGACGGGCCTCCTTTTCCTCCCCTACCTTATCACATCACTTTGCCGCGGCCATAATGTGCCGGAAGCCGACACCGATCTCATAGTGAAAGGACGGGGCTGGACGGAAAAGAATATCCCCAGCCTCATGGAGTTGACCGTGGCCACCCCTCTATCCTCATTCAACCCCGCTGCCGCCACAGCTGAAACATCAGAGCAGCCAAATCCTGAACCTGCCGCCGCAGCAGCTGCTCCGACAGACTCCTCCAATCAGATCCTAGCTGCCATTCAAAGGATGGAGGACAGACAGTTGGGCATCATGACATTCATCAAGGACTTTACCGCATCCACGGTAAATTTTATTCAAACTACTTTAAATTTCCCTGATGTTGTTTCCCCCACCTTCCCTGCCCACTACTTCACTGTCACCACCCCTGTCCACACAGCTACACATGCTGCAACCCCACAAACACCATCTGCCACCTCCATACCATCACCTGCCCCAACGGCAGCCGGCAGCACTCATGCCGAACCATCTGCTCGAGGAACAAAGCGACCAGTGCCATCGGATGACCTTGATGCCTTTGTTGCTGGGTTTTCCTCCTCCTCTGTGTGGGCAGACAGTGACGATGCACCCTCTATTAAGAGGAATCTGTCAAAGGACTTTTCACCGGTAAAGAGGCAGAAAAGAATGGTAAATAAGCAGACTCTACCCAAGGCCAGCAGCAGCCCTAGAGGTTTAGCAAAATAGACTCAACAGCCCTAGAGGTGCCCAAAACCGGCTCTAGGACGTTAGCTAGAGGTGCCCGAAACCGGCTCTAGTGAAACTTTAGCTTAAAAAAAATACGAAATCGAGTCAAAACAGAAAATCAAAGGAGCATAAAAAGTGCCTTCAAAAGATAAACTTTGGCATAAAAATTCGAGTTAAGAGTTGAATATTCTAGTGAAACTAAGAGAGTCTTGGAATATAACTGTTCACAAGCATGCACACACTGCACGAGGACTATAGTGAGATTCCGGACAGATCCTAAATTATCCGACAGGTTGCTGCCGTCACAGGGAACGAACGACGGGTAAAGGAAAGTTCACTGTTTAGAAGCCAAAACAAAAATATTTCATTTTTCTTTTAGGTCTTAGTTGCTTGAGGGCAAGCAAAAACTTGAGTTTGGGGGTGTGTTGAGTGTGTAATAGTTCTATTATTTACACCTTTTTTAACCCATATTTCTGCTACATTCAAGCATTATTCATTGCATTTAGGTTAGTTTACAGCAAAACATCACAAATATATTAAAAGGCACAGTTTCTACTAAGAATGGCTGTTTTTGCAGGTTGCCGCCGTAGCAGACGGTGAGGGCAGGCGCTGGGCAGAGAAGCAGAAGAGCTGAACTGGACAGGCAGACAAAGAGGACGATGATGCAATGGTTGCTGCCGTGACAGCAGAGGACGACAACAAATTTTGAGGAGAAGAAGCAAAGTGGACTTCGACAGATAGAGAAAATTCAGCCTGTCTGTCGTGTGAAAACCTCATATTTTTCCGAGCCCCAGATCAAAAGGAATGTCAAGCCCAAAGTTCAAGGAGAGAAAATCCCATGAAACAAGGAGGACGGCTGGAAAGTAGATTCCTTGAAGATTTAGTCTTTATTAGAATCATACTTTTAATTAAAGTTGTAATCCTTGTTAAATTAGAAAACTTGAGCCCAAAGCTTATATAAGGGCATGTATTTTAACCTATATCCCATATATCCCATAACCGATAACCAAAAACTCCTAGCCGTTTTCCTGCCCTCGACATGTTCTAAATTCCACCTAGGGCCACGGGTTGATTTGTAAAGTAGTTGCAAGGGTTGTTTTGTTTTAGGAATTTTCAGTTCAATAAAATAAACTTCAAGTTCTCTTATTTTGGTTATTAATATCTTGCAAGAGCATCGGGAGAGCATTGTGAGGTTATCTATTTACTTAGCATCGGGAGAGTTAAGTATACGAAAGAAATAAGAGCAAGTTCTCTAGTTTATAGTTGAACTATCTCGTGCCTAGGGATAGGGCGAGGTTAAGTGGCTAAAGAAGAATTCATACATATCGGTGTTCATCCTTCGATTCACGCCGGGAGGTATCATCAAGACGTGATCATCGACAGACTTGGACCTAGGGATAGGCCAAGGCAGATCTGGGATTCTTGCCAAACTTGAAAGTACTGAGTTGAGTGTTTGCTGCCGCGACAATCAACGGACTGCTGCCGCGACAGGTGCTGCCCGCGACATGCGCGACGACAGAACTGGATTTCCTAAACTCTGCAATACCTGCACTACTGAGCAATTCAATACCAGCCCATTCTCTCTATCTTGATATCTCTACTCTTTTATTTACGTTTACTTTATTATTCTCGTGACAACTTTCTCAAACATCTTCTTTATTTTCGTGCAGTGAATTAAGGTGAAGCTATTAGCCCAATCCCTGTGGAGACGATATCTGATACTTTGTATCACTTTACTACTTGCGTCGTGTATACTTGCACTACAATTGCGATATACTATTTTACACGCAACACATTTTTTTATTTTCTATTTTGTTTTACTTGGATTGTTCAACCTGTGCTTTTCACAAGGTTTTCTGTTTATGCGCAGATCGAAACGAGGAGAGGAACCTGAGTATCCACTAGACCATGAAATCGAACGCTCGTACAATATTAGGAACCGACTTCACCTCGTGTTAGCCAGAAACGAATACCTTGAAGAACAGTTAGAGGCCATGAACAACCAAGGGAATCCCCAAGATCTTAACGATCCCGTCAGGGATGGAGGAAACGGACGACCTGTTATTCCTGCTGCCGCTGCCGCACACCGGTCATGCCGAGACTACATGATCAACGATCATGTGGAATTAGAAACCACCCTGCCAGACGCAGAAGCTGAAAATTTCGAGCTAAAACCTGTCATGTTCAGCATGATTAATAACGCTGGCCAATTCAGTGGTGCTGCTACAGAGGATGCTAGGGAGCATCTGAAAACGTTCCAGGAAATCTGTGGTTCGTTTAGACTACCAGGAGTAAATCCGGAGATACCGAGGCTTCAGTTATTTCCTCATTCATTAAGGGACAGGGCGAAAACTTGGTGGAATAAACTAATGTCGGGTTCAATACGAACTTGGGCAGATTTAACTCGTGAATTTTTGTCTCGTTTTAATCCTTCACATTTATCTGAGCGATTACGTAATGAAATTGCTACTTTTCAATAGGAAGACGACGAGCCAATGCACGAGGCATGGGACAGATTTACCACTCTGCTAAGAAACTGCCCAATGCATGGATTCCCCGTTTGGAACCAGGTAATTAAGTTTTATAATGTTGCCAACTTACAAACTCGTATGAGAATTGATTCAGCAGCGAATGGATTACTGTTGGACAAAGATCCATATGAAGCAATGGTAGTGTTGAAAAACTTGGCAAAGAACGAGGAACAGTTTCCTACAGCAAGAAGAGGAGGTAAACGAGTACTAGCTGTGAAAGACTATGAGGCTGATAATTCCCTAAAGACACAAGTTGCATATCTCACAAAGCCGGTTGAGAACTTGCTGAAGAAGGACTCTCAACCTATCTATGCTGCAGAAGAGGTATGTGGAACTTGCAATGGAAATCATAGTTCAGATGACTACCCGATACAGCTAGACGAGGGAATGTATGTTGGAAATTACAACAAGCAGAACTACAACTCCAACAACTACAATCCCAACTGGAGAAAGGATCCCAAATTCTCTTGGAGCAACCCTAATAATGCCCTGAATCCTCAAGCACAGAACACTCAGAATCAGGGAGACCTAGATTACTGACTCGACAGCAACCACAGCAGCAGCCGCAACAGCCACCACCTGCCACGACTAGTATACTCGAACAAACCTTGGCTAAGTTTATGTCCCAAACAGGAACTTACATTGAGAACATGAATCACATCGTCAAGAAGATTGAGTTATTCATGGATAAAATAGAGATGCGGATGGATAACCATGAAGCTACTCTGAAATCACTGGAGACACAGATGGGTCAGGTTTCCTATCATATCAAATCGAGGCAGGATGGAGGATTCCCAAGCGATACTCAAAATGCTAGACAAACCACACATGAGCAGTGTAAAGCCATCACAACAAGGAGTGGGAAGAAATTACCAGGGCCAGAGAAGGAAGCTGAATCAGTCAAGGAGCCAGCCCTAAAATCGACTACCGAGAACGCTGCCCCGGCAGATGACAAACAGCCTGCTGCCGATGAACCTGTCACGACAGCAGAAGGGACAGAGGAGAAGGATGAAGAACCTAAGCCTCCTCAGATCTGAATGCAGTAGGAAGGACGTATTGCTGATTATCGTCCTCCTCCTCCTTTTCCTTAGCGGTTACAGAAATTGAAACAGGAATCCCAGCTTAAGAAAATCTATGATATTTTTAAGCAGGTTCACATCAATATTCCACTGTTAGATGCCGTTAGGGAAATGCCTGGTTATGCCAAATTCCTCAAGGAGGCCATGTCGAAGAAATCCAGGCTTGTGGAATTTGAGACGGTTAAAATGAAAGAAGGATGCATGACCATTCACACAAGCATCCACCCTAGAAAAAGAAGGATCCTGGGAGCTTCATCATACCGTGTATAATCGGAGATAAATTTGTGGGTAAGGCACTTTGTGATCTTGGTGCTAGTATAAATTTAATGCCCAAATCTGTATTTCAGAAATTAGGTATTGGACGAGCACGACCCACAACAGTTATGCTGCAGCTGGCAGACCGCTCTTACGTGCAACCGGGAGGAAAAATTGAAGATATTCTGGTAAGAGTGGATAAATTTATTTTTCCTGCTGACTTTCTTGTCTTAGATTGTGAAGCAGATGAGAATGCACCAATCATCCTGGGGCGACCCTTCTTAGCCACAGGAAGATCACTGATTGATGTAGAAAAGGGAGAACTCACTTTGAGAGTAAATGATCAAGAAATCAAGCTAAATGTTCTCCAAGCAATAAAACATGCTGATACAGAAGAAGAATGCAAGGCTATCACTGAAGTTATCCTTGACCAACCCTGCATCAGGTCAGACTTCCATGACATTAAAATTGGCCACTGCCCTAGCAGCCATTTAGAAGACTGTCATGGCAGCAACAACGACAGTAGCTCCTCAGAATCTGATACATCTGATACTGAAGAACAAGAGGAGGTAAACTGGATAGGTAATCGTCCAGGTAAGTTATTTGAACCCTTAAACTATACCTCGAATGAACATATAGTCCAAAAGCCATCAACTGTAGAGCCACCTGTTCTAGATCTTAAGCCCTTGCCAGGGTAGCTCAAATATGTTTTCCTTGGATTAAATGATACGTTTCCCGAAATCATCTCTTCCAAGTTGATGCAGGAACAAGAACAACAGCTGATAGGGATGCTGCAGCAGCACAAAAAGGCTATCGGATGGACGATAGCTGATATCCAAGGCATCAGTCCGGCACTATGCATGCATAAAATCCTCTTAGAGGATGATCACAAGCCGACCATTGATCCCCAGAGACGTCTAAACGATGCTATGCGAGAGGTGGTTCGTAAGGAGATCATCAAATGGCTAGACGCTGGAATAATTTATGCCATCTCGGATAGCAAGTGGGTGAGCCCGGCATAGTGCGTTCCTAAGAAAGGAGGAATAACCGTGGTAACCAACGAAGAAAACGAGTTAATCCCAACCAGGACTGTGACCGGTTGGAGGCTTGTATGGACTACCGGAAGCTTAACCAAGCTACCCGGAAGGACCACTTTCCCCTGCCTTTTATTGATCAAATGCTTGATAGACTAGCGGGAAAGCCTTACTACTGTTTTCTTGATGGATACTCAAGTTATAACCAAATAGCCATCGCACCGGAGGATCAAGAGAAGACGACGTTCACTTGCCCATACGGTACTTACGCTTTTCGGAGGATGCCATTTGGACTTTGCAACGCACCAGCTACTTTCCAGAGGTGTATTATGGCAATATTCTCCGACATGGTGGAGGATTTCCTGGAGATATTCATGGATGATTTCTCTGTGTTTGGAGATAACTTTGAGAGCTACCTAAGCAACTTGCAGAAAGTGCTCGAGCGATGCGAGAAAGTAAACTTGGTGTTGAACTGGGAGAAATGTCACTTCATGATGGATGAAGGGATAGTCCTAGGCCATAAAGTAAGCTGCCGCGGCATAGAAGTCGACAACGCTAAGATCGAGGTAATTGAAAAGCTGCCACCACCTACCACAGTCAAGGGAATCAGGAGTTTCTTAGGGCATGTTGGTTTTTATCGGAGGTTTATCGCAAACTTCTCGAAGATCACCAAACCCTTGTGCCATCTTCTGAAGCAGAACTGTCCCTTCGACTTGAACACTGAATGTACTGAGGCATTCAAGGTTCTGAAAGAAAAGCTGGTAGCAGCCCCAATAGTACAGCCACCATATTGGAAACTGCCATTTGAGATCATGTGTGATGCTAATGACTATGCTGTCGGGGCAGCACTTGGGCAGAGGAAGGACAAGCTCTTTCATGTTATATACTATGCCAGCAAAACACTGAACGACGCCCAAGTAAACTACACCACAACGGAGAAGGAACTGTTAGTTGTGGTGTTCTCGATTGACAAGTTTCGTTCGTACATACATGGAACGAAGGTCATAGTCCACACAGACCACTCTGCATTAAAGTATCTGTTCGCCAAAAAGGATGCAAAGCCTCGACTGATACGTTGGATTCTACTACTGCAAGAGTTCGACTTTGAGATCAACGACAAAAAGGGAACAGAGAACCAAGTTACAGATCACTTGTCAAGGTTAGAAAAGGGAAATAGTCTCGCAATAGACGAGACACACATACTGGAGACCTTCCCTGACGAGCAGTTGTTCGCTGCCACAAGCACTGCCACAACAACCATGGCGGCAGGTAAGTTTTCTGAACTCCTATGGTATGCTGATTTCGTTAATTATTTAGTTAGCGGAATAACTCCTCTTGACCTTAACTATCAAGCTAGGAAGAGGTTCCAAAATGATGTTAAGCATTATTATTGGGATAAACCTCTTCTTTTCAAATATTGTGCAGATCAGGTTATTAGGAGATGCATACCACAGGATGAACAAGAAGATGTGCTTCATCACTGCCATGCTTCACAATATGGAGGACATTTAGGTGGTAACAAAACTGCTGCCAAGGTTTTGCAGTCGGGATTTTACTGGCCGTCACTGTTCAAAGATGCTCAGACATTCTACAAAAATTGTGACAAATGTCAACGGACTGTAAACATATCAAGGAGACATGAGATGCCGCTGCAAAACATTCTTGAAGTCGAAATCTTCGACGTTTGGGGGATTGATTTTATGGGACCATTCCCAGCATCATGTGGGAACTTATACATCCTCTTGGCAGTGGACTATGTGTCCAAAAGGGTTGAAGCGGTCGCTACTCAGAAAAACGATGCCAAGAAGGTTCAAAGGTTTTTGCATAAAAACATATTTTCCAGATTTGGCATCCCCAAGGCGATCATCAGTGATGATGGGAGGCATTTTGACAATAGGGTTATAGCTGCTGCCTTAAAGAAGTACGGTGTTAAACATCGGATCGCAACAACATACCACCCTCAGACCAATGGACAGGCTGAAATATCCAACAGAGAGGTTAAGAACATTCTTGAAAAGATGGTTAAGCCAACTCGGAAGGATTGGTCTCTACACCTCAACGATGCATTATGGGCCTACAGAATAACATTCAAAACTCCATTGGGAATGTCACCCTGCCGGCTGATTTATGGAAAAACATGCCATCTACCTGTCGAGATTGAGCACAGAGCCTACTGGGCCATCAAGGCAGTGAATTTAGACTTGGAAAAGGCTGGACAGAAAAGGCTACTCGATTTGAATGAGATAGAAGAAATTCGAGCAATGGCCTATGACAACGCAAGAATTTACAAAGACAAGACAAAGAAGTGGCATGATAAGAAGTTGCTGCCACGACAGTTCTGCCCAGGGCAGCTTGTGTTATTATTCAACTCTAGGTTAAAACTCTTCCCAGGAAAGTTGAAATCTAGGTGGTCCGGCCCATTCCAAGTGGTGTAGGTTTTTCCCCACGGTGCCATCACAATCAAATCTTTAAAAGACGGGCACCAATTTAAAGTCAACAGACAGAGATTGAAGCATTATCAGGGGACTGAAGCCCCACGAATGCAGGAAGTGGTTACTTTAGGAGATGCCCCTCCTGGCATCCCTAATTTAACCTAATTTTATTTTTATTGTTATTTATTATTTATATATATTAGGTAATTAGAATTATTTTATTTTTAGGAACTAAGTTTTATTTTTATTATGTTTAGGAAATAAAGGAGATAAGGAGAAGAGGAGAAGTGAATTCAGCCCACCATCTTTTCATCAGCCCAAAAAGCCCAACTTAGGAGCCCGCCGTTATAGCTGCCACGATAGACACAGAAAATCCAGCCTGTCAACACGTTGTCGCGGCAGACACGCAAACGCGTAACAGACGCGTAGAAGACACGGAAACGCGTGACAGACGCGTCAGAAACCGCGTAACAGCTGGCCCCGTTATTCGCGCCTATCGTTACAGCTCCAACGAGCAGCAAACCCCCTCTATATAAACCCCGTTTTACTATTCATTTTTCACTCACTTTTACTCTCTCTGCTTGTTTCCTCTAGAATTTTACTTGCTTTCATTTTCTTTTCCACAGTCCTTGCAACATGAGTACAAGAAATACCCGTCGTAGTGCTGCCTCAGGATCTGCCCCAGCATTATCCACTCCAAGATCCTTCCAGGTCAGAGACATGTGGGAGGAGAAAGGTTTCGTCTACACCACCAGAACGGAGAACCTTGGACTGCAACTGTTCATAGCCCGAAAAATCAGAGCCCTGCAGTGGCAGATGTTTGCCGAACAGCCGGAGGAAATGAATGTGACTCTCATCCGAGAATTTTATGCTGCCATCGACAGCAGGGTAGCGACAGTAGTAACTGTCTGAGGAAAAGAGGTACCTTTTGAGCCCGAATACATCAACAAACTCTATGGGTTCTATGTTGGAAGAAAGGAAGATGGCCACCAAAGATTCATCGAAAGCTTAGAGCCGACAGACTACGATGTTGTGATGGAAGAACTCACAGAAGAGGGTACTGAGTGGAATACTGATCCTAAACATCCAAGGACGGTAAAACGAGTTCAACTCACACCGGAGGCAAAACTTTGGAATGCATTTATCAAGAAACGGATTATGCCCTCCTCGCACAACACAACAGTCGACCAACCAAGGTTAGCCCTCATCCATTCTATTTTAAATGAGAGGCCAATTAACGTTGGCAGATACGTTCGGGAGGGAATATTGGACTGTGCATACCGGCCGTCAGGACCACTCTTCTACCCTTACCTCATTACTGCCCTCTGCCGCGGCCACAATGTACCGGAAGCTGTTGAGGATTTAAGAGTTCGAGGGAAAGGCTGGACAGACAGGAACATCCTCAGCCTGATGGAACTCAAAGCTGCCACACCCCTATCTTCTTTTGACCCCACTGCCGCGGCAGGTGAGCAGACAGAGCCCACCAAAACCGAACCTGCCGCCACAGAGCCCAGGCAACCCACTGCAGCAGCTCCTCCAGCCGACACCTCCACACAAATACTCGCTGCCATTCATAAAATGGAGGAACAACAACTAGGCCTGATGAGTTTCATCCGAGACTTCACCACTGCCATGGTACATTTCATCCACACCACTCTTAATTTCCCTGATGTACTGTTCCCTACTTTCCCCAACCACTATTTTGCTGCACCCATCCCTGCCCATACCCCTACCCCCGCTGCCACACCAAAAACGCCATCTGCCGCGTCCACTCTGACCCTTGCCACAACAGCTGCAGGCGGCAGCCGCACAGCTGAGACATCTGCTATGGGAGCCAAGGGAAAGGAGCCTATGTCCGACCTCGACAGGTATATTGCTGGCTTCTCCTCCTCTGAAATTTGGGCGGTATCCGATGACGAGCCCTCTGTCAAGAGGAACTTGTCCAAGGAGTTTACCTCGGAGAAACGGCAGAAAACATGCCCCAGAGTTGACCCATCCAACCAGGAGAAATCCGGCAACAGTAGCAGCAGCAGTAGTAGCAGTGGCAGCAGCAGTAGTAGCATCTCCGAGGAGGTTCAGGTATTGGAGAAACCACCTCATATCTCCCCTACACGCATCCAACCTCCACGGGAAGCCAAAACCAAGAACACTTCTGCCTCTCCCATCCGTCCGCCAGCACCAGCAAGGAAAATCACTGCCCGTCAGCAGATTCAACTCAGTAGCAGCAGCAGCAGCGACGATGACAGCGCTTGAAAATTTAAGTTTCTTATCTTATATTGCTGTCTACCTTTTTGTTATATTTTGTGATGTTTTTTATTTTTCTTTTTCATTTATGTCATTTGCATTGAGGGCAATGCAACCCTCGAGTTTGGGGGTGGCATCCCTCCATTAATGAAGTCTGTTTAAGTTTAAAAATTGTGTCTTTTAATTAGTTTATTTTTGCTTTAAAAAATTGAAAATTTGGCTTAAGTCTTTGAACTGAACTTACCTGCCGTGACAGCCTCTGTCATGGCAGTGCCTTTAGGATAGTTTTAGGAGCAGTTTAGAGCCTTACTATAGTTCTAAATCTTAAACACCATTTGTGACTTTTATACTGTCTAGAACTCTGCTAGTAAACTAGAATAGAAAGCTTAACACTTGAGTTGCCCCTAGAGGTGCCTAACACTGGCTCTAGGAAAAGAAGTTAAGAAAAATATACTCAATACACCTAGAGGTGCCCGAAACCGGCTCTAGGAAGTTAGCTAGAGGTGCCCGAAACCGGCTCTAGTCAAACTTAAGCTTGAAGAAAATAGAATCGAGTCTAAATAAAAACTAAAGGAGCATAAGAATTGCCTCCAAAAAGATGAAAATTGGAATAAAAATTCAAGTTAGAAGCTTAGTTATTCTAGTAAACTAAGGGAGTCTTGGCATATAATTGTTCACATGCATGCACACACTACACGAGAATTATAGCAAGGTTCCGGATGAATCCTGAAGTATCCAACAAGGTGTTTCTCACAATAGGGAATGAATGGTAGGTAAGGAAAAATTCACTGTTTTAAGCCAAAAAAATTAATTTCTTTTTAAGGTCTGAATTGCTTGAGGGCAAGCAAAAACTTGAGTTTGGGGGTGTGTTGAGTGTGTAAAAGCTCTATATTTTACCCCCTATTTAACCTATATTTCTACTGCATTCAAGCATAATTCATTGCATTTAGGTTAGATTTCATTTACACATCACAATTATATCAAATGGCACAGTTTCTACTGAAATTGGTTGCTTTTGCAGGTAGCTGCTCTAGCAGATGGAGGGCAGTGGAGAAGCAGACGCTGGGCAGTGAAGAAGCAGAGCTGGAACTGGAATTGCAGACAAGGAGGACGATGCTGACATGGTCGCTGCCGTGGCAGCCAAGGACGACAGCGATAGTGAAGGGAAGAAGTGAAGTGAGCCTCGACAGGAAGAGAAAATTAAGCCGGTCTGTTGTGGAGCACCCTTATATTTTTCCAAGCTCTAGATCGGAATGAAGGCCAAGCCCAAAGTTCAAGGAAGAAAATCCAAGCAAGAAGGAAGGACGAATTAAAGATATATGCTCTGAAGATTTAGTCTTTAATAGAGTTGTACTTTAGTTTAAACTTGTATTCTTGCCATATTAGAAAACTTGAACCCAAGGCCTATATAAAGGCATGTAATTCGACCTAGGGGAGGATATCATCATCTTCTCTAGCCTTCTTCCCAAAACCCTAGCCGTTTTCCCTTCCTCAACATGTTCTAAACTTCCCCTAGGGCTAAGGGTTGATTTTGTAAAGTAGTTGCAAGGATTGCATTTGTTTTAGGAATTTTTCTGTTCAATAAAATAAACTTCAAGTTTGCTTATTCTGGTTTTCAACATCTTGCAAGAGTATCGGGAGAGCATTGTGAGATTACTCATTTACTTAATATCGGGAGAGTTAAGTATGCGAAAGGAATAAGTACGAGTTCTCCAGTGTATGGTTGAACTATCTCAGACCTAGGGATAGGACGAGGTTAAGTGGCTAAGGAAGAATTCAACAACATCGGTGTTCATCCTTCGATTCACGCCGGGAGGTATCATGAAAGACATGTTCATCGACAGACTTGGACCTAGGGATAGGCCAAAGAACAGCAGGGATTCTTGCCAAGCTTGAAGTACTAAGTTGTGTGATCGCTACCGCGACTAACAACAGACCGCTTTCGCGACAGGTGCTGCCGCGACAGGCGCAACGACAGAACAGAGATTCCTAGACTTTGCAACACCTACACTACTGAGCAATTCAATACCGGCCCATTCTCTCTATCCTGATTTCTTTACTCTTTTATTTTCAATATTCTTTATTATCTCGTGACAAACATTTAAACTATTTATTTTCCCCTTCGTGCAGAAAACTAAGGTTGAAGCTATTAGCCCAGTCCCTGTGGAGACGATATCCGATACTTGCGTATCACTTTACTACTTGCGTCATGTACACTTGCACTACATTGCGATAGACACTTTTATACGCAACAAGTTTTTGGGCATTCTCATCATCATAGCCTTCATCCTCCAACTTAAATACCTCACAAATAAATTTAACATCTATAGTGACCTTTTTACCCATAAGATGAGAGTTAACGACCGTAACAACACCATCTCGATTTGCACAACACTTGGCATTAGCATAAAATATTAAAACCAAAACTCGAAAGAAAAATCCGGGAATAGTGAGAAAATCCATAAACTTCCACTCTTGGAGCAAAGGTAGATATTCAAATTTGAATCGCTCCGAGTTAAGAAAAGGAATAGAGTTTACCCTATCCGGACGAATCTTATAGTTTTGGAATTGACGAAAATAGGTGAGAGCTCCGGGGGATTGAAAAGATTTTTGATAGATATGAGTGAGATTCGGACGAGCACCACCTTCCGTATTTGATCTTTCACCCACTTTACTAACATGTGTTCTCTTTTTAGGAGGTGCCATGAACTAGAGAAAGAATTAAAAACAGTGTATGCATTAAGTTGTCTTCATTCAACTCATTGAAAAACCAATAATCAAGGTTAAAAAAATTTGAAAAGAAATTTTGGTTTAAGAAGACAAAACAAAAAAATAAAATCAAAAGAAATTTTGAAACGAAAATTAAAAGAAAAAGAAAAAGAAAAAGAAAGAGTTTTACCTTGATATTGATTAGAGAGAAATGAGAGAAGAGCTTAGCACTCAATTGATGAGAAAGCTTAAGAGCTTTGCTTCATTTGAAAACCCTCTTGAGAATTTGAGTTGTGGTGTGAAAATATGAGGGAAAGAGAGGCTATTTATAGAGTGAAAACGGCTAGGGTTTCTAAGGTTTTGAGAAATTTTAATTTTGGTAAAAGTTGAACTCTTAAATGTCAATTGATAGCTGTCTGCGCAATCGCGTATCGATACGCCTGAGGGTGTATCGATACGGGGGTAAAAGAGTAATTCCATTTAAAATGCCCGTTGAATGATTGTATCAAAACGGATGCAATCCGTATCGAAACGATTGTTGCTCGTATCGAAATGGGTTTAACCGCATCGATACCCGTGTAAGGCAAAATGAAGTCTGGGAAGCTAATACAGAACTCGTATCGATACACGTGAGGCCGTATCGATACCTTATGCCCAAAAATACATTTTAGGCTTGAAGAACAACCAAAAGCTCGATTCTAACATCTCCTAAATGAATGCAAATGATGAATGAGCAGTTCTAAGCATATTTAAACAGAATCATACTCCCCCTAGCTATAAGCATGGATATTTTCAAGAGTTACAACACATTAACATGCAATTTCATAAGATCAAGCAATTTTAACCTTAAAAAGGGTCCTAAAGGGTCAAGGAAGGCTAGTTAGACCTAACTCTCTCCTAAGGGACCAAAACGCTCTTTATCTAAAGGCTTTGTAAAGATGTCCGCTAATTGATTTAAGGTGTCAACATACTCTATAACAACATCTTCCTTAAGGACATGATCTCTAATGAAATGATGTCTTATTTCTATATGTTTGGTTCTAGAGTGTTGGATGAGATTTTTTGTTAAACATATGGCACTAGTGTTATCACACTTAAGGGGTATGGTTTCAACTTTAATACCATAATCTAAGAGTTGTTGCTTCATCCAAAGGACTTGAGCACAACAAACTCCCTAAGGATATGTACTCGGCTTCGGTGGTAGATAAGGCTACACTATTTTGTTTCTTAGAGAACCAAGATATGAGCATACTACCTAGGAATTGACAAGTTCCCGAAGTACTTTTCCTATCGATTTTACATCCCCCATAATCCGCATCTGAATAAGCATGAAGGTTGAAGGTGGAGTCTCTAGGGTAGCATAGACCTAAACAATGACTATCTCTAAGGTACCTAAAGATCCTCTTAACAGCTATAAGGTGAGACTCTCTAGGACTAGCTTGAAACCTAGAACACAAGAAAACACCAAACAAGATATCCGGTCTACTTGCGGTAAGGTAAAACAATGATCCAATCATAGAACGGTAAAGCTTAGAGTCAACACACTTACCTCCTTCATCTTTGTCTAGCTTTGTAGATGAGCTCATAGGTGTGGCTTGAGGCTTTGCATTCTCCAAGCCAAACTTCTTGATCATATCATTAATGTACTTTACTTGATTGATGAAGGTGTCATCCTTCCTTTGCTTGATTTGGAGTCTCAAAAAGAATGAGAGCTCCCCCATCATGCTCATCTCGAATTCACCTTGCATTAACTTAGCAAACTCTTTGCAATGGCATTCATTAGTAGATCCAAAAATAATATCATCAACATAAATTTGTACTACTAAGATGTCATTTTTATTCCTTTTTATGAAAAGTGTAGTGTCCACCTTTCCTTTTTCAAAACCTTTTTCAATTAAAAAGTTTGAAAGTCTCTCATATCAAGCTCTAGGAGCTTGTTTTAAACCATATAGAGCTTTAGTAAGTTTGAAAACATGATTTGGAAATTTTGAGTCTTCAAAACCCGATGGTTGTTCCACATACACTTCCTCATTTATAAAACCATTTAAAAATGCGCTTTTAACATCCATTTGAAAAAGCTTGAAATCATGATAACATGCATATGCAAGCAACATCCTAATGGCCTCCATTCTAGCTACGGGTGCATAGGTTTCATCAAAATCTATTCTCTCTTCTTGAGTGTAACCTTGTGCTACTAGTTTAGCTTTATTTCTTACAATGTTACCACTCTCATCTAGTTTGTTCCTAAAGACCCACTTAGTTCCTATAGTAGATTGATTACTAGGCCTATCAACCAATGTCCAAACATTACTTCTCTCAAATTGATTTAACTCTTCTTGCATAGCCATAATCCAAAAGTCATCTTTTAATGCTTCTTTTATATTCTTAGGCTCTATGCATGAGATAAATGCAATATGGTTCATAAGTTTAAGAGAAGATCTAGTGGTTACCCCCTTGGATGGATCACCCAATATTTCACCACCTTTGACATAGTTAAACTCCCTTGGGTAGCTCACTTCCTTTTCTTCAAGAGCCAAGTCCTTCAAGGCTTCAAGAGGTGGATCTTGTGTGTCCTCTTCTTTTGTTGGAATCTCATCCTCCTTTGAAGTTTGTCCTCCATCAAAGGCATTAATGATTCCTACATCATCATCATCATCACAAGAATCCTTCCTTGGAAGGAGGTTATCATCGAATACAACATGTATAGATTCTTCTACTACTAAAGTTCTCTTGTTAAATACACGATAGGCTTTAGAGGTTAAGGAATATCCTATGAAAATAGCTTCATCACTTTTTGCATCAAATTTACCTAAGTTGTCTTTTCCATTATTTAAAACAAAACACTTGCAACCAAAAGGATGAAAATAGTTGATGTTAGGCTTTTTAGATTTTAAAATCTCATATGGTGTTTTCTTTAAAAGTGGCCTAATCATTACTCGATATACAATGTAGCAAGCGGTGTTTGTGGCTTCCGCCCAAAAATATTTAGGTAAATTATTTTCACAAAGCATGGTTCTAGCCATTTCTTGTAAAGTTCTATTTTTCCTCTCAACTACCCCATTTTGTTGAGGAGTTCGAGGAGCCGAAAAGTTGTGGCTAATACCATTTTCATTTAAAAACTCTTCAAACCCTAGATTTTGAAATTCGGTTCCATGATCACTTCTTATATGAGAAATTCTAAGTTCAAGATCATTTTGGATTAATTTTGAAAATGTTATGAATTTTTCTAAAGCCTCATCTTTAGTACTTAAAAATAGAAACCAAGTAAATCTAGAAAAATCATCAACAAGCACAAATGCATAAGATTTACCACCCAAGCTCATAGTCCTAATAGGCCCAAATAAATCCATATGGATAAGTTGTAAACACCTACTTGTAGAAACATCATTAATGAATTTAAAGGATGACTTATGTTGTTTACCCTTAGAGCATACATCACAAATTTTATCATTTGAGAACTTAATTTTGGGTAAACCTCTAACTAGATCAAGGGATACTAATTTTTCTAAAACACTAATGCTAGCATGTCCTAGTTTCCTATGCCATAGCCATGCATCATTTTCATTTTGAGCTACTAAACATGCATGGGATATATGTATGTATGTCATCTAAATGCACCATGTAAATGTTACCTATGCGATGACCTATGAGCATAATATTATTTGATTTAATGTCAACAATTTTGCATCCATTTTTATCAAACAAGACATTAAATCCTTTATCACATAATTGACTTATGCTCAACAAATTATGTTTAAGACCATCGACATACAAGACATATTCAATAAGAATGGTAGAGTGATTACCTATAGAGCCAATACCTTTAATGTGGCCTTTGGAGTTGTCACCAAATGTCATCACTCCTCCACTTTTTGGCTCTAAGTCCATGAATCTACTCTTGTCTCCGGTCATATGCCTCGAGCATCCACTATCAAGGTACCAAGAATTTTGAATTTGTGCTTTGGACTTGTAGCAATGTTTCCCCTACAAAAAAAGATATTAAACTTTTGTTTTTGGTACCCAAATCATTTTGGGTCCACGAGTGTTAGCTCCCAATAGCTTGGTTCCCTTAGGAATCCAAGGTGACATAGCAACAATATTATTAGATTTTACAAGTTCCTTAGGAACCCATACTGTAACCCCCTTAGCCCGGCTTAGACGGTTGACCCGAACTACGAATATTACACGGGGAAAACCAAAGTCAACCCGAAAGTCAACCTTGATTAACGACCCTTTTTTTCCTTTTTAAAACTTGTCTAGATGCATATTAACCCTAGGCGTACCCTTGAGAAAAGCATACATGAAAATCACAACGATCGGAAAACGTTAAGGGACTCAATTGCATAAATTACAACATTTAGGGACCAAAATGTAAATTCTAGAAATTTAGAGGACTTAGCTGATTTTTATGTTACCATTATGAAATTAGTCATATTACATGCTTCCCTGCCAAATTTCACCTTAAACGCACTTCTCAAGCTCAAGCAATTGCATATACAAAATTCAGGACTAAAACGTAAAACTTGCAAACCTTTAACCATTCAAATCAGTGCCCAACGGTCACCTGTTTTGAAACGGGGGTTGACCGTTCCGAAACGCGGGTTCGTTTCAAGACTTGTTTCGGAACAGGGCTTGACAGTGGCAAATCCGTTTCGAAACGCTCTCTACCCGTTTCGATACACGAAGGCCATTACAGGCCCCCGTTTCGAAACGGTAGTGCCCGTTCCGATACGGACTGCCCAAAAAGTGCAGATTTTGCTGGTTTATCATACAATTAATCACTCAAATACATCCCTATGACCCCCTAATCATGCCAACAAGTCTTCAAACATATAAGGAACATACTTGCATCATCAAAACACATTCATGGCATCAATTAGGAAAAACCACAAGTCTATAGGCATGCATCCTAATGCTCAAAACCAACCAATCATCAAATCACCGAAACAAGCAACATAATGGCCATTTACAAGTCCAAAACATCATAGGCATCATGCCAAACTCAGGGAGTCCAAAACATCTCCCAAAAACACAATCTAGGTTCCCATTGCCAAATACCAAAAGCTAATAATGTTCTAAAAATAGTCACCATACATGAGCTTAGCCTTTCCTTGGATTCTTAGCCTCCTTTGTAACGCCCCGGTTTTGGGCTTGGAAGTTCTGGGCATTGACCGGTTCGGTCAAAGTGCTGTTCGAATCTATAAGGGTGAAATTAGGAAAGCCTAGTTCGGGTTGCATTAAAAATATGGAAAAATGTTCTAAAATCATATTTTAATATATATAAGTGAACTGTGAAATCAATTTTGAAAAATGAGGTTTGGAAGGGTGACATTTTGGCTAGTGACCAAAATGTAATTTTTGAAAGTTGCGTGACTGTTTTATAAAGGATTGAAACTTTGAATCTTTAAGGAGCTATTATTCCAAAAGGAGTTTCTCCAGATTTTTCTAAGATGTTTTAATGTTTAATTCTGATTTTAAAGCTAAAGAAAGGTGGAGGGAAATCATTTTGGCTATTTTGTAACTAATTTTCCTATTTTCCCAATTTTCCTTTTTCTCTCATTTTCTCTCAATCCAAACACTTTCTCTCCAGATATTTCTTTCTGATTTTGTCACTCAAATCTATCTTTTCAATTCTCTTTGGATTTCTAATCATCTCTACAACAAAACCTTGCAATTTGCTATTTGGATTTTCAAGCTTTTTGGTTCTAAAAGGGAGGAAACTCAAGTTTGGAGGTAAGAACGTCCTTCTCCTCTAAACTCTCAGTTCTTTACTGAAATTCCCAAGTTCTCAATCCTTAATTGATGTTTTATTAAAGGCTTTTAAAGTTGTGAAATGGATCTTGGCTTTAAATGCAAGATTTGGTGATTTTTGATAGATTTTCGTTAGATCTGTTAAAGCTGTGATTTGAGATGTGTTTTTGATGATAAATGAACATTAATTTGATAAGGAATTGAGTTTTGATTAATGCAATCCCGGATAGGTTGAATTTCCTAAGTTTAGCTTGTGATTCTTGGTTGTTTTGGAGTGATCTTGTGGATCTGTTGTTGCTGGAGGTATGAGGATGTTGTTAAGCTCTTTTTAGATGTTAAATGATGTTATTGGATGTTTAGTCTTGATGGTTTTTGGCTGGGCTTTGTTGAGAAGTTGATTGGAGGCATTTTCGGTTGTGTTTGATGGCCGAAAATGGAGTGTGATGAGAGCAGCGAGTTTAGGTGCTTTCATTGAAGTTATTAATGCATGATGATGCATTAATCTACTGTTTTAATGTGTTAAAACAGGGGAGTCATCTTTGGATCCAAGTGGTGGTGATCCGGAAGCTTGATTTGGTGTTTCGGCAAGAGGCGAAACGGAATCGGTGAGTGGATTTTGGTTTTCGGCTTTGAAACCAATGTTTTGGAGGTTTGGGAGCTTAGTCTAAGTCTAAACAACTTTGCTAAGCTCAAGAGTAAGTTTTCGGAAAAACTCTCTTGTTGAGGAACCATGTGATGGTTGGGTGCAATGTGTTTGTTGCATGTTTAAATTCTGTTTTTAAAGCATATCTAGCATGTGTGTTTGCTGAGATTATAAGCCATGTGTTTAAGGAAGCTCAAGGTTAGAGTTCCTTGTTTTTGAACATTGTATAAATGTTGTTTGATGCTTAAAGATGCATGATGTTCATGGCTTGGTTAAATGCTTTAAAACAGTGGATTATTGATGATATATGATGTATATTGGCAAGTGATGTTTTTGAAAAGGTTAAGGTCACTAAGGTGGTTAAAAGTCCTTGAGTGAGCCTTGTTTACTTAAGAACATCAAGGTGGTTAAAAGTCCTTGGATGGTTCTTGTTACGGACACAAAGGTGTTTAAAAGTCCTTGTGTGGTCCTTGCCATGGTGTTTAAAAGTCCATGGGCTAAGGTGTTTAAAAGTCCTTGGGGTGATTCATATCATGGTGTTTAAAAGTCCATGGCCAAGGTGTTTAAAAGTCCTTGGGGTCAAGGTGTTTAAAAGTCCTTGAGGTGAAACTTGTTAAGGACACAAAGGTGTTTAAAAGTCCTTGTGTGGTCCTTGCCATGGTGTTTAAAAGTCCATGGGCCAAGGTGTTTAAAAGTCCTTGGGGATAAGATCACAATGGTGTTTAAAAGTCCATGTGTGAGTCTTATGTTGATCTTGTTTAAAGATGGTAATTATCACTTGTTGCCAATATGACATGTTATGATGTGAAGCATGAGATGCTTGTTTAAGATTGCTTGTGAGCATGTCTAAATGTATTTTGAAGTATGATTTATAAATGAGTTTTATAAATGCATTGTTGTGTGGTTCTAAGGAGCTTTCCTCACTAAGCTTTCGCTTACACTCTCTCTCTTTTCTTAAACCAATAATGCAGAGCATTAAAGTGCATTGAGGGCAGCAAGGAGGGCAAGCAATCAAGTGGAGGTTAAGCTCATGTATGAGAAGGTTTTCTTAAACACTTTTAGCTTTTGGCATTTGGCAATGGGGGACCTATGTTGTTATTTTGGGAGATGTTTGGAACTCCCTGGGTTGGATTTATGTTGTTGATAATGTTGGTTTTTGTAATTGGCCATTATGTGTTGGTTTGAAGGTTTTTGTGCATGAATGGTTGCTTGTGTAGGAAGCATGCCTTTAGATTTGGGGCTTTTCATATATGTTGATATAATGATGAATTGTTGATGCAAATATGTCTCTTGGATGTTGTATGAGTTGCTGGTAAAGTTTGATAGCATTTGGAGCATGATTGGTTGGTCAATTGCATGTTTAGGCAAGCAAATTTCTGCATTTTGTGCAGGCCGTATCGGAACAGTGCCTACCGTTTCGGAACGGGTGCCTCGAAGCAGCCCAGGCGTTCGAAACGGGTGACACCGTTCCGAAACGGAAAGGCTACTGTCAGCCCTCGTTTCGGTACGCGTTGCGGAACGGCCCCGCGTTTCGAAATGGGCTGTCTCCCGTTTCGGAACGGATGACCGTTGGGGGCTGACATTGGCAGTTTTATGTTTCAAAATGTTTATAGTTTAGTCCCAAAACTTGTTTGTGCAATTGTATGAGTTCGGAATGTCCGTTCGAGCTGAAATTTGACAGAGATGCATGAAACACGATTAATTTCAAGATGGTAACTTTAATTTGGGTAAAGTCTTTATATTTATCAGATTTTACAATTTGGTCCCTAAAGTTGTTAATTGTTCAATTGGGTCCCTATTTGATCTCTGATGTTTATGTCTTTTGGTATGTTGTTTGAATGACCATATCTAGGGTTAATGTGCATATAGACAAGCTTAAAAAGAAAAAAAAAGGGTCGTTAATCAAGGTTGACTTTCGGGTTGACTTTGGTTTTCCCCGTGTGACTTTCTTAATTTGGGTCAACCGTCTAGGCCGGGTTAAGGGGGTTACATTTGGTGGTATCAGAGCTGAGTTCTCGAGTAAAGGGGAATGTGTATGTGAATGTTTAAAGTGTGTATGCTTTGTATGCTTGTTGAGTGAAAGCATGTTGAGTGGATTGCATGTATGTTGCAATTGAGTTGTAGGCTGTGGTGAAGCATGTTGTGGGTACCCATTGCCAAATCAAAGCTAGTAAAGTGATGTTGATTTTAAATGAAATTGAGCTTGAGTACTTGGATTGCTTACCTTGCTGGGCCTGACTTTGTTTATTTTGCATTGTGATTGCATAATTAGAGTATGGCACCTCGTAGAGAGTTGAGGAGTAATGTGCGAGCTACGGCTCAGAATGAGAATGAAAATGAGGAGAATGTTGAGAGTGCGGTTTTACCTCATCCACCTGGTGGTGGTGGTGCTGGGGCTGAGGAAGCTGGAGCTGCAGCTGGTGCTGAGGCTGCAGGACCTGAGGCTGGTCAGGGGCAAGCTGTTCCTGACATGACGGTGTTAATTCAAGCTATAGCTGGTGCTTTTCAGGCAGCGGTAGCTGGAGCTCGAGGAGCTGGGCATCAGGAATATGCTGGAGTTAGACTACCTTTGGAGCGTTTGCGCAGTCTAGGAGGGACTGAGTTCAGGGGTATGTCTGCTGAGGGTTCTGAGGCTTGGTTAGAGAGTACCAAGAGGATCTTGGGTCAGATGAGTTGCACTGATGTGCAGAAGCTTGGCTGTGTTGTGTCCTTGCTGCAGAAGGATGCATATACGTGGTGGACAACCACTATTGCTGGGATGGCAGAAGCTGATGTGACTTGGACATTCTTTCAGAATGTGTTCAAGAGAAGGTATCTGGGTGTGAGGTACCTAGATGAGAAAAAGAGGGAGTTCATGTCTCTTACTCAAGGGAGCATGACGGTGGCTGAGTATGAAGTGCAGTTTGTTCGACTCAGTCAGTATGCACCTGAGCTTGTCCCGGATGAGCGGGCGAGGTGTGAAAGGTTCTGTTATGGCTTAGTGACGGATGTGAAGATGTATGTGCTGGCTACCGAGTATGATGATTTTGATGTGCTGCTGGGCCGAGCAAAGGACATAGAGATGAACTTGGGTTTATCTGCTAAAGGTGCTGGTAAGCGAGCAGCTGAGTATAGTTCCGGTGGTGGACGGAACAAAAGGGGACGTGATCAGAAGTATCAGTCCTCGGCTAAGCGAGGAGGTGGAGCACCTGCTCGGGGAGGCAACGCTAGAGCTGATCCGAGTGCTTGTTGGATATGTGGTTCGCATGGTCACATGAAACGTGATTGTCCTCGTGCTGTGAGGGAGGTGCAAGCTCCTGTTGCGGCAGCTGGTAATGGTTGCTGGAGTTGTGGATCTTCAGATCATTTGAGGCGTGATTGTCCTATGTTGGCTGGTGGCCAAGTTCGTGCTCCTGTTGTTGCAGCACCGCAGAGAGGTCGTGGGCGCGGCCGTGGTAATTTCCAGCGGAGAGAGGAAGGTGGCCGAGGTGTGGCTCATGTTGTAGCTGTGCAGCCAGAGGGTGGCGGGCAGGCTAGAGTGTTTGCTTAGCGAGAGGGGAGGAATGACGCGGATGTGATCGCAGGTACTTTTACTCTGCAATCCTTGTCATTACTTTCCTTGATTGATTCTGGATCTACGCACTCTTACATATTGCGTGAGCATGCTGAATTGCTTGGTTTGCCTGTTGAGTCTTTGGATGTTGGTATGTGTGTCACTAGTTCTTTTGGTGAGACTGTTGTGACTCGAAAGCTGTATAGAAGGTGTCCTTTGGTTGTTCAAGATCATGTTTTTCATGTTGACCTCATGGAGTTACCTTTCTATGGTTTTGATGTAATCCTTGGTATGGATTGGCTTGCTGAGCATCGTGCTGTGGTGGATTGTGAAAGTAAGCGAGTTTCGCTGAAGCTTGCGGATGATTATGAAGTTGTTGTAGTCGGTGAGAATGTGAAGTTTCTTGCCAATGTGGTGTCTACGTTGGAGGCGAGCCGGATGCTGAGGCAAGGCTGTGAAGCTTACCTAGCTTTTGTGATGAATCCTAGCTCTAAGGAGTTGCGTGTGCAAGATATCAGGGTTGTGAAGGAGTTTCCTGGTGTGTTTCCTGAGGAGTTGCCTGGTTTACCTCCTAATCGCGAGGTGGAGTTTGGAATTGAGCTGTATGAGAATACAACTCTTGTGTCTATTACTCCCTATAGGATGGCACCTAAGGAGCTGAAAGAGCTGAAGACGCAGTTGCAAGAGTTGCTTGAGCGTGGTTTCATTCGGCCGAGTGTGTCGCCTTGGGGTGCACCGGTCTTGTTTGTGAAGAAGAAGGATGGCACTATGAGGATGTGCATTGATTACCGTCAGCTGAACAAGTTGACTATCAAAAATCGGTATCCTTTGCCGAGAATTGATGATCTCTTTGATCAATTTCGGGGAGCTGCTGTGTTCTCTAAGATTGACTTGAGGTCAGGGTATTACCAGTTGAAGGTGAAGGATGTGGATGTGCCTAAGACAGCTTTCAGAACAAGGTATGGGCATTATGAGTTCCTTGTGATGCCGTTTGGGTTGACAAATGCTCCTGCTGCTTTCATGGACATGATGAATCGTGTGTTTTATGAATACCTGGACAAGTTTGTTGTGGTGTTCATCGATGATATCCTTGTGTACTCGCGTACTGAGGAGGAGCACGAAGAGCATTTGAGGATTGTTTTGCAGGCTTTGTTGGAGAATCAGCTTTATGCTAAGCTGAGCAAGTGCGAGTTCTGGTTAGGTGAGGTGGTGTTTCTTGGACATGTGGTTTCTGCTAAGGGGATTCGGGTTGATCCTCATAAGGTTGAGGCGGTGATGAATTGGAAGGTTCCTAAGTCTGTTCACGAGGTTCGTAGTTTCCTTGGTTTGGCAGGATACTATCGGAGGTTTGTGGATGGGTTTTCTAAGATTGCTGCACCTTTGACGAAGTTGTTGCAGAAGGATGTTAAGTATGAGTGGACAGAGGCGAGACAGCAGGCTTTTGAGAAGCTTAAAGCAGCTTTGACGCAAGCTCCTATCTTGGTTCAACCTGAATCAGGGAAAGAGTTTGTGGTGTATAGTGATGCATCCTATGTTGGTTTGGGATGTGTGTTGATGCAAGAGGGTAAGGTGGTAGCTTATGCATCGCGGCAGTTGAAGGTGCATGAGCGTAATTATCCTACACATGACATAGAGTTGGCTGCAGTGGTTTTTGCTCTGAAGATCTGGAGACATTACCTGTATGGTGAGAAGTGTACTATTTGCACGGATCACAAGAGTTTGAAGTATCTGATGTCTCAGAAGGAGTTGAATCTCAGGCAACGACGTTGGGTGGAGTTGCTCAAGGATTATGAGTTGACGATTGAGTATCACTCTGGGAAAGCTAATGTTGTAGCGGATGCCTTGAGTAGGAAGGTAGCTGTTGAGCTGAGGGCTATGTTTGCCAGTTTGAGTATCTCGCGTGATGGTGGTCTAGTGGCTGAGTTGCAAGTGAAACCATCTTTGGTTCAGTTGATCAAGGAAAAGCAGTTGCTGGATGATTCCTTGGTGTCTTATGTACAGGATATCGCGGAGGGTAGACCTTCGGATTTCAGCTTTAATGATGATGGAGTGTTGTGTTTTGGGAGTCGGATAGTGGTGCCTAATGATGCTGAGCTGAGGCGTGCTATTCTGACTGAAGGTCATAGTAGTCCTTTTGCTATGCACCCAGGTAGTACTAAGATGTATCGAGATCTTCGTGATGAGTACTATTGGGTGGGTTTGAAAAAGGATGTTGCGGAGTTTGTCAGCAGGTGTATGGTGTGTCAGCGAGTTAAGGCTGAGCATCAGTTTCCTTCAGGGTTGTTACAACCGTTGAGAATCCCTAAGTGGAAGTGGGAAAGGGTTACCATGGATTTTGTATCTGGTTTACCTTTGTCACCGTTGAAGAAGAATTCGGTGTGGGTGATTGTGGATCGCCTGACGAAGTGTGCGCATTTCTTGCCTGTGCATACTACGTTCTCTTTGGATAAGCTTGCGGAGTTGTACATTGCTGAGATTGTGCGGCTGCATGGTGTGCCAAAGTCGATTGTGTCGGATAGGGATCTGAGGTTCACATCGCGGTTCTGGCAGTGTTTGCATCAAGCTCTGGGTACGAGGTTGAATTTCAGTACATCCTATCATCCTCAGTCGGATGGTCAGTCTGAGCGTGTTATCCAGATTTTGGAGGATATGTTGAGGTGCTGCGTGATTGAGTTTCAGGGCTCTTGGGAGAAGCATTTGCCCTTGGTTGAGTTTGCTTATAACAATAGTTATCAGGCGAGCATTCAAATGGCACCTTATGAGGCTTTGTATGGGAGGAAGTGTAGGACTCCTCTTTGTTGGGCTGAAACGGGTCAGAAGTTGGTTTCGATGCCGGCTTTGTTGAAAGGAACCACCGAGAAGGTGAAGCTCATTTGTGAGCGTTTGAAGGCAGCTTCTGATCGGCAGAAGTCTTACGCGGATTTGAAGCGTAAGGAGATTGAGTATGCGGTGGGTGACCGTGTGTTCTTGAAGGTTTCGCCTTGGAAGAAGGTGATGAGGTTTGGCCGGAAGGGCAAGTTGAGCCCTAGGTACATTGGACCGTACGAGGTGGTTGAGCGTGTGGGTCCTGTTGCGTACAGGTTGAGGTTACCTCAAGAGTTGGAGAAGATTCATGATGTGTTCCATGTTTCTATGCTCCGGAAGTATAGATCTGACCCTTCGCATGTGATGCCTGTGGAGGAAGTGGAATTGAATCCGGATTTGACCTATGATGAGGAACCGGTGAGGATTCTGGATTCGGATAGCAAGGTTCTTCGCGGCAAGACCATTGAGTTGGTAAAGGTGCTGTGGAAGCATCGCGGTGTTGAGGAAGCCACGTGGGAGCGAAAGGATGACATGCTGAAGCAGTTTCCTTATCTCTTTCCTTCAGGTAAATTTCGAGGACGAAATTTCTTAAGGGGGGGAGAGTTGTAACGCCCCGGTTTTGGGCTTGGAAGTTCTGGGCATTGACCGGTTCGGTCAAAGTGTTGTTCGAATCTATAAGGGTGAAATTAGGAAAGCCTAGTTCGGGTTGCATTAAAAATATGGAAAAATGTTCTAAAATCATATTTTAATATATATAAGTGAACTGTGAAATCAATTTTGAAAAATGAGGTTTGGAAGGGTGACATTTTGGCTAGTGACCAAAATGTAATTTTTGAAAGTTGCGTGACTGTTTTATAAAGGATTGAAACTTTGAATCTTTAAGGAGCTATTATTCCAAAAGGAGTTTCTCCAGATTTTTCTAAGATATTTTAATGTTTAATTCTGATTTTAAAGCTAAAGAAAAGTGGAGGGAAATCATTTTGGCTATTTTGTAACTAATTTTCCTATTTTCCCAATTTTCCTTTTTCTCTCATTTTCTCTCAATCCAAACACTTTCTCTCCAGAGATTTCTTTCTGATTTTGTCACTCAAATCTATCTTTTCAATTCTCTTTGGATTTCTAATCATCTCTACAACAAAACCTTGCAATTTGCTATTTGGATTTTCAAGCTTTTTGGTTCTAAAAGGGAGGAAACTCAAGTTTGGAGGTAAGAACGTCCTTCTCCTCTAAACTCTCAGTTATTTACTGAAATTCCCAAGTTCTCAATCCTTAATTGATGTTTTATTAAAGGCTTTTAAAGTTGTGAAATGGATCTTGGCTTTAAATGCAAGATTTGGTGATTTTTGATAGATTTTCGTTAGATCTGTTAAAGCCGTGATTTGAGATGTGTTTTTGATGATAAATGAACATTAATTTGATAAGGAATTTAGTTTTGATTAATGCAATCCCGGATAGGTTGAATTTCCTAAGTTTAGCTTGTGATTCTTGGTTGTTTTGGAGTGATCTTGTGGATCTGTTGTTGCTGGAGGTATGAGAATGTTGTTAAGCTCTTTTTAGATGTTAAATGATGTTATTGGATGTTTAGTCTTGATGGTTTTTGGCTGGGCTTTGTTGAGAAGTTGATTGGAGGCATTTTCGGTTGTGTTTGATGGCCGAAAATGGAGTGTGATGAGAACAGCGAGTTTAGGTGCTTTCATTGAAGTTATTAATGCATGATGATGCATTAATCTACTGTTTTAATGTGTTAAAACAGGGGAGTCATCTTTGGATCCAAGTGGTGGTGATCTGGAAGCTTGATTTGGTGTTTCGGCAAGAGGCGAAACGGAATCGGTGAGTGGATTTTGGTTTTCGGCTTTGAAACCAATGTTTTGGAGGTTTGGGAGCTTAGTCTAAGTCTAAACAACTTTGCTAAGCTCAAGAGTAAGTTTTCGGAAAAACTCTCTTGTTGAGGAACCATGTGATGGTTGGGTGCAATGTGTTTGTTGCATGTTTAAATTCTGTTTTTAAAGCATATCTAGCATGTGTGTTTGCTGAGATTATAAGCCATGTGTTTAAGGAAGCTCAAGGTTAGAGTTCCTTGTTTTTGAACATTGTATAAATGTTGTTTGATGCTTAAAGATGCATGATGTTCATGGCTTGGTTAAATGCTTTAAAACAGTGGATTATTGATGATATATGATGTATATTGGCAAGTGATGTTTTTGAAAAGGTTAAGGTCACTAAGGTGGTTAAAAGTCCTTGAGTGAGCCTTGTTTACTTAAGAACATCAAGGTGGTTAAAAGTCCTTGGATGGTTCTTGTTACGGACACAAAGGTGTTTAAAAGTCCTTGTGTGGTCCTTGCCATGGTGTTTAAAAGTCCATGGGCTAAGGTGTTTAAAAGTCCTTGGGGTGATTCATATCATGGTGTTTAAAAGTCCATGGCCAAGGTGTTTAAAAGTCCTTGGGGTCAAGGTGTTTAAAAGTCCTTGAGGTGAAACTTGTTAAGGACACAAAGGTGTTTAAAAGTCCTTGTGTGGTCCTTGCCATGGTGTTTAAAAGTCCATGGGCCAAGGTGTTTAAAAGTCCTTGGGGATAAGATCACAATGGTGTTTAAAAGTCCATGTGTGAGTCTTATGTTGATCTTGTTTTAAAGATGGTAATTATCACTTGTGGCCAATATGACATGTTATGATGTGAAGCATGAGATGCTTGTTTAAGATTGCTTGTGAGCATGTCTAAATGTATTTTGAAGTATGATTTATAAATGAGTTTTATAAATGCATTATTGTGTGGTTCTAAGGAGCTTTCCTCACTAAGCTTTCGCTTACGCTCTCTCTCTTTTCTTAAACCAATAATGCAGAGCATTAAAGTGCATTGAGGGCAGCAAGGAGGGCAAGCAATCAAGTGGAGGTTAAGCTCATGTATGAGAAGGTTTTCTTAAACACTTTTAGCTTTTGGCATTTGGCAATAGGGGACCTATGTTGTTATTTTGGGAGATGTTTGGAACTCCCTGGGTTGGATTTATGTTGTTGATAATGTTGGTTTTTGTAATTGGCCATTATGTGTTGGTTTGAAGGTTTTTGTGCATGAATGGTTGCTTGTGTAGGAAGCATGCCTTTAGATTTGGGGCTTTTCATATATGTTGATATAATGATGAATTGTTGATGCAAATATGTCTCTTGGATGTTGTATGAGTTGCTGGTAAAGTTTGATAGCATTTGGAGCATGATTGGTTGGTCAATTGCATGTTTAGGCAAGCAAATTTCTACATTTTGTGCAGGCCGTATCGGAACAGTGCCTACCGTTTCGGAACGGGTGCCTCGAAGCAGCCCAGGCGTTCGAAACGGGTGACACCGTTCCGAAACGGAAAGGCTACTGTCAGCCCTCGTTTCGGTACGCGTTGCGAAACGGCCCCGCGTTTCGAAACGGGCTGTCTCCCGTTTCAGAACGGATGACCGTTGGGGGCTGACATTGGCAGTTTTATGTTTCAAAATGTTTACAGTTTAGTCCCGAAACTTGTTTGTGCAATTGTATGAGTTCGGAATGTCCGTTCGAGCTGAAATTTGACAGAGATGCATGAAACACGATTAATTTCAAGATGGTAACTTTAATTTGGGTAAAGTCCTTATATTTATGAGATTTTACAATTTGGTCCCTAAAGTTGTTAATTGTTCAATTGGGTCCCTGTTTGATCTCTGATGTTTATGTCTTTTGTTATGTTGTTTGAATGACCATATCTAGGGTTAATGTGCATATAGACAAGCTTAAAAAGAAAAAAAAAGGGTCGTTAATCAAGGTTGACTTTCGGGTTGACTTTGGTTTTCCCCGTGTGACTTTCTTAATTCGGGTCAACAGTCTAGGCCGGGTTAAGGGGGTTACAATCACAACCCCTCAACACCCGTGATAGAGTTTAACGGTACAATCAAAACCCCTCCACATCACTCATTGGTAGTTGTCTAACATCACTAACGAGAACACGAGACACACAACACAAGATCCACACATGGACTTTTAACCACCATTGTGATCTTAAACATCTTGTTAGTGTACTTGGATGGAGTTTACGGTACAATTACAACCCCTCAACATCCAAGGCGACTTTATTCACGGTGCACCCAATCCTATAGCCGGCTAACTATATCCGACTCAAGTACTTTAAAACCAAATATCACTTGCCAATATACATCATTTATCATCAACATTCCACTGTTTTAAAGCATTAACCAAAGCCATTAAACCATCATGCATCACTATGCATCAAAACCACATTTATCAACATCAAACCAAGGATCTCTTACCTTGAGCATCCTTCAACACATGGCTTTCTAAACCAGCATTAATCATGCTAAAGCATGCTTTCAAAATAGAATTTAAACATGCAAATTAAACACATTGCATCCAACCATCCCATGGTTCATCAAAGAGAGAGTTTCTCCGAAAACTTACTCTTGAGCTTAGTTAAGTTGCTTAGACTTAAACTAAGCTCCCAAAACCTTCAAACATTGGTTTCAAAGTTGAAAGCCAAACTTCACTCACCAATTCCGTTTCGCAAGCTTGCCGAAACGCCGATCAAGCCTCCAGATCAACACCACAAGGATCCAAAGATGACTCCCCTGTTTTAAACACATCAAAGCAGAGGATTAATGCATCATCATGCATTAAAATCTCCAGCCACAACACCTAAACTCGCTGCTCTCAACAAATCTAACATTTCGGCTACCAAACACAATCGAAATCACTACCAAACTCATCCACAACATTACCCAGCCAAGATCCATCACTTCTAAACATTCATAAACACCAATTAACATCCAAAAAGAGCCTAGACTCGTCCTTATACCTCCAGCTATAACAGAACACCAAGATCACCCCAAAACCACCATTTTCACAAGTAAAACTTAGGAAAATCAACCTATTCGGGATTGCATTGATTAGACCTCAATTACACATCATTAAACATCCAAAATACTTTAAAAAGACATCTCAAAACAGAGCCCAAACATTCATTACGAATTTCTTCAAGACTAAATCCAAATCTTGAGTTTTAAGCCAAAATCAAGATCACAACATCAAAACCTTTTATAAAACTTAATTTAAGGATTGAGAACTTGGGAATTTCAGTAAAGAACTGAGTATTTAGAGGAGAAGGACATCCTTACCTCTAAATGTAGATTTCTCCTTGATTTGAGCAAAAATCCTTGAAAATCCAATGAGCAAATGAAGAGGATTTGATGTAGAAAGGATTAGGAATCTTTTGATGATTGAAAACTCATCATTTAGTGTGAAAATCAAAAGGAATGTTGCTGTGGAAATGTTTTTGGCTGAGGAAATTTTGAGAGAAAATGAGATGAGAAAATTTTAACAAAAGTTAGTTTTGAAAACTAAAATATGGTTTCCCTCTTTTCTTTTAATTAATTAAACATTAAATGAGTCATTAAAATTAAGAAAAATCTGGAGAAATCCTTACTTGGGTAAATTAGCTCCTTAAAGATTCAAAGTTTCAATCCTTACAAAACAGTCACCACTAAACTTTTCAAAAATTACATTTTAGTCACTAATTCAAAATGTCACACTTCCGAACCTTATTTTGCAAAATTGATTCCACCACTCTCTTATATATATTAAAAGAGGATTTTTAGATATTTTTCCATATTTTTAATGCATCCCGAACTAGGCTTTCCCTAAAACCACCTTTTATATTCGAACCAAAAATCAGACCGGTCCGGTTCAGACCCTAAACTTCCTAGCCCAAAATTGGGGTGTTACAACTCCCCCCCCCCCTTAAGAAATTTCGTCCTCGAAATTTACCTGGAGGAAAAAGGTATGGGAACTGCTTCAATATGTCATCATTCCTTTCCCATGTGGCTTCCTTAGCACCACGATGCTTCCACAACACCTTTACCAACTCAATGGTCTTGCCTCGAAGAACTTTACTGTCTGAATCCAGAATTTCAACCGGCTCCTCATCATAGGTCAAGTCTGGATTCAACTCCACTCCCTCCACATGCATAACTTGCGAAGGATCAGATCTATACCTCCGAAGCATAGAAACATGAAACACATCATGAATCTTTTCCAACTCACGCGGTAACTCAGCTTGTACGCAACAGGACCCACACGCTCAATCACCTCGTATGGTCCAATGTACCTAGGTCTCAACTTACCCTTTCGACCAAACCTCATCATCTTTTTCCAAGGCGAAACTTTCAAAAACACACGGTCACCTACCACATACTCAATCTCCTTACGCTTCAAATCCGCGTAAGACTTCTGTCGATCAGAAGCTGCCTTCAGTCGCTCACAAATGAGCTTCACCTTCTCAGTGGTTCCTTTCAACAAAGTTGGCATTGAAACCAACTTCTGGCCTGTTTCAGCCCAACAAAGAGGAGTCTTGCACTTCCTCCCGTACAAGGCTTCATAAGGTGCCATTTGAATACTTGCCTGGTAGCTATTGTTATAAGCAAACTCCACCAACGGCAAATGCTTCTCCCAAGAACCCTGAAACTCAATCACACAGCACCTCAACATATCTTCCAACACTTGGATAACACGCTCAGACTGTCCATCCGACTGTGGATGATAAGAAGTACTGAAATTCAGCTGTGTACCCAACGTTTGATGCAAACACTGCCAGAAACGCGATGTAAACCTCGGATCTCTATCTGACACGATCGACTTTGGCACACCATGCAGCCGCACAATCTCAGCAATGTACAGCTCTGCAAGCTTGTCCAAAGTGTACATAGTATGCACGGGCAAGAAATGCGCACACTTCGTCAGGCGATCCACAATCACCCACACCGAATTCTTCTTCGATGGCGACAAGGGCAAACCAGACACAAAGTCCATGGTAATCCTTTCCCACTTCCACTCAGGAATCCTCAACGGTTGCAACAACCCAGAAGGAAACTGATGCTCAGCTTTAACTCGCTGACAAACCATGCACTTGCTCACATACTCGGCAACATCTTTCTTTAAACCCACCCAGTAGTACTCATCACGAAGATCACGATACATCTTAGTACTACCAGGGTGCATAGCAAAAGGACTACTATGAGCTTCAGTCAGAATAGCACGCCTCAACTCAGCATCATTGGGCACTACTATCCGACTCCCAAAACACAATACCCCATCATCATTAAAGCAGAAATCCGATGGCCTATCCTCAGCAATATCCTGAACATGTGGCACTAACGAATCATCCAACAGTTGCTTATCCTTTATCAACTGAACCAAGGATGGTTTCACCTGCAACTCAGCCACAAGACCACCATCACGCGAAATGCTCAAACTGGCAAACATAGCCCAAAACTCTAGTGCCACCTTTCTACTCAAGGCATCAGCTACGACATTAGCTTTTCCCGGATGATACTCGATCGTCAGATCGTAATCTTTAAGCAAATCCACCCAACGTCGTTGCCTAAGATTCAACTCCTTCTGAGACATCAGATACTTCAAACTCTTGTGATCCGTGTACACAGTACACTTCTCACCATACAGGTAATGTCTCCAAATTTTCAAGGCAAAAACCACCGCAGCCAATTCAATGTCATGCGTATGATAATTGCGCCCATGCACCTTCAACTGGAGCGATGCTTAAGCCACCACCTTACCCTCTTGCATCAACACACATCCCAAACCAACATAGGACGCATCACTATACACCATAAACTCTTTCCCTGATTCAGGTTGAACCAAGATAGGAGCTTCCGTCAAAGCTGCCTTTAGCTTCTCAAAAGCCTACTGTCTCGCTTCCGTCCACTCATACTTAACATCCTTCACCTTCAACTGGTAGTACCCTGACCTTAAGTCAATCTTAGAGAACACAGCCGCTCCCCGAAATTGATCAAAAAGATCATCAATCCTCGGCAATGGATACCGATTCTTTATAGTCAACTTGTTCAACTGACGGTAATCGATGCACATTCTCATAGTGCCATCCTTTTTCTTCACAAACAAGACCGGTGCACCCCAAGGTGACACACTCGGTCGAATGAAACCACGATCAAGCAACTCCTGAAGTTGCGTCTTCAGCTCTTTCAACTCCTTAGGTGCCATTCGATAAGGAGTAATGGAAACTGGAGTTGTGTTTTCATACAGCTCAATTCCAAACTCCACTTCATGATTAGGAGGCAACCCAAGCAACTCCTCCGGAAACACACCAGGAAACTCTCGCACAGTCCTGATATCCTGTACTCACAAATCTTTAGAGCTAGGATTCATCACAAAGGCTAGGTAGGCTCCACAACCTTGCCTCAGCATCCGACTCGCCTCCAATGTAGACACCACATTGGCAAGAAACTTCACATTCTAACCAACCACCACTACCTCATAATCATCCGCAAGCTTCAGCGAAACTCGCTTATTCTCAAAATCCACCACAGCTCGATGCTCAACAAGCCAATCCATACCCAGGATTACATCAAAGCCATAGAAAGGCAATTCCATAAGATCAACATGAAAAACATGATCTTGAACAACCAAGGAACATCTTCTATATAACTTTCGCGTCACAACAGTCTCACCAAAGGAACTAGTTACACGCATACCAACATCCAAAGACTCAACAAGCAAACCAAGCAATTGAGCATGTTCACGCAATATGTATGAGTGTGTAGATCCAGAATCAATCAAGGAAAGTAATGAAAAGGATTGCAAAGTGAAGGTACCTGCGATCACATCCGTGTCATTCCTCCCCTCACGCTGTGCATACACTCGAGCATGGCCTCCACCCTCAGGTTGGACAGCCACCACATGCTCCACATTCCTTCCACCATCCTCTCTACGCTGGAAGTTACCATAGTCGTGCCAACGACTTCTCTGTGGTGCAACAACTCCAGGAGCACGTCCCTGACCACCACCGGCCAACAAAGGACACTCCCTCCTCATGTGGTCCGCCGAACCACAATTCCAGCACGAATTACCAGCTACAACAACAGGAGCCTGAACCTCCCTCGCTGCTCGAGGACAATCACGCCTCAAATGGCCACGCGATCCACACGCCCAGCATGTGTTCTGACGAGCTCTCGCCTGTCTCCCTGAATAGGCGCACCATGCCCTCCACCACCACGCCTAGCAGAAGACTGATACCTCTTATCTCGTCCTCTCTTGTTCCGTCCTCCACCGGAACTATACTCAGCAGCTCGCTTGCCCGAGCCAGAACCAACACTCCTGGAAGACAAACCCAGATTCTGTTCAATATCCTTCGCTCTACCAACCAGTACATCAAAATCAGTGTATTCAGCCGCAAGCATATAGGTCTTTACGTCCGTCACCAAACCATAACGGAAACGTTCACACCTTTCCATTTCATTAGGGACAAGCTCAGGTGCGTACTGACTGAGACGGACAAACTGTATCTCGTACTCAGCTACTGTCATGCTCCCTTGCGTCAAAGACAAGAATTCTCTTTTCTTTTCACCCAGGTATCTCACACCCAGATACCTCCGCTTGAACGCGTTCAGAAAGAATGTCCAAGTCACATCAACTTCCTCCATTCCGGAGATAGCGGTCGTCCACCAGGTATACGCATCATCATGTAACAGCGATACCACACATCTTAGCTTCTGCACATCATTGCAGTTCATTTGCCCTAATATCCTCTTGGTACTTTCCAACCAAGACTCGGAACCTTCAGCAGACAAACCTCTGAACTTAGTCCCTCCCAGACTGCGCAAACGTTCCAAAGGTAGTCTAACATTGGCATCTCCCTGATGCCCAGCTCCATGAGCTCCAGCTACTGCCGCCTGAAAGGCTCCCGCAATAGCTTGTATCAGAACTATCATATCAGGAGCAGCTTGCCCCTGTCCAGCTTCAGGTCCAGCGACCCCAGCACCAGCATCAACACCAGCTCCATCACCTTTAGCACCACCACCACCAGGAGGAGGAGGTAAATCCACTACATTATCATCATTCTCCTCATTCTCATTCTGAGCCATAGCTCGCGTATTAATCCTCGTCTCTCTACGAGGTCCCATTTACTAAACAATGCACTAACACAAATGCAATAAACATAATCAGGCTCAGCAAGGTAAGTAATCTAAGCACTCAAGCTCATTTTTCAAAAAATATTCATTTCATTAGTTTTGATATGGCAATGGGTCCCTCTAACATGCTTCAACATAGCATAGCATCACAATTGCAACATACTTTACAATTTATACAACATACTTTCACTTTAAAAAGCATACCAAGCAATCGTACATATATCACCCACATAACCATTCCAGTTTACTCGAGAACTCAGCTCTGATACCACCAAATGTAACCCCCTTAGCCCGGCCTAGACGGTTGACCTGAACTACGAAGATTACACGGGGAAAACTAAAGTCAACCTTGATTAACGACCCTTTTTTTCTTTTTAAAACTTGTCTAGATGCATATTAACCCTAGCCGTACCCTTGAGAAAAGCATACATGAAAAGCACAATGATCAGAAAACGTTAAGGGACTCAATTGCACAAATTACAACATTTAGGGACCAAAATGTAAATTCTGGAAATTAAGAGAATTTAGCTGATTTTTATGTTACCATTATGAAATTAGTCATATTACATGCTTCCCTGCCAAATTTCACCTTAAACGGACTTCTCAAACTCAAGCAATTGCATATACAAAATTCAGGACTAAAACGTAAAACTTGCAAACCTTTAACCATTCAAATTAGTGCCCAACGGTCACCTGTTTCGAAACGGGGGTTGACCGTTCCAAAATGCGGGTTCGTTTCGAGACTTGTTTCGGAACAGGGCTTGACAGTGGCAAATTCGTTTCGAAACGCCCTCTACCCGTTTCGATACACGAAGGCCATTACAGGCCCCCGTTTCGAAACGGTAGTGCCCGTTCCGATACGGACTGCCCAGAAAGTGCAGATTTTGCTGGTTTATCATACAATTAATCACTCAAATACATCCCTATGACCCCCTAATCATGCCAACAAGTCTTCAAACATATAAGGAACATACTTGCATCATTAAAACACATTCATGGCATCAATTAGGAAAAACCACAAGTCTATAGGCATGCATCCTAATGCTCAAAACCAACCAATCATCAAATCACCGAAACAAGCAACATAATGGCCATTTACAAGTCCAAAACATCATAGGCATCATGCCAAACTCAGGGAGTCCAAAACATCTCCCAAAAACACAATCTAGGTTCCCATTGCCAAATACCAAAAGCTAATAATGTTGTAAAAATAGTCACCATACATGAGCTTAGCCTTTCCTTGGATTCTTAGCCTCCTTGCTTCCCTTAAAGCACTTCAATTCTCTGCATTATTGGTTCAAGAAAGAGAGCGTAAGCACAAATGCTTAGTGAGGCATGCTCTAAAGAAACAACACAATAATGCACTTTATAAAACGCCTTTCAAAAGGCCTTTAAACACATAAACATCATTTCTCATGCAACAATGCATACACAACAAGCATCTCATGCTTCATTAACATCAACATGTCATATTGGCTTCCAAGTGATAATCCATAACCATTTTCAACAAAAAACACAATCGGATACGCGGATTACAAGCGTTGTCCCATACGCTTCATACACACTACCAAACGTACAAGGTGGAGTTTATCGGTACAATCACAACCCCTCAACACCCGTGATGGAGTTTAACGGTACAATCAAAACCCCTCCACATCACTTATTGGTAGTTGTATAACATCACTAACGAGAACACGGGACACACAACAAAAGATCCACACATGGACTTTTAACCACCATTGTGATCTTAAACATCTCGTTAGTGTACTTGGATGAGTTTACGGTACAATTACAACCCCTCAACATCCAAGGCGACTTTATTCACGGTGCACCCAATCTTATAGCCGCCTAACTATATCCGATTCAAGTACTTTAAAACCAAACATCACTTGCCAATATACATCATTTATCATCAACATTCCACTGTTTTAAAGCATTAACCAAAGCCATTAAACCATCATGCATCACTATTCATCAAAACCACATTTATCAACATCAAACCAAGGATCTCTTACCTTGAGCATCCTTCAACACATGGCTTTCAAAACCAGCATTAATCATGCTAAAGCATGCTTTCAAAACAGAATTTAAACATGCAAATTAAACACATTGCATCTAACCATCCCATGGTTCATCAAAGAGAGAGTTTCTCCGAAAACTTACTCTTGAGCTTAGTTAAGTTGCTTAGACTTAAACTAAGCTCCCAAAACCTTCAAACATTGGTTTCAAAGCTGAAAGCCAAACTTCACTCACCAATTCCGTTTCGCAAGCTTGTTGAAACGCCGATCAAGCCTCCGGATCAACACCACAAGGATCCAAAGATGACTCCCCTGTTTTAAACACATCAAAGCAGAGGATTAATGCATCATCATGCATTAAAATCTCCAGCCACAACACCTAAACTCGCTGCTCTCAACAAATCTAACATTTCGGCTACCAAACACAACCGAAATCACTACCAAACTCATCCACAACATTACCCAGCCAAGATCCATCACTTCTAAACATTCATAAACACCAATTAACATCTAAAAAGAGCCTAGACTCGTCCTTATACCTCCAGCTATAACAGAACACCAAGATCACCCCAAAAACCACCATTTTCACAAGTAAAACTTAGGAAAATCAACCTATTCGAGATTGCATTGATTAGACCTCAATTACACATCATTAAACATCCAAAATACTTTAAAAAGACATCTCAAAACAGAGCCCAAACATTCATTACGAATTTCTTCAAGATTAAATCCAAATCTTGAGTTTTAAGCCAAAATCAAGATCACAACATCAAAACCTTTTATAAAACTTAATTTAAGGATTGAGAACTTGGGAATTTCAGTAAAGAACTGAGTATTTAGAGGAGAAGGACATCCTTACCTCTAAATATAGATTTCTCCTTGATTTGAGCAAAAATCCTTGAAAATCCAATGAGCAAATGAAGAGGATTTGATGTAGAAAGGATTAGGAATCTTTTGATGATTGAAAACTCAACATTTAGTGTGAAAATCAAAAGGAATGTTGCTGTGGAAATGTGTTTGGCTGAGGAAATTTTGAGAGAAAATGAGATGAGAAAATTTTAACAAAAGTTGGTTTTGAAAACTAAAATATGGTTTTCCCTCTTTTCTTTTAATTAATTAAACATTAAATGAGTCATTAAAATTAAGAAAAATCTGGAGAAATTCTTCCTTGGGTAAATTAGCTCCTTAAAGATTCAAAGTTTCAATCCTTACAAAACAGTCACCACTAAACTTTTCAAAAATTACATTTTAGTCACTAATTCGAAATGTCACACTTCCAAACCTTATTTTGGAAAATTGATTCCACCACTCTCTTATATATATTAAAAGGGGATTTTTAGATATTTTTCCATATTTTTAATGCATCCCGAACTAGGCTTTCCCTAAAACCACCTTTTATATTCGAACCAAAAATCAGACCGGTCCGGTTCAGACCCTAAACTTCCTAGCCCAAAATTGGGTGTTACACATACACTTCTAATCTTTTTAGTTCTATTATGTCTAGGAAAGCTACTTTGTTTGTAGTTATTAGTCTTTTTCCTAGGTTGGTTTGTTTTAGATGATTCACCTATTTCATGCTTCACATGACCAACATTTTTTAAAGACTCTTTGAGCTTGTTAAGCTCATCTAACACCTTTTGGTGTTCATTATTGCATTGAGAAAGAAGATTATTTAGGTCAACATTTTCATCTTGGAAGAATTTAAGTTCATCTTTCAAACCTAAAATCTTTTTCTCAAATTTTGAGTTAGCTTGAGAGAGAGAGTCATTTTTATCATTTAATTCTGAAATAATTTTCTTATTCCTAATGACCGACTCTTTGTATTTCTCGACCAAATCATCATAAACCTCCTGCAACTCATCATATGCATCATTTAATTCATCAAATGTAAAGTCAAAAGATGATGAGTTAGAGGTTACCATGGAGGAATCCTCCTCAAGTTCCATGAGGCAAAGGTTGGCCACTTCTTGTTCATCATCCTCGGATGACTCCTCATCACTCCAAGTAGCAAGCTTGGCTTTGAGCTTCTTCTTCTTCTCAAAGCCCTTCTTCTTGAGTTGAGGGCACTCCGAACGAATGTGATCGGTCTTTTTGCACTCGAAGCAAATGATTTGATCCCTCTTTTCTTCTTTGTTTTTACCCTTGAAGTCCATCTTTCTTTGAATCTTCCTTCCTCGGTTGGACCTCATGAAACGTGAGAATCTTTTGGCTATCATAGCCAATTCTTCTAAATCATCCTCCTCACTGGAAGTTCTCTCCTCAAGTAATGAAGCTTTGAGAGCCACTCCCATTTTCTTCTTCTTTTCCACCTCTAGCTTCTCCACTCTTTTCTCTTCCTTCTTCTTTTCTTCTTCCCTTCCTTGCTTCATAATTTCATGAGTAAGGAGAGAACCCACTAGCTCATCAAGTTTTAGAGTCTTCAAGTTTTTGGCCTCGATGATGGCGGTTCTCTTCCCATCCCAAGATTCAGGAAGTGAGTAGAGTAGCTTCCGGACAAGTTTATCTTCTGGGATAGTCTCTCCAAAGCCCTTAAGCCTGTTGACGATGGTTGAGAAGCGATCGAACATCTTTGACACCGTTTCGTCGGACTCCATCTTGAAATTCTCATAACTAAGATTGAGAATTCCAATCTTGGTCTCCTTCACATCATTGGTTCCTTCATAGGTGGTCTCTAGAGTATTCCACACTTTCTTGGCACTTTAAATGGAGGAGACTTTGGAGTAGATATCGGGACCGAAAGAACAAAAGAGCATGTGTTGAGCTTTGTCATTTATTTGGATCTTCTTTCTCTCATCTTCACTCATCTCCATCTTCTTTTTTTAGAACAATCTTTCCATCATCATCTCTCTTCATTGGAATGTAGGGACCATCTTCAATGACATCCCAAACCAAGTAATTGTTGGACTTGATGAAGAGGCGCATCCGGTTCTTCCAAAATGGATAGTTGTCACCATTGAAGAATGACAGTTTTGTAGTGGATTGAGACTCGTACATGCTAGATCCGGAGGTAGATGCCATATCTTGATTTTTGGAAGATCACACTCTTCCTAAGAACTCCTCTTGTGGTTGTTAATCCTTCAAAGAGGTAGGCTCTGATACCAATTGTTGAGTGGATCGATAGATTGATCAAAACCAAGAGGGGGTGAATTGGAATTTTAAAACTTTGTTGGAGTGAAAGGATAGCTAAAATTGAAGAACAAAGGATTTTAGAGTGGTTCAAGTTCCAAATGAACTCTACATCCACTACCTTATCTACCACTAAGGATTTGCAACAATTCATTAATTTGTTCTTCCACTTTTCAAGGCTTAGGAGGTAACCTTTACACAACCGGTCAAATTTTCTACCCAAAATTTGACCAAACCCTCACAAATAAACAAAGAAGAAATTGGACAAGAAATATATCTCTCAAATACAATATTGTCCCTTGAAGTACAACACTCAACCCAAATTTGAAGATAGAATAAGAATTGAATACAACTCAATTTGGGGTTTACAAGAAATTGGAAAATAGGCACACTTGAGGTTGGATTTTTGCTTGGATGTTTATCTTTGATGCAATAGTTGTTGATGGTCTTCTATGAGCTTCAATTTATACCTTCTCTATCAATTCTAGCCGTTTGGGTGGTTAGGGTATTGATTATAGCCGTTGGGACCCTCTCTTTCAACCATAAATGCACTTCTGCAGCTATCCGTATCGGTACACGGGGAGCCGTATCGATACCTGTCTCAAAATAGAAAGAGTCGTTGCACATAATAAAGAGGGTGTATCGAAACGCACGTAAGCGTATCGGTACGGGACATGGACCGTATCGAAACGGATAAGACCGTTTCGATACCTTTTTCTCAACTTAGCTCACTGGAAGTCTCCGTTTCGATACGGGGGTACACCGTATCGATACGAGACAACTGCCACTTTAAATGTTAGTTACCTAACGACTGACACCAATGGTCGAAAACATTTAAAACACTTCGAATTAAAAATTCAGGTAAAACCGTATCGATACGGGTTAAGCCGTATCGGTACACCATTCAAACTCCTTCAGTTTTTGCAGAGGGGCGTATCGATACAGATTGAATCTGTTTCGATACGCTGCTTTGATACGGTTAAGAGCGTATCGAAACGCGTCTTTCCAGTAGCCAACTTTGTAAAAAAGGTATCGATACGGATGGAAGCGTATCGATACACTTGGACGATTTTCAATACTTTGGCCTTGGAACACTTAGAAAATATTTGGAGTTTGAGTTTTTCAAATCAGTTTAAAGTGTTGGTGATTTATAAATTATTAAAGGGAGTTAGAAATCAATTTCAAGTTTTCAATTTAATCCTTAACAACTTTAATTATATCAAAATTAAACGTAGGATTTACAGGGTTGTTCGGGAAAAGTTGACTTTTGGGTCAAAGTCAATGCTGACCTTAGCGGTCAAAGTCAATGCTGAAGTCACTGGTTGACCGGATTGACTCACTGGGTTGACTCGGTCAACGGGTTAAACTCAGGTCGGTTCGGGTCAACTTGGGTCGGGTTTACCAACTGGCCCACACCGATTTGGTTTGGACCAGTTCGGGCAGCTCGATCGGCAGGTCAAGCCGGGTCTGGGCCGGCCAGTTCAATGACCACCGTCAGGGCGGCTGGGAATCGCCCCCAGACGGCGCGTGAAGCCCACGCGCGGCCCAAAACAACCGTAACATCATCGGAATAAGCAGAACTTGACGACAAACCCACGAATCATCACTATAAACCTAGATTCAAGCCGGAATCTTGCTGGTTCTTACCAAATCGAGAGTAAACGGCGCATGGACGATGAAGCTTCGATAATGGCTTGAAAGACGGCAGATGGACCCTTTGATGGCTGGGTTTTGTTCGGCCTGCAACGTGGATCTCGCTCGTTGCGACGACACGACAAACGAACGTCGATCAACGCTGAAAACGTCGAACAACAGGGGTGACGCGGGTTTGGGTCACAGTCGAACCTTCGATCGGCTTCCCATGACGCACGACGAGGAATCGAGGTGAGTGGCGGTGATAGTTGGGCTCAGGGTGCGACGGCCATCACGCCGGTGGCGGTAGTGGCGGCCACGAGGCAACGTTGAAGGCGGATCGAGGGGCAGTCGATGATGAGAGGTGAGGGGGTAGATGAAGAGTCGGTCTGAGTTTCTTGTGAGAGAAGACCGAATTAAATGCTATAGTGGTGATGGTTGGGATATTATGGGTTATTACTATTATTTTATATTTAATACCTATAGCAAATATAATAAAAAAGAGTATATAGAGCTTATTACCAAGAGCTTCTATAGTTAAGAGGGTTGGGTCCTTGGTTTAAAAGCTTTGGGAGTTGTGGGTTTGAATCCCACAATTAACAATTCACCTTTTTTTAAAGCCTTCAATAAACGTTAAAGAAACTTTAGGGGTGTTACAAGGTTGTCAAGGTTTCCTCCTAAACCTTAAAAGGGGAAGAATTTCTAGTGAAATTTGTTTGAAAATTTTTAGTAGGAGCTAAGGTAGTGGATGTAGAGCTTGTTAGAAGTTTGAACCACTATAAATCTTGTCTATTTGTCTATCTTTTGCTTCCACTAAAAACACCCAAAAATCAATCTTCTCCACACTTGGCAAGCAATTCGGTTGAAGGATATCGAACCTAACAATTTTAAACCCATTAGGAGTAAATTTCCCCTTCCTCTGCCCTAGGTAGAAATTGTTTAAAAGGAATAAGCTTAACATTACAACTCTTTATCATGACCAAAAATAAAACTAGTATTTATTACTATTTCTAAATTATAGGTTTTTCAATATATTATTATTAATAATAAACAATATCTAAATTTTGTTTTTTTTTTCATAAATTTCAATTATAATCTTAATCTTACTTAGAGAAAAAGGAACAAAGATAAACAGCTTGATTAACCGGTCAAATGTACTTGCTCAATAATAAACAATATCTAAATTTTGAATATTATATCTTGATGATCTTTGTTTTCTTGCGGTGATAATAGTGAAAACTTTTTTTACATTAAAATTAACCTTATCATATTTCAAAAAAGTAAATCTTGTGTCTCCTCTTATTTTTTTTTTCATTTAGATCATTCATTGGATCAACAAATATTTTTTTTTTGTCGTCACTTGAGTTTTCCTCAAAGGGTAATTTTGAGATTTTAGATTTTATAAAGAAACTGTTTATTATTTATATATATTTTATTTAATGATAAGTACATATTTATTTTAGAGAAAAAAAGTTACTACATATTTTGTCTGGTCTTTAGACAACACTTCTTTTTATCAAGGTTAAAGATTTAATTAAAGGTTTAAGGGTTTAGCTTGTAAATTTTAGAATTTAAATTTTATGGGTAGAAAATAGTGTTTAGAAATTAAAATTTTAAATTTAATTTTTTAGAGAGGGCATATATGAACTTGTGTACTTTTTAAAGAAAAGAAAGATAAATATTCTTTCAACGAACGAAAAAAAAAAGAAAAAACTAAAAACAAACCATGAAAAAAATAAGTGGGAATTAATAAAAAAAAGGTGGGAAGATAAATGTCAAAACGGCGCCGTAACGACAACTCATGTATTTAATTAAGCTATTAATATTAGGGAAAACTACACCAGTGACCACCGAAGATATTGGGATACCTATTTGAACCACCGAACTAAAAAAACGTCAATCACACCACCAAACTTATTAAATCAACCTATTTTGACCACCGCCGTTAAAAAATTAACGGAGGGGTGACGAAAGTGCCACGTGGCAGTTAACAGGACATTTTTAAAATTACATGTTTAGTCATGTTATTCCAAGATGAAAATGTTGACCTAAATAATCTTCTTTCTCAATGCAATAATGAACACCAAAAGGTGTTAGATGAGCTTAACAAGCTCAAAGAGTCTTTAAAAAATGTTGGTCATGTGAAACATGAAATAGGTGAATCATCTAAAACAAACCAACCTAGGAAAAAGACTAATAACTACAAACAAAGTAGCTTTCCTAGACATAATAGAACTAAAAAGATTAGAAGTGTATGTGTAACACCCAATTAGTGACACGTGTCACCACCTGGTTAAAGGAAATTTAAAGAAGAAAATGAAGATGGCATTATGGTGGTTCGAACTTGGGACCAAAACCCCCAAGCTTTAACCATTGAACCAAACTGCTCTTAGTGTTATTATTTTCACCCTTTATATACATATCTTATGAAAAAGAAAAAATATTATCACCCAAACAGCACAACATTGCGGTTCAACTACTAACTGCTTTCCACATTGCTGCTGCCAATGGGAATGCACAGGCACTCCAAGTATAGTTCCTTTATAATTTAATCAATGCAAGCTTTAAGATGTTAATTACCTTTGACATCGTCCTTTCTATTGTTCTTATAGGTACTTCTACTGGAAGATCCAGATGGAATCAACTACAAAACTATAATGAAGGAGACCCCATTATTTTTTGCTGTGAAGAATGATCATATGGAATGTGCTGAGCTTCTGCAGCGCTGGGGAGCAAACAGTGAAGTTCTCAACTTACGGTTGCAAACCTTACTTTAACATCTTGATTGTTTACAATATTTCAGTTGCCACTGAAATTTAACTTCAAAAACTAACATTAGTTACCTTCGTGTTCTGCAGTAGAGAGAGGCCAATCGACATGGCAAAGTCACAGGACATGCGTTTCATACTAAACGCAACTTGTTTTACACTCAGTAAGTTATATTTGTACTAGTAATCCCTACTTTGTTTCATCCAATCTCATGATATTCGAATGTGCAGAGCATCGGAGTTCCCCAGTTGAACAGAAATATATTGGTTTCCAAGGTGAAGAAGTTATTTTTGATACATGTGAAACTCTTCTTACCATGGCAGATGAAGGCAGCCATACTGAAAGGTGAAGCTTTTAAAAAAACTTCCCTAACATCCAACACACTGCCAAATTCTCTCCCTATGCGTTGTTTGAGTATGTTGGATTTTGTTTTATTTCTGAATTTTCTACTGCCTGTGTTTTGCAGAACCAACACAAAAGTAAAAACAGAGATCTGTAAGTACTTTGAATCTGTAGGATGTGCCAGAGGATCCAAGTGCTTTTATGATCATGGTAAAGAGGAGCTACGACAGGCGAAACAGGGAATGCATCTTGGCAACCGGTGATGTTGTGGACAAGCTGTTTGGGTGATAATATTTTTTCTTTTTCATAAGATATGTATATAAAGGGTGAAAATAATAACACTAAGAGCAGTTTGGTTCAATTGTTAAAGCTTGGGGGTTTTATCCCCTTGGTCCCAAGTTCAAACCACCATAATGCCATCTTCATTTTCTTCTTTAAATTTCCTTTAACCAGGTGGTGACACGTGTCACCACCTGATTAGAGGAAAAAATATATTAAATATTAAACAAAATAAATTAAATTAATCCCCAATTGGGTGATGACACGTGTCATAATTTGATTGGTTGATTAATTTTTATTTAATTAAAATAAAATTAGGATCAAATTGATTTAATAAGTAAATAACAGGGACTAAACATGTAATTTTAAAAATGTCCTGTTAACTGCCACGTGGCACTTCCGTCACCCCTCCGTTAATTTTTTAACGGCGGTGGTCAAAATAGGTTGATTTAATAAGTTTGGTGGTGTGATTGACGTTTTTTTTAGTTCGGTGGTTCAAATAGGTATCCTCAATATCTTCGATGGTCACTGGTGTAGTTTTCCCTTAATATTAATACATTTGATGTTTGGGAAAATATTTCATGCACAATGCGGTGGAAATTAAAAAAAAATTATACAAGTATTTTAGTTTTAGAGTTTAGGAATTTAATTTAGGGGCTATGATTATTCAAGGTTTGTGGTTAGAAATTAGTGATCGGTTAGAATTTAGGGGTCATATGTTAGTTCAGGGTAATATTGTTAGTGATTTAGAGTTTATCCTATAAACTCTAAATTCTAACAGTAACCCTTAAATTTTAAACCTCTAAATTTAAATCTTAAATTGAATGTCCACACCCTAAAACTAAGACACTTGTAGAAATTTTGTGTTTTCACTGCTGGTGCATTGTATAATTATCCTTATATTAAATATAGTTTTTAGAATAAGTAGTCTCTTATTTTTCTCTTTTTTATTTATGAAAAAACACTTTTAATTTGAATAACTGCCTTAATTTAGAATCGTTACATGTTTGTTTCCTAATTAATTACCAACGCCCACCAAACTCTTTTTTAGGATATCTATATTTTGATTTGATTCCTAGTTAATTCCAAAATATTTCATTTGTATTATGATTATATCACATTTATCTCTATTATCTAAACTAGAACTTTACATATAATGTGAGTTAAAGAATATGTATTTCATTCTATAAATCATATACTATATGACAACAAGTTAAGTCAACCATTTCTAGTGTTTTCTCCCCTCCCCTATTAAGAGCAAATGTTTTCTCCTCTCTCTTAGATATGAATTGTACAAAAAAAAAAAAACAAGTTACGTGGTTAGGTGGATAGTCTCGGAACATGAATACAAGGACATAATTAAAGAAAGTACAAGAGAGATTCATGTCTCTATTTTTCTGGTTTAAACAATTTAGGTCCTTATACGTTTAAATATTAAATAAATTAAACCTTGTTTTTCTTTAAAATTTTGAGTTTAAATTCTTATTCATTGTTTATTTAGGGGCGGAGCCATAAATTTTAAATTATGGGTGAGAATTTTGAATTTTGAATGTTAAATTATATTTTATTTAAAGCAGATAGAGTCAAATATTGGGATCAATTTTCTTTAAATGGTCCTAATTATTTTTTAAATCAATGTTAATTTCTTTTTATAATTGTGTCAATTTCAATTTTATATATTTTTCATATAAAATACATGAAAAAAATTCTCACATTCCCTCAATTGCGTCCGTCCATGCTTATATTTTTAAAGTTTAGTAATTTGACCCCTTATGATGCTTGAACCTTGGTCTATCTTTGCATGATTATTATATCTAATTGTCGTATATTCAAGCGAAAAAAAAATGTCAATTTTAGTTGGATTATAAAAAAAGCACATTTTTCAAAACGTTTAATTGAAAAATAAAACTAAATTCATTTAAATTTTAAAATCATCTTTCTTAGAGTGAGAGTCAATCCTAGAAAGGAGCATGCGAGCTACACTTGAATCACATAACGCTTCGAAAGGAGCATGCGGTTTACACTTAAATAGACATCTACATGGGTAGGGTTGTAAAAACAAGTCAGGACCTGAAAGCCTGTCTGAAACCTGCTCGAGTCAGAATTTGATTTGACCCGAGAATTCGATGATCCGAACTCGAATTGTAACTGACTGTTGCTGACCCGAACTCGAGTTGAATCTGTTACTGTAGCAACCGAACCCGATCTGCGTCCGACTGAAAACGACTCGAACCCGAATATGACCTGTTAATTTTGACCTGAAACCCGACCTGCATCCGACTGAAACGAACCCGAACCCGAGACCGACCTGGCAAATTACCTGATATTATCCGACTGAATCGACCCGAGATCCGATTTTACCCGACCTGTTTTGAACCCGACCTGTTAATGGACCCGACCTGTTTTGAACCTGAACTGTTGTTGACCTGAACTAAATGTAGACCTGGCTAAAAAAGTCAAATAATTTAAAGTGTAAATTGTTCATTAAAACTTAATAATTTTTTAATAGATTATGTTAATTTCATTACTTAGAAATTTTTTATCTTCCATTATACTTAAAAATTTGTCTTAATTTGTAACTACATTATGTATAATAAAATTATATACTTAGAAATTTGTTTAAGTATAAAAATATATATTATGTATAATAAAATTATATACTTAAAAGATTTGTCTTAATTTTTACTAAGTATATAGTAATATATAGTTAATATAATATATTAAACTTATTATGTTTTATTATATAATATATATTATGTTAACTTTATTATGTTCATAAACTTATTATGCTTTAATTAGTATAAGAAAATTAACATAAATATAAAATATAAGTTAGTATTATGTTTAACATAAAGTTAACGTTATTATACTTATATAACATGTGAAACAATTGTCTTTCAATTGATTAATCTGGATATAGTTTGTTACTCAAACTGGTTAACTACTCTATTTTGTTAACTTAATCGGGTTAACTTCTTAAATTTGTTAACTTAAGCTGGATAACTAACTTAAATTAATCTGGACAACATCTTTAATTTGTTAACTTAAATTTTTTTAATTCAATTTGTTAACTTAAATATTTTGTTAACTTCATTATTTGTGATTCAGTTAAAAAAAACAAGATAATTGAACATAATACAAAAAATGTTAACTTATAATTGAATATAAGATAAGTTAATTACAAAAAGAATACAAACTTTAGGATAACAAACTTACAAACAGAATACAAGCTTACAAAATGAAAAGTATTTTTGCTCTCAGATCTTATAGCAAAGTCTAAAGACTTTGCTACCAAAAATATCTTCATCGAGCTACAAAATAAAGCTACCAACAAGTTCTAATTATGGGTAACTTAGCTATGCAAGCTAAGAAACCAACAAAATTAAAACAAGGGCAACAAAATTAAACCAACAAAATAACACTACTTAGTACCCAGCAACCAGCAACCAACAACCAGCAAGGCAGCAACCAGCTTCCAGCAACCAGCATCAAGCAACCAGCAATGAACATCAACCAGCATCAAGCAACCTGCAATGAACAGCAACCAACAATAAACAACACTAAATGATAAAAAAAATAAAGTATAAGAAAAGGTAAAATACAACACAAGTAAATAAAGAAACTAAAAGATAAGAAATTAAAACTTACATTTAAATCAGCAACCAACAATCAACACAGCAACCAGCAATAAAAAACAAGACCAAGTCCAGCAACATCAAGTAAATAACAACAACAAAAACTAAAATAAAAAAAACAGATAACAATATTAGATTAAGAAACAGAAACAAAACAAAATAAAAAAACAAAAACAAAAACACAAAGAGAGAGAAGAATACCTTATTCAGGAATGAGATCTTTAACAGCAACATCAGATAGAGAAGATTCATTCACAACAGAGAGATATTCATCATCTTTATCCTCAGGTTCAAAACCATACAACCAATTACGGGTTGTAACAAAAATCTCAACATTTTTGGGCAAAACTTTAGCCCTCAACTTGTTCAAAATCTGACCCCCATGCTAAAAGACGATTTGGAAGCAACAGAAGTTATTGGAATGGCTAAAACATCTCTAGCCATGAGTTAAAAAGTAGGAAAAGAAACAGATTGTGACTTCCAATAATCTAAGATATCAAACTCAGAATCATCAGAACGAGGGAGAATGGGCAAAGATATGTAAGAGTCAACATCAGATTTACCACTCCTAGAAGCAGCCAAATTTGCATCAAAGTTCTACAATAAAATAGATAATGAATTAGAAAATTGTAAGTTAAAAAAAATAAAAGTGAAAACAGTAGCTAAAATAACACTGACCTGAAACAGATTTGACTTTTTGAAGGTCCGAGGCCGATTCGAACTGGACACACTTGTACTTTGAGATGAATTGCATTGGACATAAGAATTAGAAGAAGATGAAGAACAAAGAATAGTTCTAGAATAATAGATATACAAACTAACAAATTCATTGTAAACAAGACTAACCCTCCTCTCAACCTCATCCTCAACATAGAGGACACCATACAACTCTTTCAGAAGTTGCAACTTATAACGAGGATCAAGCAAAACAGCAAAAGACAGAATAGTAGAGTGTTCATACCAGTAATTCTCAGATAACTCAAGCACATGTCTTTTCATTGCAGAAATTCCATCACAAGGATCATTGTGAGCATCACACAAAAGTTTCTCAATAGCTACAACATTAGCCAAATATAAATTAGAAGTAGGATACTTGGATCCTGAGAACAGAGTAGTAATCTCATAGAAAGGCTCAAGAAAATCACAGATCAATGAAGCAGTTTCCCACTCATCCTCTAATATAATATCCATATCATTCTCTCTATTTACAAACAAATTGATAGCTAACTTAGCATCAATAGCCCTACGTAGCATCAAATAAGTGGAGTTCCACCTAGTAGGAACATCCAATACTAACTTACCAGAAAAATCAGAACCACAATCTCTAACAGTAGAATCAAAACCACATAGTCTAGAATCAGAAGAGTCAATAAATTTAACAATTTCACGCAACTTAACAACAGAAGAATTAATTACCTTCAACCCTTTTTGAACTATCAAGTTCAGAATATGGGCAGCACATCTAATGTGAAAGTACTTACCATTGCAAGGAAGGGGAGATATGGCATGCAAATCGTCTTTAAAACGCTTAACCATTCTCTCATTTGCAGAAGCATTATCAAGGGTTATAGTAAAAACTTTCCTCTCAAGACCCCACTCACATATCAACTTTTTAACAAATTTATAAATAGACTCACCATCATGGCGTGGGGGGAACGACGAAAGTTTAGAATTTTTGACTGAAGTTTCCAATTATTATCAATATACTGTGCAGTCAGAGCAAAATATGAACGTGAAGTGCAAGCAGACCAATCATCACATGTAAAATAGATTCGACTTGAAACAGAATGCATGGAATCAAGTAACAACTTCTTATGCTTCTCATGCTTTAACATGCAATGCTTAGTAACAGTATACCTAGAGATATCCTTGACATTAGAATTAAGATAACGATGCAAAATCCTAAGTTTATCATGCTCAACCATGCTCAATGCATATCCATGACACAAAATAGCTTCAGCCAACAAATCACAGTAAGTTTTCTGATCAAAAGAACTTCCTAAACAACTACTGGGATTAGATACAAGGAAGTCCTTGTAGGCTTGGCATTTTTTAGTATGTCTTTTAGGGTTAGAGGTACCAATATAAGAATCAGCTTTATACCTTTTTGATTTGCAATACTTACATTCAGCAAAGAAACCATCCTGCTCCTTAACGAAGCAATAATGATCCCAAACAAGAGAAGTTCTTCTCTCAAACTCTGTTGATGAAGCTGTTGAAGCCCTCCTTCTAGAGGAGGGAACAACAGTAGAGGCTTGGTCATTATCATCCGCTTCAAACAAAACATAAACAAAATGAATTAGTGATTGATCAAATAATAACAATGAACTTCTGAAAATAAAAAAGCTAAAAGAGTATACCTCTTTGAACGGGAAACTCCAACTCATAAGAAATATCATCCATAGGCATAGCTGTGCTAAATGAATAAAACAAAAAACTGTGAAATCCCAGAAATGAATCAAACAACAAAAAATACAATTATAGAATACATGCCAAAGAATCCAGAAACATTAAGACAAACATAAAAACATAAATATATCCAGAACAAAATAGAAACATTAAACCAGACAAACAAAATAGTTTCAGTTTAATCCTTGTACGTGGCGTTGTTTACACCAAACCACATGGTCCTTTAAAAACCCCCCTTTGGCACCAGTAGCCCCGCAGGTCTGGTAGTCCAGCCTAAATACTCGGATTAAACCAAGGAAACCCTAGCATGCATACTAAATCAACAACACATAAACAGAAACCAAAAGAAAAGGCAAACAAAGTAGACATGCAACCAAAAGAATCAAACAGAAATATATCCAGAAACATATACATAACAAAATCCAGAAACATAAACAGAAACTTTAAAACATATACATAACAAAATCCAGAAACATTAAGACAAACATAAAAACATAAATATATCCAGAACAAAACATAAATATACCAACAACACATAAACATAAACCAAATGAAAAAGCATGCATATCAAACAGAAAGATACCAACAACACATAAACATAAATATACCAACAACCAGAAGTTAGGATTTTTAGAAATATGCCAACAACTGAAAAGGCAGAGAAGATCGGCTCCCAGAAAAAAAACATGCATATCAAACAGAAACAAAGTTAGCATAAATCACAGTATAAAAAATTAAAAAATTAAAAATAAAATAAAAATAAAAAAGAACATATGAGAAAAAAACTTACCAAATCCGAGAAGATTAAGGCTTTCAGGGTTCTCAGAAGTCAGAAGAATGAGAAGGGATGTTAGGGATCTCAGAATTCAGAAGAAGGAGAAGGGATGTTAGGGATCTCAGAAGTCAGAAGAAGGAGAATGAATATTAGGGTTCTCAGAAGTCAGAAGAAGGAGAAGGGATGTTAGGGTTTTCTGAAGAAGATGAAAAGATTTTTGAATACGAATCAATTTTGGGGATAAAGGTTTATGGTTGATGGATTAGGGATTATGGTTTATGGTTTATTGTTTAGGGTATATAGGGTTAGGGTATCGACTGATTTGGGGTTTAGGGTAAAACAGATTTGATTTGGGGATTAGGGTTTTGAAGGATTGAAAAGGGGAAAGTGGAAGAACATGATGATGTTCTTGAGAAAAAGTTTGGTTTTGATCGAGAGGAAACATGTTTAGATTGAAGTAGGATGTTTGTATAGGATCTGGAATGATTTTGGGGAAGAACAGTGAAGAACTTGGTGAAAAAGTTTGGTTTTGATCGAGAGGAAACATGTTTAGACTGAAGTAGGATGTTTGTATAGGATCTGGAAGGATTTTGGGGAAGAACAATGAAGAACTTGGTGAAAAAGTAAGGTTTTGATCGAGAATAGATAGGAAATCTGGGAGAAATTGTGTTTTTGAGAGAGAGAGAAAACGAGGAGAAATTTCGGCAGAGTAACGCTAGGGTAAAAATGGTGTAAAGTGGCTGGGGTGAGGGTTTATTTATAGGGGTGAGCCGGGTCAAAAAGATCCGCGTGTTTTTAACGGGTTATACGGGTCTTGCTCCGCAAGCACGCATACTTTCAATTGCTTCAATTTGGTCCTGATTTTTGTGAAATTCAGCTTAAAAGTTTATTTTACATTCGATTTGGTCCTTATTTCAGTTTTAATGTTTATGGTTTGGTTTTAATTTAAGGTTTGGGGTTTTAATTTAGGGGTTAGGGTTATAATATAAGGGTTAGGGTTATAATTTAGGGGTTAGGGTTAAGGTTTAGTGCCATTGTTTCAATTATTGTTTGAATTTTGGGGTTTAGGGTTAGGGGTATTGATTTAGGGTTTAGGAAGACTTTGGGTTTATGGTTTATGTTAAAGGTTTAGGGTTTATGGGTATTAATTTATGGTTTAGGAACCCTTTGAGTTTAAGGTTCACGGTTTTGACTTTTGAATTTAGGTATCAAACCCTAAACCCTAAACCCTAACTCATAAATCCCTAAACCCTAATGTAGAACCCTAAACTCAATTAGTGTTTGAATTTTAGGGTTTAGGGTTTTATGTTAAAGGTTTAGGGTTTAATGGTATTGATTTAGGGTTTAGGAAGCCTTTGGGTTTAAGGTTTATGGTTTAGTACTATTGTTTCAATTAGTGTTTGAATTTTGGGGTTTATGGTTTTAATATTTAGGGTTTATGGTTTAGGGTTTTATGTTAAAGGTTTAGGGTTTAAGGGTATTGATTTAGGGTTTTGGAAGCCTTTGGGTTTATGGTTTAGTGCTATTGTTTCAATTAGTGTTTGAATTTAGGGGTTTGGTGTTTTAATTTTTAGGGTTTATGGGTTTATAAAGGTTTAGGGTTTATTGGTATTGATTTAGGGTTTAGGAAGCCTTTGGGTTTAGGGTTCATGGTTTAGACTTTTGAATTTAGGTATCAAACCCTAAACCCTAAACTATAAACCATGAACAATGATGATAACTCAAAACCCTAATATCAAACCCTAAACCCTAAATAGTTGAATGTGAACCATAAATCCTAAACCTTAAACCCTAAACCCCAAAACTAAAAACCATGAACAATAATAAAAACTTATAACCCATAAACCCTAATGTAGAACCCTAAACCCTAAACCCAAACTATAAACCATGAACAATAATGAAACTTATAAACCTTAAACCCTCAACCCTAAACCATAAACACTAAACCCTAAACCCTAAACCCTAAACTATAAACCCTAAATCCCAAAACTATAAACCATAAACATTAATGAAAACTTATAAACCTTAATACAGAACCCTAAACCCTAAACCCTAAACCATGAACAATAATGAAAACTTATAAACCCTAAACCATAATCCTTACACCTTAGACCCTAAACCATAACCATGAACAATAATAATAACCATAAACACTCAAATATGAACCATGTACCCTAAACCCTAAACCCTGAAGCTCTAAACCATAGACTCTAATCCATAAGCAATATTGCAATAATGAATTAATGATAACATATAAACCCTAATGCAACACCCTAAACCATAAACCCTAGAACCTTAAACCATAAACATTAAACCTTTAAACTCTAATCTAAACCATAAACAATAATGATAGCTCGTGATCCTAACGCAACACCATAAACCCTAAACCATCGAATATAAACACTAACTCTCAAACCCTAAACCCTAAATTCTAAACCATAACAATGATGATAACTTATAAACCCTAATACATCACCCTAAACCATAAACAATAATGGTAACTCATAAACCCTAATGCAACACCCTAAACCCTAAACACTCTAATATGAACCATAAACCCTCGAATATAAACCATAACTCTTAAATCATAAACCCTACACCCTAAACCATAAACCCTTAAGCTCTAAACCATAAACCCTTAAGCTCTAAACCATAAACAATAATGATAACTAGTAAGCCATATTGCAACACCCTAAAACCTCTGATATAAACCCTAACTCTCAAACCTTAAACCCTAAACCCTTAACCGATAAACCATAAACAATAATGATAACTAGTAAACCCTAATGCAACACCCTAAACCATCGGATATAAACCCTAACTCTCAAACCTTAAACCCTAATCCCTTAAGCTCTAAACCATAAACAATAATGATAACTGGTAAACCCTAATGCAACACCCTAAACCCTCGGATATAAACCCTAACTCTCAAACTTTAAACCATAAACCATTAAGCTCTAAACCATAAACAATAATGATAACTAGTAAACCCTAATGCAACACCCTAAACCCTCAGATATAAACCCTAACTCTGAAACCTTAAACCATAAACCCTAATATATACATATATATTATATGTATTCGTACATAATAATTAATATAACATATTATATATATATATTAAAACTTATAATATAACATATAAATATATACATATATATTATATGTAATCGTACATAATAATTAATATATATATATATATATTAAAACTTATAATATAACATATAAATATATGCATTCATACATATATATTATATGCATTCATACATAATAATTAATATAACATATTATATATATATTAAAACTTATAATATAACATATAAATATATACATATATATTATATGTATTCATACATAGTAATTAATATAACATATTATATATATATTAAAACTTATAATATAACATATAAATATAATTAATATAACATATAATACATATATACATATATATTATAAGTACATAGTAATTAATATAACATATAATATATATATATATATTAAAAATTATAATATAACATATAAATATAATTACTATATATATATATTAAAAGTTTAAAATTTATAAGTTATATAAGGTATATATAATATAATAATAAATAATAATTATTAATAGTTTGGGCCTTGTGCTTCGGCCTTTGCCCTTTGGGCTCATATCCACCACTCATTTATTTTAGAAGGGCTAAATATTTTGTAGCCCTTTAAATTTTAGATATTTTTCATTTAAGACTTTTAACTTTTAGTTCAATTCAATTAAGTCATTAAAACTTTATTTTTTGTCCAAATTGACTCTTATTTATTATTTGTTGTTCATTATAGTCCTAAAACTTTGTTTTTACTCGAAATTGACCATATTTCAAGTTCTTAATTTACTTTATTATTTTAAATATGAATCATTTCTGATATGTTTATTCATTTCTAGTGCCAAATTATTATTTTTAATGTGATTCCATGAAAGACGTTAAATAATTAACTCGAAATAAATATCGACTACTTGTAGAATTGTACCGAACTAACAAATAATACGAATTCAAAACCCGAATTAACCCGACCTGAAATGAAATCGACCTGAAATTACCCGACCTGAAATGAACCCGGACTGAAATGAACCTGACCTGAAGTTTACTCGAGCCCGAATTAACCTGCCAATTACCTGGTTCAGACCCGATCTGAAATGGACCCGACCTGAAATGGACCTGAACTGAAATGGACCCGACCTGCTACTGACTCGCACTCAACCCGAGTCGAGTCAAGTTTTTTTTGACTTGAATTGACCTGTATTTGATTTGACCCGACCTGACAGGACCCGACCTGATACCCATCCGATTATCTGTTTTTACAACCCTATGAGGATAACAATATACAGAGTTATAGAATGGAAGAAGAAGGGAGAAGGGTTGCTACTGTATTCGTGGACAACATTTAGCCGGCGTTACACTGGAAAGGCTTGTGGTTTGCTTTTGTGAGACATGGAAAGGTCGTGGATACCTTCATTCCAAGGAAACTTAGTAGGAATGGAAGACGATTCGGGTTTGTAAGGTTTGAAGATAAGACAAAGGGTGTGAGGGCAATGGAAAGACTAAATGGCGTCTTTCTATTAGGAAGCCGAATCTCGGTGTCTTTAGCTCATAACACCGATAGGAGACAAGAATTGAGGAAGCCGAATAATGTGAATAATAATCAGTCAAGGGAAGAACAAATCAATATAAGGAAAATGAGAGATTCGTTTGAGCAACAAAAAAACATCGTCGGGAACTCAGCAGCAAACAACAACGGGAACACAACAGAAGGACACCGAGAATGTTTGGGAAAGAGATAGAGGTGAATCCAGTAAGAAAGTTAAGGGTCACGTGAAAGAGGAAGATGAGAAAGTGTCTGGTTGGTTCAATTAAAGACAAGAGATAGATTACCAGGATAAGGCTTTGTCAGACTTGGAAAGAAATTCGAAGAAGTAAGTTACAGAAGAAGAAATCATAATCTTCTGGGAGGTCACTTTCAGACTCGGATCTTGCAGCAAGGTGGGATATGATGACCAGGGAAGCTAGTAAAAAGCTTGGGGGTGCAAATCGTAGGAGATGAAGAAGCAACGGTGAGGGATCACAAGAAAAAGAAGCGTTGAACATACCAGCATAGTTACTTGGACTATGAGTGGGGGTTGGTGATTGTATTGGGGTCCGAGGTGGTGTTGAAGTGGTTTCTACAGCCTATTTTTCGCCCTTGTGCTAGTGGCAGGAGCTAAAGGAAATTGATAGGTTCTTTTCAAGGATTGGGGATGTCCAATTAATGTATTCGAATATTCCTTTGAACGACTTGGTGGGGGATTGGCAAAGAAAGGATCGTGTTTAAAGCCTGGTGATAACATTCTGGTATTGGGTGAATTGTATGTAGCTAATGATAATTGTAGTGTGCTGATCTATGTGAATTATAGTTTGGAAACTCTGGCCAATCTTTACACCTAGGAAATCATCCGTTTGCACGGAGTTCCTATCTCAATTAGCTTCTCATGTAGGTTAGTGCAAGCATGAACTATCTTTGAGGATACTTATTTATGTTTTTGGGATCAATTCCATCCTTAAAATTTGTAGGATTTTGAACACCAATTTGCTTGTTCATTTCACACTTAAAATCTCTTTCAAAAACAAAATAGCAAGCCAATTTATATAAATGATTGAAACCATGATACTCATGATGCATCTACCAAGTGTTCGATAATCGTTCAACTTGAAAAATTACTATCATATGCAGTTATCATCATACCTAATCCAAAATTGTTGTCCAACAAGGCTTCACCCTTTATTTCCTTACTATGTAGAGCTGGTTCAGAGATTCTGAAACGATGGGAGTGTCATCATCTACCTTATATGATCTTGTTCAATTGAATTTGTCATTTGAGTCGGTTGTTCCTGCGAAATGCTGCCATCTATTAGTTAACTATGGAAATCAGATTCCATCTTTGAGGGAGTAAATCGCTTCCGAATAGCGTCGACTAAGTGGTTCCACTCAGCCAATTGTCTCCCCCTCTTCATCCACTGAAACTGTCTTTTTGTTATTCCATCCATCCGAAACGACGCCATAGTTACCCTGTGATGATCACTTGTTGAATTTCTGGTTGAGAAGAAATGTCATGGACATCATGCAGCTACCAGAATACACGGAATCTGGAGAAGCAACTCAATAGCTGATGTTTATAGCTTTGGAGTGCTGGTGCTTAAGATATGGCATCTTACTTCAGGATGCCTTAGTTAGGTACACGACTTTGAGACACGGAAAAGGCCGCTCGAGGAACTGGTTGATATTAAGCTGAACGGGGAATACCATAGTGAAAAACTTTTGAGACTGAGAATTAGGAGTTGCCTGCGCATGTTCGGACCACAAAATTAAGGCCTACCATGAGGCAGATTGTGAGCATACTGGATGGGAATGACAAAAGCCACATGGTAGAAGGGCAAAGGAAGGAGGGTGGGGAGGAATGGAAACAGAGATATGCTTGTTCTTTGTCATTGGTTAGGAGAATCCATGCTTTGGGGCTGCATTGAAACTCACCCATGTATACATCCAAAAGCCACATGGTAGAAGGGCACATGTTTTCCGCGGCAATTTTCGTTTTACTGTAACATATACTACTAAATGTAGTGTGTGTACTTCTGGATGTATCTGCCTGAACATTCAGACGGAAATGGTGTATATATGTAGTAGTATAGCTGTGGTTACAAAGTTTCTATGCCCACTGCCATGAACTCCTCATGCATGATATTGCAATATGAATCAGATGGATAGTGCTAAATTATTTCTTCAATACGGCCATCTTGAATTTGTATCATTTGAACGAGAACCGTGATGATATATATGACATGATACAACAAAAACAGTTTAACCAAGTGCTTGGGATTGGGACGTCTTAGTTATATGGAAAAAAAAATCTTAATCTGACCTCATCCAGATTATCATGCAGCGCCTTTGAGAGTTGTTACTTTCCTGAGTCCGGTATTTCTTCTTCGTCGTCATCGGTTTCAATCCCAACCCAGTTGATAAAAGCAAAGAGGAACTCTCTGAAGCTGACTTTTCCATTCTTATCCCAGTCCATTTCTTCTGCAAGTTCCCATGTGGAATTACCAAAAGAATGATTAATATAGCTGATTATAAAAACCTCTGAGAAATTTAAAGTATATTGAGTTCAAGATTTGATACTGAATCTAGTCCGGGTAACACGTGCAGGGGATCGTTCCCACGGAGAAGTTTCATTTAATGCCTTCATCATGTCTTTCTTGTTCAGTTTTCCATCACCATTCTTATCAAGAAACAAGAACAATTCAACGATAGTATCGAAAGTGGCCTCAAGCTGCTGAGAATCCATCTTCAATGTCTGTAACATTCAATTCACCATTCAAGACACTAATACCTTCTAACTCAATAACATGCTATATGTTCTCAAACAAGGAAAAGAAACATAAATAAGTTCAATGAGGGTACATTATCAGGAGAGGAGGAAGGTTTCATTAGGAGATAGATGAGACATAGCAGCGCAATAAATTCCTTAAATTGTATCCCTTCGCTCCCGTCGATGTCACATGAACGAAACAAATCCTCAACCTCCTCTTTTGTCATCCCAACTTGCAGTTCCTCCAAGCATTTGTTCAGTTCCTTGCGATCAATAGTTCCATTGGAGTCCTCATCTAGACAATGCGTAATGAGAAGGAGAGTCAATTTGTGGCAAAAACTCCAAGATAAAATGTTATAGGGAGCTTTAAGATTAAAATTGTTGCAACTAACCATACTGCTCGAATACGCCTCTGAGGTTTCTGAATCCATCACGAAACTGAGGGAACCTCAAGATAATGCTGTCAATCGATTTGAAATTAGATTGTCCTGATGAACTTCTCTTCATTTCAATCATTTTCTTTTCGAGCTTTAAATCCAGCTTCTTGTACTTGTTTGGTGAACCACAATTGCAAAGCATGCTTCCAATTCTACCGGACAGAGACTTCAGGGGAGAGAAAGGGTGACATTTGCCTTAAGATAAGATGTGAAATTTAGAGGTCAAATGCAGGCTCAACGTTGGCAATGAAGTTAATACTCCACATTTTCCGACTGAAGTGTTTCGTAGTGAAATGAACTGTACATATAACAATGAAAAATTCTCCAAACCATCCATTTTTATCTCAGCAGCATAATCTGAGAAGAAACCGATCGGAGTTCGCTCGAATATATCCTAACACATTTACAAACTGTGTTTCTATCCCTGAAATTCATTTTCACAGCATCTTATAATAAAGAATGTTTTTTTTTTTCAGTTTCATGGAAATGAGAGTCCCTTTCCAGCCAACCTATAATTCCAACAGAAATGTAGTGCAAACCAGTTGGTGCTATTTGCATACATCACCACTCAATGGAGAAGGTAAATGCAGAACTTATGCATGTTTACAGTTCGCGCCATTTTGAAACAAACATTTGACCTTTGGCTGGGCAACAGAGTTTTTCTGTCCTAATCCTGGATATATCTCTAGTTAACCATATTAATATTCACCTCGAAGATTAGCTCCACAAAATCAATCATATACATAAATCAACATTAGAAGATTTCAACTGATTTCTGAATCAGATTGATAACCAAGTTAACAAAGCCTACAAAAAAAGTTAGTTTTGAAAGATTCCATTAACTTCCATGCACTAATAATTGACAAAAACTATACATACGGAGTATTAGTATACACTGAAAAATTGCAGACTAGACTCCCAGCACAGTATTCTTGATAAAGATTAAGATCATGTCTGAAATTTAATTAAACAAAGTATCAAATTTTCTAGGAGGAAGAGAATTACTTATGAACAGATGCTAATCAAGTCCTACTAATCTTCATTCTTAACCCAGCTACAGTTGCTAAATGCAAAAATTATATCCATCAATATATAGAGATTTCTAAGACAAAAATGAAGATTCCATTTTCAGCTATATAGAACCCTAATCAGATATTAAAAAAAATCTATAAAATCTACAACACAAGTAAATATGGTTGATATGAAAAATAAAACAAAAGGCTGTAGAATAACTCAATTCCTGAGCCTCGAGTATGCATAAACAGGACATGAAAAATAAAAAAATATGGAAAAATATATAATCCAGAACATCAGTAACATTAAACTATATACGTAAACAAAATATGTCGAACAAACCAATAACGGAGAGAAAAGAACATACCCATCGAAGCTTAAGTTAATGACGATGAAATGAAAGTGGTAGTTCTTGCAAGAGATTATGAAATAGTAAAGTTCTCAAGTCAACAAGGAATGATGAAGGGAAAGCTGTAGTTTGTCCCACAAACTGAAAAGGAGGAGAAAGTGGTGAAGGAAGAGAATAAGAAAAAAAAAAAGTCACGAAGTGGATGGTAGCATAAATCAGTCTTTAACAATTAGTACATATTTTTATTCTATTGTTTCAAATATAGTAACGGTACAAAATAAAGTGTATGTATATATATATACACACGCACACACAAAGCACAAATTCATCTTTATTTCATTAACTACATAGACTTAGTGTTGGACCTGGCAAATTTGATTCGAATTCGATTACTCAAATTAATTTATCAGATCCGAGATTCAGTATAGATCCTAATATAATGTTTTAAACTTGATTCGAAACTTGAACCAAACCGAATTGAACCAAAACTAACCAGAATTCCAACTAGACCAATATGAACCCGTATCCAATTTGACCCGAATTGAAATAAACTCGGTGTGAGTGCAACTTGAATCGAAAAAATTCGAACTAAAAGTAACTCGAATTGATAGCAACCTCAACCAAAAGTAATTCAAATCGAAAACAACCAAAAAAAAAAAGAAATTGAATTTAATTTATACAACTCCGATCTGAATAAAACACCAACCCGATTTTAATTGAGTTGATGTGAATAATAATTTAGTTTCTTTGTGATAGTTAGTGAAATGATTTATGTTTTATTTTCCTTTTGTATTATACTACTAGTTAACCATTGCCTTGGTAATAGTTAGTGGTTTTGTATCATCGCCAACCCGCTTCTCACATCCGTCACATATCTCTATTTTCTCTTTAAATTTTATAAATTTTTGAGTTGGATCAGTACAAAACTCAGATCATAAACTCTAATAGACATTATAGGGTCAAGTTTAAGTTAAATTTCCATCCTTAATGATGGTTGAAGTCAATATATTAAACTACTAAGAGTTGAAATTGAGCCTAAATAATAACATTGATAAATAAAAAGACATCACTACAAAAAATGGACATATACCGATAGATAGAAAATCGTCGGTAAAACACATAAAATCCGTCGGTATATTATCTAAATCCCATCACCGACGAACAAAAGCAATATTTCAACAGAAAAACAATTGTCAGTAAAATACTAGTCGGTATATACCTACAGGGATAGAAATAACCGTAGGCATAGGTATGACTTACCCCGTAAAATTAGGGTATTTATTCCGATAGACGTCTTTTGTCGTTATAAGTTTGACTTTTACTGGCGATAAATTTTTGTCTCATGTAGATTTGTATAAAATACATATACTAATGGATTTTGTCCGTCGGTATATGTTTAATTGGTATTTATTTTTTTATTTGAAATATTAATAATTATTGATATTATTGTTATTTTTATTTAATGATATTTTTTAAAACATAAAAATTATTAATAGTATTGTAATGTTGGATAAAATTATAATAAAATTCGATTCAAACTTTAAAAGAGAAAAATATTGTTTGATATTCAAATAAAAAATAAAATTTTGATCAATAGCATAATGGAATAACACTTTTTTTCGTCATTAAGCTATAACCACCCTTGGTCCATAGTAATCTGCGCGCGAGCATCTTCCTGCCAATGAATTCACATAGTAAAGATAGGATCAAAATGAAACATAAAAAAGTAACACCATTACTGGTGTTTTCCCATTCCTGACAAGTAATATGAAACTAATTGACCCCCCAAAAAATAAAATTTAATAGCCTCACATGTAGAATTCGGCAAAGAGGTCTTTATGACTAATGTAGGCAAGAAGCTTAACTATCTATAGGAAACAAACAGATAGTTCAGAATCAATTTCAAATCACCATAAATTTAATATAAAATTGATAAGCTACCTTCTCGAGTGTCTCTTCAATGGCTTCATCACTTAATTTCTCACTTCCACCCTTCTTGAGGATATTATCACAGAATTTAGCCAAAAGCTCTGCACTTGAGCTGCCAGTAACAGTTTTGTTTCAGAATACCTCAAAAGCCTCAAAAAACTTGATAAATGATCTAACTTGGTTACTCGCTGCACTATCATTACCATGTTAGAATCAAATCATAAATTAATATGAAACTTAATACCTAAAATCTATCATGTCAAATCATCAAGAACAATGAACCGAATAAACTGAATGCGAAAGCGTACCAAAATTAATCGATAGATTGAAAACCTTGAATCTTCATGTTGAAATCTCAAATCTTTGATATTGATCTTCCAAGAAGACATGTTAGCCCTTGCCGTAAAAACTCTCTGACGGGGACAAGAGTAATACAAGTTAACCTATTTCTTGAGAACCACTACCTCTTTATATAGCTGATTTAATAAATCAACTATTAAGTATTTATAACTCTGCTCCTCTTTGAATTATAAATACATCTTATGGTATCTACACTTTTATTTCCATGACACTTTAATACCCATGACACGCCTAACATAATTGATCACTTAATTTTGTGTCATACATTATAATAACATCATACATTTTATATATGTGCCCACAATTGCATATTTTAATCCAAAAATTTCCCACTTGGGCAACATGTGTTTCCTGATAAATGTACAATCTTATTAGCTCAAAAATTTGCTATTATATAATAGGTATTCTATAACAATCTCGTCCATCAACTATATCCATATAGGATCAAAGCGGTCTTCGCCATATCAATCATGACTGGACCCATCAATGGTCACATATACAAACATATTCAAATGACATAGATCAATCACAGATGCGTAGCATGGAAAATTACATAAAATGTGAACCGAACATGTCTATTACCAACTGGTCCTCCTAAACCTTTGTGAGATCAAACTTTATTGAATCTAGAGTGTGCATAAACAAAAAGAACTTTATTTCTGCAGAAAATAATCTTAAACTATCCTTAAACTAAAGTAACCAAAATTGTGTCTAAACCGAATGAGCATTTTTCAAAATTACAAACTCTCACTAAGACCAAATAACCATAAATAACATTACACCCACATGAGTAGTGTGCTCATGAAAGACCTAGGGTGACAGTTTCTTAATATGCAGGCAATTATGGAGTTTGTACCAACATGCTCTATAAACACACAACCACTCTGAATTTTCTTTAACAACCAGGAACTTATTATTTATGTGCTTCAAATTTGAAGTGTTCCTATTGTTTATAGAATAAATGAATGCACATTTATTGTCACAAAATAATTAAAGTGGTCTTTGTCACACCCTAAAAACACCCTAGAAGAAACCATAAGATAGTGTGTTATGAGTATTAATATGTACGGTGGGAAATAACTTATAATATGATATATAACATAAGATATGAGTTATTAGTGAAATAACTTATAATATGATATATAACATAAGATAGTGAGTTATTAGTGAGATAACTTATAATATGATATATATAACATAAGATAGTTGTTTATTAGTAAGATTAATACTTGGTTGTTAAGTAACCATGTGTCCCATTAAAATGAATTGGAGACACCCGGTAGCTACATGAAAATAACAAGGAAAAACTTCATTGTTTTCCTTCTCTAACACACTACCACTGAACTAAATTAAGAGGAGAGAGAGAGAGAGGATTTGAGAGTTTGAAATCTGGAAAATAAGATAAAGATTCAAGTGTTTGAAGGCTATTAAAATAAGTGGGAAATACATGCATGTTCATAGAAGACTCAAGTAAGCGTTTACCGATTTCCACTTTGCTTTTGATTGTTGTTAGGGTTTTTAATTCTGAAAATTTATGTCTGAAGGTGTTAAAAATGGTTATGAGAAAATTTAGAAGTAGCTGGTAAAATAAGACTAGGTGGTGGAAGCCAAGAAAATAAGTTATAAAGAGCTTAAGAGAGAAATTAGTGTAAATTGCCCAGCACTGCCCTGTTCTGGACAGTGACCTTTAAAAATTCACCAAAAATAAAATATATGGAATTTAGACCTAAAATTTTGATAGAAAATACTTGGGTATGTCTAGTTTAATTAGAAACAAACGACAATGAAATTTGATATCTATAGAAAAATCTAGAACCGAAATTGTGGAGGTGTTACAAATTGTTCAGAACTGAAAAATGACCTATGTTTAATTAATAACATGTATTAATTGAGAAATGAGAAAAATATATATCATACATGGAATTAAATCCGAATGAATAAGATTTCTGGATTAGTAAAGAAATATAAATTTGGACTTGTGAGTAAAAAGCTATGGCCAAAATAGTGACTAGTGCTCAAACTGCTAGATTAGGGACAATTTTATATGTTTAAGTGTTTGTGATGGTATAAATGGATTATATGGTTGAAATGAATTCTAATATGATTTGTATATGTTTTGTTAGAATGTTTAAGAGCAAGAGTGTGGAGATTACTTGGAGGATTCAAGAGTTGGACAACCAAATAGAAAGTGCAAGAGCATAATGATCAAGGAAACAACATAGCTTGGAGTATTGTGAGTGTAGTTGATTTTAGGGTTAGGACTAGTGTTCTAACCAATGTTTTAAGTTTATATGATTATTTCACATGAATTATGAAATAAATTTAATAAGGATTTGGTAAATAAATTGTAATGGAAGGACTAAATGAAATGGGATAATATGTTACATATTTAGTGTTGGTTGACATTATTGGTGATCAATGTACTTTGCTATGAGATGTTGGCTATATGTGCTATGAACTTATAAGTGATTTTGTGTTATTATTTTGATGTATTCATGAGTTAAATGAAATGATATACTTGCTGGAAATTGCTTGAATGATAACCTTGAATAGGTCTAGTATATTGGTGACATGTACATGCTATATGACCTTGTACATTATTTGTGAAATATGTTGAGTGTGTAAAAGTTCTATTATTTACACCCTTTTTAACCCATATTTCTGCTGCATTCAAGCATCATTGCATTGCATTTAGGTTAGTTTACAGCAAAACATCACAAATATATTAAAGGCACGGATTCTACTAAAAAGGGTTGATTTTGCAGGTTGCTGCCATAGCTGACGAAGAAGACGGGCGCAGGGCAGAGAAGCAGAAGAGCTGAACTGGACAAGCAGACAAAGAGGACGATGCTGCCATGGAGCTGCCATGACAGCAGAGGACGACAGCAAGTTAGCGGAGGAAAAGCAAAGTGGACCTCGATAGATAGAGAAAATTATGCTCGTCTGTCGTGTGAAAACCATATATTTTTCCAAGCCCCGGATCAAAAGATATGTCAAGCCAAAGCTCAAGGAGAGGAAATCCCATGAAACAAGGAGGCGGCTGAAAAGTAGGATACTTGAAGATTAAAGTCTTTATTAGAATCCTACTTTTAATTAAAGTTGTAATCATTGTTATCTTAGAATACTTGAGCCCAAAGCTTATATAAGGGCATAGATTTTAACCTAGGAGACATCATACCCCATAACCGACAACCAAACCCCTCCGCCGTTTACCCGCCGTCGTTATGTTCTAAAAACCCCCTAGGGCCATGGGTTGATTTGTAAAGTAGTTGCAAGGGTTGTTTTGTTTTAGGATTTTCCAAGTTCAATAAAATTAACTTCAAGTTCTCTTATTTTGGTTTTTAATATCTTGCAAGAGCATCGGGAGAGCATTGTAAGGTTATCCATTTACTTAGCATCGGGAGAGTTAAGTATTCGAAGGAAATAAGAGCGAGTTCTCTAGTTTATAGTTGAACTATCTTGTGCCTAGGGATAGGGCAAGGTTAAGTGGCTAAGGAAGAATTCATACACATCGGTGTTCATCCTTCGATTCACACCGGGAGGTATCATCAAAGACGTGATCATCGACAGACTTGGACCTAGGGATAGGCCAAGGCAGATCTGGGATTCTTGCCAAACTTGAAGTACTGAGTTGGTGTGTTTGCTGCCGCGACGACCAACGGACAGCTGCCGCGACAGGTGCTGCCAGCGACAGGCGCGACGACAGAACTGGAGTTCCTAAGCAATACAATACCTGCACTACTGAGCAATTCAATACCAGCCCATTCTCTCTATCTTGATATTCCTACTCTTTTATTTACGTTTTCTTCAATATTTCCGTGACAACTTTCTAAACTATTTTCTTTACTTCGTGCAGTGAAATAAGGTGAAGCTATTAGCCCAATCCCTGTGGAGACGATATACGATACTTCGTATCACTTTACTACTTGCGTCGTGTACACTTGCACTACAATTGCGATAGACTCTTTTACATGCAACAAGTTTTTGGCGCCGTTGCCGGGGATTGGCAACATAACTCTACCTTTCTTTTATTGCACTTTTTGTTTTTATTTTTATTTTTCTTTTACTTTTATTTTTCTTTTTCTTTGGTGCTTTCAACTCTTGCTTTTCACGAGGTTTTCTTGTTTATGCGCAGATCTAAAAGAGGTGAAGATCCTGAGTATCCATTAGATCTAGAAGTTGAACGCTCATTCAATCTTAGGAACCGACTTCGTTACGTGCTCGCCAGGAACGAGTACCTTGAGGAACATCTAGAGAAGATGGCCTACAATGGGAACGACCCGCCTGTCGGCGACCCGCCTACGGCAGCCGGACGACGGTCCTGTCGTGACTACATGCTGAACGATCATGTAGAGCTGGAGACCACGCTGCCGGATATCGAAGTTGATAACTTTGAGCTTAAACCTGTCATGTTTAGTATGATCAACAATGCCGGACAGTTTAGTGGTGCTGTGACAGAAGATGCTAGGGAGCATCTCAAAACGTTCCAGAAAATCTGTGGTTCGTTTAGACTACCAGGAGTTAATCCGGAGATACTGAGGCTTCGGTTATTTCCCCACTCATTGAGGGACAGAGCTAAAACTTGGTGGAATAAACTTACGCCGGGTTCAATTATGACTTGGGCAGATTTATCTCGTGAATTTTTATCTCGTTTTAATCCTTCGCATTTATCTGAGCGATTACGTAATGAAATTGCTACTTTTCAGCAGGAAGATGACGAGCCGATGCAGGAGGCCTGGGACAGATTTACTACTCTTCTTCGGAACTGCCCAATGCATGGATTCCCCGTCTGGAATCAGGTAACTAAGTTCTATAATGCTACTAACTTACAAACTCGTATTCGAATTGATTCTGCAGCAAATGGACTATTATTGGATAAAGATCCAGACGAGGCATTGCAAGTTTTGAAAAATCTGGCCAAGAATGAGGAACAGTTTCCGACCGCAAGAAGAAGGGGTAAACGGGTACTTGCTGTCAAGGACTATGAAGCCGACAGCACGTTAAAATCACAGGTAGCATTCCTTACTAAAGCAATGAAAAGGTTATTGAATGATGATGGTCAACAAGGATTTGCTGTAGAGGAAGTATGTGATATCTGTGAGGGAAATCATAGTCGGGATGAGTGCCCAATACAGTTAGAAGAGGGAAAGTATGTTGGAAACTACAACAAGCCGAATTACAACTCCAACAATTATAACCCCAATTGGAGGAAAGATCCCAAGTTTTCCTGGAGTAACCCCAATAACGCCCTGAATCCTCAAGCACATAATCAGAATCAGGGAGGACCTAGATTGCTGACGCGACAGCAACTGCCGACGCACCTGCCGCCGCCGCAGCAACAACAGCCACCAGCTGCCACGAGCAGTATACTGGAACAGACTCTGGCCACCTTTATGTCTCAGACGGGTACTTATATTGAGAATATGAATCAGTTTGTCAAGAAGACAGAAAATTTCATGGATAAAACAGAGATGAGGATGACAAATCATGAGGCTACTTTGAAATCTCTAGAGACACAAATGGGTCAGGTTTCTCAACATATTAAGCCGAGGCAGACTGGAGGATTCCCTAGTAATACTGAAAATGCTAGGCCACCCACACATGAGCAGTGTAAGGCAATTACTACTAGGAGTGGGAAGAAACTACCAGGGCCGGAAAAAGAAGTTGAAACAGCAAAGGAACCAGCCTTGGACCAACCTGCCGAGGAAGCTGCCCCGACAGGTGATAAACAGACTGTTGCCGATGAGCCTGTCACGACAGCAGACGCGACAGAGGAGAAAAATGATGAACCCAAACCTCCTTAGATTCGTATGCAGTGGGAATGACGTATTGCTGACTATCGTCCTCCGCCACCTTTTCCCCAACGGATACAGCAAGCTAAGCAAGAATCTCAACTTAAAAAGATTTATGATATTTTTAAGCAGGTTCATATTAATATTCCGCTGTTAGATGCCGTTAGGGAGATGCCCGGTTACGCCAAATTTCTCAAGGATGTCATGTCAAAAAAATATAAACTGGGGGAATTTGAAACGGTAAGGATGGCAGATGGTTGCATGAGTATTCTTCATCGGCAGCCACCCCAAAAAAAGAAGGATCCGGGGAGTTTCATCATACCTTGTGTAATCGGAGAAAAATATGTGGGTAAGGCACTTTGTGATCTTGGTGCTAGTATTAATTTAATGCCAAAATCTGTTTTTCAGAAATTAGGTATTGGAAAGGCGCGACCCACGACAGTAATTCTGCAGCTTGCCGACCGCTCTTACGTTCATCCAGAAGGAAAAATCGAAGATATTCTAGTAAGAGTGGATAAATTTATTTTTCCTGCTGACTTTCTTGTTTTAGATTGTGAAGCAGACGAAAACGCACCAATCATCCTTGGGCGACCCTTCTTAGCCACGGGAAGATCACTGATTGATGTGGAAAAAGGAGAACTCACCATGAGAGTGAATGACCAAGAGATTAAGTTGAATGTTCTCCAAGCAATGAAGCATGCTGATGGAGACGAGGAATGCAAGGCTATCACTGAAGTTATCCTTGATCAACCCTGCATCTGGTTGGGCTGTCACGACATAAAAATCGGGCATTGCCGCGGCAGCCACCTACAGAGCTGTCACGACAGCACTGACGACAGCACCGACGACAGCAACTCCTCTGACTCCAAAACATCTGATACTGAAGATCAGGAGGAGGTAAACTGGTTAGGCAATCGTCCAGGTAAGTTATTCGAACCTTTGAATTATACTTCGGATAACCATTTAATCCAAAAGCCATCTACTATTGAACCACATGCCTTAGAACTGAAGCCTCTGCCAGGGCAGCTTAAATATGCTTTTCTTGGTTCAAATGATACGTTGCCCGTAATCATCTCTTCTAAGCTGCCGCAGGAACAGGAACGGCAGCTAATCGGCATGCTAAGGCAGCACAAAAAGGCGATTAGATGGACGATAGCAGACATTCAAGGCATTAGTCCGGCGTTATGCATGCACAAAATCCTTCTAGAGGAAGATCATAAGCCGACTATTGATGCCCAAAGGTGGCTAAACCATGCGATGAAAGAGGTGGTGTGTAAAGAGATAATCAAATGGTTAGATGCTAGTATTATTTACGCCATCTCCGACAGCAAATGGGTGAGCCCGGTGCAATGCGTTCCAAAGAAAGGAGGAATGACCGTGATAACCAATGAGAACAATGAATTAATCCCAACCAGGACTGTGACCGGTTGGAGGGTTTGTATGGACTATCGGAAGCTTAATAAAGCTACTCGAAAGGACCACTTCCCTTTACCCTTTATTGATCAAATGCTTGATAGATTAGCGGGTAAACCTTACTATTGTTTTCTTGATGGTTACTCAGGTTATAATCAAATTGCTATTGCACCAGAAGATCAAGAAAAGACGACTTTCACATGCCCCTACGGAACATATGCTTTTAGGAGGATGCCGTTTGGATTATGTAATGCACCTACCACCTTCCAAAGGTGCATGATGGCCATATTCTCCGATATGGTAGAGGACTTCCTTGAGATATTTATGGATGATTTTTCCATCTTTGGAGACGATTTTGAGAGCTGCCTTGGCAACTTACAAAAGGTACTTGAAAGATGTGAAAAAGCAAATCTTGTTTTGAATTGGGAAAAATGCCACTTTATGGTGGATGAGGGGATAGTCCTTGGCCATAAGATTAGCTACCGTGGGATAGAAGTCGACAGGGCTAAAATAAAAGTAATTGAGAAGCTGCCACCGCCGACCACAGTCAAGGGCATTAGGAGTTTTTTAGGGCATGCTGGTTTTTATCGAAGGTTTATTACAAATTTCTCAAAAATCACCAAGCCCCTATGTCATCTCTTAGAGTAGAACCGACCCTTTGACTTTAATGAAGAATGTACTGAAGCATTCAAGGTTCTGAAGGAAAAACTAGTAACAGCCCCCATAGTACAGCCACCAGACTGGACACAGCCATTTGAGATCATATGTGATGCTAGTGACTATGCTGTCGGGGCAGCACTTGGGCAGCGCAGAGATAAGCTGTTTCATGTCATATATTATGCCAGCAAGACATTGAATGACGCCCAAGTGAACTACACCACCACAGAAAAGGAGCTATTAGCGGTGGTGTTCTCCATTGACAAGTTTCGTTCTTACATACTTGGGACGAAGGTAATAGTGCACACAGACCATTCTGCCCTCAAATATCTGTTTGCGAAAAAGGATGCAAAGCCTCGATTGATACGGTGGATCCTGCTATTGCAAGAGTTCGACCTTGAGATCAAGGACAAAAAAGGGACAGAAAATCAGGTGGCAGACCACTTGTCAAGGTTGGAGAAGGGACAGAGTCTGCCAATAGATGAGACAAACATACTGGAGACCTTCCCAGATGAGCAGCTCTTTGCTGCCGCAATCGCTGCCGCAACAACCATGGCGGCAGGTAAGTCTTCTGAACTCCCCTGGTATGCTGATTTCGTTAATTTTATAGTTAGCGGAATACTTCCTTCTGATCTTAATTATCAAGCCAGGAAGAGGTTCCAAAATGATGTTAAGCATTATTATTGGGACAAACCTCTTCTTTTCAAACTATGCGCAGATCAGGTTATAAGGAGGTGTGTACCACAAGAAGAACAAGAAGACATTCTCCATCACTGCCATGCTTCACAATATGGAGGTCACTTAGGAGGCAATAAAACTGCTGCCAAGGTGCTGCAGTCAGGGTTCTACTGGCCGACACTGTATAAAGATGCACAGAACTTCTACAAGAACTGTGACAGGTGCCAGCGAACATGTAACATCTCGAGGAGAAACGAGATGCCACTGCAGAACATTCTAGAAGTCGAGATCTTCGACGTTTGGGGGATTGATTTTATGGGACCTTTTCCATCTTCATGTGGAAATCTATACATCCTCATAGCAGTGGATTATGTCTCTAAGTGGGTCGAAGCCATCGCCACTCAAAAGAATGATGCCAAGACAGTCCAAAAGTTTTTGCACAAAAACATTTTTTCTAGATTTGGCATCCCTAAGGCGATTATCAGTGATGAAGGGAGACATTTTGACAATAGGGTTATTGCTGCCGCCTTGAAGAAATATGGTGTCAAGCACAGGATCGCGATAGCATACCACCCACAGACCAATGGACAAGCTGAGATATCCAATAGGGAAGTTAAGAACATTCTTGAGAAGATGGTTAAGCCAACTAGGAAAGATTGGTCTTTACTCCTTAATGATGCATTATGGGCATATAGGACAGCCTTTAAGACTCCATTGGGCATGTCTCCATACCGATTGATCTATGGGAAAACCTGTCATCTACCTGTCGAGATAGAGCACAAAGCATATTGGGCAATCAAGGCAGTAAATTTGGACTTGGACAAGGCAGGCCAGAAAAGGCTGTTAGATCTGAACGAGCTTGAAGAAATATGGACAATGGCCTATGACAATGCAAAAATCTATAAGGAGAAAACTAAGAAGTGGCATGACAGGAAGTTGCTGCCACGACAGTTCTGCCCAGGGCAGCTTGTGTTGTTGTTCAATTCTAGACTGAAACTCTTCCCAGGAAAGCTAAAGTCTAGATGGTCTGGCCCGTTCCAAGTGGTACAAGTTTTTCCCCATGGTGCCATCACAATCCGATCATTAAAAGACGTGCACCAATTCAAAGTCAATGGACAGCGCCTCAAGCATTATCAAGGGACTGAAGCCCCAGGAATACAGGAAGTGGTTACTTTAGAAGATGCCCCACAAGGCATCCCTAATTTAACCTAAATTTTATTTTTATTTATTTTTATTATTTATTATTTATTAGGAAATTAGGTTTATTTTATTCGAATAATGTTTTTATATTTTCTGTTTTCAGCAAATAAAGGAGTCAAGAAGAAAAGAAGAAGTGACCCAAGCCCACCATCCATCCATCCATCAGCCCAACAGAGCCCATTTATTGAAGCTTGTCGTTCCAGCTGCCGCCGCAGACACAGATAAGACAGGCTGTCAACAGACTGACACGGCAGATGCAGAAGCGTGTGACAGACGCGTAACAGACGCATAATTACGTGTCAGATGCGTCAGACACGCCAAACTCAACAGTCGCCCCGTTATTCCCGCCTGCCGTTACAACATTAAACGGGCAGCAACTCTACCGCTATAAAACCCCGTTCTCATTTCCATTTTCCTCACTTCTGCTTATTCTTACTTGCTTTCTCCTCTCGTTTTTATTTATTTTCTTTACTTTCACAACCCTTGCAACTAAAATGTTTTCCAGACAGATCCGCCGCAGTGCTGCTTCAGCCTCTTCATCAGCAGCACCCACACCGTCGGCCTTCGCAACGAAGGACTTATGGGAAGAAAGAGGGTTCATCTACATCCGAAAGGCACCAAACATGGGGCTCCGACCATTCATCGCGAGGGCAATAAGGGCTCAACTATGGGAGCAGTTCGCAGAAAAACCAGCAGAATTAAATGACACATTGGTGAGGGAGTTCTATGCTGCCATCAACAGCAAGACGGCGACATCCGTCACAGTCTGAGGGGTAGAGGTACCATTCACAGCCGATAGTATCAACCATATGTATGGCCTCTATTTTGGTCCCAACGACAATGCCCATCAGCAATTTTTGGACACCCTCGACTCTGCCGCATACGGTGCTGTCATGGCAGAGGTGACAGAAGAAGGAACGGAGTGGAACACGAGCAAAAAGAACCCCAACTCTGTCAAAAGGGGGCAGCTGCTTCCAGAAGCCAAGTTATGGAACGCTTTCATCAAGAAGCGTATCCTGCCGTCCTCCCATCACACGACGGTGGACCAGTAGAGGCTTGCCCTCATTCATTCGATCATGAACGACCGACCTATCAACGTGGGCCGCTATATGAGGGACAACGTCTTGGATTGCACATATCGATCAACCTCCCGCCTCTGCCTCCCATTCATGATCACATCTCTCTGCCGCTGCGCTGCTATCCCAGAGGCCACCACCGATAAACTGGTCCAAGGACGAGGCTGGACCGATAACAACATTACCAGCCTCATGGAGCTGATAGTCGCAACCCCCCTCTCCTCCTTCAACCCGGCTACCTCCCCAGCAGAATCATCCGAGGAACCTACTCATGACCCTGCCCATGAACCTGCCGCAGCAGCCACTCCGACAAACCAATCTGCTCAGATCCTTGCCGCCATACAGCAGGTGGAAGACAGACAAATGGGGCTGATGACATTCATCCGGGATTTCGCCAACTCGACGGTAAATTTCATTACCAATACTTTAAATTATCCCGATGTTATTTTCCCCACCTTCCCTGCCCACTATTTCACCATCCCCACCCCTATCCACACACCTACACCACCTACCTCCCCACACACACATTCTGCTGCTTCCACCCCATCACCTACCCAGCCGGCAGCTGGCAGCCCTCCGGCAGACACCTCTGCCCGAGGGACGAAACGACCACCCTCAGCTGACATCGAGGCAGAACCTCCTATTCGGAGGAATTTGGCGAAGGACTTCACGCCTGTCAAGAGGCAGAAACATGTGGCCAACAGAAAGCTAATGCCTAAGGCCAGCACCACCACCACCAGCAGCAGCACTTGGGATAACGGCAGCAGCTCAGACATCCAGGTCGTGGAGCAGCCTGCCCAGCATACCCCACCCCCAGACGCCGCCACCAAATCCGTGTCAGTAGCAGTAGTGAAGACAACGATTAAAATCTAGGTCTTTTATTTTCTTTTTCTTGCCGCCTGCTTATCTATATTTTGTGATGTACCTGCCTTCATTTTATCTGTCATTTGCATTGAGGGCAATGCAACCCTCGAGTTTGGGGGTGGCAACCCTCCATTTTAATGGAGTCTTAGTACATCTCTTTAATTAATTATTGTGTTTTTTATTAAGTTCTCTAAAAAAAAACTGTTGGCTTAAAACTGTGAAGTAAGCTTACCTGTCATGACAGCTCTGCCGTGGTAGCATCTTTAGGATAGATTAAGGAGAAGTTTAGAGCCTTTCTATAGTTCTGAAAATCTTAAACACCATTGTGACTGTTATACTGCTTAGATTTCTTTTAGCCAAACTAGAATAGGAAGCTTAGCACTTGAATAGCCCCTAGAGGTGCCTAACACTGGCTCTAGGAAAGAAGTTTAGCAAAATAGACTCAACAGCCCTAGAGGTGCCCGAAACCGGCTCTAGGAAGTTAGCTAGAGGTGCCCGAAACCGGCTCTAGTGAAACTTTAGCTTGAAAAATAAAAATCAAGTCAAAACAGAAAATCAAAGAAGCATGAAAATGTGCCTTCAAAAAGATAAACTTTGGCATAAAAATTCAAGTTAAGAGTTGAATATCCTAGTGAAACTAAGAGAGTCTTGGCATATAACTGTTCACAAGCATGCACACACTGCACGAGAACTATAGTGAGATTCCGGACAGATCCTAATCCTTCCGACAGGTTGCTGCCGCCACAGAGAATGAGCGACGGGTAAGGGACAATTCACTGTTTGAAGGCCAACACTAAAATATTCTTTTTTCTTTTAGGTCTTAATTGCTTGAGGGAAAGCAAAAACTTGAGTTTGGGGTGTGTTCAGTGTGTAAAAGTTCTATTATTTACACCCTTTTTAACCCATATTTCTGCTGCATTCAAGCATCATTGCATTGCATTTAGGTTAGTTTACAGCAAAACATCACAAATATATTAAAGGCACGAATTCTACTAAAAAGGGTTGATTTTGCAGGTTGCTGCCATAGCTGACGAAGAAGACGGGCGCAGGGCAGAGAAGTAGAAGAGCTGAACTGGACAAGCAGACAAAGAGGACGATGCTGCCATGGAGCTGCCGTGACAGCAGAGGACGACAGCAAGTTAGCGGAGGAAAAGCAAAGTGGACCTCGATAGATAGAGAAAATTATGCTCGTCTGTCGTGTGAAAACCATATATTTTTCCAAGCCCCGGATCAAAAGGTATGTCAAGCCAAAGCTCAAGGAGAGGAAATCCCATGAAACAAGGAGGCGGCTGAAAAGTAGGATACTTGAAGATTAAAGTCTTTATTAGAATCCTACTTTTAATTAAAGTTGTAATCCTTGTTATCTTAGAATACTTGAGCCCAAAGCTTATATAAGGGCATAGATTTTAACCTAGGAGACTTCATACCCCATAACAGACAACCAAACCCCTCCGCCGTTTACCCACCGTCGTTATGTTCTAAAAAACCCCTAGGGCCACGGGTTGATTTGTAAAGTAGTTGCAAGGGTTGTTTTGTTTTAGGATTTTCCAAGTTCAATAAAATAAACTTCAAGTTCTCTTATTTTGGTTTTTAATATCTTGCAAGAGCATCGGGAGAGCATTGTGAGGTTATACATTTACTTAGCATCGGGAGAGTTAAGTATTCGAAGGAAATAAGAGTGAGTTCTCTAGTTTATAGTTGAACTATCTTGTGCCTAGGGATAGGGCAAGGTTAAGTGGCTAAGGAAGAATTCATACACATCGGTGTTCATCCTTCGATTCACGTCGGGAGGTATCATCAAAGATGTGATCATCGACAGACTTGGACCTAAGGATAGGCCAAGGCAGATCTGGGATTCTTGCCAAACTTGAAGTACTGAGTTGGTGTGTTTGCTGCCGCGACAACCAACGGACAGCTGCCGCGACAGGTGCTGCCAGCGACAGGCGCGACGACAGAACTGGAGTTCCTAAGCAATACAATACCTGCACTACTGAGCAATTCAATACCAGCCCATTCTCTCTATCTTGATATTCCTACTCTTTTATTTACGTTTTCTTCAATATTTTCGTGACAACTTTCTAAACTATTTTCTTTACTTCGTGCAGTGAAATAAGGTGAAGCTATTATCCCAATCCCTGTGGAGACGATATCCGATACTTCGTATCACTTTACTACTTGCGTCGTGTACACTTGCACTACAATTGCGATAAACTCTTTTACACGCAACAAAATATTTAGTTGATCTTGTTGGAATTTAAAACACTTAATGAGTCCTTAGTTGACTAGTGGTCCTTAGGTAGAAGGGTATGCCTTAGAGTCTTGAGCTTTACTGATTTAGTACTTTATGTACTCTCTGTTAAAGGTGGTTAGTCACCTACTGATGCTTTGTGCATCTACTGTTACGTGTTACATGTTATATGGTGTAGTTAAACACCTCGATACAATTGTGTATCTACTGATTACTGATGCTTTGTGCATCTACTGTTATATGTTGGTACTTGGTACCTATTGACTTGATTACCTAGTCCATCTAATCATCCAAGGCAAAACCTATGAAATTGGTAATAAAACTTTAGAAAATTAATGAAAAGATGATATGTTATAAGGTTACAAGATACATGATATGACATGAATGATATGGATAGTGACTCTATTCGAATATATGCTTAAATGTGATCAAATAAAATGAGATCATACTTTAGTTGAATGTTACATGATGTTCAATAACATTATTGAGATGAAATTGGTCTATATGAATGAATTACATGAGGTTATGCTTAATTGCTATTGATTATAAGCATATTTACATGATTTTGATGTTATTACATGAAATGAATTAGCTAGGTGTGACTTGATTGGTGTTAAGCCTAGCTAAGTAACATTGATCATATGTAATAACACATTAAAAGATTGAATTAGTAAGTATAGAAACTACCTCACTAAGTACATATTGTGTTGGGTCACGTCGGCAAGCCCCGTGGTGCAGCGGAAAAATTAATCCGGCGTAATCCAGCCAGGATCCATGTACAGGAACGAATCTGGGGTGAATAGATGAAGAGTTATCTTTTAAAACTCTGGAAACTGGAAAACCCACGGTTTGTCCGAATAACCACGTCAAGTAAAACTGGAATCGTCACAGGTTCGCAACGACCTCTACGAAGTCCACCCGAACAAAACGAACAAAGTTTCTGCCTCCCTAACACTTAGGGATAAATTTCGACAGGTTTGAACACCTTCCAGGGAGAAGTCGAAATCCCTCCAGGGATTCCTGCGGGAATCTGAAATCGACCAGGGGTTCTACCGGGACTTGGATTCGAACTAGGAAATCGCCAGGAATTTGTCAGGGGGCAAGAGGAGCACCAGAAAATATCGAACAGCTTCTCAGAAGAAATCTGGGACTTGTCGAAAATTCCAGAGGGGAATTCCCAGGGATATGTCAAAATTTGCAAGGAGGAATAGGGATGATTTGGTTGCTAGCCCTTGTCCCTTTAAATAGTATTCAAAGACTTAATTCTAGTTGAATTCTTTAAATCCAAGTTCAACCAAAATTCATAGAATCTAATTCTACTTGAAATTGGTTTATATTAAATATACATTATATTTAATAATATTAAATGAAATATATATATTTAATTATGTAGAATCTTATTCTTCATAAAACATGGATTTAAATATACATTATATTTAATCCAAATATATATATTTTTATTATATAGAATCTCATTCTATCTTTACATGGATTTAAATATATTTAAATATATGTTTTTAATTATGTGGAATCTAATTCTACATAAACTAGGAATTAAATATACATTATATAAATTTCAAATATATATTTAAATTTCTAGAATCTTATTCTATAATATTTAAGTCTCTGAATATTTTTCATACTCTAAATAATATTTGATAAATACAATATTTATCCAATATTATTCTCATTTAAGGGAGTTGCCGATTTCCCTTATCGATTGAGTTCTAGTTGGGTTTTTAAGGTGAAATGTTGGGGTAATGCTTGTTGGAGGTATAAGGAAGGGTTTAGGTTGCCACAAGAGTTGGAAAAGATTCATGATGTGTTTCATGTCTCTATGCTTCAGAGGTATAGATCGGATCCTTCGCATGTTATGTCTGTGGAGGAAGTGGAATTGAATCCATACTTGACCTATGATGAGGAGCCGGTGGAAATTCTGGATTCAGACAGTAAAGTTCTTCGGGGCAAGACCATTGATTTGGTAAAGGTGTTGTGGAAGCATCGTGGTATAGAAGAAGCCACATGGGAAAGAAAGGATGACATGTTGAAGCAGTTTCCGTACCTCTTTCCTCCAGGTAAATTTCGAGGATGAAATTTCTTAAGGGGAGGGGGGAGAGTTGTAACACCCCAATTTTGGGCTTGGAAGTTTAGGGTCTGAACTGGACCGGTCTGATTTTCGGTTCTAATATAAAAGGTGGTTTTAGGGAAAGCTTAGTTCGGGATGCTTTAAAATATGGAAATATATCTAAAAATCCTCTTTTAATGTATATAAGAGAGTGGTGAAATCAATTTTACAAAATAAGGTTTGGAAGTGTGACATTTCGAAATGGTGACTAAAATGTAATTTTTGAAAAGTTCAGTGGTGACTATTTTGTAAGGATTGAAACTTTGAATCTTTAAGGAGCTAATTTACCCAAGAAAGGATTTCTCCAGATTTTTTCTTAGATTTAATGATTTTCTTAATGTTTAATTAATTAAAGGAAAAGTGGAAAATGATATTTTAGCTTTTCATAACTAACTTTCTTAAAAACTTTCTCATCTCATTTTCTCTCAAAATTCCCTCAGCCAAACACATTTCCACAGCAACATTTCTTCTGATTTTCACACTAAATGATGAGGTTTCAATCATCAATTGATTCCTAATCCTTTCTGTTGAGTTGATCGAACACTTGCAAATGGCCAAGAGGGGGGTGAATTGGCAATTAAAATTTTGGTGAAGAGAAAGATTGAAAATAAAAATGACACAAGGGGTTATAGTGGTTCAAGTTCTCCAAATGAACTCTACATCCACTACCTTAGTTCCCACTAAGGATTTTCAAACAATTCACTACTTGAATTCGTCCCCTTTTCTTGGATGAGGAGGAAACCTTACAATTTCGATTAAGCTTTCTACCCAAAGCTTAATCCACTAAAATACAAAGAAAGATTTTGATAAACTCAAATATTTCCTCCCAAAGGATAATTGTCTACCCAATTACAATTTCAACAACCCCAAACTCACAATACAAATTGACAATTTTAAACACACTAGAGTTGGGTACAAAAATTTGACTTTGAATAGCTCAAGGGTTTGGATTTTTGCTTTGATGATGCTTGAATGTTGAATGGTTGTTGCTGACCTTCAAAGGGCTTCATTTTATACCTCCTCTATTAATTCTAGCCGTTTGGGTGGTTGGGAACATAAATGGTGTCGTTGGAACCCTCTCTTACCACCATAAATGCACTTGTGCAGCTATCCGTATCGGTACACAGGGATCCGTATCGATACCTGTCTCAGAAAAGAAAGAGTCGTTGTGTGCAATAAATAAGGGGTATCGATACGCACGTAAGCATATTGGTACGGGGTATCGAAACGAGGGTTTACCGTATCGATACCTTTTTCTCAACTTAGCTCACTGTCGATTTCCGTATCGGTACGAGGGTTTGGCGTATCGATACGGGTCAACGACCAATTTAAAATTTGGTTACCAACCAACTGACACCAACGGTCAAAATATTTAAACCGACATGAATTTAAAATTCATTAAGTCCGTATCGATACGGATGAAGTCATATCGGTACGCCATTCAAACTCTTTAGACTTTTACGAAGGGGCGTATCGATACAGGTAAAGAGCGTATCGATACGCGTTCCTCCAGTAGCCAACTTTGGTAAAAAGGTATCGATACGCTTGGAAGTGTATCGATACACCTGGACGTTTTTTAATAGTTTGGCTTTGGAACAATTAGAAAATATTTTGAGTTTGAGTTTTTCAAATCAGTTTTAAAGAGTTGGTAATTTAAAACTTATTAAGGGACTTATAAAACAATTTTAAGTTTTTCAAATTGATCCTTAAAGATTTAATTATATCAAAATCAAACATAGGTTTTACAATCTCCCCCTTTTTGATATAACAAAACTAAAACTTAAATTTTTTTTGACACTTTGAAAAACTTTACAAAGTTAACTCCCCCTTAATATAAGCTTGGTAACTTTTGAGTTGAAATCAAAATTTTTGAAGTGTTATGAGCTAGTTTCTCTCCCCCTTTTTGTTAGATCAAAAATATTGAGACAATAGATAAGTGCATAAACATAGGCAAAGGTATAAATAAGCAACATTAATATTATTAATCATAGCATCAAACTTAAAAATCCAAACAAAAACAGAAAATCAAAGCATAGGTTTAAAAATAAAGCAAACTTAGTCCTAAGAACATAAATCAAAGATGCATAAAATAGAAAATCCTAAATGATATGCATGAGATGCAAGAAGAAACGTCTAGGCATCATCTTCGTTGTCTTCATCATCTTCATCATCAACTCCCATTGGATCATTGTCCCTCATGCTATTGCGCCACTCATCATGGAAAGCGGAGATGGAAATATTCAAAGAATTATGACCGCTTTCAAGAGATGTGAGGCGATTCTCCATGCTCTTCATCCTTGTATCAAAAGTTGTTTCAAGGGCGGTAAGACGATTTCCCATGTCCGTGCGCAACCCGGTAAATTGCTCATTGAGGAATGTCATGAGAGCATCCATGGAGGGTTGAGGAGCTTGAGGAGCTTGATCTCCTTGAGGTTCTTCAAATACGGCTACGGCCTCGGGTGGTAGCTCGGAAAGACGTAACCAATTTCCATTAAAATAATGGAACTTACCCCGTGCAAGAGATCGCTCATCAATGGGATCGGTAAGGGGAGTTGGGAAGTCAAAAGAGCAATCAATATCCCTTTTCACAAAGAAGTAACTTAAGGCCGTACCATATGTAAAGGAGGTGACGAGAGAGGTTTGACGATGTTGCACAAGATAGACGATTTCCCTGAACATGATTCGAGCAAGATTTGGGCGCTTTCGCTCACGGAAGCAACGGATCCAAAAGTCATCCACTTGACGGATGGTAGAATATTTTCCTCCGGAGGGACGAAACCACCAAGACACCATCAAATGGAGGATCCGATCTTGAGCATTTAGGGCGGTCACGGAGTCACTAAGAACATGCCCCAAAGCATCCTCATCATCAAGGCCTTCATCCTCTAATTTAAAGACTTCACAAATAGATTTGACATCAAGGATGAATTTCTTTCCCATGAGATAAGAGCTAATGGCGACAACTTCCCCATTGCGAGAAACACATTTGGCATTAGTGTAGAAAATCAAAACCAAAAGACGATAATAAAAACCGGGAATAGATAAAAAAATCCATGAAATTCCAACGTCGAAGCAAAGGAAGATATTCAAATTTGAAACGCTCCGAGTTGAGAAAGGGAATGGATATTACCCTTTCCGCACGAATCTTGTAATTCTCGAATTGACGAAAATATGCTAGACCCGCGGGACCTTCAAAGGATTGTTCATAGATGGAAGTGTAGTTCGGACGTGCAACCGCTCCAAGAGTGGATGATTCACCGGTTAGAGAAACCCTTGATCGATTCCTCGATTTCTTTGGTGCCATGATCTAAAAGAGAAATCATGCATAAAGATTTCTTCAATTTTTGGTTAAGAACCAAGGTAAAAAAAATTTAAAAAGATTTAAATTTTTTTTGAAGAACAAAAGTTTTGTTAAAAAAATATGAATCATAAAAACAAAATCAAAACAAAAACAAAAAATTGAAAAGGAAAAAGAAAGAAAATTTTACCTTGATAGAAACTTGAGAGATTGAAGAAAATTCTAGCACAATTGTGATGAGAAGGAGCTTTAAGCTTTGCTTGATTGAAAAACTCTTTTAGATTTTGAGTTGTGGTGTGAAAATATGAGGGAGGAAGAGCCCTTTTATAGGCAAAAACGGCTAGGGTTTTTAGGGTTTGAAGAATTTTAGTTTTGGTAAAAGTTAAAGACTTTAAAAGCCAAATTAAAAGCTGTCTGCGCAATCGAGTATCGATACGCCTGAGGGTGTATCGATACGAGGGTAGAAACGTCATTTCCTTAAAAATGCCCGTTGGAGAATCGTATCGAAACGGATGAGGTCCGTATCGAAACGATTTGAAGCTCGTATCGATACGGGTTTAATCGTATCGATACCCGTTTAAGCAAAATGAATTCTGGGAATCTGAATGAAGAACACATATCGATACGCGTAGATCCGTATCGATACTCTATGCCCAGAAATGCATCTTTAGTCCTAAAGAACAACCATAGGCTCGATTTTAGCATCTTCTAAAGGTATGCAAATGATGGATGAACAGTTCTAAGCATATTTTAATAGAAGCATACTCCCCCTAACTATAGGCATGAATATTTTCAAGAGTTACAACACATAAACATGCAATTTCACAAAATCAAGCATTTTTAAGCACAAAGAGGTCCTAAAAGGTCAAGATAGGCTAGCTAGACCTAACTCTCTCCTAAGGGACCAAAAACACTCTTTATCTAAAGGTTTTGTAAATATATCCTCTAATTGGTTCAAGGTATCAACATACTCAATAACAACATGATCTCTAATAAAATGATGTCGAATTTCTATGTGTTTAGTTCTAGAGTGTTGGATGAGATTCTTAGTAAGACAAATGGCACTTGTGTTGTCACACTTAAGGGGTATGGTTTCTACTTCAACACCATAATCTAAGAGTTGTTGCTTCATCCAAAGGACTTGAGCACAACAACTTCCTAAGGATATGTACTCCGCTTCGGTGGTAGATAAGGCTACGCTATTTTGTTTCTTAGAGAACCAAGATACGAGCATACTACCTAAGAATTGACATGTCCCGGAAGTACTTTTCCTATCTATCTTACATCCCCATAATCCGCATCCGAATAAGCATGAAGGCTAAAGGAAGAATCTTTAGGATACCAAAGTTCTAAAGTAGGTGTGTCTCTAAGGTATCTAAAAATTCTCTTAATGGCAACTAGGTGTGATTCTCTAGGACTAGCTTGAAACCTAGCACACAAGCAAACACTAAACATGATATCCTGTCTACTTGCGGTAAGGTAAAGCAAAGAACCTATCATGGATCTATAAAGCTTAGAATCAACACACTTACCTCCTTCATCTTTGTCAAGCTTTATGGAAGAACTCATAGGAGTGGCTTGAGGCTTTGCATTCTCCAAGCCAAACTTTTTGAGCATATCATTCACGTACTTAGCTTGATTTATGAAGGTGCCATCTTTCCTTTGTTTGATTTGGAGTCCCAAAAAGAATGAGAGCTCCCCCATCATGCTCATCTCGAACTCACCTTGCATTAGCTTAGAAAATTCTTTACAATAACACTCATTAGTAGAACCAAAAATGATATCATGAACATAAATTTGAACTACTAAGATGTCATTGTTATATCTTTTTATGAAGAGTGTTGTATCCACCTTTCCTTTTTCAAAACCCTTTTCAATTAAGAAATTTGAAAGTCTCTCATACCAAGCTCTAGGAGCTTGTTTTAAACCATAAAGAGCTTTTGTTAGTTTAAACACATGGTTTGGAAATTTTGAATCCTCAAAACCCGGTGGTTGTTCAACATAAACCTCTTCATTTATAAAACCATTTAAAAAGTCACTTTTTACATCCATTTGAAAAAGCTTGAAATTATGATAACATGCAAATGCAAGCAACATCCTAATGGCTTCCATCCTAGCTACGGGTGCATAAGTCTCATCAAAATCAATTCCCACTTCTTGTGTATAGCCTTGAGCAACAAGCCTAGCCTTGTTTCTCACTATATTACCACTTTCATCTAATTTATTCCTAAAAACCCATTTTGTTCCTATAGTAGATTGATCATTAGGCCTTTCAACTAATGTCCAAACTTTACTCCTCTCAAATTGATTTAATTCCTCTTGCATGGCCAAAATCCAAAAATCATCTTTTAAAGCTTCTTTAATATTTTTAGGCTCAATGCATGAAAGAAATGCAACATGATTCATTAATTTGAGAGAGGATCTAGTAGTTACCCCCTTGGATGGATCACCCAAGATTTCACCACCTTTGACATAGTTTAACTCCCTTGGGTAAGACACCTCCCTTTCCTCAAGAGCCAAGTCCTTCAAGGCTTCAAGAGGTGGATCTTGTGAATCCTCATCTTTGGTTGGAATCTCATCCACCTTTGACGTTTGTCCTCCATCAATGGCATCAATGATTCCTACATCATCATCATCACAAGATTCCTTCCTCGGAAGGAGGTTATCATCGAAAACAACATGTATTGACTCTTCAACAACTAGATTTCTTTTATTAAATACACGATAGGCTTTAGAGTTTAAAGAATACCCTAAGAAAACAGCTTCATCACTTTTAGCATCAAATTTACCTAAGTTTTCTTTACCATTATTCAAAACAAAACACTTGCAACCAAAAGGATGAAAATATCTAATGTTAGGCTTCTTAGATTTTAAAATCTCATAAGGTGTTTTCTTCAAAATTGGCCTAATCATTACTCGATTTATAATATAGCAAGCGGTATTTGTGGCTTCCACCCAAAAATATTTAGGTAAATTATTTTCGCAAAGCATGGTTCTAGCCATTTCTTCTAAAGTTCGATTTTTCCTCTCAACTACCCCATTTTGTTGAGGAGTGCGAGGTGCGGAAAAATTGTGGCTAATCCCATTTTCATTTAAAAACTCATCGAAACCTAGATTTTGAAATTCGGTTCCATGATCACTTCTAATGTGAGAAATCTTAAGTTCAAGATCATTTTGAGTTATTTTAGAAAATGTGATGAATTTTTCTAAAGCCTCATCCTTTGTACTTAAGAATAGAACCCAAGTATACCTAGAGTAGTCATCTACAAGCACAAAAGCATATGATTTTCCACCCAAGCTCATAGTTCTAATAGGCCCAAAAAGATCCATATGAATTAATTGTAAACATCTACTAGTAGAGATATCATTTATGGATTTAAAAGAACTTCTATGTTGTTTACCCTTTGAACATGCATCACAAATTTTATTATTTGAAAATTTAAGTTTGGGTAAACCTCTAACTAGATTAAGGGAAATTAATTTTTCTAAGACACTCATGCTAGCATGTCCTAATTTTCTATGCCAAAGCCATGGGTCATGTTCATCATGTGCAACTAAGCATGTATGTGATGAATGAATGTCTTCTAGATGCACCATGTAAATGTTCCCTATGCGATGACCAATGAGTATTAGTTGATTTGTTTTAATGTTTACAATTTTGCAACCACTTTTATCAAATATAACATTAAAACCCTTGTCACACAATTGACTAATACTCAACAAATTATGCTTAAGACCGTTGACATACAAAACATTTTCAATGAAAATAGAAGAGTGATTACCAATGGAGCCTATTCCTTCAATGTGGCCTTTGGAGTTGTCACCAAACGTTACCACTCCACCACCTTTAGGCTTTAGTTCCACAAATCGACTCTTGTCACCGGTCATGTGTCTTGAGCATCCACTATCAAGGTACCAAGAATTTTTGCTTGTAGCTTTAGCCTTGTAGCAATGCTCCCCCTACAAACAAAGAAATTAGGCCTTGATTTTTGGTACCCAAATCATTTTGGGTCCATGAGTGTTAGCCTTCAACATTTTGGTTCCCTTAGGAATCCAAGAAGCAATAGCATTTATATCATTAGAAATAATGAGTTCTTTAGGAACCCAAACACTCCTAACTCTTTGACCTCTAGATTGCTTATTAAAATTTCTTTGTTTAGGTACAAAAAGTTTTCTTTTTACATATTGGAATTTAGAATGATTTCCTTTTTCAAAGTTATTTTTCCCAATAGCAATAGATGTTTTAAGATTATCCACTTCCTTTGTGTGATAATCTTGAAAATCGGAAAGAAGTTTTTCAAGTTCAAGATTTTTTGTTTTAAGATCATTTGAAAGATTTACTAAAAACAAAACCTTCTTTTCCAATTCGGAGTTAGCTTTAGAAAATGCCTCATTTTGATTTTTCAAATCGGAAATGATTTTCTTTTTTTTCAAAATGGACTCTTTGTATTTTCCTACTAACTCATCATACACTTCTTGCAATTCATCATAAGCATCTTGAAGTTCATCAATAGTAAAATCGAAATTGGATAAGTGAGAGTTTACCTTAGGTTCATCATCAATGGCCATGAGACATAGATTGGCCACTTCCTCCTCTTCCTCGGATGACTCATCGTCACTCCAAGTAGCTATTTGTGCTTTGAGCTTGTTCTTCTTCCCAAAGCTTTTCTTTTTCAATTGAGGACACTCGGAACGGATGTGACCCGGTTTCTTGCATTCATAGCAAGTAATTTGGTCCTTCTCCTCTTCCTTGCTTTTACTCTTGAAGTCTCCCTTTCTAATGAATTTTCTTCCACGATTTGACTTCATGAACCGAGTAAAACGTTTGGCCAACATAGCCATCTCCTCATCTTCATCCTCACTAGAACCGCTTTCTTGATGTGAAGCTTTTAGTGCGATTCCCACTTTCTTCTTCTCAACTTTCTTCTTCTCCACTATCTTCTTCTCTTGTTCACTTCCCTTCCTCATAATTTCATGTGTGAGTAGAGATCCAACAAGAGCATCAAGCTTGAGAGTCTTCAAATCTCTAGCTTCAATAATGGCTGTTCTCTTGCCATCCCATGACTCCGGAAGAGAGTACAACAACTTTCTTACTAGCTTGTCTTCGGGAATGATTTCGTCGAAACCCTTCAAACCGTTGACAATGACCGAGAATCGAACAAACATCTTGGAGACACTTTCTTCGGGATCCATCTTGAAGTTCTCATAGCTTAGATTGAGTAGCCCAATCTTTGTCTCCTTGACATCACTAGTTCCCTCATATGTTGTCTCGAGGGTGTCCCAAACCTCATTGGCATTTTCGATTGAAGACACCTTAGAGTAGATATCCGGACCAAGTGCACAAAATATTACATGAAGAGCTTTGTCATTCACTTGCATCCTTCTTCTTTCATCATCCGTCATTTCGGCTTTGACTTTTGGGACAAGCCTTTCTCCATCTCTCTTCATGGGAATGTATGGACCTTCTTCAACTACATCCCACACCATATAGTCGGTAGACTTGATGAAAAGTCTCATCCTATTCTTCCAATAAGGATAGTTATCCCCATTGAAGAATGGTGGCTTGGTGGTGGATTGGGACTCATAGTTGGAGGTGGATGCCATTGCTTGACTTGTTGTTGATCAAACTCTCCTAGAATCGACTCAAGAGGGTTGTAATCCTTCCAATGAGTGTAGCTCTGATACCAATTGTTGAGTTGATCGAACACTTGCAAATGGCCAAGAGGGGGTGAATTGACAATTAAAATTTTGGTGAAGAGAAAGATTGAAAATAAAAATGACACAAGGGGTTATAGTGGTTCAAGTTCTCCAAATGAACTCTACATCCACTACCTTAGTTCCCACTAAGGATTTTCAAACAATTCACTACTTGAATTCGTCCCCTTTTCTTGGATGAGGAGGAAACCTTACAATTTCGATTAAGCTTTCTACCCAAAGCTTAATCCACTCAAATACAAAGAAAGATTTTGGTAAACTCAAATATTTCCTCTCAAAGGATAATTGTCTACCCAATTACAATTTCAACAACCCCAAACTCATAATACAAATTGACAATTTTAAACACACTAGAGTTGGGTACAAAAATTTGACTTTGAATAGCTCAAGGGTTTGGATTTTTGCTTTGATGATGCTTGAATGTTGAATGGTTGTTGCTGACCTTCAAAGGGCTTCATTTTATACCTCCTCTATTAATTCTAGCCGTTTGGGTGGTTGGGAGCATAAATGGAGCCGTTGGAACCCTCTCTTACCACCATAAATGCACTTCTGCAGCTATCCGTATCGGTACACGGGGATCCGTATCGATACCTGTCTCAGAAAAGAAAGAGCCATTGTGTGCAATAAATAAGGGGTATTGATACGCACGTAAGCGTATCGGTACGGGGTATCGAAACGAGGGTTTACCGTATCGATACCTTTTTCTCAACTTAGCCCACTGTCGATTTCCATATCGGTACGAGGGTTTGGCGTATCGATACGGGTCAACGACCAATTTAAAATTTGGTTACCAACCAACTGACACTAACGGTCAAAATATTTAAACCGACTTGAATTTAAAATTCATTAAGTCTGTATCGATACGGATGAAGTCGTATCGGTACGCCATTCAAACTCTTTAGACTTTTACGAAGGGGCGTATCGATACAGGTAAAGAGCGTATCGATACGTGTTCCTCCAGTAGCCAACTTTGGTAAAAAGGTATCGATACGCTTGGAAGTGTATCGATACACCTGGACGTTTTTAATAGTTTGGCTTTGGAACACTTAGAAAATATTTTGAGTTTGAGTTTTTCAAATCAGTTTTAAAGAGTTGGTAATTTAAAACTTATTAAGGGACTTATAAAACAATTTTAAGTTTTTCAAATTGATCCTTAAAGATTTAATTATATCAAAATCAAACATAGGTTTTACACTTTCTACATCAAGTCCTCTTGTTTTGCTTATTGAATTTTCAAGGATTTTGGCTCTAATCAAGGAGAGATCTACATTTAGAGGTAAGGATGTTCTTCTCCTCTAAATACTCAGTTCTTTACTGAAATTCCCAAGTTCTCAATCCGTAATTTAAGTTTTATAAAAGGTTTTAATGTTGTGATCTTGATTTTGGCTTAAAACACAAGATTTGGATTAAATCTTGAAGAAATTCGTGGTGATTGTTTGGGATTTGTTTTGAGATAGCTTTTTAATGTATTTTGGATGTTTAATGATGTGTAGTTGAGGTTTAATCAATGCAATCCCGAATAGGTTGAATTTCCTAAGTTTTTGCTTATGAAAATGGTGGGTTTTGGGGTGATCTTGGTGTTATGTTATAGCTGGAGGTATAAGGACGTGTTTAGGTTCTTTTTGGATGTTAATTGATGTTTAAGAATGTTTAGAAGTGATGGATCTTTGCTAGGTAATGTTGTGGAAGAGTTTGGAAGTGATTTCGATTGTGTTTGGTAGCCGAAATGTTAGTTTTGGTGAGAGCAGTGAGTTTAGGTGTAATGGATGAAGATTTTAATGCATGATGATGCATTAATCCTCTGCTTTGATGTGTTTAAAACAGGGGAGACATCTTCGGATCCTTTTGGTGTTGATCCGGAGGCTTGAACGGCGTTTCGGCAAGCTTGCGAAACGGAATTGGTGAGTGAAGTTGAGATTTCCAGCTTCGTAATGAATGTTTGAAGGTTTGGGGAGCTTAGTTTAAGTCTAAGCAACTTAACTAAGCTCAAGAGTAAGTTTTCGGGAAAACTCTCTCTTGATGAACCATGAGATGGTTGGATGCAATGTATTTAATTTGCATGTTTAAATTCTATTTTGAAAGCATGTTTTAGCATGATTAATGCTGGTTTTGAAAGCCATGTGTTGAAGGATGCTAAAGGTAAGAGATCCTTGGTTTGTTATGGATAAATGTGGTTTGATGCATAGTGATGCATGATGGTTTAATGGCTTTGATTAATACTTTAAAACAGTGGATTATTGATGATAAATGATGTATATTGGCAAGTGATGTGTGGTTTTTAAAGTACTTGAATCGGATATAGTTAGCCGACTATAGGATTGGGTGCACCGTGAATAAAGTCGCCTTGGATGTTGAGGGGTTTTAATTGTACCGTAGACTCCATCCAAGTACACTAACGAGATGGTTAAGATCACAATGGTGGTTAAAAGGCCATGTGTGGATCTTGTGTTGTGTGTCCCGTGTTGTAACCCCCTTAACCCGGCCTAGACGGTTGACCCGAATTAAGAAAGTCACACGGGGAAAACCAAAGTCAACCCGAAAGTCAACCTTGATTAACGACCCTTTTTTCTTTTCTTTTTAAACCTGTCTAGATGCATATTAATCCTTAGATATGATCATACAACAGCATACTCAAAGATCATAAATATCAGAGATCAAACAGGGATCCAATTGAACAAATTACATCTTTAGGGACCAAATTGTAATTTCTGATATATATAAGGACTTAACCCAAATTAAAGTTACCAACTTGAAATTAATCAGGTTTCATGCTTCTCTGTGAAAATTCAGCTCAAAAGGACTTCCCAAACTCATACAATTGCACAAACAAGATTCAGGACCAAAATGCAAACAATTCAAAACATAAAACTACCAATGTCAGCCCCTAACGGTCACCCGTTCCGAAACAGGAAGAGCCCGTTTCGAAACATGGGTCCGTTCCGCAACGTGTACCGCAACACGGGCTGACAGTAGCCAACCGTTTCGGAACGGTCCCTCCCGTTTCGGACGCCTGGGCTTGTTTAAGGCACCCGTTCCGAAACGGTAGGTACTGTTCCGGAACACCCTGCACAGATTACCCCAAAATGCATACTTAAACATGCAATTAAACATCCAATCATGCTCCAAATGCCACCAAACTTTACCAACATGCAATTCAACATATATGAGACATACTTGCATCAACAATTCATCAGAACATCAACATATGTGAAAAACCCCAAATCTATAGGCATGCTTCCTACACAAGCAACCATTCAAGCATAAACTTCCAATTCAAGCATATAATGGCCAACCACAAAAACCAGCATTCTCAACAACATTCAATATACTTAGGGAGTTCAAAACATCTCCCAAACATACACATAGGTCCCCCATTGCCAAATTACCAAAAGCTAAATGTACTTAAGAAAACCTTCCATACTTTGAGCTTTACTTCCACTTGAATGCTTGCCTTCCTTGCTGCCCTCAAAGTACTTTAATGTTCTGCATTATTGATTTGAGAAAACAAAGAGAGAGCGTAAGCAAAAGCTTAGTGAGGAATGCTCAATAAAACCATTCAATAATGCATTTATAAAACACTTTATAAATCATGCTTCAAATCATCATTTACACATGCTCAAAAGCAAACTTAAACATGCATCTCATGCTTCATATCATAACATGTCATATTGGCCACAAGTGATAAGTTCCATTTCTTTAAAAACAAGTTCATCAACTTTCACCCCAAGGACTTTTAAACACCTTGGCCCCAAGGACTTTTAAACACCTTGCCCCATGGACTTTTAACCACCATGGAAAGGACCACACAAGGACTTTTAACCACCTTTGTGTCCGTATCAAGTTTCACCCCAAGGACTTTTAAACACCTTGGCCCCAAGGACTTTTAAACACCTTGGCCCATGGACTTTTAAACACCATGGAAAGGACCACACAAGGACTTTTAACCACCTTTGTGTCCGTATCAAGAATCATCCAAGGACTTTTAACCACCTTGATGTTCTTAAGTAAACAAGGCTCACTCAAGGACTTTTAACCACCTTAGTGACCTTAACCTTTGCAAAACATCACTTGCCAATATACATCATTATCATCAATTTATCCACTGTTATAAAGCATTAAACCAAGCCATATTCATCATGCATTTAAAAGCATCAAACCACATTTAATCAATGTTCAAAAACAAGGAACTCTTACCTTGAGCTTCCTTCAACATATGGCTTACAAAAACAGCATTAACCATGCTAAATCATGCTTTCAAAACAGAGTTTAAAACATGCAATAAACCACATTGCACAACAATCAAATCATGGCCACCACTAGAGAGTATTTCCGAAAACTTACACTTGAGCTTAGCAAAGTTGTTTAGACTTAAACTAAGCTCCCAAGACATTGGTTTCAAAGCCGAAAACCCAATTTCACTCACCGATATCACTTCGCCTCTTGCCGAAGCACCAAATCAAGCCTCCGGATCACCACCACTTGGATCCAAAGATGACTCCCCTGTTTTAACACATCAAAACAGTAGATTAATGCATCATCATGCATTAATATCCTCAATGAAAGCACCTAAACTCGCTGCTCTCATCCCCACTCCATTTTCGGCCACCAAACACAACCGAAAATGCATCCAAACCACTTCTCAACAAAGCCCAGCCATTAACCATCAAAACCTAACATCCTTTAACATCATTTAACATCTAAAAAGAACCTAATAACATCCTTATACCTCCAGCAACACCAGATCCACAAGATCACCTCAAAAACAATCAAGAATCACAAGCTAAACTTAGGAAACCCAACCTATCCGGGATTGCATCAATCAAAATTCAATTCCTTATCAATTTAGAGTTCAAATAACATCAAAAACACATCTCAAATCACAGATTTAACAGATCAAACGAAAATCATCAAAAATCACCAAATCTTGCATTATAAGCCAAGATCCATTTCACAACTTAAAAGCCTTTAATAAAACATCAATTAAGGATTGAAAACTTAGGAATTTCAGTAAAGAACTGATAGTTTAGAGGAGAAGGACGTTCTTACCTCCAAACTTGAGTTTCTCCTTTTTTTGGAATCAAAAACCTTGATGAATCAAGTAGCAAATGATGAGGTTTTGTAGATATGATGATTAGGAATCAAAAGAGAGTTGAAAGGAGAGATTTAGGTGAGAAAATCAGAAACAATTCTCTGGAAAGAAAGTGTTTGGGTTGAGAGAAAATGAGAGAAAAGAAAATAGGAAGTTAGTTATCAAAATGGCCAAAATGGCTTTCCCTCCTCTTTTGATATGTTTTAAAATCAGAATATAGTTTAAAATATCTTAGAAAAAATCTGGAGAAACTACTTTTGGAATAATAGCTCCTTAAAGATTCAAAGTTTCAACCCTTTCTAAAACAGTCACAAAACTTTCAAAAATTACATTTTGGTCACTAGCCAAAATGTCACCCTTCCAAAACTCATTTTCCAAAATTGATTTCACAGTTCACTTAATTATATTAAAAGATGATTTTAGATCATTTTTCCATAATTTTAATGCAACCCGAACTAGGCTTTCCTAAATTCACCCTTTTAGATTCGAACAACACTTTGACCAAACCGGTCAACGCCCAAAACTTCTAAGCCCAAAACCGGGGCGTTACAACTCTCCCCCCTTAAGAAATTTCGTCCCCGAAATTTACCTGAAGGAAAGAGATAAGGAAACTGCTTCAGCATGTCTTCCTTACGCTCCCACGTGGCTTCCTCAACACCTCGATGCTTCTACAACACCTTCACCAACTCAATGGTCTTGCCACGAAGAACCTTGCTATCCGAATCCAGAACCTTCACCGGTTCCTCATCATAGGACAAATCCGGATTCAAAACCACTTCCTCCACAGGCATCACGTGCGAAGGATCAGATCTTTACTTCCGGAGCATAGAAACATGGAACACATCATGAATCTTCTCCAACTCTTGAGGTAACCTCAGCTTGTACGCAACAGGACCCACACGCTCAACCACCTCGTATGGTCCAATGTACCTAGGGCTCAACTTACCCTTCCGGCCAAACCTCATCACCTTTTTCCAAGGCGAAACCTTTAAGAACACACAGTCACCCACCGCATACTCAATCTCTTTACGCTTCAAATCCGCGTAAGACTTTTGCCGATCAGAGGCAGCCTTCAACCGCTCACAAATGAGCTTTACCTTCTCTGTGGTCCCGTTCAACAAAGCCGGCATCGAAACCAACTTTTGACCAGTTTCAGCCCAACACAGCGGAGTCCTACACTTCCTCCCGTACAAAGCCTCATAAGGTGCCATCTGTATACTTGCCTGATAACTATTGTTATAAGCAAACTCAACCAAAGGCAGATGCTTCTCCCAAGAACCTTGGAACTCAATCACGCAGCACCTCAACATATCCTCTAAAATCTGGATAACTCGCTCAGACTGACCATCCGACTGAGGATGATAGGATGTACTGAAATGCAACCTTGTACCCAGAGCTTGATGCAAACACTGCCAGAAACGCGATGTGAACCTCGGATCCCTATCCGACACAATCGACTTAGGCACACCATGCAGCCGCACAATCTCAGCAATGTACAGCTCTGCCAACTTATCCAAAGAAAACGTGGTATGCACAGGCAGGAAATGCGCACACTTCGTTAGGCAATCCACAATCACCCAAACAGAATTCTTCTTCGAGGGAGACAAAGGTAAACCGGATACAAAATCCATGGTAACCCTTTCCCACTTCTATTCAGGGATTTTCAACGGTTGCAACAACCCTGAAGGAACCTGATGCTCAGCCTTAACTCGCTAACACACCAAACACTTGCTCACAAACTCCGCAACATCCTTCTTCAAACCCACCCAATAGTACTCATCACGAAGATCACGATACATCTTGGTACTACCAGGGTGCATAGCAAAAGGACTACTATGACCTTCAGTCAGAATAGCACGCCTCAACTCAGCATCAGCAGGCACTACCATCCGACTCCCAAAACACAACACACCATCATCATTAAAGCAGAAATCCGAAGGTCTACCCTCCGCGATATCCTGAACATGAGACACCAAGGAATCATCCAGCAACTGCTTATCCTTGATCAACTGAACCAAAGATGGTTTCACTTGCAACTCAGCAACAAGACCACCATCTTGCGATATGCTCAAGCTAGCAAACATAACCCTCAGCTCAACAGCTACTTTCCTACTCAAGGCATCCGCAACAACATTAGCTTTTCCAGGACGATACTCAATCGTCAGATCATAATCCTTGAGCAACTCTAACCAACGCCGCTGCCTAAGATTCAACTCCTTCTGAGACATCAGATACCTCAAACTCTTGTGATCTGTGTACACAGTACACTTCTCACCATACAGATAATGTCTCCAGATCTTCAGAGCAAAAACCACTGCAGCCAGCTCAATATCATGCGTAGGGTAATTGCGCTCATGCACTTTCAACTGCCGCGATGCATAAGCCACCACCTTACCCTCCTGCATCAGCACACACCCCAAACCAACATAGGATGCATCACTATAAACCACAAACTCTTTCCCTGATTCAGGCTGAATCAAGATAGGAGCTTGCGTCAAAGCCGCCTTAAGCTTCTCAAAAGCCTGCTGTCTCGCTTCCGTCCATTCATACTTAACATCCTTTTGCAACAGCTTCGTCAAAGGAGCAGCAATCTTGGAAAAACCGTCCACAAACCTACGGTAGTATCCCGCCAAACCAAGGAAACTACAGACCTCATGAACAGACTTAGGAACTTTCCAATTCATCACCGCCTCAATCTTCTGAGGATCAACACGAATCCCCTCAGCTGAGACCACATGCCCAAGAAACACCACCTCCTTAAGCCAGAACTCACACTTGCTCAGCTTAGCATAGAGCTGATTCTCCAACAAAGCCTGCAGCACAATCCTCAAATGCTCTTCATGCTCCTCCTCAGTACGCGAGTACACGAGGATATCATCAATGAATACCACAACGAACTTGTCCAGGTATTCATGAAACACACGATTCATCATGTCCATGAAAGCAGCAGGAGCATTTGTCAAACCAAACGGCATCACAAGGAACTCATAATGCCCATACCTTGTCCTGAAAGCTGTCTTAGGCACATCCACATCCTTCACCTTCAACTGATAATACCCTGACCTCAAGTCAATCTTAGAGAACACAGCAGCTCCCCGAAATTGATCAAAGAGATCATCAATCCTCGGCAAAGGATACCGATTCTTGATAGTCAACTTGTTCAGCTGACGGTAATCAATGCACATTCTCATAGTGCCATCCTTCTTCTTCACAAACAACACCGGTGCTCCCCAAGGTGACACACTCGGCCGGATGAAACCACGATCAAGCAACTCTTGCAACTGCGTCTTCAGCTCCTTCAGCTCCTTAGGTGCCATTCTATAAGGAGTAATGGACACAGGAGTTGTATTCTCATACAGCTCAATTCCAAACTCCACCTCGCGGTTAGGAGGTAAACCAGGCAACTCCTCAGGAAACACACCAGGAAACTCCTTCACAACTCTGATATCTTGCACCCTCAACTCTTTAGAGCTAGGATTCATCACAAAAGCTAGATAGGCTTCGCAACCTTGCCTCAGCATCCTGCTCGCCTCCAAGGTAGACACCAGATTGGCAAGAAACTTCACATTCTCACCAACCACAACAACTTCATAATCATCCGCAAGCTTAAGCGAAACTCGCTTGTTTTCACAATCCACAACAGCACGATGCTCAGCAAGCCAATCCATACCAAGGATTACACCAAAACCATAAAAGGGCAACTCCATAAGATCAACATGAAAAACATGTTCTTGAACAACCAAGGGACACCTTCTATAAAGCTTTCGAGTCACAACAGTCTCACCAAAAGAACTAGTGACACGAACACCAACATCCAAAGACTCAACAGGCAAACCAAGCAATTCAGCATGCTCACGCAAAATGTATGAATGCGTAGATCCAGAATCTATCAAAGAAAGAAATGAAAAGGATTGCAAAGTAAAGGTACCTGCAATCACATCCGCATCATTCCTTCCCTCACGCTGAGCATACACCCTCGCTTGGCCTCCACCTTCAGGCTGAATAGCCACAACATGGGCCACTCCACGACCACCTTCCTCTCTCCTCTGGAAATTACCACGGCCTCGCCCACGACCTCTCTGCGGTGCAGCAACAACAGTAGCACGCACTTGATCACCAGCCAACCTAGGACAATCTCGCCTCAAATGGTCTGCGGATCCACAATTCCAACACCCATTACCAGCTGCCGCAACAGGAGCTTGCACCTCTCTCACAGCACGAGGACAGTCACGCTTCATGTGACCACGTGAACCACAGATCCAACAAGCACTCGGATCAGCTCTAGCATTGCCCCCTCTAGCAGGTGCACCACCACCTCTCTTAGCTGAAGACTGATACTTCTGATCACGTCCCATCTTATTCCGTCCACCTCCGGAACTATACTCAGCAGCTCTCTTACCAGAACTTGCTCCAGCACCTTTCGCAAATAAACCCAAGTTCATCTCAATGTCCTTGGCTCGGCCCACCAACACATCAAAATCATCATACTCGGTGGCCAGCACATACATTTTCACATCCGTCACTAAGCCATAACGGAACCTCTCGCACCTTGCCCGCTCATCAGGTACCAGCTCAGGTGCATACTGACTGAGTCGCACAAACTGTACTTCATACTCAGCCACACTCATGCTCCCTTGGGTAAGAGACATGAATTCACGCTTCTTCTCATCAAGGTATCTCACACCAAGATATCTCCGCTTGAACACATTCTTGAAGAATGTCCAAGTCACATCAGCTTCAACCATCCCAGCTATGGTGGTCGTCCACCACGTATACGCATCATCCTGCAGCAAGGATACAACACAACCCAGCTTTTGCACATCCGTGCAGCTCATCTGACCCAAGATTCGCTTGGTACTCTCTAGCCAAGCTTCAGAACTCTCAACAGACATACCCCTGAACTCAGTCCCACCAAGACTGCGTAAGCGCTCCAAGGTAGTCTAACACCAGCATCTCCCTGATGCCCAGCTCCTTGAGCTCCGGCTACTGCTGCTCGGAAAGCACCCGCAATAGCTTGTACCAGCATAGACATATCGGGCATAGCTTGCCCCTGACCAACCTCTGGTCCAGCAGCTCCAGCAACAGCTGCAGCTTCAGCTCTTTCACCCTCAGCACCACCACCAGGTAGAGGAGGAGGTATCACCGTACTACCCGTGTTTTCCTCATTCTCGTTCTCATTAGGATCCGTAGCTCGCACATTACCTCGTAACTCTCTACGTGGTGCCATACTTTTACCATGCAATCACAATGCAAATAAAACGAAGTCAGGCCCAGCAAGGTAAGCAATCCAAGTATTCAAGCTCAATTTCATTCAAAATCAACACCATTTCATTAGCTTTTATTTGGCAATGGGTACCCACAACATGCTACATCACAGCATACATCTCAATTGCATCCAAATCACCAGCCACTAAACATGCTTTCGATCAACAAGCATACAAGGCACACATACTTCAATCATGCACATATTCATTCCCAATTCCTCGAGAACTCAGCTCTGATACCACCAAATGTAACCCCCTTAACCCGGCCTAGACGGTTAACCCGAATTAAGAAAGTCACACGGGGAAAACCAAAGTCAACCCGAAAGTCAACCTTGATTAACGACCCTTTTTTTATTTTTAAACCTGTCTAGATGCATATTAATCCTTAGATATGATCATGCAACATCATACTCAAAGATCATAAACATCAGAGATCAAACAAGGATCCAATTGAACAAATTACATCTTTAGGGACCAAATTGTAATTTCTGATATATATAAGGACTTAACCCAAATTAAAGTTACCAACTTAAAATTAATCAGGTTTCATGCTTCTCTGTGAAATTTCAGCTCAAAAGGACTTCCCAAACTCATACAATTGCACAAACAAGATTCAGGACCAAAATGCAAACAATTCAAAACATAAAACTGCCAATGTCAGCCCCTAACGGTCACCCGTTCCGAAACAGGTAGAGCCCGTTTCGAAACGCGGGGCCGTTCCGCAACGCGTACCGCAACACGGGCTGACAGTAGCCAACCGTTTCGGAACGGTCCCTCCCGTTTCGGACGCCTGGGCTTGTTTAAGGCACCCGTTCCGAAACGGTAGGTACTGTTCCGGAACACCCTGCACAGATTACCCCAAAATGCATACTTAAACATGCAATTAAACATCCAATCATGCTCCAAATGCAACCAAACTTTACCAACATGCAATTCAACATATATGAGACATACTTGCATCAACAATTCATCAGAACATCAACATATGTGAAAAACCCCAAATCTATAGGCATGCTTCCTACACAAGAAACCATTCAAGCATAAACTTCCAATTCAAGCATATAATGGCCAACGACAAAAACCAGCATTCTCAACAACATTCAATATACTTAGGGAGTTCAAAACATCTCCCAAACATACACATAGGTCTCCATTGCCAAATTACCAAAAGCTAAATGTACTTAAGAAAACCTTCCATACTTTGAGCTTTACTTCCACTTGAATGCTTGCCTTCCTTGCTGCCCTCAAAGTACTTTAATGTTCTGCATTATTGATTTGAGAAAACAAAGAGAGAGCGTAAGCAAAAGCTTAGTGAGGAATGCTCAATAAAACCATTCAATAATGCATTTATAAAACACTTTATAAATCATGCTTCAAATCATCATTTACACATGCTCAAAAGCATACTTAAACATGCATCTCATGCTTCATATCATAACATGTCATATTGGCCACAAGTGATAAGTTCCATTTCTTTAAAAACAAGTTCATCAACTTTCACCCCAAGGACTTTTAAACACCTTGGCCCCAAGGACTTTTAAACACCTTGGCCCATGGACTTTTAACCACCATGGAAAGGACCACACAAGGACTTTTAACCACCTTTGTGTCCGTATCAAGTTTCACCCCAAGGACTTTTAAACACCTTGGCCCCAAGGACTTTTAAACACCTTGGCCCATGGACTTTTAAACACCATGGAAAGGACCACACAAGGACTTTTAACCACCTTTGTGTCCGTATCAAGAATCATCCAAGGACTTTTAACCACCTTGATGTTCTTAAGTAAACAAGGCTCACTCAAGGACTTTTAGCCACCTTAGTGACCTTAACCTTTGCAAAACATCACTTGCCAATATACATCATTATCATCAATTTATCCACTGTTTTAAAGCATTAAACCAAGCCATATTCATCATGCATTTAAAAGCATCAAACCACATTTAATCAATGTTAAAAAACAAGGAACTCTTACCTTGAGCTTCCTTCAACATATGGCTTACAAAAACAGCATTAACCATGCTAAATCATGCTTTCAAAACAGAGTTTAAAACATGCAATAAACCACATTGCACAACAATCAAATCATGGCCACCACTAGAGAGTATTTCCGAAAACTTACACTTGAGCTTAGCAAAGTTGTTTAGACTTAAACTAAGCTCCCAAGACATTGGTTTCAAAGCCGAAAACCCAATTTCACTCACCGATTCCACTTCGCCTCTTGCCGAAGCACCAAATCAAGCCTCCGGATCACCACCACTTGGATCCAAAGATGACTCCCCTGTTTTAACACATCAAAACAGTAGATTAATGCATCATCATGCATTAATATCCTCAATGAAAGCACCTAAACTCACTGCTCTCATCCCCACTCCATTTTTGGCCACCAAACACAACCGAAAATGCATCCAAACCACTTCTCAACAAAGCCCAGCCATTAACCATCAAAACCTAACATCCTTTAACATCATTTAACATCTAAAAAGAACCTAATAACATCCTTATAGCTCCAGCAACACCAGATCCACAAGATCACCTCAAAAACAATCAAGAATCACAAGCTAAACTTAGGAAACCCAACCTATCCGGGATTGCATCAATCAAAACTCAATTCCTTATCAATTTAGAGTTCAAATAACATCAAAAACACATCTCAAATCACAGATTTAACAGATCAAACGAAAATCATCAAAAATCACCAAATCTTGCATTATAAGCCAAGATCCATTTCACAACTTAAAAGCCTTTAATAAAACATCAATTAAGGATTGAAAACTTAGGAATTTCAGTAAAGAACTGATAGTTTAGAGGAGAAGGACGTTCTTACCTCCAAACTTGAGTTTCTCCTCTTTTTGGAATCAAAAACCTTGATGAATCAAGTAGCAAATGATGAGGTTTTGTAGATATGATGATTAGGAATCAAAAGAGAGTTGAAAGGAGAGATTTAGGTGAGAAAATCAGAAACAATTATCTGGAAAGAAAGTGTTTAGGTTGAGAGAAAATAAGAGAAAAGAAAATAGGAAGTTAGTTATCAAAATGGCCAAAATGGCTTTCCCTCCTCTTTTGATATGTTTTAAAATCAGAATATAGCTTAAAATATCTTAGAAAAAATCTGGAGAAACTACTTTTGGAATAATAGCTCCTTAAAGATTCAAAGTTTCAACCCTTTCTAAAACAGTCACAAAACTTTCAAAAATTACATTTTGGTCACTAGCCAAAATGTCACCCTTCCAAAACTCATTTTCCAAAATTGATTTCACAGTTCGCTTAATTATATTAAAAGATGATTTTAGATCATTTTCCCATAATTTTAATGCAACCCGAACTAGGCTTTCCTAAATTCACCCTTTTAGATTCGAACAGCACTTTGACCAAACCGGTCAACGCCCAAAACTTCTAAGCCCAAAACCGGGGCGTTACACGTGTTATCGTTAGTGATGTTATACAACTACCGATGAGTGATGTGGAGGGGTTGTGATTGTACCGTTAAACTCCATCACGGGTGTTGAGGGGTTGTGATTGTACCGGTAAACTCCACCTTGTGTGTTCGGTAGTGTGTATGAAGCGTAAGGGACAACGCTTCTAATCCGCGTATCCGATTGTGTTTTATGTTGTAAATGGTTATGGTTTATCACTTGGAAGCCAATATGACATGTTGAGGTTAATGAAGCATGAGATGCTTGTTGTGTATGCATTGTTGCATGAGAAATGATGTTCATGAGTTTAAAGGCCTTATGAAAGGTGTTTTATAAAATACATTATTGTGTTGTTTTCTTTAGAGCATGCCTCACTAAGCATTTGTGCTTACGCTCTCTCTCTTGAACCAATAATGCAGATAATTAAGGTGTTTGAGGACATCAAGGAGGCTAAGAATCCAAGGGAAAGCTAAGCTCATGTATGGTGACTTTTTCACAACATTATTAGTTTTTGGTATTTGGCAATGGGAACCTTGGTTGTGTTTTGGCAGATGTTTTGGACTCCCTAAGTGTGGCATGATGCCTTTAATGTTTTGGTATTGTAAATGGCCATTTTGATGCTTATATTGGTGTTTTGATGTTTGGTTGGTTTTGGATATTAGGATGCATGCCTATAGACTTGTGGATTTTCCTAATTGATGCCATGAATGTGTTTTGATGATGCAAAAATGTACCCTATATGTAGGATGACTTGTTGGCATGATTAGGAGGTCATTAGAATGTGTTTGAGTGGATAAACGTATGTTAAACCTGCAATTTCTGCACTTTCTGGGCAGTCCGTATCGGAACGGGCACTAGCGTTTCGGAACGGGGGCCTGTAATGGCCTTCGTGTAACGAAACGGATAGGGCCGTTCCGAAACGTTTTGGCCACTGCCAGGCCCTGTTTCGATACAGGTCTCAAAACGAACCCGCGTTTCGGAATGGTCAACCCCGTTCCGAAACAGTTGACCGTTGGGCACTGATTTGAATGGTTTTGTGGTTTGCATGTTTTACGTTTTAGTCCTGAATATTGTTTTTGCAATTGCTGGAGTTTGAGATGTCGGTTTAAGTTGAAATTTGACAGGGAATCATGTAATAGGATTAATTTCAAATTGGTAACTTAAAAATCAGTTAACTCCTCCACCTTTCCTGAAATTACAATTTGGTCCCTAACTTTTGTATGTTGTGCAATTGAGTCCCTTAACGTTTTCTGATCGCTGTGCTTTTCAAGTATGCTCTTCTCAAGGGTACGCTTAGGGTTAATGTGCATCTAGATAAGTTTAAAAAGAAAAAAAGGGTCGTTAATCAAGGTTGACTTTCGGGTTGACTTTGGTTTTCCCCGTGTAATCTACGTAGTTCGGGTCAACCGTCTAGGCCAGGCTAAGGGGGTTACACCATGTTTTCACATCATCAAAAGAGAGATCTAAATGCATTAAAATGCATTTCAACACCAGCAACAAATCACAAATCACAAACTCGTTTCTCACCCAAACTACACCAATTTACCCAACCGAAACAACCGAAAACTCAATCGATTGCTTCCTAAACCAAGCCCAACCAACATACATCACTTCCAATCAATTATAAACACCAAAACACATCTAATAAACAACCTAACCCATCCTTATACCTCCAGCAAGCATGATTGCACCATTTCACCTCAAAAACTCACTTAAAACTATCAAGAACCTCAAGGATCTCAAAGATTTCGGGATCTATATCAACAAAACTTCTTTTCAACACATTAACCATCTCAAAACTCAATTAAAATCAATCCAAAATAGAGCTTAACAAAACAAATCCGAAAATCAAGATTTCAACCATATTTTTACAAGATTTTAATCTCAAATCGAAACTATAATGAAAACTCAACCAAAAACAGTAATTGGAAGCCAAAGATGTTGGGAATTTCAATAAAGAACTTTTATTAGAGGTTGAGAACGAGATTTACCTCCAACCCTTGCTTTCCTCAATGAATGACAAGTTTTCCTTAGCAAAAACTTGAAGAACTTGAAAGGATTCTTGAAAATTGTTTAAGAAATATTAAGAGAGTGTTTGGGAGAAAATAATTTTGGAGAGAAATAGATGAAAATTGTGTTTCGCTGAAAATGGGGAGAAGATGATAGTTACGTGATGGAATCTCAAATTAACCACCTAATTAATTAGATAAAATAAAAACCAATTAAAGTTATTTAATCAAAACCATTTAAAACACATGTCATACTAAGGAAAGGCTAAATTGCCATAAATCCCCCTACAGATTCTAAGAATTTGGCTTCTCCTTTAAAAGTCACATTTTCCACAGTTTTAAAACTTTACGATTTGGTCACTACTCAAAATGTACCACTGTCGAAACTCTTTTTGTAAAATTGATTTAACCAACCCCTTAAATATATATTTTAGAGGATTTTAGCAATTTTACCACATTTTTATCCTACCCCGATCCTTGATTTCCTTAAATCACCTTGCGCGATTCGAACCGTTCTCGATTGGTCCGGTCCGATATCTAGAACATCTAGGCCTAACACTTGGGTGTTACCACTCCTGAAAATTTATTACGCAACACCTCAACATGTCTTCAAGCTCATGGATCACACGATCCGACTGTCCATCCGTTTGAGGATGATAAGAAGTACTGAAATTCAACAGTGTACCCAAGTCTTGATGCAAGCATTCCCAAAATCGCGATGTAATCCTCGGATCCCTATCTGACACTATGGACTTTGGCACACCGTGCAACCGCACAATCTCAGCAATGTACAGCTCAGCCAACTTATCCAAGGTATACGTAGTATGCACCGAAAAGAAATGTGCAAACATCGTGAGCCGATCAACGATCACCCAAACCGAATTCTTCTTTGACGGTGACAACGGCAACCTAGACACAAAATCCATGGTAATTTTCTCCCACTTCCATTCTGGGATTCTCAAAGGCTGCAACAACCCAGAAGGAACCTGATGTACAGCTTTCACTCGCTGACACACCATGCACTTACTAACGAACTCAGCCACATCCTTTTTCAACGCCACCCAATAGTACTCATCCTTCAAATCACGATACATCTTTGTACTACCAGGATGCATAGCAAAAGGACTACTATGAGCTTCAGTCAGAATAGTTCGCCTGAACTCAACATCATCTGACACCACTATACGACTTCCAAAGCACAGAACACCGTCATCATTAAAACTGAAATCTGAAGGCTTACCCTATGCAATGTCCTGAACATGAGGAACAAGGGAATCATCAAGCAACTGCTTATCTTTGATTAACTGAATCAGAGATGGTTTCACTTGCAACTCATCGATAGGACCACAATCACGCAATATGCTCAAGCGAGCAAACATCGCCCTCAATTCCACGACCACTTTCCTGCTCAAAGCATCGGCCACAACGTTGGCCTTGCCCGGGTGATACTCGATCGTCAGATCATAATCTTTAAGCAACTCCACCCAGCGACGTTGTCTAAGATTCAACTCCTTCTCAGACATGAGATACTTCAAGATCTTATGATCCGTGAACACAACACACTTCTCGCCGTACAGGTAATGCCTCCAGATCTTCAAAGCAAACACAACAGCCGCAAGCTCAAGATCATGAGTAGGGTAGTTACGCTCATGCACCTTCAACTGTCTAGATGCAAAGGCTACCACCTTACCTTCCTGCATCAACACGCAGCCCAAACCAACAATGGACGCATCGCTATAGACCACAAACTCCTTGCTAGAATCAGGACATGAGCTTGCGTCAAAGCTTCCTTCAGCCTCTCAAAAGCTTGCTGCCTCGCATATGTCCACTCAAAGCGAACATTCTTCTGCAACAACTTGGTCAAAGGTGCTGCAATCTTTGAGAAACCCTCAACAAACCTACGGTAATATCCGGCTAAACCAAGGAAACTTCGTACCTCTGTCACCGACTTAGGCGGATCACAACCTCTACTTTGTGCGGATCAACACAAATACCTTCAGCTGATACAACATGCCCTAGGAAAACCACCTTCTTAAGCCAAAACTCACACTTACTTAGCTTGGCATACAACTTGTTATCCAACAATGCTTGCAAAACGGTCCTCAAGTGTCTATCATGATCCTCCTCGGTACACGAACACACAAGAATATCATCGATGAACACCACCACAAACTGATCCAAGAACTCATGGAACACATGATTCATCATGTCCATGAAAGCAGCAGATGCGTTGGTCAGACCAAATGACATCACTAAGAACTCGTAATGCTCGTACCTTGTCCGAAAAGCTGTCTTAGGTACATCCACATCTTTCACCTTCACCTGATAATACCCTGACCTTAAGTCTATCTTGGAAAACACCAAAGCTCCTCGAAACTGATCAAAGAGGTCATCGATCCTAGGCAACGGATACTTGTTCTTGATCTTCAACTTGTTCAATTGCCGATAATCTATGCGCATCTGCATTGTCCCATCTTTCTTCTTTATAAACAAGACCGGTGAATCCCAAGGTGACACACTCGGCCAAATGAACCCTCGATCCAAAAACTCCTGAAGTTGCGTTTTCAACTCCTTCAGCTCTATAGGTGCCATGTGATAAGGAGCAATGGACACCAGAGTCGTATTCTCATACAACTCGATACCAAACTCAACTTCTCTGTTTGGTGGCAACCTAGGCAATTCTTTCAGAAAGACACCTGGAAAATCGCAAATGGTCTGATGTTCTGCACACGCACATCCTTCGTGCCAGGATTCATTACATAGGCAAGATAAGCCTCACAGCCCATCCTCAGCATACGGCTTGCTTCCAAAGATGAAATCACATTCGACAAGAATTTCACATTCTCGCCTACTATCACCACTTCATAATCATCGGCAAGCTTTAAGGTGACTCGCTTCAAATTCAACCACCGCTCTATGTTCAGTCAACCAATCCATACAAAAGGATCACATAAAAACCGTAGAAGGGTAACTCCATTAAATCCACAAGAAAAACATGTCCTTGCACAGATAAAGGGCATCTCCTATATAACTTCTTAGTGACTACTGTCTCACCAAAAGAACTAGTCACTTGCATTCCTACTTCGAGCAACTCAACAGATAAATCAAGCAAATGTGCACGCTCACTAAAGATATAAGAATGCGGAGATCCAGAATCAATTAAAGCCAGCAATGATAAAGACTGATTATGAAGTAGGAATGCAACTCAATTAAAGCCAGAATCAAAAGAACTAGTCACTTGCATTCCTACTTCGAGCAACTCAACAGGTAAATCAAGCAAAGGTACATGCAATAACATCGGTATCATTGCGCTCCTCGCGCTGATCATAGACCCTCGCATGATCGCCTCCCTCAGGCCGAACTGCCACCATAAGAGCAATGCCTCACTGGCCCTCGTCTCTCCTCTAAAAATTCCCTCGGCCGCGCCCACGGCCTCTCTGAGGTGATGCCGCAGCAGGTGCACGCCTTGGCCTCCACCATCCAACAAAGGACACTCCCGCCTCATGTGATCCTCTGAACCACAATTCCAGCACGAATTCCCTGTTACCACCATAGGAGCTTGTACCTCTCTAGCCGCTTGAGGACAATCTCACCTCAGATGACCTCGAGATCCACACGTCCAGCACGTGTTCTGTTCTGCTCTCATCCGATCTCTCTGAGCCGGTGCACCATGTCCAGCATTGCCTCGCCTAGCAGGATGATATCTCTTATCTCGTCCTCTTTTGTTCTGTCCACCTCTGGAACTAGACTCAGCCGCTCTCTTTCCAAAGCTAAAACCATCTCCTCGGGATGCCAAACCCAAGTTTTATTCAATGTCTTTAGCTCGACATACAATCATATCGAAGTCGATGGAATCCACAGCCAACATCTATGTCTTGACTTCCTGTACCAGCCCGTACCAGAAGCGATCACAATGGTGCCTCTCACTAGGTATCAGCTCAGGGGCATACTGGCTCAGACGTACGAACTGGACCTCGTACTCAACCACAGAAAGGGTTCCCTGAACTAGCGACATGAACTCGCGTTTCTTATCATCCAAGTATCTCACACCTAGATACTTTCTCTTAAAAGCACCTCGGAAAAACTCCCAATCCACTTCATTGGGTTCCATTCCAGCGATGGTAGTCGTCCACCAACTATACGCATCACCCAGGAGAAGGGAAACAGTGCACCCCATCTTGTGCACATCATTACAACCCATCTGATCCAAGATACGGATCGTGCTTGCCAACCAAGCTTCTAACGCCTCCGGAGACATACCCAAGAACTCAACAGCTCCTAGGTTCCTCAACCTCTCTAAAGGTAAACCCGCCTGCCCTGCTGCAGGGCTTGTACATGCGCTCCGGCTACTGCAGCCTGAAACGCCCCGGTGATTGCCTAAACCAACGACGTTAGATCACCCAAACCCAGACCAGGATGTCCTTGTTGTTCTTGCTCCCCACCTTCAGGTGGTGGCGGAGGAGGTAAATTTCCACCAGGAGGGACATCAGCCCCTTGCTCACCCTGGTCGCCCTGCTCAGCCGCAAGCACTATCGTGTTCGACCTGATCTCTCTCCTCGGACCCATAGTGCTATTTTTAATATGGCATAACAAGTAAACAAAACAAACCATTTAGGCCAGCCTTAAACAAGGATCCAAGTTCACAAAAACATTTAATCAGTGTAATAAGGCAATAAGCACCCCGATTTCCCTCATACAAGACATAACATACAATAACTTATCATTCTCATCATGCTTTCCATCATCCAAAATCTGCACATATCAACATCACATTATCAACGTACAATCATATTTATTTCACATCCGATTCACATCAATCAAGCATGGCATAAGTTCCAATATTCAACCAAAATCATGTTTTTCAATCGACACACATCAACACATATCAATTTCACATAACAACATCCCCAATTATTTCAAACCCTAGATCTGATACCAAGAATTGTAACCCCCTTAGCCCGACCCAAACTAAGAAGATTACACGGGGAAAACTAAAGTCAACTCGTAAAAGTCAACTTCGATTAACGACCCTTTTTTCCTTTTTATCTTTTCTAGATGCACACTATTAACCTATATGATTAGAAACTTGATTTAGCGAAAGCAACACAGCGAACAGAACTCAATTAGGGGTCCAATTGTAGACAAACATCTTTTAGGGACTAATTAGTAAATTTCCAGAATTATAAAAACAAAACAAGTTTTAAAGTTACCAATCAAAAATTAATCATATTACATGCCAACATGTCAAATTTAATATTAAACCGATCATCCAAACTCATTTAATTAAGCATCTAAGATTCAGGGACCAAAACGTAAGAAAATAGAAACATGAAACAATTCAAATTCAAAACCAACAGACAGGTGTTTTGAAACACAAGACCCTGTATGGGAACGGTCGTTTCGAAACTAGGTTGACCGTTTCGATATGCGGGTGCATTTCGAAACCCGTTTTGAAACAATGCTTTCAAATAGCAAAATGTTCCGGAACGTACCTACCCGTTCCGAAACGCTATGACCATTCCAGGCCACCGTTCCGAAATAGGTAAGGGCGTTCCGATACGCCTTGCCCTGCAACTTCACTATTTGCTGGTTTTTCTCACATAATCACCTCCGAAAACATTCCAATTCATGCAACAACATACACACAACATGTTTAAGCATCAAAGACCAACATTACGAAGCATAAACTAAAACATAGCATCACTCATGCAAGCATTAGATCTATAGGCATGCTTCCTAGTCTTCAAAACCATACAAAATCTAAAAGCCACATTCAAGCACAAATCAAACCTCAAAGGCCATTTACAAACCAAAATAAGCATACCAAACATGCTTAAGGTGTTTAACATCACCAAATACCAACAAGAGTAGAAATCCCTCCCATTGCCTCTTATTACACCAAGGTGAAACTACATACTTTGTTTAATCAAAAGCTTGGATTCCACTTGATATCGGGCTACCTCGAACGCTCAATTTTCTGCATTGATGAAACAAATGAACGTAAGCATAAAGCTTTGTGAGGATCGTTAAACCAACATTCATCAATGCAATTCATAAAACCATTGTATCATCAATCGTAAACTCATGCCTTTCTTAAAAACATGCTATTCTAAGCATCAATGCACTTTTCCAACCACATGCTTTTAACATCATTATTAAAGCAACAATTAATCTTTTGCTCATGCTTAAACCAAGCATCACATGTATTCTAGGATAAACCTCAAGCATCTCATGCTTAAATCATAAATCAACAACATTATATTGGCCTGCAAGTGATCCATTCTCAATGATAGCAAAACCAACACAAATGACACAATCAGATACGCGGATTACAAGCGTTGTCCCACACACTTCATACACACTACCGAACTACACAAGGCTTACACATGAGAGCAACCCTCCATCGTTGTGACACCCATAGTGGAGTATACGGTACAATCACAACCCCTCAACACCACTCATCGGTAGTTGTATAATTCCACTAACGAGAGCACGGGACACATAACACAAGACCCACACACGAGATTTACATCCACCGTTGTGATTGTTGAGTTTGCAAAAGTTCTACTTTTTACCCCTTATTTAACCCATGTTTCTGCTGCATTCAAGCATAATTCATTGCATTTAGGATAGATTTCACATATACATCACAATTAGATAAAATGACACAGTTGCTACTGATTTTGGCTGCTTTTGCAGGTAACTGCCTTGGCAGACTTAGGATAGCGAAGAAGCAGAGGTAGAACACAGGACTGGAGTCAAGAAGGAGGACGCTGCCGTGGCAGCCATGACGACAGAAATGGTGAAGGGAAAAGTGAAGTGGAGCTCGACATATAGAGGAATTCAAGCCGGTCTGTCGTGAACCACTCCTATATTTTTCTGAACCCTAGATCAGAATGAAGGCCAAGCCCAAAGTTCAAGGAAGAAACCCAAAGCAAGAAAAGATGACGAATTAAAGGCATCTACTCAGAAGATTTAATCTTAATTACAGTTGTACTTTAGTTTGAACTTGTATTCTTACCTTATTAGAAAACTTGAACCCAAGGCCTATATAAAGGAATGTAATTCGACCTAGGTAAGGACATCTCATTCTCTAGCCGTCTTCCCCAACCCTAGTCATTTTCCCCTCTCATCATGTTCTAATTTCCCCTAGGGCTAAGGGCTGATTCTGTAAAGTAGTTGCAAGGATTGTACTGTTTTAGGAATTTTCTGTTCAATAAAATAAAACTTCACGTTTGCTTATTCTGGTTTCAACATCTTGCAAGAGTATCAGGAGAGCATTGTGAGATTATTTATTTAATTAATATCGGGAGATTTAAGTATACAAAAGGAATAAGTGCGGGTTCTCCAGTTTATGGTTGAACTATCTCGGACCTAGGGATAGGACGAGGTTAAGTGGCTAAAGAAGAATTCAACAACATTGGTGTTCACCCTTTGATTCACGCCGGGAGGTATCATCCGAGAAGTGTTATCAACAGTACTTGGACCTAGGGATAGGACAAGTCACAACAGGGATTCTTGCCAAGCTTGAAGTACAGAGTTGTGTGATCGCTTCCGCGACAACAACAGACTTCTACCACAGCAGGTGCTGCCGCGATAAGGACGACGACAGAACAAGAGTTCTTATACAGTGCAACACCTGCACTACCGAGCAAATCAATACCGGCCTATCTCTTAATCCTGAATCTTTTTATCTTTTATATTTAGTATTCTTCAATATTATTTCCCAACAATTTAAACTCTTTTCTTTCTCTCCTGTGCACCAATCCAAGGATAAAGGTATTTCCAGTCCCTATGGATTCGACATCCGATACTTTAAGTATCACTTTACCACTTGCGTCGTGTACACTTGCACTACATTGCGATAGGACTATTTTACACGCCACAAGTTTTTGGCGCCGTTGCCAGGGACTGGCAACATATCTTTACCCTTACCTTTACTGCACTTTCTTCTTAATTCTTCTATTTTTATTAGGATTGTATACCCTATGCTTTTCACAAGTTTTTTTCGTTTTCTTATGTGCAGATCAAGACGAGGCAAAGAACCTGAATACAAATTAGATCCTGAAATCAAACGCTGGTGCAGCCTCAGGAACCGAGTTCGTCTATTGATAGCCAGAAACGATTATCTTGAGGAACAGTTAGAAGCAATGCATAACGGGGTAAACAACCCGAGGAATCCTGAAGATCCTCTCGTCGATGAAGGGAACGAACAGCCTGCCGCTGCCGTGGCCGCACGACGGTCCTGCCATGATTACATGATCAACGATCATGTTGAACTGAAGACCACCCTGCCAGACGTGAAAGCTGAAAATTTCGAGCCGAAACCTGTGATGTTCAACATGATCAATTCCGCTGGCCAATTTAGTGGTGCTGCTACAGAGGATGCCAAAGAACATCTGAAAATGTTTCAAGAAATCTGTGGATCGTTTAGATTACCAGGAGTAAATCTGGAGATACCGAGGCTTCGGTTATTTCCTCATTCACTAAAGGACAGAGAGAAAACTTGGTGGAATAAACTAACGCCGGGTTCAATACGAACTTGGGCGGATCTCACTCGTGAATTTTTATCTTGTTTTAATCCTTTCCATTTATCTGAGCGATTACGTAATGAAATTGCTACTTTTCAACAAGAAGACGACGAGCCAATGCACGAGGCATGGGACAGGTTTACCACTCTTCTAAGGAATTGCCCGATGCACGGATTCCCCGTATGGAATCAAGTCATCAAATTCTACAATGCTGCCAACACACACACTCGAATGAGAATAGATTCGGCAGCAAATGGACTGTTGTTGGACAAAGATCCAGACGAAGCCATGGTAGTATTGAAAAATCTAGCAAATAATGAAGAGCAATTTCCCACAGCGAGGAGAGGAAAACGAGTGCTAGCTGTAAAAGACTAACCAAAGAGGAGTTCTGCATTTCCTCCCGTACAAGGCTTCATAAGGTGCCATTTGAATACTCGCCTGGTAGCTATTATTATAAGCAAACTCCACCAAAGGCAAATGTTTCTCCCAAGAGCCCTGAAACTCAATCACACAGCATCTCAACATATCCTCCAGCACTTGGATAACACGCTCAGTTTGTCCATCCGACTGTGGATGATAAGAAGTACTGAAATTCAACCGTGTACCCAAAGCTTGATGCAAACATTCCCAGAAACGCGATGTAAACCTCGGATCTCCATCCGACACAATAGACTTTGGAACACCATGCAGTCGCACAATCTCAGCAATGTACAACTCCGCAAGCTTATCCAAAGTATACGTAGTATGCACCGGTAAGAAATGCGCACACTTCGTAAGGCGATCCACAATCACCCACACCGAATTCTTCTTCGATGGCGACAAAGGTAAACCAGACACAAAGTCCATGGTAATCCTTTCCCACTTCCACTCAGGAATCCTCAACGGTTGCAACAACCCAGAAGGAAACTGATGCTCAGCCTTAACTCGCTGACAAACCATGCACTTGCTCACATACTCAGCAACATCTTTCTTTAACCCCACCCAATAGTACTCATCCTTAAGATCACGATACATCTTTGTACTACCAGGGTGCATAGCAAAAGGACTACTATGAGCTTTAGTCAGAATAACACGCCTCAACTCAGCATCATTGGGCACTACTATCCGACTCCCAAAACATAAAACTCCATCATCATTAAAGCAGAAATTCGATGATCTATCCTCAGCAATATCTTGAACATGTGGCACCAAGGAATCATCCAACATCTGCTTATCCTTTATCAACTGAACCAAGGATGGTTTCACTTGCAATTCAGCCACAAGACCGCCATCTCGCGAAATGCTCAAGCAGGCAAACATAGCCCTCAACTCTACTGCCACCTTCCTACTCAAGGCATCCGCTACAACATTAGCTTTTCCCGGGTGATACTCGATCGCCAGATCGTAATCTTTAAGCAACTCCACCCAACGTCGTTGCCCAAGATTCAGCTCTTTCTGAGACATCAGATACTTCAAACTCTTGTGATCCGTGTACACCGTACACTTCTCACCATACATGTAATGTCTCCAAATTTTCAAAGCAAAAACCACCGCAGCCAATTCAATGTCATGCGTAGGATAGTTGCGCTCATGCACCTTCAACTGGCGCGAAGCATAAGCCACCACCTTACCCTCTTGCATCAACACACACCCCAAACCAACATAGGATGCGTCACTATACACCACAAACTCTTTCCCTGATTCAGGCTGAACCAAGATAGGAGCTTGCGTCAAAGCTGCCTTCAGCTTCTCAAAAGCCTGCTGTCTCGCTTCCGTCCACTCATACTTGACATCCTTTTGCAACAACTTCGTCAAAGGTGCAGCAATCTTTGAAAATCCATCCACGAACCTTCGATAGTATCCCGCCAAACCAAGGAAACTACGGACTTCATGAAAAGACTTATGAGGCTTCCAATTCATCACTGCCTCAATCTTCTGAGGATCAACACGAATCCCCTCAGCAGAAACCACATGACCAAGGAACACAACTTCCCTGAGCCAGAACTCACACTTGCTTAACTTAGCATAAAGCTGATTCTCCAGCAAAGCCTGCAACACAATCCTCAAATGCCCTTCATGCTCCTCCTCAGTACGAGAGTACACGAGGATATCATCAATGAACACCACAAAAAACTTGTCCAAATACTCATGGAACACTCTATTCATCATGTCCATAAAAGCTGCAGGAGCATTCGTCAAACCAAACGGCATCACAAGGAACTCATAATGCCCATACCTCGTTCTGAAGGCTGTCTTTGGCACATCCACATCCTTCACCTTCAACTGGTAATAACCTGACCTTAAGTCAATCTTAGAGAACACAACTGCTCCCCGAAATTGATCAAAAAGATCATCAATCCTCGGCAATGGATACCGATTCTTGATAGTCAATTCTTCAGCTGACGGTAATCGATGCACATTCTCATAGTGCCATCCTTTTTCTTCACAAACAAGACCGGTGCACCCCAAGGTGACACACTCAGCCGAATGAAACCACGATCAAGCAACTCCTGAAGTTGCATCTTCAGCTCCTTCAACTCCTTAGGTGCCATTCGATAAGGAGTAATGGAAACTAGAGTTGTATTTTCATGCAGCTCAATTCCAAACTCCACCTCTCGGTTAGGAGGCAATCCAGGTAACTCCTCCGGAAACACACCAGGAAACTCTCGCACAGTCCTGATATCTTGAACTCGCAACTTCTTAGAGCTAGGATTCATCACAAAGGCTAGGTAGGCTTCACAACCTTGCCTCAGCATTCGGCTTGCCTCCAAAGAAGACATCACATTGGCAAGAAACTTCACATTCTCACCAACCACCACTACCTCATAATCATCTGCAAGCTTCAACGAAACTCGCTTGTTCTCAAAATGCACCACAGCTCGATGTTTGACAAGCCAATCCATACCAAGGATTACATCAAAACCATAGAATGGCAATTCCATGAGATCAACATGAAAAACATGATCTTGCACAACCAAGGGACATCTTCTATACAACTTCCGTGTCACAACGGTCTCACCAAAGGAACTAGTTACACGCATACCAACATCCAAAGACTCAACAGGCAAACCAAGCAATTGAGCATGTTCACGCAATATGTATGAATGTGTAGATCCAGAATCAATCAAGGAAAGTAATGACAAGGATTGCAAAGTGAAGGTACTTGCGATCACATCTGTGTCATTCCTCCCCTCTCGCTGCGCATACACTCGAGCCTGGTCACCACCCTCAGGTTGGACAGCCACCACATGTGCCACATTCCTTCCACCATCATCTCTGCGCTGGAAGTTACCACGGCTACGCCCATGACCTCTCTGTGGTGCAACAACTCCAGGAGCACGTCCCTAACCACCACCGGCCAACAAAGGACACTCCCTCTTCATGTGGTCTGCTGAACCACAATTCCAGCACGAATTACCGGTCACCGCAACAGGAGTCTGAACCTCCCTCGCTGCTCGAGGACAATCACGCCTCAAATGACCATGCAATCCACACGCCCAACACGTGTTCTGATCAGCTCTCGTCCTGTCTCCCAGAACAGGCGCACCATGCCCTCCATTACCACGTCTAGTAGAAGACTGATACCTCTTATCTCGTCCTCTCTTGTTCCATCTACCACCGGAACTATACTCAGCGGCTCTTTTGCCTGAGCCAGAACCAGCACTCTTGGAAGACAAACCCAGGTTCTGCTCAATGTCCTTCGCCCTGCTAACCAGCACATCAAAATCCGTATACTCAGCGGAAAGCATAAAGGTCTTCACATCCGACATCAAACCATATCGGAAACGTTCACACCTCTCCCGCTCATCAGGAATAAGCTCAGGTGCATATTGACTGAGACGGACAAACTGAATCTCGTACTCAGCCACCGTCATGCTTCCTTGAACAAGAGACATGAATTCTCTTTTCTTTTCATCCAAGTATCGCACACCTAGATACTTTCGCTTGAACGCGTTCAAAAAGAACGTCCAAGTCACATCAACTTCCTCCATCCCGGAGACAGTGGTCGTCCACCAGGTATACGCATCATCATGTAACAGCGATACCACACATCCTAACTTCTGCACATCGTTGCAGTTCATTTGCCCCAATATCCTCTTGGTACTTTCCAACCAAGATTCAGAACCCTCAGCAGACAAACCTCTGAACTCAGTCCCTCCCAGACTGCGCAAACGTTCCAAAGGTAATCTCACATTAGCATCACCCTGATGCCCAGCTCCATGAGCTCCAGCTACTGCTGCCTGAAAGGCTCCAGTGATAGCCTGTATCAAAACTGTCATGTCAAGAGCAGCTTGCCCCTGCCCAGCTTTAGATCTAGCGACCCCAGCACCAGCACCAACACCAGCTCCAGCACCAACACCAGCTCCATTACCTCCAGCACCACCACAACCGGGCGGTCCACCACCAGGAGGAGGAGGTAAATCCAAAAAATTATCGACATTCTACTCATTCTCGTTCTGAGCCATAGCTCGCGTATTAACTCTCGTCTCTCTACGAGGTCCTATTCACTAAAACAATGCACTAACACAAATGCAATAAACATAATTAGGCTCAACAAGGTAAGTAATCCAAGCACATAAGCTCATTTTTCAAAAACAATTCATTTCATTAGTTTTGATATGGCAATGGGTCCCTCTAACATGCTTCAACACAGCATACATCACAATTGCAACATACTTACAATTCACACATCAACCTTTCACTTAAAAAGCATATCATGCAATCATACATACATCACCCACATGACCATTCCCGCTTACTCGAGAACTCAGCTCTGATACCACCAAATGTAACCCCTTTAGCCCGGCCTAGACGGTTGACCCGAACTACGTAGATTACACGGGGAAAACAAAAGTCAACCCGAAAGTCAACCTTGATTAACGACCATTTTTTTTCTTTTTAAACTTATCTAGATGCACATTAACCCTAAGTGTAACCTTGAGAAGAGCATACTTGAAAAGCACAGCGATCGGAAAACGTTAATGGACTCAATTGCACAACATACAAAAGTTAGGGACCAAATTGTAATTTCTGGAAAGGTGGAGGACTTAACTGATTTTTAAGTTACCAATTTGAAATTAATCCTATTACATGCTTCCCTGTCAAATTTCAACTTAAACGGACATCTCAAACTCCAGCAATTGCAAAAACAATATTCAGGACTAAAACGTAAAACATGCAAACCACAAAACCATTCAAATCAGTGCCCAACGGTCAACTGTTTCGGAATGGGGTTGACCGTTCCGAAACGCGGGTTCGTTTCGAGACCTGTATAGAAACAGGGCCTGGTAGTGGCCAAAACGTTTCAGAACGACCCTATCCGTTTCGATACACGAAGGCCATTACAGGCCCCCGTTCCGAAATGCTAGTGCCCGTTCCGATACGGACTGCCCAGAAAGTGCAGAAATTGCAGGTTTAACATACGTTTATCCACTCAAACACATTCTAATGACCTCCTAATCATGCCAACAAGTCATCATACATATAGGGTACATTTTTGCATCATCAAAAGACATTCATGGCATCAATTAGGAAAATCCACAAGTCTATAGGTATGCATCCTAATATCCAAAACCAACCAAACATCAAAACACCAATATAAGCATCAAAATGGCCATTTACAATACCAAAACATTAAAGGCATCATGCCACACTTAGGGAGTCCAAAACATCTCCCAAAACACAACCTAGGTTTCCATTGCCAAATACCAAAAACTAATAATGTTGTGAAAAAGTCACCATACATGAGCTTAGCTTTCCCTTGGATTCTTAGCCTCCTTGCTGTCCTCAAACACCTCAATTATCTGCATTATTGGTTCAAGAGAGAGAGCGTAAGCACAAATGCTTAGTGAGACATGCTCTAAAGAAAACAACACAATAATGCATTTTATAAAACACCTTTCATAAGGCCTTTAAACTCATGAACATCATTTCTCATGCAACAATGCATACACAACAATCATCTCATGCTTCATTAACCTCAACATGTCATATTGGCTTCCAAGTGATAAACCATAACCATTTACAACATAAAACACAATCGGATACGCGGATTACAAGCGTTGTCCCTTACGCTTCATACACACAACCGAACACACAAGGTGGAGTTTACCGGTACAATCACAACCCCTCAACACCCGTGATGGAGTTTAACGGTACAATCACAACCCCTCCACATCACTCATCGGTAGTTGTATAACATCACTAACGAGAACACGGGACACACAACACAAGATCTACACATGGCCTTTTAACCACCATTGTGATCTTAACCATCTCGTTAGTGTACTTGGATGGAGTCTACGGTACAATTACAACCCCTCAACATCCAAGGCAACTTTATTCACGGTGCACCCAATCCTATAGCCGGCTAACTATATCCGATTAAAGTACTTTAAAAACCACACATCACTTGCCAATATACATCATTTATCATCAATAATCCACTGTTTTAAAGCATTAATCAAAGCCATTAAACCATCATGCATCACTATGCATCAAACCACATTTATCCATAACAAACCAAGGATCTCTTACCTTGAGCATCCTTCAACACATGGCTTTCAAAACCAGCATTAATCATGCTAAAACATGCTTTCAAAACAGAATTTAAACATGCAAATTAAATACATTGCATCCAACCATCTCATGGTTCATCAATAGAGAGTTTTCCCGAAAACTTACTCTTGAGCTTAGTTAAGTTGCTTAGACTTAAACTAAGCTCCCAAACCTTCAAACATTCATTACAAAGCTGGGAATCCCAACTTCACTCACCAATTCCGTTTCGAAATCTTGCCGAAACGCCGTTCAAGCCTCCGGATCAACACCACAAGGATCCGAAGATGTCTCCCTTGTTTTAAACACATCAAAGCAGAGGATTAATGCACCATCATGCATTAAAATCTTCAGCCATTACACCTAAACTCACTGCTCTCACCAAAACTAACATTTCGGCTACCAAACACAACCGAAATCACTTCCAAACTCTTTCACAACATTACCCAGCAAAGATCCATCACTTCTAAACATTCTTAAACATCAATTAACATCCAAAAGAACCTAAACTCGTCCTTATACCTCCAGCTATAACAGAACACCAAGATCACCCCAAAACAACCATTTTCATAAGCAAAAACTTAGGAAATTCAACCTATTCGGGATTGCATTGATTAAACCTCAACTAGACATCATTAAACATCCAAAATACATTAAAAAGCCATCTCAAAACAGAGCCCAAACAATCACCACGAAATTCTTCAAGATTTAACCCAAATCTTGAGTTTTAAGCCAAAATCAAGATCACAACATTAAAACCTTTTATAAAACTTAAATTAAGGATTGAGAACTTGGGAATTTCAGTAAAGAACTGAGTATTTAGAGGAGAAGAACATCCTTACCTCTAAATGTAGATTTCTCCTTGATTAGAGCCAAAATCCTTGAAAATTCAATAAGCAAAACAAGAGGATTTGATGTAGAAAGGATTAGGAATCAATTGATGATTGAAACCTCATCATTTAGTGTGAAAATCAGAAGAAATGTTGCTGTGAAAATGTGTTTGGCTGAGGGAATTTTGAGAGAAAATGAGATGAGAAAGTTTTTAAGAAAGTTAGTTATGAAAAGCTAAAATATCATTTTCCACTTTTCCTTTAATTAATTAAACATTAATAAAATCATTAAATCTAAGAAAAATCTGGAGAAATCCTTTCTTGGGTAAATTAGCTCCTTAAAGATTCAAAGTTTCAATCCTTACAAAACAGTCACCACTGAACTTTTCAAAAATTACATTTTAGTCACACTTTCGAAATGTCACACTTCTAAACCTTATTTTGTAAAATTGATTTCACCACTCTCTTATATATATTAAAAGAGGATTTTTAGATATTTTCCATATTTTTAAAGCATCCCGAACTAGGCTTTCCCTAAAACCACCTTTTATATTCAAACCAAAAATCAAACCGGTCCAGTTCAGACCCTAAACTTCCAAGCCCAAAATTGGGGTGTTACACATGGGATCTTGATCCGGGGGCAAACGAGGCGTTGTTGGAGGCTCCGGAAGAGTAATTTTCATGTCGGCGAGTAAGGCTTCGCGTATCGGTGAGTGGAAATGGATTTTCCAACTTTATAACGCTTTGAGCGTGGTCTTGGGAGCTTAGTGTAAGTTTGAAACACTTAGCTAAGCTTAAGAGTAAGTGATTCGAAAGTCTCTCTCGGAAATGTGCTATGTTTTGATGGAAATGCACTTGAGATAAATATGGTTTTGATCACTGTTTTTAAAGCATGTTAGAAGCATGATTAATGCTGGATTTCAATGCCATTGTGTTAAGGATGCACTTGGTAAGTGATCCTTGGTTTTATGTGAAATGCATATGATGTAAAGCATGTTATGCTTGTGGAAATAGCATTGTATTTATGCTTGTAAAACAGTGGATTATTGATGTTAAATGATTATATTGGCAAGTGATGAAATGGTTTTTGGTTCTTGTAATCGGATATAGTTAGCCGGCTATAGGATTGGGTGCACCGTGAATAAAGTCGCCTTGGATGTCGAGGGGTTGTGATTGTGCCGTAATCTCCATCCAATTACCCTAACGATTGAGGCTAAGATCACAATGGTGAATGATTTAATCCCGTGTGTGAGTCTTGTGGTATGTGTCTCGTACTCTCGTTAGTGGAATTATACAACTAACGATGAGTGATTTAGAGGGGTTGTGATTGTGCCATTGGTCTCCACCTTGTGTAGTCCGGTAGTATGTATGAAACGTGTGGGACAACGCTTGTAATCCGCGTATCCGATTGTGTCATTTGAGTTGGTTATGGTATGGTGTTAGAATTGATAACTTGTAAGCCAATATAATGATGATGACTAATGGTTTAAGCATGAGATGCTTGTGATTTATGCGGGAATGCATGTAATGCTTGGTAAAGCATGAGAAAATGTTTATTTGCTGTTTTTAAGTGATGCATATGAGCATGCTTGGTAAATCATGTGTTGATAAATGATGTTTTGTCGGTTATGTGAAATGCATTGATGAATGTTGTTTTAGCGAACCTCACTAAGCTTTGTTCTTACGCTCATTTGTTTCATCAATGCAGAGAGTTAGGCATTTGAGGCAACGAGTAGGCAAGGAGAATCCAAACACTTTGGTCTAGGAAAATATGTGGTTTTACTTTGGTGTAATAAGAGGCAATGGGTGGGATTTCTACTCTTGGATGTTTGAAGGTGTTTTTAACTACCTTGAGCTTGTTTGGTTGCTTAACTTTGGTTTGTAAATGGCCTTTGAGGATTGATTTTTGTTTGAATGTTGATTTTAGCTTTGTATGGCTTTGGAAGACTAGGGAGCATGCCTATGGTTCCAATGCTTGCATGAATGATGCCATGTTTCAGCTTATGCTTCGTATAGTTGATCTTTGATAATTATAGATGTTGTATGTATGCTGTGGCATGAATTGGAATGTTTTCGGTGGTGTTTATGAGTGAAAACCAGCAATTTGTGTAGTTGCAGCGCAAGGCGTATCGGAACGCCCTTACTTGTTTCGGAACAGTGGCCTGAAATGGCCATGGGGTTTCGGAACGGGTAGGAACGTTCCGGAACGATTTGCTACTGGAATGTTGTGTTTCGATACGGGTTTCAGAACGCACCCGAGTATCGAAACGGTCAACTTGGTTTCAAAACGACCGTTTCGATATAGGACCTTGTGTTTTGAAACACCTGGCCGTTGGAGTTTTATTTGAATTGTTTCAGGTTTCTGTTTCTTACGTTTTAGTCCCTGAGTCTTGAATGCTTAATTAAATGAGTTATGATGACCCGTTTAAGATGAAATTTGACATGTTGGTATATTATAAGTTTAATTTTGGGTTGGTAACGTTAAAACTTCTTTAGTCCTTATAACTTTGGGAATTTACATATTAGTCCCTAAAAGACGTTTGAATGCAATCGAACCCCTAATTGAGCTCCGTATGCTGAGTCGCTTCCGCTAAAATATTTTTCTATTCACATAGGTTAATAATGTGCATCTAGAAAAGTTTAAAAAAGGGTCGTCAATCAAGGTTGACTTTCACGAGTTGACTTTGGGTTTCCCCGTGTAATCTTCTTAGTTCGGGTCGAGCGTCTAGGCCGGGATAAGGGGGTTACATTTTTAGGGTTCTTAGGAGAAGCACTTGTCGCTGGTTGAGTTTGCGTATAACATAGTTATCGGGCAAGTATTCAAATGACTCCATACGAGGCTTTGTATGGGAGAAGATGTAGGACCCCTCTAGTTGGGCTGAAGCTGGGCAAAAGTTGATTTTGATGCCAGCTATGTTAAAGGGAACCACCGAGAAGGTGAAGCTCATTTGTGTGCGTTTCAAGGCAGCATCAGATCGACAAAAGTCTTACGTGGATCTGAAGCGTAAGGAGGTTGAGTTCGTGGTTGGCGAACGTGTGTTCTTCAAGGTATTGCCTTGGAGAAGGTGATGAGGTTTGGGCGTAAGGGTAAGCTTAGCCCAAGGTTCATTGGACCTTACGAGGTTGTGGAGCGTATTGGTTCTGTGGCATATCAGTTGAGATTGCCTTCGGAGCTGGAAAAGATACATGATGTGTTTCATGTCTCGATGCTGCGGGGGTACATATCGGATCCTTTGCATGTGATGCATGTTGAGGAGATAGAGTTGAATCTGGATCTGTCATATGATGAAGAACCAGTGAGGATTCTGGATGTGAGCAGCAAGGTTCTTCGTGGCAAGACGATAGAGCTTGTGAAGGTGTTGTGGCGACACCGAGGAGTTGAGGAGGCCACATGGGAAAGCAAGGCGGACATGCTGAAGCAGTTTCTGCACCTTTTTCCTTCAGGTAAAATTTCGAGGACGAAATTTCCTAAGTGGGGGAGAGTTGTAACGCTTTGGTTTTGGGCCTAAATGTTTTGGGCATCGGACCGAACCGATCGGAAACGGTTCGAATCGCGTTAGGTGATTTAAGGAAATCAAGGATCGGGATAGGATAAAAATATGGTAAAATTGATAAAAATATGAAAAGTTTCAAAACTGTGGAAAAAGTGATTTTTAAAAGAGGAGCCAAAATCTTAGAATCTTTAGGGAGCTTTATGGCAATTTAGCCTTTCCTTAATATGACATGTGTTTTAAAAGGATTTTTATTAAATTAAAATTAATAAAATAGGAGAAATGAGATTTCACTTGACGTAACTACCTTTCTCTTCTCATTTTCAGCCAAACAAAATTCTAACTCATTTTCTCCAGAATTCTTTTCTCCCAAGCACTCTCTCAATATTTTCTAAACAAATTCCAAGAGTTCTTTCAAGTTCTTCAAGATTTTTGCTAAGGAAAACTTGTCATTCATTGAGGAAGGCAAGGATTGGAGGTAAATCCCGTTCTCAACCTTCAATCTAGGTTTTTTACTGAAATTCCCAAGATCTTTGGTTTCTAATTAATGTTTGTAGTTGAGTTTTCATTTTAGTATTGATTTGAGATTGAAATCTTGCAAAAATATGATGAAACTCTTGATTTTCGGACTTGTTTTGTTAAGCTCTATTTTGGATTGATTTTAATTAAGTTTTAAGGTGGTTAATATGTTGAAAAGAGGTTTCGTTGATATAGATCCCGAAATCCTTGAGTTTCTAGATAGTTCTAGTTGGGTTTTTGAGGTGAAATGTTGGGGTAATGCTTGTTGAAGGTTTAAGAAAGGGTTTAGGTTGATTTTAGATGTGTTTTGATGTTTATAATTGATTGGAAGTGATGTATGTTGGCTGGGCTTGGTTTAGGAAGCAATCGATTGAGTTTTCGGTTGTTTCGGATGGGTAAATTGGTGTAGTTTGGGTGAGCAACGAGTCGTGATTGGTTGCTGGTGTTGAAATGCATTTTAATGCATTTAGATCTCTGTTTTCATGATGTGAAAACAAGGTATCTTGATCCGGGAGCAAACAAGATGTTTTTGGAAGCTCCGAAAGAGTAATTTTCGTGTCGGCGAGCAAGGATTTGCATATCGGTGAGTGGAAATGGATTTTCTAGCTTTGTAACGCTTTGAGTGTGGTCTTGGGTGCTTAGTGTAAGTTTGAAACACTTAGCTAAGCTCAAGAGTAAGTGATTCGAAAAGTCTCTCTCGGAATGTGCTATGTTTTTGTTGGAAAATGCACTTGATGTAAATGTGATTTTTATTTACTGTTTTAAAGCATGTTTTGAGCATTGATAATGCTGGTGTTTAATGCCATGTTGTTAAGGATGCATTTGGTAGATGATCCTTTTATTTGAGAAACATATGCATTTGAGATTAAGCATGGTTACGCTTGTGAACATGGTATTGTGTTTATGCTTGTAAAACAATGGAATATTGATGTTAAATGATTATATTGGCAAGTGATGAAAATGGTTTTTGATTAATTTAATCGGATATAATTAGCCGGCTATAAGATTGGGTGCACTGTGAATAAAGTCACCTTGGATGTCAAGGGGTTGTGATTGTACCGTATACTCCATCCAAACACCCTAACGATAAAGGTTAAGATCACAACGGTGGATGTTAATCCCATGTGTGGGTCTTGTGTCATGTGTCTCGTGCTCTCGTTAGTGGAATTATACAACTACCGATGAGTGGTGTTGAGGGGTTGTGATTATACCGTATACTCCACCATGGGTGTCACAACAATGAGGGGTTGCTCTCGTGTGTGAGCCTTGTGTAGTCCGGTAGTGTGCATGAAGCGTGTGGGACAATGCTTGTAATCCGCGTATCCGATTGTGTCATTTGTGTTGGTTTTGGTATCATTGAGAATGGATCACTTGCAAGCCAATATAATGTTGTTGATTTATGATTTAAGCATGAGATGCTTGAGGTTTATGCTAGAATGCATGTGATGCTTGGTTTAAGCATGAGCAAAAGATTAATTGATGTTTTTATAATGATGTTCAAAGCATGTGGTTGGAAAAGTGCATTGATGCTTAGAAGAGCATGTTTTTAAGAAAGGCATGAGTTTACAATTGATGATACAATGGTTTTATGAAATGCATTGATGAATGTTGTTTTAGCAATCCTCACTAAACTTTATGCTTATGCTCATTTGTTTCATCAATGCAGAAAATTGAGCATTCGAGGCAGCCCGATAGCAAGTGGAATCCAAGCTTTTGATTAAACAAAGTATGTAGTTTCACCTTGGTGTAATAAGAGGCAATGGGAGGGATTTCTACTCTTGTTGGTATTTGTTGATGTTAAACACCTTAAGCACGTTTGGTATGCTTATTTTGGTTTGTAAATGGCCGTTGTGGTTTGATTTGTGCTTGAATGTGGCTTTTAGCTTTTGTATGGTTTTGAAGACTAGGAAGCATGCCTATGGATCTAATGCTTTCAAGAGTGATGCTATGTTTTAGTTTATGCTTCGTAATGTTTGTCATTGATGCTTAAACATGTTGTGTGTATGTTGTGGCATGAATTGGAATGTTTTCGAAGGTGATTATGTGAGAAAAACCAGCAAATAATGAAGTTGCAGGGCAAGGCGTATCGGAACGCCCTTACATGTTTCGGAACGGTGGCCTGGAATGGTCATAGCATTTCGGAACAGGTAGGCACGTTCTGAAACATTTTGCTACTGGAAAGCATTGTTTCAAAACAGGTTTCAGAATGCACCCACGTATCGAAATGGGCAACCTGGTTTCGAAACAATAGTTCCGATACAGGGTCTTGTGTTTCGAAACACCTGACCGTTGGTTTTGAATTTGAATTGTTTTAGGTTTTTATTTTCTTATGTTTTGGTCCCTGAATCTTGGATGCTTAATTAAATGAGTTTGGATGATCGGTTTAAGATGAAATTTGACATCCTGGCATGTAATATGATTAATTTTGGATTGGTAACTTTAAAACTTGTTTATTCCTTATAATTCTTGAAATTTACAAATTAGTCCCTAAAAGATGTTTGTATACAATTGGACCCCTAATTGAGTTATGTTCGCTGTGTGACTTTCGCTAAATCAAATTGCTAATCATATAGGTTAATAGTGTGCATCTAGAAAATATAAAAAGGAAAAAAAGGTCGTTAATCGAGGTTGACTTTTACGAGTTGATTCAGTTTTCCCCGTGTAATCTTCTCAGTTCGGGTCGGGTGTCTAGGCCGAGCTAAGGGGGTTACACAGAATCAATCAATGTTAACAAAGACAAGGATTGCAAGGTGAAGGTACCTGCAATCATATCGGTGTCGTTCTGTCCCTTGCGGTGTGCATACACCCTCGCATGACCACCTCCCGCTGGTTGAACCGCAACGACATGAGCCACACCTCTCTGCCCATCCTCTCTCCTCTAAAAGTTTCCACGGCCGCGCCCATAGCCTCTCTGCGGTGCAGCAACAGGTGCATGACCCTGAACACCTCCCGCCAATAAGGGACACTCATGTCTCATGTGGTCAACCGATCCGCAGTTCCAACAAGAATTTTCGCCAGCCACCGGAGCCTACACCTCACGAGCCGAAAGAGGGTAATCTCTCCTCAAGTGCTCACGCGAACCACATGACCAACATGTGTTCTGCTCAAACCTCGGCATGTTGCCCTGAGCTGGCTCTCCTCGCCCAAAGTTACATCGCCTAGCCACAAGCTGATATCTACGGTCACGGTTTCTCCTGTTCTACCCACCACTGGGGCCAACATCAGCAGCTCTCTTGCCCGATCTAGATCCACCCATGTGAGATGACAAACTCAAACTCTGTTCTATGTCCTTAGCTTGTGTCACAAGCACATCGAAATCCGTATAGTCAGACGCAAGCATGAACGTCTTCACGTCCTACACCAGGCCATATCGGAAGCGGTCACAACGATGCCTATCACTCGGCACCAAGTCCGGAGCTTACTAGCTCAATCGTACGAACTGGACCTCGTACTCAGCCACTGTCATATTCCCTTGCACCAGAGACATGAACTCCTGCTTCTTATCGTCCATGTATCTAACTCCAAGATACTTTATCTTAAAAGCAGACTGAAAGAAGGTCCAATCCACCTCTTCCGGCTCTAAAGCCGCAGTCGCAGTCATCCACCATGTGTATGCATCACCATGCAACAACGACACAACACACCCCAGCTTTCGTGCATCGTTGCACCCCGTTTGATCCAAGATCCGGATCGTGCTGGCAATCCAAGCTTCAAATGCCTCAAGAGATAAACCATGAAATTCCACTCCTCCCAAACTTCTCAACCGCTCCAATGGTAAACATGTTTGCCCAACAGTAGGCGATTGTACATGCACTCCAGCAACAACAACCTAGAATGCTCTCGTCATCGCTTGTACTAAAGGCGTCAAATCATCCAACACCGGACCAGCTTGTCCATGTTGTTCTTGCTCCTCACCCCCAGGTGGTGGTGGCAGTGGAGGAGGTAAATTTGCACTAGGCAGAACCTCGTTCTCCTAATTACGTTGCTCCTCAACAGGAGCAACTGCCCCGGATCGTAATTCTCTCTGCGGTCCCATTGTGCTATTAACATTAAGGCATGAATATAAAACAAAACAAAAGATCAGGCCAGCTTCTAACAAGGATCCAAGACTTCAAATCCAATTCAAAAATATTTCACTAGGTAATAAGGCAATGGGCATTCTAATTTCCCCCCCAGTATAGCATATATAGCATACCACAGGCATATCACAACCATCATGCAACTCAAACATCAAGATTCAGTCAAATCCAACATCATTTATATCAGCTCTCATTCATAATCAATCACCATATATAACATCACTACCGCATACTCAATATTAACATGCTTAAGACATTCAACGGACAAAGCAAACATTACCAAAGTGCAAATTCACATCACATTTATTTACCAACAACTTACCATCAGCCCATCCTTTTGTAACCTGGCTCTGATACCACCAAATGTAACCCCCTCGACCTGGCCTAGCCGATAGATCGAACCAAACAGGTCACACGGGGAATATTGAAGCAAACCAGGAAAGTTTACCTCAATAAACAACCTTTTTTTCTTTTTTTCTTGTCTAGATGCAAGTTAGGTTCCTATGTGTTCAATTAAAGCATTGGATCAAACGACAACACAAACGCTCAACGATTGACACCAATTTTGGGTTTTGGGATAATTTCTTTGACAATTAGTAAGGGGTTTTACCAAATTAGGATTACCAACCTTTAATTAGGTTCATTACATTCTTCTCTGAAAAAACTCAACTCAAGACTACCTTTGGAACTCATCTAATTGCATACATGACAGACAAGGACCAAAACGCATAGAAACAGAAACTCAGAATATTCCAATAACTGAAATAACAACCAATCATTTCAGAACGGTGGGCCCCGTATTGGAACGAGCGTATCGAAATAGTGATACCCTGTTTCAAAACGCGAGATCCTTTCGAAACCATTTTGGACCCGTTTTGGAACAGGTTTTCACAGAGGCAAAATGTACCAAAACATGCATCACCATTTCAAAACCCCAAGGCAATTTCAAGTCCCCATTTCGAAACGATCGAGGACGTTTCGAAACACCTGGGCCTGAAACGCTTTACTTTGCTGGTTTAAGTCGATTTTAACCATCCAAAACTAACCGGCATATGACTAAACATGCTTGCAACTCAAATACATTTCAACAATCAAGGATTCATGGCAGAACTATCATCATAGCATCATTTTCAATATCAAAGAGACTAAAGGCATGCTTCATAAGAGAAATAAGAACCAAAAGCTCAAATCTCAACCCAAGCATAAACCAACACTTAAAGGGCCTTTTACATAACCAAAAATGCATATCAAACTTGCACAAAATCAGAAACACTAAAGCAACCAACATTCAAACTATTGGACACCCCCATTGACTGTATTACACTTGTTAAAAACCTCACATACATTTAGAGAAGTCCCTTGGAAAACCCTTGTAGAATGCTGCCTCCAAACGCCTAATTATTTTCATTGATGAACAAAGAGAGAAAAAGCATACAAGCTTAGTGAGGATTGCTCAAAACCAAAAACATAATCAATGCAAAAAACTACTTTTCACTCTTTTCAAGACATTCAAGCCTTTTTGACAAACCATGCACCTTGCCTTTCAAATCAGCATGCTAAACATCATGCAACACGATTCATACATTTTCCAGCAATTAAACCATTGCTACACATCATCAATCCTTCCAAGCATAAACACCATTATGCTAAGCTTAAAGTAAAACATGCATTTTTCATAATGTGCATCAACAACATTTCCATAGCATTTCATTCCATTATATTGGCTCGCAAGTGATTAACAACATTCTCAAAAGCACATCGGATACACGGATTACCAAGGGTTGTCCCAAACCCTTCATACACTCTACCGGCATCTCAAGGCTCACACACGAGAGCAACCCTCCACCGTTGTAACACCCGCAGTGAAGTATTGGGTACAATTACAACCCTTCAACACCACTCATCGGTAGATGTATAACCCACTAACGAGAGACAGGACACACACAAGGTTCGCACTTGGGAGCTTCCCTCAACCGTTGCAACCTTAAACAATCCTCAATCGTTAGGGTACTTGGATTGAGTTTTCGGTACAATCACAACCCCTCAACATCCAAGACGACTTGTTTATAGTGCACTCAATCCTATAGGTGGCAAACTATATTCGATTTCATTTACATAACACTTTACTCAACATCATTTGCCAATATAATCCACATTTCATGCATACCTCATTGTTTTTACAAAGCATTCATGATAAACCATAACTCAGGCATTAAACCATGCTTCAAAACTCATGCATCAACACATGCATACAAGGATCACTTACCTAGTGCATCCTTAACCCACATGGCATCATCAAACACATTTATATACCCAAGAACATGCTTTAAATTAGTAGGTAAATACAATTAAAGTCAAGTGCAACCAAAGGCTCAAACTAGCACATTCTGGGAGAGAAATCCACTTTACTTACTTCCGAACTTAGTAAAGCGTTTCAAGCTCTTACTAAGTTCCCAAAACCTTTTCTAAAACGTTTCCACACTGAAAAACTAAGTTCCACTCACTGACTTGCAAAACCACACTAGCCTAATATTTTCAACACATTAAAACAGAGGTTCAATGCATTAAAATGCATCCAAAACACCAACACTCAAAAGAAAACCCGCATCCCTACTCTAAAGCATCAATTTACCCAATCGATACAACCGAAAACTCAATTGATTGATCGCTAAACTCATCCCAGCCATCTACCAACACAACCAACGTATTTTAAGCATCAATTAACATCCAAAAGCAATCTTAAACCATCCTTATACCTGCAGCAACTCAGATTTCACATTACACCCCAAAAACCCAACTATAAACGCCTTAAAAACCAAGGATCTCTAGGATTTCGGGATTAGCATGATTAAGACTCTATCTCAACATCATACACCTTTCAAAACCCACTTATAAACCATCTCAAACAAATCAAAACAAGACTCCTTCAAAAATCACATTAAAACCATTTTTTCTAACAAGATTTCATCATTTTATCAAACAAATAACAAAACCTCAATTAAAAACATGAATAAAGAGCCAAATATCTTTGGAATTTCATTAAAGAACCTTGATTAGAGGGTTAGCACGAAATTTACCTCCAATCCTTGAAAAAAAATAGAAAAATCACAATGATGAAGTTGGAAATCAAGAGAGAATTTGAGTGAGAAGAAAATCTGGAATTTGAGAGAAAATGGAGAGTGTTTGGCTGAAGTAAAAGTATGAGAATGAAAATGATCGTCAAAATCTTTTAACCAATTAACTAACTCTTTAATTAAATTAATTAAAGCCATTTTAATATTTATTAAACCGTTTAAAACACATGCCAAATTAGAGAAAAGGCTTAATTTTCAATTAGCTCCCTAAAGATTTTAAGATCTTGACTCTTTTTGAAAAACACGTTTTTCACAACTTTAAAACTTTACATTTTGGTCACTGCCCAAAATGTATACTTTCCAAAACTTATTTTGAAAAATTGATTCAACCAACATATTTAATATAATTTTAGAGGATTTTAGGAATTCTTATCATATTTTTATCCCATCCCGAACCTTGATTTACCTAAACCACCTCTTAACGATTCGAACAACCGATTACCGGTTCCACCGACCCAACCCGACTCACAAAACACCTAGGCCCAAAACCGAGGCATTACATCAATGATGAATGCAATACACTTACAACTATATGTTGTTACAATGACAATGCAAATGTTATGACAAAAACAGTAATACAGTATGGAATGCATGCGCACTAAAACTAAAAACAAAACTAACTCAGTTTTCTGGTTCATGTGAGGAGGAGGTGGATCGTCTCTTCTTTTTCTTGCTTGTCTTCTATTCTCTTCTTCTTGCTCGTCTCCTTAGACTTGGAGCGCTTTCTTTTCTTTTCATGGGCGGAGGAGTCTATTCTTCATCTTGGTCAACTTTTTTTTCTCTTTCAGGCTCCTTTTCCACTTCAACATCATCGTCCGCAACCTCAGATGAGATGAAATGGGGTGGTGCATTGTATAACACCATTGCAAGAGGGTTTTTCCTCTTTTTTATCCACTATGGGCGCGACTTCCGCCTGTCTCGTTGTAGCTGGCTTCATTTTATGTCATTCTATGGTGGAATCCACACTCTTGGACTCAACTAAATCCTTCTTAACAATCTTCTTACTGCAATTCATCTCAGCATCAAAATCGCCCTCTTCTTCTTCATTGACATCCTCAAAAAGGACTTCATCATGTTTATTAGCCATGGGTATAGCATCAACATCTGTAAGGACGTTCAAATCGATCAAACAATCAATGACGATCTTACTCGATGCCTCTTCTCATGGTGTGTTACCAGCATCACTAACATTTTCAGGGGAATTCACTAAATTTGTTGGTATATCTTTGGTGGCAGCATCGGAGGAGAAATCATAATCTCGGATGATTGGAGGGAAAATATGGAATTTTGGTGGATCAACTGGATTGAATCGGCTCATGGCAACAACTGCAGACTTGTTCCACGTCTTCACATAGGCATAGAATAAGTTTTATGCTAGATCTATGTTTTGTACAGTGGCCACAACAACTCCTAGTTTACTCATCACTGCATCGAGTTTGTCCTCTATCTTTAAAACTTTTCTCTGACTGCATCACTCTTCAAGAAATTTTCTGGTGCAGCGTCCCCTTTAGCTTTACCCTTTATCCTCCATCGTTGCAGTACCCAATCTTGGTGTAGGAACTTCAGAGGCACGAATCATCCTTTCTATGGAAACCTTGTTGATGGGTCCTTTGATGCACAGAGTTGTATGATCAGAGAAGGGAAAGCTAATATACCAATCTTCTTTTCAGCAAACCCCTTAATCTCCTTGTTTATGATTGCCCCGACATCAATTTTCATCCCCTTGATGATAGAATGTATCAAACACATTCTATCGAGGGACACAGTCGTGCTATGGGTGGAGGGTAACAACCTGAAGTTGATAAAATGAAACCAAATTTTGGCAGGCAAGGTCAAAAACTTCCTTATCATAATGAAATTCCCAGCATTAGTACCCAACCATAATGCACCTGCTACACATAAATCTTCAACTAACATAGCAAGTCTCTCATCAATAATCTCAGCCACAAATACAACATGGTCATCAAAATTCACACTAGTATTAAATAGCTTGTTAATAGAAGAAGCACTCCAAGGGATATAGTGTTCTCACACTAAAATAATTTGTAAGTTGCTTAATAACGAAGAAGAAAATAGGGAAAATGAAAAGGCACAATTGTTACTGTCTGATGCGATGAGTTTTAACGGCTTGATCTTGGTGTTGGGAAATGCTGGTACACCCCATGGCGCAGTGAAAAATTATCCGGCAAATTCCGCCAGTGATCCATTTACAAGGGACGAATTTCGGGGTGAGTAGGGATGAAATATTACCTTAATAAATCTAGCATCTTGATATCCTTAGGGAGTTAGGATAAACCAAATTGAATATGAGTCATCACAATAGCGCTCCGACCTCTACGCTGTCCACCTGAAAGAAACGAACAATATTTTCTCTTCTCTAATTGTTAGAGAGGTTTTCCGAAAAAAGCATACTTTGGTTGCTAAACCTTATGCCTTATATAACATTCAAAAACCTAATTCTTATTAAATTCTAATTCATTAAATATACAATATATTTAACCGAATATAATTAAATACATAGAATCTAATTCTACTTTAATTCGAATTCATTAAATATACAATATATTTTACTGAATACAATTAAATATGTAGAATCTGATTCTACTTTAATTAGGTTTCTTTAGGGATATATATATTAATAGTGTTTGATAATTACAATAATTATATAATTATTAATATATATATATATATAAACGAGATTATCTATAATTACAATAATTATAATAATTTCGTCTTTTAATAATTATTGCGTGTTTGTACACATGCTATCTAGTCGATATTTGTTCGTTTCAGTCATAGGATGTGACCCTTGTAGGTTCATGTAACGTTAGTAGTAATATCTAGAACAATTCTAATATTACAAACAATGAGTGACATCTAGCAATACATCATTGCTACCTAAGTTACATGAAGTCGTAGTTCGACTTTACCTTTTTCTGTGATTAATTTATTTTATGTATTACATCCTTTTATCCTTATATCTAGATCGAACACAAGTCATGGATTAGTCACACTTGTATAGTCCATCTAATATATCTTGATGTCCTGAGTTGACTATGATAAATGAATAACTATGATATCTCATATCAATTTATTTGAGCATGACCATGCATTTTCTAGTCTCACTTAATCAAGTGGCCTGCGATATTACTCCTATTATGTACGAGGGACAAATCCTATCTTGATGAACCATATTTCGCTACATAGAGTGTGACATATCCAATATCAGTCTTTATAGTGTAGTCTGTTACAACATACGTTTAACTGCATCAAAATATGTCACTCTCGATATTGGAATAATGATGATCTCAAGTCCGAGGATCATACACTTATCTATCACCATGAACAATGTTGTGATTGTCACATAATAATCCAAGAAATATGCTCATAGCGGGTCAGTCCAATATGTCGTTCTCTAACGCATACTTATGTTTTGATTTTGACATCTCTATGTCAATAACAAAACTTTGTTATCAGCCAACTACATATTAGTCTTAATATATTATTGTTGTTTACGCCCACAATAATTCTCGACTAAGGACATTCAAGAATAATTATATTATTCTAAGGACTTTATTATAATTCAGTTTATTTATAGATGCACAAAATACGACTGAAATAATAATGATGACTTTATTAATAAACAAGATAAAATAAGTTTGTCTTTTACAATCATCTCATAGGAGTCGTCTTGATCTATATGAATCTTTTCAGTACTTTGTCTATGTACGTATTTTGACTTAGTCCTAGGAGTCATCTTGATCTATCTCTATAAATCTTGACTCCTAATATGTAGGTTGCTTCACCCAAGTCTTTCATAGAAAAACATTTTCCTAACCAAGTCTTTACAGACTGTAAGGTAGGTATGTCATTTCCTATTATTAGTATGTCATCCACATACAATACCAAGAATGTAACAGTGCTCCCACTAGTTTTCTTGAAAAAACATGGCTCATATTCATTTTTAATGAAATCAAACTCTTTGATTGCCTCATTAAAACGAAGATTCCAACTTCGAGAAGCTTTCTTCAACCCATAAATGGATCTTTTTAGTTTGCATACTTTTATGGCACCTTTTGGATCGACAAAACCCTTAGGTTGTGTCATGTACACATCCTCATCTAATTTTCCATTAAGGAAAGCGATTTTGACATCCATTTTCCAGATATCATAATCATAATATGCCATGAATTTGACGAAATCCTTTAGTGACCAATCGCCCTTTGTATGTTTGTACATTTCCATCCATGTCGATTTTCTTTTTGAAAACCCATTTGCACTCTATGGGCTTAAACCCTTCAGGTGGGTCGACCAAAGTCCATACATGGTTTTCTGAAATGGAATCCATCTCGGATTTCATGGCATCTAGCCATTTCTCAGAGTCTGGGCTCTCCACTGCTTCTTGATAAGTCTTAGGTTCATCTTGGTCTATGAGAGGAACGTCTCCATGCAATGTGACAAGAAATCCATATCTCTCAGGCGCATTGCGTTCTCTTATAGACCTCCGCAGTGGTTGTGTTTTGAGAACGATTGGATGTTCGTCAACTATTTGTGGAACTAGTGGCTGTTCAATCTCTGGTTCAGTGATCTGTGGTTGATCTTGAATTTCTTCAAGTTCAATACTTTTCCCACTTCCCTTTCCGAGAATAAATTCTCTTTCGAGTAAGACTCATGTTCGAGCAACAAACACTTTGTTCTCATATGGATTGAAGAAATAGTATCCTATAGTTTCTTTAGGATACACTAAAAAATTACATTTATGAGATTTGGGTTCGAGTTTTGTAGACATCTAATGTTTAACATAAACTTTGCATCCCCAAATTTTTATAAAAAACATATTAGGATGCTTCCCAGTCCACATCTCATATGGTGTCTTTCGAACCGATTTAGACGGAGCACGATTTAGTGTGAAAGCAGCTATTTCTAACGCATGTCCCCCAAAAGAAGTTGGAAGATCAACATCACTCATCATTGACCGAACCATGTCTAACAATGTTTAGTTTCTCCTTTTAGAGACTTCATTGTGTTGTGGAGTACCTGGAGGTGTAAGTTTTGAGACAATCCCACATCCTTTAATGAGTTCATCAAACTCTAGGCTTAAGTATTCTCTTCCTCGATCTGATCGAAGAGCTTTGATACTTTTTCCTAACTGGTTTTGTACTTCATTCTTAAACTCCTTGAACTTTTCAAGGGCTTCAGATTTATGATGCATTAGGTAGACATACTCATATCTGCTGAAGTCGTCAGTGAAAGTAATGAAGTATTGAAACCCTCCTATGGCTTGTATATTCATCGGTCCATATACATCACTATGTATTAGACCTAATAAATCACTCGCTCGCTCATTTTTACCGTCAAATGGTGATTTGGTCATTTTCCCATTAAGCGAAGTTCACATTATATCTAATTGTTTGAAAACAAAAGAATCCAAAAATTCATGTTTATGAAGTTTTGATATGTGTTTCTCACTTATATGACCCAAACGACAATGTTAGAGATAAGTTTGATTAGAGTCATTTGTTTTTTGATTTTTTCGTATTTATGTTATATATGGAGTTGTCTTTATCTAAGATATATAGGCCATTGATTAATTGATTCGTACCATAAAAATTATTATTGGGGGAAAAAGAACAACTATTATTATTAATGATTATCTCAAAACCAATCTTGTTCAAACAAGAAATTGAAATAATGTTTTTAGTCAAACAATGTACGAAATAACAACCCTCTAAATTTAAAACAAGTCCACTAGGTAATGACAAAGTATATGTTCCTATAGCTAATGCAGCAACTCTTGCCCCATTTCCCACTCGTAGGTCCACATCTCCTTTTGTCAATTTTCTACTCCTTTTAGTCCTTGTACAAAAGTACAAATGTGTGAGCCACAACCGATATTTAATACCCAAGAAGTAGATGTTAATATATTAATATCAATAACATAAATACCTGATTCGGACTATCCATTTTCACTTGCCTTCTTGATGTCCTCAAGATAGACAGGGCAGTTTCTCTTCCAATGTTCAGTATTATTGCAATGGAAACACTTTCCTTCTTTTGCAACTCCTCCTTTGGGTTTCAATGCATCTTTTTCCTTTGTTGGGCTTTGGCTTTGCCTTGGTGTTGGGCTTTCCTTTTCTGTTATCCTTTTAGACCATTAGAATAGGTTTGCAACCAACCTTTTTCATGTTGTTTTCTGCTGTTCTTAATAGACCAAGCAACTAGGGCATCGATTTGTTAATTTCATTTATATTGAAATTAACAACAAACTGATTAAAACTATCAGGAAACGGTTGCAGGACAACATCAGAAGCCAATTCAACACTTAAAGGGAAGCCCAATTTTTTAAGGGTCTGTATATAGCCTATCATTTTTAGAACATGAGTTCCCACTAGAGTTCCATCCAACATTTTGCATCGAAACAAAGCCTTAGAGGTCTCATACCTCTCTTGACGAGCTTGCCCCTCTTATAATTCTTTGAGATTTTTAACTATCTCATAGGGAACCATGTCCTCATGTTGCTTCTGAAGCTTAGGGGTCATGGTCGCAAGCATCAAGCATCCAACATCTACCATGTCATTTGAGTATTTCTCAAAGGCTTCCTTTTCATCTTTGGAGGCATCATCCGCTGGCTTTTTAGGGACATTTTCATCGATGATTTGCAGTTTCCGTTCTTGCTTAAGGACAATCTTTAAGTTACAGAACCAATCAAGGAAGTTCAAGCCATTCAATTTGTCCTTCTCAAGGACGGATCGCAGTGATAATGTGTTTGAGTTTTCCATGAAATCTACAATGATAAAATATAATTTATAAGTACCTTTTTATCGTGTTTATAAAGAAATTACATTCCTACTATTAAAAATCCTCAAAATTGAAAAACTTACTAAAAGTATTTCTAATGGGTAAGGATCCATATTTCATTCTATTCCAAGTCAGCTTTGGCTTTACTCTTAGAATCCAATTATTTAGGTAAGCAACACTTGCTAATTACATCTCATGTAATTCCTATATTTGATGAAAAACTATTTGTCCAAAACAAAAGTTCATATGGTCTAATAGAAAGCACAATAATGAACAATGCACCAGGTAGGTAACTTATGAGAAGAGAGGTGGTGTGATGGGCATGCTTAAATACCAAGTCTTTCAAAGAAACAATCCTAGACATGCATTTTTTTATTGTATTTCAATTACCAAGGTCCTTGAACAATAATTAGTCTTTAGGTTCCTAATCATTTTAGAACAACTTAGTTTAACCAATGTTGCTACCATTGAATATCACTTGCTTTTTCTTCGCGTTTAACCAAGATAGATCTAAGTATTTTGCTTTGGCAAAACCTACATAGTACCGATCAAGGTTTTAACGAGGGTTAATATTGGATGACAAATTTTTAATCAAATATGGAGGGTTTTTGTTATATTAATCTCACCAATATATTATGATCTAATCAGTTACCATCATGCTAATACATACATTGTATCACATACATGTAAAGCAGTGAATATAAATGCAATGGTTATAGCCCTTAAAACTAAGGTGGCCCATCCCAAGACAATGGGAGAACCAAAATTATTAAAGAAAGAACTTGCTTCCCAGGAACCTAATCCACCTTTGATCTGCCCATCATTCTGCTCCTTTGGTCCATGCTTTCTCCGCAAATATTACAATTTTTCATAAACTCGTTTTTCATACGAGGGAGTAAGATGAAAAGAGATTTACAATAGAAGAGAGAAAGATACGACACACATGCCGTATTTATTTAAAACCAAAATAAAAGGGCTATTGGGCTATAACCATGCATTTCAAACACCGTGCATATTGAACATAACATCAAGCGGTTTATTATTGAGGTCTTGATAGATTGTACCTACGCATGGGTCAAGAGGTGAATCCCCTTGCGGGGGTCTAGCGGCAAACATCAAATAACTCGATTTCCATTATTGGCTACTGTGGCATCTCATTTCTTCTAGATATGGATCCAGTGCGTTGATATATGTTACAGCATTGAGCAAACTCGTGAGCATCTTTAAACAAAGTCGGACAATAAAATCCAGATTGTATAACTTTTGTAGCCGTTTCCACCAAAATTCCCTTCATAAGGAGCATTGTGACAATGCTGAAGGATAGATTTCATCTCTTCCTCTGGGACGCAGCGTTGAATTATATTGTCATTACAATCCTTAAACAAATAAGGTTCATTCCAATAATACTTCGTAGCATCTCCAAGGCCTTTTTGTGCCCAGTAATACCAACATGAGTCTTTCCACAAACTAAGTAATTCACTATATCGGCATACCATGGTGTTGCATTAATATTGAAAAGCTTTTCATTAGGGAATGTGTCGACAATTTGCAACTTATTGCCATCTTCGCTTCTAGCTTCTAGCTTCGAAATGTGATCAACAACTTATTTTTTGACCCCTTATGATCTTTAATTTCAATATCGAACTCTTGCATCAATAAGATCGAGCAAATTAGACTAGGTTTCGCATATTTCTTTGCAGAAAGGTATCTCAAAGCAAAATGATCAGTAAAAATTGTAATTTTTACACCCACCTGATAAGAACGAAACTTATCAAAAGCAAAAATTACTATTAATAACTCTTTCTCAATAGTAGTATAATTTATTTGAGCTTTAGTTAGAGTCTTACTAGCATGGTATATTGCATGACAAGGTTAACTAAGCCCACGACAAAATCATTGGCGTCACACATAAGTTCAAACGGTTGCTCCCAGTTGGGCGCAACAACGATCGGTGCATTCACAAGATGTGCTTTAATTTTATTGAATGCATCCAAACATGCATCATCAAAAACATATTTTCTTCCTTGCTCCAACAAGAAGCATTGAGGTTTAGTGATCTTTGAGAAGTCTTGAATGAATATTCTATAAAATCTAGTGTGGCCTAAGAAATTGCAGATACCTTTCATATTTGTTAGAGGTGGTAGTTTTTCAATTACATATACTTTGGCTCTCTCTTAACCTTTATTCCAGCTTTCTAAATTTAATGGCCCAACACAATCCCTTCAGTGAACATGAAGTGACATTTTCCCATTTTAGAACAAAATTGGTGTCTTCACATCACTGCAATATTGTCTCCAAATTGTCGATGCAATGGTAGAAATTATTCTCATACATTGAAAAATCATCCATGAAGATTTCAAGGGAATTTTCAATAGTATCAGAGAATATTTCCATCATGCACCTTTGAAATGTGGCTAGTGCATTGCAAAGACCGCAATGCATGAGATGAAAGGAAAATTCCCAAAGGGGTATGTGAAAGTAGTCTTCTCCTGGTCCTCAAGTGCAATAGCAATTTGGTTATAGCCAGAATATCCATCTAGGAAGCAATAATACTCATTTCTCGCAAGTCGATCTAACATCTGGTCAATGAACGGAAGAGGAAAATGATCCTTCTTAGTTGATGCATTTAGACGCCTGTTGTAACGCCCTCGACCCGGCCTAGCCGATAGACCGAACCGAACGGATCACACGGGGAATATTGAAGTAAACTGGGAAGGTTTACCTCAATAAACAACCTTAATTTTTTTTATTTTTATCTTGTCTAGATGTAACTTAGGTTCCTATGTGTATACATAAGCAGCGGATAAAACATCGTCACACAAACGCTCAATGATTAAACTCAATTAGAGATTTAAGGACCATTTTGCAAATTCGTCAAATCACAAAGGTTATTACCAAATTCGGATTACCAACCCTTAATTAAGTTCATTACAAACTTCTCTATGAAATCTCAGCTTAAAACGACCATTAGAACTCATTTAAATGCATACAAGATCAACAAGGACCAAAATGTAAGAAAATAGGAACTCAAAATATTCCAAAAATGGTATTAACTACCAACCGTTTCAGAACAGTGAGTCATGTATCGGAACGGTCATTTCGAAACACAGTTGACCGTTTCGATACGCGAGTTCGCTTCAAAACCCCTCAAGACTTGTTTCGGAACGAGGTTTCACAGAGGCAAAATGTTATGAAACAGACCTCGCTGTTTCGAAACACCAAGGCCATTTTAAGCCAACGTTTCGAAATACATGGGCCTGAAATGTTCTAAAATGTTGTTTTAACTCGATTTAAACCATTCGTAACCAATCTGACATATGCCCAAACATGTTGGCAACTCAACTATACATCAACAACAAGTTATACGAAGCATGGGCATCATCCAAGCATTGATATCAATAACAAAAAAACTAAAGGCATGCTCCCAAGCAAAATAAGTACCAAAAGGCCAAAATTCAAACCCAAGCAACTACCAACAATTTAAGGCCATTAACATACCCTAATATGCATACCAAACTTGCATCAAATCATAGAGATACCAAACAATCAACATTCATAGCGTAGGACGCCCCCATTGCCTTTATTACTCTAGTACAAAACCAAAACTTACCTTCAATCAAAGTCTCCCACTGATCCCTTGCAAGTGCCGCCTCCAAAGCTTAAATTGACTGCATTGATGGACAAAGAGAGTGGAAGCACAACATGCATGGTGGGGAAAGCTCAAAACCAAAAAACACCATCAATGCACAAAACCATCATGCCTCCTTTGAAAAACCATGCACTTTACCATTAGAATCGGCATGCTAAACACCATGCAACATGAATTACATAATTCCCAGCAATTAAACCATTTCTACACAACCATCAAGCCTTCCCAAGCATAAACACCATTATGCTAAGGTTATGGTAAAACATGCATTTTTCATAATATGCATCAACAACATTTCCATAACATTATAATCCATTATATTGGCTTTCAAGTGATTAACAACAATCTCATTTTTCAATAACATATCAGATACACGTATTACCAAGGGTTGTCCCAAACCCTTCATACACCCTACCGGCATCTCAAGGCTCATACACGAGAGAAACCCTCCACCGTCGTGACACCCGTGGTAGAGTATTCGGTACAATCACAACCCCTAAACACCACTCATCGGTAGTTGTATAACCCACTAACGAGAGACAGGACACACACAAGGTTCGCACCTGGGGGCTACCCTCAACCGTTGCATCCTTAAACAATCCTCAATCATTAGGGTACTTGGATGGAGTTTTCAGTAGAATCACAACCCCTCAACATCCAAGGCGACTTGTTTATAGTGCACTCAATCCTATAGACGACTAACTATATCCGAATACATTTACAAAACACTTCGTTTGATTCCGGATTACTATCCCTTGTTTTCAACACATTAAAAAAGAGGTTCAATATACTAAAATCCATCCAAAACACCACCATTCAGAAGGAAACCCGCAGCTCTGCTCTAAAGCACTAGTTTACCCAATCGATACAATTGAAAACTCAATCGATTGATCTCAAACCTCAGTCCAGCCATCAACCAACACATCTGACACATTTCAAGTATCAATCAATAACAAAAAACAACCTAAAACCATCCTTATACCTCCAGCAACTAGGATTCCACTTTACACCCCAAAAACTCAACCAAAAACACTTCAAAAACCAAGGATCTCAAGGATTTCATGATCTCTATGACTAAGACTCTATTCCAACACCAAAAACCTTTCAAAAACAAATTTAGAAAACATCTCAAACAAGCCAAATCATCATAACTCCGAAAATCACCTTAAAACATCTTTTTCAACAAGATTTCAATATTTTTAACAAACTAATAAGAAAACCACAATTAAAAACATGAATAATGAGCCAAATATCTTTGGGATTTCATTAAAGAACCTAGATTAGAGGGTTAGCACGAAATTTACCTCCAATCCTTGCTTCTCCTCTAATTTAGCAAGATTAGCTTGAAAGAACTTGAAGGAAAATGAGAGAAAACACCAAGGAAAAGTTGGAAATCAAAAGAGAATTTAAGAGTGAAGAAAATCTGGAAATTTGTGAGAAAATGGAGAGTTTTTGGCTGAAGTGAAGAAGAGAAATGAAAATGATCCTTAAAAATCTTTTAACCGATTAACTAACTTTCCAATTTAATTAATCAAAGTTATTTTAATTATTTAATAAACCATTTAAAACACATGCCAAATTAGGGAAAATGCTTAATTTCCAAATAGCTCCCTAAAGGTTCTAAGATTTTGACTCTTCTTGAAAAAACACATTTTTCTCAACTTTTAAATCTTTACATTTTGGTCACTTCCCAAAATGTATACTTTCGAAAACTCATTTTGTAAAATTGATTTAACCATCCTCTTAAATATAATTTTAGAGGTTTTTAGAAATTTTTATCAAATTTTTATCCCATCCCGGACCTTGATTTCCCTAAACTACCTTTTAACGGTTCGAACAACCGATACCGGTTCCAGTGGTCCAACCCGACTCGCAAAACACCTAGGCCCAAATCGGGGCGTTACAATTGTAGTCTATACAAATGCACCAACCAGTTGGGATGGGAGTTGGAACCAGCTCATTAGCTTCATTATGGACTATAATGATAACACTTTTCTTAGGGACACAATGCACTGGACTTACCCATGCACTATCTGAGATTGCATAGATAATACCAGCGTCCAACCATTTGAGGATTTCCTTCTTGACCACTTCCTTCATCTTCTCATTCAGTCTTCTTTGCAGCTCAATAGACTGTTTGTTCTCATCATCCAAATTAATATTGTGCATGGAAAAGAATGGACTAATGCTCTCTATATCAGCAATTGTCCAAGCAATAGCACGCTTGTGGTGCTTAAGGATAGCTATCAACTTTGCTTCTTGTATTGTATCCAGAGTTGTAGAGACAATGACTGTGAGTGTTTCTAGATCTCCAAGGAATAAATATTTGAGATTAGCTAGTAATGGCTTGAGTTCCAGAGTAGGGGCTTCTTCGATAGACGATTTAAACGTAGGAATTGACCATTGAGCAAGATCCAAAGATTCAACTTGCAATTTGTGATGAACTGTTGTAGTGAGAACTTCTACAATGTGGTTGCAATTTGAGAGGTCTTCTTCTACTATTATCAGTGCAGTATCTTCAGCAAAAAGAATACCATGATGATGCATGTCTTCTTGAATAATATGTTCAAGAATGTCGATATGACGACATTCTTCAGATTGTCATCCCATGTCAGCATTGAACATCCTAAAAGTAACTTGGTCATTCTCAACCATCATTGTAAGCTCTCCTTTCGATACATGAATGAATGCTTTCCCAGTAGCTAAGAATAGGCGACCAAGAATTATAGGTACATCTTTGTCAGCCTCACAATATAGTATAATAAAATCGGCTGGAAAAACAAATTTATCCACACGGACGAGCACATATTTTATTTGACCATTTGAATGAGTCAAAGATCTATTAGCCAATAGTAATGTGACTGTAGTGGGCTTCATATCTTCTATGCCCAAGTTTTGAAAAGTAGATAACGACTTAAATTGATACTGGACCCCAAATCACAAAGAGCTTTACTAAAGTAACGATTACCAATTGAGCAAGGTATGATGAAGCTGTCTGGATCCTTCATCTTTCTCGATAGAGGGGTAGATATTAACGCAGTTCATTCTTCTGTGAGCGCAATGGTTCCATTGCATTGAGTTTCTTCTTCTTGGACAGGATATCCTTCATGAACTTTACATAGTTCGAAATCTGTGTGAGAGCATCAATCAAAGGAATTTGAACTGTAAGTTGTTACAAAGTATCATGAAAAAATTGAAATTCATTGTTCGAGTCAGTATTCTTAAATCTCCAAGGAAAAGTCGTAGATAGATTATCTGACTGCTGCGCCGACATTGGGCATTGTGGCAAAAACTTTATTTCTACAACAGATAGAACTAGAGTAATAGTAGAATATATATTACTCGACTTGCCATCGTTCTCTCCATACTTTACTTTATGATCAGGTACAGAGGACTCTCTTTGTTCATGAGTAGACATGGGAACATGTTACGTCGAGTTAGTCGTCTGTTTACCACTATGGAGAGTAACAGCTTTGCAATGCTCATTGCCCTTGTTCACCGGACTCACAGTGTTGTTAGGTAATGCACTCGGCTATCTAGAATTCATATCAGTAGCTAATTGTCCCAACTGAGCTTCCTAAGTGCGAGTTTATGATGGTGCACCATATTGTGTACTATAGCTTCAGTGCGAGACAAATGATCACGCATCATCTCTTCAAGAAGAGCAAATGGGTCTGAGATACTTGATGGAGCATAATAACTTATCGAAGAACGAGTTTATGATGGTGCACCATATTGTGATTGCTGAGATTGCGAAGCAATATGTTGTGGTTGCATCCGATTCTGTTGTGGCTGCAATGGAGTCTGCGGTGTGAACTATTGTTAGGAGTAACCAAAATTTCCTTGACGCACACTAGAATTTCCTTGAAAGGAATTATTCCCAGAGCGAAATACTCCTTGGTGCTGTGTAGGATTAGAGTTACTCAAAGATTGTCGATTATTTCCATTGTAAGATATACCCATATTGTTGCCTCGCATGTTGCTAACGTAACTAGCATTTTCTACATGCACTGAGCAATCCTCAAAACTATGGTTCATGCCATAAATCTTAAAAGAAAATACAGGGGTGGTTGGTTGTTGAGCTAACTGGATAGGAGCAACGCCACTTGTCCCTATACACCAACAACATCATTGTAGGTGCAATCAAGTAATGGACCATTAGATGACTCGTCGACAAAATGTCTTGTGGCTACATTCAACCCATTGTAGAAAATTTCAATATGTCGTCCCAACAAAGATTTATATATTTTCAATGTAGTATGAAGAGTCTCATCATCTAACTGATAGTAGGTTGTAATGTCATTCCTCAGGCATGAGTTCATTGTCGGTGGATTAAAGCGCAAAACAAATTGCGTTGCAAGATCATTCCATGATGTAATGGAGACGGCAGGTAATCCTCTGAACCATGTGCGCGTTATAACCTGCAATGAATAGGGAAACAATTGCATTCTTAAAGCATCATTCGAAATGCCTTGCTGGCTAAATGAAGCATAAATTAAAAAGAAAAGATTGAAAATGCTCTCAAGCGGGTTCAACTCAAAGTTCCCAGCCTGAATAGGAGGTCTAACAATTCCCGGTTATAAATCATCCAACTGGGGAACAACAATCTCGCAGATTGTTCTGTTTTGGGATGTTGGGTGCAGTGATGGGTGCCCTTGGTCATGAGTAGTTTCCTTATTGTTGTTTAGTTGTCTGACCATTCCACTATTTTCACGAATCTTTCTTCGAAAAGTTCTCTCAATTTCTGGATCTGGTACGAATAGTGATTTAGTTGCACTTCTGGTCATACAACACCTAGACAATGTAATGAAAAGAAATGAAAAAACAAAAATAAAGCTATTAGAAACAACTACAAACTTAAATAAAGAAAAAAATGTAGGTTGAAACATAAGGACATAATAACGACATCCCCAGCAACATCGCCAAAACTTCATCAGTGTAAAAATGTCACACTTTTTAGTGCAACCTACACTATCGGTGCAAGAATAGAAACAAGTTAATCTTGTTTGAATATCGATCCCAGAAGGATGGTGTATTATGCTGAGGCTATTGTAACTACAATAAAAAGTTGTAGAAGGGGTAGTTGTGGGTGCAAAGGTGGGTGTAACAATTGAATAAAGAAATAAATAAATGATTAATTGTGGTAGATAAAACATAATGTAATAAAAGAAAGAGAAATATGAGAAATAAGCGTGGATCTCCTTGGTTCAGCTCGGCAGAAATATCAAAAGCACTTCGAGGAGAAAGAGTGGTTCAATCAGCGATGAGTGGTGAGCTTGAGTATTAGCTTCCATTTAATCTTCAACCATTGACTCAATGATGTATATCAGCTTCAACATTCATTGTAAGTCGAAACTAAAGCCCCTTGAACAAGTGGATCAACTTTCGTTGCATTCAAACAACTTTCGTTGTAAAAACTTGTTAATCTGACTCGTCATTGCATCTGTCGATGCTAGTGGCTGGTTTTAATACTCTCATGCAAAACATAAATCAAATCCAACAATTAAAGCTTAAGAAAAAGCTAACACTGATATATATATATATATAACTAAGAAAATAGTTTAAACAAGTTCATCAAGCTCCAAAAAATTAAACCAACGTAAATATGAGCTCAAGTACAAAGTAAATCTCCAAAAACATCAAAATAGATAAGAGTTTTGAGAAGATAACAATATATTTCCTTGATTATGCACTCGACTCCTAATTTTCTTGGATAGAACTGCCTCGGATCACTAGAATTAAGCTTAAGCTGCCATGCATGGAGGAAGAAAGCTCGAAGTTGAAGATGATGTGAAAAAAATAAGAATAGTGTGACTTTCTCTCTCCTCCGAAATAGTCTTTTTATAGGCCACCCAAAGAAGTACACATGTCCTGCAGGTTATTTGTGTGTTCAGTGTCGTACAAAATTTGTTATAACAGGCTGGACAGTTGGTATATTCGTCATTATCCTCAAGCAGCTGGACAGCTAGCAGATACAGTGTCGAACTGGCTGTAGTGGTGAAAACCATCTCTGAAGTGACATTAGCAATGCAACGATAACAAGGCAAAAATAGGCAGAAATATACAAAACACGATCACCAGAACTAAGTTAAAAAAACATGTAGAAATAAACATGAAAATGCAAAAATTGATGCAATGGATACCAATGTGTGTACAATAAGACCTATAAATCGAGGGGAAAAACATGCTCTTTAAAGAGCTATCAAAGAACTTCTGAGGCTTGGTGACAACAATATGTGGTGGCTGGCATTGACATTAGCTTCGATCGGGGAAGATGGAGGCTCGAGTGCGTGTCTCCTACGCGCAGGTGACGTTTCGAGTGCTCTCCCCCAAGCCATCTAAGTCGTTGATCACTCTCAAATCCAACGGCACGGGATCTTGTGGCACTAGGGCATGAGGAGCTAGGGTTTTGGGGTGCTGATCTAGATCGTTGAATCAAATTTAATCCAACGGTAGAGGCTTAGCTACGAATGGATTAGATCTTAGGGTTTTCCTTTTTAAACTTGGCCCAAACTGGCCCTTATTTATGTACATGGACTTTTTAATGGGTTTTTTTTTGAATGGACTGCACTATTACTATTCACATACTTTTATGTGCGCTTTAATATTTACAAATAATAAAATAAATACGAATGAATAAAAAAGAAGGGCAGATAAAATTGGAAGAAAAAAAAAAGAAATTTTCCTTGTTAAAGACTCCTGTGATCTTGCGATAATCATTTGAGTTTTTAATCTAAGTTTCTTTGGCCTACATAATTACAAGTCAGTAGCTCTTGTTCCTTTGCAGTCGAAACCAAATAAACCAGAGCATTGCTGATTTGGATAGAGACGTTGTTTGGGGGTGCCAAACAACAGTTCTCTCTTTCATTCTCTTGGTATGTATGCTGTGGAGAAGCAAGGACCTATTACTTTTTTTTTTTTTTTCTATGATTTTTATAATTTCATAGCATGTCTAATTAATTGTGATCGTTTTTTAACTCTTATATATTGGTACTTGATCTGAATATTTTTAAAATTTTATATTATTTTTGTTTTTTATGCATATATATCCAATGTTGTTGGAACTTGATCAAACCTGTTGATCAGATTAATTGAACTGAGAATCAATGTATTCCAGTCTTATCACAACCAAAATACCATCTTAACATTAACCAAATAAAAAATAGAAATTATGTATCAACTGTTTTGAGGTCTTGATTGTTTCTTAAACAGAGAATTCTGCTTTCGGACTCCAATTCTGACTAAGAAACCGGGGATCCAACATATCAAAGTGGAACAGAGAAATTGAGGTTCGGCTTATCCTTACTTTGATAGTTTGATTCTTTTAAAACTAAACTTATGGAATATTAACTTTGTCTGGGGAAAGAGATATCTTGAAATTGGGATAAGGCATCTAGATTTTAATTGTAGATTTTTCATCTGCTTTCTTTGAGTGTAATTAACTTTGTTTATCAGATGAATCAATTTTATGAGTCTACCCATATTTTACATCCAACCTGTCATTTACTGGTATCGAAAGCTATATGGAGCACTTGTATTCCTATTGTTGCCATTAGTTACTAAAATTTTTGTTTGTTTATTGTAGATATTATGGCTAGGAGGAAATTAAGTCATCTACGGATTGTTCGAGTTCTTCAAATAGAGAAAAAAACAAATAGTGAGGAATTGACTGGTGTTGGATCTTTGAAAGTTCCAGATACAATTGAAGAAAGCGTAGAAATTGAATGTAACGTTCAACACTTTATTTAAATGGTGGTTGTTTTTTCTTACGAACTTGGTTTTCAAAACTTATACTAAATTATTTATTATATAGCTAAAAATGGTCGAAGGCACGTGAAAGTTTCAAAAAACGATGTCGACCAACCTATTAGGTCATAAGTAGGTGTTCTGGCCGGTTACTTAGGCATGATTGCACGCAATACTGCACATATGCCGATCATTTATGAGTCATGGCGTGAGATATCACATAGTAGCAAAAATCAGGTTCTGAATTATGTTAAGGTAATAATGTCAATATAATATATAGTAATTATTGTTCAATAATAATTTATATTTACTTTGAACAATTGTGTAATTTGTAGAAAAAAAAATTTAGAGGTCTCAAACGATTATTTGAAGCAAGCATTAGAAAAGAAATGAAAAGACCACAAGAATTCTTTGAAAAGAAATATTACAAGAATAATGTCAGCCTTGAAGAGAAGCTGTGAAATATCCCACCTGGAATGCTCAGATATTAATGGGAAGATGCAGTTAGGTTTTGAATTTCAAAGAAAGGAGAGGTATGATGCACTTTAAAAAATAATATTATGTCACTATAACATTGACTTTTTACGTAATACAAATTTCAAATTGTAGGAGCGAGAGCACGTTAGAATTGCTAGCAGAAAACAAAAAAAGTTTTCTCACACAGCTGAGTCGAAGAGCTTTGCTCATATAGCAAATGGTGAGGCATTTTTTTAATTATTTACGTAATGATTTTATGTTGGTACCAAACAATAACAAAAATTGTTTTCGTTATTTATTACTTTGCTCGTAAGTATTAATTTCTATTTTTACATTATAGGAAGTTACATCCGCAGTAGCATTGGACGAATAAAACTCATCGATATTACACACACAAAAAGATGATTTTTCTATGACTTCTAAAGCTGAAGAAATTATAGTATATTTACTGAATATGAAATTTGAATTATGTTATGCTTATATTTGTAGTATAACATTTTTATTTTTAAATAATGTTTGAATTCGTTATAAATTTTTATATACTGAACTTATGGTTCTGTTAATATGGTCGAGATCGAAAATCAAGTTATTGCTGAAGTTTTAGGTCTTAAAAGATATGGTCAGGTTCGCTTTCAAGGATCATTCGTTATCCCCAACCAACTATTTTAGATTCAACTCGTCTCAATACATGTCATCATAGAGCTAAACTTCTGAGTCAAAAGTTAATCGTTTAAAACAACAGTTGGCCCAGGTGAATAAAAAAAATACTCAAATTAAAGCCGAAGAAGAAGAGAGGGAAGAAGAGAGAGAAGCAACATATCAACAACAATATCAAGACTTCCAAAATCAACTTCAAGATATGAAGAAGATGATACAACAGAACCGGCCGAAAAAATATGCCATTGTAGTTGATTTCTTAGTTTTATGCTTTTGTTTATTTTTAGTGAAAAATGTTGAACTACATTATATTTTAATTTAATGTTTATAGAATTTAATTTTTTGTTAAGTATTTCTACTAAATTCGTGTCTTAGTACAGAGTAGAAAATGATTTGTGTCAAATCAGTTAACCTCAACGTCATTTGTAAATAAAAACGCCACTAAAAATCACGTATTTTACGGCGTTTATGAACAAGAACGCCACTATATACATAGTCAATAGTGTCGTTTGATTTCACAAACGCCATTATATGCCATAACATTTAGTGGCATTTGGAATATCAAACGCCACTAGAAGTCACATTTTTGCGACATTTATCATCATAATTGCCACTATATACATATTCAATAGTGGACCTTTGGCAGCATTTTTGATACAAACACGTTGCTAACTATTGTGGCATTTGATTTAGCGACGATTCTTGCGTCGCTTTTTCTAGCGCCCAGAGGGTTTTTAGTGGCACTTAAAAATGCTACTAAATGGATAAAAATTCGGCTAAAAACCTATTTTTCTATAGTGCCCATTTATTTTAAACAACATTGCTTTTGTTTAGTTTTCATATACTTTACTTTCCGAGGTTTAGTCTTGGTGTTGAAAAATTGTTTGATATTATTGATGAGTTTTTTTTTTATTTGAGCTAAATTTGTGATCTAAGCTTGATATTATTGTCCCATTTTGTACAAGAACCCTAAACTCAGTTTACTCTAAAGCTGCTGAAAACAAAAGTATTTTTTGAAACCCTATTTTTTTAAATAGGCTTGATTTTGTTCGGTTTTCATATACTTTTCGTGGCTAAGTTTTGATGTTGAAAAATTGGTTGCTATTACTGATGGGGTTTTGAATTATTTTAGGTAAATTTGTACCTAAAGTGTAATATTATTATTTAAATGAAAATTCTAACAACATAAATTGTTCTATTTCTTACAAGATCTCTAAACCAAGTTTACTCTAAATCTATTGAATTCAAAAGTATTTATAGAAACCCTAGTTTTTTAAATAGACTATCTTTTGTTTAGTTTTCATATACTTTCCATGGCTTAGCTTCATGTACTATAAACTGTGGTATATCCTCGGTATTATTAATGGGGTTTGTTAAATTCTTGTGAATGGATGTTGATACTTGCAATAAATTGTTTTATTTCTGTGAAACAGCGATATCCTTCAACCGAAATGCTTGCCAAGTGGTGGAGAAGTGGTTTCTTGGGTGATGGTGGTGGAAGAAAACTGATAGAAAATTAACACAAGAATTTAGAGTGTTTTGACTTTCTAACTGTAACCCCCTTAGCCCGGCCTAGACGGTTGATTAACGACCTTTTTTTTTCTTTTTAAACTTATCTAGATGCACATTAACCTTAAGCGTACCCTTGGGAAATGCATACTTGAAAAGCACAGCGATCGGAAAGCATTAAGGGACTCAATTGCACAACATACAAAAGTTAGGGACCAAATTGTAATTTCTAGAAAGATGGAGGACTTGACTGATTTTTAAGTTACCAATATCAAATTAATCATATTACATGCTTCCCTGTAAAATTTCACCTTAAACGGACATCCCAAACTCAAGCAATTGCTAAAACGATTTTCAGGACTAAAACGTAAACTTGCAAACCTTTAAACCATTCAAATCAGTGCCCAACGGTCTAGTGTTTCGGAACGGAGGTTGACCAATCCGAAACGCGGGTTCGTTTCGAGGCCTGTATCAAAACAGGGCTTGGCAGTGACCAAAACGTTTCGAAACGGCCTCTACCCGTTTCGAAACACGAAGGCCATTTTAGGCCCCCGTTTCGGAACGCTAGTGCCCGTTCCGATACGGACTGCCCAGAAAATGCAGAATTTGCTGGTTTAACACACATTTGACCACTCAAACACATTCTAATAACCTCCTAATCATGCCAACAAGTCATCATACACATGAGGAACATATTTGCATCATCAAAACACATTCATGGCATCAAATAGGAAAATCCACAAGTCTATAGGCATGCACCCTAACATCCAAAACCAACCAACCAACAAAACACCAACAACATACCTTAAACCATTTCACATCATATCAACAACATGCCAAGCATCATAGCTACCAGGTTGCATTAACAACTAGATACAATCAAGCCTTAGGAGCACCAACACATTCAACTCATCCAACACTTGATCATGCTTTTAAAACAAGAAGCATAACATAACAACTTATGAAGAAGAAGATTAAAATGTTGCAAGCATTAAACCACATAGTTCAAACCATAAACCGAACTTGTTTATCATACACAATCTCATTACACAACAATATAAAGACTTTCCCCCCATTGCCTTTATTATCTATAGCTATAAACCAAGACATACTTCTCAAGTGGAGCTCTTCTTGAATCCCTTGCTTCTTGTTGTCCCAACTTCAAATATCTGCATTGATGGACAAAAATGAGCGTAAGCACATAATGCTTAGTGAGGAATGCTCAAAACCAAAACACCATCAATGCAGCAAATCATAAAACCCTCTTTAAAAATAGATGCAAAACAATAAACCAAAGCATTGATTGAAAAACCTCTTTTGAAACAACACGCCTTAAACCATGCCTTGCTCAACATGAAATCCAACCTTTAGCTTAGAAAAGCTAAACAATTTCCCCAAAACACATTCTTGAAAAAACCATTATTTAAACCCTTCCATGCATGAACACTATATGCCAAGTTTAAACTCAAATTCCTTGGAAACACTTCCACTTCACAACATACTTTCCACATGCTTGATGATCATTACAAAGCAAAACCTTTCGAAAACCATTTGTTCCTCCTAACTATTTCATGCATTCCACAAATGCAAAACACATGAACTACCAAAACCAACATTTGCATTACATGCCTTTCTAAACAAGTCTTCACAAGACTTCAATGCACTAAAGAGATTCCATGCACACATGCACCATTCACAATAGAAGATAAACACTTGTTCAAGTTTAACAATTAATACATGAACTCTTAAAACATTACACACTTCCCATGCAACCTTGCATCATTTCAAGCATCTCTTGCTTCATTACATTCAAGAACATTATATTGGCCTTCAAGTGATAATTCACAACCCATTTCAACTCAAGACACAATCGGATACGCGGATTACAAGCGTTGTCCCACACGCTTCATACACACTACCGAACAACACAAGGTGGAGTTTACCGGTACAATTACAACCCCTCAACACCCGTGATGGAGTTTAACGGTACAATCACAACCCCTCAACATCACTCATCGGAAGTAGTATAACTCACTAGCGAGAGCCGGGACACACCACAAGGCTTACACATGGGAGCTACCTCAACCATTGTAATCACCTTAACCAAGCTCACACACGGGAGCAACCCTCCACCGTTGTGACGCTTAACAAAGTCCACCCACGAGAGCCATCCTCCATCGTGGTGACACTTAACAAAGTCCACCCACGAGAGCTATCCTCCATCGTGGTGACACCAATTTTCTCAATCGCTAGGGTACTTGGATGGAGTTTACGGTACCATTACAACCCCTCAACATCCAAGGCGACTCAATTCACGGTGCACCCAATCCTATAGCCGGCTAACTATATCCGATTAAAGTAACCAACAACCACTTACATCACTTGCCAAAACACATCAATTACCATCATCAATTCACTGTTTTTAAGCATTAAACAAAGCCATGAATCAACATGCAACACTATGCATCAAAACCACATTTATCAATTTCAAACTAAGGATCTCTTACCTTGAGCATCCTTCAACACATGACTTTCAAAACCAGCATTAAACCATGCTAAAACATGCTTTCAAAACAGAATTTAAACATGCAATCAAATGCATTGCATCCAACCATCTCATGGATCATCCAAGAGTGAGAGTTTTCCCGAAAACTTACTCTTGAGCTTAGTTAAGTTGCTTAGACTTAAACTAAGCTCCCAAAACCTTCAAACATTGGTTTCAAAACTGAAAACCAAACTTCACTCACCGATACACAAAACTAAGCTAGCCGACAAGCTTTCCAAGCATCTGAAACCTCCAACGCCACCCTTATTGCTTCCGGATCATTCTCCCTTGTTTTAAACACATAACAACAGAGGATTAATGCATCATCATGCACTAAAAACACCAGCAACACAACTCAACTCGCTGCTCTACATAAATCTAACATTTTAGCTACCAACGCAACCGAAAACACCTCCAAACTTTTCCAAAACGTAACCCAGCCAAGATCCATCACTTCTAACCATTTCTAAACATCAATTAACATTCAAAATGAACCCAAACACGTCCTTATACCTCCAGCATTAACAGAACACCAAAATCACCTCAAAAACCACCATTTTCATAAGCAAAAACTTAGGAAACATAACCTATTCAGGATTACATTGATCAAACCTCAATTACACATCATTAAACATCCAAAATACATTAAAAAGCCACCTCAAAGCAGAGCCCAAACAATCATCACGAAATTCTTCAAGATTTAATCCAAATCTTGAGTTTTAAGCCAAAATCAAGATCACAACATTAAAACCTTTCATAAAACTTAATTTAAGGATTGAAAACTTGGGAATTTCAGTAAAGAACTGAGTATTTAGAGGAGAAGGACATCCTTACCTCTAAATGTAGATTTCTCCTTGTTTAAAGCCAAAATCCTTGAAAATTCAATAAGCAAATGAAGAAGATTTGATGTAGAAAGGATTAGAAATCAATTGATGATTGAAACCTCATCATTTGGTGTGAGAATCAAAAGAAAAGTTGTTGTAGAAATGTGTTTGGCTGAGAGAATTTTGAGAGAAAATGAGATGAGAAAGTTTTCAAGAAAGTTAGTTATGAAATCTCAAAATTGTTTTTTTCCTCCTTTTCATTAAATTAATTAAACATTAATTAAGTCATTAAAATTAAGAAAAATCTGGAGAAATACTTCCTTGGGTAAATTAGCTTCTTAAAGATTCAAAGTTTCAATCCTTACAAAACAGTCACCACTGAACTTTTCAAAAATTACATTTTAGTCACCATTTTGAAATGTCACACTTCCAAATCTTATTTTGTAAAATTTATTTCACCATTCTCTTATATATATTAAAAGATGATTTTTAGATATTTTCCCACATTTTTAATGCATCCCGAACTAGCCTTTCCCTAAAACAACCTTTTATATTCGAACCGAAAATCAGACCGGTCCGGTTCAGACTCTAAACTTCCAAGCCCAAAATTGGGGTGTTACATTAACCAAAGCATACATTCACTACTTTAGCTTCCCCACTAAGGATATCAACCAAATCCACAATGAATTTCTTCCCATTTTCTAGGCTTAGGAGGCAACCCTTTACAACACTCAAAGCTTTCTACCCAAATCTTGAGCAAGCCCTCTTATACAAAGAGAAAGACAAAGCAAACTAAAATCCCTCTCACTAGGTATATGTTTGCACTCTAAAACACCCACCCAATCCTAATCACTTGGGCATACATTGACAATTTAGCTCACAAGTGTTTTTATACAAAAATTGGAAATTTGAGCACTAAGACATTTTACAATCAATAGAATGTTGGCTTGTTGATCATTAGTTGTTCCAAGTGCTTGAAAGGTCCTTTTATCTTCTCAAATGTGATTCTAGCCATTGGAAACTGTTGGGGACTAATTTCCATGTTGTTTTTCCACTTCTGGGCGCTTCCTTATCGGTACGCCTACTTTGAGAAATAGCCATTGGGGGTTGCTTTGAAATCGGGGATCAATATGCGTATAAGCGTATCGAAACAACCATCTCCGTATTGGTACAGCTAAGCATGTACCGGTACAGGTTTTTGCTACTGGAAAATTATTGTAGCTGAAACCCTAAAAGGTATTGATACGGTGTATACCGTATCGGTACGAATTTGAGAAAATCACTAGTTTGGCTGATTAAAATCATTTTAAAACATGCCAAAAAAAACCTTAAAACATTTTCAAACCTATCTTCAAGTTGTTTGGACTTTAATACAAGTTTATAAAATATTCAAACAAGTCCAAAAACATTTTTCATATTATTAAATCAAAACAAATATCCTAACAATCTCCCTCTTTTTGATATAAGAAAACCAACTTGGAAAATTGTTTCGGTGATTCTCCCCCTTAGTAAAATAATTTTTGAAAAATAGATTATTTGTAGAAGATATTAAAAGCTTCCTTTTTCTTTTGAAAATTTAATTTTTCAAATCATTCTCCCCCTTTGTAACGCCTCGACTTTGGGCTTTGAAGTTAGCCGGGTTTGGCTAGACGGTTTGGGCGAACCGGTTTAGACAATTTTCGATAATAAATTGATTTATAATGTTTTTTGGCAAAATAAAATATGAGAAATGCTTTAAAATCCAACAAAAAGTTTTGAAGGTTTTGGAGAGTTCAATTTGATAAAATTGGAATGATTTAATTAGCATTTTAGAGACGATGACTAAATCATAAAAATTGCAAAATACGTTTAAGGACTAAATTGAAAAGAGTCAAGGCCTAGAATCTTTAGGGAGCTTTTATACCAAGGTGTTATCAGCCTTTTCCCCAATTTTGGATATTTTTCAAAGTTTAATAAAATATTTATTAAATGATTCTTAATTATCCTCTAATAAAAGGTTCTTTATTGAAATTCTCAAGTTTTTGACTCTTTAAATTGTTTTCTAAGTTGATTTGAGTTGTAACACCCTTAGCCCGGTCTAGCCGCCAGAAAGAACCAAACGGGTTATACGGGGAAAACCAAAGAAAAACCCGCTAAGGTTTCACTCCGATTAGCAACCCTATTTTTTCTTCTTTTCTAAAGGCCAATAACATCTTATGTGATAGGAACTCGCAGCGGAAAATAAGCATTAACATGGCAATCGAACAATAAAGGACCAAAATGCAAATCTAGCATAAACAAGGGCCTAACATGAAATTAAGGTTACAAATCTTCAATTAGTCATATTTCATGCCCACATGCCAAAATGGAGCTTAAAACATACATCCGAACACATTACAACAATACCACATCAAATAGGGACTAAAACGTAAGAAAACAGAACTTCAAAGATTCCAATAACTAACAAAATTGTTGGCTGTATCGATACAGGTTGCCCTGTACCGGTACGAGCGTATCGAAACATGTTCGAAGGGCTAAACACTAGCCCGTATCGAAACACCCTCGGGGGCGTTTCGAAACCGAGGTTTCCAGTAGCAAAATGTACCGGAACGAACCATAATGTATCGATACACTTAGGCCATTTCAGGTACCCCGTATCGATACAGTCTTGACTGTATCGATACGCTCGACTTGCAATGACACCTTTTTGCTGGTCTATTGCAATCTTAACACACACAAGACCCTAAATCAAGACATAAACATACATAAAACTCAAACATACCACAAAACCTGAACAAACATGGCAACAACATCTACATAGCATGAACAACATAGCAAGATTCTAGATGAGAGCAACTTAAGCATAAATAAACCAAAAATGGTCAAACTTCAAACCAAACCATGCTTCAACATAAAGAGGTCACAAACAAGACCAAAATGGCATCAAAAACATGTCTCAACATAGGGAGTCCCAAAACAAAACCTTCCAAAGTATAAGGTCCTATCCCGTTGCTAACATACAATTATTGGATGCCAAAACCATACTTGAGCAAAAGTAAACTTCTTGGACCACTCATTGCTTCCTTGCTGCCACAAATGGTCTACGGATCTGCATTGTTGGAAAGGAGACGTAAGTGTAACCCCCTTAGCCCGGCCTGGCCGATAGTACGAACTGAACGAATCACACGGGGAGTATTAAAGAAAATCGGGAAGGTTTACCTCAATAAACGACCTTTTTTTCTTTTTATCTTGTCTAGATGAAACTTAGGTTCCTATGTGTTCGTACACAAGCAACGAATGAAATATCAACGCAATCGCCAATTAATTAAAGCCGACTAAGATTTAAGGACCATTTTGTAAATTTGGAAAATTATAAGGACTTTTTCCAATTTCAAGTTACCAACCTTTAGTTAAGTTCATTAGATGCTTCTCGGTGAAATCTTAGCTCAAAATGACATTTAGAACTCATCCAATTGCATACAAGGCAAACATGGGCCAAAACGTAAGAAACAGAACCTTAGAACAATTCAAAAACAGGTTCAACGGTCAAACATTTCGGAACAGAATGCCTCGTATCGGAATAGCCGTTTCGAAACACAACTGGCAATTATGATATGCAGGTTCGTTTCGAAACCCCTCAAGACATGTTTCGGTACGATGGTTCACAGAGGAAAAATGCTCAGAAACAAGCCTCACTGTCCCGAAACACCCAGGCCATTTCAGGCCACCGTTTCGAAACATGCAAGGGTGTTTCAAAACGTCTGGGCCTGCAATGTTCTAAAAAGCTGGTTTAATTCACTTTATGCCCATCGAAACCATCCGACACATGCCCCAACATATTGGCAACTTAAATACAAATCAAAGACCACATATACGAAGCATAAGCAACATCATAGCATGGTTCTCATAAGCTACGAAACTAAAGGCATGCTTCTTAGAAGTTAAAAGCACCAAAAGGCTAAAATCCAAATGCAAGCATAAAACCAACCACAAAGGACATTTACAAGTCCAAATATGCATCCCAAACTTGCACAAACCGGGAAATTACCAAACAAACCACACGCATAACATTAGAAACACCCAATGCCTTTATTACACTAGTCCAAACCCAAAGCTTACCTTCAATCAAAGTCTTCCACCGATTCCCTTGCATGTGCTGCCTCCAAAGCATAAATCAACTGCACTGATGAACAAAAAGAGCATAAGCATACAAGCTTAGTGAGGATTGCTCAAACCAAAACATCATCAATGTACAAAACTGTTTTTCACTCTTTTAAAAACCATCAAGGTTCCTTTGACAAAACATGCACTTTATCCTCAAACCATTGTAATAAACATCATGTGACATGATTCACATAAATCCATTCATTAAACCATTGATACTCATAAACAGACCTTCCAAGCATAATCACCTTTATGCTAAGCTTAAACCCAAACATGCATATTTCAAATTATGCATTAACAACATTTTTCACAATGTTTCATTTCATTATATTGGCTCACAAGTGATAAACATCAATCTCAAAAACATATATCGGATACACGGATTACCAAGGGTTGTCCCACACCCTTCATACACTCTACCGGCATTTCAAGGTTCCCACACGAGAGCGACCCTTCATCGTTTTGACACACGTGGTGGAGTATTCAATACAATCACAACCCATCAACACCACTCATCGGTAGATGTATAATCCACTAACGAGAGACGGGACACACACACAAGGTTCGCACCCGGGAGCTACCCTCAACCGTTGCAACCTTAAACAATCATCAATCGTTAGGGTACTTGGATGTAGTATTCGGTACAATCACAACCCCTCAACATCCAAGGCGACTTGTTTATAGTGCACTCAATGCTATAGCCGGCTAACTATATCCGATTTCATTTATAAAACATTTTATACAAAATCACTTGCCAATATAATCGATAACATATGCATAACTCATTGTTTTTACAAAGCATTCATGATAAGCCATAAATCAACCATTAAACCATGATTCAAACCTCACGCATCAACACATGCATACAACGATCACTTACCTAGTGCATCCTTAAACCACATGGCATCATCAACCTCATTTCACATATTCAAAACATGCTTTAAAATAGTAGGTAAATGCAATTAAACCAAGTGCAATCAAAGGTTCAAAACCAAGTTCCACTCACCAACTCGTGAAACCACGCTTGCTGTAACGCCCCGGTTTTGGGCTTAGAAGTTTTGGGCGTTGACCGGTTTGGTCAAAGTCCTGTTCGAATCTTAAGAGGTGAAATTAGGAAAGCCTAGTTCGGGTTGCATTAAAAATATGGAAAAATGTTCTAAAATCATCTTTTAATATAATTAAGTGAACTGTGAAATCAATTTTGAAAAATGGGTTTTGGAAGTATGACATTTTGACTAGTGACCAAAATGTAAATTTCGAAAGTTTGGTGACTGTTTTATAAAGAGTTGAAACTTTGAATCTTTAAGGAGCTATTAATCCAAAGATGATTTCTCCAGATTTTTCTAAGATATTTTAAGTCTAAAATCTGATTTTAAAGGTTATTAAAATTGGAGGGAAGCCATTTTGGCTATTTTTGGATTTTGTAACCAACTTTGCTAAACTTTCTTTCTCTCATTTTCTCTCAAACCAAACACTACTTTTCCAGAGAATTGGATCTGATTTCTTCACCTAAATCCCTCCATTCAACTCTCATTTGATTCCAAATCATTGCATCTTCAAAACCTCTTCAATTGCTTCTTGATTCTTCAAGGATTTTCATTCCAAAAAGTGGAGAATCACAAGTTTGGAGGTAAGAACGTCCTTCTCCTCTAAACTATCAGTTCTTTACTGAAATTCCCAAGTTATCAACTCTTGATTGATGTTTAATTAAAGGCTTTTGAGTTTGGAATTGTATCTTGGCTTATAATGCAAGATTTGATGGTTTTTCATGATTTTTCGTTAGATCTGATTAAACTGTGATTTGAGATGTGTTTTTGATGTTAAATGAACTCTAAATTGATAAGGAAATGAGTTTTGATTGATGCAATCCCGGATAGGTTGTGTTTCCTAAGTTTAGCTTAAGTTTCTTGGATGTTTTTGTGGTGATCTTGTGGATCTGTTGTTGCTGGAGGTATAAGGATGTTTGTAGGTTGTTTTTAGATGTTTTATGGTGATGATGGATGTTAGGTTTTGCTGGTTTATGGCTGGGCTTTGTTGAGAAGTGGTTTTGGTGCAATTTCGGTTGTGTTTGGTGGCCGAAATTGGAGTATGAATGAGAGCAGCGAGTTTGAGTGCTTTCATTGAAGCTTTTGATGCTTGATGATGCATTAAACCTGTGCTTTAATGTGTTCAATCAGGGGAGGCATCTTTGGATCCAAGAGTTGTTGATCCGGAAGCTTGAATTCGTGCTTCGGCAAGTGGCGAAGTGGAATCGGTGAGTGAAAATGGGTTTTCGGCTTTGAAACCAATGTCTTGGGAGCTTAGTTTAAGTCTAAACAACTTTGCTAAGCTCGAGCGTAAGTTTTCGGAATTTCTCTCTAGTGGTGGCCATGATTTTGTTGTGATGCAAAATGATTATTTGCATGTTTTACATACTGTTTTGGAAGCATGTTTTAGCATGGTTTTTGCTGATGATGTAAGCCATATGTTGGAAGTAACTCTAGGTAGGAGTTCCTTGCTTTTGTACATTGAGATGATGTGGTTTAATGCTTTTAAATGCATGATGAATATGGCTTGGTTTTATGCTTTAAAACAGTGATGTAAGTGATGAAAATGATGTATATTGGCAAGTGATGTTTTTAAAATGTTAAGGTCACTAAGGTGGTTAAAAGTCCTTGAGTGAGCCTTGTTACTTATGAACATCAAGGTGGTTAAAAGCCCTTGGATGGTTCATGTTGTGGACGCTAAGGTGGTTAAAAGTCCTTAGGTGATCCTTTTCTATGGTGTTTAAAACTCCATAGGCCAAGGTGTTTAAAAGTCCCTGGGATCAAGGTGTTTAAAAGTCCTTGATGAGTTACGTTTCATGGTGTTTAAAAGTCCATGGCCAAGGTGTTTAAAAGTCCTTGGGATCAAGGTGTTTAAAAGTCCTTGATGTGTTACATTCTATGGTGTTTAAAAGTCCATAGGCCATGGTGTTTAAAAGTCCTTGGGGCCAAGGTGTTTAAAAGTCCTTGGGGTGAAAGTTGATGAACTTGTGTTTAAAGAAATGGAATTTATCACTTGTAGCCAATATGACATGTTTTGATTTGATGCATGAGATGCATGTTTAAGAATGCTTTTGAGCATGTGTAAATGATGGTTTGAAGCATGATTTATAAAGTGTTTTATAAATGCATTATTGAATGGTTTAAATGAGCATTCCTCACTAAGCTTTGCTTACGCTCTCTTCGTTTTTCTTAATTCAATAATGCAGAGCATTAGAGACCTTTGAGGGCAGCAAGAAGGGCGAGAATTCAAGTGCAAGTAAAGCTCAATGTATGGAAGGTTTTTGTTAAACATTTTAGCTTTTGGGTGATTTGGCAATGGGGGACCAATGTGTATGTTTTGGGAGGTGTTGGAGACTCCCTAAGTATGTTAAATGTTGATGTGTTTGCTGGTTTTTGAATTGGAACCTTATATGCTTGTTTTGGAAGTTTGGTGTTGAATAGCTAGCTTGTGTAGGAAGCATGCCATTAGAATTGGGGCTTTTTGCATATGATGATGTTTGGTTGAATTGTTAGTGCTAATATGTTCCTTATATGTTGAATTGCATGTTGGCAAAGTTTGGTAGCATTTGGAGCATGATTGGTTGTGTAATTACATGTTTAAAGTGGAGTTTTGGAGCAATCTGGGCAGGGTGTTTCGGAACAGCACCTACCGTTTCGGAACGGGTGCCTTAATTGTGCCCAGGCGTCCGAAACGGGAGGGGCCGTTCCGAAACGGAAAGGCTTCTGCCAGACCCCCCGTTTCGAAACGGGCTATGCCTGTTTCGGAACGGCCCCGCGTTTCGGAACGGGCTGTCTCCCGTTTCGGAACGGTCGACCGTTGGGGGCTGACATTGGCAGTTATATGTTTTGAATTGTTTGCGTTTTGGTCCTGAAACTTGTTTGTGCAATTGTATGAGTTTGGGAAGTCCTTTTGAGCTGAAATTTCACAGAGAAGCATGAAACCTGATTAATTTCAAGTTGGTAACTTCAATTTGGATTAAGTCCTTATAATTATCAGAATTTACAATTTGGTCCCTAAAGTTGTAAATTGTTCAATTGAGTCCCTGTTTGATCTCTGATGTTTGTGATCTTTTGGTATGATGTTTGTGTGATCACAATTAGGCTTAATGTGCATCTAGACAAGTTTAAAAAGAAAAAAAAGGGTCGTTAATCAAGGTTGACTTTCGGGTTGACTTTGGTTTTCCCCGTGTGACTTTCTTAATTCGGGTCAACCGTCTAGGCCGGGTTAAGGGGGTTACATTTGGTGGTATCAGAGCTGAGTTCTCGAGTAATTGGGAATGTTTGTATGCATGATTGAAGTATGTATGCTATGAATGCTTGTTGTTTGAAAGCATGTTCAGTGGTTTGAAATGTTGATGTAGTTGAGTTGTATGCTCAGATGTTGCATGTTGAGGGTACCCATTGCCAAACAAAAGCTAAAGGAAAGATGTTGTTTTGAAATGAAATTGAGCTTGAATACTTGGATTGCTTACCTTGCTGGGCCTGATTTTGTTTTATTTGTGTTGTGATTGCATGGTAAAAGTATGGCACCACGTAGAGAGTTAAGAGGTAATGCGAGAGCTACGGCTCCTAATGAGAATGAGAATGAAGAGCACACTGGTAGTGCTGTGTTACCCCCTCCTCTGCCTGGTGGTGGTGCTGGAGGTGCGAGAGCTGAAGCTGCAGCTGATGCTGGTGCTGGAGCTGCTGGACCAGAGGTTGGTCAGGGGCAAGCTATGCCTGATATGTCTGCTTTGGTACAAGCTATTGCGGGTGCTTTTCGAGCAGCAGTAGCTGGAGCTCAGGGAGCTGGGCATCAGGGAGATGCTGGAGTCAGATTGCCTTTGGAGCGTCTGCGCAGTCTTGGAGGGACTGAGTTTAGAGGTTTGTCAGCTGAGAGTTCTGAGGCTTGGCTGGAAAGTACCAAGCGTATCTTGGGTCAGATGAGTTGCACGGATGTGCAAAAGCTGGGCTGTGTTGTGTCCTTGCTGCAGGACGATGCTTATACATGGTGGACGACTACCATTGCTGGAATGGCTGAAGCTGATGTTACCTGGACATTCTTTCAGAATGTGTTTAAAAGAAGATATCTGGGAGTGAGATATCTGGATGAGAAAAAGCGGGAATTCATGTCTCTTACCCAAGGGAGCATGAGTGTGGCTGAGTACGAGGTACAGTTTGTACGGCTCAGTCAGTATGCACCGGAGCTGATACCTGATGAGAGGGCTAGGTGCGAGAGGTTTCGTTACGGTCTTGTGACGGATGTTAAGATGTATTTGTTGGCCACCGAGTATGTTGATTTTGATGTGTTGGTGGGCCGAGCAAAGGACGTTGAGATGAACCTGAGTTTGTCTGCTAAGGGTGCTGGCAAGCGAGCTGCTGAGTATAGTTCCGGAGGTGGACGGAACAAGAGGGGACGAGATCAGAAGTATCAGTCCTCAGCCAGGAGAGGTGGTGGTGTGCCTGCTAGAGGAGGCAATGTTAGAGCTGATCCGAGTGCTTGTTGGATCTGTGGTTCCCGTGGTCACTTGAAGCGTGACTGTCCTCGTGCTGAGGGAGTGGCACAAGCTCCTGTTGCGGCTGCTGGTAACGGGTGCTGGAATTGTGGTTCTGCAGACCACATCAGGCGAGATTGTCCGAGGATGGCTGGTGAGCAGGTGCGTGCTCCTGTTGTTGCTGCACCGCAGAGAGGTCGTGGGCGCGGCCGTGGTAATTTTCAGAGGAGAGAGGAAGGTGGCCGAGGGGTAACTCATGTTGTAGCTATTCAGCCTGAAGGTGGAGGCCAAGCGAGGGTGTATGCTCAGAGAGAGGGCAGGAATGATGCAGATGTGATTGCAGGTACCTTTACTTTGCAGTCCTTGTCATTGCTTTCTTTGATTGATTCTGGATCTACGCATTCATATATTCTTCGTGAGCATGCTGAATTGCTTGGTTTGCCTGTTGAGTCTTTGGATGTTGGTGTTCGGGTCACTAGTTCTTTTGGTGAGACTGTTGTGACTCGAAAGTTGTATAGAAGGTGTCCTTTGGTTGTTCAAGAGCATGTTTTTCATGTTGATCTTATGGAGTTGCCCTTCTATGGTTTCGATGTGATCCTTGGTATGGATTGGCTTGCTGAGCATCGTGCTGTTGTGGATTGTGAGAATAAGCGTGTTTCGCTTAAGCTTGCGGATGATTATGAAGTTGTGGTGGTTGGTGAGAATGTGAAGTTTCTTGCCAATGTTGTGTCTTCTTTGGAGGCGAGCAGGATGCTGAGGCAAGGTTGCGAAGCTTATCTAGCTTTTGTGATGAATCCTAGCTCTAAGGAGTTGAGGGTGCAAGATATCAGGGTTGTAAAGGAGTTTCCTGGTGTTTTTTCTGAGGAGTTGCCTGGTTTACCTCCTAACCGCGAGGTGGAGTTTGGAATTGAACTGTATGAGAATACAACTCCTGTGTCCATTACTCCCTATAGAATGGCACCTAAGGAGCTGAAGGAGCTGAAGACGCAGTTGCAAGAGTTGCTTGATCGTGGTTTCATCCGGCCGAGTGTGTCACCTTGGGGAGCACCGGTCTTGTTTGTGAAGAAGAAGGATGGCACTATGAGAATGTGCATTGATTACCATCAGCTGAACAAGTTGACTATCAAGAATCGGTATCCTTTGCCGAGGATTGATGATCTCTTTGATCAATTTCGGGGAGCTGCTGTGTTCTCTAAGATTGACTTGAGGTCAGGGTATTATCAGTTGAAGGTGAAAGATGTGGATGTGCCTAAGACAGCTTTCAGGACAAGGTATGGGCATTATGAGTTTCTTGTGATGCCGTTTGGGTTGACAAATGCTCCTGCTGCTTTCATGGACATGATGAATCGTGTGTTTCATGAATACCTGGACAAGTTTGTTGTGGTGTTCATTGATGATATCCTCGTGTACTCGCGTACTGAGGAGGAGCATGAAGAGCATTTGAGGATTGTTTTGCAAGCTTTGTTGGAGAATCAGCTTTATGCTAAGCTGAGCAAGTGTGAGTTCTGGTTAAGAGAGGTGGTTTTTCTTGGGCATGTGGTCTCAGCTGAGGGGATTCGTGTTGATCCTCAGAAGATTGAGGCGGTGATGAGCTGGAAGGTTCCTAAGTCTGTTCATGAGGTCCGTAGTTTCCTTGGTTTGGCGGGATACTACCGAAGGTTTGTGGATGGGTTTTCCAAGATTGCTGCTCCTTTGACAAAGCTGTTGCAGAAGGATGTTAAGTATGAGTGGACAGAAGCGAGACAGCAGGCTTTTGAGAAGCTGAAGGCGGCTTTGACGCAAGCTCCTATCTTGATTCAGCCTGAATCAGGGAAAGAGTTTGTGGTTTACAGTGATGCATCCTATGTTGGTTTGGGGTGTGTGCTAATGCAGGAGGGTAAGGTGGTGGCTTATGCATCGCGGCAGTTGAAAGTGCATGAGCGCAATTACCCTACGCACGATATTGAGCTGGCTGCAGTGGTTTTTGCTCTGAAGATCTGGAGGCATTATCTGTATGGTGAGAAGTGTACTGTGTACACAGATCACAAGAGTTTGAGGTATCTGATGTCTCAGAAGGAGTTGAATCTTGGTTGGAGTTGCTCAAGGATTATGATCTGACGATTGAGTATCATCCTGGAAAAGCTAATGTTGTTGCTGATGCCTTGAGTAGGAAGGTAGCTGTTGAGTTGAGAGCCATGTTTGCTAGCTTGAGCTTATCGCATGATGGTGGTCTTGTGGCTGAGTTACAAGTGAAGCCATCTTTGGTTCAGATGATCAAGGATAAGCAGTTGTTGGATGATTCCTTGGTGTCTCATGTTCAGGATATCGCGGAGGGTAGACCTTCGGATTTCTATTTCAATGATGATGGTGTGCTGTGTTTTGGTAGTCGGATAGTTGTGCCCAATGATGCTGAGTTGAGGCGTGCTATTCTGACTGAAGGTCATAGTAGTCCTTTTGCTATGCACCCTGGTAGTACTAAGATGTATCGTGATCTTCGTGATGAGTACTATTGGGTTGGTTTGAAGAAGGATGTTGCGGAGTTCGTGAGCAAGTGTTTGGTGTGTCAGCGAGTTAAGGCTGAGCATCAGTTTCCTTCTGGTTTGTTGCAACCGTTGAAAGTCCCTGAATGGAAGTGGGAGAGGGTTACCATGGATTTTGTATCTGGTTTACCTTTGTCTCCATCGAAGAAGAATTCGGTCTGGGTGATTGTGGATCGTCTGACGAAGTGTGCGCATTTCTTGCCTGTGCATACTACGTTTTCTTTGGATAAGCTGGCAGAGCTGTACATTGCTGAGATTGTGAGGCTGCATGGTGTGCCTAAGTCGATTGTGTCGGATAGGGATCCGAGGTTCACATCGCGTTTCTGGCAGTGTTTGCATCAAGCTCTGGGTACAAGGTTGCATTTCAGTACATCCTATCATCCTCAGTCGGATGGTCAGTCTGAGCGAGTTATCCAGATTTTGGAGGATATGTTGAGGTGCTGCGTGATTGAGTTCCAAGGTTCTTGGGAGAAGCATCTGCCTTTGGTTGAGTTTGCTTATAACAACAGTTATCAGGCGAGCATACAGATGGCACCTTATGAGGCTTTGTACGGGAGGAAGTGTAGGACTCCTCTTTGTTGGGCTGAAACTGGTCAAAAGTTGGTTTCGATGCCGGCTTTGTTGAAAGGGACCACAGAGAAGGTGAAGCTCATTTGTGAGCGGTTAAAGGCTACTTCTGATCGGCAGAAGTCTTACGCAGATTTGAAGCGTAAGGAGATAGAGTATGCGGTGGGTGACCGTGTGTTCTTGAAAGTTTCGCCTTGGAAAAAGGTGATGAGGTTTGGCCGGAGGGGCAAGTTGAGCCCTAGGTACATTGGACCATATGAGGTGGTTGAGCGTGTGGGTCCTGTTGCGTATCGGTTGAGGTTACCTCAGGAGTTGGAGAAGATTCATGATGTGTTTCATGTTTCTATGCTCCGGAAGTATAGATCTGATCCTTCGCATGTGATGCCTGTGGAGGAAGTGGTTTTGAATCCGGATTTGACCTATGATGAGGAACCGGTGAAGGTTCTGGATTCGGATAGCAAGGTTCTTCGTGGCAAGACCATTGAGTTGGTGAAGGTGCTGTGGAAGCATCGCGGTGTTGAGGAAGCCACGTGGGAGCGGAAGGAAGACATGCTGAAGCAGTTTCCTTATCTCTTTCCTTCAGGTAAATTTCGAGGACGAAATTTCTTAAGGGGGGGAGAGTTGTAACGCCCCGGTTTTGGGCTTAGAAGTTTTGGGCGTTGACCGGTTTGGTCAAAGTCCTGTTCGAATCTTAAGAGGTGAAATTAGGAAAGCCTAGTTCGGGTTGCATTAAAAATATGGAAAAATGTTCTAAAATCATCTTTTAATATAATTAAGTGAACTGTGAAATCAATTTTGAAAAATGGGTTTTGGAAGTATGACATTTTGACTAGTGACCAAAATGTAAATTTCGAAAGTTTGGTGACTGTTTTATAAAGAGTTGAAACTTTGAATCTTTAAGGAGCTATTAATCCAAAGATGATTTCTCCAGATTTTTCTAAGATATTTTAAGTCTAAAATCTGATTTTAAAGGTTATTAAAATTGGAGGGAAGCCATTTTGGCTATTTTTGGATTTTGTAACCAACTTTGCTAAACTTTCTTTCTCTCATTTTCTCTCAAACCAAACACTACTTTTCCAGAGAATTGGATCTGATTTCTTCACCTAAATCCCTCCATTCAACTCTCATTTGATTCCAAATCATTGCATCTTCAAAACCTCTTCAATTGCTTCTTGATTCTTCAAGGATTTTCATTCCAAAAAGTGGAGAATCACAAGTTTGGAGGTAAGAACGTCCTTCTCCTCTAAACTATCAGTTCTTTACTGAAATTCCCAAGTTATCAACTCTTGATTGATGTTTAATTAAAGGCTTTTGAGTTTGGAATTGTATCTTGGCTTATAATGCAAGATTTGATGGTTTTTCATGAATTTTCGTTAGATCTGATTAACCTGTGATTTGAGATGTGTTTTTGATGTTAAATGAACTCTAAATTGATAAGGAAATGAGTTTTGATTGATGCAATCCTGGATAGGTTGTGTTTCCTAAGTTTAGCTTAAGTTTCTTGGATGTTTTTGTGGTGATCTTGTGGATCTGTTGTTGCTGGAGGTATAAGGATGTTTGTAGGTTGTTTTTAGATGTTTTATGGTGATGATGGATGTTAGGTTTTGCTGGTTTATGGCTGGGCTTTGTTGAGAAGTGGTTTTGGTGCAATTTCGGTTGTGTTTGGTGGCCGAAATTGGAGTATGAATGAGAGCAGCGAGTTTGAGTGCTTTCATTGAAGCTTTTGATGCTTGATGATGCATTAAACCTCTGCTTTAATGTGTTTAATCAGGGGAGGCATCTTTGGATCCAAGAGTTGTTGATCCGGAAGCTTGAATTCGTGCTTCGGCAAGTGGCGAAGTGGAATCGGTGAGTGAAAATGGGTTTTCGGCTTTGAAACCAATGTCTTGGGAGCTTAGTTTAAGTCTAAACAACTTTGCTAAGCTCGAGCGTAAGTTTTCGGAATTTCTCTCTAGTGGTGGCCATGATTTTGTTGTGATGCAAAATGATTATTTGCATGTTTTACATACTGTTTTGGAAGCATGTTTTAGCATGGTTTTTGCTGATGATGTAAGCCATATGTTGGAAGTAACTCTAGGTAGGAGTTCCTTGCTTTTGTACATTGAGATGATGTGGTTTAATGCTTTTAAATGCATGATGAATATGGCTTGGTTTTATGCTTTAAAACAGTGATGTAAGTGATGAAAATGATGTATATTGGCAAGTGATGTTTTTAAAATGTTAAGGTCACTAAGGTGGTTAAAAGTCCTTGAGTGAGCCTTGTTACTTATGAACATCAAGGTGGTTAAAAGCCCTTGGATGGTTCATGTTGTGGACGCTAAGGTGGTTAAAAGTCCTTAGGTGATCCTTTTCTATGGTGTTTAAAAGTCCATAGGCCAAGGTGTTTAAAAGTCCTTGGGATCAAGGTGTTTAAAAGTCCTTGATGAGTTACGTTTCATGGTGTTTAAAAGTCCATGGCCAAGGTGTTTAAAAGTCCTTGGGATCAAGGTGTTTAAAAGTCCTTGATGTGTTACATTCTATGGTGTTTAAAAGTCCATAGGCCAAGGTGTTTAAAAGTCCTTGGGGCCAAGGTGTTTAAAAGTCCTTGGGGTGAAAGTTGATGAACTTGTGTTTAAAGAAATGGAATTTATCACTTGTAGCCAATATGACATGTTTTGATTTGATGCATGAGATGCATGTTTAAGAATGCTTTTGAGCATGTGTAAATGATGGTTTGAAGCATGATTTATAAAGTGTTTTATAAATGCATTATTGAATGGTTTAAATGAGCATTCCTCACTAAGCTTTGCTTACGCTCTCTTCGTTTTTCTTAATTCAATAATGCAGAGCATTAGAGACCTTTGAGGGCAGCAAGAAGGGCGAGAATTCAAGTGCAAGTAAAGCTCAATGTATGGAAGGTTTTTGTTAAACATTTTAGCTTTTGGGTGATTTGGCAATGGGGGACCAATGTGTATGTTTTGGGAGGTGTTGGAGACTCCCTAAGTATGTTAAATGTTGATGTGTTTGCTGGTTTTTGAATTGGAACCTTATATGCTTGTTTTGGAAGTTTGGTGTTGAATAGCTAGCTTGTGTAGGAAGCATGCCATTAGAATTGGGGCTTTTTGCATATGATGATGTTTGGTTGAATTGTTAGTGCTAATATGTTCCTTATATGTTGAATTGCATGTTGGCAAAGTTTGGTAGCATTTGGAGCATGATTGGTTGTGTAATTACATGTTTAAAGTGGAGTTTTGGAGCAATCTGGGCAGGGTGTTTCGGAACAGCACCTACCGTTTCGGAACGGGTGCCTTAATTGTGCCCAGGCGTCCGAAACGGGAGGGGTCGTTCCGAAACGGAAAGGCTTCTGCCAGACCCCCCGTTTCGAAACGGGCTATGCCTGTTTCGGAACGGCCCCGCGTTTCGGAACGGGCTGTCTCCCGTTTCGGAACGGTCGACCGTTGGGGGCTGACATTGGCAGTTATATGTTTTGAATTGTTTGCGTTTTGGTCCTGAAACTTGTTTGTGCAATTGTATGAGTTTGGGAAGTCCTTTTGAGCTGAAATTTCACAGAGAAGCATGAAACCTGATTAATTTCAAGTTGGTAACTTCAATTTGGATTAAGTCCTTATAATTATCAGAATTTACAATTTGGTCCCTAAAGTTGTAAATTGTTCAATTGAGTCCCTGTTTGATCTCTGATGTTTGTGATCTTTTGGTATGATGTTTGTGTGATCACAATTAGGCTTAATGTGCATCTAGACAAGTTTAAAAAGAAAAAAAAGGGTCGTTAATCAAGGTTGACTTTCGGGTTGACTTTGGTTTTCCCCGTGTGACTTTCTTAATTCGGGTCAACCGTCTAGGCCGGGTTAAGGGGGTTACACTTGCCGACGCGACTATCGATCTTTCGAAGCCTCTAAAAACACATCATTTGTTTCCGGATTACTATCCCTTATTTTCAACACATCAAAACAAAGGTTCAATGCATTAAAACGCATCCAATACTCCAGCACACACAAGAAATCCCGCAGACCTGCTCTAAAGCACCAAAACACCCATCTGAAACAACTGAAAACTCAATCGATTGACCTCTAACCTTAGAACAACCATTACCCAACTCATCCAACACATTTTAGGCATTAATCAACTTCCAAAAACAGCCTAAAACCATCCTTATACCTCCAACAACTCAAATTCCTCAAGAACACCTAAAAAACTCACCCAAAAGCACTTCAAAAACTAAGGATCTCAATGATTTCGGGATCTATATGATTAAGACTTCACTTCAACACCAAAAACCTTTCAAAACTCATTTAGAAACAATCTCAAACCAACCATTTAAATCAAACTCTGAAAATCACCTTAAAATCTATTTTTCAATCAAGATTTCAAGAGTTGAACAATCTAACAACAAAACTTCAATCAAAATCAGTATTAAAGAGTCAAATATCTTTGGAATTTAATTAAAGAACTTAGATTAGAGGGATAGGATGAGAATTACCTCTAATCCTTGCTTTTCCTCTAATTTGACAAGATTTGCTTGAAGAAACTTGAAGGAAAATGGAAAAATCAATAAGAAAATGATAGAAACCAAAAGAGTATTTGAGAGAAAAGAATTTCTAGAAAATTGAGAGAAAAATGGAGAGTGTTTGGCTGAAGTGAAAGTGAGAAATGAAAAGCTCGTCAAAAATTTCATTAACCGATTAACTAACTTCTTTAATTAATTCAATAAAACCTTTTTAATTATTTAATAAACATTTAAAACACATGACAAATTAGGGAAAAGACATGATTGCCTAGTAGCTCCCTAAAAATACTAAGATTTTTTACTCTTCTTGAAAAACACATTTTTCCAACTTTTAAATCTTTACATTTTGGTCACTACCCAAAAAGTACACTTTAGAAAAAACCCGTTTTGTAAAATTGATTTGACCAACCTTGTAAACACCATTTTAGAGGATTTTAGGAATTTTTACCATATTTTTATCCCATCCCGAACCTTAATTTCCCTAAACCACCTTTTAAATGGTTCGAACAACCGACACCAGTTCCACCGGCCCAACCTGACTCGCCCAAAACATCTAGGCCCAAAATCGGGGCGTTACAACTCTCCTCCACTTAGGAAATTTCGTCCTCAAAATTTTTTCTAAAGGAGAAAGGCACAAAACTGACTCAACCCTTCCATCTTACTTTCCCACGCAACCTCCTCAACTCATCAATGCCATAACAATACCTTCACAAGCTCAAACGTATTGCCACAAAGAACTTTGCTACTCGTATCCAAAATTCTCACCGATTCCTCATCATAGGATAAATCCGAATTCAACTCAACTTCCTCAACTGGCATCACATGCGAAGGATCCGATCCATACCTCCGTAACATAGATACATGAAACACATCCTGAATCTTTTCCTATTCGGGAGGCAACCTCAACTAATAAGCCATTGGACCAACTCGCTCCACAACCACATAAGGTCCAATAAACCTCGGACTAAGCTTTCCTTTATGTCCGAATCTTATCACCTTCCTCCAAGGTGATACCTTAAGAAACACGCAATCTCTAGCCGCAATTTTAACCTCTTTACGCTTTAAATCCGCGTAAGACTTCTGGCGATTCGATGCAGCCTTTAACCGCTCACATATGAGCTTCACCTTCTCAATTTTTCCCTTGAGCATATCTGGCAAAGAAAGCAACTTTTGCCCCGCCTCAGCCCAACAAAGAGGCGTTCTACACTTTCTCCCATACAAGGCCTCGTACGATGCCATCTATATATTTGCCTGGAAACTGTTGTTATAAGCAAACTCAACCAACGACAGATGCTTTTCCCAAGATCCTTGGAAATTAATCACACAGCATCGCAACATATCCTCCAGCTGTAACGCCCTGGTTTTGGGCCTAGATGGTTTAGACATCGGATCGGACCAGACGAGAACGGTTCGAATCGCGTAAGGTGATTTAAGGAAATCAAGGACCGGGATAGGATAAAATTGTGATAAAAATTGCTAAAATCATATAGAATATGTTTAAGAGGTTGGTCAAGTCAATTTTACAAAATGGGTTTCGGGAATGGGACATTTTGAGCAGTGACCAAATTGTAAAGTTTCAAAACTGGGAAAATGTGATTTTTAATGTGGAAGCCAAAATCTTAGAATCTTTAGGGGGCTTTAAGTCAATTTGAACTTTTCTAAATATGACATGTGTTTTAAAAGGCTTTTAATTAAATGAATTTAATTAGATTTATATTAATTAATTAATATGGTTAGTTAAACTGAGATTTTCAATTACGTAACTACCAACTCTTTCTCATTTTCAGCCAAACACTAATTCTCTCATCTTTTCTCATAATTCTTTCTTCCAAAAATTCTCTCAACATTTTCTAAACCATTTTCAAGAGATCTTTCCTAATTCTTCAAGATTTTGCTAAGGAAAACTTGTCATTCATTGATAGAAGCAAAGATTGGAGGTAAATCCCGTTCTCAACCTCTAATCTAAGTTCTTTATTGAAATTACCAAGATATTTGGCTTCTAAATACTATTTTTGGTTGAGTTTCCATTATAGTTTTGATTGGAGATCAAAATCTTGTAAAAATATGGTTGATATCTTAATTTTCAGATTTGATGAGTAAAGCTCTGTTTAGTGTTCATTTTAATTGAGTTTAAAGTTGATTAATATGTTAAAATGATGTGTTGATAACATAGATCCCGAAATCCTTGAGATCCTTGAGTTTCTTGGTTGTTTTAAGTGGGTTTTGGAGGTGAAATGGTGGAATCTTGCTTGTTGGAGGTATAAGGTTGGGTTAGGTTGTTTGTTAGATGTGTTTTGATGTTTATAATGATTTGGAAGTGATGTATGTTGGCTGGGCTTTGTTTAGGAAGCAATCGGTTGAGTTTTCGGTTGTTTTAGATGGGTATTTTGGTGTAGTTTGGGTGAGCAACGAGTTTGTGAATTGTTGCTGGTGTTGGAATGCATTTTAATGCATTTAGATCTATTTTTTGATGATGTGAAAACATGAGATCTTGATCCGAAAGCAAACGAGGTGTTGTTGGAGGCTCCGGAAGGGTAATCCCGTGTTGGCGAGCAAGGCTTCACGTATCGGTGAGTGGAAATGCAATTTCTTGCTTTGTAACGCTTTGAGCGTGGTCTTGGCAGCTTAGTGTAAGTTTGATACACTTAGCTAAGCTCAAGAGTAAGTGACTCAAAAATCCCTCTCTTGGAAATGTGCTATGTTTGATGAAATTGCACTTGAGTTGAGTGTGGATTTGTTTACTGTTTTTAAGCATGGTTTATTGCTGGATTTTAATGACATTATGTTAAGGATGCACTAGGTAAGTGATCCTTGGTTTACATGTGTTGAATGCATCTGATATTAAGCATGTTATGCTTGAGGAAATGGCATTGTGGTTATGCTTGTAAAACAGTGGATTAATGTGGTTAAATGATTATTTTGGCAAGTGATGAAAATGGTTTTTGGTTACTTTAATCGGATATAGTTAGCCGGCTATAGGATTGGGTGCGCCGTGAATAAAGTCGCCTTGGATGCCGAGGGGTTGTGATTGTGCTGTAATCTCCATCCAAGTACCCTAACGATTGATGTTAAGATCACAACGGTGAATGGTTAGTCTCGTGTGTGAGTCTTGTGTATGTGTCTCATACTCTCATTAGAGGAATTATACAACTACCGATGAGTGATGTTGAGGGGTTGTGATTGTTCCATTAATCTCCATCACGGGTGTTGAGGGGTTGTGATTGTGCCATTGATCTCCACCTTGTGTAGTCCGGTAGTGTGTATGAAGCGTGTGGGACAACGCTTGTAATTCGCGTATCCGATTGTGTCTTGTGTTGAAATGTTTTATGGATTATCACTTGTGAGCCAATATAATGTAAATGAATAATGTGAAGCATGAGATGCTTGTAAATGATGCAAGAATGCATGAGATGCTTGGTAAAGCATGATCAATGGTTTAATTGTTGTTTTATGTTGTTGCATATGAGCATGTGTTTATAAAATGCATTGATGTCTAGAGAAGACATGTTTTATGAAAAGGCATGTGATAAAAGTGGTGGTCTTGCAAGCCATGTGAAATGCATTGATGAATGTTGTTAGCGATCCTCACTAAGCTATATGCTTACGCTCTTTTGTTTCATCAATGCAGAGAACTGAACGTTCCAAGGCAGCCCAAAAGCAAGAGGAATCCAAGGCTTTGTTTAAGAGATGTATGTGGTTCACCCTTAGTGTAAAAAGTGGCAATGGGTGGGATTTCTACTTCCTGACTTTGTTGGAGATGTTTGGTGTTCCAAGCATGTTTAGTTTCTGATTGTGGACTTATTTTTGGCCTTTATGTTGCTCTATAGTTTGTTTGTGGTGTTTCACCTTTTCTATAGCTTGATATCTTAAGCATGCTAGAATAGCTAAATGTCATCATGATATGAAGTGGTTGATGAGTATGATTTGTTGTTTGATGGTGTTTAAAAGTCTCTTAGATAGATTATATCTTGTATGCATGTTTTGAACTAGATCGAATGTGTTTTTGTATGTTTAAATGAAGTTGGATGAAGCTACTCTGGTACGTGTATCGATACACGGGAAAGCGTATCGATGCGCTAAGGCAAAATGAGGCATTTCTGTACAGGGGTATCGAAATGGATTGCCCGCGTATCGATACGCCTAGGCCAAGTTTGAAGGCTGTACCGATACGCGAGGAAGTGTTTCGATACGTTCAACCCTTCTTTAGCTATTTTCTCCCCGCGTATCGATACAGGGCCAAGTGTATCGATACGGGTAATTAAATTTCAGTTAAAAGTATCTTTTAAGGTTTGGAAATGTTGCATTTTGGTCCCTGAATATTGTGAGTGCAATTGAATGAGTTTGGATGATCCGTTTGAGCCGAAATTTGGCATGTTGGCATGTTACATGACTAATTGAAGATTGGTAACTTTAAAATCCTGAAAGTCTCTGTATTTTATGGAATTTATAGTTTAGTCCCTAAAAGTCAAATGTATGCAATTAAACCCCTAATTGAACTTCGATCGATGTGCCGTTTTTACCTAATCGCTTTGCTGAACTTATAGGTTAATAATATTCATCTAGAGAAGATAAAAAAGATGAAAAAGGGTCGTTAATTGAGGTTGACTTTAACGTGTTGGCTTCAGTTTTCCCCGTGTAATCTTCTTAGTTCGGGTCGGGCGCTTAGGCCGGGCTAAGGGGGTTACACCAACACCCGGATAACTTGTTCCGACTGCCCATCCGACTGAGGATGATATGATGTGTTGAAATTCAATCGGTACCCAACGCCTGATGTAAACATTCCCAAAATCTCGCTGTGAACCTCAGATCTCTAACCGAAACTTTGGACTTGGGCACACCGTGCAAACGCACAACCTCAGCAATATACAATTCAGCCAACTTATCCAACGTATACGTAGTATGCACAGCCAAGAAATGTGCACACTTCGTAAGACGATCAACAACCACCTACACGAATTTCTTCTTTGACGGTGTCAAAGGCAACCCGGACACAAAATCCATCATAATCCTTTCCCATTTCCACTCCAGTATCCTCAAAGATTGTAACAAACCGGAAGGAAAATGATGCTCAACCTGCACACGCTGGAAAACCATACACTTGCTTACAAAATAAGCCACATCTTTTTTCAAATCCACCCAATAATAATCATCCTTCAAACAACGATACATCTTAGTACTACCAGGGTGCATAGCAAAAGGACTGTTATGAGCCTCAGTCAAAATAGTGTGCCTCAACTCATCATCTTCCGGAACCACTATCCGACTTTTGAAACATAGGACTCCAACATCATTAAAACAAAAGTTTGTAGCCTTACCATCAACTATAACCTGAACATGAGGTACCAACGAGTCATCCAACAACTACTTCTCCTTAATCAATTGAATTAAAGAAGGTTTCACCTGCAACTCGGCTATGAATCCACCATCACACGATATACTCAAACGAGCAAACATATCTCTTAGCTCAACATCCACCTTTCTACTCAAACCATCGACCACAACATTGGCCTTTCCCGGATGATACTCATTGGTCAGTTCGTAAACCGTAAACAACTCAAACCAACTTCGATGCCTAAGATTCAACTCCTTTTGAGTCACAAGGTACCTCAAACTCTTTTGGTCGGTATAAACCACACACCTTTCACCATAAAGGTAGTGTCTCCAAGTCTTCAAAGAAAAAACCACCACCGCGAGCTCAAGATCTTGCGTAGGGTAATTGCGCTCACGCTCCTTCAAATGTCTAGACACATAAGCTACAACCTTCCCACCTTGCATCAATATGCAACCCAAACCAACATATGATGCATCAGTATAAACTACAAACTCTTTACTCAATTCTGGTTGAATCAAAACAGGAGCTTGCGCCAAAGCTTCCTTCAACTTCTCGAACGCTTGCTGCCTAACATCCGTCCATTCAAAGCGAACATTCTTTTGCAACAACTTGGTCAAAGGAGCAGCAATCTTAGAGAAACCTTCGACAAACCTTTGGTAGTAACCTGCCAACCCAAGGAAACTACACACTTCCGTCACTGAATTAGGCGTCTTCCAACTCATCACCGCCTCAACCTTGTGTGGATCAACCCAGATACCTTTGGCTGACACCACATGTCCAAGGAAAACCACTTCCTTGAGCCAAAACTCGCACTTGCTCAGCTTACCATAAAGCTGATTCTCCAACAACACTTGTAACACAATCCTCAAGTGCTTATCATGATCCTCCTCGGTACATGAGTACACAAGAATATCATCGATAAACACAACCACGAACTGATCCAGAAACTAATGGAACACCCAATTCATCATATCCATAAAAGCAGCTGGTGTATTCGTCAACCCAAACGGCATCACCAAGAACTCGTAATGACCATACCTAGTCCGAAAAGTTGTCTTGGGTACATCCACATCTTTAACCTTCAACTGCTAATACCCTAACCTCAAATCAACCTTCGAAATCACCAAAGCACCACAAAACTAGTCAAACAAATCATCGACCCTCGGCAAAGGATTCTTATTCTTACTCGTCAACTTGTTCAATTGCCTATAATCTATGCACATATGTATCATATCATCTTTCTTCTTCACAAACAGGGCCAGCACACCCCAAGGTGAAACACTTGGCCTTTTGAACCCTCGATCAAGCAACTCCTAAAGGTGCCATGCGACAAGGAGCAATGAACACTGGAGTCGTATTCTTGTACAACTCTATAACAAACTCAACCTCTCAGTTGGGTGGCAATCCAGACAACTCTTCCGGAAAGACACCCGGAACTCATACACGGTTCGTATGTCTTGCACACGCATTTCCTTCATACCAGGATTCATCACACACGCTAAGAAAGCTTCACATCTTAACTTCAACATCCGACTCGCTTCAAGAGCCAAAATTGCGTTAGATAAGAACTTTACGTTCTTGCCTACAATTTCCACCTCGTAATCATCCGCAAGCTTCAAGGTAACTCGCTTAACATCAAAATCTACTACAGCTCGATGCTCATCCAACCAACCCATTCCAAGAATCACATTAAAACCATAAAATGGTAGTTCCATCAAGTCAACCGAAACCACATGACCCTGAACAGATAATGGACATCTCCTATATAGTTTTCTTGTACCAACAGTTTCACCAAAGAAACTAACCACTCTTACCCCCACATCTAACACCTCCGCAAAAAACATTCGAGTCACAACTTCCAAAGCAACTTACAACAACATATGCGAAAAGATATACCCCACCGATCAAACGTGGACAAGCTTGCCTATCATGGTCATACGACCCGCCTACTTAATAGGTATCAAACGTTACTCAAGCCTCATATGGTCAGTGAACCCACAGTTCCAACATGAAATAGCTCCAGCCACAGGAGCCTGCACCTCACGAGCCGCACGAGGGCAGTCCCTCCCCAAGTGCTCCCGTGAACCACACGTCTAACAATACTACAGCCTCGCCTCAACCCAAGCGATACTCTTAAAACATGACCTTTCGTACACTGGCTACCACTAAACTAGAGTTCACAACTCACTTCCTAGCGCTTGAACCTCTCGCACGAGCTATTAAACTCAGGTTCCGCTAAAATACCTCGCTCGTGTTACCAACACGTCGAAAACAATGTAGACAATAAATCAACAATTATGACTCATCAACAGGCACCAATCCATAAAGATGCCAGCACAACAATGTCTCATATCCCTTTCTAATCCAGGAGAACACATGCTCAACTAAACAATATGTACCTTAACTCAACCACAACTTACAATTTCGAACCCAAACCACAGATTCACATTTCTCAACATCCAAGTATCTAACCCCCAGATACATCCCCTTTTAACTGTTCAAAAGAATTCTCAGAACACAACATCATGTTCTATGCCCACAACCACAATTGTCCACCAACTAAACACATCTCTACAGACCGGGATACGACCCATCTTTACACTATGGGCATCACTACACTCCATTTATTCCACAATCTTATTCATACAGGTCATCCACTCCCTGGATACCTCTGGTGCCAACCTCCGAGCTCAACTTCTACTCGGCTTACATAAGCGCTAACCGCAGCTCACAAACATCCACCAGCTAGTGTAGTCACATGCACCTTAGCATTAACAGCTTCACAAGATCTAAACATTGTCTATATATCTGGCGCCATACAATCCAACACTTACCCATCCAACACATGTTGTACTTACATCGAGGCACATCGGAGTGCGTAGCCTCCAGGAGACTTTACACACTCATATATTCGTTGCCCAATGGAAACATCAATCATACCAGATCGCTACTCTCTTGTTGGTTTATTGTGCTATTATTTTTAATGCATGATAACAACATACAAAACAAACAAATCAAACAAAACAAATTGCTCAGGCCAGCTCCAAGCAAGGATCAAAGACTTTGATTTCACTTAAAACATTTCACTAGGTAATAAGGCAATGGGCATCCCAATTTCCCTCCAGCATAGCACAAAGCATACTACATGCATATCTCAACCATCAAGCAACTCAAGCATCAAGATTCAACCCAATCAAACATCATAACAACTTGTATTCATGTTCAATATTCATATAAATCACATCACTAACACATAGTTAACCTTAACATGCTTTAACATTCACCGATCAAGCAAACATCACGGAAACATACATGGTTACAATAACGTCACCTACCGACAACTTACAATCATCTCAACTTTTCGTAACCTGGCTCTGATACCACCAAATGTAACCCCCTCGGGCCGGCTTAGCCGATAGACCGAACCGAACGGATCACACAGGGAGTATTGAAGTAAACCGAGAAGGTTTACCCTAATAAATGACCCTTTTTATTCTTTTTATCTTGTCTATATGCAACTTAGGTTCATATGTGTTCGTACACAAGCAGCGGATGAAACATCAACGCAATCGCTAATTAATTAAAACCAACTAAGATTTAGGGACCATTTTGTAAATTTGGTAAATTATAAAGACTTTTGCCAAATTCAAGTTACCAACCTTTAATTAGGTTTATTACATGCTTCTCTGTGAAATCGCAACTCAAAATGACATTTAGAACTCATCCAATTGCATATAAGGCAAACAGGGACCAAAACGTAAGAAACAGAAACTCAAAACAATTCAAAATTAGATTCAACTGTCAAACATTTCGGAAAAGAATGTCCCGTATCGGAACAACCATTTCAGAACATAGATGATCGTTATGATACGCGGGTTCGTTTCGAAACCCCTCAAGACTCGTTTTGATACGATGGTTCACAGAGGCAAAAATGTTCCGAAATAGGCCTCATTGTTCCGAAACACCCAGGCCATTTCAGGCCACCGTTTCGAAACATGCAAGGGTGTTTCGAAATTCCTGGGCCTGAAAAGTTCTAAAAATTTGGTCTAAATCACTTCATGCCATTCGAAACCATCCCGACATATGCCCCAAAATACTGGCAACTTAAATACAAATCAAAGACCACATATACGAAGCATAAACAACGTCATAGCATCGTTCTCATAAGCTACGAAACTAAAGGAATGCTTCCTAGAAGTTAAAAGCACCAAAAGGCTAAAATCCAAATGCAAGCATAAAACTAACCACAAAGGCCATTTACAAGTCCAAATATGCATCTCAAACTTGCATAAACCGGGAAATTACCAAACAAACCACACGCATAACATTAGACACCCTCATTGCCTTTATTACACTAGTCCAAAACCAAAGCTTACCTTCAATCAAAGTCTTCCACCGATTCCCTTGCAAGTGCTGCCTCCAAAGCTTAAATCAACTGCATTGATGAACAAAGAGAGCATAAGCATACAAGCTTAGTGAGGATTGCTCAAACCAAAACATCATCAATGTACAAAACTGTTTTTAACTCTTTTAAAACTATCAAGCTTCCTTTGACAAAACATGCACTTTATTCTCAAACCATTGTAATAAACATCATGTGATATGATTCACAGAAATCCAACAATTAAACCATTGCTACTCATAAACAAGCCTTCCAGGCATAATCACCGTTATGCTAAGCTTAAACCAAAACATGCATCTTTCAAATTATGAATTAACAACATTTTTCACAATGTTTCATTTCATTTTATTGGCTCACAAGTGATAAACATCAATCTCTAAAACATATATCGGATACACTGATTACCAAGGATTGTCCCACACCCTTCATACACTTTACCGGTATTTCAAAGTTCCCACACGAGAGCGACCCTCCATCATTGTGACACATGTGGTGGAGTATTCGGTACAATCACAACCCCTCAACACCACTCATTGGTAAATGTATAATCCACTAACGAGATACGTGACACACACACAAGGTTTGCACCCCGGGAGTTACCCTCAACCGTTGCAACCTTAAAAAATCATGAATCGTTAGGGTACTTGGATGGAGTATTCGATACGATCACAACCCCTCAACATCCAAGGCGACTTGTTTATATTGCACTAAATCCTATAGCCGGCTAACACTATCGGATTTCATTTATAAAACATTTTATACAACATCACTTGCCAATATAATACATATCACATGCATACCTCGCTATTTTTACAAATCATTCATGATAAGAGATATATCAAGAATTAAACCATGCTTCAAACCTCATTCATCAACACATGCATACAAAGATCACTTACCTAGTGCATTCTTAAACCACATGGCATCATCAACCTCATTTCACATATTCAAACATGCTTTAAAACAGTAGGTAAATGCAATTAAACCAAGTGCAATCAAAGGTTCAAAACTATCACAATCAGAGAGAAATTCACTTTACTTACTTCCGAACTTAGTAAAGCGTTTCAAGATCTTACTAAGTTCCCCAAACCTTTTCTAAAACGTTTCTACACTGGAAAACCAAGTTTCACTCACCAACTCGCGAAACCACGCTTGCCGACGCAACTATCGATCTTCTGAAGCCTTCAAAAACACATCATTTGTTTCCGGATTACTATCCCCTGTTTTCATCACATCAAAACAAAGGTTCAATGCATTAAAATGCATCCAAAATTCCAGCACACACAAGAAATCCCGCAGCCCTGCTCTAAAGCACCAAAACACCCATCTAAAACAACCGAAAACTCAATCGATTGACCTCTAACCTCAGCCCAGCCATTACCCAACACATTTTAGGCATTAATCAACTTCCAAAAACAGCCTAAAACCATCCTTATACCTCCAGCAACTCAAATTCCTCAAGAACAGCTCAAAAACTCACCCAAAAACACTTCAAAAACTAAGGATCTCAAGGATTTCGGGATCTATATGATTATGACTTCACTTCAACACCAAAAACCTTTCAAAACTCATTTAGAAACAATCTCAAACCAGCCATTTAAATCAAACTCCGAAAATCACCTTAAAATCTATTTTCAATCAAGATTTCAAGAGTTTAACAATCTAACAACAAAACATCAATCAAAATCAGTATTAAAGAGTCAAATATCTTTGGAATTTCATTAAAGAACTTAGATTAGAAGGATAGGATGAGAATTACCTCTAATCCTTGCTTTTCCTCTAATTTGGCAAGATTTGCTTGAAGAAATTTGAAGGAAAATGGAAGAAATCAATAAGAAAATGATAGAAACCAAAAGAGGATTTGAGAGAAAAAAAATTCTTGAAAATTGAGAGAAAAGGGAGAGTGTTTGGCTGAAGTGAATGTGAGAAATGAAAAGCTCGTCAAAAATTTCATTAATCGATTAACTAACTTCTTTAATTAATTAAATAAAACCTTTTTAATTATTTAATAAACATTTAAAACACATGCCATATTAGGGAAAAGGCATAATTGCCTAGTAGCTCCCTAAAGATTCTAAGATTTTTGACTCGTCTTGAAAAACACATTTTTCCAACTTTTAAATCTTTACATTTTGGTCCCTACCCGAAATGTACACTTTAGAAAACCCGTTTTGTAAAATTGATTTGACCAACCTCTTAAACACCATTTTAGAGGATTTTAGGAATTTTTACCATATATTTATCTCATACCGAACCTTGATTTCCCTAAACCACCTTTTAAATGGTTGAACAACCAACACCGGTTCCACCTGCCAAACTCGACTCGCCCAAAACATCTAGGCCCAAAATCGGGCCGTTACAGTAAGCAAGATTCTAAGCGAGCGGTTCTCAAACAACAATAATAATAACAACAACAATGCAATTTTAAACTATTTTACTTGCTTTTGAAAACAAAGCCATTTCACAATCATTTCTCAAACATAACTTTCAACATAACATGCTCAATTTATCATATGCTTGAAATACCCAAAACAAGGCATAACATCCACATCTACATGGAAATATATATCTCAAGCTTAACATCGCATCAACACAATAAGGTATAAAGAGCATTTTAAGTCACATGAGTATATTGACATATTTGTACTTTTACTCGGATGTGCGTATAACGTTCGGTGGAATGCTTATCACTGTAATCAAGACAACTGGACAACTTCCGGTGGAATGCCCATCACCGTACTCACAACGTCTAGCAAAAATATAAACTTCCAGTGGAATCTCACATCACCGTACTCCTCCTTAGTGGAATCTGACATCACTATGGCCACGCGCGAATTTTACATTATAGTGCACTCTCATCCTATTGGTCGACCAATTATATCTGGTAACAAGGATCTCAACAAGTGTCAATATACTCGTCAAGGCCAACACTTACCCACTATTTTCATGGCCACAAACACAACATTTCTCATCTCAAACTCATACACATTTCCATGCATAGCATGTACTCACAACACATACCTCATGAACAACTATCATTTAACAAGTGGGATCATATATACAACAAGTACATATCTCAAAAAGCATGAATGCAGTGGTATACAAGATAAGCACATAACATGAACATGCTTTCTAAAAACAAGGTAAATATAAGCCAGAATCCAAGGCGAAAACAACCAAACTTACTCTTGAGTTTAGATTGGCCTTTCAAGCTCAATCTAAACCCCCAAAACTTGTCCTTAACCACGTTAAGGCTTTTAAAAATAGTTCCACTCACCAGATATACCCAAAGCTAGCCGATCACACAATCAAGCTTCCGGATCACCCAGTATTGCGTCTGAAATACCTAAATCAGATTCCCCTGCTTCTAACCAATCAAAAATAGAGCATTAGAGTGTTTTCAAACCCACAAACTTGCAGCAACTCAAAAACTCAACATCTAGCAACAAACATCCAACGATTCATAACCGAAAATAACCGAAAACATCAATAGATTAGCTCTAAGCAACTTCCAACTTAAACCTAGAAAACAAATTGTCAAACCACATATATAAACATCTAAAAACATCAACCCAATAACTAGGAACCACCAGCCACTGATTTTCCACAAACCTAAGCCAGAATCTCAAGATTTTCAACTTCAACCATCACCTACACACCTAGTTTCGGGTTTTGTATAATCAAACCATTATCCCAACATTATTTAACATCAAAAACATAACTAAAATCATTCTCAAACCTAGCAAAACAGAACCCGTACGAAAATTCCACTTTAAAAAGCTCATTTAGCTCATTTCCATAAATCACATTGAAATATTATTAAATAAACATTATAAAAGAACCAAGAACGTGGGAATTTCAATAAAGAACCTTACATTAGAGGAGAAAAATAGCTCACCTCTAATTGTGGATTTCCCCCCTTTTTCCAAATGAAAACTTTGAGATAACTAGAGAAAAATAATGGGTTTTAGAGATATATCATAGAAAAAAGGTTTAATGATGCCAAGCAATGTAAAAGAGGGTTTAGCTTTGAAATCTTGATTGGAGAAGGTTGTTTGGGTGAAAAAAAAGTTTGAAGGAAAATGAGAAGAGAAAAGATAACGTGAAAAAGGATGAGGCCTTTCAAATTCTCCTTTATTTTAATTAAAACCCTTTTAAAATCATTTTTTAGAAATCAAAATATTTAGGGGAAAATATGAAATTAGACTTGGCTAAATATCTCCTTAAAGATTCAACGTTTTGATCATTTTACAAAATAGTCTCCAAAACAGCTTTGAAACTTTACATTTTAGTCACTAGACTAAAATGCCATACTACCGAAACAAATTTTCCAAAATTGATTTCACACGCACCTTATGTGTAATAAATAAGGATTTTAGATAATTTTTCCACATTTTTAAAACTTCATGAAGAGGGTTTTCCCTGAACTCACCCAAAACTCCAAAACTAGTTCAACGAACCTCAATTCCATTACCAAAACTTCTAAGCCCAAAACCAGGGCGTTACATGAGTTATAAATGATGATATATTGATTTAATTAAGCTTTAAATGGAGTTAAATTGATGAAAATGGTTGGGTTTTTTATTGTATTTGCTGGATTTTAGATTGATTTTAATCATAATCTTGATGTTAAATAATGTGGTAATATGGGTTTTAATAATGGAATCCCGAACCTAGGTGAATTGCTAGATTTCTAGTTTGAAATTATTGAGTTTATGGCTTGTTGATATGGTTTAATGGTTTCTGGTGGTAAAAGGATGTTGAGGTGATATTTTTAGATATATATTTATATTGTTTAATGGTTAATCTCGCTGGGTATTGGCTGGAGATTGTTTAGAGAGTTTTCGCCAATATTTTTGGTTATTTTCGGGTGCCGTTTGCTTGGTTTTTTTAGTGATAATTGTGGAGTTGAGTTGATGGAGGTTTTGATGCAAGAGTATGTAGTAATCCTATGTTTTGCTTTGGTTAGAAGCAGGGGAGATTGATCTGATGTCTTTGGAAGATGTTTTGGTTTCTCCGGAAGCTTGATATCTCTTCGGCAAGTGGAGAAAAGCTTTGTTGGTTGGTGGAAATGATTTCAAAGGATTTCCAAAGGTTTGAAAGCAAGGTTTGAGGGGTTTAGATTATGCTTGAAACGCTAATCTAATCTCGGAAGTAAGTATGGAATATTTTGCTCTCGGTTTATCGATTTTCCATTGTTTTGATTAATCATGCTCATGTTTTAGAAAGAGATTAGTTATCTATTGTTTATGCATGTTTTGAGACTTGAAAATGCTTGAATATGATCCCATGAGAATTGGTTTATGTTTTTAAAGAGTTTATAACTTGTTGAGAAAATGTTATGCATTGTTTATGCTTTCGAGATGGGATTAGACTTTATTTATATTTGTGCATTGAAAATAGTAGGGAAACATGGTCTAAAAGTGTATATTGGCAAAGTGATGAGACTTAATACTATCGGATATAATTGGTCGACCAATAGGATGAGCAGTGTACTATAATATACAAAATTCGTATGTGAGACAAATTCTTCGATTACACAATAGGGATAGATTCTATTATGTTACGAATGATTGGGGTCGATTCTATCACCAACGGGCAATGAGCATAGTGTCATCCCGACCGAAGTGAGATTATGGTGAAGGTAGATTTCACCATGAGACTTGATGGGGGTAGTGCCATCAAGGTGTCCGCATATCCGGACATTTATGGATAAGAGTAGTGCTATCCGAGGATGGGGGTAGATTCCACTCGTGTCCTTTTAATGCTAATATATGAGATTACATGTATCATGGTTTATAATGGTTTTGTATAACGAGATTTATACATGAGATTCTATTTTGATATTTGTTTAATGATGTTCAAGCATGAGAAGCTTGCAATGAGATTTGCGTTGTGGTAAATGCATGAGATTGATGATACATGTTTTACAAGTGTTAATGCTTTTGATTTGAAAGAGATTTAAAGCATGAGTTGTATTTGACTATGATGAAAAGAGATTTTCTTTTGAGAAATAGTTTTAAAATGCATTATTTTTGGATTTTAATCGAGTGACCCTCACTAGGCATTTATACTTACGCTCTATTTTTTTCAACATTGCAGAGAAATAGCATTTTGGAGGCAACAAGAAGACAATAGGAGATCCAAGAGACGTTTCATAACTCAAGTATGGTTTTACATTTACTAAGTAGTAATAAGTGGCAATGGAAAGGTACATATATGTTTTGGGATGTTGTGTTTCGAAACTCCTTGGTTTGTGGCAAGTTTATGTTGCCTATTTGGACTTGTAAATGGCCTTTATATGCTGGTATTTGGTCTGGTTTGTATTTTAAACTTTATATGGTTATTTTCTAAGGAAGCATGCCTATAGACTGCAATCTATGGTTACGTTTATGTTAAATGCTTGGTTTGGTGTACAACTCCTTTGGAATTATGTTGCAAATGATAGAATGTATATTGGTAGCATGTATGAGAAAGCTGTGAAAAATGCCATTACAGACCCAGGTGTACAGATACGCGGGGTTTCATAACGATACGGTATGCTTGATTCAGCCCAGTCATACTGATACGCTTGGAGACATATCAATACGGTACAAGGAAAAATTGGGCCAGTGTTTCAATACGTGGGGGCGTACCGGTATGCTATTTTGACACTAGAAATCTAAGAAATTGACGAGATGAAATCGTATCGATACGAGCCTTGGTGTACCGATACACCTGGCAGTTTTGTTAGTTATTTTGTGGAAATGAATGGTTTGTTTCTGTTACGTTTTGGTTCCTATATGTTAAGCATGCAATTGGTTGAGTTTGGAATGTTGTTTTCAGCTAGTTTTTGACATGTAAGCATGAAATGAGCCAAATTATGGATTGGCAACCTTAACTTAACCTAAGTCTATATATTTATCTGATTTTCCAAAATGGTCCCTAAAGCATGTTTAGAATCAATCGAATGTTCAATTGACATCGTTTGAGTGTAACATTATCCGCTGTAAGCATGACCACCATAGGATTCACTAAGAGCATCTAGACAAGATAAAAGAAAAAATAGGGTCGTTTATTGTGATAAATCTTCACGGTTTATTTCAATATTCCCTGTGTAACTCGCTTGAGTCAGTTAAACGGTTAGACCGGGTCTAGAGGGTTACATTTGTTGGTATCAGAGCCAGGTTTATGAAAAATTGGGAGGTAAGTTGGTTGAATTATCATTGTTTGAGTGTTTTCTATGCACGGTGGTTTCTTATGATATGTTTTAATCGTTTATTGATTGTGTGCTATGCACGGTGTTTGATAACATGTTATTGTGGATATTATGTGATGTTTGGGGGAGAGATATTGGGGTGCCCAATTCCTTATTAATATTAATATGAAGAGATTTTTGTTTTAAAACTTGAGCGTCTTTGACTCTTGCTTCGAGCTGGCTTGATTGGTTTTACTGTTGCATTTTTATGCTAGAGATTCATATTGTTTTCGATGGGATCGAGACAAGAGCTTAGGATTAGTACTCGTAATGTTGAGGAAGAGCGTAATGAGGATGTGCCGCTCCCTCCACCTCATCCTGGTGGTGGTGCTGGAATGGAAGGTGTTGCAAATCAGGCACCGCAAGGGCCGACAGTCGGGGATATGACACCTTTGATTTAGGCTATAACTGAAGCTTTTTAGGCAACAATGGCGGGTGTGCACTGCAACCTGCAGTTGGTAACCTTGGACTACCTTTGGAGCGTTTGTGCAATCTAGGTGGCACTGAGTTCATAGGTTTTAGCACAGATGCGTATGCGGAATGGTTTGAGAGCACAAAAAGATTCTTGGTCAGATGGAGTGTACGGATGCACGTAAGTTGGGTTGCATCATGTCCATGTTGCATGTCGATGCTTATACGTGGTGGACGACCATTACCATGGGAATGGAACCTGCTTATGCAAATTGGGAGTTCATTTGTGCTGCTTTCAAGAAGAAATATCTGGGTACTCGCTATCTAGATGAGTAAAAGCATGAGTTCATGGCTTTAGCGCAAGGAAGTATGTCAGTATCTGAGTATGAGGTGAATTTTTTACGGTTGAGCCAATATGCCCCAAAGCTGGTTCCCAACGAACAGAAGCGGTGTGATCATTTCCGGTATGGATTGGTTGACTAAACACAATGTTGTAGTTGATTTTGAATCTAAGAGAGTTTCGTTAAAACATGCCGATGATTATAAAGTTGTAGTGGTGGGTGAGAATGTCAACTTCTTATCCAATGTTGTTTCGGCTTTGGAAGCACAAAAGTTGTTGGAGGTTGAGTGTCAAGCATTGTAACACCCCATTCCCGGTCTGGTCGAGAACCGGGTTAGAAGGCGAAACTGATGATCAATACAGAAATCAGTGCAACAAAATTTCATTTTATTATAAACATTTTCAACCACATCTTACAACAAATCGTTTCCATCAAATAATTCAGTCCAATTTACTCAAGTAAGCAATGATTAATCATTCAAGGACTAAAACGCAACTATAACGAGTTTTAAGGACCAATTTGTAATTTCGACAATTTGGAGATCATTAACTCATTCAATATAACCTTACAATGTTTAGTGACCAAACTGTAAGACTTGCAACATGTTTAGAGAGCATTTAACTAACTTAACTAACCCCGCATCGAAACACTCTAGGGCTGTTTTGAAATGGGTGAACGATGGTCAACTCTTGTTGACTTTAACCTTTAGATCGTATCGATACGGGCATGCCTTGTATCGAAACGGGTTGACCTTCTTTGACTTGACTTTGACCCGTTTCGATACGCTATAAACTCGTATCGAAACAAGAGATTCCAGAGACCAAATGTTTCGTAACGACCATGGACTTTTCCGATACACCCTATTTCTCAGACCAAACTATGCTTACCCGTATCGAAACGCCATCACCCGTTTCAATACGGCCTGACTTGTAATGACAGATTTTTGCTGGTATTTATTCAATTTGACCTATCGAACAATGTCCAAATGCAACGAAACTTTACCCACAATATTTCAATGGTACTAACTACTAGCATGCCAAATTTCATGATCATACGAATCCATTTACTATGTTTTTACCTTTTTTAGCTAAGTTTGCATTTTTATGCCAATTTAAACCAACCAAAAGGGGCATATAGGGCCATTAACTAAGTTACAACATATACACACCACAAACATAACAAAATGGGCATATTTGACTAATTCAACTACTTTGCCACCTTCCTAGGAGTTCTTAGGATCAAAATACATTACTTTAAGGCTTGTAGTGACTTGTCTTGCTTTGCTAATCCGATCCTCCGACTCTTGATCTTTCAACCTGAAAAATGCATGAGATGAAACATGTTAGGCAGACTTTGCCTAGTGAGGTAGTCATACACAATATGAATAACAATATACCAATTTCTATAATCATGATCTCATGCTCTTCAATATCAATGTTATGCAACAATGTATAATGTTTAACATATTCACTCTCTTCTTAACCCTTGGATTGAATCAAGATAGTGGATACGCGAATTCCTACGCCTCGCCAAATCAATGAATGGTCTAATCCCTCCGCCTCGCCAAATCAATATAGGTTGTAGCACTAGGACCGTAGTCCACCCGTACACTGAGCTCATGAATTCTATGGCATGCCAATTTTATCCATTGTCTATTCAAATCCAAGGTTCCAATGTTCATGTCCATTTCAATAAGCAATGAGTATTCCGATGATCAATGATTTCAATATTATCAATAGCCAACATGCTTTATAATCAATGTTTCATAATTCAATGCCAATAACAATAATCAATGATTTCTTAGCAATGTTTCAATAACAATATCTATACAATGACAATGCCCAATGACAATTCCAATAACTATGACCGATGTTCAATGACAAACTTACCGACACTTACCAAGGTATCCGATTATCCATCCAATGCAACTTCATCAATATCAATATTAGCGATATAATCTAAAACATCAAATAAATATTCGTAAAGGCTTTTCGCCTAACCCCGAGACTTTGACTACACTCACCTTGACAATCTGAAGCTTTCAAGGCTCTCGGATAACAGTCCCCTTGTTCCTAGCTTAAGATGGAGACGGTGAAACCTTCTTCTATACTTCTTGAGCTAGAAATTCAACAGAAAACGATTATGATCAATATTTCGATATCAAAATCAATACAATGATATCAAAATCGATATCCATGGATGGTCAAAACCCTAACTTGAGATTAAACTCAATATATCTATGAAATCCATTAAAAGAGAGGATTAACTTGCCCGATCGATAGAAACAATTCGATATCGATAAAACGAATAAAAAGTGAAAATCAAAACTTCCTGTAACCCCCTTAGCCCGGCCTAGACGGTTGACCCAAACTATGAAGATTACACGGGGAAAACCAAAGTCAACCCGAAAGTCAACCTTGATTAACGACCCTTTTTTTTAAACTTGTATAGATGCACATTTAACCTAAGCGTACTCTTGAGAAACACATACTTGAAAAGCACAGCGTTCGGATTACATTAAGGGGCTCAATTGCACAAATTACAACTATTAGGGACCAAAATGTAAATTCTAGAAATTAAGAGGACTTAACAGATTTTTATGTTACCAATACCAAATTAGTCATATTACATGCTTCCCTGTCAAATTTCACTTCAAACGGACATCTCAAATTCAAGCAATTACAAAAACAATATTCAGGACTAAAACGTAAAACTTACAAACCACAAAACCATTCAAATCAGTGCCCAACAGTCAACTGTTTCGGAACGGGGTTGACCATTCCGAAACGCGGGTTTGTTTCGAGACCTATATCGAAACAGGGCTTGGCAGTGGCAAAAGCTTTTCGGAACGGCCTCTACCCGTTTCGATACACGAAGGCCATTACAGGCCCCCGTTTCGAAACGCTAGTGCCCGTTCTGATACGGACTGCCCAGAAAGTGCAGAATTTGCTGGTTTAACATGCATTTATCCACTCAAACACAACTTAATGACCTCCTAATCAAGCCAACAAGTCATCATACATATAAGGTACACATTTGCATCATCAAAACTCATTCATGGCATCAATTAGGAAAATCCACAAGTCTATAAGCATGCATCCTAATATTCAAAACCAACCAACCATCAAAGCATCAAAACAAGCACCAAATGGCCATTTACAAGTCCAAATCATTTAAGGCATCATGCCACAACTAGGGAGTCCAAAACATCTCCCAAAACACATCCTAGGTTCCCATTTCCAAATATCAAAAACTAATAGTGTTGTGAAAACATCACCATACATGAGCTTAGCTTTCCCTTGGATTCTTAGCCTCCTTGCTGCCCTCAAAACACTTCAATTCTCTGCATTATTGGTTCAAGAAAGAGAGCGTAAGCACATTTGCTTAGTGAGGCATGCTCTAAAGAAACAACACAATAATGCATTTTATAAAACACCTTTCATAAGGCCTTTAAACTCATAAACATCATTTCTCATGCAACAATGCATACACAACAAGCATCTCATGCTTCATTAACATCAACATGTCATATTGGCTTCCAAGTGATAATCCATAACCATTTTCAACATAAAACACAATCGGATACACGGATTACAAGCGTTGTCCCATACGCTTCATACACACTACCGAAAACACAAGGTGGAGTTTATCGGTACAATCACAACCCCTCAACACCCGTGATGGAGTTTAACGGTACAATCACAACCCCTCCACATCACTCATCGGTAGTTGTATAACATCACTAACGAGAACACGGGACACACAACACAAGATCCACACATGGCCTTTTAACCACCATTATGATCTTAACCATCTCGTTAGTGTACTTGGATGGAGTTTACGGTACAATTACAACCCCTCAACATCCAAGGCGACTTTATTCACGGTGCACCCAATCCTATAGCCGGCTAACTATATCCGATTCAAGTACTTTAAAAACCAACACATCACTTGCCAATATACATCATTTATCATCAACAATTCACTGTTTTAAAGCATTAATCAAAGCCATTAAACCATCATGCATCACTATGCATCAAAACCACATTTATCAATATCAAACCAAGGATCTCTTACCTTGAGCATCCTTCAACACATGGCTTTCAAAACCAGCATTAATCATGCTAAAACATGCTTTCAAAACAGAATTTAAACATGCAAACTAAACACATTGCATCCAACCATCTCATGGTTCATCAAAGAGAGAGTTTTCCCAAAAACTTACTCTTGAGCTTACTTAAGTTGATTAGACTTAAACTAAGCTCCCAAACCTTCAAACATTCGATACAAAGCTGGAAATCCAACACTACTCACCAATTCCGTTTCGCAAGCTTGCCGAAAAGCCGTTCAAGCCTCTGGATCAACACCACAAGGATCCGAAGATGTCTCTCATGTTTTAAACACATCAAAGCAGAGGATTAATGCATCATCATGCATTAAAATCTTCATCCATTACACCTAAACTCGCTGCTCTCACCAAATCTAACATTTCGGCTACCAAACACAGCCGAAATCACTTCTAAACTCTTCCACAATATTTCCCAGCCAAGATCCATCACTTCTAAACATTCTTAAACATCAATTAACATCCAAAAAGAACCTAAACTCGTCCTTATACATCCAGCTATAACAAAACACCAAGATCACCCCAAAAACCACCATTTTCATAAGCAAAACATAGGAAATTCAACCTATTCGGGATTGCATTGATTAAACCTCAATTACACATCATTAAACATCCAAAATACATTTAAAAGCCATCTCGAAACAGAGCCCAAACAATCACCACAAAATTCTTCAAGATTTAATCCAAATCTTGAGTTTTAAGCCAAAATCAAGATCACAACATTAAAACCTTTTATAAAACTTAATTTAAGGATTGAGAACTTGGGAATTTCAGTAAAGAACTGAGTATTTAGAGGAGAAGGACATCTTTACCTCTAAATGTAGATTTCTCCTTGATTAGATCCAAAATCCTTGAAAATTCAATAAGCAAATCAAGAGGTTTTGATGTAGAAAGGATTAGGAATCAATTGATGATTGAAACCTCATCATTTAGTGTAAAAATCAAAAGAAATGTTGCTGTAGAAATGTGTTTGGCTGAGGGAATTTTGAGAGAAAATGAGATGAGAAAGTTTTTAAGAAAGTTAGTTATGAAAATCTAAAATATTGTTTCCCTCTTTTCCTTTAATTAATTAAACATTAAATGAGTCATTAAAATTAAGAAAAATCTGGAGAAATCCTTCCTTGGGTAAATTAGCTCCTTAAATATTCAAAGTTTCAATCCTACAAAACAGTCACCGCTGAACTTTTCAAAAATTACATTTTAGTCACCATTTCGAAATGTCACACTTCCAAACCTTATTTTGTAAAATTGATTTCACCACTCTCTTATATATTAAAATAGGATTTTTAGATATTTTTTCATATTTTTAAAGCATCCCGAACTAGGCTTTCCCTAAAAACCACCTTTTATATTCGACCCGAAAATCAGACCGGTCTGGTTCAGAACCTAAACTTCCAAGCCCAAAATTGGGGTGTTATACTTCCTCCAATGGAGGTGCTTGCTTCAAGGAAGGAGATGAAGAAGATGATGGTGTTTGCTTAGGAGATTCTCGGGTAAGTTTCTACCCATTTTTATTTTTTGTTTTACAAATATATTTTAGGCCATTGGGCTTTCCTTCAATTAAGGAGGGTCTAAAGTTCTCAGACAATCCCACGTAGGCTCAAATTATTTAAGGAGGGGCTAATCGCAAGATTAGTCCCTCAATTCTCACCATACTACGATTTTGCTCCTCAACTTGTATTTTTTTCAATTTAGTAACTATATAGGTTTCAATATTATCCAATAGAGTCCGGTGACAATATTTTAGCTTGATTAGGGTCTGATATCAATAATTAACTAGCCGATGAAAAATTTAAACTTCATCAATGTAGGATTTCTGATCACCGGAACTTAATTCTGACTAGACCGGATTTCTGGGTGTTACAAGCATACTTGGCGTATGTTATGAATCTGAATATGAAGGAGGCACGACCCCAGGATATTCCAATTGTTTGTGATTTTTCGGGGGTGTTCTGGAAGAGTTGTCTGGTTTACCTCCAGATGGGGATGTAGAGTTTTGTATTGAGACGTATGCGGATACGACTCCGATGTCCATTACTCCATATCGCATGGCGCCTAAGGTGTTGAAGGAGTTGAAGACACAACTACAGGATTTGTTGGACCATGGTTTCATTTGTCCTAGTGTTTCGCCTTGGGGAGAGCATGTGTTGTTTTCGAAGAAAAAGGATGGCACTATGGGAATGTGCATTGACTATCAGCAACTGAACAAGTTGAAGATTAAGAATAAATATCCTTTGCCACTGATTGATGACTTATTCTATCAACTCCGAGGTGCATTAGTGTTTTCTAAGATTGATTTGAGATCAGGATACTATCAATTGAAGGTGAAGGATAGAGATTTGCCGAAGACTTCTTTTCAAACACGTTACGGGCATTATGAGTTTTTGGTGATGCTGTTTGGGTTGACAAATGCACCTACAGCTTTCAAGGACATACTGAATCGAGTGTTAAATGAATTTTTGGATCAATTTGTGGTGGTGTTTATTGATGACATCCTTGTGTATTCTCGTACGGAGGAGGATCATGATAAGTATTTGATGACTATTTTGCAAGTCTTGTTGGATAATCAGATTTGTGCTAAGTTGAGCAAGTGTGAATTTTGGATTAAGAAAGTAATTTTCCTTGGTCATGTGGTATCTGCCAAAGGAATTTATGTAGATCCACAAAAGGTTAAAGCAATTGTAAATTGGAAACAACCTAGGTAGGTGATAGAGGTTTTTAGTTTCTTAGGCTTGGCAGGGTATTACTGTCATTTGTGGATGGTTTTTCAAAGGTTTATGTTCCTTTGACGAAGTTGTTGCAAAAAGATGTTCGTTTCTAGTGGACATAAGCTAGACAACAAGTTTTCGAGAAGTTGAAGGAAGCTTTGACACGGGCTCCAATCTTGATTCAACCTGATTCAGGGAAAGAGTTTGTGATCTATAGTGATGCATCTTATGTTGGTTTGGGATGTGTATTGATGCGGGATGGTTGAGTTGTGGCTTATGCATCTAGGCAGTTGAAGGTGCACGAGTGCAACTACCCTACTCACGTTATTGAATTGGATGCGGTGGTGTTTGCGCTAACGATTTGGAGGCATTATCTTTATGGTGAAAAGTGTGTGGTGTATACATATCATAAGAGTTTAAATTATTTGATGTCGTAGAAGGAGTTGAATCTTAGGCAACGAAGATGGTTGGAGTTGCTTAAGGATTACGACTTGACGATAGAGTATCACCTTGGGAAAGCCAGTGTTGTAGCCGATGCTTTGAGTAGAAAGGTGGTTGTAGAGCTGAGAGCGATGTTTGCTCGATTGAATGTGTCGCTACATGGCGAGTTAGTTGCTGAATTGCAAGTGAAGCCTTCTTTGGTGTAATTGATTAAAGAGAAATAGTTGTTGGATGATTCGTTGGTACCGCATTTCCAGGACATTGCAGAGGGTAATCCAACGGACTTTTATTTTAATGATGGCGGAGTTTTATGTTTTAAGGGTCAAGTAGTTGTGCCAGAGGATGATGAGTTAAGGCGCACTATTTTGACCGAAACGCATAGTAGCCCTTTTGCTATGCATCCTGGTAGTACTAAGATGTATCGTGGGTTGAAAGAAGATTACTATTGGATTGGTTTAAAGAAAGATGTGGTCGTGTTTGTTGGTAAGTTCTTGGTGTGTCAGCGAGTCAAAGCTGAGCATCAATTTCCTTCTGGGTTGCTGTAACCGTCAAGGATACCATAATGGAAATGGGAGAGGATTACCATGGATTTTGTGTCAAGGTAGCCTTTGACACCATCAATTTCCTGCTTGTACATACTACGTATATATTGGATAAGCTCTCGGATTTGTACATCTTGGAGATTGTGCATTTGCACAGAATGCCTAAGTCTATAGTGTCGGATAGAGATCTGCGTTTTACGGTGAGGTTTTGGGAGTGTTTGCATCGAGCCTTGGGTACAAGGTTGAACTTCAGTACTTCGTAACATCCTTAGACGGATGGTTAACCTGAGCGTGTTATTCAAGTGTTGGAAGATATGTTGAGATGTTGCATAATTGATTTTCAAGGATCTTGGGAGAAGCACTTGCCTTTGGTAGAATTTTCTAATAATAACAGTTATCAAGCGAGCATTCAAATGGCTTCTTATGAAGCTTTGCATGGTAGGAGGTGTTGTACGCCTCTATGTTGGGCGGAGGTAGGCGAGAAATATGTTTCTTTGCCTCATGTGCTAAAGAAGACTAACAAGAAGGTAAAGCTTATTAGTGATCTGTTGAATGCGGCTTTAGATCGGCAAAAGTCTTACATAGATTTGAAACATAGACAAATTTAGTATGTTATTGGTGCAAAGTGTTTTTGAAAGTTTCGCCTTGGAAAAAGGTAATGAGATTTGGTCGGAAAGGCAAGTTGAATCTGAGGTTTATTTGACCTTATGAGGTATTGGAGCGAGTTGGTCTGGTAGCTTATAGATTGAGGTTTCCACCTAAGTTAGAGAAGATACATGATGTTTTCCATGTATCCATGCTTCGGAAGTATAGATCAGATTCGTAGCATGTTATGCCTGTTGAGGAGATTGAATTGAATCTAGGTTTATCTTATGAGGAGGAACCAGTTGGGATCTTAGATACGGATAGTAAAGTTCTTCAAGGTAAGACGGTTGATTTGGTTAAAGTGTTGTGGCGATATCGAGGCGTTGAGGAAGCCACGTGGGAAAGGAAGGATGACATGAAGAAGCAATTCCCTTATCTTTTTCCACCAGGTAAATTTCAAGGATGAAATTTCTTAAGTGGGTGAGAGTTTTAACGCCCCGATTTTGGGCTTGGAAGTTAGCTGGGTTTGGCTAGACGGTTCGGGCGAACCGGTTTAGACAATTTATACTAGTTTCGGTAATAAATTGATTTATAATGTTTTTTAGGGAGAAATAAAATATGAGAAATGTTTTAAAATTCCAAAATAAAGTTTTGGAGAGTTCAATTTGATAAAATTGGACTGGTTTAATTAGCATTTTGGAAACAGTGACTAAATTGTAAATATTGCAAAATATGTTTTAATGACTAAATTGAAAATAGTTAAGGCTTAGAATCATTAGGGAGCTATTACACCAAAGTGTTATCAGCCTTTTCCCTTATTTTGGATATTTTTAAAGGCTTAATAAAATGTTTATTAAATGGTTTTTAATAAAAACGATTTTTATAAGGCTAAAACATTTTCTTACGTAACTTCTTTTCTCTTAACTTTTTTCTCTCAGATTTCGCATCAGCCAAACTACTTTCTCATCACTAAAATATCAAGAGATTTATTCCTTTTCACCCACTTTTGACTTCTAAATGGTTTCCACGGATTTCTACATCAAGCATTCTTGGATTTCTTGAAGGATTTCATCCAAACTATTGCCAAAGAAGGGAAAAACTTGTGTTAGAGGTGATCTTAGTTTCCTCTAATCAAAGGTTATTTATTGAAATTGTTTTCTAAGTTGATTTGAGTTATAAATGGTGATATCTTGCTTTAATTAAGCTTTAAATGGAGTTAAATTGATGAAAATAGTTGGGTTTCATTTTGGATTATATTTGCTAGGTTTTAGATTGAATTTAATCACAATCTTGATGTTAAAAAATGTGGTGTTGTAGGTTTAATAATGGGATCCCGAAACTAGGTGAATTGCTTAATTTCTATGTTGAAATCTTTGAGTTGATGGATTGTTTATATGGTTTAATGGTTGCTGGTGGTAAAAGGATGTTGAGGTGATGTTTATATATATATATATATATATATATATATATATATATATATATATATATATATATATTTATGTTGTTCAATGGTTAATCTTGCTGGGTATTGGCTGGAAATTGTTTAAAGTGTTTTCGCTGATGTTTTCGGTTGTTTTCGGATGTCGTTTGCTTTGTTTTTGTTAGAGAGAATTGTGGAGTTGAGTTGTTGGAGGTTTTGATGCAAGAGTGTGCATTAACCCTCTGTTTTGCTTTGGTTAGAAGTACGGGAGATTGATCTGATGTCTTTGGAAGAGGTCTTGGTTGCTCCGGAGGCTTGATAACGCTTCGGCAAGTGGAGCTAAGCTTTGTCGGTTCGTGGAAATGATTTTAAAGGCTTTTCAAAGGTTTGAAAGCAAGGTTTGGGGGTTTAGATTAAGCTTGAAATGCTAATCTAAGCTCAGAAGTAAGTATGGAAGATTTTGCTCTCAAATTATCGATTTTTCCATTGTTTTGATTAATCATGCTCATATTTTAGAAAGAGATTTGTTACCTACTATTTATGCATGTTTTGAGACTTGAAAATATTTGAATATGATCCCATGAGAATTGGTTTAAGTTTTGAAAGAGTTTATCACTTTTTGAGAAAATGTTATGCATTGTTTATGCTTTCGAGATGGGATGAGACTTGATTTATGTTTGTGCATTGAAAACAATAGGGTAACATGATTTAAAAGTGTATATTGGCAAAGTGATAAGACTTAATATTATCGGATAAAATTGGTCAACCAATAGGATGAGAAGTGCACTATAATATACAAAATTTGTACATGAGACAAATTCTTCGGTTACACAATAGGGGTAGATTCGATTGTGTTGTGAGTGATAGGGGTAGATTCTATCACCAACGGGCAATGGGGGTAGTGCCATCCCGGATGAAGCGAGATTATGGTGAGGGTAGATTTCACAGTGAGACTTGATGGGGGTAGTGTCATCAAGGTGTCTGCATATCCGAACATGTATGGATATGGGTAGTGCTATCCAAAAATGGGGGTAGATTCCATATGTGTCACTTTTAATCATAATGTATGAGATTACATGTATCATGGTTTATAATGGTTTTGTATAACGAGATTTATACATGAGATTCTATTTTGAGATTTGTTTAATGATGTTCAAGTATGAGAAGCTTTCAATGAGATTGATGATACATATTTTACAAGTGTTATTGGTTTTTCTTTGAAATGGATTTAAAGCATGAATTGTATGTGAGCATGATGAAAAGAGATTTGCTTTTGAGAAATGGTTTTAAAATGCATTGTTGTTGGCATTTAATCAAGCGACCCTCACTAGGCATTTATGCTTACGCTCTTTTTTCCAACAATGCAGAGAAATAGCATTTTGGAGGCAGCAAGAAGGCAAGAGGAGATCCAAGTGACGTTTTATAACTCAAGTATGGTTTTACATTTACTAAGTAGTAATAAGTGGCAGTGGAAGGGTACCAATATGTTTTGGGAGGTTTTGTTTTGAAACTCCTTGGTTTGGGGCAAGTTTATGTTGCCTATTTAGACTTGTAAATGGCATTTATATGTTGATATTTGGTCTGGTTTGTATTTTGAAATTTATATGGTTATTTTCTTAAGAAGCATGCTTATAGATTACCATTTATGGTTACGTTTATGTTCAATGCTTGGTTTGGTATCCAACTCCTTTGGAATTATGTTGCAAATGACATAACTTATGTTGGTAGCATGTTAGATATGTTTCGTATTGATTATTGTATGAGAAAGTTATGAAAAACGCCATTACATGCCCAAGTGTACCGATACGCGGGGCTGCGTACTGATACGGTATGCTTGATTCAGTCCAGTCGTACCGATACGCTTGGAGCTGTATCGATATGGTACAAGGCAAAATTGGGTCAGTGTTTTGATACGCGGGGGCGTACTGGTACAGTGTTTTAACACTGGAAATTTGAGAAATTGACGAGATGAAATCGTACCAATACGGGCCTTGGTGTACCGATACACCTGGCCGTTTTGTTAGTTATTTTGTGGAAATGAATGGTCTGTTTCTGTTACGTTTTGGTCCCTAGATGTTAAGCATGCAATTGGTTCAGTTTAGAATGTTATTTTAAGCTGGTTTTTGACATGTAAGCATAAAATGAGACAAATTATGGATTGGTAACCTTAACTTGACCTAAGTCCCTATATTTATCTGATTTTATGAAATGGTCCCTAAAGCATGTTTGGAATCAATTGAATGTTCAATTGACCTTTTTCGAGTCGTAACATTATCTGTTGTGAGCATGATCACCTTAGGATTCACTAAGAGCATCTAGAAAAGATAAAATAAAAAAATAGGGTCGTTTATTGAGATAAATCTTCACTGGTTTATTTTAATATTCCCCGTGTAACTCGCTCGAGTCCATGAAACGGTTATACCGGGTCTAGGGGGTTACACACTTTTTGTTATATCAAAAAGAATTTTGTAACTTGAAGTTCAATAACAATGGAGGTTTTAAAAAGATTTTGCAATTTAAAAAAATTGGCTCCCTCTTACTCAAGCATCAAATAAGATGTTAGTCCAACAATTCATGATTAACTAGTTGAATTAAAAGAAATAAAACAAATAAATTCAACTAATTTCACCACTTGAACCATAGGTAGGATGTAAAGCATTCCTTCTTCAAGTCTTCTTCCTTGTGTGCATAGAGCTTTCTTGGTTCATCACTTGGGCATACATTGACGATTTAGCTCACAAGTGTTTTTCTATATAAAAATTTGAAATTTGAGCACTAAGACATTTTACAATCAATGGAATGTTGGCTTGTTGATCATTAGTTGTTCCAAGTGCTTGAAAGGTCTTTTTATCTTCCCAAATGTGATTTTAGCCGTTGGTGACCGTTGGGGATGAATTGGAGCCGTTGGAGATTGATTTCGATGATATTTTTTCACTTGTTGGTGCTCCCATATTGGTACACTTGATGTCTGTATCGGTACGCCTACTTTGGGAAATAGTTGTTGGGGGTTGTTTTGAAATCAAGGATCGGTACGCGTATAAGCGTATCGAAACAACCCACTTTGTATCGATACGACTAAGCATGTACCGGTAGGGATTTTTGCTACTGGAAAATTACTGTAGCTGAAACCCTAAAAGGTATCAATATAGTATACACTGTATCGGTACGGGTTTGAGAAAATCACTAGTTTGGCTGATTAAAATCGTTTTAAAACATGCCAAAAAGCCTTAAAAATTTTCAAACATATTTTCAAGTTGTTTGGACTTTAATATAAGTGTGCAAAATATCCAAGCAAGTCCAAAAACATTTTTCATATTATTATATCAAAACAAATTTCCTAATAATTTCTTCAGGAACCCTGGACTCAATTCATATTCAACTTTATTCTACTCTTTAGCAATGCCACCCAAACGTCCTAGAACCCTTGAATCAAAGAGAGAATCTTTCACCTTATTGTCTCTTGATTTCTTCGATCGTCGGCTGGAAAAACATCAAGAATCTAAGAGATTGATTATTGGTGGCTTCACAAATATTGAACAAATACAGCTCCTACCATTGACAAAATTATTTTCCTCCAATTAGTATCATTTGTCACTAAGGGTCAGGGCATGTGTTTTTACTCGTATCTTTAAGAAAAATGAGATCGACTTATTTCTTGACCCACTTTCCCTTTAAGATTGACATTCATTTCGCCCACAAATGTAAATACGAATTTCTTAAAAATCGTTGGATTTATAAAGGTGAGGATTTATAAGGTGTCGCAGGTTCCCAAAATGGGGAAGAAGAAGAGACTTTGCGTCTGGAACAAGCTTCTTCTAACCCTCAAGAGAAGATTACGATGAAGTCATTACTTGACTTCATGGTTAATTTTCGTAACTATGTTGACTCCCATTTTGCTTAGATTCGTTCGCATGTTGATTCTCGGTTTTCTAAGATATGTAGGCATGTTGATTCGCAGTTTAATGAGACTCGAGCAAAAATGGCCTCTTTTTATGAAGAATTTCGCACCCGCAAAACGGATGAGTAGCCTTTTAATCTTATGACATTTCAAGTTGTTAATTTTATTGCTTTGCTTTTTTGGAATTTATTGCGTATGAACATCTAAATATCAATATGAACTTAATGTTTGATTACTTCCATGCATATGATTTCGCATAATTTTGTTGTTTTGCCTTTTATTTTATTTGAAATGAAATATATAATGTTCTTATAATCCATTCCATTTTCCTTTTTTGAACAGGACAACTGCCATTAAATATGTGGAGATTTATGATTTTCTTATAATTAGTTTATTTCTTTTAAATTTCTTTCCTTTCATAACTACTTTCAACTATTTGAGTTCTTCATCCAACCATGTTTACTGGAAGTTTTAAATTAAGTTCTAAAAGAAACATTGTTCACTGTAATTGTGGATTGAAATCACCAATTTCCACTTCAATTGTGCCATGGAGCTAAGGGAAGAGATTTTATTGATGTGTGTCGCAACCCCTAAAAAGGCTTTGAATTTTTAGAATTTTAAAAAAAAAAACAGAGTCGCCACCAATTTTTTTGAAAAGTGCGATTAGACCACTTTAAAACAGGGTTATTTTAATAAAACGTTTTGTTTTAATAAAACAACGATTTTGGTCTACAAAAACAAGAAAACAAGTTTAGGTGTCGGTTACGCGTGGGGAAGGGTTAACACCCCTACGACGCCCAAAATTGGTAGTTAATTGATTTTAAAATTGTTTTCAAAACTGAAATTGGCAAGTTCAAAAAGGTTCGACTTTATTTGTCCGATTAATGACTATCAAACTATTTTAACGTCCTTATCGCCCGGGAGATGAACTTTAATCACCGCCAACATTTCTGACGATAACCTGTCATTCTCGTTTGATAAAACACCGCATTAAATTAATTTCACTTTTTCAAACAACAAAGAATTTTAGTGCGTGAGATTTTTATTTATTCTAAGTTTGATTATTTTAAAATCAAGTTTTAACCTATTTCTAAATAAACAAACAAAAAACTCGAATCTTCTTTTTGTGTTTTTTCCTTTTTCTTATTTCTTTAAAAAAACATTTATTTTTTCGTTTTTACTTTTTAATTTTTTTAAAGCGAAGACCCTTTCTTTGTCCTTTTTACTTTTTTAGCTTTTTCATTTTTTTTATTTTCTTTTTTATGTTTTTCATTTTTTAAAGCTTTTCTTTTTAAAAAAAACTTTTTAAAATAAACCATATTTTTTATTAAGCTTTTACAAAACTTTTTTCCCTAAAACTCTAAACTTGATTTAATACCCTTCTTAAAATTCTTTTTTTTTCTAAAAAAATCTTTATTATTTTTCTCCTTTAAAATCTCTTAACTCATTTTATTATTAAAACCAAATTTCAAGAAAAATATTTTATTTTATTTTTTTTAAATCAAGCCCTTTTATTATTTCCACCCATGCATTATTTCTTTTCCTAATAAAATTCCTAACTTTAAGTTTTTTCAATTAAACTACATTAACTCATTTTATTCTTGAATTTTAATTTAAACACTTTTAAAAATTCATTTCTACATTTCTAAAGATCAAAACATTCCTAAAACATTTTTAAAGCATGTGAATTTTTAAAGATCAAACCAAAATTAAACGAAAATTTAAAACGAAAACGTTACCGGAATCGCGAAAAGATTTTCTGACTTCAAGAACACAACCTAAAATCCACAAAAAACAAACACAAACACAAAAAATTCAAACAGGAACAAACATAAAAAATTCTAAATAAAAATCAAAAGGATAGATAGAAATTTTACCGAAACGACGAACGAAGAACTTGAATATGAACTTCTTGAAATGCTCTGAATTGCCTCCGGAAATTGCCTCCAAACTCGAACTTCAACTCCAAAATTTCCAGCAACTCTTGAAAAAAATTTAGAGAATTTTTTTCGGAATGTTTCTAAGCCTATTCTTTTTCAAGTGTATTTTCTCTTGAAAATTTGTGTGTTGAATAATGGAGAAGACGGGGGTTTATATACACATGCTAGAGCTTGCAAATCAAACAAATATCTACGTTTAATCCCTAAATTGGAGCCAAAATTGGACCAAGAACTTGATTCTCAGCAAAACCCCTCAAACTCTATCCTATTTGGTTCAGATTTGAAGCTGGATTTCCCCCTTGATTCCAGCCTAGGGTTTGACTTATTTGTTTCAGTTTAATTTAGACAGATTCTGGCGACCACTGGCGGCGGCGACGAGCAGCGTTGATGGCCACGTGACGGCGACAGCGAGGCGGTTCGACCGGTACCAACAACGTCACCGGTTATGACCGGTAGACGGTGGACGGAATATCCCATTGTCGCGCTAAGGGTTTTGGGGCTGGATCGAGCGCGAGCGGCGCACGCGCTAGGCAGGTGGCTACGCGCGTGGTCCTCTTTTTTTATTATTCCCTTTATTTTTTTGCTATTTGTTTTGCTTTACTTTTCTGTTTTTTATTACATTTATTTATTATTTATTTATCTTCATTTTATTTTTCTTTTTTTCAACATTTATTTCCACCTTTATTAGTAAAGGTATTATCACATTTTCTCTTTTTTCTCTTTCCTTTTTTTTCTTTTTAAAAGACTTGCTTGTATTTCTAAATGGACTTCAGTTTTGAAAATGAGCTTTATAAAAAATGGGTTTTTTTAAAGGATGGGTTTTATTTGTTGTTTTTTTATTTTATTTTAGAAAGGGTGGGTCTTTTATCATTTTAAGGAAAATGATTTCTCTTTTTTTAAGATTATTTAACATCGGGGGTGAAAATCTAGTGACAACAACTGCCCCTCTTTGCTTATTTCTGTGCAACAGAGATAAAGTAAAGACCAAAAGGCACTGATTTTCTGGTTGGCTCCATTCTCTTGTTGCCCAAACGGATAGGCATATTCTTCAAACACCTGAATAGATGAGCAGATTCTATTCTCCAAACACCTGAACGGATAGACTGGTTCTATTCTCCTTTTGCCCGAATAGATGAGAAGACTCCATTCTCCAAACGCCCGAACAGATAGGCCGATTCTATTCTCCTTATACTCGAATAACTGAGTTGGGTTCTATTCTCCCAAATGCCCAAATAGTTGAGTTGGGTTCCATGCTCTAACATATAGGCTAATTCTATTCTCCTTACGCTCGAATAGCTGAGCTGGGTTATATTCTCTGAAATTCTCAAATTGTTGAGCTGAGTTCTACTCACCCAAATGCTCAAACAAATAGGCGGATTCTTCTAAAAAATTTCATCCCCTTATGCTTCGATGAATAAGCGAACATGCTTCCAAAGATTTCATCCTCCTTATGCTTGGATGAATAAGCAAACAGACTTCAAAAGATTTCATCCTCCTTATGCTTGGATGAATAAGAAAAACCTTAAAAGATTACATCCTCCTCATGCTTGGATGAATAAGAAAACATTCTCTTTTCTCCTGAACGGATAGGTGAATCTTCTAATAAAATTACATCCTCCTTATGCTTGGATGAATAAGCGAATATTCTGGAAAAAAATTTATCCTCCTTATGCTTGGATGAATAAGCAAACTCCATTCCCCTTACGCCTGAACGGATAAGCGAATCTTCTGGAAAAAATTTCATCCTCCTTATGCTTGGATGAATAAGCAAACTCCATTCTCCTTACTCTTGAACGGATAAGTGAATCTTCTGAAAAATTTCATCCTCCTTATGCTCGGATGAATAAGCGAACTCCATTCTCCTTACGCCTGAACGGATAAGCGAATCTTCTAAAAAATTTCATCCTCCTTGTGCTTGGATGAATAAGCGAACTTCATTCCCCTTACACTTGAACGGATAAGCAAATCTTCTGAAAAATTTCATCCTCCTTGTGCTTGGATGAATAAGCGAACTCCATTCCCCTTATGCTTGAACGAATAAGCGAATCTTCTGGAAAAAAAATTCATCCTTCTTATGCTTGGATGAATAAGCAAATCTTCTGAAAAAACTTCATCCTCTTTATGCTTAGATGAATAAGTGAACTCCATTCTCCTTACGCCTGAACGGATAAGTGAATCTTCTGAAAAATTTTCATCCTCCTTATGCTTGGATGAATAAGCGAACTCCATTCAACTTACGCCTGAACGGATAAGCGAATCTTCTGGAAAAAAAACTTCATCCTCCTTATGCTTGGATGAATAAGCAGATTCTTTTACTGAAAGGTCCTTCGTGTACCTGAAAAATGCAATTATGATGTACATGCCCCTAGGGATTCCTAAAATGTGAATGCATGTCTCATTTTTTTTCTTTTGAATTATTTTTCTCAGAATTATTTTTTCCACACGTTTACTCGCTCGATCCAGATAAACAGTTATATTTCTTCGACTCATGGAGAACATTTGACTTTTGCAATTTTGCTCACTTAATCTAGTGATCTTGTACTCCTTGTTGGAAAGACAAATTTCTTCAACTGCCATAGCTTCGCCATTCTCGTTCTTTATACCTCTTTTCTTCATCGAAAACATCTGACCTTCGTAGGTAAACGTCTTAAGATCTACTATCATTGTAGTTGATACATCAATATTGAGTGAAAGGCTTCCTTGTGTTGTTTTGAAAGCTTCAAGTCTTCATATGCCCCTTATCAAGCATCTTCAGTGCTTCTTGTGAATTCTCAAGTTCTTGCCCCTGTAGGACATCTTGAATTGCTTGCATGTGAAAGCTTATTTCCACCTTGAATATCTTCACATGATGTAGGCGCTTTAATCTCATCTTCTCACGCCTATTAATAATGGGGATCCTGAATCCTTGGTCGACGTAGACTGCCCCCAATCTGATGGCATCGTTTACTTATCAAGTGCAATTCTATCTCTTTTCAAGCTTCTAAGCATTTGCATACTATTTGCATATTTTTCTTGACAACACGGCTCACTTCAAACTCTTCAACACTTGTGCTTCTTTTTTACTTTTTTCCTTCTCATGCAAGGCGATGCCCTCATTCAAGCTGAGCTTCACTTGTTTTTTGAAGTGATGAAAACATTCGATCATGATCTCCTACAGTTGAGATCAATACCAAGAAATCTTTTGCTTTTCATGAATCTATGTCAGCCAACTTGTAAGATGCAAGAAAAGGCTAGAAATGATAGTTCAAAGGAAAAAGTTATAACAAACGCAGGAAAAGGCTAGAAATGATAGTTCAAAGGAAAAAGTTATAACAAACGCAGGAAAAGGCTAAAAATAGGAATCTTAAGAAAATTCAAAGCATGAATGGTTCAAGAATCCATCAACCGGATCATACCCCACTTTTTGGTGACTCTCTTTTACTCACACACTCCCCAAATTTAAATTTTCCCAGTTTTCTAATCTCAATCAGACATTAGAAGCTCAAGGTCCTTGAAGAAAGGTTAACTCAATTAGGCGGAATGTGTTCTGAAGACGAACTCCTTTTCTCAAATATTCATGTGTGATCCAAATGGTCTTTTAAGGCTTGTAATGTAGGCTAGGCTCGAGTTGCCAAAGAAAGGATATAAAGGCTCAAATTCATATTTTAAGGGTGATTAAACCAATGATCAACTTTCCTGATAAAATCACTGTTCTTCTTCTTTTATTCTTTGGATTACTCTAGACTGCCCATTTTGGGTTTTCACCCTAGAGCTGATTTCCTTTTTACACACATCTTATTTGAAGGATTTGTTTCAAATTTTTCTTCACTCTTCAACTTTCTTTGTTCTTCATTTTTTTTTCTTTTTTTTTCTTCTCTTCTCTTTTTCTTCTTTCTTTTCTTTCTTTTTCTTCTCTTTTCTTTTTTTTCTTTTTCTTGTTTTGCCTTTTTGTGTCCTTTTCATTTTCACTTGAGGACATTCAACTTGATCTAACATGTTTTTTTCTAAATAACTTTTCATCCTCTTTGCCCCCGATGTGGGGAGTGATCCTTGGTTAGGGTTAAATCACAAGAAAAATATTAGGCTCAAAGGGGGACAACAAATGGATTTTTCTTATTCGTGAAGGGAAATGAAGGAATGCCAATTGTCATTTCACATACAAATATTGTCGAAGAGAAGTAGTCTTCAGTTGGTAGATGTTTTAGAGATATCACTTCATTCAAGGACCCTAACAACAACGTCTGAGAGGTAAATACACTCATAATTTGTATATGGGATTTCCTCACTAATCCTGAACACACATTTTGCCCCTCTATCTTGGGATTGGATTCAAGAATCATTCATACGATAAATAATAGGGACACTGCAAAGAAGATGTATGCTTGAAAAAAATGGATGAAGAATGAAAAGAAAGGAAAAACAAAAATGAGAAATGTTTGCCACTTGAAAAAAATGCATCTCTAAACAAGTAAATTAACATAGAAGCCCTTACAAAAGATCCCTAATGCTCGCGGGAAAAAGCAAAGGGGTTGGTTTTAAGCATGATCCCAACTTTCTAGAGAAAATTAAGCCTTATTTCATGAAAACACGAATCTCGGCTAATCTTGCCTCCTATGACCTCGTTACAAAACTCTAAACACGCTTGTCCTCGTCATCTTCTTCTCTCTCGAGTCTTCCACTTCTGATGGTTGTCAATATCAACTCTCCATTCATGACCATGTCTGCAAAACCTTCGGTGGCGTGATTTAACATATAGTCATAGAAGGGACCATTTAGAGTCTCCATAAACATTAGAGTAACCTCATTTTCCGACAGTGGAGGTTGAACTTGGGCTGCCACATCTCGCCATCTCTGGGCATACTGGAGGAAGCTCTCATTGGGCTTTTGTTCTATATTTTGTAGCACAATCCTGCTTGGAGCCATAGCTGTTACATACTCGTACTATTTGAGGAAAGCTTTCGACAGATCTCTCCAAGTGTGTATGTTGGCCCGACTCAATTGAGCATACCATTGGATAGCAAACCCAGATAAATTGTCTTGGAAACAACGGATCAAAAACTTCTCATTTTCTAAGTGTGGTGACATTATCCGGCAGTACATAGTCAAGTGTGCCAATGGGCATGTAGTTCCATTATATTTTTTAAAGTCTGGGGCCTTGAACTTTGGAGGAGCCACCAAGTTGGAAACTAGAATCAAGTATCTAGCATTCATGCCACCATAAATTCTTCCTTCTTGATAAGATTTGATCATTCTCACCAAATTCTTGTGGTGGTCTTCCCATTTCTTCTCGACCTTTGCCATGTCATTTTCTTCATTGTGGTCAGGCATCTTGCGGCTGCGAACCTCATCGGAGTTGTCTTCGATATGGGCAGAAGATTCCACAAAATGGGGCAAGATCTTGACTTTAGAAGAAATTGCTTCCTTTTGCATCTGTGAATGTACAAAATCCATCCCCGGGAAAGTGTTGGTGTCTTCTCTTGCTTCTGGGTCTTTGAACCCAAACATGGCTGCAACTTGGCTGATTGTTTTCCGGTGTGATAACTAATCTCTTTCTTCATATCCTTTTCCATTTTCTCAAGCTTATCATGGATGCTCTTCTGATTTGTTTCCAGAATTGTCAATCTTTCCTCAGTGTTCATAGCTCGAGTTGTGCTTGCGCGAGATCTTTACTACTTAAATGAAATTTTCCAAAATTAATCTTTTTATTATATATGTATGAATGCAATGATCAAAACATTATTTAATGCAAACAAACAAAAAACAAATGCGTGGAAGCAAATATACATATGTAAAAGCATGAATGCAAGCAAAGGGTCATCAATTCTATTAAGGTGTTGCTCTAGATGGAGCTTCCATTGGATGACGAAGGTCATACGAATGCGTCTCGGTCTGACCACTCATTTCTTTGATCAACCTTTGAAGCCTTGGTCCCACCTTGTCGATCTGACATGGGGCGATGAAATGTAGCTTCTTGACGCCACAGGCTTTGCTACGTCTTCAATTTAGGATGTCACGCCCTTAACGAACTCGTCTCGCTTCTGGGTCCTCTTGACGTTGCCCCTAAGTCGAGTAGACCAAAGATCATTTTTCAAATTATGATTGGTTGGACCGTCGAAGTGGTCATATTGCTCTTACGACTTCTGGTATCCTGCTTGGTGCTGATGCGAGCATACTTCGATGTCTCGCTTCTGGATCCTCTTGACGTTTCCCCTAAGTCGAGTAGACCAAAGATCTTTTTTCAAATTATACTTGGTTGGACCGTCAAAGTGGTCCTATTCCTCTTACGACTTCTGGTATCTTGCTTGGTGCTGATGCGAGCATACTTCGATGTTTCCTCCGCGTGACCATTCGACAAATTCTCATTGTTTGCGCGTTATCTTCCTCCTCTAGGTACCTTCCATCCATGGCAGAGCCTTTCTCTGATTGAGCAACATGCTTTTAAAATTGATCCCCTCGGATATGGGATGCATGCAAAAAATAAATATGCCACAAAAACAAAACAAAACTCACACACAAAAGGTTAGTAATAAATATTCTACAAAAACAAAACAAGACTCGCACACAAAAAGGTTAGTAATAAATAAATATGCTACAAAAACAAAACAAAACTCACACACAAAAGGTTATTAATCTTGTAACGCCCTGGTTTTGGGCCTAGATGTTTTAGACATCGGACCGGACCGGTCGAGAACGGTTCGAATCGCGTAAGGTGATTTAAGGAAGTCAAGGATCGGGATAGGATGAAAATGTGGTAAAAATTGCTAAAATCCTCTAAAAATATGTTTAAGAGGTTGGTCAAATCAATTTTACAAAAAAGAGTTTAAAAATGTGACATTTCGAGTAGTGACCAAATTGTAAAGTTTCAAAACTGTGGAAAATATGATTTTTAAAGGAGAAGCCAAATTCTTAGAATCTTTAGGAGGCTTTATGGCAATTTAACCCTTCCTTAATATGACATGTGTTTAAAATGGCTTTTGATTAAATAGCTTTAATTGGTTTTTATTTTAATTAATTAATTTTGTGGTTAATGTGAGATTCCATCACGTAACTACCATCTTTTCCTCATTTTCAGCCAAACATTATTTTCATTCATTTCTCTCTAGAATTCTTTTCCCCCAAACACTCTCTTAATATCTCTTAAACAATTTTCAAGAAATCCTTTCAAGTTCTTCAAGATTTCTCTAAGGAAAACTTGTCATTCATTGAAGGAAGCAAGGGTTGGAGGTAAATCTCATTCTCAACCTCTAATCAAAGTTCTTTATTGAAATTCCCAAGATCTTTGGCTTCTAATTAATGTTTTGGTTGAGTTTTCATTATAGTTTTGACTTGAGATCAAAATCTTGTAAAATATGGTTGAAATCTTGATTTCCGGATTTGTTTTGTTAAGCTCTCTTATGAATTGATTTTAATTGAGTTTTAAGTTGGTTAATACGTTGAAATGAAGTTTTTGTAACACCCCAATTTTGCCCTAATTTAAAACCCTAATAATTGAGAATTTAATTTTGAAATTTTAATTAATTCAGTTGCTAAAGTGAGAATTTTGAAACTTCTTTGACCTTTTTGTAAGGCGGACTATTCTTGGAGCCCTTAGTGAGTAATTTACCCAAAAATATCTAAAGAGAAATCGGATTCCTTTTCAATGGGTTTTGTGACGTATCGATTACCCCCACTCTTCTCTTTGTCGTGTTTCAGTAAGTAAAGAGGAAAAAAACTACCAAGCCTTTCGTTCTTGACCGATCAAGCTCCGATCCGCCTTAACCGCGGCCGTTCGTTGCGACGGAACCACCAATTGTTTCCCCTCAACCTTGCGATCAAAACCCCAACGAAGTCATTCCTCCCAGCCGTTGTTCGCCGATGACATTGACTCGGATACTGAGATCCTCCCTCCTCCTCCACCTGGATGACCTCCTATTGCTCAGACATCGGGATCCGCTCGAGCTGACTCTGACCGACCTAGAGATAGAGCTGAGCGTGGGAGACGTCACCGTAGACATTGAGTGTTAGCTACATGAGGTGTGTTCTCTTCTGTGATGTCTGTTTACAGTGCTCTGTATGTAAATGTGTTGATTTGCTGAAAACATAATGTGGTCTGATGGTATATGATTGTAATATTCTGTTGATCTGTGATGTTTGACTTGTTCAGCATTTTGTTACGTTATGAAATATTTGTATATACATTCAGATTCGGATTACTGTATATCAGATTATATGATTATGCATTTCTGTTGATAAACAATGCATTCAGATTCAGAACTCAGATTTTATGTCATCTCATTATGGGTGGGATTCTGTACGGGGAAGTTCAGTAGCTTCATCCTTCGGGATGATGTCTACTTCGGATCAGTGGTTTTGCCTTACGGGCTGGAATCCACTTCGGATGGTGACGAGGTTGAGAGTGGTTCTGGGGAACCTTACTCTTCGGATGGTGATGTAGTTGGGTGCATGTCATGTTGTGTTGCATATCCATTCATACTTGCTTATGCGTTTGAATTGATTCATGATGGAAAACTGTATTCTGATAATGTTTGGTTGACTCTGTGGTTATAATGACTCTGTTAGTTCTGTTTGCACTGTAGAGACACACTGAGCGTTTTCACTGACTCCCCCTTAGTTCTATTTTTAGATACTCAGGTCTAGGCTACGGTACTTGGAGGACCTCGTTTTCCAGCTTTATATGTTTTATCAGATTGTATATAATTTCATATTTCGGATGTTTTATTTACATTTAGTTCTATCAAAGCCAGGTACAACACTCGGCCTGAGTGATTTAAATCAATTTGAAATTAAAAATAATTTTTTGCATGCATTCTCAAATGTTTTCGGGGTAAAACGAGAAATTTCAGATAAACTTATGATCTATTATGAATATATTTATACATATTCTAAATAATGTCTCCAAGTACCGAATCTAATCTTAGGATTCTGTCTTTTGTAGATATACTACTATTCTACCTCAAAGAAGTTCTAGAGTAGTGGTCGGTCGAGGTCGTGGCCGAGGACGAGGTCGTACCGCGACTGTGGATAGTGACGTTCCACCTCCCGAGGGTTCGATACAAAATCAGGATGAGGTCCAAGGTGCGAATGTGGAGGAACAACATGTGGATCAGACAGGAGACCCACATGTTCAGCCTGCTCAGGGTAGTGGTCATCGTTATTCAGGGGATAGTGAGACAGTGGGCACAGATGTTGTGACTGTTCAGATAGAGTTATTGAGATACTTTCTTCAGTCTGAGAGTGTTTGGAGACCCATATCCACAAAGTTTCTTGTTGTCGGGATGACTATGTTCGATTGAAAGACGGGTACAGACCCAGTAGATGTAGAGTACTGGCTGAAGAAGCTTCGGCGATTATTTGTTGAGATGGATTATCCTACCGACCGGAAACTCAGGGCTGTTGTTTCTCTGCTGCAGGGTGAAGCCCGGAATTGGTGAGAGGTTGAGGAGCTTGTTACTCCAGCTAGTAGGGTTACTTGGGATCATTTCAGACAGGCTTTCCGTAATCGTTATGTCGGAGCTGAGTATATTGCTAAGTGCAGAGTTGATTTTATGAATCTGAAACAGGATGATATGACTGTTAACAACTACGAGATCGAGTTTATGAGATTGATGCAGTATGTCCCAGGTTTAGTGACCACAGAAAAAGACAAGTGTGATTGCTTTCTGAAGGGATTGCGTCCTACGATAAAGGCGGGTGTTGCTTTACATATGGACCAAGAATACAAAGATATAACTCGACAAGCTAGGACAGCTGAGCGTAATGAGGCAGGGTTGAGACAGCTTGAGTTGCATGGATCTGATAGAGGGAAGAGACCAGTGTCAGTGCCAGTTCAGCATAGTCAGGGAAATCAGTCTAGAAAGAGGGCCAGGGATGAGTCAGACTATCAAGGTTACTCGAGAGCTAGACAAGTGACTTCTTCTGTTTCGACTGTCAGTGCTGGTGGTTCGACCGGTACTCGAGGGGTGCCACAGTGTTCTTTTTGTAAGAAGTGGCATTCGAGCGAGTGTAGGAGGCAGACAGGAGCTTGTTTCAGATGTGGTTCATTCGAGCATTGTTTCAGAGATTGTCCGGTTCCACCTCCTTCAGCTTTTACTACTACTCAGTCTCAGGCATCAGTACAGACTCCCGCCAGGGGAAGAGGTCAGATCAGATTTGTTACTTCAGGCTCTGCTAGTAGAGGTAGACCAGCTCCGAGTAGAGGATCAGCAAGATCGTGGGTCAGACAGCCGGGGTTAGTTTATCCTACTAGGAGACACGAGGATTGTGATGAGGCAGATGTTATTGCATGTACATTCTCTATCCATTCTATTTCGTATTTTGCTCTGCTAGATAATGGTTCGACTCATTAATATGTTGCGAGTTCTATGTCTGGGGGTCTTGAGATTTCTTTTGATGATACTGTTAGTGATGTTACTGTACACAGTCCAGTGGGTAATCCAATTGAGGTTACTAAAGTTTACATGTGTTGTCCTCTTGAGATTCAAGGGGAGATCTTTCCAGCTGATTTGATGGAGTTACCCTTTGGGGAGTTCGATCTTATTCTAGGTATGGATTGGCTGTCTGCACACCGTGTTACTTTAGACTGTGAAAAGAAAAGGGCTACACTGAGAACTCCTGATGATCGTGAGGTGATTCTGATTGGTGAGCGTAGATGGTTCCTATGTAACATCGTCTCAGCTCTTAAAGCTGAGAAAATGATTAGGAAAGGGTCTATTGCTTATCTTGCTTATATCCTTGATCCGAGACAGTCTGATTCCGGATTAGTTAAGATTCGAGTTGTGAAAGACTTTCTAGATGTTTTTCTAGAAGAATTACCTTGAGTACTGCCGAAACGGGATGAGGTTGAGTTTGGTATCGAGGTTTATCCGGGTACAGCTCCTGTGTCTATGGCACCTTATCGGATGGCACCGAAGGAACTTAAAGAGTTGAAGATTCAGTTGCAAGAACTGTTGGATCGAGGTTTCATTCGACCCAGTGTTTCTCATTGGGGAGCTCCTGTTCTGTTTGTTAAGAAGAAGGATGGGACACTTCGACTCTGTATAGATTATCGGAAGCTAAACAAGCTAACGATCAAGAACAAATATCCTCTTCCTCGTATTGATGATCTGTTTGACCAGTTCCGGGGAGCTACGGTATTCTCTAAGATAGACCTGAGATCCGGTTATTACCAACTCAAGGTTAAGGATTCTGATGTGTTCAAAACATCTTTCCGGACACGATATGGTCATTATGAGTTTCTTGTGATGCCTTTTGGGTTGACTAACGTCCCTGTCGCTTTTATGGATATGATGAATAAGGTGTTTCAACCCTATCTTGACCAATTTGTTATGGTATTTATTGATGATATACTGGTATATTCTAGATCTAAGGCAAAACATGAGGAACATCTTCGGATTGTATTACAGATTCGGCGAGAGAAACAACTGTATGCGAAATTCAATAAGTGTGAGTTCTGGCTTTCTGAGGTTATGTTTCTGGGTCATATAGTTTCTGCTCAGGGTATTCAGGTTGATCCGATGAAGGTTGAGGCTATTATGAGTTGGAAGCAGCCCAAGAATGTTCCTGAGGTTCGAAGCTTCTTGGGTTTAGTTGGTTATTATCGGAGATTAGTTAAGGGTTTCTCTTCTATTGCAGCTCCGTTGACTAAGCTTCTGAGGAAGGATGTTCCCTTCGTTTGGATTGAGGCTCGACAGTCTAGTTTCGAGAAGCTTAAGTCTGTGTTGACTGAAGCACCAATTTTGATTCAGCCTGAGCTTGGTAAGGCTTATACAGTTTTCAGTGATGCTTCGTACACCGGATTGGGGTGTGTTCTGATGCAAGACAGAAAGATAGTGGCTTATGCGTCTCGACAGTTGAAACCGCATGAGTGTAACTATCCTACCCACGACCTAGAGCTTGCTGCTGTTATTTTTGCACTTAAGATCTGGAGACACTATCTCTACGGAGAGAAGTGTTATATCTACACATACCATAAGAGTCTGAAATACCTCCTCACTCAGAAAGAGCTTAATCTGAGACTGGGTCGCTGGTTAGAGCTTCTCAAGGATTATGATTGTGAGATTGAGTATCATCCGAGTAAAGCTAATTCCGTTGCTGATGCATTGAGTCGTAACACCATTTTAGATCTGAGAGCTTTGTTTGCTAGGATAAGTTTGTACGACGATGGCAGTCTGTTGGAAGAACTTTGAGTTATTCCTACATTGATTTCTGATATTCAAGCTGAGCAGCCTAGTGATCCATTTTTTATGCATCGTATCAGAGAGGTGCGTGAGGGTACATCTCGAGATTTCTCTATTGATCAGGATGGGGTATTATGTTTTCGTGGGCGGTATTGTATTCCAAGGAAATTTGAGTTAAAAATAGGTTATTCTCTGTGAGTCCCATGACAGTCCTTATGCTATGTATCCTGGTGGTGAAAAGATGTATAAGAATCTTCGTGAGAGGTACTGGTGGAAAGGTCTCAAGCGAGACGTCGTCGGATTTGTATCAAGGTGCTTAACTTGTCAGAAAGTCAAAGAAGAGCATTAGCGTCTGTCTGGGTTACTACAGCATATTGAGATTCCTCAGTGGAAGTGGGAGCGCGTGACTATGGACTTTGTCAGTGGATTTCCTTTGACTCCGTCGAAGAACGATTCCATTTGGGTTATTGTTGATCGTTTGATGAAGTCCACGCATTTCATTCCTATCCGGGTTAACTATTCTTTGAGTAAGTTAGCCCGGCTTTATATTTCTGAGATCGTTCGACTTTACGGGGTACCGTTATCTATTATTTCTGACAGAGATCTGAGGTTCACATCAAGATTCTGGGGGTCTCTTCATTCTGCTTTGGGTACTTGGTTGAACTTCAGTACATCTTATCATCCGCAGAAAGATGGTCAGTCTGAGCGTGTGATCTAGATTCTTGAGGATATGTTGAGGGGCTGTATTCTTGATTTCAGAGGCAGTTGGGAGAATTTCCTGCCGCTTGCAGAGTTTGCTTATAATAACAGTTAGAAGGCCATTATCAAGATGGCACCGTATGAGGCTCTGTATGAGCGTAGGTGTCGTTCACCTATTGGTTGGACTGAGTTGAATGAGAACAGATTGTTGGGACCGAAGATTGTGCACGAGGCTGAGCAGACTGTCAGATTGATTCGGGATCGGCTTAAGGCTGCTTTTGACAGACAGAAGTCTTATACCGATTTGAGACATCGTGATCTTGAGTTTGAGGTGGGTGATGAGGTTTCCTTGAAAGTATCTCCTTGGAGGAAGGTACTTCGGTTTGGTCGGAAGGGCAAGCTGAGTCCTCGTTACATTGGCCCTTATCGGATTATTCGTCGAGTCGGACCAGTTGCCTATCAGCTAGAGCTACCACCAGAGCTTCAGCGTATCCACGATGTCTTTCATATTTTAGTGTTAAGACGTTATCATCTTGATCCGTCACATGTTATGCCTGTTGAGGATATTGAGGTCCGTCCTGATTTGCGTTTTGAGGAGGAGCCTATTGAAATTCTTGCTCAAGATAAAAAGGTTCTCAGAAGGAAGACCATTAAGATGGTCAAAGTTCTGTGGCATGGTCGTAGTCATGATGAGGCTATGTGGGAGCCCAAGATTATCATCCGAGCTCAGTATCTGCATCTTTTTGCTCCAGGTAAATTTCGAGGCCGAAATTTCTTTTTATCGAAGGGAGAGTTGTAACACCCCAATTTTGCCCTAATTTAAAACCCTAATAATTGAGAATTTAATTTTGAAATTTTAATTAATTCAGTGGCTAAAGTGAGAATTTTGAAACTTATGTGACCTTTTTGTAAGGCGGGCTATTCTTGGAGCCCTTAGTGAGTAATTTACCCAAAAATATCTAAAGAGAAATCTGATTCCTTTTCAATGGGTTTTGTGACGTTTCGGTTACCCCCACTCTCCCCTTTGTCGGGTATCAGTAAGTAAAGAGGAAAAAAACTACCAAGCCTTTCGTTCTTGACCGATCAAGCCCCGATCAGCGTTAACCGCGGTCGTCCGTTGCGACAGAACCGTCAATCGTTTCCCCTCAACCTTGCAATCAAAACCCCGAAGAAGTCGTTCCTCCCAGCCGTTGTTGACCGACGACATTGACTCGGATACTGAGATCCTCCCTCATCCTCCACCTGGACGACCTCCTGTTGCTCAGACATCGAGATTTGCTCGAGCTGACTCTGACCGACCTAGAGATAGAGCTGAGCGCCGGAGACGTCACTGTCGACATTGAGTGTTAGCTACCTGAGGTGTGTTCTCTTCTGTGATGTTTGTTTACAGTGCTCTGTATGTAAATGTGTTGATTTGCTGAAATGTATACATGATGTGGTCTGGTGGTATATGATTGTAATATTCTGTTGATCTGTGATGTTTGACTTGTTCAGCATTCTGTTACGTTATGAAATATTTGTATATACATTCAGATTCTGATTACTGTATATTAGATTATATGATTATGCATTTCTGTTGATAAACAATGCATTCAGATTCAGAACTCAAATTTTATGTCATCTCATTATGGGTGGGATTCTATACGGGGAAGTTCAGTAGCTTCACCCTTCGGGATGATGTCTACTTCAGATTAGTGGTTTCACCCTATAGGCTGGATTCCACTTCGGATGGTGACGAGGTTGAGAGTGGTTTTGGGGAACCTTACTCTTCGGATGGTGATGTAGTTGGGTGCATGTCATGTTGTGTTGCATATCCATTCATACTTGCTTATGCGTTTGAATTGATTCATGATGGAAAAACTGTATTCTGATAATGTTTGGTTGACTCTGTGGTTATAATGACTATGTTAGTTCTGTTTGCACTGTAGAGACACACTGAGCATTTTCGTTGACTCCCCCTTAGTTCTATTTTCAGATACTCAGGTCTAGGTTACGGTACTTGAAGGACCTCGTTTTCCAGCTTTATTTATTTATTATTATCAGTATGACACTTGGACCTATTTATATTATATGTTTTATCATATTGTATATAATTTCAGATTTCAGATGTTTTATTTGGGGTTATTACATTTTATCATGCATGAACATTTCAAATATTTAATATTTTCTGGAATATTTTATCAATATGTATTATGTATTATTATTACTGCCTGTTTTGGAATTAAAGTTTTGAACCAGGTTGCTTGCGTGAGGGACAAGTTTTGAGCTTGACTCCTTATATTCGACCCAGTTCTTCAGGGTCGGGTTTAGGGAGTTACAGTTTTGATAACATAGATCCTGAAATCCTTGAGTTTCTTGTTAGCTTTAAGTGAGTTTTTGAGGTGAAATGGTGGAATCTTGCTTTCTGGAGGTATAAGGATGAGTTAGGTTGTTTACTAGATGTGTTTTGGTGTTTATAATGGATTGGGAGTGATGTATGTTGGCTGGTTTGGTTTAGGAAGCAACCGATTGAGTTTTCGGTTGTTTCGGATGGGTAATTTGGTGGATTTTGGGTGAGCAATGACTTTGTGAATTGTTGCTGGTGTTGAAATGCATTTTAATGCATTTGGATCTCTATTTTGATATTGTGAAAACAGGGGATCTTGATTCGGGTTTCAAACGAGGCGTTGTTGGAGATTTCAGAAGAGTAATTTTTGTGTCGACGAGCAAGGCTTCGTGTATCGGTGAGTGGTAATGGATTTTCCAGCTTTATAACGCTTTGAGCGTGGTCTTGGGAGCTTAGTGTAAGTTTGAAACACTTAGCTAAGCTCAAGAGTAAGTTATTCGAAAGTCTCTCTCGGAAATGTGATATGTTTTGATGAAAATGCACTTGAGTTAATCATAGTTTTGATCACTGTTTTAAAAGCATGTTAGTAGCATGATTAATGCTGGATTTTAATGCCATTGTGTTAAGTATGCACTAGGTAAGTGATCCTTGGTTTAATGTGATTAATGCATATGATGTTAAGCATGGTTATGCTTGTGGTAATGGCATTGTGTTTATGCTTGTAAAACAATAGATTATTGATGTTAAATGAATATATTGGCAAGTGATGAAAGTGGTTTTTGGTTCTTGTAATCGGATATAGTTAGCCGGCTATAGGATTGGGTGCACCGTGAATAAAGTCGCCTTGGATGTCGAGGGGTTGTGATTGTGCCGTACTCTCCATCCAAGTACCCTAACAATTGAGGCTAAGATCACAACGGTGAATGGTTTAATCTCGTGTGTGAATCTTGCGGTATGTGTCTCGTACTCTCGTTAGTGGAATTATACAACTACCGATGAGTGATGTTGAGGAGTTGTGATTGTGCCATTAATCTTCATCACGTGTGTTGAGGGGTTGTGAGTGTGCCATGTAACTCCACCTTGTGTAGTCCGGTAGTATGTATGAAGCGTGTGGGATAACGCTTGTAATCCGTGTATCTGATTGTGTCTTTGAGTTGGTTTGGTTTGAGAAATGATCACTTGTAAGCCAATATAATGACGATGACTAATGGTTAAGCATGAGATGCTTGTGATTATGCTAGAAGGCATGTGATGCTTGGTAAAGCATGAGCAAAGGTTTATTTGATGTTTTAAAATGATGCATAAGTGCATGTGTTTTAGAAAGTGCATTGATGTCTTGAAAGGGCATGTTTTATGTAAAAGCATGTGTTGATAATAGTGTTTTACCATTTGTGTGAAATGCATTGATGAATGTTGTTTAGCGATCCTCACCAAGCTTTGTGCTTATGCTCATTTGTTTCATCAATGCAGAGAATTAGACATTTGAGGTAGCGAGTAAGCAAGAGGAATCCAATCACTTTGGTCTATCAAAGTATGTGGTTTTTCTTTGGTGTAATAAGAGGCAATGGGTGGGATTTCTACTTTTGGTTGATTGAGGATGTTGATCGTTACTTTGTTCATATGCGGTTTGGTATTTTGAGTTGTAATTGGCCTTTGAGGTTTGATTGATGCATGATTTTGGCTTTTAGCTTTTGAATGGTTTTAAAGACTAGGAAGCATGCCTATAGATATAATGCTCGCTTGTATGATGACATGCTTTAGCTCGTACTACGTAATATTGATCTTTGATGCGTAAACATGTTGTATGCATGTTGTGGCATGAATTGGAATGTTTTCGGGGGTGTTTATGAGTGAAAAACCAAAAAAATCTGCTGTTGCAGGGCAAGGCGTATCAGAACGCCATTACCTGTTTCAGAACAGAGGCCTGAAATGGCCATAAGGTTTCGTAATGGGTAGGAACGTTCCGGAACGATTTGCTACTGGAAAAGGGTGTTTCGATACGGGTTTCGAAACGCACCCAAGTACCAAAATGGTCAACCTGGTTTCGAAACGACCGTTCCGATATAGGGCCTTGTGTTTTGAAACACCCGACCGTTGGAATTGAATTTGAAATGTTTCAGGTTTCAGTTTTCTTACGTTTTAATCCTTGAGTCTTGAACGCTTAATTAAATGAGTTGGGATGATTCGTTTAAGATGAATTTTGACATGCTGGCTTATTATATGTTTAATTTTGGAATGATAACTTTAAAACTCGTTTAGACCTCAAAATTCTAGAAATTTACAAATTAGTCCCTAAAGGACGTTCGTATGCAATTGAACCCCTAATTGAGCTCTGTTCGTTGTGTCGCTTCCGCTAAAGTGCTTTTCTATTCAAATAGGTTAATAATGTGCATCTAGAAAATTTAAAAAGGAAAAAAATGGTCGTCAATCAAGGTTGACTTTCACTAGTTGACTTTGGTTTTCCCCGTGTAATCTTCTTAGTTCGGGTCGGACGTCTAGGCCGGGCTAAGGGGGTTACAAATCTTTTAAATAAAAAACAGAAACAAAACCTAAAAGATGCATAATGATTCTGGGCCGACATTCCAACATGTCTCCACGGATTATTCCTGCGACTCAACACCCTAGGCTTTCCGCATGGCTCTATTAGGGGTAGGCTCTAGATTCTCAAACTTGGTTTGGTTCTAAAAGGGTACTCGAGCTGTCCTTGTTGTCCCCTACTAAAGGTAGCAACGCCCTCGATTCTCACCCATTATAGACTTCAAACGAATCGAGTTCAACTCATGAGGATTCACCACCGATGCCTTCTCAAAGAATCAATATCCTTACGAAGACAAGGGAATGAGTCCCGAAGGTATTTTCTAGGCTCATAAGAAGAATCAATATTCTTACATGAGCAAAGCTTATTTCCCCCCACATAAACGAACGGGACAAAGCTCGAGAATAGAGCTTGGAATGAAGTCTTAAATGCATAAAATAGAGTTATATTCATTTAAACAGACAAATAAATTGAACCTATTATGAACTTGCAAATTCTATTAGTTTTTTAAAAAAAAAACTTTTTGAAAACCATTTAAAATCAATTTGTGGTCTGACCCTTTTTTGTTTTTATTTTAAAAACAAAAACATTTCCCCACCTAATTCGCCAAGCTGTCGCAACCCCTTTTTATGAGGCTTCGACTTTTTGGAAAACCTTTTTTTTTTAAAAACGGAGTCGCCACCAATCTTTTTTAAAAGTGTGATTGGATCACTTTAAAAACAGGGTTATTTTAATAAAACGTTTTGTTTTAATAAAACAACGATTTTGGTCTACGAAAACCAGAAAATAGGTTCAGGGGTTGGTTACGCGTGGGGAAGGGTTAGCACCCCACGACGCCCAAAATTGGTACCTAATTGATTTTAAAATTGTTTTCAAAACCGGAATTGGCAAGTTGACAAAGGTCCAACTTTATTTGTTCGATTAATGAATATCAAACTATTTTAACGGCCTTATCGCCCGAGAGATGAACTTTAATCACCGACAACATTTCTGGCGGTAACCCGTCATTCTCGTTTGATAAGTCACCGCATTAAATTAATTTCACTTTTTCAAACAACAAAGAATTTTAGTGCGCTGAGCATTTTTATTTATTCTAAGTTTGATTATTTTAAAAATCCTAAAAAGTCTAAGTCTTTTATTCCTAATTAAAGATTTAAGTTTGTTTAAGTGTGTTTTATTTTTCGTGAAATAAATCTTTCAAAAAACACGTCTCTATCTAAGCTTTAGAACCTAGTCCTAAGTTTTAACCTATTTTTAAAAAACAAACAAGAAACTCAAATCTTCTTTTTGTGTTTTTTTCCTTTTTATTATTTCTTTAAAAAAACTTTAATTTCTTCTTTTTTACATTTAAATTTTTTTAAAGCCAAGACTCTTCCTTTGTCTTTTTTACATTTTTTTAGCATTTCTATTTTTTATTTTCCTTTTTTACTTTTTTATTTTTTTAAAGTTTTTCTTTTAAAAATGACTTTTAAAATAAACCCCATTTTTTGAAAAAAATTCTCTTTATGCTTTTTCAAAACTTTATTTTTTTCCTAAAACTCTAAACTTTATTTAAAACCCTTTTGAAAATTCATTTTCTTTTTCCTAAAAAAATCTTTATTATTTTTCTCCTTTAAAATCTCTTAACCCATTTTATTATTAAAACTAAATTTCAAGAAAAAAACCTTTTATTTTATTTTTTTAAATCAAGCCCCTTTATTATTTCCACCTATGCATTATTGTTTTTCATAATTAAATCCATAACTTTAGTTTTTTTCAATTAAACCATATTAACTCATTTTATTCTTGCATTTTAATTTAAACACTTTTAAAAATTCATTTCTAAAGATCAAAACATTCCGAACAACATTTTTTAAAGCATGAGAATTTTTAAAGATCAAACCAAAACTAAACGAAAATTTAAAACGAAATCGTTACTAGAATCGTGAAACGATTTTCCGAATTCAAGAACACAACCTCAAATCCAAAAAAACAAACACAAACACAAAAAATTCAACCTAGAACAAACATAAAAAATTCTAAATAAAAATTAAAAGGAAAGATAGAAATTTTACCGAAACGACGAACGAAAAACTCGAATATGAAATTCTCGAAATGCTCCGAATTGCCTCCAAACTCGAAATTCAACTCAAAAATTTTCAGCAACTCTTGAAAAAAATTTAGAATTTTTTCGGAATTTTTCTAAGCCTATTCTTTTTCAAGTGTATTATCTCTTGAAAATTGGTGTGTTGAATAATGGAGAAGAGGGGGTTTATATACACATGCTAGAGCTTTTAAATCAAGCAAATATCCGCGTTTAATCCCTAAATTGGAGCCAAAATTAGACCAAGAACTCGATTCTCGGCAAAACCCCTCAAACTCTATCCGATTTGGTTCAGATTTGAAGTTGAAATTTCCCCTTGATTTGAACTAGGGTTTGACTTATTTGTTTCGGTTTTATGCAGATTCTGGCGACCAAAGGCAGCGGCGACGAGTGGCATTGATGGTCACGTGACGGCGACGGCGAGGCGGTTCGGCCGGTACAAGCAACGTCACCGGTCGTGACCGGTAGACGGTGGACAGAATCCCCCATTGTCGCGTTAAGGGTTATCGAAGCTGGGGTTTTGGGGCTGGATCGAGCGCGTGGCCGCGCGCGTGGTCCCTTTTTTTATTATTCCCTTTATTTTTTGTTGCTTTTCTTTGTTGTTTTTATTACATTTATTAATTATTTTTTTTCTTCATTTTATTTCCCTTTTTCAGCATTTATTTACACCTTTATTATTAAAGTTATTATCACATTTTCTCTTTTTTTTTCTTTCCTTTTTTTCTTTTTAAAAGATGGGCTTTTGTTTTGGAATTGGGCTTTACAAAAAATGGGTTTTTTAAAGGATGGGCTTTTTTGTTGTTTTTTATTTTAGAAAGGGTGGGGCTTTTATTATTTTAAGGAAAAAATTATTTCTCTTTTTTATATATTTTTTTAAGATTATTTAACATTTGGGTGAAAATCTAGTGACAATAACGGGCAAGTGTAACACCCCAGTTTTGGGCCTAGAGGTTTTGGGATGGTTTTAGGGTCCGTTGGAAAGAGATTAGAGATTTGGGTTAGTTTCGAGATGAGTTCAGGGATAACTTATTTTGGAAGGTGATAAAAATATGAAAAAAAAATATCTAAAATCCTTTTTAAATATATAAAAGGTTTTGGTGAAATCAATTTTAGAAAATGGTATTTAGAATTCGGACATTTTGGATTTAGTGACCAAGATGTAAACATTGGAAACAGTTTTTAGTGATTGTTTTGTAAAAGGATCAGAATTTTTAATCTTTAAGGAGCTAGTTGCCCAAAGTCTAATCTCAGACTTTTATCCCTTAATTGGATTATTTTAAATGGTTTTAATTAATAAAAGAGGTTGGATGAATTAATTAGTGGTTATTTCATTAAAACAAATTTGACGTAACTTCTTTTCTCTCAAATTCTCTCAAGCCAAACACTCATCTCTTCTTCAAAATCTTAAGGCAAACTCTTGATATCTTTAATTTGTTGTTAACCAATGGTTTCTTATTGTTTTCCTATCAAAATCTTATTATTTTAATCTTGTTATTACATGAAAATCTATCCAATTGAGGGAAAAAGCATTCATTAGAGGCGATCTATGTTTTTCTCCTCTAATGTAAGGTTCTTTACCGAAATTCCCAAGTTCTTAATCCTTCGTTATTGTTATCTAATGGTTTTTGATGTTTTAATTGAGGAAATTTGTTTTAATTGATAGATTTGTGTAATTTTCGTAATGGGTCTGTTTTGTTGGGTTTAAGGTTGATTTTAATCATGATTTGGAAGTCTAATAATGTTAAGATAAAGGTTTAAGCATGGTAATCTCGAAACTATATGAATCTCTAGTTGTTTAGGTTGCTGGAGTTGTGGTGGTTTTGTGAATGTTAGAGGTATAAGGTTCATAATAGGATGATTTTGGATGTTAATCAATGATAATTGATGGTTGAAAGTGTTAGGTTTTGGCTGGGTTAAGTTTGGAGGTTAATCGATGTTGTTTTCAGATAGGCGATTGATGGTTTTTAGCTAGGCAATGTTGTGGAATTGCTTGTTAGGATTTTGCATGCATTGAGATGCATTAATCCTCTGTTATTATGTGGTTAAAATAAAGGAGAACGTTTCGGAAGCAACCGATGATGCTTTGGAGGCTTCGGACGCTTAGTTTCGCGTCGGCAAAGTGAGGTTTCGCGTGTTGGTGAGTGAGAATGTGGATTTCAGTTTTGAAATGTTTTAAAGGTGATTTTGGGAACTTATATTTAAGCTTGAAACGTTTGTCTAAGTTCAAAAGTAAGTATAAGAGATTTTCTCTCTTGGTTGTGCTATTATGAAATGGTTTTATGCACTTGGGTTGATTTCATGTTACCTACTGTTAAAGCATGTGTAAAGCATGTGATTTAGTTTTTTTAATGATGAGATGATGAAGTATGCATATGGTAAGTGATCCTTGTAAGTATATGTTTTATACTTGTGGTTTAAAGCATGGTTTGGTGCTTTGAAAAATGGTTTATTATTAATGCTTTGAAAATGGTGAGGTATATGGTTAAAAGTGAATTATAATGACAAGTGATTGTATGGAAATGGTTTTGAAAATGCTATCGGATATAGTTAGCCGACTATAGGATTGAGTGCACTATAAATAAGTCACCTTGGATGTCGAGGAGGTTGTGGTCCCGTCTCCATCCAAGTACCCTAACGATCGAGGAGGTTGTGGTCTTGTCTCTCGTTAGTGGATTAAGCATATAACCGATGATTGGGGTTGTTGTCCCCAAGGGTTTTTTGTCCCCATGTATTATGATTGTGATGTTATTCCGTTTGAGATTGCTTGAAGTGTCGAGAGGACACTTGTTGAATCCGTGTATCCGATGAACAATTTTGGTAATGAAACTTGGTTAATGATCACTTGTAATCCAATATAATTGTTGATATATCATGTGTTGTATAATGTGATTTATACATGTTTACTCTTTAAGCTTTGCATACGGTATGCTATGCATGGGAAGGCTTATATTGAGGTTAGCAATGTGAGTTGTTGTGATGTTATGATACATGTTGCATGTGGTTTAATATTTTGGTTTTGATTGATTAAAGTGCATGGTTTAAAAAGGGCATGATGGTTTTCAAATGATGATTTGAAGTAATTGAAATGAGTTTTTAATGTGGTTTTGAAAGTGGTTTTGAAATACATTGATGGTGTTTTTTTTAGCACTCCTCACTAAGCCTAGTGTTCTTACGCTCTCTTTGTCTATCTATGTAGAGAATTAAAGCTTGGAAGGCAGCAAGAAGCAAGGGATCAAGAAAGACTTCCTTACTTGAAAGTATGTTTTCGGTTTAAACTATGAGTAATAAGGGCAATGGGGGATCCGTTGTATTTTCGGGAGATATGTGTAAACTCTATGTTTGAGCAAGTTTCTATTGTTGTTTTGGACTTGTAAATGGTCTTTAATGTTTTGGTTTATGCTTTTCTATGGTTTTGGTATCTTGTTTGGCTTGGTTTCTAGGTTGCATGCCTATAGTTTCCCTTTGATGCGAGATAGCGTGTATGATTGATAATTCTGATGTTTTTGGTTGAGGATCGATCCTTGAATATGTTGTGTATATGTTAGAAGCATGTCTAGGTGGTTTGTATAACATCGAAGACTGAAAAAACAGCAATTTGAGACATTTCAGGCTCAGACGTATTGATACACCTAAGGCTATATCGATACGGTGAGGCTGAAATGGGCATGGTGTTTCGGTACGGTTTAAGGTGTATCAAAACGGGCTTGAAGAATTTGGTTACTAGAATTTTGTGTATCGAAACACTTGGAGACCGTATCAGTACGGGTTCGTGTATCGAAACAATTGGAGTTGTTTCGGTACGTGGCGTATTGATACAGGGTTAACCATACCGATACACGTAGAAGTTATTTTAGTTATTTGGCATCTTCTTGAAGTTATGTTTTTTACGTTTTAGTCCCTTAATGTTGTTGATGAAATTAAAAGAGATTGGGTGATCGGATTGAGCTGAGATTTGACAGAGTGGCATGAAATAAGTCTAATTAAAAGATGGTAACTTAAAATTTAATGAAGTCCCTGTAGTTTATTAACATTACAATTTGATCCCTAATACATATTCATAACCAATTGAATGCCAAATCGATGTTTGATTGAACTGATGTTTCTTCCGCTGCGATTCTTATCACTGAGGATTTTAATGTGCATCTAGACAAGATAAAAAGAAAAAATAGGGTCGCTTATTAGAGTAAACCTCTCCAGTTTACTTCGATATTCCCCGTGCGACCCATTCGGTGAGGTCTCGCAATTAGGCCGGGTCGAGTGGGTTACTTTTGTTGGTATCAGAGCTAGGGTTGCGATAATTTGGAGGTAAGTTGTGATCGATTGATATTGCTATTGATTGCATAAGCTAAGTTTGTAATGAATTGGAAGGTTGATATTGGTTTATTGATACTCAAAGTGATTGTTATATGCGTGTTGATTGTGATATGCTATATGAGTAAGTCTTTGAAAGATTGGGATGTTGGTAAGTTGATGTGATGATTGTTGTGAATTGAAATCTGTTGTTTGTTATGGACGGTGTTTGTGGTATGTGCGTTGATTGTTTTATGCCATGTTGGGGGAAATTGGGATTCTCATTGCCTTATTACTATAATTTGAAAAGTTTTCTGAAATGATTTGATTTAGAAAGGAAGTCTTGGATCCTTGCTTGAAGCTGGCATGATTGTTTTGTTTGGTTTGGTTTATTATCATGCCTTAGAAACATGTTATGTTACAACCGAGAGATGAAGTAAGAACTAGCATGGTTCTGTTGCCTTCGGGCAAGGAGTTGAGGAGAATGTTATATCTCTTAGGGGTTTGTCGCCGTAAAGTGGGTACAACCTGGGCCAATTGGGTAAGTGTTGGATGACATGGCACCTGGAATATAGGTGATGTCTGGAGCTTGTGAAGTTGTCGTTGTTGGAATGCATGAGATTGCACCAGCTGTTAGACAATTGTGAGTTGTTGTTAAGGCACTTCTGTAGTTTAGAAGCAATTGAGTATCGAGGGTTGACACCTGAGGTATCAGTGGAGTGGATGGCATGTACAATTTATGTAACAAATGGGGTGTAATGATGCCCGTAGGTTGAATATGTGTTGTGTCTCCGTTGCAAGGAGATGTGTACAGTTGGTGGACAACTGTGGTCATGGGCCTAGTACTCGGGGTTGTAACCTGGGAGTTCTTTCGAATTGTCTTTAAGAAGAAGTATCTGAGATTTAGATACTTGGATGACAAGGAATGTGTAACGCCCCAATTTTGGGATTATACATCTATCAATGAGTGGTGTTGAGGGGTTGTGATTGTACCGAATACTCCACCACGAGTGTCACAAAGATGGAGGGTCGCTCTCGTGTGTGAACCTTGAAATGCCGGTAGAGTGTATGAAGGGTGTGGGACAACCTTTGGTAATCCGTGTATCCGATATATGTTTTTGAGATTGATGTTTATCACTTGTGAGCCAATATAATGAAATGAAACATTATGGAAAATGTTGTTAATGCATAATTTAAAAGATGCATGTTTTGGTTTAAGCTTAGCATAAAGGTGATTATGCTTGGAAGGCTTGTTTTATGAGTATCAATGGTTTAATTGCTGGATTTATGTGTATCATGTTACATGATGTTCATTACAATGGTTTTGACGTTAAAGTGCATGTTTTGTTAAAGTAAGCTTGATGGTTTTGAAAAGAGTGAAAAGTGGTTTTGTGCATTGATGATGTTTTCGGTTTGAGCAATCCTCACTAAGCTTGTATTCTTATGCTCTCTTTGTTCATTAATGCAGTCAGTTTGAGCTTTAGAGGCAGCACTTGCAAGGGGATCGGTGGAAGACTTTGATTGAAGGTAAGCTTTGGTTTTGGACTAGTGTAATAAAGGCAATGGGGGTGTCCAACGTTACGCATGTGGTTGGTTTGCTAGTTTCTGGTTTTGTGCAAATTTGGGATGCATATTTGGACTTGTAGATGGCCTTTGTGTTTGGTTTTATGCTTGCATTTGGAATTTATCCTTTTGGTGCTTTTATCTTTTAGGAAGTATGCCTTTAGTGTCGTAGCTTGTGAGAATGATGATATGGTGATGCTTGTGCTTCATATATGTGGTCATTGATGTGTATTTAAGTTGCATGTATGTTAGGGCATGTGTCGGGATGATTACGGAGGGTAAGAACTGCTTAAAACCAACTTTTTGAAAAGTTGTAGGCCCAGGCGTTTCAGAACGCCCTTACATGTTTTGGAACAGTGGCCTGTAATAGCCTTGGTGTTTCGGAACAGTGAGGCTCGTTCCGGAACATTTTGCCTCTGTGAACCATCGTACCAAAACGTGTCTCTAGGGGTTTCAAAACGAACCCGTGTATCGAAACGGTCAACCATATTTCGAAACAACCGTTCTGATACGGGGCATTCTGTTCTGAAACACTTGATCATTGGATATGTATTTGAATTTTCCTGAGTTCTGTTTCTTGCATTTTGGTCCATGTTTCCCTTGCATGCAATTGAATGAGTTGTAAATGTTTTTTTAGCTGAAATTTCACCGGGAAGTATGTAATGAACCTAATTGAGGATTGGTAACTTGAATTTTGTGAAAGCTTTTGTAAATTATCAAATTTACAAAATGGTCCTTAATCCTTAATTGGTTCTAATTAATTGGCAATTGTGTCGATGTCTTATCCGCTGCTTGTGTACGAACACCTAGGAACCTAAATTGCATCTAGATAGGTTTAAAAGAAAAAAGGGGTCGTTTATTGAGGTGAACCTTTTCGGTTTACTTCAATATTCCCCGTGTGATCCGTTCGGTTCGGTCTATCAGCCAAGCCGGGTCGAGGGGGTTACATTTAGTTGTATCAGAGCCAGGTTATGAAAAGTTGGGATGATGGCAAGTTGTTGGTAAGTCAATGTGAAGTGAATATGTGTTTTTGGTGATGTTTGCTTTGATCGGTGAATGTTAAAGCATGTTAAGGTTAAGTATATGATAGTGATGTGAATTATATGAAGATTGAACATGAATACAAGTTGGTATGATGTTTGATTGGGCTGAATCTTGATGCTTGAGTTGTATGATGGTTGAGATATGCATGTAGTATGCTTTGTACTATGCTGGGGGGAAATTGGAATGTCCATTGCCTTATTACCTAGTGAAATGTTTTAAGTTGAAATCAAAGTCTTAGATCCTTGCTTGGAGCTGGCCTGAGCAATTTGTTTTGTTTGTTTTGTAAGTTGTTATCATGCATTAAAAATAATAGCACAATAAACCGAGGAGAGAGTAGTGATCTGGTATGATTGTTGTTGCCTTTGGGCAAGGGAATAAAGGAGTGTGTAAAGTCTCCTGGGAGCTAGACGCCCCGATGTGCCTCGATGTAAGTACAACTTGTGTTGGTTGGGAAAGTGTTGGATTGTATGCGCCATGTATATAGGCGATGTTTAGAGCTTGTGAAGCTGTTAATGCTAAGGTGCATATGACTGCACTAGCTGGTGGATGATTGTGAGCTGCAGTTAGCGCTTACGCGAGTCGAGTAGAAGTTGAGCTCGAAGGTTGGCACCGGAGGTATTCAGGTAGTGGATGACCTGTATGAATAAGATTGTCGAATAAATGGAGTGAAGTGATGCCCATAGTGTAAAGTTGGGTTGTATCCCGGTTATATAGAGATGTGTTTAGTTGGTGGACAACTATGGTTGTGGGCATAGAACCTGATGTTGTGTTTTGAAAGTTCTTTTGAACTGTTTTAAAGGAGAAGTATATGGGGGTTAGATACTCGGGTGTTGAGAAATGTGAATCTGTGGTTTGGATTCGAAATCGTAAGTTGTGGTTGAGTTAAGGTACAGGTTGTTTAGTTGAGCATGTGTGCTCCTGGATTGGAAATGGATATGAGACATCGTTATGTTTGCACCTTTATGGATTGGTGCCTGTTGATAAGCCATAATTGTTGATTTACTAGCTACATTGTTTTTGACGTGTTGGTAACACGGGGCGAGGTATTTTAGGGTAACCTAAGTTTAATAGCTCGTGCGAGAGGTTCAAGCGCTAGGAAGTGAGTTGTGAACTCTAGTTTAGTGGTAGCCATTGTACGAATGATCATGTTGTAAGAGTATCACCTGGGTTGAGGCGAGGTTGTAGTACTGTTGGACGTGTGGTTCACAGGAGCACATGAGGAGGGATTGCCCTCGTGCGGCTCGTAAGGTGTAGGCTCATGTGGCTGGAGCTAGTTCATGTTGGAACTGTGGGTTCGCTAACCATGTGAGGCTTGAGTAACGTTTGATACCTATTAAGTAGGTGGATTGTATGACCATGATAGGCGAGCCTATCCACGTTTGATCGGTGGGGTATAGTTTTTTGCGCCTGTTGTTGTAAGTTGCTTTGGAAGTTGTGACTCGAATGTTTGTTGCAGAGGTGTTAGATGTGGGGGTAAGAGTGGTTAGTTTCTTGGGTGAAACTGTTGGTACAAGAAAACTGTTAGGAGATATTCGTTGTATGTTCAGGGTCATGTGGTTTCGGTTGACTTGATGGAACTACCTTTTTAAAGATTTGATGTGATTCTTGGGATGGATTGGTTGGATAAGCACTAAGCTGTAGTAGATTTTAATGTTAAGCGAGTTACCCTGAAGTTTGCGGATGATTAGGAGGTGGTAATCATGGACGAGAACGTGAAGTTCTTAACTAACACAATTTCGGCTCTTGAAGTGAGTCGGATGTTGGAGTTGGGATGTGAAGCTTTCTTAGCATATGCAATGAAACCCGGTACGAAGGAAGTACGTGTACAAGACATACGAGTTGTATGTGAGTTTCCGAGTGTTTTTCTGGAAGAGTTGCCTGGGTTGCCACCCAATCGAGAGGTTGAGTTTGGTATCGAGTTGTATGAGAGTACGACTCCGGTGTCCATTGATCCTTGTCGCATGGCACCTAAGGAGTTGAAGATGCAACTTCAAGAGTTGTTTGACCGAGGGTTCAAAAGGCCAAGTGTTTCGCCTTGGGGTGCACCGGCTTGTTTGTAAATAAGAAAGATGATAGGATGTGAATGTGCATAGATTATCAGCAACTGAGAAAGTTAACGATTAAGAGCAAGTACCCTTTGCCGAGGATCGATGATTTGTTTGACTAGTTCCGTGGTGCTTTGGTATTTTCGAAGATTGATTTGAGGATAGGGTATTATTAGTTAAAGATTAAGGGTGTGGATGTACCTAAAACATCTTTTCATACTAGGTATGGTCATTATGAGTTCTTGGTGATGTCGTTTGGGTTGACGAATGCACCGGATGCATTCACGGATATGATGAATAGGGTGTTCCATGAGTTTTTGGATCAGTTCGTGGTAATATTTATCGATGATATTCTCGTGTACTCGTGTACCGAGAAGGATCTTGATAGGCACTTGAGAATTGTGTTGCAAGTGTTGTTGGAGAATCAGCTCTATGCTAAGCTGAGCAAGTGTGAGTTTTGGCTTAAGGAAGTGGTTTGGACATGTGGTGTCAGCTGAAGGGATTCGGGTTGATCCACAGAAGGTTGAGGCGGTGATGAGTTGGAAGACGCCTAAGACAGTGACAGAAGTGCATAGTTTCCTTGGGTTAGCAGGTTACTACCGAAGGTTTGTCGAAGGTTTCTCTAAGATTGTTGCTCCTTTGACCAAGTTGTTGCAAAAGAATGTTCGTTTTGAGTGGATGGATGTTAGGCAGCAAGCTTTCGAAATGTTAAAGGAGGCTTTGACGCAAGCTCCTATCTTGATTCAACCAGAATCGGGTAAGGAGTTTGTAGTTTATAGCGATGCATCATATGTTTGTTTGGGTTGTGTATTGATGCAAGGTGGGAAGTTTGTAGCTTATGCGTCTAGACAGTTGAAGATGTATGAGCGCAATTACCCTACGCATGATCTTGAGCTCGCGGCAGTGGTTTTTGCTTTGAATATTTGGAGACATTGCCTTTATGGTGAAAGGTGTGTGGTTTATACTGACCATAAGAGTTTGAAATATCTTATGTCGCAGAGGGAGTTGAATCTTAGGCAACGAAGGTGGTTAGAGTTGCTTAAGGATTACGATCTGACCATTGAGTATCATCCAAGAAAGGTCAAAGGTGTAGTCGATGCTTTGAGTAGGAAGGTAGCTATTGAGCTGAAAGCTATGTTTTCTCGTTTAAGTATATCGCGTGATATTGTCTTGATAGCCGAGTTACAAGTGAAACCTTCCTTGATTTAGTTGATTAAGGAGAAGAAATTGATGGATGATTCGTTGGTACCTCATGTGCGGGATATAGCTGATGGTAAGGTTACAGATTTCTACTTTAATGATGATGGAGTTCTATGTTGAAAAAAAATCGGATAGTGGTGCCGGAAGATGTTGAGTTGGGGCGCATTATTTTGACTGAGGCTCATAGCAGTCCTTTTGCTATGTACCTGTTGAGTGTGTAAAAGTTCTATATTTTACCCCCTATTTAACCCATATTTCTGCTGCATTCAAGCATATTTCATTGCATTTAAGATAGATTTTAATTATACATCACAATTACACAAAAAGGCACAGTTGCTGCTGATTTTGGTTACTTTTGCAGGTAGCTGCTGTAGCAGACTCATGGCAGTAGAGAAGCAGAGCTGGAATACTGGACTGCAGCCGAGAAGAAGGATGTTGCCAAGGCCGCTGCCGTGACAGCCAAGGACGACAGCAAATGGTGGGAGGAAAAAGTAAAATGGAGCTCGACAGAAAGAGGAAATTAAGATGGTCTGTCGTGGAGCACTCCTATATTTTTCCGAGCCCTAGATCAGAATGAAGGCCAAACCCAAAGTTCAAGGAAGAAAACTCCAAGCAAGAAGAGAGGACGAATTAAAGACATCTACTTTGAAGATTTAGTCTTTAATAGAGTTGTACTTTAATTTAAACTTTTATTCTTGCCATATTAAAAAACTTGAACCCAAGGCCTATATAAAGGCATGTAATTCGACCTAGGGAAGGACATCATCTTACTCTCTAGCCGTCTTCCCCTAAACCCTAGTCGTTTTCCCCCTTCTCATCATGTTCTAAACTTCCCCTAGGGCTAAGGGTTGATTCTGTAAAGTAGATGCAAAGATTGCTTTGTTTTAGGAATTTTTCTGTTCAATAAAATAGACTTCAAGTTTGCTTATTTTGGTTTTCAACATCTTACAAGAGTATCGGGAGAGCATTGTCAGATTATACATTTACTTAATATCGGGAGAGTTAAGTATACGAAAGGAATAAGTACAGGTACTCCAGTTTATGGTTGAACTATCTCGGACCTAGGGATAGGACGAGGTTAAGTGGCTAAGGAAGAATTCAACAACATCGGTGTTCATCCTTCGATTCACGCCGGGAGGTATCATCAGAGACGTGTTCATCGACAGACTTGGACCTAGGGATAGGTCAAGGCACAGCAGGGATTCTTGCCAAGCTTGAAGTACTGAGTTGTGTGTTCGCTGCCGCGACAGGCGCTAAGACAGAACAGAGAAGTCCTGGACAGTGCAAACACCTGCACTACGGAGCAAATCAATACCGGCCTACTCTTTACTCTGAATATTTTCATCTTTTATTTTCAGTCTTCTTTATTATTTTGTGACAAACAATTTAAACTCTTTCTTCTCCCTCTTGTGCAGAAATCAAAGGTTAAAGCCATTAGCCCAGTCTCTGTGGAGACGATATCCGATAATTACGTATCACTTTACTACTTGCATCGTGTACACTTGCACTACATTGTGATAGACTCTTTTACACGCAACAAGTTTTTTGGCGCCGTTGCCGGGGACTGGCAACATATCTTTACCCTACTTTTACTGCACTTTCTTTAATTTTTCTGTTTTTTTATTGTTCACCATGTGCTTTTCACAAGGTCTTTTGTTTGCTTATGCGCATATCTCAACGAGGGAAAGAACCTGAGCACAAGTTAGATCCTGAAATCGAACAAACGTGCAACCTCAGGAAACGAGTCCGCCTCCTAGTAGAAAGAAACGAGTACCTGGAGGAACAGTTAGAAGCAATGGTGAACGAAAGACAGGAGGAACAACCAAGGGATTCCCCAAGGTCCTGAAGATCCTTTCGGAGATGGAGGAAACGGACAGCCTGCCGATCCTCTTGTTGCTGCCGCAAGCCGGACCTGCCGTGACTTTATGATCAATGATCATGTGGAACTAGAGACGACCCTGCCAGACGTGGAAGCTGAAAATTTCTAGCTGAAACCTGTAATGTTCAGCATGATTAATTCCGCTGGCCAATTTAGTGGTGCCGCTACAGAGGATGCTAGGGAACATCTAAAAACATTCCAGGAAATCTGTGGTTCGTTTAAACTACCAGGAGTAAATCCGGAGATACTGAGGCTTCGGTTATTTCCTCATTCATTGAGGGACAGATCTAAAACCTGGTGGAACAAACTAACGCCGGGTTCAATCCGAACTTGGGCAGATTTAACTCGTGAATTTTTGTCTCGTTTTAATCCTTCCCATTTATCTGAGCGATTACGTAACGAAATTGCTACCTTTCAACAGGAATACGACGAGCCAATGCACGAGGCATGGGACAGGTTTACTACTCTTCTAAAGAATTGCACGATGCACGGATTCCCTGTGTGGAATCAAGTAATCAAATTCTACAATGTTGCCAACCTACAAACTCGCATGAGAATCGATTCAGCAGCCAATGGGTTGTTTTTGGATAAAGATCCGGACGAAGCCATGGTAGTATTAAAGAATTTGGCAAAGAATGAAGAGCAATTTCCCACATCAAGGAGAGGTAAACGAGTGCTAGCTGTGAAGGATTATGAAGCCGATAATTCCTTAAAGACACAAGTTGCATATCTCACAAAGGCAGTAGAAAACTTGCTGAAGAAGGATTCTCAACATGTCTATGCTGCAGAAGATGTATGTGGAACTTGCAGTGGGAATCATAGTTCGGAGGACTGCCCACTACAGCTAGAAGAAGGGATGTATGTTGGGAACTATAACAAACAGAACTACAATTCCAACAACTACAATCCCAATTGGAGAAAAGATCCCAAATTCTCTTGGAGCAACCCTAACAATGCCCTGAACCCTCAAGCACAGAACACTCAAAATCAGGGGACACCTAGAATTCTGACACGGCAGCAAGTGCAACAGCAGCCGCAACAACCACAGGCAGCCACACCTAGCATACTGGAACAAACCTTGGCCACATTTATGTCACAGACAGGGACCTACATGGCAAACATGGATCACTTCGTCAAGAAGACTGAGTCGTTCATGGATAAAACAGAGATGCGGATGGCCAATCATGAAGCTACTCTAAAGTCATTGGAGACACAGATGGGTCAGGTTTCCCAACATATTATGCCAAGGCAAAACGGAGGATTCCCTAGCGATACTGAAATCGCTAGAAAACCCACACATGAGCAGTGCAAAGCGATCACAACTAGAAGTGTGAAGAAGCTACCAGGGCCAGAGAAGGAAGCTGAACCAGTTAAGAAATCAGCCCTAGAATCGACTGCCGAGAACGCTACACCGGTAGACGACAAACAACCTGCTGCCGCTACACTTGTCACGACAGTAGAAGAGATAGATGAGAAGGATGAAGAACCTAAACCTCCTCGGATCCGAATGCAGTTGGAAGGACGTATTGCAGACTATCGTCCTCCACCTCCTTTTCCACAGCGGCTACAGAAGTTGAAATAGGAATCCCAGCTTAAAAAGATCTATGATATATTTAAACAGGTTCACATTAATATTCCACTGTTAGATGCCGTTAAGGAGATGCCCGGTTATGCCAAATTTCTCAAGGATGCTATGTCAAAGAAATCTAGACTTGTGGAATTTGATACGGTTAAAATGACAGAAGGATGCATGACTATTCTGCACAGGCATCCACCCCAGAAAAAAGAAGGATCCTGGGAGTTTCATAATACCGTGCATAATCGGAGACAAATTCATGGGTAAGGCACTTTGTGATCTAGGTGCTAGTATTAATTTAATGCCAAAATCTGTATTTCAGAAATTAGGTATTGGACAAGCACGACCCACGACAGTTATGCTGCAGCTGGCAGTCTGCTCTTACGTGCAACCAGAAGGGAAGATTGAAGATATTCTGGTAAGAGTGAATAAATTTATTTTTCCTGCTGACTTTCTTGTTTTAGATTGTGAAGCGGATGAGAATGCACCAATCATCTTGGGGCGACCCTTCTTAGTAACGGGCAGATCACTGATTAATGTAGAAAAGGGAGAACTCACAAAGAGAGTGAATGATCAAGAGATCAAGCTAAATGTTCTCCAAGCAATAAAACATGCTGATGCAGAACAAGAATGCAAGGCTATCACTGAAGTAGTCCTTGACCATCCCTGCATCAGGTCGAGCTGTCATGACATCAAGTTTGGTCAATGCCACATCAACCATTTAGAAGACTGTCACGACAGGGACGACAGCAGATCCTCATGTTCTGACATATCCGATACTGAAGATCATGAGGAGGTAAACTGGGTAGGCAATCGTCCAGGTAAGTTATTCTAGCCCTTAAATTATACCTCGAATGAACATATCATCCAAAAGCCATCAACTGTAGAACCACCTGTTCTAGATCTTAAGCCCCTGCCGGGGCAGCTCAAATATGTTTTTCTTGGATTAAATGATACGTTGCCCGTAATCATCTCTTCCAAGTTGATGCAGAAACAGGAACGGCGGCTAATAGGGATGTTGCAGTAGCACAAAAAGTCTATTGGATGGACGATAGCTGATATCCAAGGCATTAGTCCGGCACTATGCATGCATAAAATTCTCTTAGAGGATGATCATAAGCCAACCATTGATGCCCAGAGACGTTTGAATGATGCTATGCGAGAAGTGGTCCGAAAAGAAATTATCAAATGGCTAGATGCTGGGATAATTTATGCCATCTCGGATAGTAAGTGAGTGAGCCCAGTGCAGTGCATTCCTAAGAAGGGAGGAATAACCGTGGTGACCAACGAAGAAAACGAGTTAATCCCAACCAGGACCGTGACCGGTTAGAGGGTTTGTATGGACTACCAGAAGCTTAACAAAGCTACCCGGAAGGACCACTTTCCCCTGCCTTTTATTGATCAAATGCTTGATAGATTAGCGGGAAAGCCTTATTACTGTTTTCTTGATGGTTACTCAGGTTACAACCAAATAGCCATCGCACCGGAGGATCAAGAGAAAACGACCTTCACTTGCCCGTACGGTACTTACGCTTTTCGGAGGATGCCATTTGGACTTTGCAACGCACCAGCAACTTTTCAGAGGTGTATGATGGCAATATTCTCCGACATGGTGGAGGATTTCCTGGAGATATTCATGGACGATATCTTTGTCTTTGGAGACAATTTTGAAAGCTGCTTAGGCAACCTACAGAAAGTGCTCGAGAGATGCGAAAAAGCGAACTTGGTATTAAACTGAGAGAAATGTCACTTCATGGTGGATGAAGGGATAGTCCTAGGCCGCAAAGTAAGTTACCGCGGCATAGAGGTCGACAGGGCAAAAATTGAGGTAATTGAAAAGCTGCCACCACCCACCACAGTCAAGGGAATTCGAAGTTTTTTAGGGCATGCTGGTTTCTATCGAAGGTTTATAGCCAACTTTTCGAAGATCACCAAGCCGTTATGCCACCTACTAGAGCAGAATCGTCCCTTTGACTTCAATGCTGAATGTACTGAGGCATTCAGAATTCTGAAAGAGAAGCTAGTAACAGCCACAATTGTACAGCCACCGGACTGGAGATTGCCATTTGAGATTATGTGTGATGCCAGTGATTATGTTGTAGGGGCAGCACTTGGGCAGAGGAAGGACTAGCTATTCCATGTAATTTACTACGCTAGCAAAACACTCAACGATGCCCAAGTGAATTACACCACAACAGAGAAAGAATTGTTAGATGTGGTGTTTTCAATTGACAAGTTCCGATCCTACATACTTGGAACGAAAGTGGTGGTCTACACAGACCATTCTGCACTGAAATATATGTTTACTAAGAAAGACGCAAAGCCCATATTGATTCGTTGGATTCTGCTGCTGCAAGAATTCGACATAGAAATCAAGGATAAAAAGGGGACAGAGAACCAAGTTGCAGATCACTTGTCAAGATTAGAAAAGGGAAAGAGTCTCCCAACATACGAGACACACATACTGGAGACCTTCCCTGACAAGCAGCTGTTCATTGCCACAAGCACTGCCGCGACAGCCATGGCGGTAGGTAAGTTTTCTAGACTCCCCTGGTATGTTGATTTCGTTAATTATTTAGTTAGCGGAATATTTCCTCCTGACATTAATTATCAAGCTAGGAAGAGGTTCCAAAATGATGTAAAGCATTATTATTGGGACGAACCTCTTCTATTCAAAATGTGTGCAGATCAAATCATTAGGAGGTGTGTACCACAGGATGAGCAGGAAGCTGTGCTTCATCACTGCCATGCTTCACAATATGGAGGACACCTAGGTGGCAACAAAACTGCTGCCAAGGTTTTGCAATCTGGTTTTTATTGGCCTTCACTGTTCAAGGATGCTCAGGCATTCTACAAAAACTGTGATAAATGTCAACGGACTGGAAACATCTCAAGGAGACATGAGATGCGCACTGCAAAACATTCTTGAAGTCGAAATCTTCGACGTTTGGAGGATTGATTTCATGGGACCATTCCCAGCATCATGTGGGAATCTTTATATCCTCCTGGTAGTGGACTACGTGTCCAAATGGGTTGAAGCAATCACCACGCAGAAAAATGATACCAAGACCGTTCAGAGATTTCTACACAAGAATATTTTTCTAGATTTGGCATCCCAAAGGCGATAATCAGTGATGAAGGAAGGCATTTTGACAATAGGGTTATAGCTGCTGCTTTAAAGAAATATGGAGTTAAGCATCAGATCGCAACAGCTTACCACCCTCATACCAATAGACATGCTGAAATATCCAACAGAGAGGTAAAGAACATTCTTGAGAAGATGGTCAAACCAACTCGGAAAGACTGGTCCTTACACCTCAATAATGCACTATGGGCCTAGAAAACAGCATTTAAAACACCATTGGGAATGTCACCCTTCCAGCTGATTTATGGAAAAACATGCCATCTACATGTTAAGATTGAGCACAGAGCATACTGGGCCATCAAGGCAGTGAATATGGACTTGGAAAAGGCAGGACAGAAAAGGCTACTTGACTTGAATGAGATCGAAGAAATTCGAGCCATGGCCTATGACAATGCAAGGATTTACAAGGACAGGACAAAGAAGTGGCATGACAAGAAACTGCTGTCACGACAGTTCTACTCAGGGCAGCTTGTGTTGTTATTCAACTCTAGGTTGAAACTCTTCCCAGGAAAGTTGAAATCTAGATGGTCCGGCCCGTTTCAAGTGGTACAAGTTTTTCCCCATGGTGCCATCACGATTAAATCCTTAAAAGACGGGCACCAATTTAAAGTCAACGGACAGAGATTGAAGCATTATCAAGGGACTGAAGCCCCAAGAATGCAGGAAGTGGTTACTTTAGGAGATGCCCCTCCTGGCATCCCTAATTTAACCTAATTTTATTTTTATTATTATTTACTTATATATATATATATTAGGAAATTAGAATTAATTTATTTTTAGGAACTAAGTTTTTATTTTAATTATTTTTAGGAAATAAAGGAGACAAGGAAGAAGTGAACTCAACCCACCATCCCACCATCAGCCCAAAAAGCCCAAACTAGGAGCCTGTCGTTAAAACTATCGCAACAGACGCGAAAAATCCAGCCTGTCAACACGATGTCGCAGCAGACACGGAAACGCGTAACAGACGCGCAGCAGACACGGAAACGCGTGACAGACGCGTCAGAAACCGCGTAATAGTTGGCTCCGTTATTCGCGCCTACCGTTATAGCTCCAACGGGCAGCAAACTCTTCATCTATATAAACCTCGTTTTACTATTCATTTTTCACTTCACTTTTACTCTCTCTACTTGCTTCCTCTCTAGAATTTCATTTGCTTTCATTTTTCTACAGTCCCTTGCAACTATGAGTACCAGAAACACCCAACGAAGTGCTACCTCAAGCTATGCCCCAGCAGCAGCCACTCCCAGCTCCTTCCAAGGCAGAGATATGTGGGAGGAGAAAGGGTTCATCTACAGCAAACGAACAGAGAATCTCGGTCTCAAACCATTTATAGCCCATAAGATCAGATCACTTCGTTGGCAGATGTTTGCTGAGCAACCTGAGGAGATGAACGTGACCCTGGTCAGAGAATTCTACGCTGCCGTCGACAGCAGAGACATGACAGCAGTGACAGTTCATGGTAAGGACGTATCCATTAAGCCGGAGTACATTAACAGCCTCTATGGACTCTACGTCAGCAGAAAGGAATATGGGCATAAGAGGTTCGTGGAGAGCCTGGAGGCAGCAGATTATGATGTTGTCATGGAAGAACTCACCGAGGAAGGAACCCAATGGAATTCAGACCCCAAACACCCAAGGACGGTGAAACGAGTCCAACTCACTCCTGAGGCAAAACTGTAGAACGCCTTCGTGAAAAAGAGGATCATGCAATTCTCACACAATAGAACAGTGGATCAACCCAGGTTAGCTCTTGTTCATTCCATCTTAAACGAGAGACCCATTAATGTTGGCTGCTACATTTGGGAGGGGATTTTGGATTGTGCATTTCGGCCATCGGGACCCCTTGTCTTCCCCTACCTCATAACAGCACTCTGCCGTGGCCACAATGTCCCTGAAGTTGCTGAGAGAATCTGAGGAAAAGGATGGACAGAGAGAAACATCCTCAGCTTGATGGAGCTGAAAGCTGCAACGCCAATCTCCAGCTTCAACCCGTCTGTCGCGGCAGGTGAGCTGACAGAACCCACCCAGACAGAACATGCCACCACAGGACCAAGGCAGCCCACAGCAGCAGCTCCTCTAGCAGACCCCTCCACCCAAATCCTGGCTACCCTGCAAAAAATGGAGGAACGGCAGCTGGGACTGATGAGCTTTATCCGGGATTTCACAACAGCAACGGTACATTTCATTAAAAACAATTTAAATTTTCCAGATGTACTGTTTCCTTCTTTCCCCGACCATTATTTTGCTGCCCCACCCCTGCCCATACCCCTACCCCTGCTGCCACACCGAGAACACCATCTGCTACGTCCACTCCAACTCCGGCCACGACAGCTGCAGGTGGCAGCCACACTGCCACAGCATCTGCTAGGGGAGAGAAGAGAAAAGAGCCCATGTCCGACCTTGACGCGTTCATAGCTGGTTTCTCCTCTTCTTCAATTTGGGAGGAATCTGATGAGGAGCCCTCTGTCAAGAGGAACCTGTCCAAGGAATTCACCCAGATGAAACGGCAGAAACCAAACACCGGAGTCAGACCATTCGACCATGGGAAATCTGACGGCAGCAGCGGCAACATCAGCAGCAGCAGTTCTTCCTAAGAGGTTCAGGTGCTGGAGAAACCACCCCAGATCTCATCGACCCGTATCCAGCCTCCAAGGGAAGCCAAGAAAAAGACCACCTCTGCCTCTCCCAGCCATCTGCCGACACCAACGAGGAAAGTCACTGCTCGCCGGTAGATTCAGATCAACAACAGCAGCAGCAGCATCAGCGACGACAGTGCTTAAAATTTAAGTTTCTTTTCTTATATTTGTTGTCTACTATTTTTTTATAAATGTGATGTTGTTTTTATTTTCTGTTTTTATCATTTTGTCATCATGCATTGAAGGCAATGCAACCTTTGAGTTTGGGGGTGGCATCCCTCCATTAATGAAGTGTTTTTAGGTTCAAAATTGTGTCTAAATGTTAGTTTATTTTTGTTTAAAAAATGAAATTTTGGCTTAAGTCTTTGAACTGAAGTTACATGTCGTGGCAGTGCCTCTAGGATAGTTTTAGGAACAGTTTAGAGCCTTACTATAGTTCTGATTCTTAAAACACCCTTTGTGACTTTTATACTGTCTAGAAATCTACTGGTAAACTAGAATAGGGAAAATCTTAATACTTGAGTTGCCCCTAGAGGTGCCTAACACTGGCTCTAGGAAAAGAAATTAAGAAAAAAATAGACTCAATACACCTAGAGGTGCCCGAAACCGGCTCTAGTCAAACTTAAATTAAGAAAAGAGAATCGAGTCTAAGTAAAAACTAAAGGAGCCTAAGAATTGCCTCCAAAAAGATGAAAGTTGGCATAAAAATTCAAGTTAGAAGCTTAGCTATTCTAGTAAACTAAGTGAGTCTAGGCATATAATTGTTCACAAAACATGCACACACTACACGAGAATTATAGCAAGGTTCCGAATGAATCCTGAATTATCCGACAGGGTGTTGTGCATAATAGGGAATGCATGGTAGGTAATGAAAAGTTCACTGTTTTAAGCCAAACAAAATTTTTTATTTTTTAAGGTCTTAATTGCTTGAGGGCAAGCAAAAACTTGAGTTTGGGGGTGTGTTGAGTGTGTAAAACTTCTATATTTTACCCCCTATTTAACCCATATTTCTGCTGCATTCAAGCATATTTCATTGCATTTAAGATAGATTTTAATTATACATCACAATTACACAAAAAGGCACAGTTGCTGCTGATTTTGGTTACTTTTGCAGGTAGATGCTGCAGCAGACTCATGGCAGCAGAGAAGCAGAGCTGGAATACTGGACTACAGCCGAGAAGAAGGATGCTGCCAAGGCCGCTGTCGTGACAGCCAAGGACGACAGCAAATGGTGGTAGGAAAAAGTAAAATGGAGCTCGACAGAAAGAGGAAATTAAGCTGGTCTGTCGTGGAGCACTCCTATATTTTTCCGAGCCCTAGATCAGAATGAAGGCCAAGCCCAAAGTTCAAGGAAGAAAACTCCAAGCAAGAAGAGAGGACGAATTAAAGACATCTACTTTGAAGATTTAGTCTTTAATAGAGTTGTACTTTAATTTAAACTTGTATTCTTGCTATATTAGAAAAATTGAACCCATGGCCTATATAAAGGCATGTAATTCAACCTAGGGAAGGACATCATCTTACTCTCTAGTCGTCTTCCCCTAAACCCTAGTCGTTTTCCCTCTTCTCATCAAGTTCTAAACTTCCCCAAGGGGTAATGGTTGATTCTGTAAAGTAGTTGCAAGGATTGCTTTGTTTTAGGAATTTTTCTGTTCAATAAAATAGACTTCAAGTTTTCTTATTCTGGTTTTCAACATCTTACAAGAGTATCGGGAGAGCATTGTCAGATTATACATTTACTTAATATCGGGAGAGTTAAGTATACGAAAGGAATAAGTACAGGTTCTCCAGTTTATGGTTGAACTATCTCGAACCTAGGGATAGGACGAGGTTAAGTGGCTAAGGAAGAATTCAACAACATCGGTGTTCATCCTTCGATTCACGCCGGGAGGTATCATCAGAGACGTGTTCATCGACAGACTTAGACCTAGGGATAGGTCAAGGCACATTAGGGATTCTTGCCAAGCTTGAAGTACTGAGTTGTGTGTTCGCTGCCGCGACAATCAACAAACCGCTGCCGCAGCAGGTGCTGCCGCGACAGGCGCTAAGACAGAACAGAGAAGTCCTAGATAGTGCAAACACCTGCACTACGGAGCAAATCAATACCGGCCTACTCTTTACTCTGAATATTTTCATCTTTTATTTTCAGTCTTCTTTATTATTTAGTGACAAACAATTTAAACTCTTTCTTCTCCCTCTTGTGCAGAAATCAAAGGTTAAAGCTATTAGCCCAGTCCCTGTGGAGACGATATCCGATACTTACGTATCACTTTACTACTTGCGTCGTGTACACTTGCACTACATTGTGATAGACTCTTTTATACGCAACAGTACCCTCGTACTACTAAGTTGTATCGTGGCTTGAAGGATGAGTACTATTGGGTGGGATTGAAAATGGATGTGGTTGATTTTGTTAGTAAGTGTATGGTTTGCCAACGAGTGAAGGCTGAGCATCAGTTTCCTTCTGGTTTGTTACAACCTTTGAGGATATAGGAGTGGAAATGGGAAAGGATTACGATGGATTTCGTATCCGAGTTGCCTTTGACACCAACAAATAAGAACTCAGTTTGGGTGATTGTGGATCGCCTTACAAAGTGTGCACATTTCCTAGTTGTGCATACTACGTATACGTTGGATAAGTTGGTAGAGTTGTATATTGCTGGGATTGTGCGTTTGCACGGTGTGCCCAAGTCCATAGTATCGGATAGAGAACCGAGGTTCACAGCGAGGTTTTGGGAATGTTTACATCAGGCGTTGGGTATGCGGTTGAATTTCTGCACTTCATATCATCCTCAGTCGGATTGGCTGATGGAATGAGTTATCTAGGTGCTGGAGGCTATGTTGCGATATTGTGTGATTGATTTCGAACGTTCTTGGGAAAAGTATCTGCCTTTGGTTGAGTTTGCTTAGAACAACAGTTTTCAGGCAAGTATTCAAATGGCACCGTATGAGGCCGTGTATGGGAGAAAGTGCAGAATGCCTCTTTGTTGGGCCGAGGCGGGGAAAAAATTTGCTTTCCTTGTCGAATATGCTCAAAGGAACAACAGAGAAGGTGAAACTCATATGTGAGCGGTTGAAGGCTACCTCGGATCGTCAGAAGTCTTACGCGGATTTAAAGCGTAAAGAGGTTGAGTTTGCGGTTGGAGATCGTGTGTTTCTTAAGGTATCGCCTTGGAAGAAGGTGATGAGATTCGGACGTAAGGGAAAGCTTAGTTTAAGGGTTGTTGGATATTATGAGGTTGTGGAACGAGTTGGTCATGTAGCTTATCGGTTGAGGTTGCCTCCCGAATTGGGAAAGGTTCAGAATGTGTTTCATGTGTCTATGTTACAGAGGTATAGATCGGATCCTTCACATGTGATGCCAGTTGAGGAAGTTGAGTTAAATTCGGATTTATCCTATGATGAGGAATCGGTGAGAATTCTGGATACGAGTAGCAAAGTTCTTTGTGGCAAGACGTTTAAGCTTGTGAAGGTATTGTTATGGCATTGAGGAGTTGAGGAGGTTGCGTGGGAAAGTAAGGTAGATGGGTGGAGTCAGTTCCGTGCCTTTCTCCTTCAAGAAAAATTTTGAGGATGAAATTTCCTAAGTGGGGGAGAGTTGTAACGCCTCGATTTTAGGCCTAGATGTTTTGGGCGAGTCAGGTCGGGCCGGTGGAACCAGTGTCGATTGTTCGAACTGTTAAAAGGTGGTTTAGGGAAATCTAGGTTCAGGATGGGATACAAATATGATAAAAATTCCTAAAATCCTCTAAAATGATGTTTAGGAGGTTGGTCAAATCAATTTTACAAAATGGGTTTTCTAAAGTGTACATTTTGGGTAGTGATCAAAATGTAAAGATTTAAAAGTTGGAAAATTGTGTTTTTCAAGAAAAGTCAAAAATCTTAGAATCTTTAGGGAGCTACTTGGCAATTATGCATTTTCCCTAATTTGGCATGTGTTTTAAATGTTATTAAAAAATTACAAAGGCTTTTAATTTGGTTTAATTAAAAAGTTAGTTAATCGGTTAAAATGTTTTCATGATCATATTCATTTCTCTCTTTCACTTCAGCCAAACACTTCTCATTTTCTCTCAAATCTCCAGATTTTCTTCTCTCTCAAACCCTTTCTTGATTTCTATCTTTTCTCCATTGATTTCTTCCATTTTCCTTCAAGTTTCTTCAAGCAAATCTTGCCAAATTAGAGGAGAAACAAGGATTGGAGGTAATTTTCGTGTTATCCCTCTAATCTAAGTTCTTTAATGAAATTCCAAAGATATTTGACTCTTTAATACTGATTTTGATTGAGGTTTTGTTGTTAGATTGTTAAACTCTTGAAATCTTGATTGAAAAATAGATTTTAAGGTGATTTTCGAAGTTTGATTTAAATGGTTGGTTTGAGATTGTTTCTAAATGAGTTTTGAAAGGTTTTTGGTGTTGAATTGGAGTCTTAATCATATAAATCTCGAAATCCTTGAGATCCTTAGTTTTTGAAGTGCTTTTGGGTGAGTTTTTGAGGTGTTCTTGAGGATTTTGAGTTGCTGGAGGTATAAGGATGGTTTTAGGTTGTTTTTGGATGTTGATTAATGCTTAGAATGTGTTGGATGAGTTGGGTAATGGCTGGGCTGAGGTTTGAGGTCAATCGATTGATTTTTCTGTTATTTCATATGGTTGTTTTGGTGCTTTAGAGCAAGGCTTCAGGATTTCTTGTGTATGGTGGAGTTTTGGATGCATTTTAATGCATTGAACCTCTGTTTTGATGTGAAGAAAATAGGCGATAGTAATCTAGAAGAAAACAAGGTAATTTTGGAGGCTCCGTAAGATCGGTAGTCGCATCGGCAAGCGTGGTTTCGCAAGTCAGTGAGTGGAACTTGGTTTTCCAGCGTGGAAACGTTTTAGAAAAGGTTTGGGAACTTAGTAAGAGCTTGAAATGCTTTACTAAGTTCAGAAGTAAGTAAAGTGAATTTCTCTCTCGGTTGTGCTAGTTTTGAACCTTTGATTGCACTTGGTTTAATTGTGTTTACCTACTGTTTTAAAGTATGTTTTGAATATGTGAAATGGGGTTGATGATGCCATGTGCTTTAAGGATGCACTAGGTAAGTGATCCTTGTATGCATGTGTTGATGCATGAAGTTTGAAACATGGTTTAATGCTTGATTTATGGCTTATCATTAATGCTTTGTAAGAAACAGTGAGGCATGCATGTGTTATGGATTATATTGTCAAGTGATGTTGTATAAAATGTTTTATAAATGAAATGGGATATAGTTAGCCGGCTATAGGATTGAGTGCACTATAAACAAGTCGCCTTGGATGTTGAGGGGTTGTGATTGTACCGAATACTCCATCCAAGTACCCTAACGATTGAGGATTGTTTAAGGTTGCAACGGTTGAGGGTAGCTCTCGGGTGCGAACCTTGTGTGTGTGTCCCGTCTCTCGTTAGTGGATTATACATCTACCGATGAGTGGTGTTGAGGTGTTGTGATTGTACCGAATACTCCACCACAGGTGTCACAACGATGGAGGGTCGCTATCATGTGTGAACCTTGAAATGCCGGTAGAGTGTATGAAGGGTGTGGGACAACCCTTGGTAATCCATGTATCCGATATATGTTTTTGAGATTGATGTTTATCACTTGTGAGCCAATATAATGAAATGAAACATTGTGGAAAATTTTGTTAATGCATAATTAGAAAGATGCATATTTTGGTTTAAGCTTAGCATAAAGGTGATTATGCTTGGAAGGCTTGTTTTATGAGTAGCAAAGGTTTAATTGCTGGATTTATGCTTATCATGTTACATGATGTTCATTACAATGGTTTTGAGGTTAAAGTGCATGTTTTGTCAAAGGAAGCTTGATGGTTTTGAAAAGAGTGAAAAGTGGTTTTGTGCATTGATGATGTTTTCGGTTTAAGCAATCATCATTAAGCTTGTATGCTTATGCTCTCTTTGTTCATCAATGCAGTCAATTTGAGCTTTGGAGACAGCACTTGCAAGGGGATCGGTGGAAGACTTTGATTGAAGGTAAGCTTTGGTTTTGGACTAGTGTAATAAAGGCAATGGGGGTGTCCAACGTTATGCATATGGTTGGTTTGCTAGTTTCTGCTTTTTTGCAAGTTTGAGATGCATATTTGGACTTGTAGATGGCCTTTGTGTTTGGTTTTATGCTTGCATTTGGAATTTAGCCTTTTGGTGTTTTTATCTTTTAGGAAGTATGACTTTAGTGTCATAGCTTGTGAAAATGATGCTATGATGATGCTTGTGCTTCATTTATGTGGTCATTGATGTGTATTTAAGTTGCATGTATGTTAGGGCATGTGTCGGGATGATTTCGGAGGGTAAGAACTGATTAAAACCAGCTTTTCTAAAAGTTGTAGGCCCAGGCATTTCGAAACGCCCTTACCTATTTCGGAACAGTGGCCTGTGATGGCCTTTGTGTTTCGGAACAGTGAAGCTCGTTCCGGAACATTTTGCCTCTGTGAACCATCGTACCGAAACGTGTCTCTAGGGGTTTCGAAACGAACCTGCGTATCGAAATGGTCAGCCATGTTTCGAAATGACCGTTCTGATACAGAGCATTCTGTTCCGAAACACTTGACCGTTGGATTTGTATTTGAATTGTCTTGAGTTCTGTTTCTTGCATTTTGGTCCCTATTTCCCTTGCATGCAATTGAATGAGTTGTAAATGTCTTTTTGAGCTGAAATTTCACTGGGAAGTATGTAATGAACCTAATTGAGGATTGGTAACTTGAATTCAGTGAAAGCCCTTGTAAATTATCAAGTTTACAAAATGGTCCTTAATCCTTAATTGGTTCTAATTAATTCGCAATTGTGTCGATGTCTTATCCGCTGCTTGTGTACGAACACCTAGGAACCTAAATAGGTTTAAAAGAAAAAAAAGGTCGTTTATTGAGGTGAACCTTTCTGGTTTACTTCAATATTCCACGTGTGATCCGTTCGGTTCGGTCTATCGGCCAGGTCGGGTCGAGGGGGTTACAGAATGTGAATTCAAGGTTTTTGTTCAAGGCAGAATGTTTGAGGTAGAGTTATTTTAGTTGAGCCGGTATGCTCCTGAATTGGTATTGGATTCAAGACATCGATGTGATTGATCATGTTACATATTGGTATAGGATATTAGGTTATACATATTGGCTTTTGGCTACAGAGTTTTTGACGTGTTGGTTACACAGGCGAAGTGCATTGAGCAGAATCAGGGTTTATTAGTTCGTGTGGGAGGTTCTGGCTCTGACAAGAGAGTTACAGACTCTGGTTTGATGGTAGTCAGTTTAAGAAGAATCATGATAAAAAGGTATCATCTGAGTTGAGGCGAGGTGGTGGTAGCCTTTGGCGAGGACCGTATGGTTAGTGTAACCATGGTAGAGTAGCATTTAAAACATGTTAGGTATATGGATCGTGTGATCACATGAGGCAGGATCGTTCACATTTGATTCGTGAGGTATAGACTTATGTGCCTGTTGTTGCTAACGCTTGTGGGAGTTGTGGTTTGAACGATCGTTTCAGAATTGTTGAGATGTTAGATGTGAGAATACAAGTAATTAGTTCTTGTTGCGAAACAGTTGTTACATGGAGGTTGTTTAAGAGATGTCCTTAGACTGTTCAAGGTCATGTGTTTACGGTTGATTTAATCGAGTTTCCTTTTCATGGTTTTTATGTAATCCTTGGAATGGATTGGTTGTCCAAACATAGGGTTGTGGTTGATTTTGAGACCAAGCAAGTTACCTTAAAACTTGTTGATGATTACGAAGTGGTAATCATGGGTGAGAATGTTAAATTCTTGTCCAATGATGTTTCCGCTCTAGAAGCGAGTTTTTTAATGGAATCAAGTTGTGAGGCTTTCTTGGCTTATGTTATGAATCTGGGATCGAAGGAAGTGCGTGTTCAGGACATACGTACGATATGTGAGTTTTCGAGTGTATTTCTGGAAGAATTGCATGGTTTGCCGTCGAATAGAGAGGTTGAGTTTGGCATTGAGTTGTATGAAAATACAACTCCATTGTCTATTTCTCTCTATCAAATGGCACCAAAGGAATTGAAGGAGTTGAAGACGCAACTTTAGGAGTTGCTTGATCGCGGGTTTATTAGGCCTAGTGTTTCACCTTGGGGTACGTCGGTGTTGTTTGTGAAAAAGAATGATGGCACGATGCAAATGTGTATTGATTATCGGCAATTGAAAAAAAAATAATGATTAAGAATAAGTATCATTTGCCAAGGATTGATGATCTGTTTGACCAGTTTCGAGGTGCTTCGGTGTTTTCTAAGATTGATTTGAGATCCGAGTATTATCAATTGAAGGTGAAGGATGTAGATGTGCCTAAGACTGCTTTTCGTATGAGGTACAGGCATTATGAGTTCTTGGTGATGCCATTTGGTTTGATGAATGCACCTGTTGTGTTCATGGATATGATGAATCGTGTGTTTCATGAATTCTTGGATGAGTTTGTGGTTGTGTTTATTGATGATATCTTTGTGTACTCTCGTACAGAAGAGGATCGTGATAAATACTTATGGATTATGTTGCAAGCTTTGTTGGATAATCAGCTCTATGCTAAGTTGAGTAAATGCTAGTCTTGGCTTAGAGAAGTTGTTTTTCTTGGACATATTGTGTCGGTCGAGGGTATTCGAGTGGATCAACATAAGATCGAGGCGGTGATGAGTTGGAAGACACCTAAATCTGTGTTAGAAGTTCATAGTTTTCTTGGGTTGGCTGGTTATTATCGTAGGTTTGTGGATGGATTTTGGAAGATTGTTGCTCCGTTGACTAAGTTGTTGCAAAAGAATGTTTTCTTTGAGTGGACGGGTGATAGACAACGAGCTTTCGAGAAGTTGAAGGAAGCTTTGACGCAAGATCCTATATTGATTCAACTTGAGTCGGGTAGAGAGTTTGTGGTTTATAGTGATGCGTCATATGTTGGTTTGGGTTGTGTGTTGATGCAAGGTGGAAAGGTTGTGGCTTATGCATCTAGACAATTGAAGGTGCACGAGTGCAACTATCCCACCCATGATCTTGAGCTTGTCGCGGTTGTGTTTGCTTTGAAAATTTAGAGGCATTATCTTTATGGTTAGAAGTGTGTTGTTTATACGGATCATAAGAGTTTAAAGTACTTGATGACTCAAAAGGATTTGAATCTTAGGAAACGTAGATGGTTGGAGTTTCTTAAGGATTATGATTTGACGATTGAGTATCATCTAGGGAAAGCTAATGCTGTAGTCGATGCTTTGAGTAGGAAGGTTGCGGTTGAGTTGAGAGCCATGTTTGCACGGTTGAGTGTGACACAAGATGGTGGTTTGTCGGCCGAATTGCAAGTGAAGCCATCTTTGTCGCAGTTGATTCAAGAAAAGCAACCTTATGATGAGGAGTTAGTACCGCGTGTTAAGGATATTATGGATGGGAATGCAACGAATTTTCGTTTAAACGATGATGGAATATTGTGTTTTAAGGGTCGAATAGTGGTGCATAATGACGATGAGTTGAGGCGAACCATTCTGACCGAAGAGCATAGTAGTCCTTTCGCTATGCATCCTGGTAGTAATAAGGGAAATGGGGGATCTGTTGTGTTTTTGGGAGATATGTGTAAACTCCTTGTTTGAGCAAGTTTCTATTGTTGTTTTGGACTTGTAAATGGCCTCTAATGTTTTGGTTTTTGCTTTGCTATGGTTTTGGTATCTTGTTTGGCTTGGTTTTTAGGTTGCATGCCTATAGTTTCCCTTTGATGCGAGATAGCATGTATGATTGATGATTATGATGTTTTTGGTTGAGGATCGGTGCTTGAATATGTTGTGTATATGTTAAAAGCATGTCTAGGTGGTTTGTATAGCATCGAAGACTGAAAACCAGCAATTTGGGCATTTCAGGCCTAGGTGTATCGATACACCTAAGGTTGTATTGGTATAGTGAGGCTGAAATGGGCATGGTGTTTCGGTACAGTTTAAGGTGTATCGAAACGGGCTTGAATATTTTGGTTATTGGAATTTTATGTATCGAAACACTTGAAGACCGTATCGGTAAGGGTCCGTATATCGAAACACTTGGAGCTATTTCAGTACATGGCGTATCAATATAGGGTTAACCGTACCGATACACGCAGCAGTTTTTTAGTTATTTGGCATCTTCTTGAAGTTCTATTTCTTACATTTTAGTTCCAAAATGTTGTGGATGCAATTAAAAGAGATTGGGTGATCGAATTGAGCTAAGATTTGACACAGTGGCATGAAATAAGTCTAATTAAAGGATGGTAACTTAAAATTGACTGAAGTCCCTGTAGTTTATTAAAATTACAAGTTGATCCCTAATACATGTTAATAACCAATTGAATGCCAAATCGATGTCTGATTGAACTGATGTTTCTTTCACTACGAGTGTTATCACTTATGATGTTAATGTGCATCTAGACAAGAAAAAATAGGGTCGTTTATTGGAGTAAACCTCCCTTGTTTACTTTGATATTCCTTATGTGACGCGTTCGGTTCGGTCTTGTGACTAGGCCGGATCAAGGGGGTTACAGCAAGAGGTCATGAGGTAATAATTAATAATGTGGGTTTAGTGTTCTAATTTAGGTGATTCAAAGAATTTTTTTATTTTGATTTCTTTTCATATTTGTAGAGCTGGTATGATTTCCTCAAATAGATTAGCAATGATGATAAAAACTCGAATGACCTTGAAGAATTGAGAATTTAAATTCACATGTTATTGCTTGAAACAGGGAAATTCGAATTCAGAATGCTGAATTGAAGAAAATGGTGAATATGGATGAAGTAAGGTGATTAAAGAAAAGATGGAGAATTTAAAATCAGGAACAATAGAGCGGAAGAACAATGCAATGTTGTACAAAGTTATTTTGATTATTTCATGGCTATGTTATGTTGTAATAAACTGTTTCCCCTAGAGAAATTCATGGATTCAATTTAGCTAACTTTATAAGCTTGATGAAGTGCGTTTGGAAAGTCTGTTGTTCGATACGTATCATGATACATTACAATAGGTAATGTTACCAAATTTTGAACCATTGTAACTAAATCTTATTATTTTTGGGTTTGATGACATTTGTTTCAAAACATGAAATGTTACATCATTTATGGCTCGATACTAATTGCCAAACACGTCCTCATGTATGAATAAAAGGTCACAACATTTTAAATTTTAGGCTTGAAGAGTAAGTATCGAAACGCTATAACGAAACAAATGAACTTAAAATGTTACCAAAACCTGTAACGTTTTAAGATAAATGACATGAGTTTTGAAATGCTATCCAAAGTTTTAAACCAGTTATTATTAATGAAATGACACTTTTTGGGGGAACCGAAACCTTTTCAAATTTTGAAATGTTTTCAAACTGGCAATTTTTTAACATATAAAAATTAACCTTCTGAACCAAGCTACTATATTTGTTATAAGACAAATTTTTGGACCATTCAAGCCTTCTCATCTCCACACCATCTCCTACTCCATTTCATCTGATTTTGATAAAAGCAAAGGTATTGTTGTTCACCTACCTTCTTTAGTTTGCATATTCTGCTATAACTCGACTTTCATTCTCATGTTATTGTTCATATAGTTGCTGACGTTCATTTTCTTCCTCCATCAATGCAATATTCTGTTTTCACCATTAACCATTTATATGAAAAATTATTGAGAATTGATTTGAAGACTATGAAGAAATGTCGAATCCTGTCAACGAAATGCTATGCTCTCACGTGCGAATTCGGATTCATGCAATCTTTCATTGAGAAAACAAACATACTATGCAGATACTTGATGCAAAGAGGAATTTCATTAGTCATGATTATAAATTTTTAAGCGACGATGAATCAGGTTGTGATGATCGAAAACTTACGTTCGATTTTTTGCCTGCATGCTGTAACCCCCTTAACCCGGCCTAGACGGTCGACCCGAATTAAGAAGATCACACGGGGAAAACCAAAGTCAACCCGAAAGTCAACCTTGATTAACGACCCATTTTTTTTAATCTTTTCTAGATGTTAATTAACCCTAAATGTGTTCATACAAACATCATACTCAAAGATCATAGCCATCAGAGAACATTCAGGGGCCCAATTGCACAAATTACAACTTTAGGGACCAAATTGTAAATTCTGAAAATTACAGGGACTTCACCCAATTAAAAGTTACCAATATGAAATTAGTCATGTTTCATGCTTCACTGCCAAATTTCAGCTCAAACGGACATCTCAAACTCATCCAATTGCATAAACATGTTTTAGGACCAAAACGCAAACATTTCGAAACATATAACTGCCCATGTCAGCCTCCAACGGTCAGGTGTTCCGAAACAGGGTAAACCTGTTTCGAAACGCGGGGCCGTTCCGCAACGGGTACCGAAACGGGGTCTGGCAGTAGCATCTTCGTTCCGGAACGGTTCCTTCCGTTTCGAAACACCCTGGCCATAACAGGCCCCTGTTCCGAAACGGTAGTGGTCGTTCCGAAACGACCTGCCCAGATTGCAGCAACAATGCTGGTTAAACACACTTTTACCCCACCAAACATGCTCCAAAAGCCACCAAATCACACCAGCAAGTCATTCAACATATAGGGAACATAAATGCATCAAAACTAGATACAAGACCACCCCTAGGTTCATCAACTCATTAAACACATTCAATACACATTCATGCTTGTAAAACAAGAAGCATAGCATAACAATATAAGCATAAGGAGATTCAAGCGTTGCAACATTAATCCACATGATTCAAAATCATAAACCAAACTTGTCCAACATACACAATCTCCTTAAACATCAACATAAGAGATTCTTCCCCCCATTGCCTTTATTAACTATAGCTATTAATCGAGACATACATCACACGTGGAGTACTCCTTGAATCCCTTGCTTCTCGCTGTCCAAACTTCAATTATCTGCATTGATGGACAAAAAGGAGCGTAAGCACATAATGCTTAGTGAGGAATGCTCAAAACCAAAACATCATCAATGCAGCGAAACATAAAACCACTTTTAAAAGCAACCTCGTTTTGATAAACCAAAGCATTGTTTGAAAACCCTTGTCATCCACATGCCTTAAAATCATGTATTACTCAAACATGAAAACAAACCCTTAGCTTAACGAGCTAAGTAAACCTTTTCAAACATAAACTTGCAAAACCAACAATTTACTCATTCCATGCATAAACACCATATGCAAAGCTAAATTCAAAACCTTGGAAATCACTTCCAATTCACATCATACCTTTCTCATACTCGATTATCACTTTAAAGCAAGAAACCTTTTAAACCATTTCCTCATTCATTATAACCCATGCATTTAACAAATGCAACATATGAACCATAACATCACAATTTGCATCACATGCCTTTAAAAACAAGTCTTAGCAAGACTTCAATGCACTAAAGAGATTTCATGCACACATGCACCATTCTCAATAGATAATCAACACTTGTTCAATCCAACAAGTAAACATGCATTTGTAATATAAATTTTACACTTTTCATGCAACCAAGCATCATTCCAAGCATCCCATGCTTCATTATATTCAAGAACATTATATTGGCCTCCAAGTGATAACCAAAACCTCTTTCCAACTCAACACCCAATCGGATACGCGGATCACAAGCGTTGTCCCCACGCTTCATACACACTACCAATCCAAGGTCTCCCAAATGGACTTTTAACCACCATTCGACCTTACCATTCACAAGGTTCCCATGTATGGACTTTTAATCACCATACAACCTTAACATTCACAAGGTTCCCATATATGGACTTTTAAACACCATATAACCTTAACATGCACAAGGTTCCCATGTATGGACTTTTAACCACCATACAACCTTAACATTCACAAGGTTCCCATGTATGGACTTTTAAACACCATACAACCTTTGCATCACCGATTGGTAGCTGTATAACATCACTAACGAGATCCGGGACACCCTATACAAGATCCACACATGGACTTTACACCACCATTGTGATCTTACCAAGCACAAGGCCCTCAAATGGACTTTTAATCACCATTATTACCTTTGCTTAACCAAGGTCCTCGAATGGACTTTCATCACCATTATGACCTTAACCATCTCGTTAGGATACTTGGATGGAGTTATCGGTTCACTCTTAACCACTCCACATCCAAGGCGACTTTATTCACGGTGCACCCAATCCTATAGCCGGCTAACTATATCCGATTCAAATAACCAAGAACCACTTCCATCACTTGCCAACATAACCATCTTACCACATTAATCCATTGATTTACATGCATAACCAAAATGCAAAAACCACCATTTACCTTATCCAAGAGCCAACCATGGACTTTCAAACACCATGATGTTCTTAAAAAAAACAAGGCTCGCACAAGGACTTTCAACCACCTTTGTGACCTTAACCATTACTTGCCAAAATGCATTATTAACAACAATATTCCACTATTTTAAAGCGTCACACAAAGCCATTAATCAACATGCAACACTATGCATCAATTCCACAATTCAATGTACAAAACCAAGGATCTTTTACCTTAGCATCCTTCACATATGGCTTTCAAAACCAGCACTAAACCATGCTAAAATATGCTTTCAAAACAGTATTTAAAACATGCAAATCACACGCATTGCATCTATCAAATACAATTGCTTTTTAAGCCAATTCACAATACAACCAAGAGAGAAAATCCATTTACTTACTCTTGAGCTTAGCAAAGTTGTTTAGACTTAAACTAAGCTCCCAAAACCATCAAACCTTGGTTTAAAAGCTGAAAACCCAACTTCACTCACCGACACACAAAACAAGGCTAGCCAACAAGCCTTCCAAGCATCCGAAACCTTCCACAACACCTCTAATGCTCACGGATCAACTTCCCCTGTTTCAAGCACACAACATCAGAGGATTAATGCATCATAATGCACTAAAAACACCAGCAACACAACTAAACTCGCTGCTCATTGCAAATCCATCATTTCGGCTACCAAACACAACCGAAATCACCTCCAAACACTTCCAAAACTTAACCCAGCCAAGATCCATCACTTCAAACCATTTTTAAACATCAATTAACATCCAAAAAGGATCTAACCACGTCCTTAAACCTCCAGCTATAACAGATCACCAAGATCACTCCAAAAACAACCAAAACTCAAGCAAAACTTAGGAAATTCAACCTATTCGGGATTGCATTGATTAAACCTCAATTATTCATCAATTTAACATTCATTTAACATCAAATTGACACCTTAAAACACAGCCCAATCAGATCATACGAAAATCCATCAAAAAATCACCAAATCTTGCATTTAAAGCCAAGATCCATTACACAACTTTAAAAACCACTTATAAATCATCAATTAAGGATTGAGAACTTAGGAATTTCATTAAAGAACTTGAAGTTCAGAGGAGAAGGACGTTTTTACCTCCAAACTTGAGTTTCTCCCTTTTAGAATCAAGTTTTCATGAAAATCCACTTAGCAAATGGTGAGGTTTTGTTGTAGAGATGATTAGCAATCAATAGGTAATTGAAAAGATGAATTTAGGTGACAAAATCAAAGAGAAAAGCTCTGGAGAAAGATGTTTGGCTTGAGAGAAAATGAGAGAAAATAGTTGAGAGAAAAGTTAGTTAAAACTAAAATATCTTCCCTCCACTTTGTTTATATTTAAAACCTTTTAATTAATCATTTAATATATTTAGAAAATCTGGAGAAACTCCCATTGGGTAAATAGCTCCTTAAAGATTCAAAGTTTCAATCCTTTTTAAAACAGTCACGCAGTTTTCAAAAATTACATTTTGGTCACTAACCCAAAATGTCACCCTTCCAAACCTCATTTTGCAAAATTGATTTCACATTTCACTTATATACATTAAAAGAGGATTTTAGGACATTTTCCCATATTTTTAATGCAACCCGAACTAGGTTTTCCTAATTTCACCCTTTTATATTCGAACAGCACTTTGACCGAACCGGTCAACGCCCAAAACTTCTAAGCCCAAAACCAGGGCATTACACATGCGATGTGCATATCTTAGACGTTGTTGTACAAGTTTACTCTTCTGTAGTGGGAACGTACGCGAAGACCCACATCCAAACACTCGTCATTTTATTTGTAAACCAACGACTTAGAAGTGGGAACTTTTGCCAAGTCCAAATCTTAAACGTTTATATCCTCAATATCCATTATAGAATACTGATATGATTCTGAATAAATCAAGCCCTTTGTGGTTCAAAATTGTATGACTTTCGCATAATTTAGAGTATGTCTAAGGTTTGAATAGTCTCTGTTGCAAAATCTGTGATTCCAATAGTTGGACTTGGAAGCGCACTAATGATTTGAAGTTACCCTCTACCGAGTATTTCAATCACAGTTCCAACACGATAAACGAGTTTGGTGGGTTGTATTAGGTTACATGTAAGGGTAAAATATATATATAATACTAACTTTTCACCAAGAAACCGAGGGTTGGGAGTCAATATCGGTGCCAGACTCCTACAACTCTTATTCTTTGATCAATCTCGCCACTTATAAAGGCAAGTTGGCAAGAATGTCAAAGGGACGAGATGTGCATCTGTTAAAGGTTTGGACAATGGAAACATACAAAAAAAAAGTGTTGGATCAAAAAATATAATATTGATTTGGAAGGTTATAAGAAGGAAATCGATTATGATAAGGCTATCAATTTTTACAACACTAATACTATTTGGATGATGGATGTTGAAAGAGAAATGTATTACAATGTTGAAATTGAACAAATATATTGAATCATAGTTCTTCCAAAGAAAAACCCTAGCTTTGTATCTTTTTTAATAGGTTTTTGAGTCGATTCAATTGTGAAACGACTAATTTTTTTTGTAGCGGAAAGGAAATTCTACCATGGTTTTGTTTATTGTGCTACATCTTTCGGTTTCAACGAAAAAATTTGTTTATAAGTTTTAGAACATATTAGGTTTTAATTCTTAAGTTTCGACACTTGTTGACAAGTAACAAAATTATAAAATAGACATTGCAACGTAAAATCTTACCAAAACCTCAAACATTTTAAGTTTGATACCAACATAAAATAGACATTTTCAAAGGTTGCAACCGCAACTTTTTTACATATTCAAACAATTTTTGTACCGCCAATTTTTCAACATTTAAACACTTTTTGAACCGCCAATTTTTAAAAACTCATTTAAAAGCCAAATGTAATATCTTCTGTTCTGAAACTTGTTTAAATATTTCGAAACAACCTATCATCAAACATTGCTACATGTACACGTAAGGAATCACTCACTGCTATACATGTAAGGAATCAATATTGTACTTTATCTGATATGCCGACAAATAAGAACCCGTGACTCATGTCAAGAATCTTTGTTGTACGTGGCTGACGCGTCTTGAATACTGACATGTTGTAACACCCCAATCCCCCCCCCAATTTGTAACCTTAATTTGAGTAAATTCCTAAATTTAAAACCCTAAAATTTTAGGAATTTAAACCAGATTCCCTAATTGATATTTAGGTCTAAATTGAGAAAATTTAGAATTTGGTAGCCTAATTGTTAATATCAAAAACTTTTGTGGCCAATTTGAAAAACTTGTTGCTTTAAGGACCCTTGTTCCGTATTTTACTCTTTTAGCTTGGGTATTTATACCTTTTTCCTTCGACCTTAGCAACTATTCAGATATCATTTTCTCTTGGTAGCCGCACCATCCCCTCTCTTTTCTCTCGATAAACCAAGGATAAGCACCACCCTCACCTACATTTTCCGATCGAGCTCTGGTAATGGACTCATCGTTGACTGTTCGAAAATCTATCACCACCTTTCAACTCCCCTTTTCCGTCCGATCAAAACTCATTCGTCAAACTTCCATCGCCAGTCGCCGTTTTCTTTGAAACGGCGTAAAACCGTTCGAAAATCCCTTGCACCACCATCCCCTCCGCTTCTTCCTTTCCGTTTTGGCTTTTGAGTAAGCTATTTCTTCAAGGCAATGGTTTCATTGACTTTATTGCATTTTAGTCTTCCTTTTTCCTTTGTGTTTTGGCCGAAAAATGACCAATTTTGGTCACTGGAATGCGTCACCAGCGATCAACGCCGTCAAATGGTCTGGTAACCCTAAACCTTGCTGTAACAGTATGCCTAGAGGGTATTGGTCCATCAGAACCTGCCTTGAAAGGAGCCCAGTACCCATGTGCCTTGTGTGTGTATTTGGGTTAAACCCAAATTAGTGAGCCCAACCGTGAGCCAGTTTTGTGGCATAAGGATGAAGCCCAAACCGGTCCAGTAAGCCTAACCGAACCAGACCCACCAAACCAAATCGAGTCAGCCTTGAACCAGACCGTTCAGACCGGACCAGTGAGTTGAACCGTCAGACCGTTGACTAACCCGAACTGGATGATGTCAGCAATGATCGGCTGACATTAGCATTGATCAGGTGAGTCAGCGTTGACTGGATGATGTCGGTGTTGACCTTGATGACATCAACATTGAATTTTGGGCGTTGATTTTTTTTGTCAAAGTCTGACTTTACATTTTTTTTTGCTGCCCGTTTTTTCAAATTCGAATTCGAAATTTTTGTTTATTAGAATATTATTCGAATTATATTGTGTTCAGGTGAAGTTGATTCGAATACTGAGATTTTTCCACCTCCTATGTGGTCGGTTGATGCTCAACCTGCGAGATCTGAACGTGAGTATAGTTCGGATTAGTGTTTCTATATTAGTGATATGGCATAATAGTAGATTCTTATATAGTGTTTACTTTTGTAGGTGCTGATTCCGTTCGACCTACTACAGCTGGGTGTGGGAGTCGATCATTTCGTCGTTGATTTATTAGCTACCTAAGGATTATATTGGATACACATACTTTATCTTATTAACATCGAACTTGGGACTATTATTTGGGGATTTACTATTTTAGCATGCATTATGAGATTATTTCGGGATATATTATCAACTTTTTGAAACATTATTATACGATTGTGTTTTGTATGAGTGGGATATTATTGAGTATAATCATTTTTTAATAATTATTTTGTATTTAAAATTTTTAAACCTAAGGATTATATTGGATACACATACTTTATCTTATAAATATCAAACTTGGGACATTATTATTTGGGGATTTACTATTTTAGCATGCATTATGAGATTATTTCGGGATATATTATCAACTTTTTGAAACATTATTATACGATTGTGTTTTGTATGAATGGGATATTATTGAGTATAATCACTTTTTAATAATTATTTTGTATTTAAAATTTTTAAACCTAAGGATTATATCGGAATATATTGGATACACATACTTTATCTTATTAATATCAAACTTAGGACATTATTATTTGTGGATTTACTATTTTAGCATGCATTATGAGATTATTTCGGGATATATTATCAACTTTTTGAAACATTATTATGCGATTGTGTTTTGTATGAATGGGATATTATTGAGTATAATCACTTTTTAATAATTATTTTGTGTTTAAAATTTTTAAACCTAAGGATTATATCATATTATATTGGATACACATATTTTATCTTATTAATATCGAACTTGGAACATTATTATTTGGGGATTTACTATTTTAGCATGCATTATGAGATTATTTCGGGATATATTATCAACTTTTTGAAACATTATTATACGATTGTATTTTGTATGAATGGGATATTATTGAGTATAATCGCTTTTTAATAATTATTTTGTATTTAAAATTTTTAAACCTAAGGATTATATTGGATACACATACTTTATCTTATTAATATCGAACTTGGGACATTATTATTTGGGGATTTACTATTTTAACATGCATTATGAGATTATTCCGGGATATATTATCAACTTTTTGAAACATTATTATATGATTGTATTTTGTATGAATGGGATATTATTGAGTATAATCATTTTTTAATAATTATTTTGTATTTAAAATTTTTAAACCTAAGGATTATATCAGATTATATTGGATACACATACTTTATTTTATTAATATCGAACTTGGGACATTATTATTTGGGGATTTACTATTTTAGCATGCATTATGAGATTATTTGGGGATATATTATCAACTTTTTGAAACATTATTATACGATTGTGTTTTGTATGAATGGGATATTATTGAGTATAATCACTTTTTAATAATTATTTTGTATTTAAAATTTTTAAACTTAATAATGTTTCTTGAGGGGTAAATTTTTAATCATGATTTTCTAAATTTGGCCCATTATTTTTGGGTCAAATTTAGGGGTTACACATGTCGTATGATGGTTTCAGTATCAAAAGGCAATGAAGAGTTTCAAAACTTAACCCGAAACACAAAACCTTAAATATAACAAAATCATGTAACGTTTTAGGATATATGTCCATATCAAAACTCGATGAACGGTTTCCCTACAAATCGTTGAACATGTTCATGTTCCTATAAATATAGAAGATATGGGCTGAGGCTTCTTGTGGAAGGGAAAGAAAAAATGATATTGTGGATTTTTAAAAAATTTAGACAAAGCTTCAATTTGTTTATCTATGTTTCAAAATATACTTCTGATCTGAGGTTTCCAATGCTTCGAACTTCGTTTCCAATGCAACTAATTCCATTTCTTCTTGTTTCATAAGAGCAATGGAAATCATATATGGGAGACAAATTCGTTGCATTGAATGCCTACAATGAAACGGATATTGTCAAACGTGTTTAATGATATACTCAGCTTTGTTTAAGTTATTAAAATCCATTATATTGGTTCATTTGTTCGACCAAATCATTTTCGAAATGAATTGGAGGCGATGTTTGTATAAATTTTTTCTAAACCTCAAGATCGATATTATGGATTTTGGATAATTTACGCAAAGCTTCCTTAAGTATAATTATGTTACAAAATATTATTCGATTTTGCCAAACGTAATACGACTAAAAGGAGCTTTGTTTAAGTTATCAAAATCAATAGTATTGATTCATTTGTTCAAGCAACTGATGTGTCAGGAATATGATCAGCAAAATCACGATTAAATGTACTGATGGTAGGCAATTCACCCATTTAAGTTAATACACATACAAAAAATAGATTAATAATTAGGAGCTCACACTTGATACATGGTTCTTTCTTACTAAGCTTACTTAAAATGAATGGAATGGGAGTTTGTTTTTGTGTTGTTTTAGTTCGTACATATGTCAAATGTTAAGTTTAATTTCTCAATTATTTGTTTTTTCTTATGTCGTCTCTCGATACTACGTACAGAAATTGCATCTTTGTCTATAGAAGGTGGAGTAGTTTCTGCGATTCTTGATGAACTAGCTTGTTGAAAGGATGTGAAACTTTGTATTAGGATGAGGAAAACGATGAGAAGAAAGAAGGATTAAAAGAATTTTATTCACTATTATGTTCAAATACAAGGTGATGATAAAGCCTTAAATAGGCAAAGTAACCAACCTAACTAACTTGAAAGTTATATCGGGTAACCCTAATTAACTATACTAACAACCTATACTAACAGACTTTTAACATAGCTCCTTCATCAAACTTTACATACAACTCGATGTTGCTACCCCTTATACAGTTGTACCTCCTAAATATCTTGTGAAGGTCTCTTTCATTACATATCGTCAGCATGTAATGTGCTTCAGAGCCGGACTCAGCAATAGAGATTTTGGCTTGTAATGAAGATAATTTTTTTTATTAATTTACTAAGTTGTGTCGAAATCAAGTCAAACAACTCATTATTTTTTATGTTGTTGTTGAATGAATTGTAGAAGTAACTTCCTAAAAAGAAAACGGACGCAGAAAATCATGCTATAATTTTGTAATTAGGAATAATTTCAATGATGTATAAAAGATGGTAGAAGTGTAGAAGTATTTATAGATGATTTAAACTCGTAATAAATTCAAATTAACATTTAAATTATTAACTTTTTAGGTTCGAAGGGTAACATCTCCTTCGGTTCACCTAAATTATTATCAAAACTAGGGATGTAAAAACAGGTAATCGGACAGGTTTCAGGTCGGGTTCTGTCAGGTCGGGTAAAATCGGATACAGGTCATTTCAGGTAAAAAAAAAAATTTTGATGCGACTCGGGTCGGGTGCGGGTCCATTGCAGTCGGGTAATTTACAGGTCGGGTCAATTTTCAGGTCGGGTCCATTTCAGGTCAAACTCGTTGCAGATCGGGTAAAAACAGGTCGGGTAAAATCAGTTAATTGGCAGGTAAATTGCAGGTCGGGTAAATTTCAGGTCGGGTTCATTTCAGGTCGGTTTCATTTCAGGTCGGGTTCATTTCAGGTCGGGTAATTTCAGGTCGTCGGGTTCATTTCAGTTCGGGTTAATTTAGGTTCACTAGAAATGAACAATTTTGAATAAAAACAAAGTTTTATGGACTATAGTGAAAAAGATAATAAATAAGAGTTCATTTGAAGTAAAAATAAAGTTTTAAGGACTTAATTGAATTGAATTAAAACTTAAAGGACTTGAATAAAAAACTTATATAATATAAAGGGCTTTATTTATAATTTACCCCAAATTGAAATTCAATTTGAGAATTGGGCGGTTTCAAAATAAATTTTCTCGCCCATATATATTATAATTTAATATTATTTATTAATTATTATAATATAATATAACTTATTAATTATTATAATAACTTTATAAGTATAAATATATGTGATTATGTGTATATATATATATTTTTATGTATTCACATGTATATAAATTACAATATATAATTATATATTATACAAACATGTACGTATTTATGTATATGTAATGTATTATACATAAATACATGTATATGTATATACATAATACATACTATGATACTAACAACATATATATATATATATATATATATATATTATACAAACATACGTATATATTAAATTATTAATACATTATACATATAACATATCATACATAATAATGAATACATATTATACAAATATATGTATGTTAATATATAATATATATAATGTACATGTATATATATATATGTATATATGTGTGTATATATGTATATAAATACATAAATATACATATAAAATATATGTATATATATAAATATATGTATTTATAAAATTATAAAATATATGTATTTATATGTGTATTTAAATACATAAATTGAATTGAACTCAATTGAATTTAACTAAAACTTAAAGGACTTAAATGAAAAACATCTAAAATTTAAAGGGCCAGAAAATATTTAGCCCATCTAAAATTCAAAGGGCTACAAAATTTTTAGCCCATCTAAAATTTTTAGCCCAAAGCCCAACAATTAATAATTATTATTAATTATTATATTTAGCCCATCTAAAATATTTAGTCCAAAGCCCAACAATTAATAATTATTATTTATTATCGATATTATTAATTATTATAAATGGGTGGTGGGATATGAGCCCAAAGGCCCAAGGCCCAAACTATTACTAATTATTATTTATAATAATTATTATATTATAAATACATTATATAAATTATAAGTTATAAGTTTTATATATATATATATATATATATATATATATATATATATATTATTTATACATTATAGGTTTTAGGGCCCATCTAAAATAAATGCGTGGTGGGATATGAGCCCAAAGGCCCAAGGCCCAAACTATTACTAATTATTATTTATTATTAATTATTATATTATAAATACATTATATAACTTATAAGTTATAAGTTTATATATATATATATATATATATATATATATATTATATTTATACATTATAGGTTTTAGGGCCCATCTAAAATAAATGCGTGGTGGGATATGAGCCCAAAATCCCAAACTATTACTAATTATTATTTATTATTTATTATTATATTATAAATATATTATATAAATTATAAGTTATAAGTTTATATATATATATATATATATATATATATATATATATATTTATACATTATAGGTTTTAGGGACCCATCTCAAATAAATAGGTGGTGGGATATGAGCCAAAAGGCTCAAGGCCCAAACTATTACTAATTATTATATTATAAATACATTATATAACTTATAAGTTATAAGTTTATATATATATATATATATATATATATATATATATATATATATATATTATTTATACATTATAGGTTTTAGGGGCCCATCTAAAGTAAATGGGAGGTGGCATATGAGCCTAAAGGCCCAAGGCCCAAACTATTACTAAATATTATTTATTATTATTTATTATATTATAAAACATTATATAAATTATAAATTATAAGTTTATATATATATATATATATATATATATATATATATACATTATAGGTTTTAGGGGCTCATCTAAAATAAATGGGTGGTGGAATATGAGCCCAAAGGCCCAAGACCCAAACTATTACTAATTATTATTTATTATTAATTATTATATTATAAATACATTATATAAATTATAAGTTATAAGTTTATATATATATATATTATATTTATACATTATACGTTTTAGAGGCCCATCTTAAATAAATGGGTGGTGGCATATGATCCTAAAGGCCCAAGGCCCAAACTATTACTAATTATTATTTATTATTAATTATTATATTATAAATACATTATATAACTTATAAGTTATAAGTTTATATATATATATATATATATATATATATTATATTTATACATTATAGGTTTTAGGGGCCCATCTAAAATAAATGGGTGGTGGGATATGAGCCCAAAGGCCCAAGGCCCAAACTATTACTAATTATTATATTATAAATACATTATATAAATTATAAGTTATAAGTTTATATATATATATATATATATATATTATATTTATACATTATAGGTTTTAGGGTCCCATCTCAAATAAATGTGTGGTGGGATATGAGCCCAAAGGCTCAATGCCCAAACTATTACTAATTATTATTTATTATTAATTATTATATTATAAATACATTATATATATATATATATTTATACATTATAGGTTTTAGGGGTCCATCTTAAATAAATGGGTGGTGGGATATGAGCCCAAAGGCCGAAGGCTCAAACTATTACTAATTATTATTTATTATTAATTATTATATTATAAATACATTATATAAATTATAAGTTATAAGTTTATATATTATATATATTATATTTATACATTATAGGTTTTAGGGGCTCATCTCAAATAAATGGGTCGTGGGATATGAGCCCAAAGGCCCAAAGGCCCAAGGCCCAAACTAGTACTAATTATTATTTATTATTAATTATTATATTATAAATACATTATATAACTTATAAGTTATAAGTTTATATATATATATATATATATATATATATATTTATACATTATAGGTTTTAGGGGCCCATCTCAAATAAATGGGTGGTGAGATATGAGCCCAAAGGTCCAAGGCCCAAACTATTACTAATTATTATTTATTATTAATTATTATATTATAAATACATTATATAAATTATAAGTTATAAGTTTATATATTATATATATTATATTTATACATTATAGGTTTTAGGGGCCCTTCTCAAATAAATGGGTGGTGGGATTTGAGCACAAGGCCCAAACTATTACTAATTATTATTTATTGTTAATTATTATATTATAAATACATTATATAACTTATAAGTAATAAGTTTATATATATATATATATTATTTATACATTATAGGTTTTAGGGGCCCATCTCAAATAAATGGGTGGTGGGGTATGAGCCCAAAAGCCAAGGCCCAAACTATTACCAATTATTATTTATTATCAATTATTATATTATAAATAAATTATATAACTTATAAGTTATAAGTTTATATATATATATATATATATATTATTTATACATTATAGGTTTTAGGGGCCCATCTAAAATAAATGAGTGGTGGGATATGAGCCTAAAGGCCCAATGCACAAACTATTACTAATTATTATTTATTATTATTTATTATATTATAAATACATTATATAAATTTTAAGTTATAAGTTTATATATATATATATATATATGGGATGAGATCAAGTTACAAGGTGTAAAACTCATTTGGTTTTACACTAATTTAAGACCATTAGATAAGGAAAATGGATGGATGAGATTAACAGTAAAAAATGTGAAGATTATCACTTGGGAAAAAAAGATAAGGAAATAATCTGAGCCATTAATGACCATCATCTAACGGTCCAAAAACTGTGTAAAAGTAATTGAGTTTTACACAGTGTAAGTTGATCCTAACCATATATATATATATATATATATATATATATATATATTATATTTATACATTATAGGTTTTAGGGGCCCATCTAAAATAAATGGGTGGTGGGATAAGAGCCCAAAGGCCCAAGGCCCAAACTATTACTAATTAATTATTTATTATTATTTATTATATTATAAATACATTATATAAATTATAAGTTATAAGTTTATATATATATATATATATATATATATATATATTATATTTATACATTATAGGTTTTAGGGCCCATCTAAAATAAATGGGTAACCTCTAAACTTAATGCTTTTATTTTTTATTTTTAAGGCCCAAACTATTACTAGAGACATCGAGATTAATGTTAATGGATCCAAAGCAATTTGGATACCAAAATCAAAGTAAATGTCTCTTGTAGGTGTGTTGGAGCAAAGGCAAGAAAAGCAAGAATTTTATATGCTCTAGTCACACAATTGAAGAAGATAGGTAACCTCTAAACTTAATGCTTTTATTTTTTATTTTTTTTTGGTTATCTAATTTCTGTTTTGAAGAAGATAGGTAACCTCTAAACTTAATGCTTTTATTTTTTATTTTTTTTTGGTTATCTAATTTCTGTTTTGACTAATGTTCATGCATTTGAGCTTTTATTCAAATATCTAAACAAGCATGACATTATTTGAAAATTTTATGCATATGAGTCTAATGGTTTCATTCATATGTTTGCATAAAATTTTTTAAGACTTGGATAAATTGAATTTCAAATGCTCTTAATTTGATTTTATTTTGAAATTCAATGCCTTTAAGTGTCAAGTTTGAGCTAAAAACTTAATGGAATGCTTGAGTAAGGGTGAGCGAAATTTTAAAACAAAATTTCTAATCAAATTTTTTTTTAAAACCCTTCATTGTTATTTTGAACTTAAAGTATTTTAAATTCTTTTTGATATAACAAAAAGGGGGAGAAATGATTTGAAAAATTGAATTTCCAAATGAATAAGGGGGAGCTTTACTTAATTTCATATCCTTAATCTCTTATTCACAATTTTAAAGTTAAAGGGGGAGAATCCCAAACAATTTTTCAAGTTGGTTTTATTATATCAAAAAGGGGGAGATTGAAGAACTAATGTTTTGATATAATAATTGAAAAATGTGTTGGACTGGTTTAAAAAGAATTTAAAACACTTCCAAAGTCCAAACAACTTGAAATTATGTTTAGGGAAGTTTTTAAAAGAGTTTTACATGTTTTGACATTTTAATACTCCCACGTAATATTGACCACAATGGTCATAAACCCCATTGTTATTATATACTATAAAGATTTGATCACCAATTTTAATATAACAAAAGGGGGAGAAGTAAGTGAAAAATTAAGGGGGAGCTTTTTGTCAAAAACAATTTTTCAAAGAAGTTTTGTTATATCAAAAAGGGGGAGATTGTTGAGAAATATTTTGATATAACAATTATGTGAAAATTGTTTTAGGGACGTGTTTAAAGATTTCAAAAATAATTCAAAAGTCCTTAAAACGTGACAAAATGTTTTGAAAGAGTTCGATTGAATACCTATATCGAATACTCTTTTAAAAGTCGAAAAATGCCCAAAATACATGTTTTTAGAGTAAAGTTTCGAAACCTTAACAAAGGTCTCGAAACTTGTCAGGGCAGTAGCCCAAAATTTCGAAACCTTGTAAAGGTTTCGAAACTTTGGCCCTGTAACGGCTCCAAACGGCTATAAAACGGCTAGTTTTTTGAAAACCCTCTTAAGGTTTCGAAACCTCTCAAAGGTTTCGAAACTATTGTGCAGGAGAGCATTTAATGCTCAACTTAAATGGCTTCCAACGGCTCCGAAACATCCCCAACGGCCATAAACGGCTAGATACTCATTCCACATTATAAATACACCCCAAGGACACTTGAAGATAGTAAGAGATGATATCCAAGCTTCATGATCAAGAGAAATAGCGTTTAAGTCTTTATCTTCCTCATTTCTCTTGTAAATATTGTATAGAGAGTGTTTTGTTTTTCATTGTTCTTATTCTTTACACTCTTGTGAGCTCAACTCTCGTAAACACCCACCTTGTGAGGTATATTTGTTTACATCTTTCTACCCTTGTAAAAGGAGAGGTTCTAGTTTAGCCTTGAGAGAAAAACTAGAGTGGTTCTATCTTAGCCATTGAAAAGATAGGGTTGTAAGGTTACCCTTTGTCCTCAAAAGGAAGAATTCATTGTTGAGTGAATTGGGAAATCCTTAGTGGTGTGCTAAGGTAGTGGATGTAGACTCGGTTGAGTAGTCGAACCACTCTAAAATCATCGTGCAAAAATTGTCTACTATTTTCGGTTTTAGCCAATTCAACCACCAAGCTATTACAACCCTCCTTGACGGTTTCGGTGATCGATTTGAGCGTGCCTAAAAACCCAACAATTGGTATCAGAGCCTCGTCTCCATCGAAGGACTAACATCCAGGAGCAAAGATCCAACGCTCGTAGTCCACCGTTCAAGAAAATGGCAAGCGGTTCTACAATGATTTCATTTGAAGAAGGCCGCTCTATCATGTGTCCTCCTCTCTTCAAAGGAGAAGGTTACTTCCAATGGAGCAACATCATGAAATATTTCATCCAAGGATTCAACCTTGACATTTGGAAGATTATCATAAATGGACATTCGGAAGCTCCTAAGAAGAAGAAGAAAAGGAGTGTCAATGACACAAAGAAGGACCATCTCAATGCAAAGGCTATGCACATTCTTCTCTGTGCCCTAAGTGAAGAGATTTCCAAGAAGGTCTCCCCATCCAAAAGTGCCAAAGAAATTTGGGAGAAGCTTGAGAAATTCTATGGGAAAGAAGAGAAGAAAGATGATGCTTCATCATGTGCAATCCTCCCCTCAACACCTAAGGTGGATGGTGTTTTGGCTCTCGATGAGCCCGAGGTATCTTCTAACTCAGATGAATTAAATTCACATTCTTTTGATGAGTTACAAGATGCATTTAATGAATTATATTTGGAATTTGAGACCATGAATTCCAAATTTAGGAAAATGATTTCAAAACTCGAAACTGAAAATGATTTTCTTTTAAAAATAAAAATAGATTTTGAAAATCAAAATGAAATTTTGAAAAATGATTTAGAATTTTCAAAAACAAACAAAGATGTTTTACAAAAAGAAAATCTTGATTTAAAGGTTAAGCTTGAAAGCTTAACAAAAGAAAAAGAAATCATTTTTAATAATTCATTTCATCCCATAATGACAAAATGCTCACATTGTCATTATCATGGTCATTCTTTGCATACTTGTCCTATAAAGAAAAGAAAAACTTATAGGATTAGACAAGTATGGGTTCCTAAGGGAACTAGAGACATCGAGATTAATGTTAATGGATCCAAAGCAATTTGGATACCAAAATCAAAGTAAATGTCTCTTGTAGGTGTGTTGGAGCAAAGGCAAGAAAAGCAAGAATTTTATATGCTCTAGTCACACAATTGAAGAAGATAGGTAACCTCTAAACTTAATGCTTTTATTTTTTATTTTTTTTTTGGTTATCTAATTTCTGTTTTGACTAATGTTCATGCATTTGAGCTTTTATTCAAATATCTAAACAAGCATGACATTATTTGAAAATTTTATGCATATGAGTCTAATGGTTTCATTCATATGTTTGCATAAAATTTTTTAAGACTTGGATAAATTGAATTTCAAATGCTCTTAATTTGATTTTATTTTGAAATTCAATGCCTTTAAGTGTCAAGTTTGAGCTAAAAACTTAATAGAATGCTTGAGTAAGGGTGAGCCAAATTTTAAAACAAAATTTCTAATCAAATTTTTTTTTAAAACCCTTCATTGTTATTTTGAACTTAAAGTATTTTAAATTCTTTTTGATATAACAAAAAGGGGGAGAAATGATTTGAAAAATTGAATTTCCAAATGAATAAGGGGGAGCTTTACTTAATTTCATATCCTTAATCTCTTATTCACAATTTTAAAGTTAAAGGGGGAGAATCCCAAACAATTTTTCAAGTTGGTTTTATTATATCAAAAAGGGGGAGATTGAAGAACTAATGTTTTGATATAATAATTGAAAAATGTGTTGGACTGATTTAAAAAGAATTTAAAACACTTCCAAAGTCCAAACAACTTGAAATTATGTTTAGGGAAATTTTTAAAAGAGTTTTACATGTTTTGACATTTTAATACTCCCACGTAATATTGACCACAATGGTCATAAACCCCATTGTTATTATATACTATAAAGATTTGATCACCAATTTTAATATAACAAAAGGGGGAGAAGTAAGTGAAAAATTAAGGGGGAGCTTTTTGTCAAAAACAATTTTTCAAAGAAGTTTTGTTATATCAAAAAGGGGGAGATTGTTGAGAAATATTTTGATATAACAATTATGTGAAAATTGTTTTAGGGACGTGTTTAAAGATTTCAAAAATAATTCAAAAGTCCTTAAAACGTGACAAAATGTTTTGAAAGAGTTCGATTGAATACCTATATCGAACTACTTTTTTAAAAGTCGAAAAATGCCCAAAATACATGTTTTTAGAGTAAAGTTTCGAAACCTTAACAAAGGTCTCGAAACTTGTCAGGGCAGTAGCAAAAAATTTGGAAACCTAGGCAAAGGTTTCGAAACCTCTACAAGGTTTCGAAACTTTGGCTCAAAGGTTTCGAAACCTTGTAAAGGTTTCGAAACTTTGGCCCTGTAACGGCTCTAAACGGCTATAAAACGGCTAGTTTTTTGAAAACCCTCTTAAGGTTTCGAAACCTCTCAAAGGTTTCGAAACTATTGTGCAGGAGAGCATTTAATGCTCAACTTAAATGGCTTCCAACGGCTCCGAAACATCCCCAACGGCCATAAACGGCTAGATACTCATTCCACATTATAAATACACCCCAAGGACACTTGAAGATAGTAAGAGATGATATCCAAGCTTCATAATCAAGAGAAATAGCGTTTAAGTCTTTATCTTCCTCATTTCTCTTGTAAATATTGTATAGAGAGTGTTTTGTTTTTCATTGTTCTTATTCTTTACACTCTTGTGAGCTCAACTCTCGTAAACACCCACCTTGTGAGGTATATTTGTTTACATCTTTCTACCCTTGTAAAAGGAGAGGTTCTAGTTTAGCCTTGAGAGAAAAACTAGAGTGGTTCTATCTTAGCCATTGAAAAGATAGGGTTGTAAGGTTACCCTTTGTCCTCAAAAGGAAGAATTCATTGTTGAGTGAATTGGGAAATCCTTAGTGGTGTGCTAAGGTAGTGGATGTAGACTCGGTTGAGTAGTCGAACCACTCTAAAATCATCGTGCAAAAATTGTCTACTATTTTCGGTTTTAGCCAATTCAACCACCAAGCTATTACAACCCTCCTTGACGGTTTCGGTGATCGATTCGAGCGTGCCTAAAAACCCAACAATTGGTATCAGAGCCTCGTCTCCATCGAAGGACTAACATCCAGGAGCAAAGATCCAACGCTCGTAGTCCACCGTTCAAGAAAATGGCAAGCGGTTCTACAATGATTTCATTTGAAGAAGGCCGCTCTATCATGTGTCCTCCTCTCTTCAAAGGAGAAGGTTACTTCCAATGGAGCAACATCATGAAATATTTCATCCAAGGATTCAACCTTGACATTTGGAAGATTATCATAAATGGACATTCGGAAGCTCCTAAGAAGAAGAAGAAAAGGAGTGTCAATGACACAAAGAAGGACCATCTCAATGCAAAGGCTATGCACATTCTTCTCTGTGCCCTAAGTGAAGAGATTTCCAAGAAGGTCTCCCCATCCAAAAGTGCCAAAGAAATTTGGGAGAAGCTTGAGAAATTCTATGGGAAAGAAGAGAAGAAAGATGATGCTTCATCATGTGCAATCCTCCCCTCAACACCTAAGGTGGATGGTGTTTTGGCTCTCAATGAGCCCGAGGTATCTTCTAACTCAGATGAATTAAATTCACATTCTTTTGATGAGTTACAAGATGCATTTAATGAATTATATTTGGAATTTGAGACCATGAATTCCAAATTTAGGAAAATGATTTCAAAACTCGAAACTGAAAATGATTTTCTTTTAAAAACAAAAATAGATTTTGAAAATCAAAATGAAATTTTGAAAAATGATTTAGAATTTTCAAAAACAAACAAAGATGTTTTACAAAAAGAAAATCTTGATTTAAAGGTTAAGCTTGAAAGCTTAACAAAAGAAAAAGAAATCATTTTTAATAATTCATTTCATCCCATAATGACAAAATGCTCACATTGTCATTATCATGGTCATTCTTTGCATACTTGTCCTATAAAGAAAAGAAAAACTTATAGGATTAGACAAGTATGGGTTCCTAAGGGAACTAGAGACATCGAGATTAATGTTAATGGATCCAAAGCAATTTGGATACCAAAATCAAAGTAAATGTCTCTTGTAGGTGTGTTGGAGCAAAGGCAAGAAAAGCAAGAATTTTATATGCTCTAGTCACACAATTGAAGAAGATAGGTAACCTCTAAACTTAATGCTTTTATTTTTTATTTTTTTTTTGGTTATCTAATTTCTGTTTTGACTAATGTTCATGCATTTGAGCTTTTATTCAAATATCTAAACAAGCATGACATTATTTGAAAATTTTATGCATATGAGTCTAATGGTTTCATTCATATGTTTGCATAAAATTTTTTAAGACTTGGATAAATTGAATTTCAAATGCTCTTAATTTGATTTTATTTTGAAATTCAATGCCTTTAAGTGTCAAGTTTGAGCTAAAAACTTAATGGAATGCTTGAGTAAGGGTGAGCCAAATTTTAAAACAAAATTTCTAATCAAAATTTTTTTTAAAACCCTTCATTGTTATTTTGAACTTAAAGTATTTTAAATTCTTTTTGATATAACAAAAAGGGGGAGAAATGATTTGAAAAATTGAATTTCCAAATGAATAAGGGGGAGCTTTACTTAATTTCATATCCTTAATCTCTTATTCACAATTTTAAAGTTAAAGGGGGAGAATCCCAAACAATTTTTCAAGTTGGTTTTATTATATCAAAAAGGGGGAGATTGAAGAACTAATGTTTTGATATAATAATTGAAAAATGTGTTGGACTGGTTTAAAAAGAATTTAAAACACTTCCAAAGTCCAAACAACTTGAAATTATGTTTAGGGAAGTTTTTAAAAGAGTTTTACATGTTTTGACATTTTAATACTCCCACGTAATATTGACCACAATGGTCATAAACCCCATTGTTATTATATACTATAAAGATTTGATCACCAATTTTAATATAACAAAAGGGGGAGAAGTAAGTGAAAAATTAAGGGGGAGCTTTTTGTCAAAAACAATTTTTCAAAGAAGTTTTGTTATATCAAAAAGGGGGAGATTGTTGAGAAATATTTTGATATAACAATTATGTGAAAATTGTTTTAGGGACGTGTTTAAAGATTTCAAAAATAATTCAAAAGTCCTTAAAACGTGACAAAATGTTTTGAAAGAGTTCGATTGAATACCTATATCGAACTACTCTTTTAAAAGTCGAAAAATGCCCAAAATACATGTTTTTAGAGTAAAGTTTCGAAACCTTAACAAAGGTCTCGAAACTTGTCAGGGCAGTAGCCAAAAATTTGGAAACCTAGGCAAAGGTTTCGAAACCTCTACAAGGTTTCGAAACTTTGGCTCAAAGGTTTCGAAACCTTGTAAAGGTTTCGAAACTTTGGCCCTGTAACGGCTCCAAACGGCTATAAAACGGCTAGTTTTTTGAAAACCCTCTTAAGGTTTCGAAACCTCTCAAAGGTTTCGAAACTATTGTGCAGGAGAGCATTTAATGCTCAACTTAAATGGCTTCCAACGGCTCCGAAACATCCCCAACGGCCATAAACGGCTAGATACTCATTCCACACTATAAATACACCCCAAGGACACTTGAAGATAGTAAGAGATGATATCCAAGCTTCATGATCAAGAGAAATAGCGTTTAAGTCTTTATCTTCCTCATTTCTCTTGTAAATATTGTATAGAGAGTGTTTTGTTTTTCATTGTTCTTATTCTTTACACTCTTGTGAGCTCAACTCTCGTAAACACCCACCTTGTGAGGTATATTTGTTTACATCTTTCTACCCTTGTAAAAGGAGAGGTTCTAGTTTAGCCTTGAGAGAAAAACTAGAGTGGTTCTATCTTAGCCATTGAAAAGATAGGGTTGTAAGGTTACCCTTTGTCCTCAAAAGGAAGAATTCATTGTTGAGTGAATTGGGAAATCCTTAGTGGTGTGCTAAGGTAGTGGATGTAGACTCGGTTGAGTAGTCGAACCACTCTAAAATCATCGTGCAAAAATTGTCTACTATTTTCGGTTTTAGCCAATTCAACCACCAAGCTATTACAACCCTCCTTGACGGTTTCGGTGATCGATTCGAGCGTGCCTAAAAACCCAACATATATAAATAATAAATTAATATATAAATATTTCAAATATGTTTAGGAAATTTATATTAAAAATAATTTTTACAAATCTAATTAATATTTATTAGATACAAAATATTAATAACTGGTAAATTATTCAAACAAGTATTAAATATAATCATGTCCTTATATGTCATTTTGCTTGTTTAAATAATCAAACAGCTATCAGCTATCAGTTAATTTTACCAAACACATTTATACAATCAGCTAATACAATCCGCTAGTCAAATCAGCTAATACAATCAGCTATCAGCTATCAGCTAATGTAATCCGCTATCAGCTATCAGCTATCCGCTAATTGCCAAACAGGGCCATTATATAAATTTTAAGTTATAAGTTTATATATATATATACATTATAGGTTTTAGGGGCCCATTTAAAATAAATGGGTGGTGGGATAAGAGCCCAAAGCCACAAGGCCCAAACTATTACTAATTATTATTTATTATTATTTATTATATTATAAATACATTATATAAATTATATGTTATAAGTTTATATATATATATATATATATATATATATATTATATTTATACATTATAGGTTTTAGGGGACCATCTAAAATAAATAGGTGGTGGGATATGAGCCCAAAGGCCCAAAGTCCAAACTATTACTAATTATTATTTATAATAATTATTATATTATAAATACATTATATAAATTATAAGTTTATATATATATATATATATTTATACATAATATATATTATGTTAAACATAATACTAACTTTTATTTTGTATTTATTTTAATTTTATGAACATAATAAAGTTAACATAATATATATTATATAATAAAGCATAATAAGTTTAATATATTATATTATCTATATATTACTAATATATTATATACTTAGTAAAAAGTATAACAAATCTTTTAAGTATATAATTTTATTATACATAATTTATATTTTTATACTTAAACAAATTTCTAAGTATATAATTTTATTATACATAATGTAGTTACAAATTAAGACAAATTTCTAAGTATAATGGAAGATAAAAAAAATTTAAGTAATGAAATTAACATAATCTACTAAAAAATTATTAAGTTTATAATGAACAGTTTACACTTTAAATTATTTAACATTTTTAGCCAGGTCTACATTAGTTTAGGTCAACAACAGTTCAGGTTCAAAACAGGTCGGGTCCATTAACAGGTCGGGTTCAAAACAGGTCGGGTTCAAAACAGGTCGGGTAAAATCGGATCTCAGGTCGATTTAGTCGGATAATATCAGGTAATTTGCCAGGTCAGTCTCGGGTTCGGGTTCGTTTCAGTCGGATGCATGTCGGGTTTCAGGTCAAAATTAACAGGTCAGATTCGGGTTCGGGTCGTTTTCAGTCGGACGCAGATCGGGTTCGGTTGCTACAGTAACATGTTCAACTCGGGTTCGGGTCAACAACAGTCAGTTACAGTTCGGGTTCGGATCATCGAATTCTCGGGTCAAATCAGGTTCTGACTCGAGCAGGTTTCAGGCAAGTTTTCAGGTCCTGACTTGTTTTTACAACCCTAATCAAAACCTATAACTTTTTAAGTTGTAAGTGAAACATATACCTACCTAGTTTTGGAACTCATATTCAAGTTTCGAAACGAGAAACGAGGTAGTAGACAATGCAAGTTAAAATGTTACAACAACCTGTAATAATTTAGGTTTGATATATATAGTATCGGCAATTGATTACATGTTTCAAAACTTTTTAAAATTTAAATCTTTTTCAAACGCCATGTTTGGAACACTCCAACGATAATATTTTAGGGTTAATTTCTAATAGTGAAGAGACACTTTTTTGGGAACCACAACTCTTTGAACATTTAAAACTCTTGTTGAACCGTCATTTTTTAGAGCCTGTTTTTTGTTGCTTTTAGAAACCCAAAAGTACTTAAAAAATGCTTTTAGTTAAGGGTAAACTATACCGTTGACCACCAATCTTTAGGTAAAGTATTAAAATGACCACCTTAAAAAAATCGCGTCGATTGACTACCCAAACTATTAAAATGGGATCAATGTGACCACCAGCCGTTAATGGGCTAACGGAAGTTGACGTGGCAGTTAAAAAATTAAAGGTATAATCACACATTTGGTCCTTATTATTTACACATTCTTTCAATTTAGTCCTAATTTTAAACTAATAAAATAAATTAATTATTTATTTAGATAGTGACACGTGTCAACACCTGTTTAAAGGAGAAAAAACAATTTTGAGCAATTTGCTTGCCAAGGGAATCGAACCAAGGCAATAAGGGAAAATTAGCAACATCATAACCACTACGCCAAACCCAATCCATTGTTTAAAATTACTTCATCAGATATATATTGCTTATTGTTTTTACATTTATTCTTTTAATTCAACATGTATAATCATCGAACTAATTTCACATACATAATACTAAATGGTAAACCATAAACCCTAAACCCTAAAACTAAATGTTAAACCCTAAACCCTAAACCTCAAAACTAAATGTTAAACCCTAAACCCAAAAAATTGAATACTAAACTTCAAACCCCAGACCCTAAATTCTAAACTCTAATTTCGCGATCATCGAATTTATTTCACATAATAACCCTAAACCTTAAATTCAAAATGTTAAACCCTAGACCCTAAACTCTAATTTCACAATCATCGAATTTATTTCACATAATAACCCTAAACCTTAAATTCTAAATGCTAAACCCCAAACACTAAATACTAAAACTTAATATTTAGGGTTTGGGCTTTAGCATTTAGGGTTTGGAGTTTAAGTTTAGCATTTAGGTTATTTATATGAAATTAATTTGATAATTATATATATGAAATTAGTGTTTAGGGTTTGGGGTTTAGGGATATATATGTGAAATTAATTCGATGATTATACATGTTGAATTAAAAGAATAAATGTAAAAACAATAAGCAATATATATCTGATGGAGTAATTTCAAACAATGGATTGGGTTTGGTGCAATGGTTATGTTGCTGCCAATTTTCCCTTGCTGCCTTGGTTCAATTCTGCCTGGGTTCAATTCCCTTGGCAAGCAAATTACTCAAAATTGTTTTTTCTCCTTTAAACAGGTGTTGACACGTGTCACTATCTAAATAAATAATTAATTTATTTTATTAGATTAAAATTAGGACTAAATTGAAAGAATGTGTAAATAGTAAGGACCAAATATGTGATTATACCTTTAATTTTTTAACCGCCACGTCACCTTCCGTTAGCCCATTAACGGCTGGTGGTCACATTGATCCCATTTTAATAGTTTGGGTAGTCAATCGACGCGATTTTTTTAAGGTGGTCATTTTAATACTTTACCTAAAGATTGGTGGTCAACGATATAGTTTACCATCGCCTTTAGTTAAAATAGGTTGTTTTTGGTTGCTTTTAAAACTAGCTTTTCTACCCAAACCAAAAAGCTAGCTTTTATAGCTTCTTGGGTAGAAAAACTAGTTTGAAAATAAAATTATTTTTTTACCCTTGTTATTTAATTATAATTTATTGTTAAAATAATGTTTATGCATACATAATTGTAAAATAATATATATTTTATAATATTTATATTGAGAATAAAATTGTTTTATTTGTAATTTATTTGTAATTTATTATTAATTTGTAAGTGGTATGTCCATATATAATCTACAAAGTACTTTATATTTTCAAATTAAATTTTTTCAAAAAATAAAATTTTTATTATAATTGAAATCGATTTATTTCATATATCATAACATTAACTAATTTGAACATCACCCAAGTTTTTTTTTTACTTTTTAATATCATGTCTAAAATAGACATTTTATTTCCTCAATATCACTTTTTGACATCAATGACAAACACTAACCAACTTTTCAAAACTACTTTTCAACATCTAGTTTGAAAATCACTTTTTTTCACCACACTTTTTAAAAGCAACCACAAACTAAGCCTTAAACGCTTAAAAAGTTACCAAATCATTTAACATGTTAGGTTTGGTTAGTATCATATGTTTCGGAACTGGCAAATAAAGTTTCAAAACTGATAGTAAAAATACACTTTTTGAGAACCGTAACTTTTTAAACATTTAAAACTCTTATTGAACCGCCATTTTTTTAAACACTTAAAAAGTTACCAAATCATTTAACATGTTATGTTTGGTATCATACGTTTCGAAACTGGTACAAAAAGTTTAGAAACTGATAGTAAAAATACACTTTTTGAAAACCGTAACTTTTTGAACATTTAAAACTCTTGTCGAACCGCCATTTTTTAAACACTTGCAAAGTTACGAAATCCTTTTAACATGTTAGGTTTGGTATCATATGTTTTGGAAACATTTCCTTCAGCAACTTAAATCATTTAAAATTCGCAATTGTAAGCACATGTTTATAATGTATGTTGCTATTATAAAGTATGACACGAAATTAAGTGACTAATTATGTTACACGTGTTATAGGTATTAAATTGTCGTTGAATTTAAAATGTAGATATCATAAGTTATATTTGTAACTCAATGAAGGGTAGAGTTGTAGATATTAATAAACTATTTTTTAATTCAGTTTATATGAAGGGATATTGGTCCCCAAGATATACGTTAACTTACATATTTTTTATTCCCGTCAAATAGTTGTGTGGCAAGAGGTAACACATCATCTTAGAAGATCAAACCCTCTCTTAAAAAATTTCATCTATAGATTCATATATGCTTCCGTAAATCTAATATTTGTTCTTGATGACTTGACATGTATAAATTTTGGGTTTATATTCATATCGAATATATTTTGATTCTAACATGAACAACAATCAAATTCAAAGGAAGACATTGATCGAGTTTCAGTGGGGGATACATACTTTTTCTTTAGAAATTGGGACCCACACAATAAATACCAAGTACTAGTATTTATGGTTTAGGACCCCATTGCAAATCGAGGCGTAGGAATGGAAGAGAAGAGAATGGGATCATGGACCACGAGCAGGGACCAAACAGAAGCAAGATGGCGTATGGTCATCCGGTATCATCCCTCCACCCTTGCTTGTATTAATGGCTTCTAGCATTCTCACTACCTCATCCATCTCCGGACGTTTCTTCGGATTCGCGTCCCAGCATTTCCGCATGATGCTTGCTAAAGAATTCGGGCAGCACCGAGGGATTTCTGGTCGTAAATTCTGCCAATAGATTCGATCATCACACGTAGAGTAACAGACATACACAATGATTTCGATTCTTTCTTTTATCCTGTCGAAGCTATTTACGAAACCAACCTGTCGAGCAACAGCGGATGAGACGTCGACGAAGCTAAGATCTGGATAAGGCATGTCACAGCAATAAATTTCCCACAAACAGATGCCAAAGCTGTAGACATCACATGTCCGGTTGTAGGGCTTGCCATCAATAACCTACAAAACGATTGTGTTAGCTTTGGGGTTCAACATGGAAAACAAAATCATTTATGAAGATACCTCTGGGGCCATGTATCCAAGAGTACCGGTTTCACCGGTCATGTCCCTAGGATTCTGAGCTTCAACACGAGCAACACCAAAATCGGCGATCTTGAGATTTCTGTGAGCATCAAGTAACATGTTCTCTGTTTTGACATCACGATGTACAATTTTCTTGGAGTGTAGGTAGCTCAAACTGCAATACGGAAAAAGAAAGAATCATTGTCGTTAGAAATCATTTTATTTACGGATTCTTCGAACCGAGTATGAGAGGCACCCATTTACCCTCTGGAGAGGTCGAGAGCGAGTTTGATGACAACCTTGTAGGCGAGTTTCTGTCGCCTGTTTCTTATCAAGTATTGTTTCAATGTGCCGCCGGGGACATACTCCACCACAACACAGCATGCTCTAGAGTGCCAGGAGTCGTGACCGTCGGCTGATGTATTATTTGATGGAATCCTAAGGTTTGAAGTTCCCATTGAGGCCCCCACAAACTATACCAATTTAAAAGACATAAGGTTAAGTATGTACTTAACATTTAATTGGATAATCAATTTAGCCTCGGCTTTTTTTTTTTACATTTCATTTCAAGTTAAAACAGTCTTTGTGAATGAAAAAAATAATTTTATATTTTATATAATTCTATAAAATTATTTTGACTATATGTAATTCTATCAAGTTAGTACATTTGTTTATATAACATTGCTATAATAATGTGCGTTGTCAAGTATGTTTGTCATATCATTTCAAGTCATTAACTGTTAGTTGACAAATAATTTTCATTCACATATGAATCATTTTAACCTATAATGAAATACTGGATGTTAATACGCTCCAAAAGAAGAATATAGGCCAGAATGATTATTAAGTAAAACGTTAGAGACATTTTTATTTTTGATATTATACTGATTAAAAAAAACATATGTTACGAGTAACATCATTCATCCAACAAGTATACATTTGGAAGAAGAATAATAAGAATTGAACCTTTGTAACATTAGGATGGTCGAGCTTTTGCCAAACGGCAACCTCTTGCCGGAACGATGCTCGAAGGGTGGCGACTGCAGCAGTACTGTAACTACCACCTTCGCCCCAGTCCAGCAGCTTAACTGCAACATCTTGATTATCGTAAGTGCCTCGATACACGGTGCCATAGGTACCGTGAGCCACAACGTGGCGTAAATCCAGTTTACCCAAATCGATCTCCCACTCCTCGGCGGGTCTTTGGTTATCGGCGTTTCGAGACCAGACCCGGCTGAGGTGCTTCTCCAGCTGAATGTCTAAGCTTTTCAAGTCAATCTTATCGGCTCTAAATATCATATCTTTGCAACTCATACTTCTCTCTGGTTTCTTTGCTGTCTTCACACCATCACCTTCCTCTCCACTTCTCATTTCCATACTCAACACCAACCACAAATATACCAATATCCAACTTAAACCTATGTTTCTTAATAAAATAAATTATATATATTCCAGTTGAAATAAAATTATCTTATATGACCTTATAATCCAAAATTTATGATTTTGGATTCTTTTATTAAAAAGAAGAAGAAGAAGAAACAAATTGGTTTTTTTATTTGGACACGAAGTAAAACCAAAAGTTTTCTCCTGTAACAAACATTTATTTTAAACAATAACAGATAAGAACAAAAACCAAAAAAAAAAAAATCAAAACAATGACCAAATTCATGCCATTAGCTGAAGAACTCAGAAAGTGAAAAGCAGTCGACTGAAACCCATATAATCGAAAACCCAGAAAAATAATGGGTATCTGAAGAGGTATATAGACGAAAAGCTGGAGTTTTGAATTAAATCTGTAAAACGGAATAAGAGAAGAGAAGGTCGGTGGTGGTGTGTTTGAATTCTTTTAAGAATTAAAGATGAAAAACAGAAAGAGGAGAAATGGGTTAAAAACGGATTGGATGTTGTAAGGAGGAGATTAATAAAAGGAATCAAGTAGCAAAGGGAAAACTAAGGGATAATATTTTTTTGTACTTATGTTCTGTTCCCCCAACAAACTACAACAATTATGTTTTGTTTTCTGTCCTTTTAAAATTAGTTACAACTCACTGTTTTTAGAATTTTGCCAAACAAGTTATAACTTGGATATTTTTCTTAGATTAAAAGAACATAAAATTATCTTTAAAATTGTTTTTTGCTATGTATTTTTTAGGATAATTTAACACTAATTTAGTAATTGAATATTATATGAGTTATATTTTGATACATAAGATGTGTGAATAAATTAGGGTAAATTGCACAGGTGACCACAAACTATAGGGTCGTTCCTATTTTGACCACCCAACTAAGAAACTCGTCAAGCAGACAATTGAAATTTTAAAGTGGTCCTCTTTTTACTACAGTCCTTTAAAATTTAACGGAGGAAGTGACGTGACAGTTAACTGAAATTTGTATAATTCTACATTTAGTCCCTATTAGTTAAATAATATATCAACTTAGTCTTAATTTTAATTTAATTAAATAAAACCAAGTTGGTCCTAATTTAATTAAATATATCAATTATTTTCATACTTTTTTGAGTTCAACAAGTTGCAAACCCCATTACTGTTGGCGCAAAGCTTCAACGACCGACCGACTATCTCACCGTCGAGAACCTTCGTCTGACCTAGAGCTTCAACAACTGTTGGTGCAAAGCTAGCCAACCTCTCCCCGAAACATTTTCTCCCTCTTTCATTCCATCATTTTAACTTGGATTATCAAAAACAATCCATAAACCTCTCCCACCACCCCTTTCTCAATCTCCTCCGACGTCGGTGGCTTTCACGGGTTGCCATGACTGTCGAAAATCGAAACGGTTCTTCCAGTCCTTTCTTTTTTTCAGCTCTTCAATTCATATTTCTCAAAACATATCTTAAAACCTGTTGCACGTAATAAGTGTTTCGCAATTGGTGCAAGTGTACACTTCGCAAGTTATAGTATAGAAAGATATCGTCTCCACAGGGATTGGTGCTACTTAAGGAATTTAACTTCTCGCACTGTAAAATAAAAACATAAATTGTTGATTGTAGGAGTTCTAACTAACAAGTAAAATGAAATGGCAATAAAATAAAAAGAAGATGTAATCAAGTAAGAGAGAATAGGCTGGTTATCGTGAGTCGTGGTATGATAATTGAATGGATTGTCTTGGTAATTGAGTGCAAGAGCAACTTAATTGCCTCAGCAACTAGTAACGATCGAATTGTCTGGGCAACTAGTATAGTGATTGCCTGGGCAACTGGTATAGTGATTGCCTGGGCAACTGATGAAGCGATTGCATAGGCAACTGGGTGATAGCCTTCAAGGTTCGGCGAAACGTTCTTCAATGGTTTCTCCTTATCCCTAACTCGAAACATTAGCTGTCCTTCAAGGTAAACAACATAGAGCCTTCAAGGTGCATGCCTTGATAATACATCTCTGCGTGAATCAAGGGTGGACAACAAATGATCTTGCGCTTCTTTTAGCCGTTGAAATTCACAACTTATCCCTAAGTTGAATTAGTCTTCACCATTGATTGATTGAATAAAGACCATGTTCATTCGTTTCTTAAACCTAATTCTCCCGATATTAGATAAATGGATGAATTCACAAGATCCTCTCCCAACTCACTCGCAAATAAATTTAAGAACCAAGAATGAACAAACCTTGAATTAAAATTGCAAACTCAAATACCTAAAAAAAACCCAATCATTCTCACAACCATTCAACACAATAACCCTAGCCAAATAAAGTTTAGTTCATGGATGGGTGCAAAAGAAACTCAAAATAAAAAATCCCTAGCATGAATCTAATCGAACAAGAAGGAAAAATATGATTATATCAAGCAACAGCCTTCTCTCATTTTTCTCTCCAACCGAACATGCCCTCAAGTGGGTGGCTCGGCCTTCTTTATATAGGAGATGGCTAGGTCAAAGTCTTTCTTGAGGAGAAAGTTATGTTGAAATTAAATAGCATTAAAGAGATGAATCTCTTTTATTTATTTATCTTCCAAAAACTCCTCCTATTTTCATGGAACTTTAATCTTCCTTTGACCTCTTCTTGGAACTCCAACTCCTTTAAGATTTCTCCTTACTTCACGCCATGTAGGGTTTACCCAATCATCAAAGTCTGACCGCCATATCAGCTTATCCTTAACTATCGGTGATTTCCTCGGCAACAAGTTTGGCATGTCCTTCCTGAATTGCCTCGGCAATTTCCAGCTTTCCCGGGCAATAAATCCTGCATACATAAAACAGCCTCCAGCTGTAATACCTCAAATGAAAAGTTTAGGGGCAAAAGTGTAAACTCGGGAAAATTTCAAGGACTAAATTGTAATTTTTAAATTATGTATTTTAGTCCCGTAAATGAATAGTTTACCTCCCAAGAATGACATTTTTGTGTTACTCGGATTTTTGGTACGAAATTCGTATTAAAAGCTATAAGGAGTTAAATTTGAGGAAAAATCTAGATAATCGGATTGAATCGAATAATTTGAGATATTCTGTCAGAAATATCAAGCAAGGTTAATAATGTCTTTTCCATGTTTTATATTAAGAGAATTTAACATGGACCATTGGATTGAAGTAGATTTTTCATGTTAAATATGAACCGTTGGATGAAAAATGGCAAGATTGTGATTTTAGAAGATTACAAGGGCAAAGTCAGTAACTACTAACTAGTTAGTATAATTTTGACCCTTTGATGAATAATTTAACATGTGGCGTGATAATGAACATTGGTTTTCAAGGGCAAAATGGTCATTTGACTATTATGGAGATTTTTATTTAAAATCTCATTAAATACATGATAAATGACCAAATGGAATGAAAAAGGAAAATTCAAGATTTTCTTCATCTTTCTCCCCTATTGCCGTGAACTTCATACAAGGTAAGGAAAAATTTTCCTTTTGATTTTCAAGCCATTTCAATTGGAATTTGGATGAAAGTATGAAATACAAAATTTATCTACATGAAATTCTCTATAATTTGGTATTAATTGTTCATGCTTTCCATGCTTTAATCTTGATTTCTCAAATTTGGTGGATGAAGAGGATGTTGGAATTTCATGTATAAAGGCTTATTCAAGCTGGAAATGAGGTTGTGATGTTATTCCTCCTATTCTTAAAGTGATGAAAATCTTATGGTATTGGGACTATTCGACAATATAGAGAAATTGAGGGAAAATATTGTAAAAATTATTTTAGAGGTGGAAATAGTTATAATGATGTTCTATATGCTTAATTATGCAATTGAAGGATAATTTAGAGTGTTAGAATGGTTAAAGGGTGATAAAGATTAGAATTATGAAATCTGCCCAGAATTTTAGATTTTCGGCAGTGAGTTAGGAAATTCACCAACGGCTATATTTATGATGGCAACAACTCCAACGGATAGAATTGAATGAGAAGGTATAAAATTGAGTTCTAAAAGCATCAGAAACAACTATTGAGCCTCAAAGAAAAAATCCAACATCAAATTCAAGCTCTAGAGCAAAATTTTCATATTCTTTGTAAAACCCCAATTGTGGTTCATTGTAATTCCTATCTTTTTTATTAAATTGGGTTGAGTGCTTGTGAATTGGGCAACATTTGTATTGTGAGATACTTTTCTTTTGCCTTAATCTTCTTTGTAACCCTGTAAGAGGGTTTGGTCAATTTTGGGTAGAAAATTTATCGCTTGTGTAAAGGTTTCCTACTGAGCCTAGAAAAAGGGAAGATCATCTAGTGGAGTTGTTGGAAAATCCTTAGTGGGAGATAAGGTAGTAGATGTAGAGTTCAATTAGAACTTGAACCACTCTAAGTGCCTTGTATTGTGATTTTTATTTTACCACTTCACTACCAAACTTTCTAAAAATCCAATTCCCCCCCTCTTGGCTTAAATCGATTCAACGATCCACTCAACAATTGGTATTAAAGCTTACCTCTTTTGAAGGATTAACAACCACAAGAGGAGTTCCTAAGAGAGCGTCATGAAGTTCAAAGACAAGCCATGACATTTACTTCAACCTCCAACCTTTACGAGTCACAATCCACCACTAAACCACCTATCTTCAATAGGGACAACTACCCATATTAGAAGAATTGGATGCGTCTCTTCATCAAGTCCACAGATTATATGGTTTGGGATGTAGTGGAAGAAGGTTCTTACATTCCGGTTAAAAGAAACGATGAAGGAAGACTAGTCCCGAAGGTAAATTCGGAGATGACCGAGGAAGATAGATGAAGAATGCAAGTCAACGAAAAAGCTCTACACATTATATTTTGTACACTTGGTCTGGATATCTACTCGAAGGTTTCATCTATCGAAAGTGCGAAAGAAGTGTAGGACACTTTAGAGACGACTTATGAAGGTACTAGCGACGTGAAGGAGACGAAGATCGAGTTGTTAAATTTGAGCTATGAAAATTTAAAGATGGACCCCGATGAGAGCGTCTCAAAGATGTTTGATCGGTTTTTGATCATCGTCAATGTTCTTAAAGGATTCGGTGAAGTGATTCCCGAAGATAAGCTAGTAAGGAAGCTTCTATACTCTCTCCCGGAGTCTTAGGATGGTAAAAGAACGGTCATCATTGAAGCTAACAATTTGAAGACTTTGAAGCTTGATGAGCTCGTTGGTTCTCTTCTTACACATGAGATCATGAAGCAAGGAAGAGAAGAAGAAAAGAAGAAGGAAGAGAGAAGAATAGAGAAGCATGAGGTGGAAAAGAAGAAAAAACTAGGAGTTGCTCTCAAAGCCTCTCTACAATAGGAGAGCTCTTCTAGTGAGGAGGAAGACTTTGAGGAGTTGGCTATGATAGCCAAACGATTCTCACAGTTCATGAAGTCCAACTGAGGGAGAAAATTTCAAAGAAAGATGGACTTCAAGAACAAAGGCAAAGAAGAAGAAAGGGATCCGATCATTTGCTTTGAGTGCAAGAAGCCGGGTCACATACGTTTCGATTGCCCTCAACTCAAGAAGAAGGGCTTTGAGGAGAAGAAGAAGCTCAAAGCTAAGCTTGCTACTTCGAGTGATGAGGAGTCATCCGAGGATGAGGAACATGAAGTGGCCAACCTTTGCCTCATGGCTTTTGAGGAGGATTTGATGGTAACCTCTAACTCATCTTGCTTTGATTTTACACTTGATTAATTGCATGATGCATACGATGAGTTACAAGAGGTATATGATGAGTTAGTAGAGAAATATAAGGAGTCTGTTTTGAAAAATAAAAAGGTCATTTCGGATTTGAAAGCTCAAAATGATTCACTCTCTAAACCTAACTCGTATTTTGAAAAAAAAGTTTTTAAGTTTACAAGATGATTTAAAATTCTTTGAACAAGAAAATATTGATTTAAATAATCATCTTTCTCATTGTAATGATGAACACCAAAAATTGGTGAATGAGCTAAATGAGCTCAAAAATTCTTTCAAAAATATTGGTTCTTCAAGGGTTGAAAAAGGTGAATCTTCAAAAACCAACTTTGTAAAAAGAAAGAATTTTAACAACAAACAAAGTGGCTCCAATAGACATAATAGAACTAAAAGAATCAGAAGTGTATGGGTTCCTAAGGAACTTGTAAAATCTAATAAAATTATTGTCATGTCACCTTGGATTCCTAAGGGAACCAAGCTTTTGGGAGCTAACACTCATGGACCCAAAATGATTTGGGTACCAAAAATAAAAGCTTAATCTCTTTGTTTGTAGGGGGAGCATTGCTACAAGGCCAAAGCACAAAGTCAAAAGTCATGGTACCTTGATAGTGGATGCTCGAGGCACATGACCGGATACAAGAGTCGATTAATGAAATTAAAGCTAAAAGGTGGAGGAGTAGTAACATTTGGTGACAACTCTAAAGGCCAAATTGAGGGTATTGGATCCATAGGTAATCACTCTTCTATACTTATTGAAAATGTTTTGTATGTTAATGGTCTAAAACATAATTTGTTGAGCATAAGTCAACTTTGTGATAAAGGGTTTAATGTCATGTTTGATGTAAATGGATGTAGAATAGTTGACATTAAATCTAGTAAAACAATGCTCATTGGTCATCGCATAGGCAATATATATATATATATATATATTGTGCATCTAGATGACATTCATAAATCCCATGCATGCTTAGTTGCACAAAATGAAATGATGCGTGGTTATGGCATAAGAAACTAGAACATGCTATCATTAGTGTTTTGGAAAAAATAGTTTCCCTTAATCTAGTTCGAGGCCTACCCTAAGCTCAAGTTCTCATTAGATAAAATTTGTGATGCATGTGCTAAAGGTAAACAACATAGAGCCTCTTTTAAGTCCATTAATGATGTTTCTACAAGTAGGTGTTTCCAATTGATCTATATGGATCTCTTTGGGCCAATTAGGACTACTAGATTGGGTGGAAAATCATATGCTTTTGTGCTTGTTGATTATTACTCTAGATATACTTGGGTTCTCTTTTTAAGCACCAAGGATGAGGCTTTAGAAAACTTTATCATAATTTCTAAAATAACCCAAAATGATCTTGAACTTAAAATTTCACGTATTAGAAGTGATCATAGAACCGAATTTCAAAATATGGGTTTTGATGAGTTTTGTAATGAAAATGGGATTAGCCATAATTTTTCAGCTCCTCAAACTCCTCAACAAAACAGGGTAGTTAAGAGGGAAAATAGAACTTTAGAAGAAATAGTTAGGACTGTGCTTTGTGAAAATAATTTACCTAAGTATTTTTGGGTGGAAGCCACTAACACCGTTTGCTATATTATAAATTGAGTAATGATTAGGCTTATTTTAAAGAAAACACCTTATGAGATTTTAAAATCTAAAAAGCCTAACATTAGCTATTTTCATCCTTTTGGTTGCAAGTGTTTTGCTTCAAATAATGGAAAAGATAATTTAGGTAAATTTGATGCAAAAAGTGATGAAGATATTTTTCTAGGTTACTCTTTAAACTCTAAAGCCTATCGTGTGTTTAACAAAAGAACTTTAGTTGTAGAGGAATCTATTAATGTGGTTTTTTATGATAACCTCATTCCGAGGAAGGATTCTTGTGATGATGATGATGTAGGGATCATTGAAGCCAATGATGGTGGAGAATCATCAAAGGTGAATAAGATTCCAACCAAAGAGGAAGAAGCACAAGAACCACCTCTAGAATCATTGCAAGACATGTCTCTTGAGGAAAAGGAAGTGAGCTACCCAAGGGAGTACAACTATGTCAAGGGAGGTGAGATCTTGGGTGATTCATCCAAGGGGGTAACTACTCGCTCTTCTCTTAAAATGCTTAATCATGTTGCATTTATCTCATGCATTGAGCCTAATAATGTTAAAGAATCATTAAAAGATGACTTTTGGATTATGGTCATGCAAGACGAGTTAAATCAATTTGAGAGAAGTAAAATATGGACATTAGTTGATAGGCCTAGATATAAATCTACTATAGGAAATAAATGGGTCTTTAGAAACAAACTAGATGAGAGTAGTAACATAGTGAGAAACAAGGCTAGGCTTGTTGCTCAAGGTTACACTCAAGAAGAGGGAATTGATTTTGATGAAACCTATGCTCCCGTAGCTAGAATGGAAGCAATTAGGATGCTACTTGCATTTGCATGTTATCATGATTTCAAGATTTTTCAAATGGATGTCAAAAGTGTGTTTTTAAATGGTTTTATAAACGAAGAAGTGTATGTGGAACAACCACCGGATTTTGAAGATCCTATTTTTCCAAACCATGTCTTTAAATTGTTAAAAGCTTTATATGGTTTAAAACAAACTCCTAGAGCTTGGTATGAAAGACTTTCAAGTTTTCTAGTTGGAAAAGGTTTTGAGAAAGGAAAGGTGGAAACAACACTTTTTTATTAAAAACAATGGAAAAGATATCTTAGTAGTTCAAATTTATGTTGATGATATTATATTTGGTTCTACTAATGAATTGCTTTGTAAAGATTTTTCTAAGTTGATGCAAGGTGAATTTGAAATGAGCATGATGGGGGAGCTCTCATTCTTTTTGGGACTCCAAATCAAACAAGTGAAGGATGGCATCTTCATCAATCAAGCTAAGTACATCAAGGATATGCTCAAGAAGTTTGGCTTGGCGCAAGCAAAGCCTCAAGCTACACCAATGAGCTCTTCCGCAAAGCTTGACAAATATGAAGAAGGTAAGTGTGTTGACTCTAAGCTTTATCGCTCTATGATTGGTTCTTTGCTTTACCTTACCGCAAGTAGACCGGATATATTTTTTAGTGTTTGCTTGTGTGCTAGGTTCCAAGCTAGTCCTAGAGAGTCTCACCTTATAGCCATTAAAAGGATCTTTAGGCACCTTAGAGATACTCATTGTTTAGGTCTTTGGTACCCTAGAGACTCAACCTTTAACCTTCATGCTTATTCGGATGCGGATTACAGGGGTTGCAAAATAGATAGGAAAAGTACTTCCGGCACTTGCCAATTTCTAGGTAGTATGCTCATATCTTGGTTCTCTAAGAAACAAAATAGTGTAGCTTTATCTACCACCAAAGCTGAGTACATATCCTTAGGGAGTTGTTGTGCTCAAGTCCTTTGGATTAAACAACAACTCTTAGACTATGGAATTAAGATAGACACCATACCCCTTAAGTGTGATAACACTAGAGCTATATGTCTTACCAAAAATCCCATCCAACACTCTAGAACCAAACACATAGAAATAAAGCATCATTTCATTAGATATCATGTCCTTAAGGAAGACTTTGTTTTAGAGTATGTAGACACCTTAAATCAATTAGCAAACATCTTTACCAAACCTCTAGATAAGGAGCGTTTTTGGTCTCTTAAGAGAGAGTTAGATCTAACTAGCCTATCTTGACCTTTTAGGACCTTTTGTGCTTAAATTTGCTTGATTTCTTGTAAAATGACATGCTTATGTGTTTTTGATCCTAATTTCATCCATGCTTATAGTTAGGGGGAGTATGTTTGTTTTTTGATATGTTTTACTTGCTCATTCATATCATTTATGTATCTAGGATCCATTAAAAGTCAATTTTTCTGCATTTTAGAGCCTCATCACACTTCCAGGCCTAGGTGTATCGAAACGGGTCACCATGTTTCGATACGGGTGCCTTAAAAGAACACAAGTAGACCAAGGCATTTCGAAACGCCCAAAAGGGTTTCGAAACGATTTGGTTCTGCTAAGACATGTATCGAAACGACCTTGATGTGTTTCGATACGTGCAATCTCTTGGGCTTCGATACGGTCAACACTGTATCGAAACAGTCATATGCTTTCGAAACGTTCGTAGACGTTTCGGTATGCCTGTTTCGAAACGCGTATCCAGAAAGCTTATTTTAAAGGGTTTTAAATGCTCAAGTTCACTTTTTTATCAAACTATTAAAAACCCTAAAAACCCAAAATCATTTTTCCTCTATAAAAACCCTCCAAACCTCATTGTTTTCATCAAATCTTGAGGGCTTTTACTCCTAAACGAAAATCTAAGCAAGCTTCAACAATTTTGTGCAATTTCTTCCATCAATTCTTCCAAAATCTCTCTTTTAAGGTATTTTCTATCTTTTTCTTTTGATTTCGTTCAAATCTTAGGCTAGAAAATTATAGTTTTGTATAGAATATATGTTATATATCATGGGTTTTCAAAAACTTGTAAAAAATTTCAAAATCTCAAATTTTTTATTTGAATATATTTTATTTTAATTGTATTTTTAACACAGTTTTTCAAAATTGTTTTCTTCAAAAAAAAATTATATATGTATATACTTTCAAAGTGGTTTTAAAACCTTAATGAGATTTTTATTGGATTGAATTAGGTTTTAAATGCATACACTCAAAATTTCTTGCTTGCTTTGGTTTTAGGTATTTTTAAATGGAAAACAAGAAACGAAAGACTCAAGGGGTGAAGGTTCGAGCCAAGACGACATCCATCCAAACCTTACCCTTCTCTTTTCAAAAATTAGGAATCAAGACTCTAGGAGTCGTTTCCAAATAATTCATGATACCCTTGTTCGAAGAGAACGAGTTGTAGATATAGATTTCCTTAATTCCGATCGGTTTCTCTTCCGATATCTACATCTCTTGCAAGAATGAAGTTTCTTATCCTTCTTGAGCATTCCTGACATCGTCTACAAGAACATGGTCTTGCTCTTTTACTCAAATGTCGTTCTCATCAACAATGAGGATCGTTCTGAGGTTATAGCTATTGACTCTTACCTTTTGGGCAAGAAGTTATGTGTTGATCCATCCGTCTTAGTGAATTTCCTTGGGCTTAAAAATGAAGGTATTGAGGATGAAAATCATTTTGGAGCTCATACCGGATCAGTTCTTACCTTAAATGCTCATGATCGTTTCCTACATTTGATGATCTCAGGGTTCATTCGCCCATCCGGAGGTAAATTTGCTCACATCCGCCAAGTCGATCACTTTTGGCTCGAGTGTTTTCGCCGAGCCCAATAACCGAACTTAGTGAAAAGCATGTTTGCCGAAATGGTCCATCAAGTGAAGATTCGTACAACTGACTCACTCACATCCTTCACTTATGGGACAGTGTTGAGCTACATATTTGTTAAACTTGGTCTAGATTGCTCATATGATTCTCCGGAACCCCAAAAGCAAAAGATTGGTGGATCTTCTCTTATGAGATCTGGGTTTCGTTACACTCTTGGACATTGGGTTCGTGTTGATAGGAGAGCTCAAACACCTCAAGATAAGCTCAACCTCAAGCTCCGGCTCCCGTTGTGGCTCCCAACAATGATGCTCTTATGACCTTCCTTACCGAGAGGTTTAACACGATGGACACGAACATGGCTTCGGGTTTTGGTGCTATCAACACTCGCTTGCAATCCTTGGAGGATCTTGTTTCCACTCTTGAGAATCAACAATCATCCATGGATCTCCCTTTCTCCACCTTCTATGGTGATTGGAGGCGTTTTCGCCAAGATCAAGCTAAGGACAAGGATGATTCTTTTGATGACATTGGCGACGATGATGGTGATGTGGCACCCTAGGATTCTTATTTCATATCATTATTATGTCATATTAGGATGAATTTTGCATCTATTTTTATGTTTTTATCTTTAAGACCTATGGTTTGAATATTTGTTTTTAGGGTTGAGCTTGAACTTAAATGCTTTGAATATTTATGTTTTTGATGTTGTTTCTTGAACTTAAATGCTATCTATGATATTATGTTGTTTGGTTTATTGTTTATGACTCCTTTATTCTTTTATTAGCCTTGCTTATCTACTTTGATCTAACAAAAAGGGGGAGAAGTAATCTAAGAGCCTAAAGTGTTTTTAAGTCGGTTTTGAGTTTCAAATGCTTGAATTTTAAATATTTTCAAAACTTTAAAACCTATCTAAAATTGAGGGGGAGTTAAAAACTTTTTCAAAGATTTCAAAACACTTAAAAATTTATAGTTGGTTTTGTTATATCAAAAAGGGGGAGATTGTAAAAATAATGAATTGATTTTGATATAACAAAGAATTTAAGGACAAAATTGAAAAAGATAAAATAAATTTTTAAGTCCTCAAAGCTTCCCAAAATCTCTAAGCAAATGGTCCAAGTCAAAAACCAATGTTTATGAAAATTTTTCTAAGTATTTTCCAAGTCAAAACAATGATTTTTGAGTCACCGTTTCGAAACGGCCCTTAGGCATTTTGAAACGTTTTGAAACTGTTAACATGTGTTTCGGAACAAGCCTTTTCGTTTCGATACGGATGAAGAACAACGAAACGGGTTGAACCATTTTGATACGGTAGTATCGAAACGACCTCAAACGTTTTGAAACAATTTTCAAACTTGGGTTAAAAAATATAACCATTGCAAATTTTATAACTAATTTTCAGAAAACGGTTAAGGTGTATCGAAACGTTTTAAGCAGTTTCGATACGGATTTTGGCAGAGGTAAAATGTTTCGAAACGGGCTCTTAGTGTATCGAAACGATCCTGTCCATTTCTATACGGTCTCTTAATTACACCTCAACGGCTATTTCTATTTTGGTCTGTTTCGAAATAGGTTCGAGTGTTTCGAAACGGGTAGTTGCAGAAGTGCATTTAATGTGGGAAGATTGCATCCCAACGACTATACTTATGATCGCAACAACCCCAATGGCTAGAATTTAATGAGAAGGTATAAAATTGAGTTCTAAAAACAGCAGTAACAACTATTGAGCCTCAAAGAAACAATCCAACATCAAATTCAAGCTCTAGAGCAAAATTTCCATATTCTTTGTAAAACCCCAATTGTGGTTCATTGTAATTCATATCTTTTTTATTCAATTGAGTTGAGTGCTTGTAAATTGGGCAACATTTTTATTGTGAGATACTTTTCTTTTGCCTTAATATTCTTTGTAACCTTGTGAGAGGGTTTGGTCAATTTTGGGTAGAAAATTGACCGCTTGTGTAAAGGTTTCCTCCTAAGCCTAGAAAAGGGGAAGATCAACTAATTGAGTTGTTGGAAAATCCTTAGTGGGAGCTAAGGTAGTGGATGTAGAGTTCAATTGGAACTTGAACCACTCTAAGTGCCTTGTCTTGTGATTTTTATTTTACCACTTCACTACCAAACTTTCTAAAAATCCAATTCACTCCTCTCCTCTTGGCTTAAATCGATTCAACGATCCAGTCAACAATGGTAATGATATTATTGCATATTTAGAAATGTGTAGTATTGTACTGTATATTTTATTATTGCCTCACTAAGTGTATACTTAGCGTGTGATGGTTTTCACGCGTAGGTAAATATCAGCGTTCGGAGTAAGAAGTTAAAAATGCATCGGAATCAAGAAGTATTTTTACAGTATCGGTAATGATATCCTTAAATATATTTTGCTATTACTAGTGAGCATGTATATATTAAGAACTAGTGGGTGTTAAGTTTAGTATTAATACGGTTTGCAATAATTTATAAATTTGTTTATATTATTAATATATGATGGATAATTATATTTATGAAAATGATTATTAATATTACTAGTTATTTATCGGGTAACCTAGAGAAAAAAAATTAAATAACTAACAATTAGATGTTTAAATTAGGCAGTTATATTATTTATATGTTAAAATTTACTATGTGACACTCTAGTCAGTATTAGAGTTTAAATACTGGTAAGAGTGTTATACCAGCAATATCTTTTTTCACCAAAACTAATCAAAACTTGAACTCAAGCATAACTATGAAGGAAACAATGTAAATATGCATAAATGACTAAAAATGCAACTAATAAGAATTTAAGTCTAAGAATAATATGACTAAAATTGATCACAAAATATAACTTTTGCACACTTAACAAAACCCATTAAAAAATAAAAACTCAAACTTAAAGCCATTTTTTATTTCTGAAGAAACCAACCAAACGGCTCACACGTCCATTCACCATATTTTCTTAAATCGAAAAAGGAGTTTCAGATATCTTAAATTCTATCTTAAAACTCCGATTTCTTTCTTATTGTTTTTATAGGATAAACTATACGAAATACCACTTAATTTTAGAATTTGATTTGATTATACAATTAAACTAAAAAATGATACTATCATACCATTGAATTTTAGTGAAAGGTTCGATTATCTTATTGAACTTTAATAAAATGTTCAATTATAATACTGAATTTTAGTAAAATGTTCGATTATACCATTGAACATTAATACAGGTTCAATTGTACTATTGAGTGATATGAACCTTAACCAAAACATCATTTTGGTATGGCTGCTTTGATGCCTCAGATAGCTCAAAATGGCCTAGTGGTACAATTGAACATTTTAAAGTTTAGTGGTATAATCAAACCTTTTACTAAAGTTCAGTGGTATAATGGTATCGTTTTTTAATTTAATACTAAAATCGAGTCAGATCATAAAGTTTAATAGTATTTCATGTAGTTTACCCTTTTTCTAATATTTTAGTCTCTCTTATGCCCTCGTAAAATCTGTATATCATTGTTTATCTTTTCGCAAAATTTCCCCTTCTGTTAAATTCAATCTCAGATTTTCAATTAATTACTGTGTGGTTGAGTTCTCTCTTCAGATTCAGAGTACAATTATGGGGGTTGATTTCAAACTGACTAGCTTCTTTTTCACCATTGTCATTTGATTGATAACACACAAAAAATGTGTTGTATTTTTTAGTTATATTAAAATTAGGACTAAATTAATATAATATGTAATTAATAGGGACCAAATACGTAATTGTATAAATTTTTGTTAACTGTCACGTCATCTCCTCTATTAAATTTTAACGGTTGGTGTTCAAAATAGGACCACTTTAAAAGTTCAATAGTCCGATTGACGAGTTTCTTAGTTAGGTGGTCAAAATAGGAACGACCCCATAGTTCGGTGGTCAAATGTGTATTTTACCCAATAAAATATCACAGAGCCCTTTTAAAATATAAATTCTAAATTACTAAACTTAAAACCCTAAACACTAACTCCTAACCCAAAACTTTAACATTTAATCCTAAATGCTAAACCCATAAACTCCAAACCTTAAATCTAACAAGTTTGTATAAACTAAAGTTTACACAGTTTTTGTATCAATGTTTTTTTCATATTATATTACAGGTATTAGTATATGTTAATATTTGATTTACTGATAGTGTACATTTTTACACAAGAATGACTATTTAAACACCTCAAAATAAAATTTAATTTTTTTAACCCTAAACCTCTAATTATAAACCATAACTCTTAAACTTTAAATCTTAAATTCTAATTTTAAATCATAAATTTAAAATTTTAAAACATAAATTCATAAGTCTTAAACCCTAAATTAAAATTTTAAACTCTAAATTAAATCCACTTATGAACAATAACTTTCACTATGAGTGCATAAAATATTTTCGCTTAATAATTTTTTTGGGAGAAAATTAATGGGCTGTGGAACTAAAGACAATGTGAAATATTGTGGAGTATTTAAAAACAAAATAAAGTAAATAAATAATAATTAAAATAATACAAAATAGGCGGCAACCCTAAACTAATTTCATTAAAACTTAAATTGTTATTTTGGGTTAAATGTACAATGGATCCTTGAATTTTTAAGAACTTATATGAAAATCCTAAAAAAATAATAGTGTATATTGGTACATGATATTAGTGGTGCACATCGATGGATGTCATTTGTTGTATACCCATCAATGTAATCATATATAAACTAGTTTTTTATCCCATGATGCATGCGATTATTGTACTTAATAATAAAATTTTATTAAATTAGTTTTAAAATCTTAGGAAAACAACTCTAGTGACCACCCAACTATTAACCGCGACCTGTTTTGACCACTCAACTAAAAAAATTCAAAATTTGACCATCCAGCTATTTGAATAGACCTATTTTGACCACCGGCCGTTAAAATCTAATGGAAGGTGACATGGTAGTTAAAGTAAAATTTGTATAATTACACTTTTAGTCCCTATTAATTACCTATTATATCAATTTGGTCCTAATTTTAATTTAATTAAATTAATCAACTAATCAAATAAGGACACGTGTCATCACCCGATTGGATGAATTTACTTTAATTTTTAATTTAATTTATTTAATATTATATATATTTATCACCACCTGGTTGAAGGAAAATTCAAGAGAAAAAAATATGGCCATGGTGGGGTTTGAATCCATGACCTCTAGTGGGAAAAAGCGAAGGCTTAACCACTACACCAACTACTCCTTAATAATGTAAATTGCAACATTCTATATATATCTTATAATGAAGTAAGTGCTAGGGAAAAAAGAAGAAAAAATATTTGAGAGGAGACTCGAACATGGGTCACATGAGATATATAAAACACGCATATCACTAAATCAAATATATTCGATTTAATTAAAATATGACATTGTTAAATATTCGATTTAAAATAAAATAAATTCGATTTAAAATATTCAAATATTTTTTATTTTTCATATTTAAATTAAATCATATATTTATTAAAATATTAAATATTCGATTTAAAAAATATTTGATTTAAAAGAAAATAAATTTGATTTAAAAAAGTATTCGAATATTTTAAAATTTTGATTTAATATTTTTAAATCAAATATTCGAATATTTTTTTTTAAATATTTGAATACTTTTTAAAATCAAATTTCTTTTCATTTAAATCGAATACTTTTTAAATTTAATATTTGATATGCATGTTTTTATATATCTCATGTGACCCATGTTCGAGTCTCCTCTCAAACATTTGTACTTATTTTTCCCCTAGCACTTACTTCATTATAAGATATATATATATATATATATATATATATATATATATATAGAATGGTGCAGTTTATATCACATCTTAGTAGTTGGCATACTGGTTAAGCCTTTTCTTTTCCCCTAAAGGTCACGGGTTTAAACCCCACCATGGCTATATTCTTTTCTCTTGAATTTTCCTTCAACCGGGTGGTGACACGTGTCACCACATGATTGGAGGAATATATATAATATTAAATAAATTAAATTAAAAATTAAAATAAATCCATCCAATCGGGTAATGACACGTGTCGTTATTTAATTAGTAGATTAATTTTATTTAATTAAATTAAAATTATGACCAAATTGATATAATATGTAATTAACAATGACTAAAAGTGTAATTATACAAATTTTACTTTAACTGTCATGTCATCTTTACGTTAGATTTTAACGGCTAATTGTCAAAATATGTTTATTTAAATAATTGGATGGTCAATTTTAAAATTTCTTAGTTGGGTGGTCAAAATAGGTCGCGGCCAATAGTTGGGTGGTCAATGGGATAGTTTTCCCTAAAATCTTTAATATGTAATAATCATGATTTTCGAATTAATGGATTAGTGTTGACTCGGATCTGAGATATTAGACCTTGGTCCATGTGTGACCTTAGGTGAGCCTTTTGGGATAATTAAAGAGCTAAGTTTGGGCCTTTAGGGCCATATGGGCTAGAATGTTCCTAGAGTAAGAAGACGAAGAAATAGAGACTATGTAACACCCCAATTTTTCGCCTAATTTGAAAATCTAAATTAGTGAAATCCCTAAATTAAAAACCCTAATAATTGGGGAATTTTAATTGGAAATTTAATTAAATTTCAGTGTTTAAAATGAGAATTTTCAGAATTTCAGTGACCATATTGCAAAGGTTGTAAAATTTAGGCGACGTTTCATAAACCTTAGAAAGTTTGGTGGCACGCATTGTGATTTACCCTTTTTGCGTGATTTAAAAGTCCGTTTTCTTCTCATTTCGGAGATTTTGCGCCGCTAGTTCATTGTTCCCCGTTTCTCTCGTGCGAGCAGCTTCCCCAACCCTTTTGTTTTCCGTTTATCGTCTGGCCAAGGGCCAAACGTCGGCCATTTTTCATTCTGAAACCGGCAACCGTCTCTTCGTGGCCGCGCGATCAAAACCCTAGCCACCATCTTTGTTTCCGTCCACCGTTGTTCAAAAACGGTTCGAAAACCGTTCGTCTTCCTCGTTAGCGTCAATTTTATGCCGTTTTGCCGTGTTTCTGAGTTGGGTGAGTGCGGAATAGGTTGGGTTGTGATTAGTTGTTTTGAAAGGGTTTGTTTTGGCCGGAAATGGTGTGGTTGGAGTCATCGGAGCGTCGCCGACGGTGGGAATCGGAAATGGGTGTTGATCCCTAATTTTAGATTTGAGGATTTTTGGGTCTGAACCGGTCCAGGGGCTGAACCGGGTTGACAGAACTGAACCGGTTCGTCTTATAAATAGTCGGCTGACATCAGCGATGACGTCAGCGTTGACCCGTTGATTGTTGACCGTTGATCGCTGACCGTTGACCCGTTGACTATTGACTTTTTTCAGAAAAGGGTTATTTTATGTTTTTCGACGTCCTGATTCCGTTTCCGCTGCCCGTTTTCCCAAATTCGAACCCGAAAGACCGTTTTGACCACTTTTGTTCGAGTTTGCTTAGTTTTAAAGTTTTGAATATCGAAAGATTAATTGGAATTATTCGTATTTGCAGACGACATTGACTCAGATACTGAGATCCTTCCTCCTCCTCCACCTGGATGACCTAGTCTAGAGAGCATAGATAATGCTTTACTATTTATGAGCTATCATCTAACCTACACAAGCTAGAGTTCTTAGATCACCTATCTTAAGGTATCATTAAGCTTACAACAAATCTTACATGTTTCCACAAAACTTTGCCATACTCGAGGTCACGTAGCCTATCGAGATACTCAAGCTCACATAGCCCATCAAGCTAATACATATCGTAGCCTGATCACTCAGCTATCATGTACATAAGCTATCATCTATAGCATCCACAGAACATACATAAATACATCCATACATCATCTAAATAATGGCCAACGAAGCCCTACTACCTGTGCTCACACAATCGTCGGGTTAAATGAATTGTATCCAGATCACCATAGCCACGGATACGTCATAGACATACTTGGATCATATTAGCTGTTGGATTATGCCCAAAGACCAATCATGAGATGGTTGTAAAAGACATACTTATTTTATCTTGTTTATTAATATAAAGTTATTATTATTATTTCAGTCTTATTCTGTGCATCTATACATAAACTGGATTATAATAAAGTCCTAAGAATAATATAGTTATTCTTGAATGTCCTTAGTCAAGTATTATTGTGGGTATGGACAACAATAATATATCAAGACTAATATGTAGTTTATTGATGACAAAATGTTGTCATTGACATGAAAATGTCAAAATCAATACATAAGTATGTTTTAGAGAACGACATACTGGACTGACCCGCTATGAGCATATTTCTTATATTATTATGTGATAGTCACAACATTGCTCATGGTGATAACTACATGTATGATCCTTTGACTTGAGATCATCATTATTCCAACATCGTGAGTGACATATTTTGTTACGGTCAAACGTGTGCCGTAATTGACTACACTATAAAGACTAATGTTGGATATGTCACAATCTATGTAGCAGAATATGGTTGATCAATATAGGATTTGTCCCTCCTACATAATAGGAGTAATATCATAGGACACTTGATTGAGTGAGACTAGAAAATGCATGACCATGCTCGAATAAATTGATATGAGATATCATAGTTATTCGTTTATAATAGTCTACTCAAGATATCAAGAAATATTAGGTGGACTATACAAGTGTGATTAATCCATGACTTGTGTCCGATCTAGATATGAGGACAAAAGGATGTAATACATAAAAAAAAGTTAATCACGAAAGAAGGTTAAGTCGAACCACCACTTCATGTAACTTAGGTAGCAATGATGTATTTCTAGATGCCACTCATTGCTTGTAATGTTAGAATTGTTCTAGATATTACTGCTAACGTTACATGAACCTACAAAGGGCCACACCCTATGATTGAAACGAACAAATATCGACTAGATAACATGTGTACAAACTTGTTGTACACGAAATAAGTAAGAACCGAAATTATCATGGTTATTGTAATTATAGATAATCTCGTTTATATATTTTAATACTAGATAATTTAATGTAATTATTAGATACTATTAATATATATATATATCCCTAAAGAATCCTGATAGAAGTAGAATCGGATTCTACATATTTAATTATATTCAGATAAATATAATGTATATTTAAAGAATTCGAATTTAATTAAAATTAGATTTTTAATGCTATATAAAGGCACGAGGTCTAGCAGCGAAAGATATGCTTTTCGAAAAAACTCTCTAACAATTAGAGAAGAGAAAATATTGTTCTTCATTCAGGTAGACTACATAGAGGTCGAGACGCGGTTGTGACGACTCAAATTCGATTTGAATTCTCAGATACTCCTTGCTCATTTCCAGATTTATTAAGGTAACATTTCATTCTTTTCACCCCGAATTCGTTCCTCGTACATGAATCTCTGGAGGTAATCGTCGGATAGTTTTTCTACTGCGCCATGGGGTGTACCAGCCTTTCCCAACATTGGTCACAAGTAGTCATTACCTGAGCTCACTCAGTCTATCAGGTTACTCAAGCTCACTCAACCTATCGAATTAATTACCTTATCCAGATCACCAAAGCCACAAATAGGTTTTAACAGCACTCAGATCACTCAGCTTGCGCGTACGTCGGATGTACTTGTTCACATATCCCGAAGTACGTATCTCCATATATAAGTACCACAGTACTGACTCTAGGACATCAAGATTCCTTTACCATAATCATAAAACAATATGTAGAACTAATGTTTTGATATAATAATTGAAAAATGTTTTGGACAAAGTTAAAAAGAATTCAAAACCATTTATAAGTCCAAACAACTTGAAACTATGTTTATGGGATATTTCAAAAGTGTTTTAAGTGTTTTCAAAGCCAAATTCAACAAAACCATCCAGGCTTTTCGAAACGCCCCTAGGTGTTCCAATACGGGTCTTTACAGTGGCAAAACGTTTCGAAACGGGCTTTAATCTGGGTGAGATTTTTGCATAGCGTTTCGATACGACCTCTACCGTTTCGATACGCCTATGCGGCCTCAACGGTCATAAAACCCCCAACAGCTATTTCCCAACTACCTTTTAAATACAGAGCGTTTCGATACGGGAACAAGCGTTTCGATACGCCGTTTTGATACGGCCAAGGGTGTTTCGATACGGGTGCTGCATCAGACTTCAACAACTCTTTCAATTTCAAGAGTGTTTCAAAACGGGGTCGAGCGTTTCAAAACGGGGAGCTAAAGAACTGCATTTATGGTGGGAAATGAAGTCTCCAACGGCTAGTAACGGCTACAAACTCATTAAGGTGTATAAAAGGGACCTTCGAGCATCTATTAATGGTTAATGCTTCAATTGTAATACAACATATGATCAAAATGTGTCTTAGTGCTTAAGTGTCAATTCTTTGTACATACAAACACTAGTGAGCTAAAATTGTTAGATTTGCTCAAGTGTTTTAGGATTGGGTGAGATCTTAATTGTGCAAACAAATACCTATTAGAGGGATTTGAGTTTGTTTATCTTTATCGCTTTGTAAAGAGGGTTTGATCAAGGCTTTGGATAGAAAGCTTGATCAGTTTGTAAGGGTTTCCTTCTAAGCCTAGAAAAGAGGACAAATCAATAGTGGATTGATTGGAAATCCTTAGCGAGAAGCTAAAGTAGAGGATGTAGACCTTGGTTAGAAGGTTGAACCAATATAAATCATCTTGTCTTTATCAATTTTATCTTTCACCCAAAATTCCACTTCTCCACCACTTGGTGAGTAAGAACGGTTGAAGGAATCGAGCACCAAAAAACCCAACAATTGGTATCAGAGCTTGGCTCAATCGAAGAGGATTAACATCCTATTGAGAAGATCCGACAAGCTTGATCAACATTTCAAACAACCGGCTTAATGACGCAATCCATCGATAAACTACCCTTCTTCGACGGAACACACTATGCCCATTGGAAGACAAGAATGAAAATCTTCATAAAGTCAAAAGACTACAAGCTTTGGGACATAGTAGAAGATGGTCCGTTCGTGCCTCAACAAAGCAAGGCGGATTGGAGTGCCGAAGATCGCAAAAAGATGGATCTTAATTGCAAAACCTTGCACATCCTATTTTGTGCTTTTGGCCCAAACATCTATGAGAAGATGTCTTCTTGTAAGAGTGCCAAGGAGGTATGGGACATGCTTGAAGTCACATACGAAGGAACCGACGAAGTAAAGGAGACCAAGATCGGGCTCCTCAACCTAGCGTATGAAAACTTCAAGATGTATCCGGAAAAGAACATCGAGAAGATGTTTGATAGGTTCTCCACCATCACCAATGGACTTAAAGGTTATGGAGAAGCCATCCCGGAAGAGAAACTTATCCGGAAGCTCATCTACTCCCTTCTCGAGTCATGAGACTCAAAAAGGACCGCCATCATCAAAGCCAAGAATCTCAAAACTTTGAAGCTTGATGAGCTCATGAGGTCTCTTCTCACTCACCAAATTATGAAGAAAAACAAAGAAGAGGAGAAGAAGAATGAATATATTAGAGCTATGGGGGAGAAGAAGCTCAAAGGGCTTGGCATCAACACAAATGCCATTGCTCTCAAATCCTTCACATGCCATCATGTAGATTCAAGTGAGGATGGGGATGAAGAAGAAGAGATAGTTCATCTCTTCAAGAAGTGTGCCCCTTATATGAAGAAAGCCTTGAAAGAGCTTGAATGAGAATCAATGAAGAAGAAGAGGGCAAGCACTTCAAGCCATAAGAAGAAGGCATATGTGGCTACTTGGAGTAATGAAGACTCCACCGACGATGAACAAGCCAACCTTTTCCTTATGGCCATCGAAGAAGATTCAAGGGTAACTTCTAATTCATCTACTTCATGTTCATATTCTTTTGATGAATTACAAGATGCCTATGATGATTTGATTTTAGAGTTTAAAAATCACATTTTGAAAAACAATAAAATGATTTCAAAGTTGAAAATTCAAAATGATTTGATTTCTAAAACCAAACTTGAACTTGAAGCAAAACTCGAAGAGTTTGAACAAAAATGTTTTGATTTACAAAATTTGCTTCATAAAGTTCAAGAAGAAAAAGATTTGATTTCCAAAGAGTTTGAAAAGAAAAATAATTTTGGAAAATCAAACTTTTATGTAAGACAATCTAGTGCCCCTAGATTTGTAAGTGGTAAATGTTTTAGAAGTGTTTGGGTCCCAAAAGGACTAACCACTTCAAATAAAAAGGATGGAATTGAAAAATGGATTCCTAAGGGGACTAAATTTTGTGCTACTAACGTCTATGGATCCAAAGCAATTTGGATACCAAAAATTACTTGATTGTCTTATGATAGGTGTGATGGAGATTGATCAACAAGTCAAACATTGAGGGGGAGCTCCATGCACACAAAGAAAGACACTTGAAGAAGAAGGCTTCACATCCTCCCTTGGATTCAAGTGTTGGTAAAATCTAGTTGTTTTTACTTGTGTTATTTTGATTTATTTTCTTTTAACTCAACTAGATTATCATGTGTTAAACTAACATGCCTTGATGATGCTTTGAGTAAGAGGGAGCCATTTTAAAACCAAAATTCTAAATTTTTGTCATCTTTTCAAACCTCCTAAGTTATTTTTAACTTAATGTCTTTTGAATTCTTTTTGATATAACAAAAAAGGGGGAGAGTTTGGTTTGAAAAATTGCATTTTTAAATGAATAAGGGGGAGTTTTACCTTCTTTTCAATTTTTCATCTCTTATTCACATTCTTAAATTTAAAGGGGGAGAATCCCAAACAATATTTCAAGATGGTTTTATTATATCAAAAAGGGGAAGATTGTAGAACTAATGTTTTGATATAATAATTGAAAAATGTTTTGAACAAAGTTAAAAAGAATTCAAAACCATTTCTAAGTCCAAACAACTTGAAACTAAGTTTATGAGATATTTCAAAAGGGTTTTAAGTGTTTTCAAAGCCAAATTCAACAAAACCATCCAGGCATTTCAAAACGCCCCTAGGTGTTTCGATATGGGTCTTGACAGTGGCAAAACGTTTCGAAACGGGCTTTAATCTGGGTGAGATTTTTGCATAGCGTTTCGATACGGCCTCTGCCGTTTTGATACGCCTATGTGGCATGACCTCAACGGTCATAAAACCCCCAACGGCTATTTCCCAACTACCTTTTAAATGCAGAGCGTTTCGATACGGGAACAACTGTTTCGATACGGCCAAGGGCGTTTCGATACGGGTGCTGCATCAGACTGCAATGGCTCTTTCTATTTCAAGAGTGTTTCGAAACGAGATTGAGCATTTCGAAACGAAATCGAGCGTTTCGAAACGAGGAGCTGTAGAACTGCATTTATGGTGGGAAATGAAGTCTCCAACGGCTCTAATTCAACCCCAACGGCTAGTAACGGCTACAAACTCATTAAGAAGTATAAAAGGGACCTCCAATCATCTAGTAATGGTTAATGCTTCAATTGTAATATGTGAAACCGATATTTTAATTTTGATATAACTAAAGAACCTAAGGACTAAATTGAAAATGTCAAAACGAATTTTTAAGTCCTCAAACATCCCCATATGATATTAAGAATATGCCAAAGTTAAAAACTAAGATTTTCAAATATTTTCTAAGTGTTCTTAAAGCCGAAACAATGTTTTTCAAGTCCATGTTTCGAAACGGCCTAAGGCGTTTCGAAACGATTTCACCACTGCCAACCCCTGTTCCGAAACGGGTATCGAAACGGATTTAGAACATAAGAACCCGTATCGAAACGACTTCAAGTGTTTCGAAACGGTTCTTCATTTTGATTTGAAAAATATGACCGTTGCAAAGTTTTTAACTGATTTTTCAGAAACCGTTAGGGTGTTTCGAAACGGGCTCAAGCTGTTTCGAAACGACCCTTGACAGTGGCAAAAGTGTTTCGAAACGAGTTCAATCCGTTTCGAAACGAGCTATTAAATGCACCCCAACGGCTCTTTTTATTTTGGTCCGTTTCGAAACAGGTTCCCGCGTTCCGAAACGGGTGGTTGCAGATTGCATTTATGGAAGTGAGATAACACCCCAACGGCTCTATTGATGAATGCAACAACCACAACGGTTAGAAATCAATGAGAAGGTATAAAAGGGACCTCTAAAAGCTCCAGCAACAATTATTGATCCAAAAGCAAACATCCAAACATCAAATCCAAGCATTTGTGCTTAAATCCCAAAATTGTCTAGAAACCCTAATTGTAATTTTAATTCTTATCTTTTTCAATTGGGTTGAGTGCTTGTAATTGGGCTACAATTTGTATTGAGAGATACTATCTTAGCCATCAAACTCTTTGTTATATTTGTGTGAGGATTGGGTTAAATTTTGGGTAGAAAATTTAACCGAAATTGTAAGGGTTACCTCCTTAGCCTAGAAAAGGGGAAGAGCAATTAGTGGAATTGTTGCAAATCCTTAGTGAAGCTAAGGTAGTGGATGTAGAGTTCATTTGGAACTTGAACCACTCTAAAATTCCTTGTCCATCTTTTTAATTTGCAATTTCCACCACCTAAACCTTTAAAAAATCCAATTCACCCCCTCTTGGTTCATATCGATCATTCGATCCACTCAACAATTGGTATCAGAGCCTACCTCTTTGAGGATTAACAACCAAAAGAGGAGTTCCTAAGAAGAGTGTGATCATCAAATATCAAGAGATGGCTTCAACCTCCGGTTCGGGCATGTATGAGTCTCAATCCACTACAAAGCCTCCATTCTTCAATGGTGACAACTATTCTTTTTGGAAGAATAGAATGCGTCTCTTCATCAAGTCCAATGACTACTTAGTTTGGGATGTCATTGAAGATGACCCTTACATTCCATTGAAGCAAGATAGTGAAGGCAAGATGGTCTTGAAGAAAAAGGTGGAGATGAGTGAAGAATAAAGGAAAAAGATTCAAGTAAATGACAAAGCTCTCCACATGCTCTTTTGTTCATTCGGTACGGACATCTATTCTAAAGTGTCATCCATTGAGAGTGCCAAAGAAGTGTGGGACACTCTTGAGACTACCTAATAGGGAACCAACGATGTCAAAGAAACTAAGATTGGAATTCTCAATCTTAGTTATGAGAATTTCAAGATGGAGCCCGATGAGACGGTGTCCAAGATATTTGATCGGTTCTCCACTATAGTCAATGGGCTCAAAGGTTTTGGAGAGATCATACCGGAAGACAAGCTTGTCCGGAAGCTACTCTATTCACTTCCCGAATCTTGGGATGGGAAGAGAACCGCCATCATAGAAGCTAAAAATTTGAAGACTTTAAAGCTTGATGAGCTTGTGGGTTCTCTCCTTACTCATGAGATTATAAAGCAAGGAAGGGAAGAAGAGAAGAAGAAAGAGGAGAAAAGAGTAGAAAAGCTAGAGGTTGAAAATAATAAGAATATGGGAATAGCTCTAAAAGCTTCACTACATGAGGAGAGCTCTTATAGTGAGGAGGATGAGCTAGAAGAATTGGCTATGATAACCAAACGATTCTCACACTTTATGAGGTCCAACCGGGGAAGAAAAATTCAAAGGAAGATGGACTTCAAAGGCAAGAACAAAGAAGAAGCAAGAGATCTAATCATTTGCTTCGAGTGCAATAAACCCGACCACATACGTTCGGAGTGCCCTCAACTCAAGAAGAAGGGCTTTGAGAAGAAGAAGAAGCTCAAAGCCAAGCTTGCTACTTGGAGTAATGAGGAGTCATCAGAGGATGACGAACAAGAAGTGGCCAACCTTTGCCTCATGGCACTTGAGGAAGATTCCTCTATGGTAACCTCAAACTCATCAACTTTAGATTTTACATATGGTGAATTGAATGATGCATATGATGAGTTACAAGAGGTCTATGATGAATTAGTTGAGAAATATAAGGAGTCGGTCATTAGGAATAAGAAAATTATTTTGGAACTAAATGAGAAAAATGACTCACTCTCTCAAGCTAATTCAAAATTTGAGAAAAAGATATTAGGGTTGAAAGATGAACTAAAATTTTTTCAAGATGAAAATGTTGACCTTAATAATCTTTTGTCTCAATGTAATAGTGAACACCAAAATGTGTTGGATGAGCTAAATAAGCTCAAAAAGTCTTTTAAAAATGTTGGTAGTGTCAAGCATGAAATAGGTGAATCTTCAAGAACAAACCAACCTAAGAAAAAGACCAACTACTACAAACAAGGTAGCTTTCCTAGACATAGTAGGACTAAAAGAATTAGAAGTGTATGAGTTCCTAAGGAACTTGTAAAATCTAATAATATTGTTGCTATGTCATCTTGGATTCCTAAGGGAACCAAGGTTTTGGGAGCTAACACTCATGGACCCAAAATGATTTGGGTACCAAAAACAAAAGCTTAATATCTTTGTTTGTAGGGGGAACATTGCTACAAGGCCAAAGCACAAAGTCAAAACTCATGGTACCTTGATAGTGGATGCTCAAGGCATATGACCGGAGACAAGAGTAGATTCATGGATCTAAAGCCAAAAAGTGGAGGAGTGGTGACATTTGGTGACAACTCCAAAGGCCACATTAAAGGTATTGGCTCCATAGGTAATCACTCTACTATTCTCATTGAAAATGTCTTGTATGTCGATGGTCTTAAACACAACTTATTGAGCATAAGTCAATTGTGTGATAAAGGATTTAATGTTTTATTTGATAAAAATGGATGCAAAATTGTAGACATTAAATCTAATAATATTATGCTCATAATTCATCGCATAGAGAACATATACATGGTGCATCTAGATGACATTCATACATCTTATGCATGCTTAGTAGCACAAAATGAAAATGATGCATGGTTGTGGCATAGGAAACTAGGACATGCTAGCATTAGTGTTTTAGAAAAACTAGTTTCCCTTGATCTAGTTAGAGGTTTACCCAAGATTAAATTTTCAAATGATAAAATTTGTGATGCATACTCTAAGGGTAAACAACATAAGTCTTCCTTTAAATCAATTAATGATGTTTCTACAAGTAGATGTTTACAACTAATCCATATGGATTTATTTGGGCCAATTAGGACTATGAGCTTGGGTGGTAAGTCTTATGCATTTCTTCTTGTTGATGATTTTTCTAGATTTACTTGGGTTCTATTTTTAAGTACTAAAGATGAGGCTTTGGAAAAATTCATCACATTTTCAAAACTAACCCAAAATGATCTTGAACTTAGAATTTCACATATTAGAAGTGATCATGGAACCGAGTTTCAAAATTTAAGGTTTGAAGACTTTTTAAATGAAAATGGTATTAGCCACAATTTTTCGGCTCCTCGAACTCCTCAACAAAATGGGGTAGTTGAGAGGAAAAATAGAACTTTGCAAGAAATTGCTAGAACTATGCTTTGTGAAAATAATTTACCTAAATATTTTTGGGCGGAAGCCACAAACACCGCTTGCTATATTGTTAATCGAGTAATGATTAGGCCAATTTTAAAGAAAACACCTTATGAGATTTTAAAATCTAAAAAGCCTAACATTAGCTATTTTCACCCTTTTGGTTGCAAGTTTTTGTTTTAAATAATGGAAAAGACAACTTAGGTAAATTTGATGCAAAAAGTGATGAAGCTATTTTCATAGGATACTCTTTAACATCTAAAGCCTATCGAGTATTTAACAAAAGAACTTTAGTAGTAGAAGAATCTATACATGTTGTATTCGATGATAACCTCCTTCCAAGGAAGGATTCTTGTGATGATGATGATGTAGGAATCATAAATGCCTTTGATGGAGGACAAACTTCAAAGGAGGATGAGATTCCAACAACAAAGGAAGAGGACACACAAGATCCACCTCTTGAAGCCTTGAAGGACTTGGCTCTTGAGGAAAAGGAAGTGAGCTACCCAAGGGAGTTCAACTATGTCAAAAATGGTGAAATCTTGGGTGATCCATCCAAGGAGGTAACCACTCGATCTTCTCTTAAATTAATGAATCATGTTGCATTTATCTCATGCATAGAGCCTAAGAATATAAAAGAAGCATTGAAAGATGATTTTTGGATTATGGCTATGCAAGAAGAGTTAAATCAATTTGAGAGAAGTAACGTTTGTACATTAGTTGATAGGCCTAGTAATCAATCTACCATAGGAACTAAATGGGTCTTTAGGAACAAGCTAGATGAGAGTGGTAACATTGTGAGAAATAAAGCTAGACTTGTAGCACAAGGTTACACTCAAGAAGAGGGAATAGATTTTGATGAAACCTATGCACCCGTAGCTAGAATGGAAGCCATTAGGATGTTGCTTGCATATGCATGTTATCATAATTTCAAGTTTTTCAAATGGATGTTAAAAGCGAGTTTTTAAATGGTTTTATAAATGAGGAAGTGTATGTGGAACAACCACCGGGTTTTGAAGACTCAAAATTTCCAAATCATGTTTTCAAACTCACTAAAGCTCTTTATGGTTTAAAACAAGCTCCTAGAGCTTGGTATGAAAGACTTTCAAACTTTTTAATTTAAAAAGGTTTTGAAAAAGGTAAGGTGGACACTACACTTTTTATAAAAATGTACAAAAATGACATCTTAGTAGTTCAAATTTATGTTGATGATATTATTTTTGGTTCTACTAATGAATGTCATTGTCAAGAGTTTGCTAAGCTAATGCAAGGTGAATTCGAGATGAGCATGATGGGGGAGCTCTCATTCTTTTTGGGACTCCAAATCAAGCAAAAGAAGGATGGCACCTTCATCAATCAAGCAAAGTACATAAAGGATATGCTCAAGAAGTTTGGCTTGGAGAATGCAAAGCCTCAAGCCACACCTATGAGCTCATCTACAAAGCTTGACAAAGATGAAGGAGGTAAGTGTGTTGACTCTAAGCTTTACCGTTCTATGATTGGATCATTGCTTTACCTTACCGCAAGTAGACCGGATATCTTGTTTAGTGTTTGCTTGTGTGCTAGGTTTCAAGCTAGTCCTAGAGAGTCTCACCTTATAGCCGTTAAGAGAATCTTTAGGTACTTAGAGATACTCCTTGTTTAGGTCTTTGGTGCCCTAGAGACTCCACCTTCAACCTTCATGCTTATTCGGATGCGGATTATGGGGGTTGCAAAATCGATAGGAAAAGTACTTCGGGAACTTGTCAATTCCTAGGTAGTATGCTCATATCTTGGTTCTCTAAGAAACAAAATAGTGTAGCCTTATCTACCACCGAAGCCGAGTACATATCCTTAGGAAGTTGTTGTGCTCAAGTCCTTTGGATGAAGCAACAACTCTTAGATTAAGGAATTAAAGTTGAAATCATACCCCTAAAATGTGACAACACTAGTGCTATATGTTTAACAAAAAATCCCATCCAACACTCTAGAACCAAACACATAGAAATAAGGCATCATTTCATTAGAGATCATGTCCTTAAAAAAGATGTGGTTATAGAGTATGTAGACACCTTAAATCAATTAGCAGACATATTTACAAAACCTTTAGACAAAGAGCGTTTTTGGTCCCTTAGGAGAGAGTTAGGTCCAGCTAGCCTATCTTTACCTTTTAGGAACTCTTTTGTTCTTAAAATTGCTTGATCTTGTGAAATGCCATGTTTATGTGTTATGACTCCTAATTTCATCCATGCTTATAGCTAGGGGGAGTATGTTTATGTTTGCATATGTTTTGCCTGCTCATTCATGTCATTCATGCAAGTTAGACCTTAGAAAAACTCAATTTTCTGCACTTTTAGAGCCTCATCTGCACTTCCAGGCCCAGGTGTATCGAAACGGGTCAATCTATTTCGATACGGATGCTTTAAAAATCTTGTCTAAGAGAAGGGCGTTTCGAAACGCCTCAAAAAGTTTCGAAACGTTTTTGCTACTGCTAAGGGGTGTATCGAAACAAGTTTCGATATGAGTCAACGGGGCTTCGATACGGTTAACACCGTATCGAAACGGTCAGCTGAAATTCTAAAAACGGTCAAACTCTCGTGCTCGCGTTTCGAAACGGTCAGGACCGTTCCGAAACGGTTTCACGGACAGCTTTAAGTAGGGCTTTTAATGATAAAGTTCACTTTAAATTAAAACTCTTTAAAATCCTAAAAACCCTAACCCGACTTTTTCCCTATAAAACCCCTCTAAACCTCCTTGTTTTTCACCAAATCTTGAGGGGTTTTTCTCTAAAACACTAGTCTAAGCAAGATTCATCAACATTGTGCAAGGATTTTCATCCATTCATCCAAAATCCCAAACTAAGGTATTTTCCTCTTTTTCTTTTTTCTTCGATTTATGTTCGAATCTTAGGTTAGAAAATTTTATTTTTGTATAGTTTATATGTTTTTATGCTTGGGTTTTTAATATCTTGTAAAAAAAATTCAAAATCTTAAATTTTCTGATTCGAATATAAAAATTTTCAGTCATATTTTCTTTTACTATTTTTTTTTAATTTTTTTCTTTGTTTTAATTTAAAAAAAAACCTAAGTGGGATTTATCCTTGGATTGAATTTAGAAATCTATGCATACACTCAATTTTTTAAAAAACTTGCTTGCTTAATGTTTTAGGATGGCGTCGGAAAATGTTAGCAAAAAGCGTAAGTCCGTTCAATCCGGTGACTCGAGTGTGCGTCCGAATCTCGCTCAGCTCTTTCAAAAATCCATTCGAACTCCAGAGATGCGAGCTCGTTTCAAATATGTCAAGGATTTCGAAGTTCGTCGTGAGCGTGTCATTGATCTCGAATTTCTTAACTCCGAGCAATTCCTTTTCCGTTACCTCGAGCGTTTGAGCGAATGGAATCTTCTTCCTTTGTTGAGCATCCCGGACATTTGCTACAAACACATGGTACTCATCTTTTACTCCAATGCTCGTCTTATTAATGATGAAACAAATATCGAGGTTGTTGGGATTGAATCTTATATTTTAGGGAAAAAGTTTGTTGTTAATGTTGATCTCTTTGAGTCTACTTTTTCCCTTAAGGATGAAGGAATTGAGAATGAACGTCACTTTGGTACTAATATCGGTCAAGTGCTTACTTTGGATGTGCACGATCGTTTTCTCCACTTGATGGTTTCATGGTTCCTTCGCCCCTCCGGAGGTAAATATTCTCATATCCGTCAAGTTGATTACTTTTGGCTTGAATGTTTCCGTCGTGGTGAGCGCCCTAATGTTGCTAAGATCATATTTGCCGAGATGGTTAATAATGGTAAGCTTATTGACACTGATGCCTTGAAATCCTTTACTTATGGCACGATTTTAAGTCACATCTTTAGCAAGATTGGTCTCGATTGCACCTACGACTCTCCGGAACCCCGCAAGTCCAAGATTGGTGAGTCCTCTCTTCGCAAGTCCGGTTTTCACTATGTGAACCATGTTTGGGAACGTGTTGATAGAGCCGCACCTCCTCCTCCTCCACCCGTTGAACCTCAAGCTCCACTTGCAAACAATGAAGCTCTCACGGCTTTGATTACCGAGCGGTTCAATGCCATGGACACTAACATGGCTTCGGGTTTTGGTGCCATCAACACTCGCTTGCAAAATGTAGAGGATCGACTCCAATCCCTTGAGGCTTCCCACTCGAACATGGATTTGTCCTTCTCTACCCTCTATGGCCAATGGACGAAGTTTCGCCGTTCTCAAGTCAAGAGTGATGATGAGGCTTCGGATGATGATGATGGTGGTGACGAGGCCTAGGATATTCATATCATATTATCTATACATTTTAGGTTTAAGTTTGCATTTTTATGTTTCATTATGTTTTAGGAACCTATGCTTTTGATCTTATTTGGGATTATGTTTTGAACTTAATGTTGATTTATGTTTTGGATATTTTAATTTTATGAATTAATATTATTGTTGCTTATTACTTAATGCTTATTGGTACTAACCCTTTCTCTTCTCTATGAGCCTTAAATATTATTTTTGATCTAACAAAAAGGGGGAGAAGAAATTTAAGAGCCAAAAATTCGTTTTAAATGTTTAAAGAGTTTTTAAGTTTTAAAACTTGAATTTCAAAGTTAAAACATTTTTAAAACTTTAAAAACCTATCTTAAATTAAGGGGGAGTTAGAATATGTTCAAAATTTTCAAAACTCTTAAAAATTCTAACTTTGGTTTTGTTATATCAAAAAGAGGGAGATTGTGAAACCGATATTTTAATTTTGATATAACTAAAGAACCTAAGGACTAAATTGAAAATGTCAAAACGAATTTTTAAGTCCTCAAACATCCCCATATGATTTTAAGAATATGCTAAAGTTAAAAACTAAGATTTTCAAATATTTTCTAAGTGTTCTTAAAGCCGAAACAGTGTTTTTCAAGTCCCTGTTTCGAAACGGCCTAAGGCGTTTCGAAACAATTTCACCACTGCCAACCCTTGTTCCAAAATGGGTATCGAAACGGCTTTAGAACATAAGAACCCGTATCGAAACGACTTCAAGTGTTTTGAAACGGTTCTTCATTTTGATTTGAAAAAATATGACCGTTGCAAAGTTTTTAACTGATTTTTCAGAAACCGTTAAGGTGTTTCGAAACGGGCTCAAGCTGTTTCGAAACGACCCTTAACAGTGGCAAAAGTGTTTCGAAACAAGTTCAATCCGTTTCGAAACGGGCTCTTAAATGCACCCCAACGGCTCTTTCTATTTTGGTCCGTTTGAAAACAGGTTCCCGCGTTCCGAAACGGGTGGTTGCAGACTGCATTTATGGAAGTGAGATAACACCCAAACGGCTCTATTGATGAATGCAACAACCACAACGGTTAGAAATCAATGAGAAGGTATAAAAGGGACCTCTAAAAGCTCCAGCAACAATTATTGATCCAAAAGCAAACATCCAAACATCAAATCCAAGCATTTGTGCTTAAATCCCAAAATTGTCTAGAAACCCCAATTGTAATTTTAATTCTTATCTTTTTCAATTGGGTTGAGTGCTTGTAATTGGGCTAAAATTTGTATTGAGAGATACTATCTTAGCCATCAAACTCTTTGTTATCTTTGTGTGAGGATTGGGTTAAATTTTGGGTAGAAAATTTAACCGAAATTGTAAGGGTTACCTCCTTAGCCTAGAAAAGGGGAAGAGCAATTAGTGGAATTGTTACAAATCCTTAGTGAAGCTAAGGTAGTGGATGTAGAGTTCATTTGGAACTTGAACCACTCTAAAATTCCTTGTCCATCTTTTTAATTTGCAATTTCCACCACCTAAACCTTTAAAAAATCCAATTCACCCCCCTCTTGGTTCATATTGATCATTCGATCCACTCAACATAATACAACATATGATCGAAATGTGTCTTAGTGCTTAAATGTCAATTCTTTGTATAGACAAACACTAGTGAGCCAATATTGTTAGATTTGCTCAAGTGTTTTAGGATTGGGTGAGATCTTAATTGTGCAAATAAATACCTATTAGAGGGATTTGAGTTTGCTTCTCTTTATCTCTTTGTAAATAGGGTTTGGTCAAGGCTTTGGGTAGAAAGCTTGATCGGTTTGTAAGGGTTTCCTCCTAAGCCTAAAAAGGGGGACGAATCAATAGTGGATTGATTGGAAATCCTTAGTGGGAAGCTAAGGTAGTGGATGTAGACCTTGGTTAGAAGGTTGAACCACTATAAATCATCTTGTCTTTATCAATTTTAGCTTTCACATCTCTTTCACCCAAAATTTCACTTCTCCACCACTTGGCGAGTAAGAACAGTTGAAGGGATCGAGCACCGAAAAACTCAACACAATACATGCTCTTCGAGCATTCAAACACCTCACATAGAGGTAAGTGGCTCCAAGCCAAGCCAAGCCATCAAGCAAATGACACCAACGCATGATACCAAGCATCTCTAGGATTATTATCATAATAATTCTTCCCTTTGCAGTTATCGGGTTATTACACATTATACTCATTCGTGAGAGTTAAATTTTGGTTTCTTAGTTTTAAGTATTAATTTTATCGCCTTAGAAGCCCATTGGGCCATGGCCCTCGATTATCAAGCCCTCAAACTCATTCTTAACTTTTATTGGCAGATTGCCCAGTGGGTATAAATACCCACCAAGTGTACCGATATGCCTATATGGGTATTGATACCCACCTCATGCGTATCAATACACAGCTTCACACGTGAAGGGATTCAACCAACAACCCCGTACCAGTACATGAGGACCATGTATCGATACCCCATTGGTATCGAAACGCCCCATAGCGTGCCGATACACCTTTTAGCTACTGGAATTCTGGTAGAACATGGGGTATCGATACCTTCATTAGGCGTACTAATACGCCCTTCAAGAATCGCATGTGTTCATCATATATAACACAGGGTATTAGTACGGGCTCCCCGAGTACCGATACCGAAGCCCAGAAATGGCTTACAAGGCTTGGGAAATCACTTCCCAAGCCCTCAAAATGTAACCTTTAACCCCTTAAACCAATCCTACATCTTATAGGAATTAATTAGAGTGGTTTTCTACCTTTTTAGACCCTATTAACATTTAATTCGAATTTCACCATTAACAAGGCTCTAAGAAACCAAACACCCAACTAGCAATCATAAACCACAACATTAAGCAAAACAATCACTTTATGATCCTCAAGAAGAGTATGAGTTAGAGATGTACTGACCTTAAACGATAAATCCCAAATTTGAGCTTCCACACAAGGTTCCTTCAACTTACTTTCTTTCTTAAGCTTGAAAAGTCTTCAACCCATTTCCCTTAACCATAAATCATGAGAAAACGAACCAAAGCTTGAATACCAAAACATGGGAAGAAAACTACTACTAAATTCCAACTCAAAAATCAAAGGAAGAACCCTTAAAGCTTTGAGCTTCCAAAAACCCATAAATGAAAGCTTACCTATTTCCCCCCAAGATTATGCTTTTCATGAAACTCAAGAAATGATGATCAAGATACTTGAATCTTGAATCCCGAGATGAAGAAATTATGCATAAAGTTAGCTCCTTTAACTCAAACTAGCCATGATTTCTTATTGAGAAAAAGATGAAGGGGATGGGGAAGAAAAGGGGGTGGGAAGGGATGATATCACTTTGTCTCCCTTTCCCCTTACGTGAAGACAACAACAATTAAAGAGAGATCATCCATTTTCTTTCCAAAGGGTATATTTACAACATAAACACTTCAAGCTTCATCTTTTTTACAAAATGGTCACTTGCCAAGCCCAAACAACTCAAAATTCATCCAATAAGGCTCAAACTCAACCCAATGGATCCAACAATCCAACCCAACACACTATGATTTTATAAAATTCTAGTAACGAGTTTTGGTATCGGTATGATGGGAGCGTATAGGTACTCGAATCTCGAGTATCGGTACAATTGATTCAGTACCGATACGGGATCAAATTACAGTAGTGAGTTTTGGTATCGGTACGGGCAACCGAGTACCGATACTCGTGGGTTGAGTGTCTCACTAGGCCATACCGATACCCATAGTAGCCACTGCCCAAATTTGATGAATTATTTAATAATGACTTAATGAGGTTTGGGAAGAAGGCTATATTGAAATAAGACCGACTATGATAAATTTTAGTATTGAGCCTTTGGTTGAACTTGGACTGTGAGTGCCCTTAATAAATGACATTTCCTTACCTTGTATTGAATATGGGCCTTATGAGCCTCAAATTGATTTATGATTGTTTTGGTATGAGATCCGGATACCCAAGTGTGGTATTGCAGTATACGTGTTCACAATGCACTCGATGTCTAGGTGGTCCCTAGTGGGATTCACTACCTGATGTCTTTGTGGTCACGAGTATGTGACATGCACCACTCGATGTCTTTGTGGTCCCGAGAATGTGGCATGATATGGTATTCGATGGCTAGGTGGTTCTGAATACTCGTGTAAAGTACTCGATGTCTATGTGATCCCGAGTACATTTTTTGCTAGCTTGATGCATAGGTGGTTCCAGGCTAAACATGTTTGACTACCATCGTGGTAGTACATTTGATTGAACTGCTTATTACACGTCATATGCTCATTGCTTATATTATATGCTTGCTTTTATGAACGTCATGAAGTATAGTAGAGTAGACATGTACCACTGAGCTTTGTTAGCTCAGCATGCGAATTTGTTATTTTCGTGCGTAAGTTGACAGATCACTCGCTTGAAGTAGCACGCCGACGAGGGTTTCCCAACACCGATTCAACTCAAGTACAATACCTTGATTTTATAACTAGTTGGGTTATGTATCCATATAACCTTATTGTAGTTTGTTAGTAACTCTAAATTACTTTATTTTGAAATACGATGCTTTAATTTGTACGGAGCTCCATTTATTTTGGATCTGAATTAATCTATGAAAACTTTTATTTATGACTTGATTTATTATGATTTATGGCTAAACTTGAGGTTTTAAATTGTATGAAATGTCACGTGTCGAGTTAGAAGTAATCCGAATGTAGCGTCTCGAATCCGGTTGGATCAGGTGTTACATAATATTTCATAAATAACATTATTAAAAAATTAAAGCAAAATAATTAACCAATTAATTCGTAGAAAATGATTATTGATATTAGAATAAATATAATATTATTGAAGTCACGTCAACTTCATAAAACATCAACAATTTAATCACCATTTTCATTAAAATCACACTAATGTAATTAAAAAATGAAGATTAAGGGTGAAATTTAACTAAAAAGAAAAAGACTGAATTAACAAAAAAAAATATAAGTATTAAGTGCTAATTTTATCACTATACAAAAATAACATAGCCACCTTTTCAAATTGTTGTTTGGCTTGGGCTTCACGATTATGTCTTTGCCTCATTTGGAAGGCATGCATGTTGTCTCTAATAGATAGGGGTGTACATTCGGCTAACCGACTGAGTTAAATTGTCCAAAATTTATTAACTGATTTTTTAACCGTTAATTAAACTTAAATTTTTTCGAAAATTTTTAACCGAACCGAAAAATGGTTAATTCGGCCAGTTTTCGAGTTATTTGAAATTTGTTATAAAATTTTGGGTAAATTACACAATTGGTCACTAAATTATGATAAAATGATTTTTTAGTCACTAAACTTTCATTTTATACTAATTTGATAAAAGTTTAATGACCATTTTATAATATATCAAAAAATTTAATGATCATTTTATAAACTTTAAAAGTTTAATAACCAAAAATAAATATATGTAATATATATAATATTTAATATATAATAATTTCGATTAATTAATCAATTTCGAACCAAATTAACCGATAACTGAAATTTAAAAAAACTCTTAATCGTTAACTAATTTTACCTAAAATTAACCGATCGATAAACCGGAAAAAAAATCAATTTATCGGTTAATTCAGTTAAAACCTATCTACCATTATCAATTCTTCACGCCAACATTGTGCAATCCCAACAATTAAAAGAAACTTCTTCGCGCCTAAGGGGAATTGAACCTAGCTACAATTAGTCAATTACCAAATTAAAAGAAACATTGTGCCATATATTAATGTCATATAATTATGGGTGTTAATTGTTGGATATCGGATTGGATTTGATCTGATTTTTTAGATATCTAGTTTTTCGGATTGGCAATATAGTGATTCGTATTCGATCCGGAAAAAACCGGATATTCGGTTTTTCGGATACCGAATAATCGAATCGGATATTCGAATATCCGAAAATATAATTTGATTCAACTATTTTTTTCGAATTTGAAGTCGTATTTATGAAAATTTCGGAATTTCGAATATAACAAACAACAAATTGCTAAATATAACAACATTCACATCTATGAAAAATTCGATTATTTAAATTTTTAGATATAACAAGCATCAAATTGTTAAATATAACAAGATTAATATTTAAAAAAAATTAGATTTTCAGATTTTCGGATAATCCGAAACTTGAAATATTGCGATCAATATTCGATCCGGAAAATCTATAATCGGATCAGATATCCGATCCAAAAATAAAAATTAGATCGGATATTCAGATTTTCGAATCGGATCAACGGATAATCAGATCGGATCGAATATTTTTAAACACCTCTACATATAACTACCTTTATTCACCTTGTGACGTACCATTATTAAACCTAGCTGCCATTATCAATTCTTCACGCCAACATTGTGCAATCCCAACAATTTTTCAGTCTATCAGTAATTCGGAAACATTTATCTGATTTATTTCTCATGATTCTTTTTAATGTATTGATGTAATTATATAACGATAAATATTCTATACACAGGCGGTAGAAACTGAAAGTTTCTACAAGTGTCTTAGTTTTAGGGTATATGGGGTTAGTTTAGGGTATATGGTTTAGGGGTTTAAGTGTAGGGGGTTAGAATTTAGGGATATTTGTTTTAATTTATAGTTTAGGGTTAGTAATTTAGAGTTTATAGGTTAAAACCTAAATCCTCACCATATTACCCTAAAAACTAAACCCTAACCTATAAACCTTAAATTGAAACAACTATCCCTAAATTCTAAACCCCTACACCTAAACCCTATACTAACTCTCTATACCCTAAAACTAAGGCGCTTGTGGAAACTTTATGCTTTTACCGCCAGTGTATAGGATATTAATCCAATAGGTAAAATATTTGGGTGACTACCCAACTAAAAAAGTTTAAAAATCACACGGTAACACGTGTGAAATCCTTTCTCTTAAATTTATCTTTTAATTAAAAGAAACTTATACACGACTAAGGGGAATTGATCCCATGACCTATAGATTGAAGGGCATGCATTCAAACCACTAAGCCAAGCAATCTAGAATAATATGTTATTGTAACATATTTTATTAAAGGCTACTATATTGGGGGAAATTAAAGAGAGAAAAAAATTGATAGGATTCGAACTTGATAGTAATAAAATATAACAAGAATACTAAACCATTAAACTAATACAATTAATTACACAATAATATGTTATTTTAACATACTATTATTTTAAATATTTTATTTTATATTATGAAAATTTTTATTATTTTAATAACTGCTGTTTAATCCATATATAATATGTTAATAATATTCTATTTTTAAAATGCAATATTTTATTATTTTACTATTATAAATGAAAATGATATTTCATTTTTATTTTAATAATATATAATCAAATATTAATATATTAAATTATTATTATTATTATTTTATTAACCATAGTTAATCCATATATAGTATGTTTAAAAACTTTATTTTCTTTCTTCTATTTTTTTTCTAATTCTATCAAAGAATGCATGAAAAAATAATAATTTTCTTTTTAATTCTCTATTTTTCCTGTTAGATGAAAAATATTTTTTCTACATTCATATTTTATATCTCTTCATATTTTTCATCCTTTCAATATTTTTTCTACTCTGTAAAGTAAATCCTTCGGAGAAAATACTAAAAAGAATATATCGATCCATGCTTGACATCTCATAGATGAATCAAATATACAAAGATAAACTTAAAATTCTCTATATTAATTTTTGTTTAAGTCACCCTGTATATCAATTTAAAGATAATATGATTCATTATTATATAACGAGAATACGATTCAAATATTTTTTTCACTAAATATTCAATTTTATTGTTTTTATAAAATCTTAACCAATTTTGTAAATAAAATTTGTTATTAAAATTTTAAAAAAACTGAATAGAATTGAATGAATATTTTTCTTTTACCGATAGTGAAAAATCTTAACAAAAAATTAAAAAGAGTGACAGAGATAACAACGGAACTACAAAAGGGATTCGTGGGAGTTATGATTTGTGGCAGACAGTAACGGAATTACGAAGGAATGAGTGGAAATTAAGTTTTTTTAATATTAAAAACCTTTTAAAAATGGTTAAATTACGTAAGTCATCACTAAATTTTACTCTTAAATCTATTTTGGTCATTAAAGTTTCAAAACATTCAATTTACTCACTGAAATTTAGACATTGAACGTTTTTATCACTAAAGTTTAGACATTGACCGTTTTTGGTCACTAAAGTTTAGACATTGAACGTTTTTTGTTACTCTTAAACCCCAAACAGTTATAGATGGAGGTTATTCGGTCCTAAATTTCACCAGTCACCTCGTCTCGGCCCCTTGAGTTAGAATTCGACCTCTATTTTACTGGAAAGTGCTATGAAGTTCATGAATGACCAAAAGTCTTATGGTTTCTCTCTCATCGATCTCCCTCTTCTACCGTCGGATGGAGCCCATTTCTCAATATGTTGTTTTTCTCATGCCGATGAAGTATTCCATCATCCGAATCTTGGAGAAGATCCTTCATACGTTGGTAAGTGAATGTCGTAAAAAAAAAATTAACGGAGGAGTGACAAAAAAGGTCAATGTCTAAACTTCAGTGAGTAAGTTGAACGTTTTGAAACTTCAATGACCAAAATAGGTTTGAGAGTAAAGTTAAATGATGATTTACATAATTTATCCTTATATATTTATTTTAAATTACATTTTAATAAATTTAAATTTTTAATGAGCATCAATAAATGGGATTGAGCTCCATAGGAGGTGAAGGAGAAGAAAACAAAAGGCAAAATGACAAAAGATGCCCCCAACGTTTGCATGTTTTGTCATTTGGCCCCCTATTCTTTTTTTTGGTCCAAAGATGCCCCCAACGTTTGCTTGTTTTGTCATTTGGCCCCCTATTCTTTCTTTTGGTCCAAATATCCCCCCAACGTTTCATTCATAGTCCAAATATGCCCCTGCTGGATGTAAACTGTCAATCAACTGACGGTCAACAGCTTATAAAAAAATTTTGACGTGGCATCAGCAGATCTTAATACGGGGTAAGTCCAGTCAGCATCAGCTGTTGAACGTCAGTTGACTGACAGTTTCCATCTAACGGGGGCATATTTGGACCAAATTGAAACGTTGGGGGCATATTTGGACCAAAAGAAAGAATAGGGGGCCAAATGACAAAACAAGCAAACGTTGGGGGCATCTTTGGACCAAAAAAAAGAATAGGGGGCCAAATGACAAAACATGCAAACGTTGGGGGCATCTTTTGTCATTTTGCCAAAACAAAATAGAAAAAGCCTATTTTAGCAGAGTTAAGCAATCAGGTTCCTTTGTTTTTCCCTCCAAAACCCCAGAGAGAGAAAATATTAATGGCATTAAAAGAGTGGAAGATGAAGAGACGACTGTGGGTTTACGTTACTTTATGATATTAAAGTAAATTCAGAGTTTGGCCAACAGCCATGGCCACAGTGGGCCTCTCTTGCTTTGCTCATTTGTAACTTGTAATCTAAACAAATGCATATATCTCTCTCTCTCCACGAGAAAATCCATAGCTCTCCCGCCTTCCCGCTTCTTCTTGATTCTTTACTATTTCTTACTTGGAAGTAATATACAATACAATACAAACAAGTAGACAGATGGATGGCCATAGCCATAGATAGAAAGAGATAAAATACAGTTGATAGAGTGAGGTGGAGATAGATTATGGATACCCCGGAGAAGACCCAAATCTCCTCTTCACTCTCTAAGTTTGAGGTACTGCTCTTCTTCTTCTTCACTGCATTTGTTTTACTTGGTTTCCATGTTAAAGAGTTGACCTTTACCTTTCTAACTTTCCTTTGCTTTTTGTTCATATTGTTTTTAGTTCTCTTGTTAGAGTTCCAAGTTTTTTTTTCACAATTCTCTGACTTCTTTGGCTTTACAATCGAGATTTTTCTGTGATTTATGATTTTGCTTATACAACTCATCTTTCTGAAATTCTCTTTTAGTTTTTCTTCTCTTCAATTGCATTCAATTCTTTGTTGTGATTGCATTTTTCAGGCAAGTTTCTTTTAAAATTGGCCGTGGCAGCATAGTTACCGCTAGACCTGTGAATTTGACACGTTAGAACTTTTTCACACACCCAATTATCAGTTCAATATATTCTTCTGTAGAATTCAAAAGATTCTGCTCTTGTAACAGAATAAATATGGTCATTTCCCCAGCTCTTTGTACACTGTTTCATTCTCATGAACACTTAATTCCTTACTGGAAGTTGATTAATTCAACTGTGTCACATTATATAAGACCCCTTTTTTTCATTGTGTACAGGATTCCCCAGTTTTTAACTATATTAACAGCCTTTCCCCCATCAAGCCAGTCAAATCCATACACCTCACACCGGCGTTCAATCTGCTAAGTTTCGCGTCACTTCCATCTATTTTCACTTCACCCCATGTCAGCTCTCACAAGGAATCTAGATTCTTGAAAAGGTAATGAAATGGACCAGTATAAATGCGTTTGTTTATTGTTGGTGCACCGCAAGAATGTTTAATGGACTACTTATTTTCAGTAGTGCTAATTATTCTTTCTTTACAGACACAACTATATCGATCAATCAAAACCTGTGTTACCTTCTGGAAAGGGGACTAAAGTTAGTACAAGTGAAGAGCCTTGTATGGAAGCAAGTCAGCTATGCGATAGCTCTGCTGAGTTACCAGAGAATTTTGGTCCGGGACTTTCCCTAGATGATGCTTCTCTTGAGCTGCCTAATGAACCTTTAAGGTTTGCAATTGAACTGCCACGAACCTTAAAGTATGATTGTGATAGCCCCGACTGCGATCCAGCCCCTTGTATTACCGAGACAAATTGTGCTTTGGAATCTACGTGCACTTCTCTCTCAATTGTTCCATTTGTTCAAGAAGCCTCGGGAAATGGTTTTCCTGATGGTGGAGTGGAAATAGCTGGCATTAGCCAGAATAAGCAAGAAAGGGAAACTATAGGATGTGCATGGGACAATTTGACTCATGGTGCCACTGACATGATTTTTAATTCCCCTAATGATTCAGAGGCTTTTAGGGGTGTGATTCAGAAATCATTGGACCCTGGTACAAAATTTTGTCCTACCCTTATTTCTGCATTCCCGCAAAATCATATAACTAAGTTGCCCCAAACTAGTGTTGATTCTGATGAACTTAAAGATCCTTCCTTGCACACTGGAGAAGTTGGTGTGACTAACTGCATGTCTGGCAGTCTAATGCACAATGTGGAAACTGGAGCTGGGGTGTCTGCCCCGTTTTCTTCCGAGGTAAGAGATGCTGCATAGCTTTGTTAACAACATTCAGCAAGCATAAATTTGAAGTAATATAGAGCAATTTATGCAGCATGAGTTGCAGAGAAGAAAATTTAAAGCATGCTTGTTCTTTCACCGATTGCAGTATGCTCCAAATTTTTTCTTCATGTCATGTTACTGAATAGCCATGTATACACTTGTTTATAATTGCTTTCCTGCCAACAGCTAAGAATGTCTCCACTCTCCACTGTAATACAGGTAGCCTGAACTCAACCATATTATCGTCCATCACATTGTTAAAGGGATTCCTTTGTTCATTTCTTTTTGCAACATTTTGTTATTTTAGTTCTCTATTAATATGTAAACCATCACTTTTAATCTTCTATCACTGATGATTCCTTTTATATTTTTGCATGCAGCCGAGTTCTAACTTGCATCGTGGATTCAGAAGACGCTGTTTAGACTTTGAGATACTATCAGCTCGGAGGAAGAACTTGGATGGCGGTTCAAATACCAGTTCTTGTGTAGACAACCAATTGGTGCCTGTTAGGCCTGGCAATGGTTCCTCGGTGTGCATTGTACCAGGAATTGGCTTGCACTTAAATGCTCTTGCGATAACTTCGAGTGACAACCAGAATACCAAGCACAAAATCTTACCCTCTGGAACACAAAAGCTAAGTTTCCCTAGTTCCACTACATCCATTTTAACCCCCACAACTGGTCAAGAAGCTGTTCATGAATCTTTGAATCCTGCCTCAACTGAAAGAGAAACAAATGTCACTGAAAATGGGGTTGAACTCGCAGAAGATGCTTCTCAGGCATCCGCCTGTGCAATTAATGAAGAGTTCAATCAAATTAGTCCCAAAAAGAAGAGGTATGAGAGTTGAGAACTGGTTGTATGTGGCTTCTTGGATTATTATATGATATTTTAATGTTCAACATTTCTGTTGTACATCATCATTCTATGGGTTGTCAGGCGGAGACTCGAACAAGCTGGAGAGAGTGAAGCCTGTAAGCGTTGCAGCTGCAAGAAGTCAAAATGTTTGAAACTGTAAGTTCTAGTTTTGTTTGATTTTTAGAAAATCCTTCTTCATATTCGTAGTTTCTACCGTGATCTATCATAACAAGTTTTTGAGTTAAATGTGAGCTCTTTCTCTTCAACATGTTGTGTTAGTATTGTATACTTTCTCATTGTCTGAAATATGTTGGTTTATATATTGTAACACCCCTAAAATGATAAAAAAAAAAAATTAAGGATGAATTGAGAGTTGTGGGAATCGAACCCACAACCTCTTGTGTTTTCAGCTGGATGACCAGCCAATTGAGCTAAGCAAGCTCTTGGTCTGGAATCACCACATTTGAATCTTATTTAGATTCGAAATTAATTTAATAATTAAATAATCAAAATATCCTAACCACTCCCACTATCAGATCTGATTAAAAGTAGATCAGTTTTTATCGATGTGGGATAAACACCCTTCATCTATTTTCCTCTCATCCCTAACCCAACGGCCACCACCATCATCCTCCACCGCCGCGCCGTGGACAACACCGCCACCGTCAGAGTGGCCGCCGTCCCCTTCCCGATCGAGCCGTGCCAGTCACTCGCACATCGCCGCCACCGTCGTCCTCCGTGTGCGCTGCAACAGCTTCGAACAGGGTAAGCGTTGGGGTCAGATTTTCGGTCGGGCTTCGCGTGCGCCGTCGCCGGTCGTGGTTGTCGAGTCGTGGCCGTTGTCAGGCCGTGGCTGCCGTCGGGTGCTGGGTTGTGTCAGGGTGCGCCGTCGGGAAAAGGGAAAGGGGTTACGGTTAGGCTTCGGGTGCGTGTCGCCGGCGTGTGACCGTCGCCGGCCTGTTGGGCCGTGGCCGCCGTGGGTTCGCGGGGCTGTGCAGGGGTGGTGGGGCGCCGCCGGTGTTAGGGTTAGGATGATATTAGGGTTTAAGTTAATTTGGGGATTTTTGGTAAAAGAACCGAACCGGTTCAGTGGATAAACCGGTCGGTTGGGGCTAACCGAACCGGTCTGGGGTTTATAAGAGACTGATGTCATGCTGACGTCAGTGATGACGTCATCACAGTCATGCTGACGTCAGCGATGACGTCAGCGATGACGTCAGCGTTGACTTTTGGTCAACTTTTTCGACCGAGTCCACTTTTATGTTTTTCGACGTTCCGGTTCCATTGGCGCTGTCCGTTTTTGCAAATTCGAACCCGAAGTGCTGTTTTGGAGCAATTTTATATATTGAGCTCAGATTTTCAGTAAAGTGTTTAATCGGAATTTGACTCAGATAATCTCGTGTTCAGGTGACGTGGACTCTGATCCCGAGATTTTATCTCCTCCACCGCCAGGCAGACCTCCGGTGGCACAATCTTCGAGATCTGCCAGTAAGATATTTATTAAGCGTAATTTATTCGGATGTGGCATAATAGGAAATCTAACATAGTGTCATGTATTGTTAGGAGCTGATTCTGTCCGATCTTCCGTTAGAGCTGAGCGTGGGAGACGTCACTATCGACGTTGACTATTTAGCTGCCTAAGGTGTGTTCTCTGTTTTGTGCTACATTTTTATGTGTTACATGATTTCGTGAATCTGTTTGAGAAATACTTGTATGCTATTCTACACTGTTATTTGATGAATATTGCATGACTTATTTGTAAGTCATTCTGCTCTGTTATCGGATGAATAATGTATACTCGGATACTATGATCATGTTATGTAACACATATCGGAATCGGATTATTATGTACATGCATCTTAGTTATTTAACAAGATTGCATTCGGACTCGGACATCGGATTACATGTCATATCATTGGGTTGGGATATTGTACGGAGGAAGCTCAGCGACTTCATCCTTCGGGATGAACTTCGCTTCGGATCAGTAGTTCCATCCTTCGGGATGAGTTCTGCTTCGGACATGGTGACGTAGGGTAGAGTGGTTCAGGGGAACTTCACTCTTCGGACGGTGATGTAGATGGGTGCATATCATGTCATGGCATCTGTATGCATTGTTAGTACTATTTCAGAATATCTGTTAATTCTTGACTGTGATATTATTGTTTGATTGATTTCTGTTATGCACCTTAGAGACACACTGAGCTTTATAGCTGACTCCCCCTTAGTATCTATTTCAGATTTCCAGACTTAGGTTTCGGTACTTGGAGGACTACGTACGATCAGTATTTGATATTATTTATCAGTAGGTTTCGTTTCGGACTTACTTAATTATTTAAGTATTTTCAGTATTTGATTGTAAACGTGGACTTTGGACATTTATTACTATTGGAATTTGATAACTATTTTGAGTACGCTTGTTTTAAAACAAAACAGTAAACGATAACTATTATAATTAAATAATAGTTTTGGTACAGTTTTTCATAAATGATCTTACTTGAGGGGAAAGTTTCCAATTCGCCAAATTCAATTTATTTCAAAACCCTAGGTCAAAATAGGGGGTTACATTTAGTGGTATCAGAGCCTAGGTTACACCCCTCGGCCTGTGAGACTCGATGGAAATTTGATTTTAAAGTTTTTGAAAAATTGCAAGCATCATAAATGTTTTCGGAAATTATGAGATTTTCAGATAAATATCCGGATTTTAAAGAAGTGATATATGATTTAATTAAAGTCTCCAAGTACCAATGTTGACTTTAGGACTCTTCTTTGTAGATAGACTATTATGCCACGGTGTATGCCACGGTGTAGGAGTTTTAATCTATTGTTTGTTCGATGTCGTGATCGAGCCTGTACTACTACTTCTGGTAGTGGTCACTCGCATTCTGTTGGCCAAGCAGAAATTCAGAATAAGTTACATGTTGAAGAGAACCATTCGTTAGGAGGATATCGGATCGGAAGTGATAACTCACTTGATATTGTAAACACTGACCGATATGTAAGAGCTGAGCTCGTATCGAAGTGTTAAGATTATTTTTTTAAAAATTTGAATCAGAATAGCAAGACAGTGAATGATTATGAGATATAGTTTCGGAGGTTGGTCAAGTATGCTACTGAGTTAGTTATGATTGAGAAAAATAAGTATGATTTTTTTTAAAAAAAAAAAAAAAAAAAAAACTTCAGAATTTGACCAAATCGGAAAGCAACCAGACACATTTGTACAACAAGGTTTTGTCAACTAGTTGGGAAAGAGATCTAGGATGAGTTTGTTCCTCAGAGTATCAGAATGTAAGACTTGCAGTATCGACAGTTCTGTCTGGCAGTCAGGGTAATACAAAAGTCTGTCGGCCTATTTCTGTATGTGGTTTTTACAACAAAAAGTGTAACGAGGAATGCAGGTTGATGAGCAGAACGTGTCTCAGATGTGGTTCTCAGGATCACTACTTAAAGAATTGACCATGTTCAGCTACTGGTTCATCCGTTCAGAGTCATGCATCAATTCAGACACCTTACCGAGGTAGAAGGCAGTTCAGGTCAGTTGCTTCTAGTACTACTAGTAAAGGTAGACATGCTCCGATTGGGTGATCATGTCAAGATTTCTAAGATGTATAAGAATTTCCCTTCGGAAATGCAAGGGAAAATATTCTCTGTTGATTTGATAGAGTTACCTTTCGGAGAGTTCAAACTTATTTTCGGAATAGATTAGTTATCCGCTCATTAAGTTTGTTTGGATTGTGAAAAAAAAAAGGGACGACTCTGAAAACCTCAGATGGGTACGAGGTGATTATGGTGGGAGAGCGTAGAGGTTACTTGTTCAATGTTGTTCGGTTCTCAAAACAGAAAAGATGATTCGACGTGGAGCTACTGCCTATCTTGGTTATATTTTTTTTTTTGACTCGAGGTAGTCAAATTCTGTTTTGGATAAGATCCGGGTGGTTAGGAAATTTTTTGATGTTATTCGGAGTAATTGCCAGAGGTACCGCCAAAACGTGACGAGGTTGAGTTTGGCATAGATGTATATTCGGGTACAACTCCTGTCTCTATGGCAATGTGAATAAGGACTGAAATTGGAATGTGCGCGATTGAAGGTATTCAAAGTTCCTTGTATTCAGGATGTTGAGAATGTCGCATTTGAGTTCGAGAGTAATCGAACAGAGTATCATGGTCAACTGATATAACAAGTATTAAAGGTAATACACTACTACCTCTAGTATGTCTTATGAACATGTTGATATTCGGTTAATGCATGCATGAATATGATAAGGAGTGATGTTAGTCCTGATCAAGTCAAACCAGATATGAAATCGAGTATGATAACCTAGATATGATTGAAATGCTCGACCGAGGAAGTTAACAAATGTAAGGATCTGGAGTTCAATCAATTAAGTAATAAGGCAACTAATCTCCAAATTTGATCATCAGTGTCAAATGATCAATGCTAAAAAAAAATTTGATATAAAATTACGAAAATGCTCTATGGTATGAGAATGACTAAAATACCCTTGGATTTGGAAGCAGTCTAGAAATTTGCACTAGATATGGTAAAACAACCCGATTCATCTAAAAACCTCGATCTACTTGGAAAATTATGGTAACAAGATTTAAACCTTCGAGATTGTAAGGTGTTAGGTTTCCTTGAATTGGGAATGAATTTCCAAGTATAGATTTACGGGAAACTACTCATACCTCGGAATTAATCAAGTGGCTCAAATACTGAATTGATCGTAATAACTAAAGGTATTGGAAATACTGTTATGGTTAAATTATTCGGAATGATCGTATTGATAAAAAAAAGGGCTGAAGTATCCTCGGACATCGAGTTTTGCGAATTAACTGGAAGGATGGATAAAACCTTGAGTTCTGAAATGAATGAAGTGGTTGGAGGTACCGAAATTTCTGAAATGGCTGAAAAACCCATGAGTACTTAAATGATTGAAATTCTACAAATGGTTTAATTGACAGTAATGATGGATATCTCAAACATTGAAATGACCGAAATACCCCCATGATTGGAATAAGTAAATTACCTCTGATAAAATTTTGGAAATACCAATAAAGTTGGAAATGACAAAAATACCCTCAAGGGTGAAGCATGACTCTGGTATATCAATCTCTCATGATATTAATATGAGGATGAAAGTTTTTCCGTACAGAATATAAGTTTGACTACTTCGCTGCAAGTCCAGTGATGAAATATGAAAGCAATCGTTCAGATATACGATATAATCGAATACATTCAAAGGGTTGATTAGTAATGGAAGGTTGGGATATGTTAGTTCGAATGGTTTTGGATGCAACTACCTCTACGGAGAGAAGTGATATATCTTCACAGATCACAAGAGTCTAAAATACCTCCTTACGCAGAAAAAGTTGAATTTGAGACAACATCGCTGGTTGGAACTTCTTAAGGATTATGAATGTGATTATTTCTTTTTCTGAAATAAGTGCATCTAACCCTTCTGTCCATAATAGCTTGATCTGTACTGGAAAGGAATATCGGTAATGTTTATCAATGAATTGGATTAACTTAATGAATTTGAATCTGGATAGAGAACTTGAGATGGTCTATGCATGTGGAATTGAAGATCTGAATCAGGTTAAGAATAAATGTTTGATCATATGAGATAACCGATATAAGACTGCATGTATGTTAGCTCGGTGATAATGATATACTCAAAAATATCCTGAAAAAAAAAAAAAAAAAATTGATAAATGCAGTATGAATCTAAGAGAGAGATGACTATGAACCCAGCGAAAGAGTAAACTCGGTAGTTACTCCGTTAAACACAAAGAAAACAATTGTATGACCTTTACGTTGAAGGTAAGTGCAAATCATTTAAAACTTTGGTTATGTCGGATTGGCTTGGAGGAAGAATTCACTGGAAATATGCATGGTGTATAGTCATACATATCATCCTTGACTGAAATTCAGTGTTACGTCTTAACTTTAGAAGGCTCTGTTGGAAGCTTGAATTACTTGCTTGGATTTCAGGTATAGATTCTTATCCGTAAATTGATGGATGACTTGATAGATTAACTCATATCCTAGAGGAGATGCTTCTAGGAGGTATGATTATTTCTGTGATTGTTGGAAAGGTTTCGCATCCCTGACTGAGACCGCATATAATGAAAACTGCAAGACAAGTGTTCGTTTGGCTTCGTACAAAGTTCTGTATGCATTCAAATACCGTAATATGATTAGTTCGTATGAGTTGTATGATAGTATGACATTGTGTTTAAAGAATAGTTGAACGACTAAGGACACTCCCAGATTGATCCGTAATTGTTTGCGAGACCCGAGAAACATTGGTACTCTATTGGGTAAGTTTCAGTACAAGAATGGATGAAAGAGTAGTTTTGCTTTTCCCCAACTCTGATAAATTTCGAGGACATGTTAAGAGGTTGTGTTCTGGATTTTAGTGGTAGTTGGGAGGATTTCTTGCCGCTTGCAGAGTTTGCATATAATAACAGTTACCAGTCCAGTATCAAAATGGCACCGTATGAGGCTCTGTATGGGCGTAAGTGTAGGTCACCGATTGGGTGGACTGAACTTAATAAACATAGATTGTTAGGACCGAACCTAGCCGTGAAGCTGAACAGACAGTCAGAATGATTCGAGACCGGCTTAAGGTTGCTTTTGATAGACAGAAATTTCACGCCGACTTGAAACGTCGAAATCTTGAGTTTGAGGTTGGTGATGAGGTCTTCCTGAAAGTATCTCCGTGGAGGAAGGTACTTCGATTTGGTCGGAAGGGCAAATTGAGTCCTCGTTATATTGGCCCTTATCGGATTCTTCGTCGGGTCGGACCTGTAGCTTATCAGCTCGAATTACCACCAGAGCTTAGGCGCATTCATGATGTTTTCCATATTTCTGTGTTGAAACGCTACCATGCTGATCCGTCTCATGTTTTACCTGTGGAAGAGATCGAGATTCGTCCTGATCTGCGCTTTGAGGAGGAGCCTATTGAGATTCTTGCTCAGGATAAGAAAGTTCTCAGAAAGAAGACCATCAAGATGGTCAAAGTTTTGTGGAGCGGTCGCAGTCATGACGAGGCTACTTGGGAGCCCAAAGATGTCATCAAAGCTCAGTATCCGCATTTATTTACTTCAGGTAAATTTCGAGGACGAAATTTCTTTTAAGGGAGGGAGAATTGTAACACCCCTAAAATGATAAAAAAAAAAAATTAAGGATGAATTGAGAGTTGTGGGAATCGAACCCACAACCTCTTGTGTTTTCAGCTGGATGACCAGCCAATTGAGCTAAGCAAGCTCTTGGTCTGGAATCACCACATTTGAATCTTATTTAGATTCGAAATTAATTTAATAATTAAATAATCAAAATATCCTAACCACTCCCACTATCAGATCTGATTAAAAGTAGATCAGTTTTTATCGATGTGGGATAAACACCCTTCATCTATTTTCCTCTCATCCCTAACCCAACGGCCACCACCATCATCCTCCACCGCCGCGCCGTGGACAACACCGCCACCGTCAGAGTGGCCGCCGTCCCCTTCCCGATCGAGCCGTGCCAGTCACTCGCACATCGCCGCCACCGTCGTCCTCCGTGTGCGCTGCAACAGCTTCGAACAGGGTAAGCGTTGGGGTCAGATTTTCGGTCGGGCTTCGCGTGCGCCGTCGCCGGTCGTGGTTGTCGAGTCGTGGCCGTTGTCAGGCCGTGGCTGCCGTCGGGTGCTGGGTTGTGTCAGGGTGCGCCGTCGGGAAAAGGGAAAGGGGTTACGGTTAGGCTTCGGGTGCGTGTCGCCGGCGTGTGACCGTCGCCGGCCTGTTGGGCCGTGGCCGCCGTGGGTTCGCGGGGCTGTGCAGGGGTGGTGGGGCGCCGCCGGTGTTAGGGTTAGGATGATATTAGGGTTTAAGTTAATTTGGGGATTTTTGGTAAAAGAACCGAACCGGTTCAGTGGATAAACCGGTCGGTTGGGGCTAACCGAACCGGTCTGGGGTTTATAAGAGACTGATGTCATGCTGACGTCAGTGATGACGTCATCACAGTCATGCTGACGTCAGCGATGACGTCAGCGATGACGTCAGCGTTGACTTTTGGTCAACTTTTTCGACCGAGTCCACTTTTATGTTTTTCGACGTTCCGGTTCCATTGGCGCTGTCCGTTTTTGCAAATTCGAACCCGAAGTGCTGTTTTGGAGCAATTTTATATATTGAGCTCAGATTTTCAGTAAAGTGTTTAATCGGAATTTGACTCAGATAATCTCGTGTTCAGGTGACGTGGACTCTGATCCCGAGATTTTATCTCCTCCACCGCCAGGCAGACCTCCGGTGGCACAATCTTCGAGATCTGCCAGTAAGATATTTATTAAGCGTAATTTATTCGGATGTGGCATAATAGGAAATCTAACATAGTGTCATGTATTGTTAGGAGCTGATTCTGTCCGATCTTCCGTTAGAGCTGAGCGTGGGAGACGTCACTATCGACGTTGACTATTTAGCTGCCTAAGGTGTGTTCTCTGTTTTGTGCTACATTTTTATGTGTTACATGATTTCGTGAATCTGTTTGAGAAATACTTGTATGCTATTCTACACTGTTATTTGATGAATATTGCATGACTTATTTGTAAGTCATTCTGCTCTGTTATCGGATGAATAATGTATACTCGGATACTATGATCATGTTATGTAACACATATCGGAATCGGATTATTATGTACATGCATCTTAGTTATTTAACAAGATTGCATTCGGACTCGGACATCGGATTACATGTCATATCATTGGGTTGGGATATTGTACGGAGGAAGCTCAGCGACTTCATCCTTCGGGATGAACTTCGCTTCGGATCAGTAGTTCCATCCTTCGGGATGAGTTCTGCTTCGGACATGGTGACGTAGGGTAGAGTGGTTCAGGGGAACTTCACTCTTCGGACGGTGATGTAGATGGGTGCATATCATGTCATGGCATCTGTATGCATTGTTAGTACTATTTCAGAATATCTGTTAATTCTTGACTGTGATATTATTGTTTGATTGATTTCTGTTATGCACCTTAGAGACACACTGAGCTTTATAGCTGACTCCCCCTTAGTATCTATTTCAGATTTCCAGACTTAGGTTTCGGTACTTGGAGGACTACGTACGATCAGTATTTGATATTATTTATCAGTAGGTTTCGTTTCGGACTTACTTAATTATTTAAGTATTTTCAGTATTTGATTGTAAACGTGGACTTTGGACATTTATTACTATTGGAATTTGATAACTATTTTGAGTACGCTTGTTTTAAAACAAAACAGTAAACGATAACTATTATAATTAAATAATAGTTTTGGTACAGTTTTTCATAAATGATCTTACTTGAGGGGAAAGTTTCCAATTCGCCAAATTCAATTTATTTCAAAACCCTAGGTCAAAATAGGGGGTTACATTTAGTGGTATCAGAGCCTAGGTTACACCCCTCGGCCTGTGAGACTCGATGGAAATTTGATTTTAAAGTTTTTGAAAAATTGCAAGCATCATAAATGTTTTCGGAAATTATGAGATTTTCAGATAAATATCCGGATTTTAAAGAAGTGATATATGATTTAATTAAAGTCTCCAAGTACCAATGTTGACTTTAGGACTCTTCTTTGTAGATAGACTATTATGCCACGGTGTATGCCACGGTGTAGGAGTTTTAATCTATTGTTTGTTCGATGTCGTGATCGAGCCTGTACTACTACTTCTGGTAGTGGTCACTCGCATTCTGTTGGCCAAGCAGAAATTCAGAATAAGTTACATGTTGAAGAGAACCATTCGTTAGGAGGATATCGGATCGGAAGTGATAACTCACTTGATATTGTAAACACTGACCGATATGTAAGAGCTGAGCTCGTATCGAAGTGTTAAGATTATTTTTTTAAAAATTTGAATCAGAATAGCAAGACAGTGAATGATTATGAGATATAGTTTCGGAGGTTGGTCAAGTATGCTACTGAGTTAGTTATGATTGAGAAAAATAAGTATGATTTTTTTTAAAAAAAAAAAAAAAAAAAAAAAACTTCAGAATTTGACCAAATCGGAAAGCAACCAGACACATTTGTACAACAAGGTTTTGTCAACTAGTTGGGAAAGAGATCTAGGATGAGTTTGTTCCTCAGAGTATCAGAATGTAAGACTTGCAGTATCGACAGTTCTGTCTGGCAGTCAGGGTAATACAAAAGTCTGTCGGCCTATTTCTGTATGTGGTTTTTACAACAAAAAGTGTAACGAGGAATGCAGGTTGATGAGCAGAACGTGTCTCAGATGTGGTTCTCAGGATCACTACTTAAAGAATTGACCATGTTCAGCTACTGGTTCATCCGTTCAGAGTCATGCATCAATTCAGACACCTTACCGAGGTAGAAGGCAGTTCAGGTCAGTTGCTTCTAGTACTACTAGTAAAGGTAGACATGCTCCGATTGGGTGATCATGTCAAGATTTCTAAGATGTATAAGAATTTCCCTTCGGAAATGCAAGGGAAAATATTCTCTGTTGATTTGATAGAGTTACCTTTCGGAGAGTTCAAACTTATTTTCGGAATAGATTAGTTATCCGCTCATTAAGTTTGTTTGGATTGTGAAAAAAAAAAGGGACGACTCTGAAAACCTCAGATGGGTACGAGGTGATTATGGTGGGAGAGCGTAGAGGTTACTTGTTCAATGTTGTTCGGTTCTCAAAACAGAAAAGATGATTCGACGTGGAGCTACTGCCTATCTTGGTTATATTTTTTTTTTTTGACTCGAGGTAGTCAAATTCTGTTTTGGATAAGATCCGGGTGGTTAGGAAATTTTTTGATGTTATTCGGAGTAATTGCCAGAGGTACCGCCAAAACGTGACGAGGTTGAGTTTGGCATAGATGTATATTCGGGTACAACTCCTGTCTCTATGGCAATGTGAATAAGGACTGAAATTGGAATGTGCGCGATTGAAGGTATTCAAAGTTCCTTGTATTCAGGATGTTGAGAATGTCGCATTTGAGTTCGAGAGTAATCGAACAGAGTATCATGGTCAACTGATATAACAAGTATTAAAGGTAATACACTACTACCTCTAGTATGTCTTATGAACATGTTGATATTCGGTTAATGCATGCATGAATATGATAAGGAGTGATGTTAGTCCTGATCAAGTCAAACCAGATATGAAATCGAGTATGATAACCTAGATATGATTGAAATGCTCGACCGAGGAAGTTAACAAATGTAAGGATCTGGAGTTCAATCAATTAAGTAATAAGGCAACTAATCTCCAAATTTGATCATCAGTGTCAAATGATCAATGCTAAAAAAAAATTTGATATAAAATTACGAAAATGCTCTATGGTATGAGAATGACTAAAATACCCTTGGATTTGGAAGCAGTCTAGAAATTTGCACTAGATATGGTAAAACAACCCGATTCATCTAAAAACCTCGATCTACTTGGAAAATTATGGTAACAAGATTTAAACCTTCGAGATTGTAAGGTGTTAGGTTTCCTTGAATTGGGAATGAATTTCCAAGTATAGATTTACGGGAAACTACTCATACCTCGGAATTAATCAAGTGGCTCAAATACTGAATTGATCGTAATAACTAAAGGTATTGGAAATACTGTTATGGTTAAATTATTCGGAATGATCGTATTGATAAAAAAAAGGGCTGAAGTATCCTCGGACATCGAGTTTTGCGAATTAACTGGAAGGATGGATAAAACCTTGAGTTCTGAAATGAATGAAGTGGTTGGAGGTACCGAAATTTCTGAAATGGCTGAAAAACCCATGAGTACTTAAATGATTGAAATTCTACAAATGGTTTAATTGACAGTAATGATGGATATCTCAAACATTGAAATGACCGAAATACCCCCATGATTGGAATAAGTAAATTACCTCTGATAAAATTTTGGAAATACCAATAAAGTTGGAAATGACAAAAATACCCTCAAGGGTGAAGCATGACTCTGGTATATCAATCTCTCATGATATTAATATGAGGATGAAAGTTTTTCCGTACAGAATATAAGTTTGACTACTTCGCTGCAAGTCCAGTGATGAAATATGAAAGCAATCGTTCAGATATACGATATAATCGAATACATTCAAAGGGTTGATTAGTAATGGAAGGTTGGGATATGTTAGTTCGAATGGTTTTGGATGCAACTACCTCTACGGAGAGAAGTGATATATCTTCACAGATCACAAGAGTCTAAAATACCTCCTTACGCAGAAAAAGTTGAATTTGAGACAACATCGCTGGTTGGAACTTCTTAAGGATTATGAATGTGATTATTTCTTTTTCTGAAATAAGTGCATCTAACCCTTCTGTCCATAATAGCTTGATCTGTACTGGAAAGGAATATCGGTAATGTTTATCAATGAATTGGATTAACTTAATGAATTTGAATCTGGATAGAGAACTTGAGATGGTCTATGCATGTGGAATTGAAGATCTGAATCAGGTTAAGAATAAATGTTTGATCATATGAGATAACCGATATAAGACTGCATGTATGTTAGCTCGGTGATAATGATATACTCAAAAATATCCTGAAAAAAAAAAAAAAAAAAATTGATAAATGCAGTATGAATCTAAGAGAGAGATGACTATGAACCCAGCGAAAGAGTAAACTCGGTAGTTACTCCGTTAAACACAAAGAAAACAATTGTATGACCTTTACGTTGAAGGTAAGTGCAAATCATTTAAAACTTTGGTTATGTCGGATTGGCTTGGAGGAAGAATTCACTGGAAATATGCATGGTGTATAGTCATACATATCATCCTTGACTGAAATTCAGTGTTACGTCTTAACTTTAGAAGGCTCTGTTGGAAGCTTGAATTACTTGCTTGGATTTCAGGTATAGATTCTTATCCGTAAATTGATGGATGACTTGATAGATTAACTCATATCCTAGAGGAGATGCTTCTAGGAGGTATGATTATTTCTGTGATTGTTGGAAAGGTTTCGCATCCCTGACTGAGACCGCATATAATGAAAACTGCAAGACAAGTGTTCGTTTGGCTTCGTACAAAGTTCTGTATGCATTCAAATACCGTAATATGATTAGTTCGTATGAGTTGTATGATAGTATGACATTGTGTTTAAAGAATAGTTGAACGACTAAGGACACTCCCAGATTGATCCGTAATTGTTTGCGAGACCCGAGAAACATTGGTACTCTATTGGGTAAGTTTCAGTACAAGAATGGATGAAAGAGTAGTTTTGCTTTTCCCCAACTCTGATAAATTTCGAGGACATGTTAAGAGGTTGTGTTCTGGATTTTAGTGGTAGTTGGGAGGATTTCTTGCCGCTTGCAGAGTTTGCATATAATAACAGTTACCAGTCCAGTATCAAAATGGCACCGTATGAGGCTCTGTATGGGCGTAAGTGTAGGTCACCGATTGGGTGGACTGAACTTAATAAACATAGATTGTTAGGACCGAACCTAGCCGTGAAGCTGAACAGACAGTCAGAATGATTCGAGACCGGCTTAAGGTTGCTTTTGATAGACAGAAATTTCACGCCGACTTGAAACGTCGAAATCTTGAGTTTGAGGTTGGTGATGAGGTCTTCCTGAAAGTATCTCCGTGGAGGAAGGTACTTCGATTTGGTCGGAAGGGCAAATTGAGTCCTCGTTATATTGGCCCTTATCGGATTCTTCGTCGGGTCGGACCTGTAGCTTATCAGCTCGAATTACCACCAGAGCTTAGGCGCATTCATGATGTTTTCCATATTTCTGTGTTGAAACGCTACCATGCTGATCCGTCTCATGTTTTACCTGTGGAAGAGATCGAGATTCGTCCTGATCTGCGCTTTGAGGAGGAGCCTATTGAGATTCTTGCTCAGGATAAGAAAGTTCTCAGAAAGAAGACCATCAAGATGGTCAAAGTTTTGTGGAGCGGTCGCAGTCATGACGAGGCTACTTGGGAGCCCAAAGATGTCATCAAAGCTCAGTATCCGCATTTATTTACTTCAGGTAAATTTCGAGGACGAAATTTCTTTTAAGGGAGGGAGAATTGTAACACCCCTAAAATGATAAAAAAAAAAAATTAAGGATGAATTGAGAGTTGTGGGAATCGAACCCACAACCTCTTGTGTTTTCAGCTGGATGACCAGCCAATTGAGCTAAGCAAGCTCTTGGTCTGGAATCACCACATTTGAATCTTATTTAGATTCGAAATTAATTTAATAATTAAATAATCAAAATATCCTAACCACTCCCACTATCAGATCTGATTAAAAGTAGATCAGTTTTTATCGATGTGGGATAAACACCCTTCATCTATTTTCCTCTCATCCCTAACCCAACGGCCACCACCATCATCCTCCACCGCCGCGCCGTGGACAACACCGCCACCGTCAGAGTGGCCGCCGTCCCCTTCCCGATCGAGCCGTGCCAGTCACTCGCACATCGCCGCCACCGTCGTCCTCCGTGTGCGCTGCAACAGCTTCGAACAGGGTAAGCGTTGGGGTCAGATTTTCGGTCGGGCTTCGCGTGCGCCGTCGCCGGTCGTGGTTGTCGAGTCGTGGCCGTTGTCAGGCCGTGGCTGCCGTCGGGTGCTGGGTTGTGTCAGGGTGCGCCGTCGGGAAAAGGGAAAGGGGTTACGGTTAGGCTTCGGGTGCGTGTCGCCGGCGTGTGACCGTCGCCGGCCTGTTGGGCCGTGGCCGCCGTGGGTTCGCGGGGCTGTGCAGGGGTGGTGGGGCGCCGCCGGTGTTAGGGTTAGGATGATATTAGGGTTTAAGTTAATTTGGGGATTTTTGGTAAAAGAACCGAACCGGTTCAGTGGATAAACCGGTCGGTTGGGGCTAACCGAACCGGTCTGGGGTTTATAAGAGACTGATGTCATGCTGACGTCAGTGATGACGTCATCACAGTCATGCTGACGTCAGCGATGACGTCAGCGATGACGTCAGCGTTGACTTTTGGTCAACTTTTTCGACCGAGTCCACTTTTATGTTTTTCGACGTTCCGGTTCCATTGGCGCTGTCCGTTTTTGCAAATTCGAACCCGAAGTGCTGTTTTGGAGCAATTTTATATATTGAGCTCAGATTTTCAGTAAAGTGTTTAATCGGAATTTGACTCAGATAATCTCGTGTTCAGGTGACGTGGACTCTGATCCCGAGATTTTATCTCCTCCACCGCCAGGCAGACCTCCGGTGGCACAATCTTCGAGATCTGCCAGTAAGATATTTATTAAGCGTAATTTATTCGGATGTGGCATAATAGGAAATCTAACATAGTGTCATGTATTGTTAGGAGCTGATTCTGTCCGATCTTCCGTTAGAGCTGAGCGTGGGAGACGTCACTATCGACGTTGACTATTTAGCTGCCTAAGGTGTGTTCTCTGTTTTGTGCTACATTTTTATGTGTTACATGATTTCGTGAATCTGTTTGAGAAATACTTGTATGCTATTCTACACTGTTATTTGATGAATATTGCATGACTTATTTGTAAGTCATTCTGCTCTGTTATCGGATGAATAATGTATACTCGGATACTATGATCATGTTATGTAACACATATCGGAATCGGATTATTATGTACATGCATCTTAGTTATTTAACAAGATTGCATTCGGACTCGGACATCGGATTACATGTCATATCATTGGGTTGGGATATTGTACGGAGGAAGCTCAGCGACTTCATCCTTCGGGATGAACTTCGCTTCGGATCAGTAGTTCCATCCTTCGGGATGAGTTCTGCTTCGGACATGGTGACGTAGGGTAGAGTGGTTCAGGGGAACTTCACTCTTCGGACGGTGATGTAGATGGGTGCATATCATGTCATGGCATCTGTATGCATTGTTAGTACTATTTCAGAATATCTGTTAATTCTTGACTGTGATATTATTGTTTGATTGATTTCTGTTATGCACCTTAGAGACACACTGAGCTTTATAGCTGACTCCCCCTTAGTATCTATTTCAGATTTCCAGACTTAGGTTTCGGTACTTGGAGGACTACGTACGATCAGTATTTGATATTATTTATCAGTAGGTTTCGTTTCGGACTTACTTAATTATTTAAGTATTTTCAGTATTTGATTGTAAACGTGGACTTTGGACATTTATTACTATTGGAATTTGATAACTATTTTGAGTACGCTTGTTTTAAAACAAAACAGTAAACGATAACTATTATAATTAAATAATAGTTTTGGTACAGTTTTTCATAAATGATCTTACTTGAGGGGAAAGTTTCCAATTCGCCAAATTCAATTTATTTCAAAACCCTAGGTCAAAATAGGGGGTTACATATATCATGCTTTATATCTGCGAGCAAGGATAAATATTATTTAAAAAGAACAATTACATCTAGTATTGTTCATTACATGTGCTCATTTGATTTTAAACCTTCTTTTTCAGCTACTGTGAATGCTTTGCTGCTGGTGTATACTGCATAGATTCATGTTCATGTCAAGACTGCTTCAATAAGCCTTTCCATGAAGATATTGTACTTGCAACGCGCAAGCAGATCGAGTCTCGTAATCCACTTGCATTTGCTCCAAAAGTGATCAGGACCTCTGAATCAATACCCGAAGTTGGGGTAGGGAATAACTCTTACAGTTATCTATCAAGTTTGTCAATAACAACTGGCTGTATAGCAGCAGTATAGCCTAATTTCTATTTCTCCTTGCAGGATGACTCTAGCAAAACTCCGGCTTCTGCTCGACATAAAAGAGGATGCAACTGCAAGAAATCAAGTTGCCTGAAGAAATATTGTGAATGCTATCAGGTTTCCTTCTCCTCAGTAAAACCCTCCCTGCTTATTTTCTTCTACATAAATTGATTTACGAGTCATTTTCTTTCTCTTACAGGGTGGTGTTGGATGCTCCATCAACTGCAGATGTGAAGGGTGCAAGAATGCATTTGGTCGGAAGGATGGTAAGTGTGTTTTTGGCTGCCATGACAATTTTGATACATTCCTCTTTGAATCCATTTGTTGTTTGGTTATTTATAAGTTGACATTATTTTCAAGTTCTTATTCACTCGGTTACAAACAGGATCTGCAATGGTGGAAACAGAAGGGGTGCCAGAAGAAGATGAAGAAACAGATCTTGACATGAATGGGGTGGACAAAAATTTAGAGAAACCTGACACGTTCGACAACGAGGAGCAAAATTTAGTTTCTGCTCTCCAAACAACTCCATTGCAGCTTTGCAGGTTTCTTCCTTGAATTGCTTGTTCCCATGATAACATCAATATTTATCATTACTATTCACTTTGACAATATTTTCTGTACAGAACCTTGGTTCAACTGCCCTTCTCTTCAATGAGCAAGCCACTACGGTCTTTCGTTTCCATCGGATCATCATCCACACTGTATAACGGTCAAGGATATGGAAAGCCTAGTATTATTCGGCCTCGAAACATAATCGAGAAGCATTTCCAAACTGTTGCAGAAGATGAAATGCCTGAGATGCTATTAGACAACTACTCTGCAGGCACTGGCATCAAGACCTCTCCCAACAGTAAGAGGATCTCTCCTCCCCATGGCTCAACCTCTGGTCAAAGGAGTGGTCGGAAGTTGATATTGCAGTCGATACCTTACTCAACATTAAATGGAAATGGAATCCAATAGATTAGTTTTAATCCTTTATATGTTAGATAGATAGTATTTATTGCCTCTGCTTTTAGGCTGCATCTGCAAAATAAAATTGTATCTCTTCCATAATGTTCAACTTCTACTGCTGTATAAAGTTGGCATCTTGCATCTTTATTTACCAAGCTCGTTTTCTAAATTTCTTTATGGGAATCATAAAATTGCCTCACTAGTCCCTTTATATTTTAGGATTCGAAATTGAGATAATGGTAAAATTGTCTTTTTGGCTCCCAAAAATGATATATTTCAACTTAATACTATTAAAAAATCATACAATTTTTAACCAAATGAGTATAGGGTGATTTATTTTCCAGGATGATCTAAATTTGAACAGCATTGTCTATAGAATATAGAAAAAGATATGAGTAACGTAGCACGCTCATAAAAATTATACAGTTTTAAACTAAAGCAAGGACCAGTCTGAATAATATCTAAAATTATAATAAAAGGGTTTACAACTATAATTATAAACTAAATGTATAATTTGAATATTTTTCTATAATATTGATACAAGTAACTAGCCATTTTAGATCATATAAGGACCATGCATGGAAAGGATTAAAAACCCAACCAAAAGACTCGAACAAAATATAGATACGAACGAGTTTGATTGCATCAGCAAATGAACCACAAAAGGAGATCATGCTATTGAAGCTCATCTATCTAAAGATCATCTACAACCACAAATCAGAGCCGAGCATCGTGAGAAACTATGTACGAACGCAAATTACGTATCCAAATTCAACCCGAGAGCTCAAAGTAGAGAAGATAAACAAAATAACAAATAAGCGTCATCTTCATCAATCGAGACGATGTCAAATCCAACATGAGAAAAAAAACAAACGAAAAGAATAGTTAAACAACCGACAAAGAAGTCCGAAAATTTACCATAAAGGCATAAAAAAACATGCCATGTTCTTACTAAAAATTAACAACAAAGGGAAGAAGATAAGAAAGCAAAGAGAAATAAAAAATATCGGCAGTTGACGATCATCATTAAAACTAGTGTCATTGCTGACTAAACCAAAGATAAAAAAATCTAGACGGTACTTATGGAGAGAATAACCTAAAAACCTAACCTATAATTTTATGAATTTATATTCAATACAGAATTGGTGAAAACAAAAAGTTTCTTCAAGTGCCTTTGTTTTAGGGTTTAGAGTTAGAATTTAAGATATAGAAGTTAGGGGTTTAGGTTTAAGGTTTAGAATTTAGAGGTTGTGGTTAGAATTTATAATTTAGGGTTAGAGTTTAGGGTAATATGATTGTGAATTTAGATTTTAATTTATAAACTCTAAATTCTAACCCAAACTCTAAATTTTAAACCTCTAAACTTAAACCTTAAATTCTTACTTTAAACCATAAAACTAAAGCAATTGGAGAAACTTTTTATTTCCTCCGTGAATGAATAATTACCCTAGTTATATTCATAGAATACTATCAAGCTTATTTTTGACCTTTCAAATATTTATAATTTAACTTTCATCCTTAAAAAATTGGCTTCGCCCTGTCTAAATAAGGGTGGCAATCGGGTGGGGAATAACTGAAAAATTGTGGGGATCCGAATCGACGGATATAAGGTATAACTAAAATCTTCACTCACAGGAACGGGTACAAGGGAAGTTTTAATATTGAATATCAAATGGGGTTGGGGACGAGGATTGCATTATCCTAACCATAAGGATAACCGAACCGTACCCGTATAAATCACATTGGGGATCCTTGAAAAATATCAGCAGGAAACCCTAATATTTTACAAAATTGGATAGTCATAAGGGTAATTTACCAAATTTTCAACAAAAATCTAATCTCCTAGTCTGAGTATGGTCGGCTGGAGTAAGTTTACAAATTCTCCGTAAATTCTATAAAAATTACTAGAAAGTAGTCTTTACATTATTGTAAACATGGTTCAGTCTAATTTTGTTTAAAATATACGATGATTGATTTCGATATTTATTTTAAAAAATATGAATATTTTAATGTTGAAAGGTCATAAAAATTTGGCAGTAAAATTCTTAGAAAATAATTTTAGCAATGACTTTGAAAAATCATCAAGAATTCTACAAGATAAATTAATAAGTGAGTCTTATATTTTTATAATCATACGGAAGTCTAGATTCGTTTAAACAAATGGTTCTTGATTTCGAGTTATATAGTAGAAGTTATTACTTTTTGACTGAGCAAAGGTTAGAAGAAAATACTATTTCCAAAAACAACAATGGCAGTGACTTCAAAAATTTGCCATAAATCGTACGAGTAAAATTAGAAGAGATAATTTATATGGTTGGAAAGATGATCAGATCTAGTTCTTTTTAGAACAAACATATAATGATTTGAAACAATAGATTATTAGTTATATATTTTCTTTTAAAGTTAGTGCAGATTGTCATGTTTTAACAATTAATACTTTAGTCATGTTTTGTAGTTTTGAAATGATTTGTTTGTTATTGGTAAAATTAAATTTATCATTTATGTTTATAATTTTTAAGATTTAATATTGAGTATTTATTTTAATATGTTAAGTTTTATTTATTTTTTGAGTATGAAAATTAACTATAAATCGCGTAGATCCGTAAAAAATGAGTATGAAAAAGAAAAAAATTCCTAAAATATTTAACGGAGATTTCTCAAAACTATACCGACACAAATTAAAAATGAAGTAGGAATGCAAAATCGTTCCCAAATTGCCATGGGCCACCCCTATGTCTAAAACAATAGGAAATCCCATATCGTTAGACTCGCATCTTAATTTTTGTTTCTTTCATTCTTTTTTTCTTTTTCATTTCTTTTAAACTGGAAATAATTTATTTTATAATTTTCTTATTTTGTGGGATCGCATTCCAATCCCAATGTATAGAATTTAGTAGAGTGCAAAACTTAACTAGAAAAATTGAATTATTTTCGATTTAATGTAAAAATATTCGACTTACTTTTACTCGACTCGCTTTAAAAAAATTTAAATAAAATTTGAATTATATAATAGAAATTCGAAAAACTCGAATAACCCAATATTTTTAGTAATTAGTGGATCAATTTTCAAGTTCGAGTAAAATCTCTCAATTGTATATAGTTATATCAAACCGTTTAAATTAGAAATAATTAGTACCATATCATTATAAATGTTTACAATTATATTTTAAACAAAACTCGAACAACTTGACTCGACTCGACTTGAAAAGAATTCAAATAAAGTTTGAGTTATAAAATATGACTCATCAACTCAATTAACTCAAAATTATTTGACTCGATCGAATGCTCACCCCTAGTAGAACTACGTGATCAATTTAGGGGTGTTCAAAAATACCCAACCTAGATAAACCAGCTAGTTGACTCGAACCCCTAAAAATCTGATATTTCTCTAAAAATATTCGATCAGGACAAGTACCCGACCCGTTATTCTCTCAAGTACTCGGGACGAGTCTGGGCCAAAATTATTTTTTAACTGGGTAGTCAATCTGATACTTTTAATGTATATATATATATATATATATATATATATATATATTTATTTATTTAAATTATATTTTTATTTTAGGTCGCTTAATATTTTTACCCTAAAACTAAATTTAAATCCCTAAATTGTTTTTATGTTTCTATTATGTATTTTTGTGTCCAATTTTTCATGCAAATATTTTTAATTTAATATAGAGAGTTTAAATTGTTAAAAAGAAAATATATTACAAAGGTAATTTGGTAAAATTTGCTTTCAGGTAATCTTATAATTCCAACCAAATATTGTAATATCACATTCCTACCAAACAAGGTAATGCAATATTCCACTAATGTGTCAAGTAAGATTACATTTCGAGAATTTTATTTCCAGAGGTAATCTTACATTCTTTAAACCAAACATACATGAGATTCGAAGAAAAAAAATCACATTTGAAATTAATACTTTTAATGTCTTATTTTGGTGATGGACTTTAATATATATATATATATATATATATATAGTTTTGCTAACATTGTTGTGCTTGTTGTTCGTACTATTATGATCGTGTTGGTGGGAAGGATAGTTGTTGTCCTTAGAGATGTGAAATCAGGTAATTGTTCAGGTTTTAGGTCAGGTCAGGTCATGTCGAATAGGATACGAGTTATGTCAGGTCAATTTAATGGTTCGACTTGGATTAGGTTGAGTCTGGGTCGACTCAGATTCGGGTCATTATCAGGTTGATTTCAAATCGGATTGAGTTCGAGTTCGGGCCAGGTTAATTTCAAGTCAGGTAAGTTTCAGTTCATGCCAAAACGTTTCGGGTCCGAATCAGTTTATTAGCGAGTTAGTTCGGGTTCAGATGGACTTCAGGTAGGGCCACGTTCAGGTCGGTCACGTCGTTGACAGATAGAATTCAGGTCGGGGAATATCGTTTTCGGTTGAAGTTCAAGTCGTGTCTTACCATGTACAAATAGACTTCAGTATGGTAATTATGGGTAAAATTTCGATAAAATTAAATTTTTAGGGATTAATATGAACCAAAATATCCCTTAGGATGATGAAATATGTTACAATTCGGACTTCTTGGTTCTAGGTAATGTCTAACATTGTTGTTCTTGTTGTTGGTACTATTATGATCGTGCTGGTGGGAAGGATAGTTGTTGTCCTTAAGGATGTGAAATCAGGTAATCGTTCAGGTTTTAGGTCAGGTCAGGTCAAATCGGATACGAGTTATGTCAGGTCAATTTAATGGTTCGACTTGGATTAGGTTGGGTCCGGGTCGACTCAGATTCGGGTCATTATCAGGTTTATTTCAAATCAGATTGAGTTCGAGTTCGGGTCAGGTTAATTTCAAGTCAGGTAAGTTTCAGTTCATGCCAAAACGTTTCGGGTCTGAATCAGTTTATTAGCGAGTTAGTTCAGGTTCGGATGGACTTCAGGTAGGGCCACGTTCAGGTCGGTCACGTCGTTGACAGATGAAATTCAGGTTGGGGAATATCGGTTTCGGTTGAAGTTCTAGTCGTGTCTTACCGTGTACAAATACACTTCAGTATGGTAATTATGGGTAAAATTTTGATAAAATTAAAATTTTAGGGATTAATATGAACCAATATATATATATATATATATATATATATATATATAATTGTGACTAAATTGAATTAAACTAAAATTTAAAAGTAAATCTTAGGACTAAAATGAAAAAAATTAAACAATTGATGACCGAAAGGGTAATTAATCACTAAACAAAAAAAATTAGGCGGCAAATTCCAAATGGACAATTAATTATTGGATCAAAATTAAAAATGATTCCATTTGAATTTTGGAAGGAAAGAACTCCCGTTTGTTCTTTTAGGTTAGGGGAAATTTTTTTTTAGTCATTATAACTTTAGATGTTTTTCATTTAAGTCCCAAATTTTTACTTTTAGCTTTTAATTTAATTCAATCGAGTCCCAATTTAGGTTATAATTGAAATTCAAGCTTTAGTTTTAGAATTCTTATAGGGACTTGTGATTTATTTTGTTTGTAATAAATTACAAAAATTATAGGTTTTGGACTAAATTACAAGCACTATAAATAATTATGGTTCAATTTTGGATAAAAATATAATTTTATGGACTAAAACGAACAAAAACAACACAATCTTTACTTTATTAGACTAAATTATAAAAATTAGAAATAAATATGGGTGAATTTCAGTTAAAAGCAAATTTGTAGGGACTTAAATGAACAAAAATATCATCATATTAAAAATATTGGACTAAATTACACAATTTAAAATTAAATAAAGTTCAATTTCGGTTTAAATACAGATTTATAGGGAATTGAACACTAAACTCTTAAACCCTAAATTCCATCCCTACGCTCTAAACTAATCACATAAACATATAGGCTATAACCCCAAAAAAGTATAATCACGTAACATGTATGAGACATATTCACGTTACACATATCAATATAGACTATAGACCATAGAGGCATATACTATAGACTATAATAATAAATTAATAATAATATCATCGCATATGATATATTATACATAGATTATAGACTATAAACTATATAACAGTTGAAAATAATCTCACACACTAAGCTAAACCTTACACCATACAAATTAATCTCATAAAACAATAACCATAAACTACACCATAAACCCTAAACCATTAATACTTAACACTAAATCCTAAACCACAAACCTAAGCCATGGAAATTAATCTCACAAATCAATAATCCTAAACTACATCATAAACCCTAAACCATTAACACTAAGACCTAAACCCTGAGCCATAAACCAAAATTAGGGACCAATTTCACAATTTCACCATAAAATATAGCCTAAAACCGAAATTAAGGACCAATTTGACAATTTGAAAGTAGAGAAATGTGAGAGTCAAGTGACCAATTTCATAATTTTACCATAAAATATAACATAAAACCTAAATTAGGGACTAATTTGACAATTTGAAAGCGGAGAAATTTGAGAGTCGAGTGACAAATTTCACAATTTGACCATAGAAATAAATAGAGGTCAATTTCAGCTAAAAATTAATTTTTAGGAACTAAAATGAACAAAAATATTAGCATATTGAAACTATTAGACCAAATTTAAAAAATATAAATAAATCTAAAAGTAAAATTTTAAGGATTAAATATCACCCTGGAGAGGGGATTGCTATATCCGAAGTCCAAACCGTGGGGATACTTGTGACTAAATTGAATTTAACTAAAACTTAAAACTGAATATTAGGACTAAAATGCAACATTTAAAAAGCAACAGGACCTAAAGGGTAATTAATCCCTAACCTAAAAATTTGGCGGCTTAATTCCCTCCAAAATTTTGTCCCTTCCCTTTTTTACCACTTTACTGAGTGGATCAATCGAATCGAAAATGGCCAAGAGGGGGTCAATTGGAATTTTAAAATTGAAGGGGAGCAAATCGAAAATATGAAAAATTGAAGACAAGGCAATTTATAGTGGTTCAAGCTTAGAACAAGCTCTACATCCACTACCTTAGCTCCCACTAAGGATTTTCAACCAATTTCACTAGAAATTCATCCTCTTTTCTCGGATTAGGAGAAAACCTTACAAATCAGTTAATCTTTCTACCCAAAGATTAACCAAGACTCTCTCAAATACAAAGAAGGTTTTGACAATCTAAAATATACCTCTCACTAGGTTAATGTATTGCCCAATTACACTTAAACACTCCCCAAACTTGAAAGGAAATAATACAATGAGAATCACACAGGTTGGGTTACAAGAATTTGACTATAATAGCTCAAGGGTTTGGATATATGCTTGGATTGTTACAAATATGTTTAATAATTGTTGTTGTGGCTTTAGAGGCTTGTTTATATACCCTTGCATTGATTTCTAGCCGTTCTGGTGGTTGAGATCATCAATAGAGCCGTTGGACTCCATTTTTCCCGCAATAAATGCACTTCTGCAACCTACTGTATTGGTACTCGAACAACCGTATCGAAACTTGTCTCAAAACAGAAAGAGCCATTTTACACATTTAAGAGGGCGTATCGATACGCGTATAGGCGTATCGATACGAGCATAGTGTAAAAACAGGTGCATATCGATACTCTAAGACCGTATCGATATGATTTTTGCTCACTGGAATCCTGAGAAAAACTTTAGCAAAATGTGTATCGATACGCTATATGGGTGTATCGATACGGTCCAACGACCATTTGAAATTTTGCTGAAATCATAACTGACAAGCAACAGTCGAAAACTTTAAATGCAAAGATTTATCGAATTAGATCAAACCATATCGATACGGGTACAACTGTATCAGTACGCTATGCCTTAAAATTAAGCCCATAAAGAATATCGTATTGATACGGGTATAACCGTATCAGTATGCTTTTGTCAATTAAAATTTCTGAACCTTAAAATAGTAACGATACGACTATAGCGTATCGATACGCCTAAGTGTACACGTAAGGTTTGGGCTTGAATTCTTAGAAAATTTGTTTGAAAATTTTATTTGACTTAGAAATAGTTTTGGTTCAAGTTTGCTTGTCAATTTGTGAGGCTTTGAAATAATTAAAAAATTATTTACTTTTACAAACATGTCCTTAGACAATTTGTTATATCAAAATAATATTAGGTTTTACAATCTCCCCATTTTTGATATAACAAAACCAAAGTAAATTTTTAAGTATTTTGAAAACTTTGAAAAGTTTACTCTCCCTTAATTTAAGATTGGTTTTCAAAAAGTTTGTAAAAAATTATGTTTTAAAATTCTTCCCCTTTTTGTTAGATCAAAATCAATGCAATTAAACAAGGATATAGACAAGATATATAACGTTAAAGCACAAATTAAAGAAGCATAATATCATTAAATTCCAAATTAAAATCCAAAGCAATAAAAGTTCAAAATAACTTCAAACATAATATCAAAACTTAATCCTAAAAACAAAATCAAAGCATAGAGTTTCTAAAATTAAAACATATATGCATAATAAAATAGAAATCCTAAATGATATGATATGTAATGAGATGCTCAAAAACTACTCGTCCCCATCATCTTCGTTCTCATCCTCCTCATCATCATCATCATGGCTGGTTTGAGACTTTCGAGTATGATTGAGCCAAGCACAATGGAAGGCGGTGAGAGATACATCCATGGAAGTTTTTTGTTGTTCTAGGGCCTTGACTCAATCCTCTAACGATGTAAAACGAGTATCAATTGCTGCAAATCTTGCATTCATGTCTGTATCTAAAGAAGCAATATTAGTGTTGCTTGCGTGTAGTGTACTATAAATGATATGCAAATATGGTGCAAGTATACACGTCGAACGAGTAATAAAGTGATGAGTGAGTATCGTCTCCACAGGGATTGGAGGTATTCACGGTTTGCTGTAACAATAAAGATTGAACTTTTTGCAGATGACAATGCTATAGTAAAAGAGATGCTGTAAAATAATGCTGAAGCAAAACAGTGCAGAGAAAGATGAGATAAGAATATGATAAATAGGTCCCCTTTCGTATGCGAAACTCACTACGAAATGACTGGCTGGGAATGATGGACAACCTAACCTAAGCTTCTTAACGATACTAAGGCTCTTCAGCTATCTTCTATGCTAGGCGAGATTTGCTAAAGGTGTTCCTAAACTATCTCTAGCCAGGAAACTAGGAGTCAAAAATGCTACAGCCATACCTATCGGCGTAAACTCTTAACACTCCCCTACCCTTCACAAACTATCCTCTTTAGCCCTTGAAACCTATCACTTATTTCTAAGGTAGGTTAGAGTCTGCCTCTCGACAGCCACTCCATTGCTTATGAGGGTTCTAAGGCTAGCTCTCTCGATTACTAACCCCAACAAACACTTAAAGAACGACCAACTCTCGAGGGCTCTTACAACTTTAAGGAAATGAAAAATGCATAAGCAAAGTATAGAACATGATAAACACTGAAAAAGCTATAGCATGCATTAAAAAGTACTCAAAATAAAATCATCCATCAAACCCAAGCCACCTAAAACAGTTCGTGGCTGGGCAATATCATCCAACGTATCATTGCGATAACATCACCAAAGATAAATATATGAAAAGGAAATGCTATATCAACAGAAAGAAAGGTGAACTCCTTCTCCGCCATGGACTGCCCGACTGTCTTAGGCCCATCACCTCTCTCGAGGCCGGTGAGGCCACTCCTTGGAGCTTCAACGATGGAGGACACCAAGCTGGAGAAGATGAAGATAAAACTTCTCTCTCTTCCGCCTCTCTTTCACGACACTTGCATATATATTGTTCCAAGCTTTTCTCCCATTTATATAGTGGAGGCTTGTAGGGTTTTGTGCCCTAAAGATGCCTTGATAATCCCAAGGAATATCCACCGACAAGGTCTTCCACGAGGGGACAAAGAGGACAGTCTGTAGGTGGGTACCGGCTGCTGCACATGTCAGGTCGTCCTTTTCATCATGTTCACGTGCTTCTACAGCTCACGTGCTTCGCACGTGCTGGCCAATATCCATTTCCACTATGCTATAGCAATTCCTGGCACTAGCTTTCTCTCTTGACTCATTTCCTGCGCACCACCAAAACCAACCTTCCGAGCAGTACCCCTTAATATGGACCAACAACCAGCAAAGATAAAGATGCACCCAGAAGAAGAAAGAAAAAAATGCAACCTAAATGCAGTCTAAATGCTATGGTATGAACTCAAGAACATGCAAATGCTATAGCAAAAAGGTATAAAAACAAGGATATTTATGCAGTTATCACACCCCAAACTTAAGCTATTTCTTGTCCTCAAGCATTGAGTAGGACTGAACAAAAGAATTACTATGACAAAGATTTAACCTAGAGGATTGCTATGTCAATATCTCAGTCCTCAGAAATAACTTAGGCATTTAAATATAAACAACCAGAAGTGAGATCCTTAAGAACATTCCTTAGGACTAAGCTGTGTGCGTGGCTGCCTTCCTTCTATACTTAAGCTAGTGAGACAAATTTTCAAGGAAGCTTCCTAGTTATACCCTTACTATGTTCTCTAATTCTTTTCCAATTTTTAGACTCCCAAAGATATAGGTTTTCTGCTACGAAGGGTGTCAGCTCATCACACCTACCGTCCTTAACTCTAGATGAGCAGGGAGCAAACCTCTCACCCCCGAGCTAGTAGACAGAGTCATCCCGTGACAACTTTCATTCACTCCTATGCTATAGCAAAATTATATATATATATATGTTTTGTTTTTTAACACAGTATGCTATAGCAAAGTGGAGTGTCGTTCTACATATATGCCTTAGCATTTATTTGTTTGTTTTAACACAAGGTCATCTAATCTTTGTTTTAAGTTCTCTAGAGTTTACATATCAGAGTTCACTAGGGTTCTTCCTGAAATTTTTTTTTCTAACAAACTTACTTATAGAAAGAGAGTAGCTGTGTAAAATTTCTTTTAACAACTAGGTCCTAAGGTCAGTTCTACAGATCTCAACTAATTGCGTTTTCTCTAAACTAGTTCAAGCCTTTAAGATTTCATCGTCAGACATCATAAATATATTCATAGACTATCTCTAGACTAAACAGAATGCCATAGTAAAAATTTTATCCTTTCCTACTATGCATATGCTAAAGCAAAATATTAACTATGAACACTAACACCCCAAACTTAAGAGATGCAGTGCCCTCAATGCATAAACTATTCTACACTATATGCTATGAAAAAAATGATGAAAACAAAATGAAATAAATAAAACAACGTTAGTTACCTCCTGGGTGCGGAGACTATGTAGTGCCGCTGGTGTTGTCCATTGATGTTTCAGACGAGTAGTGGTGGGGATCTGCGACATTGTCCACACTCTCGGAGGAGACTGACCGAGCTCTTGGTGAAGATCTGACACGATCGGCAATATGTTTGATGCGTGTCTTTGGTTTAGATGCTGTAGCATCCCCAGGTCGCGCTGGTGTCAGCTCAGGTGTTTGTGCTGGAGTGGTCTCCTTCTGAGGGGTTTCCTCAGGATCACTTGGTATATGCTCTGGCTCAGGAAATAGGTTTTCCGGACATGACAATGTTGGGTTAGTTGCCTTCCTGGTACGTTTCCTTTTCTTGGTTGGGGTAGCCATTGGGTCGGTCTCTTCTACAGTAGGTGGAACCAAAGGAGTTTCTTTTTCTGGCTGGGCAGTAGGAGTCATAGGCGTCTTCTTTCTCGGAGTCTTTTTCTTGGCAGCGGGTTGGACAGAGCTAGGGTCACTGGGAGACACTGTGCTTGTTGTAGCAATGGTGGGGGCTTGCAATAACTCCATAGGGAATAGTGGAAATGACACGTTCTGGTCCGATAGGAGTTTATTGAAGCAGGATGCTATGGCACCATCACGATGATGGACATACTTGAAGTACGCCCACTGGTGTGCCTTCATCAGGTTGAGCTCAGTGCTCAGTTCTTTCGTTGTTGCCACCAATGCTGCGACCCGTGCTGCAGCAAAACTTTTTGCTCCTCCCTCCACTATTTACTGAGGCACATCTTCATTGAATCCTCGGAGTTCTGTGACGAGGGTTGGAGTTAAAACTATCTTTCCTAAAATAGTTGCATCCACCAGATAGTCTATAAAGACGTCTTTTCTTTTACACAAAGCAGTTATCAGGTTAGGGAAAACAAGAGGACTACGAGGCCATTTCAGAAAAGCATACACTTCATCCACTATGATTTTTCCTATGTTAATGTGTCTACCACGAAATATTGAGTGGAGAAGAAAAAGTCTAGATATGTGGACTGTGGCAGTGTGTAGTGTAGGCATAAGCTTATGTCTCACAAAATGGTTCCATATCTTGGCCTCAGGTTTGAGGCACCCTCTCTCGACTGACTTGTTGTTGTCCAGCACCGTTCCCTCAAAACAAATATCCTCTAGCACCTCACGCTGTGTCTGCGCGTCAATAGTCGTCACAAAAGTGGTGTGGTGGTCTATAGTGTGCTTTAGCCCATAGAACTTGTTAATTGCTGCAGCAGTAAACTTTATCTGCTTGCCTCACACATGAACTGTAGACTGCGTTGGACTTGTGAGGTGTGCGTAGAACTCCTTTACTAGTGAGGTACAGATCTCCTCAGGGTGAGCAACGAAGGTTTTCCATTCATGCTTGCCAATGACATCCATGATTGCTTGATCGAACTAGTCATCTTCCTCTTTAGGGTATTTAAACCCTAGTTCTGGAAGAACATTCCTATCTTTGAGTTTTGTCCATCGTTCCTTTGCTGCCTCATCGAAAAAGTTAGAGATTTCCAGGACTGGTGGTTTCTTGGGGAGATCGGAAGTTTCAGGGGCATTCTTGCAACGAGCCATGGAGGGTTTTGTTGAAAAATAGGGGATGAGTGAATATGTGAGGGGAAAGTGGTGAGGGCTGTTTTATGTTTTTGGGAGAAAATCGAAGGGATGAAGAAAAGAAATTGAGTGTTAAAGAAGATGAAGAAGTTGAGGAGACGAGTGATAATGATGAAGAAAATATGGGAAGTTGAAAAAGGTGGGGGAAAAACTGATGAATTAATGGAAGAGGGGGAGTGATGGGACGTGTGTCGGCTTTAAGGGAGAGAGAAAAAGTGGGAGTTAATGTGATAGTTGACGGTTGGAGAGAGAATATGTGGGTTTTTTTGTGGCTAGGGTTTCACCTCATTAATTAGGTGAATATTCTCTCTCTTGCTTTTTGTTTTTTTTCTCTTTTTTAATTTATCCTCCCCACTTTTTCGGATAAAACCTCTCCTTATCTTTTTCTTTTCTCCTTTTCTTTCGTACTTCTAAAAGTGGATAAAAACAAACTCCATGTCCCTCTCCCTTTTGCTACCAACCCTGTAGACAACACGCTCTCCTGCCTCTGTACCTGACATTGTACTAGGAAAGAGAAAGCCTTGTACGAGGGTCACGTTAAAAGATATGAAAATAAAAACAAAGATAACATAAAAACTAGACTAAAAAGAAAAGCATTATTTATAAACATGCTATAGCATAAAGGATAGAGTTTACAGAGGCAAACTTTCAAGGATCGTGAAGATCCAGGTGTGACTTGTCTCTGAGGATAGGGGCTCCACTGTACACCTTCAGGCATTGGCCATTGACCTTAAAGATTTCACCATCGTCCAGCTTCTTGATATCAACCACGCCATGAGGGTACACCTTGTGTATGATGGATGGTCATGACCACCTTGATTTCAGCTTTCTAGGAAAAAGCTTTAGCCTGGAATTATAGAGAAGCACTTGTTGACCTTCTGAGAAATGCCTTGGCAAAATGTGTTTGTCATGCCACTTCTTGGTTTTCTCCTTCTAAATGCGAGCATTCTCATATGCTTGGGCTCTAAATTCCTCCAGCTCATTAAGCTCTAGAAACCTTCTTTCACCAACTAGTTGGGCATCCATGTTGAGTTTCTTGATTGCCCAATAAGCCTTGTGCTCAAGCTCAATGGGTAAGTGGCATTCCTTGCCAAATACGAGCTTGAAGGGTGACATGCCCAAAGGCATCTTGAAGGCTGTTCTATATGCGCAAAGTGCTTCATCCAACTTGGGGGACCAATCTTTTCTCTTTGGATTAGCCACCCTCTTCAATATTTGCTTGATTTCACGATTGGAAACTTCAGCCTGTTCGTTCGTCTACGGATGATATGCTATAGCAATCTTGTGCCTGACTACATATCGATGTAATGCTTTAGCAATAAGTTTTTTTGTCAAAGTGAGTTCCTTCATCACTGATGATGGCTCTGGTGCTCCAAACCTCGTGAAGATGTTCTTGTGAAGGAACTTCATGACCGTCTTGGAGTCGTTCCTTGGGGTGGCAACAACCTCCACCAATTTTGACATGTAGTCGACTGCTAGCAAAATATATAGATCTCCATATGATGCAGGAAACAGGCCCATGAAGTCAATTCCCCACACGTCAAAAATTTCAATTTCCAGAATATTTTGCAATGGCATTTCATTCTGCCTAGAGATGTTCCCCGTTCTTTGGCATCTATCACAAGTCTTGTAAAACTCGTGTGCATCCTTGAAAAGTGTAGGCAAATAGAATCCTGCTTGCATAATCTTTGTAACAATCCTAGCACCACCAAAATGCCCTCCACATGGTGATGAATGACACTGGTACAAAATGCTATAATATTCTTCTTCTGGAACACATCTCCTTATGATTTGATTAGGACATTGCTTGAACAAGTAGGGTTTACCCCAATAATAGAATCTTGCATTGTGTTTGAATTTCTTGAGTCCCTGGCTAGATAAATCAGGAGGCAAAATACCACTAACAAGATAATTAACAATATCAACATACCACGAAATTGCTGTAGCAACTAACAATTTCTCATTTGGGAATTCCACCTTAATTTCAGTTGCACTACCTTGTGTGATAGCATTTTCTAGCCTAGATAAATGATCAGCTACCTGGTTCTCACATCCTTTCCCATCTCTAACTTCTAAGTCAAATTCTTGTAGCAAGAGTATCCATCTAATAAGTCTAGGTTTAGCATCCTTTTTAGTCACTAAGTACTTAATGGCTGAATGATCGGTATGAAACATGACCTTAGTGCCTATCAAGTATGACCTAAACTTATCAAAGGCAAATACTACATCAAGCAATTCTTTTTCAGTAGTGGTGTAATTGATTTGTGCATCATTTAAAGTGCGACTAGCATAATAAATAACATGAAAGAGTTTACCTCGGCGTTGTCCAAGTGCTGCACCAACGACGTAATCACTTGCATCACACATCAGCTCAAATGGCCCGTTCCAATCAGGTGGAATGACAACTGGTCAACTTATATCCCTTACTTCGATCTTTGCCTTGTCAACTTATATCCCTTACTTCGAAATCTTGTGGCCTAAGACCGTTCCTTCCGTTACCATGAAATGACATTTTTCCCAATTGAGCACTAAGTCAGCTTCCTCACACCTCTTTAGAACATTGGCAAGATTGCCCAAGCATGTTTTTAAATCATCTCCGGAGACCGAGAAGTCATCCATGAAAATTTCCAAAAATCCTCGACCATCTCTGAAAAGATAGCCAACATACATCTTTGAAAAGTTGCTGGAGCATTGCAGAGACCAAAGGGCATTCTCTGGAAAGCATAAGTTCCATAAGATAATGTGAAAGTCATTTTCTCTTTGTCTTCGGTTGCTATAGCAATCTGATTGTACCCAGAATACCCATCGAGGAAACAATAAAATGCCTTAGCCGCTAGTCGATCTAACATCTGATCAATGAATAGGAGGGGGAAATGGTCCTTCTTGGTTGCGTTGTTGAGCTTCCTATAGTCCATGCAAATCCTCCACCCCGTGACGGTTCTAGTAGGCAACAACTCATTCTCCTCATTGCTTACCACGGTCACACCTCCTTTCTTCGGTACACATTGCACCGGGCTGACCCATGAGCTATCAGATATCATGTCGATTACTCCAACATCAAGCCACTTGATTATCTATTTCATCACTACATTCCTCATGATTGAGTTTAATCTCCTCTGGGGCTCAATTGAATTGCTGTGACAATCATCAAGCAAAATTTTGTACATGCATATAGCAGGGCTTATACCCTTCAAATCAGCTATAGTCCACCCTAGCACATTTTTATGTTGTAACAACATATTTACTAAACTAGTTTCTTGATTAGGTGTGAGACTAGATGAGATTATCACAGGCAAGGTTTCATTGCTCCCTAAGTAAACATATTTAAGATGTGATGGCAAAGGTTTCAGTTTTAGAGTAGGTGCATGCTCAAGGAAAGGCTTAGAAGGTACAAATTTTGAAAAATCAAGAGGTTCAAAGTGCGTACCTGGTCTAGCCTCGAGTCGACTAGACTGCTTCAGTTCCCTTGAGAGCTCTTCTAGGTCTGAATCATCATCCTTGCATAGTGCTTCAAACTCTTCCATTTGCATCTGATTGCTACAACAAAACTCATCAGTTCCACTCTATGTTGTAGCATCTATATATTGGCATACTCTTGGATTGTCTGCATACTCGAGGGTGTCATGAATATTGATTGTGACCGTCTGATCAGCCACTCGCATCGTGAATTCACCCTTCTCACAATCAATCAAAGCTCGTCCGTTGGCTAAAAATGGCCTTCCCAAGATAATGGGTGTGTTGCTGTCAGCTTTACAGTCGAGGATTAAGAAGTCGACTGGAAAGATAAATCTGTCCACTTTTACCACAACATCTTCAACTCTTCCTTCTGAGTGAACATGAGAATGATCTGCTAGCTATAGCACAACCTTGGTGGGCTATGCTTCTCGAATTCCCAGTTTCAGAAAAATCTACTTAGGTATCAAGTTAACACTTGATCCCAAATCGAAAAGTGCTCTTCCAACAAACTTGTCGCCAATAGAACATGGGATAGCAAAACTACCTGGGTCCTTCGTCTTAGGTGGCAGCTTGCTCCACAGAGAATAACATTCTTCTGCTTTAGCGACAGTTTCTTGATTCTCGACCTTCCTCTTTTTATTGACTATATCCTTGAAGAACTGGGCATATGTTGGCTTCTGATCAATGACCTCCAGAAATGGGACATTGATATGTAATTTGTCCAGGATATCTATAAATTTCTAGAACTGAAGGTCTTCTTTCTGCTTCTTGAATCGTTGAGGAAAAGGAGTTGGGGGGTCTAACTTCATTTTTCTGGACTGGTGGAGTTACATCTTTTGCTGTAGCAAAAGCAGGCTCCTCCTCCTGTGTTTCTTTTGCTACGACTTTCTTACCCTTTCTTCAACTAGAGGATCTTGTAAGTTATCTTCTTCGTAAGGCAAGTTGGGCTGAGATTCCTCCTTCTCTTTTCCCCCAAACTTTTCTTCCTTGCAAATTTCCTTGCTACTCCTTAATGTGAGTGTGCTGCATTGTTCCTTGCTATGGTGCTTAGTGGCTTCAGTGTCACTAGGCAGACTTCCTTGTGGTCGCGCATGCAAGGTTTGAGCTATCTGACCAACTTGTGTTTCTAAGGCTCGGAGAGAGGAACTATGGCTTTGCAATAAGGCTCCTTGATTCTTAATGTTTGCTGTATATCCTGTAGCAAAACTTTCGTGGTTCCCATGAAATCTTTTGTCATAGCCATAAATTCATTGAATGTAGTTTCCAGCGAACTGTTTGATGAAGATGCTGTTCCCTTGTGACCCTGCCAAGGCATCCTCTGGTTATAAGATGGTGCTTCGATCAGATTTTACTGTGGCAATGGCTGAGCAAAATTGTTGTGCCCTTGATTACCTCAACTGAAATTTGGATGCTGACGTCATCCTGTGTTGTAGGTATTAGAGTATGGATTGTTGTTGCGGTATAATTCCTTACATAGTTAGCTGACTCTTGATTGCCAGGGCATTCACTCAAATGGTGATTGCCATCACATCTGAGACATGAGGTTGCAGATTTTACTTCCTTGACTTTGTTGGGACGTTGGAGGTTCTTTAGCATATTTGTGACAGCAGCTAACTTAGTGGCTACTGAGTCATCAGCTTCACTGTCTCAAACTACTTGGTTTCTCCTCCCTGTTCCAAGCCTTGTGGTTGGAAACGGGAAATCATTGCTGGCTACCCTATCAAGAATGTCAAATGCTTCCTCCGATGATTTTTATAACAAGGTCCCATTTGCTGAAGCATCTAGCATCATCCTTGTAGGAGCATTTACTCCATTATAGAATATAACCACTTGGGTCCAGTCATGAAAACCATGATTTGTGCACTTCCTCAATAATCCTATGAATCGATCCCAACACTCATACATGGATTCATCATCAGCTTGACAAAAAGAAGCAATATCATTTCTCAACTGAGTGTTTCTATTGGGTGGATTATACTGTAGCATAAAACTTTTGCATAGATCTGTCCAAGTCTCCATTGATCCAGCTGACACTCCACTTAGCCATGCGCTAGCATGATCATGTAAAGAATATGGAAACAATTTAAGCTTTAGCACATCCTCGTGCACTCCTTGCAGTCTGAACGAGTCACACACTTCCAAGAAAGCACAAATATGTTGTCTTGTATCTTCGTGAGGCATACCTCCAAACTGACCAATAGTGTTCAACATGTTGAACATAACAAGTTTAAGCTTGAACTGGGCTGCAAGAATTTCTGGAGCTACTATTCCGATATAGAGATCGTCCAAGATAGGAGTCAAATGATCTCTAATGGCTCGAGGTTGAGTTCCTTCTCCCTTGCCATTTGCCATAGCATCTACGTTACCTTGAGGTGGCGGTATTTCTCCGTTCATGTTTCTGGTCTCTTCTCTTCGAACACGTCTTCTAAGTCTCAAGAAATGCTCGATTTTCAGAAATAGGTGATTGCAGGGGTCCTCTAGGTCGTCTTCTGGTCATGCACTACCAGGACACCTAAAAAGAAAAATGAAAAACCTAAAATAAATATGTACAAAAACAAAAAGAACAAGCGGTATAAACAAAAAACCCGTAAACAACCAATTGCCAATCCCTGGCAACGGTGCCAAAAACTTGTTGCTTGCGTGTAGTGTACTATAAATGATACACAAATATGGTGCAAGTATACACGTCGAACGAGTAATAAAGTGATGAATGAGTATCGTCTCCACAGGGATTGGAGGTATTCACAGTTTCTGTAACAATAAAGATTGAACTTTTTGCAGATGACAATACTATAGAAAAAGAGATGATGTAAAATAATGCTGAGAAAGATGAGATGACAATATGATAAACAAGTCCCCTTTCGTATGTGAAACTCACTACGGAAGGACTGGCTGGGAATGATGGACAACCTAACCTAAGCTTCTTAACAATACTAAGGCTCTTAAGCTATCTTCTATGCTAGGCGGGATTTGCAAAAGGTGTTCCTAAACTATCTCTAGCCAGGAAACTGGGAGTCAAAAATGCTATAGCCATACCTCTCGGCGTAAACTCTTAACACTCCCCTACCCTTCACGAACTATCCTTTTTAGCCCTTGAAACCTATCACTTATCTCTAAGGTAGGTTAGAGTCTGCATCTCGACATCCACTTCATTGCTTATGAGGGTTCTAAGGCTAGCTCTCTCGATTACTAACCCCAAAAAACACTTAAAGAACGACCAACTCTCGAGGGCTCTTACAACTTTAAGGAAATGAAAAATGCATAAGCAAAGCATAGAACATGATAAACACTGAAAAAGCTATAGCATGCATTGAAAAGAACTCAAAATAAAATCATCCATCAAACCCAAGCCACCTAAAATAGTTCGTGGTTGGGCAATATCATCCAACGTATCATTGCGATAACATCACCAAAGATAAAGATATGAAAAGGAAATGCTATAGCAACATAAAGAAAGGTGAACTCCCTCTGCGCCATTGACTGCCCGACTGTCTTAGGCCCACCACCTCTCTCGAGGCCGGTGAGGCCACTCCTTGGAGCTTCAACGATAGAGGACACCAAGCTAGAGAAGATGAAGATAAAAACTTCTCTCTCCTTGTGACTTTCTCTCTCTTCTGCCTCTCTTTCTTGACACTTGCATATATATTGTTCCAAGCTTTTCTGCCATTTATATAGTGGAGGCTTCTAGGGTTTTGTGCCCTAAAGATGCCTTGATAATCCCAATGAATATCCACCGACAAGGTCTGCCACGAGGGGACAAGGATGACAGTCTGCAGGTGGGTATCGGCTGCTGCACATGTCAGGTCATCCTTTTCTGCATGTTCACGTGATTCTGCAGCTCACGTGCTTCGCACGTGCTGGCCAATATCCACTTCCACTATGCTATAGCAATTCCTGGCACTAGCTTTCTCTCTTGACTCATTTCCTGCGCACCACCAAAACCCAAAACCAACCTTCCGAGCAGTATCCCTTAATATGGACCAGCAACCAGCAAAGATAAAGATGCACCCAGAAGAAGAAAGAAAAAATGCAACCTAAATGCTATGGTATGAACTCAAGAACAAGCAAATGCTATAGCAAAAAGGTATGAAAGCAAGGATATTTATGCAGTTATCAATTAGTCCCCAAGGATGTGAATTACTCATTTAGATACGCCATGAGTCCATCCATGGAGGTTTGAGCTTGTTGGACTTGTGGACCTTGTGGAGTGACCAGAGGGGTTGATCATCTTGAGGAGGAGAACGACTAACATGAACCCATTCATGATCAATTTACTCAAAGTGAGCACGAGTAAGGGAGTGTTCATCAATCGACTTACCAAGAGGCTCGGTGACATCATGGGAACAATCGATCTCCAAGGAATGGAACAAGAAGCTCAAAGCCGTGCCATAGAAGAAATACTTGACTTGATCGGTGTGACAGTGTTGAACAAGATAGACCAAGTCAGCAAATATGATTTGGCAAAGGTTTGTGCCCTTACCCTTATGGAAACAACGAAGCCAAAAATCATCAACTTGGCGAATGATAGAAAATTTCCCACCGGAAGGACGAATCCACCAAGAGATGATAGGTGAAGGATACGATCATAGGCATTGTTAAGATTTTAAATTTTTTCCCAAATTTTTCTTTTAATCCAAAGGTGATTCCTTTCTTTTACATGAGAGCAGGATATATATACTACTCTAAAGGGGACACCTCATCAACTTTTAACAAACAATTACAGCTCACCAAAACATCCTAACAAATTTTCAACCTCTCCAGGATCTTCAACAGGTAGAAGGACATTCACTCCTTGTCGAAACATTGTGAAGTATGGGCGAGTTAGAGGTTTGGTTACTCCGTCGGCTTTTTGATGCTTCGCAGGTACGTATCGGACTTGGAGATCACTAGCGGCTACTTTCTCGCGAACAAAATGAAGGTCTAGCTCTACATGCTTTGAACGAGCATTATAAACCAGGTTGGCACTCATGGCCACTACTCCCGTGCTGTCACTCCAGATAATTGGGGTGTCGGACAGTGAAATTCCCATATCTACGAGCAAGGCTTTTAGCCAAATAAATTCAGAGACTGTGTCAGCAACACTGCGATTGTTGCGTTCGTGCAGTGACTATAAATGATACGCAAATGGTTCAAGTATACACGTCGAACGAGTAATAAAGTGATGAGTGAGTATCGTCTCCATAGGGATTGGAGGTATTCACGGTTGGTGTAACAATAAAGCTTGAACCTTTTACAGATGACAATACTATAGTAAAGGAAATGAGGTATAATAATGCTAAAGCAAAACATTGCAGAGAAAGATGAGATAACAATATGATAAACATGTCCCCTTTCTTATGAGAAACTCACTACGGAACGACTGGCTGGGAATGATGGACAGCCTAACTCAAGCTTCTTAACGATACTAAGGCTCTTCAGCTATCTTCTATGCTAGGCGGGATTTGCTAAGAATGCTCCTAAACTATCTCTAGCCAGGAAACTGGGAGTCAGAAATGCTACAGCCATACATCTCGGCGTAAACTCTTAACACTCCCCTACCCTTCACGTACTATCCTTTTTAGCCCTTGAAACCTATCACTTATCTCTAACGTAGGTTAGAGTCCGCCTCTCAACAGTCACTCCATTGCTTATGAGGGTTCTAGGGCTAGCTCTTTCGATTACTAACCCCAACATACACTTAAAGAACGACCAACTCTCAAAGGCGCTTAAGGTATGACCTATCTCTTAAAGCACTTACAACCCTAAGGTCTTACAACTTTAAGGAAATAAGAAATGCATAAGCAAAGCGTAGAATCATGATAAACACTGAAAAAGCCATAGCATGCATTAAAAAGTACTCAAAATCAAATCATCCATCAAACCCAAGCCACCTAAAACAGTTCGTGGCTTGGCAATATCATCCAACGTATCAATGCGATAACATCACCAAATATAAAGATATGACAAGAAATTGCTATAATGATAGAAAGAAAGATAAACTCCCTCTCCGCCATGGACTGCCCGACTGTCTTAGGCCCACTGCCTCTCTCGAGGCTGGTGAGGCCACTCCTTGGAGCTTCAACGATGAAGGACACCAAGCTGGAGAAGATGAAGGTGGAACTTCCCTCTCTTTTTCTCTCTCTTCCGCCTCTCTTTTTTGTAACACAAAAAAATACCACGCTTTGCTCCAAGCTTCTCTGCCCTTTATATAGTGGAGGCTTCTAGGGTTTGGTGCCCTAAAGATGCCGTGATAATCCCAAAGAATATCTACCAACAAGGTCTGCCACGAGGGGACAAGGAGGACAGTCTGCAGGTGGGCACCGGCTGCTGCACATGCCAGATCGTCCTTTTCTGCATGTTCACATGTTTCTGCATCTCACGTGTATCTCACGTGCTGGCTAATATCCACTTCTATCATGCTATAGCAATTCCCGGCACCGGCTTTCTCTTGACTCCTTTCATGCGCACCATCAAAACCAAAACCAACCTTCCAAGCAGTACCCCTCGATATGGACCAATCACCAGCGAAGATAAATATGCACCCAGAAGAAAAAAATGCAACCTAAATGCAATCGAAATGCTACGATATGATCTCAAGAACATGCAAATGCTATAGCAAAAAGGTATGAAAACAATGATATTTATGCAGTTATGACACCCCCAAACTTAAGCTATTGCTTGTCCTTAAGCAATAAATAGAACAGAACAAAAGAACTACTATGGAAAAGATTTAACTTAGATGAGTGCTATGGTAATATTTCAGTCCTCAGAAATAACTTAGGCAGATAAATAAATATATACAACCAGGCGTGAGATCTTTAAGAACATTCCTTAGGACTAAGCTGTGTGCGTGTGTCCGTGGCTGCCTTCCTCCTATACTTAAGCTGGTGGGACAATTTTTCAAGGAAGCTCCCTAGTTATGCCCTAACTATGTTCTCTAGTTCTTTTCCAATTTTTAGACTCCCAGCGATATAGGTTTTCTGCTACGAAGGGTGTCAGCTCATCACACATGCCGTCCTTAACTCTAGATGACTAGGGAGCAAACCTCTCACCACCGAGCTAGTAGGAAGATTCATCCCGTGACAATTTTCATTCACTCATATGCTATAGCAAGGCTTTATTTTGCTCCTTTTTTGATAACACTAAAAAAACTATAGCAAACGGAGTGTCCTTCTACATATATATCCTATCATTTATTCGTTTGTTTTAGCACAGGGTCGTCTATTTTTTCTTTTAAGTTCTCTAGATTTTACATGTCAGAGTTTACTAGGGTTCTTCCTGAATTTTTTTTTTCTAACAAACTTACTTATAGAAAGAGAGCAGCTGTGTAACAATTTTTTAACAACTAGATCCTAAAGTCAGTTCTACAGATCTCAACTAGTTGTGTTTTTTCTACTTTAATTCAGGCCTTAGAGATTTCATCGTCAGACATCATAAATATGTTCATAGGCTGTCTCTAAATTAAACAGAATGCCATAGTAAAAATTTTGTTCTATCCTATAATGTATATGCTAAAGCAAAATATTAACTATGAACACTAACACCCCAAAACTTGAGAAATGCAGTGTCCGCATTGCATAAACTAATCTACACTATATGCCATGAAAAATGAAAAATTGAAAAGAAAAAGGTTAGTACCTTCTGGGTGCAGAGGCTAGGTGGTGCTGCTTGTGTTGTCCATCGACGTCTCGGAGGAGTAGTGGTATGGGTCTGCCACATCGTCCACACTTTCTGACGAGACTGATTGAGCACTAGACGAGGGTCTAACACGTTCAACAATGTGTTTGATGCGAGTTTTCAGTCTGGATGCTGTAGCATCCTCAGATTGTGCTAGAGTCGGCTCGGTTGCGTGTGCTGTAGCAGCTTTCTTCTGAGGGTTTTCCTCATGATCATTTGGTACGTGCTCTGGCTCTGGAAGTGGGTTTTCTGGTCTTGAAGGTTTAGGATTGGTTGCCTTTCTGGTGCACTTCCTTTTCTTAGCCAGAGAGGCTGCTAGGTTGGTTTCTTCGATAGTGGGCTGAACAGAGGGAGTTTCTTGTTCTGACTGGGCAGTTGGAGTTGCTGGTGCTTTCTTTCTTGGAGTCTTTTTCTTTGCAGCATGTGAGACGAAGCTGGGTTCACTAGGAGACATTGTGAGTGCTGTAGCAGTGGTGGGGGCTTGCAGTAACTCCATAGGAAATACTGGAAAAAAGATGTTCTGGTCCGACAGGAGTTTGTTCAAGCAGGATGCTATGGCACTATCGTGGTGTTGGGCATATTTGAAGTATGCCCACTGGTGTGCCTTCATCAGGTTGAGCTCAGAGCTCAGTTCTTTTATCGTTGCCACCAATGCTTCCACTCTTGCTGCAGCAAAACTTTTAGCTCCTCCCTCCACTGCTTGCTGAGGCATGTCTTCGTTAAATCCCCGGAGTTCCTTAACAAGGGTTGGAGTCAAACCTGTCTTTCCTGAAAGAGATATATCTATAAGATCGTCTATGAAGACGTCCTTCCTTTTGCAAAAGGCAGTGATCGGATTAGGAAAACAAGGGGCTACAGGGTCGTTTCAAACAAGCATATACCTCATCCACTATTATCTTTCCTAAGTCAATTTGTCTACCATGTATTATTGAGTGAATGAGAAAAGTCGAGAGATATGGACGGTGGCAGTGTGTAGTGTGGGCATAAGCTTATGTCTCACAAAGTGATTCCATACCTTTGCCTCATGTTTGAGGCGTCCTCTCTCAACTGACTTGTTATTATCCAGCACCGTTCCTTGAAAATAGATGTCCTCCAGCACCTCACGTTGCGTCTGCGCGTCCATTTTCGTCACAAAAGAAGTGTGACGGTCCACAGTATGCTTTAGTCCGTAGAACTTGTTGATTGCTGCAGCAGTAAACTTTATCTGTTCTCCTCGCACATGAACTGTGGACTGGGTTGGACTTGTTAGGTGAGCATAGAACTCCTTTACAAGTGATGTGCAAATTCCCTCAGGGTGTGCAGCGAAGTTTTTCCACCCATGTGTGCCAATGACGTCCATTATAGACTGGTCGAACTAATCTTCTTCGCCTTGAGTGTATTTGAACCCTAGTTCTGGAAGAACGTTTCTGTCCTTGAGCTTTGCCCATCTCTTCTTTGCTGCCCCGTCAAGAAATTTAGGAATTTCTAGGACTGGTTGTTGTTTGGGACGGTCAGAAGTCTCAGGGGCGTTTTTGCAACGAGCCATGTAGTTTTTGCTGAAAAATGGGGAGGAGTGAATATGTGAAGGAAAGAAAATGGTGAAGGGTGCTCTGTGTGTTTGGGAGAAAATAAAAAAGATGGAGGGAAGGTTTTTTAGTGTTTTAAGAAGATGAAGAGGGTGAGGGGACGGATGATGAAGAAAATATTGTGAGTTGAAAAAGGTGGGGAAAACTGATGAATAAATGGAAGAGGGGAGGTGATGGGAATGTGTGTCGGCTTTAAGGGAGAGAGAAAAATTTCTGGAGTTAATGCAATGGTAGGCGACTGGAGAGAGAATATAGGTTTATGTGGCTAGGGTTTCTCCTCATTAAATAGATGAATATTCTCTCTCGTGCTTTTTTCTCTCTCTTTTTTAATTCAACTCTCCCACTTTTCGGATAAAAACTCCTTATCTTTTTCTTTCCCTTTTTCTTCCGTCCCTCCAAAATTGGATAAAAACAAACTCCTTGTCCTTCTCCCTTTTGCTACCAACCCTGTAGACAACATGCTCTCCTACCTCTGTACCTGTCATTGTACTAGGAAAGAGAAAGCCTTGTACGAGGGTCACGTGAAAAGATATGAAAATTAAAGGCAAAGATAACATAAAACTAAACTAAAAGAAAAGCATTATTTATGGACATGGTATAGCCTAAAATATAAGGTTAGAGATGCAAACTTTCAAGGATCGTGAAGATCCAGGTATGACTTGTCTCTGAGGATATGGGCTCCACTGTAAACCTTCAGGCGTTAGCCGTTGACTTTGAAGACTTCATCGTCGTCCAACTTGGGCTCTAAATTCTTCCAGCTCGTTAAGCTCTAGCAACCTCCTTTCACCAGCAAGTTGGACATCCATGTTCAGTTTCTTGATTGCCCAATAAGCTTTGTGCTCAAGCTCTACGGGTAAATGGCACTCCTTGCCAAATACAAGCTTGAAGGGTGACATGCCTAAAGGCGTTTTGAAGGCTGTCCGATATGCCCAAAGTGCTTCATCCAACTTGGGGGACCAGTCTTTTCTCTTAGGATTCACCACCTTCTCCAAGATTTGCTTGATTTCCTGGTTGGAAACTTCAGCCTGTCCATTTGTCTATGGATGATATGCAGTAGCAATCTTGTGCATGAATCCATAGCGATGTAATGCTTTAGCAATAAGCTAGTTGTAAAAGTGAGTTCCTTCATCACTGATGATAGCTCGGGGTGCTCCGAACCTAGTGAAGATGTTCTTGTGAAGAAACTTCATGACTTTCTTAGAGTCATTCCTTGGGGTGGCAACAACCTCCACCCATTTTGACACGTAGTCGACTGATAGCAAAATATATAGATCTCCATATGATGCAGGAAACGGACCCATGAAGTCAATTCCACACACGTCAAAGATGTCAAGCTCCAGAATATTTTGCAACGACATCTCATTCCGCCTGGAGATGTTCCCCGTCCTTTGGCATCTGTCACAAGTTTTGTAGAACTCATGTGCGTCCTTAAAAAGTGCAAGCCAATAGAATCATGCTTGAAGAACTTTTGCAGCAGTTCTAGCACCACCAAAATGCCCTCCACATGGTGATGAATGACAGTGGTACAAAATGCTATGGTATTCTTCCTCTGGAACACATCTCCTTATAATCTGATCACATGACATTGCTTGAACAAGTAGGATTCATCCCAATAGTAGAATCTTGCATCATGTCTGAATTTCTTGAGTCCCTGGCTAGATAAATCAGGAGGCAAAATACCACTAACAAGATGATTAAAAATATCAGCATACCACGAAATTGTTGTAGCAGCTAACAGTTTCTAATCAAGGAATTCCTCTTTAATTTCAGTTTCACTACCTTGTATGATAGCATTTTCTAGCCTAGATAAATGGTCAGCTACCTGGTTCTCACATCCTTTCCTAACTCTAACTTCTAAGTCAAATTCCTGAAGCAAGATTATCCACCTAATAAGTCTAGGTTTAGCATCCTTTTTAGTCACTAAGTACTTAATGGCTGAATAATCGGTATGAACTATCACCTTAGTGCCTATCAAGTATGACCTAAACTTATCAAAGGCAAATACTACATCAAGCAATTCTTTCTCAGTAGTGGTGTAATTGATTTGTGCATCATTCAAAGTGCGACTAGCATAATAAATAACATGAAAGAGTTTACCTCGACATTGTCCAAGTGCTGCTCCGACGGCGTAGTCACTTGCATCACACATCAGCTCAAACGGCTCATTCCAATCAGGTGGAATGACAACTGGTGCTGAGATAAGCTTCTCCTTCAGTTCTTAAAACGCGCTATGGCAATCTTTGTCAAACACACATTGTTGATTTTGTTGTAGCAAACTGCATAGTGGCTTTGAGATCTTAAAAAAATCCTTGATGAATCTCTGATATAAGCCAACATACCCTAGGAAGCTTCTTACTCCCTTGACAATAGTGGGGGGAGGTAGTTTTTCAATGACCTCGACCTTTTCTTTGTCAACTTCTATCCCTTGCTTCGAAATCTTGTGGCCCAAGACCGTTCCTTCCGTCACCATGAAATGGCACTTCTCCCAATTGAGCACCAAGTCAGCTTTCTCACACGTCTTTAGGACCTTGGCAAGATTGCCCAAGCATGTGTCGAAGTTATCCTCGGAGACCGAGAAGTCATTCATGAAAATTTCTAAAAAATCCTCGACCATGTCTGAAAAGATAGCCAACATACATCTTTGAAAGGTTGCTGGAGCATTGCAGAGACCAAAAGGCTTTCTCCGGAGAGCATAAGTTCCATAAGGGCATGTGAAAGTCATCTTTTCTTGGTCTTCGGGTGCTATAGCAATCTGATTGTACCCAGAATACCCATCGAGGAAGCAGTAGAATGCCTTGCCCGCTAGTCGATCCAACATCTGATCAATGAATGGGAGGGGAAAATGGTCCTTCTTGGTCGCCTTATTGACCTTCCAATAGTCCATGCAAATCCTCCACCCTGTGACGGTTCTAGTAGGCAATAGCTCATTCCCCTCGTTGCTTACCACGGTCACGTCTCCCTTCTTCGGTACACATTGCACCGGGCTGACCCATGAGCTATCGGATATCGAGTAGATTACTCCAGCATACATCCACTTGATTATTTCTTTCATCACTACTTTCTTCATAATAGGGTTTAGTCTCCTTTGGGGCTCAACTGAATTACGCTGAAAATCATCAAGCAAAATTTTGTGCATACATATAGCAGGGCTTATACCCTTCAAATCAGCCATAGTCCACCCTATTGCTTTTTTATGCTGCCACAACATATTTACTAAACTAGTTTCTTGCTTAGGTGTGAGACTAGATGAAATTATCACATGCAAAGTTTCATTGCTCCCTAAGTAAACATATTTAAGATGTGATGGCAAAGGTTTCAGTTCTAAAGAAGGTGCATGCTCAAGGGAAGGTTTAGGAGGTATAAATTCTGAAAAATCAAGAGGTTCAAAGTGTGTACCTTGTCTAGCCTCGAGTCGACTAGACTGCTCTAGTTCCCTTGAGAGCTCTTCTTGGTCTGAATCCTCTTCTTTGCAAAGTGCTTCAAACTCCTTCATTTGCATCTCATTGCTACAACAAAACTCATCAATCATATTCTGTGCTATAGCATCTACATATTGGCAAACTCCTGGGTTGTCTGCATACTTGAGGGTGTCATGAATATTGATCGTGACCGTCTGATCAGCCACTCGCATCGTGAATTCACCCTTCTCACAATCGATTAAAGCTCGCTCGATGGCTAAAAAAGGCCTACCCAAGATAATGGGTATGTTGCTATCAGCTTCACAGTCGAGGATTAAGAAGTCGACTGGAAAGATAAATCTGTCCACTTTTACCACAACATCTTCAACTGTCCCTTCTGGGCGAACATGAGAATGATCTGCTAGCTGTAGTACAACCTTGGTGGGATGTGCCTCTCGGATTCCCAGTTTCAGAAAAATCGACTTGGGCATTAAGTTAACACTTGATCCCAAATCATAAAGTGCTCTTCCAACAAACTTGTCGCCAATAGAACATGAGATAGCAAAACTACCTGGGTTCTTCCTCTTAGGTGGCTGCTTGCTCCACATAGAATAACATTCTTCTGCTATAGCGATAGTCTCTTGCTTCTCGACCTTCCTCTTCTTCGTGACTATATCCTTGAGGAACTTGGCATATGTTGGCATTTGATCAATGACCTCCAGAAATGGGACATTGATATATAGTTTGTCCAGGATATCCACAAATTTATGGAAATGAAGGTCTTCTTTATGCTTCTTGAATCGTTGAGGAAAAGGAGGTGGGGGTCTAACTTCATTCGTCTGAACTAGTGGAGTTACATCTTTTGCTATAGCAAAAGCAGGCTCCTCATCCAGTGTTTCTTTTGCTATGACATCCTCACCCTTCTCTTCAACTGGAGGATTTTGTAAGTTATCTTCTTCTTGAGGCAAGTTGGGCTAAGAGTCCTCCTTCTCTTTCCCCCCAAACTTTTCGTCCTTGCTAATTTCCTTGCCACTCCTTAATGTGTGTGCGCTGCATTGTTCCTTGATATGGTGCTTAGTGGCTTCAGTGTCACTAGGCAGACTTCCTTGTGGACGTGCATGCAAGGTTTGAGCTATCTGACCAACTTGTGTTTCTAAGGCTCGGAGAGAGGAACTATGGCTTTGCAACAAGGCTCCTTGATTTTTTATGTTTGCTGCATGATCCTGTAGCAAAACTTTCGTGGTTCCCATGAAATCTCTTGTCATAGCCATAAATTCTTTGAAAGTAGTCTCCAGCGAACTGTTCGATGAAGATGTTGTTCCCTTGTGACCTTGCCATGGCATCATCTAGTTAGAAGATGGTGCTTCGATCAGATTTTGCTGTGGCGTTGGCTGAGCATAATTACTGTGCCTTTGATTTCCCTAACTGAAATTTGGATGCTGGCGCCATCCTGGGTTGTAGGTATTGGAGTATGGATTGTTGTTGCGGTTATAATTCGCCACATAGTTGATTTACTCTTGATTGTCAGGGCATTAACTCAAATGGTGATTGCCATCACATATGAGACATGAGGTTGTGGACTTCACTTCCTTGACTTCATTGGGACGTTGGAGGTTCTTTAGTATATTTGTGATAGCATCTAGCTGGGTGGCTACTGAGTCATCAGCTTCACTATCTCGAGCTACTTGGGTTCTCCTCCCCGTTCCAAGCCTTGTGGTCGAAAACTGGTAATCATTGTTGGCTACCCTTTCAAGAATGTCAAATGCTTCCTCCGATGATTTGTCTAACAATGTCCCATTGGCTGAAGCATCTAGCATCATCATTGTAGGAGCATTTACTCCATTATAGAACATAACCACTTGGGGTCCAGTCATGAAAACCATGATTTGTGCACTTCCTCAATAATCCCTTGAATCGATCCCAACACTCATGCATGGATTCTTCATCAGCTAGACGCAAAGGATCAATATCATTTCTCAACTGAGTGTTTCTATTTGGTGGATTATACCGTAGCAGAAAACTTTTGCAGAGATCTGTCCAAGTCTCTATTGATCCAGCTGGCACTCCACTTAGCCATGCTCTAGCACGATCACGTAAAGAATATAGAAACAATTTAAGCTTTAGCACGTCCTCGTACACTCCTTGCTGTCTGAACGAGTCACAAACTTCCAAGAAAGCACGAATATGTTGTCTTGCATCTTCGTGAGGCATACCCCCAAACTGACCAATAGTGTTCAACATGTTGAACATAACATGTTTAAGCTCGAACTGGGCTGCTTGAATTTCTGGTGCTACTATTCTGGGATAGAGATCGTCCAAGATAGAAGCTAAATGATCCCTAATAGCTCGAGGTCGAGTTGCTTCTCCCTGGCCATTTGCCATAGCATCTCTGTTACCTTGAGGTGGTGGTATTTCCCCGTTCATGTTTCTATTCTCTACTCTTCGAACATGTCTTCTAAGTCTCAAGAAATGCTCGATCTAAAAAATAGTTGATTGCAGGGGTCCTCTAGATCGCCTTATGGTCATACACTAGCAAGACACCTGAAAAGAAAAACTAAAAACTTAAAATAAATTTGTACAAAAACAAAAAGAACAAACGATAAAAACAAAACTGTAAACAACCAATTGCCAATCCCCGACAATGACGCCAAAAACTTGTTGCGTTCGTGCAGTGACTATAAATGATACGCAAATGGTGCAAGTATACACGTCGAACGAGTAATAAAGTGATGAGTGAGTATCGTCTCCACAGAGATTGGAGGTATTCACGGTTGTTGTAACAATAAAGCTTGAACTTTTGCAAATGGTAATGCTATAGTAAAGGAAATGAGGTATAATAATACTAAAGCAAAACAGTGCAGAGAAAGATGAGAGAAGAATATGATAAACATGTCCCCTTTCGTATGCGAAACTCACTACGAAATGACTGGCTGGGAATGATGGACAACCTAACTCAAGCTTCTTAACGATACTAAGGCTCTTCAACTATCTTCTATGCTAGGCGGGATTTGCTAAGAATGCTTCTAAACTATCTCTAGCTAGAAAACTGGGAGTCAGAAATGCTACAGCCAAACCTCTCGGCGTAAACTCTTAACACTCCCCTACCCTTCACGTACTATCCTTTTTAGCTCTTGAAACCTATCACTTATCTCTAAGGTAGGTTAGAGTCTGCCTCTCAACAGTCACTCCATTGCTTATGAGGGTTCTAAGGCTAGCTCTCTCGATTACTAACCCCAACATACACTTAAAGAACGACCAACTCTCGAAGGCGCTTAAGGTAGGGCTTATCTCTCAAAGCACTTACAACCCTAAGCTCTTACAACTCTATGGAAATGAGAAATGCATAAGCAAAGCATAGAATCATGATGAACACTGAAAAAGCCATAGCATGCATTAAAAAGTACTCAAAATCAAATCATCCATCAAACCCAAGCCACCTAAAACAGTTCGTGGCTGGGCAATATCATCCAACGTATCATTGCGATAACATCACCAAATATAAAGATATGACAAGAAATTGCTATAGCGATAGAAAGAAAGATGAACTCCCTCTCCGCCATGGACTGCCCGACTGTCTTAGGCCAACCGCCTCTCTCGAGGCCGGTGAGGCCACTCCTTAGAGCTTCAATGATGGAGGACGCCAAGCTGGAGAAGATGAAGGTGGAACTTCCCTCTCCTTTTCCCTCTCTTCTGCCTCTCTTTCTTGCAACACAAAAAAATACCACACTTTGCTCCAAGCTTCTCTCCCCTTTATATAGTGGAGGCTTCTAGGGTTTGGTGCCCTAAAGATGCCTTGATAATCCCAAGGAATATCCACCGACAAGGTCTGCCATGAGGGGACAAGGAGGATAGTCTGCAGGTGGGCACCGGCTGCTGCGCATGTCAGATCGTCCTTTTCTACATGTTCACATGTTTCTGCAGCTCACGTGTATCTCACATGCTGACCAATATCCACTTCCATTATGCTATAGCAATTCCCGACACCGGCTTTCTCTTGACTCCTTTCCTGCGCACCATCAAAACCAAAACCAACCTTCCGAGCAGTACCCCTCGATATGAAACAATCACCAGCGAAGATAAATATGCACCCAGAAGAAGAAAATGCAACCTAAATGCAGTCTAAATGCTACGATATGATCTCAAGAACGGGCAACTGATATAGCAAAAAGGTATGAAAACAAGGATATTTATGCAGTTATCAGCGATATTTTGCCTCCATTGTATATGCAATGGTACTAAGTTGAGACTTCCATGATACTAAGTTGTTACCCAAGTATATGCAAAAACTAGTTAGCTTGTGCTCACTTGTCGACGCCCGAAAAAAAAGCCGAGATCAAGAGTGCCACTTAGGTAGCGAAGTATCCATTTTACGGCCTGCCAATGGTGAGTACACGGATGATGCATGAACTGTGCAACCCGATTAACGCTAAAAGAGATATCAGGTCGTGTGTGGCTGAGATAGAGGAGAGCGCCCACAACACTCTTATATGTTTAAGCATCATTGAGAGGTGTACCTTCATCAGGACCAAGTTTCGGTGATGCCACCATTGGTGTGGGAACAAGAATTGAACCTCTCATACCCGTTTTATCAAGTAGCTCAAGAATGAATTTGCGTTGTCGTAGTGTAATCGAGTCCCCAGTACGGTGAACTTCAAGACCGAGAAATTGATGCAGGTCGCCAAGATCTTTTGAAGCAGACTACTGTCCCAAAGCACAAACAACATGCTTAACTTGTTCATTGTCTTGGCCGGTGATAATGATATCATCGACATAAACCAGTATATAGACATATCGATCATCCATGCAATGTATGAACAATGACGCTTCTGCTAGAGTATCTTTAAAACCAATCTCAAGAAGGAAGGATCGAAGTTTGGCATACCAGCTCCCCGGAGCCTGCTTGAGACCATATAGGGCTTTCTCGAGCTTACAAACTATTTTGGTTCAATCCAAGGTAGAGCGTTCAAACCCTAGAGGCTGCACCATATACACATTTTCTTGTAACTCACCATGTAAGAAAGCATTGTTAACGTCAACTTGATGTAAGTTCCATCCATATGTAGCAGCAAGAGGTAGCACAACATTAATGGTGGCCGACTTCACAACAGGGCTGAACGTATCACAAAAGTCTTGTCCTGGGACTTGAGCAAATCTTTTCGCTACCAGCCACGCTTTATGTCGAGCAATAGAGCCATCATCATTCTTCTTAACTCGAAACAACCATTTACAATCAATCGCTCGTTGATCAGCCGGTAAGGGAACAAGTTGCCATGTACCACTATTAACCAAGGCATTATATTCCTTCATTACAACATCATGCCATGTTGGTGAAGAGAGTGCTTCATAGACAGTGACAGGATTGTCATCACAACTAGGAGATTGAGTGAGAAGAACCCGAGGCTTAAACACTTCTGCTTTGCTTCTCGTTACCATAGGGTGATTGTTGAATAAGGAGGCTTCTTGTACTAAGGGAGGCACATGAATAACATCCTGAGGAGCATTCAAACAAGAACCTGACAGACTACTCGAAGGTGAAGGAGATGTACTAGAGGTAACACTTTCATGGGTGGCATTAGCAACCACATGGCTGGTGGACGTGCTTGATGAGGACAAAACAACATCAGGTTCCACATAACTGTGAGATGGAGTGGGACTAACATCATTACCATGTTCTAGGTTTTAGCCAGTGCCTCGAATACGAGGAATACGAGTATCAACAAGCTTTCTTGGATTGGGAACCGTTTCAGCCAAGGACTGCTTGCTTGTGAATGGAAAGGAACCTTCATCGAATCGAACGCGACGTGAGACATATATCTGTCCATCAGAAGACAAGTAAATATACCTCTTGTGCTACATGCTGTACCCAAGAAAAGTACATGGAACTGAGCAAAACTCCATCTTATGACGCTGATATGGACAAATGCAGTGGAAGCATGTGCACCCAAAAACTCGTAGATGCTCATACGTCGGTTGTTTGCCAAATAACTTCTCAAATGGGCTGTTGCAATTAAGAATTGTTGTGGGCAGACAATTTATTAGATAAGTAGCTGTAACCACAACATACGACCAAAAGTTAAACGGTAATTCAGCTTGAGCTAAGAGTCTTAAGGCAATATCGATGACATGACGATGCTTACGCTCAGCCACCCCGTTTTGCTGAGATGTATAAGGGCAGGTGAGTCGATGGTGTATCCCTTCTTCAAGAAGACGTTTGGTGAAGGGTCGAAACTCGCCACCCCAATCGCTCTGAAATTCTTTGAGATTTTCCCAAACTGATTCTTTACCATATGTTGAAAAAGATGAAAGACATGTATAACCTGAGATTTCTCTTTCAATAAGTATACCCACGTGTAGCGAGTGTAGGCATCAACAAATGCTACATAATATATGTACCCATTAGAGATAGTAGCAGCAGGACCCCATAGATCACTGAAAATTAATTCAAATGGTTCAATGTACGTGGATTGAGAATCGCTAAAGAGTAAATTGTCACTTTTTCCAAGTTGACGGGCAACACATAACTTGTCATTAGACTTAGCAGAAGGAACAACATTACAAATATGACAGACTTTGACTAATGTCTCACGAGAGGGATGCCCCAATCGATGATGCCGCAGCTCAGCATCAACCGATGTTCCACATGTAAGATGACTCTCAACACAAACTAGGTCTTTATTTACAAAACTAGAATAAAAAACATATAAATCGTCCTTCTTATATCCTTCAAGCAGAACCGCATGAGTAGCTTTATCACGAACAATGCAACGTTAGTGATGAAACTCATGATAAACATGATTGTCCCGTGCGAGCTTGGAGACCGAAACCAAGTTTTTGGACATGTGCGGAACATGGAGAAGATTATTCAGACGCAATGATCTAGAAGAAGTTATAGCAGAGTGACCAACACTAGCAATGTTTAAACCCTTACCGTTGCCAATTAGACCTTACCAGAATCGAGGAAATTTTCAGCATCGTCAATGTCTGCACCATCAGCAGCCACATGATGGGTAGCCCCCGAGTCAACAACCCAATCAACACTCTTTTGAGGTACTTCATGCCCACAGTCAGTGATTAACGCAGCTAGTCTAGCGGACCGAGAGCCGGCACTAGCGCATCCACACCAATGCCCATCAGAATAAGAACACACATTGGCTGATGGAGGACGAGAGTTTAGGGGAGCTTTGCCCGAGCTGGCAGAACCACAATTGAGGTTTTTGTCGAAACGATACCAACACCGATCAATTAAATGTCCAATCTTGCCACAGAGTTGGCACTGAACACGAGGCTTTCCCCATCCACGGCCACCATGTTGATAAGAAGCTCGCCCATACTGTTGCTCGGGAATCGACGAGATTTGCCCACTTGTAGTACCATCAATGAAGACTTTGGCCAGATTTGCACTAATATTGAATCCATCCAAACAATCAAAGTTTTGTTGTTGTATCTCGGCATCAATCAACACAGAGGTAACTCCTTCAAGAGACAGAGGTTCACGGCTGGCGGTAATAATAGTGATAACAAAACGATACTCAGAGGGGAGGGCACCCAATATAGTAGCTACCTGCTCATATTCTGATATCGGACTCCTGCAAGCAGCCAGAGCATCGTTGACTTCTTTAACTTGAGAAATGAAGGCACGCATAGACAAATCACCCTTGTGAAGAATCTTTAACTTATAATGAAGATTCATGACAGTTGATGTAGTCTTGCTTGCAAAGAAGCGATTAATAGTTTTCCAAATATCAGCCGCCGTCTCGGCACCAACTAATTGAGGTAGCGAGGAAGTGCTCACTGTGGATAGGAGCCACGACGCCAGAGCATTTTCTTGTGCAACAAAGGCTTCAAACTCTTCATTTGGAGTTGTCACGCGACCATCAAGAGTCACCCTTGGACTGGGAGGAGAGACATCGCCGATTAGAAGCTTTTCAAGACGGTGATTGTGAACGGCAAGAAGGATCTGTTGCTTCCATAGAAAAAAGTTGAACTTATCCAAAATGACACTAATCTTCTTATTGGTGAAGATTTTATCCCCCATCGACCCACTCAGAAAAGAGAAAATAGGAAGGAAGAAATAACCCTAAAAATACTGAGACATTTGCATAGAATCCCTAGACTCCGATACCATGTTAAGTTTTTAACTTTTTCCCCAACTTTTTCTTTTCATCCAAAGGTGATTCATTTCTTTTACATGAGAGCATGATATATATACTAATCTAAAGGGACACCTCATCAACTTTTAACAAACAATTACAGCTCACCAAAACAACCTAACAAATTTTCAAACTCTTATCATTATCTATTACAGCTGTAACATCAATATGATTCCTATCAGGCATCAAGAACGGTTACAGAGCCAAGTTGAGAATGACCCAAGGAGTGTTTATCATCAATCCACAAATTTTCAAACCCAAAACTTTGCGCAAAACACTTTGGTCAATTCGAAATTTCTTGCCCATAAGATAGGACTCAATAGCAATAACACTTTCTCTTGCTTCATCATGGATACACTGGGCATTTGCAAAGAAAATCAAAACAAGATTTCGATATAAAATCGGGGGTATGCTTAGAAAACTCATAAATTTCCATTGTTGTAACAATCCAATATATTTGAACTTAAAACGTTCAGAGTTTAGAAAAGGGATTGAAACAACTCTCTCATCCCAAATTGAAAAAGCTAGTATTGTTTGTAATGGGCCATAGCCGAAGGAGATTGAAAACTATTTTGGATAATAAAACCAAGGTTCAGTTACTAAATACCCTCATTTTTTCGAATTAATAATGGATGAACTAGAAGGCAATTCTTTCCTTGGTCTCTTTTTAAGACCCATAATAACTTGAAAACATCAAAACAATTCGAAAACAATTATATGCAATTATCATCACATTCAATCCAATAAACATTCCGATAATTCAAGGTATTGTGAAAAACTCTGTATTTTATATGTTAAAAATATATACAAGTATAAAAATAAATTTTGGTAAAAAGAATTTTGAAAAAACAGTGTACTAAAATATACGATATATTTATACCTTGAGTGATGGAATATGATGAATGAAGGATGATGAATTCACCAAATTGATAGCAAAGCTTAACCTTAATGTGTTGTGAAAAACCCTCAAGAAATTTAGAGTTTGGTGTGAGAAATCAAAGGGTTTAAGGGGGGTTTTATAGTGAAAATTCGACCTAGGGTTTGAGAGAAAAAGGGATTTGTGTTTTAATTAAAGCGAGATACTCCTTTTAATGCCCCATTTAAAATCTAGCGGCTTACCGTATCGATATGCTGATGTCGATACGCTGATGTGGCGTATCAATCCACTGTATCGATACGATTTTTATACCATATCGATACGCGTGATCATAGTAATACAGTTAAGACTGTATCAACGCCCATTTAGCAACTCGTATCAATACGCTTTTACCCGTATCGATACCCTTTTACCATAAATTTATTTTTGAACAGTCTTGAGTTCAAAAATTATATTTTAAGCGATCCTAAATGTATGTGTATGATGATTGAGCAACGAATATGGACTAAAACAAGTACATACTACCCCTAGCAACAAACATAGATGCACAAGAGGCAAAATTACATAAACATGATCATCATTCAAATTCAAGCAAATTTTTGACACTTAAGGGCTCTAAAAGGTCAAGATAGGCTAGTTAGACCTAACTCTCTCCTAAGAGTCCAAAAAATCTCTTTGTATAATGGCTTTGTAAAGATATCCGCTAGTTGGTTTGAGGTAACAACATACTCTAGAACAACATTATTCTTTAAGACATGATCACTTGTAACACCCCAATTGTGGGCTTGGAAGTTTAGGGTATGAACCGGACCGGTCTGATTTTCGGTTCGAATATAAAAGGTGGTTTTAGGGAAAGCCTAGTTCGGGATGCATTAAAAATATGGAAAAATATCTAAAAATCCTCTTTTAATATATATAAGAGAGTAGTGAAATCAATTTTACAAAATAAGGTTTGGAAGTGCGACATTTTGAAATAGTGACTAAAATGCGATTTTTGAAAAGTTCAGTGGTGACTGTTTTGTAAGGATTGAAACTTTGAATCTTTAAGGAGCTAATTTACCCAAGAAAGATTTCTCCAGATTTTTCTTAGATTTAAATGATTTAATTAATGTTTAATTAATTAAATGAAAAGGATAAAACCAATTTTTAGATTTTCATAACTAACTTTTGTTAAACTTTCTCATCTCATTTTCTCTCAAAATTCTCTCAGCCAAACACATTTCTACAGCAACATTTCTATTGATTTATCACACCAAATGATGAGGTTTCAATCATCAATTGATTCCTAATCCTTTCTACATCAAATTCTATTGTTTTGCTTATTGGATTTTCAAGGAAATTGTCTCTAATCAAGGAGAAATCTACATTTAGAGGTAAGGATGTTCTTCTCCTCTAAATACTTAGTTCTTTACTGAAATTCCCAAGTTCTCAATCCTTAAATTAAGTTTTATAAATGGATTTAATGTTATGAACTTGATTTTGGCTTAAAACTCAAGATTTGAAAGAAATCTTGAAGAAATTCGTGGTGATTGTTTGGGCTCTGTTTTGAGAAGGATTCTAAATGTGTTTTGGTTGTTTAATGATGTGTAATTGAGGTTTAATCAATGCAATCCCGAATAGGTTGAATTTTCTAAGTTTTTGCTTAAGAAAATTGTGGTTTTTGGGGTGATCTTGGTGTTCTGTTATGGCTGGAGGTATAAGGACAAGTTTAGGGTCTTTTTGGATGTTAATTGATGTTTAGGAATGGTTAGAAGTGATGGATCTTGGCTGGGTTATGTTGCGGAGGAGTTTGGAAGTGATTTCGGTTGTGTTTGGTAGCCGAAATGTTAGTTTTGGTTAGAGCAGCGAGTTTAGGTGTATTGGATGGAGATTTTAATGCATGATGATGCATTAATCCTCTGCTTTGATGTATTTAAAATAGGGGAGGCATCTTCGGATTCTTGTAGTGTTGATCCGGAGGCTTGACCGGCGTTTCGGCAAGCTTGCGAAATGGAATTGGTGAGTGAAGTTGGGTTTTCTGCTTTGAAACCAATGTTTGAAGGTTTTGGGAGCTTAGTTTAAGTCTAAGCAACTTAACTAAGCTCAAGAGTAAGTTTTCAGGGAAACTCTCTCTTTGATGAACCATGAGATGGTTGGGTGCAATGTATTTAGTTTGCATGTTTAAATTCTATTTTGAAAGCATGTTTTAGCATGATTAATGCTGGTTTGAAAGCCATGTGTTGAAGGATGCTCAAGGTAAGAGATCCTTGGTTTGATATTAGTAAATGTGGTTTTGATGCATAGTGATGCATGGTGGTCTAATGGCTAGATTAATGCTTTAAAAACAGTGGATTATTGATGTTAAATGATGCATATTGGCAAGTGATGTGTTGGTTTTAAAGTACTTGAATCAGATATAGTTAGCCGGCTATAGGATTGGGTGCACCGTGAATAAAGTCGCCTTTGATGTTGAGGGGTTGTAATTGTACCGTAAACTCCATCCAAGTACACTAACGAGATGGTTAAGATCACAATGGTGGTTAAAAGTCCATGTGTGGATCTTGTGTTGTGTGTCCCGTGTTCTCGTTAGTGATGTTATACAACTACCGATGAGTGATGTTGAGGGGTTGTGATTGTACCGTTAAACTCCATCACGAGTGTTGAGGGGTTGAGATTGTACCGGTAAACTCCACCTTGCGTGTTCGGTAGTGTGTATGAAGCGTATGGGACAACACTTGTAATCCGCGTATCCGATTGCGTTTTATGTTGTAAATAGTTATGGTTTATCACTTGGATGCCAATATGACATGTTGATGTTAATGAAGCATGAGATGCTTGTTGTGTATGCATTGTTGCATGAGAAATGATGCTTATGAGTTAAAAGGCCTTATGAAAGGTGTTTTATAAAATGCATTATTGTGTTGTTTCTTTAGAGCATGGCTCACTAAGCAATTGTGCTTACGCTCTCTTTCTTAAACCAATAATGCAAATAATTGAGGTGTTTGAGGGCAGCAAGGAGGCTAAGAATCCAAGGAAAAGCTAAGCTCATGTATGGTGACGTTTTCACAACATTATTAGTTTTTGATATTTGGCAATGGGAACCTAGTTTGTGTTTTTGAGAGATGTTTTGGACTCCCTAGTTGTTGCATGACGCCTTAATTGTTTTGGTATTGTAAATGGCCATTTTGATGCTTGTTTTGGTGATTTGATGATTGGTTGGTTTTGAATATTAGGATGCATGCCTATAGACTTGTGGATTTCCTTGATTGATGCCATAAAAGTGTTTTGATGATGCAAACATGTACCTTATATGCATGATGACTTGTTGGCATGATTAGGAAGTCATTAGGATGTGTTTGAGTGGTTAAATGCATGTTAAACCAGCAAATTCTGCAGCTTCTGGGCAGACCGTATCAGTACGGGCTTTGGCGTTTCGAAACGGGGGCCTGTAATGGCCTTGGTGTTTCAAAACGGCTGGTGACCGTATCGAAACGGTTTGGCCACTGGAAGGCCCTGTTTCGAAACATTTCTCGAAACGAACCCGTGTTTCGATACGGTCAACACCGTATCGAAACAGGTGACCGTTGGGCACTGATTTGAATGGTTTTGAGGTTTGTAAGCTTTACGTTTTAGTCCTGAAATTTGTATTTGCAATTGCTTGAGTTCGAGAGGTCTGTTTGAGATGAAATTTGACAGAGATGCATGTAATGTGTTTAATTGAGTTTTGGTAATCTTAAAATTAGTTAAGTCCTCCATCTTTCCAGAATTTACATTTTGGTCCCTAATAGTTGTAATTTGTGCAATTGAGTCCCTTAATGTAATCCGATCGCTGTGCTTTTCAAGTATGTGTTTCTCAAGAGTACGCTTAGGATTAATGTGCATCTAGACAAGTTTAAAAAGAAAAAAAGGGTCGTTAATCAAGGTTGACTTTCGGGTTGACTTTGGTTTTCCAGTGTAATCTTCATAGTTCGGGTCAACTGTTTAGGCCGGGCTAAGGGGGTTACATTTGGTGGTATCAGAGCTGAGTTCTCGTGTAAATGGGAATGGTTATGTGGGTGATGTATGTGTAATTGTATGATATACCTTTTAAATGGAAGTATGACGTATGAATTGTAAAGTATGTTGCAATTGTGATGTTATGCTATGTTGAAGCATGTTAGAGGGACCCATTGCCATATCAAAACTAATGAAATGAATTGTTTTTGAAAAATGAGCTTGAGTGCTTGGATTACTTACCTTGTTGAGCCTAATTATATTTATTGCATTTGTGTTAGTGCATTGTTTTAGTGAATGGGACCTCGTAGGGAGACGAGAGTTAATACGCGAGCTATGGCTCAGAACGAGAATGAGAACAATGCTGATAATTTTGTGGATTTACCGTCTCCCCTGGTGGTGGACCACCTGGCGGTGATGGCGCTGGGGGTGAGAACGCTGGTGCTGGTGTTGGTGCTGGGGTCGCTGGACCTGAAGCTGGGCAGGGGCAAGCTGCTCCTGACATGACAATTTTGATACAGGCTATTGCTGGAGCCTTTCAGGCGGCAGTAGCTGGAGCTCATGGAGCTGGGCATCAGGGAGATGCTAATGCGAGATTACCTTTAGAACGTCTGCGTAGTCTGGGAGGGACTGAGTTCAGAGGTTTATCTGCTGAGGGTTCCGAATCTTGGTTGGAAAGTACCAAGAGGATATTCAGACAAATGAACTGCAATGATGTGCAAAAGTTAGGTTGCATGGTATCGCTGTTACATGATGATGCGTATACCTGGTGGACGACCACTGTCTCCGGAATGGAGGAAGTTGATGTGACTTGGACGTTCTTTTTGAACGCGTTCAAGCGGAAGTACCTAGGTGTGCGATACCTGGATGAAAAGGAGAGAGAATTCATGTCTCTTGTGCAAGGAAGTATGTCAGTGGCTGAGTATGAGATCCAGTTTGTCCGTCTCAGTCAATACGCACATGAGCTTATCCTTGATGAGCGGGAGAGGTGTGAACGTTTCCGATATGGTTTGATGATGGACGTGAAGACTTTCATGCTTGCTGCTGAGTACACGGATTTTGATGTGCTGGTGAGCAGGGCAAATGACATTGAGCAGAACCTGGGTTTATCTTCTAGAGGTGTTGGTTCTGGCTCGGGCAAGAGGGTTGCTGAGTATAGTTCCGGTGGTGGACGGAACAAGAGAGGACGAGATAAGAGGTATCAGTCTTCTGTTAGGCGTGGTAATGGAGGGCATGGTGCAATTCAGGGAGACAGGATGAGAGCTGATCAGAATACGTGCTGGATGTGTGGATCGCGTGGTCATTTGAGGCGTGATTTTCCTCGAGCAGCGAGGGAGGTTCAGACTCCTGTTGCAGTGACCGGTAATTCGTGCTGGAATTGTGGTTCGACAGACCACATGAGGAGGGAGTGTCCTTTGTTGGCCGGTGGTGGTTAGGGACGTGCTCCTGGGGTTGTTGCACCACAGAGAGGTCGTGGGCGCGGCCGTGGTAACTTCCAGCGCAGAGATGATGGTGGGAGGAATGTGGCACATGTGGTGGCTGTCTAACCTGAGGGTGGTGGCCAGGCTCGAGTGTATGCTCAGCGAGAGGGGAGGAATGACACGGATGTGATCGCAGGTACCTTTACTTTGCAATCCTTGTCATTACTTTCCTTGATTGATTCTGGATCTACACACTCATACATATTGCTTAAACATGCTCAATTGCTTGGTTTACCTGTTGAGTCTTTGGATGTTGGTATGCGTGTAACTAGTTCCTTTGGTGAGACCGTTGTGACACGAAAGTTGTATAGAAGATGTCCCTTGGTTGTGCAAAATCATGTTTTTCATGTTGATCTCATGGAATTGCCATTCTATGGTTTTGATGTAATCCTTGGTATGGATTGGCTTTTTGAACATCGAGCTGTGGTGGATTTTGAGAACAAGTGAGTTTCGTTGAAGCTTGCGGATGATTATGAGATAGTGGTGGTTGGTGAGAATGTGAAGTTTCTTACCAATGTGGTGTCTACATTGGAAGCGAGCCGGATGCTGAGACAATGGTATGAAGCTTATCTGGCCTTTGTGATGAACCCTAGCTCTAAGGAGTTGCAAGTGCAAGATATCAGGACTGTGCGAGAGTTTCCTGGTGTGTTTCTGGAGGAGTTACCTGGATTGCCTCCTAATCAAGAGGTGGAGTTTGGTATTGAGCTGTATGAAAATACAACTCCAGTGTCCATTACTCCTTACTGAATGGCACCTAAGGAGTTGAAGGAGCTGAAGACGCAACTTCAGGAGTTGCTTGATCGTGGTTTCATTCGGCCGAATGTGTCACCTTGGGGTGCACCGGTCTTGTTTGTGAAGAAAAAGGATGGCACTATGAGAATGTGCATCGACTATCGTCAGCTGAACAAGTTGACTATCAAGAATCGGTATCCTTTGCCGAGGATTGATGATCTTTTTGATCAATTTCGGGGAGCGGCTGTGTTCTCTAAAATTGACTTAAGGTCAGGTTATTACCAGTTGAAGGTGAAGGATGTGGATGTGCCAAAAACAACTTTCAGAACGAGGTATGGGCATTATGAGTTCCTTGTGATGCCGTTTGGTTTGACGAATGCTCCTGCAGCTTTTATGGACATGATGAATATAGTGTTTCATGAGTATTTGGACAAGTTTGTTGTGGTGTTCATTGATGATATCCTTGTGTACTCTCGTACTGAGGAGGAGCATGAAGGGCATTTGAGGATTGTGTTGCAGGCTTTGTTGGAGAATTAGCTTTATGCTAAGTTGAGCAAGTGTGAATTCTGGCTTAGGGAGGTGGTGTTCCTTGGTCATGTGGTTTCTGCTGAGGGGATTCGTGTTGATCCTCAGAAGATTGAGGCAGTGATGAATTGGAAGCCTCCTAAGTCCGTTCATGAAGTCCGTAGTTTCCTTGGTTTGGCAGGATACTATCGGAGGTTCGTGGATGGATTTTCAAAGATTGCTGCACCTTTGACGAAGTTGTTGCAGAAGGATGTTAAGTATGAGTGGACAGAAGCGAGACATCATGCTTTTGAGAAGCTTAAGGCAGCTTTGACGCAAGCTCCTATCTTGGTTCAACCTGAATCAGGGAAAGAGTTTGTGGTGTACAATGATGCATCCTATGTTGGTTTGGGGTGTGTGTTGATGCAAGAGGGTAAGGTGGTGGCTTATGCATTGCGCCAGTTGAAGGTGCATGAGCGCAATTATCATACGAATGATATTGAGTTAGCCACGATGGTCTTTGCTTTGAAAATTTGGAGACATTACCTGTACGGTGAGAAGTGTACCGTGTACACGAATCACAAAAGTTTGAAGTATCTGATGTCTCAGAAAGAGTTGAATCTTAGGCAACGACGTTGGGTGGAGTTGCTTAAAGATTACGACTTGACGATCGAGTACCATCCGGGAAAAGCTAATGTTGTAGCGGATGCCTTGAGTAGGAAAGTGGCAGTGGAGATGAGGGCTATGTTTTCCAGTTTGAGCATTTCGCGAGATGGAGGTCTTGTGGCTGAGTTGCAAGTGAAACCATCCTTGGTTCAGTTGATAAAGGATAAGCAGCTGTTGGATGATTCCTTGGTGCCACATGTTCAGGATATTGCTGAAGATAGACAATCGGATTTCTGTTTTAATGATGATGGAGTTTTGTGTTTTGGGAGACGGATAGTAGTGCCCGATAATGCTGAGATAAGGCGTGCTATTCTGACTGAAGCCCATAGTATTCCTTTTGCTATGCACCCTGGTAGTACTAAGATGTATCGTGATCTTAGAGATGAGTACTATTGGGTGGGGTTAAAGAAAGATGTTGCTGAGTATGTGAGTAAGTGCATGATTTGTCAGCGAGTTAAGGCTGAGCATCAATTTCCTTTTGGGTTGTTGCAACCATTGAGGATTCCTGAGTGGAAGTGAGAAAGGATTACCATGGACTTTGTGTCTGGTTTGCCTTTGTCGCCATCGAAGAAGAACTCGGTGTGGGTGATTGTGGATCGCCTTACGAAGTGTGCTCATTTCTTACCTGTGCATACTACGTATACTTTGGACAAGCTTGCAGAGTTGTATGTAACACCCCAATTTTGGGCTTGGAAGTTTAGGGTCTGAATGTAACGCCCCGGTTTTGGGCTTAGAAGTTTTGAGCGTTGACCGGTTTGGTCAAAGTGCTGTTCGAATCGTAAGTGGCTAATTTAGGAAAACCTAGTTCGGGTTGCATTAAAAATATGGAAAAATGTTCTAAAATCATCTTTTAATGTATATTGATGAACTGTGAAAACAATTTTGGAAAATGAGTTTTGGAAGGTTGACATTTTGGCTAGTGACCAAAATGTAATTTTCGCAAGTTTGGTGGCTGTTTTAAAAAGGATTGAAACTTTGAATCTTTAAGGAGCTATTTGCCCAAAATTGAATTCTCCAGATTTTTTCTAAGATATTTTAATCCTAAAATCTGATTTTAAAGATATCAAAGTGGAGGGAAGTTTCATTTTCACTATTTTCTCAACTAACTTCCTATTTTCTCTTCTCCTTTTCTCTCCAACCAAACATCACCATTTCCAGAGATTCTAATCTGATTTCCTCACCTAAATTCTTCCTTTCAACTTTCATTTGATTGCAAATCAACATATCTTCAAAACCTATTCATTTGCTACAAGTTTCAACAAGGTTTTCATTCCAAAAAGTGGAGAAATCACAAGTTTGGAGGTATGAACGATTCTCCTCTGAACTTTAAGTTCTTTAATGAAATTCCTAAAGTTTTCAATCCTAAATATATGTTTAATTAAAGGTTTGTAAGTTGATTTAAGAATCTTGGCTAATTGAGCAAGATTTTGATGATTTCAATTGATTTTCGTTTGATCTGTTAAATCTGGGTTTTGAGAAGTGTTTTTGATGTTATTTGATCATTAAATTGATATGGAAGTGAGTCTTGATTGATGCAATCCCGGATAGGTTAAGATTCCTAAGTGTAGCTTGTGTTTTAAGGTTGTTTTTGTGGTGATCTTGTGGATCTGTTGTTGCTGGAGGTATAAGGATGTTTGTAGGTTGTTTTTAGGTGTTGTTTGATGTTAATAGAAGTGAGGTTTTGCTGGTTTATGGCTGGGTTATGTTTAGAAGTGGTTTTGATGCATTTTTGGTTGTGTTTGGTGGCCGAAAATGGAGGATGGATGAGAGCAGCGAGTTTGAGTGCTTTCGTTGAGGTAATTGATGCATGATGATGCATTAATTTACTGCTTTGATGTGTTGAAGCAGGGGAGGCATCTTTGGATCCAAGAATCGTTGATCCGGAAGCTTGAATTCGTGCTTCGGCAAGAGGCGAAGTGGAATCGGTGAGTGAAATTGGGTTTTCGGCTTTGAAACCAATGTCTTGGGAGCTTAGTCTAAGTCTAAACAACTTTGCTAAGCTCGAGTGTAAGTTTTCGGATTTTCTCTTTAGTGGTGGCCATGGTTTTGATGTATTGCAAAATGATGATTTGCATGTTTTACATACTGTTTTGGAAGCATGTTTTAGCATGGTATTTGCTGTTGTTGTAAGCCATATGTTGAAGGTAGCTCTAGGTAGGAGTGCCTTGCTTTTATACTTTGAAATGATGTGGTTTTATGCTTTAAAATGCATGATGAATATGGCTTGGTTTTATGCTTAAAAACAGTGATGTAAATGATGAAAATGATGTATATTGGCAAGTGATGTTTTGAAAATGTTAAGGTCACTAAGGTGGTTAAAAGTCCTTGAGTGAGCCTTGTTACTTATGAACATCAAGGTGGTTAAAAGTCCTTGGATGGTTCATGTTGCGGACACTAAGGTGTTTAAAAGTCCTTAGGTGATCCTTTCTATGGTGTTTAAAAGTCCATAGGCCAAGGTGTTTAAAAGTCCTTGGGATCAAGGTGTTTAAAAGTCCTTGATGTGTTTCATTCATGGTGTTTAAAAGTCCATGGCCAAGGTGTTTAAAAGTCCTTGGGATCAAGGTGTTTAAAAGTCCTTGATGGGTTACTTCTATGGTGTTTAAAAGTCCATAGGCCAAGGTGTTTAAAAGTCCTTGGGGCCAAGGTGTTTAAAAGTCCTTGGGAAGTTGATGAACTTGTTTTAATAAATGGAAATGTATCACTTGAGCCAATATGACATGTTGAGAATATTGAGAAGCATGAGACGCTTGTTTTAATGTTTATGTTTAAGCATGAGATTGCTTGTTAAGAATGCTTTTGAGCATGTGAAAATGGTTGATTTAAAGCATGTTTTGTAAATGTTTTGAATTGCATTATTGAATGGTTTTTAAGAGCTTTCCTCACTAAGCCTTTGCTTATGCTCTCTTCGTTTTCTGAATTCAATAATGCAGAGCATTAAAGTACCTTGAGGGCAGCAAGAAGGGTCAAGCAATCTAGTTCAAGTGAAGCTCAATGTATGGATGGTTTTGTTAAACATTTTAGCTTTTGTATGATTTGGCAATGGGGGACCAATGTGTATGTTTTGGGAGGTGTTGGTGACTCCCTAAGTATGTTTAAGGTTGATGTGTTTGCTGGCTTTTGAATTGGAACCTTATATGCTTGCTTTGTAAGTTTGGTGTTTGTATGCCTAGCTTGTGTAGGAAGCATGCATCTAGAATTGGGGCTTTTTGCATATGAGGTTAATTGAATGAATTGATGATGCTAATAGGTTGCTTTTATGCTTATTTGCATGCTGGCAAAGTTTGGTGATGATTGGAGCATGATTGGTTGTGTAATTGCATGTTTAAGGTTGAATTTTGAAGCATTCTGGTGCAGGCGTTTCGGAACTGGGTGCCCCGTTTCGGAACGGGTGCCTTGCATGAACCCAGGCGTCCGAAACGGGTAGGGTTATTTCGGAACGAGTAAGCCTCTGCCAGACCCCCGTTTCGAAACGGGATATGCCTGTTTCGGAACGGCCCCGCGTTTCGGAACGGACTGTCCCCCGTTTCGGAACGGTTGACCGTTGGGGACTGACATTGGCGGTTATGTGTTTTGAAATGTTTGCGTTTTGGTCCTGAATCTTGTATGTGCAATTGCATGAGCTGGGGATGTCCTTTTGAGCTGAAATTTCACAGAGAAGTATGTAATCTGACTAATTACAGGATGGTAACTTTAATTTGGACTAAGTCCTCTAATTTATCAGAAATTACAATTTGGTCCCTAAAGTTGTAATTTGTTCAATTGGGTCCCTGTTTGATCTCTGATGTTTGTGATCTTTTAGTATGTTGGTTGTATGGTCACACATAGGCGTAATGTGCATCTAGACAAGATTAAAAGGAAAAAAAAAAGGGTCGTTAATCAAGGTTGACTTTCGGGTTGACTTTGGTTTTCCCCGTGTGACTTTCTTAATTCGGGTCAACCGTCTAGGCCGGGTTAAGGGGGTTACATTTGGTGGTATCAGAGCTGTGTTCTCGAGTAATTGGGAATGTATGTGTGCATGATTGAAGTTTGTATGCTTTGCATGCTAGTTGTTTGAAAGCATGTTCAGTGGTTTGAATTGTTGATGCATTTGAGATGTATGTTTGATGTTGCATGCTGAGGGTACCCATTGCCAAATAAAAGCTAAAGGAAACATGTTGTTTTGAAATGAAATTGAGCTTGAATACTTGGATTGCTTACCTTGCTGGGCCTGACTTGTTTTATTTTGCATTGTTGTTGCATGGTAAAGTATGGCACCACGTAGAGAGTTGAGAGGTAGTGTGCGAGCTACGGCTCCCAATGAGAATGAGAATGAAGAGCACGCTGATAGTGCTGTGTTACCCCCTCCTCCGCCTGGTGGTGGTGCTGGAGGTGCGAGAGCTGAAGCTGCAGCTGATGCTGGTGCTGGAGCTGCTGGACCAGAGGTTGGTCAGGGGCAAGCTGTGCCTGATATGTCTGCTTTGGTACAAGCTATTGCGGGTGCTTTTCGAGCAGCAGTAGCTGGAGCTCAGGGAGCTGGGCATCAGGGAGATGCTGGAGTCAGATTGCCTTTGGAGCGTCTGCGCAGTCTTGGAGGGACTGAGTTTAGAGGTTTGTCAGCTGAGAGGTCGGAAGCCTGGTTAGAGAGCACCAAGCGTGTTCTGGGACAGATGAGTTGCACGGATGTGCAAAAGTTGGGCTGTGTGGTATCTTTGTTGCAAGGTGATGCTTATACGTGGTGGACGACAACAATTTCTGGAATGGTTGAAGCTGACATCACTTGGACATTCTTTCTGAATGCGTTCAAGAGGAGATATCTGGGAGTGAGATATCTGGATGAAAAGAAGCGTGAATTCATGTCTCTGACCCAGGGGAACATGAGTGTGGCTGAGTATGAGGTACAGTTTGTACGCCTTAGCCAGTATGCACCGGAGCTAGTACCTGATGAGCGAGAGAGGTGCGAAAGGTTTCGTTATGGCTTAGTGCCGGATGTTAAGACCTATATGTTGGCAGCTGAGTATAATGACTTTGATGTGTTGGTTGGTCGATCCAAGGATATAGAGATGAATCTGAGCTTGTCTGCGAAGGGTGCTGGAGCTAGTTCTGGGAAGAGAGCTGCTGAGTATAGTTCCGGAGGTGGACGAAACAAGAGAGGACGCGATCAGAAGTATCAGTCCTCAGCCAAGAGAGGTGGTGGTGTACCTGCTAGAGGAGGTTATGCTAGGGCTGAGCCTAGTGCTTGCTGGAACTGTGGTTCGCATGGTCACAAGAGGCGTGACTGTCCTCGTGCTGGTAGGGAGGTGCAGGCTCCTGTTGTGGCAGCTGGTAATGCTGGTTATGAGTGCTGGAATTGTGGTTCTTCTGATCACTTGAGACGTGATTGTCCGAGAATGGCTGGTAGTCAAGAGCGTGCTCCTGCTGTTGCGGCACCGCAGAGAGGTCGTGGGCGCGGCCGTGGTAATTTTCAGAGGCGTGAGGAAGGTGGCCGTGGAGTAGCTCATGTTGTGGCTATTCAACCTGAGGGTGGAGGCCAAGCGAGGGTGTATGCTCAGCGCGAGGGAAGGAATGATGCTGATGTGATTGCAGGTACCTTTACTTTGCAGTCCTTGTCATTGCTTTCTTTGATTGATTCTGGATCTACGCATTCATACATTTTGCGTGAGCATGCTGAGTTGCTTGGTTTGCCTGTTGAGTCTTTGGATGTTGGTGTTAGAGTCACTAGTTCTTTTGGTGAAACTGTTGTGACTCGTAAGCTGTATAGAAGGTGCCCTTTGGTGGTTCAAGAGCATGTTTTCCATGTTGATCTTATGGAGTTGCCCTTTTATGGTTTTGATGTGATCCTTGGAATGGACTGGCTTGCTGAGCATCATGCTGTTGTGGATTGTGAGAATAAGCGGGTATCGCTTAAGGTTGCGGATGATTATGAAGTTGTGGTGGTTGGTGAGAATGTGAAGTTTCTTGCCAATGTTGTATCTTCTTTGGAGGCGAGCAGGATGCTGAGGCAAGGTTGCGAAGCTTACCTAGCTTTTGTGATGAATCCTAGCACTAAGGAGTTGAGAGTGCAAGATATCCGCGTGGTGAAGGAGTTTCCTGGTGTTTTTCCTGAGGAGTTGCCTGGTTTACCTCCTAGTCGTGAGGTGGAGTTTGGTATTGAGCTGTATGAGAATACAACTCCTGTATCCATTACTCCCTATAGAATGACACCTAAGGAGCTGAAGGAGCTGAAGACGCAGTTGCAAGAGTTGCTTGATCGTGGTTTTATCCGGCCAAGTGTGTCGCCTTGGGGTGCTCCTGTCTTGTTTGTGAAAAAGAAAGATGGCACTATGAGGATGTGCATTGATTACCGTCAGCTGAACAAGTTGACTATCAAGAATCGGTATCCTTTGCCGAGGATCGATGATCTCTTTGATCAGTTTCGGGGAGCTGCTGTGTTCTCTAAGATTGACTTGAGGTCAGGGTATTACCAGTTGAAGGTTAAGGATGTGGATGTGCCTAAGACAGCCTTCAGGACAAGGTATGGGCATTATGAGTTCCTTGTGATGCCGTTTGGGTTGACAAATGCTCCTGCTGCTTTCATGGACATGATGAATCGTGTTTTTCATGAATACCTGGACAAGTTCGTTGTGGTGTTCATTGATGATATCCTCGTGTACTCGCGTACTGAGGAGGAGCACGAAGAGCATTTGAGGGTGGTTTTGCAAGCTTTGTTGGAAAACCAGCTGTATGCTAAGTTGAGCAAGTGTGAGTTCTGGCTGAAGGAGGTGGTGTTTCTTGGGCATGTGGTCTCAGCTGAGGGGATTCGTGTTGATCCTCAGAAGATTGAGGCGGTGATGAGCTGGAAGGTTCCTAAGTCTGTTCATGAGGTCCGTAGTTTCCTTGGTTTGGCGGGATACTACCGGAGGTTTGTGGATGGTTTTTCCAAGATTGCTGCTCCATTGACGAAGTTGTTGCAGAAGGATGTGAAGTATGAATGGACAGAAGCGAGGCAGCAAGCTTTTGAGAAGCTGAAGTTGGCTTTGACGCAAGCTCCTATTTTGATTCAGCCTGAATCAGGGAAAGAGTTTGTGGTCTACAGTGATGCGTCCTATGTTGGGTTGGGATGTGTGCTGATGCAAGAGGGTAAGGTGGTGGCTTATGCGTCGCGGCAGTTGAAGGTGCATGAGCGCAATTATCCTACGCATGATATCGAGTTGGCTGCAGTGGTTTTTGCTCTGAAGATCTGGAGGCATTATCTGTATGGTGAGAAGTGTACTGTGTACACGGATCACAAGAGTTTGAGGTATCTGATGTCTCAGAAGGAGTTGAATCTAAGGCAACGTCGTTGGTTGGAGTTGCTCAAGGATTATGATCTGACGATAGAGTATCATCCTGGAAAGGCTAATGTTGTTGCGGATGCCTTGAGTAGGAAGGTAGCTGTTGAGCTGAGGGCGATGTTTGCTAGCTTGAGCATATCGCGAGATGGTGGTCTTGTTGCTGAGTTGCAAGTGAAACCATCTTTGGTTCAGTTGATCAAGGAAAAGCAGTTGTTGGATGATTCCTTGGTGTCTCATGTTCAGGATATTGCGGAGGGTAGGCCTTCGGATTTCTGTTTTAATGATGATGGTGTGCTGTGTTTTGGGAGTCGAATAGTAGTGCCTGCTGATGCTGAGTTGAGGCGTGCTATTCTGACTGAAGGTCATAGTAGTCCTTTTGCTATGCACCCTGGTAGTACTAAGATGTATCGTGATCTTCGTGATGAGTACTATTGGGTTGGTTTGAAGAAGGATGTTGCAGAGTTTGTGAGTAAGTGTTTGGTGTGTCAGCGAGTTAAGGCTGAGCATCAGTTTCCTTCTGGTTTGTTGCAACCGTTGAAAATCCCTGAATGGAAGTGGGAGAGGGTTACCATGGATTTTGTATCTGGTTTACCTTTGTCTCCATCAAAGAAGAATTCGGTCTGGGTGATTGTAGATCGATTAATGAAGTGTGCGCATTTCTTGCCTGTGCATACTACGTTTTCTTTGGATAAGCTGGCAGAGCTGTACATTGCTGAGGTGGTGAGGCTGCATGGAGTGCCTAAGTCGATTGTGTCGGATAGGGATCCGAGGTTCACATCGCGTTTCTGGCAGTGTTTGCATCAAGCTTTGGGTACGAGATTGCATTTCAGTACATCCTATCATCCTCAGTCGGATGGTCAGTCTGAGCGGGTTATTCAGATTTTGGAGGATATGTTGAGATGCTGCGTGATTGAGTTCCAAGGTTCTTGGGAGAAGCATCTGCCTTTGGTTGAGTTCGCTTATAACAATAGTTATCAGGCGAGTATACAGATGGCACCGTATGAGGCTTTGTACGGGAGGAAGTGTAGGACTCCTCTTTGTTGGGCTGAAACTGGTCAAAAGTTGGTTTCGATGCCTGCTTTGTTGAAAGGGACCACCGAGAAGGTGAAGCTCATCTGTGAGCGGTTGAAGGCTGCCTCTGATCGGCAGAAATCTTACGCGGATTTGAAGCGTAAGGAGATAGAGTATGCGGTAGGTGACCGTGTGTTCTTGAAGGTTTCGCCTTGGAAGAAGGTGATGAGGTTTGGCCGGAAGGGTAAGCTGAGCCCTAGGTACATCGGACCGTATGAGGTTGTCGAGCGAGTGGGTCCTGTTGCGTATCGGTTGCGGTTACCTCAGGAACTGGAGAAGATTCATGATGTGTTCCATGTTTCTATGCTCCGGAAGTATAGATCTGATCCTTCGCATGTGATGCCTGTTGAGGATGTGGTTTTGAATCCGGATTTGACCTATGATGAGGAACCGGTGAAGGTTCTGGATTCAGATAGTAAGGTTCTTCGTGGCAAGACCATTGAGTTGGTGAAGGTGCTGTGGAAGCATCGCGGTGTTGAGGAAGCCACGTGGGAGCGGAAGGAAGACATGCTGAAGCAGTTTCCTTATCTCTTTCCTTTAGGTAAATTTCGAGGACGAAATTTCTTAAGGGGGGGAGAGTTGTAACGCCCCGGTTTTGGGCTTAGAAGTTTTGAGCGTTGACCGGTTTGGTCAAAGTGCTGTTCGAATCGTAAGTGGCTAATTTAGGAAAACCTAGTTCGGGTTGCATTAAAAATATGGAAAAATGTTCTAAAATCATCTTTTAATGTATATTGATGAACTGTGAAAACAATTTTGGAAAATGAGTTTTGGAAGGTTGACATTTTGGCTAGTGACCAAAATGTAATTTTCGCAAGTTTGGTGGCTGTTTTAAAAAGGATTGAAACTTTGAATCTTTAAGGAGCTATTTGCCCAAAATTGAATTCTCCAGATTTTTTCTAAGATATTTTAATCCTAAAATCTGATTTTAAAGATATCAAAGTGGAGGGAAGTTTCATTTTCACTATTTTCTCAACTAACTTCCTATTTTCTCTTCTCCTTTTCTCTCCAACCAAACATCACCATTTCCAGAGATTCTAATCTGATTTCCTCACCTAAATTCTTCCTTTCAACTTTCATTTGATTGCAAATCAACATATCTTCAAAACCTATTCATTTGCTACAAGTTTCAACAAGGTTTTCATTCCAAAAAGTGGAGAAATCACAAGTTTGGAGGTATGAACGATTCTCCTCTGAACTTTAAGTTCTTTAATGAAATTCCTAAAGTTTTCAATCCTAAATATATGTTTAATTAAAGTTTTGTAAGTTGATTTAAGAATCTTGGCTAATTGAGCAAGATTTTGATGATTTCAATTGATTTTCGTTTGATCTGTTAAATCTGGGTTTTGAGAAGTGTTTTTGATGTTATTTGATCATTAAATTGATATGGAAGTGAGTCTTGATTGATGCAATCCCGGATAGGTTAAGATTCCTAAGTGTAGCTTGTGTTTTAAGGTTGTTTTTGTGGTGATCTTGTGGATCTGTTGTTGCTGGAGGTATAAGGATGTTTGTAGGTTGTTTTTAGGTGTTGTTTGATGTTAATAGAAGTGAGGTTTTGCTGGTTTATGGCTGGGTTATGTTTAGAAGTGGTTTTGATGCATTTTTGGTTGTGTTTGGTGGCCGAAAATGGAGGATGGATGAGAGCAGCGAGTTTGAGTGCTTTCGTTGAGGTAATTGATGCATGATGATGCATTAATTTACTGCTTTGATGTGTTGAAGCAGGGGAGGCATCTTTGGATCCAAGAATCGTTGATCCGGAAGCTTGAATTCGTGCTTCGGCAAGAGGCGAAGTGGAATCGGTGAGTGAAATTGGGTTTTCGGCTTTGAAACCAATGTCTTGGGAGCTTAGTCTAAGTCTAAACAACTTTGCTAAGCTCGAGTGTAAGTTTTCGGATTTTCTCTTTAGTGGTGGCCATGGTTTTGATGTATTGCAAAATGATGAGTTGCATGTTTTACATACTGTTTTGGAAGCATGTTTTAGCATGGTATTTGCTGTTGTTGTAAGCCATATGTTGAAGGTAGCTCTAGGTAGGAGTGCCTTGCTTTTATACTTTGAAATGATGTGGTTTTATGCTTTAAAATGCATGATGAATATGGCTTGGTTTTATGCTTAAAAACAGTGATGTAAATGATGAAAATGATGTATATTGGCAAGTGATGTTTTGAAAATGTTAAGGTCACTAAGGTGGTTAAAAGTCCTTGAGTGAGCCTTGTTACTTATGAACATCAAGGTGGTTAAAAGTCCTTGGATGGTTCATGTTGCGGACACTAAGGTGTTTAAAAGTCCTTAGGTGATCCTTTCTATGGTGTTTAAAAGTCCATAGGCCAAGGTGTTTAAAAGTCCTTGGGATCAAGGTGTTTAAAAGTCCTTGATGTGTTTCATTCATGGTGTTTAAAAGTCCATGGCCAAGGTGTTTAAAAGTCCTTGGGATCAAGGTGTTTAAAAGTCCTTGATGGGTTACTTCTATGGTGTTTAAAAGTCCATAGGCCAAGGTGTTTAAAAGTCCTTGGGGCCAAGGTGTTTAAAAGTCCTTGGGAAGTTGATGAACTTGTTTTAATAAATGGAAATGTATCACTTGAGCCAATATGACATGTTGAGAATATTGAGAAGCATGAGACGCTTGTTTTAATGTTTATGTTTAAGCATGAGATTGCTTGTTAAGAATGCTTTTGAGCATGTGAAAATGGTTGATTTAAAGCATGTTTTGTAAATGTTTTGAATTGCATTATTGAATGGTTTTTAAGAGCTTTCCTCACTAAGCCTTTGCTTATGCTCTCTTCGTTTTCTGAATTCAATAATGCAGAGCATTAAAGTACCTTGAGGGCAGCAAGAAGGGTCAAGCAATCTAGTTCAAGTGAAGCTCAATGTATGGATGGTTTTGTTAAACATTTTAGCTTTTGTATGATTTGGCAATGGGGGACCAATGTGTATGTTTTGGGAGGTGTTGGTGACTCCCTAAGTATGTTTAAGGTTGATGTGTTTGCTGGCTTTTGAATTGGAACCTTATATGCTTGCTTTGTAAGTTTGGTGTTTGTATGCCTAGCTTGTGTAGGAAGCATGCATCTAGAATTGGGGCTTTTTGCATATGAGGTTAATTGAATGAATTGATGATGCTAATAGGTTGCTTTTATGCTTATTTGCATGCTGGCAAAGTTTGGTGATGATTGGAGCATGATTGGTTGTGTAATTGCATGTTTAAGGTTGAATTTTGAAGCATTCTGGTGCAGGCGTTTCGGAACTGGGTGCCCCGTTTCGGAACGGGTGCCTTGCATGAACCCAGGCGTCCGAAACGGGTAGGGTTGTTTCGGAACGAGTAAGCCTCTGCCAGACCCCCGTTTCGAAACGGGATATGCCTGTTTCGGAACGGCCCCGCGTTTCGGAACGGACTGTCCCCCGTTTCGGAACGGTTGACCGTTGGGGACTGACATTGGCGGTTATGTGTTTTGAAATGTTTGCGTTTTGGTCCTGAATCTTGTATGTGCAATTGCATGAGCTGGGGATGTCCTTTTGAGCTGAAATTTCACAGAGAAGTATGTAATCTGACTAATTACAGGATGGTAACTTTAATTTGGACTAAGTCCTCTAATTTATCAGAAATTACAATTTGGTCCCTAAAGTTGTAATTTGTTCAATTGGGTCCCTGTTTGATCTCTGATGTTTGTGATCTTTTAGTATGTTGGTTGTATGGTCACACATAGGCGTAATGTGCATCTAGACAAGATTAAAAGGAAAAAAAAAAGGGTCGTTAATCAAGGTTGACTTTCGGGTTGACTTTGGTTTTCCCCGTGTGACTTTCTTAATTCGGGTCAACCGTCTAGGCCGGGTTAAGGGGGTTACACTGAACCAGACCGGTCTGATTTTCGGTTCGAATATAAAAGGAGGTTTTAGGGAAAGCCTAGCTCGGGATGCTTTAAAAATATGGAAAAATATCTAAAAATTCTCTTTTAATATATATAAGAGAGTGGTGAAATCAATTTTACAAAATAAGGTTTGGAAGTGCGACATTTTGAAATAGTGACTAAAATGCAATTTTTGAAAAGTTTAGTGGTGACTGTTTTGTAAGGATTGAAACTTTGAATCTTTAAGGAGCTAATTTACCCAAGAAAGATTTCTCCAGATTTTTCTTAGATTTTAATGATTTAATTAATGTTTAATTAATTAAGTGAAAAGTGGAAAACCATATTTTAGATTTTCATAACTAACTTTTGCTAAAACTTTCTCATCTCATTTTCTCTCAAAATTCCCTCAGCCAAACACATTTCTACAGCAACATTTCTATTAATTTTCTCACTAAATGATAAGGTTTCAATCATCAATTGATTCCTAATCCTTTCTACATCAAAACCTCTTGATTTGCTTATTGAATTTTCAAGGATTTTGACTCTAATCAAGGAGAAATATACATTTAGAGGTAAGGATGTTCTTCTCCTCTAAATACTCAGTTCTTTACTGAAATTCCCAAGTTCTCAATCCTTAAATTAAGTTTTATAAAAGGTTTTAATGTTGTGATCTTGATTTTGGCTTAAAACTCAAGATTTGGAAGAAATCTTGAAGAATTTCGTTGTGTTTGTTTGGGCTCTATTTAAGATGATTATTAAATGTATTATGGATGTCTAATGATGTGTAAATGAGGTTTGATCAATGCAATCCCGAATAGGTTATGTTTCCTAAGTTTTTGCTTATGAAAATTGTGGTTTTTGGGGTGATCTTGGTGTTCTGTTAATGCTGGAGGTATAAGGATGTGTTTGGGTTCATTTTGGATGTTAATTGATGTTTAGAAATGGTTAGAAGTGATGGATCTTCGCTGGGTTATGTTTTGGAAGAGTTTGGAGGTGATTTCGGTTTTGTTTGGTAGCCGAAATGTTAGATTTATGTAGAGCAGCGAGTTGGGTTGTGTTGCTGGTGTTTTTAATGCATGATGATGCATTAATCCTCTGTTGTTATGTGTTTAAAACATGGGAGAATGATCTAGAAGCAATAGAGGTGGCGTTGGAGGTTTCGGATGCTTGGAAGGCTTGTCGGCTAGCATAGTTTTGTGTATCGGTGAGTGGAAAAGAGTTTTCCTGCTTTGAAACATTTTGGACAAGGTTTTGGGAGCTTAGTTTAAGTCTAAACAACTTAGCTAAGTTCAAGAGTAAGTAAATGGAATTTCTCTCTTGGTTTGTGCTATGATTTGGTTTCATATGCATTTGGGGTGGTTGTGTTTTAATTACTATTTTTAAGCATGTTTAGTCATGGTTTATTGCTGGTTTTGAAAGCTATATGTTGAAGGATGCTCAAGGTAAGAGATCCTTGTTTTGGCATGTTGTTAATTTGGTAATGTTGCATGGTGTTGCATGGTGTTTAATGGCTTTGTTTGATGCTTTAAAATAGTGAATTGATGATGGTATTTGATGTGTATTGGCAAGTGATGTAAGTGGTTTTTGGTTACTTTAATCGGATATAGTTAGCCGGCTATAGGATTGGGTGCACCGTGAATTAAGTCACCTTGGATGTCGAGGGGTTGTGATTGTACCGTAAACTCTATCCAAGTATTCTAACGAGAGAGGTAAGATCACAACGGTGGTTAAAAGTCCGTGCGTGGATCTTGGTAAGCTCACAACGGTGGTTAAAAGTCCGTGTGAGGATTTTGGGTAAGATCTCAACGGTGGTTAAAAGTTCGTGTGAGGATCTTGTTAAGCTCACAACGGTGGTTAAAAGTCCGGGTGAGGATTTTGGTAAGATCACAACGGTGGTTAAAAGTCTGTGTGTGGCTCTTGGTAAGATCACAACGGTGGTTAAAAGTCCGTGTGTGGATCTTGTGTGATGTGTCCCGTACTCTCGTTTGTGAGTTATACAACTATCGATGAGTGATGTTGAGGGGTTGTGATTGTACCGTTAAACTTCATCACAGGTGTTGAGGGGTTGTGATTGTACTGGTAAACTCCACCTTGTGTTGTTCGGTAGTGTGTATGAAGCGAGTGGGACAACGCTTGTAATCCGCGTATCTGATTGTGTCTTGAGTTGAAGTGGTTTGTGAATTATCACTTGAAAGCCAATATAATGTTTTTGAATGTAATGAAGCGAGAGATGCTTGAAATGATGCAAGGTTGAATGGGAAGTGTGTAATGGTTTAAGAGTGCATGTATTACTTGTTAAGCTTGAACAAGTGTATATCTTCTATTGTGAATGTGCATATGTGCTTAGAATCTCTTTAGTGCATTGAAGTCTTGTTGGAAAAAGGCATGTAATGCAAATGTTGCTTTTGTAGTTCATGTGTTATGCATTTGCTGAATGCATGAAATAGTTAGAAGGAAAAAATGGTTTTCTAAAGGTTTTGCTTTGAAATGATCATCAAGCATGAGGAAAGTATGTGTGAAGTGGAAGTGGTTTCCAAGGAATTTGAGTTTAACTTTGCATGTGGTGTTCATGCATGGAAATGTTTAAATAATAGTTTTTGCAAGAATGTGTTTTGGGGTGAGTTGTTTAGCTTTTCTAATCTAAAGGTTGGATTTCATGTTGAGCAATGCATGGTTTAAAGCATGTTGTTTCAAAAGAGGTTTTACAAACAATGTTTTGGTTCATTGAATTGTAACTACATTTTTTAAGAGGGTTTATGATTCGCTGCATTGATGGTGTTTGGGTTTTGAGCATTCCTCACTAAGAATTATCTGCTTATGCTCCTTTTTGTCCATCGATGCAGATATTTGTAGTTGGGACAGCAAGAAGCAAGGGATTCAAGAAGAGCTCCACTTGAGATGTATGTCTTGGTTTATAGCTATAGATAATAAAGGCAATGGGGGAGAGTCTTGTATATTGATGTGTAATGAGATTGTGTATGTTGACCATGTTCGGTTTATGGTTTGAATCTTGTTGGTCATCGCTTTGCAACATTTGAACCTTCTTCTTCATAAGTTGTTATGCTATGCTTCTTGTTTTAAAGCATGATCAAGTGTTGGATGAGTTGGTGCACCTAAGGTTTGATTTGTATCTAGTTTTTGATGCAATTCGGTAGTTATGATGCTTGGCATGTTGTCGTTTGGGTGAGGAATGGTTTATAGTGTGTTTGTTGGTGTTTGGATGTGTAAAACCAGAAAATTCTGCACTTTCTGGGCAATCCGTATCGGAACGGGCACTAGCGTTTCGAAACGGGGGCCTGAAATGGCCTTCGTGTATCGAAACGGGTAGAGGCCGTTCTGAAACGTTTTGGCCACTGCTAGGCCCTGTTTTGAAACAAGCCTCGAAACGAACCCATGTTTCGGAACGGTCAACCCCGTTTCGAAACAGGTGACCGTTGGGCACTGATTTGAATAGTTTAAAGGTTTGTAAGCTTTACGTTTTAGTCCTGAAAATCGTTTTAGCAATTGCTTGAGTTTGGGATGTCCGTTTAAGGTGAAATTTGACAGGGAAGCATGTAATATGATTAATTTGATATTGGTAACTTAAAAATCAGTTAAGTCCTCCATCTTTCTAGAAATTACAATTTGGTCCCTAACTTTTGTATGTTGTGCAATTGAGTTCCTTAATGCTTTCCGATCGCTGTGCTTTTCAAGTATGATTTTCTCAAGGGTACGCTTAAGGTTAATGTACATCTAGATAAGATTAAAAATAAAAAAAGGGTCATTAATCAAGGTTGACTTTCAGGTTGACTTTGGTTTTCCCCGTGTAATCTTCGTAGTTCGGGTCAACCGTCTAGGCCGGGCTAAAGGGGTTACATTTGGTGGTATCATGGTTTAAAGCATGTTGTTTCAAAAGAGGTTTTTCAAACAATGCTTTGGTTTATTGAATTGTAACTACATTTTTTAAGAGGGTTTATGATTCGCTGCATTGATGGTGTTTTGGTTTTGAGCATTCCTCACTAAGCATTATGTACTTACGCTCCTTTTTGTCCATCAATGCAGATATTTGAAGTTGGGACAGCTAGAAGCAAGGGATTCAAGAAGAGCTCCACTTGAGATGTATGTCTTGGTTTATAGCTATAGATAATAAAGGCAATGAGGGAGAGTCTTGTATATTGATGTGTAATGAGATTGTGTATGTTGACCATGTTCGGTTTATGGTTTGAATCTTGTTGGTTATTGCTTTGCAACATTTGAATCTTCTTCTTCATAAGTTGTTATGCTATGCTTCTTGTTTTAAAGCATGATCAAGTGTTGGATGTGTTGAATGAGTTGGTGCACCTAAGGTTTGATTTGTATCTAGTTTTTGATGCAATTTGGTAGTTATGATGCTTGGCATGTTGTCGTTTTGGTGAGGAATGGTTTAAAGTGTGTTTGTTGGTGTTTGGATGTGTAAAACCAGAAAATTCTGCACTTTCTGGGCAATCCGTATCGGAACGGGCACTAGTGTTTCGAAACGGGGGCCTGAAATGGCCTTCGTGTATCGAAACGGGCAGAGGCCGTTCCGAAACGTTTTGGCCACTGCCAGGCCCTGTTTCGAAACAAACCTCGAAACGAACCCGTGTTTCAGAACGGTCAACCCCGTTTCGAAACAGGTGACCGTTGGGCACTGATTTGAATGGTTTAAAGGTTTGCAAGCTTTACGTTTTAGTCTTGAAAATCGTTTTAGCAATTGCTTGAGTTTGGGAAGTCCGTTTAAGGTGAAATTTGACAGGGAAGCATGTAATATGATTAATTTGATATTGGTAACTTAAAAATCAGTTAAGTCCTCCATCTTTCCAGAAATTACATTTTGGTCCCTAACTTTTGTATGTTGTGCAATTGAGTTCCTTAATGCTTTTCGATCGCTGTGCTTTTCAAGTATGCTTTTCTCAAGGGTACTCTTAAGGTTAATGTACATCTAGATAAGATTAAAAAGAAAAAAAGGGTCATTAATCAAGGTTGACTTTTGGGTTGACTTTGGTTTTCCCCGTGTAATCTTCCTAGTTTGGGTCAACCGTCTAAGCCGGGCTAAGGGGGTTACATTTGGTGGTATCAGAGCTAAGTTGCAAATATTTGGGGTGATGGTAAGTTTGTGGTAAGTTGTTATAATAAATGTTGGATGTTTATTCGGATGTGTGGTTGAAAGTTGGTTGAAAAATATGTCTTTGAGCGAGTTGTTGATGTTTTTATCATGCATTTTGGTTATGAATCTTCTATGAGCTAATGTGAACTTGAGTTGGTGATATGCTGGTGTTGTGAGTTGATTTTCATAGTAATGAAAATGTGATGGGTATGGTATGTTGATGTTATGCTGTTGCGGGTGATTGTTGCTTGATGAGATCATGATTGAAGTTTTTTAATTGATATGCTCGATGTATGTGATATCAATGTTTTTATTGATTGTTATGTCGTATAAAAGGGGGAGAATTTGGGATACCCATTGCCTTATTATTATAGCTATTGTGTTATGTTGGAGTTGGAGTCTTGAATCCTTGCTTGAAGCTGGCCTGATCGTTTTGTTTGTTTTGTTATTATTGCTTGTTATTATTAGCACGATGAGATCAATGGGAGAATGGCAGTTGGGTGAGATGGTTGCTGCTTTAGAGCAGGTTGTTAAGGCGTGGAATTCAGCTTTTGGTGGAGGTGTTTCGTTTCAGTCAATAGTGCCTGGAGTTGAGGTAGTAATGCTTGAGAAGGAAGCTGGTTATGTGATGAAGGGTTTATCACCTATGGTTCAAGAGGTGTCAAGAACATCTCAGGCCGTGGTGAAAGTGAGGCCTGTAGACGTGCCGACTGTGGGACATGCGAGTTTGTCGAAACAACGTTTATATGATTTGGGAGCTGTGAAGTATCATGGTTCGACACCTGAGGCGTTCGAGGCCTGGTTAGCCAGTGTAATTCTGATTTTGGATCAGGAAGGGTGTGACTACGCCTGTAAGCTGGGAAGTGTCGTTTCGTTGATGTTGGAAGACGCTTGTGCCTGGTGGACATCTTTGGCGGTGGCAACGCATATCCAAGATATAGACTGTGAGTTCTTTGTGTCTGCCTTTAATGGAAGATACCTTGGAGAGAAGTTCTCAAGGGTTAAGCAACGTAGGGGTGTGGCTTCAGACTATGAAGGTGAGAAAAGTTTAAGCAAAAGAGCTGTGGATACTGACCTCAAGAGCGGTCAGTGTAAGAGGCTACGTGATGGAAGGGTTTGCTTGAATCGAAGTCCGGGTGGTGGTGCAGATGTGGGTCAAGTGCTACATGATCAAGGAGTGGTAGCTCGATTGTCGATGTGTGACCGTTGTAGAAGGTGTCATGTTGGAGGTTGTTGGGGCGTGTGAGTTTGTTGGAACTGTGGTTCTAAGGAGCACGTGAGGCGAAATTGTCCTCAAGTGGTGAGATCGGCTTCAGTGGGTGCAAAAAGGTCTCATGAGGGTCATGGGCGCGGCCGAGACAAAGTTCGGAGGTGGCAGGAAAGGCAGAAATGTGTGAGGAGCTTGGGGGATGGATCTTGTTGGAATTGTGGGTCTGTCGGACATTTGAGACAAAATTGTTTGGAGTTGGCTCAAGGTAGTCAGGGTTCTTTACCGCAGGGAGACGGTGATGACCTTAAAGTGTTGGTTGATGCTGCGACAGTGCGGCTAGAGAATGATGGTTCTGCGAGGAAGAGAGCTTGTCTGTTGAAGCTCCGGAGTAGTGAGGTGATTACAGGTAACCTTGTTAAGTAATCTTTGCCCTAGTTATCTTTGTTTGGTTTCGGTTGGGTTTCCCTTCCGTAGTGGGTTTGGTCTTATAGCTAGCAAGTTTGGGGTAGTAGCCGGTGTTGTTTTCAAAACAACTTTAGTGTGAAGAGGGCATTAGTGGGTATTCTGTGGTTAGCGGATTGTTAGAATGGTAGAGTTGGACAAGTTAGAAGTGGGGTAAGAGGTTGTTCTTAGGCGGATTCTGAGGATGTTATTGGTGGGTGTGAACCGACATACATGCACAGTTAAAACCATTTGTTATATACTATATTATATATGTTGGTACATGCATACATGCGACATGACATTAGAAGTTTTGCATACATGTACACAGGCATTGGTAGGGCATATTGGTGACCATGCATACGAACGTTCACACTTGCTAATAGCTAATTGGGTCCGTTAGTGTTGTGGTAGGATTAGGTTGGATGGTGGGTTTTAAGAGTTGTTTTGGTGCTAGGAGAATGTTAGAAGTAGTGGAGGGTAGTAAGCGAGTTGTCAGTAATAGTGAGTGCGATATAGCATGTTGGCAGAAGGAAAGTGTTTTGGTGCTTAAAGAGTTTAACGGTGTGGTGGTGAGTAGATTACCGGTTGGAGTTAGAATCGGTCAAGTGGTTGTGAATAGCTAGTAAGTATGGTAGTTTCTTTGTGTTAAGTGTTGTTGTAGGTTAGTGGATGTGTCTCCAGGGTGCTGAGGTGTCTTGGCATTGATGTTTGCAATAGGAGGGTTGTTTATGTAGGTGATGGTTTGTAGCAACCTTCGAGGAGTTGAGTAGAGGTTTCGTAATCTTAACCTGTTTGTATAGAGTGGGCGGTATCCAGGTAAAGCTAGTGTTATGGTCAAAGCTTGAAGTGGAAAGGCAATGTAAGTTCAAGGGCCATTGTTGGTTGGCCGGGTTCTCGTGAGAAGTGGTTTGCTTATCGTGTATAAGTAAATATTTTCTAAAGTCAGCTAGGGGTACGTGGAACAGCTGATGAAGTTAAGGTTGGAGTCTGGTGACGTGGATTTCGGATGTTGTATGGGTAGGTTGGTGAGTCGTTATGGTAGTGATAGTGGCGGATGTGAAGGAATGTCACCAGTACATTGAGAAGTTTGAGTAAGCAGTTGATGCTTAAGAATTTTTGCTTGTTGTGGTAATCTTTGAAAGAAGCTGGGCAGTTTTGCAAGGGGTTTTGGAAGCAGTGAAGGTTGTGGGTCACATGGTGGCTGAAACTGGATGGGTTGGTGTCACCGTGTGTGCGAGTTTTGGGAGTTATGAGATAAGGTGGAGTATGTTGTAAAAATTTGAAGGTTCTTTCGGGTTGCTGGGGCTATGCGTAGTCCGGAATTGTGAAAGGTTAAGCTGAGGTTAACATCTGAGTGTTCTGGAAGTTTTGAACAATATGTAGTGGTGTTGGGTTTGGTTATAGTGTGAGTTTGATTTGAGGAGGAGTTGGTTTTTGTGGTGTTTTGGGTGGAGAGTGTTCAGTGGTGGTTAAGTCTCCTGGGTTGCTTTGTGTGTTGCTTTGAGAAGTTTGGTATCGTGCTCTTTTTGCCGGTTGGAATTTCGAGGATGAAATTTCCTAAGAGGGGGAGAGTTGTAACACCCCAATTTTGGGCTTGGAAGTTTAGGGTCTGAACTGGACCGGTCTGATTTTCGCTTCGAATATAAAAGGAGGTTTTAGGGAAAGCCTAGTTCGGGATGCTTTAAAAATATGGAAAAATATCTAAAAATTCTCTTTTTAATATATATAAGAGAGTGGTGAAATCAATTTTACAAAATAAGGTTTGGAAGTGCGACATTTTGAAATAGTGACTAAAATGCGATTTTTGAAAAGTTTAGTGGTGACTGTTTTGTAAGGATTGAAACTTTGAATCTTTAAGGAGCTAATTTACCCAAGAAAGATTTCTCCAGATTTTTCTTAGATTTTAATGATTTAATTAATGTTTAATTAATTATGTGAAAAGTGGAAAACCATATTTTAGATTTTCATAACTAACTTTTGTTAAAACTTTCTCATCTCATTTTCTCTCAAAATTCCCTCAGCCAAACACATTTCTACAGCAACATTTCTATTGATTTTCTCACTAAATGATGAGGTTTCAATCATCAATTGATTCCTAATCCTTTCTACATCAAAACCTCTTGATTTGCTTATTGAATTTTCAAGGATTTTGGCTCTAATCAAAGAGAAATCTACGTTTAGAGGTAAGGATGTTCTTATGCTCTAAATACTCAGTTCTTTACTGAAATTCCCAAGTTCTCAATCCTTAAATTAAGTTTTATAAAAGGTTTTAATGTTGTGATCTTGATTTTGGCTTAAAACTCAAGATTTGGAAGAAATCTTAAAGAATTCCGTGGTGTTTGTTTGGGCTCTGTTTTGAGATGATTATTAAATGTATTATGGATGTCTAATGATGTGTAAATGAGGTTTGATCAATGCAATCCCGAATAGGGTATGTTTCCTAAGTTTTTGCTTATGAAAATGGTGGTTTTTGGGGTGATCTTGGTGTTCTGTTAATGCTGGAGGTATAAGGACGTGTTTGGGTTCATTTTGGATGTTAATTGATGTTTAGAAATGGTTAGAAGTGATGGATCTTGGCTGGGTTATGTTTTGGAAGAGTTTGGAGGTGATTTCGGTTGTGTTTGGTAGCCGAAATGTTAGATTTATGTAGAGCAGCGAGTTGGGTTGTGTTGCTGGTATTTTTAATGCATGATGATGCATTAATTCTCTGTTGTTATGTGTTTAAAACAGGGGATAATGATCCGGAAGCAATAGAGGTGGCGTTGGAGGTTTCGGATGCTTGGAAGGCTTGTCGGCTAGCATAGTTTTGTGTATCAGTGAGTGGAAAAGAGTTTTCCTGCTTTGAAACATTTTGGACAAGGTTTTGGGAGCTTAGTTTAAGTCTAAACAACTTAGCTAAGTTCAAGAGTAAGTAAATGGAATTTCTCTCTTGGTTTGTGCTATGATTTGGTTTCAAATGCACTTGGGGTGGTTGTGTTTTAATTACTGTTTTTAAGCATGTTTAGTCATGGTTTATTGCTGGTTTTGAAAGCTATATGTTGAAGGATGCTCAAGGTAAGAGATCCTTGTTTTGGCATGTTGTTAAATTGGTAATGTTGCATGGTGTTGCATGGTGTTTAATGGCTTTGTTTGATGCTTTAAAACAGTGAATTGATGATGGTATTTGAAGTGTATTGGCAAGTGATGTAAGTGGTTTTTGGTTACTTTAATCGGATATAGTTAGCCGGCTATAGGATTGGGTGCACCGTGAATTAAGTCGCATTGGACGTCGAGGGGTTGTGATTGTACCGTAAACTCCATCCAAGTATCCTAAGGAGAGAGGTAAGATCACAACGGTGGTTAAAAGTCCGTGTGTGGATCTTGGTAAGCTCACAACGGTGGTTAAAAGTCCGTGTGAGGATTTTGGGTAAGATCTCAACGGTGGTTAAAAGTCCGTGTGAGGATCTTGTTAAGCTCACAACGGTGGTTAAAAGTCTAGGTGAGGATTTTGGTAAGATCACAACGGTGGTTAAAAGTCTGTGTGTGGCTCTTGGTAAGATCACAACGGTGGTTAAAAGTCCGTGTGTGGATCTTGTGTGATGTGTCCCGTACTCTCGTTAGTGAGTTATACAACTATCGATGAGTGATGTTGAGGGGTTGTGATTGTACCGTTAAACTCCATCACGGGTGTTGAGGGGTTGTGATTGTACCGGTAAACTCCACCTTGTGTTGTTCGGTAGTGTGTATGAAGCGTGTGGGACAATGCTTGTAATCCGCGTATCCGATTGTGTCTTGAGTTGAAGTGGTTTGTGAATTATCACTTGAAAGCCAATACGATGTTTTTGAATGTAATGAAGCGAGAGATGCTTGAAATGATGCAAGGTTGCATGGGAAGTGTGTAATGGTTTAAGAGTGCATGTATTACTTGTTAAGCTTGAACAAGTGTATATCTTCTATTGTGAATGTGCATATGTGCTTAGAATCTCTTTAGTGCATTGAAGTCTTGTGAAGGCTTGTTGGAAAAAGGCATGTAATGCAAATGTTGCTTTTGTAGTTCATGTGTTATGCATTTGCTGAATGCATGAAATAGTTTGAAGGAACAAATGGTTTTCGAAAGGTTTTGCTTTGAAATGATCATCAAGCATGAGGAAAGTATGTGTGAAGTGGAAGTGGTTTCCAAGGAATTTGAGTTTAACTTTACATGTGGTGTTCATGCATGGAAAGGTTTAAATAATAGTTTTTGCAAGAATGTGTTTTGGGGTGAGTTGTTTAGCTTTTCTAAGCTAAAGGTTGGATTTCATGTTGAGCAATGCATGGTTTAAAGCATGTTGTTTGAAAAGAGGTTTTTCAAACAATGCTTTGGTTCATTGAATTGTAATTACATTTTTTAAGAGGGTTTATGATTCGCTGCATTGATGGTGTTTTAGTTTTGAGCATTCCTCACTAAGCATTATGTGCTTACGCTCCTTTTTGTCCATCAATGCATATATTTGAAGTTGGGACAACAAGAAGCAAGGGATTCAAGAAGAGCTCCACTTGAGATGTATCTCTTGGTTTATAGCTATAGATAATAAAGACAACGGACCCAATTGCACAAATTACGAATTTAGGGACCAATTTGTAAATTCTGAAAATTAAGAGGACTTAACCAGTTTTAGAGTTACCATCATGAAATTAATCATATTTCATGCTTCTCTGACAAATTTCAACTCATTCGAACATCTCAAACCCAACGTATTGCATGTACAAACATTGGGACCAAAATGAGAGAGTTATAAAACATTTAACCATCAGATTCAGTGCCCAACGGTCGAGTGTTCCGAAACGGGAAAGGACCGTTCCGAAACGCGGGACCGTTTCGAAACCTGTTGCGGAACAGGGCTTGGTAGTGGCAAATCTGTTTCGGAACGGCTCTACCCGTTTCGAAACGCCATGGTCATTTCAAGCCATCTGTTCCGAAACGGTAGCACCCGTTCCGATACGGACTGCCCAAAAACAGCAGATAGGCCTGTTTTAACACCTTTAAACCCCATCGAACATGCTCCAAACCAATCCACAACAAACCAACAACATGCCAAGCATCATACCTTCCAAAATGCATCAAAAGCTAGATACAAAACCACCCCTAGGTGCATCAACTCTTTCAACACATCCAACACTTAATCATGCTTTTAAAACAATAAGCATAACATAACGACTTATGAATAAGGAGATGCAAACGTTGCAAGCATTAAACCACATAGTTCAAATCATAATCCGAACTTATTCAACATACACAATCTCATTAAACATCAACATAAAAGACTCTCCCCCCATTGCCTTTATTATCTATAGCTATTAGCCGAGACATACATCTCAAGTGGAGCTCTCCTTGAATCCCTTGCTTCTTGCTGTCCCAACTTCAATTATCTGCATTGATGGACAAAAAGGAGCGTAAGCACAAAATGCTTAGTGAGGAATGCTCAAAACCAAAACACCATCAATGCAGCGAGTCATAAAACCTCTTTAACAAGGAAACACATTTCGAAACCAAAGTAGTGTTTGAAAACCCCTTTTAAACAACATGCTCTAAATCATGCATTACTCAAACATGAAAACCAACCCTTAGCTTAGAAAAGCTAAGTAACTCACTTCAAAGCACATCCTTGCAAAACCATAAATTTAACCTTTACATGCATGAACATCATTTGCAAAGTTAAATACAAATTCCTTGGAAAACACTTCCACTTCACAATACTTTTCTCATTCTTGAAAATCATCTCAAAACAAGAAACCTTTGAAAACCACTTACTCCCTCAATCTATCTTATGCATTTAACAAATGCAACATACCAACCACAAAATCAATATTTGCGTTACATGCCTTTTAAAACAAGCCTTCACAAGACTTCAATGCACTAAAGAGATTTCCATGCACATATGCACCATTCTTAATATAAGATAAACACTTGTTCAAGCTTAACAAGTTATACATGCATTCTTAGAACATCACACACTTCCCATGCAACCATGCATCATTTCAAGCATCTCATGCTTCATTACATTCAAGAACATTATATTGGCTTCTAAGCGATTATTCACAAAGCATCATAACACAAAACACAATCGGATACGCGGATTACAAGCGTTGTCCCACACGCTCCATACACACTTCCGAACAACACAAGGTGGAGTTTACCGGTACAATCACAACCCTCTCAACACCCGTGATGGAGTTTAACGGTACAATCACAACCCCTCAACATCACTCATCGGAAGTTGTATAACACACTAGCGAGAGCCGAGACACATCACAAGGCTTTCACATGGAAGCTACCACAACCATTGTAATCACCTTAACCAAGCTCACACACGGGAGCAACCCTCCACCGTTGTGACGCTTAACAAAGTCCACCCACGAGAGCCACCCTCCATCGTAGTGACTTTTAACAAGGTTCACCCACGAGAGCCATCCTCCATCGTGGTGGCACTAAACCAAGCCCACCCACGAGAGCCAACCTCCATCGCGGTGGCACTAAACCAAGCCCACCCACGAGAGCCAACCTCCATCGTGGTGACACCAATTTCCTCAATCGCTAGGATTATTGGATGGAGTTTACGGTACAATTACAACCCCCTCGACATCCAAGGCGACTCAATTCACGGTGCACCCAATCCTATAGCCGGCTAACTATATCCGATTAAAGTAACCAAGAACCACTTACATCACTTGCCAATATAACCATCTTACCACATTAATCCATTGATTTTACAAGCATAACCAAAATGCCAAAACCACCAATTACCATCATCATTTCACTGTTTTGAAGCATTAAACAAAGTCATTAAACAACATGCAACACTATGCATCAATTCCACAATTCCAATGTACCAAAACCAAGGATCTCTTACCTTGAGCATCCTACACACATGACTTTCAAAACCAGCATTAAATCATGCTAAAATATGCTTTCAAAACAGAATTTAAACATGCAAATCACATGCATTGCATCCAACCATCACAAGTGCATTAAAAACCAATTCATAACACAACCAAGAGAGAAATTCCATTTACTTACTCTTGAGCTTAGCTAAGTTGTTTAGACTTAAACTAAGCTCCCAAAAACCTTCAAACATTGGTTCAAAGCTGAAAACCCATCTTCACTCACCGATACACAAAACTACGCTAGCCGTTAAGCCTTCCAAGCATCCGAAACCCTCCAACGCTACCTCTATTTCTCACGGATCATTCTCCCCTGTTTCAAGCACATAACAACTGTGGATTAATGCATCATCATGCCTTAAAAACCCCAGCAACACAACTAAATTCGCTGCTCTTTGTAAATCCAACATTTCGGCTACCAAACACAACCGAAATCACCTCCAAACACTTCCTAAACTTAACCCAGCCAAGATCCATCACTTCTAACCATTTTAAACATCAATTAACATCAAAAATGATCCTAAACACGTCCTTATACCTCCAGCATTAAGAAAACATCAAGATCACCCCAAAAACCACCATTTTCACAAGTAAAAACTTAGGAAAATCAACCTATCCGGGATTGCATTGATTAAACCTCAATCACAAATCATTTATACATCCAATAAACATCAAAAAGACATCTCAAAACACAGCCCAATCATTTAGTACGAATTTAATTAAAATTAAATCCAAATCTTGCATTTTAAGCCAAAATCAAGAACACAACATTAAAACCTTTAATAAAACTCAAATCAAGGATTGAGAACTTGGGAATTTCAGTAAAGAACTGAGTATTTAGAGGAGAATGACGTTCATACCTCTAAATGTGAGTTTCTCCTTGTTTAAAGCCAAGATTCTTGAAAATTCAATAAGCAAATGATAAGGATTTGGTGTAGGAATGATTAGAAACCAATTGGAGACTGAAATCTCATCTTTAGGTGTTAAAACCAGAGGGAAAATGGCTGGGGAAATGTGTTTGGCTGAGAGAAAAGGGAGAGAAAATGAAGAGGGAAATTTTTTGAGAAAAGTTAGTTATGAACTTCCAAACTATCTATTTCCCCCTTTTCCTTTTATTAAATATCATTTAATAAATGTTTAATATTAAGAAAAATCTGGAGAAAACTCTTCTTGGGTAAATTAGCTCCTTAAAGATTCAAAGTTTCAATCCTTTTTAAAACAGTCACCAAATTTTCAAAAATTACATTTTAGTCACTAACTTGAAATGTCACATTTCAAAACCTCATTTTGTAAAATTGACTTCACCACTCTCTTATATATAATAAAAGAGAATTTTAAGATATTTTTCCATATTTTTAATGCATCCCGAACTAGGCTTTCCCTAAAACAACCTTTTATATTCGAACCGAAAATCCGACCGGTCCGGTTCAAACCCAAAACTTCTAAGCCCAAAATTGGGGTGTTACATCTTGGCTGGGTTAAGTTTTGGAAGAGTTTGGAGGTGTTTTCGGTTGTGTTTGGTAGCCGAAATGTTGGATTTATGTAGAGCAGCGAGTTGAGTTGTGGTGCTGGTGTTTTTAATGCATGGCGATGCATTAATCCTCTGTTGTTATGTGTTTAAAACAGGGGAGAATGATCCGGAAGCAATATAGGTAGCGTTGGAGGGTTCCGGATGCTTGGAAGGCTTAACGGCTAGCGTAGTTTTGTGTATCGGTGAGTGAAGTTGGGGTTTTCAGCTTTAAAACCAATGTTTGAAGGTTTTGGGAGCTTAGTTTAAGTCTAAGCAACTTAGCTAAGCTCAAGAGTAAGTAAATGGAATTTCTCTCTTGGTTTGTGTTATGAATTGGTTTTTAATGCACTTGAGATGGTTGGATGCAATGTATGTGATTTGCATGTTTAAATTCTGTTTTGAAAGCATGTTTTAGCATGGTTTAATGCTGGTTTTGAAAGTCATGTGTTGAAGGAAGCTCAAGGTAAGAGATCCTTGGTTTTGTACATTGGAATTGTGGAATTGATGCATAGTGTTGTAAGTTGTTTAATGGCTTTGTTTAATGCTTTAAAACAGTGAATTGATGATGGTAATTGATGGTATTGGCAAGTGATGTAAGTGGTTGTTGGTTACTTTAATCGGATATAGTTAGCCGGCTATAGGATTGGTTGCACCGTGAATTGAGTCGCCTTGGATGTCGAGGGGTTGTAATGGTACCGTAAACTCCATCCAAGAATCCTAGCGATTGAGATAGATGGTGTCACCACGATGGAGGATGGCTCTCGTGGGTGGGCTTTGTTAAGTGCCACCACGATGGAGGATGGCTCTCGTGGGTGGGCTTGGTTAAGTGCCACCACGATGGAGGATGGCTCTCGTGGGTGAACCTTGTTAAATGTCACCACGATGGAGGACGGCTCTCGTGGGTGGACATTGTTAAGTGTCACAACGGTGGAGGGTTGCTCCCATGTGTGAGCTTGATTAAGGTGATTACAATGGTTGTGGTAGCTTCCATGTGTAAGCCTTGTGATGTGTCCCGGCTCTCGCTAGTGTGTTATACAACTTCCGATGAGTGATGTTGAGGGGTTGTGATTGTACCGTTAAACTCCATCACGGGTGTTGAGGGAGTTGTGATTGTACCGGTAAACTCCACCTTGTGTTGTTCGGTTGTGTGTATGAAGCGTGTGGGACAACGCTTGTAATCCGCGTATCCGATTGTGTCTTGTGTTGTGATTGTTTGTGAATTATCACTTGGAAGCCAATATAATGTTCTTGGATGTAATGAAGCATGAGATGCTTGAAATGATGCAAGGTTGCGTGGGAAGTGTGTGATGTTCTAAGAATGCATGTATTACTTGTTAAGCTTGAACAAGTGTTTATCTTCTTTTATGAATGGTGTTTATGTGCAAGGAATCTTTTAAATGCATTGAAGTCTTGTGAAGACTTGTTTAGAAAGGCATGAAATGTAAATGTTGCTTTGGTAGATCATGTGTTGTGCATTTGTTGAATACATGAGATAGTTTGAGGGAACAAATGGTTTTCCAAAGTTTTGCTTGAATGGATCATTAAGCATGAGAAAAGCATGTTATGAAGAGGAAATGTTTTTCAAGGTATTTGAGTTTAAATTTGCATAAGGTGTTCATGCTTGGAAAGGTATTAATTGATGGTTTTGCGAGAATGTGATTTGAAGTGAGTTTTAGCTTTTCTAAGCTAAAGGTTGGTTTTCATGATTGAGCAATGCATGATTTAAAGCATGTTGTTTAAAAAGGAGTTTTCAAACAATGCTTTGGTTTATCGAATTGTATCTACTTTTTAAGAAGGTTTTGTGATTCGCTGCATTGATGGTGTTTTGGTTTTGAGCATTCCTCACTATGCATTATGTGCTTATGCTCCTTTTTGTCCATCAATGCAGATAATTGAAGTTGGGACAACAAGAAGCAAGGGATTCAAGGAGAGCTCCACTTGAGAAGTATGTCTCGGTTAATAGCTATAGATAATAAAGGCAATGGGGGGGAGAGTCTTTTATATTGATGTGTAATGAGAATGTGTATGCTGGGCAAGTTTGGTTTATGATTTGAACTATGTGGTTTAACGCTTGCAACGTTTGAATCTTCTTATTCATAAGTCGTTATGCTATGCTTCTTGTTTTAAAAAGCATGATTAAGTGTTGAATGTGTTGAAAGATTTGGTGCACCTAGGGGTTGTTTTGTATCTAGATTTTAATGCAATTTGGTAGTTATGATGCTTGGCATGTTGTTGATTTGTTGAGGATTGATTTAGAGTATGTTTGGTGGTGATTAGATGTGTTAAAACAGGCTTTTCTGCTGTTTCTGGGCAGGGTGTTTCGAAACACCCTTGCCTGTTTCGAAACAGGTGCTGGATTTGGCCTGGGTGTTTCGAAACGGGTAGAGGTGTTTCGAAACACTTTGGCTACTGCCAAGCCCCGTTTCTGAACGGTCTATTCCGGTTTTGAAACACTTGACCGTTGGGCACTGATTTGAATAGTTTTGAAGTTTGCAAGCTTTACGTTTTAGTCCTGATTTTTGTATGTGCAATTGCTTGAGTTCGAGATGTCCGTTTAAGGTGAAATTTGGCAGAGAGGCATGAAACATGATTAATTTCATAATGGTAACTCAAAAATTGGTAAAGTCCTCTCAATTTCCAGAATTTATAAATTGGTCTCTAAATTCGAATGTTGTGCAATTGAGTCCCTTATTGTTCTCCGATTGCTGTGATTTTTGAGTATGCTTACCTCAAGAGTACACCTAGGGTTAATGTGCATCTAGACAAGCTTAAAAAGAAAAAAAGGGTCGTTAATCAAGGTTGACTTTCGGGTTGACTTTGGTTTTCCCCGTGTAATCTTCGTAGTTCGGGTCAACCGTCTAGGCCGGGCTAAGGGGGTTACATTTGGTGGTATCAGAGCTGAGTTGCGAATTCTTGGGGAAATGGTAAATTGTTGTAATAAGTGTTTGATGTTTATTCTGATGTGTGGTTGAAAGTCGGTTGAAATGTGTGTCTTTGAGCGAATTGTGATGTTTTTATCATGCTTTTTGGTTGTGAATCTTCATTGAGCTAATGTAGATTTGTGCTGATGATATGCTGGTGATGTGAGCTGATTTTATGAATGATGAAAGTGTGATGGGTATGATATGTTGATGTTATGCTGTTGCGGGTGAATGTTGTTTGAGGAGAGCATGATCGAAGTATGTTGATTGTTATGCTCGATGTTGTGATAATCATGTTTTTATTGATTGTTATGTTGTGTAAAAGGGGAGAATTCGGGATACCCATTGCCTTATTATTATAGCTATTGTGTTATGTTGGAGTTGGAGTTTTGAATCCTTGCTTGAAGCTGGCCTGATCGTTTTGTTTGTTTTGTTATGATTGTTTGTTGTTAATAGCATGGTGAAATCGATGAGAGAATGGCAGTTGGGTGAGATGGTTACTGCTTTAGAGCAGGTTGTTAGGGCGTGGAATTCACCTTTTAGTGGAGGTGTTTCGTCTCAGTCTTCAGTGCCTGGAGTTGAGGTAGTGAGGCAGGAGGAAGAAGCTGGTTTTGTGATGAAGGGTTCATCACCTATAGTTCAAGAGGTGTCGGGAACATCTCAGGCTGTGGCAAAAGTGAGGCCTGGGGATGTGTCAACTGTGGGACGTGCGAGTTTGTCGAAACAGCGTTTACATGATTTGGGAGCTGTGGAGTATCATGGTTCGACACCTGAGGCGTTCGAGGCTTGGTTAGCCAGTGTAATTCTGATTTTGGATCAGGAAGGTTGTGACTACGCCTGTAAGCTAGGAAGTGTTGTCTCATTGATGTTGGAGGACGCTTGTGCTTGGTGGACATCTGTGGCGGTGGCATCGCATATCCACGATATAGATTGGGACTTCTTTGTGTCTGCCTTTTATGAAAGGTACCTTGGAGAGAAATTTCCAAGGGTTAAGCAGCGTGGGGGTGTGGCTTCAGATTATGAAGGTGAGAAAAGTTTAAGCAAGAGAGTTGTGGGTACTGACCTCGGGAGCGGTCAGCGTAAGAGGCTACGTGATAGAAGGTTTTGTTTGAATCGAAGTCTGGGTGGTGGTGCAGACGTGGGTCAAGTACGGTATGATCAAGGAGTGGTAGTTCGGTTGCCGAAGTGTGACCGTTGTGGAAGGTGTCATGTTGGAGGTTGTCGGGGCGCGAGAGTTTGTTGGAACTGTGGTTCTAAGGAGCATGTGAAGAGAAATTGTCCTCAAGTGGTGAGATCAACTTCAGTGGTAGCAAAAGGGTCTCAGAAGGGTCGTGGGCACGGCCGAGACAAGGTTCGAAGGTGGCAGGAAGGGCAGAAAGGTGTGAGAAGCTTGGGGAATGAATCTTGTTGGAATTGTGGGTCTGTTGGACATTTGAGACGTAATTGTTTGAAGTTGGCTCGGGGTAGTCAGGGTTCTTTACCGCAGGGAGATGGTGATGATCTTAAGGTGTTGGCTGATGCTGCGGTGGTGCGGCTAGAGAATGATGGTTCTGCGAAGAAGAGAGTTTGTCTATTGAAGCCCCAATGCAGTGAGATGTTTACAGGTAACCTTGTTAAGTAACCTTTACCCTAGTTATCTTAGTTTGTTTTCAGTTTGGTTTTCCCTTGTGTAGTGGGTATGGTCTCATAGCTAGCAAGTTTGGGGTAGTAGTTGGTGTTGTTTTGAAACCAACTTTAGTGTGAAGAGGGCATTAGTGGGTATTTTGTGGTTATTGGGTTGTTAGAATGGTAGGGTTGGACAAGTTGGAAGTGAGATAGGAGGTTGTTCTTAGGCGGATCCTGGGGATGTTATTGGTGGGTGTGAACTGACATACATGCACAGTTAAAACCATTTGTTATATACTATATTATATATATGTGTTGGTACATGCATACATGTGACATGACATTAGAGGTTTTGCATACATGTACACAGGCATTGATAGGGCATATTGGTGACCATGTATACGAACGTTCACACTTGCTAATAGCTAGTTGGGTCCGTTAGTGTTGGGATAGGGTTAGGTTGGATGATAGGTTTCAAAAGTTGTTTTGATGCTGGGAGAATGTTAGAAGTAATGAAGGGTATTAAGCGAGCTGTCAGTAATAGTGAGTGCGATATAGCATGTTGGCAGAAGGAAAGTGTTTTGGCGCTTAAAGAGTTTAGCGGTGTGGTGGTGAGGAGATTACCGGTTGAAGTTAGAATCAGTCAAGGTGGTTGTGAATAGCTAGTAGAAGTAGTAGTTTCTTGGTGTTAAGTGATGTAGTAAGTTAGTGGATGTGTTCCGGAGTGCCGAGGTAACTTGGCATTGATGTTGTAATAGAAGGGTTGTTTTTGTAGGTGATGGTTCGTAGCAACCTTCGAAGAGTTGAGAAGAGGTTGTGTTGAGGGTTGTAGAAAAGGGTTGGCCTGGGGTGAATAGAAGTTTCGTAATCTTAATATGTATGTATAGAATGGGCGGTGTCCTGGTAAGGCTATTGTTGTAGTCAAAGCTTGAAGTGGAAAGGCAATGTAAGTTCAAGGGCCATTGTTGGTTGGACGGGTTCTTGTGAGAAGTGTTTGGCTAGTTGCGTATAAGTAAATCCCTTATGTAGTCAGCTAGTGGTATGTGGAACGGCTGGCGGAGCCAAGGTTGGGGTTTTGTGACGTGAATTTCGGATGTTGGGTGAGTAGTCCTGGTGAGTCGTTATGGTAATGATAGTGGCGGATGTGAAGGAATGTCATCAATACGTTGAGAAGTTATAGCAAGCAGTTGATGCTTAAGAATTTTTGCTTGATGTGGTAACCTTTGGAAGAAGTTGAGCAGTTTTGCAAGGGGTTTTAGAAGCAGTGAAGGTTGTGGGTCACATGGTGGCTGAAACTGGATGGGTTAGTGTCACCGTGTGTACGAGTTTTGGGAGTTATGAGTTAAGGTGGTGTATGCTGTAAAAGTTTGGAGGTTCTTCGGGTTGTTGGGGCTATGCGCAGTTCGGAAGTGTGAAAGGTTAAGCTGTGGTTAACATCTGAGTGTTCTGGAAATTGTGAACAGTATGCGGTGGTGTTGGGTTTGGTTATAGTGTAAGTTGATTTGTGGAGAAGTTGGTTTGGTGGAGTTTTGTGTGGAGAGTGTTCAGTGGTGGTTAAGTCTCCTGTGTTGCTTTGTGGGTTGCTTTGAGAAGTTTGGTTGTGCTCTTTTCGCCGGTTGAAATTTCGAGGACGAAATTTCCTAAGAGGGGGAGAGTTGTAACACCCCAATTTTGGGCTTAGAAGTTTTGGGTTTGAACCGGACCGGTCGGATTTTCGGTTCGAATATAAAAGGTGGTTTTAAGGAAAGCCTAGTTCGGGATGCATTAAAAATATGGAAAAATATCTAAAAATCCTCTTTTAATATATATAAGAGGGTGGTGAAATCAATTTTACAAAATGAGGTTTGGAAATATGACATTTTGAGTTAGTGACTAAAATGTAATTTTTGAAAACTTCGTGACTATTTTAAAAGGATTGAAACTTTGAATCTTTAAGGAGCTAATTTACCCAAGGGAGGATTTCTCCAGATTTTTCTTGATTTTTAAGACTCATTTAATGTTTAATTAATAAAAAGAAAAGAGGGAAAAAGATATTTTTAGTTTCATAACTAACTTTTACCAAAATTTTCTCATTTCATTTTCTCTCAAAATTCCCTCAGCCAAACACATTTCCACAGCAACTTTTCCTTTGATTTTCACACCTAAAGTTGAGATTTCAATTCCTAAATGATTCCTAATCATTTATACATCAAATCCTCACCATTTGCTTAATGAATTTTCAAGGATTTTGGCTCTAAACAAGGAGAAATCCACATTTAGAGGTATGAACGTCCTTCTCCTCTAAATACTCAGTTCTTTACTGAAATTCCCAAGTTCTCGGTCCTTAAATTGAGTTTTATTAAAGGATTTAATGTTGTGACCTTGATTTTGGCTTAAAATGCAAGATTTGGATTTAATTTTGAAGAAATTCGTAATAGATGATTGGGCTCTGTTTTGAGATGTCTTTTTGATGTATTTTGGATGTCTAAATGATGTGAAATGGAGGTTTAATCAATGCAATCCTGAAGAGGTTGATTTTCCTAAGTTTTTACTTGTGAAAATGATAGTTTTTGGGGTGATCTTGGTGTTCTATTAATGCTGGAGGTATAAGGACGAGTTTGGGTTCATTTTGGATGTTAATTGATGTTTAAAAATGGTTAGAAGTGATGGATCTTGGCTGGGTTAAGTTTTGGAAGAGTTTGGAGGTTTTTTCGGTTATGTTTGATAGCCGAAATGTTGGATTTATGTAGAGCAGCGAGTTGAGTTGTGGTATTGGTGTTTTTAATGCATGGTGATGCATTAATCCTCTGTTGTTATGTTTTTAAAACATGGGAGAATGATCCGGAAGCAATAGAGGTAGCGTTGGAGGGTTTCGGATGCTTGTAAGGCTTAACGGCTAGCGTAGTTTTGTGTATCGGTGAGTGAAGTTGGGGTTTTCAGCTTTAAAACCAATGTTTGAAGGTTTTGGGAGCTTAGTTTAAGTCTAAGCAACTTAGCTAAGCTCAAGAGTAAGTAAATGGAATTTCTCTCTTGGTTTGTGTTATGAATTGGTTTTTAATGCACTTGAGATGGTTGGATGCAATGTATGTGATTTGCATGTTTAAATTCTGTTTTGAAAGCATGTTTTAGCATGGTTTAATGCTGGTTTTGAAAGTCATGTGTTGAAGGAAGCTCAAGGTAAGAGATCCTTGGTTTTGTACATTGGAATTGTGGAATTGATGCATAGTGTTGCAAGTTGTTTAATGGCTTTGTTTAATGCTTTAAAACAGTGAATTGATGATGGTAATTGATGGTATTGGCAAGTGATGTAAGTGGTTGTTGGTTACTTTAATCGGATATAGTTAGCCGGCTATAGGATTGGGTGCAGCGTGAATTGAGTCGCCTTGGATGTCGAGGGGTTGTAATGGTACCGTAAACTCCATCCAAGAATCCTAGCGATTGAGATAGATGGTGTCACCACGATGGAGGATGGCTCTCGTGGGTGGGCTTTGTTAAGTGCCACCACGATGGAGGATGGCTCTCGTGGGTGGGCTTGGTTAAGTGCCACCACGATGGAGGATGGCTCTCGTGGGTGAACCTTGTTAAACGTCACCACGATGGAGGACGGCTCTCGTGGGTGGACTTTGTTAAGTGTCACAACGGTGGAGGGTTGCTCCCATGTGTGAGCTTGATTAAGGTGATTACAATGGTTGTGGTAGCTTCCATGTGTAAGCCTTGTGATGTGTCCCGGCTCTCGCTAGTGTGTTATACAACTTCCGATGAGTGATGTTGAGGGGTTGTGATTGTACCGTTAAACTCCATCACGGGTGTTGAGGGAGTTGTGATTGTACCGGTAAACTCCACCTTGTGTTGTTCGGTTGTGTGTATGAAGCGTGTGGGACAACGCTTGTAATCCGCGTATGCGATTGTGTCTTGAGTTGTGATTGTTTGTGAATTATCACTTGGAAGCCAATATAATGTTCTTGGATGTAATGAAGCATGAGATGCTTGAAATGATGCAAGGTTGCATGGGAATTGTGTGATGTTCTAAGAATGCATGTATTACTTGTTAAGCTTGAACAAGTGTTTATCTTCTTTTATGAATGGTGTTTATGTGCAAGGAATCTTTTAAATGCATTGAAGTCTTGTGAAGACTTGTTTAGAAAGGCATGAAATGTAAATGTTGCTTTGGTAGATCATGTGTTGTGCATTTGTTGAATACATGAGATAGTTTGAGGGAACAAATGGTTTTCCAAAGTTTTGCTTGAATGGATCATTAAGCATGAGAAAAGCATGTTATGAAGAGGAAATATTTTCAAGGTATTTGAGTTTAAATTTGCATAAGGTGTTCATGCTTGGAAAGGTCTTAATTGATGGTTTTGCGAGAATGTGATTTGAAGTGAGTTTTAGCTTTTCTAAGCTAAAGGTTGGTTTTCATGATTGAGCAATGCATGATTTAAAGCATGTTGTTTAAAAAGGAGTTTTCAAACAATGCTTTGGTTTATCGAATTGTATCTACTTTTTAAGAAGGTTTTGTGATTCGCTGCATTGATGGTGTTTTGGTTTTGAGCATTCCTCACTATGCATTATGTGCTTATGCTCCTTTTTGTCCATCAATGCAGATAATTGAAGTTGGGACAACAAGAAGCAAGGGATTCAAGGAGAGCTCCACTTGAGAAGTATGTCTCGGTTAATAGCTATAGATAATAAAGGCAATGGGGGGGAGAGTCTTTTATATTGATGTGTAATGAGAATGTGTATGTTGGGCAAGTTTGGTTTATGATTTGAACTATGTGGTTTAACGCTTGCAACGTTTGAATCTTCTTATTCATAAGTCGTTATGCTATGCTTCTTGTTTTAAAAAGCATGATTAAGTGTTGGATGTGTTGAAAGAGTTGGTGCACCTAGGGGTTGTTTTGTATCTAGATTTTAATGCAATTTGGTAGTTATGATGCTTGGCATGTTGTTCATTTGTTGAGGATTAATTTAGAGTATGTTTGATGGTGATTAGATGTGTTAAAACAGGCTTTTCTGCTGTTTCTGGGCAGGGTGTTTCGAAACACCCTTGCCTGTTTCGAAACAGGTGCTGGATTTGGCCTGGGTGTTTCGAAACGGGTAGAGGTGTTTCGAACCACTTTGGCTACTGCCAAGCCCCGTTTCTGAACGGTCTATTCCGGTTTCGAAACACTTGACCGTTGGGCACTGATTTGAATGGTTTTGAAGTTTGCAAGCTTTACGTTTTAGTCCTGATTTTTGTATGTGCAATTGCTTGAGTTCGAGATGTCCGTTTAAGGTGAAATTTGGCAGAGAGGCATGAAACATGAATAATTTCATAATGGTAACTCAAAAATTGGTAAAGTCCTCTTAATTTCCAGAATTTACAAATTGGTCCCTAAATTCGAATGTTGGCAATTGAGTCCCTTATTGTTTTCCGATTGCTGTGATTTTTGAGTATGCTTACCTCAAGAGTACACCTAGGGTTAATGTGCATCTAGACAAACTTAAAAAGAAAAAAAAGGGTCATTAATCAAGGTTGACTTTCGGGTTGACTTTGGTTTTCCCCGTGTAATCTTCGTAGTTCGAGTCAACCGTCTAGGCCGGGCTAAGGGGGTTACATTTGGTGGTATCAGAGCTGAGTTGCGAATGCTTGGGGAAATGGTAAATTGTTGTAATAAGTGTTTGATGTTTATTCTGATGTGTGGTTGAAAGTCGGTTGAAATGTGTGTCTTTGAGCGAATTGTGATGTTTTTATCATGCTTTTTGGTTGTGAATCTTCATTGAGCTAATGTAGATTTGTGCTGATGATATGCTGGTGATGTGAGCTGATTTTATGAATGATGAAAGTGTGATGGGTATGATATGTTGATGTTATGCTGTTGCGGGTGGATGTTCTTCTCCTCTAAATACTCAGTTCTTTACTGAAATTCCCAAGTTCTCAATCCTTAAATTAAATTTTATAAATGGATTTAATGTTATGAACTTGATTTTGGCTTAAAACTCAAGATTTGAAAGAAATCTTGAAGAAATTCGTGGTGATTGTTTGGGCTCTACTTTGAGATGGATTCTAAATGTGTTTTGGTTGTTTAATGATGTGTAATTGAGGTTTAATCAATGCAATCCTGAATAGGTTGAATTTCCTAAGTTTTTCCTTAAGAAAATGGTGGTTTTTGGGGTGATCTTGGTGTTCTGTTATAGCTGGAGGTATAAGGACGAGTTTAGGGTCTTTTTGGATGTTAATTGATGTTTAGGAATGGTTAGAAGTGATGGATCTTGGCTGGGTTATGTTGTGGAGGAGTTTGGAAGTGATTTCGGTTGTGTTTGGTAGCCAAAATGTTAGTTTTGGTTAGAGCAGCGAGTTTAGGTGTATTGGCTGGAGATTTTAATGCATGATGATGCATTAATCCTCTGCTTTGATATGTTTAAAACAAGGGAGGCATCTTCGGATTCTTGTGGTGTTGATCCGGAGGCTTGATCGGCGTTTCGGCAAGCTTGCGAAACGGAATTGGTGAGTGAAGTTGGGTTTTCAGCTTTGAAACCAATGTTTGAAGGTTTTGGGAGCTTAGTTTAAGTCTAAGCAACTTAACTAAGCTCAAGAGTAAGTTTTCGGGGAAACTCTCTCTTTGATGAACCATGAGATGGTTGGGTGCAATGTATTTAGTTTGCATGTTTAAATTCTGTTTTGAAAGCATGTTTTATCATGATTAATGATGGTTTGAAAGCCATGTGTTGAAGGATGATCGAGGTAACAGATCCTTGGTTTGATATTAGTAAATGTGGTTTTGATGCATAGTGATGCATGGTGGTCTAATGGCTTGATTAATGCTTTAAAACAGTGGATTATTGATGTTAAATGATGCATATTGGCAAGTGATGTGTTGGTTTTAAAGTACTTGAATCGGATATAGTTAGCCGGCTATAGGATTGGGTGCACCGTGAATAAAGTCGCCTTGGATTTTGAGGGGTTGTAATTGTACCGTAAACTCTATCCAAGTACACTAACGAGATGGTTAAGATCACAATGGTGGTTAAAAGTCCATGTGTGGATCTTGTGTTGTGTGTCCCGTGTTCTCGTTAGTGATGTTATACAACTACCAATGAGTGATGTTGAGGGGTTGTGACTGTACCGTTAAACTCTATCACGGGTGTTGAGGGGTTGAGATTGTACCGGTAAACTCCACCTTGTGTGTTCGGTAGTGTGTATGAAGCGTATGGGACAACGCTTGTAATCCGCGTATCCGATTGTGTTTAATGTTGTAAATATTTATGGTTTATCACTTGGAAGCCAATATGACATGTTGATGTTAATGAAGCATGAGATGCTTGTTGTGTATGCATTGTTGCATGAGAAATGATGCTTATGAGTTAAAAGGCCTTATGAAAGGTGTTTTATAAAATGCATTATTGTGTTGTTTCTTTAGAGCATGCCTCACTAAGCAATTGTGCTTACGCTCTCTTTCTTGAACAAATAATGCAGATAATTGAGGTGTTTGAGGGCAGCAAGGAGGCTAAGAATCCAAGGAAAAGCTAAGCTCATGTATGGTGACGTTTTCACAACATTATTAGTTTTTGATATTTGGCAATGGGAACCTAGTTTGTGTTTTTGGGAGATGTTTTGGACTCCCTAGTTAAAGCATGACGCCTTAATTGTTATGGTATTGTAAATGGCCATTTTGATGCTTGTTTTGGTGATTTGATGATTGGCTGGTTTTGAATACTAGGATGCATGCCTATAGACTTGTGGATTTCCTTGATTGATGCCATGAACGTGTTTTGATGATGCAAACATGTACCTTATATGCATGATGACTTGTTGGCATGATTAGGAAGTCATTAGGATGTGTTCGAGTGGTTAAATGCATGTTAAACCAACAAATTCTGCAGCTTCTGGGCAGACCGAATCGGTACAGGCTTTGGCGTTTCGAAACGGGGGCCTGTAATGACCTTGGTGTTTCGAAACGGCTGGTGACCGTATCGAAACGGTTTGGCCACTGGAAGGCCCTGTTTCGAAACAGGTCTCAAAATGAACCCGCGTTTCGATATGATCAACACCGTATCGAAACAGGTGACCGTTGGGCACTGATTTGAATGGTTTTGAGGTTTGTAAGCTTTACGTTTTAGTCCTGAAATTTGTATTTGCAATTGCTTGAGTTCGGGAGATCTCTTTGAGGTGAAATTTGACATAGATGCATGTAATGTGTTTAATTGAGTTTTGGTAATCTTAAAATCAGTTAAGTCCTCCATCTTTCCATAATTTACATTTTGGTCCCTAATAGTTGTAATTTGTGCAATTGAGTCCCTTAATGTAATCCGATCGCTGTGCTTTTCAAGTATGTGTTTCTCAAGAGTACGCTTAGGATTAATGCGCATCTAGACAAGTTTAAAAAGAAAAAAGGGTCGTTAATCAAGGTTGACTTTTGGGTTGACTTTGGTTTTCCCCGTGTAATCTTCATAGTTCGGGTCAACCGTCTAGGCTGGGCTAAGGGGGTTACATCACTAATGAAATGGTGTCTTATCTCTATGTGCCTAGTTCTACAATTTCGGTTGAGATTCTTAGTGAGACATATGGCACTAGTGTTGTCACACTTAAGGGGTATGGTACCTACATTAATTCCATAGTCTAGAAGTTGTTGCTTCATCCAAAGAACATGAGCACAACAACTTTCGGCCAATATATATTTCGCATCGGTGGTAGATAAGGCTACACTATTTTGTTTCTTAGAGAACCAAGATATGAGCATACTACCTAGGAATTGGAAAATGCAGGAGGTACTTTTTCTATCTATCTTACAACCCCCATAATCTGCATCGGAATAAGCATGTAAGTTAAAGGAAGAGTCTCTAGGATACCAAAGACCTAAACAAGATGTTTCTCTAAGGTACCTAAAAATTCTCTTAATGCTATAAGGTGTGATTCTTTAGGGCTAGCTTGGAACCTAGCTGTCGCGACCGTTTTTGAGACTCATTTACGAAAAAACAGCCTGTCGATTAGGGTTTTGGAAATTGAGGTTTCTCATTTTTAATTTAATCTTCAAATTAGGGGTTTTCTATTTTCAACCAAATTTCCTTTATTTTCTTTAAAATTGTTTTGGAGTCGCCACCAATTACTTTGGTAGACCGAACACCATAAAATGGACCAGAGATTCTTTTAGGAAATTTCAGGTTCGAGAGGCAGTTACGTGTAGGAAAGGGTTAACACCACTACAAACATCTGTTATCGGTACCTTATTAATTCTGCGTGGCATTTTGGCATTTCGAATATTAATCTGAATTTAATTAAATCTTTTAATTGTAAAATGGATTCCATTTCGAATTGGGATATCATTTTGTAAGAAAATACATTTTGGACGAATATAAGTTTTGAAACGTCTACATACGTTAGGACACTTCAATTTATATTCAAAATGTATTTCAACACAAAAGGTTTAATGCATGTTCAATTATTGTCTTGTCATTTTAAGTAGGACCTAATTAAGGCTCCATTTATTAATTGATTAAAAATCTATGAATATTATTAATTTTGGACTTCAATGGTAACATCCAAATAATCTGGACACTACCTTTAATGGGCCCAAAGGTAATAATATTCCTAATTTAAGTGATACTAATTGTTTAATCCTATTTTCAATTGTACTTAAATGAATTATATGAATGTCATTTTCTAAGTTCAAATGGAACGTTGAATTTCTTATTTAAATATCCCCTTTATTAACATCACGTTACAATGTGATACTAACCAATTTAGGACATTCAAACTTTTATTCAATGTCCATTCATTTACTACAATGTCCTTTCCTATTGAATTATTTATTTTAATTAGAGAGTCTAATCTTAAAAGGCTCTAACCCTACCTTTACTAAATGTGTTAAATTCCCTAATAATATATACTACATGGTCATTTAAAAAGCATGCATTAAATAAACAATAAGTAAAGCAATTAACATAAAGGATTTGAACTGCCATGACCTAACTGTATTGAATTCAAAATTATGAAGCTAATTTACAACGAATTAGTGACCATTTTATAAGAAAAGGTAAATTCCGGACCCCGAATATAATTCCCTTGAAAGAATAACCCAAACCCATTAAGCCTTAGCCTAAAAACACACGGCCCAACCTAAATTTGGCCCAAATCGCCCAACTCAGGATTGATCCGGTCATGAACCCGTACCCATATCCGCTCGAGAACACGCGGATTTTCTCTATGACCCAGTACCAAAACGGCGCTGTGTCGACTCGCCTATAAAGCCCACAAGACCGGGTTATATCCGTCATTCTTTAAATCCACACTCTCTCTTCTCACTCACTCCCCCTCCAAACCCTCTAAACTCAAACACTTTATTTCCAAAATCACTAACCCAATTTCAATCAAAACCTCACATTTCAGCATAATTCATCTTCAATTCATCCATTTTCACTCATTTGATTTGCAAAACCCTAGAATCTCATCCATTTTCTATTTCTGAAGATCAAAATGCCCATTCTCTCAGGAACCAACAATGAACAGTCTCAAAAACTCTCTTTGATCCTCATCTATCCAAAAACCATATCCCGATCTATTTCTCATTCATCGGAAGCGACACCAGTCATCGGTCGTCGTTTCCGATCGTCTTCTTCCGTTCTCCGATGACCAAAAATCTTTATGGTCATCTTCTCGGATATACTCTTTAACTCTGATCACCTTCTCTGATAACACATGTAACTCCGACCACCATGCTTCACCACCGGGGCGATTTCTGACCACTGTCTCTATCGTTGCCGGAACCCTAAAACTACCCAAATCGTCAATTTTTTTATCCTAAACCTAGATCTAATCCATGTTTCATCAGAAACACCTAACTTCCCCTCCTAAACTAACTACCCGAACCGAAAATCCTCCCCACTCTATCATTTTCAACTCCGACTAGTCCTACTCTCTCATTTCGGCGACGCTCACGGTGACCAGAACTCAAGATAAGTATTCTCTCTCCCTCTCTCTCTTTTGGATTAGATTTTAATTTTGAAACTTCAGTTTATTTAGGTTTAGACATTATTTTTTAGGTATTTAGGACTTAGATTTAGGGATTAAGGTTACTGTTTCCCTAATATATGGCTTAAATTTGACTTCTTTCGGGATTTTAATGCGGAGATATGAAAGAAGAGGTAAAAATGTTACCTTCGGATGTATTCCGGCGATGCAACAGTGGCTCCAGTCGTCTTCTTCGATAAAGGGCGTGACTGTTCAGCTCCAGGTGACTTGTCGTCTCCCTTTTCTCTCTCTTTTCCGTTAATGCCCAAATTAATTGTGCAATCATTTTCTAATCATTGCTTATCTCTCTCTTCTTTTATATCAGGCGCACATGTGATGTAAGCGGAGGACGGGAATCTGTGTGAATAAGTTTGGGCCAATGGTAGAACGCCACATGGCCATTTTGGCGGGCTAAGAATGCACATGTGTGCTAGTTTGGGTCGTATTTGGGCAGGAATATTAGAATTCGGGTCAAATGTGATTTAATTTGGGTTGACTGGTGGGTATGAGCTATAAATGGGTTGGCAAAAAAATATTTCGGGCTTGATATTTGTGTTTGGGCTTTGTATAATGGGAATGGATATTGGATATGTAAGATGGAATTTTATGATATATTTTGGACTATTTATTTAGTGTTCGAAATATATATATATACACCCGGAAAAAATACGGGTATTACAGCTGCCCCTCTTTGCTCATTATTGTGGACTCTTCTCATTAGGAATCCTTTTTTTCTGGGCGAACTCTTATCATTAGAAGCTCTATCTTTACTGGGGCAGACTCTTCTCATTAGGAATCCTTCTTCGCAGGCAAACTCTTCTCATTAGGAGCTCTATTTTTGCTGGAACACTTCTCATTAGGAATCCTTCTTTGCTGGGCGAACTCTTCTCATCAGGAGCTTTATTTTCCATCTACTTCATGTCAAAACAACTAAAATATGAGGATTAGCATGACCCTAATTTCCTACATGATGCACGAACCATGACTTGACGAGATTCATCAATCGACTTCTACCCTTTTAGGACCCTTTTTGACGTTTCTTTTTTAATTCCCATCTCACATTCAGAATCGGCCGTCACAATCACCTTTCTACGTTTTTGGCCCATCGCTCTGAAGCGCCCTTTTGGGTTTTCACTTTAGTTTGCTTTTCTCAAAGCGCCCTTTCGGGTTTTCACTTTGGCTCCTTTTTAAGGCACCTTTTCAGGTTTTCACCTCGATTTTCTCTTTCTCTTTTTCCTTTTTTTTCTTTTTCCTTTTCCCTTTTTTATTGATATAGAATAAAGAAGAGATATTATAGATGACGAAATCTTGTCCCGGCCAATCATATGTCACCATGTTTTGGCAACATTGCAAATACCCAACCCTTAAATGTTAAAGTTTTGCCAAATTCAAGAGTCTTTACAAAATGATGGTTCTCAACAGTAGATCATGGGGCTGCAGACATTCCTCTTTATTCTCAAACTTCATAAACTGTCTTAACTGAGATGATGATTCAAAAGAACATGATAATGTATTGGCCTTATGGTTCTGATCTTCTCAACATGAACACAGAGATAAAAATCATTGTTCTTCGGGTAGTAGACTTTGTTGATGTCTTTTGTAGTATGTTTTGAAGTTTACACCATCTTGTCATATACACTCTTCTTCAATATCCCATAGTGATAAGGTTCACCTGCACTTTTAAAAACATAATAATACCAGGAAATTGTCTGCTTTTATTCATTATATTATCCATTTTATGATGCTTTAGAACTGAAACAACAAAATAAAAAAAAGAGTTAGGTCTCCAAGCAGCCAAGGCATGAAGGATACAACCACCCCATCGACCAGATATAGAGTTGAACTTGCACTCATGTCCAATAGTCCTCAAACGTTGTCGGGATGCTTTCGAATGTGGAATCCCTTCCAAAATATCAAGTGTTCGAGAGATTTTGCCTGCCATATGCCTAACTTCATTTATCTGAGCCGCCCTTTACGAGTTTTCAACTCAGATCCTCCATTGGTTTCAAGACGACCTTTACGTATTTTCACCTTGAACCCCCTTTTTATTTTCATCTCCTTTATATATATATCTAAGGCGCCCTTTTTGGCTTTTCACCATAGATATTTTCATTTTGCGAAAGTGCCCTTTTGGGTTTTCACTCGGCTTCTTTTCTTTTTTGTTTTTTCATTCTCTTTTTGAATTCTTCAAGCATAATACTTCTTGACTGAATCAGAGTTCATTGGCTTATGCATCTCCTTGTCGTCAATTTCAACCAAAATCAACGCTCCTCTAGAGAAGGCCCATTTAACAACATAAGGTCCTTCCCAGTTAGGCATCCATTTTCCATGGTCATCTCGATGTATTTGCAAGAGCTTTTTCAACACAAGGTCTCCATCTCAAAATTCTCTTGGGCGCACCTTTTTATCATATGCCCGCATCATTCTTTTCTGGTACATTTGATTGTGACATGTGACGGATTGCCTTAAACCTCTTTTCTTCAATAAGATTTAACTGGTAAAATGAAACCCGTAGCCATTCTGCATCATCAAACTTCACTTCGGACAAAACACGAAGAGATGGGATTTCGACCTCAATAGGAAGTACCGCTTCTGTCCCGTAGACCAAAGAGTAAGGTGTTGCCCCAGTTGAGGTCCACATGGAAGTTCAATATGCAAACAATGCGAAGGGTAGTTTTTCATATTGTTATAGATTGCCTTTAACCTCTTTTCCATAATAAGATTTAACTGGTAAAATCGAACCCGTAGCCATTCTGCACCATCTAACTTCACTTCGGACAAAACACGAAGATATGGGATTTCGAACTCAATAGGAAGTATCGCTTCTGTCCCGTAGACCAAAGAGTAAGGTGTTGCCCCAGTTGAGGTCGGTATTGGAGTTCGATATGCAAACAATGCGAAGGGTAGTTTCTCATGCCAATCTTTGTAAGTTTTTTTGTCTTTGATATGATCTTCTTGGTCTTCTTGTTGGCTGCCTCCACTGCCCCATTAATCTCAGGGCGGTAAGTCACAGAATTGTGATGAATGATTTTGAATTACTCACATGCTTCAGTTATCACTTTGTTGTTGAAGTTGGTAGCATTATCTGTGACGATTCTTTTTGGCAAACTATACCGACAAATTATCTCTTTCTTCAAGAACTCGCAAATTGTTGTTATTGTGACGTTGGCATAAGAAGCAACTTCTAACCACTTGGTAAAATAGTCTATGGCCACAAGAATAAAATGGTGTCCATTAGAAGCTTTAGGGTGGATCTGCCTGATAACATCCATACCCTATATAGCAAAAGGCCATGGTGAATTCATTGTATGGAGAGGTACAATTGGAGAATTAATCTTCTCAGCATATATATGACATTTATGACACTTCTTAGCATATTCAATGCAATCTCCTTCCATGGTTGCCCAATAATAGCCATATCTCATGATTTTCCTGGCTATCGAGAATCCATTAGCATTTGTTCCACAAATTCCGTCGTGCACTTCTGTCATGATGTTCTTTGCTTCATTGGCATTGGCACATCTTAACAGAATCTGATCTTTTCCCCTTTTATAAAGGATCTCTCCATCAAGCACGTATCCTGAAGCCATCATTCTAATTGTTCTCTTGTCATTGTCATTTGCCCCCAAGGGATAAGTCTGATATTTTAGGTACTGCAGAATTTCATAATACCAACGGGGATACTTGTCGACTTCTTCTTCTATGATGCAACAATGGGCATAGGTTTCATAACTTTGCATTCGAATCGACATCATATCTTCTGGTTTATTTTCTAGGAATACCAAAGCCAGTGTAGCTAAGGCATATGCCATTTGGTTGTCTTCCATGGGATATATGTAAAGGTAATTTCTTCAAATTCTTTCATTAGCTCCAGGATCAGTTTTCGGTACTCGATTAATTTCATATCCTTCATTTCCCATTCTCCACGAAGTTGGTAGATCCCAAACGCTGAATCCCCATATACTTTCAAGATTTATATTTTTCTTTCAATAGCAGCTCGCAGAACCATAACACAAGTTTCATACTCTGCCATATTGTTGGTGCAAAGAAATTCTAATTTTCTCGTGAATGGGTGGTGTACATTATTTGGAGAGATCAATACTTCTCTAATTCTACGTCCATGGACATTAGCTGCTCCATCAAAATATAATTTCCAAGCTTCATTATCTGGGATTCCAGTTTTTGTTGTGGAGACATTCATCACATCCTCATTTTGGAAATCAAAGTTCAGAGGCTCATAATCTTCCGATGCACGACTGGCTAAGAAATCTGCTATGGCATTTCCTTTTATTGCCTTTTGGCTCACATACACAATATCAAATTCTGACAACAATATTTGCCAGCGTGCCAACCTTCCAGTTAATGATGGCACTTCCATCATAAATTTCAATGGATTAAGGCGGGAAATTAGCCATGTAGTGTGGTACAACATATACTGTCTGAGCCTACGAGTTACCCAGACCAAAGCACAACATAACTTTTGGATTGGCGGGTACCGTACTTCACATTCAATAAACTTTTTTCTCGGATAGTAGATAGATCTTTCTTTCTTTACTGTATCATCTTTTTGCCCTATTTGGATCTCTTTCGATTCCTTTTCTGATGACCACAAACCCTAGGAGTTTTCCAAATGTTACTCCAAAAGTACACTTGTTGGGATTGAGTTTTAACTGGTACTTCTTCAATCTCAAGAACAATTTCCTCAAATTTTGAATATTCAACTTCTTTGTGCATCATGTTGTGGAACAAGGTAACCATTGCCCGTTGATACGTTGCCCCGACATTCTTCAATCCGAAAGGCATCACTTTGCAGCAATATATGCCCCATAAAGTTATGAATGTTTTTTTGACCATGTCCTCTGGATTCATCTTGTAACCCCCTTAGCCCAGCCTAGACGCTTGACCCGAACTACGGAGATTACACGGGGAAAACCAAAGTCAACCTTGATTAACGACCCTTTTTATATTTTAATCTTGTCTAGATGCATGTTAAATCTAAGTGAGCACTCACGAATCATGGAAGAGAAAGGCACAGCGATCGGATAATATTTAGGGACTCAATTGCTTAATTTACGCGTTTAGGGTCCAAATTGTAATTTTTGGAAATTAAGACTTTACTGATTTTAGGATTACCAATACGAAATTAATCATGTTACATGCTTCTCTGTCAAGTTTCGGCTTAAAAAGACATTCCAAGCTCAAGCAATTGCATCCACAACATTTAGGACTAAAATGTAAAGCATGAAAACTCAAAACAATTCAAAACAACATCCAACGGTCAACTGTATCGGAACGTCTACCCACCATACCAAAACATCCGTATCGAAACGGTGTTGACCTTTTCGGTACTCGGGTATGTTCCGAGACCAGTATCGAAACAGGCTTCACCAGTAGCCAAACTGTTTCGAAACAGCTTCAACCGTTTCGAAACACCATGACCATTACAGGCTCCCGTTTCGAAACAATTGAGGGTGTTTCGATACACCTTGCCCAGTGACAGCAAATATAGCTGGTTTTTCACCTTTTAAACCAATCAAACATGCCTTAAGAATCACTACAACATACCAGCAACTCATTTTGGTGTTAAGGGACACATTCAAGACCCCTAATCTAAAGCATGGCATCAAACACAAAAACACAATATAAAGGCATGCCCCCTAGTCTCAAAACCAATATAAGCAATCAAACCTCAAACCAAATGTTTAGAACCGTTTACAAACCTACATGCCATCACAAACATGACACAAACTTAGGGAGTTCAAAACACCTCTCCCAAATACAGACTTGAAGTCCCATTGCCAATATCAAAACTAAAGTGTATAAAACATCACCATACACGAGCTTTGCACTTCCTTGGATGTTCTTATCCTTTTCACTGCCCAAAAACACCTCAATTATCTGCATTATTGGTAAAAGAGAGCGTAAGCACAATTGCTTAGTGAGGCATGCTCTAAAGGAAACCAACACAACAATGCATTTCTTGAAAACACTTTCTCAAAAGCTTTTTCTACAACATGCTCATTCTATCTCATGCTTGGAAACCATTTCAAAGTAAAACCTCATTGAAAACACATGTACCTCAATTCCATCTAATGCATTTAAACCAATGCAAATCTCATGGCAAGGCCATACACATGCTTGTAAAACCAAAGGATTTCATATACAAATCTCATATGCATTCCTCTTAGCATAAATCATCTCAACAATAGATACATGTGAATCAAAAGCAATTTCATATATTATATTGGCATTTCACATCTCATTATTACTCGGATATGCAGACAACTCACTAGACACTTCCGGTGGCATCTACCATCACCGTACTCACATGGCAGTATCTCTCATCGCCACAAAGCTTGGGTATTTCACCAAGTCCTACTCGATGGAATGCCCATCATCGGTTCTCTCCGTTTGGATTAAACCAAAGAGCACATACGCATTTTTAGTTTATAGTGCACTCTCATCCTATTGATCGATCAATTATATCCGGTAAGTATCTCAACATCTATGCCAATATATTATGTCAAAACATCATCTCACCTACTGTTTTTCATGCAACATTTCTCAAATCTTTCTCATCTCATTTCAAAACCATAACATTTGCCATGCTTTAAAACAAAAGCTCAAATCTCAACTATGCAACATGTTATTTCAATAAATCATTTCAAGCATCATCTCATGCTAAAAATCATGCATAAAAATAGTAGGAATTTATCTGTCACAAACAATGAGCATGTAAAAGCATATTAGGGGCAACCACTACATTTAAGAGAGCAATCTAGCCAATACTTACTTCCGGACTTAGGAAGGTGTTTCAAACCTTTCCTAAATCCCCAAACCTTGATTCTTTGTCCCTCAAGGACTTCTAAAACCATACACACTCACCGATTACGTTTCACGTGCTTGCCGAAACGCTATCTAAGCTCCCAGATTAACACCAAAGGCGTCCGAAGATGTCTCCCCTATTTATAACACATAAGAGCAGAGGATTAATGCATCATCATGCATTGAAATCATCAGCCACACACCTAAACTCGCTGCTCAACTCAAAAACCACATTTCGGCTACCAAACACAACTGAAATCACCTCCAAACTCATCCAAAACAAAGCCCAGCCAAGATCTACCACTTCTAATCATTTCTAAACATCAATCAACATCGAAAATCACCACAAACTCGTCCTTATACCTCAAGCTATAACAGAACACAAAAACCACCCCAAAAACCACCATTCTAGCAAGCAAAACTTAGGAATCCAAGCTCATTCGAGATTTGTTTGATAAAACCTCATTTATAACTTCAATTAAAATCCAAAATACATTAGAAAACAACCTCAAAATAGAGCCTAACCATCAAGCACGAAAATCATCAAGATCTCTCCAAAAATCTTGAGTTTTAAGATAATTTCTTGTTTCTAACATTAAAGCAACTCAAAAATCATTAACAAAGGATTGATAACTTGGGAATTTCAGTAAAGAACTAATCATTAGAGGAGAAGGACGAAGCTTACCTCTAATGGCTGGTTTCTCCTTAATTTGGCAAGTTTTCTTGAAAATCCAATATAAAATCAAAAGGTTTTGATGAGGAGAAGATTAGGAATCAAAAAGGAATTGAAATCCAATCAAAAGGTATGAAAATAAGCAACCAATTGAAGGGGAAAGAGTGTTTGGCTGAAAAGAATTTGAGAGAAAATGGAAGGAAAGAAAATTGACGTAAAGTAGTTATGAAAAGTCAAAGGTAGTTTTCTTTTAATTAAACCTTGTTTTTCTTTAATAAAAACATTAATAAAATCACCCAAATTAAGAAGAAATCTGATTAAAAACATATTTGGTAAAATTAGCTCCTTAAAGATTCAAAGTTTCAATCCTTTACAAAACAGTCACTATTTAACTTTATAAAAATTGTGATTTGGTCACTACACCGAAATGTAGTATTTCCAAACCTTATTTTGTAAAATTAATTTCACCATAATATTTCATATATTAAATGAGGATTTTTAGATATTTTTCCATATTTTTAAAGCATCCCGAACTAGGTGTTCCCTAAAGACCCCTTTAAGATTCGAACCATTTTCTGACCGGTCCGATTCGAACTCTAAAACATCTAGACCCAAGTTTTGGGTGTTACACATATTTATCCGGTTGTACCCGGACAAACCATCCATGAAAGAAACCATGAATGTCCTGACGTGTTGTCAACTAGAATATCTATGTGTGGCAAATGAAAATTATATTTCGAGCTGGCTTTATTCAGATCTCTGTAATCCACACACATGCGCACCTTTCAATCTTTCTTCAGCACGGGGACTATATTGACCACCCACCCTGGATACTATGATACTGCGAGGAAACCAACATCAATTTGCTTCTGTACCTCTTCCTTTATTTTCAATACCATTTCCAGTCTCAATATTCTAAGCTTTTGCTGAACCGATTTACATTCTGGCATGATGGGTAACTTTTGTACCACTATGTTAGTATTCAATCCTTGCATATCTTGATAAGACCAAGCGGAGACATCTTTGAATTCTCGTAGCAGATCAATCATCTTTTGCTTTTCATTTAATGAGAATGATGTTCCTATTTTTACCTCTCTTCTGATTTCATATGTCCCCAAGTTGAGAACTTCCAACTCTTCTTTATGAGGTAAAATATGCTTGTCTTCTTTTTCCACCAACCTTAGTAATTCTGCAGGGATTTCACATTCGGTATCATCTTTGACTTCATTGACTTCCACTAAACACACTGGCGGATCAAAACCTACTCCAGGATTAGGTTTAGGATCATTCATGCTGCCGATAATTGAAGACCTACAAAGGAAATAATAATATATTTTGGAAATGATGTGAAAGATTAAAAAAAACATGTTTGTCATTTGTGAATCAGCATGAAAAGCATCTTTATTAAAATGAATAGGTATAACGACCCTTTACAGACAACCCCTTATACTTTCAGGCAAAAGTATAAGGTGGTTCCTGGAATTTACTCTGTTTTATTCTTAGCTTCAAGAAGGAAGTCTTCGGTAGTCCAATTGTTCAACATCTCGCCTGGGAGACAGGGGCGGATCTGTTCCAAAAATTCTCCATGTCGAACCCCTTAAAAATTCTGCTAATGATAAGCCCATCCAAGTTATTGCCGAAAATCTTTTCTTCGTGTAGTTTTAACGTCTCTCGATTAACCTCTTCAAGTTGTCTCTCAACATTTGCAAATCCCCGGGACTTGAAAATCTTCATCATGTCAAAGGAAGTTACCAGTCTAGAAGAAGTTTCAGTCCCCAATAAACGAGCTTTCCTCTGTTGCTTTCTTTTCTTCAGTTCCCTCAGCCAGTCTTTTATGTTTGGACTGAACCCTAGCCCAAAATGGTTCATCTTTATGATAATGGGCCTCGGACGTAGGTGTCCTTGCAAGTGTTCTCCAAGTCCTTTTCATGTCTTCGCGTCCCTTCCTAGTGTTTCTTGCACAGTCATTTTAGTGCAATTTGATAACCTTGGTCGCGGGAAGGGCTTGCTCTCAACAACAAAGGTAGCATTTACAAATTCCAAAGCCTGAAAAAACACTCAAGGGCATTTTCATCTGCTTGGATGTACGAGACGTCAGTGGTTATTGAAGCAACAATGTCTTCCGTTGCACCCACACTAACCAGCTTCCCTTCTATGACAAATTTGAGCTTCTTGTGTAAGGATGACGGGACTGCTCCAGCTGAGTGAATCCAGGGTCTTCCCAACAAACAATTGTATGTAGGCTTAATGTCAATTACCACAAAATCTATGTTATAAACTGTCGGCCCGATCAAAAGTGTTACTTCAATCCTTCCCAACACTTCTCATGTTGTTCCATCAAAGGCCCTTACAGTGTTCTGGTATGTTTTCATGTGAGAATCATCAATGGGCAACCTTTGTAGAGTTTCCATTGGCATAACATTTAGTGTCGATCCATTATCAATTAGGACTCCTGGTAACACACACCCTTTGCAATGTGCGGTAATGTTCAAAGCCTTCACCGACCCTATTCCACCTTCAGGAATTTCATCATCAGTGAATGTGATACAGTTGTCAGCAATGATTGGTTTATCCACAGATATATCATTTGGTACAAATGTTTGGTTTAGCACCCTCATCAAAGTATTACAGTGCCCTTCAGAGCTCAACAGTAACTCCAAGACATAAATCCTTGCTTGTTGTCTCTTTAACTGCTCAACTATGTTGTATTCACTGTGTTACAGAAACCTCAGAAATTCTTGTGCCTGTTCTTCTATTACCGTATCATTTATCTTTGGAGTAGGAACTTCTATGGTATTACCGTAACCTTCCCTTTAATCTTCTCCACTTCTTTAAGTACTTCTAGAGAAGAATAACATCTACCACTTCGAGTAAAGTGTCCTACTTCATTTACTTCCCATGTATCAGAATGCTTGTCCTTCCTTCCCTCTAACTCATCCTTCTTTTCATCATTTAACTTTGTTTCTTCTTGTGGCTTCTCTTTTCCTGGTATGGTCACATTGGTTGCATAATTCTAGGTAACTGCATTGGTACTTATGAAAGAAAACAGTGCAAGAGTCGAGATCACAATCTTCGGGGTTACTGCCAGTTTTGCACTTACAACCTTTGGTTTTACAGAGACCACCAAGGGCTTATGAACCCCATATTTAACTCTGGAGCACTCAGAGGTGCACACCTCAACTTCTTTCCTTATTCTTGCTTTCTCAAAGAATTCAACCCCTTCGTTATCCATCATTTTCTAAATCAAGTCCCTGAACTCTTGACAATACTGAATCACGTGACCACATTCTTGATGATACTCGCAATACACCTAAGGTTGTTTCTCCATCTCCACTTTCATGCCCATTTCAATCATCCTGGCATTATATATCTGTTCAAACACCCATTTCAGCGGAGATCTTATTCCTGAAACATCAGTCTTCAACCGTCTTGCTTCATCATCTTCTTCAATAGCATTCACCCCTCACCCACCATGACTTGGCAAAGGGTTTGCAGCAATTCTTGGCTCGTCAAACTTTAAGATCCTCGTGTTGATCAGATTCCGCACCACCTTCTTGAATGTCGTGCATGTCTCAATCGAATGCCCCAATATCTAATCAATGAATTCATAATGGGCATCTAATTTGTACTATGGAGGGTAAGGAGGCTGCAAGGGCGTCAGATGATATGGCCTCACCAAATCTGCTTCATGCAACTGGGGATATAATTCGGCATATTTCATCGAAATAGGTGTAAAATTAATCATGTCATTTCTCGGCCCACGGGAATCTTTCTTGTTCGAATTCTACGGGTTTCCCGCTGCGGTTCCAAGTGAGGTGATGGTCATATTTTTCAGAGCCTCATATGTACTTGTATTGTTCACTTCACTATCCTTCCTCTTATAATTCCATCAGGAGCTTTCTCCACTCTTAATTCGACCACTCTTGATCACAACTTCTATCAATTCCCCAGTCATCACAATATCAACAAAATTTTGAGTAGCATTACTGATCAACCTCTCAAAAAGTGACCCTCTCAAAGTTTGAACAAACATGTGGGCAAACTCATTTTCCATCAGTGGAGGTTGTACTTACGTTGCGACATCTCTCCACCTTTTAGCATATTGCCGGAGCATTTCTTCATTTTTCTGCTCCATACCTTGCATCATAACTCGACTAAGGACCATTTCTGTCACATGTTTATAGTGCTCTAAAAAGGATCCTGAAAGATCTTTCCATGATCATATGTTCACACGGCTCAATTGTGTGTACCATCAGGCTGCTGAACTAGTTAAGCTATCTTGGAAATAGTGATTCAGCAACTTCTCATCCTTCAAATGGGCAACAATTTTCCAGTAGCATATTGTGAGGTGGGCCTTTGGACAAGTAGTCCCATCATATTTTTCAAAATCCATGGCCTTAAATTTTAGGGACAATATCAAGCCTGTCACTAAACTCATTTTAGCAGTGCCTGGGCCCAACTCATTTACTTTCTATAACTCCAGCAAGCAGTCTTCTAAATCTTTGCAGCGCTCCTCGTACTTTCTTTCAATTTCAGCACGAACCTTTTCTATCTCATTCAAAGTATTTAGATCTGGGACTTCATCGCCACTTCTAAAATTTGCCCTAACATGCACTGGATGACTGCGTGTTGTTCCTGCCAAGTTGATATCGACCTTCTTCGTAGGAGGAGGTTTTTCAGGTTGTATTCGGATGTGAGATGTAGTTTCAGCTTGATCGTTCACATCGTTTGAAGCACCTTCAGGAGCTTTAGCTTTTCCAAACTCATTCTGTCCTAACAGGGTAGTCAGCTGACCAATCATCTCTGCTTGTGTCTGGGCGAAGTGGTCTTTGATAGATTGCTCTATTCTATCAAATCGATTATATGTCTCCACCACATCATTCTCCAGACTGACAATTCTTTCTTCAACAACCATGGCTTTAGAGCGCAGGCGAGTTTCGTATGAATGTGGTATGATTGCAGCTTAAAAGCAAACTGTCATTAAACCTTTCTTCATTACATTCCTTATTTTGCAATATACTATGAGGTCTTAAATGCGTGAATGTATGAATGTATGCATGAACGCATGAAGAAGGAATCGAATTTAGGAACCAGTCTTTTAGATGCATCCATTTTTTTGAAAGTTCGAATACAAAGAAAAGACAAATTTCCTATAGGAAACTGCTAGCCCTAATTCATAAGTTGACCAGCTCGTGCAGCAAGCGAGTGATAACTTCTTCATGCTCTTTCTCAAAGTTGGGTTGCTCTAACAAACTCGTAGCTTGCCTTGACAATACCTGTACGTATGAGGCAACACTCCTGATCTATTTCTTGAAACTCACCAATTCATCATTCTGGTTTTGAACGGTGCATCGTGCCGCTTCGTACTTGTCTTTCCACACTCCACTTTCCACCATCAGCGCTCCTTTGTAACCATCAAGCTTTTCTTTCAAATCTTGGACAACATTCTCTAATTCTATCACCTTTTTTGTAACCTTTCTTTCTCTATTTCAGCCTGAACTTTGTCTTCATTATGATATTTTGTAATTAGTTCCTCTAGTTGTGTTACTTGGCTTGTCAAATCAAAATTCCTAGCTTGCTCCTCTTCCAGCTTCTTTTTTGCTTTACCGCTCGATTCTTTGCTTGCTCGTGATTTGTTGTCATAATTTTCTTATAGTCGTCTCTGTCCTTGGTTATTGCATCCAGTTTCTCAGACAGGCTCTTCGTTAATTTTCCCGTTCCTTCCTTTTGCTTTGCCTTATAATCATTGTGTAATTCCTACAAATCATTCAGATCACGACTAATCTTCTTGTTCTGTTCCATCAGCTCTTTTTCCTTCTCCTCATGCATGCTCACTTGTAGCTTCACCATGGTCAGTTCCTCGGTGAGATCACTGATTCCGTTTTCATACCTATTCAAATCCAACTCACGGTCATGTTTAAGTTTCTTTAAAGCCGAGGGTGCTTCCTTAGCAGTCTGAGTTGAGGAACTAGCATTTACCGGCCATTCTTGAAACGTATTGTCATTGATCCTTTACGTTCTCCATTCATCGGTTTTTGCCATCACTCTTGAGTCTTGATATGGTTCGACCCTTCTCGGCTTTTCCCATGCTCTTGTAGTCTGATCTACAATCCCTTTGTAGTTATTCGTCTTGTGTGCGTACTCAAATTTTACCATTCCCGTAGTAGCCGGTATAAACTTTCTTAAACCAAACTGTCTAGATACTAGAAAAGGACAGTTAGTCGTTCCTCCCCAAATTCCCGGTAATGGAACCCAACCCCCTCTCCACACCGATATAAGAAAGTTGTTCCTCTATTCAACCATTGAGCCTTCCATTCCACGTTAGTATCTTTCAAGCCCTTGAAGTAGTCTTCCCAGTGTTTTCACTCTTTTCCTCTAAAGGGTAGCTAGTTATGTGTTCTTCAATCGGTGAATATGTGTCAAGATACCTGATTCCTCCGTAAGATGTGTTCCGCCTATGACTCTAAACCAGATTTCAAGTATTTGTGCATATCCCCATATCCTTCCTTCTCTTGATCTCTTGTAAGCAGTCAATGATCTGTAAGTTTCTGTCAGGATAGCAGGCACTGGGTTGACTCCTTTATCTAGTCGTTCAAATTGTCCCACAGTTGACAGATCAATATGCCATGGACTCCATGGACATAGAACCAAACTGTAAATACACAAGGCAAAAAGGCTTCTCATCCTAATAGGCTCATCATTACTTGCCAATATCAGTTCTTTAAGACTCCTCCAATTGATTTGTTGTCTATCTTCATTTTGATCTATACTATCATTGTTTGCCATTTTCCTGTCGAACCACTCTTTTGTTTTACCAATTAATTATATTAATTTTTTGACGAAGCTTGAATTATTGATAGGTCTAGTATAAATCTTATCACTTTTATTTCTTGGACAGTTGACCGGTATCTCATATTCTTCCAATGTTGGTGTCATGTCTACTTGTCCGAAGGTGAAACAATTGTACGCTGGGTTCCAAAACTGTGCCATGGCTCTGAGCAACTCTTGATCAATCTTTACACTTAATATCAAGGCAAGGTCGCCGAATTCCTTTTTAAATTGTTCTTTCATTTCATTATCCCACCGATCCCACATTTCTTTTAATTCTGGTAAACAAGTATTCTGATTAGTGTTTATCTTTACATAACCTTTAATCTTGGAAACTTCATTCTTACCGAGGTTGTCCACCTTCTCGTGCTGAGTTTGCTCAGACCAGGTCCAGACCACTATGTTATCTTCTCATATCTTAAACTCTCGGGACATATCGAATACTTCCAAATTGATTGACTCCCGATTCGATGCCCAAAAAATGCAATTCATGACATGATTTATTCAAAACAAGACAAAACAAAACAAAAAAACTCGTGTTAGTATTGTGAATTAATACGAAAAGCAAGTAAGCAAATTATTAATTTAATGAAGCACATGATATGTAGCAAGGAAAATAACCAAAGAAATGTATTTAAATCGGCATGACCTATCCTAGGTCCCTGTCTGGCTCTAGTGGGGTGGGCTTCTAAAACAGAATGTGGGTTTTGTTCTAGACTCTTGCTTCCCAGACTGTCGTTACCATCTACTGCTACAGTAAGACATCGATTCAGTAGTATATGTCTTTTATAATGGAGGCGTAGGCCCCACGGCGCGTAAGGTTAGTATATCGGAAGAAGACAAAAATCCGAACTCGGAGCTGGAGAGCATCACGTCCAATATTGTCTTACTCCAACTTTAGGGTGAAAAACCCAAGTAGAGGGTTTATGCATGAATGACAAATATATCATACACAAAAGCTACCCCCATTTTCCTGAAAATCCATCCAATAATTCTCTTAGAAAAAAATTAAATTCAGATTAATGTTCGAAATACCAAAATGCCACGTGGAATTAATTAATAGGCATGACTATCAATTATATTCCCCAGTGGATTCGCCAAGCTGTCGCGACTGTTTATGAGACCCGTTTGTGGAAAAATAACCTGACGATTAAGTTTTTGTAAATCGGGGTTTCTCATTTTTAATTTGATCTTGAAATTAGGGGGTTTTCTATTTTCAATCAAATTTCCTTTATTTTTTAAAAATTGTTTTGGAGTCGCCACCGGTCACTTTGGTAGACCGGACACCATAAAACGGACCAGAGATTCTTTTAGGAAAATTCGGGTTCAGGAGTCGGTTACGTGTAGGGAGGGGTTAGCACCCCTACAAACGCCCGTTATCAGTACCTAATTAATTCCGCGTGGCATTTTGACATTTCGAACATTAATCTGAATTTAATTAGATCTTTTAATTGTAAAATGGATTCCATTTCGAATGGGGATATCCTTTTGTAAGAAAATATATTTTGGATGAATATAAGTTTTGAAACGTATAAATACATTAGGACACTTCAATTTATATTCAAAATGTATTTCAACACAAAAGCTTTAATGCATGTTCAATTATTGTCTTGTCATTTTATGTAGGACCTAATTAAGGCTGCATTTATTAATTGATTAAAAATCTATTAATATTATTAATTTTTTTGAATTCAATGGTAACATCCAAATAATTTGGACACTACCTTTAATGGGCCCAAAAGTAATAATATTCCTAATTTAAGTGATACTAATTGTTTAATCATATTTTCAATTGTACTTAAATTAATTATATGAATGTCATTTTCTAAGTTCAAATGGAACGTTGAATTTCTTATTCAAATATCCCCTTTATTAACATCATGTTACAATGTGATACTAACTAATTTAGGACATTCAAACTTTTATTCAATGTCCATTCATTTACTACAATGTCCTTTCCTATTGAATTATTTATTTTAATTAGAGAATCTAATCTTAAAAAGGCTCTAACCCTACCTTTACTAAATGTGTTAAATTCCCTAATAATATATACTACATGGTCATTTAAAAGCATGCATTAAATAAACAATAAGTAAAGCAATTAACATAAAGGAATTGAACTGCCATGACCTAATTGTATTGAATTCAAAATTATGAAGCTAATTTACAAAGAATTAGTGACCATTTTGTAAGAAAAGGCAAATTTCGGAGCCCAAATCTGATTCCCTTGAAAGAATAACCCAAACCCATTAAGCCTTAGCCTAAAAACACACGGCCCAACCTAAATTTGGCACAAATCACCCAACCAAGCTCGATCGGGTCACGAACCCGTACCCATATCCGCTCGAGAACACGCGATTTTTCTCTATGACCCGGCACCAAAACGGTGCCATGTCGACTCGCCTATAAAGCCCACAAGACCGGGTTAACTCGGTCATTCTTCAAATCCACTCTCTCTCTCCTCACTCACTCCTTCTCTAAACCCTCTAAACTCAAACACTTTATTTCCAAAATCCCTAACCTAATTTCGATCAAAACCTTACTTTTTAGCCTAGTTCTTCTTTAGTTCATCCATTTTCACTTTTTTGATTCACAAAAACCCTAAAATCTCATCCCTTTTCTCTTTCTAAAGATCAAAATGCCCATTCTCTTAAGAGCAAACCATGAACAATCTCAAAAACTCTCTTTGATCCTTATCCATCTGAAAACCCTATCTTGATTTGTTTCTCATTCATCAGAAGTGACACCAGTCATCGGTCGTAGTTTCCGATCGTCTTCTTCCCTTCACCGATGATTGGATTCCTTACAGTCATCTTCTCTGATATACTCTGTAACTCAGATCACCTTTTCCGATAACACCTGTAACCCCGACCACCATACTCCGCCGTTAGGGCACTTTCTTGCCACCGTCTCTATCGTCGCCAGAACCTTAAAACTACCCAAAACGTCCATTTTTTAATCCTAAACTTAGATCTAGTCCATGTTTCATCAGAAACACCCAACTTCACCTCTTAAACTAACTACCTGAACCAAAAATCCTCCTCACTCTATCATTTTCAACTCCGGCCAGTCCTACTTTCTCTCACTCTCTCATTTCAGTGACGGTCACGGTGACCAGAACTCAAGATAAGAACTCTCTCTCTTTTACATTCGATTTTATTTTCAAAACTTCAGTTTATTTAGGTTTAGACACTGTTTTTAGGTATTTAGGACCTAGATTTAGGGATTTATGTTTATGTTTTCCTAATCTATGGCTTAAATTTGACTTGCGTCAGGATTTTAATGTAAATATATGAAAGAGGAGGTAAAAATGTTACCTTCTAATGTATTCCGGCGATGCAACGGCGGCTCCAGTCGTCTTCTCTAATAAAGGGTGCGCCTGTTCAGCTCTATGTGACTTCTCATCTCCCTTTTCTCTCTCCTTTCTGTTAATGCCCGAATTAATTGCGCAATCATTATCTAATCATTTCTTCTCTCTCTCCTTTTATATCAGGCCTGCAAATGACATCAACGGAGGACGAGAATCTGCGTGAATAAGTTTGGGCCAATAGCAGCATGCCATGTGGCTATTTTGACGGGCTGAGAAAGCACATGTGTGCTAGTTTGGGCGGTATTTGGGCGAGAATATTAGAATTTGGGTCATATGTGTATTTATTTGGGTTGACAGTTGGGTATGAGCTGTAAATGGGTTGGAAAAAATATTTCGGGCTTGATATTTGTGTTTGATCTTTGTATAATGGGAATGTATATTGGATATGTAAGATGGACTTTTATGATATATTTTGGACTATTTATTTGGTTATTTATTTATTTAGTGTTTAAATTATATATATATACACCCGGGCAAAATACAAGTATTAGACTAGCACACAAGCAAACACTAAACATGATATCGAGTCTACTTGCGGTAAGGTAAAGCAAAGAGCCAATCATTGAACGATAAAGCTTAGAATCGACGCACTTACCTCCTTCATTTTTGTCAAGCTTAATTGATGATCTCATTGGAGTGGCTTGAGGCTTTGCATTCTCCAAGCCAAACTTGTTGAGCATATCCTTGATGTAATTAACTTGATTGGTGAAGATGTCATCCTTCCTTTGCTTGATTTGGAGCCCCAAGAAAAATGAGAGCTCCCCCATCATGCTCATCTCAACTCACCTTGCATTAACTTAGAAAATTCTTGGCAATAAAATTCTTTAGTAGAACCAAAAGATTATATAATTAACATAAATTTGTACTACTAATATGTCATTGCCATTTCTTTAAATAAAAAACGTAGTCTCTACCTTGCATTTTTCAAAATCTTTTTCAACCAAAAAGTTTGAAAGCCTTTCATACCAAGCTCTATGAGCCTGTTTCAAACCATATAAAGCTTTAGTTAGTTTGAAAACATGGTTTGTGTAACACCTCAAAATCCGGTCTAGTCGGAATTGGGTTCCGATGATCAGAAAGCTCACATCGATAAAATCTAAATATTGTATCAACTTGTTAATTATTTGATATTGGACTCTAATTGAGTTAAACTATAGAGTACATGTCTTATTGAATTCATTAAAAGCTTTATAGTGACTAAATTATAGTTATTGGAAAGTTCGAGGGCAAAACTATAGAGAATTAAGAGTTGATGGACTAACCTTGCGATTAGCTCCTCCTCAATTAAGAGAATTAAGATTGAGAAATAAAAGAAAAGAATAGAAAATAGATAGAAAAACTTACTCGATACTAAGCTAAGCTAGCACCTCCCAAATTCTTCATCATTTTCCTCTAAGAACACACCTCTATTGGAGAGGAACCTAAGCTTGGTTTTTCTTTGATTTATTGATATCGAATCATTGCCATCGATCAGGTAAGCTATATCCATCGAACAATCATTGGATTACATGGATATATCAAGCTTAATCACGAGTTAGGGTTTATTAATCCATGGACATCTTGATAGCTAATGGTTATTTTAAATTTAGATGATGATTTTTGATATCATTATATTGATTACGATATCGTGATATTGTTTTTAGCATACTTCTATTGATTTTCTATGTAACGCCCCGGTTTTGGGCTTAGAAGTTTTGGGCGTTGACCGGTTTGGTCAAAGTCCTGTTCGAATCTTAAGAGGTGAAATTAGGAAAGCCTAGTTCGGGTTGCATTAAAAATATGGAAAAATGTTCTAAAATCATCTTTTAATATAATTAGGTGAACTGTGAAATCAATTTTGAAAAATGGGTTTTGGAAGTATGACATTTTGACTAGTGACCAAAATGTAAATTTCGAAAGTTTGGTGACTGTTTTATAAAGAGTTGAAACTTTGAATCTTTAAGGAGCTATTAATCCAAAGATGATTTCTCCAGATTTTTCTAAGATATTTTAAGTCTAAAATCTGATTTTAAAGGTTATTAAAATTGGAGGGAAGCCATTTTGGCTATTTTTGGATTTTGTAACCAACTTTGCTAAACTTTCTTTCTCTCATTTTCTCTCAAACCAAACACTACTTTTCCAGAGAATTGGATCTGATTTCTTCACCTAAATCCCTCCATTCAACTCTCATTTGATTCCAAATCATTGTATCTTCAAAACCTCTTCAATTGCTTCTTGATTCTTCAAGGATTTTCATTCCAAAAAGTGGAGAATCACAAGTTTGGAGGTAAGAACGTCCTTCTCCTCTAAACTATCAGTTCTTTACTGAAATTCCCAAGTTATCAACTCTTGATTGATGTTTAATTAAAGGCTTTTGAGTTTGGAATTGTATCTTGGCTTATAATGCAAGATTTGATGGTTTTTCATGATTTTTCATTAGATCTGATTGATCTGTGATTTGAGAGGTGTTTTTGATGTTAAATGAACTCTAAATTGATAAGGAAATGAGTTTTGATTGATGCAATCCCGGATAGGTTGTGTTTCCTAAGTTTAGCTTAAGTTTCTTGGATGTTTTTGTGGTGATCTTGTGGATCTGTTGTTGCTGGAGGTATAAGGATGTTTGTAGGTTGTTTTTAGATGTTTTATGGTGATGATGGATGTTAGGTTTTGCTGGTTTATGGCTGGGCTTTGTTGAAAAGTGGTTTTGATGCAATTTCGGTTGTGTTTGGTGGCCGAAATTGGAGTATGAATTAGAGCAGCGAGTTTGAGTGCTTTCATTGAAGCTTTTGATGCTTGATGATGCATTAAACCTCTGCTTTAATGTGTTTAATCAGGGGAGGCATCTTTGGAACCAAGAGTTGTTGATCCGGAAGCTTGAATTCGTGCTTCGGCAAGTGGCGAAGTGGAATCGGTGAGTGAAATTGGGTTTTCGGCTTTGAAACCAATGTCTTGGGAGCTTAGTTTAAGTCTAAACAACTTTGCTAAGCTCGAGCGTAAGTTTTCGGAATTTCTCTCTAGTGGTGGCCATGATTTTGTTGTGATGCAAAATGATTATTTGCATGTTTTACATACTGTTTTGGAAGCATGTTTTAGCATGGTTTTTGCTGATGATGTAAGCCATATGTTGGAAGTAACTCTAGGTAGGAGTTCCTTGCTTTTGTACATTGAAATGATGTGGTTTAATGCTTTTAAATGCATGATGAATATGGCTTGGTTTTATGCTTTAAAACGGTGATGTAAGTGATGAAAATGATGTATATTGGCAAGTGATGTTTTTAAAATGTAAAGGTCACTAAGGTGGTTAAAAGTCCTTGAGTGAGCCTTGTTACTTATGAACATCAAGGTGGTTAAAAGTCCTTGGATGGTTCATGTTGTGGACACTAAGGTGGTTAAAAGTCCTTAGGTGATCCTTTTCTATGGTGTTTAAGAGTCCATAGGCCAAGGTGTTTAAAAGTCCTTGGGATCAAGGTGTTTAAAAGTCCTTGATGAGATACATTCTATGGTGTTTAAAAGTCCATAGGCCAAGGTGTTTAAAAGTCCTTGGGGCCAAGGTGTTTAAAAGTCCTTGGGGTGAAAGTTGATGAACTTGTGTTTAAAGAAATGGAATTTATCACTTGTAGCCAATATGACATGTTTTGATTTGATGCATGAGATGCATGTTTAAGAATGCTTTTGAGCATGTGTAAATGATGGTTTGAAGCATGTTTATAAAGTGTTTTATAAATGCATTATTGAATGGTTTAAATGAGCATTCCTCACTAAGCTTTGCTTACGCTCTCTTCGTTTTTCTTAATTCAATAATGCAGAGCATTAGAGACCTTTGAGGGCAGCAAGAAGGGCAAGAATTCAAGTGCAAGTAAAGCTCAATGTATGGAAGGTTTTTGTTAAACATTTTAGCTTTTGGGTGATTTGGCAATGGGGGACCAATGTGTATGTTTTGGGAGGTGTTGGAGACTCCCTAAGTATGTTAAATGTTGATGTGTTTGCTGGCTTTTGAATTGGAACCTTATATGCTTGTTTTGGAAGTTTGGTGTTGAATAGCTAGCTTGTGTAGGAAGCATGCCATTAGAATTGGGGCTTTTTGCACATGATGATGTTTGGTTGAATTGTTAGTGCTAATATGTTCCTTATATGTTGAATTGCATGTTGGCAAAGTTTGGTAGCATTTGGAGCATGATTGGTTGTGTAATTACATGTTTAAAGTGGAGTTTTGGAGCAATCTGGGCAGGGTGTTTCGGAACAGCACCTACCGTTTCGGAACGGGTGCCTTAATTGTGCCCAGGCGTCCGAAACGGGAGGGTCCGTTCCGAAACGGAAAGGCTTCTGCCAGACCCCCGTTTCGAAACGGGCTATGCCTGTTTCGGAACGGCCCCGCGTTTCGGAACGGGCTGTCTCCCGTTTCGGAACGGTCGACCGTTGGGGGCTGACATTGGCAGTTATATGTTTTGAATTGTTTGCGTTTTGGTCCTGAAACTTGTTTGTGCAATTGTATGAGTTTGGGAAGTCCTTTTGAGCTGAAATTTCACAGGGAAGCATGAAACCTGATTAATTTCAAGTTGGTAACTTCAATTTGGATTAAGTCCTTATAATTATCAGAATTTACAATTTGGTCCCTAAAGTTGTAAATTGTTCAATTGAGTCCCTGTTTGATCTCTGATGTTTGTGATCTTTTGGTATGATGTTTGTGTGATCACAATTAGGCTTAATGTGCATCTAGACAAGTTTAAAAAGAAAAAAAAGGGTCGTTAATCAAGGTTGACTTTCGGGTTGACTTTGGTTTTCCCCGTGTGACTTTCTTAATTCAGGTCAACCGTCTAGGCCGGGTTAAGGGGGTTACATTTGGTGGTATCAGAGCTGAGTTCTCGAGTAATTGGGAATGTTTGTATGCATGATTGAAGTATGTATGCTATGAATGCTTGTTGGTTGAAAGCATGTTCAGTGGTTTGAAATGTTGATGTAGTTGAGTTGTATGCTCTGATGTTGCATGTTGAGGGTACCCATTGCCAAACAAAAGCTAAAGGAAAGATGTTGTTTTGAAATGAAATTGAGCTTGAATACTTGGATTGCTTACCTTGCTGGGCCTGACTTTGTTTTATTTGTGTTGTGATTGCATGGTAAAAGTATGGCACCACGTAGAGAGTTAAGAGGTAATGCGAGAGCTACGACTCCTAATGAGAATGAGAATGAAGAGCACACTGGTAGTGCTGTGTTACCCCCTCCTCCGCCTGGTGGTGGTGCTGGAGGTGCGAGAGCTGAAGCTGCAGCTGATGCTGGTGCTGGAGCTGCTGGACCAGAGGTTGGTCAGGGGCAAGCTATGCCTGATATGTCTGCTTTGGTACAAGCTATTGCGGGTGCTTTTCGAGCAGCAGTAGCTGGAGCTCAGGGAGCTGGGCATCAGGGAGATGCTGGAGTCAGATTGCCTTTGGAGCGTCTGCGCAGTCTTGGAGGGACTGAGTTTAGAGGTTTGTCAGCTGAGAGTTCTGAGGCTTGGCTGGAAAGTACCAAGCGTATCTTGGGTCAGATGAGTTGCACGGATGTGCAAAAGCTGGGCTGTGTTGTGTCCTTGCTGCAGGACGATGCTTATACATGGTGGACGACTACCATTGCTGGAATGGCTGAAGCTGATGTTACCTGGACATTCTTTCAGAATGTGTTTAAAAGAAGATATCTGGGAGTGAGATATCTGGATGAGAAAAAGCGGGAATTCATGTCTCTTACCCAAGGGAGCATGAGTGTAGCTGAGTACGAGGTACAGTTTGTACGGCTCAGTCAGTATGCACCGGAACTGATACCTGATGAGAGGGCTAGGTGCGAGAGGTTTCGTTACGGTCTTGTGATGGATGTTAAGATGTATTTGTTGGCCACCGAGTATGTTGATTTTGATGTGTTGGTGGGCCGAGCTAAGGACGTTGAGATGAACCTGAGTTTGTCTGCTAAGGGTGCTGGCAAGCGAGCTGCTGAGTATAGTTCCGGAGGTGGACGGAACAAGAGGGGACGAGATCAGAAGTATCAGTCCTCAGCCAGGAGAGGTGGTGGTGTGCCTGCTAGAGGAGGCAATGTTAGAGCTGATCCGAGTGCTTGTTGGATCTGTGGTTCACGTGGTCACTTGAAGCGTGACTGTCCTCGTGCTGAGAGAGTGGCACAAGCTCCTGTTGCGGCTGCTGGTAACGGGTGCTGGAATTGTGGTTCTGCAGACCACATCAGGCGAGATTGTCCGAGGATGGCTGGTGAGCAGGTGCGTGCTCCTGTTGTTGCTGCACCGCAGAGAGGTCGTGGGCGCGGCCGTTGTATTTTTCAGAGGAGAGAGGAAGGTGGCCGAGGGGTAGCTCATGTTGTAGCTATTCAGCCTGAAGGTGGAGGCCAAGCGAGGGTGTATGCTCAGAGAGAGGGCAGGAATGATGCAGATGTGATTGCAGGTACCTTTACTTTGCAGTCCTTGTCATTGCTTTCTTTGATTGATTCTGGATCTACGCATTCATATATTCTTCGTGAGCATGCTGAATTGCTTGGTTTGCCTGTTGAGTCTTTGGATGTTGGTGTTCGGGTCACTAGTTCTTTTGGTGAGACTGTTGTGACTCGAAAGTTGTATAGAAGGTGTCCTTTGGTTGTTCAAGAGCATGTTTTTCATGTTGATCTTATGGAGTTGCCCTTCTATGGTTTCGATGTGATCCTTGGTATGGATTGGCTTGCTGAGCATCGTGCTGGTGTGGATTGTGAGAATAAGCGTGTTTCGCTTAAGCTTGCGGATGATTATGAAGTTGTGGTGGTTGGTGAGAATGTGAAGTTTCTTGCCAATGTTGTGTCTTCTTTGGAGGCGAGCAGGATGCTGAGGCAAGGTTGCGAAGCTTATCTAGCTTTTGTGATGAATCCTAGCTCTAAGGAGTTGAGGGTGCAAGATATCAGGGTTGTAAAGGAGTTTCCCGGTGTTTTTCCTGAGGAGTTGCCTGGTTTACCTCCTAACCGCGAGGTGGAGTTTGGAATTGAGCTGTATGAGAATACAACTCCTGTGTCCATTACTCCCTATAGAATGGCACCTAAGGAGCTGAAGGAGCTGAAGACGCAGTTGCAAGAGTTGCTTGATCGTGGTTTCATCCGGCCGAGTGTGTCACCTTGGGGAGCACCGGTCTTGTTTGTGAAGAAGAAGGATGGCACTATGAGAATGTGCATTGATTACCGTCAGCTGAACAAGTTGACTATCAAGAATCGGTATCCTTTGCCGAGGATTGATGATCTCTTTGATCAATTTCGGGGAGCTGCTGTGTTCTCTAAGATTGACTTGAGGTCAGGGTATTATCAGTTGAAGGTGAAGGATGTGGATGTGCCTAAGACAGCTTTCAGGACAAGGTATGGGCATTATGAGTTTCTTGTGATGCCGTTTGGGTTGACAAATGCTCCTGCTGCTTTCATGGACATGATGAATCGTGTGTTTCATGAATACCTGGACAAGTTTGTTGTGGTGTTCATTGATGATATCCTCGTGTACTCGCGTACTGAGGAGGAGCATGAAGAGCATTTGAGGATTGTTTTGCAAGCTTTGTTGGAGAATCAGCTTTATGCTAAGCTGAGCAAGTGTGAGTTCTGGTTAAGAGAGGTGGTTTTTCTTGGGCATGTGGTCTCAGCTGAGGGGATTCGTGTTGATCCTCAGAAGATTGAGGCGGTGATGAGCTGGAAGGTTCCTAAGTCTGTTCATGAGGTCCGTAGTTTCCTTGGTTTGGCGGGATACTACCGAAGGTTTGTGGATGGGTTTTCCAAGATTGCTGCTCCTTTGACAAAGCTGTTGCAGAAGGATGTTAAGTATGAGTGGACAGAAGCGAGACAGCAGGCTTTTGAGAAGCTGAAGGCGGCTTTGACGCAAGCTCCTATCTTGATTCAGCCTGAATCAGGGAAAGAGTTTGTGGTTTACAGTGATGCATCCTATGTTGGTTTGGGGTGTGTGCTAATGCAGGAGGGTAAGGTGGTGGCTTATGCATCGCGGCAGTTGAAAGTGCATGAGCGCAATTACCCTACGCACGATATTGAGCTGGCTGCAGTGGTTTTTGCTCTGAAGATCTGGAGGCATTATCTGTATGGTGAGAAGTGTACTGTGTACACAGATCACAAGAGTTTGAGGTATCTGATGTCTCAGAAGGAGTTGAATCTTAGGCAGCGGCGTTGGTTGGAGTTGCTCAAGGATTATGATCTGACGATTGAGTATCATCCTGGAAAAGCTAATGTTGTTGCTGATGCCTTGAGTAGGAAGGTAGCTGTTAAGTTGAGAGCCATGTTTGCTAGCTTGAGCTTATCGCATGATGGTGGTCTTGTGGCTGAGTTACAAGTGAAGCCATCTTTGGTTCAGATGATCAAGGATAAGCAGTTGTTGGATGATTCCTTGGTGTCTCATGTTCAGGATATCGCGGAGGGTAGACCTTCGGATTTCTGTTTCAATGATGATGGTGTGCTGTGTTTTGGTAGTCGGATAGTTGTGCCCAATGATGCTGAGTTGAGGCGTGCTATTCTGACTGAAGGTCATAGTAGTCCTTTTGCTATGCACCCTGGTAGTACTAAGATGTACCGTGATCTTCGTGATGAGTACTATTGGGTTGGTTTGAAGAAGGATGTTGCGGAGTTCGTGAGCAAGTGTTTGGTGTGTCAGCGAGTTAAGGCTGAGCATCAGTTTCCTTCAGGTTTGTTGCAACCGTTGAAAGTCCCTGAATGGAAGTGGGAGAGGGTTACCATGGATTTTGTATCTGGTTTACCTTTGTCTCCATCGAAGAAGAATTCGGTCTGGGTGATTGTGGATCGTCTGACGAAGTGTGCGCATTTCTTGCCTGTGCATACTACGTTTTCTTTGGATAAGCTGGCAGAGCTGTACATTGCTGAGATTGTGAGGCTGCATGGTGTGCCTAAGTCGATTGTGTCGGATAGGGATCCGAGGTTCACATCGCGTTTCTGGCAGTGTTTGCATCAAGCTCTGGGTACAAGGTTGCATTTCAGTACATCCTATCATCCTCAGTCGGATGGTCAGTCTGAGCGAGTTATCCAGATTTTGGAGGATATGTTGAGGTGATGCGTGATTGAGTTCCAAGGTTCTTGGGAGAAGCATCTGCCTTTGGTTGAGTTTGCTTATAACAACAGTTATCAGGCGAGCATACAGATGGCACCTTATGAGGCTTTGTACGGGAGGAAGTGTAGGACTCCTCTTTGTTGGGCTGAAACTGGTCAAAAGTTGGTTTCGATGCCGGCTTTGTTGAAAGGGACCACAGAGAAGGTGAAGCTCATTTGTGAGCGGTTAAAGGCTGCTTCTGATCGGCAGAAGTCTTACGCGGATTTGAAGCGTAAGGAGATAGAGTATGCGGTGGGTGACCGTGTGTTCTTGAAAGTTTCGCCTTGGAAGAAGGTGATGAGGTTTGGCCGGAAGGGCAAGTTGAGCCCTAGGTACATTGGACCATATGAGGTGGTTGAGCGTGTGGGTCCTGTTGCGTATCGGTTGAGGTTACCTCAGGAGTTGGAGAAGATTCATGATGTGTTTCATGTTTCTATGCTCCGGAAGTATAGATCTGATCCTTCGCATGTGATGCCTGTGGAGGAAGTGGTTTTGAATCCGGATTTGACCTATGATGAGGAACCGGTGAAGGTTCTGGATTCGGATAGCAAGGTTCTTCGTGGCAAGACCATTGAGTTGGTGAAGGTGCTGTGGAAGCATCGCGGTGTTGAGGAAGCCACGTGGGAGCGGAAGGAAGACATGCTGAAGCAGTTTCCTTATCTTTTTCCTTCAGGTAAATTTCGAGGACGAAATTTCTTAAGGGGGGGAGAGTTGTAACGCCCCGGTTTTGGGCTTAGAAGTTTTGGGCGTTGACCGGTTTGGTCAAAGTCCTGTTCGAATCTTAAGAGGTGAAATTAGGAAAGCCTAGTTCGGGTTGCATTAAAAATATGGAAAAATGTTCTAAAATCATCTTTTAATATAATTAGGTGAACTGTGAAATCAATTTTGAAAAATGGGTTTTGGAAGTATGACATTTTGACTAGTGACCAAAATGTAAATTTCGAAAGTTTGGTGACTGTTTTATAAAGAGTTGAAACTTTGAATCTTTAAGGAGCTATTAATCCAAAGATGATTTCTCCAGATTTTTCTAAGATATTTTAAGTCTAAAATCTGATTTTAAAGGTTATTAAAATTGGAGGGAAGCCATTTTGGCTATTTTTGGATTTTGTAACCAACTTTGCTAAACTTTCTTTCTCTCATTTTCTCTCAAACCAAACACTACTTTTCCAGAGAATTGGATCTGATTTCTTCACCTAAATCCCTCCATTCAACTCTCATTTGATTCCAAATCATTGTATCTTCAAAACCTCTTCAATTGCTTCTTGATTCTTCAAGGATTTTCATTCCAAAAAGTGGAGAATCACAAGTTTGGAGGTAAGAACGTCCTTCTCCTCTAAACTATCAGTTCTTTACTGAAATTCCCAAGTTATCAACTCTTGATTGATGTTTAACTAAAGGCTTTTGAGTTTGGAATTGTATCTTGGCTTATAATGCAAGATTTGATGGTTTTTCATGATTTTTCGTTAGATCTGATTGATCTGTGATTTGAGAGGTGTTTTTGATGTTAAATGAACTCTAAATTGATAAGGAAATGAGTTTTGATTGATGCAATCCCGGATAGGTTGTGTTTCCTAAGTTTAGCTTAAGTTTCTTGGATGTTTTTGTGGTGATCTTGTGGATCTGTTGTTGCTGGAGGTATAAGGATGTTTGTAGGTTGTTTTTAGATGTTTTATGGTGATGATGGATGTTAGGTTTTGCTGGTTTATGGCTGGGCTTTGTTGAAAAGTGATTTTGATGCAATTTCGGTTGTGTTTGGTGGCCGAAATTGGAGTATGAATGAGAGCAGCGAGTTTGAGTGCTTTCATTGAAGCTTTTGATGCTTGATGATGCATTAAACCTCTGCTTTAATGTGTTTAATCAGGGGAGGCATCTTTGGATCCAAGAGTTGTTGATCCGGAAGCTTGAATTCGTGCTTCGGCAAGTGGCGAAGTGGAATCGGTGAGTGAAATTGGTTTTCGGCTTTGAAACCAATGTCTTGGGAGCTTAGTTTAAGTCTAAACAACTTTACTAAGCTCGAGCGTAAGTTTTCGGAATTTCTCTCTAGTGGTGGCCATGATTTTGTTGTGATGCAAAATGATTATTTGCATGTTTTACATACTGTTTTGGAAGCATGTTTTAGCATGGTTTTTGCTGATGATGTAAGCCATATGTTGGAAGTAACTCTAGGTAGGAGTTCCTTGCTTTTGTACATTGAAATGATGTGGTTTAATGCTTTTAAATGCATGATGAATATGGCTTGGTTTTATGCTTTAAAACAGTGATGTAAGTGATGAAAATGATGTATATTGGCAAGTGATGTTTTTAAAATGTAAAGGTCACTAAGGTGGTTAAAAGTCCTTGAGTGAGCCTTGTTACTTATGAACATCAAGGTGGTTAAAAGTCCTTGGATGGTTCATGTTGTGGACACTAAGGTGGTTAAAAGTCCTTAGGTGATCCTTTTCTATGGTGTTTAAAAGTCCATAGTCCAAGGTGTTTAAAAGTCCTTGGGATCAAGGTGTTTAAAAGTCCTTGATGAGATACATTCTATGGTGTTTAAAAGTCCATAGGCCAAGGTGTTTAAAAGTCCTTGGGGCCAAGGTGTTTAAAAGTCCTTGGGGTGAAAGTTGATGAACTTGTGTTTAAAGAAATGGAATTTATCACTTGTAGCCAATATGACATGTTTTGATTTGATGCATGAGATGCATGTTTAAGAATGCTTTTGAGCATGTGTAAATGATGGTTTGAAGCATGTTTATAAAGTGTTTTATAAATGCATTATTGAATGGTTTAAATGAGCATTCCTCACTAAGCTTTGCTTACGCTCTCTTCGTTTTTCTTAATTCAATAATGCAGAGCATTAGAGACCTTTGAGGGCAGCAAGAAGGGCAAGAATTCAAGTGCAAGTAAAGCTCAATGTATGGAAGGTTTTTGTTAAACATTTTATCTTTTGGGTGATTTGGCAATGGGGGACCAATGTGTATGTTTTGGGAGGTGTTGGAGACTCCCTAAGTATGTTAAATGTTGATGTGTTTGCTGGCTTTTGAATTGGAACCTTATATGCTTGTTTTGGAAGTTTGGTGTTGAATAGCTAGCTTGTGTAGGAAGCATGCCATTAGAATTGGGGCTTTTTGCACATGATGATGTTTGGTTGAATTGTTAGTGCTAATATGTTCCTTATATGTTGAATTGCATGTTGGCAAAGTTTGGTAGCATTTGGAGCATGATTGGTTGTGTAATTACATGTTTAAAGTGGAGTTTTGGAGCAATCTGGGCAGGGTGTTTCGGAACAGCACCTACCGTTTCGGAACGGGTGCCTTAATTGTGCCCAGGCGTCCGAAACGGGAGGGTCCGTTCCGAAACGGAAAGGCTTCTGCCAGACCCCCGTTTCGAAACGGGCTATGCCTGTTTCGGAACGGCCCCGCGTTTCGGAACGGGCTGTCTCCCGTTTCGGAACGGTCGACCGTTGGGGGCTGACATTGGCAGTTATATGTTTTGAATTGTTTGCGTTTTGGTCCTGAAACTTGTTTGTGCAATTGTATGAGTTTGGGAAGTCCTTTTGAGCTGAAATTTCACAGGGAAGCATGAAACCTGATTAATTTCAAGTTTGTAACTTCAATTTGGATTAAGTCCTTATAATTATCAGAATTTACAATTTGGTCCCTAAAGTTGTAAATTGTTCAATTGAGTCCCTGTTTGATCTCTGATGTTTGTGATCTTTTGGTATGATGTTTGTGTGATCACAATTAGGCTTAATGTGCATCTAGACAAGTTTAAAAAGAAAAAAAGGGTCGTTAATCAAGGTTGACTTTGGTTTTCCCCGTGTGACTTTCTTAATTCAGGTCAACCGTCTAGGCCGGGTTAAGGGGGTTACATTCTAGCTCAAGAAGTGGAGATAGAGATTTTGCCATCTCCATCGAAAGCTAGAAACAAGGGCGTTGTCATCCGAGAGCCGTAAGAGTATTGAATTGTTAACAAGGTGAGTGTAGCCGGAGTCCCGGGATTAGGCAAGGAGCCTTTGTAACACCCCAATTTTGGGCTTAGAAGTTTTGAGTTTGAACCGGACCGGTCAGATTTTCGGTTCGAATATAAAAGGTGGTTTTAAGGAAAGCCTAGTTCGGGATGCATTAAAAATATGGAAAAATATCTAAAAATCCTCTTTTAATATATATAAGAGGGTGGTGAAATCAATTTTATAAAATGAGGTTTGGAAATATGACATTTTGAGTTAGTGACTAAAATGTAATTTTTGAAAAGTTTGTGACTGTTTTAAAAGGATTGAAACTTTGAATCTTTAAGGAGCTAATTTACCCAAGGGAGGATTTCTCCATATTTTTCTTGATTTTTAAGACTCCTTTAATGTTTAATTAATAAAAAGAAAAGAGGGAAAAATATATTTTTAGTTTCATAACTAACTTTTACAAAAATTTTCCCATTTCATTTTCTCTCAAAATTCCCTCAGCCAAACACATTTCCACAGCAACTTTTCCTTTTATTTTCACACCTAAAGTTGAGATTTCAATTCCTAAATGATTCCTAATCATTTCTACATCAAATCCTCACCTTTTGCTTAATGAATTTTTAAGGATTTTGGCTCTAAACAAGGAGAAATCCACATTTAGAGGTATGAACGTCCTTCTCCTCTAAATACTCAGTTCTTTACTAAAATTCCCAAGTTCTCAATCCTTAAATTGAGTTTTATTAAAGGTTTTAATGTTGTGATCTTGATTTTGGCTTAAAATGCAAGATTTGGATTTAATTTTGAAGAAATTCGTAATAGATGATTGGGCTCTGTTTTGAGATGTCTTTTTGATGTATTTTGGATGTCTAAATGATGTGAAATGGAGGTTTAATCAATGCAATCCCGAATAGGTTGATTTTCCTAAGTTTTTACTTGTGAAAATGGTAGCTTTTGGGGTGATCTTGGTGTTCTGTTAATGCTGGAGGTATAAGGACGAGTTTGGGTTCATTTTGGATGTTAATTGATGTTTAAAAATGGTTAGAAGTGATGGATCTTGGCTGGGTTAAGTTTTGGAAGAGTTTGGAGGTGTTTTCGGTTGTGTTTGGTAGCCGAAATGTTGGATTTATGTAGAGCAGCGAGTTGAGTTGTGTTGCTGGTGTTTTTAATGCATGATGATGCATTAATCCTCTGTTGTTATGTGTTTAAAACATGGGAGAATGATCCAGAAGCAATAGAGGTAGCGTTGGAGGGTTTCGGATGATTGGAAGGCTTAACGGCTAGCGTAGTTTTGTGTATCGGTGAGTGAAGTTGGGGTTTTCAGCTTTAAAACCAATGTTTGAAGGTTTTGGGAGCTTAGTTTAAGTCTAAGCAACTTAGCTAAGCTCAAGAGTAAGTAAATGGAATTTCTCTCTTGGTTTGTGTTATGAATTGGTTTTTAATGCACTTGAGATGGTTGGATGCAATGTATGTGATTTGCATGTTTAAATTCTGTTTTGAAAGCATGTTTTAGCATGGTTTAATGCTGGTTTTGAAAGTCGTGTGTTGGAGGATGCTCAAGGTAAGAGATCCTTGGTTTTGTACATTGGAATTGTGGAATTGATGCATAGTGTTGCATGTTGTTTAATGGCTTTGTTTAATGCTTTAAAACAGTGAATTGATGATTGTAATTGATGGTATTGGCAAGTGATGTAAGTGGTTGTTGGTTACTTTAATCGGATATAGTTAGCCGGCTATAGGATTGGGTACACCGTGAATTGAGTCGCCTTGGATGTCGAGGGGTTGTAATGGTACCGTAAACTCCATCCAAGAATCCTAGCGATTGAGATAGATGGTGTCACCACGATGGAGGATGGCTCTCGTGGGTGGGCTTTGTTAAGTGCCACCACGATGGAGGATGACTCTCGTGGGTGGGCTTGGTTAAGTGCCACCACGATGGAGGATGGCTCTCGTGGGTGAACCTTGTTAAACATCACCATGATGGAGGATGGCTCTCGTGGGTGGGCTTTGTTAAGTGCCACCACGATGGAGGATGACTCTCGTGGGTGGGCTTGGTTAAGTGCCACCACGATGGAGGATGGCTCTCGTGGTTGAACCTTGTTAAACGTTACCACGATGGAGGATGGCTCTCGTGGGTGGACTTTGTTAAGTGTCACAACGGTGGAGGGTTGCTCCCGTGTGTGAGCTTGGTTAAGGTGATTACAATGGTTGTGGTAGCTTCCATGTGTAAGCCTTGTGATGTGTCCCGGCTCTCGCTAGTGTGTTATACAACTTCCGATGAGTGATGTTGAGGGGTTGTGATTGTACCGTTAAACTCCATCACAGGTGTTGAGGGGGTTGTGATTGTACCGGTAAACTCCACCTTGTGTTGTTCAGTTGTGTGTATGAAGCGTGTGAGACAACGCTTGTAATCCGCGTATCCGATTGTGTCTTGTGTTGTGATGGTTTGTGAATTATCACTTGGAAGCCAATATAATGTTCTTGGATGTAATGAAGCATGAGATGCTTGAAATGATGCAAGGTTACATGGGAAGTGTGTGATGTTCTAAGAATGCATGTATTACTTGTTAAGCTTGAACAAGTGTTTATCTTCTTTTATGAATGGTGTTTATGTGCAAGGAATCTCTTAAATGCATTGAAGTCTTGTGAAGACTTGTTTAGAAAGGCATGAAATGTAAATGTTGCTTTGGTAGATCATGTGTTGTGCATTTGTTGAATACATGAGATAGTTAGAGGGAACAAATGGTTTTCCAAAGATTTTGCTTGAATGGATCATTAAGCATGAGAAAAGCATGTTATGAAGAGGAAATGTTTTTCAAGGTATTTGAGTTTAACTTTGCATAAGGTGTTCATGCTTGGAAAGGTTTTAATTGATGCTTTTGCGAGAATGTGCTTTGAAGTGAGTTTTTAGCTTTTCTAAGCTAAGAGTTGGTTTTCATGATTGAGCAATGCATGATTTAAAACATGTTGTTTTAAAAGGAGTTTTCAAACAATGCTTTGGTTTATCAAATTGTATCTACTTTTTAAGAAGGTTTTGTGATTCGCTGCATTGATGGTGTTTTTGTTTTGAGCATTCCTCACTAAGCATTATGTGCTTACGCTCCTTTTTCTCCATCAATGTAGATAATTGAAGTTGGGACAACAAGAAGCAAAGGATTCAAGGAGAGCTCCACTTGAGAAGCATGTCTCGGTTAATAGCTATAGATAATAAAGGCAATGGGGGGAGAGTCTTTTATATTGATGTCTAATGAGATTGTGTATGTTGGGCAAGTTTGGTTTATGATTTGAACTATGTGGTTTAACGCTTGCAACGTTTGAATCTTCTTATTCATAAGTCGTTATGCTATGCTTCTTGTTTTAAAAAGCATGATTAAGTCTTGGATGTGTTGAAAGAATTGGTGCACCTAGGGGTTGTTTTGTATCTAGATTTTAATGCAATTTGGTAATTATGATGCTTGGCATGTTGTTGATTTGTTGAGGATTGATTTAGAGTATGTTCGATGGTGTTTAGACGAGTTAAAACAGGCTTTTCTGCTGTTTCTGGGCAGGGTGTTTCGAAACACCCTTGCCTGTTTCGAAACAGGTGCTGGATTTGGCCTGGGTGTTTCGAAACGGGTAGAGGTGTTTCGAAACACTTTGGCTACTACCAAGTCCCGTTTCTGAACGGTCTATTCCCGTTTCGAAACACTTGACCGTTGGGCACTGATTTGAATGATTTTGAAGTTTGCAAGCTTTACGTTTTAGTCCTGATTTTTGTATGTGCAATTGCTTGAGTTCGAGATGTCCATTTAAGGTGAAATTTGGCAGAGAGGCATGAAACATGATTAATTTCATAATGGTAACTCAAAAATTGGTTAAGTCCTCTTAATTTCCAGAATTTACAAATTGGTCCCTAAATTCGTATGTTGTGCAATTGAGTCCCTTATTGTTTTCCGATTGCTGTGATTTTTTAGTATGCTTATCTCAAGAGTACACCTAGGGTTAATGTGCATCTAGACAAGCATACAAAGAAAAAAAGGGTCGTTAATCAAGGTTGACTTTCGGGTTGACTTTGGTTTTCCCCGTGTAATCTTCGTAGTTCGGGTCAACCGTCTAGGCCGGGCTAAGGGGGTTACATTTGGTGGTATCAGAGCTGAGTTGCGAATGCTTGGGGAAATGATAAATTGTTGTAATAAGTGTTTGATGTTTATTCTGATGTGTGGTTGAAAGTCGGTTGAAATGTGTGTCTTTGAGCAAATTGTTGATGTTTTTATCATGCTTTTTGGTTGTGAATCTTCATTGAGCTAATGTAGATTTGTGCTGATGATATGTTGGTGATGTGAGCTGATTTTATGAATGATGAAAGTGTGACGGGTATGATATGTTGATGTTATGCTGTTGCAGGTGAATGTTGTTTGATGAGAGCATGATCGAAGTATGTTGATTGATATGCTAGATGTTGTGATAATCATGTTTTTATTGATTGTTATGTTGTGTAAAAGGGGAGAATTCGGGATACCCATTGCCTTATTATTATAGCTATTGTGTTATGTTGGAGTTGGAGTTTTGAATCCTTGCTTGAAGCTGGCCTGATCGTTTTATTTGTTTTGTTATGATTGTTTGTTGTTAATAGCATGGTGAAACCGATGGGAGAATGGAAGTTGGGTGAGATGGTTGCTGCTTTAGAGCAGGTTGTTAGGGCGTGGAATTCACCTTTTAGTGGAGGTGTTTCGTCTCAGTCTTCAGTGCCTGGAGTTGAGGTAGTGAAGCGGGAGGAAGAAGCCGATTTTGTGATGAAGGGTTCATCACCTATAGTTCAAAAGGTGTCGGGAACATCTCAGGCTGTGGCGAAAGTGAGGCCTGTAGACGTGCTGACTGTGGGACGTGCGAGTTTGTCGAAACAGCGTTTACATGATTTGGGAGCTGTGGAGTATCATGGTTCGACACCTGAGACGTTCGAGGCCTGGTTGGCCAGTGTAATTCTGATTTTGGATCAGGAAGGTTGTGACTACGCCTGTAAGCTAGGAAGTGTTGTCTCATTGATGTAGGAGGACGCTTGTGCTTGGTGGACATATGTGGCGGTGGCATCGCATATCCATGATATAGATTGGGACTTCTTTGTGTCTGCCTTTTATGAAAGGTACCTTGGAGAGAAATTTCCAAGGGTTAAGCAGCGTGGGGGTGTGGCTTCAGATTATGAAGATGAGAAAAGTTTAAGCAAGAGAGTTGTGGGTACTGACCTCGGGAGCGGTCATCGTAAGAGGCTACGTGATAGAAGGTTTTGCTTGAATCGAAGTCTGGGTGGTGGTGCAGACGTGGGTCAAGTGCGGTATGATCAAGGAGTGGTAGTTCGGTTGCCGAAGTGTGACCGTTGTGGAAGGTGTCATGTTGGAGGTTGTCGGGGCGCGAGAGTTTGTTGGAACTGTGGTTCTAAGGAGCATGTGAAGAGAAATTGTCCTCAAGTGGTGAGATCAGCTTCAGTGGTAGCAAAAGGGTCTCAGAAGGGTCGTGGGCACGACCGAGACAAGGTTCAAAGGTGGCAGGAAGGGCAGAAAGGTGTGAGGAGCTTGGGGAATGAATCTTGTTGGAATTGTGGGTCTGTTGGACATTTGAGACGTAATTGTTTGAAGTTGGCTCGGGGTAGTCAGGGTTCTTTACCGCAGGGAGATGGTGATGATCTTAAGGTGTTGGCTGATGCTGCGGTGGTGCGGCTAGAGAATGATGGTTCTGCGAAGAAGAGAGCTTCTCTGTTGAAGCCCCAAGGCAGTGAGATGTTTTCAGGTAACCTTGTTAAGTAACCTTTACCCTAGTTATCTTAGTTTGGTTTCAGTTGGGTTTTCCCTTGCGTGGTGGTATGGTCTTATAGCTAGCAAGTTTGGGGTAGTAGTTGGTATTGTTTTGAAAACAACTTTAGTGTGGAGAGGGCATTAGTGGGTATTTTGTGGTTAGTGGGTTGTTAGAATGGTAGGGTTGGACAAGTTGGAAGTGAGATAGAAGGTTGTTCTTAGGCGGATCCTGAGGATGTTATTGGTGGGTGTGAACTGACATACATGCACAGTTAAAACCATTTGTTATATACAATATTATATATATATGTGTTGGTACATGCATAAATGTGACATAACATTAGAGGTTTTGCATACATGTACACATGCATTGATAGGGCATATTGGTGACCATGCATACGAACGTTCACACTTGCTAATAGCTAGTTGGGTCTGTTAGTGTTGGGATAGGCTTAGGTTGGATAATGGGTTTTAAAAGTTGTTTTGGTGCTGGGAGAATGTTAGAAGTAATGGAGGGTATTAAGCAAGATGTCAGTAATAGTGAGTGCGATATAGCATGTTGGCTGAGGGAAAGTGTTTTGGTGCTTAAAGGGTTTAGCGGTGTGGTGGTGAGGAGATTACCGGTTGAAGTTAGAATCGGTCAGAGTTGTTGTGAATAGCTGGTAGAAGTGGTAGTTTCTTGGTGTTAAGTGATGTAGTAAGTTAGTGGATGTGTTCCAGAGTGCTGAGGTAACTTGGCATTGATGTTGTAATAGAAGGGTTGTTTTTGTAGGTGATGGTTCGTAGCAACCTTCGAAGAGTTGAGAAGAGGTTGTGTTGTGGGTTGTAGAAAAGGGTTAGCCTGGGGTGAATAGAAGTTTCGTAATCTTAATATGTATGTATAGAATGGGCGGTGTCCTGGTAAGGCTAGTGTTGTAGTCAAAGCTTGAGGTGGAAAGGCAATGTAAGTTCAAGGGCCATTGTTGGTTGGACGAGTTCTTGTGAGAAGTGTTTGGCTAGTCGCGTATAAGTAAATCCCTTCTGTAGTCAGCTCGTGGTATGTGGAACGGCTGGCGGAGCCAAGGTTGGGGTTTTGTGACGTGAATTTCGGATGTTGGGTGAGTAGTCCTGGTGAGTCGTTATGGTAATGATAGTGGCGGATGTGAAGGAATGTCATCAATACGTTGAGAAGTTTGAGTAAGCAGTTGATGCTTAAGAATTTTTACTTGTTGTGGTAATCTTTGAAAGAGGTTGAGTAGTTTTGCAAGGAGTTTTAGAAGCAGTGAAGGTTGTGGGTCACATGGTGGCTGAACTGGATGGGTTAGTGTTACCGTGTGTGTGAGTTTTGAAAGTTATGAGTTAAAGTGGTGTATGCTGTAAAAGTTTGGAGGTTCTTCGGGTTGTTGGGGCTATGCGCAGTTCGGAAGTGTGAAAGGTTAAGATGTGGTTAACATCTGAGTGTTCTGGAAATTGTGAACAGTATGCGGTGGTGTTGGGTTTGGTTATAGTGTAAGTTGATTTGTGGAGAAGTTGGTTTGGTGGAGTTTTGTGTGGAGAGTGTTCAGTGGTGGTTAAGTCTCATGTGTTGCTTTGTGGGTTGCTTTGAGAAGTTTGGTTGTGCTCTTTTCGCCGATTGAAATTTCGAGGACGAAATTTCCTAAGAGGGGGAGAGTTTTAACACCCCAATTTTGGGCTTAGAAGTTTTGGGTTTGAACCGGACCGGTCGGATTTTCGGTTCGAATATAAAAGGTGGTTTTAAGGAAAGCCTAGTTCGGGATGCATTAAAAATATGGAAAACTATCTAAAAATCCTCTTTTAATATATATTAGAGGGTGGTGAAATCAATTTTACAAAATGAGGTTTGGAAATATGACATTTTGAGTTAGTGACTAAAATGTAATTTTTGAAAAGTTCGTGACTGTTTTAAAAGGATTGAAACTTTGAATCTTTAAGGAGCTAATTTACCCAAGGGAGGATTTATCCAGATTTTTCTTGATTTTTAAGACTCCTTTAATGTTTAATAAATAAAAAGAAAAGAGGGAAAAAGATATTTTTAGTTTCATAACTAACTTTTACCAAAATTTTCCCATTTCATTTTCTCTCAAAATTCCCTCAGCCAAACACATTTCCACAGCAACTTTTCTTTTGATTTTCACACCTAAAGTTGAGATTTCAATTCCTAAATGATTCCTAATCATTTCTACATCAAATCCTCACCTTTTGCTTAATGAATTTTTAAGGATTTTGACTCTAAACAAGGAGAAATCCACATTTAGAGGTATGAACGTCATTCTCCTCTAAATACTCAGTTCTTTATTGAAATTCCCAAGTTCTCAATCCTTAAATTGAGTTTTATTAAAGGTTTTAATGTTGTGATCTTGATTTTGGCTTAAAATGCAAGATTTTGATTTAATTTTGAAGAAATTCGTAATAGATGATTGGGCTCTGTTTTGAGATGTCTTTTTGATGTATTTTGGATGTCTAAATGATGTGAAATGGAGGTTTAATCAATGCAATCCCGAATAGGTTGATTTTCCTAAGTTTTTACTTGTGAAAATGGTAGTTTTTGGGGTGATCTTGGTGTTCTGTTAATGCTGGAGGTATAAGGACGAGTTTGGGTTCATTTTGGATGTTAATTGATGTTTAAAAATGGTTAGAAGTGATGGATCTTGGCTTGGTTAAGTTTTGGAAGAGTTTGGAGGTGTTTTCGGTTGTGTTTGGTAGCCGAAATGTTGGATTTATGTAGAGAATCGAGTTGAGTTGTGTTGCTGGTGTTTTTAATGCATGATGATGCATTAATCCTCTGTTGTTATGGGTTTAAAATAGGGGAGAATGATCCAGAAGCAATAGAGGTAGCGTTGGAGGGTTTCAGATGCTTGGAAGGCTTAACGGCTAGCGTAGTTTTGTGTATCGGTGAGTGAAGTTGGGGTTTTCAGCTTTAAAACCAATGTTTGAAGGTTTTGGGAGCTTAGTTTAAGTCTAAGCAACTTAGCTAAGCTCAAGAGTAAGTAAATGGAATTTCTCTCTTGGTTTGTGTTATGAATTGGTTTTTAATGCACTTGAGATGGTTGGATGCAATGTATGTGATTTGCATGTTTAAATTCTGTTTTGAAAGCATGTTTTAGCATGGTTTAATGCTGGCTTTGAAAGTCGTGTGTTGGAGGATGCTCAAGGTAAGAGATCTTTGGTTTTGTACATTGGAATTGTGGAATTGGTGCATAGTGTTGCATGTTGTTTAATGGCTTTGTTTAATGCTTTAAAACAGTGAATTGATGATTGTAATTGATGGTATTGGCAGGTGATGTAAGTGGTTGTTGGTTACTTTAATCGGATATAGTTAGCCGGCTATAGGATTGGGTGCACCGTGAATTGAGTCGCCTTGGATGTCGAGGGGTTGTAATGGTACCGTAAACTCCATCCAAGAATCCTAGCGATTGAGATAGATGGTGTCACCACGATAGAGGATGGCTCTCGTGGGTGGGCTTTGTTAAGTGCCACCACGATGGAGGATGACTCTCGTGGGTGGGCTTGGTTAAGTGCCACCACGATGGAGGATGGCTCTCGTGGGTGAACCTTGTTAAACGTCACCACGATGGAGGATGGCTCTCGTGGGTGGGCTTTGTTAAGTGCCACCACGATGGAGGATAACTCTCGTGGGTGGGCTTGGTTAAGTGCCACCACGATGGAGGATGGCTCTCGTGGGTGAACCTTGTTAAACGTCACCACGGTGGAGGATGGCTCTTGTGGGTGGACTTTGTTAAGTGTCACAACGGTGGAGGGTTGCTCCCGTATGTGAGCTTGGTTTAAGGTGATTACAATGGTTGTGGTAGCTTCTATTTGTAAGCCTTGTGATGTGTCCCGGCTCTTGCTAGTGTGTTATACAACTTCCGATGAGTGATGTTGAGGGGTTGTGAATGTACCATTAAACTCCATCACGGGTGTTGAGGGGGTTGTGATTGTACCGGTAAACTCCACCTTGTGTTGTTCGGTTGTGTGTATGAAGCGTGTGGGACAACGCTTGTAATCCGCGTATCCGATTGTGTCTTGTGTTGTGATGGTTTGTGAATTATCACTTGGAAGCCAATATAATGTTCTTGGATGTAATGAAGCATGAGATGCTTGAAATGATGCAAGGTTGCATGGGAAGTGTGTGATGTTCTAAGAATGCATGTATTACTTGTTAAGCTTGAACAAGTGTTTATCTTCTTTTATGAATGGTGTTTAGAAAGGGATGAAATGTAAATGTTGCTTTGGTAGATCATGTGTTGTGCATTTGTTGAATACATGAGATAGTTAGAGGGAACAAATGGTTTTCCAAAGATTTTGCTTGAATGGATCATTAAGCATGAGAAAAGCATGGTATGAAGAGGAAATGTTTTTCAAGGTATTTGAGTTTAACTTTGCATAAGGTGTTCATGCTTGGAAAGGTTTTTAGCCTAAGAATCTGTAACAATTTTAATTGATGGTTTTTCGAGAATGTGCTTTGAAATGAGTTTTTAGCTTTTCTAAGCTAAGGGTTGGTTTTCATGATTGAGCAATGCATGATTTAAAACATGTTGTTTTAAAAGGAGTTTTCAAACAATGCTTTGGTTTATCGAATTGTATCTACTTTTTAAGAAGGTTTTGTGATTCGCTGCATTGATGGTGTTTTGGTTTTGAGCATTCCTCACAAAGCATTATGTGCTTACACTCCTTTTTGTCCATCAATGCAGATAATTGAAGTTGGGACAGCAAGAACCAAGGGATTCAAGGAGAGCTCCACTTGAGAAGTATGTCTCGGTTAATAGCTATAGATAATAAAGGCAATGGGGGAGAGTCTTTTATATTGATGTGTAATGAGATTGTGTATGTTGGGAAAGTTTGGTTTATGATTTGAACTATGTGGTTTAACGCTTGCAACGTTTGAATCTTCTTATTCATAAGTCGTTATGATATGCTTCTTGTTTTAAAAAGCATGATTTTAATGAAATTTGGTAATTATGATGCTTGGCATGTTGTTGATTTGTTGAGTATTGATTTAGAGTATGTTCGATGGTGTTTAGACGAGCTAAAACAGGCTTTTCTGCTGTTTCTGGGCAGGGTGTTTCGAAACACCCTTGCCTGTTTCGAAATAGGTGCTGGATTTGGCCTGGGTGTTTCGAAACGGGTAGAGGTGTTTCGAAACACTTTGGCTACTGCCAAGTCCCGTTTCTGAACGGTCTATTCCCGTTTCGAAACACTTGACCGTTGGGCACTGATTTGAATGATTTTGAAGTTTGCAAGCTTTACGTTTTAGTCCTGATTTTTGTATGTGCAATTGCTTGAGTTCGAGATGTCCGTTTAAGATGAAATTTGGCAGAGAGGCATGAAACATGATTAATTTCATAATGGTAACTCAAAAATTGGTAAAGTCTTCTTAATTTCCAGAATTTACAAATTGGTCCCTAAATTCGTATGTTGTGCAATTGAGTCCCTTATTGTTTTCCGATTGCTGTGATTTTTGAGTATGCTTATCTCAAGAGTACACCTAGGGTTAATGTGCATCTAGACAAGCTTAAAAAGAAAAAAAGGTTGTTAATCAAGGTTGACTTTCGGGTTGACTTTGGTTTTCCCCGTGTAATCTTCGTAGTTCGGGTCAACCGTCTAGGCCGGGCTAAGGGGGTTACAGCCTTCCTGAACTCATTATTGTTGCTTCCGATTAAATAGATAACATGTATTTTAAGGAAGTTGCATCGGATTTTTAAACGAATCTATTGGTAAGCATCGGTAAGTTTGGTAATGAACATCAGATATAGTTATTGGCATCACCATTGTGCATTGTTATCGATATAGTTATTGTTATTGAAACATTGTAAATGAACCATCATACATTGACATTGAAATCATGAAATATTGATATTGAAACATGGTTACTAATAATAACATTGGGGTCATTGGTCATTAGAATTATCATTGAATATTGAATATGGATATTTTATTGAATCCTTAAATTTGAACGAACCTTGGATACAATTGGCATGCCATATGATTCATGAGCTCGGTGTACGGGTGAACTACGGTCCTAAGGCTACGACCTATATTGATTTGGCGAGGCAGAGGGATGTGTATTGTACTTTGCCATTGGTGAGGCGGAGGGACTAGACCATTTATTGATTTGGCAAGGCGTAGGAATTCGTGTATCCACTATCTTGATTCAATCCAAGGGTTAATAATGAATTTGATATGTTAAATATTACATATTGGAGCATAACATTGCTATTGTTAAGCATGAGTATACGCACATGAATCACTTATTGATATTTACATTGTATATGACTACCTCACTAGGCAAAGTAGGCCTAATGCGTCTCATCTCATGCATTTTAGGTTAAGGAATCGATCGCTGCGGAAGATCGGAAAAGTCGTAGCAAGACAAGTCACTACAAGCCGAAAGTAATGTATTTTGCTCTTATAAACTCCTAGAAAGGTGGAAAAGTAGTTGAACTAGTATTTTATCTCCATTTTGTTATGCTAATAATGTGTATAAGTTGAAATGTTGTTATAGGCCCTAAAATGGTTTTTGGTGTGGTTAAAAGTTGGCAAAATGGCATATATGGCTCGCATAGGTGAAAACTTAGTAAAGGTATTCGAATGATCATGAAATTTGGCATGCTAGTAGTTTATAGAATTAAAATGTTGTGGTAAAGTTTCATTGCATTTGAACATCGTTCGATAGGTCAAATCAATTAAAAACCAGCAAAAATCTATCATTACAGGTTAGACCGTATCGATACAGGGTAACGACGTATCGATACGGCTAAGAATAGTTGAACTTGAGGAACATGGCGTATCGGTACAGTTTGGGGTTGTATCGAAATGTTTTACAACTGGAATTCCTTGTTTCGATACGGGCCTAACCTGTATTGGAACGAGCCAATAGTCAAAGTCAACCTGTTTTGATACGGGGTATGGGCAAAATCAAACCAGTTTGATCATCGTACACCCGTATCGAAAATGACATCTAGGTGTTTTGATACAGGGTTAGTTAAGTTGGTTAAAAGGCATAGATTGAAGGTTTACAATGTTCACAGATTGGTCACTGAATTTAGGATGATTTAATGGGATGAGTAAATGAACTCTGAATAGTATGAAAATTCACAAACTTGCTATTATTGTATTTTATTTCATTTTAGTATAATCAATTGCATCGAAGGACCTCTAATTTATCAGATTTACAGTTTAATCCCTAAAACTTGTAATAGTTAAGAATTAGTCCTAAATGATTAATTATTGATTCATAATGGATAAATGGGACTAATACTTATATGTGGTAATGTATTAAAGTATAACATTGTTCATGTAGTGTTTATTGATTGAAAATTTATTGCACCGATCATTGTATCGCTTACCGGTGGCACTTTTCGACCCGATTCTCGACTAGGCCGGGTAAGGGGTGTTACAGTTTGGATAAATTGGATCTTCAAAACCTGGTGGTTTTTCAACATACACTTCATTAATAAAACAATTTAAAAATGCACTTTTAACATCCATTTGAAAAGGCTTGAATTCATGATAACAAGCAAATGCAAGAAGCATCCTAATTGCTTCCACTCTAGCTACGAGTGCATAGGTTTCATCAAAATCGATTCCCTCTTCTTGCGTATAACCTTGAGCAACAAGTCTAGCCTTGTTCCTCACTATGTTACCACTCTCATCTAGTTTGTTTCTAAAGACCCATTTAGTTCCTATAGTAGACTTATTACTAGGCCTATCAAGTAATGTCCAAACTTTATTCCTCTCAAATTGATTAAGTTCGTCTTGCATGGCCAATATAAAAAAAATCATGTTTTAATGCTTCTTTGATATTTTAGGCTCAATGCAAAAAATAAATGCAACATTATTAAGCAATTTAAGAGAGGATCTAGTGGTTACCCCCTTGGATGGATCACCCAAGATTTCACCATCTTTGAAATAGTTGAGTTCCCTTGGGTAGCCCACTTTTCACCAAGATTCATGTTCTTCAAGGATTCTATGGGAGGATCTTGTGCTTCTTCATCTTTGGTTGGAACCGCATCCACCTTTGGTGATTATCCACCATCATTGGCTTTAATGATCCCTACATCATCATCATCACAAGAATCCTTCCTCGGAATGAGGTTATCATCGAAAACCACATGTATAGACTCTTCTACAACTAAGGTTCTTTTGTTAAACACTCGATAGGCTTTAGAGTTTAAATAATAACCTAAGAAAATAGCTTCATCGCTTTTTGCATCAAATTTACCTAAATGATCTTTTCCATTGTTTAAAACAAAGCACTTGCATCCAAAAGGATGAAAATAGCTAATGTTAGGCTTCTTTGATTTTAAAATCTCAAAATGAGTTTTCTTTAAAATTGTCCTAATCATTACTCGATTTATGATATAACAAGCGGTGTTTGTGGCTTCTGCCCAAAAATACTTAGGTAAATTGTTTTCATAAAGCATAGTTCTAGTCATTTCTTCTAAAGTACGGTTTTTCCTCTAAACTACCCCATTTTGTTGAGGAGTGCGAGGTGCAGAAAAATTGTGGCTAATACCCTTAGTGTTACAAAGATCATCAAAGCCTAGATTTTGAAATTTTGTTCCATGGTCACTTCTAATATGAGTAATGTTTTGACCAAGGTCATTTTGAGTAATTTTTGAAATTGTGATGAATTTTTCTAAAGCCTCATCTTTTGTTCTTAAAAGGAGAACCCCAAGAGTATCTAGAGAAATCATCAACTAAAACATAAGCATATGATTTTCCGGCTAAGCTAGTTGTCCTAATAGGCCCAAAGAGATCCATATGGATCAATTGTAAAACTCTACTAGTTGAAACATCATTAATGGATTTAAATGAAGTTCTTTTTTGTTTACCCTTAGCACAAGCATCACAAATTTTATCTAAGGAAAATTTTAGCTTAGGTAAACCTCTAACTAGATTTTGGGAAACCAATTTCTCTCAAACACTTATGCTAGCATGACGTAGTTTCCTATGCCATAACCATGCATCATTTTCATTTTGAGCAACCAAACATGCATGGGATGTATAAATGCCATCTCGATGCACCATGTATATGTTACATATGCGATGACTGATAAGTGCCCAAAAGTTCAATATTTTTACCCCTTTTTCATGGCAATTATCACTCAACCTACACCCATTTGAGCTGCATTATGGCCCTTTGTTGCGTGTAAAAGAGTCTATCGCAATCGAGTGCAAGTGTACACGACGCAAGTAGTAAAGTGATACGTAAGTATCGGATATCGTCTCCACAGGGACTGGGCTAATAGCTCTAACCTTTGATTCCTGCACAAGAGGGAAAAGAAAGAGTTTAAATTGTTGTCACGAAATAATAAAGAAGACTGGAGAATAAAGGTGAAAATATTCAGAGCAAAGAGTATGCCGGTATTGATTTGCTCTGTAGTGCAGGTGTTTGCACTGTCTAGGACTTCTCTGTTTTGTCGTAGCGCCTATCGCGGCAGCACCTGCTGTGGCAGCGGTCTGTTGTTGTCGTGGCAGCGAACACACAACTCAGTACTTCAAGCTTGGCAAGAATCCCTGCTGTGCCTTGGCCTATCCCTAGGTCCAAGTCTGTCGATGAACACGTCTTTGATGATACCTCCCCGCGTGAATCGAAGGATGAACACCGATGTTGTTGAATTCTTCCTTAGCCACTTAACCTCGTCCTATCCCTAGGTCCGAGATAGTTCAACCATAAACTAGAGAACCCGTACTTATTCCTTTCGTATACTTAACTCTCCTGATATTAAGTAAATGGATAATCTTACAATGCTCTCTCGATACTCTTGCAAGATGTTGAAACCAGAATAAGCAAACTTGAAGTTTTATTTCATTGAACAGAAAAAATCCTAAGAACATAACAACCCTTACAACTACTTTACAATATCAACCCTTTGCCCTAGGGGAGGTTTAGAACACGGTGAAGAAAGAGAAACGACTAAGGTTTTTTAGATGAGAGGTATGGGATGTGATATCTCCTTATACCCTTACATACATGGGTATATATAGGCAAAGATCTAGTCCAAGTCCTTCTTGGAGTAGAAATCCTTCTTGGAGTAGAAATCCTTGTTCAGTAAGTAAAGATAAGTTACTTTACTTATCGATCCTTGATCAGCTCTATGCTCCGCTCCCGGCCTCAGAAAAATTCAAGACTGGGCTCAATGGACTCAGAAAAATGTCCTCTATCAAACGAGACCCATCTTGACTATGTCGGCGTATTGCTGTCCAGGCGACATTCTGCGGCTGCAGCGTCCTTGGTGGCAATTGGAACTGCTTCAGTACAGCTCCTTCTGCTTCTAGTCTCCAAAAATATGCGAATGGCCCACGATAGTCCGGCTTAAAATCCTCTATTTGTCGATCTCTACTCCATGTTTTCTACCCCAGGTGTCTTCACTGTCACCCCTTCTACCACAACAGCGGTCACGACAGACCACGAACCTTATTTCTTCAGCTCCTACTCTGCAACTCGCCTCTGCTCCTCAGCTGCCTTCGATGCTGCCACGGCAGATACCTGCAAAAAGTGACCAAAATCAGCAGCATCTGTGCAATTTTATCTATTTGTGATGTAAATGCAAAACTTAACCTAAAATGAAGTTAAACATGCTTGAGTGCAGCAAAAATAAGGATAAATGAGGGGTAAAATATAGGACTTTTAGGCACTCAACACACCCCCAAACTCGAATCCTTGCTTGTCCTCAAGCAAATGAAACCTAACTAACATGCATGCATACATATGTATATATATATATATATATATATATATATATATATATATATATATATATATATATTTCTTGGCTTAAGGCAGTGAACAATCCTTACCCACAACATCATCCCTATCATGTTTAGCACCTATTCAAATATTTAAGGATCTACTTAGAGCAAAAGTATAGTTCTCGTGCACGTGTGTGCATTTATTGTGAACATACATGAATATAGACTTCCCTAGCAACTAGAATATTATACTTAGCTTGTTTAGAGTTTTCCTTCGAGACTTAATTCTTTTTTTCTTACTAGAGCCAGTATCGGGCACCTCTCGCTGTTTTCCTTCTTTTTCTGAATTTTTCTCTTTTCTACTAGAGCCGGTATTTCAGGCACCTCTAGTTAACTATCTAGAGCCGGTGATAGGCACCTCTAGAAGTTTTTCTCTGGTTATTTTCCTAGAGCAAGTGATAGGCACCTCTAGGTTTCCTGAGTTTTTAGTCTCTTTCTACTCTAAGTGGCTAAGTTCTCTATTTTAAGTTTGCTAGAGAAAGTCTTTTATCAAGTAAGTCACAAAGTGTTTCAGTTTTTCAGAACTATACTAAGGATCTACTTACTTCCTAAAATATTTTTAAGGGGATGTCACGACAAAGATGGCAGCAGCAGATAATAAAAGTTCAATAAATTAAGCCAATTTTTTAACATAAAAATTAAATGCGACACAATTAAAACTAAATGCCATATTATATTAATAATTAGGAGGACTGCCTACCCCCCAAACTCAAGGGTTGCATTATCCTCAATGCATGACCCAAAAAATAAAAAATGACAAAAAAGTGAAACATCACAAAAAGATAATATATACATCAGACGACATAGAAAAAGAAAACTTAAGTTGTGCGGCTGTCGTCGTTGCTGCTTGAGCTTTGGATGAGGAGATGTCTGCGGGCAGTCTCCTTGGACTTTGTCGGAGGAGCTGTGGGTGCTACCCTGGGAGTTGGAGACGCAGAGGCTACCTTCTTCCTTGCGTCACTATCTTTACTGTTGTTAGCGGCAGTCACTTTGGAATTCATCTCAGGGAGTATGAGTGCTACCGCGACAGGGGTGGAGGTAGAGCTTCCTCGGGATGCTTGTATCGTCATTGCAAGGGTTCTCTCTGTTTACCTAATAACACAAACAAACTAAAAACTAATATCAAATTTCTAATTCCTAAAACAATAAAGATAAAATAAGATAAAATAAAATACAATAAAATAAAATAAATTAAGTTAAATTAGGAGTGCCTTGAGGGGCATCTCCTAAAGTAACTTCTCCCTGTTCTATTGATGCTTGAGGGGTCGTTTCCGGTACTTCTTGAAGTCCATCCGTACCCTCCATCTGGTGATTATTCTCATGGTGGGGGCTCCTTTCTTTCTCTTCCCCTTGTAGTCCATGAAGTCCTCGCCTCTTGGTAATGTTTCTGAGGGCAAGAACATATGATTAGAAAAAATTAAATTGACATTTGACCACAAACTTACCTTGTTTTCATTGAATGTTGTTGTGGTTGAATGTAGCCCTTGCTGTCGTGTCTGCTGCTATGGCAGCCAGTTATTTTGACAGTCCTTTGTCAGGTTACTTTGCAGGTCAAGGGGACATTGGAAAGTACCATAACTCTCCATATCAAATTCTGTTGGCCACTCGAAGGTCTCCATCAGTAGAGATCTCGATGATTCTAAATCAATCGGCATTGGTTCCTCAAATACTTGCAATGGAATTGGTGAGTTTTCAAAGAATTCAAAAGGTTCGTTTATTACCTGCTCATATTCCATTAGCGAGGCAATGTCATCGGGTTGCTCTTCTAGGTGGTCATGCGAGTGCCATGACAGGGATGGATTTGTGCAATCTTGGTCGGGCATAACCGAGGTAGTGGGTTGAGAGTTTTCCTCGGATGTGGTTGCCGCAATGACATTCTCTTGAATTTCACTCAGGTTGTTGCGGTGTTGCTCCATTCCGGCTCCTCGATCATTGCCATGGCAAGTTGTTGCTCAGACTCATCATGTGTTGGGTATTCCTTCACATGGTCATCCTCGTCATCTTGCCTCAGGATTTCATGTTCATCCGTGGCATGAATGAGGACCGGTCTGCTCAAGAGTTCATCCATCTTGGCGATACTTGCGTCTATAGAAGCCGACAGTTTTTGAGTGAGTGCTATGAAGGCTTGTAGTGTATCTTCTAAGGATTTTGACTGATCTTGAGGATGATGACATTGCCAGGGCATGTCGGTTTCTGTAGCAAAACTATTATGGTACAAAATTTTTTGCGGGTTTTGATCATACCATAAAAAATTTTGCTGCTGCGGCAGCGGCATATGTTGTACATGTTGCTGATGTGGCGGCATATCTTATTCTTGTTGGTTCCATCATTGGTTGTCCATATATTCACCAAAAAAATGGGGACAACTTTCGAGTGCATAATTACCTTTACGGTAATTGCAAGAACTTTCCCACATCAGCTCTCAAATGGTTTTTCCTGACATGTTGATGCCCTTGAACCTGTATTGTGCCTGAGATATAACAACCAGAAATAGAAAAATAAAAATAAAAATAAAGAGAAAAGAAAAGTGCAGAAGTTAAAGGCAAGAGTATGTTGCCAGTCCCCGGCAACGACGCCAAAAACTTGTTGCATGTAAAAGAGTCTATCGCAATAGAGTGCAAGTGTACACGACGCAAGTATTAAAGTGATACGTAAGTATCGAATATCGTCTCTACAGGGACTAAGCTAATAGCTCTAACCTTTGATTCTTGCACAAGAGGGAAAAGAAAGAGTTTAAATTGTTGTCACGAAATAATAAAGAAGACTGGAGAATAAAGGTGAAAATATTCAGAGTAAAGAGTAGGACGGTATTGATTTGCTCCGTAGTGCAGGTGTTTGCACTGTCTCTGACTTCTCTGTTCTGTCGTAGCACCTGTCGCGACAGCGGTCTGTTGTTGTCGCGGCAGCGAACACACAACTCAGTACTTCAAGCTTGGCAAGAATCCTTGCTATGGGTTGGCCTATCGCTAGGTCCAAGTCTGTCGATGAACACGTCTTTGATGATACCTCCTCGCGTGAATCGAAGGATGAACACCGATGTTGTTGAATTCTTCCTTAACCTCGTCCTATCCCTAGGTCCGAGATAGTTCAACCATAAACTGGAGAACCCGTACTTATTCCTTTCGTTTACTTAACTCTCCCGATATTAAGTAAATGGATAATCTTACAATGCTCTCCCGATACTCTTGCAAGATGTTGAAACCAGAATAAGAAAACTTGAAGTTTTATTTCATTGAACAGAAAAAATCCTAAGAACAGAACAACCCTTACAACTACTTTACAATATCAACCCTTTGCCCTAGGGGAGGTTTAGAACATGGTGAAGATGAGAGGTATGGGATGTGATATCTCCTTATACCCTTACATACATGGGTATATATAGGCAAAGATCTAGTCTAAGTCCTTCTTGGAGTAGAAATCCTTGTTCAGTAAGTAAAGATAAGTTACTTTACTTATCGATCCTTGATCAGCTTTATGCTCCGCTCCCGGCCTCAGAAAAATGCAAGACTGGGCTCAATGGACTCAGAAAAATGTCCTCTATCAAACGAGACCCATCTTGACTATGTCGGCGTATTGCTGTCCGGGCGGCATTCTGCGGCGGAACCGTCCTTGGTGGCAATTGGAACTGCTTCAGTACAGCTCCTTCTGCTTCTAGTCTCCAAAAATATGCGAATGGCCCACGATAGTCCGGCTTAAAATCCTCTATCTGTCGATCTCTACTTCGTGTTTTCTACCTCAGGTGTCTTCACTGTCGCCCCTTCTGCCACATCAGTGGTCACGACAGACCACGAACCTCGTTTCTTCAGCTCCTACTCTGCAACTCGCCTCTGCTCCTCAGCTGCCTTCGATGCTGCCACGGAAGATACCTGCAAAAGTGACCAAAATCAGCAGCATCTGTGCAATTTTATCTATTTGTGATGTAAATGCAAAACTTAACCTAAAATGCAGTTAAACATGCTTGAGTGCATCAAAAATAAGGATAAATGAGGGGTAAAATATAGGACTTTTAGGCACTCAACACCCTTCATGCATTAATTTCATCATTTATGCCTTCGATCCTTAAATTCTGTTTATTCTATGAAAAAGGTGATGTTTGATGCATGTTTGGTGCTTTTGCAGACTTGCACGCTGCCAGGGCAAGAGATGCTGTGAGGGCAAAGAAAGAAAAGGAAGGATGAGGTAGAACCAGCTAGTGACAGACTGTGATTGAGCCAGGACACAACTGACAGCTTCTACTGAGGGAAGCTGGTGAAGCCTTGAGGAGCATTTACCAGTTACATACCCATGCCGAGGCAGCATAATGCCATGTCGTGGTCGTGTACTATTCAACCCGTCAAAGGCAAAAATAGGCAAAGTGGTAGTCGATATGTAGAGCTTTAAATGCCAGATTTTTCTACAGACTTTGCGTGGCAGTTGGAGCTCAAGAAGAATACGAAAGACTGGAAGGAAGGATAAAGTTGTATATTTGGCCAAAAGTAGATAATGTATTAAATTAAAGAGATTCACCTCTTCAATAAAGTTAAGTCCAAGTCTAACTTAACTTTCTCTCCAAGAAGGATTTGTGCCTACACCTTCCCCTATAAAAAGAAGGCTTGACGCCATCATCGAAGACAATCGGAAGAGAGAGAGCTTAGGGTTTAGTTTGTGTTTTCTTCCCATTCATTATGTTCTAATTTTCCATAGGGTTAGGATTAGTTTGTTTAGTAGTCATGTGAAGATTATTGTACTTTGTTTAAGTTCTTAATGCAAATAAGTTAAGGTTTGTTTATTCTTGGCTTTAATCATTATTGCATATTTATCGAGAGAGAGTTTATGAGATTATCTATTTGTTCAATATCGTGAGATTTGAACTCATGAAATGATTAAGCACGGTTTTCATCCCATGTGATGTTAACTAACTCGGCCTAGAGATAGGTTAAGAGTTTCAGCGGCTAAGAGAAGTGTGTGATCGGTTGCTGTTTGTCTTTGGTTTACGCCTAGAGGTATGGTCATAGTTCATCCATCAATAGTGTTCCGAGCTTAGAGATAAGGAGGAGCCATTCAATGACGCTTTGTCGAACCTTAACAGCATCTGCCCAAGAGTAAGAGATTGCTACGGTAGAGACTCAACCTTTGCAGCCACGATAGTTTTGTGTTGTTGCATTCAAGAACGAAGACAAGTCAATAGGATTCCACGCTACGATGCATTCTAATCAAGCCCATTCTCTCAACTTGATTCTCTCTTTCACTTTATTTTCTGGCTTATTTTAGTTTTAGTATTTTAATTTATTCAAAAACCCAACTCATCTGTGTTTTTACTTTAATTGCTTTGCAGTGCGAGGAAGTAAGACCAAAAGGCTAGCTCAATCCTTGTGGAGACGATACTCGATATACTTATCATTATATTAATTGAGACGTGTACACTTGCACTATTGCGGGGCACTTTTACGCGAGCATCAAGTTATTGGCGCCGTTGCTGGGGATTGGCAACTTTTCTTTTTATTTTCCTGCTCTCTTTATTTTTAGTTTATTTATTTTTTTACTTTTGTTTTAGTACTAATAAAACTTGGTTTTGTATTGGTGCATGACCAGAGCGAACCCAAGCAGCCCATTGCGAGACTTAGATCCAAAAATCAAACGCTCTTACCTAAAGCTTAGACAAAAGATCGAAGCCGCAATGCAGGAACCTGAAGGTTGAGGCCTAGGTCGAGCCAACAACCAAGGTGCCCTGGAAAATAATGCCATTGGGCAGCAACCTGTCGATGGGCAGCAACTTGTCGATGGACAGAAGAATATCCCAACATACAATGGAGACAACCCTCCATTGTACTTCGGGCCTGTACGAAACCCAACTGTTCGAGACTACCGTGAAGAGGACCTGAACGAACTAAATCCTGGAGTTGTTACACCGGAGATTGAGGCCACCCACTTTGAACTAAAGTCAGTGATGTTCAACATGATCAATACCATGGGGCAGTTCGGCGGCTCAGGAACTGAAGATGCTAGACAACACCTCAAATCCTTCCTCTAGATTTGCAATTCGTTTAAAATACAGGGAGTCATGAGGATATTTTGACATTAAAATTGTTTCCCTATTCACTGAGGAATAGGGAAAAAACCTGGCTCAACTGTATTCCAGCATAATCAATTGGATCCTGGAGTGATTTATGTCATGATTTCTTAGCACGTTTTAATCCTACAAATTTAACTGATATATTGCGTAATGAAATCACTTCTTTTCAACTGGCAGACAATGAATCCATGGATGAGGCTTGGGAGCGATACAGAGAGCTGTTACACAAATGCCCCTTGCATGGATTCCCATTATGGACACAGGTGACTATGTTCTATAACGCAGTCAACACGGCAACTAGGATAATGTTCGATGCCTCGGAAAACTCCTAGACAAAGAGCCAGAAGAGGCAACGGATATTCTAAACAGAACGGCCAAGAACGACTATCAGTTCCCAACGGCCAGACGAGGAGGAATCCGACGCCAACCCACAGTAAATGAAATAGGGTCATCAGACTCAATTTCATCTCAAATTGCCACCTTGACAAAGTTGGTCATGAACATGCAATCGCAAAACAATCACCGGGAAGTCAAGGTAATGTATTTATTTTGTGAAAATTATGGAGGTACAACCATGTCTCTTCTGAATGCCCACAGAACCCAGATTCGGCCTGCTATGTTGGAAATTTCAATCGCAACAACAACATGATTTCCAACAACTACAACCCAGCTTGGAAAAAGTACCCCAACTTCTCCTGGAGCAACCCAACAATGCACTCAATCCAAAAAACCAGAATGCTCCAGCAGCAGGATTCCAACAAAACATGCCTCGACAGAACATGCCGCAACAACAACACATGTCGCCGCAACAACCAATGCAGTCTAGTTCCCTAGAAGGCACTCTTCAACCTTTTATGACTCAAACTAGTGCATATATGGCTAATATTGACAAGTTCATAAAAAAGACTAAAATTTTTATGGACAATACTGAGATGAGGCTGCAGAACAATGAGACAATGTTGAAATCCATGGAAACACAAGTGGGGCAGATCCCACATATTCTGAACACTAGGCCAGTAGGAGGTTTTCCCAATGACACTGGAGCAGCTAAGGGGACATCGTATAAATAGTGCAAAATCGTAACCACCAGGAGTGGTATCCAACTTGAGGGGCCTTAGAACAAGCAGCCAGCGCAAGAGAAACCAAAGGAGTCAACTTTTAAAGCACAGTCCAAAGAAAACGAGGCCGCGACAGCAACCAAGAACAATGCTGCGCCGGCAGAACCTGTGGCAGCATCCAGAAACAGCGTACGAACTCCACCATTCCCACAAAGGCTGAAACAACAAAAACAAGAGTACCAGTTTAAGAAGTTCCTGGAATTCCTAAAACATGTACACATTAATCTACCTTTGGTTGAGGCAATCAAGGAAATCCCAAGCTATGCCAAATTCTTCAAATACATCGTTTCAAAAAGGAAAAGGATTGAGGAATTCGAGATGGTGGTCGTAACAGAGAAAAGCATGGTCGCGCTATATAACCGAGCACCACCTAAGTTACATGATCCCAGAAGCTTTCTCATACCATGTGCAATTGGGAATCATTTCGAGGGGAGGGCACTCTGTGATCTAGGGGAAAGCATAACCATCATGCCTAAGTCAGTCTTTTAAAAATTGGGGATTGGGACGGCCAGACCGACAACTATAATGTACAGCTTACTAATGGATCCCATTGCAACCAGAAGGAAAAATTGAGGATATACTTGGACGGCCATTCCTTGCTACCGGGAGGACGATAATCGATGTTGAGAAGGGAAAGCTGACAATGCGAATCAACGACGAGCATGTGAAACTCCACGTACTAAACGCAAGGAAACATGCTGAGGATTCAGAAAAATGTCAAGCACTCCAAGCCAGAAGGAAACCAAGCCTCAATGAAGAACCAACTTGTCCCGACATAGAAGCTGCACAAGGCCGCGTCGAACACGTTGGACTCTTCCAGGACAACTGTCGCGTCACATTAACGGGAGATCCTGGACACCAGCTGGTACCTCACAAGGGAGCCCATGTGATGAGGGATAAAGAAATAAATACTTTAGGAGATGCATCCACATGCACTCCTTTAGTATTCTATTCTTTTCTCTCAATTTTTTATTTTATTTTTAGTTTTACGTTGTTAGTTTTCAATTTTAGTTAAATGCAATTTTCTACATTTTTTAGGAATAAAATTTTATTTTTATCTTTAGGATGGAGATCAAGAAAGGAAAAAGAGATGAACAAACGGCTAGGAGAAAACCATTAGCTGCCGCGGCATTTGCCGCCCAATGAACCGCATGAGCCGCAACGGCTAGTTTTCAATGGGCAGGAACCGCAACGGGCAGAAAATGGATCATAATGGGTAGAAGTTCCATAGCTGAGAATTGCGCTCCAACGGCATTATGTGCCAAAACTCTATATAAAGGCCATTATTCTCCATTATTCTTCAGTTTAACATTCTCTTCTACTGCCTTGAAATCTACAAAACTTATTATTTTCTTTTACTCTCGAACAACAACTCTCATTTTTTTCTCAACTTTTAGATGGCAATCAGAGGGGAGAGCTCTAGCACTACAGCGGCACAGGCTTACACCTATTTCGCACCACCGGGAGTCAAACATCGATTCTAGACATATTTTATCTCTCGGCAAGTGTGGGAAGAACAGGGATTCCAAGCTTCTAACGAACCAAACTACGACATCGACCACTATTTGTTCCAAAAGATCAATCATCGGCAATGGCAAATATTCTGCCTTCAACCTGCCTGGGTCAACATCACCATAGTCTGATAATTTTATTCCCATAGGCCTAGTAACGATACGCTCTTCGTACACGTAAGAGGAAAGGCAATCAGGGTTGATGCCGATGCCATAAACCAATTTTATGGCCTGCACATTGAAAGGGACGAGCACGCAAAGGTCTTGGAGGCACTCAAAAAAGAAGATTACCAACAGATTAAAGAAGAGCTTTTCTATACCGATACGACATGGGATGTAGGGGCACACCGAGGGTCGATCCAAAGGCAAAGCCTCAGACAAGAAGCGAAGCTATGGAAAAAATTCATCTGCCACCGCCTCATGCCGACCTCACACAACACTGCCATTGATCGGCCCGGGCTCGCTCTAATCCATTCTATTATGTATAACTGAAAAATTAATGTTGGTAATCTTATCTATTAGGAAATCTACAAATGCACTCAAAAGTACAAGGGGCTGATTTACTTTCCATCCCTAATCACCGACCTTTGCACGGAGAAGGAAGTACTCGTAGATGAGGCCAATGAATTCACGCCACATCGAAAGGGATGGGATCGGGAGGCCTATCACAGACTGATGAACATCACTAAAGCCGGTCTTGTCTAGGCCACTCTATTGCAAGGCATTTTCGGGGCAACAGCCGCAGAAAATATCCTAAAGACGCCTCAGACGCATGCCCCGGCCGCAGCAGACCTTCAGCAAATTCTGGAGAAGCTGGAGGAAATGGACCAACGCCAACAAGTGTTCGTGGCGCACACGAGGGACTTCCATCCCTCAATTATACAGCTGGTCCAAAAGAAGTTCCCAGACCAGACGGTCCAGTTTCTAACCTTCCTTGATGTATTCACCACCACCGCCACCCCTGAGCACCGAAAAGAAGCAACCCTTACCGCAACCACCGCTCTGACATCCCAAGTACCCACTGACGTGGCCTCTGACACTCCTTCTGCCACGGCACGCAAAGGCAAGCGAAGGTCGGCTTGAATACACCGGCCAGATCTCCATTCTACGATGCCTCCAGTTGTAACGCCCTGGTTTTAGGCCTAGATGTTTTAGATATTGGATCAAATCGATCGGGAATGGTTCGAATCGTATTAGGTGGTTTAAGGAAGTCAAGGATTGGGAAATGATTAAAATATGACAAAAATTTCTAAAATCCTCTAAAATCATGTTTAATAGGTTGGTCAAATTGGTTTTACAAAAAGAGTTTTGGAAGTTGTACATTTTAGGTAGTGACCAAAATGTAAAGTTTTAAAACTATGAAAAATCGTAAATTTCAAAGAGGAGTAAAAAATCTTAGAATCTTTAGGGAGCTATGGGGCAATTACACCTTCCTTAAATTGACATGTGTGTTAAATGAATTACTTTAATTGATTAAAATGGATTTTTTAATTATATTAATTAGTTAAATGGTTATTTGAGAGAAATCTTTTTACGTAACTAACTTTCAAACCTCATTTCAGCCAAACACTTTTCTAAAAGACTTTTCTCCAGATTTCTTTTCTCTCAAACACTCTCTCTTTAGTTCTCATCATTTTCTAAGGATTCTCTTCAAGATTTTCAAGATTTATGAAGGGAAAACTTGTCAATCTTTAAGAAAGGAAAGGATTGGAGGTAAATCCCATTCTCAACCTTCAATCTAGGTTCTTTATTGAAATTCCCAAGATCTTTGGCTTCTAAATGTTGTTTTTGGGTGAGTTTTGATTATAGTTTTGATTTAAGATCAAAATCTTGCAAAATTATAGTTTAAATCTTGATTTTTGGAGTATTGTTGATGAGCTCTATTTTGGATTGATTTTAATTGAGTTTTGAGTTGATTATTACGTTGAAAAAGAGTTTTGATAATATAGATCCCGAAATCCTTGAGATCCTTGAGTTTCTTGATGGTTTTAGTTGGGTTTTTTAGGTGGTTTGATGGTTTTATGCTTGTTGGAGGTATAAGGAAGGGTTTATGTTGTTTTTAGATGTGTTTTGATGTTTTATAATGGTTGGAAGTGATGTATGTTGGCTAGGGTTGGTTTAGGAAGCAATCGATTGAGTTTTTGGTTGTTTCGGATGGGTAAATTGGTGTAGTTTTTGTGAGTAACGAGTTTGTGTTTAGTTGCTAGTGTTGAAATGCATTTTAATGCATTTGGATCTCTGTTTTGATGATCTAAAAAGAGGGGATCTTGATTCGGAAGCAAGCAAAGCATTTTTGGAGGCTTCGGAAGGGTGATCTTCGTGTCGGCGAGCGAGGTTTCGCGTATCGGTGAGTGAAAATGGATTTTCCAGCTTTGTAACACTTTGAGCGTGGTGTTGGGAGCTTAGTGTAAGTTTGAAACACTTAGCTAAGCTCAAGAGTAAGTAAATCGAAAGTCTCTCTCGGGATGTGCTATGTTTTTGTTGGAAATGCACTTGAATTAAATGTGAATTGATTACTGTTTTAAAGCATGTTTTGAGCATTGATGATGCTGGTTTATAATGCCATTTTGTTAAGGATGCACATGATAAGTGATCCTTGGATTTATGTTATTAATGCTTTTGGTATTAAGCATGTTTATGCTTGTGAAAATGGCATTGTGATTTGTGCTTGTAAAACAGTGGAATAATGATGTTAAATGATTATATTGGCAAGTGAGGGAAATGGTTTTCGGTTACTTTAATCGGATATAGTTAACCGGCTATAGGATTGTGGGCACCGTGAATAAAGTCGCCTTCGATGTCGAGGGGTTATGATTGTGTAGTAATCTCCATCCAAGTACCCTAACGATTGAGGCTAAGATCACAACGGTGGATGGTTTAATCAATGCGTATAGTAATATATACTATGCTGTTAAGGAACTGGAAATAATAATAAAAACTTAGAAAGGCTTTAAGAAGATGCAACATTAAATAGTATAAAAAATATAGGAAATAAGAAGAATCCATTTAAATCACATTTAGGGTTTCAAAAGTGTCTGCCATTCTCTCAAATCACGAAGTAGAGCTCTCCCCACACGCGTCGTTCATCGGCGGCGTGACCTCGCCGACCGTTCAATGTCTGAAAACGGCGATAACACGGCGGCCTTCTTCCCAGGTGACAGGTAAACTTGAACCCCTCCCTTTTTAAATTTTCGATTGAAAATTCGAACCCCAACGAAATTCTTAAACATTAATTTTGAAAAACTCGAAAAACCCCTTTGATTTTTGTTTTAAAAAACGAGATTTGAAAAAAAGATGTTTGAAACCCTTTTGTTTTAAAAAATAAAATTTTTAGATGAAGAACAAAGACCCTTGATTTCGGTTTTTGAAATAGAAAGATGGGAAGAACCCTAACCAAACTATGCAAATGCGAAAAGGTAAAAGAATCCCCTGCTGAAATGCTCTCTTTTTGCTTTTTGTATTGATATTACAATCTGAATGATCCCGCTACATTGTTTCCTTTTTGGGGTTTTTATAACCAAATATTATAAGATTAAAAAAATCAAAAATTTCATACAAAAATACTATTGGCTCTAGTCTTTTTGTTTGCATTCATATTGTTGTAATTCTCTGATGTATCCATTTCATTTGGCCGTTCTGTTTGCATGTGATGAGGCCACCGTACAAAGGACAAGGGGGCCATTCTTTGCTCGGGTGAGAATGAGCGGCTGAAGGGGACCATGTGACATGGCGATGATGTGGCGAGGTGGCCGCTAATGTGGCCGAATTTTAATGGTCGCGGGACTGAAAGGGTACGTGTGAATCCCATGCGCACGTTGAGAAACTGAAGAGCTACGCGTGGGGAAGCCGAAGTGTTGGGGGCGTGGTTCACACGCGCCACGGGAATGATCTGAGCCGTCTGATGCGATCTGGTTCCAACGGTGGCTGATGAGGCGGCTGCAAACAAAGAGGGCCCATTAGGGTTTTTTGTTTAATTAATGTTGGGCCTAAAATGGGCTATTAAATATGTATATAGGTTATGAAAATTGTAAATGGACTGTTTAATTCAATTAGGCTCTTGTTTATTTTTATTTCTTTTTATTTTCATTTTAGTTTACTAATAGTAATAATAATAGTAACTAATAATGATATGTAAATCCTAATGTTTAATAATAATGTAAATGACAATAAAAATAATAATAGCAATATAATATATAATTTTTATGGATTTTAGAACTTAATAATAATAATACTATACTATATTAATAATGTTTTTAGTTTTCTTTTTAATCAAAACAAAATATAGATACATAAATACTTAATCTAAATAATACTACTAAATAATAATATTGTTTTGGTTTTGAAATAATAATAATATAAATCCCACATTATTAAGCCCAACATTAACATAAATTAAAGTGGGTTTAAAGTCCGGACAAAATTAGTGATTTCAATAGAGAAATCATTAGGATTGTTAAAGGTGCATTATTTGTGATGAAAGGAAAGATAACTGCACTGAATATCTGTAAAATGTAAGGGAGTACAGTTGTAAGTGGAGCTCGTTCTTTTGAGTCATATGATGATAACACAAAATTGTGGCATATGCGTCTTGGTCATCTTAGTGAACATGGAATGGTTGAATTGCATAAAAGAAATTTGTTGCATGGTGTCAAAAGTTGCAAGCTCGATTTTTGTGAATTTTATGTTCTTGATAAACAGACTAAAGTCAGTTTCACGACTGGAAAGCACAAAACCGAAGAGATTCTTGATTATGTGCATTCTGATGTGTGGGGGCCTACCAGAGAATCATCATTGGGTGGATATGTGTATTATGTTACTTTTATTGACGATTTTTCTAAGAAAGTTTGGGTGTATTTCTTGAAACACAAATCTAAAGTCTTTTCTAAATTTAAGGTGTGGAAAGCTGAGGTGGAGAACCAAACGAGTAGAAAGATCAAGTATTTAAGGTATGATAATGTCGCAACCCTTTCGAGCTTCTACTTTTTGAAAACTTTTAAAACACAGAGTCGCCACCAATCTTTTTGAAAAGTGTGATTGGATCACTTCAAAACATGATTATTTTAATAAAATGTTTTGTTTTAATAAAACAACGGTTTTGGTCTGCGAAAACAAGAAAACATGTTCGAGGGTTGGTTACGCGTGGGGAAGGGTTAGCTCCCCCACGACGCCCAAAATTGGTATCTAATTGATTTTAAAATCGTTTTCAAAACTGAAATTTGCAAGTTCACAAAGGTTCGACTTTATTTGTTCGTTTAATGAATATTAGTCTATTTTATCAGCCTTATCGCTCGGGAGATTAACTTTAATCAACGCCAACATTTCTAGCGCTAACACGTCATTCCCGTTTGATAAGACACCACATTAAATTAATTTATCTTTTCAAGCAACAAAGAAATTCAGTGCGTTGAGCATTTTATATTTATTCTAGATTCGATTATTTAAAAAAACCTAAAAAGATGTCTAAGTCATTTATTCCTAATTAAAAGTTTAAGTTTGCTTAAGTGTGTCTTATTATTTTTGTGAAGTAATTTTTCAACAAAACACATTTTTATCTAAGCTTTAGAACCTAGTCGTAAGTTTTAACCTATTTCTAAAGAACAACAAAGTAACTCAAATTTTCCTTTGTGTTTTTTTCTTTTTATTATTTCTTTTAAAAACCTTTGTTTCTTCTTTTTTTACTTTTTAATTTTTTTTAAGTCAAGACCCTTTTTACATTTTTTAGCTTCTTTCATTTTTTTATGTTTTTTTTCACCTTTTATATTTTTTCATTTCAAAAAAAAATTCTCTTTAAAAAGTTTTCATTTTTTTAAAAGCTTTGCTTTAATATATGACTTTTTAAAATAAACCCTTTTTTAAATATTTCTCTTTAAGCTTTTTTAAAACTTTATTTCTTCCGAAAACACTAAAATTTTATTTAAAACTTTTTATTTTTCTTTTATTGAAAAACTCATTACATATTTCATTTTCTAAAAAACATCTTTATTTACTTTTCTTTTCTTTTTAAATAACTTAACTACTTTATTATTAAAAAAAACTAAATTTCAAGATAAACCCTTTTATTATTATTTTAAAACCAAGTCTCTTTTATTATTTCCTCCCATGCATTATTATTATTTTTCTAATTAAATCCATAACTTTAAGTTTTTTAAATAAAACCACATAAACTCAATTTTATTCTTGCATTTTAATATTAACTCTTTTAAAAATTCATTCTACATTTCTAAAGATCAAAACACTCTTAAACAACATTTTTAAAGCATGCAAATTTTTAAAGATCAAACCAAAAATTAAATGAAAATTTAAAGCGAAAACATTATAGGAATCGGGAAACGATTTTCCGACTTCAAGAACACAACCTAAAATCCACAAAAAACACAAACGCGAACACAAAAATTCAACCAAGAACAAACATGAAAATTGCTAAATTAAAATTAAAAGGAAAGATAGAAATTTTACTGAAACGACGAACGAAGAACTCGAATATGAACTTCTCGAAATGCTCCTAATTGCCTCCAGAAAATTGCCTCCAAACTCGAACTTCAACTCCAAAATTTTCAACAACTCTTGAGAATTTTTAGAGAACTTTTTTTGGAATTTTTCTAAGCCTTTTTGCTTTTTCAAGTGTATTTTCTCTTGAAATTGGGTGTGACGAACAAGTGAGATTTGGGGTATTTATACTTGAATTTCAGCTTCAAATTCAAGCCAAATTTGGATTTCAATCCTCGAATTGAAGCCAAAATCAGACAAGAAACTTGATTCTCAGAAAAACCGCTTAAACTCTATCCGATTTGGTTCATATTTGAAGCTAAGTGTTCCCCTTGATTCGAGCCTAGGGTTTTACCATTTGTCTCATTTTTTTTGCAGATTCCGGCGACCACAGGCGGCGGAGACGAGCGGCATTGGTGCCATTGGGTCTGCGACGGTGAGACGTGTCGACCGACAACAACGGCGACAGTAGCTATGGCCGGTAAACGCCGGACGGCCACCTTCAATGTTCGACAGCGGGGTTTGCTAGGAACCAGCCCGCGCGCGTGCGGCTCACGCGCTGGTTCCCTTTTTTCCTTTTTTTATAAATCATTTTTATTGCTGTTTTTCCCCTTTTGTGCTGTTTTTTTGTTTATTTTTTTACATTTATTATTTTTGGGTTTTCATCTTATTTCCCTTTTTTTACATTTATTACCACCATTATTATTTATTTTTATCATATTTTCTATTTTTTTCTTTTTTTCTTTCTTTAAAAAAAGAATGGGCTTATATTTCAAGGTGGGTTTTGGTTTCTTCCTTTTGAAATGGGCTTTACAAAAATTGGTTTTTGAGATGTTTTTTGTTGTTTTTTTTTATTTTAAAAAGGGTGGGCCTTTTATTAATTTAAGGGGAAAAGAATTCTCTTTTTATTATTTATTTATTTTTTAATTAATGTTGATGGGGTGAAAATCTAGTGACAACAACTGCCCCTCTTTACTTATCTCTATGCAATAGAGATAAAGAAAAGACCAAGAGGCACTAATTTTCACCAATTTTCAGTTGGCTCATGTTGAGTGGATCGATTGAATGATCAAGACCAAGAGGGGGGTAAATTGGGATTTAAAAACTTTTTGAAGTGAAAGGGCAATTTAAAAAATGAAGAACAAATGATTTTAGAGTGGTTCAAGTTCCAAATGAACTCTACATCCACTACCTTAGCTACCACTAAGGATTTCAACAATTCACTATTTGTTCTTCCCCTTTTCAAGGTTTAGGAGGTAACCTTTACACAACCGGTCAAATTTTCTACCCAAAATTTGACCAAACCCTCACAAATAATCAAAGAAGAAATTGGACAAGAAGTATATCTCTCAAATACAAATTTGTCCCTTGAAATACAACACTCAACCCAAATTTGAAGATAGAATAAGAATTGGATACAACACAATTTGGGAATTACAAGAGATTAGAAATTTGGCACACTTGAGGTTGGATTTTTGCTTGAATGTTTTTCTTTAATGCAATAGTTGTTGTTTGTCTTCAAAGAGCTTCAATTTATGCCTCCTCTATCAATTCTAGCCGTTTGGGTGGTTGGGGAATTGAATAGATCCGTTGGGACCCTCTCTTTCCACCATAAATGCACTTCTGCAGCTATCTGTATCGGTACACGGGGAGCCGTATCGATACTTGTCTCAAAAAAGAAAGAGTCGTTGTACATAATAAAGAGGGGGTATCGAAACGCACGTAGGCGTATCAGTACGGGACATGGAGTGTATCGAAACGGATAAGACCATATCGATACCTTTTTCTCAACTTAGCTCACTGGAAGTTTCCGTTTCAATACGAGGGTTTACCGTATCGATACGGATCAACTGCCATTTTAAATATTGGTTACCTAACAACTGACACCAACGGTCGAAAACATTTAAAACAATTCGAATTAAAAATTCAATTAAAATCGTATCGATACGGGTGAAGCCGTATCGGTACACAATTTAAACTCCTTCAGTTTTTGTAGAGGGGCGTATCGATACAGATGGAGTCCGTTTTGATACGCTGTTTCGATACGGTTAAGAGCGTATCGAAACGCGTCCTTCTAGTAGCCAACTTTGTAGAAAAGGTATCGATACGGCTGGAAGCGTATCGATACACCTGGACGGTTTTGAACACTTTGGCCTTGGAACACTTAGAAAATATTTGGAGTTTGAGTTTTTCAAATCAATTTTAAAGTGTTGGTGATGTAAAACTTATTAAGGGGACTTAGAAAACAATTTCAAGTTTTTCAATTTGATCCTTAACAACTCAATTATATCAAAATCAAACATAGGTTTCACAATCTCCCCCTTTTTGATATAACAAAACTAAAACTTGAAATTTTTGACACTTTGAAAAATTTTGCAAAATTAACTCCCCCTTAATGTGAGCTAGGTAACTTTTAAGTTGAAAATCAAAATTTTTAAGTGTTTGTGAGCTTCCCTCTCCCCCTTTTTGTTAGATAAAAAATAATTGAGACAAAGTAAAGTGCATAACGTAGGCAAAGGTATAAATAAGCAACATAAATATCATTAAGTTCAAAATAAAGCATAACATCAACTTAAAAATCCAACATAGCAGAAAATCAAAGCATAGGTTTAAAATAAAGCAAACTTAATCCTAAAAGCATGAAACAAAGGTGCATAAATAAAAATATCCTAGATGATATGCATGGAATGCAAGGAGATGCTACTAAGCATCATCATCGCCTTCTTCATCATCTTCATCTTCATCCTCAATTGGATCGTCACTCCTCATGCTATTACGCCACTCATCATAGAAAGCGGTGAGAGAGATGTTCATATAATTGTGACCGCCTTCAAGAGAGGTAAGACGAGTCTCCATGTTTGTCATGCGTGCTTCAAGGCTTGTGAAACGAGTATCAATTGTGGTAAAGCCCGAAGCCATATCCGTACGCAATCTCGTGAATTGCTCATTGAGAAAGGTCATTAGAGCATCCATGGAAGGTGGGGGAGGAGGAGGAGGAGCTTGAGGGACTTGTTCACCTTGTGGATTAACAAATTGTTCTGCGGCCTCGGATGGAAGCTCGGATAGACGTAACCAACTACCATTAAAATAATGGAACTTACCCCTTGCAAGAGAGCGTTCATCAATGGGATCGGTGAGAGGAGTTGGGAAGTCATGCGAGCAATCAATCTCCTTTTGTACAAAGAAGTAGCTTAGGGTCGTGCCATAGGTGAAGGAAGTGACAAGAGTGGTGTGGCGATGTTGCACAAGATAAACGATCTCCGCAAATATGATACGAGCAAGGTTTGGACGTTTTCTCTCACGGAAGCATCGAATCCAAAAGTCATCCACTTGACGGATAGTAGAGTACTTTCCTCCAGAAGGCCTAAGCCACCAAGAAACCATCAAATGGAGGATCCGATCTTGAGCATTTAAGGCTGTGACGGAACCACTAAGAACATGGCCTAAAGCATTCTCATCATCAAGGCCTTCATCCTCCAACTTAAAAATCTCACAAATAGATTTGACGTCTATAGTGATTTTCTTGCCCATGAGGTAGGAATTGACCGCGGTAACAACCCCATCACGATTAGCACAACATTTGGCATTAGCATAAAAGATTAAAACCAAAATACGAAAATAAATCCCGGGAATGGAGAGAAAATCCATAAACTTCCAACGTTGGAGCAAAGGTAGATATTCAAACTTGAATCACACCGAGTCAAGAAAAAGGATAGAGATTACCCTTTTCGGATGGATCTTGTAGTTTTGGAATTGACAAAAATAGTTGAGAGCTACTTGGGTTTGGAAAGAGTGTTGATAGATTTCGGTGAGATTCAGACGAGCACCCTCTCCGGTATTTGATGATTCACCGGTTTCATTTAGACGAGATATCTTCCTAGATGGAGCCATGAACTAGAAAACAAATGTATGCATTAAGATCGCTTCATTCAACTCATTGAAAAATCAAAAATCAAGGTAAAAAATTTTCAAAAGAAAAATTTGGAAAAAGAAATTTTGAGAGACATGTTTTGTTAAGAAGACAAACATAAAAACAAAACAAATCAATTTTAAAACGAAAAAAGAAAGAAAAATTAAAAGAAAAAAAGAAAGGGTTTTACCTTGATAGTGATTAGAGAAGAATGGAAGAAAAGCCTAGCACCAAATTGATGAAAAAGCCTTAGAGCTTTTCTTAATTTGAAACCCTCTTGATGTTTTTTAGTTGTGGTGTGAAAATATGAGGGAGGGAGAGGTTATTTATAGGCTGAAAACGGCTAGGATTTTTAGGGTTTTGAGAATTTTAGTTTTGGTAAAAGTTGAAGTCTTTAAATGCCAAAATTAAAGCAGCCTGCGCAATCGCGTATCGATACGCCTGAAGGTGTATCGATACGGGGGTAAAAACGTAATTCCCATAAAAATGCTCGTTGAAGGATCGTATCGAAACGGATGCATGAAGGTTGGAAATTACAAATTTGTCCCTTGAAATACAACACTCAACCCAAATTTGAAGATAGAATAAGAATTGGATACAACACAATTTGGGAGTTACAAGAGATTGGAAATTTGGCACACTTGAGGTTGGATTTTTGCTTGAATGTTTTTCTTTAATGCAATAGTTGTTGCTGGTCTTCAAAGAGCTTCAATTTATACCTCCTCTATCAATTCTAGCCGTTTGGGTGGTTGGGGAATTAAATAGAGCTGTTGGGACCCTCTCTTTCCACCATAAATGCACTTCTGCAGCTCTCTGTATCGGTACACGGGGAGCCGTATCGATACATGTCTCAAAAAAGAAAGAGACGTTGTACATAATAAAGAGGGGGGTATCAAAACGCGCGTAGGCATATCGGTACGGGACAGGGAGTGTATCGAAACGGATAAGACCGTATCAATACCTTTTTCTCAACTTAGCTCACTGGAAGTTTCCGTTTCGATACGAGGGTTTACCGTATCGATACAGGTCAACTGCCATTTTAAATATTGGTTACCTAACAACTGACACCAACTGTCGATAACATTTAAAACAATTCGAATTAAAAATTCAATTAAAACCGTATCGATACGGGTGAAGCCGTATCGGTACACCATTCAAACTCCTTCAGTTTTTGCAGAGTGGCGTATCTATACAGATGGAGTCTGTTTCGATACGGTTAAGAGCATATCGAAACACGTCCTTCCAGTAGCCAACTTTGTAAAAAAAGGTATCGATACGGCTGGAAGCGTATCGATACACCTGGACGGTTTTGAACACTTTGGCCTTGGAACACTTAGAATATATTTGGAGTTTGAGTTTTTCAAATCAGTTTTAATATGTAGGTGATTTAAAACTTATTAAGGGGACTTAGAAAACAATTTCAGGCTTTTCAATTTGATCCTTAACAACTCAATTATATCAAAATCAAACATAGGTTTCAGAGCTCCATTCTCCAAATTCCCGAACGGATAGGCGTGCTCTATTCTCCTTATGCTCGAATAGCTAAGTTGGGTTCCATTCTCCAAATGCTCGAGGAGATAGGCTGGTTCTATTCTCCTTATGCTCGAATAGTTGAGCTGGGTTCCATTCTCCAAATGCCCGAACGGATAGGTTGGTTCTATTCTCCTTATGCTTGAATAGCTGAGCTGGATTCCATTCTCCCAAATGCCTGAATAGCTGAGTTGGGCTCTATCCTCCCAAATGCTCAAATAGGCAAAATTTTCTGAAATTTTTTCATCCTCCTTATGCTTGGACGAATAAGCAAACTCCATTCTCCTTTTGCCTGAACGGATAGGCGAATCTTCTGAAAAATTTCATGCTCCTTCTGCTTGGATGAATAAGCAAACTACATTCTCCTTACGCCTGAATGGATAAGCGAATCTTCTAAAAAAATTCATCCTCCTTATGCTTGGATGAATATGCAAACTCTCATTTAAACAGGTCTTCCATGTACCTGAAAAAAAAACACAAAATGCAACATGCAATATAATTATGATATGCATGCCCCTAGGGATGTCTAAAACATGAATGCATGACAAGTTTTTTTCTTTTTAAAACTTCTTTTGCTTAGGCTGTTTTCTTAACTCTGATGAAATTCTAGTCATCGATGCCAACCCGATTAACATGAACTCTCTCTTAAACTTGCATAGATAAGAAGGCTAGCTTCACTTCACTTTCAATTCTTCCTGGCTTTCCAGCTTCGGCCACCTTTCCTTGGGATAAGGCCCTCTCCCTTGCCTTGGGATTCACCCTTGAGTTATAAACAACTATAGGTTTTGCTTCATTTTTATCTTTTGCTTACTAAGATTTGCATTCTTAGCTAGAAGAACTAGCTTTTATCTTTACATCTTACTCTCACTTTATTTAATCCCCATATGTCTTCTTAGTCAATATTTCCATATTCAAGGATGAGCTTCCTAGTCAAGCTTCGACATTGTAAGACTGCTCTCATTATCATGTAAGGAAGGCCAGTGGTTAAGAAACACTATTTAAGCGCCAAGACACTTGTAAGGCTTTTCTTCCTTTTTAAGAATTTTGCATCAAGGCTTTATTTCTACTTCAAGCATTTTAACGTCATATGCCCCAAACAATAATCTTAATTATGGAACACTTCATAGTCCATGTACTTTCCAAAACATTCTCAAAGTAATGCTAAAAAATCTTTTGCATATCTAAATGATTGTCAAATCCATTGATCCTTATTTCAAAGGAAGATGCTAATAATGATAAGGAAGGAAACAAGAAAGAAAGAAAAATCCATGAAACTTAGTTTTATTAATGTTGTCGCAATAACAAAAAGGTTTACAAAAAGAAAGGGGAACAAGTATTCAAATATCAAGAGTCTAGACTCCTCCTATCAAACGCCAGAAGTAATCTTGAATGCCACCATTTTTGAGGAAACCTTGAGTCAATGCATAATCTGTGGAGCTCCGAAAACTATCTTACGAATTATCTCAGCCGCACTTTACGTGTTTTCAACTCAAACCATCTTTTGGTTTCAAAACGCCCTTTGTGAGTTTTCATTTTGAACCCTCATTTTCTTTTTTTCTTTCTTTTTCTTTTTCTTCTTTTTCTTCAAACATAATAATTCTTAATAGTATCTGAGTTTACCAGGTTTTGAAACTCATCTCCATCCATCTCAACAAAAATCAATGCTCCACCAAAAAGAACCTTTGTCACAATGTACAGTCCTCCCCAATTAGGCGCCCATTTTCGTCAGGGATCACTTTGAATTGGTAGCTTCTTCTTTAATACCAGATCACCTTCTTGGAACTCCCTAGGGCGAACCTTCTTTTCATAAGCCCTTATCATTATCCTTTGGTACATTTGACCATGACATACAACTTTCAGTCTCTTTTCCTCAATTAAATTTAATTGGTCATAACTTTCCTGAACCCATTCTGCTTCATTTAACTTGGTCTCGACTTCGTTTGTAAAGGATTCCTCCATCAAGGATGTATCTTGATGCCATCTTCCTGGTCATTTTCTTTTCATTTTCTGAAGCATGTGATGGGTATTGCTGAAGCTTTATGTACTGCAAGATATCATGGTACCACGGCAAACCATCTACATCTTCTTCTACGTTGTAATACTATGCTGGAAGCTCCATCATTTGTAACTTAATGGGCATCCTCTCATAACCCTCGCTTGCTTTAAACATGGCAGCCAAAGTAGCTAACGCATCAGCCATCTGATTATCTTCTCTTGGGAGATGCCTAAAAGTGATCACATCGAATTCTTTACTTAACTCAAAGACCAAATTGAGATACTCTATCAATTTTGCATCTTTTGTTTCCCATTCGCCACATATTTGGTAGATGATCAACGCTGAATCCCCATTGACTTTCAAATTTTGGATTTTTCTGTCAATAGCATCCCTTAGGCCCAATATGCACGCCTCGTATTCCGCCATATTATTAGTGTAGAAGAATTTCAAACGGCAAGTGAAAGGATAATGATCTCTTTCCGGTGAAGCCAAAACTGCTACAATACCTCATCCTAAAGCATTTACAGCACCATTGAAATGCATGACCCATGATTCTTTTGGTGACTCTTCATCTTCCGTAATACACATCAAATCCTCATCGGGGAAAGTGAAATCAAATACCTCATAATCATCTTGTGCACGACTTGCAAGAAAATCCGCTATGGCGCTTCCTTTTACTGCTTTCTAATTCACATACTGAATATCATATTCTGAAAGCAACATCTGCCATCGCGTTATTCTTCCTGATAGGGCTGGAGCTTCCATCATAAACTTTAACGGATCTAAACGTGAGATCAACCATGTGGTATGATACAGCATATACTGCCTAAGCCTTTTTGTGGCACATACCAAAGCGCGACATACCATTTCAATCGGAGTATATCTTGCTTCACAGTCAGTATACTTCTTGCTTACGTAATATATTGCCCTTTCCTTCCTTCCAGTTTCATCATGCTGCCTTAATATGCAGCACATTAAATTTTCAAACATCGTTAGATAGAGTATTAACGGTTTCCTTGAAACAAGTGGCATTAACACTAGTCGATTAGTTAGCTGCTCCTTGATCTTTTCTAAAGCTGCTTGGCATTCTTCATTCCATGTCCCCGGTTTGTTCTTTCTAAGCAACCTGAATATTGGATCACATTTATTTGTAAGCTGGGAGATGAAACGAGCTATGTAATTCAACCTTCCCAAGAATCCCCGAACTTGCTTCTGTGTTTGGGGTGGTGGAAACTCTTGTATGGCCTTTATCTTGTCTGGATCAATTTCAATTCCTCTTCTGCTTACTACAAAGCCTAACAACTTCCTAAAAGTAACCCCAAATGTGCACTTGGAAGGATTAAGCTTTAACTAAAATTTTCTCAATCTTTGAAAAAGCTTACTCAGGTTCGATAGATGCTCTTCCTCAGTTCTGGACATGGAAATAATATCATCCACATAAACTTCTATTTCCTTGTGCATCATGTCATGGAAAAGAGTGACCATAGCTCTCTGATAAGTTGCCTCTGCGTTCTTCAATCCAAAAGGCATTACCTTATAGCAAAAGGTACCCCAAAGCGTTACAAAAGTAGTATTTTCCATGTCTTCTAGGCACATTGTAACACCCTAAATTTGGGCCTAGATGTTTAGAGTCCGAATCGGACCGGTCGAGAACGGTTCGAATCTTAAAGGGAGTTTTAGGGAACACTTAGTATGGGATGCTTTAAAAATATAGAAAAATATCTAAAAATCCTCATTTAATATATGAAAGATAATGGTGGAATCAATTTTACAAAATAAGGTTTGGAAATACTACATTTCGGTGTAGTGGCCAAATCGTAGTTTTTACAAAGTTAAGTAGTGACTGTTTTGTAAAGGATTGAAACTTTGAATCTTTAAGGAGTAAATTTTACCAAAATGTTTTCATTAGATTTTTCCTCAATTTGGGTGATTTAATTAATGCTTTAATTAAAGGAAATGAAGGTTAATTAAATTAGAAACTACCTTTGACTATTCATAACTACTTTTCACAAATTTTCCTCATTTATTTTCTCTCAAATTATTTTCAACCAAAAACATTTTCTCCAGCAAATATCCTTTGATTTTCACTTCATTTGATGGGATTTTAATCTTCCATTGATTCTTAATCAATTCCTCATCAAATCCACTTGATTTCTACATTGAATTTTCAAGAAAACTTGGCCAAATCAAGGAAAAATCATCCATTAGAGGTAAGGTTCGTCCTTCTCCTCTAATGATCAGTTCTTTACTAAAATTCCCAAGTTATCAATCCTTTGTTAATGATTTTTAAGTGGTTTTAATGTTAGAAACAATAAATTGTCTTAAAACTCAAGATTTTGGAAGAGATCTTGGAAATTTTCGTGGTGAATGATTGGGCTCTATTTTGAGATGGTTTTCTAATGTATTTTGGATGTTAATTGATGTTACAAATGAGGTTTTATCAATCAAATCCTGAATAGGATTGTTTTCCTAAGTTTTGCTTGTTAGAATGATGGTTTTTGTGGTGATTTTGGTGTTCTGTCACAGAGGGAGGTATAAGGACGAGTTTATGGTGGTTTTTGATGTTAATTGATGTTTAGAAATGATTAGAAGTGATGGATCTTGGCTGGATTTTGTTTTGGAAGAGTTTGGAGGTGATTTCGGTTGTGTTTGGTAGCCGAAATGTGGTTTTTGGGTAGAGCAGCGAGATTAGGTGTGTGGCTGATGATTTCAATTCATGATGATGCATTAATCCTCTGCTCTTATGTGTTTAAAACAGGGGAGACATCTTCAGACGCCTTTGGAGTTGATCCGGAAGCTTAGATAGCGTTTCGACGAACAAGCGATACGTAATCGGTGAGTGCGTATGGTTTTAGAAGTCCTTGAGGGACAAAGAATCAAGGCTTGGGGATTTAGGAATGCTTTGAAACACCTTCCTAAGTCCGGAAGTAAGTATTGGCTAGATTGCTCTCATAGATGTGGTAATTGCCCCTAAAAATGCTTTTACATGCTCATGGTTTGAGATTGATAAATTCCTACTGTTTTTATGCATATTTTATAGCATGAGATGATGCTTGAATTGATTTCATGAAGTGACATGTTGCATGGTTGAGATTTGAGCTTTTGTTTAAAGCATGGAAAATTTTATAGTTTTGAAATAGATGAGAATGTTTAAGAATGGTTGCATGAAAAACAGTAGGTGAGATGATGTTTTAACATAATATATTGGCATAGATGTTGAGATACTTACCGGATATAATTGATCGATCAATAGGATGAGAGTGCACTATAAACTAAAAATTCGTACGTGCTCTTTGGTTAAGCCAAAGGGAGAGAACCGATAATGGGCATTCCATCGGGTAAGACTTGGTGAAATACCCAAGCTTTGTGGCGATGAGAGATTCCGCCATGTAAGTACGGTGATGTGAGGTTCCACCAGAAATTGTGTTGCTAGACGAGTGAGTACGGTGATGGTAGATGCCACCGGAAGTGTCTAGTGAGATGTTCGCATATCCGAGTAATAATGAGAAGTGAAATGCCAATATAATATATGAAAATGCTTTTGATTCTCATGTACATTTGATGAAATGATTTATGCTATGAGAAATGCATATGAGATTTGTATATGAAATGCTTTGGTGTTACAAGCATGAGTATGGCTTTGCCATGAGTTTTTCATTGGTTTAAATGCATGATATAGAATGAAGGTAAATGTGTTTTCAATGAGAAGTTGCTTTGAAAGGTTTTCAAGCATGAGATGGAATGAGCATGTTGTTAAAAAGCTTTTGAGAAAGTGTTTTCAAGATATGCATTATTGAGTTGGTTTTCTTTAGAGCATGCCTCACTAAGCTTTAGTGCTTACGCTCTCTTTTACCAATAATGCAAATAATTGAGGTGTTTCCGGGCATTAAAGAGGATAAGATCATCCAAGGAAGTACAAGCTCATGTATGGTGAAGTTTTCACACACTTTAGTTTTGATATAATGGCAATGGGAAACCAAGGTTGTATTTGGGAGATAAGTTTGAACTCCCTAAGGCTGTGGCATGTTAATGTTGGCATGTTTGGGTTGTAATTGGCATTAAATGTTTTGTTTGAGGCTGGATTGCTTATATTAGTTTTGTGAGTAGGGAGTATGCCTCTAGACTATGTGAATTTGTGTTTGATGCTATGTTCGTGTTAGAATGTCCTAAATATGTTCCTTATGCGTTAAATGGTTTGTTGGTATGATTTGGGAGTCTTTGAGGCATGTTTGATTAGGCTAAAGGATGAAAAACCAGCAATAGCTGCTGTTTATGGGCAAGGTGTATCGAAACACCCTCTAGTGTTTCGAAACGGGGGCCTAAAATGGTCTTTGTGTTTCGAAACGACTGAGGCTGTTTCGAAACAGTTTGGCTACTGGAATGCCATGTTTCGGTACTGGTCTAAGAACATACCCGCGTACCGAAACGGTCAACACCGTTTCGATACATACGTTTCGGTACGGTGGGTAGGTGTTCCGATACGGGTGACCGTTGGACACAGATTTGAATTGCTTTAAGTCTTCATGCTTTACAATTTAGTCCTAAATGTTGTGATTGCAATTGCTTGAGCTTGGGATGTCTTTTTAAGCTGAATTTTGGCAGAGAAGCATGTAACATGATTAATTTCATACCGGTAACCTTAAAATCAAAGAAGTCCCTCTAATTTATAAAAATTACAATTTGGTCCCTAATCTTGTATAAAGTGCAATTGAGTCCCTAAATGATATCCGATCGCTGTGCCTTTCTCATTCATGTTTCGTTATTACTCACTTAGGTTTAATATGTATTTAGACAAGGTTAAAATGAAAATAAAGGGTAGTTAATCAAGGTTGACTTTCGGGTTGACTTTGGTTTTCCCCGTGTAATCTTCGTAGTTCGGGTCAAGCGTCTAGGCCGGGCTAAGGGGGTTACATTTGTTGGTATCAGTGCCAGGTTATCGAATAATTGGGGTTTGGTATGTGGTTATTGTATGTGTTTATGCATGATCGTGTCTTTTCAGTGAAAGTTTGATGTATGAACAGTGATGTGTGGTTAAGTTGGGATGATTATGTGATGTTATGCTATGTTTGGAGTGTGGTTGGGAATCCCATTGCCATATAAAAACTAATGAGAAGAATTGATTTCGAAAATGAGCTTGAGTACTTGGATTACTTACCTTATTGTGCCTAATTGTGTTTATTGCATTTTTGTTAGTGCATTGTTTTTATAATGGGGCCACGTAGAGAGCTGAGAATCAATACTAGATTGATGGCTGATAATGAGAATGCCAAGAGTGCTTAGGATTTACCTCCTCCTCCTCCTCCTGGTGGACCACCCGGTGGTGGTGGAGCAGGAGCTGGTAATTCAGGCTATTGCCGGAGCTTTCCAGGCAGCCGTAGCCGGAGCTCATGGAGCTGCGCATCAGGATGATGCTAATGTGAGGTTGCCTTTAGAGCGTCTTCGCAGTCTAGGAGGGACTGAGTTCAAAGGTTTATCTCTGGAAGGATCTGAGTCTTGGTTGGAGAGCACCAAGAGGATTGTAGGTCAGTTGAACTGCAACAATGTGCAGAAGTTGGGTTGTATTGTGTCACTGTTGCATGGTGATGCTTATACGTGGTGGACGACCACTATCTCCGGGATGGAGGATGATGAGGTGACTTGGACGTTCTTCTTGAATGCGTTCAAGCGGAAGTACCTGGGAGTATGTTATCTCGATGAAAAGAAGAGAGAGTTTATGTCTCTCAAGCAAGGGAACATGTCTGTAGCTGAATATGAAATTCAGTTTGTTCGCCTCGGTCAGTATGCACCTGAGCTAATCCCTAATGAGTGGAAGAGGTGTGAACGATTCAGTTATGGGCTGGTAGCAGATGTCAAGACCTATATGCTTGCGGCCGATTACATTGATTTCGATGTCTTGGTCACAAGAGCCAAGGACATTGAATCGAATCTTGGTTTGACAAGTCGAGTTGGTGGCTCTAGCTTGGGAAAGCGAGTTGCGGAATGCGATTTTGGTAGAGATCGCAACAAGAGACAGAATGATAGGAAGCTGCACTACGATTCTAGACGTGGGGGTGGTAACCCTGGTAGAGGTCAACAAGGACCTAATGCTTTCCTAAGGACTCCTGAATGTAATCGTTGTGGTAGAAGACATAGTGGTGAGTGTTGGGGTAACCTTGGGACATGATGGAATTGTTGGAACTGAGGACATTTGAAGAAAGATTGTCCTCAGCCGCTGAGAGAGGGACAGGCTCCGGTGAGAGCAGCAGAGCCACAGAGAGGTCGTGGGCGCGGCCGTGGTAATTTTTAGCGTAGGGATGATGGTGGCAGGAACGTAGCACATGTTGTGGCCATTCAACCTGAGGGTGGCGGTCAAGCTCGAGTGTACGCCCATCGTGAGGGAAGGAATGATACGGATGTGATCGCAGGTACCTTTACTTTGCAATCCTTGTCATTACTTTCTTTGATTGATTCTGGATCTACACACTCGTACATATTGCGTGAACATGCTCAAATGCTTGGTTTACCTGTTGAGTCTTTGGATGTGGGTATGCGTGTGACTAGTTCCTTTGGCGAGACGGTTGTAACAAGGAAATTGTATAAGAGATGTCCCTTGAAGGTGCAAAGTCAAGTTTTTCTTGTTGATCTCATGGAATCGCCAATCTATGTCTTTGATGTAATCCTTGTCATGGATTGGCTAGTTGAGCATAGGGCCGTGGTGGATTTTGAAAGTAAGCAAGTTTCGTTGAAACTTGCGGATGATTATGAGGTGGTGGTAGTGGGTGAGAATGTGAAGTTTCTTGCCAATGTGGTGTCTACATTGGAAGCAAGTCGGATGTTGCGGCAAGGTTGCGAGGCTTACCTAGCCTTTGTAATGAATCCTAGTTCAAAAAAGGTGCGAGTTCAGGACATAAGAACTGTGTGTGAGTTCCCTGGAGTGTTTCTGGAGGAGTTACCTAGTTTGCCGCCTAGTCGAGAGGTGGAGTTTGGGATTGAGCTGTATGAGAACATAACTCTGGTGTCCATTGCTCCATATCGAATGGCACCCAAAGAGCTGAAGGAGTTGAAGACGCAACTTCAGGAGTTGCTTGACCGAGGCTTCATTCGGCCTAGTGTGTCACCTTGGGGTGCACCGGTCTTGTTTGTGAAAAAGAAGGATGGCACGATGAGAATGTGCATCGATTATCGTCAGCTGAACAAGTTGACTGTAAAAAACAAGTATCCTTTGCCTAGTATTGATGGTCTTTTTTACCAGTTTCGGGGAGCGGCTGTGTTTTCAAAGATTGACTTGAGGTCAGGGTACTATCAGCTAAAGGTGAAAGTTGTGGATGTGCCGAAGACAACCTTTAGAACGACGTATGGGCATTATGAGTTCCTTGTAATGCCGTAAGGCTTGACGAATGCTCCTGCTTCTTTCATGGACATGATGAATAGAGTGTTCCATGAATACTTGGACAAGTTCGTTGTGGTGTTCATCGATGATATCCTTGTGTACTCTCGCACTGAGGAGGAGCATGAAGGTCATTTGAGAATTGTTTTGCAAGCGCTGTTGGAAAATCAGCTTTATGTTAAGCTGAGCAAGTGTGAGTTCTGGCTAAAGAAAGTTGTTTTCCTTGGTCATGTGGTTTCGGCTGAAGGGATTCGAGTTGATCCCCAGAAGGTTGAGGCGGTGATGAATTGGAAGCCTCCTAAGTCTGTTCATGAAGTTCGTAGTTTCCTTGGGTTGGCAGGATACTACCGAAGGTTCGTGGATGGATTTTCTAAGATTGCTACCCCTTTAACGAAGTTGTTGCAAAAAGATGTTAAGTATGAGTGGACGGAAGCGAGACATCAAACTTTTGAGAAGCTTAAGGCAGTTCTGACGCAAGCTCCTATCTTGGTTCAACCTGAATCAGGAAAAGAGTTTGTGGTGTACAGTGATGCATCCTACGTTGGTTTGCGGTGTGTTCTAATGCAAGAGGGTAAGGTGGTGGCTTATGCATCGCGTCAGTTGAAAGTGCATGAGCGCGATTATCCTACGCATGACATTGAGTTAGCTGAGGTGGTTTTTGCTTTGAAGATCTGGAGACATTATCTTTATGGTGAGAAATGTACTGTGTACACGGATCACAAGAGTTTGAAGTATTTGATGTCTCAGAAAGAGTTGAATCTTTGGCAACGACGTTGGGTGGAGTTGCTTAAAGATTATGATCTAACGATCGAGTATCACCCGGGAAAGGCCAATGTTGTGGCTGACGCCTTGAGCAGAAAAGTGGTGGTGGAGTTAAGGGAGATGTTTGCTAGCTTGAGCATATCGCGAGATGGATGTCTTGTTGCTGAATTGCAAGTGAAAACATCTCTAGTTCAGTTGATAAAGGATAAGCAGTTGTTGGATGATTCTTTGGTGCCACATGTTCATGATATTGCTGAGCATAGAGCATCGAATTTTTGTTTTAATGATGATGGAGTTCTATGTTTTGGAAGTCGGATAGTAGTGTCGAATGATGTGGAGTTGAGGCGTACTATTCTGACCGAAGCTCATAGTAGTCCTTTTGCTATGCACCCTGGTAGTACAAAGATGTACCGTGATCTGAAGGATGAGTATTATTGGGTGGGTTTGAAGAAAGATGTTGCAGAATATGTGAGCAAGTGCATGGTTTGTCAGCGGGTTAAGGCTGAGCATCAGTTTCCGTCGGAGTTGTTGCAACCGTTGAGGATTCCTGAATGGAAATGAGAGAGGATCACGATGGACTTTGTGTCTGGTTTGCCGTTGTCGCCATCAAAGAAGAATTTTGTGTGGGTGATTGTGGACCGCCTTACGAAGTGTGCGCATTTCTTACCTGTGCATACTACGTATACCTTGGATAAGCTTGCAGAGTTGTACATTGCTGAGATATTACGTCTGCATGGTGTACCAAACTCTATAGTGTCAGATAGGGATCTGAGGTTCACGACAAGGTTTTGGGAGTGTTTACATCAAGCGTTGGGTACGCGGCTGAATTTTAGTACTTCTTATCATCCGCAGACGGATGGGCAGTTAGAGCGCATTATCCAAGTGCTTGAGGATATGTTGAGGTTTTGCGTGATTGAGTTTCAAGGCTCTTGGGAGAAGCACTTGCCTTTGGTGGAGTTTGCTTATAATAATAGCTATCAGGCAAGTATTCAAATGGCACCTTATGAAACTTTGTATGGGAGGAAGTGCAGAACTCCTCTTTGTTGGGCTGAAACGGGACAAAAATTGGTCTCGATGCCGGCTTTGTTGAAAGGAACCACCGAGAAGGTGAAACTCATTTGTGAGCGGTTGAAGGCAGCATCGGATCGACAAAAGTCTTACGCGGATTTGAAGCGTAAGGAGATAGAGTTTGCGGTGGGTGACTGTGAGTTTTTAAAGGTTTCACCTTGGAAGAAGGTGATGAGGTTTGGCAGGAAAAGTAAGTTGAGTCCTAGATATATTGGACCATACGAGGTGATAGAAAGTGTGGGTCTTGTTGCTTATAAGCTGAGACTACCACAAGAGCTGGAAAGGATACATAATGTGTTTCATGTGTCCATGCTTCGAAGGTATCGGTCGGATCCTTCGCATGTTATGAGTGTAGAGGAAGTTGAGTTGAATCTAGATTTGACTTATGATGAGGAGCCAGTTGAGATTTTGGATTCGGACAGTAAGGTTCTCTGGGGTAAGACCATTGAGCTGGTTAAGTTGTTACGGAGGCATCGTGGTGTTGAGGAAGCCACATGGGAAAGAAAGGAAGATACGAAGAAGCAGTTTCCTTACCTTTTTCCTCTAGGTAAATTTCGAGGACGAAATTTCTTAAGAGTGGGAGAGTTGTAACACCCCAAATTTGGGCCTCGATGTTTAGAGTCTGAATAGGATCGGTCGAGAACGGTTCGAATCTTAAAGGGAGTTTTAGGGAACACCTACTTCGGGATGCTTTAAAAATATAGAAAAATATCTAAAAATCCTCATTTAATACATGAAAGATAATGGTGGAATCAATTTTACAAAATAAGGTTTGGAAATACTACATTTCGGTGTAGTGACCAAATCGCAGTTTTTAGAAAATTAAGTAGTGACCGTTTTGTAAAGGATTGAAACTTTGAATCTTTAAGGAGCTAATTTTACCAAAATGTTTTCAGCAGGTTTTTCCTTAATTTGGGTGATTTAATTAATGTTTTAATTAAAGGAAATGAAGGTTAATTAAATTAGGAACTACCTTTGACTATTGATAACTACTTTTCACAAATTTTCCCATCATTTTATTTTCTCTCAAATTCTTCTCAACCAAACACATTCTCTCCAGCAAATATCCTTTCAATTTCACTTCATTTGATGGGATTTTGTAACGGGGTTTTTTTCTTCCCGCTACTTTTGAAAAGCATTCATTTTGATTTGAAAAGGGGAGATTTAAAAGTTAATTTGGGTTTCGGGAAAACAACCTTTTAAGAAAATCTTTTTCTCTTTTTGGAGTCGCCACCGGCCATTATGGTAGGCCAGACACCGTAAAAACTAAACCAGAGATTCTTTTGGAAGGGTTCGGGAGTTGGTTACGTGTGGGGAAGGGTTAGCACCCCCATCACGCCCGGAAATCGGTACCAAAACAATTGTTGCTTTTAACTGATGGAAATTATCTGAATTTAAAAAAGCTTTAATTAGTGGTTCTAAATTGAAAATCGGACTTTAATTATACGAGCTTTGCAAATTGGTGGTATCGAATTAATTCTTCTTTTAATTAAAAAGGATGACGGTACACCGGACCAAAGACTAAACCGACATCATATAAGACTGACTGCCGTGTTAGTTTAGGGTTCGGATTCCGTACGTCACCTTTATGCATGATGCAAGCAGTTAAAGAATGATGGCATGGTCTTGCCCGTTTTAATTACGGATTTACCTTTAGACGATTCGAATTAATCCGAATATTCGGGGGACATCCAATGAGTTAGGCTAGTCGACCCGAATACGCGAATTAATAGGTATCTCCGTTTTATAATTAAAAATTAATTAATATGCAAATTAAAATGCTAAAAGTCACATGAATGACAATAAAAATGCATGTCACAAATATATTCGAACGACATTAAAAAAGCATACAACAAATATATATTCGAAACACATAAGAAAACATAGACATACAACATGCATAAAATTAAATGCTAAATATAAAAACATGTGACCACATGACAACATGGCAAAACATATATATTCGATACAAACGTGTATTAAAAAGGTAAAATGCACAAATGACAACATACAACATAACTAAAATAAAATGCAAGGCTGGCAAATTAAAATGCTCCAAGTCAGAGACCCAAAACTGTAATAAAACCATTTTAAAAACAAATCAAAACACGGAAAGGGGACTTAATTAAAAAACGCGGGAAGCTATAGGGACTAAAAAGGTAAATAGCCCATTCGGAAATCATTTCAAACCAGATTGGGGACGAAATTAAAAAAGCCCGAAAAAACGTGAGGGACCGCGGGCGGAGTTTAAGGATGCGGAGACCCTTACCCGCGTGATTACAAAAACACGGAGGGACTTAAAACCAATTAATCCTTTTTTAAAACCCCAAACCTCTATAAAACCGGGGTAAAAACATTTCGAACCCCTTTTTTCAATTTTTAACCCTAATCGGATAACCTAGCCTCCCCCTCTTATCTCGGTTCGCTCCGGCGCCGCAAAGGGATTCCGGTCGCCGTTGCCCGCGCTGGAACCCTAAAAAAAACCTCTTTTTTTCCGCCTCTTTGAAACCCAAAAATCCTAAAAAGCCTTCAGTTACGAAATCGAGAACCCAAAAAATCTTTTTTCCCTTTTATTTTGTCAATCGAAACCAAGAAAAGTTTAAAAAAGGAGAAAAACGACCTCTTTGTGGTTGCTGACCCCTCAGACTCACCATGCACGGCCGTCAAACGGCCGGGAGGATTATCGTCGATCAAGGGAAGCCAAACGACGCAAAGGTAAAATAAGAGAAGAAACTCTAAATTTCTATTTTTTATTTCGAGATGAAAACTTAGAAGGGAGACAATGATACCTCTGAAACTGAGTTATTCTTGTATTACGGGAATGCTTCGATTACAATCTCTCTCTTGAAAAAACCTCTCTCTCAAAAAAACTCTCTCAATGGAATGTTGATTCCGGCTTTATATAAGCCCGGAATATTACATATTTTCCCCTTTTCTAAATACATGATATTGCTGGAAATTGTTGGGTTGGTTGTTTGTATTCATGCGTTGTGATTCTGTTGCAATTTGTCTCTGAAATCTCTGAATTTCAGTTGCATTTTTGCCTCTGACATTTGTGTTTTTGTTGCATGCAAGGCTTTCGTACGAAGGGGACCAGAGGAAGGGTAGGACGTGGCCGGACGACGCGGCGTGATCCTAGCCATCACAGAGGGATCTGGACGGTCGCGAGGCATCCGAAGAGGCGCACGGTGAATCACACGCGCGCGTGGGAGTTGAGGAGACGCGGACGCGCGGGCGCGTGGAGGCTCCAGAAGCTTCTCCGCGTTGATCTCGGCCGTCCGATGCACTCCTGATCCAACGGTCCTGAGGGGTGCGGCGCGAGAGCTTCAGCAGAGGCCTCTAGGGTTTCCTTCTGAGGGGTAATATGAACCGTCAGATCTAGATCAGATCTGACGGTGGGGGATGTGGCGGCTGCAAGACAAAGATGGGCAGAATAGATTAGGGTTTTTAGACTTAGGGCTTTTATTATTTGGGCCCCAAACAGGCCTTGTATATTTATTTATATTTGGGGTTTTCCATAATTCTGTAAATGGACTTTAACATTTTGGGCTTTATTTATTTAATATATGTTGGGCTTGTTTATTTAATGTTTTTGTTTTTTCAGATTTGAGTAATAATAATAATAATAATAATAATAATAATAATAATAATAATAATAAATATGATAATAATAATAACAATAAGAAATAATACGATAGATAATGATAATAATAGTATGGTAATAATAATGGATAATATTATAGATAGTAATTATGATAATATATAGGTATATAACATTATTATATATATACTGTTTTTTCCTTTTTTTCCCTTTTTTATTAGTTCTTATTATTAAAGCCCATTACTAAAAAGAAAAGAAAACGGGTTTAACACCCCGGACAAAATTAGTGATTACAGTTGCCCCCATTTGCTTATACTTGTAGCACAAGGATAAAGCAAAGGCCATAAGCACCAATTTTGTCCGACTTCCCTGTTTGGATTCCGAGTCACCATGCACTTGAACTACTGGCGGTTCGGAAGTCGGTACAGGAAAATATAACGGTCGCGGAGGCCTGAAGCTGTTTTTCTCATTTCAACACTCTTCAACAGATGGGCGGGTTCTATTCTCCGAAAGCCCGAACAGATAGGTGAGGTCCATTCTCCGAGAGCCTGAACGGATAGGCGGGTTCCATTCTCCAAGGGCCTGATCGGATAGGCGGGTTCTATTCTCCAAGAGCCTGAATAGATAGGCCGGTTTCATTCTCTAAGAGCCTGATCGAATAGGTGGGTTCCGTTCTCCAAGGGCCTGATCGGATAGGCGGGTTCTATTCTCCAAGAGCCTGAATAGATAGGTCGGCTTCCTTTTACGGGGAATGCTTTAAAATACCTGTCGAAAATAGGTAAAAATGATATGATGATGTGAGTTAGCATGCCCCTAATCCTGGGGATGCCTAACTACGAATGATGTATGAATTATGACATCAAAATGCTCGGATGCTTTTACTCTCCGAGTTGGTCAATCTCGACCTTCTTCTTGTCTCTTAAAGACTATAAGCACTAATTTTGTCCAACTTCCCTGTTTGGGTGATTTGCCCATCCGAAGCGGCAGAAACAGTGTATGTCCTCCCTGCACGGTCAAAGGACAAAGTCGATTCATTCTTCCTACGCAGTACAGAATGAACTTCAAATTGCGTGCTTTCCCGGAGCGGCGAAAGCAAACTGGACAGGCCTTCTGGCTCTTCTGTCTAGGGATCCTTGAACTCTTTTGCTCTCAGATCAGTGGCATGTCCTCCCTACACGGTCAAAGGACAAAGTCGATTCATTCTTCCTACGCGGTACAGAATGAACTTCAAAATGCGTGCTTTCCCGGAGCGGCGAAAGCAAACTGGACAGGCCTTCTGGCTCTTCTGTCCAGGGATCCTTGAACTCTTTTGCTCTCAGATCAGTGGTATGTCCTCCCTACACGGTCAAAGGACGAAGTAAACTCATTTTCCTACGCGGTACAAAATGAACTTCAAATTGCGTGCTTTCCCGGAGCAGCGAAAGCAAACTGGACAGGCCTTCTGGCTCTTCTGTCCAGGGATCCTTGAACTTTTTTGCTCTCAGATCAGTGACATGTCCTCCCTACACGGTCAAAGGACAAAGTCGATTCATTCTTCCTACGCGGTACAGAATGAACTTCAAATTGCATGCTTTCCCGGAGCGGCGAAAGCAAACTGGGCAGGCCTTCTGGCTCTTCTGTCTAGGGATCCTTGAACTCTTTTGCTCTCAGATCAGTGGCATGTCCTCCCTACACGGTCAAAGTACAAATTCGATTCATTCTTCCTACGCGGTACAGAATGAACTTCAAATTGCATGCTTTCCCGGAGCGGCGAAAGCAAACTGGGCAGGCCTTCTGGCTCTTCTGCCCGGAAATCCTGGAGCTCTTTTGCTCTCAGATTCTGATGCGGTGGGTTTCTTTTCTCTTCTTCTTCTTTTTCTTCTTCTATTTCTTCTCGTTCTATCTTATCTCGTTCTTCTTCTTCTTCTTCTTCTTCTTCTTCTTCATCATCTTCTTTCTTCCTTCTTCTTCTTGTTCTTCTTTCTTTTATTTCTCTTTTTCTTCTTCTTCTTATTCTCTTTTGGCCTTCTTATCTTTGCCAAATCTTGATCTTCCGGTCTCTCCTCGAAAGATGACTGCTGACTTCCACTGGTCAGACTAAACATAGCACTTCTCGTAGTGCTTGTTCTCAAAACATTACCCCCTCCTCAAACTGGGTGCTAAATTATTCTCTTCGTCTTAATTCAACACGACGACTTCATCTCTTCTCAATAATGGGGGAAACGCATGCCCCCAAGTCCCTGAACTTTTCTCTTAAGTTCAATAAGGTCCAATTTCATCTTCTGAAGCAATCGAAACATTTCGACAAAAATTTGCTTCAAGTCCCTGAACTGTAGCATGTAGGAACTTATTACAATCTTCACCATAGCCACAGACAAACTGTCATTTGTATTCATGACATTGCATTCTAGACTTTATCCCGAAGCATTGGGAATATTTTTGTGTACAAAAAAGATTTAGGTTGCATCTTTTTAATTTCAAAATGAGATGCGTTTTCAAAAACGAAATTTTCTCTTTCACATTAGGGATATATCAAGTCAAATTAAATACCCCGAATATCAAGTGCACGAACGACACTACTATGGCTTACCAAGGATTGCCTCAAGCATTCTGTGTCTAGGAGACCTCGAAAGCTGAGCTGATGTCTGAAAATGTGACATACTCTCCGAGTTATTTTGGCTTTTAATCAATTAGATTTATCTTCTGTAGGCTTTGCCTTTATCAATTCTTTATAATTTTGGGGAAGTCAACTCATCACATTCTTTTGGCTCAAAATAAATGATGGAGCAAACAACAAAACCCCGAGCTACTCGGCATTGTCATGATTTGAAAATATTACCATCACTCATGTAGCTAAAGTGAATGGTGCATAGCAACCTTATTGGTCTTTTGCTACAGCGGAGTGCCCCAAAAATTCCACACTCATATCCGAAGATGCCTATTACCAGGCTTCGAACATTGGAGTGCTTTTGTTAGGCTTAATATTCTCTCTCTCTTGTCTTATCTCTCTTTTTTTCTCTTTTTTCATTTTTTTATTCTCTTTCTTTCTTTTTTCTTTTTTCTCTTTTCTTTTTCTTCTCTTTTTTCTTTCTCTTATTTCTTTCTTTTCTTTTTTTTTCTTTTTCTTTTATTCTTCTTTCTTTCTTTCTTTTCTTTTTTTCACTTAGCGTGGAAAATTTTTGGTCATTCCCCCGAAGGCCCTAATTCTATGTGTACTTATTTAGATGACCAAATTATCTTGGAGTGTAAGCCACATATTCATCATCTTCACAGCTTTCGATTTCCACGAAACAAAGGCGGCTCGAAGTCAACCTTTGGGGTCAAAGTCTATGTCCCTTATGCAATTGATATACGGGGACTCGATAGACAAATATATACACAAAATGAAGAGATAATTGAAACATAATGCATCCTTTCATTGAAACTAAAAATGCAGTCTTAGGCCCTTACAAAAAGATCTTTGCTACCTTCGGGCAAAGGGTAGCAAACTGGATTCCACACATCACTTCAAGGAAAAAAACTAGAATGCAATGAAATGAAAGCAAACAAACATGGATGCATAAACTCTTAACTAAGCTGGGCTGACCATCCATTCCACCCTTCAAACTTTTTCGAGGAACTCGACCTCCTTATTGTCCATTAATTCCTGAACCAACTGTTTGAATTCGGAACAACTCTGAATCTCGTGCCCCGCAGTCTGGTGGTACTCGCAAAATGATCCATGGCCATCGTATGCCCCACCCGAACCCTTCTCAATTAAGCCTGCTGCGCACAGTTGTTCGTACACCCAACTCAGAGGGGACTCGATTTCTGGCACCTCCATCCTCACCTTCTTCGTATCTACCACTTCGAGGGCATTCACGCCCTGACCTTCATGTTTTGGAAGTGGGTTGGTCGTCACATTGGGCTTCTCTAACTCGAGGACCCCGTTGTTAATCATGTTTTGCATGAGCTTCTTGAATGCTAAGCAATTTTCTATCGTGTGTCCCGGTACTCCGTCATGGTACTCACAGTGTGCCTTCTCATCGTACCACGAAGGGTAGGGTGGCTGGAAGGGGGGAACATGATACGGGCGAACCAGATCAGCCTCGTATAAGTGCTTGTACACCTCTTTGTACGGCATAGGTGGAGGGGTGAAGGTCATTCTCTCTCGTTCCTTCCTGGGAGCCCTATTCTCCCTTCGGTTTGAGCCTTGCGCATTCCTGATTGCGGCTTGAGGATGTGATATGGTATGGTTGAACCGATTCTGCCTCGTACAAGTCAGCGATGGATACTGGGATTGGGGTAGTATACATCTTTTCATCTTCTCTCTTAGGGGGTCTAGTCTCCCTCTTATTCGAGCTCTATCCTCTTCTGGATGTGATGTTGCCTCGTCTCCTTGAGTAGCCGCTCCTTGTGAGGACTTAGGGGTATTGGTAATAAAATCGGGAGAAAACGAGGGGTCTCCCTTATCCTGACTAGGGTTTCCAACAGCACCCTTTCCTTGCAGCGACTGAGATAATTCGTTCATCATATCTTTTTGGGACTTGATAATGGTGTCCCTCAACTCTTGCTTGGCTTGCTCTAATTGACCTCTCAAATCAGCTTCCAACTTAGCAAAACTCTCCTCCATTTGCTTCCTTTGGTGGCGAGTAAAGTGTGAGTGCGGAATCTTCGATAGTCACGAATGCTGCCATGACCCCGAACAATTAATTCCATGATTTAATGATGTAATGCATAATATTTCGTATGCAAAATGGAAGCATATGATTAAAGGCAAGAAATTAAAAACACAAAATCGAATGCAAGGAAATGTTGATTCGACAAACATCCTCATTAAACAACTTTCCACAACGGAGATCAAATCTTGTTACAATGAGGTAAGAAAATAGATACACAGGGTACGATTTTTTTCTTTTTTTCATCCCTTTCCTTTGAATTAGGGTCCCGAAAACTCCGTTGCTATGGACTCTTTCTCCCATTATGAAGGTTTTCAACTTTAGACTGTTCTCGAATCAACACCTCGTATGAGAATGCATAAATATGCAAAAATAAGCAAAACAAGATAAGAAGGCAATTGGGTTAGTATCAACAATAATGAATACTTGAATGAAACAAATCATGAGGAAACACATCAAAGCAAATTAACGATGCAAGACCTAATAGCATGAATTCTAATTCTACGGTTATCCGCATGGCTCTAATCGGGGTGGGCTTCTTAATTCTCACTCATGTGGGTTCAGTTCTAACAAGGGTACCCGAACCTATCTTATCACCTACTAAGGTGACAAAAGCCCCAATTCTGGCCCATTACAAGCTTGCGAATTGGTTTCGATTCGGGGGAAAGCACAACCTAGTGACGTGGAGGGCTGCTCACATGTCAAAGGCGTGGATTCCGGAAGTGAATTACCGACCCGTGGAGGGAGACTCACGTGGGTATGGGCGTTTCACTCCCACTTAAGGGACGAAGCTCGGGTATAGAGCCTAATGCGTGATGCAACACATGTCGGTGATTCCTTTAAAATTAAATGAAAAATTAATTCAAAACCACCAATTATCGAAGCTCGTATAATTCAAGTTCTATTTTCGAGGAAGAACCATCTCGCTAAAGTCAAATCAAATTTCAAAAATTTCCATCATTAAAAGCAACAATTATTTTCTTGGCCTAACTCTCTTTTTGTTTTGAAAAACAAAATTTGTCCCCAGCGGAGTCGTCAAGCTGTAACGGGGTTTTTTTCTTCTCGCTACTTTTGAAAAACATTCATTTTGATTTGAAAAGGGGAGATTTAAAAGTTAATTCGGGTTTCGAGAAAACAACCTTTTAAGAAAATCTTTTTTCTCTTTTTGGAGTCGCCACCGGCCACTATGGTAGGCTAGACACCGTAAAAACTAAACCAGAGATTCTTTTGGAAGGGTTCGGGAGTTGGTTACGTGTGGGGAAGGGTTAGCACCCCCATCAGGCCCGGAAATCGGTACCAAAACAATTGTTGCTTTTAACTGATGGAAATTATCTGAATTTAAAAAAGCTTTAATTAGTGATTCTAAATTGAAAATCGGACTTTAATTATACGAGCTTTGCAAATTGGTGGTATCGAATTAATTCTTCTTTTAATTAAAAAGGATGACGGTACACCGGACCAAAGACTAAACCGACATCATATAAGACTGACTGTCGTGATAGTTTAGGGTTCGGATTCCGTACGTCACCTTTATGCATGATGCAAGCAGTTAAAGAATGATGGCATGGTCTTGCCCGTTTTAATTACGGATTTACCTTTAGACGATTCGAATTAATCCGAATATTCGGGGGACATCCAATGAGTTAGGCTAGTTGACTCGAATACGTGAATTAATAGGTATCTCCGTTTTATAATTAAAAATTAATTAAAATGCTAAAAGTCACATGAATGACAATAAAAATGCATGTCACAAATATATTCGAACGACATTAAAAAAGCATACAACAAATATATATTCGAAACACGTAAGAAAACATAGACATACAACATGCATAAAATTAAATGCTAAATATAAAAACATGTGACCACATGACAACATGGCAAAACATATATATTCGATACAAACGTGTATTAAAAAGGTAAAATGCACAAATGACAACATACAACATAACTAAAATAAAATGCAAGGCTGGCAAATTAAAATGCTCCAAGTCAGAGCCCCAAAACTGTAATAAAACCATTTTAAAAACAAATCAAAACACGGAAAGGGGACTTAATTAAAAAACGCGGGAAGCTATAGGGACTAAAAAGGTAAATAGCCCATTCGGAAATCATTTCAAACCAGATTGGGGACGAAATTAAAAAAGCCCGAAAAAATGCGAGGGACCGCGGGCGGAGTTTAAGGATGCGGAGACCCTTACCTGCGTGATTACAAAAACACGGAGGGACTTAAAACCAATTAATCCTTTTTTAAAACCCCAAACCTCTATAAAACCGGGGTAAAAACATTTTGAACCCCTTTTTTCAATTTTTAACCCTAATCAGATAACCTAGCCTCCCCCTCTTCTCTCGGTTCACTCCGGCGCCGCAAAGGGATTCCGGTCGCCGTTGCCGGCGCCGGAACCCTAAAAAAACCTCTTTTTTTCCACCTCTTTGAAACCCAAAAATCCTAAAAAGCCTTCAGTTACGAAATCGAGAACCCAAAAAATCTTTTATCCCTTTTATTTTGTCAATCGAAACCAAGAAAAGTTTAAAAAAGGAGAAAAACGACCTCTTTGTGGTTGTCGACCCCTCAGACTCACCATGCACGGCCGTCAAACGGCTGGGAGGATTATCGTCGATCAAGGGAAGCCAAACGACGCAAAGGTAAAATAAGAGAAGAAACTCTAACTTTCTATTTTTTTATTTCGAGATGAAAACTGAGAAGGGAGACAATGATACCTCTGAAACTGAGTTTTTCTTGTATTACAGGAATGCTTCGATTACAATCTCTCTCTTGAAAAAACCTCTCTCTCAAAAACAACTCTCTCAATGGAATGTTGATTCCGGCTTTATATAAGCCCAGAATATTACATATTTTCCCCTTTTCTAAATACATGATATTGCTAGAAATTGTTGGGTTGTTTGTTTGTATTCATGCGTTGTGATTCTGTTGCAATTTGTCTCTGAAATCTCTGAATTTCGGTTGCATTTTTGCCTCTGACATTTGTGTTTTTGTTGCATGCGAGGCTGGGACGTGGCCGAACGACGCGACGTGATCCTAGCCGTCACAGAGGGATCTGGACGGTGAATCACACGGGCGCGTGGGAGTTGAGGAGACGCGGACGCGCGGGCGCGTAGAGGCTCCAGAAGCTTCTCCGCGTTGATCTCGGCCGTCCGATGCACTCCTGATCCAACGGTCCTGAGGGGTGCGGCGCGAGGGCTTCAACAGAGGCCTCTAGGGTTTCCTTCTGAGGGGTAATCTGAACCGTCAGATCTAGATCAGATCTGACGGTAGGGGATGTGGCGGCTGCAAGACAAAGATGGGCAGAATAGATTAGGGTTTTTAGACTTAGGGCTTTTATTATTTGGGCCCCAAACAGGCCTTGTATATTTATTTATTTTTGGTTTTTTCCATAATTCTGTAAGTGGACTTTAACATTTTGGGCTTTATTTATTTAATATATGTTGGGCTTGTTTATTTAATGTTTTTGTTTTTTCAGATTTGATTAATAATAATAATAATAATAATAATAATAATAATAATAAATATGATAATAATAATAACAATAAGAAATAATACGATAGATAATGATAATAATAGTATGGTAATAATAATGGATAATAATATAGATAGTAATTATGATAATATATAGGTATATAACATTATTATATATATACTGTTTTTTCCTTTTTTCCCCTTTTTTATTAGTTCTTATTATTAAAGCCCATTACTAAAAAGAAAAGAAAACGGGTTTAACACCCCGGACAAAGTTAGTGATTACAGATTTTAATCTTCCTTTGATTCTTAATCAATTCCTCATCAAATCCACTTGATTTCTACATTGAATTTTCAAGAAAACTTGCCCAAATCAAGGAGAAATCATCCATTAGAGGTAAGCTTCGTCCTTCTCCTCTAATGATCAGTTCTTTACTGAAATTCCCAAGTTATCAATCCTTTGTTAATGATTTTTAAGTGGTTTTAATGTTAGAAACAAGAAATTGTCTTAAAACTCAAGATTTTGGAAGAGATCTTGGAAATTTTCGTGGTGAATGATTGGGCTCGGTTTTGAGATGGTTTTCTAATGTATTTTGGATGTTAATTGATGTTACAAATGAGGTTTTATCAATAAAATCCCGAATAGGATTTTTTTCCTAAGTTTTGCTTGTAAGAATGATTTTTTTGGGGTGATTTTGGTGTTCTGTCATAGCTGGAGGTATAAGGACGAGTTTGTGGTGGTTTTTTATGTTAATTGATGTTTAGAAATGATTAGAAGTAATGGATCTTGGTTGGGTTTTGTTTTGGAAGAGTTTGGAGGTGATTTCGGTTGTGTTTGGTAGTCGAAATGTGGTTTTTGGGTAGAGCAGCGAGATTAGGTGTGTGGCTGATGATTTCAATGCACGATGATGCATTACTCCTCTGCTCTTATGTGTTTAAAATAGGGGAGACATCTTCGGACGCCTTTGGAGTTGATCCGGAAACTTAGATAGCGTTTCAGCGAACAAGCGAAACATAATCGGTGAGTGCCTATGGTTTTAGAAGTCCTTGAGGGACAAAGAATCAAGGCTTGGGGATTTAGGAAAGGTTTGAAACACCTTCCTAAGTCCAGAAGTAAGTATTGGCTAGATTGCTCTCATAGATGTGGTGATTGCCCCTAAAAATGCTTTTACATGCTCATGGTTTGAGATTGATAAATTCCTACTGTTTTATGCATATTTTATTGCATGAGATGATGCTTGAAATGATTTCATGAAGTGACATGTTGCATGGTTGAGATTTGAGCTTTTGTTTAAAGCAGGGCAAATGTTATAGTTTTGAAATGAGATGAGAATGTTTAAGAATTGTTGCATGAAAAAAAGTAGGTGAGATGATGTTTTAACATAATATATTGGCATAGATGTTGAGATACTTACCGGATATAATTGATCGATCAATAGGAAGAGAGTGCACTATAAACTAAAAATTCGTACGTGCTCTTTGGTTAAGCCAAAGGGAGAGAACCGATAATGGGCATTCCATCGGGTAAGACTTGGTGAAATACCCAAGCTTTGTGGCGATGAGAGATTCTACCATGTAAGTACGGTGATGTGAGGTTCCACCAGAAATTGTGTTGCTAGACGAGTGAGTACGGTGATGGTAGATGCCACCGGAAGTGTCTAGTGAGATGTTCGCATATCCGAGTAATAATGAGAAGTGAAATGCCAATATAATATATGAAAATGCTTTTGATTCACATGTACATTTGATGAAATGATTTATGCTATGAGAAATGCATATGAGATTTGTATATGAAATGCTTTGGTGTTACAAGCATGAGTATGGCTTTGCCATGAGTTTTTCATTGGTTTAAATGCATGAGATAGAATGAAGGTAAATGTGTTTTCAATGAGAAGTTGCTTTGAAAGGTTTTCAAGCATGAGATGGAATGAGCATGTTGTTAAAAAGCTTTTGAGAAAGTGTTTTCAAGATATGCATTATTGAGTTGGTTTTCTTTAGAGCATGCCTCACTAAGCTTTAGTGCTTACGCTCTCTTTTACCAATAATGCAAATAATTGAGGTGTTTCCGGGCATCAAAGAGGATAAGATCATCCAAGGAAGTACAAGCTCATGTATGGTGAAGTTTTCACACACTTTAGTTTTGATATAATGGCAATGGGAAACCAAGGTTGTATTTGGGAGATAAGTTTGAACTCCCTAAGGTTGTGGCATGTTAATGTTGGCATGTTTGGGTTGTAATTGGCCTTAAATGTTTTGTTTGAGGCTGGATTGCTTATATTGGTTTTGTGACTAGGGAGTATGCCTCTAGACTATGTGAATTTGTGTTTGATGTTATGTTCGTGTTAGAATGTCCTAAATATGTTCCTTATGCGTTAAATGGTTTGTTGGTATGATTTGGGAGTCTTTGAGGCATGTTTGATTAGGCTAAAGGATGAAAAACCAACAATAGCTGTTGTTTCTGGGCAAGGTGTATCGAAACACCCTCTAGTGTTTCGAAACGGGGGCCTGAAATGGTCTTTGTGTTTCGAAACGACTGAGGCAATTTCGAAATAGTTTGGCTACTGGAATGCCATGTTTCAATACTGGTCTTGGAACATACCCGCGTACCGAACGGTCAACACCATTTCGATATATACGTTTCGGTACGGTGGGTAGGTGCTCCGATACGGGTGACCGTTGGACACATATTTGAATTGCTTTAAGTCTTCATGCTTTACAATTTAGTCCTAAATGTTGTGATTGCAATTGCTTGAGCTTGGGATGTCTTTTTAAGCTGAATTTTGGCAGAGAAGCATGTAACATGATTAATTTCATACTGGTAACCTTAAAATCAATGAAGTCCCTCTAATTTACAAAAATTACAATTTGGTCCCTAATCTTGTATAAAGTGCAATTGAGTCCCTAAATGATATTCGATCGTTGTGCCTTTCTCATTCATGTTTCGTGAATACTCACTTAGGTTTAATATGTATTTAGACAAGATTAAAATGAAAAAAGGGTCGTTAATTAAGGTTGCCTTTCAGGTTGACTTTGGTTTTCCCCGTGTAATCTTCGTAGTTCGGGTCAAGCGTCTAGGCCGGGCTAAGGGGGTTACACACATCTTTATTTGATTGTATCCAGAAAATCCATCCATGAATGAGAAAAGGGAATGGTCAGTTGTATTCTCTACCAAGGTGTCAATATGTGGGAGCGAAAAATTGTCTTTGGGTCTTGCTCTATTAAGATCCCTATAGTCGATGCACATTCTTACTTTTCCATCCTTCTTAGGCACTAGGACAATGTTTGCTGTAACCCCCTTAGCCCGACCTAGACGGTTAACCCGAACTACAAAGGTTACACGAGGAAAACCAAAGTCAACCTTGATTCGCGACCCTTTTTTTCTTTTTAGTCTTGTCTAGATGCTTGTTAACCCTAAGTGAGTACTCACAAGATACGATAGAGAAAGGCACAGCGATTGGGTAACATATAGGGACTCAATTGAACAATATACAAATTTGGGGACCAAATCGTAATTTCTGTAAATTAGAAGGTCCTTATTGGTTTTTAAAGTTACCAATATGAAACTAGTCATGTTACATGCTTCTCTGCCAAACTTCATCTTAATTGGACATTTCAAACTCAGACAATTGCAAGCTCAACATTTAGGACTAAAATGTAAAACATGCAAACTTCAGAACAATTCAAATCTGTGAACAACGGACACCTGTTTCGAAACACCTACCTTCCGTATGGAAACGCTAGAGCAAGACACTCTTCCGTTTTGAAACTTGTTCCGAAACACGGCACTCCAGATGCCAAAACGTTTCGAAACAGCCTCCAATCGTTTCGAAACACGAAGGCCATTATAGGGCCCCATTTCGAAACACCAGAGGGTGTTTCAATACAGTTTTCCCAGAAACTGCAGCAAGGACTGGTTTTTCACCCAAAAACCCATTCAAACTCATCCCAAGAACTCTCTAATTATACCAACAAGCTGACATACATACAAGGTACATATTTGGAACACACAAACACAATCTTAGCATCAAACATGAAATCTCATTAGTCTAGAGGCAATCGTCCTAATTTTAAAAACTCAAATAGGCAAACCAACCCCAAAAACAAGCAATAAGACATTTACAATCCAACAAGCCAAAACAACCATGCCATAACCTTAGGGAGTTCAACACATCTCCCAAATACAAACCTGGTTTCCCATTGCCAATTTATCAAAACTAAAGTGTATGAAAACTTCACCATACATGAGCTTGGACTTCCTTGGATGAACTTAGCTTCCTTGATGCCAGAAAACACCTCAATTATCTGCATTATTGGTAAAAGAGAGCGTAAGCACAAATGCTTAGTGAGGCATGCTCTAAAGAAAACCAACACAATAATGCACATTTAGAAAACACTTTCATCAAAGCTTTTAAACCACATGCTCATCTCTTTCTCATGCTTGGAAAACTTTCAAAGCAATACTCATTGAAACCACATGTACCTTCATTTTATCTCATGCGTTAAAACCAATGCAAAACTCATGGCAAGGCCATACACATGCTTGTATTGTCAAAGCATTTCTAAACAAATCCCATACGCATAACTCATAGCATAAATCATTTCATCAAAGGTACATGTGTAACAAAATCCATTTCATCATTTGTATTGGCATTTAACATCTCATTAATACTCGAATATGCGGACACATTTCTACACTAGACTCTTCCGGTGGAATCTCGCTTCACCGTACTCACTTGTCTAGCAACATAGCTTCCAGTGGAATCTCTCTTCACCGTACTCACATGGCGGAATCTCTCATCGCCACAAAGCTTGGGTATTTCACCAAGTCCTACCCGATGGAATGCCCATCATCGGAATATCTCCCTTTGGCTTAACCAAAGAGCACGTACGAATTTTTATTTTATAGTGCACTCTCATCCTATTGATCGATCAATTATATCCGGTAAGTTTCTCAACATCTATGCCAATGTAATGTGTTAAAACATCACCACACCTATTGTTTTTCATGCAACGTAACTCAAAGGTTTTCTCATCACATTTCAAAACATAAATCATACTTTGTTTCAAACCAAAGCTCAAATCTACTCAATGCAACATGCCATCTCATGACATCTCTACAAGCATAATCTCATGCTCTAAAACATGCATAAAAACAATAGGAACTTATCAATCTCAAACCATGAGCATGTAAAAACATTATAGGGGCAAACACCACTATAGAGAGACCAAATCAAACCATACTTACTTCCGGATTTAGGAAGGTGTTTCAAACCTCTCCTAAATCCCCAAACATTGTATTTTTGTCCTCATGGACTTCTAACCCAATCGCACTCACCGATTTCGTTTCCCTTGCTTGCCGAAACGCCAATTAAGCTTTCGGATCAACTCCAAAAGTGTCTGAAGATGTCTCCCCTGTTTTAAACACATAAAAACAGAGGATTAATGCATCATCATGCATTGAAATCTTCTTCCAACACTCCAAAACTCGCTGCTCTACCTAAACCCATCATTTCGGCTACCAAACACAACCGAAATCACCTCCAAACTCTTCCAAAACATAACCCAGCCAAGATCCATCACTTCTAAACATCAATTATCATCAAAAAGAACCCTAAACTCGTCCTTATACCTCCAGCTATAACAGAACACCAAAAACACCCCAAAAACCACCATTTTCACAAGCAAAAACTTAGGAGAAACAACCTATTCGGGATTGGATTGATAAAATCTCATTTCTAACATCATTTAACATCCAAAATACATTAGATAACCATCTCAAAATAGATCCCAATCAATTACTACGAAAATCTTCAAGATCTCTTTCAAAATCTTGAGTTTTAAGCCAAAATCTTGTTTCTAAAATTAAAACCATTCATAAATCTTTAATAAAGGATTGACAACTTGGGAATTTCAGTAAAGAACTGAGTATTTAGAGGAGAAGAACAATCTTACCTCTAAAAGATGTTTTCTCCTTGATTTGGGCAAATTTCCATGAAAACACAATGTAGAAATTAATGGATTTGTTGCAAGATTGATTAGGAATCAACGAGTGATGGAAATCTCATCAATTGAAGTAAAAATCAAACTGAATTTTGCTGGAGAAAAAGTGTTTGGTTGATAGGATTTTGAGAGAAAATTAGAGAAAAGTAGTTATGAAAGTTAAAAGTAGTTTATCATCCTTCTTTTATTTAATTAAATCATTAATTAAATTACCCAAATTAAGGAAAAATCTGATGAAAACATTTTTGGTAAATTATCTCCTTAAAGATTCAAAGTTTCAATCCTTTACAAAATAGTCACTACTAAACTTTGCAAAAATCGCAATTTGGTCACTACACCGAAATGTAGTATTTCCAAACCTTATTTTGTAAAATTGATTTCACCACTCTCTTATATATATTAAATAAGGATTTTTAGATATTTTTCTATATTTTTAAAGCATCTCGAACTAGGCTTTCCCTAAAACTCCCTTTTATATTCGAACCGTTTCTCAGACCGGTCCGGTTCAGACTCTAAACTTCTATGCCCAAAATTGGGGTGTTACAACTCTCCCCCTCTTAAGAAATTTTGTCCTCGAAATTTACCTGGAGGAAAAAGATAAGGAAACTGCTTCTTCATGTCATCTTTCCTTTCCCACGTGGCTTCCTCAACACCACTATGTCTCCACAACACCTTAACCAACTCAATGGTCTTACCTCGAAGAACTTTACTGTCCGAATCCAGAATCTCAACCGGCTCCTCATCATAGGTCAAATATGGATTCAACTCAACTTCCTCCACAGGCATAAAATGTGAAGGATCCGATCTATACCTCTGAAGCATAGAGACATGAAACACATCATGTATCTTTTCCAACTCTTGTGGTAGCCTCAGCTTATAAGCAACAAGACCCACACGTTCAATCACCTCGTATGGTCAAATATACCTTGGGCTCAACTTACCCTTCCGGCCAAATCTCATCACCTTCTTCCAAGGTGAAACCTTCAAGAACACACGGTCACCCACCGCAAACTCAATCTCCTTACGCTTCAAATCCGCGTAAGACTTCTGTCGATCAGAAGCTGCCTTCAATCGCTCACAAATGAGCTTCACCTTCTCGGTGGTTCCCTTCAACAAAGCCGGCATTGAGACCAACTTCTGACCTGTTTCAGCCCAGCAAAGAGGAGTTCTGCACTTCCTTCCATACAAGGCTTCATAAGGTGACATTTGAATACTTGCCTGGTAGTTATTATTATAAGCAAACTCCACTAAAGGCAAATGCTTCTCCCAAGAGCCTTGAAACTCAATCACGCAGCACCTCAACATATCCTCAAGCACTTGGATAACACGCTCAGACTGTCCTTCCGACTGTGGATGATAAGACGTACTGAAATTTGGCCGCGTACCCAACGTTTGATGCAAACACTCCCAAAAATGCGATGTGAACCTCGGATCTCTATCCAACACTATAGATTTTGGTACCCCATGCAGACGCACAATCTCAACAATGTACAACTCTGCAAGCTTATCCAAGGTATACGTGGTATGCACAGGTAAGAAATGTGCACACTTCGTAAGGCGATCCACAATCACCCACACCGAATTCTTCTTCTATGGCGACAAAGGCAAACCAGACACAAATCCATGGTGATCCTTTCCCACTTCCATTCAGGTATCCTCAACGGTTGCAACAACCCTGAAGGAAACTGATGCTCAGCTTTAACCTGCTGACAAACCATGCACTTACTCACATATTCCGCAACATCTTTCTTCAAACCCACCCAATAGTACTCATCCCTCAGATCACGATACATCTTTGTACTACCAAGGTGCATAGCAGAAGGACTACTATGAGCTTCGGTCAGAATAGTACGCCTCAACTCCACATCATTCGGCACTACTATCTATCTTCCGAAACATAGAACTCCATCATCATTAAAACAGAAATCTGATGGTCTACCCTCAGCAATATCCTGAACATGTGGCACCAAAGAATCATCCAACAACTGCGTATCCTTTATCAACTGAACCAGAGATGGTTTCACTTGCAATTCAGCCCCAAGACCTCCATCTCGCGAAATACTCAAGCTAGCAAACATCGCCCTTAACTCTACCGCCACCTTCCTGCTCAAAGCATCCGCCACAACATTAGCTTTTCCTGGATGGTACTCGATCGTTAGATCGTAATCTTTAAGCAACTCCACCCAACATCGTTGCCTAAGATTTAACTCCTTCTGAGACATCAAATACTTCAAACTCTTGTGATCCGTGTACACAGTACACTTCTCACCATAAAGATAATGTCTCCAGATCTTCAAAGCAAAAACCACCGCAGATAATTCAATATCATGCGTAGGGTAATTGCGCTCATGCACTTTCAACTGCCGCGATGCATAAGCCACCACATTACCCTCTTGCATTAGCACACACCCTAAACCAACGTACGATGCGTCACTATACACCACAAATTCCTTCCCTGATTCAGGTTGAACCAGGATAGGAGCTTGCGTCAAAGCTGCCTTAAGCTTCTCAAAAGCTTGTTGTCTTGCTTCTGTCCACTCATACTTAACATCTTTTTGCAACAACTTCGTCAAAGGGGCGGCAATCTTTGAAAATCCATCCACAAACCTCCGGTAATATCCTGCCAACCCAAGGAAACTACGGACTTCATGAACGGACTTAGGAGGCTTCCAATTCATCACTGCCTCAACCTTCTAAGGATCAACACGAATCCCTTCAGCCGAAACCACATGACCAAGGAACACAACTTCCTTCAACCAAAACTCGCACTTGCTCAACTTAGCATAAAGCTGATTTTCCAGAAGTGCTTGCAAGACAACCCTCAAATGACCTTCATGCTCCTACTCAGTACGAGAGTACACAAGGATATCGTCAATGAACACCACAACAAATTTGTCCAAGTATTCATGGAACACTCTATTCATCATGTCCATAAAAGTTGTAGGAGCATTCGTCAAGCCAAACGAAATTACAAGAACTCTTAATGCCCATACCTCGTTCTAAAGGTTGTTTTTGAAACATCCACATCATTCACCTTAAGCTGATAGTATCTTGACCTTAAGTCAATCTTGGAGAACACAGCCGCTCCCCGAAACTGATCAAAAAGATCATCAATCCTCGGCAAAGGATACCTATTCTTGATAGTCAACTTGTTCAGCTGACGATAATCAATGCACATTCTCATAGTGCCATCCTTCTTCTTCACAAACAAGACCGGTGCACCCCAAGGTGACACACTAGGCCGAATGAAGCCACGGTCAAGCAACTCTTGAAGCTGCGTCTTCAATTCCTTTAGCTCCGTAGGTGCCATGCGGTAGGGAGCAATGGACACCAGAGTTGTGTTTTCATACAGCTCAATTCCAAACTCCACCTCTCGACTAGGTGGCAATCCAGGTAACTCCTCCGGGAACACTCCAGGGAACTCTCGTACAGTTTTGATATCTTGAACGCGCAACTCCTTTGAACTAGGATTCATCACAAAGGCCAGGTAAGCCTCGCAACCTTGCCTCAGCATTCGACTCGCTTCCAATGTAGACACCACATTGGCAAGGAACTTCACATTCTCACCTACCACCACCACTTCATAATCATCCGCAAGTTTCAGCGAAACTCGCTTGCTCTCAAAATCCACTACAGTTGGATGCTCGACAAGCCAATCCATACCAAGGATCACATCAAAGCCATAAAATGGTAATTCCATGAGATCAACAAGAAAGACATGATCCCGCACTTTCAAAGGACATCTCCTAAACAACTTCTGTGTTACAACCGTCTCACCAAAGGAACTAGTCACACGCATACCAACATCCAAAGACTCAACAGGTAAACCAAGCATTTGAGCATGTTCACGCAATATGTACGAGTGTGTAGATCCAGAATCAATCAAAGAAAGTAATGATAAGGATTGCAAAGTGAATGTACCTGTGATCACATCCGTATCATTCCTTCCCCCACGATGGGCATACACTCGAGCCTGACCGCCACCCTCAGGTTGAACAGCCACAACATGAGCTACGTTCCTACCACCATCATCTCTGCGCTGAAAATTACCACGGCCGCGCCCACGACCTCTTTGTGGCTCAACTGCTCTCACCGGAGCATGTCCCTCTCTCAGAGGCTGAGGACAATCCTTCTTCAAATGTCCACGGTTCCCACACTTCCAGCATGTCCCAAGGTTACCCCAACACTCACCACCATGTCGTCTACCACAACGGTTACACTCAGGTGTCCTCATAACAGCATTAGGTCCTTGCTGACCTCTCCCAGGGTTACCACCCCTACGCCTAGCATCATAATGTGGCCTCCGATCCTTATGCCTCTTGTTGCGATCTCTACCATAATCGCGTTCAGCCGCTCGCTTTCCGGAGCTAGATCCACCTGATCGACCAACCAAACCAAGGTTTGACTCAATGTCCTTGGCTCTAGTGACCAAGACATCGAAAACTGTATAATCAGCCGCAAGCATAAAAGTCTTCACATCCGTTACCAAACTATAACAGAATCGTTCACACCTCTCCCGCTCATTAGGGATGAGCTCAGGTGCATTTTGACTAAGGCGGACAAACTGAATTTCATACTCAGCTACAGACATGCTACCTTGCATAAGAGACATAAATTCTCTTTTCTTCTCATCTAGGTAACGCACACCCAGATACTTCCGCTTGAACGCATTCAGGAAGAACGTCCAAGTCACCTCATCATCCTCCATCCCAGATATAGTGGTCGTCCACCATGTATACGCATCACCATGCAGTAGTGATACAACACAACCCAACTTCTGCACATTACTGCAGTTCATCTGTCCCAAAATCCTCTTGGTGCTCTCCAACCAAGACTCAGATCCTTCCAGAGATAAACCTCTGAACTCAGTCCCTTCTAGACCGCGAAGACGTTCCAAAGGCAACCTCCCATTGGCATAATCCTGATGCGCAGCTCCATGAGCTCCAGCTATTGCTGCCTAGAAAGCTCCAGCAATAGCCTGAATCAACATGGTCATATCAGGAGCAGCTTGCCCCTGCACACCCTCGGGTCCAGCAACCCCAGCACCAGCACCATCATTACCAGCTCCAGCATCACCACCACCGGGTGGTCCACCACCAGGAGGAGGAGGTAGATTCTCAGCATTCTTCTCATTCTCATTTTGAGCCATAGCTCTTGTATTTATCATCATCTCTCTACGTGCCCATTAAATGGAAAACAATGCACTGAACAAAAATGCAATAACACAATTAGGCACAATAAGGTAAGTAATCCAAGTACTCAAGCTCTTTTTCAAAAACAATTCCCCTTCATTAGTTTTGATATGGCAATGGCATCCCCTAACACACTCCAACATGGCATAATATCACAAACACATCACAATTGAAATCATACATCACTAATCACACAACATTCTTTCACCCAAAAAGCACATCATGCAATTACACATACATCATCCACATAACAAACCCCAATTATACGAGAACCAATCTCTGATACCACCAAATGTAACCCCCTTAGCCCGGGCTAGACGGTTGACCCGAACTACGAAGGTTACATGGGGAAAACCAAAGTCAACCCGGAAGTCAACCTTGATTCACGACCCTTTTTTTTCTTTTTAGTCTTGTCTAGATGCTTGTTAACTCTAAGTGAGTACTCACGAGATACGATAGAGAAAGGCACAGCGATTGGGTAATATATAGGGACTCAATTGCATAATATACAAATTTGGGACCAAATCGTAATTTTTGTAAATTAGAAGGTCCTTATTGGTTTTAAAGTTACCAATATGAAATTACTCATGTTAAATGCTTCTCTGCCAAATTTCATCTTAATTGGACATCTCAAACTCAGACAATTACAATCTCAACATTTAGGACTAAAATGTAAACATGAAAACTTCATAACAATTCAAATCTGTGACCAACGGTCACCTGTTTCGAAACACCTACATGTTGTATCGAAACGCTAGAGCAAGACACTCTTCCGTTTCGAAACTTGTTCCGAAACACGGCACTCCAGTAGCCAAAACGTTTCGAAACAGCCTCCAATCGTTTCGAAACACGAAGGACATTATAGGCCCCCGTTTCGAAACACCAGAGGGTGTTTCGATACGGTTTCCCCATAAACTGCAGCAAGGACTGGTTTTTCACCCAAAAACCCATTCAAACTCATCCCAAGAACTCTATAATTATACCAACAAGCCAACATACATACAAGGTACATATTTGGAACACACAAACACAATCTTAGCATCAAACATGAAATCTCATTAGTCTAGAGGCATGCTTCCTAATTTTAAAAACTCAAATAGGCAAACCAACCCCAAAAACAAGAAATAAGACCATTTACAATCCAACAAGCCAAAACAACCATGCCACAACCTTAGGGAGTTCAACACATCTCCCAAATACAAACTTGGTTTCCCATTGCCAATTTATCAAAACTAAAGTGTATGAAAATTTCACCATATATGAGCTTGGACTTCCTTGGATGAACTTAGCTTCCTTGATGCCAGAAAACACCTCAATTATCTGCATTATTGGTAAAAGAGAGCGTAAGCACAAATGCTTAGTGAAGCATGCTCTAAAGAAAACCAACACAATAATGCACATTTAGAAAACACTTTCATCAAAGCTTTTAAACCACATGCTCATCTCTTTCTCATGCTTGGAAAACTTTCAAAGCAATACTCATTAAAATCACATGTACCTTCATTCTATCTCATGCATTAAAACCAATGCAAAACTCATGGCAAGGCCATACACATGCTTGTATTGTCAAAGCATTTCTAAACAAATATCATATGCATAACTCAAAGCATAAATCATTTCATCAAAGGTACATGTGTAACAAAATCCATTTCATCATTTATATTGACATTTAACATCTCATTAATACTCGGATATGCGGACACATTTCTACACTAGACTCTTCCGATGGAATCTCGCTTCACCGTACTCACTTGTCTAGCAACATAGCTTCCGGTGGAATCTCTCATCACCGTACTCACATGGCGGAATCTCTCATCGCCACAAAGCTTGGGTATTTCACCAAGTCCTACTTGATGGAATGCCCATCATCGGAATATCTCCCTTTGGCTTAACCAAAGAGCACGTACGGATTTTTAGTTTATAGTGCACTCGCATCCTATTGATCGATCAATTATATCCGGTAAGTTTCTCAACATCTATGCCAATATAATGTGTTAAAACATCACCACACCTACTGTTTTTATGCAACGTAACTCAAAGGTTTCTCATCACATTTCAAAACATAAATCATACTTTGCTTCAAACCAAAGCTCAAATCTACTCAATGAAACATGCCATCTCATGACATCTCTACAAGCATAATCTCATGCTCTAAAACATGCATAAAAACAGTAGGAGCTTCAATCTCAAACCATGAGCATGTAAAAACATTATAGGGGCAAACACCACTTTAGAGAGACCAAATCAAACCATACTTACTTCCAGATTTAGGAAGGTGTTTCAAACCTCTCCTAAATCCCCAAACCTTGTATTTTTGTCCTCATGGACTTCTAACCCAATCGCACTCACTGATTTCGTTTTGCTTGTTTGCCGAAACACCAATTAAGTTTCCGGATCAACTCCAAAAGTGTCCGAATATGTCTCCCCTATTTTAAACACATAAAAGTAGAGTATTAATGCATCATCATGCATTGAAATCTTCAGCCAACACTCCAAAACTCGTTGCTCTACCTAAACCCAACATTTCGGCTACCAAACACAACCGAAATCACCTCCAAACTCTTCCAAAACATAACACAGCCAAGATCCATCACTTCTAAACATCAATTATCATAAAAAACAACCCTAAACTCGTCATTATACCTCCAGCTATAACAGAACACCAAAAACACCCCAAAAACCACCATTTTTACAAGCAAAAACTTAGGAGAAACAACCTATTCGGGATTGGATTGATAAAACCTCATTTCTAACATCATTTAACATCCAAAATACATTAGATAACCATCTCAAAACAGATCCCAATCAATTACTACGAAAATCTTCAAGATCTCTTCCAAAATCTTGAGTTTTAAGCCAAAATCTTGTTTCTAACATTAAAACCATTCATAAATCTTTAATAAAGGATTGACAACTTGGGAATTTCAATAAAGAACTGAGTATTTAGAGGAGAAGAACAATCTTACCTCTAAAAGATGATTTCTCCTTGATTTGGGCAAATTTCCATGAAAACACAATGTAGAAATCAATGGATTTGTTGCAAGATTGATTAGGAATCAACGAGTGATGGAAATCTCATCAATTGAAGTAAAAATCAAAGTGAATTTTGCTGGAGAAAAAGTGTTTGGTTGATAGGATTTTTAGAGAAAATGGAATGAGAGAAAATTAGAGAAAAGTAGTTATGAAAGTCAAAAGTAGTTTATCATCCTTCTTTTATTTAATTAAATCATTAATTAAATTGCCCAAATTAAGGAAAAATCTGATGAAAACATTTTTGGTAAATTATCTCCTTAAAGATTCAAAGTTTCAATCCTTTACAAAATAGTCACTACTAAACTTTACAAAAATCGCAATTTGGTCACTACACCGAAATCTAGTATTTCCAAACCTTATTTTGTAAAATTGATTTCACCACTCTCTTATATATATTAAATGAGGATTTTTAGATATTTTTCTATATTTTTAAAGCATCCCGAACTAGGCTTTCCCTAAAACTCCCTTTTATATTCGAACTGTTTCTCAGACCGGTCCGGTTCAGAATCTAAACTTCTAATCCCAAAATTGGGGTGTTACATTTGCCACCCATTCTAGATACTTAGCTACCTCGAGGAATATTGCATTGTATTATTTCTTAACCTCATCTCTGATTTTCAAAAGTGTATCAGCCTTCATTCTTTTGAGCTTTTGCTTTATTGGTTCCCATCCTTCCCTTATAGAAAGCCTATGCATGGCAATATCTGTATCAAGACCAGGCATATCCTGATATGACCAGGAAAAGATGTCCTTATATTCTTCTAGAAGCTCAATCGAACATTATCGTGTCTTAACTGAGATGGTGGTACCGATCTTTACTCCATGCTTCTCTTCTTTGGTTCCAAGATTCAAAACCTCTAACTCTTCTTTGTGGGGCGGAATTTTCTTTTCCTCTCCCTCTACCATTCTAAGCATACCGTCAAGCAATTCATACTCTTCTTCATCATTAATACTCCCAACTTCCTCTAAACATAGTGGTAACTCGAAATTGAATTCGAAATCTGACTCGGAGTCGTTTGGACCATTGATATCTAAAAACCTACAAATAAAAGAGACAAAAATATATACCAAGAAAGAGTGAATGAATGAATGAAATGATATGATTTGTTATGTTTTTTAAAGTTTTTTTTTGTTTTTGGTTTTGCGTTGCGAAAGAAAGTTTGCCACACGATATTATTGGGAAATATGCACCCTTTATTGAAATCTGAATCATGGTTTTGACATAGACCTTTTTTATATAAGATCCCTAATTACCCTAGGGCCTAAGGGTAAAAGAGATGGTTTTGAGAATTACTCTGAGGCAGTCTTAAAAACTTCAGGAACTATATCAGTACTCTAATTCTTCAGCTCAGCACTGGGGCAAATCTTGGACATATATTTTTTTTCTTCTTCCTCCTTGTTTGTGATGGAGTTAATGCTCAAATTCTCAAAAACCTCTCATAATTCATCTTTTCCTTTCTCCTCCTTGTCAAAACGGGCATTAGGGTCTTAGAGCCCTCGAGCCCTGAAAGTGTCACTTAGGGGTGGGTACGTCATTGGCTCCCACTCAACTTCTTCTCCACTCAACCTCGACTTCCTTCTTTCTTACTGCTTTCTGAATTCTGCTTTCCTTTGCCATTTGGTGGGCTTGATGCCCAAACCGAACTGGTCCTTCTTTATTGGGATCTCCATTGGGTAAAGCCTTCCATGATGGTTTCTTCTAAATCCCAATCCAACCTTGGCTACTTTTCCGAGTGTTTTCTTTACTTTCATCTTTGTGCAACTTGACAACTCTAGTTATGGCACTTGACTCCCTTCTATGACGAAGGTTGCATTGACTAACTCCAACGTTCTGAAATGGCACTCAAGTGCCCCCTCATCTACTTTAATGTACGGTGTGTCAATGATTATCGATGCAATGATTTCTTCTCCCGCACCAACCGTGATTAATTGTCCATCAATAACAAACTTGAATTTCTGATGAAGAGTAGAAGGCATTGCACCTGCTGTGTGAATCCATGGGCGTCCGAGCAAACAACTATAACTAGGGTTTATATCTATAACCACGAAGTCTACCTCAAATGTTGATGGCACAATGTATATGGGAACTTCAATCTTTCCTAACACATCCCTTTGGGTCCCGTCAAAGGCTCGTACTGTATTTTGATAAGCTCTCATGTGGAAGATATCAATAGGCAACTTTTTCAATGTTGCCAAAGGGAGAACATTCAAAGTTAATCCATTGTCAATGAGAACTCCTGGTAACATATATCCTTTGCATCTCCTAGAAATATGGAGGGGCTTTTATGATCCTCTTCCCCCAGCAGGTATTTCTTCATCACTGAATGATAAGGAATTATTAACTGCAATATTATTGACCAACATGTCCATCTTGTCAGCCGTGATCTCCTTTGACACAAATGTCTTGTTTAACACTTTCAACAAAGCATCTCGATGACCATCGGAACTCAATAGCAACGACACCATAGAAATTCGGGCCGGAAGTTTATGCAGCTTATCCACCACAGTGTATTCACTGTGTTTGAGTATTTTCAGAAACTGGGCCTCTAATTCTTTCACTGGCTCATGAATCACTGGTGTTTTCTCTTGGAAGAAGTCTTTTTCTCCTTCCTTATCTTGTTGGTTAGCAGCCTTTCTTTGTGCAGCATCTCTATCTTCAACTTCTGGTACCGAATAGAGTCTTCCACTTCTTGTGAAATGACCTACCTCATTAACGGGCTTCTCTTTTCTTCCTTCATCAACTGTTGATCTCCTCGGATCCGTCACTGCGCAAGCATAGTTCCAAGGGACTTGTTTATTGTCCTTATATGGAAATGGGGCTGGTGCCCTCACAACGAATTGTGGAATCACACTCCTAGCTTGTTCACTAACCCTTACCTTGGTCTTGATCACCAAAGGCTTCATTCCTATGTAAATCTTTTTAGAGGATGATTCCTCTGACGCGCAGACTTCGATTCTTTGTTCTTTCTGCACATAATATTCTAACTCTTTACAGTCAGTTTTCACATGTACTAACTACTTAAACTCCAAGCAATTTTCAATTTCATGCCCCTATTGCTGATGGTATTCACAATACAATCCTTCAATTGTTGCTTTAACCTCGGAAACGTGCTTCTTGTTGGTGTGAGCTTCTTCCTCTATAATGGCATTTATTCCGTTCTTCTGGTGGTTTGGCAACGGATTTCCTTTTTCTTCAGAAGTTTCAAATGATAACATGCTCGACTTTCTTAAATCATCCACCATCCTTTTGAATGCAGTGCAGTTCTCAATGGTATGACCCTCACTCCTGCATGATATTCACATTAGGCCTTCTCATCGTACCACGATGGATAAGGAGGTGAGAACGGAGGGACATATCTTGGCAGCACCATGTGTGATTTTACCAACTCGGCAAACAACTCCGCATACGTCATTGGGATGGGAGGAAAGTATGGTCTCGGATTTCCTTGATATCTTCGCTCTCCTTTTGAGGAAATTGCATCCGTTGGAGCTGAGGTGTTAGGTTTGTTGAAGGTATTGGGCTTGTTGAACACCACACCTGTTGAATAACTAGGGTCATAGACATTCGTGGTATTGACTTCATTATTATCTCTCTTCTTGTACGTCTTCTATGTTTCCCCAGTGTCTAACTTTCCACTCTTCATGTCTGCTAGGATCAGTTCTCCATTCATTACATGTCCGCGAAGCTCTTCGTAGCATGGTTGAGCATGCGATCATAAAAAGGACCCTTTAGAGTTTCCACAAACATCGAGGTGATCTCATTTTCTAGCAACGGTGGCTGCACATGTGCCGCTACATCCCTCCACCTTTGTGCGTATTGTTGGAAGCTCTCATGATTGTTTTGTTCCATCCCTTACAAAACCAGACGAGTTGGAACCTGTCTAAAATGTGCTTGTATTGCTCACTGAAGGCTCTGGACAGATCCTTCCAAGATTTGATATTTACCCGACTTAATTACGAATACCAACGTGCATCGGAACCTACTAAATTGTCATGGAAACAATGAATGAGCATCTTCTCATTGTCGAGGTACATTGACATCTTTCTACAGTATATAGTTAGATGTGCCGATGGGCATGTAGTCACGTTATACTTCTCAAAGTCTGGGATCTTGAAATTTGGTGGCTCAACTAAATCAATTACCAAGCTCAGATCATTGGCATCCATTCCACCATGAGCAGCTCCATCTTGGAAGGATTTGATCACCCACTCTAACTTTTCGTACTTATCCTGTAACACTCGGGTTTGGGGGTCGGGTGAAATTAAATTATTAAAATAAAATTATGGGCTTCATATTTCAAAACAAATAAATATAGGTTGAGCTTGTTTTAAATTAAACCTAAATGGGCATGGATTTTACACTATTGTAATTACCTATTTTCATTAAGGGTAAAAATGTCCTTTGACTTTTAAAATAAAACAAAACAAATAAAAATGCATTTTACTCATATTCCTCTCCTCCTCTCTTTCAAAACCAACGACATATTTTCCCCTCCCCTTGCAAGTTATTATTCCATGTCCTTCTCTCTTGGTTCTTGAAGATTTTTGAAAGGTAATGATGTTTTTGAGTTGTCCTTATCTTCCTCTCCATTTCTATACCATTAGTTTTCAATAAAACCTATTATATTGCATTTTGAGGTTTTGGGGTTTTGAAATAAAAATGATAACTTTGATAGCTTTTAGTTAAGCTTTTGATTTGTTATTGTTAAGTAAGCTATTTACTATTCAAAAGGTCCAACATATCTAATTTTTACATGGTTTTATAATGATTTTCGGATATGGGTTTTAGAGGGGTTTTAGGTGGTTCAAAAGATGGTTTTTGGGGCTGTTTATGAGTGAAAATTGATGGCTGATGATTGTATGATGTTTAAGGGTTAATTTGGAAGCTTATGAGTACGTTAAAAGTGTTGGAATCGATGGTTAATTGATGTGTGTTTGGGCTGCTCGAAAATGCTAGTTTGGGGTGTGTTCTTAGTTGGCTAATTGCTTGAAAATGTGTTTCGGGTTTGCTTCGGTGATTGATGACTGGTTGTTGATGTTTTTACTTGTGTTGGATTGCTTAGAACCAAGGTTTTTTGTTGGTGAGACATCGGGAGCTAATCCAGGAAGCTTGGAAGATTAATTGGCTAGAGTTGTTGAGCTTGGAGTAGTCGGTGAGTGGTTCTTCGGTTTTTAATTGGTTTTTAAAATGTTTGGTTCGAGCATGTAGACCTAGGTCGGGCTTGGTAAACCCACCTAGAGTTGGGATTAGATTGGTAGACTAATCCCAAGCTTTAGTTTAGTAGACTATGGTTGAACTTGTGAATGTTGTGTTTATGCCTCATGTACTATTTGTGATTTATGTTGCTATGCATTTCATGGCTATGTGTAATAATGAGGCATGATGTTTTATTATGCATTGTGATATGCATGTGGTTGATGTGGGTTGCATGATTGTAAATCATGGCGGATACGTGCAAGGCACAGGAATTGGTAAGGATATTGTATTATGAGGATCTTCTGATGAGATAGTATTGGCACTAGTATGCTTGGGTACAAATGATCGATCATTAGGATGTTAGAGTGCACACGAGTGTTGAAATGCGCGCGTAGTCTTGGTGATCGTAGTCACAAAGATGGAGTATGGGTACGCCCGGAAATCTTCATTTATATTTTAGTCGGTGGTGAGTGGAATCCCATCAACGAGGGCGTGAGGATGAGTGGAATCCTCTCTGCGTGAAACGGTGATGAGTGGAATCCCACCGTAAGGTAATGTAATGGTTGAGTTGTTGGATGTGAGTTCCAACGGTTGTTATCCGCATATTCGGGTCATACCTAGGTGCCAATACAGTTTGTGAGATGTGTTTCATATGGTTGTACTATGGACATGTTGAGCATGGCATGATAATTGAGGTTATGATCATGCATTTCATATAATTGATTCATGTGGTTCCGAAGGTAAGGAAACATGCATTCATCCTTGGTTTTGTTGCTCGTGCTTGGACCCTGCAATGTCGAGGATTTTTTTATGAGCTTACCCTCACAAAGCTTTGTGCTTACGCTCTTCTTGTTCGACAATGTAGATCCTTAGTTCGTGGGTTGCTTGTGCGAGGAGAAGGGCCTCCAAGTGTGCTATTTTCTACCTTCAAGTATGGACTCTTAAATAAATTGATGTAATAGCTAAGCAATGGGATTTGAGTATGTTGTTTTGTGTTTAGGAGCGTGTTAAGACTCCTTTAGTATGTTGATGGTTTTGTTGTGGTTTGCTTATGCTTATGTGTATGTTTAAAGGCATGTGAACCTTGCTTGTAAGATACCTTGGTGAATGCTTGATTCCCTTTTGGTTGCCCCTTTATATATGAGAGTTAAGTGTTTGAGCATGCTTGTATTAAGGTGTATGCTTCTAGAGTTTGTGTACGCGTGTTGTGTCTTGCTTCTTGAAGTCTTTGGGGTCATTTGGGATCATTTGGAGATGCTTATAACTAGTTTTCGAAACACACAGACTACAGGCGTTTCGGAACGGGTAAGGTGTTTTCGGAACGGGTGTGGTTCCAGGGATACCCGTATCGGAACGCGTTCCGATACGGTTTGAAACTGTGAACCCCTGTTCTGATACGCGTACCGAAATGGTTTTGCTACTGTGAGGGGATGTTCCGGAACGTGTTTCGGAACGTCTAGGCGAAATGGACCCCTGTACCGAAACGGGGTGGAGCATATCGGTACGGGTGTTTGGCTTTTTGAACTGGGGCCCGTGTATCGAAATGGGCAAGCCTATTTCGAAACACAAGCCCAAAATTTGGGCTTTTGGCATCTCTAAAGGTTCTTAAGCGTCGGGCTTAGGCCCTGTTTGATGTTAGCTTCCTTGTGCGCCATGATCGTAATCGTTTATGTGTGTTTTGGTCGCGTTTGCAAGAAATCGGACTAACTTGACAATTGGTAAATTTAAATTAACTTATGCTCTTGTCTCGTCCTGTCCTTGTTTTCTGCTGTCGTTTGTCACACATAGGACTAACTAAATATCTAGACAAGATAATGTTAAAAGAAAATTTTCTAGGGTTGCTAACCGAAGGGGAGCCTTAACGAGTTTCACTTCGGCTTTCCCCGTGTGACCCACTCAGATCGGTCAGTCGCCCAGACCGGGATGAGGGGGTTACACTTGTTGGTATCAGAGCCTTGGTTATAGGCTCGTGGACCGTCCCGTGACATCACAGGTAAGAGAGGTAAGTTAAATTCTTGTATTGCAATTGCACAGTGTTTGCTTGCTTATCAAGTATGCTTTGATGCTTGTTTGATTGATCGTATGTGTGTGTTGTTTGAAGCATGTTGGTGTGTGATTTGTCCGTTATGTGTTGAGTAGAGTCTCATTGCTTCTATTACATCGAAAAAAGAAATTTTTAAGTGAGGGAAAACATACTTGAGCCACTTGGACCCTTGCCCTTGCTAACCCGATTTTGTATGTTGTCGTTGTAGTTGTTGTCTCTGAGCTGTTATGTCGAAGCCTAGAGGTAGACCCAGGCTGGTTCGTCAGGAACCCCGTGTTGCAGCTCCTGCTGTTGAGCTGGTGGTTGGGGTAGAGGCTCCTGTAGAAGAGCCTGCTGTTGGAGTCGAAGCTCCTCCACCACCACCTCCTCAGCCTGATGTGGAAGGCAAGGTTAGAGATGAGGGAGCGGGACCTCAGGTTGGCCAGGGTGGCCAAGGTTCTACAGGGATAGACATGGCTCCACTAGTTCAAGCTATAGCGGGAGCGTTTCAGGCTATAGTTACCGGAGCTCAGGCCGCAGCACAGCCGAGAGGAGATGATGCTAGCTTACCCTTAGAGAGGCTTCGTAGCCTTGGAGTGGATGAGTTCAAGGGATCTACGCCTGAGAGATCAGAGTTATGGCTAGAGAAGACGGTTCGTTTTTTGGCTCATATGGGATGTTTTGGGGCTCGTAAGTTGGGTTGTGTGGTTTTGTTACTTCAGAGTGATGCCTACACCTGGTGGGTCACCATTACTTCCAGCGTGCCTGAGGCCGAGATCAGTTGGGATTTCTTTGAGACTGCTTTCAAAAAGAGGTACTTAGGCCTGAGATATTTAGATGAGAAGAAGAGGAAGTTCATGGCTCTTGTTCAGGGAGACACATCAGTGACAGATTACGAGATCTGCTTTGTCTGATTGAGTCAGTATGTTCCGGAATTGGTTCCTACTGAGACAGACCGTTGTGATCGGTTCAGGTATGGGCTTCATGAGGAGGTCAAGAGGTACACCTTGGCTACAGATTATTCTGATTTTGATGTCTTGGTCGCTAGGGCCAAGGACATTGAGCATAGCTTGGGGCTGACCAAGCGTTCGGGAGGATCCAGTTCAGGGAAGAGGCACAACAACTTTGATTGTGGTGATGCCAAGAGGCATCGGGGCAGTGGACAGCAGTATGATTATAGGTGTGGCGGTGGCCACCACGGTAGAGGTCATCAGGGCCAGAGAGCTGGAGGGCGTTTGCCCGAGTGTGCCCGATGTGAGAGACAGCATTCCGGAGAGTGTTGGGGAAACTATCATGCTTGCTGGAACTGTGGTTCGAGAGACCACTTCAGGAGAGAGTGTCTGCATCAGGCGGGACATGCACCGGTTCAGGCACAAGCTCTTGCGACGGCGATCGACTATCCAAGAGGCCGTGGGCGCGATCGTGGTTACTTCTAGCCGAGGGCTGATGCACCTAGGATAGAGGCACCGAGGAATCTTGCTCATGTAGTGGCAGTTCAGCCAGAAGCCGGTGGACCAGCTAGAGTCTACGCACAGAGAGAGGCAGGGAATGACACAGATGTAATAGAAAGTAATTTCGAGTTACAGTCCATGTCTTTACTTTCCTTAGTCGATTCGGGTTCCACGCATTCTTATATTTTGAGTGAGCATGCAAAGAAGTTAGACATACCTGTTGAGATTTTAGACATAGGAATGTATGTGACTAGTTCCTTCGGTGAGACAGTTGTAGTTAGACGGATGTATAGGAGGTGTCAGTTGAAGATTCAGGGTCATGTGTTTCCTGTTGATATGATGGAGCTTCCGTTCTACGGTTTTGATATCATTTTAGGTATGGATTGGTTGGTTGAGCACAGAGCTAGTGTAGATTTTGAGACAAAGAGAATTCCGTTGAAGGTTTTTGATGACTACGAGGTAGTGGTAGTAGGCGAGAACATTAAGTTCTTGTCAAACATTGTGTTGGCTTTAGAGGCTCATAGGTTGATAGACTCCGATTGTGGGGCTTATTTAGCGTACGTGATGAATTCGAATATGAGTGAGGTTAGACCGAAAGATTTCAGGACAGTTTGTGATTATCCAGATGTGTTTCCAGAAGAGTTATTGGGTTTGCCTCGTAACAGAGATGTAGAGTTTGTGATTAAGACTGTTTCAGGGTCTACTCCAGTTTCTATTGCTCCGTACCGTATGGCTCCGAAAGAGTTGAAAAGTCAGCTTCAGGAGTTGTTAGACCGAGGTTTTATTAGGCCTAGTAGTTCACCTTGGGGTGCTCCCGTGTTGTTTGTGAAGAAGAAGGATAGCAGTATGAGGATGTGTATTGACTATAGACAGTTGAACCAGTTGACAGTGAAGAACAGGTATTCGTTGCCGCGTATAGATGACTTGTTTGATCAGTTGAGAGGTGCCTCAGTGTTTTCGAAGATAGATTTGAGATCAGGGTACTATCAGTTGAAGGTAAAAGAATGTGATGTACCGAAAACAACTTTTAGGACTACATACGGTCATTATGAGTTCCTTGTGATGCCGTTTGGGCTCACGAATGCACCAGCAGCTTTCATGGACATGATGAACAGAGTTTTTCGAGACTATCTAGACCGATTTGTAGTTGTTTTCATAGACGACATCCTTGTGTACTCGAGATTAGAAGAAGAACATGATGAACATTTGAGACTTGTATTGCAGAGATTGATGAGCAACCAATTGTATGCTAAGCTGAGTAAATGCGAGTTCTGGATCAGAGAGGTTGTGTTTCTTGGCCACGTTGTGTCGACTGAAGGTATTCGAGTCGATCCGAAGAAGATTGAAGCCATTGTGGAGTGGAAACAACCTAAGTCAGTGACCGAGATTAGAAGCTTCCTAGGACTAGCTGGTTACTATAGGAGATTCGTTGACGGATTCTCTAGGGTAGCTGCTCCGTTGACTAAACTATTGCAAAAGGGAGTTAGGTTTGAGTGGTCAGATGCGAGACAAAAGGCATTGGAGAAATTAAAAGAAGCCTTGACGAATGCTCCAGTGTTGGTACAGCCAGTTTCAGGGAAAGAGTTTGTAATCTATAGCGATGCTTCCTACGTAGGTTTAAGTTGTGTTTTGATGCAAAAAAGGAGAGTTGTTGCTTATGCTTCGAGATAGTTGAAGGTGCACGAGAAGAACGACCCTACGCACGACATTAAGTTAGCAGCAGTTGTGTTTGCGTTGAAGATTTGGCGTCACTACTTGTATGGTGAGAAGTGCACGGTTTACACTGATCATAAAAGCTTGAAGTATATGATGACTCAGAGAGAACTGAACTTGAGACAGAGAAGATGGCTTGAACTGTTGAAAGACTATGATTTGACTATTTAGTACCATCCGGGTAAGGCAAATGTAGTGGCCAATGCGTTGAGCAGAAAAGTTGCAGTTGAGTTGCGAGCTATGTTTGCTAGACTGAGTGTATCAGAGGACGGTGGTTTGATTACAGAGTTGCAAGTGAAGCCTTCGTTGACTCAGATGATCAAAGAGAAACAGTTGCAAGACGTATCTTTAACTTCACATGTTCAGTACATCGGAGAGGGTAGGCCGACAGAGTACAGTTTCAGTGATGAGAATGTGTTGTGTTTCAGAGACAGAGTGGTAGTGCCTGCAGATGTCGAGTTGAGACGTATGATTCTGAGCGAAGCACATTCGAGTCTTTTTTTTATGCAGCCGGGCAGTACTAAGATGTACCGAGATCTGAAGAATGATTATTTCTGGGTTGGTTTGAAGAAGGATGTGGCCGAGTATGTGAGTCGTTGCATGGTATGTCAGAGAGTAAAGGTATAACATCAGGTTCCTTCAAGTTTGTTACAGCCCTTGAAAATTTTGGAATGGAAGTGGGAAAGAATCAATATAGATTTTGTGTCAGGGTTGTCGTTGTCTCCTTCGAAGAAGAATTCTATCTGGGTGATAGTTGATAGATTCACTAAGTGTGCTCATTTCTTAGCAGTGAACACCACAGATTCTTTAGACAAGCTGGCAGATTTGTATGTCCGAGAGATTGTGAGATTGCATGGAGTCCCGAAGGTTCTGGGGTTGTTTGCATAGTGCCCTAGGTAGTCGTTTGCATTTTAGTACTTCATATCATCTGCAGTCAGATGGTCAATCAGAGCGAGTGATACAAGTATTAGAGGATGTGCTCCGTTGTTATGTGATCGACTTTCAGGGATCGTGGTAGAAGCATTTACCCTTAGTCGAGTTTGCTTACAACAACAGTTACTAGGCTAGTATCCAGATGGCTCCTTATGATGCATTGTATGGTAGACGATGTAGGACTCCGATCTATTGGGCCGAAGCAGGTCAGAAATTGTTACCTATGCCGGATTTGCATAAGGAGACTACCGATAAGGTGAAGTTGATTTGTGACCGTCTGAAAGCAGCTTCCGATCGTCAGAAATCTTACGCAGATTTGAAGAGAAAAGAGATTGAGTTTTTAGTGGGTGAGAAAGTGTTTCTGAAAGTGTCTCCGTGGAAGAAGGTAATGCGATTTGGACGGAAAGGCAAGTTGAGTCCGAGGTTTATCGGTCTGTATGAGATAGTTGAGCGGATTGGGCCAGTAACTTATCGTTTGAGATTGCCTTCAGATTTGGAGAAGATCCACGATGTTTTCAATGTGTCGATGCTTAGGAGATATAGATCGAATCCGTCTCATGTTATGCCCGGTGAGGAGATAGAACTGAATCCAGATTTGTTGTACAATGAAGAACCAATTGAGATACTTGCTTCGGATAGCAAGGTGTTGCGTGGCAAGACCATAAAGTTGGTCAAGGTGTTGTGGCGACATAAAGGCGTGGAAGAGGCCACGTGGGAGAGGAAAGCAGATATGCTTGAGCAGTTTCCTTAATTGTTTCCCTCAGGTAATTTCGGGGACGAAATTCCTTAAGTGGGGGAGAGTTGTAACACCCGGATTTGGGGGTCGAGTGAAATTAAATTATTAAAATATAATTCTGGGCTTCATATTTCAAAACAAATAAATATAGGTTGGGCTTGTTTTAAATTAAACCCAAATGGGCATGGATTTTACACTATTGTAATTACCTATTTTCGTTAAGGGTAAAAATGTACTTTGACTTTTAAAATAAAACAAAACAAATAAAAATGCATTTTACTCATGTTCCTCCCCTCCTCTCTTTCAAAACCAACGACATATTTTCCCCTCCCCTTGCAAGTTACTATTCCATCTCCTTCTCTCTTGGTTCTTGAAGATTTTTGAAAGGTAATGATGTTTTTAAGTTGTCCTTATCTTCCTCTCCATTTCTATACCATTAGTTTTCAATAAAACCTATTATATTGCATTTTGAGGTTTTGGGGTTTTGAAATAAAAATGATAACTTTGATAGCTTTTAGTTAAGCTTTTGATTTGTTGTTGTTAAGTAAGCCATTTACTATTCAAAAGGTCCAACATATCTAATTTTTACATGGCTTTATAATGATTTTCGGATATGGGTTTTAGGTGGTTCAAAAGATGGTTTTTGGGGCTGTTTATGAGTGGAAATCGATGGCTGATGATTGTATGATGTTTAAGGGTTAATTTGGAATCTTATGAGTACGTTAAAAGTGTTGGAATCGATGGTTAATTGATGTGTGTTTGGGCTGCTCGAAAATGCTAGTTTGGGGTGTGTTCTTAGTTGGCTAATTGCTTGAAAATGTGTTCCAGGTTTGCTTCGGTGATTGATGACTGGTTGTTGATGTTTTTGCTTGTGTTGGATTTCTTAGAACCAAGGTTTTGTGTCGGTGAGACATCGGGAACTAATCCGGGAAGCATGGAAGATTAATTGGCTAGAGTTGTTGAGCTTGGAGTAGTCAGTGAGTGGTTCTTCGGTTTTTAATTGGTTTTCAAAATGTTTGGTTCGAGCATGTAGACCTAGGTCGGGCTTGGTAAACCCACCTAGAGTTGGGATTAGATTTGTAGACTAATCCCAAGCTTTAGTTTAGTAGACTATGGTTGAACTTGTGAATGTTGTGTTTATGCCTCATGTACTATTTGTGATTTATGTTGCTATGCATTTCATGGCTAACAGTAATAATGAAGCATGATGTTTTATTATGCATTGTGATGTGCATGTGGTTGATGTGGGTTGCATGATTGTAAATCATGGCGGATACGTGCTAGGCACGGGAATTGGTAAGGATATTGTATTATGATGATCTTGTGATGAGATAGCATTGGCACTAGTATGCTTGGGTACAAATGATCGATCATTAGGATGTTAGTGTGCACACGAGTGTCGAAATGCGCGCGTGGTCTTGGTGATGGTAGTCACCAAGATGAAGTATGGGTACGTCCGGAAATCTTCATTTATATTTTAGTCGGTGATGAGTGGAATCCCATCGACGGGAGCGTGAGGATGAGTGGAATCCCCTCCGCGTGAAACGGTGATGAGTGGAATTCCACCGTAAGGTAATGTAATGGTTGAGTTGTTGGATGTGAGTTCCAACGGTTGTTATCCGCGTTGTAACACACTAATTTTGGGCTTGGAAGTTTAGGGTCTGAACTAGACCGGTCTGATTTTCGGTTCGAATATAAAAGGAGATTTTAAGGAAAGCCTAGTTTGGGATGCTTTAAAAATATGGAAAAATACTTAAAAATCCTCTTTTAATATATATAAGATAATGGTGAAATCAATTTTACAAAATAAGGTTTGGAAATACTACATTTCGGAGTAGTGACTAAAATGCGATTTTTGAAAAGTTTAGTGGTGACTGTTTTGTAAGGATTGAAACTTTGAATCTTTAAGGAGCTAATATACCTAAAAATGATTTCTCCAGATTTTTCCTTAATTTGAGTGAATTAATTAATGTTTTAATTAATTAAATGAAAAGAGAAACTACTTTTTGGAATTTCATAACTACCTTTTCTTAAATTTTTCTCATTCCTTTTTCTCTCAAAATTCCATCATCCAAACACTATTTCTCCAGCAACTTTTGCATTGATCTTCACTTCAATTGATAATATTTCTATCATCAATTAATTCCTAATCAATCTTGCATCAAATCATTTTGATTTCCTCATTGAATTTTCAAGGAAATTGGCTCAAATCAAGGAGAAATCACCATTTAGAGGTAAGATTGTTCTTCTCCTCTAAATACCCAGTTCTTTACTGAAATTCCCAAGTTGTCAATCCTTAATTTAAGTTTTATAAATGGTTTTAATGTTAGAAACTTGATTTTGGCTTAAAACTCGAGATTTGGAAGAAATCTTGCAGAATTTCGTTGTGAATGCTTGGGCTCTGTTTTGAGATGATTCTTAAATGTATTTTGGATGTCTAATGATGTGGAAAATGAGGTTTTATCAATGCAATCCCGAATAGGTTGAATTTCCTAAGTTTTTGCTTATGAAAATGGTGGTTTTTGAGGTGTTTTTGGTGTTCTGTTATAGCTGGAGGTATAAGGACGAGTTAAGGTGTATTTTGGATGTTGATTGATGTGTAGAAATGGTTGGAAGAGATGGATCTTGGCTGGGTTAAGTTGTGAAAGAGTTTAGAGATGTTTTCGGTTGTGTTTGGTAGCCGAAATGTTGGTTTTGGGTAGATCAGCGAGTTTAGGTGTGTTGGCTGAAGATTTCAATGCATGATGATGCATTAATCCTCTGCTTTGATGTGTTTAAAACAGGGGAAACATCTTCGGACACTATTGGAGTTGATCCGGAGGCTTGATTGGCGTTTCGGCAAGCGTGCGAAACGTAATCGGTGAGTGAAGTTGTATTTCCAGCTTTGAAACAATTATCTGAAGGTTATGGGAGCTTAGAGTATGTCTAATCAACTTGGCTAAGCTCAAGAGAAAGTTTTCGGAAAAACTCCCTCGAATTTGCCATGAAGTGGTTTGATGCATTGGTTATAAATTGCATGTTTAAATTCTGTTTTGAAAGCATGTTTTAGTATGGTTAATGCTGGTTTTGAAAGCCATGTGTTGAAGGATGCTCAAGGTAAGAGATCCTTGTTTTGGCATGTTGTTAAATTGGTAATGATGCATGGTGATGCATGGTGTTTAATGGCTTTGTTTAATGCTTTAAAACAGCGAGTTGTTGATGGTATTTGATGTATATTGGCAAGTGATGAATTGGTTTTAAAGTACTTGAATCGGATATAGTTAGTCGGTTATAGGATTGGGTGCACTGTGAATAAAGTCGCCTTGGATGTTGAGGGGTTGTGATTGTACCGTAAACTCCATCTAAGTACCCTAACGAGTGAGGTAAGATCACAACGGTGGTTAAAAGTCCGTGTGTGGATCTTGTGTTTTGTGTCCCTTGCACTCATTAGTGGAATTATACAACTATCGATGAGTGATGTGGAGGGGTTGTGATTGTACCATTAAACTCCATCACGGGTGTTGAGGGGTTGTGATTGTACCGATAAACTCCACCTTATGTTGTTCGGTAGTGTGTATGAAGCGTGTGGGACAACGCTTGTAATCCGCGTATCCGATTGTGTTTTGTGTTGTAAATGGTTATGAATTATCACTTGAAAGCCAATATGTTAAGGTTAATGTAATGAAGCATGAGATGCTTGTAAAGTATGCAAGGTTGCATGAAAAGAGATGAGCTTGTGTTTAAAAGCTTTGTTGAAAGTGTTTTCTAAAATGCATTATTGTGTTGTTTTCCTTTAGAGCATGCCTCACTAAGCAATTGTGCTTACGCTCTCTCTCTTGTACCAAGAATGCAGATAATTGAAGTGTTTAAGGGCAACAAGGAGGCTAGAGTGTCCAAGGGAAGCCAAGCTCATGTACGGTGATGTTTTCATACACTATTAGTTTTGGTAATTTGGCAATGGGAACCTAAGTTTGTGTTTTGGGAGATGTGTTGAACTGCCTAGGTTGTGGCATGTTGTTTTTGATGATTTGATTTTGTAAATGGCCTTTTAATGCTTGTTTAGAGATTGGTTGATTGCTTGGTTTTGGATAATAGGAAGCATGCCTATAGATATGTGATTATCCATGTTTGATTCTATGAATGTGTTTAGGAGGTACAATCATGCTCTATATATGTATGATGACTTGTTGGCATGTTTAGGAAGTCATTAGGTTGTGTTTGAGTGGGTTTATGTATGAAAAACCAGCAAAATCTGCAGCTTCTGGGCAAACCATATCGGAACAGGCACTGGCGTTTCGAAACGGGGGCCTGTAATGGCCTTTGTGCTTCGAAACGGCTGGAGGTTGTTCCGAAACGATTTGGCCACTGGAAGGCCCTGTTTCGGAACCAGTCTCGGAATGAACCTGTGTTTCGGAACGGTCAATGCCGTTCCGAAACAGGTGACCGTTGGGCACTGATTTGAATGGTGTTGAAGTTTGCAAGCTTTACGTTTTAGTCCCGAAAGTTGTTTTTGCAATTGTATGAGTTTGAGATGTCCAAATAATATGAAATTTGACAGGGAAGCTTGTAATAAGACTAATTTCATATTGGTAACTTAAAAATCAGTTATGACCTTCTAATTTACAGAATTTATGTTTTGGTCCCTAACATTTGTTTATTGTGCAATCGAGTCCGTCTTTGAAATCCGATCGCTGTGCTTTTCACGTATATGTATCATGAGTGCTCCTTTAGGGTTAACATGCATCTAGACAAGTTTAAAAAGAAAAAAAAGGTCGATAATCAAGGTTGACTTTCGAGTGGACTTTGGTTTTCCCCGTATAATCTTCGTAGTTCGGGTCAACCGTCTAGGCCGGGCTAAGGGGGTTACATTTGGTGGTATTAGAGCTTAGTTCTCGTACAATTGGGAAGTGTTATGTGGGTGATGTATGTGTTTTTGCATGGTGGATCTTTTAAGTGAAGGAATGTTTTATGAATTGTGATGTATGGTTGCAATTGTGATGTTATGCTGTGTTGAAGCATGTTAGGGGAACTCATTGCCATATCAAAACTAATGAAAGGAATTGTTTTTGGAAAATGAGCTTGAGTACTTGGATTACTTACCTTGTTGAGCCTAATTATGTTTATTGCATTTGTGTCAGTGCATTGTTTTTTTTTTATAAATAGGGCCTCGTAGAGATATGAGGGTGAATACGAGAGCTATGGCTCAGAATGAAAACGAGGAAAATGCTGAGAATGGTGTGGATTTACCTCCTCCCCCTGGTGGTGGACCACCCGGCGATGATGGTGCTGGAGGTGAAAATGCTGGTGTTGGTGCTGGTGTTGGGGTCGCTGGACCTGAAGGTGTGCATGGGCATGCTGCTCCTGACATGACTGTGCTCATTCAGGCTATTACTGGAGCCTTTCAGGCAGCAGTAGCTGGAGCTCACGGAGTTGCGCATCAGAGTGATGCTAACGTGAGATTACCTTTGGAACGTTTTCGCAGTTTGGGAGGGACTGAGTTCAGAGGTTTATCTCCTGAAGGATCTGAATCTTGGTTGGAAAGCACCAAGAGGATTTTGGGGCAAATGAATTGCAACAATGTGCAGAAGTTGGGTTGCGTGGTATCTCTGTTGCATGATGATGCGTATACGTGGTGGACGACCACTATCTCCGGAATGGAGGACAACAATGTGACTTGGACGTTCTTCTTGAACGCGTTCAAGCGAAAGTATCTAGGTGTATGATACTTGGATGAGAAGAAAAGAGAATTTATATCTCTTGTGCAAGAAAGCATGACAGTGGCTGAGTATGAGATCCAGTTTGTTCGCCTTAGCCAGTACGCACCTGAGCTACTCCCTGATGAGTGGGAAAGGTGTGAACGTTTCCGTTATGGTTTGGTGACGGACGTGAAGACTTTCATGCTTGTTGCTGAGTATACGGATTTTGATGTGCTGGTGAGTAAAGCGAAGGACATTGAGCAGAACTTGGGTTTGTCTTCCAGAGGCGTAAGTTCTAGCTCGGGCAAAAGAGCTGCTGATTATAGTTCCGGTGGTGGACGGAACAAGAGAGGACTTGATAAGAGGTATCAGTCTTCTGCTAGGCGTGGTGGTGGAGGACATGGTGTGCCTGTTCAGGGAGATAGGATGAGAGTTGATCAGAACACGTGATGGACGTGTGGATCTCGTGGCCATATGAGGCGAGATTGTCCTCAAGCAGCGAGGGAGGTTCAGGCTCCTGTAGCAGTGACCGGTAATTCGTGCTGGAATTGTGGACCGGCAGACCACATGAGGAGAGAGTGTCCTTTGTTGGCCGGTGGTGGTCAGTGACGTGCTCCTGGGGTAGTTGCACCACAGAGAGGTCGTGGGCGCGGCCGTGGTAACTTCCAGCGCAGAGATGATGGTGGGAGGAATGTGGCGCATGTGGTGGCTGTTCAACCTGAGGGTGGTGGCCAGGCTCGAGTGTATGCTCAGTGAGAGGGAAGGAATGATACGGATGTGATCGCAGGTACCTTTACTTTGCAATCCTTATCATTACTTTCCTTGATTGATTCTGGATCTACACACTCATACATATTGCGTGTACATGCTCAATTGCTTGGTTTACCTGTTGAGTCCTTGGATGTTGGTATGCGTGTAACTAGTTCCTTTGGTGAGACCGTTGTGACACGGAGGTTGTATAGAAGATGTCCCTTGAAAGTGCAAAACCATGTTTTTCTCGTTGATCTCATGGAATTGCCATTCTATGGTTTTGATGTAATCCTTGGTATGGATTGGCTTGTTGAACATCGAGTTGTAGGGGATTTTGAGAACAAGAGGGTTTCGTTGAATCTTGCGGATGATTACGAAGTAGTGGTGGTTGGTGAGAATGTGAAGTTTCTTGCCAATGTGGTGTCTTCGTTGGAAGCAAGCCGAATGTTGAGGCAAGGTTGTGAAGCTTACCTGGCCTTTGTTATGAATCCTAGCTCTAAGGAGTTGCGAGTTCAAGATATCAGGATTGTGCGAGAGTTTCCTGGAGTGTTTCCGGAGGAGTTACCTGGATTGCCTCCTAGTCGAGAGGTGGAGTTTGGGATTGAGTTGTATGAAAACACAACTCCAATGTCCATTACTCCTTACCGAATGACACCTAAGGAGTTGAAAGAGCTGAAGACGCAACTTCAGGAGTTGCTTGATCGTGGGTTCATTCGGCCGAGTGTGTCACCTTGGGGTGCACCGGTCTTGTTTGTGAAGAAGAAGGATGGCACTATGAGAATGTGCATCGATTATTGTCAGCTGAACAAGTTGACTATCAAGAATCAGTATCCTTTGCCGAGGATTGATGATCTTTTTTATCAGTTTCAGGGAGCGGCTGTGTTCTCTAAGATTGACTTAAGGTCAGGTTATTATCAGCTCAAGGTGAAGGATGTGGATGTGCAAAAACAGCTTTTAGGACGAGGTATGGGCATTATGAGTTCCTTGTGATGCCGTTTGGCTTGACGAATGCTCCTGCAGCTTTTATGGACATGATGAATAGAGTGTTTCATGAATACTTGGACAAGTTTGTTGTGGTGTTCATTGATGATATCCTTGTGTACTCTCGTACTGAGGAGGAGCATGAGCGGCATTTGCGGATTGTGTTGCAGGCGTTTTTGGAGAATCAGCTTTATGCTAATCTGAGCAACTACGAATTCTGGCTTAGGGAAGTTGTTTTCCTTGGTCATGTGGTTTCTGCTGATGGGATTCGTGTTGATCCTCAGAAGATTAAGGCGGTGATGAATTGGAAGCCTCCTAAGTCTATTCATGAAGTCCATAGTTTCCTTGGGTTGGTAGGATATTATCGGAGGTTTGTGAATGGATTTTCAAAGATTGATGCACCTTTAACAAAGTTGTTGCAAAAGGATGTCAAGTTTGAGTGGACAGAAGCAAGGCAACAAGCTTTTGAGAAGCTTAAGGCAGCTTTGACGCAAGCTCCTATCTTGGTTCAACCTGAATCAGGGAAAGAGTTTGTAGTGTACAGTGACGCATCCTATGTTGGTTTGGGGTGTGTGTTGATGCAAGAGGGTAAGGTGGTGGCTTATGCATCGCGCCAGTTAAAGGTGTATGAGCGCAATTATCCTACGCATGATATTGAGTTAGCTGCGGTGGTTTTTGCTTTGAAGATTTGGAGACATTACCTGTATGGTGATAAGTGTATTGTGTACACGGATCACAAGAGTTTGAAGTATCTGATGTCTCAGAATGAGTTGAATCTTAGGCAACGACGTGGGGTGGAGTTGCTTAAAGATTACGATCTGACGATCGAGTACCATCCGGGAAAAGCTAATGTTGTAGCGGATGCCTTGAGTAGGAAAGTGGCAGTAGAGTTAAGGGCTATGTTTGCCAGCTTGAGTATTTCGCGAGATGGGGGTCTTGTGGCTGAATTGCAAGTGAAACCGTCTTTGGTTTAGTTGATAAATGATAAACAGTTGTTGGATGATTCTTTGGTGCCTCATGTTCAGGATATTCTTGAGGATAGACCATCGGATTTCTGTTTTAATGATGATGGGGTTCTATGTTTTGGTAGTCGGGTAGTAGTGTTGAATGATGCAGAGTTGAGGCGTACTATTATGACTGAGGCTCATAGAAGTCCTTTTGCTATGCACCCTGGTAGTACAAAGATGTATCGTGATCTTAAGGATGAGTACTATTGGGTGGGTTTGAAGAAGGATGTTGCGGAGTACGTGGGTAAGTGCATGGTTTGTCAGCGGGTAAAGCCTGAGCATCAGTTTCCTTCAAGTTGTTGCAACCGTTGAGGATTCCTGAGTGGAAGTGGGAAAGGATTACCATGGACTTTGTGTCTGGTTTGCCTTTGTCGCCATCGAAGAAGAATTTGGTGTGGGTGATTGTGGATCGCCTTACGAAGTGTGCGCATTTCTTACCTGTGCATACTACGTATACCTTGGACAAGCTTGCAGAGTTGTACATTGCTGAGATTGTGCGACTGCATGGTGTGCCAAAGTCTATAGTATCGGATAGGGATCCGAGGTTTACATCGCGTTTTTGGGAGTGTTTGCATCAAGCTTTGGGTACGCGGCTGAATTTCAGTACTTCTTATCATCCACAATCGGATGGACAGTCTGAGCGTGTTATCCAAGTGCTGGAAGATATGTTGAGGTGCTGTGTGATTGAGTTTCAGGGTTCTTGGGAGAAGCATTTGCCTTTGGTGGAGTTTGCTTATAATAATAGCTACCAGGCAAGTATTCAAATGGCACCTTATGAAGCCTTGTACGTGAGGAAGTGCAGAACTCCTCTTTGTTGGGCTGAAACAGGTTAGAAGTTGGTTTCAATGTCAGCTTTGTTGAAAGGAACCACCGAGAAGGTGAAGCTCATTTGTGAGCGATTGAAGGCAGCTTCCTATCGACAGAAGTCTTACGCGGATTTGAAGCGTAAGGAGATTGAGTTTGCGGTAGGTGACCGTGTGTTCTTGAAGGTTTCGCCTTGGAAGAAGGTGATGAGGTTTGGTCGGAAGGGTAAGTTGAGCCCTATGTACATTGGACCATACGAGTTGATTGAACGTGTGGGTCCTGTTGCATACAAGTTGAGGTTACCGCAAGAGTTGGAAAAGATACATGATGTGTTTCATGTCTCTATGCTTCGGAGGTATAGATCGGATCCTTCGCATGTTATGCTTGTGGAGGAAGTGGAGTTGAATCCAGACTTGACCTATGATAAGGAGCCGGTTGAAATTCTGGATTCGGACAGTAAAGTTCTTCGAGGCAAGACCATTGTATTGGTTAAGGTGTTGTGGAAGCATCGTGGTATTGAGGAAGCCACGTGGGAAAAAATATGGAAGTTTAGGGTCTGAACTAGACCGTGCTGATTTTTGGTTCGAATATAAAAGGAGGTTTTAAGGAAAGCCTAGTTCGGGATGCTTTAAAAATATGGAAAATACTTAATTTGAGTGAAATCAATTTTACAAAATAAGGTTTGGAAATACTACATTTCGGAGTAATGACTAAAATGCGATTTTTGAAAAGTTTAGGGGTGACTGTTTTGTAGGGATTGAAACTTTGAATCTTTAAGGAGCTAATATACCTAAAAATGATTTCTCCAGATTTTTCCTTAATTTGAGTGAATTAATTAATGTTTTAATTAATTAAATGAAAAGAGAAACTACTTTTTGGAATTTCATAACTACATTTTCCTAAATTTTTCTCATTCCTTTTTCTCTCAAAATTCCATCATCCAAACACTATTTCTCCAGCAACTTTTGCATTGATCTTCACTTCAATTGATGAGATTTCTATCATCAATTAATTCCTAATCAATCTTGCATCAAATCCTTTTGATTTCCTCATTGAATTTTCAAGGAAATTAGCTCAAATCAAGGAGAAATCACCATTTAGAGGTAAGATTGTTATTCTCCTCTAAATACTCAGTTCTTTACTGAAATTCCCAGTTTTCAATCCTTAATTTAAGTTTTATAAATGGTTTTAATGTTAGAAACTTGATTTTGGCTTAAAACTCAAGATTTGGAAGAAATCCTGAAGAATTTCGTTGTGAATGCTTGGGCTCTATTTTGAGATGATTCTTAAATGTATTTTGGATGTCTAATGATGTGGAAAATGAGGTTTTATCAATGCAATCCCGAATAGGTTGAATTTCCTAAGTTTTTGCTTATGAAAATGGTGGTTTTGAGGTGTTTTTGGTGTTCTGTTATAGCTGGAGGTATAATGACGAGTTAAGGTGTATTTTGGATGTTGATTGATGTTTAGAAATGGTTGGAAGTGATGGATCTTGCCTGGGTTAAGTTGTGAAAGAGTTTGGAGATGTTTTCGGTTGTGTTAGGTAGCCGAAATGTTGGTTTTGGATAGATCAGCGAGTTTAGGTGTGTTGGCTGAAGATTTCAATGCATTAATCCTCTGCTTTGTTGTGTTTAAAACAGGGGAAACATCTTTGGACACTATTAGAGTTGATCCGGAGGCTTGATTGGCGTTTCGGCAAGCGTACGAAACGTAATCGGTGAGTGAAGTTGTATTTCCAGCTTTGAAACAATTATCTGAAGGTTATGGGAGCTTAGAGTAAGTCTAATCAACTTAGCTAAGCTCAAGAGTAAGTTTTCGGAAAAAACTCCCTCGAATGTGCCATGAAGTGGTTTGATGCATTGGTTATAAATTGCATGTTTAAATTCTGTTTTGAAAGCATGTTTAAGCATGGTTAATGCTGGTTTTGAAAGCCATGTGTTGAAGGATGCTCAAGGTAAGAGATCCTTGTTTTGGCATGTTGTTAAATTGGTAATGATGCATGGTGATGCATGGTGTTTAATGGCTTTGTTTAATGCTTTAAAATAGTGAGTTGTTGATGGTATTTGATGTATATTGGCAAGTGATGAATTGGTTTTAAAGTACTTGAATCGGATATAGTTAGCCGGCTATAGGATTGGGTGCACCGTGAATAAAGTCGCCTTGGATGTTGAGGGGTTGTGATTGTACCGTAAACTCCATCCAAGTACCCTAACGAGTGAGGTAAGATCACAACGGTGGTTAAAAGTCCGTGTGTGGATCTTGTGTTTTGTGTCCCTTGCACTCGTTAGTGGAATTATACAACTACCGATGAGTGATGTGGTGGGGTTGTGATTGTACCGTTAAACTCCATCACGGGTGTTGAGGGGTTGTGATTGTACCGATAAACTCCACCTTATGTTGTTCGGTAGTGTGTATGAAGCGTGTGGGACAACGCTTGTAATTCGCGTATCCGATTTTGTTTTGTGTTGTAAATGGTTATGAATTATCACTTGAAAGCCAATATGTTAAGTTGAATATAATGAAGCATGAGATGCTTGTAAAGTATGCAAGGTTGCATGAAAAGAGATGAGCTTGTGTTTAAAAGCTTTGTTGAAAGTGTTTTCTAAAATGCATTATTGTGTTGTTTTCCTTTAGAGCATGCCTCACTAAGCAATTGTGCTTACGCTCGCTCTCTTGTACCAATAATGCAGATAATTGAAGTGTTTAAGGGCAACAAGGAGGCAAGAGTGTCCAAGGGAAACCAAGCTCATGTATGGTGATGTTTTCATACACTATTAGTTTTGGTAATTTGGCAATGGGAACCTAAGTTTGTGTTTTGGGAGATTTGTTGAACTCCCTAGGTTGTGGCATGTTGTTGTTGATGATTTGAATTTGTAAATGGCCTTTTAATGCTTGTTTTGGAGATTGGTTGATTGCTTGGTTTTGGATAATAGGAAGCATGCCTATAGATATGTGATTATCCATGTTTGATGCTATGAATGTGTTTAGGAGGTACAATCATGCTCTATATATGTATGATGACTTGTTGGCATGTTTAGGAAGTCATTAGGTTGTGTTTGAGTGGGTTTATGTATGAAAAACCAGCAAAATCTGCAGCTTCTGGGCAAACCGTATCGGAACAGGCACTGGCGTTTCGAAACGGGGGCCTGTAATGGCCTTTGTGCTTCGAAACGGCTGGAGGCTGTTCCGAAACGATTTGGCCACTAGAAGGCCCTGTTTCGGAACCAATCTCGGAACGAACCCGTTTTTCGGAACGGTCAATGACGTTTCGAAACAGGTGACCATTGGGCACTGATTTGAATGGTGTTGAAGTTTGCAAGCTTTACGTTTTAGTCCCGAAAGTTGTTTTTGCAATTGTATGAGTTTGAGATGTCCAAATAAGGTGAAATTTGACAAGGAAGCTTGTAATAAGACTAATTTCATATTGGTAACTTAAAAATCTGTTATGACCTTCTAATTTACAGAATTTACGTTTTGGTCCCTAACATTTGTATATTGTGCAATTGAGTCCCTCTCTGAAATCCGATCGTTGTGCTTTTCACGTATATGTATCATGAGTGTTCCTTTAGGGTTAACATGCATCTGGACAAGATTAAAAAGAAAAAAAGGGTCGTTAATCAAGGTTGACTTTCGAGTTGACTTTGGTTTTCCCCGTGTAATCTTCGTAGTTCGGGTCAACCGTCTAGGCCGGGCTAAGGGGGTTCCACGCGTTTTCGGGTCATAGCTAGGTGCCAATACGGTTTGTGAGATGTGTTTCATATGGTTGTACTATGGACATGTTGAGCATGGCATGATAATTGAGGTTATGTTCATGCATTTCATATAATTGATTCATGTGGTTTCGAAGGTAAGGAAACATGCATACATCCTTGGTTTTGTTGCTCGTACTTGGACCCTGCATTGTCGAGGTTTGTTTTATGAGCTTACCCTCACTAAGCTTTGCGCTTACGCTCTTCTTGTTCGACAATGTAGATCCTTAGTTCGTGGGTTGCTTGTGCGATGAGAAGGGCCTCCAAGTGTGCTATTTTCTACCTTCAAGTATGGACTCTTAAGTTAATTGATGTAATAGCTAAGCAATGGGATTTGAGTATGTTGTTTTGTGTTTAGGAGCGTGTTAAGACTCATTTAGTATGTTGATGGTTTGGTTCTGGTTTGCTTATGCTTATGTGTATGTTTAAAGGCATGTGAACCTTGCTTGTAATATACCTTGGTGAATGCTTGATTCCCTTTTAGTTTCCCCTTTATATATGAGAGTTAAGTGTTTGAGCATGCTTGTATTAAGGTGTATGCCTCTAGAGTTTGTGTACGCATGTTGTGTCTTGCTTCTTCAAGTCTTTGGGGTCGTTTGGGATCATTTGGAGATGCTTAAAACTGGTTTTGGAAACACATGGACAACAGGCGTTTCGGAACGGGTAAGGTGGTTTCGGAACGGGTGTGGTTCTAGGGATACCCGTATCGGAACGCGTTCCGGTACAGTTTGAAACTGTGAACCCCTGTTCTGATACGCGTACCGAAACGGTTTTGCTACTATAAGGGCCTATTCCAGAACGTGTTTCGGAACGTCTAGGCGAAATGGACCCCTGTACCGAAACGGGGTGGAGCGTATTGGTACGGGTGTTTGGCTTTTTGAAATGGGGCCCGTGTATCTAAATGTTCTCAAGTGTTGGGCTTAGGCCCTGTTTGATGTTAGCTTCCTTGTGAGCCATGATCATAATCGTTTATGTGTGTTTTGGTCGTGTTTGCAAGAAATCGGACTAACTTGACAATTGATAAATTTAAATTAACTTATGCTCTTGTCTCGTCCTGTCCTTGTTTTCCGCTACCGTTTGTCACACATAGGACTAACTAAATATCTAGACAAGATAATGTTAAAAGAAATTTTTCTAGGGTTGCTAACCGAAGGGGAGCCTTAACGGGTTTCACTTCGGTTTTCCCCGTGTGACCCACTTGGACCAGTCAGTTGCCCAGACCAGGACGAGGGGGTTTCATATCCTCCCACTTCTTCTCAATTCGAACTTTATCAGCAATTTCATCGAGGTCCGGCACCTCATAATTTTAGCCTCTCCATTTGGAACATGAGTGGAGGATTCAGCAATATGGATCGGTGTTTTGGCTTTAGTAACAATCTCCTTCCTAAAGGTCATTCATGGGAATCGTGGAATAGCAGTAGTGTTTCCTCCTTCTTCTACCGCATCTGGATCCTTGAACCCTAGCATGGTGGTTTCAGGCTGATCTCTATTTTCTCCAACTTATCTTGAGTGCTCTTTTGGTTTGCCTCCAATGCTGTCAACCTTTCCTCAGAGTTCATGGCTCGGGTTTGGGCTCGTGTACCGTATTTATGAGTTGTCTTAGCAATTTTGGATATTCTGTCATTTTTTAGATTAAGTTAGTTTTTGACATGAATGTATGCACAAATGAATTTACATAAGCAAACAACAAAGCAAACAAAAGAATGCAAATGCATGAATGCAGTCGAAGGGCCATTAATTCCATTGAAAGTCTGTTCATGAAAGGAAATTCTTTTTTGAATACGAAAGCTTTTATTACATCTTTTTTTGAATTACAAATATTTTTCCGCTTCAACGCCTAACTTCTTGATTTCTTCAACTAGCCACATGAGTCGTGGTCCAACTCCTCCAACGTGCTTGATGTACTGACGAAGAGCTGCAGCTTCAGTCGCCAACATTGTCACGTGCTTGGTTCTCCTCAATCTTTAAGAGCTTTCCATTCATAATTTGAACAATTTTCTAGAATCAACCCCTTCTAAATATGGAATGATGCACATGCAAAACAAACAAGATAGGGAACATAGATCAATAAAGCAAGAAAAGGGAAATGAAACTATCAAAAGCAAATTAAATGCACGATAATTCTGGGCTGGCATTCCAACATTTCAGGACATGTCTCCACGGATTATTCCTACGACTCAACACCCTAGGTTTTTTGCATGGCTCTATTAGGGGTAGGCTCTAGATTCTCAAACTTGGTTTGGTTCTAAAAAGGTACCCGAGCTGTCCTTGCTTTCCCTTACTAAGGGTAGCAAGGCCCTCGATTCTCACCCATTACAGGCTCCAAACGAATCAAGTTCAACTCAGGAGGACACACCACCGATGCCTTCTCGAAGAATCAATATCCTTACGAAGACAAGGGAATGAGTCTCGAAGGTACTTGCTAGGCTCATACGAAGAATCAATAATCTTACATGAGCAAAGCGTATTTCCTTCCACTTAAACAAACGGGGCAAAGCTCGGGAATAGAGCTTGGAATTAAGTCTTAGATGCGTAAAATAGAATTATATTCATTTGAACGGACAAATAAATTGAACCTATTATGAATGTTGAGTGTGTAAAAGTTCTATTATTTACACCTTTTTTAACCCATATTTCTGCTGCATTCAAGCATCATTGCATTGCATTTAGGCTAGTTTACAGTAAAACATCACAAATGGATTAAAGGCACGGATTCTGCTAAAATATGGCTTATTTTGCAGGTTGCTGCCATCGTAGACGGTGAAGGCGGGCGCAGGGCAGAGAAGCAGAAGAGTTAAACTGGACAAGCAGATGACAAGGAAAAAGCTGCTATGGATCTGTCGTGACAGCAAGGTGACAGCAGCCTTATGAAGAGGAAAAGTAAAATGGACCTCGATAGATAGAGAAAAATCTGCTCGTCTGCCGTGTGAAAGCCAAATATTTTTCCAAGCCCCGGATCAAAAGATATGTCAAGCCAAAGCTCAAGGAGAGGAATTCCCATGAAACAAGGAGGCGGCTGAAAAGTAGGAATCCTTAGAGATTAAGCATTTATTAGAATCTTACTTTTCATTAAAGTTGTAATCCTTGTTAACTTAGAATACTTGAGCCCAAAGCTTATATAAGGGCATAGATTTAAGCTAGGAGGTATCATACCCCATAACCGATAACCAAACCCCTCCGCCGTTTACCCATCGTCGACATGTTCTAAAAACCCCCTAGGGCCACGGGTTGATTTGTAAAGTAGTTGCAAGGGTTGTTTTGTTTTATGATTTTCCAAGTTCAATAAAATAAACTTCAAGTTCTCTTACTTTGGTTTTAATATCTTGCAAGAGCATCGGGAGAGCATTGTGAGGTTATCTATTTACTTAGCATCGGGAGAGTTAAGTATACGAAAGAAATAAGAGCAAGTTCTCTAGTTTATAGTTGAATTATCTTGTGCCTAGGGATAGGGCAAGGTTAAGTGGCTAAGGAAGAATTCATACACATCGGTGTTCATCCTTCGATTCACGCCGGGAGGTATCATCAAAGACGTGATCATCGACAGACTTGGACCTAGGGATAGGCCAAGGCAGATCTGGGATTCTTGCCAAACTTGAACGTACTGAGTTGGTGTGTTTGCTGCCGCGACGACCAACGGACAGCTGCCGCGACAGGTGCTGCCAGCGACAGGCGCGACGACAGAACTGGAGTTCCTAAGCAATACAATACCTGCACTACTGAGCAATTCAATACCAGCCCATTCTCTCTATCTTGATTACTCTACTCTTTTATTTACGTTTTATTCAATATTTTCGTGACAACTTCCTAAATTATTCTCTTTACTTCGTGCAGTAAAATAAGGTGAAGCTATTAGCCCAATCCCTGTGGAGACGATAATCCGATACTTCGTATCACTTTACTACTTGCGTCGTGTACACTTACACTACAATTGCGATAGACTCTTTTACACGCAACAATGAACTTTCATATTCCATTTAAAAAAAACATTTTTGAAAACCATTTAAAATCAATTTGTGGCCTGACCCTCTTTTGTTTTTATTTAAAAAAACAAAAACAGTCGCCAAGCTGTCGCAACCCTTTCGAGCTTTGACTTTTTGAAAACTTTAAAAATACGGAGTCGCCACCAATCGTTTTTAAAAGTGTGATTGAATCACTTTAAAATAGGGCTATTTTAATAAAATGTTTTGTTTTAATAAAACAACGGTTTTGGTATACGAAAACAAGAAAACAGGTTCGGGGTCGATTACGCAGGGGAAAGGGTTAGCACCCCTACGACGCCCAAATTTGGTACCTAATTGATTTTAAAATCGTTTTCAAAACTGGAATTTGCAAGTTCACAAATGTTCGACTTTATTTGTTCGTTTAATGAATATTAGTCTATTTTAACGGCCTTATCGCCCGAGAGATGAACTTTAATCACCGCCAACATTTCTGGCGCTAACCCGTCATTCATGTTTGATAAGACACCACATTAAATTAATTTCCCTTTTCAAGCAACAAGGAAATTCAGTGCGTTGAGCATTTTATATTTATTCTAGGTTCGATTATTTAAAAAAAACCCTAAAAAGATGTCTAAGTATTTTATTCCTAATTAAAAGTTTAAGTTTGCTTAAGTGTGTCTTATTATTTTTGTGAAGTAATTTGTCAACAAAACACGTTTCTATCTAAGCTTTAGAACCTAGTCCTAAGTTTTAACCTATTTCTAAAAAATAAGCAAGCAAATCAAAATTTCTTGTGTTTTTCTTTTTATTATTTCTTTTGAAAAACCTTTATTTCTTGTTTTTTACTTTTTAATTTTTTTTAAGCCAGGACCCCTTTTTACAATTTTTTAGCTTCATTCATTTTTATGTTTTTTCACCTTTTATATTTTTTTCATTTTAAAATAATTTTTCTTTAAAAACTTTTTATTTTTTAAAAGTTTTTCTTTAAGATATGACTTTTTAAAATAAACCTTTTTTAAAAGATTTCTCTTTAAGATTTTTCAAAACTTTATTTATTCCTAAACCCTAAACTTTTATTTAAAACCTTTTTATTTTTCTTTTCTTGAAAAACTTATTACTTATTTTTCTAAAAACATATTTATTTACTTTTTTAAAAAAATCACTTAACTACTTTATTATTTTAAAAAAACTAAATTTCAAGATAAACCCTTTTATTTTTTAAATCAAGCTCATTTTATTATTTCCACCCATGCATTATTACTTTTTTCTAATTAAATCTTTAACTTTAAGTTTTTTTAATAAAACCACATTAAATCATTTTTATTCTTACATTTTAATATTAACACTTCTAAAATTCATTCTATATTTCTAAAGATCAAAACACTCCTATACAACATTTTTAAAGCATGCAAAATTTTAAAGATCAAACCAAATATTAAATGAAAGTTTAAAGCGAAAACATTACCGGAATTGCGAAATGATTTTCCGACTTCAATAACACAACCTAAAATCCACAAAAAGCACAAACACAAAAATTCAACCAAGAACAAACATGAAAATTACTAAATAAAAATTAAAAGGAAAGATAGAAATTTTACCGAAACGACGAACGAAGAACTCGAATATGAACTTCTCGAAATGCTCCTAATTGCCTCCAAACTTGAACTTCAACTCCAAAATTTCCAGGAACTCTTGAGAAATTTTAGAGATTTTTTTCGGAATTTTTCTAAGCCTTTTTGCTTTTCCAAGTGTATTTTCTCTTGAAATTGGGTGTGATGAACAAGTGAGGTTTGGTGGTATTTATACTTGAATTTCAACTTCAAATTCAAGGCAAATTCATATTTCAATCCCCAAATTGAAGCCAAAGTCAGATAAGAAACTTGATTCTCGGAAAAACCCCTCAAACCCTATCTGATTTGATTCAGATTTGAAGCTAAATTTTCCCCTTGATTCGAGCCTAAGGTTCGACCATTTGTCTCGGTTTTTTTTTTTTTGCAGATTCTGGCGACCACAGGCGGTGGCGACGAGCGGTGTTGGTGTCGTTGGGTCGGCGATGGTGAGACACGTCGACAACGGCAACGGCAATCGTGGCCGGCAGACGCCGGACGGCCACCTTCGATGTTCGACAGCGGGGTTTGCTAGGAACCAACGCGCTGGCGTGTGACGCGCGCTGGTTCCCTTTTTCCTTTTTTTTATAAATCATTTTTACCTTGTAATTATTAATAGGTTTTAGATGACTTAATTAAGTTTCTACTTTATAAGTTAGTTTACTAATAATATAATTTAATTATAAATGCCTTAGGTTAAGATCCCTTAAGTAATTTGGCTCTTAACAACTAACAGGGTAAATTATTTAAGTAAATAATTCATTTCCCTAATTGTAAGAATAAAACTCTCTTAGGTAATTTTTTAGAGGAGTAAATAAACATTTTTCTTAATTGTAAGCAATTAAATAAAATCATTTAGGTAATCTTTTAGAATAGATAAATAATTTCCTTAATTGTAAATAATGGTAAATAAAACTAGCTTAGTAATTCTTTTAAAATAAAGAGTAAATAAGTATTTCTCCTTAATTGTAAATAAAACTCTATTCGTTACAATTAAATAAAATCTTTTTAGGTAATCTTTTATAAAGGTAAATATTGTTCCCTAAAATGTAAATAATAAAATAAAGCCTTTAGGATTAGTTTCCCTAAACACATGCTTCTTAAAAATAATATTTAATTTTTTAACATTAAATCACCCAACAAATTTAAAAAGAACATAAAATGCCATTCTAAAAAAGATTTTCTTGCATCATGGAAAACATGTTATTTCCTCAATTAGAGTTAATTCGATCTTCCCTAGCCGTTGGGGAACGATCGAAACTCCTATATGAGACTATATTTTTAGATTTTTGGGATTAATGCCTTAATCCCTTTGCTTCTAAAATTGATCGGGGTTTCCTTACTCGTGAGTGAATTCGAGTCACTTTTAGAACTTTATGGATTTTTACATTAATCTTTGCACGCTATCATCTGGATTACCATGGAAAATATTAGTGATCAAGTAAGCACCGTTCTGCAGGCGTAATGGGGGTGCTAATCCTTCCCCACATGTAACCGTGCCCCCGAACCCTTAAGAATTCATAATCTCTGGCTTGTTTTTAGGTTTCTAGTCCGCCTAATATAATAAAAGGGACTGGTGGCGACTATGTTATCATAGCTTGGCGACTCCGCTGGGGAAAAATTAAGAGGGCACAACTTTTACTTGATCACGAGTTATTTTCTCAAGTAACCCGTTGCATTTTTATGTGTAATTTTGGTGCTTTAAACTGTCATTGAATCATAAACATAAGCATTCTACCCGAGCTTTATTAAACTTAAGTGGAAAAAATAGCAATGCCTTCGTGAGTAACCCTCCGTATGGGCTAGTGAAAGTCTTTCGGGGTCCAGAGTACTAATGCTTTCGTGAGTAACCCTCTGCACATGCATAACGGAAATGCATCCCCTTGAACCGCATTCAATCTGTAAGCCTGTGATAGGCCATGATTGGACATCTTATCTACTTTAGTAGGGGGATAAGGGCGGTTCGAGAACATTTTTAGATCCAAACCCGCATGAATGTATGTTTTTAGAAAGCCTACCCCATTAGAGCCATGTGAAAAGCCATAGGTTTTATTTTCTGAATTATTTATTGTTTTTGTACATTATCCCTGTATTTTATTAATATTATGTACTAACACTTTTGTTGCCTTATTTATATTTTATAGAGCATACACCGCATTGCATTTTGTTGGTATTCCGAAACATCAGTCAATCAGTGATCATGAGTGTTCGAGTTGCATTGTCCAATTATGGGGTCCCTTGTTCAAATACCAATGTCAGAAATGAGTCATTAGAGCTTCAGCGCCAACACGAAGACAGTGTGCGGAAGAAGACTACCATAGATCTGCCGAAGCAAGTGCGTATGGGTTTGCCTTGCAATCATCTATCAGGACTGGTCACCGTTTGGGAAAGTCTAGAACCCCAAGATCGAGCTATATTCACCTAGAGGTATGGAGACATAGTCCTTTTTATTGGGGTAGAGATAGACGAGCCCATGGTCCTAGCGGGTGTTGAGTTTTGGGATCCAGCCTACCGTTGCTTCATGTTCAATCAGGAAGACATGATTCCCACCACAGAAGAGTACATGGACCTGCTACGCCTAGAGTTAGAGAAGCCTGACAAGATATAATGGAAGGATAAGAACTCCAGTTATCGGAAGAAATTTTCCAAGCTTGCTGGTCTAGACGTGAAGGAGGTGGATGCCCATCTCGCCGAAAAAAACAAAAGCCCTTCTTTCACATGGGAGTTCGTCTATGCCCAGATCATGAAAGAAGTAAAGCATGGAAGGGTCTTTGATTTGCTTGCCTTGGCCATTTATGGGTTAGTAATTTTCACTAAAGTTTTGGGGCATGTTGAAATAGCCCTAGTAGACTTGCTAGCCCAAAAAACATGAATCATATCTTGGCAATTTTGGTAGAAACATCCAGATCCCGAAACTTTTGCCGAACTCGAAGAAGAGGTCACTTCACCGGGTGATCACAACTCCTTTACTTATGGTTACAGAGTCATTTTCGGGACAATGAAAAGATAAGCAAACACTCTACTTCTAGAGGTTTAGTCCCGATCAGAGAACTTACCAGGTGTAGAACTAATTGTTTTGATATAATAATTGAAAAATGTTTTTAGTAAAAAACAACTTGAAAATATGTTTAAGGTTTTTACAAGGCTTTGGAATGATTTAAAGAACGTTTAAAGTAGTCAAAACCATGTTTCAAGTGTAACTGTATCGATACTGTATGGTACTGTATCGATACCCTTAAGGGTTTTAACTACAGTAATTTTTCAGTAGCCAAAACCCGTACCGATACGCTTAGCCGTATAGATACGGTGTGCTTCAAAATACCCAACAGCTAGTTCGCGTACCGATATGGTTGTATCGCGTACTGATACGCCCAATTACCCCCAACAGTCTTTTAAATTGCAGGACCGTACTGATACGCTTATTTCCTTATCGAGACCGTATCAATATGGTTTGAAGAGTATCGATACGCCAAGCTGCAAAACTGCATTTATAGTGGGAAATAAAGGCTCCAACGGCTCTAACTCAACCCAATGGTCCTTAACGAATACAAACTCAATTAGGAGTATAAAAGGGACCTCTAAGCATCAAGAGATGGTTAATGCTTCAATTGTCAACAACATTATGATGCCAAATTGTCTTTAAAGCTTTATTGTACATTTCTTGTATAGACAACACTAGTGAGCTAAACATTGTCAAATTTGCTAAAGAGTTTAGTGTAACCCTTTAGCCCGGTCTAAACGGTTGACCCGAACCGAGGTGATTACACGGGGAAAACCGAAGCCAACTCGTTAAAGCTGACTCCGATTGATGGCCCTTTTTTTCTTTTTATCATTTCTAAATGCAGCTTAAGTCCTATGTGATCACCCAAGAGCATAGGAAGAAACGACACAACGATCGGATTTCGATTAGGGGTTTAATTGCATAAACTAAACGTTAAGGGTCCAAAATGTAATTTCTACAAATTACAATGACTTCTCTATTTTTAAAGTTACCTTTATTCAATTAGTCATATTTCATGCTTCTCTGTAAATTTTCATCACAACCAGACCATCCAAACACATCCAAATACATACATGAAGTTCAAGGACTAAAACACAACATTTCAAAACCCTTTCCAACTGAGATTTAACCAACTTAACGACCCGCGTATCGATACGCCTATGGAGGGTATCGATACGCCCCCGATGGTCAAACTTCCCAGGCATGTGTCACATGACCGTATCAGTACGCTCTCGTCCAGTGACTAAAGAGGGTATCGATACGACCCCGTGTATCGGTACGCCCTCACAACTCAAGTAGGCCGTATCGATACGCTATGAAGTGTACCGATACGCTGCAGTCTGCAATTGCCAAATATGCAACTTTTGAACCTCAACAACCAAACCAAACCACTCCAACATATAGTTAAACATGCTTGCACACTAAAATGCATCAATACTCAGAGATACAAGTCAAGGAAAGCATCAAACATCATCAACATCAACATTTGAAAACTAAAGCATGCTTCCTAAAAGTAAAGGACACCAAAAGACCATAAACATCCCAAAAGACAAAGTAAACCATCAAAACCAATCTAAAGGCCTTTTACAAACCATATAAGCCACATAAAACTTGCATCAACAACAGGGAGTCCAAAATACATCTCCCCAAAGAAAACCATTAAATCCCATTGCCAAATATCATTACTAAAGTAAATGTAAAATATCACCATACTTGAGCTTTATTAATCCTTGGATCTTCTTAAGCCTCCTTGCTACCCCAAGTGTCTCAATTATCTGCATTGTTGGTAAAAGAGAGCGTAAGCACGATAGCTTAGTGAGGCATGCTCTAAAAATACCAACGCAACAATGCAAGCTGTTAAAACTCTTTCTCGAAAATCATTTCTACAACATGCTCTTTCTATCTCATGCTTGAAAACCATTTCAAAGCAAATCTCCATTTGCATCTGTAACCCCCTTAACCCGGCCTAGACGGTTGACCCGAATTAAGAAAGTCACACGGGGAAAACCAAAGTCAACCTTGATTAACGACCCTTTTTTTTTCTTTTTAAGCTTGTCTATATGCACATTAACCCTAGATATGGTCATTCAAACAACATACCAAAAGACATAAACATTAGAGATCAAACAGGGACCCAATTGAACAATTAACAACTTTAGGGACCAAATTGTAAAATCTGATAAATATAAGGACTTTACCCAAATTAAAGTTACCATCTTGAAATTAATCATGTTTCATGCATCTCTGTCAAATTTCAGCTCGAACGGACATTCCGAACTCATACAATTGCACAAACAAGTTTTGGGACTAAACTGTAAACATTTTGAAACATAAAACTGCCAATGTCAGCCCCCAACGGTCATCCGTTTCGAAACGGGAGACAGCCCGTTTCGAAATGCGGGGCCGTTCCGCAACGCGTACCGAAACGAGGGCTGATAGTAGCCTTTCCGTTTCGGAACGGTGTCACCCGTTTCGAACGCCTGGGCTGCTTCGAGGCACCCGTTCCGAAACGGTAGGCACTGTTCCGATACGGCCTGCACAAAATGCAGAAGTTTGCTTGCCTAAACATGCAATTGACCAACCAATCATGCTCCAAATGCTATCAAACTTTACCAGAAACTCATACAACATCCAAGAGACATATTTGCATCAACAATTCATCATTATATCAACATATATGAAAAGCCCCAAATCTAAAGGCATGCTTCCTACACAAGCAACCATTCATGCACAAAAACCTTCAAACCAACACATAATGGCCAATTACAAAAACCAACATTATCAACAACATAAATCCAACCTAGGGAGTTCCAAACATCTCCCAAAATAACAACATAGGTCCCCCATTGCCAAATGCCAAAAGCTAAAAGTGTTTAAGAAAACCTTCTCATACATGAGCTTAACCTCCACTTGATTGCTTGCCCTCCTTGCTGCCCTCAATGCACTTTAATGCTCTGCATTATTGGTTTAAGAAAAGAGAGAGAGCGTAAGCGAAAGCTTAGTGAGGAAAGCTCCTTAGAACCACACAATAATGCATTTATAAAACTCATTTATAAATCATACTTCAAAATACATTTAGACATGCTCACAAGCAATCTTAAACAAGCATCTCATGCTTCACATCATAACATGTCATATTGGCCACAAGTGATAATTACCATCTTTAAAACAAGATCAACATAAGACTCACACATGGACTTTTAAACACCATTGTGATCTTATCCCCAAGGACTTTTAAACACCTTGGCCCATGGACTTTTAAACACCATGGCAAGGACCACACAAGGACTTTTAAACACCTTTGTGTCCTTAACAAGTTTCACCTCAAGGACTTTTAAACACCTTGACCCCAAGGACTTTTAAACACCTTGGCCATGGACTTTTAAACACCATGATATGAATCACCCCAAGGACTTTTAAACACCTTGGCCCAAGGACTTTTAAACACCTTGGAAAGGACCACACAAGGACTTTTAAACACCTTTGTGTCCGTAACAAGAACCATCCAAGGACTTTTAACCACCTTGATGTTCTTAAGTAAACAAGGCTCACTCAAGGACTTTTAACCACCTTAGTGACCTTAACCTTTTCAAAAACATCACTTGCCAATATACATCATATATCATCAATAATCCACTGTTTTAAAGCATTTAACCAAGCCATGAACATCATGCATCTTTAAGCATCAAACAACATTTATACAATGTTCAAAAACAAGGAACTCTAACCTTGAGCTTCCTTAAACACATGGCTTATAATCTCAGCAAACACACATGCTAGATATGCTTTAAAAACAGAATTTAAACATGCAACAAACACATTGCACCCAACCATCACATGGTTCCTCAACAAGAGAGTTTTTCCGAAAACTTACTCTTGAGCTTAGCAAAGTTGTTTAGACTTAGACTAAGCTCCCAAACCTCCAAAACATTGGTTTCAAAGCCGAAAACCAAAATCCACTCACCGATTCCGTTTCGCCTCTTGCCGAAACACCAAATCAAGCTTCCGGATCACCACCACTTGGATCCAAAGATGACTCCCCTGTTTTAACACATTAAAACAGTAGATTAATGCATCATCATGCATTAATAGCTTCAATGAAAGCACCTAAACTCGTTGCTCTCATCACACTCCATTTTCGGCCATCAAACACAACCGAAAATGCCTCCAATCAACTTCTCAACAAAGCCCAGCCAAAAACCATCAAGACTAAACATCCAATAACATCATTTAACATCTAAAAAGAGCTTAACAACATCCTCATACCTCCAGCAACAACAGATCCACAAGATCACTCCAAAACAACCAAGAATCACAAGATAAACTTAGGAAATTCAACCTATCCGGGATTGCATTAATCAAAACTCAATTCCTTATCAAATTAATGTTCATTTATCATCAAAAACATATCTCAAATCACAGCTTTAACAGATCTAACGAAAATCTATCAAAAATCACCAAATCTTGCATTTAAAGCCAAGATCCATTTCACAACTTTAAAAGCCTTTAATAAAACATCAATTAAGGATTGAGAACTTGGGAATTTCAGTAAAGAACTGAGAGTTTTAGAGGAGAAGGACGTTCTTACCTCCAAACTTGAGTTTCCTCCCTTTTAGAACCAAAAAGCTTGAAAATCCAAATAGCAAATTGCAAGATTTTGTTGTAGAGATTATTAGAAATCCAAAGAGAATTGAAAAGATAGATTTGAGTGACAAAATCAGAAAGAAATCTCTGGAGAGAAAGTGTTTGGATTGAGAGAAAATGAGAGAAAAAGGAAAATTGGGAAAATAGGAAAATTAGTTACAAAATAGCCAAAATGATTTCCCTCCACTTTTCTTTAGCTTTAAAATCAGAATTAAACATTAAAATATCTTAGAAAAATCTGGAGAAACTCCTTTTGGAATAATAGCTCCTTAAAGATTCAAAGTTTCAATCCTTTATAAAACAGTCACGCAACTTTCAAAAATTACATTTTGGTCACTAGCCAAAATGTCACAATTCCAAACCTCATTTTTCAAAATTGATTTCACAGTTCACTTATATATATTAAAATATGATTTTAGAACATTTTTCCATATTTTTAATGCAACCCGAACTAGGCTTTCCTAATTTCACCCTTATAGATTCGAACAGCACTTTGACCGAACCGGTCAACGCCCAGAACTTCCAAGCCCAAAACCGGGGCGTTACAACTCTCCCCCCCTTAAGAAATTTCGTCCTCGAAATTTACCTGAAGGAAAGAGATAAGGAAACTGCTTCAGCATGTCATCCTTTCGCTCCCACGTGGCTTCCTCAACACCGCGATGCTTCCACAGCACCTTTACCAACTCAATGGTCTTGCCGCGAAGAACCTTGCTATCCGAATCCAGAATCCTCACCGGTTCCTCATCATAGGCCAAATCCGGATTCAATTCCACTTCCTCCACAGGCATCACATGCGAAGGGTCAGATCTATACTTCCGGGGCATAGAAACATGGAACACATCATGAATCTTCTCCAACTCTTGAGGTAACCTCAACCTGTACGCAACAGGACCCACACGCTCAACCACCTCGTACGGTCCAATGTACCTAGGGCTCAACTTGCCCTTCCGGCCAAACCTCATCACCTTCTTCCAAGGCGAAACCTTCAAGAACACACGGTCACCCACCGCATACTCAATCTCCTTACGCTTCAAATCCGCGTAAGACTTCTGCCGATCAGAAGCTGCCTTCAAACGCTCACAAATGAGCTTCACCTTCTCGGTGGTTCCTTTCAACAAAGCCGGCATCGAAACCAACTTCTGACCCGTTTCAGCCCAACAAAGAGGAGTCCTACACTTCCTCCCATACAAAGCCTCATAAGGTGCCATTTGAATGCTCGCCTGATAACTATTGTTATAAGCAAACTCAACCAAGGGCAAATGCTTCTCCCAAGAGCCCTGAAACTCAATCACGCAGCACCTCAACATATCCTCCAAAATCTGGATAACACGCTCAGACTGACCATCCGACTGAGGATGATAGGATGTACTGAAATTCAACCTCGTACCCAGAGCTTGATGCAAACACTGCCAGAACCGCGATGTGAACCTCGGATCCCTATCCGACACAATCGACTTTGGCACACCATGCAGCCGCACAATCTCAGCAATGTACAACTCTGCAAGCTTATCCAAAGAGAACGTAGTATGCACAGGCAAGAAATGCGCACACTTCGTCAGGCGATCCACAATCACCCACACCGAATTCTTCTTCGACGGTGACAAAGGTAAACCAGATACAAAATCCATGGTAACCCTTTCCCACTTCCACTCAGGGATTCTCAACGGTTGTAACAACCTTGAAGGAAACTGATGCTCAGCCTTAACTCGCTGACACACCATACACCTGCTGACAAACTCCGCAACATCCTTTTTCAAACCCACCCAATAGTACTCATCACGAAGATCTCGATACATCTTAGTACTACCTGGGTGCATAGCAAAAGGACTACTATGACCTTCAGTCAGAATAGCACGCCTCAGCTCAGCATCATTAGGCACCACTATCCGACTCCCAAAACACAACACTCCATCATCATTAAAGCTGAAATCCGAAGGTCTACCCTCCGCGATATCCTGTACATAAGACACCAAGGAATCATCCAGCAACTGCTTTTCCTTGATCGACTGAACCAAAGATGGTTTCACTTGCAACTCAGCCACTAGACCACCATCACGCGATATACTCAAACTGGCAAACATAGCCCTCAGCTCAACAGCTACCTTCCTACTCAAGGCATCCGCTACAACATTAGCTTTCCCAGGGTGATACTCAATCGTCAACTCATAATCCTTGAGCAACTCCACCCAACGTCGTTGCCTGAGATTCAACTCCTTCTGAGACATCAGATACTTCAAACTCTTGTGATCCGTGTAAACAGTACACTTCTCACCATACAGGTAATGTCTCCAGATCTTCAGAGCAAAAACCACTGCAGCCAACTCTATGTCATGCATAGGATAATTACGCTCATGCACCTTCAACTGCTGCGATGCATAAGCTACCACCTTACCCTCTTGCATCAACACACATCCCAAACCAACATAGGATGCATCACTATACACCACAAACTCTTTCCCTGATTCAGGTTGAACCAAGATAGGAGCTTGCGTCAAAGCTACTTTAAGCTTCTCAAAAGCCTGCTGTCTCGCCTCTGTCCACTCATACTTAACATCCTTCTGCAACAACTTCGTCAAAGGTGCAGCAATCTTAGAAAACCCATCCACAAACCTCCGATAGTATCCTGCCAAACCAAGGAAACTACGAACCTCATGAACAGACTTAGGAACCTTCCAATTCATCACCGCCTCAACCTTATGAGGATCAACCCGAATCCCCTTAGCAGAAACCACATGCCCAAGAAACACCACCTCACTTAACCAGAACTCGCACTTGCTCAGCTTAGCATAAAGCTGATTCTCCAACAAAGCCTGCAAAACAATCCTCAAATGCTCTTCGTGCTCCTCCTCAGTACGCGAGTACACGAGGATATCATCGATGAACACCACAACAAACTTGTCCAGGTATTCATGAAACACACGATTCATCATGTCCATGAAAGCAGCAGGAGCATTTGTCAACCCAAACGGCATCACAAGGAACTCATAATGCCCATACCTTGTTCTGAAAGCTGTCTTAGGCACATCCACATCCTTCACCTTCAACTGGTAATACCCTGACCTCAAGTCAATCTTAGAGAACACAGCAGCTCCCCGAAATTGATCAAAGAGATCATCAATTCTCGGCAAAGGATACCGATTTTTGATAGTCAACTTGTTCAGCTGGCGGTAATCAATGCACATCCTCATAGTGCCATCATTCTTCTTCACAAACAAGACCGGTGCACCCCAAGGCGACACACTCGGCCGAATGAAACCATGCTCAAGCAACTCTTGCAACTGCGTCTTCAGCTCTTTCAGCTCCTTAGGTGCCATCCTATAGGGAGTAATGGACACAGGAGTTGTATTCTCATACAACTCAATTCCAAACTCCACCTCGCGATTAGGAGGTAAACCAGGCAACTCCTCAGGAAACACACCAGGAAACTCCTTCACAACCCTGATATCTTGCACACGCAACTCCTTAGAGCTAGGATTCATCACAAAAGCTAGGTAAGCTTCACATTCTCACCGACTACAACAACTTCATATTCATCCGCAAGCTTCAGCGAAACTCGCTTACTTTCACAATCCACCACAGCACGATGCTCAGCAAGCCAATCCATACCAAGGATTACATCAAAACCATAGAAAGGTAACTCCATGAGGTCAACATGAAAAACATGATCTTGAACAACCAAAGGACACCTTCTATACAGCTTTCGAGTCACAACAGTCTCACCAAAAGAACTAGTGACACGCATACCAACATCCAAAGACTCAACAGGCAAACCAAGCAATTCAGCATGCTCACGCAATATGTAAGAGTGCGTAGATCCAGAATCAATCAAGGAAAGTAATGACAAGGATTGCAGAGTAAAAGTACCTGCGATCACATCCGCGTCATTCCTCCCCTCTCGCTGAGCAAACACTCTAGCCTGCCCGCCACCCTCTGGCTGCACAGCTACAACATGAGCCACACCTCGGCCACCTTCCTCTCTCCGCTGGAAATTACCACGGCCGCGCCCACGACCTCTCTGCGGTGCTGCAACAACAGGAGCACGAACTTGGCCACCAGCCAACATAGGGCAATCACGCCTCAAATGATCCAAAGATCCACAGCTCCAGCAACCATTCCCAGCTGCCGCAACAGGAGCTTGCACCTCCCTCACAGCACGAGGACAATCACGTTTCATGTGACCATGCGAACCAGATATCCAACAAGCACTCGGATCAGCTCTAGCGTTGCCTCCCCGAGCAGGTGCTCCACCTCCTCGCTTAGCCGAGGACTGATACTTCTGATCACGTCCCCTTTTGTTCCGTCCACCACCGGAACTATACTCAGCTGCTCGCTTACCAGCACCTTTAGCAGATAAACCCAAGTTCATCTCTATGTCCTTTGCTCGGCCCACCAGCACATCAAAATCATCATACTCGGTAGCCAGCACATACATCTTCACATCCGTCACTAAGCCATAACGGAACCTTTCACACCTCGCCCGCTCATCCGGGACAAGCTCAGGTGCATACTGACTGAGTCGAACAAACTGCACTTCATACTCAGCCACCGTCATGCTCCCTTGAGTAAGAGACATGAACTCCCTCTTTTTCTCATCTAGGTACCTCACACCTAGATACCTTCTCTTGAACACATTCTGAAAGAATGTCCAAGTCACATCAGCTTCTGCCATCCCAGCAATAGTGGTTGTCCACCACGTATATGCATCCTTCTACAGCAAGGACACAACACAGCCAAGCTTCTGCACATCAGTGCAACTCATCTGACCCAAGATCCTCTTGGTACTCTCTAACCAAGCCTCAGAACCCTCAACAGACATACCCCTGAACTCAGTCCCTCCTAGACTGCGCAAACGCTCCAAAGGTAGTCTAACTCCAGCATCTTCCTGATGCCCAGCTCCTCGAGCTCCAGCTACCGCTGCCTGAAAAGCACCAGCTATAGCTTGAATTAACACCGTCATGTCAGGAACAGCTTGCCCCTGACCAGCCTCAGGTCCTGCAGCCTCAGCACCAGCTGCAGCTCCAGCTTCCTCAGCCCCAGCACCACCACCACCAGGTGGAGGAGGTAAAACCGCACTCTCAACATTCTCCTCATTTTCATTCTCATTCTGAGCCGTAGCTCGCACATTACTCCTCAACTCTCTACGAGGTGCCATACTCTAATTATGCAATCTCAATGCAAAATAAACAAAGTCAGGCCCAGCAAGGTAAGCAATCCAAGTACTCAAGCTCAATTTCATTTAAAATCAACATCACTTTACTAGCTTTGATTTGGCAATGGGTACCCACAACATGCTTCACCACAGCATACAACTCAATTGCAACATACATGCAATCCACTCAACATGCTTTCACTCAACAAGCATACAAAGCATACACACTTTAAACATTCACATACACATTCCCATTTACTCGAGAACTCAGCTCTGATACCACCAAATGTAACCCCCTTAACCCGGCCTAGACGGTTGACCCGAATTAAGAAAGTCACACGGGGAAAACCAAAGTCAACCCGAAAGTCAACCTTGATTAACGACCCTTTTTTTATTTTTAAGCTTGTCTATATGCACATTAACCCTAGATATGGTCATTCAAACAACATACCAAAAGACATAAACATTAGAGATCAAACAGGGACCCAATTGAACAATTAACAACTTTAGGGACCAAATTGTAAAATCTGATAAATATAAGGACTTTACCCAAATTAAAGTTACCATCTTGAAATTAATCATGTTTCATGCATCTCTGTCAAATTTCAGCTCGAACGGACATTCCGAACTCATACAATTGCACAAACAAGTTTCGGGACTAAACTGTAAACATTTTGAAACATAAAACTGCCAATGTCAGCCCCCAACGGTCATCCGTTCCGAAACGGGAGACAGCCCGTTTCGAAATGCGGGGCCGTTCCGCAACGCGTACCGAAACGAGGGCTGACAGTAGCCTTTCCGTTTCGGAACGGTGTCACCCGTTTCGAACGCCTGGGCTGCTTCGAGGCACCCGTTCCGAAACGGTAGGCACTGTTCCGATACGGCCTGCACAAAATGCAGAAGTTTGCTTGCCTAAACATGCAATTGACCAACCAATCATGCTCCAAATGCTATCAAACTTTACCAGAAACTCATACAACATCCAAGAGACATATTTGCATCAACAATTCATCATTATATCAACATATATGAAAAGCCCCAAATCTAAAGGCATGCTTCCTACACAAGCAACCATTCATGCACAAAAACCTTCAAACCAACACATAATGGCCAATTACAAAAACCAACATTATCAACAACATAAATCCAACCTAGGGAGTTCCAAACATCTCCCAAAATAACAACATAGGTCCCCCATTGCCAAATGCCAAAAGCTAAAAGTGTTTAAGAAAACCTTCTCATACATGAGCTTAACCTCCACTTGATTGCTTGCCCTCCTTGCTGCCCTCAATGCACTTTAATGCTCTGCATTATTGGTTTAAGAAAAGAGAGAGAGCGTAAGCGAAAGCTTAGTGAGGAAAGCTCCTTAGAACCACACAATAATGCATTTATAAAACTCATTTATAAATCATACTTCAAAATACATTTAGACATGCTCACAAGCAATCTTAAACAAGCATCTCATGCTTCACATCATAACATGTCATATTGGCCACAAGTGATAATTACCATCTTTAAAACAAGATCAACATAAGACTCACACATGGACTTTTAAACACCATTGTGATCTTATCCCCAAGGACTTTTAAACACCTTGGCCCATGGACTTTTAAACACCATGGCAAGGACCACACAAGGACTTTTAAACACCTTTGTGTCCTTAACAAGTTTCACCTCAAGGACTTTTAAACACCTTGACCCCAAGGACTTTTAAACACCTTGGCCATGGACTTTTAAACACCATGATATGAATCACCCCAAGGACTTTTAAACACCTTGGCCCAAGGACTTTTAAACACCTTGGAAAGGACCACACAAGGACTTTTAAACACCTTTGTGTCCGTAACAAGAACCATCCAAGGACTTTTAACCACCTTGATGTTCTTAAGTAAACAAGGCTCACTCAAGGACTTTTAACCACCTTAGTGACCTTAACCTTTTCAAAAACATCACTTGCCAATATACATCATATATCATCAATAATCCACTGTTTTAAAGCATTTAACCAAGCCATGAACATCATGCATCTTTAAGCATCAAACAACATTTATACAATGTTCAAAAACAAGGAACTCTAACCTTGAGCTTCCTTAAACACATGGCTTATAATCTCAGCAAACACACATGCTAGATATGCTTTAAAAACAGAATTTAAACATGCAACAAACACATTGCACCCAACCATCACATGGTTCCTCAACAAGAGAGTTTTTCCGAAAACTTACTCTTGAGCTTAGCAAAGTTGTTTAGACTTAGACTAAGCTCCCAAACCTCCAAAACATTGGTTTCAAAGCCGAAAACCAAAATCCACTCACCGATTCCGTTTCGCCTCTTGCCGAAACACCAAATCAAGCTTCCGAATCACCACCACTTGGATCCAAAGATGACTCCCCTGTTTTAACACATTAAAACAGTAGATTAATGCATCATCATGCATTAATAGCTTCAATGAAAGCACCTAAACTCGCTGCTCTCATCACACTCCATTTTCGGCCATCAAACACAACCGAAAATGCCTCCAATCAACTTCTCAACAAAGCCCAGCCAAAAACCATCAAGACTAAACATCCAATAACATCATTTAACATCTAAAAAGAGCTTAACAACATCCTCATACCTCCAGCAACAACAGATCCACAAGATCACTCCAAAACAACCAAGAATCACAAGCTAAACTTAGGAAATTCAACCTATCCGGGATTGCATTAATCAAAACTCAATTCCTTATCAAATTAATGTTCATTTATCATCAAAAACACATCTCAAATCACAGCTTTAACAGATCTAACGAAAATCTATCAAAAATCACCAAATCTTGCATTTAAAGCCAAGATCCATTTTACAACTTTAAAAGCCTTTAATAAAACATCAATTAAGGATTGAGAACTTGGGAATTTCAGTAAAGAACTGAGAGTTTTAGAGGAGAAGGACGTTCTTACCTCCAAACTTGAGTTTCCTCCCTTTTAGAACCAAAAAGCTTGAAAATCCAAATAGCAAATTGCAAGATTTTGTTGTAGAGATGATTAGAAATCCAAAGAGAATTGAAAAGATAGATTTGAGTGACAAAATCAGAAAGAAATCTCTGGAGAGAAAGTGTTTGGATTGAGAGAAAATGAGAGAAAAAGGAAAATTGGGAAAATAGGAAAATTAGTTACAAAATAGCCAAAATGATTTCCCTCCACTTTTCTTTAGCTTTAAAATCAGAATTAAACATTAAAATATCTTAGAAAAATCTGGAGAAACTCCTTTTGGAATAATAGCTCCTTAAAGATTCAAAGTTTCAATCCTTTATAAAACAGTCACGTAACTTTCAAAAATTACATTTTGGTCACTAGCCAAAATGTCACCCTTCCAAACCTCATTTTTCAAAATTGATTTCACATTTCACTTATATATTAAAATATGATTTTAGAACATTTTTCCATATTTTTAATGCAACCCGAACTAGGCTTTCCTAATTTCACTCTTATAGATTCGAACAGCACTTTGACCGAACCGGTCAACGCCCAGAACTTCCAAGCCCAAAACCGGGGCGTTACAGCATCTATCTCATGCATTCAACCAATGCAAATCTCATGGCAAAGCCATACACATGCTTGATATACAAAAGCATTTCATAAATCTCAAAATCTCATATCCATTTCTCATAGCATAAACATCATTTCAACATTGGTACATGTGAATCAAATACATTCTCATATATTGGCATTTCAAATTCTATCTTTACTCGGATATACGAATTAGCTTGGCATAAAGCCAAGTCCTACCCTAGTGGAATCTCACATCACCGGACTCTCATGGCGGTATCTCTCTTCGCCACAAAGCTTGTGTGTTTCACCAAGACCTACCCCGATGGTATCTCTTATCATCGGATTCTCACTTTGGATCGGGATGGCACTACCCCCATTACCCGACTCCAAAGAGCACATACGAATTTTTAGTTTATAGTGCACTTTCATCCTATTGGTCGACCAATTATATCCGGTAACTATCTCATCATTTATGCCAATATATCATATAAAATCATCATCTCACCTACTGTTTTGATGCAACATTTCTCAAATCTATCTCATCTCATTTTAAAACCACAACTCATGCATAACATTTTGTCAAAATCTCAAAACTCTTCACAATGACATTATATCTCATGAAATCAAAATGAAACATTATTCATGCCATAAATAATGCATAAAATAGTAGGAATTTATCTATCTCAAATCAAGAGAATGTCAAAACATTTAGGGGCATCAACCACTTTTCCAGAGCAAATCTAAACACACTTACTTCCAGACTTAGGATGGTGTTTCAAACCAATCCTAAATCCCAAACCTTGTTTCCATGTCCCTTAAAGACTTCTAAAACCATTTGCACTCATCGATTACGTTTCGCTTGCTTGCTGAAATGATTTCTAAGCTTCCGGCACTTCCGGATCAACACCAAAAGCGTCCGACGAAGTCTCCCATGTTCATTGCACAAAAGAGTAGAGGATTAATGCATCATCATGCATTAAAAATCACCAGCCACTCATTCTAGCTCGCTACACTACTCAAAACCAACATTTCGGCTATCCGAAATAACCGAAATCACCTCCAAACTTTCTCAAATCAAAGCCCAGCCAAGATCTATCAATTCTAACCCTTTCTAAACCTCAATAAACATCAAAAATCAACATAAAAACCACCTTATATCTCCAGCAACAGCATATCACCAAAAACACCTCAAAAACCACACATCTAGCATTACAAACTTAGGAATCCAAACCTATTCGGGATTTATTTGTTAAAACCTCATTCTTAACAATAAATGTCATCAAAAATATATTAGAAATCAACCTCAAAATAGAGCTTAAAATACAAATACGAAAATCATCAAAATCTCATCAAGAATCTTGAATTTATCAACTATTTCTTGTTTATAACATTAAAACAACTCAAAACCATTAACAAAGGATTGATAACTTGGAAATTTCAGTAAATAACTGATCATTAGAGGAGAAGGACGAAGCTTACCTCTAATGGATGATTCCTCCTTAATTTGGGCAAGATTTTTTGAAAATCCAAAGCAAAAACAAGAAGGATTTGATGAAATAAAGATAGAAAATCCTTTGAAAGATGAAATCTCAGCAAATGAGTTGAAAACCAGAGGTTCTTTTGTGAGGGAAAACTGTCTGGCTGATTGGATGTTGAGAGAAAATGAAAAGAGAGAAAACTATCGTAAAGTAGTTATGAAAAGTCAATCTTTTGTTTTTCTTTTAATTCCTTTAATTAAATCATTATTAAAAACTCCAAAATTAAAGATAAGTCTGATGAAAAACAATTGGTAAAATTAGCTCCTTAAAGATTCAAAGTTTCAATCCTTTACAAAACGGTCACTGGTCAACTTTTGCAAAAACTGCATTTTGGTCACTACACCAAAATGTAATATTTCCAAATCACCTTTTGTAAAATTGTTTTCAACATAATAATTTATATAATAAATGAGGATTTTTAGATATTTTTCCACATTTTTAAAGTATCCCGAACTAGGTGTTTCCCTAAATCAACCTTAAGGGTTCGAACCATTCCCGACCGACCCAATTCAACATCTAAAACATCTAGGCCCAAAACCAGGGCGTTACATTTAGGTTTTGGGTGAGGTCTAAATTGTGCAAACAAATGCCTATTAAAGGGATTTGAAGTTTGCTTTGAATTTCTCTTGTGAGAGAGTGCTTGTTCAAGCTTTGGGTAGAAAGTTTGATCGTTGTAACAGTTTCCTCCTAAGCTGAGAAAAGGGGACGAAATTATTAGTGAATTTGTTTGAAATGTAACGCCCTGGTTTCAGGCCTAGATGTTTTAGGCATTAGATCGGACCGATCGAGAATGGTTCGAATCGTGTAAGGTGATTTTTGGAAATCAAGGATCGAGATAGGATAAAAATGTTATAAAAATTGATAAAATCCTCTAAAAATATATTTAAGAGGTTGGTCAAATCAATTTTACAAAAAGGGTTTTGGAAAATGGACATTTTGAGTAGTGACCAAATTGTAAAGTTTCAAAACTGGGGAAAATGTGATTTTTAAGGTCGAGGCCAAAGTCTTAGAATCTTTAGGGGGCTTTAAGTCAATTTGACCTTTCCTCAATATGACATGTGATTTATGTTGCGTGTAAAATAGTCTATCGCAATTGTAGTGCAAGTATACACGACGCAAGTAGTAAAGTGATACGAAGTATCGGATATCGTCTCCACAGGGATTGGGCTAATAGCTTCACCTTAATTCACTGCACGAAAGTAAAGAAGATATTTGAGAGTTGTCATGAGAATAATAAAGTAAACGTAAAATAAAAGAGTAGAGATATCAAGATAGAGAGAATGTGATGGTATTGAATTGCTCAGTAGTGCAGGTATTGCAGAGTTTAGGAAATCCAGTTCTGTCGTCGCGCCTGTCGCGGGCAGCACCTGTCGCGGCAGCAGTCCGTTGATTGTCGCGACAGCAAACACTCAACTCCGTACTTCAAGTTTGGCAAGAATCCCAGATCTGCCTTGGCCTATCCCTAGGTCCAAGTCTGTCGATGATCACGTCTTGGATGATACCTCCCGGCGTGAATCGAAGGATGAACACCGATGTGTATGAATTCTTCTTTAGCCACTTAACCTCGCCCTATCCCTAGGCACGAGATAGTTCAACTATAAACTAGAGAACTTGCTCTTATTTCTTTCGTATACTTAACTCTCCCGATGCTAAGTAAATAAATAACCTCACAATGCTCTCCCGATGCTCTTGCAAGATATTAATAACCAAAATAAGAGAACTTGAAGTTTATTTTATTGAACTAAAAATTCCTAAAACAAAAGCAACCCTTGCAACTACTTTACAAATCAACCCGTGGCCCTAGGGGGAATTTAGAACATGTCGGCGGCGGGAAAACGGCTAGGGGTTTTTGGTTATCGGTTATGGGATATTGGGTCTTATCTCCTAAGTTAAAATACATGCCCTTATATAAGCTTTGGGCTCAAGATTTCTAATGTAACAAGGATTACAACTTTAATTAAAAGTATGATTCTAATAAAGACTAAATCTTCAAGGAATCTACTTTCCAGCCGTCCTCCTTGTTTCTTGGGATTTTCTCTCCTTGAACTTTGGGCTTGACATATCTTTTGATCTGGGGCTCGGAAAAATATGAGGTTTTCACACGACAGACGGGCTGAATTTTCTCTATCTGTCGAGGTCCACTTTGATTTTTCTCCACAAAAACTGCTGTCGTCCTCTGCTGTCACGGCAGCACCATGGCAACATCGTCCTCTTTGTCTGCTTGTCCAGTTCAGCTCTTCTGCTTCTCTGCCCAGCGCCTGCCTTCTCCGTCAGCTATGGCGGATACCTGCCAAAAACAACCATTCTTAGTAGAATCTGTGCCTTTAATATATTTGTGATGTTTTACTGTAAACTAACCTAAATGCAATGAATAATGCTTGAATGCAGCAGAAATATGGGTAAAATAGGGTGTAAATAATAGAACTTTTACACACTCAACACACCCCCAAACTCAAGTTTTTGCTTGCCCTCAAGCAACTAAGACCTAAAAGAAAAATGAAATATTTTTGTTTTGGCTTTCAAACAGTGGACTTTCCCTTACCTGTCGTTCGTTCCCTGTGACGGCAGCAACCTGTCGGATAATTTAGGATATGTCCGGAATCTCACTATAGTTCTCGTGCAGTGTGTGCATGCTTGTGAACAGTTATATGCCAAGACTCTCTTAGTTTCACTAGAATATTCAACTCTTAACTTGAATTTTTATGCCAAAGTTTATCTTTTTGAAGGCACCTTTTCATGCTTCTTTGATTTTCTGTTTTGACTTGATTTTATTATTTTTAGCTAAAGTTTCACTAGAGCCAGTTTCGGGCACCTCTAGCTAACTTCCTAGAGCCGGTTTCGGGCACCTCTAGGGCTATTGAGTCTATTTTGCTAAACTTATTTCCTAGAGCCAGTGTTAGGCACCTCTAGGGGCTTTTCAAGTGCTAAGCTTCCTATTATAGTTTGGCTAAAAGAAGTCTAAGCAGTATAACAGTCACAATGGTGTTTTAAGTTTTCAGAACTATAGAAAGGCTCTAAACTTCTCCTAAAACTATCCTAAAGTTTCTGCCACGACAGAGCTGTCACGACAGGTAAGTTCAGTTCACAGTTTTCAGCCAAAATTTCCAAAATTTCGTTTTTTTAAGACGAAAATAAACTAAGAAAAAGACACATCAATTTAACTAAGATGTACTTGGACTCCATTAATATGGAGGGTTGCCACCCCCAAACTCAAGGGTTGCATTGCCCTCAATGCAAATGACAAAATAAAAAGCAAAATAAATGAAGGCAATACATCACAAAATATATATAAATGGCAGGCAACAATAAGAAAATAAGAAACTTAAATTTTTAAGCGCTGTCTTCACTGCTGCTGCTGAGGCGGTGTTGGCGGCGGATTCTGGTTCTTGGTTGCTGTACAACCTGAATGTCAGAGCTGCTGCTGCTACTGTCACTGCTGCTACTGCTGCCGCTGGCTGTTGGCAGAGTTTTCTTGACTGCCATTATTTTCTGCCTCTTTGCCGGTGTAACTTCCTTTGACGGATTCCTCTGAATAGGGGTTTCATCTTCACTGGCTGCCCATACCGAGGCGGAGGAAAACCCATCGACAAAGGCTTCAAGGTCATCCATTGGCACTGGTCGCTTTGTTCCTCGAGCGGATGTTTCGGCATGGGTGCTGCCGGCTGCTGTCTGGGCAGGTGATGGTGTGGAGGCGGCAGATTGTGGTTGTGGGGTTGCAGCAGGTGTAGGTGTGTAGGCAGGGGTGGGGACAGTGAAGTGGTGGGCAGGGAAGGTGGGGAAAACAACATCAGGGAAATTTAAATTATTGTGAATAAAATTTACCGTGGATTCGGCAAAGTCCTTGATGAATGTCATGAGGCCCAACTGTCTGTCCTCCATCCTTTGAATGGCAGCTAGGATTTGGTTGGAGGGTTCTGCCGGAGCAGCTGCTGCAGTAGTAGGTTCAGGGTTTGGCTGCTCTGATGATTCAGCTGGGACGTCAGCAGGGTTGAAAGATGAAATGGGGGTTGCTAATGTTAGCTCCATGAGGCTGATGATATTCTTGTCTGTCCAGCCCCGGCCTTTCACTATTCGATCGGTGTCTGGTTCCGGCACAGCAGAGCAGCGGCAGAGGGATGTGATAAGGTAGAGAAGACAGAGGAGGGCCGTCGCTCTATGGGTGCAGTCCAAAATACTCTCCCGTATGTAACTCCCCACATTAATGGGCCGTTTACTGATAATGGAGTGTATTAGGGCTAACCTCTGCTGGTCCACGGTGGTGTGATGTGAGGACGACAGAATCCTCTTCTTAATGAAGGCGTTCCACAGTTTGGCCTCCGGCAGCAGCTACCCCCTCTTCACTGTGTGGGGACTTTTGCGGCTTGTGTTCCATTCGGTCCCTTCTTCCGTTATTTCTGCCATGAGAGCGTCGTAGGCAGCATCATCTAGAGTGTCAAGGAACTGCTGGTGAGCATCATCGTTGGGGCCGAAGTGGAGGCCATAGAAAGAGTTAATGCGCTCGGCTGTGAACTGTACTTCTGTCCCTCGGACAGTCACTGTTGTTGCCGTCCTGCTGCCGATGGCAGCATAGAATTCCCTCACCAGTGTCTCGTTCATCTCTGCTGGTTGCTCCGCAAATGATTCCCATAAAAGAGCTCTAATCGTCCTTGCGATGAACGGTTTGAGGCCCAGATTCGTTGCCCTTGGTACATAGATGAAGCCTCGTTCTTCCCATATGTCTCTGGTTGCAAAGGACGGTGGAGGAGTTGCTGTCGGTGAAGAGTTTGAAGCAGAACTGCGGCGGGTTCTTCTGGAAGACATGTTAGTTGCAAGGGTTGTTGAAAGTAAAAGAAAGCAAATGAAAACTAAAGGGGGAGAGCAAGTAAGAAAGGCAGAAGTGAATGAAAATGAAAATGAAATGGGGTTTTATAGAAGAGAAGTTGCTGCCTGTTGAAGCTGTAACGGCAGGCGTGAATAACGGGGCGACTGTTGAGCTTTAGCGTGTCTGACGCGTTTCTGCGTCTGTTACGCGTCTGTCACACGTTTCCGCGTCTGTCGTGACAGTCTGGTGACAGCCTGTCTTTTCCGTGTCTGCCGCGACAACTGGAACGACAGGCTTCAATATTAGGCTTTGTTGGGCTGATGGATGGATGGTGGGCTAAGTTCACTTCTCCTATTCTTCTTGACTCCTTTATTTCCTAAAAACAGTAAACATAAAAACATTATTCGAATAAAATAAACCTTATTTCCTAATAAATAATAAGTAATAAAAATAAATAAAATAAAATTTAGGTTAAATTAGGGATGCCTTGTGGGGCATCTCCTAAGGTAACCACTTCCTGTATTCCTGGGGCTTCAGTCCCCTAATAATGCTTGAGGCGCTGTCCGTTGACTTTGAATTGGTGCCCGTCTTTTAATGATCGGATTGTGATGGCACCATGGGGAAAAACTTGTACAACTTGGAACGGGCCAGACCATCTAGATTTTAACTTCCCTGGGAAGAGTTTCAGTCTAGAATTGAACAACAATACAAGCTGCCCTGGGTAGAACTGTCGTGGTAGCAACTTCCTGTCATGCCACTTCTTAGTTTTCTCTTTGTAGATTCTTGCATTGTCGTAGGCCATTGTCCGTATTTCTTCAATTTCGTTCAAATCTAACAGCCTTTTCTGTCCTGCCCTATCCAAGTCCATATTCACTGCCTTGATTGCCCAGTATGCTCTGTGCTCTATCTCGACAGGCAGATGACAGGTTTTTCCATAAATCAATCGGTATGGAGACATGCCCAATGGAGTCTTGAAAGCTGTCCTATATGCCCATAACGCATCATTGAGGAGTAAAGACCAATGTTTCCTAGTTGGCTTAACCATCTTTTCAAGAATGTTCTTAACTTCCCTATTGGATATCTCAGCTTGTCCGTTGGTCTGTGGGTGATATGCTGTCGCGATCCGATGCTTGACACCATATTTCTTCAAGGCGGCAGCAATGACCCTATTGTTAAAATGTCTCCCTTCATCACTGATAATCGCCTTAGGGATACCAAACCTAGAAAAGATGTTTTTGTGCAAAAACCGTTGGACTGTCTTGGCATCATTCTTTTGAGTGGCGATAGCTTCAACCCACTTAGAGACATAATCTACTGCCAGGAGGATGTATAGATTCCCACATGAAGATGGAAAAGGTCCCATAAAATCAATCCCCCAAACGTCGAAGATCTCGACTTCTAGAATGTTCTGCAGTGGCATCTCGTTTCTCCTTGAGATGTTTCCTGTCCTTTGGCACCTGTCACAATTCTTGTAGAAGGTTTGTGCATCTTTGTACAGTGACGGCCAATAGAACCCTGACTGCAGCACCTTGGCAGCAGTTTTGTTGCCTCCTAAGTGACCTCCATACTGTGAAGCATGGCAGTGATGTAATATATCTTTCTGCTCCTCCTGTGGTACACATCTTCTTATAACCTGATCTGCACAAATTTTGAAAAGAAGAGGTTCGTCCCAATAATAATGCTTAACATCATTTTGGAACCTCTTCCTGGCTTGATAATTAAGATCAGATGGGATTATTCCGCTAACTAAGAAATTAACGAAATCTGCATACCAAGGAAGTTCAGAGTACTTACCTGCCGCCATGGCTGTCGCGGCAGTGATTGCGGTAGCAAAGAGCTGCTCGTCTGGGAAGGTCTCTAGTATGTTTGTTTCATCTATTGGTAGACTCTTTCCCTTCTCCAATCTTGACAAGTGATCTGCCACCTGATTTTTTGTCCCTTTTTTGTTCTTGATTTCAAGGTCGAATTCTTGCAGTAGCAAGATCCATCTTATCAATCGAGGCTTTGCATCCTTTTTAGCAAACAGATACTTGAGGGCAGAATGGTCTGTGTGCACTATGACCTTCGTTCCAAGTATGTAAGAACGAAACTTGTCAATGGAGAATACCACAGCTAATAACTCCTTTTCTGTGGTGGTGTAGTTCACTTGAGCTTCATTCAGTGTCTTGCTGGCATAGTATATGACATGAAACAACTTGTCTCTCCGCTGCCCAAGTGCTGCCCCGACAGCATAGTCACTAGCATCACACATGATCTCAAACGGCTGTGTCCAGTCTGGTGGCTGTACTATTGGGGCTGTTACCAGCTTTTCCTTCAGAACCTTGAATGCTTTAGTACATTCTTCATTAAAGTCAAAGGGTCGGTTCTGCTCCAAGAGATGGCATAGGGGCTTGGTGATTTTTGAGAAATTTGCAATGAACCTCCTGTAAAAACCAGCATGTCCCAAGAAACTTCTAATACCCTTGAATGTAGTCGGCGGCGGCAGCTTCTCGATCACTTCTATTTTGGCCCTGTCGACTTCTATCCCACGGCAGCTAATCTTATGGCCAAGGACTATCCCTTCATCCACCATAAAGTGGCATTTTTCCCAATTTAAGACCAGGTTTGCTTTTTCACATCTTTCAAGTACCTTTTGTAGATTGCCTAGGCAGCTCTCAAAATCGTCCCCAAAGACTGAAAAATCATCCATAAAAATCTCAAGGAAGTCCTCCACCATATCGGAGAATATGGCCATCATGCACCTTTGGAAGGTGGCGGGTGCATTGCATAATCCGAATGGCATTCTCCTAAAAGCATAAGTTCCGTATGGGCATGTGAAAGTCGTCTTTTCTTGATCTTCCGGTGCGATAGCAATTTGGTTGTAACCTGAATAACCATCAAGAAAACAATAGTAAGGTTTACCCGCTAATCTATCAAGCATTTGATCAATAAAGAGTAAAGGAAAGTGGTCTTTTCGGGTAGCTTTGTTAAGCTTCTGATAGTCCATACAAACCCTCCAACCGGTCACAGTCCTGGATGGGATTAACTCATTGTTTTCATTGGTTACCACGGTCATTCCTCCTTTCTTTGGAACGCATTGCACAGGGCTCACCCATTTGCTGTCAGAGATGGCGTAAATAATACCAGCATCTAACCATTTGATTATATCTTTACGAACCACCTCTTTCATCACATGGTTTAGCCGCCTTTGGGCATCTATAGTCGGCTTATGATCTTCCTCTAAAAGGATTTTGTGCATGCATAACGCCGGACTAATGCCTTGAATATCCGCTATCGTCCATCCAATTGCCTTTTTGTGCTGCCGCAGCATCCCAATTAGCTGTCGTTCCTGTTCCTGTGGAAGCTTAGAAGAGATGATTACGGGTAACGTATCATTTGAACCAAGAAAAGCATATTTTAGCTGCCCTGGCAGGGGCTTTAGTTCTAAGGCAGGTGGTTCAACAGTAGATGGCTTTTGGATTGCATGGTTATCCGAAGTATAATTTAAAGGTTCGAATAACTTACCTGGACGATCGCCTATCCAATTTACCTCCTCCTGATCTTCAGTATCAGATGTATCGGATTCAGAGGAGTTGCTGTCGTCAGTGCTGTCGTGACAGCCCTGTAGGTGGCTGCTGCGGCAGTGACCAATTTTTATGTCGTGACAGCCCGACCTGATGCAGGGTTGATCAAGGGTAACTTCAGTGATAGCCTTGCATTCCTCATCTGCATCAGCATGCTTCATAGCTTGGAGAACATTCAACTTAATTTCTTGATCGTTCACTCTCATGGTGAGTTCTCCTTTCTCCACATCAATCAGTGATCTTCCCGTGGCTAAGAAGGGTCGCCCAAGGATGATTGGTGCATTTTCGTCTGCTTCACAATCCAAAACAAGAAAGTCAGCAGGAAAAATAAATTTATCCACTCTTACCGGAATATCTTCAATTTTTCCTTCTGGATGAACGTAAGAGCGGTCTGCCAGCTGCAGAATTACTGTCGTGGGCCGCGCCTTTCCAATACCTAATTTCTGAAAAACAAATTTTGGCATTAAATTAATACTAGCACCAAGATCACAAAGTGCCTTACCCACATATTTGTCTCCGATAACACAAGGTATGATGAAGCTCCCCGGATCTTTCTTTTTCTGGGGTGGCTGCCGATGAAGAATACTCATGCAACCTTCTGTCATCTTTACCGTTTCAAATTCCCCAAGTTTAGATTTCTTTGACATAACATCCTTGAGAAACTTGGCGTAACCGGGCATCTCCCTAACGGCATCTAACAACGGAATATTAATATGAACCTGCTTAAAAATATCATAAATCTTTTTAAGTTGAGATTCTTGCTTATCTTGCTGTATCCGTTGAGGAAAAGGAGGTGAGGGACGATAATCAGCAATACGTCCTTCCCACTGCATACGAATCTGAGGAGGTTTGGGTTCATCATTTTTCTCCTCTGTCGCTTCTGCTGTCGTGACAGGCTCATCGGCAGCAGTCTGTTTGTTACCTGTCGGGGCAGCTTCCTCGGCAGGTTTGTCCAAGGCTGGTTCCTTTATTGTTTCAGCTTCCTTTTCTGGCCCTGGTAGTTTCTTCCCACTCCTAGTAGTAATGGCCTTACATTGCTCATGTGTGGGCTGCCTAGCATTTTCAGTATTACTAGGGAATCCCCTAGTCTGCCTCGGCTTAATATGCTGGGAAACCTGACCCATTTGTGTCTCCAAAGATTTCAGAGTAGCTTCATGATTCGTCATTCGCATCTATGTTTTATCCATGAATGTCTCTGTTTTCTTGACAAACTGAATCATATTCTCAATATAAGTACCTGTCCGAGACATAAAAGTAGCCAGAGTCTGTTCCAGTATACTGCTCGTGGCAGCTGGTGGCTGCTGTTGCTGCTGCGGCGGCAGTTGCTGTCGCGTCAACAATCTAGGTCCTCCCTGATTCTGATTGTGTGCTTGGGGATTCAGGGCATTATTAGGATTTCTCCAAGAAAATTTAGGATCCTTCCTCCAATTGGGATTATAGTTGTTGGAGTTGTAGTTCGGCTTGTTGTAATTTCCAACATATTTTCCCTCTTCTAACTGTATTGGACATTCCTCCGAACTGTGATTTCCCTCACAAATGTCACATACCTCCTCGACAGCAAATCCCTGTTGTGCATCCTCGTTCAAGAGTTTTTTCATTGCCTTAGTAAGATATGCCACCTGTGATTTCAACGTGCTGTCGGCCTCAAAATCCTTGACAGCTAGTACCCGTTTACCCCCTCTTCTTGCTGTCGGAAACTGCTCCTCATTCTTAGCCAGATTTTTCAAAACTTGCATTGCCTCGTCTGGATCTTTATCCAATAATAGTCCATTTGCTGCTGAATCAATTCGAATACGAGTTTGTAAGTTGGCAGCATTATAAAACTTTGTTACCTGATTCCAGACGGGGAATCCATGCTTTGGGCAGTTCCGTAGAAGAGTAGTAAATCTGTCCCAGGCCTCGTGCATCGACTCGTCATCTTTCTTTTGAAAAGTAGCAATTTCATTACGTAATCTCTCAGATAAATGCGAAGGATTAAAACGAGATAAAAATTCACGAGATAAATCTGCCCAAGTTCTAATTGAACCCGGCGTGAGTTTATTCCACCAAGTCTTTGCTCTGTCCCTTAATGCATGGGGAAATAACCGAAGCCTCAGTATCTCCGGATTAACTCCTGGCAGTCTAAACGAACCGCAGATTTCCTGGAACGTTTTGAGATGCTCCCTAGCATCCTCTGTAACATCACCACTAAACTGCCCGGCATTGTTGATCATACTGAACATGACATGTTTCAGCTCGAAGTTGTCAACATCTATGTCCGGCAACGTGGTTTCCAGCTCTACATGATCGTTATACATGTAGTCACGACAGGACCGTCGGCCGGCAGCGGCGGGCGGGTCGCCGACAGGCGGGTCGTTTCCATTGTAGGCCATCTTCTCTAGCTGTTCCTCAAGGTACTCGTTCCTGGCTAGTAAGTGACGAAGTTGTTTCTTGAGGTTGAATGATCGTTCGATTTCCGGATCTAATTGATATTCAGGATCTTTACCTCTATTCGATCTGCGTATAAACAAGAAACCTTGTGAAAAGCAAGAGTTGAATGCACCAAAGAAAAACAAAAAAATAAAAGTAAAAATAAAACAAAAACGAAAAGTGCAGTAAAAGAAAAGGTAGAGTTATGTTGCCAATCCCCGGCAACGGCGCCAAAAACTTGTTGCGTGTAAAATAGTCTATCACAATTGTAGTGCAAGTATACACGACGCAAGTAGTAAAGTGATACGAAGTATCGGATATCGTCTCCACAGGGATTGGGCTAATAGCTTCACCTTAATTCACTGCACGAAAGTAAAGAAGATATTTGAGAGTTGTCACGAGAATAATAAAGTAAACGTAAAATAAAAGAGTAGAGATATCAAGATAGAGAGAATGGGCTGGTATTGAATTGCTCAGTAGTGCAGGTATTGCAGAGTTTAGGAAATCTAGTTCTGTCGTCGCGGCTGTCGCGGGCAGCACCTGTCGCGGCAGCAGTCCGTTGATTGTCGCGGCAGCAAACACTCAACTCCGTACTTCAAGTTTGGCAAGAATCCCAGATCTGCCTTGGCCTATCCCTAGGTCCAAGTCTGTCAATGATCACGTCTTGGATGATACCTCCCGGCGTGAATCGAAGGATGAACACCGATGTGTATGAATTCTTCTTTAGCCACTTAACCTCGCCCTATCCCTAGGCACGAGATAGTTCAACTATAAACTAGAGAACTTGCTCTTATTTCTTTCGTATACTTAACTCTCCCGATGCTAAGTAAATAAATAACCTCACAATGCTCTCCCGATGCTCTTGCAAGATATTAATAACCAAAATAAGAGAACTTGAAGTTTATTTTATTGAACTGAAAATTCCTAAAACAAAAGCAACCCTTGCAACTACTTTACAAATCAACCCGTGGCCCTAGGGGGAATATAGAACATGTTGGCGGCGGGAAAACGGCTAGGGGTTTTTGGTTATCGGTTATGGGATATTGGGTCTTATCTCCTAGGTTAAAATACATGCCCTTATATAAGCTTTGGGCTCAAGTTTTCTAATGTAACAAGGATTACAACTTTAATTAAAAGTATGATTCTAATAAAGACTAAATCTTCAAGGAATCTACTTTCCAGTCGTCCTCCTTGTTTCTTGGGATTTTCTCTCCTTGAACTTTGGGCTTGACATATCTTTTGATCTGGGGCTCGGAAAAATATGAGGTTTTCACACGACAGACGGGCTGAATTTTCTCTATCTGTCGAGGTCCACTTTGCTTTTTCTCCACAAAAACTGCTGTCGTCCTCTGCTCTCACGGCAGCACCATGGCAGCATCGTTCTCTTTGTCTGCTTGTCTAGTTCAGCTCTTCTGCTTCTCTGCCCAGCGCCTGCCTTCTCCGTCAGCTATGGCGGATACCTGCCAAAAACAACCATTCTTAGTAGAATCTGTGCCTTTAATATATTTGTGATGTTTTACTGTAAACTAACCTAAATGCAATGAATAATGCTTGAATGCAGCAGAAATATGGGTAAAATAGGGTGTAAATAATAGAACTTTTACACACTCAACAATTTAAAAGGGTTTTTAATTAAATGATTTTAATTGGATTTTTATATTAATCAATTAAAAGGTAGTTAATGGGATTTTCACTTACGTAACTACCAATTCTTTCTCATTTTCAGCCAAACACAATTTTCTCTCATCTTTTTCCAGACTTCTTTCTCCCAAAAACTCTCTCAACATTTCCTAAATCATTTTCAAGAGATCTTACTTAATTCTTCAAGATTTTTACAAGGAAAACTTGTCATCTATTGAAGGAAGCAAAGATTGGAAGTAAATCCCGTTCTCAAACTCTAATCAAAGTTCTTTATTAAAATTCTTAAGATATTTGGCTTCTAAATACTATTTTTGATTGATTTTTCAATATAGTTTTGATTGGAGATCAAAATCTTGTGAAATTGTGGATGAAATCTTGATTTTCGGACTTGATGAGTTAAGCTCTATTTTGTATTGATTTTAATTGAGTTCTAAGTTGATTTATATGTTAAAATGATGTGTTGATAACATAGATCCCGAAATCCTTGAGATCGTTGAGTTTCTTGATAGTTTTAAGTGAGATTTTGGGGTAAAATGGTGGAATCTTGCTTGCTGGAGGTATAAGGATGAGTTAGGTTGCTTTTTAGATGTGTTTTGATGTTGATAATTGTTTGGAAGTGATGTGTGTTGGCTAAGCTTGGTTTAGGAAGCAATCGATTGAGTTTTCGGTTGCTTTGGATGGGTAATTTGGTGTAGTTTGGGTGAGCAACGAGTTTGTGAATTGTTGATGGTGTTAGAATGCATTTTAATGCATTTAGATCTCTGTTTTGATGGTGTGAAAACAGAGGATCTTGATCCGGAAGCAAACAAGGTGATTTTGGAGGCTCCGGATGGGTAATTTTCGTGTCGGCGGGCAAGGCTTCGTGTACCGGTGAGTGAAAAGCAATTTCTCGCTTTGTAACACTTTGAGTGTGATCTTCGGAGCTTAGTGTAAGTTTGATACAGTTAGCTAAGCTCAAGAGTAAGTGGTTCGGAAATCTCTCTTGGAAATGTGCTATGTTTTGATGAAATTGCACTTGACATAAATGTGGTTTTGTTTACTGTTTTAAGCATGTTTAAGCATGGTTTAAATGCTGGAATTTAATGCCATAATGTTAAGGATGCACTAGGTAAGTGATCCTTGGTATTTCATATGACTATGCATATGATGTTAAGCATGTGTGCCTGTGGAAATGGCATTGAGGTTATTCTTGAAAAACAGTGAGTTAATGAGGTTAAATGATTATATTGGCAAGTGATGAAAATGGTTTTTGGTTACTTTAGTCGGATATAGTTAGACGGCTATAGGATTGGGTGCACTGTGAATAAAGTCGCCTTGGATGACGAGGGGTTGTGATTGTGCCGTAATCTCTATCCAAGTACCCTAACGATTGAGGTTAAGATCACAACGGTGAATGATTAGTCTCGTGTGTGAGTCTTGTGTATGTGCCCTATACTCTCGTTAGTGGAATTATACAACTACCGATGAGTGATGTTGAGGGGTTGTGATTGTGCCATTAATCTCCATCACGGGTGTTGAGGGGTTGTGATTGTGCCATTAATCTCCACCTTGTGTAGCCGGTAGTTTGTATGAAGCGTGAGGGACAACGCTTGTAATCCGTGTATCCGATTGTGTCTTGTGTTGAAATGGTTTATGGATTATCACTTGTAAGCCAATATAATGTAAATGAATAATGTGAAGCATGAGATGCTTGTATATGATGCAAGGGTGCATGAGATATTTGTATATGATGCAATAATGCATGTGATGCTTGTTAAAGCATGAGCAAAGGTTTATTTGCTGTTTTAAAATGATGAATATGAGCATGTGGTTAAAAAGTGCATTGAGGTCTTGAGAAGACATGTTTTATAAAATGGCATGAGATGTAAAGTGTTTGTTTTGAAAATTATGAGACATGCATTGATGAATGTTATGTAGCAACCCTCACTAAGCTTTGTGCTTATGCTCTTTTGTTTCATTAGTGTAGAAAACTAGGCTTTGAAGGCAGCAAGTAAGCAAGAGGAATCCAAGCTTTTAATCTTGCAAAGTATGTGGCTTACTTCGGTGTAATAAAAGGCAATGGGTGGGGTTTATGCTATTGCATGGTTGAGAATATTTTCCCTTTGCTTTGAGCATGTATGTTAGTTACTTTTGAGATGTAATTGGCTTTTATGGTTTGATGTTGGTTATGGATGATGGTATTGGCTTGTTATTGCTTCGGTGGACTAGGGAGCATGCCTTTAGTACCTTTACTTGCATGTTGGTTACCAAGTTATAGCTAATGCCTCGAATTGATGATTGTTGATATGTACCCATGTTGTATGTTTGATGTGGCATGTCTCGGGAATGATTTGAATGCATATAAGCATGAAAAACTAGCAAAATCTGCTGTTGTAGGGCAAGGCGAATCGGAACGCCCTTGCCTGTTTCGGAACAGGGGCCTGAAATGGCCATAAGGTTTCGGTACGGGTGAAGGTGTATCGAAACGATTTTGCTATTGGAAGGGGTTGTTTCGATACGGGTCTTAGAACGCACCCGAGTATCGAAATGGTCAACCCTGTTTCGAAACGACTGTTTCGGTACATGGTCACCCGTATCGAAACGCCTGACCGTTGGGTTTAAATTTTGAACTGTTCTGGGTTTCTGTTTCTTATATTCTGGTCCCTAAATGTTGGTTGCTTAATTCTATGAGTTTGAATGATCCGTTTGAGTTCAAATTTGACCTGATGGCATGTTATATAATTAATTTTGGACTGGTAACATTAAAACTCATTTAGTCCTTGTAATTATAAAAATTTACGTTTTAGTCCCTAAAGGATGATTCCATTCAATTGAGTCCATGTTCGGCTTCCGTTCGCTGTGCCGCTTCCGCTGAAATAATTTGCTAAACATATAGGTTAATATTGAGTTTCTAGAGAAGATAAAAAGAAAAAAAAGGGTCGTTAATCAAGGTTGACTTTTGGGTTGACTTTGGTTTTCCCCGTGTAATCTTCGTAGTTCGGGTCAAACGTCTAGGCCGGGCTAAGGGGGTTACATGAAATCTTTAGTGCGTAGCTAAGGTAGTGGATGTAGGTGCATGTTAGAAGGCTGAACCACTATAAGTCCTTGTGTCAATTGTCTATCTTTCATCTCCCACAAAACCATCCAAATATCTAACTTCTCCACCACTTGGCGAGCTATAACGGTTGAAGGAAATCGAGAACATAAAACCTAACAATTGGTATAAGAGCTTGGCTTAATTGAAGAGGATTAACATCCTATTGAGGTGATCCAGCAAGCTCGAACAACATTTCAAACAATCGGTTCAATGGCACACTCAATCGAAAAGCCACCATTCTTCAACGGTGAACATTATGCCTATTGGAAAAATAGGATGAAGTTCTTCATCAAGGGTAAAGATTATCATCTATGGGACCTTGTTGAAGATGGACCGTTCGTGCCAACAAGAAGAAAGGCGAAGTGGAATGCCAACGAAAATAAGATGATGAAGCTTAATTGCAAAGCCTTGCACTTCATCTTTTGTGCTTTAGGCCCGGATGTATATGCCTAAGTCTCTTTTTGTGAGAGTGCCAAGGAAGTATGGGACAAGCTTGAAGTCACATACTAGGGAACAAACGATGTAAAGGAGACCAAGATCGGCCTACTCAACCACGAGTATGAGAACTTCAAAATGGATCCGGAAGAGGACATTGAGAATATGTTCCATCGATTCTCCACCATCACCAATGGACTAAAAGGCTATGGAGAAGTCATTCTGGAAGAAAAGCTTGTCCTAAAGCTTATCTACTCCCTTCCCGAGTCATGAGACTCGAAAAATACTGCCATCATTTAAGCAAAAAATCTCAAGACCTTGAAGCTTGATGAACTCATGGGGTCACTTCTCACTCACCAAATCATGAGGAAAGACAAAGGGGAGGAGAATAAGAAGGAAGAGATAAGAAAGATGGGGAAGAAGAAGATCATGGAGCTTGGCATCAACACTAATGCCATTGCTCTCAAAACCTCCAAGTGCAACCATGTTGATACATGTGAGGAGGAAAGTGAAGATGAATAGATGACCTATCTCTTCAAGAAGTTCACCCGTTTCATGAAGAGCGAGATGGATAAATCCAAACATGAATCGAAGAAGAAGATGAAGGATTCCCACAAGAGCTACAAAAATGGATCATCTTCAAAGAAAGCTTATGTGGTAACATGGAGTGATGAAGACTCCAACGATGAAGATGAAATTTCCAATCTATGCTTCATGGCCCACCAAAAGGGTGAGGTAACTTCTAACTCATCTTGCTCAAATTCTTATTCATTTGATGAGTTACAAGAAGCCTATGATGAATTGGTTTTGGAATTTAAGGCATCATTTTCTAAAAACAAAAAGTTGGTTTCAAAATTGAAAAAAGAAAATGATTTGCTTTCCAAAACAAATCTAGATTTTGAAGCAAAACTTAAAGATTTTGAACTTAGAATTTTAGATTTACAAAATTTGCTTCAAACGATGGAAAAAGATCATCAAAAAGAAGTTGATGATCTTAAGAAAGAAAAGATTTTGATTTCCAAGGAACTAGAAAGGAAAAATGATTTTGGAAAATCAAAATTTTATCAAAGACAATCTAGTGCCCCTAGATTTTAGAACGGTAAATGTTTTAGAATTATTTGGGTCCCAAAAGGACTAAGTACTTCAACTAAAAGGATGAAATTGAAAAATGGATTCCTAAGGGGATTAAACTTTGTGCCACTAACGTCTATGGATCCAAAGCAATTTGGATACCAAATATTACTTTATTGTCTTTTGTTAGATGTGATGGAGAGTGATCAACAAGTCCAAATTTGAGGGGGAGCTCCATGTACACAAAGAGAGCACTTGAAGAAGGAAGGCTTCACATCCTCCCTTGGATTCAAGTGTGGTAAAATTTAGTTGAATTCATTTGTCTTTCATTTGATTTATTTATTTTTAATTCAACTAGATTATCATATGTTGGACTAACATTGTTTGATGCTTTGAGTAAGGGGGAGCCAATTTTAAAACCAAAAGTTTTTAACTGTGACAAAATTTTTAATCCTCATAAGTTATTTTGAGCCTAATGTCTTTTTAAATTCTTTTAAATATAAAAAAAGGGAGATATGATTTGAAAAATTGATTTTTCAAGAGAATAAGGGTGAGCTTTAATTTCATTCAAAATTTAAATCTCTTATTCAAATCTTTAAAATACAAAGGGGGAGAGAATCCCAAACAATTTTTCAAGTTGGTTTTATTATATCAAAAAGGGGGAGATTGTAGAACTAAGTGTTTTGATATAATAATTGAAAAATGTTTTGGACTAAATTGAAAAGAATTTAAAATATGTTTTTAGTAAAAAAAAACAACTTGAAAATATGTTTAAGGGTTTTACAAGGCTTTAGAATGATTTAAAGAACGTTTAAAGTAGTCAAAACCATGTTTCAAGTGTAACCGTATCGATACTGTATGGTACCATATCGATACCCTTAAGGGTTTTAACTACAGTAATTTTCCAGTAGCCAAAACCCATACCGATACGCTTAGCCGTATAGATACGGTGTGCTTCAAAATACCCAACGGCTAGTTCGCGTATCGATACGGTTGTATCGCGTACCGATACGCCCAACTACCCCCAACGATCATTTAAATTGCAGGATCGTACCAATTCGCTTACTATGCGTATCGATACGCACCAACTTGAAGTGCTCAGTGGCTATTTCCTTATCAAGACCGTATTGATACGATTTGAAGAGTATCGATACGCCAAGCTGCAGAACTGCATTTATGGTGAGAAATAAAGGCTCCAACGGCTCTAACTCAACCACAACGGTCCTTAACGGCTACAAACTCAATTAGGTGTATAAAAGGGACCTCCAAGCATCAAGAGGTGATTAATGCTTCAATTGTCAACAATATTATGATGTCAAATTGTCTTTAGAGCTTTATTATACATTTCTTGTATAGACAACACTAGTGAGCTAAACATTGTAAAATTTGCTCAAGTGTTTAGGTTTTGGGTGAGGGCTAAATTGTGCAAACAAATACCTATTAGAGGGATTTCAAGTTTGCTTTGAATTTCTCTTGTGAGAGAGTGCTTGTTCAAGCTTTGGGCAGAAAGCTTGATCGTTGTAATGGTTTCCTCCTAATCCTGTGGGGAGCCACTAGTTATGCCCCTCTGCTCGTGCAACGCTAGTGTGGGTCCTGACAATTCATTCCTGTTACACATGGGCTATAGGAAGAGGAATTCTCTTACACAGAGGACAATTCCATAAAGCGAGTCATAGAGTTGGCTAGTGAGTAGAAGCAAACATATCGGATGAAGGTGGCCCTATTTGCCGATGTTGTACCCGAGTATACTAATTGGAGAAAGCAAAGGATTGTTAACACAGGCGTTCCAATCTTGATAAGCCCATCGGGTAATCCTCAGCCTCGCATCCTGCTGACCGAGCTAGAAATATACAAACAAGACTTTGAGAAAGAAAAGAAAAATCTATAGGGAAGAGTCACGGAACTTGAAAGCAAGCTCATCGCCGAACAACACCAGATAGGGCTACCAGAAAGAGGTAAAAACCCTGCTGTCAAAGCAAGAAAAGGAACATGCTAGTAGCTCTAGAACTGCAAAAGAAGAAAAGGCACAACTAGACAAAGTAAACAGAGAGTTGAAAGTTTGGCAACGTGAGGAAATGCAACACTTGAAGGGGAAATACTCAGAAGCACGCAGTAGCCTCAGAAAATACCATGAGCAGAATCAAGAACTCCAAGAGTGATTGAAAGAGGAGGAGACCAAGGGTACTGAAGCCGAATTGCTCCGTTACGATCTCGAAGACTTGAAGAATCAAGTGCAAGCACACAAGGACCATATTCGTATCCTTATCGATGATTGGCACCTCGAAAAGATTTAGTGGGCAAACACTAAAAACATTGTGGATATCGAATGCTTGGGTAGGCAGCTGTACATTGATCATTTGACCCAGCAACTCTGGAAGGCAGTCTCCAAGGCTCGTGAGATGAAGAACCAGGTCGAATATTTGAGGGAGAGATTTCTCCCTACTGGGAGGACGAGCAACATTTGTTACACTTCCTACAGAAGGTAGTGGACCAGTATCAGCAAGTTAGCCAGTTCTTCAGTTGTGTTCAGAGAGGTCGCGCCAATTGGAGAATTCAAGCAACCGACACCAAAGCGCGTCAAAGGAGGAGAGCAACTGACATAGAAGACTATTTTCTTTATTTTTGAGAATAATGTGTACTTAGACCTTATGATCTATGATGTGCACCTTTGATTTTGGAATATCAACAATCTTGCATCATCCTCATTTGCATCACATTTTCGTATCTTATTGACGGTTCAAAAAAAGTTTCGGTCGATCAAAAAGTGTTGTTACATCCCGCCCGGTTAAAGCTTCAAGCTAGGTAAGCTTCGTTCTTGTTGGCTTAGATCATTTGTAGTCACTAATATATTTTCTCATGATGTAATGGGATTAAAAGCCTGGATTTGGACAAAATCTCATGCCAGGTAAGCTTCATTCTCGTTGGCTCATGCCATTTATAGTTACTAATGCATTTTTTCATGGCATAATGGAAATTTAAAGCTTGGATTCAAACAAAAGCTTCAAGGCCATGGTGAACATGAACGACTCCAAGATAAAAGGAAGTGGTTCCCGAAAGAGGTCTCGTTTGGGCAAAAGAAAAGCAAGCCATTGATGTGAATGATGGACCTGACTGAGTATGAGACATTCACTCAAAAGAAGATTGGCCCATCAGGGATGAAATCATATTTGATGATCGAATGGGGCATCATCTTGTGTGAGGAAGGTTTTTATCCTCTACACTTTCAAATGGGGATACCTCCTAAATATATAAAGTCTCTTTCGCACTTTCAAACGAAGAGCAAAACATCTCTTGCACTTTCAAATGGAGATATCAAGACATCATTCGCACTTTCAAACGGTGTCGTAAAAACATCTACACACTTTCAAACAAAGATCCAAAGTCTTTTCTTAGAGGAAAGCTTTCAGGGCATCCTCTACACTTTCGAACAAGGATACCTTCTAAAGACAAAGTCTCTTCCGCACTTTCAAACGAAGAGCAAAACATCTCATGCACTTTCAAATGAAGATATCAAGATGTCTTTTGCACTTTCTAACAGATCCGAAAAACATCTTCGCATTTTCAAACAAAAATCCAAAGTCTCTTCTTAGATCAAAACCACCGAGCATCCAACACATGCCCCTATCCCTATGCCCCGCTTCAAGCATCTAGCGAGGAAGCATGAACCTTCCCATCTACAATAAACTCCATGTTAGTGTTCCTTAATTTTTTTTTCTTTTTCATTTATTTTCATGTAGTTTCATTGAGGGAAATGTTGTTCTCAAGTTTGGGGCATGTTTTTCCATACTTATCAATTAGTTTTATTTGGTCTTGCAATTATTTAAGGTTGCTATGGCATTCGTAATTTGAGTATGCTGTTAAAATTTTTGATGATGTCCTATGATGATTACTTGTGCTTAATTAATAGCAACATGTTAAAAGCTCTAATGATTTGAACTTAGGGTTGATTCTGATGAAAATTATACTTGACACGTTGCATGTTTTCAAACATTTAAGAAGCCTTAGGAAATTTTAGGTCGACTCTTTAATGCCTTATCATAAATTGATAATAATGAACTAAATACTCAATGCTAGCATAAAGGAAAAAAACTGAAACTCCCAGAAAAAATAAGAAAAAGAATGGAAAAGATGAATGTAAACTCGATGCCAAAGGCAAGCTATTGAGGGACACTCTAATATTATTTGCTAGCTTAGTACACTAGGTGAGTTGTGTTTGCTCCATTTAACTTTTCCTGGTAGGAAAAATAGTACTAGCATAAGAGTGAATGAAAGTCTTTACAAGATGACTCTGCTCGTAAGAGTGTTTGCTCCACTTCATTTTTAGGCCTGAAGAGTAGTTGTGATAAGCTGAAGCCCCAAGGATACAATTTAATGAACTAAATAACTAAGGGAGTAAAATAATGTGCTAAAAAGAAAAGAAAATGGTAGGCAAGAATAGAGAGCAATCCTAAAAATTCTTTAAGGTCATTAAGTATTGATTGTAAGCAACACAATACACACTGCCCTTATAGTGGAATCGATCCTAGGAATGTAACCCCTTAGCCCGGCCTAGACGATTGACCCGGACTACGAAGATCACACGGGGAAAACCAAAGTCAACCCAAAAGTCAACCTTGATTAACGACCCTTTTTTTTCTTTTTAAAAACTTTTCTAGATGCACACTAAACCTAGGCATACTCTTGAGATAAGCATACTCAAAAATCACAGCAATCAGAGAACAATAAGGGACCCAATTGCACAAAATACGAATTTAGGGACCAATTCGTAAATTCTGAAAATTAAGAGGACTTTACCAATTTTTATGTTACCGTTAAGAAATTAGTCATGTTTCATGCCTCTCTGCCAAATTTCACCTTAAACGGACTTCTCGAACTCAAACAATTGCACATACAGAAATCAGGACTAAAACGTAAAGCTTGCAAACCTCAAAACCATTCAAATCAGTGCCCAACGGTCAAGTGTTTCGAAACGGGTATAGGCCGTTCAGAAACACCCCTTGGCAGTAGCCAAAGTGTTTCGAAACACCTCTACCCGTTTCGAAACACCCAGGCCAAATCAAGCACCTGTTTCGAAACAGGCAAGGGTGTTTCGAAACACCCTGCCCAGAAACAGCAGATAGGCCTGTTTTAACACATCTAAACCACATCGAACATACTCCAAACCATTCCACAACAAATCAACAACATGCTAAGCATCATACCTACCAAATTGCATCAAAATCTAGATACAAAACCACCCCTAGGTGCACCAACTCTTTCAACACATCCAACACTTAATCATGCTTTTAAAACAAGAAGCATAGCATAACGACTTATGAAAAAGAAGATTCAAACATTGCAAGCGTTAAACCACATAGTTCAAAACATAAACCGAACTTTTCCAACATACACAATCTCATTAAACATCAATGTAACCCCCTTAACCCGGCCTAGACGCTCGACCCGAATTAAGAAGATCACACGGGGAAAACCAAAGTCAACCCAAAAGTCAACCTTGATTAACGACCCTTTTTTTTCTTTTTAATCTTGTCTAGATGCTCATTAACCCTAGATGTGTTCACACAAACATCATACTCAAAGATCACAACCATCAGAGAACATTCAGGGACCTAATTGTACAAAACACAACTTTAGGGACCGAACTGTAAATTCTGAAAATTACAGGGACTTCACCCAATTAAAAGTTACCAATATAAAATTAGTCATGTTTCATACTTCACTGCCAAATTTCAGCTCAAACGGACATCTCAAACTCATCCAATTGCATAAACATGTTTTAGGACCAAAACGCAAACATTTCGAAACATAAAACAGCCCATGTCAACCTCCAACGGTCAGGTGTTCCGAAACAGGGTAAACCTGTTTCGAAACGCGGGGTCGTTCCGCAACGCGTACCGAAACGAGGCTTGGCAGTAGCCAAACTGTTCCGAAACAGTGCCACCCGTTTCGAAACGCCCAGGCCATTTCGGGCACCCGTTCCGATACGGTAGCACCTGTTCCGAAACAGGTTGCCCAGACTGCAGCAACTTTGCTGGTTAAACATACTTTTGACCCACCAAACATGCTCCAAAAGCCACCAAATCACACCAGCAAGTCATTCAACATATAGGGAACATAAAGGCATCAAAACTAGATACAAGACCACCCCTAGGTGCACAAACTCATTAAACACATTCAAGGCTCAATCATGCTTTTAAACAAGAAGCATAGCAATACAACTTAAGCATAGGGAGATTCAAACGTTGCAACATTAATCCACATGATTCAAAACCATAACCCAAACTTGTCCAACATACACAATCTCCTTTGACAACAACATAAGAGATTCTACCCCCATTGCCTTTATTAACTATAGCTATTAACCGAGACATACATCTCTAATGGAGTCCTCCTTGAATCCCTTGCTTCTCGCTGTCCAAACTTCAAATATCTGCATTGATGGACAAAAAGGAGCGTAAGCACATAATGCTTAGTGAGGAAAGCTCAAAACCAAAACACCATCAATGCAGCGAATCATAAAACCACTTTTAAAAGCAAACTCGATTCGACAAACCAAAGCAATATTTGAAAACCCATTTTCAACAACATGCTTTAAAATCATGCCTTGCACAAACATGAAAACCAACCCTTAGCTTAGAAAGCTAAGTAAACCTTTTCAAAACATAAACTTGCAAAACCATCAAATTAGCCATTCCATGCAAAAACACCATATGCAAAGCTAATTTCAAACCTTGGAAAACACTTCCACTTTACATCTTACCATTCTCATACTTGAATGTCATTTCAAAGCAAGAAACCCTTTTTAAACCATTTACTCAAACAATCCAACACATGCATTAAACAAATGCAACATATGAACCACATCATTAACAATTGCATCACATGCCCTTTTAAAACAAGTCTCCACAAGACTTCAATGCACTAAAGAGATTTCATGCACACATGCACCATTCTCAATAGATAATCAACACTTGTTCAAACCAACAAGTCAACATGCATTCATAATACATTTTACACCTTTCATGCAACCATGCATCATTTCAAGCATCTCATGCTTCATTATATTCAAGAACATCATATTGGCCTCCAAGTGATAACCAAATCCACTTTTTAACTCAACACCCGATCGGATACGCGGATCACAAGCGTTGTCCCCACGCTTCATACACACTACCAATCCAAGGTCTCCAAATGGACTTTTAACCACCATTTGACCTTACCATTCACAAGGTTCCCATGTATGGACTTTTAACCACCATACAACCTTAACTTTCACAAGGTTCCCATATATGGACTTTTAAACACCATATAACCTTAACATTCACAAGGTTCCCATGTATGGACTTTTAACCACCATACAACCTTAACATTCACAAGGTTCCCATGTATGGACTTTTAAACACCATACAACCTTAACATGCACAAGGTTCCCATGTATGGACTTTTAAACACCATACAACCTTTGCATCACCGATTGGTAGTTGTATAACATCACTAACGAGATCCGGGACACCCTATACAAGATTCACACATGGACTTTACACCACCATTGTGATCTTAACAAGCACAAGGTCCTCAAATGGAATTTTAACCACCATTATTACCTTTGCTTAACCAAGGTCCTCGAATGGAATTTTAACCACCATTATGACCTTAACCATCTCGTTAGGATACTTGGATGGAGTTTCCTGGTTCACTCTTAACCACTCCACATCCAAGGCGACTTATTCACGGTGCACCCAATCCTATAGCCGGCTAACTATATCCGATCAAAGAAACCAAGAACCACTTACATCACTTGCCAATATAACCATCTTACCACATTAATCCATTGATTTACATGCATAACCAAAATGCATAAACCACCATTTACTTTAACCAAGAACCAACCATGGACTTTCAAACACCATGATGTTCTTAAATAAACAAGGCTCACACAAGGACTTTCAACCACCTTTGTGACTTTAACCATCACATGCCAAAATGCATTATTAACAACAATATTCCACTGTTTTAAAGCATCACACAAAGCCATTAAACAACATGCAACACTATGCATCAATTCCACAATTTCAATGTACAAAACCAAGGATCTCTTACCTTCAGCATCCTTCACATATGGCTTTCAAAACCAGCATTAAACCATGCTAAAACATGCTTTCAAAACAGAATTTAAAACATGCAAATCACATGCATCGCATCCATCAAACACAATTGCTTTTAAAGCCAATTCACAACACAAACCAAGAGAGAAAATCCATTTACTTACTCTTGAGCTTAGCAAAGTTGTTTAGACTTAAACTAAGCTCCCAAAACCTTCAAACCTTGGTTTAAAAGCTGAAAACCCAACTTCACTCACCGATACACAAAACAAGGCTAGCCAACAAGCCTTCCAAGCATCCGAAACCTTCCACAACACCTCTAATGCTCACGGATCAACTTCCCCTGTTTCAAGCACACAACATCAGAGGATTAATGCATCATAATGCACTAAAAACACCAGCAACACAACTAAACTCGCTGCTCATTGCAAATCCATCATTTCGGCTACCAAACACAACCGAAACCACCTCCAAACACTTCCAAAACTTAACCCAGCCAAGATCCATCACTTCAAACCATTTTTAAACATCAATTAACATTCAAAAAGGATCTAACCACGTCCTTAAACCTCCAGCTATAACAGATCACCAAGATCACTCCAAAAACAACCAAAAACTCAAGCAAAACTTAGGAAATTCAACCTATTCGGGATTGCATTGATTAAACCTCAATTATTCATCAATTTAACATTCAATTAACATCAATTTAACACCTCAACACACTGCCCAAACAGATCATACGAAAATTTCACCAAAATCAAGCAAATCTTGCATTTTAAAGCCAAAATCAAGATTACAATTGCAAAACCTTTAATAAATCACAAATCAAGGATTGAGAACTTGGGAATTTCAGTAAAGAACTGAGAGTTTAGAGGAGAAGGACGTTCTTACCTCCAAACTTGAGTTTCTCCCTTTTTGGAACCAAAAAGCTTGAAAATCCAATTAGCAAATGGTGAGGTTTTGTTGTAGAGATGATTAGCAATCAAAAGAGAATTGAAAAGGTATATTTAAGTGACAAAATCAGAGGAAAAAGCTCTGGAGAAAATGTTTGGTTTGAGAGAAAATGAGAGAAAAGGAAAATAGAAGATTTGAGAGAAAAGTTAGTTAGAATTAGGAAAATATCTTCCCTCCACTTTTCTTTAGTTTAAAAACATTTAATTAAATCATTTAATATTCTAGAAAATCTGGAGAAACTCCCATTGGGTAAATAGCTCCTTAAAGATTCAAAGTTTCAATCCTTTTTAAAACAGTCACGCAGTTTTCAAAAATTACATTTTGGTCACTAACCCAAAATGTCACCCTTCCAAACCTCATTTTGCAAAATTGATTTCACAGTTCACTTATATATATTAAAAGAGGATTTTAGGACATTTTTCCATATTTTTAATGCAACCCGAACTAGGCTTTCCTAAAAATCACCTTTTATATTCGAACAACACTTTGACCGAACCGGTCAACGCCCAAAACTTCTAAGCCCAAAACCGGGGCGTTACAATCAACATAAAAGACTCCCCCCATTGCCTTTATTATCTATAGCTATTAACCGAGACATACATCTCAAGTGGAGCTCTCCTTGAATCCCTTGCTTCTTGCTGTCCCAACTTCAAATATCTGCATTGATGGACAAAAAGGAGCGTAAGCACATAATGCTTAGTGAGGAATGCTCAAAACCAAAACACCATCAATGCAGCGAGTCATAAAACCTCTTTAAAAAGTAAACACATTGTTGAGTGTGTAAAAGTTCTATTATTTACACCCTTTTTAACCCATATTTCTGCTGCATTCAAGCATCATTTCATTGCATTTAGGTTAGTTTTCAATAAAACATCACAATTATATAAAAGACACGGATTCTACTAAAAGATGGCTATTTTTGCAGGTATCTGCCAAAGTAGATGTTGAAGGCAGGCGCAGGGCAGAGAAGCAGGAGGGCTGAACTGGACAAGCAGACGAAGAAGACGAACCTGTCGTGGACCTGTCGTGACAGCAAGGTGACAGCAACCTTATGAAGAGGAAAAGTAAAGTGGACCTCGATAGATAGAGAAAAATCTGCTCGTCTGTCGTGTGAAAGCCAAATATTTTTCCAAGCCCCGGATCAAAAGATATGTCAAGCCAAAGCTCAAGGAGAGGAAATTCCTAGAAACAAGTATGGCGGCTGGAAAGTAGGAGTCTTTAGAGATTTAGTCTTTATTAGAATCTTACTTTTAATTAAAGTTGTAATCCTTGTTACCTTAGAGGACTTGAGCCCAAAGCTTATATAAGGGCATAGATTTAACCTAGGAGGCACAACCGATTACCCCATAACCGAAACCAAAAACCCCCTGTCGTCCACCCGTCACCGACATGTTCTAATTTCCCCCTAGGGCTACGGGTTGTTTTGTAAAGTAGTTGCAAGGGTTGCTTTGTTTTAGGATTTTTCAAGTTCAATAAAATAAACTTCAAGTTCTTTTATCTTGGTTTTAATATCTTGCAAGAGCATCGGGAGAGCATTGTGAGGTTATCCATTTACTTAGCATCGGGAGAGTTAAGTATACGAAAGAGATAAGAGCGCGTTCTCTAGTTTATAGTTGAACCATCTCGTGCCTAGGGATAGGGCGAGGTTAAGTGGCTAAGGAAGAATTCATACACATCGGTGTTCATCCTTCGATTCACGCCGGGAGGTATCATCAAAGACGTGATCATCGACAGACTTGTGCCTAGGGATAGGGCAAGGCAGATCTGGGATTCTTGCCAAGCTTGAAGTACATAGTTAGTGTTCGCTGCCGCGATAGCTAACGGACAGCTGCCGCGACAGGTGCTGTCGGCGACAGGCGCGACGACAGAACTGGAGATCCTAAGCAGTTCAATACCTGCACTACTGAGCAACTCAATACCAGCCCATTCTCTCTATCTTGACTTCTCAATTCTTTATTTTACGTTTTTACCTTATTATTCTCGTGACAACTCTTAATTATTTCCTTTACTTTCGTGCAGTAAGCAAGGTGAAGTCATTAGCCCAATCCCTGTGGAGACGATATCCGATACTTCGTATCACTTTACTACTTGCGTCGTGTACACTTGCACTACAATTGCGATAGACTATTTTACATGCAACAAGTTTTTGGCGCCGCTGCCGGGGATTGGCAACATAACTACATCTTTCTTTTATTGCACTTTTTACTTTTATTTTTATTTTCGTTTTTATTTTTTTCTTTTCTTTAATTTTTCTTTTGTGTCTTCAACTCTTGCTTTTCACGAGGTTTTCTTGTTTATGCGCAGATCCAAAAGAGGTGAAGATCCTGAGTATAAATTAGATCCGGAGATCGAACGTTCCTTCAATCTTAAGAAACAACTTCGCCGACTTTTAGACAGAAACGAATATCTCGAAGAACAGCTAGAGAAGATGGCCCATAATCAACCTGCTGGTGGTTTCATACCACCCCTTGGCAATAATAACCCACACGTCGGCGACCCGCCCGCAGCAGGTGGACGACGGTCATGTCGTGATTACATGCTGAATGATCATGTAGAGCTGGAGACCACGCTGCCGGATATTGATGTTGATAATTTCGAGCTTAAACCTGTCATGTTTAGTATGATCAACAACGCCGGACAATTTAGTGGTTCTGCGACAGAAGATGCTAGGGAGCATCTCAAAACGTTCCAGGAGATCTGTGGCTCGTTTAGACTGCCAGGAGTTAATCCGGAGATACTGAGGCTTCGGTTATTTCCCCATTCCTTGAGGGACAGAGCTAAAACTTGGTGGAATAAACTAACACCGGGTTCCATTATGACTTGGGCAGATTTAACTCGTGAATTTTTATCTCGTTTTAATCCTTCGCATTTATCTGAGCGATTACGTAACGAAATTGCTACTTTTCAACAGGAAGATGACGAGCCAATGCACGAGGCCTGGGACAGGTTTACTACTCTTCTTCGGAACTGCCCAATGCATGGATTCCCCGTCTGGAATCAGGTAACTAAATTCTATAATGCTGCTAACTTACAAACTCGCATTAGAATTGATTCTGCAGCAAATGGACTATTATTGGATAAAGATCCAGACGAGGCGCTGCAAGTTCTGAAAAATCTAGCTAAGAATGAAGAACAGTTTCCGACAGCCAGAAGAGGGGGTAAACGGGTACTTGCTGTCAAGGACTATGAGGCCGACAGCACTATGAAATCACAGGTGGCATTCCTCACTAAAGCCATGAAACACTTATTGAATGAAGAGGACTTACGAGGATTTGCTGTCAAGGAAGTTTGTGCTACTTGTGAGGGAAATCATAGTAGGGATGAATGCCCTATAAATATAGAAGAGGGAAAATATGTTGGAAATTACAAGCCAAACTACAATTCCAACAACTACAATCCTAATTGGAGGAAAGATCCCAAATTTTCCTGGAGTAACCCCAACAATGCTCTGAATCCGCAAGTGCATAATCAGAATCAGGGGGGCCCTAGAGTGTTGACGCGACAGCAACAGCAGCCGCAGAACCTGCCGCAGAACCTGTCGCCGCAACAGCAACAGCAGCCACCACCTGCCACGAGTAGTGTTTTGGAGCAGACCCTGGCCACTTTTATGTCTCAGACTGGTACGTATATGGACAATATTAATCAGTTTGTCAAGAAGACGGAAAACTTTATGGATGAAACCAAGATGAGGATGACAAATCATGAGGCTACCTTGAAATCTCTAGAGACACAAATGGGTCAGGTGTCCCAGCATATTAAGCCAAGGCAGAATGGAGGTTTCCCTAGCAATACTGAAAATGCTAGACCGCCCCCACATGAGCAATGTAAGGCGATTACTACTAGGAGTGGGAAAAAGTTACCTGGACCGGAAAAAGCTGAAACAGAAAAGGAACCTGCCTTAGATAAACCTGCCGAGGAAGCTGCCCCGACAGGTGATAAACAGACTGCTACCGATGAGCCTGTCACGACAGCAGAAGCGACAGAGGAGGAAAATGAAGAACATCGTCCTCAGATTCGTATGCAGTGGGAAGGACGTGTTGCTGATTACCGTTCCCCACCACCCTTTCCTCAACGGATAAAGCAAGCTAAGCAAGAATCTCAACTTAAAAAGATTTATGATATTTTTAAGCAGGTTCAGATTAATATTCCGCTGTTAGATGCCGTTAGGGAGATGCCCGGTTATGCTAAATTTCTCAAGGATGTCATGTCAAAGAAATATAAACTTGGGGAGTTTGAAACGGTAAGGATGGCAGATGGTTGCATGAGTATTCTTCATCGGCAGCCACCCCAGAAGAAGAAGGATCCAGGGAGCTTCCTCATACCTTGTGTAATCGGTGACAAATTTGTGGGTAAGGCACTTTGTGATCTTGGAGCTAGTGTTAATCTAATGCCCAAATCTGTTTTTCAGAAATTAGGTATTGGGAAGGCGCGGCACACGACAGTTACCTTACAGCTAGCCGACCACTCTTACGTTCATCCAGAGGGAAAGATTGAAGACATTCTGGTAAGAGTGGATAAGTTTATTTTTCCTGCTGACTTTCTTGTTTTAGATTGTGAGGCAGATGAAAACGCACCAGTCATCCTTGGGCGACCCTTTTTAGCCACGGGAAGATCACTGATTGATGTGGAGAAAGGAGAACTCACCATGCGAGTAAACGATCAAGAGATTAAGTTGAATGTTCTCCAATCAATGAAACGTGCTGATTTGGACGAGGAATGCAAGGCCATCATTGAGGTGACCTTTGATTACCCCTGCATCAGGTCGGGCTGCCATGATAAAAAATTTGGTCACTGCTGCGACAGCCATTTACAGACCTGTCACGACAGCACCGACGACAGCAACTCCTCTGAATCCGATACATCTGATACTGAAGGTCATGAGGAGGTAAATTGGTTAGACCATCGTCCAGGTAAGTTATTCGAACCCTTGAACTACACTTCGGATAACCATTTAATCCAAAAGCCCTCTACTGTTGAACCACCTGTCTTAGAACTTAAGCCCCTGCCAGGGCAGCTTAAATATGCTTATCTTGGTTGTGATGACACACTGCCCGTAATCATCTCTGCTAAGCTGCCGCAGGAACAGGAACGACAGCTGATCGACATGCTAAGGCAGCACAAAAAGGCGATTGGATGGACGATAGCAGACATTCAGGGCATTAGTCCGGCATTATGCATGCACAAAATCCTTCTTGAGGAGGATCATAAGCCGACTATAGATGCTCAAAGGCGGCTAAACCATGCGATGAAGGAGGTAGTGCGTAAGGAGATCATTAAATGGTTAGATGCTGGTATTATTTACGCCATCTCCGACAGCAAATGGGTAAGCCCGGTGCAATGTGTTCCCAAGAAAGGAGGCATGACCGTGATAACCAACGAAAACAATGAACTAATCCCAACCAGGACTGTGACCGGTTGGAGGGTTTGTATGGACTATCGGAAACTTAACAAAGCTACCCGAAAGGACCACTTCCCTTTACCCTTTATTGATCAAATGCTTGATAGATTAGCGGGTAAATCTTATTATTGTTTCCTTGATGGTTATTCAGGTTATAACCAAATTGCTATTGCACCGGAAGATCAAGAGAAAACGACTTTCACATGTCCCTACGGAACATACGCATTTAGGAGGATGCCGTTCGGCCTCTGTAACGCACCTGCCACCTTCCAAAGGTGCATGATGGCAATATTCTCCGACATGGTAGAGGACTTCCTTGAGATTTTCATGGATGATTTTTCCGTCTTTGGAGACGATTTTGAGAGCTGCCTCAGCAACCTTCAAAAGGTACTTGAAAGATGTGAAAAAACTAATCTTGTTCTAAATTGGGAAAAATGCCATTTTATGGTAGATGAAGGGATAGTTCTAGGCCATAAGATTAGCTGCCGTGGGATAGAGGTCGACAGGGCAAAAATTGAAGTCATAGAGAAGCTGCCACCGCCAACCACAGTCAAGGGCATTAGGAGTTTTTTAGGCCATGCCGGTTTTTACAGAAGATTTATTGCAAATTTTTCAAAGATCACCAAGCCGCTATGCCATCTCCTAGAGCAAAACCGACCCTTTGACTTTAATGAGGAATGTACTGAAGCATTCAAGGTTCTGAAGGAAAAGTTAGTGACAGCCCCCATAGTACAGCCACCAGACTGGACACAACCATTCGAGATCATGTGTGATGCTAGTGACTACGCTGTCGGGGCAGCACTTGGGCAGCGCAGAGACAGGCTGTTTCACGTCATATATTATGCTAGCAAAACATTAAATGAAGCCCAAGTGAACTATACCACCACAGAAAAGGAGCTGTTAGCTGTGGTGTTCTCCATCGACAAGTTTCGTTCTTACATACTTGGAACGAAGGTAATAATACACACCGACCATTCTGCCCTCAAGTACTTGTTCGCAAAGAAGGATGCGAAGCCTAGGCTGATACGATGGATCTTGCTATTACAAGAATTCGACCTTGAGATCAAAGACAAAAAGGGGACAGAAAATCAAGTGGCAGACCACTTGTCGAGGTTGGAGACGGGACAGAGTCTACCGTTAGATGAGACACACATACTGGAGACCTTCCCAGATGAGCAGCTCTTTGCTGCCGCAGTCGCTGTCGCGACAGCCATGGCGGAAGGTAAGTCTTCTAACCTTCCCTGGTATGCTGATTTCGTTAATTTTATAGTTAGCGGAATATTACCTTCTGATCTTAATTATCAAGCAAGGAAGAGGTTCCAAAATGATGTTAAACATTATTATTGGGACGAACCTCTTCTTTTCAAAATGTGCGCAGATCAGGTTATAAGAAGGTGTGTACCACAAGAAGAACAAGAAGACATTCTCCATCACTGTCATGCGTCACAATATGGAGGTCACTTAGGAGGCAATAAAACTGCTGCCAAGGTGCTGCAGTCAGGGTTCTACTGGCCGACACTTTATAAAGATGCACAGGAATTTTACAAAAGCTGTGACAGGTGCCAGCGGACAGGTAACATCTCGAGGAGAAATGAGATGCCACTGCAGAATATTCTAGAAGTAGAGATCTTTGATGTTTGGGGGATTGATTTTATGGGACCTTTTCCATCTTCGTGTGGAAATCTTTATATCCTCCTAGCAGTGGACTATGTCTCCAAGTGGGTTGAAGCAATCGCAACTCAAAAGAATGATGCCAAGACGGTCCAAAAGTTTTTGCATAAAAACATTTTTTCTAGATTTGGCATCCCTAGGGCGATTATCAGTGATGAGGGGAGACATTTTGATAATAGGGTAATTGCTGCTGCCTTGAAGAAATATGGTGTCAAGCACAGGATCGCGACAGCATACCACCCACAGACCAATGGACAGGCTGAGATATCCAATAGGGAAGTGAAGAACATCCTTGAAAAGATGGTTAAACCAACTAGGAAAGATTGGTCTTTACTTCTGAATGATGCATTATGGGCATACCGGACAGCTTTCAAGACTCCATTGGGAATGTCTCCATTCCGACTGATTTATGGGAAAACCTGTCACTTGCCTGTCGAGATCGAGCACAAAGCATATTGGGCAATCAAGGCAGTAAATATGGACTTGGACAAGGCCAGCCAGAAAAGGTTATTAGATTTAAACGAGATTGAAGAATTACGGACAATGGCCTACGACAACGCAATGATTTACAAGGAAAAGACTAAAAAGTGGCATGACAAGAAACTGCTGCCATGACAGTTCTGCCCAGGGCAGCTTGTGTTGTTATTTAATTCTAGACTTAAACTCTTCCCAGGAAAGCTAAAGTCTAGATGGTCTGGCCCGTTTCAAGTAGTTCAAGTTTTTCCCCATGGTGCCATCACAATTCAATCATTAAAAGACGGGCACCAATTCAAAGTCAATGGACAACGACTCAAGCATTATCAGGGGACTGAAGCCCCATGAATTCAGGAAGTGGTTACTTTAGGAGATGCCCCACAAGGCACCCCTAATTTAACCTAAGTTTTATATTTATTTTATTTATTTATTATTTATTAGGAAATTAGGTTAATTTTCGAATAATGTTTTGTTTTTTTTTTTCAATTTCAGTTTTTAGGAAATAAAGGAGTCAAGAAGGAAAGAAGAAGTGGCCCAAGCCCACCGCCCATCCATCAGCCAAATAAAGTCCATTTATGATAACCTGTCATTTCGGCTGTCGCCGCGGACGGATATGACAGGCTGTCAACAGACTGACACGGCAGACGCAGAAGCGTGCGGCAGACGCGTAACAGACGCATAAATGCGTATCAGACACGTCAGACACGCTACATCCAATCTGCTGCTCCGTTCTTCACGCCTGCCGTTGCAGCATTAAATGGGCAGCTACTCGACCGCTATATAAACCCCTTCCCACTTTCATTTTTCATCACTTCTGATTTTTCTCTCTTGTTTTTCTCCTCTAGTTTTATTTGCTTTCTCTTTTTCACAGCCCTTGCAACCAATATGTCATCGAGACAAACCCGCCGTAGCACTGCTGCCGCCTCTTCTTCCGCAGCAGCATCCCCCTTCGCCAACAAAGAGTTATGGGAGGAACGTGGCTTCGTGTACATCCGACAGACGCCCAACATGGGACTCCGGCCGTTCATTTTCAAGGCCATCAAGGCTCAACTATGGGAGTCTTTTGCTGAACAACCGGCCGAGCTTAACGACACCTTAGTCCGAGAATTCTACGCAGCCATAGACAGCAGAACGGCGACATCTGTCACTGTTCGAGGAGTGCAAGTACCTTTCACTGCCGACGGCATCAATCACATGTTTGGCCTTTTCTTTGGCCCCGGTGATGATGCTCACCAGGAATTCATCGACTCCCTCGACGCTGCCACTTACGATGCCATCATGGTGGAGTTGACAGAGGCCGGTACATCATGGACAACCAGCAAAAAGAACCCCCACTCCGTCAATAGGGGGCAGCTCCGCCCGGAAGCCAAACTTTGGAACGCTTTCATCAAAAAGCGTATCCTGCCCTCGTCCCACCACACGACAGTCAACCGACAGCGGCTTGCCCTGATTCACTCCATCATGCACAACAGGGCCATTAATGTAGGCAGGTATATGAGGGACAACATCCTGGACTGTGCCTTCCGCTCTGACTCACGCCTCTGCCTGCCGTTCACCATAACTTCCCTCTGCCGATGTGCTGCGGTACCCGAGGATCCCTCCGACAAAATCAGGAAGGGCAGAGGTTGGACAGACAATAACATCAACAACCTCATGAAGCTGATCGCGGCTACACCTGTCTCCTCCTTCAACCCTGCCGGCTCACCCGCAGAATCATCAGAGGAACCACCCACCGACCCTGCCACCGAGCCTGCCCCTGATGCTGAAACCAACGCCACTCCGACAGACCAGTCTGCCCTCATCCTAGCTACTTTACAACGGGTAGAGGAACACCAATTGGGATTGATGACATTTATTCGGGACTTCACAAACTCCACGGTAAATTTTATTACCCAAACTTTAAAATTTCCCGATGTTCAATTCCCTACTTTTCCTGCCCATTATTTCCATATCCCCACTCCTGTCCACACACCTATCCACACAACCACACCACCTGCCTCCCCGTCCCACTCGACCGCTTCCACCAAATCACCTACCCCGACGGCAGAAGGCGACCAACCGGCAGACACTTCCCCTCGAGGAACCAAGAGACCTGCCACTGATGACAGCCCTCTTATCCGGAGGAATTTGGAGAGTGACTTTACTAGGGTCAAGAGGATTAAACATGTGGCAGACAAGAAAAGGCTGCCTAAGGCTAGTACCACTACCACCAGCAGTTGGGACAGCGGCAGCAGTTCCGATGTTCAGCCCGTGGAGCAACCTGTCCCTGAACCTGTCTCTGAACCTGTCCAGCCTCCCCCACATCGCAGACGCCGCCGGCAGATCCGAATCAGCAGCAGCAGCGAGGGCAGCGACTGAAAATTTAAGTTTTTTTTCCTCTGATTGCTGCCTGCCTTTATATTTTGTGATGTACTTTTTTTCTTTATTTTATTGTTCATGTCATTTTGCATTGAGGGCAATGCAACCCTCAAGTTTGGGGGTGGCAACCCTCCATCATTAATAGAGTCTTAAGTACATCTTTTTATTATTTGTGGTGTCTTTTATTTAAAAAAAAAATCAGAAAAGATTAAACTGTTGGCTTAAAACTGTGAAGTTAACCTACCTGTCATGACATCTCTGTCGTGGCAGCATCTTTAGGACAGATTAAGGAGAAGTTTAGAGCCTTTCTATAGTTCTGAAAATTTAAACACTTTTGTGACTGTTATACTGCTTAGATTTCTTTTAGCCAAACTAGAATAGGAAAGCTTAGCACTTAGAGTAGAAAAGAGACTAGAATCTCAGGAAACCTAGAGGTGCCTACCACCGGCTCTAGGCAGATAACCAGAGAAAAACTTCTAGAGGTGCTTATCACCGGCTCTAGACAGTTAACTAGAGGTGCCTGAAATACTGGCTCTAGTAAAAGAGAAGAAATTTAAAAGAAGAAATAACTAGAGGTGCCCAATTCTGGCTCTAGTAAGAAAAAGAAAGAAAACAGTCTCGTAGGAAAAACTCTAAACAGGCTAAAGTCGAATATTCTAGTGAAACTAAGAGAGTCTTAGCATATAATTGTTCACAAGCATGCACACACTGCACGAGAGCTATAGGGAGATTCCGGACAGATCCTAACCTATCCGACAGGTTGCTGCCGCCATAGAGAACGAGCGACGGGTAAGGGACAGTTCACTGTTTGAAGGCCAACACCAAATTTTTTCTTGTTTTCATTTTTAATTGCTTGAGGGCAAGCAAAGACTTGAGTTTGGGGGTGTGTTGAGTGTGTAAAAGTTCTATTATTTACACCCTTTTTAACCCATATTTCTGCTGCATTCAAGCATCATTTCATTGCATTTAGGTTAGTTTTCAATAAAACATCACAATTAAATAAAAGACACGGATTCTACTAAAAGATGGCTATTTTTGCAGGTATCTGCCAAAGTAGATGTTGAAGGCAGGCGCAGGGCAGAGAAGCAGGAGGGCTGAACTGGACAAGCAGACGAAGAAGACGAACCTGTCGTGGACCTGTCGTGACAGCAAGGTGACAGCAACCTTATGAAGAGGAAAAGTAAAGTGGACCTCGATAGATAGAGAAAAATCTGCTCGTCTGTCGTGTGAAAGCCAAATATTTTTCCAAGCCCCGGATCAAAAGATATGTCAAGCCAAAGCTCAAGGAGAGGAAATTCCTAGAAACAAGTATGGCGGCTGGAAAGTAGGAGTCTTTAGAGATTTAGTCTTTATTAGAATCTTACTTTTAATTAAAGTTGTAATCCTTGTTACCTTAGAGGACTTGAGCCCAAAGCTTATATAAGGGCATAGATTTAACCTAGGAGGCACAACCGATTACCCCATAACCGAAACCAAAAACCCCCTGTCGTCCACCCGTCACCGACATGTTCTAATTTCCCCCTAGGGCTACGGGTTGTTTTGTAAAGTAGTTGCAAGGGTTGCTTTGTTTTAGGATTTTTCAAGTTCAATAAAATAAACTTCAAGTTCTTTTATCTTGGTTTTAATATCTTGCAAGAGCATCGGGAGAGCATTGTGAGGTTATCCATTTACTTAGCATCGGGAGAGTTAAGTATACGAAAGAGATAAGAGCGCGTTCTCTAGTTTATAGTTGAACCATCTCGTGCCTAGGGATAGGGCGAGGTTAAGTGGCTAAGGAAGAATTCATACACATCGGTGTTCATCCTTCGATTCACGCCGGGAGGTATCATCAAAGACGTGATCATCGACAGACTTGTGCCTAGGGATAGGGCAAGGCAGATCTGGGATTCTTGCCAAGCTTGAAGTACAGAGTTAGTGTTCGCTGCCGCGATAGCTAACGGACAGCTGCCGCGACAGGTGCTGTCGGCGACAGGCGCGACGACAGAACTGGAGATCCTAAGCAGTTCAATACCTGCACTACTGAGCAACTCAATACCAACCCATTCTCTCTATCTTGACTTCTCAATTCTTTATTTTACGTTTTTACCTTATTATTCTCGTGACAACTCTTAATTATTTCCTTTACTTTCGTGCAGTAAGCAAGGTGAAGTCATTAGCCCAATCCCTGTGGAGACGATATCCGATACTTCGTATCACTTTACTACTTGCGTCGTGTACACTTGCACTACAATTGCGATAGACTATTTTACACGCAACACACATTTCAATAAACCAAAGCAGCGTTTGAAAACCCCTTTTTAAACAACATGCTTTAAATCATGCATTGCTCAAACATGAAAACCAACCCTTAGCTTAGAAAAACTAAGTAACTCACTTCAAAGCACACCCTTGCAAAACCATCAATTTAACCTTTCCATGCATGAACATCATATGCAAAGTTAAATACAAATTCCATGGAAAAACACTTCCACTTCACATTATACTTTTCACATTCTTAAAAACCATCTTAAAGCAAGAAACCCTTTTGAAAACCACTTACTCCTTCAATCTATCACATGCATTAAACAAATGCAACACATGAACCACAAAAACAACATTTGCTTTACATGCCTTTTAAAACAAGCTTTCACAAAACTTCAATGCATTTAAGAGATTCCCATGCACATATGCACCATTCTTAATATAAGATAAACACTTGTACAAATTAACAAGTTATACATGCATTCTTAGAACATCACACACTTCCCATGCAACCATGCATCATTTCAAGCATCTCATGCTTCATTACATTCAAGAACATTACATTGGCTTTCAAGTGATAATTCACAAACCATCATAACACAAGACACAATCGGATACGCGGATTACAAGCGTTGTCCCACACGCTCCATACACACTTCCGAACAACACAAGGTGGAGTTTACCGGTACAATCACAACCCCCTCAACACCCGTGATGGAGTTTAACGGTACAATCACAACCCCTCAACATCACTCATCGGAAGTTGTATAACACACTAGCGAGAGTCGGGACACATCACAAGGCTTACACATGGAAGCTACCACAACCATTGTAATCACCTTAACCAAGCTCACACACGGGAGCAACCCTCCACCATTGTGACACTTAACAAAGTCCACCCATGAGAGCCATCCTCCATCATGGTGACTTTTAACAAGGTTCACCCACGAGAGCCATCCTCCATCGTGGTGGCACTAAACCAAGCCCACCCACGAGAGCCAACCTCCATCGTGGTGACACCAATTTCCTCAATCGCTAGGATTCTTGGATGGAGTTTACGGTACAATTAAAACCCCCTCGACATCCAGGGCGACTCAATTCACGGTGCACCCAATCCTATAGCCGACTAACTATATCCGATTAAAGTAACCAAGAACCACCTACATCACTTGCCAACATAGCCATTTTACCACATTAATCCATTGTTTTTACAAGCATAACCAAAATGCCAAAACCACCAAATACCATCATCACTTCACAGTTTTGAAACATTAAACAACATGCAACACTATGCATCAATTCCACAATTCCAATGTACAAAACCAAGGATCTCTTACCTTGAGCATCCTTCACACATGACTTTCAAAACCAGCATTAAACCATGCTAAAATATGCTTTCAAAACCGAATTTACACATGTAAATCACATGCATTGCATCCAACAATCACAAGTGCTTTAAAAACCAATTCATAACACAAACCAAGAGAAAAATTTCATTTACTTACTCTTGAGCTTAGCTAAGTTGTTTAGACTTAAACTAAACTCCCAAAACCTTCCAAGATTGGTTTCAAAGCTGAAAACCAAACTTCACTCACCGATACACAAAACTAGGCTAGCCAACAAGCCTTCCAAGCATCTGAAACCTTCAACGCCACCTCTATTGCTCACGGATCATTCTCCCCTGTTTCAAGCACATAACAACAGAGAATTAATGCATCATCATGCATTAAAAACACCAGCAACACACCTAAACTCGCTGCTCTTTGCAAATCCAACATTTCGGCTACCAAACACAACCGAAATCACATCCAAACACTTCCAAAACTTAACCCAGCCAAGATCCATAACTTCTAACCATTTTTAAACATCAATTAACATCCAAAATGATCCCAAACACTTCCTTATACCTCCAGCATTAACAAAACACAAAGATCACCCCAAAAACCACCATTTTCACAAGTAAAAACTTAAGAAAATCAACCTATCCGGGATTGCATTGATTAAACCTCAATTACACATCATTTATACATCCAATAAACATCAAAAGAAATCTCAAAACACAGCCCAATCATTTACTACGAATTTAATTAAAATTAAATCCAAATCTTGCATTTTAAGCCAAAATCAAGAACACAACATTAAAACCTTTAATAAAACTCAAATCAAGGATTGAGAACTTGAGAATTTCAGTAAAGAACTGAGTATTTAGAGGAGAAGGACGTTCATACCTCTAAATGTGAGTTTCTCCTTGTTTAAAGCCAAGATTCTTGAAAATTCAATAAGCAAATGATAAGGATTTAGTGTAGGAATGATTAGAGACCAATTGGAGATTGAAATATCATCTTTAGGTGTTAAAATCAGAGGGAAAATGGCTGGGGAAATGTGTTTGGCTGAGAGAAAATAGAGAGAAAATGAAGTGGGAAAAATTTGAGAAAAGTTAGTTATGAAATCAAAAATATCTATTTCCCCTTTTTCCTTTTATTAAATATCATTTAATAAATGCTTAATATTAAGAAAAATCTGGAGAAAAATCTTCTTGGGTAAATTAGCTCCTTAAAGATTCAAAGTTTCAATCCTTTTAAAACAGTCACCAACTTTTCAAAAATTACATTTTAGTCACTAACTTGAAATGTCACATTTCCAAACCCCATTTTGTAAAATTGATTTCACCATCCTCTTATATATATTAAAAGAGGATTTTTAGATATTTTTCCATATTTTTAATGCATCCCGAACTAGGCTTTCCTTAAAACCACCTTTTATATTCGAACCGAAAATCCGACCGGTCCGGTTCAAACCCAAAACTCCTAAGCCCAAAATTGGGGTGTTACAACTCTCCCCCTCTTAGGAAATTTCGTCCTCGAAATTTCAACCGGCGAAAAGAGCACAACAAAACTTCTCAAGTCAACCCACAAGGCAACACAGGAGACTTAACCACCACTGAACACTCTCCACACAAAACTCCACCAAACCCAATACCACCACATACTGTTCACGAATTCCAGAACACTCAGATGTTAACCACCTCTTAACCTTTCACACTTCCGGAATGCACATAGCCCCAACAACAACCTGAAGAACCTCCAAACTTTTACAGCATACACCACCTTAACTCATAACTCCCAAAACTCGTACACACGGTGACACCAACCAATCCAGTTCAGCCACCATGTGACCCACAACCTTCACTGCTTCTAAAACCCCTTGCACAACTGCTCAACCTCTTCTAAAGGTTACCACATCAAGCAAGAATTCTTAAGCATCAACTGCTTACTCAAACTTCTCAACGTATTGCTGGCATTCCTTCACATCCGCCGCTACCATCACCATAACGACTCACCAGGACTACTCACCTAACATCCAAAAATCACGTCACAAAACCCCAACCTTGACTCCGCCAGCCGTTCCACACACCACCAGCTGACTTCAGAAGGAATTTACTTATACACAACTAGCCAACCACTTCTCACAAGAACCCGTCCAACCAACAATGGCCCTTGAACTTACATTGCCTTTCCCTTTCAAGCTTGGACCACAACACTAGCCTTACCAGGACACTGCCCATTCTATACATACATATTAAGATTACGAAACCTCTATTATCCCAGGCTAACCCTCTTCTACAACACACAACACAACCTCTTCTCAACTCTTCAAAGGTTGCTACGAACCATCACCTACATGAACAACCCTTCTATTACAACATCAATGCCAAGTTACCTCAGCACTCTGGAAACACATCCACTAACCTGCAACATCACTTAACACCAAGAAACTACCACTTCTACTAGCTATTCACAACCACTTTGACTGATTCTAACTCCAACCGGTAATCTCCTCACCACCATACCGCTAAACTCTTTAAGCGCCAAACACTTTCCTTCTGCCAACATGCTATATCGCTCTCACTATTACTGACAGCTCGCTTAATACCCTCCATTACTTCTAACATTCTTCTAGCACCAAAACAACTTTTAAAACCCATCATCCAACCTAATCCTATCATAACACTAACGGACCCAATTAGCTATCAGCAAGTGTGAACGTTCGTATGCATGGTCACCAATATGCCCTATCAATGCCTGTGTACATGTATGCAAAACTTCTAATGTCATGTCGCATGTATGCATGTACCAACATATATAATATAGCATATAACAAATGATTTTAACTGTGCATGTATGTCGGTTCACACCCACCAATAACATCCTCAGAATCCGTCTAAGAACAACCTCCTATCTCACTTCCAACTTGTCCAACCCTACCATTCTAACAACCCATTAACCACAAAATACCCACTAATGCCCTCTTCACACTAAAGTTGTTTTCAAAACAACACCAACTACTACCCCAACATGCTAGCTACGAGACCATACCCACTACGCAAGGGAATACCAACCGAAACCAAACTAAAATAACTAGGGCAAGATTACTTAACAAGGTTACCTGTAAACACCTCACCGCCCCGGAGCTTCAACAGACGAGCTTTCTTCCTCTCAGAACCATCATCCTCCAGCCGCACCGCTGCAGCATCAGCTAACACATTAAGGTCATCACCATCTCCCTGCGATAAAGAACCCTGACTACCCCGAGCCAACTTCAAACAATTTCGTCTCAAATGCCCAACAGACCCACAATTCCAGCAAGACTCATTCCCCAAGCTCCTCACACATTTCTGCCCTTCCTGCCATCCTCGAACTTTGTCTCGGCCGTGCCCACGACCCTTCAGAGACCCTTTTGCTACCACTGGAGCTGATCTCACCGCTTGAGGACAATTCCGCTTCACATGCTCCTTAGAACCACAATTCCAACAAACTTCCGCACCCCAACAATCTCCAACATCGCGCCCTCCACAACGGTCACACACCGGTAACCGAGCTACCACTCCTTGACCATGTAGCACTTGCCCCACATCTACACTACCACCCAGGCTTCGATTCAAACAAAACCTTCTATCACGTAGCCTCTTACGCTGACTGCTCTGGAGGTCAGTACCCACAGCTCTCTTGCTTAAACTTTTCTCACCTTCATAAACTGAAACCACACCCTCACGTTGCTTAACCCTTGGGAATTTCTCTCCAAGGTACCTTTCATAAAAGGCAGACACAAAGAAGTCCCAATCTATATCGTGGATATGCGATGCCACCGCCACAGATGTCCACCAGGCACAAGCGTCCTCCAACATCAATGAGACAACACTTCCCAGCTTACAAGCATAGTCACAACCTTCCTGATCCAAAATCAGAATTACACTGGCCAACCAGGCCTCGAACGTCTCAGGTGTCGAACCATGATACTCCACATCTCCCAAATCATGCAAACGCTGTTTCGACAAACTCGCACGTCCCACAGTCGACACGTCTACAGGCCTCACTCTCACCACGGTCTGAGATGTTCACGACACCTCTTGAACAATAGGTGATGAACTCTTCATCACAGAACCAGCTTCTTCCTCCTGCCTCACTACCTCAACTCCAGGCACAGAAGACTGAGACGAAACACCTCCATTAAAAGGTGAATTCCACGCCTTAACAACCTGCTCTAAAGCAGCAACCATCTCACCTAACTGCCATTCTCTCATCGATTTCACCATGCTATTAACAACAAGCTACCATAACAAAACAAACAAAACGATCAGGCTAGCTTCAAGCAAGGATTCAAGACTCCAATAACAACATAACACAATAGCTATAATAATAAGGCAATGGGTATCCCGAATTTTCCCCTTTTACATGACATAACAGTCAACAAAAACATGGATATCACAACATCGAGCATATCAATCAACATACTTCGATCATGCTCTCATCAACAACATCCACTCGCAACAACATAACATCAACATATCATACCCATTACACTTTCATCATTCATAAAATCAGCTCACATCACCAGCACAAAACCACATTAGCTCAATGAAGATTCACAATCAAAAAGCATGCTAAAAACATCAACAACTCGCTCACAGACATACATTTCAACCGACTTTCAACCACACATCAGAATGAACATTAAAAACTTATTACAACAATTAACCATTTCCCCAAGCATTCACAACTCGGCTCTGATACCACCAAATGTAACCCCCTTAGCCCGACCTAGACGGTTGACCCGGACTACGAAGATCACACGGGGAAAACCAAAGTCAACCCGAAAGTCAACCTTGATTAACGACCCTTTTTTCTTTTTAAAAACTTGTCTAGATGCACACTAAACCTAGGCATACTATTGAGTTAAGCATACTCAAAAATCACAGCAATCGGAAAACAATAAGGGACCCAATTGCACAAAATACGAATTTAGGGACCAATTTGTAAATTCTGAAAATTAAGAGGACTTTACCAATTTTTATGTTACCATTAAGAAATTAGTCATGTTTCATGCCTCTCTGTCAAATTTCACCTTAAACGGACATCTCGAACTCAAACAATTGCACATACAGAAATCAGGACTAAAACGTAAAGCTTGCAAACCTCAAAACCATTCTAATCAGTGCCCAACGGTCAAGTGTTTCGAAAAGGGTCTAGGCCGTTCAGAAACACCCCTTGGCAGTAGCCAAAGTGTTTCGAAACACCTCTACCCGTTTCGAAACACCCATGCCAAATCAAGCACCTGTTTCGAAACAGGCAAGGGTGTTTCGAAACACCCTGCCCAGAAACAGCAGATAGGCCTATTTTAACACATCTAACCCACATTGAACATACTCCAAACCATTCCACAACAAATCAAAAACATGCCAAGCATCATACCTACCAAATTGCATCAAAATCTAGATACAAAACCACCCCTAGGTGTACCAACTCTTTCAACACATCCAACACTTAATCATGCTTTTAAAACAAGAAGCATAGCATAACGACTTATGAAAAAGAAGATTCAAACATTGCAAGCGTTAAACCACATAGTTCAAAACATAAACCGAACTTGTCAAACATACACAATCTCATTAAACATCAACATAAAAGACTCCCCCCATTTCCTTTATTATCTATAGCTATTAACCGAGACATACATCTCAAGTGGAGCTCTCCTTGAATCCCTTGCTTCTTGCTGTCCCAACTTCAAATATCTGCATTGATGGACAAAAAGGAGCGTAAGCACATAATTCTTAGTGAGGAATGCTCAAAACCAAAACACCATCAATGCAGCGAGTCATAAAACCTCTTTAAAAAGTAAACACATTTCGATAAACCAAAGCAGTGTTTGAAAACCCCTTTTTAAACAACATGCTTTAAATCATGCATTGCTCAAACATGAAAACCAACCCTTAGCTTAGAAAAACTAAGTAACTCACTTCAAAGCACACCCTTGCAAAACCATCAATTTAACCTTTCCATGCATGAACATCATATGCAAAGTTAAATACAAATTCCATGGAAAAACACTTCCACTTCACATTATACTTTTCACATTCTTAAAAACCATCTTAAAGCAAGAAACCCTTTTGAAAACCAATTACTCCTTCAATCTATCACATGCATTAAACAAATGCAACACATGAACCACAAAAACAACATTTGCTTTACATGCCTTTTAAAACAAGCTTTCACAAAACTTCAATGCATTTAAGAGATTCCCATGCACATATGCACCATTCTTAATATAAGATAAACACTTGTACAAATTAACAAGTTATACATGCATTCTTAGAACATCACACACTTCCCATGCAACCATGCATCATTTCAAGCATCTCATGCTTCATTACATTCAAGAACATTACATTGGCTTTCAAGTGATAATTCACAAATCATCATAACACAAGACACAATCGGATACGCGGATTACAAGCGTTGTCCCACACGCTCCATACACACTTCCGAACAACACAAGGTGGAGTTTACCGGTACAATCACAACCCCTTCAACACTCGTGATGGAGTTTAACGGTACAATCACAACCCCTCAACATCACTCATCGGAAGTTGTATAACACACTAGCGAGAGTCGGGACACATCACAAGGCTTACACATGGAAGCTACCACAACCATTGTAATCACCTTAACCAAGCTCACACACGAGAGCAACCCTCCACCGTTGTGACACTTAACAAAGTCCACCCATGAGAGCCATCCTCCATCATGGTGACTTTTAACAAGGTTCACCCACGAGAGCCATCCTCCATCGTGGTGGCACTAAACCAAGCCCACCCACGAGAGCCAACCTCCATCGTGGTGACACCAATTTCCTCAATCGCTAGGATTCTTGGATGGAGTTTACAGTACAATTAAAACCCCCTCGACATCCAAGGCGACTCAATTCACGGTGCACCCAATCCTATAGCCGGCTAACTATATCCGATTAAAGTAACCAAGAACCACTTACATCACTTGCCAACATAGCCATTTTACCACATTAATCCATTGTTTTTACAAGCATAACCAAAATGCCAAAACCACCAAATACCATCATCACTTCACTGTTTTGAAATATTAAACAATGCCATTAAACAACATGCAACACTATGCATCAATTCCACAATTCCAATGTACAAAACCAAGGATCTCTTACCTTGAGCATCCTTCACACATGACTTTCAAAACCAGCATTAAACCATGCTAAAATATGCTTTCAAAACAGAATTTACACATGCAAATCACATGCATTGCATCCAACAATCACAAGTGCTTTAAAAACCAATTCATAACACAAACCAAGAGAAAAATTCCATTTACTTACTCTTGAGCTTAGATAAGTTGTTTAGACTTAAACTAAACTCCCAAAACCTTCCAAGATTGGTTTCAAAGCTGAAAACCAAACTTCACTCACCGATACACAAAACTAGGCTAGCCAACAAGCCTTCCAAGCATCCGAAACCTTCAACGCCACCTCTATTGCTCACGGATCATTCTCCCCTGTTTCAAGCACATAACAACAGAAAATTAATGCATCATCATGCATTAAAAACACCAGCAACACACCTAAACTCGCTGCTCTTTGCAAATCCAACATTTCGGCTACCAAACACAACCGAAATCACATCCAAACACTTCCAAAACTTAACCCAGCAAGATCCATCACTTATAACCATTTTTAAACATCAATTAACATCCAAAATGATCCCAAACACGTCCTTATACCTCCAGCATTAACAAAACACCAAGATCACCCCAAAAACCACCATTTTCACAAGTAAAAACTTAGGAAAATCAACCTATCCGGGATTGCATTGATTAAACCTCAATTACACATCATTTATACATCCAATAAACATCAAAAGACATCTCAAAACACAGCCCAATCATTTAGTACGAATTTAATTAAAATTAAATCCAAATCTTGCATTTTAAGCCAAAATCAAGAACACAACATTAAAACCTTTAATAAAACTCAAATCAAGGATTGAGAACTTGGGAATTTCAGTAAAGAACTGAGTATTTAGAGGAGAAGGACGTTCATACCTCTAAATGTGAGTTTCTCCTTGTTTAAAGCCAAGATTCTTGAAAATTCAATAAGCAAATGATAAGGATTTAGTGTAGGAATGATTAGAGACCAATTGGAGATTGAAATCTCATCTTTAGGTGTTAAAATCAGAGGGAAAATGGCTGGGGAAAAGTGTTTGGCTGAGAGAAAATGTAGAGAAAATGAAGTGGGAAAAATTTGAGAAAAGTTAGTTATGAAATCAAAAATATATATTTCCCCTTTTTCCTTTTATTAAATATCATTTAATAAATGCTTAATATTAAGAAAAATCTGGAGAAAACTCTTCTTGGGTAAATTAGCTCCTTAAAGATTCAAAGTTTCAATCCTTTTAAAACAGTCACCAACTTTTCAAAAATTACATTTTAGTCACTAACTTGAAATGTCACATTTCCAAACCCCATTTTATAAAATTGATTTCACCATCCTCTTATATATATTAAAAGAGGATTTTTAGATATTTTTCCATATTTTTAATGCATCCCGAACTAGGCTTTCCTTAAAACCACCTTTTATATTCGAACCGAAAATCCGACCGGTCCGGTTCAAACCCAAAACTCCTAAGCCCAAAATTGGGGTGTTACAAAGAACGAATCTGTTGAGCTTTGTTATATTGCAAACATTTTTGATTTTTCCCAAGGATTAAAAAAAAAGATGCAGCGTGTTCAGATTGTTGATGTCATAGTATAGTTTCTTTTCTTTTCTTTAGTTTTGCATGTCATTGATTGAGGACAAGCCATTGCTTGAGTTTAGGGATGCAATAATTCTGTAGAAAACCTAGATTTTATGCCCTTTTATTTGAGTTTTTGTATGAAATCAAGCTCAAACAGTTGCATTTAGGTTTAGTTTGCATTAATTTTGGGAGTTTAACTCTTTGCTTCAACAATTTATATTTGGATGCTATTGATGGAAAAAGTATGACATTTTAGTGGTGTTTGTGCAGGAAACTATAAAGTAGTAAAGTGTTAGAGCAGTGGAGTAGCACCCTCTCGGGATCACTAACTCATCGCAATCATAGCACTTGTTAAATTTTGAAAGAGGCCATTTTCTGACTCTACATTACTTTAAGAATGAGGGGCAAGACACCCTGCATCATTTCAAGAAGGAGAAATAGAGAAAGGCACCCTATGGCCTAGAGTTTTCCTTTTATATCTCTTTCACCTACATTTGCATATTAAAATGTGAACCAATGGATTTTCATTTATACAATGTACCCCCTTGACCCGGCCTTGGCGTTAGACCCGAACCAAGAAGATCACATTAGGTTTGCCGGAGCAAACCCGAATTGTCTTACTAGAATTACGGTCCATTTTTTTCATTTTACTTGTCTAGATGTATTATTAAGATCTATGGTGTTCATACAAGCAGCATTTCAATTTTCATTCGATACGAACGTCGATAAGGCATTCAATTGCAAAAACAAGCATTCTAGGGGCCAAAATGTAAATCCGAATATCTACAGGAACTTATTCAAGTTTTAGGTTACCAATACTTAAATAATCATATTTCATGCTAGCGTGTCAAATTTCAGCTCAAACATATAACAGATAAGCATCCAATTAAGCAAAATACGAAATTAAGGATTAAATCGTTAAACTGCTAAAACATAGGGACTAGCACGTTTATAAAAGCTTATTTCAGCAATTAAATAAATTAAAAGCATGCTTGAAAAATCTCAGATCAAACAGACATCATTTACCTATTCAATTGATGCAACAACATACGATGACCAAAATGCAAAAAATCAAAAATTGGTAAACATCATTAACTAAATTAACTACCGACTGTACCGATACTGTATTAACCCGTACCGATCCCCAACGAATTTATTTGAATAGAGGATTCCAATAGCTAAAATGTGTACCGGTACCGCAACCTGATACAAAATACAAAAGGACGTATCAATACGATGGCAACCAGTACCAATACTTCGTTCAAAATTCCAAAAAATCTGAACCTTTTATAGACCCGCATACTGATCCTGATGTGAGCACATCTTCACCTACACTTGATGCTGATCCGGAAGTCTTACCGTTAGGACCAATTACGCGATCTAGGGCGCTACGTTTCAGAGAAGCTCTTTTCCTTACTTGTGCTAACATTTCAGAATCATTTGATAATGTTTGTGTTTTAGATAGTAAGCCTTTTAATATGTTTCATATTGATATGTGACATGGTTAGGTTTTATAATTTATTAAGTATATTAGAATACGTATATCATATGATTTAATAATGTTTGGAATAAAGTTTATTTTCTTAAGGACTGTGCAGCCATGGCATTTCTAATAATGTTTTTATAATGTTTTTTATATATGTTTGCAGCCCTTGCACGTGGAATTTAGAGCAGCCATGGCATTTGAATTTCATGCAGCAATTTGAATCTCCAAATCAAAAAGCAGCAGCCCCACATTTGTGTGCTTCAACTTCAATTGCAATGCTTGACTTATAGCATGTGCTGAATAAAACGCACACATATTTGAAGCAAAGTTAGGCAGAATGGATATGTGATATATTTGGTTCAACTTTGAATTTCAAACAAAGCAGCCAAGCACAATTCCCCCCTCCCTCAAAAGTCCAAATACACGGCTGGATATGTGATATATTTGGTTCAACTTTGAATTTCAAACAAAGCAGCCAAGCACAATTAACATGTGCCAATTTCTTTTGAAATTCAAAGGCACCAAATTCCAAATACACGGCTGGAAATGGGATCAAGATGCCGCCCATGCTGAATTTAGTGTTTTTTTTATATTTTTTTTATTTTCATCTACTATAAATATGTAATGCATGTTCATTTGAAAAGAATACAAGACATTTGATGAATAAAAACTTTGTGAGATTTTATCTCAATTTTAGTTCTTTTTAGAACTATTTTCCTTGATACTTCGGGTTCCCAATTGTTAGATAATTGACGGGTCCAAGTACTTTATTCGAATAAATTCAAGATAAGGTTCGGGTTCGTTCAACAGATTGTTCGAGTTCTTCCTTGGAGTTTGTTCATTTATCGACTACGAAGAACAGATTCGATTCGGGTTTGCATAACAGATTATGCAGGTTCTTTCGAGTTCAACGTGTCAAGTCCAAGAACGTTGTTGCTATTGTTGAATGTTTGAAGATATCATCTCCATCCTTAAATTATTTCAGCAACTTTCTTCTTTTTCTCATTTCTGATTTATTTTCTTATTTTCTTTATTTTTGACACCTATATAAAAATCTAGGTTTGTTTCTATTGCAGAGAAAATACGTGCTATTATCCTAGATCCGTGAATGAACGAGGAAAGTTGATTTCTTCAACAACACCCTTGTATCATATGGTAATCAGAGCTTTGGTCGGATTCTAGCACCTTCTGCACTACCAGACAAAATATATATATATATATATATATATATATATATATCTATCCAAAAGACAAAAAAAAAGTCAAAAAAAAAATTAGAATTATATATATATATACGAAAATTCAAAAAAAAAAAAGAAAAGAAAAAGAGTGATGAGTTGTGAAGAATAAAAAAAACAACAGAAAAAAAAATTGTTGAAAGGTTTTGATATGTTGAAGGATGTATCTATCTTACCTTGAAATGCTTTGAAATCACCCGAAATCAACTTTTCTTGTTTGTTCCGGAGATAAGATGGTGGTAAGCATTTCTACTGCGTAAGTTGCTAAATTCTTGTTCTTTTAGCATCCTTTCTTTCATTTCATATTGTTTTTTTTTTTTGCCCAAATTCTCAACTTTCATTTTTCTTTTTTATTATTTTTTTTTCTCCTAATCCTTATCTTTGTTCTAACAATATTCACCCGTTACCCGTTATTTCAATTTGATAACACTTGAAGAATCTGAACATCGGAATCAGTTCCTTTAAAGAACTAAATACGAGAGATCGAGGGAAAAGGCAAACAGAGCGTGTGAGAACAGAAGGGGAGACAAAAAAGAGCCATTCAAGTATTCTCCCGAGTGAAACACGAGTGCTGAGTGTTAATTCCTTATTTTCTTGAGTGTAAATTCTTTGGAGTAACTAGTGAGGAATTTTGTTGTGTGATTGGTGAGGACTATTTTTTTTCTAACCTTTAACCAGTTTGTTTGTTTGTTTTTGTTGTTAATTATGTCAGGTTCCGATGATCACACGGTTGAACAGGGTCCACTAATTCCTCAAATGCAAGCCTTAGAGAGAATGATGCAACGAGTAGTGGCTACCGCCTTAGAGCCATTACAGTCGAGGATGGATAGGTTTGACGGAGGATCCAACTCTGTTAACGATGTATTGAACGAAAATGAAGACGAACGGTCACCGAGGCAGCATATTCCTAGACAAGGACGTGTGCAACAAGTAGACGATAATTTGACTAACATTAAGATTGCTATTCCTTCTTTTCAGGGACGCTCAGATCCTGATGCATACTTGGCTTGGGAAAGCAAAGTGGAGCACATTTTTGAGTGTTATAATTATTCGGAGCAAAAGAAAGTTCGATTAGTAGCAACAGAGTTTGTTGATTATGCCTTGATATGGTGGGACCAGTTATTACTTAACCGTAGACGTACTGGTGATGACCCAGTTGCAACATGGATCGAGATGAAGCGACTAATGCGTAAAAGGTTTGTTCCTATTCACTATCATCGTGATTTGTTTCAAAAGTTGCAAAATTTGAAACAGGGAAATAGGAGCGTTGAGGATTATTTCAAGGATATGGAAATGGCTATGATGCGTGCAAATATCGAAGAAGATCGAGAAGCTACCATGGCACGTTTTCTAGTAGGGTTGAACACCGAGATTGCCAACGCTGTTGAGTTACAGCATTATGTCGAGGTTGATGACATGGTGCAGATGGCAATAAAGATTGAACGACAGCAGCGCAGGAAGCCTTCAAATCGAGGTAACCCTTCTTTTAAATCCTTTTCAAATCCATTTTACACTCCTAACAATTCCAGGAAGCAAGCACCACAACAACCACTTCGGATTCGAGAGCAAGGCGAATCCAGCACACCAAAGCCTCCCGTTGCTGATAATGGGCGTGGCAAACAGCAAGTGGTGGTAAAAGAACAATCGCGAGATATCCAGTGTTTCAAGTGCCTTGGAAGAGGACATGTTGCTAGTCAATGCCCTAACCGGAGGGTTATGTTGATGCGAGATGATGGTGAGATAGAATCAGATTCCGAGGAGGAAGTGCATGATGTCCCTACTGAAGAGGAAGACGAGACCGACCTAGAGGTTCCTGAATCTGGTAAGGTAATGGAACTTTTGGTTATTAAAAGAAGTCTGAATGTGCAACAGGTACCAGATGATCTACAGCGCGAGAATATCTTTCACACACGATGCAAGGTGCAAGACAAGGTATGTGTTGTGATTATTGATAGCGGTAGTTGTACTAATGTTGCCAGTTCAGTGATGGTTGACAGGTTAGGTCTGAAGACAACAAAGCATTCTCATCCATATAAGTTACAATGGTTGAATGATGGTGGCGAGCTTAAAGTGACCAGACAGGCTATTGTACCATTTTCAATTGGAAACTACAAGGATGATGTCCTTTGTGATGTTGTGACGATGGATGCTACTCACCTTCTTTTGGGACGCCCTTGGCAATATGACAAGAAGGTAATGCATGATGGTTATACAAACCGTTACTCTTTTATGCATGCAGGTAAGAAGATCACTTTGGCTCCTTTGACACCGAGTCAAGTGTTTGAAGATCAGGCAAGCTTGAAAAAGAGTAAAGAGACTGCAAAAGAGAATAAGAAGATGTTCGTGTATGCGAGCAGTAGCGAAATCAGGAAATGTCTTTCCTCTCAACAATCTGTTCTTATTTTGATGTTTAAAGATTATTGTTTATTGACAGATTTTCCTACTGATCTACCTTCACCGATTTTGACACTTTTGCAGGAATTTGAGGACGTGTTTCCAACTGAAACACCGAAGGGATTGCCACCTCTTCGTGGCATAGAGCACCAGATTGATTTCATTCCAGGTGCTACTATTCCGAACCGGCCAGCTTATCGAACCAACCCTGAAGAGACTAAAGAGCTTCAACGCCAAGTTACTGAGTTGATGGACAAGGGTTACATTAGAGAGAGCTTAAGTCCGTGTGCTGTTCCGGTGCTGTTAGTACCGAAGAAAGATGGTTCTTGGAGGATGTGCGTAGATTGTCGAGCTGTGAACCAGATCACAATTAAGTATCGTCATCCCATTCCAAGACTAGATGACATGTTGGACGAGCTTTGTGGAGCCGTCATCTTCTCCAAAATTGACTTAAGGAGCGGCTATCATCAGATCCGCATGCGAGAAGGCGATGAGTGGAAAACAGCCTTCAAGACAAAGCTAGGTTTGTACGAATGGTTAGTAATGCCTTTTGGTTTAACTAATGCACCTAGTACTTTTATGCGTTTGATGAATCATGTTCTGCGATCTTTCATTGGTAAATTCTGTGTTGTATACTTTGATGATATCTTGGTCTATAGCAAGTCTTTACATGATCATGTAGGACATTTGCGAGCTGTTTTGCAGGTTTTGCGAGAAGAAAGATTGTTTGGTAACATGGAGAAGTGTGTATTTTGTACTAACAAACTCACATTTCTTGGTTACATTGTTAGTTCTCAGGGAGTTGAAGTTGATCCTGAGAAGATAAAGGCAATTCAGGAATGGCCACGACCGACTTCGATTACTCAAGTTAGATCGTTTCATGGTTTAGCGAGTTTTTATCGACGGTTTGTTCCTAATTTCAGTTCCATTACCGCCCCCTTAACTGGTATTATTAAGAAGAATTCTAGCTTCTCTTGGGGTAAGGAACAAGAAGATGCCTTTTTGAAAATTAAAGATTGTTTGACTAGAGCACCTGTGTTAGCATTACCTAATTTTGATAAAATGTTTGAAATCGAATGTGATGCTTCTGGAATTGGTATAGGTGCTGTTTTGATGCAGGAAAAGAAACCTGTTGCTTACTTTAGCGAGAAATTGAGTGGTGCTACATTAAATTATCCGGTTTATGATAAAGAGATGTATGCACTGATTCGGTCATTGGAGACATGGCAGCATTATTTGTTGCCTAAGGAGTTTGTGATCCACACCGACCACGAGGCTTTACGTTACATCACAGGTCAGCATAAATTGAATAAACGACATGCTAAGTGGGTTGAATTCTTAGAATCTTTTCCTTATGTCATTCATTACAAGAAAGGGAAAGAAAATGTCGTTGCTGATGCATTGTCACGTAGGTATGCACTTTTGAGTTATCTTGATTCACATCTGATTGGTTTTGCATATATTCGTGATTTATACCCTGATGATCATGATTTTAGAGATAAGTTTAATGCTTGTTCGAAAGGTGCAGATGGAAAGTTTTACAGGCATGATGGCTATCTTTTCAAGGAAAACAGGATTTGCATTCCACAGGGTTCGATGCGTGATATTCTGATTCGTGAGGCACATGAAGGTGGATTAATGGGTCATTTTGGTGTCACTAAAACGTTACATACATTAAAAGAGCATTTGTTTTGGCCAAAGATGCGCAGGGACGTTGAAAGGTATTGTGAACGATGTGTGACATGTAGGAAGGCAAAGTCGAAGGTTTTACCACATGGTATGTACTTACCTCTACCTATTCCTGATTCCCCTTGGACTGATATTTCGATGGATTTTGTTTTGGGATTGCCTCGAACTAGAAATGGTAGAGATAGTGTATTTGTTGTGGTTGATAGGTTCTCTAAGATGGCACATTTCATTGCATACCATAAGGCTGGTGATGCTGTTAATGTGGCTAACTTGTTCTTTAGAGAAATTGTTCGTTTGCATGGTATTCCTAGGTCAATTGTTTCTGACAGGGATGTAAAGTTTTTGAGTCACTTCTGGAGGACTCTTTGGAGCAAACTAGGTACGAAACTTATGTTTTCTACTACTTGCCATCCCCAAACTGATGGACAAACTGAGGTTGTTAATCGTGTTTTATCTACTTTACTTCGTTCCATCATTAAAAAGAACATTAGAACTTGGGAGGATTGTTTGCCACATGTTGAATTTGCATATAATCATGCCATTCATTCTGCTACTAAGATGTCACCATTTGAGGTTGTTTATGGTTTTAACCCCATTACGCCTCTAGATTTGTTACCTCTGCCACAGGAACAGGTGACGAACAGGGACGGTCAAGCGAAAGCAGAATATGTCAAGAAGTTGCATCAGCAAGTGAAGGAGAATCTTGAGCGAAGGACAGCAATATGAAAAGCAAGCAAACAAGGGAAGAAAGCGAGTCACCTTCAAAGTTGGAGACTGGGTTTGGGTTCATTTTCGAAAGGAAAGATTTCCAGCCCAAAGGCGGTCCAAGCTGTTACCGCGAGGAGATGGTCCTTTTCAGGTGTTGGAGAAAGTGAATGACAATGCCTACAAGTTAGATCTACCCGGAGAATACAATGTAAGTGCTACATTTAATGTTTCTGACTTAAACCATTATGATTCTACAGATTTGAGGACAAATCCTTTTCAAGAAGGGGGGGATGATGTGAGCACATCTTCACCTACACTTGATGCTGATCCGGAAGTCTTACCGTTAGGACCAATTACGCGATCTAGGGCGCTACGTTTCAGAGAAGCTCTTTTCCTTACTTGTGCTAACATTTCAGAATCATTTGATAATGTTTGTGTTTTAGATAGTAAGCCTTTTAATATGTTTCATATTGATATGTGACATGGTTAGGTTTTATAATTTATTAAGTATATTAGAATACGTATATCATATGATTTAATAATGTTTGGAATAAAGTTTATTTTCTTAAGGACTGTGCAGCCATGGCATTTCTAATAATGTTTTTATAATGTTTTTTATATATGTTTGCAGCCCTTGCACGTGGAATTTAGAGCAGCCATGGCATTTGAATTTCATGCAGCAATTTGAATCTCCAAATCAAAAAGCAGCAGCCCCACATTTGTGTGCTTCAACTTCAATTGCAATGCTTGACTTATAGCATGTGCTGAATAAAACGCACACATATTTGAAGCAAAGTTCGGCAGAATGGATATGTGATATATTTGGTTCAACTTTGAATTTCAAACAAAGCAGCCAAGCACAATTCCCCCCTCCCTCAAAAGTCCAAATACACGGCTGGATATGTGATATATTTGGTTCAACTTTGAATTTCAAACAAAGCAGCCAAGCACAATTAACATGTGCCAATTTCTTTTGAAATTCAAAGGCACCAAATTCCAAATACACGGCTGGAAATGGGATCAAGATGCCGCCCATGCTGAATTTAGTGTTTTTTTTATATTTTTTTTATTTTCATCTACTATAAATATGTAATGCATGTTCATTTGAAAAGAATACAAGACATTTGATGAATAAAAACTTTGTGAGATTTTATCTCAATTTTAGTTCTTTTTAGAACTATTTTCCTTGATACTTCGGGTTCCCAATTGTTAGATAATTGACGGGTCCAAGTACTTTATTCGAATAAATTCAAGATAAGGTTCGGGTTCGTTCAACAGATTGTTCGAGTTCTTCCTTGGAGTTTGTTCATTTATCGACTACGAAGAACAGATTCGATTCGGGTTTGCATAACAGATTATGCAGGTTCTTTCGAGTTCAACGTGTCAAGTCCAAGAACGTTGTTGCTATTGTTGAATGTTTGAAGATATCATCTCCATCCTTAAATTATTTCAGCAACTTTCTTCTTTTTCTCATTTCTGATTTATTTTCTTATTTTCTTTATTTTTGACACCTATATAAAAATCTAGGTTTGTTTCTATTGCAGAGAAAATACGTGCTATTATCCTAGATCCGTGAATGAACGAGGAAAGTTGATTTCTTCAACAACACCCTTGTATCAGATCCTGAGAGTCTCGTACCGGTACAACTGGATGTATAATGACCTCTTGGCTAAACATATGACATCTTGGCTCACTTAACTACATGTCAATTAATCAGCACAATTCATATTCAAACAGTAATCTAGAGGCATGCTTTCTAACAATATAAAGCATTAACCAATAATCATCAAAAGTTCAAGATCTCAAACATAGGCTATAGATCAATTACGAAATAGAAGTACATGACTATGTACACTTAGAATACAAACAATCGATCCAATCATTATTCAAACCATTTTAAATCATTAGATCATAACCAATAAACGTACTTGGCGTTAAATAAAACCAACATTATACACCTTGTAATCCCCTTAGCCCGGTCTAGGCGTTTGACCCGAACTAAGAGAATTACACGGGAAAACCAAAGTCAACTCGTTAAAATCAACCCCGATTAGCAACCCTTTTTTCTTTTAGCTTGTCTAGATGCATAATTAAATCTTATAGTGTTTACTCGTGCAACGAATATATTTTCGATTAAACCGAACATCAAATGTCCGTTCATTTACAACAATCCGATTAAGGTCAAATCACAAAATTATTATTACCAACCTTTAATTAGGTTCATTACATGCTTGCAGGTGAAATATCAGCATCATACGATCATTCAATCATCCATAATTGCAAATCATACAAACAATGACTAAAATGTAAATATTCAAAACTGACAGATTACGCCATTTTAACTAACTTAACGACCCCGTTTCGAAACAGTCACCCCATGTTTCGAAACCATGCATTCTAGTAGCATTTGGTCTCAAAACGACCCTTACCCGTTTCGGAACCAAATCCCCAAATTGATCTCCCCCGCATTCAAACAACACAGAGCCGTATCGAAACGACCTCGAGTTTCGATACGAGACCAAAATATAACTAGAGGACTCGAAACAGTCTAGTAGTGTTCTGAAACATTAAGGCCAAATATGCAAGTTGTATCAAAACAGCTGCTAAAGTTTCGAAACACATACCGGAACTGCACTAAAACAACAACATTTAAGCATCTTAAATCACACCATATGGCTACCAATCATCATGCAAACATAAGTAAACATCAGCCACATATTTATCCAACACATAGGCATCATCAAAGGCATCTATCATTAAGAATTGCAAAACATCATTACTCTAGAGGTATGCAACCTATAAGCAATCCACATAGAGCATCAAAATTCACAAAACAAAGCATATCAACAAATAAAGACCCATTACAAGTCTCAAAAGGCAAAACACACTTGCCAAACCAGATAGTTTAAAAAATATATCCCAAATACCGAGGTACCCTCCCCATTTCCATTTCTACCTTATTAAAAGTGTCAAAACCCATACTTGTAAATCGAGTGTCGTCTTGGGTGAAATTCCTTGCTAATTTGTTGCCAATGAGCTCACTAATCTGCATTGTTGGAAAGGAGAGCGTAAGCATATTTGCTTAGTGAGGGAAAGCTCAATTAAACAACAACAATGCACTTTTCAAAACCATGTTTCCTTTAAAACATATTCACATCATGCTCAACTTTCTCATGCTTTTGAAACCACAATTAAAAGCATCTTTACAAACCACATGTATCATTATCTCACAAAGCATAAATGTCATGTATAAATGTCATTATACAAAAGCATTTCAAAACCATGATACATGTTCAACTCATATATTGGCATTTCAAGTGAACCAGATAGAATCTACCCATATCCACTAATGATCGAATATACAGACACACTTGACAGAATCAACCCCCGCCAAGACCTTGATATAATCAACCACTATCAAGTTACATGGTGAAATCAACCCTCACCATAATCTCACTTCGGCCGGGATGCCACTACCCGCATTGCCCATGGTGATAGAATCTACCCCTATCACTCGCAACACAATAGAATCTACCCCTATTGTGTAACCGAAGAATTTATCACACGCGTGCATTTTATAAATTATAGTGCACTTTACATTCTATTGGTCGACAAACATATCCGATAATAGAAACCTTATCACTAAGCCAATATATCATTAAAATCCATGTTAACTCACTGCTTTCAATGCATTAATAAAATCACCACATATCCCATCTTAAAACATTCTTCAAATATAGCATAATATTTCATCAACAATATAACCTCTTGAAACATAACCAAATCATTTCATGGGATATAAATCAGCAAAACCATGCTTATAAAACATGAATAACAGTGAGTAACAAAATATAAATCCAAAACATGAGCATGATAATCCACATGGACTTTAAACTGAAAACCGAGAGCTTTGGTAACCATACTTTCTTATGAGATTAGCTAAGCATTTCAGGCTTACACTAACCTCCCAAAACCTTGTTTCCAAGATTATGAAACCGTTTAGACCACATCCACTCACCGATACAACTTCGCCTCACTTGTCGGAGCTATTCCAAGCTTTCGAAACTCCAAAAAAGTGCCCTCCAATGATCAAGCAACGTCTTGCCCTGCTTCTAACCAAAGAAAAAAAGAGGATTAATGCATACTCTTGCATCAAAACCTCCAGCAACAAAAACTCCCACTCAACTCCAACATTCTCCAAGCAATTAACCATTGATACAACCGATACAACCCAAAAACATCGGCAAAACTACTCTAAACCGTTCCCAAACATTACCTAGCAAAAACAACCATCAATCTTCATCCATTTACAACCTAAAACACTTCTCCAACCTCTATAAACCTCCAACTATCAAGAAATCACAACAACAACCCCTAAAACTCAAGATTTCATCACTAACTTCTAGCAATCTAACTAGTTTCAGGATTACTCAACAAAATCCATCAAGTTAACATTATTAGCAATTAACATGTTAATAATCAATCATTAACTCAGCAATTAACATCAAATCCAAAGATCCACCATAAATCTTCAAGAAACCTTAATTAAACATGATTTCATCAATATATATAAACCCATTAAAAACAATATGTAAAAGACTAAATACTTGAGAATTGAGTAAAAAACATGTCATTAGAGGAGAAGAACGAACCTACCTCTAATGATGAGCTCTTCCTTCATTTTTGAAAAGAAATCAAAAGGAAACCAAAGAGAAAAGAGTAGATTCAATAGGAAATCAATAGAAAATAGATAAGTCTTTAAAATAAAAATCAAATTTAGAGTTTACCTTGAAAATCTTGTTGTTTGGATGAAGAAAACTTGAGAGAAAATGAGAGAAGAAAATTCCCTCCATCCTTTTTATTATAATTATTTAATTAAAATTGTAAAATAGGAGGAAAAAGTCTCTATTAGCCCTTGGTATTGCTCCGTAAAGATTCAAAGCATTAGCCTTTTACGTTTTTACCCTTAAATCAAACTTTATAATTTTTACATTTTAGTCACTAAACCAAAATGTCCAATTTCCAAAATTGTTTTCTTTAAATTACCTTTACCAAAATTAATCATATATATAATTATGATTTTAGGGAATTTTCTCATATTTTTATCCGACCAAAACCTTTTGATTTAATCATTTCCCGAAACTAGACTAGACCGCTAGACTAGTTCGAACCGAACCGCCTAACCAAACCCGGCTAACACCTAGGCCCAAAACCAGGGCATTACACACCTTACATAAGATCATCAAACATAATATAAAATCCAACCATATAATCATGCCTTATAACAAAAATTACATCCTAACGATTAACCCACATTGCCTTATTACAAATAGCTTAAGCACCGTAAAACATACACTTTAGTACGCTTGTCTTGGGATCACACATTGCCTTGAACCACAACCCTAAACTCGCTTAATTTACTGTACTGACGGAAGAAAGGAGAGCGTAAGCATATAATGACTAGTGAGTACGCTCAAAAAGGGTAAAACATCAATGCATTTTCGAAACTAAAACAAAGATTAAAAACTCGTATTAAGGCATTTCAAATTCACAACTTCTAAAGCATTTAAACAAATGTATAAAACCAATCTTTGGGACTAGATATTAACATTAAAACATATGCATATAAAACCTTTTGCTTTAAAACAAGTACTGAACTACATGCCAAAAATCTCATGCTTCTTTTATCTTTCCAAAATATGCACATTAAACAATATGCTAAATATGTATCATGGATCTCTAGCATAATCCTCTTGCAAACCTCAATTTAAGTATTCACATGCTTATTCTTCCAATAGTAAAGCTTAAAGAGCACAACATGTATAAAGAACATTATACAAAACATAATCCATTTACCATGATACGTTAATTCATATATTGGCATTAAAGTGACCCAAAACCAAAAATTTCTATTTGCATAAAACACGTCGGATACGCAGATTTACAAGTAGTTCCCAAGACCACTTCACATACATCCCTAACTGGAGCAATCAACACAATTAACCCCTCAACGATTATGATGTAAATAATATCAACCAGCGGGAGAATACGATACAGTTAACCTCTCGACTGCTGCGGTTCCCATGGTAGAGAAACGGTACACTCACAACCCCTCGACACACATGAGGCGACTTAATATAGTGTACTTTAAACCCTATGTAGAAATATGTGTTTTGATATAATAATTGAAAAATAATTTTAGACTAAATTGAAAAGATTTCAAAATGCTTTTAAGTCTAAACAACTTGAAAATATGTTTGAGGAATTCTTAAAGGGTTTTAATGCGTTTTCTAAAGCCAAATTTTACAAAACCACCCATGTGTTTCGAAACACCCCTTAGGTGTTTCGATACGACCATTTACAGTGTCAAAACGTTTCGATACAACTCTGTCTGTTTTGAAACGGGCTTAATCTGGGTGAGGGTTTTTACATAGCATTTAGATACGGGCTTCACCGTTTCGATACGCCTATGTGGCAAAGACCTCAACGGTCAAAACCCCCAACGGCTATTTCCCAGCGATATTTTAAATTTTAGCTCAACTGTCACTCGTATTGAAACGATTTGTAACCATTTCGATACAACTCAAAACCATTTCGATACGGCCAGAGGCATTTCGATACGGCTTATTGCATCAGGCTTCAACGGCTAGTTCTGAAGAAGGTCGTTCCGACACGGGCTCGTGTGTTCCGATATGGACAGCTCCAGAACAACATTTATTGCGGGAAATAAAGGCCCCAACGGCTCCAAAACATCCCTAGCGGCTAGCAACGACCACAAGCTCAATTTGGACTATAAATTGAAGGCTGGAACATTTGAAGAAGTTTAGAGAGACAACATCCAAGCAATATGATCAAGAGAATTTGAGTCCAATTCTTATTTCTTCATTTCTCTTGTATATAGTGTTTAAGAGAGTGCTTAATTGTAAATCATTGTACTCTTGTGAGCTTAAATTTGTGTAAACACCCACCTTGTGAGGTATTAAGTTTACCGAACAAATCCCTTGAAAAAGGAGATGTTCTAGTTTAGCCTTGAGAGAAAAACTAGAGTTGGTTCTATCTTAGCCAAGTCCAAAAGATAGGGTTGTAACGGTTTCCTCCTAAACCTGGAAAAGGGGACGAATTCATTGTTGAGTGAATTGGGAAATCCTTAGTGGTGTGCTAAGGTAGTGGATGTAAGCTTAGTTAGAAGCCGAACCACTTTAAAATCATTATGTCACTTGTCTACTTTTATTTAGATTTTAGCCAATTCAACCACTAAATAAATACAACCCTCCTTGACGGGTTCGGTGATCGATTCGAGCGTGCTACAAGCCTAACAATTGGTATCAGAGCCTCATCTCCATTGAATGACTAACATCTAGGAGTAAAGATCCATCGCTCGTAGTCCACCGTTCAAGATTATGGCAAGATTTGAAGATGGTTGCTCTGTCTCGTGTCCTTCGCTCTTTGAAGGAGAAGCATACTTCTAATGCGAAAATATCATGAAATTCTTCATCAAGTCTCAAGACAATGAGGTTTGAGACATCATTGAAGACGGGTACTTAGAAGCTCCGAAAAAGAAGAAAAAGCAAAGGAGTGCAAATGACACGAAGGCCAAGTTAAACGTAAAGGCGATGCACACTCTTCTTTGTGGCATCAATGAAGACGTTTCCAAGAAATTCTCCACATGCAAAAGTGCCAAAGATATGTGGGAGAAACTTGAGAAGCTCTATGGCAACAAGAAGGGAGAAAAGAAAGATGATGCCCAATCATGTGCAAACCTTCTCTCCAATCCAAAGGTGGATGGTGTTTTGGCTCTCGATGAGCCTAAGGTATCTTCTAACTCAAGTGAGCTTAATTCTTACTCTTTCGATGAGTTGCAAGATTCTTTCAATGAATTATTTTTGGAATTCGAGACCATGAATTCCAAATTTAAGAAAATGATTTCAAAACTTGAATTTGAAAATGATTCTCTTTTGAAAAAAAAATTGGATTTTGAAAACCAAAATGAAATTTTGAAAAATGATTTAAAGTTTTCAAAAACAAGTAAAGATGTTTTAGAAAAAGAAAATCTTGATTTGAAAGTTAAGCTTGAAAGCTTAACAAAAGAAAAAAGAAATTGTTTTCAATAATTCATCTTGTCACATAATGGCAAAATGCTCACATTGCCATTATCATGGTTATTCCTCACATACTTGTCCTATAAAGAAGAGAAAATCTTATAGAATTAGACAAGTATGGGTTCCTAAGGGAACTAAAGACATTGAAATTAACGTTAATGGATCCAAAGCAATTTGGATACCAAAATCCAAGTAAATGTCCTTTGTAGGTGTGTTGGAGCAATGACAAGCAAAGCAAAATCAAAGAATGCTCAAATCACACATGAGAAGAAGATTGGGTAACATCTAAGCTTAATGCTTTCATTTTATACCTTTGGTTATCTAACTTTTGTTTAAATTCTTGGATTATTTGTTAAGCCTAACAATGATGAAATGAGTAAGGGGGAGCCAATTTTAAAAATTATCATTTTTGTCAAATTTGTTTTAAAAACTCTCCATTGTTATGGACTTCAAAGTTTTCAAACATAGTTTGAACCATTTTTGATATAACAAAAAGGGGAGAATGTTTTGAAATATTGAATTTTCAAATGAATAAGGGTGAGCTTTAATTGATTTTGAATTTTAATTCTCTTATTCAAAATTTATTTCACTAAGGGGGAGAATCCCAAACAATTTTTCAAGATTGGTTTTATTATATCAAAAAGGGGGAGATTGTAGAAATATGTGTTTTGATATAATAATTGAAAAATAGTTTTGGACTAAATTTAAAAGATTTTAAAATGCTTTTAAGTCTAAACAACTTGAAAATATGTTTGAGGAATTCTTAAAGGGGTTTTAATGTGTTTTCTAAAGCCAAAATTTACAAAACCACCCAAGTGTTTCAAAACACCCCCTAGGTGTTTGGATACGACCATTTACAGAGTCAAAACGTTTTGATACAGCTCTGTCTGTTTCAAAACGAGCTTATATGGGTGAGGGTTTTTACATAGCGTTTTGATACGGGCTTCACCATTTCGATACGCCTATGTAGCAAAGACCTCAATGGTCAAAACCCCCAACGGCTATTTCCCAACGGTATTTTAAATTGCAGCTCAATTGTCACTCTTACCGAAACAGTTTGTAACCGTTTCAATACAGCTCAATACTGTTTCGATACGGCCAGAGGCGTTTCGATACAGCTTGCTGCATCAGGCTTCAACGGCTAGTTCTAAAGAAGGTCATTCCGATACGGGCTCGTATGTTTCGATACGGACAGCTCCATAACATCATTTATTACGGGAAATAAAGGCCCCAACGGCTCCAAAACATCCCTAACGGCTAGCAACGGCCACAAACTCAATTTGGACTATAAATTGAAGGCTAGAACACTTGAAGAAGTTTAGAGAGACAACATCCAAGCAATATGATCAAGAGAATTTGAGTCAAATTCTTATTTCTTCATTTCTCTTGTATATAGTGTTTAAGAGAGTGCTTAATTGTAAATCATTGTACTCTTGTGAGCTTAAATTTGTGTAAACGCCCACCTTGTGAGGTATTAAGTTTACCAAACAAATCCCTTGAAAAAGGAGAGGTTCTAGTTTAGCCTTGAGAGAAAAACTAGAGTTAGTTCTATCTTAGCCAAGTCCAAAAGATAGGGTTGTAACGGTTTCCTCCTAAACCCGGAAAAGGGGACGAATTCATCGTTGAGTGAATTGGGAAATCCTTAGTGGTGTGCTAAGGTACTAGATGTGAGCTTAGTTAGAAGCCGAGCCACTAAAATCATTGTGTCACTTGTCTACTTTTATTTTGATTTTAGCCAATTCAACCACTAAATAAATACAACCCTCCTTGACGGTTTCGGTGATCGATTCGAGCGTGCTACAAGCCTAACACCCTATCGCATGCCAACTATATCCGATATTATTTATTTTATTGTCACTTAGCTAATATATACTTTCAAACCATTTACTTACTGATTTTCATAAGCATTTAACAAATCATTTCCATATGCAAAATCACATTGCCAAAGGCAACAACCACATTCCATTTAGGAATCGTTTCTCGATGCTCTTAGACATTTATATACTTAATAAATCATTGCATATCATTTAAAAGATTCATAAATCAGTAAATAAACCAATCCTTGCTTTTAAACCAAAACATGTAATTCAAGTCTCATATCAAACTGATATTAAAAAGGCGATATAGAGAAAACTTACTTTCGAGCTTAGCTAAGCTTGCTAGGCTTTAACTAAAATCCCAAAGCCATAATTCAAAAATCTTTATAGTGCCAAAATCACATTTGCACTCACCAACTTGCTACCGTCTTGATGCTGACGTCTCGACGCCAACACTTCGACACCTGCCCGAAAATCATCCGAACACTTATCATCTTCCATAATAAAATGCAATGATCAATATAAATTGGACCACACCAAGATAACTAATTTATTATAACACTACTACCACAATCATTCGAACTATTTCTATTCGAACGACAATTCACAAAATAAACAATTCCACTTCCCCTGTTCTTCATTCCCTACTGCCCTATTCTCGAAATGGAAAATGGAACAGTAAGCGCACCCAACAATTACTACTGCCAAACTCCCCCACTCCCTTTTAATCCTTTTTCAATTTAACCCCCTTTTTTCCGGCTTAAACAACCCCTATGCATTTGATCGAACACTCACAATGCACATTAATATATGTTCCCACAATCAAATCAACCGTTCTATTAAACACATCATTCAAGAACCTAAATCTAAACTAAAACAAATTAGATTAATTTCGGTATTAATTTCATAAAATTGAGATTATATTATATCTAACCCACAAGAATAACTTATAATCCAATTAAAACATTTAGATTTCATATATCAAATCATGATTCACTTTTTAGCATCTAGAAATTAAATTTATCCATTAAAATTCATTTTAACATCAAAAGACAATAGAATTGATAGAAAATCAACACGAAATAATTGGGAGATCATTAGAAAATCAAACCTTGCCCAAATAAATTGGAAATTGAAAATGAATATTGCTCCTCTAATCTTCCAACGTGAAATTCATTGAACAAAATGAGAGAAATCAAAATCTCTTGTGTGGCTATTGATTAGAAATGGTTTAAGAAGAAAAAGAATAGAAATTGGATAAGAAAATCAAAGAAGATTAAAATGGTGTTTGAGAGAATCTTGAGAGAAAAAGAGAGATAAGTTTAGACATAGCTTTCTTTCTTGAGAAAATAATAACCATCATCATTTTCTAGTGAGAAATAGGTGATAAAAACTTTATTTAATAAATTTGCCAAATAATCCCATAAAACCATCACTTTATTTTTTTACAATATTGCCATTATTAATATTTTACAACCCTTGTAAAATAGTCACCCTCTAATTAATATTAAAACAACCCATTTAAAATTACCCAAACTCAATTTCATCCTTTACTAAACTCATTAAATATATTTTTCACAAATACTTTTCACGATAAATTTATCGGAAATCAATTCAATTACCCAAATTATTTTTCGGAACTAATTAGTTAGTTAAAGCCTAACCAAAAATTCCAACTCGATTCCATTAATTCACCCGAATCTTCTAGCCCGTTTTTCGGGGTGTTACAATTCTACCCTGCTAAAAGAAATTTCGTCCTCGAAATTTATGTAAAGGGAACAAAACACATACAAACCTTCCTTCATCCAACAACTCCCCCAATTACACTTACGCCTCGTAACTTTCACAAATTCAAGCATCACAATGAGCAACACCTAGTCGCTAGAGACCCAATCAAAAGCATACCTTACCTACGATATGACTAACAATTCTAACTTTCTCTTTATGAGAACAATAAACAAAGGGTCAATCAAACCTCACCATAAAATTGTAGGCAACTCATCAATCACACATTTGAGTTCCAAAACCTTCTTGACACAACATGTCACAAAATCAGTCTTCTCATTAATCTATATATCGTCTATTAAGACTTGATTCAACACACCATTATGAACTACTCTCTACAACCTTCATTCACGAAGAAACACCGAGAAACACTCAACCACTCATATGATATTGAGTTTATAATTATCTCAATCCGTACAAAACTTATATGGTTGCCAACCTCAATATAACACCAATCTACCGTAAACAACATTTAGCACACTTCTATCGTTTTTGACCTCAAATCAACATTGATGAGCAATTTCAACTCAAAAATTATTGCAACACTCTTCAATTAATCCACAACAATAGCGGCTTAAAAAAATAGTTCATCTTATCCATACATCAACCATAATCCATGGAGAACAACTATCTCGATCTAGTCAATTAAGCTAATTTTGGGACTGAAATTGTAAAACCAATTTTAGATTACTATCAACCAATAAGAATCATTAGTACCCATTAAAAATTATTAGGTTTGAACAAAGTAGCCATAATTTGTTCTCAAAATCATCACAAAACAATTAAACTCAATTAAATTCATTTTAATCACAAGTGTTAATAGAAATAATAGATTAAGGACACGAAACGTGTGGAATTTCAATATGAAACCATAGCTCACCTTGCTTGATAGGAGCACAACCAAAATAAGCTTCCCCTTGTATTCTAAAGTGAAAACCATTGTTGACCAAAATCCAACGATTTATTCAAGTTTAAAAAAATTATTTGAATGAAAAATAGATTAGAAATAGGTTCGAAAAATCAATTGATCATTGAAAAACATTTTAGTAACGTAGAACATATGAAAACAATAGTTTTATTTGAAAGAAAATTTAGAAAACCATATTTTAGAGAAAATATTAACCATCGATAGTATTTTTAGTTTTTTTAAACAAAAGAAAATTGAGTTTGTTAAAATGCAAAGGGTGAAACTGCTCCCTAAAGATTCTTAGCATGTGTCCCCTTTCTATTTAATTCACAGAAACAAGTTTTTAAAACCAAACTGTCTTTTTTTAGTTATCAAAAACATAATTATTGTTATTTGATAAACCAATTAAATAACCTTCCAACACATTAGCCATGTCCAATTTTACATATTCCTTTGAACACATTCGACTATTAACCCGAAACTATTTAACTAACTAAACCCAACGGAAACCAACAAACGTCCAAATCAATAGAACATCTCTTGTGGCAACCTCACTAACAATGCAACAATCTCAAGGAATTCCTCAACAAACTTCGATAATAAATAATTGAACCCAAAAAAACTACGTACTTCCGACACCAACCTTGGTTGTTTCAAATCTAGCAGATCTATAAATTTTGAGAATCAATCTATAACATCTTCTACGGTTCATGAGACCTAAGAGAATGTACCCAATTAAACCCAATTATCTCGCTACACTGCTTACATCACTATCTCATCGGCCTCCGAAAAAGTCATTCGTAAGTGTAAATATATGTATGCATGATTACTTATATGCCCCCATAGATATCTATATGTATGTATGCAAAACCTCAAATGTCATGACCAAATGTATGCATGTACTGGCATATTTAAATATATACATATATGTATTTATGCACTGGGCATGTTTAACTATTCACACTTACCAATAACATTCTCAGAACCAATATTTCTTTCAACATGCTGAAACTCGCACTTGCCCAAATAAAGAACAAACATTTGCTTTGCTACAAACGTACGCTAAACATTTCTTGGTTGTCGATCAAGATCCTCCTCGGTACCATTTTACATGAGAATACCACTACTCTTGTTACTCACGAAATCAAGTATTCATAGAATACTCAATTCATTGCAACCTCGAATGTGACTAATGCATTCGTTGTCTACACGACAGAACCGAAAACCCATAACAACCAAAAGCTCCTAAACACCATCATCGTTAACAACCACACCGATGCTTCAGAAAATAGGACTTCCGCTCCAACATACCCACGAACCAACCATGACTATAATTACGTTCTTAACTCATACATTTTCTTGTCTCCCAACAACATAACACAAAAAGGTTTTGATCCTGAACATCAACTTCCTTGCACGACGTGTATATCATAACCTTATCAACTTCAACACTCTGAAATCCTCATTTAAACCTCAGTCGAATCTTTCTCGAGCATACTTTATGAAAACAGATATTACTATCAAGCATACGACACCTTACATTATACTCCCTTTAATTTACACCACTTCACCAACTTCTTACCTTCAAAATGCACATCGCTAACATCGATGATAATAACCACTTTTAATATTTGAAATAGTGGACCAAAGCCACCTATAAACTCACGAACGAGGACAGCGTCACTCAAGTTTGGAGACCATTTTTTACTACTCTCGATTGAGGACCAGGTCAACTCAAGATCAAAAATCACTTTTCTTATACTATCGGTAACCCAAACAACGCTTACTAACCTCGGAAGTAATTACCGAATAAATTATTTCTTATTTAAAATTAAATTCATTACCAGTGTTTAATCTTGAAAGTTGGGGTGTAGGCTCGGCAAGTGATCCAAGACAAACCTGCAAAAACCTTTTCAAAAACAATTGTAATAGGCAATGTGTTCTCGGTTAAATCCAACATAAGCAATTAACAACATGAGTACATATGAAACACATTTGTCAATTTATCAAAATAACCAAATTAAACTCTATCCGTTAGAGCTTGTGAACCAGGCTTTGATACCAACAAATGAAATCCCCTTGGCCCGGCCTAGGCGTTGGACACGAACCAAGAAGATCACATTGGGTTTGCCGGACTAAATCCGAACAATCTTACTTGAATTACGGTCCATTTTTCTTTTAACTTGTCTAGATGCATTATTAAGACATATGGTGTTCATACAAGTAGCAGTTCAATTTTCATTCGATACGAATGTCGACAAGGCACTCAATTGCAAAAACAAGCATTCTAGGGACCAAAATGCAATTCCGAATAACTACAGAGACTTATTCAAGTTTAAGGTTACCAATACTTAAATAATCATGTTTCATGCCAGCGTGTCAAATTTTAGCTCAAACGGATAACAAATAACCATCCAATTAAGCAAAATATGAAATTAAGGACTAAATTGTAAAACTATTAAAGAATAGGGACTAACACGTTTATAAAAGCCTATTCAATTGATACAACAACATACGGTGACCAAAATGCAAATAATCCAAACTTGGTAAAAGCCATTAACTGAATTAACTACCGAACGTACCGATACAATATTAACTCTTACTGAATCCCAAGGAATTTATTTGAATAGATTCAATTAGCTAAGACGTGTACCTTTACGGTTGCCCCTATACCGCAACCTGATACAAAATACACAAGGGCGTATCGATACGGTGGCTAACTGTACCGATACTCCGTTCAAATTTCCTAAACATCTGAACCTTTTATATATCTTCGTACCAATCCTAAGAGTCTCATACCGGAACAACTGGACATATAATGACCTCTTGGCCAAACATATGACATCTCGGCTCACTTAATTACATGCCAATTAATCAACACAATTCATATTCAAACAATAATCTGGAGGCATGCTTCTTAACAATATAAAGCAATAACCAATAATCATCAAATGGTCAAGATCTAAAAAATAGGCCATAGACCAATTAAGAAAAAGAAGTACATGACTACATACACTTAGAATATAAACATTCGATCTAATCATTATTTAAACTATTTTAAACAATTAGATCATAACCAATATGTGTACTTGGCTTTAAATAAAACCAACATCATACATCTTAAATAAAATCATCCCACATAATATAAAATCCAACCATATAATCATCCCTTATAATAAAAATTGCATCCTAACGATTTACCCACATTGCCTTATTACAAATATTTTAAGCACCGTAAAACATACACTTTAGTACGCTTGTCTTGGGATCACACCTTGCCTCGAACCACAACCCAGCACTCTCTTAATTCACTGCATTGACGGAAGAAAGGAGAGCGTAAGCATATAATGCTTAGTGAGTGATTTCAAAAAGGGTAAAACATCAATGCATTTTCGAAACTAAAACCAATATTAGAAACTCAAATTAAAGCATATCAAATTCACAATTTCCAAAGCATTTAAACAAATGTATAAAATCAAACTTTGGAACTAGATATTCACATTAAACCATATGCATATAAAACCTTTTGCTTTAAAACAAGTATTGAACTACATACCAAAACATCTCATGGTTCTTTTATCTTTCCAAAATTTGCACATTAAACCATATGCTAAATATGAATCATGAATCTCTAGCATAATACTCACACAAACCTCAATTTAAGTCTTCATATGCTTTTTCTTCTAATAGTAAAGCTTAAAGAACACAACATGTATAAAGCACATTATACAAAATATAATCCATTTACCATGATACGTTAATTCATATATTGGCATTAAAGTGACCTAAAATCAAAGTTTTTAATTTTCATAAAACACATCGGACAAATGGATTTACAAGTGGTTCCCAAGTCCACTTCACATACATCCCTAACTGGAGGAATCGACACAATTAACCCCTCAACGGTTATGATGTAAATAATATCCACCAGCAGGAGAATACAATACAATTAACCCCTCAACAACTGCAATTCCCATGGTGGAGAAACAATACACTCACAACCTCTCGACACACATGAGGCGACTTACTATAGTGCACTTTAAACCCTATGGCATGCCAACTATATCCGGTAACATTTATTTCATTGTCACTTAGCCAATATATACTTTCAAACCATTTACTTACTATTTTTCATAAGCATTTAACAAAACATTTTCATATGCAAAATCACATTGCCAAAGGCAACTACCACATTCCATTTAGGAACCATTTCTCAATGCTCTTAGGCATTCATATACTTAATAAATCATTGCATATCATTTAGAAAATGAATAAAGCAATAAATAAATCAATCCATACTTTTAAATGAAAACATGTAATTCAAGTCTCATATCAAAACGATATTAAAAAGACGAAATAGGGAAAACTTACTTCCGAGCTTAGCTAAGCTTGCTAGGCTTTAACTAAAATCCCAAAGCCATAATTTAAAACTCATTATAGTACCAAAAACACATTTGCACTCACCAACTTGCTATCGTCTTGATGCCGACGTCTCGACGCCAATGCCTCGACGCCTAACAGGAAATCGTCCGAACACTTGTCATTTTCCATAAGAAAATGCAAGGGTCAATATAAATTGGACCACACCAAGGTAACCACTTTATTATAACACTATTACCACAATCATTCGAACTATTTCTATTCGAATGACAATTCACAAAATTCCCCATTCCACTTCCCCTATTCTTTACGCCCTGTTGCCCTGTTCTCGAAATGGAAAATAGAGCAGTAAACGCATCCAACACTACTTCTTCTTCTACTTATTATTATTATTATTATTATTATTATTATTATTATTATTATTATTATTATTATTATTATTATTATTAGCCATACATGAAATGCATGACAGCAATAACAAAAATTAAGGACCGTGAATCCTCAAACACTTGTAGCGCAACATTTCCCCTTTACACGCACCGTCAGGTCAATTTAACCCTTTTTTTTTTTTTTTGCTTAAACAACCCCTTACAAGCATTTCATCGAACACTCACAATGCGCATTAGTATATGATCCAACAATCAAATCAAGCATTCTATCAAGCACCTAATTCAAGAACTTAAATCTAAACTAAACCAATTAGATTAATTTCAGTACTAATTTCATAAAATTGAGATTAGATTATATCTAACCCACAAGAATAACTCATAATCCAGTTAAAACATTTAGATTTCATCTATCAAATAATGATTCACTCTTTAACGTCAAGAAATTAAATTAATCCATTAAAATTCATTTTAACATCAATAGAAAATAGAATTGATAGAAAAGCAACACAAAATAATTAGGAGATCATTAGAAAATCAAAACTTACCCAAATAAATTAGAAATTGAAAATGAAGATTGCTTCTCTAATCTTCCAACGTGAAATTCATTGAACAATGTGAGAGAAATCAAAATCTCTTGCGTGGCTATTGCTTAGAAATGGTTTAGGAAGAAAATAAACAGAAACTGGATAAGAAAATCAAAGAAGATTAAAATGGTGTTTGGGAGAATCGTGAGAGAAAAAGAGAGATAAGTTTAGACATAGCTTTCTTTCTTGAAAAATGATAACCAATTATTTTCTAGTTAGAAATAAGTGATAAAAACTTTATTTAATAAATGTGTCAAATAATCCCATAAAATCGTCACTTTAGTTCTTTTTACAATATTGGCATTATTAATATTTTACAACCTTTGTAAAATAGTCACTATTTAATTAATATTAAAACATCCCATTTAAAATTACCCAAACTCAATTTCATCCTTTACTAAACTCATTATGTAACCCCCTTGACCCGTCTAGACCTGAACTAAGAAGATCACATTGAGTTTGCCAAAACAAACCCAAACTAACTTACTCGAATTACGGTCCATTTTTTCCTTTTACTTATCTGGATGCATTGGTGAGACCTAGGGTTTCCATACAAGAAGCGATTCAATTTTCATTCGGTACGAACATCGATAAGGTACTCAATTGCGAATACAAGCATTCTAGGGACCAAAATATAAATCTGAATAATTACAGGGATTTATTCAAGCTTCAAGTTACCAATACTTAATTAATCATATTTTATGTCATCATGTCAAATTTCTGCCTCAACGGATAAAAAATAGATATCCAATTAAGCAAAATACGAAATTAAGGACTAAAATGTCAAATAGACAAATAACAGGGTCTAACATGTTTGTAACATCTTCATACAGCAATTAGATACATTAAAAACATGCTTGCGTAAATTCAGGTCAAACAGACATTACTTACTTATTCAATTGATGCAACACCATATGGGGACCAAATTGTAAAATTCATTAACCGAATTAACCACCAGCCATACCGATACTCGGCTGCACTAGATTCTATGTTAGAGATTTGAATCACAAACTGAACATATCTAAATTAGTTGCTAACAATCTTATCATACAATTAATATTATATCATCATTTAATAAATGGGTCAAATAATCCCACAAAACCATAAATTTAATTAATTTTTAAAAAATGCCATTAATAATCTTTTACAACTTTTTGTAAAATAGTCACCATTTAATTAATATTAAAACAAACCAACTGAAATTATTCAAACTTAACTTCATCCTTTATTAAACTTATTAAATATATTTTTCACAAATACTCATCACAACAAAGTTCTCGAAAATCAATTTAATTACCCAAATTATTTTTTTGAAATTAATTAATTAGCTAAAGCCTAACCCAAAATTTCAACCCGATTTCGGTAATTCACCCGAATCTTCTAACTCGTTTTCCGGGGCGTTACACATTAAATTTATTTTTCACAAATACTTTTCACTATAATTTTTTTGGAAATCAATTTAATTACCCAAATTATTTTCCGGAATTAATTAATTAGCTAAAGCCTAACCAAAATTCCAACCCGATTCCATTAATTCACCCGGATCTTCTAGCCCATTTTTCGGGGTGTTACATACAACATAAAAGATTTTTGAGCATTACTCTAAATATGGTTTAAAAGTACAGAGACTGTGATGCATTTCATCGTTTTAACTCTAATCATATCACTTGCATAAGCATAGCATTTTGCACAGATTGTGGCACCAAATTGGGGCAATTACTCAAACTAAGGAGGGGAGATTCCATAAGCGTTAAGTACAATTCGAAGATATTTAAGGTGAAAATAAGCTTTGTTGCAAAGATTCTCATACAATAAATACAAAAGCGTTCATAAGAAGCTTTGAAGAACTGGAAAGACTGCACTACCAATCAGAAGTACAAGATTACCATATTGAGCAAGCAAATATGCGAAGATCAGATGTTTTCAAAGATCAATTGTTTTTTATGAAGCAAAGAGGTGCAGAGACATGATCAGTTTTAGCTCAGTGTTTCGCAGCATTTGAAGAAGTGTCATTCGATTGGTTCTCCACTGATTCGAAGGAACAGGTCACCCTACCGACTTAGTGTCGGTAGGGGCAAGAGTCACCTTATCAACTTGGTGCCCGCATGGGCGAGAGTCACCCTACTGACTTGGTTCCCATAGAGGCGAGAGTCACCTTACTGACTTGGTGTTCAACATGCAGTTCGGCCGAATAAATTCAGTGTTTTTGTTTTTTGCCCTATTCTAGTTTCACCGGAATAAACAAAGAGGAGCAGCTGTAGTCACCTAATTTTATCCAACCCCATTTTATTTTAATTTTTTCATGTATATATATACATTTCTTATTATTAAACCCAATAAGAAAAAAATATAAAAGAGTCTATTAAAAAAATAAAAATTATAGTCAAGTGATGCACAAGGATTTCTCACTGTGGACTCACGACAAATTTTTGATAGGCTTCGAGCATTTTTGTGTCAGGATGTCTTCTTACATATTGAAATTTTTTCAGTTACCTTTCCAACGCATCTTGAAACGCCTCAATCGTATTTCGAGAGCTCAAGATATGTTCGTTTTGCTGAAGACAACGCGTGCAAAACATTGGATACGGGTTCAATACGGTAATTTGATTTAATTGCAAATTTTCAATGGTTTTATTGAATAATTGTAACTAAATTCAAGATTAGACATTTCCCTATTTTTTAAACTCATTTAGGATCAAATTTAATGTAAGGAAAGTGGTTTCATTCCATTTCCAAATGTATTTAGCATAAACAGGGAATATGCTTTTAGGGTTTTTGATTTTAGGGTTACTTGAAGCCTATAAATAGGCTTCATTCCATTGTAATTGACACATTAACAACCACACAACACAACACGTGTACACCCTTTATTCAAGAGCAATACAAGTATAGCTGGTTTTGAGGTATTTTGATACCCAAACTGTAACCCCCTCGACCCGGCCTAGGCGAGCGACCGAACCGAACGGGTCATATGGGGAATATTGAAGTAATTCGGGAAGGTTTACCTCAATAAACGACTCTATTTTTTCTTTTATCTTATCTAGATGCTCGTTACAACCCTAAGTGTTTAATGTTGCAGCGGATCAAACATAACATCAATCGAACATCATTTGCATGCAAAAACGGCTTTTAGGGACCAAATTGTAAACTTGTCAAATTATTAGGATTTTCCACAAATTTGGATTACCATCTTTAAAATAATCATTTCACATGGATCTCTGACAAAACTCAGCTCAAAATAATCATTCAAGCTCAATTAGTTGCATCCACAACATTTAGGGACCAAAATGTAAAGATTCAGAACGTTCAAAGATGCCTTTTAACCAATTTAACTACCATCGTATCGATACCCTTACAGAGGGTATCGATACTCCCTCGACGAATGCAACACTCCAATTCAAAAACACAAAGGTCGTACCGATACCCTTCGAGCCCGTATTGGTACGCCCAAAACTAGTGGCCAAAATTGGCATCGATACGCCCCCGTTTTGAAAGAGAAAATCACTTTACAGACTTGGTGTCCGCAAGGACGAGAGTCACATTGCCGTTCGAGGGAGAAGATCACCATCGACTTGGGTTCAAAGTATGAGAGTCATACTATGGGCATCACCTCAAACTAGAAGAAGTGGTGTTCAACATGCAGTTCGGCCGAATAAATTCAGTGCTTTTGTTCTTTGCCCTATTCCTGTTTCACCAGAATAAACAAAGAGGAGCAGCTGTAGTCACCTAATTTTATCCGACCCCCGTTTTATTTTAATTTTTTTCATGTATATATATATATATCTTATTATTAAACCCAATAAGCAAAAAATATAAAAAGAGTCCATTAAAAAATTAAAAAAATATAGTCAAGTGATGCGCAAAGAATTCTCACTATGGACTCACGACAAATTTCTGATATGATCCGAGCATTTCTTAGTCAGGATATCTTCTTACTTGTTGAAATTCTTTCAGTTACCTTTCCAACACATCTTGAAACGCCTCAATCGTACGTCGGTATCCCCTTCCCTAAATGAAATACCGTACCGATACCCTAAGAAGGGTATCGATACCATGCAGTCTGCAATTACACTAAATGTTGTTTTTACCTATTTGAACTCACCCAAAAACAATCCAACGTACTTTCAAACACAACCAATGAATCTTAAACAACATTCCTTAAGCATACATAGCAGTTTCAATCAACTAAACATGACAATTATCATCAAGGTATTCTAGAGGCATGCTTCATATGAAATCAAAGCATCCAAAAGTCAAATCTCAAAACAAGACTTAAACCATCATATAGAGGCCTTTTACAAGTTCAAAACCAACAAGTAAACATGCTCAAATAGGGAGTTTCAACATATCTCCCAAACAAACCATGAGTCCCTCATTGGCCTTATTACTCTAATCCATAAAACGAAACATACATTTAAAGCAAAGTCTCGTATGATCCCCTTGCAAGTTGCTGCCTCCAAACACTTAGTTATCTGTATTTTTAGACAAAAGAGAGCGTAAGCCTACAAGCTTTTGAAATCACCAAAAACTACTTTTGAAATCACAGAGTAAAACAATAGAAAATTCTTTGTGTTTTTAGTTGTGTAAAACCTATAAGTTTTGCACCCTATTTATAAGAGTTTCACAATGGGTATTAAAGGAAACCTTTGACCTAATGGAGCATTTATGATTTTGAGAATTAATGAGCCTTTAAAGAGCAGTTTCTAACATTATTGTCCGAATTAAAGGAAACTTTAATATTTATCATTTTAATTTCAAAAGAGAATTTGACAAATATATGCCCTTATTTGAGGAAAAAATATTTTAAATTTGGGTCAAAATATTTGCAGGCGCACGGAGGACCAGACCGGTTCAGACGTTTGCGTTACCCTTGTCGTGCAGTATGCACATTTACGAATCAACAGTTGGTTCCACACTTTCCTGAACAACGTTTGGATCAATTTCTCATTCGAAGTTCTAAAATTATCGAAATTTTCCAACACCTCTGACTCGCATGACTTTTCAAGAAGCCAAGATGCTTCAAATTTGAAGTACCAATATTTGTTGGGAGCACTCAAGGATGTATCAGTGGTAAGCAAAAGGGGACAATGATTTGAAAACATATTTGAGAGATGTTGTAAACTGTAATTCGAAAACAAATTAAACCAAGCAAAATTAGAAACACCATGACCAAACCGTTCACGAAAATTGTTTGTCTCGTATGACTCCATTCCCATGTAAACCATACACCCCTATAACTAATGTCCTCTAATTCATAGTCATATATTGTCGAAGAAAAAACCTCCATCTGACGGGCTTTTCAATGTATTAACCCTTCTTCTCATAATCATCAATAATCTCATTAAAGTCCCCAGAAACACACTAAGGAAGGAGAGGTCGATCATTTAACTATCTTAGTAACGGCCATGAAGCATCACTATGGGTTACCTTAAGAGCACCATAATTCCAGTAAATCTGCATGACTTTCCATCTAAATCCACTTCAAAAAAATATTAATATGGCATAAAAAAAGAGCAAAGAGAGGCAGTAATGTTATTCTTCCAAGCAAGAAATAAAAACCCATTTTGACCATTTGAACTTACTTTAATACCATTATCAAAACCACAAAGCTTACAAATTCGTGCCATTTTTGGACTATAATTTAGTTTCAATCAAAAAATTACAGGGGGATTAATGTCTCATAATATTTGATGGAGATGTACTGCTTGAGCGCTCCTTAAACCCCGAACGTTCCACATTATGAGTTTTATTGGGCCCGGTAGGCCTGTTGAGCAGCGTTTGCCAATAAACTAGAAAGAGCATCAGTTGAATCCTATGGTAAAGAAACTTCCGACGTGGTTTACTGGACCCGTTGCCATTTTGCACTCTCCAACTATTTAATTGGGCTATCCAGAAAAGAATCAATAAAATTTCCCACTACCCTTGCCACTTGTTCAGACAAGAAGCCATGAGGAACTTCATGAATATAAACCCAAAAATTAACATGAGATAGAGGAATTGAGAGTGTATCCTCCACTAGTTGTAGTCTATGCAGAATAAAGAGGCGAGAATTAAAATTCCAAGACCATCCACTACCAAGACATGTATCATCAATAGTATGGTAGAGTCTGAACAAAAATCTTCCTGCACATAAATCTGATACCGAGATTCTCCAATAGGATGCCAAAATTTGGCTACTGTAGATCACATAAACTGGAAATTAATCACACTCGATGTGAGAAAAGAACCCACAAAACAAAAATCCAACGATTTTATTGAGCAAAGATATGTAACATAATTCGTTGTATACAAAAAATAAAAAATACAAGCGTTTTTTTTAGACGTGATATTTCTTGTACAATATTATTTTATCAGAATTTTTATTTTACTGTTACTATTTGTTACAAAACATTTAAAACATTGTAATGTGATTAAAATAGTGTTTATATAATTATTTTTGTAACCACTATTGACTTTTTATCCTTTTACCCTCAGTTTGAGCTTATAATTAGAAGATTGTTTATCACTTCTAAGATAAAAAAATGCTCAGAGTGTTTTCTCTTTTACATTCCCTTATAAGAACAGCTAATGAATTTTTATTCTTGCGTCATTAAGTCCATACCTCTCCTTCAAGTTAACAAAATTTGATTTGGTAGACAGATCTCTAATTATCGAATTGTTTTTATAACTTCTCAAAAAGAATCATTGGTAAAAAAAAGTTAACACCAACTAGTGTATCAACAACCATACATGATATATCCTTAAAAATTATTTTAAAACTACTAAGAAAAATTCAAGAAAAAAAATAAAACAAGTGATTTTGCACGTTTATAGTGATTTAATATCCACTCTGGTCATATTTTTCTTCTAGACTTAGCATAAGGTGTTACAATCAAAGCATTAGTTCAATAAATTATCAAGAATATGAATCTATACCTTTAAATCCATTTTTTAGGTCACTTACCACTTCCACCAAGAATGTCTTGATTGATTGTTGCATAGAAAGATGAATAAATCGAAAAAAAAGCATACAAAGCTTATAAATCAATATACACGTATTGAGTAAGCCCGAAAGACATAAAGATACTTGAAATAAATGAAGAATGTGAAGAACAAAAGATCATCTTACCACTAATTTCTAGAATCGAAATCATCATTTACCCCAAGCAAATATAACATTTCAAGTTATACGTACAACTCAGCAAGATAATTTGATGAACTAGTTGAGTAGAACACTTACTTAGCTTTCTAATTTGATTTCTATGGCAAGATGATCAACATGCAAGTTAATTTTCAAGCTCTCCTTGAGTTTTCTCCAGCAAAAAAGTTCCCTCTAAGCTCTCTCTCACAATCGGCTGAAGAGAAGAAAAGTGGAGAGGAAGAGACAACTCTCTAAAGTTAATGAAATTGAGAGATGACCAATCTGCCCCTTTTAGTTAAACTATCATTTATTTTCACTTAAGGGCAAATTGGGGAAGTCAAATTTTCAGCATGCAAGTCTACCTTTTCTCACATAATTCAATTTAGTTCCCTCCCTTTTAATCATTTAAATTGTTTTCTTCTTTTAATTAAGTCCTTATTAACCGAATATGACTAATAAAAAAGAAATTTTGTTTTAATTTAATTTAACCTCTTGACCACTTAATTTAAATAACTTTTAGGGTATATTTGAGGGTGTTACAATGATAATATGCCTTGAGGGCATTTCTGGGTTCTATATGATTGTTTGTGTGGGATCCGAATGCTAGTGGTTGTATTGCAGCACTGAGATAAGTCAATGATAGATGTGTGTCATTAAGGTTATGTGACACAGAGTCTCTTCTATGCATAATTTTGATTTTATATAACGTCGGACCTCATTCAAATGTACTCAAGGGATGATTCCGAATAATATAAGTCAACTGAGTGTACAATCCTTAGGTTATGTGACAACAGGCCTCACCATTGTTTATTATTGTGTTGTTTCGATTGATGTATTGTTGAAGTTATGTGCATGTTTTTATTGGATGAAAGTATGACTATTAAGTTGCAAAGTGTAGCGCCACATGTTATCATTCTTGCCTTTCTGCTTATACTTGCATGCATGCTTATCTTTATGAATAAAAAAATATAATAGAGTATAATGTGCCTCTGAGCTTGTAAATCTCAGCATTTGAATGTTTTCATTAGTAGGACAAAAGATTAGGGACGAGGTTTTGTGGAGCACCATTGGAGAGTGATTTGAGCATATCAGCTTTATTTGAGTACAATACCTGTTTCTATTGGACTATGTATTCATATGACGTTACTATTGGAGTATGCCCAAAGACCAATCATATGATGATTGAATAGACATACTATTTTACTAGATTTATCAAGTAATGTCATTGCCGTTATTATCATTTGGTATGTTTCTCTGCTTCAAACTAACCATTGGATAATAATGTCCATACAATAATACGATTATTGTTAAATAGGATCCTTAGTCGAATACTATTACGGGCATGGACAATGATAATATATAAAGACTAATATGTGGTTGATGACAAGCATTGTCATTGACATAGAGATGACAAAATCAACACATAAGTATTTGTTAGAGAACAACATACTGGATTGACCCGCTATGAGCATGTTTCTTGGGTAATTATGTGACAGTCACAACATTGCTCATGATAAACATATGTATAATCCTCATACTTGAGATCAACATGATTTCAACATAAAGATTTACGTATTTTGACATAGTCAAACGTGTGTCGTAACTGACTACATTATAAAGACTGATGATTGGATACGTGATGACCTATGTAGTGAAATATGGTTGATCAAGAAAGGATTTGTCCCTCCTACATAATGGGAGAAATATCTTCGGCCACTTGATTGAGTGAGATTAGAAAATGCATGGCCATGCTCGAATATTATGATATGAGATATCATAGAGATTCGTTTATCATAATCTACTCAGGACATCAAGAAACACTAGATAGACAACGCAAGTGTGACTAACCCATGACTTGTGTTCATCTAAGATATAAAGGACAAAAGGATGAAATACATAAAGGAAGTTTATTCAGGAATTAGGAAAGTCAAACCATGACTTCATGCAACTTAGGTAGCAATGATGTATTGCTAGATGTCACTCATTGTTTGTAAAATTAGAACAGTTCTAATTTTGCTGCTAACGTTGCATGAACCTACAAGGGTCACACCCTTCGAATGAAACGAACAAAAAAAATTGGAAACCATACTCCCTATTTTAGGGAGGTTGCCGAAAATCCCCTATGGGATAGGGGAAATTGGCAACTCCCTTAAATGGGAATAATATTGGATAAATATTGTATTTATCAGATATTATTTAGAGTATGGAAAATATTTAGAGACTTAAATATTATAGAATAAGATTCTAGAAATTTAAATATATATTTGGAATTTATATAATGTATATTTAATTCCAAGTTTATGTAGAATTAGATTCTACATAATTAAAAATATATATTTAAATATATTTAAATCCAAGTAAAGATAGAATGAGATTATATATAATAAATATATATATTTGGATTAAATATAATGTATATTTAAATCCATGTTTTATGTAGAATAAGATTCTACATAATTAAATATATATTTCATTTAATATTATTAAATATAATGTATATTTAATATAAACCAATTTCAAGTAGAATTAGATTCTATGAATTTTGGTTGAACTTGGATTTAAGGTATTCAACTAGAATTAAGTCTCTGAATACTATTTAAAGGGACAAGGGCTAGCAACCAAATCATCCCTCTTCCTCCTCTTGAAGATTTCGATAACACCCCTAGGGATTTTCCACTGGAATTCGACATATCCCAGAAAGCTCTCTGAGAAGTTGTTCGATATTTTTCCGGTGTTCTACTTGCCCCCTGGCAAATCCCTGAAGGTTCCCTTACTCGATTGCAAGTCCCGGTTGAACTCCTGGTCGATTTCAGACTCCCTCAGGAATTCTTGAAGGGATTTCGACTTCTCCCTGGAAGGTGTTTAAACCTGTCAAAATTTTTCCCTAAGTGTTAGGGAGGCAGAAACTTTGTTTGTTTTGTTCGGGTGGACTCCGTAGAGGTCGTTGCGAACCTGTGACGATTCCGGTTTTACTTGACGTGGTTATTCCGACATACCTCGATTTTCCAGTTTCCAGAGTTTTAAAAGGTAACTCTTCATCTTTTCACCTCGGATTCGTTCCTGTACATGGATCCTGGTTGGATTACGTCAGATTAATTTTTCCGCTGCGCCACGGGGCGTGCCGACGTGACCCACCAGTGGTATCAGAGCCACTTGTATCATACGAATTCGGACTTAAATTCTTGGGTGATGTTTATGTATGAGATGCATGTTGTTTGATTCGATTTAGATATTTATCGTTTATCGTATCACGCCTAATAAAGACTTATTTCGATTATCACTGAATGATTAAGAGTTAATCATAACTATGTTAAGTTGCTTCAATGTTAAATGTTAACATGTTTAGACTAATAGTTAGTCTAGAGAAGAAGTAGTTGTTCGTAGTTTCATAGATTTATGAAATATCTGAAAGGGATCCTAATTTGATAAAAGTTATCAAACTATCTTTCACGGTGAATCCATAAGAGTTATGGTTAGACGTTATGAAAAATGCATGTCTAGGATTGGCATCATCAAAGACCTGGTACTTAAGTGTACCTAGTGCGCCACCTCTCTTTCATGTTGACCTACCTGGTGCATTTGTTCGTTAACGCAAATGGTTTATGAAACCTCGTGATCCTTCTTTGGCCCATTAACCGCAACATAGGGATAATCAGTTTAAAACTCTGTAAACACGTCGTTGCCTTGTTCACACGATATTTGAAATGCATGTTAGATTGCACGGTGTTTGTTTTGCATGGTTATAGCCCATAGCCTTTATAGTTTTGGTTTTTATAAATACGGCCTGCGTGTCGTGCCTTTCTCTATCTTCTATTGTACTTCTCTTCTCATCTCACTCCCTCGCATGTAACGCGAGTTTCTGAAAATTGTAAATACTCATGGAGATAAAGCAAGAACCAAGGTAGCAGCGTGGTTGGCCTTCCCTGGTGGACCGGGTGTTTCAGAAGCAGATTCTATCTTCAGTAGAATGATCCTTCCATTGGCTTGGGACGGGTCGCCTTAGGTTAAGAAGGGCTATAATCATTGCATATTTATTTACCGCTTATATTTACCTTGTATGTGATGCAATGGATGTTTTATAAGCATGATTAAACATAATTCTATTGATAGGATCAATGTTAAAATGATGAGATAATTAAGTAAATCCCTCACTATAATTCTAAGTCTGTTTTAACCATCCAATATTTATCCTCGTTAAAGCTTTGATCGATATAATGCGAGCTTTGCCAAAGCAATGTCACATTTATCTATCTTAGTTAAACGCGAAGAATAAGCTAGTGATATTCGCCGGTTGAGATATTGGTATTGACTTAGCTGGGTTGTTCTAATAGGATTAGAAAACCTAGTGGTTAAAAGTTTTGGATAATCATAAGATGATTTAAAGAACAAGAGTTGTTCGCCAAAAGATGAGGAATTACATGAGATGTAATTAGTAAGGTGTTACTTACCTAAATAACCATTTCCTAAAAGACTGGCCAAAGCAGATTTAGGAATTGTGAAATACGGATCCTCACTCACTAGAAAAACTATCGAAACATTTTTCCGAAATTAAAACTAGAGGGTTTTTAATTTTGAAGAAAATAGTGGGAGTAAATTTATAGTAAAGACCTATCTATAAATTTTAAAATTTAGTAAAACTTATGTAGCATATTTTCTTTGTTGTAGATTTAATAGCAAATAATACTCTATCTCTGCGATCTATCCTTGAGAAGGATAAGCTCAATGGCATAAACTTCCTTGACTGGTTCCGCAATTTGAGAATTGTTCTCAAACATGAAAAGAAGGAATATGTCATTGAAGAACATGTTCCTGATGAACCGGTTGCCACTGTTTCCAGAGCTGACAAAGACAAGTTTAAGAAACACATGGACGACATGTTGGATGTCGGTTGTCTTATGCTTGCGTCCATGACCCCTGAGCTTCAGAAGCAACATGAGGACATGGTAGCTTATGATATGATTCAAAATCTCAAGGATATTTATGAAGGGCAAGCTCGTCAAGAGAGGTACGAGACCTCTAAAGCTCTGTTTCAATGCAAGATGAGTGAGGGATCTCCCGTATGAAGCTCACGTCATCAAAATGATGGGCTACATCCAAACGTTGGAGAAGCCCGGCTTTTCGCTGAAAGACGAATTAGCTACTGATGTCATACTGCAATCGTTGCCGGATAGTTTCAATCAGTTCGTCCTTAATTTCAATATGAATGAAATTAACAAGACACTGCCACAGTTGCTCGGCATGTTGAGAACTGCTGAAATCAACCTGAAGAAGGTAGGACCTAAACCTGTTCTGATGGTCCGCAAGGGCAAGAAGAAAGGTAAATCGGCAGCAAAGTCTAAAGGTGATGGTAAGACCAAAACCGATGGAAAGAAGGCATTGAAACCTAAGAAGGGAATCAAGAAGGATGGAAAATGTTTCCATTGCGGCAAGACCGGAAATTGGAAGAGAAACTGCCCCACACACCTACAAGAAGTCAAGAAAGCAAAAACGAGTGAGGCATCAACCTCAAAGGCTTCTAAAAAGAAGGCATCAGAATAGACATGGACCTGCGAATGGAAATAAAGCAAGAGTTGCTACATCATCCATTAGGACATGTGTTTTTGCTTAAATAGATTTGTTTTAGTTTTTAAGATTATTATTTTGTGCCTAAGTTTTAGTTATCTTGTAAGAACAAGATATTTTAATTTTGAGATTATTTAAATAAATGTTATTCTTTTAATCTCTTATGGCACAACGAATCAATGATCTTTAAACTAATCAAATCAATAATATTTATAAGATAAATAAAACAAATGACTAATCTCAAACTCATAAAAAGTATTAAGGTAATTTGATGAGATCAAATTCAAGAATATTTAAAGTTTGATGAACTTTCAAAGAATATGGGATTGTCCCATAAATAAATCCCACAAGTGGAACGAAAAGTCTTTGAAAGAGAATCAAATATGTTAGACATGTTTTGATTCAGAACAAGTCATTTTCGACTTCTTTACACACTAGAAAAACAACTCTCATACTTAATCGTGTTTTTTCGAAACGTCATATAAGATATGGACTAAGAATTGTTCTAGAATACCTTTGAAGTTTTAAGGTTACTTACATGTTAAAATGTTTACAAAGTTCGAACCTTAAAAACTCCATTTGTTGTTTATCCTAACGAGAACAAAGCGTTTGTTTCTCAAACGAGAGTTTATCTTAAAAGAGATTAATTCTCACAAAGGGATATTATTTCTTCAACTTTAACGAGAACAAAATATTTGTTGCTCAAACGATAGTTTATCTCGAAAGAGAATACTTATCACTAAGGGATTTCATTTTTCAACGAGAACAAAATGTTTGTTGCTCAAACGAGAGTTTCTCTCGAAAGAGATTACCTCTCACAAAAGGAAAAATGGAATTTGGAATGTGAAGAAATTTTAGACAACAAATTTATGAACCAAAGATTGAGAATGTTCCACAAATGATCAAGGAACATTGGAACAAAACACAACCATTGTGTTGATCCTTAAGAGAATACCATATACTTGAGAAATATGGATTTCTCACTATCCGTACATGGAAACATTCTTCTTTTCGGATCAAGATAAAGACTAGGTCTTATCAGAAAGCAATGGTGAGCCCAAAATTCGAGAAATGGCTAAGAGCCATGAGATATGAGATGGAATCCATGTCTAAAACCAAGTATAGACTTTGGTTACCTAAAAGGGTAAAACCTAAGAGGTATGGATGAGTTTTTCAAAAAGGAAAAATCGACATGGATGATAAAACATACAAAGGATGATTCATCGCTAAAAGTTTTCGACAGACTTCATAGTATAGACTATGATAAAGCATCTTCCTTGTAGCTATGTTTAATCCATCTTAATCTCACTTGCAAGTAGTTACACACGATGATTATGGAATCAAATAAAGGAATGTCAAAACCACTTTCCTAAGGGAAAACTTGAAACAGATGTGTACATGACACATCCAGAAGGTTTTGTCACTCCAGTAAACACTTGGAAGGTATGTAAGCTACAAAGGTCTATCCGTAGACTAAGGCAAGCTTCTCGAAGTTGGGATATTCGTTTCAGAAGATACAATCAAAATGTTTGGTTTATCTAGAAACAAAGAGGAGTCTTGTTTTCAAAAGAGCTAGTGGGAGCATTGTTACTTTCCTAAGTATTGTATGTAGATGACATACTCATCAAAAGGAACTAAAGATTGCAATCTGTTTTGCATTAATAAAAGATACTGCGAGTTAGCAACATGAGACAGTATCTAACTCTACAACATAGGCTGAATGTATTACAGTCGACATAGCAATAAAGAAGGATGTTTGGATCTAAAGGGTTCACTTCTGAACTAAGGGTTGTTCCCAGCATATTAGATGCTACATAACTCTGTTATGATGGAACCTTTGCGTAAGCAAATAAAACCCAGATCTCATCAATAAATCCAAACATATTCTAAAGTGCTTACATCTTGGAGATGTGAAAGTATGCAACATACGCACAAAGTTGATAACTTTGTCAACTCTCTGACAAAGCTTTTGACACAGCATAAGCATGTTAGTTACACTAAGCCATATCGTATTATATACGAGAATGATTGGTATTAGTGCTAGTGGGAGATTGTTGGAGTATGCCCAAAGACCAATCATATGATGATTGAATAGACATGCTATTTTACTAGATTTATAAAGTAATGGCATTGTCGTTATTATCATTTGGTATGTTTCTATGCATCAAACTAACCATTGGATAATAATGTCCATACAATAATACGATTATTGTTAAATAGGATCTTTAGTCGAATATTATTACGGGTATGGACAGTGATAATATATAAAGACTAATATGTGGTTGATGACAAGCGTTGTCATTGACATAGAGATGTCAAAATCAACACATAAGTATTTGTTAGAGAACAACATACTAGATTGACCCGCTATGAGCATATTTCTTGGGTAATTATGTGACAGTCACAACATTGCTCATGATAAACATATGTATAATCCTCAGACTTGAGATCAACATGATTTCAACATAAAGATTTACGTATTTTGACATAGTCAAACGTGTGTCGTAACTGACTACATTATAAAGACTGATGATTGGATACGTGATGACCTATGTAGTGAAATATGGTTGATCAAGAAAGGATTTGTCCCTCCTACATAATAGGAGAAATATCTTCGGCCACTTGATTGAGTGAGATTAGAAAATGCATGGCCATGCTCGAATATTATGATATGAGATATCATAGAGATTCGTTTATCATAATCTACTCAAAACATCAAGAAACACTAGATGGACAACGCAAGTGTGACTAACCCATGACTTGTGTTCATCTAAGATATAAAGGACAAAATGATGAAATACATAAAGGAAGTTTATTCAGGAATTAGGAAAGTCAAACCATGACTTCATGCAACTTAGGTAGCAATGATGTATTGCTAGATGCCACTCATTGTTTGTAAAATTAGAACAGTTCTAATTTTGATGCTAACGTTGCATGAACCTACAAGGGTCACACCCTTCGAATGAAACGAACATAAAAGAAAATTGGAAACCATACTCCCTATTTTAGGGAGGTTGCCGAAAATCCCCTATGGGATAGGGGAAATTGGCAACTCCCTTAAATGGGAATAATATTGGATAAATATTGTATTTATCAGATATTATTTAGAGTATAGAAAATATTTAGAGACTTAAATATTATAGAATAAGATTCTAGAAATTTAAATATATATTTGGAATTTATATAATGTATATTTAATTCCTAGTTTATGTTGAATTAGATTCTACATAATTAAAAATATATATTTAAATATATTTAAATCCAAGTAAAGATAGAATGAGATTTTATATAATAAAAATATATATTTGGATTAAATATAATGTATATTTAAATCCATGTTTTATGTAGAATAAGATTCTACATAATTAAATATATATATTTCAGTTAATATTATTAAATATAATGTATATTTAATATAAACCAATTTCAAGTAGAATTAGATTCTATGAATTTTGGTTGAACTTTGATTTAAGGTATTCAACTAGAATTAAGTCTATGAATACCATTTAAATGGACAAGGGCTAGCAACCAAATCATCCTTCTTCCTCCTCTTGAAGATTTCGACAACACCCCTAGGGATTCCCCACTAGAATTCGACATATCCCAGAAAGCTCTCTGAGAAGCTGTTCGATATTTTTCTGGTGTTCTACTTGCCCCCTGGCGAATCCCTGAAGGTTCCCTTGCTCGATTGCAAGTCCCGATTGAACTCCTGGTCGATTTCAGACTCCCTCAGGAATCCTTGAAGGGATTTCGACTTCTCCCTGGAAGGTGTTCAAACCTGTCGAAATTTATCCCTAAGTGTTAGGGAGGCGGAAACTTTGTTCGTTTTGTTCGGGTGGACTCCGTAGAGATCGTTGCGAACCTGTGACGATTCCAGTTTTACTTGACGTGGTTATTCCGACATACCGTCGGTTTTCCAGTTTCCAGAGTTTTAAAAGGTAACTCTTCATCTTTTCACCCCGGATTCGTTCCTGTACATGGATCCTGGCTGGATTACGTCGGATTAATTTTTCCGCTGCGCCACGGGGCGTGCCGACGTGACCCAACAGTTACATCGTTTATCTATAACTCTTTTATTATCCTGTTTATTTTGTTATGCGATGATATGAAACTAGAGGTCCATATTTAGTAAACTAAATTTTACTTATTTATGAATTTTATAACATGATACGGTTTGTTATGAGAATGTTTTAAATAATATGACTAAACTAGGTTTCAAATTGTGTATGCTGTGTCGGTTACCTAATGTTATATTTCGAATCCTCCATATCAAATTTTATGGTGTTACATTGCTTGAATTGATTTTTCAACTCTTTATTTTTATTCAAACTCTATCGTATTTCAAATTTAGATAACTAATTTAGGTTAGTCGAAATCCCCCGCCAAATTTCACCGTCTCAATTATAACAATCGAAATTTTCACATAGAATAAAATTGGGAAAACATTGAACAAAAATTGTGAAGTCATTCTAGTAAAGTTCTGGTCATCGCTGGGTACAAATACAATGCAAAAAAGAAAATAATATAAATAATGATGACTGAACGAAACGTTTTTTTGAATACAAAATTTAGTTAACAATCGACAATCGTGTATTTTCATCCAACGGTTGTCATCATTTTGACGAAGTCATCGTAATTGACCTGACCATCACCGTCCAAATCAGCTTCTTTGATCATCTGCTCAACCTCTTCATCAGTTAATTTCTCACCAAGATTGATCATCACATGCCTCAGCTATTGATGTATAATCAAATAAATAATGATAGAAATTAATTTCATGTAGATATAAAGATTATGTAGTGAAATAAAAACATTAGAAAAAAATAAAATTAAGATAAAAAGGATAAACTCATCATTGGTCACCCAAGTGGTGTAGATATAAAGATTATGGTAAGGGTCGAGATTGCATTGACTATTGGTGTGAGGGGTTGATTTACAGAAAACTAAACCAAAGATTCAATAGAAAAAGGATGTCGACATTGGTGGCACACACTGGTGTTTTTTTGTCGGTTTCTAGAAAATAAGATGATTTTTTTTCTGAAAAATAAAAACAAATCATAACAAAAAAAGAAGATGAATATGGGTAAATTGGATTTGGGAGTACGGTTTTTGAATATTGAAAATTAAATGAAGTTTATTGATAGAATAAATAAATTTTAGGAGTAAAATTATTATTATATCAACTCAAGTCAACGGTCAAAACTAATGACAAGTGGCCAAATCAGAATTAATTTAAGGAGGCTTGTACTTTGTTTGGCGACTCATACTGGTCTCCGCTATTTAAGCTAATTCTTGAGATTGATTGTTGGCTGGTTTGCTCATCCTACTTCTGCTCCTTCAGTGTTTAAATCGACTATTGCGGATTGCTAGAGTATTTGTGCCGATCTCTCGTTTTGTTACAAGAGCCGGTAACACAACCGCAGATAAATTGACTAAAGTGGTATATCCAGGTCCTCTCCTTTGGTCTGGACGGATAATTCTTAAGTTGGAATTTTGCGTGGATTAAGCCACCGTGTTTCTCATTTTGTTTGGCTGCATAAGTATGGCTTAAGGGATTGATCTTGGTTGTAGTGAGCAGTGTGGATCAAGGTTGTGCTTTGTTGCTACCGCAATCTGTTTTTTGTTTTGTTTTGGTGGTTTTTGGGTTCCATAGGTTGTTGTTTGTATTACATTCCCCCGAAATGTGTTTGTACTATTATCCTCATTGACATTGACCTGTTGCATTTTTTTCTCCACTTAAATTTAGGGAAATTTTTTAATGAGGCACATGTTAATGTTTATTATTATTAAATATAATATAATTGTAAAAAATATAATATTAGTGAGGGTTTTATAAAAAAAATGGACGGGTGACCAAAATTAGGTGACTAAAACAGAAAATCAGTAATAATTGAGTGATCAATGGTCTAATTTACCCTAAAAATTACAGACCTATGCTATGTCTAAAAGCTACACAATTTTCATTATTTTCTTAAGAGACGCCCCTGTGAAATAAACGGACAAAAATTATATATTTCGTTTTATGCTCAAACACTAAAATAAATAAATTTTAAGCTCTAAATCTTAAATCAAAATCTTAAACCATAAACTCTAAAAAATACACCATACTCTTAATTCTCTAAACCCTAATCCTAAACATTAATCTCAAACTCTAAACCTATTTTTTTTAATGTAGGGTATACATAGAGAAAGAGAATTTCTATTCGAAATAAACATTAAAAATTTTCAACAAAATCAGGCCGAATATGTAGGATTTTAAAAGAAAAACCTTTTTCTTCTTATCAAAAGCTCCAAATAAAATATATTCAATATTGAATTCGATCGTCATTCAGGGGAAAAACATCAAGCTCCACATTAAAAAGAAGCACAATAATTTGAATTTATTAAAAACATGGGGAATACGCATATAAAAGAAAAGAGAGATTTACACATTAAAAGTATACGGAATGAAACCATAAATAGTGTATATATGCGTGAAAATTCCGATGTAAACCATAAAAAAAGAGAGATTTACACATTAAATAATGTGTATATATATATATATATATAATCTCTGTCGTGTAACATATGATTTCTTTTGTATTGAACTTTGGTTTCATTTCTTTTTGTCTCTTCCCTGTATTCCCTCACATGCCAGCTACCTCTACACTATTCAAACAGTTCAAACAAATTCCCAATAGCTAAGGCTCCCATAGGTTGGTAGCCACTTGTTGTTTTCATACTTTATTTCCCATATGACATGAAAACAAACCTAAAACACCTAATAATCTGAAGTTTCTCATTTGAATCCCCAATAAACAATAACAAATATTCTAAGTTCCGAAACCTTAAAATTAAATCATCCCATTATTAGTATTTTTCAATCACGTCATTATGTTAATTAAAGTATTAAACCCTAACTCAAATACGAAATTGACACATAAATCAAATTTTAAACATATGTTAAACTTAAATTGTTCATGTCGTGGATGTAAATATATCCAAATTTTGATACACATGTTAAACATGTTTCGTATCATGTTTGAACTAATACTTAGTGGCTAAGTTGACGAAATGAAATCATTGAAATGATAATAATAGTTTAAAGAGAATAGAAATTCTATACCTTTTTCGGTGACCCTATGCATGCCCACACTAAAAAAAATCGGTTAGGGTTTAAGATTAAAGTTTAAGGTTAGAGTTTATAGTTAGGGTTTAGAGAATTAGGGGTATGGTGTATTTTTTAGGGTTTATGATTTAAAATTTAGGGTTAGAGCTTAAATTTTAATTTTTAGCTGGGACATAGAAAGTGGCACCGAAAAGGAGCAGATGATTTTACACCTTTAAAAATTGGATTTGAACTCTTTGAGGTTTAAGGACCACCAGAAGCATTAACCAAAGATAAAAACAGAGGAAATTATATCAAAATGTACCTCATTAGCTGAGATATACCCATTTTGATCATTGTCAAAAACCTTGAAAGCCTCTTTAAGTTCTTCTTCTGCATCAGTTTCCTGGTTTTTGACCCAAAAAATAGTTCACTCCTCTTCAATTCTTTTGCATAAATGCTAAACTTATAACTTTTTTTTAAACTTTTTACCTTCATTTTCTTGGCCATGAGGTTCAAGAACTCAGCAAACTCAATGGCTCCGTTGGCATCAGCATCGGCATCAACATCAGTGAACATGTGGTGGAGCTCTTCCCCGGTGAGATTTTGATCCACTGATCTGATCACCATTGCCAATTCTTCCACAGTAATGCAACCTAATAAACATGCAATGAAAAAACACTAGAATTATGCATCACCATTCATTCATTCATTTTAAGCATTAAAGTACGAAAATAAAAGAAAACTCACCATCCACATATGTATCAAACAGACATAATGCGTCTTTGTATTCAACACTTGGAATATCTGTCATGCTTGTAAAATCAAAACTTGGCAAGTTTGAGAGAACACAAAGAAGGAAAGAGAGAGAGAGAGGAGTATGTGGTGCGTGTGTTGAGTATAGCTCAAGCTTAGCTGTGTTTATGTAGATTTCCAATGTATTCAATTGTTTACTCAAGAAATTATTTGTTAACTAAAACTATAAAGTAGTTTAATAATACAAGTCAAATCAAGCTTATGACCTAAGTTGTTGGGACTCTACTTCTAAGGTTTGTCACTGCTGACCTTTTTCCTTCTCCAAAAAGGACTTAATTAATAATAGATCTAATACACAGTTTACCCTTTGAATTATAGTATTTCCCCCAACTTTGCACCTTAGTTTTTCTCCTTCCGTTTTATCCCTCGAAGTTAAGCTTTATTATAGGTTTTGTTCCCTTGAGCTAACAACCAGTAGAAAAAAATCCAGCCAATGAGAAATGTCACATGACATTTTTTACGATATATATACTAGAAACTTAGAAAAATTCATATTTTTTTTTTGAAAAAAAATCAAGAAATTATTTGTTAACTAAAACTATAAAGTAGTTTAATTATGCAAGTCAAATCAAGCTTATGACCAAAGTTGTTGGTAGAGATGTAAAAAGCTGATTCGACTTGAAAACCTAACTAAAACCTGCTCGAGTCAGAACTTAGCTTGACCCGAGGGTTCGATGACCCGAACCAGATCTGTAACCGATTGTTGTTGACCCAAACCCAAGTTGGACCTGTTACTGTAGTAACCGAACCCGACACGCATCCGACCGAGAACGACCCGAAACCGAATTGGACTTGTTACTGTGGACCCGAAACCCGACCTGCACCCGACTGAAATGAACTCGAACCCAAGACCGACCTGGCAGATAACCGATATTACCCGACTTTTTTTGAACCCAACCTGTTTTGAACCTAAACTGATATTGATCTGACATACAGTTGATGAAGTCTATGATTTGATGAATTTAAAGTGTTGATAAATGTAAAGTATTAAGTGTTGATAAATATAAATTATTAATTTATTAAATCAATTTAAAGTGTTAAATATTTTTTTTATTATATATACATATATAATCAATTTAATATATATATATATATATATATATATATATATATAAGAAAGATTATATTTAGATATTCATTTCACACTATTAAGTTTTAAATTTTGTTAAATAATTCAATAGGCTTAGTTTTAACCTATTCAATATAAATTATTTGTGAAGTTAATAAGAATTAATATAAATTTATCTTATTAAAAAGTATTCAAAATTTAAAAGTTTTATTAAATTAAATACTTGTGATGGATGAATTTAAAACAAATTGTTTAAAATTTAAATTAATTTGTTAATTGTGATCATTAAATTAAAAAAATTAATTATAACCATTAAATTAGTGGAAAATACTTTCTAGTTTAACGTTAAAAATTTATTTTATTAAAAAATTTAATTATAACCATTAAATTAATAGAATATATTTCTAGTTTAGGATGGATTTTTTTAATTGATTGGGGAATTTTTTTTAATTGATTGGGGGAAGCAAGCTGCCAAACGAATTAGGGGCGGGGAATTGGCGGGTTTTTTTGTTTAGGGGTTAATCACCCTTTAGGTCCTTCTTTAATTAGATTCTTCAGGTTTAGGTTTTTTAGGTTTTAGTTTGTTTCTTTTTAGTCATAACTTTTTGGTTAGTTTCTTTAGATTTCATTCAATTAGACCATGCTTCATAAATTGATTAATTATTAAGCCTTTTGATTTGCTTAAAATTTAATTTGGTCCTCGATCATATAAAGATTTGGTAATTCATTGGCTTTAATAATTTGATTAATTTGTGAATTGGGCTCTAATTAATAATTTAGTTTTAATTTATTTTCGAATTTTTCCTTTTTATGTTTTGATTTATTTCGTTTGTTAGATTTATGAGTTCATGTTTTGGGTTTAGGGGTAAATGTGTCAAGTTGATTGTTTGGGGTTATGTGATTAGTTTAGGAATTATGTGATTAGGCTTGCACTTTATTTATCAGTGAATAGTGCTTGTGAGATTTAGATATTCATGTTTGGGGTTTAGGGGTAAATGTGTCAACTTGATTATTCAGGGTTAAGGTTTATGGGTATAGTTTAAGGGCATACATACATATCATATATATATATATATATATATATATATATATAACCCCCTCGTCCCGGTCCGGACGCTTGACCGATCCGAGTGGGCTACATGGGGATAACCGAGGCGAAACCCGTTAAGGCTCCACTTCGGTTACCGACCCAAGAAAAACTTTTCAATTTATTATCTTATCTAGATGTAATGTTATACCCTATGTGAAAAAGGCAACAACGGAAGAAAACAAACGAGGTAAATAATCAACTCATAAACAAAACAACCCATTTTTACACTTAAACAACAGGTCGTATCGGAACGCCCATAGGGTGTTTCGATACGCCTTTACTAGATCAACAGGTCAAAGTCAACTTGAAGAGACCGTTTCGAAACAGAGGTGGCCCGTATCGAAACGCCCTCAACTGTCAACTTCTCGTGGTCAACGATACGAAGGTCGTTCTGAAACACTAAAGCCTGTTTCGATACGTCAATTTATCGTCAAAGTCTCAAATTTCTAGTAGAAAAATCATACCGAAACGGCCTCCTAGCGTACCGAAACGCCTGGCCCGAAACAAAGGGACCGTATCGAAACAGGTCCGACCGTTTCGAAACACCCTCTTTCTACAGACTGGTTTTAGCTGGTTTTTGGTACAAGGTTGTCCCAAAAACACAACTAAGACCTCACACAACACACAAGCATAAACACTAAGGCATGCCAACCACGTCAAGCATACATAGAACACTTCAACATACAAAAGCAATACATTTAAAGGACCAACAATCAAAATAAAGTTCAAACATGGCATTTAAGAATCATGCTTCACAAACATACACTTAGGCATCCATAAAGACACAAAGCCAACATACTTGGGAGGCAAATAAAACACGGTTTACAAACCACACAAGGCATCCAAAAGCCAAACCAAGATTAACACTTAGAGGAGTCTAGCATGCTCCTAAACAAACCAACACCAACATACTTCCAAAAGCTCGAAGCAACAAATACATATCCCATTGCTTGACCATTACATCATATAGCTAAAATATTCATACTCGAAAGCTAAGATAGCACCACAAAGCACACTTGGAGGCCCTCTCCTTGCACAAGCTACCCACGAACTACGGATCTGCATTGTCGAACAAAGAGAGAGTAAGCATAAAGCTTAGTGAGGGTAAGCTCATTAAAACAAACCTCGACAATGCAGGGTCCAAGAATAAGCACAACCAAGGTAGAAATGCATGATCTTACCTTCGATCCACATGAGCCAAAATATCAATGATGCATGAACGTATATTCAAGACTATACCATGCTCAACAAGTCCATAACCACATTATATGAACACAAGCATTAATCCATAATGGCAACACATCTCAAATCATAATGGCACACATATAAACTCATATTGGCACCTAGCTATGACTCAAATACGTGGATAACACGTTGGAACTCACATCCAACAACAACCATTACCTCACGGTGGGATTACACTCATCACCGTTCACGCGGAGGGGATTCCACTCATCCTCACGCCCCGTCGATGGGATTACACTTATCACCGACTAACATATATATAAGAAGGTTTTCCGGGCGAACCCGTACTCCATCTTCATGACTACCATCACCAAGAATACGCGCGCATTTGACTCACGTGTGCACACTAAACATCCTAATGATCGGTCATTTGTACCCAAGCATACTAGTGCCAATACTAAACACAATCCACAACATCATTCATATCAACTTCCGTGCTTAGCACGTACTCACCATGATCACCATCATGCACAATCCACACGCATATCCCAATGCATCAATATCATGCCTCAACATACATGTATAACACATTATACATAGCCACCATAAACACAATTAAACATGAGGCATAACCACAATTAGAGTGCAACAAAAGTCTCTAACTAAAGCTTGAGATTAGGCTACCACTCCAATCCCAACTCTAGGTGGGTCTACCAAGCCCAACCTAGTCCACATGCTTGAACCAATACTCAAAAACCATTTAAAAGCATTTAACCACTCACCGACTATTCCACGCTCAACACACTAGCCGATCGAGCTTCAAACGATTCCGGATTTGTTCCCGATGCTTCACCAACACAAACTCTTGCCTCTAATCAACTCAACACAAACAAAACAACCTCGAATCAGTTCACACATCAATGTAGCCAACTCGGAACACTACGCAAGCATAAAACACATGATTTTCAAGCCAAGAACAACCCCAAAACTTCAAACCCGAGCAGCCCTCAAACCTAATCCAAAACTCTTGATTTCAACACATTTAACACACTTAGATGCTTCTAAAACAACCCCTAACTATCAGACTAACATCAGCTCTCAAATTCCAACATAAAACAACCCCAAAAAACAACCTTAAAACCCTTCCAAAAACCCCTCAAAACCCAAATCCGGGAATCTTTATAAAACACTTTAAAATTCACATATGTTGGACCTTAAGGGTTGTAAACAACTTATCTAACAACTATAAATCAAAAGCTTTGATAAAATCTCATAAAGTCACAACCTTTAACAAAATCCTTGAAAAAACCCAAAATATGAAATACATAGTTTTAATGAAAATTAGTTGTATCAAAATGAAGAGGAAGCCAAGGCCAAGTAAAAAATGCCATTACCTTTTGAAAAGCTCCAATTTGAAGATGAAAGGGGATGGAATAGTAACTTGGTGAAGAGTGAGCTCTCTTGTCGTTAGAAATGGAAGATATGAGTGAAGAAGAAGATGACAATGGCTCATTTTAATTAAAAGAGAGTTTTAATTTGAAAGTTCATTTATTTACAGTTTTGCCATTAATGAGATGGCAACCTCCTTAATTCTAAAATCCATGGAAAATAAGTTTCAAATAAATTTTGGTCCAACATAAAATGTTTGTTTTGGAAATATGAAGCCCAAATAATATATTATTATTTTAATTATAAAACCGAAACTCAAAATATTATTTTAATATTATTCTCACCCGACCCCCAAACTCGGGTGTTACAACTCTCCCTCACTTAAGGAATTTCGTACCCGAAATTACCTGACGGAAACAAGTATGGAAACTGCTCAAGCATATCAGCTTTCCTCTCCCACGTGGCTTCTTCCACACTTCTGTGTCTCCACAACACCTTGACCAACTCTATGGTCTTGCCACGCAACACCTTGCTATCAGAAGCAAGTATCTCAACAGGTTCTTCATTGTAAGACAAATCCGGATTCAACTCTATCTCCTCAACAGGCATAACATGAGACGGATCCGATCTATATCTCTTAAGCATTGACACATAAAAACATCATGGATCTTCTCTAACTCAGAAGGCAATCTCAAACGGTAAGCTACCGACCCAATCCGCTCAACTATCTCGTACGGACCAATAAACCTCGGACTCAACTTGCCCTTCCGGCCAAATCTCATTACCTTCTTCCACGAAGATACTTTCATAAACACTCTCTCACCCACTGAGAACTCAATCTCTTTTCTCTTCAAATCTACATAGGACTTCTGACGATCGGAAGCTACTTTCAAACGGTCACAAATCAACTTCATCTTTTCTGTAGTTCCCATGAGCAAATCCGGCATAGGTAACAATTTCTGACCCATTTCAACCCAACAGATCGGAGTCCTACATCGTCTACCGTACAAAGCCTCATAAGGAGCCATCTGTATACTAGCCTGGTAATTGTTGTTGTAAGCAAATTCAACTAAGGGTAAGTGCTTCTCCCAAGAACCCTGTAAGTCAATCACACAACAACGAAGCATATCCTCTAAAATCTGTATCACTCGCTTTGACTGTCCATTGGACTGCGGATGATAAGAAGTGCTGAAATGCAAATGGCTACCTAGGGCCCTATGCAAACAACTCCAGAACCTAGCTGTGAATCTCGGATCTCTGTCTGAAACTATAGACTTTGGAACTCCATGAAGTCTCACAATCTCGCGAATATACAAATTCGCCAACTTGTCCAAAGAATCGGTAGTGTTCACTGCTAAGAAATGGGCACACTTAGTAAATCTATCAACGATTACCCAAACAGAATTCTTCTTCGAAGAAGACAACGGTAACCCTGACACAAAGTCCATAGTGATCCTCTCCCATTTCCATTCCGGAATCTTCAAAGGCTGTAACAAACCTGAAGGAACCTGATGTTCTGCCTTCACTCTCTGACAAAGCATACAATGGCTCACATACTCGGCTACATCCTTCTTCAAACAAACTCAGAAGTAATCATTCTTTAAGTCACGGTACATCTTGGTACTACCCGGATGCATAGAGAAAGGACTCGAATGTGCTTCACTCAAAATCAGACGTCTCAACTAAACATCTTCAGGTACCACAACTCTGTCTCTAAAGCATAACACATTCTCACTACTGAAGCTATACTTGGTCGGTTTACCTTCGGCTATGTCCCGAACATGAGGAACTAAAGACACATCTTGCAATTGTCTCTCACTAATCAACTGAATCAAAGAAGGTTTCACTTGTAACTATGTGATCAAACCACCATCATCGGATACACTCAATCTAGAAAACATAGCTCGCAACTCAACTGCAACTTTTCGGCTCAAAGCATCGGCTACTACATTTGCCTTACCCGGATGGTACTCAATGGTCAAATCATAATCTTTCAACAGCTCAAGCCATCTTCTCTGTCTCAAGTTCAACTCTCTCTGAGTCATCAAATACTTCAAGCTCTTATGATCGGTGTAAACTATGCACTTCTCACCATACAAGTAATAACACCAAATCTTCAATGCAAACACAACTGCGGCTAACTCAATATCGTGAGCAAGATAGTTCTTCTCATGTACCTTCAACTGTCTCGAAGCATAGGCAACAACTCTTCTTTCTTGCATTAAGACACACCCTAAACCTATGTAGGAAGCGTCACTGTAGATCACAAATTCTTTACCTGAAACTGGTTGTACCAACACCGGAGCATTCGTCAAGGCTTCTTTCAATTTCTCAAAAGCCTTCTGTCTCGCATCTGACCACTCAAACTTAACTTTTTTTTGCAACAATTTAGTCAACGGAGCAGCTACTTTAGAGAAACCATCAACAAATCTCCTATAGTAACCGGCTAATCCTAGGAAACTCCTAATCTCAGTCACTAACTTAGGTTGTTTCCACTCAACAATAGCCTCAATCTTCGTCAGATCAACACGAATACCTTCAGCTGATACAACATGGCCAAGAAACACAACCTCTCGAATCCAGAACTCACATTTACTAAGCTTAGCATACAACTGATTGCTCATCAACCTCTACAGAACAGGTCTCAAGTGCCCATCATGCTCTTCTTCTGATCTTGAGTACACAAGAATATCATCTATGAAAACAACTACAAAACGGTCTAGATAGTCTCTGAAAACTCGGTTCATCATATCCATGAATGCGGCTGGTGCATTCGTGAGCCCAAACGGCATCACAAGGAACTCGTAGTGACCATATCTAGTCCTAAAGGCTGTCTTCGGAACATCACACTCTTTCACTTTCAACTAATAGTACCCCGACCTCAAATCTATCTTCGAGAACACTGAAGCACCCCTCAACTGATCAAACAAATCATCTATACGAGGCAACATATACTTGTTCTTCACGGTCAACTGATTCAACTGCCTGTAGTCAATACACATTCTCATGCTGCCATCTTTCTTCTTTACAAACAACACATGAGCACCCCAAGGCGATCTACTAGGCCTAATGAAACCACGGTCTAACAATTCCTGAAGCTGACTCTTCAATTCTTTCAACTCTTTCGGAGCCATACGGTACGGAGCTATAGAAACTGGAGTAGACCCTGAAACAGTCTCAATTACAAACTCTACATCTCTGTCAGGAGGCAAACCTGGTAACTCTTAAGGAAACACATCCGGAAAATCACAAACTGTTCTAATATCTTTCGGTCTCACCTCACTCATATTCGGATTCATCACATATGCTAAGTAAGCCCCATAACCGGAATCCATCAACCTATGAGCCTCTAAAGCTGACACAACATTAGACAAGAACTTAATGTTCTCGCCTACTACTACTACCTCATAGTCATCAGAAAGTTTCAAAGAAATTCTCTTCGTCTCAAAGTCTACACTAGCTCTGTGCTCAACTAACCAGTCCATACCCAGAATAATATCAAAGCCATAAAACGGAAGCTCCATCATATCAACGGGAAACACATGACCCTGAATCTTCAGCGGACACCTCCTATACATTCGTCTAACTACAACTGTCTCACCGAAAGAACTAGTCACATGCATACCTACATCTAAGATCTCAACAGGTATATCTAACTTCTTTGCATGCTCACTCAAAATGTAGGAATGCGTAGAACCCGAATCAACCAAGGAAAGCAAAGACATAGACTGTAACTCAAAATTACCTGCTATAACATTAGTGTCGTTCCCGACCTCTCTCTGAGCATAGACTCTCGCTGGTCCACCTCCCTCCGGCTGTACGGCCACAACATGCGCAAGGTTCCTCTGAGCCTCTATCCTAGGAGCATCAGCCCTAGGCTGGAAGTAGCCACGACCGCGCCCATAGCCTCTCTGATAATCAATGGCCCTCGCAGGAGCCTGAGCAAGATTCGGTGCTTGTGCCGCCTGATGCGGACACTCCCTTCTAAAGTGGTCCCTTGAACCACAGTTCCAACAAGCATGGAAGTTACCCCAACACTCTCCAGAATGTTGTCTCCCACAACGTGTGCACTCGGGCAAACGCCCTCCAGCTCTATGGCCCTGGTGGCCTCTACCATGGTGGCCACCGCCACGCCTATGGTCAAACTGCTGCCCACCGCCTCTATGCCTCTTGGCATCTCCACGGTCAAAGTTATTATGTCTCTTACCAGAACTAGATCCTCCTGAACGCTTGGTCAGCCCCAAGCTGTGCTCAATGTCCTTGGCTCTAACAACCAAGACATCAAAATCTGAATAATCAGAAGCTAAAGTATACCTCTTAACTTCTTCATGAAGCCCATATCTGAAGCGATTACAACGGTCCCTCTCAGTCGGAACCAACTCTGGAGCATACTTACTCAAACGAACAAAACAGATCTCATAGTCAGTCACTGAAGCATCTCCCTGAACAAGAGCCATGAGCTCTCGTTTCTTCTCATCAAGATATCTCGGCCCCAAGTACCTCTTCCGAAAAGCAGACCCAAAGAAATCCCAACCAATCTCAGCCTCAAGAACCTCGGTAGTAATGGTGACCCACCAGGTGTAGGCATCACCCTGAAGCAAAGAAATCACACAACCCAATTTGCGAGCTCCCACACAACCCATCTGAGCTAGGATACAGACCGTCTTCTCCAACCACAACTCGGATCTCTCAGGTGTAGACCCTCTGAACTCATCAGCCCCTAGGCTACGAAGCCTCTCTAACGGTAAACTAGTATCATCACCTCTAGGCTGAGCTGCAGCCTGGGCTCCGGCAACTGTGGCTTGAAATGCTCCCGCTATAGCTTGTACAAGCGGAGCCATATCTATTCCCGCAGGACCTTGGCCTCCTTGACCAACCTGAGGTTCCGCTCCCTCAGCTCTAGCCTCGCCTCCCGCTTCAGGCGGAAGAGGTGGTGGTGGTGGAGCTCCAACTCCAGCAGCAGCAGGCTCTTCCACATGAGCCTCCACTCTAGCCATCGGCTCATTAACAGGAGCCGCAACCCGAGGTTCCTGACGAACCATCCTCGGCCTACCTCTCGGCCTCGACATACTTGCTCACAGATAACAACTACAACAACAACAACAAAGCACAAAAAGATAGGGTTAGCAAGGCAAGGGTTCCAAGTGGCTCAAGTATGTTCCCTCACTTAAAAATCCTTTTTCCGATGTAATAGTAGCAATGAGACTCAACACAACATGCATCAAACAACACTCAAACATCAAGCAAGCATACATCAAACATACTTGATAAACAAGAAAACACCGTGCATTTCAATACAAGAACTTCACTTACCTCACTTACCTGCCCAAGGTCTCGGAAACCTTAGGCTCTGATACCAACAAGTGTAACCCCCTCGTCCCGGTCCAGACGCTTGACCGATCCGAGTGGGCAACACGGGGATAACCGAGGCAAAACCCGTTAAGGCTCCACTTCGGTTACCGACCCAAGAAAAACTTTTCAATTTATTACCTTATCTAGATGTAATGTTATACCCTGTGTGAAAAAGGCAACATCGGAAGAAAACAAACGAGGTAAATAATCAACTCATAAACAAAACAGCCCATTTTTACACTTAAACAGTAGAACGTATCGGAACGCCCATAGGGTGTTTCGATACGCCTTGACTAGGTCAACATGCCAAAATCAACTTGAAGAGACCGTCTCGAAACAGGGGTGGCCCGTATCGAAACGCCCTCAACGGTCAACTTCTCGTGGTCAACGATACCAAGGCCGTTCCGAAAAACTAAAGCCCGTTTCGATACGTCAATTTATCGTCAAATTCTCAAATTTCTTGTAGCAAAATCGTACCGAAACGGCCCCCTAGCATACCGAAATGCCTGGCTCGAAACAAAGGGACCGTATCGAAATGGGTCCGACCGTTTCGAAACACCCTCTGTCTGCAGACTGGTTTTAGCTGGTTTTTGGTACAAGGCTGTCCAAAAAACACCACTAAGACCTCACACAACACACAAGCATAAACACTAAGGCATGCCAACCACGTCAAGCATACATAGAACACTTCAACATACAAAAGCAATACATTTAAAGGACCAACAATCAACATAAGGTTCAAACATGGCATTTAAGAATCATGCTTCACAAACATACACTTAGGCATCCATAAAGGCACAAGGCCAACATACTTGTGAGGCAAATAAAACACGGTTTACAGCTCAAAGCAACAAATACATATCCCATTGCTTAACCATTACATCATATAGCTAAAATGTTCATACTCGAAAGCTAAGATAGCACCACAAAGCACACTTGGAGGCCCTCTCCTTGCACAAGCTACCCACAAACTACGAATCTGCATTGTCGAACAGAGAGAGAGTAAGCATAAAGCTTAGTGAGGGTAAGCTCATTAAAACAAACCTCGACAATGCATGGTCCAAGCACAAGCACAACCAAGGTAGAAATGCATGATCTTACCTTCGATCCACATGAGCCAAAATATCAATGATGCATGAACGTATATTCAATACTTTACCATGCTCAACAAGTCCATAACCACATTATATGAACACAAGCATTAATCCATAATGGCAACACATCTCAAATCATAATGGCACACATATAAACTCATATTGGCACCTAGCTATGACTCGAATACGTGGATAACACATTGGAACTCACATCCAACAACAACTATTACCTCACGGTGGGATTACACTCATCACTGTTCACGCGGAGAGGATTCCACTCATCCTCACGCCCCGTCGATGGGATTACACTCATCACCGACTAGCATATATATAAGAAGGTTTTTCGGGCGAACTCGTACTCCATCTTGATGACTACCATCACCAAGACCACGCGCGCATTTGACTCACGTGTGCACACTAAACATCCTAATGATCGATCATTTGTACCCAAGCATACTAGTGCCAATACTAAACACAATCCACAACATCATTCATATCAACTTCCGTGCTTAGCACGTACTCACCATGATCACCATCATGCACAATCCACACGCATATCCCAATGCATCAATATCATGCCTCAACATACATGTATAACACATTATACATAGCCATCAAAAACACAATTAAACATGAGGCATAACAACAATTAGAGTGCAACCAAAGTCTCTAACTAAAGCTTGGGATTATGCTACTACTCTAATCCCAACTCTAAGTGGGTCTACCAAGCCCAACCTAGTCCACATGCTTGAACCAATACTCGAAAACCATTTAAAAGCATTTAACCACTCACCGACTATTCCACGCTCAACACACTAGCCGATCAAGCTTCAAACGATTCCGGATTTATTCCCGATGCTTCACCAACACAAACTCTTGCCTCTAATCAACTCAACACAAACAAAACAACCTCGAATCAGTTCACACATCAATGTAGCCAACCCAGAACACTACGCAAGCATAAAACACATGATTTTCAAGCCAAGAACAACCCCAAAACTTCAAACCCGAGCAGCCCTCAAACCCAATCCAAAACTCTTGATTTCAACACATTTAACACACTTAGATGCTTCCAAAACAACCCTAACTATCATACAAACATCAGCCCTCAAATTCCAACATAAAACAACCCCAAAAACAACCTTAAAACCCTTTTCCAAAAACCCCTCAAAACCCAAATCCGAGAATCTTTATAAAACAATTTAAAATTCACATATGTTGGACCTTAAGGGTTGTAAACAACTTATCTAACAACTATAAATCAAAAGCTTTGATAAAATCTCATAAAGTCACAACCTTTAACAAAATCCTTGAAAAACCCAAAAATATGAAATACATAGTTTTAATGAAAATTAGTGGTATCAAAATGAAGAGGAAGTCAAGGCCAAGTCAAAAATGTCATTACCTTTTGAAAAGCTCCAAAGATGAAGATGAAAAGGGATGGAATAGTAACTTGGTGAAGAGTGAGCTCTCTTGTCGTTGAAAATGAAAGTTATGAGTGAAGAAAAAGATGACAATGGCTCATTTTAATTAAAAGGGGTTTTAATTTAAAAGTTCATTTATTTACAGTTTTGCCATTAATGAGATGGCAACCTCCTTAATTCTAAAATCCATGGAAAATAAGTTTCAAATAAATTTTGGTCCAACATAAAATGTTTGTTTTGGAAATATGAAGACCAAATAATATATTATTATTTTAATTATAAAACCGGAACTCAAAATATTATTTTAATATTATTCTCACCCGACCCCCAAATCCGGGTGTTACAATATATATGTGTGTCTATATTAATGAATATATATATGTATTAATGTATATATGTATTAATGAATATATATATATATATATATATATATATATATTAATATATACACATATATTTTGTTTAGGGGTTAAGGTTTGAGGTTTATGGGTATAGTTTAGGGGCGTACACACATAACATACATACATATCATATATATATATATATATTAATATATATACATATACATATACATATACACACAATTACACAATTACATACATACATATATTATATTATATTATATTATATTATATTATATTATATTATATTATATTATATTATACACAATCGCACACACACATATTAATATATACATATATATATACATATAGTAAAACTTACATACATACATATACATTATTTTTACTCCAAATTGACCCTTATTCTTTTTTGTAATTTAGTCAAGTGTTTTTAATATGACGATATTTTTATTCATGTTAGTCCCTAAAATTTTATTTTTCACAACAATTGACCTTTTTAATTTATAATTTTTGTAATTTACTCTAATATTTTAGAAATGAATCATATGATGATATTTTTGTTCATTCTATTGCCTATTATTTATTTTAAATGTGATTCGTGTTCGTGAAAAGCGTTGAATAATTAGCTCGAAATGAATGATCAACCCAAAGTCTATCGACTTTTTGTACCAAACTCAAACTTAATACGAATTCAAAACCCAAATTAACTCGACCTGAAATGAACTCGACCTGAAATGAACCCGACCTGAAATGAACCCGACCTGAAGTCTACTTGAACCCAAATTAACCCGTCAATTAACCGTTTTGACCCGACCTGAAATGAACCCGGCCGGAAATGGACCCGACCTGAAATGAACCCGGCCTGAAATGGACCCGACCTGAAATGGACCCGACCTAAAATGAACCCGACCTTAAGCTGACCCGCACCCGACTCGAGTTGAGTCAAATCAAATCGACCTAAAAATAATCTATATCTGATTTGACCCGACCTACAAGACCCGACCTGAAACTCATCCGATTACCCGTTTTTACGTCCCTAGTTGTTGGGACTCTATTTCTAAGGTTCGTCTCTGCTGACCTTTTTCCTTCTCCAAAAAGGACTTAATTATATAATAGGTCTAATACACAGTTTACCATTTGAATTATAGTATTTCCCCCAACTTTGCACCTTAGTTTTTCTCCTTCCGTTTTATCCCTCAAAGTTAAGCTTTATTATAGGTTTTGTTCCCTTGAGCTAACAACCAGTAGAAAAAAATCCAGCCAACGAGAAATGTCACATGACATTTTTTACGATATATATACTAGAAACTTAGAAAAATTCATAATTTTTTTTTGAAAAAAATAAAAAATATATAAAATTATGAAATATAATATATATATATTTATTCTAAAAAATTATAAAAGTTCATTTTTTTAAATTCCATAAAAGTATAAATAAAAAACAACTAAAAAATATAAACATTTCAAATTATTTTAAAAATTAAAATTTAGTCAGAATTTATTTCATTTTTCGTTATTATATTTTGTGTCAAGTTATTAAATTTAAGGGTAAACAACATCACATAACACTCAACAATGACCGTTGATGCGAAAATGCCACCAAACTTTAAAAAAGTTCAAAACTAACACCGAACTTTAGTTTGTGACTAGAAAATATCACTTCACCGTTAACTCTCAACACCCATGTTATGTCAAAACAACGTCGTTTTGGTGTGGCTATTTTGAAGCCTAATTTAGCCCAAAACGACGTCGTTGTGTTGGAGGAAAAATATTAAAACCATGCGCTTAAAAGGGTTTAAACCCATGACCTTCAAATATAAGGGCTAAGCCTTAACCACTAAACCAACATAATATTATATATTATTTTATCAAAATATTATATATCTCAAACTACTTGGGATTAATTCAAATTATTTTATGAAATAAATAATACTATAAATGTTATTAATATGTAAAAATATAAAAAATATATAAAAATAATATATTTATATTATTAATAATATATAAAAAACCCTAAACTCTAAACTATTAACCCACAAACCCCATCCCTCAAACTTAAACCCTAAAATTTAGAGTTTAGGATTTAAGGTTTAAGATTTTTTATATATTAATGTTATGAATATTTTGAGTTTTCTAAATAATATATTTACATTTATATAATATATTTTTATTTAAATTATATAAACTTATCCATTTGGTTCAACCAAATTATTTTATGGAAAAAATAATACAATAAATAATATAAGATATTATATATATATATCAATAAAAATATATTATTTTTTATGGTTTTTTATACATTATTTATAATATAAATATATTATTTTAAAAAAAATATTCATTAAAATAATATATTTACTAAACTAAAATATTTATATTATAAATAATATATAAAAAACCCCAAACCCTAAACCTCAAACCATAAGGTTTATGATTTGAGGTCTGGGCTTTGTAGTTTAAGGTTTAAGATTTAGGGTTTAGAGTTTTTATATAATATTTATAATATAAATATATTATTTTTATAAATATTTTGAAATTTTTTAAAAATATTATATTTATATTATAAATATTATATAAAAATAAAAACAATACACTTTTATTTATATATATTGATATATATATATATATATATACAAATAATATATTTTATATTATTTATATATTAATATTATTTATAGTGTTATTTATTTCATAAAATAATTTGAATTAATCTCAAGTAGTTTGAGATATATAATATTTGTGGTAAAATATTATGTAATTTCAAGTTGGTTTAGTGGTTAAAGTTTAGCCTTTATATTTGAAAGTTTTTGGGTTCAAACCCCTCTAAGCTCATGGTTTTAATTATTTTTCCTCCAACAAAACGACGTCATTTTAGGCTAAATTATGCTTCAAAACAGACGCATCAAAACGACATCGTTTTTACCTAACGGGGGTGTTAAGAGTTAACGGCGGAGTGATATTTTCGAGTCACAAACTAATGTTTAGTGTTAGTTTTGAACTTTTTTAAAGTTCGGTGGCATTTTCGAGTCAACGGCTATAGTTGAATGATATGTGGTGTAGATTACCCTAAATTTAAACATTGTTGTTGATGATAAAAGTAGAATAGTGGTGGTCGTCGACATTTAGACGATTCACCCCTTATGATTTGAGTGGAGAGTTGCAATCAATATTGGTCGTGAAGAATACGTAAAAGAAAGAGAGAGAGAGATCTCGATATTCTGGTTTCACTAAGCCAGATTTCATCATGGGGGGATGATGGTCTTCCCTCAAATATATCGAGGGAGGTTTGACGAGCTTGTCAAGTATTTACTTTTTAGGATATCATGGATGCAATGGTATAACCATGGATGTCAATTTATAGGCTTAACTTGTAGATCAAAAAAACTTGACATCTATCTTATTAGGAGCACTTAGCTGTCAGTTTATACCTATTATGGGTATAGTCGAAAGGGGTGTTGGTGGAGAGGTATTTCTGGGGGATTTGGTAGGTGGAGATATATAATGTGGATGGATCATTACGAAGAAAAAAATAGGTATAACCCCAAAATTGAGAGAGTGTCAAAAAGTGGCATGAACCGACGATCTTGAAAAAGTGCATTGTGTTGAATGCGGAGATAACTTAACACTCTTGTAAAAAATCAATATGCTGGAGCGGAGATAACTCAACTCTCTTTTATTTGTGTTACATTTTATTTGTTAGGATGGGAATGCCACTAATCATCGCGACAAATATATTTCAAGGCTGGATATGCGAAGTATCTCAAAGTTCTTTTTACCAAATTTTGGTTAAGCGTACATGCGTAATACATTTAGGTATTTTGACACAAAATTCAATAGAATTAATGTGTTACCTTTTATGCAAAATGTGATTGTTTCAATACCCTTGAAGGTGAAAAATCGTAGTGTCGTAAGTTGCTCTAGTGATGTCGGCCTTTTAGGCATAATGCAATTGTCTCAAAGCTCTTTTAAGGCGGTGAATAATAGTACTATGTATTGAGAAGTGGTAGGTTCATTATGCTTGTATGATTAATCTTATGAAAAGGATGAATGCCCGACTTTTTAGGTTAATGACATGAAATATGTGTAAGCATTTTGTGGACGTATTTCAACGCCAGTGATTTGGCGGAGGGTTTTTCATTTTTTGAGGATCGTTTTGTGAACAACCAGTTGGTCAAGTCCTTAGATCAATGTTTTTATACAAGGTGCTCCTTGTGGAGCTTATAATTAGGGATGTAAAAACAGGTCAACAGTTGGGTTTCAGGTCGGGCTCAGTCAGGTCGGGTCAAATCGGTTACAGGTCATTTCAGGTCGTTTTTTATTTTGACTCGATTCAGTTCGGGTTCGGGTTCATTTCGGGTCGGGTTCATTTCAGGTCGGGTTCATTTCAGGCCGGGTTCAATTCAAGTCGGGTTCATTTCGGGTCGGATTCATTTCAGGTCGGTTCATTTCAGGTCGGGCCAAAACGGTTAATTGACAGGTTAATTTCGGTTCGAGTTGATTTCAGGTCGGTTTCGTTTCAGGTCGGGTTCATTTCAGTTCGGTTTCGTTTCAGGTCGGTTTCCTTTCAGGTCGGGTTCATTCGGGTTTAGGGTTTAGGGATTAAGATTTAACATACATAATATTAATACATTATACGTATATACATATATGAATTATGGTTTAGTGTTTTGAGGTTTTAGGGTTTAGGGTTTGGGGCTAGGGTTTAGGGTTTATACATTGGTACATATGTACATACATACTTACGTACATTACATATATGTTTATATGGTTTATGGTTTAGGATTTAGGGTTTAGGGATTAAGGATTGGGGTTTAGGGTTAAGGGTTTAGAGTTTCACGTTCCTACATACATACATTATACATACGTAGCACAAAAAGGAATTAAGGTTAGGGTTTATACATACATAAATACATTTTACATATATATATATATATAATATACTAATATATTATATATATCCTAAAATAAAACCCTAATCAAAACCTTGAACCCTAAACCAACAATGAAACCTAAACTCATAACCCTAATTCGAAACACTAAACTAAAACTCTAAAACCATAAAAAGAAACCTTAAACACTAGACCCATAAAAAGAAACCCTAAACCCATAACATGAAAACCTAAAATAAAGTCAATAAAAAGTAAACCCTTAATCCCTAAACATTAAACCCTAAAGGTAGGCTTAGTTCACTAATAATGAAACCTAAACCCTAATTCAAAACACTAAAGTAAAACAAAAATCCTAAATCCATAAAAAGAAACCCTAAACCCATAAAAAGAAAACCAAAAATAAAAGCAATTAAAAGTAAACCCTTAAACCCTAACAATAAACCCTAAAGGCGAGCTTTGTTCACTAATAATAAACTCAAAACCCTAAACCCTAATTCAAAACAATAAACTAAAATAAAAACCCCAAACTAATAAAAAGAAACCCTAAACCAATAAAAAGAAAACCTAAACTAAAACTAAAACAAATAAAATCAAAACCATAAATCTAAACACTAAGCCATGAACCCTAAGTCCTAAACTCTAAAGATAAGTTTAGTTCACTAAAAATAAAACCTTTATTTAAAACACTAACCCTAAACCTAAAAATTAAATACTAAACCCTAAAACCATAAACAATTAAAACAAAACCATAAACCATAAAACAAAACACCAAATAAAATCTATAAACCCTAAAACAAAACATGTTAACCATAAATTATAAATCATAAACCCTAGATTAAACCCTTAAACCCTAAAATGAAACCCTAAATCAAAACCTCAACTTTAAATCTAAAAATAAATCACTAAATTAAACCATAAACCCTAAAATTGAAACCCTAATCAAAACAAGAATACTTGAACATTACCCTAAACTCTAAAAATGATATATTTAAATTTAAACATTGAAAAGGAAAACACTAAATTAAACCCAAACCATAAACCTTAAAACTGGAACAATGACCAAATTGAAAATAAAACAAAATTGTCAGCTCAATTTCACAGAAAAAAAAGACCAAAAATGAAAGAACCTAAACAAAGGAGGACCTAAAGGGTGAATAGCCCTTACACCTAAAAGGGCGGGCAGATTCCCTGCTTTCAATCAAGCGGGAGCTTTAAAAAAAATTTAAAATTAAAATAAAATTATTAAAATATTTTATTAACCCTTAAAAGAGTCTTGCCGAAACCCTAGCCCCCATTTGAATTCATTTGCATCGTTTCATTCTGGCCGAAACCCTCTCCATTTGCTTTGTTATACTGACATGTGCTTTTTCCCTTATTTTAGAATTGCAGGATTTTCTCCCTGGAATCATCGACCAATTAGGTATTATACTCTTGGCTTTGTTATATTTTTGTTGTTTTTCTTTTCTTGATTGCAAATTAGGGTAGAATGTTGTCTCGTATCCTCAAACTTTGATTGTAACATTTGGTTTAACAGTTATCCATGGTATTTTAGGGCATGTCCCCCCACAGGTTGTAAATCTTTGTCCAAGAGTCTCTGCTCTAGGTGGTCTTTGCACGCGCCCATCATGTGTGCTCTTCTTGTGTTTTCTTTCTTTATTCTGTATACTGCAGTCATCGGGCCGACGAGGAAGAATGGAAGATTGGGAAGCTATGTTTTAGATGATTGTCATGGTTGGTTTGCCATTTGGAAGACAGAATTGATATGGGAATGGCGATTTCAGGTGATAAAATCTGGCAAAATTTTATTCATTTGTATTATTCATATGGTTGTTAATTATTATACAGAGTCTCTTTTTGTTGGAGTAGAAAAGCTTAAGATTTATGAGGCAGAGAAGAACACGTCTCATGGTTCGATGTCCAATAATAAAACTGTCTCGGTTCATTTCATTATTTATTACTGGTATAGAATTCTGAAAAGCCTTTGTATGCTTGGATATGGTGGTTTTTAATCTTGATTTCCCTGTTCTTTGTATGAGTGATATGGAAGGAGAAAAATGAACTCTAAGAGACTCATGCTTCCAATATCGTGCCAACAAGAGACACACACAAGGATATCAGTGGCTTTGATTGTAACATTTGGTTTGACAGTGGTCACTCTCTGTGATCAGATGTACTGTTGGCCATGCTTTTACAAGTGACTTCATCTAGATTTGGTGGTATAACAATGATAAATATCTTTAATTCTATGTTTGGGATGTTAGGGGAAATTGTCTATGTTCATATATCTAGGAGCTCAACCCCTGTAAAATGCTTACTTATTCTTACCAATCTAGTCGACAATCTCTTAGTAGAGTATCCAATTTTCTTTTTCATTGCATCATTTTGTCTTCTGTTGTTTTTAAAGCATTGAACTTGATCTTCGTATAGTAGTGAAAATCAATGAATAAAGTAAACACATTGATTGTTGCAAAGATTGTGATGGAACTCAATTTATATATTTATAAATATACCAACAGTATTATTTTCAAGATTTTTGGATTGAGCTGACAGTGATACTATGAAGTATAATTTTTAAAAAAATACATAAGGGAAGGTTTTTAATTTTTCTTAAAAAATAAATTACTTTATTCTAACAAATTTGTAAGTTTAACTTTGTATGTTTGCCTTATTTTATCCAAAGTTAAACACAAACATTATTGCTAAGTTAATTGAGTTATGTTAATTAACAATTTGGATTTGCTTTGTCTTATTTTGCATTAAACACACAATCCTATTAACCTAATTATTCAACATTTTTGATAAAGTTATTTAAGTTTTTATATATTCAATGTGTTAAGTATAAAGATTTAATCAACTTAAGTTATTTAAGTTTTTATAAAGTTATTTAATTTAAGTTAATTAAGTGTGTTAAGTTAATAAAAAAATTTAATCAACTTAAGTTAATTAAGTATAAAGATTTTTATTTAATTTATCTTTCAAGCTATCTTAAAATTAAAGTTAAGTTAATTAAAAAGACAATTTAATTTAATAATGTTTATTCATTTAACTTAAAATAAATGCAAGTTAATTAAAGTTATTTTAATCTTAAGTTAAGTTAAGTTAATATTATTTATTATTAACTTAACATTAATTTATTCATATTATTTATTATTAACTTAAAAGATTATTTTTATTATTTTTAATTAAAGATAATTTATTACCACTTGATATTTATTCATTCAATTTATCTTTTAATTAATGTTAAGTTAGTTAATTTATTAATACTTGACATTATTACTAAATATAAAAAATTAGTTATTATTTTTAATTGATTTTAAAATTTTAAATTCATTAAATATAACTTCTTCAAATGTCAGATAATTATCATTATCAGCAAATCAAATAACAATATCAGTTCAGGTCAATATCAGTTCAGGTCAATAACAGTTCAGGTCAATATCAGTTCAGGTCAAGAACAGTTCAGGTCAATATCAGTTCAGGTCAAGAACAGGTCGGGTTCAAAACAGGCCGGGTTCAAAACAGGTCGGTTTCAAAACAGGTCGGGTCCAAACAGGTCGGGTTAAATCGGTTATCTGGCAGGTCAGTCTCGGGTTCGGGTTCGTTTCGGTCGGGTGCAAGTCGGGTTCGGTTACTACAGTAACAGGTCGAATTCGGGTTCGTTTCGGTCGGGTGCAGGTCGGGTTCGGTTACTACAGTAACAGGTCGAATTCGGGTTCGGGTTCGTTTCGGTCGGGTGCAGGTCGGGTTCGGGTCATTGAATTCTCGGGTCAAACCAGGTTCTGACTCGATCGGATTTCAGGCAGGTTACCAGGTCGGATCAGTTTTTCACATCCCTACTTATAATTGAGGAGTAATTGTCAGTGGAGGTGTCGTTACGTTGTTCATTATGGAATATAGGTATCTAAAAGACTACAAGTACAATGGAGGTTCTCGAAACTCGATGTGATGTGTTTTTCTTGTGAAGCGAAGGCATCTTGAAACTGTCAACACGTGTGACCACTTCCTCGCCCTCCTCGATTCATATGTTGTGTATATGGGTGTTGATCAGACACATCATACCTTGAATTCTCACATTAGCAATAAGAAGTAGGTCATTCAAAGAATTAAATCCAACTTGTTGTGCCTCAACATCAACCAGAACTATAGTAACACCACCAATATTGAATGGTTTCATGACTACAAGTTATCAAAACCATAAACGGTTTATACTCAATAGGTAACCCGTTTAAAGTAGTAGCAATATGCCCAATTTTAGTAACAAGATTGTCACTGACAGCCATCAAGTCATATACCTCTTTTGATTTGAGATATATAAGACATCATACTCAAATCACCTTTACAAAAAGATCTCAACATATAGTACAAATTCATAACTATAATTGTTGATGTAATCGAGAATAACTTGTTCACCATCTTCCAAACAACTATATACACCTTGACACCAACAAACCGAGGTAGCAAATGCATATTGATTGTCAAAAAGAGCTACGAGGTGAGAGCGATGTCTTGAAAGATGTAAACCTCATAATCCTAATTTCAACTCCATCGCAATTATTAGAAACAAGTGAGGATGTTAGTGTGTAGGGTTTCGTGGGGATCTGCTCCACTTCGCTCCTAATTGGGCGGGGATGATTACAAGTTTCGTGGGTAATGGGGTGGAGATAGGGACAAAATTATACCCATTGTTGGTGGTGGTGCAGACATGACTAAGATCTTATACTCGCCACATCCTTTCTCGTCCCGCATAGTATACATAATAAGCATATTTAAAAAAAATTAATTTTGATAACACTCAACTCGCAATCAATGCTATTCTAAAAAAATGAGAGCACCACGGAACATATTTTCTCAATTCTTACCTAATTTTAGCACATTATCAGTCATTGCCGCTACAATGTCTATATTTTAACGTGTGTTTAAAATATATACCAATTAAAAGGGCGCGGCGGCTTATTATATTTTTAAATTGGTGACAATTGTGTTAAGAAATGAATATAGAAAAACAAATGGATTAACACTGAAAAGTACAAAATAATAAATGGAAAAAATTGGAATTGATGTTACTGCATTATGGTAAAATATAGTCGCCATAACAAACTATATAACTAAATATGAACCTAATTTATAATAAAAATAATTTTTAATTTTGCATAATATCATTTAATATAAAAGTTAAAATGATCTTATGTAATTATAAAAAATTATCTATCAAATTACTAAAAGAAGAATTATTTATCCAATTATCTCTATTTAATTACAAAAAAAATTATCGTTCTAATTTCATACAAGTTACAAACAAATTATCTCTCTAATCATCAATCTATCTGTACAAAATCTGAATAAATAGCTAAAAAAATAAGTTTTAAAGAAAAAAACTAACCTTAAATCGCGTCTTCTTTTTGATCGATCAATACCACAAAATACTTTTTTAACTGATTTCAGTAACAAGATGAAATCGTGGTCGAGTTGAAAGCAAATGCAAGCCAATTCCCTTTGTTGACAATATGTGCAAATTTGTTTAGTTTAAGGCCTCGTGATAGCATCAATTACCTATATATACATATGTTTTGTTGGAATAGTTTGTAGTAGGATCATCAAAATAACAAACTTTTATAATATTACAACAAATATTACCGTTAATATAAGTAAACACACAATTATTTAAAATTTTAATGGATATTTTTTTAATAGAATTTAATGGAGATTTTATATTGTTTTTCAATTCATATTGCAGAATTTTGGAATACATTTAGGAGGTTTTGTGGTATGTGTTTCCTGTTATAACAAATTGATTAGATAAAGTTGTTATTATTTTATAATAAATATTATCATTAAAACCTAGTCACATTCAGTCATTTAAAAAATTAATTGATATTTTACAATTAAAATTAAAATATTAAATTTAATTACAATTTGAATTTGATATAATATCCAAACATGCTCAAACATTTTTCAGATTCAAAACCAAATTATAATATTTAACTTTTTTATTTAGAAAATTTTACAATGTGCAACGAATACCGCTGAACACCACTAATGATGAACACTGTTGAACACCAGTAAATTAATTAATAAAGATTTAAAATTTTAAGGACCCATCAAATAATTAATAATTACTTTAAAAAATTCAATTAAATTATTTTTTTATATATTAAAATTTTATTTTTTTTAAATAAGGGTAAACTATATATTTAGTACCTCACCTATTTCCATATTTCTATTGAACCCTCATTATTTAAATATTCTTTCAATTTGACCCTATTCTTTATAAAAAAAATAATTTAACCTTAACACTTAACCTAAAACCCTAAACTATTAAACCATAAACCCTTAAAGTCTTAAACCTTTACCATGAACCATATACCCTTAAAAATCTAATGTACCAACACCCACAAAAAAGGTAGTCGGAGCTGAAGTGACACCACCAAAAAGAAGCAGCAGCTAAAGTGCAACACCCAAAACCAACACATTCTTACCCATTACCCATTGCCATTTTTCAGTCAAGCTATTAGATATGAAAAAAGATTCAAGCTTTACACATTGAGAAGAAATGCAAAACCCTATTTGGAATCCGAGTCTTTTTCAGAAAAGTGAGTGAACAGTGGGAGCTTAAGTAAAACAGTGTGTTTTTTAACAAAAAAAAAGATGATTCTTTTTCTTGGTGTTTTTTGAGAGGGTGAGAGTGAAGAATGGTGTGGTATGTAGAAGGAGAGAAAAAGGAAAGAGACAAAAAAAAAAAGAAAAAAAATAATCATGAAAATTAATAATAAAGCAAATGAACCAAAGGGGTCTCGCTCTGACTGTGAACAAGAGAGAGGGGAAATCAATATGACGTGGTTATATATGGTTTAGGAAATATCTTTAGGAGTTTAAGGGTTTATGGTTTAATAGTTTAGGGTGTTAGGTTGAGGGTTAAGGGTTAAATTATTATTTTTTATAAAGAATAGGATCAAATTAAAATAATATTTAAATAATGAGGGTTTAATAGAAATACGAAAATATGTGAGGTACTAAATATATAGTTTACCTTTATTAAAAAAAATAAAATTTTAATATATATAAAAAATAATTTAATTAAAATTTTTAAAGTAATTATTAATTATTTGATGGGTCCTTGAAATTTTAAATCTTTATTAATTAATTTAACGGTGTTCAGCAGTGTTTATCATTAATAGTGTTCAACGGTGTTCATCGCACGTGGTAGACTCATCCTTTTTATTTACAAAGAAACTTAAAGTAATAAACTAAAAAGAAACGTACAAATGGCTCCCACTTATAATATTTAATTTAATTATTTAATTTTATATTATATAAATTTAATCCATTTTTTAAATTAATTAATTCATGAATTTAAAAAAATGCACATTGCACGATCTAAGAAATGTGCATGTGCTTCAGTTTTACCCGCCAACATTTTCACATAAAATGTAAAAAATTACTTTTTAATGTTATTTTAGAGTTTTGGCTCCAACACAATTCTTTTTATTTGGTTTTATTTTATTAAAATTTTTCTTTCACTTTTGAAGAAGTTTAGTAAAATTGTTCTATCTATTTTGATTTCTTTAAAAATTTCAAGGAACAACTCTCTGCCAGGTATGTATTTTTCTGAGAATAAAGGGATTAAATTTTTGGTTTCTTCAATAGTTTTTCATATTATCTATGAACTGAAACATGCTTTTGAATATATGAATTGTGTGTCTATAATAATTTGTGACAACTTTATGAACAACTGTCACAAATACAACAGTGACGGAGTTATTAGTGACGATAGGTGACGACCTGAAAATTTGTCACTATGCACTTTAGTGTCAAAATTGAATGCTTTTAGTGACTATTTACACTGTCACTAAAGGTGTTTTTTCATGTAGTGTCTCTCTCCTTTTCCAGCTAGCTTAACATTTTCTAGTAACCAGTAGCATTCAAGTCCAAGTCACGATTTTTTGTTTCTAGCTCGGTAATCCTCTTTTACGGCTCAAAATTTTCAGCCTCACACTCACGGCGTACTATTTTGGATTTAGACGAAGTTACCTTTAAATGCTTCTCAACTAATAGAACATTCTCTTGTTCAGGTAAAGGGATATTATCATACCCATGTCTAGTCCTTCAAGCCTCTTAATCTAGAGTGAACATGGGTCGAGATGTTTCTATTTTCATTCGACAGGGTTGGGTCCAAGCCTTTAGAATTTTTTTACTCTTGTTTAGAAGTCAACTTTGTAAGAGAAGTCAGCCAGAGCTAAACTGGTAGTTACTAGGACAAATTGCAGCGATCCATATTGTCGTTGAACCTTTAAAGGGATGTAATCAATATCACCCTAAATCATAGACAAAGACACCCAATCGTATTCATTACACCTGTATAATTTGTCTAAGCGAGGTAGCCAAGGAACATACCATTTAATATCTTCATCTCTGAGATTATGAAGAATCGTGATCCACTTTTCTTTTGTAAAGCTAGGCAATTTCTTTTCCAAGAACTCTTTCAATGGTGAATATTTATCTATGAGCACATGAAGAATGGACTTGGACTTCTTTCTATAGTAACTGTGAAGCCATACTGTGAGTAGTTGAGCACAACTAATAAAGTGCCCTCCTCCCCTTTTCGACAAGCACTCAAGGATCTAAAAGTCTCCTCTAAAATGATTGGTGCTGGATTAACTTTCATCAGCTGGCCAAACAAATCAACAACATCCACCTCAATGTAGAAAAGAGATTTTTGAAAGATCACTAGCCCATAAATAACAACAATAAGAAAGTCTAAACTCTTATATGGACCCGGTTGAGACCAAAATAAACCACAAGGTTATTCCATGTGATGCCCTCACCAGTACCTTTTTTGTATTTGTTTTCTAGCCATGATAAACCCATACTAGTGAGCTTCATCATCTTGTCAATGAATTGGTCTGCCTCATGAGGCTTCGTATACACTTAATTAAACTTGACCTCATTCAGATGAAGGAAAACAATGTACTTGTAACACCACGATCCCGATCCAAATCCATAGTATTATAGTCGAGTCACCCAAAAATTTGACCCAAAAAAGCTATGTATTTAGCCTTTATTCAGTACATTATATCATCCAATACTTCATATAGTTAAAAAAAGGGTAAACTACCCTAGTGACCACCAAACTATTAGGGCGTACCTATTTTGACCACCAAACTATCGAACTCGTAAATCATACCACTAAACTTATTAAATCAACCTATTTTGACCATCGCCGTTAAAAAGCTAACGGAAATGTGACGTGGCCGTTAACGGAAATTCGTAAAATTACACATTTAGTCCATGTTATTAACTTATTAAATCAATTTGATCCTAATTTTATTTTAATTAAATAAAATTAATCAACCAATCAAATGATGACACGTGTCATCGCCCAATTTGATTAATTTACTCAAATTTTAATTTATTTTATTTAATATATTTTTCATTTCAATCAAGTGGTGACACATGTCATCACATGATTAAAGGAAAATTTAAAGAACCAAAGTGGCATTAGGGTGGTTTGAACCTGGGTCAAAACGGATGAATTACAACATCTTTACCATTGATCCAAGATAACTATTAATGATATAATTTGCACACTTTGATATACATACCTTATACTGCAGTAAATGTTAAAAGAAAATTAAAGGAAAATGGCATTAGAGTGGTTTGAACCTAGGACAAAGAGGATAAATTCCCACATCTTTACCACTGAACCAAACCACTCTTAATAATTTAAATTGCACACTTTTATATACATATCTTATACTGCAGTACATTTAGGGGAAAAAAGTAAAAATGGTTGAAAGGGGACTCGAACTTAAATCACTTGGGATGTGTATAATCACACAAACATTTGATTTAATTTAAGTCTGAAAATTATTAAATATTCGATTTTAAAAAAAAGAAATTCAATTTAAAATATTCGAACATTTTTTCTTTTTTATATTTAAATTAAAGCGAATATTTATTAAGATATTAAATATTTGATTTAAAAGAAAAGAAATTTGATTTAAAAAGTATTCAAATATTTAAAATATTCGAATATTTAAAGTATTTTAAATTCAATTTAAAAAATCAAATACTTCTTTAAATAAAATTTCTTTTCCTCTAAATCAAATATTTTTTAAAATCGAATATTTAACATTTTAATAAATATTCACTTTAATTTAAATATGAAAAAGAAATAAATATTCGAATATTGTAAATAGAATTTTTTTTCTTTAATCAAATATTTAATAATTTTTAGTTTAAATTAAATCGAATATTTGTGTGATTATACACATCCCAAGTGATCTAAGTTCAAGTCCCCTTTCAACCATTTTTACTTCTTTTTTCTCTAAATTTACTGCAGTATAAGATATGTGTATAAAAGTGTGCAATTTATATCACTAAGAGCAGCTTGGTTTGGTGTTAAAGTTGTGGGATTTTATCCTCTTGGTCTTAGGTTCAAATCACTCTAATGCCATTTTTCATTCTTTTTTAATTTTCCTTTAACATTTACTGCAGTATAAGATATGTATATCAAAGTGTACAAATTATATCACTAACATCTAGCTTGACTTAGTGGTAAAGACACTAGAATTTATCCCCTTGGTCCCAAGTTTGAACAACCCTAATGTGTCACTCTTGATTCTTCTTTAAAATTTCCTTTAACCAGGTGGTGACACGTGTCACCACCTGATTGGAGGGAAAAATATGTTAAATATTAAATAAATAAATAAAATAAATTAAAATTTGTGTAAATTAATCCAATTGGGTGATGACACGTGTCATCATCTGATAGGTTTGATTAATTTTATTTAATTAAAATAAAATTAAGATCAAATTGATTTAATAAGTAAATAACATGGACTAAATGTGTAATTTTATGAATTTCCATTAACGGCCACGTCACCCTTTCGTTAGTTTTTTAACGTCGATGGTAAAAATAGGTTGATTTAATAACTTTGGTGGTCTGATTGACGAGTTTTATAGTTCGGTGGTCAAAAAAGGTACGCTCTAATAGTTCGGTGGTCACAAGGGTAGTTTACCCTTGAATAAACAACATAAATCAATTTACATAATAAGAGCTTCAAGTTTATACATTGTATATCAAAATAATATTTTAAATAGAGTTACAGACTCGTCCACGTAAGGTCATATGGACACTCAACTTGCTAAATATAACTATCGTACGTTGGATATCACCGTTTGATGGAATCCCAAACTCATAATGCTCCTTAAGCTCCCGATCGATCTACCAACCTACTCACGGAAACAACGATTCTGAGTGCTGAGCTTACAAAGCTCAGTAGTACACATATACTCTATTGTACTTCATGCTAATCATAAATATAAGCATGCAAGCTAGTACGAGCAATAAGGCAAGAATAATAACATGTGGTGCTACTACTAGTCACCTAAACGCATGCTTACATGATGCAAATCATCATACATGGCACACAAGGCCCAACCATACCCGAGATCACATCATATCATCTAGGCAAAGCACACAAACCATACAACAACAAACTTGGACTAAGGCCCGATGTCACACAACCTCGGGAATGTACACTCTGGGTGAGACTGGGTAACACAACATCAGAACATACACCTTGGGTGAGACCGGGTTACACAACATTGAAACATACACCCATACTCGGAATCCCCACTCGAGTATCTTTGAATGAGGCCTAGCTCACTCAACATCGATAACCTTCATTCGGTATCTCTAACCATGGTATTGCAACACTCTCTCTCTCTCTCTCTGGGTATTCGGATCCCACCAATCAATGACTCTACCAAGTAAATGCCTACTCGACATACAAGCAACGCGATCCCATGGATCTCCCTATTGGTTCTAATCGCCTTATCATCATTAACTTTTACATTACCGAGTAGTTAATATTACGGAGGAGTACGTAATTGTTCTAATTAATCCATGTTATTCCCTTAATTAAGGCATTAACCGAGTTATTAATCTTACACGTCAATTCCCATTTTAATTAGCATTAATTCTTACACGTGTACCGATACTAAAATTACTTACTAGAAATCTTAAATTTCCCCAAGTACCGATACGGGCCGACCTATACTGATACGGTGTTGAATAGTGTACCAGTACAGCCGAAGCCTGTACTGATACCCTATTCACTAGCTTATAACATCTTAGCATAGCACAAAATTTCAAAGCCTTACTCGATCCTTAATGCTTATGAAAGTCATTAGTGTTTGTTTACTAACACATTTAATCATTTAATATCAATTACCGAATTTAAGATCATTTGATCGAATAATTCTCAATATTTATTCCTTAGGTATAATTTGCATCAAACATGCAAATTTATACTACTAGCACGCAAGAATCAAAACCCATAAAATAATCAGTCATCAAGTATTTATATGAATATCTGAACAATCAATCATCAAGCAATTGATGTCTGCTGGAGATGTTACCTTTCCGCTCGCATCGATCACATGCATTGGCAAAATTATTGGCATCCTTGAAGAGCGTAGGCTAAAAGAATCCTGACTGCAACACTTTGGTCGCGGTTCTCATTCCAGCAAAGTGGCCTCCATACGATGTTGCGTGGCATATTTGCAATATGTTGTGTTGTTCATCTTCTGGCACACACCGACGTATCACTAGACCAACACACTGCTTAAACAAAATTGGCTCGTCCCAATAATATTGCCGAACATCTCGCATAAAATCTTTTCCTGGCATAACTTGCCAAATCTAGTGGCAAAATATTGCTCACCTGGTAGTTGACTATATCAGCGTACCTTGGCATAGAATCGACTGCAAGTAAATACTCATCGGGGAATTCATCCCTTATGGCAGTGGTCTTGCCATCCTTAAGGTGATGCTCTAGTCGTGATAGGTGATCAGTCTAGGCTTGGCATCCTTCTTTGCCAAGAGATATTTCAATGCCGAATGGTCTGTGTACACCACAACTTTGTTACCTACCAAATAACATCTGAACTTATCAAATGCAAAGACAACAACGAGAAACACTTTCTCGGTTGTGGTGTAGTTTAGTTGGGCTTCATTTAACATATGGCTGGCATAATAGATGGTATGGAAAATTTTGCCATGCCTCTGTCCCAACACAGCTCTAACGACATAATCGCTGGCATCGCTGATGGGTGTCGAATTCAACAAAAAATAATACCTACCTGTTCTTTGGATTTGTAGTAGCGGCAAGTAGGGTCGATCCCACAGAGAGCGGTTAAGAAATTAAATTCACAAGCGAATGCAATAAAAGTAAAAGGGGGGTTTTGGATTTGATTTGGAGAAAGCAATTGTAATAAGGAAGAACTCAATATAAATTGGAACTTTAGTCAAGTTAGAACTCGGAATATTAAATCAAGAACTTAGATCATAGATTTCACAAAAGATAAATCAACACCAATCTCAAATAGCTTGGTTTTAAGTTAGATAATAATCCACAAATAACTTAAATCTCTTCTTTGATAGAAAGTGTAACACCCCAATTTTGGGCTTAGAAGTTTTGGGTTTGGACCGGATCGGTCGGGTTGCGGTTCGAATATAAAAGGGTGATTTTAGGAAAGCCTAGTTCGGGATGCGTTAAAAATATGGAAAAATATCTTAAAATCCTCTTTTATTAAATATAAGAGAGTGGTGAAATCAATTTTACAAAATGGGGTTTCGAAATGTGACATTTCAAGTTAGTGACTAAAATGTAATTTTTGAAAAGTTGGTGACTGTTTTAAAAGGATTGAAACTTTGAATCTTTAAGGAGCTAATTTACCCAAGAAGAGTTTTCTCCAGATTTTTCTTAATATTAAAGATTTATTTAATGATTTTTAATTAAAGGAAAAAGGAGGGAAAAGATATTTTGTTGTCATAACTAACTTTTCTCAAAATTTTCCATTTTTTTTCTCTCAACTTTTCTCTCAGCCCAAACACTTTTCCCCAGCCAATTTTCCTCTGATTTTAACATCTAAAGATGAGATTTCAATCTTCAATTGATCTCTAATCATTTCTACATCAAAACCTTAGCATTTGCTTATTGAATTTTCAAGGATCTTGATTTCAAACAAGGAGAAACTCACATTTAGAGGTATGAACGTCCTTCTCCTCTAAATACTCAGTTCTTTACTGAAATTCCCAAGTTCTCAATCCTTGATTTGTGTTTTATTAAAGGTTTTGGTGATATGATCTTGAAATTGGCTTAAAATGCAAGTTTTGGATTTAATTTTGACTAAATTCGTACTAAATGATTGGGCTCTGTTTTGAGATGTTTTCTTGATGTATTTTGGATGTATAATTGATGAGAAATTGAGGTTTAATCAATGCAATCCCGAATAGGTTGATTTTCCTAAGTTTTGCTTGTGTTAGTGGTGGTTTTTGGGGTGATCTTGATGTTCTGTTATAGCTGGAGGTATAAGGATGTGTTTAGATCCTTTTTGGATGTTATTTGATGTATAAGAATGTTTGGAGTTGATGGATCTTGGCTGGGTAATGTTGTAGAGGTGTTTGGGTGTGATTTCGGTTGTGTTTGGTAGCCGAAATGTGAGTGTTGAGGAGAGCAGCGAGTTTAGATGTCTTGGTTGAAGATATTAATGCATGATGATGCATTAATCCTCTGCTTTGATGTGTTTAAAACAGGGAAGACATCTTTGGATCCTTGTGGTGTTGATCCGGAAGCTTGATTGGTGTTTCGGCAAGCTTGCGAAACGGAATCGGTGAGTGGAATTTGGTTTTCAGCTTTGAAACCAATATTTTGGAGGTTTTGGGAGCTTAGTTTAAGTCTAAACAACTTAGCTAAGCTCAAGAGTAAGTTTTCGGAAAAACTCTCTTGTTGATGAGCCATGTGTTGGTTGAATGCAAAGTGATTCGTTTGCATGTTTAAATTCTGTTTTTGAAAGCATATTTTAGCATGTTTATTGCTGGTTTTATAAGCCATGTGTTGAAGGATGCTCAAGGTAAGAGATCCTTGTTTTGTACATTGATAAATGTGGTTTTAATGCATAGTGATGCATGATGATTAATGGCTTTGTTAAATGCTTAAAAACAGTGGATTATTGTTGTTAAATGATGTATATTGGCAAGTGATGTCTTGGTTTAAAAGTACTTGAATCGGATATAGTTAGCCGGCTATAGGATTGGGTGCACCGTGAATAAAGTCGCCTTGGATGTTGAGGGGTTGTGATTGTACCGTAGACTCCATCCAAGTACACTAACGAGATGGTTAAGAACACCATGGTGGTTAAAAGTCCATGGGTGGGTCTTGTGTTAAGGTCACAATGGTGGTTTAAAGTCCATGTGTGGACCTTGTGTATTGTAAGATCACAATGGTGGTTAAAAGTCCATGTGTGGATCTTGTGTTGTATGTCCCGTGATCTCGTTAGTGATGTTATACAACTACCAATGAGTGATGTGGAGGGGTTGTGATTGTACCATAGTCTCCATCACGGGTGTTGAGGGGTTGTGATTGTACCATGCTCCACCTCGATATTGGTAGTGTGTATGAAGCGTGTGGGACAACGCTTGTAATCCGCGTATCCGATTGTTGATTGTGTTTGAATTGGAAAATGGTTGTGATTATCACTTGTAAGCCAATATGACATGTTGATGATTTGAAGCATGAAATGCTTGGTTTATATGCATATGTGCATGATTAAATGATGTTTGAATCAAAGGCTTTGAAAGGTGTTTCTACTAATGCATTGTTGTGATGTTTTAAAATGAGCATTCCTCACTAAGCTATAAGCTTACGCCCTCTCTCTTTCTTAAACCAATAATGCAGAGCATTGAAGTGCTTAAAGGGGCAGCAAGGTGGTCAAGAATCTAAGTGGAAGATTAAGCTCATGTATGGTGACTATTTCCATAACTTGTTTAGCTTTTGGCATTTGGCAATGGGGACCTAATTTGTGTTTTGGGAGATGTTTTGGACTCCCTAAGTTGGTTTTATGCTTTTGATAATGATGGAACATGTAAATGGCCTCTTGGTATTCGGTTTTGGTGGATTGATGTTTGCATGATTTCTAATATAGGATGTATGCCTATAGAATTGGGTTTTTCCTTAATTGATGCCATGATTGAGATTGGATGATGCTGCTATGTTCCTTAAGTATATATTGACTTGCTGGTATGATTTGAGGGTAATTGGAATGTGTTTGATTGGTTGAAAGTGATTTAAACCAGAAAAAAAATCTGCAATCTGGGCAGCCTGTTTCGGAACAGGTGCTACCGTTTCGGAACAGAGGGCCTGAAATGGCCTAGGCGTTTCGAAACGGGTAGAGCCGTTCCGGAACAGATTTGCCACTGCCAAGCCTTGTTCCGCAACGAGTTTCGGAACAGTCCCGCGTTTCGGAACGGTTCAGTCCTGTTCCGGAACACGCGACCGTTGGGCACTGAAATTGATGGTTATATGTTTTGAAATCTTTGCGTTTTGGTCCTTAACCTTGTTTATGCAATTGGATGTGTTTGAGATGCCCGTTTGAGTTGAAACTTGGCAGAGAAGCATGAAACATGATTAATTTCATATTGGTAACTTAAAAACTGGTTAAGTCCTCATAATTTTCAGATTTTGCATTTTGGTCCCTAAACTTGTATATTGTGCAATTGAGTCCCAAAATGTTTTCCGTTCGCTGTGATTTTTGAGCATGATGATTTTATGATCATAACTAAGGTTAATAAGCATTTAGATAAGATTAAAAAGAAAAAAAGGGTCGTTAATCAAGGTTGACTTTCGGGTTGACTTTGGTTTTCCTCGTGTAATCTTCGTAGTTCGGGTCAACCGTCTAGGCCGGGCTAAGGGGGTTACAGAAAGCAATTTAATAACCCATAAATGACTTAAAATTCATTGGATAACCCACTAAGAATTACAACGTATCAAATAGCATTAAGAACCATAGATACCAAAACACATATTCTTACTAAGCACTAACCCGTTAACTTATTAAGAACATGAATTCATACCTTTGGAAATCTAACCCAAATTTCCTTACCACATGCGTCAATAACCCATGACTTGGTTGCATGCATACGTGTAACCCAACATACACATGATGATGAAGCACAAAAGATATGAAGATACTTGAATAAGGATGAAGATAATTTAGAAACAAGAAATCTCACTAAAAACATGAAATAATATCCTTGTAACTACACTTGACTAGAAAATAGGGGTTTAGCCACTCATGGCGGTCGACGGCTACAAGAAAAAGGGGAGAGGATTTTCAGCTACTTTAGGATTTCTTGGATATCCTTTCCTTCACCCTTATGATCTCTATTTATAGGGAAAAATAAGGGGAAAACTTTACATTAAATGCAATAACCCTAGATTACTCTAATTATGGTAAAAGTAGAAGTCCTTCTTGTAGTAGGATTGCTTGTCCTCAAAGTAAAAAAGTTTGTGACGCGTCGTGGTCACGCCTTATTTTGCGACTGCTACTGGTTTTGCGTGAAGGATTTTCCATAAATGCTAAAAAGGTGCTAAAACTCGTCTTCTATGTATAAAATGTCATTAAGGCAAGCAAAACCAAATAAGAATCGAATCATGGATTTTAAGATAAATTAATGTGCTAAAACATAGGATTTAATATTGAAAAACATGCAAAATAATGACTTATCATATACCCACACTTAGATTATGCTTGTCCTCAAGCATATTGAATTTCAAGATCTAGGGTCCATTTGGTAACGAAGAGAGGATAAAAGAAGTAATAAATCATGATTGCAAATTAGCGCAAGCAAATAATATCCCAATTAATTATCATGAAGTCAAGGATGGAATAAAATCAAAGACCCTCTCAAAGGATTCACTCCATATCGCTCAAAGTGTTTAGGGGACAACAACACTCAAGTCAAAGTATGAAAAGATACTTACCATAGACTTGGAAATATATCACATCTCCACCACTTAGCTAGGATGAATCACAAGATCTAAAGGTCTTTAGATGGGTTGTAACGAGGCTTAGGATAAGATATGATGAGAAGGACTTTTGGGCTCTTTGAATCGAAGAACTTTTAACTCCTTTTTCTTTTTTGTATCAAGCTTTTGCACAATTTAATTTTGGGAGAAACAAGGATTCAATCTTTTTCACACTTTTTGTCTTTTCTTTTATTTTTTGAATTTTCTTTTTGAACAAACAAGATAATTTTTTCTTTGATTTTTATTTTCCTTGTTTCTAAGATTTTCTCCCTTTTCTTTTTCTTTTTGCTTGATTTTTCTCTTGTTCAAGTAAAGTGTGTAGTTCTCCAAATTCAAGGTGCAAATTGGGGGGAAATCAACAAAAAGGAATTAGGCTTGTAATGTGGTTAATTTCCAAACAAAAGGCTTAGGCTCAAAAGTGGTTTTCTAATGGTCATAATTACCAAAGTAGGCCTTTTGGCTCAAGGTTCATACCTAAGTGCCTTAATCATCTCAAGTAATTTAATCCTACAATGTGGTCTCGACATGCATAACATCGCAAGTTCTAGAAGAAATCCAATCATGCTTGACAACCACTCAATGAAGAAAAACATAAAGCACAAAAGATATATGCTTGTTAAGGCTCAAATCTCACAAAGTGGTTTGTTGTGTCCAATTTTATCCATCAGACAATCTAATCAATTAATATGAGAAACGATTTGTAAGTCTAACAATTTCTAATCAATCCTATTTTACTTCCCATATCAATTTCATCTTTACCTAGGGATCCAATTTTCTCAAAAATATCAACATGTCAAGATCAAGAAAATTTTTCATGTGAAAGTAATAATTGAAGTCATCAAGATGCATGTAATTTCACACAGTATATCCCAAGTTAAGAAAATCAAATTAACCCCCCCCACAGTTAAACCTAACATTGTCCCCAATGTTATTTAACTTATATGCAGAAAATTAAAAAAAACAAGTAAAAGGATAAGGGAGAAGAGTGCTCCCTCATACAACATGTGCCGATTTAAGGGGTGTAGGGGTGTGGTGGGTTGAACTTTGCGTGCTCGAAGAATGCCCTTTGGTTCACCTCTACTCTTAGTATTTGATACTCCAAGCGAGTAAGACATTGCTCGGTGGTCATGGTTTGCGAAGAGGAGGCTTCTTCCGTGGTTCCACAAGGTGACCTCATGACTAGATTCCCGCTTGCATCTGTATCGAGTATCTTCATGGGTTTTCAAGCAAGAGATGTTGATTGGTTCCATTTGTCTTAAAACCTGCAAGTTAGTATTTGCGGCAAGAAAGCTGTATTTAAAAGCTAAATGACAAATATAAGAACAAAGGATCAAGGGTTTACTCTCCTGATTTTCTACGGCGGCAAGTTGTTGTGCAAACCAATAGCCGATGTTTACTTTTCTTCCTTTTATCATGCACCAAAGGAAGAAAAATTCAGCTTTGTTCAATGTGCTTGCCGAGTGTACTCTACCGGAGAAAGAATATGCTAGGAATCGATGGATGTTTTTAAGCGCCAGATCTTTGAGTTCATGGTCTTTTCGAGTGGCTTGGATTGTACCTCGAGGTACTTGTCGACCATTCTTTGAAGATGGTTGTGGGTTTAAAATTTGCACTGTAGTCACACAAGCTCGATGCATAGTTATTAGATAGTGCATAATCGTTAGTAATAAAGCCCATGTCAAGATTAAACTTCGTAATAGATAAAGAAAATTGTTTGTTCATCAAACAGAATTTAATAACATTATGAGCATCAAAATCAACATCTCCTTTATCTTCAAACTCAAAGGTAGCATAAAATTCCCACAACAATTCGACATAAACCAGAAAGCTAATAGTCATGTAGTTCACCCAACCAGTTGCATGAAAGTAATTTCTTACTTTCTCTAATAATCCAAGAGTAGAAAGAGTTTCAAGATGAATGTACTTACAACCTTGGATTGTTCTCCTTTGTATGTCGACTAACCTTTTCTTGTGTTTTGAAGAGGTGAAGGTGAGGTTGTCGGCATTGGGGTATTCGGTTGGAGGAGGCGGCACACAACGACAGTTGCGGGTGCAAGAGGAGGAGGTGCGAACCGGCGGATGCTCGGGCGGTTCTTCGACCGGCGACGGTGGCAGCTGTTGGTGGAGGATTCTTCCTACATCCCTCCTTGCTTGACTGTTTTTTTCTTGGCATGTTTCAATGGTTTCTTGGAGAGAACTTCTTTGGTGTTTTGAAAAACTTTTAAGAAAAGAGAAATAGAAAACCTATTTCTTGTAGGTCAAGAACTAGGGTGGATATGTGAAAGATGATATAGGATGAAAGTGGATGGGAGTTTCTCTTTTAAAAAGATTCTCAAATTCTCGGAAAAGAAGAAAGGTAAAAGATGGAAAGTTTTGATTGGATTGAAAGACTTAAAGTAGATATGCTTTTAAGAAAAGTAAATCTTTCCCTCCATAAATCCCAAGATTTTCAAAATATTCCTTGTGAAAGGAAGTGCCAATTTTTTTATACCTTTTTTAACTTTCTCACTAGTGGTAAAATTTCCCTCAAGAAATTTTCATGAAATTTCCGAACCGTGAGCACGGCTTATTTTCAGAGTGTTTCTGCATAGAGTTTTTTCTTAAGGCGTGACCACGTCTTATTTCCTGAGTACTACCCATGTACCTAAAAACAAAGAAAAACATAAAAATCATTAAAAAATTATTGATGAAAATAAAACAAGATGAAATAAACTAAAATAAACTAAGAATAAAATCATGGGTTGCCTCCCAAGAAGAATTTTTCTTTAACATCTTTGGCTAGACGTAACTCCCTCTATTTCTCATATTGTGACGAGAATATGTTCGTCAGGAGGTTTATCCTTGATGGGCTTGAACACTTTTGCTTTCCATGGTTGGTGCGTTAGAGGCTTATCAGAAGGCTGGGCATGTTGGTGCGTTAGAGGCTTGTCGGGAGGCTTGACAATGATTGGATTGATTCCTGGATCCCAGTTGATGTTCGCCACTATGGCTGGATCAGCTCCCATCTTCTGTAGGTTTGGGTCATCCCATAGGTACGCTTTAACCCCCTAAACCCGGCCTAGAAGAAAAAACCGAATTTAGGAAGTTACGATTAAAAATTTAACCCTTAAGAAAACCAATTTTAAAAAGATATACTTTAAATTAAAATAAAATAACATAAATTTAATAATAAATAAAAATATAAATATCATAATAGATATTCGAATGATTATATTAAATCTCTGAATTAAAATAACAGTAGATGAATGCTAAAAATAATCTCAAAATTTAAATAGTCTAAAATTACATCCATGTCCTAAAATAATAAATATAAATCTGATTAAAATAAAATAATTTCGTACTGAATAATAAAATAACCGGATAAAATTTGAGATCCTCCAAGTACCACGTCGCCTAAAGCCCAAAGATAGTAAGCTAAAGAGCTAAGTGTGTCTCTAATGTGCAAGAAAATCCATAATCATAAACATAGTATTATTTTCTTAAAAATCATTAAAGCACAACACATAAATCACAAGCGCAATGCAATGCACCCAACTACGTCTGCCAAAAAAATGAGGAAGGTTCCCATAACCTCCTCCCTACGTCCACCAATCCGAAGTGGAATTCAGCCCGAAGGGTGAAACCACTGAACTTCCTCCTTACAAACCCCAACCCATTCTCATACACATATGATGTTTAAAATTCAAGTTTCATAAAAACCAATTCCGTAAATCTGATATTCCATAAACATAATTCAATAATTATAGTCCATAAATCCATAAATCATAGTTCCATACAAAACAAAATCTGAAATCGTATGCATATGATGTCAACCATACAAGTCATAATACATATAAATAATCATAGAAGAGGCAGAACACCAACACATAGAAAAATAGTATATAATTTAATTATAGCACCGGAAGAAAACACACCTTAAGCAACAATAGCTCTAACGTCGGGACGAACGCCTCTCACGTTCGGATCTAGTTGATTCGGAACCTATGATATAAAATTATACAACAAAATCTAACACTATGCCACCAATTAACACTAGTACTAATCTAAAAGAATACTCAAATGTAGTCCTTGTGGTATGTGCACGGTTAGATCGAACAGGTGAAGGAGGTGTTAACTCGTCTTCCTCAAAATCGATGTCGTCTAAAACACATATGTAAACTGTATCATATCTCATATCCAAATCCTTCAAAAATTAAGGTTGTACGATGCTAGAAACTCACCAAAGTTCGATCGAAATAAAGAGCATAGAAAAAAAGAATCGATTATTCTTATCGAAAGATGGAGAGGGAACAGAGCGGGAATAGAAATTTATTCTGCCAAAGGGTGTTAAATACCAAATTCGATGGGTAATTGCACAATAAGCCATCCCACTATTTAGGGGTTTGCATATGTAAAGTGTCCTCAAGTTCTATATTTCATACACATTCCATCTCATATTATTGTTGTTTTTGAGTGCATTCTAGGCATAATTAGGACCATGCATTGCATTTTACAGCATTTTCTTACTTTGCCATGCTTTTATAAATTATTTGTTATTTGGTGAAGAAAAGATACTATTTTAGCTTAGTTTTAGTTTCAGGTACTAAAGGCTGACAGAGGGAAAGAGGAGCTGAGGACATGATGCTGAGGTAGCAGATCAAGGAGCTGTACTGATGCAGTTCCAAACAGAGACAACAACTGCCGAGTAGCTGTCGCCGCCTTACCCGCCGCCCAAGACAGCAAGCTGTGGAATTGGAGAACTGGAGTGCGATATGCAGAGCAGAAAATCATGATTCTATCGATGGTGTCCACTCAATTTTTCGATGACTATAGCAGCAAGTAGAGCCGCCGAAAGAGGAACTCGAGCTTACTTGCGGAGCAAGGCAATGTGATAAAGTCCACATTCAACTCAAAGAAGTCATCATTTAGAGTTGCATTTAATGCAAAAAGTTACTTTGAAGACTTCTACTCCAAGAAGAACTAGACCTAGCTAATGCCTATATATACTCATTGTAATATTACTTCAAAACAAGTTAGGTTTTCCCTTAGGCATAGTTTAGGTTTTCTTGCCGCCATTATGTTCTAAATTCTCCTTGGGTTTGGGTTATGTTGTAATTAGTGTGAGAACAGTTGTTTAGGATTTTTAAGTTTGTTTTTGCAAATAAAACTTCAAGGTTTACTTATTCCATGTTCTTCATAGTTTTCAATTAAGGTGAAATATTAGTTGAATTCTATCCATTTATTCGGTATCGAGAGAGTCGAACTCACGGAAGAAGTAAGTACGATTTCATCTATAGACAGTGTAATCAATCCAGCCTAGACATAGGTTAGGGTTTAAGGCGGCTAAAAGAGGACGAGTTCACATTGCTATCTTTGCACAATTCACGTCGCGACTGGTATTATCTGTAGTGGGCATCAACAATATTCTAACTTAGACATAAGCAAGATCACTTTCAAGCGTTCTGCCGAGCCTTGTAGCTCTGCCGAGTTTGCCGTTGAGACACAGTTCCATTCCCCTGCCGAGAAAACGAGAGGGTCTCAGCAGTCTACCTGCCATCCCCCGCCGAGGCAGCAGAGTCTGGCAGCGCAAAACAACTTTTCCTATTCAACGCAGTTTCACACTAAGCAACATCATAACCATGCCCATTCTATCAACCTGATTTCTTCTCTTTTAATTACTTGTGTTTTTATTTTACTTTTCTTCCCAAGAATCAAATTAATTGTGCATTTACTTTTTCTTGTGCAGGAACAACGATTCGAATCAAGCTGTCCAATCACTGTGGGAGACGATATCTTTTATACTATAACGTGACAGAAGTGTGCACCTGCGCTCATAAATAGAGAACACCCAAACACTCTACAAGTTTTTGGCGCCGTTGCAGGGGAATGGTAACAATGAATTTCGTTTTCAATTTCTGCACTTTTATTTATTTGCATTTAATTTTATTTTTAGTTTTTATTTTTAATCAAAAAAATTACAGTTTCCTTTGCTAGTGCATGACCAGGGAAAATCCAAAAGGAGAAATCTTTTTCTACAACGATATAGAACGAAGAGCAAGAGAGATAAAGAAAGAACTCAGATTAGCCCTTGGAAAAAATAAAGAAGAAAGAAAAGCAAAGGTAAACATGGAAAATGACAGCCCTGCCAACAATGCTGTGAACAACAGGGATGGGCAGCAAGACCCGCCGCCCAGAGAACAGCAAGTGCCGTCGAGACAACCATAGTACGTTCGAACCACCATGGACTACTTGGAACACGACTTCAGAGGGTTCGATCCGATAGTGACAGAATCTGAGATTGAGGCGGACCACTTTAAGCTGAAGCCCGTGATGTTCAACATGATCAACACGTTGGGGCAATTTGGAGGGACTACCACAGAAGATGCTCGGCAGCATTTAAAAGGATTCTTGGACATATGGAGGGCATTCAAAATACATGGAGTCCATCAAGACGTGCTTAGGCTGAGGTTATTCCCCTATTCACTGAGGGATAGGGCAAAGCAGTGGTTAAACAACCAGCCAACAGGGTCATTCAACACATGGACAGAGCTGTTGTAAGGCGTGTATGTGTTCCCTTTTTGTGAGAGCGAAAGTGCACACTCCTGCCAAATTATAGTATAAAAGATGTCGAATCCCACGAGGATTGGTCAGCTTGGTTCGATTTGTAGTTCCTGCACAAGGTAAAGTAAAAACACAAGTAAGATGATTGTTGAGATGAAAAGTAAAGTAAAGTAAAATAAACACAAGTAATAAAAGAGGTGATTCCGGTTGATAAAGAGGGCAGGGTTATGCTACCGCTTAGTGTGAAACTGCGTTGAATAGGCTAAGTTGTTTTGCGCTGCCACAATATGCTGCCTCGGCGGGTACTGGCGGATTGAGGATGCGACCCTTTCGCTACCGCAGCGGATCTCTACACTTGCAACTTTTGTTGTCTCTATAGGTGAGATGGGGAGAAGTCCCGACGGCAAGTCTGGAAAATACTCCAAGTTCGACAGAGCAATTCTAATATGATCTTTCGTATGTCTAGGCAAGGATTCTGTCACCACGTGATGTAGGCAATACCTAGCAATCTCAGCGTAAACCTAACACAAGCAGTCGACGTTTGGTTGCTCCTTTTAGTCGCTGAAACTCGAACTTATGTCTAAGACGAATTAGTTAACACATCGACATGATGAGACCGTACTTAATTCTATCGCGAGTCTTACACTTTCGTGCCTGACAAATAGATTTCTTCAACTGGACATTTGGAACTAATTGAAGAAATGAAGATCATGAATTAAGTAAACTTGGAATATTTTATTGAAAACAACTAAAAAACCTAATACAACCGTCTCACAACTAATTTACAACATAACCTTTAACCCAAGAGAAGTTTAGAACATGGCGGCGGCAAAGAACACTCAAGCTATGTCTATAGAAAACCTAAGATGATTTGAACTAGGAGTACAATGAGTATTTATAGACAAATAACTATGTTAAGTCCTCTTTAAAGTATAATTCCTCAAAAGTAGCTTTCCACATTTAATGTGAATTTAAATTCTAACTTCTTTAAGTTGAATGTGGACTTTATCTCATTTGCCTTAGCCCGCAAGTAATCTTGAGATTTCACTTCAGCGGCTCTGCCCGCTGTTACAGACGTTGAAAAATCGAGTGGATGGTGGCGATAGACGCATGATTTTTAGCTCTATTAATCGCACTCCGGTTCTCCAACTCTATAGTTTGCTACCATGGGCAGCAAGGTCGGCGACAACATTACTCGCCAGCTACTTAACAACAACTGTCTTCAGCTGGAACTACGTCAGTACAGCTCCTTGGTTCACTACCTCAGCATTGCATCCTCAGCTCTTATTTCCCTCTTTCAGCCTTTAGTACCTAAAACAATATCCATTCTTTTCCAAATAAAAGATAATTTATAAAAACAAGGTAAAGCGAAGGAATACTGTAAAATGCAATGCATGAACCTAATTATGCCTAAAATGAGCTCAAAAACAACAATAATATGAGATGGAATGTGCATGAAATATAGGACTTGTGGACCTTTTACACACCCCCGAATTCGAACTATTGCTTGCCCTCAAGCAATGTAATCTAATATACTTGCTCCAATAATAATCAGAAAGATAAACATGTATCCAACTTGATTTTATGCCTCAAGGCCGTGGCACCTATATTAAATTAGTGAAGGGAAATAAAGCAAGAAAATAACTCAGAATTAAATTTCTCATGCCAGTGCAGTGTGTGCATGTCTGTGTACAGGCTGAATATTCAGAATAAATAAATAAACAAAGATACTGTTACGATTTAAATGTTGCTGCCGAGGCAGCACAATTAAGCACATTAATTTAATCATGGCACTAAGGGCTTCACCTTATCACAACTACTCTTCTAGGTCTGAAGTTAAGATAGGAGCAAACAACAAAACCCCGAACCCTTGGAGTAGAGTCATCCCGTGAAGTCTTTCATTCACTCATGCTAATTTGTCTGTCACTTCAAAGCTTTCAGATTTATGGACTTTGAAAGCAGCGGAGTGTCCTCGCACATGATTCTTCCTAGAGCCTGTTGCGGGCACCAATAGGGCAAAACATCATATTTCTTTGTTTTTTGCTTCTGCTGCTGTGACAGTGCTGTATTTTTCTGTTTCTTTTGCCTTCCTCGACGGCTACCTGCAATCATTGTTAGAACTTTGCAAGGAATTATAAAAATAAGCATGCAATGTTCATTAGATATTCTAACACATTCAGCAGATCACAGAGGTGATTTGATAGTTTTAGCAAAAAGAAAGAAAAAATCCAAGTCATTTGTCATGCTTTTCCCAAATTTAAGTTCAATTTTTATTTGGTGCGAAAATAAATTATTCGGCTATCCTATCATAGGCACAAGTTATATAACAAAATTTTCTTTTCAGAATATTACTAAGGCAAGTACAAAGCAACTAAGTATGCCTAGACAAAATATGCGAGAGCTATCCCCCCCAAACTCGAGATGGGCATTGCCCTCAATGCACAAAATAACAGAAAATAAATACAAGAGATAAATAAAAGAAAATAGAAAAAGAATGAAAAATAAAATAAAGAAAAGGAAAAGAAAGAACTAAAAGTTGGCTGAGGGTTGAGAGGGCCTTGAGTCTTTTCTGCTGAGGAGAAGTAAGAGGTGTGGATGACGAAACATCGGTCGAAAGATGTCTTGGCGGTAGCCTTAGCCGGTGAAGTTTTTGCTTTCTGCAGCTGCTGGACTCTTTTTGGCGTATGATGAGGCTCTTCTTGAGGTTTGGTAGAGGGAGCGGCAGGAGGTGCTTCGCTCTCTTCTGACTTCGTCTCGAAGTGTATAGGCTTGGCGGCTATGATGTGCCACTTCCTCTTCCTAACTCCTTCCTCTATGGGTGCTGCTGGAGGGACAATCGCCATTGGGATGGCTGCTGATGCTGCTACCACTGCTCTTTCTGGCTCTGGCGGCTGCTGCTCAATCTCCACTGATGAGGAGGTGTCTGCCATTGTCCCTGTTGTGCCTACAGGTGCAAGGTTGATGTTGGTGCCTCTTAGGGGAGTCTGCCACTGTGTTGGATGGGGTGGTGGCTGAGTAGGTTGGATAGTGCATTGGAGAGGGAACTTGGTGGTCGGTCTGGCGGGCAGCGGCGACTGGTGGCGTTCCTTGGGCATGGGCTGCTGCTGTAAGTTCTATAGGGTAAGGAGGCAAGTTGGGTCCTTCACCAGTGGATTTCTATAGGAGATAAGCCACAAGGGCTTCTTGGACCTCCCCCCACGAATTTCATGAAGCTCAACTGCTGCTGCTCAATACGCTTTGTGTTGTCTAGAAGGGTTTGCAGCAGTGTGAGGACTTCATTTTCTGGGGTAGCTTTAGTATTGCCGGGGGCGGCTGGAGTGTCAGGCTGAGCGGCAGAAGGCTGGCTGGGCTTTTTGGCTCTTTCTTCGTGTCCTGCATCATCTGTATGCGGACTTTCCTGGTCCAGCCTTCTTTGGCAGTCGTTAACTCATCTTTAGGCTCTACCAGCACACCGAAGTTGGTGCAGAGGCCTGTGATGAGGGACAGGAAGTAAAACATGCCTCTCTTCTTTTTGAAGCAATTGTAGATCTCCGTGCATATGATTTCCCCAACGTTTATTGGCCGGTTCGTCAGAATGCTGTGAAGTAGTGCAAGGCGCAGTCGATCGACAGTTGAGTTGTGGGAGGTGGGCAGCAGGCACCTTTTTACAAAAGTGTTCCACATCATGGCCTCGGACAGTAGGTGGCAACGCTGGATAGATCCCAAATATTTGCATGCCAACCACGGCGTGTTGGGCTTGCAGAGTTTGGCCTTGATTTTCTCATAGCCGGCTGTCGTCAGTGACTTCCTCCACTCCTCGTGAGAGTTTTCGTGCATATCAAGGCCATAGTATCTATTGGTGACAGCGACGTTCAGCTTGACTGGTTCCCTGCGGACATAAACAAATGGCTGCCCTTGGCAGGGGTGATGGGCGTAGAATTCCTTGACCAAAGTAACATTGACCGTCTCTGGCTGCCGAGAAAATATCTCCCATCCCTTGTTGTGGATGGATTCGAACAGGGCAGGCTCTAAACCAAGGTCTCATGTTTGCTGTTTGTAATTGAAACCTTGATCCTCCCAGACTGCCTGCTTAGACAACTGATCTTTATATCTTTCCTTGTCCGCGTTGGTGCAAAATCTCTTGTAGGTAGGTTTGGGTTGTGATGCGGATGGCATGTGGAACGGTTGTAAGTAACTGAAACTAGAAAGAAAAATAGTTAGAGAGCAGTGGAAGCAAGAAGAAGATAGCAAGGAGGTGAAAGTAAAGTGAATGAATGGATTGAGAGGCATTTAAATACGGGTTGCTGAGAAGTGCCGTAGCAGCAATAAATGCCCAACGATCTAGTTGTCTGGGACACGTTACGAGATTTCTGCCTGTTATTTTAGAGCCGTTGCCAGCTAGCCGTTGGTGGTCAACTAGTTGTTAGGCGTTGCTACGCTGGGCTGCCACGTGCTGTCTCGGCGGCATGGTGGGCGGGCTCCTTGTTGGGCCTTCTTCTTGGTCCGACTCTTTTATTCTTAAACCTGAAATAAAAATAAAGACAAATGTTAAAGTAATTAAATAACTTCTAAAAAATAAAAAATCTAAAAACTAATCTAATCCTAATGCATGAAAATAAAAATAAAATGAAAATTAGGTTATGTTGGGAGGTGCATCTCCCAAACATAACCACTTCTTGAGGGTTTTGTGTTTGTCTTTTCGTCCAGGTATGCCCTTCCTCTCCTCAGGTAGGTCCTTATGTTCCTTTAGGTTCTGTGCTGCTGGTTCCTTTTGCCCGCCCTATGGTCTGTCGCGGCAGCTGCTGCCCTAGCATGTTTCTATGCTGATTTTTGCAGCTCTTTCATCTTGGCATCCTTTTTCTTTTACTAAGGGCTGTAGCACATTTATCTTGATGCTCTTTTCGTCTACCCTCATGGTCAGCTCCCCAGGTTCCACATCTATAAGCGTTTCGCCCGTGGCCAAGAATGGTCGCCCAAGAATGATAGACGCTTTTTCATCGACCTCGCAATCTAAGATGAGGAAATCAGCGGGAAGAATCAGGTTGCCCACCTTTACCAGGATGTCTTCTATTTTTCCCTCCGGTTGTACAAAAGAATGGTCAGCAAGTTTCAGCATGACGAAGGTAGGTTTGGCAAGCCCAATACCTAGTTTATCGAAGATGGCCTTGGGCATAAGGTTGATGTTGGCTCCCAAGTCGCACAGGGCTCTGGTTTCATGTTTGCTGCCTATCCTGCATGGGATAACAAAGCTTCCCGGATCTGTCTGCTTGGGTGGCAGCTTGTTGTGCAGCATTGCCATGCACTCTTCTATGATATCAGCTGTCTCGAATTTCCAAATCCTCTTCTTTTTAGAAACAATGTCTCTGAGATGTTTGGCATAGTTGGACATACTTTGAATGGTTTCTATTAGAGGTATGTTGATGTGCACATGTTTTAGAATGTCCAGGAGCTTTATAAACTGGTGCTTTTGCTTCTGTTGCTTGAGCCTCTAGGGAAAAGGTACTGCCAGGCGGATGTCCTCTATATGCTACTTTCTTGAGGGCTTAGTCTAGGGAGGATCATCTGCTTCAGGACCGCTATCCTATTCAGTTGTTGGGGCGGCTGGTGTTGATCCTGCTGCGACAGGCTTTTCTTTCTTGTCTGGCTGAGTTTCTGGCTGTTTCTCTACCCTGGGTTCATCCAACTGCTTCCCACTTCTTGTAGATATGGCCTTACGCTGTTCGCAAGTGGGTTTGGCTGCAGCATCTGAGCTGCTAGATGCTGCTCCCAGTGTCTGGTTGCAGTAGATCTCAGTGAACTGCCCAAATTGGGTCTCCAGGTTCTTGATAGCAGCCTCATAGTTGTTCATCCTCATCTCCGTCCTGTCCATAAAAGACTCAGTTTTATCAATAAAATTATTGGTACGAACATTAAAGTCACTAGTTCTAGACATGAAAGTATGAAGGATTGCTTCTAGTGAATTATTGTTTTGTTGCTGTTGAGTCCGCTGTCTGGACTGGTTCTGTTGGTAGCCCATGCACAAGGAATGCCACCTGCAGAACTTACAGCAGCAGCCCATGCACAAGGAACACCACATGCCGCCGATGCCTACCAGACTGACCACCAGGTGCCCTCTCCGATGCACTATCCAACCTACTCAGCCACCACCCCATCCAACACAGTGGTAGACTCCCCCGAGAGGCACCATCATCAACCTTTTGCAGCTCTTTCATCTGGGCAGCCTTTTTCTTTTTTTGAGGGTTGTAGCACATTCATCTTGATGCTCTGGTCGTCTACCCTCATGGTCAGCTCCCCAAGTTCCACATCTATAAGCGTTCTGCCTGTGGCTAAGAATGGTCGCCCAAGAATGATAGGCGCTTTTTCATCGCCCTTGCAATCTAAGATGAGGAAATCGACGGGAAGAATCAGGTTGCCCACCTTTACCAGGATGTCTTCAATTTTTCCCTCCGATTGTACAAAAGATTGGTCAGCAAGTTTCAGCATGACGGAGGTAGGTTTGGCAGGCCCAATACCTAGTTTATCGAAGATGGCCTTGGGCATAATGTTGATGCTGGCTCCCAAGTCGCACAGGGCTCTAATTTAATGTTTGTTTCCTATCCTGCAAGGGATAACAAAGCTGCCCGGATCTGTCTACTTGGGCGGCAGCTTCTTGTGTAGCATTGCCATGCACTCTTCTGTGACAGCAACTGTCTCGAATTCCCCAATCCTCTTCTTTTTAGAAACTATGTCTCTGAGATGTTTGGCATAGTTGAGCATACTTTGAATGGCTTCTATGAGAGGCTTGTTGATGTGCACCTGTTTTAGAATGTTCAGGAGCTTTCTAAATTGGTGCTCTTTCTTTTGTTGCTTGAGCCTTTGGGGAAAAGGTACTGGCAGGAGGATGTCCTCTATATACTCCTTGCTTGGGGGCTTAGTCTGGGGAGGATCATCTACTTCAAGACCGATGTCATGTTCAGCTGCTGGGGCGGCTGGTGTTGGTGCTGCTACGACAGACTTTTCTTCCTTGTCTGGCTGAGTTTCTTGATGTTTCTCTACCATGGGTTCATCCAACTGCTTCCCACTTCTTGTAGATATGGCCTTGCACTGTTCGTAAGTGGGTTTGGCTGCAGCTTCTGAGCTGCTGGATGCTGCTCCCAGTGTCCGGTTGCTGTAGATCTCAGTGAACTGCCCAAATTGGGTCTCTAGGTTCTTGATAGCAGCCTCCTGGTTGTTCATCCTCATCTTCATCATGTCCATAAAATACTCAGTTTTATCAATAAATTTATTGGTACGAACATTAAAGTCACTAGTTCTAGACATGAAAGTATGAAGGGTTCCTTCTAGTGAATTATTGTTTTGTTGTTGTTGAGTTTGCTGTCTGGACTGGTTCTGTTGGTAGCCTCTCTGTAGATGTTGTGGGTTTGCAGCCGTCTTTGGGTTGCTCTAGGAGAAATTAGGATGGTTCTTCCATCCAAGGTTGTAGGTGTTCTGGGCAAGTTTGATGTTCCTCTCGTATCCTCCCATATATTTGGAAGATGCAGTACAGTCAGAGGAATCAAGGTTGCCCCCACACTCGCCACCGAACGGTTCCACAACCTTTACCTCATGGACCTTCCCAGCAGGTTTCACGATACTCATGACCAGCTCTATCAGCGGTTCAAGGCGGGCATTAACAGATTCTGAGGCTTCTACCTCGTTCATAGTGGCTGGCTGCCTTATGCTGCCTCGGCGGGTTGTTGGATACTTGTAGTCATTTTTGACAGCTTGATTCAACAGCCGCAGTGCCTCTTTTGGGGGTCTGTCGAGGATGATTCCATTGGCTGAGGAATCTATCATCATTCGTGTTGGGTAGTTCACCCCGTTGTAGAATATTGATACCAACTTCCAAGCCAGAAGACCATGTAGCGGGCAGTTATTCAGCATCTGTTGGTACTGCTCCCATGCTTCATACATCGGCTCGTCAACCCCTTGCCTGAAGGCTGTTATCTCATTGTGCAGTCTGTCAGTGACATTGGACGGGCTGAATCGATCTAGAAAGTCTTTACATAGCTCTGTCCATGTATTAAACGACCCCTATGGCTGGTTATTCAACCACTGTTTAGCCCTATCTCTCATTGAATAGGGAAATAACCTCAGCCTCAATACATCTTGATGGACCCCGTGTATTTTAAATGCTCTACAGATGTCTAGGAATCCTCTCAGATGCTGCCGAGCGTCTTCAGTTGCAGTCCCTCCAAAGTGCCCTAATGTATTGATCATGTTAAACATGACCGACTTCAGCTCGAAGTGGTCCGCCTCTATATCAAGTTCTGTTGCTGTCGGATCGAACCCTCTGAAGTCATGTTCTAGATAATCTCTAGTGGTTCGAACTGGCTGGGGCTTCTTGAGCGGTAAATGAGGGTCCTGCCTCGGTGAATCTCGCGGACCTCTGGGCAGCAAGTCTTGCTGCCCGTCCCTGCTGTGTGCGGCACCGTTGGGTGGGTCCTCATTTATCATGTTTACCTTCGCCTTTCCCTTATCTTCTTTGTTTGTTGCTAAGACTACCCTGATCTCCTTCTTAAGTTCTCTGCCTTACGCTCGGTACCGTCGTAAAAGAGGAGTTCACCTTTTGGGTTTGCCCTGGTCATACACTAGCAAAGGACATGATAAATTTTTTTTTCGACTAAAAATAAAGATAAAATAAAAAGTAGATAAAAAGGTGCAGAAATTAAAAACGAAATTCGCTGTTACCAATCCTAGAAACGGCGCCAAAAACTTGTAGGGCGTGTAGGTGTTCCCTTTTTGTGAGAGTGCAAGTGCACATTCCTGCCAAGTTATAGTATAAAAGATGTCGAATCCCACGAGGATTGGTCAGCTTGGTTCGATTTGTAGTTCCTGCACAAGGTAAAGTAAAAACACAAGTAAGGTGATTGTTGAGATGAAAAGTAAAATAAAATAAACACAAGTAATAAAAGAGGTGATTCAGGTTGATAAAGAGGGCAGGGTTATGCTGCCGCTTAGTGTGAAATTGCGTTGAATAAGCTAAGTTGTTTTGCGCTGCCACGATATGCTGCCTCGGCGGGTACTGGCAGATTGAGGCTGCGACCCTTTCGCTACCGCAACGGATCTCTCCACTTGCAACTTTCGTTGTCTCAGCAGGTGAGATGGGTAGATGTCCTGGCGGAAAGTCTGGAAGATACTCCAAGTTCAATAGAGAAATTCTAATATGATCCTTCCTATGTGTAGGCAAGGAATCTCTCACCACGTGATGTAGGCAATACCTAGCAATCTCAGCGTAAACCTAACACATGAATTCGACGTTTGGTTGCTCCTTTTAGTCGCTGAAACTCGAACTTATGTCTAAGTCGAAATAGTCAACACCTCGACTTGATGAGACCATACTTAATTCTTTCGTGAGTCTTACACATTAGTGCCCGACAAATAGATTTCTTCAACTGGACTTTTGGAACTAATTGAAGAAGTGAAGATCATGAATTAAGTAAACTTGGAATATTTTATTGAAAACAACTCAAAACCTTATACAACCGTCTCACAACTAATTTACAACATAACCATTAACCCAAGAGAAGTTTAGAACATGGCGGCGACAAAGAACACTTAAGCTATGTCTATAGAAAACCTAAGATGATTTGAACTAGGAGTACAATGAGTATTTATAAAAAAATAACTAGGTTAAGTCCTCCTTAAAGTAGAAGTCCTCAAAAGTAGCTTTCCACATTTAATGTGACTTTAAATTCTGACTTCTTTGAGTTGAATGTGGACTTTATCTCGTTTGCCTTAGCCCGCAAGTATTCTTGAGATTTCACTTCGGCGGCTCTGCCCGCTGCTACAGACGTCCGAGTGGATGGTGGAAATAGACGCATGATTTTTAGCTCTACTAATCGCACTCCGGTTCTCCAACTCCATAGTTTTCTTCCGTGGGCAGCAAGGTCGGCGGCAACAATACTCGGCAACAACTGTCTTCAGCTGGAATTGCGTCAGTACAGCTCCTTGGTTCGCTGCCTCAGCATTGCATCCTCAGCTCCTCTTTCCCTCTTTCAACCTTTAGTACCTAAAACTAGGAATACACTAAAACAATATCTCTTCTTTTCCAAATAAAAGATGATTATAAAAACAAGGTAAAGCGAAGGAATATTGTAAAATTCAATGCATTAACCTAATTATGCCTAAAATGAGCTAAAAACAGCAATAATATGAGGTGGAATGTGCATGAATTATAGGACTTGTGGACACTTTACAGCTGTGCAAGGATTTCCTGGTTCGTTTCAGCCCATCCAATGTCACAGACAGATTCAGATAAGAGATAACAGCTTTCCAACAAGGGGATGATTAGCCGATGTATGAAGCATGGGAGCGGTACCAACAAATGCTCAACAACTGCCCGCTCCATGGTTTTCCAGCTTGGACATAGGTGTCAATGTTCTATAATGGGGTGAACTACCCAACATGGATGATGATTGATGCCTCAGCCAACAGATTCATCCTCGACAGACCACCAGAGGAGGCACTGCAGATCTTGAACCAAGCCGCCAAGAATGATTACAAGTACCCAACAGCCCGTCAAGGCCGCGTTAGGTGGCCAGTTGCTGTGAATGAAATGCAAGCATCAGAATCTATCAATGCCCGCCTCGAGAAGCTGACAGAGCTGGTTATGAGCATAATGAAACCCATCGAGCAAGTATATGAGGCCAAGGCTGTGGAGCCATTCTGTGATGAGTGTGGGGGCAACCACAATTCCTCAAAATGTACTGCACCTGCCAATTTTATGGGAGGGTACGAGAGGAACAACATGCCTGCCCAGAAAACGTACAACCCTGGAAGGAAGAACCATTCCAACTTCTCGAGGAGCAATCCCAAGACTGCCTCCCATCCACAACAGCAACAGGGAGGCTACCAGCAAAACCTTTCCAGACAGCATGCTCAGCAGCCACGAAACAATAATTCACTAGAAGCAACTCTTCATACTTTTATGTCTAGAACTAGTGATTTTATTGTTCCCACTAATAAATTTATTGATAAAACTGAATCTTTTATGGAAAGGACAGAGATGAAGATGAACAACCAAGAGGCTGCGATAAAGAACTTGGAGACCCAACTTGGGCAGTTCACGGAGATCTTTAGCAGCAAAACAATGGGAGCAGCATCCAGCAGTACAGAGGCATGAGCCAAGCCCACCTATGAGCAGTGCGAAGCCATATCAACCAGAAGTGGGAAGCAGTTGGATGAACCCAGGGTGGAAAAGCAACCAGAAACACAGCCAGCACAGAAAGAACCACCTACTGCGGCAACATCAACTCAAGCCGCCTCAGCAGCTGAACCTGACAGCAGTCCTGAGGCAGATGATCCTCTACAGATAAAGCTCCCCTACAATGAACGAATAGAGGACATCCGGCTGCCAGTAGCTTTCCCCCAGAGTCTTAAGAAGCAGAAACAGGAGCACCAATTCAGGAAATTCTTGGATATTCTGAAGCAGGTGCTTATAAATATCCCTCTTATAGAAGCCATTCAGAACATGCCCAAATATGCCAAATACCTCAGTGACATGGTTTCTAAAAGGAAGAGAATTGGGGAATTCGAAACAGTTGTTGTAACAGAGGAGTGCATGGTCATGATGCACAACAAACTGCAGCCCAAGCAAACAAACCCATGCAACTTTGTTATTCCATGCAGAATATGCAACAAGCATGAAACAAAAGCCCTGTGCGACTTAGGAGCCAGCATCAACCTAATGCCTAAGGAAGTCTTCGACAAACTAGGGATTGGGCAAGCCAAACCTACCTCCATCATGCTGAAACTTGTCGATCATTCTTTTGTGCAACCAGAGGGCAAAATCGAAGACATCCTAGTGAAGGTGGGCAACCTTATTCTACCAGCTGATTTCGTCATCTTAGACTGTGAGACTAATGAAAAAGCCCCTATCATCCTTGGGCGACCATTCTTGGCCACGGGCAGAACTCTAATAGATGTGGAACATGGGGAGCTGACTATGAGGGTAGACAACCAAAGCATCAAGTTAAACGTGTTACAACCCTTAGAAAAAGAAAAGGAAGGATGGCAGATGCTCAGGCCGCCAAAATAAGCACAGAGACAGACCAAGGCAGTAGCTGTCATGACAGACCCAAGGGCGGGTTGACGGATCTAGCAGTACAACACCTTAAGGAACAAGAGGACCCCCCAGGAGGGAAGGACAAACCAAATCACCTCACGTAGTGGTTATGTCTGGGAGATGCACCCAAATGCACTCCCAACATAACTTAATTTTTATATTTTCCTTAATTTTATTTTTATGCATTAGGATTAGAGTTCAATTTATTGTAATTTATTTTTTAGGATTAGATTAGTTTCCATATTTTTAATTTTTAGAATTTATTTTAGTATTTAATTATCTTTATTTTTATTTCAGGATTAGGAATAAAAGAGCTGGCTCAAGAAGAAGGCCCAGCAAGGAGCCCGCCCACCATCCTGCCAAGACAGCCAAGGGCGGCCCAGCGCAGACAACGCGTAACGTCTAATAGCCTGCTAACGTCTAGCTGTCAACGGCTACAGAAATAACGGACAGAAATCCAGTAACGTGCGTGACACAACTAGACCGTTAGACATTTAATGCCGCCACGACACCTCTTGGCAGCATCTATTTAAACCTCTCTCACCCCATTCATTTACTTTACTTTCATCTCCTTGCTGTATTCTTCTTGAATCCATTGCTCTCTTGTCTCACATTATTTTCTTTCAAGTTTCAGTTAATTACAACCGTCTCACATGGCATCCGCATCCTAACCCAAGCCCACCTGCAAAAAATTTTGCTTTAGGGTAGACGAGAAAAGATACAAGGATCAGTTCTCCAAACAGGAAATTTGGGAAGAACAAGGTTTCCATTACACGAAGCAGACATGAGACCTTGGCTTAGAGCCTGCCCTGTTCGAGACCATCCACAGCAAGGGATGGGAGATGTTCGCACGGCAGCCGGAGATGGCCAACATCACTTTGGTCAGAGAATTCTATACCCAACATCCCTGCCCAGAGCTGTCATTCGTATATGTCCGAGGGGAGCTGTCAAGCTGAACGTCGCCGTAATCAACAACTTTTACGACCTAGAGATGGACGACAACCCTCATGAGGAGTGGAGGCAGTCACTGACGGCTGCCGATTACGACAGGCTCAAGGCCAAGCTGTGCAAGCCCAACGCTCCCTGGTTGGCAGGAAAGCATGGCGGCTCTGTCCAACGCTGCCACCTGCCGCCCGAGGCAATGCAGTGGATAACCTTCATCAAGAGGTGTGTGCTGCCCACCTCCCATAACTCCACTGTCGACTGGCCGCCCCTTGCACTCATCCACAGCATCATGTCAAACTGGCCCATCAATGTTGGGGAGATCATATGCAAGGAAATCCACAACTGCTTCCGTAAGATGAAGGGCAGCCTATACTTCCCGTCACTCATCACCGACCTTTGTGCCAATTTCAACATCCCAACCGACCCCGAGGATGAGATGACAACAACATAATATGGGTGGACCAGGAAAGTCCGCATGCAGATGATGCAGGCCCTAGAGATAGAGCCCATCACTCCCAGCCAGCCCTCTGCTGCACATCCTGCAACTATAGCCCCCCCGGCTGTACTAAAGCTGCCACAACAAGTGAAGTCCTCACTCTACTGCGCACCCTCATTGACAACAAGAAAAGAATCGAGTAGCAACAGCTGACCTTTATGAAGTATGTGGGGGAGGTCTAAGAAACCTTTGTGGCTTATCTCCTGTAGACGTGCCCAGATGATGGCCCCACCTTGCCATTCTATCCTACAGATCTAGCTGCCGCAGCTGCCCAAGAACAAGGAACGCCATCAGTCGCCGCTGCCCGCCACGCCACCTTCCGCAGACAGATGCCGTCTCCAACGCACTACCCATCGTACTCTGCCACCTCCGCTTCCAACACGGTGGCAGACTCCCCAAAGCGGTATTAGCAACATCATTCCCCCATCTGCACAGCGGCAACAGTGGCCAACACATCCTCATAAGAAGAGTTGCAACAGTAGTCGCCAGCAACGCAAGCAGCCGCTAGCAACGCAAGCAGTAGCAGTAGCAGCAGCCATCCAAATGGCGATACACCCTCCGGCAGCACCAACGAAGGAAGGAAAAAGGAAGAGAAAGCGGCACATCATAACCGCCGAGCCAGTGGACGATGAAACAGAATCAGAAGAGAGCGAAGCACCTCATGCCGCTCCTCCTGCCGAACCTCAAGAAGAACCTCGTCCCACTCCTAAAAGAGTCCAGCCGCCACAGACAGCCAAGGTCTCCCCTTCCATGTCTGCCGCCCGGACATCTGTCGGCCGCCGCCTATTCATCTAATCATCCTCCTCCTCCTCAGTAGCAAAGACTCAAGCCTCCTCTCAACCCTCAACCAATTTCTAGTTTTTTTCTTTCTCTTTTATTCTCTTTTATGCTAATTTTCTGTTTTTATCACTTGTATATATTTTTCTGTTTTTATTTTGTGCATTGAGGGCAATGCCCATCTCGAGTTTGGGGGATAGTAGCTCTCACATTTTTGTTTAGGCATACTTAGTAGCATATAGGTTACATTGTCCTTGCCTTAATATTAATTGGAATAGAAAAATTTGTTATAACTTTAGCCTATGATAGTTAGCCGAATAATTATTTTCACACCAATAAATAAATTGAACTTAATTTGGGAAAAGCATGAAAAATGACTTAGAATTTTTTTAATTTCCAAAACTTTCAAACACTTATGTTACTTGCTGAATTTGCTAGACTATCTAATGAACACTGCATGCTTTGTTTTTAGAATTCTTTGCAAATTTCTAACAATGGTTGCAGGTAGCCGCTGAGGCAGGAAACAAAAACAAAAAATACAGCATTGCCACGACAGCAGAAAAAAACAAAGAAAAAATGTTGTTTTTCCCTAGAGGTGCCCGAAACAGGCTCTAGGAAGAATCATGTGCGAGGACACTCCGCTTCTACCAAAGTCCATGAATCTGAAAATTTTGAAGTGACGGATAAATTAGCATGAGTGAATGAAAGTCTTCACGGGATGACTCTACTCCATGGGTTCGGGATTTTGTAGTTAGCTCCAATCTTAATTTCAGACCTAGAAGAGTAGTTGTGATAAGCTGAAGCCCTCATTGCCATGATTAAATACATGTGCTTAATTGTGATGTCTTGGCAGCAACCTTATATATCATAACAACATCTTTGTTTATCTAGTTATTCTGCATATTCAACCTGTACACAATTTTGCACACACTACACTGGCATTATTGAAATTAATTCTTAGTTATTTTCTTGCTATTTTCCCTTCACTAATCTACTAAAGGTGCCACGGCCTTGAGGTGCGAAATCAAGTTGAAAACATGTTTTTCTTTCTGTTTAATATAAGGGCAAGTATGTTTAGGTTGCATTGCTTGAGGACAAGCAATAGTTTGAGTTTGGGGGTGTGTAAAGTGTCCACAAGTTCTATATTTCATACACATTCCATCCCATATTATTGTTGTTTTTGAGTGCATTCTAGGCATAATTAGGACCGTGCATTGCATTTTATAGTATTTTCTTACTTTGCCATGCTTTTATAAATTATCTGTTATTTGGTGAAGAAAAGATATTGTTTTAGCTTAGTTTTAGTTTCATGTATTAAAGGCTGACAGAGGGAAAAATAAGCTGAGGACATGATGCTGAGGCAGCAAATCAAGGAGATGTACTGATGCAGTTCCAGACTGAGACATCAGCTGGCGAGTAGCTACCGCCACCTTACATGCCGCCCAAGACAGCAAGCTGTGGAATCGGAGAACTAGGGTGCGATTTGTATAGAAGAAAATCCTGATTCTATCGATCGTGTCCACTCAATTTTCTGATGACTGTAGCAGCAGGCAGAGCCGTCGAAAGAGTAACTCAAGCTTACTTGCGGAGCAAGACAACGTGATAAAGTCTATATTCCACTCAAAGAAGTTAGCATTTAGAGTTGCATTTAATGCAAAAAGTTACTTTGAAGACTTCTATTCCAAGAAGGACTAGACCTAGCTAATGCCTATATATACTCATTGTAATATTACTTCAAAACAAGTTAGGTTTTCCCTTAGGCATAGTTTAGGTTTTCTTGTCGCCATTATGTTCTAAATTCTCTTTGGGTTTGGGTTATGTTGTAATTAGTGTGAGAACAGTTGTTTAGGATTTTTAAGTTTGTTTTTGCAAATAAAACTTCAAGGTTTACTTATTCCATGTTCTTCATAGTTTTCAATTAAGGTAAAAGATTAGTTGAATTCTATCCATTTGTTCAGTATCGAGAGAATCGAACTCACGAAAGGAGTAAGTACGATTTCATCTATAGATGGTGCGAACATTCTAGCCTAGACATAGGTTAGGGTTTAAGGCGACTAAAATAGGACGAGTTAACATTGCTATCTTTGCACGATTCACGTCGCGACTGGTATTATCTGCAGTGGGCATCAACAAAATTATGACTTTGACGTAAGCAGGATCACTTTCGAAGTGTTCTGTCGAGCCTTGTAGTTCTACCGAGTTTGCCGCCGAGACACAGTTCCATTCTCCTGCCGAGGCAGCTAGAGGTTCTCAGTAGTCTACCTGCCATCCTCCGCCGAGGCAGCAGAGTCTGGCAGCGCAAAACAAGTCCTATTCAACGCAGTTTCACACTAAGCAACAGCATAACCCTGCCCATTCTATTAACCCGATTTCTTCTCTTTTAATTACTTGTGTTTTTATTTTACTTTTCTTCCCAACAATCAAATTAATTGTGCATTTACTCTTTCTTGTGCAGGAACAACGATTTGAATCAAGCTGTCCAATCCATGTGGGAGACGATATCTTTTATACTATAACTTGACAGGAGTTTGCACTTGCGCTCTTAAATAGAGAACACCCAAACACTCTACAGCATAATAGTACCCAAACTTTATTTAATTTATATAATGGCCCCTAAAATTCTAAATTAACTCAATTTAATCCTTTAACAACAATTAGGCTCCAAAATTCAAATTCCTAAAATTAATTTAGGGTTTTTAACCTAAATTCCCAAAATTTAGGGTTTTAAAATTGGGAAATTTTTAGGGTGTTACAACTTTCCCACCCTTAAAAGAAATTTCATCCTCGAAATTTTCAAACTTAACGATAGGTCCTTAAAAATTAACTGACACAACTTAAAAATTTTCGTTCTGAATTCCTCATCCGTCAACATAAAAGTAAAAAAGTGAGAACATTAGAAATGTACCTGGTATGTTCTTTGGCTCATCATCATAACCCTCATGAGCTTTAGTTGCATAAACCAACCCTGGTCATCGAGCATCTGATCTATTACTCTGTGTAGGTTTAGCTCTACTAGCATTACCCGAAGCATCATGTCTATTCAGGACACTAACTCTAGATGGTGCTTGTACTAGTCTTTGAGACTTTGTTGGAGCCTGGTTAGCACCATGGGCGAGGGGACAATCACTCCGAAAATGCTCTAAAGAACCACATAAGAAACATGCTCCCAACTTCTTTCGACACTCACCATTATGTTGTTTGTTACAGTAAGAACATATAGGAAAAGGACAGGAACCTGTCGAACCACTTACAGTCGCGGCCGGAATAGTAGAAGTCACTGGTTTAGCTCTAGAATAACCCTGATGGTCAAACTCCTCTATAGCCCTTTTCCTAGACTAATTCCCCTAATTATGCTGAACTGATGCGGTCGATTGCTTACTAGCTTGATTGGTACCCTGAGATTCTAGTTGTTTCATCTCTGCCTCATTCTGCTCAGCAGTCCTAGCTCGTTTGGTAATCTCCTTTTACTCCTTATCCATATACAAGGCGACTCTCGCCTTAATCGTTGGACGCAACCCTTTTAGATACCAGTCACATTTTTCTTTCTCTATGGTCACTAACCCCGAAACATATTGTATCAGCTTCATGAACTCTATCTCATAATCATTCACAGACATGGCGTTCTGCTTCAGATTCATGAAATCATCTCGGCACTTTGCTAAGAATTCTTCCCCAACATAACGGTCACGAAATGCTTGTCGAAAATGGTCTTAAGAGATTTGACTGGCTGGAATAACATGTTCCTCAGCCTCCCACCAATTCTTGGTTTCACCATGCAACAATGATACCGCAGCCCTAAGCTTCCAGTTGGTAGGATAATCTATTTCAACAAACAACCTCTGAAGCTTCTTAAGCCAATACTCAGCATCTGCCGGATTTGTATCTGTCTTCCCATCAATCATAGTCATCCTTGCAGCCAAAAACTCGGTAGATATGGGTTTCCTCACCTCCTCTGACTGACGGAGGTAACAAAGTAACTCCCGATGTACTGTAGCAGTATCCAAGCCATCAGTCTCACTATCCCTAGAATCATGTGGACCATCATTCTGGTTCTGTTGAACATGTGGATTCCTACCACCAGTATGCTAAGCTCTAGCTCGATCCTCAGGTTTCTCATCCCCACCATCATTGTGAATCTCATTCTCATTCTCATTCTCATTCTCAATATGCGTCTGGTCAATAGGGGCGATTGATCACTCTCTAAAGCAGCGGTACAACCTCGACCACGGCCTCACCCATGACCAGCTGTTAACCTAGAGCTCCTACGAGGTGGCATAGTAGTCTATCTACAAAAGGAATTAATCCTAAAGTTAGAGTTGGTACTTGGAGTCTCTATTCAAAACATATCTTTAATCTTTTAAAATAATAAATTTATCAGAAAATCCCATTTTGCCTAAAAATATTTAATATGCATGCAAAAATATTTTTTTCCTTAAAATTTTATGTGAGTCTCACAGTTCGAGGGTTGAACTTAGCTCTGATACCACTAAATGTAACCCCCTAAACCCGACCTATAAGAAAAGATCAAATTTAGGAAGTTACGATTGAAAATTTAACACTCTAGAAAACTAATTTTAAAAAGATATACTTTAAATTAAAAATAAAATAACAAAAATTTAATAATAAATAAAAATAAAAATATCATAATAGATATTCGAATGATTATATTAAATCTCTGAATTAAAATAACAGAAGATGAATGCTAAAAATAATCTCAAAATATAAATAGTCTAAAATTACATTCATGTCCCAACATAATAAATAGAAATCTGTTTAAACTAAAATAGTTTCGGACTGAATAATAAAATAACCGGATAAAATCTGAGTTCCTCCAAGTACCACGTCGCCTAAAGCCCAAAGATATTTGTAAGAGGAAACTATGGGGGAGTAAGCTAAAGAGCTTAATGTGTCTCTAAAGTGCAAGAAAATCCATAATCATAAACTTAGTATTATTTTCTTAAAAATCTTTAAAGCACAACACATAAATCATAACCGCAATGCAATGCACCCAACTATGTCCACCAGAAAAATGAGGAAGGTTCCCATAACCTCCTCTCTACGTCTGCCAATCCGAAGTGGAATTCAGCCCGAAGGATGAAACCACTGAACTTCCTCCTTACAAATCCCAACCCATGCACATACACATATGATGTTTAAAATTCAAGTTTCATAAAAACCAATTTCGTAAATCTGATATTCCATAAACATAATTCATAAATCATAGTCCATAAATACATAAATCCATAAATCATAGTTCCATAAATTCGATGTTTTATAAATCAAATGTTCATAAAACATAACCAAAACAAATTCTAAAATCGTATGCATATGATGTCAACCATACAATCCATAATACATATAAATAATCACACAAGAGGTAAAACACAAACACATAGAAAAATTGTATATGATTTTATTATAGGACCAGAAGAAAGCACACCTTAAGCAGCAATAGCTCTAACGTCGGGACGAACGTCTCTCACGTTCGGAACTAGTTGAATCGGAACCTATGATATAAAATTCTACATCAAAATCTAACATTATGCCACCAATTAACACTAGTACTAATCTAAAAGAATACTCACGTGTAGTCCTTGTGGTACATGTATGGTTAGATAGAACATGCGAAGTAAGTGGTAACTCGTCTTCCTCAAAATCGATGTCGTCTAAAACACATATGTAAGTTGTATCAGATCTCATATCCAAATCCTTTAAAAATTAAGGTTCTGCGATGCTAGAGATTCACCAAAATTGGATCGAAATAAAGAGCATAGAAAAAAAGAATTGATTATTGTTATAAAAAAATGGAGAGGGAACAGAGCGACGATAGAAATTTATTTTGCCAAAGGGTGTTAAATACCCAATTTGATAGGTAATTGCACAATAAGCCATCCCACTATTTAGGGGTTTGCATAATAACACCCTAATAACTGCATAAATATCCTTGTTTTCATACCTTCCTACTATAGCATTTGCCTGTTCTTGAGTTCATACCATAGCATTTAGACTGCATTTAGGTTGCATTTTCTTCTTCTGGGTGAATTTTCATCTTTGCTGGTTATTGGTCCATATTGAAGGGTACTGCTCGGAAGGTTGATTTTGGTTGTGGTGGTACGCAGGAAAGGAATCAAGAGAGAAAGCCAGTGACGGGAATTGTTATAGCATGATGGAAGTGCATATTGGCCAGCACGTGAGATACACGTGAGCTGCAGAAGCACGTGAACATGCAGAAAAGGACGATCTGACATGTGCATCAGCCGATACCCACCTGCAGACTGTCCTCCTTGTCCCCTCGTAGCAGACCTTGTCGGTGGATATTCCTTGGGATTATCAAGGCATATTTAGGGCACCAAACCCTAGAAGCCTCCACTATATAAAGGGGAGAGAAGCTTGGAGAAAGGTGTGTTGTGTAGTGTGTTGCAAAAAGAGAGGCGGAAGAGAGAGAAAAGGAGAGGGAAGTTTTCACCTTAATCTTCTCTAGCTTGGTGTCCTCCATCATTGAAGCTCTAAGGAGTGGCCTCACCGGCCTCGAGAGAGGCGGTGAGCCTAAGTCAGTCAGGCAGTCCATGGCAGAGAGGGAGTTCACCTTTCTTTCTATTGCTATGACAATTTCTTTTCATATCTTTATATTTGGTGATGTTATCACAATGATACGTTGGATGATATTGCCCAGCCACGAACTGTTTTAGGTGGCTTAGTTTGATGGATGATTTTATTTTGAGTACTTTTTAATGCATGCTATGTCTTTTTCAGTGTTTATCATGATTCTATGCTTTGCTTATGCATTTCTCATTTCCTTAAAGTTGTAAGAGCTTAGGGTTGTAAGTGCTTTGAGAGATAGGCCCTACCTTAAGCGCCTTCGAGAGTTGGCCGTTATTTAAGTGTATGTTGGGGTTAGTAATCGAGAGATCTAGCCTTAGAACCCTCATAAGCAATGGAGTGACTGTTGAGAGGCAGACTCTAACCTACCTTAGGGATAAGTGATAGGTTTCAAGGGCTAAAAAGGATAGTTTGTGAAGTATAGGGGAGTGTTAAGAGTTTACGTCGAGAGGTATTGCTGTAGCATTTCTGACTCCCAGTTTCCTGGCTAGAGATAGTTTAGGAGCACTCTTAGCAAATCCCACCTAGCATAGAAGATAGCTGAAGAGCCTTAGTATCGTTGAGAAGCTTGAGTTAGGTTGTCCATCAATCCCAGCCAGTCATTCTGTAGTGAGTTTCGCATACGAAAGGGGACATGTTTATCATATTGTTATCTCATCTTTCTCTGCACTGTTTTACTTCAGCATTATTTTATACCATCTCTTTTACTTTAGCATTATCATCTGCAAAAAGTTCAATCTTTATTGTTATAGCAACCGTGAATACCTCCAATCCCTTGGAGACGATACTCGCTCATCACTTTATTACTTGTTCGAAGTGTATACTTGCACCATTTGCGTATCATTTATAGTACTGCACGAACGCGAACAAGTTTTTGGCGCCGTTGCCGGGGATTGGCAATTGGTTGTTTACGGTTTTTGTTTTTATCGCTTGTTCTTTTTGTTTTTGTACAAATTTATTGTAACACCCGGGTTTGGGGGTCGGGTGAAAATAATATTTAAATAATATTTTGAGTTTCGGTTTTCTAATTTAAATAATAAAATATTAATTGGGCCTCAGTTTTCAAACGAATAAATTATATTGGGCATGTTTTGGTTTTAAAGCCCAATCCCATGGATTTGGAAAATAGAAATATCCATCCTCATTAATGGCATTTTGGTAATAAGAGGGACTTTCAAATTTAAATCCCCTTTTATTAAAATAGTTTCCTTGTCATCTTCTTCTCTCTTCACATTTCCCATTTTCAACGACATAGAGAAGCTCTCATCTCCATTTCACTGTTCCATCTCCTTCCTTCTTCATTTTGGGTCGGTTTTGAAAGGTAATTACATCCCCATTTTGCTCTCATCTTCCTCTCTTTGAAAGTATCATTAGATTTCATTTTCATCAAAGTTTTAAAAATTTGGTTTTCCATGGAAAAATGTCAAAGGTTGAAGCTTTATGAGATTTTATCAAAGCCATTGATTTATTAATGTTAGATAAGTTGTTTATGAACCTTGGGGTCCAACATATATGAATTTCAAAGAGTTTTACCATGATTTTCGGATTTGGGTTTTGATGGGTTTTTAGAAGGGTTTTAAGGTTGTTTTTGGGGTTGTTTATGATGGAAATTGAGGGCTGAGGTTAGTTTGATAGTTGGAGGTTGTTTTGGAATCATTTAAGAGTGTTAAAGAGGTTGAAATCATTAGTTTTGGATTGGGTTTGAGGGCTTCTCGAGTTTGATGTTTTGGGGGTTGTTCATGGCTTGAATTCATGTGTTTTATGCTTGATTAGTGTTCTGGGTTTGCTACATTGTTGTATGAGCTGATTCGAGGTTGTTTTGTTTGTGTTGAGTTGATTAGAAGCAAGAAATTGTGTTGGTGAAGCATAGTAAGTGAATCCGGAAGCTTGAAAGTCTTGGTTGCTTGGTTGTTGAGCTTGGAAGTGAAGGTGAGTGGTTAAATGTTTTAAATGGTCTTTGAGTATTTGGTTCAAGCATGTGGACTAGGTTGGGCTTGGTAGACCCACCTAGAGTTGGGATTAGAGTGGTAGCCTAATCCTAAGCTTTAGTTAGAGACTATGGTTGCTCTTGAATGTGTTTATGCCTAATGTTTAATTGTGATTATGTTGGCTATGTATATTGTGTTATACATGTGTGTTAAGGCATGGATTGATGCATTTTTATATGAATGTGGAATGTGCATGATGTTAATCATGGTGAGTACGTGCTAAGCACGGAAATGGATATGAAATGATGTTGTGAAAGGTTGTGGATTGTGTTTAATATTGGTACTAGTATGCTTGGGTACAAATGATCGATCATTAGGATGTTAGTGTGCACACGTGAGTCAAATGCGCGCGTGGTCTTGGTGATGGTAGTCATCAAGATGGAGTACGGGTTCGCCCGAAAATTCTTCTTATATATATGTTAGTCGGTGATGAGTGTAATCCCATCGACGGGGCGTGAGGATGAGTGGAATCCCCTCCGCGTGAACGGTGATGAGTGTAATCCCACCGTGAGGTAATGGTTGTTGTTGGATGTGAGTTCCAACGTGTTATCCGCGTATTCGAGTCATAGCTAGGTGCTAATATGTGGTTATATGTAAGCCAATATGATATGAAATATGATTCTTATATGGATGGATATATGTGCTTGCATATGATGTGGTTATGGACTCGATGAGCATGACATAATATTGATTATATGTTCATGCATCATGTGTATTTTTGGCCTATGTGGATCAAAGGTAAGAACATGCATTTACCTTGGTTGTGCTCGTTCTAGGACCCTGCATTGTCGAGGTTTGTTTTTAATGAGCTTACCCTCACTACTCTTTACGCTTACGCTATCTTTTGTTCGACAATGCATATCCGCAGTTCATGGGTTGCTAGTGCAAGAAGGGGCCCTCCAAGTATGCTAGTTGGGCTTTTGAATCTTTCAAGTATGGATTTTATGTTATATGATGTAATGGTTAAGCAATGGGACATGTGTTAGTTGCTTTGAGCTTTTGAAGTATGATGATGTTGGTTGTTTAGGAGCATACTAGACTCCTTTTATGTGTTATGTTGGTTGGCTTGTGGTTGCCTTGTATTGCTTGTAAACCATGTCTATTTTGCCACCTTAAATGCTTAGTGTTGACATTGTGTAAGCATGTTATCTTGAATGCTTAAGTCTATGTCATGTATGATCTTTTAAATGGATGCCCCTATCTTGTATCCTTATGTAATTTGAGTATGTTTGCAATAGGGTGCATGCCTCTAGAGTGTATTTGTATGTTGTGTATGCTTCTTGGGGTCGTTAAGGGCGTTTGGGATCGTTTGGAGATGTTTAAAACTGATTTTGGGAATTTACAGACTGCAGGTGTGTAACCCCCTTAGCCCGGCCTAGACGGTTGACCCGAACTACGAAGATTACACGGGGAAAACCAAAGTCAACCCGAAAGTCAACCTTGATTAACGACCCTTTTTTTTCTTTTTAATCTTGTCTAGATGCATACTAACCCTAGGTGAACTCTTGAGATAAGCATACTTGAAAACCACAGCAATTGAAAAACACTTAGGGACTCAATTGCACAACATACAAATTTTAAGGACCAATTTGTAAATTCTGGAAATTTAGAGGACTTAGCCAAATTTTGAGTTACCACTATGAAATTAATCAGGTTTCATGCTTCACTGTCAAATTTCATCTCAAACGGACATCTCAAACTCAATCAATTGCATAAACAAAGTTTGAGACTAAAACGTGAGAATTTCAAAACATTTAACCATCAGATTCAGTGTCCAACGGTCGAGTGTTCCGAAACGGGGAAGGACCGTTCCGAAACGCGGGACCGTTCCGAAACCTGTTGCGGAACAGGGCTTGACAGTAGCAAATCTGTTCCGGAACGGCTCTACCCGTTTCGAAACGCCATGGTCATTTCAGGCCATCTGTTCCGAAATGGTATCACCCGTTCCGATACGGACTACCCAGAATTGCAGAATTTTTCTGGTTTAACACACTTTTGATCCACCAAACACAATCATATGACCTTCATATCATACCAACAAGTCATCAATCAATAAAGGGACATATTAGCATCATCTAATCTCAATCATGGCATCATTCAAGGAAAAACCCCAAATCTATAGGCATGCATCCTATATTAGAAATCATGCATTCATCAATTCATCAAACCAAAAACCAAAAGGCCATTTACATGTTCCAACATCATCAAAGGCATTAAACCAAACTTAGGGAGTCCAAACATCTCCCAAAACACAAACTAGGTTCCCATTGCCAAATGCCAAAAGCTAATAGTGTTATGAAAATAGTCACCATACATGAGCTTAGTCTTTCACTTGGATCCTTGACCTCCTTGCTGCCCTTAAAGCACCTCAATGCTCTGCATTATTGGTTTAAGAAAGAGAGAGCGTAAGCACATAGCTTAGTGAGGAATGCTCAATTAAAAACAACAAAATAATGCATTTTGTAAAAACACCTTTCCAAGGCCTTTGATTTCAAAACATCATTTATCATGCATTTATGCATACAATCAAGCATCTCATGCTTCAATCCATCAACATGTCATATTGGCTTACAAGTGATAATCCATAACATTTTACAACTCAAAAACACAATCGAATACGCGGATTACAAGCGTTGTCCCATACGCTTCATACACACTACCAATATCAAGGTGGAGTTTACCGGTACAATCACAACCCCTCAACACCCATGATGGAGTCTACGGTACAATCACAACCCCTCAACATCACTCATTGGTAATGGTATAACATCACTAACGAGAACACGGGACACACAACACAAGATCCACACATGGACTTTTAACCACCATTGTGATCTTAGGACACACAACACAAGATCCACACATGGACTTTTAACCACCATTGTGATCTTAAACATCTCGTTAGTGTACTTGGATGGAGTTTACGGTACAATCACAACCCCTCAACATCCAAGGAGACTTTATTCACGGTGCACCCAATCCTATAGCCGGCTAACTATATCCGATTCAAGTACTTTAAAACCAACACATCACTTGCCAATATACATCATTTACCATCATCAATCCACTGTTTTAAAGCATTTAACAAAGCCATTAAATAGTCATGCATTACAATGCATCAAACCACATTTATCAATGTTCAAAACAAGGATCTCTTACCTTGAGCATCCTTCAACACATGGCTTACAAAAACCAGCATTAAACATGCCAAAATATGCTTTCAAAACAGAATTTAAACATGCAACTAAAACACATTGCATTCAACCATCTCATGGTTCATCAAAAAGAGAGTTTCTTCGAAAAACTTACTCTTGAGCTTAGCTAAGTTGTTTAGACTTAAACTAAGCTCCCATAACCTTCAAACACTGGTTTCAAAGCTGAAAACCAAACTTCACTCACCGATTCCGTTTCGCAAGCTTGCCGAAACGCCGATCAAGCCCCCGAATCAACACCACAAGGATCCGAAGATGTCTCCCCTGTTTTAAACACATCAAAGCAGAGGATTAATGCATCATCATGCATTAATATCTTCAACCAAGACACCTAAACTCGCTGCTCTCATCAACACTCACATTTCGGCTACCAAACACAACCGAAAACACATCCAAACACCTCTACAACATTACCCAGCCAAGATCCATCAATTCCAAACATTCTTAAACATCAATTAACATCCAAAAAGAACCTAATCACGTCCTTATACCTCCAGCTATAGCAGAACATCAAAATCATCCCAAAAACCACCATTAACTCAAGCAAAAACTTAGGAAAATCAACCTATCCGGGATTGCATTGATTAAACTTCAATTACACATCATTTTTACATCCAATATACATCAAAAAGACATCTCAAAACAAAGCCCAATCATTCAATACGAATTTCATCAAAATTAAATCCAAATCTTGCATTTTAAGCCAAAATCAAGATCACAACATCAAAACCTTTAATAAAACTCAAATCAAGGATTGAGAACTTGGGAATTTCAGTAAAGAACTGAGTATTTAGAGGAGAAGGACGTTCATACCTCTAAATGTGAGTTTCTCCTTGTTTAGAACCAAAATTCTTGAAAATTCAATAGGCAAATGATGAGGATTTAGTGTAGAAATGATTAGAAATCATTTAGAGATTGAAATCTCAACTTTAGGTGTGAAAATCGGAGGAAAAGTGGCTGGGGAAATGTGTTTGGCTGAGGGAAAATGGAGAGAAAATGAAATGGGAAAATTTTGAGAAAAGTTAGTTATAAAACCAAAATATCTATTTTACATCCTTTCCTTTTATTAAATAACATTAATTAAATATTTAATATTAAGAAAAATCTGGAGAAACCTCTTCTTGGGTAAATTAGCTCCTTAAAGATTCAAAGTTTCAATCCTTTTAAAACAGTCACCAACTTTTCAAAAATTACATTTTAGTCACTAACTTGAAATCTCATATTTCCAAACCCCATTTTGTAAAATTGATATCACCACTCTCTTATATATAATAAAAGAGGATTTTTAGATATTTTTCCATATTTTTAATGCATCCCGAACTAGGCTTTCCCTAAAAACCACCTTTTATATTCGAACCGCAATTTAAACCGGTCCGGTTCAGACCCTAAACTTCCAAGCCCAAAATTGGGGTGTTACAACTCTCCCCCCCTTAAGAAATTTCGTCCTCGAAATTTACCTAAAGGAAAAAGGTACGGAAACTGCTTCAACATGTCATCCTTCCGTTCCCACGTGGCTTCTCAGCACCACGATGCTTCCACAACACCTTTACCAACTCAATGGTCTTGCCTCGAAGAACTTTACTATCTGAATCCAAAATCTTCACCGGTTCCTCATCATAGGTCAAATCCGGATTCAACTTCCGAAGCATAGAAACATGAAACACATCATGAATCTTTTCTAACTCTTGCGGTAACCTCAACTTGTACGCGACAGGTCCCCCACGCTCAATCACCTCGTATGGTCCAATGTACCTAGGGCTCAACTTACCCTTTCGGCCAAACCTCATCACCTTTTTCCAAGGCGAAACCTTCAAAAACACACGGTCACCCACCGCATACTCAATCTCCTTACGCTTCAAATCCGCGTAAGACTTTTGCCGATCAGAAGCTGCCTTCAAACGCTCACAAATGAGCTTCACCTTCTCGGTGGTTCCTTTCAACAAAGCTGGCATTGAAACCAACTTCTGACCCGTTTCAGCCCAACAAAGAGGAGTCCTACACTTCCTCCCGTACAAAGCTTCATAAGGTGCCATTTGAATACTTGCCTGATAACTATTATTATAGGCAAATTCTGTAACCCCCTTAACCCGGCCTAGACGTTCGACCCGAATTAAGAAGATCACACGGGGAAAACCAAAGTCAACCCGAAAGTCAACCTTGATTAACGACCCTTTTTTTCCTTTTTAATCTTGTCTAGATTCTCATTAACCCTAGATGTGTTCACACAAACATCATACTCAAAGATCACAACCATCAGAGAACATTCAGGGACCTAATTGTACAAAACACAACTTTAGGGACCAAACTGTAAATTCTGAAAAAATACAGGGACTTCACCCAATTAAAAGTTACCAATATAAAATTAGTCATGTTTCATACTTCACTGCCAAATTTCAGCTCAAACGGACATTTCAAACTCATCCAATTGCAAAAACAAGATTCAGGACCAAAACGCAAACATTTCAAAACACATAACCGCCAATGTCAGCCCCCAACGGTCAGGTGTTCCGAAACAGGGAGAACCTGTTTCGAAACGCGGGGCCGTTCCGCAACACGTACTGAAACGAGGCTTGGCAGTAGCCAAACTGTTCCGAAACAGTGCCACCCGTTTCGGAACGCCCAGGCCATTTCAAGCACCCGTTCCGATACGGTAGCACCTGTTCCGAAACAGGTTGCCCAGACTGCAGCAACTTTGCTGGTTAAACATACTTTTGACCCACCAAACATGCTCCAAAAGCCACCAAATCACACCAGCAAGTCATTCAACATATAGGGAACATAAATGCATCAAAACCAGATACATAACCACCCCTAGGTGCAACAACACATTAAACTCATTCAAGGCTCAATCATGCTTTTAAACAAGAAGCATAGCAATACAACTTAAGCATAGGGAGATTCAAACGTTGCAACATTAATCCACATGATTCAAAACCATAACCCAAACTTGTCCAACATACACAATCTCCTTTAACAACAACATAAGAGATTCTACCCCCATTGCCTTTATTAACTATAGCTATTAACCGAGACATACATCTCTAATGGAGTCCTCCTTGAATCCCTTGCTTCTCGCTGTCCAAACTTCAATTATCTGCATTGATGGACAAAAAGGAGCGTAAGCACATAATGCTTAGTGAGGAATGCTCAAAACCAAAACACCATCAATGCAGCGAATCATAAAACCACTTTTAAAAGCAAACTCGATTCGACAGACCAAAGCAATATTTGAAAACCCTTTTTCAACAACATGCTTTAAAATCATGCCTTGCACAAACATGAAAACCAACCCTTAGCTTAGGAAGCTAAGTAAACATTTTCAAAACATAAACTTGCAAAACCATCAAATTAGCCATTCCATGCAAAAACACCATATGCAAAGCTAATTTCAAACCTTGGAAAACACTTCCACTTTACATCTTACCATTCTCATACTTGAATGTCATTTCAAAGCAAGAAACCCTTTTTAAACCATTTACTCAAACAATCCAACACATGCATTAAACAAATGCAACATATGAACCACATCATTAACAATTGCATCACATGCCCTTTTAAAACAAGTCTCCACAAGACTTCAATGCACTAAAGAAATTTCATGCACACATGCACCATTCTCAATAGATAATCAACACTTGTTCAAACCAACAAGTCAACATGCATTCATAATACATTTTACACTTTTCATGCAACCATGCATCATTTCAAGCATCTCATGCTTCATTATATTCAAGAACATCATATTGGCCTCTAAGTGATAACCAAATCCACTTTTCAACTCAACACCCGATCGGATACGCGGATCACAAGCGTTGTCCCCACGCTTCATAAACACTACCAATCCAAGGTCTCCAAATGGACTTTTAACCACCATTTGACCTTACCATTCACAAGGTTCCCATGTATGGACTTTTAACCACCATACAACCTTAACTTTCACAAGGTTCCCATATATGGACTTTTAAACACCATATAACCTTAACATTCACAAGGTTCCCATGTATGGACTTTTAACCACCATACAACCTTAACATTCACAAGGTTCCCATGTATGGACTTTTAAACACCATACAACCTTAACATGCACAAGGTTCCCATGTATGGACTTTTAAACACCATACAACCTTTGCATCACCGATTGGTAGTTGTATAACATCACTAACGAGATCCGGGACACCCTATACAAGATCCACACATGGACTTTACACCACCATTGTGATCTTAACAAGCACAAGGTCCTCAAATGGAATTTTAACCACCATTATTACCTTTGCTTAACCAAGGTCCTCGAATGGGATCTCATCCACCATTATGACCTTAACCATCTCGTTAGGAAACTTGGATGGAGTTTACCGGTTCACTCTTAACCACTCCACATCCAAGGCGACTTAATTCACGGTGCACCCAATCCTATAGCCGGCTAACTATATCCGATCAAAGAACCAAGAACCACTTACATCACTTGCCAATATAACCATCTTACCACATTAATCCTTTAATTCACATGCATAATCAAAATGCAATAACCACCATGAACTTTAACCAAGAACCAACCATGGACTTTTAAACACCATGTTGTTCTTAAATAAACAAGGCTTACACAAGGACTTTCAACCACCTTTGTAACCTTAACCATCACTTACCAAAATGCATTATTAACAACAATATTCCACTGTTTTAAAGCATCACACAAAGCCATTAAACAACATGCAACACTATGCATCAATTCCACAATTTCAATGTACAAAACCAAGGATCTCTTACCTCGAGCATCCTTCACATATGGCTTTCAAAACCAGCATTAAACCATGCTAAAATATGCTTTCAAAACAAAATTTAAAACATGCAAATCATATGCATTGCAACCATCAATCACAATTGCTTAAAAAGCCAATTCACAACACAACCAAGAGCGAAAATCCATTTACTTACTCTTGAGCTTAGCAAAGTTGTTTAGACTTAAACTAAGCTCCCAAAACCTTCAAACCTTGGTTTAAAAGCTGAAAACCCAACTTCACTCACCGATACACAAAACAAGGCTAGCCAACAAGCCTTCCAAGCATCCGAAACCTTCCACACCACCTCAAATGCTCACAGATCTTCCTCCCCTGTTTCAAGCACATAACAACAGAATATTAATGCATCATAATGCACTAAAAACACCAGAAACACAACTCAACTCGCTGCTCATTGCAAATCCATCATTTCGGCTACCAAACACAACCGAAATCACCTCCAAACACTTCCAAAACTTAACCCAGCCAAGATCCATCACTTCAAACCATTTTTAAACATCAATTAACATTCAAAAAGGATCTAACCACGTCCTTAAACCTCCAGCTATAACAGATCACCAAGATCACTCCAAAAACAACCAAAAACTCAAGCAAAACTTAGGAAATTCAACCTATTCGGGATTGCATTGATTAAACCTCAATTATTCATCAATTTAACATTCAATTAACATCAATTTAACACCTCAACACACTGCCCAAACAGATCATACGAAAATTTCACCAAAATCAAGCAAATCTTGCATTTTAAAGCCAAAATCAAGATTCCAATTGTAAAACCTTTAATAAATCATAAATCAAGGATTGAGAACTTAGGAATTTCAGTAAAGAACTTAAAGTTCAGAGGAGAAGGACGTTCTTACCTCCAAACTTGAATTTCTCCCTTTTTAGAACCAAAATCTTGAAAATCCACTTAGCAAATGGTGAGGTTTTGTTGTAGAGATGATTAGCAATCAATAGGTAATTGAAAAGATGAATTTAGGTGACAAAATCAAAGAGAAAAGCTCTGGAGAAAGATGTTTGGCTTGAGAGAAAATGAGAGAAAATAGTTGAGAGAAAAGTTAGTTAAAACTAAAATATCTTCCCTCCACTTTGTTTATATTTAAAAACCTTTTAATTAATCATTTAATATATTTAGAAAATCTGGAGAAACTCCCATTGGGTAAATAGCTCCTTAAAGATTCAAAGTTTCAATCCTTTTTAAAACAGTCACGCAGTTTTCAAAAATTACATTTTGGTCACTAACCCAAAATGTCACCCTTCCAAACCTCCTTTTGCAAAATTGATTTCACAGTTCACTTATATATATTAAAAGAGGATTTTAGGACATTTTTCCATATTTTTAATGCAACCCGAACTAGGCTTTCCTAAAAACCACCTTTTATATTCGAACAACACTTTGACCGAACCGGTCAACGCTCAAAACTTCTAAGCCCAAAACCGGGGTGTTACAAATTCCGCCAAAGGCAAATGTTTCTCCCAAGAACCCTGAAACTCAATCACGCAGCACCTCAACATATCCTCTAACACCTGGATAACACGCTCAGACTGTCCATCCGTCTGCGGATGATAAGAAGTACTGAAATTCAACCGTGTACCCAAAGCCTAATGCAAACACTGCCAGAAACGCGATGTAAACCTCGGATCTCTATCCGACACAATCGACTTTGGCACACCATGCAGCCGCACAATCTCAGCAATGTACAACTCCGCAAGCTTATCCAAAGTGTACGTAGTATGCACAGGCAAGAAATGCGCACACTTCGTCAGGCGATCCACAATCACCCACACCGAATTCTTCTTCGATGGGGACAAAGGCAAACCAGACACAAAGTCCATGGTATTCCTTTCCCACTTCCACTCAGGAATCCTCAACGGTCGCAACAACCCTGAAGGAAACTGATGCTCAACCTTAACTCGCTGACATACCATGCACTTGCTTACAAAATCAGCAACATCTTTCTTTAAACCCACCCAATAGTACTCATCACGAAGATCACGGTACATCTTAGTACTACCAGGGTGCATAGCAAAAGGACTACTATGACCTTCAGTCAGAATAGCACGCCTCAAATCAGCATCATTGGGCACTACTATCCGACTCCCAAAACATAAAACTCCATCATCATTAAAGCAGAAATCCGATGGCCTACCCTCTGCAATATCCTGAACATGTGGCACCAAGGAATCATCCAACAACTGCTTTTCGTTAATCAACTGAACCAAGGATGGTTTCACATGCAATTCAGCCACAAGACCACCATCACGCGAAATGCTCAAACTGGCAAACATAGCCCTCAACTCAACAGCTACCTTCCTACTCAAGGCATCCGCTACAACATTGGCTTTACTCGGATGGTACTCGATCGTCAAATCGTAATCCTTAAGCAACTCCACCCAACGTCGCTGCCTAAGATTTAACTCTTTCTGAGACATCAGATACTTCAAAATCTTGTGGTCTGTGTACACAGTACACTTCTCACCATACAGGTAATGTCTCCAAATTTTCAAAGCAAAAACCACCGCAGCTAACTCAATGTCATGCGTAGGATAATTGCGCTCATGCACCTTCAACTGCCGTGATGCATAAGCCACCACCTTACCCTCTTGCATCAATACACATCCCAAACCAACGTAGGACGCATCACTATACACCACAAACTCTTTCCCTGATTCAGGTTGAACCAAGATAGGAGCTTGCGTTAAAGCTGCCTTAAGCTTCTCAAAAGCCTGTTGTCTCGCTTCCGTCCACTCATACTTAACATCCTTCTGCAACAACTTCGTCAAAGGTGCAGCAATCTTTGAAAACCCATCCACGAACCTTCGATAATATCCTGCCAAACCCAGGAAACTTCGGACTTCATGAACAGACTTAGGAGGCTTCCAATTCATCACTGCCTCAATCTTCTGAGGATCAACACAAATCCCCTCAGCAGAAACCACATGACCAAGAAACACAACTTCTCTAAACCAGAACTCACACTTGCTCAGCTTGGCATAAAGCTGATTCTCCAACAAAGCCTGTAACACAATTCTCAAATGCCCCTCACGCTCTTCCTCAGTACGAGAGTACACGAGAATATCATCAATGAACACCACAACAAATTTATCCAAGTATTCATGGAATACTCTATTCATCATGTCCATGAAAGCTGCAGGAGCATTTGTCAAGCCAAACGACATCACAAGGAACTCATAATGCCCATACCTCGTTCTGAAGGCTGTCTTTGGCACATCCGCATCCTTCACCTTCAATTGATAATACCCTGACCTTAAGTCAATTTTAGAGAACACAGCCGCTCCCCGAAATTGATCAAAAAGATCATCAATTCTCGGCAACGGATACCGATTCTTGATAGTCAACTTGTTAAGCTGACGGTAATCAATACACATTCTCATAGTGCCATCCTTTTTCTTCACAAACAAGACCGGTGCACCCCAAGGTGACACACTCGGCCGAATGAAACCACGATCAAGCAACTCCTGAAGTTGCGTCTTTAGCTCTTTCAACTATTTAGGTGCCATTCGATAAGGAGTAATGGACACTGGAGTTGTGTTTTCATACAGCTCAATTCCAAACTCCACTTCGCGATTAGGAGGCAATCCAGGCAACTCCTCCGGAAACACACCACGAAACTCTCGCACAGTCCTGATATCCTGCACTCGTAACTCCTTAGAGCTAGGATTCATCACAAAGGCGAGGTAGGCTTCACAACCTTGCCTCAGCATCCGGCTCGCTTCCAGCGTAGACACTACATTGGCAAGAAACTTCACATTCTCACCAACCACCACCACCTCATAATCATCCGCAAGTTTCAACGAAACTCGCTTATTCTCAAAATCTACTACAACTCGATGCTCAACAAGCCAATCCATACCAAGGATTACATCAAAACCATAGAAAGGCAATTCCATAAGATCAACATGAAAAACATGATCTTGCACAACCAAGGGACATCTTCTATAAAGCTTTCGCGTCACAACAGTCTCACCAAAAGAACTAGTTACACGCATACCAACATCCAAAGACTCAACAGGCAAACCAAGCAATTGAGCATGCTCACGCAATATGTATGAGTGTGTAGATCCAGAATCAATCAAGGAAAGTAATGACAAGGATTGCAAAGTGAAAGTACCTGCGATCACATCCGTGTCATTCCTCCCCCCTCTCTGAGCATACACTCTGGCTTGGCCACCACCCTTAGGCTGAACAGCTACCACATGAGCCACATTCCTTCCACCATCCTCCCTGCGCTGGAAGTTACCACGGCCGCGCCCACGACCTCTCTATGGTGCAACAACTCCCGGAGCACGTCCCTGGCCACCACCGGCCAACAGAGGACACTCCCTCCTCATGTGATCCGCCGAACCACAGTTCCAGCATGAATTACCGGTCACCACAACAGGAGCCTGAACCTCTCTCGCTGCTCGAGGACAATCACGCCTCAAGTGTCCACGCGATCCACATGTCCAACATGTGTTCGGTTCAGCTCTCGCCCTGTCTCCCTGAACAGGCGCACCTTGCCCTCCACCACCACGCCTAGCTGAAGACTGGTACTTCCGATCACGTCCTCTCTTGTTCCGTCCGCCACCGGAACTATACTTAGCAGCTCGCTTGCCCACACTAGGACCAGCACCTCTAGAAGATAAACTCAAATTCAACTCAATATCTTTTGCTCTACCAACCAGCACATCAAAGTCAGTGTTCTCAGCAGCCAGCAAATAAGTCTTCACTTCCATCACCAAACCATAACAGAAACGTTCACACTTCTCCCGCTCATCAGGGATAAGCTCAGGTGCGTACTGACTGAGTCGAACAAATTGAACCTCGTACTCAGCCACTGTCATGCTCCCTTGAGTAAGAGACATGAATTCCCTTTTCTTTTCATCCAGGTATCGCACACCAAGATACCTTCTCTTGAACGCGTTCAGAAAGAACGTCCAAGTCACATCAGCATCCTCCATTCTGGAGATAGTGGTTGTCCACCAGGTATACGCATCGTCATGCAACAATGATATCACACAGACCAGCTTCTGCACATCATTGCAGTTCATTTGTCCCAAAATTCTCTTGGTACTTTCCAACCAAGACTCAGAACCTTCAGCAGACAAACCCCTGAACTCAGTCCCTCCCAGACTACGCAAGCGTTCCAGAGGTAACCTAACATTAGCATCCCCCTGATGCCCAGCTCCTTGAGCTCCAGCTACCGCCGCCCGAAAGGCTCCAGTGATAGCTTGTATCAGCATTGTCATATCAGGAGCAGCTTGCCCCTGCCCCGCTTCAGGTCCAGCGACCCCAGCATCAGCACCAACACCAGCTCCCTCACCCCCAGCACCACCACCACCACCAGGTGGAGGAGGTAAATCCACCACATTTTCAGCATTCTCCTCATTCTCATTTTGAGCCATAGCTCGCGTATTAATCCTCGTCTCTCTACGAGGTCCCATTCACTAAACAATGCAATCACAAATGCAATAAACAAAGTCAGGCTCAGCAAGGTAAGCAATCCAAGTACTCAAGCTCATTTCCAATTAAAACAAACCATTTTATTAGCTTTGATTTGGCAATGGGTCCCTCTAACATGCTTCACCAAAGCACACACCACAATTGTAACATTCTTACAATTCATACATCATACTTTCACTTAACAAGCATACAAGGCAATCATACACTTATCACCCACATAACCATTCCCAAATACTCGAGAACTCAGCTCTGATACCACCAAATGTAACCCCCTTAGCCCGGCCTAGACGGTTGACCCGAACTACGAAGATTACACGGGGAAAACCAAAGTCAACCTTGATTAAGGACCCTTTTTTTCTTTTTAATCTTGTCTAGATGCATACTAACCCTAGGTGAACTCTTGAGATAAGCATACTTGAAAACCACAGCAATTGAAAAACACTTAGGGACTCAATTGCACAACATACAAATTTTAGGGACCAAATTGTAAATTCTGGAAATTTAGAGGACTTAGCCAAATTTTGAGTTACCACTATGAAATTAATCAGGTTTCATGCTTCACTGTCAAATTTCATCTCAAACGGACATCTCAAACTCAATCAATTGCATAAACAAAGTTTGGGACTAAAACATGAGAATTTCAAAACATTTAACCATCAGATTCAGTGCCCAACGGTCGAGTGTTCCGAAACGGGGAAGGACCGTTTCAAAACGTGGGACCGTTCCGAAACCTGTTGCGAAACAGGGCTTGACAGTAGCAAATCTGTTCCGGAACGGCTCTACCCGTTTCGAAACGCCATGGTCATTTCAGGCCATCTGTTCCGAAACGGTATCACCCGTTCCAATACGGACTGCCCAGAATTGCAGAAATTTTCTGGTTTAACACACTTTTGACCCACCAAACACAATCATATGACCTCCATATCATACCAACAAGTCATCAATCAATAAAGGGACATATTGGCATCATCTAATCTCAATCATGGCATCATTCAAGGAAAAACCCCAAATCTATAGGCATGCATCCTATATTAGAAATCATGCATTCATCAATTCATCAAACCAAAAACCAAAAGGCCATTTACATGTTCCAACATCATCAAAGGCATTAAACCAAACTTAGGGAGTCCAAACATCTCCCAAAACACAAACTAGGTTCCCATTGCCAAATGCCAAAAGCTAATAGTGTTATGAAAATAGTCACCATACATGAGCTTAGTCTTTCACTTGGATCATTGACCTCCTTGCTGCCCTTAAAGCACCTCAATGCTCTGCATAATATTTGTTTAAGAAAGAGAGAGCGTAAGCACATAGCTTAGTGAGGAATGCTCAATTAAAAACAACACAATAATGCATTTTGTAAAAACACCTTTCCAAGGCCTTTGATTTCAAAACATCATTTATCATGAATTTATGCATACAATCAAGCATCTCATGCTTCAATCCATCAACAAGTCATATTGGCTTACAAGTGATAATCCATAACATTTTACAACTCAAAAACACAATCAGATACGCGGATTACAAGCGTTGTCCCATACGCTTCATACACACTACCAATATCAAGGTGGAGTTTACCGGTACAATCACAACCCCTCAACACCCATGATGGAGTCTACGGTATAATCACAACCCCTCAACATCACTCATTGGTAGTGGTATAACATCGCTAACGAGAACACATGACACACAACACAAGATCCACACATGGACTTTTAACCACCATTGTGATCTTAGGACACACAACAGAAGATCCACACATGGACTTTTAACCACCATTGTGATCTTAAACATCTCGTTAGTGTACTTGGATGGAGTTTACGGTACAATCACAACCCCTCAACATCCAAGGCGACTTTATTCACGGTGCACCCAATCCTATAGCCGGCTAACTATATCCGATTCAAGTACTTTAAAACCAACACATCACTTGCCAATATACATCATTTACCATCATCAATCCACTATTTTAAAGCATTTAACAAAGCCATTAAATAGTCATGCATTACAATGCATCAAACCACATTTATCAATGTTCAAAACAAGGATCTCTTACCTTGAGCATCCTTCAACACATGGCTTACAAAAACCAGCATTAAACATGCCAAAACATGCTTTCAAAACAGAATTTAAACATGCAACTAAAACACATTGCATTCAACCATCTCATGGTTCATCAAAAAGAGAGTTTCTTCGAAAAACTTACTCTTGAGCTTAGCTAAGTTGTTTAGACTTAAACTAAGCTCCCATAACCTTCAAACACTGGTTTCCAAGCTGAAAACCAAACTTCACTCACCGATTCCGTTTCGCAAGCTTGCCGAAACGCCGATCAAGCCCCAGAATCAACACCACAAGGATCCGAAGATGTCTCCCCTGTTTTAAACACATCAAAGCAGAGGATTAATGCATCATCATGCATTAATATCTTCAACCAAGACACCTAAACTCGCTGCTCTCATCAACACTCACATTCCGGCTACCAAACACAACCGAAAACACATCCAAACACCTCTACGACATTACCCAGCCAAGATCCATCAATTCCAAACATTCTTAAACATCAATTAACATCCAAAAAGAACCTAATCACGTCCTTATACCTCCAGCTATAGCAGAACATCAAAATCATCCCAAAAACCACCATTAACTCAAGCAAAAACTTAGGAATATCAACCTATCCGGGATTGCATTGATTAAACTTCAATTACACATCATTTTTACATCCAATATACATCAAAAAGACATCTCAAAACAAAGCCCAATCATTCAATACGAATTTCATCAAAATTAAATCCAAATCTTGCATTTTAAGCCAAAATCAAGATCACAACATCAAAACCTTTAATAAAACTCAAATCAAGGATTGAGAACTTGGGAATTTCAGTAAAGAACTGAGTATTTAGAGGAGAAGGACGTTCATACCTCTAAATGTGAGTTTCTCCTTGTTTAGAACCAAAATTCTTGAAAATTCAATAGGCAAATGATGAGGATTTAGTGTAGAAATGATTAGAAATCATTTAGAGATTGAAATCTCAACTTTAGGTGTAAAAATCAGAGGAAAAGTGGCTGGGGAAATGTGTTTGGCTGAGGGAAAATGGAGAGAAAATGAAATGGGGAAATTTTGAGAAAAGTTAGTTATAAAACCAAAATATCTATTTTCCCTCCTTTCCTTTTATTAAATAACATTAATTAAATATTTAATATTAAAAAAATCTGGAGAAACCTCTTCTTGGGTAAATTAGCTCCTTAAAGATTCAAAGTTTCAAACCTTTTAAAACAGTCACCAACTTTTCAAAAATTACATTTTAGTCACTAACTTGAAATCTCATATTTCCAAACCCCATATTGTAAAATTGATTTCACCACTCTCTTATATATAATAAAAGAGGATTTTTAGATATTTTTCCATATTTTTAATGCATCCCGAACTAGGCTTTCCCTAAAAACCACCTTTTATATTCGAACCGCAATTTAAACCGGTCCGGTTCAGACCCTAAACTTCCAAGCCCAAAATTGGGGTGTTACAAGGTGTTTCGAAATGGGTTGTGTTGTTTCGGAACGGGTGTGGTTCCAGGGGCCCCCGTATCGGAATGCGTTTCGGTACGGTTTGGCTACTATGAGCCCCTGTTTCGAAACAAGTTTCGGAACACTTTGGCTACTGTGATTGCCTGTTCCGAAACGGGTATCGGAATGCCTAGGCGAAATGTGACCCTGTTCCGAAACGGGATGGGTGCGTTTCGGTACGGGTGTCTGGCTTTTTAAACTGGATCCCGTGTTTCGAAACGGGCGATGTTTGTTTCGAAACACAGGCCTAAAATGGGCTTTTTGACATCTCTAAAGGGTCTCAAGGTTTGGGCTTAGGCCCTGTTTTCTGTTAGGCTTCTCGTGAGCCTTGTTTCCGCTGTCGCTTCACACATAGGTTAAATTAACGCATCTAGACAAGATAATTAATGAAAAAGTTTTCTTGGGTCGGTAACCGGAGTGAAGCCTTAACGGGCTTTGCCTCAGTTATCCCCCTATAGCCCACTCGGATCGGTCAAGCGTCCGGACCGGGACGAGGGGGTTACACTTGTTGGTATCAGAGCCTAAGGTTTCCGAGACCTTGGGCAGGTAAGTGAGGTAAGTTGAGTTCTTATGTTGAAATGCTTGTTTGAGCATGTATGCGTGTTGTTTTGTTTGAAGCATGTTGTGTGGAGTCCCATTGCTACTATTACATCGAAAAAAGGATTTTTAAAGTGAGGGAACATACTTGAGCCACTTGGAACCCTTGCCTTGCTAACCCTATCTTTTTGTGCTTTGTTGTTGTTGTTGTTGTTTATGAGCACGTATATCGAGGCTGAGAGGTAGGCCGAGGGTGGTTCGTCAGGAACCTCGGGTCGCGGCTCCCGTTAATGAGCCAGTAGCTGGTGTAGAGGCTCATGTGGAAGAGCCTACTGCTGCTGGAGTTGGAGCTCCACCACCACCTCCTCATCCTGAAGCGGGAGGCGAGGCTGGAGTTGATGGAGTAGGGCCCCAGGTTGGTCAGGGAGGCCAAGGTCCTGTGGGAATAGATATGGCTCCGCTTGTACAAGCTATAGCGGGAGCATTTCAGGCCGCAGTTGCCGGAGCTCAGGCTGCAGCTCAACCTAGGGGTGATGACACTAGTTTACCGTTGGAGAGGCTCCGTAGCCTAGGGGCTGAAGAGTTCAGAGGGTCTACACCCGAGAGATCTAGGTTGTGGTTGGAGAAGACCGTCCTTATCTTAGCTCAGATGGGTTGCGTTGGTGCCCGCAAGTTGGGCTGTGTGATTTCTTTGCTGTAGGGTGATGCCTACACTTGGTGGGTCACCATTACTACTGGAGTTCCAGAGGCTGAGATTAGATGGGATTTCTTTGAGTCTGCTTTTCGGAAGAGGTACTTGGGGCCGAGATATCTTGATGAGAAGAAACGAGAGTTTATGGCTCTAGTTCAGGGAGATGCTTCAGTGACTAACTACGAGATCCGTTTTGTTCGTTTGAGTCAGTATGATCCAGAGTTGGTTCCAACTGAGAGGGACCGTTGTAACTGTTTCAGATATGGGCTGCATGAAGAAGTTAAGAGGAATACTTTAGCTTCTGATTATTCAGATTTTGATGTCTTGGTTGCTAGAGCCAAGGACATTGAGCACAGCTTGGGGCTGACCAAGCGTTCTAGAGGATCTAGTTCTGGTAAGAGGAATAATAACTTTGACCGTGGAGATGCCAAGAGGCATAGAGGCGGTGGACAGCAGTTTGACCATAGGCGTGGCGGTGGCCACCATGGTAGAGGCCACCAGGGCCATAGAGGAGGAGGGCGTTTGCCCGAGTGCTCACGTTGTGAGAGACAGCATTCTGGTGAGTGTTGGGGTAACTTCCATGCTTGTTGAAACTGTGGTTCGAGGGACCACTTTAGGAGGGAGTGTCCGCATCAGGCGGCACAGGTACCGAACATAGCACAGGCTCCTGCGAAAGCGATAGATTATCAAAGAGGCCGTGGGCGCGGTCGTGGCTACTTCCAGCCTAGGGCTGATGCACCTAGAGTAGATGCTCAGAGGAACCTTGCTCATGTTGTGGCAGTGCAGCCAGAGGGAGGTGGGCCAGCGAGAGTCTATGCTCAGAGAGAGGCTGGGAAGGACACTGATGTGATAGCATGTAATTTTGAGTTACAGTCTATGTCTATGCTTTCTTTGGTTGATTCGGGTTCTACGCATTCCTACATTTTGAGTGAGCATGCACAGAAGTTAGATATACCTGTTGAGATATTAGATGTAGGTATGCATGTGACTAGTTCTTTCGGTGAGACAGTCGTGGTTAGACGGATGTATAGGAGGTGCCCGCTGAAGATTCAGGGTCATGTGTTTCCTGTTGATATGATGGAACTTCCGTTTTATGGCTTTGATATTATTTTGGGTATGGACTGGTTAGTTGAGCACCGAGCTAGTGTGGACTTTGAGACGAAGATAATTTCCTTGAAGCTTTCTGATGACTACGAGGTAGTAGTAGTAGGCGAGAACATTAAGTTCTTGTCTAACGTGGTGTCAGCTTTAGAGGCTCATAGGTTGATGGATTCTGGTTGTGGGACTCACTTAGCTTATGTGATGAATCCGAATATGAGTGAGGTTAGACCGAAAGACATCAGAACATTTTGTGACTTTCCGGATGTGTTTCCTGAAGAGTTACCAGGTTTGCCTCCTGACAGAGATGTAGAGTTTGTAATTGAGACTGTTTCAGGGTCTACTCCAGTTTTTATAGCTCTGTATCGTATGGCTCCGAAAGAGTTAAAAGAATTGAAGAGTCAGCTTCAGGAGTTGTTAGACCGTGGTTTCATTAGGCCTAGTAGTTCGCCTTGAGGTGCTCTTGTGTTGTTTGTAAAGAAGAAAGATGGCAGTATGAGAATGTGTATTGACTACAGGCAGTTGAATCAGTTGACTGTGAAGAACAAGTATCTGTTGCCTCGTATAGATGATTTGTTTGATCAGTTGAGGGGTGCTTCAGTGTTCTCGAAGATAGATTTGAGATCGGGGTACTATCAGTTGAAAGTGAAAGAGTGTGATGTCCCGAAGACAACTTTTAGGACTAGATATGGTCACTATGAGTTCCTTGTGATGCCGTTTGGGCTCACGAATGCGCCTGCAGCATTCATGGATATGATGAACAGAATTTTTAGAGACTATCTAGACCGTTTTGTAGTTGTTTTCATAGATGATATTCTTGTATACTCAAGATCAGAAGAAGAGCATGATGAGCACTTGAGACTTGTTCTTCAAAGGTTGTTGAACAACTAGTTGTATGCGAAGCTTAGTAAATGTGAGTTCTGGATTTGAGAAGTTGTATTTCTTGGCCATGTTGTATCTGCCGAAGGTATCCGTGTTGATCCGACAAAGATTGAGGCTATTGTTGAGTGGAAACAACCTAAGTCTATGGCAGAGATTAGGAGTTTCCTAGGATTAGCCAGTTACTATAGGAGATTTGTTGATGGTTTCTCTAGAGTAGCTGCTCCTTTGACTAAGTTGTTGCAAAAAGGAGTGAAGTTCGAGTGGTCAGATGCAAGACAAAAGGCCTTTGAGAAATTGAAAGAAGCATTGACAAATGCTCCAGTGTTGGTACAACCAGTTTCAGGTAAAGAATTTGTGATCTATAGTGATGCTTCCTACATACGTTTAGGTTGTGTTTTGATGCAAGAAAGAAGAGTTGTTGCCTATGCTTTGAGATAGTTGAAGGTTCATGAGAAGAACTATCCTATTCATGATATAGAGTTAGTCGCAGTTGTGTTTGCATTGAAGATTTGGCGTCATTACTTGTATGGTGAGAAGTGTATAGTTTACACCGATCATAAGAGCTTGAAGTATTTGATGACACATAGAGAGTTTAACTTGAGACAGAGAAGGTGGCTTGAGCTGTTGAAAGATTATGATTTGACTATCGAGTACCATCCGGGTAAGGCAAATGTAGTAGCCGATGCTTTGAGTAGAAAAGTTGCAGTTGAGTTGCGAGCTATGTTTGCTAGATTGAGTGTATCCGATGATGGTGGTTTGATCACAGAGTTGCAAGTGAAGCCTTCTTTGATTCAGTTGATTAGAGAGAAGCAGTTGCAAGATGTGTCTTTAGTTCCGCATGTTCAGGACATAGCCGAAGGTAGACCGACCGAGTATAGCTTCAGTGGTGAGAATGTGTTATGCTTTAGAGATAGAGTTGTAGTACCTGAAGATGTTGAGTTGAGACGTCTGATTTTGAGTGAAGCACATTCGAGTCCTTTCTCTATGCATCCGGGTAGTACCAAGATGTACCATGACTTGAAGAATGATTACTTCTGGGTTGGTTTGAAGAAGGATGTAGCCGAGTATGTGAGCCGTTGTATGGTTTGTCAGAGAGTGAAGGCAGAACATCTGGTTCCTTCAGGTTTGTTACAACCTTTGAAGATTCCGGAATGGAAATGGGAGAGAATCACTATGGATTTTGTGTCTGGGTTACCGTTGTCTCCTTCGAAGAAGAATTCTATGTGGGTGATAGTGGATAGATTCACTAAGTGTGCTCACTTCTTAGCAGTAAACATCACAGATTCTTTAGACAAGTTGGCAAATTTGTATATTCGTGAGATTGTGAGATTTCATGGGGTTCCGAAGTCTATAGTTTCAGACAGAGATCTGAGATTCACAACTAGGTTCTGGAGTTGTTTGCATAGTGCCCTAGGTAGCCGTTTGCATTTCAGCACTTCTTATCATCCTCAGTCCGATGGACAGTCAGAGCGAGTGATATAGATTTTAGAGGAAATGCTTCGTTGTTGTGTGATTGACTTCCAGGGTTCTTGGGAGAAGTACTTGCCCTTAGTTGAGTTTGCTTACAACAACAGTGTGAAACCGATATTTTAATTTTGATATAACTAAAGAACCTAAGGACAAAATTGAAAATGTGAAAACGAATTTTTAAGTCCTCAAACCTCTCTATATGTTTTGAACAATTTGCCTAAGTTAAAAACTGAGTTTATCAAAAGTTTTCTAAGTGTTCTTGAAGCCAAACCTGTGTTTTTCGAGTCAGTGTTTCGAAACGGCCTAAGGCGTTTCGAAACAGTTTTGAAACTGTGAGGCCATGTTTCGGAACGGGTATCGAAAAGATTTCAACACTGCCAACTCGTGTTTCGAAACAGGTTTCAAAACGGCTTAAGAACATTGAGACACCATATCGAAACGACATCAAGTGTTTCGAAACGGTAGTCAATCTGATTTGAAAAATATGACCGTTGAATGTTTTTAACTTATTTTAAACAAATTTTTAGGGCGTATCGAAACGATCTCAAGCCGTTTCGATACGAGCCTTGACAGTGGAAAAATCTTTCGAAACAAGTTTCGAAACGGCTTCTTAACGTATCGAAACACTTTTACCCGTTTCGATACGGGCTCTTAAAAGCACCCCAACGGCTCTTTCTATTTTAGTCTGTTTCGAAACAGGGTCGGACGTTTCGAAATGGTTGGTTGAAGACTGCATTTATGGAGGCAAGAGAACACTCCCAACGGCTCTATTGATGAATGCATCAACCACAACAGGTAGAATTCAATGAGAAGCTATAAAAGGGACCTCTAAAAGCTCCAGCAACAACTATTGATCCAAAAGCAAACATCCAAACATCAAATCCAAGCAATTGTGCCTAAATCCCATTATTGTCTAGAAACCCCAATTGTATTTTTCATTCTTATCATTTCAATTGGGTTGAGTGCTTGTAATTTGGCTACAATTTGTATTGAGAGATACTTACTTAGCCAACAAATTCTTTGTTTCATTTGTGTGAGGATTAGGTCAAATTTTGGGTAGAAAATTTGACCAAAAATTGTAAGGGTTACCACCTTAGCTTAGAAAAGGGGAAGAGTAATTAGTGGAATTGTTGCAAATCCTTAGTGGAACTAAGGTAGTGGATGTAGAGTTCATTTGGAACTTGAACCACTCTAAAATTCCTTGTCTACCTTTTTATTTGCAATTTCCACCACCAAGAACTTTAAAAATCCAATTCACCCCCTTTTGGTTTAGTTCGATCATTCGATCCACTCAACAATTGGTATCAGAGCCTACCTCTTTGAGGATTAACAACCACAAGAGGAGTTCCTAGGAAGAGTGTGATCATCCAAGAATCAAGAATGGCATCTATCTCCGGTTCGAGCATGTATGAGTCTCAATCCACTACAAAACCACCCTTCTTCAATGGTGACAACTATCCATTTTGGAAGAATCGAATGCGCCTCTTCATCAAGTCCAATGATTACTTGGTTTGGGATGTGATTGAAGATGGCCCCTATATTCCATTGAAGCAAGATAGTGAAGGGAAGTTGGTTTTGAAGAAAAAAGATGGAGATGAGTGAAGAAGAGAGGAAGAAGATACAAATCAATGACAAAGCTCTTCACATGCTCTTTTGCTCCTTCAGTCCGGACATCTACTCCAAAGTTTCATCCATTGAGAGTGCCAAAGAAGTATGGGATACTCTTGAGACCACCTATGAGGGAACCAATGATGTCAAGGAAACTAAGATTGGAATTCTCAATCTTAGTTATGAGAATTTTAAGATGGAGTCCGATGAGATGGTGTCCAAGATGTTTGATCGCTTCTCAACCATAGTCAATGGGCTTAAGGGATTTGGAGAGACTATACCGGAAGACAAGCTTGTCCGGAAGCTACTTTACTCACTTATCAAATCTTGGGATGGGTAGAGAACCACCATCATAGAAGCCAAAATTTTGAAGACTTTAAAGCTTGATGAGCTAGTGGGTTCTCTCCTTACTCATGAGATTATGAAGCAACGAAGGGAAGAAGAGAAGAAGAAGAAGGAAGATAAGAGAGTAGAAAAGCTAGAGGTGGAAAAGAAGAAAAAGATGGGAATAACTCTCAAAGCTTCATTACTTGAGGAGAGCTCTTCTATTGAGGAGGATGAGCTAGAAGAATTGGCTATGATAGCCAAACGATTCTCACGCTTTATGAGGTCCAACCAGGGAAGAAAAATTCAAAGAAAGATGGACTTCAAAGGTAAAAACAAAGAAGAAGCAAGTGATCAAATCATTTGCTTCGAGTGCAATAAACCCGGCCACATACGTTCGGAGTGCCCTCAACTCAAGAAGAAGGGCTTTGAGAAGAAGAAGAAGCTCAAAGCCAAGCTTGCTACTTGGAGTGATGACGAACAAGAAGTGACCAACCTTTGCCTCATGGCACTTGAGGAAGATTCCTCCATGGTAACCTCTAACTCATGATCTTTTGATTTTACATATGATGAATTAAATGATGCATATGATGAGTTGCAAGAGGTTTATGATGAATTAGTTGAGAAATACAAGGAGTCGGTCATTAGGAATAAGAAAATTATTTCGGAACTAAATGATAAAAATGACTCACTTTCTCAAGCTAATCTAAAATTTGAGAAAAAGATTTTATGGTTGAAAGATGAACTAAAATTCTTCCAAGATGAAATTGTTGACCTTAATAATCTTTTATCTCAATGTAATAGTGAACACCAAAAGGTGTTAGATGAGCTTAACAAGCTCAAAGAGTCCTTTAAAAATGTTGGTAGTGTGAAGCATGAAATAGGCGAATCTTCTAAAACAAACCAACCTAAGAAAAGGACCAATAACTACAAATAAGGTAGTCTCCTTAGACATAGTAAAACTAAAAAGATTAGAAGTGTATGGGTTCCTAAGGAACTTGTAAAATCTAATAATATTGTTGCTATGTCACCTTGGATTCCTAAGGGAACCAAGTTAATGGGAGCTAACACTCGTGGACCCAAAATGATTTGGGTACCAAAAACAAAAGCTTAATATATTTGTTTGTAGGGGGAGCATTGCTACAAGGCCAAAGCACAAAGTCAAAACTCATGGTACCTTGATAGTGGATGCTCGAGGCATATGACCGGAGACAAGAGTATATTCATGGATCTAAAGCAAAAAGTGGAGGAGTGATGACATTTGGTGACAACTCCAAAGGCCACATTAAAGGTATTGGCTCCATAGGTAATCACTCTACTATTCTTATTGCAAATGTCTTGTATGTTGATGGTCTTAAACATAACTTGTTGAGCATAAGTCAATTGTGTGATAAAGGATTTAATATTTTATTTGATAAAAATGGGTGCAAAATTGTTGACATTAAACCTAATAATATTATGCTCATAGGTCATCACATAGGTAACATATACATGGTGCATCTAGATGACATACATACATCTCATGCATGCTTGGTACCACAAAATGAAAATGATGCATGGTTGTGGCATAGGAAACTATGACATGCTAGCATTAGTGTTTTAGAAAAACTAGTTTCCCTTGATCTAGTTAGAGGTTTACCCAAGATTAAGTTCTCAAACGATAAAATTTGTGATGCATGCTCTAAGGGTAAACAACATAAGTCTTCCTTTAAATCCATTAATGATTTTTCTACTAGTAGATGCTTACAACTTATCCATATGGATTTATTTGGGCCAATTAGGACTATGAGCTTGGGTGGTAAATCTTATGCATTTGTTCTTGTTGATGATTTTTCTAGATTTACGTGGGTTCTATTTTTAAGTACTAAAGATGAGGCTTTAGAAAAATTCATCACATTTTCAAAACTAACCCAAATGATCTTGAACTTAGAATTTCTCATATTAGAAGTGATCATTGAACCGAGTTTCAAAATTTAGGGTTTGAAGATTTTTTAAATAAAAATGGTATTAGCCACAATTTTTCTGCTCCTCGAACTCCTCAACAAAATGGGGTAGTTGAGAGGAAAATAGAACTTGACAAGAAATGGCTAGAACCATGCTTTGTGAAAACAATTTACCTAAATATTTTTGGGCGGAAGCCACAAACACCGCTTGCTACATTGTGAACCGAGTAATGATTAGGCCAATCTTAAAGAAAACACCTTATGAGATTTTGAAATCTAAAAAGCCTAACATTAGCTATTTTCATCCTTTTGGTTGCAAGTGTTTTGTTTTGAATAATGGAAAAGACAACTTAGGTAAATTTGATGCAAAAAGTGATGAAGCTATTTTCATAGGATATTCTTTAACCTCTAAAGCCTATCGAGTATTTAACAAGAGAACTTTAGTATTAGAAGAATCAATACATGTTGTATTCGATGATAACCTCCTTCCAAGGAAGGATTCTTGTGATGATGATGATGTATGAATCATAAATGCCTTTGATGGAGGACAAACTTCAAAGGAGGATGAGATTCCAACAAAAGAAGAGGACACACAAGATCCACCTCTTGAAGCCTTGAAGGACTTGGCTCTTGTGGAAAAGGAAGTGAGCTACCCAAGGGAGTTCAACTATGTCAAAGATGGTGAAATCTTGGGTGATCCATCCAAGGGGGTAACCACTCGATCTTCTCTTAGATTAATGAATCATGTTGCATTTATCTCATGCATAGAGCCTAAGAATATAAAAGAAACATTGAAAGATGATTTTTGGATTATGGCTATGTAAGAAGAGTTAAATCAATTTGAGAGAAGTAACGTTTGGACATTAGTTGATAGACCTAGTAATCAATCTACCATAGGAACAAACTAGACGAGAGTGGTAACATTGTGAGAAATAAAGCTAGACTAGTAGCACAAGGTTACACTCAAGAAGAGGGAATAGATTTTGATGAAACCTATGCACCCGTAGCTAGAATGGAAGCCATTAGGATGTTTCTTGCATATGCATGTTATCATGATTTCAAGCTTTTTCAAATGGATGTTAAAAGTGCATTTTTAAATGGTTTTATAAATGAGGAAGTGTATGTGGAACAACCACCGGGTTTTGAAGACTCAAAATTTCCAAATCATGTTTTCAAACTTACTAAAGCTCTTTATGGTTTGAAACAAGCTCCTAGAGCTTGGTATGAAAGACTTTCAAACTTTTTAATTGAAAAAGGTTTTGAAAAAGGTAAGGTGGACACTACACTTTTTATAAAAATGTATAAAAATGACATCTTAGTAGTACAAATTTATGTTGATGATATAATATTTGGTTCTACTAACGAATGTCATTGCAAAGAGTTTGCTAAGTTAATGCAAGGTGAATTCGAGATGAGCCTGATGGGAGAGCTCTCATTCTTTTTGGGACTCCAAATCAAGCAAAGGAAGGATGGCACCTTCATCAATCAAGTAAAATACATAAAGGTATGCTCAAGAAGTTTGGCTTGGAGAATGCAAAGCCTCAAGCCACTCCTATGAGTTCATCTACAAAGCTTGACAAAGATGAATGAGGTAAGTGTGTTGACTCAAAACTTTACCGTTCTATGATTGGATCATTGCTTTACCTTACCGCAAGTAGACCGGATATCTTGTTTAGTGTTTGCTTGTGTGCTAGGTTTCAAGCTAGTCCTAGAGAGTCTCACCTTATAGCCTTTAAGAGAATCTTTAGGTAACTTAGAGATACTCCTTGTCTAGGTCTTTGGTACCCTAGAGACTCCACCTTCAACCTTCATGCTTATTCGGATGCGGATTATGGGGGATGCAAAATCGATATGAAGAGTACTTCGGGAACTTGTCAATTCCTAGGTAGTATACTCATATCTTGGTTCTCTAAGAAACAAAATAGTGTAGCCTTATCTACCACCGAAGCCGAGTACATATCCTTAGGGAGTTGTTGTGCTCAAGTCCTTTGGATGAGGCAACAACTCTTAGATTATGGTATTAAAGTTGAAACCATACCCCTCAAGTGTGATAACACTAGTGCAATATGTTTGACAAAAAATCACATCCAACACTCTAGAACCAAACATATAGAAATAAGGCATCATTTCATTAGAGATCATGTCCTTAAAGAAGATGTTGTTATAGAGTATGTTGACACCTTAAATCAATTAGCGGACATATTTACAAAACCTTTAGACAAAGAGCGTTTTTGTTCCCTTAGGAGAGAGTTAGGTCTAACTAGCCTATCTTGACCTTTTAGGACCTATTTTGTGCTTAAAATTGCTTGATCTTGTGAAATGACATGTTTATGTGTTATTACTCCTAATTTCATCCATGCCTATAGCTAGGGGGAGTATGTTTATGTTTGCAAGTTAGGCCTTAGAAAAATTCATTTTTCTGCAATTTTAGAGCCTCATCTGCACTTCCAGGACCATGTGTATTGAAACGGGTCAACCTGTTTCGATACGGATGCTTTAAATTTTTATCTAAGAGAAGGGTGTTTCGAAACGCCCTCCAAGGGTTTCGAAACGTTTTTGCTACTGCCAAGGGGTGTATCGAAACGAGTTTCGATACGAGTCAACGGGGATTCGATACGGTCAAACTCGTATCGAAATAGTCAGCTGGTCTTGAAAAATCGGTCAAACTTTCGTATCCGCGTTTCGAAACGGTCGACACCGTTCCGAAACGGGTTGCAGACTGCTTTAAAGGGGCTTTTAATGTTAAAGTTTAACCAAAATTAAAACTCTCCCAAAACCCTAAAAACCCTAGAATCGATTTTTCCTATAAAAACCCTCTAAACCTCGTTGTTTTTCACCAAATATTGAGGGCTTTTTCTCTTAAACACAAGTCTAAGCAAGCATCAACAATATTGTGCAAGGATTTTCATACATTCATCCAAAATCTCAATTTAAGGTATATTTTCACCTTTTTCTTTTTCCTTCCGTTTGTATTCGAATCCTAGGTTAGGAAATCTTAATTTTTTATAGTTTATGTGTTTTGAAACATGGGTTTTTCAAATCTTGTAAAAAAAATTCAAAATCTTCAATTTTTTGATTCGAATATAAAAATTTTCATTCGTATTTTCTTTACTATTTTTCTTAAATTGTTTTTCTCTTAAATTTTTGTTTTGTTTTGTTTTGTCTTGTTTCCTTGTTTTTAAAACTTGTTTTTAAACCTAAGTGGGATTTAACATTGGATTGAATTAAGAAATCTCATGCATGCACTCAAACTTGTTTTTAAATCGCTTGCTTAATGTTTTTAGGATGTCTACGGAGAACGTTAACAAAAAGCGTAAGTCCGTTCAATCAAGTGAATTGAGTATTCGTCCAAATCTCATCTAGCTGTTCAACAAAAGTCTTCGGACTCCGGAGATGAGGGAGCGTTTCAAGTATGTCAAGGAGTATGACGTTCGCCGTGAGCGTGTTGTTGATATCTCTTTTCTTGACACCGAGCGCTTTCTCTTTCGCTGCCTCCCTCATTTGAGAGAATGTGGATTCCTTGGTCTATTGAGCATCCCAGATATTTGGTACAAGCACATGGTACTTCTCTTTTACTCAAATGCCGAGCTTATTAATAATGAAGACAACTCCGAGGTTGTTGGGATTGTGTCTTATATCTTGGGAAAGAAGATTATCATTGACGTCGCTTACTTAGAGACCACTTTTGGTCTTAAGGACGAAGGACTCGTAAATGAGAATCATTTTGGTTCTCACACCGGTCCGGTGCTTACCTTGGATGCTTACGATAGGTTCCTCCACTTGATGGTCTCGTGGTTTCTTCGCCCTTCAGGAGGTAAATTTTCTCATGTCCGTCAAGTAGACTATTTTTGGCTTGAATGTTTTCGTCGTGGTGAGCGCCCTAATCTTGTTAAGATCATATTTGCCGAGATAGTAAACAATATTAAGCTTCGTGACACCAATGCACTCAAATCTTTTACTTATGGAACTGTTTTAAGTTACATCTTTGGGAAGCTTAATCTTGATTGCACCTATGACTCACCGGAACCCCGCAAGCAAAATCTTGGTGAATCCTCTCTCCGTAGGTCCAGTTTTCATTATATCGATGGGCAATGGGAACGTGTTGATAGGGAAGCACCTCCACCTCAAGTTGAGCCTCAACCACAAGCTCCGGTCGCAAACAATGAAGCTCTCACATCTTTCCTTACCGAGCGATTCAACACTTAGGACACTAACATGTCTAGAGGGTTTGGTGCTATCAATACCCGCTTGCAATCCGTGGAGGATCGTATCCTTGCGAATGAGAACCGCCTCACCTCTCTTGAGAATCAACAAGCAGCCATAGACATGTCCTTCTCTACCTTTTATGGCCAATGGATGAAGTTTCATCGCGATCAAGCTAAGGATGATGATAAGTCCGTGGATGATGTTGATGGTGACGACGACGAGGCTTAGGATTCTCATATCATCCCATATTAGCTATGCATTTTAGGATTAAGTTTGCATCTTTACTTATGTTTTATGAACCTATGCTTTGATTTTAGTTGGGATTATGCTTTGAACTTATTGTTAATGATTTATGTTTTTGGATATTTGATGTTTTATGAATTTAATATTATGTTGCTTATTGCTTATTGCTTATTGCTTCTAACCCTAGTTCTTCTCTTTGAGCCTTGTTTATTAATTTTGATCTAACAAAAAGGGGGAGAAGTATTTTAAGAGCCAAAATTCGTTTTAAATGATTTAAGTATTTTTAAGTTTTAAAAACTTGGACTTAAACCCTTTTAAAACTTTAAAAACCCATCTTAAATTGAGGGGGAGTTAGAATGTATTCAAAAGTTTCAAAACTCTTAAAAATTCTAGCTTTGGTTTTGTTATATCAAAAAGGGAGATTGTGAAACCGATATTTTAATTTTGATATAACTAAAAAACCTAAGGACTAAATTGAAAATGTGAAAACGAATTTTAAAGTCCTCAAACCTCTCTATATATTTTGAACAATTTGCCTAAGTTAAAAACTGAGTTTATCAAAAGTTTTCTAAGTGTTCTTGAAGCCAAACATGTGTTTTTCGAGTTAGTGTTTCGAAACGGCCTAAGGCGTTTCGAAACAGTTTTGAAACTGTGAGGCCATGTTTCGGAACGGGTATCGAAACGATTTCAACACTGCCAACCCGTGTTTCGAAACGGCTTAAGAACATTGAGACACCGTATCGAAACGACATCAAGTGTTTCGAAACGGTAGTCAATCTGATTTGAAAAATAAGACCGCTGAATGTTTTTAACTTATTTTAAACAAATTTTTAGGGCGTATCGAAATGATCTCAAGCCGTTTCGATACGAGCCTTGACAGTGGCAAAATGTTTCGAAACAAGTTTTGAAACGACTTCTTAACGTATCGAAACACTTTTACCCGTTTCGATACGAGCTCTTAAATGCACCCCAACGACTCTTTCTATTTTAGTCTGTTTCGAAACAGGGTCGGCGTTTCGAAACGGTTGGTTGCAGACTGCATTTATGGAGGCAAGAGAACACTCCCAACGGCTCTATTGATGAATGCATCAACCACAACGGGTAGAATTCAATGAGAAGGTATAAAAGGGACCTCTAAAAGCTCCAGCAACAACTATTGATCCAAAAGAAAACATCCAAACATCAAATCCAAGCATTTGTGCCTAAATCCCATTATTGTCTAGAAACCCCAATTGTATTTTTCATTCTTATCATTTCAATTGGGTTGAGTGCTTGTAATTGGGCTACAATTTGTATTGAGAGATACTTACTTAGCCAACAAATTCTTTGTTTCATTTGTGTGAAGATTGGGTCAAATTTTGGGTAGAAAATTTGACCAAAAATTGTAAGGGTTACCTTCTTAGCCTAGAAAAGGGGAAGAGAAATTAGTTTAATTGTTGCAAATCCTTAGTGAAGCTAAGGTAGTGGATGTAGAGTTCATTTGGAACTTGAACCACTCTAAAATTCCTTGTCAACCTTTTTATTTGCAATTTCCACCACCAAGAACTTTAAAAATCCAATTCACCCCCCATTTGGTTTAGTTCGATCATTCGATCGACTCAACAAACAGTTACCAGGCTAGTATACAAATGGCTCCTTATGAGGCTTTGTATGGTAGGCGATGTAGGACTCCGATCTGTTGGGCTGAAACGGGTCAGAAATTGTTACCTATGTTGGATTTGCTCAAGGGGACTACAAAAAAAGTGAAGTTGATTTGTGACCGTTTGAAAGCAGCTTCTGATCGTCAAAAGTCTTACGCAAATTTGAAGAGAAAAGAGATTGAGTTCTTAGTGGGTGAGAAAGTGTTTCTGAAAGTATCTCCGTGGAAGAAGGTAATGAGATTTGGCCGGAAAGGCAAGTTGAGTCCGAGGTTTATTGCTCCGTATGAGATTGTTGAGCGGATTGGGCCGGTAGTGTATCGTTTGAGATTGCCTTCTGAGTTAGAGAAGATCCATGATGGGTTTCATGTGTCGATGCTTAGGAGATATAGATCAGATCCTTCTCATGTTATGCATGTTGAGGAGATAGAGTTGAATCCGGATTTGTCTTACAACGAAGAACCTGTTGAGATACTTGCTTTTGATAGCAAGGTGTTGCGTAGCAAGACCATAGAGTTGGTCAAGGTGTTGTGGAGACATAGAGGTGTGGAAGAGGCCACGTGGGAGAGGAAAGCTGATATGCTTGAGTAGTTTCCGTATCTATTTCTGTCGGGTAATTTCGGGGACGAAATTCCTTAAGTCGGGGAGAGTTGTAACACCCGGGTTTGAGGGTCGGGTGAAAATAATATTTAAATAATATTTTGAGTTTCGGATTTCTAATTAAAATAAAAAAAATATTAATTGGGCCTCGGTTTTCAAACGAATAAATTATGTTAGGCATGTTTTGGTTTTATAGCCCAATCCCATGGATTTGGAAAATAGAAATAGCCATCCTCATTAATGGCATTTTGGTAATAAGAGGGACTTTCAAATTTAAATCCCCTTTTATTAAAATAGTTTCCTTGTCATCTTCTTCTCTCTTCACATTTCCCATTTTCAACGACATAGAGAAGCTCTCATCTCCATTTCATTGTTCCATCTCCTTCCTTCTTCATTTTGGGTCGATTTTGAAAGGTAATTTCATCCCCATTTTGCTCTCATCTTCCTCTCTTTGAAAGTACCATTAGATTTCATTTTCATCAAAGTTTTAGAAATTTGGTTTTCCATGGAAAAATGTCAAAGGTTGAAGCTTTATGAGATTTTATCAAAGCCGTTGATTTATTAATGTTAGATAAGTTGTTTATGAACCTTGGGGTCCAACATATATGAATTTCAAAGAGTTTTACCATGATTTTCGGATTTGGGTTTTGATGAGTTTTTAGAAGGGTTTTAAGGTTGTTTTGGGGTTGTTTTATGATATAAATTGAGGGCTGAGGTTAGTTTGATAGTTGAGGGTTGTTTTGGAATCATTTAAGAGTGTTAAAGAGGTTGAAATCATGAGTTTTGGATTGGGTTTGAGGGCTGCTCGAGTTTGATGTTTTGGGGGTTGTTCATGGCTTGAATTCATGTGTTTTATTCTTGATTAGTGTTCCGGGTTTGCTACATTGTTGTATGAGCTGATTCGAGGTTGTTTTGTTTGTGTTGAGTTGATTAGAAGCAAGAAATTGTGTTGGTGAAGCATCGGGGGTGAATCTGGAAGCTTGAAGATCTTGGTTGCTTGGTTGTTGAGCTTGGAAGTGAAGGTGAGTGGTTAAATGTTTTAAATGATCTTTGAGTATTTGGTTCAAGCATGTGGACTAGGTTGGGCTTTGTAGACCCACCTAGAGTTGGGATTAGAGTGGTAGCCTAATCCTAAGCTTTAGTTAGAGACTATGGTTGCTCTTGAATGTGTTTATACCTCATGTTTAATTGTGATTATGTTGGCTATGTATATGGTGTTATACATATGTGTTGAGACATGGATTGATGCATTGTTATATGCATGTGGAAAGTGCATGATGTTAATCATGGTGAGTACGTGCTAAGCACGGAAGTGGATATGAAATGATGTTGTGAAAGGTTGTGGATTGTGTTTAATATTGGCACTAGTATGCTTGGGTACAAATGATCGATCATTAGGATGTTAGTGTGCACACGTGAGTCAAATGCGCGCGTGGTCTTGGTGATGGTAGTCATCAAGATGGAGTATGGGTTCGCCCGGAAATTCTTCTTATATATATGTCAGTCGGTGATGAGTGTAATCCCATCGACGGGGCGTGAGGATGAGTGGAATCCCCTCCGCGTGAACGGTGATAAGTGTAATCCCACCGTGAGGTAATGGTTGTTGTTGGATGTGAGTTCCAACGTGTTATCCGTGTATTCGAGTTATAGCTAGGTGCCAATATATGGTTATATGTGAGCCAATATGATATGAAATGTGATTCTTATATGGATGGATATATGTGCTTGCATATGATGTGGTTATGGACTCGATGAGCATGGCATAATATTGATTATATGTTCATGCATCATGTGTATTTTTGACCTATGTGGATCAAAGGTAAGAACATGCATTTACCTTGGTTGTGCTCGTTCTTGGACCCTTCATTGTCGAGGTTTGTTTTTAATGAGCTTACCCTCACTAAGCTTTACGCTTACGCTCTCTTTTGTTCGAGAATGCAGATCCGTAGTTCGTGGGTTGCTAGTGCAAGAAGGGGGCCTCCAAGTGTGCTAGTTCGGCTTTTGAACCTTTCAAGTATGGATTTTATGTTATATGATGTAATGGTCAAGCAATGGGACATGTTTTAGTTGCTTTGAGCTTTTGAAGTATGATGATGTTGGTTGTTTAGGAGCATGCTAGACTCCTTTTATGTGTTATGTTGGTTGGCTTGTGGTTGCCTTGTATTGCTTGTAAACCATGTCTATTTTGCCACCTTAAATGCTTAGTGTTGACCTTGTGTAAGCATGTTATCTTGAATGCTTAAGTCTATGTCATGTATGATCTTTTAAATGGATGCCCCTATCTTGTATCCTTATGTAATTTGAGTATGTTTGCAATAGGGTGCATGCCTCTAGAGTGTATTTGTATGTTGTGTATGCTTCTTGGGGTCGTTAAGGGCGTTTGTGATCGTTTGGAGATGTTTAAAACTGATTTTGGGAATTTACAGACTGCAGGTGTTTTGAAACGGGTTGTGTTGTTTCGGAACGGGTGTGGTTCCAGGGCCCCCCGTATCGGAACGCGTTTCGGTACGGTTTGGCTACTGTGAGCCCTTGTTTCAAAACAAGTTTCGGAACACTTTGGCTACTGTGATTGCTTGTTTCGAAACGGGCATCGGAACGCCTAGGCAAAATGTGACTCTGTTCCGAAACGGGGTGGGTGCGTTTCGATACGGGTGTCTGGCTTTTTAAACTAGAGCCCGTGTTTCGAAACGGGCGATGTCTGTTTTGAAACACAGGCCTAAAAATGGGCTTTTTGACATCTCTAAAGGGTCTCAAGGTTTGGGCTTAGGCCCTGTTTGCTGTTAGGCTTCTCGTGAGCCTTGTTTCCGCTGTCGCTTCACACATAGGTTAAATTAACGCATCTAGAAAAGATAATTAATGAAAAAGTTTTCTTGGGTCGGTAACCGGAGTGAAGCCTTAACGGGTTTCGCCTCGGTTATCCCCGTGTATCCCACTCGGATTGGTCAAGCGTCCGGACCGGGACGAGGGGGTTATATTTTTTTAGGTTTTTCAAGTGCCTTGCTAGTGTATGACCAGAAGGCGACCTAGAGGACCCCTGCAATCACCTATTTCTGAGATCGAACATTTCTTGAGACTTAGGAGACGTGTTCGAAGAGAAGAGACTAGAAACATAAAAGGAGAAATACCACCACCTCAAGGTAACGGAGATGCTATTGCAAATGGCCAGGGAGAAGCAGCTCGACCACGAGCAATTAGAGATCATTTTACTCCTATCTTGGACGATCTCTATCCCGGAATAGTAGCTCCAGAAATTCAGGCAGCTCAGTTCTAGCTTAAACATGTTATGTTCAACATGTTGAACACTATTGGTCAGTTTGGAGGTATGCCTTACGAAGATGCAAGACAACATATCCGTGCTTTCTTGGAAGTTTGTGACTCGTTGAGACAACAAGGAGTGCACGAGGATGTGCTAAAGCTTAAATTGTTTCAATATTCTTTACGTGATCGTGCTAGAGCATGGCTAAATGGAGTGTCAGCTGGATCAATGGAGACTTGGACATATTTATGCAAAAGTTTTCTGCTACGGTATAATCCACCAAATAGAAACACTCAGTTGAGAAATGATATAGCTTCTTTTCGTCAAGCTGATGACGAATCCATGTATGAGTGTTGGGATCGATTCAAGGGATTATTGAGGAAGTGCACAAATCATGGTTTTCATGATTGGACCCCAAGTGGTTATGTTCTATAATGGAGTAAATGCTCCCACAAGGATGATGCTAGATGCTTCAGCAAATGGGACCTTGTTGGACAAATCACCGGAGGAAGCATTTGACATTCTTGATAGGGTAGCGAACAATGATTACCAGTTTCCGACCACAAGGCTTGGAACGGGGAGGAGAAACCAAGTAGCTCGAGACAGTGAAGTTGATGACTCGGTAGCCACCCAGTTAGATGCTATCACAAGTATGCTAAAGAACCTCCAACGTCCCAACAAAGTCAAGGAAGTGAAGTCCACAACCTCATGTCTCAGATGCGATGGAAATCACCATTTGAGTGAATGCCTTGACAATCAAGAGTCAGCCAACTATGTGGGGAATTATAATCGCAACAACAATCCATACTCCAATACCTACAACCCAGGATGGCGTCAGCATCCAAATTTCAGTTGGGGTAATCAAGGGCACAGTAATTCTGCTCGGTCAGCGCCACAGCAAAATCTGATCGATGCACCATCTTCTAACCAGATGATGCCATGGCAAGGTCACAAGTGAGCAACATCTTCATCTATCAGTTCGCTGGAGACTACATTCAAAGAATTCATGGCTATGACAAAAGATTTCATGGGAACCACGAAAGTTTTGCTACAAGATCATGCAACAAACATTAAAAATCAAGGAGCCTTATTGCAAATCCATAGTTCCTCTCTCCGAGCCTTAGAAACACACGTTGGTCAGATAGCTCAAACCTTGCATGCGCGACCACAAGGAAGTCTGCCAAGTGACACTGAAGCCACTAAGCACCAAAGCAAGGAACAATGCAGCGCACTCACATTAAGGAGTGGCAAGGAAATTAGCAAAGAAGACAAGTTTGGGGGGAAAGAGAATGTGGACTCTCAGCCCAACTTGCCTCAAGAAGAAGATAACTTACAAGATCCTCCAGTTGAAGAGAAGGGTGAGGAAGTCATAGCAAAAGAAACACCGGGGGAGGAGCCTTCTTTTGCTACAGCAAAAGATGCAACTCCACCAGTTCAGAAAAATGAAGTTAGACCCCCTCCTTCTTTTTCCTAACGATTCAAGAAGCAGAAAGAAGACCTTCAGTTCTAGAAATTTGTGGATATCCTGGACAAATTACATATCAATGTCCCATTTCTGGAGGCCATTGATCAGATGCCAACATATGCTAAGTTCCTCGAGAATATAGTCACAAAAAAGAGGAAGGTCGAGAAGCAAGAGACTGCCGCTATAGCAGAAGAATGTTATTCTATGTGGAGCAAGCTGCCACCTAAGAGGAAGGGCCCAGGTAGTTTTGATATCCCATGCTCTATTGGCGACAAGTTTGTTTGAAGAGCACTTTGTGATTTGGGATCAAGTGTTAACTTGATGCCTAAGTCGATTTTTCTGAAACTAGGAATTCGAGAGGCACGGCCCACCAAGGTTGTGCTATAGCTATCAGATCATTCTCATGTTTGCCCAGAAGGGAGAGTTGAAGACATTGTGGTAAAAGTGGACAGATTTATCTTTCCAGTCGACTTCTTAATCCTCGACTATGAAGCTGATAGCAACACACCCATTATCTTGGGAAGGCCATTTTTAGCCACCGAGCGAGCTTTGATCAATTATGAGAAGGGTGAATTCACGATGCGAGTGGCTGATCAGACGGTCACGATCAATATTCATGACATCCTCAAGTATGCAAACAACCCAGGAGTATGCCAATATGTAGATGCTACAACACATAATATGATTGATGAGTTTTGATGTAGCAATGAGATGCAAATGGAAGAGTTTGAAGCACTCTGCAAAGATGAAGATTCAGACCAAGAAGAGCTCTCAAGGGAACTGGAGCAGTCTAGTCAACTCGAGGCTAGACCAGGTATGCACTTTGAACCTCTTGATTTTTCAGAATTTATACCTCATAAACCTTCCCTTGAGCATGCACCTTTTTTAGAACTGAAACCTTTGCCATCACATCTTAAATATGTTTATTTAGGGAGCAATGAAACTTTGCCTGTGATAATCTCATCTAGTCTCACACCTAAGCAAGAAACTAGTTTAGTAAATATGTTGTTACAGCATAAAAATGCGATAGGGTGGACTATGGCTGATTTGAAGGGTATAAGCCCTGCTATATGTATGCACAAAATTTTGCTTGATGATTGTCACAGCAATTCAGTTGAGCCCCAGAGGAGACTAAACCCAATCATGAAGAATGTAGTGATGAAAGAAATAATCAAATGGCCTTATGTTGGAGTAATCTACTCGATATCCGATAGCTCATGGGTCAGCCCGGTGCAATGTGTACCGAAGAAGGGAGGCGTTTCCGTGGTAAGAAACGAGGAGAATGAGCTATTGCCTACTAGAACCGTCACAAGGTGGAGAATTTGCATGGACTAGAGGAAGCTCAACAAGGCAACCAAGAAGGACCATTTTCCCCTCCCATTCATTGATTAGATGTTGGATCGACTAGCGGGCAAGGCATTCTACTGCTTCCTCGATGGGTATTATGGGTACAATCAGATTTCTATAGCACCTGAAGACCAAGAGAAGACAACTTTCATATGCCCTTATGGAACTTATGCTTTCCGAAGAATTCCCTTTGGTCTCTGCAATGCTCCAGTAACTTTTCAAAGATGTATGTTGGCTATCTTTTCAGACATGGTCGAGGATTTTTTAGAAATTTTCATGGATGACTTCTTTGTCTCTGGAGATGACTTCGACACATGCTTGGGCTATCTCGCCAAGGTCCTAAAGAGGTGTGAGGAAGCTAACTGGGTGCTTAATTGGAAAAAATGCCATTTCATGGTAACGGAAGGAATGGTCTTAGGCCACAAGATTTCGAAGCAAGGGATAGAAGTTGACAAAGCAAAGGTCGAGGTCATTGAAAAACTACCTCCCCCCACTACTGTCAAGGGAGTAAGAAGCTTCCTAGGGCATGTTGGCTTCTATCGGAGATTCATCAAAGATTTTTCGAAGATCTCAAAGCCTCTATGCAATTTGCTACATCAAAATCAACCATTTGTGTTTGACAAAGATTGCTATAGCGCGTTTCAAGAACTGAAGAAGAAGCGTATCTCAACACCAGTTGTCATTCCACCTGATTGGAACGAGTCGTTTGAGCTGATGTGTGATGCAAGTGGCTACGCCGTTGGTGCAGCACTTGGACAACGCCGATGTAAACTCTTTCATGTTATTTATTATGCTAGTCGCACTTTGAATGATGCACAAATCAATTACACCACTACTGAAAAAGAATTGCTTGATGTAGTATTTGCCTTTGATAAGTTTAGGTCATACTTGATAGGCACTAAGGTCATAGTTCATACCGATCATTCAGCCATTAAGTACTTAGTGACTAAAAAGGATGCTAAACCTAGACTTATTAGATGGATACTCTTGCTACAAGAATTTGACTTAGAAGTTAGAGATAGGAAAGGATGTGAGAACCAGGTAGCTGACCATTTATCTAGGCTAGAAAATGCTATCATACAAGGTACTGAAACATAAATTAAGGAGGAATTCCCTGATGAGAAACTGTTAGCTGCTGTAGCAATTCCGTGGTATGCTGATATTGTTAATTATCTTGTTAGTGGTATTTTGCCTCGTGATTTATCTAGCCAGAGACTCAAGAAATTCAGACATGATGTAAGATTCTACTATTGGGATGAACCCTACTTGTTCAAGCAATGTCCCGATCAAATCATAAGGAGATGTGTTCCAGCGGAAGAATACCATAGCATTTGGTACCATTGTCATTCATCACCATGTGGAGGGCATTTTGGTGGTGCTAGAACTGCTGCAAAAGTTCTTCAAGCATGATTCTATTGGCCTACACTTTTTAAGGATGCACACGAGTTCTACAAGACTTGTGATCCATGCCAAAGGATGGGGAACATCTCCAGACGGAATGAAATGCCATTGCAAAATATTCTAGAAGTTGAAATCTTTGACGTGTGGAGAATTGACTTCATGGGTCCATTTCCTGCATCATATGGAGATCTATATATTTTGCTAGCAGTCGACTACGTGTCAAGATGGGTGGAGGCTATTGCCACCCCGAGGAACGACTCCAAGACAGTCATGAAGTTTCTTCATAAGAACATCTTCACTAGGTTTAGAGCACCCCGAGCCATCATCAGTGATGAAGGAACTCGCTTTGACAACAAGCTTATTGCTAAAGCATACGTCGCTATGGAGTCAGGCACAAGATTGCTACGGCATATCATCCTTAGACAAACGGACAGGCTGAAGTTTCTAACCGAGAAATCAAGCAAATCTTGGAGAAGGTGGTTAATCCTAAGAGAAAAGAATGGTCCCCCAAGTTGGATGAAGCACTTTGGGCATATAGGACAACCATCAAGACACCTTTAGGCATGTCACCCTTCAAGCATGTATTTGGCAAGGAGTGCCATTTACCCGTGGAGCTTGAGGATAAAGCTTATTGGGCAATCAAGAAACTCAACATGGATACCCAACTTGCTGGTGAAAGGAGGTTGCTAGAGCTTAACGAGTTGGAGGAATTTAGAGCCCAAGCATATGAGAATGCTCGCATCTACAAGAAGAAAACCAAGAAGTGGCATGACAAACACATTTTGCCAAGGCATTTCTCAGAAGGTCAACAAGTGCTTCTCTACAACTCCAGGCTAAAGCTTTTTCCTGAAAAGCTGAAATCGAGGTGGTCAGGGCCATTCATCATACACAAGGTGTACCCTCATGGCGCAGTGGATATCAAGAAGTTGGACGAAGGTGAAATCTTCAAAGTCAATGGCCAACGCCTGAAGGTGTACAATGGAGCACATATCCTCAGAGACAAGTCAGACCTGGATCTTCACGATCCTTGAAAGTTTGCATCTTTAAACTCTATCTTTTATGCTATAGCATGTTCATAAATAATGCTTTTCTTTTTAGTCTAGTATTATGTTATCTTTGTTTTTAATTTTCATATGTTTTCACGTGACCCTCGTACAAAGCTTTATCTTTCCTAGTACAATGTCAGGTACAGAACAAGAGAGCGTGTCGTCTACAGGGTTGGTAGCAAAGGGAGAAGGACATGGAGTTTGTTTTTATCCACTTTTGGAAGTACGAAAGAAAAGGGGAAAAGAAAAAGATAAGGAGAGGTTTTATCTGAAAAAGTGGGGAGCGTGAATTAAAAAAGAGAGAAAAAAACAAAAAGAAAGAGAGAGAATATTTATCTATTTAATGAGAAGAAACCCTAGCCATAAAAACCCACACATTCTCTCTCCATTCGTCAACTATCACATTAACTCCCACTTTTCTCTCTCCCTTAAAGCCTGCACACGTCCCATCACTCCCCTTCTTCCATCAATTCGTCAGTTTTTCCCCACCTTTTTCAACTTCCCATATTTTCTTCATCATCATCATCATCCGTACCCTCAACTTCTTCATCTTCTTCAACACTCAACTTTTCCTTCCTCCCATCATCCCTTCGATTTTCTCCCAAACACACAAAACACCCTTCAACATTCTCTCTCTATTCACATATTCACTCCTCCCCAATTTTTTTCAACAAAAAACTCCATGGCTCGATGTAAGAACGCCCCTGATACTTCCGGTCGTCCTAAACAACAACCAGTCTTGGAAATTTCTAAGTTTCTTGACGAGGCAGCAAAGGAGATATGAACAAAGATCAAAGATAGGAATGTTCTTCTAGAACTAGGGTTTAAATACCCTAAAGACAAAGAAGATCAGTTCGATCAGGCTATAATGGATGTCATTGGCACACATGAATAGAAAACCTTCGCTGCTCACCCTGAGGAGATCTGTACCTCACTTGTAAAGGAATTCTATGCACACCTCACAAGTCCAACACAATCTACAGTTCATGTGCGAGGAGAGCAGATAAAGTTTACTGCCGCAGCAATTAACAAGTTCTATGGGGTAAAGCACACTGTAGACCGCCACACTTCTCTTGTGATGACAATGGAGGCTCAGACACAGCGCGAGGTGCTAGAGGATATTTGTTTTCAGGGAACGGTGCTGGACAACAACAAGTCAGTCGAGAGAGGCAGCCTCAAACCTGAGGCAAAGGTATGGAACCATTTTGTGAGACATAAGCTTATGCCTACACTACACACTGCTACCGCCCACATATCTAGACTTTTTATCATTCACTCGATAATACATGGTAGACGCATAGACATAGGAAAGATAATAGTGGATGAGGTATATGCTTGTTTGAAACGGCCTCGTATTCCTCTTGTTTTCCCTAACTTGATTACTGCCTTGTGTAAAAGAAAAGACGTCTTCATAGACGATCTAGTGGATGCAACTATTTTAGGAAAGACAGGTTTAACTCCAGCCCTCATTACGGAACTCCGAGGATTCAATGAAGACATGCCTCAGTAAACAGTGGAGGGAGGAGCTAAAAGTTTTGCTGCAGCACGAGTAGCAACATTGGTGGCAACAACAAAAGAACTGAGCATTGAGCTCAGCCTGATGAAGGCACACCAGCGGGCATACTTCAAGTATGCCCAACACCGCGATAGTGCCATAGCATCCTGCTTAAGCAAACTCCTGCCAGACCAGAACGTGTCATTTCCACAGTTCGCCACAGAGTTACTACAAGCCCCCACCACTGCTACAGCAAGCACAGTGTCCCCCACTGACCCTAGCTCTGTCCAACCTGCTGCCAAGAAGAAGACTTTAAGAAAGAAAGCACCAGCAACTCCAATTTCCCAGCCAGAGGAAGAAACTCCGCATGTTCAGCCTATTGTCGAAGAGACCGACCCAGTAGCTACCCTGACCAAGAAAAGGAAACCTACCAGGAAGGCAACTAACCCAACACCGTCACGACCGGAAAACCCACTTCCTGAGCCAGAGCATGTACCAAGTTATCCTGAGGAAACCCCTCAGAAGGAAACCACTACAACACAAACAACTGAGCCAACACCAGCGCTATCTACGGATGCTACAGCATCCAGACCAAAAACATGCATTAAACATACTGCTGGACGTGCCAGGCCCTCATCCAGTGCTCAGTCAGTATCCTCAGAGAGTATGGACGATGTAGCAAACCCACACTACTACTCCTCTGAAACATCATTGGACAATACCAGCAGCACCACGTAGCCTCCGCACCCAGGAGGTAACTAACTTTTTTTTCTTTTCATTTTTCATCATTTTTCATGGCATATAGTGTAGATTAGTTAATGCATTGCGGACACTGCATCTCTTAAGTTTGGGGTGTTAGTGTTCATAGCTAATATGTTGCTTTAGCATATGCATTATAGGATAGAACAAAATTTTTACTATGGCATTCTGTTTAGTCTAGAGACAGTCTATGAATATATTTATGATGTCTGACGACGAAATCTTAAAGGCCTAAACTAAGTAGAAAAAAAAACATAACTAGTTGAGATCTATAGAATTGACTTTAGGATCTAGTTGTTAAAAAAATTGTTACACAACTGCTCTCTTTCTATAAGTAAGTTTGTTAGAAAAAAAATTCAGGAAGTACCCTAGTAAACTCTGATAAGTAAACTCTAGAGAATTTAAAAGAAAAACTAGACGACCATGTGCTCAAACAAATGAATAAATGCTACGGCATATCTGTAGAAGGACACTCCGCTTTGCTATAGCTTAGTTTAAAAAAAGAGAAAAATAAAGCTTTGCTATAGCATATGAGTGAATGAAAGTTGTCAAGGGATGACTCTGCCTACTAGCTTGAGGGTGAGAGGTTTGCTCCCTGGTCATCTAGAGTTAAGGACGGTAGGTGTGATGAGCTGACACCCTACGTAGCAGAAAACCTATATCTTTGGGAGTCTAAAAATTGGAAAAGAACTAGAGAACATAGTTAGGGTATAACTAGGGAGCTTCCTTGAAAATTTGTCTCACCAGCTTAAGTATAGGAGGAAGGCAGCCACACACACACGCACACAGCTTAGTCCTAAGTAATGTTCTTAAGGATCTCAAGTCTGGTTGTATATATTTATTTATTTGCCTAAGTTATTTTTGAGGACTAAAGTATTGTCATAGCAATCCTCTAGGTTAAATCTTTGCCATAGTAATTCTTTTGTTCTGTTCTATTCATTGCTTAAGGACAAGCAATAGCTTAAGTTTGGGGGTGTGATAACTGCATAAATATCCTTGTTTTCATACCTTTTTGCTATAGCATTTGCTTGTTCTTGAGTTCATACCATAGCATTTAGACTGCATTTAGGTTGCATTTTCTTCTTCTGGGTGCATCTTTATCTTTGCTGGTTATTGGTTCATATTGAGGGGTACTGCTCAGAAGGTTGGTTTTGGTTGTGGTGGTACGCAGGAAAGGAGTCAAGAGAGAGAGCCGGTGTCGGGAATTGCTATAGCATGATGGAAGTGGATATTAGCCAGCACGTGAGATACACATGAGCTGCAAAAGCACGTGAGCTGACATGTGCAGCAGCCGGTACCCACCTGCAGAATGTCTTCCTTGTCCTCTCGTAGCAGACCTTGTCGGTGGATATCATTGGGATTATCAAGGCATCTTTAGGGCACCAAACCCTAGAAGCCTCCACTATATAAAGGGGAGAGAAGCTTGGAGAAAGGTGTGTTGTGTAGTGTGTTGCAAAAAGAGAGGCGAAAGAGAGAGAAAAGGAGAGGGAAGTTTTCACCTTCATCTTCTCCAGCTTGGTGTCCTCCATCATTGAAGCTCCAAAGAGTGACCTCACCGACCTCGAGAGAGGCAGTGAGCCTAAGACAGTCTGGCAGACCTTGGCGGAGAGGGAGTTCACCTTTCTTTTTGTCGCTATAGCAATTTCTTTTCATATCTTTATATTTGGTGATGTTATCGCAATGATACGTTGGATGATATATCCCATCCACGAACTGTTTTAGGTGGCTTGGGTTTGATGGATGATTTTATTTTGAGTACTTTTTAATGCATGTTATGGCTTTTTCAGTGTTTATAATGATTCTATGCTTTGCTTATGCATTTCTCATTTCCTTAAAGTTGTAAGAGCTTAGGGTTGTAAGTGCTTTGAGAGATAGGCCCTACCTTAAGCGCCTTCGAGAGTTGGTCGTTCTTTACGTGTATGTTGGGGTTAGTAATCGATGGAGCTAGCCTTAGAACCCTCATAAGCAATGGAGTGACTGTTGAGAGGCAGGCTCTAACCTACCTTAGAGATAAGTGATAGGTTTCAAGGGCTAAAAAGGATAGTTCGTGAAGGGTAGGGGAGTGTTAAGATTTTACACCGAGAGGTATTGCTGTAGCATTTCTGACTTCTAGTTTCCTGGCTAGAGATAGTTTAGGATCACTCTTAGCAAATCCCGCCTAGCATAGAAGATAGCTGAAGAGCCTTAGTATCGTTGAGAAGCTTGAGTTAGGTTGTCCATCATTCCCAGCCAGTCATTCCGTAGTGAGTTTCGCATACGAAAGGGGACCTGTTTATCATACTATTATCTCATCTTTCTCTGCACTGTTTTGCTTCATCATTATTTTATACCATCTCTTTTACTTTAACATTGTTATCTGCAAAAAGTTCAATCTTTATTGTTACAGCAACCGTGAATACCTCCATTCCCTATGGAGACGATACTCACTCATCACTTTATTACTCGTTCGATGTGTATACTTGTACCATTTGCGTATCATTTATAGTACTGTACGAACGCGAACACACCCAAACTTTACTTAATTTATATAATGGTTCCTAAATTTCTAAATTAACTCAATTTAATCCTTTAACAACAATTAGTTTCCCAAATTCAAATTCCTAAAATTAATTTAGGGTTTTTAACCTAAATTCCCAAAATTTAGGGTTTTAAAATTGGGAAAATTTTTGGGTGTTACATATGGCTTTGCATCGCATTTGATATTGTCTTTCTTAAGCTGTGATGTACATGTTGAAAATGTCTTTGTCTCAAAAAAGTATGTGATGTCTGCGTACCATGGTATGATGTCTTTGTACACAAGGAGTTGTCATCGGGTTTTATCGCAATCAAGCTCTTTGATGGTTTCCAGCATTGGAGAGTTAGTAACATCTTAAGCAAACAATGAACATGCATCTTCATTGTTTTTCATGGCATCATAGATATTGAATTTTATGTTTTGGCCATCAAATTCCATGATAAGCACTCCATCATGCACATTAATATTTGTTCTAGATGTTTTCAAGAAAGTTCGTCCTAATAAAATCAAATTAGGACTAGACGAATCATTTTCCTCCATACCTAAAACATAAAAATCATCGGGAAATATAAGTCCATTGACTTGCACCAAAACATCCTCCAAGACTCCTTTCGGATAGACATTCGACCTATCGGCAAGTTGTAGGTGCACACATGTATCTTTAAGAGGACCCATATTGTTAGCACAATATATAGAATATGGCATAACATTTATAGACGCTCTTAAATCTAACATGGCTATTTCAATCTTGATGCTACCAATTTGACAAGGGATAGTGAACATACCCGGATCCTTGCATTTTCAGGGAGTTTTCGTTTAAGCACGACGGACACATTCTTACCCATTCTTAACTTTTCGTTACCATTCAACTTCCTATTGATTGTGTATAATTCTTTGAGAAATTTATCATAGCGAGGAATTTGTCTTATAGCATCAATCAATGGAATATTTACCTCGACTTTGCGGAATGTCTCAAGAATTTTCTTCTCTTGCTCATCTTTCTTAGCCTTAGAGAACCTTTGAGGAAAGGGTGGTTGAACAACGATAGGTTGAGTTACCTTGCTTGTGTCGTCATGTTCCTTCTTTTGCTCGGGCTTGTGTGATTTTCCATCTTTTTCAGGAAAAAGGTTTTGCCAAAAAAAATTCGGTTTGCTTGGCCTCCCTTCTTCCTTTTCGACATCCTTCTTGAGTGAAGAATCATGCATATTCTTGCAACTTCTCAAAGTAATATCACTTACATTTTGTTTAGGGTTCACAATAGTTTGAGAAGGTAACTTACCTCGAGATTCGAATTGACTAAGAGATGAGACAATTTGACTTACTTGTGTTTCATGATTTTTGATACTTGACCTCGTCTCTTGTTTGAATTCCTCGAGGCTATAAACAAGCTTGTATACGATATCCTCCAAGGGTGGTTTTGTTGATGAAGATTGTTGCACATAACCTCCTTGTTGATTGCTTCTTTACCATTAGCTCAAATTTGGATGTTCCTTCCACCTGGATTGTATGAATTCGAGTATGGATTGTACTTCTTTTGGCTATAAGGGCCTCCAATGGCATTGGCATCTTCAGTATTTTCTTCTTGGAGTGTTGGGCACATATCGGTTGCATGCCCTTGGTTTGTGCAAATCCCACATGCCTTGACTTGTTGTGTATAATGCCAATTTTTGAAAAAGGTAAGTTAGATTTGAAATCTTATCTTCAAGGGAAGAGACGTTTACCTCACTCACACGTCGAGAGACGGTGTCATGTGCCGAACTAAATTGTTGAGAGTTTGCAGCCATAATGTTGAAAAGGTCTTAGGCTTGGGTAGGAGTCTTGTTTACGATCGCACCTCCACTTGGGGCAACCATCATCCTTCTCTCCATTAGTAATATACCCTCATAGAAATACTAGATGAGAAGTTGGTCGGAGACTCTATGTTACAGACAACTTGCATAAAGTTGTTTCAATCTCTCCCAATAGTTATGAAGTGTCTCAGAATCTTATTGTCGAACTTCGTAAATCTCTTTTCTAATGTTGGTTGCTCTTGATGCCGGAAAATAGTTTTTGAGGAAGAGCTTTTCCATGTCTGTCCATGTTTCAATAGATCCGGATGGTATGTAATACAACCAATCCTTGGCATGATCGTCTAGAGAGAATGGAAACGCCCTTAACATAACTTCATCCACGGTGACATTGTGGGGTTTCATGCTTGAGCACACCACATGGAATTCTTTCAAGTGCTTGTGTGGATTCTCGTTCTCGCATCCCTGAAAGTAGGAAGAAGATGTGTTAAACCTGGTTTTAATTTGAATGGTACCTCAAGGTCTTGATAGGTGATTCATAATGGTTGTGTGGCAATCTCGGGTGCGGTGAGTAGGCGAAGGGTTTGTTTGGCCATGTTGTCGATCTCAAGGGGAATCTTGGCTTGAGTATTCTCCAAGTTGGCTTCTATGTTCTCTTGTGTGGTCAATTGTTCGCCTTTCTTTTCTTCCTTCCTTAGTCGTCTTTCGGTTTTGTCAATGTCATGATCAAACAAAAAATTCTTATCTGCACGAGAAGAACGAAGCATAAAAGTAGAAAAAGAAAATAAACTACATAAAAAGTGAACTTAGCTTCTTGACACCACTCCTCGGCGATGACGCCAATTTTTGATGGGTGTCGAATCCGTCAAAAAATAATACCTACTTGTTCTTTGGATTTGTAGTAGCGGCAAGTAGGGTCGATCCCACAGAGAGCGGTTAAGAAATTAAATTCACAAGCAAATGCAATAAAAGTAAAGGGGGTTTTGGATTTGATTTGGAGAAAGTAATTGTAATAAGGAAGAACTCAATATAAATTGGGACTATAGTCAAGGTAGAACTCGGAATATTAAATCAAGAACTTAGATCATAGATTTCACAAAAGATAAATCAACACCAATCTCAAATATCTTGGTTTTAAGTTAGATGATAACCCACAAATAACTTAAATCTCTTCTTTGATAGAAAGCAATTTAATAACACATAAATGATTAACTCTTATTATCAAGGTTAAAATTCATTAGATAACCCACTAAGAATTATAACGTATCAAATAACATTAAGAACCATAGAGACCCAAACACATATTCTTACTAAGCACTAACTCGTTAACTTATTAAGAACATGAATTCTTACCTTTAGAAATCTAACCCGAATTTCTTTACCACTTGTGTCAATAACCCATGACTTGGTTGCATGCATACGTATAACCCAACATACACATGATGATGAAGCACAAATGATATGAAGATACTTGAATAAGGATGAAGATAATTTAGAAACAAGAAATCTCACTAAAAGCTTGAAATAATATCCTTGTAACTACACTTGACTAGAAAATAGGGGTTTAGCCACTCATGGTGGTCGACGACTACAAGAAAAAGGGGGGAGGATTTTCAGCTACTTTAGGGTTTCTTAGATATCCTTTCCATCACCCTTGTGATCTCTATTTATAGGGGAAAATATGGGTAAGACTTTACATTAAATGCAATAATCCTAGACTACTCTAACTATGGTAAAAGTAGAAGTCCTTCTTGTAGTATGATTGCTTGTCCTCCAAGTCAAAAAGTCTGTGACGCGTCGTGGTCACGCCTTATTCCGTGGATGCTACTGGTTTTGCGTGAAGGATTTTCCATAAATGAGAAAAGGTGCTAAAACTCGTCTTTTACGTATAAAACGTCATTAAGGCCCAAAAACACCTGCAAAACCAAATAGGAACCAAATCAAGGCTTTTAAGATAAATTAATGTGCTAAAACATAGGATTTAATATATAAAAACATGCAAAATAATGACTTATCAATCGCACATGAGCTCGAATAGCTCATTCTAATCTGGTGCCACGACTAGCGTTTCATTAATTAACCTTTCTTTAAGTTCCTAAAATGCTTTAAAACAAACATCATCATATTCAAAAGTGGTATTTTGTTCCAAAAGCAAGCATAAAGGTTTAGAAAATTTTGAGAAATCTTTAATAAAATGATGATAAAAAACCTGCATGTCCCAAAAAGCTCCTAATACCTTTTACGCTTGAAGGAGGTGGCAATTGTTTGATTACCTCTACTTTCGCTTTGTCTACTTCCAGGCCTCTCTTGGTTACTTTATGTCCGAGAACTTTGCCTTCCTTCATCATGAAGTGGCATTTTTCCCAGTTCAGGACCCTGTAACCCCCTTAGCCCGGCCTAGACGGTTGACCCGAACTACGAAGATTACACGGGGAAAACCATAGTCAACCCAAAAGTCAACCTTGATTAACGACCCTTTTTTTAAATTTTTAATCTTGTCTAAATGCATAATAACCCTAAGTGTATTCTTGAAAAGAACATACTCAAAAATCACAGCAATCAGAAAACATTTAGGGACTCAATTGCACAACATACAAATTTAGGGACCAAATTGCAAATTCTGAAAATTGTGAGGACTTTACCAAATTTAAAGTTACCATTATGAAATTAATCATATTTCATGCTTCTCTGTCAAATTTCATCTCAAACGGACATCTCAAACTCAACCAATTGCATGTACAAACATTGGGACCAAATCGTAAGAGTTTCAAAACATTTAACCATCAATTTCAGTGCCCAACGGTCGAGTGTTCCGAAACGGGGAAGATCCGTTCCGAAACGCGAGACCGTTCCGAAACTTGTTGCGGAACAGGGCTTGGCAGTGGCGAAACCGTTTCGGAACAGCTCTACCTGTTTCGAAACGCCATGGCCATTTCAGGCCACCTGTTCCGAAACAGTAGCACCCGTTCCGAAACGAGTTGCCCAGAATTGCAGAATTCACCTGGTTTTACACACTTTCAGCCCATCAAACACATCCACAAGGCGTCCATATCATACACACAAGTTATCAAACACTTAAAGAACATATTAGCATCAACTAATCGCAATCATGGCATCATTCAAGGAAAATCCTAATTCTATAGGCATGCATCCTAAATTGAAAACCATGCAACCATCAATTCACCAAAACCAAATACCAAAAGGCCATTTACATGTTCCAACATCATCAAGGCATTAAACCAACATAGGGAGTCCAAAACATCTCCCAAAAACACAACTAGGTTCCCATTGCCAAATGCCAAAAGCTAAAAGTGTTAGGAAAACATTCACCATACAAGAGCTTAGTCTTTCACTTGGATCCTTGACCTCCTTGCTGCCCTTTATGCACTTCAATGCTATGCATTATTGGTTTAATAAAGAGAGAGCGTAAGCACATAGCTTAGTGAGGAATGCTCAATTAAAACATCACAATAATGCATTTGCAAAAACACCTTTTCAAGGCCTTTAGTTTCAAACAATATTTATCATGCAATTAAGCATACAAACCAAGCATCTCATGCTTCAAATCATCAACATGTCATATTGGCTTACAAGTGATAATCAACATTTTACAACTAAAAAAAACACAATCGGATACGCGGATTACAAGCGTTGTCCCATACGCTTCATACACACTACCAATATCAAGGTGGAGCAAATGGTACAATCACAACCCCTCAACACCCGTGATGGAGTATACGGTACAATCACAACCCCTCCACATCACTCATTGGTAGTTGTATAACATCACTAACGAGAACACGGGACACACAACACAAGATCCACACATGGACTTTTAACCACCATTGTGATCTTAACACAAGATCCACTCATGGACTTTTAACCACCATGGTAATCTTAACCATCTCGTTAGTGTACTTGGATGGAGTTTACGGTACAATCACAACCCCTCAACATCCAAGGCGACTTTATTCACGGTGCACCCAATCCTATAGCCGGCTAACTATATCCGATTCATGTACTTTAAAACCAACACATCACTTGCCAATATACATAATTTGTCATCATTAATCCAATGTTTTAAAGCATTTAACAAAGCCATTAAATAGTCATGCATTACAATGCATCAAACCACATTTATCAATGTTAAAAACAAGGATCTCTTACCTTGAGCATCCTTCAACACATGGCTTATAAAACCAGCATCAAACATGCTAAAATATGCTTTCAAAACAGAATTTAAACATGCAAATATAATACAATGCATCCAACCATCTCATGGTTCATCAAAAAGAGAGTTTTTCCGAAAACTTACTCTTGAGCTTAGCTAAGTTGTTTAGACTTAAACTAAGCTCCCATAACCTTCCAACATTGGTTTCAAAGCTGAAAACCAAACTTCACTCATCGATTCCGTTTCGCAAGCTTGCCGAAACACCGATCAAGCCTCCGGATCAACACCACAAGGATCCGATGATGTCTCCCCTGTTTTAAACACATCAAAGCATTAGATTAATGCATCATCATGCATTAATATCTTCAACCAAGACACCTAAACTCGCTGCTCCCATCAACACTCACATTTCGGCTAACAAACACAACCGAAATCACATCCAAACACCTCTAGAACCTTACCCAGCCAAGATCTATCAATTCCAATCATACTTATACATCAATTAACATCCAAAAAGGATCTAATCACGTCCTTATACCTCCAGCTATAGCAGGGCATCAAAATCACCCCAAAAACCACCATTAACTTAATCAAAAACTTAGGAAAATCAACCTATCCGGGATTGCATTGATCAAACCTCAATTACACATCATTTATACATCCAATAAACATCAAAAAGACATCTCAAAACACAGCCCAATCATTTAGTACGAATTTAATCAAAATTAAATCCAAATCTTGCATTTTAAGCCAAAATCAAGAACACAACATTAAAACCTTTAATAAAACACAAATCAAGGATTGAGAACTTGGGAATTTCAGTAAAAAACTGTAACCCCCTTAACCCGGCCTAGACGGTTGACCCGAATTAAGAAAGTCACACGGGGAAAACCAAAGTCAACCCGAAAGTCAACCTTGATTAACGACCCTTTTTTTTTCTTTTTAATCCTGTCTAGATGCACATTAAACCTAATTGTGATCACGCAAACATCATACTCAAAGATCACAAACATCAGAGGTCAAACAGGGACCCAAATGAACAAATTACAACTTTAGGGACCAAATTGTAATTTCTGATAAATATAAGGACTTAACCCAATTTGAAGTTACCATCTTGAAATTAAATAGGTTTCATGTTTCTCTGTGAAATTTCAGCTCAAAAGGACTTCCCAAACTCATACAATTGCACAAACAAATTTCAGGACCAAAATGCAAACAAAACAAAACATTTAAAGATACTTTCAACCAAATTAACGGTCACGTATCGATACGCCTGGAGTCGTATCGATACGCGGGTATGACAGTAACTAAGACGAGTATCGATACCTAACCCGTATCGATACGCCTGGGCAGAAATCTGCATATTTGGCTCTTGCGTATCGATACGCAAGCCCGAGTATCGATACTCCTGCCAGAAATCGACTTAAAACAGCAACAAACATGCTTCAAACTTCAATTATACAACACCAAATCATACCACACAATCTACCAACATGCAAGGACCATAAATGCAGCACCAATTCAACATATAACCAACACATATGAAAAGCCCCAAATTCTAATGGCATGCTTCCTAACAAGCTAGCTATTCAACACCAAACTTCTAAAACAAGCATATATGGTTCCAATGCAAAAACCAGCAAACACATCAACATTCAACATACTTAGGGAGCCTCAAACACCTCCCAAAACATACACATTGGTCCCCCATTGCCAAAACATACAAAAGCTAAATTGCACTTATAAAACCTTCATACTTTGAGCTTCACTTGAACTTGATTGCTTGCCCTTTCTTGCTGCCCTCAAGGTACTCTAATGCTCTGCATTGTTGAATTAATAAAACGTAGAGAGCGTAAGCAATAGCTTAGTGAGGCATGCTCATTAAAAACAATTCAATAATGCCATTAAAACCATTTATAAATCATGCTTAAAGTCAACCTTAGCACATGCTCAAAGCACACTTAAAAACAAGCAATCTCATGCTTCATATTATATATCAAAACAAGCATCTCATGCTTCTTACATACTTAACATGTCATATTGGCTCAAGTGACAAATTCCATTTCGTAAAACAAGTTCAACAACTTCCCAAGGACTTTTAAACACCTTGGCCATGGACTTTTAAACACCATGAAGTATCACATCAAGGACTTTTAAACACCTTGATCCCAAGGACTTTTAAACACCTTGGCCTATGGACTTTTAAACACCATAGAAATGGATCACCTAAGGACTTTTAACCACCTTAGTGTCCACAACATGAACCATCCAAGGACTTTTAACCACCTTGATGTTCATAAGCAACAAGGCTCACTCAAGGACTTTTAACCACCTTAGTGACCTTAACATTTTAAAAACATCACTTGCCAATATACAACATTTCCATCATTTAATCCACTGTTTTAAAGCATTAAATCAAGCCATTTCATCATGCATTTCAAAGCATCAAACCACATCATTCCAATGTACAAAATCAAGGAACTCCTACCTAGAGTTACCTTCAACATATGGCTTACATCATCAGCAAAAACCATGCTAAAACATGCTTTCAAAACAGTAATTAAAACATGCAAATCATCATTTTGCATCACATCAAGATCATGGCCACCACTAGAGAGAAAATCCGAAAACTTACACTTGAGCTTAGCAAAGTTGTTTAGACTTAAACTAAGCTCCCACAACCTTCAAACCTTGGTTTAAAAAGCTGAAATCCAATTTCCATAATTGCACTCACCGATTTCCACTTTGCCACTTGCCGAAGCACGAAATCAAGCTTCCGAATCAACCAAACTTGGATCCAAAGATGCCTCCCCTGTTTCAACACATCAAAGCAGTAAATTAATGCATCACCATGCATCAATTACTTCAATGAAAGCACCTAAACTCGCTGCTCTCATCCAACCTCCATTTTCGGCCACCAAAAACAACCGAAAATGCATCTAAACCACTTCTAAACAAAGCCCAGCCATAAACCAGCAAAACCTCACTTCCATTAACATCATATAACATCTAAAAACAACCTATTAACATCCTTATACCTCCAGCAACAACAGATCCACAAGATCACCTCAAAAACTACCTTAAAACACAAGCTAAGCTTAGGAAACTCAACCTATCCGGGATTGCATTGATCAAAACTCATTTCCTCATTAATTTAGAGATCATTTAACATCAAAAACACCTCTCAAAACCCAGATTACTCAGGTCTAACGAAAATCATCAAAAATCATCAAAATCTTGCATAATAAGCCAAGATCCAATTCCAAACCCAAAAGCCTTTAATTAAACATCAATTAAGAGTTGAGAACTTGGGAATTTCAGTAAAGAACTGATAGTTTAGAGGAGAAGGACGTTCTTACCTCCAAACTTGTGTTTCTCCACTTTTTGGAATGAAAATCCTTGATGAAACTTGTAGCAATTGAAGAGGTTTTGAAGATACAATGATTTGCAATCAAAAGAGAGTTGAATGGAGGGGTTTAGGTGAAAAAATCAGAAACAAAACTCTGGAAATGGAGTGTTTGGGTTGAGAGAAAAAAGAGAGAAAGAAAATGAGAAGTTAGTTGAGAAAATGCCAAATAAATTTTCCCTCCACTTCTAATATGTTTTAAAATCAGATTATTACCCAAAATATCTTAGAAAAATCTGGAGAAAACACTTTTGGATTAATAGCTCCTTAATGATTCAAAGTTTCAACTCTTTATAAAACAACCACCAAACTTGCGAAAATTACATTTTGGTCACTAGCCAAAATATCAACCTTCCAAAACTCATTTTCCAAAATTGATTTCACAGTTCATCTAATTATATTAAAAGATGATTTTAGAACATTTTTCCATATTTTTAATGCAACCCGAACTAGGCTTTCCTAATTTAACCTCTTTAGATTCGAACAGCACTTTGACCAACCGGTCAACACCCAAAACTCCTAAGCCCAAAACCGGGGCGTTACAACTCTCCCCCCCTTAAGAAATTTCGTCCTCGAAATTTACCTGAAGGAAAGAGATAAGGAAACTGCTTCAGCATGTCTTCCTTCCGCTCCCACGTGGCTTCCTCAACACCTCGATGCTTCCACAGCACCTTCACCAACTCAATGGTCTTGCCACGAAGAACCTTGCTATCCGAATCCAGAACCTTCACCGGTTCCTCATCATAGGTCAAATCCGGATTCAATTCCACTTCCTCCACAGGCATCACATGCGAAGGATCAGATCTATACTTCCGGAGCATAGAGACATGGAACACATCATGAATCTTCTCCAACTCCTGAGGTAACCTCAACCGATACGCAACAGGACCCACACGCTCAACCACCTCATATGGTCCAATGTATCTAGGGCTCAACTTACCCTTCCGGCCAAACCTCATCACCTTCTTCCAAGGCGAAACCTTCAAGAACACACGGTCACCCACCGCATACTCTATCTCTTTACGCTTCAAATCCGCGTAAGACTTCTGCCGATCAGAGGCAGCCTTCAACCGCTCACAAATGAGCTTCACCTTCTCAGTGGTCCCTTTCAACAAAGCAGGCATCGAAACCAACTTTTGACCAGTTTCAGCCCAACAAAGAGGAGTCCTACACCTCCTCCCGTACAAAGCCTCATAAGGTGCCATCTGAATGCTCGCCTGATAACTGTTGTTATAAGCAAACTCAACCAAAGGCAGATGCTTCTCCCAAGAACCTTGGAACTCGATCACGCAGCATCTCAACATATCCTCAAAAACCTGGATAACTCGCTCAGACTGACCATCCGACTGAGGATGATAGGATGTACTGAAATGCAACCTTGTACCCAGAGCTTGATGCAAACACTGCCAGAAACGCGATGTGAACCCCGGATCCCTATCCGACACAATCGACTTAGGCACACCATGCAACCGCACAACCTCAGCAATGTACAGCTCTGCCAGCTTATCCAAAGAGAATGTAGTATGCACAGGCAAGAAATGCGCACACTTCGTCAGGCGATCCACAATCACCCAGACCGAATTCTTCTTTGACGGAGACAAAGGTAAACCAGATACAAAATCCATGGTAACCCTCTCCCACTTCCATTCGGGGATTTTCAACGGTTGCAACAACCCAGAAGGAAACTGATGCTCAGCCTTAACTCGCTGACACACCAAACACTTGCTCACAAACTCTGCAACATCCTTTTTCAAACCAACCCAATAGTACTCATCACGAAGATCACGATACATCTTAGTACTACCAGGGTGCATAGCAAAAGGACTACTATGACCTTCAGTCAGTATAGCACGCCTCAACTCAGCATCATTGGGCACTACTATTCGACTCCCAAAACACAGCACACCATCATCATTAAAACAGAAATCCGAAGGTCTACCCTCCGCGATATCCTGAACATGAGACACCAAGGAATCATCCAACAACTGCTTATCCTTGATCAACTGAACCAAAGACGGCTTCATAAGCAACTCAGCCACAAGACCACCATCACGCGATATGCTCAAGCTAGCAAACATCGCCCTCAGCTCAACAGCCACCTTCCTACTCAAGGCATCCGCAACAACATTGGCCTTTCCAGGATGATACTCAATCGTCAGATCATAATCCTTGAGCAACTCCAACCAACGACGCTGCCTTAGATTCAACTCCTTCTGAGACATCAAATACCTCAAACTCTTGTGATCTGTGTACACAGTACACTTCTCACCATACAGATAATGTCTCCAGATCTTCAGAGCAAAAACCACTGCAGCCAGCTCAATATCGTGCGTAGGGTAATTGCGCTCATGCACTTTCAACTGCCGCGATGCATAAGCCACCACCTTACCCTCCTGCATTAGCACACACCCCAAACCAACATAAGATGCATCACTGTAAACCACAAACTCTTTCCCTGATTCAGGCTGAACCAAGATAGGAGCTTGCGTCAAAGCCGCCTTAAGCTTCTCAAAAGCCTGCTGTCTCGCTTCCGTCCACTCATACTTAATATCCTTTTGCAACAGCTTCGTCAAAGGAGCAGCAATCTTGGAAAAACCATCCACAAACCTTCGGTAGTATCCCGCCAAACCAAGGAAACTACGGACCTCATGAACAGACTTAGGAACCTTCCAGCTCATCACCGCCTCAATCTTCTGAGGATCAACACGAATCCCCTCAGCCGAAACAACATGCCCAAGAAACACCACCTCCCTTAACCAGAACTCACACATGCTCAGCTTAGCATAAAGCTGATTCTCCAACAAGGCTTGCAAAACAACCCTCAAATGCTCTTCGTGCTCCGCCTCAGTACGAGAGTACACGAGGATATCATCAATGAACACCACGACAAACTTGTCCAGGTACTCATGAAACACACGATTCATCATGTCCATGAAAGCAGCAGGAGCATTTGTCAGACCAAACGGCATCACAAGGAACTCATAATGCCCATACCTTGTCCTGAAAGCTGTCTTAGGCACATCTACATCCTTCACCTTCAACTGATAATACCCTGACCTCAAGTCAATCTTAGAGAACACCGCAGCTCCCCAAAATTGATCAAAGAGATCATCGATCCTCGGCAAAGGATACCGATTCTTGATAGTCAACTTGTTCAGCTGACGGTAATCAATGCACATTCTCATCGTGCCATCTTTCTTCTTCACAAACAAGACAGGAGCACCCCAAGGCGATACACTCGGCCGGATAAAACCACGATCAAGCAACTCTTGCAACTGCGTCTTCAGCTCCTTCAGCTCCTTAGGTGCCATTCTATATGGAGTAATGGACACAGGAGTTGTATTCTCATACAGCTCAATTCCAAACTCCACCTCGCGGTTAGGAGGTAAACCAGGCAACTCCTCAGGAAAAACACCAGGAAACTCCTTTACAACCCTGATATCTTGCACCCTCAACTCCTTAGAGCTAGGATTCATCACAAAAGCTAGATAAGCTTCACAACCTTGCCTCAGCATCCTACTCGCCTCCAAAGAAGACACAATATTGGCAAGAAACTTCACATTCTCACCAACCACCACAACTTCATAATCATCCATAAGCTTAAGCGAAACACGCTTATTCTCACAATCCACAACAGCACGATGCTCAGCAAGCCAATCCATACCAAGGATCACATCAAAACCATAGAAGGGCAACTCCATAAGATCAACATGGAAAACATGCTCTTGAACAACCAAAGGGCACCTTCTAAACAACTTTCGAGTCACAACAGTCTCACCAAAAGAACTAGTGACCCGAACACCAACAACCAAAGACTCAACAGGCAAACCAAGCAATTCAGCATGCTCACGAAGAATATATGAATGCGTAGATCCAGAATCAATCAAAGAAAGCAATGACAAAGACTGCAAAGTAAAGGTACCTGCAATCACATCTGCATCATTCCTGCCCTCTCTCTGAGCATACACCCTCGCTTGGCCTCCACCTTCAGGCTGAATAGCTACAACATGAGCTACCCCTCGGCCACCTTCCTCTCTCCTCTGGAAATTACCACGGCCGCGCCCACGACCTCTCTGTGGTGCAGCAACAACAGGAGCACGCACCTGCTCACCAGCCAACCTCGGACAATCTCGCCTCAAGTGGTCCACAGAACCACAATTCCAGCACCCATTCCCAGCATTACCAGCTGCCACAACAGGAACTTGCACCACTCTCTCAGCACGAGGACAGTCACGCTTCATGTGACCACGAGAACCACAGATCCAACAAGCACTAGGATCAGCTCTAGCATAACCACCTCTAACAGGTGCACCACCACCCCTCTTGGCTGAGGACTGATACTTCTGATCGCGTCCCCTCTTGTTCCATCCACCTCCGGAACTATACTCAGCTGATCTCTTCCCAGCACTTACTCCAGCACCTCTAGCTGACGAACCCAGATTCACCTCAACGTCCTTTGCTCGGCCCACCAACACATCAAGATCATCGTACTCGGCGGCCAGCAAATACATCTTAACATCCTTCTCAAGACCGTAACGAAACGTCTCGCACCTAGCCCTCTCATCAGGTATCAACTCCGGTGCATACTGACTGAGTTTCACAAACTGTACCTCATACTCAGCCACACTCATGCCCCCTTGGGTAAGAGACATGAATTCACGCTTTTTCTCATCCAGATATCTCACTCCCAGATATCTTCTTTTAAACACATTCTGAAAGAATGTCCAGGTAACATCAGCTTCAGCCATACCAGAAATGGTAGTCGTCCACCATGTATAAGCATCGTCCTGCAGCAAGGACACAACACAGCCCAGCTTTTGCACATCCGTGCAACTCATCTGACCCAAGATACGCTTGGTACTCTCAAGCCAAGCCTCAAAACTCTCAGCTGACAAACCTCTAAACTCAGTCCCTCCCAGACTGCGCAGACGCTCCAAAGGCAATCTGACTCCAGCATCTCCCTGATGCCCAGCTCCCTGAGCTCCAGCTACTGCTGCTCGAAAAGCGCCCGCAATAGCTTGTACCAAAGCAGACATATCAGGCATAGCTTGCCCCTGACCAACCTCTGGTCCAGCAGCTCCAGCACCAGCATCAGCTGCAGCTTCAGCTCTCGCGCCTCCAGCACCACCACCAGGCGGAGGAGGGGGTAACACAACATTACCAGTGTGCTCTTCATTCTCATCCTCGTTAGGAGCCGTAGCTCTCGCATTACCTCTTAACTCTCTACGTGGTGCCATACTTTTACCATGCAATCACAACACAAATAAAACAAAATCAGGCCAGCGAGGTAAGCAATCCAAGTATTCAAGCTCAATTTCATTTCAAAACAACATCTTTCCTTTAGCTTTTGTTTGGCAATGGGTACCCTCAGCGTGCAACATCACAACATACAACTCAATTGCATCAACACCTCAAGCCACTGAACATGCTTTCAAACAACAAGCATTCATAGCATACATACTTCAATCATGCATACAAACATTCCCAATTACTCGAGAACTCAGCTCTGATACCACCAAATGTAACCCCCTTAACCCGGCCTAGACGGTTGACCCGAATTAAGAAAGTCACACGGGGAAAACCAAAGTCAACCCGAAAGTCAACCTTGATTAACGACCCTTTTTTTTCTTTTTAATCCTGTCTAGATGCACATTAAACCTAATTGTGATCACGCAAACATCATACTCAAAGATCACAAACATCAGAGGTCAAACAGGGACCCAAATGAACAAATTACAACTTTAGGGACCAAATTGTAATTTCTGATAAATATAAGGACTTAACCCAATTTGAAGTTACCATCTTGAAATTAAATAGGTTTCATGCTTCTCTGTGAAATTTCAGCTCAAAAGGACTTCCCAAACTCATACAATTGCACAAACAAATTTCAGGACCAAAATGCAAACAAAACAAAACATTTAAAGATACTTTCAACCAAATTAACGGTCACGTATCGATACGCCTGGAGTCGTATCGATACGCGGGTATGACAGTAACTAAGACGAGTATCGATACCCAACCCGTATCGATACGCCTGGGCAGAAATCTGCATATTTGGCTCTTGCGTATCGATACGCAAGCCCGAGTATCGATACTCCTGCCAGAAATCGACTTAAAACAGCAACAAACATGCTTCAAACTTCAATTATACAACACCAAATCATACCACACAATCTACCAGCATGCAAGGACCATAAATGCAGCACCAATTCAACATATAACCAACACATATGAAAAGCCCCAAATTCTAATGGCATGCTTCCTAACAAGCTAGCTATTCAACACCAAACTTCCAAAACAAGCATATATGGTTCCAATGCAAAAACCAGCAAACACATCAACATTCAACATACTTAGGGAGCCTCAAACACCTCCCAAAACATACACATTGGTCCCCCATTGCCAAAACATACAAAAGCTAAATTGCACTTATAAAACCTTCATACTTTGAGCTTCACTTGAACTTGATTGCTTGCCCTTTCTTGCTGCCCTCAAGGTACTCTAATGCTCTGCATTATTGAATTAAGAAAACGTAGAGAGCGTAAGCAATAGCTTAGTGAGGCATGCTCATTAAAAACAATTCAATAATGCCATTAAAACCATTTATAAATCATGCTTAAAGTCAACCTTAGCACATGCTCAAAGCACACTTAAAAACAAGCAATCTCATGCTTCATATTATATATCAAAACAAGCATCTCATGCTTCTTACATACTTAACATGTCATATTGGCTCAAGTGACAAATTCCATTTCGTAAAACAAGTTCAACAACTTCCCAAGGACTTTTAAACACCTTGGCCATGGACTTTTAAACACCATGAAGTATCACATCAAGGACTTTTAAACACCTTGATCCCAAGGACTTTTAAACACCTTGGCCTATGGACTTTTAAACACCATAGAAATGGATCACCTAAGGACTTTTAACCACCTTAGTGTCCACAACATGAACCATCCAAGGACTTTTAACCACCTTGATGTTCATAAGCAACAAGGCTCACTCAAGGACTTTTAACCACCTTAGTGACCTTAACATTTTAAAAACATCACTTGCCAATATACAACATTTCCATCATTTAATCCACTGTTTTAAAGCATTAAATCAAGCCATTTCATCATGCATTTCAAAGCATCAAACCACATCATTCCAATGTACAAAATCAAGGAACTCCTACCTAGAGTTACCTTCAACATATGGCTTACATCATCAGCAAAAACCATGCTAAAACATGCTTTCAAAACAGTAATTAAAACATGCAAATCATCATTTTGCATCACATCAAGATCATGGCCACCACTAGAGAGAAAATCCGAAAACTTACACTTGAGCTTAGCAAAGTTGTTTAGACTTAAACTAAGCTCCCACAACCTTCAAACCTTGGTTTAAAAAGCTGAAATCCAATTTCCATAATTGCACTCACCGATTTCCACTTCGCCACTTGCCGAAGCACGAAATCAAGCTTCCGAATCAACCAAACTTGGATCCAAAGATGCCTCCCCTGTTTCAACACATCAAAGCAGTAAATTAATGCATCACCATGCATCAATTACTTCAATGAAAGCACCTAAACTCGCTGCTCTCATCCAACCTCCATTTTCGGCCACCAAAAACAACCGAAAATGCATCTAAACCACTTCTAAACAAAGCCCAGCCATAAACCAGCAAAACCTCACTTCCATTAACATCATATAACATCTAAAAACAACCTATTAACATCCTTATACCTCCAGCAACAACAGATCCACAAGATCACCTCAAAAACTACCTTAAAACACAAGCTAAGCTTAGGAAACTCAACCTATCCGGGATTGCATTGATCAAAACTCATTTCCTCATTAATTTAGAGATCATTTAACATCAAAAACACCTCTCAAAACCCAGATTACTCAGGTCTAACGAAAATCATCAAAAATCATCAAAATCTTGCATAATAAGCCAAGATCCATTTCCAAACCCAAAAGCCTTTAATTAAACATCAATTAAGAGTTGAGAACTTGGGAATTTCAGTAAAGAACTGATAGTTTAGAGGAGAAGGACGTTCTTACCTCCAAACTTGTGTTTCTCCACTTTTTGGAATGAAAATCCTTGATGAAACTTGTAGCAATTGAAGAGGTTTTGAAGATACAATGATTTGCAATCAAAAGAGAGTTGAATGGAGGGGTTTAGGTGAAAAAATCAGAAACAAAACTCTGGAAATGGAGTGTTTGGGTTGAGAGAAAAAAGAGAGAAAGAAAATGAGAAGTTAGTTGAGAAAATGCCAAATAAATTTTCCCTCCACTTCTAATATGTTTTAAAATCAGATTATTACCCAAAATATCTTAGAAAAATCTGGAGAAAACACTTTTGGATTAATAGCTCCTTAATGATTCAAAGTTTCAACTCTTTATAAAACAACCACCAAACTTGCGAAAATTACATTTTGGTCACTAGCCAAAATATCAACCTTCCAAAACTCATTTTCCAAAATTGATTTCACAGTTCATCTAATTATATTAAAAGATGATTTTAGAACATTTTTCCATATTTTTAATGCAACCCGAACTAGGCTTTCCTAATTTAACCTCTTTAGATTCGAACAGCACTTTGACCAACCGGTCAACACCCAAAACTCCTAAGCCCAAAACCGGGGCGTTACAAAAACTGAGTATTTAGAGGAGAAGGACGTTCATACCTTTAAATGTGAGTTTCTCCTTGTTTAAAGCCAAGATTCTTGAAAATTCAATAGGCAAATGATAAGAATTTGATGTAGGAATGATTAGAGATCAAATAGAGATTGAAATCTCATCTTTAGGTGTTAAAATCAGAGGGAAAATGCCTGGGGAAATGTGTTTGGCTGAGAGAAAAGGGAGAGAAAATGAAGTGGGAAAATTTTGAGAAAAGTTAGTTATGAACTCAAAAATATCTATTTCCCCCTTTTCCTTTTATTAAATATCATTTAATAAATGTTTAATATTATGAAAAATCTGGAGAAAACTCTTCTTGCGTAAATTAGCTCCTTAAAGATTCAAAGTTTCAATCCTTTTAAAACAGTCACCAACTTTTCAAAAATTACATTTTAGTCACTAACTTGAAATGTCACATTTCGAAACCTCATTTTGTAAAATTGATCTCACCACCCTCTTATATATAATAAAATAAAATTTTAAGATATTTTTCCATATTTTTAATGCATCCCGAACTAGGCTTTCCCTAAAACCACTTTCTATATTCGAACCGAAATTCGACCGGTCCGATTCAAACCCAAAACCTCTAAGCCCAAAATTGGGGTGTTACAACTCTCCCCCCCCCCTTAAGAAATTTCATCCTCGAAATTTACCTGAAGGAAAAAGATACGGAAACTGCTTCAACATGTCATCCTTCCGTTCCCACGTGGCTTCCTCAACACCACAATGCTTCCACAACACCTTTACCAACTCAATGGTCTTGCCTCGAAGAACTTTACTATCCGAATCCAGAATCTTCACCGGTTCCTCATCATAGGTCAAATCCGGATTCAACTCCACTTCCTCCACAGGCATCACATGCGAAGGATCCGATCTATACTTCCGAAGCATAGAAACATGAAACACATCATGAATCTTTTCTAACTCTTGCGGTAACCTCAACTTGTACGCAACAGGACCCACACGTTCAATCACCTCGTATGGTCCAATGTACCTAGGGCTCAACTTACCCTTTCGGCCAAACCTCATCAACTTTTTCCAAGGCGAAACTTTCAAAAACACACGGTCACCCACCGCATACTCAATCTCCTTACGCTTCAAATCTGCGTAAGACTTTTGCCGATCAGAAGCTGCCTTCAAACGCTCACAAATGAGCTTCACCTTCTCGGTGGTTCCTTTCAACAAGGCTGGCATCGAAACCAACTTCTGACCCATTTCAGCCCAACAAAGAGGAGTCCTACACTTCCTCCCGTACAAAGCTTCATAAGGTGACATTTGAATACTTGCCTGATAACTATTATTATAGGCAAACTCCACCAAAGGCAGATGTTTCTCCCAAGAACCCTGAAACTCAATCACGCAGCACCTCAACATATCCTCCAACACCTGGATAACACGCTCAGACTGTCCATCCGATTGTGGATGATAAGAAGTACTGAAATTCAACCGCGTACCCAAAGCCTGATCCAAACACTGCCAAAAACGCGATGTAAACCTCGGATCTCTATCCGACACAATCGACTTTGGCACTCCATGCAGCCGCACAATCTCAGCAATGTACAGCTCCGCAAGCTTATCCAAAGTGTAAGTAGTATGCACAGGCAAGAAATGCGCACACTTCGTCAGGCGATCCACAATCACCCACACCGAATTCCTCTTCGATGGCGACAAAGGCAAACCAGACACAAAGTCCATGGTAACCTTTTCCCACTTCCACTCAGGAATCCTCAACGGTTGCAACAACCCTGAAGGAAACTGATGCTCAGCTTTAACTCGCTGGCAAACCATGCACTTACTTACAAACTCAGCAACATCTTTCTTTAAACCCACCCAATAGTACTCATCACGAAGATCACGGTATATCTTAGTACTACCAGGGTGCATAGCAAAAGGACTACTATGACCTTCAGTCAAAATAGCACGCCTCAACTCAGCATCATTGGGCACTACTATCCGACTCCCAAAACATAAAACTCCATCATCATTAAAACAGAAATCCGATGGCCTACCCTTTGCAATATCCTGAACACGTGGCACCAAGGAATCATCCAACAACTGCTTTTCCTTAATCAACTGAACCAAGGATGGTTTCACCTGCAACTCAGCCACTAGACCACCATCACGCGAAATGCTCAAACTGGCAAACATAGCCCTCAACTCCACAGCTACCTTCCTACTCAAGGCATCCGCTACAACATTAGCTTTACCCAGATGGTACTCGATCGACAAATCATAATCCTTAAGCAACTCCACCCAACGTCGTTGCCTAAGATTTAACTCCTTCTGAGACATCAGATACTTCAAACTCTTGTGGTCCGTGTACACCGTACACTTCTCACCATACAGGTAATGTCTCCAGATTTTCAAAGCAAAAACCACCGCGTCTAACTCAATGTCATGCGTAGGATAATTGCGCTCATGCACCTTCAACTGCCGTGATGCATAAGCCACCACCTTACCCTCTTGCATCAACACACATCCCAAACCAACGTAGGACGCATCACTATACACCACAAACTCCTTCCCTGATTCAGGTTGAACCAAGATAGGAGCTTGCGTCAAAGCTGCCTTAAGCTTCTCAAAAGCCTGATGTCTCGCTTCGGTCCATTCATACTTAACATCCTTCTGCAACAACTTCGTCAAAGGTGCAGCAATCTTTGAAAACCCATCCACGAATCTCCGATAGTATCCTGCCAGACCAAGGAAACTACGGACTTCATGAACAGACTTAGGAGGCTTCCAATTCATCACTGCCTCAATCTTTTGAGGATCAACGCGAATCCCCTCCGCAGAAACCACATGACCAAGAAACACCACTTCTCTAAGCCAAAACTCACACTTGCTCAGCTTAGCATAAAGCTGATTCTCCAACAAAGCTTGTAACACAATTCTCAAATGCCCCTCATGCTCCTCCTCAGTACGAGAGTACACGAGGATATCATCAATGAACACCACGACAAATTTATCCAAGTATTCATGGAATACTCTATTCATCATGTCCATAAAAGCTCCAGGAGCATTCGTCAAACCAAACGGCATCACAAGGAACTCATAATGCCCATACCTCGTTCTGAAGGCTATCTTTGGCACATCCACATCCTTCACCTTCAACTGGTAATACCCTGACCTTAAGTCAATTTTAGAGAACACAGCCGCTCCCCGAAATTGATCAAAAAGATCATCAATTCTCAGCAATGGATACCGATTCTTTATAGTCAACTTGTTAAGCTGACGGTAATCAATGCACATTCTCATAGTGCCATCCTTTTTCTTCACAAACAACACCGGTGCACCCCAAGGTGACACACTCGGCCGAATGAAACCACGATCAAGCAACTCCTGAAGTTGCGTCTTCAACTCTTTAGGTGTCATTCGATAAGGAGTAATGGACACTGGAGTTGTGTTTACATACAGCTCAATCCCAAACTCCACTTCGCGATTAGGAGGCAATCCAGGCAACTCCTCCGGAAACACGCCAGGAAACTCTCGCACGGTCCTGATATCTTGCACTCGCAACTCCTTAGAGCTAGGATTCATCACGAAGGCTAGGTAAGCTTCACAGCCTTGCCTCAGCATCCGGCTCGCTTCCAATGTAGACACCACATTGGCAAGAAACTTCACATTCTCACCAACCACTACTACCTCATAATCATCCGCAAGCTTCAACGAAACTCGCTTATTCTCAAAATCCACTACCGCTCGATGCTCAACAAGCCAATCCATACCAAGGATTACATCAAAACCATAGAAAGGCAATTCTATAAGATCAACATGGAAAACATGATCTTGCACAACCAAGGGACATCTTCTATAAAGCTTTCGAGTCACAACAGTCTCACCAAAAGAACTAGTTACACGCATACCAACATCCAAAGACTCAACAGGCAAACCAAGCAATTGAGCATGCTCACGCAAAATGTATGAGTGTGTAGATCCATAATCAATCAAGGAAAGTAATGACAAGGATTGCAAAGTAAAAGTACCTGCGATCACATCCGTGTCATTCCTCCCCTCTCTTTGAGCATACACTCTGGCTTGGCCACCCCCCTCAGGCTGAACAACTACGACATGAGCCACATTCCTTCCACCATCCTCTCTACGCTGGAAGTTACCACGGCCGTGCCCACGACCTCTCTGTGGTGCAACAACTCCAGGAGCACGTCCCTGGCCACCACCGGCCAACAGAGGACACCACAACAGGAGCCTGAACCTCTCTCGCTGCTCGAGGACAATCACGCCTCAGGTGTCCACGCGATCCACATGTCCAACATGTGTTCGGTTCAGCTCTCGCCCTGTCTCCCTGAACAGGCGCACCTTGCCCTCCACCACCACGCCTAGCTGAAGACTGGTACTTCCGATCACGTCCTCTCTTGTTCCGTCCGCCACCGGAACTATACTCAGCAGCTCGCTTGCCCACACTAGGACCAGCACCTCTAGAAGATAAACTCAAATTCAACTCAATATCTTTTGCTCTACCAACCAGCACATCAAAGTCAGTGTTCTCAGCAGCCAGCAAATAAGTCTTCACTTCCGTCACCAAACCATAACAGAAACGTTCACACCTCTCCCGCTCATCAGGGATAAGCTCAGGTGCGTACTGACTGAGTCGAACAAATTGAACCTCGTACTCAGCCACTGTCATGCTCCCTTGAGTAAGAGACATGAATTCCCTTTTCTTCTCATCCATGTATCGCACACCCAGATACCTCCTCTTGAACGCGTTCAGAAAGAACGTCCAAGTTACACCAGCTTCCTCCATTCCGGAGATAGTGGTTGTCCACCAAGTATACACATCGTCATGCAACAGTGATATCACACAACCCAGCTTCTGCACATCATTGCAGTTAATTTGTCCCAAGATTCTCTTGGTACTTTCCAACCAAGATTCAGAACCTTCAGCAGACAATCCCTCCCAGACTGCAGAAACGTTCTAGAGGTAGTCTAGCATTAGCATCTCCCTGATGCCTAGCTCCTTGAGCTCCAGCTACCGCCGCCCGAAAGGCTCCAGCAATAGCTTGAATCAGCAATGTCATGTCAGGAGCAGCTTGCCCCTGCCCAGCTTCAGGTCTAGCAACCCCAGCACCAACAGCAACACCAGCTCCTTCACTCCCAGCACCACCACCACCATGTGGAGGAGGTAAATCCACTACATTTTCAGTGTTCTCCTCATTCTCATTTTGAGCCATAGCTCGCGTATTAATCCTCGTCTCTCTACGAGGTCCCATTCACTAAACAATGCAATCACAATGCAATAAACAAAGTCAGGCTCAGCAAGGTAAGCAATCCAAGTACTCAAGCTCATTTCCAATTAAAATCAAATCATTTCATTAGCTTTGATTTGGAAATGGGTCCCTCTAACATGCTTCATCACAGCATACACCACAACTGCAACATACTTACAATTTATACATCATACTTTCACTCATCATGCAAACAAAGCAATCATACTCATATCACCAACATAACCATTCCCAATTATTTGAGAACTCAGCTCTGATACCACCAAATGTAACCCCCTTAGCCCGGCCTAGACGGTTGACCCGAACTACGAAGATTACACGGGGAAAACCAAAGTCAACCCGAAAGTCAACCTTGATTAACGACCCTTTTTTTAATTTTTAATCTTGTCTAAATGCATAATAACTCTAAGTGTATTCTTGAAAAGAACATACTCAAAAATCACAGCAATCAGAAAACATTTAGGGACTCAATTGCACAACATACAAATTTAGGGACCAAATTGTAAATTCTGAAAATTGTGAGGACTTTACCAAATTTAAAGTTACCATTATGAAATTAATCATATTTCATGCTTCTCTGTCAAATTTCATCTCAAACGGACATCTCAAACTCAACCAATTGCATGTACAAACATTGGGACCAAATCGTAAGAGTTTCAAAACATTTAACCATCAATTTCAGTGCCCAACGATCGAGTGTTCCGAAACGGGGAAGATCCGTTCCGAAACGCAGGACCGTTCCGAAACTTGTTGCGGAACAGGGCTTGGCAGTGGCAAAACCGTTTCGGAACAGCTCCACCTGTTTCGAAACGCCATGGCCATTTCAGGCCACCTGTTCCGAAACAGTAGCACCCGTTTCGAAACGAGTTGCCCAGAATTGCAGAATTAACCTGGTTTTACACACTTTCAGCCCATCAAACACATCCACAAGACCTCCATATCATACACACAAGTTATCAAACACTTAAAGAACATATTAGCATCAACTAATCGCAATCATGGCATCATTCAAGGAAAATCCCAATTCTATAGGCATGCATCCTAAATTGAAAACCATGCAACCATCAATTCACCAATACCAAATACCAAAAGGCCATTTACATGTTCCAACATCATCAAGGTATTAAACCAACATAGGGAGTCCAAAACATCTCCCAAAAACACAACTAGGTTCACATTGCCAAATGCCAAAAGCTAAAAGTGTTAGGAAAACATTCACCATACAAGAGCTTAGTCTTTCACTTGGATCATTGACCTCCTTGCTGCCCTTTATGCACTTCAATGCTCTGCATTATTGGTTTAAGAAAGAGAGAGCATAAGCACATAGCTTAGTGAGGAATGCTCAATTAAAACATCACAATAATGCATTTGCAAAAACACCTTTTCAAGGCCTTTAGTTTCAAACAATATTTATCATGCAATTAAGCATACAAACCAAGCATCTCATGTTTCAAATCATCAACATGTCATATTGGCTTACAAGTGATAATCAACATTTTACAACTAAAAAAAAACACAATCGGATACGCGGATTACAAGCGTTGTCCCATACGCTTCATACACACTACCAATATCAAGGTGGAGCAAATGGTACAATCACAACCCCTCAACACCCGTGATGGAGTATACGGTACAATCACAACCCCTCCACATCACTCATTGGTAGTTGTATAACATCACTAACGAGAACACGGGACACACAACACAAGATCCACACATGGACTTTTAACCACCATTGTGATCTTAACACAAGATCCACTCATGGACTTTTAACCACCATGGTGATCTTAACCATCTCGTTAGTGTACTTGGATGGAGTTTACGGTACAATCACAACCCCTCAACATCCAAGGCGACTTTATTCACGGTGCACCCAATCCTATAGCCGGCTAACTATATCTGATTCAAGTACTTTAAAACCAACACATCACTTGCCAATATACATCATTTGTCATCATTAATCCACTGTTTTAAAGCATTTAACAAAGCCATTAAATAGTCATGCATTACAATGCATCAAACCACATTTATCAATGTTCAAAACAAGGATCTCTTACCTTGAGCATCCTTCAACACATGGCTTATAAAACCAGCATCAAACATGCTAAAATATGCTTTCAAAACAGAATTTAAACATGCAAATATAACACAATGCATCCAACCATCTCATGGTTCATCAAAAAGAGAGTTTTTCCGAAAACTTACTCTTGAGCTTAGCTAAGTTGTTTAGACTTAAACTAAGCTCCCATAACCTTCCAACATTGGTTTCAAATCTGAAAACCAAACTTCACTCACCGATTCCGTTTCGCAAGCTTGCCGAAACACCGATCAAGCCTCCGGATCAACACCACAAGGATCCGATGATGTCTCCCCTGTTTTAAACACATCAAAGCAGTGGATTAATGCATCATCATGCATTAATATCTTCATCCAAGACACCTAAACTCGCTGCTCCCATCAACACTTACATTTCGGCTAACAAACACAACCGAAATCACATCCAAACACCTATACAACCTTACCCAGCCAAGATCTATCAATTCCAATCATACTTATACATCAATTAACATCCAAAAAGGATCTAATCACGTCCTTATACCTCCAGCTATAGCAGGGCATCAAAATCACCCCAAAAACCACCATTAACTCAATCAAAAACTTAGGAAAATCAACCTATCCGGGATTGCATTGATCAAACCTCAATTACACATCATTTATACATCCAATAAACATCAAAAAGACATCTCAAAACACAGCCCAATCATTTAGTACGAATTTAATCAAAATTAAATCCAAATCTTGCATTTTAAGCCAAAATCAAGAACACAACATTAAAACCTTTAATAAAACACAAATCAAGGATTGAGAACTTGGTAATTTTAGTAAAGAACTGAGTATTTAGAGGAGAAGGACGTTCATACCTCTAAATGTGAGTTTCTCCTTGTTTAAAGCCAAGATTCTTGAAAATTCAATAGGCAAATGATAAGAATTTGATGTAGGAATGATTAGAGATCAAATAGAGATTGAAATCTCATCTTTAGGTGTTAAAATCAGAGGGAAAATGGCTGGGGAAATGTGTTTGGCTGAGAGAAAATGAAGTGGGAAAATTTTGAGAAAAGTTAGTTATGAACTCAAAAATATCTATTTCCCCTTTTTCCTTTTATTAAATCCTAGACCCAGTTTCACTTGAATCTGGCTGCACCAGATCATGCCATGCGGGTGTATGGCTGCTATGATGCACCACGCCGCACAGGATCACTTGGGTAGTTGACCAATGCTGACCGCGTTGCATGGTCGTTGACTTTTTTCCATCGGACCCTACCCGGAGGTTTCTCGATGTTTCGAATCTAATGGCTCAGTTCGTTTTTCAAATTCAAACTCGGTAAGCTGCTTTTATGTATTTGACCTTGTGAATTGTTTAGGGGATGCATGAATTAATATAGTTTCGTATTTTTTGGTATACGAGGATTATTCAGGATTAGGTATCAGGTCAAGTGGAATGTTCGGGAAGCTTGGATAAAGATTTTAGCGATATCAGCATCAGGTTAGAACACCTCGAACTCCTATTACTTCATGAGCATCATAAGCGTATTGCCTTGCTTGTTAGTGGTTGCAAAATAGGTTGATGATAGATAAACATGTGTTGAGACCGGCATTATGAGAACATGATATTTATGAGATGCTATGATTATGATGAGACTCGTGGAGGTGTTAGAGACTGGTTACGATTGTTCGAGATACAACTATGATTATTTAATGATTAATTGATTGGTTGATTAATTGTGATGCTTTTATGTTTATTCAAATAGACTGATGGGATTTGATGGGAATATTGCTTAAGGGTAATTATTCGCATAAATGATAATGAAGCCAATAATTTATATTAATTGTCTTAAAGCGTTAGCAAACCAACTCTAATGACTTTATATGCTTTAGGGATCGAATAAAGTGTTATAAAACTATAATTCAAGGAAATGGTGTAAACCCATGAATAAGGATTTGTACGACCTTTGGTCGTACTGATATTTGTGGAAATAAAAGATTTCCAATATGCTACAATGGTATCGGTATGTGTGTGAGTACAGGTACCCCAAATTGAATAATTAGTAATGCTAATATAAAGAGAGAAATTGACATGGGACATTAATGAGATAATACATATAAATAGAAATGATTAATGAATATGACTAATGTACACTTCGATAATGAATAATAACTTAGTAAATGTTGGGTGACTTGTTTGTAATAGCAACCATATAGGTCCTTGGTGGATCATGTGTGGTTACATGCCAAGTAAGGTCACTTGTGTGGTGTGGTCTTCTTGATTGATGGGATTCGGATACCCAGAGATAGAGTGCTGTAACACCATGGTTAGAGATTCTGAATGTACGTTCCTGAAGCTGTGTGGCAACAAGTCTCATTCGAAGATGCTCGACAGGACATTCTGAGTATGGGTGTATGTTCCTGAATCTGTGTGGCACCGGTTCTCACCTAAAGAGTGTACATTTCCAAAGCTATGTTTTAAAACCCCAAATTCGGGCCTAGATGTTTAGAGTCTGAACCGGATCGGTCTGGAAAACGGTTCGAATCTAAAAGAGAGTTTTAGGGAACACCTAGTTCGGGATGCTTTAAAAATATAGAAAAATATCTAAAAATCTTCATTTAATTTATAAAAGATAATGGTGAAATCAATTTTACAAAATAAGGTTTGGAAATACTATATTTCGGTGTAGTGACCAAATCGCAATTTTTGCAAAGATTAGTAGTGACTGTTTTGTAAAGGATTGAAACTTTGAATCTTTAAGGAGCTAATTTTACCAAAATGTTTTCATCAGATTTTTCCTTAATTTGGGTGATTTAATTAATTTTTTAATTAAAGAAAAATGAAGGTGATTAAAATAGAAAACCACCTTTGACTTTTCATAACTACTTTTCACAAATTTTCCCTCATTTTATTTTCTCTCAAATTCCTTTCAACCAAACACTTTCTCTCCAGAAAATTTAATTTGATTTTCACTTCATTTGATGAGATTTCAATCACTCTTTGATTCCTAATCAATTCCTCATCAAATCCACTTGATTTCTACATTGAATTTTCAAGAAAACTTGCCCAAATCAAGGAGAAATCATCCATTAGAGGTAAGCTTCGTCCTTCTCCTCTAATGATCAGTTCTTTACTAAAATTCCCAAGTTATTAATCCTTTATTAATGATTTTGAAGTGGATTTAATGTTAGAAACAAGAAATTGGCTTAAAACTCAAGATTTTGGATGAGATCTTGAAGATTTTCGTGGTGATTGATTGGGCTCTGTTTTGAGATGGTTTTCTAATGTATTTTGGATGTTGATTGATGTTATAAATGAGGTTTTAACAATACAATCCCGAATAGGTTTGTTTTTCCTAAGTTTTGCTTGTTAAAATGATGGTTTTGGGGTGAGTTTGGTGTTCTGCTATAGCTGGAGGTATAAGGACGTGGTTGTGTTAGTTTTTTATGTTAATTAATGTTTAGAAATGGTTAGAAGTGTTGGATCTTGGCTGGGTTTTGTTTTGGAAGAGTTTGGAGGTGATTTCGGTAGTGGTTGGTAGCCGAAATGTGGCTTTTGTGTAGAGCGGCGAGTTTAGGTGTGTGGCTGATGATTTCAATGCATGATGATGCATTAATCCTCTGCTCTTATGTGTTTAAAACAGGGAAGACATCTTCGGACACCTTTGGAGTTGATCCGGAGTCTTAGATAGCGTTTCGGCGAGCAAACGAAACGTAATCGGTGAAAGCGTATGGTTTTAGAAGTCCTTGAGGGACAAAGAATCAAGGTTTGGGGATTTAGGAAAGGTTTGAAACACCTTCCTAAGTCCGAAAGTAAGTATTGGCTAGATTGCTCTCTTGAATGTGGTGATTGCCCCTAAAATGCTTTTACATGCTCATGGTTTTAGATTGATAAAATTCCTACTGTTTTTATGCATGAAGTATAGCATGAGATGATGCTTGAAATAATTTCATAAACTAACATGTTGCATAGTTGAGATTTGAGCTTTTATGTTAAAGCATAGCAAATGTTATGATTTTGAAATGAGATGAGAATGGTTGAGATTTAATGCATGAAAAACAGTAGGTGAGATGATGATTTGACATAATATAATGGCATAGATGTTGAGATACTTACCGGATATAATTGATCGATCAATAGGATGAGAGTGCACTATAAACTAAAAATTTGTACGTGCTCTTTGGTTAAGCCAGAGGGAGAGAACCGATGATGGGCATTCCATCGGGTAAGACTTGGTGAAATACCCAAGCTTTGTGGCGATGAGAGATTCCGCCATGTGAGTACGGTTATGTGAGATTCCACCGGAAACTATGTTGCTAGACGAGTGAGTACGGTGATGAGAGATGCTACCGGAAGTGTCTAGTGTGTTGTCCGCATATCCGTGTATTAAAGAGATGTGAAATGCCAATATAAAATATTTTATGGTTTTTGATTCACATGTACCTTGATGAAATGGTTTATGCTATGACAAATGCATATGTGATATGTTTATGAAATGCTTAGAGTACAAGCATGAGTATGGCTTTGCCATGAGTTTTGCATTGGTTTAAATGCATGAGGTAGAATAAAGGTACACGTGTTTTCAATGAGAAATTGCTTTGAAAGGTTTTCAAGCATGAGATAGAATGAGCATGTGGTTTAAAAGCTTTTGAGAAAGTGTTTACGAGATATGCATTATTGTGTTGGTTTCTTTAGAGCATGCATCACTAAGCAATTGTGCTTACGCTCTCTCTTTACCAATAATGCAGATAATTGAGGTGTTTTCGGGCATCAAAGAAGCTAAGTTCATCCAAGGAAGTCCAAGCTCATGTATGGTGAAGTTTTCATAAACTTTAGTTTTGGTATATTGGCAATGGGAAACCAAGAATTGTATTTGGGAGTTGTGCTGACCTCCCTAAGGTTGTGGCATGTTTGTTTTAGCTTGTTGGATTGTAAATGGCCTTAATTGCTTGATTTGAGGTTGGTTTGCCTATTTTAGTTTTGAGATTAGGAAGCATGCCTCTAGACTAATGAGATTTTGTGTTTGATGCTATGAATGTGCTTGAATGTCCCAAATATGTTCCTTATATGTATGATGACTTGATGGTATGATTTTGGGGGTCTTTGGGGCATGTTTGAGTATGTGTTTGAGTGAAAAACCAGCATTTGCTGCTGTTTCTGGGCAGATCGTATCGTAACACCCTCTAGTGTTTTGGAACGGGGGCCTAAAATGGCCTATGTGTTTCAAAACGGTGGAGGTTGTTTCAGAATATTTTGGCTACTGGAATGCCATGTTTCAGAACTGGTCTCGGAACATACCCCGTACCGAAACGGTCAAAGCCGTTTCGATACAACGTTTCGGTACGGTAGGTAGGCGTTCCGAAACGGGTTACCGTTGGACGCAAATTTGAATTGTTCTGATGTTTGCATGTTTTACATTTTAGTCCTAAATGTTGTGATTGCAATTGCTTGAGCTTGACATGTCTTTTTAAGATGAAATTTGGCAAAGAAGCATGTAACATGATTAATTTCATAATGGTAATTCTAAAAACATTAAAGTCCCTCTAATTTACAAAAAATTACATTTTGGTCCTTAAACTTGTAGTAGGTGCAATTGAGTCCCTAAATGCTATCTGATCGATGTGTCTTTCTCAATCATGTTTCGTGAGTACTCATTTAGGGTTAACATGTATTTAGATAAGATAAAAATAAAAAGATGGTCGTTAATCAAGGTTGACTTTCGGGTTGACTTTGGTTTTCCCCGTGTAATCTTTGTAGTTCGGGTCGTACGTCTAGGCCGGGCTAAGGGGGTTACATTTGTTGGTATCAGAGCCATGTTATCGAATAATTGGGGCTTGGTATGTGGTTGTTGTGTGTGTTTATGCATGATGGTGACTCTTGGGTGAAAGTATGATGTATGAATAGTGATGTATGATTTAATTGAGATGATTGGGTGATGCTATGCTATGTTTGGAGTGTGGTTGGGGATCCCATTGCCATATCAAAACTAATGAGAGGAATTGTTTTCGAAGATGAGCTTGAGTACTTGGATTACTTACTTTATTGTGCCTAACTGTGTTTATTGCATTTTTGTCAGTGCATTGTTTTTCTTTATATGGGGCCACGTAGACAGCTAAGAATCAATACGAGATCGATGGCTGAGAATGAAAATGCGAAGAATGCTGAGGATTTACCTCCTCCCCCTGGTGGTGGACCACCCGGTGGTGGTGGTGCGGGAGCTGGTAACGCTGGTGCTGGTGCTGGTGCTGGGGTCGCTGGACCCGAGGGTGTGCAGGGGCAAGCTACACCTAACATGACCATGTTGATTCAGGCTATTGCTGGAGCTTTCCAGGCAGCAGTAACTGGAGCTCATGGAGCTGCGCATCAGGATAATGCGAATGTGAGGTTGCCTTTGGAACGTCTTCGCAGTCGATGAGGGACTGAGTTCAGAGGCTTATCTCCGGAGGGATCTGAGTCTTGGTTGGAGAGCACCAAGCGGATTATGGGTCAGATGAACTGCAATAATGTGCAGAAGCTAGGTTGTGTTGTGTCACTGCTGCATGGTGATGCTTATACGTGGTGGACGACCACTATCTCTATGACGGAGGATGACGAGGTGACCTGGACGTTCTTCATGAATGCGTTCAAGCGGAAGTACCTGGGGGTACGTTACCTCGATGAGAAGAGAAGAGAGTTTATGTCTCTCGTGCAAGGCAGCATGTCAGTAGCTGAATATGAAATTTAGTCTGTTCGCCTCAGTCATTATGCGCCTGAGCTAATCCCTAGTGAGCGGGAGAGGTGCGAACGATTCCGTTATGGGCTAGTAGCAGATGACAAGACTTATATGCTTGCGGCTGACTATACGGACTTCGATGTCTTGGTCACTAGAGCCAAGGACATTGAATCGAATCTTAGGTTGGCAAGTCGGGCTGGTGGATCTAGCTCTAGGAAGTGAGCGGCTGAACGCGATTATGGTAGAGATCGTAACAAGAGGCATAAGGATAGGAGGCCGCATTATGATGCTAGACGTGGGGGTGGTAACCCTGGTAGAGGTCAGCAAGGACCTAATGATGTTCTGAGGACTCCTAAGTGTAACCGTTGTGGTAGACGGCATGGTGGCGAGTGTTGGGGTAACCTTGGGACATGCTGGAATTGTGGGAACCGTGGACATTTGAAGAAAGATTGTCCTCAGCCTCTGAGAGAGGGACATGCTCCAGTGAGAGAAGTTGAGCCACAGAGGGGTCGTGGGCGCGGCCGTGGTAATTTTCAGCGCAGGGATGATGGTGGTAGGAACGTAGCACATGTTGTGGCCGTTCAACTTGAGGGTGGCGGTCAGGCTCGAGTGTATGCCAATCGTGAGGGAAGGAATGATATGGATGTGATCGCATGTAGCTTTACTTTGCAATCTTTGTCATTACTTTCTTTGATTGACTCTGGATCTACACACTCGTACATTTTGCGTGAACATGCTCAAATGCTTGGTTTACCTGTTGAGTCTTTGGATGTTGGTATGCGTGTGACTAGTTCCTTTGGTGAGATGATTGTAACAAGGAAGTTGTATAGGTGATGTCCCTTGAAAGTGTAAAATCATGTTTTTCTTGTTGATCTCATGGAGTTTCCATTCTATGGCTTTGATGTAATCCTTGGCATGAATTGGCTTGTTGAACATAGAGCTGTGGTGGATTTCAAAAGCAAGCGAGTTTCGTTGAAACTAGCGAATGATTATGAAGTGGTGGTGGTGGGCGAGAATGTGAAGTTTCTTGCCAATGTGGTGTCTACATTAGAAGCAAGTCGAATGTTGTGGCAAGGTTGTGAGGCTTACCTAGCCTTTGTTATGAATCCTAGTTCTAAAGAGGTACGAGTTCAAGATATAAGAACCGTATGTGAATTCCCTAGAGTGTTTCCAGAGGAGTTACCTGGATTTCCGCCTAGTCGAGAGGTGGAGTTTGGGATTGAGTTGTATGAGAACACAACTCCGGTGTCCATTGCTCCCTATCGCATGGCACCCAAAGAGCTGAAGGAGTTGAAGATGCAACTCCAGGAGTTGCTTGACCGTGGCTTCATTCGGCCTAGTGTGTCACCTTGCGGTACACCGGTCTTGTTTGTGAAGAAGAAGGATGGCACGATGAGAATGTGCATCGATTATCGTCAGCTAAACAAGTTGACCATCAAAAATAGGTATCCGTTGCCGAGGATTGATGATCTTTTTGATCAGTTTCGGGGAGCGGATGTGTTCTCAAAGATTGACTTAAGGTCAGGGTACTATCAGCTTAAGGTGAAAGATGTGGATGTGCCGGAAACAGCCTTTAGAACGAGATATGGGCATTATGAGTTCCTTGTAATGCCGTTTGGTTTGACGAATGCTCATACTGCTTTCATGGACATGATGAATAGAGTGTTCCATGAATACTTGGACAAGTTTGTTGTGGTGTTCATCGACGATATCCTGGTGTATTCTCGCACTGAGGAGGAGCATGAAGGTCATTTGAGAGTTGTTTTGCAAGCGCTTTTGGAAAATCAGCTTTATGCTAAGTTGAGCAAGTGTGAGTTTTGGCTAAGGGAGGTTGTGTTCCTTGGTCATGTGGTTTCGGCTGAAGGGATTCGAATTGATCCTCAGAAGGTTGAGGCGGTGATGAATTGGAAGCCTCCTAAGTCTGTTCATGAAGTCCGTAGTTTCCTTGGTTTGGCAGGATACTACCGTAGGTTTGTGGATGGATTTTCAAAGATTGATGCTCCTTTAACAAAGTTGTTGCAAAAGGATGTGAAGTATGAGTGGACAGAAGCGAGAGAGCAAGCTTTTGAGAAGCTTAAGGCAGCTTTGACGCAAGCTCCTATCTTGGTTCAACCTGAATCAAGAAAAGAGTTTGTGGTGTATAGTGACGCATCCTATGTTGGTTATGGGTGTGTGCTAATGCAAGAGGGTAAGGTGGTGGCTTACGCATCGCGACAGTTGAAGGTGCATGAGCGCAATTATCCTATGCATGATATTGAGTTAGCTGCGGTGGTTTTTTCTTTGAAAATCTGGAGACATTATCTTTATGGTGAGAAGTGTACTGTGTACACGGATCAAAAGATTTAAAGTATCTGATGTCTCAGAAAGAGTTGAATCTTAGGCAACGGCGATGGGTGGAGTTGCTTAAGGATTATGATCTAACGATTGAGTATCACCGGGAAAGGCTAATGTTGTGGCTGACGCCTTGAGCAGGAAAGTGGCAGTGGAGTTAAGGGCGATGTTTGCTGGCTTGAGTATTTCGCGAGATGGAGGTCTTGTTGCCGAATTGCAAGTGAAACCATCTCTAGTTCAGTTGATAAAGGATAAGCAGTTGTTTGATGATTCTTTGGTGCCACATGTTCAGGATATTGCTGAGGATAGACCCTCGGATTTTTGCTTTAATGATGATGGGGTTCTATGTTTTGGAAGTCGGATAGTAGTGCCGAATGATGTAGAGTTGAGGCGTGCTATTCTGACCGAAGCTCATAGTAGTCCTTTTGCTATGCACCATGGTAGTACAAAGATGTATCGTGATCTGAATGATGAGTACTATTGGGTGGGGTTGAAGAAAGATGTTGCAGAATATGTAAGCAAGTGCATGGTTTGCCAGCGAGTTAAGGTTGAGCATCAGTTTCCTTCGGGGTTGTTGCAACCGTTGAGAATCTGTGAATGGAAATGGGAGAGGATCACCATGGACTTTGTGTCTGGTTTGCCTTTGACGCCATCAAAGAAGAATTTTGTGTGGGTGATTGTGGATCGCCTTACGAAGTGTGCGCATTTCTTACCTGTGCATACTACGTATACCTTGGGTAAGCTTGCAGAGCTGTACATTGCTGAGATTGTACGTCTGCATGGTGCACCAAAATCTATAGTGTCGGATAGAGATCTGAGGTTCACGACAAGGTTTTGGGAGTGTTTACATCAAGCATTGGGTACGCGGTTGAATTTCAGTACTTCTTATCATCCGCAGACAGATGGACAGTCTGAGCGTGTTATCCAAGTGCTTGAGGATATGTGGAGGTGTTGCGTGATTGAGTTTCAAGGCTCTTGGGAGAAGCACTTGCCTTTGGTGGAGTTTGCTTATAATAATAGCTACTAGGCAAGTATTCAAATGGCACCTTATGAAGCCTTGTATGGGAGGAAGTGCAGAACTCCTCTTTGTTGGGCTGAAACAGGACAAAAGTTGGTCTCGATGCCGGCCTTGTTGAAAGGGACCACCGAAAAGGTAAAGCTCATTTGTGAGCGGTTGAAGGCAGCCTCTGATCGGCAAAAATTTTACGCGGATTTGAAGCGTAAAGAGATAGAGTTTGCGGTGGGTGACCGTATGTTCTTAAAGGTTTCACCTTGGAAGAAGGTGATGAGATTTGGTCGGAAGGGTAAGTTGAGCCCTAGATATATTGGACCATACAAGGTGATAGAACGTGTGGGTCCTGTTGCTTATAAGCTGAGGCTACCACAAGAGTTGGAGAAGATACATAATGTGTTTCATGTATCCATGTTTCGGAGGTATAGATCGGATCCTTCGCATGTTATGCCTGTGGAGGAAGTTGGGTTGAATCCAGATTTGACTTATGATGAGGAGCCGGTCGAGATTTTGGATTCGGACAGTAAGGTTCTCCGGGGTAAGACCATTGAGTTGGTTAAGGTGTTGTGGAGGCATCGTGGTGTTGAGGAGCCACGTGGGAAAGAAAGGATGACTTGAAGAAGCAGTTTCCTTATCTTTTTCCTCCAGGTAAATTTCGAGGATGAAATTTCTTAAGAGGGGGAGAGTTGTAGCACCCTAAATTTCGGCCTAAATGTTTAGAGTTTGAACCAGATCGGGATGCTTTAAAAATATAGAAAAATATCTAAAAATCCTCATTTAATTTATAAAAGAGAATGGTGAAATCAATTTTACAAAATAAGGTTTGGAAATACTACATTTCGGTGTAGTGACCAAATCGCAGTTTTTGCAAAGTTTAGTAGTGACTGTTTTGTAAAGGATTGAAACTTTGAATCTTTAAGGATATAATTTTACCAAAATGTTTTCATCAGATTTTCCTTAATTTGGGTTATTTAATTAATGTTTTAATTAAAGAAAAATGAAGGTGATTAAAATAGAAAACCACCTTTGACTTTTCATAACTACTTTTCACAAATTTTCCCTCATTTTATTTTCTCTCAAATTCCTTTCAACCAAACACTTTCTCTCCAGCAAATTTACTTTGATTTCCACTTCATTTGATGAGATTTCAATCAATCTTTGATTCCTAATCAATTCCTCATCAAATCCACTTGATTTCTACATTGCATTTTCAAGAAAACTTGCCCAAATCAAGGAGAAATCATCCATTAGAGGTAAGCTTCGCCCTTCTCCTCTAATGATCAGTTCTTTACTGAAATTCCCAAGTTATCAATCCTTTATTAATGATTTTGAAGTGGATTTAATGTTAGAAACAAGAAATTGGCTTAAAACTCAAGATTTTGGATGAGATCTTGAAGATTTTCGTGGTGATTTATTGGGCTCTGTTTTGAGATGATTTTCTAATGTATTTTGGATGTTGATTGATGTTATAAATGAGGTTTTAACAATCATTCCCGAATAGGTTTGCTTTTCTTAAGTTTTGCTTGTTAAAATGATGGTTTTTGGGGTGAGTTTGGTGTTCTGCTATAGCTGGAGGTATAAGGACGTGGTTGTGTTAGTTTTTGATGTTAATTGATGTTTAGAAATGATTAGAAGTGTTGAATCTTGGCTGGGTGTGGTTTTGGAAGAGTTTGAAGGTGATTTCGGTAGTGGTTGGTAGCCGAAATGTGGCTTTTGTGTAGAGCAGCGAGTTTAGGTGTGTGGCTGATGGTTTCAATGCATGATGATGCTTTAATCCTCTGCTCTTATGTGTTTAAAACATGGGAGACATCTTCGGAAACCTTTGGAGTAGATCCGGAGGCTTAGATAGCGTTTCGGCGAGCAAGCGAAACGTAATCGGTGAGTGCGTATGGTTTTAGAAGTCCTTGAGGGAAAAAGAATCAAGGTTGTGGGATTTAGGAAAGGTTTGAAACACCTTTCTAAGTTCGGAAGTAAGTATTGGCTAGATTGCTCTCTTGAATGTGGTGATTGCCCCTAAAATGCTTTTACATGCTCATGGTTTTAGATTGATAAAATTCCTACTGTTTTTATACGTGAAGTATAGCATGAGATGATGCTTGAAATGATTTCATAAAGTAACATGTTGCATAGTTGAGATTTGAGCTTTTATGTTAAAGCATAGCAAATGTTATGATTTTGAAATGAGATGAGAATGGTTGAGATTTAATGCATGAAAAACAGTAGGTGAGATGATGATTTGACATAATATATTGGCATAGATGTTGAGATACTTACCGGATATAATTGATCGATCAATAGGATGAGAGTACACTATAAACTAAAAATTCGTACATGCTCTTTGGTTAAGCCAAAGGGAGAGAATCGATGATGGGCATTCCATCGGGTAGGACTTGGTGAAATACCCAAGCTTTGTGGCGATGAGAGATTCCGCCATGTGAGTACGGTGATGTGAGATTCCACTGGAAACTATGTTGCTAGACGAGTGATTACGGTGATGAGAGATGCCACCAGAAGTGTCTAGTGTGTTGTCCGCATATCCGTGTATTAAAGAGATGTGAAATGCCAATATAAAATATGTTATGGTTTTTGATTCACATATACCTTGATGAAATGGTTTATGCTATGAGAAATGCATATGTGATATGTTTATGAAATGCTTAGAGTACAAGTATGAGTATGGCTTTGCCATGAGTTTTGCATTGGTTTAAATACATGAGATAGAATGAAGGTACATGTGTTTTCAATGAGAAATTGCTTTGAAAGGTTTTCAAGCATGAGATAGAATGAGCATGTGGTTTAAAAGCTTTTGAGAAAGTGTTTACGAGATATGCATTATTGTGTTGGTTTCTTTAGAGCATGCCTCACTAAGCAATTGTGATTACACTCTCTCTTTACCAATAATGCAGATAATTGAGGTGTTTTCGGGCATCAAGGAAGCTAAGTTCATCCAAGGAAGTCCAAGCTCATGTATGGTGAAGTTTTCATAAACTTTAGTTTTGGTATATTGGCAATGGGAAACCAAGAATTGTATTTGGGAGTTGTGTTGACCTCCCTAAGGTTGTGGCATGTTTGTTTTAGCTTGTTGGATTGTAAATGGACTTAATTGCTTGATTTGAGGTTGGTTTGCCTATTTTAGTTTTGAGATTAGTAAGCATGCCTCTAGACTAATGAGATTTTGTGTTTGATGTTATGAATGTGCTTGAATGTCCCAAATATGTTCCTTATATGTATGATGACTTGATGGTATGATTTGGGGGGTCTTTGGGGCATGTTTCAGTATGTGTTTGAGTGAAAAACCAGCATTTGCTGTTGTTTCTGGGCAGATCGTATCGAAACACCCTCTAGTGTTTCGGAATGGGGGCCTAAAATGGCCTATGTGTTTCGAAACGGTGGAGGTTGTTTCGGAACATTTTGGCTACTAAAATGCCATGTTTCGGAACTGGTCTCGAAACATACCCGCGTACCGAAACGGTCAACGCCGTTTCGATACATCATTTTGGTACGGTAGGTAGGCGTTCCGAAACGGGTTACCGTTGGATGCAGATTTGAATTGTTTTGATGTTTGCATGTTTTACATTTTAGTCCTAAATGTTGTGATTGCAATTGCTTGAGCTTGAGCTTGAGATGTCTTTTTAAGATGAAATTTGGCAGAGAAGCATGTAACATGATTAATTTCATAATGGTAATTCTAAAAACATTAAAGTCCCTCTAATTTACAAAAATTTACATTTTGGTCCTTAAACTTGTAGTAGGTGCAATTGAGTCCCTAAATGCTATCCGATCGTTGTGTCTTTCTCAATCATGTTTCGTGAGTACTCACTTAGGGTTAACATGTATCTAGACAAGATAAAAATAAAAAAGGGTCGTTAATCAAGGTTGACTTTCGGGTTGACTTTGGTTTTCCCCGTGTAATCTTTATAGATCGGGTCATGCGTCTAGGCCGGGCTAAGGGGGTTACATATGTGGCACCGTATCTCACTCAGAATGTATGTTCCCGAAGCTTTGTGGCACTGGATCTCACTACTGGTTTGTGGTTATGGCATTGTGTGTTTTCCTCGAGGGATCTAGTGGGATCTCTAGTATGGTTGGGCTTTTTGGGCCATGTGTGACGCTTTTTGTGACGAGAGCATGTGTTTAGGTGACTAGTGGTAGTGCCATATGTTTATTTATCTCTCCTTATTGTTTGTACTAGCTTGTATGCTTATGTTTATGATTAGCATAAAGTATGGTAGAGTAGATGTGTACCACTGATCTTTGTAACCTCATCGCTCGGAATTGTTGTTTTCGTGCATAGGTTGATTGGTTGAACGTGGGATTGATGGGCACTATCGGTTTGGGGATTCCAGCATGTGGAGGCTTTCGGAGTACGATACTTGGGTTTAGTGGGCTATGTATTCATAGGACCTTATGCGGTCGAGTTTGTATTTCTTATTTTTGATATTGTATTAATCAAATCAAATGTTTTAAATTAAAGTTGTGCTCCATTGTAACTATTTAAATGATTTATCTATATTTTCAACTATTGACTTTAAATTCTTTTGAGAAATATTTTGTTTGGACTAAACCCAATTTGAGAATTGTAATAGTTTTTGATTTGGGCTTGAGGCCCAAATTGTGACATCCGGGTTGGGGGTGTTACAATAGTGGTATCAGAGCTTAGGTTTTGCCAGTTCTAGGAAACCTTGGGGTGGCGTAGGTATTTTAGTAAGGTGTCTAGTGAATACAAGCCCTTAAATTAAGTTCATACTCAATAAGACTGGAATCTGGATGGTGCGTCCAATGATGTGACAATAAAATGGTTACAATTGTGGCCGAGAGGGCCGAGTTAAGTGTTAAGTTGCTCATCGGAGCGATTACGGTGGTGAGTTCACCCCGAATTGTTGAAATGTAAGTTAGTTGAATGATGCCGGAGTTGAGGATGTGTCCTTCTCCCGCCACCTTAATGGTGTCTTCGTTGTGTGTTGAAGACGTTTTGAAGCCTTTGAAATACATCATGAGAGTTTGTGGCGAAGAATCTTCATCTTTATACATGAATAACATTTTTAAAGTGGGTATGGATATCTTAATTTTGAAATCTATCAGTGGATGCGCTTTGGTTAGAGGACCCATTGTTCGCTTAAAAGTGAGTCTTGTTGATACTTGGAGAGTATCATCGCCCTTCTTAGAGGCATTTCTTAGAGACAGTGGATTTGGGATCCACTAGGTTGTTAGGATGTGGCCCAAGTTAGACATTCTACAAGTTTGAGAGAGCTACCTTCTCGAGAGTTGTTGTATTTCGAAAATAGCTTTGGGATAGTCAAGGGTGATGCTAACCAGTAATGTCAAGAGTTGTACCTGAGGCTTTGGGACCTCGAGCGAATGTAGCCTTTGGTAATGAGGACGTTTTACGGTTGCCCTTCTATCGTGATTTTTGTGGTGGTGGTTCGTGGAATGGCACAACGGGGTTGTGAGGCATGTATGACCGTTCATTAGATGTTAATGTGCACAGTTCGACGCTCGGAAGCTTTCGAACCGCTAGAGTGTTTGTTTATGCGTCTTGGAAGAGTCGTTAAGACAACTTCCCTATCAAGAATGTGAGTGGTTGTTAAGGCATGACCGAGTTGGATGTTGGTGCCCATCTTTGTTGTCAAAGAACATCGGCCCAATTGAGTAAGTTAGAGGTTCAGTTGCGAAGGCACAACTGAAACGAGTTTTACTTTGTCTAAGTGTTTCGCTAAAGGAAAAGTTGGGTTTGTCCGCTAACAAGAAGTTGGTCTGTTGTGGTGATGTTAAAACAGTCGATAGCTTGTCAAGTAATAGTGAAAGATCATTGCATGTCTTCTTAGGTGAATGTCTTGTTTAACCGGTTCTGCGGCACCCGTGTGTTTCTTCCAAAGTGGTTCGAGAATGAGATGGTTGTGTTTAAATGTTAAAGGCTTGAAGTTTTGAAATGGACTTTGGAATGAAGATTTCTCTCTTTAAGGTGTTGTGGTAACGTTCGATGTCTACGGTGATGTTTAAGGTGTTTCAGTGATGATAGGGTATGGACCACCATATTGTCTCTCAAACATAAGTTGATGTTTTGTGTGACACGTATGAATGTGTAAGGAATATAGAAAGATGAGTTGGGCAAGATAATCACCATAATGACCTTGTGTGTGAGAATGATTAGTTACCATGTAATCTGTCATGACCACATTTTTGTGCACGAAGGATGAAGGATGTGCCTACCCCAATAACGTAATTCTTGTGTGCTCGATCTTTAAGGGATTTGAGATTTGGACAATGACATGAGTTGAAGTAATTAAGAGTTGCCAACTATATCAGATCGATCACCACCTAAGTAAAGTGAGCTTGGTAAGTGATGAAGTGTACGAAGCTAATTCAGATTTGAGTATCGTGTTGCCCACGTGGGGCGATCAAGGATTGCGAGTGATGGACATGTAAGAGAGTATCGATACCAGCTCTATGTGGTACCGGTACTTGTTCCTTTCAGTGTTGATATTGATTGACAAGCATTGATGCATGTTTGGTTGTTATGGTCAAGCTTCGTGTTGAGGATTAGTTAGTTTTGGAAGCCGTAAGAAGTATCGGTTGCTTATAATTAAGTGGGTTCAGTGTTATGGTTGAGTTTTAGGTCAGATGGTTTCTAATGGACCCTGAGATCTTGTCTGGGTGTTTTTGAGAGAGAGACATCAAGGCAAGGAATTCTTCTTATATATTACTTAACAGCCTTTATCGATACACATGCGTTATGGTAGCTGAGTTCCGATTTAAGGATTGATTAGCCTTGGAAACTGCAAGAAGAAACATCTGATTATTTTCAATGGGTACAGTGTTAAGATTATATATAAACTCGATGGCTTTCATTGACCTCGAGATCTTTTAAGTGTGCTTTAGAGATCGATGTATCAGTGTATAAGTTCTCCGATGTAGTATTGTGGTCAGTACATGGTAAATTTTGGGAACGACGGTTGTACCTAGCTTCTCCACGTATTTTTAAGAGACAGTGCGGAGTCGTGTGTTTGAGAAAGCGGTAAGTGTTGACATTTCATCAGTTGGAAGTCTAATGTCGAGTTCTTCAGAGTTGTTGTGATGCTTTGATATTCCTTAGTGGAATTAAACAGATGACCGTGGATTTTGTAAGGGATTGTGAGCGCGCAGTCCATGAATTTCTTTGAGTAATGAAATAGTCCTTAGTGTCTATCGTTTGATATTTCGGCGAAGATAAGGACCAGATAGAAAATCTGCTTGGTTTGGTCTTGAGTTGAGCTCTACGACACTACGGTGTCTATATGTTACCTTGTGTCACGATATTTGAGGTTTGTGGTGGAACCTTATCCCTTGATGGGATTTCATGCGATGACAGATCCGAGGTAAGGTACAAATGACATATGTTTGAGACGTGTTATAGTTTGGTGTGTAAGACTCATGTGTAAACCGAGTTATGGGAGTTGCTTTGGTTATTGCTATAAGTAAAGATAGATTTCTGTTAAGAAAAAAGATCTGTTGAGATTATGTTCGTATTGGTAGAAGACAAGGGTTGTATTCGACAAGTGTTGTGAGAGATCAAAATTGCAAATAGAAAATCCTCGAGGACGTCGAAGATTCGTAAAGGTTCTTGAATCTTCTTTGGTTTCTTAATATAAATTTCGAGGACGAAATTTCTTTTAAGGAGGGGAGAGTTGAAACGATTCAAATTTCGGATTAGCAAATCAGGTCTTCAACCTGAGTATTGGGCTTTTAGGTTAGGGCCCAATTAAGAATTTTGGAATTGGGCTTTATGATAAGGTGGTGGGTGTTTTATTATTTAATTGGTGAAATAAAAGAAAAAAAAAGATGTATATTTTTATTGATAAAGTGGGTTAGTGAGGGAAGCGAGAGAGAAAAGGAGGGGAGAAGATATCTTAGGGAGAGAGAAAAAAAAGGATGGGAAAGAGAAAAGTGAGGAAAAAGGGCTTTGAAGCTCGATCTATGGCCTTCAGAGCCGTCGTGCACGACACCGCTGGTACCATTGGAAAGGTCTCACCGAGACGAATCCAATGATGGTCGTCTCGCCGCCGTTAGCCAGAGTGAAGAGAAAGAAGAAGCGCGGGAAGCTCGTCCGCCATGTTCCGGCCATAACCACCGCAAATGGAGGCCATCGGCATATTCACCGACTGGAGAACTGCGGACTGGATCTCGCCGGCGTCGTCCGGCCACCGGAGGAGGCCCAACGCACTGCCCATACAGGTGGGCATGTGCCTGGCAAGGCGGGTGCACATAGATTCAGTGCACCGCGCCACAACGGAACCCAGACCCGATTTCACGTGAATCTAGCTGCACCAGATCACTCCATGAGGGTGCATGGTTGTTACGATGCACCGCGCTGCACAGGATCATCAGGGTAGTTGACCAACATTGACCGAGCCGTTGAATTTTTCCAGAGAACCCTACCCGAGGGTTTCTCGACGTTCTGGATCTAATGGTATAGTCCGTTTTGCCAAATTCGAACATGGTAAGTTGTTTTTACGCATTTAACCTTCTAAATTGTTTAGGGATGCATGTTATAATATAGTATTGTATTTGTTGGTATACGAGGATTATTCGGGATCAGGTATCGGGTCAAGTGGAATGTTCAGGAAGCTTGGATAAGGATTTTAGCGATATCACCATAAGGTTCGTACACCTTGAACTCCTATTGCTTCATGAGCATCATAAGCGTAATTGCCTTGCTTGTTAGTGGTTGCAAAATATGATGATGATAGATAAACATGTTTTGAGACCAGTATTATGAGAACATGATATTTATGAGATGCATGATGATGCTATGATTACGATGAGACTCGTAGAGGTGTTAGAGATCGGTTAGGGTTTTTCGAGATGCGTGTATAATTATTTAATGATTAATTCATTGGTTGATTAATTGTGATGCTTGTATGTTTATTCAAATAGATTGATGGGTATTGACGAGAATCGTGCTTAAGGGTAATTATTCGCATAAATGATAATGAAGTAGGTAATTTATATTAATTGTCTTAATGTGTTAGCAAACCAACTCTAATGACTTTCATAAGCTTTAGGGATCGAATAAAGTGTTATAAAACTTTAATTCAAGGAAAGGGCGTAAACCCGTGAATAAGGCTTCGTACGACCTTTGGTCGTATCGGTATTTGTAGAAATAAAGGATTTCCAATATGCTATAATGGTATCAGTATGCGTGTGAGTATCGGTACCCCAAATTGAATAATTAGTAATGCTAATATAAAGAGAGAAATATACATGGGACATTGATGAGATGATACAGATTAATAGAAATGATTGATGAAGATGACTAATGTACACTTCGTTAATGAATATTCACTTGGTAAATGTTGGGTGACTTGTTTGTAATAGCAACCATAAGAGTCCTTGGTGGATCACGTGTTGTTACGTGCCAAGTAAGGGCACTTGTGTGGTTGGGTCTTCTTGATTGATGGGATTTGGATACCCAGAGATAGAGTGTTGCAACACCATGGTTATAGATTCTGATGTACGTTCCTGAAGCTGTGTGGCACCAGGTCTCATTCGAAGATGCTCGACGGGACATTTTGAGCATGGGTGTACATTCTTGAAGTTGCGTGGGACCAGGTCTCACCTAAAGAGTGTATGTTTCCAAAGTTGTGTTGCACCGAATCTCACTCATAGTGTATGTTCCCAAAGTTGTGTGGCACCAAGTCTCACTCCAGGTTTGTGGTTATGGCATTGTGTGTTTTGCTTGAGGTTTCCGGTGGGATCTCGAGTATGGTTGGGCCTTGTGGGCCATGTATGATGTTTTGTTGTGACAAAAGTATGTGTTTTGGCGAATAATGGTGGCGACATGTGTTTATTTATCTCTCCTTATTTTTTGTACTAGCTTGCATGCTTATGTTTATGATTAGCATGAAGTATGGTAGAGTAGATGTGTACCACTGAGTTTTGTAAGTTCAGTGCTCGGAATTGTTGTTTCCGTGCATAAGTTGATTGTTGGATCGTGGGATCGATGAGCACTATCGATTTAGGGATTCCAGCATGTTGAGGCTTTTAGAGTACAGTACTTGGGTTTAGTAGGCTATGTATTCATAGGGCATTACGTGGTCGAGTTCGTATTTCTTATTTTTGAGATTGTATTAATTAAATCAAATGTTTAAAATGTTTTAAACTAAAGTGGAGCTCCCTTGTAACTATTTAAATAATTTATCTATATTTTTAAGTATTGACTTTAAATGCTTTTGAGAAATAACTTGTTTGGACTAAACCAAATTTGAGAATTTTAATAGTTTTTATTTGGGCTTGAGGCCCAAATTGTGACATCCAAGTCGGGGTGTTACAACACCGATGCGAAAATGAAGCGCCTGATGTTTTCAAAACTTCACCTCATGCTTCCGGATTATCCTCCCCTATTTTATCAACATAAAACTAGAGGATTAATGCCTCACTTAGCTTCTAAAAATCCCAGCAACAAAAACCCTCACTTTGCTTCCCTAAACCTCATCAAACTTCTTTTGAATCAACCGAAAACATCAACAAACACAACTCTAATCAAACTCAGCCATAACCAAACGATTTAAACAACACATTAACATCAATTAACATTTAGAAACACCCGAATTTCATCCTTATACTTCCAGCATTCAATAATCACCCATAACTCCTCAAAGACCCAATTCTAGCAACCTAGAAATTTAGAGATTCACCTAGTTTCGGGATTCCAATGTTAAAAGCAACTTATTAACATTATAAAATATCAATATCATGTTCTAATATAGTCATAACCGAGCAAAACGGATCCAAAAGGAACCTAACTCAATTTCACCAATTAAATTTTAATTAAACTAAATTTCCACAATTAAATCACCAAAACCCATTAGAAAACATATGTAAAGGATCAATAAATTAGGAATTTCAATAAATAACCATTCATTAAAGGAAAAGAATGAGCTTCACCTCCAATGATTGAAATCCCTCTCAATTGGATGATTTTACTCTTGAAAAACAAAGGAATTAATGAGATTTTGTAAAAACAAGTTAAGAAATCTTTTAGAAATTATTAGTTTAAGAAAACAAGACCATTACCTCAAATATTTTCTGGAAAATAAGTATTTGGTTGAAGAGATTTTGAGTGAAAAGTTACGTCAAATTTGCTTTTTAAGAATAACTATCTTCCTTTTTATAAAATCTCTTTTAATCTTTTAATTAAAACACTTTAGAACTAATCCAATTGAGAGAAAAATCTAATAAAAACATTTAGGTATATTACCTCCTTAAAGATTCAAAGTTTTGACCCTTTTACAAAAAGTCACTAAAAACAGTTTTACAATTTTACATTTTGGTCACTAGTCCCAAAATGTCCAATCTCCAAAACAAATTTTCCAAAATTTATTTCACCAAAATCATTTATATATTAAACCAGGATTTTAGGACATTTTCCCATATTTTTATCATTCTCAAAAGTACTTATTTCAAATTAAATCCCAAACTAACTTGAATCCCTAACCCAGTTTTCTCGAACCGTCTAATCTTTCCAGTTAACTTCTAGGCCCAAAATCGGGGCGTTACAGTTACCGTGGTAGGCCTTGCTTTAATTCCAACCTTTCTGAAAATTGTCATTGGCATCAAATTGATGCTGGCTCCCAGGTCACACAATGTCTTGCCCATGAATATATTGCTAATGGTACAGGGAATAGTTAAACTTCTTGGATCTTTCAGCTTTGGTTGCAATCGATTGAGTATCATGGCATTGTATCCCTCAGTAAGAGCTACAATCTCGAAATCACCTAATTTCCTCTTTTTGGACAATATGTCCTTCATGAATTTTATATAGTTAGGCATTTGCTGGAGAGTTTCCACTAATGGTATATTTATTTGCAATTGTTTAAGGACTTCCAAGAAGCGCTTAAACTATTGTTTAATGACTTCCATGAAAGGTTGTGGTGGATAAGCAAATGTTGGCTCCACTGGCATTGCCGAAGTGGTGTTGGCATCAGATTGTTGTCTGGCATCAGTTAGCGGTCTGGCATCAGATTGATGTCTGGCATCATCAATTTTTACCTCATCTTTCTCTGCTTCTTTAGGTTCATATGTTGGCATCAACTTTTCGGCTTTGCTATTAATTGACTGCTTGACAGGTGTCTCAGTCTCGCATTGTTTGCCACTCTGATGAGTTACTGATTTGCATTGTTCATTCCTCTTATGCCGAGCATCTTCTGTATCGCTTGGCAAAGTTCCATGGGGTCCGTTGCTGAGTGCATTGGCAATATGCCCGATCTGAACTTCCAATTTTTGCATAGATGCAGCCAAACTCTAGACAATTGCATCATTTCGCTCCATGTACTCCATCAAAGTCCCTTGGGTATTTCTTTGTCCAGCATAAAAATTGTTGTGTGCTTCTTGCCCCATTGCATTCTGGTTGAAACCTTGTTGCGCATGGTTATTCAAACGTTGAGAATTAAATTGATTGCCTCCGTGGTTTGCCCACAATAGGTCTAGGTGCTGCTTCCAACCTACATTGTAAGTATTGGAATTTGGATTAAAATTACGATTGAAATTTTCAACAAATTTTACCGACTTAGGATTTTCTGGGCAATAGTCTATATGATGATCCTCTCCACAACGTGCAGAATGGGTCTAATGCCTTGACTTCTTGGGATTCATTACTCTTTTGCAATGTTTTCACAATGCTAGTGAGATTGGAAATTTGAGCGTTGATAGATGTTAATGCATCAAGCTCTAATTTTCCAACAGTTTTTGTCCATGTTCCTAGTCTGGTAGTAGGATACTGAAAATGATTGGCAACAATCCTTTCAAGGATATCAACTATCTCCGTATAATTCTTGTCTAACAACGAACCATTTGTCGAAGCATCAAAAATAGTCTTGGCATGAGCATTAAGCATGTTGTAAAAGGTTTCTATATGGGTCCAATTAGGGAATCCATGCATAGGGCACCTCCTCAACGGGTCCTTGCATCTCTCCCAAGCATCATATAAGGTCTCGTCATCAACCTGCATAAACGTAGTGATTTCACTCCTTAGCTTGGCATTGATTTTAGGCGGTTGGAATCGCAAAAGAAATTTCTGGCATAGTTCTGCCCATGAAGTAACAGAACCAGTTGGCAAAGAACTTAGCCATGATTTTGCTCTATCTCTTAGGGAAAATGTGAACAATTTCAGCTTCATTGTATCTTCAGACACTCCGGGTTGCTGAAATAGTTAGCAAACTTCCATGGATTGCTTCAAGTGTTTCCTTGGTCTCCAGTAGGTGATCCATCCAATTTTCCTACATTCAAAAGCGTCAGAATCATTACCGATTTAACCTCGAAATTGGATGTGTTTACCTCTTGACCAATTAGGTATGGCATTAAATTGTCCATATTTGGTGCCAAGTGTTCTCTAATAGGTCTTTCGTCATCCGCAGCAATAGTAGGGACAGCAGGGGCGGCCAGTATCCCGTTGTGTATTGGTAGACTCTCCCGGTGGTTTGGGAAACGATCTACTCCTCCTTGTCTGTTAAGAGCCATTTCTCGAATTTTCTTTTTCAATCTTCGCAGGGTTCGTTCAATTTCTGGGTCGTATGGCCAATCTTTCGTCGCAAGCGGTTCTTAGTCATACACCAAACAAAACAAATAAATAAAGTAAAACATATCGAGTAAATAAAAATAATAAATTTCGTTGCAATCCCCAGAAACGACGCCAAAAACTTGCTGACTTTGCTAATGCTTGGCAAAAGATTGAGAATGCACTGTAAATAAGTAAGAAATAATGCCAAGAGTGAGTCTATTGTGTGCAAGTATATACGGTCAGCAAGTAATACAACAGTAAGCTGCGTATCATATCTATAGGGATTGACCAAGAATTTACGTGTTCAATGGTTTACTTGTTAAAGGGATCAAGAATGTTTAAATTGAGTTGGATTTTCGATTTAGACAATAGCTAAAATAATGCAATGAAAGTAAAAATAGTTTGTCAATAAGAAGTATTCAAATGGATGATGAGCGTTGGCAAGGGATGCTTGGATTTTACGCTAGCTATGCCAGTTATTAATAATGTCCTACCTTGGATTTATTGCCGAGCAGATTTCAAGAGTAGTATTATCTCTGTCGATGGCAATACCCTAAGTTAACCATGTTAAAACCCCTATATGTCTATAGTGCAACTTTTCATAGATTAACTTGATTAAGTTTCAATCTTTTCTCCTAAGGGGTAGATTCACTTCCAAAGTAAGCTCATCTACTTGAACATCTTTTGTCAAAGTTTCTCTCCTTAATACCTGGCAACTTGTTTGGATTTTAGGTGCTAGATTTCCTTCAACCGTTCTAGCTCACCAAGTGTGGAGAGGTTGGATATTTGGGTGTTTTAGTGGGAGGTGAAAAATTGGCAAATGACACAAGGAATTATAGTGGTTCAACCTTCTAATCAAGATCGAAATCCACTACCTTAGCTCCCTACTAAGGATTTCAACAAATTCACTCTTGAATTTCGTCCCCTTTTCTCGGCTTAGGAGGAAACCGTTACAACGATTAAGCTAAATACCCTTAGCTTAATCAAACACTCTCTTACAAGAGAAATTATAAGCAAACTTGAAATCCCTCTAATAGGTATTTGTTTGCAATATTAAGCTCTCACCCAAAAGCTATACACTTGATCAAATTTGACAATTAAGCTCACAAGTGTTGTCTATACAAAAAAAATGTACAAATAAGCTCTAAGACAATTTTGACATCATATAGTTGTTTACAATTGAAGCATTAACCTTCTCTTGATGCTTGGAGGTCTCTTTTATACTCCCAATTGAGTTTATAGCCGTTGAGGACCGTTGGGGTTGTTTTGGAGCCGTTGGAGTCTTTATTTCCCACCATAAATGCAGTTCTGCAGCTTGGCGTATCGATACCCCTCAAACTGTATCGATACGGTCCCGATAAGGAAGTATCCGTTGAGCACTTCACCTGGTGCGTATCGATATGCTTGGCTAGCGTATCGGTACGGTCCTGAAATTTAAAAGATCGTTGGGAAAATGACCGTTGTGGGTAGTTTGGAGTATCGGTACGCGATACAACTGTATCGGTATGCGAACTAGTCGATGGGCATTTTAAAGCAAACCGTATCGATACGGCAAAGCGTATCGGTACGAGTTTTTGCTACTGGAAAGTCACTGTAGTTGAAACCCTAGGGCATATCGGTACGGTACCAGACCGTATCGGTACGGGTACTTAAAAAGCACGGTTTTGACTACTTTAAATACACTTTAAATCATTCAAAAGCCTTGTATAACCATTAAACATATTTTCAAGTTGTTTTTGACTAAAAACATATTTTAAATTCTTTTCAATTTAGTCCAAAATATTTTTTAAATATTATATCAAAACACTTAGTTCTACAATCTCCCATTTTTGATATAATAAAACCAACTTAAAAAATTGTTTAGGATTCTCTCCCCCTTTGTATTTTAAAAATTTGAATGAAATTAAAGCTCCCCCTTTGTATTTTAAAAATCAATTTTTCAAACCATTTCTCCCCTTTTTGTTATATCAAAAAGAATTTAAAAAGACATTAGGTGCAAAATAACTTAGGAGGTTTTAAAGAATTTGACACAATTAAAAACTTTTGGTTTTAAAATTGGCTCCCCCTTACTCAAAGCATCAAATAATGTTAGTCCAACATATGATAATCTAGTTGAATTAAAAATAAATAAATCAAATGAACGATAAATGAATTCAACTAAATTTTACCACACTTGAATCCAAGGGAGGATGTGAAGCCTTCCTTCTTCAAGTGTTCTTCCTTATGTGCATGGAGCCCCCCATCAAATTTGGACTTTTTGATCACTCTCCATCACACCTAAAAAAGACAATCAATTGATTTTTGGTATCCAAATTTCTTTGGATCCATAGACGTTAGTTGCACATAATTTTGTCGCCTTAGGAATCTATTTTTCAATTCCATCCTTTTTAGTTGAAGTACTTAGTCCTTTTGGGACCCAAATACTTCTAAAAACTTTTCCATTTAAAAATCTAGGGGCACTAGATTGTCTAACATAAAAATTTGATTTTCCTAAATTGTTTTTCTTTTGAAGTTCATTGAAAATCAAATCTTTTTCCTTCTTAAGATCATCAACTTTCTTTTGATGATCTTTTTCCATCGTTTGAAGCAAATTTTGTAAATCTATAACTTTAAGTTTTGTTTAAACTCTAGATTTGTTTTGGAAAGCAAATCATTCTCCTTTTTCAATTTTGAAACTAACTTTTTGTTCTTTGAAAATGATGCCTTAAATTCCAAAAGCAAATCATCATAGGCATCTTGCAACTCATCAAATGTATATGAATTTGAAATAGATGAGTTAGAAGTTACATCCCCCTCATTGAGGGCCATGAAGCATAGGTGGGCTACCTCATCTTCGGTGGAGTCTTCATCACTCCATGTCGCCACATATGCTTTCTTTGAAGATGATCCCTTTTTGTTGGACTTGTGGGAATCCTTCATCTTCTTCTTCTTCGATTCATGCTTGGATTCATACATCTCGCTTTTCATGAATCGGGTGAATTTCTTGAAGAGATAGGTTATTTCTTCATCTTCGCTTTCCTCCTCACTTAGTTCTACATGATGGCATGTGGAGGATTTGAGAGTAACGACACTCGCATTGATGCTTAGCTCCATGAACTTCTTCTTCCCCATCTTTCTTATTTCTTCCTTCTTCTTCTCCTCTTCTTTATCCTTCTTCATGATTTGGTGAGTGAGAAGTGACCCCATGAGTTCATCAATCTTCAAGGTCTTCAAATTCTTTGCTTCGATGATGGCGGTCCTTTTTTAGTCCCATGAATCGGGAAGAGAATAGATAAGCTTTTGGACAAGCTTTTCTTCCGGGATGACTTCTCCATAACCCTTGAGTCCATTGCTGATAGTGGAGAATCGATGGAACATCTTCTCAATGTCCTCTTCCGGATCCATTTTGAAGTTTTCATACTCTAGGTTGAGGAGGCCAATCTTGGTCTCCTTTACTTCGTTTGTCCCCTCGTATGTAACTTCAAGCTTGTCCCAAACTTCATTGACACTCTCTCAAGAAGACATCTTCTCGTATATGTTGAGGCTAAATGCACAAAAGATGAAGCGCAAAGCCTTGCAATTTAGTTCCATCATCTTGCGGTCGTCGGCACTCCACTCTGCCTTGCTTCCTTTTGGTACGAATGGGCCATCTTCAATGATATCCCAAAGCTTGTTGTCTTTGGATTTGACAAAGAACATCATCATTGTTTTCCAATAAGAATAATTGGTCCCGTCGAAGAATGGTGGCTTGTCGATAGATTACGCCATTGAACCGGTTGATTGAAATGTTGATCGAGCTTGTCGGATCGTCTCAATAGGATGTTAATCCTCTTCAATTGAGCCAAGCTCTGATATCAATTGTTGGGATTTTAGGTGCTCGATTTCCTTCAACCGTTCTAGCTCGCCAAGTATGGAGAAGTTGGATATTTGGGTGTTTTAGTGGGAGGTGAAAAATAGGCAAATGACACAAGGAATTATAGTGGTTCAACCTTCTAACCAAGGTCTACATCCACTACCTTAGCTCCCCACTAAAGATTTCAACAAATTCACTCTTGAATTTCGTCCCCTTTTCTCGGCTTAGGAGGAAACCGTTACAACGATTAAGCTAACTACCCTTAGCTTAATCAAACACTCCCTTACAAGAGAAATTCTAAGCAAACTTGAAATCCCTCTAATAGGTATTTGTTTGCAATATTAAGCTCTCACCTAAAACCTATACACTTGAGCAAATTTGACAATTAAGCTCACAAGTGTTGTCTATACAAGAAAATGTACAAATAAGCTCTAAGATAATTTTGACATCATATAGTTGTTGAAAATTGAAGCATTAACCTTCTCTTGATGCTTGGAGGTCCATTTTATACTCCAAATTGAGTTTATGACCGTTGAGGACCGTTGGGGTTGATTTGGAGCCGTTGGAGTCTTTATTTCCCACCATAAATGCAGTTCTGCAGCTTGGCGTATCGATACCCCTCAAACCCTATCGATACGGTCTCGATAAGGAAGTAGTCGTCGAGCACTTCAGCTGGTGTGTATCGATACGCTTGACTAGCGTATCGGTACGGTCCTGCAATTTAAAAGATCGTTGGGAAAATGATCGTTGGGGTAGTTTGGAGTATCGGTACGCGAACTAGCCGTTAGGAATTTTAAAGCAAACCGTAACGATACGGCAAAGCGTATCGGTACGGGTTTTGGCTACTGAAAAGTCACTGTAGTTGAAACCCTAGGCCGTATCGGTACGGTACCAGACCGTGTCGGTACGAGTACTTGAAAAGCAAGGTTTTGACTACTTTAAATACACTTTAAATCATTCCAAAGCCTTGTAAAACCCTTAAACATATTTTCAAGTTGTTTTTGACTAAAAACATATTTTAAATTCTTTTCAATTTAGTCCAAAACATTTTTCAAATATTATATCAAAACACTTAATTCTACACAACTGATCGTTACCCTTTAAGTAATTAAGTGCTAGCAGGATAGAAAATAATTTCCAGGCATTCAAATTATTGAAAACCAAAAATTTAACTTAGCGTTAATCGCAAACATCCCCAACCAACTGTACAAACTTAGTTCACGGTTGGGGGATCCATCCACAAAATATCGTATCTCAACATCACCATTCAAATAAAAATTAAACTAAGAGAATATGCAAAGAATGAGGTACTTAGATGCAGCCCTTCAAATGCTTCAGAGCTCTCCGTCTAAGATGGTCGAACCACATTGCCTCTAGCTTCCTCTTTCACCACGGTACTCTCTTTTTGATCCATGTTTTGTCTTCTTTAAATAGGCACTCGTGAAATCCCTAAGATGGGTTTGAAATTTGATTACACACCAAGATAGGTGTGGTATCCTCTTATCCTTTTTTTAGTTCTAGGGCTGACATGTACTGGGTTCAACGGCTACTTTGACCGGGCATCGGACTTCAATCCTTTGCCAACCGATCTTGGCAATCTCTGGTTCAACTTTGCCAATTTCGACTCAAGAATTATCTTCTACTTTTCATGCCTCCTACTCCTGCACTGCTCTGCTAAGCCTACCCTGCTCCTATCTTGCATCAGGACCAGCAAAACAACCCTTCATACTAGCAACAAAACAACCTCTAACTATTTATGCAAATGCATGATTTTAGCAACTAAACGGAAACATATATACCTAAAGACAAGCAAAAACATTGTGAAATATGCATAAAAATCAGTACGTTCTAGGAATTAACATTGAGCCTTTAAAGTCTTGTCATAGTTTGGAGTCACCATCAGTCGTTTTGAGTTGGGTATGACCGAAAACCTATAAAGCTTGTCTATGTCGACACCGAGATCATTGTTGACATCAACACGCGGGTTACAAAGAACATGGGTCATGCTTGAATGGGTATGTTGGTTACCATAAAGCATTTTTAATATTTTTTCACCTATTTTCATTTCATTTAGATCAACCCTAAAACTAACTACAATGCTTTCTTCTTCAGGCACACCGTCGACCGTCGCAGTTCACCCTCACCGGCGATGGTCAGATCTCAACAAAGGAACTTTCTTGTTCTTTTAGTCTCACTAAGCTCAAAAATCAAGTTAGTTTTAGTAAAAACGATGTAAATCAGAGCATATCTGAAGAAAGGAATTCGAGAATATACCTTACTCGATTTGATAAATTCACTGTTGTATAGCTATTCACTGTTCAAAATAGTCAACGGAGATGATAGTCATCGGAAATCGATAAAAAGACGTTTCAACTTCCTTGCTTTGTTTCTTCACCGTTTTTCAACTCTAATATCACTTTTTTGTAGGTTTCACTCGGGGTTTCATTTGTTTTTCTCTGTGTATTTATGTGTTTTCAAACGACATTGAAAGAGATTTATATAGGTTTCAAATCTGATTATTCGGTGATGGGGAAATGGCAAGATTTTTTGGGATATGGAGATAGGGTGAATGTTTGAATTCTTTTTCTGAATTAAATTTGGATTTATTTTTAAAAAAATGTTGGATCTATTTTTTAGCTTAATTGTAACCAAATTTTGTGGTGAAGAAGGGTAAGTGATAGAGTTCTCGGTAAAGGACTCTGCTAGCGGCAGCTAGTGTTGCAGCAAATTTAGGTTCTGTTTGATTAGTTTTAGCATATGGGTTTTGTTTGGGATGATAGTTTCAATGAGTTTAATTTATTTGGGTTAATGAATTTTAATTATTTAATATTTAATGGACAATAATTTGTTGTGTACATGTGCATTTGAAAATTTTTGAAGATTTATGCGCTATTGTTGGTGTTGAGCATCAACCTGTTATCATTTACCACCCACAACAAATTGAGATTTGTAATGTTGTTGTTTTAAAACCTAGTATCTTCAGAGAGGTTTCAAGTATGAAAGGATGGAAGACTATCATTCAAGAGGAAATGAAGCCTGATTTTGTGAAAGAAATGCAACAGTAAAATGAAGCTACACTGGTTCATTGCAACTCTGAAAATTAGTTGACAGATTTTGTAACTAAGACTCTTGATAAGATCAAATTTGAGGATTTAAGTAGACAAATTGAAGATGCCAGTAAAGCAGTCAAAGAGGAGTGTTGAAATGTGGCTGCATAGCTCATAGAATGACACTAAATTTGTAATTCTTTTTAACTAAGATTTTTGTGTTGTTCACTTAGTTTGAAACTGTACATCATCTCTTTAAATTTGGTTGTAATTGTTAATGATCAGATTTTTCTGTGAACTTAGTTAACTTCTAAGTCTTGTAGTAGGTGAAAGGTAGTATATATTTTAACTTATATTTAATTTCTTAATAAAAAAATTGAGTATGATGTTGCTTCCATGCGAACTTCATCTTTTACTCTTGTCTTTCTTAAGTTTTACATTTGTTGTTGTTGTTTTTTTCTGAAAAACCAACAATCTTGCGTGGCATATGTTTTATTCTTTTAACAAAAATGTGAAGACAATGTTCCTTTGCTAGAAGGTTAATGAGTGTCTCCAAAATGATTAAGGTGTGATCTTTTATAATTTTTCTAAAATAGGATATCCTTTTAAAAATATAAGAGTGAATAATGTTGATTTCAAAGGGGTAGATTTTGGTTTTATTTTCAAACGATACACTTTTATCGAATAAAATTCACATGCATGAAAAATCATACTTTAAAATTAGGGTAAACTACTGCGGTGGTCACTTATGTTTCCCTTTAGTACAGAGTTAGTCACCAATTTTGAAAAATGACCAGTAAGGTCACTTACGTTTTCGGGGCATAAACTTTTGGTCTCCAACTGTTTAATGCCGTTAAACTTTAACGGTTTTCTGATCTGGTAATTGAAAAAATAAGGGTAATCTACTGCGATGGCCCCAAAATTCCCGAAATTTCAGAAAACCCCAAAATTCATAAATTCCTAAACCCTTAAATACCTAAATCCCTCAATCTGGTTACTCTTGCCGTCGTTGGCCACAATTCCGGTGACAGAATGGAGCGTCCTCCCTTCTCCCAAACACCCATTCACCAATCGTCATCGTTCAATCGTCGCTTGGTGCAAATCGATTGAATGATTTTTTCAAATATTTCAACCTTCGTCCGACATTTTGCACGACTCCGATCAATTTTTGGCAGCGGCGTGGTAGGGTAAACGATCATGATGGTCCGGTGACGGATGTGGTGGGTGGCGGCGTTACATTCGGCGACGGAATCGACTTAAATCGCGATTTAAGTTTTGGTGAGTTGGGGATTTCGAATATGGGAGTTATTTTGTGAATTTTGAAAATTTAGGGATTTTTTTAACTGCCAGATCAGAAATTCGTCAAAATTTAACGTCATTAAATGGTTGGGTGACCAAAAGTTTACGTCCCGAAAACGTAAGTGACCTTACGGGTCATTTTTCAAAATCGGTGACCAACTCTGTACTAGGGGAGAACATAAGTGACCACCGCAGTAGTTTACCCTTAAAATTAACCTTCAAACTCGTAACTTCCGTTATTAAGACAACATGTCAGTTGTAACCCCCTCGTCCCGGTCTGGACGACTGACCGACCCGAACGGGTTATAAGGGGAAAACGGAAGCAAAACCCATTAAGGTCCCACTCCGATTAGCAACCCTATTTTTTCCTTTATCTTTTCTAGATGCCTTTATTAAATCCTATGTATTAGGACACGCATCGAACATACACAGATGCAAGACACCAAGACATGCAAATTAACAACCCATTATAACTTTTATAACTGGCCGTATCGATACGCTAGATGACCGTATCGATTCGCCTGGACCTGGTCAACGCCCTAAAGTCAACCCAGGGAGACTGTATCGATACCCAGCAAGACCGTACCGATACGCCCTCAACGGTCAACTTCTCTCGCTCAAACTGCAAAGATCGTATCGATACCCTTTGGACCCGTACCGATATGCCAAAATCTCGTCAATTTCTCAGATTTCCAGAGAGGTTTTGATGTATCGATACACCCTCGTGTATAGGTACGCTCTGCCCAAAATGAGCCCCAAGGCAAGGACCGTATCGATACAGCTCTTGGGTGTACCGATACGCCCTGCACTGCAAGTCTCATTTTGGCAGCTAAAACCACAAGGACCCGACTCTAGATGCATTTATCGACTCGACTAGCGACATACCAACTTACATACTTCACCAAGCAACTATAGATAAGCATACGGGACGGTCTAAACATACAACGAAGCAACAACCACCAACTAAGCACACATAGAGGAAACTAGCAAACGAACATGCTTAGCAAACCAACAAAGAGTTAAAGGCCATAACAAACATACTCTCAAACCACAAGAAACATGAAACAGCAAACCTACACATAATTTAGAAGCATTTCACCATACTTCAAGCATGATCAACACTTATCATACATTCAAGACCATCCATTCAAAAGAACAAACATCTAAGGCTAACCAAAGCTAAGCATACAATGCTACCTAACCAATAATCAAGGCAACCAACACAAGATGAGCTTTTAGATAGGAACTTGCATACAAGCATGCATACTAAACCACTTCATTCATAGAAAACAAACACCTACCTAAACATTGCATAACAAGGGTCACACGCCCTTGAAACAAAACACTTAAACATTCAAGGCAAGCAAAGGACATACATTTATATACTTTCAACACATGCCAAAACATCAAACCATCAAACATGATATATATAAGGCAATAAAACATGCTCAACAAAACCATTTAGCAAAAAGAAACATATGTTCACCTAAGCAATGCACCATCAAGGTTTACATGCCTTCAACAAAAACATAAGCATTCATAAGAAAAGGTTAGAAACCTTTAAATACAAAATACTTAGGCGTCAATATAAACACTTAGCTTACAAACATCAACACAAAAGCATAGGCATCTCAAAGAACATGGTTTACAAATCCATCAACATAAAGCATTAACAACATAAAGCCAATATAAAGGAGTATAGATACATGCTCCTAAAACACGTAACATTTCTCATTGCTAAACTACTACATTATTTACTAAACCATACTTGAGCAACTACCACACGCTTGGACGCCCTTTCCTTGCGCCTTGCTAACTCACCGCTAAAGATATGCATTGTCGAAAAAAGAGAGCGTAAGCATAAAGCTTAGTGAGCGGAGCTCTAAAAACACATCAACAATGCAGTTTTCAAAACATAAAACTTAGTTCAAAAGTAAACCATTTTAAAGTACGAAAGGAGACACAATCATCACAATTACATGGTATGCACATGCATAACCAAAATACGGTGGGACCACACATCACCGTTCGACTAGTAGTTTTCCTATGGGACCACACATCACCGTACTCTTCTACTAGTCACTACCGGTAGGACCACACATCACCGTAGTCTTCTATTAGTCACTACCGGCAGGACCACACATCACCGTAGTAACGACAACCATCACGTGAGGTTCGACACCAACAACGACTACACAACAACATTAAACATAGAGTAAAAGCAATCCACAATTCACACAATATCACAACAATTGTTCATATACCAACACTTAACAAACAAGGTAAAATTAGTAAACTTACACTTGGGTTTAGGTTAGCCCTCAAGGCTCCACCCAAACCCCCAAGAACCCATTTCAAAATCAAATCAAGTTTCAAAACATTTCCACTCACCATTCGCACACCAATGCAAACCACAAAGTCATTTCAAGCTTCCGAACTTCCCGGGACCGCGTCCGAACCACCCAAGGACAAATCTGATGTTTCTAACCAATCAAAAACAATGTATTAACCTCTTAATCAACCACAAATTTACTGTATTACATCAGCTCACAACTCCACAATATTTTCTCAACAATTCAAAGCCGAAATCCTCCCAAATAATCTCATTTTCGTACTCCAGCAAAACCCAGCCATTATCCCTCAATTTAAACACTTAAAACACTCCAAAACATGTCCAAAACATCACCTTAAGGCTGTGCAACCATCAGCCCTTCATTTCCCCACATAAACACCTTAAAAACTCTTATTTTTCACTCTTAAAAATCACCTACAGTAGTAGTTTCGGGAATTCAATCAAACCAACACTATTACCACTCAAAAATCATCAAATAACATCTAAACACACCTATCCAATGTCCACATATCTCCAGCCCTCTTTTCACCACAAAACAAGCCAAAAACTCACTTATTTCACTTCTAAATTCCAACCCTAAGACTAGTTTCAGGTATACTATAAATTAAGCAACCTTTTTAACATGTTATGACTTCAAAATTAACTTTAAAAACACCCCAAAACACTGCCCTAAAAGATCCATACGGGATTTCACCCAAAATCCTCACTTTTCATAAATCTTGAAATTTCAAGGTTGAAAATCAATGGGTTTTGCAAATATAACTTTAATTTAAGTTAAATTTAAGTAAAACAAGGAAAAGAAGAAGAGGATTTACCTTCAAAGGTCTTAAATGGAGGAATGGAGAAGAAAATGAGGGAATAGGTTTTTTTTTTTGGAAGAAGATGAGTGATTTTGAACATCAAAATCCTCTTAAAATTTCATTAATGGCACAATCGTAAATAATGAGAACTTTTATAAAAATCAGCTCTTTAATTTAAATTTAACCCGAAACTAATCCTAGGTCAACACCGATAACTCTCGGGCCTAAAATCGGGGCGTTACAACTCTCCCCCACTTAAGAAATTTCGTCCTCGAAATTACCTGACGGAAAGTGATACAGAAACTGTTTCTCCATGTCTTCCTTTCTCTATCCCAAGTGGCTTCTTCCACACTTCTGTGTCGCTACATAACCCTGACTAGCTCGATAGATCTCTCACGCAACACTGAAGGTTAATAATGCACATCTCAACACATCCTCTAATATTTGAATATCTCTCTTTGACTGATCATCGGACTGAGGGCGATACGATGCACTGAAATTCAGACGTGTACCCAAAGCACTATGCAGACATTCCCAAAATCTAGTTGTAAACCTCGAATTTCTACCTGACACAATCGACTTCGACACACCATGCAATCTCACAATCTCACTGATGTACAAATCAGCCAACTTATCTAGAGAGTAGGTCGTATGAACGGCTACGAAATGAGCACAATTTGTGAAACGGTCAACAATCACCCAAACTGAATTCTTCTTAGAAGGAATCAAAGGCAAACCTGATACGGAGTCCATAGTAATATTTTCTCACTTCCATTCTGAAATTCTCAACGGCTGTAACAAACTAGACGGAAATTGATATTCTGCCTTAACACACTGACAAACCATACATTTGCTCACAAAATCGACAACATCTCTTTTCAGACCAATCCAATAGTACTCATCTTTCAACCCACGATACATCTTTATACTACCGGGATGCATAGCAATCAGGCTGTTGTGTGCTTCGGTTAAGATCGTACGTCTCAAATCACTATCATCTGGCAGAACTATTCTATCTCTGAAACACAAAACCCCATCATCTCTGAAACTGTAGTTCGATGGTCTATCCTCTGCTAAATCTTGCACGTGAGGTGCCAAAGATCTATCTAACAACTGCTTCTCTCTAATCAACTGACGTAAAGTAGGTCTAACCTGAAGCTCGGCCACTAGACCGCCATTACCGGACAAACTCAAACTAGCAAACATGGCTCTCAACTCAACGGCTACCATCCTACTCAAAGCATCTACCACTACATTGACTTTACCCGAATGGTACTCAATCGTGAGGTCGTAGTCTTTAAGAAAATCTAGCCACCTACGTTGTCTAAGGTTCAACTCTCGTTGTGTCATTATATACTTCAGGCTCTTGTGATCCGTATACACTATGCATTTTTAACCATACAAATAATGTCTCCAATCTTCAAAGCAAACACAATTGCGGCTAGTTCTATGTCATGTGTCGGATAATTACGCTCGTGAGTCTTCAATTGTCTCGAGGCATAAGCCACCACTCTTCTGTCTTGCAATGGCACACAACCTAAACCTACGTATGAAGCATCACTGTAGATCACGTAATCTTTCCCCGACTCTGGCTGAATCAAAACCAGTGCATTGGTCAAGGCTTCTTTCAATTTCTCAAAGGCTTGCTGCCTCACCCGACCGAGAGACCTATGCCCGCACCTTGCAAGCGCACCATGGGGCCGAGACATGCACTCCATGTGTTGTCCATGAGAGAAGGACCTGAGGGAGCACTCCACGCGCACCCAAGGGGGGCCAACCGAGCAACCTCCATTTTGCCCATACCATGGAGCCCGAGTCAACACTCGATGTGCACACCAGAAAGCCTAAACGAGCCCCATCAGAGTTGCCCATATGCCTAGGGCCCGATTCAGAACTGAGCATGCTACCGAAGGGGTTTTGGATGAGAAAATTGGGCCCATCAATGTCCAACTGCCCAAGACTCCAAGACCCATTGAGAATGGTCATCTTTGGACCAACACACATGTAAAGAGATCATATTTGACCAACACTTGGGGAAAGTATCCTTTTCCACCTAAGTGTGATATCATAGAGTGATTCTTGCCCTTTGTAATTTAAGCAGCATTGTATTTGACAGATGCTCTTTCCATAGATAGGAGACGTATCTTGAGGATTGATCCTTAGCCCTTAGATCGAATCCTCCTAGACCGTTAGATCGTAGAAGGTGAGCCTATAAATAGAGGCTTCATCCACCATTGTAAATCATCTTCCATTCCATCATTTCTTTGAGTTTCTTGAGTAAATAGTTTAGCATTTCTCTTCACCTCTTGTTCTTTCTTCCTTTCCTTGTTGCCTCGCCTTAACCAATTTCCCACAAGCTTCAGTCATTCAAAGTTTTAAGCATTCTTGATTAGTGATTTTATAGGCTGACTTAGTCTTTGACTAAGATCGTCGACTAAGGCCGCACGAATCGGCTAGTCTGAATCTAGCTGTAACACTCCAAAATCCGGTCTAGTCGAAATTAGGTTCCGGTGATCGAAAATCTCATATTGATAGAACCCAAATATTGTAACGGCTAGTTAATTATTGATATCGGACTCTAATTGAGATAAAATATTGTCATTTGGACTCTATCGAATAATATTGAAACCTATGTAGTGGCTAAATTGAGAAAAAATGCAAGTTGGAGGAAGGAACTATAGTACAGTGAGAGTTGAGGGAGTAATCTGGTGATTAGCCCCTCCAAAATCATATTTCCACTTACGTGGATAAATTTGTGAGTTTTCCTTCAATTGAAGGAAAGACATTGGTTATTAATACATAATAAAAAGAAAAGAATAGATATGCAAAAGGGAATAAGAGACTTACCCGAGAATATTGAAAGCAAGCACCTCATTTTTCATCATCTCCTTCCTTGAAGCATACACCTCCATTAGAGATAGTTTTAAGCTTTGCTTTTCCTTTGTTTTGTTGATATCGAATCATTGCTATCGATCGGGTAAGCTTTATTCCTCAATCGGTTATTAGATTCCATGGATGAGTTGAGCTAAATCTTAAACTAATTTTTTGATCATCGATGGATATTTCATCGTTGTTGTCTATATTGAAATTGAATATCGATTTTGATATTGTTATATTGATTTTGATATCGTATTATTGATCCTAATAGTCTTCCTATTGATTTCTTAGCTCAAGACAACAAAAAAGAACATCCATCAAATTTACCGAAGGCTAGGAACATGTGAGTTGTCATCCGAGAGCCGTAGAAGCATCGAATCCTAAGGTGAGTGTAGTCGAAGTCTCGGGATTAGGCGAGGAGCCTTCCCGAACCATTTATTGTTGTTTTCGATCATATCGCTAACAATATTATTGAAGAAGTTGCATTGGATTGTTAATCGGATTCATTGGTAAATGTCGGTAAGTTGTTATTGAATATCGGACATAGTTATTAACACCGCTACCATGCATTGTTATTGATATGATTAGTGTTATTGAAATATTGTAAAGAAATCATCGGATATTGATATTGACATTGAAACATGACATATTGATAATGAAAAATGTTTACTATTGATAATATTGAAGTCATTGGTCATCGAAATTCTTATTGAACATTGAATATGGATACGGACATTGAAACCTTAGATTTGAATGGACGATGGATACAATTGGCATGCCATAAAATTCATGAGTACGGTCCTAAGGCTACGGCCTATATTGATTTGGCGAGGCGGAGGGATGTGTATTAATACTGGTCATATTGGCAAGGCGGAGGGATTAGACCATTCATTGATTTGGCGAGGCGTAGGAATTCAGGTATCCACTATCTTGATTCAATCCAAGGGTTAATGATGAAATTAATATGTTAAACATTGTATATTGATGCATAGTATTGACATTGATAAGCATGAGAACACACACATACACACACATATATATATATACTTGCTGCATTGTTGTTCATATTGTTTGTGACTACCTCACTAGGCAATGTATGCCTAACGTATCTCATCTCATGCATTTGAGGTTGAAAGATCGAGTGGTTGAAGATCGGTAAGTCAAGGAAGGACAAGTCACTAAAAGCCCTAGAGTAATGTATTTTGATATTATGAACTCCTAGGATGGTGGCAAAGTCGTCGAACTAGTCGTTTTTGCCCATTTTGATAACTTGTGAAATGCCTATGTTGTAATGTGGTTGATAGCCCTAAATGGCCTTTTGTTTTGGCTTAAAGTGGTCTAAAGTTGCATATTTAGCTCATAATGGTTAAAACATAGTAAACGTATTCGTATGATCATGAAAATTGGCATGCTAGTAGTTTATATCATTGAAATGTTGTGTGTAATGTTTCATTACATTTGAACATCGTTTGGTAGGTTAATTCGATTAAAAACTGGTAAAAATATGTCATTATAGGTTAGGTCGTATCGATACGGGTGATGGCGTATTGATACGGGTAAGCATAATTAAACCTATGGAACAGGGTGTATCGATATGGCCTATAGCCATATCGGAACATTTTGCTTCTGGAACTCATTGTTTCGATATGGGTCTATAGCGTATCGAAACGGGTCAAACTCAAGGTCAAAGGTAGTCAACCCGTACCGATACAGGGCTTGCCCGTATCGATATGGTTTAAAGAGAAAAGTCAACTTAGGTTGACCATCGTACACCTGTTTTGGAACAGCCCTAAGGTGTTTCGATACTGGGTTGGTTAAGTTAGTTAAAGGCATAATTTGACAGTTTACAATGTTCATAGATTAGTCACTGAATTTTGAAAGATTAAAGTGAATGAGTAAATGAACTCTGAATTGTATGAAACTTTGCAAGCATGTTAATATAGTATTGAATTTCATTGTGGTATGATTAATTGCGTCGAAGAACCCCCAATTTATCTAATTTACTGTTTGGTCCCTAAAACTTGTAATAGTTAAGATTTAGCCCTAATTGATTAACTATTGATTCATAAGGATTCATTGGACTAAGATGCATTGTTGTAATGTGTTATTGTATATTATTGTTTTTAATGTTGATAATAAAATGAAATTTTATTACACCGATCACTGTATTGATCATCGATATCACCTTCCGACCCGGTTCTCGACCAGACCGGGAAGGGGGTGTTACATTTGTGGTATCAGAGCTAGGTTTAGTCGATTCTAGGACTAAACTGAAGCTTGTTTCATTGTTACTGTGTTACTTTACCACCTTGGAGTTATATATTGTGTATATTGTGAGTTGTCGACTAATCCGATCTTTCATATAGATATGTATGAAACTAATGAAACTCACATTGACAAGCTTGCCACCGGCTCCTCGACGTATGGTGAGGAGATTAGAGGAGGAAATCCTCCAAATCCACCACACCCGTAGGATCCTCCTGGTCAGGGCATCGAGCCTGTAGCACCTACCGATCATGCTGAATGTTACAAGAACATGGCTGACATGTTCAAGCAGTTTATGACTTCTATGAGGGCTGAACAAGTCGTGCAACCTATCGCTCCTGCTGCCGAACACACTCGAGCACCCATTGATAAGCTCTCACAGTATCAAGCTTACACTTTTACCGGACAAGACGATGACAACCTTGAAGTTGCCGAATAATAGTTGGACAATACTTTGTGGGTCTTGATAAGCAACTTTAGTGCTCGGACGAGCACAAACTCGAGTGTGCCATCGCGTTGCTGGCTGATGAAGCACTTCACTGGTGGGAAACTACCATATTGACGGTCTCTGAAGACATTGTGACTTGGGAGTTCTTCCTTAAAGAATTGTGTAAGAAATATATCAGTGAGTTTTACCTTGCTGAGAGGCGAAGTATCTTCCTCCACCTCAAGCGAGGTGGGCAACCGATCGAGTAATACATCCACAACTTCTGCAAGTACTATAGATACGGTGCTGAGTATATAAAGAAGGAGGAAGAGAAGTGTTGGGTGGTCATTGCTAGGCTTAATGGTGAATTACGCCCTATGTTTACCGCACTAAGCATTGTTGATTTCCAAGACCTTGTGAATAGAGTTAAGGCCACCGAAGCTGCACAAAAAGATCAACGAGCTAGTGGGTTTGGAAAGTCTGAGAAGAGGTTCAAGGATGGTTCTTGACCTCCTAGATGGAACAAGAAAGAGAGATATCAAGGCTCCAAACATAATATCTACCCACAGCCCTCCTGTTCTGGAAACATTGAGAGGACTCGGTCTGTAACGTAGTCCTTTGCTAAAGCAGCGTCCGTTGATAGCACCCGAGGTTCAAATCGAGGCAACCAACATCAAGTTTGCAATTATTGTCAGAATAGGCACCCAGCGGGTCAATGCTGTAAGCAGACTGGAGCTTGTTGCAGAACTAATGTTTTCATATAATAATTGAAAAATGTTTTGGACAAAGTTAAAAAGAATTCAAAACCATTTCTAAGTCCAAATTCAACAAAACCATCCAGGCATTTCAAAACACCCCCAGTGTTTCGATACGAGTCTTTACAGTGTCAAAATGTTTCGAAACGGGTTTTGAAATAGGCTTTAATCTGGGTGAGATTTTGCATAGCGTTTCGATACGGCCTCTTCCATTTCCATACGTCTATGTGGCATCAACCTCAATGGTCATAAACCCCCAACGGCTATTTCCCAACAACCTTTCAAATGCAGGGCGTTTCGATACGGGCATTTCGATACGGGTGATACAACAGCTCTTTCTATTTCAAGAGTGTTTTCGAAACGAGGTCGAGTGTTTCGAAACGGGGAGCTACAAAATTGCATTTATGGTGGGAAATAAAGTCTCCAACGGCTCCAATTCAACCTCAACGGTTAGTAACGGCTACAAACTCAAAGAGGAGTATAAAAGGGATCTCCAAGCATCTAGTAATGATTAATTCTTTAATTGTAACACAACATATGATCAAAATGTGTCTTAGTGCTTAAGTGTCAATTCTTTGTATAGACAAACACTAGTGAGCCAAAATTGTTAGATTTTCACAAGTGTTTTAGGATTGGGTGAGAGCTTAACTGTGAAAACATATACCTTCTAGAAGGATTTGAGTTTGCTAATCTTTATCTCTTTGTAAAGAGGGTTTGATCAAGGCTTTGGGTAGAAAGATTAATTGGTTTGTAAGGGTTTCTTCCTAAGCCTAGAAAAGGGGACGAATCAATAGTGGATTGATTGGAAATCCTTAGTGGGAAGCTAAGGTAGTGGATGTAAACCTTGGTTAGAAGGTTGAACCACTATAAATCATCTTGTCTTTATTCGTTTTAGCTTCCACACCTCTTTTACCAATAATTCCACTTCTCCACCTCTTGGCGAGCAAGAACGGTTGAAGGAATTGAGCACCGAATAACCCAACAATTGGTATCAGAGCTTGGCTCAATTGAAGAGGATTAAAACCCTATTAAGAAGATCTGACAAGCTCTATCATCATTTCAAACAACTGGCTCATGGTGCAATCCATCGACAAACCGCCCTTTTTCGACGGAACACACTATTCCCATTGGAAGACAAGAATGAAGTTCTTCATATAGTCAAAGAACTACAAGCTTTGGGATATAGTAGAAGATGGTTCGTTCGTGTCAAAAGGAAGCATGGCGGAGTGGAGTGTCGACGACCGCAAGAAGATGGAGCTTAATTGCAAAGCCTTGCACATCATATTTTGTGTTTTTGGCCCAAACATCTATGATAAGATATCTTCTTGTGAGAGTGCCAAGGAAGTTTGGGACAAGCTCGAAGTTACATACGAGGGGACAAACAAAGTAAAGGAGACCAAGATCGGGCTCCTCAACCTAGCGTATGAAAACTTCAAGATGGATCCGGAAGAGAACATCGAGAAGATGTTTGATAGGTTCTTCACAATCACCAATGGTCTCAAAGGCTATGGAGAAGCCATCCCAGAAGAGAAGCTTGTCCGAAAGCTCATGTACTCCCTTCACAAGTCATGAGACTCAAAGAGGACCGCCATCATGAACTCATAGGGTCACTTCTCACTCATCAAATAAAGAAGAAAAACAAAGAATATGAGAAGAAGAGGGGAGAAATTAGAGATATGAGGGAGAAGAAGCTCAAAGGGCCTAGCATCAACACAAATGTCATTGCTCTTAAATCCTCCACTTGCCACCATATAGATTCAAGTGAAGAGGAGGATGATGAAGAAGAGATAGTTCATCTCTTCAAGAAGTGTCCCCCTTTCATGAAGAAAGCTTTGAAAGAGCTTGCACGAGAATCCATAAAAACGAAGAGGGCAAGCACTTCAAGCCATAAGAAGAAGGCATATGTGGCTACTTGGAGTGATGAAGACTCCACTGACGATGAACAAACCAACCTTTGCCTTATGGCCATCGACAAAGATTCAAGGGTAACTTCTAATTCATCTACTTCATGTTCATATTCTTTTGATGAATTACAAGATGCCTATGATGATTAGGTTTTTGAGTTTAAAAATCACACTTTGAAAAACAATAAAATGATTTCAAAGTTGAAAATTCAAAATGATTTGATTTCTAAAACCAAACTTGAACTTGAAGCAAAACTCGAAGAGTTTGAACAAAAATGTTTTGATTTACAAAATTTGTTTCATAAAGTTCAAGAAGAAAAATATTTGATTTCCAAAGAGCTTGAAAAGAAAATTAATTTTTGAAAATCAAACTTTTATGTAAGACAATCTAGTGCCCCTAAATTTGTAAATGGTAAATGTTTTAGAAGTATTTGGGTCCCAAAAGGACTAAGTACTTCAACTAAAAAGGATGAAATTGAAAAATGGATTCCTAAGGGGACTAAATTTTGTGCTACTAACGTCTATGGATCCAAAGCAATTTCGATACCAAAAATTACTTGATTATCTTTTGATAGGTGTGATGGAGAGTGATCAAAAAGTCAAACATTGAGGGGGAGCTCCATGCACACAAAGAAAGACACTTGAAGAAGGAAGGCTTCACATCCTCCCTTGTGTTCAAGTGTGGTAAAAATCTAGTTGTTTTATTTGATTTATTTTGTTTTCAACTAGATTATGACATATGTTGGACTAACATTCTATGATGATGCTTTGACTAAATTTTGTGCTACTAACGTCTATGGATCCAAAGCAATTTGGATACCAAAAATTACTTGATTATCTTTTGATAGGTGTGATGGAGAGTGATCAACAAGTCAAACATTGAGGGGGAGCTCAATGCAAACAAAGAAAGACACTTGAAGAAGGAAGGCTTCACATCCTCCCTTGTGTTCAAGTGTGGTAAAAATCTAGTTGTTTTATTTGATTTATTTTGTTTTCAACTAGATTATGACATATGTTGGACTAACATTCTATGATGATGCTTTGAGTAAAGGGGGAGCCATTTTAAAACCAAAATTCTCATTTTTGAAATCTTTTTAAACCTCCTAAGTTATGATTGAACTTAATGTATTTTGAAGTCTTTTTGATATAACAAAAAGGGGGAGAAATTGGTTTGAAAAATTGTATTTTCAAAATGAATAAGGGGGAGCTTTATTTGATTTCAAATCTTAATTCTCTTATTCCAAATTTGTTTGACAAAGGTGGAGAAATCCCAAACAAATTTTCAAGTTGGTTTTATTATATTAAAAAGTGGGAGATTGTAGAACTAATGTTTTGATATAATAATTAAAAAATGTTTTGGACAAAGTTAAAAAGAATTCAAAACCATTTCTAAGTCCAAACAACTTGAAACTATATTTATGGGATATTTAAAAAGGGTTTTAAGTGTTTTCAAAGCCAAATTCAACAAAACCATCCAGGCGTTTCGAAACACCCCTAAGTGTTTCGATACGGGTCTTTACAGTGTCAAAATGTTTCGAAATGGGTTTCGAAACGGGCTTTAATCTAGGTGAGATTTTGCATAGCGTTTTGATACGGCCTCTGCCGTTTCCATACGTCTATGTGGTATCGACCTCAACGGTTATAAACCCCCAACAGCTATTTCCCAACTACCATTTAAATGCAGGGCGTTTCGATACGGTGACTAGCATTTTGATACGGGCGTTTCGATACGGCTAAGGGCATTTCGATACGGGCGTTTAGATACGGCCAAGGGTGTTTCGATACGGATGCTACAACAGCTCTTTCTATTTCAAGAGTGTTTTCAAAACGAGGCGAGTGTTTCGAAACGGGGAGCTGCAAAACTGCATTTATGGTGGGAAATGAAGTCTCGAACGGTTCCAATTCAACCCCAACGGCTAGTAACGTCTACAAACTCAAAGATGAGTATAAAAATAACCTCCAAGCATCTAGTAATGGTTAATGCTTTAATTGTAACACAACATATGGTCAAAATGTGTCTTAGTGCTTAAGTGTCAATTCTTTGTATAGACAAACACTAGTGAGCCAAAATTGTTACATTTGCTCAAGTGTTTTAGGATTGGGTGAGAGCTTAATTGTGAAAACATATACCTTCTAGAAGGATTTGAGTTTGCTAATCTTTATCTCTTTGTAAAGAGGGTTTGATCAAGGCTTTGGGTAGAAAGCTTAATCGGTTTGTAAGGGTTTCTTCCTAAGCCTAGAAAAGGGGACGAATCAATAGTGGATTTATTGGGAATCCTTAGTGGGAAGCTAAGGTAGTGGATGTAAACCTTGGTTAGAAGGTTAAACCACTATAAATCATCTTGTCTTTATTCTTTTTAGCTTTCACACCTCTTTCACCCAAAATTCCACTTCTCCACCTCTTGGTGAGCAAGAACGGTTGAAGGAATTGAGCACCGAATAACCCAACAATTGGTATCAGAGCTTGGCTCAATTGAAGATGATTAAAATCCTATTAAGAAGATCCGGCAAGCTCGATCATCATTTCAAACAACCGGCTCATGGCGCAATCCATCGACAAATCGCCCTTCTTCGACGGAACACACTATGCCCATTGGAAGACAAGAATGAAGTTCTTCATATAGTCAAAGGACTACAAGCTTTGGGACATAGTAGAAGATGGTCCGTTCGTGCCACAAGGAAGAAAGGCAATGTGGAGTGTCGACGACCGCAAGAAGATGGAGCTTAATTGCAAAGCCTTGCACATCCTATTTTGTGCTTTTGGCCCAAACATCTATGAGAAGATATCTTCTTGTGAGAGTGCCAAGGAAGTTTGGGACATAATCGAAGTTACTTACGAGGGGACAAACAAAGTAAAGGAGACCGAGATCGGGCTCCTCAACCTAGCGTATGAAAACTTCAAGATGGGTCCGGAAGAGAACATCGAGAAGATGTTTGATAGGTTCTTCACAATCACCAATGGTCTCAAAGGCTATGGAGAAGCCATCCCAGAAGAGAAGCTTGTCCGAAAGCTCATGTACTCCCTTCCCGAGTCATGGGACTCAAAAAGGACCGCCATCATCGAAGCTAAGAATTTGAAGACCTTGAAGCTTGATGAACTCATGGGGTCACTTCTCACTCATCAAATAATGAAGAAAAACAAAGAAAATGAGAAGAAGAGGGGAGAAATTAGAGTTATGGGGGAGAAGAAGCTCAAAGGGCCTAGCATCAACATAAATGCCATTGCTCTTAAATCCTCCACTTGCCACCATGTAGATTCAAGTGAAGAGGAGGATGATGAAGAAGAGATAGTTCATCTCTTCAAGAAGTGTGCCCCTTTCATGAAGAAAGCTTTGAAAGAGCTTGAACGAGAATCCATGAAAAAGAAGAGGGCAAGCACTTCAAGCCATAAGAAGAAGGCATATGTGGCTACTTGGAGTGATGAAGACTCCACAGACGATGAACAAACCAACCTTTGCCTTATGGTCATCGACAAAGATTCAAGGGTAACTTCTAATTCATCTACATCATGTTCATATTCTTTTGATGAATTACAAGATGCCTATGATGATTTGGTTTTAGAGTTTAAAAATCACACTTTGAAAAACAATAAAATGATTTCAAAGTTGAAAATTCAAAATGATTTGATTTCTAAAACCAAACTTGAACTTGAAGCAAAACTCGAAGAGTTTGAACAAAAATGTTTTGATTTACAAAATTTGCTTCATAAAGTTCAAGAAGAAAAAGATTTGATTTCCAAAGAGCTTGAAAAGAAAATTAATTTTGGAAAATCAAACTTTTATGTAAGACAATCTAGTGCCCCTAAATTTGTAAATGGTAAATGTTTTAGAAGTATTTGGGTCCCAAAAGGTCTAAGTACGTCAACTAAAAATGATGAAATTGAAAAATGGATTCCTAAGGGGACTAAATTTTGTGCTACTAACGTCTATGGATCCAAAGCAATTTGGATACCAAAAATTACTTGATTATGTTTTGATAGGTGTGATGGAGAGTGATCAACAAGTCAAACATTGAGGGGGAGCTCCATGCACACAAAGAAAGACACTTGAAGAAGGAAGGCTTCACATCCTCCCTTGTGTTCAAGTGTGGTAAAAATCTGGTTGTTTTATTTGTTTAATTTGATTTATTTTGTTTTCAACTAGATTATGACATATGTTGGACTAACATTCTATGATGATGCTTTGAGTAAAGGGGGAGCCATTTTAAAACCAAAATTCTCATTTTTGAAATCTTTTTAAACCTCCTAAGTTATGATTAAACTTAATGTATTTTGAAGTCTTTTTGATATAACAAAAAGGGGGAGAAATTGGTTTGAAAAATTGTATTTTCAAAATGAATAAGGAGGAGCTTTATTTGATTTCAAATCTTAATTCTCTTATTCCAAATTTGTTTGACAAAGGTGGAGAAATCTCAAACAATTTTTCAAGTTGGTTTTATTATATCAAAAAGTGGGAGATTGTAGAACTAATGTTTTGATATAATAATTAAAAAATGTTTTGGACAAAGTTAAAAAGAATTCAAAACCATTTCTAAGTCCAAACAACTTGAAACTATATTTATGGGATATTTAAAAAGGGTTTTAAGTGTTTTCAAAGCCAAATTCAACAAAACCATCCAGGCGTTTCGAAACACCCCTAGGTGTTTCGATACGGGTCTTTACAGTGTCAAAATGTTTCAAAACGGGTTTCGAAATGGGCTTTAATCTAGGTGAGATTTTGCATAGCGTTTCGATACGGCCTCTGCCGTTTCGGTACGTCTATGTGGCATCAACCTCAACGGTCATAAACCCCCAACGGCTATTTCCCAACTACCATTTAAATGCAGGGTGTTTCGATAGGTGACTAGCGTTTCGATACGAGCGTTTCGATACGGCTAAGGGCTTTTCGATACGGGCGTTTAGATACGATCAAGGGTGTTTCGATACGGGTGCTGCAACGGCTCTTTCTATTTCAAGAGTGTTTTTGAAATGAGGCGAGTGTTTCGAAACGGGGAGCTGCAAAACTGTAATTATGGTGGGAAATGAAGTCTCGAACGGTTCCAATTCAACCCCAACGGCTAGTAACGTCTACAAACTCAAAGAGGAGTATAAAAAATAACCTCCAAGCATCTAGTAATGGTTAATGCTTTAATTGTAACACAACATATGATCAAAATGTGTCTTAGTGCTTAAGTGTCAATTCTTTGTATAGACAAACACTAGTGAGCCAAAATTGTTAGATTTGCTCAAGTGTTTTACGATTGGGTGAGAACTTAATTGTGCAAACATATACCTTCTAGAGGGATTTGAATTTGCTAATATGTATCTCTTTGTGAAGAGGGTTTGATCAAGGCTTTGGGTAGAAAGCTTGATCGGTTTGTAAGGGTTTTCTCCTAAGCCTAGAAAAGGGGACGAATCAATAGTGGATTGATTGGAAATCCTTAGTGGGAAACTAAGGTAGTGGATGTAGACCTTGGTTAGAAGGTTGAACCACTATAAATCATCTTGTCTTTATTCTTTTTAGCTTCCACACCTCTTTCACCCAAAATTCCACTTCTCCACCACTTGGCGAGCAAGAACGATTGAAGGAATCGAGCACCGAATAACCCAACACTTGTTACTATTGTGGTGAGCAGGGTCACTATATCCGTGATTGCCCTTTGAATGCAACCAAAGCTGTTGTTACATGGACTACTGTTGCCTCTCTTGCTGAGTCCTTTCGAAGTAAAGGATCGAAGCAAGGATCATCGGGAACTTATCTACGATCGAGTGGTCTGGGGAAACTATTCAATAAGTAAGTTTCAAAAGCTCCTGCCCAGATGTATCATGTAAGGAGTAGGGAAGAGGAGGAGGAGCCTAATGTCATTGCAGGTACCATTGAGCTATATTCATATGCTTTATATGCATTGATTGGCCCTGGTTCTACTCACTCTTTTATAAGCACCATTGTAGTTAAGAAGTATAATATGTCTTCCAAACCAATAGCATCGAGAATCTCTGTAAACAATTCCTTAGGAGATTGTGTCATCGTAAGGGTAGTGTACAAGAACTGCCCCTTATTGATCCTAGGGATTCCTTTTCCAGCCAATTTGTTGGCTTTACCGATCCATGAATTTGATGTCATCCTAGGTTTGGATTGGCTTAGTGAGCATCAAGCTTGGGTAGACTGTTGTAAAAGGAAATTGTACCTTCGGGGTCTGGGTAAGGAAAGTGTTGTATTGACTAATGCGAAGAACCCATCATTGTATGCTTTGACGTTGGAAACCAAAGGTGAATCTCAGCTGCTAGACATTGACACTGTAAGGGAATTTCCTGATGTCTTCCCTGATGAACTTATAGGATTGCCCCCAACCTGTGAAGTGGAGTTTGGCATCAAGGTGCAACCAGGGACTGCTCCAGTTTCCATTGCACCATATCGCATGGCAGCTGTGAAATTAAAAGAATTGAAGGCTCAGATTTAAGAGTTGTTAAGCAAGAGTTTTATTCAACCGAGCTCTCCGCCTTTGGGAGCTCTGGTTCTCTTTATTAAGAATAAGAATGGTTCTATGTGATTGTGTATTGACTACCGACAGTTAAATAAAGTAACCATCAAGAACAAATATACATTGCCTAGAATAGATGACATGTTCGATCAACTAAATGATGTCTCTTTGTTTTCCAAGATCGATTTAAGGTCGGGTTATTATCATATGAGAGTTAAGGAGTGCGATGTGTCGAAGACAGCTTTTCGTACTAGATATGGACACTACGAATTCTTGGTGACGCCCTTTGGGTCAACCAATGCACCGAAAGCCTTTATGGATTTGATGAATTAGATTTCTAGATCCTATCTTGATAAATTCGTAGTGGTGTTTATAGATGACATATTGATCTACTCCAAGAATGAAGTGAAACACCGAGATCATCTTCGTATCGTGCTTCAGACCTTAAGAGAGAAGCAATTGTACGTGAAGTTCTCTAAGTGTGAGTTTTGGCTCACCGAAGTTGCCTTTCTGGGACATATTGTGTCAGCTTCGGGTATTCAAGTGGACCCGAAGAAAATCCAAGATATTGTAGATTAACACCCACCAAAGAATATTGGTGAAGTTAGAAGCTTCCTTGGGCTTGTTGGCTATTATCGAAAGTTTGTGAAAGGGTTCTCTATGATAGTCGCTCCTTTAACCAAGTTATTGAGGAAAGAAGCTCATTTTATTTGGATCGAGGTTCAACAACAAAGTTTCAATCAGTTGAAGCAATTATTGATCCATGCACCAGTCCTAATTCAACCCGAGTCCGAAAAGACTACACAGTTTACAGTGATGCATCACACCTCGGGTTAGGATGTGTATTGATGCAAGAAGGCAAAGTGATCGCTTATGCTTCGAGACAACTTAAACTGCACGAAATGAATTATCCCACCCATGACCTTGAATTGGCTGCGGTTGTTTTTGCAATTAAAATATGGAGACATTACCTCAACGGAGAAAAATGTTATCTCTTCACCGAACACAAAAGCCTTAAGTACCTATTGACTCAAAAAGAGTTGAACCTTCGGCAATAGAGGTGGATGGAACTCCTTAAAGATTATGATCTTGTCATTGATTACCATCCAGACAAGGCCAACGTTGTAGCTGATGCACTCAGCCGCAAACCTTTGCCTGGTAAGTATCGATAGTGAATATAGAGTTATATGTATTATGTGGTACATTAACTCATTGTAATATCGCTATATTGTAGCCCCATCGAGCAATTAACGCTCACTTCTGACTTCGGAAGCATCGTTGTCTTGTAGCAAAACTTCAAGTTCAATCTACCATCGTTTCGCGAATCAAGGATTTGCAAGAGAAAGATCCTGAGCTTCAACCCATTGTCCCTAAGCTATCAAACAACCTTGACTTCAGAATTAATTCTGAAGGACTCCTATGTTTTCATGACCGAGTCTATGTACCTAATGATTAATCTCTCCGCACGGATATTCTCTCTGAAGCTCATTCGAGTTCTTTTTCTGTTCACCCCGGCTATGTGAAGATGTATAAGGACCTACGTGAACCCTATTGGTGGCCAGGCATGAAGCGGGCCATAGTTAATTACATTTCCAAATGTCTCATGTGCCAACATGTTAAGGCAGAACATTGTGCTCATACCGGATTATTGCAGCCTATCAATCCACCAAAATGGAAGTTGGAAAAGATCACTATGGATTTTGTTAGTAGTCTATCGTTAACTCCCGCGAAGAATGATGACATATGGTTCATTGTAGATCGTTTCACGAAGTTAGCTCATTTGATACCAGTCATAATGGACTACGGTCTTCCTAAATTAGCTGACTTATATATCAAGGAAGTGATCTGACTCCATAGAATACATAAGTCTATTGTCTCATATTGAGATCCCCGATTTGCATCTCGATTTTGGAGAACTTTACAAGGAGCTCTGGGCACCGGAGTTAATCTTAGCATAGCCTTTCACCATCAATCTGACAGTCAGTTAGAAAGGGTAATCTAGGTAATTATCGAAAAACTTGTCCATTGAAACCTTAGAAATTTGTATTCTTATTGAACCTTCCTATACATATCTTGGAAGATATGCTTCGAGCATGCATCATAGACTTTGGTGGAACTTGGGAGAAATCTTTACCCCTTGTTGAATTTGCCTATAGTAATAGTTACCAAACATCAATCCAAATGGCCCCATATGAAGCATTGTATGGTAGGCGATGTAGAACTCTATTGTGTTGGTTAGAGCTTGGTGAGGGCAAAGTGTTAGGTCCTGACTTACTTTGGGAAACTGAAGAATGGGTTGCCATTATTCATGATCGTTTAAATGCTGCATTTTATCGACAAAAAGATTATGATGATCTCAAGAGAAGAGACATCGAGTATGAAGTTGGTGAAAAAGCCTTCCTCAAAGTATCACCGTGGAAAAGGGTTTTAAGGTTTGGCAAGAAGGGAAAACTGAGTCCCCGATTCATTGGACCCTTTGACGTCATTGAGAAAGTTGGCCTCGTGGCATATCGACTGTTTTTGCCCTCTGAATGGAGTAAGATCCATAATGTTTTTCATGTATCGATGCTTCAGAAGTATCGTTATGATCCTTCGCACGTTGTGGAACATGAATCTGTAAAAATCCAGCCAAATTTGTCTTACGATGAAGAACCGGTTCAGATTCTAGCAAGAGAAGTCAAGAGGCTTCGCAACAAAACTGTACCGTTAGTTAAAGTGCTCTGGAGGAGTCACACCGTTGAAGAAGCCACTTGGGAACCTAAAGAGGCCATGAAACAACAATACCCACATCTCTTCAGTTAAGGTAAAAATTCGAGGATGAATTTTTTTTAGTGGGGGAGAGTTGTAACACCCCAAAATTCGGTCTAGTCGAAATTAGGTTCTGGTGATCGGAAATCTCATATTGATAGAACCCAAATATTGTAACGGCTAGTTAATTATTGATATCAAACTTTAATTGAGCTGAAATATTGTCATTGGACTCTATCGAATAATAATGAAACCTATGTAGTGGCTAAATTGAGAAAAAAATTCAAGTTGGCGGACGAAACTATAGTACAGTGAGAGTTGAGAGACTAATCTTGCAATTAGCCCCTCCAAAATCATATTTCCACCTCTGTGGATAAATTTGTGAGCTTTCCTTCAATTGAAGGAAAGCCATTGGTTATTAATACATAATAAAAAGAAAAGAATAGATATGCAAAATGGAATAAGAGACTTACCCGATAATATTGAAAGCAAGCACCTCCTTTTTCATCATCTCCTTCCTTGAAGCATACACCTCCATTAGAGATAGTTTTAAGCTTTTTTTTTCCTTTGTTTTGTTGATATTGAATCATTGATATCGATCGGGTAAGCTATATTAATCAATCGGTTATTGGATTCCATAGATGAGTTGAGCTAAATCTTAAACTAGGGTTTTGATCATCTATGGATATTTCATCGTTGTTGTCTATATTGAAATCGGATATCGATTTTGATATTGTTATATTGATTTTTGATATTGTATTATCGATCATAATAGTCTCCCTATTGATTTCCTAGCTCAAGACAACAAAAAGGAACATCCATCAAATTCACCGAAGGCCAGGAACAAGGGAGTTGTCATCCGAGAGCCGTAAGAGCATCGGATCCTAAGGTGAGTGTAGTCAGAGTCTCGGGATTAGGTAAGAAGCCTTCCCGAACCATTTATTGTTGTTTTTTATCATATCGCTAACAATATCATTCAAGAAGTTGCATTGGATTGTTAATCAGATTCACTGGTAAGTGTCGGAAGTTGTTATTGAATATCAGACAGTGTTATTGACATCGATTTCATGCATTGTTATTGAAATATTGTAAAGAAATCATCAGATGTTGATATTGATATTGACATTGAAATATGACATATTGATAATGAAACATGCTTACTATTGATAATATTGAAGTCATTGGTCATCGAAATTCTCATCGAACATTGAATATGGATATGGACATTGAAACCTTGGATTTGAATGGACGATAGATACAATTGGCATGCCATATAATTCATGAGCTCAGTGTACGGGTGGACTACGGTCCTAAGGCTACGGCCTATATTGATTTGGCGAGGCGGAGGGATGTGTATTGATATTGGTCTTATTGTCGAGGCTGAGGGATTAGACCATTCATTGATTTGGCGAGGCGCAGAAATTCGCGTATCCACTATCTTGATTCAATCCAAGGGTTAATGATGAAATTAATATGTTAAACATTGTATATTGATGCACAGTATTGACATTGATGAGCATGAGAACACACACACATATATATATACTTGCTACATTGTTGTTCATATTGTTTGTGACTACCGCACTAGGCAATGTATGCCTAACGTATCTCATCTCATGCATTTCAGGTTGAAAGATCGAGTGGTTGAAGATCGGTTAGTCAAGGCAGGACAAGTCACTACAAGCCCTAGAGTAATGTATTTTGACCTTATGAACTCCTAGGAAGGTGGCAAAGTCGTCAACCTAGTCGTTTATGCCCATTTTGATATGTTGTGAAATGCCTATGTTGCAATGTGGTTGATGGCCCTAAATGGCCTTTTGTTTTTGCTTAAGGTGGTCTAAAGTTGCATATTTAGGTCAAAAAGGCTAAAACATAGTAAACGTATTCGTATGGTCATGAAGTTTGGCATGCTAGTAGTTTATATCATTGAAATAATGTGTGTAAAGTTTCATTACATTTGAAAATCATTTGGTAGGTCAATTCGATTAAAAACTGGTAAAAATCTGTTATTGCAGGTCATGCCGTATCGATACGGGTGATGGCGTATCGATACGGGTAAGAATAATTGAACCTATGGAACAGGGCGTATCGATGCGGCCTATAGCCGTATCGGAATATTTTGCTACTGGAACTCATTATTTCTATACAGGTCTATAGCGTATCGAAATGGGTCAAGGTCAAAGGTAGTCAACTCGAACCGATACAATTTAAAGAGAAAAGTCAAATTAGGTTGACCATCGTACACTCGATTCGGAACAACACTAAGGTGTTTCGATACAGGGTTAGTTAAGTTAGTTAAAGGCATAATTTGGTAGTTTGCAATGTTCACAGATTATTCCCTGAATTTTGAAAGATTAAACTGAATGAGTAAATGAACTCCGAATTGTATGAAACTTTGCAGGCATGTTAATATAGTATTGAATTTCATTGTGGTGTGATTAATTGCATCAAAGGACTCCCAATTTATTGAATTTACTGTTTGGTCCCTAAAACTTGTAATAGTTAAGATTTAGCCCTAATTGATTAACTATTGCTTCATAAGGATTCATTGGACAAATATGCATTGTGGTAATGTGTTATTGTATATTATTGTTTTAAATGTTGATAATAAAATGAAATTTTATTGCACCGATCACTGTATTGATCATCGGTATCACCATCCGACCCGGTTCTCGACTAGACTGAGAATGAGGTGTTACACTAGCCTCGTGACAAGTGGTATCAGAGCCATTTTCCGCATCCTATCGAGTTGAGATAGCAGGCAATGGATCGGAAAACGAGCACGAGGGTCTTCGTGTGACACGACAAACGGAGAAGGCAAAGAGAGCTAGTTCCAAGGATCGAATCATGACGCTTGAGGACAAGGTTGCCCGACTTGAGAGTACCATGAGCGTGTCGTGAGATAGACTCGATTCGGTTGAGGTCTACTTAGAGAAGTTGGACTGTAACCCCCTTAGCCAGGCTTAGACGGATGACCCGAACTACGAAGATTACACGGGGAAAACCAAAGTCAACCTGAAAGTCAACCTTGATTCACGACCATTTTTTTTTCTTTTTAATCTTGTCTAGATACACATTAACCCTAAGTGAGTACTCATAAAACATATTTGAGAACGACACAACGATCAGATGACATACAGGGACTCAATTGCACTAATTATAAGTTTAAGGACCATTTTGTAATTTCTGTAAATTAGAAGGTCTTTACTAATTTTAATGTTACCAATATGAAATTAGTCATGTTACATGCTTCACTGCCAAATTTCATCTTAATTGAACATCTTAAACTCAAGCAATTGCAACTTCAACATTTGGGACTAAAATGTAAAGCTTGTAAACTTCAGCACCATTCAAATCTGAGCCCAACGGTCACCTGTTTCGAAACACCCACCTGCTGTATCGAAACGCATGATAGAAATAGCGTTAACCGTTTCGATACGCGGGTTGGTTCCGAGACCAGTTCCGAAACGAGGCCTTCCAGTAGCCAAATCGTTTCAAAACATCCCTTAGTGTTTCGAAACACGAAGGCCATTTCAGGCCCCCATTTCGAAACACTAGGGGGTGTTTCGATACGGTTTGCCTAGAAACAGCAGCAAATGTTGGTTTTTCATGCATAAACCCGATCAAACACATCCAAAAGACTCCCTAAGCATATCAACAAGTCATCAAACATTTAAGGCACATATCTAGAGCCCTTAAACACCTTCATAGCATCAAACAAGAAAATTCATAAGACTAGAGGCATGCATCCTAATATCCAATCCAAATAGGGAAATCAAACCTCCAAACAAGCAATTAAGGCCATTTACAATTCAAATCAACCAAGGCACACATGCCTCGACCTTAGGGAGTTTAACACAACTCCTAAAACAAAACTTAGGTTCTCATTGCCAATTTATCAAAACTAATAGTGTATGAAAACTTCACCATACGTGAGCTTGGACTTCCTTGATGCCCTTAAACACCTCAATTATATGCATTATTGGTAAAAGAGAGCGTAAGAACAAATGCTTAGTGAGGCATGCTCTAAAGAAAACCAACACAATAATGCACGTTTAGAAAACACTTTCATCAAAGCTTTAAAACCACATGCTCATCTCTTTCTCATGCTTGGAAAACTTTCAAAGCAAAACTCATTGAAACCACATATACCTCTATTCTATCTCATGCATTAAAACCAATGCAAATCTCATGGCAAGACCATTCACATGCTTGTATTGTCAAAGCATTTCTAAACAACCACATATGCATATCTCATAGCATAAATCATCTCATCAAGGTACATGTGTAACAAAAACCATTTCAAAATTTATATTGGCATTTAGCATCTCATTAATACTCGGATATGCGGACACATTTCTACACTAGACTCTTTCGGTGGAATCTCACATCACCGTACTCACTTGTCTAGCAACACAACTTCCGGTGGAATCTCTCATCACCATACTCACATGGCGGAATCTCCCATCGCCACAAAGCTTGGGTATTTCACCAAGTCCTACCCGATGGAATGCCCATCATCGAAAAATCTCCCTTTCGCTTAACCAAAGAGCACGTAGGAATTTTTATTTTATAGTGCACTCTCATCCTATTGATCGATCAATTAGATCCGGTAAGTTTCTCAACATCTATGCAAATATAATGTGTTAAAATATCATCTCACCTATTGTTTTTCATGCAATAAAACTCAAGAGTTTTCTCACCACATTTCAAATCATAAATCATACTTTGCTTCAAACCAAAAGCTCAAATCTATTCAATGCAACATGCCATCTCATGACATCTTTACAAGCATAATCTCATGCTCCAAAACATGCATAAAAATAGTAGGAATTTAACAATCTCTAACCATGAGCATGTAAAAGCATTTTGGGGCCAAACACCACTTTAGAAGATCAAAACAAGTCATACTTACTTCCGGACTTAGAAAGGTATTTCAAACCTCTCCTAAATCCCCAAACCTTGTATTTTTGTCCTCATAGACTTCAAACCCAAACGCACTCAACAATTCCGTTTCGCTTGCTTGCCGAAACGCCGATTAAGCCTCCGGATCAACTCCAAAAGTGTCCGAAGATGTCTCCCCTATTTTAGACACATCAAAGCAGAGGATTAATGCATCATCATGCATTGAAATCTTCAACCAACACTCCTAAACTCGATGCTCTACCTAAAACCAACATTTCGGCTACCAAACACAACCGAAATCACCTCCAAACTCTTCCAAAACTTAACCCAGCCAAGATCCATCACTTCTAATCATTTCTAAACATCAATTAACATCAAAAACAACTCTAAACTCGTCCTCATACCTCCAGCTATAACAGAACACCAAGAACACCTCAAAAACCACCATTTTCATAAGCAAAAACTTAGGAAACACAACCTATTCAGGATTGGATTGATAAAACCTCATTTCTAACATCACTTAACACCCAAAATACATTAGAGAACTATCTCAAAACAGAGCCCAATCAATTACAACGAAAATCTTCAAGATCTCTTCCAAAATCTTGAGTTTTAAGCCAAAATCTTGTTTCTAACATTAAAACCATTTATAAAACTTTAATAAAGGATTGACAACTTGGGAATTTCAGTAAAGAACTGAGTATTTAGAGGAGAAGAACAACCTTACCTCTAAATGGTGATTTCTCCTTAATTTGGGCAAAATTCCATGAAAATGCAATGTGGAAATCAAAAGGATTTGTTGCAAGATTGATTAGAAACCAATAGGTGATTGAAATCTCATCAATTGAAGTGAAGATTAAAGTGAATTTTGCTGGAGAAAATGTGTTTGGATTATAGGATTTTGAGAGAAAAAGGAATGAGGGGAAATTAGAGAAAGGTAGTTATGAAAATCAAAAAGTAGTTTTCCTCCTTTCTTTTATTTAATTAAACATTAATTAAATCACCCAAATTAAGGACAAATCTGGAGAAAAACATTTTGGGTAATTAGCTCCTTAAAGATTCAAAGTTTCAATCCTTTACAAAACAATCACTACTAACCTTGCAAATATCGCATTTTTGTCACTACACACGAAATGTAGTATTTCCAAACCTTATTTTGTAAAATTGATTTCACCACTCTCTTAAGTATATTAAATGAGGATTTTTAGATATTTTTCTATATTTTTAAAGCATCCCGAACTAGGCTTTCCCTAAAATCTCCTTTTGTATTCGAACCGTTTCTCAGGCCGGTCCGGTTCAAACCCTAAACTTCTAAGCCCAAAATTAGGGTGTTACAACTCTCCCCCTCTTAAGAAATTTCGTCCTTGAAATTTACCTGGAGGAAAAAGGTAAGGAAACTACTTCTTCATGTCATCCTTTCTTTCCCATGTGGCTTCCTCAACACCACGATGCCTCCACAACACCTTAACCAACTCAATGGTCTTACCTCGAAGAACTTTACTGTCCGAATCCAGAATTTCAACTGGCTCCTCATCATAGGTCAAATCTGGATTCAACTCCACTTCCTCCACATGCATAACATGCGAAGGATCCGATCTATACCTCCGAAGCATAGAGACATGAAACACATCATGTATCCTTTCCAACTCTTGCGGTAACCTCAGCTTGTACGCAACAGGACCCACACGTTCAATCACCCCGTATGGTCTAATATACCTAGGGCTCAACTTACCCTTCCGACCAAACCTCATCATCTTCTTCCAAGGTGAAACCTTCAAAAACACACGATCACCCACCGGAAACTCAATCTCCTTATGCTTCAAATCCGCGTAAGACTTCTATCGATCAGAATCTGCCTTCAACCGCTCACAAATGAGCTTCACCTTCTCGGTGGTTCCTTTCAACAAAGTCGTCATCGTGACCAACTTCTGACCTGTTTCAGCCCAGCAAAGAGGAGTTATGCACTTCCTCCCATACAAGGCTTCATAAGGTGCCATTTGAATACTTGCCTGGTAGTTATTGTTATAAGCAAATTCCACCAAAGGCAAATGCTTCTCCCAAGAGCCTTGAAACTCAATTACGCAGCACCTCAACATATCCTCAAGCACTTGAATAACACGCTCAGACTGACCATCCGACTGCAGATGATAAGAAGTACTGAAATTCAACCGCGTACCCAAAGTTTGATGCAAACATTCCCAAAAACGCGATGTGAACCTCGGATCTCTATCCGACACTATAGACTTTGGCACACCATGCAGACGCACAATCTCAGCAATGTACAGCTCTGCAAGCTTGTCCAAAGTATACGTTGTATGCACAGGTAAGAAATGCGCACACTTCGTAAGGCGATCCACAATCACCCACATCGAATTCTTCTTCGATTGCGACAAAGACAAACCAGACACAAATTCCATGCTAATTATTTCCCACTTCCATTCAGGAATCCTCAACGGTTGCAATAACCCTGAAGGAAACTGATGCTCAGCTTTAACCCGCTGACAAACCATACGCTTACTCACATACTCCGCAACATCTTTCTTCAAACCCACCCAGTAGTACTCATCCTTTAAATCACGATACATCTTCGTACTACCAGGGTGCATAGTAAAAGGACCATTGTGAGCTTCAGTCAGAACAGTATGCCTCAACTCCACATCATTCGGCACTACTATCCGACTTCCAAAAAATAGAACTCCATCATCATTAAAACAAAATTCCGATGGTCTATCCTCAGCAATATCCTGAACATGTGGCACCAACGAATCATCCAACAACTACTTATCCTTTATCAACTGAACCAGAGACGGTTTCACTTGTAATTCAGCCACAAGACCTCCATCTTGCGAAATACTCAAACGGGCAAACATGGCCCTTAACTCCACTGCCACTTTCCTGCTCAGGGCATTCGCTACAACATTAGCTTTTCCCAGATGATACTCGATCGTCAGATCGTAATCCTTAAGCAACTCCACCCAACGTCGTTGCCTAAGATTCAACTCTTTTTGAGACATCAAATACTTCAAACTCTTGTGATCCGTGTACACAGTACACTTCTCACAATACAGATAATGTCTCCAAATCTTCAAAGCAAAAACCATCGCAGCTAACTCAATATCATGCGTAGGATAATTGTGCTCATGCACCTTCAACTGTCGCGATGCATAAGCCACCACCTTACCCTCCTGCATTAGCACACACCCCAAACCAACGTAGGATGTGTCACTGTACACCACAAACTCTTTTCCTGATCCAGGTTGAACCAAGATAGGAGCTTGCGTCAAAGCTGCTTTAAGCTTCTCAAAAGCTTGTTGTCTTGCTTCTTTCCACTCATACTTGACATCTTTTTGCAACAACTTCGTCAAAGGTGCAGCAATCTTCGAAAATCTATCCACAAACCTCCAGTAATATCCTGCCAACCCAAGGAAACTACGAACTTCATGAACAGACTTAAGAGGCTTCCAATTCATAACCGCCTCGATCTTCTGAGGATCAACACGAATTCCCTCAGCCGAAACCACATGACCAAGGAACACAACTTCCTTCAACCAAAACTCACACTTGCTCAACTTAGCATAAAGCTGATTTTCCAGAAGCGCTTGCAAGACAACCCTCAAATGACCTTCATGCTCTTCCTCAGTACGAGAATACACAAGGATATCGTCAATGAACACCACAACAAACTTGTCCAAGTATTCATGGAACACTCTATTCATCATGTCCATGAAAGCCGCAGGAGCATTCGTCAAACCAAACGGCATCACAAGGAATTCATAATGCCCATACCTCGTTCTAAAGGCTGTTTTTGGCACATCCACATCTTTCACCTTAAGCTAATAGTATCCTGACCTTAAGTCAATCTTGGAAAACACAGCCGCTCCCCGAAACTGATCAAAAAGATCATCAATCCTCGGTAAAGGATACCGATTCTTGATGGTTAACTTGTTCAGCTGACAATAATCGATGCACATTCTCATAGTACCATCTTTCTTCTTCACGAACAAGACCGGTGCACCCCACGGTGACACACTTGGCCGAATGAACCCACGGTCAAGCAACTCCTGAAGCTGCGTCTTCAACTCCTTAGGTGCCATGCGATAGGGAGCAATGGACACCGGAGTTGTATTTTCATACAGCTCAATTCCAAACTCCACCTCTCGACTAGGCGGCAATCCAAGTAACTCCTCCGCAAACACTTCAGGAAACTCCCGCACAGTTCGGATATCCTGAACACGCAACTCCTTTGAACTAGGATTCATCATAAAGGCTAGGTAAGCCTCGCAACCTTGCCTCAAAATTTGACTCGCTTCCAATGTAGACACCATATTGGCAAGAAACTTCACATTCTCCCCAACCACCACCACTTCGTAATCATCCGCAAGTTTCATCGAAACTCGCCTGCTTTCAAAATCCACTACAGCTCGATGTTCAACAAGACAATCCATACCAAGGATTACATCAAAACCATAGAATGGAAATTCCATGAGATCAACAAGAAAAACATGGTTTTGCACTTTCAAGGGACATCTTCTATACAACTTTCGTGTTACAACCATTTCACCAAAGGAACTAGTCACACGCATACCAACATCCAAAGACTCAACAAGTAAACCAAGCATTTGAGCATGTTCATGCAATATGTACGAGTGTGTAGATCCAGAATCAATCAAAGAAAGTAATGATAAGGATTACAAAGTAAAGGTACCTGCGATCACATCCGTATCATTCCTTCCCTCACGCTGAGCATACACTCGAGCCTGGCCACCACCCTCAGGTTGAACGGCAACAACATGTGCTACATTCCTCCCACCATCATCTTTACGCTGAAAATTACCACGGCCGCGCCCACGGCCTCTCTGTGGCTCAGCTGCTCTCACCGGAGCCTGTCCCTCCTTCAAAGGCTGAGGACAATCCTTCTTCAAATGCCCACGGTTTCCACAATTCCAGCATGTACCAAGGTTACCCCAACACTCGCCACCATGTCGTCTACCACAACGGTTACACTCAGAAGTCCTCTGAACATCATTAGGTCCCTATTGACCTCTACCAGGGTTACCACCTCCACGCCTAGCATCAAAGTGTGGCCTTCTATCCTTATGCCTCTTGTTGCGATCTCTACCATAATCGCGTTCAGCCGCTCTCTTCCCAGAGCTTAGTTCTCGTGTAATTAGGAATTGTTATGTGGGTGATGTATGTGTATTTGCATGATATGCCTTTTGGGTGAAAAAATGTTGTATGAATAGTGATGCATGGTTTCAATTGTGATGTTATGCTATGTTGGAATGTGTTAGGGGATCCCATTTCCATATCAAAACTAATGAAAGGAATTGTTTTCGAAAAAGAGCTTGAGTTACTTGGATTACTTACCTTATTGAGACTAATTGTGTTTATTGCATTTGTGTTAGTGCATTGTTTTCTTTGTAAATGGGACCACGTAGAGAGATGAGGATGAACACAAGAGCTATGGCTCAGAATGAGAATGAGAATGAGAATGATGAGAATGCTGAGAATGTTGTGGATTTACCTCCTCCCCCTGGTGGTGGACCACCCGGTGGTTGTGGTGCTGGAGGTGATAATGCTGGTGTTGGTGCTGGTGCTGGGGTCGCTGGACTTGAAGGTGTGCAGGGGCAAGCTGCTCCTGACATGACGGCGTTGATTCAGGCTATTGCTGGAGCCTTTCAGACAGAAGTAGCTGGAGCTCATGGAGCTGCGCATCAGGATGATGCCAATGTGAGATTGCCTTTGGAACGTCTTCGCAGTCTGGGAGGGACTAAGTTCAGAGGTCTATCTCCGGAAGGATCTGAGTCTTGGTTGGAAAGCACCAAGAGGATTTTGGGTCAGATGAGCTGTAATAATGTGCAGAAGCTGGGTTGTGTGGTGTCACTGTTGCATGGTGATGCTTATACGTGGTGGACGACCACTATCTCTGGGATGGAAGATGGTGAAGTGACCTGGACGTTCTTCTTGAGTGCGTTTAAGCGGAAGTATCTGGGTGTGCGATACCTATATGAGAAGAAAAAAGAATTTATGTCTCTTGTGCAAGGTAGCATGATGGTAGCTGACCCGAACTACGATACCACCAAATGTAACCCCCTTAGCCCGGCCTAGACGGTTGACCCGAACTACGAAGATTACATGGGGAAAACCAAAGTCAACCCGAAAGTCAACCTTGATTCACGACCCTTTTTTTTCTTTTTAATCTTGTCTAGATACACATTAACCCTAAGTAAGTACTCATTAAACATATTTGAGAACGACACAGCGATCGGATGACATACAAGGACTCAATTGCACTAATTATAAGTTTAAGGACCATTTTGTAATTTATGTAGATTAGAAGGTCTTTACTGATTTTAATGTTACCAATATGAAATTAGTCATGTTACATGCTTCAATTCCAAATTTCATCTTAATTGAACATCTCAAACTCAAGCAATTGCAACTTCAACATTTGGGACTAAAATGCAAAGCTTGTAAACTTCAGCACCATTCAAATCTGAGCCCAACGGTCACCTGTTTCGAAACACCCACCTGATGTATCGAAACCCAGGATCGAAACAGCGTTGACCATTTCGATACGCGGGTTGGTTCTGAGACCAGTTCCGAAACGAGGCCTTCCAGTAGCCAAATCGTTTCGAAACATCCCTTAGTGTTTCGAAACACGAAGGCCATTCCAGGCCCCCGTTTTGAAACACTAGGGGGTGTTTCGATACGGTTTGCCCAGAAACAGCAGCAAATGCTGGTTTTTCATGCATAAACCCGATCAAACACATCCAAAAGACTCCCCAAGCATATCAACAAGTCATCAAACATTTAAGGTACATATCTAGAGCCCTTAAACACCTTCATAGCATCAAACAAGAAAATTCATAAGACTAGAGGCATGCATCCTAATATCCAATCCAAATAGGGAAATCAAACCTCCAAACAAGCAATTAAGGCCATTTACAATTCAAATCAACCAAGGCACACATGCCTCGACCTTAGGGATTTTAACACATCTCCCAAAACAAAACTTAGGTTCCCATTGCCAATTTATCAAAACTAATAGTGTATGAAAACTTCACCATACGTGAGCTTGGACTTCCTTGGATGAACTTAGCTTCCTTGATGCCCTTAAACACCTCAATTATCTGCATTATTGGTAAAAGAGAGCGTAAACACAAATGCTTAGTGAGGCATGCTCTAAAGAAAACCAACACAATAATGCACGTTTACAAAACACTTTCATCAAAGCTTTAAAACCACATGCTCATCTCTTTCTCATGCTTGGAAAACTTTCAAAGCAAAACTCATTGAAACCACATGTACCTCTATTCTATCTCATGCATTAAAACCAATGCAAATCTCATGGCAAGACCATTCACATGCTTGTATTGTCAAAGCATTTCTAAACAACCACATATGCATATCTCATAGCATAAATCATCTCATCAAGGTACATGTGTAACAAAAACCATTTCATCATTTATATTGGCATTTAGCATCTCGTTAATACTCATATATGCGGACACATTTCTACACTAGACTCTTCCAGTGGAATCTCACATCACCGTACTCACTTGTCTCGCAACACAACTTCCAGTGGAATCTCTCATCACCGTACTCACATGGCGGAATCTCTCATCGGTACAAAGCTTGGGTATTTCACCAAGTCTTACCCGATGGAATGCCCATCATCAGAAATCTCCCTTTGGCTTAACCAAATAGCACGTACGAATTTTTAGTTTATAGTGCACTCTCATCCTATTGATCGATCAATTATATCCGGTAAGTTTCTCAACATCTATGCCAATATAATATGTTAAAATATCATCTCACCTACTGTTTTTCATGCAATAAAACTCAAGAGTTTTCTCACCACATTTCAAATCATAAATCATACTTTGCTTCAAACCAAAAGCTCAAATCTATTCAATGCAACATGCCATCTCATGACATCTTTACAAGCATAATCTTATGCTCCAAAACATGCATAAAAACAGTAGGAATTTAACAATCTCTAACCATGAGCATGTAAAAGCATTTTGGGGCCAAACACCACTTTAGAAGATCAAAACAAGCCATACTTACTTCCAGACTTAGAAAGGTATTTCAAACCTCTCCTAAATCCCCAAACCTTGTATTTTTGTCCTCATGGACTTCAAACCCAAACGCACTCAACAATTCCGTTTCGCTTGCTTGCCGAAACGCCGATTAAGCCTCCGGATCAACTCCAAAACTGTCCGAAGATGTCTCCCCTGTTTTAGACACATAAAAGCAGAGGATTAATGCATCATCATGCATTGAAATCTTCAGCCAACACTCCTAAACTCGATGCTCTACCTAAAACCAACATTTCGGGTACCAAACACAACCGAAATCACCTCCAAACTCTTCCAAAACTTAACCCAGCCAAGATCCATCACTTCTAATCATTTCTAAACATCAATTAACATCAAAAACAACTCTAAACTCGTCCTCATACCTCCAGCTATAACAGAACACCAAGAACACCTCAAAAACCACCATTTTCATAAGCAAAAACTTAGGAAACACAACCTATTCAGGATTGGATTGATAAAACCTCATTTCTAACATCACTTAACACCCAAAATACATTAGAGAACTATCTCAAAACAGAGCCCAATCAATTACAACAAAAATCTTCAAGATCTCTTCCAAAATCTTGAATTTTAAGCCAAAATCTTGTTTCTAACATTAAAACCATTTATAAAACTTTAATAAAGGATTGACAACTTGGGAATTTCAGTAAAGAACTGAGTATTTGGAGGAGAAGAACAATCTTACCTCTAAATGGTGATTTCTCCTTGATTTGGGCAAAATTATATGAAAATGCAATGTGGAAATCAAAAGGATTTGTTGCAAGATTGATTAGAAACCAATAGGTGATGGAAATCTCATCAATTGAAGTGAAGATCAAAGTGAATTTTGCTGGAGAAAATGTGTTTGGATGAAGTGAATTTTGATGGAGAAAATGTGTTTGGATGATAGGATTTTGAGAGAAAAAGGAATGAGGGAAAATTAGAGAGAGGTAGTTATGAAAATCAAAAAGTAGTTTTCCTCCTTTCTTTTATTTAATTAAACATTAATTAAATCACCCAAATTAAGGAAAAATCTGGAGAAAAACATTTTGGGTAATTAGCTCCTTAAAGATTCAAGGTTTCAATCCTTTACAAAACAGTCACTACTAACTTTGCAAAAATCGCATTTTGGTCACTACACCGAAATGTAGTATTTCCAAACCTTATTTTTTAAAATTGATTTCACCACTCTCTTAAGTATATTAAATGAGGATTTTTAGATATTTTTCTATATTTTTAAAGCATCCCGAACTAGGCTTTCCCTAAAACCTCCTTTTATATTCGAATCGTTTCTCAGACCGGTCCGGTTCAAACCCTAAACTTCTAAGCCCAAAATTGGGGTGTTACATAGACACGAGGGGTGATGAACTCAAGGATGATTTCCAAGGAGCACTCGATAGTGTCGTGCGATATGCCGACGAGCAAGACGGTTCCCTCAAACATGAGGTAGCTTTACTCAAGAAGATGGTGGAAGAGCTCAAGTGCGAACTATTTATTTACAAAGCCGCCGTGAGGAATGTCGTGATGTCTAGCCCAGTAAAGGTGCTAGCTGATGTCCCAAAACCGAATGAGTTTACCGGGATGAGGGATGCTCAAGATGTGGAGAATTTCATCTGGAGCATGGGTCAATATTTTTATCGCATGAGCATCATGGATGAGTCTACAAAGGTAAATATTGCATCCGATTATTTTACTGAAATTTCTCTTTTGTGGTGGCGACGCATGTTCTCTGAAGAGAAGAGCAAGGATGTTCCATTCGAGACGTGAGGAAAACTCCAAGCCAAGTTCAAAGAGGTGTTCTACCCCAAAAATGCTCGACGAGAGTTGCGGACGAAGCTACACCAACTCAAACATGACAGAACCATCCAAGAGTACGTGAGGAAATTTACCGAGATCAAACTCTAAATCCCAAATTTGAGTGAAGCTGATGGTTTCTCCATCTTCATGGATGGACTCTAATAGTGAGCCAATTTTGGAGTTGGAAAGGAGGGTAGTCCAAGTACTCTCCAAGGCTATGGACGAGGTCGAAGCCATTGCCATGTTCGAGAGAAAGCTCGAGTCACCCAAGTCAAAGTCACATTCGAATAACAATAGTTGGCGCAACCGAGAGAAGGTGAATGAAGGTGGAAATGAGGAGTCATCTAATGGTAGTGGTAAACCATCGAAAGACAAATCCACCAGGTTCACGAGGTCTTGGGAGAGAAAGGACTGAGGTCTAGTGAAATGTTTCTATTGCGATGGACCACACTACATCAAAGATTGCCCAAAAAAGACAAGTCTTTCTGCTATCCAATGAGACATTGGAGTAAAACATGAGTTTGCCCAACTTGGTTCCATCGTAAGCTCGCTTCAAGCCAAGAGTGTTCGTAATAAGAAGGCACTTATGTTCGTGGGCGTGATAGTTGCTAGCAAGAAGTTGAGCGCTCTTATCGACATCGGTGCATCCAATTTGTTCGTGTCTGAGCAGGCTGCAAAGCAATTAAACCTTCAAGTTGAGAAGGCAAATGGGCGAATCAAAACTGTCAATTCCAAGGAAGAGCCAATTGCGGGAGTTGCAAATGGAGTGGATCTTCGGATTGGAGATTGGAACGGTAAAGCATCCATCAAAGTAATACCTTTAGACGATTATGATTTCATTCTTGGTTTATCTTTTCTTAAGCCGATTAGTGCACTTGTCTTGCCCAAAGAGGATGTGTTGCGTATACTAGATCCGCACCAACAATGTGTTGTGCCAGTGAAGCGAGAGGCGAGCAAAGCGACTAAGGCGTTATCAACAATCCGATTTGCCAAGAGAGTGCAAACGGAAAAGAAAGCCAATGATGACGAGGTAATGGTAGAGACCATGGAAGTCCCCGAGGCAGTGGGACGAGACCTTGAAGAGTCCAAGGACGGGAAGCCTTTTGAGTTACCAAAGTCGATACCACCAAGGAGTGAGGTGGACCACCAGATAGAGCCATTTCCAAATATTGTGCCACCTTCCAAAGCCCAACATCAGTTAGCATCAACAAAGCTTGAAGAGTTGAATCAAGCCAAGGAGAGCGAGCCAAAGGAGGTGATGCTAGATTGCACCAAACCATTAGAGGCCAACACCGGGGGACCAGCCCTTGTCATGAGAGATTGGCTAAGGCTAGTAGCAAGAATGCAAGAGACCATGGACGAGTTTGATGGACCTTTTGAGCTGAATCCAAGGAAAGCCGACACCATAGCAAGTGTGGCAACTGAGACCATCATCCAAACCGAGGAAGAAGTGTTTGTGAGCACCAAGGAGGGCCAATCCCACAGCCCTTTTGCCAACAACACTTGTCTTGAGTATCGACTAGACATGGTGGACCTATCCGACAAGGACGTAGTGTCCATGCTAAGTAATCCAGTATTCGAAAATTGAAGTCTAATTTGTGGTTGTTTTGTCCACAGGTCATTGGCAGGACCAATCGATAGACTATACAAAGTCATGGAACAAGTAGATGAAGAGGTCTGCAAAGTGGAGTGGCCACCGAATGTGCGAGCAGACCACGCCAACACGCCCAAGCCGTTGGACGAGGAGACTGATGGCCAAGAGTGGAGCATGCTAAGCCAAGCACCACGAGGAGTGACGGTCCCCTATGAGAAGGAGACACCAACCATCCTGATGGATCGAACACCAGATCGTTGTCCAAGGCACGAAGGCCTTAAAATTTGGATGCGACATCCCAAAGCTGAGAACAATTGAGGACTTGCCGAGGAGCCGAGACAGTTCGAGGACAAGACTGTTGAGACTCATCATTGCCTAGTGACGAGGACGTCGCTAGATCTAGTGGGGAAGAATGTCACGGGCCACCAGTCCATGACCGAGCAAGCCGCACACCAAGGGCTTGCACTAGCACAGTATGTGCCTAACCCGGCCGAGGGACCTATGTCAACACCTTGCACACGCACCATGGGACCGAGACAGGCAAAACATGTGTTGCACATGAGAGAAGGACCCGAGGGAGCACTACATGCGCACCCAAGGGGGCCCATCCGAGCACCCTCCATGTTGCCCAGACCATAGAGCCTGAATCAGCACCCGATGTGCACCAGGGGGGCTAAACGACCCCCATCCGAGTTGCCCACATGCCTAGGGCCCGATTCAGCATCGAGCATGCTACCAAGGGGGTTTTGGACGAGCAAACTGGGCCCATCAATGCACAATCCGCCCAAGAATCCAAGACCCATTGAGAATGGTCATATTTGGACCAACACACATGGAAGGAGATCATATTTGTCCAACACTTGGGGAAAATATCCTTTGCCACCTAAGTGTGATATCATAGAGTGATTCTTGCCCTTTGTAATTTAGGCAGCATTGTATTTGAGTGATGCTCTTTCCATAGATAGGAGATATGTATCTTGAGGATTGATCCTTAGCCCTTTGATCCAATCCTCCTAGATCGTTAGATCGTAGGAGGTGAGCCTATAAATAGAGGCTTCATCCACCATTGTAAAATCATCTTCCATTCCATCATTTCTTTAAGTTTGTTGAGTAAAAAGTTTAACATTTCTCTTCGCCTCTTGTTCTTTCTTCCTTTCCTTGTTGCCTCGCCTTAACCAATTTCCCACAAGCTTCCGCCATTCGAAGTTCTAGGCATTCTTGCTTAGTGATTTTGAAGGCTAACTTAGTCTTCGACTAAGATCGTCGACTAAGATCGTCGACTAAGGCCGCACAAATCAGCTAGTCAGAGTCTAGCCCCGTGACATTACGTATTAGGTACACGGGAGAAATGTTTCCAACCTTTTTTCTTTGCTTTGCTTTTATTTCTGTTAATATTCATTGCTTATTTTCTAAATAGAAATGGAAGCTGCTATGAAAATTATACAAACTGAGAATGGATTCTATTCATAAGGTTCTCAGAGATGAACTATGACTAGTTATTACAAAAATAAATAAAGAAAACAAAATCCTTATTGGTCAGATATCTCAGACGGCTTCTTAACCTCTCGCAGCTGCACGCAGTTGTCAAAGCAGTGGTAGAAACCAAAGTGTGGGAATCTCTCATACCAAGTCTCTTGCTCCACATGTGTGTCCCAATGCTCCCCACTGCTGCTCTTCCCATACTTATGAACCCATCCAGAGCCGTTGTGGCGCTCACCCCAAGTCCGATTCCATCGGTCTCCATGTTTCCCTTGCCACCATGTCTCCCCTTGCTTCACACCATGGCCATTGGGATCAAAATGTTCGTCCCACTTGTCTCCCCATTTCCCCCAACCATCACCTTCGCACCGCTCCGCCCATTTGTCAGTGTATTTCATGCTGCCACCATAGCCATCATAATGTTCACCCCACCTGCCAACCCAATACGAGATCCGATCAAACATATAAATCAAACTGAACAAAAATAACATCTCAATCCACATATTGATTTTAAATTGAGACAATTTTTCAGTACTTTGTTGAGTGAACCATGAACGATTAGATCAAAAGCATTGTTATAGAACTGAGTTCAGTAGCCTGAAAAGAGTATCCAAAAATAACACTAAAAGTTGATGTCCTACCAACCCTTTGATAAAATCCCAAACAAAATATTTGATGTCATGACACAAAGATTTAAGCATTTCAAGAATTTATAGAACTAGACAAGGTACAATATCTATATTAGGAAATTTAGAAAGAGTGAAAAATTATATGCAAACTAGAGATTTAGTACCTTTCATGCCAAACATGAGCATGGCCAGCCTCAAGGGGTGTGTTTGGGTCAATGCTGCACCACTTGTTAGCCCATTTCTCAGATTTTCCAGATGCATCATAATGTTCCCACCATTTTTCTTGCCACTCCTCACCGTTAGCATTCTTTCCCCATTTATCAGCAGTTTTTTCAAGATGCACAAGTCCACCAGCCTGCACCAAAGAACACTTTTAGGGTTTTTTTCCTTCTAAGTTTAACAAGGTTTCTGCAAAACAAGATTCCGCACATTAGAAATTTTAGCATAGTTCAATATTTTGAACTGCTAAATAAACACTTTAAAACTTATTAATGGTGCAATAAATTGGAGAAAACAAGCGAGGGTACATAATACTGTCATAAAAAACGTTAGTGAGAAATGCAAATTAGAAGTTTCACTGTTTTTAACTTTGTGAATAATCCAAGTACAGTAATCTAGTTGTGAATAAGCAGATGGAGCTAGCCTAATACTACAATGGATTCATCTCACATTCAGTTATTTTACTACAATTCTACAAAAAAAAAATGTGATCCCAATCATTCATTTGTGCAGAATTTCATGTATATACATGAAGCTGAGATGGAATCTATGATCTTGGTTATGGATGGCGGATTTATTATAGATGATAAAATGCAAAAAAGTGAAAGTAACTTGAGCAATGCCATTTTCATTCTTCACTGAATGCAGTTTTTACTGACCTGAAACATTGATTCTCTCCAGTTCTCACTCCAAACATTCCCCAAAGCGTCACGCCCTGATTTCTCTGAGCCTAGTTCCTTGTAATCAAACTCATCAGAAGCCTCCCAGTACTTCTCTTGCCACTCAAGAGTTTCATCAGCATTAACACCCCTGATTATCATCCATCGGCAAATCACACCATAGGGTCTTTGTTCAATTCCTGTTTCCCTCCACCACATCGTACCATCCGGTTTAATTCCTTGAGACGATAATTCTTTGGCCTTATGAAGGGCATCAGCCACTTCGGCAGCATGTGTGGAGAATTCTACTTCCAAGTCATGTTCCTCTTTTAAACAAGTCTTTTCCACAGCAAGCTCAGATACTTCTGCTTTATCAACATCTGCCAGTGATTGAAAAGGCGGAAGATTTTGAGTGGTCTGAGAAGCTTTACTCTGAAAAGGAATAGAAAGGAAACTGACAGGTCGATCTTTCTCTAAAACTGGATTGCTAGATATCGGATTCTCCGCAGTTTGTCTAGCAGTCTTCAATCCATCCTTGATATCTGAAATCTGATCAGTACTCTGAGGAGGTATCCAGGACCAAAAATCTGGACCAGGCGTTACATTTCCAGAATTTTTTGACCCGGTTATAAAAATGCTCCCATTCAGCTTTCCTGTAACAGCATTGCCTAGTAAAATTTAACAAGATAAAATATTAACAGTTTGAGTACAAACTGCACTCTGATGATCACTCCTCCTTTGGGTTGTCAGATTAAATTACGTTTTATTGGTGACCTGCGTTCATTTTACCCGATTGATCCGGAGTTAAATTGCGGTCGTGGACCGCTATTTGAATCCCAGTCCTACTACCATTGATTTTTACTTGAGAATGAATATGTTGAGTGGTTGCTTCACATAGAAAAGTAATTCCTTGCATGTTACTGCTCAAAAACGATATCAAAGCTTTCTATTTATTTGTTTCCAAGAAATGTCGCTCAACGAAATAATATATACTTTCTTGAAAAAAAAACTTGAGTTATTTAATAAAAATGATAGCATTTAAAATTTACTGAATGGAGATTATAGTTTGTACCTTCGATTATGTTCTCGTTTTCGTTATCGGAATCCTTTTTTGTCGAAGAATCTTTCTTCATGAGAATGGAACGAGCCACTGCAATCGCCGCCGTGACACGGTCTATTACTTGCATTCTCTGAATCCGATCCCTTTCCTCCTTCGGAGTTTCCAGAATCTTCTGGAACTCTTCGCTCTTCTTCTCCATAACCTCTTTATTCTCGCCGTTACCGCCGCCGCTGTCATCCTCGACATTAGCCGAATTCTGGCCAAGTTTCTGAAACTCGGTTTCCTTCTTTTCCCTTTCCACTGCTTTCCTCCACATACTGAGGAATGAATCGCCGCCATCAACAGCTCTAACAATCGTCAGACATGTTCTACTTCTTCTTCTTTGATTAACTGTTTTTGGAAAGGAAATGAGCGGCTGCTTATGGTGGTCGGAAGGGAGAGGAGTGGAAGCGCGTAAGGTGGGGCGTGAGATAGAAGCCATTCTATGGGGTCTTCTTTTTTTGGAGAGTGAAGTGAACTAATGAAGCGAAGATTCAGAAACGTTAAGATTTGGGAGTCTCTTTGAAAGCTTTTTTTGAAGTTAGCGCGTCAATCTGAGAGATTTACTCTTTTGTTTCATTTTCGTTTGCTCAAAGTCTGTGCAAGGCCACTGTATTTTGTGTTTTCATTGAATTTAGTCCTACTATAATTTGATATTTCTATTCTTACTTTTTTCGAATTATGTAATTTCATTCTTGAAATTACTTTATTCTATTAATTCTATCAAATTATTTGACTCGGCTTTTTTGTACAGTAAAAATTTCTTTTGTACATTTAAAAAGAAGAAAAAAAACGTATTACAAAAAAAAATTAAGAAAGTTGAACATATTCTACCTTGTGTCCCCTTGTGTTTTGGTGGCAAAGGTAGATGTTTATCATCCCTTGAGATCCGGGTTCGAGCACCAGTAATGTCATGCTGTGTGTGCCGTCTTTGAAAAGACTAAGAAAATTGAACAGATATTACCCTTATTTCAAAAAGTACAGAATTTGAAAGGATCATATTATAGTAAATGTCAGATTTCTTTCGGGTTTCATGGATTAAGAAGTATACCCTTAAAGGTGAGGAGTTTTGGCATATTGATTGTAAATTTCACTTTAGTTGGACATTAAACCAGATTTTGAGGCTCAGAATTGAGGCAGTAAGCCTATTTGCTAATGTGGTTGATTGGTCATTGATCAAAGCTCGTTGGGTCTGAGATAATGATAAGCTAAAAGTTGTCTAAAATTTACCCGCCCAAATTGATCGGGTTCCTCTTCACATTCTAAAACATGCTATAATTTTGTGGATAGCAATAATGGAAAGCCCCAATCAGAGATTCGTTATTGAGATAGCGGCCGTTATATAATGGTAGCGGTATCGTCCGAAACCGCTACTATAAAAAATAGTGGTCTATAATTTATCTATTATTGTTCGCAACCGCAATAAAATACCACGACTGAAAACGCGACCACAATTTAAATCCCTGGGCCAACCAAGGATAGGCTGAAGAAGATTGGGATTGCAGTAGAAGATCAGTGCAAACTGTGTGGTTTAGACGGTGAAAATAAGAACCATTTATTCTTTGAGTGTCCATACTCAAAAGGTACATGAGAATAAATCTTGAAACTATGCAAGGTGAACATATTGGTGCTATGATGGGAGGAGGAATTGCAATAGGTATGTACACGTTTAAAAGGTAAATCACTTATAGTTTTCATACTTAAAACATCTATCACATCTGGAAAGAAAGGGAATTTGAGGCAGTTTTGTGGTTTAGTTAAGGATGTTGCACTTATTTTTGAAGAGTGTACATGATATACTGAGAATAAGTATACAAAAGAAATGAATACATAGGACTGATATTGCTAATATACAATTATGTGAAGATTAGGGATCTTAGATTGATGTTCTTTGATTTGTAATGTTCTTTGTAACAGTTTTATATTTCTTCGAATAATAAAATTAACTTTTTATCCAGAAAAAATAGGGTAAACTACACTAGGTATCACCAAACTATAGGCGTTGACTCATTTTTGCCATCGACCTTTGAATTGGTCCAATTGTACAACTAAATTTTTGTTTTTGACTCGTTTATGTCACTCCGCCGTTTTAGTTTTGACTGTTTGGATGCCAAAATCAACCTAAAACAAAATCATTTTTGACGATGGATGAAAATTTAAAAGAATTACTCTTATGGGTGATTCAACATGGAATCTTTGGAATCAAATACTTGAGTTAAACCGCCAAAATAACTTATGTTTTTGTTAAGTTGCTAACACAAATAATATATATTAACTGCAGTTGGGATTAATTTAATTTATTTTTGTTATGTTTTCTCAATTCAAATAATAGAAAAATTAGCTCTCAATGTTTTACTGGTTTTTAATTCCACCCTTAAGTTTTTTAAATTCCAACCACATTGTTTCAAAAATTTGCAAACAAACATTTTTTCTTCTTTATATTCTCCTAGTATAATAACAAAAATTTTCCTCAACATTTTATTATTTTTCAATTTCATAATTATTTTTTACAATGTCAATTTCATTATTTAAAAAAATAGTCCTCGATGTATATTGATTGTATTATAACAAAAAAATTAATGATCAAAACATGCAACAAAAGTCAGATTTAGATAATAAATTAAAAAAAAGGATATAAGTACCAATTTGAACTATAAAATCAAATTTATATATAAACATATTTTAACCTAATAAAATAATTTACGTAAATATTCTTTAACGAGATAAACCATGTATCATAAAATATAGATGTCTCGAAATATTATGTAACAAAGCATATACAATATTTCGAAAGATAACTATGAGAACATGTCTTTAGTGTAAAGAAATTTTACATTAAGGTTGGAATTTTTGAAATAATGAGATTGATATTGTAAAAAAATAATAATGATAAAATTGAAAAATAATGAAATGCTGAGGACTAATTTTGTAATATTAGGAGAATATAAAGAATAGAAAACGTTGGTTTGTAAATTTTTGAAACAATGAGGTTGGAATTAAAAAAATTAAGGGCAAAACTAAAAACCAGTAAAAGCATTAAAGACTAGTTTTGCTATTATTTGAATTGAAGAACGTTAAAAAATAAATTAAATTAATCACAATTGTAGTTATATATATCAACCCCGGATTCGAGCACTATGTGTGCACGGTGTGTGTGCGTTTAAAAGGCTAAGAAAATTGAACGGATATTACCTTGTAATCACACCAGCATATTCAATATATATATTGTTTGTGTTAGTAACTTAACAAAAACATAAGTTAACTTGATGGTTTAATCAAAACGACGTCATTTTGGTTTGACATTCACGTCATTGATCGTCTTCCATGTCATCACCCTATTAAGGTGTTAACCGGGGAGTGACATAAACAAGACAAAACTAAAGTTTAGTGGTACAATTAAACCAATTCGAAAGTTGATAGAAAAAACTAGTCAGTACATATAGTTTGGTGGTACCTGATGTAGTTTACCTAAAAAAAATATTATAGTAACGATACTAAACCTGTTAAAATGTATGATGCAAGGATCTTTTATAAAATTTAACCTCTTGAATTTTATTTTTTAAGGTCTGGTCTTGAATTTTATCTCTTTATGTTACGAAATTTCAAAAGTTGGTCCATTAACTTTTCTATATCACAATTTGTTCTTTATATTTTACAAAAATTGAAAAAATATAGTCCAGGTATTGATAAAGACGTGAAGTTGAACTATTTTTGATAATTGGATTAAATTCTTAGTTTTTTAGAGTACAAGAACCAAATTTTGATAAAAAAAAAAAACTAGAGAAACTAATTTCTCAATTTGCATAAAGCGTTGGGATTAAATTTGAGAATAGACACATTGTTATTACCAATTAACTTCATGGGTTTGAAGGAAAGTTGAGATACGGTTTCGGCAGTGGCGGGTTTAGTTTTAACGGATTTACCTGCCTTTTAAACTGTAGAAAGGAAATTAAGCGGAGTTGTTAACACGTGGCAACGTCTGGATTGTGATTCTCGTTCTATTAACAAGTAATGATTTTTTTTTTTTTTGGAACAAGTAATGACTCATATCCTTAGTACTAGTATTAACCACTTGCTCTTCTTTTTTTTTTCTAATAAAAGAGCGGTAAAAGCCTTGATTATTTATGTAGTAAGTCTACAATACGGGACCAGAAATATCCCTATTAACAAGAGAAATAACAGCAAGAGGCATAGAATTAAAAGTGGAAATGCAGAAATTGGATGTATCCGAAAGTTTAGCGAATGAATCTGCCACCATATTGCACTCACGTGGAGTCCAACTTATCTTTGTGTTGTAATTTCCATCCTTCTTGAGGGAATTGCCATTGAAGCAACCGTGGGAGATGCGGGTCCAAATGATCCTGTCCTGAAACCTGATCATGAATGTGCGATGCCAAAGTTACACTGTGCTGCTAAATGATATTCGCGGAAGGACAGCTTCCATTAAAAACATATTCATTCCTCCTCTTCCAAATGTTCCAAGTAAAGATAATATTCCAAGCTATACTCGGGGCAAGGGAATTGGATGATAAATTCATTAATAAAATATACAATCATATAAAATGCTATGCTTCAATTTTATTAATTTACAAGGATTATAATTAGTGAAGAAATATTAGTATCACACAGAATTTCATGTAAGTGGGTGCAAATTATCAAAAATCTATATTAAAAATGTAGAGATAAAAAATATAATAATTTAGGGGTGTCGAAATTATATTATCAATAAAAATTTAAAAGAAATAAATAAAATATAGAACAATTTAAAATTTTTAGGGGGTGGGCATCCCAACACCCCATGTGTCCGTCCATGCATATAACTGCATCAAATAATTTCAAAATGTTAATAACTTAGAAAAAATAGATTCTATCACTGATGTTGGTAAACAAAACTATTTTTTAAATATATTGATAAATTATACTGTAGATCTTTAAATTATTGCATTAATTTTATTTTGATTACTGAACTTTGATTTTTTGCAATTATGTCACTAAACTATTAAAATGATTTCAATCATTGTTCTTTTAACTTTTAACAAAAATCGTGTAATTTAAATACATTTATATAATTGTATATTTAGTCCTCCATGAACATGCATCTTAATGGTTAAATTCCCATTACCAAACCAGTGAGCCAGGCTTAGATTTTGGTTAAACTTTACAACTTCTTTATATAACTTATCTTATAAGTAAAAAAACAAATGATAGAAAAAAAATACTATGGATTATGTCGCAGTCTTTTTTGAGCTCGACATTTTTTAAACCAAAACAAAAATAAAAAGTCGTCACCAATCTTTTTAAAATGTGTGATTGGATCACCTAAAAACGAGTCATTTTAATAAAAATATTTATTTTATTAAAACAACAATTTTGGTCTGCGAAAACACAAAAAAAAAAGTTCGGGAGTTAGTTACGAGTGGGGAAGGGTGAGCACCCCCACAACGCCAAAATTGGTACCTAGCCGATTACAATTTGTTTTACTGTCGAAATTTCCAAGTTTCTGTGAAATTTAATTTATTTTCCATTTATGAATATGAGTTCATTTTAACGGCCTCACCATACGGGAAATAAACAATAATCACCGCCAATATTTCTAGCGCTAATTCATTACCTTTTTAGTGAGACATTGCATTACAAATTAAATATCTCGTTAAACAAAGCATCAAAGAAGCGAATTTATTTAAATTAGGGGTTAAAGTTTTTATTATTCTATGGTAATTATTAAATTGAATTAATATTCTAAAAAGTCTAAGTAAATTTTACCTAATGGGAGTTCGAGTTTTGTTAAGTGTTGGTTGTTGGATTCAGAGAAAAGACTATTAAAGAGATCACATTTAAAGGCTCTAACTAAGGCTCGAATTAAAGATCCTAAGCCAAGGGTCTTCGTCTAACTAAAAGGGTTGATTAAAAGACTAGCAATTTAAAACATTAGAAAAAAAACTATCAAAATATAAAAAGTAAATTAGATTATACGAAATTAAATATATACATAAAAGTAATTAAATAAACAATAAGGAAAAGGGATAAATCACGATTCTTTATAAAGTGTATCCTTCCCGAATTGGATTAATACTTTGTGTACGAGCCGGTTTTACAAAAAAAATTAAAACTTTAAAAAAATTAAAAAGGATTTAATAATAAAAATTTCGAATTAAAAAAGGAAGTCCAAATCGGTGATGTAACACCCTAAAAATTATGCCCAAATTGTAAACTCTAGATTCGAAAAATTCCTATTTAGAATCCCAATTTTGAAATCCCTAATTGAAAACCCTAACAATTGGGAATTTTTAATTAAAAACCCTAATTTTCTATGGTGGACTAAATAAGAATTTTTGTCAAACTTAGAAGTTAATATGAAAATTTTTGAAAGTTTAAGGACTGAATCCATAAATAACTCTTTTATCAAATTAAATTTCAATTCTCTATCACTTCTGCTACAACCGTCTCTTTTTTTTAATTGTTTAATTTATTTTTTTAAAACCTTTTTAATTCAAATTGAATTCTAATTCTTTTTTTTTCATGATTAAATTGACTCTTTTTTTCAACTTAAATTATTATTATTATTATTATTATTATTATTATTATTATTATTATTATTATTATTAACCTAATTTGTTTAGATTACCAACTCTCAACTCTCTCTCTCTATGCCTTAAGTTTTAAAGTGTTGTGGCTTTTAGTTATTCCCATGTTTTACGAATTCTTCTCGAATTGACGTTGTCATCACCTTACATCGAAGACGCAACCTCCCTTTGTTCGTCGTTAGAGCTATTGCCGCTTAAGGTGTGTTTTCTTCTAGTGCTAAAAATAAAGTAAATATTATTTTTCTATGTGTTGGTGTTTTACACATTGTGTGATTATTACAAGTATTATGGATTGTATGATTGACATCATGTGCATATGAATTCAAAATGTGTTTTAATTATGATTTATGGAGTATTTGATTTATGAAACATCGGATTTTCAGAACTATGATTTATAAATTTATGGACTATGGTTTATGAAGTATGTTTACAGAATATCGGATTTATGGAATTGTGTTTATGGAATTTGATTTTTAAACATCATATATGTATGAGCATGGGTTGGGATTTGTACGGAGGAAGTTCAGTGGTTTCACCCTTCGGGCTGAATTGCGCTTCGGATCAGTGGTTCCACCCTTCGGGCTGAGTTCCACTTCGAATGGTGACGATGGAGAAAGTAGGTTTTGGGGAACCTTACTTTTCGATGTATCGGAGATGAGTACTATGATTCATGTGCATTAGACATCATATCATCATGATCCGGTTTTGTTGTGTTTTCAGAAAATTCTTTATTAGAAAATAAAATACTATTTTGTTTTGTTTTGTTTTCGTTTGCACTTTAGAGACACACTAAACTCTTTAGCTTAACCCCCATAATTTCCTCTTGCAGATATCTTTGGGCTTTAGGCGACGTGGTACTTGGAGGATCTCAGATTTTATTTGGTTATTTTATCATTCAGTACGAAACTATTTTAGTTTAATCAGATTTCTATTTATTATTTTGGGACATGGATGTAATTTTAAACTATTTATATTTTGAGATTATTTTTAACATTCATCTACTGTTATTTTAATTTAGAGATTTTATATAATCATTCGAATATCTATTATGATATTTTTATTTTTATTTATTATAAGATATTTATTAAATTTATTTTATTTTATTTTAAAGTGTAGTTTTTTTAAAATTAGTTTTCTTGAGGGTAAAGTTTTCAAATGTGACTTCCTAAATTCGGCTATTTCTTCTAGGCCGGGTTTAGAGGGTTGCATTTAGTGGTGTCAGAGCTAAGTTCAACCCTCGGACTGTTTGGTTCACATAAAATATTTAAGCCGAAAATGATTTTTGCATGCATATTAAATATTTTTGGGCAAAATGAGATTTTCTGATAAATTTATTATTTTAAAGAATTAAAGATATGTTTTAAATAGAGACTCCAAGTACCAACTCTAATTCTAAGATTGTCTCTTTTGTAGATAGATTATTATGCCACCTCGTAGGTGTTCTAAATTAGTGTCCGATCGTGATCATACTTGTTCCTATAAATTTGAGATTAAAGTCTATTTGAAAAACTATGTGTTGTCATTCGTAACCTGATTTGTAATGTTCTTTTATGGCTCTATCTAAATATTCGTGCTTTTGGAAATCTACGTGAAGTTTGAAAAATTTTGAGAACAAAATTTCTTTTAAGGGTGGAAGAGTTGTAACACCTCAAAAATTATGCCCAAATTGTAAACCCTAGATTCAAAAAATCCCTAATTTAGAATCCTAATTTTGAAGTCCCTAATTGAAAACCCTAACAATTAGGAATTTTTAATTAAAAACCCTAATTTTCTATGGTGGACTAAATAAGAATTTTTGTCAAACTTGGAAGTTAATATGAAATTTCTTGAAAGTTTAAGGACTGAATCCATAAATAACCCTTTTATCAAATTGAGTTTCAATTCTCTTAAACTTCTGCTACAACCGTCTCTTTTTTTAATTGTTTAATTTATTTTTTTAAACCTTTTTAATTCAAATTGAATTCTAATTCTTTTTTTTTCATGACTAAACTGAATCTTTTTTTTTTCAACTTAAATTCTTGTTTTTATTATTATTATTAACCTAATTTGTTTAGATTACCGACTCTCAACTCTCTCTCTATGCCTTAAGTTTTAAAGTGTTGTGGCTCTTAGTTATTCCCATGTTTTATGAATTCTTCTCGAATTGACGTTGTCATCACCTTACATCGAAGACGCAACCTCCCTTTGTTCGTCGTTAGAGCTATTGCCGCTTAAGGTGTGTTTTCTTCTGGTGCTAAAAATAAAGTATATATTATTTTTCTATGTGTTGGTGTTTTACACATTGTGTGATTATTATAAGTATTATGGATTGTATGATTGACATCATGTGCATATGAATTCAAAATGTGTTTTAATTATGATTTATAGAATATTTGATTTATGAAACATCGGATTTTCAGAACTATGATTTATGAATTTATGGACTATGGTTTATGAAGTATGCTTACAGAATATCGGATTTATGGAACTGTGTTTATGGAATTTGATTTTTAAACATCATATATGTATGAGCATGGGTTGGGATTTGTACGAAGGAAGTTCAGTGGTTTCACCCTTCGGGTTGAATTGTGCTTCGGATCAGTGGTTCCACCCTTCGGGTTGAGTTCCACTTCGGATGGTGACGATGGAGAAAGTAGGTTATGGGGAACCTTACTTTTCGGTGTATCGGAGATGGGTACTATGATTCATGTGCATCAGACATCATATCATCATGATCCGGTTTTGTTGTGTTTTCAGAAAAGTCTTTATCAGAAAATAAAATATTGTTTTGTTTTGTTTTGTTTTCGTTTGCACTTTAGAGACACACTAAGCTCTTTAGCTTACACCCCTTAATTTTTACTTTTCAGATATCTTAGACTTTTTAGGCGATTGGTACTTGGAGCATCTCTTGTTTATTCAGATAAATTATTATTAAGTACAAACCTTTCTGTTACCTCAGAATTATTATTTTAATATTGTTTGTGATATTTTTGTAGTATGGACTTTGGAACTGTTTTTAATTTGGGTTTTATTAAATGCATGCATCTATGAAGTTACTTTCGGATTTTTAATCAAGTTGTCTGAACAATGATATATGATTACGTTTTACACTAAATGAAATTATTGAATTTATTATTTATTTTGGAGAATAATTATATTTTGTAAGTATTTAACTTTAAGATTTATAACTTGTGGGACTAGTTTTCAATCGTGACTTCCTAGATTCAGTGGAAAATAGTTACCATTTTGAAATAATTGAAAATATGGTATCTTGCGGAATGAAGAAAAGTGGGGCGGAAGGGTTTAATGAGTGTAATTTCTCCTTTTTTGTTTTAAATCACATGAGTATAAAGCTCAACTTTAACAACACACTTTATAAATTCCCCTTCAAAAAATTGATCAAATAGCCTTTTTTATCTCTCAAATGTTCTCAGTGTTCTTCATGGATGAAGAACTCCGGGAACAAACTGCCATGCCGGTCGTCGCCTGCCGATGACAGAAAATTTTAATTTTTTTTTAAAAAATACCGATTACCAACCCACATTCTTACCAAAATCGATTTTAAAAAAACCAAATTGTTTTTTTTAAAAAAGAAAATTTCAAATCTCACCCACTCCTTTTAAAATTCTAGAACCCGACCACCCCTTCATTTGTATTTTGGCGGCGGTGGAGACGGCTCAAGACGTGAACAAGGTAAACATTTATCCCTTTTTCCTTTATATTTCGAATTTGAAATTGCAAAAAAAAAGATAATATATAAAACAATGAATATTACCTCAAAATATGCTTCTTTCTTGTTTTTCAGAAAAATCGTATATAATTTGTAGCGGAGAATTACACTGAAAATTGCTAGGCTTTTATAGGTATTTTCATACCAAAATTACAAGGAAAATGGAATAAAAATCCCCAATTTCTAGTTGATTTCTTTCCACATTAGGTTGATTATGCTTGATTCTTCTCTCCCTTTGTGTTGGATTATGATTCCGCTTTTATTTTTGGTTCGAATTTGCACAGATTTGGGGCCGGTTCTTTCTATATTTTCATATTCAATTTTAACCAAATTATTTTCCCATTTTCACTTTTTTAGGGATTCGGCTGGAAGGGAGAGCGGCGGCGACACGGGTCACAACAAGGGTGGTGGGCTGGATGGCCCCTGGCGTTGCTGGCTGGTGGTGGTGGAGCAGCCATGGAGGTTGTCGAACAACTTTCAGCAGCGCCTCCAACCCTGACCGCGTGCGCTACAGACGTGGGGGAGATGGCACAGGTGTAGCTGGGGCGAGAGCATGGGGTCTACGCATGCATGTAGGTGTTGATCGGCTCTTCTCTAGACACCATTTAAGTCGTTAGATCTTGGTCAGATCCAATGGCTATAAACGAGTTGCGCAAAGGGGATAAAATATACCAGTTAGGATTTTTGTTCCTCTCTTTTTTGGGCCAAATGGGCTATTAATGTATTATGGAATAATTTATTAGATTAAATGGACTCTTATTTAAACTAAATAGACTTTTTATTTCTTTTGGGTTTTAATATATATATACATATAAGAACTATGGGTAAAAATTGAGTGACTATAGCTGCCCCTCTTTGCTCATTCCGGTGGAACATGGATAGAGCAAAGAACAAAAGTCACTAATTTTTTACGCATCCGATACACAAACCTATAATTGTAGCTCTCTCCTAAAGTAGTAGGATGTCTTCCGTCTACTAGCTCCAAACGAAGAGGCATAGGATTGAAATCAACTAATGTCCCCTTTTCTTGAAAATATATTTTGTTCAAGAAGTGATAGGAACAAAGTCAACTAATCACTTCAACTGAGCACGATGCCAAAGCGATAGGAACGAAGTTAACTATTGTTTACGAAGGAAAGTGAGGCAGCATGGGAACGAAATCAACTAATGCTCATTTTCTTGAAAATATATTTTGTTCAAGAAGTGATAGGAACAAAGTCAACTAATCACTTCAATTGAATACGCTGTCGAAGTGGTAGGAACATAGTCAACTATTGCTTACGACGGAAAGTGTGGCGACATGTGAACGAAATCAACTAACGCCCTTTACTTGAAAAGATATTTTGTTCAAGTAGTGATAGGAACATAAGCAACTAATCACTTCAATTGAACATGATGCCGAAGTGATAGGAACGAAGTCAACTATTGCTTACGACGAAAAGCGAGGCAGCATGGGAACAGAATCAACTAATGCCACCTTACTTGAAAAGATATCTTGTTTAAGAAGTGATAGAAATGGAGTCAACTAATCACTTCAACTGAACACGATGTTGAAGCGATAGGAACAAAGTCAACTATTTCTTACAACGGAAAGTGAGGCGGCATGTGAACGGAATCAACTAATGCCCCCTTACTTGAAAAGATATTTTGTTTAAGAAGTGATAGGAACAGAGTCAACTAATCACTTCAATTAAACACGATTCCAAAGCGATAGGAACGGAGTCAACTATTTCTTACGACAGAAGCACGACGACATGGGAACGGAATCAACTAATGCCCCCTCAAGAAGATAGGATGGAATCCAACCATCTCTTCTACTGGAAAAGTCTTCCAAATTCCTATCAAAATTCAACGAATGATGTGATTATGATGAGCATGCTCTTATTGATGCCTAACATATGAATGTATGTCATGTTTTATGGTTCTCTTTTATTTGAGATTCTATTTCTGATCTTTAGATATTTGCTTGCTCAATCTGAACGAGCAGCTATCTTCACTTTCTCTGTTTCACCATTCTTATTCTTGTTACCTCTTTGCACTTTAGATGTTTCATATTTCCATAATTGTACTATCAGTGTAGTTGATACACTCATTTTAAGTGAAAGACCTCTTTGAGTGGTTATGAAAACTCCAACCTTCTAATACCGCTTAAAATAATGTCAAGCTCTTTCAATTCTCCTTGTGAGTTCTCAAATTACTCATAAGGGAATCTCCACCTTACATATGTTCGAATGCTATTGGCTCTTTAACCTCTTCCTCTTGCGCCTATCAAAGTTAGGGATCCTAAACCCTTGGTCGATATAAATTGCCCCAATATGATGGCATGGTTTGCCCACTAGGCACAACTCTATCCCATTTTCGTGTTTTAGAGATTTTACATCTCATGTGCAGGTCTTTCTTGACAACATGGTTTACCTAGAATCTTCAACATATTCATTTTTACCTTCCTAATGCAAGGTGATGCCCCCACTCAATCTAAGGTTCTATTGTCGTCTTCTTTATTGGGTAGTCGCTTCATTATTTCATGATGCGATGGCGAACATTTGTTCCTGGTTCCCTACGTTTTGGATCAATACCGAGAAATCTTTTTGTTTTTCATGTGTAATGCCCTGGTTTCGAGCCTAGATGTTTTAGGCATCAGATCGGACCGTTCCAGAACGGTTCGAATCGCGCAAGGTGATTTTTGGAAATCAAGGATCAGGATAGGATAAAAATGTTATTAAAATTGCTAAAATCCTCTAAAAATATATTTAAGAGGTTGGTCAAATCAATTTTACAAAAAAGGGTTTTGGAAAATGGACATTTTCAGTAGTGACCAAATTGTAAAGTTTTAAAACTGGGGAAAATGTGATTTTTAATGTGGAAGCCAACATCTTAGAATCTTTAGTGGGCTTTAAGTCAATTTGACATTTTCTCAATATGACATGTGTTTAAAAAAGGGTTTTTAATTAAATGATTTTATTTGGATTTATATTAAAATAATTAAAAGGTAGTTAATGGATTTCAATTACGTAACTACCAAAATCTCTCTCATTTTCAGCCAAACACAAATTCACTCATCTTAGTTCTTTAAGATTTCACTAAGGAAAACTTGTCATCCATTGAGAAAAGCAAGGATTGGAGGTAAATCCCGTTCTCAACCTCTAATCTAAGTTCTTTATTGAAATTCCCAAGATATTTGGCTTCTAAATACTATTTTTTGTTGAGTTTTCATTATAGTTTTGATTGGAGATCAAAATCTTGTGAAATTGTGGTTGAAATCTTAATTTTCGGACTTGATGAGTTGGGCTCTGTTTTGTGTTGATTTCAAATGATTTCTAAGTTGATTTATATGTTAAAATGAGGTGTTGATAATGTAGATCCCGAAATCCTTGAGATCCTTGAGTTTCTTGGTAGTTTTAAGTGAGATTTTGGGGTGAAATGGTGGAATCTTGCTTGCTGGAGGTATAAGGATGAGTTAGGATGTTTATTAGATGTGTTTTGATGTTGATAATTGTTTGGAAGTGATGTATGTTGGCTGAGCTTGGTTTAGGAAGCAATCGATTGAGTTTTCGGTTGTTTTGAAAGGGTATTTTGGTGTAGTTTGAGTGGGCAACGAGTGTGAATTGTTGCTGGTGTTAGAATGCATTTTAATGCATTTGGATCTCTGTTTTGATGATGTGAAAACAGAGGATCTTGTTTTGGAAGCAAACGAGGTGATTTTGGAGGCTCTAGAGGGGTAAATTCTGTGTCGGCGAGCAAGGCTTCGCGTATCGGTGAGTGGAAATGCAATTTCCTGCTTTGTAACGCTTTGAGCGTGGTCTTGGGAGCTTAGTGCAAGTTTGATACACTTAGCTAAGCTCAAGAGTAACTGATCCGGAAATCTCTCTCTTGGTAATGTGCTATATTTGATGAAATTGCACTTGAAGTAAGTGTGGATTTGCTTACTGTTTTTAAGCATGTTTAAGCATGGTTTAATGCTGGATTTTAATGCCATTATGCTAAGCATGCACTAGGTAAGTGATCCTTGGTTTTCATGTGTTGAATGTATATGATGTTAAGCATGTTATGCTTGTGGAGATGGCATTGTAATTATGCTTGTAAAACAGTGGATTGTTGATGTTAAATGATTATATTGGCAAGTGATGAAAATGGCATTTGGTTACTTTAATCGGATATAGTTCGCCGACTATAGGATTGGGTGCATCGTGAATAAAGTCGTCTTGGATGTTGAGGGGTTGTGATTGTGCCGTAATCTCCATCTAAGTACCCTAACGATTGAGGTTAAGATCACAACGGTGAATGGTTAGTTCCGTGTGTGAGTCTTGTGTATGTGTCCCATACTCTCGTTAGTGGAATTATACAATTACATATGAGTGATGTTGAGGGGTTGTGATTGTGCCATTAATCTCCATCACGCGTGTTGAGGGGTTGTGATTGTGCCATTAATCTCCACCTTGTGTAGTTCGGTAGTTTGTATGAAGCGTGAGGGACAACGCTTGTAATCCGCGTATCCGATTATGTCTTGTGTTGAAATGGTTTATGGATTATCACTTGTGAGCCAATATAATGTAAATGAATAATGTGAAGCATGAGATGCTTGTATATGATGCAAGGATGCATGAGACATATGTGTATGATGCAAGAATGCATGTGATGCTTGTTAGAGCATGAGCAAAGGTTTTCTTTGCTGTTTTAAAATGATGCATGTGAGCATGTGGTTAAAAAGTGCATTGAGGTCTTGAGAAGACATGTTTTATAAAATGGCATGAGATGTAAAGTGTTGGTTTAGCAAAATATGAGACATGCATTGATGAATGTTATTTAGCGGTCCTCACTAAGCTTTGTGCTTACGCTCTTTTGTTTCATCAATGCAGAAAACTAGGCTTTGAAGGCAGCAAGTAGGCAAGAGGAATCCAAGCTTTTAATCTTGCAAAGTATGTGGTTTTGCTTCGGTGTAATAAAATCCAATGGGTGGGGTTTATGCTATTGCATGGTTGAGAATGTGTTCCCTTTGCTTTGAGCATGTTTGTTAGTTACTTTCGAGATGTAACTGGCCTTTATGGTTTGATTTTGGTTATGGATGATAGTTTTTGCTTGTTGTTGTGTTGGTGGACTAGGGAGCATGCCATTAGTACCTTTACTTGCATGTTGGTTGCCATGTTATAGCTAATGCCCCGATTTGATGATTGTATATATGTATCCATGATGTCGCATGTCTCGGGAATGATTTGAATGTGTTAAAGCATGAAAAACCAGCAAAATCTACTGTTGCAGGGCAAGGCGTATCGGAACGCCCTTGCCTGTTTCGGAACATGGGCCTGAAATGGCCATAAGGTTTCGGAACGGGTGAAGGCGTATCGAAACGTTTTGGCTACTGGAAGGGGGTGTTTCGATACGGGTCTCGAAACACACCTGAGTATCGAAACGGTCAACCCTGTTTCGAAATGACCGTTTCGGTACAGGGCCATCCGTATCGAAACGCCTGACCGTTGGGTTTGAATTTTGAACTGTTTTAGGTTTCTGTTTCTTGCATTTTGGTCCCTAAATGTTGGTTGCTTAATTCAATGAGTTTGAATGATCCGTTTGAGTTGAAATTTGACCTAATGGCATGTTATATGATTAATTTTGGTCTGGTAACATTAAAACTCATTTAGTCCTTATAAATTTGGGAATTTATGTTTTAGTCCCTAAAAGATAATTCTTTTCAATTGAGTCCCTGTTCGGGTTCCGTTCGTTGTGCCGCTTTCGCTGAGTTAATTTGCTAAACATATAGGTTAATATTGAGCATCTAGAAAAGATAAAATGAAAAAAAGAGTTTTTAATCAAGGTTGACTTTGGTTTTCCCCGTGTAATCTTCGTAGTTCGAGTCAAACATCTAGGCCGGGCTAAGGGGGTTACATCATGAATCTATGCCAATGTAATTGTAGATGCAAGAAAAGGCTATAAATGAGAATTTAAAGGAAAAATTCATGGCAATCATGGAAAAGAGCAAGGTCATATGCCCCAAAATTCATATTATGAATGATTCATGAATCAATCAACCGGATAGTGTCCCACTTTTTGGTGGCTCTCTTTAACTCACCAACTCCCCAAATTTCAATCTTCCCCTTTTTCTAATCTCAATCAGACATTAGAAGTTTAGAGATCCTTGAAAAAAGGTTAACTGAATTAGGCTGAATTTGTTCTACAAACAAACTCCTTTTCTCAGATATTCACGTGTGATCCAAATGGTGTTTAAAGGCTTGTAAAGTAGTCTAGGCTCAGGTTACAAAAAAGGGATATATAGGCTCAAATACATGTTTAAGGGTGATTACACCTAGGATCAACCTTTCTTGATGAAATCTTTGTTCTTTTATTCCTTGGATCACTCTAGACTACCCATTTTGGGTTTTCACCCTAGAGTTCATTTTCTTTTCTGGCATATGTCTCATTTGAATGATTTCGTACATGCTTTTCTCTTGTTTCAAATTTTCTTCCGTGTTTCAACTTTCATTTCTTCCTTTTTCTTTTTCTTCTTTTTTCTTTTTTTCTTTTTGTCCTTTTTATTTTATGTTTAGGACATTCAACTTGATCTGATATGCTATTTCCTCGCTTGCAAACAGTTGTTCATCCTCTTTGCCCCCCAAAGTGGGTAGTGATCCTTGGTTAGGGTTCAATCACAAAAAATATCAGGCTCAAAGTGGACATCAATGGATATTTTTTATTTTCTTATTTGTGAAGGGAAATGGAGTAATGCCAAATGTCATTTCACACACAAATATCATCGAAGAGAAGCATCCATCAGTTGGTAGATGTTTTAGAGCTATCACTTCATTCAAAGACCTTAACAACAATATCTAAGAGGAAAATTCACTCAAAATCTTTATATGGGATCTCCCCATTAATCTTGAACATACTTTATTGCCCTTTTATCTCGGGATTAGATTCAAGAATCATTCATACAATTAATTATAGGGACTCTACAAAGAAGATGTATTTTGGAAGAGAAATTGAAAATGGAAAGAAAGAAATAAATAAAAAATGAAATGTTTTCCATTTGAGAAAAAAAGGGAATGCATCTTTGAAAAAAGTATAATAACATAGAAACCCTTACAAAAGATCCCTAATGCTCGTAGGCAAAGGCAAAAGGGTTGGTTCTAAGTATGACCCCAACATCGTCTAGGAAAATCCTTTATTGTTCAGTTCTTAAGCATTATTCCAAGATGGCCTAGGTGAATTCCGACCAATCTTGCTTTCATCTATTTTTTGACAAGATTCTATTGTCCGAGTAGTTCAAGTCATAGGTGCCCATCATATTCTCCTTCCTCAAGTCTTCCACTTTTGATGGCCGCCAATATCAACTCTTCGTTCATGACCATTTCCGCGAAACCTTTGGTGGCATGGTTTAACATACGATCATAGAAAAGACCATTTAAAGTCCCCACAAACAATGGAGTAACCTCATTTTCCAATAGTGGAGGTTGACCATGGGCTGCCATATCTCGCCACCTCTGGTCATACTGGCGGAAACTCTCGCTGGGCCTTTTTTCTATATCTTGCAATACAATCCTGCTTGGAACTATATCTACCACATGTTTGTACTATTCAAGGAAAGCTCTTGACAAATCTCTCCAAGTTCGTATATTGACCCAACTCAATTGGGTTGTAACGCCTCGGTTTTGGGCCTAGGTTTTTTGCAAGTCGAGTTGGACTGGTGGAACCGGTATCGGTTGTTTGAACCGTTAAAAGGTGGTTTAGGGAAATCAATGTTCGGGATGGGATAAAAATATGATAAAAAAATTCCTAAAATCCTCTAAAATTATATTTAAGAGGACAGTTAAATCAATTTTACAAAACGAGCTTTCAAAAGTATACATTTTGGACAGTGACCGAAATGTAAAGATTTAAAAGTTGGGAAAATGTGTTTTTTTCGAGAAGAGTCAAAATCTTAGAATCTTTAGAGAGCTACTTGGCAATTAAGCCTTCTCCCTAATTTGGCATGTGTTTTAAATGGTTTATTAAATAATTAAAAAGGCATTTAATTGATTAATTTGGAAGTTAGCTAATCAGTTAAAAAGTTTTCACGATCATTTTCATTTCCCTTCTTCACTTCAGCCAAACACTCTCCATTTTCTCTCAGTTTTCCAGATTTTCTTCACTCTCAAATTCTCTTTTGATTTCCAACTTTTCCTTGGTGATTTCTCTCATTTTCCTTCAAGTTCTTTCAAGCTAATCTTGCCGAATTAGAAGAAAAGCAAGGATTGGAGGTAAATTTCATGTTAACCCTCTAATCTAGGTTCTTTAATGAAATTTCAAAGATATTTGGCTCTTTATTAATGTTTTTAATTGAGGTTTTGTTGTTAGTTTGATACACTATTGAAATCATGATAGAAAAGTGGTTTAAAATGTGATTTTCGGAGTTTGGTTGAATTGGCTTGTTTGAGATGATTTCTAAATTAGTTTTGAAAGGTTTTTGTTGTTGAAGTGTAGTCTTAATCATAGAGATCCCGAAATCCTTGAGATCCTTGGTTTTTTAAGTGTTTTTGGTTGGGTTTTTGGGGTGTTCTTGTGGAATCCAAGTTTCTGGAGGTATAAGGATGGTTTTATGTTGTTTTTGGATGTTGATTAATGTTTAAAATGTGTTAGACGTGTTGGAAGATGGCTGGTCTGAGTTTGGAGGTCAATCGATTGAGTTTTCGATTGTTTCAGATGTGTTATTTGATGCTTTAGAGTAGGGCTGCGGGTTTTCTTTTGAGTGCTGGTGTTTTGTATGCATTTTAATGCATTGAACCTTTGTTTTAATGTGTTGAAAACAGGGGATAGTAATCCAGAATCAAACGAAGTGTTTTTGGAGGCTTCAGACGATCGATAGTTGCGTCGGCAAGTGTGGTTTTGCGAGTTGGTGAGTGAAACTTGGTTTTCCAGCGTGGAAATGTTTTAGAAAAGGTTTTGGGAACTTAGTAAGAGCTTGAAACGCTTTACTAAGTTCGAAAGTAAGTAAAGTGAATTTCTCTCTCAGATTGTGCTAGTTTGAGCCTTTGGTTGCACTTGGTTTTTAATTGCATTTACCTACTATTTTAAAGCATGTTTTGAGTATGTAAATAAGTTTGATGATGCCATGTGGTTTAAGGATGCACTAGGTAAGTGATCACTTTATGCATGTGTTGATGCATGAGTTTTAAAACATGGTTTAATGCTTGAGTTATGGCATATCGTGAATGCTTTGTAAAAACAGTGAGGTGTGCATGAGTTATGGGTTATATTGGCAAGTGGTGTTGAATAAAGTGTTTTATAAATGAAATCAGATATAGTTAGCCGGCTATAGGATTGAGTGTACTATAAACAAGTCGCCTTGGATGTTGAGGGGTTGTGATTGTACCAAAAACTCCATCCAAGTACCCTAATGATTGATGATTGTTTAAGGTTGCAAGGGTTGAGGGTAGCTCTCAGGTGCGAACCTTGTGTGTGTAACACCCCGAAAACCGGTCTTGTCGGAATTAGATTCCGAAGATCGGAGTAAAGTTATTAAAATATTGAATCTTTTTTATAGATTATATTGTTATAGGATCTTAGTTAAGCCAAGTCCCTAGTCAAGACAGCTTTATGAAGGCTCAAATCAGTGTTTTTAAGCTAGGCATTTCGATACTATCAGACCCGTATCAAAACGGCCTCTGCAAGATGTTTCGAAACATTTGTATGCATTCTGATACGAATCCAATGGTAATAACTAATTTTCGGACTTTTTCTTGACCGTTTCGATACGGTTCCTCTAGTTTCGAAACGGGTCCTCTGTTTCGAATAAATTTAAAGGATAAATTTTAAAAGAAATGTTTAGATGATGACTCACCAGCTTGCCTATCACCCTCTCTCACGTGAATGATCAGAAAATATGATTTATAGCCATATTTTGTTTAATTTGGATATGATAAAGAAAAGAAAGAATATTATATTTTAAGCTTTCCCTTGGTGGAAGGAAAGCTTCATATTGGCTAAAGGTGTGGTGGGTAATGATTAATGTGATAAATCCCATAAAGTGAATTGAAGAAAAGAGAGCTTTTCATCTTTGTTTAGCTTCACCTAGAATCATTCCATCCTTTAGTTTTGAAAGAACAAGCACACACCTCCATTGTCATCTTCTCCACCAAGCTCAAGCATACACCTCTCCATTTGTGAACTCTAAACTTAGGCTTTCCTTGATTTAAGAACACCAAGTTATAGCTATCGATCGGGTAAGCGAAAGCCTTAAGTTAATCATCGATTCTCTTGATTATTAGATAATCAATTTCAAACTTAAAGATAAGCTTTGTCTATAGCTAATGGCTATTCAAGTATCGATATTGTTATATTGATCCTAATGACTCCTTATTGTTTTTCCTAGCTCAAGAAGTGGAAAAGATTAATCCATCGCCTCCATCGAAAGCTAGGGATAAGGGTATCATCATCCGAGAGCCTTAGGAGCTTCAGATTGTCAAGGTGAGTGTAGTCGGAGTCTCTAGAGTTGCTAGGTGCCATCTCGAATCATTTTTTATTGATTTACTAACCATTGATTTTAAGGGCTTTACATGAAGCATTATTGTAAGACATGTTGATAAGTTTTGGTAAGTATTGCATCGATTCATTGTCCATGGTATTCCTATCATTGTCATGGAAATCATTGAAGCATTGACATGTGAGAATCATTGACATGAATTATTGTTATTACTTATTGACATGGAAATCATGATTGTTGAGTTATTGATATGATACTATTGCCATTGAATTATTGATATTGATGTGGAAATATTGTTAATGAATCATGGATATTGAACTATGGATTATTGGACCTTGGGTTCGAAGTATTGGATACAATTGGCATGTCATAGAATTCTTGAGCTCATTGGTACGAGTGGACTACGGTCCTAGGGCTACGACCTATATTGATTTGGCGAGGCAGATAGATGTATTGTGTATTGGTCTTATTGGCGATGTCGGCGGGAATGGCCATTTATTGATTTGGCGAGGAGGTGGAATTCGTGTATCCATATACCATGAATCAGTCCAAGGGAACTATTGATTAATGATATCGATTTGCTATGAAATCATGATATTGACATTGATGACATGATATTATGCTTTGTTATGAATAAGAAGCATGCTATGTTATTGCATAATTAATATTATTATTATCTTTGGGGCATGTTACATGACACATTATGTTCATTCATTGTTTATGACTACCTCACTAGGCAAAGTATGCCTAATGCATTCCATTTCAAGTTAGACAAGTTTTGGAGTCGAGATCGGAGAGCGTTGCACAAGTCACAATCAAGCTCTAAGTAATGTATATTGACCCCTTTGAACTCCTAGATGGTGGCAAGGTCTATGTATAAGTCTATTAAGTCTCTTTTGATGTGCTTATATTATGGTGAAGTGTTATATGTGTGGTATGTTTAAGATGAGTCTCATATGTAGCATGAAATGGCCTTAAATGCATGTTTTGGCACTAAAAGGTAAAAACCGGGTAAATGGATTCTTATGAATCTAAAATTTGACATGCTAGTAGAATTTATGTTTATAATATTGTGTGTAAAGTTTGAATGCATTTGGACATTGCTTGATAAGGTAAAATAGATAAAAAACAGCAAGAATCTGTTATTACAAGCCAGACCGTATCGAAACGGGTGATGACGCTTCGATACGGGTAAGCATAATTGAGCCCAAGGGTCAGGGCGTTTCGAAACAATTTAGGGTAATTCCGAAACATTTTGTCTCTGGAAACCTTCATGTGTCAGAAGATCAGATTGGCAAGAAAGACAAGTCACTGCAAGCCTCAAGTAATGTGTTTTTGACTTATAAACTCCTAGGGAGGTGGCAAAGTAGTTGAACTAGTCATTTGTGCCTATTTTGATGTGTTGGTGTAATGCTTAAGTTGTAATATGGTATTAGGCCCTTAATGATTTTTTTGGTTGGCTTAAAGTAGTATAAAAATGCATAGTTGGCTCAAAAAGGTAAAATTATAGTAGATACATTTGAATGATCATGAAATTTCGCATACTAGAAGTTTACACCATTGAAATGTTGTGTGTAAAGTTTCGTTGCATTTGGACATCGTTTGGTAGGTCAAATCGAATAAAAACCAGCTAAAATTTGTTATTACAGGTCAGGCCGTATCGAAACGGGTGATGGCATTTCGATACGGGTAAGCCCAATTTAGCCTAGAGAATACGGGTGATGGCGTTTCATTGCATTTGGACATCGTTTGGTAGGTCAAATCGAATAAAAACCAGCTAAAATTTGTCATTACAGGTCAGGCCGTATCGAAACGGGTGATGGCGTTTCGATACGGGTAAGCCCAATTTAGCTTGGAGAATAAGGTGTATCAGAACGGTTCATGGCCGTTTTGAAACATTTTTCCACTGGAATCCCTCGTTTCGATACGGGTTTATAGCGTATCGAAACGGGTCAAAGTCAAAGTCAAAGGAGGTCAACCCGTTTCGATACAGGTCATGTCGTATCGATATGGTCTAAAGAGTAAAGACAACACAAGTTGACCATCGTACATCCGTTTTGAAACAGTTTAGGGTGTTTCGATACGGGGTTAGTTAAGTTAGTTTAGAGCCTATTAAATAGATTGTCAGTTTCACAATCTAGTCACTGAATATTGTAAGGTTAAATTGAATGAGTTAATGATCTCCAAATTGAATGAAATTTTGCAATCATATCATTAAGGTAGTGAATTTCAAAGTAGTAAAATCAATTACAATGAAGTACCCCTAGTTTGTCAAAATTGGAAATTCGTCCCTAAAACTTGTAATGGTTGTGATCTAGCCCTTGAATGATTAATCTTTGTTTATTTGTGTAAATTGGACTGAGTTATTTGGTAGTAATGATTCAATGTATGTTGTGGCTGAAAATGCTATTTATAAAAATGAAATTTTACTGTACCGGTTTCTATATTGATCATCGGTTACACCTTCCGATCTGGTTCTCGACCAGACCGGGAAGGGGGTGTTACACTGCTCCTACCACAAAGTCACTTGCATCGCACATAAGTTCAAAGGGCAATGTCCAATCTAGTGGAACTACTATTGATGTGGTTACAAGTTTCTGTTTCAGGGTCTCAAATGCTTTGATGCATGAGTCATTGAAGTCAAAGGCTCTATCTTGTTCAAGCAAGTTACACAAAGGTTTATTAATCTTAGAAAAAATTTCTATAAACCTTCTATAAAAACATGCATTTCCCAAGAAGCCCCGAACTCCCTTGACTGAAGTTGGTGGGGGCAGTTTCTCGATCACATCCACTTTTGCTTTGTCGACTTCAATTCCCTTAGATGAGATTTTATGGCCGAGAACTATGCCTTCATCCACCATAAAGTGATACTTCTCCCAATTTAGGACCAAGTTGGATTCCTCGCATCTTTTAAGTACTTTCTCCAAATTGCCTAGGCAATTGTCGAAATCATCTCCAAATACTGAGAAATCGTCCATGAAGATTTCCATGAAATCTTCTACCATGTCGGAGAAAATTGCCATCATGCATCGTTGGAAGGTTCCCGAGGCATTGCATTATCCGAATGGCGTCCTTCGAAAGGATAAGTGTCATATGGGCATGTAAAGGTGGTCTTTTCTTGGTCTTCTGGTGCTATGGCAATTTGGTTATAACCTGAATAACCATCAAGAAAACAATAGAAGGGTTTACCTGCAAGATGGTCAAGCATTTGATCAATAAAGGGTAACGGAAAGTGATCTTTCCTAGTAGCTCTATTCAACTTACGGTAATCCATGCAAACCCTCCAACCGGTCACATTCCTACTTGGGATTAGTTCATTGTTTTCATTACTTACCATAGTTATACCTCCCTTTTTTCGGTACACATTGTACCCGACTTACCCATGTCCTGTCAGAGATAGGATAGATAATATTGGCATCAAGCCATTTTATGATTTCTTTCCTTACAACCTCTTTCATGACTCGGTTAAGCCTCCTTTGCGCCTCAATGGATGGTTTATGACCATCCTCCCAAAGGATTTTGTGCATACAAATCGCTAGGCTAATTCCCTTCAAATCGGTAATTGTCCATCCTATTGCCTTTTTATTCAGTTTTAGCGTGTCGATCAATCTTTGCTCCTGTTCAAGCTACAACTTAGAAGAGATGATTACGAGCAATATGTTATTGGTTCCCAAATAAACATATTTCAATTTCTCTGGCGGTGGTTTCAATTCAAGAACATGAGGTTGCTCGATATAAGGTTTTTCAATTCTTCTTTCCTCCCCTGAGTACTCTAGTGGTTCAAAATACTTACCTGGACGACTTGCTATCCAATTGGCTTCATCTTGTTCATTGTCGTCTGGTCCTTCATGCTCTTCGGGGTTAAGGTAATTGTCAAAGCAATTGCCGAGGTAATTGTCACAGCAATTGTCGAGGCATTTGTCAAGTCATTCTTTCTCCACATCAAGATCAAACTCGGTTATGGCAGGGATAACTTGGCACTCTTATGAGTCATTGGCTTGCTTAAGGGTGTGGAAACATTCAACTTGATTTGCTGATCATTTACCCTCATAGTGATTTCTTCTCTCTCAACGCCAATCAAGGTCCTTCTCGTAGCTAGGAATGGCCTCCCAAGGATAATAGGTGCGAACTCATCTGCTTCACAATCCAAAACAATGAAGTCAGTAGGGAAAATAAATTTACCAAATCTTACTAGGATATCCTCAATTTTCCCTCTAGATGAACATAAGATCTATCAGCAAGTTGTAGCATCACTGTAGTAGGTCTCGCCTTCCATATTCCCAATCGTTGGAAGACTGATTTCGGCATAAGGTTTATGCTTGCTCCTAGATCGCATAATGCCTTCCCGACATAATTATTCCCTATCACACATGGTATGGTAAAACTGTCGGGATCTTTAAGCTTAGGTGTCATTCGGTTGTGCATCATGGCCATGCATCCTTCCGTTACAGCAACGGTTTCAAATTCTCCTATTCTTGTTCTTTTAGAGACAACGTTTTTACAAAATTTGGCATAGTTCGGCATTTGCTCGATTACTTCTACCAAAGGCAAGTTTATGTGGACTTGCTTCAAGATGTCGAGGAACTTTCTGAATTGGTATTCTTGTTTCTGCCGTTTCAACCTCCGTGGGAACGGTGGTGAAAGTTGAATGTCACCAATCCGTTCCTTGAATGGGAATTTGATTTGAGGCATTGAATCAGGACTTTCAGAAGCCTTCTTGTTTTCTACGGTATCGTTGTCGGGCATTGCTGACGCAATCGACTCCTTTTATTTTTTCTCCCCTGTTTCATGAGCTCGAGATTCCTTGAGTTGTTTACCACTTCATGTGGTGATTGCCTTGCATTGCTCATGATTTGCTCCCCTTGCGACCTCAGTATCGCTAGGTAAACCACCCATCGGTCTAGAATTTAGAATCTAAGCGAATTGGCCAACTTGAGTTTCCAATGATTTCAAGGTTGCTTCGTGGTTCTGCATTCTCATCTCAGTCTTGTCAATAAAAGCATCAGTTTTTTTATGAATTTATCAGTGTTAGCCATATATGCACCAATTTGTGACATAAAACCATTTAGACAGTTTTGCAAAGAACTGGACGGTATTGATTGTTGTTGCGGCATCGATTGTTGTGGCATCAGTTGTTGCGGCATCAATTGCCGAGGCATGTTCTGTTGGAATCCCAATGTTGGAGCATTCTGATTGTTCTGAATGAGGGCATTGTTGGGATTCCTCCATGAGAAATTTGGATGTTTCTTCCAAGCCGAATTGAAATTGTTGGACATCACATTGTTGTATCGGTTGTAGTTTCCAACATAAAAACTGGACTCTGGGTTCCGTGGACACTGAGAAGAATCATGGTTACCATTACATAAATCACAAAAAGAACCTACTACCTTGATCTCCTGTGTGTTTCTTGGTCGTTGCATGTTCTTAACCAAATTGGTTAAGGTAGCTGTTGAGTGAATAAATGTTCTATATTTTAATCCTCATTTATCCATATTATTGAAGCACTCAGGCATGTTTAGTTGCATTTTAGGATAGAATTTGCATAAACATCACAAATGGATAATTTTGCACAGAAGCTGCTGATTTCGGTCAATTCTTGCAGATAACTGTCGTGGCAGAATCCAGGGCAGCAGGGGAATAGAAGATAACTGTCGTGGCAGAATCCAGGGCAGCAGAGGAATAGAAGAAAACTATCGTGCCAGAATCCAGGGAAGCAGAGGAACAAAAGATAACTGTCGTGGCAGAATCCAGGGCAGTAGAGGAATAGAAGATAATTGTCGTGGCAGAATCCAGGGAAGCAAAAGAACAAAAGATAACTGCAGAGCAGAAGTGAAGGGTTGAAGAAAATTGCCTCATACATCATTGTCGTGACAGAAGTGGCGACAGTGTTGAAGAAAACTGCCTTATAACTCGTTGTCATGACATATGCCGTGACAGAGGTGGCGACAGTGAAGAAGATGAGATGGAAAATGCGAAGTGGAGTTCGACTGATAGAGGATTTCAAGCGTAATTTTTAGAGACCACTCACATAATTTTTGGAGCCCAGAAGCACAAGGAAGACCTTGCCCAAAGTTTGAGGAGAAAGTCAAAGCAAGAAAATAGGGCGAACTAAAGGACGTTTATTTAGAGATTTAGTCTTTAATGATTTGTACTTTAATTCAAACTAGTATTCTTGCCCATTAAGAAAACACTTACCCAAGGCTTATATATATGCTTGTAATTCGACCTAGAGGAGGGGAACCTAGCTCCTAGCTGTCTTCCATCACAAACCCTAGTTTTTCCCCTTCTCTATAATGTTCTAAACTTCCCCCAGGGCTAAGGGTTGATCGTGTAAAGTAGTTGTAAGGGTTAAACTGTTTCTTAGGATTTTCTGTTCAATTCAATAAAACTTCAAGTTTATTTACTCTGGTTTTCATATCTCATTAGAGTATCGGGAGAGCATTGTGAGGTTATCCATTTGCTTAATATCAGGAGAGTTAAGTATACGAAGGGACTAAATACGAGTTTTCCAGTTTATGGTTAAACTATCTTGGCCTAGGGATAGGTACAAGGTTAAGTAGCTAAAGAAGAATCCACAAACATCGGTGTTCATTCTTTGATTCACGCCGGGAGGTATCATCCAAGACGTGTTCATTGACAAAACTTGGACCTAGGGATATGACGAGTCACAACAGGGATTCTTGCTGAACTTTAAGTACAGAGTTGTTGTTCGCTACCGCGACATTAACAGACCTCTGCCGCGACAGGCTCGACGACAGACACAACATAAGACCTTTGAACAATGCAACACCTGCACTACTGAGCAAATCAATACCAACCTATTTTCTCAATCTGAATTCATCGTTTACTTTAGTTTATATTCAAGAATTTTCACAACTCTTTATTAAATTTATCTTTTCCCTTGTGCAGGAAAATTAATTATGAAGTTGTCCCAATCCCTGTCGAGACGATATCTTTTATACTATAACTTGACACGGGTGTACACTTGTGCTCCAATTTAATAGGACTCTTTTACACGCATCAGAAGCCAATTACGAGAGAATCGAATCTGATGACTCAAGCTCGTTTATTGTAGCATAGCATCTAACTCCTCCTCTTCTGGTAGTTGGGAACTGATAATCATTTTTAGCAAGCATGTTCAAAATCTCCATTGCTTCTTCTGGTGGCTCGTCTAGGAGTATGCCATTTGCCAAGGCATCTAGCATCATCATTGTCGGTGTCTTTACCATGCTGTAAAACATCGTCACTTGTTTCTATACAGGGAATCCGTGTAGGGGACACTTGTGTAACAGTTCTCTATATCGCTCCCAAGCCACGTACATGGATTCATCATCTGCCTGTTGAAAAGAAGTGATTTCGTTACGTAACTTATCAGTCATATTTTTAGGATTAAATCGAGCAAGGAAATCACGACATAAATCAGTCCAAGATCCTATTGATCCGGATGGAATACTATTCAACCATGTTTTCGCACTATCCCTCGGTGAATAGGGGAACAATTTTAGCCTCAGAATATCCTCATGGACTTCTTGTAGTTTGAATTAATTGCAAATCTCCATGAAAGATTTGAGATGTTGTCTAGCATATTCAGTTGTCGATCCGCCAAATTGACCAATTGTGTTGATCGTATTGAACATTACTAGCTTTAATTTGAAGTGGGCAGCTTCGATTTCAGGTGTGACAACTCGTGGGTTCGGGCCATTGAGATCCTCCTCTAAATAGTCTCGAACAGTTTGATTCCTTGCTTGAGCAAGTTGAGCTAGCAGATTCACTCCATCTTCTACCGCATCAATCTGATTGTCGTTGGCATTATTAGGGCCGACTTGATCTCCCATTGTTGCTCTGAGTTTTTGTCTGAGTCTACGGTAGGTATGTTGAATCTCTAGGTCAAGGGGATATTCTAGAGCTGTTGGATTTGCTCTGGTCATACACCAATGCAAAACCAAAATTTTTTAACCCTTTAGAAAATGAATAATAAAAAGTAAAAATAAAAGTGCAAGAAAATAAAAACAAAGTCATTATTGCCAATCCCTGGCAACGACGCCAAAAAATTGTTGCGTGATTTGAGTGCTTCGCAATTTGTGCAAGTATACACGTCGCAAGTTATAGTATAGAAAGATATCGTCTCCACAGGGATTGGTGCCACTTTAAGAATCTATCGTTTTGCATTGAAATGTAAAAAAAACACAAGTAATAATTTTGGGTTGGATAATCGACTAAACTAAAATAAACGAGTAAACTAAAGAAACATGTTGACAGAATGAGAGAATATGCCAGATTATATTACGTCGTAGTGTGGAATCCGAATGGAACAGTCTCAGTTGTGCATGCAAGAGGACACTTGATTGCCTCAGCAATGGGCAGAATGATAGCCGCGGAAATGGGGAATACGATTGCCTATGCAATGCACAAAGCGACTGTTTGGGCAATTGGTAGGGCGTTTGCCAGGGCAAAGAATTAGGCTACTGCTCGGGCAATTGAGTGACAACCTTCAAGGTTCGGCAACGCGTTCTTCAATGGTTTCTTCTTATCCCTAAGTCAAAACTCTATCAATGTGCAAGCCTTGATAATACCTCCCAGTGTGAACCAAGGGTGAACATTAACCGATCTTACGCCTCTCTTAGCCGTTGAAATTCGTACTTATTCCTAAGCCGAATTAGTCTTCACCAATTTGGGAAAAAACCATACTTATTCGTTTCTTAAATCTAACTCTCTTGATATTAGATAAATGGATGCAATCACAATTTCCTCTCCCGATTCAATTGCAAGTAAAGATAAACACCAAGAATAAGCAAACCTTGAACTTAAATTGCATAACAAAAACCTAAACAAGATCCAAACATTTTCTCACAACTACTAAACAAATAACCCTAGCTTAAGATAGTTTAGTTAATAGTTGGGACTAGGAACAACACAAGATAATTTCCCAACAAGAACATCAACCGGAAAACAAGGAAAACTAGAAGAACTCAAGCAGCCTTGATCTTCAATTTCCTTGCCGATTTTTCTCCCCAATTCGACTCTACTCTTCTTGAATGCACATTTTGTTCTTTTATAGGAGATTGGTAGGTTATACTCCTTGCGGAGGAAGTTTAGTTGGAATTAAATGCTATAAAATAAAAGAAATTAATTCCTTTTTATTTTATTACTTTATTCCTCCTATAACTCCTCTTATCTTCTTGGAATTTAATCTCCTTTAATCAACTCAAGGGACTTTGACTTCTTCTAGGAATTCTTGTGACTTTCAACTTGTAAAAAAGGATTGAATCCTTGTTGAAATCGGCATCTCTTGGTTGTGAAGAGTAGCAGCCTCTTTATGTTGAAATCGGAAACTTCTTCTTGACTTAAATCAGCACCATTATTCTTTCCTTCATTGCAGTGGCAATACTTGCCCGTGCAATTAACCTGAACACATCGAGACATATACCAGAGCCACCAAATAAGCAATTAAAGATAATCAAGCATGGAAGGAAGAAAACAATGCAATTATGCATGAATGACTAAAAGTATAACTAATATGTGCCTAAGTCTAACAATATATGAGATGAAAAGGGGTCGAAATCCAGTACTTTTACACACCTAACACATTCCTTCCCTCGTATTGTGCATACATCCTCGTAGGTCCACCACCCTCAGGTTGAACGGCTATGGTATGAGCAACAATCCTCTGGTCTTCCTTCCTACGCTAGAAATTAACTCGACCGCGACCACGTCCTCTCTATGGCGCAACTACAGGCGCAAGAGCCTATCCATACTTAGCCTACTTCAGACAATCATGCGTCGTACATAACGCCCACACTTGGGTGCTCGAACATAGGTATTCTGACCATGTTGTCCATGCCCAGCATTACCTCCACCTCTTCTCTGATCAGGGCAATATCTTCTATCACGGTTCTTCTTGTAACGATCTCTTCCAATATCCGATTCAGCGGCCCTCTTCCCAGAGCTAGAACTCCCCGAACGTGAAGACAAACCCAGATTTATCTTTATATCCTTAGCTCGGGTAACCAAAAATTTAAATCAATATAATATGAAGCTAGCATGTAAGTCTTCACTTCCTTGATCAGCCCATATCGCAAACGATCACATCGCTGACGATCATCGAGAACCAGTTCAAGTGCATACTAGCTCAACCGAACGAACTGGACCTCATATTTCGCTACAGTCATATTACCCTAAACCAATGCATTGAACTCACTCATATGTTCATCCTAATATCGGGAACCCAAATACTAATGTTAAGTGCGCAAAAGTCCAATATTTATGCCCTAGTTTAGCTCAATTATTGTTGTTTTTAAGCTTTGTTTAGTTGCAATTAATAGGTAAACATACACAAAACTGCATAGATTAGATATTCTGCCTTGTTCCATGCACTTAATTGTTTTTATCTAAAAGATACTTGATACAAGGGTGTTGTTGAAGAAAACAACATTACTCGTTCTTTCGTGAATCTAGGATAATAGTAAGTATTTCTCTGCAATAGAAACAAACATGATGTTGAAGTTAGATATTTAAAATAGTGAAAATGAAAGAAAAATTCAAAATTGGGAGAGAAGAAAGTTGCTGAAATTTAAGGAAAAGATAACTCAAAAGTGCATACCTATGTGATAATGCATCAGCAACAACATTATCTTTCCCCTTTTTGTATCGAATGACATAAGGAAAAGATTCTAAGAATTCAACCTATTTAGCATGTCGTTTATTTAATTTATGCTGACCTATGATATATCGCAAAGCCTCGTGGTCAGTGTGGATCACAAACTCCTTAGGCAACAAGTAATGATACCACGTCTCCAATGCCCGGATCAGTGCATACATCTCTTTATCATAAACTGGATAGTTCAAGGTGACACCACTCAGTTTCTCGCTAAAATAAGCAACGAGCCTCTTTTCTTGCATTAAAACAGCACTTATACCAATTCCAGAAGCATCACATTCAATTTCAAACGTTTTATCAAAATCAGGTAATGCTAACACAGGTGCTCGAGTCAAACAATCTTTAATTTTCAAAAAGGCATCTTCTTGTTCCTTACCCCAAAAGAAGCTAGAATTCTTCTTAATAATACCAGTTAAGGGGTCGGTAATAGAACTGAAGTTAGGAACAAACCGTCGATAAAAACTCGCTAAACCATGAAACGATCTAACCTGAGTAATCGATGTCGGTTGTGGCCATTCCTGAATTGCCTTTATCTTCTCAGGATCAACTTCAACTCCCTGAGAACTAACAATGTAGCCAAGAAATGTGAGTTTGTCAGTACAAAATACACACTTCTCTATGTTACCAAACAATCTTTCTTCTCGCAAAACCTGCAAAACAGCTCGCAAATGTTCTACGTGATGCTGTAAAGACTTGCTATAAACCAATATATCATCAAAGTATACAACACAGAATTTACCAATGAAAGATCGCAGAACATGGTTCATCAATCGCATAAAAGTACTAGGTGCGTTAGTTAATCCAAATGGAATCGCTGACCATTCATACAAACCTAGCTTCGTCTTGAAGGCTGTCCTCCACTCATCGCCTTCTCTCATGCGAATTTGATGATAACCACTTCTCAAATCAATTTTTGAGAAGATGACGGCTCCGCAAAGCTCTTCCAACATGTCATCAAGTCTCGGAATGGGATGACGATACTTAATTGTAATCTGATTCACAGCTCTACAATCTACGCACATCCTCCAAGATCCATCTTTCTTTGGCACTAACAGCACCAGAACAACACACGGACTCAAACTTTCTCGAATGTAACCCTTGCCCATCAACTCTCTAACTTGCCTTTGTAGCTCTTCCGTTTCTTCAGGGTTAGTTCGATAAGCTGGTCGGTTTGGAATAGTAGCACATGGAATGAAATCAATATGGTGCTCAATGCAGTAAGAGGTGGCAATCCCTTCAGTGTTTCTTCCGGAAACACGTCCTCAAATTCCTGCAAAAGGGACACAATCGATGCAGGCAAATCAATAGGAAACTCAACCAATAAACAATAATCTTTAAACATTAAAATAAACAAAGATTGGTGAGAGGAAAGACATTTCATGATTTCTCGACTGCTTGCATAAACGTTCATCTTTTTCTTCTTCTTTGCAGCTTCCTTACTCTTTTTCAAGCTTGTTTGATCTTCATTTAGTTGACTCGGTGTCAAAAGAGCCAAAGTAATCTTCTTACATGCATGCATAAAAGAGTATCGGTTTGTAAAACCATCATGCATCACCTTCTTGTCATACTGCCAAGGGCGTCCCAAAAGAAGGTGAGTAGCATCCATCGTCACAACATCACAAAGGACCTCGTCCTTGTAGTTTTCAATTGAAAACGGTACAACAACTTGTCTCGTCACTTTAAGTTCTCCACCGTCATTCAACCACTGCAATTTGTACGGATGTGGATGCTTCGTCGTCTTTAGACCTAGCCTGTCAACCATCACTGAACTAGCAACATTAGTACAACTACCGCTATCAATAATCACAACACATACCTTGTCTTGCACCTTGCATCGTGTGTGAAAGATATTCTCACGTTGTAGATCATTCGGTACCTGTTGCACATTTAGACTTCGCTTAATAACCATTAATTCCATCACTTTACCAGTTTCAGGAACCTCTAGGCCAGTCTCGCCTTCCTCCTCATTAGGGATATCATGCACTTCCTCCTCGGAATCTGATTCAATCTCTTCATCATCTCGCATTAGCATAACCATCCGGTTAGGACATTGACTAGCAACATGTCCTCTTCCAAGGCACTTGAAACACTGGATATCTTGCGATCGTTCTTTTACCACCACTTACTGTTTGCCACACCCATTATCAGCAACATGAGGCTTTGGTGTGCTGGATTCGCCTTGCTCTTGAATCCGAAGTGGCGTTTGAGGTGCTTGTTTCCTGCAATGTAGATAAGGCATGTGATGGAATTTGTGGGCGGCAATGGATATTGAGCACATGCAAAATGTGCTTTGATGTTTGAAATTCAAAGTGTAAACTACTTGTCTTCATCCATTTGTGCAGCTCATTGTGAGAAAGAATCAAATGACTCTCGGTTGCATGTGCTACCCTTTGTGAGACCCACATGCATGGTTCGGCTGATTCCTAAAGCATGAACATACGTATAAGTGGGCTGCACACATATATAAAAAAGGGTAATCTTCACGGATGGTCACTTTTGTTTTGGGTTTGTTTTATTATGGTCACCCGAATTCAAAAAAGATTATTTTGGCCACTTATATTCGAAACCGTTTCTGTTTTGGTCACTGGACCGTTAACCCTCCGTTAATTAAAAATAAAAATTTATAATTTGACCCCCAAACTTTCAAAACTTCATTTTTTTTCTTTTCTAACCAACTTATGATACACAAAATCCAATCTTTATGGGACTACATCATCCCTAGTTTGTTACTACTAATTGTCAGAATCTGCAACTTTAACTGATAGAAACGAGAAACCAACTGCACCTGTTTTTTGCATTTTGATAAAAAAAAAGCCCCACCTGATGACTCGTTTAACATTCGCAGCCCGTAGATCTCTGTGGTCGTCCGCCGGTAGCAACATCGATGGTTTCGGGAAGGTAGCTTTGATCATAATAGAAAACAAACATTGAAACACAAACAATTAGCAAAGACTCTGGTAGTGTTGTCTTTTTTGTATATTCGTGAGGCTTTATACAAATCATCAAATAGAATCACATGCGTACAAACACACACATGGAAATTATATATAAAGCATCTTGAAACAATTCGTTATATAGACAGACAAACATAAGGGATAGAGCAAATATCACGAGGAATTCATTCTGCCCATTAGATGAAGAAAAACGCCTATTTCCAGCAGATAAACGATAAAGGGGTCAATTAGTTTATTAAACTTTGACAAGATCCCATGATCCGCCTGATAAACAATACTGAAATAATCTCATGCAAATAAATCCAAACTCTCCAAGAAAGAACTCTAACAACCAAGCAGTTCAAAAACAGAATTATGTTACTCCAATATCAATGTCAAATTGTCACACATAGGACCCATCATCGTTCATATCCAATGCACTGAAGTGCCACTCATATTATGGCTAATGGCCCCCAAACAAAACCATTTAGCCAACGGGCCAATAGTGGTGTGAGGATAGGACATCGTTCAAGATGAACCCACAAAATATGTTCCTAACAAATGTCTTAATCTGAAGAGCATTCAATTGCAATTGAAGTAAGCTTCTCCATCATAGAAGGTCAGATTCATCTCCTAGTGTCAAATTACCCTCTGTTAAGTGCTGCTTTAATACTTTATTATATTTCTTTGAAGATAGATGCATCAGTGTAAACATTTTATAAGGCTACGTGTTTCTTTTGAGAAAGCATGGACTTATGCAAAATACTTACATTTCTTCTTCAGGTTCATTCTTGAGAGCATTTTTGGCTATGCACTCAAATGCAGCATCAACATTGAATCCTTCTTTTGTAGAGGTCTCAAAGTACGGAATATTTCCCTTTGAAGCACACCATGTCTTCCCCAAACTTTCAAAAATGAAATGATGCAAGGCTGGTAGAGAATATTCTTGGATAATTTCATATAATCACCCTATTAACATTTGAGTTTGGCAAAAAGCTACCTGGAAGCTCCCATGGTTAGCTGGGTGGTAGTAGTTAAAAGGTCCAGGTAATTGTGGCTGCAATAAATAAAAGAAAGATGGAACTCCCTGCAATAAATAAGTGGCGTTTGCGGTGCTTGTTTCCTGGAATTGTTAGGAGTATATAATGGATTTGAAAAAGATTTAAAGGAAGGGTTACCTCGATTTGAAAACTTCCTGCGCTGCTGTCGTTCAATCTTTATTGCCATCTGTACCATGTCATCAACCTCGATATAATGTTGTAACTCAACAGCGTTGGCAATCTCGATGTTCAACCCTGCTAGAAAACGTGCCAGGGTAGCTTCTCGATCTTCCTCGATATTCGTACGCATCATAGCCATTTCCATATCCTTGAAATAATCCCCAACGCTCCTATTTCCCTGTTTCAAATTTTGCAACTTTTGAAACAAATCAAGATGATAGTGAATAGGAATAAATCTTTTACGCATTAGTCGCTTCATCTCGATCCATGTTGCAACTGGGTCATCACCAGTACGTCTACAGCTAAGCAGTAACTGTTCCCACCATATCAAGGCATAATCAACAAACTCTGCTGCCGCTAATCGAACCTTCTTCTGTTCCAAGTAATTATAACACTCGAAAATGTGCTCCACTTTGCTTTCCCAAGCCAAGTATGCATCAGGATCTGAGCGTCCCTGAAAAGAAGGAATAGCAACCTTAATGTTAGTCAAATTATCGTCTACTTGTTGCACACGTCCTTGTCTAGAAATATGTTGCCTCGGTGACCGTTCGTCTTCATTTTCGTTCAATACATCATTAACAGAGTTGGATCCTACGTCAAACCTATCCATCCTCGATTGTAATGGCTCTAAGGCGGTAGCCACTACTCGTTGCATCATTCTCTCTAAGGCTTGCATTTGAGGAATCGATGGATCCTAGTCAACCGTGTGATCATCGGAACATGCCATAATTAACAACAAAAACAAACAAAAGAAAACAATAATATAGGTTAGTAAAATAAACAAAAAAAGGACCTCACAGCCCACACAATCAAAGTCTCATAGATGTCACTCCAAAGAACAGTGCACTCAAAAATTAACACTCAGCGCTCGTGTTTCACTCGGGAGAAAACTTGAATGGCTCTTTTTGTCTCCCCTTCTGATCTCACATGCTCAGTTTGCCTTTTCCCTCAATATCTTGTACTTAGTTCTTTAAAGGAACTAATTCCGACGTTTCAGATTATGCAAGTGTTGTCAAATTGCAAGGAAAACAACGGGTGATGGGAAAATATTGTTAGAACAAAGATAAGAGTTAGGAATTTAAAGAAACAACAATGAATGTTTGAGAAATTGGGGCTGAAAAGAAAACAACAATGAAATGAAAGAAAATATGTTAAAAGAACAAGAATTTAGCAACTTACGCGTTAGAAATGCTTACCACCATCCTATCTCCGGAAAAAAACAAGAAAAGTTGATTTCAGGTGATTACAAAGCATTTCAAGGTAAGATAACACATCCTTCAACATATCAAACATTTCAACACTGTTATTTTTCATTCTACACAATTCAACACTTTTTTTCTTCTTATTTTTTTGAATTTCCGAAATTGTTTTTTTTAATTCAATTTTTTTTTTACTTTTTTGGTGGTCAAACGTTGACTTTGACTTCTGGAATTTCCAGAATTTCGAAACTGAATTTTTTTTATATCTTTTGTTGTTTTTTATATATGTAGTACAGAAAACGCTAAAATCCAACATGGCTCTAATATCATATGATACAAGGGTGTTGTTGAAGATAACAACATTCCTCGTTCATTCGCGGATCTAGGATAATAGCAAGTATTTCTCTACAATAGAAACAAACATGATGTTGAAGTTAGATATTTAAAATAGACAAAATGAAAGAAAAATTCAGAATTGGGAGAGAAGAAAGTTGCTGAAATTTAAGGATAGTTTGAACATTGAAGATGAAGTTCTTCAAGCATTCAACAATGACAGCAACACTCTTAGGACTTGACATGATGAACTCGAAAGAACCTGCATAATATGTTATGCAAAACCAATCGAATCTGTTCTTCGTAGTCGGAAAAGGTGAACAAACTCCAAGGAAGAATTCGAATAATCTGTTGAACGAACCCGAACCTTATCTTGAATTTGTTCGAATACGGACTTAGGCCCTTCAATTATCGAACAATTGAGAACCCGAAGTATCAAAGAAAAAGTTCTAAAAAGAACTAAAATTGAGATAAATTCTCACAAATATTATTAAATTCATCAAGTATCTAACCTTTTACAAAGTATGTCTCGGCCAAATAAATAATACAATTACAAAGGGGTAGTTTGCTGAGTTCAAATATGTGAAAATGGGCGGCATTTGGGATAAATCACATTTAACATGTGATAGAAACCAAATGTGAATTTTCAAACATTTGTTCTCATCTTTGCCGCACATGTTAGTTTATGAAATTTAAATTCCATTTGCTGCAATGTAGATAAGGCATGTGATGGAATTTGTGGGCGACAATGGATATTGAGCACATGCAAAATGTGCTTTGCTGTTTGAAATTCAAAGTGTAAACTACTCGTCTTCATCCATTTGTGCAGCTCATTGTGAGAAAGAATCAAATGACTCTTGGTTGCATGTGCTACCCTTTGTGAGACCCACGTGCATGGTTCGACTGATTCCTAAAGCATGAACATACGTATAAGTGGGCTGCACACATATATAAAAAAAACATTATTAGAAATTACATGCATTCATTACCAATATTTCACGCACACACATATAGAAACAAACATTATTCCAAACATATGTAAATATGCCTAATAAGTAATATAACCTAAACATGTCACATATCAATACGCAACACATTAAAAGGCTTACTATCTAAGGCACATACATTATCAAATGATTCTGAAATGTTAGCACAAGTAAGGAAAAGAGCTTCCCCGAAATGTTGCGCCCGAGATCGCGTAATTGGTCCTAACGGTAAGACCTCCAGATCAGCATCAAGCGCTGGTGAATATGTGCTCACACCAATACTGCTCAGGCGTGTTTTCTAACTGTGAGCAGGTACCCTCACCCAAGCAGATGTCGCCGAGGCAGCAGAGAGGGCGGCAGAGGAGAAGCAGGAAACTAATTGAGAAAGCTGATAGACCATCTGGAGAGCTGATTAAGGAAAAGAAGACCAGAATGACGAGTTGTGCCAACCCCTGCACACTAGACCACACTTCTGCTGAGGTAGTCAATAGAGTGCCGCCGAGGCAGCAACTCAAGGAAGAGTGGGAAAATGCAAAATGGTATGTGACTAAAAGAGCTCATCAAGCCTGATTTTTAGAGACCACTTGCACGTGCATTGGAGCCCACCAGACAAAGAAAAGAAAATGTTAAATTCAAGTTGGAAAAATTCAAACGTGTATCTAGGAAGATTTAATGATCTTTTAATGAGTTGTAATTATATTCTAACTAGTATTCCTACCCTAAACCAACCTAGACCTAGGCTCCTCCGCTATATATATGTAATCGACTTAAAGGAGAGAAAACAATTGAGATTTGAGAGAAACTCCTTCTTGTCTAAACTTTAGTGCCGTCCAAATCCACCATGTTCTAAACCTTACCTTGGGCTAAGAGTTTGCTTGTATTCTTTTAGGATTTCAGTTTTGCAATAAAATTCAAGGTTTGTTTACTCTTGGTTCTTCATTGTTGCAATCTTTATCGGGAGAGAAGAGGGCCACAATCTATTTGTTCAATATCGGGAGAGTTGAACTCACGAAACGAGTAAACATGGTTTTATCCAACCATAGGGTAAAGCTACTTCGGCTTAGGGATAAGTTAAGAAGTTTAGCGACTAAAAGAGGATCCACAATCAGTTGGTATTTGCCTTTAGATTCACGCCAGGAGGTATCATCCAAGACGTGTTCACCAATAGTACTTCAAGCTTCGGGAGAAGAGTGATTCATAGAAGGGAGCCTTGCCGAAACTTGGATAATCGCTTAACTGCCCAGGCGATCTCACGCATCTCTGCCGAGGCGGGCGCCTGTCGAGGCATACTTGTGGGCGGTGGCTGAAGTTGCTATGTTGATCAAGCAAAACTGTGCTGAGACAATACATTCAATCTACATACTACGAAACATCCAATACCAGCCCATTCTCTCACTTTGATATCTCAATTTATTTTATTTGCTTTAGTTTAACTTTAATCAAACCAACTCCTAATATTTTTTTTTTTACTTTTATTTGTGCAAAAAGGTGAATTCCAAAGCTTGTCACAATCCCTGTGGAGACGATATCTTAAATACTATAACTTGGCACCGTGTATACTTGCACGCTAATTGTGCATCACTTTTGCACGCAATAAGTTTTTGGCGCAGTTTTCAGGGATTGGCGTACAACTTTTTTTATTTTTCTGCACTTTTTATTTTCTGTTTAACCTCCCTGATTTTCTTTGGTTTATGACCAGAGCCAACCAGAAATCACACTTGCGAAAAAATGATCTAGAGCCTGAACGTACTGCACGTAGATTAAGACAAGTAAACAAAGAACCTGTGGTTGATCCGGTAGATGATCAAAACTTACCCCCACCGCCCCCAGACAACAATGTCGCGGCGGGCAATGGCAGGCAACCTCCTGCCGCTCGGCGGATTGTTCGTGACTACCAGGAGGAGGACCTCAGACGGCTAAACTCTGGCGTGATCGATCCAGAAATAGAAGCGGACCACTTCGAGCTAAAACCTGTCATGTTCAACATGTTGAATACACTCGGACAATTTGGATGATCCGCCACTGAAGATCCCCGCCAGCACATGAAATCCTTCTTGGACATCTGCAAGTCATTCAAAATCCTGGGAGTTACCTGGCGTGCCACATCTCAAAGTATTTCCCTATTCACTAAGGGATAAGGCAAAGACTTGGTTCAACAGCTTACCATCAGAATCCATCGACCTATCTATCTTATATATACATAAAATAATGTAAAAATTTCAAATAATGTAAAAAAAATATCACACGATGCATGTAGAAAAGGCTGGTGCATCCTGGTCGAAAAGCACCTCCTCATGTAGAAATGGTGAGGTCCCCCTGCCAGCCCGCTCTGCATGGCCCATGCATGCCACCCTGCACGCTGCCAAGCTGTCAAGCCTGCTCGTTGCCACCTTGCTCGCTGCCAAGCCGCGCCAAATTGCTGCCAGAAGAGACCTCGCCGTTTGCACCTATGAGGTCCAAGGACGCCATGTGCAAATGGCGAGTTACTGTAGAAACTGGCATATTTCCCTGAATAATTTTTAAACCACCTTATTTCCCTAAAAAATTCTTGGCCTATATGGCCAATTTTACCTATATATAGGTACTATTGTTATTATTATCATTAATGCTCCTATTATTATTACTATTACCATTATTATCATACTTACATTAGTATTACTATTACTCATTAATAGATTATTATTATATTATCTCTCTTAATATTATTATATTATCTCTCTTACTATTATTGTCCTTAGTATGAATATATATACGTGTAACGCATTGCATGAAATTAAGTGATGTGTGCATATAGTGTGTAAGTGTGTGCATGCATATTGTTTTATTATCATATTCCTTTAGTAATTTTGTTACTTATTATTATTATTATTATTATTATAATTATTATTATTATTATTATTATTATTATTATTATTATTATTATGTTAAGGAAAATAAAACATTGATGTAAATAAAAAATAACAGCCCAAATATATATATACAAATCCATTTACAAAATCGAAAATAATGCAATACATATTGCCCGATTAAGAGCCCAAATGACCCTTAGCCCATTACACCAAAAAAACCCTAACTGATGTTGGTTTGTGCGCAGCCGCATGCATCTCGGTTGTTGGATCGTGCCCCATCCAAAGGCCCATATTGCTTCAGATCGCACCGGATCAAGGAAACCGTAGAGAGTTGCCTATGGTCTCACGTCGCATGCATCTCGGCCGTTGGATCGTGCCTCATCCAGTGGCCCATATTGCTCCAAATCGCAAACCCTAGGGGAGGGGTCTCTTCAACCTCGCGATGCGCCCATTGTAAGCCGTCGGATCGAAGCTGCATCGAATGGCTCAAATCACGCATGCTCCAACATGCAACACCTCGGCTCCCCTCACGCGCGCGTAAAGGAGACGCATCTAACCGTTCTGTCCTCGATACACGCCCACGCTCCTGGTGAACGGGGTCATTCCCTCTCCTGTCGCCATCAACTTCCCGTTCAAGCTCGGCAGCCAATATTCGGGCAAAAAAAAAACAGAAGGGTCAGAAAGCTTAGAATAGAAAAAGGAAAAAAAAGACATAGGTAAAATCAGGCTTCGGGAACGATCGCAAGATTTCGAAAACGCAACCAATAGGATTAGGCTTCTTTTGACTTCGAATGTAAAAAACTCGGATATAAAAACCGAGAACCAAGATCATTGTAATTCCATTCGAGATTTTTCAAAAGAAAGAATTTTCAAAAGTATTTCTCATCCTTTTCCTTTGCATGCATAAAAAAAAGGAGAAGTAAATAAAAAAAAGGAGAGAGAGAGGATTACCTTCAACGTTTAGACTGTCTGTTCCTCGCCAACAAGTTGTTCGGCTTCGGTTAAGCCACGTATGGTGAGGCGGCGGATCAGTGAACGGAGTAAAAGCCTTTGTCATTTTCAAAGAAACAAAAGGGGTTTTTTTTCAGTTCAACTTAGGGTTTCAAAAAAAGAGGTATTTTATGTTTTCACTCTCGAATCAAAGAAATTTTACAAGTTTTCATGAGGTATTTTTTTAAATAAGCATGATGGTTTTCAAGAGGGGTTCGTTCGGAGGTCTACCGGTGCCGGTCATTGGCAGCCGGCGAAAGGGGTGAGGGTCTTTTAGCCGTTTCAGGGAATTATCTCTCTCTCTCGGTTTTGAGATTAAAATGGCCAAAAAGGGAAAAGATTGAAAAATGAGGGTTTTATATTGTATTTTGTTTTTTGAAATGGTTTGCTAACAATTTTCAACCTTCCGCGTTTTTGAAATCCACCCTTGGCCCTTCTATCTTTTAAAATTCTTTCTTTGGACCCTGTAGTTGTAAGCCATTTTTGATTTCGTCCCCTCTGCTATGCGAAATTTTTTGGGTATGTTAATTCTCTATCGAGGCCCTATTTTTAAAAGCTCATGTTCAATATCGTCCCTAAAGCGGTGGTAAAATCACTTAATTAGTCCTGCAGTTAATACACGTTTAAAGTTCACTGCTTTATGGTTTATATTCATTCTTGGATTTTTATGTGATTATTTTATGCATATCATAAGTTACTATTAGTTATGTATAAACATTTTATGCGATTATATTCATGTGTTATATAGTTTTTATGTTGGTATGTCTTGTGTGGTTATACATACACACGTACATAATTGTATGTTTCACCAAATCTTTTTTTTCTTTTTACATGTGTATATTACATAATTTCTACAACAATGCCCCTACATACCATTATCTAGGTCTGTTCCTTATATCATAATGTGCACACATACATATATAAATATTTATGGCATGGTTTTATCTCGGTATAGATATTCTTTCCTTTCGGTTATTTTATTTGTTTGTTTTTAGAAATCATGGTGGGTGAATCTTCGCTTTTTATTTTATGTATCATGTCCATCATTCATGCAATGTATTTTAATGAAACGTATGTCTCGTTTATGTATTCTCATAAGTTGCATCTGGAATATAAAGAGTAATGCGGCGTCTTTTTATTCGGGAACGAGCGAGGCCAGTACCAGTCGTAGTGGTGGTAGTTCGGACGTTCTTTCTCGAATATTAAGACTTTTAAAATCTACTCATTTGTATAACCAAATTTCGATACGATTTATCACTTTAAATCGCAAATTTAATATTAATTCAGTGGTAATGATCTTGGTACCAATTCTGGGCACGATGGGGGTGCTCATCCTTCCTCGCGTGTAACTGTAATCACTAATTTTGTCCGGGTTAACATCTTTTTATTTCATTTTTTAATAATGGACTTATGAGGGCTTTTTCATATCTTGTCACTATCTAAATAAAAATACCTCGTGGGCAGGGATGGCAACGGGGCGGGGCGGGGCGGGTTTTTGGCCGCCCCGAACCCGCCCCGACCTATAAGATACTATACCCGACCCCGCCCCGCCCCGAATTAAAATATTAATTTACCCGCCCCGACCCGCCCCGATACAATAACCCTTAAACCCGACCCCGCCCCGACCCGCCCCGAAAAATTAAAAAAAAATTAATCTTCGTCGACGGTAAATGTTAGATTCGACCAATCTTCCACCACAATCACAAATTATGGTTTCAAGGGACTTCAAACTTATATAAAAAAATAAAATAAAACCAATTTTAAATTATCCAAGTGTTAAAACTACATATTTAAAAGAATAAATTTGAATCATTGACCGTTAGAATCGAATATATTAAAACTTGAACAACATCTAACAAAATTTTACAAAATGTACGAACCAAAACAAAAACAAAAAATAGCTTAAAACACATAAAAATGTTTAAATATAATGATATTTTTTTATAAATATAATAAAAATATATATAAAAATATAAAAATATACCGGGGCGGGGCGGGGCGGGGAATTTCTAGCAAATACCCGAACCCGCCCCGCCCCGACTTCATGTTTTTTCCGCCCCGCCCCGCCCCGATCCCCGAAATTTTAGAAAAAATACCCGATCGGGTCGGGTCGGGGCACCTCGGGTCGGGTCGGGGCCGGGTATTTTTGCCATCCCTACTCGTGGGCTTTGTTTAGATTAAATTAATATGTATGTTATACTCTTTATAAAACCCCTAAAAATTATTATTATAAATTGTCGTATATTATTATTATTAGTAGTATTATTATATACTATATATTATTATCATTATTAGTATTAGTTATTACCTACTATTAATATTGTTATCATTATTATCTATAATTATTATTTTTATATTATCTATCGTATTATTAATTATTATTACCATTATTATTATCTACTATACTATTACTAGTATTTTATTAACACTACTATCGTATATTATTTATTATCTACTATCATATATTATGTTATTATTATTATCCTATTTATTAGTGTTATATTTAATATTATCATAATATTATTGGTTATTATCTACTATCTCTATTATCCTTACTATTAATATCATTATTACTATGTTATCATCTATATTATTATTATTATTCATATTGTTATCCATTATTATTACCTACTCTTATTATTATTACTATCTATTATAATTATTATAAGTATTATATTTATTATTATATTATAGTTATTACTATATTATCATTATAGTTATTAATACTATTATGTTCTTATTATTATTATTATTATTATTGAATTGAATCTAAAAACACAAAAATTATATATATATATATATATATATATGAACACATGCTAAATAAACAACAAAGCCCAACTACTAATAATCAAGCCCAAAGTCTTATATATTCTAAAGTCCATTACAGTACAGTAAAAACCCAAAAATAAGTACAAGGCCCGTTTGGCCCAAATAAATAAAGCCCTAATCTGCTAAGGAAAGAAACCCTAATGAGCCCTCTTTGTCTTTGCAGCCGCCCTGTCTCCACCGTCAGATCTGATCTAGATCTGACGGTCCAGATTGCCCCGGGAGATGAAGCCCTAGAGAGGCCCCTTAGCCCTAGTGCCACACTCCGCATCACCGTTGGATCGAGAACGCAATCAACGGCTGAGATTGAGCCGAAAAAGGTTCCAGAGCCCCACGCGCGGCCCCCCAGCTTCTTCACGCGCGTCGTTTCAACTCTCCACGCGTGCGTACGGTACACCGACGACCTCTTCGAGTTCCCCGAGTCCGTTCGAATCCCATCAATGGCATGCAACTGGCCACGTCTCAGCCCAGCCCTCTGGTTCCCCCTCCTCGACTCATATGCAGCAAACAAACAAATATCAGAAATGCAACAGAAATGCAGAAATCATATGCAAAAAACAGAATGGCAGAGGCAAACGGAAATTGCAGACGAATACGAACAAATCAGCAAATGATTTTCCAGCAATTACATGTAATTTAGAAAAAGGAAAAATATGTAATATCGGGGCTATAAAAACCCGAGCAAGCATTGTAATGAGGGAGAGCATTAGAGGTTTTCATATTTCCATTCGAATATTCAGATAGAAAGTTGTAATCAAAAGTCTCAAAGGAAATATAAGCAAGAAAGAAGTTTTTTTGAGGTATTGCCATCTCCCTTCATTTCATTTCAAACCGTAAAAAAACAAAAAAACAGAGAGGTAGGGCCTTTTTTTACCTTTGCGTTCTTTTACCTTCCTTTCGTTCTTCATCTCCCCTCGCCGGTGACAAACCAATCTGATCTTTTCAGAGATTACACTAGTGAATCGATGAGGGGGTTGATTTCGAAAGGGGCCGGTTTTCTCCAAAACTATTTCGGGTTTCGATTTCTAAAAAAAGGTTTTTTATGGATTTTTGGGGTTTTGGAAAAATTAAAAAATGTTTTTAGGGTTTCGGCGCACGGAATGGCAACCGGAACCCTAACGACGGCGTCAGAGAAAAGCAGGGGGCGTGAGCTCCCTGTAAGTTAGGGTTTACAAATAAAAAAAGGGTTAAAATGTTTTAAACTTAGTTTATATAAGGTTTTTTTATTTTAAAATTGGATTAATTATATTTTAAATCCTTCCGTCTCTCTGTAATCACACCGGGAGCCCTTCCGCGTTTTAAAATCCCTTCCCCGGTCCTCTCAGGTTCTTAAATGTTTGCAAATGCGTCCCTGATTTGATTTTAATCGATCTCCAAGTGGGAAAATTAATTCTTTAATCCCTGTAGGTGTCCGCGCCTTTTAATTGAGTCCCGCTTCATGTTTTAATTAGTTTTTTTGTAAATGGTTTTATTACCATTCTGGTCCCTGCCAGTTTGTTTTTTTTTTAGCATTTTACTTTTGTTACATTATACTCATATGCATTTTGTCATATTGCTTATTTTTATTTAAAGTAAATGTATGTGTTTGTTAAATGTGACATGTGTATGTTATTTATCAAATGTGTGGTCGTATGCTTTTAGTCTTGTTTAAATTATCTTGATGCATGTTTTTTGGTGACATAAGCATGTTATTAGGTAGGTGTTTCTATGCCTTTAAATTATCTTGTTTAAGCATGTATTTACGATGCGTAGTATAGTACGGTGCACACGTTTTTATATGTGTTTTTATCTGCTTTTATGACGATTCGAATATATGTGACATGCATTTTAATTGTCATTCACGTGACTCTTTAATTTTGCTCGATAATTAATTAACTTAAAATCAACCCCAAGAGAGGTATTAATTAACCTCGGTATCTGAAAACGACAGTCCTAGCTTAATGGATGTCTATCGAATATTTAGGTTAATTTTCACCGCCTCTAGGTAAGCGAAAGCATAAAAATGGAAATAACACGCATCATCCCTTATTTTCCCGCATCATGCATAAAGGTGACGTACGGGATCCGAACCCTAAACTAACACGGCAGTCATCTTTATTTGATGTCGGTTTAGTCTATGGTCCGATGTACCGTCATCCTTCTTAATTAAGTGTTTAATTAATTCCAATGCCACTATTCGATAAAGCCCGTGCTATTTAAGTCACATTTTCATTTAAGAACACTTTCATTAAATTCACTTTGGTTTTTAAATAATTTCAATCGATCAAAAGGCAACAAGTTATTTGGTACCGATTTCCAGGCGTGATGGGGGTGCTAACCCTTCCCCACACGTAACCAACTCTCGAACCCGTTTTAAACGAATCTCTGGTTTTGTGGTGCCCAGCCTACCTTAGTGGCCGGTGGCGACTCCAATTTTTTACAGTTTTCCAAAATACGAATCCCCCCTTTTTTTAAATAAAATCCTTTTCAAAAAGGAAATGATAAGGCCTCACTTAGCGGTTTTCTCGGAAAAAAACCTTATCACAGTTTGGTGACTCCGCTGGGGATGGATTTTTGTTTTACAAACAAAAAAGAAAGTTAAGCCAATAAAACACTTGTTACCTTTGATCGATAGAAAATATTTAAAATTCGAAGTGAAGCTAATAAGTTTGTCCTTTCATGAAAATATGACTTAAGTTGAACGAGCTTTGAAAATTTGTGGCATTCAAATTAATTTTCCATTTAATTCTAAAGGAGTCACCGACATGTGTTGCATCATGTCATTAAGCTCTATACCCGAGCTACCCTTTTAAGTGAAAGTGAAACGCCCATACCCACGTGAGCATCCCTCCACGGGTCGGTAATTCACTTTCGGAATCCACGCCTTTTGACACGTGAGCAGCCCTCCACGTCATTAGGTCGTGCTTTCCCTCGAGTCGAAACCAATTTGCAAGCCTGTAATGGGCCAGAATTGGGGTTCTTTTTGCCTTAGTAGGTGATAAGATAGGTTCGGGTACCCTTTATTAGAACCGAACTCATGCGTGAGAACATAAGAAGCCCACCCCGTTAGAGCCATGCGGATAACCGTAGAGTTTAGAGTGGCTAGGGTCGTCTTGTTAAATGCTTGCCTTCTTTGTATTTAATTCTCCATGTTTATCTTGTAACTAACGTGTTTTCTTTTTTGTTCTTCCCCTCTTATTTTGCATATATCAGCATTGCATAAAGAGCACGTTGAGTTGGAAATAGTCTGAAATTAAAGACTTGATTAGTGGGAAATATGGTCTGTAACAATAATGAGAAGGATCTCGACATACAAATATAGCCATAAGGAGAGCAACTACATGGTTGAGTTTCCAGGACAAGAAAGGCTTTCAAAAAAAGGGCCACCTCACATATTTGTTAGACGTTCCAGGCAAGTGACCAGTACTCCCTTGGAGTTCAACCTACATTTGTTCTACGATTGCCAGCTTTAATTTGACTACGACAGTTAGGAAAGGGAATTAGCGAGAACCACACCGAACAAGAACTAAGCTTTTCGGGGCAAAATCGGAAATTACTCGGGCATAGTGAGAACCACCACTGAGTCTCGACCTAGAACGAAAATACTTCAAGTCAGAGGGAACTCCGACCTCAGCTCCGATAAGCTTTGAAGGTTAGGCTCAGTGGGACCCTTTCAAAGAGCAAGTCAAGAGTACCAAACATCGACAGTGGATCAATCATAATTCATCGCCTATACCACTTGGGGGCAGGACCGAGGGTTGGCCTATTTGTTAGCGTGGATACGAGAGAATGCCCGATCTCTAGAGAAAGAAGAAGGGATTGAGTGAGTCTTGAAGAAAATCGTCGGCCTGGACGCCAGCTCAAGAACCACATGTAGTGGGTTTCATCCGATCGTTGTAACAAACCAAGGTTCCCATTGATGAGTTGTTTAACGAGGATATTTGCCGAACTCAGTGTTGCTCTTTGCATTCAATTATGCATTTTATTTGATTACCTTTAGCCATGTGTTTCTATGACACATTGCATTCATGAAATTAATGTTCAATGCACCTTTGCATTCAATTATACATTTTGATTGATTACTCTTAACCAGATGTTGTACATATGACACATTGCATTCACGAAATTAATGTTCAATGCACCTTTGCATTCAATTGTACATGTATGTTTGATTACCTTTAATCACCTATCCTTGTTGTACATATGACACATTGCATTCATGAAATCAATGTTCAATGCATCTGTAACACCCCAATTTTGGGCTTAGAAGTTTTGGGTCTGAACCGGACCGATCTAATTTTCGGTTCGAATATAAAAGGTGGTTTTAGGGAAAGCCTAGTTCGGGATGTATTAAAAATATGGAAAAATATCCAAAAATCCTCTTTTAATATATATAAGAGAGTGGTGAAATCAATTTTACAAAATGAGGTTTGGAAATATGACATTTCGAGTTACTGACTAAAATGTAATTTTTGAAAAGTTCGTGACTGTTTTAAAAGGATTGAAACTTTAAATCTTTAAGGAGCTAATTTACCCAAGGGAGGATTTCTCCAGATTTTTCTTGATTTTAAAAGACTCATTTAGTGTTTAGTTAATAAAAAGAAAAGAGGGAAAAGTGATATTTTAGTTTCATAACTAACTTTTACCAAAATTTTCCCATTTCATTTTCTCTCAAAATTCCCTCAGCCAAACACATTTCCACATCAACTTTCCTTTTGATTTTCACACCTAAAGAAGAGTTTTCAATCCCCAAATGATTCCTAATCATTTCTATATCAAATCCTCACCATTTGCTTAATGAATTTTCAAGGATTTTGGCTCTAAACAAGGAGAAATCCACATTTAGAGGTATGAACGTCCTTCTCCTCTAAATACTCAGTTCTTTACTGAAATTCCCAAGTTCTCAATCCTTAAATTGAGTTTTATTAAAGGTTTTAATGTTGTGATCTTGATTTTGGCTTAAAATTCAAGATTTGGATTTAATTTTGAAGAAATTCGTATTAGATGATTGGGCTCTATTTTGAGATGTCTTTTTGATGTATTTTGGATGTTTAAATGATGTGAAATGGAGGTTTGATCAATGCAATCCCGAATAGGTTGATTTTCCTAAGTTTTTACTTGTGAAAATGGTGGTTTTTGGGGTGATTTTGGTGTTCTGTTAATGCTGGAGGTATAAGGACGAGTTTGGGTTCATTTTGGATGTTAATTGATGTTTAAAAATGGTTAGAAGTGATGGATCTTGTCTGGGTTAAGTTTTGGAAGAGTTTGGAGGTGATTTCGGTTGTGTTTGGTAGCCGAAATGTTGGATTTGTGTAGAGCAGCGAGTTTAGGTGTGTTGCTGGTGATTTTAATGCATGATGATGCATTAATCCTTTGTTGTTATGTGTTTAAAACAGGGGATAATGATCCGGAAGCAATAGAGGTGGCGTTGGAGGTTTCGGATGCTTGGAAGGCTTGTCGGCTAGCTTAGTTTTGTGTATCGGTGAGTGAAGTTGGGTTTTCAGCTTTGAAACCAATGTTTGAAGGTTATGGGAGCTTAGTTTAAGTCTAAGAAACTTAACTAAGCTCAAGAGTAAGTTTTCGGGAAAACTCTTTCTCTTGAATGAACCATGAGATGGTTGGATGCATACATTTAATTTGCATGTTTAAATTCTATTTTGAAAGCATGTTTTAGCATGGTTTAATGTTGGTTTTGAAAGTCATGTGTTGAAGGATGCTCAAGGTAAGAGATCCTTGGTTTTGTACTTTGGAATTGTGGAATTGATGCATAGTGTTGCATGTTGTTTAATGGCTTTGTTTAATGCTTTAAAACAGTGAATTGATGATGGTAATTGATGGTATTGGCAAGTGATGTAAGTGGTTGTTGGTTACTTTAATCGGATATAGTTAGCCGGCTATAGGATTGGGTGCACCGTGAATTGAGTCGCCTTGGATGTTGAGGGGTTATAATGGTACCGTAAACTCCATCCAAGTATCCTAGCGATTGAGAGTGTTGGTGTCACCACGATGGAGGATGGCTCTCGTGGGTGGGCTTTGTTAAGTGCCACCACGATGGAGGATGGCTCTCGTGGGTGAACCTTGTTAAATGTCACCACGATGGAGGATGGCTCTCGTGGGTGGACTTTGTTAAGCGTCACAACGGTGGAGGGTTTCTTCCGTGTGTGAGCTTGGTTAAGGTGATTACAATGGTTGTGGTAGCTTACATGTGTAAGCCTTGTGATGTATCCCGGCTCTCGCTAGTGAGTTATACAACTTCCGATGAGTGATGTTGAGGGGTTGTGATTGTACCGTTAAACTCCATCACGGGTGTTGAGGGGTTGTGATTGTACCGGTAAACTCCACCTTGTGTTGTTCGGTTGTGTGTATGAAGCGTGTGGGACAACGCTTGTAATCCGCGTATCCGATTGTGTCTTGTGTTGTGATGGTTTGTGAATTATCGCTTGAAAGCCAATGTAATGTTCTTGAATGTAATGAAGCGAGAGATGCTTTGAATGATGCAAGGATGCATGGAAAGTGTGTAATGGTTTAAGGGTGCATGTATTACTTGTTAAGCTTGAACAAGTGTTTATCTTCTTTTATGAATGGTGTTTATGTGCAAGGAATCTCTTAAATGCATTGAAGTCTTGTGAAGACTTGTTTAGAAAGGCATGAAATGTAAATGTTGCTTTGGTAGTTCATGTGTTGTGCATTTGTTGAATGCATGAGATAGTTAGAGGGAACAAATGGTTTTCCAAAGATTTTGCTTGAATGGATCATTAAGCATGAGAAAAGTATGTTATGAAGAGGAAATGTTTTTCAAGGAATTTGAGTTTAACTTTGCATAAGGTGTTCATGCTTGGAAAGGTTTTAATTGATGGTTTTGCAAGAATGTGCTTCGAAGTGAGTTATTAGCTTTTCTAAGCTAAAGGTTGGTTTTCATGTTTAACAATGCATGTTTTAAAGCATGTTGTTTCAAAGGGGTTTTTCAAACAATGCTTTGGTTTTTGGTTTGTATTTACTTTTTAAGAGAGTTTTATGAATCGTTGTGTTGATGGTGTTTTGGTTTTGAGCATTCCTCACTAAGCATTATGTGCTTATGCTCCTTTGTGTCCATCAATGCAGATAATTGAAGTTGGGGCAGCAAGAAGCAAGGGATTCAAGGAGAGCTCCACTTGAGAAGTATGTCTCGGTTAATAGCTATAGATAATAAAGGCAATGGGGGGAGAGTCGTTTATATTGATGTGTAACGAGTTTTAGTATGTTGACCATATTTGGTTTGTGGTTTGAATCTTGTTGTTTATCGCTTTGCAACATTTGAATCTTCTTATTCATAAGTTGTTATACTATGCTTCTTGTTCTAAAGGCATGGTCAAGTGTTGGATGTGTTGAAGGAGTTGGTGCACCTAAGTTTTGCTTTGCATCTAGATTTTAATGCAATTTGGTAGTTATGATGCTTGGCCTGTTGTTGATATGTTGAGGATTGTTTTGGAGTATGTTTGATGGAGTTTGGATGTGTAAAAACAGGCTTTCTGATGTTTCTATGCAGGGTGTTTCGAAACACCCTTGCCTGTTTCGAAACAGGTGCATGATTTGGCCTGGGTGTTTCGAAACGGGTAGAGGTGTTTTGAAACACTTTGGCTACTGCCAAGCCCCGTTTCTGAACGATCAATTCCCGTTTTGAAACACTTGACCGTTGGGCACTGATTTGAATGGTTTTGAGGTTTGCAAGCTTTACATTTTAGTCCTGATTTTTGTATGTGCAATTGCTTGAGTTCGAGATGTCCGTTTAGGGTGAAATTTGACAGAGAAGCATATAACCTAACTAATTTCATAATGGTATATTAAAAATCAGTAAAGTCCTCTTAATTTCCAGATTTTACATTTTGGTCCCTAAATTCGTATGTTGTGCAATTGAGTACCTTATTGTTTTCCGATTGCTGTGATTTTTGAGTATGCTTATCTCAAGAGTATGCCTAGGTTTAATGTGCATCTAGACAAGTTTAAAAATAAAAAAAGGGTCGTTAATCAAGGTTGACTTTCGAGTTGACTTTGGTTTTCCCGTGTAATCTTCGTAGTTCGGGTCAACCGTCTAGGCCGGGCTAAGGGGGTTACAGCATCTTTGCATTTCAATTATACATTTTGATTGATTACTTTTGACATTCATGAAATTAATGTTCAATGCACCTTTCCATTCAATTATACCTTTTGATCGATTACCTTTAACCATATGTTTTTGTTGTACATACGACATGTTCATTCATTCATTCATTCATTCGATTAAACAAATAAAATTAATGTCCATCAAATCAGTGCACCTTTGCATTCAATTATGAATTTTGATTGATCATATGTTTCCTTTGTACATACGACACATTCATTCATTCAATCATTCATTAAACAAATAAAATTAATGTCCATCAAATTAATGCATCTTTGCATTCAGCTGTACATGTCTGTTTGATTACCTCTAATCATCTATCCTTGTTGTGCATACGACACGTTACACGCATTCATTCTTAAAATGAATAAATGGAGGAAAGCTTTGCCAAGCCAGAGGCCGATTTGAGAGGTCAGATGGAACGAACTCAGCAAGAATTAAGGGGCACCATCATCAAGCCCCAACAAGATATGATGAAAGGAATATCCTAACTGTTACAGTCCGGTCTGAAAGGAAGGAGTGTTGCTCAAGAACCGGGAGACCACTCGGCCACCCCGATCTTTAAGAATCCTCTTGTTATCGGCCCCTCGTCCAGCCTACCCCAAGGGGCATCTTCTGCTCATCAACACGACGTCTTTGCTCAAAGCTCAGCCTAGTATGACCTTCGGAGACATGACCTTTAGGGTTTTGGTTCTCGATTTTGTTCTCGATTTTATTCTTTGGGAATTGGCGAGCATGTTGCATTTTCTCTTGAAGTAATGCATAGAACCAACATTGCTATCATTTGCCCGAAGATAGCAATGATCTTTTTGCGAGGGCATTTGTTATATTTGCAAATTTTCTTTCTAATGAAAAGGCATTTTTCTTAACATACAATGACCTTGAAATCATATATATGTATATTCCTCCTTACCTTCATAGGTCCTCGGATATCACATGCATAATGTGGCATTGATTCTAATGAAAGAGATCGATTGAATGTTGTGATAACGATGAAGTAAGATTTCCCTCTCCGTCCGCTCTGGTCAAAAAAGCGAGAGAAGCAAGATTACTATTCCTTCGATGATGTTCGACGATAATGAAATCTCCTAAGAGAACCCAAATAAAGTTGCTTAAATGTGCCCAAAAAAAGAGAGAGAAAAAATTTAAAAAAAAGTGAAAAATAGACTGTTTCAAAACAAAATAAATGGTTTTAATTTCAGAGCCTGGTAATAGGCATTAACAAAAAAGCACTCCAATTTTCGAAACCTGGTAATAGGAATTTTCGGATACGAGTGTGGAATTTTAGGGGCACTCCGCTGAAGCCCGAAACTCTTCGCTTCATGAGTGATGGTAATATTTTCAAAATCGTGACCATGCCGAGTAACTCGGGGTATCGTTGTATGCTCCATCTTTATTCCCGTGCCAAAGGACTGTGACGAGTTGAATTCCCCTAAGAAAAATGAATGAACAAATTGAATAAGTCTTGAAAAGGAATCCTTGAGGACACCGACACGAAATCAATGGTAATCATAAACACACATGCCCCATGGGCTAAGCGAAAGTTGAAATTTTAAACATACATATATGGAGAAACATGATTGGAAGGAATGGTAATCGAGCTGATCCAGCAAGTACCATAATCATGAGGATGAGCCGAGTGATTAGGGAGGAGTTTCATAACTTCAAATATCGCCACAACATTCAAAGACGCAAGCTATGCTTGAAGAGATCACCGGAAAGCTGAATCTAAGACGCTCTTGCATTTGATATCTGGGGCATCCTATTCTGTTTTTATTTTAATTAGACTTTTGGTTTCAAGGTTCTGTATGTTAATTTGAAAATCTATTCTTCATTAGAATGACGACCAACAAATTAACAAAAAAAAACAAAAAGAACTTTCCTTGCAGTACTTCAGAGATAAATGCATCGTCGACGGTGAGACCCAAAGTTGAGGGGCACTACATGATGTGTGATGATGAAGGACCATTGGGGCATCATTGTCTGTGGGACGGGGGGAACTTTTACACACAGGATTTCAAATCAGTGGGAATGGCATACAGCTTGAAGGTACTGGGCTAATGATTCTGATTGCGATTCATGCCATTGGACTCAAGGAATAAGCAACAACGGTTGAGAGCAAAATTTCGTCAGGGCATGAGATTGATGAGTGGTTGTAGTCCCAAGATGGTGACCACCGGCCTCAGAGAATAAAGACAAACTAAATTCATGCATCTTTGCATTCTCATGGTCATACGCATCTTTGCATCATGAAATATGCTCATGCATCATTGATAGTTAGACATCCCTATGTTAGGAGCATGCTAACTCATACCATCATAGCATTTTGTTTACTTTAAACATGCATTTGAAGGATGATGAAGAGAGGGATCTACCACTTCATGAGAGAAGAAATAGATCTCATAAGAACCAAGAGTCCTTCGACTGGTTTCCTGGTTCTTAAATTGAAATAAAGGATAAAAAAGAAAAAGAAAAGGAAAGAAAAAAAAAGAAGAAGAAAGAAAAAGAGAAAAGAAAAAGACGAGAGGAAATAAGAAGTGAGAAAAAAAGAAGAAATGAGAGAGAGAGAAAAAGAGAGGAAAAGAATAAGAGAAAAAGAGAAGAATAAGAGAGAGAAGAAAAAGAAAAGAATAAGAGAAAAAGAAAAAGAAAGAGAGCCGAAGAAGAAGAAGGAGAAGGAGAAGAAGAAGAAGAAAGAAAAGGAAGGAGTAAAAAAGAGAAAAAGGAAAAAAAGAAAGAAAAGAAAAAAGAGAGAGAAGAAGAAAGAAGAAGAAGAAGAAGAAGAAGAAGAAGAAGAGAAAAAAGAAAGAAAGAGAAAGAAGAAGAAACCCACGACTTCAGAATTTCAGAGCAAGAGAGGCAGACACTCATAGCTCAAAACTTCGGGCGAAGAATTTCAGACTCGCCGCATCAGAATCTAAGAGCAAAAGAGCTCAAGAATTTCCGGGCAGAAAAGCCAGAAGGCCTGCTCATTTTGTTTTTTCCGCTTCGGGAAACAAGTTATTTGGGTTTGTTTTTGCCGCTTCGGAAAGATGAATCAATTATGTCCCTTGTCGTTCTGGAAGGACATGCCAACGTTACCCAGTTTGTTTTTGCCGCTTCGGGAAACAAGTTATTTGGGTTTGTTCTTTGCCGCTTCGGAAAGATGAATCAACTATATCCCTTGTCGTTCCTGAAGGACATACCAACGCTACCCACTTTGTTCATGCCGCTTCGGAGGAGCAAACGTAGCTTTAGGCGAAGAATTTCAGACTCGCCACATCAAGATCTAAGAGCAAAAGAGCTCAAGGATTTTCGGGCAGAAAAACCAGAAGGCCTACCCACTTTGTTTCTGCCGCTTCGGGAAAACAAGTTATTTGGGTTTGTTATTTGCCTCTTTGGAAGAATGAATCAATTATGTCCCTTGTCGTTCCGGAAGGACATGCCAGCGCTGCTCAGTTTGTTTTCTCCGCTTCGGGAAAACAAGTTATTTGGGTTTGTTCTTTGCCGCTTCGGAGGAATGAATCAATTATGTCCCTTGCCGTTTCGGAAGGACATGCCAGCGCTGCTCAGTTTGTCTTTGCCGCTTCGGAAAGATGAATCAATTATGTCTCTTGTCGTTCCGGAAAGACATGCCAAACCTGCTCAGTTCGTTTTTGCCGTTTAGGGAAAGCAAGTTATTTGGGGTTTGTTCTTTGCCGCTTCGGAAGAATGAATCAATTATGTCCCTTGCCATTCCGGATGGACATGCCAGTGCTGCTCAGTTTATTTTTGCCGCTTCGGGAAAACAAGTTATTTTGGTCTATTCTTTGCCGCTTCAGAAAGATGAATCAATTATCTCCCTTACCGTTCCGGAAGGACATGCCGACGCTATCCAGTTTGTTTTTGCCGCTTCGGGAAAACAAATTATTTTGGTCTATTCTTTGCCGCTTCGAAAAGATGAACCAATTATCTCCCTTGCCGTTTCGGAAGGACACACCGACGCTACCCACTTTGTTTCTGCCGCTTCGGAGGAGCAAATCACCCAAACAGGGAAGTTGGACAAAATTAGTGCTTATGGTCTTTGCTTTATTCTTGTTGCACAAGTACAAGCAAAGAGGGGCAACTGTAATCACTAATTTTGTCCAGGCTAACATCTTTTTATTTCATTTTTTTAATAATGGACTTATAAGGGCTTTTTCATATCTTGTCACTATCTAAATAAAAATACGTCGTGGGCTTTATTTAGATTAAATTAATATGTATGTTATACTCTTTATAAAACCCCTAAAAATTATTATTATAAATTGTCGTATATTATTATTATTATTAGTATTATTATATACTATATATTATTATCATTATTAGTATTAGTTATTACCTACTATTAATATTGTTATCATTATTATCTATAATTATTATTTTTATATTATCTATCATATTATTAATTATTATTACCATTATTATTATCTACTATACTATTACTAGTATTTTATTAACACTACTATCATATATTATTTATTATCTACTATCATATATTATGTTATTATTATTATCCTATTTATTAGTGTTATATTTAATATTATCATAATATTATTGGTTATTATCTACTATCTCTATTATCCTTACTATTAATATCATTATTACTATGTTATCATCTATATTATTATTATTATTATTATTCATATTGTTATCCATTATTATTACCTACTCTTATTATTATTACTATCTATTATAATTATTATAAGTATTATATTTATTATTATATTATAGTTATTACTATATTATCATTATAGTTATTAATACTATTATGTTCTTCTTCTACTTATTATTATTATTATTATTATTATTGAATCTAAAAACAATATATATATATATATATATATATATATATGAACACATGCTAAATAAACAACAAAGCCCAACTACTAATAATCAAGCCCAAAGTCTTATATATTCTAAAGTCCATTACAATACAGCAAAAACCCAAAAATAAGTACAAGGCCCGTTTGGCCCAAATAATTAAAGCCCTAATCTGCTAAGGAAAGAAACCCTAATGAGCCCTCTTTGTCTTTGCAGCCGCCCTGTCTCCACCGTCAGATCTGATCTAGATCTGACGGTCCAGATTGCCCCGGGAGATGAAGCCCTAGAGAGGCCCCTTAGCCCTAGCGCCGCACTCCGCATCATCGTTGGATCAAGAATGCAATCAACGGCTGAGATTGAGCCGGAGAAGGTTCCAGAGCCCCACGCGCCGCACGCGCGGCCCCCAGCTTCGTCACGCGCGTCGTTTCAACTCTCCACACGCACGTACGGTACCCGACGGCCTCTTCGAGTTCCCCGAGCCCGTCCGAATCCCATCAACGACATGCAACTGACCACGTCTCAGCCCAGCCCTCTGGTCCCCCCTCCTCGACTCATATGCAGCAAACAAACAAATATCAGAAGTGCAACAGAAATGCAGAAATCAGACGCAAAAAACAGAATGGCAGAGGCAAACAGAAATTGCAGACGAATACGAACAAATCAGCAAACGATTTTCCAGCAATTACATGTATTTTAGAAATAGGAAAAATATGTAATATCGGGGCTATAAAAACCCGAGCAAGCATTGTAATGAGGGAGAGCATTAGAGGTTTTCAGATTTCCATTTGAATATTCAGAGAGAAAGTTGTAATCAAAAGTTTCAAAGGAAATATATGCAAGAAAGAAGTTTTTTTTAGGTATTGCCATCTCCCTTCATTTCATTTCAAACCGTAAAAAAACAAAAAAAAACGAGAGGTAGGGCCTTTTTTTACCTTTGCGTTCTTTCACCTTCCTTTCGTTCTTCATCTCCCTTCGCCGGTGACAAACCCCTCTGATCTTTTCGGAGATTACACTGGTGAATCGGTGAGGGGGTTGATTTCGAAAGGGGCCGGTTTTCTCCAAAACTATTTCGGGTTTTGATTTCTAAAAAAAGGTTTTTTACGGATTTTTGGGGTTTCGGAAAAGTCAAAAAAATGTTTTTAGGGTTCGGGCGCACGCAACGACAACCAGAACCTTAACGAAAGCGCCGGAGAAAGCAGGGGGCGTGAGCTCTCTGTAAGTTCGGGTTTACAAATGAAAAAAAGGGTTAAACGTTTTAAACTTAGTTTATATAGGGTTTTTTATTTTAAAATTGGATTAATTATATTTTAAATCCTTCCGTGTCTTTGTAATCACACCGGGAGCTCTTCCGCGTTTTAAAATCCCTTCCCCGGTCCTCTCAGGTTCTTAAATGTTTGCAAATGCGTCCCTGATTTGATTTCAATCGATCTCCGAGTGGGAAAATTAATTCTTTAATCCTTGTAGGTTTCCGCGCCTTTTAATTGAGTCCTGCTTCATGTTTTAATTAGTTATTTGCAAATGGTTTTATTACCATTCTGGTTTCTGCCAGTTTGTTTTTTTTTAGCATTTTACTTTTGTTATATTATACTCATATGCATTTTTCCATATTGCTTATTTTTATTTAAAGTAAATGTATGTGTTTGTTAAATGTGACATGTGTATGTTATTTATCAAATGTGTGGTCGTATGCTTTTAGTCTTTTTTAAATTATCTTGATGCATGTTTTTTGGTGACATAAGCATGTTATTAGGTTGGTGTTTCTATGCCTTTAAATTATCTTGTTTAAGCATGTATTTACAATGCGTAGTATAGTACGGTGCATGCGTTTTTATATGTGTTTTTATCTGCTTTTATGATGATTCGAATACATGTGACATGCATTTTAATTGTCATTCATGTGACTCTTTAATTTTGCTCGATAATTAATTAACTTAAAATCAACCCCAATAGAGGTATTAATTAACCTCGGTATCTGAAAACGACAGTCCTAGCTTAATGGATGTCTATCGAATATTTAGGTTAATTTTCACCGCCTCTAGCTAAGCGAAAGCAAAAAATGGAAATAACACGCATCATCCCTTATTTGCTCGCATCATGCATAAAGGTGACGTACGAGATCCAAACCCTAAACTAACACGACAGTCAGCTTTATTTGATGTCGGTTTAGTCTATGGTCTGGTGTACCATCATCCTTCTTAATTAAGTGTTTAATTAATTCCAATGCCACTATTCGATAAAGCCCGTGCTATTTAAGTCACATTTTCATTTAAGAACACTTTCGTTAAATTCACTTCGGTTTTTAAATAATTTCTATCGATCAAAAGGCAACAAGTTATTTGGTACCGATTTCCAAGTGTGATGGGGGTGCTAACCCTTCCCCACACGTAACCAACTCCCGAACTCGTTTTAAACGAATCTCTGGTTTTGTGGTGCCCGGCCTACCTTAGTGGCCGGTGGCGACTCCAATTTTTTACAGTTTTCCAAAATACGAATCCCCCATTTTTTTAAATAAAATCCTTTTCAAAAAGGAAGTGATAAGGCCTCACTTAGCGGTTTTCTCGAAAAAAACCTTATCACAGTAACCGACTCCCGAACCTTTTTTTAAATCTCTGGTTTTATTTTTGGTGTCTGGTCTACCCTTTTAAATGGTCGGTGGCTACTCAAATTTTAATCAATTTCCCTTAAAACACACTTCGAATTAAAACATGGTTCTTCTAAGTGACACCGGAGTAAGAGGGTAGCGAGACCACTCGATGTTTTCAAAAAAACGTCGCTACATTAACCCAAACCAAACCTAATTAACTTAAATGATTATTAGTTATTATTCCCTAAAAAATAAATGTAACCCCTTAACTCGGCCTAGACGTTTAACCCGAACTACGAAGATTACACGTGGGAAAACCAAAGTCAACCTGAAAGTCAACCTTGATTTACAACCTATTTTTCTTTTTATCTTCTCTAGATGCATATTGTTAACCTATAAGTTCAGCAAAGCGATTAGGAGAAAACGGCAGAGTGATCGGAGTTCGATTAGGGATTCAATCGTACACATTTGACATTTAGGGACTAAATTAAAAATACCATAAAATACAGGGAATTTAAAGTTACCAATCCTCAATTAGTCATGTAACATGCCAACATGTCAAAATTCAGCTCAAACGGATCATTCAAACTCATTAATTTAAGCAGCCAACATTTAAGGACCAAAATGTAAGAAACAGAAACTCAGAACAGCTCAAAATTCAAATCCAACGGTCAGGCGTTTCGGTACGGATGGCCCTGTACTGAAACGGTCGTTTCGAAACAGGGTTGACCGTTTCGATACTTGGGTGCGTTCCGAGACCCGTATCGAAACCCCTTTCTAGTAGCCAAAACGTTTCGATACGCCTTCACCCGTTCCGAAACCTTATGGCCATTTCAAGCACCTGTTCCGAAACAGGCAAGGGTGTTTTGATACGCCTTGCCCTGCAACAGCAGATTTTGCTGGTTTTTCATGCATTTTCACACTCGAATCATTCCCGACGCATACCACATCAAACATACATCATGGATACAAATCAACAATCATCATTTTGAGGCATTAGCTACGATATGGTATCCAAAATGCAAATATAGTTCTAAAAGCGTACTCCCTAATCCCCAAAAACCATAACAAGCCAAATCTACCATCCACATCCAAAATCAAACCATAATGGCCAATTACATCTCAAAAGTAACTATCAAACATGCTCAAAACAAAAGGGAAAACATTCTCATCCATGCATTAACATAAACTCCACCCAATGTCTTTTATTACACCGAAGCAAAACCACATACTTTGCAAGATTTTAAGCTTGGATTCCTCTTGCCTACTTGCTGCCTTCAAAGCCTAGTTTTCTGCATTGATGAAACAAAAGAGCGTAAGCACAAGGCTTAGTGAGGATCGCTAAACAACATTCATCAATGCATGTCTCATACTTTGCAAAATCAACACTTACATCTCATGCCATTTTATAAAACATGTCTTCTCAAGACCTCAATGCTCTTTTTAACCACATGCTCATATGCATCATTTTAAAACAGTAAATAAACCTTTGCTCACGCTTTAACAAGCATCACATGCATTCTTGTATCATACACAAATATCTCATGCATCCTTGCATCATATACAAGCATCTCATGCTTCACTTTATTCATTTACATTATATTGGCTCACAAGTGATAATCCATAAACCATTTCAACACAAGACACAATCGGATACGCGGATTACAAGCGTTGTCCCTCACGCTTCATACAATCTACCGGACTACACAAGGTGGAGATTAATGGCACAATCACAACCCTTCAACACATGTGATGGAGATTAATGGCACAATCACAACCCCTCAACATCACTCATAGGTAGTTGTACAATTCCACTAACGAGAGTATGGGACACATACACTAGACTCACACACAGGACTAACCATTCACCGTTGTGATCTTAACCTCAATCGTTAGGGTACTTGGATGGAGATTACGGCACAATCGCAACCCCTCGACATCCAAGGTGACTTTATTCACTTTGCACCCAATCTTATAGCCGGCTAACTATATCCGATTAAAGTAACCAAAAACCATTTTCATCACTTGCCAGTATAATCATTTAACCACATTAATCCACTGTTTTACAAGCATAACCACAATGCCATTTCCACAAGCATAACATGCTTAACATCATATGTATTCAACACATGAAAACCAAGGATCACTTACCTAGTGCATCCTTAACATAATGGCATTAAAATCCATCATTAAACCATGCTTAAACATGCTTAAAAACAGTAAACAAATCCACTCTTACATCAAGTGCAATTTCATCAAACATAGCACATTTCCAAGAGAGGGATTACCGAAATACTTACACTTGAGCTTAGTTAAGTGTATCAAACTTACACTAAGCTCCCAAAATCACGCTCAAAGCGTTACAATGCAAGAAATTTCATTTCCACTCACCGATACGGGAAGCCTTGTTCGCTAACACGGAAATTACACCTTCGGAGCCTCCAAAATCACCTCGTTTGCTCCCAGATCAAGATCCCCTATTTTCACATCATCAAAACAGAGATCTAAATGCATTAAAATGCATTATAACACCATCAACAATTCATAAACTCATTTCCCACTCAAACTACACCAAAACACCCATCCAAAGCAACCGAAAACTCAATCGATTGCTTCCTAAACCAAGCCCAGCCAACATACATCACTTCCAAAGCATTATCAACATCAAAACACATCTAAAAAGCAACCTAACTCATCCTTATACCTCCAGTAAGCAAGATTCCACCATTTCACCCCAAAATCTCACTTAAAACTATCAAGAAACTCAAGGATCTCAAGGATTTCTGGATCTATGATATCAACACATCATATTAACATATAAATCAACTTAGAACTCAATTAAAATCAATACAAAACAGAGCCCAACTCATCAAGTCTGAAAATCAAGATTTCATCTACAATTTCACAAGATTTTGATCTCAAATCAAAACTATATTGAAAACTCAATCAAAAATAGTATTTAGAAGCCAAATATCTTGGGAATTTCAATAAAGAACTTAGATTAGAGGTTGAGAACGGGATTTACCTCCAATCCTTGCTTCTCTCAATGTATGACAAGTTTTCCTTAGTGAAATCTTGAAGAACTAGGAGAGTTTTCTTGAAAATGATTTAGGAAAAGTTGAGAGAGTTTTTGGGAGAAAGAATTATGGAAAAAGATGAGTGAAATTGTGTTTGGCTGAAATGAGAAAGGATTTTGGTAGTTACGTAATTGAAAAACCAATTACTACCTTTTAATTATTTTAATGTAAAACCCAATTAAAAATTATTTAATTAAAAAAACTATTTTAAACCACATGTCATATTGAGAAAAGGTTAAATTGACTTAAAGCCCCCTAAAGATTCTAAGATTTTGGCCTCCACATTAAAAATCACATTTTTCCCAGTTTTGAAATCTTACAATTTGGTCACTACTCAAAATGTCCATTTTCCAAAACCCTTTTTGTAAAATTGACTTGACCAACCTCTTAATTATATTTTTAGAGGATTTTATAAATTTTACCATATTTTTATCCTATCCCGATCGTTGATTTCCTAAAATCACCTTACGCGATTCGAACCGTTCTCGACCGGTCCGATCTGATGCCTAAAACATCTAGGCCCAAAACCAAGGTGTTACAACTCTCCCCCACTTAGTAAATTTCGTCCTCGAAATTCTTACCTGATGGAAAGAGATGCGGAAACTGCTTCAGCGTGTCCGTTTTACTTTCCCACGTGGCCTCCTCAACTCCTCGGTGTCGCCACAACACCTTCACAAGCTCTATCGTCTTACCACGAAGAAATTTGCTACTCACATCCAGAACCTTCACTGGTTCCTCATCATACGATAGATTCAGATTCAACTCTATTTCCTCAACAGGCATAACATGCGAAGGATCCGATCTGTACTTCCGTAACATTGAGACATGAAACACATCATGTATCTTCTCCAACTCTGCAGGCAATCTCAACCGATATGCCACAGGACCAATACGCTCCACAATCTCGTAAGGTCCGATAAACCTTGGGTTAAGCTTACCCTTATGCCCAAATCTCATCACCTTCTTCCAAGGCGATACTTTCAAGAACACACGTTCGCCAACCGCGAACTCAATCTTCTTACGCTTCAAGTCCGCGTAAGACTTTTTCCTATCTGATGCTGCTTTTAACCGCTCACAAATGAGCTTCACCTTCTCAGTGGTACCCTTAAGCATAGTTGGCATTGAAATCAACTTTTGCCCAGCTTCTGCCCAACAGAGAGGGGTTCTACATCTTCTCCCATACAAAGCCTCGTATGGAGCCATTTGGATACTTGCCTGGTAACTGTTGTTATATGCAAACTTGGATCACACGTTCTGACTGTCCATCCGTCTGAGGATGATAAGAAGTACTGAAATTCAACCGTGTACCCAAAGCTTGATGCAAACATTCCCAAAATCGCGTTGTAAACCTCGGATCTCTATCCGACACAATAGACTTTGGCACACCGTGCAACCGCACAATCTCAGCTATGTACAGCTCAGCCAACTTATCCAAGGTATAAGTAGTATGCACCCGCAGAAAATGTGCACACTTCGTAAGCCGATCCACAATCACCCAAACTGAATTCTTCTTTGTCGGTGACAAAGGCAAACCAGACACAAAATCCATGGTGATTCTCTCCCACTTCCATTCTGGGATTCTCAAAGGCTGCAGCAACCCAGAAGGAACATGTGCTCAGCTTTCACTCGTTGACACACCATGCACTTACTAATGAACTCAACCACATCCTTTTTCAACCCTACCCAGTAGTACTCATCTTTCAGGTCACGATACATCTTGGTACTACCAGGGTGCATAGTAAAAGGACTACTATGAGCTTCGTTCAGAATAGTGCGCCTCAACTCAGCATCATCCGGCACCACTATTCGACTCCCATAACACAAAACACCATCCTCACTAAAGCAGAAATCCGAAGGTCTACCCTCAGCAATGTCCTGAACATGCGAAACAAGAGAATCATCAAGCAACTGCTTATCTTTGATCAACTGTAACAGAGATGGCTTCACTTGCAATTCTACAATAAGACCACCATCACGCGATATACTCAAACGAGCAAACATCGCTCTCAACTCCACAGCTACTTTCCTGCTCAACGCATCGGCTACAACATTAGCCTTACTCGGGTGATACTCGATCATCAGATCATAATCCTTAAGCAACTCCACCCAATGTTGTTGCCTAAGATTCAACTCCTTCTGAGACATAATGTACTTCAAGCTCTTATGATCCGTAAACACAATACACTTTTCACCGTACAGATAATGCCTCCAAATTTTCAAGGCAAACACCACAGCCGCAAGCTCAAGATCATGAGTAGGGTAGTTGCGCTCATGCACCTTCAACTGCCTAGATGCATAGGCCACTACCTTACCCTCCTGCATCAACACTCAACCCAAACCAACAATGGACACATCACTATAGACCACAAACTCCTTACCAGACTCAGGTTGAATCAGAACAAGAGCTTGTTTCAAAGCTTCTTTCAACTTCTCAAAAGCTTGTTGTCTCGCATCCGTCCACTCAAAACGAACATTCTTTTGCAAAAACTTGGTCAAAGGCGCTGCTATCTTTGAGAAACCCTCGACAAACCTACGATAGTACCCAGCCAATCCAAGGAAACTTTGTTCCTCCGTCACTGACTTAGGCACTTTCCAACTCATCACAGCCTCTACCTTGTGTGGATCAACGCGAATACCCTCAGCTGACACAACATGCCCAAGGAAGACCACTTCCCTAAGCCAAAACTCACACTTACTCAACTTGGCATACAACTGATTCTCCAGCAACGCTTGCAAAACAATCCTCAAGTGCCTATCATGATCCTCCTCGGTACGTGAATACACAAGGATATCATCGATGAACACCACCATAAATTAATCCAAGAATTCATGGAATACATGATTCATCATATCCATGAAAGCAGTAGGCGCGTTGGTCAAACCAAACGGTATAACTAAGAATTCATAATGCTCGTACCTTGTCCGAAAAGAAGTTTTAGGTACGTCCACATCCTTCACCTTCAACTGATAATACCCTGATCTCAAGTCTATCTTAGAAAACACTGAGGCTCCCCGGAACTAATCAAAGAGATCATCAATTCTAGGCAAGGGATACTTGTTCTTGATCGTCAACTTGTTCAGTTGCCGATAATCTATACACATTCTCATCGTCCCATCTTTCTTCTTCACAAACAAGACCGGTGCACCCCAAGGTGACACACTCGGCCGAATGAAACCTCGGTCCAACAAGTTTTGCAATTGTGTTTTCAATTCTTTTAACTCTTTGGGTGACATGTGATAAGGAGCAATGGACACATAAGTTGTATTCTCGTACAACTCTAAACCAAACTCAACTTCTTTGTTTGGTGGCAACCCAGGCAATTCCTCCGGAAAGACACTCGGAAAATCGTGAACAGTTCGAATATCCTGCACACGTACATCCTTGGTGCCAGGATTCATCACATAGGCAAGGTAAGCCTCACAGCCCAACCTCAATATACGATTTTCTTCCAAAGCCGAAATCATATTTGACAAGAATTTCACATTCTCTCCTACTACCACTACTTCATAATCATCGGCCAACTTTAAGGTGACTCGCTTAACATCAAAGTCAACCACTGCTCTATGCTCCGTCAACCAATCCATACCAAGGATTACATAAAATCCGTAAAAAGGAAATTCCATCAGATCCACAAGAAAAACATGAACTTACACAGACAAAGGGAATCTCCTATATAACTTCCTAGTGACTACAGTCTCACCAAAAGAACTAGTCACTTGCATTCCTATTTCAAGCATCTCAACAGGTATATCAAGAAAATGTGCATGCTCACTCAAGATATAAGAATGCGTGGATCCAGAATCAATCAAAGCCAGCAAAGATAAAGACTGAAGAGCAAAGGTACCTGCGATGACATCAGTATCGTTGCGCTCCTCGCGCTGAGCATATACCCTAGCTGGTCCACCTCCCTCAGGTCGAACGGCCACAACATGAGCGATACCTCGCTGCCCTTCATCTCTCCTATGAAAATTTCCATGGCTGCACCCATGGCCTCTCTGAGGTGCAACTACCACAGGAGCACGTCCTTGGCCACCACCAGCCAACAAAGGACACTCCCTTCTCATGTGGTCAGCCGAACCACAATTCCAACAAGAGTTCCCTATCACCACAATAGGAGCCTGAACCTCTCTAGCTACTCGAGAACAATCTCGCCTCAAATGGTCCCTCAATCCACATGTCCAGCATGTATGTTGCTCAGTTCTCACGCGACCTTCCTGAGCCTGACCACCTCGAATCGGAACACCACGCCTTCCCTCAGGCTGATGTCTCCTATCACGACCTCTTTTGTTCCGTCCACCACCGGAACTATACTCAGTGGCTCTCTTCCTAGAGCTAGAATCAACACCTCTAGATGACAAACCCAGATTCTGCTTGATGTCCTTTGCCCGACAAACAAGCACGTCAAAATCAGTGTAATCTGCAGCTAGCATGTATGTCTTAACTTCCTGTACCAAACCGTACCAGAAGCGATAACATCGATGCCTCTCACTAGGTACCAACTCAGGAGCATACTGGCTCAAGCATATGAACTAGACCTCGTACTCAGCCACGGATAGGTTGCCCTGAACAAGCGACATAAACTCCCGTTTCTTTTCATCTAAGTATCTCACCCCAAGATACTTTCTCCTGAAGGCACCTCTGAAGAACTCCCAATCAACTTCATTGGGTTCCATACCAGCTGTGGTAGTCGTCCACCAGCTGTAAGCATCACCTTGTAACAAAGAAACTACGCATCCTAGCTTGTGCACATCATTACAACCCATCTAATCCATAATGCGGATCGTGCTAGCTAACCAGGCCTCGGATGCCTCAGGTGACATACCATAAAACTCCACAGCTCCTAAGCTCCTCAACCTTTCCAAAGGTAAGCCCACCTGCCCAGCTGCAGGGACCTGCATATGCGCTCCGGCAACAGCAGCCTGAAACGCTCCGGTGATCACCTAAACCAGAGGCGCTAAATTACCCAAACCAGGACCAGCTTGTCCTTGTTGCACCTGCTCCCCACCTCCAGGTGGTGGCGGAGGAGGTAGATCTCCACCATGAGGGACATCAGCCCCTTGCTCAGCCTGGTTACCCTACTCAGCTGCAGGCACTATCGTATTTGATCTTAACTCTCTTCTTGGATCCATAGTGCTATTTAACAAGACATAGCAACAAAACAAGTCAAACCATTGAGGCCAGCTGTAAGCAAGAATCCAAGTTTACAAAACATTTGAGTAGTGTAATAAGGCAATGGGCACTCAATTTCCTCCACAGAGCATAGCATACATGAAACATCATGCTCAAATACTTTTCATCATCCCAAAATCAGCACATATCCATATAACATCATCATCACCCAATCATACTCATTCCACATGCAATTCACATCAAACAAACATGGCATAGGGTGCAAAATTCAACCAATAGCATGCTTTTCAAACATCATACTTCAACACATATAAATTTCACATACCAACATTCCCAATTCTTTCGTAACATTGCTTCGATACCAATAAATGTAACCCCCTTAGCTCGGTCTAGACGTTTAACCCGAACTATGAAGATTACACGGGGAAAACCAAAGTCAACCCAAAAGTCAACCATGATTTACGACCCTTTTTTTCTTTTTATCTTCTCTAGATGCATATTGTTAACATATGAGTTCAGCAAAGGGATTAGGAGAAAACGGCACAACGATCGAAGTTCGATTAGGGATTCAATCGTACACATTTGACATTTAGGGACTAAACTGTAAATACCATAAAATACAGGGACTTTCATGATTTTAAAGTTACCAATCCTCAATTAGTCATGTAACATGCCAACATGTCAAAATTCAGCTCAAACGGATCATTCAAACTCATTAATTTAAGCAGCCAACATTTAAGGACCAAAATGTAAGAAACAGAAACTCAGAACAGCTCAAAATTCAAATCCAACGGTCAGGCGTTTCGATACGGATGGCCCTGTACCGAAACGGTCGTTTTGAAACAGGGTTGACCGTTTCCACACTCGGGTGGGTTTCGAGACCCGTATCGAAACACCCCCTTCCAGTATCCAAAACGTTTCGATACGCCTTTACCCGTTCCGAAACCTTATGGTCATTTCAGGCCCCTGTTCCGAAACAGGCAAGGGCATTCTGATACGCCTTGCCCTGCAACAGCAGATTTTGCTGGTTTTTCATGCATTTTCACACTCGAATCATTCTCAACACATACCACATCAAACATACATCATGGATACAAATCAACAATCATCATTTTGAGGCATTAGCTACGATATGGTATCCAAAATGCAAATATAGTTCTAAAGGCATACTCCGTAATCCCCAAAAACCATAATAAGCCAAATCTACCATCCACATCCAAAATCAAACCATAATGGCCAATTACATCTCAAAAGTAACTATCAAACATGCTCAAAACAAAAGGGAAAACATTATCATCCATGTATTAATATAAACCCCACCCATTGCCTTTTATTACACCGAAGCAAAACCACATACTTTCCAAGATTTTAAGCTTGGATTCCTCTTGCCTACTTACTGCCTTCAAAGCCTAGTTTTCTACATCGATGAAACAAAAGAGCGTAAGCACAAGGCTTAGTGAGGATCGCTAAACAACATTCATCAATGCATGTCTCATACTTTGCAAAACCAACACTTACATCTCATGCCTTTTTATAAAACATGTCTTCTCAAGACCTCAATACACTTTTTAACCACATGCCCATATGCATCATTTTAAAACAGAAAATAAACCTTTGCTCATGCTTTAACAAGCATCACATGCATTCTTGCATCATACACAAATATCTCATGCATCCTTGCATCATATACAAGCATCTCATGCTTCACTTTATTCATTTACATTATATTGGCTCACAAGTGATAATCCATAAACCATTTCAACACAAGACACAATCGGATACGCGAATTACAAGCGTTGTCCCTCACGCTTCATACAATCTACCGGACTACACAAGGTGGAGATTAATGGCACAATCACAACCCCTCAACACCCGTGATGGAGATTAATGGCACAATCACAACCCCTCAACATCACTCATCGGTAGTTGTATAATTCCACTAACGAGAGTATGGGACACATACACAAGACTCACACACGGGACTAACCATTCACCGTTGTGATCTTAACCTCAATCGATAGGGTACTTGGATGGAGATTACGGCACAATCACAACCCCTCGACATCCAAGGCAACTTTATTCACGGTGCACCCAATCCTATAGCGGGCTAACTATATCCATTTAAAGTAACCAAAAACCATTTTATCACTTGCCAATATAATCATTTAACCACATTAATCCACTGTTTTACAAGCATAACCACAATGCCATTTCCACAAGCATAACATGCTTAACACCATATGTATTCAACACATGAAAACCAAGGATCACATACCTAGTGCATCCTTAACATAATGGCATTAAAATCCAGCATTAAACTATGCTTAAAAACAGTAAACAAATCCATTCTTACATCAAGTGCAATTTCATCAAACATAGCACATTTCCAAGAGAGGGATTACCAAAATACTTACACTTGAGCTTAGTTAAGTGTATCAAACTTACACTAAGCTCCTAAAATCACGCTCAAAGCGTTACAATGCAGGAAATTGCATTTCCACTCACCGATACGCAAAGCCTTGTTCGCTGACACAGAAATTACACCTTCGGAGCCTCCAAAATCACCTCGTTTGCTCCCGGATCAAGATCCCTTGTTTTCACATCATCAAAATAGAGATCTATATGCATTAAAATGCATTCTAACACCAGCAAAAATTCATAAACTCGTTGCCCACTCAAACTACACCAAAATACCCATCCAAAGCAACCGAAAACTCAATCGATTGCTTCCTAAACCAAGCCCAGTCAACATACATCACTTCCAAAGCATTATCAACATCAAAACACATCTAAAAAGCAACCTAACTCATCCTTATACCTCCAGCAAGCAAGATTCCACCATTTCACCCTAAAATCTCACTTAAAACTATCAAGAAACTCAAGGATCTCAAGGATTTCGGGATCTATGATATCAACACATCATTTTAACATATAAATTAACTTAGAACTCTATTAAAATCAAAATAAAACAGAGCCCAACTCATCAAGTCCGAAAATCAAGATTTCATCTACAATTTCACAAGATTTTGATCTCAAATCAAAACTATATTGAAAACTCGATCAAAAATAGTATTTAAAAGCCAAATATCTTGGGAATTTCAATAAATAACTTAGACTAGAGGTTGAGAACGGGATTTACCTCCAATCCTTGCTTCTCTCAATGTATGAAAAGTTTTCCTTAGTGAAATCTTGAAGAACTATGAGAGTTTTCTTGAAATGATTTAGGAAAAGTTGATAGAGTTTTTGGGAGAAAGAATTCTGGAAAAAGATGAGTGAAATTGTGTTTGGCTGAAATGAGAAAGGATTTTGGTAGTTACGTAATTGAAAAACCAATAACTACCTTTTAATTATTTTAATATAAAACCCAATTAAAAATCATTTAATTTAAAAAACTCTTTTAAACCACATGTCATATTAAGAAAAGGTCAAATTGACTTAAAGCTCCCTAAAGATTCTAAGATTTTGGCCTCCACATTAAAAATCACATTTTTCCCAGTTTTTAAATCTTACAATTTGGTCACTACTCAAAATGTCCATTTTCCAAAACCCTTTTTATAAAATTAACTTGACCAACCTCTTAATTATATTTTTAGAGGATTTTAGCAATTTTTACCATATTTTTATCCTATCCCAATCCTTGATTTCCTAAAATCACCTTACGCGATTCGAACCGTTCTCGACCGGTCTGATCTGACGCCTAAAACATCTAGGCCCAAAACCAGGGCGTTACAATAAAACATTAAAAACTTAAAACTCTTTGAAAAAAATCTCTAACAAAAGAAAAAAAACCCTAAACCTGTAACACCCCCTTCCCGGTCTGGTCGAGAACCGGGTCAGAAGGTGATACTGATGACATACAATAACGCATTGCCGCGATTTATTTTAGTCCATTTGATCCATACAAAGCTATAATTAGTCAATCATGGCTAATTCCCAACTATTACAAGATTTAGGGACATAACTATAAATTTGAAAATTTAGGGGTCCTTCAATGCAATTGATTATACTACATTGAAATTCACTACAATATTAAAAAACTTGTAAAATTTCATAGAATTTGGAGTTCATTAGCTCTTTCAATTTAGTCTTTCAAAATTCAGTCGCTAATTTGTGAAAATTGCAACCTGCTAAATTATGCCTTTAACTAACTTAACTAACCCTATATCGAAACACCCTAGGGTCATTTCAAAACTGGTGAACGATGGTCAACCCATGTTGACTTTTTCCTTTAGTCTGAATCGATACAGCAACCCATGTATCGGAACGGGTTAACTTCCTTTAACTTTGACGTTAACTCGTTTCGATACGCTATGAACCTGTATCGAAACGATGGATTCAAGTGGCAAAATGTTTTGATACGACTATAGACCGTTTCGGTACGCCCTGTTTCTTTAGGCTCAATTAATCATACCTGTATCGATACACCATCACCCGTATGGGCCGTATCGATACGGCCTGACCTGTAAGGACAGATTTTTGCTGGTTTTTATTCGATTTGACCTACCGAACGATGTCCAAATGCAATAAAACTTTACATACATCATTTCAATGGTGTAAACTAATAGCATGCCAAATTTCATGACTATATGAATACATTTACTATGTTTTGACCTTTATGAGCTAAGTATGCAATTTTAAACAATTTAAGCTAAAGCAAAAAGGCCATTTAGAGCCAACATCCACATTATAACATAGGCATCACACAAACATATCAAAATGGGCATAAACGATTAGTTCAACTACTTTGCCACCTTTCTAGGAGTTCATAAGGTTAAAGTACATTACTTAAGGGCTTGTAGTGACTTGTCTTGCCTTGACTATTCGAGCTTCAAACACACGATATTTCAACCTAAAATGCATGAGATGAGATACGTTAGGCATGCATTCCCTAGTGAGGTAGTCCTAAACAATATGAACAACAACGTAACAAGTGTCTATATACAAGGTCTCATGCTCATCAATGTCAATACTATGCATCAATATAAAATGATTAACATATTCATTTCATCATCAGCCCTTGGATTGAATCAAGATAGTGGATACGTGAATTCCTACGCCTCGCCAAATCAATGAATGGTCTAGTCCCTCCACCTCACCAATATGACCAATATTAATACACATCCCTCCGCCTCGCCAAATCAATATATGACGTAGCCTTAGGACCTTAGTCCACCCATACTCTAAGCTCAGGAATTCTATGGCATGTCAATTGTATCCAATGTCTATTCAAATCCAAGGTTTCAATGTCCATATCCATATTCAATATTCAATGAGAATTCCAATGACCAATGATTTCAATATTTTCAATAACTAACATGTCTCATGATAAATGTTTCATGGTCCAATGTCAATATCAATATCTGATGATTTCTTTGCAATGTTTCAATAACATTAACTATATCAATGACAATGTTCAATGACGATACCAATAAACTATGTCCGATGGTCAATAACAAACTTACTGACACTTACCAATGTGTCTGTTTAACAATCCGATGTAACTTCCTCAATAATAATGTTAGCTAAATGATCGAAAACAACAATAAAAGATTTGGGAAGGCTTTTCGCCTAATCCCGAGACTCCGGCTACACTCACCTTGACAATCCGAAGCTTTCAAGGCTCTCGGATGATAACTCCCTTATTCCTAGCCTTCGGTGAATTCGATGGATGCTCCTTTTCGTTATCTTGAGCTAGGAAATCAATAGGGAGACTATTAGGATTGATATTACGATATCAAAAGTAATACAACGATAGCAAAATCAATAACTAGACTTGGTTTAATCATTAGCTAACATAGTAACCATGGATGGGTAAACCCTAGCTTGTGATTAAGCTTGGTACATCCATGGAATCCAATGATTGTTTGAGGATTATTGCTTACCCAAACGTTAGCAACGATTCGATTTCAATAAGTTGAAGAAAATCTAAGCTTAAATTTCCTCTCCAATGGAGGTGCTTGCTTAGTTGAAGATGAAGATGACTATTGAGGTGTTGGCTTTTCAAGGCTCGGTAAGTTCCTATCTCTTTTCATTTATTTTCATAATTGTTTTCTCTTAAAACACTAGATAGCCGATTGGCTTTCCTTACTATGAAGGAAACTAATTTCCTTTATCCACGTAGTTGCAATTTATAATTGAGGAGGGGCTAATTGCAAGGTTCGTCCTTCAACTCTTTATACTTTATGATTTTATCCTCATAACTTTCTAATAGCTATAATTTGGTCACTAGAAAGCTTTTTAACAAATCCGATAAAGCCAATACTTAATAAATTAACTCAATTAGAGTCTGATATCAATAATTAACTAGCCGATACAATATTTGGATTTTATCAATATGAGACTTCCGATTATTGGAACCCAATTCTGACTAGACCAGATTCTGGAGTGTTACAACTCTCTCCCCTTTAAGAAAAATTCATCCTCAAATTTTTACATAAACTGAAGAGATGAGGATAATGTTGTTTCTTGGTCTCTTCAGGTTACCAAGTGGCTTCCTCAATGGTGTGGCTCCCCCAGAGCACTTTAACTAATGGTACAGTTTTGTTGTGAAGCCTCTTGACTTCTCTCTCTAGAATTTTAATCGGTTCCTCTTTGTATGATAGATTTGGTCAAATTTCTAGATATTCAAGTTCCACAAATGTGTGAAGTTTTAGGACGATACTTTCGAAGCATCGATACATGAAAAACATCATGGATTTTACTCAATTCAAAGGGCAACAATAGTCGATATACCACAGGACCAACTCTTTCAATGACTTCAAAGGGTCCAATGAATCGGGGACTCAATTTTCCCTTCATGCCAAACCTTAAAACCTTCTTCCACAGTGATACTTTGAGGAAGGCCTTTTCACCAACTTCGTACTCGATGTCTTTCCTCTTAAGATCAGCATAAGCCCTTTGTCGATCAAAGGCAGCCTTTAAACGATCATGAATAATGGTGACTCGCTCTTCAGTCTCTTGATGCAAGTCAGGGCCTAACATCTTGCCCTCGCCAAGCTCCGACCAACATAATGGAGTTCTACATTGCCTACCATACAATGCTTCATACAGAGCCATTTGGATTGATTCTTGGTAACTATTATTATAGGCAAATTCAACAAGGGGTAGAGATTTCTCTCAAGTTCCACCAAAGTCAATAATGCATGCCCGAAGCATGCCTTCCAAAATCTTTATAGGAAGGTTCAATAACAATGCAAATTTCTAAGGTTTCAATAGACAAGTTTTTCGATGATTTACTTGGATTACCATTTCTGAATGGCCGTCAGATTGAGGGTGAAAGGATGTGCTAAGATTAACTCTGGTGCCCAAAGCTCCTTGTAAGGTTCTCCAAAACTAAGATGCAAATCGAGGATCCCGATTGGAAACAATAGACTTGGGTACTCCGTGGAGTCAAATTACTTCTTTGATATACAAGTCAGCTAATTTAGAAAGATCATGGTCCATTCTAACCGATATAAAATGAGCTGATTTCGTGAAACGATCTACAATGACCCAAATGGATTCATGCTTTGCGAGAGTTAATGGTAGACCACTAACAAAATCTATAGTGATCTTTTCCCATTTCCATTTCGGTGGATCAATAGGCTGCAATAATCTAGTAGGAGCACAATGTTCTGCCTTAACACGTTGACACGTGAGACATTTAAAAATGTAGTCAACTATAGCCTGCTTCATGCCTGGCCACCAATAGAGTTCACGTAGGTCCTTATACATCTTCACAGACCCGAGGTGAACAGAAAAAGAACTCGAATAAGCTTCAGAGAGAATATCAGTGCGAAGAGATTCATCATTAGGTACACAGACCTGGTCATGAAAACACAAGAGCCCTTTAGAATTAATCCTGAAGTCGGGGTTGTTCGATAGCTTAGAGACAATGGATTGAAGCTCAGGATCTTGCTCTGGCAAACCCTTGATTCGCGGAACGATGGTAGACTGAACTTAAAGTTCAGCTACAAGACAGTGATGCTTCCGAAGTCGGAAGTGAGCGTTAATTGCACAAGGGGCTACAATATAGCAATATTACAATAAGTTAATGTACCATATAATGCCTATAACTCCAAATTTATTGTCAATGCTTACTAGGCAAAGGTTTGCGGCTAAGTGCATCAGCTACAACGTTGGCCTTGCCCGGATGGTAATCAATGACAAGATTGTAATCTTTAAAGAGTTCCATCCACCTCCGTTGCCGAAGGTTTAACTCCTTTTGGGTTAGTAGGTACTTAAGGCTTTAATGATCGGTGAAGAGATAACATTTTTCTCCGTAGAGGTAATGTCTCCATATTTTCAATGCAAAGACAACTGTAGTCAATTCAAAGTTGTGGGTGGGATAATTCATTTCGTGTGGCTTAAGTTGTCTCGAAGCATAAGCGGTGACTTTGCCTTCTTACATCAATACACATCCTAACCCGAGGTGTGATGCATCACTATAAACTGTGTAGTCCTTTCTGGACTCAGGTTGGGTTAGGACTAGTGCATGGGTCAATACTTGCTTCAACTGATTGAAACTTCATTGTTGAACCTCGGTCCAAACAAAAAGAGCTTCTTTCCTTAATAACTTGGTTAAAGGAACGACTGTCATAGAAAACCCTTTCAAAAATCTATGATAATAGCCAACAAGCCCAAGGAAGCTTCTGACTTCACCAATGTTCTTCGGTGGATGCCAATCTACAATAGCTTGAATTTTCTTCGGGTCCACTTGAATACCCGAAGCTGACACAATATGTCCCAGAAAGGCAACTTCGGTGAGCCAAAACTCACACTTGGAGAACTTCGCGTACAACTGCTTCTCTCTTAAGGTCTGAAGCACAATACGAAGATGATCTCGGTGTTCCGCTTCATTCTTGGAATAAATCAATATGTCATCTATAAACACCACTACAAATTTATCAAGATGGGGTCTAAAAAATCGATTCATCAAATCCATGAAGGTTTTCGGTGCATTGGTTAACCCAAAAGGCATCACCAAGAATTCGTAGTGTCCATATCCTATACGGAAGGCAGTCTTCGGTACATCACACTCCTTAACTCTCATCTGATAATAGCCCGACCTTAAATCGATCTTGGAAAACACAGAGGCATTCTTTAGTTGATCGAACAGATCGTCTATTCTAGGCAATGGATACTTGTTCTTGATGGTTACTTTATTCAATTGTGGGTAGTCAATACACAACCGCATAGAACCATCTTTCTTCTTAACAAAGAGAACCGTAGCTCCCCAAGGCGAAGAGCTCGGTTGAATAAAACCTTTACTTAACAACTCTTGAATCTAAGCCTTTAATTCTTTTAATTCCATAGCTGTCATGTGATATGGTGCAATGGAAACTGGAGCAGTCCCAGGTTGCCCATCGATGCCAAACTCCACTTCACGGGTTGGGGGCAATCCCGGAAGTTCATCAGGGAAGACATCAGGAAATTCACATACGGTGTCAATGTCTCACATATGTAATTCGCCTTTGGTCTCCAACGTCAAAGCATACAATGATGGAGTCTTTGCATTCATCAATACAACATTTTCCTTCCCAAACCTTGAAGGTACAATTTCCTCTTACAACAATCTACCCAGGCTTGATGCTCACTAAGCCAGTCTAAACCTAGGATGACATCAAATTCATGGATCGATAAAGCCAACAAATTGTTTGGAAAAAATCTTTTGGATCATTAAGGGGCAGTTCTTGCACACTACCCTTACGGTGACACAATCTCCTAAGGGATTGGTTACAGAAATTCTTGATGATATTGGTTCGGAAGACATATTATACTTCTTAACTACAATGGTACTTATAAAGAATGAGTAGAACCAGGGTCAATCAATGCATATAAAAAATGTGAATATAGCTCGATGGTACCTGCAATGATGTCAGGTTCATCCTCTTCTTCTCTACTCCTCACAAGGTGCATTTGGGCAGGGGCTTTTGAATCTTGCTTATTAAAGGGTTACCCTGGACCACTCGATCATCCATAAGTTCCCGATGATCCTTACTCCGATCCTTTACCTCGAAAGGATTGAGCAGGAGAAGCAGCAGTAGTCAGTGTAGCGGTAGATTTAGTTGCATTCAAAGGACAGTCACAGAAAAAGTGACCCTGCTCACCAAAGTAGTAACAAGCTCCAGTCTGCTTACGACATTGACCTGGTGGATGCATATTCTGACAATAATTGCAAAGTGGATGTCAATTGCCTCGATTTGAACCTCCGGTGCTATCAACGGACGCTACTTTAGCAAAAGACTGCGTCACAGAGTGAGGCCTCTCAATGTTTCCAGAACGGAAGGGCGGTGAATAGACTTTCCGTTTAGGACCTTGATATCTCCCTTTCTTGTTCCATCTCAAAGGTCAAGAATCATCCCTGAACCTTTTCTCAAACTTTCCAGACCCATCAGCTCATTAAGCTTTCTGTGCAGCTTCAGTGGCCTTAACTTGATTCACAAGGTCATGGAAATCAGAAATACTAAGTGCAGTAAACATAGGGCATAGCTCATCATTGATCCCTGCAATAAACATCCGACACTTTTCTTCCTCCTTCTTTATATACTCTGCACCATATCTACAGTACTTACAGAAATCATGGATGTACTATTCGATTGGTCGTCCGCTTTGTTTAAGGTGAAGAAAGATATTTCTCCTCTCAGCAATATAGAAGTCACTGATGTATTTCTTACGGAATTATTTCAGGAAGAACTACCAAGTCACTGTGTCTTTAGAGACAATCAATATGGTAGTTTCCCACCAATGAAGTGCCTCATCAGCCAATAACGCGATAGCACACTCGAGCTTGTGCTTGTTCGAGTACTGAAGTTGCTTATCCAAAATCCGCAAGGTGTTGTCCAACCAATATTTGGAAACTCCAGGGTTGTCGTCATCTTGTCCAGTAAAAGTGTAAGCTCGATACTGTGAGAGCTTATCAATGGGTGCTCGAGTGTGTTGGACAGCAGGAGCGATAGGTTGTACAACTTGTTCGGCCCTCATAGCAGTCATAAACTGCCTAAACATATCGGCCATGTTCTTATAACATTCAGCCTGAGCGGTAGGTGTTGCAGGCTCGGTACCTTGAGCAGGAGGATCCTGCGACTGCGGTGGGTTCGGGGGATTTCCTCCTCTAATCTCCTCGCCATGCGTCGAGGAGCCGGTGGCAAGCTTGTCAATGTGAGCTTCATTAGTTTCAGACATATCTATCTGAAAGATCAGATTAGTTGACAAGTCACAATATACGCAATATATAACTCCTAGGTGGCAAAGTACCACAATAGCAATGCAACAAGCTTCGTTTTAGTCCTAGAATCGACTAAACTCTAGCTCTGATACCACAAATGTAACACCCTCTTCCCGGTCTGGTCGAGAACCGGGTTAGAAGGTGATACTGATGACCAATACTATGAACGGTGCAACAAAATTTCATTTTAATATTAACATTTAAACCAATAACATACAATAACGCATTACCACAATGTATTTTAGTCCAATTGATCCACACAAAGCAATAATTAGTTATTCAGGGCTAATTCCCAACTATTACAAGTTTTAAGGACTAAACTGTAAATTTGAAAATTTAGGGGTCCTTCAATGTAATTGATTATATTACATTGAAATTCACTACAATATTAACAAACCTGTAAAATTCCATACAATTTGGAGTTCATTAGCTCTTTCAATTTAGTCTTTCAAAATTCAGTGGCTAGTTTGTGAACATTGCAACCTGTTAAATTATGCCTTTAACTAACTTAACTAACCTTGTATCGAAACACCCTAGGGTCATTTCGAAATGGGTGAACGATGGTCTACCCATGTTGACTTTTCTCTTTAGTTCGTATCGATACAACAACCCATGTATCGGAACGGGTTGACTTCCTTTGACTTTGACTTTGACCCGTTTCGATACACTATGAACTCGTATCGAAATGATGGATTCCAGTAGCAAAATGTTTCGATATGACTATAGACCATTTCGGTACGCCTTGTTTCTTTAGGCTTAATTAAGCTTACCCATATCGATACGCCATCACCCGTATCGATACGGCCTGACCTGTAATGACAAATTTTTGTTGGTTTTTATTCGATTTGACCTATCGAACGATGTCCAAATGCAATGAAACTTTACACACATCATTTCAATGGTATAAACTATTAGCATGACAAATTTCATGATCATATGAATACGTTTACTATGTTTTTACCTTTATGACCTAAGTATGCAATTTTAAACCATTTAAGCCAAAACAAAAAGGCCATTTAGAGCCAACAGCCACATTATAACATAGGCATCACACAAACATATCAAAATGGGAATAAACGACTAGTTCTACTACTTGGCCACCTTTCTAGGAGTTCATAAGGTTAAAGTACATTACTTAAGGGCTTGTAGTGACTTGTCTTGCCTTGACTATTCGAGCTTCAAACACACAATCTTTCAACCCGAAATGCATGAGATGAGATATGTTAGGCATACATTGCCTAGTGAGGTAGTCATAAACAATATGAACAACTACGTAACAAGTGTTTATATACAAGGTCTCATGCTCATCAATGTCAATACTATGCATCAATATACAATGATTAACATATTCATTTCATCATTAGCCCTTTGATTGAGTCAAGATAGTGTATACGCGAATTCCTACGCCTCGCCAAATCAATGAATGGTCTAGTCCCTCTACCTCACCAATATGACCAATATCAATACACATCCCTCCGCCTCGCCAAATCAATATAGGTCGTAGCCTTAGGACCGTAGTCCACCCGTACTCTGAGCTCATGAATTCTATGGCAAGCCAATTGTATCCAATGTCTATTCAAATCAAGGTTTCAATGTTCATATCCATATTCAATATTCAATGAGAATTCCAATGAACAATGATTTCAATATTTTCAATAACTAACATGTCTCATAATCAATGTTTCATGGTTCAATGTCAATATCAATATCCGATGATTTCTTTGCAATGTTTCAATAACATTAACTATATCAATGACAATGTTCAATGACGATACCAATAAACTATGTCTGATAGTCAATAACAAACTTACCGACACTTACCAATGTGTCCGTTTAACAATCCGATGTAACTTCCTCAATAGTAATATTAGCTAAATGATCGAAAACAACAATAAAAGATTCTGGAAGGCTTTCGCCTAATCTCGAGACTCCGACTACACTCACCTCGACAATCCGAAGCTTTCAAGGCTCTAGGATGATAACTCCCTTATTCCTAGCCTTCGGTGAATTCGATGGATGCTCCTTTTTGTTATCTTGAGCTAGGAAATCAATAGGGAGACTATTAGGATCGATATTACGATATCAAAAGCAATACAACGATATCAAAATCAATAACTAGACTTGGTTTAATCATTATCTAACACAATAAACATGGATGGGGAAACCCTAGCTTGTGATTAAGCTTGGTACATCCATGGAATCCAACGATTGTTTGAGGATTATTGCTTACTCGAACGTTAGCAACGATTCAATGTCAATAAGTTGAAGAAAATCTAAGCTTAAATTTCCTCTCCAATGGAGGTGCTTGAAGATGAAGATGACAATTGAGGTGTTGGCTTTTCAAGGCTCGGTAAGTTCCTATCTCTTTTCATTTATTTTCATAATTGTTTAGCTCTTAAAACACTAGATAGTCGATTGGCTTTCCTTTACTATGAAGGAAATTAATTTCCTTTATCCACGTAGTTGCAATTTATAATTGAGGAGGGTCTAATCGCAAGGTTAGTCCCTCAACTCTCAATACTTTATGATTTTATCCTCATAACTTTCTGATAGCTATAATTTGGTCACTAGAAAGCTTTTTAACAAATCTGATAAGGCCAATACTCGATAAATTAACTCAATTACAGTCCGCTATCAATAATTAACTAGCCGATACAATATTTGGATTTTATAAATATGAGATTTACGATCACCGGAACCCAATTTCGACTAGACCAGATTCTGGGGTGTTACAAAACGATAGTCACTCTCTATTCCCAAAACTATTTGAATACTTCAGTCCTACTACTTATGGTGTCGAATTTGTCGCGTGCCGGAGAACATTCTGTCATATTTTCTCAGTTCTCATAGCTTTAAGGTCTGTTCTTCACCAAATCGTGGAACATCTTCACTTGTTATGTAAAAAGGTTAGTTTTTTACACTCATTTAGGGTTTGCGAATTGTGACTAATTTTGTGAGTTTTTTTTCTTTAATTTTTAACATCTTAACTGAAACTTTTTGTTGTGTTGTTTATATTTCCACTCTCTGACTAAGCTTTAACTATTAATTTATTTTTTATTTCGAATCTGTTCCTTATTGTTTTGATGATTTGATATATATATACATTTATGTTTTAGTAAATTTCTAGCAACTATTATTTTACTTGATATGTCAGTTGGTTTAATTTCCTGCCTTTATGGTATAAGATTTATGACGATTCTTTGTAAGAAAAGTGGTAATCATCCCACCACATTTCTAATAATTCTAATTCTACTAGATTGTAATACTCAAGTTGATAAGATATGATTAGTATTTGCTTGTGTTAAGAGTTGGTTAAGATATGATTAGTGAAGTACTCAAATTGATAGAGTATAAATATTAAATAGATATTGTGTTATTCATTACCAGTAAGGTAAAAGAGAAACATTGATAAAAATATGTATTTTTTAGGATTAAAACTGAGCTTACTAAACTGCATTTAAATTGGTATTTAAATTTTGGTATCGAAAATTGTGTACAGTTATCATAAAAAACCAGTAGCAAAATTAAAAAACAATTATTTTATGTATGTCAATGTAAAAAGAGCATGTATTAAATTGTAGACAATCATGTAATTTATTGGTTATATCTCACTAATTATGTATTTTTTGTTTATATTTTTTGATAGATGTCCAATACAGAAGCATCTGTTGAGGGCAGCGTTTCACCCTCTTTGACTGATTCTGAAAATTCATCTAATATTGTTGGAGCATCAAGTCAAAGCAACAGTACAAGGGTTGCGGCTAACCGAAAAGTTATCACTCCAAGGTCAGAAGTATAGTCTCATTTTATTAAATTTGTTACCAGGGTCAAAGTAATGATAGATGCAATTACTGTGATAAAGAATTATGTTGTGATGAAAAGAAAAATGGAACTAGATCATTAAACTATCACATGAAGCAATGTAAAAAAACTACTAAGGTTGTTGACAATAATCAAGGTCAATTGATTTTACCTAATAAGAGTCTTGAAGGGGAAGTGGGACATATTACCACTTGAAAATTTGATCAAGAAGCAACTAGGAATGCTTTAGCTCAAATGATTGTGATTGGTAAATTGCCTTTCAAGTTTGTTGAGAGTGAAGGTTTTAAAAAATTTATGTCTATGGCATGCTTTAAGTTTTGAATTCCTTCTAGACTTACTATAACTAGGGATATTTATTAGTTATACTTGGATGAAAGGGTTAAGCTAAAACAGTATTTGAAAAGCCCATGTTTTAAAGTTTATTTGACTTCTTTGTAAAGAGTGAATTATATGTGTCTTAATGTCCACTTCATTGATAATGATTAAAAATTGAATAAGAAAATTATTATTTTTTGTCCAATTTCTAGTCATAAGGGAGATGTTATTGTGATGATGATTGAAAATTGTTTGTTAAGTTGGGTGATTGATAAAATGTTCACTGTCATTGTTGATAATGCAAGTTCCAATGATGTTGCTATTAGTTATTTAAGAAAAAATCCAGTCCTCGATGGGTTGCATTCTAATCTTTTAATGTTTAGGGTAAACTATACTAATGACCACCGAACTATGAGGTTGGTGTCGATTTGACCATTATATTTTCAATTGTGTTAATATATACCACATAACTATTTAATTGGTTTCAATGTAGCCACCTGCCGTTAAATCCTAACGGAAAGATGATGTGGCAGTTAAAAATAAATTGGTATAATTACACATTTAATCCCTATTACTTAGGCATTCTATCAATTTAGTCCTAATTTTTATTTAATAAAACAATTAATTATTTAATTAAGTGATGCCACATGTCACCACCTCATTGGAGGACTTTAACTATTTATATTTGAGTTAATAATTTTATTTTACCCTACAATGAGAGTAGTAGGGTTCGAACCAATGTCTTCTTAGTGAAAGGTGCACCTATTTACCATCAAGCCAAACACACAATTGTGATTTGTTGTACAACATTTATTATTTATCCTTAGTTTTGGTTTGCTTCAGCTTGCTCCAGATCAGCAATATCCTTAGTTAAGTTTGAACTTCAAATTAATTCTTCCAATCTGACACCATAAACTGATAAAACAAACAACATAAATACACTGAAAATTTGATTCAAACCCACTATGCTTACAGAAAATCAGTGTCTGATACAACCACCAAAAACATGTGCTAAATCTCCAATAACAATTTCACTAATTTACATATATATATAAATATATGTATATATATTTATACATCTGTAGATTCAAACGCCGGGAAGCAAGCTTTTAGTACGGTTTCAATTTGATAGTGTTGCCTTCTATATTCAGCTTTTATTCAAGCTCCCAAGAGAATATTGTCTACCTCTACCAGTAGTTTTACTCATGATTTTATAAACTGTGATGGTCGAGGGCTTGTTTTAGTCTTCTCAGGACCTGCAAAAGTTCACGAGTATGAATTGCCAAGATTATGACATCAAGAAACCATACCCCAAACATCACATTGCATTGTAAGACATTCAGAATTATGGGGGAAATGAGATTTCAACATGATATGTAGGACATACCATAGATCCCACGCATCTCGACTTCTCGCCATTCTTGAATAAGGGCACAACAGCAGCACATCAAATGGGTTAGGAAATCATCAAAGCGGTTTGCTTCAGCTTGCTCCAGATCAGCAAGCTTGAATCTACAGATGTATAAATATATATACATATATTTATATATATATATATATATATATATATATATATATATGCAACACTATCAAATTGAAACCGTACTAAAAGCTTGCTTCCCAGCGTTTGAATCTACAGATGTATAAATATATATACATATATTTATATATATGTAAATTAGTGAAATTGTTATTGGAGATTGAGCACATGTTTTTGGTGGTTGTATCAGACACTGATTTTCTGTAAGCATAATGGGTTTGAATCAAATTTTCAGTGTATTTGTGTTGTTTGTTTTATTAGTTTATGGTTTCTTTGGTAGGAAGATTGGAAGATTGAAAGAACTAATTCGAAGTTCAAACATAACTAAGGATATTGCTGATCTGGAGCAAGCTGAAGCAAACCGCAACTAAGGATAAATAATAAATGTTGTACAACAAATCACAACCTCTCACCAAGAGGACATTGGTTCGAACTCAAATATAAATAGTCAAAAGTCCACCAATAAGGTGGTGACACGTGGCATCACTTAATTAAATAATTAATTATTTTATTAAATAAAAATTAGGACTAAATTGATGGAATGCGTAAGTAATAGGGATTAAATATGTAATTATACCCATTTGTTTTTAACTGCCACATCACCTTTCTGTTAGGATTTAACGGCAGGTGGCTACATTGAAACCAATTAAATAGTTATGTGGTATATTTAACACAATTGAAAATATAGTGGTCAAATCGACACCAACCCTATAGTTCGGTGGTCATTAGTATAGTTTACCCCTAATGTTTATTATAGTGTATATATGATCGAACTTTTTGATTTATTCATTTCTGATTTTACAGAAATATTATATGTATGAAGATTTTTTGGGAGAATTAATTGATGCAAATGAAGAATTTTGAAGAGTAAAGATTGTTGCCTATATAAATTTTGAAAACTTCGGTTCGGTCAGTTAACCGAAACGACCTATTGAACACCTCTATTTGTATTACAAATATGGGTGGACTCAGTTTAAGGCAGTCAACGAAAATTCTACATTTGCCTCAGCTATCCAAATTAGCGACCCTGTTTCTATAGATAGAGCTGTTTATGCTTTGAGAAAATCGAACGGTATGGTCCAAGAAGCGAGTGGAGGAGTTAATGGATGCAATGGCGCAAGCGGATTCGATCGGGATGTTTATTTGTCCTCATACTGGAGTTGCATTGTCTGCTTTGATTAAGCTTAGGGATAGTGAGGTTACTGCATCCAGGGATGGAGCACAACTCATGGATTGAATTTTTCGCAATCTAAGGTCGATTATCACTCAAAGAAGATCCCGGATATGGCTTGCCAGTTCGCTAATCCTTCGGTGCAAGTGAAGGCAGATTTCGGTTCTGTTATGGATGTGCTGAAGAAGCATTTGGAAAATAAAGCTCTAAAACACTAAGTGGAGCATTGAATTTGATTCTGGTTTTACCTTGCTTTTTATATATGTTCTGTTAGCCCCAATTTTTGAGTCTGAAGCTGAATAATTGTTCAATACAAGCTTTATATTTGTGGCTTTGGGCGAGTTAGCTTGAATCTAGTTAGATGATGTTCCCGAACAAATAACAAAGTGAAAATCACGTAGACATGTTTCTTCATGCTAGTCTGACAGAATTTTAGTTCATTTTTACGAAAAACAAGTAGAACAAAATGATCCGACAGTGTCGAGAATGTAAAGAAAACGATCCCATCTCGTGAAATTGATCTGCTTTTCTGGTGTTAAACCCAACAAATTGAGTTGTATTCATTGCCCGTTACTTAATCAAAAGCTATCATTAAATAAATCAAAAACTTTAACATTCTTAGCATTCTGGTCTACTTGAATCTTCATTCCTCAGCAGCAACAGAAAAAACATCATTCTCTCCCTCTTGGATAGATCGTTTCTTCTTCAGCAACAGAGTCATTGCCTTGCTCAAGTATGAATTGCTAGACTTGGTCATTCTTCACAAGGAAGTGAAGCATTCAAAAGCAAAATAGTGCCAAATTAAAATAATGTGCAAAAAATGAGGATCAAATTTATTATTTCTTTTTAATTAGGACTAAATTGTTTGAATGTGCAAGCGTGGAGGACTATGTGTGTTATTATACAAAATATTTTAACAGCTATGTCACCCTTTTAACGACCGTTAACTGATCAGTAGTCAAATTAAAGCAAAACTAAAAGTTTAATGGTAACATTGAAACAATTAAAAGTTTAATTATCAAATTGAATAATTGATAAAAATTTAGTGACCATACGTAAACTTTACCCTTTTAATTTTATTCAGTTGTATACATGTAGTTTCAATCTAATTTAAATTTCATTATTGACGTAACATTATTTTATTTTTACTTATTTAATAAACAAACAATTATATTTGTTCAACATAAGAATAGATGATGTTTAATTTTAGGATTAATATTTGATACACCGCCAGTGTAAAAAAAGTTTACACAAGCATGCCTATTTTCAAGCCTAAATTTAAATTTTAAAATTCTAACCCTAAAACCCTAGAAATCTAACCCCAACCCCTAAACCCCAAACCCTAAAATATAGCCATAAATTTTAAATTCTAAATCATACAACCTAAATCCCTAACCTTTAAACCCTAAACTAAACCTCTAAACCCCTAAATAAACCCGCTTGTGGAAACTTTATTTTCCACTGTCAGTGTATAGGATATTAATCCTTAATTTTATTTTAAAAATGAATATAATCGAATGAATATAAAATTTTATGTATACAAACGAACCAATTTGATATATGTTTATTGTTTATTAAATCAAAATTTATTTATTGACATTACTGAATATATATATAATTTTTATATTGACTTTGTTAGATATATAGGGCGCTTAAGAATTAAACTTAGGGAAATAAGGTACATTATAGTATATTTAGAAATCTATGACAAATTCTACAATACAGGTGAAAGTCGTCATCTGCACACGATGATCTGAATAAAGTCGCCACCTGCACACGATATTTTGAATTTTTTTAATAATATTTTTTTTGAAAGTTGTCATGAATGTGAACGTTTTATGTAAAAAATATTAAAAAAATTAAAGTCGTCGTATGTAGGTGGCGACTTTTACCTACACTATAAATTTTTTCATAAATTCTTAAATATACTCTAATATTTTTTATTTCTCTAAATTGAATTCTTAAATGCATTATTCACCTAATTTCTCTTTTCATATTTATACTATTTTAAAAAAATATATATATAAGGCGGAATTGATCTGTGAAAGTGTCCACGTGGCTAACGGAGACACGGGAGGAACAAACTTGTCAAAAAGTTAAAGGTTTAGACAAAAGACAGCAAGTGATTAGTAAGAAAGCACGCGCTCCTAAATTTAAAAATAAGACTGCGTGTGGTACACGACACAACGAGGACGGCGACGTGTTAACCGTTTCCATGGACTTCCATGTGCCCAGTATCGTGACCCTACCGCCGCTTTGTCACGCGCCGTGCACCAATGTCTTAAATACCCTCTATAGTAGGAATGTAAACGAGGCAAGTCGAGCTCGAGTAGTGTTGAGCTCAACTCAGCTTGTTCAGAATTCAAGTCAAGTTTGAGCTTGAGTAATTTTTAATTAGTCTGAATAATTTGAGCTTGAGTCGAGTTCAATCGAGTCGAGTATTGACCGAGCTTTAATCGAGTCGGACTAGAGTAGCTCATGTTCTGTTTCGTCTCATTTAAAGCACTATTAGGAAAAGCTTTGATACACAAGTTGTGTTAAAGTTTACATAAGCTTGTTAATTTTAGTGAATATGGTGTTAATTTAGTGTTTAGAGGTTTACGTTTTAGAATTTAGGATTTAGATTTTGGGGTTTAGGACTTATGTTTAGGGTTTTAGGTTTAAGAATTTAGAATTTAAATTTTAAAAAAGTAAAAAATCTAGTATATTATATTTTCGAGTAACTAGCAAGTTTTTCGAATCAGGTATCGAGTAGCTCAACTCGACTCGTTAAGAACTCAAGCTGAATTCGAGCTCGAGTCGAGGGTTAACCGAATTTTGACCGAGTGAAACTCAAATAACTCACGATTTATTTACAGCTCTTCTCCAGAGAAGAGGGTCCCACGTAACACAATATTCCCTTTTTGACTTTCAATTAATTTAAAGTTTTCTTTTCCTTTTCTCTTTTCTTGCTGAATGGTTTTTTTGAAGGAAAAAAATAGTAATATATTTAGGAGAAATATATATATATATATATATATATATATATATATATATATATATATATATATATATATATATATATATATATATATTATGAACTTGGGTAAACTACATAAATGACCACCTAATTATAGGTTTGGTGTCAATATGACCACTATACTTTCAATTTTGGCAAATATACTACTAAATTATTTAATTCGTTCTAATATGACCACCAACCGTTAAAAAGTAACAGAGACACTAACGGGGCTGTTAAATAAATTGATATAATTATACATTTGATTCCCGTTATTTACACAATATATTAATTTAGTCTAAATTTAAATTTAATAAAATAAATTAATTATTATATTCGGTGGTGACACATGTTACCACCTTATTGAAGGACTTTAATTATTTTAATTTAATTAATTAATTTCTCATTCCAGTCAGGTGATGACATGTGTCACCTGATTTGGGGAAAGAAAAATCAAAGGCAAAGAGATGCTGCTATGGAGACTCAAACTTGGTCTTTGGAGAGCAAGTGGGGCATACTTACTACTAGGCCAAGCATGTTTTTGTGATATGTGGTACAACCTTTAATATATGACGTATATGGTTGTTAATACCCAAAAAATGAAAGAAAATAAAATGACCTTAGGCGGATTCAAACCAGGGTTCTTACAACATAAATGGTGTGTGTTTACCACTAAGCCAAGTATATTTCTATGACTTGAAGTACAACGTTTAGTATATGTCTTCTATGGTTATTAATGCCTGGAAAAAGGAAGGAAATGTGGTTTTAGGAATTTCGAATATGACATACTTATGATACATAAAAATTTTAGAATTATATTAAATTTATTTAGCGAATCTAAACTCACAAACATAATATAATTTTAAATTATGTTCGTGAATTTGGATTCTCTAAATGATTTTAATATATATTTATTTAAAATCGTGCACTAACTATAATTTAAAAAAATATAAAAAATATTGACAACATTAATTTAATTATTAGATTTATTTAATTGGGTTAGATATTTTTATGCATCATAAGTATGTCATGTTCGAAATTCCTAAAACCATATTCTTTTTCTTTTTTCAGGCATTAATAACCATAGAAGACGTATACTAAACATTGTACTTTAAGTCATGGAAATATGCTCACCTGATTGGAGGGAGAAAATTAATTAAATTAAAGTCCTCCAATAAGGTGGTGACATGTGTCACCACCAAATATAATAATTAAATTATTTTATTAAATTAAAATTAGGACCAAAATGATATATTGTGTAAATAACGGGGACCAAATGTGTAATTATACCAATTTATTTAACAGCCACCTCAATGTCTCTATTACTTTTTAACAGTTGGTGGCCATATTGGAACCAATTAAATAGTTTAGTAGTATATTTGCCAAAATTGAAAGTATAGTGGTCATATTGACAATAAACTCAAAATTAGGTGGTCATTTATGTAGTTTACCCTTTAAACTTTTATTTTAAAAAATGTAGAGGGATATGAGTGTTCAACAATTGAATAATTTCTATGATTTTGTAAGTTTAATTCGATTGATGCTTTTTTTTTTACAATGACAACTGAATTTTATTAATAACCATGTAAAATATATCAAATACAATGCATTTAAAAGGGAAAATAATGGGATCTAGTCCATTAAAATCTCATACAAAACCCTAAGATACAAAGAAAAGTAAATACTTCCAAACAAACGAGACGCTTTACCAAGTAAAAAAGGAGTGGTGAGCGAACCAAACTATCAGACAGATTGCTCCGCTACCCAGGTCTGATTACATTGACAAACAACCATCAACCGAGTGAGGATCTATCTTTCTATGACCACCGGCAGAATCAAAATCAGAAACTAGCGCCGTAAAGATCTCTGTACGAGCACCAAACGACTGCTAAGGTATGCTGAAATCATGCCAAAATGACAGATAAAACAAACCACAAAAATTAAAAAAAGCGTGCCATAAGAACAGAGAAAACACGTGCCACAAGGACAAAAATCCTTATTAAAAATATATAAAACAAAAAAGGCATGAAAATAATGAACTTGTAGTCGACAACCAGTATTAAAACTAATTGTCGACTACCGACAAGAAAACTAATATGAAAGGATGCGGGGCTTGGGGAAAACATGAAAAACCTGATTTTTTTTTTTAAAATTAACACACTTTAAAAAATAAATATATTTCATACATGAACACCATAATTGTGAGGTCTATTTATAAGTAGGGATATGTATTTTACCCGGGCTTAACAAGGTAAAGCTAATGGCTTTGCCACTACACCAAGAACAACATTGTGTTATAATTCTCCAGATATAATATATTTCTCTTATAAATTTTCACATTTATAAGCCAAAAGCTCAAACCTTAAACGCCAATTTCACATATATAAATCCCAAACCCTAAACTTTAACCCTAAATATTTCAAATTAATTTCACGCTAAATATTTCAAATTAAACCCCAAACCCTAAACATTTCAAATTAATTCCACACTAAATATTTTAAATTAAACCCTAAACCCCAAAACCGTAAAATTTTCAAATTAATTTCACGCTAAATATTTCAAATTAAACCCTAAACCCTAAATATTTCAAATTAATTTCACGCTAAAAATTTCAAATTAAACCATAAACCCTAAACCCTAAACTCTAAAAATTTCAAATTAATTCAACGCTAAATGTTTAGGGTTTAATTTGAAATATTTAGCGTGAAATTAATTTGAAATATTTAGGGTTTAGGGTTTAATTTAAAATATTTAGCATGGAATTAATTTGAAAATTTTAGGGTTTAGGGTTTAATTTGAAATATTTAGCGTGAAATTAATTTGAAAGTTTTAGGGTTTGGGGTTTAATTTGAAATATTTAGCGTGAAATTAATTTGAAATATTTAGGGTTTAGGGTTTAATTTAAAATATTTAACGTGGAATTAATTTGAAATTTTTAGGGTTTAAGGTTTGAGTTTGGGGTTTAGGGTTTAATTTGAAATATTTAGCGTGAAATTAATTTGAAATATTTAGGGTTAGAGTTTAGGGTTTGAGATTTATATATGTGAAATTAGTGTTTAAGGTTTGAGCTTTTGGCTTATAAATATGGAAACTAATAAGAGGTATATGTTATATCTGGAGAATTATAGCACAAATTTGTGCTTGGTGTAGTGGCAAAGCCATTGGCTTTACTCTGTTGAGACCCAGGTTCAAATCCTCTAAAGCACAGGTAAAGAGAAATTTATTTTTCTCCTCTAAATTGGTGGTGACATGTGTCACCACCTGATCGGAAGGGGAAATAAATTAATAAAATCAAATATAAATAATTAAAGTCCTCCAATAAGGTGTTGACAAGTGTCACCACTTAATTAAATAATTTATTATTTTATTAATTTAAAATTAGGACTAAATTGAAAGAATGTGTAAATAACAGGGACCAAATGTGTAATTTTTAAATTTTTCCGTCAATTGCCACGTGGCAGTTCCGTCACTCCACCGTTATGTTTTTAACGGCGGTGGTCAAAATAGGTTGATTTTATAAGTTCAGTGGTCTGATTGACGTTTTTTATGGTTCGATGGTCTAAATAAGTATCCCAATTTGTTTGGTGGTCAGTGGGGTAGTTTTCATACATGAACACCATAATTGTGAGGTCTATTTATAAGTAGGGATGTGCATTTTACCCGGGCTCAACAGGTTTCGACTTGACCCGGCCTGATTGGGTCAAGTATTTTTATGAAAAAATCGGGTTTCGGTCGGGTTTTGTGTAGAGCGAGGTCGGGTCGGGTTGAGTTCGGGTTTTAGGGTGAAAAAATTTGACCCAACCCCACCCGGGACTAATAGTACAATTTTCTCTTAATTTTTTAGGGATGTTTGTAATAATACCCCTCTTTATATTTTTTTTATAATTTGGTCCTTAAATTTTTTTTTTACAATTTTGTTCTTATATTTATTATTTTTTATAATTATGTCTCTTAAAATTATTTTTTTACAATTAAGTCCCTAAATTTTTTTTTCTATAGGTCGGATCAAGTCGGGTTTAAAATATTTATTTTCGGGTCGAATCGAATTTTTTAAAAAATAAAATAAAATCAAGTTCAATTTTAGAATTATTAGTTTCGAGTTAAGTTCGAGTGGGTCAAAAACCCGACCCGACCGTGTCCATCCCATTCCATAAGTGCAATATACCTGTGAAAAGTGAAAGTAGGAAACATGGCGTGGGAAAAAACAGAGATTTTAGAATTTAAAAAAAAAAAACAGAAAGAGACAAAAGAAAACACAGAAAATGAGAGAAAATAAAAGGGCAGCAGCCTTTTCATTTTAGAACTTAAAAGCCAGCTTCTCTTCTGCTATTGTATTATTCTCAAAAACAAAGCTTAAGATCAAAAAACCCAACTCTGTTTCTCCACTCTCAGCCTGAAAATCCCCTCAGAACAGAACAGATCAGACCAGATCCATTTTGTTTTTGTAAAAAGAAAAAAAACGTATTAGTCTGTTTTTGTTTTGTTTTGGAAGAGAGAAGTTGTTTGGGTTTGACTAAGATTAAAGCTTTTATGGGGTCCATTGGGATTTCTGGGACATCTTTATTTGCCTCGCTCCTCTTATGTTTTCTCTGATACAACGAAAGAGCTTCAACTTTTGGCCCTTCTTTTTTTGTTTCTTCAAAGGTAGTAATTTGCTCAAACCCAACACTTTTGGCTGTTTTTTTTTATCCTTTTTCTCTTGTTGTTAGTTGTTTCGGATTGACTGGATTGGTTTTATTACAAAGGAGACAGATGCAATCGGGTCTGTCACAGTCCGTGCTGAGTCCGATTCCCCAGCGGAGTCAATCTTTTCAAGCAGCTGATACAAGAGGGAAGCATAGGATACAAGCTGAACTCAAAAGGCTAGAGCAAGAGGCTAGATTCTTAGAGGTTTGTAAAAAGATGTCACCTTTTTTTTCCTTCAAATTTTGGGCTGTTCTTTTAGCTACAGAAATGTTGCTTTTCTTGTTTGGAGTGTATGGACATAGAGAAAATGCCATACCTTGAATTGCCATCACTTTATTTGTGCTAAACAGACAGGGATGCCCTGGAATTATTCATTTATCATTGAAGGGTATTAATTCTGGGGAAGAAAAGGGAAGTAGATGCAATTGATTTTGATCACCTTGGCTTAACTGTACTGGATCGATTGGCCTATTGGTTTGGCCTTTTCCTATCAAAAGCATTGCTTAAGTTAACTACAGTGGCTAATTTATTCATTTGCATCAATTCAACTTCTTTGGTTTAATTCAATAGGGCTAGTAGACTGGAATGGTTCGGAATCGTTTACTTCTTCCTTTGTTCGAACTGCTATCTTTGGTACTCTTTTCAGCTGCAAAGTCATAACTGTGGCTCCCCCATCTATTAGCCCTGGTTTTTAAGTCATCTTTGTCAATTAAAGAACTTGCAGTTCCGCTGATACCAGATTTTTGAGCCCTTGTTTTGGTCAATTAAGTTGGTTCGTTTATGCTCATGTTCAATGATTTATTTGCACTTCATGACCTTTCAAATTTGGTTCTTCCATTCGGATGCATGCTGACTTTAGCCTGTAGTTTATTATATTTGATTTATCGAAATATCTATTACTGTGTTTACTTTTTAAGAACCCTTTTTGGATCAAACAATGGTATTCTGCACTTATAATCTGCTGGGGTAAATTATTCATTCGGCAAGAAGCTCACTCAGTTGTCAATATTAACTTGTAATATGAATGTTATTGCTTCCTCTGTGAAGCTTAGTAATATATAGGGTTCACCAAACTGGTGGGGTGGTTTTTTCCAAAAGTTGTATGGACTGGACCAGAACAATTTAATATGACATTTTGCTTTGGTTGGATTTAAGCATTTCGATTTATCCATTTGCAAGAGGGATGAAATTTAGTTTATATATGGTTAGAATTGGCATTCAAACAGACATCCCATCCGATTAAGTGAGCTTTAATTGGTTTTGTCCAACAATCAAAGGACTGAAAGATATAGAGTATGTTACTGTTCTAATCACAAGCTTAAGTTTGCTGCTTACCAGAAGATTTTGCCATTACGAAGCAGCTCCTGAAAACTGCAGTAAATGTTGTTTGATTGGTTCAATTCCATGGAAACCTGAGGAAGCTTCGTGTAAAATATATAGAAAGTCACTCTCGAGTCCCGTCATCTATATCCCCTATATGCAGGTTCTTTGTTTGCATACTCAAACCACGGCAAGGATGAAATCCAATTGTACAAATTATTTTGTTTCATGTTTTGAGAGAACTTTAGTAGTTATAATTTTCATTTCAAGTTCCTTCATTTATCACCAATGCAACCATCCCAGTTCGTTTTATGACTTGTGTTTTGTATCCTTTGTCTTTCCTTTTGCTGTTGACACCCCTCTACTGTTGGGAGATTTTCTAAATTTTGCTGAAGTTAGAAATTATTAGGCTTTTTATTTTATAAGTTGGAAGGAAACTTAGTTTCTTAATCATGTTTGAGTTTCTATCTCTTCTGTCGGAAATTGTAAATTTGGTCAGTTAAAGCCAGAGGGGAATGATTTTGGCTGCAAGAAATCAAGCCCTCTCTTTCAGTTTCTACTGTCATAACGGATAATATTTAAAGATGCCGGATTGGCTTGAACTACTAAGCTCTCCTTTTCCATATTTTATGCCGAGATTCAATTTTAACTTCAGTTATATGCACTATGCAGTCTTGTATTTTGAATTTGAAAGTTGAAAAATCGATGCAGCCATCATTTTGAGAAGTTCCCTCAGTTGATGTTTTGCACCTAACCATATATGCCTAAGATTCCAACATAAAATGCTAATTCTGTGCGATATTCCGTGAATGCAGGAAGAGCTAGAGCAGATAGAAAGAATGGAGAAGGCATCAGCAGCCTGTAAAGAGTAAGTATGGAGACTATATGGTATTCATTTACTGATACTCTCTTAGCATGAACATAAAAGGGCAAGGCTGATTGAAATTTGTTTTGTTATTCATGGCAGAATGTTGAGTAATGTCCAAAGTAAACCTGATCCACTACTCCCCATGTACGTCAGTACATACATACATAGATATCTTTATTTTCATTTTTGAAAAAAATTCTTACAATTCCATTTTCGACAGAACAAATGGCCCTATAAATCCCGTATGGGATCAATGGTTTGAAGGTCCCCAAGAAGCTCAAGGTTGCAGATGTTGGATACTGTGATAGTTTTGCTGATTTGAAGACTTCACTATTATTGTCTTTAATTTGGAGAGGTTTTGATTTACAGAGTTGTTGCAAAATATTAGAGCAATGGTGACCTCAGATGTTTATGATGCCGAATTGACAGTTTTACGCCAATTCTTTTCAAATACCGTAATACCCGTATTTTATTTGGGTACCCATATATATTAGTTAGTAATTCAATATAAATAAAACTAAATAGATATAAATAAATAATAAAGCCCATATTATATAAAAAATAGTCCAAAAATCCCAATAGTCCATAAATGTCTGCTATCCATAAATATAAAGTCCAAATTACAAATATTAGATATTTTTTTTACAGCTGTACACAATTCATTTACAACCCAAGAAACACAATGTTATCTGAAAGCCCGTGTAACGCCCCGGTTTTAAGGTCTGAGAGTTTAGACCGAGATCCAGGAAAGATTTGTAAATTGAGTTTTGGGGTTCAGGTTGACTTTAAATGAAAAGGGTTTCATAAAAGAGTTTTAAAATTAAATTATAAAAATAAAATAAGACAAGAAATGATTTTTGTTAAAAAGAGAGTTTTAAAATAAATGGGAAATAAAATAGTATATTTAAAAAAAAAATCCACTTTCTTCTCCCCTTCCCTTTTTCCCTTTTCACGTTAAAAATTTTCTAAGTCTAGCCACCGTCCATTTTCACCAATCTTCACCATTTTGAAGGATTCAAGGAGGTAAACAACTTAGTTTTCACTCTTCTCTTCATCTCAAACTTGCTTGTAACATTTCCTTTCAAAAAACTTGGTGATTTCTCAAGTTCTCTCATTTTGGGTAAAATAGATTTTTTGAAGGGTTTAAGCAAATTTTGTTAAAACGGTGATTTGAGTGAGTTTTAAACCATGTTTTGAGTATAAAATAATGTTAAGATGATGAGTTTATCAAGAAATCCCGAAATGGAATAAATTAGTAAATTTTGAGTTGGGGAAATATGGTTTTTTGGGTTCTTTATGGTTGGAAATGGTTCCTAAGGGATTTGTGGATGTGTGTTGATGATTTTGAAGCTTTCGGGTATGTTTTGGATGTTAAAGTGATGAAGTTATGGCTGATTTTTGGTTAGAGTGGAAATGAGAATAATTTTGGTTAGTTTTAGGTAGGAATCGGGAATGGTTGTTGTCGAATTGTGATATGGTTTATTTCAGTGGGTTTGATTGTTGAAAAGTGTGTTAAATCCTTGTTTTGATTTGGGTAGAAGCACTAGATAAAGATTTGGATACTTCGGACGCGATACCCGGTGTTGTGGAGGCTTGAAATCGTTGTTTCGGCTATTGTTTGGGTTCTACCGGCGAGTGGAAATGTTTTGAGAGTTTAGGTTGAGCTTGAAAGACCAACCTAAGCTCGAGAGTAAGTATTAAATGTTTATGTTTTACTTTTCCGGAATTCTATGCTTCAATCTTGTTATGCATTGTTGATATGAGATGAGATGAATGTGTGTATTTGATTAATGAGTGTGGTATTGTTATGGTTGGATTACATGGTATATGAGTATTGGCAAGTATGAGAGTCTTACCGGGTATAATAGGTGGACCATAGGGTTAAAGTGCACTAGTAAAATTCGTGCGTGGCCCTAGTGATGTAAGATGCCACCGTAAGTCGTGTTGTTCTTATAGGTTCGGTGATGTAAGATGCCATCGAATTCAATCCGCGTATCCGAGTAATGTAACCATAGTTGCCAATACACTCCTTGTGTTGAAAGGTTGAATGTTATCATGGTTGTTTGTTGTTGAGAGTTATGCTATGTTATTATTATGTTGATGCATTGTTTGATGTAAGATGCCAAGCATATGTAGAGTTGTTGATAATCATGTTGATGGATATTCATGCTTGTGGAACTTCGATTGTAGTCTTTATTTTCCCTCAAAAATGGTTTTATTAAAACTACATTGTTGTTGTTGTGGTTTTGAGCACCACTCACTAAGCTATTATGCTTACGCACTCCTTTCCAGAAATGCAGATCGTTAGTGATCGGGGAAGCAAAGGAAGGTGAGGGAAAGGCTACAATGATCGTAGCTTAAGCTCAAATATGGATTTTAAGTTGTAATAATATATTAGCAATGTGAATACTTGCACTTGTGGTTAGGGAGGTTGATCCTCCTATCCAGAACATTCAGAACCAAGGAGCCCCTAGAATACGGTCACGACAACAGCCACAACAGCAGCCACAACAACAGCCGACATCATCCACTAGTACATTGGAACAGACTCTAGCAGCCTTTATGTCCCAAACTGGAGCATACATGGCCAACATGGATCACTTTGTCAAGAAGACTGAAACATTCATGGATAAGACAGAGATGAGAATGACAAACCATGAGGCCACTTTGAAGTCTCTAGAAACACAGATGGGTCAGGTGGCACAATTCATCAACACAAGGCAGAATGGAGGATTCCCTAGTGATACTGAGGTCACTAGAAAACCCACACATGAGCAATGTAAAGCTATAACAACAAGAAGTGGGAAACAACTACAAGGGCCGAAAATTAAAGAGACACCTAGTTAGGAACCGACCCTACAAATACCTTCCGAGAACACTGCCCCGGCAAAAGTGAAACAACATGCTGCCGTCACCTCTGCCACGACAGCAGAAGCATCTAAGGAGGTGACAGAAGAAGTTGAAGATTGTAAGCCTCCTCAGATCCGATTCCCATGTGAAGGACGCCTTGAAGATTGTAAGCAGATGCCTGGTTATGCAAAATTCCTTAAAGATGCAATGTCTAGGAGATCCAGACTTGGGGAGTTTGAAACTGTAATGATGACAGAAGGTTGCATGGAAATCCTACACAACTGTACACCCCCAAAGAAGAAGGATCCCGGGAGTTTCATTATCCCATGCATAATCGGTGACCAGTTTGTGGGTAAGGCACTTTGTGATCTTGGTGCTAGTATTAATATAATGCCCAAATCTATATTTTAGAAATTAGGTATTGGACAAGCAAGACCCACAACAGTCATGCTTCAATTGGCAGACTGCTCTTACGTGCAACCGGAAGGAAAAATTGAAGATATTCTGGTAATAGTGGATAAGTTTATATTTCTTGTTGACTTTCTTGTTTTAGACTGTGAAGCAGACGAGAATGCACCGTTTATCCTAGGGTGACCCTTCCTAGCCACATGTAGAACAATGATCGATGTAGAGAAAGGAGAACTGACTATGAGAGTCAATGACCAGCAGATAAAGCTCAATGTTCTCCAAGCCATAAAACAAGCTGATGTAGAGGAAGAATGTAAGGCAATATCAGAAGTAATCATAGACCAACCCTGCATCAGATCAAACTGTCACGACAGACAATTTAGTCACTGTTGCCACAGCCACCTAGAAGACTGCCGCGACAGCACTGGTGACAGTAACTCCTCAGACAATGACACATCTGATACTGAAGGTCCTGAGGAGGTAAACTAGATAGACACGCGTCCAGGTAAGTTCTTTGAACCTTTGAACTATACCTCTAACGAGCATATGATTCAAAAGCCTTCCATAGACCAGCCACTAGCTTTAGATCTTAAACCCCTGCAAGGGAAGCTTAAATATGTTTTTCTTGATCTTAATGATATGTTGCCCGTGATCATCTCTTCTTAGTTGATGCAGGAACAGGAACAACAACTGATTAGGATGCTATAACAGCATAAGAAGGCAATTGGATGGACCATTGCCGATATCCAGGGTATCAGTCCGGCAATTTGTATGCATAAGATCCTCTTGGAGGATGACCATAAGCCAACGATTGATGCTCAAAGAAGACTAAACGAAGCTATGCGAGAGGTGGTACGAAAGGAAGTTATCAAATGGCTTGATGCTGAAATTATTTATGCCATCTCGGATAGTAAGTGGGTGAGCCCTATGCAATGTGTACCCAAAAAGGGGGGCATAACTGTCATAACCAACAAGGACAATGAGCTAATCCCACCCAGGACTGTGACCGGTTGGAGGGTTTGTATGGACTACCAGAAGCTTAACAAAGCTACCCGAAAGGACCATTTCCCCTTACCCTTTATTGATCAAATGTTAGATAGATTAGCGGGAAAACCTTATTATTATTTCATTGATGATTATTCAAGTTACAATCAATTTGATATTGCACCGGAGGACCAGGAGAAGACAACCTTCACATGCCCCTACGGAACGTACGCCTTTAGGAGAAAGTCATTTGGACTCTGTAACGCACCAACAACTTTTCAACGGTGTATGATGGCAATATTCTTTGACATGGTGGAAGATTTCCTAGAGATCTTCATGGATGAATTTTCCGTCTTTGGAGACAGTTTCAACGATTTCCTAGGAAATTTGAAGAATGTGCTTGAAAGATTTGAAAAGGCAAACCTTGTATTGAACTGGGAGAAATGCCACTTTATGGTAGATGAGGGCATAGTGCTGGGACACAAAGTCTCCTTCCGCGACATAGAAGTGGACAGAGCCAAAATCGAAGTTATCAAAAAACTGCCGCCACCCACCACAGTTAAGAGCATTAGAAGTTTCTTGGGACACGCAGGTTTTTATCGAAGGTTTATTGCAAATTTTTCTAAAATCACCAAACCCTTGTGTCTCTTGTTGGAACAAAATAAAGCCTTTGATTTCAACACCGAATATACTGAAGCATTCAAAACATTAAAAGAGAAGCTGGTAACAACCTCAATAGTGCAGCCACCGAACTGGAGTTTACCATTCGAGATAATGTGTGATGCCAATGACTATGATGTATGGGCAACATTAGGGCAGAGGAAGAATAAAACTCTTCCACGTAATATATTATACCAGCAAAACATTAAATGATGCCCAAATAAACTACACCACAACAGAGAAGGAGTTGCTAGTGGTGGTATTCGCCTTCGACAAATTCAGACCATATATACTTGGAACAAAAGTGTTGGTTCACACGGATCACTCAGCAATCAAGTATCTGTTCACCAAAAAGGATGCAAGACCACGATTGATATGTTGGATTCTTCTGCTGCAAGAATTCGACATAGAAATCAAGGACATAAAGGGAACAGAAAACCAAGTAGCTGATCACTTGTGGAGACTGGAAATGGGAAAGGATCAAGATAAAAACAAGGTTAACATACATGAGACTTTCCCAAATGAGCAGTTATTCACTGCCACCAGCACTGCTGCGACAACCATGGCGACATGTAAGCTTTATGAAATCCTTTGGTATGCTGACATAGTAAACTATCTTGTTAGTGGTTTATTACCTCCTGAAATTAACCACCAAGCAAGGAAGTGGTTCCAAAATGATGCAAAACATTATTATTGGGACGGACCTCTTCTATTTAAGCACTATGCAGATCAGATTATCAGGAGATGCATACCACAAGAAGAACAGGAAGAAGTGCTCCACCATTGCCATGCTTTTCCTTGTGGAGGACACTTTGGAGGAAACAAAACTGCTGCCAAAGTTTTGCAATCTGGTTTCTTTTGGCCTACACTATTTAAAGATGCACAAGCCTTTTACAAGCGTTGTGACAAATGCCAAAGGACCGGAAACATCTCTAGAAGATATAAGATGCCCTTGCAGAACATTCTCGAAGTTGAAATTTTTGATGTTTGGGGAATCGACTTCATGGGACCATTCCCAGCTTCTTGTGGGAACCTGTATATATTACTGGAAGTGGATTATGTGTCCAAGTGGGTAGAAGCCGTCGCTACACAAAAGAATGATGCCAAAACCATTCAAAGGTTTTTACACAAACATATCTTCACCAGGTTTGGCATCCCAAGGGCGATCATTAGTGATGAGGATAGGCATTTTGACAACAGTGTAATTGCTAGTGCGTTGAAGAAGTATGGAGTTAAACACACGATTGCAACAACATATCACCCTCAAACCAATAGGCAGGCTGAGATCTCAAATAGAGAAGTGAAGAACATTCTGAAAAAGATGGTTAAGCCAACTAGGAAGGACTAGTCTCTTCACTTAAATGATGCATTATGGGCCTACATAACTGCATTCAAAACACCATTGGGAATGTCTCCCTATCGCCTAATCTATGGAAAAACTTGCCACCTACCTGTCGAGATAGAACATAAAGCATACTGGGCTATCAAGAAATTTGAGCCATGACCTACGACAACGCCAGAATCTATAAGGATAAAACAAAGAAGTGGCACGACAGAAAACTTCTGCCACGACAGTTCACACCAGGGCAGAAGGTGTTGTTGTTCAACTCCAGGTTGAAGCTCTTCCCAGGAAAGCTAAAGTCTAGGTGGTTTGGACCCTTCCAGGTAGTCTAGGTTTTTCCTCATGGTGCCATCACAATAAGATCAATCAAGGACGAGCACCAATTCAAAGTCAATGGACTTAGGCTAAAGCACTACCAGGGGACTGAAGCCCCAAGAGAGTAGGAAGTGGTTACTTTAGGAGATTCCCCTCAAGGCATCCCTAATTTAACTTAGTTTTATTTTATTTTATATTTATTTCTTTAGGAAATAAGAATTTAATATTTGTTTATTTTAGTTTTCAGGTAAATAAAAGAAGGAGAGAAAAGAGAAGGAATGAACCAGCCCAACCCACTCACAACAACCCAAGAAGCCCAATGGTAACAAGGCTGTCGTGACAGCTGGTAACCAGCTATCGCGGTAGATGCGCAAATACAACTTGTCACCAAGCTGTCGCGATATACACACAACAGACACGTAAACACGTAACAGACGCGTCAGGAAACCGCGTGACAACTGGCCCTGTTTTTCACGCCACTCGTTACGGCTTCAACGGGCAGAACCCCGTTCTATATAAACCACCACCTTTATTTCATTTTTCACCTCATTCTCTTCTCTCTACTTTGTTTCCGAACATTTTAGCTTTTCAGTATTTTCTTTTCTTTCATTTCTACAGTGCCCTTACAATGACAATGAGATCGACCAGAAGAAGTGTTGCCTCCACCTCTGCTGCGGCAGTCTCCACTCCTAGTCACAGCAGAATATACAGAAGGTTCGCCTCGGCAGAATTAGAGAAAAGATATTATGAATCTTTTCAAAAAAGAGAAATGTGGGAGGAAAGAGGCTTCACCTACCTAAGGAAGACCGAAGATCTAGGACTCGAAGGATTCATCTCCAAAAGGATAATTACGCTCAAATGGCAGATGTTTGCGGAACAACCCGAGGAGATGAATGACACACTTGTTCGAGAATTCTATGCCGCCGTCACCTCCAAGGATACCTCTACAGTCACCATTAGGGGTAAGGAAATCACACTAGAACCAGCCTACATCAATTCTCTATATGGCATATATGTGGGCAGGAAAGAGGATGCACACAGTAGGTTCATCAGCAATCTGTCGTCGGCAGACTATGACGACATCATGGCAGAACTAACTGAAGAAGGCACCAGCTGGAACTAGGACCTAAAACATCGATGGACGGTGCAAAGAACTCAGCTTACACATGCTGCCAAGCTGTGGAACCATTTTGTGAAGAAGCGTCTCATGCCCACATCTCACAACACGACAGTGGACCGACAGAGGCTTGCACTCGTGCACTCTATCCTCAACGAATGACATATTAATGTAGGAAAATACATCCTCGATGGAATCCACGGGTGTGCACTAAAGGATAAGCGCTCCTCTTTTTCCCTTACTTAATCACATCCCTCTGCTGAGCCAACAACGTACCTGAAATTGATAAAGATGTGAAGATCCAGGGCAGGGGTGGACGCAACAGAACCTCTACAGTTTGATGGAACTAAAGGCAACTACCCCAATGGTATATGTTGATCCCTCTGCCACGACAGAACCCACGACAGAGCCAGACTCAACAAAACCTGTCACGGCAGAGCCTGAGCAGACATAACCTGCACAACCAGAAGATACCTCCTCCAGCCAAATAATTCAACTGCTGAAAAAGATGGAGGCACGACAGCTGGGATTTATGGAGTACATGAGGGACTCCACCACTGCAACGGTAAACTTTATTAAATTTGAGCTTAATTATCCAAACGTGGAGTTCACTTTTTTCCAGAAAACCTTCTTTCTGCCCCAACACCTGCCGCCAGCCCCAAGACGCCCACACCGACAATTGCCTCTGCTTTACCATCTTCCACGGCCAGAGACGATGACAGAAGGTCTGCATCTCCTCGAGGAACCAAGAGAAAGGAACCACTACCAGAAATTGACCCGAAATATTTCAAAGGTTTCTCCTCCTCTTCCGTCTGGTAGGATGACTCAGACTCCGAACCTTCTGTCGTCCGTGAAATAGACAAGGACTTCCCTCCGATGAAGAAGAAAAAGCTTGATATTGAAGGACACTGTCGTGACAGAGCAGACGACAGCTGAAGTAGAAGCAGCAGCAGCAGTAATGGCAGTGAGATTGAGGTCCTGGACAAGGCAAAGAAGAAGGTAGCCTCCTCCTCATCTCCAGCCACAAAGCCAGCCTCTGCCACCAAAGAAACTGCCCGACGACAGCTCTGCATAAACAGTAGCAGTGACGACAACTCTTCAACTTAAGTTCTTTTACTCTTTCTATCGTCTATGTTTTTATTTGATATTTGTGATTTTTTTCCGTTTCTCATGTATTGAGGACAATGCAACCCTCGAGTTTGGGGGTTGGCAGTCCTCCTTTAATTAATGAACTTAATCTATTTTGTGTCTCATTACTATGTTATTTTGTGTCTAAAAAAATTGGCGTAAGTTTTTGAACTTCTCTTACATGCCGCGGCATTCTCTGTCGTGACAGTGTCTTTAGGGTGTTTTAGGAGATATTTAGAGCCTTACTATAGTTCTAAACTCTAAAAACACCTTTGTGACTTATATGTTGTCTAGACTACTGTTAGTAAACTTAGAATATGAAGCTTAACCACTTGAGCTAGAAAAAAAGAACTTAGACAATTAGAGGTACTCCTAGAAGTGCCTAACACCGGCTCTAGGAAGATAGCTAGAGGTGCCCAAAACCGGCTCTAGTAGAAATAAGAAAAAAACTTCGGTCTAAGTTAGAAAAAAACTAACGAAGCCCAAAAATTGCCACCAGTCAAAAATTATTTCGAAATAAAACTCAAGTGATTAAAATAACTATTCTAGTTACTAAGGAGTCTAGGCACATAATTGTTCACAAAACCTGCACACTTACACGAGAATTATAGCATTGCTCCAGATAAGTCCTTAAACATCCGAAAAGGTACTGATCTTGATGGTGAAGGTGCTGTAGGTAATGGTTGTTCACCAAGTTAAGCCAAAGCAAAAAAAAAGTTTTATTCTTAGTTAGGTTGTAATTGCTTGAGGATAAGCAATAACTTGAGTTTGGGGGTGTGTTGAGTGCATAAATGTTCTATATTTTAACCCTCATTCACCCATATTATTGATGCACTCAAGCATGTTTAGTTGCATTTTAGGATAGATTTTGCATAAACATCACAGATGGACAATATTGCACAGATGTTGCTGATTTTGGTCTATTCTTGCAGGTACCTGTCGTGGCAGCATCCAGGGCAGCAGAGGAACAGAAGCTAACAACAGAGCTGGAGTGAAGGATTGAAGGAGACTGCCCATTACAACACTGTCATGATAGAGGAGGTGACAATGAATACGATGGTGATGGAAAATACGAAGTGGAGTTCGACAGATAGAGCATTTAAAGCTTGATTTTTGTGGACCACTCGCATAACTGTCGGAGCCCAGAAGCACAAGGAAGGCCTTGCCCAAAGTTTGAGGAAAAAGTCAAAGCAAGAAGATAGGGCGAATTAAAAGACGTCTACTCAGAGATTTAGTCTTTAATAGAGTTGTTGTAACCCCCTTAGCCCGGCCTAGACGGTTGACCCGAACTATGAAGATTACACGGGGAAAACCAAAGTCAACCCGAAAGTTAACCTTGATTAACGACCTTTTTTTTAATCTTGTCTAGATGCACATTAACCCTAAGTGAGCACTCATGAAACATATATGAGAAAGACACAGCGATCGAACAACAAAGAGGGACTCAATTGCACTTATTACAAGTTTAGGGACCAAATTGCAATTTCTGTAAATTAGAAGGTCAAAACTGATTTTAAGGTTACCAATATGCAATTAGTCACATTACATGCTACTCTGCCAAAAATCAACTCAAATGGACATCTCAAGCATCAGCAATTGCAACATCAACATTCAGGACTAAATAGTAAAGCCTGCAAATTTCAGCACCATTCAAATCAGTGCCCAACAATCATCTGTTCCAAAATGTTCACCTGCCGAATCGGAACGAGGACCGAAATGTCGCTGACCGTTCCGAAACGCGGGTTGGTTCCGAGACTGGTTCCGAAACAAGGCCTTCCAGTAGCCAAATCGTTTCGGAACAGCCTCCAGCCGTTTCGAAACACGAAGGCCATTACAGGCACCCATTTCGAAACGTCAGAGAGTGTTCCGATACGGTTTGCCCAGAAGCTGCAGATTTTGCTGGTTTTTCTTACATAAATCCATTCAAACTCATCCAAATGACTTTCCAAACATACCAACAAGTCATCAAACCTATAAGGTGCATGTTTAGAACTCCTAAACACATTCATAGCATCAAACATGAATTTCACATGTCTAGAGGCATGCTTCCTATTATTCAAAACCAAATAAGCAACCAAACTCCAAAACAAGCGTTTAAAGGCCATTTACAAGTTCAACCCAACAAAGGCAACATGCCTCAACTTAGGGAGTTCAACACATCTCCCAAAACAAAGTTTAGATTCCCATTGCCAAATTACCAAAACTAATAGTGTATGAAAACATTACCATACATGAGCTTGGATTCCCTTGGACACACTTAGCTCCCTTATTTCCCTTCAACACCTCAATTATCTGCATTATTGGTAAAAGAGAGCGTAAGCGCAAATGCTTAGCGAGGCATGCTCTAAATAAAACCAATACAACAATGCATTTTAGAAAACACTTTCACAAAGCTTTTAAAAACACATGCTCATCTCTTTTCATGCAACCTTGCATACTTTACAAGCATCTCATGCTTCATTACATTCGATTCATTATATTGGCTTCCAAGTGATAGATCATAACCAATTCAACACAAAAAACACAATCGGATACGGGGATTACAAGCGTTGTCCCACACGCTTCATACACACTACCGACATACAAGGTGGAGTTTATCGGTACAATCACAACCCCTCAACATCACTCATCGGTAGTTGTATAACCCACTAACGAGAGTACGGGACACATAACATAAGATCCACACACGGACTTTTAACCACCGTTGTGATCTTACCAAGATCCACACACGGACTTTTAACCACAGTTGTGATCTTACCTCTCTAGTTAGGATACTTTGATGGAGTTTACGGTACAATCACAACCCCTCAATATCCAAGGCGACTTTACTTACGGTGCACCCAATCCTATAGCCGACTAACTATATCCGATTCAAGTACTTTAAAACCAATTCATCACTTGCCAATATACATCAAATACCATCATCAATTCACTATTTTAAAGCATTAATCAAAGCCATTAAACATCATGCATCACCATGCATCATTATCAAACTAATAACATGTCAAACCAAGGATCTCTTACCTTGAGCATCCTTCAACACATGTCTTTCAAAACCAGCATTAATCATGCTAAAACATGCTTTCAAAACAGTAATTAAACATGCATTTCATAACCAATGCATCAAACCACAACATAGCACATCCGAGGGAGTTTTTCCGAAAACTTACTCTTGAGCTTAGCTAAGTTATTAAGACTTAAACTAAGCTCCCAAAACCTTGAAATAATCGTTACAAAGCTGGAAACCCAACTCCACTCACCAATTACGTTTCACTTGCTTGCCGAAACGCCAAATTAAGCTTCCAAATCAACTCCAAAGGTGTCCGAAGATGTCCCCCCTGTTTTAAACACATCAAAGCAGAGGATTAATGCATCACCATGCATTGAAATCTTCAGCCAACACACCTAAACTCGCTGCTCCACCTAAAACCAACATTTCGGCTACCAAACACAACCGAAATCACCTCCAAACTCTTCCAAAACTTTACCCAGCCAAGATCCATCACTTCTAACCATTTCTAAACATCAATTGACATCCAAAATAAACCTAAACTCGTCTTTATACCTCCAGCTATAACAGAACACCAAAAACACTTCAAAAACCACCATTTTCATAAGCAAAAACTTAGGAAATACAACCTATTCGGGATTAGATTGATAAAACCTCATTTCAAACATCAATAGACATCCAAAATACATTAAAGAATCATCTCAAAACAGAGCCCAAGCAATCACAATGAAATTCTTTAAGATTTATTCCAAAATCTTGAGTTTAAGCCAAAATCATGTCTCCAACATTAAAACTATTTATAAAACTTAAATTAAGGATTGACAACTTGGGAATTTCAGTAAAGAACTGAATATTTAGAGGAGAAGAACAATCTTCCTCTAAATGGTGATTTCTCCTTGATTTGGGCCAAATTCCTTGAAAATTCAATGAGGAAATCAAAAGGATTTGATGCAAGATTGATTAGGAACTAATGGATGATAGAAATCTCATCAATTGAAGTGAAGATCAATGCAAAAGTTGCTGGAGAAAAGTGTTTGGATGATGGGATTTTGAGAGAAAAAGGAATGAAAGAAAATTAGGAAAAAGTAGTTATGAAAATCCAAAAAATAGTTTCCCATCTTTATTTTATTTAATTAAACATTAATTAAATCACCAAAATTAAGGAAAAATCTGGAGAAAACATTTTTGGGTAAATTAGCTCCTGAAAGATTCAAAGTTTCAATCCTTACAAAACAGTCACCACTAAACTTTTCAAAAATCGCATTTTGGTCACTACAACGAAATGTAGTATTTCCAAACCTTATTTTGTAAAATTGTTGCCACCACTCTCTTATATATATTAAAAGAGGATTTTTAGCTATTTTTCTATATTTTTAAAGTATCCCGAACTAGGCTTTCCCTAAAACCTCCTTTTATATTCGAACCAAAAATCAGACCGGTCTGGTTCAGACCCTAAACTTCCAAGCCCAAAATTGGGGTGTTACAGTTGTACTGTAATTCAAACTAGTATTCTTGGCCATTATGAAAACTCAAGTCCAAGGCCTATATATATGCTTGTAATTCGACAAGGCAAAGGATATCTAGCTCCTAGCCATCTTCCCCCCAAAACTCTAGTCGTTTCCCCTCTCCATCATGTTCTAAACTTCCCCTAGGGCTAAGGGTTGATCTTGTAAGGCAGTTGTAAGGGTTGTACTGTTTCTTAGGATTTTTTCTGTTCAATTAATAAAAGCTTCAAGTTTATTTACTCTAGTTTCAACATCTCATAAGAGTATCGGGAGAGCATTGTGAGGTTATTCATTTACTTAATATCAAGAGAGTTAAGTATATGAAAGGATTAAATACGAGTTTTCCAGTTTATGGTCAAACCATATTGGCCTAGGGATAGGTACAAGGTTAAGCGGCTAAAGAAGAATTCACAAACTTCGGTGTTCATCCTTCGATTCACGCCTGAAGGTATCATCTAAGACGTGTTCATCGACAGAACTTGGACCTAGGGATAGGACAAGTCACAACAAGGGTTCTTGCTGAACTTGAAGTACAAAGTTGTTGACCGCTGCCACGACAATAACAGATTGCTGCTGCGACAATAACAGACTGCTGCCGCGACAGGCGCAACGACATGAGTAACATAATTCCTTTGAACAGTGCAATACCTGCACTACTGAGTAAATCAATACCAGCCTATTTTCTCAATTTGATTTTCTCTTTTACGTTAGTTTATCTTCAAGACTTCCAAAATCATTCTATTAAATTTATTTCTTTTCTTGTGTAGAAAATTAAGGATAAAAGTATTTCCAGTCCCCGTGGAGACGATATCCGAGACTTCGTATCACTTTATTACTTGCAACGTGTATACTTGCACTAAGTTGCAATAGACTTATTTACATGCAACAGCCGTTTCGGAACATCCTAGTTTTGCTTTTTGCTGAGAGCCCGCGACTCAAAACGGGCAACCCCTGTTTTGAAACACAGGTAGTTAAGGTGGTTAAAAGGTATCTTTTATGGTTTCTAAATGTTACGTTTTAGTCCCTAATGCTTGTAGGCTTCCTGTAACATCCCGAATTAGGGTCTAGGAGATCCGATGAGTTTCCGAAGTTCGAAAGACCGGTGTTGGATGTTTTGAGTAAGTTTAGGGAAAAAGGTCTTTGAGTGTTGAATTTTGAAGTATGAAAAAGTGGGTTTTTGGGTGGAATTTGAAGTGAGTCAATAGCTGGTGTTGATCTGATGATTGGATGATGTTTTTAGATGTTTATCTATGTGTTTTGATGTTATTTGATGCTGGGATTTGCGAGAGACTATCCGAATTGGGTCTTTTTGATTGTTTCGGCTTGTATCAGATTTATTTGATAGGTGTTTTGGTTGAGTTGTTGAAATCTTTGCTTTCCAGCAAATTTGTGTGTTGAAAATATCACTAAATCCTCTGTTTTGGGTTGGTTAGAGGCAGGGATTGAAGATCTGGATTTGTTGAACGCATTTGTTGGCGAATCGGAAATCTAGAAAAGGGGTTTCGGCTTGTTGTGGTAATCGCTGGTGAGTGGAAATGATTTTTACTATTTTATCAAGGTTGAAGAGGTGTTTTAAGGGTTTGGGTTGAGCCATTAGGCCAATCCAAGCTCAAGGGTAAGATTTGGTTTTGTTTTAGCTTTTTGCCTTCTTATTTTGATCATGTTTTGGATCATGTGCATATCATTTTAAATGATGTTTCATCTACTGTTGTTATGCATTAAATGCATGTTTTTGTTGTCCCACATGAATGCCATGTTGTGTTTCGGATGTTGGTTGAGCTCATGATTATCCTTGAGCTTGTGTTCATGGCTTTTGGGATGTGTTTTGGGGAGGTGGTTATCCCCGGTGAAAATCAATGGTTTATGATGTTGCGGTGAGTATATTGACACATGGGTTATATCAGATAGATTGATCGATCAATAGGATGTGAAGTGCACTAAAATTATAAAATCCGTGCGTGAGAAATCCTTTAGTTTCATAATAGGGGTTGTGCTATTGTGATGCGAGTGGTAGGGGTTGTGCTATCACCAACGGGTAATGCAGATTGTGGCATCCCGACCGAAGTGTGTTTGTGGTGAGGGTTGTTTCACCATGTGACTTGATGGGGGTTGTGCCATCAAGGTGTCCGCTTATCCGAGCAACATGTCAATGATGCCGATATACTCAATCGCTTATGGTTTCATTATGAGCTTGGTAAACTCATATGGTTATGCTTACGTTTGAAGCATGTGCATGGTAAAGGAGCCGATAGGCTCGGTTTGCATATATGGTTCATGTAAGGCTTATGCATGGTTGATGCACGTTCTTGGCCTATGACATGTATGGTTGCTTTGCTTAATCTTATTTCAAGATAGCATGTTGAAAAGGAAATGGTTTTGGAAATGGTTTGTGAAAAAGATTTCAAGAAAAGGTTTTGATTTTCCTAAATGATGGATATTTTCAAAACTGCATTGTTGTAGTTGGTTTTGAGCTCCGCTCACTAAGCTTTATAACTTACGCTCTCTTTTTCCAACAATGCTGATCCGTAGACCCTTTGGAAAGCAACGGTGCAAGGGAGGTGATCCAAGTGTCCGCTCTTAGCTCAAGTATGCCTTTGCTTAGATAATAGTGTGTGTGGCAATGAGGGTGAACCTTGTTTATGTCTTTGGAGTGTTTGTAAACTCTTTGTTTTGAGGACATGTTGATAGTTATCTGGATGGCTTGTTCTTGTCTTATGGCTTGTGATCTTGGTTTTGGACCTTGTTCCTATTATGTTGGATCTTGAGGCTTTCTTTATATATGTATGTAAAGCATGTTTACGTTCCTCTTGATCTTAAGCATGTTTGATGGGTGGTGTTAGTGTGTATATGTTGATCTTGCTGTTTATCTGTTGTATGTGGTGATTAGAACCAAGTTAAATACCTTAAGGATGCTTAAAACTACAGTTTTGCTGTTTCTGCAGCAGGGTGTTTCGGAACGGGCTCGACCGTTTCGGAACATCCATAAATTTTTTCCTTGGCATTTCAGAACGAGTACCGAAACAGGCTAAGCAGGGACGAAACGGTCTCAAGCCGTTTCAGAACGTTTTTGCTACTGTGGAGCACCGTTTCGATACCAGTTTCAAAACAGGGGTCGTTGGAGTTAGTTAAAGGCATCGTTGAAGTTATTTTTCTTGCGTTTTGGTCCTAGTTTATGCAGTTTTCAATTGTGGTTGATCGTGTGCATGTTTAAGGTTGTTTTTCATCATGGAAACATGAAATGAACTAAATTTCTCAGAGATCACCTTAATTGCATTTTAGGTCCTCATATTATGCTAGTTTTGCATTTTGGTCCCTGGTTGCCCTTTTTGGTTCGAATCGATGCTTGTCTGTTGTTCAATTTTCCGCTGTGTGTTCGATAACTTAAGTTTAACTTTGAGCATCTAGAAAAGATATTAAGCAACACGTCTTGGGTTGCTAATCGGAGGGAAATCTTCGGATCTTTCTTCGATTAGTCCCGTGTAATCCACTCGATACGGTCTGGTGTCTAAGCCGGGTCGAGGGGGTTACACTTCCTAAATGAGTTTTTATGTCTCGTTTGAGCTGGCTTGCCTTGTGTGCTTGAAATTTGACTAATCAACTATTTGGTAAGGCTAATATTAACTTTTTGCCCCTGTTTGGTGTGGTTTTTCAAAATGGTCCTTCGTGACTATTTGAGTCCAATTGGACATCCGATTGATGTCCGATTGAGATGTAGTTTCTTTCGTTGTGACCCTTAACACCATAGGACCGTTGAATTGCATTTAGAAAAGAGAAATCTTAATCTAGGGTTGTTAATCGGAGGGAAATTCTTAGATTTTTCTTCGGTTATCCCCGTGTAACTCTCTCGATTCGGTCTTGTGACTAGACCGGGTCGAGGGGGGTTACATTTGGTAGAATCAAAGCTTCGGTTACGAGGTTCCCCAGGAAGGTAAGTCAGGTAAGTTTATTCTGTGTGTGTTTGACTGTTTTGCACAATGTTTGTGAGCATGACTTTGTGTTTCTGCTAATGTTTGAAGGTTGGTTAAGCATTCCCATTGCTAGATATTATTATCATGGGAAAGTGGTTTTGATTTAAAAGAGCTTAAAAACACGGATCTCTGCCTTTGCTGACCCAGTTTTCTTTTCTCGTGTTCTGTGTTTGTTGTTTTAGATTGTTTTATTGTTATGGTGAGACCGAGAGGATGGCCTAAAGCGGGTGACCAGGCACCCGGGGATGTGCCTCCTGCTCATCCTTCTCCAGATGGTAACGAGGCGGATGTTGGAGGTAATGGGCCACATGTTGGCCAGGGTCAGGCTGGTGTGGACATGGCCCAGTTACTTCATACTTTAGACGGAGATTTTCAGACGGTTGTTGCTGGTCTCCATGCTGCAGCACCACCTCAGGATGCAAGGACATGTTTGCCTCTTGAGCAACTTCATAGCTTAGGCGGAGTCGAGTTTCGTGGTATGTCTCCCGAGGGTTCGGAGGTATGGCTTGAGAGCACTACTCGTATCTTGGGTCAGATGAAGTGCTCGGGCGCTCATAAGTTGGTTTGTATTGTCTCGTTGCTTCAGGGAGATGCCTATGCTTGGTGGACCACAATTATCTATGGTATGCCTGAGGCCGAGGTTACTTGGGAATTCTTCTGTAGTGCGTTCTGCGAGAAGTACCTTGGTGCTCGCTATCAAGACGAGAAGAAGAGAGGATTCATGGCTTTAGTGCAAGGTAGTATGTCCGTATCTGGGTATGAGGTACAGTTTGTGCGCTTGAGTCAGTATGCTTAAGAGTTGGTTGCCACTGAGAGGGAAAGGTGTGAATGATTCCGTTACGGGTTGGTTACGGAGGTGAAGACCTACATGCTTGCTTCTGATTACACTGAGTTCGATGTCTTGGTCTCTAGGGCCAAAGACATTGAGCAAAGTCTAAGTTTGGATGCTCGATCGGGTGGATCCAATTCAGGGAAAAGGTCTGCCGAGTGGGAGCGAGACCGTAACAAGAGGAACAAGGATAGAAGGCACCAACTGAACTTTAGGCAGGGAGGTGGTAACATGGGACGAGGCCATCAAGGGCAAGGTTTTGTTGCTCGCACACCCGAGTGTGCTAGATGTGGGAGGAACCACTCTGTAGAGTTTTAGGGTAATTTTCGTGCTTGTTGGAACTATGGATCTCAGGCGCATTTGAGGCGTGAGTGTCCTCATCCGGCTAGGGATGGTCAGGCACTAGCTAGAGCTGTTGAGCATCAGAGAGGTCGTGGGTGCGACCGAGGTAACTTCCAGCCTAGGAATGATGGTTAGAGAAATGTGGCTCATGTTGTCGCGGTACATCCCGAAGGAGGTGGACCGACTAGAGTTTATGCACAACGTGAGGCTGAGAATGACACGGATGTGATCGCAGATAATTTTGTGTTAATCTTTGCTTTCGTTGATTGATTCTGGCTCGACACATTCGCATATTTTGGGTGAGCATGCAAGATCATTAGGTTTGCGTTTTGAGTTTCTAGATATAGGTATGAATGTTACGAGTTCTTTTGGCTAGACAGTTGTAGTTAGGAAAGTGTTCAAGAGATGTCCTTTGATGATTCAGGGTCACGTGTTTCCCATTGACATGATGGAGTTGCCCTTTTATGGTTTTGATGTAATGTTGGGTATGGATTGGCTTGTGGAGCATAGAGCTAGAATAGATTTTTTGACTAAAAGGGTTTCTTTAAGGCTTTCTGATGACTACGAGGTAGTAGTAGTTGGCGACAACATTAAGTTCTTGTCTAATCTTGTTTCAGCTTTAGAGGCTAAGAGGGTGATGAATTTGGGTTGTCAAGCTTACTTAGCCTATGTGATGAATTCGAGTATGGGTGAGGTTAGACCGCAAGATATCAGAACAATTTGTGACTTCTCGAGTGTTCTCTCAGAAGAATTGCCTGGTTTGCCTCCGGATGTGGAGTTTGCTATTGAGACGTATTCAGATTTTGCTCCCGTATCGATTGCTCCGTATAGAATGACACCTAAAGAGTTGAAGGAGTTGAAGACACAACTTCAGGAACTGTCAGATAGAGGTTTTATTAGGCCTAGTATTTCCCATTGGGGGTGCTCCGGTCTTATTTGTGAAGAAGAAGGATGACAGTATGAGGATGTGCATAGATTAGAGGCAGTTGAACAAGGTAATAGTAAAGAACAAGTATCCTTTGCCCCGGATTGATGATTTGCTTGATCAGTTGAGAGGTGCTTCAGTGTTTTCAAAGATTGATTTGAGATCGGGTTACTATCAGTTGAAGGTAAAATATGTGGAAATAGCAAAGACAACTTTCTGTACAAGATTTGGGCACTACTAGTTCTTGGTAATGCCCTTCGGTTTGACTAATGCCCCAGCTGCATTTATGGATATGACGAACATAGTGTTTCACGAGTTTTTGGATAGATTTGTAGTAGTGTTCATACATGACATTTTAGTGTACTCCAGGACCGAGGAAGAACATGATGAGCATTTGCGATTAGTGCTACAGACTTTTCTTGAAAATTAGTTGTACGCCAAGTTGAGTAAATGTGAGTTTTTGATTAGGGAAGTAGTCTTTCTAGGTCATGTGATCTCAGCTGATGTGATTAGTGTGGATCCCAAGAAGATAGAAGCAATAGTGAGTTGGAAACAACCGAAGTCAATGACTGAAATTTGTAGTTTTCTAGGTTTGGTCGGGTATTATCGAAGGTTTGTTGAGGGATTCTCGAAGATTGCGACACCTTTGACTAAACTGTTACAGAAAAATGTTCCGTATGAGTGAACGGATGCAAAGCAACAATTGTTTGAAAAGTTGAAGAAAGCCTTGACAGAAGCTCCTATTTTGATTCAACCTGAACCAGAGAAAGAGTTTGTAATTGTTGAGTTTTAAGGTGCTCGATTCCTTCAGCCGTTCTTGCTCGCCAAGTGGTGGAGAAGTGGAATTTTGGGTGGATGTGGTGTGGAAGCTTAAAAGATTAATGACACAAAGAATTATAGTGGTTCAACCTTCTAACCAAGGTCTACATCCACTACCTTAGCTTCCCACTAAGGATTTCCAATCAATCCACTATTGATTCGTCCCCTTTTCTAGGCTTGCTTGTACCCATTCCGGACTTGCTTAAGGTCACTACCGAGAAGGTAAAACTAATTTGTGATCATTTGAAGGCAGCTTCAGATAGACATAAATCGTATGCATATTTGAAGAGGAAAGAGATTGAGTATGCTATTGGTGATAAAGTGTTCTTGAAGGTTTCCCCGTGGAAGAAGGTAATGAGGTTTGGAAAAAAGGGAAGTTAAGTCTGAGATTCATTGGTCCTTACGAGGTAGTTGAGAGGATTGTTCCTGTTGCATATAGGTTGAGATTGCCATCCGAGCTTGAGAAGATTCATGATGCGTTCCATGTTTCGATGCTCCAAAAGTATAGATCAGATATGTCTCATGTTATGCCAGTGGAAGATATCGAATTCAATCCAGATTTTTCATATGATGAAGAACCAGTTGGGATTCTTGCTACGGATAGTAAGGTTTTGCGTGGGAGGACCATTGAGTTAGTAAAGGTTTTGTGGAGACATCGAGGTGTGGAAGAAGCCACTTGGGAGAGAAAGGCGAACATGGAAGAGCAATTTGGATGTTAAATGATCCACTTGAGTTAGTTAAGGTTGATTTGGATGTTAAATGATGTTAATAATGAGCTTTGATCATAATAATCCCGAAATCATTGAGATCTCTTGTAACCCCCTTAACCCGGCCTAGACGGTTGACCCGAATTAAGAAAGTCACACGGGGAAAACCAAAGTCAACCCGAAAGTCAACCTTGATTAACGACCCTTTTTTTTTCTTTTTAAACTTGTCTAGATGCACATTAAGCCTAATTGTGATCACAAAAACATCATACCAAAAGATCACAAACATCAGAGATCAAACAGGGACTCAATTGAACAATTTACAACTTTAGGGACCAAATTATAAATTCTGATAATTATAAGGACTTAATCCAAATTGAAGTTACCAACTTGAAATTAATCAGGTTTCATGCTTCTCTGTGAAATTTCAGCTCAAACGGACTTCCCAAACTCATACGATTGCACAAACAAGCTTCCGGACCAAAACGCAAACAATTCAAAACATATAACTGCCAATGTCAGCCCCCAACGGTCGACCGTTCCGAAACGGGAGACAGCCCGTTCCGAAACGCGGGGCCGTTCCGAAATAGGCATAGCCCGTTTCGAAACGGGGGTCTGGCAGAAGCCTTTCCGTTTCGGAACGGCCCCTCCCGTTTCGGACGCCTGGGCACGATTAAGGCACCCGTTCCGAAACGGTAGGTGCTGTTCCGAAACACCCTGCCCAGATTGCTCCAAAACTCCACTTTAAACATGCAATTACACAACCAATCATGCTCCAAGTGTCACCAAACTTTGCCAACATGCAATTCAACATATAAGGAACATAATAGCATCATCAATTCAATCAAACATCATCATATGCAAAAAGCCCCAATTCTAATGGCATGCTTCCTACACAAGCTAGCTATACCAACACCAAACTTACAAAACAAGCATATAAAGTTCCAATCCAAAAACCAACAATCTTAACATCAAGAAACATACTTAGGGAGTACAAAACACCTCCCAAAACATACACATTGGTCCCCCATTGCCAAATCACCCAAAAGCTAAAATGTTTAACAAAAACCTTCCATACATTGAGCTTTACTTGCACTTGAATTCTTGCCCTTCTTGCTGCCCTCAAAAGGTCTCTAATGCTCTGCATTATTGAATTAAGAAAAACGAAGAGAGCGTAAGCAAAGCTTAGTGAGGAATGCTCATTTAAACCATTCAATAATGCATTTATAAACACTTTATAAAACATGCTTCAAACCATCATTTACACATGCTCAAAAGCATACTTAAACATGCATCTCATGCATCAAATCATAACATGTCATATTGGCCACAAGTGATAAATTCCATTTCTTTAAACACAAGTTCATCAACTTTCACCCCAAGGACTTTTAAACACCTTGGCCCCAAGGACTTTTAAACACCTTGGCCTATGGACTTTTAAACACCATAGAATGCATCTCATCAAGGACTTTTAAACACCTTGATCCCAAGGACTTTTAAACACCTTGGCCATGGACTTTTAAACACCATGAAATGTAACTCATCAAGGACTTTTAAACACCTTGATCCCAAGGACTTTTAAACACCTTGGCCTATGGACTTTTAAACACCATAGAAAAGGATCACCTAAGGACTTTTAACCACCTTAGTGTCCACAACATGAACCATCCAAGGACTTTTAACCACCTTGATGTTCATAAGTAACAAGGCTCACTCAAGGACTTTTAACCACCTTAGTGACCTTAACATTTTAAAATCATCACTTGCCAATATACATCATTTTCATCACTTACATCACTGTTTTAAAGCATAAAACCAAGCCATATTCATCATGCATTTAAAAGCATTAAACCACATCATTTCAATGTACAAAAGCAAGGAACTCCTACCTAGAGTTACTTTCAACATATGGCTTACATCATCAGCAAAAACCATGCTAAATCATGCTTCCAAAACAGTATGTAAAACATGCAAATTATCATTTCGCATCACAACAAAATCATGGCCACCACTAGAGAGAAATTCCGAAAACTTACACTCGAGCTTAGCAAAGTTGTTTAGACTTAAACTAAGCTCCCAAGACATTGGTTTCAAAGCCGAAAACCCATTTTCACTCACCGATTCCACTTCGCCACTTGCCGAAGCACGAAATCAAGCCTCCGGATCAACAACTCTTGGATCCAAAGATGCCTCCCCTGATTAAACACATTAAAGCAGAGGTTTAATGCATCATCAAGCATCAAAAGCTTCAATGAAAGCACTCAAACTCGCTGCTCTCATTCATACTCCAATTTCGGCCACCAAACACAACCGAAATTGCACCAAAACCACTTCTCAACAAAGCCCAGCCATAAACCAGCAAAACCTAACATCCATCATCACCATAAAACATCTAAAAACAACCTACAAACATCCTTATACCTCCAGCAACAACAGATCCACAAGATCACCACAAAAACATCCAAGAAACATAAGCTAAACTTAGGAAACACAACCTATCCGGGATTGCATCAATCAAAACTCATTTCCTTATCAAATTAGAGTTCATTTAACATCAAAAACACATCTCAAATCACAGGTTAATCAGATCTAACGAAAAATCATGAAAAACCATCAAATCTTGCATTATAAGCCAAGATACAATTCCAAACTCAAAAGCCTTTAATTAAACATCAATCAAGAGTTGATAACTTGGGAATTTCAGTAAAGAACTGATAGTTTAGAGGAGAAGGACGTTCTTACCTCCAAACTTGTGATTCTCCACTTTTTGGAATGAAAATCCTTGAAGAATCAAAAAGCAATTGAAGAGGTTTTGAAGATACAATGATTTGGAATCAAATGAGAGTTGAATGGAGGGATTTAGGTGAAGAAATCAGATCCAATTCTCTGGAAAAGTAGTGTTTGGTTTGAGAGAAAAAAGAGAGAAGAAAATTGGAAGTTAGTTGAGAAAATTGTCAAATGAGTTTTTCCCTCCTTTTGATTCACTTTAAAATTAGAATTAAAACTCTAAATATCTTAGAAAAATCTGGAGAAATCACCTTTGGATTAATAGCTCCTTAAAGATTCAAAGTTTCAACTCTTTATAAAACAGTCACCAAACTTTCGAAATTTACATTTTGGCCACTAACCAAAATGTCATACTTCCAAAACCCATTTTTCAAAATTGATTTCACAGTTCACTTAATTATATTAAAAGATGATTTTAGAACATTTTTCCGTATTTTTAATGCAACCCGAACTAGGCTTTCCTAATTTCACCTCTTAAGATTCGAACAGGACTTTGACCAAACCGGTCAACGCCCAAAACTTCTAAGCCCAAAACCGGGGCGTTACATCTCTAATTATCTAGGTTGTTAGTTTTGTGTTTTTGGCTTAAAAATGTGAAATTTGAGTTGCTGGAGGTATAAGGATGATATTAGGATGTTTTTGGATGTTGATTTATGGGTAAAATGTGATGGAAGTGTTTGTTGGTGGCTGGGTTGAGTTTAGTGATCAATCGAATATGATTTCGGTTGTTTCGAATGGGTATTTTGGTGCCTTTGGGCAGAGCTGCGGGATTTTAGTGTTTGTTGGTGATTTTAATGCATTGAGATGCATTAATCATCTGTTTTTATGTGGTATAAACATGGGAGAATTCTTCGAAAGCTTTCGGCGAAGTTCTTTGGACTTCGGACGCTTGATTTTTCGTGTCGACAATTGACATTTCGTGTGTCGGTGAGTGGAAATGGGATTTCCAGCTTTGAAACACTTTTAAAGTGGTTTTGGGAACTTAGTGTAAGCTTGAAACGCTTTACTAAGTTCAGAATTAAGTAAAGTGATTTTCTCCCTCGGATTGTGCTATTGTAAGCTTGTGGATGCACTTGTTTTTAAATGTGTTTACCTACTATTTTAAAGCATGTTTTGAGCATATAATTTGCTGTTTATGATACCATATTGCTGAAGGATGCACTAGGTAAGTGATCCTTGTAAGTATGTTTTATACTTGTTTTATGAGGCATGGTTTAATGCTTGGAATATGGCTTATTGTGAATGATTTGAAAAACTGTGAGCTTTGCATTAAAAGTGAATTATATTGGCAAGTGATGTTGTATAAAGTGTTTTGAAAATGAAATCGGATATAGCTAGCCAGCTATAGGATTGAGTGCACTATAAACAAGTAGCCTTGGATGTTGAGGGGTTGTGATTGTACCGAAAACTCCATCCAAGTACCCTAACGATCGAGGAATGTTAAGGTGTTGCAACGATGGAGGATAGCTCCCGTGTGCGAACCTTGTATGGTGTCCTGTCTCTCGTTAGTGGGCTATACATCTACCGATGAGTGGTGTTGATGGGTTGTGATTGTACCGAATACTCCACCACGAGTGTCACAATGGTGGAGGGTAGCTCCCTTGTGTTAGCCTTGAGGTGCCGGTAGAGTGTATGAAGTTTTTGAGACAACACTTGGTAATTCGTGTATCCGATATGCTTTTTGAGAAATGAGAATGTTGTTGATCACTTGTGAGCCAATATAATTGATTAATTGCTATAGAAATTTTTATGGATACATTGTACGAAAAGTGCATGTTTTACTTTAAAAGCTTTACATATTGCTAGATATACATGAAAGGCTTGATATATGTGTTAGCAACGGATTTTGCTGTTGAAGTATTTGATACTTGTTGCATGGTGTAAAATATGCTGATTTTAATGATGAAGTGCATAAGTTTCAAAGAGGGCATGATGGTTTTCAAAGGTGTGAAAATGGTTTTAAGCATTGATGGTGGTTTTGGGTTTTGAGCATTCCTCACTAAGCTTTTATGCTGATGCTCTCTTTTGCTCATCAATGCATATAACTAAGTATTTGGGGGCAGCAAATCGCAAAGGAATCCCAAGAGACTTCACTTGAATGTATGTTTGGTTTTGGACTAGAGTAATAAATGCAATGGGGGTGTCCAATGTCTTGGAGTTGGTTGTTTTTGGTATTTTCTGTTTTGGTATAAGTTTGGTATGCCTATATCGGTTTGTAAATGGCCTCTAATTGTTGGATTAAGCTTTGTTTTGAGATTTGACTTTTGGATGCTTGATTTTCATAGGAAGCATGCCTCTAGAATACATTGTTGATGATTACCATGATATGATGTTGTTGTTGCCATGCATATTTGAAGGTTGAAATGTATTTGAGTTGTATGTATGTTTAAATGCATGTTGGACTGCCTTAGGATGGGTTAAAGTGTGCAAAACTATCAATTTGGGTAAGTGCATGCTGCAGAGTATCAATACACTTGGTAGTGTATCGATACAGTTTTCGCAAAATAGAGGGGTGTATCGATACACAGGGGAGTATCGATACACATTTTGGCTACTAGTTTTGGGTGTATGGATACGGGGCTTGAGCGTATCGGTACGGGCCTTGTATTGCTGAGTCTGGGAGTCTTCTCGTCGAGGGCGTATCGATACCCTCTCTAAGGGTATTGATACGGTGGTAGTTAATTTGGTTAAATGACATCTGTGAATGTTTTGAATCTTTACGTTTTAGTCCCTGAATGTTGTGGATGCAATTAAATGAGTTTGAATGATTATTTTGAGCTGAGTTTTGACAAAGTTGCATGTAATAAGACTAATTAAAGGTTGGTAAACCGATGTTGGGAAAAACTCTTGGAATTTTATAGGTTTACATTTTGGTCCTTAAAAGCCGTTTTGAGTTCAATTGTTGTGTGGTTGGTGTCATGTGCGTTCCGTTGAAACCGTTTAACACTTAGGGTTGTAACGTGCATCTAGACAAGATAAAAAAATATAGGGTCGTTTATTGATGTAAACCTTCCCGGATTACTTCAATATTTCCCGTGTGACCCGTTCGGTTCGGTCTATCAGCTAGGCCGGGTCGAGGGGGTTACATTTGGTGGTATCAAAGCCAGGTTTCGAAAGAATGGGATAATGGTAAGTTAATGGTAGTAAATGTGATGTAATTGTATGTATTTGGTGATTTTTATTTAGCATGGTGAATGCCATGGGCATGTTAATGTCGATCAAGTGATGGTGATGCTATGCATGATGATTGTGACATGAGTAGTAGCTGTTATATACGATGATGTTGTGCGCTGAACTTATTGGTTGTAAAGCATGATGGTTGTGAGATATGTACGTTGCATGCTTTATGCTATGTTTGGGGGAAATTGGGATACCCATTGCCTTATTACTGTAGTGAAGTGTTTTTAAATTGAATTCGAAGTCTTGGATCCTTGCTAGAAGCTGGCATGGTTTCTTCTTTTGTTTTATATTCATGCTTTAACGATAATAGCACAATGGGACCGACGAGAGAGCTATGTTCAAGACCACTTGCTTCGGCTAATGAGCAAAGGACTCAGGAGAATGAGGTTCTACCTGGTGAGAATTTACCTCTACCACCACCACCACTTGGGGGTGAGGAGCAAGGGCAACACGGACAGGCTGGTCCAGTGTTGGGGGATTTGACGCCTTTGGTACAAGCGATGACTGGAGAATTACATTTTGTTGTTGCTGGAGTGCAAGCACAAGTACAAGCTCCTGCGGGTGGGCAATTACGTTTGCCGTTGGAACACTTACAAAGTCACGGAGGCGTTGAGTATCGTGGATTGTCTACTGAAGCATCCGAGGCTTGGATGGCTAGTACGATCTAGATTTTGGATTAGATAGGATGTAATGATGCACGCAAGTTAGGATGTGTTGTCTCGTTATCGCAAGGTGATGCATACAGTTGGTGGATGACTGTGATTGCGGCCGTGGAATCCAATGAGGTGGATTGGGAGTTCTTTTAGACTGCCTATAAAAAGAAGTATTTCGAAGTTAGATACTTGGATGACAAGAAGCGTGAAATCATGTCCTTGGTGCAAGGAAACATGATAGTGACTGAGTACGAGTTCCAGTTCGTACGTTTGAGCCAGTATGCTCCGGAGTTGGTGCCCAGTGTTAGGCATCTATGTGATCGCTTCCGTTATGGCTTGGTGCAGGAAGTGGAGACTTTCATGCTTGCTTTTGATTATACTAATTTTGATGTGCTGGTGACGCAAGCCAAGGATATAGAGCATAGCTTGGGTTTGACCTCTCGCGTGGGTGGTTCTAGCTCGAGTAAGAGAGCTGCGGATTCTGGTCCTAGTGGTGGACAGAACAAGAGAAACCGTGATCGCAGATATCGGCCTGAGCCGAGGCAAGGTAATTATGGGCGAGGTGCGCTAGTTTAGGGTAACAAGGTGAGGTTTTAGCATAATACTTGATGGACGTGTGGGTCACGAGAGCGTAGGAGGCGAGATTTTCCCCGTCGCCATGTTCTAAACTCCATTTGGGTTAGGGTTATGTTGTAAATTAGTAGTGAAACGGTTGTTTTAGGTTTTGAGTTTTTTTCGTTAATAAAATATTCCAAGTTTGCTTAATCTGTGCACTTCATTCTTTCAATAAGTCTACACCAGTCAATTGAGAGATCCATTTTTCGGGCACAAATGTGCAAAGCTCATGAAAGGGTTAAGTACGGTCACAACATGCTGAGGCGTGACTAACTTGGTTCCTAACCAATTCACAAGTTTCAGCGGCTAAAATGGATCACCAACCGAGTTGACTAGCCTGTGTTAGGTTTACGCTGAGATTGCTAGGTATTGCCTACGTCACGTTCTCTCTCGAGCATCCTTGCCTAGAAATAGGAAGGATCACGGTCGACTATCCCGCAGAACTTGGAGTATCTACCAGATCTGCCGCCGAGACTTATTTACGTTCCGCCTGCCGAGACAGCGAAAGTTGTAGGGGTAGTGACCCGCTGCAGCCGTGTGACAGGGTCGTAGCCTGCCGCCCGCCATACCCACTGAGGCAGCATATCGTGGTAGCACGAAACAACTCAGTCCTTTTACAACGCAGTTTTCACATTAAGTGACAGCATAACCCTGCCTGCTCTACCAACTTGATCACCTCTTCTATTATTTGTGCTTTACTTTACTTTACTCTTCAACTCAACAAACAATTCACATGTGTTTTTATTTTACCTTGTACAGGGACTACGAAACAAAACAAGCTATCCAATCCTCGTGGGATTCGACATCTTTTATACTATAACTTGGCAGAAGTGTGCACTTGCGCTCTCACAAAAAGGGAACACCTACACGCCCTACAAGCTTTTGGCGACGTTGCTGTGGATTGGTAACAATATATTTCGTTTTTTTGTTTATGCACTTTTCATTTACTTTTTATTTTTATCCTTATTTTAAAAAAAATTACCTCCCTTTTCTAGTGCATGAACAAGGCAAACCCTAAAGGGAATCTCCTCATTTACGACGATCTCGAACGTGAAGCAAGAAGGATTAAGAGAGAGCTTAGGGAAGTCCTAAAGAGAAACAAAGAAGACAAGGGAAAAGCAAAGGAAGAAACAATGGTAAACGAGGACCCACCAATTGATGCCACAAACGGCAGGGGCAGGCAGCGGGACTTGCCACCCAGAGATCCGCAAGATCTACCACAACAGGACCCCCTAATTTGCCCAGGCAACCCCAACCAGCTTAAACTACTAGAGAATATCTCTAGCATGACTTCTGAGGGTTCGACCCAATAGTGACGGAACCTGAAATAGGGGCGGACCATTTTGAATTAAAGCATGTCATGTTCAACATGATAATGACACTAGGGCACTTCGGAGGGACTGCCACAGAAGATGCTCGACAGCATTTACGAGGATTCATGGACATTTGTCGAGAATTCAAGATACATGGTGTAACCCCCTTAACCCGGCTTAGACGATTGAACCGAATTAAGAAGTTTACACGGGGAAAACCAAAGTCAACCCGAAAGTCAACCTTGATTAACGACCTTTTTTTTTCTTCTTTTTAATCTTATCTAAATGCACATTTACCCTATATATGTTTATAACAACAGCATACTCGAAGATCAGCGCATTTGGAAAACATTCAGGGACTTAATTGCACAAAACACGAATCTAGGGACCAAAATGTAAATTCTGGAAATTATAAGGACTTAACCCACTTTTAAGTTACCATTATGAAATTAGTCATATTTCATGCTTCTCTGTCAAATTTCAACTCAAACGGACATCTCAAACTCATTCAATTGCATAAATAAGATTCAGGACCAAAACGCAAAGATTTCAAAACATATAACCATCAATTTCAGTGCCCAACGGTCGAGTGTTCCGAAACAGGGAGGACCTGTTCCGAAACGCGGGACCGTTCCGAAACACGTTTCGATACAGGGCTCGGCAGTAGCATTTTCGTTCCGGAACGGTTCCTCCCGTTTCGAAACGCCTAGGCCATTTCAGGCCCCCGTTCCGAAACGGTAGCACCCGTTCCGATACGGCCTGCCCAAATTTGCAGAATTTCGCTGGTTTATCACACAATTGACCCATCAAACATGCTCCAAAGGCAACCAAATTATATCAGCAAGACATTACATGCATAAGGAACATAATTGCATCAACCATACTCAAACATGACATCAATTAAGCAAATCCCCAATTCTATAGACATGCATCCTATTTAGAAAACCATTCAAGCATCATAATACCCAACCAACTTCACAAAGGCCAATTACATGTTCCATTATCAACAACAACATAAAACCAACATAGGGAGTCCAAAACATCTCCCAAAACAACAACATAGGTTCCCATTGCCAAATGCCAAAAGCTAATAGTGTTAAGAAACTTTCACCATACATGAGCTTAGTTCTTCACTTGGATTCTTGACCTCTTGCTGCCCTTATAAGCACTTCAATGCTCTGCATTATTGGTTTAAGAAAAGAGAGAGAGCGTAAGCTAAAAGCTTAGTGAGGAATGCTCATTTAAAACAACTCAATAATGCATTTATAAAACACTTATATAAACCTTAATTCAAAACAACCTTTATCCATGCACATAAGCATTTAAAACAAGCATTTCATGCTTCAAATAATTAACATGTCATAATGGCCACAAGTGATAATCATAATCTTTCCATTTCACAATACAATCAACATAAGATCCACACATGGACTTTTAACCACCATTGTGATCTTACAATTCACAAGGACCACACATGGACTTTTAACCACCATTGTATCCTTAGCACAAGAATCACCCATGGACTTTTAACCACCATGGTGTTCTTACAATACACAAGGTCCACACAAGGACTTTTAACCACCTTGTGACCTTAACACAAGAATCACACATGGACTTTTAACCACCATGGTGTTCTTACAATACACAAGGTCCACACAAGGACTTTTAACCACCTTGTGACCTTAACACAAGAATCACCCATGGACTTTTAACCACCATGTTGTTCTTAACACAAGAACCACCTATGGACTTTTAACCACCATAGTGTTCTTAACCTTTCTCGAAACATCACTTGCCAATATGCATCATTTAACAACAATAAACCACTGTTTTAAAGCATTTAACAAAGCCATTAATCATCATGCATCCTTATGCAACAAAACCACATTTTATCAAATGTTCAAAACAAGGATCTCTTACCTTGAGCATCCTTCAACACATGACTTATAAAACCAGCAAATAAACATGCTAAAGTATGCTTTCAAAACAGAATTTAAAACATGCAAACAATCACATTGCACTCAACCAACTCATGGTTCATCAACAAGAGAGTTTTTCCGAAAACTTACTCTTGAGCTTAGCAAAGTTGTTTAGACTTAAACTAAGCTCCCAAACCTTCAAAACATTGGTTTCAAAGCTGAAAACCAAAATCCACTCACCGATTTCCGTTTCGCCACTTGCCGAAACACCAATCAAGCTTCCGGATCAACACCACAAGGATCCGAAGATGTCTCCCCTGTTTTAAACACATCAAAACAGTAGATTAATGCACCATCATGCATTAATATCCTCAACCAAGACACCTAAACTCGCTGCTCACATAAACACTCACATTTCGGCTACCAAACACAACCGAAATCACATCCAAACATCTCTACAACACTATCCAGCCAAGATCCATCAACTCCAATCATTCATAAACCTCAATTAACATCCAAAATGGATCTCATCACGTCCTTATACCTCCAGCTATAGCAGAACATCAAGATCACTCCAAAAACCACCAAAAACTTAAACAAAACTTAGGAAAATCAACCTATTCGGGATTGCATTGATTAAACCTCAATTTCTCATCAATTATACATCCATTTTACATCAAAAACACATCTCAAAACAATGCCCACTCAGATCATACGAATTTCATCAAAATTAAAGCAAATCTTGCATTTTAAAGCCAAGATCAAGAACTCAATTGCAAAACCTTAAATAAAACATAATTCAAGGATTGAGAACTTGGGAATTTCAGTAAAGAACTGAGAATTTAGAGGAGAAGGACGTTCATACCTCTAAACTTGAGTTTCTCCCTTTTTGGAACCAAGATTCTTGAAAATCCAATAAGCAAATGCTAAGGTTTTGTTGTAGAATTGATTAGAGATCAAATGAGGATTGAAATCTCATCTTTTGTTGTCAAAATCAGAGAGAATTTTGCTGGAGAAATGTGTTTGGGTTGAGAGAAAAGTTGAGAGAAAAGAAAATGGAAATTTAGAGAAAAGTTAGTTAAAATACCAAAATATCTTTTCCCTCCTTTTGCACTTAATTAAAAACCATTAATTAAATTGATTAATATTCAGAAAAATCTGGAGAAACTCTTTTGGGTAAATAGCTCCTTAAAGATTCAAAGTTTCAATCCTTTTTAAAACAGTCACCCAGTTTTCAAAAATTACATTTTGGTCACTAACCCAAAATGTCACTCTTCCAAACCTCATTTTGAAAAATTGATTTCACCTTTCTCTTATATATAATAAAAGAGGATTTTAAGACATTTTTCCATATTTTTAATGCAACCCGAACTAGGCTTTCCTAAATTCACCCTTTTATATTCGAACCGCAACCCGACCGGTCCGGTCCAAACCCAAAACTTCTAAGCCCAAAATTGGGGTGTTACACATGGGGTTCACCAGGATGTACTAAGGCTGAGGTTATTTCCTTATTCACTGAGGGATAGGGCTAAATAGTGGTTGAATAACAAGCCAACCGGATCTTTTAATACATGGACGAAGCTCTGCAAAGATTTTCTAGACCGTTTCAGCCCGTCCAACATCACTGATAGGTTGCATAATGAGATCACAGCCTTTAGACAAGGGGATGACGAGCCGATGTACGAAGCATGGGAGCGGTACCAACAGATGCTGAATAACTATCATCTACATGGTCTACCGGCTTGGAATCATGTATATATATTCTATAACGAGGTTAACTACCCAACTCAGATGATGATAGTTGCCTCAGTCAATGGGATCATTTTAGACAGACCTCCAGAAAAAGCACTGCGACTACTGAAAATAGCTGCTAAAAATGATTACAAGTACCCGATAGCCCACCGAGTCGGCACAAGACGGCCAGCCACTGCAAACGAGGTAGAAGCCTCATAATCTGTTAACGCCCGCCTCGATACACTGACGGAGCTGGTAATGAAGATTGTGAAACCCCCTGGGAAGGTTTTTGAAGTAAAAGCTGTGGAGCCGTTATGTGACGAATGTGGAGGCAACCATGATTCCTCTGTCTGCATTGCATCTACAAATTACATGGGAAGATACGAGAGGAATAGAAGGCCCACACAGAACACCTACATTCCTGTATGGAAGAACCATCCCAACTTCTCCTGAAGCAACCCAAAGACAGCTTCAAACCCACAACAGCTACAGGGAGGCTACCAGCAGAATTAATCCTGGCAGCAAACTCAGCAGCCACAAAACAATAACTCACTAGAAGCAACCTTTCAAACTTTTATGACTAGAACTAGTGAATTTATTGTTCATACAAATAAATTTATTGAAAAAACTGAGTCTTTTATGGACAGGACGGAGATGAAGATGAACAACCAGAAGGCTGTCATTAAGAACCTGGAGACCCAATTTGGGCAGTTCACTGAACTATACAGTAGCCGAACAATGGGTGCTTCATCTAGCAGCTCACAAGCAGCACCCAAACCCACTTATGAACATTGCAAGGCTATATCAACAAGAAGTGGGAAGAAGTTGGACGACTCCAGGATGGTGGAACAACCAGAAGTCCAGCCGGACCAGAAAAGTAAGCCTGTCACAGCAGAACCAACACCAGCCGCCCCAGCAGCAGAACAAGACAACAGCTTTGAAACGGATGATCCTCCCCAGACCAAGCCCCCAAGCAAGGAGCACACAGAGGACATATGTCTGCCAGAACTATTCCCCCAAAAGCTCAAGCAATAGAAACAAGAGCACCAATTCAGAAAATTCCTGGATATTCTGAAACAGGTGCATATCAATATACCTCTGATATAAGCCATACAAAGTATGCCAAACTATGCCAAACATCTCAGGGGCATGGTTTCTAAGAAGAAGAGGATTGGGGAATTCGAGACAGTGGCTATCATTGAAGTGTGCATGGCTATGCTGCATAACAAGCTGCCGCCCAAGCAGACAAATCCGGGCAGCTTTGTTATCCCATGCAGGTTAGGCAGCAAACATGAGACCAGAGCCCTGTGTGACTTGGGAGCCAGTATGAACCTGATGCCCAAAGCTGTCTTCGATAAACTAGGTATTGGGCCTGCCAAACCTACCTCCGTCATGCTTAAACTCGCTGACTACACATTTCTAAAACCGGAGGGAAATATCAAAGACATCCTGGTAAAGGTGGGTAATCTGATTCTCCCCACCGACTTCCTCATCTTAGACTGTGAGACTGACGAAAAAACCTCTATCATCCTTGGGAGACTATTCCTGGCCACAGGCAGAACGCTTATAGACGTGGAACTCGGGGAGCTGACAATGAGGGTAGAGGACCAGAGCATCAAGATGAACGTGCTACAACTCTCAGAGGAAGGAAAAGGAACCCCGGATGCAAGAGCTGCGAAAATCAGCGTGGAAACAGGCCAGGGCAGCAGCTGTTGTGACAGGCCTAGGGGCAGACTTAAGGACCCAGTCACGCAACACTTGAAGGAACAAGAGGACCCCCCAGGAGGGAAGAAAAAGTCAAACCATCTCAGGAAGTGGTTATGTCTGGGAGATGCACCCAAATGCACTCCCAACATAACTTAATTTTTACTTTATTACTTTATTTTTATTTTTTATGCATTAGGATTAGAATTTATTTTATTTTAGGATTAGATTAACTTTCATAATTTTATTTTTTTAGAAATAATTTAATTATTATTTTTTATTTCTATTTCAATTTATTTTATTTTAGGTTTAGGAACACAAGAGCAGGACTAAGGAGGAGGACTAGCAAGAAGCCCACCCACCATCCTGCCAAGACAGCAGCCAACACAGCAACGCGTAACGGCTCCAAAAATAATGGGCAGAAAAATTCGTAATGTGTGCAAGAAAATCAGACCGTTGGGCATTTAATGTCGCCCCGGCACCTCTCGGCAACTCATATATATACCCCACTCACTCACTCTATTTTACTTTACTTTCACCTTTTTGTTATCTTCTTTCTGATTCCCCTGCTCTCTCATTATTCCCCGTTCTAGTTTCAGCTACATAAAACCATTCACATGGCATCAGCATCAAACCAAAAACCTATTTACAAGAGATTTTTCTACAAGGAGAACGAGGAAAGATACAAAAATAAGTTCTCCAAACAGGTAGTATGGGAGGAGCAAGGCTTCCATTACACACGGAAACGAGAGACCGTGGTCTACTGATTGCCTTGTTCCAAACCATCCACAACAAGGGATGGGAGATGTTCGCTCAGCAGCCAGAGATAGTGAACATCAGAATCGTCAGAGAATTCTACTCCCATCAACCCTACCCAGAGAAGCCATTCGTCTATGTCCGTGGGAAGCTGGTCAAACTAAATGCTGCTGTCATCAACAGGTGCTACGGCCTAGATATGGACAATAACCCTCACGAAGAGTGGAGGCAGTCAATGACGGCTGTTGATTATGAGAAAATCAAGGCCAAACTCTACAAGCCCAACACGCTATGGCTGGGAGGCAAACATGTGGGATCTGTCCAGCGCCGCCATCTGCTGCTCGAGGCCATGTTATGGAACACGTTTGTAAAAAGACGTCTGCTGCCTACATCCCACAACTCAACCGTTGATCGGCCGTGCCTCGCCTTAATCCACAGTATCTTGCTGAACCAGCCGATAAACGTAGGGGAATCATCTGCACAGAAATCCATAACTGCTTCAAAAAGAAGAAAGGCAGGTTGTACTTCCCGTCCCTCATCACAGGTCTTTGCACCAACTTCGGTGTCCCGGTAGAGCCAACAGATGAGCTAACGACTACCAAAGAGGGCTGGACCAAAAAGGTTCGCATTCAGATGATGCAAGATGCTGAGAAAGAGCCAGCAATGCCTAGCCAGCCTTCAGCCACACAACCTGAAACTCCAGCCGCCCCCGGCAGTACTAAAGCTGCCCCAGACAAAGAAGTCCTCCCACTGCTGCACACACTTCTAGACAGCACAAAGCGAATCGAGCAGCAATAGTTGGCCTTCATAAATTATGTGGGGGAGGCACAAGAAGCCCTGTGGCTTATTTTCTGCAGAAATTCCCCGGTGATGTGCCCACCAAGCCGTCATACCCTGCGGAACTTGCAGCAGCAACCCAAACACAAAGAACTCCACCAGCCGCCGCTGCCCACCAGACTGACCGCCAGGTGCCCTCTCATAAGCATTATCCGACTTTCTCAGCCACCACCCCATCCAACACAGTGGCAGACTCGCCTCAGAGGCACCAGCAGCATCTCTCCCCTGCTTGCACATCAAAGACAGTGGCAGGCAGCTCCTCATCAGAGGAGATTGAGCAGGCGCCGACTGAGCTAGAAACAACAGTGGAAGCAACAACAACAACCATCCCAATGACATTCATCCCACCGGCAGCACCCACCAAGGAAGGAACCAGGAAGAGGAAGCGGCATATAATAGCCGGAGAACATGTGGACTTCGAGACAGAGTCAAAAGAGAGTGACACATCTCCTGTCGCTCCCCTGCCAAAACTTAAGAAGAGCCACACCATACGCCGAAATGAGTCCAGCCACCGCAAAAAGAAAAAACCTTGCCTGCTAAGGCCACCGCCAGGACATCTGTCGGGCGCCGCTTCGTCATCCAAACATCTTCCTCTTCCTCAACTAACAAGAATCCAGCCTCCTCCCACCCCTCAAAAAACTTTTAGTTTCTTTTCTTTTCTTTCTCTTTTCTTTTCTTTTCTTTTCTTTTCTTTTCTTTTCTCTTTTCTTTTATTTTTATTTTTATTTTTAACTTGTATATTTTATTTTTCTTTGTATCTTTTCTGTTTTGTGCATTGAGGGCAATGGCCACCTCGAGTTTGAGGGGGGATAGCTCTCCCATCATTTCTCTAGGCATTGTTAGTTGCATTGTACATGCCTTAGTAATAATCAGAAAAGAAAAAAAATGTTATGACTTGTGCCTATGATAGAATAGCCGATTAATTTATTTTCGCACCTAACTAAAAATGAACTTAATCTTGGGGGAAAAGCATGGAATATGACTTAGAGTTTTTTTTGCCTAAAAATGTTAAACACCTCTGTTACTTGCTGATTGTATGAGAATATTTGATGAACATTGCCGGTTTTTTTAGAATTCTTTGCCAAATTCTAACGACGATTGCAGGTAGCTGCCAAGGTAGGCAAAAATAAATAGAAAAATACAGTACTACCACAGTAGCAGAATCAAAAACAAGGAACAATGTTGTGTTACCCTAGAGGTGCCTGCAACAGGCTCTAGGAAGAATCATGTGCGAGGACACTCCGTTGCTATCAAAGTCCATGAATCTGAAAGCCTTAAAGTGATGGACAAATTAGCATGAGTGAATGAAAGTCTTCACAAGATGACTCTACTCCAAGGGTTCGGGGTTTTGTAGTTTGCTCCTATCTTAACTTCAGGTCTAAAAGGGTAGTTGTGATAAGCTGAAGCCCTCATTGCCATGATTGAAAATATTGTGCTTAACTGTGCTGCCTCAGAAGCAACCATTAGATCACAGTAGCATCTTTGTTTAATTATTTATTCTGCATATTCAGCCTGTTTATAGACATGCACACACCACACAGGCATGAGAAATTTAATTCTGAGTTATCTTTCTACTTATTTCCCTTCACTAATTTAATATAGGTGCCACGGCCTTGAGGCATAAAATCAAGTTAAGAACAAGTTTTTCCTTCTGATTATTACTAGAGCAAGTATTTTAGGTTGCATTGCTTGAGGACAAGAAATAGTTCGAGTTTGGGGGTGTGTAATGTGTCCACAAGTCCTATATTTCATACACATTCCACCTCTTATTATTACTGTTTTACGCACATTTTAGGCATAAGTAGGTGCATGGCATTTTATAGTATTTCTTTGTTTTACCTTGCTTTTATAGATTATCGTTTATTTGGTAAACAGGAGATATTGTTTTAGTGTATTTAGGTACTAAAAGGTTGAAGGAGGGAACCGAGGAGCTGAGGATACAATGCTGAGGAAACAAACCTAGGAGCTGTACTGGTGCAGTTCCAGCAGAAGACAGTTGCTGCCGAGTAGCTACCGAGAAAAGTTGCCACCGACCTTGCTGCTCACGGCAGCTGACTATGGAAGTTGGAGAACCAGAGCGCGATCTATAGAGCTAAAAACCCTGATTCTATCGTCGGCACCCATTTGATTTTCTGACGTCTGTAGCAGCCGCCAAAGCAAAAATCTCAAGGTTACTTGTGGGCTAAGGCAAACAAGATAAAGTCCATATTCCACGCAAAGAAGTTAGAGTTTAAAGTCATATTAAAGATGGAAAGCTACTTTTGAGGACTTATACTTTAAAGAGGACTTAACCTAGTCATCAGTATATAAATACCCATTGTACTCCTAGTTCAAATCATCTTAGGTTTTCTATAGACTTTTCTAGTGTTCTTCGCCGCCACCATGTTCTAAACTCCATTTGAGTTAGGGTTATGTTTTAAATTAGTTGTGAAATGGTTGTTTTAGGTTTTGAGTTGTTTTCGTTAATAAAATATTCCAAGTTTGCTTAATCTGTGCACTTCATTCTTTCAATAAGTCTACACCAGTCAATTGAGAGATCCATTTGTCGGGCACAAATGTGCAAAGCTCACGAAAGGGTTAAGTACGATCACAACGTGCTGAGGCGTGAATAACTTAGTTCCTAACCAGTTGACAAGTTTCAGCGGCTAAAAGGGATCACCAACCGAGTTGACTAGCCCGTGTTAGGTTTACGCTGAGATTGCTAGGTATTGCCCACGTCACGTTAGCTCTCGAGCATCCTTGCCTAGAAATAGAAAGGATCAATGTCGACTATCACGCCGAACTTGAAGTATCTTCCAGATCTGCCGCCGAGACTTATTTTCGTTCCACATGCCGAGACAGCGAAAGTTGCAAGGGTAGTGACCCGCTGTGGCCGCGTGACAGGGTCGTAGCCTGCCACCCGCCATACCTGCCGTGGCAGCATATCGTGGCAGCACGAAACAACTGAGTCCTTTTACAACGCAGTTTTCACACTAAGTGGTAGCATAACCCTGCCTGCTCTACCAACCTGATCACCTCTTCTATTATTTGCGCTCTACTTTACTTTACTCTTCAACCCAACAAACAATTCACTTGTGTTTTTATTTTACCTTGTGCAGGGACTACGAAACGAAACAAGCTATCAAATCCTCGTGGGATTCGACATCTTTTATACTATAACTTGGCAGAGTGTGCACTTGCGCTCTCACAAAAAGGTAACACCTACACGCCCTATAGTGGTCAAGGGCGAGCACCAGTTGTTGTACAACATAGAGGCCATGGGCGCAGCCGAGGTAATTTCCAATGGAGGGAGGATGGGCAGAGAGGTGTAACTCATGTTGTTGTTGTTTAACCTGAAGGTGGTGGTCCTGCGAGAGTGTATGCACATCGCGAGGGATGTAACGACACTGACGTGATTGCAGGTACCTTCACCTTGCAATCCTTTTCCTTGTTAGCTTTAATTGATTCTGGATCCATGCATTCATACATCTTGAGTGAGCATGCACTTTTGCTTGATATCCCTGTTGAGATGCTAGATGTAGGAATGCAAGTAACAAGCTCTTTTGGTGAAACTGTTGTTATAAGAAAATTGTATAGGAGATGTCCTTTATCTGTTCAAGGCCATGTGTTCTTAGTTGATTTGATGGAATTGCCTTTCTATGGTTTTGGTGTGATTCTTGGAATGGATTAGTTGTCTGAGCATAGAGCTGTAGTTGATTTTGATGTTAATCGAGTTACCTTGAGACTTGGTGATGGCTACAAAGTAGTGATCGTAGGCGAGAATGAGAAATTCTTGTCCAATGCAATTTTGGCACTTGAAGCGAGTCGGATGATAGAGTTGGGTAGCAAAGCTTTCCTAGCTTATGTGATGAACCCTGGTACAAAGGAGGTGCGAGTACAAGACATACGAATAGTATGTGAGTTTCCAGTTATTTTCTAGAAGAATTACCTGGTTTGCCACCAAACAGAGAAGTTGAGTTTGGCATTGAGTTGTATGAAAATACGACTCCAGTGTCTATTGCTCGATATCGTATGGTGCCTAAAGAGTTGAAGAAGTTGAAAATGTAACTTCAAGAGCTGCTTGATCGAGGGTTCATAAGGCCAAATGTTTCACCTTGGGGTGCATCGGTCTTGTTTGTAAAGAAAAAGAATGTCACGATGCGTATGTGTATAGATTATCGGCAACTGAACAAGTTGACGATTAAGAACAAGTACCCTTTGCCAAGGATTGGTGATTTGTTTGATCAGTTTCGAGGTGCTTCAGTGTTTTCAAAAATTAATTTGAGGTCTGTATATTAGCAACCGAAGGTTAAGGATGTGGATGTACCTAAGACAGCTTTTCGGACAAGGTACGACCATTATGAGTTCTTAGTGATGCCTTTTGGGTTGCAAAACCCACCGGCTGCATTCATGGATATGATGAATCGTGTGTTCCATGAGTTCTTAGATCAGTTTGTGGTAGTGTTTATTGATGATATTCTCGTGCACTCACATACCGAAGAGGATCATTAAAAGCATTTGCGGATTGTGTTGCAAGTGCTGTTGGAAAATCAACTTTATGCTAAGCTAAGTAAGTGCGAGTTTTGGCTCAGGGAAGTTGTCTTTCTTGGACATGAAGTGTCGGTCGAGGGTATTCGGATTGACCCACACAAGATTGAGGCGGTGATGAATTGGAAGACGCCTAAATTGGTGACGAAAGTGTGTAGTTTCCTTGGTTTGGCTGGGTATTATCGAAGGTTTGTGGAGGGATTTTCTAAGATTGCTCCGCCATTGACTAGATTGTTACGAAAGAATGTTTTCTTTGAGTGGACTGATGTTAGGCAACAAGCTTTCGAGAAGTTGAAGGAAGCTTTGACACAAGCTCATGTCTTGATTCAACCAGAATCCGGTAAGGAGTTTGTGGTTTACAATGATGCATCATATGTTTGTTTAGGTTGTATGTTGATGCAAGGTGGGAAGGTTGTAGCATACACATCTAGTAAATTGAAGGTGCATGAGCGCAACTACCCTACTCATGATCTATAGCTTGCTGCAGTTGTGTTCGCCTTGAAGATTTGGAGGCATTACCTTTATGGTGAAAAGCGTGTGGTTTACACTAATCATGAAAGTTTGAAGTACCTCATGTCTTAGAGGGAGTTGAATCTTAGGCAACGAAGATGGTTGGAATTGCTTAAGGATTATGATCTTACGATCGAGTATCATCCTGGAAAGGCCAATGTGGTGGCTGATGCCTTGAGTAGGAAAGTGGCTGTTGAGTTGAGAGCAATGTTTGCTTGGTTTAGTATATCGCGTGATGGTGGGTTGATAGTCGAGTTACAAGTGAAACCTTCCTTGATTCAGTTAATTAAGGATAAGCAGTTGATTGATGATTCCTTGGTGCCTCATGTGCAGGATATAGCTGATGGTAATGTAACAGATTTCTGTTTCAATGATGATGGTGTTTTATCCTTTAAAAGTAGGATAGTTGTGCCAGAGGATGTTGAGTTGAGGTGCACTATTTTGACTGAGGCTCATAGCAGTCCTTTTGCTATGCACCCTGGTAGTACCAAGTTGTATCGTGGTTTAAAAGATGAGTACTATTGGGTGGGGTTGAAAAAAGATGTTGCTGATTTTGTGAGCAAGTGTATGGTTTGTCAGCATGTGAAGGCTGAGCATCAGTTTTCGCCTGGTTTGTTGTAACCTTTCAGGATACCGGAATGGAAGTGGGAAAGGATTATGACGGATTTTGTGTCCGGTTTTCCTTTGACACCATCAAAAAAGAACTCCATTTAGATGATTGTAGATCGTCTTACGAAGTGTGCAAATTTCTTGGTTGTGCATACTACGTATACGTTGGATAAGTTACCAGAGTTGTATATTGCTGAGATTGTGCGTTTGCATGGTGCGCCTAAGTCTATAGTGTCAGATAGAGATCTGAGGTTTACAACGAGATTTTAGGAGAGTCTACACCAAGCGTTGGGCACGCTATTGAACTTCAGCATCTCATATCATCCTCAGACGGATGGACAATCGAAGTGAGTTATCCAGGTGCTAGAGGATATGTTGAGATGTTGTGTGATAGATTACCAAGGTTCTTGGGAAAAGCAGTTTCCCTTAGTGGAATTTGCCTATAAAAATAGTTTCCAGGCAAGTATACAAATGGCTCCGTATGAAGCTTTTTATGGAAGAAAGTGTTGAACGCCTCTTTTTTGGGCGGAGGCGGGGCAAAAGTTGGTTTCCTTGCCGGATTTTCTTAACGGAACAACTGATAAGGTGAAGCTCATATGTGAGCAATTGAAGGCTGCTTCGGATCGTCAAAAGTCTTATGCAGATTTAAAGCGTAAGGAGATTGAGTTTGCGGTTGGAGATCGTGTATTCTTGAAAGTATCACCTTGGAAGAAGGTGATGAGATTTGGACGTAAGAGTAAGCTTAGTCCAAGGTTTATTTGACCTTATGAGGTTGTTGAACGAGTGGCACCACTAAGCATATGTTTGCTTATGCTCTCATTTTTCTTTGCAGAAAATTGAGGATCGGGGGAGCATTCGGAGCGAGGAGATCCTAAGACATTGTTTCTTTCATGTATGGTTTGGTTTTGAAGTTTTGGTAATAAGGCAATGTGCTTTCCAAAGTTTGGGATTTGTATTTTGGTTGTTGTGGCTTTCCAAGGATTATTTCTTGGTGATTTGTCATTTCGATTTTTGAAGAATGTTTATGGTGATATGTTCTGAATGCTATGCTTTATATCTTACTTTGCTAGGACAAACATGATTCGTGAACTTACATATGCCTATGTGAATGCTCAAACAAGTTCGATGTGGTCTAGTAGATGATAGTTGACATGTTGGGATTAAATTGTTCACTGGTTTACATCTTGTGTTTGTTGATTTCCATGTATAGGGAGCATGCCTATAGTTTATGCCTTTACGCTCGAGGAAGTGTATTTAATGGTTTGGAACATTGCGAATGAATGTCAATTATGCTTAATGTGTTAGTATGCATGTTAGGGTTGTTTGAGACAAGTTGGGATTGATTTGGGGGTCAAAAACCAGGTAGAATGGGCATTACAAGTCTCCGGGTATCGGTACACAAGCAAGTGTATCGGTACGCAGAGCCTGAGTCATACTTTGGAATTAGAAATTTGGCTTGGGTACCGATACACGAGCATGTGTACCATTACCGGTTTTTGCTACTGGAATTTGTATTTTGGCCATTTAAGCCTAGGTATCGATATACCCCATGGCCGTAATGGTACGAGCCTTGAGCATTGTTTCCTAAGTACCGGTACAAAGGATTCGGTACCGGTACAACCCTAGTGTATGAAGCCTTAAATCTCTGTGATTTATCGAGTTTCGATATGCAAGGTCGTTATGTCTGTTGATATGATACTGTGGTTTGAGATTCTTCCATTTTAGTCCATGTTTTTTATGTGTGCTAATTGAAGGTGTTCAAATGCTCCGTTTTAGCTAAAATTGAACATGTATGCATGCAACCTTACTAATTGAACAAAAGCTTGGTTGCATTGTGTCTTTGCTACATGATGATGCATATCATTGGTGGTAACTACTATAGTTGGAGTACCGAAGGCTGACGTCACTTGGGAGTTCTTTCGAAGGGCTTTCAAGAGGAAGTACCTTGGTTTGCAGTATCAAGATGTGAAGAAGAGAGAGTTCATGGCTTCAGTGCAGGACCGAATGTCGGTAGATGAGTATGAGGTAAAATTCTCCGTTTGAGCCAGCATGTCCTTGAACTGGTTCTGGATGACCACCACCGTTACGATTGGTTCTGGTATGGTCTAGTAAAATATATCAAGACGTATTGGTTGGTAGCTGATTGCACCGATTTTGATTTATTGGTCAACATGGAAAAGGATATTGAGCAATCCTTAGGTTCAACTTCCCAATCTTTGAATGTTAATTCGGGAAAGAGATCTGCTGAGTCTGACTATTCTGGGGGACAGAATAAGAGGTCGCGGGACAAAAATTTAAAGTCAGATCGCAAGCGAGGTGGTGGTAGTGCTAGATGTGGTCATAATTCTCAAACTGATGTGATCGTTACAGTCAGTTGTGAGCGTTATGGAAGACTCCACCTAGGGAAGTGTTGGGGAACACTTGGGGCTGGTTGGGAGTGTGGTTTAAAGGAGCATTAGAAGCGTGATTTTCCGAATTTGGTTGTGGAAGACATTTGTTGTTGCTACACCTCTAGGGGAAGAGGTCATGGAAAGGGTAATTTTTAGAGGCGTGACGAGGTTTAGAAGACTATTGCTCATACTGTGGCTATTCAGCTGGAGAAAGGAGGGCAGGCAAGGGTGTATTCTCACCATGATGGCTGTAATGAAAGTGACGTGATCACAGGTACTTTTACCTTGAAATATTTATCATTATTTTCTTTGATTGATTAGGGTTCCACTCGTTTTTACATTCTAAGAGAGCATGCACAATTATTGGATATTCCTGTTGAGATTTTGGATGTGGGTGTTCTAGTAACTAGTTCTCTAAGGGAGACTGTTACTGTTAGGAAGATGTATAGGAGATGTTCGTTGGTCGTTCAAGGCCATGTTTTTGACGTGGATTTAATGGAGTTGTCGTTCCATGGTTTTGACGTCATATTGGGTATTGATTGGTTGAGCGAACATAGAGCTATTTTTTTAATTTTAAAACCAAAAGGATTTCTATGAAGCTTGCCGACGACTATGTTGTTGTAGTGGTTGAGAATGCTAAATTTTTGTTTAATATCGTTTTGGCATTGCAAGCTGAAAAGTTGATGAAAGTGGGTTGTCAAGCCTACTTGGCTTTTGTGATGAATCTTGGTAACAAGGGAGTTCTAGTACAAGATATTCGAACAATACATGATTTTCAGAAGTTTTTCTAGAAGAATTACATGGGTTGCCACTAGATAGGGAAGTGGAGTTCTGTATCGAGACTTACTCTAGTACGACTCCGGTGTCCATTTCTCCTTATCGTATGGTGCTAAAAAGTTAAAGGAGTTGAAAACTCAACTTCAGGAGTTGTTGGATCGTGGTTTTATCCATCCAAGTGTTTTACCTTGGGGTACGCCAGTGTTGTTTGTGAACAAGAAGGATGGAACCATGAGGATGTGTATTGATTATTGACAATTGAACAAATTGACGATTAAGAATAAGTAGCCATTACCATGGATTGATGATCTATTCGATCAATTCCGAGGTGTAGTGGTGTTTTCAAAGATTGATTTGAGATCCAGGTACTACCAATTGAAGGTCAAGGAAGCGGACGTGTTGAAAACACTTTTCATATAAGATATGGACATTATAAGTTCTTGGTGATGCCGTTTGGTTTGACTAATGCCCCGACTACTTTTATGGATATGATGAATATGTTGTTTCATGAGTATTTGGATCGCTTCGTAGTTGTGTTTATTGATGATATCCTTGTGTACTCCCGTACCGAAAAATAGCATGAACAACATCTACGGATAGTTTTGCAAACTCTAAAAGATATTCACTTGTTTGCCAAGTTGAGTAAGTGTGAATTTTGGCTTAAGGAGGTGACCTTTCTTGGTCATGTTGTGTCGGCGGAGGGTATCCGTGTTCATCTGCAAAAGATAGAGGCTATCCTTAATTGGAAGTAACCTAGGACAGTGTTGGCAGTACGTAGTTTCCTTGGTTTGGCTGGGTACTATCGTCGTTTTGTGGATGATTTTTCCAGTATTGCTGCTCCGCTAAGTAGACTATTGCAGAAGAATGTTTCGTTTGTATGGACCGAGGATCTTCAACATAGTTTTGAGAAACTAAAGAAGGTTTTGACACACGCTCCTATGTTGATTCAACTAGAGGCGGGTAAGGAGTTTGTGGTGTATAGTGACGCGTCGTATGTTGGTTTGGGTTGTGTGCTAATGTAAGACGGGAAAGTTGTGGCTTATGCGTCGAGACAATTAAAGGTACATGAGCGCAACTACCGTATGCACAATTTAGAGCTTACCGTAGTGGTATTCGCTCTAAAGATTCAGAGTCACTATCTTTATGGTGAGAAGTGTATTGTTTATACGAATTACAAGAGTTTAAAGTATCCGATGTCTCAAAAAGAGTTAAATCTTAGGCAACGAAGATGGGTTGAGTTGCTTGAGGATTATGATTTGATGATTGAATATCATCCTTGAAAATCTTATGTAGTGGCAGATGCGTTGAGTCGTAAAGCGGCTGTTATGCTTAGGTTAATGTTTGCCATGTTAAGTATGACACGAGAAGGTGGTTTGTTGGTAGAGTTTCAAGTTAAGCCTACGTTGTCTCAAATGGTTAAAGCAGGAAATCGTATGATGATGCGTTGGTGTGATAAGGTTTTTCCTAAAAAACCAAAAACCTTTAAGGGGTTTTGTTTTTTGAAATTGGTTTATTAAAAAGAAAAGGGAAATTTTGAATTTTGGAAAACGGTCAAAATTTGGAGTCGCCACCGGCCATTAAGGTAGGTCGGACACCATAAAACCAGAGATTCGTTTTAAAACGGGTTTGGGAGTTGGTTACGTGTGGGGAAGGGTTAGCACCCCCATCATGCCCGGAAATTGGTACCAAATAACTTGTTACCTTTAATCGATAGAAATTATTTAAAACCCAAAGTGAATTTAATGAAGCGTTCTTAAATGAAAATGTGACTTAAATAGCACATGCTTTATCAAATTGTGACTTTGGAATTAATTAAGCCTTTAATTAAAAAGGATGACGGTACACCGGACCATAGGCTAAACCGACATCATATAAGATCGACTGCCGTGTTAGTTTAGGGTTCGGATCCCATACGTCACCTTTATGCATGATGCAAGTAGGTAAAGGATGATGCGTGGTATTTCCATTTTTATGTTCCACTTACCTAGAGACGGTGAAAATTAACCCAAACATTCGGTCGACATCCATTAAGCTTGGACTGCTTTGACACGAATACCGGGGTTAATTGATACCTCTCTTTGGGTACACTTTAAATCCAATCAACATGCTCAATTATTAGCGGTTTCATGAATGACAAGTATAAAATGCATGTCATAGAAGAACTTGGAAATAAATATACAAAAGCCCAACCAAGGCCTATCTTAAAGGCTCGAATTATGGAAGCTTGGTTAGTGATCTAATTATTTATTAGACGATTCGAATATTAAATCCTAGATTATTTAAATCCTAAATGGTTATAAGACTAAAATAAATTATGAATTGTCTTGTTTTAACCCGTCTAAATGTGATGTTAATTTTATCTTAAAAAGGTTAAGAATGGCTTAACCGATCTAATGGGCTTAATATCCATCCTAATAAGACAAGGATGAATTTAAGCTAATTAAATCGGTGAAAACCCTAAACTTAATTAAAGATCTAAACCTAAACCAACCTAATTGTACGGATCGTGCCCTTATGAGACGGGCACACGATTCGAAACAATTAAATTGATCATAAAAAAACCTAAAGGCCTAATCTACCTAGCCCAAGCCCACCTAAACTAAGCAAAGCCCTAATCACCTAATCCTAATATTCTAAGCCTCAAAACCTAAGGCCCAAACTTATAAATGTAAATACTCACCCCATTTTCTATACTAACAATAGATTATATATGTAATAATATACCACGTATCATAAAAATATATATTATGCATGTTTAAAAAAAAACTTCGTATGAAGAATTTATATCATTTGTCAAGAAATTGTATATTGTACATTTCATAACACTATATACTTCTTTTTTATAAAAGGCTATACGTTATACATTTTATAAGAAAAACTATAGATTATATACTTTACTAACTATAAGTTATATACGTTATAAAAAGGTACCATATAAAACAAATATTATATACATGACAACCACATATGTTCACATTATCAACCAAAGCCCTAATCACTACACATATCATACGTTCTTCACATCACATAATAAAAAAGGGCAAAAAAGACTGAAATGAAAGAAACTAAAATATAGTGGCAGAAATTAAAAAAGCATGATAAAGGAAAGAACATTAGATTAGGACTAAAATTAACAGAAAATAAACCTTGAGGGCCAGTTTTTAAAGAAAAACAGATTTGATCAAAACAGGGGCGAGATTGAAAAGCATTTAAAAGTTACAAGGACTATGTGAGTAGTTTTGAAACACGGAGACCCTCCTGCTCGTAAACAGCGCGACACGGAAGGGTTAAAACACCCTTAATCCTATTTTAAAAAGCTGAAATACTATAAAAATAATTTAAAGTCATTTCGACCCCTTTTCGCAAAACCTAGCCCCCTTCTTTCTCTTGTCTGTCGAGCGTTGCTTCATCGACCACTGCTCCGGTCACCGTTAACCGGCGCTGGAAACCATAAAAAAAAACTCAAAAACCTCTTTTCTCTGTAGATCCCAAACTTGACGCTCTCTTTTAAAAAACCAGAAAGAAAACCCCTTTTTATTTTAGAAAACAAGACTAAAAAAACCAACACCCTAAAGGTTATAGTTCTGTCTGACTCACCATTTGTGGCCTCGAAAGAGCCGGTAGGCTTGTCGTTGGGGAGAAATGGCACCGATCATATATAAGATGAATCGTCCGAAGGAGGATCGACGCGGAAGGGGATACGAACCGAAAAAGGTAAAAAAAAACTCTAAATTTGCATGCTTTTATGCTTCGAAATAAGGGAGAAAAAAATACCTCAGAAGGCTTTTGTATTTATGAATATGATTTTCCCTGTTTGATTGCCTGGGATTACAATGGATTGTTTCGGGCTTTTATAGCCGTAATTAAATGGATTTAAAAAAATAGAAAAAAATCCTGTAAATTGCTATTGGATGCCTCCGATGTTTCTTGTTTGTATTCGCATGGCCGTTTTGATTTTGCTTGTTTGCCTTTGAATTTGTTGTGCGTTTTTTCTCTGACATTTTTGTTGTTTGTTTGCATGCATCAGGGCTGCCGAGAGGGGATCAGAGAGAGCTTCGAATGGCCGTGCACCGCCGTGGCCGATGGTGATCCCTCCGATCGATGTGGAGAAGATCTGGATGGCCTGGAGAGATGAGGAGTCCAGCATGTGAGTCACACGCGCGCGTGGGTAACACGAAATATTGCGCGTGAGCGCGTGGGGAATTCAGAAGGTTCTCGCTTCGATCTCGAACCGTCCGATCGCGTACCAGATCCGATGGTTGGGATCTTATGGCGCTAGGGCAAAATAGGGGCTTTAGGGTTTCTTTGACTAGAGGCCATCTGGACCGTTCGATCAGCAGCCCTTGATCTGACGGTCTAGATGCAACTGTGCAAAAATAGAGGATTAGGAATTAGGGTTTTTCCATGTTATCATATTAGGGCCTTTGGGCCAAACAGGCTCCATTATATATATTTTTGGTCTTTTCGAATGTAATATGGACTGATATACATATGGACTAATTTTTATTTATTTATATTGGGCTTTTAATTTAATTATTTTTTTGGGGTTTCAGATTTGTTTTTATAATAATAATAAGTACACTAACAACAACAACAACAACAACAACAACAACAACAACAATAATAATAATAATAATAATAATAATAATAATAATAATAATAATAATATAGCATATGATAACAAGATAATATGGTAGTGAGGTAATAATAATAATAATAATAATAATAATAATAATAATAATAATAATAATAATAATAATAATAATAATAAAATGTAAACATTGAATAATAACAAGATATAAAGCCCACACACATATTGAAAAAGCCCATTATTATAAAATGAAATAGAAAGAGGTTAACCCAGACAAAATTAGTGATTAAAGTTGTCCCTCTTTGCTTGTACTTGTGGAACAAGAATAAAACAAAGACCATAAGCACTAATTTTGTCCAACTTCCCTGTTTGGGGGATTTGCTCCTCCGAAACGGCAGAAACAAAGTGGGTAGCGTTGGCATGTCCTTCCAGAACGGCAAGGGACAGATCACACAATAATTGATTCATTCTTCTAAAGCGGCAGAGAACAAACCCAAATAAATTGTTTTCCCAAAATGGCAAAAACAAACTGAGTAGGCCTTTCGGTTTTTCTGCACGAAAATCCTTGAGCTCTTTTGCTCTTAAATCCTGATGCGGTGAGTTCGAAATCCTTCGCCTGAAATCCTTAAGCTTCGAGTATCTGCCTCCTTTGCTCTGAAAACTTGACGTGGCAAATTTGAAATTCTTCGCCCTAAGCTATAAGTATCTGTCTCTTTTGCTCGAAAGTCCTGATTATGGTGAATTTGAAACTCTTCACCTTGAGCTATGATTATTTGTCTCCTTTGCTCAGAAGTCCTGATTATGGTCATTCTGTAATTCTTCACCTTGAGCTATGAGTATCTGCCTCTCTTGCTCGGAAATCCTGATTATGGTGAATTTGAAACTCTTCACCTTGAGCTATGAGTATTTGTTTCCTTTTCTCGGAAGTCATGATTATGGTGAGTCTGTAATTCTTCACCTTGAGCTATGGGTATCTGCCACCCTTTCTCCGAAAATCTAATGTGGCGAGTCTGAAATCCTTCGCTCGAAGTTTTGAGCTATGAGTATCTGCCTCTTTTGCTTTGAAATTCTGAAGCTATGGGTCTCTTTTCTTTTCTTCTTTCTTCCCTCTTCTCTCTTTTTCCTTCTTTCTTTCTTCTCATTTTCTTCTTTCTTCTTCTTATTTTTTTTTCTTTCCTTTTGGCGGATTTTGTCCAACTTCCCTGTTTGAGGGATTTGCTCCTCTGAAACGGCAGAAACAAAGTGGGTAGCGTTGGCATGTCCTTCCGGAACGGCAAGGGATAGATCACACAATAATTGATTCATTCTTCTGAAGCGGCAGAGAACAAACCCAAATAACTTGTTTTCCCAAAATGGCAAAAGCAAACTGAGTAGACCTTTCGGTTTTTCTGCACGAAAATCCTTGAGCTCTTTTGCTCTTAAATCCTGATGCGGTGAGTTCGAAATCCTTCGCCTGAAATCCTTAAGCTTTGAGTATCTTCCTCCTTTTCTTTAAAAACTTGACGTGGAAAATTTGAAATTCTCCCCCCTAAGCTATAAGTATCTATCTTTTTTGCTTGAAAGTCCTGATTATGGTGAATTTGAAACTCTTCACCTTGAGCTATGATTATCTGTCTCCTTTGCTCAGAAGTCCTGATTATGGTCAGTCTGTAATTCTTCACCTTGAGCTATGAGTATCTGCCTCTCTTGCTCGGAAAATCTAATGTGGCGAGTCTGAAATCCTTCGCTCGAAGTTTTGAGCTATGAGTATCTGCCTCTTTTGCTTTGAAATTCTAAAGCTATGGGTCTCTTTTCTTTTCTTCTTTCTTTTCTCTTCTCTCTTTTTCCTTCTTTCTTTCTTCTCCTTTTCTTCTCCTTTTCTTCTTATTTTTTTCTTTCCTTTTTCTCATTCCTTTTTTTCCTTCTTCTTCCTCTTCTTCTTCTTCTTCTTCTTCTTCTTCTTCTTCTTCTTCTTCTTCTTCTTCTTCTTCTTCTTCTTCTTCTTCTTCTTCTTCTTCTTCTTCTTCTTCTTCTTCTTCTTCTTCTTCTTCTTCTTCTTCTTCTTCTTCTTCTTCTTCTTCTTCTTCTTCTTCTTCTTCTTCTTCTTCTTCTTCTTCTTCTTCTTCTTCTTCTTCTTCTTCTTCTTCTTCTTCTTCTTCTTCTTCTTCTTCTTCTTCTTCTTCTTCTTCTTCTTCTTCTTCTTCTTCTTCTTCTTCTTCTTCTTCTTCTTCTTCTTCTTCTTCTTCTTCTTCTTCTTCTTCTTCTTCTTCTTCTTCTTCTTCTTCTTCTTCTTCTTCTTCTTCTTCTTCTTCTTCTTCTTCTTCTTCTTCTTCTTCTTCTTCTTCTTCTTCTTCTTCTTCTTCTTCTTCTTCTTCTTCTTCTTCTTCTTCTTCTTCTTCTTCTTCTTCTTCTTCTTCTTCTTCTTCTTCTTCTTCTTCTTCTTCTTCTTCTTCTTCTTCTTCTTCTTCTTCTTCTTCTTCTTCTTCTTCTTCTTCTTCTTCTTCTTCTTCTTCTTCTTCTTCTTCTTCTTCTTCTTCTTCTTCTTCTTCTTCTTCTTCTTCTTCTTCTTCTTCTTCTTCTTCTTCTTCTTCTTCTTCTTCTTCTTCTTCTTCTTCTTCTTCTTCTTCTTCTTCTTCTTCTTCTTCTTCTTCTTCTTCTTCTTCTTCTTCTTCTTCTTCTTCTTCTTCTTCTTCTTCTTCTTCTTCTTCTTCTTCTTCTTCTTCTTCTTCTTCTTCTTCTTCTTCTTCTTCTTCTTCTTCTTCTTCTTCTTCTTCTTCTTCTTCTTCTTCTTCTTCTTCTTCTTCTTCTTCTTCTTCTTAAACAACATTCCAAGGGGAATAAAATTGAGAATTTTGAATTATGAAGAAAACGTCCTATATGGCATTGCAAGGCAACCTAGCCTTGTGTAAACGTGCTATGGCAGCCGGGCCAAGCACCACCGTGGAGGCTAGAAGGGTCGAGGTGCCCAAGCCTCAAACCTTTACAGGGTCACGTGACGCTAAGGAAATAGATAACTTTCTATATGGCTTAGAGCAATACCTTTCCGTGATGGGTATTATGGACGAGGCATCCAAGGTTCAAACTGCCTCACTTTACCTCACCGACACCACCATGTTATGGTGGAGGAGAAGGCGTCTGGACATCGAGAGAGGTACGTGCACCATCTCTACCTTCAACGATTTCAAAAGGGAGCTCAAAAGGCAATTCTACCCGGAGAATGCCGAGGATGAGGCAAGAGCTCGCCTACGAAGGTTGAATCAGTCGGGGAGCATCCACTACTACGTGATGGAGTTCACTAGTTTGGTGCTCGAGATCCTCGATCTGTCCAAAAAAGACTCGCTCTTCAACTTCATAGATGGTCTCCAGAGTTGGGCCAAGACCGAGCTAAGGTGAAGGGGTGTCCAAACCCTTGCCGATACTATTGTCGTGGCCGAGAGCCTTATCGACTACTCTAGCCACAAGGAGACCACCCTAAAGCCGAGGGATGAGAAGGGCGGCCATGATAAAGGTGGGGGAGACAAGGGCTATCACAAGAAGGGCCATCAGGAATGCCACTCACCAAGGCACCGAGACTCATCCCCTTGGAAAAGGCAAGGGTAACGATAAGTCCAAGGTGTTCCAAGGAATGAGGAAGTCACCACCAAACAGTTGCTTCATTTGTGATGGTGACAACTGGACGCGGGAATGTCCACAACGCCAAGCCCTTAGTTTACTCCTTGCCAAGCATTGAGAAGGTAGTGACACCGACAATGGTGATGAAGGTGCACAAATGGGAACCATGCAGATGATTTCAACACTTCGATCGATTGTGAACACTGATAGGAACGAGGGGAGTTCCACTCCGAATGGACATGGCACCGAGGGACTTAAGCCAGGGTCAATGCTCGACGTGGAGCACAAGGGCGACCCATCATCTCCAAAGGCCGAGGGTAAGGCCGAGTCACCGACCAAGCTTGCACGGGGTAAGCAAGGTGGCGTCACAAAGGTGAAGCCCACGAGAAGGAATCGTGGCAACGCAAAGGCTAAGTGCGCGCCAAAGGCTAGCACAAGGGTGAAGTGGTACCTATTTGAAGGACCTCATGTGATGAGGTCATGTCCAATATGAAAGAAACTTGTTGCCTTCATCAAAGGGGTTGATGGCCAGGCACAACCGGATATGAATGCCTAGGATCAAACTGTCAAGCCGAGGGCAAAAGCGAAGCAAGCTAGGTGTCGAGGGAAGCACTCTAGCAACATCCCAATCCAACGAGGACGCGATGAGGGCGCCGCAAGCTTAGGTGGGGGAGGATGCCACGCCCCATCCTTAAGAACCGAGGCCGACCAAGGCCAAATGAAGAGCTTTGGGCGTGCGCAATACACCCATGGACATTTTAAGGCCAAAGGTGATCCAAGGAAGGATCTAGAACGGCCTAGAGAGCCCCACACTTGTCCACACGAATCTAAGGGGTTCCAAAAGGTTCCACACTCATCTAGGCTCATTCAGAGGAACCTAGAAGACCCGAGAGTGATCAAGAAGGCTCAGTACAAGTCCGGAAGGCTCGAGACAACTCCGGACATCTCCGGAACATTCTAGAAACCTATACAAATGTGTTGATCTATAGAAGTTATCTAGAATACTTTAGGTCCTTAAGAGATATATGTAGAATCCTATAGAAATCTCTAGAATAGTTTAGACCCCTAGATATTTTAGGAGGCAAAATTGTAGCTGTTGGATCAAAATGATCCTAACCGTCTGTTGAGGAGGTGGGTGCCTATAAATAGGGCCACCCCTCTCATTTGTAAAACATCCTAGAAATCCTACAAGTTCTCTCTCCTGTAAAGCTTTCTCCAAGCTAATAAAGCTTCGTTTCTTAAGTTCTCACTTGTTTAGCCATATCGTTGTGTGAGTAAGGCTTACTAGCATTGTGTCGGGAGTACTAGTGCCGCACGGATCATCAGGAGAAAGATAAGTCCGTGACATTAAGCACTCTTTGAACTGTTTATTTTCATTATAAGTATTAAAATATTGGATAAACTGCACAGATGACCACTTAACTATGAGGGTTGGTGTCATTTAATCACTATTCTTTCAATTTTAACAAATATACTACTTAACTATTTAAGTTGTTCTAATGTACCCACTAACAGTTAAAACATAACGGAAAGGCTGACGTGACTGTTAAGTAAAGTTGATATAATTACAGATTTGATCCTCACTATTTATACATTATATCAATTTGGTCGTAAATCGAATTCAATTTAATAAATTATAATCGAATCATACAGAGACACGTGTCACTATCTGATTTGAGGGGTATTTTATTAGTTTTAATTTATTTAACCAATATTTTCCTATCCAATCAAATGGCGACACGTGTCACCATCAGATTGGAAAGAAAAATTTAAAACCCAAAAATGGTACCAGCAGGAATCGAACCTGTGTTGGATTGTGTGGTATTCACTAGGGGTGTTCAAAATTACCTGACCCGACAACCCGAACATAAATAACCGGGTATTTACCCAAAAAAAATTTACCCGAGTCGGGCCCGAGTCAAAAATATGATTTTTTCGGGTACCCGGTTACTTTCGGGTACCCGATTCCTATTTTTTTATTTTATTAGATTACTTAATATTTTTTACTTTATAACTATATTTAAATCCCTAAATTCATTCTATATTTGTATTCTATTGTCACGGACCAAATTCTTAGGGCCGAGGCATTGGCGCAAACATCGAGCAGAGAGGTTGTGCGCGGAGTGACGGGCTCGCCAGGACCATCAGACTTGGCCTGGCACTTGGAGAATAATAGAAAGCCCGCAAGCCCACCAGACTTAGTAGAATCCATGGAGGATTTACCAGGGTAATTTGGGATGTTAAATGTGATAAGCCATCGTGGTTATCACCGATATTATTATGTAATTATCTTGGAGATAATTTTTATGATAATTAGAGATTTAAACTAAGAGATAGGGTAGATCTCGTCCATCGATGTAAATTAAAGTGTACCGTTGGATCTAGGGGAGTTCAACTATAAATAGAGCCTCCCCAGCTCAGTTGTATTCATTCACTTGAGTAATACAAGAGGCATTTACTCTAACTCTCTGATTGTTCTTCATTGTTCTTAAGAGTTATTCTTTCTTCTTGTTGCCTATCGCTTCCAGTTGTTCTTTAAAGAGCTTCCGCTTAGAACGATCTTGCGTTCGTGGGCTTTGGAAGTGTTTGATCTTTCGGAGCGTGAATCTAAACAGACTTAGGCGTTTGCCAGGAGAGCTTTGCCTAAGGCCGTACGGTCCAGCTAGCAGGAGTCTAGCACCGTAACGAGGGATTCATGTGACTTAGTCGTAGCATTCAGTTGAGAAGGCGACTAAGGCCGCGCGGTTTGGCTAGCTGAAGTCTAGCCCCATGACAAGAGATATCAGAGCGTGTTCGGTCATGGAGGTGATTAGAGCGTGTTCGGACCAGGGAAGTGGTAAGAGCCATTTCTATTTAGAGAAGTGGTAATCAAAGCGAGTCGACGGAGTGACTTGCGTTTGAGCTAGCTTGTAGGCAGAGACAAGTGTTGGTGGATTCCAAGCTTGCAGGTGTAGTCAAGCGTGGTGGCTTTTGTTCGAGTTAGTCAAACAGACCTGACTAGTTCGTGGCAAAGTGTGATTGAGATAGCACCAAAGAATAAGACACTGACAACGGAAGATGTGAGGAAGGCTCTCGATGAATTAGGTGAGAAATATTCTTCTCTTGATTCTCGTGTGTTACAAAATTTTGAATTCATAACGGTTGTAGAGTCTTGGGTCGAGAAACTCTTGAAATCTGAGAAGGTGTTGTTTGGACAGATGGAGTCGATAGACCTGGAGAAGCTGGGTTCGTTGGATCTTGAAGTGCTCAAGTCCATGGAAGGGATCTAGGAGCAGGTTCAAGAGGCTCTTAATGGGTTGGATGTGAAGATATCTAACTGTGGTGATGCCTTGAAGAATACAGTGGAAACTCTAAGGGATGAAGCCAAGCAGACCCAAGGGGTTGCAGAATCCCGTCTTGAAAAGTTAGAGTCCATGGAGGGCAAGTTCAAAGACGAGATGCAACATATCCGTGACAAACTGAGAGCAGTTTGAAAGAGTTGTGCTCGTGAAGCTGAGATAGAGGCTTTGCGGAAAGAGGTGAATGAGCTCAGGAGTGAGCTGCTCAATTGCAAGACCGCAATGAGTGAATAGGGCATGCTCAAACCTTTCTTAGAGGGACTTAGACCGGGGGCGAAGCTCGCAGTGGACCAAGATAATGCCCAGAGACTTTTAGAGGTCGATGATACTGAACCTCTGAGTGAGCTTGTAGAACAGAAGCAAGCAAGTTTTGAGTCAACCAAGCTTAGCTCGAAATACAAGGGGAATGGTGAGGCTAAGTCCATGCCGGAAAAGAAAGTGAGCAAGAAGCCGAAGTGCTACTTTTGTGATGGTCCTCATCTGATACGAGGATGTCCCGAGAAGAACCGCCTAGCTGTCATGGTGAAGACAGCAGACGAGTCAGAGGGGGAAGTAGAAAGACTTGGGACGGTTGCTTCTGTCAGTGCCACCAAGGTGAGAGTGAGTCGTCGTTCGACTACAAGTGCCACAGTAGTCAAGCCAGGGAAGAGACTTGGTGCGATAGCAAGTCGGAAAGCTATCAAGCCGAAGGTGATGAGAAAGCAATTGGAGTGCTACCGATGTAAGGGGCCTCACAAGTTGTGGAGATGCCCAGTTAGAGCCAGGGAGTCTAAGAGGTTTGGCAAGGCCAAGAGTACCGTGTCGATCAAGCTTGGTTTAGAGTTGTCTAGTTCTGCCAAGGGTACCGAACAGAATGGGTTGAAGATGTCTAAGAAGCCTACGAGAGAGCTTGCCGAGGATGTTTGAGGGAAGAACATTGCTTTAGAGACTACACTGGAGAGAGGGTCTAAGGCAGCACTATCCGAGGATGTGCCCATGGAAAGGGACATCGCTTTTGAGGCCATTGTAGAGCCGAAGGAAGAGCTTGTTGATGGTGTTGATAGACAAACATCATTGAGTACCAAAGCAAGGAAACGGTCAAAGGGGGCTGATCCGTTAAGAGACATAGCAACCATAAAGAAGTCACATGTGGGCAAGGTGAGAAAGAAGCGGAGGACTTTGAGGAAGAAGTGCCACCGCAAGTTGAGGAAATGATCTTCATGGAAGAAGAATCGATAAAAGCAGAGAGCACCAGACTTCAAGGTAGAAGGGTCGATGCAGTGTGGCAATTAGAGTAGCACAACGAACTTGACTGTACAAAGTTCGATACGAGAGGTTTCTGTAAAACCTATGTTTTAAGGATTAAATTGAAAAACTTGAAATACATTTCTAAGTCCCTCAAAAGGTTTCAAATCAACAAGGCTTTAATCTAGTTTGAAAAACTCAAACTCCAAAACATTTTCTAAGTGTTCCAAGGCCAAACTACTGAAAATCGTCTATGCGCATCGATACGCTCCTTGCCGTATCGATACCTTTTTTACAAACTTGGCCACTGGAGAAATCTGTTTCGATACGCCCCTTATCGTATCGAAATAGGGTATCGAAACAGATTGTATCTATATCGATATGCTCTCTTTATAAAATCAAATGGAGTTTGAATGGCGTACCGATACGTTCTCACCCGTATTGATACAATTTAAAAGGAATTTTAAATTCAGAAGCCTTAAATGTATTTGACCGTTGGGCGTTAGTTGGTAGGTAACAATTTTTTAAAGAGTTGGTTAATTCGTACCTATACGCTCTTACCCATATCGATACAGTTTCTTCCAATGCGCTTTGTGGGAGAAATTGCATCGACACGGTCTTGCCCGTATCGAAACACTTCCCTAACCTGTACTGATACGCCTACACACGTATCAATACGCCCCTCTTATATTTTTGCAACGGCTCTTTCTATTTTGAGATAGTTATCAATACGGATCCCCGCGTACCGATACGGTAGGCTGCAACAGTGCATTTATGGTGGAAAAAGAGAGTTCCAACGGCTATAATCAATTCCCTAACCACCCAAACGGCTATAATTAATGGAGAAGGTATAAAATCAAGCCTATTGAATACTATCAACAACCATTGCATCCAAGAGAAACATCTATACAAAAATCCAAGCTCAAAGTGCCTTGTTGCGTGTAAAAGAGTCTATCGCAAATAGGTGCAAGTGTACACGTCGCAAGTAATAAAGTGATACGAAGTATCAGATATCGTCTCCACAGGGACTGGAAATACTTCTATCCTTAGATTGCTGCACAAGAAAAGAATTAAGTTTAAATAAATGTTTGGAGAAATCTTTAGAATAAGATAAAGTAAAAGATAAAGAAATCAGATTGAGAGAATAGGCAGGCATTGATTTGCTCATAGTGCAGGTGTTGCACTATTCAGAGGAACTTCTATTGCTTCTGTCGTCGTGCCTGTCGCGGCAGATGTCTGTCGATGTCGTGGCAGCGATCAACAACTTTGTACTTCGAGTTTGGCAAGAATCCCTATTGTGACTTGTCCTATCCCTAGTCCCAAGTCTGTTGATGAACACGTCTTAGATGATACCTCCCGGCGTGAATCAAATGATGAACACCAATGTTTTTGAATTCTTTTTTAGCCACTTAACCTTGTACCTATCCCTAGGCCAAGATGGTTTAACCATAAATAGGAAAACACGTACTTACTCCTTTCGTATACTTAACTCTCCTGATATCAAGTAAATGGATAACCTCACAATGCTCTCCCGATACTCTTATGATATGTTGAAACAAGAGTAAATAAACTTGAAGTTTTTTTTTGAATTGAACAGAAAAATCCTAAAAATAGTATAATCCTTACAACTACTTTACAAGATCAACCCGTAGCCCTGGGGAAGGTTTAGAACATGATGGTGAGAGAGAAACGACTAGGGTTTTAAAGGAAGACGGCTAGAAGCTGGATATCCCTTGCCTAGTCAAATTACAAGCCTATATATAGGCCTAAGGTCCAAGTCTTCTAATATGGCAAGAGTACAAGTTTAAATTAAAGTACAACTCTTATTAAAGACTAAATCTTCTAAGTAAGATGTCTTTAATTCGTCCTCTTTTCTTGCTTTGACTTTATTCCTCGAACTTTGGACCCGACCTTCCTTCTGCTTCAGGGCTCAGAAAAATATGGGAGTAGTCCACGACAGACCGGCTTAAAATCCTCTATCCGTCGAGCTCCACTTTGCTTTTCCACCTCAGTGTCTTTACTGTCGTCTTCTCTGCCACGACAGATGTCACGACAGGCGGTGTTCTATGTCCTTCCGCTCCAGCTCCGCAACTCGCCTCTGCTCATTTGCTGCCCCGAGATGCTACCGTGGCAGATACTTGCAAAAAGTGACTGAAATTAGCAGCATCTGTGCATTTTTATCTAATTGTGATGCATATGCAAAAATCTATCCTAAAATGCGACTAAACATGCTTGAGTGGAGCAAAAATGTAGATATATGAGGGTCAAAACATAGAACTTTTATGCACTCAACACACCCCCAAACTCAAATCTTTACTTGTGCTCAAGGAAATGCAACCTAACTACGTTGATTATTATTTTGGCTTTGGCTTTGCTCAGTGAACAATCCTTACCCACAACACCTTTACCATTAAGATGAGCATCTGTTCAAATGTTAAAGAATTTGTCCAGAGCAATAATATAGTTCTCTTGCAAGTGTGTGCAAGTTTTGTGAACAAACATGACTCAGACTCTTTAGCAACTAGAGTATTTACTTAACCTACTTAGAGTTTTATTTCCAAACAATTCTTACTAGAGCCAGTTTCGGGCACCTCTAGCTTTTAAAATATTGTTATTATTATTACATTTATTTTTTCTACTAGAGCCGGTATTTTAGGCACCTCTAGTTAACTTTTAGAGCCGGTGATAGGCACCTCTAGAAGTTTTTCTGGTTATTTTCCTAGAGCCGGTGATAGGCACCTCTAGGAGTATCCTGAGCTTAAATCTTTTCTAACTCAAGCGGCTAAGTTTTCTACTCTAAGTCTGCTACAAGAAGTCTTTTATCATGTAAGTCACAAAGTGTTTAAGATTTCAGAACTATACTAAGGCTCTAATTAATTCCTAGAACATTCTAAAGATGTTGTCACGACAACGAAGGCTACGATAGATAAGAAAAGTTCAAAGACTTAAGCCAATTTTTCTTAAATAAACTTGAATGTGACACAACTTAAATAAAATTCATTAATTAAAGAAGAACAACACAACCCCAAACTCAAGGATTCCATTGTCCTCAATGCATGACAACAAAATAAAAATGAAAAACAGGAAAAGAAACAGAAACATCAAGCATAAAAGAAAAGAACTTAAGTTGATGAGATGCCATCGTTGTTGCTGTTGATGCGGAGCTGTCGGTGGGCAGTCACCTTTGTGGCAGAGGCTGGCTTGAGAGTGGGAGATGGTGAGGCTACCTTCTTTTTGGCCTCTCGAGGTGGCTGGACTCTGGTGGGTGAGATCTTTATGGCCTTGTCCAGGACCTCGAGTTCGCTCTCACTGCTGCTGCTGCTGCCGTCTGCTCTGTCGTGGCAGGCTACCTCAACAATTACATTCATCTTCTTCTTCTTCATTGGAGGGAAGTCTTTGGCTAACTCTTGGACGACAGATGGCTCCGAGTCAGAGTCATCCTGCCAGACTGAGGAGGAGGAGAAACCTTCGAAGTACTTAGGATCAATCTCTGGTAGTGGTTCCTTCCGTTTGGTTCCTCGGGGAGTGGCAGATCACCTGTCGTCGTCACCGGACATGGCAGAGGGCGTAGTGGAGGTAGTAGCTGGCGTGGGCGTTTTAGGGCTGGCAGCAGGTGCTTGGGCAGGAAAAAGGTTTTCTGGAAAGGAGGGAAACTACACATATGGGTGATTAAGATCAACTTTAATGAAATTTACTGTGGTAGTGGTAAAGTCTCTCATGAATTCCATGAACCCTAGCTGTCGTTCCTCCATCTTTTTCAGAATTTTAATGATTTGGCTGGAGGAAGTGGCTACCGGTTGTGCGGCCATAGTCTGCTCAGGCTCTGCTGCGACAGGTTTCTGTGGAATCAGGTTCTGCCGTGGCAGAGGGGTCCACATATGCCAAAGGGGTGGCAGACTTCAGCTCCATCAGGCTGAAGATGTTTTGCTACGTCCATCCCTTTCCTCGGATCTTCATGTCTTCAGCAATCTCAAACACATTGTTGGCTCGGGAGAGGGTGGTGATTAAGTAGGTGAAGAAGAGTGGGCCCATCACTCGTGTTGCACATTCATGGATGCCATCGAGTATGTACTTACCAACGTTGATCTTCCGCTCGTTGATAATGGAATGTACGAGGGCAAGTCTCTGCTGGTCCACTGTCGTGTTGTGTGATGTTGGTATAAGACGCTTCTTCACGAAGTGGTTCCCGAGTTTGGCAGCCGGTGTGAGTTGGGTCCTTTGCACCGTCCATCTATGCTTGGGATCATCGTTCCAAGTGGTGCCTTCTTCCGTCAAGTTTGCCATGATGCTATCATAGTCTGTCGGCGACAGAATGCTGACAAACCTACTGTGTGCATCCTCCTTTCTTCCCACATAAAGGCCATAAAGTGTGTTGATATAGGTTGGCTCAAGGGATATTTCCTTACCCCTGACAGTTACTGTCGTGGCATCCTTGGATGAGATGGCAGCGTAAAATTTACGGACCAAGGTGACATTCTTCTCTTCTGGTTGGACAGCAAACATCTGCAACTTTAATGCGATGATCCTCTTGGAGATGAACGGTTCAAGTCCTAGATCTCCCGTTTTCTTGGTGTAGGCAAAACCTTGTTCTTCCCACATCTCATGTTTTTGGAAGGATTCGTAGTATCTCTTCTCCGAATCTGCCGATGCGAACCTTATGAGGATTCTGCTGTAGCTTGGTTTAGAGACTGCCGCGGTAGAGGTGGAGGCAGCACTTCTTCTGGTTGATTGAGTAGTCATTGTAAGGAAGCTGTGGAAAATAAAGAAAATTTCTGAAAAGCTAAAATTCTTGAAAGCAAAGTAGAGAGAATAGAATCAGGTGAAAATGAAATGGGAAGAGAGGTTTATATAGAACGAGATTTTTCTGCCCGTTGAAACTGTAACGGGTGGCGTGAATAATGGAGCCATCTGTCACGCGATTTCTGAAGCGTCTGTCACGCGTTTCCGTGTCTCCTGCGCGTCTGTTACGCGTTTCCGTGTCTGTCGCGACAGTTTCGTGACAGGTTGTATTTTGCGCGTCTGTCGTGACAGCTGGTAACAGGCTGTCACGACAGCCTTGTTCCATTGGGCTCCTTGGGCTGTTGTGAGTGTGGTGGGCCGGTTCATTCCTTCTCTTTACTCTACTTCCTTTATTTACCTGAATCTAAAATAAATAAAATATTAAATTCTTATTTCCTAAAACACTAATAATCGCCCTTGGGATGCCAAACCTTGAGAAGATATGTTTGTGGAGAAATATTTGCTTGGTCTTGGCATCATTCTTTTGTGTGGCGATAGCTTCTACCCACTTAGACACGTAGTCTACTGGCAACAATATGTATAGATTCCCATAAGTGGTTGGGAATGGTCCCATGAAATCGATTCCCCAAACATCGAAAATTTCAACTTCAAGAATGTTATGCAGGGGCATCTCATGCCTTCTTGAGATGTTTCCAGTCCTTTGACATTTATCATAACTCTTGTAAAAAGCTTGTGCATCTTTAAACAGTGTAGGCTAATAGAACCCAGATTGCAGAACTTTGGCAGTAGTTTTGTTTCCTCCAAAGTGTCCTCCGTAAGGAGCAGCATGGCAGTGGTGAAGCACTTCTTCCTGCTCTTCCTGTGGTATACATATCCTGATGATCTGATATGCACAGTGCTTAAATAGAAGAGGTTCGTCCCAATAATAATGTTTTGCATCATTTTGGAACCTCTTCATTGCTTGGTAGTTAAGTTCAGGAGGTAATAAATCACTAACAATGTAGTTTACTATATCAGCATACCAAGGGATTTCATGAAGCTTACCTGTCGCCATGGTTGTCGCTGCAGTGTTGGTGGTAGTGAATAGATGCTCGTCTGGAAGGTCTGTTGTATGTTGACTTTGTCTTGAACTTTGTCCTTTCCAATCTCCAGTCTTGACAAGTGATCAGCCACTTGGTTTTCTGTTCCCTTCTTGTCCTTGATGTCTATGTCAAATTCTTACAATAGCAGAATCCAACGTATGAACCGAGGTTTTGCATCCTTCTTGGTGAACAGATATTTCAGTGCTGAATGATCCGTATAGACCACTACTTTTGTTCCAAGTATGTATGCCCGGAACTTGTCAAAAGCAAACACCACTGCTAGCAACTCCTTCGTCGTGGTGTAGTTTATTTGGGCATCATTGAGAGTCTTGCTAGCATAATAGATGACATGGAAGAGTTTTTCCTTCCGCTGCCCTACTGCTGCCCCGACAGCATAGTCACTGGTGTCACGCATTATTTCGAACGCAAACTCTAGTCTGGTGGCTGTACAATTGGGGCTGTTACCAGATTCTCCTTCAGTGTCCTGAATGCTTCAGTACATTCATTGTTAAAGTCGAAGGCCCTTTCCGGTTCCAACAAGAGACATAGGGGTTTAGTAATTTTAGAGAAATTGGAAATAAATCTACAATAAAACCCTACATGTCCTAAGAAACTTCTTATGCCCTTGACTGTGGTGGGTGGCGGCAGTTTTTCAATAACTTCGATTTTGGCTCTGTCGACCTCTATGTCGCGGCAGCTAACCTCGTGTCCCAACACTATGCCCTCGTCCATCATAAAGTGGCATTTTTCCTAGTTTAAAACAAGGTTTGCCTCTTCACATCTTTCAAGCATCTTCTGTAAATTGCCTAGGCAATCATCAAATCTATCTCCAAAGACGAAAAAGTCATCCATGAAGATCTCTAGGAAATCTTCCACCAAGTCGGAGAATATTGCCATCATGCACCGTTGATAGGTTGTTGGTGCATTACACAATCCGAATGGCATTCTTCGAAAGGCGTACGTCCCGTATGGGCATGTGAAGGTTGTTTTCTCTTGGTCCTCTGGTGCAATTGTGATTTGGTTGTAACCTGAGTAACCATCAAGGAAACAATAATAAGGCTTCCCCGCTAATCTATCTAACATTTGATCAATAAAGGGTAAGGGGAAGTGGTTTTTCCATGTAGCTTTATTAAGCTTCCGGTAGTCTATACAAACCCTCCAACTGGTCACAGTCCTGGTTGGGATTAGCTTGTTGTCCTTGTTTGTTACCAGGATTATTCCTACTTTTTTGGGTACACATTGCACTGGGCTCACCCATTTGCTATCCGAGATGGCATAAATTATCCCAGCATCAAGCCACTTGATGATTTCTTTTCGTACCACCTCTCGCATAGCTTCATTTAGTCGTCTTTGGGCATCAATCGTCGGCTTATGGTAGTCCTCCAGGAGGATCTTATGCATGCTAATTGCCAGACTGATGCCTTGGATGTCGGCAATGGTCCATCCAATAGCCTTTTTATGCTGCTGTAGCATTCTGATCAGCTGTTGTTCATGTTTTTGCATCAACTTAGAAGAGATGATTACGAGCAACATATCATTAATTCCAAGAAAAAACATATTTTAGTTGCCCTGGCAGGGGTTTGAGATCTAAAACAAGTGGCTGCTCAATAGACGGCTTTTTGATCACATATTCATTCGAGGTATATTTCAGAGGCTCGAAGAACTTACCTGGACATGTACCTATCCAATTTACCACCTCAGAACCTTCAGTGTCAGATTCTTCATTAACTGAGGAGTCGCTGTCGTCAATGCTGTCGTGATAGTATGCTAAGTGACTGCGGTGGCTGTGACCAAATTGTCTGTCATGGCAGCTTGATCTGATGCAAGGTTGGTCTATAATTACTTCTGATATGGCCTTACATTCTTCCTCTGCATCAGCTTGTTTAATAGCTTGGAGAACATTGAACTTTATCTGGTGGTCATTGACTCTCATAGTCAGTTCTCCCTTCTCTACATCGATCACTGTTCTCCTTGTGGCTAGGAAGGATCACCCTAGGATGATCGGTGCGTTTTCATCTGCTTCATAGTCTAAGACAAGAAAGTCAGCATGAAATATAAACTTATCCACTCTTACCAAAATATCTTCAATCTTTCCTTCCTGTTGTACGTAAGAGCGGTCTGCTAGTTGCAGCATGACTGTTGTGGGTCTTGCTTGTCCGATGCCTAGCTTCTAAATTACAGATTTAGGCATTAGATTAATACTAGCACCAAGATCACAAATTGCCTTACCCACAAACTTATCGCCAATTATGCATGGTATGATGAAGCTCCCAGGATCCTTCTTCTTTGGGGGTGGACGCTTATGAAGGATTGCCATGCATCCTTCTGTCATCGTCACAGTTTCAAACTCCCCAAGTCTGGATCTCCAGGACATTGCATCCTTAAGGAACTTTGCATAACCAAAAATCTGCTTAATGGCTTTTAACAACGAAATATTGATGTGTACTTGCTTAAAAACATCATAGATTTTTAAGCTGGTACTCATGTTTCTATTTTTAAGCTGGTTATTCTGGACTGGAGAGTTCAATGTATTGTTTGGGTTACTCCAGGAAAATTTGGGGTCCTTCCTCTAGTTTGGGTTGTAGTTGTTGGAATCATAGCTCCTATTCTTGGTATAATTTACAACATACATCCCTTCTTCCAGCTATAAGGGACACTCATCTGTACTGTGGTTTCCGCTGCAAGTTTTACACAACTCTTCGGTAGAAAATACAGCTTTATATTCCTTCCGCTGCAGGTTTTCAACTATCTTAGTGAGGTATGCAATCTGAGTTTTGACCGAGTTGTCAGATTCGTATTCCTTCACAGATACTCCTCGTCTACCTCCTCTTCGAGCTGTGGGAAACTGCTCCATCGTTTTTAGCTAACTTTTTCAACACGAGCATTTCATCCTCTGATTCCTTGTCCACTAACAAGCCGTTTGCTGCTGAATATATCCTCATTCAGGTGTGTGCATTGGCAGCATTATAGAATTTGACAACCTGATGCCACAAAGGATATCTATGCATCAGACAGTCAGGTAAGAGGGTTGTAAATCGGTCCCATGCCTCGTGCATTGGTTCGTCATCTTCCTGTTGAAAAGTAGCAATCTCGTTACGTAATCATTCAGATAAGAGAGAAGGATTAAAACGAGAGAGAAATTCGCGACAAAGGTCCACCCAAGTTCTTATTTAACCCGGAGTTAACTTGTTCCACCAGGTTTTCGCTCTATCCCCCAATGAATGAGGAAATAGCCGGAGTCTCAGTACTTCCGGGCTTATTCCTGGCTGTCTAAATGATCCACAGATCTCCTAGAAGGTTTTCAGATGTTCACGCGCATCCTCAGTAGCAGATCCACCAAATTGACCAGCGAAATTTGTCATGTTGAACATCACATGTTTCGGTTCAAAGTGTTCAGCTTCCACATCTGGCAGCGTGGTTTCCAGTTCAACATGGTCGTTATCCATGTACTCTCGACAAGTTTGTCGTGCTGCTGGGGCTGCAGGCGGGGGCCGATTGTTTCGGGCACCATTAGGAGGATCAACATCATCCCTGGGGTTGTTGTTGTTGTTTAAATAATCCGCTCCATTGCCTTGTCTTTCGTTCACCATTGCTTCCAATCTTTCCTCAAGATAGTTGTTTGTTTCTATCAAGAGTCGGGCTTGGTTCCTGAGTTGATATGCGCGTTCGATTTCTAGATCTAATTCGTACTCAAGTTCTTTACGATGTCTCGATCTGCGCATAAGCAATAGAGAAACCTTGTGAAAAGCGGAGGGAAAATAAAACAACTAAAAACAAAAGAAATAAAAACTAAAATAAAAAGATGCCGTAATAAAAGGTAAAGGTATGTTGCTAGTCCCCGGCAACTGTGCCAAAAACTTGTTGCGTGTAAAAGAGTCCATCGCAAATAGGTGCAAGTGTACACGTCGCAAGTAATAAAGTGATACGAAGTATCGAATATCGTCTCCACAGGGACTGGAAATACTTCTATCCTTAGATTGCTGCACAAGAAAAGAATTAAGTTTAAATAAATGTTTGGAGAAATCTTGAGAATAAGCTAAAGTAAAAGATAAAGAAATTAGATTGAGAGAATAGGCTGGTATTGATTTGCTCAGTAGTGCAGGTGTTGCACTGTTCAGAGGAACTTCTGTTGCTTCTATCGTCGTGCCTGTCGCGGCAGCACCTATCGCGGCACAAGTCTGTCGATGTCGCGACAGCGATCAACAACTCCATACTGTAAGTTTGGAAAGAATCCCTGTTGTGACATGTTCTATCCCTAGGCCCAAGTCTATTGATGAACACTTCTTAGATGATACCTCCCGGCGTGAATCAAAGGATGAACACCAATGTTTGTGAATTCTTCTTTAGCCACTTAACCATGTACCTATCCCTAGGCCAATATGGTTTAACCATAAACTGGAAAACACGTATTTACTCATTTCGTATACTTAACTCTCCCGATATCAAGTAAATGGATAACCTCACAATGCTCTTCTGATACTCTTATAAGATGTTGAAACCAGAGTAAATAAACTTGAAGTTTTTATTGAATTGAATAGAAAAATCCTAAAAATAGTACAATCCTTACAACTACATTACAAGATCAACACGTAGCCCTGGGGAAGGTTTAGAACATGATGGAGAGAGAGAAACGACTAGGGTTTTGGGGGAAGACTGCTAGAAGCGGGATATCCCATGCCTAGTCGAATTACAAGCCTATATATAGGCCTAAGGTCCAAGTCTTCTAATATGGCAAGAGTACAAGTTTAAATTAAAGTGCAACTCTTATTAAAGACTAAATCTTCTGAGTAGATGTCTTTAATTCGTCCTCTTTTCTTGCTTTGACTATATTCCTCGAACTTTGGACCCGACCTTCCTTCTACTTCAGGGCTCAAAAAATATGGGAGTAGTCCACGACAGATCGGCTTAAAATCCTCTATTTGTCGAGCTACACTTTGCTTTTCCACCTCAGTGTCTTTACTGTTGTCTTATCTGCCATGTCAGATGTCACGACATGCAGTGTTCTACATCCTTCCGCTCCAGCTCCGCAACTCACCTCTGCTCCTTTGCTGCCCCGGGATGCTGCCCTGTCAGATACCTGCAAAAAGTGACCGAAATCAACAGCATCTATGCAGTTTTATCTAATTGTGATGCGTATGAAAAATCTATCCTAAAATGCGACTAAACATGCTTGAGTGCAGCAAAAATGAGGATATATGAGGGTCAAAATATAGAACTTTTATGCACTCAACATGCCTAATTTCTCATTCTTGTAAAATCCCAAATTGTGTTGAGTGTAATTCCTATCGTGTATTCCAATTTGGGTTGAGTGCTTATATCAAAAGGGGAAAATTTGTATTGTGAGATATTCTACTTGCCTTAAAATTCTTCTTTGTATCCTAGTGAGGGTTTGGTCGAATTTTGGGTAGAAAATTTGACCGGTATTGTAAAGGTTACCTCCTAAGCCTAGAAAAAGGGAGGAACAATTAGTGAATTGATGGAAAATCCTTAGTGGTAGCTAATGTAGTGGATGTAGAGTTCATTTGGAACTTGAACCACTCTAAATTACCTTGTTTTTCAATTTTTTTCATTCCACTTTCTCCAACAAAATTTTAAAAACCCAATTCACCCCCTCTTGGCTTTGATGAATCCATTGATCCACTCAACAATTGGTATCAGAGCCTATATCTTTGAAGGATTAACAACCGGAAGAGAAGATTCTAGGAATAGTGTGATCATCTACAACACAAGCCATGTCATCTACCTCTGGCTCTCGCATGTACGAGTCTCAATCTATCACCAAATCGCCTTTCTTCAACGCTGACAACTATCCTTTTTGGAAGAACTGGATGCGTCTCTTCATAAAGTCTAGTGATTATCTTTTTTGGGATGCTATAGAGGGTGGTACAATTATTTCGATGAAGAGAGACAATGAAGGAAGACTTGTGCTAAAAAAGGAAAGATGAAATGAGTGAAGATGATAGAAAGAAGCTTCAAATCAATGACAAGGCTGTTCACATGCTATTTTGTGCCTTTGGACCCGATGTCTACTCCAAAGTTTCTTTCATTGAATGTGATAAAAAAGTGTGGGATACACTTGAGACAACTTATGAAGGAACATGCGATGTGAAGGAAACAACAATTGGAATTCTCAATCTTAGCTATGAGAATTTCAAGATGGAGCCCGAAGAAACCATTTTAATGATGTTTGATCGTTTTTCAACAATCGTCAATGGGCTAAAGGGTTTTGGAGAGATCATCCCGGAGTACAAGCTAATCTGAAAGCTACTCTACTCATTTCCCGAGTCTTGGGATGGGAAAAGAACCGCTATCATTGAGGCAAAGAATTTGAAGACACTAAAGCTTGATGAGCTAGTTGGTTCTCTCCTAACTCATGAAATCATGAAGCAAGGAAGGGAAGATGAAAGGAGGAAAGAAGAGTGGAGAAGCTTGAGGTAGACAAGAAAAAGAAACTAGGAGTGGCTCTTAAAGCTTCTCTACATGAGGAGAGCACTTCTAGTGAGGAGGAAGATTTTGAAGAATTGGCTATGATAGCCAAGAGACTCTCACTGTTAATGAGGTCCAATCGGGGTAGGAAGTTTCAAAGAAAGATGAACTTCAAGACCAAAAACAAAGAAGAAGAAGAAGAAGAAAAGGATCCAATCATATGCTATGAGTGCAAGAAACTGGGTCATATTCGTTCTGAGTGTCCTCAACTCAAGAAGAAAGGATTTGGGAAGAAGAAGTAGCTCAAAGCTAAGCTTGCTACTTGGAGTGATGAGGAGTCATCCGAGGATGAGGAATAAGAAGTGGCCAACCTTTGCCTCATGGATCTTGATGAGGATTCTTCTATGGTAACCTCTAACTCATCTACTTTTGATTTTACATTTGATGAATTGCATGAAGCTTATGATGAGTTACAAGAGGTGTATGATGAGTTAATTGTGAAGTATAAGGAGTCTGTTTTAAAAAATAAAAATATTCTTTTCAGATTTAAATGCTAAAAGTGATTTACTTTGTCAAGCTAACTTGAAATTTTAGAAAAAGATTTTAGGTCTACAAGATGAACTTGAATACTTTCAAAATGAAAATGTAGATTTAAATAATCTTATTTCTCAATGTAACATTGAACACCAAAAGGTGTTAGATGAGCTTAATGAGCTCAAAAAGTGATTCAAGAGTTTTGGTAATGTGAAAAATGAAATAGGTGAATCATCTAGAATAAACCAACCTAGGAGAACGAACTACAACTACAAACAAAGTGGCTTCTATAGGCATAATAAACTAAAAGAATTACAAGTGTATGGGTTCTTGAGGAACTTGTCAAATATATCACCTTGGATTCCTAAGGGAACCAAGCTTTTGGGAGCTAACACTCGTGGACCCAAAATGATTTGGGTACCAAAAATCAAAGCTTAATCTCTTTGTTTGTAGCGGGAGCATTGCTACAAGGCAAAAACTCATGGTACCTTGATAGTGGATGCTCGAGGCACATGACCGAAGACAAGAGTCGATTCATGGATTTAAAGCCAAAAAGTGGAGGAGTAGTGACATTTGGTGACAACTCCAAAGGCCACATTGAAGGTATTGGCTCCATAGGTAATCACTCTACTGTACTCATTGAAAATGTATTGTATGTCAATGGTCTAAAACACAATTTATTGAGCAGTAGTCAATTGTGTGATAAAGGGTTTAATGTCTTATTTGATAAAAATAGATGTAAAATTGTTGACATTAAATCAAATAAAATAATGCTTATTGGTCATCACATAGGTAACATATATATGGTGCATCAAGATGACATTCATTCATCCCATGCTTGTTTTGTTGCTCAAACTGAAAATGATGCATGGTTATGGCATAGGAAACTAGGACATACTAGTATTAGTGTTTTAGAAAATTAGTCTCCCTAAATCTAGTTAGAGGTTTATCCAAGATTAAGTTCTCAAATGATAAAATATGTGATGCATGCTCTAAGGGTAAACAACATAAATCATCCTTTAAATCCATTAATGATGTCTCTACTAGTAGATGTTTACAATTAATTCATATGGATCTATTTGGGCCAATTAGGACTACTAGCTTGGGTGGAAAATCATATGCCTTTGTGCTTGTTGATGATTACTCTAGATATACTTGGGTTCTCTTTTTAAGCACCAAAGATGAGGCTTTAGAAAACTTCATCACATTTTCAAAAATAACTCAAAATGATCTTGAGCTTAAGATTTCTCACATTAGAAGTGATCATGGAACTGAGTTTCAAAATCTAGGTTTTGAAGAGTTTTTAAATGAAAATGGTATTAGCCACAATTTTTTAGCACCTCGAACTCCTCAACAAAATGGGGTAGTTGAGAGGAAAAATAAGACTTTACAAGAAATGGCTAGAACCATGCTTTGTGAAAACAATTTACCTAAATATTTTTGGGCGGAAGCCACTAATACCGCTTGCTATATTATTAACCGAGTAATGATTAGGCATATTTTAAAGAAAACTCCTTATGAGATTTTAAAATCGAAAAAGCCTAACATTAGCTATTTTCATCCATCCTTTTGGTTGCAAGTGTTTTGTTTTAAATAATGGAAAAGAAAATTTAGGTAAATTTGATGCAAAAAGTGATGAAAGCTATTTTTCTAGGTTACTCCTTAAACTCTAAAGCTTATCGTGTGTTTAACAAAAGAACTTTAGTTATAGAGGAATCTATACATGTTGTTTTCGATGATAACCTCCTTCCGAGGAAGGAATCTTGTGATGATGATAATGTAGGAATTCTTGATGCCTTTGATGGAGGAAAAACTTCAAAGGAGGATGAGATTCCAACTAAAGAAGAAGATTCACAAGATTCACCTCTTGAAGCATTGAAGGACTTGGCTCTTGAGGTAAAGGAAGTGAGCTACCCAATGGAGTACAACAATGTCAAAGGTGGTGAAATCTTGGGTGATCCATCCAAGGGGGTAACTACCAGATCTTCTCTCAAACACATGAATCATGTTGCTTTTATCTCATGCATTAAGCCTAAGAACATTAAAGAAGCATTAAAAGATGATTTTTGGATTATGTCTATGCAAGAAGAGTTAAACCAATTTGAGAGAAGTAATGTATGGACATTAGTTGAAAGGCCTAGTAATCAATCTACTATAGGAACTAAATGGGTGTTTAGGAATAAACTAGATGAGAGTGGTAACATAGTGAGCAACAAAGCTAGACTAGTTGCTCAATGTTACACTTAAGAAGAGAGAATAGATTTTGATGAAACCTATTCACCCGTAGCTAAAATGGAAGCTATTAGGATGTTTCTTACATATGCATGTTATCATAATTTCAAGCTTTTTCAAATGGATGTGAAAAGTGCATTTTAAAATGGTTTTATAAATGAAGAAGTGTATGTGGAACAACCACCCGGTTTTGAGGATTCAAAATTTCCAAATCATGTTTTTAAGCTAACTAAAGCACTTTATGGTTTAAAACAAGCTCCTAGAGCTTGGTATGAAAGGCTTTCATACTTTTTAATTGAAAAAGGTTTTGAAAAAGGTAAGGTGGACACTACAGTTTTCATAAAAAAATATAAAAATGACATCTTAGTAGTGCAAATATATGTTGATGATATTATTTTTGGATCTACTAATGAGTGTCATTGCAAAGAGTTTGCTAAGTTAACGCAAGGTGAATTCGAGATGAGCATGATGGGGGAACGCTCATTCTTTTTGGGACTCCAAATCAAACAAAGGAAGGATGACACCTTCATCAATCAAGCGAAGTACGTGAAAGATATGCTCAAGAAGTTTGGCTTGGAGCAAGCAAAGCCTCAAGCTACACTAATGAGCTCATCTACAAAGCTTGACAAAGATGAAGGAGGTAAGTGTGTTGACTCTAAGCTTTATCGCTCTATGATTGGATCTTTTCTTTACCTTACCGCAAGTAAACCAAATATATTGTTTAGTGTTTGCTTGTGTGCTAGGTTTCAAGCTAGTCCTAAAGAGTCTCACCTTATAGCCGTAAAAAGGATCTTTAGGTACCTTAGAGACACTCCTTGTTTAGGTCTTTGGTACCCTAGAGACTCAACCTTTAACCTTCATGCTTATTCGGATTGTAACGCCCTGGTCTTGAGCCTAGATGTTTTAGTCATCGGATTAGATCGGTCGGAAACGGTTCGAATCGTGTTAGGTGATTTAAGGAAATCAAGGATCGGGAAAGGATAAAAATATGGTAAAAATTTATAAAATCTTCTAAAAACATGTTTAAGAGATTGATCAAATCAATTTTACAAAATAAGCTTTGTAAGTGGTACATTTTGGGTTGTGACCAAAATGTAAAATTTCAAAACTGTGGAAAAATGTAATTTTAAAAGAGAAGCCTAAAATCTTAGAATCTTTAGGGAACTTTATGGCAATTTAGCCTTTCCTTAATTTGACATGTGTTTAAAATGATTTTTAAACTAATTGATTTTAGAAGGCTTTTATTTATTTAATTAATTATGTAGTTAATTGGTGAGATTTTAATCACGTAATTACCTTTCTCTTCTCATTTTCAGCCAAACACTATTCTAAATCATTTTCTCCAGATTTATTTTCTTCCAAACACTCTTTTCTTGATTTCTCTTTCATTTCAAAGAATTCTTTTCAATTTCTTCAAGATTTGTGAAGCAAAACTTGTCATTCATTGAGGAAAGCAAGGATTGGAGGTAAATCCTATTATCAACTTCTAATCAAGGTTCTTTATTGAAATTCCCAAGATCTTTGGTTTCTAATTGTTGTTTTTGGCTGAGTTTTCATTATAGTTTTGATTTGAGATCAAAATCTTGTAAAAATATGAGTAAAATCTTGATTTTCGGATTGATATTGATGAGCTCTGTTTTGGATTGGTTTTATTTGAGTTTTGAGTTGATTATTATGTTGAAGAAGGGTTTTGATAATATAGATCCCGAAATCCTTGAGATCCATGAGTTTCTTGATGGTTTTAGTTGGGTTTTTGAGGTGAAATTATGGTGTTATGCATGGTGGAGGTATAAGGATGGGTTTAGGTTGTTTTTAGATGAGTTTTGATGTTTACAAATGGTTGAAAGTGATTGTTGGCTGGTCTTTGTTTAGGAAGCAATCGATTGAGTTTTTGGTTGTTTCGGATGGATAAATTTGTGTAGTTTGGGTGAGCAACGAGTTTGTGTTTAGTTGCTGGTGTTGAAATGCATTTTAATGCATTTAGATCTCTATTTTGGTGATCAAAAATAGGGGCTCTTGATCCAGGAGCAAACGAGACGTTTTTGGAGGCTCTAGAAGGGTGATTTTCGTGTCGTCGAGCAAGGCTTCGCGTATCGGTGAGTGGGAAACAGTTTTCTAGCTTTGAAACGTTTTGAACGTGGTTCTTGGGAGCTTAGTGTAAGTTTGGAACACTTAGCTAAGCTCAAGAGTAAGTAAATCCAAAGTTTCTCTCGGATTGTGCTATGTTTTGGTTTAAAATGCACTTGATTTAAATGTGTTTTGATTACTGTTTTAAACCATGTTTTGAGCAATGATGTTGCTGGTTTTAAATGCCTTTTGTTAAGGATGTTCATGGTAAGTGATCCTTGAGTTTATATGATTTATGCAATTGGTTTTAAGCATGTTAATGCTTGTGAAAGTGGCATTGTGGTTTATGCTTGTAAAACAGTGAATTAATGATGATTGATGATTATATTGGCAAGTGATGGTAAATGGTCTTGGTTATTTTAATCAGATATAGTTAGCCGGCTATAGGATTGGGTGCACTGTGAATAAAGTCTCCTTGGATGTCGAGGGGTTGTGATTGTGCTGTAATCTCCATCAAAGTACCCTAGCGATTGAGGAATTAGCGTCACCCCGATGGAGGATGGCTCTCATGGGTAGACTTAGTTAAGCGTCACTACGGTTGAGGAATGCTCCCGTGTGTGAGCTTGGTTAAGGTGATTACAATGGTTGAGGTAGCTCCCATGTGTAAGCCTTGTTTTGTGTCCCGACCCTCGCTAGTGGGTTATACAACTACCGATAAGTGATGTTGAGGGGTTGTGATTGTGCCATTTATCTCCATCACGGGTGTTGAGGGGTTGTGATTGTGCCATTGAACTCCACCTTGTGAAGCCGGTAGTCTGTATGAAGCGTGTGAGACAACGCTTGTAATCCACGTATCCGATTTTGTCGATCGTGTTGTGTTTTGAAATGGTTATTGTTATCGATCACTTGTGAGCCAATATAATGGTGATGATATAATGAATTAATGATAAACGCTTGTTTTGAGAAAGCATGTGATGCTTGAGAGTTATGCTAGAATGCATGTGATACTTGGTTTAAGCATGAGCAAGATTTTTGCTGTTGTAATTAATGATGCCATGAGTATGTGGATTTGAAAGAGGAAGTGTTGTTTTTAAGTGCATGTTTTAAAGGAAGGCATGTGTTTACAAAGAATGATGATTTGGTTTTTAAAATACTTTGATGAATGTTTTGGTTTTATAGTGGTCCTCACTAAGCTTTATGCTTAAGCTCATTTGTTTCATCAATGCAGAGAATTGAGTATTTTTGAAGCAAGAAAGCAAAGGATATCCAAATATTTTGGCTAAACAATGTATGTGGTTAAACCTTAGTGTAATAAGAGGAAATGGGAGGGATTTCCACTCATGTGTTGTTTGGTGATGTTAAACACTTTATGCATGTTTGGTTTATGTCTTAAGACTTGTAAATGGTCTTTACTCGGTTTGTGGCCTTGTTTATGGTGTTTTGGCTATGCTTTGGGTTATGTTTTAAAAGCATGTTTGAATAGTTAATGTCTCTATATTAATTGCCATGCTTGATGCTTACATGGTGAATATTTGATGATGCATAAGTGTTGGTGTGATGTTTATAACATGGATGGATGATTGGGACATGATTAGACGATGTTAAAAGTGTTTTTGGGGCTATTTCTTGAGAATTTCTTGTATGGGTATCGATACTCGGGAAAGTGTATCGATACCCTTAAACTAAAATAGTACATGTGTATTGATACGGGCATTAGGTGTATTGATACGCTTGTGCAAACTTTGAAGGGTGTATCGATACCCTTAGGCTAAATTGGTGCAGGTGTATTGATACGGGCATCAGGTGTATTGATACACCTATGCAAATTTAGTAGGGTGTATCGATACATGAGGGAAGTGTATCGATACCCTTGCTCAACTTTGGCTACTGCCATTTTGCGTATCGATACGGGTAGTTGAAATTCAGTTAAAAGAATCTTTTTATGTTTGGAAATGTTGCATTTTGGTCTCTAAATGTTGTGTATGCAATTGAATGAGTTTGGATGATTCGTTTGAGCTGAAATTTGGCATGTTGGAATGTTACATGACTAATTAAAGATTGGTAGCTTTAAAATCTTCAATGTTTCTGTATTTTATGGAAATTACAGTTTAGTCTCTAAAAGTCAAATGTATTCAATTGAACCCCTAATTGAACTCCGATCGTTGTACCGTTTTTGCCTAATCGCTTTGCTGAACATATAGGGTAATAATGTACATCTGGAGAAGATAAAAGAAAAAAAAGGGTCGTTAATCGAGGTTGACTTTAACGAGTCAACTTTGGTTTTCCCCGTGTAATCTTCTTAATTTGGGCCAGGTGTCTAGGCCGAGCTAAGGGGATTACATTTGTGGTATTAGAGCCAGTTACGAAAGAATTGGGGATGATGGTAAGTGAAATTGGTATGTTTTGATGTCTGATTCAATTTTAAATGGCACGTTGTTTGAAAAATCATGTTTTGGTTGAATATTGGTGTTTATGACATGCTTGGTTGTTATGAATCATATGTGAGTAAAATATGATTGTACGATGATTTGCTAAGGATGTGTGTTGATTGAGGATGATGTAAAGCATGATGATTATGATATGTTATCGTATGCAATGTTATGCTTGAGGGAAATCGGGGTGCCCATTGCCTTATTACACTAGATAAATATTTTTAATTGGATTTGTAACCTTGGATCATTGCTTGAGGCTGATCTAAATTATGGTATGAATTGTTTTTGTTATTATGCCTTGTTAAAAATAGCACAATGAGTCTGAGGAGAGAGTTGGGATCGAATACAGTCGTACCTGTGAGTGAGCAGGGTAATCAAGGGAAAGATGTTCCGTCTGTTGAGAATGTGCCTATTCGGCCGTTCTTATCTGGAGTTGAGGTGATAGGGCAGCATGAGGGGGCTAGCATGTGATGAAAATTTTATCATCCGTGGTTCAGGAGATGTCTGGAGCATCTTAGGTCGCGGTGAATGAAAAGCGTGCGCATGTGCCGGCTGTCAAACAAGTTAGTTTGTCAAAACAGTGTCTACGTGATTTGGGAGCTGTTGAGTATCATGGGTCGACGCCTAAGGCGTTCGAGGCTTAGTTAGCCAGTACGATTCCAATCTTGGATCAGGAAGGGTGTGACACCACCTGTAAGTTGGGAAGCATTGTCTCGTTAATGCTGGATGATGCTTGTGTTTGGTGGACATCTGTGTCGGTTGCATCGAATATCCATGATGTGGATTGGGAGTTCCTTTTTTCTTCCTTTAAGAGGAGATATCTGGGAGATAAGTTCTCGAGGGATAAGCAACTTGAGAGCATGGCTACAGATGGCGATGGTGACCTGAATGAGGGCAAAATAACTGTGAGTTCTGGCCTCGAGAGTGGTCGCCGTAAGAGACTTCGTGATAGAAGGTTTCTTCTGGGTTCGAGGTTAGTGAATGGTGGTGGTGTGGATCAAGTATATCCAGGTCAGAAAGTGGTGGTTTGTCTACCGGAGTGTGGTCGTTGTGGAAGGTGGCACACTGGGGTTTGTTGGGATAATGGAGCTTGTTGGAGATATGGTGCGACGGGACATGTGAAGTGTAATTGTCCTCGGATAGCGAGACCAACTCCAGCGCGTGTAGTTGAGTCCCAGAGAGGTTGTGAGCGTGGCCGAGACAAGGTTCGGAGATGGCAAGAAGGGCAAAGGGGCGAGAGGTGTGCGATGGTTGAGTTTTATTGGAATTGTGGGTCTGTTGGACATTTGAGGCGAGATTGTCCAGTGCTATCTCGGGGTGGTCAAGGTGGGTTGTTTGTTGAAGCTCCTTGTGGTTGCGAGTGCGGTCATGGTTCTTTGCTTAGTTTTGGTTTTGCATCTTTTTGTATGGTGGTTAAGGCTCTATTGTTAGTGAAGCTTTGGTTAGTAATCAGTGTTGTTTTCAGAACAACATTGGTGACGAAAGTATAATAGTTAGAGTAGTTTGCTGTAATGAGTGGTAAGAATGGTGAAGCAGGAAAAGTTGAGATTAGGATAAGAGGTTGTTTCTGGTTTGGTTCGAGGACGTTATTAGTAAGTGTGAACAGACATACATGCATAGTTAAAATCATTTGTATACATATATTACATATATTGGTACATGCATACATTTGTCATGACATTAGAAGTATGCATACATGTGCATAGGCATTCGTAAGGGCATGTAAGCAATCATGCATATTAATGTTCACACTTACTAATAGCTAATTGGACCTAATAGTGATGAGTTATGATTAGGGTAGTTTGTGGGTTTAAAGTTTTGTTTTGGTGCTAGTTGAAGAGGGGTGTGAGTTTAGGAAGTGGATAAGTTTACCGTTAGGAGTGAGTGTGGTCTAGCTTGGTTGGCTGGAGGTAAAGTTCTAGGTGTTTTAAGGGCCTTTGGCGCCTTGGTGGCGAAGAGGAGACCGTTTTGGTTAGAATCGGCTGAGGTCGTTTGGTGTGTAGTTAAAAGCTTTTTGAAGTAGCCGTTGGGTATTGTAGTTTCTCTGGGATGGACGGTTGTCGTAGGTTTGCGGATGTGGTTTTGAAGTGTTGTTGTATTCTTGCTTGAATAGTCATAGCAGGATGGTTGTATTAGGTGGATGAGGTTTTGACGGTGACCTTGGAGGAGTTGGAAGGAAGTTATGAGGATAGTTCTAATCGAGGTTTAGCTTGGGTTGAGTAGAGAGTTCTTAGCTCTTGCGTGAGTTTTAGGATGAGTGGTTAAGCAGGTTGGGAAGGTTGTAGCGTATGCTTTCAGTCGAATGCAAGTGCTTGGAGAATGAGCTTTATCTGTGGTTATGTAACCCCCTCGTCCCGGTCCGGGAAGCTGACCGGTCCGAGTGGGCTACACGGGGATAACCGAGGCGAAACCCGTTAAGGCTCCACTTCGGTTAACAACCCGAGAAAACTTTTTCATTTATTATCTTGTCTAGATGGATTCAAAAAGACCTGTAACGCCCCGGTTTTGGGCTCGGAAGTTTTGGGCGTTGACCGGTTCGGTCAAAGTGCTGATCGAATATATAAGAGTGAATTTAGGAAAGCCTAGTTCGGGTTGCATTAAAAATATGGAAAAATGTCTTAAAATCATCTTTTAATATATAAAAGTGAATTGTGAAATCAATTTTGGAAAATGAGGTTTGGAAGGTTGACATTTTGGGTTAGTGACCAAAATGTAATTTTTGAAAGTTCGGTGACTGTTTTAAAAAGGATTGAAACTTTGAATCTTTAAGGAGCTATTTACCCAATGGGAGTTTCTCCAGATTTTCTAAATATATTAAATGATTAATTAAATGTTTTTAAACTAAAGAAAAGTGGAGGGAAGATATTTTCCTAATTCTAACTAACTTTTCTCTCAACCATTTTCTCTCATCTTTTCTCTCAAACCAAACACATTCTCTCCAGATTTCCTCCTCTGATTTTGTCACTCAAATCACTCATTTCAACTCTCATTTGATTCCTAATCATCTCATCAACAAAACCTCTCAATTTACAAGTTGTTTCATCAAGCTTTTTGGCTCCAAAAAGGAGAAACTCAAGTTTGGAGGTAAGAACGTCTCTCTCCTCTAAACTATCAGTTATTTACTGAAATTCCCAAGTTCTCAATCCTTGATTTGTGTTTTGTTAAAGGCTTTTCAATTGAAAACTTGATTTTGGCTTAAAATGCAAGATTTGGCGATTTTGGTGAAATTTTCGTGTGATCTGTTTGGGCAGTGTTTTGAAGTGTCAAAATGATGTTAAATGAATGCTAAATTGATTAGAAGTTGAGGTTTAATTAATGCAATCCCGGATAGGTTGAATTTCCTAAGTTTTGCTTGAGTTTTTGGTTGTTTTTGGAGTGTTTTTGGTGATCTGTTATACCTGGGAGTATAAGGACGTGTTTGTGATCATTTTGGATGTTAATGGATGTTTAAAAATGGTTAGAAGTGATGGATCTTGGCTGGGTTAAGTTTTGGAAATGTTTGGAGGTGATTTCGGTTGTGTTTGGTAGCCGAATTGTTGGATTTGTGTCGAGCAGCGAGTTTGGTTGTGTGGCTGCTGTTCTTAATGCATAATGATGCATTAATGTGCTGTTTTTGTGTGCTTGAAACAGGGGAGTTTGATCCGTGAGCTTTAGAGGTGTTGCGGAAGGTTTCGGATGCTTGGAAGGCTTGGTGGCTAGCTTTGTTTTGTGTATCGGTGAGTGAAGTTGGGTTTTCAGCTTTTAAACAAAGGTTTGAAGGTTTTGGGAGCTTAGTTTAAGTCTAAACAACATTGCTAAGCTCAAGAGTAAGTAAATGGATTTCTTACTTGATTTGTGATATGAATTGGCTTTTTAAGAAATTGTGGTTGATGATTGAAATGCATGTGTTTTGCATGGTTTAAATCTGTTTTGAAAGCATATTTTAGCATGGTTTAATGCTGGTTTTGAAAGCCATATGTGAAGGATGCTCAAGGTAAGAGATCCTTGGTTTTATACATTGAAAATGTGGATTTGATGCATGGTGTTGCATGTTGTTCAATGGCTTTGTTTAGTGCTTTAAAACAGTGAATTAATGCTGGTAAATGATGGTTTTTGCATATTGGTTATGCATGTGAATCATTTGATTAATGTGGTAATGGTTTTGCATATTGGTTATGCATGTGAATCATTTGATTAATGTGGTAATGGTTTTGCATAATGGTTATGCATGTGGAACATTTGACTAATGTGGTAAGGTGGTTATATTGGCAAGTGGTGTAAGTGGTTCTTGGTTCTTTGATCGGATATAGTTAGCCGGCTATAGGATTGGGTGCACCGTGAATAAAGTCGCCTTGGAGGTGGAGTGGTTAAGAGTGAACCGGTAAACTCCCTTCAAGTATCCTAACGAGATGGTTAAGGTCATAATGGAGGTTGAATGCCCATTCGAGGACCTTGGTTGAGCAAAGGTTATATGGAGGTGTTGCCCATATGTGAGAACCTTGTGCTTGTTGAGATCACAATGGCAGTGTTAAGTCCATGTGTGGATCTTGTGTAGGGTGTCCCGGATCTCGTTAGTGATGTTCTACAACTACCAATCGGTGAATGCAAAGGTTATATGGAGGTGTTGCCCATATGTGAGAACCTTGTGCATGTCAAGGTTGTATGGTGGTTAAAAGTCCATACATGGGAACCTTGGGGAAGAGCTAAGGTTGTGTGGTGTTTAAAAGTCCATACATGGGAACCTTAGGATGTTGAGGTCATAATGGAGGTTGTTGCCCATTCGAGGACCTTGGATTGGTAGGGTGTAGGGAGCGTAGGGACAACGCTCGGAATCCGCGTATCCGATTGGATGTTGAGTTGAAAAGTGGATGTGATTGATCACTTGAAGGCCAATATGATGTTCTTGATTATGAAGTAGCATGGGATGCTTGAAATGATGCATAATTGCATGTGAAGCATGAGATGCTTGAAAAGATGCATGGTTGCATGGAAAGTGCATAATGCTTGTGAATGCATGTTTACTTGTTAAGTTGAACAAGTGTTGATTATCATTTGGAGAATGATGCATGTGAGCATGAAATATCTTTAAGTGCATTGGAGTCTTGTTAAGACTTGTTTTTAAAGGCATGTGTTGATGATGTTGTGGTTCATATATGTTGCCTTTGGTTTAATGCATGTGTTGGTTGGTTAGTGAAATGGTTGATTTTCGCAAGTTGTGCTTTGAAAAGGGTTTTCTTAGTTTGCTAAACTAAGGGTTGGTTTCATGTATGTGCGATGCATGGTTTTGAGCTTGTTGTTGAAAAGGAGTTTTCAAACATGGCTTTGGTAAACAAATCGAGTTTGTTTTAAAAGTGATTTTTTGGCTCGCTGCATTGATGGTGTTTTGGTTTTGAGCATTCCTCACTAAGCATTATGTGCTTACGCTCCTTTTTGTCCATCAATGCAGATTCTTGAAGTTTGGACAGCGAGGAGCAAGGGATTCAAGAAGGACTCCACTTGAGATGTATGTCTCGGTTAATAGCTATAGTTAATAAAGGCAATGGGGTAGAATCTCTTGGGTTGATGTATGTGTTTGTTTATGTTCAGACAAGTATGGTTTTGTATTGTTGATGTTGTTGGAACATGGTTTGGCTTATGAGTTTGAATTGGAATTATGTTGTCTAAAAGGATTGCTTGTGTTGGAAGCTTAGTCTTGAAATTGGGGCTTTTTGTGTATGTTGTTATTTTGTTGAATTGTTGATGCAAGTATGTCCCTTATATGTTGTTTTGCATGCTGGTAAAGTTTGGTAGCGTTTGAAGCATGTTGGGTTGGCCTATTGCATGTTTACACCGGCAGAATTCTGCATTTTGTGCAGGGTGTTTCGGAACAGGGTGAACCGTTTCGGAACGGGTGCCTCGAAGCAGCCCAGGCGTCCGAAACGGGTGACACCGTTCCGAAACGGAAAGGCTTCTGCCAGACCCCCGTTTCGGAACCCGTTGCGGAACGGCCCCGCGTTTCGAAACAGGCTGTCTCCCGTTTCGGAACGGTTGACCGTTGGGGGCTGACAGTGGCAGTTATGTGTTTCAAAATGTTTGCATTTTGGTCCTGAATCTTGTATGAGCAATTGTATGAGTTTGAGATGTCCGTTTGAGCTGAAATTTGGCCGAGATGCATGAAACATGATTAATTTTAAGTTGGTAACTTAAAATCTGGTTAAGGCCTCAAAGTTTTCAGAATTTACAATTTGGTCCCTAAAGTTGTGTTTTGTGCAATTGGGTCCCTGAATGATCTCTGATGGTTGTGATTTTTGAGTATGATGTTTGTGTGATCACATATAGGGTTAATGAGCATTTAGACAAGATTAAAAAGAAAAAAAAAGGGTCGTTAATCAAGGTTGACTTTGGTTTTCCCCGTGTAATCTTCTTAATTCGGGCCAACCGTCTAGGCCGGGTTAAGGGGGTTACATTTGGTGGTATCAGAGCTGTGTTGCGAATGCTTGGGGAAAACGGTAAGTTGTTGTGATGTGTGTTGATGTTTACCTTGTTGTGTGGATGAAAGTTGGTTGAATGTTGGTTGAAACACGTGTTTCTGGGCATGATGCTGATGTATCTGAGCAAATTGTTGATGTTTCTGAGCATGTTGCTGATGTTTTCGAGCATGTTTTGTGTTTATGAATCATTGTTGAATTAATGTGGATATGTGCTGATGTTGTGAGCTGGTGTTATGCTTGATGATTGTGTAATGAGTATGTTATGTTGTTAATATGCTGATGCAAATGGATGTTGTTTGAGGTAAGCATGATCAAGGTGTGTAGATTGATATGCTTGATGTTGTGATATCCATGTTGTGTTGATTGTTATGTCATGTAAAGGGGAGGATTCGGGATACCCATTGCCTTATTAATATAGCTATTGTGTTATTTGGAGTTGGAGTTTGAATCCTTGCTTAATGCTGGTCTAACTGGTTTGTTTGTTTGTTGTGATTGTATGTTTGCTGTTGTTAGTAGTATGGCTAAGTCGATGAAGGAATGGCAGTTGGGTGAGATGGTTACTGCCATGGGACAGGTTGTTAAGGCGTGGAATTCACCCTTTCGTAGAGGTGTTTTGTCTCAGCTTTCTGTGCCTGGGGTTGAGGTGATAAGGCAAGGGAAAGAAGCTAGTTCTGCGGTGAAGAGTTCATCATCTGATGTTCAGGAGGTGTTGGGAACATCTCAGGCTATGGTAAAGGTAAAGTCAGTGGATGTGCTGGCTGTGGGATGTATGGGTTTGCCGAAGCAGCGTTTGCTTGATTTGGGTGCTGTGGAATATCATGGTTCCACACCGGAGATGTTTGAGGCCTGGTTGGCCAGTGTGGTTCTGATCTTGGATCAGGAAGGCTGTGATCTTGCTTGTAAGCTGGGGAGTGTTGTTTCTCTGATGTTGGAGGATGCATGTGCTTGGTGGACATCTGTGGCGGTGGCGTCACATATCCAAGATATTGATTGGGATTTCTTTGTATCTGCTTTTTATGAAAGGTATCTTGGAGGGAAGTTTCCAAGGGTTGAGCAAAGTGACGGTGGTGCTGTTGTGGAGCAAGTGTTGCTTGGGCAAGGAGTGGAAGTTCAGCCATCGGTGTGTGACCGTTGTGAATGGCGTCATGTTGGAGGTTGTTGGGGCGCGGGTGCTTGCTGGAACTGTGGTTCCAAAGTGCATGTTAAGCGTGATTGTCCTTTAGGGGTGAAGTCAGCTTCAGTGATAGCCAAAGGATCTCAGAAAGGTCGTGGGCACGGCCGAGGCAAGGTTCAGAAGTGGCAGAAAGAGCAGAAAATTGTGAAGAGTGCAGGGAAGGAGAGTTGCTGGAAATGTGGGTCTGTTGGACACATGAGACGTGATTGTTTGATGTTGGCTCGGAACAGCCAAGGTTCTTTACCGCAAGGAGTTGGTGGTGGCTCTAGTGTGTTAGCTGGTGCTGCAGTGGTGCGGCAGGAGGTTGATGGTTCCGCGAGGAAGAGAGTTCGTCTGATGAGGCTTCAGGGTGGTGTGATGCTTTCAGGTAACCTTGTTTAGTAATCTTTGCTCTAGTTACCTTAGTTTGGTTTCTGTTGGTTTTCCTTGCGTGGTAAGTTTAGTCTTGTTGCTAGCATGTTGGGGTAATGGTTGTAGTTTGGAAACATCTTTGGTGTGAAGAGGGTTTTGTGAGAATCTTGTGGTTAATAGTTGTTGGTATGGTGGAGTAGTTAAGTTAGAAGTGAGGTAGGAGGTTGTTCTTAGACGGATTTGAGGATGTTATTGGAGGGTGTGAACTGGCATTCATGCACAGTTAAAATCATTGTTATATGCTATATTATATATGTTGGTCCATGCATACATGTGGCATGACATTAGAGGTTTTGCATACATGTACATCAGGCATTGATAGGGCATGTTGGTGATCATGCATACGATGTTCACACTCGCTAATAACTAATCGAATCTGTTAGAGTGGTGGTTGGATGATGGGTTTTTAGAGGTTGTTTTGGTGCTGGGTGAGAGTTAGACGTAATGAAGTATATTAGGCTAGTTGCTAGTAATAGTGAGAGTGGTATGGTTTGATGGTAGAAGGATGGTGTTTGTTGCTTATAAAGTTTAGTGGTTTGGTGGTGAGGAGTACCGGTTGAAGTAGGATCGGTCAAGTGGTTTGAATAGCTAAGTGGGAGCGGTAGTTCCTTTGTGCTAAGTGTTGTTGTAGTTTAACGGTTGTGTTTCCAGGTGCTGGGGTGGCATAGCATTCGGGTTGTTATGGAAGGGTTGTGTTTGTAAGTGCTGATTCTTAACAACCTTTGAGGAGTTGAGGAGTTGGTATGTATGGTAGGTTGGGCGATGTCCTGGTAAGACAAGTGTTATGGTTGAAGTTTGAAGTGGAAGGATCATGAAAGATCGAAGGCTTGTGTTGTTTGAAAGGATTCTTATGAGAAGTGGTTGGCTGGTTGTGTGTATGTGAATTTCTTTTTGGAGATCAGCTGGTGGTGTATGGAACAGCTAGCGGAGCCGAGTTGGAGTTGTAATGTAAATTTTGGTTGTGGGTGAGTAGACCTGGTGAGTCGTTTTGGTAATGTTAGCGGCAGATGTGAAGGAATGTCAGCTTTTGTTGAGGAGTTTGGGTAAGCAGTTGATGCTTAAGAATTCTTGCTTGTTGGGAAGATTCATGGAAGGGGTTTGAGAGTTGCAAGAGTTTTGGAAGCAGAGAAGTTTGTGTGGTGGTGGAATTGGATTGGTTAGAGTCCCTGTGTAAACCAGTCTTGGAAGTTGTGTGTTACAGAAATGTGTGCTGTGAAAGTTAAAGTTCTTCATGATTGAAGTTGGGGCTGTGTACAGTTCGGATATGTGGAAGGTTAAGTTGTGGCTATCTTTGAGTGTTCTGGGTTTGTGAACAACATGTGGTGGTGTTGGGTTTGGTGGAGTTTTGTGTGGAAAGTGTTCAGGGTTGGTTGAGGTTTTTGTGTTGCCTTGTGAGTGTTTTGAGAAGGTTGTTGTTCTCTTTTCGCCGGTTGAAATTTCGAGGACGAAATTTCCTAAGGGGGGGAGAGTTGTAACGCCCCGGTTTTGGGCTCGAAAGTTTTGGGCGTTGACCGGTTCGGTCAAAGTGCTGATCGAATATATAAGAGTGAATTTAGGAAAGCCTAGTTCGGGTTGCATTAAAAATATGGAAAAATGTCTTAAAATCATCTTTTAATATATAAAAGTGAATTGTGAAATCAATTTTGGAAAATGAGGTTTGGAAGGTTGACATTTTGGGTTAGTGACCAAAATGTAATTTTTGAAAGTTCGGTGACTGTTTTAAAAAGGATTGAAACTTTGAATCTTTAAGGAGCTATTTACCCAATGGGAGTTTCTCCAGATTTTCTAAATATATTAAATGATTAATTAAATGTTTTTAAACTAAAGAGAAGTGGAGGGAATATATTTTCCTAATTCTAACTAACTTTTCTCTCAACCATTTTCTCTCATCTTTTCTCTCAAACCAAACACATTCTCTCCAGATTTCCTCCTCTGATTTTGTCACTCAAATCACTCATTTCAACTCTCATTTGATTCCTAATCATCTCATCAACAAAACCTCTCAATTTACAAGTTGTTTCATCAAGCTTTTTGGCTCCAAAAAGGAGAAACTCAAGTTTGGAGGTAAGAACGTCTCTCTCCTCTAAACTATCAGTTCTTTACTGAAATTCCCAAGTTCTCAATCCTTGATTTGTGTTTTGTTAAAGGCTTTTCAATTGAAATCTTGATTTTGGCTTAAAATGCAAGATTTGGCGATTTTGGTGAAATTTTCGTGTGATCTGTTTGGGCAGTGTTTTGAAGTGTCAAAATGATGTTAAATGAATGCTAAATTGATTAGAAGTTGAGGTTTAATTAATGCAATCCCGGATAGGTTGAATTTCCTAAGTTTTGCTTGAGTTTTTGGTTGTTTTTGGAGTGTTTTTGGTGATCTGTTATACCTGGGAGTATAAGGACGTGTTTGTGATCATTTTGGATGTTAATGGATGTTTAAAAATGGTTAGAAGTGATGGATCTTGGCTGGGTTAAGTTTTGGAAATGTTTGGAGGTGATTTCGGTTGTGTTTGGTAGCCGAATTGTTGGATTTGTGTCGAGCAGCGAGTTTGGTTGTGTGGCTGCTGTTCTTAATGCATAATGATGCATTAATGTGCTGTTTTTGTGTGCTTGAAACAGGGGAGTTTGATCCGTGAGCTTTAGAGGTGTTGCGGAAGGTTTCGGATGCTTGGAAGGCTTGGTGGCTAGCTTTGTTTTGTGTATCGGTGAGTGAAGTTGGGTTTTCGGCTTTTAAACAAAGGTTTGAAGGTTTTGGGAGCTTAGTTTAAGTCTAAACAACTTTGCTAAGCTCAAGAGTAAGTAAATGGATTTCTTACTTGATTTGTGATATGAATTGGCTTTTTAAGAAATTGTGGTTGATGATTGAAATGCATGTGTTTTGCATGGTTTAAATCTGTTTTGAAAGCATATTTTAGCATGGTTTAATGCTGGTTTTGAAAGCCATATGTGAAGGATGCTCAAGGTAAGAGATCCTTGGTTTTATACATTGAAAATGTGGATTTGATGCATGGTGTTGCATGTTGTTCAATGGCTTTGTTTAGTGCTTTAAAACAGTGAATTAATGCTGGTAAATGATGGTTTTTGTATATTGGTTATGCATGTGAATCATTTGATTAATGTGGTAATGGTTTTGCATATTGGTTATGCATGTGAATCATTTGATTAATGTGGTAATGGTTTTGCATAATGGTTATGCATGTGGAACATTGGACTAATGTGGTAAGGTGGTTATATTGGCAAGTGGTGTAAGTGGTTCTTGGTTCTTTGATCGGATATAGTTAGCCGGCTATAGGATTGGGTGCACCGTGAATAAAGTCGCCTTGGAGGTGGAGTGGTTAAGAGTGAACCGGTAAACTCCCTTCAAGTATCCTAACGAGATGGTTAAGGTCATAATGGAGGTTGAATGCCCATTCGAGGACCTTGGTTGAGCAAAAGTTATATGGAGGTGTTGCCCATATGTGAGAACCTTGTGCTTGTTGAGATCACAATGGCAGTGTTAAGTCCATGTGTGGATCTTGTGTAGGGTGTCCCGGATCTCGTTAGTGATGTTCTACAACTACCAATCGGTGAATGCAAAGGTTATATGGAGGTGTTGCCCATATGTGAGAACCTTGTGCATGTCAAGGTTGTATGGTGGTTAAAAGTCCATACATGGGAACCTTGGGGAAGAGCTAAGGTTGTGTGGTGTTTAAAAGTCCATACATGGGAACCTTAGGATGTTGAGGTCATAATGGAGGTTGTTGCCCATTCGAGGACCTTGGATTGGTAGGGTGTAGGGAGCGTAGGGACAACGCTCGGAATCCGCGTATCCGATTGGATGTTGAGTTGAAAAGTGGATGTGATTGATCACTTGAAGGCCAATATGATGTTCTTGATTATGAAGTAGCATGGGATGCTTGAAATGATGCATAATTGCATGTGAAGCATGAGATGCTTGAAAAGATGCATGGTTGCATGGAAAGTGCATAATGCTTGTGAATGCATGTTTACTTGTTAAGTTGAACAAGTGTTGATTATCATTTGGAGAATGATGCATGTGAGCATGAAATATCTTTAAGTGCATTGGAGTCTTGTTAAGACTTGTTTTTAAAGGCATGTGTTGATGATGTTGTGGTTCATATATGTTGCCTTTGGTTTAATGCATGTGTTGGTTGGTTAGTGAAATGGTTGATTTTCGCAAGTTGTGCTTTGAAAAGGGTTTTCTTAGTTTGCTAAACTAAGGGTTGGTTTCATGTATGTGCGATGCATGGTTTTGAGCTTGTTGTTGAAAAGGAGTTTTCAAACATGGCTTTGGTAAACAAATCGAGTTTGTTTTAAAAGTGATTTTTTGGCTCGCTGCATTGATGGTGTTTTGGTTTTGAGCATTCCTCACTAAGCATTATGTGCTTACGCTCCTTTTTGTCCATCAATGCAGATTCTTGAAGTTTGGACAGCGAGGAGCAAGGGATTCAAGAAGGACTCCACTTGAGATGTATGTCTCGGTTAATAGCTATAGTTAATAAAGGCAATGGGGTAGAATCTCTTGGGTTGATGTATGTGTTTGTTTATGTTCAGACAAGTATGGTTTTGTATTGTTGATGTTGTTGGAACATGGTTTGGCTTATGAGTTTGAATTGGAATTATGTTGTCTAAAAGGATTGCTTGTGTTGGAAGCTTAGTCTTGAAATTGGGGCTTTTTGTGTATGTTGTTATTTTGTTGAATTGTTGATGCAAGTATGTCCCTTATATGTTGTTTTGCATGCTGGTAAAGTTTGGTAGCGTTTGAAGCATGTTGGGTTGGCCTATTGCATGTTTACACCGGCAGAATTCTGCATTTTGTGCAGGGTGTTTCGGAACAGGGTGAACCGTTTCGGAACGGGTGCCTCGAAGCAGCCCAGGCGTCCGAAACGGGTGACACCGTTCCGAAACGGAAAGGCTTCTGCCAGACCCCCGTTTCGGAACCCGTTGCGGAACGGCCCCGCGTTTCGAAACGGGCTGTCTCCCGTTTCGGAACGGTTGACCGTTGGGGGCTGACAGTGGCAGTTATGTGTTTCAAAATGTTTGCATTTTGGTCCTGAATCTTGTATGAGCAATTGTATGAGTTTGAGATGTCCGTTTGAGCTGAAATTTGGCCGAGATGCATGAAACATGATTAATTTTAAGTTGGTAACTTAAAATCTGGTTAAGGCCTCAAAGTTTTCAGAATTTACAATTTGGTCCCTAAAGTTGTGTTTTGTGCAATTGGGTCCCTGAATGATCTCTGATGGTTGTGATTTTTGAGTATGATGTTTGTGTGATCACATATAGGGTTAATGAGCATTTAGACAAGATTAAAAAGAAAAAAAAGGGTCGTTAATCAAGGTTGACTTTCGGGTTGACTTTGGTTTTCCCCGTGTAATCTTCTTAATTCGGGCCAACCGTCTAGGCCGGGTTAAGGGGGTTACAAGACCTATATGAGAAGCGACATCGGAAAACAAGACTCGCAAGAAGACTAACATCAAATCGGGCCTAGGCCCAACACTTGAGAACCTTTAGAGATGTCAAAAGCCCACTTTTCAGGCCCGTGTTTCGAAACAAGCTTGTCTGTTTCGAAACACGGGCCCAGTTTAAAAAGCCAACCACCCGTACCGATACGCATCCACCCCGTTTCGGAACAGGGGTCCATTTCGCCTAGATGTTCCGGAACACGTTCCGGAACATGCAATCATAGTAGCCAAAACGTTCTGAAACTCGTATCGGAACAGGGGCTCACAGTGGCCAAACCGTACCGAAACGCGTTCCGATACGGGTGTCCCTGGAACCACACCCGTTCCGAAATAGACTTACCGTTCCGAAATGCCTGCAACCAATGAGTTTCCAAAACCAGATTTAAACATCTCTAGACGATCCCAAATGACCCCAAAGACTTCAAGAAGCAAGACACCACATAAGCACACAACTCTAGAGGCATACACCCTAGTACAAACATGCTTAAACACACAACATACATGAAAGACCATGCATTTAAGGAACCAAGCATTCACCAAAAGAGTCATACATTGCATATAAGGTTTTCATGCCTTAGCACAAAACATACACACAAGCATTCATGATAGGGGCACAAGGCCAACATACAGAGCATAAGCAAGCCATAAACAAAACGTAAACATATCAAGGATTCTAAACAAGCTCCAAACACAAAAACAACACAAATCCCCATTGCTTAACTATTACATCAATTACTTAAAAGTCCATACTTGATGATAGCAAAAGCACACTTTGAGGCCTTCTCCTTGCACAAGCAACCCACGAACTAAGGATCTGCATTGTCGAACAAAAGAGAGCGTAAGCGTAAAGCTTAGTGAGGGTAAGCTCATAAAACAAACCTCGACAATGCAGGGTCCAAGCACGAGCAACACAACCAAGGAAGAATGCATGTTTCTTACCTTCCAAGCCATGATAGCCAAATATGTATGATGCATGAACATAATATCAATATCATGCCATGCTCAACATGTCTATAAACGCAACCATATGGAAACACATTTAACAAAACGTATTGGCACCTAGCTATGAACCGAATACACGGATAACAACCGTTGGAACTCACATCCAACAACTCAACCAATACCTTACGGTGGGATTACACTCATCACCGTTGCACGCGGAGGGGATTCAACTCATCCTCACGCTCCGTCGATGGGATTCCACTCATCACCGACTAACATATAAAAGAAGATTTATGGGCGTACTCGTACTCCATCTTGATGACTACCATCACCAAGACCACGCGCGCATTTCACTCTCGTGTGCACGCTAAACATCCTAATGATTGATCATTTGTACGCAAGCATACTAGTTTCAATACTAACTCACCATAAGGTCCTCATAATACAATATTCTTACCATTTCTGTGCTTAGCACGCACTCACCATGATTTACCATCATGCACCCACATTCCATTCAAATACATGCATATCACAATGCATAAACAAAACATCATGCCTCATTATCTCACATAGCCACAATGTGCATATCAACATTAATCACAAATAACTTACGAGGCATAAACACAACATTCAAAGTTGATCCATAGGTCTCTAACTAAAGCTTGATATTAGACTACCAATATAATCCCAACTCTAGGTGGGTTTACCAAGCCCGACCTAGGTCCACATGCCCGAACCAACATTGAAAACCAATTCAAAACCAAAAAACCACTCACCAGACTTTCCAAATACAAGCAAACAACCGATCAAGCTCCCAACGGTTCCGAATTCGAATGCGAGGCTTCACCAACACAAAACCTTGATGCTATCAATCAAACACAAGCAAAACAATCACATTTCAGTCCACAATTCAACTGAGCAAACCCGGAACACAATTCAAGCAAATACTCGACCCAAAACACTCTCAAAACGCCAATTTCGAGCAGCCCTTAAACTAAGAAAAGAACCAATGTTTCCAACACATTTAACACACCTAATAGCTTCCAAAATAACCCCTAACCATCATACAACCATCAGCCATCAATTCCCAACACAAAACAGCCCCAAAACTCATCTTTAGAACCACCTAAAACCTCCCTAAAACCCATATCCGGAAATCATTATAAAACCTTGTAAAAATTTGGTATGTTGGACCTTTTGGATAGTAAATAACTTATCTACAACAAAAAATCAAAAGTTCAACTAAAAGCCATCAAAGTTATCATTTTTATTTCAAAACCCAAAAACTTCAAAATGTAATACAATGGGTTTTAATGAAAACTAAAGGTATAGACATGAAGGGAAAGATGAGGACAACTCAAAAACATGTTTACCTTTCAAAAATCAACAAGAATGAAGCAAAATGGTGATGGAATAGTGAACTCCCATGGAAGGAGAAGTTGTCGTGAGATTTTTGAAAGGGAGGGGGAAGAAGATGATGAAAAATGGGTGTTTTATTTCTAAAAGTCAAAAGACCTAACTACCCTTAATGAAATGAGATATTCACAAGAGCACGAAATCCATGGCTATTTGGGCTTGCTTTAAAATATGTCCAACACACTTACTTATTTTGAAGACAAAACCTGGAACATTATTTTAATTATTTAATTCACCCAACCCCCAAACCCGGGTGTTACAGGTTATGTAAACTCAAAAGCCATGTTGTTTTGGTTGGGTCCTTGTGAGAGGGTGGTATGTTGGCTGAGTGTAAGTAAACCTTCTTGAGATAGTTTATATAAGTGAAGTAATAGTTGGAGACGGTGTTAGAGTCTCGTGATGAAGATTTTCGGTTGGTTAGTGGGCAGATTTTGGGTTTTCGTGTTGAGAAGTGTAGGGTTCACGGATCACAAGGGTTTAAAGTATCTAGTGTTTCAAAAAGAGTTGAATCTTGGGAAATGAGGGTGGTTGGAGTTGATTAAGGAGTGTGGCCTGATGATGAGGTATCATGTTGGGAAGGCCAACGTTGTGGCCAATGCTTTGAGCATGATAGTGGCTATGGAGTTGAGGGTGATGTTTGCTCGCTTGAGCGTGTCACAAGATGGTGGTCTTGTTGTCGAATTGTGGGTGAAACCATCCCTAAACCAGTTGATCAGAGATAAGCAGTTGCTTGACGATTCTCTTGTACCGTGTGTTCAAAATATCGTGGATGGAAAGCCTTAAGATTTTGGTTTCAATGATGTTGGTGTTTTGAGCTTTGTGAATTGAATAGTGGTTCAAAATGATGTTGAGTTGAGCTGCTCTATTTTGGATGAAGCCCTTAGTGGTTCTTTCGTAGTGTACCCTGGTAGTACGAAGGTCTATCATGGTTTGGGAGTGGGTGATGTCGAATAAAGTGAAAAGGGGTGTTGACAAGTTTGTAAGCAAATGTTTGGTTTGCTAGCGGGTGGAAGTTGAGCTTTCTTTTCCTTCTAGGTTTAGTAAACGTTGGGGATCCCAGAGTGGGAAATGGGGGAAGATTTATGTGGATTCATGTTTAGATTACCTTTGACACTGTCAAAAAGGAATTTTTGTTTGGGTGGTTGTTGATCGTCTTGCGATGTATGCACAATTCTTAGCAGTGCATACTATGTATATGTTGGATAAGTTGGACGAGTTGTATGTTGTTGAGATTGTGCATTTGCACGGAGTGCTGAAGTCTGTTGTATCGGATAGATATCCGAGGTTCACATCGAGGTTTTGGGAATGGTTGAGTCAAGCTTGGGGTACGCGGTTGAGTTTCGATACTTCTTATCATCCCCTAATGGATGGGCAGCCGGAGTGTGTTATACATGTGCTTGAGGATATGTTGAGATGTTGTGTATAGATTTCCAAGGTTCTTCGGAAAGGTGTTTCCCCTTGGTTGAGATTGCTTGTAACATTAGTTACCGGGCAAGTATTCAAATGGCTCCATACGATGCTCTGTATGGGAGAAAGTGTAGAACGCCACTTTGTTGGGCGAAAACAGGGAAAAAGTTGGTTTCGATGCCGGATATGTTAAAAGGGACCACCGAGAAGGTGAAGCTCATTTGTGAAATGCTGGAAGGTGGCATTGGATCGGCAAAAGTCTTATGCGGATTTGAGGCGTAGGTAGTTAGAGTTCGCGGTTGGCGAACATGTGTTTTTGGAAGTATCGTATTGGAAGAAGGTGATGAGTTTTGGGCGTAAGGGTAAGCTTAGCCCGAGGTTTATTGGACCTTATGAGGTTGTGGAGCGTGTTGGTCCTGTGGCTTCTCGGTTGAGGTTGTCTCCCGATTTAGCCAATATTCATGATGTGTTTCGTGTTTCGGTGTTGTGGAGGTATAGATCGGATTCTTCGCATGTGATGCATATCGAGGAGATAGAGCTGAACCCATATTTATTTTGCGATAAGGGGTCGGTGAAGGTCCTTGGCTTGAACAACAAGGTTCGTCATGGCAAAACTATAGAGCTTGTTAAAGTGTTATGGAGACATTGAGGAGTTGAGGAGACCTCGTGTGAAAGCAAGCAAACAAATTGAAGTAGTTCTCTCACCTTTTTCCTTTCGGGTAAATTTCGGGGGCGAAATTTCCTAAGTGGGGGAGATTTGAAACGTCCTGGTTTTGGGCCTAGATGTTTTAGATATTGGATTGGAATGGTCGGAAATGGTTCGAATCGTGTTAGGTGATTTAAGAAAATCAAGGATCGGGAAGGGATAAAATATGGTAAAATTTGCGAAAATCCTCTAAAAACATGTTTAAGAGATTGGTCAAATTCGTTTTACAAAATAAGCTTTGGAAGTGGTACATTTTGGGTAGTGTCCGAAATGTAAAGTTTCAAAACTGTGGAAAATGTAATTTTAAAAGAGAAGCCAAAAATCATAGAATCTTTAGGGACCTTTATGGCAATTTAGCCTTTTCTTTAATTTGACATGTGTTTAAAATGATTTTTAACCTAATTAATTTTAGAAGGCTTTTATTTATTTAATTAATTAGGTAGTTAATTGGTGAGATTTTAATCACGTAACTACCTTTCTCTTTTCATTTTCAGCCAAACACTATTCTAAATCATTTTCTCTAGATTTCTTTTCTTCCAAACACTCTTTTCTTGATTTCTCTTTCATTTCAAAGAATCCTTTTCAATTTCTTCAAGATTTCTTAAGCAAAACTTGTCATTCATTGAGGAATGCAAGGATTGGAGGTAAATCTCGTTCTCAATCTCTAATCAAGGTTCTTTATTGAAATTCCCAAGATCTTTTGTTTCTTATTGTTGTTTTTGGCTAAGTTTTCATTATAGTTTTGATTTGAGATCAAAATCTTGTAAAAATATGAGTAAAATCTTGATTTTCGGATTGTAATTTGATGAGCTCTGTTTTGGATTGGTTTTAATTGAGTTTTGAGTTGATTATTATGTTGAAAAAGGGTTTTGATAATATAGATCCCGAAATCCTTGAGTTTCTTGATGGTTTTAGTTGGGTTTTGAGGTGAAATGTTGGTGTTATGCATGCTGAAGGTATAAGGATGGGTTTAGGTTGTTTTTAGATGAGTTTTGATGTTTACAAATGGTTGAATGTGATGTATGTTGGTTGGGCTTTGTTTAGGAAGCAATCGATTGAGTTTTCGGTTGTTTCGGATGGGTAAATTTGTGTAGTTTGTGTGAGCAACGAGTTTGTGTTTAGTTGCTGGTGTTGAAATACATTTTAATGCATTTAGATCTCTGTTTTGGTGATAAAAAACAGGGGCTCTTGATCCGGGCGCAAATGAGACGTGTTTGGAGGCTCCATAAGGGTGATTTTCATGTCAGCGCGCAAGGCTTCGCGTATCTGTAACACCCCAATTTTGGGCTTAGAAGTTTAGGGTCTGAACCGAACCGGTTTAAATTTCGGTTCTAATATAAAAGGTGGTTTTTAGGGAAAGCCTAGTTCGGGATGCATTAAAAATATGGAAAAATATCTAAAAATCCTCTTTTATTATATATAAGAGGGTGGTGAAATCAATTTTACAAAATGAGGTTTGGAAATATGACATTTCAAGTTAGTGACTAAAATGTAATTTTTGAAAAGTTCGTGACTGTTTTAAAAGGATTGAAACTTTGAATCTTTAAGGAGCTAATTTACCCAAGGGAGGATTTCTTCAGATTTTTCTTAAATTTTAAAGACTCATTTATTGTTAATTAATAAAAAGAAAAGAAGGAAAAGTCACATTTTGGGTTCATAACTAACTTTTGCCAAAATTTTCCCATTTCATTTTCTCTCAAAATTCCCTCAGCTAAACACATTTCACAGCAACTTTTTCTTTGATTTTCACACCTAAAGTTGAGATTTCAATCCTTAAATGATTCCTAATCATTTCTACACCAAATCCTCGTCATTTGCTTATTGAATTTTCAAGGATTTTGGCTCTAAACAAGGAGAAATCCACATTTAGAGGTATGAACGTCCTTCTCCTCTAAATACTCAGTTCTTTACTGAAATTCCCAAGTTCTCAATCCTTAAATTGAGTTTTATTAAAGGTTTTAATGTTGTGTTCTTGATTTTGGCTTAAAATGCAAGATTTGGATTTAATTTTGAAGAAATTCGTAATAGATGATTGGGCTCTGTTTTGAGATGTCTTTTTGATGTATTTTGGATGTTTAAATGATGTGAAATGGAGGTTTAATCAATGCAATCCCGAATAGGTTGATTTTCCTAAGTTTTTACTTGTGAAAATGGTGGTTTTTGGGGTGATTTTGATGTTCTGCTATAGCTGGAGGTATAAGGACGTGATTAGGCTCTTTTTGGATGTTTATTAATGTCTAAGAATGATTGGAAGTGTTGGATCTTGGCTGGGTAATGTTGTAGAGGTGTTTGGATGTGATTCCGGTTGTGTTTGGTAGCCGAAATGTGAGTTTTGATGAGAGCAGCGAGTTTAGGTGTTTTGGTTGAAGATTTTAATGCATGATGATGCATTAATCCTCTGCTTTGATGTGTTTAAAACAGGGGAGACATCTTCGGATCCTTGTGGTGTTGATCCGGAGGCTTGATCGGCGTTTCGGCAAGTTTGTGAAACGGAATTGGTGAGTGAAGTTTGGTTTTCAACTTTGAAACCAATGCTTGAAGGTTATGGGAGCTTAGTATAAGTCTAAACAACTTAGCTAAGCTCAAGAGTAAGTTTTCGGAGAAACTCTCTTTTTGATGAGCCATGAGATGGTTGGATGCAATGTGTTTAATTTGCATGTTTAAATTCTGTTTTGAAAGCATATTTTAGCATGTTTAATGCTGGTTTTGTAAGCCATGTGTTGAAGGATGCTCAAGGTAAGAGATCCTTGATTTGGACATTGATAAATGTGGTTTGATGCATAGTGATGCATGACTATTTAATGGCTTTGTTTAATGCTTAAAAATAGTGGATTGATTATGGTAAATGATGTATATTTGCAGGTGATGTGTTGTTTTAAAAGTACTTGAATCGGATATAGTTATCCGGTTATAGGATTGGGTGCACCGTGAATAAAGTCGCCTTGGATGTTGAGGGGTTGTAATGGTACTGTAAACTCCATCCAAGTACACTAACGAGGTGTCTAAGATCATAATGGTGGTTAAAATGCCATGTGAGGATCTTGTGTTGTGTGTCCCCTGTTCTCGTTAGTGATGTTATACAACTACCAAAGAGTGATGTGGAGGGGTTGTAATTGTACCGTAGACTCCATTACGGGTGTTGAGGGGTTGTGATTGTACCGGTAAACTCCACCTTGAGTGTTTGGTAGTGTGTATGAAGCGTATGGGACAACGCTTGTAATCCGCGTATCCGATTGTGTTTTGAGATGAAAAATGGTTATGGTTTATCACTTGAAAGCCAATATGACATGTTGATATAGTGAAGCATGGGATGCTTGTTTTATGTGCATTGTTGCATGAGAAATGTTGTTTATGGAATTAAAGGCCTTTGAAAGGTGTTTTACAAGTGCATTATGGTGTTATTTCATTAGAGCATTCTCACTAAGCATATGTGCTTACGCTCTCTTTCTTGAACCATTAATGCATAGAATTGAAGTGCTTTAAGGGCAGCAAGGAGGTCAAGGATCCAAGTGAAAGTCTAAGCTCTTGTATGGTGACTATTTTTACAACACTATTAGCTTTTGGTAATTGGCAATGGGAACCTAGATTGTGTTTTTGGGAGGTGTTTTGGACTCCCTAAATTGGTTTGATGCATATGATATTTGGAGTATGTAAATGGCCATTTGGTATTTGTTTTGAAGATTTGACGATAGCTTGATTTCCAATTTTAGGATGCATGCCTATACACTTGTGGTTTTTCCTAATCGATGCCATGATTGTGTTTAGATGATGCAAATATGTTTCTTTAGTGATTGATGACTTGTTGGCATGATAAGGAGGTCATATGAATGTGTTCGATGGGTCGAAAGTGTGTAAAATCAGGTTTTTCTGCTGTTTCTGGGCAGGGTGTATCGAAACACCCTTGCCTGTTTCGAAACAGGTGCATGAATTGGCCTGGGCGTTTCGAAACGGGCAGAGGTGTTTCGAAACACTTTGGCTACTGCCAAGCCGTGTTTCTGAACGGTCAATTTCCGTTTCGAAACACTTGACCGTTGGGCACTGATTTGAATGGTTTTGAGGTTTGCAAGCTTTACGTTTTAGTCCTGATTTTTGTATGTGCAATTGCTTGAGTTCGAGATGTCCGTTTAAGATGAAATTTGATAGAAAAGCTTATAACCTAACTAATTTCATAATGGTATCTTAAAAATTAGTAAAGTCCTCGTAATTTCCAGAATTTACAAATTGGTCCCTAAATTCGTATGTTGTGCAATTGAGTCCCTTATTGTTTTTCGATTGTTGTGATCTTTGAATATGATTATCTCAAGAGTACGCCTAGGGTTAATATGCATTTAGACATGGTTAAAAAGAAAAAAAGGGTCGTTAATCAAGGTTGACTTTTGGGTTGACTTTAGTTTTCCCCGTGTAATCTTTGTGGTTCGGGTCAACCGTCTAGGCCGGGCTAAGGGGGTTACAGTATCGGTTAGTGGAAAATAGTTTTCCAGCTTTGAAACGTTTTGAACGCGGTTTTGGGAGCTTAGTGTAAGTTTGAAACACTTAGCTAATCTCAAGAGTAAGTAAATCGAAAGTCTCTCTCGGATTGTGCAATGTTTTGGTTTTAAATGCACTTGATATAAATGTGTTTTGATTACTGTTTTAAAGCATGTTTCGAGCAATGATCTTGTTGGTTTTAAATGCCATTTTTTCAAGGATGCACACGGTAAGTGATCCTTGATTTTATATGATTTATGCAATTGGTTTTAAGCATGTTAATGCTTGTGAATGTGGCATTGTGGTTTATGCTTGTAAAATAATGAATTAATGATGATTGATGATTATATTGGCAAGTGATGGTAAATGGTCTTGGTTATTTTAATCGGATATAGTTAGCCGTCTATAGGATTGGGTGCACCGTGAATAAAGTCGCCTTGGATGTCGAGGAGTGGTGATTGTGCCGTAATCTCCATCCAAGTACCCTAGCGATTGAGGAATTAGCGTCACCTCGATGGAGGATGGCTCTCGTGGGTAGACTTAGTTAAGCGTCACTACGGTGGAGGAATGCTCCCGTGTGTGAGCTTGGTTAAGGTGATTACAATGGTTGAGGTAGCTCCCATGTGTAAGCCTTGTTTTGTGTCCCGACTCTCGCTAGTGGGTTATTCAACTACCGATGAATGATGTTGAGGGGTTGTGATTGTGTCATTGACTCCACCACGGGTGTTGAGGGGTTGTGATTGTGCCATTTAACTCCATCACGGGTGTTCAGGGGTTGTGATTGTGCCATTGAACTCCACCCTGTGAAACCGGTAGTGTTTATGAAGCGTGTGAGACAACGCTTGTAATCCGCGTATCCGATTGTGTCGATCGTGTTGTGTTTTGAAATGGTTCTTGTTATCGATCACTTGTGAGCCAATATAATGGTGATGATATAATGAATTAATGATGAACGCTTATTTTGAGAAAGCATGTGATGCTTGAGAGTTATGCTAGAATGCATGTGATACTTGGTTTAAGCATGAGCAAGATTTTTGTTGTTGTAATTAATGATGCCATGAGTATGTGGATTTGAAAGAGGAAGTGTTGTTTTTAAGTGCATGTTTTAAAGGAAGGCATGTGTTTACAAAGAATGATGATTTGGTTTTTAAAATGCATTGATGAATGTTTTGGTTTTATAGCGGTCCTCACTAAGCTTTATGCTTACGCTCATTTGTTTCATCAATGCAGAGAATTGAGCATTTTTGGCAACAAGCAAGCAAAGGATATCCAAGTATTTTGGCTAAACAATGTATGTGGTTTAACCTTAGTGTAATAAGAGGCAATGGGAGGGATTTCCACTCATGTGTTGTTTGGTGATGTTAAACACCTTATGCATGTTTGGTTTATGGCATAAGACTTGTAAATGGTCTTTACTCGGTTTGTAACCCCCTTAGCCCGGCGTAGACGGTTGACCCGAACTACGAAGATTACACGGGGAAAACCAAAGTCAACTCGAAAGTCAACCTTGATTAACGACCTTTTTGTTTCTTTTTAATCTTGTCTAGATGCACGTTAACCCTAAGTGAGTACTCATGAAACATATATGAGAAAGGCACAGCGATCGAACAACAAAGAGGGACTCAATTGCACATATTACAAGTTTAGGGACCAAAATGTAATTTCTGAAAGTTAGAAGGTCGTAACTGATTTTAAAGTTACCAAAATGAAATTAGTCACATTACATGCTTCTCTGCCAAAATTCAACTTAATTGGACATCTCAAACACCATCAATTGCAACATCAACATTTGGGACTAAAATGTGAAGCTTGCAAACTTCAACACCATTCAAAAATAGTGCCCAACGGTCACCTGTTTCGAAACACTTACAATCCGTATCGAAACGCGGGGCATCACTCTTCCGTTTCGATACTGGTTCCGAAACACGGCTCTCCAGTAGCCAAAATCGTTTCAAAACAGCCTCCAGCCGTTTCGAAACACGAAGGCCATTACAGGCCCCCGTTTCGAAACGCCAGAGAGTGTTTCGATACGGTTTGCCCAGAAACTATAGATTTTGCTGGTTTTTCATGCATAAACCCATTCAAACACTATCTATTGACTCCCTTATCGTGTCAACAAGTCATCAATCATATAAGGTGCATGTTTAGAACTCCTAAACACGTTCATAGCATCAAACATGGTAAACTCATATTTCTAGCGGCATGCTTCCTAGTCAAGCAAACCAATAAGCAATCCAAAGCAAAATCAAGCATTAAAGGTCGTTTACAATCCAAATCAGCCAAGGCAACATGCCACAACCACAGGGAGTTCAATACATCTCCCAAACCAAAATATAGGTTCCCATTTCCAAATTACAAAAACTAATAGTGTATGAAAACATCACCATACATGAGCTTGGTTTCCCTTGGACACTCTTAGCCTCCTTGTTGCCCTTAAACACCTCAATTATATGTATTATTGGTAAAAGAGAGAGCGTAAGCACAAATGCTTAGTGAGGCATGCTCTAAGTAAACCAACACAATAATGCATTTTTAGAAAACACTTTCAACAAAGCTTTTAAACCACAAACTCATCTCTTTCTCATGCTACCATGCACACTTTACAAGCATCTCATGCTTCATTATATTCAATACATTATATTGGCTTTCAAGTGATAGTTCATAACCATTTCAACACAAAACACAATCGGATACGCGGATTACAAGCGTTGTCCCACACGCTTCATACACACTACCGGACTACACAAGGTTCACACTCAAGAGCAATACCTCCATTGATGTGACACCCGTGGTGGAGTATAACGGTACAATCACAACCCCTCAACACCACTCATCGGTAGTTGTATAATTCCTCTAACGAGAGTGAGGGACACATAACACAAGATCCACACACGGACTTTTAACCACCGTTGTGATCTTACCTCAATCGTTAGGGTACTTGGATGAAGTTTACGGTACAATCACAACCCCTCAGCATCCAAGGCGACTTTACTTACGGTGCACCCAATCCTATAGCCGGCTAACTATATACGATTCAAGTACTTTAAAACCATTTCATCACTTTCCAATATACATAAAAAACCATCATCAATTCACTATTTTAAAGCATTAATCAAAGCCATTAAACATCATGCATCTCCATGCATCATTACCAAACTAATAACATGTCAAACCAAGGATCTCTTACCTTGAGTATCCTTCAACACATGGCTTTCAAAACCAGCATTAAACATGCTAAAACATGCTTTCAGAATAGAAATTAAACATGCAATTTATAACCAATGCATCAAACCACTTCTTAGCACAACCGAGGGAGTTTTTCCAAAAACTTACTCTTAAGCTTAGCTAAGTTGTTTAGACGTAAACTAAGCTCCCAAAACCTCCAAATAATCGTTTCAAAGCTGGAAAACCATCTCCACTCACCAACTACGTTTTGCTTGCTTGCCGAAACGCCGATTAAGCCTCCGGATCAACTCCAAAAGTGTCTGAAGATGTCTCCCCTGTTTTAGACACATCAAAGCAGAGGATTAATGCATCATCATGCATTGAAATCTTCAGCCAACACACCAAAACTCGCTGCTCTACCTAAACCCAACATTTCGGCTACCAAACACAACCGAAATCACCTCCAAACTCTTCCAAAACTTTACCCAGCCAAGATCCATCACTTCTAAACATTTATAAACATCAATCACCATAAAAACAAACCTAAACTCGACCTTATACCTCCAGCTATAACAGAACACCAAGAACACCTCAAAAACCACAATTTTCTTGACCAAAACTTAGGAAACACAACCTATTTGGGATTGGATTGATAAAACCTCCTTTCTAACATCATTTAATATCCAAAATACATTAAAGAACCACCTCAAAACAGAGCCCAATCAATATCAACGAAATTCTTCAAGATCTCTTCCAAAATCTTGAGTTTTAAGCCAAAATCAAGTCTCTAACATCAAAACCATTTATAAAAGTTAAATTAAGGATTGACAACTTGGGAATTTCAGTAAAGAACTGAGTATTTAGAGGAGAAGAACAATCTTACCTCTAAATGGTGATTCCTCCTTGATTTGGGCAAAATTCCATGAAAAATCAATGTGGAAATCAAAAGGTTTTGTTGCTAGATTGATTATGAAACAATGAGTGATGGAAATCTCATCAAATGAGGTGAAGATCAAAGTGATTTGTGCTGGAGAAAATGTGTTTGGATGATGGGATTTTGAGAGAAAAAAGAATGAGAGAAAATTAGGAAAAGGTAGTTATGAGAATCTAAAAGTAGTTTCCATCTTTATTTCATTTAATTAAAACATTAATTAAATCACCCAAATTAAGGAAAAATCTGGAGAAAAACATTTTGGGTAATTAGCTCCTTAAAGATTTAAAGTTTCAATCCTTTACAAAACAGTCACCACTAAACTTTTCAAAAATCGCATTTTGGTCACTACACCGAAATGTAGTATTTCCAAACCTTATTTTGTAAAATTGATTTCACCACTCTCTTATATATATTAAAAGAGGATTTTTAGATATTTTTCTATATTTTTAAAGCATCCCGAACTAATCATTCCCTAAAACCTCCTTTTATATTCGAACCAAATATCCGACCGGTCTGGTTCAGACCCTAAACTTCTAAGCCCAAAATTAGGGTGTTACACGGTTTGTGGCCTTGTTTATGGTGTTTTGGCTATGCTTTAGGTTATGTTTTAAAAGCATGTTTGAATAGTTAATGTCTCTCTATGAATTGCCATGCTTGATACTTACATGGTGAATATTTGATGATGCATAAGTGTTTGTGTGATGTTTATAACATGCATGGATGATTGGGACATGATTAGATGATGTTAAAAGTGTTTTTGGGGCTATTTCATGAGCATTTCTGTTATGGGTATCGATACTCGGGAAAGTGTATTGATACCCTTAAGCTAAAATAGTACATGTGTATTGATACGAGAATCAGGTGCATTGATACGCATGTGCAAACTTTGAAGGGTGTATCGATACACTTGGGAAGTGTATCGATACCCTTAGGCTAAAATGGTGCAGGTGTATTGATACGGGCATCAGGTGTATTGATACACATGTTCAAATTTAGTAGGGTGTATCGATACACGAGGGAAGTGTATCGATACCCTTTCTCAATTTTGGCTAATGCCATTTTGCGTATCGATACGGGCCAAGGCGTATCGATATGGGTAGTTAAAATTCATTTAAAAGAATCTTTTTAAGTTTGGAAATGTTGCATTTTGGTCCCTGAATGTTGTGTATGCAGTTGAATGAGTTTGGATGATCTGTTTGAGCTAAATTTGGCATGTTGGCATGTTACATGACTAAATGAAGAGTGGTAACTTTAAAATCTTTATGGTCCCTATATTTTATGGAAATTACAGTTTAGTCCCTAAAAGTCAAATGTATGCAATTGAACCCCTAATTGAACTCTGATCGTTGTGCCGTTTTTGCCTAATCGCTTTGCTGAACATATAGGGTAATAATGTGCATCTAGAGAAGATAAAAGAAAAAAAAGGTCGTTAATCGAGGTTGACTTTAACGAGTCAACTTTGGTTTTCCTCGTGTAATCTTCTTAGTTTGGGTCAAGCGTCTAGGCCGGGCTAAGGGGGTTACACGGATGCGGATTATGGGGGTTGTAAAATTGATAGGAAAAGTACTTGGGGAACTTGCCAATTCTTAGATAGTATGCTCATATCTTGGTTCTCTAAGAAACAAAATAGTGTATCTCTATCTACCACCGAAGCCGAGTACATATCCTTAGGGAGTTGTTGTGCTCAAGTCCTTTGGATGAAGGAACAACTCTTAGATTATGGAGTTAAAGTTCAAACCATACCCCTTAAGTGTGATAAAACTAGTGATATATGCCTAACCAAAAATCCCATCCAACACTTTAGAACCAAACATATAGAAATAAGATATCATTTCATTAGAGATCATGTCCTTAAGCAAGATGTTGTTATAGAGTATGTTGACACCTTGAACCAACTAGCGGAAATTTTTACCAAACCTCTAAACAAAGAGCATTTTTTGTAGCTTAGGAGAGAGCTAGGTCTAACTAGCCTATCTTGACCCTTTAGGACTCTTTTGAGGTTAAAATTTCTTGAATTTGTGAAAATGCATGTTTATGTGTTGTTGATCTTGATAGAAACCATGCTTATAGCTAGGGGAGTATACTTCTATTAGTATATGCTTAGACTTGCTCATTCATCAATTGCATGCATTTAGGAGATGTTAAAGTCGAGCCTTTGGTTGTTCTAAAAGCCAAAAATGCATTTCTGGGCATAGGGTATCGATACGGCCTTATGTGTATCGATACGAGTCCATCATTAGTTGACCAAACTGCATTTTCTCTCTTACTTGTATCAATACGGTTAAACCTGTTTCTATGCGAGTTGTAAATGTTTCGATATGGATTCCATATGTTTCGATACGGTCCCTTGACACGACGTTTCTAGGGAATTACCATTTTCCCCCCGTATCGATACACCCTCTGGCGTATCGATACTAGTTTGCGTAGACAGCTACTTAATTGCATTAAAAGAGTTTTACTTTTACCAAAACTAAAATTTCAAAACCCTAGTCGATTTCCCTCTATAAAAAGCCTCGCAATCCCTCATATTTTCACCACAAAACTAAAAATCTCTTGAGGGTTTTTCAACATCAAGCCAAGTTTTTAAAGCTCTCCAGCAATTTGGTGCAAGTTCTTCATCCATTCCTCTCTATATCAATATCAAGGTATAAAATTCTTTTTCTCTTTTTATTTTCTTTGTGATTTTTGTTTTAAATTCTTTTTGTTTTGTTTTGCTCTTTCAAAAAAACTTTATCAAAACTTTTTTTTTGTTTTGTTTTTTATTTGCCTTTCAAAAAAATTTAACCTTGATTATTGATTTTCCATGGGTTGAATGAGAAAATTAATGCATACACATTGTTTTGATCAATTTCTCTAGACAATGGTACCCAAAAAGAGAGCGCGTGCTAGCGAAGTCGGTGAAGCATCCAATCTCGAAGATGGTAGTTGTTGAGTGCATAAAAGTTTTATATTTTGACCCTCATATATCCACATTTTTGCTGCACCCAAGCATATTTAGTCTCATTTTAGGATAGATTTTTGAATACACATCACAATTAGATAAAACTGCATAGATGCTACTGATTTCGGTCGCTTTTTACAGGTATCTGCCACGGAAACATCCAGGGCAGCAAAGGAGCAGAGACGAGTTGCGGAGTTGGAGCGGAAGGACATACAACACCGCCTATCGTGACATCTGTCGTGGCAGCGATGACGATAGTGGAAACATTGAGGAGGAAAAGTAAAGTGGAGCTCGAAAGATAGAGGATTTTAAGCCGGTCTGTCGTTGACTACTCCCATATTTTTCTGAGCCCAGAAGCACAAGGAAGGCCTGGTCCTAAGTTTGAGGAAAAAGTCAAAGCAAGAAGATAGGGCAAATTAAAAGACATCTACTCAGAGATTTAATCTTTAATAGGGTTGTACTTTGATTCAAACTTGTATTCTTGGCAATTAAGAATACTCAAGACCAAGGCCTATATATATGCTTGTAATTCGACTAGGCAAAGGATATTCAGCTCCTAGCCGTCTTCCCCCAAACCCTAGTCGTTTCTCTCTCTTCACCATATTCTAAATTTCCCCAGGGCTACAGGTTGATCTTGTAAAGTAGTTGTAAGGATTATACTGTTTTTAGGATTTTTCTGTTCAATTCAATAAAAACTTCAAGTTTATTTACTCTGGTTTCAACATCTCATAAGAGTATCGAGAGAGCATTTTGAGGTTATCCATTTACTTAATATTGGGAGAGTTAAGTATATGAAAGGAGTAAATACGTGTTTTCCAATTTATGGTTAAACCATCTTGGCCTAGGGATAGGTACAAGATTAAGCATCTAAGGAAGAATTCATAAACATCGGTGTTCATTCTTTGATTCACGCCGGGAGGTATCATCCAAGACGTGTTCATCGACAGAACTTGGACCTAGGGATAGGACGAGTCACAACTGGGATTCTTGCTGAACTTGGAGTACATAGTTGTTGATCGCTGCCGCGACATCGACAGACCTCTGCCGCGACAGATGCTGCCGCGACAGGCACGACGACAGATGCAACTGAAAGCCTTCTGAACAGTGCACTACTAAGCAAATCAATACCAGCCTATTTTCTAAATCTGATTACCTTATCCATTACTTTAGCTTATTCTTAAGATTTCTCCAAACATTTATTTAAACTTAATTCTTTTCTTGTACAACAATCTAAGGATTAAATTATTTCCAGTCCCTGTGGAGACAATATTCGATACTTCGTATCACTTTATTACTTGGGACGTGTACACTTGCACCTATTTGCGATAGACTCTTTTACACGCAACAAGTTTTTGGCGTCGTTGCCAGAGACTGGCAACATACCTTTACCTTTTATTACTACACCTTTTTATTTTTGTTTTTATTTCTTTTTGTTTTTAGTTGTTTTATTTTCCCTCTGCTTTTCACAAGGTTTCTGTATTGCTTATGCAAAGATCGAGACGTGGTAAAGAACCTGAGTACGAATTAGATCCAGAAATCAAACGAACATATCAACTCAAGAACCAAGCTCGACTCTTGATAGAAAGAAACAACTATCTTGAGGAAAGACTGGAAGCAATGGTGAACGGAAGACAACGCAATGGGGAAGAAGACAACAACAACAACAACAACCCTAGGGGTGATGTTGATCCTCCTAATGATGCCCGAAACAATCGGCCGCCGCCTGCTGCCCCAGCAGCACGACAAACTTGTCGAGAGTACATGGATAACGACCATGTTGAACTGGAAACCACGCTGCCAGATGTGGAAGCTGAACACTTTGAACTGAAACCTGTGATGTTCAACATGATCAATTTCGCTGGTCAATTTGGTGGTTCTGCTACTGAGGACGCGCGTGAACATCTGAAAACTTTCCAGGAGATCTGTGGATCATTCAGATAGCCGGGAATAAGCCAGGAAGTATTGAGGCTCCGGCTATTTCCTCATTTATTGAGGGATAGAGCGAAAACCTGGTGGAACAAGTTAACGCTGGGTTTAATAAGAACTTGGGCGGACCTCTATCGTGATTTTCTCTCTCATTTTAATCCTTCCCTCTTATATGAAATATTACGTAACGAGATTGCTACTTTACAACAGGAAGATGACGACCCATTGCACGAGGCATGGGACTGATTTACAACTCTCTTACGTAACTACCCAATGCATGGATTCCCTATGTGGAATCAGGTTGTCAAATTCTATAATGCTGCCAATGCACACACTTGGATGTGGATATACTCAGCAGCAAACAGCTTGTTATTTGACAAGGAACCAGAGGATGCAATGCTGGTGTTGAAAAAGTTAGCTAAGAACGACGAGCAGTTTCCCACAGCTTGAAGAGGAGGTAGACGAGGAGTATCTGTAAAGGAATACGAATCTGACAACTTGGTCAAAATGCAAATTGCATACCTCACTAAGATAGTTGATAACTTGCAGCGGAAGGAATCTAAGGTTGTTTTCTCTGCCGAAGAGGTGTGTGAAACTTGCAGCAGAAACCACAGTACATATGAGTGTCCCTTACAGCCGGAAAAGGGGATGTATGTTGGAAATTATAATAAGAACATGAGCTATGATTCCAACAACTACAACCCAAACCGGAGGAAGGACCCCAAATTTTCCTGGAGTAACCCAAACAATGCATCGAACCCTCTAGTCCAGAATAACCAGAACTAATGGGTCCCTAGAATCCTGTCACGACAGCCACCACAGCAGCAGTCGACAGCCACAACGAGCATACTGGAACAGATCTTGGCGACCTTCATGTCTCAAACAGGAGCATATATGGCAAACATGGATCACTTTGTCAAGAAAACTGAATCCTTCATGGATAACACATAGATGAGAATGACAAACCATGAGGCTACCCTAAAATCCCTAGAGACACAGATGGGTCAGATTTCACAGTTCATAAACCCAAGGTAGAATGGACGATTCCCTAGTGATACTGAGGTCACTAGAAAACTCACACATGAGCAGTGCAAAGCTATTACAACAAGGAGTGGGAAACAATTACAAGGGCTGATAATTAAAGAAACATCTGATAAGGAATCGACCCCACAAACACCTGTCGAGAATACTGCCCTGGCAGAAGCAAAACAGCCTACTGTCGCCACACCTGCCACGACAACAGAAGAAACAAAGGAGCAGACAGAGGAAACTACAGAATGTGAGCCTCCTCAAATATGATTCCCATGTGAAGGACGCCTCGAGGACTGTCGTCCTCCACCCCCTTTTTCGCAGCGGTTGAAAAAAAAAACAGGAGTACTAGCTTAAAAAATCTATGATGTTTTTAAGCAAGTACACATCAATATTCCGCTGTTAGAAGCCATTAAGCAGATGCTTGGTTATGCAAAGTTCCTTAAGGATGCAATGTCAAGGAGATCCAAACTTGGGGAGTTTGAAACTATGATGATGACAGAAGGATGCATGGCAATCCTTCATAAGCGTCCACGCCCAAAGAAGAAAGATCCATGGAGCTTCATAATACCATGCATAATTGGTGATGAATTTGTGGGTAAGGCACTTTGTGATCTAGGTGCTAGTATTAATCTAATGCCCAAATATGTATTCCAGAAGCTAGCTATTGGACAAGCAAGACCCACAACAGTCATGTTGCAACTGGCAGACCACTCTTACGTACAACCGGAAGGAAAGATTGAAGATATTTTGGTAAGAGTGGATAAGTTTATATTTCCTGCTGACTTTCTTGTCTTAGACTGTGAAGCAGATGAGAACGTACCGATCATCCTTGGGTGACCCTTCCTAGCCATAGGGAGAACAATGATCAATGTAGAGAAGGGAGAACTGACCATGAGAGTCAATGACCAGCAGATAAAGCTCAATGTTCTCCAAGCTATTAAACAAGCTGATGCAGAGGAAGAATGTAAAGCAATATCAGAAGTAATTATAGTCCAACCTTGCATCAGATCAAGCTATCATGACATACAATTTGATCATTGCCACCGCAGTCACCCAGAAGACTGCCACGACGTCGTTGATGATAGCAACTCCTTAGTCAATGAAGCATCTGACACTGAAGGTTCTAAGGAGGTAAATTGGATAGGCACACGTCCAGGTACGTTCTTCGAACCTTTGAATTATACCTTGAATGAACATGTGATCCAAAAGCCTTCCATTGAGCAGCCGCCTATTTTAGATCTTAATCCCCTGCTAGGGAAACTTAAATATGTTTTTCTTGGAATTAATGATATGTTTCCCATAATCATCTCTTCTAAGTTGATGCAGGCACGTGAACATCAGCTGATCAGGATGCTATAGCAGCATAAAAAGGCAATTGGATGGACCATTGCTGACATCCAAGGCATCAATCCGGAAATATGCATGCACAAAATCCTCTTGGAGGATGACCATAAGCCGACAATTGATGCTCAAAGAAGACTAAACGAGGCTATGCGAGAGGTGGTACGGAAAAAGATCATCAAGTGGCTTGATGCTGGAATCATCTACGCCATCTTAGAAAGCAAGTGGGTGAGCCAAGTGCAATGCGTACCCAAGAAGGGAGGCATAACAATAGTAACCAACAAGGACAATGAGCTAATCCCAACCAGGACTGTAACTGGTGTTGAGTGTGTAAAAGTTCTATATTTTCCCCCTATTTAACCCATATTTCTGCTGCATTCAAGCATAATTTATTGCATTTAGGATAGATTTCATTCATACATCACAATTATATTAAATAGCACAGTTGCTACTGAAATTGGTTACTTTTGCAGGTAGCTGCTGTAGCAGATGCAGGGCAATGGAGAAGCAGAGCTGGAACACAGGACTGTAGATGAGAAGAAGGATGTTTCCATGGCCGCTTCCGTGGCAGCCAATGACGACAGCAATAATAAAGGGTAGAAGTGAAGTGGAGCTCGACAGAAAGAGGAAATTAAGCCGGTCTGTCGTGGAGCTCTCTTATATTTTTCTGAGCCCTATATCAGAATGAAGGCCAAGCCCAAACTTCAAGGAAGAAACTCCAAGCAAGAAGGAAGGACGAATTAAAGACATATACTCTGAAGATTTAGTCTTTAATAGAGTTGTACTTTAATTTAAACTTGTATTCTTGCCATATTAGAAAATTTGAACACAAGGCCTATATAAAGGCATGTAATTCGACCTAGGGAAGGATATCTTACTCTCTTGCCGTCTTCCCCTAAACCCTAGTCGTTTTCCCCCTTCTCATCATGTTCTAAACATCCCCTAGGGCTAAGGGTTGATTATGTAAAGTAGTTGCAAGGATTGCATTTGTTTTAGGATTTTTTCTGTTCAATAAAATAGACTTCAAGTTTGCTTATTCTGGTTTTCAACATCTTACAAGAGTATCGGGAGAGCATTGTGAGATTACACATTTACTTAATATCGGGAGAGTTAAGTATACAAAAGGAATAAGTACGGGTTCTCCGGTTTATGGTTGAACTATCTCGGACCTAGGGATAGGACGAGGTTAAGTGGCTAAGGAAGAATTCAACAACATCGGTGTTCATCCTTCGATTCACGCCGAGAGGTATCATCAAAGACGTGTTCATCGACAGACTTGGACCTAGGGATAGGCCAAGGCACAGCAGGGATTCTTTCCAAGCTTGAAGTATTGAGTTGTGTGCTCGCTGCCGCGACAACAACAGACCGCTGCCGCACCAGGTGCTGCCGCGACAGACGCTACGACAGAACAAAGAAGTCCTAGACAGAGCAAACACCTGCACTACGGAGCAGATCAATACCGGCCTACTCTTTATTCTGAATATTTTCATCTTTTATTTTCAGTCTTCTTTATTATTTCGTGACGAACAATTAAACTCTTTCTTTTTCTTGTGCAGCAATCCAAGGTTAAAGCTATTAGCCCAGTCCCTGTGGAGACGATATCTGATACTTACGTATCACTTTACTACTTGCGTCGTGTGCACTTGCACTACATTGCGATAGACTCTTTTACACGCAACAAGCTTTTGGCGCCATTTCCGGGGACTTGCAACATAACTTTACCCTACTATTACTGCACTTTCTTTAATTTTTCTGTTTTTACTTGAATTGTTGACCCTGTGCTTTTCACTAGGTCTTTTGTTTGCTTATGCGCAGATCTCAATGAGGGAAAGAACCTGAGCACAAGTTAGATCCTGAAATTGAACGAATGTGCAACCTCAGGAAACGAGTCTGCCTCCTTGTAGAAAGAAACGAGTACCTGGAGGAACAGTTAGAAGCAATGGTGAACGAAAGACACGAAGACAGGAGGAACAACCAAGGGAATCCCCAAGGTCCTGAAGATCCTATCAGAGATGGAGGAAACGGACAACCTGCCGATCCTCCTGCTACGGCCACACGCCGGTCATGCCGAGATTACATGATCAATGATCATGTAGAATTAGAGACCACCATGCCAGACGTGGAAGCTGAAAATTTCGAGCTGAAACCTGTGATGTTCAGTATGATTAATTTCGCTGGCCAATTTAGTGGTGCTACTACAGAAGATGCTAGGGAACATCTGAAAACGTTCCAAGAAATCTGTGGTTCGTTTAGACTACCAGGAGTAAATCCGAAAATACTGAGGCTTCGGTAATTTCCTCATTCATTGAGGGACAGAGCTAAAACCTGGTGGAACAAACTAACGTCGGGTTCAATACGAACTTGGGCAGATTTAACTCGTGAATTTTTGTCTCGTTTTAACCCTTCTCATTTATTTGAGCGATTATGTAACGAAATTGCTACTTTTCAAGAGGAAGACGATGAGCCAATGCACGAGGCATGAGACAGGTTTACTACTCTGCTGAGGAATTACCCAATGCACGGATTCCCTGTTTGGAATCAGGTAATCAAATTCTACAATGCTGCCAACCTACATACTCGTATGAGAATCGATTCAGCAACCAATGGGTTGTTGTTGGATAAAGATCCAGATGAAGCCATGGTAGTATTAAAGAATTTGGCAAAGAATGAAGAGCAATTTCCCACATCAAGGAGAGGTAAACGAGTGCTAGATGTGAAGGATTATGAAGCCGATAATTCCTTAAAAACAAAAGTTGCATATCTCACAAAGGCAGTAGAAAATTTGCTGAATAAGGATTCTCAACCTGTCTATGCTGCAGAAGAGGTATGTGGAACTTGCAGTGGGAATCATAGTTCGGAAGACTGCCCGCTACAGCTAGAGGAAGGGATGTATGTTGGAAATTATAACAAGCAAAACTATAATTCTAACAACTACAATCCCAACTGAAGGAAAGACCCCAAGTTCTCTTGGAGCAACCCGAACAATGCCCTGAACCCTCTAGTACAGAACACTCAAAATCAGAGGGCACCTAGACTTCTGACACGGCAGCAACCGCAGCCGCAACAACCACAGGCAGCCACAACTAGTATATTGGAACAAACATTGGCCACATTTATGTCACAGACAGGGACCTATATGGCAAACATGGATCACTTCGTCAAGAAGACTGAGTCGTTCATGGATAAAACAGAGATGCGGATGACTAACCATGAAGCTACTCTGAAATCAGTGGAGACACAAATGGGTCAGGTTTCCCAGCATATTAAGCCAAGGCAGAATGGAGGATTCCCTAGCGATACTGAAGTCGCTAGACAACCCACACATGAGCAGTGCAAGGCCATCACACCTAGGAGTGGGAAGAAATTACCAGGGCCAACGAAGGAAGCTGAAACAGTTAAGCAATCAGCCCTAGAATCGACTACCGAGAACGCTGCCCCGGCAGACGACAAACTGCCTGCTGCTAATGCACCTGTCACGACAGCAGAAGGGACAGAGGAGAAGGATGAAGAACTTAAGCCTCCTCAGATTCGAATGCAATGGGAAAGACGTATTGTAGACTATCGTCCTCAACCTTCTTTTCCACATCGGCTACAGAAGTTGAAACAGGAATCCCAGCTTAAAAAGATCTATGATATTTTTAAGCAGGTCCACATTAATATTCCGATGTTAGATGCCATCAAGGATATGCCTGGTTATGCCAAATTTCTCAAGGATGCTATGTCAAAGAAATCCAGACTTGTGGAATTTGAGATGGTTAAAATGACATAAGGATGCATGACTATTCTACACAAGCATCCACCCCAGAAAAAGAAGGATCCTGGGAGTTTTGTCATACCATGCATAATCAGAGACAAATTTGTGGGTAAGGCACTTTGTGATCTAGGTGCTAGTATTAATTTAATGCCAAAATCTGTATTTCAGAAATTAGGTATTGGACGAGCACGACCCACAACAGTTATGCTGCAGCTGGCAGACCGCTCTAACGTGCAACCAGAAGGGAAAATTGAAGATATTCTGGTAAGAGTGGATAAATTTATTTTTCCTGCTGACTTTCTTGTTTTAGATTGTGAAGCAGATGAGAATGCACCAATCATCCTGGGGCGACCCTTCTTAGCCACAGGAAGATCACTGATTGATGTAGAAAAGGGAGAACTCGCTATGAGAGTGAATGATCAAGAGATCAAGCTGAATGTTCTCCAAGCAATAAAGCACGCTGATGCAGAAGAAGAATGCAAGGCTATCACTGAAGTTATCCTTGACCAACCCTGCATCAGGTCAGGCTGCCATTACATCAATATTGGCCACTGCCAATGCAACCATTTGGAAGACTGTCACGGCAGCGACAGCACCTCCTCGGATTATGACACATCTGATACTGAAGGTCATGAGGAGGTAAACTGGATAGGCAATCGTCCAGGTAAGTTATTCGAGCCCTTAAATTATACCTCGAATGGACATATCATTCAAAAGCCATCAACTGTAGAACCACCTGTTCTAGATCTTAAGCCCCTGCCAGGGCAACTCAAATATGTTTTTCTTGGATTAAATGATACGTTGCCTGTAATCATCTCTTCCAAGTTGATGCAGGAACAAGAAAAGCAGCTGATAGGGATGCTGCAGCAGCACAAAAAGGCTATTGGATGGACGATAGCTGATATCGAAGGCATCAGTCCGGCACTATGTATGCATAAAATCCTCTTAGAGGATGATCACAAGCCGACCATTGATGCCCAGAGGCGTTTGAATGATGCTATGCGAGAAGTGGTCCAAAAAGAAATTATCAAATGGCTAGATGCTGGGATAATTTATGCCATCTCGGATAGTATGTGGGTGAGCCCGGTGCAGTGCGTTCCTAAGAAGGGAGGAATAACAGTGGTGACCAACGAAGAAAACGAGTTCATCCCAACCAGGAATGTGACTGATTGGAGGGTTTGTATGGACTACCGGAAGCATAACAAAGTTACCCGGAAGGACCACTTTCCCCTACCTTTTATTGATCAAATGCTTGATAGATTAGCGAGAAAGCCTTATTACTGTTTTCTTGATGGCTACTCAGGTTACAACCAAATAGCCATCACACCGGAGGATCAAGAGAAAACGACCTTCACTTGCCCGTACGGTACTTATGCTTTTCGGAGGATGCCATTTGGATTGTGCAACGCACCAGCAACTTTTCAGAGGTGTATGATGGCTATATTCTCCAACATGGTGGAGGATTTCCTGGAGATATTCATGGATTATTTCTCAGTCTTTGGAGACAATTTTGAAAGCTGCTTAGGAAACCTACAGAAAGTGCTCGAAAGATGCGAGATGGCGAACTTGATATTAAACTGGGAGAAATTTCACTTCATGGTGGATGAAGGGATAGTCCTAGGCCACAAAGTAAGCTGTCGCGGCATAGAGGTCGACAGGGCAAAAATTGAGGTAATTGAAAAGTTGCCACCACCCACCACAGTTAAGGGAATTCGAAGTTTTTTAGGGCATGTTGGTTTCTATCGAAGGTTTATAGCCAATTTTTCGAAGATCACCAAGCCATTATGCCACCTACTAGAGCAGAATCGTCCATTCGACTTCAACACTGAATGTACTGAGGCATTCAAAATTCTGAAAGAGAAGCTAGTAATAGCCCCAATTGTACAACCACCTGACTGGAAGTTGCCATTTGAGATTATGTGTGATGCCAGTGATTATGCTGTAGGGGCAGCACTTGGGCAGATGAAGGACAAGTTGTTCCATGTAATTTACTATGCTAGCAAAACACTCAATGATGCCCAAGTTAATTACACCACAACAGAGAAGGAATTGTTGGCTATGGTGTTTTCAATTGACAAGTTCCGATCCTACATACTTGGAACGAAAGTGGTGGTCCACACAGACCACTCTGCACTGAAATATCTGTTTGGTAAGAAAGATGCAAAACCTAGGCTGATTCGTTGGATTCTGCTGCTGCAAGAATTCGACATTGAAATCAAGGATAAAAAAGAGGACAGAGAACCAAGTTGCAAATCACTTGTCAAGATTAGAGAAGGGAAAAAGTCTCCCAACAGACGAGACACACATACTGGAGACCTTCCCTGACGAGCAGTTGTTCGCTATCACAAGCACTGTCGTGACAGCCATGACGGCAGGTAAGTTTTCTAAACTCCCCTAGTATGCTGATTTCGTTAATTATTTAGTTAGCGGAATATTTCCTCCTGGCCTTAAATATCAAGCTAGCAAGAGGTTCCAAAATGATGTTAAGCATTATTATTGGGACGAACCTCTTCTTTTCAAAATGTGTGAAGATCAGATCATCAGGAGGTGTGTACCACAGGATGAGCAAGAAGCTGTGCTTCATCACTGCCATGCTTCACAATATGGAGGACACTTAGGTGGTAACAAAACTGCTGCCAAGGTTTTGCAGTCTGGTTTTTATTGGCCTTCACTGTTCAAGGATGCCCAAGCATTCTACAAAAGTTGTGATAAATGTCAACAGACTGGAAATATCTCAAGAAGACATGAGATGCCGCTGCAAAACATTCTTGAAGTCGAAATCTTCGACGTTTAGGGGATTGATTTCATGGGACCGTTCCCAGCATCATGTGGGAATTTATATATCCTCCTGGCAGTGGACTATGTGTCCAAATGGGTAGAAGCGATCGCCACACAGAAAAATGATGCCAAGACTGTTCAGAGGCTTTTGCACAAGAACATTTTTTCCAGATTTGGCATCCCTAAGGCGATCATCAGTGATGAAGGGAGGCATTTTGATAATAGGGTAATAGATGCTGCTTTAAAGAAGTATGGTGTCAAACATCGGATCGCAACAGCTTACCACCCTCAAACCAATGGACACGCTGAAATATCCAACATAGAGGTAAAGAATATTCTTGAGAATATGGTCAAACCAACTTGAAAGGACTGGTCTCTACACCTCAATGATGCACTATGGGCCTACAGAACAACGTTTAAAACTCCATTGGGAATGTCACCCTACCGACTGATTTATGGAAAAACATGCCATTTACCGGTTGAGATAGAGCACAGAGCATATTGGGCCATCAAGGCAGTGAACATGGACTTGGAAAAGGCAGGACAGAAAAGGCTGCTTGACTTGAATGAGATTGAAGAAATTCGAGCAATGGCCTATGATAACGCAAGGATTTACAAGGACAAGACGAAGAAGTGGCATGACAAGAAGATGTTGCCACGACAGTTCTGCCCAGGGCAGCTTGTATTGTTGTTCAACTCTAGGTTGAAACTCTTCCCAGGGAAGCTGAAATCTAGGTGGTCCGGCCCATTCCAAGTGGTGCAAGTTTTTCCTCATGGTGCCATCACGGTCAAATCCTTAAAAGACGGGCACTAATTTAAAGTCAACGGACAGAGATTAAAGCATTATCAGGGGACTGAAGCCCCAAGAATGCAGGAAGTGGTTACTTTAGGAGATGCCCCTCCTGGCATCTCTAATTTAACCTAATTTTATTATTTATTATTTATATATACATTTATTTATTTATTTATTAGGAAATTAGAATTATTTTATTTTTAGGAATTATGTTTTTGTTGTTATTATTTTTAGGAAATAAAGGAGACAAGGAGAAGAGAAGAAGTGAACTCAGCCCACCATCTCACCATCAGCACAAAAAGCCCAAAATAGGAGCCTGTCGTTACAGCTGCCGTGACAGAAGCGAAAAATCCAGCCTGTCAACACGCTGTCGCGGCAGACACGCAAACGCGTAACAGACGCGCAGCAGACACGGAAACGCGTGACAGACGCGTCAGAAACCGCGTAACAGTTGGCCCCGTTATTCGCGCCTGCCGTTACAGCTCCAACGGGCAGCAAACTCCTCATCTATATAAACCCCATTTTACTATTCATTTTTCACTTCACTTTTACTCTCTATACTTGTTTCCTCTCTAGAATTTCATTTGCTTTCATTTTTTCTACAGTCCCTTGCAACCATGAGTACCAGAAACACCCGACGTAGTGCTGCCTCAAGCTCTGCCCCAACAGCAGCCACTCCCAGCTCTTTCCAAGGCAGGGATATGTGGGAAGAAAAAGGCTTCATCTACAGCCAACGAACGGAGAATCTCGGGCTCAAACCATTTATAGCCCTCTACCGCGGCCACAATGCCCCTGAAGTTGCTGAGGATTTGAGAATCCGAGGAAAAGGATAGACGAAGAGGAACATCCTTAGCTTGATGGAGCTGAAAGCTGCAACGCTAATATCCAGTTTCAACCCATCTGCCGCGGCAGGTGAGCCGATAGAGCACACCCAAACAGAGCCTGCCGCCACAGAACCAAGGCAGCCCACAGCAGCAGCTCCCCCAGTCGACTCCTCTACCCAAATCCTTGCCACCCTGCAGAAAATGGAGGAACGTCAGCTAGGTCTGATGAGCTTTATTCGGGATTTCACCACAGCAACGGTACATTTCATTAAAAGCAATTTAAATTTTCCCGATGTACTGTTTCCTGCTTTCCCCGATCACTATTTTGCTGCTCCCACCCCTGCCCTTACCCCTGCTACCACACCAAGAACACCATCTGCTGCGTCCACCCCAACTCCGGCCACGACAGCTGCAGGTGGCAGCCACACTGTCACGACATCTGCCAGGGGAGAAAAGAGCCCATGTCCAACCTCGACGAGTTCATAGCTGGTTTCTCCTCGTCCTCAATTTGGGAGGAATCCGATGGAGATCCCTCTGTCAAGAGGAATCTGTCCAAAGAATTCACCCAGATGCAACGGCAGAAACCCAACACAGGAGTCGGACCATCCAGACAAGGGAAATCTGATAGCGGCAGCAGCAGCAGTGGTAGCAGCAGCAGTAGTAGCTCTTCCGAGGAGGTGCAGGTGCTGGAGAAACCACCCCAGATCTCACCTACCCGCATCCAGCCTCTGAGGGAGGCCAAGAAAATGACCACCTCTGCCTCTCCAATCCATCTGCCGGCACCAACGAGGAAAGTCACAGCCCACCGGTAGATTCAGATCAACAGCAGCAGCAGCAGCAACGACGACATCGCTTAAAATTTAAGTTTCTTTTCTTATATTTGTTGTCTGTTATTTTGTTATAATTGTGATGTTGTTTTTATTTTCTTTTTATCATTTTGTCATCATGCATTGAGGGCAATGCAACCCTTGAGTTTGGGGGTGGCATCCCTCCATTAATGAAGTGTCTTTATGTTTAGAAATTGTGTCTAATGTTTAGTTTATTTTTGCTAAAAAAAAATTGGCTTAAGTCTTTGAACTTCACTTACCTGCCACGACATATGCTATCGTGACAGTGCCTTTAGGAAATTTTAGGATTTGTTTAGAGCCTTGCTATGATTCTACCCTGTAAAACACTCTTTGTGACTCTTATGCTTTTTAGATTACTTTAGTACACTGGAATAGGAATGTTTACCCGCTTGAAACTGCCCCTAGAGGAGCCTATGACTGGCTCTAGGAAAACAAGAAAGAAAGAAAAAATTCAGACTCAATAGCTTGCAAAACTGCCTTGCACTTACTTTAGGAGATTTTTTTTTGAGCTAAGTTAGAAAAAACTAAAGGAGCCTAAGAATTGCCTCCATAAAAGATGCAGTTAAATAAATAGTCAGAAAAAACTCAAGGAGCCTAAGAATTGCCGCCAGAAAAAATTGAAATGGCATAACCTCAAGTTTGTAGACATAACTATTCTGGTATACTAAGGTAGTCTAGATGCATAAGTGTTCACAAAACCCACACAGACTTCACAAGAATTATAGCATGGTTCCGAATGAGTCCAGAAATGCCTGACAAGGTACTACTCTTGATAGAAAACAAGTGGTGTAATGTAGAGTTCACTGAGTTAAGCCAAAGAAAAAAGAAAAAAAATTAAGTTAGGTAATATTTGCTTGAGGGAAAGCAAGAACGTGACTTTGGGGGTGTGTTGAGTGTGTAAAAGTTCTATATTTTACCCCTATTTAACCCATATTTCTGTTGCATTCAAGCATAATTTATTGCATTTAGGATAGATTTCATTCATACATCACAATTATATTAAATAGCATAGTTGCTACTGAAATTGGTTACTTTTGCAGGTAGCTGCTGTAGCAGATGCAGGGCAGTGGAGAAGCAGAGCTGGAACACAGGACTGTAGACGAGAAGAAGGATGCTGCCATGGCCGCTGCCGTGGCAGCCAATGACGACAGCAATAATAAAGGGAAGAAGTGAAGTAGAGCTCGACAGAAAGAGGAAATTATGTCGGTCTGTCGTGGAGCACTCTTATATTTTTTGAGCCCTATATCAGAATGAAGGCCAAGCCCAAAGTTCAAGGAAGAAACTCCAAGCAAGAAGGAAGGATGAATTAAAGACATATACTTTGAATATTTAGTCTTTAATAGATTTGTACTTTAATTTAAACTTGTATTCTTGCCATATTAGAAAATTTGAACCCAAGGCCTATATAAAGGCATGTAATTCGACCTAGGGAAGGATATCTTACTCTCTGGCTGTCTTCCCCTAAACCCTAGTTGTTTTCCCCCTTCTCATCATGTTCTAAACTTCCCCTAGGGCTAAGGGTTTATTCTGTAAAGTAGTTGCAAGGATTGCATTTGTTTTAGGATTTTTTCTGTTCAATAAAATAGACTTCAAGTTTGCTTATTCTGGTTTTCAACATCTTACAAGAGTATCGGGAGAGCATTGTGAGATTACACATTTACTTAATATCGGGAGAGTTAAGTATACAAAAGGAATAAGTACGAGTTCTCCAGTTTATGGTTTAACTATCTCGGACCTAGGGATAGGACGAGGTTAAGTGGATAAGGAAGAATTCAACAACATTAGTGTTCATCCTTCGATTCACGTCGGGAGGTATCATCAAAGACGTGTTCATCGGCAGACTTGGACCTAGGGATAGGCCAAGGCACAACAGGGATTCTTGCCAAGCTTGAAGTACTTAGTTGTGTGTTCGCTGCCGCGACAACAACAGACCGCTGCCGCAGCAGGTGCTGCCGTGACAGGCGCTACGACAGAACATAGAAGTCCTAGACAGAGCGAACACCTACACTACGGAGGAGATCAATATCGGCCTACTCTTTATTCTGAATATTTTCATTTTTTATTTTCAGTCTTCTTTATGATTTTGTGACAAACAATTAAACTCTTTCTTTTTCTTGTGCAACAATCCAAGGTTAAAGCTTTTAGCCCAGTCCCTGTGGAGACGATATCCGATACTTACGTATCACTTTACTACTTGTGTCGTGTACACTTGCACTACATTGCGATAGACTCTTTTACACGCAACAACTGGTTGGAGGGTTTGTATGGACTACCGTAAGCTTAATAAAGCTACCCAAGAAAATCTCCTTTGAGCCAGCCTATATCAACACACTTTATGGCCTTTATGTGGGCATAAAGAAGGATACACACAGTAGGTTTGTTAGCAGTCTGTCATCGGCAGACTATGATAGCATCATGGCAAACTTGAAGGAAGAAGGCACCACCTGGAACGATGATCCCAGGCAAATATGGACGGTACGAAGGACCCAGCTCACACCGGCTACCAAACTCTGGAACCACTTCGTGAAGAAGCATCTTATGCCAACATCACATAACACGACAGTGGGCCGGCAGAGACTTGCCCTCGTACATTCCATTATCAACGAGCGGTAGATCAACGTTGGTAAATACATACTCGATGGCATCCATGAGTATGAAACACGAGTAATGGGCCCACTTTTCTTCCCCTATTTAATCACCACCCTTTGTCGAGCCAACAATGTGTTTGAGATTGCTAAAGACGTGAAGATCCGAGGAAAGGGATGGACACATCAGAACATCTTCAGCCTAATGGAGTTAAAGCCTGCCACTCATTTGGCTATGTGGACCCCTCTGCCGCCACATATCCAACGACAGAACTTGATTCCAAAGAACCTGTCGCGGTAGAGCCTGAGCAGACCGAGCCAGCACAACCGGAAAACACCTCTTCCAGCCAAATCATTCAAATGCTGAGAAAGATGGAGGAACGGAAACTGGGGTTCATAGAATTCATGAGGGACTTCACTTCCACGGTAAATTTCATTAAAACTGATCTTAATTACCAAAATATGCAGTTTCCCTCCTTTCCATAAAACCTTTTTCCTTCCCAAGCACATGCTGCCAGCCCTAAGACGCCCACGCCAACTGTTGCCTCCACTACACCCTCTGCCAAGGCCGGAGATGTAACGCCCCGGTTTTGGGCTTAGAAGTTCTGGGCGTTGACCGGTTTGGTCAAAGTGCTGTTCGAATCTAAAGAGGTGAAATTAGGAAAGCCTAGTTCGGGTTGCATTAAAAATATGGAAAAATGTTCTAAAATCATCTTTTAATATAATTAAGTGAACTGTGAAATCAATTTTGAAAAATGGGTTTTGGAAGTATGACATTTTGGCTAGTGACCAAAATGTAAATTTTGAAAGTTTGGTGACTGTTTTATAAAGAGTTGAAACTTTGAATCCTTAAGGAGCTATTAATCCAAAGATGATTTCTCCGGATTTTTCTAAGATATTTTAAGTCTAAAATCTGATTTTAAAGGTCATTAAAATTGGAGGGAAGCCATTTTGGCTATTTTTGGATTTTGTAACCAACTTTGCTAAACTTTCTTTCTCTCATTTTCTCTCAAACCAAACACTACTTTTCCAGAGAATTGGATCTGATTTCTTCACCTAAATCCCTCCATTCAACTCTCATTTGATTCCAAATCATTGTATCTTCAAATCTCTTCAATTGCTAAGTGTTTCAACAAGGATTTTCATTCCAAAAAGTGGAGAAACACAAGTTTGGAGGTAAGAACGTCCTTCTCCTCTAAACTATCAGTTCTTTACTGAAATTCCCAAGTTATCAACTCTTAGTTGATGTTTAATTAAAGGCTTTTGAGTTTGGAATTGTATCTTGGCTTATAATGCAAGATTTGATGGTTTTCATGATTTTTCGTTAGATCTGATTGATCTGTGATTTGAGATGTGTTTTTGATGTTAAATGAACTCTAAATTGATAAGGAAATAAGTTTTGATTAATGCAATCCCGGATAGGTTGAGTTTCCTAAGTTTAGCTTATGTTTCTTGGATGTTTTTGTGGTGATCTTGTGGATCTGTTGTTGCTGGAGGTATAAGGATGTTTGTAGGTTGTTTTTAGATGTTTTATGGTGTTGATGGATGTTAGGTTTTGCTGGTTTATGGCTGGGCTTTGTTGAGAAGTGGTTTTGATGCAATTTCGGTTGTGTTTGGTGGCCGAAATTGGAGTAGGAATGAGAGCAGCGAGTTTGAGTGCTTTCATTGAAGCTTTTGATGCTTGATGATGCATTAAACCTCTGCTTTAATGTGTTTAATCAGGGGAGGCATCTTTGGATCCAAGAGTTGTTGATTCGGAAGCTTGATTTCGTGCTTCGGCAAGTGGCGAAGTGGAATCGGTGAGTGAAATTGGGTTTTCGGCTTTGAAACCAATGTCTTGGGAGCTTAGTTTAAGTCTAAACAACTTTGCTAAGCTCGAGCGTAAGTTTTCGGAATTTCTCTCTAGTGGTGGCCATGATTTTGTTGTGATGCGAAATGATTATTTGCATGTTTTACATACTGTTTTGGAAGCATGTTTTAGCATGGTTTTTGCTGATGATGTAAGCCATATGTTGAAGGTAACTCTAGGTAGGAGTTCCTTGCTTTTGTACATTGAAATGATGTGGTTTAATGCTTTTAAATGCATGATGAATATGGCTTGGTTTTATGCTTTAAAACAGTGATGTAAGTGATGAAAATGATGTATATTGGCAAGTGAGGTTTTAAAATGTTAAGGTCACTAAGGTGGTTAAAAGTCCTTGAGTGAGCCTTGGTACTTATGAACATCAAGGTGGTTAAAAGTCCTTGGATGGTTCATGTTGTGGACACTAAGGTGGTTAAAAGTCCTTAGGTGATCCTTTTCTATGGTGTTTAAAAGTCCATAGGCCAAGGTGTTTAAAAGTCCTTGGGATCAAGGTGTTTAAAAGTCCTTGATGTGATACATTTCATGGTGTTTAAAAGTCCATGGCCAAGGTGTTTAAAAGTCCTTGGGATCAAGGTGTTTAAAAGTCCCTGATGTGATACATTTCATGGTGTTTAAAAGTCCATGGCCAAGGTGTTTAAAAGTCCTTGGGATCAAGGTGTTTAAAAGTCCTTGATGTGATACATTCTATGGTGTTTAAAAGTCCATAGGCCAAGGTGTTTAAAAGTCCTTGGGGCCAAGGTGTTTAAAAGTCCTTGGGGTGAAAGTTGATGAACTTGTTTTTAAAGAAATGGAATTTATCACTTGTGGCCAATATGACATGTTATGATTTGATGCATGAGATGCATGTTTAAGTATGCTTTTGAGCATGTGTAAATGATGGTTTGAAGCATGTTTTATAAAGTGTTTTACAAATGCATTATTGGATGGTTTTATTGAGCATTCCTCACTAAGCTTTTGCTTACGCTCTCTTCCGTTTTCTTAATTCAATAATGCAGAGCATTAGAGTACTTGAGGGCAGCAAGGAGGGCAAGCATCCAAGTGGAAACAAAGCTCTAAGTATGGAAGGTTTTCTAAATACATTTTAGCTTTTGGTAATTTGGCAATGGGGGACCAATGTGTATGTTTTGGGAGATGTTTTGTACTCCCTAAGTATGTTGAATGTTGTTGAAAATGCTGGTTTTTGTGGTTGGTCTTTATATGCTTGTTTTGTAAGTTTGGTGCTTGAATATCTAGCTTGTGTAGGAAGCATGCCTATAGAATTGGGGCTTTTTGCATATGATGATGTTTGGTTGAATTGATGATGCTAATATGTTATATATATGTTGAATTGCATGCTGGTAAAGTTTGGTGACATTCGGAGCATGATTGGTTGTGTAATTGCATGTTTAAAGTGGAGTTTTGGAGCAATCTGGGCAGGGTGTTTCGGAACAGCACCTACCGTTTCGGAACGGGTGCCTTAATCGTGCCCAGGCGTCCGAAACGGGAGGGGCCGTTCCGAAACGGAAAGGCCACTGCCAGACCCCCGTTTCGAAACGGGCTATGCCTGTTTCAGAACGGCCCCGCGTTTCGAAACGGGCTGTCTCCCGTTTCGGAACGGTTGACCGTTGGAGGCTGACATTGGCAGTTATATGTTTTGGAATGTTTGCGTTTTGGTCCTAAAACTTGTTTGTGCAATTGTTTGAGTTTGGGAGGTCCTTTTGAGCTGAAATTTTGCAGAGAAGCATGAAACATGATTAATTTCAAGTTGGCAACTTCAATTTGGGTTAATTCCTTATAATTATCATAATTTACAATTTGGTCCCTAAAGTTGTAAATTGTTCAATTGAGTCCCTGTTGGATCTCTGATGTTTGTGATCTTTTGGTATGATGTTGTGTGATCACCATTAGGCTTAATATGCATCTAGACAAGTTTTAAAAAGAAAAAAAAAAGGGTCGTTAATCAAGGTTGACTTTCGGGTTGACTTTGGTTTTCCCCGTGTGACTTTCTTAATTCGGGTCAACTGTCTAGGCCGGGTTAAGGGGGTTACATTTGGTGGTATCAGAGCTGAGTTCTCGAGTAATTGGAAATGTTTGTATGCATGATTGAAGTATGTATGCTATGAATGCTTGTTGTTTGAAAGCATGTTCAGTGGTTTGAAATGTTGATGCAGTTGAGTTGTATGCTCTGATGTTGCATGTTGAGGGTACCCATTGCCAAACAAAAGCTAAAGGAAAGATGTTGTTTTGAAATGAAATTGAGCTTGAATACTTGGATTGCTTACCTTGCTAGGCCTGACTTTGTTTTATTTGTGTTGTGATTGCATGGTAAAAGTATGGCACCACGTAGAGAGTTAAGAGGTAATGCGAGAGCTACGGCTCCTAACGAGAATGAGAATGAAGAGCACACTGGTAGTGCTGTGTTACCCCCTCCTCCGCCTGGTGGTGGTGCTGGAGGTGCGAGAGCTGAAGCTGCAGCTGGTGCTGGTGCTGGAGCTGCTGGACCAGAGGTTGGTCAGGGGCAAGCTATGCCTGATATGTCTGTTTTGGTACAAGCTATTGCGGGTGCTTTTCGAGCAGCGGTAGCTGGAGCTCAGGGAGCTGGGCATCAGGGAGATGCTGGAGTCAGATTGCCTTTGGAGCGTCTGCGCAGTCTTGGAGGGACTGAGTTTAGAGGTTTGTCAGCTGAGAGTTCTGAGGCTTGGCTGGAAAGTACCAAGCGTATCTTGGGTCAGATGAGTTGCACGGATGTGCAAAAGCTGGGCTGTGTTGTGTCCTTGCTGCAGGACGATGCTTATACATGGTGGACGACTACCATTTCTGGAATGGCTGAAGCTGATGTTACCTGGACATTCTTTCAGAATGTGTTTAAAAGAAGATATATGGGAGTGAGATATCTTGATGAGAAGAAGCGTGAATTCATGTCTCTTACCCAAGGGAGCATGAGTGTAGCTGAGTACGAGGTACAGTTTGTACGGCTCAGTCAGTATGCACCGGAGCTGATACCTGATGAGAGGGCAAGGTGCGAGAGGTTCCGTTACGGTCTTGTGACGGATGTTAAGATGTATTTGCTGGCCGCCGAGTATGATGATTTTGATGTGTTGGTGGGCCGAGCAAAGGACGTTGAGATGAACCTGAGTTTGTCTGCTAAGGGTGCTGGCAAGCGAGCTGCTGAGTATAGTTCCGGAGGTGGACGGAACAAGAGGGGACGAGATCAGAAGTATCAGTCCTCAGCCAGGAGAGGTGGTGGTGCACCTGCTAGAGGAGGCAATGCTAGAGCTGATCCTAGTGCTTGTTGGATCTGTGGTTCCCGTGGTCACTTGAAGCGTGACTGTCCTCGTGCTGAGAGGGTGGCACAAGCTCCTGTTGCAACAGCTGGTAATGCTGGGAATGGGTGCTGGAATTGTGGTTCTGCGAACCACTTGAGGCGAGATTGTCCGAGGATGGCTGGTGAGCAGGTGCGTGCTCCTGTTGTTGCTGCACCACAGAGAGGTCGTGGGCGCGGCCGTGGTAATTTCCAGAGGAGAGAGGAAGGTGGCCGAGGGGTAGCTCATGTTGTAGCTATTCAGCCTGAAGGTGGAGGCCAAGCGATGGTGTATGCTCAGAGAGAGGGCAGGAATGATGCAGATGTGATTGCAGGTACCTTTACTTTGCAGTCCTTGTCATTGCTTTCTTTGATTGATTCTGGATCTACGCATTCATATATTCTTCGTGAGCATGCTGAATTGCTTGGTTTGCCTGTTGAGTCTTTGGATGTTGGTGTTCGGGTCACTAGTTCTTTTGGTGAGACTGTTGTGACTCGAAAGTTGTATAGAAGGTGCCCTTTGGTTGTTCAAGAGCATGTCTTTCATGTTGATCTTATGGAGTTGCCCTTCTATGGTTTTGATGTGATCCTTGGTATGGATTGGCTTGCTGAGCATCGTGCTGTTGTGGATTGTGAGAATAAGCGTGTTTCGCTTAAGCTTGCGGATGATTATGAAGTTGTGGTGGTTGGTGAGAATGTGAAGTTTCTTGCCAATGTGGTATCTTCTTTGGAGGCGAGCAGGATGCTGAGGCAAGGTTGCGAAGCCTATCTAGCTTTTGTGATGAATCCTAGCTCTAAGGAGTTGAGGGTGCAAGATATCAGGGTTGTAAAGGAGTTTCCTGGTGTTTTTCCTGAGGAGTTGCCTGGTTTACCTCCTAACCGCGAGGTGGAGTTTGGAATTGAGCTGTATGAGAATACAACTCCTGTGTCCATTACTCCCTATAGAATGGCACCTAAGGAGCTGAAGGAGCTGAAGACGCAGTTGCAAGAGTTGCTTGATCGTGGTTTCATTCGGCCGAGTGTGTCACCTTGGGGAGCACCGGTCTTGTTTGTGAAGAAGAAGGATGGCACTATGAGAATGTGCATTGATTACCGTCAGCTGAACAAGTTGACTATCAAGAATCGGTATCCTTTGCCGAGGATTGATGATCTCTTTGATCAATTTCGGGGAGCTGCTGTGTTCTCTAAGATTGACTTGAGGTCAGGGTATTATCAGTTGAAGGTGAAGGATGTGGATGTGCCTAAGACAGCTTTCAGGACAAGGTATGGGCATTATGAGTTTCTTGTGATGCCGTTTGGGTTGACAAATGCTCCTGCTGCTTTCATGGACATGATGAATCGTGTGTTTCATGAATACCTGGATAAGTTTGTTGTGGTGTTCATTGATGATATCCTCGTGTACTCGCGTACTGAGGAGGAGCATGAAGAGCATTTGAGGATTGTTTTGCAAGCTTTGTTGGAGAATCAGCTTTATGCTAAGCTGAGCAAGTGTGAGTTCTGGTTAAGAGAGGTGGTTTTTCTTGGGCATGTGGTCTCAGCTGAGGGGATTCGTGTTGATCCTCAGAAGATTGAGGCGGTGATGAGCTGGAAGGTTCCTAAGTCTGTTCATGAGGTCCGTAGTTTCCTTGGTTTGGCGGGATACTACCGAAGGTTTGTGGATGGGTTTTCCAAGATTGCTGCTCCTTTGACAAAGCTGTTGCAGAAGGATGTTAAGTATGAGTGGACAGAAGCGAGACAGCAGGCTTTTGAGAAGCTGAAGGCGGCTTTGACGCAAACTCCTATCTTGATTCAGCCTGAATCAGGGAAAGAGTTTGTGGTTTACAGTGATGCATCCTATGTTGGTTTGGGGTGTGTGCTAATGCAGGAGGGTAAGGTGGTGGCTTATGCATCGCGGCAGTTGAAAGTGCATGAGCGCAATTACCCTACGCACGATATTGAGCTGGCTGCAGTGGTTTTTGCTCTGAAGATCTGGAGACATTATCTGTATGGTGAGAAGTGTACTGTGTACACAGATCACAAGAGTTTGAGGTATCTGATGTCTAAGAAGGAGTTGAATCTTAGGCAGCGGCGTTGGTTGGAGTTGCTCAAGGATTATGATCTGACGATTGAGTATCATCCTGGAAAAGCTAATGTTGTTGCTGATGCCTTGAGTAGGAAGGTAGCTGTTGAGTTGAGAGCCATGTTTGCTAGCTTGAGCATATCGCGTGATGGTGGTCTTGTGGCTGAGTTGCATGTGAAGCCGTCTATGGTTCAGTTGATCAAGGATAAGCAGTTGTTGGATGATTCCTTGGTGTCTCATGTTCAGGATATCGCGGAGGGTAGACCTTCGGATTTCTGTTTCAATGATGATGGTGTGCTGTGTTTTGGGAGTCGGATAGTAGTGCCCAATGATGCTGAGTTGAGGCGTGCTATTCTGACTGAAGGTCATAGTAGTCCTTTTGCTATGCACCCTGGTAGTACTAAGATGTATCGTGATCTTCGTGATGAGTACTATTGGGTTGGTTTGAAGAAGGACGTTGCGGAGTTCGTGAGCAAGTGTTTGGTGTGTCAGCGAGTTAAGGCTGAACATCAGGTTCCTTCTGGTTTGTTGCAACCGTTGAAAATCCCTGAATGGAAGTGGGAGAGGGTTACCATGGATTTTGTATCTGGTTTACCTTTGTCTCCATCGAAGAAGAATTCGGTCTGGGTGATTGTGGATCGCCTGACGAAGTGTGCACATTTCTTGCCTGTGCATACCACGTTTTCTTTGGATCGGTTGGCAGAGCTGTACATTGCTGAGATTGTGCGGCTGTATGGTGTGCCTAAGTCGATTGTGTCGGATAGGGATCCGAGGTTCACATCGCGGTTCTGGCTGTGTTTGCATCAAGCTCTGGGTACAAGGTTGCATTTCAGTACATCCTATCATCCTCAGTCGGATGGTCAGTCTGAGCGAGTTATCCAGATTTTGGAGGATATGTTGAGGTGCTGCGTGATTGAGTTCCAAGGTTCTTGGGAGAAGCATCTGCCTTTGGTTGAGTTTGCTTATAACAACAGTTATCAGGCGAGCATACATATGGCACCTTATGAGGCTTTGTACGGGAGGAAGTGTAGGACTCCTCTTTGTTGGGCTGAGACTGGTCAAAAGTTGGTTTCGATGCCGGCTTTGTTGAAAGGGACCACAGAGAAGGTGAAGCTCGTTTTTGAGCGGTTAAGGGCTGCTTCTGATCGGCAGAAATCTTACGCGGATTTGAAGCGTAAGGAGATAGAGTATGCAGTGGGTGATCGTGTGTTCTTGAAGGTTTCGTCTTGGAAGAAGGTGATGCGGTTTGGCCGGAAGGGCAAGTTGAGCCCTAGATACATTGGACCATATGAGGTGGTTGAGCGTGTGGGTCCTGTTGCGTATCGGTTGAGGTTACCTCAGGAGTTGGAGAAGATTCATGATGTGTTTCATGTTTCTATGCTCCGGAAGTATAGATCTGATCCTTCGCATGTGATGCCTGTGGAGGAAGTGGTTTTGAATCCGGATTTGACCTATGATGAGGAACCGGTGAAGGTTCTGGATTCGGATAGCAAGGTTCTTCGTGGCAAGACCATTGAGTTGGTGAAGGTGCTGTGGAAGCATCGCGGTGTTGAGGAAGCCACGTGGGAGCGGAAGGAAGACATGCTGAAGCAGTTTCCTTATCTCTTTCCTTCAGGTAAATTTCGAGGACGAAATTTCTTAAGGGGGGGAGAGTTGTAACGCCCCGGTTTTGGGCTTAGAAGTTCTGGGCGTTGACCGGTTTGGTCAAAGTGCTGTTCGAATCTAAAGAGGTGAAATTAGGAAAGCCTAGTTCGGGTTGCATTAAAAATATGGAAAAATGTTCTAAAATCATCTTTTAATATAATTAAGTGAACTTTGAAATCAATTTTGAAAAATGGGTTTTGGAAGTATGACATTTTGGCTAGTGACCAAAATGTAAATTTTGAAAGTTTGGTGACTGTTTTATAAAGAGTTGAAACTTTGAATCCTTAAGGAGCTATTAATCCAAAGATGATTTCTCCAGATTTTTCTAAGATATTTTAAGTCTAAAATCTGATTTTAAAGGTCATTAAAATTGGAGGGAAGCCATTTTGGCTATTTTTGGATTTTGTAACCAACTTTGCTAAACTTTCTTTCTCTCATTTTCTCTCAAACCAAACACTACTTTTCCAGAGAATTGGATCTGATTTCTTCACCTAAATCCCTCCATTCAACTCTCATTTGATTCCAAATCATTGTATCTCCAAATCTCTTCAATTGCTAAGTGTTTCAACAAGGATTTTCATTCCAAAAAGTGGAGAAACACAAGTTTGGAGGTAAGAACGTCCTTCTCCTCTAAACTATCAGTTCTTTACTGAAATTCCCAAGTTATCAACTCTTAGTTGATGTTTAATTAAAGGCTTTTGAGTTTGGAATTGTATCTTGGCTTATAATGCAAGATTTGATGGTTTTCATGATTTTTCGTTAGATCTGATTGATCTGTGATTTGAGATGTGTTTTTGATGTTAAATGAACTCTAAATTGATAAGGAAATGAGTTTTGATTAATGCAATCCCGGATAGGTTGAGTTTCCTAAGTTTAGCTTATGTTTCTTGGATGTTTTTGTGGTGATCTTGTGGATCTGTTGTTGCTGGAGGTATAAGGATGTTTGTAGGTTGTTTTTAGATGTTTTATGGTGTTGATGGATGTTAGGTTTCGCTGGTTTATGGCTGGGCTTTGTTGAGAAGTGGTTTTGATGCAATTTCGGTTGTGTTTGGTGGTCGAAATTGGAGTGGGAATGAGAGCAGCGAGTTTGAGTGCTTTCATTGAAGCTTTTGAGGCTTGATGATGCATTAAACCTCTGCTTTAATGTGTTTAATCAGGGGAGGCATCTTTGGATCCAAGAGTTGTTGATTCGGAAGCTTGATTTCGTGCTTCGGCAAGTGGCGAAGTGGAATCGGTGAGTGAAATTGGGTTTTCGGCTTTGAAACCAATGTCTTGGGAGCTTAGTTTAAGTCTAAACAACTTTTCTAAGCTCGAGCGTAAGTTTTCGGAATTTCTCTCTAGTGGTGGCCATGATTTTGTTGTGATGCGAAATGATTATTTGCATGTTTTACATACTGTTTTGGAAGCATGTTTTAGCATGGTTTTTGCTGATGATGTAAGCCATATGTTGAAGGTAACTCTAGGTAGGAGTTCCTTGCTTTTGTACATTGAAATGATGTGGTTTAATGCTTTTAAATGCATGATGAATATGGCTTGGTTTTATGCTTTAAAACAGTGATGTAAGTGATGAAAATGATGTATATTGGCAAGTGAGGTTTTAAAATGTTAAGGTCACTAAGGTGGTTAAAAGTCCTTGAGTGAGCCTTGTTACTTATGAACATCAAGGTGGTTAAAAGTCCTTGGATGGTTCATGTTGTGGACACTAAGGTGGTTAAAAGTCCTTAGGTGATCCTTTTCTATGGTGTTTAAAAGTCCATAGGCCAAGGTGTTTAAAAGTCCTTGGGATCAAGGTGTTTAAAAGTCCTTGATGTGATACATTTCATGGTGTTTAAAAGTCCATGGCCAAGGTGTTTAAAAGTCCTTGGGATCAAGGTGTTTAAAAGTCCTTGATGTGATACATTTCATGGTGTTTAAAAGTCCATGGCCAAGGTGTTTAAAAGTCCTTGGGATCAAGGTGTTTAAAAGTCCTTGATGTGATACATTCTATGGTGTTTAAAAGTCCATAGGCCAAGGTGTTTAAAAGTCCTTGGGGCCAAGGTGTTTAAAAGTCCTTGGGGTGAAAGTTGATGAACTTGTTTTTAAAGAAATGGAATTTATCACTTGTGGCCAATATGACATGTTATGATTTGATGCATGAGATGCATGTTTAAGTATGCTTTTGAGCATGTGTAAATGATGGTTTGAAGCATATTTTATAAAGTGTTTTACAAATGCATTATTGGATGGTTTTATTGAGCATTCCTCACTAAGCTTTTGCTTACGCTCTCTTCCGTTTTCTTAATTCAATAATGCAGAGCATTAGAGTACTTGAGGGCAGCAAGGAGGGCAAGCATCCAAGTGGAAACAAAGCTCTAAGTATGGAAGGTTTTCTAAATACATTTTAGCTTTTGGTAATTTGGCAATGGGGGACCAATGTGTATGTTTTGGGAGATGTTTTGTACTCCCTAAGTATGTTGAATGTTGTTGAAAATGCTGGTTTTTGTGGTTGGTCTTTATATGCTTGTTTTGTAAGTTTGGTGCTTGAATATCTAGCTTGTGTAGGAAGCATGCCTATAGAATTGGGGCTTTTTGCATATGATGATGTTTGGTTGAATTGATGATGCTAATATGTTATATATATGTTGAATTGCATGCTGGTAAAGTTTGGTGACATTCGGAGCATGATTGGTTGTGTAATTGCATGTTTAAAGTGGAGTTTTGGAGCAATCTGGGCAGGGTGTTTCGGAACAGCACCTACCGTTTCGGAACGGGTGCCTTAATCGTGCCCAGGCGTCCGAAACGGGAGGGGCCGTTCCGAAACGGCCCCGCGTTCCGAAACGGGCTGTCTCCCGTTTCGGAACGGTTGACCGTTGGAGGCTGACATTGGCAGTTATATGTTTTGGAATGTTTGCGTTTTGGTCCTAAAACTTGTTTGTGCAATTGTTTGAGTTTGGGAGGTCCTTTTGAGCTGAAATTTTGCAGAGAAGCATGAAACATGATTAATTTCAAGTTGGTAACTTCAATTTGGGTTAAGTCCTTATAATTATCAGAATTTACAATTTGGTCCCTAAAGTTGTAAATTGTTCAATTGAGTCCCTGTTTGATCTCTGATGTTTGTGATCTTTTGGTATGATGTTGTGTGATCACCATTAGGCTTAATATGCATCTAGACAAGTTTTAAAAAGAAAAAAAAGGGTCGTTAATCAAGGTTGACTTTCGGGTTGACTTTGGTTTTCCCCGTGTGACTTTCTTAATTCGGGTCAACCGTCTAGGCCGGGTTAAGGGGGTTACAGGAGACAACGATAGGCGATCTGCCACTCCCCGAGGAACCAAACGAAAGGAACCACTGCCAGAGATTGATCCCAAGTACTTCGAAGGTTTCTCCTCATCCTCAGTCTAGTAGGATGACTCTGACTCGGAGTCCTCCGTTGTCTGTGAGTTAGCCAAAGACTTCCCTCCAATGAAGAAGAAGAAGATGAATGTAACTATTGAGGGACCCTACAACGACAGAGCTGGCAGCAACAGTGAACTCGAGGTCCTGGACAAGGCCCTAAAGATCTCACCTACCTGAGTCTTGCCACCTCGAGAGGCCAAAAAGAAGGTAGCCTCACCATCTCTCAATCCTAAGCCAACCTCTGTCACCAAAGTAACTGCCCACCGGCAGCTCCGCATCAGCAGCATCGACGACAGCTCTTCAACTTAAGCTCTTTTACTTTTCTGTCGTCTTTACTTTTATTCTATATTTGTGATGTTTTTTTTTTATTTTGTTTATGTGTCATGCATTGAGGACAATGCAACCCTTGAGTTTGGGGTGTGTTTTTCTCCTTTAATTAATGAACTTTATTTTGTGTCTAAATTCTCGTTAATTTTGTGTTTTAAAAAATGGCTTAAGTCTTTGAACTGAACTTGTCTGCCGCGACATTCTATGTCGTGACAGTATCTTTAGGATGTTTTAGGAACTATTTAGAGCCTTGCTATAATTCTAAACTTTAAAAACACCTTTGTGACTTATATGTTGTCTAGACTACTGTTAGTAAACTTAGAATAGGAAGCTTAACCACTTGAGTTGCTCCTAGAGGTGCCTAACACCGGCTTTAGGAAAAAGAAAAGAGAAAAGAGAAAACTTAGACTCAGTTGCCCCTAGAGGTGCCTAACACTGGGTCTAGGAAGATAGCTAGAGGTGCCCAAAACCGGCTCTAGTTGAAAAAAAACTTGGGTCTAAGTTAGGAAAAAACTAAAGGAGCCTAAAAATTGCCTCCAGTTAAAAATTACCTTGAACTAAATCTCAAGTGAGTAGCATAACTATTCTAGTTGCTAAAGAGTCTAGGCACATATATGTTCACAAAACCTACACACACTTGCACAAGAATTATAGCATTGTTCCGAATAAGTCCATAAACACCCGAAAAGGTACTGCTCTTGATAGTGAAGGTGCTAAAGGTAATGACAGTTCACTTAGTTAAGCGAAGTCTTTCATTCTTAGTTAGGTTGCATTTGCTTGAGGACAAGCAATACTTCGAGTTTGGGGGTGTGTTGAGTGCATAAAAGTTCTATATTTTGACCCTCATATATCCACATTTTTACTGAACTCAAGCATGTTTAGTCACTTTTTGCAGGTATCTTCCACGGCAGCATCCAGGGCAGCAAAAGAGCAGAGGCTAGTTGCGGAGCTGGAGCGGAAGGACGTAGAACACCGCCTGTCGTGACATCTACCGTGGCAGCGATGACGGCAATGGAAACATTGAGGAGGAAAAGTAAAGTGGAGCTCGACAGATAAAGGATTTTATGCCGGTCTGACATGGACTACTCCCATATTTTTCTAAGCCCAGAAGCGCAAGGAAGGCCTGGTCCTAAGTTTGAGGAAAAAGTCAAAGCAAGAAGATAGGGAAAATTAAAAGACATCTACTCAGAGATTTAGTCTTTAATAGAGTTGTACTTTGATTCAAACTTGTATTCTTGGCAATTAAGAAAACTCAAGACCAAGGCCTATATATATGCTTCTAATTCGACTAGGCAAAGGATATCCAGCTCCTAGCCGTCTTCCCCCAAACCCTAGTCATTTCTCTCTCTTCACCATGTTCTAAACTTCCCCCAGGGCTACGGGTTGATCATGTAATGTAGTTGTAAGGATTATATTGTTTTTAGGATTTTTCTGTTCAATTCAATAAAAACTTCAAGTTTATTTACTCTGGTTTAAACATCTCATAAAAGTATCGGGAGAGCATTGTGATGTTATCTATTTACTTAATATCTGGAGAGTTAAGTATACGAAGAGAGTAAATATGTGTTTTCCAGTTTATGGTTAACCCATCTTGGCCTAGGGATAGGTACAAGATTAAGCAGCTAAGGAAGAATTCATAAACATCGGTGTTCATTCTTCGATTCACGTCGAGAGGTATCATCCAAGACATGTTCATCGACAGAACTTGGACCTAGGGATAGGACGAGTCACAACTGGGATTCTTGCTGAACTTGGAGTACATTGTTGTTGATCGCTGCCACGACATCGACAAACCTCTCCCGCGACAGGCATGGCGACAGACGCAACAGAAAGCCTTCTGAACAGTGCAATACCTGCACTATTGAGCAAGTCAATACCAGCCTATTTTCTAAATAAGATTACCTTATCCATTACTTTAGCTTATTCTCAAGATTTCTCCAAACATTTATTTAAACTTAATTCTTTTCTTGTGCAGCAATCTAAGGATAAAAGTATTTGCAGTCCCTGTGGAGACGATATCCAATACTTCGTATCACTTTATTACTTGCGACGTGTACACTTGCACCTATTTGCGATATACTCTTTTACACACAACAGTACTCGCCTAAACTTAACTCTTATCTATCAAAGATGTTTTAGAACTCCTGGAGAACTCACCTACTTCCGAGGTTTTCAAAATTATAAAATCCGACCGGAGAGGGTATTTTCCATTCCTTTTCTTAAATTGGAGTGCTTCAAATTTATCTACTTACCGTTGCTCCAAGAATGGAAGTTTATGGATTTTCTACAAATCCTGAGCTTTTTCTTTCGCAATTTGGTTTTGATATTTTATGCTAATGCCAAGTGTGTTGTCGATCCCTCGGGTAATATTGTTGTCGTTAACTCCTATCTCATGGGCAAAAAGATTATCGTAGATGTTCCATCTCTTTGTGTTGTTTTTAAGTTTGAGGATGAGGGTATCGAAGATGAGAATTCTCTTAGACATGTCTTGGGGGGTTCCGTGACCGTTCTCAATGCTCAAGATCGAATCCTTCACTTGATGATTACTTGGTGGTTTAGACCTTCGGGAGGAAAATATTCAACCATCCGCCAAGTTGATGACTTTTGGATTCGGTGCTTTCGCCAGAGACAACAACCAAACCTTGCTCGCATCATGTTTGCGGAGATTATCTTTCTCGTGCAACATCGTCATTCAACTCTTGTCACTTCATTAACTTATGGCACCGCCTTGAGCTATTTCTTCATTCAAAAGGAGATTGATTGCTCTCACGACTATCCTACACCCATCACCGATCCCATTGATGATAGATCTCTTTCTAGGGGAAGTTTCATTACTTCAATGGTAGTTGGCTTCGCATCTCCGAGCTTCCTAGTGATGCGATTCCGGAAGAGATTGCCAATCCTCAAGCTCCTCCTCCTCCATCTATGGATGCTCTTATGACTTTTCTCAATGAATAATTCACGGGCCTACGCACGAGGATTGTTTCTATGGATCAAGTCATGAATTTGGGGTTTGCTGCCATCGACACACGCTTCACATGCTTATAAGATCGTATGACGAATGTGGAGAAGCGTATCTCATCCATCGACGTCAGGCACAACTCGATGAACATCTCTCTCATAGCCTTCCATGATGAGTGGCGTCAATCTAGGAGGAATGATGATGCCAACGAAGATGACAATGAAGATGATGAAGATGGCAATAGAGAAGAGTAGTAGATTGTCTTTGCATTCCATCCATGTCATTTAGGATTTCTAGTTATGCACTTTGAATTATATTCTTAGGATTAAGTTTACCTTTAAAACCTATGCTTTGATTATTGTTTGGATTTTATTTTGATGTTTCCTTATTTATGAACTTAATGTGTATCTATTATATGTTGCTTGGTTATTGATTATGCCTTTAGCTTATGTCTCTTATTTTTAATCTAACAAAAACGGGAAGAGGGAAGAAGTTCACTTCAATTTTTAAACTTAAAATTTACCTACCCTAACATTAAGGGGAGTTATTTTCAAAAGTTTTTCAAAAGTCTTAAAAATTTCAAGTTTTGGTTTTGTTCTATCAAAAAGGGGGAGATTGTAAAACCTATGTTTGATTTTGATATAACAAAGTGTTTTAAGGATTAAATTGAAAAAGTTGAAATAAATTTCTAAGTCTCTCAAAAGGTTTCAAATCAACAAGGCTTTACTCTAGTTTGAAAAACTCAAACTCCAAAAGATTTTCTAAGTGTTCCAAGGCCAAACTACGGAAAAACGTCTATGCGTATCGATGTGCTCCTTGCCGTATCGATACCTTTTTTAAAAACTTGGCCACTAGAGAAATATGTTTCGATACGCCCCTTACCGTATTAAAACAGGGTATCGAAACAGATTGTATCTGTATTGATATGTTCTCTCTATAAAATTAGATGGAGTTTGAATGGCGTATCGATACGGTCTCACTCGTATCGATACGGTTTAAAAGGAATTTTAAATTCAGAAGCCTTAAATGTTTTTTACCGTTGGGCATCAGTTGGTAGGTAACAATTTTTTAAAGAGTTGGTTAATCTATACCGATACGCTCGTACCCGTATCGATACTAATTCTTTTAGTGAGCTTTGTGGGAGAAATTGCATCGATAGAGTCTTACCCATATCGAAACACTTCCCTAACCTGTACCGATACGCCTACACGCGTATCAATACGCCTCTTTTATATTTGTGCAACGACTCTTTCTATTTTGAGACAGGTATCGATACAGATCCTCGTGTACTGATACGGTAGGCTGCAGAAGTGCATTTATGGTGGAAAGAGAGGGTTCCAACGGCTATAATCAATTCCCTAACCACCCAAACGGCTAGAATTAATGGAGAAGGTATACAATCAAGCCTATTGAAGACCAGCAACAACCATTGTATCCAAGAGAAACATCTATACAAAAATCCAAGCTCAAAGTGCCTAATTTCTCATTCTTGTAAAATACCAAATTGTGTTGAGTGTAATTCCTATCTTGTATTCCAATTTGGGTTGAGTGCTTGTATCAAAAGGGGTAAAATTGTATTGTGAGATATTCCACTTGCCTTAAAATTCTTATTTGTATCCTAGTGAGGGTTTGGTCAAATTTTGGGTAGAAAATTTGACTGGTATTGTAAAGGTTACCTCCTAAGCCAAGAAAAGGGGAAGAGCAATTAGTGAATTGTTGGAAAATCCTTAGTGGTAGCTAAGGTAGTGGATGTAGAGTTCATTTGGAACTTGAACCACTCTAAATTGCCTTGTTCTTCAATTTTATTCATTCCACTTTCTCCAACAAAATTTTAAAAACCCAATTCACCCCTCTCTTGGCTTTGATCAATCCATTGACCCACTCAACAGTGTCAGACTTCACAGAGGAAGAAGGGCTGACACATTTTAGAGTAAATGCGACGACGATGATGACCGACATGAAGGTACGTCTTAAACACATCCCTAGTGTTTTTGAGTTTGATTTGCCATCTTTGATGAGCGTAGGCCGAGTGAGACCTAGCCTTCGGTGCGGGGGAAAAGATTGGAAGGGACCTTTCAGAGTTCTGGGAGCTCGACAGGTGTTCAATGTTGTGACTTCCAAGTCTTTTTCGCGGGATCAAGAGGATCAGAGTCGAGGTAAATCAGAGTTTGTAGGAGAGGGCTCCTAAGACGGTGATGTACCAAGTGGCGTCTTGGAGCGCGATTGTCCAAAGAAGTTTGAACCGAGGCAAGCAGTTCGTATGGGAGGACTGCAAGAAGCCGAAGCATCGACGAGTAATCAAGTTGACCCTGCCCAGGATCGTTCGAGAGCAGCGACGAGGGCGTCGCTGAGTTCAGTGGGGGAGAATGTCACGGACCAAATTCTTGGGGCCGAGGCATTGGCGCAAACATCGAGCAGAGAGGTTGTGCGCAGAGTGACGGGCTCACCAAGACCATCAGACTTGGCCTGGCACTTGGAGAATGCTAGAAAGCTTGAAAGCCCACCAGACTTAGTAGAATTCATAGAGGATTTATACGGGTAATTTGGGATGGTAAATGCGATAAATCGTCGTGGTTAACACTGATATTATTATGTAATTATCTTGGAGATAATGTTTGTGATAATTAGAGATTTAAACTAAGAGATAGGGTAGATCTCATCTGTCGATGTAATTTAAACTGTACCGTTGGATCTAGGGGAGTTCAACTATAAATAGAGCCTCCCTAGCTCAGTTGTATTCATTCACTCATTCATTCACTTGAGTAGTACAAGAGGCATTTACTCTAACTCTCTGAGTGTTCTTCATTGTTCTTAAGAGTTCTTCTTTGTTCTTGTTGCCTATCACTTCCAGTTGTTCTTTAAAGAGCTTCCGCTTAGAACGATCTTGCATTCACGTGCTTTGGAAGTGTTTGATCTTCTAGAGCGTGAATCCGAGCAGGCTTAGGCGTTTTCCATGAAAGCTTTGCCTAAGGCCGTACGGTCCAGCTAGCAGGAGTCCAACATCGTAACAAGGGATTCAGATGACTTAGTCATAGCATTCAGCCGAGAAGGCGACTAAGGCCGCGCGGTTTGGCTAGCTGAAGTCTAGCCCCGTGACAATATGCTTTCATGTTTTAAAATTTTCAAAAAATATATATTAATTTGTGAATATGCAAGATTCGATATGAAACAAACAACAAGGTTTCTCTATTGTATTTATGCATTAGTAGGTTTCTTTAAAAAATATGAAATTAAAAAAAAACCACGATCGATATTAATATTTTTAATGTCTTTCTTATGGTTATAAACTTTAAATCATTATTTTTTTGTTTGTTTGGAACATGTGTTATTAACTTTTAAAGTTTTTTTTATTTTAAAATAACAAATTAAAAAAATGAGAACCGGGTACCCGGTACCCGATCATCCAGTACCCGATATTCACAGGTCGGGACACGGGCCGACAAACTTAATACCTAAAGGTCTGAGTACCCAATTTTTCGGGTACCCGGATTTGAACACCGCTAGTATTCACACAACACAACCGATGAACCAAGAGTCATTATTTGTTAAGAAACATGGCATTGTCAGCAATTGAGATAGAGAGAAGATTTGAAATAGAATGATGAGGAAGACGATGAGGAACAGAGTTTTGCAGCTCGGAGACACCACTTGCAGGAACACTTTAAATACGAAATGTTGTAAATAAATATTAAATAATGATCCTTGGTTCAGCGGTTGTGTTGTGTGAATACCACACAATACAGCACAGGTTTGATTCCTGTTGGTACCATATTTGGGTTTTAAATTTTCCTATCCAATTTAATGGTGATATGTGTCGTCTTAATATGATTGGAAAATAAATTTATTAAATTAAATTTGATTTAGGACCAAATTGATATAATGTGTAAATAATGAAAATAAATGTGTAATTATACCAATTTTACTTAACAGCCGCGTCAGCCTTTCTATTATGTTTTAACGGTTGACGGGTACATTAGAACCACTTCTATAGTTAAGTGGTATATTTATCAAAATTAAAAGTATAGTGGTCAAATTGATACTAATTCTATAATTAAGTGATCATCTATGTAGTTTATCCTAAAAAAAATTGTCGATCACAACATTCACACATGGCTTTATTTTTCTTTTATTTACAAAAATCAGTCTATATATGAATATTAACTGCAGTTTAACCCATATATATTATGTTGTTATATTTGCCTAAATATTTGTATTAGCTTAGTGGTTTAGTATTCTTGATATATTTTTTTAGTCTCGAGTTTGAATCTCATTAATTCGTTTTTACTCTTTTTAATTTTTACCAATAAAATAACCTTTAATAATACATGTCATCAAAACATAACACTTGTAAGGAGTTGGATGAGTGGCTGGAGCGCTAGCATTCATCAATCATCATCGCTGGTCTAGGTTAGTCCTATTTTATTTTATTGCTTTGTTTTTGCCCAATTAGATACTGATTGGTTGGTTAAATTTATTAAATTTAAAATATTAAAATTAAAAGAAAAGATGGGACATGTATCACTATCTCATTTGTGGGTTAAATTTATTTATATAAATTAAAATTATGACCAAATTGATAAAATGTGTAAGTACGGAAGATTAAACATGTAATTATGTAAATTTACTCAATTGACACATCATTATTTACATTAAAAGTTATCTGTCAGCGATTTGATTGAAATTATTTTAAAAGTTTAATGGTTTAATTGATAAATTTATATTTTGATGGTTAAAACAGAATCAGATTTATAGTTAGGTGATCAAAATAATATCAAATGTATAGTTGGTGGTCGTATCATAGATGCAGTTTTACCGACGAATAGTCTAACTCATTGGAGCATATTCACGTTCTCCATATTTTTTTTGTGTTTTAATTTTTTTTCATTAGGGGTAAACTACACGGAATACCATTCAATTTTAGTTTTTGTATCGAACATACCACTGAACTATAAATTGATACTATTATGCCACTAAACTTTGTTTTTTTTTGCAATCCAAACACTCGACCGTTAAATATAATGGAGCGTTAAATCTAAAACGGCGTCGTTTTAGTTTCGTTGTTTTGAAGCCTAAGATAGGCCAAAACGACGTCGTTTTGTTAGTAAAAAATAAGAAAACAATACACTTTAGGAAGCTTGAACCCAAAACCTTTAAAGTGAAAGGCTTATACCAAACCACCAAGCCAACTTAAATAATTAATATTGTTCTAACAAATATAATATATAAATAATACTACAGTTTAACTTAATTTCATTTATCTCATGATATAATTTTATAATATTTATAATATAATTTTATAAATATATTAACTTTATAAATAAATATTATTTATAATTTATATTTTTTTAATAGATATAATACATATAATTAAACCCAAACCCTAAATCAAATATTAATTACAACCTCAAACCCTAAAATCTCCAAACCCTAAACCATGTATTAACTAAAACCCAAAACCCTAAACAACATATATAAATAAATCCCAAACCCTAAACCCTAAACATAATTAAATCTCAAACCCAAAATCCTAAAATTAAAATATTATTTATAATATATATTAGGATTTGTAATATAGGGTTTATGTTTAGGGTTTAGTTACATATATTGTTTAGGATGTTAGGGTTAGGGTTTATTTATATATATGGTTTAAGGTTTGGGTTTTGGGGCTTAGGGTTTAATTATATATAATATCTATTCAAATATATATAAATTATAAATAATATTTATTTATAAATTTAATATATTTATATATAGTTTAGGGTTTATGATTTATTTATATATATGGTTTAGGGTTTGAGGTTTTAGTTAATATATGGTTTAGGGTTTGGATTTTCGAGTTTAGGGTTCAATTATATATATTATATCTATTAATATATATATATATATTATAAATAATTTATAAAATTATATCATGAGATAAATGAAATTAAGTTCAACTGCAGTATTATTTATATATTATTTTTGTTAGAACAATATCATGTATTTAAGTTGGCTTGGTGGTTTGGTTTAAGTCTTTCATCTTAAAGGTCTTGGGTTCAAGCTTTTCAAAATGCATTTTTTTCTTTTTTTACTAACAAAACGACGTCATTTTGACTTATCTTATGCTTAAAAACAACGAAATCAAAACGACGCCGTTTTAGATTTAACGGTCCGTTATAAGTTAACGGTCGAGTGCTTGGATTGCAAAAAAAAACAAAGTTTAGTGGCATAATAGTATCAATTTATAGTTCAGCGGTGTGTTCGATACAAAGACTAAAGTTGAGTGGTATTCTGTGTTGTTTACCCTTTCTTTTTTATTATCATGACTTAATTCATTTTATGTTTTGTACCGTTTTTAATATGTTTTAGAGCAAGTATATTTGGCCGGATGGCCAAGCTGTTCATCTTTGTTCTCTCATATTCTCTTAGGTCATGAGTTTTAGACCCACTAGAAACATCCCTTACTTTCCCCCAAAGTCTCCCCTTACCCTCTCTTCTATGTATGATTATGATTAAAATTAGGATTTGTAAAAAAATATTTTAAGTTGGAGAAATTTTGTATGTTCACTTTTTTGTACCATTTTTTATTTTTGTGACTTAATTAAGTTTATGTTTTGTACCATTTTTAATATGTTTTAGAGAAAGTACATTTGGCCGGATGGTCAAGCCGTTCATCTTTGTTCTCTCATATTTCCTTAGGTTATGAGTTCTAGACCCATACTAACGCCCCTTCCTTCTCCATAGAGTCTCCCCTTCCATTCTCTTCTAGGTAGGATTAGGACTAGGATTTGTCAAAAAAATGTATTTAAAGTTGGAGAAATTTTGTATGTTCCCTTTTTTTTTCAATTCATGTATATATTTTGTATTTTTTTAGTATGTTTTTAAATTAAAATAGGTGCCCAAACTATACATTTTTTACAATATGTGCTTAAATTATTATTTTTTTGGCTGAAATTGACGCCAATTGTTTATTTTTTGTCTAAAATATGTGCTTAAAGTTTCATTTCGTTAGTGTTTTAAAGTAACATTGTTAAATAAACTCATCACCCAATTAGAATTTGACACGTGTCTTTTATTTTATTTTCTATTTTTTTTAAATTGAAAAAAAATAATTTTTTTTATAAAAAATCTAAAACTTCTCAAAATCTCTAAAAAAATCCCAAATCCCTAAAACCCCAAAATCCTAAAATTAACATCATTTGTGCCATCAATATTCTCGACGTACCCCACTACCACCATCTTTGGTGGCTCCCGCTTATTTGCTCCAATCATCCATCGTCGGTAATCGACAAAAGGCATGCCAATCAGATGTCGAACGATTGGAGCCTTTTGCGTTCATCGTTCGAATAACATGCCTCCCGTAGGTTACCAGCGATGAGTGGTTGGGAAAATAGATGGTGAATTTCAGAGAAGATGATTGTGAGGACCGAAGAGGATATCGACGGCACCAATGGTGTCAATTTCAGGATTTGAGACTATTTTGTAATTTTTTAAATTTTGGAATATTTTTTAATTTATTTTCTTTTCAGTTTTTTAAATAAAAGTCATTTGTCAAGTTATAATTGGGTGATGAATTGTTTTTGACAGATTAACTTGAAAATGGGCCAAAATAAAATGTTAGACACTTATTTCAGCCAAAAAATACTTTAGGCACCTGTAACAAAAAAATGACAAAGTTTGGGTGTAACCCCCTATGCGTTACCACGGATCCTAGGAAGTCACATTAGGGTCAGGAGAGCGACCCACACTAAAAATCCACATAAATTATTTTCCTTAAAACACTTATTAAACTGTAACGATAATTTTGGTTCGAAATACCCTTTTAGGAAACCATTTAAACATATAACAGAAATTTAAGAAAACGTTTTACAAACACTAACATAAAACAACACATAACATACATGCTCACTAACTGTACCGGTATAGTACTTTGAAGCAACGCCGAGGGAACTCCAAACAATGATATCAGTCACTATACCATGATAGATTTCTCCTAACATGCAAGGGTAAAAAATAATGTGAGCTTCGAAAAGCTCAGTAATACAGTACTGCCAATGGATGCTATAAGTAACATGATTGAATACGATCGAGCACGAAGCTATCATGGTGTTCAGAGAACCAAGTTACAAAATTTACTATTCATTTCGAATACATGCTATATCTGAAGATAACAAAGTTGTTCTTTATTCGATCATCAAGTAACAAGGGAGGAGCATGTAGACCGTATAATCAAAAGAGAGAGATGGATTACAATAGTTGAATTCAAAGAGTTAGTGTGTGTTCCAAACAATGCAAAGTTGACACATAGAAAGAAACAGTGCGATGAACATTTATTTCACGGTTATATAATAGCAGCGGTAAAGTTCATTTTAAATTTCCTATCTACCCTCCAACCAAACTCTCCAGTATGCAGTTCCCCAGAACTGCAACTATAAGAGGCGTTAACCCAATCCCATTGGGCGTAGGTGCCAGCCTAAGGGGACACCTTAGGTACGATAGAAATCACCCTAGCCGAAGCATAAGAATGAACGGTAAGGAATTACCCTAGCCGAAACATATGAACCTGAAACGGTAAGGAATTACCAGCCTGATCAGGGTCGAACCTGTCGTAACTTCATACTCTATCCCAAGTACCCCGATAACTGTCTAGACGGTGATAGCAGTAATCAGTAGTAATCGGTAATAGTCTGTAATGATTGGTAATAACAATATTCGGTAGCAATCATTGTTAATCAGTAATAACAGTGAACATAAAGTAAACTTTAGTTTTCAATCAAACGATAACTAGAGAGCATATATATTTTTCTTTTCTTTTCTTTTCTTTTCCTCGTTTTTTTTCTAGTTCAAATACATAGGTATATTTTAGTTTGATAAAAGCCATATTTCATATCAAAAGACAGCCTTGGGTTCAGGACGGTAGAATATTTATGTGCACTTGGAACACACTAAAAGGAACCATTTATTTCTCTGAGATACTTGATATTACACAAAGAATGCAAACTCTGAGCTTCTGACAGTTTGAACTGATTTCGATAATGAGGTCCCGATTAAAGGGGACTTTGTAGCCAACATCGTCAACCATGCATTTGGGAAAATGCTTTATTATGACCATTCAAGATATAAACTATATTAAGGTTGTTTCGATCACTTTGGCTAACGAGGGCATTTTGGTCATTTTACTATCAAGGGCAATTTTGTAATTTAGCCCAATAATGACAAAATGATGATTTACAATATCCAAGATTTCCAACGGTTTATCAAACCTCCAAAACTCGCTCGATCTAACATATCCCAACTCTGCAATACTTACCAAACATTCAGACGTATGCGTTCCACGTGTATCATTTCCAAAAATCAACTATATAAAAATTTTGAACAGTCCTCGTCATATTTCACCACAGGTTCACCACTAAGCATTCAAACTTATTTTCCAAGCGAATCTCCCAACCTTATATTAGTATCATGAGTGATGTACATATATGAGTCATGCTTCATAACACTTAGGGGTATTTCAGTCATTTAAGCTTTATTGATATTTTGGAATTTCATCAAAGGCAAATTTTGCCCATTTCGGTCAAGAGGGTATTTTGGCCAATTTGGAGCTTGGTATAAATCCATCATTTCTGTCAATTATACTATTTATATAATTTTAATCATTTATGTACTCGATAGAGATTTAGTCGTTCTGGTCCTTTCAGCCCTTCCAGACAATTCATTCATTTCAAAACTTGAGGGTATAAATGTAATTTCAGTTAATTGGAAAATTCTGATGCTCGAGACATTTTAGTGATTTCGGTCATTACGCCCATCATGATCAATTCAGTCTTATTAGTACCTACAATACTTTAGTCATTTCAGTTGTTTCAATCAATTCGATAATTGAAAGTACTTTGACAATTTCCGAACATACAAATAATTTCTTGTAAATTTATCTTCAAGGATTAATAAGAATTCAAGGAAATCATAGCACTTCACAATCTCGAAGGGTTAAGTCTTGTTACCGTAACTCTCCAAGTAATTTGAGGTTTTCAGATAAACCAATTGTTTAACAAGGTCTAAGATAGATTTCTAGATTGTTTTCATTGTTAGGGTCATTTTAGTCATCCAGATATCTCAAGGTCATTTTCTTAATTTCTCATTCCAATGTTTCGAGCATTAAATCTTTTATCAAGATAATAATCTAAAATGAAAGTTTCAAGGTTGTCGCTTTATCGAGTGTTCACTAAACTTGAATTTCTTATCGGTCATTTGTTCCTTATTCGAGTCATTCGGTATTAACCAGTTTATTATCATTGTACTGTAACTGTGCAACTTATAATAATCGACGGTAATCAAATGACCAATCATATTGTTCATGCATTAATCAATCACCAACATGTTCCGTAAAGCATACAGTAGGTAGTAAAGTATTACCTTGAATCCTTGCTATATCGGTCGCCCTTGAAACGACATTTCCATACTCTTGAACCCGAATTTGACGTCCTCAACCATTCGTATTAAAGCAACGTTGAGTACCTTCAATCACACAATATCCCATTTCAGTCCTTATTCATAGAGCTCTTAACTGAATAAATATATACATAAATAAGTTCAGGTTCAAGGTTAGATTCAGAGGCTTTCAGGTCAGAATTTTGCGAAACGGGCTTCAAAATCGAACTCAGGACGTCGAAATACATGAAATAAGAGTTTTCAGAAAATTTTGATTTTTGGTCAAAGTCAACGGGCATGTCAACGCTGACGTCATGCTGATGTCACTGGTCAACTAGGTTGATTCAGCTGAGTTAATTCGGGCGAATTGACTCACTAAGTGGACTCGGACATGTTGACTCACTGAGTTAACTCGGTCAACGGGTCAAGTACGGATCGTGTTTGATCAATTCGGGACGGATACAGGTTCGGGTCAGGGAGATTGGTCAGCCAGACGAGTCTGTGCTTGGTTCGGGTTTGGGCTCTGACCTGGTTGGCCGGTTCAGTCCAGGTTAGGTCCGGTTTGGCTCGGTCAGTTCAACAGCCATCGTCCAGGGCGGCCGGGAATCACCCTAGACGACGCGTGAAGCCCACACGCACCCCCAACTCTTCGAAATCGAACCAGAAATGCCTAAAACGATCCACAATTCATCCATTATCTTGAATATCTCGAATTTTCACCGAAAAAGTACCGAAGCTTACCAAACTTACCTAAGATTGATGAAAATTGTTCTAAAACGGTGAGGTTCCGACGAGTTGAGAAACGTTGGCGGTACGGTGCAAAAAAACCTGGGTTTTTCTCACCTCGGTCTCTTGAAAACGCCGGTGGCGTTATCGTCACGGATGGAAACCCACGCCGACTGGAATAAACAAAAAAAAGAAAGGCTTCAACACTAGGTTCGCCGAATCTTTTTGGCTTGATTGCTGGTGAACCATGGTGCGGCTCGGCGAGTGGTTAAGGGGCTTTTTCTCGGGACGTCCAGACGGTTCGACTGCTAGCGGTAGTGCGCGACACGGCGCGGCGGTGGGAGAGGACGATGTGGTGGCTGATCGTTTCGGTAAGGTGGAAGGGCAAGGGGGAGATGGAAGGTTCTATTACTCTTTTGGGGGTAGATGGCCCTAATTAATGTGCCATTAAAGAGGGTAGGTGAGATATTTTGGTTATCTCATTATTTTAACATCATATGTCTTAAGGCACGGTTTAAAATAAACATAGTGCGATTGATAATCAAGAGCTCCTATAGCACAATTGGTTGGGCACTTGGTTCATGAAGCTTAAGGTTGTGGGTTTAATTCCCCTTGGCAGCAACTTCCCATTTATTTCTCACTTCATTTTCCATCTTCAATTTAAATTTCCTTTATTTTTTGTATTTAAATATATATAGCTAGTGGTGTTACAACTCTCCCCCTAAAAGAAATTTCGTCCTCGAAATTTACCAGAGTCGGAGTAACACAGAAACTACTCTTTCACCCATTCTTGTACTAACACTTATATGTCATAGTATCCTTATTTCTCGGGACTCACAGTTGGTCACAGATCAATATGGTAGTGTCCTCAACCGCTCGGACTGTCTTTGGACCCAAAGTATCACATCATACATCTCATACCAACAAATCAAAATACAATAATTGAATTCATACGAACTTAATGCGGTGCCAATCAAACACTTGTCTCATAACTTTTATTATGAATGGTCTCGGTTAGGGACAAGAAACATTCCCAATTATTAAAGAAGTCACTCATACGACCCAGAAGTATCTCTTCTAGAATCTGAACTACTCTACTCGGTTGACCGGTCAGTTTACGGATGAATTATAACTGTAGCTCAAACGAGTACCCTAGGCCTCCAATAGGGCCTTCCAGAATTAAGATGTAAACATCATATTTGAATAAGTGGGATACATATGACGGTACACCGTGTCACTTTTTCCTAAAATGTCTTTCTTCAAGTCGATCAAACATAACCAAGGTTTTAAACAAATGTCACTAACCTTCAGCGTAATATTCAAACAATTGTTTCTTTCGTGTATAACAGAGTCATCATAGAATTTACACTTTCGCGATGCTCACTAACACATTTCTTTCAATATCATAATAGTTTTATCAAATTTCCCTTAGAATATTCTCAAACATAATCATTATCACCAAATAGCCTTACATGTAACCTTATATTGATTACCTCACATAATCGAACAATTATTCTCATTTTGAATCATATCTTCAATTCCACATACATTAACTATCTCGAATTCTTTATCTAGACTCAAATTCATCACGTTAATCCAAATCATAGACGAACATTACCGACATTGTTTGCCAGTACAGATCAAGCTATTATGGACAGAACGATTAGATGCACTTATTACATGAAATGATTCGACATCGGAGTCTCGGCTTGGTGGAGTACGGTTAAGATCTAGGGGCATGTATAGACCAGACACCCTATGACAGACGATCGGCCGATCTACCCAGAAGGACGCAACTCTAAGCTTTGATACCATTAAATATAAACCCATAGATCTGCCTATGCATTACCACGGATCCTAGGAAGTCACATTAGAGTCACAAGAGCGACCCACAGTCAAAATCCACATAAAAAACATTTTTCTTAAAACACTTATTAAATTGTAACGATAATTTCGGTTTGAAATACCCTTTTAGGAAACCATTTAAATATATAACAGAAATTTAAGAAAACATTTTACAAACACTAACATAAAACAACACACGACATACATGCCCACTAACTGTACCGTACCGTACTCTGAAGAAACGCCGAGAGAACTCCAAACACTAATATCAGTCACTATACCATGATAGATTTCTCCTAACCTGCAAGGGTAAAAAAATAACGTGAGCTTCGAAAAGCTCAGTAATACAATACTGCCAATGGACGTTATAAATAACATGTAAGAATACGGTCGAGCATGAAGCTATCATGGTGTTCCAAGAACCAAGATACAAAATTTACGGTTTATTATTTCGAATACATGTTATATCTAAAGATAACAAAGTTGTTCTTTATTCGATCATCGAGTAACAGAGGAGGAGCATGTAGATCGTATAATCAAAAGAGAGAGATGGATTACGGTAATTGAATTCAGAGAGTTAGTGTGTGTTCCAACAATGCAAAGTTAACACATAGAAAGTAACGGTGCAGTGAACATTTATTTCACGGTTATATAATAGTAGCGGTAAAGTTCATTTTAAATTTCTTATCTACCCTCCAACCAAACTCTCCGGTATGTAGTTCCCAGAACTGCAATTATAAGAGGCGTTAACCCAGTCTCATTTGTCGTAGGTGTCAACCTAAGGGGACACCTTAGGTACGGTAGAAATCACCCTAGCCGAAGCATAGGAATGAACGGTAAAGAATTACCCTAGCCGAATCATAGAAACCTGAAACGGTAAGGAATTACCAGCCCGATTAGGTCCGAACCTGCGGTAACTTCATACTCTATCCCAAGTACCTCATTAACAGTCTAGACTGTCACCCCCTCGTCCCGGTCCGGGCGACTGACGGGTCCGAGTGGGATACACGGGGATAACCGAGGCGAAACCCGTTAAGGCTCCACTTCGGTTAACAACCCGGGAAAAAACTTTTCATTTATTATTATCTTGTCTAGATGCATTAATATGTCCTATGTGAAAAGACAACAGCGGAAGAAACAAGCGAGGCAAACTTCCAAAGAGCGAATCAAAAACAACCCACTTTAATTTAAACTGCAGGCTGTATCGAAACGCCCAGAGGGTGTATCGATACGCCTTGACTAGCTCAACTGGCTAAAGTCAACCCGAGGAGACCGTATCGAAACGGTGGTGGACCGTGTCGATACGCCCTCAACGGTTAAATTCTCGTGGTCAACGTTACGAAGACCGTTTAAAAATGCCTGGGACCGTTTCGATACCCTCAATTTCTCGTCAAAATCTCAGATTTTCAGTAGCAAAATTGTATCGAAACGCCCCTCCCGAGTATCGAAACACCTGGCCTGAAACAAGAGGACCGTATCGAAACGGGACCAACCGTTTCGATACGCCTGCTGCGAACATACATGTTTTAGCTGGTTTAAGGCACAAGGCTGCCTCAAAACACCAACTAAGACCTCCCACAACCAACATGCATAACTCTAAAGGCAAAACCAGACACAAAAAGCACGCTTAACACACTTCATACATATAAAAGCCATACATCGGAAGGAAGCATCAATTCAACAAAAGATTCATACAAAGCATTTAAAGGATTTCATGCCTAGAGCCAACATTCACAAACATTCAAGGTAAGCAATAAAGCATGGTTTACAAAACAAGACATGGCATCCACAAGCCATACCATAACATCAACAAGGAGTCTAACATGCTCCTAACAGAAACAACAACATACATCAAAGCTCAAATCCCATTTCTTGTCTATTACATTCTTATAACTTAAAATCCATACTTGATCAATTCAATAGCCCAACTAGCACACTTGGAGCCCCTCTCCTTGCACAAGCAACCCACGAACTAAGGATCTGCATTGTCAAACAAAAGAAAGCGTAAGCATAAAGCTTAGTGAGGGTAAGCTCATAAAACAAACCTCGACAATGCAGGGTCTAAGCACGAGCACACAACCAAGGTAGAATGCATGATCTTACCTTCGAACCACATGAGTCAAAATAATAATGATGCATGAACACAATTATCAACATCATGCCATGCTCAACAACTCATAAGCTCAACACATGGAAATACATATATCAATGTATTAGCAAGAACATTTCACAATCCGTATTGGCACCTAGCTATGACCCGAATACGTGGATAACCGTTGGAACTCACATCCAACAACACAACCATTGCCTTACGTTGGGATTACACTCATCACCGTTTCATGCGGAGGGGATTCCACTCTTCCTCACGCCCTGTCAATGGGATTCCACTCATCACCGACTAACATATATATATATATATATATAAGAAGATTTTCGGGCGAACCCGTACTCCATCTTGATGACTACCACCACCAAGACCACGAGTGCATTTAGAATCTTGTGTACACACTAAACATCCTAATGATCGATCATTGTACCCAAGCATACTAGTGCCAATACTAACACATTTCATAATCTTTCACAGCACTATTTCTTGCCAATTTCCGTGCTTAGTACGTACACACCAGGATTTACCATCATGCACATACCACATTTCCATAACCACATGCATATAACAATGCATCAATAGCATGCCTCAACACACATGTATATCACAATATACATAACCACCATAATCACAATTAACGTGAAACAAGAGGTATACTCAACATTTCAAGTTCAACCAAAGTCTCTAACTAAAGCTTGGGATTAGACTACCAATCTAATCCTAACTCTAGGTGGGTCTACCAAGCCCAACCTAGTCCACATGCTTGAACTGACGTTTGAAAACCAATTTAAAACGAGATGAAACCATTAACCACTCACCGACTATTCCAAGCTCAATCACACTAGCCGATCAAGCTCCCAACGGTTCCGGATTCATTCTTGAGGCTTCACCAACACAATTCCTTGCTTCTAACCGTCCCAACACAAACAAAACAACTACAAATCAGTCCACAAATCAATGTAGCAACCCGGAACACAATTCAAGCAAGTATTCAACCCAAAAACATTCTCAAAACCCCCATTTTCGAGCAGCTCTTAAGCACAGCCAAAACCCAATGATTCCAATACCTTTAATACACCTAAAGGCTTCCGAAACAACCCTCAACCAACATACAACCATCAGCCATCAAGACTTTACCCAAAACAGCCCCAAAAACCAACCTAAAACCCTCTTAAAACCTCTCAAAAACCCAATTTCGGGAATCATCATAAAACCATGTAAAAATCGAGTATGTTGGACCTTTTAAGTAGCAAACCACTTATCTAACATCTATAAATTAAAATCTTAAGTTAAAGTTGATAAAGATGACATTTTTAATCTAAAACCCCAAAACCTCAAAATGTAAAAACCATGAGCTTTTATGAAAATAAAGGTATGAACTTGTAGAGGAAAGAGAGGGCAAGTCGAATATGGGTTTACCTTTGAAAAATCTCCAACAACAAGCAAGAAGGATGATGGAATAGTAAACTTGGGGAGGGGAGTGTGTTTGTCGTGGAAATGGAAAATGGGTGGGGAAGAAGAGGAGTGAAAAGTTATTTTTAATGTTTGTTTAAAATTAAAAGGCCAAAGACCATTATACCTTTAATGAAATAAGGCATCTACAAAAGAGGGATATCCATGGCCATTTGGGCTTGTTTTGAAATAAGTCCGACAAAATTTATTTGTTTTGAAAACTCGAGGCCCAAAATATTATTTTATTATTTTAATTTCACCCGACCCCCAAACTCGGGTGTTACAACTCTCCCCCACTTAAAGAATTTTGTCCCCGAAATTACCTGACAAAAACAGATACGAAAACTGCTCAAGCATATCAGCTTTCCTCTCCCACGTGGCCTCTTCCACACCTCTATGTCTCCACAACACATTGACCAACTCTATGGTCTTGCCACGCAACACCTTGCTATCAGAAGCAAGTATCTCAACTGGTTCTTCATTGTAAGACAAATCCGGATTCAGTTCTATCTCCTCAACGTGCATAACATGAGACAGATCTGATCTATATCTCCTAAGCATCGACATATGAAAGACATCATGGATCTTCTCTAACTCTGAAGGCAATCTCAAACGGTAAGCTACTGGCCCAATCCGCTCAACTATCTCATACGGACCAATAAACCTCATACTCAACTTGCCTTTCCGGCTCCTTGGTGCTTGAGATTGTTGGTAGTGTGTCTCCCAGGACACAACAACTAGGTGATCTTCTACAGTAGCACAGTTGCAGAGATCATTAACTATACACATGCCTTCTTTTATCACCAAAAATTACTTTTGAAAGCCACAAAGTAAAAGAGTCGAAAATTCTATGTGTTTTTGAGTTGTGTAAAACCTAATAGGCTTACATGGTATTTATAGGGTTTCACATGGTGAACTATTAGAAAATTTTGACCTAATGGAACATTTAATATTAAGAATTAATGAGCCTTTAAAGAGCAACTTCCAAAATTATTGTATGAATTAAAGGAAGATTTTAATATTTAATTTTAATTCCAAAACATAATTTAGAAAATATATGCTTATATGCTCTATTTGAGGACAATATTTGAGTTAAAATATCTGCAAGCCCACGGAGGGATCGATTGATCCGAATATTCATGTTACCTGCGTCATGCATGGCTGCACATTTACTAACAAACAATTTGTTCCATGTTTTTCCTCAACAACATTTGAATCAATTTCTCACTCAAAACTCCAAAAATATAATTTTTTCCAACAAGCCTCCACATGAATGAAATTGATGATTTAATCAAAAAAATTTGACTCAATGTGGTGATAGAATCTAGGATTAATAGCTGCATAGGATAGGTAGGTTTCCTCCTTTGAACCTTCCCTTGTGAAAGTATATTTACTTTACTAGCTGACTAGTAGACGTGATGTCCTTGAATTGTTATGTCGTTTGTGTAAACGATGATATACTTCACACAATTACCTCTCTGATAAGAGTATAAGTTCTCATTGGTATGTCTGTATGGCCACGAACATCGCCTAGTTCTATACGAGTTTGAAAGAACTATACTCAATAGTCTCTTTGAAGTGGCCCCACTTCACTCTAACATAGGTCACTTATGTTGCTTGGCTCATCGAAACACATAATTACCATTAAAACCTTCACTTAACTTATTATACTCTGATCACGATTTACATCATATGAACGGACTTGGGGATAAATTCCCCAATAGTACCCGAAAAAAGTGTATGCAATTAGGTTGTCCCTTTGAACTTAGAGCTTGGAATCTCCAGTCAACTATGTAGGGTTTTCCTTCACATAAACCTTTAATTTCCATGGGCTTTTAGTCTCATTCCTTTTGATGTTTCTCAACTTGATCTCAATTTAACCCTTTGATTAGCGGATTAGCAATGTTATATTCTAATCTTAAAAATCAATAGAGATAACTCCATTTGAGATTAGTTGTTTAATGGTATTGTGTCGACAATGCAAATGTCTCAACTTACCAGAAAATGAAAAGAATTTCTGATTTGATTATGATTTAGCTAAAAAATGGTTGAAACAATGATGCATGTTGTGTACTCATTTCTGTATTTACTTTTGAAGATGTACTTTATAAAGAATTGATTGTGCAACCGTATGACAAATAAATGGTTGAATGATTCCTTAGTTACTTTTATTGAGAAAGATATATTTGATATTGTAGACAACGAAAAGATCAAAAAGAGGGGTAAAATTAGGGGATTAGGGGTAATTAAAATTGTAATTAGGGGAATAAGGATGTTTGGAATTTTTTTAGGGGAATAGGGTAGTTTCCCTAAGAATTTGGGAAATAAGCCAGTTTCTACAGGACCTTGCCATATGCACATGGCTAGGTCCACTTTTTATACACGTGTAACTCCTTACATCGGCTCCCTACACCGATCCTGCACCCAACTTGCACGCAGATTGGACTGAGTTGGAAGGACCTCTCCATGTGCACACGGCGAGGTCCTGTAGAAACTGGCCTATTTCCCAAAATTTTGAAGAAACTGTCCTATAACCCTAATTTTAATTTCCATTAGGATTATTATCATAATTTTGCCGAAAAGAGGTCTAGACAAAAACAATTGTAAAAAAATATTTGTAGTTATATTTGTTAGACAACGGGCGTTAATAATCCGAGGAAATAAATTAATAATAAAGTAAAATCAAAATATTTACATTATTATTAAAGCAAACATGATTTAATAAAAGTAAATAGAACAATACATAATGAAATGAAACTGAATATTCAGGTCATCCCTTCGCTGCTGCTATACTTGAATTTGTTTGTACGACTTCTCCCATGCTTCCTTTACTGAAATAAATTGCCAAGAAATTAAAGGGAAAATAATGGAATCAAATAAAGTAATTTAAAACATAAGTCGTAATTCGTTTGAGCGGAAACGAGTTGAGGCTTGTGAGAACACAATTTTCTTAAGACGGGTTTTTGGCCACTCTTGTGGTGCTTGAGATAAGTTGGTCATCTGTCTCCCAGGATACAACAACTATATGATCAAATGTAGTAGCACATCTGCAGAGATCACGAATTGTAACCTTGCCTTTATCTATCACCGAAAACACTTTAGAAAATCACATAGTAAAAATAGTACAATTTTTTTTGTTTTTGTTGTAGTTAAACCTAGTAGATTTCCATGCTATTTATAGGGTTAGGAGTTTCATTAGAAATAAAACTTGTGAAATATCTGAATTTTATTTGAAATAAAATTCATCAATTAAATAGTATTATCAGAATAATGTTTGAATTAAAAGATAATATTTTATCCTTTTAATTTCAGAATATTCAAAAAAAATATCCAAATTTAAGGATAATATCTTATCATTTATCCTTTTTTGAGATATTAAAAATTATACATTTAAGGAAAATTATCTCATAATGGGTTAAAATATCTGCAAAGCCCATAGAGGGCTTGACATGTCGAGACATTCATATCACCCATATCATATCAGCTTAAGTTATTCAATAAACATCAAGTAGAGTCTTTTATATAGACATATTCCACGCTTAGTAACTTACCAATATGGGATATAAGCTTTTTCTTTTTCCTTAACTCAATTCACAATTAGCCTACTTGGAGCATCGATTTCTCATTCATCACTCACTCGTTTTGAGCGTGTGAAATATTGTTGTAAAGGTCTCATGGAATAGAATATGAAGTTTTAATTTCATTATTCGAATCTCCACCTTTACTCATGGAAAATATTTCTCAAAATTTCCACTTTATCATATTTTTTCCAACAATATTTTTTTATAAAACTTATTTTTTTGCTCGGCAAAACATATGATTTATTGAAGGGGAAATCCGACATGGCCAACACTACCATAAGCCTCATTAGAAACCTCCCTAAGACCTAAATGAAGGAAAAAAGTACTCATGACAGTGTAAAAGAAAGCGAAAACGAACACCAGTGTCCAAATCCTACACCCAATACATCACCCCAAACTTGACCGACCAAATAATCCTAGCATTTTAAACCAAGAGGATCAATCAACACCACCCTTAGCGAGTGCATCCCCTAAATTATTCACTTCTCTAAATATATGGTGAAAGCATACAACATTCATTTCCGCACATGTCACATCAATTCGACGGAACCACTACCAAAAACACCACGGGCGTTTCTCATGATGTAACACCCATGGCACTACCACTGCTGAATCTGATTTAATCATCATAGATGCTACCTCGCGCCAACTAGACTCATAGATCATCTCAAGCGCATAACAAATGGCCTGCAACTCCACCTCATTAGAATCCATAACCCCTATAGGCCCCAAAAACATGGCTAAAATCTGCCCATGCTTGTTACGTAGAATGCGATCACAATCAGCCTTCCTCGGTTTGCCCCTTTCTGATCCATCAATGTGTAATTTTAGCACCCCTAGGTGGCAGTTCCCATACAACATTCACCCACCTCACAACCATAGGCAATTGAAACTCACAATACCAAGGGCATGTTGGGTCACGTCATTACACCCCATGGCGCAGGGGAAAAATTATCCGATGATGACCACCAGATATCCATGTACAAGGAACGAATCAGGGTGAAAAGGGTGAAGAATTACCTATTTAAAATCTGGAATTCCAAATTTGGAGAAGATAGATATCCAATCAGGATTCCAGGATGTCGATTCCTAAGCCGCAACAATAACACTTCGACCTCTACATAGTTCACAAAGTTGAAATGAGCATATAAAACTCTCTAAATTATTTAAAGGGTTTTTTTTCAAAAGAATTAATGATTGCTAGATCTCTAATGCCTTTATATAGCCTTTGAAATCCTAATTTAACTCATATTAGGATTTCAATATATATATTAATATATATAATCTTAATTCAACTTTAATTAGAATATATATATATATATATATATATATATATATATATATATTAAATATATATAATCCCAATTCAACTGAATTAGGATTTTAATATATATATATATATATATATATATAATCTCAATTCAACTTTAATTAAGATTTTAATATATATATATATATATATATATATATAATCCCAATTTAACTTAATTAGGATTTTAATATATATTAATATATATAATCCCAATTCAACTAATTAGGATTTCAATATATATATATATATAGGGTTAGGATCAACTTACACTGTGTAAAACTCTTTAAGTTTTACACCTTTTTTGGATCGTTGGATGGGGAAAATTGATGGTTGAGATTAACTCCGTGTTTTTAATTCCAAAGTGATAATCTTCACATATTTTACTATTAATCTCATCCATCCGTTTCACTCATCCAACGATCCAAAAAAGGTGTAATATATATATATATATATATATATATATAATCCCAATTCAACTTTAATTAGGATTTCAATATATATATTAATTTAACTAAATTCATGTACAACAAATTTGTACATATATAATTTGTTTAATATATACTCATTTCAACTGTGGGTGTGACCCTGTAGGTTCATGTAACGTTAGTAGTAAATATTAGAACATTTCTAATATTACAAACAATAAGTGACATCTAGCAATATGTCATTGTCACCTAAGTTACAAGAAATCATGAATCAACATAACCTTTTCGTGATTAACTCTTTTTCACGTATTACATCCTTTTTTCCTTTATATCTATATTGAACACAAGTCATGGAACAGTCACACTTGTATAGTCCATCTAATATTTCTTGATATCTTGAGTAAAATATTATAAACGAATAAATATGATATCTCATATCAACTTATTCGAGCATGGTCATGCATTTCTAGTCTCATTCAATCAAGTGGCCTATGATATTACTCATATTATGTAGGAGGGACAAGTCCTATCTTGATTAACCATATCCCACTACATAGATTGTGACATATCCAATATCAGTCTTTATAGAGTAGTCAGTTACAACACATGTTTGACTGTTTCAAAGTATGTCACTCACAATGTTAAAATAATGATGATCTTAAGTCTGAGGATCATACATGTAGTTATCATTATGAGCAATGTTGTAACAATCACATAATAATCCAAGAAACATGCTCATAGCGGGTTAGTCCAGTACGTCATTCTCTAACACATACTTATGTATTGATTTTAACATCTCCATATCAATGACAACACTTTGTCATCAACCAACTACATATTAGTCTTAATACATTATTGTTGTCCATTCCAACAATAATACTCGACTAAGGACATTTAAGAATAATCATATTATTCTAAGGATTGTATTGATACGGTACTCACCGTATCGATACGCCATGCCTGAAATGGCTTTACCGTATCGATACAGGTAGTCACGTACCGATACGCCTGGGACTAAAATGCCCATTTTTGTTGGTTTGCATACAATTAAGCTAAGAAATCCACTTAATCACGCTTCTAAGACATTCATAACATATCAAGGATCGATCCTCAATCAAACATGGCATATTCAACATCATTTCATATCATCATGCTTCAAAAGGAAATCTATAGGCATGCTTCCTAAAACTACTTCAAGCAAGATACCAAAAATCATAGCAAAGCACAATCCAAATACCAAAGGCCATTTACAAGTCCAAAACAACAATATAAACTTGCTCAAACAAAAAGTTTAAACATATCTCCCAAAAACACTACGGATTCCTCATAGTCCTTATTACTCATAGTCTAAGCTAAAAACATACTTTCGGTTAACGAAGCCTTGTTTGATCCCTTGCCCCTCGCTGCCTTCCAAGCCTTAATTCTCTGTATTGATGGACAAAAAGAGCATAAGCACACAAGCCTTAGTGAGGAATGCTAAAAAAACAAAACACTATCAATGCATTTTAAAACCACTTTCCAAACCACATTGAAATATCATTTCAATTACTTCAAATCATCATTTGTAAACCACCATGCGCTTAACCAATCAAAAAGCAGCAAATTAGACCATACGCAATATGTATCATAACATCATAGCAACTCACATTGCCAATCTCAATCTAAGCCTTCCCATGCATAACATACCATATGCAAAGCTTAAAGAGAAACCATGTATAAATCACATTATAGAAAACATGATACATCCACAATTATATTGGCTTACAAGTGATCATTTACCAAGTTCTATTCTAAAAATATCATATTGGATACACGGATTCAACAAGTGTTCTCATAACACTTCAAGCAATCCTAACCAGAATAATGGTACAATCACAACCAACGGGGACAACAACCCCAAACATCGATTAGATACTCAACCCACTAATGAGAGACGGGACACCAACCTCCTCGATCGTTAGGGTACTTGGATGGAGACAGGACACCAACCTCCTTGACATCCAAGGCGACTTATTTATAGTGCATTCGATCCTATAGCCGGCTAACTATATTCGATAGCATTTTCAAAACCATTTCCATACCATCACTTGCCAATATAATTCACATTTAACCATATACCTCATTGTTTTCAAAGCATCAATAATAAACAATTTTCCAAAGCCTCAAACCATACTTTAAACCACAAGTATAAAACATATACTTACAAGGATCACTTACCATGTGCATCCTTTATCATCACATCATTAAAAACAGTGTATCGCATACATTAAACATGCTTTAATAGTAGTTAACATGAAATCAAAACCATGTGCATAAAACCATTTTATAATAGCACAACAGAGAGAGAAAACCATTTATACTTACTTCCGAACTTAGACATGCGTTTCAAGCTTAAATCTAAGTTCCCAAAACCACCTTTAAAACATTTCAAAGCTGAAATCCACGTTCTCACTCACCGACACGAGAAACCTCAATTCGCCGATGTGAAACTAAGCGTTCGAAGCCTCCAAAGCTTCACCGGTCTCTTTTGGATCAACCTCCCTATTTTAACCACATATGAACAGAGGATTAATGTATCTCAATCCATTCAAAATCCCAGCAAGCAATTCCACAACATTGCCTTGCCAAAAACTACCAATCGCATATCTGAAACAACCAAAAACAACATCGATTAACCTCCAAACTTAACCCAGCCAAAACCTAACACTTTCAACCATCAATTATAATCGATTAACATCCAAAATCATCATAATATCAACCTTATACCTCCAGCATTCATAAAACCACCACAACTCTACAAAAACCCAAATCTAGCAACCTAAACAACTAGAGATTCACATAGTTTCGGGATTACAATGTTAAAAAATTTATCTTAACATTAGTAAACTTCAAAATCATGTTTAAAACGAATCAATAACCCAGCAAAATAGATCCAAAATAAATCTCCATCAATTTCACCAATCAAACCTCAATTAAACCAAATTTCCACAATTAAAACATCAAAACCCATTAGACAAAAAATTTAAAGGATCAAGAACTTGGGAATTTCAGTAAAGAACCTTACATTAGAGGAGAAAAACACAACTCACCTCTAATGGATGCTTTTCCCGTCAATTGGATAGATTCTCATGTAAAAACAAGATTAAAACAATAAGGTTTTGATAGGAAAACAATAAGAAACCATTTGATAACAAAGGATTAAAGAAATCAAGAGTTTACCTTAAGATTTTGAAGAAGAAATGAGTGTTTGGCTTGAGAGAATTTGAGAGAAAGCTTTTGAGAGAAAAGAAGTTACGTCAAATTTGATTTAATGAAATAACTACCAATTAATTCCTCCAACCTTTTTAATTAAGAACCATTTAAAATAAGCCAATTAAGGGATAAAAGTGTGATATTACACTTTGGACAAATAGATCTTTAAAGATTCAAAATTTTGATCCTTTTACAAAGCAATCACTAAAAAAAGTTTTCAAAATTTACATTTTGGTCACTAAATCCAAAATGTTCGAATTCCAAATACCATTTTCCAAAATTGGTCTCACCAAAACCTTTTATATATTTAAAAAGGATTTTAGATATTTTATGTATTTTTATCACCTTCAGAAATATGTTTTCCCTGAACTCATCCCGAAACTAACCTGAATCTCTAATCTCGGTTCAACAGACCCTAAAACCATACCGAAACCTCTAGGCCCAAAACTGGGGCATTACAATTCTACCCCTCTTAGAAAATTTCATCCTCGAAATTTTACCTGGAAGAAAAAGGTGTGGAAATTGTTTCAACAAGTCCTCCTTGCTTTCCCACGTGGCCTCATCAACTCCTCGATGTCACCACAACACCTATACAAGTTCAATCGTCTTACCACGAAGAAGCTACTAGAATCAAGAATCTCAACAGGTTCCTCATCATATGAAAAATCTGTCACAACTCAATATCTTCCACTGGCATAACATGCGACGGGTCCGACCTATACCTCCGTAACATAGACAATTGAAACACATCATGAATTTTCTCCAACTCAAGAGGTAACCTCAAACGATATGCAACAGGACCAACACGCTCCACAACTTCATATGGTCCAATAAACCTTGGACCAATCTTACCCTTACGTTCAAATCTCATCACCTTCTTCCAAGGTGACACTTTCAAAAACATGCGATCACTAACCGCAAACTCAATCTCGCTACGCTTCAAATCCATGTAGGATTTCTAACGATCTGAGGTAGCTTTTAAACGACCACAAATAAGATTCACTTTCTTATTTGTGCTTTTCAACACATCAGGCAAGGAAACATGCTTTTCCTCAACCTCAGCCCAACACAAAGGCGTACGACGCCTTCTACCATACAAAGCCTCATACGGTGCCATTTGTGTACTAGCTTGGTAATTGTTTTTATACGTAAACTCCACCAAAGGCAATTGTTTCTCCCAGGTTTCTTGGAACTCAATGACACAACATCTAAACATATCTTCCAAAATCTAAATCACACGTTTAGATTGACCATCCGACTAAGAATGATACGAAGTGCTGAAATTCAACCGTGTACCTAAAGCTCGATGCAAACACTCATAAAAACTCGCTGAAAACCGCGAACCTCTATTCAAAACTATAGACTTGGGCACTCCATGCAAACGCACAATCTCAGCAATGTATAAATCTGCCAACTTATCTAAAGTATATGTTGTATGCACATGCACAAAATGTGCACACTTCGTAAATTGATCAACAATCACCGAAATTGAGTCTTTCTTAGTTGGCATTAATGACAACCCAAATACAAAATCAATGGTGATGCTCTCTCATTTCCATTCTGGTATCCTCAACAGTTGCAACAACCTGGAAGGAAACTGATGTTCAGCCTTAACACGCTGACACACCATGCACCTAGCGTTTCAAGCTTTTGAGAGAATTTGAGAGAAAGCTTTTGAGAGAAAAGAAGTTACGACAAATTTGTTTTAATGAAATAACCACCAATTAATTTTTCCAACCTTTTTTAATTAAAAATCATTTAAAATAAGCCAATTAAGGGATAAAAGTCTAATATTAGACTTTGGGCAAATAGCTCCTTAAAGATTCAAAATTCTGATCCTTTTACAAAACAATCACTACAAATAGTTTTCAAAGTTTACATTTTGGTCACTAAATCCAAAATGTCCAAATTCAAAATACCATTTTCCGAAATTGCTTTCACCAAAACCTTTTATATGTTTAAAAGGGATTTTAGATAATTTTTTCGTATTTTTATCACCTTCTGAAATAGGTTTTCCCTAAACTCATCCCGAAACTAACTTGAATCTCTAATCTCTGTCCAACGGACCGTAAAACCATACCAAAAGGGATTGTCAGTGGATCGACAACGTTATCATGTGTTGGTACTCTACATATTTTAACATCTCCTCGATCTATAATTTCTCGAATGAGATGGTAATGCCTGAGTATGTGTTTGGATTGTTGGACCGACAATGTTATCATCTGTTGGTACTCTACATATTTCCACATCTCCTCTTTTGATTCATCGCATGCTACAATATAATCAGCTTTTATTTTAGAATCAGCTATTGTATCTTTCTTTGAACCTTTCCAGCTCACAGCACCTCTTTTAAGGCAAAACACAAAACCCGATTGCAATCGTGAATCATCCTTATCGGTTTGAAAGCTGACATTAGTATAACCTTTTATACTTAGCTCTTCCTCACCTCCATATATAAGGAATATATTCTTAGTTCTTCTTAAGTACATAATGATGTTTTTAACTGCGACCCAATGACCTTCATTGGGATCTACATGATATCGACTTGTCATACTTAAAGTGTATGATTCATTTGAACGACTACATAGCATGACATGCATGTTAGATCCAATTCTTAAAGCATATAGAATCTTACTCATGCGCTCTCTTTCTTGAGGTGTTGAAAGACACATTTCCTTTGAGAGTGAAATTCCATGTCTCATAGGTAAAAACCCCCTTTTGGATTATTCCATACTAATCCTTTTAGTACTTCTTGTATGTATGTATTTTGACTCAGTCCTAGGAGTCGTCTTGATCTTCTCTATAAATCAGGAATCCTAATATATATGTTGACTCCTAGGATTCTTCCATACTAAATATTTTCAATACTTCTTGTATGTATGTATTTTCCCAACCAAGTTTTTACAGACTGCAAGCTAGGTATGTCATTTCCTATTATCATTATGTCATCAAGATACAATGCCAAGAATATGACAATGCTCCCACTATTTTTCTTGAAAACCCATGACTCATCTTCATTTTTGATAAAATCAAACTCTTTGATTGCATCATTAAAACGAAGATTCCAACTTCGAGAAGCTTGCTTCAATCCATAAATAGACCTCTGTAGCTTGCATATTTTTCGGCATCCTTTGGATCGACAAAACCTTCAGGTTGTGTCATGTACACATCCTCATCTAGTTTTCCATTAAGGAAAGCGGTTTTAACATCCATTTGCCATATCTCATAATCATAAAGTACAGCTATCGTAAGTAAGATCATGATGGATTTAAACATAGCAGCAGGTGAAAAGGTTTCATCATAGTCTATACCATGAATTTGAAGAAAACATGTTGCGTGTAGGGGTGTACTATAAATGATACGCAAATAGTGCAAGTATACACATCGAAAGAAGTAGTAAAGTGATGAGTGAGTATCGTCTCCATAAGGATTGCAAGTATTTCATGTAATACCCCAAATCCTAGCCTAGTAGAAAATATGAATTAAATTAGAAAGAAAAGTGTAAACATTGAACAATTAGGATTAAAACGTAAAGAATGAAAATTTTATAGCTAATAATCAAAGGTTAAATATTAATAATTAAAATACAATGTCATGCATGTAAATTTAAACTATGATTAGTGGCCTAACCAAGTGTCACCACCATCCAAAAAGGTATTGGGACACTCGGCCAAGGTAATACAAGACAACCACGTTGTCTCCGTCTTCCTCCTTACACAATTCAACTGAAACACACAAGAAATAGAGAGAGAAAAGAAATTGAGAGAAAGCTTGGATAATCAAAGAGGAATCGGGAAACTTAACTCACTATTTTTAAGATTTGAAGCTTGGTAGGATGATTTTAATACATGCGTGCTAAGGAGATGTTCATGTAAGTGCCTTTCTAGTATTCGAATGCTTGTTGATAGAAATTCTTGAATTAATTATTTGTATAAGCTTGAATCTGGAAAATTGATGGTTTCATAATGTGTTTGATCTTAAATCTGTGTTGGATTGAAGATTACATGAAATTAGATTGAAAATGAAATGGGAATTGAATGGACGAATAGCGCAAGTATGCTTAGATTTATTTTAGTGAGCTTGTCATGAAATCATTAAATTAGATAATGATTCGAATTTAATTAGAAAAATTCATGTAGGAAGAAGTTGTTAGAAATCATGTTTTCTTTTTGATTGAGGCTTTGGATGAATGAAAATGTGAATTTTTTGCTATAAAATTGATTGGAATCAAAATTGGTCACTTTAGAAGCTTATTGGTGAAATAGAACTGTTTTGGAATAAATGTGAAATTCCAGTATCAAAATGAACAAACTGGGGACTGGAAATGATACCTAAAAACAGGGGAATGATAATTTGATAGCTTGATAGATTGAAATTTGATATATTCTCACAATGGAATTGATAAATGGACTTATATGCTAAGAAAGTGAAAATTGGACTATTCTGGAATAATTGTTAAATTGAGGATTTAAATGAACTGATTAGAGACCAAAATAAACTTGAAAAAACAGGGAAAATAAGGGTCTAAAGGGATAAAATGAATTAATAAGGGTCCTAGGTGAATTAGCCCTTGAAAATGGACTAAAATTGTAATCTGGGCAGTTTCAAGACTGTAATTTGACCCGACTTCAATTGTAAAATTGTATTGATCTAGAAAAGCTAGAAATACGAGTCATGCTTGGTTGAATAGATAATTTAATTAGAGTTTGAAGGATGTAAATTAATTAAAAATCCAATGAATAGATTAAAAGATATGGACAAATTACTACAGGGTGTGCAAACTGCCAGAAACAGTTTAGTAATGTAGTGCAAGTGTGTTTGATTGTATGAGATATTGATGAATTGTTTCTAATGATGTTTCCATGATTTTGTGTAAGGGTTGTTAGACCAATAAATGGAGGATTTTGGTGAAGACAATAGAGTTGGACATCCAAAGGATAAACAAAAAGGGGCTTCTATTCAAGATTAAGCTTGGAGTGTTTGTGAGTGTAGCTATCAATAAGGTTAGGACTTAGGTCCTAACCAAGCTTGATCATGTTTATATTTTGTTTAGATGTTGCTATAAAATGGACTTAAACTATATTTGGTAAATAACTAAGGGAAGAATGATCTCTAAGCTATACTTGATGAATATATGATGTTAGGTGAGACCTTGTTTGATTACATGTTGCCATGATATGTTTAAAAGAATATACTTCTTGCCTTGAATGCATATATAGGCTTACTTGATGATTCATGACTAAATGATTGTATCTTGCGATAAAGAACTAAGGTTCACTAGCCTAAGGGCTTTTTGATCTTGTTACATGTCTAATGACATCTTGAATCCTTGCAAATGCCTTGATTCTTGTCTTGTATGATCACATGTATCTTGATTAATGAACACCAAACTAAATAATGCCTTAGTAGTTAGTGAGTCATAGGTAGGATGGCATGCCATAGAGTCTTGGGCTCATTTGTGTTGGGTGGACTACGGTCCAGGCTAAGGCCCTTATTTGGCGATAGTATGAGGGATGAGTGTTATGGTCTTTGGCGACAGTAGGAGAGTTGACCAGCACTACGACGCATCTTGTGGCGATAGTTTGGTTGGTGACTCGATTACCTAGACTTGACTATATACCAAGGCCTAAACTTGAATTTGATTGTATAATATTGTTATTGTAAAGTTTGCTATCACATGTAAATGAAATGAATCTAGAATCAATTACTTAAACTTGCATATGCCATGACATTTGATATGTGACATGTATCCATGATTTTAATGATGGCATATAATGTTGGCTTGAAAATTGATTTGTGATACGTATGTACTAGATCTTGAAATGCCATGCCTATGTGTGGAGTAAGTTACATGAAATGATACATTGCTCAATATGGCTTAGACCAATCAAATGTCTTATACATGCTTAGGTTTGATTTTCTTGAACCTAGCTAGGTTTCCTCATGAATAAGACACATTTAACATGGAAATGAACTTTCCTAGCTTAGGTTACTATCTCACTAAGTACTTAAATGTAATTATCATTCTTGTTTCCATTTTTCCCAATCTACAGGTTAGTGGATTGAAAGTTTTTTTGAGTTGAAGCAAGGCAAGACAAGCTCAAGCATCAAGTATGAATCATGTTCTTTTGTAAGCTCCTAGTTGGTGGCCTTAGTCATGAATATAGTCTAATGATCATACATTTTGATTCCTTGAAGGACTATGTATATATTTGATGTGATATGGTGATGTATAACTTGTTAATGTGGCTTGGTTGATAGCCCAGTTAATCTAGGTGTTATGTTATGTTATGAGTATGGATGTGTATATGGTGTGATATAATGTTTTGAAAGCATGAATAATGTGATATTGTTGCCATGAATTAGGTTGACATGAATGTGCAATTGATCCATGGAATCAGGCTATGTATATGTATTTGATATCTTGATTACTAAGTATGCTTATTCGAATGGTTATGAATTAATTGGACTTGGTTCATGTATGGATGTTTACACTCTTGTTTGGTTCATGTTGCTTAAGATGTTTAATGATCATATGTTATAGCAAAGATGTCTAATGTTTATATGTTATAGCAAAGATGTTTCATGATTATATGATATGGTAAAGGTGTCTAATGGTCGTATGTTATAGCAAAGATGTTTCATGATTATATGTTATGACAAAGATGTCTAATGAATATATGTTATAGCTTGATTCCAATATGATTCATGATGATTGTTTGATTAGAAGTCTAACTTACCTATTAGAGGTAAGTTAGGTGAATGTTTTTGTTGGTTCATGTTTTTCCTTGCTTGAGTAATGCTTCTTAGCCGGTTTAAAACTAAACCGGGTATGGGGTGTTACATTTCAAGTCAAGTTCAAGCACACAAAACACAAAGTGAATATAAATGCAAGAGCGAGCAGGGACAGGTGAAGAAATCTCGTAGAAAACAACTGTAATAAAAACTGGAGCTATACGATGAGACTTCAAACATCCTAAGACGTGTGGAAATTCTCAAATGGGATGACAGGCAGGGTTTATCAAGGATTCCTATGCATAGTTCTCATGAATGCCTAACACTTTCCAGCTTATACTATGCTCGACAGAGTTTACTTAGGTGTTTCTAAACTATCTCTAGCAAGAAACTTGACAGCCAGAAAGCTATGGCAATACCTCTCAGCGTGAACCCTAGCAAGATACTTATTGACGAAGTTCTACTCCTTTTAGTCGTTAAAACTCTATCCTTATCTCTAAGGTGAGTTAAGGTTTTGCCTCTCAGCATCAAACCCCATTATCCATGTCTATCTAAGCTTCACTCTCTCGAATATGAAGCTATCAAACACTTAATTAAAGGCTAACTCTCAAAAGCTCTTACAAACCTAAGGCAATAAAATTGTGAACAAAGCATGCATGAAACTGGAAAAATGCTAAAGCATCCATTAAAACTAAAACATAATCATCCACAAATAAACACAAGCCACATAAAGTTAGTTCATTGCTGCGCAAATATCACCAATATTATTTTTTAACACAACCCATTCTAGAAAATATGTAAAAGCAAAGAGCAACTAAGAGTAAAGAAAACTCCCAAGTTATCGTGGACTGTCATGAACCACCCTAAAGCTTACTGCTTCTCTCAAAGGCCAACAAGATCAACCCTTTGGAGCTCCAATAATGGAGGATGCAATGAAGGAGGAGGAGAAGAAGAAGAAGAGTGGCCGCCTCTTCCTCTCTCTCTTTCTTATCTCCTAAACACCTTTTTCCAGCCATTTCTTTAATGTGGGTGTCTTGTCCTTTATATAGTGGGGGCTCCTAGGGTTTTGTGCCCTTAATTCAAAAAGAATATTCCCTTCACATGTGGGCTCACAGTTGGCTGATAGGTTCACATATGGGGCTGCAAAATATCCTCAGCTCTTTGTCCTCTAGCGCGCCCAAAATGTCATCCAAAATGCCGTAGCATTTTTCCTTTGCCCATAGGGGTGGCAATTTAACCCAGACCCTACGGTTCCCGATCCGATAGGGGCAGGTTTTTTCTTTTAAAGTTCGGGTTCGGGTCGGGTCAAGTCGAGTTTTAAAGAATGCATAGTCTGGGTCGGGGCGGGGTCAAGTTTAGGATGAAAATTCCCCGATCCGACCCGACCCGCAATATATAGATTAAATTTAGATATATTTACAAAAATGCCACTAATATGTATATATATATAATTTAGGGTTTCCCCTTTTCTTCCATATTTATTCACGGCAGAGCCACTCTTGAAATATGGAGATTTCTCCATCCTTTTAGTTCTGAATCTTTTCAATTTATTACTAAATCTTTTCATTTTGTTTTGTAATTTGTTCTTCCGTTCTTATTATCTCATCCCATGTCTTTGATCATTTTTGTTTTATATTAGACTTTGGTTCATTTCGCCAGTTTTCAAGAGATTTCTTCAAAATCTCCATATTTAATATTGGGTAAGAAACGATATTATGTATAAAATTTCAAATTTTTTAATATATTTTTTTAGTTTCGTATTTTCCATGTTTTCATTACTCCTTTTATTTTCTTCATTTTCCATTTTAGATTTGCTTGTTTTCATTAATCCCTTTATATTTTCATTTTCTATTGTAGATTTGCATGTTTGAATGTAATTCATTCTTTTTTCACTAGATATTCTATTTTAGGTTTCCATTTCAACAATTGTAAAAGATTTTTGTTTTATTTGAATATAATACTATTGTTGGAAGATTTATTTTCTCGTCATCCAATCTGTTAAATTTTCTGGGTTATGTGTTTTGAAGAAGTTCGGTTGGGTGAGAGATTCTAAAGGAAAAGGTGAAATTATTTTTATTCGGGTTGAATCGGGGCGGGGCGGGTTATTGCTTTAAAAGTCGGGACGGGGTCAGGGTGGGTGAAACACTTTCAAAAACTGGGTCGGGTGAAAGTTTATAATTTTTGGGTCGGGCCGGGGCGGTCAAAAATCTGCCCTGCCCCGTTGCCATCCCTATTTGCCATGCTATCTTGTACATCACCACACCCAAACAAACCTTTCCCAAGAAGCACTGATTTCAGAATAAATAAAAACAACCAATCAAACACCACCTAATGCAATTATACGAGCTAAATGCAACTATATGCAATGAAATGGGCTTGAAACTAAACAATAACTTGAGTAAAAAGGCATAAAATGTATACTTTTTACAAGGTTATCACACCCCCAAACTTAAGCTATTGCTTGTCCTCAAGCAATGAGTAGATATGAACAAAGAAAATGCTATGGAAAAGTTTAGATCAAGACAATGCTATGGCAAAATTTCAATCCTTGGAAAAATATAGGCTTCAACATGCTAGACAAATTTGAAATTTTAAGAACTTTCCTTTAAGACAAGATTCTTTTCATGTGTGTGTGTAATTTCATCCAATCTATGCTTAACAAGGTTAGAAAATTTCTAGCTAAGTTCTCTATTATACCCTAGTATGCATTGGTCAATTTAAGCACATTTTTACTCCCATAATTCTAACCTTTTTTTCCCATTTTTTGGTACTGATACGAGGGTTGCCAGCTCATCACACCTACCGTCCTTAACTCTAGATAAGTGTGGAGCAAACATCTCACCCCCCCCCCCATCTAGTAGGCCGAGTAATCCCGTGAAAACTTTCATTCACTTATATGTTGTTTTCGCCATTTATTTAAACACAGTATCCATGCAAAACAATGCACAGAGGAGTGTCCCTCTATAGCTATGTCGTAACATTTATTTATTTTTTTCAACACATGCTATAAACAAAAAGGGAGTTCAAACAAGCCTTTCATACTTTCATTTATCATTCAAGCTCATTAATATCATCCATACTAGGGCATGCAAGAGTTCTTCACAAAAAATTATCTAATCGTTCTTAAGCATAAAGAGCATGCAATCGCGTAATTGTTTAATCACAAAGCATCAAGCCCTAAAGTCAATTCTACTAATCTCAACAGTCATGTGTAGTCATTCAATCTATAGCCATAAAAATTAAATGCTCATTATCAGACATCCTCAATTTATTCGCAAAACTATCTTTGATCTAAACAATATGCCATAGAAAAAAATTGTTCCTAACTACAAAATGCAAATGCTTAACTATGGGCACTAACACCCCCAAACTTGAAAGATACAGTGTCCTCAATGCATGAAAATTAACTAAAACTAAACTAAATGCAATGCAAGGTACCTTGACTAACTCTACTTTGATGGTGGTGGGGTTTTCTTGTGCGCCATATGCTTGACGCGCCTCTTCTTTAGTGCTAGGGTGTTGTAATTTGTTGTGGCATTGTTGTAGGAGGGACATCATCATTCATCTCATCGTTTGTACCAGCAACAAATGGTCTTCTTCCTTGCGAGGTTTTGTATCCATGGGGGCTTTACCCCTGTCCACATGTTTGGGATTCTGTTTTGCTAAAAAAACTAATGTTAAAATTAAACAATAAAGAGATAAAGCAAAGAAAAACAAACAAACATACAAAACCAAACCAAACAAAACTGCTATAGCATAATTTAGAGAGGGTTGAAAGGGTGCAAACTCTCAAACATCCTAAATTGATGTGGCGATTTTTGTCACGTTCGATTGGAGCACCAGTTTATACCAAAATGCCCTACACATATTACAGTTCCACCTTCAATATATTTTGCGTGGGCATTTCATATCTTTCATATATGTTCACCATCTCTTGGCATCTATCGCAAGATTTATAGAAATCTTGGGTATCCTTGAAGAGAGTAGGCCAATAGAACTCATATTGTAGGACCTTTGTGGCAATCTTCTCTCCTCCAAAATGCTTTCCACATGAAGCTGAATAGCAGTGGAATAGGATCTCTTTTTTCTCTTCTTACGGGATGCATTTTCTAATCATTTGGTCATTACATTCTTTGAAGAGATAGGGTTCATCCTAATGACAGTAAGGAACATCGTGCATGAACTTGTTCTTTCCCTCGCTATTCAAATCAAGAGGAAAATATCACTAACCAGAAAATTGACAATGTCAGCATACCACGGAATTGCCGCAGCAAATAATAATTTCTCATCAGGGAATTCTTCCTTAATCTCTATTTCATTCCTTATTTCTTTCATAATTTCTAGCCTAGAAAGATGACCAACTACTTGGTTTTCAATGCCTTTCAAATCAGTAATGGTCCAACCTAAAGCCTTTTTATGTTGAGCTAAAATATGAATCAAATTACTCTCTTGCTCATGCTTAAGATTACCAGCATCAATTATAGGCAAAGTCTCATTGGAACCCAAATAAGCATGCTTAAGGTGTGAAGGTAAGGGCTTTAGTTCTAGAGTGGGTGGGTGCTCAAATGAGGGTTTAGTGACTTCAATATCACTTGGTAGACTTCCTTGTGGGTGTGCATGTAATGCTTGAGCAATTTGACCCACTTGAGTTTCCAAAGCTCTCAAAAACGAACTATGACTTTGTAGCAATACTCCTTGTCTCTTGATAGATGCAGTATGATCTTGAAATAAAGCCTTCATAGTCGTCATAAAGTCTTGGAAAGTAGCTTCCAAAGAGTTGGTGTTCGATGAAGATGTTAACCCCTTGTTAGTATTTTGTCACGGTATATTTTGTTCAAAACCTGGGGGTGCAGTAAGATTTTGTTGTCGATCTGAGCTACCAGTATTGTTATGTCCTCGATTCCCCCAAGAAAGATTAGGATTTTGACACCATCCTAGGTTATAAGTGTTCGAATATGGGTTGTGGTTGATCATATTGAAGTTCCCCGCGTAGTTGGTAGACTTATGGTTTTCGAGGCACTCGCTCACATGATGACTTCCAGCACAACGAACAAAAGTAGTTGCTACCAAGTATACATTTCATGCCTTTTTACTTAGGTTATTGTTTAATTTCAAGCCCATTTCATTGCATATAGTTGCATTTAGCTCATATAATTGCATTTGGTGGTGTTTGATTGGTTGTTTTTATTTAATTGCGAAATCGATGCTGCTTGGGAAAGGTTTGTTTGGGTGTGGTGATGTGCAGGATTGTTATGAAGTAGTGCATGGAAAAGGAAAAATGCCACGACATTTTGGACGACATTTTTGGGCACGCTAGAGGACAAAGAGCTGAGGATATTTTGCAGCCCCACACGTGAACCTATCAATCAGCTGTGAGCCCACATGTGAAGGGAATATTCCCTTGGAATTAAGGGCACAAAACTCTAGGAGCCCCCACTATATAAAGGACAAGAGACCCACATTAAAGAAAGGGCTGGAAAAATGTGTTTAATAGATAAGAAAGAGAGAGAGAGAGGAAGAGCCATCCACTTTTCTTCTTCTTCTTCTTCTTCTCATTCATTGCGTCCTCCATTGTTGGAGCTCCAAAGGGTTGATCTTGCTGACCTTTGAGAGAAGCAACAAGCTTAGGGTGGTTCACAACAGTCCACGACGGTTTGGTAGTTTTCTTTACTCTTAGTTGCACTTTGCTTTTACATATTTTTCTAGAATGGGTTGTGTTAAACAAATGATTTTGGATGATATTTTCCCAGCCATGAACTAACTTTAAGTGACTTGGGTTTATTTGTGGATGATTATGTTTTAGTTTTAATGGATGTTTTAGCATTTTCCAGTTTCATGCATGCTTTGTTCATTGTTTTATTGCCTTAGGTTTGTAAGAGCTTTCGAGAGTTAGCCTTTACTTAAGTGTTTGATAGCTTAATATTCGAGAGAGTTAAGCTTAGATATACGTGGACAATGGGGTTTGATGCTGAGAGGCAAAACCCTAACCTTAGAGATAATGATAGAGTTTCAACGATTAAAAGGACTAGAACTTCATCGATAAGTAGCTTGCTAGGGTTCACGCTGATAGGTATTTCCATAGCATTCTAGTCATCAGGTTTCTTGCTAGAGATAGTTTAGAAACACCAAAGTAAATTTTATCGAGCATATTATAAGCTGGAAAGTGTTAGGCATTCATGAGAACTATGCATAGGAATCCTTGATAAACCCTGCCTGTCATCCCATTTGAGAGTTTCCACACGTCTGAGGATGTTTGAAGTCTTATCGTATAGTTTTAGTTTTTATTACAGTTGTTTGTTAAGATATTTCTTCACATGTCCCTGCCTGCTATTGCATTTAAATTCACTTTGTGTTTTGTGTGCTTGAACTTGACTTGAAATACCTCCAATCCCCATAGAGTCGATACTCACTCATCACTTTACTACTTGTTTTGATGTGTATAATTGCACTATTTGTGTATCATTTATAGTACACCCCTACTCGCAACAAGTTTTTGGTGCTGTTGCCGGGAATTGGCAATTGGTTATTTTAAGTTTAGTTTGTGCACCATTTTATTTCTTCTTTTTGTTTAGACTAGCTGTTTTTGTTTATCTTTTTCAAGTGTTGTGTTGTTGCATGACCCGAGGAAGACTTGGGGAACCATTATTCCCTTTTGAACTTGAGATCGAAAGTTTATTTCGTCAAAGAAGACATGTTCCAAGAACCATGTACGGAGTTTAAAATCCAGTTGAAGACCTTGCAGATCGAAATGCTGCAACAATTTATAGTGATGGAGTTGTAGCTCGACCAAGACCTATTAGAGATTATTTTGCACCCATCTTGGATGATCTCAACCCTGGGATTGTAGCTCCCAAGTTTCAGGTAGCCCAATTCAAGCTCAAATTGGTGATGTTCAACATGTTGAACTCTATTGGACAGTTTGGTGGTGCGCTTCATAAAGATGCAAGGCAACATATACGTGTTTTTCTAGAGGTGTGTGACTCTTTTTGACAACATGGTGTGCATGAGGATGTGCTAAAATTAAAGTTATTCACATACTCATTGAGAGATCAAGCAAGGGCATGGCTTAGTGGAGTACCTTCTGGCTCGATGAAATCATGGATAGACATATGCAAGAGATTTTTACTGTGGTATAATCCACCCAATATGAACACTCAGCTAAGGAATGACATTGCTTCCTTTCGCCTAGTTGATGACGAGTCGATGTACGAGTGTTGGGATAGATACAAGGGATTGGTTCGCAAATGCACAAACCATGGTTTTCAAGACTGGACGCAAGTTGTGATGTTCTACAATGGTGTTAATGCTCCCACAAGGATGATGCTAGATGCTTTAGCAAATGGAACTTTGTTGGACAAGTCACCTAAAGAAGCATTTGATATCCTTGATAGGATAGCAAACAATGACTACCAATTTCCCACTTCAAGACTTGAAATAGGGAGGAAGACCCATGGGATACTTGAACTTGATGCTAATGATTCCATCTCAGCTCAATTGTCGGCCATTACAAATATGTTGAAGAATCTCCAACGTCCAAATGAGGTGAAAGAAGTTTACAAGGTTATCAAAACCATTAGTGACTTATTGCACTTTTGTATGTTTGTTTATTACCATCCATGTCTGTTTTCTTTTGAAAACCATTTGCACCCTATAGGCATAATCCCTAGAGGTGGGTCAACCAAGGTCCAAACTTGGTTTTCTGACATGGAATCCATCTCAAATTTCATGGCCTCTAGCCATCTCTCAGAGTCTTGGCATGTCACTGCTTTTTTATAAGTCCTAGGCTCATCTTGATCAATGAAGAGAACATCACCATGCAATGTGACAAGAAATCTATATTTCTCAGGCGTGTTGCGTTCTCTCAAGGATCTTCGCAATGGTTGTGTTTCCAAAGCAATTGAATGTTCCTCAACAAATTGTGGAACTTTTTGTTGTTTAATCTCTGGTTCAAAGATTTGTGGTTGATCTTGAATATCATTGAGTTTAATATTTCTCCCACTTCCTTTTCTGAAAACAAATTCCATTTCTAAGAAGATTCATGTTTGAGCAACAAACACTCCGTTCTCGGTAGGATTGAAGAAATAATATCCTTTAGTTTCTTTAGGATAACCTACAAAATTACATTCATGAAATTTTGGTTCGAGCTTTGTAGACATTTGATGTTTAACATAAGCTTCGTATCCTCAAATTTTCATAAAAGACATACTAGGATGTTTCCAATTCATATCTCGTGTGGTGTCTTTTGAACTGATTTAGATGGAACACGATTTAGTGTTAAAGCATATGTTTCTAGCACATGTCCCCAAAAAGAAACTGAAAGATCAACGTGACTCATCATTGATCAAACCAAGTCCAATAGTGTTATATTTCTTCTTTTAGAAACCCAATTCCATTGTGGAGTACCAACAGGTGTAAGTTGTGAGACAATCCCACATTCCTTAATAAGGTCACCAAACTCTAAACTTAAGCATTCTCCTCCTCGATCTGATCGAAGAGTCTTAATGTTTTTTTCTTAGTTAGTTTTGTACTTCAGTTTTGAATTCCTTAAACTTTTTAAGGGCTTCATATTTATGATGTTTTAGGTAAATGTACTCATATCTACTGAAGTCATCTATGAAAGTAATGAAGTATTGAAACCATCTTCTGGCTTTTGTGTTCATTGGTCGACATACATCACTATGTATTAATCACAATAAATCAGTCGCTCGCTCACTTTTACCATTAAAAGGAGCTTTGGTCATATTTCCCAATAAGCAAGGCTCACATACATCAAATTGTTCGAAAACAAATGAATCCAAAAATCCATCTTTATGAAGTTTTGAAATGCGTTTTTTCAGTTATGTGACCCTAGCGACAATGCTAAATATAACTTTGATTAGAATCATTTGTTTTTGATATTTTCGTATTTATGTTGTAAATAGAATTCTCTTGATCCAAAACATAGAGGCCGTTTATTAATTGTGTCACACCATAGAAAACATTATCGAGATAAAAGAACAACAATTATTCTTAATAATTATCTCAAAACCAATCTTGTCTAAATAAGAAATTAAAATGATATCTTTAGTCAAACTAGGCACAAAATAACAATCCTTTAAACATAAATGAAGTCCACTAGGCAACGATAAAGTATGTGTTCTTATAGCTAATGCAGCAACTCTTGCTCCATTACCAACTCGTAGGTCCACATTTTCTTTTCTCAGATTTCTACTCTTCTGTAGTCCTTATACAAATGTACAAATATGAGAACAACAACCGACATCCAATACCTAAGAAGTAGGCATTGATAATTTAATATCAATAACATAAATATCTGAGGCGTACGATCCGCTTTCATTTGCCTTCTTGACTTTCTCAAGATAAATGGGGCAGTCTTTTTTCCCATTACATGTCTTATTACAATAAAAACTTTTTTCTTTCAATGACATGTCAAGGAAGTTCACATCGTTCAACTTGTCCTTCTCAAGGACCGATCGCAATGATAACGAATTTGTATTTGCCATAATAAGTCTACAACAATAAAATATGATTTTTTAGTACGTTTACCAGGTTTGATTATAAAAGAACTTTATACTCCCACTACTTTTATTAAAATTAATAACCCTTAAATATTCATATTGAAAATACTTTATATAAAGTTTTTCTTGTGGGTAAGGATCCAAAATTCACATTCTCTTAAGTCAACTTTGGCTTTTCTCTTAAGATTATGAATTATCTAGGTAAGCAACATTTGCTAATTACATCTCATGTAACTCCTTCATATGGTGAACAACTTTTGTTCATAATCATCTTATGATTATCCAAATAACTAGCCTTTAAGTTTCTAATCCTATTAGAGTAACCTAGTTAAGTCTTTAACCAATATTAAAACCAACGAATATCACTTGCTTATTCTTCGCGATTGCCCAATATAGATACAAGTACATCGCTTAAGAAGAACCTACATTGTATCAATCTAGACTTTAACGAGGGTTAACATTAGGAAGCAATAAAAGACTTAATATTTTATTGAGGGGTTTTGTGAATATTATCTCACCATTTAACATTTGATATTATCAATTTACTAGCATGCATCTCATACATTCATTTTATCACATACATGAAAAACAGTAAATATGAATGCAATAGTTATAGCCCATATCCTAAGGTGGCCCGTCCCAAGCCAATGGGAGAACCAAATTATTCTAAGGATAAAAACATTTCTCAAGCATCTTTCTGTTGGCCCACACTTCTGTTCCTCTGGTCCATGCTTCTTCGTATATATTACAATTTCATAAACTAATTTTACATACGAAGGAGTAAGATGAGAAGAGAATTACAATAAAAGTAGAGAAAGGCATGTCACGCAGGCTGTAATTATAAAACATTATACATAAAACTAAATTGGCTATTGGGTTATAACCATGCATTCCAAACATCGTGCATATCAAACATAATAACGACGCGGTTTGTTATTAAGGTCTTACCAGATTGTTCCTACGCAAGGCCTTGCGGGGTTTAAAGGGGGCAGAGCCTCTTTGCGGGGTTTCGGTGACCACGCAGCTGCCGGCAAGGGTGCCGCTACCCAATCAGCGGTGGGAATTTTTTTAAAGATTAGCATCTTAATTGCTATGTAAAAACCTCACAATTTGATAACTTCTATCAACATTATCGTGTTTTTCAAGATTTTAAAATCCTTTTTTACTGAAACAACTCTTGTTACTTTCCCGCATGAAATCTATAGACTAACCATTAGTCTAATATATAACTATAACCCGCTTATATTAACACTTAACATATAAAACCCTAAAACTCTCCATATTGAATATGTTAACAGTTAACATATACTATTTCAAACCCTATCAACAAAGATCCTGATGATTAACTCTTAATTACCGATCTTAGGAATATATTTTAACTAGATTAACAGATTAACCATGATTGAATTGATTTGCTCATACAAATATCATATATTCGCTAAAAACGTGAAAAAATAACATGTATCTCATACAATTACATCACCCAAGTAATTAAAACACGAATCTGTATCGTACAAGTGGCTCTGATATCACTGTTGGGTCAAGTCGGTACACCTCATGGCGCAACAAAAAAAATTATTCGATGATCACCACCAGAGATCCATGTACGAGGAACGAATCGTGGTGAAAAATTACCTAAATATGGAATTCTGAATTTGGAGAAGATTGATATCTAAACACGATTCCACGATATTGATTCCTAAGCTGCAACAATAACACTCCAACCTCTACGTAGTTCAATCTGTTGAAACGAGCATATAAAACTCTCTAAACTATTTAAAGGGTTTTTTCAAAAGCATCAATGATTGCTAGATCTCTCATGCTTTATATAGCCTTTGAAATCCTAATTCAACTCATATTAAGATTTCAGTATATATATATAATCCTAATTTAACTTTAATTAGAATTTCAATATATATATATATATATATATATATATTAAATATATATAATCTCAATTCAACTTTAATTAGGATTTCAATATATATATATAATATTTATATATTAAAAGAGTCATAATTACAATAATTATTTTCTTTTAATATTTATCTAATAGTTAAATTATATATATATCGAATATATATTAATTTAACTAAATTTGTGTACAAAACATTTGTACATATATACTTCGTTTAATATATGCTCATTTCAACCGTGGGTGTGACCATGTAGGTTCATGTAACATTAGTAGTAAATATTAGAAAATTTCTAATCGTGTTCCATATTCCAGTGTTTGGTTGGAATATTATATACGTGGGACTCATTTATGAGCGAGATCGTTGCCCCAGGGATATGTGAGTCGGTGGTAGATGAAGATCTTATCTACTTCAAGCCTTATGAATCAGTTAGGTTGGAGTATGAGGAGTAGCTATTAGTTAGTGACTGTAGAAGTCTTATGTAGGTCAAAAGTCGATGTAAGAGATCCTATATATATGTTAGTTGGCATTACAAACAATGAGTGACATCTAGCAATATGTCATTGTCACCTAAGTTACAAGAAATCATGAATCAACATAACCTTTTCGTGATTAACTCTTTTTCATGTATTACATCCTTTTTGTTGAGTGGATCAATGGATTGATCAAAGCCAAGAGGGGGTGAATTGGGCTTTTAAAAATTGTTGGAGAAAGTATAATAGCTAAAAATGAAGAAAAAGGAATTTTAGAGTGGTTCAAGTTCCAAATGAACTCTACATCCACTACCTTAGCTACCACTAAGGATTTCCCAACAATCCACTAATTGTTCTTCCCCTTTTCAAGGCTTAGGAGGTAACCTTTACAATACCGGTCAAATTTTGACCCAAAATTTGACCAAACCCTCACAAGAGTACAAAGAAAAAATTTAGGCAAGAAAGATATCTCTCGATACAAGATTGCCCCTATAAATACAATCATTCAACCCAAATTTGAATACAAGATCATAATTGAACACAACACAATTTGGGATTTTACAAAAGATAAGAAATTAGGCACTTTGAGCTTGGATTTTTGTAAGGATGTTTCTTTTGGATGCAATAGTTTTTGCTAATCTTCAAAAGGCTTAATTTTATATCTTCTTCATTAATTCTAGCCGTTTGGGTGGTTAGGGTATTGAATATAGCCGTTGGGACCCTCTCTTTCAACCATTAATGCACTTCTGCGGCTTACTATATCGGTATGCGGGGACCCGTATCGATACATGTCTCAAAACAGAAAGAGTCGTTGCACAATTACAAGAGGGGCGTATCGATACGCGCGTAAGCGTATTGGTACAGGACATGGACCGTTTTGATACGGGAGAACACCGTATCGATGCAATTATTTCCACAGAGCTCACTGGAAGTTTCCGTATCGATACGGCAAAGGGCGTATCGGTACGGGACAACCATCACTTTAAAAATCGGTTACCTAACAACTGACACCAACGGTCAAATTCATTAAAGGCTTTCGAATTTTAAAATTCCATTAAAACTTTATCGATACGGGTGACGCCGTATCGGTACGCCATTCAAACTCCTTCAGTTTTACAGAGAGATCGTATCGATACAGATTCAATCTGTTTTGATACGTTGTTTCGATACGGTGAGGGGCGTATCGAAACGCGTTTCTCCAGTAGCCAAATTTGTAAGAAAGGTATCGATACTGCTGGAAGCGTATCGATACGCCTGGACGTTTTTCAATAGTTTGGCCTTGGAACAGTTAGAAAATATTTTGGAGTTTGAGTTTTTCAAACTAGATTAAAGCCTTGTTGATTTGTGATCTTTTGAGAGACTTAAAAATCTTTTTCAAGTTTTCAATTTTATCCTTAAAACACTTTGTTATATCAAAATCAAACATAGGTTTTACAACCTCCCCCTTTTTGATATAACAAAACCAAAACTTGAAATTTTTGAGACTTTTGAAAAACTTTGCAAAATAACTCCCCCTTAATATTAGCTAGGTAAAATTTAAGTTAAAAATAAAAATTTTAAGTGTGAGCTTGTTCCCTCTCCCCCTTTTTGTTAGATCAAAAAAAAGAGACATAGATAAACATAAAAAAGGCATAAATATTAACCAAGCAACATATTATAGATAAACATTAAGTTCAAATTAAGGAAACATCAAAATAAAATCTAAATAGCAATAATCAAAGCATAGGTTTTAGAATGCAAACTTAGTCCTAAAAGCATAATTCAAAGTGCATAAATAAAAATCATAAATGACATGAATGATATGCAAAGATGATCTACTACTCTTCTCCATCGCCATCTTCATCATCTTCATTGTCCTCGTCATGTGCATCATCATTCCTCTAAGATTGACGCCACTCGTCATGAAAAGCGATAAGAGATATGTTCATCGAGTTATGACCGCCTTCAAGAGAAGTGAGACGTGTCTCCACATTCTTCACATGATCTTCAAGGCTTGTAAAGCGTGTGTCAATAGCGGCAAACCCCGAATTCATCGCTTGATCCATGGAAGCAATTCTCGTGCGCAAGCCCGTGAATTGTTCGTTGAGAAAGGTCATAAGGGCATCCATGGAAGGTGGAGGAGGAGCTTGAGCGACTTGAGGATTGGCAATTTCTTCCGGAATCGCTTCGCTAGGGAGCTCGGAGAGACGAAGTCAACTACCATTGAAGTACATGAACTTCCCCCTTGAAAGTGATCTTTCATCAATGGGATCGGTGAGTGGTGTCGGGTAGTCGTGAGAACAATATATCTCCTTTTGGGTGAAGAAATAACTCAAAGTCGTGCCATATGTGAAGGAAGTGACAAGAGTAGTGTGGCGATTTGCACGAGATAGACACTCTCCGCAAACATAATCCGAGCAAGATTTGGTTGTTGTCTTTGACGGAAGCACCGAATCCAAAAATCGTCAACTTGGCGGATAGTTGAATACTTTCCTCCCGAAGGCCCAAACCACCAAGAAACCATCAAGTGTAGGATTCAATCTTGAGCATTAAGAGCGGTCACGGAACCTCTCAAGACATGGCCAAGAGAATTCTCATCATCAAGACCCTCATCTTCTAACTTAAAGACATCACAAATAGATTGAACATCGACGGTGATCTTTTTACCCATAAGATAAGAGTTAACGGCCGTAACAACACCCGCTTGATTTGCAACACACTTGGCATTAGCATAGAAAATCAAAACCAAATACGATAGAAAAAGCCAGGAATTTGAATAAAATCCATAAATGTCCATTCTTGGAGCAAAGGTAAGTAAACAAATTTGAAGCGCTCTGAGTTGAGAAAAGGAACGAAAACTACCCTCTCCGGATGGATTTAATAGTTTTGAAATTGTCGAAAATAGGTGAGATCTCTGGTGGTCTTAAAGCACTTTTGATAGGTAAGAGTGAGGTTCGGGCAATTACCATCTCCGGCATTGGAACCTTCACCGACTTCGCTAGTACGCACTCTCTTTTTGGGTGCCATTGTCTAAAGAAATAGATCAAAAACATTGTGTATGCATTATTTTTCTCATTCAACCCATTGAAAATCAATGATCAAGGTTAAAAATATTTTGAAAGACAAAAGAAAAGCAAGAAGTTGGTAAAAGTTTGTTTTTGAGATAACAAAACAAAACAAGGAAAATTTGAAACGAAAATCAAATCAAATAAAAATATAAAAGGTATTTATACCTTGATATTGATAGAGAGGAATGGGGGAAGAACTTTGCACCAAATTGATGAAAAGCTTGGCTTGATGTTGAAAACCCTCAAGAGATTTTGAGTTGTATGGTGAAAATACGAGGGATTAAGAGGCTTTTTATAGAGTAAAAATGGCTAGGGTTTTGAAATTGCAATTTTGGTAAAAGTGAAAATCTATAAATGTCATTAATAAGCAGTCTGCGCAATCAAGTATCGATACGCCTGAGGGTGTATCGATACGGGGGTAAACTGGTAATTCCCTAGAAACTTGAGTCAGAGGTCCGTATCGAAACGGATGTTATCCGAATCGAAACGCTTTTAGCTCGTATCGATACACCCGTTTTAGACAAAATACAGTCTGGTAACCTAATACAGAACGAGTATCGATACACAGAAGGCCGTATCGATACCATATGCCCAGAAATGCATTTTTGGCTTTAAGAACAACCAAAGGCTCGACTTTAACACCTCCTAAATGAATGCAATTGATGAATGGGCAGTTTTAAGCATATTTTAACAGAAGCATACTCCCCCTAGCTCTAAGCATGGATACATTCAAGATCAACAACACATAAACATGCAATTTCACAAAATCAAGCAATTTTAACCTCAAAAAGAGTCCTAAAGGGTCAAGGTAGGCTAGTTAGACCTAACTCTCTCCTAAGGGACCAAAAACGCTTTTTGTCTAGAGGTTTGGTAAAAATGTCCGCTTGTTGGTTCAAGGTGTCAAGGTACTCTATAACAACATCTTCATTAAGGACATGATCTCTAATGAAATGATGCCTTATTTCTATATGTTTGGTTCTAGAGTGTTGGATGGGATTTTTGGTTAAGCATATGGCACTAGTGTTGTCACACTTAAGGGTATGGTTTCAACTTTAATTCCAAAATCTAAGAGTTGTTGCTTCATCCAAAGGACTTGAGCACAACAACTCCCTCAGGATATGTACTCGGCTTCGGTGGTAGATAGAGCTACACTATTTTGTTTCTTAGAGAACCAAGATAAGAGCATACTACCTAGGAATTAACATGTTCCCGAAGTACTCTTCCTATCGATTTTACACCCCTCATAATTCGCATCCGAATAAGCATGAAGGTTGAAGGTTGAGTCTCTAGGGTACCAAAGACCTAGATAAGGGGTATCTCTAATGTACCTAAAGATTCTCTTAACGGCTATAAGATGAGACTCTCTAGGACTAGCTTGAAACCTAGCACACAAGCAAATACTAAACAATATATATGGTCTACTTGCGGTAAGGTAAAGCAAAGATCCAATCATAGAGCGATAAAGCTTAGAGTCAACACACTTACCTACTTCATCTTTGTCAAGCTTTGTAGATGATCTCATTGGTGTAGCTTGAGGCTTTGCTTGCTCCAAGCCAAACTTCTTGAGCATATCTTTCATGTACTTTGCTTGATTGATAAAGGTGACATCCTTCTTTTGTTTGATTTGGAGTCCCAAGAAGAATGAGAGCTCCCCCATCATGCTCATCTCGAATTCACCTTGCATTAACTTAGCAAACTCCTTGCAATGACACTCATTAGTAGATCCAAAAATAATATCATCAACATATATTTGTACTACTAAGATGTCATTTTTATATCTTTTATGAAAAGTGTAGTGTCCACCTTACCTTTTTCAAAACCTTTTTCAATCTAAAAGTTTGAAAGTCTTTCATACCAAGCTCTAGGAGCTTGTTTTAAACCATAAAGTGCTTTGGTTAGTTTGGAAACATGATTTGGAAATTTTAAATCTTCAAAACCCAGTGGTTTTTCCACATACACTTCCTCATTTATAAAACCATTTAAAATGCACTATTCACATCCATTTGAAATAGCTTGAAATTATGATAACATGCATATGCAAGCAACATCCTAATAGCTTCCATTCTAGCTATGGGTGCATAGGTTTTATCAAAATCTATTCTCTCTTCTTGAGTGTAACATTGAGCAACTAATCTAGCTTTATTTCTCACAATGTTACCACTCTCATCTAGTTTATTCCTAAATACCCATTTAGTTCCTATTGTAGATTGATTACTAGGCCTTTCAACTAATGTCCATACATTACTTCTCTCAAATTGATTTAACTCTTCTTGCATAGCCATAATCCAAAAATCATCATTTAATGCTTCTTTAATGTTCTTAGGCTCTATGCATGAGATAAAAGCAACATGATTCATGAGTTTAAGAGAAGATCTAGTAGTTACCCCCTTGGATGGATCACCCAAAATTTCACCACCTTTGACATAGTTGAACTCCCATGGGTAGCTCACAAAACCTGCACACAGTGTACAAGAATATAGCATGGTTCCGAATAAACCCAGAAACGCCCGACAAGGTATTTCTCTTGATAGGGTAAGTGTGGTAGGTAATGAAAAGTTCATTGAATTAAGCCAAACCAAAAAGTTTTTATTTTTAGGTCATAATTTCTTGAGGGCAAGCAAGAACTTGAGTTTGGGGGTGTGTTGACTGTATAAAAATTCTATATTTTACCCCTCATTTACCCATATTTATGTTGCTTTCAAGCCTATTTCATTGCATTTAGCATAGATTTCTGCATATACATCACAATTAGATAAAATGGCACAATTGCTACTGATTTTGGTCACTTTTGCAGGTATCTGCTGTGGCAGACTCAGGGCAGCAAAAGAGCAGAGCCGAAACACTGGACTAGAGTCGAGGAGAAAACGATATTGTGGCCACTGCCGTGGCAGCCATGACGACATCATTGGTGAGGTGGAAGAGTGAAGTGGAGCTCGAAACCCGGATTTGCGAAGGGAGGACTCACCAATCTTGGACTTACGAGGTTCCGGAGAGTCGTAGGTACAATCGATACCAAGGTCATTGAAGATGTAGCTCAAGATTGTGCCATAGGTAAAAGACTTCAACTCATTTGTGTCAATAAGCTTAACATTATTGACCATCTCGGCAAAAATAATCTTAGGCACATTAGGGCGCTCACCTCTACGGAAACATTCAAACCAAAAATGATCAGTTTGACGGATATGAGAGTATTTACCTCCGGAAGGTCGAATGAACCATGAAACCATCAAGTGAAGAACGCGATCGTGCACATCCAAAGTAAGTGCCGGACCGGTGAAAGTGCCAAAGTGACGTTCATCCTCAAGACCCTCATCTTTAAGTTTAAAAGTTGACTCCAAGAGAGCAATATCAACAACAAACTTTTTGCCCAATATGAAAGATTCAATTCCTATAATCTCTGATTTGGTCTCATCATGAATAAAGCGAGCATTAGAGTAAAAAAGGAGTACCATATGTTTGTAGCGAATATCCGGAATGCTCAGGAAAAAGAGAAGATTCCACTCACTCAAACGCTCGAGATAACGGAATAGGAATCGCTCGGAATTGAGGAAATCAAGATCAATGACACGTTCTCTACAAACTTCGAAATCCTTGACATAAGTGAAGCGAGCTCGCATCTCTGTAGTTCGAAGGGATTTCTGAAAGAGCTGAGCGAGGTTCGGACGCATGCTCGAATCACCGATTTGAATGGCCTTACGCTTTTTTTTAGCTTGTTCCGCCATCTAAAAACATTAAGCAAGTATGTTTTAAAATTAAGTGTATGCATTGATATTTAAAATCAATCCAATAATAAATTCCATTTAGGTTTTTGAAACAAAATTAAAAACAAACAAAAAAATAGTAAAAAAAATACGACTGAAAAATTTTATATTCGAATCAAAAAATCTGAGATTTTGAAAAAAATTTATAAGATATGGAAAACCCACACATGAAAACATATAATTTATACAAAAATAAAATTTTCTATCCTAAGATTCAAACATAAATTGAAAGAAAAAGAAAAAAAATACCTTAGTTAGGGATTTTGGATGATTTGATGAAAATCCTTGCACAATGTTGATGAAACTTGCTTAGACTTGAGTTTTAGAGTAAAACCCCTCACAATTTTGTGAAAAAAAATGAGTTTGAGAGGGTATTTATAGAGAGGGAGGCGGTTTAGGGTTTTAGTGTTTTTTAAGAGTTTGAGTTAAAGTAGGATTTTAACATTAAAAGCCCTAAATAAAGCTATCCGCGATGCCGTTTCGGAACGGTCAGGACCGTTTCAAAACGAGACGACTAGGGTTTGACCGTTTTGAGACCGTCAGCTGACCGTTTCAATATGGTGTTGACCGTATCGAAGCCCTGTTGACCCGTATCGAAACACGTTTCGATACACCCCTTGGCAGTAGCCAAAACGTTTCGGAACACATTGGAGGCGTTTCGAAACGCCCTTCTCTCAGAACTGGATTTAAGGTATCCGTATCGAAACAGGGTCACCCGTTTCGATACACCTGGGCCTGGAAGTGCAGATGAGGCTCTAAAAGTGTAGAAAAATGAGTTTTTCTTAGGCCTAACATGCATAAATGTCATGAATGAGCAGGCAAAACATATTTAAGCATAAACATACTCCCCCTAGCTATAAGCATGGATGAAATTAGGAGTCTAAACACATAAACATGGCATTTCACAAGATCAAGCAAATTTAAGCACAAAAGAGGTCCTAAAAGGTCAAGATAGGCTAGCTAGACCTAACTCTCTCCTAAGGGACCAAAAACGCTCTTTGTCTAAGGGTTTTGTAAATATGTCCGCTAATTGATTCAAGGTGTCTACATACTCTATAACTACATCTTCCTTAAGGACATGATCTCTAATGAAATGATGCCTTATTTCAATGTGTTTGGTTCTAGAGTGTTGGATGGGATTTTTTGTTAAACATATTGCACTAGTGTTGTCACATTTTAGGGGTATGGTTTCAACTTTAATTCCATAATCTAAGAGTTGTTGCTTCATCCAAAGGACTTGAGCACAACAACTCCCTAAGGATATGTACTCGGCTTCGGTGGTAGATAAGGCTACACTATTTTGTTTCTTAGAGAACCAAGATATGAGCATACTACCTAAGAATTGACAAGTTCCCGAAGTACTTTTCCTATCGATTTTGCAACCCCATAATCCGCATCCGAGTAAGCATGAAGGTTGAAGGTAGAGTCTCTATGGTACCAAAGACCTAAACAAGGAGTGTCTCTAAGATACCTAAAGATCCTCTTAACGGCTATAAGGTGAGACTCTCTAGGACTAGCTTGAAACCTAGCACACAAGCAAACACTAAACAAGATATCCGGTCTACTTGCGGTAAGGTAAAGCAAAGATCTAATCATAGAGCGATAAAGCTTAGGGTCAACACACTTACCTCCTTCATCTTTGTCAAGCTTTGTAGATGAGCTCATAGGAGTGGCTTGAGGTTTTGCATTCTCCAAGCCAAACTTCTTGAGCATATCTTTTATGTATTTTGCTTGGTTGATGAAGGTGCCATCCTTCTTTTGCTTGATTTGGAGTCCCAAAAAGAATGAGAGCTCCCCCATCATGCTCATCTCAAATTCACCTTGCATTAACTTAGCAAACTCTTGACAATGACATTCATTAGTAGAACCAAAAATAATATCATCAACATAAATTTGAACTACTAAGATGTCATTTTTAAACATTTTTATAAAAAGTGTAGTGTCCACCTTACCTTTTTCAAATCCTTTTTCAATTAAAAAGTTTGAAAGTCTTTCATACCAAGCTCTAGGAGCTTGTTTTAAACCATAGAGAGCTTTGGTGAGTTTGAAAACATGATTTGGAAATTTTGAGTCTTCAAAACCCGGTGGTTGTTCCACATACACTTCTTCATTTATAAAATCATTTAAAAATGCGCTTTTAACATCCATTTGAAAAGGCTTGAAATTATGATAACATGCATATGCAAGCAACATCCTAATAGCTTCCATTCTAGCTACGGGTGCATAGGTTTCATCAAAATCTATTCCCTCTTCTTGAGTGTAACCTTGTGCTACTAGTCTAGCTTTATTTCTTATAATGTTACCACTCTCATCTAGCTTGTTCCTAAAGACCCATTTAGTTCCTATGGTAGATTGATTACTAGGCCTATCAACTAATGTCCAAACGTTACTTCTCTCAAATTGATTTAACTCTTCTTGCATAGCCATAATCCAAAAGTCATCTTTCAATGCTTCTTTAATATTCTTAGGCTCTATGCATGAGATAAATGCAACATGATTCATTAATCTAAGAGAAGATCGAGTGGTTACCCCCTTGGATGGATCACCCAAGATTTCACCATCTTTGACATAGTTGAACTCCCTTGGGTAGCTCACTTCCTTTTCCTCAAGAGCCAAGTCATTCAAGGCTTCAAGAGGTGGATCTTGTGTGTCCTCTTCTTTTGTTGGAATCTCATCCTCCTTTGAAGTTTGTCCTCCATCAAAGGCATTTATGATTCCTACATCATCATCATCACAAGAATCCTTCCTAGGAAGGAGGTTATCATCGAATACAACATGAATAGATTCTTCTACTACTAAAGTTCTTTTGTTAAATACTCGATAGGCTTTAGAGGTTAAAGAGTAACCTATGAAAATAGCTTCATCACTTTTTGCATCAAATTTACCTAAGTTGTCTTTTCCATTATTTAAAACAAAGCACTTGCAACCAAAAGGGTGAAAATAGCTAATGTTAGGCTTTTTAGATTTTAAAATCTCATAAGGTGTTTTCTTTAAAATTGTCCTAATCATTACTCGATTTACAATATAGCAAGCGGTGTTTGTGGCTTTCGCCCAAAAATATTTAGGTAAATTGTTTTCACAAAGCATAGTTCTAGCCATTTCTTGCAAAGTTCTATTTTTCCTTTCAACTACCCCATTTTGTTGAGGAGTTCGAGGAGCCGAAAAATTATGGCTAATACCATTTTCATTTAAAAAATCTTCAAACCCCAAATTTTGAAACTCGGTTCCATGATCACTTCTAATATGTGAAATTTTTAGTTCAAGATCATTTTGGGTTAATTTTGAAAATGTGATGAATTTTTCCAAAGCCTTATCTTTAGTACTTAAAAAGAGAACCCCAAGTAAATCTAGAAAAATCATCAACAAGTACAAAAGCATAAGACTTACCACCCAAGCTCATAGTCCTAATTGGCCCAAATAAATCCATATGGATTAGTTGTAAGCATCTACTAGTAGAAACATCATTAATGGATTTAAAGGAAGACCTATGTTGTTTACCCTTTGAGCATGCATCACAAATTTTATCATTTAAAAATTTTATCTTGGGTAAACCTCTAACTAGGTTAAGAGAGACTAGTTTTTCCAAAACACTTATGCTAGCATGTCCTAGTTTCCTATGCCACAACCATGCATCATTTTCATTTTGTGCAACTAAGCATGCATGAGATGTATGTATGTCATCTAGATGCACCATATATATGTTTCCTATGCGATGACCTATGAGCATAATATTATTAGATTTAATGTCTATAATTTTGCATCCATTTTTATCAAATAAAACATTAAATCCTTTATCACACAATTGACTTATGCTCAATAAATTGTGTTTAAGACCATCGACATATAAGACATTTTCAATAAGAATAGTAGAGTGATTACCAATGGAGCCAATACCTTTAATGTGGCCTTTGGAGTTGTCACCAAATGTTACTACTCCTCCACTTTTTGGCTTTAGATCCATGAATCGACTCTTGTCTCCGGTCATGTGCCTCGAGCATCCACTATCAAGGTACCATGAGTTTTGACTTTGTGCTTTGGCCTTGTAGCAATGCTCCCCCTACAAACAAAGATATTAAACTTTGGTTTTTGGTACCCAAATCATTTTGGGTCCATGAGTGTTAGCTCCCAAAACCTTGGTTCCCTTAGGAATCCAAGATGACATAGCAATAATATTATTAGATTTTACAAGTTCCTTAGGAACCCATACACTTCTAATTCTCTTAGCTCTACTATGTCTAGGGTAGCTACCTTGTTTGTAGTAGTTAGTCTTTTTCTTAGGTTGGTGTGTTCTAGAGGATTCACCTACTTCATGCTTGACACTACCAACATTTTTTAAAGACTTTTTGAGCTCATTTAGCTCACCCAACACCTTTTGGTGTTCACTATTACATTGAGATAAAAGATTATTAAGATCAACATTTTCATCTTGAAAGGATTTTAGTTCATCTTTTAATCCTAATATCTTTTTCTCAAATTTTGAATTAGCTTGAGTGAGTGAGTCATTTTTCTCATTTAGTTCTAAAATAATTTTCTTGTTTTTAATGACCGACTCTTTAAACTTCTCAACTAATTCATCATAGACCTCTTGTAACTCATCATATGCATCATTTAATTCTTCATATGAAAAATCTAAAGTAGATGAGTTAGAGGTTACCATGGAGGAATCTTCCTCAAGTGCCATGAGGCAAAGGTTAGCCACTTCTTGTTCGTCATCCTCCGATGACTCCTCATCACTCCAAGTAGCAAGCTTGGCTCTGAGCTTTTTCCTCTTCTCAAAGCCCTTCTTCTTGAGTTGAGGGCACTCCGAACGTATGTGGCCGGGTTGTTTACACTCAAAGCAAATGATTGGATCCTTTCCTTCTTCTTTGTTCTTGCTTTTAAAGTCCATCTTCCTTTGGATTTTTCTTCCCCGGTTGGACCTCATGAAACGTGAGAATCGTTTGGCTATCATAGCCAATTCCTCAAGTTCATCCTCCTCACTAGATGAGCTCTCATCATGTTGTGAAGCTTTAGCCTTGAGAGCTATTCCCATCTTCTTCTTCTTCTCAACCTCAAGCTTCTCTATCCTTTTCTCTTCTTTCTTCTTCTCATCTTCCCTTCTCTAGCCTTAGGGCCGTTTCGAAACACTTTTGCCACTGTCAAGGGTCGTTTCGAAACAGTCTTAGCCCGTTTCGAAACACCCTAATGGTTTTCAGAAAATCAGTTAAAAACAACTTCAACGGTCATATTTTCAATTTAAACTTAAGAACTGTTTCGAAACGCATGGCCTCGTTTCGAAACGGATTTGCTACTGTCAAGGGTCGTTTCGAAACAGCCTTAGCCCGTTTCGAAACACCCTATTTATCTTTAAATATTCAGTTAAAAATATTGCAACCGTTATGCTTTTTCAAATCAAATATGAAGAACAGTTTCGAAACGTGTGAGACCGTTTCGAAACGGCTTCAAGTGTTCTTAAGCCGTTTCGATACACGTTTCGGAACAGGGGCTGGCAGTGATGAAAATGTTTCGAAACGCCTTAGGCCGTTTCGAAACAGGGACTTGAAAATCACTGTTTTGGCTTTAAACACTTAGAAAAAAATTTGAAAAACTTTGTTTTTAACTTGGGCATAATCTTAAAATTATATGGGGATATTTTGAGGACTTAAAATTCGTTTTGACATTTTCAATTTAGTCCTTGGGTATTTAGTTATATCAAAATTAAAATATTTGTTTCACACATCTACTCAGAAGATTTAATCTGTAATAGAGTTGTACTTTAGATTAAACTTGCATTCTTGCTATAGTAGAAAACTTGGACCCAAGGCCTATATAAAGGCATGTAATTCGACCTAGGGAAGGATATCTCATTCCTAGTCGTCTTCCCCAAAACCCTTGTCGTTTACCCCTCTTCATCATGTTCTAAACTCCCCCTAGGGCTAAGGGTTGATTCTGTAAATTAGTTGCAAGGATTGTACTGTTTTAGGATTTTTCTGTTCAAGCAATAAAAACTTCAAGTTTATTTATTCTGGTTTTCATATCTCGCAAGAGTATCGGGAGAGCATTGTGAGGTTATCCATTTGTTTGATATCAGGAGAGTCAAGCATACGAACGGAATAAATACGCGTTTTCCAGTTTATGGTTAAACCATCTCGGCTTAGGGATAAGTACGAGGTTAAGTGGCTAAGGAAGAATTCAACCACATTGGTGTTCACCCTTCGATTTACACCGGGAGGTATCATCTAAGAAGTGTCCATCAACAGAACTTGGGCCTAGGGATAGGACAAGTCATAGCAGGGATTCTTGCCAAGCTTGAAGTACAGAGTTGTGTGATTGCTGCCGCGACATCAACAGACTTCTGCCGCGACAGGGACGACGACAGAACAGAAGTTCCCTTACAGTGCAACACCTGCACTACCGAGCAAATCAATAACGGCCTATTTCTTAAACATGATCCTTTACTCTTTTATTTTAGTTGTTTATCACGATTACTCTATAATCCAATTAAACTCTTTCTCTCTTTTGTGCAACAATTCTAGGATAAAGTTATTTCTAGTCCCTGTGGAGACGATATCTGATACTCCATGTATCACTTTACTACTTGCGTCGTGTACACTTGCACTATTTGCGATAGGACTCTTTTACACGCAACAGTTCTAGCCATTTCTTGTAAAGTCCTATTTTTCCTCTCAACTACCCCATTTTGTTGAGGAGTTCGAGGAGCCGAAAAATTGTGGCTAATACCATTTTCATTTAAAAACTCTTCAAAACCTAGATTTTGAAATTCGGTTCCATGATCACTTCTAGTGTGAGAAATCTTAATTTCAAGATCATTTTGAGTTAATTTTGAAAACGTGATGAATTTTTCTAAAGCCTCATCTTTAGTACTTAATAATAGAACCCAAGTAAATCTAGAATAGTCATCAACAAGTACAAATGGATACAATTTACCACCCAAGCTCATAGTTCTAATAGGCCCAAATAAATCCATATGAATTAGTTGTAAACACCTACTTGTAGAAACATCATTAATGGATTTAAAGGATGATCTATGTTGTTTACCCTTAGAGCATGCATCACATATTTTATCATTTGAAAACTTGATCTTGGGTAAACCTCTAACTAGATTTAGGGAAACTAATTTTTCTAAAACACTAATGCTAGCATGTCTTAGTTTCTTATGCCATAGCCATGCATCATTTTCATTTTGAGCAACAAAACATGCATGGGATGTATGAATGTCATCTAGATGCACCATGTAAATGTTACCTATGCGATGACCAATGAGCATTATAATATTTGATTTAATGTCAACAATTTTACACCCATTTTTATCAAATAAGACATTAAATCCTTTATCACACAATTGACTAATGCTCAATAAATTGTGTTTTAGACCATCGACATATAAAACATTTTCAATGAGTATAGTAGAGTGATTACCTATGGATCCAATACCTTTAATGTGGCCTTTGGAGTTGTCACCAAATGTCACTACTCCTCCACTTTTTGGTTTTAAGTCCATGAATCGACTCTTGTCTCTGGTCATGTGCCTCGAGCATCCACTATCAAGGTACCATGAGTTTTGGCTTTGAGCTTTGGCCTTGTAGCAATGCTCCCCCTACAAACAAAGATATTAAGCTTTGATTTTTGGTACCCAAATCATTTTGGGTCCATGAGTGTTAGCTCCCAAAAGCTTGGTTCCCTTAGGAATCCAAGGTGACATGGCATCAATATTATTATATTTGACAAGTTCTTTAGGAACACATACACTTCTAACTCTTTTAGTTCTATTATGCCTATAGGAGCCACTTTGTTTGTAGTTATAGGTCTTTCTCTTAGGTTAGTTTGTTCTAGATGATTCACCTATTTCATTTTTCACATTACCAACATTTTTGAAAGACTCTTTGAGCTTATTAAGCTCACCTAACACCTTTTGGTGTTCTACATTGCATTGAGAAATAAGATTATTTAAGTATACATTTTTATTTTGAAAGAATTCAAGTTTATCTTGTAAACCTAAGATCTTTTTCTCAAATTTCAAGTTAGCTTGAGAAAGTGAGTCATTTTTAGCATTTAATTTTGAAATGATCTTTTTATTTCTTAAGACCGACTCCTTATACTTCTCAACTAACTCATCATAAACCTTTTGTAACTCATCATAAGCATCATGCAATTCATCAAATGTGAAATCAAAAGAAGATGAGTTAGAGATTACCATGGAGGGATCCTCCTCAAGAGCCATGAGGCAAAGGTTGGCCACTTCGTGTTCCTCATCCTCGGATGACTCCTAATCACTCCAAGTAGCAAGCTTGGCTTTGAGCTTCTTCTTCTTCTCAAGCCCTTCTTCTTGAGTTAAGGGCACTCGGAACGAATATGACCCGGTTTTTTGCGCTCAAAGCAAATGATTTGATCCCTCTCTTCTTCTTTGTTTTTGGTCTTGAAGTCCATTTTTTTTAATCTTTCTACCCCGGTTGGACCTTATAAACCGTGAGAATCTTTTGGATATCACAGCCAATTCTTCTAGGTCTTCCTCCTCACTAGAAGTGCTCTCCTCATGTATAGAAGCTTTGAGAGCCACTCCTAGCTTCTTTTTCTTGGCTACCTCAAGCTTCTTGTAACGCCCCGGTTTTGGGCTTAGAAGTTTTGGGCGTTGACCGGTTCGGTCAAAGTGTTGTTCGAATATAAAAGGTGATTTTTAGGAAAACCTAGTTCGGTTGCATTAAAAATATGGAAAAATGTCCTAAAATCCTCTTTTAATATATATAAGTGAACTGTGAAATCAATTTTGCAAAATGAGGTTTGGAAGGGTGACATTTTGGGTTAGTGACCAAAATGTAATTTTTGAAAACTGCGTGACTGTTTTAAAAAGGATTGAAACTTTGAATCTTTAAGGAGCTATTTACCCAATGGGAGTTTCTCCAGATTTTCTAGAATATTAAATGATTTAATTAAATGTTTTTAAACTAAAGAAAAGTGGAGGGAAGATATTTTCCTAATTCTAACTAACTTTTCTCTCAAATCTTCTATTTTCCTTTTCTCTCATTTTCTCTTAAACCAAACATTTTCTCCAGAGCTTTTTCCTCTGATTTTGTCACTTAAATATACCTTTTCAATTCTCTTTTGATTGCTAATCATCTCTACAACAAAACCTCACCATTTGCTAATTGGATTTTCAAGCTTTTTGGTTCCAAAAAGGGAGAAACTCAAGTTTGGAGGTAAGAACGTCATTCTCCTCTAAACTCTCAGTTCTTTACTGAAATTCCCAAGTTCTCAATCCTTGATTTGTGATTTATTAAAGGTTTTGCAATTGTAATCTTGATTTTGGCTTTAAAATGCAAGATTTGATGATTTTTGATGGATTTTCGTATGATCTGATTGGGCTGTGTTTTAAGGTGTCAATTTGATGTTAAACGAATGTTAAATTGATGAGTAATTGAGGTTTAATCAATGCAATCCCGAATAGGTTGAATTTCCTAAGTTTTGCTTGAGTTTTTGGTTGTTTTTGGAGTGATCTTGGTGATCTGTTATAGCTGGAGGTATAAGGACGTGGTTAGATCCTTTTTGGATGTTAATTGATGTTTAAAAATTGTTTGAAGTGATGGATCTTGGCTGGGTTAAGTTTTGGAAGTGTTTGGAGGTGTTTTCGGTTGTGTTTGGTAGTCGAAATGATGGATTTGCAATGAGCAGCGAGTTTAGTTGTGTTGCTGGTGTTTTTAGTGCATTATGATGCTTTAATCCTCTGATGTTGTGTGTTTGAAACAGGGGAGGTTGATCCGTGAGCATTAGAGGTGTTGTGGAAGGTTTCGGATGCTTGGAAGGCTTGTTGGCTAGCCTTGTTTTGTGTATCGGTGAGTGAAGTTGGGTTTTCAGCTTTTAAACCAAGGTTTGAAGGTTTTGGGAGCTTAGTTTAAGTCTAAACAACTTTGCTAAGCTCAAGAGTAAGTAAATGGATTTTCTCTCTTGGTTTGTGTTGTGAATTGGCTTTAAAAGCAATTGTGTTTGATGGATGCGATGCATGTGATTTGCATGTTTTAAATTCTGTTTTGAAAGCATGTTTTAGCATGGTTTAATGCTGGTTTTGAAAGCCATATGTGAAGGATGCTCAAGGTAAGAGATCCTTGGTTTTGTACATTGAAATTGTGGAATTGATGCATAGTGTTGCATGTTGTTTAATGGCTTTGTGTGATGCTTTAAAACAGTGGAATATTGTTGTTAATAATGCATTTTGGCATGTGATGGTTAAAGTCACAAAGGTGGTTGAAAGTCCTTGTGTGAGCCTTGTTTATTTAAGAACATCATGGTGTTTGAAAGTCCATGGTTGGTTCTTGGTTAAAGTAAATGGTGGTTTATGCATTTTGGTTATGCATGTAAATCAATGGATTAATGTGGTAAGATGGTTATATTGGCAAGTGATGTAAGTGGTTCTTGGTTTCTTTGATCGGATATAGTTAGCCGGCTATAGGATTGGGTGCACCGTGAATAAGTCGCCTTGGATGTGGAGTGGTTAAGAGTGAACCGGGAAACTCCATCCAAGTATCCTAACGAGATGGTTAAGGTCATAATGGTGGTTAAAATTCCATTCGAGGACCTTGGTTAAGCAAAGGTAATAATGGTGGTTAAAATTCCACTTGAGGACCTTGTGCTTGTTAAGATCACAATGGTGGTGTAAAGTCCATGTGTGAATCTTGTTTAGGGTGTCCCGAATCTCGTTAGTGATGTTATACAACTACCAATCGGTGATGCAAAGGTTGTATGGTGTTTAAAAGTCCATACATGGGAACCTTGTGCATGTTAAGGTTGTATGGTGTTTAAAAGTCCATACATGGGAACTTTGTGAATGTTAAGGTTGTATGGTGGTTAAAAGTCCATACATGGGAACCTTGTGAATGTTAAGGTTGTATGGTGTTTAAAAGTCCATACATGGGAACCTTGTGAATGTTAAGGTCGTATGGTGGTTAAAAGTCCATACATGGGAACCTTGTGAATGTTAAGGTTATATGGTGTTTAAAAGTCCATATATGGGAACCTTGTGAAAGTTAAGGTCAAATGGTGGTTAAAAGTCCATTTGGAGACCTTGGATTGGTAGTGTGTATGAAGCGTGGGGACAACGCTTGTGATCCGCGTATCCGATCGGGTGTTGAGTTGAAAAGTGGATTTGGTTATCACTTGGAGGCCAATATGATGTTCTTGAATATAATGAAGCATGAGATGCTTGAAATGATGCATGGTTGCATGAAAAGTGTAAAATGTATTATGAATGCATGTTGACTTGTTGGTTTGAACAAGTGTTGATTATCTATTGAGAATGGTGCATGTGTGCATGAAATCTCTTTAGTGCATTGAAGTCTTGTGGAGACTTGTTTTAAAAGGGCATGTGATGCAATTGTTAATGATGTGGTTCATATGTTGCATTTGTTTAATGCATGTGTTGGATTGTTTGAGTAAATGGTTTAAAAAGGGTTTCTTGCTTTGAAATGACATTCAAGTATGAGAATGGTAAGATGTAAAGTGGAAGTGTTTTCCAAGGTTTGAAATTAGCTTTGCATATGGTGTTTTTGCATGGAATGGCTAATTTGATGGCTTTGCAAGTTTATGTTTTGAAAAGGTTTACTTAGCTATCTAAGCTAAGGGTTGGTTTTCATGTTTGTGCAAGGCATGATTTTAAAGCATGTTGTTGAAAAAGGGTTTTCAAATTTGCTTTGGTTTGTCGAATCGAGTTTGCTTTTAAAAGTGGTTTTATGATTCGCTGCATTGATGGTGTTTTGGTTTTGAGCATTCCTCACTAAGCATTATGTGCTTACGCTCCTTTTTGTCCATCAATGCAGATATTTGAAGTTTGGACAGCGAGAAGCAAGGGATTCAAGGAGGACTCCATTAGAGATGTATGTCTCGGTTAATAGCTATAGTTAATAAAGGCAATGGGGGTAGAATCTCTTATGTTGTTGTCAAAGGATATTGTGTATGTTGGACAAGTTTGGGTTATGGTTTTGAATCATGTGGATTAACGTTGCAACGTTTGAATCTCCCTATGCTTAAGTTGTATTGCTATGCTTCTTGTTTAAAAGCATGATTGAGCCTTGAATGTGTTTAATGAGTTTGTGCACCTAGGGGTGGTCTTGTATCTAGTTTTGATGCATTTATGTTCCCTATATGTTGAATGACTTGCTGGTGTGATTTGGTGGCTTTTGGAGCATGTTTGGTGGGTCAAAAGTATGTTTAACCAGCAAAGTTGCTGCAGTCTGGGCAACGTGTTTCGGAACAGGTGCTACCGTATCGGAACGGGTGCCTGAAATGGCCTGGGCGTTCCGAAACGGGTGGTACTGTTTCGGAACAGTTTGGCTACTGCCAAGCCTCGTTTCGGTACGCGTTGCGGAACGGCCCCGCGTTTCGAAACAGGTTTACCCTGTTTCGGAACACCTGACCGTTGGAGGCTGACTTGGGCAGTTATATGTTTCGAAATGTTTGCGTTTTGGTCCTAAAACATGTTTATGCAATTGGATGAGTTTGAGATGTCCGTTTGAGCTGAAATTTGGCAGTGAAGTATGAAACATGACTAATTTTATATTGGTAACTTTTAATTGGGTGAAGTCCCTGTAATTTTCAGAATTTACAGTTTGGTCCCTAAAGTTGTATTTTGTGCAATTGGGTCCCTGAATGTTCTCTGATGGTTGTGATCTTTGAGTATGATGTTTATGTGAACACATCTAGGGTTAATGAGCATCTAGACAAGATTAAAATGAAGAAAAAAAGGGTCATCAATCAAGGTTGACTTTCGGGTTGACCTTGGTTTTCCCCGTGTGATCTTCTTAATTCGGGTCGAGCGTCTAGGCCGGGTTAAGGGGGTTATATTTGGTGGTATCAGAGCTGAGTTGCGAATGCTTGGGGAAAATGGTAAGTTTTTGTGATATGTGTTTGATGTTTATCTTGATGTGTGGTTGAAGGTTGGTTGAAACATGTGTTTCTGAGCAAATTGTTGATGTTTTTAAGCATGCTTTGTGGTTATGAACCTTCTTTAAGCTCTGTGGATTTGTGCTGATGATGTGCTAGTGTTATGAGCTGATGTTATGCATGATGGAAGTGTAATGGGTATGATATGTTGATGTTATGCTGTTGCGAGTGGATGTTGTTTGATGTAAGCATGATCGGATATGTTGTTGATATGCTTGATGTTGTGATATCCATGCTTTTGTTGACTGTTATGTCATGTAAATGGGGGAGGATTCGGGATACCCATTGCCTTATTAATATAGCTATTGTGTTATGTTGGAGTTTGAATCCTTGCTTAAGCTGGTCTAATTGTTTTGTTTGTTTTGTTGTGATTGCTTGTTGTTAATAGTATGGTGAAATCGGTGAAAGAATGGCAGTTGGGTGAGATGGTTGCTGCCTTGGGGCAGGTTGTTAAGGCGTGGAATTCACCTTTTAATGGAGGTGTTTCGTCTCAGTTTTCTGTGCCTGGAGTTGAAGTGGTAAGGCAAGAGGAAGAGGTTGGTTCTGTGATGAAGAGTTCATCACCTGTTGTTCAGAAGGTGTTGGGAACATCTCAGGCTGTGGGATGTGTGGGTTTGTCGAGGCAGCGTTTGCAAGATTTGGGTGTTGTGGAGTATCATGGTTCGACACCTGAGACATTTGAGGCCTGGTTGGCCAGTGTGGTTCTGATTTTGGATCAGGAAGGTTGTGATTATGCATGTAAGCTGGGAAGTGTTGTCACATTGATGTTGGAGGACGCTTGAGCCTGGTGGACATCTGTGGCGGTGTCATCGCACATCCATGATATTGATTGGGATTTCTTTGTGTCTGCCTTTTATGAAAGGTATCTTGGGGAGAAATTCCCAAGGGTTAAGCAATGTGAAGGTAGTGCAAATCTGGGGCGAGTGTTGCTTGATCAAGGAGTGGAAGCTCAGCTACCGGTATGTAACCATTGTGGAAGGCGCCATGTTGGAGGTTGTTGGGGCGTAGGTGCTTGTTGGAACTGTGGTTCTAAAGAGCATGTGAAGCGAGATTGTCCTGATATAGTGAAATCAGCTTCAGTGGTAGCAAAAGGGTCTCTGAAGGGTCGAGGGCACGGCCGAGACAAGGTTCGAAGGTGGCAGGAAGAGCAGAAAGTTGTGAAGAGTTTGGGAAATGGAATCTGTTGGAAATGTGGGTCAGCTGGACACATGAGACGTGATTGTTTGAAGTTGGCTCGGAACAGCCAAGGTTCTTTACCGCAAGGAGATGGTGGTGATCTCAGGGTGTTAGCTGATGCTACAGCGGTGCGGCTGGAGGATGGTGGTTCTGTGAGAAAGAGAGCTCGCCTGATGAAGCTCCAGGGTGGTGATGTGTTTTCAGGTAACCTTGTTAAGTAATCTTTGCTTTAGTGCCTTAGTTTGGTTTTGGTTTGGGTTTCCTTGTGTTGTGAGTTTGGTCTTGTTGCTAGCATGTTGGGGTAGTAGATGTTGTTGTTGTTTTGAAAACATCTTTAACGTGAAGAAGGTTTAGTGGGTATCTTGTGGTTAATGGTTGCTAGAATGATGGAGTTAGACAAGTTGAAAGTGAAATAGGAGGTTGTTCTTAGACGGACTCTGAGGATGTTATTGGTGGGTGTGAACTGACATACATGCACAGTTAAAATCATTTGTTATATGTTATATTATATATGTACTGGTCCATGCATACATGTGGCATGACATTAGAGGTTTTGCATACATGTACATCAGGCATTGATAGGGCATGTTGGTGACCATGCATACGAACGTTCACACTTGCTAATAACTAATCAAGTCTGTTAGTGTTGTGGTTGGGTTAGGTTGGTGATGGGTTTTTAGAAGTTGTTTTGGTGCTGAGTGTAAGTTAGAGGTAGTGGAGAGTATTAAGCAAGTTGTTAGTAATAGTGAGTGCGGTATAGTATGTTGGTAGAAGGAAAGTGTTTGATGCTTATCGAGTTTAGTGGTGTGGTGGTAAGGAGTTTGCCGATGGAAGTTAGAATCGGTCAAGTGGTTTTGAGTAGCTTGTGGAAGAGGTGGTTCCTTGGAAGCTAGATGATGTTGTATGTAGTGGATGTGTTCTCAGAGTGCCGAGGTATTTTGGCATTGATATGGTAGTAGAAAGGTTGTTTTTATGGGTGTTGGTTCGTAGCAACCTTCGAGGAGTTGAGATGGTGATATGCATGTTTAAGTTGGGCGGTGTTCTTGTAAGGCAAGTGTTGTGGTCAAAGCTTGAAGTGGAAAGGTAATGAAAGATCGAAGGTCATTGTTGGTTGGACGGATTCTTGTGAGAAGTGGTTGGCTGGTTGTGAGTAAGTGAATTCTTTTTGGAGATCAGCTGGTGGTGTGTGGAACGGCTAGCGGAGTCAAGGTTGGGGTTTTGTGATGTGATTTTTGGATTATGGGTGAGTAGTCTTGGTGAGTTGTTATGGTAATGATAGCGGCGGATGTGAAGGAATGTCAGCATTCGTTGAGAAGTTTGGGTAAGCAGTTGATGCTTGGGAATGCTTGCTTGTTGTGGAAATCTCTGGAAAAGGTTGAGTAGTTTTGCAAAGGTTTTTAGAAGCAGTGAAGGTTGTGGGTTACATAGTGGCTGAAATGATTGGTTGGAGTCACTATGTGAACAAGTTTCGGGAACAGTGTGTGGTGGTGTTGAGTTTGGGCGGAGTTTTGTGAAGAGGGTGTTCAGTGGTGGTTAAGTCTCCTGTGTTGCTTTGTGGTTGCTTTGAGAGGGTTGGTTGTGCTCTTTTCGCCAGTTGAAATTTCGAGGACGAAATTTCCTAAGGGGGGGAGAGTTGTAACGCCCCGGTTTTGGGCTTAGAAGTTTTGGGCGTTGACCGGTTCGGTCAAAGTGTTGTTCGAATATAAAAGGTGATTTTTAGGAAAGCCTAGTTCGGGTTGCATTAAAAATATGGAAAAATGTCCTAAAATCCTCTTTTAATATATATAAGTGAACTGTGAAATCGATTTTGCAAAATGAGGTTTGGAAGGGTGACATTTTGGGTTAGTGACCAAAATGTAATTTTTGAAAACTGCGTGACTGTTTTAAAAAGGATTGAAACTTTGAATCTTTAAGGAGCTATTTACCCAATGGGAGTTTCTCCAGATTTTCTAGAATATTAAATGATTTAATTAAATGTTTTTAAACTAAAGAAAAGTGGAGGGGAGATATTTTCCTAATTCTAACTAACTTTTCTCTCAAATCTTCTATTTTCCTTTTCTCTCATTTTCTCTCAAACCAAACATTTTCTCCAGAGCTTTTTCCTCTGATTTTGTCACTTAAATATACCTTTTCAATTCTCTTTTGATTGCTAATCATCTCTACAACAAAACCTCACCATTTGCTAATTGGATTTTCAAGCTTTTTGGTTCCAAAAAGGGAGAAACTCAAGTTTGGAGGTAAGAACGTCCTTCTCCTCTAAACTCTCAGTTCTTTACTGAAATTCCCAAGTTCTCAATCCTTGATTTGTGATTTATTAAAGGTTTTGCAATTGTAATCTTGATTTTGGCTTTAAAATGCAAGATTTGATGATTTTTGATGGATTTTCGTATGATCTGATTGGGCTGTGTTTTAAGGTGTCAATTTGATGTTAAACGAATGTTAAATTGATGAGTAATTGAGGTTTAATCAATGCAATCCCGAATAGGTTGAATTTCCTAAGTTTTGCTTGAGTTTTTGGTTGTTTTTGGAGTGATCTTGGTGATCTGTTATAGCTGGAGGTATAAGGACGTGGTTAGATCCTTTTTGGATGTTAATTGATGTTTAAAAATGGTTTGAAGTGATGGATCTTGGCTGGGTTAAGTTTTGGAAGTGTTTGGAGGTGTTTTCGGTTGTGTTTGGTAGCCGAAATGATGGATTTGCAATGAGCAGCGAGTTTAGTTGTGTTGCTGGTGTTTTTAGTGCATTATGATGCTTTAATCCTCTGATGTTGTGTGTTTGAAACAGGGGAGGTTGATCCGTGAGCATTAGAGGTGTTGTGGAAGGTTTCGGATGCTTGGAAGGCTTGTTGGCTAGCCTTGTTTTGTGTATCGGTGAGTGAAGTTGGGTTTTCAGCTTTTAAACCAAGGTTTGAAGGTTTTGGGAGCTTAGTTTAAGTCTAAACAACTTTGCTAAGCTCAAGAGTAAGTAAATGGATTTTCTCTCTTGGTTTGTGTTGTGAATTGGCTTTAAAAGCAATTGTGTTTGATGGATGCGATGCATGTGATTTGCATGTTTTAAATTCTGTTTTGAAAGCATGTTTTAGCATGGTTTAATGCTGGTTTTGAAAGCCATATGTGAAGGATGCTCAAGGTAAGAGATCCTTGGTTTTGTACATTGAAATTGTGGAATTGATGCATAGTGTTGCATGTTGTTTAATGGCTTTGTGTGATGCTTTAAAACAGTGGAATATTGTTGTTAATAATGCATTTTGGCATGTGATGGTTAAAGTCACAAAGGTGGTTGAAAGTCCTTGTGTGAGCCTTGTTTATTTAAGAACATCATGGTGTTTGAAAGTCCATGGTTGGTTCTTGGTTAAAGTAAATGGTGGTTTATGCATTTTGGTTATGCATGTAAATCAATGGATTAATGTGGTAAGATGGTTATATTGGCAAGTGATGTAAGTGGTTCTTGGTTTCTTTGATCGGATATAGTTAGCCGGCTATAGGATTGGGTGCACCGTGAATAAGTCGCCTTGGATGTGGAGTGGTTAAGAGTGAACCGGGAAACTCCATCCAAGTATCCTAACGAGATGGTTAAGGTCATAATGGTGGTTAAAATTCCATTCGAGGACCTTGGTTAAGCAAAGGTAATAATGGTGGTTAAAATTCCACTTGAGGACCTTGTGCTTGTTAAGATCACAATGGTGGTGTAAAGTCCATGTGTGAATCTTGTTTAGGGTGTCCCGAATCTCGTTAGTGATGTTATACAACTACCAATCGGTGATGCAAAGGTTGTATGGTGTTTAAAAGTCCATACATGGGAACCTTGTGCATGTTAAGGTTGTATGGTGTTTAAAAGTCCATACATGGGAACTTTGTGAAAGTTAAGGTTGTATGGTGGTTAAAAGTCCATACATGGGAACCTTGTGAATGTTAAGGTTGTATGGTGTTTAAAAGTCCATACATGGGAACCTTGTGAATGTTAAGGTCGTATGGTGGTTAAAAGTCCATACATGGGAACCTTGTGAATGTTAAGGTTATATGGTGTTTAAAAGTCCATATATGGGAACCTTGTGAAAGTTAAGGTCAAATGGTGGTTAAAAGTCCATTTGGAGACCTTGGATTGGTAGTGTGTATGAAGCGTGGGGACAACGCTTGTGATCCGCGTATCCGATCGGGTGTTGAGTTGAAAAGTGGATTTGGTTATCACTTGGAGGCCAATATGATGTTCTTGAATATAATGAAGCATGAGATGCTTGAAATGATGCATGGTTGCATGAAAAGTGTAAAATGTATTATGAATGCATGTTGACTTGTTGGTTTGAACAAGTGTTGATTATCTATTGAGAATGGTGCATGTGTGCATGAAATCTCTTTAGTGCATTGAAGTCTTGTGGAGACTTGTTTTAAAAGGGCATGTGATGCAATTGTTAATGATGTGGTTCATATGTTGCATTTGTTTAATGCATGTGTTGGATTGTTTGAGTAAATGGTTTAAAAAGGGTTTCTTGCTTTGAAATGACATTCAAGTATGAGAATGGTAAGATGTAAAGTGGAAGTGTTTTCCAAGGTTTGAAATTAGCTTTGCATATGGTGTTTTTGCATGGAATGGCTAATTTGATGGCTTTGCAAGTTTATGTTTTGAAAAGGTTTACTTAGCTATCTAAGCTAAGGGTTGGTTTTCATGTTTGTGCAAGGCATGATTTTAAAGCATGTTGTTGAAAAAGGGTTTTCAAATTTGCTTTGGTTTGTCGAATCGAGTTTGCTTTTAAAAGTGGTTTTATGATTCGCTGCATTGATGGTGTTTTGGTTTTGAGCATTCCTCACTAAGCATTATGTGCTTACGCTCCTTTTTGTCCATCAATGCAGATATTTGAAGTTTGGACAGCGAGAAGCAAGGGATTCAAGGAGGACTCCATTAGAGATGTATGTCTCGGTTAATAGCTATAGTTAATAAAGGCAATGGGGGTAGAATCTCTTATGTTGTTGTCAAAGGATATTGTGTATGTTGGACAAGTTTGGGTTATGGTTTTGAATCATGTGGATTAATGTTGCAACGTTTGAATCTCCCTATGCTTAAGTTGTATTGCTATGCTTCTTGTTTAAAAGCATGATTGAGCCTTGAATGTGTTTAATGAGTTTGTGCACCTAGGGGTGGTCTTGTATCTAGTTTTGATGCATTTATGTTCCCTATATGTTGAATGACTTGCTGGTGTGATTTGGTGGCTTTTGGAGCATGTTTGGTGGGTCAAAAGTATGTTTAACCAGCAAAGTTGCTGCAGTCTGGGCAACGTGTTTCGGAACAGGTGCTACCGTATCGGAACGGGTGCCTGAAATGGCCTGGGCGTTCCGAAACGGGTGGTACTGTTTCGGAACAGTTTGGCTACTGCCAAGCCTCGTTTCGGTACGCGTTGCGGAACGGCCCCGCGTTTCGAAACAGGTTTACCTTGTTTCGGAACACCTGACCGTTGGAGGCTGACTTGGGCAGTTATATGTTTCGAAATGTTTGCGTTTTGGTCCTAAAACATGTTTATGCAATTGGATGAGTTTGAGATGTCCGTTTGAGCTGAAATTTGGCAGTGAAGTATGAAACATGACTAATTTTATATTGGTAACTTTTAATTGGGTGAAGTCCCTGTAATTTTCAGAATTTACAGTTTGGTCCCTAAAGTTGTATTTTGTGCAATTGGGTCCCTGAATGTTCTCTGATGGTTGTGATCTTTGAGTATGATGTTTATGTGAACACATCTAGGGTTAATGAGCATCTAGACAAGATTAAAATGAAGAAAAAAAGGGTCGTCAATCAAGGTTGACTTTCGGGTTGACCTTGGTTTTCCCCGTGTGATCTTCTTAATTCGGGTCGAGCGTCTAGGCCGGGTTAAGGGGGTTATATTTGGTGGTATAAGAGCTGAGTTGCGAATGCTTGGGGAAAATGGTAAGTTGTTGTGATATGTGTTTGATGTTTATCTTGATGTGTGGTTGAAGGTTGGTTGAAACATGTGTTTCTGAGCAAATTGTTGATGTTTTTAAGCATGCTTTGTGGTTATGAACCTTCGTTAAGCTCTGTGGATTTGTGCTGATGATGTGCTAGTGTTATGAGCTGATGTTATGCATGATGGAAGTGTAATGGGTATGATATGTTGATGTTATGCTGTTGCGAGTGGATGTTGTTTGATGTAAGCATGATCGGATATGTTGTTGATATGCTTGATGTTGTGATATCCATGCTTTTGTTGACTGTTATGTCATGTAAATGGGGGAGGATTCGGGATACCCATTGCCTTATTAATATAGCTATTGTGTTATGTTGGAGTTTGAATCCTTGCTTAAGCTGGTCTAATTGTTTTGTTTGTTTTGTTGTGATTGCTTGTTGTTAATAGTATGGTGAAATCGGTGAAAGAATGGCAGTTGGGTGAGATGGTTGCTGCCTTGGGGCAGGTTGTTAAGGCGTGGAATTCACCTTTTAATGGAGGTGTTTCGTCTCAGTTTTCTGTGCCTGGAGTTGAAGTGGTAAGGCAAGAGGAAGAGGTTGGTTCTGTGATGAAGAGTTCATCACCTGTTGTTCAGGAGGTGTTGGGAACATCTCAGGCTGTGGGATGTGTGGGTTTGTCGAGGCAGCGTTTGCAAGATTTGGGTGTTGTGGAGTATCATGGTTCGACACCTGAGACATTTGAGGCCTGGTTGGCCAGTGTGGTTCTGATTTTGGATCAGGAAGGTTGTGATTATGCATGTAAGCTGGGAAGTGTTGTCACATTGATGTTGGAGGACGCTTGAGCCTGGTGGACATCTGTGGCGGTGTCATCGCACATCCATGATATTGATTGGGATTTCTTTGTGTCTGCCTTTTATGAAAGGTATCTTGGGGAGAAATTCCCAAGGGTTAAGCAATGTGAAGGTAGTGCAAATCTGGGGCGAGTGTTGCTTGATCAAGGAGTGGAAGCTCAGCTACCGGTATGTAACCATTGTGGAAGGCGCCATGTTGGAGGTTGTTGGGGCGCAGGTGCTTGTTGGAACTGTGGTTCTAAAGAGCATGTGAAGCGAGATTGTCCTTATATAGTGAAATCAGCTTCAGTGGTAGCAAAAGGGTCTCTGAAGGGTCGAGGGCACGGCCGAGACAAGGTTCGAAGGTGGCAGGAAGAGCAGAAAGTTGTGAAGAGTTTGGGAAATGGAATCTGTTGGAAATGTGGGTCAGCTGGACACATGAGACGTGATTGTTTGAAGTTGGCTCGGAACAGCCAAGGTTCTTTACCGCAAGGAGATGGTGGTGATCTCAGGGTGTTAGCTGATGCTACAGCGGTGCGGCTGGAGGATGGTGGTTCTGTGAGAAAGAGAGCTCGCCTGATGAAGCTCCAGGGTGGTGATGTGTTTTCAGGTAACCTTGTTAAGTAATCTTTGCTTTAGTGCCTTAGTTTGGTTTTGGTTTGGGTTTCCTTGTGTTGTGAGTTTGGTCTTGTTGCTAGCATGTTGGGGTAGTAGATGTTGTTGTTGTTTTGAAAACATCTTTAACGTGAAGAAGGTTTAGTGGGTATCTTGTGGTTAATGGTTGCTAGAATGATGGAGTTAGACAAGTTGAAAGTGAAATAGGAGGTTGTTCTTAGACGGACTCTGAGGATGTTATTGGTGGGTGTGAACTGACATACATGCACAGTTAAAATCATTTGTTATATGTTATATTATATATGTACTGGTCCATGCATACATGTGGCATGACATTAGAGGTTTTGCATACATGTACATCAGGCATTGATAGGGCATGTTGGTGACCATGCATACGAACGTTCACACTTGCTAATAACTAATCAAGTCTGTTAGTGTTGTGGTTGGGTTAGGTTGGTGATGGGTTTTTAGAAGTTGTTTTGGTGCTGAGTGTAAGTTAGAGGTAGTGGAGAGTATTAAGCAAGTTGTTAGTAATAGTGAGTGCGGTATAGTATGTTGGTAGAAGGAAAGTGTTTGATGCTTATCGAGTTTAGTGGTGTGGTGGTAAGGAGTTTGCCGATGGAAGTTAGAATCGGTCAAGTGGTTTTGAGTAGCTTGTGGAAGAGGTGGTTCCTTGGAAGCTAGATGATGTTGTATGTAGTGGATGTGTTCTCAGAGTGCCGAGGTATTTTGGCATTGATGTGGTAGTAGAAAGGTTGTTTTTATGGGTGTTGGTTCGTAGCAACCTTCGAGGAGTTGAGATGGTGATATGCATGTTTAAGTTGGGCGGTGTTCTTGTAAGGCAAGTGTTGTGGTCAAAGCTTGAAGTGGAAAGGTAATGAAAGATCGAAGGTCATTGTTGGTTGGACGGATTCTTGTGAGAAGTGGTTGGCTGGTTGTGAGTAAGTGAATTCTTTTTGGAGATCAGCTGGTGGTGTGTGGAACGGCTAGCGGAGTCAAGGTTGGGGTTTTGTGATGTGATTTTTGGATTATGGGTGAGTAGTCTTGGTGAGTTGTTATGGTAATGATAGCGGCGGATGTGAAGGAATGTCAGCATTCGTTGAGAAGTTTGGGTAAGCAGTTGATGCTTGGGAATGCTTGCTTGTTGTGGAAATCTCTGGAAAAGGTTGAGTAGTTTTGCAAAGGTTTTTAGAAGCAGTGAAGGTTGTGGGTTACATAGTGGCTGAACTGATTGGTTGGAGTCACTATGTGAACAAGTTTCGGGAACAGTGTGTGGTGGTGTTGAGTTTGGGCGGAGTTTTGTGAAGAGGGTGTTCAGTGGTGGTTAAGTCTCCTGTGTTGCTTTGTGGTTGCTTTGAGAGGGTTGGTTGTGCTCTTTTCGCCAGTTGAAATTTCGAGGACGAAATTTCCTAAGGGGGGGAGAGTTGTAACGCCCCGGTTTTGGGCTTAGAAGTTTTGGGCGTTGACCGGTTCGGTCAAAGTGTTGTTCGAATATAAAAGGTGATTTTTAGGAAAGCCTAGTTCGGGTTGCATTAAAAATATGGAAAATGTCCTAAAATCCTCTTTTAATATATATAAGTGAACTGTGAAATCAATTTTGCAAAATGAGGTTTGGAAGGGTGACATTTTGGGTTAGTGACCAAAATGTAATTTTTGAAAACTGCGTGACTGTTTTAAAAAGGATTGAAACTTTGAATCTTTAAGGAGCTATTTACCCAATGGGAGTTTCTCCAGATTTTCTAGAATATTAAATGATTTAATTAAATGTTTTTAAACTAAAGAAAAGTGGAGGGGAGATATTTTCCTAATTCTAACTAACTTTTCTCTCAAATCTTCTATTTTCCTTTTCTCTCATTTTCTCTCAAACCAAACATTTTCTCCAGAGCTTTTTCCTCTGATTTTGTCACTTAAATATACCTTTTCAATTCTCTTTTGATTGCTAATCATCTCTACAACAAAACCTCACCATTTGCTAATTGGATTTTCAAGCTTTTTGGTTCCAAAAAGGGAGAAACTCAAGTTTGGAGGTAAGAACATCCTTCTCCTCTAAACTCTCAGTTCTTTACTGAAATTCCCAAGTTCTCAATCCTTGATTTGTGATTTATTAAAGGTTTTGCAATTGTAATCTTGATTTTGGCTTTAAAATGCAAGATTTGATTATTTTTGATGGATTTTCGTATGATCTGATTGGGCTGTGTTTTAAGGTGTCAATTTGATGTTAAACGAATGTTAAATTGATGAGTAATTGAGGTTTAATCAATGCAATCCCGAATAGGTTGAATTTCCTAAGTTTTGCTTGAGTTTTTGGTTGTTTTTGGAGTGATCTTGGTGATCTGTTATAGCTGGAGGTATAAGGACGTGGTTAGATCCTTTTTGGATGTTAATTGATGTTTAAAAATGGTTTGAAGTGATGGATCTTGGCTGGGTTAAGTTTTGGAAGTGTTTGGAGGTGTTTTCGGTTGTGTTTGGTAGTCGAAATGATGGATTTGCAATGAGCAGCGAGTTTAGTTGTGTTGCTGGTGTTTTTAGTGCATTATGATGCTTTAATCCTCTGATGTTGTGTGTTTGAAACAGGGGAGGTTGATCCGTGAGCATTAGAGGTGTTGTGGAAGGTTTCGGATGCTTGGAAGGCTTGTTGGCTAGCCTTGTTTTGTGTATCGGTGAGTGAAGTTGGGTTTTCAGCTTTTAAACCAAGGTTTGAAGGTTTTGGGAGCTTAGTTTAAGTCTAAACAACTTTGCTAAGCTCAAGAGTAAGTAAATGGATTTTCTCTCTTGGTTTGTGTTGTGAATTGGCTTTAAAAGCAATTGTGTTTGATGGATGCGATGCATGTGATTTGCATGTTTTAAATTCTGTTTTGAAAGCATGTTTTAGCATGGTTTAATGCTGGTTTTGAAAGCCATATGTGAAGGATGCTCAAGGTAAGAGATCCTTGGTTTTGTACATTGAAATTGTGGAATTGATGCATAGTGTTGCATGTTGTTTAATGGCTTTGTGTGATGCTTTAAAACAGTGGAATATTGTTGTTAATAATGCATTTTGGCATGTGATGGTTAAAGTCACAAAGGTGGTTGAAAGTCCTTGTGTGAGCCTTGTTTATTTAAGAACATCATGGTGTTTGAAAGTCCATGGTTGGTTCTTGGTTAAAGTAAATGGTGGTTTATGCATTTTGGTTATGCATGTAAATCAATGGATTAATGTTGTAAGATGGTTATATTGGCAAGTGATGTAAGTGGTTCTTGGTTTCTTTGATCGGATATAGTTAGCCGGCTATAGGATTGGGTGCACCGTGAATAAGTCGCCTTGGATGTGGAGTGGTTAAGAGTGAACCGGGAAACTCCATCCAAGTATCCTAACGAGATGGTTAAGGTCATAATGGTGGTTAAAATTCCATTCGAGGACCTTGGTTAAGCAAAGGTAATAATGGTGGTTAAAATTCCATTTGAGGACCTTGTGCTTGTTAAGATCACAATGGTGGTGTAAAGTCCATGTGTGAATCTTGTTTAGGGTGTCCCGAATCTCGTTAGTGATGTTATACAACTACCAATCGGTGATGCAAAGGTTGTATGGTGTTTAAAAGTCCATACATGGGAACCTTGTGCATGTTAAGGTTGTATGGTGTTTAAAAGTCCATACATGGGAACTTTGTGAATGTTAAGGTTGTATGGTGGTTAAAAGTCCATACATGGGAACCTTGTGAATGTTAAGGTTGTATGGTGTTTAAAAGTCCATACATGGGAACCTTGTGAATGTTAAGGTCGTATGGTGGTTAAAAGTCCATACATGGGAACCTTGTGAATGTTAAGGTTATATGGTGTTTAAAAGTCCATATATGGGAACCTTGTGAAAGTTAAGGTCAAATGGTGGTTAAAAGTCCATTTGGAGACCTTGGATTGGTAGTGTGTATGAAGCGTGGGGACAACGCTTGTGATCCGCGTATCCGATCGGGTGTTGAGTTGAAAAGTGGATTTGGTTATCACTTGGAGGCCAATATGATGTTCTTGAATATAATGAAGCATGAGATGCTTGAAATGATGCATGGTTGCATGAAAAGTGTAAAATGTATTATGAATGCATGTTGACTTGTTGGTTTGAACAAGTGTTGATTATCTATTGAGAATGGTGCATGTGTGCATGAAATCTCTTTAGTGCATTGAAGTCTTGTGGAGACTTGTTTTAAAAGGGCATGTGATGCAATTGTTAATGATGTGGTTCATATGTTGCATTTGTTTAATGCATGTGTTGGATTGTTTGAGTAAATGGTTTAAAAAGGGTTTCTTGCTTTGAAATGACATTCAAGTATGAGAATGGTAAGATGTAAAGTGGAAGTGTTTTCCAAGGTTTGAAATTAGCTTTGCATATGGTGTTTTTGCATGGAATGGCTAATTTGATGGCTTTGCAAGTTTATGTTTTGAAAAGGTTTACTTAGCTATCTAAGCTAAGGGTTGGTTTTCATGTTTGTGCAAGGCATGATTTTAAAGCATGTTGTTGAAAAAGGGTTTTCAAATATTGCTTTGGTTTGTCGAATCGAGTTTGCTTTTAAAAGTGGTTTTATGATTCGCTGCATTGATGGTGTTTTGGTTTTGAGCATTCCTCACTAAGCATTATGTGCTTACGCTCCTTTTTGTCCATCAATGCAGATATTTGAAGTTTGGACAGCGAGAAGCAAGGGATTCAAGGAGGACTCCATTAGAGATGTATGTCTCGGTTAATAGCTATAGTTAATAAAGGCAATGGGGGTAGAATCTCTTATGTTGTTGTCAAAGGAGATTGTGTATGTTGGACAAGTTTGGGTTATGGTTTTGAATCATGTGGATTAATGTTGCAACGTTTGAATCTCCCTATGCTTAAGTTGTATTGCTATGCTTCTTGTTTAAAAGCATGATTGAGCCTTGAATGTGTTTAATGAGTTTGTGCACCTAGGGTGGTCTTGTATCTAGTTTTGATGCATTTATGTTCCCTATATGTTGAATGACTTGCTGGTGTGATTTGGTGGCTTTTGGACCATGTTTGGTCGGTCAAAAGTATGTTTAACCAGCAAAGTTGCTGCAGTCTGGGCAACCTGTTTCGGAACAGGTGCTACCGTATCGGAACGGGTGCCTGAAATGGCCTGGGAGTTCCGAAACGGGTGGTACTGTTTCGGAACAGTTTGGCTACTGCCAAGCCTCGTTTCGGTACGCGTTGCGGAATGGCCCCGCGTTTCGAAACAGGATTACCCTGTTTCGGAACACCTGACCGTTGGAGGCTGACTTGGGCAGTTATATGTTTCGAAATGTTTGCGTTTTGGTCCTAAAACATGTTTATGCAATTGGATGAGTTTGAGATGTCCGTTTGAGCTGAAATTTGGCAGTGAAGTATGAAACATGACTAATTTTATATTGGTAACTTTTAATTGGGTGAAGTCCCTGTAATTTTCAGAATTTATAGTTTGGTCCCTAAAGTTGTATTTTGTGCAATTGGGTCCCTGAATGTTCTCTGATGGTTGTGATCTTTGAGTATGATGTTTATGTGAACACATCTAGGGTTAATGAGCATCTAGACAAGATTAAAATGAAGAAAAAAAGGTCGTCAATCAAGGTTGACTTTCGGGTTGACCTTGGTTTTCCCCGTGTGATCTTCTTAATTCGGGTCGAGCGTCTAGGCCGGGTTAAGGGGGTTATACTTCTCCACTCTTCTCTCTTCCTTCTTCCTTTCATCTTCCCTTACTTGCTTCATGATCATGAGTTAGGAGAGAACCAACTAGCTCATCAAGCTTGAGTGTCTTCAAATTCTTTGTAACCCCCTTAGCCCGGCCTAGACGGTTGACCCGATCTACGAAGATTACACGGGGAAAACCAAAGTCAACCCGAAAGTCAACCTTGATTAACGACCCTTTTTTATTTTTATTCTTGTCTAAATGCATAATAACCCTAGGTGTATTCTTGAAAAGAACATACTCAAAAATCACAGCAATCGGAAAACATTTAGGGACTCAATTGCACAACATACAAATTTAGGATCCAAATTGCAAATTCTGAAAATTAAGAGGACTTAACCTGTTTTAAAGTTACCATTATGAAATTAATCATATTTCATGCTTCTCTTCCAAATTTCATCTCAATTGGACATCTCAAACTCAACCAATTGCATATACAAAGATTGGGACCAAAACGTAAGAGTTTCAAAACATTTAACCATCAATTTCAGTGCCCAACGGTCGAGTGTTCCGAAACGGGGAAGATCCGTTCCGAAACGCGGGACCGTTCTGGAACTTGTTGCGGAACAGGGCATGGCAGTGGCAAATCAGTTTCGGAACAGCTCTGCCTGTTTCGAAACGCCATGGCCATTTCAGGCCACATGTTCCAAAACAGTAGCACCCGTTCCGAAACGAGTTGCCCAGAAATGCAGAATTCATCTGGTTTTACACACTTTCAGCCCATCAAACACATCCATATGACCCTCATATCATACACACAAGTCATCAAACACTTAAGGAACATATTAGCATCGACTAAACACAATCATGGCATCATTCAAGGAAAATCCCAATTCTATAGGCATGCATCCTATTTTGAAAACCATGCAACCAACAATTCACCAAAACCAAATACCAAAAGGCCATTTACATGTTCCAACATCATCAAAGCATTAACCAAACTTAGGGAGTCCAAAACATCTCCCAAAAACACACTTTAGGTTCCCATTGCCAAATGCCAAAAGCTAATAGTGTTAGGAAAACATTCACCATACATGAGCTTAGTCTTCACTTGGATCCTTGACCTCCTTGCTGCCCTTTATGCACTTCAATGCTCTGCATTATTGGTTTAAGAAAGAGAGAGCGTAAGCACATAGCTTAGTGAGGAATGCTCAATTAAAACATCACAATAATGCTTTTGCAAAAACACCTATTCAAGGCCTTTAGTTTCAAAACAACATAAACCATGCAATTATGCATACAAACCAAGCATCTCATGCTTCAAATCATCATCATGTCATATTGGCTTACAAGTGATAATCAATAACATTTTACAACTCAAAACACAATCGGATACGCGGATTACAAGCGTTGTCCCATACGCTTCATACACACTACCAATATCAAGGTGGAGCATGGTACAATCACAACCCCTCAACACCCGTGATGGAGACTATGGTACAATCACAACCCCTCAACATCACTCATTGGTAGTTGTATAACATCACTAACGAGAACACGGGACACACAACACAAGATCCACACATGGACTTTTAACCACCATTGTGATCTTAACACAAGATCCACTCATGGACTTTTAACCACCATGATGATCTTAACACAAGATCCACTCATGGACTTTTAACCACCATGATGATCTTAACCATCTCGTTAGTGTACTTGGATGGAGTTACGGTACAATCACAACCCCTCAACATCCAAGGCGACTTTATTCACGGTGCACCCAATCCTATAGCCGGCTAACTATATCCGATTCAAGTACTTTAAAACCAACACATCACTTGCCAATATACATCATACAACATCATTAATCCACTGTTTTAAAGCATTTAACAAAGCCATTAAATCATCATGCATTACAATGCATCAAACCACATTTACCAATGTTCAAAACAAGGATCTCTTACCTTGAGCATCCTTCAATACATGGCTTACAAAACCAGCATCAAACATGCTAAAATATGCTTTCAAAATAGAATTTAAACATGCAAATATAACACATTGCATCCAACCATCTCATGGTTCATCAAAAAGAGAGTTTTCCCGAAAACTTACTCTTGAGCTTAGCTAAGTTGTTTAGACTTAAACTAAGCTCCCAAAACCTTCCAACAATGGTTTCAAAGCTGAAAACCAAACTTCACTCACCGATTCCGTTTCGCAAGCTTGCCGAAACACCGATCAAGCCTCCGGATCAACACCACAAGGATCCGATGATGTCTCCCCTGTTTTAAACACATCAAAGCAGTGGATTAATGCATCATCATGCATTAATATCTTCAACCAAGACACCAAAACTCACTGCTCTCATCAACACTCACATTTCGGCTACCAAACACAACCGAAATCACATTCAAACACCTCTACAACCTTACCCAGCCAAGATCCTTCAATTCCAATCATACTTATACATCAATTAACATCCAAAAAGGATCTAATCATGTCCTTATACCTCCAGCTATAGCAGGGCATCAAAATCACCCCAAAAACCACCATTAACTCAATCAAAAACTTAGGAAAATCAACCTATCCGGGATTGCATTGATTAAACCTCAATTACACATCATTTACACATCCAATAAACATCAAAAAGACATCTCAAAACACAACCCAATCATTTAGTACGAATTTGATCAAAATTAAATCCAAATTTTGCATTTAAAGCCAAGATCAAGAACACAACATTAAAACCTTTAATAAAACACAAATCAAGGATTGAGAACTTGGGAATTTCAGTAAAGAACTGAGTATTTAGAGGAGAAGGACGTTCATACCTCTAAATGTGAGTTTCTCCTTGTTTAAAGCCAAGATTCTTGAAAATTCAATAAGCAAATGACAAGGATTTGATGTAGGAATGATTAGAGATCAAATAGAGATTGAAATCTCATCTTTAGGTGTTAAAATCAGAGGGAAAATGGCTGGAGAAATGTGTTTGGCTGAGAGAAAAGGGAGAGAAAATGAAGAGGGAAAATTTTGAGAAAAGTTAGTTATTAACTCAAAAATATCTTTTTCCCCTTTTTCCTTTTATTAAATATCATTTAATAAATGTTTAATATTAAGAAAAATCTGGAGAAAACTCTTCTTGGGTAAATTAGCTCCTTAAAGATTCAAAGTTTCAATCCTTTTAAAACAGTCACCAACTTTTCAAAAATTACATTTTAGTCACCAACTTGAAATGTCACATTTCGAACCCTCATTTTGTAAAATTGATTTCACCACTCTCTTATATATAATAAAAGAGGATTTTAAGATATTTTTTCATATTTTTAATGCATCCCGAACTAGGCTTTCCCTAAAAATCACCTTTTATATTCGAACCAAAATTCGACCGGTCCGATTCAAACCCAAAACCTCTAAGCCCAAAATTGGGGTGTTACATTCTTGGCCTCAATGATGGCGGTTCTCTTCCCATCCCAACACTCGAGAAGTGAGTAGAGTAGCTTCTGGACTCGTTTGTCTTCTGGGATTATCTCTCCAAAACCCTTTAGCCCATTGACGATTATTGAGAAACGATCGAACATCTTTGAAACGTTTTCGTCGGGCTCCATTTTGAAATTCTCATAGCTAAGATTGAGAATTCCAATATTTGTCTCCTTCACATCACTTGTTCCTTCATATGTAGTCTCAAGTGTATCCCACACTTCCTTAGCACTTTCGATGGAGGAAACTTTGGAGTAGATATCGGGACCGAAAGAGCAAAATAACATGTGAAGAGCCTTGTCATTGATTTGAATCTTCTTTCTCTCTTCTTCAATCATTTCATTCTTCCTTTTTGGCACTAATCTTCCTTCGTCGTCTCTTTTCATTGGAATAGATGGTTCATCTTCAATAGCATCCCAAACTTGATAATCGTTGGATTTAATGAAGAGACGCAACCGGTTCTTCCAAAAAGGGTAGATATCACAGTTGAAGAAAGGTGGTTTTGTGGTCGATTGAGACTCGTACATGCTTGACCCGGAGGTAGATGTCATGGCTTGCTTTGTAGTTGATCACACTATTCCTAGAATCTCCTCTTGTGGTTGTTAATCCTTCAAAGAGGTGGGCTCTTATACCAACTGTTGAGTAGATCAATGGATTGATCAAAGCCAAGAGGGGGTGAATTGGGTTTTTAAAAATTATTGGAGAAAGTAGAATAGCTAAAAATGAAGAACAAGGAATTTTAGAGTGGTTCAAATTCCAAATGAACTCTACATCCACTACCTTAGCTACCACTAAGGATTTTCCAACAATCCACTAATTTTCTACCCAAATTTTGACCAAACTCTCACAAGAGTACAAAGAAGAAATTTAGGCAAGAAAGATATCTCTCAATACAAGATTGCCCCTTTAAATGCAATCACTCAACCCAAATTTGAATACAAGATCAGAATTGAACACAACACAATTTGGGATTTTACAAAAGATAAGAAATTGGGCACTTTGAGCTTGGATTTTTGTAAGGATGTTTCTTTTTGATGCAATAGTTGTTGCTAGTCTTTAAATGGCTTCATTTTATACCTTCCCCATTAATTCTAGCCGTTTGGATGGTTAGGGTATTGAATATAGCCATTGGCACCCTCTCTTTCCACCATTAATGCACTTTTACAGCTTACCGTATCGGTACGCGGGGACCCGTATCGATACTTGTCTCAAAACAGAAAGAGCGGTTGTACAATTACAAGAGGGGCGTATCGATACGTGGGTAAGCATATCGGTACGGGACACGGGCCGTTTTGATACGGGAGAACACTGTCTCGATGAAATTATTTCCATAGAGCTCACTAGAAGTTTTCGTATTGATACGGTAAAGGACGTATCGGTACGGGACAACCATCACTTTAAAAACCGGTTACCTAACAACTGACACCAACAGTCAAATTCATTAAAAGCTTTTGAATTTTAAAATTTCATTAAAATCGTATCGATACGGATGACACCATATCGGTATGCCATTCAAAAATTCCTTCAGTTTTACAGAGAGAGCGTATCGATACAGATTCAATCTATTTCGATGCGTTGTTTCGATACGGTGAGGGGCGTATCGAAACGTGTTTCTCTAGTAGTCAAATTTGTAAAAAATGTATCGATACGGCTGGAAGCGTATCGATACTCCTGGACGTTTTTCAATAGTTTGGCCTTGGAACACTTAGAAAATATTTTGGAGTTTGAGTTTTTCAATCTAGATTAAAGCCTTGTTGATTTGAGATCTTTTGAGGGACTTAAAAATCTTTTTCAAGTTTTCAATTTTATCCTTAAAACACTTTGTTATATCAAAATCAAACATAGGTTTTACACTTTTGTCCTTTATATCTAGATTGGACACAAGTCATGGAACAATCACACTTGTACAATTCATCTAATATTTCTTGATATCTTGAGTAACTATTATAAATGAATAACTATGATATCTCATATCAACTTATTCGAGCATGGTCATGCATTTCTAGTCTCACTCAATCAAGTGGCCTGCGATATTACTCATATTATTTAGGAGGGACAAATCCTATCTTGAACAACCATATCCCACTATATGGTTTGTGACATATCCAATATCAGTCTTTATATAGTAGTCAGTTACGACACATGTTTGACTGTATCAAAATATGTCACTCGCGATGTTGAAATAATGATGATCTCAAGTTTGAGGATCATACATGTAGTTATTATTATGAGCAATGTTGTGACTGTCACATAATAATCCAAGAAGCATGCTCATAGCGGGTTAGTCTAGTACGTCATTCTCTAAAACATACTTATGTATTGATTTTGACATATCCATATCAACGACAACACTTTGTCATCAACCAACTACATATTAGTCTTAATACATTATTGTTGTCCATTCCAACAATAATACTTGACGAAGGACATTTAAGAATAACCATATTATTCTAAGGACTTTATTATAATTCAGTTTATTTATGTACACAGAATTGTAACTGAAAATAATAATGACAATACCTCTTAATGAATAAACAAGGTAAAAACAAATGTCATTTACAATCATCTTATGATTGGTCTTTAGGCATACTCTAACATGGCAGTCCCACCATTCTGATTCAATGAACATAATTTTATTAGAAAAAATAATTCCCACGTACTCATCCGCTTCTCCCGAAAGATCACCTCATTACGTGCAAGCCACATGGACCATACAACAGCCACACAACCTGCCAACCACCACTCTCGATACATTCCAGAAAAGAAACTGCAAAAGCATTTATTCAAAAAAGTCCACCAAAGTTCACAGCTACACAACCTCGACTTGCCACAAACGAAAAAATAGCACTCGAATCTCCCACATTACAGGACATCGGAATAAGAGATGATCCACCACCACCACCACCACCTCCTCCTCCTCACGAAACTAACAATAGAAGATCGTGTCATCTGCTACTAGTACACCACGGCCACGTAACATCCCCATAGTCGGTAGTCGTGCTATCAAAACGAACCATATGAAATGTTGAATTTTGGAAGGAATTTGCAGCTTCCATATCGCACTCAACTCTATCGATGTCTCCATACCAAACGATTACATCTATTTGTATAACACTCCAACCGAAAACTCCCCCGTGACCGACAACTTCCAAATTAGACAATCCACGGTATGTTCACTAAGCCTAAAACTTAGAACACAAGACTTGAGGTCGCGTAGCTGCCTCTCCTCAAAAGAGTAGAGATCGCGAACAAAAAAATCATGCTTGTTGCGCATGTAGTCCTTTACCAACATCATATTATTCGTAGCCACTCGAAACAACCGCGAGAACACTTGTTGTAATATATCGTCTAAACACCAATAATCGTGCCAAAAAAGAATTTTCGCACCATCACCTAATTTCCAGATAAAATGAGCTTGATCCATAAAACGTTGCACAACTTCATCATGTTGTACATCAACTATTTGACGCCATACCACATACATATTTCTCTTTCTCAATTCACTAGTTCTCTAATGGAGAATATCCTGACCATATTTCTTTGGGTGACACACAATATTCCAATTCACTCTACTATTTTATTTTTCTCTTTTGAACCACCTCAAAGAAATTGTCTCTGAAACCGATCAAGTTTGAGAATAATGCTCCAAGGAACCAAGAAGACTCATATGTAATATAAAGGTAATAACGACAAGGCCGACTTTACCAAGATCAACCTACCCGCAAACGATAAAGTCTCGTTTCCACCCTGCAAAACACTTCTGAAACCGTTGAATAAGAGGTTCCAAAATTTGCAATCTGCGCGAATTGACATCAAGTGGTAAACCCAAATACACAATCGGCAACACATCACATTTACAACCCATAATTGCTGCAATGTCTCGCACCACAACGTCTTCAAACCCAACTCCACACAAACTTGACTTATCATAATTAATTTGTAAACCTGAGGCATACTCAAAACGTGTCAATACTCTTTTTAAATTAATGACATATCGTACCTCGATTTGGAAGAATAGGATCGTGTCATCCGCAAACTGGAGATGTGAGATTAAAAAACCAGCTGTCACACTTAGTCAACTCCAACCCTTCCTCGTTACGCAAAAACTGATGCAACATTTCTACCATGATCACAAACAGTAGCAGTGAAAATGGATCACCTAGTCGAATTCCTCGTTGTATCGCAAACTCACATGTTGGGCATCCATTTACCAAGACGGGTAACCACGCATTACTAACACACTCACGCATCCAGCTTCTCCACAGAGATCTGAACCCCATTCTCGCCATCACTTGATCAAGACAATATCATTCGATGCAGTCATAGGCCTTCTCAAAGTCCAATTTAAAAATCATACCCCGTCACTAAAATGTCATTTCTTTAGTGAATGGATAGTTTCATTGGCCAGCATAATTCCACCCAAAATCTGTCGACCACGCACAAAGGCCGATTGCACATCACTAATTAAGTTCAGCAAAACTCATTGCAAACACTTCGCCAAGAATTTGGCCAATATTTTGTACAAGGAAATCAACAAATAGATCGATCGAAATCACCAATACCCTGTGGATTGTCTTTTTTTCAAGATAAAAACCACGAATGTCGAATTTACCCCTGAGCAATTTACAAGACACACATAATGTTTGAATGAAATCTAAACTAAAATATAATATTATTTCTATCTTTAAATAAAATTATATTATTAATATATGTGTGTCCTTAAAAAAAATTTTGATCGCTAGTGCCTTAATATAGTATATGAGAGGCATAATGTCAAAAAAAAATCTTAACATTTTACTGAATAGTCATTTTAGTCCCTATTATTTTTTTGGTCCACTTTCACCCATAACGTTTGATTTTGAGTTAAAATGGCCCTCATGGATGGAAACAGATAGTTGACTAACTGTCAACACGGGATACTGATGTAGCATGCTGACTTGGCTTGGGACGTTGACGAGGCACTATGATATGCCAAATTTTTTTTAAAATATTTTTTAATTTTTTAAATAAATAATATTTAATTTAATTTATTAATTTTTAAAAAATAATAAATTAAATATATTACTATTAATTATTTATTGAAAAATAACAAATTAAATATATTACTATTTATTATTTTTGCAAAATATTTTTTCAAAAATAATAAATTGAATATATTATTTATTATTTTTAGAAAAATTAAAAATAATAAACTAAATAAATTATTATTTAATGTTTTATAGAAAATAAAAAATTAATAAATTGTTTAATTTATTTTTTTATTTTTTTGAAAAATAATATATAATATATTTATTTTAATATTTAAAAAAATTAAAAATTTTAAAAAATATTATTTATAATTTTTAGAAAATTAATTTTTTAAAAATTAATAAATAAAAAATTATTATTTATTATTTTAATAATTAAAATAAATAAATAAATTATTATTAATTACAAAATATTTTCAGAAAACATTTAAAAAATACTTTTAAAAATGATGATGCAACATTTTGTCAAGTTTGCGTCCCAAGCTTTGTCAACATGACACATTAGTATCTCGCGTTGACTACTAATCAACTAATAATTTTATCTATTGAAGGCTATTTTGATTTAAAATAAAACGATAGGAGTGAAAAAAGACTATATATATATATGAGTTTTATTTTGATGCACAAGCTGTGTAAATTTTTTTTACACAACCCTTTTATAAAATTTAAAATTTAAATCACAAACCCTAGCAACCTAAAACCTAAACCCTAAACCTTAAACTCTAAATTCTAACCATAAACCTTAAATTATATACCCTACATACTAAACTCCTAAACCCTAACCTAAAATCTTAAACCCTAAACCCTAAAATTAAAGGGCTTGTGTAAACCTTGTGCATCAAAGTATTTTCCTATATATATATATATATACTAAAATAAACATTTAGCGAGACATTATGAGATTTTTTTGGTATTATACCTATATGAAATTAAAACGCATCGCAGTGTAGATGAAAAAGAGCATCAGCCCGGATTAATTCGGGCCATCCATCAGCCCGGTCTTATAATGTTATTGCGGGTAACAGGATCTGGGTAATTACAGAGCAAATTTCCCCCATATCGAAAAACAAAAATTATGCAGAAGAGAGAGCAGGGTAAATCGGGTGGTGCGGCCGGTGGCAACGCCGCACCACCGCCGAAGAGAGGCCGGCCATTTGGAAGCACAGCTGCTAGCATGGCCTCCGCCTCCGCCGCTGATTCAGTAGCTCCGTCCACTCTCCTCGGTCCTTCCCTCCAAATTCACAACTCCTTCTCTGGTAATCCCTAAACTTAGAACTAAAATCAAAGAAAAATCAGTTCGTTCACTATTTTAATAAGAGGTTTTACTTATTTAAAATTACTTTATTGGTAATTTTATCTTAAAGCTGTGTTTTAAATTTGTTATTTCTACTGGAAGTAGAGCAGAACAATAGAAGAATAGTACTAGCACTTCAAAGTGGGTTGAAGAGTGAGTTAATTTGGGCTTTGAACACTCTCACATTGCTCTCTTTCAAAGAGAAAGATGATATGCGTAAAGATGCGTGCTTGGCCAAAATTCCCGGCTTGCTCGATGCTCTTCTCCAAATTGTAGGTTTTCTCTAAGTCTTGATAAACTTCAATTTTATGTTTTGATCTAAGTTGGTGCCGCTTTTGATAATATATATAACAATAAATTCTGTGTTTTATATGGTGCTTATGATGCGGAGCAGATAGATGATTGGCGTGATATAGCACTGCCTAAGGAACTTAGAAAGGGAAACAGGGCTAGAACATTGGGTGCAAATTCTGTTGTAACAGGATTTGGCAACGAGTATGAGGCATTGGGATCGAATACCTTGCTGCCACAGTTGGGGTAGGCTTGAACATCATTTTTGTTGACTTGTTGGTTTTATGTAAGGGGAAATAAAATTGGACTGTTTTTTATGCTATGACAGTTTGGGGTCAGGTTCTTCCACTGCTGAAATAACCGGGCAAAAGAATACAAGTAAACGCCGCCGTTCGGAGTGGTGGCTTGATGAAGATGGTTTATTTAATCTAGATGATGAGGGTCGAGCCGAAAAACAGCAGTGTGCTGTTGCTGCTTCTAATATTATTCGCAACTTTTCTTTCATGCCAGAGAATGAAATTGCCATGGCTCAGCATCGGCATTGCTTGGAAAGTGTTTTTCAGTGTATAGAAGATCACATCATAGGTGAGACAGCCAGTCCCCTCTCTTTTGTCGTGTATAGTTTAGTGTTTGTTTGTATATGTCTTTATCATTCAAAAATATATAATACTTATTTAGGTTCTATGGTAGGGGTTCAAGAATTTTAGATTTAGATGGTTATTAGCTCATTGAATAGACATGGATGATCAGGATTTTGAATTTTGCCATCAGATGCCACATTCTTAAACAGCTAAACTAGTTGGACATTGCTAGACTAGTAGTTCAGAAAGGAAAATTATTGCATTTCTTAAATGGTCTTGAGATGTGTGCTGTTGATTTTACTATGTGTGGACCAAAGGTGAATCATCAGGAGTAGTGGAATGGGAACTCTGATATATTCCTGCTATTGAAAATATTTTCATTTTTCTTGTTTTTTCCCCCTTTTCTGCTTCTGCAAAATAGTCTGCCTTTCCTGTGTGCGTTATGGTATTTTCTAATATTTAATTGCAAAAGTTACCTTAACTCTTTTAATCTGTCTTCACATGCTTTCTTAAAACTTATTTTATTGACAGAGGATGAGGAACTTGTCACAAATGCCATCGAGACAATTGTAAATTTGGCTCCCTTGCTTGACCTTCGGATTTTTAGTTCACCAAAGCCATCTTACATTAAAATAACGTGAGAATCCTGTTCTAATGTCTTGCTTGAGTGTGTGTTTAATTTCTAACTTCCGGTCAATGATTACATCCACTGTTCACCAAACAGTGAAAAACGTGCAGTTCAAGCTATAATGGGGATGCTAGGATCTCCAGTCAAAGCCTGGCACTGTGCAGCTGCTGAATTTCTTGGGCGCATGATTATAAATCCCGATAATGAACCTCTCCTTCTTCCTTTTGTTCCTCAGGTAAAGCATTCTGCTTGAATATTTTCTCAACTAAATGTCTTATCGTGGTATAAATAGTAATTCAAACTTGATGATGAATTGCAGATGTACAAGCGACTAGTAGACATTTTGAGCTTGCAAGCATTTGATGCACAAGCTGCTGCCATTGGTGCACTGTATAACCTTGTTGATGTCAATATGGACTGCAGGTTGAAGCTAGCTAGTGAGAGATGGTAAGTTTTGTTTTGTTTTGTTTTTAATTTTGGGTGATGGCGTAGTGACGATGACCATGATAATGTGTAGTCATGTTATTAATGAAGTTTACAGCTGTAAAGGGATATCTTATTTATGTGCAATGTTCACCCAATTTAGGGCTGTTGATCGTATACTGAAAGTGATAAAAACACCACATCCAGTGCCAGAAGTCTGCCGGAAAGCTGCAATGATAATAGAGCACCTTGCATCTGATCCTCAGAACCGGACGTCGCTGCTAGCTTATGAAAATGCTTTTGCTGAGATACTCTTTTCAGATGGTAGACATTCTGATACCTTTGCAAGGATTTTGTTTGAACTGACTTCAAAACCAAACAACAAAATTGCAGCAGCACGTGGAATTTGGGGAATGTAATCAAGATCCTACACTTTCGTTGGTTCAACTCTAATTGACTGTTTTATCTGAGCATAAGACCTTAGCTGACTGGTATGAACTGGCTGTATTAAGATTTCGCCTTTTTTGTCGCTTGTAATTCTGCATTGATTCCATATTCTGAGTGACGTCTTAGAAGTTTTAAAACTAATGAAGCCATCTCTTGGTGTTCTTGTAGCATTGCCATGCCCTTATTGAACTGAAACTAATATAAAACCAATGATGTGCAACTGCCATTGCCATGTCCTTGTGTAAGGATTCATGCAAGGTCAGTCCTGCACTTCATTAAGCATATGGTCTTCTCAAAGCAGTCTAGAAGACCACAATTAGTGTTTGTTTTCCGTTGCCAGTAAAAGAAACCTTCCTTTGGAATTGAATTGAACCCTCTTGAGCTAAGGAGCATAGGACAATCTATGACATACACGGTTGTTTTTAAGGGTGTGCTACAAGTGAATAGAAATCTTCTGCTTCCACACTCAAATATTATGTTCTTAGAGTTTAGAGAATTAAAAATAGGGTGTATTTTTAGGGTTTATGGTTTATGAATTAGTATTTAAAGTTAGAATTTAAAATTTAATTTTTTTTATTGTTGAGGCATAGAAGGGCCACCAAAAAGAGGTAGATAATTTTTGTTCAAAACAAGTCTGGGTGTGTATTGGGAGTGAATGTTTATACATTTAATTTATAATTTAGGGGTCGAAAATATGAACCAAAGCGAAGACGGAGCAAGTAGCAATTTTTACAGGTACTAATCGTATTCAAAGTGTTGGATTTATTAAATAATTATTTCGTAGAATGGCGGAGTTAAAAAATTATACAAGTGAAAGTAAGAAAGAGCCTTTTTTTTTTATGTATCTAGGATTGAGGGGCGAATATCTGAAAATTGTGGGAATCTAAACTGATGGGATGTAAAATAATTAAATTTTTTACCCATGGGGCGAGGACATAAAAGTTTTATCACTGAAGTTCAATAGGGACGGAGACTGCTATGTTCAAACCGTAGAGATAACCGAACCGCAACCGTATAAATAATCGTGAAATTCCCAAAAAAATATTCGTAAGTATTATGATATTTTACAAAAAATTTCAAAATACATATAATTAACTTTCATTTACTTGTATATCTACCTATCTTATTATCAATATTTCATTCCATCAAGATATTTGTGTCTTTTGTTTAAACCTTATTAAATTTGAGTAACCTCTCTAGTAATTTACCTTTTTTGTTAATTAAGACTATATAATCTATTTATCTCCCAATTTACCTTATTCTCATTCGATCATATTTTTTAAGTGTATTGAATACATGACTTGTAAATTAAAATTGATCATATATTTTCGTTAATAAAATAGTAAATTTTATTTAATTTTCTTAGGAATGAGAATGTCCCAAAAACTGTGAAAATTCGATGGGTATAGAGATGGGGACGAAAAAAAATTTCCAAAACATATAATGTGAATTCCTCGAAATCGTTCCCACAAGTGTTAGGGACGGAATGAATAATAAAAAACCGTCCTCGCACTACCATATTCCCACCCCTATGTATATCCTATGTCACAAGGAATAGGGTAAGAACCAATTAATAGGGTAATTGATAGTTGTAAAACCTATGTTTGATTTTGATATAATTAAACCTTTAAGGATTAAATTGAAAAACTTAAAATTGTTTTATAAGTCCCTTGATAAGTCTTAAATCACCAACTCTTTAAAACTGATTTGAAAAACTCAAACTCAAAATATTTTCTAAGTGTTCCAAAGCCAAACTATTGAAAAACGTCCAGGTGTATCGATACGCTTCCAGCCGTATCGATACCTTTTTAACAAAAGTTGGCTACTGGAGGAACACGTTTCGATACGGTCTTCACCCGTATCGATACGCTTCTTCGTAAAAGTCTAAAGAGTTTGAATGGCGTACCGATACGACTTCATCCGTATCGATACGGTTTTAATGAATTTTAAATTCAAGTCAGTTTAAATATTTCGACCGTTGGTGTCAGTTGGTTGGTAACTAAATTTTAAATTGGTCGTTGACCCGTATCAATACGGTAAACCCCCGTATCGAAACGGAAATCGACAGTGAGCTATGTCGACAAAAAGGTATCGATACGATCTTAGCTGTTTCGATACCCCGTACCGATACGCCTACGTGCGTTTCGATACCCCTTATTTATTGCACACAACAGCTCTTTCTTTTCTGAGACAGGTATCGATACGGCTCCCCGTGTACCGATACGGGTAGCTGCAGAAGTGCATTTATGGTGGTGAGAGAGGGTCCCAACGGCTCTATTCAAATTCCCAACCACCCAAACGGCTAAAATTAATAGAGGAGGTATAAAATGAAGCCCTTTGAAGGTCAGCAACAACTATTGAACCCACAAGCATCATCAAAGCAAAATTCAAACCCTTGAGCTATTCAAAGTCAAATTCTTGTACCCAACTCTAGTGTGTTTCAATTGTCAATTTGTATTGTGAGTTTGGGGTTATTAAAATTGTAATTGGGTAGACAATTATCCTTTGAGAGGAATCATTTGAGTTTACCACAATCTTTCTTTGTAATTTGAGTGGATTAAGCTTTGAGTAGAAAGCTTAATCGAATTTGTAAGGTTACCTCCTCATCCAAGAAAAGGGGAAGAATTCAAGTAGTGAATTGGTTGAAAATCTTTAGTGGAACTAAGGTAGTGGATGTAGAGTTCATTTGGAGAACTTGAACCACTCTAACCACTTGTGTCAATTTTATTTTTCACTCATTTCTTTCCACCAAAATTTTAATTGCCAATTCACCCCCCTCTTGGCCATTTGCAATTGTTCGATCAACTCAACAATAGTCATTTATTTGATTATATAATCTCATTTAATCAACTAGATAATTTAGTTGGATGAGACGTTAGACTATTTTAATAAGATTAGAGGGTTTGTATTCTGACACTATAAATAAAAAAAAATAAATTTAGAAGATCGCTCTTATATTAGTTCTTTACAAAATTTGATTGGAATTAGTTGATATATGTATCAAATACCAGTTGTTAAAAAAAATAATCACATTTGAGAAGAATCCCTCGAACATAACCATCTCATTTATGAATATAATAATCTTTACAGACCAGTTAAATAAGTATATCTCCTCTTTTTCTAACCTATTTCTCTTTGGCTCATCTCATGAATCATAGTGCCAAGGTTTACAAAATAAAAAGTTATTATATTCTTAAATGAGTTGAGTTGTTTTTAAGAGAATCATTTTAAATATAATTATTTAACGGTTGTAAATAATAATATCAATTAAATTATTTAATATTTCTTATCTTATGTCTCGTGACATAAGATAAAAAGACTCGAGAAAATATTATATTTAGAAGCTAATATATTTTTTAAAAAGTCATACAAATAATCAATAAAATTTTGGTGTAGTAGTAAGCCAATCAATTGACATCTTTTTCCTTTGCTTAAGTTGTGGGTTTAATACCTATTAGAAACTATAAAATTAAAATTGATTTTGATATAACAACATCTTTTAAGGACTTAATTGCAAAATAAAATAAATTTTTAAATACTCAAAAGACTCACAAAATGACAAAGACTCGAACTTTAAGCATTTCTAAATCAAAAGCCAAGTATCTTAAAAATTTTCTAAGTATTTTCAATCTAAATTTTTGAAATTTAGTCCAGACGTACCGATATGGTTACATCTGTATCGATACGATTTTTGGCTACTGGAAACGAGTCAGGAAAAGTGTAGCGGTACGCTCCTTACCGTATCGATACGGTTTTCAGACTCGATGTAATCCTAGAAACTAAAAACTACTTACCATATCGATACACTCCTTTCCGTACCGTTACGAGTTGGTAAGATTTGAAAAATCTTGGCATTTAATTTTTGACCGTTCCCTTGTCAGGTTATTGGAACCAAACATTTTGAAAATTGGTTAACAGTACTGATACACCTAACTACCATACCGATACACTTTTTGGTTAACAAATTCTCTAGATTCTAGTGAGCAAAATCGGTACCTGTACGCACTATGTTGTACCGATCTCCTTTGTAAAATATAGTTTTCGTACCGATACGCCTCTTCACGTATTGATACGCTATTTGTATATAACGACTCTTTCTTTTAACATGTACCGATACGGTGACGTGAGTATCGATACGGTTGGTTGCAAAATTGCATTTATGGTGGGAAAAAAGAGCCCAACGGCTCTATTGATGATGTCAACCATCTAAACGGTTAGAATTCAATGAAAATGTATAAAAGCAAGTCATTAAAGCTACAACAACAACTATTGAACAAGTCAAGCACATTCAAGCAAAAATTCAATCAATTTCAGCTATTTAGAGTCAAACCCTAATTACTTAACTTGTGTATTTTTCTTGTATTCATTTATTTCAAGTTTGAGATTAGAGTGAACTTCTACTTGGGGAATTATTCACCTATTGTGAGGTATTTTCTTTGTTGTCAAAGCTTCTCTTGTAAAGAGTGAGTATTGATTAAGGTTTGGGCAGAAAGCTTAATCGGTTTGTATGGTTTCCTCCTAATCCGAGAAAAAGGGAAAATTTTTTAGTGAAATTGGTTGAAAATCCTTAGTGGGAGCTAAGCTAGTAGATGTAGAGCTTGTTCTAAGCTTGAACCACTATAAATCTCTTGTGTCTTCATTTTTAGTTTACCAATTTCATTCTTCAAACTTTTAAAAGTTAATTCACCCCTTCTTGGCCATTTATTCATCCACTCAACAGAAACATATTTCCCTTCTTATCCCCTAACAGATGTTCAAAAAAAATCACACATATGTCAACAAACTCTAAAGCATGTTGTTAAAAGCTCTCAGTTGACACCTTCCATTCTCCTAGGTTGTGGGTTCTAAACCCATTAAGAGCAAATTTCTCCTTCTCCTACCCTAGATAGAAATTGTTCCAAAAAAAAATATCTTCTAATTTTTTATTGGGTAAACTACAAGAATGGTAACATAATTATGGAAAGTTCTATCTTGATCATCATTCTTCCAATTTTGTCAATATAACCACTTAACTATTTAAGAGATGTCAATCAAGCCACTTACCGTCAAAACGCATAAACCCATAAATTTATATAATTTTAAGGATTAATATTCTATACACTTATAAACCCTAAATTGTAACCATAAACCTTAAATTGAAACAACTATCCCTAAATCCTAAACCCATACACCTAAACCCCTAAACCCTATACCCTAAACTAACTCCTTATACCCTAAAACTAAAGCGTTTGTGGAAACTTTCAGTTTCCACCGCCAGTGTATAGGATATTAATCCTAATTATAAATACAGTCATCATTACTTGCGTAATGTATTAATTCAGTCTTAATTTTAATTTAATTTAATAAATTAATCATTTATGCAAAAAATTTAGCGTGAACAAGATTTAAACTCGAATTGTGCGGGGTATGAAGCGCCCTTACCACTGGGTCAAGTGCACATTTGTTATGTAGATTGCAACATTTAAAACATATACTTATAAGTTTTTTTTTTAATAGAAAAAAAACAAAATAGGATTAAAAGGACTCAAAATGGCACATTTAGGATGTATAGAATCACTCAAACTACTGGAAGAATTCTAATAATTAATTTATAGTTGACAACATATTATATATATATATATATATATATATATATATATATATATATATATATATATATATATATATATATATATATATTAAAGTATAGTTAACGCGTGATTTAAATTAAAAATGAATTTAAGGTTTTTGTATTTTAAGATAAGTTTAATATTTTTTTTCACATTTATTTTTATAATTTCACATATATAAATCATAGAACTGAGTTTTTAATTTAATTATTAATTTTTTTTATTAAAAATAATTTTTATTCAATTATAATATATATGAAAATGAAATTATATTAAAAAATTTAAAAACTTAAAATTATACTAAAATTCATTTAGTGAATCCAAACTCGTGAATACAAGTTTAATATAATTGAATTATTTTCGTGAGTTTGGATTCGCTAAATGAATTTTTAATATAGTTTTAAAAATTTTAATTTTTTAGTATAATTTCATATGAGTCTTTTTTTCAAGTTTCACATTTTCTACTGTTAATTTTATTCATTCATTTAACTTTATCCAACAGTCCAAAAAGTGTAAAACTTTTAAGTTTTACATAGTGTAAGAGAACCCTATCCTATTTCACACACACGCACACACGTACACACACATATAATTGTATTTTAACTTGACACATAATTTTATTATGAACATCAAAGGAGAGTGTTATAAATAAAGAAAATTCTACAGCACTCGACGGGCACCGATGAGCACTATTATTTAATTCATAAAGATTTAAAATCTAAAAGGACTCAACGTATAATTATAAATTATTTAAAAATCAAAAGGTAAATTAATTAGAATATATTATTTTATTTTAATTTTTTTAAACATAGATCAAAATACATATTTACCCTTAAATTACAAAAAATTAATTTTTGTTCATTTAAAATTCAAGTATTCTCGTCGCTATCATCGTCATCACTGTCGCCGCTGCCTCATATTGTCATCGTTGCTATCTCCTATCGTCATCGCTGCTGCCTCCTGTTGTCACCAAGATTAATCTTTGTTCATCTAATGTCGGTTTCAATCCTAGAATGTTCATCTGATTGAAATCGGTGATTAATCTAATGTTCACAAAATTTGGGCACAAAATTTGTTTAACCGGTGATTAATCTAATGTTCATCTGATTGAAATCGGTGATTAATCTTTATTCATCTAATTGAAACTGACTTTAGCGGAAGGATTCAAAATTTGGGCATTTGAAACAGCGGCGGCGACGGCTTGAATTTTAAATAAACAAAAAAATAAGGTTTTGTAATTTAGGGGTAGATAGATATTTTGTTCTATGTTTAAAAGAAAATTAAAAATAAAATAATATATTTTAATTAATTTACCTCTTGATTTTTAAATAATTTATAATTATACGGCGAGTTTTTAAATTTTTAATCTTTATAAATTAAATTAATGGTGATCACCAAAACTCGTCATTGGTGGTGTGCATCAGTGCTCGTTGAACATAGCAGACTCATCCTATAAATAATATATATTATTGTGGATATTTTTAATATTTAAATGAGACAAATCATTCCTTTTTCTAATATTTATAACTTATTTATCTTTGTTATTCATTTATCACTTGCATTTATATTTGATTTTGTCAACTTTATCATTAATATTTACCCCTTACACGTGCACTATAATTATGTGATTCAAATGAATGAGAAATACACCAATAAGAGTTGCAATCAATTCTTCTTTATTCCTCTCTTATATTCCCTAAATATATTGAGTTAATATAAAAATAAGGGTCTAAATCACATTTCCTTTTGCTTTAAGTGTTCAAACTTTTTGTCAAAATAGACGTGTAATGTTTTATTTTGTTATATTCTAAGATTTTCCTTTTAAAAAATACCATCCAAAAAATGCATGACCCGTAGCCAGTTTTTTAATTTCATTCAATTTTTAAAACAAATCATAAAAAACTTTTATTTCCTCCAAAATTACCCAAGTTCTCATTTTTTTTCATAAACCCCCTAAATCTCTACCTCACCATTTTAAATTTTTAAATCTATCCTCTATCGCCGCCAAATCAACCACCACCCACTCACCCTTTACATTGTCGAACTCTCATTACTGATAATCCCAATATTTTATCACCACACATAAATAATCCAATAATTTCATTGTTGTGATGGTGGTGATGAGGACAAGTTCACGGTGGTTGAGGATTTAGGGTTAGTAATTTAGTATTATTTTGATAAAAAAAGAGTTTGGGGGCTTTTTATTAGAAATGGAATTTTTATTTTTTTAAATAAAAATAAATTAAAAAGCCATTCACGTGTCAATTAATGACTTGTTAATGAACTTTTTTTTAATAGGTCAGCCTTAAAATATTAACATAATGAAATGTTGGGTACCTAAAATGATAATGTTATAAACGTTAGACTTATTTCGATAAAAAAAAAACTTTAAGACACATAAAGTAAAAATGAAGTATAATTTGAGTACTTATTCTTATATTAAGTCTTACTTATTATATTTCTTGCAAAAACTTCTTTTAGTTTATGACATATAGATAATTATTTAATGTATTGGTAGTTGAATTTTTTTCAACACAAGATATCTCATGTGTCATTAATTGTTTATTTAAATATTAATTAAAAGTCACGGTGATGGATTACAGTTGCTTGTGGAGGAAAAAAACTCTCTATAATTAGTGTATCAATAATGGAAAATTCTACAACGGGCGACGAACATTGATGAACACCACTAACGATGAACACCGATGAACACCATTAAATTAATTAAATAAAGATTTAAAATTTCAAGGACCCACTATACAATTAATAATTATTTTAAAAAATTCAATTAAATTATTTTTATATATTAAAATTTTATTTTTTTAATAAGGGTAAACTATATATTTAGTACCTCACTTATTTCCGTATTTCTATTGAACCCTCATTATTTAAATATTATTTCAATTTGACCCTATTCTTTATAAAAAAATTTAACCCTCAACCTAAAACCCTAAACTATTAAACCTTAAACCGTTAAACTTTTAAACCTAAACCATATACCATTAAAAATAATTTCACCATCATCGATTCAATTCAATTTAATGAATTGTTGAATTCTCCTAAAAATTTTAATTAAATTATATTTATATATATTAAAATTAATTAAACTCGAATCTCCTAAAATTAACACTATTATCTTATTTGAGATGAAAGTTTAATTGAATTTTTTTAGCTGGTCTCATCCAGTATGTTGTTTTCTTCAAACATAACTTTCACCTATATAGATAAAATACCTTGTAAAGTTCAGACACGGGGGATAGAAATTTCAACAAGCATCCAGTGTTCAAATTCTTTGGTTCTCAACTCTTCTTCAGCTTTACTAAGGTTGAGCCTGAAATGTTCCTTGTCTTTTTTAAGGGTCTTTACTTCAGAAGCTAATGACAAATTTTTTTGAGTTGAAGGCCTCAACCTGCAAAGCACGGCATAGGCCATTAGAATTAGTTCAGAAATATGGGAGTAGCCCTTAGCAGGGAAGAAATGATAGAATTGCGTGCACCTAAAATCACCATTAACCAACAAAGACGCAGAGGCAGCATAAAAGTAAGAGAACAAAACCACCACCTATTCCACATTTTAAGAAACCTTTGGCATGATTCAAGGGAAGTATTTTCCTTTGAGTGAAATTAATTTTGAGATTCGAGTTTAATTAATTTTGATATATATAAAAAATAATTTAATTGAATTTTTTAGGAGAATTCAACGATTCATTGAATTGAATTGAATCGATGATGGTAAAATTATTTTTAACGGTATATAGTTTAGGGTATAGGTTTAAGGGTTTAAGGTTTAATAGTTTAGGGTTAAATATTTTTTATAAAGAATAGGGTCAAATTGAAATAACATTTAAATAATGAGGGTTCAATAGAAATACGGAAATAGGTGAGGTACTGAATATATAGTTTACCCTTATTAAATAAAATAAAATTTTATTATATAAAAATAATTTAATTGAATTTTTTAAAATAATTATTAATTATATGATGAGTCCTTGAAAATTTAAATTTTTATTAATTAATTTAATGGTGTTCATCGTTAGTGATGTTCATCAATGTTCGTCGCACGTGGTAGACTCATCCATCAATAATAATCCTGAGTGGATAGTTTTTTAAAAAAATTATTATTTTTCAGTTAATTTTTTTCGTTAAGAAGTAATTTAAAATTGTTAAATTATATACATATATATTATTTTTAATTTTTTGGAATAACCTAAAGATGATTATAAGATAATATATGTTCATATATAATTTTAACTCATTGACAGTGCACACACACTTTACAGACATTGTGATTGAACCCGAGTCTCTTAAGATGAAAATCATTCGCTTTTTCACTATGACAACTTGTTGGGTTGGCTTATTTGGGTGAAAAACCCTTTTTTAATAATTATATATACTTTTGGCTCCTTCCCATAATTATTTGGAAAAATGACCCCCAAACATGCCACGTAGTTGAACCTCGCGTTCTCTGGGAAGCGAGACGCGAACTGTTGCGTGTAAAAGAGTCTATCGCAATTATAGTGCAAGTGTACACGACGCAAGTAGTAAAGTGATACTAAGTATCAGATTATCGTCTCCACAGGGATTGGGCCAATAGCTTCACCTAATTTCACTGCACGAAGTAAAGGAAATAATTGAGAGTTGTCACGAGAATAATAAAGGAAAACGTAAATAAAAGAATAGAGTAATCAAGATAGAGAGAATGGGCTGGTATTGAATTGCTCAGTAGTGCAGGTATTGTATTTCTTAGGAACTCCAGTTCTGTCGTCACTTCTGTCGCCGACAGCACCTGTTGCGGCAGCTGTCCGTTGGTCGTCGCGGCAGCAAACACACCAACTCAGTACGTTCAAGTTTGGCAAGAATCCCAGATCTGCCTTGGCCTATCCCTAGGTCCAAGTCTGTCGATGATCACGTCTTTGACGATACCTCCCGGCGTGAATCGAAGGATGAACACCGATGTGTATGAATTCTTCCTTAGCCACTTAACCTTGCCCTATTCCTAGGCACAAGATAGTTCAACTATAAACTAGAGAACTCGCTCTTATTTCTTTCGTATACTTAACTCTCCCGATGCTAAGTAAATAGATAACCTCACAATGCTCTCCCGATGCTTTTGCAAGATATTAAAACCAAAATAAGAGAACTTGAAGTTTATTTTATTGAACTTGGAAAATCCTAAAACAAAACAACCCTTGCAACTACTTTACAAAACAACCCGTGGCCCTAAGGGGAATTTAGAACATGTCGGTGACGGGTAAACGGCAGAGGGGTTTAGGTTATCGGTTATGGGGTCTGATGCCTCCTAGGTTAAATCTATGCCCTTATATAAGCTTTGGGCTCAAGTATTCTAAGTTAACAAGGATTACAACTTTAATGAAAAGTAAGATTCTAATGAATGCTTAATCTCTAAGGATTCCTACTTTTCAGCCGTCCTCCTTGTTTCATGGGAATTCCTCTCCTTGAGCTTTGGCTTGACATATCTTTTGATCCGGGGCTTGGAAAAATATTTGGCTTTCACACGACAGACGAGCAGATTTTTCTCTATCTATCGAGGTCCACTTTACTTTTCCTCTTCATAAGGCCGCTGTCACCTTGCTGTCACGACAGCTCCATGGCAGCTTCGTCCTCGTCGTCTGCTTGTCCAGTTCAGCTCTTCTGCTTCTCTGCCCAGCGCCTGCCTTCATCGTCTACGATGGTAGCAACCTGCAAAATAAGCCATCTTTTAGTAGAATTCGTGCCTTTAATCCATTTGTGATGTTTTACTGTAAACTAACCTAAATGCAATGCAATGATGCTTGAATGCAGCAGAAATATGGGTTAAAAAGGGTGTAAATAATAGAACTTTTACACACTCAACACACCCCCAAACTCAAGTTTTTTCTTGCCCTCAAGCAATTTAGACCTAAAAGAAAGATGAATAATTTTTTTTTGTGTTGGCCTTCAAACAGTGAACTGTCACTTACCCGTCGCTCATTCTTTATAGTGGCAGCAACCTGTTGGAAAGATTAGGATCTGTCCGGAATCTCCCTATAGTCCTCGTGCAGTGTGTGCATGCTTGTGAACAGTTATATGCTAAGACTCTCTTAGTTTCACTAGAATATTCAACCCTTAACTTGAATTTTTATGCCAAAGTTTTATCTTTTTGAGGGCACATTTTCATGCTTCTTTGATTTTCTATTTTGACTTGATTTTTATTTTTCAAGCTAAAGTTTCACTAGAGCCGGTTTCGGGCACCTCTAGCTAACTTCCTAGAGCCGGTTTCGGGCACCTCTAGAGCTATTTTGCTAAACTTCTTTCCTAGAGCCAGTGTTAGGCACCTCTAGGGGCTATTCAAGTGCTAAGCTTTCCTATTCTAGTTTGGCTAAAAGAAATCTAAGCAGTATAACAGTCACAATGGTGTTTAAGTTTTCAGAACTATAGAAAGGCTCTAAACTTCTCCTTAAACTGTCCTAAAGATGCTGCCACGACAGAGCTGTCATGACAGGTAAGTTAACTTCACAGTTTTAAGCCAACAGTTTAACAGTTTAATCTTTTTTTATATAAATAAAAGACACAACAAATTAATAAAAAGATGTACTAAGACTCCATTAATGATGGAGGGTTGCCACCCCCAAACTCGAGGGTTGCATTGCCCTCAATGCAAAATGACAGAAAAGATAGAGGCAGGTACATCACAAAATAAAATAGAGCATGCAGCAGGAAAAGAAAAATAAAAGACTTAAATTTTCAGTCGCTGTCCTCGCTGCTGCTGCTGACATGGATCTGATGGCGGCGTCTGGGCTGCGGTGGAGGCTGGACAGTTTGCTCAACGAGCTGGATGTCTGAACTGCTGCCACTGTCCCACGTGCAGCTAGTGGAGGTGCTAGCCTTGGGCATCAGCTTCCTGTCTGCCACGTGCTTCTGTCGCTTGACAGGCGTAAACTCCCTCTCCAAATTCCTCCTAATCAGAGGTTCTTATTCGCTGACGGCTGTGGCTGGCCGCTTCGTTCCACGTGCAGGGCTGTCGGCCGGAGGATTCGCAGCTGCCGTCTGGGCAGGTGAAGGGGTGGAAGCAGCAGAATGTGTATGGGGGGGGGACAGGTGGTGTAGGTGTAGGGGAGGGGATGTGAAAATAATGGGCAGGGAAGGTGGGGAAGATGACATCCGTATAATGTAAAGTGTCGGTAATGAAATTTACCGTTGCGTTGGTGAAATCCCGGATGAAGGTCATCATTCCCATTTGTCGCTCTTCTACCCGTTGGATTGCAGCAAGGATGTGGGCATAATGGTCTGTCGGGGCGGTGGCGGCGGCAGGTTCTGTGGCAGGCTCCTCATCTGAGTCTGCAGGGGAGGCAGCTGGGTTGAAGGAGTGAATGGGTGTTGCAGCTATGACCTCCATGAGGCTTGAGATGTTGTCAGTCCAGCCACGACCATTGACTAATTTGTCGGTGATACCTCGGGGACAGCAGCACATCGGCAGAGAGAAGTTATCGTGAACGGCAGGCAGAGGCGAGAGTCTATTCGATGGGCACAATCCAAAATGCTTTCCCTCATATATCGGCCCATGTTGATAGGCCTGTCGTGCATGATGGAATGGATGAGGGCGAGCCGCTGCTGGTTCACCGTCGTGTGATGGGAGGACGGCATGATACGCTTTTTGATGAAAGCGTTCCAAAGTTTAGCTTCTGGGAGCAGCTGCCCCCTTTTGACGGAGTGGGGGTTCTTTTTGCTGGTTGTCCATGTTGTTCCTTCCTCTGTCACCTCCGCCATGACAGCATCATAGGCGGCAGCATCGAGGGTGTCGAGAAATTTCTGGTGGGCATCATCATCGGGGCCAAAGAAGAGGCCAAACATGTGGTTGATGCTGTCAGATGTGAATGGTACCTCCACTCCTCGGATGGTGACAGATGTTGTCGTTCTGCTGTCAATGGCAGCGTAGAACTCTCTAACCAGGGTGTCGTTTAGTTCTGCTGGCTGTTCTGCGAATTGCTCCCATAGTTGAGCTCGTATGGCCCTTGTAATGAATGGTCGGAGCCCCATGTTTGGTGCTTTGCGGATGTAGACGAAGCCCCTCTCTTCCCATAACTCCTTGTTGGCGAACGGTGATGCTGCTGCTGAAGAGGAGGCTGAGGCAGCGCTGCGGCGGGTCTGTCTAGACGACATATTAGTTGCAAAGGTTGTGGAAATGAAGAAAGCAAATAAAAACTAGAGGAGAAAGCAAGGAAGAGTAAGCAGAAGTGAGAAAAATGAAAATGGAAATGGGGTTTTATAGCGGTCGAGGTGCTGCCCGTTTAATGCTGTAACGGCAGGCGTGAATAACGGAGCGACTGTTGGGATTTAGCGTGTCTGACGTGTCTGACACGTATTTATGCGTCTGTTACGCGTCTGCCACACGCTTCTACGTCTGCCGTGTCAGTCTGTTGACAGCCTGTCTTATCCGTCTGCGGCGGCAGCCGAAACGACAGGCTTCAATAAATGGGCTCTGTTGGGCTGATGGATAGATGGTGGGCTTGGGTCACTTCTCCTTTTCTTCTTGACTCCTTTATTTCCTAAAAACATAAAATAGAAAAAAACATTATTCAAATAAAATAAACCTAATTACCTAATAAATAATAAAATAATAAAAATAAATAATAAAAATAAAATTTAGGTTAAATTAGGGATGCCTTGTGGGGCATCTCTCAAAGTAACCACTTCCTGTATTCCTGGGGCTTCAGTCCCTTGATAATGCTTGAGGCGCTGTCCATTGACCTTGAATTGGTGCCCGTCTTTTAATGATTGAATTGTGATGGCACCGTGGGGAAAAACTTGTACAACTTGGAACGGGCCTGACCATCTAGATTTAAGCTTCCCTGGGAAGAGTTTCAACATAGAATTGAATAACAACACAAGCTGCCCTGGGCAGAACTGACGTGGCAGCAACTTCTTGTCATGCCACTTCTTTGTCTTTTCCTTGTAGATTCTTGCATTGTCGTAGGCCATTGTCCGTATTTCTTCAAGCTCGTTCAGATCTAACAGCCTTTTCTGGCCTGCCTTGTCCAAGTCCATGTTCACTTCCTTAATTGCCCAGTATGCTTTATGCTCGATCTCGACAGGCAGATGACAGGTTTTCCCATAAATCAATCGATATGGAGACATGCCCAATGGAGTCTTAAATGCTGTTCTATATGCCCATAATGCATCATTCAGAAGTAAAGACCAATCTTTCCTAGTTGGCTTAACCATCTTCTCAAGAATGTTCTTCACTTCCCTATTGGATATCTCAGCCTGTCCATTGGTCTGTGGGTGGTATGCTGTCGCAATCCTGTGCTTGACACCATATTTCTTCAAGGCGGCAGCAATAACCCTATTATCAAAATGTCTCCCTTCATCACTGATTATCGCCTTGGGGATGCCAAACCTCGAAAAAATGTTTTTGTGTAAAAACTTTTGGACCGTCTTGGCATCATTCTTTTGTGTGGCGATAGCTTCAACCCACTTAGAGACATAATCCACTGCTAGGAGGATGTATAAATTTCCACATGAAGATGGAAAAGGTCCCATAAAATCAATCCCCCAAACGTCGAAGATCTCGACCTCTAAAATGTTTTGCAGTGGCATCTCATTTCTCCTCGAGATGTTACCTGTCCGCTGGAACCTGTCACAGTTCTTGTAAAAGTCCTGTGCGTCTTTATACAGTGTCGGCCAGTAGAACCCTGACTGCAGCACCTTGGCAGCAGTTTTGTTGCCTCCTAAGTGACCTCCATATTGTGAAGCATGGCAGTGATGGAGAATGTCCTCTTGCTCTTCTTGTGGTACACACCTCCTTATAACCTGATCTGCACATAATTTGAAAAGAAGAGGTTCGTCCCAATAATAATGCTTGACATCATTTTGGAACCTCTTCCTGGCTTGATAATTAAGATCAGAAGGGAATATTCTGCTAACTATAAAATTAACGAAATCAGCATACCAGGGGAGTTCAGAAGACTTACCTGCCGCCATGGCTGTCGCGGCAGCGATTGCGGCAGCAAAGAGCTGCTCATCTGGGAAGGTCTCCAGTATGTTTGTCTCATCAATTGGTAGACTCTGTCCCTTCTCCAATCTTGACAAGTGGTCTGCCACCTGATTTTCTGTCCCCTTTTTGTCCTTGATCTCTAGGTCGAATTCTTGTAATAGCAAGATCCACCGTATCAATCTAGGCTTTGCATCCTTCTTTGCGAACAAATATTTCAGGGCAGAATGGTCTGTGTGCACTATCACCTTCGTCCCAAGTATGTAAGAACGAAACTTGTCAATGGAGAACACCACAGCTAATAGCTCCTTTTCTGTGGTGGTGTAGTTCACTTGGGCGTCATTTAATGTCTTGCTGGCGTAGTATATGACATGAAACAGCTTATTTCTGCGCTGCCCAAGTGCTGCCCCGACAGCATAGTCACTAGCATCACACATAATCTCAAATGGCTGTGTCCAGTCTGGTGGCTGTACTATGGGGGCTGTCACTAGTTTTTCCTTCAGAACCTTGAATGCTTCAGTACATTTATCATTAAAGTCAAAGGGTCGGTTCTGCTCTAAGAGATGGCATAGGGGCTTGGTGATTTTTGAGAAATTTGCGATAAATCTTCGATAAAAACCAGCATGCCCTAAAAAACTCCTTATGCCCTTGACTGTGGTTGGCGGCGGCAGCTTCTCTATGACTTCTATTTTGGCCCTGTCGACTTCTATCCTACGGCAGCTAATCTTATGGCCGAGAACTATCCCCTCATCCACCATAAAGTGGCATTTTTCCCAATTCAAAACAAGATTAGCTTTTTCACATCTTTCAAGTACCTTTTGAAGATTTCCAAGGAAGCTTTCAAAATCGTCTCCAAAGACGGAAAAGTCATCCATAAAAATCTCTAGGAAGTCCTCTACCATGTCGGAGAATATGGCCATCATGCACCTTTGGAAGGTGGCAGGTGCATTACAGAGTCCAAATGGCATTCTCCTAAAAGCGTACGTTCCGTAGGGGCATGTGAAGGTCGTCTTTTCTTGATCCTCAGGTGCAATAGCAATTTGGTTATAACCTGAATAACCATCAAGAAAACAATAGTAAGGTTTACCCGCTAATCTATCTAGCATTTGATCAATAAAGGGTAAAGGAAAGTGGTCCTTTCGGGTAGCTTTGTTAAGCTTTCAATAGTCCATACAAACCCTCCAACCGGTTACAGTCCTGGTTGGGATTAACTCATTGTTCTCATTGGTTATCACGGTCATTCCTCCTTTCTTGGGAACACATTGCACCGGGCTCACCCATTTGCTGTCTGAGATGGCGTAAATAATACCAGCATCTAACCACTTAATTATCTCTTTACGCACCACCTCTTTCATCGCATGGTTTAGCCACCTTTGGGCATCAATAGTCAGCTTATGGTCTTCCTCTAGGAGGATTTTGTGCATGCATAACGCTGGACTAATGCCTTGAATGTCTGCTATCGTCCATCCAATCGCCTTCTTGTGCTGCCTTAGCATGTCGATTAGCTGTCGTTCCTGTTCCTGTGGCAGCTTAGAAGAGATGATTACGGGCAACGTATCATTTGAACCAAGAAAAGCATATTTAAGCTGCCCTGGCAGAGGCTTCAGTTCTAAGGCAGGTGGTTCAATAGTAGATGGCTTTTGGATTAAATGGTTATCCGAAGTGTAATTCAAAGGTTCGAATAACTTACCTGGACGATGGCCTAACCAGTTTACCTCCTCCCGATCTTCAGTATCAGATGTATCGGAGTCAGAGGAGTTGCTGTCGTCGGAGCTGTCTTCGTTGCTGTCGTGACATGCTTGTAAGTGGTTGTCGCAGCAGTGACCGAAAGTTTATATCATGACAGCCCGACCTAATGTATGGATGATCAAGGGTTACTTCAATGATAGCCTTGCATTCCTCATCCACATCTGCATGTTTCATTGCTTGGAGAACATTTAATTTAATCTCTTGATCATTCACGCGCATAGTGAGTTCTCCTTTCTCCACATCAATCAGTGATCTTCCCGTGGCTAAGAAGGGTCGCCCAAGGATGACTGGTGCATTTTCGTCTGCCTCACAATCTAAAACAAGAAAGTCAGCAGGAAAAATAAACTTATCCACTCTTACCAGAATATCTTCAATTTTTCCCTCTGGATGAATGTAAGAGCGGTCTGCCAGCTGCAGAGTTACTGTCGTGGGCCGTGCCTTTCCAATACCTAATTTCTGAAAAACAGATTTTGGCATTAAATTAACACTAGCACCAAGATCACAAAGTGCCTTACCCACAAATTTGTCTCCGATTACACAAGGTATGATGAAGCTCCCCGGATCCTTCTTTTTCTGGGGTGGCTGCCGATGAAGAATACTCATGCAACCATCTGCCATCCTTACCGTTTCAAATTCCCCAAATTTATATTTCTTTGACATGACATTCTTGAGAAATTTGGCGTAACCAGGCATCTCCCTAACGGCATCTAACAGCGGAATATTAATTTGAACCTGCTTAAAAATATCATAAATCTTTTTAAGTTGAGATTCCTGTTTAGTTTGCTGTATCCGTTGAGGAAAAGGTGGTGGGGGACGGTAATCAGCAATACGTCCTTCCCACTGCATACGAATCTGAGGACGATGTTCTTCATTTTTCTCCTCTGTCGCTTCTGCTGTCGTGACAGGTTCATCGGTAGTAGTCTGTTTATCACCTGTCGGGGCAGCTTCCTCGGCAGGTTTATCTACGGCTGGTTCCTTTTCTGTTTCAGCTTCTTTTTCTGGCCCTGGTAGTTTCTTCCCACTCCTAGTAGTAATTGCCTTGCATTGCTCATGTGTGGGTGGTCTAGCATTTTCAGTATTGCTAGGGAATCCTCCATTCTGCCTCGGCTTAATATGTTGAGAAACTTGACCCATTTGTGTCTCCAGAGATTTCAAAGTAGCTTCATGATTTGTCATTCTCATCTCTGTCTTTTCCATGAAATTCTCTGTCTTCTTAACAAACTGATTCATATTCTCAATATAAGTACCGGTTTGAGACATAAAGGTGGCCAGAGTCTGTTCCAATATACTGCTCGTGGCAGGTGGTGGCTGCTGTTACTGCTGTGGTGGCAGGTTTTGCGGCAGTTGCTGTCGCGTCAGCAATCTAGGTCCTCCCTGATTCTGATTGTGTGCTTGCGGATTCAGGGCGTTGTTAGGATTACTCCAGGAAAATTTGGGATCCTTCCTCCAATTGGGGTTATAATTGTTGGAATTGTAATTTGGCTTGTAATTTCCAACATATTTTCCTTCTTCTACTTGTATTGGGCACTCATCCCTACTATGATTTCCCTCACAGATATCACATACTTCCTCAACAACAAATCCTTGTAATCCATCATCATTCAATAATCTTTTCATTGCTTTAGTAAGGAATGCTACCTGTGATTTCATAGTGCTGTCGGCTTCATAATCCTTGACAGCAAGTACCCGTTTACCCCCTCTTCTTGCAGTCGGAAACTGCTCCTCATTTTTAGCCAGATTTTTCAAAACTTGCAATGCCTCGTCTGGATCTTTATCCAATAATAGTCCATTTGCTGCAGAATCAATTCTAATGCGAGTTTGTAAGTTAGCAGCATTATAGAACTTAGTTACCTGATTCCAGACGGGGAATCCATGCATGGGGCAGTTTCGAAGAAGAGTAGTAAATCTGTCCCAGGCCTCGTGCATCGGCTCGTCATCTTCCTGTTGAAAAGTAGCAATTTCGTTACGTAATCGCTCAGATAAATGCGAAGGATTAAAACGAGATAAGAATTCACGAGACAAATCTGCCCAAGTTACGATTGAACCCGGTGTTAGTTTATTCCACCAAGTCTTAGCTCTGTCCCTCAATGAATGGGGAAATAATCGAAGCCTCAGTATCTCCGGATTAACTCCTGGCAGTCTAAACGAACCACAGATCTCCTGGAACGTTTTGAGATGCTCCCTAGCATCTTCTGTCACAACACCACTAAACTGCCCGTCGTTGTTGATCATACTAAACATGACAGGCTTGAGTTCGAAGTTATCAACATCAATATCCGGCAGTGTGGTCTCTAGCTCTACATCATCGTTCAGCATGTAGTCACGACATGACCGTCGTCCAGCTGCTGCGGGCGGGTCGCCGACAGGCGGTACACCATCACCAGCGGGCGGATTACGGGCCATCTTCTCTAGCTGTTCCTCAAGGTACTCGTTCCTGTCTAAAAGGTGGCGAAGTTGTTTCTTGAGATTGACGGAACGTTCGATTTCCAGATCTAATTTATACTCAGGATCTTCGCCTCTTTTAGATCTGTGCATAAACAAGATAACCTTGTGAAAAGCAAGAGTTTAAAGTACTAACGAAAAATAGAAAAAGAAAAATTAAAAGAAAAAAACAAAAACAAAAACGAAAAGTGCAATAAAAGAAAGGGGTAGTTATGTTGCCAATCCCCGGCAACGGCGCCAAAAACTTGTTGCGTGTAAAAGAGTCTATCGCAATTATAGTGCAAGTGTACACGACGCAAGTAGTAAAGTGATACTAAGTATCGGATTATCGTCTCCACAGGGATTGGGCCAATAGCTTCACCTAATTTCACTGCACGAAGTAAAGGAAATAATTGAGAGTTGTCACGAGAATAATAAAGGAAAACGTAAATAAAAGAATAGAGTAATCAAGATAGAGAGAATGGGCTGGTATTGAATTGCTCAGTAGTGCAGGTATTGTATTGCTTAGGAACTCCAGTTCTGTCGTCACGCCTGTCGCGGCAACTGTCCGTTGGTCGTCGCGGCAGCAAACACACCAACTCAGTACGTTCAAGTTTGGCAAGAATCCCAGATCTGCCTTGGCCTATCCCTAGGTCCAAGTCTGTCGATGATCACGTCTTTGACGATACCTCCCGGCGTGAATCGAAGGATGAACACCGATGTGTATGAATTCTTCCTTAGCCACTTAACCTTGCCCTATTCCTAGGCACAAGATAGTTCAACTATAAACTAGAGAACTCGCTCTTATTTCTTTCGTATACTTAACTCTCCCGATGCTAAGTAAATAGATAACCTCACAATGCTCTCCCGATGCTTTTGCAAGATATTAAAACCAAAATAAGAGAACTTGAAGTTTATTTTATTGAACTTGGAAAATCCTAAAACAGAACAACCCTTGCAACTACTTTACAAAACAACCCGTGGCCCTAAGGGGAATTTAGAACATGTCGGTGACGGGTAAACGGCAGAGGGGTTTAGGTTATCGGTTATGGGGTCTGATGCCTCCTAGGTTAAATCTATGCCCTTATATAAGCTTTGGGCTCAAGTATTCTAAGTTAACAAGGATTACAACTTTAATGAAAAGTAAGATTCTAATGAATGCTTAATCTCTAAGGATTCCTACTTTTCAGCCGTCCTCCTTGTTTCGTGGGAATTCCTCTCCTTGAGCTTTGGCTTGACATATCTTTTGATCCGGGGCTTGGAAAAATATTTGGCTTTCACACGACAGACGAGCAGATTTTTCTCTATCTATCGAGGTCCACTTTACTTTTCCTCTTCATAAGGCCGCTGTCACCTTGCTGTCACGACAGCTCCATGGCAGCTTCGTCCTCGTCGTCTACTTGTCCAGTTCAGCTCTTCTGCTTCTCTGCCCAGCGCCTGCCTTCACCGTCTACGATGGCAGCAACCTGCAAAATAAGCCATCTTTTAGTAGAATCCGTGCCTTTAATCCATTTGTGATGTTTTACTGTAAACTAACCTAAATGCAATGCAATGATGCTTGAATGCAGCAGAAATATGGGTTAAAAAGGGTGTAAATAATAGAACTTTTACACACTCAACACGAACTCGCATTCTGTAAAGCGCGTGTTCCGTCTACGTGGCACCATTGTTTGAAATAACGATTTTTCAGGAACTCGCGTTCTGCAGAACGCGAGGTCCCCGATAATTTGAAAAGGCGGCTGAATATATCGCACAGAAATCGCATTGTGCAGAACGTGAGTTCTGTGCGAATTTGGGTTGAAAAACAAGGGTGGGTAGGCCTGTTCGAGCCCAATTTCGGGCTTATAAATCGTATATTTTTAGCGAACATCGAGTTTGGGTTCGTAGTACTGAAAATTCTCTATCATATGACACCAACACGGTCAATTTCCGTCCATTCTAAACTAGCTTAAAATGGCTTCCAAAACCCTATGTTATCATCCTTTTTTGAATGAAATTGACTTTGAAGAATAATTGATAATTTTGGTTTAGTAATCGCATAAAAGTAATAAAAACTGAAATTAAATAAACATTTAAAATTTTGATTCTAATAGATAAAGAAAATTAAAATATGGTATTAAAAAAAACAAATGTCTCGAATAAATATATTAGAAACATAAGTATATATGCATTAGAAAAAGGCTAATGATGTCTATGTCCACCCGTTCTGCAGTCGGGTGGACGACGATCCCGATTTGGATTCCTCCGAACAAGCTGTGCTGCATCCTCCTGGTCCTCATCATCATCATCTGCGATACGCGGACCTGTGCTGGGCCCGGGTGAGGAGTAAAACAAGCTACCCGGCGGTGTTTGCAGGACAATGCTATAGTCAAACTGAGATGCCAACGGTGGAATATCGATTAGCGGAGGACCACTCGTCGGTATATGGGGACGGTAGGCATCAGAGAAGTCGAAGTCGGGTGGAGGCCTCATCTGCTGGAAAGTCGAAGGACTGCTCAAATTCTGAAATGATGTGGCAGAAGATGAGGTCCCTGCAGTGTCTGTTCACGGTCTTGGACCGCGCTGCCTCGACTGGCTCCGGCTCTGGCTCGCTCGATGTGTGGGGCGTGGGCAGTTTCGGGGAGCCTCGGGAAGTTGTCGCTCACGCTCCTCGGGAGTAAGGATATGCTGCTTCCCATAGAGCCCATACCACTGAAAGTATTCGAAAGTGACCGAATCGGCCCAATCCACAATGGGTCGGAGAATGCGTGGGCGACTGGAAAATTGGCCATCCCAACGCTGTATCCAATCAGCGTGGTAATGGGCCCAGTCAATCTCTGTCTTCCCCTGGCGCGTCAGATTATGGAATTCGTCCAAATTTGGTGGTTCCTCTTGCGGAACACATTGAACGTACCCAAACCGTCGGAGAACCCGATCCGTAGGATGCCACACGACAATTTCATAGTTGATCAGTAGCACTCGGGCAAGACATACATGCCGGTGACCCAGAATCTTGGGTAGAGTAATCTGTTGAATCACCTCAGAAGCGTAGGGCATCCACACGAACTAAAAAAATTATAACGTTTCTAACGGTTATATGAAATATTATTAGAAAAAAGTATGAAAAAATTCAAATGAATTTTCGGATTACATGATCGTGCATCATCTTATCCATAACAAGCCTGTAGTCTTCTTGGTTTTTCGACAGACCCTAGTGGCTCAGTGTTTCGCTCCACCTATCATTAATGGAAAATTAAAAAACTCATTAAATATAATAATTTAAAAATAAAATAAATATAATAAATTGAATAGTACCTCCGAAGAAGCGGAAATAAGTATGGGGCGGACTGTCTAGGCTGCGGGCTTAAAAAAGGCATCCGAAACCAAGCCCAAGACTGAAGAAGTAAACAACATCCTCCAATTGCTGCTCTATCTTAGTCTACGTTTCTGCAGAGCTCTCTAAAAAGAAAGGCCATGACAGCTGCTCCCTAATATTTTTTTTCTAACTTCATCGAAATTGATAAGATGATAAAGCCACATCACGTGCACCTTGGTGCGGGATTTGTCTGGCATTAGTATCCCGCCGATAATGCGCAAGATGTGGGCATGCGCAAACCCCTGTGAAAATAATAAATAAAACAAAATTTACTAGTAAAGAAAAAGCAAGAAATATGGATATTAAAAAATTAAATATTTAAAAAACGAAATATACTAAAAATATATAAATTAGTGAAAAAATGAAAAAAAAAATACCTGGAGTGTTTCGTCATCCGCATGGGGGGAGGGTTTTCAAATTCAGTCTCCAAATAAGATAGAGCTATTTTCCCACCGTCCCACACATCCGATGTGGGCTCCACTCCCATTAGTTGAGCAAATACCTCTGGCCAATTACCCAACGCTATACCCATAATAAGGTTGTCGTCCGTAGGCAATCCTAGATAATAGGCAACATCCTCCAACGTTATTGTTGCCTCGCCACACGGGAAATGAAAAGTGTGCGTCTCTGGCCTCCATCGTTCTATTAGCGCGCTAATCAACGATGTAACCCCCTCGCCCCGGTCTGGCCGGATGACCGGTCCGAGAGAGTCACACGGGGAAAACCGAGTGAAAACTCCCTAAGGAATTCCCCCTCGATTAGCAACCCTATTTTTTTTCATTTTAAAACTTGTCTAGATGATTATTAGGTCCTAAGTGGTCATACAGCGGAACAACATTCACGAAACACACAAACGAACTCAATTAAAACTTATACTGCAGGCGGTATCGATACACCCAAGGGGTGTATCGATACCCCTTGACTAGGTCAACTGGTCAGAGTCAACCAAAGGAGACAGTATCGATACACCAGAGGCCCGTATCGATACCAAGATGGACAGTAGCTCCAGTGACCAAAATGGTATCGGTACGCCCCCTCGTGTATCGATACACGAGGCCTGAAACAAGAAGGCGGTATCGATACCGTACCAACCGTATCGATACCCCTGCACAGCAAAGCCTCCCAAACTCAGCAACCACAATCTAGACTCGAATCTAAATGCAATTTAAGACTTCCCTAGCCCCAAGCAAACATACATACAACATTTACATACCACTATATAGCCATACAAGCACCCAACATGTATAAACAACAAGAACTCATGCAAAGGACTCAAGATGGCATTTTAACATTCAAAGATCATACTTCAACATCCAAACATATGGTCATTTCAAAGGCACATTGCCAACATTCAAGATAAGCAATTTAGGCATGAATTACAATTTAGACATGGCAACACAAGCCACACAAAAGCAAGATAACAAGGAGTCTAAGCGAGCTCCTAAGCAACTAACATTCATCCAACAAACAACACATATAAAAGAGTCATACAAGCTCATACACAACCCATGCCACATTGCTAACTAATACAAAATCACCACCATACTTGAGTCACAAACTTGGAAGCCCTTCTTGCCTTGCCTCGAGCTAACGCCAAGCTAACGATCTGCATTGTTGAATATTGAGAGCGTAAGCTATAAGCTTAGTGAGGGTGCTCTAAAACGAAAACATCAACAATGCAGGGTTCAAGCATGTAAATCCTAATCTCACATACATCAAACATTAACATGCAACCAAGTAGACCTAGCTAGTCTTTCAAGTGGCATATATGGTCTCTCAATCCTAACAAGTTTAAACATCAACATCCACATCATGCAACAATACCATATACCATATACCACAATCACATATCACCATCATATATCACAATACATGAACAAGTTTAATTGGCCACTTTAATTACCCCGATTGTGCGGATTTATAACTCAACAACACTTTACCTCGGTGGGATTACACTCATCACCGGACCTTGCGTGTGCGGGATTCCACTCATCGCCACACGCCCTACGGATGGGATTCCACTCATCATCCCGTATAAATATATAAAAAGCTTCCGGTGGAATGTTACATCACCGTACTCCTCCTTAATGACTTAACGCCATCAAGGCCACGTACGTTTTGACTCAATTTGTGTGCACACTATCCTAATGATCGATCATTTACAACCGGTAATTATTTAGTGCCAATTATCAACATCAATCACATGTCATCAACCACACTCATGCTCATCACATATATCCACATCATGATATAATATACATGCACCATATAATCACAAGTACAAGAGCATAGCTAAGCAAGCACAATAGCATTTAAGGATATCAAAGGCTAAGCTACCAACTTGAATTAAATGGAAGTGGCCTACCAAGCACACTTTACACACACACTCTACACATACTCGAACCAAACTTAAAAACAAGTTGAAACCACTCACCGCCCTTCCTTAGCAATTCGAACCAATCCTCTTACGAACCCGGATTCGGTCCCAAAGCCTCCTCAACGTTTCCTCTTGTTTCTAGCCAAACAAAACACACTTATTACACCACAATTCAATGCTAAACTCAACCATCAACTGACTTGACAAACATAAACCAAATTCCACAAATTCCCAATCCACATATTCTTACAAAATCCCAATTTTCGTGCTCCCTTTAAGCCTTGCTGAAAATTCCATTTCCCAACACCCAAATGACTTCCAAAACATCCCAAAACACCCTCATATCATAGGTAGACCATCAGCCCTTCAATTTCAACATAAAACCCACCAAAAACCCAAGTTTTAATACCTTAAAATTTGCCCTAAGACCATACTACGAATTTTCATCAAAACTCGTCCAAATTAATATATATTGTGTATTTCATTATGCTTAAACAAAACTCCAACACAATTTATAAAAACAAATTGGAAAACCCCCTTAAAAATCCAAACTTTAACATAAACCCTAATTTTCAAAATCCTATATTTTTGAAATCTAAGACAATGGGTGGATAGGGGATAAAGAGGAGGTTAAGAAAACATATTTACCTCTTAAAATGGTGTTGAAATCGAGTAGTAAAATCAATGGAATAGTAATAAGGTTTGAGAGGTTTTGGGGGTGAGGTTTCAGACCATTCTCACGTTGGGTGTGGGGGTGGGGAAAGGAAGATGACACTTTTCTCATAAAGTGGTATTGCCTTTTATTTAAATTTGGGTCAAATTGCAACATAGGTCCCTCCCTTCTTATTAAAGATCAATTTGGTCATTATTTGAAGTTGGATTATTTTAATTAAGTTTTATTTGACTCGAACTAAAACCCGGCTAACTCCTAGGCCCAAAACACGAGCGTTACAACTCTCTCCCACTTAAGGAATTTCGTCCCCGAAATTACCTGACTGAAAGAGATACGGAAACTGCCTTTTCATATCCTCCTTCCTCTCCCAAGTGGCCTCGTCCACACCTCTACGTTGCCACCGCACCTTCACTAACTCAATCGATCTACCCCTCAACACCTTACTGTCAGAAGCTAAGATCTCAACGGGCTCTTCTTCATAAGTCAAATCCGGATTCAATTCAATCTCTTCTACGGGCATAACATGTGACGGATCGGACCTATACTTACGAAGCATCGAAACATGGAACACATCGTGTATCTTCTCAAGCTCGGATGGCAAACGCAACTGATACGCAACCGGACCAACCCTCTTCACAGTCTCATACGGTCCTATGTACCTCGGACTCAACTTCCCCTTTCGGCCAAATCTCATCACTTTCTTCCACGGAGACACTTTCAAGAATACCCTCTCACCCACTGAGAACTCAACTTCCTTCCTCTTCAAATCGGCATAGGACTTCTGCCTATCCGAAGCGGCCTTCAAACGATCACAAATCAATTTTACCTTTTCGGTTGTCCCCTTGAGCAAATCCGGCATAGGTAACAGTTTCTGTCCTACCTCGGCCCAACACACTGGAGTTCTACACTTCCGGCCATACAAGGCCTCATACGGAGCCATCTGAATGCTCGACTGAAAACTGTTATTGTACGCAAACTCTACGAGAGGCAAATGCTTCTCCCAAGTACCCTGAAAGTCAATGATGCAACAACGCAACATATCCTCTAAGATCTGAATGACCCTCTCTGACTGACCATCTGACTGAGGATGATAAGAAGTGCTGAAGTCCAAACGGGTACCCAAAGCTGTATGCAAACACTCCCAAAATCTAGAAGTAAACCGCGGATCTCTATCCGATACAATGGACTTCGGTACACCATGTAGCCTCACAATCTCACCAATGTACAAGTCGGCTAATCTATCTAAAGTGTAAGTAGTGTTGACTGCCAAGAAGTGAGCACACTTCGTAAAACGATCCACTATCACCCAAACTGAGTTCTTCCTCATAGGGGTCAAAGGCAAACCCGAAACAAAATCCATGGTGATGTTCTCCCACTTCCATTCCGGAATTCTCAGCGGCTGTAACAAACCTGAGGGAACCTGATGTTCCGCCTTCACTCTCTGACACACTAAGCACTTACTCACAAAGTCGGCTACATCTCTCTTCAAGCCAACCCAAAAGTATTCATTCTTCAAATCACGGTACATCTTCGTACTTCCCGGATGCATAGCAAACGGACTACTGTGGGCTTCAGTCAAGATCGTACGTCTCAAATCACTGTCTTCTGGCACAACTATTCTGTCTTTGAAACACAAAACCCCATCGGAACTAAAGCTGTAGTCTGAAGATCTACCCTCGGCTATATCTTGCACGTGAGGTGCCAAAGATCTATCTAAGAGCTGTTTCTCTCTAATCAACTGACCTAGAGTAGGTCTAACCTGAAGCTCGGCTACCAAACCACCATCTTTTGACAAACTCAATCTAGCAAACATAGCTCTCAAGTCCACGGCCATCTTCCTACTCAAAGCATCGGCCACTACATTGGCCTTACCCGGATGGTACTCAATAGTAAGATCATAGTCCTTTAGTAGCTCTAACCACCTACGCTGTCTGAGATTCAAATCTCGCTGAGTCATAATGTACTTCAAACTCTTGTGGTCGGTGTATACTGTGCATTTCTCACCATACAGATAATGCCTCCAAATCTTCAGAGCAAACACAACTACAGCTAACTCTATGTCATGGGTCGGATAGTTGCGCTCATGGGTCTTCAACTGTCTTGAGGCATAAGCCACTATTCTCTTGTCTTGCATCAGAACACATCCTAACCCTACATAAGAGGCATCACTGTAGACTACATAGTCCTTCCCGGACTCAGGCTGAATCAAAATCGGAGCTTGGGTCAAAGCTTCTTTCAATTTCTCAAAGGCTCCCTGTCTTGTATCTGTCCACTCAAACTGAACACTCTTTTGAAGTATCTGTGTCAATGGAGCGGCTAACTTAGAGAAACCCTCTACAAATCTTTTATAGTATCCGGCTAAACCTAGGAAGCTACGTACCTCTATCACAGACTTCGGTTGCTTCCACTCAACAATGGCTTCGATCTTCTTCGGATCAACTCTAATGCCTTCAGCTGACACTACATGTCCTAAGAAGACTACCTCACGGATCCAGAATTCACACTTGCTAAGCTTCGCATACAACTGATGATCTAGCAAAGTCTTCAAAACAAGTCTCAAATGTCGGATGGTCTTCTTCAGCTCTAGAATACACCAAAATGTCATCAATAAATACAACTACAAACTGATCTAGATACTGGTGGAAGATCCTATTCATCATGTCCATGAAAGCTGCCGGCGCATTAGTCAACCCAAATGGCATGACTAAAAACTCATAATGCCCATATCTAGTCCTAAAGGCCGTCTTCGGTACATCAACCTCTCTAACCTTTAGCTGGTAGTAACCTGATCTCAAATCAATCTTCGAAAAGACAGATGCCCCTCTCAACTGATCAAACAAGTCATCGATTCTAGGCAACGGATATTTGTTCTTCACTGTCAACTGATTTAACTGTCTGTAGTCTATACACATTCTCATGCTTCCATCTTTCTTCTTCACAAACAAAACTGGTGCACCCCAAGGTGAAGAACTAGGCCTAATAAAACCTCTATCTGTCAATTCTTGCAACTGAGTTTTCAACTCTTTCAATTCTTTCGGTGCCATACGATACGGAGCAATCGAAACAGGAGCTGAATCAGAATAAGTCTCAATGCTGAACTCTACCTCTCTGTCCGGTGGTAACCCTGGCAATTCTTCCAGAAACACACTAGGAAAATCACATACTGTCCGGATGTCCCGAGGTCTAACCTCACTCATGTTAGGGTTCATCACATACGCTAAGTATGCTTCACACCCCAACTCAACTAATTTCTTAGCCTCTAACACTGAAACCACATTGGACAAGAACTTCACGTTCTCGCCCACCACCACAATCTCATAATCATCTGTGAGCTTCAAAGAAATCCGCTTAGTTTCAAAATCTATCCTAGCTCTATGCTCCGTGAGCCAATCCATACCCAGAATCACATCGAAACCATAGAAAGGAAGTTCCATCATATCCATTGGAAACACATGCCCCTGAACCATCAACGGACACCTTCGGTACATCTTCCTAACTACTACCGTGTCCCCAAAGGAACTAGTAACACTAACTCCTACCTCTAACAATTCACAAGGCAAATTCAAAGACTGTGCATGCTCACTCAATATGTACAAATGTGTAGACCCAGGGTCAATCAAAGAAAGCAAACCCAAAGACTGTATCGAGAAGTTACCTGAGATCACATCGGTGTCATGCTGCTCCCCGCGCTGAGCGTAAACCCTAGCCTGTCCTCCGCCCTCCGGCTGGACTGCAACTACATGAGCTAAATTTATCTGACCATCGTTCCTCAGCTAGAAATTACCTCTAAGGCGCCCGCGGCCTCTCTGAAAATCGTTGGCCCTAGCAGGAGCCTGAGCTGGTGCCTGTACCACCTGATGTGGAAAGTCACGTCTAATGTGGTCTCTAGCACCACAACTCCAACAAGAATGGTAGTTCCCCCAACACTCACCGGTGTGGTTCCTCCCGCAAGTAGCACATGTGGGCAACTTCCCACCAGCTCTCTGACCCTGATGGCCCTTACTGTGGTTACCGCCACCACGCCTATGATCATACAGATGCCTATTGTCTCGATGCCTCTTGGCATCACCTCTATCGAAGTTGCTGGACCTCTTACCCGAACTAGATCCACCTGACCGCCTGGTCAAACTCAAACTGTGCTCCAAGTCCTTGGCCCTCGAGACCAAGACATCAAAATCTGTGTAATCTGAAGCTAGAGTATAAGTCTTGATTTCTTCATTCCGCCCATAACGGAAGCGGTTACAACGCTCCACCTCAGTAGGTACAAGCTCGGGCGCATACTGACTCAGTCTGACAAATCTGATCTCGTAATCGGTCACAGACATACTCCCCTGAAGCAATGCCATAAACTCTCTCTTCCTCTCATCGAGGTATCGCGGACCCAAATACTTCTTCCGAAATGCTGTCTCGAAGAACTCCCATGTAATCTCGGCCTCATACATCCCCGAGGTAACGGTGACCCACCAGGTGTAGGCATCACCCTGAAGCAAAGACTCAACGCATCCCAACTTGCGCTCACCAGTACATCCCATCTGAGCAAGAATACGGACCGTCTTCTCAAACCATAACTCTGACCTCTCCGGAGTAGCACCTCTGAACTCTTCGGCCCCAAGGCCCCAAAGTCTCTCTAATGGCAATTCGGTGCCCTCACCCTGATGATGAGCTGTCTGACCTCCAGCTACTGCAGCCTGGAATGCTCTAGCTATTGCCTGAACCAACGGAGCTAAGTCTATTCCGGCCGGTCTTTGGCCACCTTGGCCACCTTGTAGTCCCTCTCCTTCAGCCCCGGCCTCACCTCCCACTCCCGGTGGAGGAGGTGGTGGTGGTGGAGGTGGTGGAGGAGCTCCAACTCCAACCACAGGCTCTCCCACTTGAGCCTCAACTCTCACTACAGGCTCTACTCCTGGAGCCTCTGCCCGTGGTTCCGGTCGAACCATCCTAGGCCTCCCTCGTGGTCTCATGGTTCAACTAGCAAGGTAAAACTACAACAAGAAACAGATAAGGATTTCGTTAGTCAAGGCAAAGGTCCAATAGTGCTCAAGTACTCCTCTTTCCAAAAATCTTTTTAAATTAAGTAATAGTAGCAATGGGCACACATTCACACCAGACACAACATTTCATGCATTCAAAACATCATAAGATCAATCAAGCATCAAGGATTCATGGCAAAACATGCATCGAACAACACAAGCATTTAACACATTAAGCTTACCTCACTTACCTGTCCGAGGTCTCGGTAACCTCAGGCTCTGATACCAACAAATGTAACCCCCTCGCCCCGGTCTGGCCGGATGACCGGTCCGAGTGAGTCACACGGGGAAAACCGAGTGAAAACTCCCTAAGGAATTCCCCCTCGGTTAGCAACCCTATTTTTTTTCATTTTAAAACTTGTCTAGATGATTATTAGGTCCTAAGTGGTCATACAACGGAACAACATTCACGAAACACACAAACGAACTCAATTAAAACTTATACTGCAGGCGGTATCGATACACCTAAGGGTGTATCGATACCCCTTGACTAGGTCAACTGGTCAGAGTCAACCAAAGGAGACAGTATCGATACACCAGAGGCCCGTATCGATACCAAGATGGACAGTAGCTCCAGTGACCAAAATGGTATCGATACACCAGAGGCCCGTATCGATACCAAGATGGACAGTAGCTCCAGTGACCAAAATGGTATCGGTACGCCCCCTCGTGTATCGATACACGAGGCCTGAAACAAGAAGGCGGTATCGATACCGTACCAACCGTATTGATACCCCTGCACAGCAAAGCCTCCCAAACTCAGCAACCACAATCTAGACTCGAATCTAAATGCAATTTAAGACTTCCCTAGCCCCAACCAAACATACATACAACATTTACATACCACTATATAGCCATACAAGCACCCAACATGTATAAACAACAAGAACCCATGCAAAGGACTCAAGATGGCATTTTAACATTCAAAGATCATACTTCAACATCCAAACATATGGTCATTTCAAAGGCACATGGCCAACATTCGAGATAAGCAATTTGGGCATGAATTACAATTTAGACATGGCGACACAAGCCATACAAAAGCAAGATAACAAGGATTCTAAGCGAGCTCCTAAGCAACTAACATTCATCCAACAAACAACACATATAAAAGAGTCATACAAGCTCATACACAACCCATGCCACATTGCTAACTAATACAAAATCACCACCATACTTGAGTCACAAACTTGGAAGCCCTTCTTGCCTTACCTCGAGCTAACGCCAAGCTAATGATCTGCATTGTTGAACATTGAGAGCGTAAGCTATAAGCTTAGTGAGGGTGCTCTAAAACGAAAACATCAACAATGCAGGGTTCAAGCATGTAAATCCTAATCTCACATACATCAAACATTAACATGCAACCAAGTAGACCTAGCTAGTCTTTCAAGTGGCATATATGGTCTCTCAATCCTAACAAGTTTAAACATCAACATCCACATCATACAACAATACCATATACCACAATCACATATCACCATCATATATCACAATACATGAACAAGTTTAATTGGCCACTTTAATTACCCCGATTGTGCGGATTTATAACTCAACAACACTTTACCTCGGTGGGATTACACTCATCACCGGACCTTGCGTGTGCGGGATTCCACTCATCGCCACACGCCCTACGGATGGGATTCCACTCAGCATCCCGTATAAATATATAAAAAGCTTCCGGTGGAATGTTACATCACCGTACTCCTCCTTGATGACTTAACGCCATCAAGGCCACGTACGTTTTGACTCAATTTGTGTGCACACTATCCTAATGATCGATCATTTACAACCGGTAATTATTTAGTGCCAATTATCAACATCAATCACATGTCATCAACCACACTCATGCTCATCACATATATCCACATCATGATATAATATACATGCACCATATAATCACAAGTACAAGAGCATAGCTAAGCAAGCACAATAGCATTTAAGGATATCAAAGGCTAAGCTACCAACTTGAATTAAATGGAAGTGGCCTACCAAGCACACTTTACACACACACTCTACACATACTCGAACCAAACTTAAAAACAAGTTGAAACCACTCACCGCCCTTCCTTAGCAATTCGAACCAATCCTCTTACGAACCCGGATTCGGTCCCAAAGCCTCCTCAACGTTTCCTCTTGTTTCTAGCCAAACAAAACACACTTATTACACCACAATTCAATGCTAAACTCAACCATCAACTGACTTGACAAACATAAACCAAATTCCACAAATTCCCAATCCACATATTCTTACAAAATCCCAATTTTCGTACTCCCTTTAAGCCTTACTGAAAATTCCATTTCCCAACACCCAAATGACTTCCAAAACATCCCAAAACACCCTCATAACATAGGTAGACCATCAGCCCTTCAATTTCAACATAAAACCCACCAAAAACCCAAGTTTTAATACCTTAAAATTTGCCCTAAGACCATACTACGAATTTTCATCAAAACTCGTCCAAATTAATATATATTGTGTATTTCATTATGCTTAAACAAAACCCCAACACAATTTATAAAAACAAATTGGAAAACCCCCTTAAAAATCCAAACTTTAACATAAACCCTAATTTTCAAAATCCCATATTTTTGAAATCTAAGACAATGGGTGGATAGGGGATAAAGAGGAGGTTAAGAAAACATATTTACCTCTTAAAATGGTGTTGAAATCAAGTAGTAAAATCAATGAAATAGTAATAAGGTTTGAGAGGTTTTGGGGGTGAGGTTTTAGACCATTCTCACGTTGGGTGTGGGGGTGGGGAAAGGAAGATGACACTTTTCTCATAAAGTGGTCTTGCTTTTTATTTAAATTTGGGTCAAATTGCAACATAGGTCCCTCCATTCTTATTAAAGCTCAATTTGGTCATTATTTGAAGTTGGATTATTTTAATTAAGTTTTATTTGACTCGAACTAAAACCCGGCTAACTCCTAGGCCCAAAACACGGGCGTTACAAACGATGGGTTACACTTCACACTCGCTAAGATCCTCGCTACGTGGCCAAAACCAGCTCGATCAACCCACGTCATAATGGCAGGATCAGGTGCGTGGTTGATACGGTTAAGGTAACAAATTAACTGGCGTTCGTATCCCTTCAAAAATAAAATAACAAAAAACAAAATAATTGGTAATGTGTGTAAAATAAAAAAAATAAAAAAAAGAAATAAAAAAAATAATACTTCTGGTGTGTTCCTGAAATAGTTAGAGCAGTGTTTCGCGTCGTTTCGTAAGCCCGCCATTGTATCGAAAGAAAATTTAGTAAGTATAGTAAAAAACAAAGAAGAAATCACGTTCTATGCGTGGTTGATACGGGGCAGGGCCACCAATTTATAGAGGTGCTCGCATCCTTTGGGAAGCGAGGTTATTGAACCTCGCGTTCTGGGAAACACAATTTTCTTAAGACCTCGCGTTCCATAGGACGTGAGGTTCATTGAAAAGACGCGTCACGCAACAGATGCGTGAACTGAAACGGGCAGAAGAGACCTCGCGTTCTGCATAACGCAAGTTTCTAAAGAACTCACTTTCTACAGGACGCGAGGTCGTAGGATTTTTAAAAGATGACTTCCCGCGTGGGAAATTCATTTAATATTCTAATAATTATATATTTATTATTATTATTATTATTATTATTAATAAATAAATGTAATTATAGTTATTATTATTATTAATATTCTAATAAATATAAATTTATTATTATTATTATTATTATTATTATTATTATTATTAGTAGTAGTAGTAGTAGTAGTAGTAGTAGTAGTAGTAGTAAATAGATTATTATTAGTAATAATATTTATATTAGTATTAAAATAAAATGTTATTATTATTATTCATTAATAATAATAATATTTTTACAATTGAACGAATTTGAGTATTTCATAACAATTGAATGTATAAAATCGTAGTTACATCGAACCCAACATTTCTTAAAAGATCCTTAAATTGTTCTGACGGTGATGATCATCATGAAGGTAGAATTCGTGATGATATTTGTTCGCAATGACAAGCAACCTGGCCTTTCAGCGTATTATGGGGTACCTAAAAAACCTGCATTTAACTTTTGGTAAAACACGTGCTTGTCTTCCGGATTCCCGGATTCCCGAATATTGTGATTTGTTGATGTCAATCAAGAGCGATGAAAAAATTACGCATAGTTAACCCAAGAGGACGTATATATGCAACTACAAATAACAACATATCGCAAAATCTGGGAAATTAGTTTGAAAATAAACTTCCCAGATACGCGATATGTTGCCAATAGTAGCTGCAATCGAAAATTGCTGACGTGGATATGCTGACGTATATATGCAACTACAAATAAAAACATATCACAATATCCGAGAAATTAGTTTGAAAATAAACTTCCCAGATACGCGATATGTTGCTAATAGTAGCTGTAATCGAAATTTTTTACAATTGATGGGTGGGTGGTCCTTCCCTCCCCAAGAGTTGGCTATTTATAGATGGAGGTGGATATGCTGGCGTGGCAAACTCGCATTTTGTAGGATGCGAGGTCTTTTGAAACTCGCGTTATACAGAACGCGAGTTCACTGTGACATCAGATTTCTGTCAAAATCGTTTTATACAGAAAGCGAGGTTGGTCTATATATTTGCACGCTGATGGATTTTCGTAACCAGTGAAGTTGTTTTATGATTTCGTGTTTTGTTGGGTTTTTGAAGTTGGAGTTGTTTATGTATTTTCTGTTCCTCTGGGTTCATGATAGTTGGAGTTGTGTCATGATTTTGTGTTCCGCTGGGTTCAGACCCCCGCATGTTACGTTGATTGAAGAATACTTACCGACATATAACAATATCCGGGAGCGTGTGGTAGTCTGCCATTTACTGCCAAGAAGTGCCTAGAAAGTATTCATTTAAACTTTTCTAGAAACTCTTGGTGACTCTTTTCTGAAGTTCGCCGCTTGCCCTCACCATCTGTAAAAAGTCCAGAGTGAAAGAAACGAGGGCGGATTCAGATCGACCATGTTGCAGATGCAACCCTATTTTGCTAATGCGGCCGATGCGGATTACATTTGCTAATGCAGGTCAAAGCTGCTACCATTTCAGAAGATGATGATTATCGCACATGAAGAACGTTTCTATCTGCACATATTGTATCGACCGATTGACATATCTATAGGAAGGCTTGTTGAAAGTTTTGTTAAATGAAATGCGAATTAAATTTTTCATTTGAATTAAATTTACTTATATGGTGTTTTTCCTTTACTATAAATACCCACCAATTCCACCATTATTTACTCGTTCCTATTTCTCCCAAAACACCCAACGCTAATCTTTGCTCCTCTTATAGCAAAATTTCACGCAACATTTTATTTTCTCGGTACTTATTTCGAATCAACAATCACCGGAAAAATGTCACTCAAATATTTATTACAGTTGACATCAAGTGAGGTTAGTAAACGCACCGACAAACAAATTTCTTCCTTGGAATGTCGAATCCCAACACCGTCAGCAAACGAAACGCACTACGTTCTGAAGCTTACGAACGAAACAAACGTTCGTAACATGTATGACCAGCTCAATTCCGTTGAAGCTAAATACGTCGATTTAAATGTTAAGTTTGATGAGGTTAACGCTAACGAAGGTAGTACGTCTACACCCGTACATCCTGCTCCGACCAATGAACAAGTTGATCGAAGAACTAAACTTAAGTTTAGACGTGTCAACTGACTACGACGATTCGAATTAACCATAAACTTCTTAAATCATCGTCGAATTATGTTATATGACGTATTTTTTCATCTTTTATGAATGTTCAAGGGACCTCGCGTTATGTAGAATTTGTATTCAATTATATTTTCTCAACACGTTCCATTTATCGTTAAATGACTCGAAAAAATTACATTACTAGTCTCCAATTGTCTCAATTATTCAAGCATGTACTCAATTATTCAAACTAACACGAGTACACAGTACGAGTATTATTAACTCTGACGGGATCTCTGCCTCCTCAGAGAGAAAGGGACCTCGCGTTCTGTAGAACACATGTTTCAAAGGAACTCGTGTTATACATAACGCGAGGTCATGGAATCTCAAGGATCTCGCGTTCTGTAGAACGTGAGTTTCATAAAGCTACATCCCAGTACGATAATTTTCCTTACACACCCAGATTCTCCGCGATTTCTGGTGCCAATAATAAGCCATAAGTGTCCCCTTATATGAAGCAGAACCATAAACCCTAAATATATGTCTAAATAACCAAAACAAGTCGTCAAAATTTTTCAAGTTTTAAAATTTCACAAGTCTTTGAACAAATATTCAAATGGCAAGACGAGGAGGAGTTACTACTCTAGTATACTACGATGGGCAGATAAACGTCAATCCCAAACTCGGCATCGTTTTTTAGTGCAAAGATCCAGTAACGCTAAAGATTTCGAGGAGATTATCGTACAAGAAATTGGTTAAGGAACTAGAGAGCAATGTCCCGCATTTCCAAAACCACCATTTGTCCGACTTGAAGTATCAGGTGCCAATATCTATAGATTCGTTAATGTACTCTGTAAGCAGCATTGCAGACAGTTCTAATGTGGAGCTGATGCTGGCTACCCACTTCGAGTATTCATTGGGCGGGCTCCTAGAGCTGTATACATCGTTTTCAGATTCTAATCCTGCTATCGAAATACCAAGCTGGGGTCGGGCGATTTCAACTTTGATCTGAATGCCAACATTGATAGTCCGACCGCAAGTCTAAGAAATGATTTTAACCTATTGTGCCAAGACAACGAGTTCGATGCATCATCATCTGTTGTGCCAAGACATTCGTGTGTAGCTAGTATAGGGTTCGACCTGAACCAACCCTCAAACGATAAATTCGATACGCCAAGAAATGTAACGTACGCTCCATACAATCTGTATAGTTTTGAAGGGGAGGGAGCGTCGTCTTCTTACGTTACGCACGACCATGAAACATTCAACCCCTTCAATGATTCCTCATATGGACGACACTCAACGTATGTCCCTAGCACGGAGAACGTTCAACCATCTATGGGGAGACATTCTTCTTTTGGTTCTCTTGATTTTGGTCTTGGAAATGCGGTTAGTGAAAGGTCTCGCGATCGTCGACCACCATGCTCACCTCCAAGGGTAGCGATCAACGAAGCTGTACTATACTAGCTCCCGGGGGATGCTTCTGAAGAAGAAACGATTAGAGAACCCGGGCTCGACGACGATGAGCTGAGGCCATTCTATGAAGAACCAGAAGACTTGACCGTTCCACCAGCATATTTCGATGAACATTCGGCAGCAACCAACTTACCTGTATCAGCGGCACCTATTTCTATGTACCAGCCACCATCCCACTTCACAACGTTTGATATGGATGCCATGTACGTTACAGAATTTTCGCATGACCAAACAGTTGACGGCAGACTCAACCGTTCTGATGGTGAACTGGCCATTGGTATGACGTTCTTGAAAAAAGAAATGGCGGTTGCCGCAATTAAGCAGTACAACATTCGCCAGGCTTTTGAGACGATAGTGAAGAAAACCCAACCGAAATACTACAAGGCACACTGCACCCAAGAGGATCATGACTGTAAATGGAAAATCTGTGTATCCCAATTGAAGAAGGCAGGTGGCCGTTGGAGAATAACAAAACTTGTAGGGCCCCATACATGAACCATTGGTAGCCTAAGCCAGGATCACAAGAACCTCGATGCAAAGTTCCTCGCCGACATCTTTATGTCACTGGTCAAAGCAAATCCCAAGGTGTCGGTCCCCACATGTTAGGCTGCAGCTGAAGGTGTCACCGACTACCATCCTGAATATTGGAAAGCATGGTATGCAAAGAAACGGGTCGTAGAACAACTATTTGGCCGATGGGATGATTCTTACAAAGAGTTGCGCCCGTGGCTAAATATGTTGTAGAAACACATCCCCGGAATGGTTGTCAAACTTGATACGGTTCCGACATACGCTAATGATTGTGTCGTTTGAGGTGTTTCTCAATTCCACCGGTTATTTTGGACTTTCTCACAGTGCATCAATGCATTCAAGCACTGCAAACCGATGGTCCAAATCGATGGCACATAGTTGTACAGAAAGTATACACAGACCCTACTTCTAGCTATTGCACAGGACGACAATAAAAAATGTGTTCCTGTTGCATTCGCAATCGTCCCGAAGGAGGATCTGGAGTCTTGGATGTTCTTCCTTCGGAACCTATGAAGATATGTCCTTGATCCTGTAATACGGGCAAGGGACGATGGGATATGTGTTATTTCTGACAGAGGCACAACGCTCTTGTGGGCGCTAGAACATTTGGGTGAGTTTTGGCAGCCTTCATACATTTACCATAGTTTCTACTTGCGGTACATAGCCGCAAACTACCTGCAGTAGTTCAAAGACCGTGATGAACGCGAACTAGTGCTCAGAATGGGTACGTCCTTTATGTCATTTTCATTTACTATATTAGTTGTTGCTCACTTTTATTTATGACCTCTTTGCATGTGTTGTTCGCTCATAACTATTCAACTGTCATGTAACCCCCTTAGCCCGGTCTAGACGGTTGGCCCGAACCAAGGTGATTACACGGGGAAAACCGAAGCCAACTCGTTAAAGATGACTCCAATTGACGACCCTTTTTTTCTTTATCTTTTCTAAATGCAATTAAAGTCCTATGCGACCACCAAGGAACATAAGAAGAAACAACACAACGATCGGATATCAATTAGGGATTTAATTACGTACTTTTGCCTTTTAGGGACCAAATTGTAAATTTCTAGATTTATAAGGACTAAACAGATTTTTAAGTTATCAATCCAAAATTAATCATGTAACAAGCTAGCGCGTCAAATTTGAACTCAAATAGAACATCCAAGCTCAACCAATTAAACTTACAACATTCATGGACTAAAACGTAAGATACAGAAACCTGAAACAATTCAAATTCAATTCCAACGGTCGGGTGTTTCGAAACACAAAGCCCCGTATCGGAACGATCATATCGAAACTAAGTTGAACGTTTTGAAACTTGGGTGTGTTCCGAAACCCGTATCGAAACATAGCTTTCCAGTAGCCAAAACGTTTCGGAACGTTCCTACCCGTTCCGAAACCTTATGACCATTCTAGGCCACCGTTCCGAAACAGATAAGGGCGTTCCGATATGCCTTGCCCTGCAACTACATACTTTGCTGGTTTTTCTCACCTAAACACCTCCGAGAATGTTCTAAAACATGTCACAACATACAATCAACATATATAAGCATCAATGATCAAGATTATGAAGTATGAACTAAAACCTAGCATCAAACATGCATGTATAGGTTCTAAAGGCATGCTTCCTAGTCTTCAAAACCATACAACCACTACAAGCCACATTCAAGCACAAACCAAACCTTAAAGACCATTTACATCTCAGAACCCATATTAAACTTGCAACAACCACAAGGAGTTCAAAATACATCTCCCAAAACAACCATAGAGCCCCCATTGCCAATTATCATTACTAAAGTAAACGTAAAACGTCACCATACTTGAGCTTTTCAATTCCTTGGAAATCCTTAGCCTCTTTGCTGCCCAAAAGTGTCTCAATTATCTGCATTGTTGGTAAAAGAGAGCGTAAGCACATTTGCTTAGTGAGGCAAACTCTAAGAAAAACCAACACAACAATGCAACTTTAAAACTCATTCTCAAAAACCATTTTCTACAACATGCTCTTTCTATCCCATGCTTGAAAACCCTTCAAAGCAAATCTTCATTTGAAAATCACATGTACCATCAATCTAACTCATGCATTTAACCAATGCAAATCTCATGGAAAAGCCATACACATGCTTAATGTAAATAAAAGCATTTCATAAACCTCAAATCTCATATGCATTTCTCATAGCATAAAACATCTCAACATTTGGTACATGTGAATCAAATACAATATCATATATTGGCATTTCATATTATATCTTTACTCGGATATACGGATTAGCTTGACTTAAAGCCAAGTCCTACCCCGGTGGAATCTCACATTACCGGACTCTCATGGCGGCATCTCTCTTCGCCACAAAGCTTGGGTGTTTCACCAAGACCTACCTTGATGGTATCTCTCATCATCAGATTCTCACTTTGGATCGGGATGGCACTACCCCCATTGCCCGACTCCAAAGAGCACGTACGAATTTTTAGTTTATAGTGCACTTTTATCCTATTGGTCGACCAATTATATCCGGTAATCATCTCATCATTTATGCCAATATATCACATTAAAATCATCATCTCACCTACTGTTTTGATGCAACATTTCTCAAATCATTCTCATCCTATTTCAAAAACACATTTCATGCATTTCATTTAGTCAAAGTCTCAAAAATCTTTACATAGACATGCTATCTCATGGGATCAACACATAACATCTTTTCATGTTATAAACCATGCATAAAATAGTAGGAATTTGTAAATCTCAAAACAAGAGCATATTAAAAGCATTTAGAGGCATACTTACTTCCGGACTTAGGATGATGTTTCAAACCAAACCCAATCCTCAAACCTTGTTTCTTTGTCCCTCAAGGACATCTAAAATCATTCGCACTCATCGATTACATTTCGCTTGCTTACCGAAACGATTCCTAGGCTTCCGACACTTCCGGATCAACACCAAAATCGTCTGAAGATGTCTCCCCTATTCATTACACATAAGAGCAGATGATTAATGCATCATCATGCATTGAAATCACCAGCCACTCATTCAAACTCGCTGCACTACACAAAACACCATTTCGGCTATCCGAAATAACCGAAATCACCTCCAAACTTTCTCAAATCAAAGCCCAGCCAAGATCTACCATTTCTAACCACTTCTAAACCTCAATCAACATAAAAAATCATCATAAACACGTCCTTACATCTCAAACTTAGGAATCCAAACCTATTCAGGATTTATTTATTAAAACCTCCTTTTCAACATTAAATATCATCCAAAAGATATTAGAAATCAACCTCAAAACAGAGCCTAACAAAGAAATACGAAAATCACGAAGATCTCATCAAGAATCTTGAAATTAACAACCATATCATGTTGACAACATTAAAACAACTTAAAAACAATCAACAAAGGATTGATAACTTGGGAATTTCAGTAAAGAACTGATCATTAGAGGAGAAGGACGAAGCTTACCTCTAATGGCTGATTTCTCCTTAATTTGGGCAAGATTTCTTAGAAATCCAAAGCAAAAACAAGAAGAATTTGGTGAAGTAAAGATAGGAAATCCTTTGGATGATGAATTTCCAGCAAATGAAATGAAAATCAGAGGTTCTTGGGTGAGGGAAAAGTGTTTGGCTGATGGGAAGTTGAGAGAAAACTAACGTAAGGTAATTATGAAAAAGTCAACTTTGATTTCCTTTTTAATTCCCTTTTATTCTTTAATTAAAACATTATTGAAAACTTCCAAATTAGAGAGAAATCTGATAAAAATATTTCGTAAAATTAGCTCCTTAAAGATTCAAAGTTCCAATCCTTTACAAAATAGTCACTAGCCAACTTTTGCAAAAACTGCAATTTGGTCACTACACCGAAATGTAGTATTTCAAAACCACATTTTATAAAATTGTCTTCACTATAAACATTTATATAATAAATGAGGATTTTTAGTTATTTTTCCATATTTTTAAAGCATCCCGAACTAGGTGTTCCCTAAACCTACCTTAAAGATTCGAACCGTCTCCGACCGGTCCGATTCAACATCAAAACTTCTAGGCCCAAAACCAGGGCGTTACATGTCATCCCTTAGGAAACTCACACTACGTACAAGAGGTGGAGGTGTTCGAGGAACTGAGAGCGAGAAACAAATTTGGCGCAGACTACCTTGAAAAAATCCTGAGGGAAAATGGCTTCGATTGTATGACGAGGGTAAACGATGTGGTCACATGACAACGAAATTGGTTGAGGCAGTGAACTCATCACTGAAGGGAGTGCGGCAGTTGCCTATCACTTCCATTGTCAAAGCGATCTACTATCGTTTGGCTACCCTATTTGCAACCTTGGGAAGGCAAGCAACTGAGTACATGGCAGGTGGACACATAGTCCATCCGGATTTCCGCACAAATTTGCAAACTCAATTGCACCAATCAAGACAGATGACTGCAACTCTCTTCTCGCGAGAAGGACACAAGTTCCGTGTTTCAGAATTTTCCAGGCGGTTGGAAGGCATTCAACACAACACGTACGTGGTAGATCTCAGAGCAAGAACCTGCGAGTGTAGAATATTCCAAACATTCAAATATCTGTGCGCACACGCCATTGCTGCTTGCGCAAACTAACAGATAGACTACATGCAACTGGTTGATCCGGTATACTTACTCCAAACGGTGTTTAAGGTTTACCAAAAAGAGTTTCCTCCAATCGAAAATGAGGTTGATCCGAATGTCATTGACACTAAACTGACCATACGCCCAGATCCAGCACTACTGAGAGACAAAGGACGTCCACGGTCTACACGAATACACTATGCCGAGGATATGGTCGAACATCGAGAAAAAACCGGACAAAAGAAGCATTGTAGTATATGTAAAAATCCTGGACACTCAAAGACCAAGTGTCCTAATCGCTCGGCCCCTCGTCTTAATTAATTCATTGTAATTTGTTTACGCGAGTTCACCCATAATTATCGATCAATAAAATCAGTCTAATTCGTTTTATAAAATAGGCCATCTTATACTTTCAATCATTCAAAAAAATATGCTAGGATACGTTTTCGAAGCGAATTTAAGTCAGTGTATAATGGACGGAAATTGACCGTGTTGGTGCCATATAATAGAGAATTTCAAGTACTACAAACCCACACTCGATGTTTGCTAAAAATACGATTTATACGTCTGAAATTATGCTCGAACATGCCTATTGGCCTTTGTTCAAAGGCAATTTCATTCAAAAAAGGATGATAGCATAGGGTTTTGGAAGCCATTTTAAGCCAGTTTAGAATGAACGGAAATTGACCGTGTTGATGTCATACGATAGAGAATTTCCAGTACTACGAACCCAAACTCGATGTTCGCTAAAAATATACGATTTATCAGCCGCCTTTTCAAATTCTCGAGGACCTCACGTTCTGTATAATGCGAGTTTCTAAAAAACCGTTATTTCGAACAACGATGCCACGTAGACGGAACGCGTGCTCTGCATAACGCGAGTTCGCGTCTCGCTTCCCAGAAAACGCGAGGTTCCATTACGTGGCAAGTTTGGGGTCATTTTTCTAAATAATTCTTGGAGGGAGCCAAAAACCTATATAATTATTAAAAAAGAGTTTTTCACCCAAATAAACCTGTTGGGTTCTATATTCCATTTTTAGTGTTATATATATTACATTGAATTTTTTTATATATTTTCTAATTGAATTGGTGTTCAATTAACTTGTGATGTCAATTTAATTAGGAGACTCATCCCCAGTGAAAAAAAAACGGATGATGTTCATCTTAGGAGATCCGAGTTTAATCGCAATATTTACAAGGTGTGTGCATTTTCAAAGAGTTAAAAATATCTATGAACACATACTACCTTATAATCCATTGTAGACTCTTCAAAAATAAAAACGTGTGATATCAATTTAATTAGGAAATCTAATATTAGAAAAAAGATTATAATCGATTGCATCCACGATAAGAGTGAAAATATATATTTTATATAAATTACATATTGTTTTTAATAGATAAATTACATATTGTTTTTTAATAGATAAATTACATATTGTTATAGGATACATATATAGATTTTAAAAATAAAAAATGTATTTATGTCTTTCAGATTTGATACTTTTGATTAGGGTGTGCAAAAAATCTGATAAATTTATCGGTTAATTGAATTGAAAAATATTGGTTTTGTTAAGGGTTATATTTTAAAAAAATTATTACAATTTGGTTACGGTTCATAGTTTTCAGAAATATCGGTTAACCGATCCGATCGATTATATAATATATAATAAAAATAATAATATTTTCTTTTGAGTAGTCTTAAGATGATTACAATGTAGTATTTGTTCATATATATTCTTAACCATTTGACAATACATATACACCTTGCAAACAAATCGATTTGAACTCGTATCTCGTAGGATGAACATCATTTGTTTTTCCACTGTGACAACTTGTTGGGTTCAAAAAATAATATATTATTCCTAAAATAATAATATATGTATATATATAATATTAATATTTCTAATTTATATTGGTCTTGAGAGTGAGTAGTGAAATTATTGATTTTGTTATGATTTTTTGTTGGATAATATTGGTGTATGATATCTAATGATTGTTTTTATTAAATGTCATAGTTGTTAGATTTTTATGAAGTTTAACTTGATAGTATTAACACATATATTGATATCATGCGTGAGTTTTTAAAAGTTATATATATTTTTTCTATCATGCTATTAAATTTAGTAAACAAAGTAAAAAAAATATTACCTGAACCGAACTAAATATTTCGGTTAACCAGTCAATCAGTTATTCTAATTTAATTAGTACGACTTATGATCGTTAATTGAGAGATCTAAAATTATCATTTAACTGAAATAATTTATTAACGGTTAATTGAACCCGGTTTTACACACCCCAACTTTTAATGTTCATACTTATATAAAGATAAAATATTGTATGAAAAAGATAATATTGAAATCTGAGTAGCATTATTATCTTATCCGGTTATTATTTTACGCACTAGCGGTGAAAAAAATATTCCACAAATATGTGTAATTTCACTATAAATATTAAACTCTAATTCTTTAACCTCTAAAACCCTAAAATTAAAGGCTAACCTCTACACTATGAATTCTAAATTCATAAATTTTAACTTGTAAAGGGGAAAATTCCATCAAACTAGCTGCAATATCTTTTTGCGAGGTAGGCTCTTGTGAACAAGCTTTTTGGTAAAACAGAAGGCAAGGTTTGATGATGATTAGTACAAGCAACGGAGGCGCCGATTGAATGATCAAAAAGCTAATGGAAAGTAGAATTCACGCCTCCATCCAAATGTGTTTGAATATTGAATAAAACGGAAGAGCATTTGAATTTGATATAAATATAAGTTGAGTGCCACTACCATTTGATTTTGATATTTAAACTTTAAAGTGACTTCACCACTTATACAAAAATCGCACGCTCAACCCATCATTTCATGCCCCCAAAAGAAATAGAAATAGAAATAGAAATAGAAATGCCCCGTACTCTGCAATGCTTGACTTCATTTCTCATCGATTGTTTTGACAACTTATAATAATACCTCTACTCAAATGATGTTCTTGCATAAACTATTTCACAAGTTGGTACCTCAGATAATGTTTTTTATTCTCTTCCTAATGATTATTAGCAGAATCGGTCTACTCGATTGTGAGAGCTGAAAAAGCATGGGTTGTTGACGATGATAACTTGTTTATATTACGTGGATTAAGTGGCAACACTTGTGATGCGAAATTAAACCCCTTTTTTTATTGGCTTTGCTAGTCACTTTCGGATTCATAATATCTTTGCTATATTAAACTCGTTTATGGTGTTTGATTTAAGTAATAATTTATTATTTTATAAATCTAACTAGTGGCTCTAGTAAAAAACTGATGATATTCATCTTAGAAGACCTGCATTCGAACAGTTTTGTCTGTAAGGTGTGTATGTCTTATCAAAGGGTTAAAAAAATATGAATGGAACACATTTAGAATATTCAAAAAGAATAAGAATAATTAACCATTTTGTCAAGGTTTCATTATCATCATTAACACACTTACAAGGAAAAGGGCTTAATGATACTCCACTACAACAAATCGAAACAGGTAATATTAGGTTCTCTGGTAGTTATGCTTATGGTGCAGAAGAAGAAAGCCCCAACTTATGGATGTTGATCTGCAATTCCATTGCTGCCTCTAATGATCTATAAAGGGAAATTGATGTCATTTGGCTTGCACTAGCTTTACATTGTATCAATTATCAAAGTTATTAATTTGGCTAATTCCGGGAGAATTAATTCAACAGTAAAATAAAGGAAGAGGTAACCAAATAATGAAAAAGATTCTTGGATGTGTAGTCAATCAAATTGGTGCATAAATTTCCAAACCACCTTTACACTCACAAAATTCCTACACAGAAACCTACCCATATATATGTTGAGACCATACTTATTCTCTAACTTTGTAGGCCTAAATGATTCCAAAGGCTGCTATTTGTGGAAACACACCTCCCATTTCTAAGTCTTCTCGACTACATATACATAAATAAAAACTCATAGCAGTGGTAAATTTTAGTATTCATTTGAATTGATGGTTGTGTAATTAATTAGTGATTCCATACAGGATTGGGTTTCAAAGGTAATTAAGAATAGAAAATTATCAGTGATAATAGGATAATGATGTATGTACGATAAATTTTTTTTTTATTATTTGGCATCCATAATATTAATAAACAGGGACAGAGTATGATTAGACAATGGATGGACAAAGACCATGGGCAGCTACATTTAAAATTAGGAGTGTAATTGATCCCATTTGATTTGTTGGGGCATGAGGTTTTCAAGGAATCAGTATATAAATTTTTATAGGAAATATTAGAATGGACCCATTTGATGGGTACAAGGTCAACAATACTTATTTATTGTAGTGGTATGAGAATCTCTCATACTTCATACTCTACTCTAACCTCACTATATGAAAATCTTGGCTCCGTCACCGATAAAGTCATCAAATTTTAAAGGCTTAATATCGAAATAAGTGTCTAAAGTATCACCTTTTTTTTTTCATTTAGGTGCCTAAAGTAATTTTCTGACTAAATAAGTACCCAAAGTTATTATTTTGTTCCAAATAGGTGCCTAGAGTATAAAAAAATATATTCAATCAATAAATTCATGACATGTAAATTTACTAATTTTTCTATCAAAAAGCAAAATAAAGTCTAAAATTTAAAAAAGCCCTCAAAAATCTCGAATTAAAAAAACAAAATCCCTAAATTATCCTAGCATATTCCTACCAAACTAAAAAAATAGTGTCTAATCCAAAAGCATATTCCTACCAAATAAATCAACATTAATCACGGAATACCTATACTTCTCTCGAAGGTTAAGGCATGGTCTAAATTATCCTAGCTTCTCTCAGAGTCTAATAACTCATTAATGCAAGTCTTCTTGTCACTAATGGCAATAAGCTTAGCTTTAATGGTGGTAGCCTAAGCTCATGTCGAGTTCTCGAACGGTCAATGATGTAAATCTCTTTGTCAGCATGGCATGAAACATATATGTGTAAATAAACAAAGAATTAATAAAACAAATGTAGAGCAATCATTAAAAGAAACTCTCAAAGTTGAAATAGTTGAAATAGTGTTATGAATATTTATCTATGTGGATGTCTATCATGATAAGGACTTTATCAAAGGAGATTTGAATTATTTTACATTAGAAATATTATCTACATTAATTAGAGTTTAATGTATTATGTACTTCTTATGCCTATAAATAGATGATTTACTGAAGGCATTGTACACAAGTCAATATTTAGAATAATACAAATCTCTTTCTTTTCTCTCATCTTATTTTGTTCCTATTTCTTCTTGTTCTTTCACATTATTCACAACACGTTATCAGCACGAGTTTGCTCAGAAGATTTTAGTTACAAATCAAGCTTCTTCAAAGATTTATCTGGTATATTCTTTTTTTCATCTTATATATTTCAATTTATAAAATAATATATATACAATAATAAATTAAAACAATATATAATTAATTCCTTGCGTATGTTATCATCTATGTGTTGTTATTTATTTTGTTTTAATTTGCCATGTTTGGTTATTATAAATTATATGTGGGTTTGTTTTAATTCATACAATGCGTATATACAAGGAATTTATATGTTATTTGTTTTAATGGTTTAATCCGAGTATATTGGCTGGACATCCCGTTCTGCGAGGCTACTGGTCTCAAAGGAGGTTTTTAAATGACCTTGTGGACTGGTTTAACAATGCCACGTATGAGGATTAAATCATCTTTTCTGTTGTTTTTCAATTATATATATTAATTTATAATTAATCTAATTTGATTGTTTTGTCTTTTATAGTACATCAATGACAAATCATGCAAAGATTGAGTTTTGGCTCTTGATATTTCTGGAAAGAATTATTTATCCTGTATCTTAGATGCCGAAATACACCTAGATGCTGATGGTCTAGGAAATACTATTAAAGAGGGGAATGCAAAATCTGCCTAAAATAAGGCCAAAGCCATGATACTTCTTCGTCGTCACCTCCATGAGGGGTTGAAATCAGAATATTTAACGGTGAAAGATCATCTTATTCTTTGGAATAATCTAAAGGAACGATATGACCACCAGAAAACTGTTATTCTACCTAAAGCTCGATATGATTGGTTGCATATGAGATTGCAAGATTTTAAATCTGTAAGCGAGTATAACTCTGCTATGTTTCGTATTACTTCACAATTGAAGTTATGTGGTCAAATTATTATTGATGAGGATATGTTAGAGAAAACATACTCCACTTTTCATGCAAACAATGTTGTCCTTCAGACACAATATCGTGAAGAAGGCTTTAAGAAATATTCTGAGTTAATTTCTTGCCTTCTTGTGGCTGAGCAAAACAATGAGCTACTGATGAAGAATCACGAATATCGCCCAACTGGCTCCGCTTCATTCCCTGAAGCGAATGCGACATTCTATAGCGGAAGAAATAAATGTTACACCAACAATCGTGGTCATAACTATGGGCGTGGTCGTGGTCATAGTCACGGTCGAGGACATAGGCGAGGTGGTCGTTTTAAAAATAACTATACCCACCGTAAGTGGAACAATAAAGATGACAATAGTGCAAAAGATCAATCCAAGAAAGAGGAATCTATGTGTCATCGATGTGGCAGCTTAAATCATTGGGCCCGTGCTTGCCGTGTGCCAAAGCATCTTGTGGATCTTTACCAACAGTCAATCAATGGTAAAGGAAAGAAAGTTAAAACAAATTTTGTTTATATCAATGACAAAGATGATTATGGCCTTGGCAAAGATGATTATGGCATTACTGGCACTAGCAATGGCGATTATGGCTTTACATATATAGATGTTAATGATTTCCTCATTTCCCCTCAGAAGAATACTTGATTTTTATTTTTTTATTTTGTTTTGTTTATGTTTATTATTATTTTAGGAAAAGTTTGTTAGAAAGATATAATATTTTATTACGAATTATATATATATAAGAATAAAATTCATGGATGTTATTTATTTAATTTATATTTTGAATATTTTTGTAATATTTATTTTATTTTTCTTTGAAGAATATGATTCCGTCTCAAATACAATCCGTCAAAAATGGTGATGATTTATGCTTAGCGGACAGTGCAAGAACTCATACTATACTTAAGCACAAGAAATTTTTTCCCATTTAACAATGCAAGGGAATAATATGAGTACTATATCCGGAAGTGCTAATATTATAGAAGGCTCCGGAAGAGCAAATATGTTATTGCCAAATGGAACTCTATTCCATATTCATAATGCGCTATACTCTCCAAAGTCGCAAAGAAACTTATTAAGTTTTAAAGATATTCGCAATAATGGATATCATATTGAGAGTAGTTGTCAAGGAGATACTGAATATCTCTATATTACAAGTATAACTCAAGGCAATAAGAATGTTTTAGAAAAATTACATGCACTGTCATCCGGATTGTACTACACAAGAATTAGTGCAATTGAAGCACATGCTATTGTAAACTTTAAGTTTACTGATAACTTTATTATTTGGCATGACTGGTTAGGCCATCCCGGTTCGATTATGATGTGAAAAATTATCGACAATTCGTGTGGTCACTCATTGAAGAACCAACAGATTCTTTAAAGTAATGCCTTTTCATGTGATGCTTGTTCTCAAGGCAAACTAATTATTCGACCATCACCAGCTAAAATAAACTATGAGTGTATCAATTTTCTGGAACGGATACATGGTGATATATGTGGGCCCATACACCCCTCTTGTGGACCATTTAGATATTTTCTAGTTTTAATCGATGCATCGACTAGATGGTCACATGTATCCTTGCTATCAACCCGCAACTTGGAATTTGCGAGGTTACTTGCTCAGTTGATAAAATTACGAGCACATTTTCCAGATTCCCCTATAAAGACAATTCGTCTTGATAATGCTGGTGAATTTACTTCTCAGACTTTTGATGATTTTTGCATGTCGATTGGAATAAGTGTTGAACACCCTGTAGCTCATGTCCATACACAAAATGGTCTTGCAGAATCCTTTATCAAACGACTTCAATTAATTGCAAGACTGTTACTAATGAAGTCAAAACTACCGATTTCTGCATGGGGACATGCCATTTTACATGCAGCATCATTGATTTGCACCAGGCCTGTAAGTTATCATAATATCTCCCCATTACAAATGGTTTTTGGTCATGAACCAAATATTTCTCATCTTAGAATTTTTGGATGTGCAGTATATGTTCCGATTGCTCCACCACAACGCACAAAGATGGGTCCTCAAAAGAGGTTGGGAATATATGTCGGTTTTGAATCCCCTTCGATAGTTAAATATCTTGAGCCTTTGACGGGGAATTTATTTACAGCTCGATTTGCCGATCGTCATTTTAATGAGTCGGTTTTCCCAACATCATGGGGAGAAAATAAACAACTGGGAAAAGAAATAAGTTGGAATGAATTATCGTTATCTCATTTTGATCCATGTACCCAACAATGTGAACTAGAAGTTCGAAGGATAATTCATTTGCAAAACTTAACAAATCAATTTCCAGATGCTTTTGCTGACCCTAAAAAAGTGACTAAGACACATATACCAGCTGTGAATGCTCCGATTAAAATTGATGTCCTAAAAGGACAAACTCTAGTTGCTAATGAGTCAAACGCACGCCTGAAGCATGGTAGACCAGTAGGTTCCAAAGATAAAAATTCTCAAAAAAGAAAAGGAGCTATATCATGTGATGGTCTAATCGAGGAATCAATCATTAGACATGAATCAGGTACCTGATAATGATGAGATCTCAATAAAAAAATTTAAAAATCTCGAGAAGAGATTAAAAGGTCTCCAAAAGAGACATTAGACATGAATCAGGTACCTGATAATGATGAGATCTCAATAAATTATGTCATGTCTGGTAACAAGTGAAACCGAAACAAAATCGACGTCGATAATACTTTTGCATGCAATATAGCACTAGAGATTTTGAATGATAATGTGGATCATGAACCATTTTCAATTGAACAATGTAAGTAAAAAGATGATTGGCCAAAATGGAAAGAGGCAATTGAAGCGGAACTAAAATCTCTTTCAAAAAGAGAAGTATTCAGGCCTGTAGTCCGTACACCGGAAGGTGTAAAACCTGTGGGGTATAAATGGGTTTTTGTGAGAAAGAGAAATGAAAAATGGGAAATTGCGAGATATAAAGCTCGTTTGGTTGCACAAGGATTCTCACAAAGACCGAGAATTGATTATGAAGAAACATACTCCCCGCTGGTAGATGCAACCACTTTTAGATTTTTGATTAGTTTGGCAATAAAAGAAAGACTTAATTTCCGCTTAATGGATGTTGTTACAGCCTATTTGTATGGGCCTCTTGATAATAATAGTTATATGAAACTTCCGGAAGGTTTCAAACTGCCTGAGGCAGTTAATTTAGGTTCTCGGGATTATTATTCAATCAAATTGAACAGATCCCTTTATGGATTAAAACAATCTGGGCGCATGTGGTATAATCGCCTCAGTGAATACTTATTAGCAGAAGGCTATAAAAATGATCCAATTTCTCCATGCATTTTTATTAAGAGATTTAGCTCTGGATTTGTTATTATTGCTGTGTTTGTTGATGATTTGAATATTATTGGGACTCCTGAAGAGATCTCATTGACAGTAGAATGTTTGAAGAAAGAATTTGAAATGAAAGATCTTGGTAAAACAAGATTTTGTCTTGGATTACATATTGAGCACTTAAAGGATGGAATCCTTGTGCATCAATCAACATACATAGAAAAAATGCTAAAGAAATTTTACATGCATAACGCACATCCATTGAGCACTCCTATGGTTGTTAGGTCACTTGATGTTAACAAAGATCCATTCCGTCCTCGAGAGATGGATGAAGATATTCTTGGTCCAGAAGTGTCATACTTAAGTGCTATTGGTGCATTAATGTATCTTTCTAGTCACACACGACCTGACATATCGTTTGTTGTCAATTTATTGGCAAGATTTAGTTCATGCCCAACCCGAAGACATTGGAATGGGGTTAAACACATATTTCGTTATCTTCAAGGTACGAAAGACATGAGATTATTTTTCTCTAATCTATCCAAAATAGAATTTGTTGGTTATGCAGATGCAGGATACTTATCTGATCCTCATAATGCTCGATCACAGACTGGTTATGTATTTACATACGGTGGTACAACAATTTCTTGACGCTCAATGAAACAAACAATTACTGCTACTTCCTCTAATCATGTTGAGATTTTGGCTATTCATGAGGCTAGTCGTGAATGTGTATGGCTAAGTTCTGTAACCAATCATATTCGCGAAAATTGTGGTTTACACTCTGGAAAAGTAGCTCCGATGGTCTTATATGAGGATAATACGGCTTGTATTGCCCAACTTAAGGAAGGAAAACAAGATTTTGTCTTGGATTACATATTGAGCACTTAAAGGATGGAATCCTTGTGCATCAATCAACATACATAGAAAAAATGCTAAAGAAAATTTAAATGCATAACGCACATCCATTGAGCACTCCTATGGTTGTTAGGTCACTTGATGTTAACAAAGATCCATTCCGTCCTCGAGAGATGGATAAAGATATTCTTGGTCCCGAAGTGCCATACTTAAGTGCTATTGGTGCATTAATGTATCTTTCTAGTCACACACGACCTGACATATCGTTTGCTGTCAATTTATTGGTAAGATTTAGTTCATGCCCAACCCGAAGACATTGGAATGGGGTTAAACACATATTCTGTTATCTTCAAGGTACGAAAGACATGGGATTATTTTTCTCTAATCTATCCAAAATAGAATTGGTTGGTTTTGCGGATGCAGGATACTTATCTGATCCTCATAATGCTCGATCACAGACTGGTTATGTATTTACATACGGTGGTACAACAATTTCTTGACGCTCAATGAAACAAACAATTACTGCTACTTCCTCTAATCATGCTGAGATTTTGGCTATTCATGAGGCTAGTCGTGAATGTGTGTGGCTAAGTTCTGTAACCAATCATATTCGCGAAAATTGTGGTTTACACTCTGGAAAAGTAGCTCCGACGGTTTTATATGAGGATAATACGACCTGTATTGCCCAACTTAAGGAAGGATACATAAAGGGTGATAGAACAAAACACATCTCCCAAAAATTCTTCTTCACTCATAATCTACAAAAGAATGGAGACATTGATGTCCAACAGATTCATTCATGTGATAACTTGGCAGATTTATTTACCAAGGCACTCCCTACTGCTCCATTTGAGAAGTTAATTTATAATATCGGATTGCATCGTGTCAAAGATCTTATATGATGTATTTATGAGGGGGAGCAAAATACGCGTTGTACTCTTTTCCTTATCCATGGTTTCGTCCCATTGGGTTTTCCTGGAAAGGTTTTTAATGAGGCAACATGTTATGCGTATTAAAGATGTGTGTACTCTTTTCCTTTACTAAAGATTTTTTTTCTTTATGAGGTTTTTATCTAAGTAAAGTTTTAACGAGGCACACTGTCTCCATAGACATCCAAGGGGGAGTGTTATGAATATTTATCTATGTGGATGTCTATCATGATAAGGACTTTATCAAAGGAGATTTGAATTATTTTATCATTAGGAATATTATCTACATTAATTAGAGTTTAATATATTATGTTCTTCTTATGCCTATAAATAGATGATTTACTGAAGGCATTGTACACAAGTCAATATTCAGAATAATACAAATCTCTTTCTGTTCTCTCATCTTATTTTGTTCCTATTTCTTCTTGTTCTTGTTCTTTCACATTATTCACAACAAACAGTAATTAATTCCTATAAATAGAAAATACCAAGTTTATAAACCACAACAACCTCTCTATTTGAAATAAAAAATAAACTCGACTGGTCAAAATCCTTAAACCCGATAGCAACCTCCTCTAAGTGGTCTACGTTGGCATCATTGGCTAACAGGTCAACCTCGACTTGAACTTCAAGCGACCATTATGCAGAAGGAGCTTGGTGGAGAAGAAGGTAAGACTCGCATGAATGAGAGAGAAAGAAAAATCTAAAATCTGAATTTGTTGTACTTTTTCTCTCTTTCTTTCGTTCCAGAATGTATTGTGTTATATGCATGGACGGATGAAGGATTTCATGTAAGGGGTGCGAACTATCATGAAGTTATATTAGAAATATAGGGGTGTAAAATTACAAGATTTCAGGGTGCAAAATTAAATTATTAATAAAAATACAAAAAATATATAAAATATAAGAGAACTTGAAATTTTTAGGGGGTGCGGCTGCCCCTCAGCACCCTTGTGTCTGTCCCTAGACTTATATGCATGAGGTCTCCTCTTTTTCCCTTTTCATCCGTCCAATAGAAATACAATGTTAGTCAAATCAACATCCAATAGAAGAGTACCAGTCAGCTGGATGCTATTACATACGCACAACTCTCCAGGAAATATCAGAACACGTGGCATAAGACCGAATGCATCGAGCAGAATGGATGTATTGTTGACAGCATCGAGTACCGGCGACAACCTATTTCAAGTTGAAGATCCTTGCAAAAACTAACAGATTCATCATAGCAATATTAGAGCTTTTTAGACATATTAAGTAGTAAATTCTCCTTATATCATTTATTCACAAAGAAACATGCATGACATGCAAACTAAGTAAATTGAATGTGTAACACCCAAAAAACTTATTTCAAAAATTCAAATTGAATTTGAGGATTTTATTTTTAGAAACATTAAGGTTTGAGAATTTTGGATTCAAAACCTAATTACTTAATTGATTAATTCAGGAAAACATGTGATAATATTGTGACACAGATAAAACTTAGTGTTCATTCTGTAAACCCTAGAAAGTTAAGGGTCATAGCTTGCTATTTAAACATTAAGTGGGATACTTAAACCCCTTTATTCCCATTTAGCACCTCTTCCTCTTTTATGTCTACACCAATCTTTTTCTCTCAAATTCTCTTCTTCCTCTCTCGATAATAACCACATCCCCTACCTTTTGTTTTTCGGTCCAGCTCCAATTACCATCTTACCAGCATCCGTGAGAAAAACCTCCCCCATAAGTGTGTTCCTCAATCCATCTCGAACAAAACCCTACCATCGATCTTTGTTCATCGTCTTTCATTTGTAAAGAACGATGTGGTTATCGATCATTCTCTCGACCATTCATGGTGTTGGGTAAGCCATAATTGAGCCTTGTGATCTCTTTTTGGGTGTTATTGTGTTGTTTTTCAATTTTTTTATCGTGCATGACCATTTGAGGTATCTTCGATTCTTCATCGGTGGAATTGTAACCGTGTCGTCAAGGGTTGGTAAACCTTAATTTCATATATGTTGTAAGAGGAAAAGGGATGGGCTGCAGATACATTGTAAACCTTAACTTAAACCATTTATTCCCATTTAGCACCTCTTCCTCTTCCACATCTGCAGCCAACCCTTTCCCCCAAACTCTCTTGTTTCTCTTTCAATAATAACAACATCCCCTCCCCTTGTTTTTTGATCTAGCTCTAGTTATTGTCTTACCAGCATATGTGAGAAAAACCTTTCCATAAGTGTGTTCACCAATCCACCCCGAACAAAATTGAGCCATCAGTCTTTGTTTTCCGTCTTTAATTTGCAAAGAACGGTGTTGTTATCGTTCGTATCACTTTCTCTACCGCTATTCTCTCTACTATTCTTGGTGTTGGGTAAGCCATAATTGAGCTTTATGATCTCTTTTTGGGTATTATTGTGTTGTTTTCAGTTTTTTTACTTTGTATGACCATTTGGGGTATCTTCAGTTCTTCGTCGGTCGAGCCATAACTAGGGGTGTTCATTGTCCGATATCGGATCTGATCTGATCTAGTTTTTTCAGATATCTATTTTTACAGATCGACGATATAGTGATCCATATCCGATCTATAGAAAATCATATATCCGAATATCGAATATTCGGATCGGATATTCAGATATTCGATTATCTGAAAATATTATTTGATTTAACTATTTTTTTCGAATTTGAAGGTCGTATTTATAAAAATTTCAAAATTTTGAAAATAAAAACAACAAATTGCTAAATATAACAAGATTTGCATCTATGAAAATTTCGATTTTTTCAATTTGCGGTTATAATAAGCATCAAATTGTTAAATATAACAAGATTTATATTTATGAAATTTTGTATTTTAAATTTTCGGATAATCCGAAACTTGAAATATTGTGACCCGTATCCGATTCGAAAAATTTAAAATTGGATCGGATATCCAAAAATAAAAAATTACATCGGATCAATTGATAATCAAATTAGATCAATCAGATCGGATCTTTTTGAACACCTCTAGCCGTAACCATGTTGTCAAGGGTTGGTAAACCATAATTTCATATATGTTGTAAGAGGAGAAAGGGATGGGTTGTGTATATGATTGGGTTGAGCCCAATTGAGAAACCCTTACCCAACTTGTGTGCCCAAGCCGTGTAACTCATGTGTTGAGCCTAAGTTACTGCCAACTGCGTGAGCCCAAGCCTATTAAACCGAGCTAGACAAATGAACCGAGTCAAATCGTGAGCCAAGCCAAACCCTCGAGCAACGAATCGACTGATCCAAACCTAAAAAGTTGACATGACTTACGACTCGGCATAAGATGACCGGACCCGACCCGAACCCATTGATCGTTGACTTGACAATTGACCGTTGACTTGAATTTGACCATTGACCTTTTCACTCAACTTGGTTTTGACTATTGAATCTGCATATTGTTTCATCAAATTCGAACTCAAAAACCAGGTTTACTAAATACATTTACTTTGTGCTTACTATCTGAAGAGTTGTGAATGTTGGAAATTGATTTGGAATATTCTTTGTTCATGTGACATTGACTCTTAGATTGAGTTACCTCCTTGTCAACTTGTGAATATTGCTATTTCACGACCTGTGAAGCTGAACATGAGTTTTTGTTCAAAATAGTATCTACGTTTTAGTTGGTGGCATAGTGTTAGAAGTGTGATATTAATGTATAGAGTTTTACCTCATATATTCTAATTAAGCTAGACCCATAGCTGATTCTGAGTGTGGGAGGCGTCCCTGACGTTAGAGCTTTTGACCTTTAGAGGTGTGTTTCTTTATGTGCTACATATTTTTTTGAAATAATGTTTTGCAACTTGCATGTTTAATTTCTTTGTTGTGATTATGAAAGATTGATACATCATGCATATCATATCAGACTATGATTGAATTAAATATCAGCTTACTGAACTATAGACTTCGTATTTTAGTACGATTAAATTGCATTGAAATTTAATTTTAAAATCAACATCATATCACTGTATGTGTATGGGATGGGTTTTTACGGAGGAAGTAGTGGTCGTCACCCCTTAAAACATCTGACAATAATTCACATAGTAATTGGTGATAAGTAGGACAAGGGTTCTAAGGAACTACCTCCACTATGACCGGTAGGCTTTGCCATCACTATGATTGGAGTATGTAGTTGGGTACTACATTGAGTTTGTGACATCATTTCATACATTGTAATTTACTATTTTTTTATAAAATATCTTGAGAAAATCATTGTGAAACCGAGTTTATGGCTGCTTACACTTTAGAGACACACTTTGCTCTTTAGCTCACTCCCCCATAGTTTCTCTTACAAATACCTTTGGACTCCAAGCGACTTGGTGCTTGGAGAATCTCTTGCGTTATCAAGTGATATCTTATTCCTATGGACTATTATTTTTAGACTATATTTTTATTATTCCTACTTTATTGGGATTTTGATGTAATTTGTGGAATTGAGACTATTCTTGGATTTGAGACTTATTTTTTCAGCATGCATGCATAGACATTATATATGGATGTTTTATTTAAACTATTAGACTATTATTATAAGGATTAATATTCTATACACAAGCAGTGGAAACTGAAAGTTTTCACAAGCGCCTTAGTTTTAGGGTATAGGAAGTTAGTTTAGGGTATAGAGTTTATGGGTTTAGGTGTAGAAGGTAATTTAGGGATAGTTGTTTCAATTTAAGGTTTAGGGTTATAATTTAGGGTTTGTAAGTTAAAACCTAAATCCTCACCATATTACCTTAAAAACTAAACCCTAACCTATAAACCCTAAATTATAACCTTAAACCTTAAATTGAAACAACTATCCCTAAATTCTAAACCCCTACACCTAAACCCCTAAACCCTATACCATAAACTAACTCCATATACCTTAAAACTAAGGCGCTTGTGGAAACTTTTAGTTTCCACCGGCAGTGTATAGGATATTAATCCTTATTATAAATGTTTTGATTTTAATAAATCTTTTAGATACCTTATTATAGGAAGTTGAATCATTTTATGTTATGTTGTTATAATTATATTTATTTATGCTTAAAGTGGTTACTTGAGGAAGAAGTTACAACTATGACCTTCTGGATCCGACTTCAACTTCTAGGTCGAGTAAAGGTGGTTACATCTAATGGTACCAGTGTTGAGTTCAACTTTCGGACTGTGAGGCTCACAACCAATTTTTTTAAAAATCGACGTGCATGCATTTGAAAAGCATTGGGGTAAGTAGTTATTTCTAATAAATCTTTTGTCTTTCTAGTTATTTTCATATTTTACTATTTAAAATATGATTTAATCTGATACTCGAGTACTAATTTTAACTCTAGAATTGTTATCTTTTGTATATAGTTTATACTATGCCACCACGTAGGAGTAATAGACTTGCGATGGTTGAGGCCGAGATCGTACTGGTACTACCATTTTAGGACAAATTCTTCACCATCTGTTGATTAAGTTGAAAATATGGAAGAATCGCATGATACTAAGGATGTAGAGTAATAATGATGATGAACATCTTGATTTTGAAGAAAATGATACTGATGAGATGGATAAAGCCATCACGAATTGAAAGTTATTGCATTATCTCCTGGCCAGTCAAAGGGTTTGAGGAAAATCATATCCGTAGTGTTTCTAGCTTTTCGGATGAAAATGTTTGAGGGCGTGATCGGTGCACACCCGTCTGATGCAGAATTATGGTTGGAAAACTTAGAGAGTTTATTCGATGAGATGGATATCCTAGCAACAAGAAATTGAGGGTCGCAGTTTTGCTACTAGATAATGAAGCACAACGTTGGTGGAAGGTTGAACGAAGATTGATTGCAGCTGATTAGTTAACATGGGAGACTTTTCAACAGGTGTTCTAGAGTCGTTATGTGGGAGAGTAGTAACTTGCGGACTATCGACAAGAGTTCATATATCTTAAGCATAATGACATGTTTGTTTTTGAGTTTGAGATTGGGTTTTTGAGGTTGAGTCAGTATGCAGTTGGGTTAGTGGACACTGAGAAGGAAAAATGTAGGTAGTTCTTGAAAGTTCTGTGTATACATATTCAAGGACATAATAGAAACACTTAGGAGGAATCAATGAGCTCAAGATAAGGATCGAGGCAAGAAACAATCGAGCACATCAGTCCAGTCTGGTTTCTATTAGTCACACTACTAAGAGGCCTAGAGAGGAAACATATCATCAAAGCTACTGAAGATTTAGACTGGCAGTTTTGACTATTCCAACTAGTAGTGTTGGTGGTTCAATAGCTTTTCGTCCTTTACATATTTTCTCTTATTGTAATAAGAAGCATATTGGAGAATGTAGAAGAAATATATGTGCCTGTTTTAGATACGGTTCGCGGGATCATTTCTTTAATTCTTGTCCACACCATCCTACATCTTCATTTGTGCAAAGTCAGTCTCAGACATATGTTTAGACACCTAGTGCAAGTATAGGGCAATGAAGACATGTTGCTTCGGTTATACTAGTAAAGGTAGACCAATTCAGAGTAGTGGTGCAAATGGATCTAGAGTTAGATAGTCGGGCTTGGTATACTCCACCAAGAGACATGAGGACCATGATGAGCCAAATGTTGTAGTCGGTACTTTCTCTACTCATTCTATTTGTTTTACTTGATAATGGTTCTACACACTCCTATGTGGCGTGTGTGGTATCTGGGGTCTATAGATTTAGGCTGTCGAGACCAATTTTGCAATAATTTTTAGAGTTCTTTGGGTAATCCGGTTGAGGTTATCAAAATTTATTGCAACTACCCACTTGAGATTCAAGGGGAAACTTTTCAACTAATCTGATGGGTTTTCCATTTAACGAGTTTAAAAACTTCTAATAATTATGAGGTGGTTCTTATCACTGAACACAAAGGATTTTTATCCAATGTTATATTATCCCTCAAAGCTGAGAAGATGACCATGAAGGGTTTTGTGGTCTATCTGACATATATTCTTGATTTGAGGCAGTCATACTCTAGGACTGACAAGATTCGAGTTATGAGACTTTTCAGATGTTTTCCCGAAAAAGTTGCCTTGGGTACTGCTAAAGCATGATGAGGTTGAGTTTGGCATTAAAGTCTTTTTGGTACCGCTCCTATATCTATGGAACCTACCGGAAGGTAGAAAAAGTGCTCAAGGAGTTGAAGGTTTAGTTGCAAGAGTTGTTAGACAAGGGTTTCATTTGAAAAAGTGTTTCACCCTGGGGAGCTCATATTCTTTTTATCCAGAAGAAGGATGAAACACTTAGGTAGTGTATTAGTTATCGGAAGCTGAATTAGCCGATGATAAATAACAAATATCCATTGCCTCATATCGATGATATATTTGATCAGTTCTAGGGAGCCACAATACTTTCTAAGATAGACTTGATATCTTGTTAGAACCAACTTAAGGTTAAGGATTATGATGTGTTCAAGATAGCTTTCCAGACATTTTAAGACCATTATGAGTTTCTTGTAATCCCTTCGGTTTGACTAATGCTCTTGCCTCTTTTATGAAAATGATGAATATGGTGTTTCAACACTACTTGGACCAGTTTTTGTGGTGTTTACTGATGATATCCCGTTCTATTCTAAGTTTGAGGATGGACATAAAGAGCTCCTTAGAATTACGTTATAGACTCTAAGAGAGAAGAAATTATATGAAAAATTTAGCAAGTTTGAATTCTAGCTCACATAGGTTATATTTTTTTAGGCATATAGTTTCTATTGAGGGTATTCAAGTTGATCAGAAGAAGATTGAGGCTGTTATGAGCTGGAAGTGTCCTAAGAACGTTCATGAGATTAGATGTTTCTTGGGTCTAGCTGGGTATTATCGGAGATTTGTAGACGATTTCTCGATCATTGCATCTGCTCTAACTAAACTTTTGAGGAAGAATATGTCTTTTTTCTAGATTGAGGCCTAACAATCCAGCTTCAAGAAACTTAAGATTGTGTTAACTCAAGCATCAATTCTGATCCAACCTAAGCATGGCAAGGCTTATACTATTTATAGTGATGTTACTCACACTGGACTGTGATGTGTGTTTATGTAGGATCGGAAGATAGTGGATTATACGTCTCGACAACTAAAAATGCACGAGTGCAACTACCCCACTCATGATCTTGAACTAGCTGTGGTGAACTTCACTTTGAAAATCCTGAGACACTCTCATGGAGAGATATGTTATATCTACATAGACCATAAGAGTTTGAAACATCTACTCTCCCAGAAAGATCTTAACTTGAGATAATTTCATTGGCTTAGACTTCTTAAGGATTAGGACTGTGAGATTGAATATTGTTGGGTTTTGTGGAGCTCGATTCGTTCAACCAATTTAGCTCACCAAGTGGTGGAGAGATGGATTTTTGGGTGGAAGGGTTGTGGAAGCTAGAATGTAAAAAGACACAATGATTTATAGTGGTTCGGCCTTCTAACAAGCACCTACATCCACTACCTTAGCTTCCCACTAAGGATTTCACAATCAATCCACTAATTGATTCGTCCCCTTTTCTAGGACAAGGAGGAAACCCTTACAACCAATCAAGCTTTCTACCCAAAGCCTTGATTGAAACCCTCTTTACAAGAGATAAACAAAGCAAACTTGTAATCCTCTAATAGGAGTTTGTTTGCACAAATAAGCACTCACCCAAACCTAAAACACTTGAGCAAATTTGACAATTTTGGCTCACTAGTGTTTGTCTATACAATAAATGACAATTTAAGCTCTAAGATAATCTTTGATCATTTGTTGATTGACAATTGAAGCATTAGTCTTCTCTTTGATGCTTGGAGGTCCCTTTTATACTCCCAAATGAGTTTGTAGCCGTTACTAGCCGTTGGGATCAAATTGGAGCCGTTGAGAACTTTAATTCCCACCATAAATGCATTCTGCAGCTCCCCGTTTCGAAACGCTCGAAGCCGTTTCGAAACACTCTCAATGTAGAAAGAGTCGTTGCAGTCTGTCAGGGCATCCGTTTCGGAACGCCTCCTGGCCATTTCGGAATGCCTCATGTCCGTTTCGGAACGCCTCCTGGCCGTTTCGAAACTCGTATCGAAACGCTGTAGTCCCGTATCGAAACGCCTACATTTAAAAGTTGGTTGGGAAAATAGCCGTTGGGGTTTATGACCGTTGGGGTCATTGCCACGTGGGCGTATCGAAACGGCCTAGCCCGTTTCGAAACGCTGGGCAAAAATGCTGTCCATAGAGAGCCTGTTTCGAAACAGGTTTCGAAACGTTTTGGCTACTGGAGGCACCTGTTTCGAAACGCCCTAAGGTGTTTCGAAACACTGGGACAGTTTTGTGAAAAATGGCCTTTGAAAACATAAGAAAACCTTTTTAAAGACATCCCTAAACTTGTTTGGACTTTGGAAATGTTTTAAATACTTTTTAAATTAGTCCAAATTTTTTTTCAATTATTATATCAAAACTTTAGTTCTACAATCTCCCCCTTTTTGATATAATAAAATCACTTGAAAAATTGTTTGGGATTCTCCCCCTTTAACTTTAAAAATGTGAGTAAGAGATTAATAAAAATTTTAATTCAAATAAAGCTCCCCCTTATTCAATTGAAAATTCAATTTTTCAAACCATTTCTCCCCGTTTTTGTTATATCAAAAAGATTTAAAACATTAAGCTTAAAAATAACACTAGAGGTAAAATTTGACAAAAAAGTAAGAATTTGGTTTTAAAATTGGCTCCCCCTTACTCAAAACATCATTGAAATGTTAGTCCAACATATATGATCATCTAGTTGAATAAACTAAAAATTAAAACAAATAAAAGCAAAACAACTAGATTTTTACCAACACTTGAACCCAAAAGTAGGATGTGAAGCCTTCCTTCTTCAAGTGTTTTTCCTTGTGTGTATGGAGCTCCCCCTCAATGTTTGACTTGTTGAACATCTCCATCACACCTACAATAGACAATCAAGTAACTTTTGGTATCCAAATTGCTTTGGATCCATAAACGTTAGTTGCACAAAATTTAGTCCCCTTAGGAATCCATTTTTCAATTTCATCATTTTTAGTTGAAGTGGTTAGTCCTTTTGGGACCCAAACACTTCTAAAACATTTTCCATTCACAAATCTAGGGGAACTAGATTGTCTAACATAAAAATTTGATTTTCCAAGATTGTTTTTCTTTTCAAGCTCTTTGGAAATCAAATCTTTTTCTTCTTGAACATTTTGAAGCAATTTTTGTAAATCAAAACATTTTATATCAAACTCTTCAAGTTTTGCTTCAAGTTCAAGTTTGGTTTTAGAAAGCAAATCATTTTGAATTGTTAACTTTGAAACCAATTTTTTGTTTTTCAAAATTTGGCTTTTAAAATCTAAAACCAAATCATCATAGGCATCTTGTAATTCATCAAAGGAATAAGAACATGAAGTAGATGAATTAGAAGTTACCCTTGAATCTTCTTCGATGGCCATAAGGCAAAGGTTGGCTTGTTCATCGTCGGTGGAGTCTTCATCACTCCAAGTAGCCAAATGTGCCTTCTTCTTATGGCTTGAAGTGCTTGCCCTCTCCTTTCTCTTAGGTTCTCGTTCAAGCTCTCTCAAGGCTTTCTTCATGAACGGGGCACACTTCTTGAAGAGATGAACTATCTCTTCTTCTTCATCCTCCTCTTCACTTGAGTAGACATGATGGCAAGTGGAGGATTTGAGAGCCATGGCACTAGCATTGATGCCAAGCCCTTTGATTTTCTTCTCTCCCATAGCTCGAATTTCTTCCCTTTTCTTCTCATCCTCTTTATTCTTCTTCATGATTTGATGAGTAAGGAGTGACCCCATGAGTTCATCAAGCTTCAAAGTCTTCAAATTTTTGGCTTCGATGATGGCGATCCTCTTTGAGTCCCAAGACTCGGGAAGTGAGTAGATGAGCTTTCGAACAAGCTTCTCCTCCGGGATGGCTTCTCCATAGCCTTTGAGACCATTGGTGATGGTGGAGAACCTATCAAACATCTTCTCGATGTTCTCTTCCGGATCCATTTTGAAGTTCTCATACTCCAAGGTTAGGAGCCCAATCTTGGTCTCCTTGACTTCGTTTGTCCCTTCGTATGTGACTTCAAGCTTGTCCCATACCTCCTTGGCACTCTCACAAGAAGACATCTTCTCATAGATGGATGGGCCAAAAGCACAAAACAAGATGTGCAAGGCCTTGCAATTGAGCTCCATCTTCTTGCGATCGTCGGCACTCCACTCCGCTTTACTTTTTTGAGGCACGAACGGACCATCTTCAACTATGTCCCATAGCCTGTAATCTCTTACTTCAAGAAGAATTTCATCTTTGTCTTCCAATGGGCATAGTGGTCTCCGTCAAAGAAAGGCGGTTTGTCGATTGATTGTGCCATTTGAGCCGGTTGATGAAATAGTGATCGAGCTTGCCGGATCTTCTCAATAGGATGTGAATCCTCTTCGATTGAGCCAAGCTCTGATACCAATTGTTGGGTTTTGTGGAGCTCGATTCGTTCAACCAATTTAGCTCACCAAGTGGTGGAGAGATGGATTTTTGGGTGGAAGGGTTGTGGAAGCTAGAATGTAAAAAGACACAATGATTTATAGTGGTTCGGCCTTCTAACAAGCACCTACATCCACTACCTTAGCTTCCCACTAAGGATTTCACAATCAATCCACTAATTGATTCGTCCCCTTTTCTAGGACAAGGAGGAAACCCTTACAACCAATCAAGCTTTCTACCCAAAGCCTTGATTGAAACCCTCTTTACAAGAGATAAACAAAGCAAGCTTGTAATCCTCTAATAGGAGTTTGTTTGCACAAATAAGCACTCACCCAAACCTAAAACACTTGAGCAAATTTGACAATTTTGGCTCACTAGTGTTTGTCTATACAATAAATGACAATTTAAGCTCTAAGATAATCTTTGATCATTTGTTGATTGACAATTGAAGCATTAGTCTTCTCTTTGATGCTTGGAGGTCCCTTTTATACTCCCAAATGAGTTTGTAGCCGTTACTAGCCGTTGGGATCAAATTGGAGCCGTTGAGAACTTTAATTCCCACCATAAATGCATTCTGCAGCTCCCCGTTTCGAAACGCTCGAAGCCGTTTCGAAACACTCTCAATGTAGAAAGAGCCGTTGCAGTCTGTCAGGGCATCCGTTTCGGAACGCCTCCTGGCCATTTCGGAACGCCTCATGTCCGTTTCGGAACGCCTCCTGGCCGTTTCGAAACTCGTATCGAAACGCTGTAGTCCCGTATCGAAACGCCTACATTTAAAAGTTGGTTGGGAAAATAGCCGTTGGGGTTTATGACCGTTGGGGTCATTGCCACGTGGGCGTATCGAAACGGCCTAGCCCGTTTCGAAACGCTGGGCAAAAATGCTGTCCATAGAGAGCCTGTTTCGAAACAGGTTTCGAAACGTTTTGGCTACTGGAGGCACCTGTTTCGAAACGCCCTAAGGTGTTTCGAAACACTGGGACAGTTTTGTGAAAAATGGCCTTTGAAAACATAAGAAAACCTTTTTAAAGACATCCCTAAACTTGTTTGGACTTTGGAAATGTTTTAAATACTTTTTAAATTAGTCCAAATTTTTTTTCAATTATTATATCAAAACTTTAGTTCTACAATCTCCCCCTTTTTGATATAATAAAATCACTTGAAAAATTGTTTGGGATTCTCCCCCTTTAACTTTAAAAATGTGAATAAGAGATTAATAAAAATTTTAATTCAAATAAAGCTCCCCCTTATTCAATTGAAAATTCAATTTTTCAAACCATTTCTCCCCGTTTTTGTTATATCAAAAAGATTTAAAACATTAAGCTTAAAAATAACACTAGAGGTAAAATTTGACAAAAAAGTAAGAATTTGGTTTTAAAATTGGCTCCCCCTTACTCAAAACATCATTGAAATGTTAGTCCAACATATATGATCATCTAGTTGAATAAACTAAAAATTAAAACAAATAAAAGCAAAACAACTAGATTTTTACCAACACTTGAACCCAAAAGTAGGATGTGAAGCCTTCCTTCTTCAAGTGTTTTTCCTTGTGTGTATGGAGCTCCCCCTCAATGTTTGACTTGTTGAACATCTCCATCACACCTACAATAGACAATCAAGTAACTTTTGGTATCCAAATTGCTTTGGATCCATAAACGTTAGTTGCACAAAATTTAGTCCCCTTAGGAATCCATTTTTCAATTTCATCATTTTTAGTGGAAGTGGTTAGTCCTTTTGGGACCCAAACACTTCTAAAACATTTTCCATTCACAAATCTAGGGGAACTAGATTGTCTAACATAAAAATTTGATTTTCCAAGATTGTTTTTCTTTTCAAGCTCTTTGGAAATCAAATCTTTTTCTTCTTGAACATTTTGAAGCAATTTTTGTAAATCAAAACATTTTAATTCAAACTCTTCAAGTTTTGCTTCAAGTTCAAGTTTGGTTTTAGAAAGCAAATCATTTTGAATTGTTAACTTTGAAACCAATTTTTTGTTTTTCAAAATTTGGCTTTTAAAATCTAAAACCAAATCATCATAGGCATCTTGTAATTCATCAAAGGAATAAGAACATGAAGTAGATGAATTAGAAGTTACCCTTGAATCTTCTTCGATGGCCATAAGGCAAAGGTTGGCTTGTTCATCGTCGGTGGAGTCTTCATCACTCCAAGTAGCCAAATGTGCCTTCTTCTTATGGCTTGAAGTGCTTGCCCTCTCCTTTCTCTTAGGTTCTCGTTCAAGCTCTCTCAAGGCTTTCTTCATGAACGGGGCACACTTCTTGAAGAGATGAACTATCTCTTCTTCTTCATCCTCCTCTTCACTTGAGTAGACATGATGGCAAGTGGAGGATTTGAGAGCCGTGGCACTAGCATTGATGCCAAGCCCTTTGATTTTCTTCTCTCCCATAGCTCGAATTTCTTCCCTTTTCTTCTCATCCTCTTTATTCTTCTTCATGATTTGATGAGTAAGGAGTGACCCCATGAGTTCATCAAGCTTCAAAGTCTTCAAATTTTTGGCTTCGATGATGGCGATCCTCTTTGAGTCCCAAGACTCGGGAAGTGAGTAGATGAGCTTTCGAACAAGCTTCTCCTCCGGGATGGCTTCTCCATAGCCTTTGAGACCATTGGTGATGGTGGAGAACCTATCAAACATCTTCTCGATGTTCTCTTCCGGATCCATTTTGAAGTTCTCATACTCCAAGGTTAGGAGCCCAATCTTGGTCTCCTTGACTTCGTTTGTCCCTTCGTATGTGACTTCAAGCTTGTCCCATACCTCCTTGGCACTCTCACAAGAAGACATCTTCTCATAGATGGATGGGCCAAAAGCACAAAACAAGATGTGCAAGGCCTTGCAATTGAGCTCCATCTTCTTGCGATCGTCGGCACTCCACTCCGCTTTACTTTTTTGAGGCACGAACGGACCATCTTCAACTATGTCCCATAGCTTGTAATCTCTTGACTTCAAGAAGAATTTCATCTTTGTCTTCCAATGGGCATAGTGGTCTCCGTCAAAGAAAGGCGGTTTGTCGATTGATTGTGCCATTTGAGCCGGTTGATGAAATAGTGATCGAGCTTGCCGGATCTTCTCAATAGGATGTGAATCCTCTTCGATTGAGCCAAGCTCTGATACCAATTGTTGGGTTTTGTGGAGCTCGATTCGTTCAACCAATTTAGCTCACCAAGTGGTGGAGAGATGGATTTTTGGGTGGAAGGGTTGTGGAAGCTAGAATGTAAAAAGACACAATGATTTATAGTGGTTCGGCCTTCTAACAAGCACCTACATCCACTACCTTAGCTTCCCACTAAGGATTTCACAATCAATCCACTAATTGATTCGTCCCCTTTTCTAGGACAAGGAGGAAACCCTTACAACCAATCAAGCTTTCTACCCAAAGCCTTGATTGAAACCCTCTTTACAAGAGATAAACAAAGCAAACTTGTAATCCTCTAATAGGAGTTTGTTTGCACAAATAAGCACTCACCCAAACCTAAAACACTTGAGCAAATTTGACAATTTTGGCTCACTAGTGTTTGTCTATACAATAAATGACAATTTAAGCTCTAAGATAATCTTTGATCATTTGTTGATTGACAATTGAAGCATTAGTCTTCTCTTTGATGCTTGGAGGTCCCTTTTATACTCCCAAATGAGTTTGTAGCCGTTACTAGCCGTTGGGATCAAATTGGAGCCGTTGAGAACTTTAATTCCCACCATAAATGCATTCTGCAGCTCCCCGTTTCGAAACGCTCGAAGCCGTTTCGAAACACTCTCAATGTAGAAAGAGCCGTTGCAGTCTGTCAGGGCATCCGTTTCGGAACGCCTCCTGGCCATTTCGGAACGCCTCATGTCCGTTTCGGAACGCCTCCTGGCCGTTTCGAAACTCGTATCGAAACGCTGTAGTCCCGTATCGAAACGCCTACATTTAAAAGTTGGTTGGGAAAATAGCTGTTGGGGTTTATGACCGTTGGGGTCATTGCCACGTGGGCGTATCGAAACGGCCTAGCCCGTTTCGAAACGCTGGGCAAAAATGCTGTCCATAGAGAGCCTGTTTCGAAACAGGTTTCGAAACGTTTTGGCTACTAGAGGCACCTGTTTCGAAACGCCCTAAGGTGTTTCGAAACACTAGGACAGTTTTGTGAAAAATGGCCTTTGAAAACATAAGAAAACCTTTTTAAAGGCATCCCTAAACTTGTTTGGACTTTGGAAATGTTTTAAATACTTTTTAAATTAGTCCAAATTATTTTTCAATTATTATATCAAAACTTTAGTTCTACAATCTCCCCCTTTTTGATATAATAAAATCACTTGAAAAATTGTTTGGGATTCTCCCCCTTTAACTTTAAAAATGTGAATAAGAGATTAATAAAAATTTTAATTCAAATAAAGCTCCCCCTTATTCAATTGAAAATTCAATTTTTCAAACCATTTCTCCCCGTTTTTGTTATATCAAAAAGATTTAAAACATTAAGCTTAAAAATAACACTAGAGGTAAAATTTGACAAAAAAGTAAGAATTTGGTTTTAAAATTGGCTCCCCCTTACTCAAAACATCATTGAAATGTTAGTCCAACATATATGATCATCTAGTTGAATAAACTAAAAATTAAAACAAATAAAAGCAAAACAACTAGATTTTTACCAACACTTGAACCCAAAAGTAGGATGTGAAGCCTTCCTTCTTCAAGTGTTTTTCCTTGTGTGTATGGAGCTCCCCCTCAATGTTTGACTTGTTTAACATCTCCATCACACCTACAATAGACAATCAAGTAACTTTTGGTATCCAAATTGCTTTGGATCCATAAACGTTAGTTGCACAAAATTTAGTCCCCTTAGGAATCCATTTTTCAATTTCATCATTTTTAGTTGAAGTGGTTAGTCCTTTTGGGACCCAAACACTTCTAAAACATTTTCCATTCACAAATCTAGGGGAACTAGATTGTCTAACATAAAAATTTGATTTTCCAAGATTGTTTTTCTTTTCAAGCTCTTTGGAAATCAAATCTTTTTCTTCTTGAACATTTTGAAGCAATTTTTGTAAATCAAAACATTTTAATTCAAACTCTTCAAGTTTTGCTTCAAGTTCAAGTTTGGTTTTAGAAAGCAAATCATTTTGAATTGTTAACTTTGAAACCAATTTTTTGTTTTTCAAAATTTGGCTTTTAAAATCTAAAACCAAATCATCATAGGCATCTTGTAATTCATCAAAGGAATAAGAACATGAAGTAGATGAATTAGAAGTTACCCTTGAATCTTCTTCGATGGCCATAAGGCAAAGGTTGGCTTGTTCATCGTCGGTGGAGTCTTCATCACTCCAAGTAGCCAAATGTGCCTTCTTCTTATGGCTTGAAGTGTTTGCCCTCTCCTTTCTCTTAGGTTCTCGTTCAAGCTCTCTCAAGGCTTTCTTCATGAACGGGGCACACTTCTTGAAGAGATGAACTATCTCTTCTTCTTCATCCTCCTCTTCACTTGAGTATACATGATGGCAAGTGGAGGATTTGAGAGCCATGGCACTAGCATTGATGCCAAGCCCTTTGATTTTCTTCTCTCCCATAGCTCGAATTTCTTCCCTTTTCTTCTCATCCTCTTTATTCTTCTTCATGATTTGATGAGTAAGGAGTGACCCCATGAGTTCATCAAGCTTCAAAGTCTTCAAATTTTTGGCTTCGATGATGGCGATCCTCTTTGAGTCCCAAGACTCGGGAAGTGAGTAGATGAGCTTTCGAACAAGCTTCTCCTCCGGGATGGCTTCTCCATAGCCTTTGAGACCATTGGTGATGGTGGAGAACCTATCAAACATCTTCTCGATGTTCTCTTCCGGATCCATTTTGAAGTTCTCATACTCCAAGGTTAGGAGCCCAATCTTGGTCTCCTTGACTTCGTTTGTCCCTTCGTATGTGACTTCAAGCTTGTCCCATACCTCCTTGGCACTCTCACAAGAAGACATCTTCTCATAGATGGATGGGCCAAAAGCACAAAACAAGATGTGCAAGGCCTTGCAATTGAGCTCCATCTTCTTGCGATCGTCGGCACTCCACTCCGCTTTACTTTTTTGAGGCACGAACGGACCATCTTCAACTATGTCCCATAGCTTGTAATCTCTTGACTTCAAGAAGAATTTCATCTTTGTCTTCCAATGGGCATAGTGGTCTCCGTCAAAGAAAGGCGGTTTGTCGATTGATTGTGCCATTTGAGCCGGTTGATGAAATAGTGATCGAGCTTGCCGGATCTTCTCAATAGGATGTGAATCCTCTTCGATTGAGCCAAGCTCTGATACCAATTGTTGGGTTTTGTGGAGCTCGATTCGTTCAACCAATTTAGCTCACCAAGTGGTGGAGAGATGGATTTTTGGGTGGAAGGGTTGTGGAAGCTAGAATGTAAAAAGACACAATGATTTATAGTGGTTCGGCCTTCTAACAAGCACCTACATCCACTACCTTAGCTTCCTACTAAGGATTTCACAATCAATCCACTAATTGATTCGTCCCCTTTTCTAGGACAAGGAGGAAACCCTTACAACCAATCAAGCTTTCTACCCAAAGCCTTGATTGAAACCCTCTTTACAAGAGATAAACAAAGCAAACTTGTAATCCTCTAATAGGAGTTTGTTTGCACAAATAAGCACTCACCCAAACCTAAAACACTTGAGCAAATTTGACAATTTTGGCTCACTAGTGTTTGTCTATACAATAAATGACAATTTAAGCTCTAAGATAATCTTTGATCATTTGTTGATTGACAATTGAAGCATTAGTCTTCTCTTTGATGTTTGGAGGTCCCTTTTATACTCCCAAATGAGTTTGTAGCCGTTACTAGCCGTTGGGATCAAATTGGAGCCGTTGAGAACTTTAATTCCCACCATAAATGCATTCTGCAGCTCCCCGTTTCGAAACGCTCGAAGCCGTTTCGAAACACTCTCAATGTAGAAAGAGCCGTTGCAGTCTGTCAGGGCATCCGTTTCGGAACGCCTCATGTCCGTTTCGGAACGCCTCATGTCCGTTTCGGAACGCCTCCTGGCCGTTTCGAAACTCGTATCGAAACGCTGTAGTCCCGTATCGAAACGCCTGCATTTAAAAGTTGGTTGGGAAAATAGCCGTTGGGGTTTATGACCGTTGGGGTCATTGCCACGTGGGCGTATCGAAACGGCCTAGCCCGTTTCGAAACGCTGGGCAAAAATACTGTCCATAGAGAGCCTGTTTCGAAACACGTTTCGAAACGTTTTGGCTACTGGAGGCACCTGTTTCGAAACGCCCTAAGGTGTTTCGAAACACTAGGACAGTTTTGTGAAAAATGGCCTTTGAAAACATAAGAAAACCTTTTTAAAGACATCCCTAAACTTGTTTGGACTTTGGAAATGTTTTAAATACTTTTTAAATTAGTCCAAATTATTTTTCAATTATTATATCAAAACTTTAGTTCTACAAATATTACCCTGGCAAGGCTAATATGTTGTCGACACTTTGATTCATAATACTATTACAGATCTAACAACTTTATTTGCTTGGATGAGTTTGTTTGTGGATGTTGGCCTTTTGAATGAACTTCGTGTGATTCGTACTCTGATTTTTGATATTAAAGTCAAGCATCTTAATGATGCGTTCCCGATGCACCAAATGAGAGAAGTCGAAGAGGGTAAATCTAGGGATTTCTCCTTTGATTTGGATGGTATTTTGTACTTTCGAGGTCGGTACTACATTTCGAGTAATTCTAGTTTGAAGTAGGTCATTCCCCGTGAGGCTCATGACAGTCCTAATTCTTCGCATACTAATAGGGATAATATGTATAAGAATCTTTAAAAGAGATTTTTGTGGAAAGGTCTCAAGAGAGATGTAGTTAGCCTTTTATCGAAGTGCTTGACTTGTCAAATGGTGAAGGTATAACATCAATGTCCATTTGAGTTATAGAAACATATTGAGATTCCGCAATGGAAGTGGGAGCGCGTGACTATAGAATTTGTTTGTGGTATTCCTTTTACTCCATCAAAGGAATACTCGATTTGGGTTATCTTCGATCGTCTCAATTAGTTTGCACACTTCATTCCTGTTCGAGTTTACTATATTTTGAATAAGTTGGCTCGACTCTACATTATTAAGATAGTTTATTGTAACGCCCCGGTTTTGGGCTCAGAAGTTTTGGGCGTTGACCGGTTCGGTCAAAGTGCTGATCGAATATATAAGAGTGAATTTAGGAAAGCCTAGTTCGGGTTGCATTAAAAATATGGAAAAATGTCCTAAAATCATCTTTTAATATAATTAAGTGAACTGTGAAATCAATTTTGGAAAATGAGGTTCGTAAGGTTGACATTTTGGCTAGTGACCAAAATGTAATTTTTGAAAGTTCGGTGACAGTTTTATAAAGGATTGAAACTTTGAATCTTTAAGGAGCTAATATTCCAAAAAGAGTTTCTCCAGATTTTTCTAAGATATTTTAAGGCTTTATTCTGATTTTAAAGTTTATGAAATGTGGAGGGAAATCATTTTATCATTTTATAACTAACTTTTCTATTTTCTCTCAATTTTCCTTTTCTCTCATTTTCTCTCAACCCAAACACATTCTCCAGATTTTCTTCTTTGATTTTGTCAATCTAAATCACTCATTTCAACTCTCATTTGATTCCTAATCATCTCATCAACAAAACCTCTCAATTTGCAAGTTGTTTCATCAAGCTTTTTGGCTCTAAAAAGGAGAAACTCAAGTTTGGAGGTAAGAACGTCCTTCTCCTCTGAACTTCAAGTTCTTTATTGAAATTCCCAAGTTCTCAATCCTTGATTTATGATTTGTTAAAGGCTTTTCAATTGAAATCTTGATTTTGGCTAAAATGCAAGATTTGGTGATTTTGGTGGAATTTTCGTGTGAACTGTTTGGGCAGTGTTTTGAGGTGTCAAATTGATGTTAAATGAATGCTAAATTGATTAGAAATTGAGGTTTAATTAATGCAATCCCGGATAGGTTGAATTTCCTAAGTTTTGCTTGAGTTTTTGGTTGTTTTTGGAGTGTTTTTGGTGATCTGTTATACCTGGAGGTATAAGGACGTGTTTGTGATTATTTTGGATGTTAATTGATGTTTAAAAGTGGTTAGAAGTGATGGATCTTGGCTGGGTTAAGTTTTGGAAGTGTTTGGAGGTGATTTCGGTTGTGTTTGGTAGCCGAATTGTTGGATTTGTGATGAGCAGCGAGTTGTGTTGTGTTGCTGGTGTTTTTAATGCATAATGATGCATTGATCTTCTGTTGTTGTGTGCTTGAAACAGGGGAGTTTGATCCGTGAGCTTTAGAGGTGTTGCGGAAGGTTTCGGATGCTTGGAAGGCTTGTTGGCTAGCCTTGTTTTGGTTATCGGTGAGTGAAGTTGGGTTTTCAGCTTTTAAACCAAGGTTTGAAGGTTTTTGGGAGCTTAGTGTAAGTCTAAACAACTTTGCTAAGCTCAAGAGTAAGTGAATGGATTTTCGCTCTTGAATTATGATTGTGAAATTGGCTTTTAAGCAATTGTGGTTGATGATTGAAATGCATGTGTTTTGCATGGTTTAAATCTGTTTTGAAAGCATATTTTAGCATGGTTTAATGCTGGTTTTGAAAGCCATATGTGAATGATGCTTAAGGTAAGAGATCCTTGGTTTTATACATTGAAAATGTGGTTTTGATGCATGGTGTTGCATGTTGTTCAATGGCTTTGTTTAATGCTTTAAAACAGTGAACTAATGTTGGTAAATGATGGTTTTTGCATTATGGTTATGCATGTGAAACATTGGACTAATGTGGTAAGGTGGTTATATTGGCAAGTGATGTAAGTGGTTCTTGGTTCTTTGATCGGATATAGTTAGCCGGCTATAGGATTGGGTGCACCGTGAATTAAGTCGCCTTGGAGGTGGAGTGGTCAAGAGTGGACCGGTAAACTCCCTTCAAGTATCCTAACGAGATGGTTGAGGTCATAATGGAGGTGTTGCCCATTCGAGGACCTTGGTTGAGCAAAGGTTATATGGTGTTTAAAAGTCCATATGTGGGAACCTTGTGCTTGTTGAGATCACAATGGCGGTGTTAAGTCCATGTGTGGATCTTGTGTAGGGTGTCCCGGATCTCGTTAGTGATGTTATACAACTACCAATCGGTGAATGCAAAGGTTGTATGGTGTTTGAAAGTCCATACATGGGAACCTTGTGCATGTCAAGGTTGTATGGTGTTTGAAAGTCCATACATGGGAACCTTGGGGAAAAGTTGAGGTTGTATGGTGTTTGAAAGTCCATACATGGGAACCTCGGGAAAGCTAAGGTTGTATGGTGTTTAAAGTTCCATACATGGGAACCTTAGGATGTTGAGGTCAAATGGTGTTTAAAAGTCCATTTGGGAGACCTTGGATTGGTAGGGTGTATGGAGCGTAGGGACAACGCTCGGAATCCGCGTATCCGATTGGGTGTTGAGTTGAAAAGTGAATGTGGTTGATCACTTGAAGGCCAATATGATGTTCTTGATTGTGATGAAGCATGGGATGCTTGAAATGATGCATAATTGCATGTGAAGCATGAGATGCTTGAAAAGATGCATGGTTGCATGGAAAGTGTATAATGCTTGTGAATGCATGTTTACTTGTTAAGTTGAACAAGTGTTGATTATCATTTGGAAAATGATGCATGTGAGCATGAAATATCTTTAGTGCATTGGAGTCTTGTTAAGACTTGTTTTAAAGGCATGTGATGATGATGTTGTGGTTCATATATGTTGCCTTTGGTTTAATGCATGTGTTGGTTGGTTTGTGAAATGGTTTTAAAAGATTCTTGCTTGAATTGGCTTTCAAGTTTAAGAAAGGTATGTTGTGAAATGGGAGTGTTTTCCAAGGTTTTGTTTTAGCTTGCATATGGTGTTTATGCATGGTTTGGCTAAATGGATGATTTTGTAAGTTGTGCTTTGAAAAGGTTTTCTTAGCATGCTAAGCTAAGGGTTAGTTTTCATGTATGTGCAATGCATGGTTTTGAGCTTGTTGTTGAAAAGGGGTTTTCAAACATGGCTTTGGTAAACAAATCGAGTTTGTTTTAAAAGTGATTTATGACCCGCTGCATTGATGGTGTTTTGGTTTTGAGCATACCTCACTAAGCATTATGTGCTTACGCTCCTTTTGTCCGTCAATGCAGATTCTTGAAGTTTGGACAACGAGGAGCAAGGGATTCAAGGTGGACTCCACTTGAGATGTATGTCTCAGTGAATAGTTATAGTTAATAAAGACAATGGGGTAGAATCTCTCGGGTTTTTGTGTATGTGTTCGTTTATGTTTGGACAAGGATGTTTTTATGTTGATGATGTTGTTGGATCATGTTTCGGTTTTAATGAGATTGATTTGGAAGGTTTGTGCCTAAATGATTGCTTGTGTAGGAAGTATGCCTTTAGAATTGGGGCTTTTCATGTATGATGTTATATTGATGAATTGTTGATGCAAGTATGTCCCATTTATGTTGAGTTGCATGTTGGTAAAGCTTGGAGGCTTTAGGAGTATGATTGGATGGCCAATTATGTGTTTGAGTGAGCAAAATGCAGCAATCTGGGCAAGGCGTTTCGGAACAGTTGACACCGTTTCGGAACGGGTGCCCTGCATAAACCCAGGCGTCCGAAACGGGTGCCACCGTTCCGGAACGGGTTGGCTACTGCCAGTCCCCCGTTGCGGTACGCGTTGCGGAACGACCCCGTGTTTCGAAACGGGCTCTGCCTGTTTCGGAACGGGTGACCGTTGGGGACTGACATGGGCGGTTAAATGTTTCAGAATGTTTGCATTTTGGTCCTGAAACTTGTTTGTGCAATTGTATGAGTTTGGGTTGTCTGTTTGAGCTGAAATTTGGCAGAGAAGCATGAAACATGATTAATTTTAAGTTGGTAACTTAAAATCTGGTTAAGTCCTTAAGGTTTTCAGAATTTACAATTTGGTCCCTAAAGTTGTAAATTGTTCAATTGGGTCCCTGTTTGATCTCTGATGTTTGTGGTCTTTGAGTATGATGTTTGTGTGATCACATCTAGGGTTAATGAGCATCTAGACAAGATTAATAAGGAAAAAAAGGGTCGTTAATCAAGGTTGACTTTCGGGTTGACTTTGGTTTTCCCCGTGTAATCTTCTTAATTCGGGTCAACCGTCTAGGCCGGGTTAAGGGGGTTACATTTGGTGGTATCATAGCTGAGTTGCGAATGCTTGGGGAAAACGGTAAGTTGTTGTGATGTGTGTTGATGTTTACCTTGTTGTGTGGATGAAAGTTGGTTGAAACACGTGTTTCTGGGCATGATGCTGATGTTTCTGAGCAAATTGTTGATGTTTCTGATGAAGTTGCTGATGTTTTCGAGCATGCTTTGTGTTTATGAATCATTGTTGAATTAATGTGGATATGTGCTGATGTTGTGGGCTGGTGTTATGCTTGATGATTGTGTAATGAGTATGTTATGTTGATAATATGCTGATGCAAATGGATGCTGTTGGATGTAAGCATGATCGAGTATGTTGATTGATATGCTTGATGTTGTGATATCCATGTTGTGTTGACTGTTATGTCATGTAAAGGGGAGGATTCGGGATACCCATTGCCTTATTAATATAGCTATTGTGTTATTTTGGAGTTGGAGTTTGAATCCTTGCTTAATGCTGGTCTAACTGGTTTGTTTGTTTGTTGTGATTGTATGTTTGTTGTTGTTAGTAGTATGGCTAAGTCGATGAAAGAATGGCAGTTGGGTGAGATGGTTGCTGCCTTGGGGCAGGTTGTTAAGGCGTGGAATTCACCTTTTAGTGGAGGTGTTTCGTCTCAGTCTTCAGTGCCTGGAGTTGAGGTAGTAAGGCAGGAGGAAGAAGTTGGTTCTGTGATGAAAAGTTCATCACCTGTTGTTCAGAAGGTGTTGGGAACATCTCAGGCTGTGGCAAAAGTGAAGTCGGTAGACGTGCTGGCTGTGGGATGTGTGGGTTTGCCGAAGCAGCGTTTGCTTGATTTGGGTGCTGTGGAATATCATGGTTCTACACCGGAGATGTTTGAGGCCTGGTTGGCCAGTGTGGTTCTGATCTTGGATCAGAAAGGCTGTGATCTTGCTTGTAAGCTGGGGAGTGTTGTTTCTTTGATGTTGGAGGATGCTTGTGTCTGGTGGACATCTGTGGCTGTGGCGTCACATATTCCTGATATTGATTGGGATTTCTTTGTATCTGCCTTTTATGAAAGGTATCTTGGAGGGAAGTTTCCAAGGGTTGAGCAATGTGACGGTGGTGTTGTTGTGGAGCAAGTGTTGCTTGGGCAAGGAGTGGAAGTTCAGCCACCGGTGTGTGACCGTTGTGAAAGGCGCCATGTTGGAGGTTGTTGGGGCGCAGGTGCTTGCTGGAACTGTGGTTCCAAAGTGCATGTTAAGCGTGATTGTCCTCTTGGAGTGAAGTCAGCTTTGGTGTTAGCCAAAGGGTCTCGGAAAGGTCGTGGGCACGGCCGAGGCAAGGTTCAGAAGTGGCAGAAAGAGCAGAAAGTTGTGAAGAGTGTGGGAAAGGAGAATTGCTGGAAATGTGGGTCTGCTGGACACATGAGACGTGATTGTTTGATGTTGGCTCGGAACAGCCAAGGTCCCTTACCGCAAGGAGTTGGTGGTGACCCTGGTGTGTTAGCTGGTGCTGCAGTGGTGCGGCAGGAGGATGATGGTTCCGCGAGGAAGAGAGTTCGTCTGATGAAGCTTCAGGGTGGTGTTGTGCTTTCAGGTAACCTTGTTTAGTAATCTTTGCTCTAGTTACCTTAGTTTGGTTTCTGTTGGTTTTCCTTGCGTGGTAAGTTTAGTCTTGTTGCTAGTTGTTGGGGTAATAGTTGTAGTTTGGAAACATCTTTGGTGTGAAGAAGGCTTAGGTGAGAATCTTGTGGTTAATGATTGTTGGTATGATGGAGTTAGATAAGTTAGAAGTGAGGTAGGAGGTTGTTCTTAGACGGATTTGAGGATGTTATTGGAGGGTGTGAACTGGCATTCATGCACAGTTAAAATCATTGTTATATGCTATATTATATATGTTGGTCCATGCATACATGTGGCATGACATTAGAGGTTTTGCATACATGTACATCAGGCATTGATAGGGCATGTTGGTGATCATGCATACGATGTTCACACTCGCTAATAACTAATCGAATCTGTTAGAGTGGTGGTTGGGTTAGGTTGGATGATGGGTTTTTAGAGGTTGTTTTGGTGCTGGGTGAGAGTTGGACGTAATGGAGTATATTAAGCTAGTTGCTAGTAATAGTGAGTGCGGTTTAGCATGTGTTTGAAGGAGGGTGTTGGTGCTTAAAGAGTTTAGTGGTTTGGTGAGTGGTACCGATTGAAGTTAGAATCGGTCAAGTGGTTTGGATAGTTAGTGGAAGGGGTAGTTCCTTGGTGCTAAGTGAGGTTGCAGTTCAGTGGTTGTTTTTCCAAGTGCTGAGGTTGCTTAGCATTTAAGTTGTTGTGGAAGGGTTGTGTTTGTAAGTGTTGGTTCTTAGCAACCTTTGAGAAATTGTTATGTATGTTTGGGTTAAGCGATGTTCTGGCGAGGCAAGTGTTATGGTTGAAGTTTGAAGTGGAAGGGTTATGAAAGATCGAAGGCTTTTGTTGGTTATTTGGGTTCTTGTGAGAAGTGGTTGGCTGGTTGTGTGTATGTGAATTTCTTTTGAGGTCAGCTGGTGGTGTATGGAACGGCTGGCGGAGTCAAGGTTGGGGTCTTGTGATGTGTTTTTTTTTTGGAATCTGGGTGAGTGATCCTGGTGAGATGTTGTGGTAATATTAGCAACAGTTGTGAGGGTTTATCAGCATTCGTTGAGGAGTTTGGGTAAGCAATTGATGTTTAAGGATTTTTGCTTGTTGGGAAATTCTTGGAAGAGGTTTGGGAGTTTGCAAGAGTTTTAAAAGCAGAGAAGGTTGAATAGTGGCTGAATTGGATTGGTTGTTGTCTCTGTGTAAACAGGTCTTGGGAGTTGTGTGTTGCAGTGATGTGTGCTGTAAGAGCTAAAGTTCTTCAGGTTGATATTGGGGCTGTGTACAGTCCGGTTATGTGAAAGGTTAAGTTGTGGTTATCTTTGTGTGCTCTGGATTTTGTGAACAGCATGTGGTGGTGCTAAGTTGGTGGAGTTTTGTGTGGAAAGTGTCCAGTGATGGTTGAGGCTTTTGTGTTGCCTTGTGTGTGATTTGAGAAGGTTGTGGTTCTCTTTTCGCCGGTTGAAATTTCGAGGACGAAATTTCCTAAGGGGGGGGGGGAGAGTTGTAACGCCCCGGTTTTGGGCTCAGAAGTTTTGGGCGTTGACCGGTTCGGTCAAAGTGCTGATCGAATATATAAGAGTGAATTTAGGAAAGCCTAGTTCGGGTTGCATTAAAAATATGGAAAAATGTCCTAAAATCATCTTTTAATATAATTAAGTGAACTGTGAAATCAATTTTGGAAAATGAGGTTCGTAAGGTTGACATTTTGGCTAGTGACCAAAATGTAATTTTTGAAAGTTCGGTGACAGTTTTATAAAGGATTGAAACTTTGAATCTTTAAGGAGCTAATATTCCAAAAAGAGTTTCTCCAGATTTTTCTAAGATATTTTAAGGCTTTATTCTGATTTTAAAGTTTATGAAATGTGGAGGGAAATCATTTTATCATTTTATAACTAACTTTTCTATTTTCTCTCAATTTTCCTTTTCTCTCATTTTCTCTCAACCCAAACACATTCTCCAGATTTTCTTCTTTGATTTTGTCAATCTAAATCACTCATTTCAACTCTCATTTGATTCCTAATCATCTCATCAACAAAACCTCTCAATTTGCAAGTTGTTTCATCAAGCTTTTTGGCTCTAAAAAGGAGAAACTCAAGTTTGGAGGTAAGAACGTCCTTCTCCTCTGAACTTCAAGTTCTTTATTGAAATTCCCAAGTTCTCAATCCTTGATTTATGATTTGTTAAAGGCTTTTCAATTGAAATCTTGATTTTGGCTAAAATGCAAGATTTGGTGATTTTGGTGGAATTTTCGTGTGAACTGTTTGGGCAGTGTTTTGAGGTGTCAAATTGATGTTAAATGAATGCTAAATTGATTAGAAATTGAGGTTTAATTAATGCAATCCCGGATAGGTTGAATTTCCTAAGTTTTGCTTGAGTTTTTGGTTGTTTTTGGAGTGTTTTTGGTGATCTGTTATACCTGGAGGTATAAGGACGTGTTTGTGATTATTTTGGATGTTAATTGATGTTTAAAAGTGGTTAGAAGTGATGGATCTTGGCTGGGTTAAGTTTTGGAAGTGTTTGGAGGTGATTTCGGTTGTGTTTGGTAGCCGAATTGTTGGATTTGTGATGAGCAACGAGTTGTGTTGTGTTGCTGGTGTTTTTAATGCATAATGATGCATTGATCTTCTGTTGTTGTGTGCTTGAAACAGGGGAGTTTGATCCGTGAGCTTTAGAGGTGTTGCGGAAGGTTTCGGATGCTTGGAAGGCTTGTTGGCTAGCCTTGTTTTGGTTATCGGTGAGTGAAGTTGGGTTTTCAGCTTTTAAACCAAGGTTTGAAGGTTTTTGGGAGCTTAGTGTAAGTCTAAACAACTTTGCTAAGCTCAAGAGTAAGTGAATGGATTTTCGCTCTTGAATTATGATTGTGAAATTGGCTTTTAAGCAATTGTGGTTGATGATTGAAATGCATGTGTTTTGCATGGTTTAAATCTGTTTTGAAAGCATATTTTAGCATGGTTTAATGCTGGTTTTGAAAGCCATATGTGAAGGATGCTTAAGGTAAGAGATCCTTGGTTTTATACATTGAAAATGTGGTTTTGATGCATGGTGTTGCATGTTGTTCAATGGCTTTGTTTAATGCTTTAAAACAGTGAACTAATGTTGGTAAATGATGGTTTTTGCATTATGGTTATGCATGTGAAACATTGGACTAATGTGGTAAGGTGGTTATATTGGCAAGTGATGTAAGTGGTTCTTGGTTCTTTGATCGGATATAGTTAGCCGGCTATAGGATTGGGTGCACCGTGAATTAAGTCGCCTTGGAGGTGGAGTGGTCAAGAGTGGACCGGTAAACTCCCTTCAAGTATCCTAACGAGATGGTTGAGGTCATAATGGAGGTGTTGCCCATTCGAGGACCTTGGTTGAGCAAAGGTTATATGGTGTTTAAAAGTCCATATGTGGGAACCTTGTGCTTGTTGAGATCACAATGGCGGTGTTAAGTCCATGTGTGGATCTTGTGTAGGGTGTCCCGGATCTCGTTAGTGATGTTATACAACTACCAATCGGTGAATGCAAAGGTTGTATGGTGTTTGAAAGTCCATACATGGGAACCTTGTGCATGTCAAGGTTGTATGGTGTTTGAAAGTCCATACATGAACCTTGGGGAAAAGTTGAGGTTGTATGGTGTTTGAAAGTCCATACATGGGAACCTCGGGAAAGCTAAGGTTGTATGGTGTTTAAAAGTCCATACATGGGAACCTTAGGATGTTGAGGTCAAATGGTGTTTAAAAGTCCATTTGGGAGACCTTGGATTGGTAGGGTGTATGGAGCGTAGGGACAACGCTCGGAATCCGCGTATCCGATTGGGTGTTGAGTTGAAAAGTGAATGTGGTTGATCACTTGAAGGCCAATATGATGTTCTTGATTGTGATGAAGCATGGGATGCTTGAAATGATGCATAATTGCATGTGAAGCATGAGATGCTTGAAAAGATGCATGGTTGCATGGAAAGTGTATAATGCTTGTGAATGCATGTTTACTTGTTAAGTTGAACAAGTGTTGATTATCATTTGGAAAATGATGCATGTGAGCATGAAATATCTTTAGTGCATTGGAGTCTTGTTAAGACTTGTTTTAAAGGCATGTGATGATGATGTTGTGGTTCATATATGTTGCCTTTGGTTTAATGCATGTGTTGGTTGGTTTGTGAAATGGTTTTAAAAGATTCTTGCTTGAATTGGCTTTCAAGTTTAAGAAAGGTATGTTGTGAAATGGGAGTGTTTTCCAAGGTTTTGTTTTAGCTTGCATATGGTGTTTATGCATGGTTTGGCTAAATGGATGATTTTGTAAGTTGTGCTTTGAAAAGGTTTTCTTAGCATGCTAAGCTAAGGGTTAGTTTTCATGTATGTGCAATGCATGGTTTTGAGCTTGTTGTTGAAAAGGGGTTTTCAAACATGGCTTTGGTAAACAAATCGAGTTTGTTTTAAAAGTGATTTATGACCCGCTGCATTGATGGTGTTTTGGTTTTGAGCATACCTCACTAAGCATTATGTGCTTACGCTCCTTTTGTCCGTCAATGCAGATTCTTGAAGTTTGGACAGCGAGGAGCAAGGGATTCAAGGTGGACTCCACTTGAGATGTATGTCTCAGTGAATAGTTATAGTTAATAAAGACAATGGGGTAGAATCTCTCGGGTTTTTGTGTATGTGTTCGTTTATGTTTGGACAAGGATGTTTTTATGTTGATGATGTTGTTGGATCATGTTTCGGTTTTAATGAGATTGATTTGGAAGGTTTGTGCCTAAATGGTTGCTTGTGTAGGAAGTATGCCTTTAGAATTGGGGCTTTTCATGTATGATGTTATATTGATGAATTGTTGATGCAAGTATGTCCCATTTATGTTGAGTTGCATGTTGGTAAAGCTTGGAGGCTTTAGGAGTATGATTGGATGGCCAATTATGTGTTTGAGTGAGCAAAATGCAGCAATCTGGGCAAGGCGTTTCGGAACAGTTGACACTGTTTCGGAACGGGTGCCCTGCATAAACCCAGGCGTCCGAAACGGGTGCCACCGTTCCGGAACGGGTTGGCTACTGCCAGTCCCCCGTTGCGGTACGCGTTGCGGAACGGCCCCGTGTTTCGAAACGGGCTCTGCCTGTTTCGGAACGGGTGACCGTTGGGGACTGACATGGGCGATTAAATGTTTCAGAATGTTTGCATTTTGGTCCTGAAACTTGTTTGTGCAATTGTATGAGTTTGGGTTGTCCGTTTGAGCTGAAATTTGGCAGAGAAGCATGAAACATGATTAATTTTAAGTTGGTAACTTAAAATCTGGTTAAGTTCTTAAGGTTTTCAGAATTTACAATTTGGTCCCTAAAGTTGTAAATTGTTCAATTGGGTCCCTGTTTGATCTCTGATGTTTGTGGTCTTTGAGTATGATGTTAGTGTGATCACATCTAGGGTTAATGAGCATCTAGACAAGATTAATAAGGAAAAAAAAGGGTCGTTAATCAAGGTTGACTTTCGGGTTGACTTTGGTTTTCCCCGTGTAATCTTCTTAATTCGGGTCAACCGTCTAGGCCGGGTTAAGGGGGTTACATTTATCTTCATCGGTTACCACTGTCCATTTTTTCAAATCGAGATCCAAAGTTCACATCGAAGTTTTAGAAGTCTCTCCATAGAGCTTTGGGTACTCGGTTGAATTTCAGTAATGCTTACCATCCGTAGACTGGCAGCCAATACGAGTGTGTGATACAAGTTCTAGAGGAAATGTTGAGGATTTGTTTGATTGAGTATCGAGGTAGTTTGGAGAATTTTTTACCGCTTGCAAATTTTGCGTACAAGAAAAAATTATCATGTCAGTATTTCGATGTTAACGTATTAGGCTCTATATAGGTGTAAGTTCTGCACTCCTATCGATTGGATTGAGCTGAATGAGAATAGATTATTAATACCAGATATTATTCAGGAGTTTTGTAACCCCCTTAGCCCGGCCTAGACGCCCGGCCCGAACTAAGAATATTACACAGGGAAAACCAAAGTTAAGACGTTAAAGTCAACCTCGATTAACGACCTTTTTTTCATTTTATCTTTTCTAGATGCACATTATTGTCCTATATGATTAGCAATTTGATTTAGCGAAAACGACACAGCGAACGGAGCTCAATTAGGGGTTCAATTGCATACAAATGTCTTTTAGGGACTAAATAGATTTTAAAGTTACCAATCCAAAATTAGTCATATAACATGCCAGCATGTCAAGTTTCATCTCAAACGGATCATCCAAACTCATTTAATTAAGCATTCAAAGATAACCATTACGTAGCACAAGCTAAAACATAGCAACAAACTTGCAAGCTTAAGAACTATAGGGATGCTTCCTAAATGTAAAAACCACACAAAAGCTAAAAACCACATTCAAGTTCAAACCAACATTTAAAGGCCATTTACAAACCAAAATAGGCAAACCGAACATGCTTAAGGTGTTCAACATCACCAAATAAATCCAAGAGTAGAAATCCCACCCATTGCCTCTTATTACACTTAGGTAAAACCACATACTTTGTCTAGTCAAAAGAGCTTGGATTTCCCTTGCTTCTTGCTGCCTCAAAAGTCTAATTCTCTGCATTGATGAAACAAATGAGCGTAAGCATGAAGCTTAGTGAGAATCACTGAAACCAAACATTCATCAATGCATTTCACAAAACAGAAATATCATCAATTGTCATCTCATGCCTTTTCTTAAACATGCTCTTTAAAGCATAAATGCCCTTTTTAAACCATATGCTCATAGCATCATCAATATAACAGCAAATAATCTTTTGCTCATGCTTAAACCAAGCATCACATGCATTCTAGCATAAACGACAAGCATCTCATACTTAAATCATTAATCAAAAACATTAGATTAGCTCGCAAGTGATCAATTCTCAAACCATACCAAAACAAACACAAATGACACAATCGGATACGCGAATTACAAGCGTTGTCCCACACGCTTCATACACACTACCGGACTACACAAAGCTCACACACGAGAGCAACCCTCCATCGTTGTGACACCCGTGGTGGAGTATAACGGTACAATCACAACCCCTCAACACCACTCAACGGTAGTTGTATAATTCCACTAACGAGAGTACGAGTCATATATCACAAGATCCACACACGGAATTAAACCATCAACCGTTGTGATCTTAGAATCAATCGTTAGGGTACTTGGATGGAGTATACGGTACAATCACAACCCCTCGACATCCAAGGCGACTTTATTCACGGTGCACTCAATCCTATAGCCGGCTAACTATATCCGATTAAAGTAACCAAAAACCATTTCCATCACTTGCCAATATTCCATTGTTTTACAAGCATAAATACAATGTCATTTCCACAAGCATAAACATGCTTAATATCAAATACACTAATCACATAAATCTAAGGATCAGTTACCATGTGCATCCTTAACAAAATGGCATTAAAAACCAGCATCATCAATGCTAATAACATGCTTAAAAAATGTAATTGAAATCACATTCAATCCAAGTGCATTTTCAACAAAAACATAGCACATTCCGAGAGAGACTTTTGAATCACTTACTCTTGAGCTTAGCTAAGTGTTTCTAACTTACACTAAGCTCCCAAGACCATGCTCAAAGCGTTACAAAGCTGGAAAATCCATTTCCACTCACCGATACGCGAAGCCTTGCTTGCCGACATGAAAATCACCCTTCCAGAGCCTAAAAAATCGTCTCTTTAAAGCTGGAAAATCCATTTCAACACTAGAAACTAAACACAAACTCGTTGCTCCCCCAAACTACACCAATTTACCCATCTAAAACAACCGAAAACTCAATCGATTGCTTCCTAAACCAAGCCCAGCCATCATACATCGCTTTCAACCATTTATAAACATCAAAACACATTTAAAAACAACCTAAACCCATCATTATACCTCCATCAAGCATTACCACATCATTTCACCTCAAAACCCCAACTAAAACCATCAAGAAATTCAAGGATCTCAAGGATTTCGGGATCTATATCAACAAAACCTCTTTTCAACATATTAATCAACACAAAACTCAATTAAAATCAATCCAAAACAGAGCCTATCAAAACAAATCCGAAAATAAGGATTTTAATCATATTTTTGTAATATTTTGATCTCAAATCAAAACTATAATGAAAACTCAACCAAAAACATTAATTAAAAGCCAAAGATCTTGGGAATTTCAATAAAGAACCTAGATTGAAGGTTGAGAACATGATTTACCTCCAATCCTTGCTCTCCTCAAGGAATGACAAGTTTTTGCTTCACAAAACTTGAAAATCTTGAAGAGAAATCTTGAAATTGATTTGGAAATTATTGAGAGAGTGTTTGGGAGAAAAGAATTCTGGAGAAAATGAGTTATAATGGTGTTTGTGTTGAGTTGTGTGGTGCTCGATTCGATCAACCAATTTAGCTCACCAAGTGGTGGAGAGGTGGATATTTGGGCGGAAGGGTTAAGGAAGCTTAAAAAGAAATGTGACACAAAGATTTATAGTGGTTCGGTCTTCTAACAAGCACCTACATCCACTACCTTAGCTCCCCACTAAGGATTTCACAATCAATGCACTAATTGATTCGTCCCCTTTTGTAGGCTTAGGAGGAAACCCTTACAACCAATCAAGCTTTCTACCCAAAGCCTTGATTGAAACCCTCTTTACAAGAGATAAACAAAGCAAACTTATAACCCTCTAATAGGAGTTTGTTTGCACAATGAAGCACTCACCCAAAACCTAAAACACTTGAGCAAATTTGACAATTTTGGCTCACTAGTGTTTGTCTATACAAGAATTGACAATTTAGGCACTAAGACAATATTTGATCATTTGATGTTTGACAATATGAGCATTAGCCTTCTCTTGATGCTTGGAGGTCCCTTTTATACTCCCAATTGAGTTTGTAGTCGTTACTAGCCGTTGGGATCAAATTGGAGCCGTTGAGGACTTTAATTCCCACCATAAATGCATTCTGCAGCTCCCTGTTTCGAAACGCTCGATGCCGTTTCGAAACACTCTCAATGTAGAAAGAGCTGTTGCAGTCTGTTAGGGCATCCGTTTCGGAACGCCTGCTGGCCGTTTCGGAATGCCTCATGTCCGTTTCGGAACGTCTCCTGGCCGTTTCGAAACCCGTATCGAAACGCTATAGGCACGTATCGAAACGCCTGCATTTAAAAGTTGGTTGGGAAAATAGCTGTTGGGGTTTATGACCGTTGGGGTCATTGCCACGTGGGCGTATCGAAACGGCCTAGCCCGTTTCGAAACGCTGGGCAAAAATCAAGTCCAGGGAAAGCCCGTTTCGAAACACGTTTCGAAACGAATATGCTACTGGAATCCCCTGTTTCGAAACGCCTTATGGTGTTTCGAAACACCTGGACAGGTTTGAGAAGTTTGGCTTTGAAACACATTAAACACCCATTTAAAAACATCCCTAAACATAGTTTCAGAATATTTGGACTTTGGAAATTGTTTTAAATACTTTTTAAATCAGTCCAAAACATTTTTCAATTATTATATCAAAACATTAGTTCTACAATCTCCCCCTTTTTGATATAATAAAACCCTCTTGAAAAATTGTTTGGGATTCTCCCCCTTTAACTTTAAAAATGTGAATAAGAGACTAAAGATATGAAATCAAATAAAGCTCCCCCTTATTCATTTGAAAATTCAATTTTTCAAACCATTTCTCCCCTTTTTGTTATATCAAAAAGAATTTAAAACATTAAGTTCAAAAATAACCATAGAGGTAAAAGTTTGACAAAAGTAAGAATTTGGTTTTAAAATGGCTCCCCCTTACTCAAAGCATCATCCAAATGTTAGTCACAACATATATGATCAACTAGTTGAATTTAAACAAAGATAAACAAATAAAATCAAAACAACTAGAATTTTACCACACTTGAACTCAAGGTAGGATGTGAGGCCTTCCTTCTTCAAGTGTTCTTCCTTGTGTGCATGGAGCTCCCCCTCAATGTTTGACTTGTTGAACATCTCCATCACACCTAGCAAAAGACAATCAAGTGACTTTTGGTATCCAAATTGCTTTGGATCCATAAACGTTAGTAGCACAAATTTTTGACCCCTTTGGAATCCATTTTTCAATGTCATCCTTTTTAATTGAAGTGGTTAGTCCTTTTGGGACCCAAACACTTCTAAAACATTTACCATTTTTAAATCTAGGGGCACTAGATTGTCTAACATAAAAATTTGATTTTCCAAAATTGTTTTTCTTTTCAAGCTCTTTGGAAATCAAATCTTTTTCTTCTTGAACATTTTGAAGCAATTTTTGTAAATCAAAACATTTTAATTCAAACTCTTCAAGTTTTGCTTCAAGTTCAAGCTTGGTTTTAGAAAGGAAATCATTTTGAATTTTTAACTTTGAAATCAATTTTTTGTTTTTCAAAATGTGGCTTTTAAAATCTAAAACCAAATCGTCATAGGCATCTTGTAATTCATCAAAAGAGTAAGAACATGAAGTAGATGAATTAGAAGTTACCCTTGAATCTTCTTCGATGGCCATAAGGCAAAGGTTGGCTTGTTCATCGTCGGTGGAGTCTTCATCACTCCAAGTAGCCAAATGTGCCTTCTTCTTATGGCTTGAAGTGCTTGCCCTCTCCTTTCTTTTAGGTTCTCGTTCAAGCTCTCTCAAGGCTTTCTTCATGAACGGGGCACACTCCTTGAAGAGATGAACTATCTCTTCTTCTTCATCCTCCTCTTCACTTGAGTAGACATGATTGCAAGTGGAGGATTTGAGAGCCATGGCACTAGCATTGATGCCAAGCCCTTTGATTTTCTTCTCTCCCATAGCTCTAATTTCTTCCCTTTTCTTCTCATCCTCTTTGTTCTTCTTCATAATTTGATGAGTAAGGAGAGACCCCTTGAGTTCATCAAGCTTCAAGGTCTTCAAATTTTTGGCTTCGATGATGGCGGTCCTCTTTGAGTCCCAAGACTCGGGAAGTGAGTAGATGAGCTTTCGGACAAGCTTTTCCTCCGGGATGGCTTCTCCATAACCTTTAAGACCGTTGGTGATGGTGGAGAACCTATCAAACATCTTCTCGATGTTTTCCTCCGGATCCATTTTGAAGTTCTCATACTCTAAGGTTAGGAGCCCAATCTTGGTCTCCTTGACTTCATCGGTCCCCTCGTATGTGACTTCAAGCTTGTCCCATACCTCCTTGGCACTCTCACAAGAAGACATCTTTTCGTAGATGGCTGGTCCAAAAGCACAAAACAAGATGTGCAAGGCCTTGCAATTGAGCTCCATCTTCTTGCGATCGTCGACACTCCACTCCACTTTGCTTCGTTGAGGCACGAACGGACTATCTTCAACTATGTCCCATAGCTTGTAATCTCTAGACTTGATGAAGAACTTCATCTTTATCTTCCAATGGGCATAGAATGTTCCGTCGAAGAAAGGCGGTTTGTCTATGGATTGTGCCATTTGAGCCGGTTGATGAACTAGTGATCGAGCTTGCCGGATCTCCTCAATAGGTTGTTAATCCTCTTCGATTGAGCCAAGCTGTGATACCAATTGTTGAGTTGTGTGGTGCTCGATTCGATCAACCAATTTAGCTCACCAAGTGGTGGAGAGGTGGATATTTGGGCGGAAGGGTTAAGGAAGCTTAAAAAGAAATGTGACACAAAGATTTATAGTGGTTCGGTCTTCTAACAAGCACTTACATCCACTACCTTAGCTCCCCACTAAGGATTTCACAATCAATCCACTAATTGATTCATCCCCTTTTGTAGGCTTAGGAGGAAACCCTTACAACCAATCAAGCTTTCTACCCAAAGCCTTGATTGAAACCCTCTTTACAAGAGATAAACAAAGCAAACTTATAACCCTCTAATAGGAGTTTGTTTGCACAATGAAGCACTCACCCAAAACCTAAAACACTTGAGAAAATTTGACAATTTTGGCTCACTAGTGTTTGTCTATACAAGAATTGACAATTTAGGCACTAAGACAATATTTGATCATTTGATGTTTGACAATATGAGCATTAGCCTTCTCTTGATGCTTGGAGGTCCCTTTTATACTCCCAATTGAGTTTGTAGCCGTTACTAGCCGTTGGGATCAAATTGGAGCCGTTGAGGACTTTAATTCCCACCATAAATGCATTCTGCAGCTCCCTGTTTCGAAACGCTCGATGCCGTTTCGAAACACTCTCAATGTAGAAAGAGCCGTTGCAGTCTGTCAGGGCATCCGTTTCGGAAAGCCTCCTGGCCGTTTCGGAACGCCTCATGTCCGTTTCGGAACGTCTCCTGGCCATTTCGAAACCCGTATCGAAACGCTATAGGCCCGTATCGAAACGCCTGCATTTAAAAGTTGGTTGGGAAAATAGCCGTTGGGGTTTATGACCGTTGGGGTCATTGCCACGTGGGCGTATCGAAACGGCCTAGCCCGTTTCGAAACACTGGGCAAAAATCAAGTCCAGGGAAAGTCCGTTTCGAAACGAATATGCTACTGGAATCCCCTGTTTCGAAACGCCTTATGGTGTTTCGAAACACCTGGACAGGTTTGAGAAGTTTGGCTTTGAAACACATTAAACACCCATTTAAAAACATCCCTAAACATAGTTTCAGAATATTTAGACTTTGGAAATTGTTTTAAATACTTTTTAAATCAGTCCAAAACATTTTTCAATTATTATATCAAAACATTATATCCCTAAAGGTAGTTACGTCAAATGAAATCTCACTTTTCTTATTTTATTAATTTTAATTAAATAAAACCCCTTTTATTTAATCACTTTAAAATCCTTTTAAAACACATGCCATATTAATGAAAGGCTAAATTGCCAAAAAGCTCCCTAATGATTCTAAGATTTTGGCCCCTCTTTTAAAATTACAATTTTCCACAGGTTTGAAACTTTACATTTTGGTCACTACCCAAAATGTAATACTTCCGAAACTCTTTTTATAAAATTGATTTGACCAACCCCTAAAACATAATTTTAGAGGATTTTAGCAATTTTTACCATATTTTTTCCCTATCCCGATCCTTGATTTCCTTAAATCACCAACCACAATTCAAACCGTTCCCGACCGGTCCGATCCGATGTCTAAAACATCTAGGCCCAAAACTAGGGCGTTACAACTCTCCCCCACTTAGGAAATTTCGCCCTTGAAATTTTACCTGAAGGAAAAAGGTGCGAAAACTGCTTCAGCATGTTCGCCTTGCTTTCCCACGTGGCCTCCTCAACTCCTCGGTATCGCCACAACACCTTCACAAGTTCTACCGTCTTGCCAGGAAGAACTTTTCTGCTCATATCCAGAATCCTAACTGGTTATTCATCATATGACAGATCCAGATTCAACTCTATCTCCTCAACAGGCATCACATGCGAAGGATCTGATTTGTACCTCCGCAACATCGAGATATGAAACACATCATGTATCTTTTCCAGCTCCGAAGGCAATCTCAACCGATATGCAACAGGACCAATACGCTCCACAACCTCATAAGGACTAATAAACCTCGGGCTAAGCTTACCCTTAAGCCCAAATCTCATCACCTTCTTCTAAGGCGATACCTTCAAAAACACATGTTCGCCAACCGCGAACTCAATCTCCTTACGCTTCAGATCCGCGTAAGACTTTTGCCGATCTGATGCTGCCTTCAAATGCTCACAAATGAGCTTCACCTTCTCGGTGGTTCCTTTCAACATAGCCGGCATCGAAATCAACTTTTGCCCAGCTTCTGTCCAACATAGAGGGGTCATACGCCTCCTCCCATACAAAGCCTCGTAGGGAGCCATTTGGATACTTGCCTGATAACTATTGTTATACGCAAACTAAACCAACGACAAGTGTTTCTCCCAAGAACCCTGAAAATCTATTACGCAGCATCTCAACATATCCTCAAGCACCTGGATCACATGTTTCGATTGTCCATCCGTCTGAGGATGATACGAAGTACTGAAATTCAACCGTGTATCCAAGGCTCGATGCAAACATTCCCAAAATTGCGATGTAAATCTCGGATCCCTATCCCACACTATGGACTTTGGCACATCGTGCAACCGCACAATCTCAGCAATATACAGCTCAGCCAACTTATCCAAGGTATACGTAGTATGCACAGGCAGGAAATGTGCACACTTCGTAAGGCGATCAACAATCACCCAAACCAAATTCTTCTTTGATGGTGACAACGGCAACCCAGACATAAAATCCATGGTAATTCTTTCCCACTTCCACTCTGGAATTCTCAAAGGTTGCAACAATCTAGAAGGAACCTGATGTTTAGCCTTCACCCGCTGACACACCATGCACTTGCTGACGAACTCTGCAACATCCTTCTTCAACCCCACCCAGTAGTACTCATCCTTCAAATCACGGTACATTTTTATACTAATAGGGTGCAAAGCGAAAGGAATACTATGAACTTCAATCAGAATAGTGCGCCTCAACTCAACATCATCTGGCACTACTATTCAACTTTCAAAGCACAGAACACCGTCATCATTAAAACTGAAATCTGAAGGCTTACTGTTGCGTGTAAAATAGTCTATCGCAATTGGGTGCAAATATACATGTCACAAGTAATAAAGTGATACTAAGTATCTGATATCGTCTCCACATGGACTGGAAATACTTTTATCCTTGAATCTCTGCACAAGAAAAGAAATAAGTTTAATAAAATGTTTTGAGTAATCTTGACAATAAACTAAAATAAAAGAGGAATCCAGTTTGATAAAATAGGCTGGTATTGATTTGCTCAGTAGTGCAGGTATTGCACTGTTCAAAGGCTTTCTATTGCGGCTGTCGTCGAGCCTGTCGTGACAGCACCTGTCGCGGCAGAGGTCTATTGTTGTCACGGCAGCGATCAACAACTTTGTACTTCAAGTTCAGCAAAAATCCCTGTTGTGACTTGTCCTATCCCTAGGCCTAAGTTCTGCCGATGAACACGTCTTAAATAATACCTCCCGGCGTGAATCGAAGGATGAACACCGATGTCTGTGAATTCTTCCTTAACTGCTTAACCTTGTACCTATCCCCAGGCCAAGATGGTTTAACCATAAACTGGAAAACTCGTATTTACTCTCTTCAAATACTTAACTCTCCCGATATTAAGTAAATGGATAACCTCACATTGATGTCCCGAAACTCTTATGAGATGTAGAAACCATAGTAAATAAACTTGAAGCTTTTATTGAATTGAACAAAAAAAAATCCTAAAAACAGTACAACCCTTACAACTACGTTACAAGATCAACCCTTGCCTTTGGGGAAGTTTAGAACATGGTGGAGAGAGAAACGACTAGGGTTTTGGGGGAAGACGGCTAGGAGCTAGATATCCTTTGCCTTGTCGGATTACAAGCATATATATAGGCCTTGATCTTGAGTTTTCTTAATAGCCAAGAATACAAGTTTGAATTAAATTACAACTCTATTAAAGACTAAATCTCTGAGTAGATGTCTTTTAATTCGCCATATCTTCTTGCTTTGACTTTTTCCTCAACTTAGGACCAGGCCTTTCGTGTGCTTCTAGGCTCCGACATTTATGCAAGTGGTTCATGAAAATCAGGCTTTAAATGTTCTATCAGTCGAACTCCACTTTGCAGTTTCCCTCACCATGGTCTTTACTGTCGTCTCTTCTGTCACGGCAGATGTGACGACACCGTTGTAAATGACAGTCTCCTTCACTCATTTGCTCTAGCTCTGCAGCTAACTTCTTATCCTCTACTGCCTTGGATTGCTGCCACGGCAGGTACCTGCAAGAATAAACCAAAATCAGCAGCATATGTGTAATATTATCCATTTGTGATGTTTATGTGAAATCTATCCTAAAATGCAACTACACATGATTGAGTGCTTCAATAATATGGGTAAATGAGGGTTAAAATATAGAACATTTATGCACTCAACACACCCCAAACTCAATTTATTGCTTGTCCTCAAGCAAATGCAACCTAACTAAGAATGAAACTTTTTTTGGCTTGGCTTAACTCCGTGAACAACTATTACCTACTGCACCTTCACTATCAAGAGCAGTACCTTTTCGGGTGTTTATGGACTTATCCGGAGCAATGCTATAATTCTCGTGCAAGTGTGTGCAGGTTTTGTGAACATATATGTGCCTAGACTCCTTAGTAACTATGACAGTTATGCTACTCACTTGAGTTTTATTTCAAACTAATTTTTTAACTAGAGGCGATTCTTAGGCTTCTTTAGTTTTTCTAACTTAGACAGAGTTTTTCTTATTTCTACTAGAGCCGGTCTTGGGCACCTCTAGCTATCTTCCTAGAGCCGGTGTTAGGCACCTCTAGGGGCAACTGAGTCTAAGTTCTTCTTCTTCTTCTTCTTCTTCTTCTTCTTCTTCTTCTTCTTCTTCTTCTTCTTCTTCTTCTTCTTCTTCTTCTTCTTCTTCTTTTTAACTCAAGTGGTTAAGCTTCCTATTCTAAGTTTACTAACAGTAGTCTAGACATCATATAAGTCACAAAGGTGTTTTTAAAGTTCGGAACTATAGTAAGGCTCTAAATAATTTCTAACACCCTAAAGATACTGTCACGATAGAGACTGTCGCGGCAGGTAAGTGCAGTTCAAAGACTTATGCCATTTTTTGGCACAAAAATTAACTCGAATTAAGACACAAATTAAAATAAGTTCATTAATTAAAGGAGGACTGCCTATCCCCAAACTCGAGGGTTGCATTGTCCTCAATGCATGACACAAACAAAAAATAAAAACATCACAAATATCAAATAAACAAAGACGACAAAAGAGTAAAAGAACTTAAGTTGAAGAGCTGTCGTCGGTGCTGCTGTCGATGCGGAGCTGCCTGCGGGAAGTTACTTTGGTGGCAAATGTTGGCTTTGGAGTTGGAGATGGTGAGACTACCTTCTTCTTGGCCTCTCGAGGTGGCTAGACTCTAGTAGGTGAGATGTTTGGGGCCTTATCTAGGACCTCGAGTTCATTGTCGCTGCTGCTGCTGCCGTCTTCTCTATCGCGGCAGGGTTCCTCATCATCGATGTCAAGCTTTTTCTTCTTCATCTGAGGGAAATCCTTTGCTATCTCCTGGAAGACAGAGGGTTCGGAGTTAGACTCATCCTGCCAGACTGAGGAAGAAGAGAAACCTTTGAAATACTTTGGATCTATTTCTGGCAGTGGTTCCTTTCGTTTGGTTCCTCGAGGGGTGGTAGCTCGTTTGTCGTCGTATCCGGCCATGGTAGAGGGTGAAGTAGTGGCAGATGTCGGTGTGGGCGTCTTAGGGCTGGCATCAGGTGTAGGGGTGGCAAGAAGGGTTTCTGGAAAAGAGGGATGTGATGAGGTAGGGGAAGAAGAGAGGACCCGTTTAACTCAACTTTTATAAAGTTTACCGTGGCAGTGGTGAAGTCCCTCATGTACTCCATGAATCCCAGCTATCATGCCTCCATCTTCTTCAGTAGTTGAATTATTTGGTTGGAGGAGGTGGCTTCTGGTTATACAGGTTTTGTCGGCTCGGGCTCTACCGCGGAAGGTTCTATGGAGCCTGGTTATGTCGTTGGCTTTGTCGCAGCATAGGGATCTACATAAGCCATTGGGGTGGCTACCTTCAATTCCATCAAGCTGTAGATGTTCTGATGTGTCCACCCTTTGCCCTGGATCTTCACGTCTTCATCAATTTCGGGCACATTGTGGGCTCGGCAGAGGGATGTGAGGAGGTAGGGGAAGAAGAGAGGACCCATTCCTCTTAGTGCACACTCATGGATGTTGTCGAGGATGTATTTACCTACGTTGATTTTCTGCTCGTTAATGATGGAGTGTACGAGGGCAAGCCTCTGCCAGTCCAGAGCTTTGCAGCAGGTGTGAGTTGGGTTTTTTGCACCGTCCATTTGTGTTTTGGATCATCATTCCAGTTGGTGCCCTCTTCAGTCAGGTCTGCCATGATGTCGTCATAGTCTTCCGGCGACAGATTGCTGATAAACCTGTTGTGTGCATCCTCCTTTCTGCCCACATATATGCCATAGAGTGTATTGATGTAGGCTGGCTCAAGAGAGATTTCTTTATCCTTAACAGTTATTGTCGTGGCATCCTTGGATGTGACGGCAGCATAAAACTCGCGTACTAGTGTAACATTCATCTCCTCTGGTTGTGCTGCGAACATCAACCACTTTAATGCCACGATCCGTTTTGATATGAACCATTCAAGCCCTAGATCTCATGTTTTCTTCGTGTAGGTGAAGCCTCTTTCCTCCCACGTCTCTCGTTTTTGAAAAGAATCATAGTATCTTTCTTCTGAGTCTACCGAGGCGAACCTTCTGTGGATTCTACTGTGGCTGGGAGTGGAGACTGCCGCGACAGATGAGGAGGCAACACTTCTTCTAGTCGATCTTGTCGTCATTGTAAGGAACTGTAAAAATGAAAGAAAAATAATTGAAAAGCTAAAATGCTTAGAAACAAAGTAGAGGGAAAAGAATGAGGTTAAAAATGAAATAGAGGTAAGGGTTTAAATAGAATGGGATTTTCTGCCCGTTGAAGCTGTAACGGGTGGAGTGAAAAACGGAGCCAGCTATCACGCGTTTTCCTGACGCGTCTGTTACGCGATTCTATGTTTGCTGCGCATCTGTTACGCGTTTCCGTGTCTATCGCGATAGCATGGTGGCAGGCTGTTTTTGCGCGTCTGTTGCGACAGTTGGTGACCGACTGTCACGACAAGCTTGTTACCATTGGGCTTCTTGGGCTGTTGTGAGTGTGGTGGGCTGGTTCGTTCTCTCTTTACTCTGCTTCCACTATTTACCTGAAAACTAAAATAACAAAATATTAAATTCTTATTTCCTAAAACAATAAAAATATAAATAAATGAAATAAAATAAAATAAAACTAAGTTAAATGAGGGATGCGTTGAGGGGCATCTCCTAAAGTAACTATTTCCTGCTCTTTTGGGGCTTCAGTCCCCTGATAGTGCTTTAGCCTTTGTCCATTGACTTTGAATTGGTTCTCGTTCTTAATTGATCTAATTGTGATGGCACCATGAGGAAAAACCTGGACTACTTGGAAGGGTCCAGACCATCTAGACTTTAGCTTTCCTGGAAAAAGCTTCAACCTAGAGTTGAATAACAACACCTTCTGCCCAAGGCTAAACTGTCGTGGCAGCAGTTTTCTGTCGTACCACTTCTTTGTTTTGTCTTTGTAAATTATGGCGTTGTCATAGGCCATGGCTCGAATTTGTTCAATTTCATTCAAGTCCAGCAGCCTTTTCTGCCATGCTTTGTCCCAGTCCATGTTAACTGTCTTGATAACCCAATATGCTTTATGTTCTATCTCGACAGGTAGATGGAAGGTTTTTCCGTAGATGAGGCGGTAGGGCAAAATTCCCAATGGTGTCTTAAATGCAGTTCTGTAGGCCCATAATGCATCATTCAGGTGAAGAGACCAGTCCTTTCTAGTTGGTTTAACCATTTTTTCCAGGATGTTCTTCACTTCTCTGTTTGAGATTTCGGCCTGCCCATTGGTTTGAGGGTGATATGTTGTTGTGATCTTGTGCTTAACTCCATACTTCTTCAGCGCGCTAGCAATTACCCTGTTATCAAAGTGCCTACCCTCATCACTAATGATCGCCCTTGGGATGCCAAACCTTGTGAAGATATGTTTGTGGAGAAATCTTTGCACGGTCTTGGCATCATTTTTTTGCGTGTGATAGACTCTACCCACTTGGACACGTAGTCTACTGCCAACAGTATGTACAAATTCCCACAAGAGGCTGGGAATGGTCCCATGAAGTCGATTCCCCAAACATCGAAAATTTTGACTTCAAGAATGTTCTGCAGGGGCATCTCATGCCTTCTAGAGATGTTTCCAGTCCTTTGGCATTTGTTACAGTGCTTGTAAAAGGCTTGTGCATCCTTGAACAATGTAGGCCAAAAGAAACCAGATTACAGAACTTTGGCAGCAGTTTTGTTTCCTCCAAAGTGTCCGCTATAAGGAGCAGCATGGCAGTGGTGGAGTACTTCTTCATGTTCTTCTTGTGGTATACATCTCCTGATGATCTGATCTGCACAATGCTTAAATAGAAGTGGTGGATTAATTTCTTGTATTTTATTCATGAACCATATGGGGCTATATATACAAATCTAATTTACCTAAACTAGGTAACATAATATATGACATTAATTACAATATATTCTAGCCTAATAAATAGCGTAGATATTGGCCTAAGAATCTGTAACACTCCCTCTCAAGTTGGATCATAGATATTAATCATGCCCAACTTGTTACATAGATAATTGATTCGAATTCCATTGAGAGCTTTGGTGAAGATGTCTCATAGATGTTCTCCGGTTTTCACATAACCAATAGATATCAAACCTTGTTGTATCTTTTCGCGAATGAAATGATAATCAATCTCAATGTGTTTCGTTCTTTCATGAAAAACTGGATTAGAAGCAATGTGTAATGCAGCTTGATTATCACACCAAAGTTTTGCAGGTATTGAAGCTTTAATTCCAATCTCACCGAGGAGCTGATATACCCATATAATCTCACATACGGACTTGGCCATTGCTCTATATTCAGCTTATGCACTAGACCGTGAGAATACATTCTGCTTTTTACTCTTCCAAGAAATCAAGTTTCCTCCAACAAACACACAATATCGTGAGGTGGATCTTCTATCCTCCTTGCATCCTGCCCAATTCGAGTCAGAAAAACATTCAATTCTAGTATGACCATGATTTCCATATAGAATTCCACGCCCATGAGCAATTTTCAGATAACATAAAACTTGCTCTACTGCTTTCCAATGATCAACAGTCGGTGACGACATATATTGTAACGCCCCGGTTTTGGGCTTAGAAGTTTTGGGTTCGGACCGGACCGGTCGAGTTGCGATTCGAATATAAAAGGTGATTTTTAGGAAAGCCTAGTTCGGGTTGCATTAAAAATATGGAAAAATGTTCTAAAATCCTCTTTTAATATATATAAGTGAACTGTGAAATCAATTTTGCAAAATGAGGTTTGGAAGGGTGACATTTTGGGTTAGTGACCAAAATGTAATTTTTGAAAACTGTGTGACTGTTTTAAAAAGGATTGAAACTTGAATCCTTAAGGAGCTATTTACCCAAAGGGGAGTTTCTCCAGATTTTCTAGAATATTAAATGATTTATTGATGGTTTAAAATAAAAGTAAAAAGGAGGGAAAGATATTTTTGTCATTTCTAACTAACTTTCCAAATTTTCCATTTTCTCTCATCTTTTCTCTCAAACCAAACACATTCTCTCCAGATCTTTTCCTCTGATTTTTGTCACCTAAATATCATATTTCAATCCTCATTTGATTTCTAATCAATCCTTCAACAAAACCTTTGTATTTGCTACTTGGATTTTCAAGATTTTGGTTCCAAAAAGGGAGAAACTCAAGTTTGGAGGTAAGAACGTCCTTCTCCTCTGAACTTCAAGTTCTTTACTGAAATTCCCAAGTTCTCAATCCTTGATTTATGATTTATTAAAGGTTTTGCAATTGGAATCTTGATTTTGGCTTTAAAATGCAAGATTTGCTTGATTTTGGTGAAATTTTCGTATGATCTGTTTGGGCAGTGTGTTGAGGTGTTAAATTGATGTTAATTGAATGTTAATTTGATGAGAAATTGAGGTTTAATGAATGCAAACCCGAATAGGTTGAATTTCCTAAGTTTTGCTTGAGTTTTTGGTTGTTTTTGGAGTGATCTTGGTGATCTGTTATACCTGGAGGTATAAGGACGTGTTTGTGATCACTTTGGATGTTAATTGAGGTTTAAAAATGGTTAGAAGTGGTGGATCTTGGCTGGGCTAAGTTTTGGAAGTGTTTGGAGGTGATTTCGGTTGTGTTTGGTAGCCGAATTGTGGTTTTTGCTATGGGCAGCAAGTTTAGTTGTGTTGCTGGTGTTTTTAGTGCATTATGATGCATTAATCCTCTGATGATATGTGTTTGAAACAGGGGAGATCGATCCGTGAGCATTAGAGGTGGTGTGGAAGGTTTCGGATGCTTGGAAGGCTTGTTGGCTAGCCTTGTTTTGTGTATCGGTGAGTGAAGTTGGGTTTTCAGCTTTTAAACCAAGGTTTGAAGGTTTTGGGGAGCTTAGTTTAAGTTTAAACAACTTTGCTAAGCTCAAGAGTAAGTAAACGGATTTCCGCTCTTGATTTGTGTTGTGAATTGGCTTTTCAAGCAATTGTGATTGATGGTTGCTATGCATGTGATTTGCATGTTTTAAATTCTGTTTTGAAAGCATATTTTAGCATGGTTTAATGCTGGTTTTGAAAGCCATATGTGAAGGATGCTCAAGGTAAGAGATCCTTGGTTTTGTACATTGAAATTGTGAATTGATGCATAGTGTTGCATGTTATTTAATGGCTTTGTGTGTTGCTTTAAAACAGTGGAATATTGTTGATAATGATGCATGTGGAAAGGTGATGTTTAAGGTCACAAAGGTGGTTGAAAGTCCTTGTGTGAGCCTTGTGTATTTAAGAACAACATGGTGTTTGAAAGCCCATGGTTGGTTCTTGGTTAAGGTAAATGATGGTTCTTGCATTATGGTTATGCTTGTGAATCAATGGATCAAAGTGGTAAGATGGTTATATTGGCAAGTGATGTAAGTGGTTCTTGGTTACTTTGATCGGATATAGTTAGCCGGCTATAGGATTGGGTGCACCGTGAATTAAGTCGCCTTGGATGTGGAGTGGTTAAGAGTGAACCGGTAAACTCCATCCAAGTATCCTAACGAGATGGTTAAGGTCATAATGGAGGTTGAGATTCCCATTCGAGGACCTTGGGTAAGCAAAGGTTATATGGTGGTTAAAAGTCCATATATGGGAACCTTGTGCTTGATAAGATCACAATGGTGGTGTAAAGTCCATGTGTGGATCTTGTGTAGGGTGTCCCGGATCTCGTTAGTGATGTTATACAACTACCAATCGGTGAATGTTAAGGTTGTATGGTGTTTAAAAGTCCATACATGGGAACCTTGTGAATGTTAAGGTTGTATGGTGTTTAAAAGTCCATACATGGGAACCTTGTGAATGTTAAGGTTGTATGGTGTTTAAAAGTCCATACATGGGAACCTTGTGAATGTTAAGGTTGTATGGTGTTTAAAAGTCCATACATGGGAACCTTGTGAATGTTAAGGTTGTATGGTGTTTAAAAGTCCATACATGGGAACCTTGTGAATGTTAAGGTTGTATGGTGTTTAAAAGTCCATACATGGGAACCTTGTGAATGTTAAGGTTGTATGGTGTTTAAAAGTCCATACATGGGAACCTTGTGAATGTTAAGGTTGTATGGTGATTAAAAGTCCATACATAGGAACCTTGTGAACGGTAAGGTCAAATGGTGTTTAAAAGTCCATTTGGAGGGCCTTGGATTGGTAGTGTGTATGAAGCGTGGGGACAACGCTTGTGATCCGCGTATCCGATTGGATGTTGAGTTGAAAAGTGGATTTGGTTGATCACTTGGAAGCCAATATAATGCTCTTGAATTTAATGAAGCATGGGATGCTTGAGATGATGCATGGTTGCATGTGAAGTGTATAATGTATTATGAATGCATGTTTACTTGTTGGTTTGAACAAGTGTTGATTATCCATTGAGAATGGTGCATGTGTGCATGAAATCTCTTTAGTGCATTGAGGTCTTGCTAAGACTTGTTTTTAAAGGCATGAGATGCAAATTTGATGTTATGGTTCATTTGTTGTATTTGTTTAATGCATGAGTTATAATGAACGAGGAAATGATTTTAAAGGTTTCTTGCTTTAAAGTGATAATCGAGTATGAGAAAGGTATGATGTGAATTGGAAGTGATTTCCAAGGTTTTGAATTTAACTTTGCATATGATGTTTATGCATGGTATGGTTAAATTGGTGGTATTGCAAGTTTGTGCTTTGAAAAGGTTTACTTAGCTTTCTAAGCTAAGGGTTTGTTTTCATGTTTGAGCAATGCATGTTTTAAGCTTGTTGTTGAAAAGGGTTTTCAAACAATGCTTGGGTTTATGAAATCGAGTTGTTTTTAAAAGTGGTTTTATGTTTCGCTGCATTGATGGTGTTTTGGTTTTGAGCATTCCTCACTAAGCATTATGTGCTTACGCTCCTTTTTGTCCATCAATGCAGATAAGTGAAGTTTGGACAGCGAGGAGCAAGGGATTCAAGGAGTACTCCAAGTGAGATGTATGTCTCGGTTAATAGCTATAGTTAATAAAGGCAATGGGGGGAAGAATCTCTTATGTTGATGTTTAAGGAGATTGTGTATGTTGAACAAGTTTGGTTTATGATGTTGAATCATGTGGCTTAATGTTGCAACGTTTGAATCTCCTTATGCTTATATTGATATGCTATGCTTCTTGTTTTAAAAGCATGAATGAGCATTGAATGTGTTTAATGAGTTGATGCACCTAGGGGTGGTTATGTATCTAGTTCTTGATGCATATATATCTCTTGTATGTTGAATGGTTTGCTGGTGTGTTTTGGTTGCCATCGGAGCATGTTTGGTGGGTCAAAAGTGAGTTTAACCAGCAGGGTTGCTGCAATCTGGGCAGGGCGTTCCGGAACGCGTGATACCGTTTTGGAACATGGGCCTGAAAAGGCCAAGGTGTTTCGAAACGAGAGGACCCGTTTCGGAACGGAAGTACTACTCCCAGACCCCCGTTTCGGTACGCGTTGCGGAACGGCCCCGCGTTTCGAAACAGGCTGTCTCCCGTTTCGGAACGTATGACCGTTGGGGGCTGACATTGGCAGTTATATGTTTCAAAATGTTTGCGTTTTGGTCCTGAATCTTGTTTTTGCAATTGGTTGAGTTTGAGAAGTCCGTTTGAGCTGAAATTTGGCAGTGAAGCATGAAACATGACTAATTTCATATTGGTAACTTTTAATTGGGTTAAGTCTCTGTAATTCTCAGTATTTTCAGTTTGGTCCCTAAAGTTGTAATTTGTGCAATTGAGTCCCTGATTAATCTCTGATGGTTATGATCTTTGAGTATACTGTTTATGTGATCATAACTAGGGTTAACGTGCATCTAGACAAGTTTAAAAAGAAAAAAAAAGGGTCGTTAATCAAGGTTGACTTTCGGGTTGACTTTGGTTTTCCCCGTGTGACTTTCTTAATTCGGGTCAACCGTCTAGGCCGGGTTAAGGGGGTTACATTTGGTGGTATCAGAGCTGAGTTGCGAATGTTGGGGAAAACGGCAAGTTGTTGTGTTGTGTGTGTTTGATGTATATCCTGATGTATGGTTGAAAGCTGGTTGAAACACGTGTTTCTGAGCAAATTGTTGGTGTTTTTAATCATGCTTGGTGGTTATGAATCTTCTTTGAGCTCATGTGGGTTATGCTGATGTTGTGAGTTGATTTTATGCATGATGAAAGTGTAATGGGAATGATATGTTGATGATGTTATGCTGTTGCAAGTAGATGCTGTTTGATGTAAGCATGATCGAGTATGTTGTTTGATATGCTTGATGTGGTGATATCTATGTTTATGATGACTGTTTTGTCATGTAAAAGGGGAGGATTCGGGATACCCATTGCCTTATTATTATAGCTATTGTGTTATTTTGGAGTTGGAGTTTGAATCCTTGCTTAAGCTGGTCTAATTGTTTTGTTTGTTTTGTTGTGACTGCTTGTTGTTAGTAGTATGGCGAAATCGATGAAAGAATGGCAGTTGGGTGAGATGGTTGCTGCTTTAGGGCAGGTTGTTAAGGTGTGGAATTCACCTTTTAATGGAGGTGTTTCGTCTCAGGCTTCTGTGCCTGGAATTAGGGTGGTAAGGCAGAAGGAAGAAGTTGGTTCTGTGATGAAGAGTTCATCATCTGTTGTACAGGAGGTGTTGGGAACATCTCAGGCTGTAGCGAAGGTAAAGTCAGTGGATATGCTGGCTGTGGGATGTGTGGGTTTGCCGAAGCAGCGTTTGCTTGATTTGGGTGTTGTGGCGTATCATGGTTCGACACCTGAGGCGTTTGAGGCCTGGTTGGCTAGTGTGATTCTGATTTTGGATCAAGAAGGCTGTGGTTATGCCTGTAAGCTGGGAAGTGTTGTCTCATTGATGTTGGAGGATGCATGTGCCTGGTGGACGTCTGTGGCGGTGGCATCGCACATCCAAGATATTGATTGGGATTTCTTTGTGTCTGCCTTTTATGAAAGGTATCTTGGAGAGAAGTTTCCAAGGATTAAGCAGTGTGAAGGTAGTGCAGTTGTGGAGCAAGTGCTGGTTGAGCAAGGAGTGGAGGCTCGGTTACCAGTGTGTGACCGTTGTGGAAGGCGCCATGTTGGAGGTTGTTGGGGCGCAGGTGCTTGTTGGAATTGTGGTTCTAAGGAGCATGTGAAGCGTGATTGTTCTCTTGGGGTGAAGTCAGCTTCAGTGGTAGCCAAAGGGTCTCTGAAGGGTCGTGGGCACGGCCGAGACAAAGTTCGAAGGTGGCAGATAGAGCAGAAAGTTGTGAAGAGTTTGGTAAATGAGATCTGTTGGAAGTGTGGGTCTGCAGGACACATGAGGTGAGATTGTTTGAAGTTGGCTGGGAACAGCCAAGGTTCTTTATCGCAAGGAGAGGGTGGTGACCGTAGTGTGTTAGCTGATGCTACAGTGGTACGGCTGAAGGGTGAAGGTTCTGCGAGGAAGAGAGCTCGTCTGTTGAAGCTTCAGGGCAGTGAGGTGTTTCCAGGTAACCTTGTTAAGTAACCTTGCTTTAGTATCTTAGTTGGTTTTGGTTTGGTTTTCCTTGCGTTGTGAGTATGGTTCTGTTGTTAGCTTGTTGGGGTAATAGTTGTTGTTGGAAACATCTTTTGTGTGAAGAAGGCTTTAGTGGGTACTTTGTGGTCAATGAGTTGCTGGAATGGTAGAGTTGGTCAAGTTAGAGGTGAGATGGGAGGTTGTTCTTAGACGGATTCTGAGGATGTTATTGGTGGGTGTGAACCGGCATTCATGCACAGTTAAAATCATTTGATATATGCTATATTATATATGTGCTGGTCCATGCATACATGTGGCATGACATTAGAGGTTTTGCATACATGTACATCAGGCATTGATAGGGCATGTTGGTGACCATGCATATGAACGTTCACACTTGCTAATAACTAATCGAGTCTGTTAGTGTTGGGTTTGGGTTAGGTTGGATAGCTAGTGGAAGGGGTAGTTCCTTGGCGTTAAGTGTTGTTGCAGGTTAGCGGTTGCGTTCTCAAGGTGCTGAAGTGGTTTGGCATTGAGGTTGTGGTAGAAGGGTTGTTTTTGTAAGGTGTTGGTTTGTAGTGACCTTCGAGGAGTTGAGAAGAGGATATGTGTGTTAAGTTGGGTGATGTTCTTGTAAAGCAAGTGTTGAGGTCAAAGCTTGAAGTGGAAGGGCGAAGAAAGATCGAAGGCCAGTGTTGGTTGGTTGTGAATAAGTGAACCTTTCCTTTAAAGTCAGCTGGTGGTTTATGGAACGGCTAGCGGAGTCAAGGTTGGGGTTGTGATGTAAATTTGGATTTTGTGTGAATAGCTCTGGTGAGTTGTTATGATGATGTCAGCAGTAGATGGGAAGGATTGTCAGTTTTATGATTGAGGAGTTTGGGTAAGCAGTTGATGCTTAAGAATTTTTGCTTGTTGGAGGTTCTTCAGGTTGTTGTTGGGGCTGTGTACAGTCCAGAAGTGTGAAAGGTTAAGTTTTGCTTAACTTTGAGTGTTCTGGAATTCGTGAACAGTTTGTGGTGGTGTTGAGTTGTGTGGAGTTTCGTGGAGGAAGTGTTCAGTGGAGGTTAAGTCTCCGGTGTTGCTTGCGTGTTGCTTTGAGAAGTTTAGTTGGGCTCTATTCGCCAGATGAAATTTCGAGGACGAAATTTCCTAAGGGGGGAGAGTTGTAACGCCCCGGTTTTGGGCTTAGAAGTTTTGGGTTCAGACCGGACCGGTCGAGTTGCGATTCGAATATAAAAGGTGATTTTTAGGAAAGCCTAGTTCGGGTTGCATTAAAAATATGGAAAAATGTTCTAAAATCCTCTTTTAATATATATAAGTGAACTGTGAAATCAATTTTGCAAAATGAGGTTTGGAAGGGTGACATTTTGGGTTAGTGACCAAAATGTAATTTTTGAAAACTGTGTGACTGTTTTAAAAAGGATTGAAACTTTGAATCCTTAAGGAGCTATTTACCCAAAGGGGAGTTTCTCCAGATTTTCTAGAATATTAAATGATTTATTGATGGTTTAAAATAAAAGTAAAAAGGAGGGAAAGATTTTTGTCATTTCTAACTAACTTTCCAAATTTTCCATTTTCTCTCATCTTTTCTCTCAAACCAAACACATTCTCTCCAGATCTTTTCCTCTGATTTTTGTCACCTAAATATCATATTTCAATCCTCATTTGATTTCTAATCAATCCTTCAACAAAACCTTTGTATTTGCTACTTGGATTTTCAAGATTTTGGTTCCAAAAAGGGAGAAACTCAAGTTTGGAGGTAAGAACGTCCTTCTCCTCTGAACTTCAAGTTCTTTACTGAAATTCCCAAGTTCTCAATCCTTGATTTATGATTTATTAAAGGTTTTGCAATTGGAATCTTGATTTTGGCTTTAAAATGCAAGATTTGCTTGATTTTGGTGAAATTTTCGTATGATCTGTTTGGGCAGTGTGTTGAGGTGTTAAATTGATGTTAATTGAATGTTAATTTGATGAGAAATTGAGGTTTAATGAATGCAAACCCGAATAGGTTGAATTTCCTAAGTTTTGCTTGAGTTTTTGGTTGTTTTTGGAGTGATCTTGGTGATCTGTTATACCTGGAGGTATAAGGACGTGTTTGTGATCACTTTGGATGTTAATTGAGGTTTAAAAATGGTTAGAAGTGGTGGATCTTGGCTGGGCTAAGTTTTGGAAGTGTTTGGAGGTGATTTCGGTTGTGTTTGGTAGCCGAATTGTGGTTTTTGCTATGGGCAGCAAGTTTAGTTGTGTTGCTGGTGTTTTTAGTGCATTATGATGCATTAATCCTCTGATGATATGTGTTTGAAACAGGGGAGATCGATCCGTGAGCATTAGAGGTGGTGTGGAAGGTTTCGGATGCTTGGAAGGCTTGTTGGCTAGCCTTGTTTTGTGTATCGGTGAGTGAAGTTGGGTTTTCAGCTTTTAAACCAAGGTTTGAAGGTTTTGGGGAGCTTAGTTTAAGTTTAAACAACTTTGCTAAGCTCAAGAGTAAGTAAACGGATTTCCGCTCTTGATTTGTGTTGTGAATTGGCTTTTCAAGCAATTGTGATTGATGGTTGCTATGCATGTGATTTGCATGTTTTAAATTCTGTTTTGAAAGCATATTTTAGCATGGTTTAATGCTGGTTTTGAAAGCCATATGTGAAGGATGCTCAAGGTAAGAGATCCTTGGTTTTGTACATTGAAATTGTGAATTGATGCATAGTGTTGCATGTTATTTAATGGCTTTGTGTGTTGCTTTAAAACAGTGGAATATTGTTGATAATGATGCATGTGGAAAGGTGATGTTTAAGGTCACAAAGGTGGTTGAAAGTCCTTGTGTGAGCCTTGTGTATTTAAGAACAACATGGTGTTTGAAAGCCCATGGTTGGTTCTTGGTTAAGGTAAATGATGGTTCTTGCATTATGGTTATGCTTGTGAATCAATGGATCAAAGTGGTAAGATGGTTATATTGGCAAGTGATGTAAGTGGTTCTTGGTTACTTTGATCGGATATAGTTAGCCGGCTATAGGATTGGGTGCACCGTGAATTAAGTCGCCTTGGATGTGGAGTGGTTAAGAGTGAACCGGTAAACTCCATCCAAGTATCCTAACGAGATGGTTAAGGTCATAATGGAGGTTGAGATTCCCATTCGAGGACCTTGGGTAAGCAAAGGTTATATGGTGGTTAAAAGTCCATATATGGGAACCTTGTGCTTGATAAGATCACAATGGTGGTGTAAAGTCCATGTGTGGATCTTGTGTAGGGTGTCCCGGATCTCGTTAGTGATGTTATACAACTACCAATCGGTGAATGTTAAGGTTGTATGGTGTTTAAAAGTCCATACATGGGAACCTTGTGAATGTTAAGGTTGTATGGTGTTTAAAAGTCCATACATGGGAACCTTGTGAATGTTAAGGTTGTATGGTGTTTAAAAGTCCATACATGGGAACCTTGTGAATGTTAAGGTTGTATGGTGTTTAAAAGTCCACACATGGGAACCTTGTGAATGTTAAGGTTGTATGGTGTTTAAAAGTCCATACATGGGAACCTTGTGAATGTTAAGGTTGTATGGTGTTTAAAAGTCCATACATGGGAACCTTGTGAATGTTAAGGTTGTATGGTGATTAAAAGTCCATACATAGGAACCTTGTGAACGGTAAGGTCAAATGGTGTTTAAAAGTCCATTTGGAGGGCCTTGGATTGTTAGTGTGTATGAAGCGTGGGGACAACGCTTGTGATCCGCGTATCCGATTGGATGTTGAGTTGAAAAGTGGATTTGGTTGATCACTTGGAAGCCAATATAATGCTCTTGAATTTAATGAAGCATGGGATGCTTGAGATGATGCATGGTTGCATGTGAAGTGTATAATGTATTATGAATGCATGTTTACTTGTTGGTTTGAACAAGTGTTGATTATCCATTGAGAATGGTGCATGTGTGCATGAAATCTCTTTAGTGCATTGAGGTCTTGCTAAGACTTGTTTTTAAAGGCATGAGATGCAAATTTGATGTTATGGTTCATTTGTTGCATTTGTTTAATGCATGAGTTATAATGAATGAGGAAATGATTTTAAAGGTTTCTTGCTTTAAAGTGATAATCGAGTATGAGAAAGGTATGATGTGAATTGGAAGTGATTTCCAAGGTTTTGAATTTAACTTTGCATATGATGTTTATGCATGGTATGGTTAAATTGGTGGTATTGCAAGTTTGTGCTTTGAAAAGGTTTACTTAGCTTTCTAAGCTAAGGGTTTGTTTTCATGTTTGAGCAATGCATGTTTTAAGCTTGTTGTTGAAAAGGGTTTTCAAACAATGCTTGGGTTTATGAAATCGAGTTGTTTTTAAAAGTGGTTTTATGTTTCGCTGCATTGATGGTGTTTTGGTTTTGAGCATTCCTCACTAAGCATTATGTGCTTACGCTCCTTTTTGTCCATCAATGCAGATAAGTGAAGTTTGGACAGCGAGGAGCAAGGGATTCAAGGAGTACTCCAAGTGAGATGTATGTCTCGGTTAATAGCTATAGTTAATAAAGGCAATGGGGGGAAGAATCTCTTATGTTGATGTTTAAGGAGATTGTGTATGTTGAACAAGTTTGGTTTATGATGTTGAATCATGTGGCTTAATGTTGCAACGTTTGAATCTCCTTATGCTTATATTGATATGCTATGCTTCTTGTTTTAAAAGCATGAATGAGCATTGAATGTGTTTAATGAGTTGATGCACCTAGGGGTGGTTATGTATCTAGTTCTTGATGCATATATATCTCTTGTATGTTGAATGGTTTGCTGGTGTGTTTTGGTTGCCATCGGAGCATGTTTGGTGGGTCAAAAGTGAGTTTAACCAGCAGGGTTGTTGCAATCTGGGCAGGGCGTTTCGGAACGCGTGATACCGTTACGGAACAGGGGCCTGAAAAGGCCAAGGTGTTTCGAAACGAGAGGACCCGTTTCGGAACGGAAGTGCTACTGCCAGACCCCCGTTTCGTTACGCGTTGCGGAACGGCCCCGCGTTTCGAAACAGGCTGTCTCCCGTTTCGGAACGTATGACCGTTGGGGGCTGACATTGGCAGTTATATGTTTCAAAATGTTTGCGTTTTGGTCCTGAATCTTGTTTTTGCAATTGGTTGAGTTTGAGAAGTCCGTTTGAGCTGAAATTTGGCAGTGAAGCATGAAACATGACTAATTTCATATTGGTAACTTTTAATTGGGTTAAGTCCCTGTAATTCTCAGTATTTTTAGTTTGGTCCCTAAAGTTGTAATTTGTGTAATTGAGTCCTTGATTGATCTCTGATGGTTATGATCTTTGAGTATACTGTTTATGTGATCATAACTAGGGTTAACGTGCATCTAGACAAGTTTAAAAAGAAAAAAAAGGGTCGTTAATCAAGGTTGACTTTTGGGTTGACTTTGGTTTTCCCCGTGTGACTTTCTTAATTCGGGTCAACCGTCTAGGCCGAGTTAAGGGGGTTACATTTGGTGGTATCAGAGCTGAGTTACGAATGTTGGGGAAAACGGCAAGTTGTTGTGTTGTGTGTGTTTGATGTATATCCTGATGTATGGTTGAAAGCTGGTTGAAACACGTGTTTCTGAGCAAATTGTTGGTGTTTTTAATCATGCTTGGTGGTTATGAATCTTCTTTGAGCTCATGTGGGTTATGCTGATGTTGTGAGTTGATTTTATGCATGATGAAAGTGTAATGGGAATGATATGTTGATGATGTTATGCTGTTGCAAGTAGATGCTGTTTGATGTAAGCATGATCGAGTATGTTGTTTGATATGCTTGATGTGGTGATATCTATGTTTATGATGACTGTTTTGTCATGTAAAAGGGGAGGATTCGGGATACCCATTGCCTTATTATTATAGCTATTGTGTTATTTTGGAGTTGGAGTTTGAATCCTTGCTTAAGCTGGTCTAATTGTTTTGTTTGTTTTGTTGTGACTGCTTGTTGTTAGTAGTATGGCGAAATCGATGAAAGAATGGCAGTTGGGTGAGATGGTTGCTGCTTTAGGGCAGGTTGTTAAGGCGTGGAATTCACCTTTTAATGGAGGTGTTTCGTCTCAGTCTTCTGTGCCTGGAATTAGGGTGGTAAGGCAGAAGGAATTAGGGTGGAACTCACCGGAAAAGATATATCAGGACGCGTCACCGTGAGATAATTTAATTTACCGATAAGTCTTATGTACCTTTCAGGGTCATCAAATAATTCACCTTCTTTAGTTAATTGTAGATTAAGGACCATTGGTGTACTACAAGGTTTGGCGCTTGTATTTTATTCATGAACCATATGGGGCTATATATACAAATATAATTTACCTAAACTAGGTAACATAATATATGACATTAATTACAATATATTCTAGCCTAATAAATAGCCTAGGTATTAGCCTAAGAATCTGTAACACTTGGTAATTAAGTTCAGGAGGTAATAAACCACTCACAATGTAATTTACTATGTCAGCATACCAAGGGATTTCAGGAATCTTACCTGCCGCCATGGCTGTCACGGCAGTGCTGGTGGCAGTGAATAACTGCTCGTCTGGGAAGGTCTCCGTTATGTTAATCTTGTCTTTATTTTGGTCCTTTCCCATCTCCAGTCTTGACAAGTGATCTGCTACTTGGTTTCCTGTTCCGTTCTTGTCTTTGATGTCTATATCGAATTCTTGCAATAGCAGAATCCAACGTATCAACCGTGGTTTTGCATCCTTCTTGGTGAACAGATATTTCAGTGTTGAATGATCCGTATGGACCACCACTTTTGTTCCAAGTATGTATGGTCGGAACTTGTCAAAAGCGAACACCACCGCTAGCAACTCATTCTCAGTTGTGGTGTAGTTTATCTGGGCATCATTTAAGGTTTTGCTGGAATAGTATATAACATGGAAGAGTTTCTCCTTCCGTTGCCCTAGTGCTGCCCCGACAGCATAGTCACTGGCGTCACAGATGATCTCGAATGGTAAACTCCAGTCCGGTGGCTGCACTATTAGGGCTGTTACCAGCTTCTCCTTCAGTGTCCTGAATGCTTCAGTACATTCAGTATTGAAATCAAAGGCCCTATTCTGTTCCAACAGAAGACACAAGGGTTTAGTGATTTTAGAAAAATTTGCAATGAATCTATAATAAAACCCTGCGTATCCTAAGAAACTTCTATTGCCCTTGACTGTTGTGGGTGGCGGTAGTTTTTCAATAACTTCTATTTTTGCTCTGTCCACTTATATACCGCGGCAGGAGACCTTGTGTCCCAGTACTATGCCCTTATCCACCTTAAAGTGGCATTTTTCCCAGTTCAATACAAGGTTGGCCTCCTCACATGTTTCAAGAACCTTCTTCAAATTGCCTAACCAATTGTTGAAACTGTCTCCAAAGACGGAAAAGTCATCCATGAGGATCTCCAGGAAATCTTCCACCATATCTGAGAATATTGTCATCATACACCGCTAGAACGTTGATGGTGCATTTCATAGTCCAAATGGCATTCTTCAAAAGGCGTATGTTCCGTATGGACATGTGAAGGTTGTTTTCTCCTGATCCTCCAGTGCAATTGCAATTTGATTGTAACCTGAGTAACCATCAAGGAAACAATAGTAAGGATTCCCCGCTAATCTATCTAACATTTGATCAATAAAGGGTAAGGGGAAGTGGTCCTCCCGAGTATCTTTATTAAGCTTATGGTAATCCATACAAACCCTCCAACCGGTCACAGTCTTGGTTGGGATTAGCTCATTGTCCTTTTTGGTCACCACCGTTATGCCTCCCTTCTTAGGTACGCATTGCACCGGGCTCACTCATTTGCTATTTGAGATGGCGTAGATAATTCCAGCATCAAGCCACTTGATGATCTCTTTTCGTACCACCTCTCGCATAGCTTCGTTTAGTCTTCTCTAGGCATCAATTGTTGGCTTATGGTCATCCTCCAAGAGGATTTTATTCATACAAATTGCCGGACTGATGCCTTGGATGTCAGCAATGGTCCATCCAATCGCCTTCTTATGCTGTTGTAGCATCCTGATCAGATGTTGTTCTTGTCCCTGCATCAACTTAGAAGAGATGATTACGGGCAACATATCATTGAGACCAAGAAAAACATATTTAAGTTACCCTGGCAGAGGTTTAAGATCTAAGACAGGTGGTTGGTCAATGGAAGGCTTTTGAATCACATGTTCATTCGAGGTATAGTTCAAAGGTTCAAAGAGCTTACCTGGACGTATGCCTATCAAATTTACCTCCTCAGGACCTTCAGTATCAGATGTATTATTGTTTGAGGAGTCACTGTCGCCAACGATGTCGTGGCAGTGACCAAATTGTCTGTCGTGACAGTTTGATCTGATGCAGGGTTGGTCTATGATTACTTCTAATATTGCCTTACATTCTTCCTCTGCATCAGCTTGATTAATGGCTTGGAGAACATTGAGCTTTATATGTTGGTCATTGACTCTCAAAGTCTGTTCTCCCTTCTCTACATCGATCATTGTTCTTCCTGTGGCTAGGAAGGGTCGCCCTAGGATGATCGGTGCATTTTCATCTGCTTCACAGCCTAAAACAAGAAAGTCACCAGGAAATATAAACTTATCCACTCTTACCAAAATATCTTCAATCTTCCCTTCCGGCTGAACGTAAGAGCGGTCTGCCAGTTGCAGCATGACTGTTGTGGGTCTTGCTTGTCTAATACCTAGCTTCTGAAATACAGATTTGGACATTAGATTAATACTAGCACCAAGATCACAAAGTTCCTTACCCACAAACTTATCACCAATTATGCATGGTATGATGAAACTCCCGAGATCCTTCTTCTTTGGGGGTGGACGCTTATGTAGGATTTCCATGCATCCTTCTGTCATCATCACAGTTTCAAACTCCCCAAGTCTGGATCTCCTGGACATTGCATCTTTAAGGAACTTTGCATAACCAGGCATCTGCTTAATGACTTCCAACAGCGGAATGTTAATGTGTACTTGCTTAAAAACATCATAGATTTTCTTAAGCTGGTACTTCTGTTTCTGTTTTTTCAACCGCTGCGGAAAAGGGGGTGGAGGACGGCAGTCTTCGAGGCGTCCTTCACATGGGAATCAGATCCGAGGAGGCTCACAATCTTTAGTTTCTTCTGTCTGCTCCTCTATTTCTTCTGTTGTTGTGCCAGGTGTGGCGACAGCAGGCTGTTTCACTTCTGGCGGGGCAGTGTTCTCGGCAGGTGTCTGTAGGGTCGATTCCTTACCAGATGTTTCTTTAATTATCGGCCCTTGTAATTGTTTCCCACTTCTCATTGTAATGGCTTTGCACTGCTCATGTGTGGGTTTTCTAGTGACCTCGGTATCACTAGGGAATCCTCCATTCTGCCTTGGGTTGATGAACTGCAAAACTTGACCCATCTGTGTCTCTAGAGATTTTAAGGTTACCTCATGGTTTGTCATTCTCATCTCTGTCTTATCCATGAAAGATTCAATTTTCTTGACAAAGTGATCCATGTTTACCATATATGCTCCTATTTGAGACATGAAGGTTGCTAGGGTCTGTTCCAGTATGCTTGTTGTGGCTGCCGGTTGTTGTTGTGGCTGCTGCTATGGTTGCTGTCGTAATAGGATTCTGGGACCTCCTTGATTCTGGTTATTCTGAACTGGAGGATTCAATGCACTGTTTGGGTTACTCCAGGAAAATTTGGGGTCCTTCCTCAAATTTGGGTTGTAGTTGTTGGAATCATAGCTTTTGTTCTTGTTATAATTTCCAACATACATTCCCTCTTCCAGCTGTAAGGGACACTCATTTGTACTGTGGTTTCCACTGCAAGTTTCACACACCTCTTCGGCAGAAAATACAGCCTTGGATTCTTTCCGCTGCAGGTTTTTGACTACCTTGGTGAGGTATACAATTAAACCATCAACCGTTGTGATCTTAGCCTCAATCGTTAGGGTACTTGGATGGAGTATACGGTACAAACACAACCCCTCGACATCCAAGGTGACTTTATTCATGGTACACCCAATCCTATAGCCGGATAACTATATCCGATTAAAGTAACCAAAAACCATTTCCATCACTTGCCAATATAATCATTTACACAATGTCATTTCCACAAGCATAAACATGCTTAATATCAAATACACTAATCACATAAATCCAAGGATCACTTACCATGTGCATCCTTAACAAAATGGCATTAAAAACCAGCATCATCAATGCTCATAACATGCTTAAAAAAGTAATTGAAATCACATTCAATTCAAGTGCATTTTCCACAAAAAACATACCACATTCAGAGAGAGACTTTCGAATCACTTACTCTTGAGCTTAGCTAAGTGTTTCAAACTTACACTAAGCTCCAAAGATCACGCTCAAAGCGTTACAAATCTGAAAAATCCATTTCCACTCACCGATACGCGAAGCCTTGCTTGCCGACACGAAAATCACCCTTCCGGAGCCTCCAAAACCGTCCCGTTTGCTCCCGGATCAAGATACCCTGTTTTTTATCATCAAAACAGAGATCCATATGCATTAAAATGCATTTCAACACCAGCAACTAAACACAAACTCGTTGCTCACCCAAACTACACCAATTTACCCATCCGAAACAATTGAAAACTCAATCGATTGCTTCTTAAACCAAGTCCAGCCAACATACATCACTTTCAACCATTTATAAACATCAAAACACATCTGAAAATAACCTAAACCCATCCTTATACCTCCAGCAAGCATTACCACATCATTTCACCTCAAAATCTAACTAAAACCATCAAGAAATTCAAGGATCTCAAGGATTTCGAGATCTATATCAACAAAACCTCTTTTCAACATATTAATCATCACAAAACTCAATTAAAATCAATCCAAAACAGAGCCTATCAAAACAAATTCGAAAATCGAGATTTTAATCATATTTTTGTAATATTTTGATCTCAAATCAAAACTATAATGAAAACTCAACCAAAAACATTAATTAGAAGCCAAAGATCTTGGGAATTTCAATAAAGAACTTAGATTGAAGGTTGAGAACGGGATTTACCTCCAATCCTTGCTTTCCTCAACGATTGACAAGTTTTAGCTTCACAAAACTTTAAAATCTTGAAGAGAAATCTTGAAATTGATTTGGAAATTAATGAGAGAGTGTTTGGGAGAAAAGAATTCTGGAGAAAATGAGTTAGAATGGTGTTTGGCTGAAAATGAGAAAAGAAAGGTAGTTACGTCAAATTAAATCTCACTTTTATTATTTTATTACTTTTAATTAAATAAAAAACCCTTTTATTTAATCACTTTAAAATCCTTTTAAAACACATGTCATATTAAGGAAAGGCTAAATTTCCATAAAGCTCCCTAAAGATTCTATGATTTTGGCTTCTCTTTTAAAATTACATTTTCCACAGTTTTGAAACTTTACATTTTCTTCACTACCCAAAATGTACTACTTCTGAAACTCCTTTTGTAAAATTGATTTGACCAACCCCTAAAACATAATTTTAGAGAATTTTATCAACTTTTACCATATTTTTATCCTATCCCAATCCTTGATTTCCTTAAATCACCAACCATGATTCGAACCGTTCCCGACCGGTCCGATCCGATGTCTAAAACATCTAGGCCCAAAACCAGGGCGTTACAAGTTTGACTAGACTACCAGATTGATTCGAGAGAAGCTTAAGGCTTCTTTTGACAGACAAAAGTCTTTTGGTTGTATGAAGTGTCATGACATTGAGTATAATTTGGGGTGATGAGGTTTTTTTTAAGTATCTCCATGGAGAAGGTACTTAGATTTGGTCGAAAAGGCAAACAGAGTCCTCGTTTTATTAGGACTTATTTGATTTTTCGTCGAGTAGGACCAGTTGCATATCAGATTGAGTTACCACTATTGCTTGAGCTCATTCACGACGTCTTTGTGTTAAGGTGTTACCGAGCTGATCCATGCCATATTATTCCTATTAAGGAGATTGAGCTTCATCCTGACTTGCGTTTTGAGGAGGAATCGATTGAGATCCTTGCTCAAGATAAGAAGGTCCTTAGAAGGAAGACCATTAAAATGGTCAAAGTCTTGTGGAGCAACTATGGGTATGATGAGGCTACATGGGAGCCCAAGGCCATCGTCAAGTCTCAGTATTCGAATCTCTTTGATCTAGGTAAATTCTATGGAAAAAAATTCTTTTAAAGGAGAAGCTGTAATACCGCCCAAAAATTTTAATTAAAACCCTAATTGAATTTGGGAATTTTATATTGAAAACCTAATTTAATATTAGGAACTTAATTGATTAATTTGGGAAAATGTGTGACCATATTGTAATACGGATAAAACTTAGTTTTCATTCTATAAACCCTAGAATGTTAAGGGTCACACCTCATGATTTACCCATTAAATGGGATATTTAAATCCACTTATTGCCACTCAACACCTCTTCCTCTTCCATATCTGCAGTCACCCCTTTCCCTTTTAACTCTTTCATTTCTCTCTCGATATAACCACATCCCCTCCCCTTATTTTTCGATCAAGCTTCGGTTACCATCTTACCGACATCCCTGAGAAACACCTCCCCCATAAGTTTGTTCACCACTCCATCTCGAACAAAACCCATCCATCGATCTTAGTTCATTGTCTACCATTTGTAAAGAACGATGTGGTTATTGTTCGTATCACTCTCTCCATCGTCGTTCTCACTACCATTCGTTGTGTTGGGTAAGCCATGATTGAGCCTTGTTATCTCCTTTTGGGTGTTATTATGTTGTTTTTCTATTTCGTTTTAATGTATATGACCATTTGGGGTAACATCAGTTCTTTACCGGTGGAGCCACAACTACGTCGTCAAGGGTTTATAAACCCTGATTTCATATTCGTAGTAAGGAAAAAAGGAGTAGGTTGTGTATTTGATTGGGATAAGCACAATTAAGAAACCTTTACCCAACTTGTGTGCCCATATCACGTAACCCATATGTTGAGCCCAAGTGTGTGACCCAGGCCACATAAACTAAACCAGACGGATGAACTGAGTCAAATCGTGAGCTAAACTGAACCTCGAGAATCGAACTAACTGATCCAATCCTAAATTATTGACCTGACTTGTAACTCGACCCAAGTTGATCGGACCTGACCCGAACCTGTTGACTTGGAAGTTGATCGCTGAATATTGACCATTGAAAGTTGACTTTGATCGTTGACTTTTTTAGTCAACTTTAACTTGACGTTTTCGACGTCCCGAGTTCGGATTTGTAGCCTATTTTATGAAATTCAAAATCGAAACCCCAGTTTACTAGTTACATTTATTTTGTAATTATTATTTGAAGAATTTTGAATATTGGAAATTGATACAAAATATTCTATTTTTAGATGACATCGACTTTGAGACTAAGTTACATCCTCATCCACCTATGTAGACTACTATTTCATGGCCCGCAAGAGTCGCACATGAGTTTTTGTTCAAATTAGTATTTATGTTCTAATTTATGGCATAATGTTAGAAATGTGACATTAATGTATATAGTTTTACCTCATAGATTCTTATTTGGCTAGACCCAGAGCTAGTTTTGAGCATAGGAAGTGTCATCGACGTTGGAGCTTTTGGCTGTTAGAGGTGTGTTTCTCTTTGTGCTACATACTTACGTGAAATAATGTTTTACAACTTGTATATTAATTTGTGTGTTGTGCTTATGAAAGATTTGAGGCATCATGCTTATCATATCAGACATTGATTTAATTAAATATCATATTTATTGAATTGTGGACCTCATATTTTAGTACGATTAAGCTATGTTGTGATTTAATTTTAAAATCAGCATCATATCATTGTATGTGCATGAGATGGGTTCGTATGGAGAAATTAGAGGTTGTCACCCTTTAAAATGGTTGACCTAAATCCACAAAGTGATTTGTAACCCCCTTGACCCAGTCTAGGCGCTAGGTCGAACCGAGCAAGCTACATTAGTTTTGCCGTAGCAAACCTGAACTAAATATCTCGAATTAGGTCGATTTTTTTCTTTTTATCTTGTCTAGATGCATATTTACATACTGGCAGCAGTTAAACTCACGATTGAATTGGGCATCGAATTGTCATCCAACTGCACAAATTTGCAATTTGAGGACCAAATTGAAAATCTAGAAAATTACAAGGACTTACTTGAATTTGAAGTTATCAATCCTTAATTAGTTAGGTTGCATACATACATGTTCATTTTCAGCAAAAACGGATCATTCGATCACATTCAAATAGCATACACACAAAACAATGACCATAATGAAAGAATCTAAAACCACATCATCACATCAACTAACATAACGAGCTAGGTATTGGTACATGGAATTCCGTACCGATACTAAGCTTTATACTCTAGGGTCGTACCAGTACCAAAAGTCGTGTACTGATACGCAGGCTAAATTACACAAGGCTCGTACCGATACATTTTCCCGTGTATTGGTACCCAAGCGAAGTTGGCCAAAATCCCAAATTCTAGTAGCCAAAATTTGTATCGATACGACTCACCTTGTACCGATACCTCGACCAAATTTCCACTGCCCAAACCTGATTCAGGCCCCGCGTACCGATTCAGAAGGGTACCATGCCGATGCAAGGAGGCTTGTAAAGTCCATTTTGAATGGTTTTTTACCTCTAAACCAAATCAAACTTGTTCCAAACATCCTAGCATGCATACTAAACAGATTTAGCATAATAAGCATTCATCCACAATATATCAAACCATCAAATTCGCATCCTCAAATACAAAAGCGTAAACTATAGGCATGCTCGATAAACATTTAAACCAACACACTCTGAATGAAAACCAAACATAAAATTCATCAACACATATAACAAATTCGGGCAACAACCCAACAATCAACAAGATATAATCCTTGTAAGGAAGAACAATCAAAATAAAAATTTCCAAACTTGGACAACACATTACCTTATTACCAAAAGCTTAAAGATAAACCATACTCGGTGTCAAATGATGTCTTAAGATCTCTTCGCTCCAATTCTTCCACACTTCTCAATTTTCTACAAAGAAGATTGAGAGTGTAAGAAAACATATGCTTAGTAGTGCAACTCAACTAACAATCATCAATGCAATAACACAATTATCAAAACCATGGCTTAATAGCAACAAGACATGAGTGTAAAACCAATGCACTTTACATCTTTCTTTTTAAATCATGACATGCATAACAACCATATGCAAGATATAGCTTTCCCACTTGTTTCTCATATATTAACAAATATAGTGACATTTAGGTAAAATATTGTTCCTTTCTAAAACCACATCGGATACACGAATTTCTCGGTAGACTCACCTCTAGCAAACCATACCTTGACCTGGATAGACTCGCCTCTATCTTACACAAGGTACTCTATCAACTTGGGTAGCCTACTGCATACCACAAGTGACAATCCATCAGCCCGAGTAGCTTATTGCATACACTTGGGGCCGCGAGGCGATCGACTTATATTATAGTGCACTTTAAACGCTATGGCATGCCACCTATATCCGATACTTTTCGTTTCTTGTCGCACACAACCAATATACAACATATTATACATTTACTTACTATTTTTCCATATGCATTTAACAAACCATTTTCCATATGCAAAACACATTGCTCAAGGCAACAACACATTCCACTTATGAACCATTTCTCAATGCACTTAAGCATCCTCACACTTGATGAAACATTGCATATATTTAAAATGATGCATAAAACAGTAAGTAAACCAATTCATGCTTTTAAAACCAAAACATGCAAAACAAGTCTCATATCAATCCGATATTCAAAGGCTAAATAAGGAAAACTTACTTCCAAGCTTATTTAACCTTTCTAGGCTTAATCTAAACTTCCAACTCCTTATTCAAACCTTTAAGAGTGTCTCAAATACATACACTCTCACCGATTCGCAAAGCTTTGCTTGCCGTTGAGTTCCAAGCCTTCGAAACGGTCCGATTTAAACAAAATGAGCTAGGCTTGGTTCTCCCCTATTTTGGCAACACAAAACCAGAGGCAAAATGCATTAAAATGCATTCTAACAGTAGCTTGAAATCTCCACGAAATTGCACCCAAAAACCATCCAAAATCACTAAAAACCACTCCAATCAACAAGAAAACTATCTCCACCCACAACATAACGTTTCTAACATCTTAACACCATCAAAGATTATCCAAAAACATAATTAAAACACCCTTCTACCTCTAGCAACTAAGATTCAACCAAAAAAGCCCCTAAAACCACCTTGAACTACCATTGAAAATAGATAATTAAATAGTTTCGGGATTGATTATAAAAACCTCATCTCACATTTTTTTAAACCACCAAAATGTGATGTAAACCATTAGAAATCTTCATCAATTAACCCACAAATCAAGATTTTAGGTAAAATATCAAAAACATCAATTAAGATCATTTCCAAGAATTAAATAGCAAAACTAAAATATTAAACATCAATTAGAAGCCAAATACTAGGGAATATCAATAAAGAACCTTAGTTTTAAGAGAGGAAAATAAAATTACCTTTGAAGTCTTTCGACCACAATTTGACGTAAATTTTCTTTGTTGAATAAAATAGAATTTAGAGAAATCTTTTAAGAATCTTTCACAAGATTTTGCAAAGCCAAAAGAGATAAGTCTAATGATGCAGTTCCCATTGAAAAACAATCAAAAACTTAGAAATCTTGTGGAGAGAAAATGGCGAGAAAATGAGAGAAAGTTATGGAGGAAAATATTGGGAAAATAGAAAAATAAAAGAAAATAATTTTAACAAAACAACTAGCCGTCAATTTGTTTTGTTAATTGTGGTGGAAAACCCAATTAATGTTTTTAGGAAAATTAGCTCTCTGAGGATTTTTAGTATTGGCCCCTTTTACAATTTAGTCATTAAAAACAGTTTTGCATTTATTACATTTTGGTCTCTAAATCCAAAATTTCATCTCAATCGATTAAATTAATTTCCAATTTCAAACCCAAAATGCTTAATATAATTATTAAAAAATTAAAAAACTTAAACCAAATTTTATCCCTTTTAAATTTTCATTTCAAAAATATTTGTTTCCTGAAACATGTTTTAATCGCCAAACTCGATTCCTCGATCTAAATCTAAACTCAACTAAACCGCCAAAACTCCTAAGCCCGTTTCCGGGGCGTTACATGATTGGTGAAAACTAGGTGAAGGTAATGGGAAGCTACTTGCACTATGACCGGTAAGCTTTTCCACCACTGTGATTGGATAATGTAGTTGGGTACTGTGTTGTGTTTGTGACATCATTCCATACATTGAGATTTACTATGTTTTTATAAAATATCTTGAGAAATTTATTGTGAAATTGAGTTTATGACTGCTTGCAATTTAGAGACACACTAGGCTCTTTGGATCACTCCCCCACAGTTTCTCTTACAAATATACATTTGGAGTCTAGGCGACTTGATACTTGGAAGATCTCTTGCGTTATCGAGTGAAATATTATCCGTATGCTTTTTTATTTTCAGATTACATTTTTATTATTCCTAATTTATTGGGATTTTGATGTAATTCGGGGACATTAGGCTATTTTAGGATTTGAGACTTATTTTTCAGCATGCATGTAAAGACATTATATTCATATGTTTTATTTAAACTATTAGACTATTATTAAAAATATTTGGATTTTAATAAACCTTCGAGATACCTTATTATGGGAAGTTGAATCATTTTATGTTACCTTATTATAATTACATTTGTTTATACTTAAAGTGGTTACTTGAGGGAGAAGTTACAATTGTGATCTTCTAGATCCGACTTCAGCTTCTAGGTCGGGTAAAGGGGTTACAACATGCAAATCACTAATGAAGATACACTATTTCAAGCTGAGTAATGGCATAAAGATATATGAATATAATTGATATCGGAGAGTTATCAAAATGATTATAAAGGAAAATTACTTGACATGCAAACTTGTGTAAATACACAACCTTGTCAATTTGAATGTCATTAGTCATATTTAGGATTTAAAGTTAAGGTTTATGTTTAGATTTAAATTTGAGTTTGAGTTTAGGATTTAAGGTCAAATAAGAAAAATTGTGTAAATTTTGTGCTTGCTTGGAATGCTTGGGGACCAACATAGTCACGAGTGCAAAGGGGGTTCATGGACATCCGTTGTAGATGGGGACTAGTGGTCCCAAAGTTGTTGGAATATTGCTAACAAGGCTTATGGCGGGTGCTGACTGTAGATAAGTTTGGCGACGACATTTGGGGTTGTTACCTAGGGTTTTTGATAGATTTATATTTTGGGTTTGTGTTGTAATTGGGCTCATGTTTGGGTTGTGTATTGGGTTTATTGGTTTGAGGTTTGATTTATTTTATTTGGATATGTTTGGCCCATATTAAAATTAGTGATTACAATAACCTTACACAAACCCTTAAAATTTATATCTCAAAATTTTGATAGCATTATTTTCATAAAGATGAAATACAAATAGAAAAATAATGAAAATCATCACAAGGTAATTTTTTGTACAATTTAAGCTCACACTCACCCAAGAACAATATAATAAAGATTACAACGACGAACACGTTAGTATCCAATCAAAGAAAACCAAAATTAATATAATGTTGGGTTTTTTAGCACTTGAATGTTTGAAATGGCTTTCTTAATGTTTTTCAACCACTTTAAGTTCAATTTTATTCTCCCAAATATTTTTTTTATCATTAGTATGATTTTTATTCAAGGTAAAAAAAATCATACAACCATATTATCGAAGGCCTTGTTAAAAACTTTCCTAAGCCTAAATGGAAGAAAAGAGTACCGATGATAATACAAAACAACGGTCAAGACACGCCCACAAAATGAACCCTAAAAGCCCCCATGAAAAAGCCAACAAACACACAAAGACAAACCCCCTATGTTGCTACACACATAACCATGAAACATGAAGGACAAACTGCACGTACCTAACAATAAGCTAGCATTGCACAACACACACATTGCCTCAAAGAAAAAAGCAACGTGAAACGAGAACACCACCATCTCAATTACCTAATCACGCGAAACCATGATTTCTGAGTTACACACCTCTTCACAAACGCATCTGTCAAAATGCTAGCCTCACGAAAAATTGAATGAAAACACACACAAGGTCCCAAATGCTCAATGAAATCGCCATATTCCGACAGCCCTCTAGCTTCACCAACATATCCCACACCCTCATCTAATGATCGCAGAATTTTGAAATCACCTGCAATGCACCATGGCCCAACGTGAACATCTAGAACCCCTTAAATTCTCTCCCACAAGATCACCTACTCTTCAAAATTGCATGGAGCGTAAACATTGATCAATTCACAACACCATTACTCGTCAATCCACACACCCCGCACAATTATATAATGTCTCTCTATAACTTTAGACTCTAGGAGAAAGCTCGAAACTTTCCAAATTACTAGCAATCCCTCCGATTGACCAACCAAGAGAGAGTAAACATAATTAAAATTATCATTCGACCAAATCTTACAAACAAAATGAACACTCACCTCTTCAAATTTTTACTCATGAAGAATAACCATCTCACAAATATATTGTCGTAAAATCTTATAAATCGATTTCCCTTTCCCTTACGTTCCACGACAACACACACATCATGACTCCTAACACCTGTTTTTCTCGTTCCACTATGAATTTTGCTATATCTATCACAATTTCAGCCTCGTTTCCAATAGTCTAAACCCCAATCAAGCAACCAAGATTGACAGTTTCTCGCGCCTTCATTAAGATAGCTTTACGTCGATGCAAAAATCTATATTGGATGTTGGTCCATTCGCGTTATTCCCACTGTAAATTGTATTCTTCTTATAACGACCTCTCATCTTTTTTCACTTCTTGTTCCATTGTCTCACGTTCCCCTTAGTACATTCTTTAATATTTAAGACTTCTATGGGTTCCACTGGCACATGATACCTTACATCAATTGCCCGACTTACACCAGCCTCTAAATTCACCGAAAAGCATTGCATTGAACAATCCACCAACACCATTTCATTCAACCCCACCCATCGATCCATCCATGCACATTAGACTCTAGCCTTGACACAAATCTTATCTTCTCATCTATAATTCGGTCCCCCGAGTATACCGACAATTCAACCACATGTTCATCTCCTTGATATTGATCATTCCAAAAGTAATTACCCTGCCAGTACAACAACTTCCTTCTGTCCATACTCTGCTGCTGTGAACTAACGATCTAAAGTTTAAGTTGCCCGCGTGCTACCTCTCCCACACCTTCCACGCGCTCACTTGTATCACAATTTACATGTCCCTTCAATTTTAGTATCGTATGTTTTGTGTTACCCTCGTCTGCCTGCGTCTCTTCATCACCACTCTCCCCTTTAGACTGACACGCCCTTTCGCAACTAGAGCAAACTGGTTGTTCTAACATTGGTTCTATCTCCACCACATGTATCTGAAATACCGTGCCTTTTACTTGTACATCTAGAATTTCATGAATCCGTTCCAATTGAGTAGTTTCAATAAAAATTCATCATTTTTCAAACGAGTTTGGCTCGAGATTTAAATCATTGCATCTAATCATACTTCCCCAAAGCAACTCCACATTGTGAAAAGTCCCTCACGACCAAACATGCATCAGTAATCTGCTGATTGCTAGCCAAACTCTTCGATTCCCCGAATCAAGACTTGGTTTCCAATTTCCCACATTTGTAATCAAATTACTTAACGACGTACTGTCAAGAACACTTCTACTAATCTCTAGGCTAGTGAACATAAATAAAACTCTAGACCCCGCAATGTGAATCAATGAAAAACCTTCTATCCCACCCTCTTTTAATTCTCTCGATAAAACTGTAATTCCAATTGGGTACTTGCACCACGCTATTGCACAACTTTTCAGTACCTCAAATTTATCAACATCGACCACTCCTTATACTGATCGCATCTGCTCTTGATTTTGTGCATCCCCTTATCGTGTAGTCACTTCCCTAACACTCTTCGACCATTCTCTTTCTTTTCGCTTCTAGTAGTAATCATGTGATAATTCACGAGCGAATGAGACAATGATCTTTTATCAATATATCCACTTACCATTCAATTGCTTAATGACCCACCTAGCCTTTTTCTCTAACGTCATACAAATGAAACAAAATCTAGAACCATTTCGTGCTCTTTTCATGGGGACAAAGACATTCACCACTTTCCCATGATGATCAAACACCTTCCACACTCTCTTCCAATGAATCTGATTCGAAATATTACCCACGAAGATGGTCCAGCATCGCCGGCTGCTGTTATTGCTCTCCCTACTCTCCATTTTTTCTTTTTTATATTTACATCTTTGCACACATTGTATTCAGGGACGAAGCCAGAATTTGGGTTTAGGAGGGGCAACTATAAATATTTGAAATTGGGGGGGGGGCAAATTTATAAATAAACCATTTTTAAAAAAAATTAAATAGGGGGCAAAAGTGGAAAAAAATTCTTTGGGGGTGGGGGGCGATTGCCCCTCCCGAAGCCTTAATGGCTCCGTCCCTGATTGTATTCTCTCAAATCAATTTCTAGTGTTTGATTCGTTGGAGGGAGTTTGGAGTTATTGAGAGTCATAAATTCGCCCATTTAATGCTCTATTGCACAGAAGTATCAAAACTTCTCAAAAAAATATCGAAACTCATTGAGTGAGAATTAAAAAATTGCTCATTGAACCCAGAGTATTGAAACTTACACAAGAGTTTTGAAACTCTTGTGTAAATATCCAAACTTTTATTAAAGTTTCAATAACCGAAAATCTCTGGAATTTGAAGTATTGAAACTTCTCCATAAATATCGAAAATTCCTCAAAAGTATCGAAATTATGTTCCATGTTTCTAAATATTTGACAAGTATTTGATATTTTAAGTATATTTTAAGAGAAATATGAAGTCCAAAATATTTTATTAATATGAAAATTTTTTAGAAAATTTGTTTAGATTTCTTGAAAAGAAAATTTATTCAAAATTATATTTTTTATATTTTACAAAACAATTTACATTTTAAATATGTGTTATGTCAAAGCTACCATAAACCATGAGTAACATAAGAATCCTATCATTATCATAAAAAATAGCTATCCTTTAATTAAAATTTTAGTGTATAATTCCTTATTTTATGTTTAACTTGATAACGTATAAAATATAAAACATAAAAATTAATTGCTTAAAATTTTAAAAAATAATTATATGTTTTATGTTCTACTTGATAAGTGTAAAAAATATGAGACATAAGAATCAATTAATTTGTACCCAACAAGTGGTCCCAATGAAAAAACGGATGATATTGATCTTTAGAGAATCGAGTTCAATTACAATGTTTGCAAGGTTATGTGCTTTGTCAAAAAGTTAAAAATATTTATGAATACATATTATTTTATAACCACCTTTAGACTATTAAAAAAACAATCATTTAATTAAAATTTTATTGAGTAATTACATATTTTTCTGTTTTCGCTTATTAAAGTGGGTACCACACAAAGAGTATAAAGGTAATCTAGTGTCCATTATAAAATTCCTATCCTTGGTTGGGATCATATATGCACTATAAAATGATGTTATTTTATAAACAAACTTTTAATGGGGAAAGTAATGGGTTGAATAAGATGGGAGGAAGAAGGAATTCCTTGGACATTGTTTGATTAAAATTGATCACCGATTTAATTATTTTTCAGTGTAATTGTTAATATTTTACTTATTATTTGATTAATTTAAATTTGATTTTTCATAGGCTCATTATGTGAGGGATAAAAATTCCCTATTCCTTTTCGGTGCCCCTACTTATGCCCAAACATTAAAATATATTACAAAATTAAATTTCAAGCTCTAACTCTAAATTTTAAATTTTAAACCCTACACCCTAAAAAGTACACTCTACCCTATATTCCTAAATTTTAACCATAAACCATAAACCTAAAACTCTAAACCATAAACCTAATTTTAAGCATGAGAGCATAAGTAGGGGCATCGAAAAGGAACAAAAAATTTATATCCTTATGTGAGACGATCTCAATCTAAATCTTTTATTCACGATATCAAAATTCAAACCTTTAATTTTGTTTAATGTTTCATCACAATTCAAACGTTAAATCAACTAACTGTTAAAATTTAATTAATTAACATGTCTTGTCAACAACCATTTAATTTAAAGAAAAACTAACCACCCGTGGCATCTAAGACCTTTAGCTTTGCCCCTTCACTGGACATTATAAAACTATTATTTAGGTATAGAAACCACTAAAAGCAAAATTCTGTTTGCCCACTGCTTTTTCTGAAAACAACTAGCCCACCCACATTGTTGGGTAATTGCTTTTACTATTTTATATGGCGATCAGGACATAACTTGAAGTACCCCACTCCTCATAATATTATTTATTGACACTAATTATAAAACTGACAAAATAACAAAGCCAAAAAAAAATCAAGAAAATGGAGGAATCCTCTTGTGAGCCACATTTTCTCTCATAACCAGTTGACTAAATAATTCATAAAATACAAGACATTAGGCTTTAAACAAATGACCCTTGTATATGATTTCATGGCAAGTTTTCATCAATTATATGAAAAACAAAAAGAGGTGACTCATATACCAAAGATGTCTGTCCGAAAATTATAATATATGACCCAAACACAGACAAATTGTTTATATTTATATTTTTATAATTAGATGCAGACCCAAGTCAGCCTACGAACCCTTTGACCTACTAATGGCAACAGCCAGTCATGTGGCATGAGATTTCCATGCTACCAGACCAGCTTCAATGATTAAAAATACAATACCAAAGATTAATGTTTGCCAGCTTTTCGATAGTTTCATCTTCTTTTAGGGTAAGGGTGGATTTGGGAAAATGTTCTTTAATATAGTCAGATACTTCATTACCAAGCTGAATTGATTCATTTATTTACAAATTATAAGGTTAAGCCTCATCAATATTTGTTGATTATATTTATAGTTTTAGAAAGTTAAAATTTTTACGAACCAATTTGACTCAGTTAAGGAAAAATGGTCGACAGTATATTTAAAACAGATACTACTTATAATCACTTTAGCTTAAAAAAAGTTAAAATTTTTATATATCATGTTATATTGAAATAATAAAATTGTTTATAAAATATTGGATTCTTTTAAAAGTATGAAGGATAAAGAGTATTACTATTATTTGTTAAATTTTAAAATGAAGAATGGAGTAAGGAATAGGAGAGAGAGGTGAGTCATTAAAGACTTAAAAGTAGTCTTTTCCTGGCAGCATAAATACCCAGCCTAATCTTGTCATTGTTGTGCATGTTTTCACAAAATTTGAGCTTAAACACCGCTCCTCTATTTCGAAATATTCATTCAGATTGAACCTTTTCTTCCTACAAGTTTTTTGTTTGTTTCATTTTTATTCTTCTAAACTTGCAGTGGTGGAAAGCAAAAAATAGTTGCTTTTGCATATACCTATAAAACAGGATCCTTTCCTCCACTACTACTAGCTTACTCATATCATCACCATTTTCAGACGCAGCTTCTCTGCAACCTTAAACACTTCCTCTTTTGCTCTCCCCTTTGTGTTCATTTTCTCTTCTACAGGTCGCCGCATATTTGAACATAAAAGGTATGGTGGTCCATGAAAGTATATATGTGAATTTCTCTTTGTTACGTGCTGTTTTATAGGATAAATATTTGTCAACTTTTGCAGGGTTTTAAGATGAAACTCTCTCTGTCTGCCACCAAACTTGTACAACCCCGGGTGAGCTTGGGGCTCAACCTGGAGGCTTTCTTCCGCAGAAAGGACAAGGTGGTGTTCGTAATGGGAGCCACCGGCACCGGCAAGTCCCGTCTTGCAATCGACCTCGCCACCCGTTTCCCTGCAGAAATAGTAAATTCAGACAAAATGCAAGTATACAAAGGCCTTGACATACTAACTAATAAAGTGAGTGAAGAAGAGTGCAGAGGCGTCCCGCACCATTTGCTAGGCATAGTAGACCCCGACTCCAACTTCACATCCATGGATTTCCAACACCGTGCTTCGCTTGCTGTAGAGTCCATACACGCCGAAGGCCGCCTCCCGATCATTGCCGGAGGCTCCAATTCGTATATCGAGGCGTTGGTGAGTGATGACCCTGAATTCCGATTGAGGTGCGAATGCTGCTTCTTATGGGTTGATGTGTCACTGCCCGTCTTACACTCATTTGTGTCCCAACGGGTTGATAAGATGGTGCAAGCAGGCTTGGTGGATGAGGCTGCACAAATGTTTGATCCACTGGCTGATTATTCCCTAGGGATTAGACGTGCCATTGGGGTCCCCGAATTGGACCAATATTTCCGTGGTGGACCAACTGTTGATGCCAAGATTCGAGCTAGGATGCTCCACACGGCCATTTCAAAAATCAAGCAAAATACATGTACTCTAGCTTCACGACAACTGCAAAAAATCCTCCGCCTTTATAACAATTGGAACTGGAGAATGCACCGGATCGATGCCACAGAAGTTTTCCTAAAGCGCGGTGACGAGGCCGACGAGGCATGGGAGCGACTGGTAGCGGGACCAAGCACCATGATCGTGGACCAATTCCTCTGTGAACAGAATCGTGTGCCAACCATTTTAACGTCTGCGGTCCCAATCGCCGCTGCCGTAGCCGCCGCATCCCGTTAAAGGTAGGACCCAAAGAATCTGACACGTGGAAACGGTGTTCCACTTGTCATCATGCCACATGGCAGGCTGGCACCCGATACCTCTCTCTCTATATAATTATTTATATAAATTTGTTTTCAATGATTAGTCGATAGTCATAATTAAAAAATCTAAATGAAAAAAAAGAAAAAAAAAAGAAGAAGAGTTGAACGGGTCGAAGATTGGAGAAGTTAAAGGATGTTAACTGTATACATTTGAAGACCGTAGAAATGGAAGCATTTTAGAAATCCATACAGGCTGCTTTGTTCCGTACTCGGGTGCGGTGCGCCTGCATTAATCGTCATACAGTACACTGTGTTCTGTGGGGTCAGAGCATCTGTTTATTTGAAAAAGTCTAATAAGCCCAGGGATCCCTAGTCCTTTGTGTACGCTACCCTGTGTGGCATTTAGTGTTTTGAGTGTGACATGATCTGTAAGTTTTGTTTTTGATCAAGGATCAGTTACTTTTTTGCTTTCTTACAAATCATAACTCATAAGTATTACTATTATATATAGTATATGAAGAAATATCAAAAGCTGTCCGACTTTTAAGAACCCCACCCCGTGATGGAAGTAATCAAGTACCTTTCATTCTCGATAAGAGTTTTGGAAGCTTGGATATGAAATCTAGGACCCCCTACCAGTAAAAATGAAAAGAAAGATCCCTTAGTTTGATTGAGATAGTAAATGGCTTCGACATTAACGGCATGCGGATATTAGAAAAGGTATAAACTGACAAGGGCAGGGTTATGTGTTTAGTTTACGAGTTTATGATTTGAATTTTATACTGTAAATATGTAAAATAAATTATTATTTTTAGATTTAAGTGTTTAGTTTAGAAGTTTAAGAATTAAATTTTATAGTGTAAATATGCAAGTTTTTGTAAAATAAATTTTATACAGTCTATGTACTACTCCTTCTGTCTCATTAATTTTATCCTTTATTGATTTTTTTTGGGTCAAATTTTTTGAACTTTAACCTATTATTGTATAAAATTTATTATTAAAAAAATATAAAAAAATATATTTTATAAACTTTCAATTAAGTAGTTTTAAAATATATATTTTATAAAATGTAATTGTTTAAAATAATCATGGTCAAAGTTTAAAAATATTGACTTTTAAAAAGTCAATAAGGGACAAAATTAATGGGGCGGAGGGAGTAAAATTTTACCCACGTGTCATATGTACAAATGTTGTCTTTTATTGGAAGAAAATTTCTTTGCCCAAAAAGATTTGAACTTGAGTCTCAAGATAGAAAAGAACAATGCTTAACCGCCTAGCTAAGATTATTAGTTGAATAAATTTTGACAAAATCATTACTTAAGTTAAACTATAGCCGGAAGAAAAGTAAAGAACATGGTTATATCTTTAGTGTGAATCAAACCTAGCTCTTGACATTGAGAAATACAATGCTTTTTTATCAATAGAGATACAATGCTTAGCCATCAAGCCTACCTTTAATTTAATTATATTACTTCATTCAATTTTTATAAGTCACTTATATTGAAACCATTAAATAATTCGTATGAAAAAATTGAAATCGACACTTTTATAACTACTAGAATTACGAGTTAGTCATTTAGATCTTGGATCCGGGTTTAGATATTTTAATATTAATGATTAATTCATAGAAAATTTGTTTATGAGAGAATAATGAAAAAATTTAAAGAAATGAAGTTCATAAGTCTAAAGTGAAAACAAGGGAAGAGTTTGACTCTTTAATAAATAATTTACCCAAGAGATTAAAAATGTACTTTAGACATGAATGCTTTTGGAGGCCCATTTGGTTCAAGAGGGGAACAAAAAAAAACCTTAGCTAATATCTTTTTCTCCCATGCGCAGCCCATTCACAGTCGTTGGATCTAAGTTAGATCTAACGGTCTAGATCTGATGCTGGAAGGGGCTCTCAAGCGTGTGGGAACCACGTGCTCGGTTCCTTGCCTCCACTACCGAAGCCCTCGAGCGATTCCCATAGATCGCCCGGGCAGTAAGTCGATGCCGGCAGCCGCAACTTCCCCGCCCCTTCTCCACTGTCCATTCAACCCGTGGACGCAGAATGACGCCGGTAGCTGCAGCAGTCCTGTACAACCACCATTCGAAAACAACAAAAAAAAAAGGAAGGTCAAAGGGCTGAATCGAATATGGAAAAAATAAGGGAAACCAATCCCGAATTAGAGCAAAATCGAACCAAAAAAATAAAAGGGTAAAGTAGATTAGAAAGAGGATCCGAATCACACCAAACATTGGAAACAATCGACCATAATTTTGGGGATTTTTATTCTAATATTCTTTTGTAAATTAGGCATGTAAATACCTATATAAACCCACCAATTTTCATTGTAATTTTCACTATAAGTATTAAAGGAATACATGGAGCAAGCAAACATTCTTTTTGCTAGGTATCTCTAGTGTTTTTATACATTTATTTATTTTTTCGTTTATTCAAATATATTGAAAGAAAAATGGATGAATTTTTACCTTTTTCTCAAGCTCTAATCGCATTTCAAACTAAGTCGCTGGATTTCAGGAAATTTTTACGAAAGGGGTGAGATCTAAAAGGTTTTTGAGTACTTTAGTTTAAAAAAACGTTTTAAATATTTTTGGGATTCAGATATAGTTTCGAAAAGGAATAATTTTTTTTAATTCCACCGCCGGCGGACCGCCGCCATGTTTATCGTCCCTTGATGAACATGAAGAACACTTGAGAGAAAAGTATGGGATTGGTTTTGATCAATTTTAAAAAAAAACTATTGAAAGATATTTATAAAATTGAGTTTTATATCCATATGTTTTAAAACAAAGTGAGATAATTACACTCATTAAACCCTCTGCATTATTCTTTTCGCTCTGCCACGTTTTCTATTGTTTCAAAATGGTCATTATTTTTGTGAAATTTGGCCTCTGATTTGTACATTTTCTCAATTTGGTCACTGATTTTAAGCTTCATCTTTTAAATCCGAATTAGTTATTATTATTTTAACTAAGCCCTTTTTAAATTCAAATTTTTATTATCATTTTAACTAAACTTCAATATGTACTTTCTCGTGAAATCGGTTCGGTCACCAAGTGTTGACCCGATTAGAGAAGAATGCACTTTTTTTTATAAAAAGACCGTGTTTTATCCCTTTACCTCATCATTTATTTTATTTACCATCTTGTATATGTTTAATTTCTTGTGGTTTAATTGTATTTTTTTGCATTATTTTGTTATTTTATTCAATTCTTGGAAAAACCTTTAATGTCATCTTTTAGTTAGTTTTTTAGGTTATTTTTTTTAAAAAAAAAAGAACTTTAGGAATAGGCTCTTTAGTTTAGATTCTAGATTAGTTTTAGAAATCTTTTAGTTAAAACTCTTGGTATAGTTTAGTTGCCTATTTCACTCCAGAATTAATCTCTTTTAATTGACACTTAACTAAACTTGAACCGTGTAAGTAAAATTCATTTAGGCTCTTTTTACTAGGTTAATATTAATTAACATTGAATAATAAAAGAAAGTCTTAACCCCTAAATTAATTGAATCTATCTCTTTGATGCCATGCTTAATAACGTGACATATAAATTGCAATGCGGTGTCCCACCAAAAGGGGTAAACGAGTTAGCGCAAAAAATGTTGGTGATGATTATAGTTTATTCTACGAATGGTGGGATCGTTAAAATGAATTCATATTCAAAATAGAAAATAAATTAAATTTCACAAGAACTTGCAAATTTCGACATTAAAACAACTTGTAATCGGTTAGGTACTAATTTTTGGGCGTTGTGTGGGTGCTCACCTTTCCTCACGCGTAACCGACTCTTGAACCCATTTTTTGTGTTTTCGCAGACCAATTGTTGTTTTAATAAATTAAATTAGTTTTTATTAAAATGACCCGTTTTTAGGTCATCAAATCACACTTCAAAAAAGATTGCTAGAGACTCTATTGTTTTTTTAAAATCGTCCGAGTCCTTGCTGCGATAAGCATGCTTTTCGGCGGCTAGTGATAGTGTCATATGTTGTTTTACCTTTTCCATTTCACCACTTCTAACTACGAGCTTATGTTTATGATTTTCATGAAGCATAGTAGAGTAGAAGTATACCACTAAGCTTTATAAGCTGAACGTTCAGAATCGTTTTTCCGTTCGTAGGTTAGTAGGTTAGCAGGTTCTTGGAGGAGCACCATCGGAGTAGGATTTCAGCGCATCGTTTAATTAGAGTACAATACTTAGATCTTTGGGCTATGTATTTGTAGAACCTATGTTATTTTTGTAACTCGTGTTTTGGATTTGTTTTGATTCAGTCAAATGTTTAGTGTTTTAAATTAATTGGAGTTCCTTTTGTAAACGTTTCAAACATTTATCTATGATTTAAATTTGGACTTCATGTTTGTAACACCCTAAAATCCGGTCTAGTCAGAATTGGGTTGCGGTGATCAGAAATTTTACATCGATAAAGTCTAAATATTGTATTGACTCTGACCATGTAGTCAATTATATCGATATTGGATTCTAATTGAGCCAATTTATTGAATAATATCGAAACATGTTTAGTGGCTAAATTGTGAAAATTAAAAGTTTGGGGATAAAAGTACAATCTATCGGGAACTAAAGGGCTAACCTTGCGATTAGCCCCTTTTTAATTAAAATTCCCATACGTGGGATAGCCTAGAGAGCTTCCTTCATTGGAAGGAAAGCTTCTCAATTGAAAAGCTAAGTAAATAGCTTAGTTGGAGACTCACTAAAACAAATTAAGCAAACATTTTTCTTCTTCATCTTCATGGTCTTCTACCTCCAAGCATACACCTCCATTGGAGATTGACTTAAGCTTAGGTTTTCTTTGATTTATTGATATCGAATCATTGCCATCAACCAGGTAAGCTATATTCCCCAAACAATTAATGAATTCCATGGATATATCAAGCTTGGTCACAAGTTAGGGATTTGTTAATCCATGGACATCTTGATAGCCAATAGTTATTTTAAGTTTCGATGATAATTTTGATATTGTTATATTGATTACGATATCATGATATTGTTTTTAACATACTCCTATTGATTTTCTAGCTCAAGAAGTGGAGAGAGAGGTTTCGCCATCTCCATCGAAAGCTAGAAAAAAGGGCGTTGTCATCCGAGAGCCGTAAGAGCATCGGATATCAAGGTGAGTGTAGTCGGAGTCTCGAGACTAGACGAGGAGCCTTTCTGAATTCATTATTGTTGATTTCGATCAAATAGCTAACATTTCTTTTAAGAAAGTTGTATCTGATTGTTAAATGGATATATTGGTAAGCATCGGTAAGTTTGGTAATGAACATTAGACATAGTTATTGGCATCACCATCGTGCATTGTTATCGATATAGTTATTGTTATTGAAACATTGTAAATGAACCATCAGACACTGACATTGAAATCATGAAATATTGACATTGAAACATGGCTACTAATAATAACATTGAAGTCATTGGTCATCAGAATTATCATTGAATATTGAATATGGATATTGTCATTGAAACCTTGGATTTGAACGGACTTGGATACAATAGGCATGCCATAGAATTTATGAGCTCAGTGTACTGGTGGGCTGCGGTCCTAAGGCTACAGCCTATATTGATTTGGCGAGGCAGAAGGATGTGTTTTGGTATTGGTCATATTGGCGAGGCAGAGGGACTAGACCATTTATTGATTTGGCGAGGCGTAGGAATTTGCGTATCCACTATCTTGATTCAATCCAAGGGTTAATAATGAATTTGATGTGTTAAACATTACATATTGGAGCATGATATTGATATTGATAAGCATGAGTATATGTATATGGATCACTCATTGATATTTACATTGTATATGACTACCTCACTAGGCAATGTGTGCCTAATGTGTCTCATCTCATGCATTTCACGTTAAGGAATCGACCGTTGCGGAAGATCAGATAAGTCGTAGCAAGACAAGTCACTACAAGCCAATAGTAATTTATTTTGTCCTTATGAACTCGTAGAAAGGTCACAAAGTAGTTGAACTAGTCTTTTGTGTCCATTTTGCTATGCTTATGATGTATAAGGGTTGAAATGATACTAAAGGGCTTGATGTTAAAAGTTGGTAAAATTGGCATATATGGCTCACATAGGTGAAAACCTAGTAAACGTATTCATATGATCTTGAAATTTGGCATGCCATTAGATTATAGCATTAAAATGTTGTGTGTAAAGTTTCATTGCATTTGAACATCGTTTGATAGGTCATTTTGATTAAAAACCAACAAAAATCTGTCATTACAGGTCAGACCGTATCGATACGGGGTAATGGCGTATCGATATAGGTAAGTATAATTGAACCTAAGGAACATGGCATATCGATAAGGTTTGGAGTTGTATCGAAACATTTTGCCACTGGAATTCCTTGTTTCGATACGGGCCTAACCTGTATCGGAACGAGTCAATTGTCAAAGTCAACGAAAGTCAACTTGTATCGAAACATGGCTTACCTGTATCGATACGGGGTATGGGCAAAGTCAACCCAAGTTGATCATCGTACACCCGTATTGAAACGGAATCAAGGTGTTTCGATACATGGATAGTTAAGTTGGTTAAAAGACATAGATTGAAGGTTTACAATATTCACAAATTGGTCACTGAAGTTAGGATGATTCAATAGGATGAGTAAATGAGCTCTGAATAGTATAAAAATTTATATACTTGTTATTATTGTATTGAATTTCATTGTGGTATAATCAATTGCACTGAAGTTCCCCTAAATTATCGAATTTATAGTTTAGTACCTGAATCTTGTAATAGCTATGAATTGGTCCTAAATGATTAGTTACTGTTCATAATGGGTAAATTGGACTAAGATATATATCCGATAATGTTTTATAATTATAACATTGTTCATGAATTGTTTATTAATTGAAAATTTATTGCACTGATCACTGAATCGCTCATCGGGTGCACCTTCTGACTCGGTTCTCGACCAGGCCGGGAATGGGGTGTTACAATGTTATTTTGGAAATAATTCTTCTTGGGCTAAACTAGGTCATACTTTTATGGTTATGAGTTGGGCTTGAGGCCCAAATGTGACATCTGGGTTTAGGGTGTTACATTTAGTGGTATCAAAGCCTAGTGTAACCCCCGTAGCCCGGCCTAGACGGTTGACCCGAACTACGAAGATTACACGGGGAAAACCAAAGTCAACCCGAAAGTCAACCTTGATTAACGACCCTTTTTTTTCTTTTTAAACTTGTCTAGATGCACATTTAACCTAGGCATACTCTTGAGATAAGCATACTCAAAAATCATAGCAATCGGAAAACGATAAGGGACCCAATTGCACAAAATACGAAATTAGGGACCAAATTGTAAATTCTGAAAAAAAGAGGACTTTACCAATTTTTAAGTTACCATTATGAAATTAGTCATGTTTCATGCCTCTCTGCAAAATTTCATCTCAAACGGACATCTCAAACTCAAGCAATTGCACAAACAAGAAACGGGACTAAAACGTAAAGCTTGCAAACCATCAGGTGTTCAGAAACGGGTCTAGGCCGTTCAGGAACACCCCTTGGCAGTAGCCAAAGTGTTCAGAAACGGGCTAGGCCGTTCAGGAACACCCTAGCCAAAACAAGGGCATGTTTCGAAACAGGCAAGGGTGTTTCGAAACACCCTGCCCAGAAACAGCAGTTTGGCCTGTTTTAACACCTTTAAACCCCATCAAACATGCTCCAAACCATTCCACAATAAATCAACAACATGCCAAACATCAAACCTACCAATTTGCATCAAAATCTAGATACAAAACCACCCCTAGATGCACCAACTCATTCAACACATCCAACACTCAATCATGCTTTTCAAACAAGAAGCATAGCATAACAACTCAAGCATAAGAAGATTCAAACGTTGCAAGCTTACACCACATAGTTCAAAATCATAAACCAAACTTGTCCAACATACAAATCCTCTCTAAACAACAATATAAGAGATTCTTCCCCCATTGCCTTTATTATCTATAGCTATTAACCGAGACATACATCTCAAGTGGAGTTCCCCCTTGAATCCCTTGCTTCTCGCTGCTCCAACTTCAAATGTCTGCATTGATGGACAAAAAGGAGCGTAAGCACATAATGCTTAGTGAGGAATGCCCAAAACCAAAACACCATCAATGCAGCGAGTCATAAAACCACTTTTAAAAGCAAACTCGATTCAATAAACCAAAGCAAGTTTGAAAACCCTTTTCAACAACATGCATAACATCATGCATTGCTCAAACATGAAAAACAAACCCTTAGCTTAGAAGAGCTAAGAAAACCCTTTCAAAGCACAACTTACAAAATCAACAATTTAACCAATCCAAGCATAAACATCACATGCAAGGTTAAATTCAAAACTTTGGAAAACACTTCCACTTCACATCATACCTTGCTCATATTTGAATATCATTTTAAAGCAAGAAACCCTTAAAACCACTTACTCATTCAATTTACCATATGCATTAAACAAATGCAACATATGAACCGCATCACCAACCTTTGCATCACATGCCTTAAAAACAAGTCTTCACAAGACTTCAATGCACTAAAGAGATTTCATGCACACATGCACCATTCTCAATAGATAACCAACACTTGTTCAAACTAACAAGTAAGCATGCATTCATAATACATTATACATGTCTCATGCAACCATGCATCATTTCAAGCATCTCATGCTTCATTATATTCAAGGACATTATATTGGCTTCCAAGTGATCAACCAAATCCACTTTTCAACTCAACATCCAATCGGATACGCGGATCACAAGCGTTGTCCCCTACGCTTCATACACCCTACCAATCCAAGGTCCCCAAATGGACTTTTAAACACCATTTGACCTTACCATTCACAAGGTTCCCATGTATGGACTTTTAAACACCATACAACCTTAACTTTCACAAGGTTCCCATGTATGGACTTTTAAACACCATACAACCTTAACTTTCACCAGTTGAAGACTTAGTGTTTGGGGTGCGAGTGACAAGCCTCTAGAATTTAATGTGATTGTGAGAAGGTTTATTGGGGTTGCTTGATTTAGGCTCGAGGTTAGATGTTCCTGAAAGAATCGATAGAGTTGTCTTTTTGAAATTTCTATATGATTTTGTACATTTGTTGATTATTCGATCACAATGGTAGTTTGAGATGTTGGGCTTAATGCTTGAAGCTTTAAAGTTCCGAGGGAACCAAACTTTTGGTAAGAATAGTGACAAATGATGATGCAACGAGACTCAATTTAACTCTTAGGTGGAACATGTAACAAATGATGATGCAACTAGACTCGGTTTAGTCCTAGAATAGACTAACTCTACCTCTGATACCAATAAATGTAACACCATAACCCGGTCTAGGAAATAAATCGGCTTAGAATGTCTTACTAAACAAACATACTAACATTCATAGAAACCTTAGAACAAATTAGCTAAACCAGCCTCCAAAAGTTAGAGTAATTTAAAACCTTTTTAGTATCATTTAGAGATCTAACATCAAATTCCAAACATGTATAATCATGTATTTACACACTATAGATAATACATATTCTTAGTCTTAACTCGATTAATGACTTGCATATCTTAAATCGTTTAAGGACTTATCGATCTAAGATTTAGATCATTCAAACTGACAGTAAAACACCGTTTAATAATTTCTAAACTTTCATTTTGTAAGTAATTATTTAGACATATTACCTGACTTAGCTTAAACTATCGAGAAGCTTAACATGATATCTAAAAAGGTAGCAACCATCTTCGATTTCTAAGATCCAATTATTTTGATACTTAAACCAATCCTAACCAACCACAATAATTCATCAATTTATCACCCATTAAGCTTTTCAAGAAATCATGCTAAAGGTTACCTATGTAACAATAGTATACATGTGACCACCACTAGATGATGTTAATGTTTGAGCACATCTAACATTTGCATTTAAACTAAATGATTAACTTGGTCACTTGTCCATGTTCATAAAACATTAATTAGCAATTTTTAAAAGTCCATAATAGACTCATATACAATATCAAGATTAAGATAAGCTATCTACAAACACTTATATACATACCAAAACATGAACTATGAACTAGAATTCATTCTACCATCAAATCTAGCATATCTTAGTCAAAGAATAGCCATTCTAACATTAATCTAATGAAACTCGTTGGCATGTTAGATGACTAATTAAGGATTGGTAAATTTAAAAATCTAAAAAGTCCCTGTATTTTCTGGAAATGACAAATTAGTCCCTAAAAGTTAAATGTATACAATTGAACCCCCTAATCGAATTTCGATCGTTGTGCCATTTTGCCTAATCACTTTGCTGAACATATAGGACAATAATGTGCATCTAGAGAAGATAAAATAAAAAGGGTCGTTAATCGAGGTTGACTTTAGTTGACTTCAGTTTTCCCCGTGTAATCTTCTTAGTTCGGGTCGGGCATCTAGGCCGGGCTAAGGGGGTTACATTATGAGAATGATTCTATGATGTTGCTTATGCTTCGTATATGTGGTCATTTATGTGTAATTAAGTTGCCAATATGTTAAGATATGTGTTGGGATGGTTTTGGAGGGCATAAAGTGACTTAAACCAGCTTTTTAGAACATTGCAGGCTCATGTGTTTTGAAACACCCTTGCCTATTTTGAAACGGTGGCCTGAAATGGCCTTGGTGTTTCAGAATAGTGAGGCCTATTTCGGAATATTTTGCCTCTGTGAACCATCGTACCGAAACGTGTCTTGAGGGGTCTCGAAACGAACCCGCGTATCAGAACGGTCAGCTGTGTTCCGAAACGGCTGTTCTGATATGGGGCATTCTGTTATGAAATGTTTGACCGTTGAACCTGTTTTTGAATTGCTCTAAGTTTATGTTTCTTACGTTTTGGTCCCTGTTTGCCTTCTATGCAATTGGATGAGTTCTAAATGTCATTTTGAGCTGAGATTTCACTGAGAAGCATGTAATGAACCTAATTAAAGGTTTGTAACTTGAACTTGAGAAAAGTCCTTATAATTTTCTAGATTTACAAAATGGTCCCTAAATCTTAATCGGCTTTAATTAATTGGCGATTGTGTTGATGTTTTATCCGCTGCTTGTGTACGTACACATAGGAACCAAAGTTGCATCTAGACAAGATAAAAAGAAAAAAATAAGGGTCGTTTACTGTGGTAAACTTTCCCGGTTTACTTCATTATTCCCCGTATGATCTGTTCAGTTCGGTCTATCAGCCAGGCCGGGTCGAGGGGGTTACAGTTATGCTTGGGGGAAATTGGGATACCCATTGACTTATTACTATAGTTAAAGTGTTTTAAATTGAATTGAAAGTCTTGGATCTTTGCTTAAAGCTGACCTAATTTCTTAGTTTTGTTTTATTATCATGCCTTAATTATAATAGCACAATGGGACCATGGAGAGAGTTACGTTCGGAAACAATTGCTGCTGCTGGAGAGCAGGGAAATCAGAAAAACGAGGTTCTTCCTAGTGGGAATTTACTTCCTCCACCGCCTCCACTCAGGGGTGAGGAGCAAGGATAGCGTGAACAAGCTGGGCATGTGTTGGGTGATTTGACGCCTCTTGTTCAGGAGATGACTGAAGCATTCCAAGCTGCTGTTGTCGGAGTGCAAGCACAAGCACCTGCTGCTGGGCAATTGGGATTGTCGTTAGAACGTTTGCGTATTTTGGGTGGAATTAAGTATCGTGGTTTGTCGCCCGAGGCATCTGAGGCTTGGATGGCCAGTACGATCCAGATTTTGGATCAAATAGGGTGCAATGATGCACGTAAGCTAGAATGGTCTATTTCGTTGTTACAAGGTGATGCTTACAGTTGGTAGACGACTGTAACTGCGGCTTTGGAGCCCAATGAGGTGGATTGGGAGTTCTTCCAAGCTTCTTTTAAGAAGAAGTATCTAGGAGTTAGATACTTGGATGACAAGAAACGTGAGTTTATGTCCTTGGCTCAGGGTAGCATATTGGTGGTTGAGTATGAAGTTCAGTCTGTCCGTTTGAGCCTGTATGTTCCTAAGTCGGTGCCGAGTGATAGGCATCGTTGTGACCATTTTCGTTATGGATTGGTGCCAGAGGTGAAGACTTTTATGTTGGCCTCTGATTATACAGATTTTGATGTGTTGGTGGCACGAGCCAAGGATATCGAGCAGAGTCTGGGTTTGAATTCTCGTGTGGATGGTTCTGTCTCGGGTAAGAGAGCTTCAGATTTTGGTCCTGGAGGTGGATAGAATAGAAAGCAACGTGATTCGAGGCATCGCATGGATGCGAAGCGAGGCGGAGGAATTCCTGGGCGAGGAGCTTATGGTCAGGGTGCTCAGGATAGATCGACTTTTAATTCTTGTTGGGTATGTGGTTCACGTGAGCATATGAGGCGAGATTGTCCTCAATTGGCTCGTGAGGCGCAGACTCCTACAGCTGTGGCGGCCAATGCCTATTGGAGTTGTGGTTCGGCTGACCATTTGTGACGTTATTGTTCGTTGTTGGCTGGAGGTGGTCAGGTTAGAGCACCAGTGATTGCACCACAGCGAGGCCGTGGGCGTGGTCGTGATAACTTCTATCGTAGGGAGAATGGTCAGAGAGCAGCAACACATGTGGTGGTTGTTCAACCTAGGGTGGTGGTCCTGCGAGGGTGTACGCACATCGCGAGGAACGCAATGACACCGATGTGATTGCAGGTACTTTCACTTTGCAATCCTTGTCATTGCTATCTTTGATTGATTCTGGTTCTACACATTCTTATATCTTGAGTGAACATACACATTTTCTTGATACCTTTGTTGAGATGTTAGATGTGGGAATGTAAGTAACTAGTTCCTTTGGTGAAACTATTGTTACGAGAAGGCTGTATAGGAACGGTGAGCTTGAAATGGGCATGGGGTTTCGAAATAGGGAATGATGTATCGAAACAGGCTCGGTTAAGTTGTCAACGGGAATTTTATGTTTCGATACCTCTTAGAGACCATATCAAAACGGGCTCTTGTTCCGAAACACATGGAGTTGTTCCAAAACAGGGTGTATCGATATAGGGCTAAGTGTATCCATACACGAACCTGTTAAGTTAGTTAATCAGATTCTTTTAAAGTTCTGTTCCTTTCGTTTCAGTCCTTGAATGTAGGTAATGCAATTGAATGAGCCTGGATGATCATTTTGAACTAATATTTGACACAATGGCTTGTAACATTGCTAATTAAAGGATAGTAACTTAAAAATCTTAAGATGCCCTTGTATTTTGCTAAAATTACAAATTGGTCCCTACCACATGTTTGTAATCAATTGAATGCCAAATCGATGTTTGTTTGAGTTGATGTTTCTTCCGCTGCGAGTCTAAACACTTCTTGATTTACTTCAATATTCCTCGCGTGACCCATTCGGTTAAATCATGCGTCTAGGCTGGGTCGAGAGGGTTACATTTGGTGGTATCAGAGCCAGGTTACAAAAGAGTGGGATATTGGTAAGTTGATAGGACATAATTGCAAATTGTACGATTATGTTGCTTTGAAGGGTGATTGTTATAGACATGTTGATGTAGATTGAATATTGTTGATGCTATGCACGATGGTTGTGATATATGTGTTAACTGTTATATTCTGTTGATGTGAGTTGTATCTTGTTGATTATTGTGCACGGTGTTTGAGATATGTATGTTGTTCGTCTTATGCTATGCTTGAGGGAAATTGGGATATCCATTGCCTTATTGCGATAGTTGAAATGTTTTAAATTGAATTGGAAGTCTTGGATCCTTGCTTGAAGCTGACCTGATTATTTTGTTTTATTTTATTATCATGCCTTAGTTGGAATAGCACAATGGGACCGAGGAGAGAGTTGCGATCTAGTACGATTGTTGTTGGCGTAGGGCAGGGAAATCAGGAGAACGAGGTACCTCATGGTGGGAATCTACCTCCTCCACTGCCTCTACCCGAGGGTGAGGAGCAAGGACAACATGAGCAAGTTGGGTCTGTGTTGGGTGATTTGATGCCTTTAGTTTAGGCGATGACTGGAGCATTCCAGGCTGCTGTTGTTGGAGTGCAGGTGCAAACACAAGCTGCTGGGAAGACGAGGTTTCCGTTTGTATTTTTGCGAAGTTTGGGCAGTGTTGAGTATCGTTTCTCGTCTCCCGAGGCATCCGAGGCTTGGATGTGTTGTTTCATTGTTACAAGGCGATGCTTACAGTTGGTGGACGACTGTAACTGCGACTTTGGAGTCTAATGATGTGAACTGGGAGTTCTTCTAACCTGTCTTTAAGAAGATGTATCTAGGAGTTAGATACTTGGATGATAATAAACGTGAGTTCATGTCTTTGGTTTAGGGTAACATGACTGTGGCTGAGTATGAGGTTCAATTTGTATGTTTGAGCCAATATGCCCCTGAGTTGGTGCCAAGTGATAGGCATCGTTGCGACCGCTTCCGATATAGTTTGATGCAGGAAGTGAAGACTTTCATGTTGTCCTCTGATTACACAGATTTTGATGTGTTGGTTACGCGAGCTAAGGATATTGAGCAGAGTTTGGGTTTATCTTCTCGTGTGGGTGGTTTCAACTCGGGTAAGAGAGCTGTGGATTCGACTCTGGCGGTGGACAATTTAAGATGCATCGTGATCATAGGTACCGACCTGAGCAGAGGCGGGGTGTTGTTGGGCGTGGTGCGCCAGTTCAAGGTAATAGCGTGAGGTCCGAGCAAAATGCTTGTTGGGCTTGCGGATCGTGTGAGCATTTAAGGAGGGACTATCCTAGTTTGGCTAGAGAGGGGTAGGCTTCTACGGTTGTGGCGGCTAACTCTTGTTGGAGATGTGGATCAGCTGATCATGTGAAATGTGATTGTCTGTTGTTGGTTGGAGGTGGTCAGGTTAAAGCACATGTTTTTGCACCACAATGAGGCCGTGGGCACGACCGTCGTAATTCCAGCGTTGGGAGGATGGTCAGAGGGCTATAGCACATATAGTGGAAGTTCAACCTGAGGGTGGTGGTTCTGCGAGGGTGTACGCACATCGTGAGGGACGCAATGATACTGATGTGATTGCTGGTACATTCACATTGCAATCTTTGTCCTTGTTATCTTTGATTGATTCTGGTTCTACGCATTCATATATCTTGATTGAGTATGCACATTTGCTTGATATCCCTATTGAGGTAATAGATGTGAGATTTCGGGTGTACTTCTGGAAGAGTTGCATGGGTTGCCGCCGAATAGAGAGGTTGAGTTTGTATTTGAGTTGTATGAGAATACAACTCCAGTGTCTATTGCTCCCTATTGAATGGCTCCGAAAGAGTTGAAGGAGTTGAAGATGCAACTTCAGAAGTTACTTGATCGAGGGTTCATTAGGCCTAGTGTTTCACCTTGAGGTTCACCGGTTTTGTTTGTGAAGAATAAAGATGGCACGATGCGAATGTCTATAGATTATCAGTAATTGAACAAGTTAGCGATTAAGAATAAGTATCCTTTTCCAAGGATTGATGATTTGTTTGATCAGTTTCGAGGTGCTTCAGTGTTTTCTAAGATCGATTTGAGATCTGTGTATTATTAGTTGAAGGTAAAGGATGTAGTTGTGCCTAAGACTGCTTTTCGTACGAGGAACGAGCATTATGAGTTTTTTTGTGATGCCGTTCGGTTTAACGAATGCACCTGCCGCATTCATGTACATGATGAATCATGTGTTTAATGAATTCTTGGATCAGTTTGTGGTTGTGTTTATTGATGATATTCTCGTGTACTCTCGTATCGAGGAGTACCATGATAAGCACTTGCGGATTGTGTTGCAAGTTTTTTTGGAAAATCAACTTTATGCTAAGTTGAGTAAGTGGGAGTTTTGGCTTAAAAAAGTTGTCTTTCTTGGACATGTGGTGTCAGCTGAGGGTATCCGAGTTGATCCACATAAGATCGAGGCAGTGATGAGTTGGAAGACGCCTGAGTCTGTGATAGAAGTCCGTAGTTTCCTTGGGTTGGCAGGTTATTATCGTAGGTTTGTGGATGTTTTTTCAAAGATTGCCGCTTCGTTAACCAAGTTGTTGCAAAAGAATGTTCGCTTTGAGTGGACGGAAGATATACAACGAGCTTTTGAGAAGTTGAAGGAAGCTTTGACGTAAGCTCCCATCTTGATTTAACCTGAGTTGGGTAAGGAGTTTATGGTTTATAGCGATGCATCGTATGTTGGTTTGGGTTGTGTGTTGATGCAAAGTGGGAAGGTTGTGGCGTATGCATCTAGAAAATCGAAGGTGCACGAGCGCAACTATCCTACTCAAGATCTTGAGCTTGCCACGGTTGTGTTTGAATTGAAAATTTGGAGCCATTACCTTTATGGTGAGAAGTGTGTTTTTATACGGATCATAAGAGTTTGGAGTATTTGATGACGAAAAACGACTTGAATCTCAGGCAACATAGATGGTTGAAGTTGCTTAAGGATTATGACTTGACGATTGAGTATCATTGTAACCCCCTCGACCTAGTCTGGCCGATAGACCGAATCGAACGGATCACACGGAGAATATTGAAGAAGACCAGGAAAGTTTACCTCAATCAAAGTCCCTTATTTTTCTCTTTTTATCTTGTCTAGATGCAACATAGGTTCCTATGTGTACGCACACAAGCAGCGGATGAAACATCATTACAATCGACAATTAATTAAAGTGGATTAAGATTTAGGGATCATTTTGTAAATTTCATAAATTATAAAAACTTTTGCCAAATTCAAGTTACCAACCTTTAATTAGGTTCATTACATGCTTTCTGGTGAAATCTCAGCTCAAAATGACATTTAGAACTCATCCGATTGCATGCAAGGCAAATAGGGACCAAAACGTAAGAAACATAAACTCAAAGCAATTAAAAAAAATGGTTCAACGGTCAAACGTTTCGGAACAGAATGCCACGTACCAGAACAGCCGTTTCGGAACACAGCTTACCGTTTCGATACAAGGGTTCGTTTCGAAACCCCTCAAGACACGTTTTGGTACGATGGTTCACAGAGGCAAAATGTTTCGAAACAAGCCTCATAGTTCCGAAACACCAAGACCATTTCAGGCCACCGTTTCGAAACAGACAAGGGTGTTTCAAAACACCTGGGCTTGCAATGTTCTAAAAAGCTAGTTTAAATCACTTTAAGCCCTCTGAAACAATCCCGACACAAGTCCTAACATATTGGCAACTCAATTATGCATCAGTGACCACATATACGAAGCATAAGCAACATCATAGCATTATTCTCATAATCTACGGAACTAAAGGAATGCTTCCTACAAGTTAAAAGCACCAAAAGGCTAAAATCCATATGCAAGCACAAAACCAAACTCAAAGGCCATTTACAAGTCCAAGTGTGCATCTCAAACTAGCACAAAACCGGGAAATTACCAAACAAACCACACACATAACATTAGACTCCCCCATTGCTTTTATTACACTAGTCCAAAACCAAAGCTTGCCTTCAATCAAAGTCTTCCACCGATCCCCTTGCATGTGCAGCCTCCAAAGCTTAAATCGACTGCATTGATGAACAAAGAGAGCATAATGTCACGCCCCGCCAAAGTGCACCGATGCCAAATGAAGAGCTTTGGGCGTGCACAATGCACCCATGGGCGTTTTAAGGCAAAGCATGAGCCAAGGAAGGTCATAGAACGCTCCAGAGAGACCTACAACTCTCTTGCAACGTTTCCACAAGGTTCTAGGAGGTTCCAGGATGCTCCACAACCATCTAGGATCGCCCGGAAGGACCTAGAAGGCTCGTGAAGTTCAGGGAAGCATCAGAACAACTTCGGAAGGCTCGGGACAAGTCTAGACACCTTTGGAACATTCTATAAGCCTATAGAAAAGTGTAGATCTATAAGAGTAATCTAGAATACTTTAGGTCCTTAGAGATATATGTAGAAGCCTATATATATCTTTAGAATAGTTTAGATCCCCTAGATATTTTAGGAGCCAAAATTGTAGCCGTTGGATCAAAATGATCCTAACCGTCCGTTGAGGAGGTGACCGCCTATAAATAGGGCCACCCCTCTCATTTGTAAATCATCCCACAAAACTCATAAGTTGTATACTCTCTTGTATGATTTCTCCCAAGCTTCATAAAGCTTCTCTTTCTTAAGTTCTCACTTGTTTTGCCATAGAGTTGCGCGAGTAAGGCTTACTAGCATTGTGTCGGGAGTGCTAGTGCCGCATAGATTGAGTTCGAGAGAATAAGTTCGTGACAGTTGATATCAGAGACAGGTTCGATTCGCTCGGGACATGGCTAAATCGAGCAAGAGCAAAGTGGTAAGCTCATATGACACGAAGGTCATGAATGAGCAACGGGGGCGCGAGGAGATGGTCGACCCTGCGATGACAAGGCCAAGAGCCAAGCCAAGTGACACGATCTCTAGCTTGGAGACCCGTCTAACCTACATCAAGGAGAACGTGGTGGGTGTGAGCACCCAGGTGGATGACCTTACCCAACGAGTGGAAGTCTTTGAGGCGGAGGATGCCGAGATCCACATAGCCGTGAGGGCCATGAGTCTCAAGCTAGAGGAGACCCTGCGCGCGGAGATTGGGCATATCCGCGATCTTCTCTTGGGAGAGCTCTCAAAGGTACGTGATTCTTGAAAACAAGAACTTGACTGTATACGTGCCATGCTTGAGGAACTACAAGGCGACCTTGTGTTGTGCAAGCACGCCATGGCCGCGGGGCCAAGCACCTCATACGAGACCAGGAGGGTCGAGGTGCCCAAACCTAAGACATTTTTGGGGTCACGCGACGCTAAGGAAGTAGATAACTTCCTATATGGCTTAGAGCAATACCTTGCCGCGATGGATATTGTGGATGAGGCATCCAAGGTTCAAACTGCCTCACTTTACCTCACCGACACCGCATGTTATGGTGGAGGAGAAGGCGTCTAGACATCAAGAGAGGTACGCGTACCATCTCTACCTTCAGTGATTTTAAGAAGGAGCTCAAAAGGCAATTCTATCCGGAGAATGCCGAAGACGAGGCAAGAGCACGCCTTCGTCGACTCAAGCAAACGGGGAGCATCCAAGACTATGTCAAGGAGTTCACAAGCTTGGTGCTTGAGATCCCCAACCTCTCCGACAAAGACTCACTCTTTAACTTTGTCGATGGACTCCAAACGTGGGCCAAGACCGAGTTAAGGCGTCGTGGGGTGCAAAACCTTGCTGATGCCATCGTCGCGGCCGAGAGTCTTATTGATTATTCAAGTCACAATGAGACCACCCCAGGCCAAAGGATGACAAGGATGGCCATACCAATGGTGGGGGAGAGAGGAGCCATCACAAGGAGGGCCATCAGGAAGGCCACTCGCCTAGGCACCGAGACTCGTCCCCTTGGAAGGGCAAGTACAAGGGTAAGTCCAAGGAGTTCCAAGGAAGGAGGAAGTCACCGCCAAGCAATTGCTTCATTTGCGATGGCAACCATTGGACTCGTGAATGCCCACAACGAAAAGCCCTTAGTTCGCTTCTAGCTAGGCATCAAAAGGGAAATGATGCCGACGAAGGTAGTGATGCCGAGGATGGGCAAGGTGCACAGATGGGATCCATGCAGATGATTTCAGCACTTCGATCGGTTGAGGACACCGATAGGAACGAGGGAAGTTCCAACCATAAGGGACATGGAACCGAGGGACTTAAGCTAGGGTTGATGCTCGACGTGGAGCAAGAAGATGACCAACCATCTCCAAAGGACGAAGGTAAGACCGAGTCACCGACCAAGCTTGCACGGGGAAAGCAAGGCGGCGTCAACAAGGGTAAGCCCACGAGAGGGAATCGTTGCAACATGAGGGCTAAGTCCGCGCCAAAGGCTAGCACAAGGGTAAAGTGCTACCTATGTGAAGGACCTCATGTGATGAGGCCATGTCCCATACGAAAGCGACTTGTTGCCTTCATCAAAGGAGTTGATGACAAGGCACAACTTGATACGATAGCACAGGATCGAGTTGTTAAGCCGAGGGTAAAGGCGAAGCAAGCTAGGAGCCGAAGGAGGCACACCAGCAACATCCAAGTAGCTCAACCGAGACACGATAAGGGCGTCGCGAGATCAGGTGGGGGAGAATGTCACGCCCCACCAAAGTGCACCGAGGCCAACCGAGGCCAAATGAAGAGCTTTGGGCGTGCACAATGCACCCATGGGTGTTTTAAGGCAAAGCATGAGCCAAGAAAGGTCCTAGAACGCCCTAGAGAGACCTACAACTCTCTTGCAACGTTTCCACAAGGTTCTAGGAGGTTCCAGGACGCTCCACAATCATCTAGGCTCGCCCAGAAGCACCTAGAAGGCTCGGGAAGTTCGGGGAAGCATCAGGACAACTCCGGAAGGCTCGGGACAAGTTTAGACATCTCTGGAACATTCTAGAAGCCTATAGAAAAGTGTAGATCTATAAGAGTAATCTAGAATACTTTAGGTCCTTAGAGATATATGTAGAAGCCTATAGATATCTCTAGAATAGTTTAGATCCCCTAGATATTTTAGGAGGCAAAATTGTAGCCGTTGGATCAAAATGATCCTAACCGTCCGTTGAGGAGGTGTGCGCCTATAAATAGGGCCACCCCTCTCATTTGTAAATCATCTCACAAAACTCATAAGTTGTATACTCTCTTGTAAGCTTTCTCCCAAGCTTAATAAAGCTTCTCTTTCTTAAGTTCTCACTTGTTTTTCCACAGCGTTGCGCGAGTAAGGCTTACTAGCATTGTATCGGGAGTGCTAGTGCCACACAGATTAGGTTCGAGAGAATAAGTTCGTGACAATAAGCATACAAACTTAGTGAGGATTTCTCAAACCAAAACATCATCAATGCACAAAACCGTTTTCAGTCTTTTTAAAACCATCAAGCTTCCTTTCACAAAACATGCACTTTATCCTCAAAACCATTGTAATAAACATCATGTGACATGATACACATAAATCCAACAATTTAATCATTGCTACTCATAAACAAGCCTTCAAACCATAATCACCTTTATGCTAAGCTTAAACCAAAACATGCATCTTTCAAATTATGCATTGACAACATTTTTCACAATGTTTCATTTCATTATATTGGCTCACAAGTGATAAACATCAATCTCAAAAACATATATTGGATACACAGATTACCAAGGGTTGTCCCGCACCCTTCATACACTCTACCGGGATTTCAAGGTTCACACACGAGAGCGGCCCTCCATCGTTGTGACACCCGTGGTGGAGTATTCGGTACAATCACAACCCCTCAACACCACTCATCGGTAGATGTATAATGCACAAACGAGAGACGAGACACACACACAAGGTTCGCACCGGGGAGCTTCTCTCAACCGTTGCAACCTTAAACAATCCTCAATCGTTAGGGTACTTGGATGGAGTATTCGGTACAATCACAACCCCTCAACATCCAATGGGACTTGTTTATAGTGCACTCAATCCTATAGCTGGCTAACTATATCCGATTTCACTTATAAAACATTTTGTTCAACATAACTTGCCAATATAGCCCATATCTCATGCATAACTCACTGTTTTTATAAAGCATTCATGATAAGCCATCAACAAGCATTATACCATGCTTAAAACCTCATGCATCAACACATGCATACAAGGACCACTTACGTAGTGCATCCTTAAACCACATGGCATCATCATACACAATTTATATTCTCAAGACATGCTTTAAAACTGTAGGTAAATGCATTTCAAATCAAGTGCAACCAAAGGCTCATAACTAGCACAACCGAGGGAGAAATTTCAATTTACTTACTTTCAAACTTAATAAAGCGTTTCAAGCTCTTATTAAGTTCCAAAAACCTTTTCTAAAACGTTTCCACGTTGGAAAACCAAATTCCACTCACCGACTCGTGAAACCACGCTTGCCGACGCGACTACCGATCGTCCAGAGCCTCCAAAACCACATCGTTTTCTTTCGGACTACTATCCCATGTTTTCAACACATCAAAACAGAGGTTCAATACATTAAAATGCATCCATAACTCCAACACACACAAGAAATCCCGCAGCCCTGCTCTAAAGCACCAAAACACCCATCCGTAACAACCGAAAACTCAATCGATTGACCTCAAACCTCAGATCGGCCATTACCCAACTCATCCAACATATTCTAAGCATTAATCAACATCCAAAAACAACCTAAAACCAATCTTATACCTCCAGCAACACGAATTCCTCAAGAACACCTCAAAACTTACCCACAAACACCTCAAAAACTAAGGATCTCAAGGATTTCGGGATCTATATGATTAAGACCACACTTCAACACCAAAAACCATTCAAAACTCATTTGGAAACAATCTCAAACCAATCAAATCAATCAAAGTCCGAAAATCACATTTTAAACCAATTTTTTATCAAGATTTCAAGAGTTTATCAATCTAAACACTAAACCTCAATCAAAATTAGTATTAAAGAGTCAAATATCTTTAGAATTTCATTAAAGAACTTAGATTAGAGGGATAGCACAAAAATTACCTCCAATCCTTTCTTCTCCTTTAATTTGGCAAGATTTGCTTGAAGAAACTTGAAGGAAAATTGAAGAAATCAATGGAGAAAAGATAGAAATTAAGAGAGGGTTTGAGGGAAAATAATTTTTGGAAAAATGAGAGAAAATGGAGAGTGTTTGGCTGAAGTGAAAGCGAGAAATGAAAATGATCATGAAAACTTTTTAACTGATTAACTAACATTTTAATTAAACCAAATTAAAAGCCTTTTTAATTTTTAATAACATTCAAAACACATGCCAAATTAGGAAAAGGAATAATTTCCATGTAGCTCCCTAAAGATCCTAAGATCTTGACTCTTCTTGAAAAAACATTTTTTCCAACTTTTAAATCCTTACATTTTGGTCACTACCCAAAATGTACACTTTAAAAAACCCGTTTTGCAAAATTGATTTGGCTAACCTCTTAAATATAATTTTAAAGGATTTTAGGAATTTTTATCATATTTTTATCCTATCCCGAACCTCGATCTCCCTAAACCACCTTTTAACGGTTCGAACAACCAACACCGATTTCACCGGCCCAACCCGACTCGCCAAAACGTCTAAGCCCAAAACTGGGACGTTACAACTCTCCCCCACTTAGGAAATTTTGTCATCGAAATTTTACCTGAAAGAAAAAGGTGCAGAAATTTCCTCAGCATTCCGCCTTGCTTTCCCACGTGGCCTCCCCAACTCCTCGGTGTCGCCACAACACCTTCACAAGCTCAATCGTCTTGCCACAGAGAATCTTACTACTCGTATCCAGAATTCTCACCGGTTCCTCATCATAGGAAAAATCCGGATTCAACTCATTTTCCTCAACTAGAATCACATGCGAAGGATCCGATCTATAGCTCTAGAACTTAGATACATGAAACACATCATGAATCTTTTCCAACTCAGGAGGCAACCTCAACCGATAAGCCACAGGACCAACTCACTCCACAACCTCATAAGGTGCAATAAACCTCGGACTAAGCTTTCCCTTACGTCCGAACCTCATTACCTTCTTCCAAGGCGATACCTTAAGGAACACACGATCTCCAACCGCGAACTCAACCTCTTTACGCTTTAAATCCGCGTAATACTTCTGACGATCCGATGGAGCCATCAATCGCTCACATATGGACTTCACCTTCTCTGTTGTTCCCTTGAGCATATCAGGAAAGGAAAGCAACTTTTGCCCCGCCTCAGCCCAACAAAGAGGCGTTCTACACTTTCTCCCATACAAGGCCTCATACGGTTCATTTTGTATACTTGCCTGAAAGCTGTTATTATAAGAAAACTCAACCAACGGCAGGTGATTTTCCAAAGAACCTTGGAAATCAATCACACAGCACCACAACATATCCTCCAACACCTGGATAACTCGCTCCGGCTGCCCATCCGACTGAGAATGATATGAAGTGCTAAAATTTAATCGTGTACCCAACGCCTGATGTAAACATTACCAAAACCTTCCTGTAAACCTCAGAACTCTATTTGACACTATAGACTTGGGCACACCGTGCAAACGCACAATCTCAGCAATATACAACTCATCTAACTTATCCAATGTGTACGTAGTATGCACAACTAAGAAATATGAACACTTCGTAAGGCGATATACAATCACCCACACCGAGTTCTTCTTCGATGGTGTCAAAGGAAACCCGAATATGAAATCCATCATAATCCTCTCCCATTTCCACTCTGGTATCCTCAAAGGTTATAACAAACCGGAAGGAAACTGATGTTCAGCCTTCACTCGTTGGCAAACCGTACACTTGCTTACAAAATCTGCCACACCCTTTTTCAATCCCACCCAATAGTACTCATCCTTCAAGCCATGGTACATTTTAGTACTACTAGGGTGCATAGCAAAAGGACTGCTATGAGCCTCAGTCAAAATAGTGCGCCTCAACTCAACATCTTCCGACACCACTATTCAACTTTTGAAATATAGAACCCCATCATTATTAAAGCAGAAATCCGTAGCCTTACCCTCAGCTATGTCCTGAACATGAGGTACCAATGAATCATACAGCAACTGCTTCTCCTTAATCAACTGAATCAAAGAAGGTTTCACCTATAACTCAGCTATCAAGCCACCATCACGCGATATACTCAAACGAGCAAACATAACTCTCAGCTCAATATCCACCTTTCTACTCAAAGCATCGGCCACAACATTGGCATTTCCAGGATGATACTAAATGGCCAGATCGTAATCCTTAAGCAACTCCAACCATCTTCGTTGCCTAAGATTCAACTCCTTCTGAGAGATAAGTTACTTCTAACTCTTATGGTTGGTGTAAACCACACACCTTTAACCATAAAGGTAATGTCTCCAAATCTTCAAAGCAAAAACCACCGTCGCGAGCTCAAGATCATGCGTAGGGTAGTTGCGCTCATGCACCTTCAACTGTCTAGACGCATAAGCCACAACCTTCCCACCTTGCATCAACACGCAACCCAAACTAACGTATGATGCGTCACTTTAAACTACAAACTCATTATCCAATTCTGGTTGAATTAAAACAAGAGCCTGCGTCAAAGCTTCCTTCAACTTATCGAAAGCTTGCTACCTAACATCTGTCCACTCAAAACGAACATTCTTTTGCAACAACTTGGTCAAAGGAGCAGCAATCTTAGAAAAACCTTCGACAAACCTTCTCTAGTAACCAGCCAACCCAAGGAAACTACGCACTTCCGTCATTGACTTAGGCGTCTTCCAACTCATCACTGCCTCAACCTTGTGTGGATCAACCCAAATACGTTCGGCTGACACCACATGTCCAAGAAAAACCACTTCCTTGAAAACTCACACTTGCGTAGCTTAGCTTAAAGCTGACTCTCCAACAACACTTGCAACACAATTCTCAAGTGCCTATCATGATCCTCCTCGGTACGTGAGTACACAAGAATATCATCGATAAACACAACCACAAACTGACCCAAAAACTCATGGAACACCCTATTCATCATGTCCATAAATGCGGCTGATTTGTCAACCCAAACGACATCACCAAAAACTCATAATGGTCGTACCTCGTCCGAAAAGTTTTCTTAGGTACATCCACATCCTTAACCTTAAGCTGATAGTACCCAAACCTCAAGTCTATCTTTGAAAACACCGAAGCACCATGAAACCGATCGAACAAATCATTGAACCTCGGCAAAGGGTACTTGTTCTTAATCGTCAACTTGTTCAGTTGCCGATAATCAATGCACATATGCATCATATCATCTGTCTTCTTTACAAGCAAGACTGATGCACCCCAAGGTGAAACACCCGACCTTATGAACCCTCGGTCAAGAAACTCCTGAAGCTGTATCTTCAACTCTTTCAACTCCTTAGATGCCATGCTATAAGGAGCAATAGACACCGGGGTCGTATTCTCATACAACTCGATACCAAGCGCAACCTCTAGATTGGGTGGCAATCTAGGCAACTTATCCGAAAAGACACCTGGAAACTCACATACGGTTCATATATCTTGCACCCGTACTTTCTTCGTACCATGATTCACCACACACGTTAAGAAAGCTTCACATCCTAGCTTTAACATCTGACTCGCTTCAAGAGCCAAAATTGTGTTAGACAAGAACCTCACGTTCTCACCTACTGTTACTACCTCGTAATCATCCGCAAGCTTCAAAGTGACTCGCCTAACATAAAAATCTATCACAGGTCGATGCTCATCCACCCAATCCATTTCAAGAATAACATCAAAACAATAAAAAGGTAATTCCATCAGCTCAACTAAAAATACATGGCCCTGAACAGATAATGGACATCTCCTTTACCATTTCTGGTAACAACAATTTCACCAAAGAAAATAGCTACTCACACTCCCACATCAAACAAACATTCGAGTCACAACTTCCAAAGCAACTTACAACAACAGGTGCGATAAGCTATACCCCACCGATCAAACGTGGACAAGCTCACCTAAAAGGGTCATACGATCCGCCTACTTAATAGGTATCAAATGCTACTCAGGCCTCATAGGGTCAGCTGACCCACAGTTCCAACATGAATTAGCTCCAGCCACAGGAGCCTGGACCTCACGAGCCGCACGAGGGCAATCCCTCCTCAAGTGCTCCCGTGTACCACACGTCCATCAAAACTACAACCTCGCCTCAACCCAAGCGATACTCCTAAAAAATTACCATTCGCACACTGGCTACCACTAACTAGAGTTCACAACTCACTTCCCAGCGCTTGAACCTCTCGCACGAGCTATTAAACTCAAGTTCCGCTAAAATACATCGCCAATGTTACCATCACATCGAAAACAATGTTGCAAGTAAATCAACAATTATGGCTTATCAACAGGCACCAATCCATAAAGGTGCCAACACAACGATGTCTCACATCCAATTTCAATTCAGGAGCACATATGCTCAAACTACAGAATCTGTACCCTAACTCAATACAACTCACGATTTCAAACCCCAAACCACCAATTCACATTTCGTGCCATTCAAGTATCCAACCCCATATACCCCTCCTTTTATCTGCTCAAAAGAACTCCCAGAACACAACATCAGGTTCTATGCCCACAACGACAGTTGTCCACCAACTAAACAAATCTCTGTATAACCGGGATACAACCCATCTTTACACTATGAGCATCACTACACTCTATTTATTCCACAATCTTATTCATACAAGTCATCCACTCCCTGGGTACCTCCGGTGCAAACCTTCGAGCTCAACTTCTACTTGACTTGCGTAAGCGCTAGCCGCAGCTCACAAACATCCACCAGCTAGTGCAGTCACATGCACCGCAACATTAACAACTTCACAAGCTCTAAACATCACCTACATACCTGGCACATTAATATCCAACACTTTCCCAATAAACATAGGCTGTACTTACATCGAGGCACATGGAAGCATCTAGCCCCCAAAAAACTTTACACACTCCTATATCCCTTGCCCAAAGGCAACAACAATCATACCATATCGGGTTATTGTGCTATTATTTTTAATGCATGATAACGACTTACAAAACAAACAAAACAAATTGCTCAAGCTAGCTCCAACAAGGATCCAAGACTTTGATTTCACTTAAAACATTCCACTAGGTAATAAGGTAACATGCATCCCAATTCCCCCCCCCCAGCATAGCACAAAGCATACAACATGAATGTCACATCCATCATGCATTACAAGCATCAAGATTCAGCCCAATCATACATCATAACAACTCGTATTCATATTCAATCATCACATAAATCACATCACTATCACATACTTAACCTTAACATGCTCTAACATTCACCGATCAAAGCAAACATCACCAAAATATACATGATTACAATAACGTCACTTACCAACAACTTATCATCATCCCAACCTGGCTCTGATACCACCAAATGTAACCCCCTCGACCCAGTCTGGCCGATAGACCAAAACGAACGGATCACACGTGGAATATTAAAGTAGACCGGGAAAGTTTATCTCCATAAACGACCCTTATTTTTTTATCTTGTCTAGATGCAACTTAGGTTCCTATGTGTACGTACACAAGCAGCGGATGAAACATCATTACAATCGCCAATTAATTAAATCCAATTAAGATTTAGGGACCATTTTGTAAATTTGGTAAATTATAAAAACTTTTGCCAAATTCAAGTTACCAACCTTTAATTAGGTTCATTACATGCTTTTTGATGAAATCTCAGCTTAAAATAACATTTAGAGCTCATCCGATTGCATGCAAGGAAAACATGGACCAAAACGTAAGAAACAGAAACTCAAAGCAATTAAAAAAATAGTTCAACGGTCAAGCATTTCGGAACAAAATGCCCCGTATCGGAACAGCCGTTTCGAAACACAGCAGACCGTTCCGATACGCGAGTTCGATTCGAAACCCCTCAAGACACGTTTTGGTACGATGGTTCACAGAGGTAAAATGTTCCGAAACAGGCCTTACCGTTCTGAAACACCAAGGCCGTTTCAGGCCACCGTTTCAAAACAGGCAAGGGTGTTTCGAAACACCTGGGCCTGCAATGTTCTAAAAAGCTGGTTTAAATCACTTTAAGCCCCCCCGAAACCATCACGACACATGTCCTAACATATTAGCAACTTAGTTACGCATCAGTGACCACATATACGAAGCATAAGCAACATCATAGCATCATTCTTAGAATATACGGAACTAAAGGCATGCTTCCTAGAAGTTAAAAGCACCAAAAGGCTAAAATCCATATGCAAGCACAAAACCAAACTTAAAGGCCATTTACAAGTCCAAATGTGCATCTCAAACTTGTACAAAACCGGGAAATTACAAAACAAACCACACGCATAACATTAGACTCCCCCAATGCCTTTATTACACTAGTCCAAAACCAAAGCTTACCTTCAATCAAAGTATTCCACCGATCCCCTTGCAAGTGTTGCCTCCAAAGCTTAAATCAACTGCATTGATGAACAAAGAGAGCCTAAACATACAAGCTTGGTGAGGATTGCTCAAACCAAAACATCATCAATGCACAAAACCATTTTTCACTCTTTTTAAAACCATCAAGCTTCCTTTGACAAAACATGCACTTTATCCTCAAAACCATTGTAATAAACATCATGTGGCATGATACACATAAATCCAACAATTAAACCATTGCTACTCATAAACAAGCCTTCCAAGCATAATCACCTTTATGCTAAGCTTAAACCAAAACATGCATCTTTCAAATTATGCATTGTCAACATTTTTCACAATGTTTCATTTCATTATATTGGCTCACAAGTGATAAACATCAATCTCAAAAACATAAATCGAATACACGAATTACCAAGGGTTGTCCCACACCCTTCATACACTCTACTGGTATTTCAAGGTTCACACACGAGAGCGACCCTCCATCGTTGTGACACCCGTGGCGGAGTATTCGGTACAATCAAAACCCCTCAACACCACTCATCGGTTGATGTATAATCCACTAACGAGATACGGGATACACACACAAGGTTCGCACCGAAGAGCTTCCCTCAACCGTTTCAACCTTAAACAATCCTCATTTGTTAGGGTACTTGGATGGAGTATTCGGTACAATCACAACCCCTCAACATCCAATAGGACTTGTTTATAGTGCTCTCAATCCTATAGCCGGCTAACTATATCCGATTTCACTTATAAAATATTTTATTCAACATCACTTGCCAATATAACCCATAACTCATGCATAACTCACTGTTTTTATAAAGCATCCATGATAAGCCTTCAACAAGCATTAAACCATACTTAAAACCTCATGCATCAACGCATGCATACAAGGACCACTTACCTAGTGCATTCTTAAACCACATGGTATCATCATACACAATTTATATTCTCAAAACATGCTTTAAAACAGTAGGTAAATGCATTTAAAATCAAGTGCAACCAAAGACTCATAACTAGCACAACCGAGGGAGAAATTTCAATTTACTTACTTCCGAACTTAATAAAGCGTTTCAAGCTCTTATTAACTTTGCAAAACCTTTTCTAAGATGTTTCCACGCTAGAAAACCAAATTCCACTCACCGACTCGCGAAACTACGCTTGTCAACGCGATTACCGATCGTCCGGAGCCTCCAAAACCACCTCATTTTCTTTCGGACTACTATCCCTTATTTTCAACACATCAAAACAGAGGTTCAATGCATTAAAATGCATCCAAAACTCCAACAGACACAAGAAATCCCGCAGCCCTGCTCTAAAGCACCAAAACACCCATCCGAAACAACCAAAAACTCAATCGATTGACCTCAAATCTCAGCCCAGCCATTACCCAACTCATCCAACATATTCTAAGCATTAATCAACATCCAAAAACAACCTAAAACCATCCTTATACCTCCAGCAACTAGAATTCCTCAAGAACACCTAAAAAACTCACCCAAAACACCTAAAAAACTAAAGATCTCAAAGATTTCAGGATCTATATGATTAAGACCCCACTTTAACACCAAAAACCTTTCAAAACTCATTTGGAAACAATATCAAACCAGCCAAATCAATCAAAGTCCGAAAATCACATTTTAAACCAATTTTTCATCAAGATTTCAAGAGTTTACCAATCTAAACACTAACCCTCAATCAAAATCAGTATTAAAGAGTCAAATATCTTTGGAATTTCATTAAAGAACTTATATTAGAGGGATAGCACGAAAATTACCTCCAATACTTGCTTCTCCTCTAATTTGACAAGATTTGCTTAAAGAAACTTGAAGAAAAATGGAAGAAATCAATGGAGAATAGATAGAAATCAAGAGAGGGTTTGAGGTAAAAGAATTTCTGGAAATTGAGAGAAAAAGGAGAGTGTTTGGATGAAGTGAAAGTGAGAAATGAAAATGACCGTGAAAACTTTTTAACCGATTAACTAACTTTTTAATTAAACCAAATTAATAGCTTTTTTAATTTTTAATAACATTCAAAACACATGCCAAATTAGGAAAAATGCATAATTTCCATGTAGCTCCCTAAAGATTCTAAGATCTTGACTCTTCTTGAAAAACATTTTTTCAAACTTGTAAATCTTTACATTTTGGGCACTTCCCAAAATGTACACTTTAGAAAACCCGTTTTTCAAAATTGATTTGGCCAAACTCTTAAATATAATTTTAGAGGATTTTAGGAATTTTTATCATATTTTTATCCTATCCCGAACCTCGATCTCCCTAAACCACCTTTTAACGGTTCGAACAATTGACACCGATTCCACTGGCCCAACCCGACTCGCCAAAATGTCTAAGCCCAAAACCGGGGCGTTACAATCACCCTGGTAAGGCTAATGTTATGGCTAATGCTTTGAGTAGGAAGGTAGCTGTGGAGTTGAGAGCCATGTTTGCTCGATTGAGTGTGTTGCGGGATGATGGATTATAGCTGAGTTGCAAGTGAAACCTTCCTTGGTTTAGTTGATTAAGGAGAAGCAGTTGCATGATGTTTCGTTAGTACCACATGTTCAGGATATAGCAGATGGTAATTCGACGGACTTTTGTTTTAATGATGATGGTGTTTTTTGGTTTAAGATTAGAATAGTTGTGCTGGATGATGTTGGGTTGAGGCGCACTATTCTGACTGAGGCACATAGTAGTCCCTTTGCTATGCATCATGGTAGTACTAAGATGTATCAAGGATTGAAGGATGAGTACTATTGGGTTGGGTTGAAGAAGGATGTTGCTAATTTTGTAAGTAAGTGTATGGTTTGTCAGTGCGTGAAAGCTGAGCATCAGTTTCCTTCCGGGCTGTTGCAACCTTTGAAGATACGATAATGGAAATGGTAGAGGATTACGATGAATTTCGTGTCGGGTTTTCCTTTGACCCCGTCAAAGAAGAACTCTATTTGGGTGGTTGTAGACCATCTTACGAAGTGTGCACATGTCGTAGTTGTGCATACTAAGTATACGTTGGTTAAGTTAGCAGAGTTTGACATTGCAGACGTTGTGAGGTTACATGGTGAACGTAAATCCATAGTTTCGGATAGAGATCCGAGGTTTACATCAAGGTTTTGGGAGTGTTTGCATAGAGCTTTGGGTACACGGCTCAATTTCAGTACCTCGTATCATCCTGAGACAGATGGTCAGTCTGAGCGAGTTATCCAAGTGCTTGAGGATATGTTTGCGGTGTTGTGTTATAGATTTCCAAGGTTCTTGGGATAAACAAATTCCTTTGGTGGAGTTTGCTTATAATAATAGCTATCAAGCATGTAATCCCCTCAGTCTGGTTTAGATGATAGACCGAACCGAATGGGTCACACGGGGAATACTGAAGTAAATCGGGAGGTTTACCTCAATAAACAACCCTAATTTTTTTTCTTTTTATTTTGTCTAGTTTCCCATTATGATCCTAAGTGTTTAACATCGCAGCGAAACATTCATAACTCAATCAGACATCGATTAGGACTCGGTTGCATTTAATTACGATTTTAGGGACCGTTTTGCAAACATGACAAATTACGAGGGATTCTCCCAATTTTAGATTACCATATTTAAATTAATCATATTACACGCATATCTGTCAAATCTCAACTCAAAACAAACATCCAAGCTCACTTAATTGCATCCACAACATCAAGGGACTAAAACATAAAGAAACAGAACTTCAGAATATTCCAACAACTAACTTACCAGGCTGCCATTTCGGTACAAGCTAGACTTGTATCAAAACAGACGTATCGAAACAGGTTCATAGAGATTGGAACACGGGCCCGTATCGAAACACCCTTTGTGGTCTTTTGGAATAGATATTTCTAGTGGCAAAATGTACCGTAACGGACCTCCCCGGTTTCGAAACCCTTAGGCCATTTCAGGTTCACTGTTTCGGTACAAGCTCGAGTGTACCGAAACACCTGGGCCTTTAATCACACTTTTTGCTTGGTTTTCACACTTTAATTCATCTTAAACCACTCCAACATGCTTCCAACATGCATACAAATGTAGGGCGTGTCGGTGTTCCCTTTTTTGTGAGAGCGCAAGTGCACACTCCTGCCAAGTTATAGTATAAAAGATGTCGAATCCCACGAGGATTGGATAGCTTGTCTCGTTTCACAGTTCCTGCACAATAGTAAAATAAAAGCACAAGTGAACGGTTGGTTTGGATAGAAAATAAACGAAAACACAAGTAATAAAGAAGGTAATCATGTTGATAAAGCATACATGGTTATGTTGCCACTTAGTGTGAAATCTGCGTTGTAAAAGGTATGAGTTATTTTGTGCTGCCACGATATGCTTCCTCGGCGGGTAAGGCGGGCGGTAAGCTACGACCCTATCACGCGGCCGCAACGGGTCACTACCACTATAGGAGTGTACTGTCTCGGCAGGTGGAACAGAAAGAAGTCCAGGCAGAAAGTCTGGCAGATACTCCAAGTTCGGCAGGATAATCGACAGTGATTCCTCCTATTTCTAGGTTAGGATGCTCGAGAGCTAATATGACGTAGGCAATACCTAGCAAACTCAGCGTCAACCTAACACATGCTAGTCATCTCGGTTGGTAATCCCTTTTAGCCACTGAAACTTGTGGACTGGTGTGGAACCAAGTTAGTCACGCCTCAGCACGTTGTGACCGTACTTAACCCTTTCATGAGCCTTGCACTTTCGTGCCCGACAAATGTATTCTCTCAAACGACTGGTGTAGAATGATTGAAAGAATGAAGAACAATGTATTAAGTAAACTCGAAATATTTAATTAAAAAATAACTCAAAACCTAAAACAACCGTTTCACACTAGTTTACAACATAACCCTAACCCAAATAGATTTTAGAACATGGCGGCAGCGAAGAACACAAGAAAAGTCTATGTAAAACCTCAGATGATTTGAATTAGGAGTACAATGAGTATTTATAGACTCAAGACTATGTTAAGTCCTTCTTGAAGTAGAAGTCCTCAAAAGTAGCTTTCTATCTTTAATATGGCTTTAAGTTCTGACTTCTTTGCATGGAATATGGACTCTATCTCGTTTGCCTTAGTCCGCAAGTAAGCTTGAGAATTTTGCTTCGGCAGCCCTGGCCGCTACTACAGACGTCAGAAAATCAAATGAACTTCGTCTAGAGATTCAGAAGTTTTAGCTCTACAGATCGCGCTCCGGTTCTTCCAACTTCCAAAGTCAGCTGACGTGGGCAGCAAGGTCGGCGGCAACTCTACTCGGCAGGTACTCAGCATCAACTGTCTTCTGTTGGAGCTGCTTCAGTACAACTTCTAGGTATGCTTCCTCATCCTTGTGCCTTTAGCTCCTCGGTGCCCCCTTTCAGCAGTTTGTACCTACATACAAGAATACACTAAAACAATATCTCTTGTTCACCAAATAAATGATAATTCATAGAAGCAAGACAGAACAATAAAACACTGTAAAAAGCTATGCATGAACCTACTTATGCCTAAAATGTGCTTAAAAACAGTAATAATAAGAGTTGACATGTGCATGAAATATAAGACTTTTGGACACTTTACAACAACATATTTAAAACATCAACCCCCAAGCATTCATGGCACATTCAACATCATAACATGGCTAATTGCATCAAAGATAAACTATAGGCATGCAACCTAGCAAACAAGCCAAGCAAGATACCAAAATGCATAGCAAAACTCAAACAAATATTAAAAGCCATTTACAAGTCTAAAACAACATTAAACACATGCTTAAATAGGGAGTTTACACAAGTCTCCCAAAACACAAAGGATCCCCCATTGCCCTTATTACTTTAGTATAAACCGAAACATACATTCTAAAGCAAAGTCTCTTGGAATGCCCTTGCCTCTTGCTGCCTCCAAACCTCAATTATCTGCATTGATGGACAAAAGTAGAGTGTAAGCACACAAGGCTTACTGAGGAGAGCTCAAAACCAAAACCCCATAAATGCATTAAAACCATTTTCATGTCTGCATTGAAATCACATTTCAATTTGCTTAACATCATTTGAAAACCATCATGCGCTTTTTACAACCATGCATTTTCCTTTAACAAATCAGCATGTTAAACATCATGCAACATATGTTATAAACCCAACATCAAATCTATTGCTAACACTCAACTTAAACCTTCCCATGCATAGTTACCATATGCAAAGCTTAAAGAGTAAAACATGCATTTTCATTTTTATGCATCATAAACCATATCATAACACATCATCAATTATATTGGCTTAAAAGTGATCATCAACATGTTCATTTCTCAAAACCACATCGGATACAGGGATTCTCAAGTGTTGCCCCAACACTTCATACATTCTCACCGACATCTCAAGGTTCACACACGGGAGCTACCATCCACCGTTGTGACACCCGTGGTGGAGTATTCAGTACACCATATAAACCCCTCAACACCACTCATCGGTAGATGTATAACCCCACTAACGAGAGACGGGACACCATACACATTCCTCAATAGTTAGGGTACTTGGATGGAGTATTCGACACACCGTAAAAACCCCTCAACATCCAAAGCGACTTGTTTACAGTGCATTCAATCCTATAGCCGGCTAACTATATCCAATTTCATTTATAAACCAATTTCACAACATCGCTTACCAATATAATTCATATTTAGCATAAACCTCGCTGTTTTCAAAGCATTACCAATAAACCACATTTCCAAGCATCAAACCATGCTTCATAATACAAGTATAAGCATATACTTACAAGGATCACATACCACGTGCACCATTCATCAATATAACATAAAAAATAGTAAATCGCTTACTTCAAATCATGCTTTAAATAGTAGGTAACATGCATTTAAAATCAAGTGCATCAACAAACTCATTATAGCACAATCCGAGGGATAATTTTTTTTTACTTACTTCCAAACTTAGTGAAGTGTTTCAAGCTTACACTAAGTTCCCAAAACCATCTTTAAAGTGTTTCAAAGCTGGAAAACACGTTCTCACTCACCGACTCGCAAAACCAAGATTCGCCGACACGAAATTAAGCGTCCGAAGCCCCTGAAACTTCACCGATTGCTTTCGGTATATTCTCCCATGTTTATACCACACAAGAATACAGGATTAATGCATCATAATGCATTAAAATCACCAGCAACTTAAACATTCTCTCTGCTTCCGAAACTCCTTGTTATTAAACAAAATTAGAGAGCCAAGGACTTGGGAATTTCAATAAAAAACCTTGATTAGAGGAGAGAAAAGAAAGATCACCTCTAACACAAGCTTTGCCCTTGATTTGCAATGATTTTGATGAATTCATTCAAGAAAACTTTAGCTAGTTGTTGTAGAAATCCATGTGCATCATTTAGGAATAAAAAGTAGATGAAATGAGATAAATCTCTTGAGATTTTAGTGATGAAAAGGTAGTTTGGCTATTGGGAAACTTGAGAGAAAAGTAGTTACGTAAGAAAATGTTTAGCCTTTTAAAATCTCTTTTAATAAAACTCTTGTATTAAATCATTTAATTAAATCATTTAAAACAAAAAATCAAGGGAATTGCTGATACCACCTTGGTGTAATAACTCCCTAAGGATTCTATGTTTTGGCTCTCTTCGATTTAGCCATTAAAATAAAACTTTCAATTTTTACATTTTAGTCACCAAACCGAAATGTCGACTTTCCAAAAATCATTTTCCAAATTTGACTTCACTTTCCCTCAATATATATTTAAAGAAGATTTTAGAATTTTTTTCGCATAATTTTATCACCTCTCAAACCAAGTTTTCCCTGAACCGACTCTGAACTGACCCGATCCTCTAATCTAGATTCATCATACCCTAAACTGCCTTTAAAACCTCTAGGCCCAAAATCGAGGCGTTACAACTCTCCCCCACATAGGAAATTTCGTCCTCGAAATTTTACCTGAGTGAAAAGGTGCGGAAACTGCTTCAACATGTTTGCCTTGCTTTCAAACGTGGCCTCCTCAACTCCTCAATGTTTCCACAACACCTTCACAAGTTCAATCGTCTTAGCACGAAGAACTTTGCTACTAGAATCAATAATTCCAATAGGTTCCTCATCATAAGACAAATCCATATTCAACTCAATCTCATCAACATGCATAACATGAGACGGATCCATCTATACCTCACGACATCGAAATATGAAACACGTCATGAATTTTCTCCAACTCAGGAGGCAACCTTAACCGATATACAACAGGACCAACACGCTTCACAATCTCATAAGGTCCAATAAACCTTGGACTAAGCTTACCCTTACGTCCAAACCTCATCACCTTCTTCTAGGGCGATACCTTTAAGAACATGCGATCTCCAATCGCAAACTCAATCTCTTTACGCTTTAAATCAGTGAAAGATTTTTGACAATCCGATGCTGCCTTCAATCGATCAAAAATAAGCTTCACCTTCTCCGTCGTTCCATTAAGCAAATCCGGCAAGGAAACCAAATTTTTCCCTGCTTCCGCCCAACAAAGAGGCGTTCTACACTTTGTACCATACAAGGCTTCGTACGGAGCCATTTGTATACTTGCTTGAAAACTATTATTATAGGAAAACTCCACCAAGGGAATATGTTTCTCCCAAGAACCTTGGAAACCTATAATACAACATCTTAACATATTCTCCAGCACTTAACTCGCTCTGACTGTTCATTCGTCTGAGGTTGATACGAGGTACTGAAATTAAGCCGTGTACCCAAAGCTCTATGCAAGCACCCCCAAAACCTTGCTGTAAACCTGAGATCTCTATCTGGCACTATAGATTTAGGTACACCATGCAAACGCACTATCTCAACGATGTACAATTCTGCCACCTTATCCAACGTATACGTAGTATGCACAACTAAGAAATGCACACACTTTGTAAGGCGATCTACAATCACCCAAATAAAGTTCTTCTTTGATGGGGTCAAAGGTAAACCAGACACAAAATCCATCGTAATCCTCTCCAATTTCATTTCCGGTATTCTCAAAGGCTGCAACAACCCGGAAGGAAATTGATGCTCAGCTTTCACACGCTTGAAAATCATACACTTGCTCAAAAATTCAACAACATCCTTCTTCAATCCAACCCAATAGTACTCATCTTTTAATCCATGATACATCTTAATACTACCATGATGCACAGCAAAAGGACTGCTCTGTGCCTCAGTCAAAATAATGCGCCTCAACTCAACATCCTCTGACACAACTATTCAACTTTTAAAGCACAAGACACCATCATCATTAAAACAAAAATACGTTGCATTACAATTCGCTGTGTCCTGAACATGATGCACTAAAGAATCATCAAGCAACTGCTTCTCCTTAATCAACTGAATCAAGGAAGGTTGCACTTGTAACACAGCTATCAAACCACCATCTCGCGATACACTCAACCGAGCAAACATCACCCTCAACTCTACAACCACCTTCCTATTCAAGGAATCGACCACAACATTGGCCTTTCCAGGATGATACTCAATCGTCAAATCATAATCTTTAAAGCAAACACCACTGCGACAAGTTCTAGGTCATGAGTAGGATAGTTGCGCTCGTGCACCTTCAATTGCCTAGATGCATACGCCAAACCTTCCCACCTTGCATCAACGCACAACCTAGACCAACGTACGATACATCATGTCCATGAATGCAACCGGTGCATTCGTCAAAACAAACGACATCACCAAGAACACGAGAACATCATCAGTAAACACAACCACAACTGATACAAAAACTCATGAAACACACGATTCATCATGTCCATGAATGCAGCCGGTGCATTCGTCAAACCAAACGGTATCTCCAAGAACTCATAATGCTCGTACCTTGTACGAAAAGTTGTCTTAGGCACATCCGCATCCTTTACCTTTAGTTGATAATATCCAAACCTCAAATCAATCTTAGAAAACACTGAAGCACCTCGAAACTGGTCAAACAAATCATCAATCCTTGGAAAAGGATACTTGTTCTTAATCGTCAACTTGTTCAGTTGCCGGTAATCTATACACATACACATCGTGCCATCTTTCTTCTTTACAAACAAGACCGGTGCACCCCAAGGTGAAACACTAGGTCTAATGAACCCTTGATCTAGCAACTCCTTAGGTGCCATCCGATAGGATGCAATAGACACTGGGGTCGTATTTTCATATAACTCAATGCCAAACTCAACCTCTATGATCGGTGGCAAACCAGGCAACTCTTTCGTAAAGATGCCCGGAAACTCACATACCGTTCATATGTCTTGTACTCACACCTCCTTTATTTCAGGATTCATCATATAAGCTAAGAAAGCTTCACAACCCGACTCCATCATACCACTCGCTTCAAGAGCCGAAATTGCATTGGACAAGAATTTTACACTCTCACCCACGATTACCACTTCGTAATCATCAACAAGTTTCAAGGTAACTCCCTTAGCATCAAAATCGACCACAACCTAATGCTCGGTCAACAATCCATCCCAAGGATTACATCAAAACCATAGAAAGGCAACTCCATTAAATCAACTATAAACACATGACCTTGAACAGATAAAGAACATATCCTATACAACTTCCTCGTAACCACAGTTTCACCAAAGGAACTAGTTACTTGTATTCAGACATCTAACACCTCTGAAACAATCGTTCAAGCCACAACTCCCAGAAACATTAGCAATAATAGGTGCAGAAAGCTATTCCCCACCGTCAAAACATGGACAATCTCGCCTCACGTGGTCACATGTTCCACATACCTAAAAGATATCACGTGCTACTCAAGCCTTAACACACTTACCCTATAGTCCTTGTACAACATTACCACAGCCTCGCCTCAACTCAAGCGATGCCTTTTACCACGACTATTCTTCCACTAATTACCACTAAAACCAGACTCCTTAACTCTCTTTCCAGAGCTATATGCTCTCGCACGAGTTAATAAACCCAAGTTCTGCTCAGTGCACCTCGCCCGTGTAACCAATACGTCGAAAAACAAGGTAGCCAATAAAAACAACATATATAGCCTAACATCATGCACCACTTCATAAAAGAATTAATCACATCGATGTCTCACATCCAATTCCAGTCTAGGAGCCTACACTCTCAACTAAACAATTTGTGTCTTAAACTTGGCTACAAAATTACAATTTTAAACCCAAGCCATGAATTCACATTTCTTGTCAAACGAGTATCTAATCCTTATATACTTCTTCTTAAAGACAGCTCGAAAGAACTCCAATGTCACAACATCGGGTTCCACGCCCACAACCACAGTTGTCCACCAACTGTACACATCTCTCCACAACCGAGATACATCTCATCTTCCATCTACATGCATCATTTCACCCCATTTGTTACACAATCCTATCAGTACATGCCATCCACTCCATGGATACCTCAGGTGACAACCCTCGAGCTCAACTTATTCCAAATTATGTAAGCATTCTAACAGCAGCTCACAGTCGTCCAACAGCTAGTTCAGTCACATGAACTCAAACATTAACAGCTTCTCAAGATCTTGGCATCGCCTATATCCCATGCACCATGTCATCCAACACTGGCCCAACCGACACAGGTGGTACTTACATCGGGGCGTCAAACCCCTATGAGACATTACACACTCCTCAACTCCTTTCCCAACAGAAACATCAATCATACCAGATTGCTACTCTCTCCTCGGTTTATTGTGTTATTATAATTAAGGCATGTTAATAAACTAACAAAATCAAACATTCAATCCAGCTTCGAACAAGGATCCAAGACTTCGAATTCAATTTGCAAACACTTTACTATTTTAATAAGGCAATGGGCATCCCAAATTACCCCAAACATAGCATAAGACAAACAACATATGTATCACAAGCATCGTGCATAACAATCAATCACATTCAGCCCACAACCTCATCATTTATATAACATCTCACACATATATCACAATCATCATACATGGCACCAATCTCATTTGAGCATCATCAACATTATTATACAAATCACTATGCAAAGCAAACATCATCATTAATTTAGAATTACATCGTATCAACTTACCAACAACTTACCATCATCCCATTCTTTCGAAACATGCCTCTAATACCACCAAATGTAACCCGCTCAACCCGGTCTGGACGATAGACTGAACCGAATGGGTCACACGAGGAATAGTGAAGTAAACCGAGAGGTTTATCTCAATAAACAACCCTAATTTTTTCTTTTTAGCTTGTCTAGATGCTCATTATGATACTAAGTGTTTAACATCGCATTGAAACATTCATAACTCAATTAGATATCGATTTGGACTCGATTGCATTAAATTACAATTTTAGGGACTGATAAGTGTCCAAAAGTACTATGTTTTCACCCTTTTTACGTGACAATTATTGCTTAATCTACACCCAATTGAGCTGCATTACGGCCTTCCATGCATTAATTACACTATTTTTATCTTTGATCCTTATATTTCGTTTATCTAATGAAAAAGGTGCTATTTTAATGTATGTTTGGTGCTTGCGCAGATTTACTCACTGCTAGGGTAGGTGATGTCGAGCGGGCAATGAAGAAAAGGGAAGATGGTGTAGAACGAGCTCTAAAAAGGTCTAGATCAAGCCAAGCCAAAGATGACGGTTTCTACTGAAGGAAGCTGAAGCATGAAGATAAAGCCTTATGAAGAAGATTTAGTTGACAGACCCCTACCGAGGTAGCAGTTAGCCACCGCCGAGGCAGTGCACAGACTAACTTGCCTAGCGGAGAAAATATGCAAAGTGGTAGCCAACTTGAAGAGCATAAAATGCTGGATTTTTGTACATACTTTGTGTGGTAATCGGAGCACGAGAAGATGATGAAAGTGTAACGCCCCGGTTTTGGGCTTAGAAGTTTTGGGTTTTGGACCGGACCGGTCGGGTTGCGGTTCGAATAAAAAGGTGATTTTTAGGAAAGCCTAGTTCGGGTTGCATTAAAAATATGGAAAAATGTTCTAAAATCCTCTTTTATTATATATAAGAGAAAGGTGAAATCAATTTTGCAAAATGAGGTTTGGAAGAGTGACATTTTGGGTTAGTGACCAAAATGTAATTTTTGAAAACTGTGTGACTGTTTTAAAAAGGATTGAAACTTTGAATCTTTAAGGAGCTATTTACCCAATGGGAGTTTCTCCAGATTTTTTCTAAAATATTAAATGATTTATTAAAGGTTTTTAAATAAAAGAAAAGTGGAGGGAAGATATTTTGCCATTTCCAACTAACTTTTCCATTTTCCATTTTCCTTTTTCTCTCATCTTTTCTCTCAAACCAAACACATTTTTCTCCAGAGATTTTCCTCTGATTTTGTCCCCTAAATATCACATTTCAATTCTCTTTTGATCTCTAATCATCTCTTCAACAAAACCTCACCATTTGCTATTTGGATTTTCAAGATTTTGGTTCCAAAAAGGGAGAAAACTCAAGTTTGGAGGTAAGAACGTCCTTCTCCTCTGAACTTTAGGTTCTTTATTGAAATTCCCAAGTTCTCAATCCTTAATTTGTGTTTTATAAAAGGATTTATTGATTTGTTCTTGATCTTGGCTTTTAAATGCAAGATTTGCTTGATTTTGTTGAAATTTCGTATGATCTGATTGGGCTGTGTTTTGAGGTGTCAAATTGATGTTAAATGAATGTTAAATTGACGAGAAATTGAGGTTTTATCAATGCAATCCCGAATAGGTTGAATTTCCTAAGTTTTGCTTGAGTTTTTGGTTGTTTTTGGAGTGATCTTGGTGATCTGTTATAGCTGGAGGTATAAGGACGTGTTTGTGATCATTTTGGATGTTAATTGATGTTTAAAAATGGTTAGAAGTGATGGATCTTGGCTGGATTAAGTTTCGGAAGTGTTTGGTGGTGATTTCGGTTGTGTTTGGTAGCCGAAATGTTGGATTTGTGATGAGCAGCGAGTTTAGTTGTGTTGCTGGTGTTTTTAGTGCATTATGATGCATTAATCCTCTGATGTTATGTGCTTGAAACAGGGGAGGAAGATCCGTGAGCATTTGAGGTGGTGTGGAAGGTTTCAGATGCTTGGAAGGCTTGTTGGCTAGCCTTGTTTTGTGTATCGGTGAGTGAAGTTGGGTTTTCAGCTTTTAAACCAGGGTTTGAAGGTTTGGGAGCTTAGTTTAAGTCTAAACAACTTTGCTAAGCTCAAGAGTAAGTAAATGGATTTTCGCTCTTGGTTTGTGTTGTGAATTGGCTTTTTAAGCAATTTTGATTGATGGTTGCAATGCATATGATTTGCATGTTTTAAATTCTGTTTGGAAGCATGTTTTAGCATGGTTTAATGCTGGTTTTGAAAGCCATATGTGAAGGATGCTCAAGGTAAGAGATCCTTGGGTTTGTACATGGAAATTGTGGATTTCATGCATGGTGTTGCATGTTGTTTAATGGCTTTGTTTAATGCTTCAAAAACAGTGGATTGATGATGGTAAATGATGGTTTTTGCATTATGTTTATGCTTGTAAATCAATGGATTTATGTGGTAAGATGGTTATATTGGCAAGTGATGTAAGTGGTTCTTGGTTCTTTGATCGGATATAGTTAGCCGGCTATAGGATTGGGTGCACCGTGAATAAAGTCGCCTTGGATGTGGAGTGGTTAAGTGTGAACCGGTAAACTCCATCCAAGTATCCTAACGAGATGGTTAAGGTTATAATGGTGATTGGAATCCCATTCGAGGACCTTGGGTAAGCAAAGGTAATAATGGTGGTTAAAATTCCATTGGTGGACCTTGTGCTTGTTAAGATCACAATGGTGGTGTAAAGTCCATGTGTGGATCTTGTATAGGGTGTCCCGGATCTCGTTAGTGATGTTATACAACTACCAATCGGTGATGCTAAGGTTATATGGTGTTTAAAAGTCCATATATGGGAACCTTGTGCATGTTAAGGTTGTATGGTGTTTAAAAGTCCATACATGGGAACCTTGTGAAAGTTAAGGTTGTATGGTGTTTAAAAGTCCATACATGGGAACCTTGTGAAAGTTAAGGTTGTATGGTGGTTAAAAGTCCATACATGGGAACCTTGTGAAAGTTAAGGTTGTATGGTGTTTAAAAGCCCATACATGGGAACCTTGTGAAAGTTAAGGTTGTATGGTGTTTAAAAGTCCATACATGGGAACCTTGTGAATGGTAAGGTCAAATGGTGTTTAAAAGTCCATTTGGGGACCTTGGATTGGTAGGGTGTATGAAGCGTGGGGACAACGCTTGTGATCCGCGTATCCGATTGGATGTTGAGTTGAAAAGTGGATTTGGTTGATCACTTGGAAGCCAATATAATGTCCTTGAATATAATGAAGCATGAGATGCTTGAATTGATGCATGGTTGCATGAGACATGTATAGTGTATTATGAATGCATGCTTACTTGTTAGTTTGAACAAGTGTTGGTTATCTATTGAGAATGGTGCATGTGTGCATGAAATCTCTTTAGTGCATTGAAGTCTTGTGAAGACTTGTTTTTAAGGCATGTGATGCAAAGGTTGGTGATGCGGTTCATATGTTGCATTTGTTTAATGCATATGGTAAATTGAATGAGTAAGTGGTTTTAAGGGTTTCTTGCTTTAAAATGATATTCAAATATGAGCAAGGTATGATGTGAAGTGGAAGTGTTTTCCAAAGTTTTGAATTTAACCTTGCATGTGATGTTTATGCTTGGATTGGTTAAATTGTTGATTTTCCAAGTTGTGCTTTGAAAGGGTTTTCTTAGCTCTTCTAAGCTAAGGGTTTGTTTTTCATGTTTGAGCAATACATGATGTTATGCATGTTGTTGAAAAGGGTTTTCAAACTTGCTTTGGTTTATTGAATCGAGTTTGCTTTTAAAAGTGGTTTTATGACTCGCTGCATTGATGGTGTTTTGGTTTTGAGCATTCCTCACTAAGCATTATGTGCTTACGCTCCTTTTTGTCCATCAATGCAGACATTTGAAGTTGGAGCAGCGAGAAGCAAGGGATTCAAGGGGGAACTCCACTTGAGATGCATGTCTCGGTTAATAGCTATAGATAATAAAGGCAATGGGGGAAGAATCTCTTATGTTGATGATTCATGAGATTGTGTATGTTGGACATGTATGGTTTATGTTTTTGAATCATGTGGATTAATGTTGTAATGTTTGAATCATCTTGAGCTTAAGTTGCTATGTTATGCTCTTTGTTTAAAAGCATGATTGAGCTTTGAATGTGTTAAATGTGTTGGTGCATCTAGGGGTGGTTTTGTATCTAGATTTTGATGCAAATTGGTAGGTTTGATGTTTGGCATGTTGTTGATTTATTGTGGAATGGTTTGGAGCATGTTTGATGGGGTTTAAAGGTGTTAAAACAGGCCAAACTGCTGTTTCTGGGCAGGGTGTTTCGAAACACCCTTGCCTGTTTCGAAACAGACCCTTGTTTTGGCTAGGGTGTTCCTGAACGGCCTAGCCCGTTTCTGAACACTTTGGCTACTGCCAAGGGGTGTTCCTGAACGGCCTAGACCCGTTTCTGAACACCTGATGGTTTGCAAGCTTTACGTTTTGGTCCTGATTCTTGATTATGCAATTGCTTGAGTTTGAGATGTCCGTTTGAGATGAAATTTTGCAGAGAGGCATGAAACATGACTAATTTCATAATGGTAACTTAAAAATTGGTAAAGTCCTCTTAATTTTCAGAATTTACAATTTGGTCCCTAAATTCGTATTTTGTGCAATTGGTCCCTTATCGTTTTCCGATTGCTGTGATTTTTGAGTATGCTTATCTCAAGAGTATGCCTAGGTTAAATGTGCATCTAGACAATTTTAAAAAGAAAAAAAAGGGTCGTTAATCAAGGTTGACTTTCGGGTTGACTTTGGTTTTCCCCGTGTAATCTTCGTAGTTCGGGTCAACCGTCTAGGCCGGGCTACGGGGGTTACATTTGGTGGTATCAGAGCTAAGTTGCGAATGCTTGGGGAAAACGGTAAATTGTTGTAATCTGTGTTTGATGTATATCCTAATGTGTGGTGGAAAGCTGGTTGAAACACGTGTTTCTGAGCAAATTGATGATGTTTTCAAGCATGCTTTGTGGTTATGAATCTTCATTAAGCTAATGTGGTTTTGTGCTGATGATATGTTGGTGTTGTGAGTTGATTTTTATGCATGATGAAAGTGTAATGGGTATGATATGTTGATGATGTTATGCTGTTGCAAGTGGACGCTGTTCGATGTAAGCATGATCGAAATGTTGTTTGATATGCTTGATGTTGAGATATCCATGGTTGGTTCTTGGTTATGAGTTAAAGTGTTGTATGCTGTAAAAGTTGGAGGTTCTTCAGGTTGTTGTTGGGGCTATGAGCAGTCTGGAAGTGTGAAAAGTTAAGGTGTGGTTAACATCTGAGTGTTCTGGAATTCGTGAACAGTGTGTGGTGGTGTTGAGTTTGGGTGAAGTGGTGGTGAGAGTGTTCAGTGGTGGTTAAGTCTCCTGTGTTGCTTTGTGGGTTGTTTTGGGGAAGTTTGGTTGTGCTCTATCCGCCGGTTGAAATTTCGAGGACGAAATTTCCTAAGGGGGGGAGAGTTGTAACGCCCCGGTTTTGGGCTTAGAAGTTTTGGGTTTTAGACCGGACCGGTCGGGTTGCGGTTCGAATAAAAAGGTGATTTTTAGGAAAGCCTAGTTCGGGTTGCATTAAAAATATGGAAAAATGTTCTAAAATCCTCTTTTATTATATATAAGAGAAAGGTGAAATCAATTTTGCAAAATGAGGTTTGGAAGAGTGACATTTTGGGTTAGTGACCAAAATGTAATTTTTGAAAACTGTGTGACTGTTTTAAAAAGGATTGAAACTTTGAATCTTTAAGGAGCTATTTACCCAATGGGAGTTTCTCCAGATTTTTTCTAAAATATTAAATGATTTATTAAAGGTTTTTAAATAAAAGAAAAGTGGAGGGAAGATATTTTGCCATTTCCAACTAACTTTTCCATTTTCCATTTTCCTTTTTCTCTCATCTTTTCTCTCAAACCAAACACATTTTTCTCCAGAGCTTTTTCTCTGATTTTGTCCCCTAAATATCACATTTCAATTCTCTTTTGATCTCTAATCATCTCTTCAACAAAACCTCACCATTTGCTATTTGGATTTTCAAGATTTTGGTTCCAAAAAGGGAGAAAACTCAAGTTTGGAGGTAAGAACGTCCTTCTCCTCTGAACTTTAGGTTCTTTATTGAAATTCCCAAGTTCTCAATCCTTAATTTGTGTTTTATAAAAGGATTTATTGATTTGTTCTTGATCTTGGCTTTTAAATGCAAGATTTGCTTGATTTTGTTGAAATTTCGTATGATCTGATTGGGCTGTGTTTTGAGGTGTCAAATTGATGTTAAATGAATGTTAAATTGACGAGAAATTGAGGTTTTATCAATGCAATCCCGAATAGGTTGAATTTCCTAAGTTTTGCTTGAGTTTTTGGTTGTTTTTGGAGTGATCTTGGTGATCTGTTATAGCTGGAGGTATAAGGACGTGTTTGTGATCATTTTGGATGTTAATTGATGTTTAAAAATGGTTAGAAGTGATGGATCTTGGCTGGGTTAAGTTTCGGAAGTGTTTGGTGGTGATTTCGGTTGTGTTTGGTAGCCGAAATGTTGGATTTGTGATGAGCAGCGAGTTTAGTTGTGTTGCTGGTGTTTTTAGTGCATTATGATGCATTAATCCTCTGATGTTATGTGCTTGAAACAGGGGAGGAAGATCCGTGAGCATTTGAGGTGGTGTGGAAGGTTTCGGATGCTTGGAAGGCTTGTTGGCTAGCCTTGTTTTGTGTATCGGTGAGTGAAGTTGGGTTTTCAGCTTTTAAACCAGGGTTTGAAGGTTTGGGAGCTTAGTTTAAGTCTAAACAACTTTGCTAAGCTCAAGAGTAAGTAAATGGATTTTCGCTCTTGGTTTGTGTTGTGAATTGGCTTTTTAAGCAATTTTGATTGATGGTTGCAATGCATATGATTTGCATGTTTTAAATTCTGTTTGGAAGCATGTTTTAGCATGGTTTAATGCTGGTTTTGAAAGCCATATGTGAAGGATGCTCAAGGTAAGAGATCCTTGGGTTTGTACATGGAAATTGTGGATTTCATGCATGGTGTTGCATGTTGTTTAATGGCTTTGTTTAATGCTTCAAAAACAGTGGATTGATGATGGTAAATGATGGTTTTTGCATTATGTTTATGCTTGTAAATCAATGGATTTATGTGGTAAGATGGTTATATTGGCAAGTGATGTAAGTGGTTCTTGGTTCTTTGATCGGATATAGTTAGCCGGCTATAGGATTGGGTGCACCGTGAATAAAGTCGCCTTGGATGTGGAGTGGTTAAGTGTGAACCGGTAAACTCCATCCAAGTATCCTAACGAGATGGTTAAGGTTATAATGGTGATTGGAATCCCATTCGAGGACCTTGGGTAAGCAAAGGTAATAATGGTGGTTAAAATTCCATTGGTGGACCTTGTGCTTGTTAAGATCACAATGGTGGTGTAAAGTCCATGTGTGGATCTTGTATAGGGTGTCCCGGATCTCGTTAGTGATGTTATACAACTACCAATCGGTGATGCTAAGGTTATATGGTGTTTAAAAGTCCATATATGGGAACCTTGTGCATGTTAAGGTTGTATGGTGTTTAAAAGTCCATACATGGGAACCTTGTGAAAGTTAAGGTTGTATGGTGTTTAAAAGTCCATACATGGGAACCTTGTGAAAGTTAAGGTTGTATGGTGGTTAAAAGTCCATACATGGGAACCTTGTGAAAGTTAAGGTTGTATGGTGTTTAAAAGCCCATACATGGGAACCTTGTGAAAGTTAAGGTTGTATGGTGTTTAAAAGTCCATACATGGGAACCTTGTGAATGGTAAGGTCAAATGGTGTTTAAAAGTCCATTTGGGGACCTTGGATTGGTAGGGTGTATGAAGCGTGGGGACAACGCTTGTGATCCGCGTATCCGATTGGATGTTGAGTTGAAAAGTGGATTTGGTTGATCACTTGGAAGCCAATATAATGTCCTTGAATATAATGAAGCATGAGATGCTTGAATTGATGCATGGTTGCATGAGACATGTATAATGTATTATGAATGCATGCTTACTTGTTAGTTTGAACAAGTGTTGGTTATCTATTGAGAATGGTGCATGTGTGCATGAAATCTCTTTAGTGCATTGAAGTCTTGTGAAGACTTGTTTTTAAGGCATGTGATGCAAAGGTTGGTGATGCGGTTCATATGTTGCATTTGTTTAATGCATATGGTAAATTGAATGAGTAAGTGGTTTTAAGGGTTTCTTGCTTTAAAATGATATTCAAATATGAGCAAGGTATGATGTGAAGTGGAAGTGTTTTCCAAAGTTTTGAATTTAACCTTGCATGTGATGTTTATGCTTGGATTGGTTAAATTGTTGATTTTGCAAGTTGTGCTTTGAAAGGGTTTTCTTAGCTCTTCTAAGCTAAGGGTTTGTTTTTCATGTTTGAGCAATGCATGATGTTATGCATGTTGTTGAAAAGGGTTTTCAAACTTGCTTTGGTTTATTGAATCGAGTTTGCTTTTAAAAGTGGTTTTATGACTCGATGCATTGATGGTGTTTTGGTTTTGAGCATTCCTCACTAAGCATTATGTGCTTACGCTCCTTTTTGTCCATCAATGCAGACATTTGAAGTTGGAGCAGCGAGAAGCAAGGGATTCAAGGGGGAACTCCACTTGAGATGTATGTCTCGGTTAATAGCTATAGATAATAAAGGCAATGGGGGAAGAATCTCTTATGTTGATGATTCATGAGATTGTGTATGTTGGACATGTATGGTTTATGTTTTTGAATCATGTGGATTAATGTTGTAATGTTTGAATCATCTTGAGCTTAAGTTGCTATGTTATGCTCTTTGTTTAAAAGCATGATTGAGCTTTGAATGTGTTAAATGTATTGGTGCATCTAGGGGTGGTTTTGTATCTAGATTTTGATGCAAATTGGTAGGTTTGATGTTTGGCATGTTGTTGATTTATTGTGGAATGGTTTGGAGCATGTTTGATGGGGTTTAAAGGTGTTAAAACAGGCCAAACTGCTGTTTCTGGGCAGGGTGTTTCGAAACACCCTTGCCTGTTTCGAAATAGGCCCTTGTTTTGGCTAGGGTGTTCCTGAACGGCCTAGCCCGTTTCTGAACACTTTGGCTACTGCCAAGGGGTGTTCCTGAACGGCCTAGACCCGTTTCTGAACACCTGATGGTTTGCAAGCTTTACGTTTTGGTCCTGATTCTTGATTGTGCAATTGCTTGAGTTTGAGATGTCCGTTTGAGATGAAATTTTGCAGAGAGGCATGAAACATGACTAATTTCATAATGGTAACTTAAAAATTGGTAAAGTTCTCTTAATTTTCAGAATTTACAATTTGGTCCCCAAATTCGTATTTTGTGCAATTGGGTCCCTTATCGTTTTCTGATTGCTGTGATTTTTGAGTATGCTTATCTCAAGAGTATGCCTAGGTTAAATGTGCATCTAGACAATTTTAAAAAGAAAAAAAAGGGTCGTTAATCAAGGTTGACTTTCGGGTTGACTTTGGTTTTCCCCGTGTAATCTTCGTAGTTCGGGTCAACCGTCTAGGCCGGGCTACGGGGGTTACAGAAAGCATGGAAGAAAGGGTAAAGATGGAATTCGGCCAATAGGATAAAATGTAATAAATTAAAGAGATTCACCTCTTTAATGAAGACAAGTCCAAATCCAACTTAACTTCCTATCCAAGAAGGACTTTGCCCCAAGCCTACTCCTATATAAAGAAGGTCAAGCCATCGTTTGAGGAGATCTTAGCTTCCTTAGGAATTCGAGAGAGAAATTTTACTTATCATCATGTTCTAAATTCTCTTTAGGGTTAAGGTTGTGTTGTTGAGTAGTTGTGAGAAAACAATTGTACTTTGTTTAAGTTTTTGTTATTCCAATTTAGTTCAAGGTTTTCTTATTCTTGGCATTGATTATATTCTTGCAATCTCATCAGAGAGAGTATTGTGAGGTTATCTTTTTGTTTAATATCGGAAGAATTAAATTCAAGAAACGAATAAGCATGGTTTTCATCCCAACGATGGAAGCTAACTCAGCTTAGGGATAAGTTGGAGTTTCAACGACTAAAAGGAGCGTGAGATTGGTTGGTCTTTACTCTTGGTTCACGCTGGGAGGTATTATCAAGACTTTCACATCAACAATGTTTCCACTTAGGGATAAGAAGAAGCCACAGAAGGAGGTTCTGTCGAACCTTGAAAGCGCCACTGGTTGTCGGAGTAAGAGATTGCCGAGGCAGCTACTGAGTTTCCTCTCTACCGCGGCAACAACGAAGGCTGTTAACAAGGCAGATTGGTGTCATTGCATTTAAAATCCAAGACAAGTTCAATTGGATTCCACACTACAACACATCATAATCTGACCCATTCTATCATCTTGATTTCTCATCTTTTACTTGCTTACTTTAGTTTATGATTTTTAGTTTAATTAAAACCCAAAACTCCTCTACTTGTGTTTTTACTTTTAATTTTCATTTTCAGTGCGAGAAGATAAACAAAGGAAGCCATCCAATCCCTGTGGTGACGATACTCTAATACTCATCATTATATTACTTGAGAAGTGTACACTTGCACTAATTGCGAAGCACCTTTTACACGCAAAAAAGTTTTTTGGCACCGATGCCAGGGATTGACAATAGCAACTTTCAATTTTTTTCTTGCACTTTTTATTTTTAGTTTTTCAAGCACTAATCTACTTTGGTTTTACATTGGTGTCTGACCAGGGCGAACCCAAAGTATCCATTCTACGACCTTGATCACAAAATAGATCGTAGTTGCCAAAGACTCAAGCAAAGGATAAGATAAGAGATGGCGCACCAAGTTGGTAATAACAATCTGAATGTTAACGTGCAGCAAATTGTCGATGGTGCTCAGGATGCCCCGAAAAAAGATGGAGAAAATCTGCAAATACAATTTGCTCCAGTAAGAAACCCAACTGTCCGAGATTACCTAGAAGAAGATTTGAACGGACTGAATCCAAGAGTTGTCACACCTGAGATAGAAGCTTCCCACTTCGAACTAAAGCCCTTAATGTTCAACATGATCAATACTATGGGGCAGTTCGGCGGCTCAGCATCTAAAGATGCTAGACAACACCTGGATTTGCAATTCATTTAAAATACATGGAGTACACGAGGATTTTTTGAGGCTGAAACTATTTCCTTATTCTCTCAGGGATAGGGCAAAAACCTGGTTGAATAGCATTCCGGCAGGATCAATAGGATCTTGGAGTGATTTATGTCGTGATTTCCTTGCTAGATGTAATCCTATGAATTTAACTGATAAATTGCGTAGCAAAATCACTTCTTTTCGGCTGGCTGATGATGAATCCATGTACGAGGCCTGGGAGCTATACAGAGAGTTGTTACATAAATGACCATAACATGGATTCCCATTGTGGACACATGTGACAATGTTCTACAATGCTGTCAACACGCCATCGAGGATGATGCTTGATGCCTCGGCAACTGACATTCTCCTTGACAAGCCTCCGGAGGAAGCAATTTAGATCCTGAACATGCTGGCCAAAAACGACTATCAAATTCCAACGGCCAGAAGAGGGGGAATTAGACACCAACCCACATTAAACGAAATAGAGTCCTCGGACTCAATTTCAGCTCAAATCACCACCTTGACAAAGTTGGTCATGAACATGAAAACACAGAATAATCACTAGGAGGTCAAGGAAATGGATTTATTTTATGTAATCTGTGAGGGTAACCATGTTTCTTCTGAATGTCCACACAATACAGAGTCGAGCTGTTATGTTGGAAATTACAACATAAACAACAACATGACGTCCAACAACTATAACCCGGCATGAAGAAACACCCGAATTTCTCCTGGAGCAACCCCAACATCGCACTCAATAAAAAAAATCAGAATTCTCCAGCAGGGGGATTTCAACAGAGCATGCCTCAACAGACTATGCCGCCACAACAGTCTCTACCGTCGAAACAACCTACGCCAACTAGTTCTTTAGAAAACTGTCTTAATTCTTTTATGTCTCAAACTAGTGCATATATGGCTAATACTGATAAGTTCATAAAGAAAACTGACGCTTTTATGGACATGACGAAGATGCGGATGCAGAATCATGAGGCAACATTGAAATCCCAGGAAACTCAAGTCCGGCGGTTTGAACAAATCCTAAACTCTAGATCGATTTGAGGATTTCCAAGCGATACTAAAGTCGCTAAGGGAGCAACTCATGAACAGTGCAAAGCAATCAGCACTAGGAGTGGCAAACAACCGAAGGAACCCCGAGCAAGTGAAAAAGAGGAGACCAAAGGAAAAGAGGCCTCTGTCGCGGCAGAACCCACCGTGGCATTGCGTGATCCCACTGCCACGGCAGAACCTGACCAATCCGCCGCAGCAAAGCCTAACAATGACGTTAGGGAAAATCAGAATGATGCTGAAAAACAAGATCCGAAGCCCGAAATGAAATTTCCATATAAAGAACAGATCGAGGACATTCAAATCCCACCACCATTCCCACAAAGGCTTAAACGGAAAAAATAAGAGTACCAGTTCAAAAAGTTCTTAAACATCTTGAAGCAAGTCCACATCAAAATACCCTTCGTGGAAGAAATAGAGCAAATGCCAAATTATGCCAAGTTCCTTAAAGACATGGTGTCAATGCGAAGAAGAATATGGGAATTCGAAACAGTTTCCACAACAAAAGGGTGTATGGCTATGTTACACAACTGAACAACACCTAAACTTAAAGATCCTAGGAGCTTCACAATACCATGTGCAATCAAGAATCATTATGTGGGGAAAGCATTGTGTGACATGGGGGTAAGCATAAACTTGATGCCCAAATATGTTTTCCAGAAGTTGGGAATTGGAAAGGCTAGACCAACCACAGTCATGCTCCAACTGGCCGATCGCTCATATGTGCAACCAGAGAGAAAAATCGAGGACATATTGGTAAGAGTCGATAAGTTAATTTTTCCTGATGATTTCCTTGTTCTTGATTGTGAAGCAGATGAACATGCACCCATCATACTTGGGCGACCATTCTTGGACACTGGGAGGACCTTGATCGATGTGGAAAAAGGCGAGCTAACGATGAGGGTGAATGACCAAAAAGTCAAGCTCAACGTGTTCCAAACCCTCAAACGAGCTGACGATCAAGAGGAATGTCAAATGATTCAAGCAACGACTGAATTCAACTTTGGCACGAATGCACCCTGCCTCGACAATGAGAATGGTCACTGGCTTGGCAAGCACTGTGACGTCTTCCTCGACATCATTCTAGACAACCTTCGTGATGCTGAAGAAACTAAAGAGGCGGAAATTGAGGAAGCTCACTGGACAGTCTCTCGTCCAGGTAAGTATTTCGAACCCCTCAACTATTCTGTAGAGGAACGAAAGGTTGAAAACCCTCAATCGAGCAACCACCGTTGCTTGAATTAAAACAATAGCCTGATAAATTAAAATATGTTTATTTGGGAACCAACGACACATTGCCCGTAATTATTTCTTCTAAGTTGCAGCCAAAATAGGAACAGAGTTTAATCAATATGTTGCGGCAACACAAGATGACAATAGGGTGGACGGTTGCCGATTTGAAGGGGATAAGCCCAGTGGTATGTATGCACAAAATCATTTTGGAGGATGATCATAAACCTACCATTGAGGCTCAAAGAAGGCTTAACCATGCCACTAAGAAGGTGGTAAGAAAAGAAATCATCAAATGGCTTAATGCCGGAATCATCTATCCCATCTTTGAAAGCACGTGGGTAAGCCCGGTACAATGTGTACCAAAGAAAGGTGGAATGATCGTGATAACCAATGAAAACAATAAGTTAATCCTAACCAAGACTATGACCGGTTGGAGGGTTTGTACGGATTATCGCAAGTTAAATAAAGAAACTAGAAAGGCTCACTTCACTTTGCCCTTTATTGATCAAATGCTTGATAGACTTGCTGGTAAACCATTTTACTATTTTCTTGATGGTTACTCAGGTTATAACCAGATTTCCATAGCACTAGACGACCAGGTAAAGACCACCTTCACATGCCTATACGACATATATGCATTTAGGAGAATGTCGTTCGGCTTTGCAATGCCCCGACAACATTCCAACGATGCATGATGGCAATATTGTCCGACATGGTGGACGATTTCCTCAAAATCTTCATGGATAATTTCTCCGTATTTGGTGATAGCTTCGACAATTTCCTTGGCAATCTGGAGAGGGTACTTAAAAGATGCAAGGAATCCAATTTAGTCCTAAATTGGGAGAAATGCCACTTCATGGTGGATGAAGGAATTGCTCTCGGCCACAAGATCTCATCAAAGGGAATTGAAGTGGACAAGGCAAAAATTGATGTGATTAAGAAACTACCTCTACTAACCACTGTCAAAGGAATCCGAAGCTTCTTAGGACACGCAGGTTTTTAAAGGAGATTTATTGCAAAATTTTCTAAGATTACTAAACCTTTGTGTTCTTTGCTTGAACATGACATGACCTTTGACTTCAATGACTAATGTAATGAAGCATTCGAGATATTGAAACAAAAGCTTGTGACTGCACCAATAGTAGTCCCACTAGATTGGACACTGCCCTTCGAGCTCATGTGTGAAGCAAGCGACTATGCCGTCGTGGTAGTCCTTGGATAGAGGAAAGACATAATCTTCCATGTGATTTACTATGCTAGCAAAACACTCAACGAGGCCCAAGTCAACTACACCACCACTGAGAATGAGTTTCTAGCAGTCGTCTTTGCTTTTGACAAGTTCCGATCATACCTAACCAGAACCAAGGTGACTTTTCACACGGACCACTCGGCAATGAAATACTTGTTCTCCAAGAAAGATGAAAAGCCTAGGTTGATTCGATGGATTCTTTTACTACAAGTATTCGACATTGACATCAAGGATAGAAAAGAATAGAAAAGGAACAGAGAATCAATGATAGGCTGATCACCTATCGAGACTGGAACAAGGAGAAAAAGACACCACATGCCTTGTTCCTTGTGATGATCTCTTTGATCAATTTCGGGGAGCTGCTGTGTTCTCTAAGATTGACTTGAGGTCAGGGTATTATCAGTTGAAGGTGAAGGATGTGGATGTGCCTAAGACAGCTTTCAGGACAAGGTATGGGCATTATGAGTTCCTTGTGATGCCGTTTGGGTTGACAAATGCTCCTGCTGCTTTCATGGACATGATGAATCGTGTGTTTCATGAATACCTGGACAAGTTTGTTGTGGTGTTCATTGATGATATCCTCGTGTACTCGCGTACTGAGGAGGAGCATGAAGGGCATTTGAGGATTGTTTTGCAAGCTTTGTTGGAGAATCAGCTTTATGCTAAGCTGAGCAAGTGTGAGTTCTGGTTAAGAGAGGTGGTTTTTCTTGGACATGTGGTCTCAGCTGAGGGGATTCGTGTTGATCCTCAGAAGATTGAGGCGGTGATGAGCTGGAAGGTTCCTAAGTCTGTTCATGAGGTCCGTAGTTTCCTTGGTTTGGCGGGATACTACCGAAGGTTTGTGGATGGGTTTTCTAAGATTGCTGCTCCTTTGACAAAGCTGTTGCAGAAGGATGTTAAGTATGAGTGGACAGAAGCGAGACAGCAGGCTTTTGAGAAGCTGAAGGCGGCTTTGACGCAAGCTCCTATCTTGATTCAGCCTGAATCAGGGAAAGAGTTTGTGGTTTATAGTGATGCATCCTATGTTGGTTTGGGGTGTGTGCTGATGCAGGAGGGTAAGGTGGTGGCTTATGCATCGCGGCAGTTGAAAGTGCATGAGCGCAATTACCCTACGCACGATATTGAGCTGGCTGCAGTGGTTTTTGCTCTGAAGATCTGGAGGCATTATCTGTATGGTGAGAACTGTACTGTGTACACAGATCACAAGAGTTTGAGGTATCTGATGTCTCAGAAGGAGTTGAATCTTAGGCAGCGGCGTTGGTTGGAGTTGCTCAAGGATTATGATCTGACGATTGAGTATCATCCTGGAAAAGCTAATGTTGTTGCTGATGCCTTGAGTAGGAAGGTAGCTGTTGAGTTGAGAGCCATGTTTGCTAGCTTTAGCATATCGCGAGATGGTGGTCTTGTGGCTGAGTTACAAGTGAAGCCGTCTATGGTTCAGTTGATCAAGGATAAGCAGTTGTTGGATGATTCCTTGGTGTCTCATGTTCAGGATATCGCGGAGGGTAGACCTTCGGATTTCTGTTTCAATGATGATGGTGTGCTGTGTTTTGGTAGTCGGATAGTTGTGCCCAATGATGCTGAGTTGAGGCGTGCTATTCTGACTGAAGGTCATAGTAGTCCTTTTGCTATGCATCCTAGTAGTACTAAGATGTATCGTGATCTTCGTGATGAGTACTATTGGGTTGGTTTGAAGAAGGATGTTGCGGAGTTCGTGAGCAAGTGTTTGGTGTGTCAGCGAGTTAAGGCTGAGCATCAGTTTCCTTCTGGTTTGTTGCAACCGTTGAAAATCCCTGAATGGAAGTGGGAGAGGGTTACCATGGATTTTGTATCTGGTTTACCTTTGTCTCCATCGAAAAAGAATTCGGTCTGGGTGATTGTGGATCGCCTGACGAAGTGTGCGCATTTCTTGCCTGTGCATACTACGTTTTCTTTGGATAAGCTGGCAGAGCTGTACATTGCTGAGATTGTGCGGCTGCATGGTGTGCCTAAGTCGATTGTGTCGGATAGGGATCCGAGGTTCACATCGCGTTTTTGGCAGTGTTTGCATCAAGCTCTGGGTACAAGGTTGCATTTCAGTACATCCTATCATCCTCAGTCGGATGGTCAGTCTGAGCGAGTTATCCAGATTTTGGAGGATATGTTGAGGTGCTGCGTGATTGAGTTCCAAGGTTCTTGGGAGAAGCATCTGCCTTTGGTTGAGTTTGCTTATAACAATAGTTATCAGGCGAGTATACAGATGGCACCTTATGAGGCTTTGTACGGGAGGAAGTGTAGGACTCCTCTTTGTTGGGCTGAAACTGGTCAAAAGTTGGTTTCGATGTCGGCTTTGTTGAAAGGGACCACAGAGAAGGTGAAGCTCATTTGTGAACGGTTAAAGGCTGCTTCTGATCGGCAGAAGTCTTACGCGGATTTGAAGCGTAAGGAGATAGAGTATGCGGTGGGTGACCGTGTGTTCTTGAAGGTTTCGCCTTGGAAGAAGGTGATGCGGTTTGGCCGGAAGGGCAAGTTGAGCCCTAGATACATTGGACCATATGAGGTGGTTGAGCGTGTGGGTCCTGTTGAGTATCGGTTGAGGTTACCTCAGGAGTTGGAGAAGATTCATGATGTGTTTCATGTTTCTATGCTCCGGAAGTATAGATCTGATCCTTCGCATGTGATGCCTGTGGAGGAAGTGGTTTTGAATCCGGATTTGACCTATGATGAGGAACCGGTGAAGGTTCTGGATTCGGATAGCAAGGTTCTTCGTGGCAAGACCATTGAGTTGGTGAAGGTGCTGTGGAAGCATCGCGGTGTTGAGGAAGCCACGTGGGAGCGGAAGGAAGACATGCTGAAGCAGTTTCCTTATCTCTTTCCTTCAGGTAAATTTTGAGGACGAAATTTCTTAAGGGGGGGAGAGTTGTAACGCCCCGGTTTTGGGCTTAGAAGTTTTGGGCGTTGACCGGTTTGGTCAAAGTCCTGTTCGAATCTTAAGAGGTGAAATTAGGAAAGCCTAGTTCGGGTTGCATTAAAAATATGGAAAAATGTTCTAAAATCATCTTTTAATATAATTAAGTGAACTGTGAAATCAATTTTGAAAAATGGGTTTTGGAAGTATGACATTTTGGTTAGTGACCAAAATGTAAATTTCGAAAGTTTGGTGAATGTTTTATAAAGAGTTGAAACTTTGAATCTTTAAGGAGCTATTAATCCAAAGGTGATTTCTCCAGATTTTTCTAAGATATTTAGAGTTTTAATTCTGATTTTAAAGTGAATCAAAAGGAGGGAAAAACTCATTTGACAATTTTCTCAACTAACTTCCAATTTTCTTCTCTCTTTTTTTCTCTCAAACCAAACACACCATTTCCAGAGATTTGATTCTGTTTTTCTCACTTTAATCTCTCCTTTTTACTCTCATTTGATTCCTAATCAACATATCTTCAAAACCTCTTCATTTGCTTCTTGTTTCAACAAGGATTTTCATTCCAAAAAGTGGGGAAACACAAGTTTGGAGGTAAGAACGTCCTTCTCCTCTAAACTATCAGTTCTTTACTGAAATTCCCAAGTTATCAACTCTTGATTGATGTTTAATTAAAGGCTTTTGAGTTTGGAATTGTATCTTGGCTTATAATGCAAGATTTGATGGTTTTTCATGATTTTTCGTTAGATCTGATTAACCTGTGATTTGAGATGTGTTTTTGATGTTAAATGAACTCTAATTTGATAAGGAAATGAGTTTTGATTGATGCAATCCCGGATAGGTTGTGTTTCCTAAGTTTAGCTTATGTTTCTTGGATGTTTTTGTGGTGATCTTGTGGATCTGTTGTTGCTGGAGGTATAAGGATGTTTGTAGGTTGTTTTTAGATGTTTTATGGTGATGATGGATGTTAGGTTTTGCTGGTTTATGGCTGGGCTTTGTTGAGAAGTGGTTTTGGTGCAATTTCGGTTGTGTTTGGTGGCCGAAATTGGAGTATGAATGAGAGCAGCGAGTTTGAGTGCTTTCATTGAAGCTTTTGATGCTTGATGATGCATTAAACCTCTGCTTTAATGTGTTTAATCAGGGGAGGCATCTTTGGATCCAAGAGTTGTTGATCCGGAGGCTTGATTTCGTGCTTCGGCAAGTGGCGAAGTGGAATCGGTGAGTGAAAATGGGTTTTCGGCTTTGAAACCAATGTCTTGGGAGCTTAGTTTAAGTCTAAACAACTTTGCTAAGCTCGAGTGTAAGTTTTCGGAATTTCTCTCTAGTGGTGGCCATGATTTTGTTGAGATGCGAAATGATAATTTGCATGTTTTACATACTGTTTTGGAAGCATGATTTAGCATGGTTTTTGCTGATGATGTAAGCCATATGTTGAAAGTAACTCTAGGTAGGAGTTCCTTGCTTTTGTACATTGAAATGATGTGGTTTAATGCTTTTAAATGCATGATGAATATGGCTTGGTTTTATGCTTTAAAACAGTGATGTAAGTGATGAAAATGATGTATATTGGCAAGTGATGTTTTTAAAATGTAAAGGTCACTAAGGTGGTTAAAAGTCCTTGAGTGAGCCTTGTTACTTATGAACATCAAGGTGGTTAAAAGTCCTTGGATGGTTCATGTTGTGGACACTAAGGTGGTTAAAAGTCCTTAGGTGATCCTTCTCTATGGTGTTTAAAAGTCCATAGGCCAAGGTGTTTAAAAGTCCTTGGGATCAAGGTGTTTAAAAGTCCTTGATGAGTTACGTTTCATGGTGTTTAAAAGTCCATGGCCAAGGTGTTTAAAAGTCCTTGGGATCAAGGTGTTTAAAAGTCCTTGATGAGATACATTCTATGGTGTTTAAAAGTCCATAGGCCAAGGTGTTTAAAAGTCCTTGGGGCCAAGGTGTTTAAAAGTCCTTGGGGTGAAAGTTGATGAACTTGTGTTTAAAGAAATGGAATTTATCACTTGTAGCCAATATGACATGTTATGATTTGATGCATGAGATGCATGTTTAAGTATGCTTTTGAGCATGTGTAAATGATGGTTTGAAGCATGTTTTATAAAGTGTTTTACAAATGCATTATTGGATGGTTTTTAAGAGCATTCCTCACTAAGCTTTGCTTACGCTCTCTTCGTTTTTCTTAATTCAATAATGCAGAGCATTAGAGACCTTTGAGGGCAGCAAGAAGGGCAAGAATTCAAGTGCAAGTAAAGCTCAATGTATGGAAGGTTTTTGTTAAACATTTTAGCTTTTGGGTGATTTGGCAATGGGGGACCAATGTGTATGTTTTGGGAGATGTTTTGTACTCCCTAAGTATGTTGAATGTTGTTGAGAATGCTGGTTTTCTGGTTGGTCTTCTTATGCTTGTTTTGTAAGTTTGGTGCTTGAGTAGCTAGCTTGTGTAGGAAGCATGCCATTAGAATTGGGGCTTTTTGCATATGATGATGTTTGGTTGAATTGATGATGCTAATATGTTCCTTATATGTTGAATTGCAAGTTGGCAAAGTTTGGTGACACTTGGAGCATGATTGGTTGTGTAATTGCATGTCTAAAGTGGAGTTTTGGAGCAATCTGGGCAGGGTGTTTCGGAACAGCACCTACCGTTTCGGAACGGGTGCCTTAATTGTGCCCAGGCGTCCGAAACGGGAGGGGCCGTTCCGAAACGGAAAGGCTTCTGCCAGACCCCCGTTTCGAAACGGGCTATTCCTGTTTCGGAACGGCCCCGCGTTTCGGAACGGGCTGTCTCCCGTTTCGGAACGGTCGACCGTTGGGGGCTGACATTGGCAGTTATATGTTTTGAATTGTTTGCGTTTTGGTCCGGAAGCTTGTTTGTGCAATCGTATGAGTTTGGGAAGTCCTTTCGAGCTGAAATTTCACAGAGAAGCATGAAACCTGATTAATTTCAAGTTGGTAACTTCAATTTGGATTAAGTCCTTATAATTATCAGAATTTACAATTTGGTCCCTAAAGTTGTAAATTGTTCAATTGAGTCCCTGTTTGATCTCTGATGTTTGTGATCTTTTGGTATGATGTTTTTGTGATCACAATTAGGCTTAATGTGCATCTAGACAAGTTTAAAAAGAAAAAAAAGGGTCGTTAATCAAGGTTGACTTTCGGGTTGACTTTGGTTTTCCCCGTGTGACTTTCTTAATTCGGGTCAACCGTCTAGGCCGGGTTAAGGGGGTTACATTTGGTGGTATCAGAGCTGAGTTCTCGAGTAATTGGGAATGTTTGTATGCATGATTGAAGTATGTATGCTATGAATGCTTGTTGTTTGAAAGCATGTTCAGTGGTTTGAAATGCTGATGTAGTTGAGTTGTATGCTCTGTTGTTGCATGTTGTGGGTACCCATTGCCAAACAAAAGCTAAAGGAAAGATGTTGTTTTGAAATGAAATTGAGCTTGAATACTTGGATTGCTTACCTTGCTGGGCCTGATTTTGTTTTATTTGTGTTGTGATTGCATGGTAAAAGTATGGCACCACGTAGAGAGTTAAGAGGTAATGCGAGAGCTACGGCTCCTAACGAGAATGAGAATGAAGAGCACACTGGTAGTGCTGTGTTACCCCATCCTCCGCCTGGTGGTGGTGCTGGAGGTGCGGGAGCTGAAGCTGCAGCTGATGCTGGTGCTGGAGCTGCTGGACCAGAGGTTGGTCAGGGGCAAGCTATGCCTGATATGTCTGCTTTGGTACAAGCTATTGCGGGTGCTTTTCGAGCAGCAGTAGCTGGAGCTCAGGGAGCTGGGCATCAGGGAGATGCTGGAGTCAGATTGCCTTTGGAGCGTCTGTGCAGTCTTGGAGGGACTGAGTTTAGAGGTTTGTCAGCTGAGAGTTCTGAGGCTTGGCTGGAAAGTACCAAGCGTATCTTGGGTCAGATGAGTTGCACGGATGTGCAAAAGCTGGGCTGTGTTGTGTCCTTGCTGCAGGACGATGCTTATACATGGTGGACGACTACCATTTCTGGAATGGCTGAAGCTGATGTTACCTGGACATTCTTTCAGAATGTGTTTAAAAGAAGATATCTGGGAGTGAGATATCTGGATGAGAAAAAGCGGGAATTCATATCTCTTACCCAGGGGAGCATGAGTGTAGCTGAGTACGAGGTACAGTTTGTACGGCTCAGTCAGTATGCACCGGAGTTGATACCTGATGAGAGGGCTAGGTGCGAGAGGTTTCGTTACGGTCTTGTAACGGATGTCAAGATGTATTTGCTGGCCGCCGAGTATGTTGATTTTGATGTGTTGGTGGGCCGAGCTAAGGACGTTGAGATGAACCTGAGTTTATCTGCTAAGGGCGCTGGCAAGCGAGCTGCTGAGTATAGTTCCGGAGGTGGACGGAACAAGAGGGGACGAGATCAGAAGTATCAGTCCTCAGCCAGGAGAGGTGGTGGTGTGCCTGCTAGGGGTGGCGGTGCTAGAGCTGATCCTAGTGCTTGTTGGATCTGTGGTTCCCGTGGTCACTTGAAGCGTGACTGTCCTCGTGCTGAGAGAGTGGCACAAGCTCCTGTTGCGGCTGCTGGTAACGGGTGCTGGAATTGTGGTTCTGCAGACCACATCAGGCGAGATTGTCCGAGGATGGCTGGTGAGCAGGTGCGTGCTCCTGTTGTTGCTGCACCGCAGAGAGGTCGTGGGCGCGGCCGTGGTAATTTCCAGAGGAGAGAGGAAGGTGGCCGAGGGGTAGCTCATGTTGTAGCTATTCAGCCTGAAGGTGGAGGCCAAGCGAGGGTGTATGCTCAGAGAGAGGGCAGGAATGATGCAGATGTGATTGCAGGTACCTTTACTTTGCAGTCCTTGTCATTGCTTTCTTTGATTGATTCTGGATCTACGCATTCATATATTCTTCGTGAGCATGCTGAATTGCTTGGTTTGCCTGTTGAGTCTTTGGATGTTGGTGTTCGGGTCACTAGTTCTTTTGGTGAGACTGTTGTGACTCGAAAGTTGTATAGAAGGTGCCCTTTGGTTGTTCAAGAGCATGTCTTTCATGTTGATCTTATGGAGTTGCCCTTCTATGGTTTTGATGTGATCCTTGGTATGGATTGGCTTGCTGAGCATCGTGCTGTTGTGGATTGTGAGAATAAGCGTGTTTCGCTTAAGCTTGCGGATGATTATGAAGTTGTGGTGGTTGGTGAGAATGTGAAGTTTCTTGCCAATGTTGTGTCTTCTTTGGAGGCGAGCAGGATGCTGAGGCAAGGTTGCGAAGCCTATCTAGCTTTGTGATGAATCCTAGCTCTAAGGAGTTGAGGGTGCAAGATATCAGGGTTGTGAAGGAGTTTCCTGGTGTTTTTCCTGAGGAGTTGCCTGGTTTACCTCCTAACCGCGAGGTGGAGTTTGGAATTGAGCTGTTTGAGAATACAACTCCTGTGTCCATTACTCCCTATAGAATGGCACCTAAGGAGCTGAAGGAGCTGAAGACGCAGTTGCAAGAGTTGCTTGATCGTGGTTTCATCCGGCCGAGTGTGTCACCTTGGGGAGCACCGGTCTTGTTTGTGAAGAAGAAGGATGGCACTATGAGAATGTGCATTGATTACCGTCAGCTGAACAAGTTGACTATCAAGAATCGGTATCCTTTGCCGAGGATTGATGATCTCTTTGATCAATTTCGGGGAGCTGCTGTGTTCTCTAAGATTGACTTGAGGTCAGGGTATTATCAGTTGAAGGTGAAGGATGTGGATGTGCCTAAGACAGCTTTCAGGACAAGGTATGGGCATTATGAGTTCTTTGTGATGCCGTTTGGGTTGACAAATGCTCCTGCTGCTTTCATGGACATGATGAATCGTGTGTTTCATGAATACCTGGACAAGTTTGTTGTGGTGTTCATTGATGATATCCTCGTGTACTCGCGTACTGAGGAGGAGCATGAAGGGCATTTGAGGATTGTTTTGCAAGCTTTGTTGGAGAATCAGCTTTATGCTAAGCTGAGCAAGTGTGAGTTCTGGTTAAGAGAGGTGGTTTTTCTTGGACATGTGGTCTCAGCTGAGGGTATTCGTGTTGATCCTCAGAAGATTGAGGCGGTGATGAGCTGGAAGGTTCCTAAGTCTGTTCATGAGGTCCGTAGTTTCCTTGGTTTGGCGGGATACTACCGAAGGTTTGTGGATGGGTTTTCTAAGATTGCTGCTCCTTTGACAAAGCTGTTGCAGAAGGATGTTAAGTATGAGTGGACAGAAGCGAGACAGCAGGCTTTTGAGAAGCTGAAGGCGGCTTTGACGCAAGCTCCTATCTTGATTCAGCCTGAATCAGGGAAAGAGTTTGTGGTTTATAGTGATGCATCCTATGTTGGTTTGGGGTGTGTGCTGATGCAGGAGGGTAAGGTGGTGGCTTATGTATCGCGGCAGTTGAAAGTGCATGAGCGCAATTACCCTACGCACGATATTGAGCTGGCTGCAGTGGTTTTTGCTCTGAAGATCTGGAGGCATTATCTGTATGGTGAGAAGTGTACTGTGTACACAGATCACAAGAGTTTGAGGTATCTGATGTCTCAGAAGGAGTTGAATCTTAGGCAGCGGCGTTGGTTGGAGTTGCTCAAGGATTATGATCTGACGATTGAGTATCATCCTGGAAAAGCTAATGTTGTTGCTGATGCCTTGAGTAGGAAGGTAGCTGTTGAGTTGAGAGCCATGTTTGCTAGCTTGAGCATATCGCGAGATGGTGGTCTTGTGGCTGAGTTACAAGTGAAGCCGTCTATGGTTCAGTTGATCAAGGATAAGCAGTTGTTGGATGATTCCTTGGTGTCTCATGTTCAGGATATCGCGGAGGGTAGACCTTCAGATTTCTGTTTCAATGATGATGGTGTGCTGTGTTTTGGTAGTCGGATAGTTGTGCCCAATGATGCTGAGTTGAGGCGTGCTATTCTGACTGAAGGTCATAGTAGTCCTTTTGCTATGCATCCTGGTAGTACTAAGATGTATCGTGATCTTCGTGATGAGTACTATTGGGTTGGTTTGAAGAAGGATGTTGCGGAGTTCGTGAGCAAGTGTTTGGTGTGTCAGCGAGTTAAGGCTGAGCATCAGTTTCCTTCTGGTTTGTTGCAACCGTTGAAAATCCCTGAATGGAAGTGGGAGAGGGTTACCATGGATTTTGTATCTGGTTTACCTTTGTCTCCATCGAAAAAGAATTCGGTCTGGGTGGTTGTGGATCGCCTGACGAAGTGTGCGCATTTCTTGCCTGTGCATACTACGTTTTCTTTGGATAAGCTGGCAGAGCTGTACATTGCTGAGATTGTGCGGCTGCATGGTGTGCCTAAGTCGATTGTGTCGGATAGGGATCCGAGGTTCACATCGCGTTTTTGGCAGTGTTTGCATCAAGCTCTGGGTACAAGGTTGCATTTCAGTACATCCTATCATCCTCAGTCGGATGGTCAGTCTGAGCGAGTTATCCAGATTTTGGAGGATATGTTGAGATGCTGCGTGATTGAGTTCCAAGGTTCTTGGGAGAAGCATCTGCCTTTGGTTGAGTTTGCTTATAACAATAGTTATCAGGCGAGTATACAGATGGCACCTTATGAGGCTTTGTACGGGAGGAAGTGTAGGACTCCTCTTTGTTGGGCTGAAACTGGTCAAAAGTTGGTTTCGATGCCGGCTTTGTTGAAAGGGACCACAGAGAAGGTGAAGCTCATTTGTGAACGGTTAAAGGCTGCTTCTGATCGGCAGAAGTCTTACGCGGATTTGAAGCGTAAGGAGATAGAGTATGCGGTGGGTGACCGTGTGTTCTTGAAGGTTTCGCCTTGGAAGAAGGTGATGCGGTTTGGCCGGAAGGGCAAGTTGAGCCCTAGATACATTGGACCATATGAGGTGGTTGAGCGTGTGGGTCCTGTTGCGTATCGGTTGAGGTTACCTCAGGAGTTGGAGAAGATTCATGATGTGTTTCATGTTTCTATGCTCCGGAAGTATAGATCTGATCCTTCGCATGTGATGCCTGTGGAGGAAGTGGTTTTGAATCCGGATTTGACCTATGATGAGGAACCGGTGAAGGTTCTGGATTCGGATAGCAAGGTTCTTCGTGGCAAGACCATTGAGTTGGTGAAGGTGCTGTGGAAGCATCGCGGTGTTGAGGAAGCCACGTGGGAGCGGAAGGAAGACATGCTGAAGCAGTTTCCTTATCTCTTTCCTTCAGGTAAATTTCGAGGACGAAATTTCTTAAGGAGGGGAGAGTTGTAACGCCCCGGTTTTGGGCTTAGAAGTTTTGGGCGTTGACCGGTTTGGTCAAAGTCCTGTTCGAATCTTAAGAGGTGAAATTAGGAAAGCCTAGTTCGGGTTGCATTAAAAATATGGAAAAATGTTCTAAAATCATCTTTTAATATAATTAAGTGAACTGTGAAATCAATTTTGAAAAATGGGTTTTGGAAGTATGACATTTTGGTTAGTGACCAAAATGTAAATTTCGAAAGTTTGGTGACTGTTTTATAAAGAGTTGAAACTTTGAATCTTTAAGGAGCTATTAATCCAAAGGTGATTTCTCCAGATTTTTCTAAGATATTTAGAGTTTTAATTCTGATTTTAAAGTGAATCAAAAGGAGGGAAAAACTCATTTGACAATTTTCTCAACTAACTTCCAATTTTCTTCTCTCTTTTTTTCTCTCAAACCAAACACACCATTTCCAGAGATTTGATTCTGTTTTTCTCACTTTAATCTCTCCTTTTTACTCTCATTTGATTCCTAATCAACATATCTTCAAAACCTCTTCATTTGCTTCTTGTTTCAACAAGGATTTTCATTCCAAAAAGTGGAGAAACACAAGTTTGGAGGTAAGAACGTCCTTCTCCTCTAAACTATCAGTTCTTTACTGAAATTCCCAAGTTATCAACTCTTGATTGATGTTTAATTAAAGGCTTTTGAGTTTGGAATTGTATCTTTGCTTATAATGCAAGATTTGATGGTTTTTCATGATTTTTCGTTAGATCTGATTAACCTGTGATTTGAGATGTGTTTTTGATGTTAAATGAACTCTAATTTGATAAGGAAATGAGTTTTGATTGATGCAATCCCGGATAGGTTGTGTTTCCTAAGTTTAGCTTATGTTTCTTGGATGTTTTTGTGGTGATCTTGTGGATCTGTTGTTGCTGGAGGTATAAGGATGTTTGTAGGTTGTTTTTAGATGTTTTATGGTGATGATGGATGTTAGGTTTTGCTGGTTTATGGCTGGGCTTTGTTGAGAAGTGGTTTTGGTGCAATTTCGGTTGTGTTTGGTGGCCGAAATTGGAGTATGAATGAGAGCAGCGAGTTTGAGTGCTTTCATTGAAGCTTTTGATGCTTGATGATGCATTAAACCTCTGCTTTAATATGTTTAATCAGGGGAGGCATCTTTGGATCCAAGAGTTGTTGATCCGGAGGCTTGATTTCGTGCTTCGGCAAGTGGCGAAGTGGAATCGGTGAGTGAAAATGGGTTTTCGGCTTTGAAACCAATGTCTTGGGAGCTTAGTTTAAGTCAAAACAACTTTGCTAAGCTCGAGTGTAAGTTTTCGGAATTTCTCTCTAGTGGTGGCCATGATTTTGTTGAGATGCGAAATGATAATTTGCATGTTTTACATACTGTTTTGGAAGCATGATTTAGCATGGTTTTTGCTGATGATGTAAGCCATATGTTGAAAGTAACTCTAGGTAGGAGTTCCTTGCTTTTGTACATTGAAATGATGTGGTTTAATGCTTTTAAATGCATGATGAATATGGCTTGGTTTTATGCTTTAAAACAGTGATGTAAGTGATGAAAATGATGTATATTGGCAAGTGATGTTTTTAAAATGTAAAGGTCACTAATGTGGTTAAAAGTCCTTGAGTGAGCCTTGTTACTTATGAACATCAAGGTGGTTAAAAGTCCTTGGATGGTTCATGTTGTGGACACTAAGGTGGTTAAAAGTCCTTAGGTGATCCTTCTCTATGGTGTTTAAAAGTCCATTGGCCAAGGTGTTTAAAAGTCCTTGGGATCAAGGTGTTTAAAAGTCCTTGATGAGTTACGTTTCATGGTGTTTAAAAGTCCATGGCCAAGGTGTTTAAAAGTCCTTGGGATCAAGGTGTTTAAAAGTCCTTGATGAGATACATTCTATGGTGTTTAAAAGTCCATAGGCCAAGGTGTTTAAAAGTCCTTGGGGCCAAGGTGTTTAAAAGTCCTTGGGGTGAAAGTTGATGAACTTGTGTTTAAAGAAATGGAATTTATCACTTGTAGCCAATATGACATGTTATGATTTGATGCATGAGATGCATGTTTAAGTATGCTTTTGAGCATGTGTAAATGATGGTTTGAAGCATGTTTTATAAAGTGTTTTACAAATGCATTATTGGATGGTTTTTAAGAGCATTCCTCACTAAGCTTTGCTTACGCTCTCTTCGTTTTTCTTAATTCAATAATGCAGAGCATTAGAGACCTTTGAGGGCAGCAAGAAGGGCAAGAATTCAAGTGCAAGTAAAGCTCAATGTATGGAAGGTTTTTGTTAAACATTTTAGCTTTTGGGTGATTTGGCAATGGGGGACCAATGTGTATGTTTTGGGAGATGTTTTGTACTCCCTAAGTATGTTGAATGTTGTTGAGAATGCTGGTTTTCTGGTTGGTCTTCTTATGCTTGTTTTGTAAGTTTGGTGCTTGAGTAGCTAGCTTGTGTAGGAAGCATGCCATTAGAATTGGGGCTTTTTGCATATGATGATGTTTGGTTGAATTGATGATGCTATTATGTTCCTTATATGTTGAATTGCATGTTGGCAAAGTTTGGTGACACTTGGAGCATGATTGGTTGTGTAATTGCATGTCTAAAGTGGAGTTTTGGAGCAATCTGGGCAGGGTGTTTCGGAACAGCACCTACCGTTTCGGAACGGGTGCCTTAATTGTGCCCAGGCGTCCGAAACGGGAGGGGCCGTTCCGAAACGGAAAGGCTTCTGCCAGACCCCCGTTTCGAAACGGGCTATTCCTGTTTCGGAACGGCCCCGCGTTTCGGAACGGGCTGTCTCCCGTTTCGGAACGGTCGACCGTTGGGGGCTGACATTGGCAGTTATATGTTTTGAATTGTTTGCGTTTTGGTCCGGAAGCTTGTTTGTGCAATCGTATGAGTTTGGGAAGTCCTTTCGAGCTGAAATTTCACAGAGAAGCATGAAACCTGATTAATTTCAAGTTGGTAACTTCAATTTGGATTAAGTCCTTATAATTATCAGAATTTACAATTTGGTCCCTAAAGTTGTAAATTGTTCAATTGAGTCCCTGTTTGATCTCTGATGTTTGTGATCTTTTGGTATGATGTTTTTATGATCACAATTAGGCTTAATGTGCATCTAGACAAGTTTAAAAAGAAAAAAAAGGGTCGTTAATCAAGGTTGACTTTCAGGTTGACTTTGGTTTTCCCCGTGTGACTTTCTTAATTCGGGTCAACCGTCTAGGCAGGGTTAAGGGGGTTACACGTGCAATGAACAACAACCTTTGGTTTGTCCTCTCTTAGCCACTTTAAACCCAAACCTATGTCTAGGCTGGATTGATCAACACATGGTATGGATGAGATCGTGCTTACTTCTTTCATGAGTTTGACTCTCTCGATGCCAATCAAATAGATTGCTCACAATCAATATTTTGAACTTAATTGCAAACAATGAAGAACATAAAATAAGCAAACCTTGACTTCTTATTGCAAATACAAACTTTAATCCTAAACAACCATTCTTACACTACCCTACGACACAACCCAAACCCTAAGGGAAATTAGAACATAGCGGCGACAAGGAAGCACAAGAGAAACTTAAGCTATTGCGGACTAGAAAAACCCTCCTCTCTTCTAAAATACAAAAACTGATCAAGTATATATAAGGCATGGCCTAGGTTAAGTCCTCCTTGGAGTAGAAGTCTTCCTCATGATAAATTAGCTTTTGCATTAAATGCAACCTTTAAATCTTACTTCTTTCACTTTAATTTAGACTTCTCTGGTCATTTGGCGACTCTGTCTGATGTTTTCGGCATCGGTAAATTGAGTGGATGGGCTCAATGGACTCAGCAAATTATTCTCTACCGATCGCAATCCAATCACTAATTCCTCAAGTTGCTACCCAAAGCGGCAGATATGGCGGCGGTAGCTACTCGGTAGCATTTCTTTATGTGTTGAACTACTTCAGTACAACTCCTTGGTTTGCTGCCTTAGCATCCCCTCCTCTGATTTCTCCTCCTCGTGATAGCTTCTAGCATCTGATACTAAAACTAAACTAAAACAATATCTTTTCTTACCAAATCAAAGATATTCAACAAAAAACATGGTAAAGTAAAGAATAGTGTAAATAATGCATGTATGACCTAAATATGCCTAAAATGTACTTTGTAACCCCCTTAGCCCGGTCTAAACGTTTAACCCGAACTACGAAGATTACACGGGGAAAACCAAAGTCAACCCGAAAGTCAACCATTATTTACGACCCTTTTTTTCTTTTTATCTTCTCTAGATGCATATTATTAACCTATGAGTTTAGAAAAGCGATTAGGTGAAAACGGCACAGCGATTGAAGTTCGATTAGGGGTTCAATTGCATACATTTGACTTCCAGGGACTAAACTGTAAATACCATAAAATACATGAACTTTCATGATTTTAAAGTTACCAATCCTCAATTAGTCATGCAACTTGCCCACATGTCAAAGTTCAGCTGAAACGTATCATTCAAACTCATTAATTTAAGCAGCCAACATTTAAGGACCAAAATGTAAGAAACAGAAACTCATAACAACTCAAAATTTATATCCAACGGTCAGGCGTTTCAATACAGATGTCCCTGTACCGAAACGGTCGTTTCGAAATAGGGTTGACCGTTTAGATACTCAGGTGCGTTCCGAGACCCGTATCGAAACACCCCATTCTAATAGCCAAAACGTTTCGATACGCCTTCACCCGTTCCGAAACCTTATGGCCATTTCAGGTCCTTGTTCCGAAACAGGCAAGGGCGTTGCGATACGCCTTGCCCTGCAAAAGCATATTTTACTAGTTTTTCATGCATTTTCACACTCGAATAATTTCCGATACATGCCACATCAACCATACATCATGTGTACAAATCAATAATCATCATTTTGAGGCATTAGCTACGATATGTATCTGGTGCGTGTAAAATAGTCTATCGCAATGTAGTGCAAGTGTACACGTCGCAAGTAATAAAGTGATACGGAGTATCAGATATCGTCTCCACAAGGATTGGGACAACTTCAGAATTAATTTTCCTACACAAGGGAAAAGATAAGTTTAATAAAGAGTTGTGAAAATTCTTGAATATACTCTAAAATAGGTAAAGGAATCAGATTGAGAAAATAGGGTGGTATTGATTTGTTCAGCAGTGTAGGTGTTGCACTGTTCAGAAGAAGTTTGGGAAGAATCCCTAGAGTGACTTGTCCTATCCCTAGATCCAAGTCTATCGATGAACACATTTGGATGATACCTCCCGACGTGAATCAAAGGATGAACACCGATGTTTGTGAATTCTTTATTAGCCACTGAACCTCTTCCTATCCCTAGGTCCGAGATAGTTCAACCATAAATTGGAGAACCTGTACTCACTCCTTTCGTATACTTAACTCTCCCGATATTAAGTAAATAGATAATCTTACAATGCTCTCCCGATACTCTTGCAAGATGTTGAAACCAGAATGAATAAACTTGAAGTTTTATTGATTTGAACAGAAAATCCTAAGAAACAATTTAACCCTTACAACTACTTTACAAGATCAACCCTTAGCCATGGGGAAAGTTTAGAACATGATGGAGAAGGGGGAAAACTAGGGTTTGTGATGGAAGACGGCTAGAAACTAGGTTGTATCTCTAGGTCGAATTACAAGCATATATATAGGCCTTGGGTACAAGTTTTCTTAATGGCCAAGAATACTAGTTCGAATTAAAGTACAATTCATTAAAGACTAAATCTCTGAATAAACGTCCTTTAGTTCGCCCTATCTTCTTGCTTTGACTTTCTCCTCAAACTTTGGGCAAGGCCTTTCTTGTGCTTCTGGGCTCCAAAAATTATACGAGTGGTCTCTAAAAATTAGGCTTGAAATCCTCTATCAGTCGAACTCCACTTCGCATTTTCCATCTCTTCTTCTTCACTGTCGCCACATCTGTCACGACATATGTCACGACAACGAGTTATAAGGTAGTTCGCCTTAACACTTTCGCCACATCTGTCACGACAACTGTCACGATAACTCTCAAGATATCACTGTCACGGGATCACTGTCACGACAGTGATGTATGAGGCAGTTCTCTTCACTCCAGCTCTTCTGTTCCTCTGCTGCCCTGGATGCTGCCATGACATTTAGCTTATGTTCCTCTACTGCCCTGGATGCTCCCATGACATTTAGCTTATGTTCCTCTACCTCTCTGGATTCTGCCACGACAGTTATCTTCTGTTCCTCTGCTGCCCTGGATTCTGCCATGACAGTTATCTGCAAGAATTGACCGAAATTAGCAGCATCTGTGCAAAACTATCCATCTGTGCAACTAAAATATAGAACATTTATTCACTCAACACACCCCAAACTCGAATTATTGCTTGTCCTCAACCAAATGCAACCCAACTAAGAATAAAAACTTTTTTTGCTCGGCTTAATTCAGTGAACTTTCATTACCTACAACACATTCACTATCAAGAGCAGTACCTTTCCGAGTGTTTATGGATTTATCCGGAACAATGCTATAATTCTTGTGCAAATGTGTGCATGTTTTGTGAACAAATATGTGCCTAGACTCCCTTAGTTACCAGAATAATTATGCTACTCACTTGAATTTTATGCCAAATTTCATTTTCTGGAGGCAATTCTTAGGCTCCTTTAGTTTTTTTGGAATTAGACTCAATGTTTTTCTTATTTTGATTTGACTAGAGCCTGTTTTTGGGCACCTCTAGCCATCTTCCTAGAGCCGGTATTAGGCACCTCTACGGTATTGAGTCTAAGTTTTTCATTTCTTATATTCTTTTCCTAGAGCCAGTGTTAGGCACCTCTAGGGGCAACTCAAGTGGTTAAGCTTTCCTACTCTAGTTCACTAACAGAAGTCTAGACATCATATAAGTCACAAGGGTGTTTTTTAAGTTTAGAACTATAGCAAGGCTCTAAATAATTCCTAAACCATCCTAAAGGCACTGTCACGACAGAGTATGTCGCGACAGGTAAGTTCAGTTCAAAGACTTAAGCCAAATTTTTATTTATATATATATATATATTATTTATTTTTTGACACAAAAATTGACTAAAATGAGACAAAAGACACAAATTAAAGACAACAATAAAAAGTTCATTAATAAAGGGATGCCTACCCCCAAAGTCAAGGGTTGCATTGCCCTCAATGCATGACATCAAAAATAAAAATAAAAACCGAAAAGAAAAACATCACAAATAGATAATATAAACTGCAGAAAACAAAGAGTAGTAAAAGAGACTTAACTTGCGTCGTTGTCATCAATGCTGTTAGCAGCAGTCACTTTAGAATTCATCCGGGGGAGTATGAGTGCTGCCGCGATAGGGGTCAGGGTAGAGCTTTCTCGGGTTGATCGTGCCGTCATTGTGAGGGTTTTCTCTGTTTACCTAATAACACGAACAAACTAAAAACTAATATTAAATTTCAAATTTCCTAAAACAATAAAGATAAAATACGATAAAAATAAAATAAAATAAAATAAAATAAGTTATATTAGGAGTTCCTTGAGGGGCATCTCCTAAAGTAACTACTCCATGTTCTATTGATGCTTGAGGGGTCGTTTCCGGTACTTCTTGAAGTCCATCTGTACCCTCCATCTGGTGATTATTCTCATGGTGGAGGCTCCTTTCTTTCTCTTCCCTTTGTAGTCCATGAAGTCCCCCCTTCTTGGTAATGTTTCTGAGGGCATGAATATATGATTAGAAAAAATTAAATTGACATTCAACCACAAACTTACCTTGTTTTCGTTGAATGTTGTTGTGGTTGAATGTAGCCCTTGCTGTCGTGTTTGCTGCTGTGGCAGCCAGTTATTTTGACAGTCCTTTGTCAGGTTACTGTGCAGGTCAAGGGGACATTGGAATGTACCATAACTCTCCATACCAAATTCTGTTGGCCACTCGTAGGTCTCCATCGGTAGAGACTTTGATGATTCTGAGTCCATCATTGTTGGTTCCTCAAATATCTTCTCATATTCCATTGGCGAGGCATTGTCGTTGGGTTGCTCTTGCATGTGGTTGTACGAGTACCATGACAACGGTGAATGTATGCAATCTTTGTCGGGCATAGCCGAGGCAGTGGGTTGAGGTTGTGCCTCGGTAGTGGTTGCTGCTTCAGCATTAGTTGCTGCCGAGGTGGCAGTTTCCGCTTCGACTGGGGTTTCTGCCTCGGAAGTGGTTGTCGTCGTGACATTCTTCTCAACTTCACTAGGTGTTGTTGTGGCGTTGTTCCGTTCAGGCTCCTCGATCAATACCAAGGTAAGTTACTGCTCAGGATCATCATGTGTTGGGTAGTCTCTTTCATTGGCATCCTTGTCATCTTGCCTCGGGATTACAGGTTCATCCGTGGCATGAATGAGGACCGATGTGCTCAAGATTGCATCCACCTTGGCGATTCTTTTGTCCATAGAAGCCGACAATTCTTGAGTGAGTGCCATGAAGACTTGCAGTGTGTCTTCTAAGGACTTTGTCTGCTCTTGAGGATGATGACATTGCCAGGGCATGTTGGGTTCTGCAACAAAACTGTTATGGTACCAAAAATTTTGCGGGTTTCGATCATACCATAAAAAATTTTGCTGTTGCGGCAGCGACATATGTTGTCCCTGTTGCTGCTGTGGCAGCATATCTCTTTCTTGTTGGTTCCATCGTTGGTTGTCCATATATTCACTGAAAAATTGGGGGCAACTTTTGAGTGCATGATTACCTTTACGGTAATTGAAAGAACTTTCCCACATCAGCTCTCGAATGGTTTTTTCTGACATGCTGATGCCCTTTAACCTGTATTGCACCTGAGTTTTTTTTTACAAAAGAAAAAAAAACGAATAAAATAAGGCAAGAAAAATAAATATAAGTGCAGAAAAAACACAAAGTTGTGCGCCAATCCCCGACAACGGCGCCAAAAACTTGTTGCGTGTAAAACAGTCTATCGCAATGTAGTGCAAGTGTACACGTCACAAGTAATAAAGTGATACGGAGTATCGGATATCGTCTCCACATGAATTGGGACAACTTCAGAATTAATTTTCCTGCACAAGAGAAAAGATAAGTTTAATAAAGAGTTGTGAAAATTCTTGAATATAAACTAAAATAGGTAAAGGAATCAGATTGAGAAAATAGGCTGGTATTGATTTGTTCAGTAGTGTATGTGTTGCACTGTTCAGACAAACTTCTGTTGCGTCTGTCGTCATGCCTGTCGCGGCAGCACCTGTCGCTGCAGAGGTCTGTTGATGTCACGTCAGCAATCAACAACTCTGTACTTAAAGTTTGGCAAGAATCCCTGGAGTGACTTGTCCTATCCCTAGATCCAAGTCTGTCGATGAACACGTCTTGGATGATACCTCCCGGCGTGAATCAAAGGATGAACACCGATGTTTGTGAATTCTTTATAGCCATTGAACCTCGTCCTATCCCTAGGTCCGAGATAGTTCAACCATAAATTGAAGAACATGTACTCACTCCTTTCGTATACTTAACTCTCCCGATATTAAGTAAATAGATAATATCACAATGCTCTCCCGATACTCTTGCAAGAGGTTGAAACCAGAATGAATAAACTTGAAGTTTTATTGATTTGAACAGAAAATCCTAAGAAACAGTTTAACCCTTACAACTACTTTACAAGATCAACCCTTAGCCCTGGGAAAGTTTAGAACATGATGGAGAAGGGGGAAAACTAGGGTTTGTGAATGAAGACGGCTAGGAACTAGGTTGTATCTCTAGGTCGAATTACAAGCATATATATAGGCCTTGGGTACAAGTTTTCTTAATGGCCAAGAATACTAGTTCGAATTAAAGTACAATTCGTTAAAGACTAAACCTCTGAATAAACGTCCTTTAGTTCGCCCTATCTTCTTGCTTTGACTTTCTCCTCAAACTTTGGGCAAGGCCTTTCTTGTGCTTCTGGGCTCCAAAAATTATACGAGTGGTCTCTAAAAATTAGGCTTGAAATCCTCTATCAGTCGAACTCCACTTCGCATTTTCCATCTCTTCTTCTTCACTGTTGCCACCTCTGTCACGTCATATGTCACGACAGTGAGTTATAAGGCAGTTTCCTTCAACACTGTTGCCACTTCTGTCATGGCAATTGTCACGATATCACTGTCACGACATCACTGTCACGTCGTCACTGTCACGGCATCACTGTCACGACATCACTTTCACGGCATCACTGTCACGACAGTGATGTATGAGGCAGTTTTCTTCACTCGAGCTCTTCTGTTCCTCTGCTGCCTTGGATGCTGCCATGACAGTTAGCTTCTGTTCCTCTACTGCCCTGGATGCTTCCATGACAGTTAGCTTATGTTCCTCTACTGCCCTGGATTCTACCACGACAGTTATCTTCTGTTCCTCTGCTGCCCTGGATTCTGCCATGACAGTTATCTACAAGAATTGACCGAAATCAACAACATCTGTGCAAAATTATCCATCTGTGATGATTATGCAAATTATATCCTAAAATGCAACTAAACATGCCTGAGTGCATCAATAATATGGATAAATGAAGGCTAAAATATAGAACATTTATTCACTCAACAGTATCCAATATGCAAATATAGCTCTAAAGGCATACTCCCTAATCCACAAAAACCACAACAAGCCAAATCTAGCATCCACATCCAAAATCAAACCATAATGGCCAATTACATCTCAAAAGCAACTATCGAGCATGCTCCAAAAAGAAGAAGAAAACATTCTCTTCCATGCATTAACATAAACCCCACCCATTGCCTTTTATTACACCGAAGCAAAACCACATACTTTGCAAGATTTTAAGATTGGATTCCTCTTGCCTACTTGCTGCCTTCAAAGCCTAGTTTTCTGCATTGATGAAACAAAAGAGCGTAAGCACAATGATTAGTGAGGATCGCTAAACAACATTCATCAATGCATGTCTCATGCTTTGCAAAACCAACACTTTACATCTCATGCCATTTTATAAAACATGTCTTCTCAAGACCTCAGTGCACTTTTTAACCACATGCTCATATGCATCATTTTAAAACAGCAAATAAACCTTTGCTCATGCTTTAACAAGCATCACATGCATTATTGCATCATACACAGATATCCCATGCAACCGTGCATCATATACAAGCATCTCATGCTTCACTTTATTCATTTACATTATATTGGCTCACAAGTTATAATCCATAAACCATTTAAACACAAGACACAATCGGATACGCGGATTACAAGCGTTGTCCCTCACGCTTCATACAATCTACCGGACTACACAAGGTGGAGATTAATGGCACAATCACAACCCCTCAACATCACTCATCGGTAGTTGTATAATTCCACTAACGAGAGTATGGGACACACACACAAGACTCGCACACGGGACTAACCATTCACCGTTGTGATCTTAACCTCAATCGTTAGGGTACTTGGATGGACATTACGGCACAATCACAACCCCTCGACATCCAAGGCAACTTTATTCACGGTGCACCCAATCCTATAGCCGGCTAACTATATCCGATTAAAGTAACAAAAAACCATTTCCATCACTTGCCAATATAAACATTTAACCACATTAACCCACTGTTTTACAAGAATAACCACAATGCCCCTTTTACAAGCATCACATGCTTAAAATCATTTGCATTCAACACCTGCAAACCAAGGATCACTTACCTAGTGCATCCTTAACATAATGGCATTAAAATCTTGCATTAAACCATGCTTAAACATGCTTAAAACAGTAAACAAATCCACTCTTACATCAAGTGCAATTTCATCAAACATAACACATTTCCAAGAGAGGGACTATCGAAATACTTACACTCGAGCTTATTTAAGTGTATCAAACTTACACTAAGCTCCCAAGATCACGCTCAAAGCGTTACCAAGCAGGAAATTGTGTTTCCACTCACCGATACGCGAAGCCTTATTCGCCGACACGGAAATTACACCTCTGGAGCCTCGAAAATCACATTGTTTTCTCCCGAATCAAGATCCCTTGTTTTGACATCATCAAAACAGAGATCTAAATGCATTAAAATGCATTCTAACACCAACAACAATTCATAAACTCGTTGCCTACTCAAACTACACCAAAATACCCATCCAAAGCAATCGAAAACTCAATCGATTGCTTCCTAAACCAAGTTCAGCCAACATACATCACTTCCAAAGCATTATCAACATCAAAACACATCTAAAAAGAAACCTAACTCATCCTTATACCTCCAGAAAGCAAGATTCCACCATTTCACCCCAAAATCTCACTTAAAACCATCAAGAAACTCAAGGATCTCAAGGATTTCGGGATCTATGATATCAACACATCATTTTAACATCTAAATCAACTTAGAACTCAATTAAAATCAATACAAAATAAAGCCCAACTCATCAAGTCCGAAAATCAAGATTTCATCCACAATTTCACAAGATTTTGATCTCAAATCAAAACTATATTGAAAACTCATTTAAAAATAGTATTTAGAAGCAAAATATATTGGGAATTTCAATAAAGAACTTAGATTAGAGGTTGAGAATGGGATTTACCTCCAATCCTTGCTTCTCTCAATGTTTGACAAGTTTTCCTTAGTGAAATCTTGAAGAACTAGGAGAGTTTTCTCGAAAATGATTTAGCAAAAGTTGAGATTGTTTTTGGGAGAAAGAATTCTGGAAAAAGATGAGTGAAATTGTGTTTGGCTGAAATGAGAAAGGATTTTGGTAGTTACGTAATTGAAAAACTAATAACTACCTTTTAATTATTTTAATATAAAACCCAATTAAAAATCATTTAATTAAAAACTCTTTTAAACCACATGCCATATTGAGAAAAGGTCAAATTGACTTAAATCCCCCTATAGATTCTATGATTTTGGCCTCCACATTAAAAATCAAATTTACCCAGTTTTGAAATCTTACAATTTGGTCACTACACAAAATGTCCATTTTCCAAAACCCTTTTTGTAAAATTGACTTGAACAACCTCTTAATTATATTTTTAGAGGATTTTAGCAATTTTTACCATATTTTTATCCTATGCTGATCATTGATTCCTAAAATCACCTTACGCGATTCGAACCGTTCTCGATCGGTCCGATCTGAAGCCTAAAACATCTAGGCGCAAAACTAGGGCGTTATATACTTAAGAATAAAAATAATATGAGATGGAATGCATACAAAATATAAGACTTATGAGCACTTTACAATATCATATATGTCAATTCCAACAATTTGCAAGGTATAACCAAACCATTCGCAATCAAGATGATATTACGCAACATGAGATAACATTCAAGTGTTTACGAACTTCTAAGGTCATGTTCATATATACATAAAAACTTTCAAATATTCCAAAATGCATGATCTAGCATGATCTATACACAAGTCTAGGTGCCACCAACTAGGAGAGCTACAAAATGGAATCGAAGTCATACTTCTAGCCTTGCTTGTTTCCTGCTTCGGGCTCAAGGTAGATAGTTTAACGATCTATTTAAACACGTGGTTTGGGAAGAATGGAAACGAGAGTGATAAGTACATAATGTACTTAGTAAGGTAGCATCTACAGCTAACAAGTTATCAAGTTAAGTAGTCTTTAAGTCAAGTACAACCTAGCTATGGTTTTAAGCACTATAGGTCGAGCCTAGCTTAAGATTTCAAGAGTTTCAAGTAAAGTAGGAAGTCAAGTAGTCATATATTGTCATTACCATTTAAACATGTCATCACAAGTACAAGAACATATATCAAGGTTTATAAGCTCAAGCCATAGATCATATCATGTTTCCAAATCATTCCAATAGCATGTTAACAAGAGGATTACTTTCATTTCAAGTTTTATCAAGAATCAAATCAAGACAAGAAGCATGCTCAAATATAACAATCCAAGTTTTCATTCAAGTATCATGTATCAAGCCAACTCAAGGTATCAAATCAAGTATCATTCAAGCTTTAAATCATGGTTTACTTTCTTGTTTATTTACTCTAGATTAGGCCATGGTACATAGTTATGTCTAGGTAATTGAGTCACCAACCAAACTGCCACCAAATCCAGTAACTGGTCATATCCCTCCTACTATCGCCAGTGACCATAACACACATCCCTCATACTGTCACCAAATAGGGGCCTTGGCCCTGGACCATAGTCCACCCATCACAAATGATTTATATGATCATGCTCATATTTTGAAGATAGAATTAAACCTAATGTTTTATTCATGTTTTGAGAAATGATTTGCTGACTTATAAGATCCCATGAGATAGAACTATGATTTTGAAAAGATAGAACTTGATGAAAAAATGCTATGCTTTACTTATGCTTTTGAAATAGGATGAGAATGATTTATGTTGATTCTTGGAAAAAATTAGGTAAATGATGTTTAAAATGAGTATATTGGCATGAGATGAGATTATTGTTACTAGACATAATTGGTTGACTAATAGGATGAGAAGTGCACTATAATATACAAAATTCATGCGTGCTCTTTGGTTCGGGCAATGGGGGTAGTGCCACCCCGTTCCAAAGTGAGAGTGTGGTGATGAGAGATTCCACCACATTAGGTCTTGATGATGTGAGATTCCATCATGCTATGTGGCGGTAAGAGATATGGTCATGAGAGTTTGGTGATATGAGATTCCACCGAGGTAGGACTTGACGATGTGAGATTCCATCAACCTATCCACATATCCGAGTAATGTTGTTAAAATGCCAATTTATGAGATTCACATGTACCTTGTTTATAAATGATTTTAATGAAGTGAGATTTGCATATGAGATCATGTTTTGAGAAATGCTTTATGACAAACAAGCATATATCGCTTTGCTTTGTGACTTTGCATTTTGGTTAATGCATGAGATAGATGGTACATGTGGTTTTAATGATATGGTTTTTGTTTTGGAAATGATTTCAAGCATGAGATAGAATGAGCATAATGAGATAGAGATTTCTAAATGAGAAATGGTTTTAAAATGCATTGTTATAGTTGGTCTGTTTTGAGCATCCCTTACTAGGCATTATTGCTTATGCTCTCTTCTTCCAACAATGCAGAAAAATAGCATATTTGGGCAGCAAGGAAGCAAGAAGGATCCCAGGGAGTGAGACTTAGCTCAAGTATGGTTTTAAGTTTTACCTATAAGTAATAAGTTGGCAATGGGATGATGCCTTAATGTTTTGGGAGAGTGTATTCTGAAACTCCCTTATTTTACGGGAAGTTTGTGATGCCCTTGATGTCTTGTAAATGAGATTTACTTGTTGATATTTTCTTTGGTTTCTATTTTGGCTCTTGAGTGTCATTTTGCATAAGTGGCACGCCTATAGATTTCCTTAATGCATATTCCCATGCTTTGATGTTGAAATTGCCCTATATGATTGACATATGATGTTTAGATATGTTGTATGCATGTTAGAATGATTTTGATTGCCTTAAAGGCTGAAAATCAGCTAAAAGTGTCATTAAAGGCTCAGGTGTTTCGATACACAGGCTAGTGTTTCGAAACGGGTAAGCAAAATTGGTGCATGTGTTTCTGAACACGAGCTAGTGTCCCGAAGCAGTCCTTCATATTTTGGCTTTGCGTATCGAAACGTGAGCACCTGTTTCAATACGGGTCTCTTCAAGGTTCTTATTGGAATCTGTTGAGTTGATCACACAATTGCAAATGGCCAAGAGGGGGGTGAATTGGCAATTAAAAATTTGGTGGGAGGAATTGGTGAAAAATAAAAGATGACACAAGTAGTTAGAGTGGTTCAAGTTCTCCAAATGAACTCTACATCCACTACCTTAGTTCCCACTAAGGATTTTCAACCAATTCACTACTTGAATTCTTCCCCTTTTCTTGGATGAGGAGGTAACCTTACAAATTCGATTAAGCTTTCTACCCAAAGCTTAATCCACTCAAATTACAAAGAGAAGTTTTGGTAAACTCAAATAATTCCTCACAAACGATAAATGTCTACTCAATTACAATTTCAATCACCCCAAACTCACAATACAAAAAGACAATTGAAAATAATAGAGTTGGGTACAAGAATTTGACTTTGAAGAGCACTAGAGTTTGGATTTTTTTTTTTGCTTTGATGTTGCTTATGGGTTCAATAATAATTTCCTGGTCAATTGAAGCTTGTTTTTATATCCTTGCATTTATTTCTAGCCGTTTGGGTAGTTGGGATCATCAATAGAGCCGTTGGGAGCAATTTTCCCGCATTAAATGCAGCTCTGCAGCCTACCGTATCGGTACTCGGGAAGGGCGTATCGATACCTGCATCAAAGAAGAAAGAGCCGTTGTGCCTGAAAACAGGGCGTATCGATACACATAGAAGGCGTACCGGTACGGTTTTAAGGGGCGTATCGATACGGAAGGCCGTATCGATACGGTTTTTGCTCACTGGAATCCCAAGCCAAGTTTACATAAAAAGTGTATCGATACGCATACCAAGCATATCGGTACGGTATAACGATCTTTTGAAAATTGGGAAACCAACCAATTGACAAGTAACGGTCAAATAATTAAATGCTCAGATTTTTCAAAGATGAGCTTATCGTATCGATACGGTTGCAAGGCGTATCGGTACGGTTTCATGAAAACAGTTGCCCATATGAATATCGTATCGATACGGTTGCAAGGTGTATCGGTACGGCAACTCCATTAAAATTCCAGTGGCAAAATAGGGTATCGATACGACTGGGCGTTTTTGCATTCTTAGGCTTGAAAAACATAGGAAAAGACTTAGGGAATTATATATGTTTAAGAGCCAGTCTTTAAGTATTATTTAGTTCAAAAATACTTGTCAATTGTGAGACTTTAAAGAGTACTTAAAAATTTATTGTTTTGCAAATTGGTCCTTAAGTTTATGTGTTATATCAAAATCAATTTTGGTTTTACAGAATCTCGTGTTTCGGAACAAACAATGGGTGTTTCGGTCCAACGTCTGTTATGTTAGTTTAAATGGTATCTTTTGAGGTTCTCTTTCTTTACATTTTAGTCTCTATATGTTCTTGATGCAATTAAATGTGCTTGGATGACTGTTTTGAGCTGAGATTTGAAAGAGAGGTGTGTAATGAGACTAATTAAAGGTTGGTAACTTAAAAATTGAATAAGTCCCTATAATTTGCTAAAATTACATAATGGTACCTAAAATGTGTTTACATGCAATTGAGTCCCTAAGCGTTGTATGATCGAGTTGCATTTTGTTTCATTACGAAGTTTTTCACATAGGATAATAATGAGCATATAGACAGGATAAAATGAAAAAAAATATGGTCGTTTATTGAGGTGAACTTCTCGGTCTACTTCAATATTCCCTGCGTGACCTATTCGGTTCGGTCTTTCGCCCAGACTGGGTGGATGGGGTTACATTTGGTGGTAACAGAGCCATGTTACGAAAGAATTGGGAGGTAAGGTTGGTGTAATATTGCTGTTTGGTTGATTTCTTAATGAATGCTATGCACGGTTTTTGTTCATGCTATGTTATGACCATTGTTTGATTTGTGTGAGATGCACAATGTTTGATAACATGATATATGGTTGTTATGTACTGTTGGGGGGGAGATATTAAGGTTACCCATTGCCATATTACTAATAGTATAAATAGAATTTTGGTTTAAAAAAGTACTTGAGCATCTTGGATTCTTACTTTGGCTAGCCTGATTGTTTTTAATTTTGCATTTTTAGTTCAAAGATTCATATCGTTTGATAATGGGATCGAGACGAAAGCTTAGAACCAATGTGCGTAAAGTGTTTAACAATGAGGTTAATGATGTTGAGAATTTTCCTCGACTCCACCTCTTGGTGGTGATGGAGTTGGTGCGAAAGTTGGCGTTGAAGGTGTTGGACCTCATGCAGCGCAAAGACAGAGTGCTACTGATATGACACTGTGGATTCAGGCTATAGCTGGGGCTTTTCAGGCAGCGATAGCGGGCATGCAAGTGGCCGAAACTTAGCTTTGTGCTAATGTTGGATTACCTTTGGAGCGTCTATGCAATTTTGGTGGAACTGAGTTTCGAGGTCTCTCTCTTGAGGCTTCTGAGGATTGGTTTGAGAGCAACCGAAGGATTCTTGGTCAGATGGGTTGTCATGATGTGCAAAAGTTGGGTTGGGTTGTATCCTTGCTACACGGATATCCTTATACGTGGTGGATGACCGCCACTACGGGTATGGAACCTGTCGATGTGACTTGGGAGTTCTTTAGAACTATTTCTAAGAAAAAGTATTTGGGTGCTCGCTATCTTGAAGAAAAGAAGCGAGAATTTATGTCTTTGGTGCAAGGAAACATGATTGTTGCATAATATGAGGTTCAGTTTGTTCAATTGAACCAATATGCTTCTGAACTGGTTCCTAACGAACTGAAGAGATGTGATCTTTTTTGCTACGAGCTTGTAAAGGAGGTCAAGACATATATGTTGGCTTCAGCTTACACAGATTTTGATCTCTTAGTCACTCGGGCTAAGGATATTGTAGAACTAATGTTTTGATATAATAATTGAAAAATGTTTTGGACTGATTTAAAAAATATTTAAAACAATTTCCAAAGTCCAAATAACTTGAAACTATGTTTAGGGATATTTTTAAAAGGGTTTACATGTTTTTCAAAGCCAAACATCACAAAACTCTACAGGCGTTTTGAAACACCTTAGTGCGTTTCGATACGGTGCATTCCAGTAGCTAAAACGTTTCAATACTAGTATCGAAACGGGCTTTCCCTGGATAAGGATTTTAGCCCAGCGTTTCGAAACGGGCTATGCCGTTTTGATACGCCTACGTGGCATCGACCACAACGGTCATAAACCCCAGCGGCTATTTCCCAACTAACATTTAAATGCATGCTGTTTCGATACGGGGACAGGCGTTTCGAAACGGGTGTTTCGAAACGGTCTATAGCGTTTCGATACAGGTCCACGTCAGACTGCAACGACTCTTTCTACTTAAAGGGTGTTTTGAAACGGGTTCGAGCTTTTCGAAACGGGGAGCTGCAAAACTGCATTTATGGTGGGAATTAAAGTCCTCAACGACTCTAATTCAATCCCAACGGCTAGTAACGGCTACAAACTCATCAAGAAGTATAAAAGGGACCTCCAAGCATCAAGTAAAGGCTAATGCTCATATTGTCAATCAACAAATGATCAAGAATTGTCTTAGAGCTTAAATTGTCATTTATTGTATAGACAAACACTAGTGAGCCAAACTTGTCAAATTTGCTCAAGTGTTTTAGGTTTTGGGTGAGTGCTTTAATTGTGCAAACAAACACCTATTAGAGGGATTTGTGTTTGCTTTTAATTATCTCTTTGTAAGAGAGGGTTTGATCAAGGCTTTGGGTAGAAAGCTTGATCGGTGTAAAGGGTTTCCTCCTAAGCATAGAAAAGGGGACGAATCAATAGTGGATTGATTGGAAATCCTTAGTGGGGAGCTAAGTTAGTGGATGTAGACCTTGGTTAGAAGGTTGAACTACTATAAATCATTGTGTCAATTATCTTTTTAGCTTCCACAATCCTTCCACCCAAAAATCCACCTCTCCACCACTTGGTGAGCTACATCGGTTGAACGAATCGAGCTCCTCACATCTCAAAAATTGGTATCAGAGCTTGGCTCAATCAAAGGGGATTCACATCCTATTGAGAAGATCCGGCAAGCTCGATCACTATTTCATCAATCGGCTCAAATGGCACAATCAATCGACAAACCGCTTTTCTTTGACGGAACCTACTATGCCATTGGAAGACAAAGATGAAGTTCTTCATCAAATCAAGAGAATACAAGCTATGTGATATAGTTGAAGATGGTTCGTTCGTGCCTCAAAGAAGCAAAGCGGAGTGGAGTGGAGTGTCGACGATCGCAAGAAGATGGAGCTTAATTGCAAAGCCTTGCACATCTTGTTTTGTGCTTTTGTCCCAAGCATCTATGAGAAGATGTCGTCTTGTGAGAGTGCCAAGGAGGTATGGGACAAGCTTGAAGTCACATACGAGGGGACCAATGAAGTCAAAGAGACCAAGATTGGGCTCCTAACGTTAGAGTATGAGAACTTTAAAATGGATCCGAAAGAGAACATCGAGAAGATGTTTGATAGGTTCTCCACTATCACCAATGGTCTCAAAGGCTATGGAGAAGCCATCCCGGAGGAAAAGCTTGTTCGAAAGCTCATCTACTCACTTCCCCAGTCTTGGGACTCAAAGAGGACCGCCACCATTGAAGCCAAGAATTTGAAGACCTTAAAGCTTGATGAACTCATGGGGTCACTCCTTACTCATCAAATCATGAAGAAGAATAAATAAGATGAGAAGAAGAGGGAAGAAATTAGAGCTGTGGGAGAGAAGAAAATCAAAGGGCTAGGCATCAATGCAAGTGTCATGGCTCTCAAGTCCTCCACTTGCCATCATGTCTATTCAAGTGAAGAGGAGGATAAAGATGAAGAGATAGTTCATCTCTTCAAGAAGTGTGCCCCGTTCATGAAGAAAGCTTTGGGGGAGCTTGAACGTGATTCCAAGAAAAAGGACCATAAGAAGAAGGCATATGTGGCTACTTGGAGTGATGAGGATTCCACCGATGATGAACAAGCCAACCTTTGCCTTATGGCCATCGAAGAAGATTCAAGGGTAACTTCTAATTCATCTACTTCATGTTCTTACTCTTTTGATGAATTACAAGATGCCTATGATGATTTGGTTTTAGACTTTAAAAATCACATTTTGAAAAACAATAAAGTGATTTCAAAGTTGAAAATTCAAAATGATTTGATTTCTAAAACCAAACTTGAACTTGAAGCAAAACTCAAGGAGTTTGAACTAAAATGTTTTGATTTACAAAAATTGCTTCAAAAAGTTCAAGAAGAAAAGGATTTGATTTCCAAAGAGCTAGAAAAGAAAAACAATTTTGGAAAATCAAATTTTTATGTAAGACAATCTAGTGCCCCTAGATTTGTAAAAGGAAAATTTTTTAGAAGTGTTTGGGTCCCAAAAGGACTAACCACTTCAATAAAAAGGATGACATTGAAAAATGGATTCCTAAGGGGACTAAAATTTGTGCTACTAATGTTCATGGATCCAAAGCAAATTGGATACCAAAAATCATTTGATTGTCTTTTGCTAGGTGTGATGGAGATGTTCAACAAGTCAAACATTCAAGGGGAGCTCCATGCACACTAAGGAAGAACACTTGAAGAAGGAAGGCTACACATCCTCCCTTGAGTTCAAGTGTGGTAAAATCTAGTTGTTTTTGCTTTTATTTGTTTTATTTTTATTTATGTCAACTAGATGATCATATATGTTGAACTAACATTTTTTATGATGCTTTGAGTAAGGGGGAGCCATTTTAAAACCAAATTCTTATTTTTGTCAATTTTTTTACCTCTATTATTATTTTGAACTTAATGTTTTAAATTCTTTTTGATATAACAAAAAGGGGGAGAAATGATTTGAAAAATTGAATTTTCAAATGAATCAGGGAGAGCTTTATTTGATTTCATATCTTTAATCTCTTATTCACATTTTAAAGTTAAAGGGGGAGAATCCCAAACAATTTTTCAAGATAGTTTTATTATATCAAGAAAGGGGAGATTGTAGAACTAATGTTTTGATATAATAATTGAAAAATGTTTTGGACTGATTTAAAAAATATTTAAAACAATTTCCAAAGTCCAAATAACTTGAAACTATGTTTATGGATGTTTTTAAAAGGTTTTACATTTTTTTCAAAGCCAAACTTCACAAAATTGTCCAGGCGTTTCGATACAGGTGCATTCCAGTAGCTAAAACGTTTCGATACTAGTATCGAAACGAGCTTTCGCTGGATAAGGATTTTAGCCCAGCGTTTCGAAACGGGCTATGCCATTTCGATACGCCTACGTGGCATCGACCACAATGGTCATAAACCCCAACGAATATTTCTCAACTAACATTTAAATGTAGGTCGTTTCGATACGGGGACAGGTGTTTGGAAACGGGTGTTTCGAAACGGTCTATAGCGTTTCGATACAGGTCCACGTCAGACTGCAACGACTCTTTATACTTAAAGGGTGTTTCGAAACGGGTTCGAGCGTTTCGAAACGGGGAGCTGTAGAACTGCATTTATAGTGGGAATTAAAGTCCTCAACGGCTCTAATTCAATCCCAACAGCTAGTAACGGCTACAAACTCATCAAGGAGTATAAAAGGGACCTCCAAGCATCAAGTAAAGGCTAATGCTCATATTGTCAATCAACAAATGATCAAGAATTGTCTTAGAGCTTAAATTGTCATTTTTTGTATAGACAAACACTAGTGAGCCAAAATTGTCAAATTTGCTCAAGTGTTTTAGGTTTTGGGTGAGTGCTTTAATTGTGCAAACAAACACCTATTAGAGGGATTTGTGTTTGCTTTTAACTATCTCTTTGTAAGAGAGGGTTTGATCAAGGCTTTGGGTAGAAAGCTTGATCGGTGTAATGGGTTTCCTCCTAAGCCTAGAAAAGGGGACGAATCAATAGTGGATTGATTGGAAATCCTTAGTGGGGAGCTAAGGTAGTGGATGTAGACCTTGGTTAGAAGGTTGAACCACTATAAATCATTGTGTCAATTATCTTTTTAGCTTACACAATCCTTCCACCCAAAAATTCACCTCTCCCTCACTTGGTGAGCTACATCGGTTGAACGAATCGAGATCCTCACATCTCAACAGATATCGATCAGAATTTGGGCTTAGTTGCTCGTTCGGGTGGTTCTAGTTCTAGAAAGATGTCAGATGTGTTTGATGCTGGTAGAGATTGTTTCAAGAAGCACAAGGATAAGAGGTATCAATTGGATCCAAGGTGTGGTGGTGGTAACCCTGGTCGAGGTCAACAAGGAAAAAATGCATTTGTTCGTACTCCAGAGTGTAACCGGTGCGGTAGAAGGCACACATGAGAGTGTTGGGGTAATCTGGGTACGTGTTGGAATTGTGGATCACGAGGACATATGAAGCGTGATTGCCCATAAACCGTTAGAGATGGATAAGCTCCGGTGCGAGCTGCTGAACAACAGAGGGATCGTGGGCGCAACCATGGTAACTTTCAGTATAGAGATGATGGACAGAGGAATATTGCTCATGTTGTTACTGTTCAGCTTGAGGGAGGTGGACAGGCTAGGGTGTATGCACACCGAGAGGGAAGAAATGACATGGATATGATTGTAGGTACCTTTACTTTGCAATCCTTGTCATTACTTTCTTTCTTTGGATTCCGGTTCTACTCATTCATTTATTTTGTGTGAGCTTGCACAAGCCCTTGATTTACCTGTTGAGTTGTTAGATGTTGGTATGCGTGTAACTCGTTCTTTTGGTGAGACGGTTGTTACGAGGAAGTTGTATATGATTGGTTGATTGAGCATAGGGCTGTGGTTGATTTTGAGACTAAGCGAGTTTTATTGAAACTTGCCGATGACTACAAGGTGGTAATCGTAAGGGAGAATGTGAAGTTCTTGTCTAATGTGGTTTCGGCTCTTGAAGCGAGTCGGTTGCTGTGTTTGGGATGTGAAGCTTTTCTAGCTTACGTGATGAATCCGAGTACAAAGAAGGTGCGAGTACTGGACATACGTACGGTATGTGAGTTTCCAGGTGAATTTCTTCAGAGTTGCCTAGTTTGCCACCGAACAGAGAGGTTGAGTTTGGCATTGAGTTGTTTGAAAATACAACTCCAGTGTCAATTACTCCCTTTTGAATGGCTCCGAAAGAGTTAAAGGAGTTGAAGATGCAACTTCAGGAGTTTCTTGATCGAGGTTTCATTAGGCCTAGTGTTTCACCTTGGGGTGCACCGATCTTGTTTGTGAAGAAGAAAGATGGCACAATGCAAATGTATATAGATTATCGTCAATTGAACAATTTAATGATTAAGAATAAGTATCCCTTGCCAAGGATTGATGATCTTTTTCAATAGTTTAAAGGTGTTTCGGTGTTTTCTAAGATTGATCTGGGATCCGTGTATTACCAGTTGAAGGTAAAGGATATGGATGTGCCTATGACTGCTTTTCGTACGAGGTACGTGATTTATGCGTTTTTGGTGATGCCGTTTGGTTCGACTAATGTCCCTGCTGTCTTTATGGACATGATGAATTGTGTAATTCATGAGTTTTTGGATAGGTTTGTGGTTGTGTTTATCGATGACATTCTTGTGTACTCTCGTACCGAGGAGGATCTTGATAAGCATTTGCGGATCCTGTTGCAAGCTTTGTGGCAAAATAAGCTTTATGGAAAGTTGAGCAAGTGCGAGTTTGGCTTAAGGAAGTTGTTTTCCTTGGACATGTGGTGTCGGCCGAAGGGATTCGGGTCGATCCCCAAAAGGTTGAGGAAGTGATGAATTGGAAGTCGCCTAAGTCGGTCCATGAGGTGCGTAGTTTCCTTGGTTTGGCGGGATACTCTCATAGATTTGTGGATGGTTTTTCAAGGATAGTTGCTCCTTTGAAAAATTTGTTACAAAAGGATGTAAAGTTTGAATGGACGGAGGTTAGACAACAAGCTTTCGAGAATTTGAAGGAATCGTTGACGCAAGCTCCTATCTTGATTCATCTCGAATCAGGTAGAGAGTTTGTGGTTTATAGCGATGCGTCCTATGTTGGGTTGGGATGTGTGTTGATGCAAGAGGGTAGGGTGGTAGCTTATGGATCTCGACAATTGAAAGTACATGAGCGTAATTTCCCTATGCATGATATCGAGTTTGCTGTGATGGTGTTTGCCTTGAAAATTTGGAGGCATTATCTTTATGGTGAAAAGTGTACGGTTTACACGGACCACAAGACTTTGAAGTACTTGATGTCACAAAAAGAATTGAATCTTATGAAGTGACGGTGGTTGGAGTTGCTTAAGGATTACGACTTGACGATTGAGTACCATCCGGGGAAGGCTAATGTTGTGGCTGATGCCTTGAGTAGAAAGGTATCTGTAGAGTTGAAGGCGATGTTTGCTCGGTTGAGTATATTGCGAGATGATGGTTTAGTTGCTGAATTGCAAGTGAAACCCTCGTTGGTAGAGTTTATTAAGGAGAAGCAACTGTTAGATGATTCGTTGGTACAACAAGTTCAGGACATTAAGGAAGGAAATCCAACAGACATTTGTTTTAGTGATGATGTTGTTTTGTGCTTTAAGAGTCGAATAGTTGTGACGGAGGATGTTGAGTTGAGGCACGCTATTTTGACTGAGGTGCATAGTAGTCCTTTTTCCATGCACCCTGGTAGTACAAAGATGTATCGTGGGTTGAAGGATGGTACTATTGGGTTGATTTAAAGAAATATGTGGCTAATTTTGTTAGTAAGTGCATAGTTTGTCACCATGTTAAAGCTGAGCATCAGTTTCCTTCTGAATTGTTGCAACCGTTAAAGATTTCAGAATGGAAATAGGAGAGAATCACCATGGATTTCGTGATGGGTTTGCCTTTGACACTGTCCAAGAAGAATTCCATTTGGGTGATTGTTAATCGTTTTACAAAGTGTGCACATTTTCGGGCGGTGCATACTACGCATACGTTAGACAAGTTGGCGAATTTGTACATCTTGGAGATTGTGAGGTTGCATGGGGTGCCTATGTCCATTGTTTCAAATCAAGATCCGTTTTTTACAGTGATGTTTTGGGAGTGTCTACATCATGCGTTGGGTACGCGTTTGAATTCTAGTACTTCGTATCATCCGCAGACGGATGGTCAGTTGAACGAGTTATCCAAGTGTTGGAGGATATGTTGAGGTGTTGCATCATTGATTTCCAAGGTTCTTGGGAGAAACAGTTACCTTTGGTGGAGTTTGCTTACAATAATAGTTATCAGGCGAGTATTCAAATGGCTCCTTATGAGGCTTTGTTTGGAAGGAAATGTAGAACGCTTCTTTGTTGGGCGAAAGCGGGGCAGAAGTTGGTCTCTTTGCCTAAAGTGCTAAAGGGCACTATGGAAAAAGTAAAGCTTATTAGTGAGAAGTTAAAAGCGGCTTCGGATCGGCAAAAGTCTTACGCAGATTTGAAGCATAAGGAGGTTGAATATGGTGTAGGTGATAAGGTGTTTTTGAAGGTTTCACCTTGGAAAAAGGTGATGAGATTTGTCCGAAAAGGCAATTTGAGTCCGAGGTTTATCAGACTGTAAGAGGTGCTTGAGCGTGTTGGACCCGTTGCTTATAGGTTGAGGTTGCCTCCTGAGTTGGAGAAGATACATGATGTTTTCCATGTATCCATGCTTCAGAGATATAGATCGGATTCGTCTCATGTTATGCCTGTTGAGGAGATTGAGTTGAATCCAGATTTGTCCTATGATGAATAATCATTTGAGATCTTGTATTCGAACAGCAAGGTTCTTTGTGGTAAGACCATTGTAACACCCTGGTTTTGGGCCTAGATGTTTTAGAAGTTGAATCGGGCAAATCGTGAAAGGTTCGAATCTTTAAGGGAAGTTTAGGGCACACCTAGTTCGGGAAGCTTTAAAAATATGGAAAAAATATTTAAAAAAACCTCATTTATTATATAAATCGTTACGGTAAAAACAATTTTACAAAATGTGATTTGGAAATGCTACATTTTGGTGTAGTGACCAAATTGCAGTTTTTGCAAAAGTTGACTAGTGATTGTTTTGTAAAGGATTGAAACTTTGAATCTTTAAGGAGCTAATTTTACCAATTGTTTTTCATCAGATTTCGCTTTAATTTGGGAGTTTTAATAATGATTTAATTAAAGGAATTAAGAGAGAAATTCCCTTTTGACTTTTCATAACTACCTTACGATATTTTTCCCTCTTTTCATTTTCTCTCAACTTCCACTCAGCCAAACACATTTCCCTCACCAAATAATCTTTGGTTTTCATCCCCTTTGCTGAGATTTCATTCTCCTATGGATTTCCAACCTTTGCTTCATTAAATCCTTTTGTTTTTACTTTTGATTTTCAAGAAATCTTGCCCAAATTGAGGACAAATCAGCCATTAGAGGTAAGCTTCGTCCTTCTCCTCTAATGATCAGTTCTTTACTGAAATTCCCAAGCTATCAATCTGTTGTTAATGATTTTTGAGTTGTTTTAATGTTAGAAGCATGAAATTGTTGTAAAACTCAAGATTCTTGGTGAGATCTTGATGATTTTCGTAACTCTTTGTTAAGCTCTGTTTTGAGGTTGATTTCTAATGTGTTTTGGATGATAATTGATGTGATGAATGAGGTTTTAACCAATGATTCCTGAATAGGTTTGGATTCCTATGTTTTAGATGCTAGATTTGTGGTTTTTGGAGTGTTCTTGGTGTTCTGTTGTTGTTGGAGATATAAGGACGTGTTGTGGTGATTTTTGGTGTTGATTGAGGTTTAGAAATGATTATAATTGATAGATCTTGGTTGGGCTTTGATATGAGAAAGTATGGTGGTGATTTCGGTTATTTCAGATAGCCGAAATGATGCTTATGAGTAGTGCAGCGAGTTTGTGTGAGTGGCTGGTGATTTCAATGCATGATGATGCATTAATACTCTACTCTTATGTGTAATAAATAGGGGAGATATCTTCGGACGCTTTTGGTGTTGATCTGGTGGTGCCGGAAGTCTAGATATTGTTTCGGCAAGCAAGAGGAATGTAATCGGTGAGTGCGAATGGTTTTAGAAGTCCTTGAGGGACAAGGAAACAAGGTTTGGGGATTTAGGGTTGATTTGAAACACCATCCTAAGTCTGAAAGTAAGTATGGCTAGATTAGCTCTCAATATGTAGTTGATGGCCCTAAATGCTTTTAACATGCTCTTGATTTGTGTTAGACAAAATCCTACTGTTTTATGCATGATTTATAACATGGAAAGATGTTATGTGTTGATCTCATGTGATAGCATGTCTATGAAAAGAGTCTTGAGGTTTTGATTAGATGAAATGCATGAATTGTGGTTTTGAAATGGGATGAGAATGGTTTGAGAAATGTTGCATCAAAACAGTAGGTGAGATGGTGTTTTTGATATAATATATTGGCATAAATGATGAGATAATTATCGGATATAATTGGTCGACCAATAGGATGAAAGTGCACTATAAACTAAAAATTCGTACGTGCTCTTTGAAGTCGGGCAATAGGGGTAGTGCCATCCTGATCCAAAGTGAGAATTCGATGATGAGAGATACCATCGGGGTAGGTCTTGGTGAAACACCAAAGCTTTATGGCGAAGAGAGATACCGCCATGAGAGTCCGGTGATGTGAGATTCCACTGGGGTAGGACTTGGATTTAAGTCAAGCTAATTCTCATATCCGAGTAAAGATGTAATACGAAATGCCAATATATGAGATTGTATTTGAGTCACATGTACCAAATGTTGAGATGTTTTATGCTATGAGAAATGTATATGAGATTTGTGGTTTATGAAATGCTATAGTTTTCATTAAGCATTTGTATGGCTTTGCCATGAGATTTGCATTGGTTAATTGCATGAGTTAGATTGAAGGTACATGTGATTTTCAAATGGAGAAATTGCTTTGAAATGGTTTTCAAGCATGAGATAGAAAGAGCATGTTGTAGAAAATGATTTTGAGATAGAGTTTTAAAGTTGCATTGTTGTGATGGTTTTCTTAGAGCTTGCCTCACTAAGCAAATGTGCTTACACCCTCTTTTACCAAAAATGCAGATAATTGAGACATTATTGGGCTGCAAGGAGGCTAAGGATATCCAAGGAAGTGAAAAGCTCAAGTATGGTGACATTTACATATACCTTAGTAATGAAAATTGGCAATGAGGATCTATGGTTAGTTTTGAGAGATGTATTTTGAACTCCATGTGGTTGTTGCAAGTTTATTATGGTATTTAAGGTTTGTAAATGTCCTTTATGGCTTGTTTTGTGGCTTGTGGCTTCCATTTGGTTTTCATGTCTAGGGAGCATGCCTTTAGTTCCAATGATTGCATGATTAATGCCATGCTTTATTATAAGCTTCATTGTGATGATCTTTGATGCTTAAATATGTTGCTAGTATGTTGTGGTATGCTTTGGGGCATTTCTGGACGTGTTTAAGAGTGAAAAACTAGTTAAGTTTGCAGTTGCAGGGCTGGGCGTATCGAAACACCCTTATCTATTTCGGAACAAGGGCCTGAAATGACCATAATGTTTCGGAACAGGTAAGAGTGTTTCGGAATGCTTTGGCTACTGGAAAGCCATGTTTCGATACGGGTCTCAGAACGCACCCGAGTACTGAAACGGTCAACCCTGTTTCGATACGACCATTTCATTACAGGGCTCAACGTTTTTAAACACAAGATCGTTGGTTTGAATTTTAAACTATTTCAGGTTCTTGCTTCTTACATTTTAGTCCTTGATGATTATGGATGCAATTGGTTGAGTTTGGAATGTCTGATTAAGTTGATATTTGACAGAGATGCATGAAATATGACTAATTGAATATTGGTAAACTTAAAATCTGCAAGGACCTCATAATTTGCCAAATTTACGTTTTCGTCCCTAAAAGTCTAATTCTGACAATTAAACCCATAAATGAATTCCGATCGTTGTGCCTTTCCTTCCTATGATCTTGGGTGATCACATAAGATTAATAATGCATTTAGAAAAGATAAAAAAGGTCGTTAATCAAAGTTGACTTTCGGGTTGACTTTGGTTTTCCCCGTGTAATCTTCGTAGTTCGGGTCAAGCGTCTATGCCGGGCTAAGGGGGTTACATTTGTTGGTATCAGAGCCAGGTTTGCGAATATTTTGTGCTTGGTAAGTGGTTAAGGTGTGTGATTATGAATCATTATGACTTTTTGGTGAAAGCATAATGTGTGATTGTTGATGTTCTAGCTCTAATGGGATGTAATGCATGCAAGATGTTAGATTGAGATGAATTTGTGATGCTATGTATGTTTGGGGTATAGTTGGGGATCTCATTGCCATATCATTACTATTGGAAAGAATTGTTTTGAAAAATGAGCTTGAGTACTTGGATTTCTTGCTTATATTGCCTAATTGGAATTTATTGCATTTTGATAGTTGCATTGCTTTTAAATGGGGTCACGTATAGAGCTTAGACTTAATGCACATGTTGCGGCTGAGAATGAGCATGTTGAGAATCTACCACCTCCTTCTCCTGGTGGACCACCTGGTGGTGGTGGAGCGGGAGTTGGTGTTGTGGGAGCTGGAGTAGGGGTTGCTGGAACCGAGGGGGTACAAGGGCAAGCTGCCCCTGATATGTCATTATTATTACAAGCTATTGCTGGAGCTTTTCAGGCGGCAGTAGATGGAGCTCATGGGGCTACACCTCAGGCTGGTGCTGGTGTGAGTCTGCCGTTGGAGCGACTCCGTAGTCTTGGAGGGACTGAGTTCAGGGTCCTGACCCCAAAAGGTTCTGAGTCTTGTTAGAGAGTACCAAAAGGATTCTCGGGCATCTAAACTGTAACAATGCTAAAAATTGGGATGTATTATGTCCCTACTGCACGGTGATGCTATATACGTGGTGAACAACCACAATAGAGGGGTTGGATGATGATGAGGTGACTTGGACATTCTTCTTGAATGCGTTCAAGCGAAAGTACTTAGGTGTCTGCTACCTGGATGAGAAAAAGAGGGAGTTCATATCCCTAGTGCAAGGGAGTATGTCAGTGGCGGAGTATGAGGTACAGTTTGTACGCCTTTGCCAGTATGCACCCGAGCTGATCCCTAGTGAACGAGAGAGGTGTGAATAGTTCAGATATGGGCTGGTGGCTGATGTAAAAACATATATGCTCCTAGTAGACTATACTGATTTTGATGTTCTGGTCACTCGAGCCAAGAACATTGAGCTGAACCTTGGCCTGGCAAGTCGAGCGGGAGGATCTAGCTCGGGGAAACGAGATGCGGATCGTGACATTAGTAGAGATCGGTTCAAGAGACCTAAGGATAGAAGGTCACATATGGATGTGAAACGTGGAGCGGGTAACCCTGGAAGAGGTCAGCAAGGACCGAATGCGTTCATGCAAACATCCGAGTGTAATCGGTGTGGTAGGAGGCACACTGGTGAGTGCTGGGGCAACCTTGGTACGTGCTGGAATTGCGGTAATCGTGGGCACATGAAAAGGGATTGTCCGCAGCCGATGAGAGAGTGTTAGGCTCCGGTGAGAGCAGCTGAGCCACAGAGAGGCCGTGGGCGCGGCCGAGGCAATTTCTAGCGTAGAGATGAGGGTGCGAGAAATGTAGCACATGTGGTGGATGTTCAGCCTGAAGGTGGTGGTCAGGCTAGAGTGTATGCCCATCGGGAAAGGAGGAATAAAACGGACGTGATCGCATGTACCTTTACTTTGCAGTGTTTGTCATTACTTTCTTTGATTGATTCTGGATCTACACACTCGTACATATTGCATGAACATGCTCAAGTGCTTTGTTTTCCTGTTGAGTCTTTGGATGTAGGTATGCGTGTGACTAGTTCCTTTGGTGAGACAATTGTAACAAGGAGATTGTATACGAGATGTCCCTTAAAGGTGCAAGAGCATGTGTTTCTAGTTGATCTTATTGAATTGCCATTCTATGGATTCGATGTAGTCCTTGGTATGGATTAGCTTGTTGTGCATAAGGCTGTTGTGGATTTTGAAAATAAGCGAGTTTCGCTGAAACTTGCGGATGATTATGAAGTTGTGGTGGTGGGAGAAAATGTGAAATTTGTAACCCCCTTAACCCGGCCTAGACGGTTGACCCGAATTAAGAAAGTCACACGGGGAAAACCAAAGTCAACCCGAAAGTCAACCTTGATTAACGACCCTTTTTTTTCTTTTTAAGCTTGTCTATATGCACATTAACCCTAGATATGATCATTCAAACAACATACCAAAAGACATAAACATCAGAGATCAAACAGGGACCCAATTGAACAATTAACAACTTTAGGGACCAAATTGTAAAATCTGATAAATATAAGGACTTTACCCAAATTAAAGTTACCATCTTGAAATTAATCGTGTTTCATGCATCTCTGTCAAATTTCAGCTCGAATGGACATTCCGAACTCATACAATTGCACAAACAAGTTTCGGGACTAAACTGTAAACATTTTGAAACATAAAACTGCCAATGTCAGCCCCCAACGGTCATCCGTTCCGAAACGGGAGACAGCCCGTTTCGAAACATGGGGCCGTTCCGCAACGCGTACCGAAACGAGGGCTGACAGTAGCCTTTCCGTTTCGGAACGGTGTCACCCGTTTCGAACGCCTGGGCTGCTTCGAGGCACCCGTTCCGAAACGGTAGGCACTGTTCCGATACGGCCTGCACAAAATGAAGAAATTTGCTTACCTAAACATGCAATTGACCAACCAATCATGCTCCAAATGCTATCAAACTTTACCAGCAACTCATACAACATCCAAGAGACATATTTGCATCAACAATTCATCATTATATCAACATATATGAAAAGCCCCAAATCTAAAGGCATGCTTCCTACACAAGCAACCATTCATGCACAAAAACCTTCAAACCAACACATAATGGCCAATTACAAAAACCAACATTATCAACAACATAAATCCAACCTAGGGAGTTCCAAACATCTCCCAAAATAACAACATAGGTCCCCCATTGCCAAATGCCAAAAGCTAAAAGTGTTTAAGAAAACCTTCTCATACATGAGCTTAACCTCCACTTGATTTCTTGCCCTCCTTGCTGCCCTCAATGCACTTTAATGCTCTGCATTATTGGTTTAAGAAAAGAGAGAGATCGTAAGCAAAAGCTTAGTGAGGAATGCTCATTAAAACCACACAATAATGCATTTATAAAACTCATTTATAAATCATACTTCAAAATACATTTAGACATGCTCACAAGCAATCTTAAACAAGCATCTCATGCTTCACATCATAACATGTCATATTGGCCACAAGTGATAATTACCATCTTTAAAACAAGATCAACATAAGACTCACACATGGACTTTTAAACACCATTGTGATCTTATCCCCAAGGACTTTTAAACACCTTGGCCCATGGACTTTTAAACAACATGGCAAGGACCACACAAGGACTTTTAAACACCTTTGTGTCCTTAACAAGTTTCACCTCAAGGACTTTTAAACACCTTGACCCCAAGGACTTTTAAACACCTTGGCCATGGACTTTTAAACACCATGATATGAATCACCCCAAGGACTTTTAAACACCTTGGCCCAAGGACTTTTAAACACCTTGGAAAGGACCACACAAGGACTTTTAAACACCTTTGTGTCCGTAACAAGAACCATCCAAGGACTTTTAACCACCTTGATGTTCTTAAGTAAACAAGGCTCACTCAAGGACTTTTAACCACCTTAGTGACCTTAACCTTTTCAAAAACATCACTTGCCAATATACATCATATATCATCAATAATCCACTGTTTTAAAGCATTTAACCAAGCCATGAACATCATGCATCTTTAAGCATCAAACAACATTTATACAATGTTCAAAAACAAGGAACTCTAACCTTGAGCTTCCTTAAACACATGGCTTATAATCTCAGCAAACACACATGCTAGATATGCTTTAAAAACAGAATTTAAACATGCAACAAACACATTGCACCCAACCATCACATGGTTCCTCAACAAGAGAGTATTTCCGAAAACTTACTCTTGAGCTTAGCAAAGTTGTTTAGACTTAGACTAAGCTCCCAAACCTCCAAAACATTGGTTTCAAAGCCGAAAACCAAAATCCACTCACCGATTCCGTTTCGCCTCTTGCCGAAACACCAAATCAAGCTTCCGGATCACCACCACTTGGATCCAAAGATGACTCCCCTGTTTTAACACATTAAAACAGTAGATTAATGCATCATCATGCATTAATAGCTTCAATGAAAGCACCTAAACTCACTGCTCTCATCACACTCCATTTTCGGCCATCAAACACAACCGAAAATGCCTCCAATCAACTTCTCAACAAAGCCTAGCCAAAAACCATCAAGACTAAACATCCAATAACATCATTTAACATCTAAAAAGAGCTTAACAACATCCTCATACCTCCAGCAACAACAGATCCACAAGATCACTCCAAAACAACCAAGAATCACAAGCTAAACTTAAGAAATTCAACCTATCCGGGATTACATTAATCAAAACTCAATTCCTTATCAAATTAATGTTCATTTATCATCAAAAACACATCTCAAATCACAGCTTTAACAGATCTAACGAAAATCTATCAAAAATCACCAAATCTTGCATTTAAAGCCAAGATCCATTTCACAACTTTAAAAGCCTTTAATAAAACATCAATTAAGGATTGAGAACTTGGGAATTTCAGTAAAGAACTGAGAGTTTAGAGGAGAAGGACGTTCTTACCTCCAAACTTGAGTTTCCTCCCTTTTAGAACCAAAAAGCTTGAAAATCCAAATAGCAAATTGCAAGGTTTTGTTGTAGAGATGATTAGAAATCCAAAGAGAATTGAAAAGATAGATTTGAGTGACAAAATCAGAAAGAAATCTCTGGAGAGAAAGTGTTTGGATTGAGAGAAAATGAGAGCAAAAGGAAAATTGGGAAAATAGGAAAATTAGTTACAAAATAGCCAAAATGATTTCCCTCCACTTTTCTTTAGCTTTAAAATCAGAATTAAACATTAAAATATCTTAGAAAAAATCTGGAGAAACTCCTTTTGGAATAATAGCTCCTTAAAGATTCAAAGTTTCAATCCTTTATAAAACAGTCACGCAACTTTCAAAAATTACATTTTGGTCACTAGCCAAAATGTCACCCTTCCAAACCTCATTTTTCAAAATTGATTTCACAGTTCACTTATATATATTAAAATATGATTTTAGAACATTTGTCCATATTTTTAATGCAACCCGAACTAGGCTTTCCTAATTTCACCCTTATAGATTCGAACAGCACTTTGACCGAACCGGTCAATGCCCAGAACTTCCAAGCCCAAAACCGGGGCGTTACAACTCTCCCCCCCTTAAGAAATTTCGTCCTCGAAATTTACCTGAAGGAAAGAGATAAGGAAACTGCTTCAGCATGTCATCCTTTCGCTCCCACGTGGCTTCCTCAACACCGCGATGCTTCCACAGCACCTTTACCAACTCAATGGTCTTGCCGCGAAGAACCTTGCTATCCGAATCCAGAATCCTCACCGGTTCCTCATCATAGGTCAAATCCGGATTCAATTCCACTTCCTCCACAGGCATCACATGCGAAGGGTCAGATCTATACTTCCGGAGCATAGAAACATGGAACACATCATGAATCTTCTCCAACTCTTGAGGTAACCTCAACCTGTAAGCAACAGGACCCACACGCTCACCCACCTCGTATGGTCCAATGTACCTAGGGCTCAACTTGCCCTTCCGGCCAAACCTCATCACCTTCTTCCAAGGCGAAACCTTCAAGAACACACGGTCACCCACCGCATACTCAATCTCCTTACGCTTCAAATCCGCGTAAGACTTCTGCCGATCAGAAGCTGCCTTCAAACGCTCACAAATGAGCTTCACCTTCTCGGTGGTTCCTTTCAACAAAGCCGGCATCAAAACCAACTTCTGACCCGTTTCAGCCCAACAAAGAGGAGTCCTACACTTCCTCCCATACAAAGCCTCATAAGGTGCCATTTGAATGCTCGCCTGATAACTATTGTTATAAGCAAACTCAACCAAGGGCAAATGCTTCTCCCAAGAGCCCTGAAACTCAATCACGCAGCACCTCCACATATCCTCCAAAATCTGGATAACACGCTCAGACTGACCATCCGACTGAGGATGATAGGATGTACTGAAATTCAACCTCGTACCCAGAGCTTGATGCAAACACTGCCAGAACCGCGATGTGAACCTCGGATCCCTATCCGACACAATCGACTTTGGCACACCATGCAGCCGCACAATCTCAGCAATGTACAACTCCGCAAGCTTATCCAAAGAGAACGTAGTATGCACAGGCAAGAAATGCGCACACTTCGTCAGGCGATCCACAATCACCCACACCGAATTCTTCTTCGACGGTGACAAAGGTAAACCAGATACAAAATCCATGGTAACCGTTTCCCACTTCCACTCAGGGATTCTCAACGGTTGTAACAACCCTGAAGGAAACTGATGCTCAGCCTTAATTCGCTGACACACCATACACCTGCTGACAAACTCCGCAACATCCTTTTTCAAACCCACCCAATAGTACTCATCACGAAGATCTCGATACATCTTAGTACTACCTGGGTGCATAGCAAAAGGACTACTATGACCTTCAGTCAGAATAGCACGCCTCAGCTCAGCATCATTAGGCACCACTATCCGACTCCCAAAACACAACACTCCATCATCATTAAAGCTGAAATCCGAAGGTCTACCCTCCGCGATATTCTGTACATAAGACACCAAGGAATCATCCAGCAACTGCTTTTCCTTGATCAACTGAACCAAAGATGGTTTCACTTGTAACTCAGCCACTAGACCACCATCACGCGAGATACTCAAACTGGCAAACATAGCCCTCAGCTCAACAGCTACCTTCCTACTCAAGGCATCCGCTACAACATTAGCTTTCCCAGGGTGATACTCAATCGTCAACTCATAATCCTTGAGCAACTCCACCCAACGTCGTTGCCTGAGATTCAACTCCTTCTGAGACATCAGATACTTCAAACTCTTGTGATCCGTGTAAACAGTACACTTCTCACCATACAGGTAATGTCTCCAGATCTTCAGAGCAAAAACCACTGCAACCAACTCTATGTCATGCGTAGGATAATTACGCTCATGCACCTTCAACTGCCGCGATGCATAAGCTACCACCTTACCCTCTTGCATCAACACACATCCCAAACCAACATAGGATGCATCACTATACACCACAAACTCTTTCCCTGATTCAGGTTGAACCAAGATAGGAGCTTGCGTCAAAGCTGCTTTAAGCTACTCAAAAGCCTGCTGTCTCGCCTCTGTCCACTCATACTTAACATCCTTCTGCAACAACTTCGTCAAAGGTGCAGCAATCTTAGGAAACCCATCCACAAACCTCCGATAGTATCCTGCCAAACCAAGGAAACTACGAACCTCGTGAACAGACTTAGGAACCTTCCAATTCATCACCGCCTCAACCTTATGAGGATCAACCCGAATCCCCTTAGCAGAAACCACAAGCCCAAGAAACACCACCTCACCTAACCAGAACTCGCACTTGCTCAGCTTAGCATAAAGTTGATTCTCCAACAAAGCCTGCAAAACAATCCTCAAATGCTCTTCGTGCTCCTCCTCAGTACGCGAGTACACGAGGATATCATCGATGAACACCACAACAAACTTGTCCAGGTATTCATGAAACACACGATTCATCATGTCCATGAAAGCAGCAGGAGCATTTGTCAACCCAAACGGCATCACAAGGAACTCATAATGCCCATACCTTGTTCTGAAAGCTGTCTTAGGCACATCCACATCCTTCACCTTCAACTGGTAATACCCTAACCTCAAGTCAATCTTAGAGAACATAGCAGCTCCCCGAAATTGATCAAAGAGATCATCAATTCTCGGCAAAGGATACCGATTTTTGATAGTCAACTTGTTCAGCTGATGGTAATCAATGCACATCCTCATAGTGCCATCCTTCTTCTTCACAAACAAGACCGGTGCACCCCAAGGCGACACACTCGGCCGAATGAAACCACGCTCAAGCAACTCTTGCAACTGCGTCTTCAGCTCTTTCAGCTCCTTAGGTGCCATCCTATAGGGAGTAATGGACACAGGAGTTGTATTCTCATACAACTCAATTCCAAACTCCACCTCGCGATTAGGAGGTAAACCAGGCAACTCCTCAGGAAACACACCAGGAAACTTCTTCACAACCCTGATATCTTGCACACGCAACTCCTTAGAGCTAGGATTCATCACAAAAGCTAGGTAAGCTTCACAGCCTTGCCTCAGCATCCGGCTCGCCTCCAACGTAGACACCATATTGGCAAGAAACTTCACATTCTCACCGACTACAACAACTTCATAATCATTCGCAAGCTTCAGCGAAACTCGCTTACTTTCACAATCCACCACAGCACGATGCTCAGCAAGCCAATCCATACCAAGGATTACATCAAAACCATAGAAAGGTAACTCCATGAGGTCAACATGAAAAACATGATCTTGAACAACCAAAGGACACCTTCTATACAGCTTTCGAGTCATAACAGTCTCACCAAAAGAACTAGTGACACGCATACCAACATCCAAAGACTCAACAGGCAAACCAAGCAATTCAGCATGCTCACGCAATATGTAAGAGTGCGTAGATCCAGAATCAATCAAGGAAAGTAATGACAAGGATTGCAGAGTAAAAGTACCTGCGATCACATCCACGTCATTCCTCCCCTCTCGCTGAGCAAACACTCTAGCCTGCCCGCCACCCTCTGGCTGTACAGCTACAACATGAGCCACACCTCGGCCACCTTCCTCTCTCCGCTGGAAATTACCACGGCCGCGCCCACGACCTCTCTGCGGTGCTGCAACAACAGGAGCACGAACTTGGCCACCAGCCAACATAGGGCAATCACGCCTCAAATGATCCAAAGATCCACAGCTCCAGCAACCATTCCCAGCTGCCGCAACAGGAGCTTGCACCTCCCTCACAGCACGAGGACAATCACGTTTCATGTGACCATGCGAACCACATATCCAACAAGCACTCGGATCAGCTCTAGCGTTACCTCCCCGAGCAGGTGCTCCACCTCCTCGCTTAGCCGAGGACTGATACTTCTGATCACGTCCCCTTTTGTTCCGTCCACCACCGGAACTATACTCAGCTGCTCGCTTACCAGCACCTTTAGCAGATAAACCCAAGTTCATCTCTATGTCCTTTGCTCGGCCCACCAGCACATCAAAATCATCATACTCGGTAGCCAGCACATACATCTTCACATCCGTCACTAAGCCATAACGGAACCTTTCACACCTCGCCCGCTCATCCGGGACAAGCTCAGGTGCATACTGACTGAGTCGAACAAACTGCACTTCATACTCAGCCACCGTCATGCTCCCTTGAGTAAGAGACATGAACTCCCTCTTTTTCTCATCTAGGTACCTCACACCCAGATACCTTCTCTTGAACACATTCTGAAAGAATGTCCAAGTCACATCAGCTTCTGCCATCCCAGCAATAGTGGTTGTCCACCACGTATATGCATCCTTCTGCAGCAAGGACACAACACAGCCAAGCTTCTGCACATCAGTGCAACTCATCTGACCCAAGATCCTCTTGGTACTCTCTAACCAAGCCTCAGAACCCTCAGCAGACATTCCCCTGAACTCAGTCCCTCCTAGACTGCGCAAACGCTCCAAAGGTAGTCTAACTCCAGCATCTTCCTGATGCCCAGCTCCTCGAGCTCCAGCTACCGCTGCCTGAAAAGCACCAGCTATAGCTTGAATTAACACTGTCATGTCAGGAACAGCTTGCCCCTGACCAGCCTCAGGTCCTGCAGCCTCAGCACCAGCTGCAGCTCCAGCTTCCTCAGCCCCAGCACCACCACCACCAGGTGGAGGAGGTAAAACCGCACTCTCAACATTCTCCTCATTTTCATTCTCATTCTGAGCCGTAGCTCGCACATTACTCCTCAACTCTCTATGAGGTGCCATACTCTAATTATGCAATCACAATGCAAAATAAACAAAGTCAGGCCCAGCAAGGTAAGCAATCCAAGTACTCAAGCTCAATTTCATTTAAAATCAACATCACTTTACTAGCTTTGATTTGGCAATGGGTACCCACAACATGCTTCACCACAGCATACAACTCAATTGCAACATACATGCAATCCACTCAACATGCTTTCACTCAACAAGCATACAAAGCATACACACTTTAAACATTCACATACACATTCCCATTTACTCGAGAACTCAGCTCTGATACCACCAAATGTAACCCCCTTAACCCGGCCTAGACGGTTGACCCGAATTAAGAAAGTCACACGGGGAAAACCAAAGTCAACCCGAAAGTCAACCTTGATTAACGACCCTTTTTTTTTCTTTTTAAGCTTGTCTATATGCACATTAACCCTAGATATGGTCATTCAAACAACATACCAAAAGACATAAACATCAGAGATCAAACAGGGACCCAATTGAACAATTAACAACTTTAGGGACCAAATTGTAAAATCTGATAAATATAAGGACTTTACCCAAATTAAAGTTACCATCTTGAAATTAATCGTGTTTCATGCATCTCTGTCAAATTTCAGCTCGAACGGACATTCCGAACTCATACAATTGCACAAACAAGTTTCGGGACTAAACTGTAAACATTTTGAAACATAAAACTGCCAATGTCAGCCCCCAACGGTCATCCGTTCCGAAACGGGAGACAGCCCGTTTCGAAACGCAGGGCCATTCCGCAACGCGTACCGAAACGAGGGCTGACAGTAGCCTTTCCGTTTCGGAACGGTGTCACCCGTTTCGAACGCCTGGACTGCTTCGAGGCACCCGTTCCGAAACGGTAGGCAATGTTCCGATACGGCCTGCACAAAATGCAGAAATTTGCTTGCCTAAACATGCAATTGACCAACCAATCATGCTCCAAATGCTATCAAACTTTACCAGCAACTCATACAACATCCAAGAGACATATTTGCATCAACAATTCATCATTATATCAACATATATGAAAAGCCCCAAATCTAAAGACATGCTTCCTACACAAGCAACCATTCATGCACAAAAACCTTCAAACCAACACATAATGGCCAATTACAAAAACCAACATTATCAACAACATAAATCCAACCTAGGGAGTTCCAAACATCTCCCAAAATAACAACATAGGTCCCCCATTGCCAAATGCCAAAAGCTAAAAGTGTTTAAGAAAACCTTCTCATACATGAGCTTAACCTCCACTTGATTGCTTGCCCTCCTTGCTGCCCTCAATGCACTTTAATGCTCTGCATTATTGGTTTAAGAAAAGAGAGAGAGCGTAAGCAAAAGCTTAGTGAGGAATGCTCATTAAAACCACACAATAATGCATTTATAAAACTCATTTATAAATCATACTTCAAAATACATTTAGACATGCTCACAAGCAATCTTAAACAAGCATCTCATGCTTCACATCATAACATGTCATATTGGCCACAAGTGATAATTACCATCTTTAAAACAAGATCAACATAAGACTCACACATGGACTTTTAAACACCATTGTGATCTTATCCCCAAGGACTTTTAAACACCTTGGCCCATGGACTTTTAAACACCATGGCAAGGACCACACAAGGACTTTTAAACACCTTTGTGTCCTTAACAAGTTTCACCTCAAGGACTTTTAAACACCTTGACCCCAAGGACTTTTAAACACCTTGGCCATGGACTTTTAAACACCATGATATGAATCACCCCAAGGACTTTTAAACACCTTGGCCCAAGGACTTTTAAACACCTTGGAAAGGACCACACAAGGACTTTTAAACACCTTTGTGTCCGTAACAAGAACCATCCAAGGACTTTTAACCACCTTGATGTTCTTAAGTAAACAAGGCTCACTCAAGGACTTTTAACCACCTTAGTGACCTTAACCTTTTCAAAAACATCACTTGCCAATATACATCATATATCATCAATAATCCACTGTTTTAAAGCATTTAACCAAGCCATGAACATCATGCATCTTTAAGCATCAAACAACATTTATACAATGTTCAAAAACAAGGAACTCTAACCTTGAGCTTCCTTAAACACATGGCTTATAATCTCAGCAAACACACATGCTAGATATGCTTTAAAAACAGAATTTAAACATGCAACAAACACATTGCACCCAACCATCACATGCTTCCTCAACAAGAGAGTTTTTCCGAAAACTTACTCTTGAGCTTAGCAAAGTTGTTTAGACTTAGACTAAGCTCCCAAACCTCCAAAACATTGGTTTCAAAGCCGAAAACCAAAATCCACTCACCGATTCCGTTTCGCCTCTTGCCGAAACACCAAATCAAGCTTCCGGATCACCACCACTTGGATCCAAAGATGACTCCCCTGTTTTAACACATTAAAACAGTAGATTAATGCATCATCATGCATTAATAGCTTCAATGAAAGCACCTAAACTCGCTGCTCTCATCACACTCCATTTTCGGCCATCAAACACAACCGAAAATGCCTCCAATCAACTTCTCAACAAAGCCCAGCCAAAAACCATCAAGACTAAACATCCAATAACATCATTTAACATCTAAAAAGAGCTTAACAATATCCTCATACCTCCAGCAACAACAGATCCACAAGATCACTCCAAAACAACCAAGAATCACAAGCTAAACTTAGGAAATTCAACCTATCCAGGATTGCATTAATCAAAACTCAATTCCTTATCAAATTAATGTTCATTTATCATCAAAAACACATCTCAAATCACAGCTTTAACAGATCTAACGAAAATCTATCAAAAATCACCAAATATTGCATTTAAAGCCAAGATCCATTTCACAACTTTAAAAGCCTTTAATAAAACATCAATTAAGGATTGAGAACTTGGGAATTTCAGTAAAGAACTGAGAGTTTAGAGGAGAATGACGTTCTTACCTCCAAACTTGAGTTTCCTCCCTTTTAGAACCAAAAAGCTTGAAAATCCAAATAGCAAATTGCAAGGTTTTGTTGTAGAGATGATTAGAAATCCAAAGAGAATTGAAAAGATAGATTTGAGTGACAAAATCATAAAGAAATCTCTGGAGAGAAAGTGTTTGGATTGAGAGAAAATGAGAGCAAAAGGAAAATTGGGAAAATAGGAAAATTAGTTACAAAATAGCCAAAATGATTTCCCTCCACTTTTCTTTAGCTTTAAAATCAGAATTAAACATTAAAATATCTTAGAAAAAATCTGGAGAAACTCCTTTTGGAATAATAGCTCCTTAAAGATTCAAAGTTTCAATCCTTTATAAAACAGTCACGCAACTTTCAAAAATTACATTTTGGTCACTAGCTAAAATGTCACCATTCCAAACCTCATTTTTCAAAATTGATTTCACAGTTCACTTATATATATTAAAATATGATTTTAGAACATTTTTCCATATTTTTAATGCAACCCGAACTAGGCTTTCCTAATTTCACCCTTATAGATTCGAACAGCACTTTGACCGAACCGGTCAATGCCCAGAACTTCCAAGCCCAAAACCGGGGCGTTACAAAATTCCTGTCTAATATGGTGTCGACGCTTGAAGCAAGTCGGATGTTGTGTCAGGGATGTGAGGCTTATCTGGCTTTTGTTATGAATCCTAGTACAAAGGAGGTTCGTGTACAGGATATAAAGACCATGTGCGAATTCCCTGGGGTGTTTCCGGAGGAATTACCGGGTTTGCTGCCTAGTCGAGAGGTTGAATTCGGAATTGAGTTGTATGAGAACACAACTCTGGTGTCCATTGCTCCCTATCGCATGGCACCCAAGGAGTTGAAGGAGTTGAAGACGCAACTTCAAGGGTTGCTAGACCGTGGCTTTATTCGGCCTAGTGTGTCACCTTGGGGTTCACCGGTCTTGTTTGTTAAGAAGAAGGACAACACAATGAGAATGTGCATCGATTACCGTCAGCTGAATAAGTTGACTATCAAGAATAAGTATCCTTTACTGAGGATTGATGATCTTTTTGATCAGTTTCAAGGAGCAGTTGTGTTTTCAAAGATAGATATGCGATCAGGATATTATCAGTTTAGGGTTAAGGATGTGGATGTGCCGAAGATAGCCTTCCGAACGAGATATGGGCATTATGAATTTCTAGTGATGCCGTTCGTATTGACGAATGCCCCTGCTGCTTTCATGGATATGATGAACATGGTGTTTCATGAATTCTTAGATAAGTTCGTAATGGTGTTCATCGATGATATCCTTGTGTACTCTCGTACAGAGGAGGAGCATGAAGAACATTTGAGGATCATTTTGCAAGCGCCGTTAGAGAATTAGCTTTATGCCAAGCTGAGTAAATGTGAGTTTTGGCTAAATGAGGTTGTTTTTCTTGGCCATGTGGTTTTGGCTGAGGGGATTCGTGTTGATCCCTAGAAGATTGAGGCGGTGGTGAATTGGAAGCCTCCTTGGTCTGTTCATGAAGTTTGTAGTTTCCTTGGGTTGGCAGTTTACTACCGAAGGTTCGTGGATGGATTTTCTAAGATTGCTACCCCTTTGACGAAGTTGTTACAAAAGGATGTTAAGTTTGAGTGGACGGAAGCGAGACAACAAGCTTTTGAGAAGCTAAAGGCAGCTTTGACGCAAGCTCCTATCTTGGTTCAACCTGAGTCAGGAAAAGAGTTTGGGGTGTATAGTGATGCATCCTATGTTGGTTTGGGGTGTGTGTTGATGCAAGAGGGAAGGGTAGTGGCTTATACATCGCGACAATTGAAAGTGCATGAGCGTAATTACCTTACGCATGACATTGAGCTGGCAGCGGTGGTTTTTGCTTTAAAGATTTGGAGACATTATCTATATGGTGAGAAGTGTACTGTGTACACGGATCATAAAAGTTTGAAGTACCTTATGTCTCAGAAGGAGTTAAATCTTATGCAGCGATGTTGGGTTGAGTTGCTTGAGTATTACGATCTAACGGTCGAGTATCATCCGGGGAAGGCCAATGTTGTGGCTGATGCTTTGAGCCAGAAGGTGGCGGTGGAATTGAGGGCGATGTTTGCTACCTTGAACATATCGTGAGATGGTGGTCTTGTTGCTGAATTGCAAGTGAAACCATCTTTAGTTCAGTTGATAAAGGATAAATAGCCGTTGGATGATTCTCTGGTACCGCATGTTTAGGATATTGCCGAAGGTAGGCCTTCAGATTTCTGTTTCAGTGATGATGGTGTTATATGCTTTGGAAGTCGGATAGTGGTGACGAATGATTTTGAGTTAAGGTGCACTATTCTGACTGAAGATCATAGTAGTCCTTTTGCTATGCACCCTGGTATTACGAAGATGTACCGTGATTTGAAAGATGAGTACTATTGGGTGGGATTGAAGAAAGATGTCGCTGAGTTTGTTAGCAAATGCATGGTTTGTAAGCGGGTTAAGGCTGAACATCAAGTTCCTTATGAGTTGTTGCACGTTGAGAATCCCAGAATGGAAATGGGAGAGGATCACTATGGACTTCGTGTCTGGTTTTCCGTTATCTCCATCGAAGAAGAATTCTGTTTGGGTGATTGTGGATCGCCTTACGAAGTGTGCACATTTCATGCCTGTGCATACTACGTATACAATGGATAAGCTTTTGAAGTTGTACATTGCTGAGATTGTACGATTGTATGGAGTGCCAAAATCTATATTGTCGGATAGAGATCCGAGGTTCACCACAAGGTTCTAGGAATGTTTACATCAAGCTTTGGGTACGCGGCTGAATTTCAGTACTTTATATCATCCACAGACGGATGGACAGTCGGAGCGCGTTATCCAAGTTCTTGGGGATATGTTGAGGTGTTGTGTTACTGAGTTTCAAGGCTCTTGGGAGAAGCACTTGCCCTTGGTTGAGTTTGCTTATAATAACAGTTATCAGGCAAGCATTCAAATGGCACCTTATGAGGCTTTATACGGGAGGAAGTGCAGAACTCCTCTTTGTTGGGCTGAAATGGGACAAAAGTTGGTCTCGATGCCGACTTTGTTGAAAGGAACCACCGAGAAGTTGAAGCTCATTTGTGAGCGTTTGAAGGCAGCATCGGACCGACAAAAGTCTTACGCGGATTTGAGGCGTAAGGAGATAGAGTTCGCAGTGGGCGAGCATGTGTTTTTGAAACTTTCACCTTGGAATAAGGTGATGAGATTTGGCTAGAAGGGCAAATTGAGTCCAAGGTTCATTGGACCATATGAGGTGATAGAACGTGTGGGACCTGTTTCTTACAAGCTGAGACTACCTCAAGAGTTGGAAAAGATACATAATGTGTTTCATGTATCCATGCTTCGGAGATATAGATCGGATCCGTCGCATGTTATGCTTGTGAAGGAAGTTGAGCTAAATCCAGATTTGACGTATGATGAAGAGCCCATTAAGATTCTGGATTAAGATAGTAAGGTTCTCCGGGGTAAGACCATTGAGCTGGTCAAAGTCTTGTGGAGAAATCGTGATGTTGAGGAAGCCACGTGGGAAAGGAAGGTTGACATGAAGAAGCAATTTCCTTACCTTTTCCCACCAGGTAAATTTCGAGGACGAAATTTTTTAAGTATGAGAGAGTTGTAACGCCCTGGTTTTGGGGCTAGATGTTTTAGAAGTTGAATCAGGCAGGTCGTGAATGATTCAAATCTTTAAGGGAGGTTTAGGGAACACCTAGATCCAGATGCTTTAAAAATATGAGAAAATATCTAAAAATCCTCATTTTTATATAAATGGTTATGGTGAAAACAATTTTACAAAATGTGATTTGGAAATGGTACATTTTGGTGTAGTGACCAAATTGCAGTTTTTGCAAAAGTTGACTAGTGACTGTTTTTGTAAATGATTGAAACTTTGAATCTTTAAGGAGAAAATTTTACCAAATTGTTTTTCATCAGATTTCTCTTTAATTTGGGAGTTTTAATAATGATTTGATTAAAGTAATTAAGAGAGAAATTCCCTTTTGACTTTTCATAACTACCTTATGATATTTTTCCCTCTTTTCATTTTCTCTCAACTTCCACTCAGCCAAACACATTTCCCTCACCAAATAATCTTTGGTTCTCATCCCTTTTGCTGAGATTTCATTCTCCTAAGGATTTCCAACCTATGCTTCATTAAATCCTTTTGTTTTTACTTTGGATATTCAAGAAATCTTGCCCAAATTGAAGAGAAATCAGCCATTAGAGGTAAACGTCATCCTTCTCCTCTAATGACCAGTTCTTTACTGAAATTCCCAAGTTATCAATCCTTTGTTAATGATTTTTGAGTTGTTTTAATGCTAGAAGCATGAAATTGTTGTAAAACTCAAGATTCTTGGTGAGATCTTGATGATTTTCGTAACTCTTTGTTAAGCTCTGTTTTGAGGTTGATTTCTAATGTGTTTTGGATGATAATTGATGTTATGAATGAGGTTTTAACCAATGATTCCCGAATAGGTTTGGATTCTTATGTTTTAGATGCTAGATTTGTAGTTTTTGGAGTGTTCTTGGTGTTCTATTGTTGCTGGAGATATAAGGACGTTTTGTGGTGATTTTTGGTGTTGATTGAGGCTTAGAAATGATTAGAATTGATAGGTCTTGGCTAGGCTTTGATTTGAGAAAGTTTGGTGGTGATTTCGGTTATTTCGGATAGCCGAAATGATACTTTTGAGTAGTGCAGCGAGTTTGTATGAGTGGCTGGTGATTTAAATGCATGATGATGCATTAATCCTCTATACTTATGTGTTATAAACAGGGGAGATATCTTCAGACACTTTTGGTGTTGATCCGGAGGTTCCGGAAGTCTCGATATCGTTTCGGCAAGCAAGCGAAATGTAATCGGTGAGTGCAAATGGTTTTAAAAGTCCTTGAGGGACAAGGAAACAAGGTTTGGGGATTTAGGGTTGGTTTGAAACATCATCCTAAGTCCGAAAGTAAGTATGGCTAGATTAGCTCTCAATATGTGGTTGATGCCCCTAAATGCTTTTAACATGTTCTTGATTTGTGTTAGACAGAATCCTATTGTTTTATGCATGATTTATAACATGGAAAGATGTTATCTGTTGATCCCATGTGATAGCAGGTCTATAAAAAGAGTATTGAGGTTTTGATTAAATGAAATGCATGAATTGTGGTTTTGAAATGGGATGAGAATGGTTTGAGAAATGTTGCATCAAAATAGTAGGTGAGATTATGTCTTTGATATAATATATTGGCATAAATGACGAGATAATTATCGGATATAATTGGTCGACCAATATGATGAAAGTGTACTATAAAATAAAAATTCGTACGTGCTCTTTGGATTCGGGCAATGGGGGTAGTGCCATCTCGAGCCAAAGTGAGAATCCGATGATGAGAGATACCATCGGGCTAGGTCTTGGTGAAACACCCAAGCTTTGTGGCGAAGAGAGATACCACCATGAGAGTCCGGTGATATGAGATTCCACCAGGGTAAGACTTGGCTTTAAGTCAAGCTAATTCGCATATCCGAGTAAAGATTTAATATGAAATGTCAATATATGAGATTGTATTTGAGTCACATGTACCAAATGTTGAGATGTTTTATGCTATGAGAAATGCATATGAGATTTGTGGTTTATGAAATGCTTTAGTTTTCATGAAGCATGTGTATGGCTTTTCCATGAGATTTGCATTGGTTAAATGCATGTGTTAGATTGAAGTTACATGTGATTTTCAAATGGAGAAATTGCTTTGAAATGGTTTTCAAGCATGAGATAGAAAGATCATATTGTAGAAAATGGTTTTTAGAAAGAGTTTTAAAGTTGCATTGTTGTGATGGTTTTCTTAGAGCTTGCCTCACTAAGCAAATGTGCTTACTCTCTCTTTTACCAACAATGCAGATAATTGAGACATTATTGGGCAGCAAGGAGGCTAAGGATATCCAAGGAAGTGAAAAGCTCAAGTATGGTGACATTTACATATACTTTAGTACTGAAAATTTGCAATGGGGATCTATGGTTAGTTTTGGGAGATGTATTTTGAACTCCCTGTGGTTGTTCTAAGTTTATTATGGTATTTGAGGTTTGTAAATGTCCTTTATGGCTTGTTTTGTGGCTTGTGGCTTCCATTTGTTTTTTATGTCTATAGAGCATGCCATTAGTTCCAATGATTGAATGATTGATGCCATGCTTTTGTTTAAGCTTCATTGTGATAATCTTTGATGCTTAAATATGTTGCTAGTATGTTGTGGAATGCTTTGGGACATTTTCGGACGTGTTTAAGAGTGAAAAACAAGCAAAGTTTGCAGTTGCAGGGCTGGGCGTATCGAAACGCCCTTATCTGTTTCGGAACAGGGGCCTGAAATGGCCATAATGTTTCGGAACGGGTAAGAGTGTTCCGGAACGCTTTGGCTGCTGGAAAGCCATGTTTCGATACGGGTCTCAGAACACACCCGAGTACCGAAATGGTCAACCATGTTTCGATACAGGGCTCAACGTTTTGAAACACCCGACCGTTGGTTTGAATTTTAAACTGTTTCAGGTTCTTGCTTCTTACATTTTAGTCCTTGATGATTATGGATGCAATTGGTTGACTTTGGAATGTCTGATTAAGCTGCTATTTGACAGAGATGCATGAAATATGACTAATTGAATATTGGTAAACTTAAAATTTGCAAGATCCTCGTAATTTGCCAAATTTACATTTTGGTCCCTAAAAGTCTAATTCTTACAATTAAACCCCTAAATGAATTTCGATCGTTGTGCCTTTCCTTCCTATGATCTTGGGTGATCACATAGGATTATTAATGTATTTAGAAAAGATAAAAAGAAAAAAATGGGTCGTTAATCAAGGTTAACTTTCAGGTTGACTTTGGTTTTCCCCGTGTAATCTTCATAGTTCGTGTCAAGCGTCTAGGCCGGGCTAAGGTGGTTACAGCCATTGAGTTAGTTAAGGTCTTATGGCGACATCGTGGTGTGGAGCAAGCCACGTGGGAAAGAAATGACGACATGAAGAAGTAGTTTCCTTATCTTTTTCCATCAAGTAAAAATTTCGAGGATGACATTTCCTAAGTGGGGGAGAGTTGTAACGCCTGTATTTTGGGCCTAGGAGTCTTTAAGATTGGCTCGGGGTTCGTAAGACCTAGACTAGAGATTTGGGATAGTTTGAGAGTGGTTCAGGGAAAACATGGTTCGGGATATGGTAAAATTTGGGGGAAATTCCTAAAATCCTCTAAATATATATATAAAGGTTTGGTGAAGTCAATTTTGGAAAAATGTATTTTGGAAGATTAACATTTCGAGTTAGTGACTAATTTGTAAAAATGTAAAAATTGTTTTTAAAGGACTATTCTGAAAGAGGGCCAAAAACATAGAATCTTCAAGGATTTAATATGTTATTAATTAGCTTTTTCCTTTAATTGACCATTTTAAATGTGTTTTATTAAAAAGAATAAAGAGAGATTTTATTAAAAAGGGATTTAGTCTTCCAAAATCAATTTGACGTAACTTCCATTTCTCTCATATCTCATCAGCCAAACACCTCATTTTCTCTAAAAACTTTAAGAGATTTCTATCTTTCCACTTCACTTTGGTTTACAAATGATTTCCTTGATGTTTCTTTCATTTATCTCAAAGGAATCTTGAATGTTTCTCAACAAATCTTTTCAATTGAAGGAATAGGCAAGGGTTAGAGGTAATTTTTGTTTAACTCTTCTAATCAATGTTCTTTAATGAAATTTCCAAGTCTTTGGCTCTTTAATTGTGTTTAGTAACAAGGTTTTATAATATATTTGATGTAAATGGTTAAATCAAGTTTTGAAAGATGATTTCTTAAGATTTTCTTAATAGTACTGTTTTGGTTAATTTGAGATTGATTTTAATCATTAATTGGGTGTTATATGATGTTGAAATAAAGGTTTTATCATAGTAGGATCTCTAGTTCTTTAAGTTGCTAGATTTGGGTTTTTGTGGTGATAATGTGGTTTTGATGTTGATGGGGATATAAGGATGCAAATAGATTAAAATTGGATGGAAGTGTTAGGTTTTGGTTGGGTTGAGTTTGTAGAGTAATCGAAGGTGTTTTCGGTTTTTTCGGATGGGTGTTTTGGTTTTTTTGGGAAGAGAAACATGGTGGCTTTGGTTGCTGGTGATTTTAATGCATTGAGATGCATTAATCCTTTGTTCTTGTGTGCTGAAAACATGAGAGAACATATCGGAAGCAATCGATGAAGTTCCGGAAGCTTCGGATGCTTGATTGCGCTTCGGCAAAGCAAGCGAGGGGTTGTCGGTGAGTGGAATTGGTTTTAGAGCCTTTCCAAGACTTGAAAGCAAGGTTTGGGGGTTTAGATTGAGTTTGAAACACTAATCTAAACCCGGAAGTAAGTTTGAGATGTTTCGCTCTTGTTTCTCGATTTTTATCCAATTGATTTATATGATCATGCTCATGTTTTGAAGATAGAATTAAACTTACTAGTTTATACATGTTTTGAGAAATGATTTGTTGACTTATGAGATCCCATGAAATAGAACTATGATTCTGAAGAGATAGAACTTGAAGAGAGAAAATGTTATGCTTTACTTAGGTTTTTGAAATAGGATGAGAATGATTTATGTTGATGCTTGGAAAATAGTAGGTAACTAATTTTTAAAATGAGAATATTGGCATGAGATGAGATTATTGTTACCAGATATTATTGGTCGACAATTAGGATGAGAAGTGCACTATAATATACAAAATTCGAACGTGCTATTTGGTTCAGGCAATGGGGGTAGTATCATCCTGTTCCAAAGTGAGAGTTGAGAGATTCCACCAAAGTAGGTCTTGATGATGTGAGATTCCATCAAGCTTTGTGGTGATGAGAGATACCGCCATGAGAGTTCGGTGATGTGAGATTCCACCGAGATAGGACTTGAAGATGTGAAACTCCGTCAAGCTATCTGTATATCTGAGTAATGTTGTTAAAAAGCCAATATATGAGATTCTCATGTACCTTTTTTATAAATGATTTTAATGAAGCGAGATTTGCATATGAGATCATGTTTTCATAAATCCTTTCTGAGAAACAAACATATATAGCTTTTCTTTGAGACTTTGCATTTTGATTAATGCATGAGATAGATGGTACATATGGTTTTAATGATGTGTTTTTGCTTTGAAAATGATTTCAAGCATGAGATAGAATGAGCATGATGAGATACAGATTTTGTAACCCCCTTAGCCCGGCCTAGACGCTTGACCCGAACTACGAAGATTACACGGGGAAAACCAAAGTCAACCCGGAAGTCAACCTTGATTAACGACCTTTTTTTTCTTTTTAATCTTTTCTAGATGCACATTAAGCCTATGTGAATACTCAAGAATCATATGAGAGAAGGACACAGCGATCAGAAATCATTTACGGACTCAACTGCATGTAATACACTTTTAGGGACCAAAATGTAATTTTTAGAAAATATAAGGACATTGCAGATTTTAAGATTACCAATATGTAATTAATCATATTACATGCCTCCCTGCCAAATATCAGCTTAAAAGGACATTCCAAGCTGAAGCAATTGCATCCATAATATTCAGGACTAAAATGTAAAACATGAAAACTTAAAACAATTCAAATCTTCATCCAACGGTCATCCGTTTCGAAACACCAACCTTCGTACCGAAACGCCCGTATTGAAACAGTGTTGACCGTTTCGGTACTCGGGTGTGTTCCGATACCAGTATCGAAACAGGCCTCTCTAGTAGCCAAACTGTTCTAAAACACCTTCAACCGTACATAAACGTTATTGCCATTACATGCCCCCGTTTCGGAACAGTTAAGGGTGTTTCGATACACCCTGCCCTTTGAAAATAGAAAATGCTTGTTTTTCATGCTTTTTCACACTCGAATCATTCCCGAGACATGCCACAACATGCATACATCAAGGATACATATCAACAATCATCATATCGAGGCTATAACTTAAACATAGCAACCAATACATAAGCAAAGGCACTAAAGGCATGCTCCCTAGTTCGCCAAAACCATAACAAGTCATTACACCAAATAAACCAAAATTCAATCACCAAAGGCCATTTACAACTCAAGTATAGGCAAACCAACATGCTCAAAGTAAAAGGGAAACATTCTCAAACATTCCAAAGTATAAATCCCACCCATTGCCACTTATTACACTAAAGATGAACCACATACATCTCTTTAACAAAGCTCTGGATTCCTCTTGCTTTTTGGATGCCATCAAAGGTTCAATTCTCTACATTGATGAAACAAGAGACCGTAAGCAATAAGCTTAGTGAGGATCGCTAAACAACATTCATCAAAGCATTAAACATGACTTGTAAAATCAACACTTTACATCACATGCAATTTATAAAACATTTCTTCTCAAGACTTCAATGCACTTTTGAAACCTCATGCACGTATGCATCAATTTACAATAGCAAATAGACCTTTGCTCATGCTTTAGCTAGCATCACATGCATTCTTGCATCATACGCATATATCTCATGCACCCTTGCATCATATACAAGCATCTCATGCTTAACATTGTCATTTACATTATATTGGCTCACAAGTGATAATCCATAAACCATTTCAACACAAGACACAATCGGATACGCGGATTACAAGCGTTGTCCCTCACGCTTCATACAAACTACAAGACTATACAAGGTGGAGACAAATGGCACAATCACAACCCCTCAACACCCGTGATGGAGATTAATGGCACAATCACAACCCCTCAACATCACTCACCGGTAGTTGTACAATTCCACTAACGAGAGTATGGGACACATACAGAAGACTCACACACGGGACTAACCATTCACCGTTGTGATCTTAACCTAAATTGTTAGGGTACTTGGATGGAGATTACGGCACAATCACAACCCCTCAACATCCAATGCGACTTTATTCACGGTGCACACAATCCTATAGCCGGCTAACTATATCCGATTAAAGTAACCAAAAACCATTTTCATCACTTGCCAATATAATCGTTTATCCACATTAATCCACTGTTTTTCAAGCATAAGCACAATGTCATTTCCACAAGCACACTTGCTTAACATCATATGCATTTTCATATGAAAACCAAGGATCACTTACCTAGTGCATCCTTAACATAATGACATTAAAATCCAGCATTAAACCATGCTTAAACATGCTTAAAAACAGTAAACAAATCCACTCTTACATCAAATGCATTTTCATCAAACTTATCACATTTCCAAGAGAGAGATTACCGAAACACTTACACTTGAGCTTAGTTAAGTGTATCAAACTTACACTAAGCTCCCAAGAGCACGCTCAAGGCATTACAAAGTAGGAAATTGCATTTCCACTCACCGATACACGAAGCCTCGTTCGCCGACACAGAAATTACACCTCTGGAGCCTCCAAAATCACCTCGCTTGCTCCCGGATCAAGATCCCCTGTTTCCACATCATCAAAACAGAGATCTAAATGCATTAAAATGCATTCTAACACCAGCAACAATTCATAAACTCGTTGCCCACTCAAACTACACCAAAATACCCTTCCAAAACAACCGAAAACTCAATCGATTGCTTCCTAAACCAATCCCAACCATAATACAACACTTCCAAAGCATTATCAACACTAAAACACATCTAAAAACATCCCAACTCATCCTTATACCTCCAGCAATCAAGATTCCACCATTTCACCCCAAAATCTGACTTAAAACTACCAAGAAACTCAAGGATCTCAAGGATTTCGGGATCTATGTTATTAACACATCATTTTAACATATAAACCAACTTAGAAATCAATTAAAATCAACACAAAACAGAGCCCAACTCATCAAGTCCGAAAATCAAGATTTCCTCCACATTTTCACAAGATTTTGATCTCAAATCAAAACTATATTGAAAACCCAATCAAAAATAGTTATTAGAAGCCAAATGTAACACCCCAATTTTGGGCTTGGAAGTTTAGGGTCTGAACCGGACCGGTCTGATTTTTGGTTCGAATATAAAAGGTGGTTTTAGGGAAAGCCTAGTTCGGGATGCTTTAAAAATATGGAAAAATATCTAAAAATTCTCATTTAATATATATAAGAGAGTGGTGAAATAAATTTTACAAAATAAGGTTTGGAAGTGTGACATTTCGAAATGGTGACTAAAATGTAATTTTTGAAAAGTTCAGTGGTGACTGTTTTGTAAGGATTGAAACTTTGAATCTTTAAGGAGCTAATTTACCCAAGAATGGATTTCTCCAGATTTTTCATAGATTTTAATGATTTAATTAATGTTTAATTAATTAAAGGAAAAGAGGGAAACCATATTTTAGCTTTTTATAACTTTCTTAAAAACTTTCTCATCTCATTTTCTCTCAAAATTCCCTCAGCCAAACACATTTCTACAAAAACATTTCTTTTGATTTTCACACTAAATGATGAGGTTTCAATCATCAATTGATTCCTAATCCTTTCTACATCAAAACCTCTTGATTTGCTTATTGAATTTTCAAGGATTTTGGCTCTAATCAAGGAGAAATCTACATTTAGAGGTAAGGATGTTCTTTTGCTCTAAATACTCAGTTCTTTACTGAAATTCCCAAGTTCTCAATCCTTAAATTAAGTTTTATAAAAGGTTTTAATGTTGTGATCTTGATTTTGGCTTAAAACTCAAGATTTGAAGAAATCTTGAAGAATTTCGTGGTGTTTGTTTGGGCTCTGTTTTGAGATGATTATTAAATGTATTTTGGATGTCTAATGATGTGTAAATGAGGTTTGATCAATGCAATCCCGAATAGGTTATGTTTCCTAAGTTTTTGCTTATGAAAATGGTGGTTTTTGGGGTGATTTTGGTGTTCTGTTAATGCTGGAGGTATAAGGACGAGTTTGGGTTCATTTTGGATGTTAATTGATGTTTAGAAATGGTTAGAAGTGATGGATCTTGGTTGGGTTATGTTTTAGAAGAGTTTGGAGGTGATTTTGGTTGTGTTTGGTAGCCGAAATGTTAGATTTATGTAGAGCAGCGAGTTGGTTGTGTTGCTGGTGTTTTTAATGCATGATGATGCATTAATCCTCTGTTGTTATGTGTTTAAAAGAGGGGAGAATGATCCGGGAGCAATAGAGGTGACGTTGGTGGTTTCGGATGCTTGGAGGGCTTGTCGGCTAGCATAGTTTTGTGTATCGGTGAGTGGAAAAGAGTTTTCCAGCTTTGAAACATTTTGGATGAGGTTTTGGGAGCTTAGTTTAAGTCTAAACGACTTAGCTAAGCTCAAGAGTAAGTAAATGGAATTTCTCTCTTGGTTTGTGCTATGATTTGGTTTCAAATGCACTTGGGGTGGTTGAGTTTTAATTACTGTTTTCAAGCATGTTTAGTCATGGTTTAATGCTGGTTTTGAAAGCTATATGTTGAAGGATGCTCAAGGTAAGAGATCCTTGTTTTGGCATGTTGTTAAATTGGTAATGTTGCATGGTGATGCATGGTGTTTAATGGCTTTGTTTGATGCTTTAAAACAGTGAATTGATGATGGTATTTGATGTGTATTGGCAAGTGATGTAAGTGGTTATTGGTTACTTTAATCGGATATAGTTAGCCGGCTATAGGATTGGGTGCACTGTGAATTAAGTCGCCTTGGATGTTGAGGGGTTGTGATTGTACCGTAAACTCCATCCAAGTATCCTAACGAGAGAGGTAAGATCTCAACGGTGGTTAAAAGTCAGTGTGAGGATCTTGTTAAGCTCACAACGGTGGTTAAAAGTCCGTGTGAGGATTTTGGGTAAGATCTCAACGGTGGTTAAAAGTCCGTGTGAGGATCTTGTTAAGCTCACAACGGTGGTTAAAAGTCCGGGTGAGGATTTTGGTAAGATCACAACGGTGGTTAAAAGTCCGTGTGTGGATCTTGGTAAGATCACAACGGTGGTTAAAAGTCCGTGTGTGGATCTTGTGTGATGTGTCTCATACTCTCGTTAGCGAGTTATACAACTTCCGATCAGTGATGTTGAGGGGTTGTGATTGTACCGTTAAACTCCATCACTGGTGTTGAGGGGTTGTGATTGTACCAGTAAACTCCACCTTGTGTTGTTCGGTAGTGTATATGAAGCGTGTGGGACAACGCTTGTAATCCGCGTATCCGATTGTGTCTTGAGTTAAAATGGTTTGTGAATTATCACTTGAAAGCCAATATAATGTTTTTGAATGTAATGAAGCGAGAGATGCTTGAATTGATGCAAGGTTGCATGGGAAGTGTGTAATGGTTTAAGAGTGCATGTATTACTTGTTAAGCTTGAGCAAGTGTATATTCTTCTATTGTGAATGGTGCATATGTGCTTAGAATCTCTTTAGTGCAATGATGTCTTGTGAAGGCTTGTTGGAAAAAGGCATGTAATGCAAATGTTGCTTTTGTAGTTCATGTGTCTTGTATTTGTTGAATGCATGAAATAGTTAATGGTTTTCGAAAGGTTTTGCTTTGAAATGATCATCAAGCATGAGGAAAGTATGTTGTGAAGTGGAAGTGGTTTCCAAGGAATTTGAGTTTAACTTTGCATGTGGTGTTCATGCATGGAAAGGTCTAAATAATAGTTTTTGCAAGAATGTGTTTTGGGGTGAGTTGTTTAGCTTTTCCAAGCTAAAGGTTGGATTTTCATGTTGAGCAATGCATGGTTTAAAGCATGTTGTTTCAAAAGAGGTTTTTCAAACAATGCTTTGGTTTATGGAATTGTAACTACATTTTAAGGGGGTTTTATGATTCGTTGCATTGATGGTGTTTTGGTTTTGAGCATTCCTCACTAAGCATTATGTGCTTACGCTCCTTTTTGTCCATCAATGCAGATATTTGAAGTTGGGACAGCAAGAAGCAAGGGATTCAAGAAGAGCTCCACTTGAGAAGTATGTCTTGGTTTATAGCTATAGATAATAAAGGCAATGGGGGGAGAGTCTTTTATATTGATGTGTAATGAGATTGTGTATGTTGAACAAGTACGGTTCATGGTTTGAACTATGTGGTTTATCGCTTTGCAACATTTGAATCTTCTTCTTCATAAGTTGTTATGCTATGCTTCTTGTTTTAAAAGCATGATCAAGTGTTTGTTGTGTTGAATGAGTTGGTGCACCTAAGGTTTGATTGTATCTAGTTGTTAAAGCAATTTGGTAGCTATGATGCTTGGCATGTTGTTGATATGTTGAGGAATAGTTTAAAGTATGTTTGTTGGTGTTATGATGTTTGGTTGGTTTTGGATGTTAGGGTGCATGCCTATAGACTTGTGGATCTTCCTAATTGATGCCATGAGTGTGTTTTGATTATGCAAATATGTACCTTATATGTATGATGACTTGTTGGCATGATTAGGAGGTCATTAGAATGTTTTTGAGTGGATAAATGTGTGTTAAACCAGCAAATTCTGCACTTTCTGTGCAATCCGTATCGGAACGGGCACTAGCGTTTCGAAACGGGGGCTTGTAATGGAATTCGTGTATCGAAACGGGTAGAGGTCGTTCCGAAACGTTTTGTCCACTGCCAGGTCCTGTTTTGATATAGGTTTCAAAACGAACCCATGTTTTGGAACGGTCAACCCCTGTTCCGAAACAGACGACCGTTGGGCACTGATTTGAATGGTTTAAAAGTTTGCAAGCTTTACGTTTTAGTCCTGAAAATCGTTTTAGCAATTGCTTGAGTTTGGGATGTTCGTTTGAGGTGGAATTTGACAGGGAATCATGTAATATGATTAATTTGATATTGGTAATTTAAAAATCAGCTAAGTCCTTCACCTTTCAAAAATTTACAATTTAGTCCCTAACTTTTGTATGTTGTGCAATTGAGTCCCTTAATGTAATCCGATCGCTGTGCTTTTCAAGTATGTGTTTCTCAAGAGTACGCTTAGGATTAATGTGCATTTAGAAAAGTTTAAAAAGAAAAAAAGGGTCGTTAATCAAGGTTGACTTTCGAGTTGACTTTGGTTTTCCCCGTGTAATCTTCGTAGTTCTGGTCAACCATCAAGGCCGGGCTAAGGGGGTTACATTTGGTGGTATTAGAGCCAGGTTGCAAATATCTGGGGCAAGGGTAGGTTGTTATAATAAGTGTTTGATGTTTGTTTTGATGTGTGGTTGAAAGTTGGTTGAAAAGCGTGTCTTTGAGCGAGTTGTTAATGTTTATATCATGCATTTTGTTATGAATATTATGTGAGCTAGTGTGAACATGTATTGGTGATATGCTGGTGTTGTGAGTTGATTTTCTGAGTAATGAAAATGTGGTGGGTATGATATGTAGATATTATGTTGTTGAGGGTGAATGTGGTTTGATGAGAGCATGATTGAAGTTTGTTGATTGATATGCTCGATGTTTGTGATATCAATGTTTTTATTGTAACCCCCTTAACCCGGCCTAGACGGTTGACCCGAATTAAGAAAGTTACACGGGGAAAACCAAAGTCAACCCGAAAGTCAACCTTGATTAACGACCCTTTTTTTTTCTTTTTAATCTTGTCTAAATGCTCATTAACCCTATATGTGATCACACAAACATCATACTCAAAGATCACAACCATCAGAGATCATTCAGGGACCCAATTGCACAAAACACAACTTTAGGGACCAAAATGCAAACATTTTGAAACACATAACTGCCACTGTCAGCCCCCAACGGTAAACCGTTCCGAAACGGGAGACACCCCGTTTCGAAACGCGGGGCCGTTCCGCAACGGGTTCCGAAACGGGGGTCTGGCAGAAGCCTTTCCGTTTCAGAACGGTGTCACCCGTTTCGGACGTCTGGGCTGCTTCGAGGCACCCGTTCCGAAACGGTTCACCCTGTTCCGAAACACCCTGTACAAAATGCAGAATTTTGCCTATTTAAACATGCAATTAAACATCCAATCATGCTCCAAAAGCCACCAAACTTTGCCAACATGCAATTCAACATAAAAGAGGCATACTTGCATCAACAATTCACCAACATGTCAACATACACAAAAAGCCCCAATTTCAAGACTAAGCTTCCAACACAAGCAATCCTTTTAGACAACATACTTCCAATTCAAACTCATAAGCCAAACCATGTTCCAACAACATCAACAATACAAAACCATACTTGTCTGAACATAAACAAACACATACATCAACCCAAGAGATTCTACCCCATTGCCTTTATTAACTATAGCTATTAACCGAGACATACATCTCAAGTGGAGTCCTTCTTGAATCCCTTGCTCCTCGCTGTCCAAACTTCAAGAATCTGCATTGATGGACAAAAAGGAGCGTAAGCACATAATGCTTAGTGAGGAATGCTCAAAACCAAAACACCATCAATGCAGCGAGCCAAAAATCACTTTTAAAACAAACTCGATTTGTTTACCAAAGCCATGATTGGAAACTCCTTTTCAACAACAAGCTCAAAACCATGCATCGCACATACATGAAACCAACCCTTAGTTTAGCAAACTAAGAAAACCCTTTTCAAAGCACAACTTGCGAAAATCAACCATTTCACTAACCAACCAACATATGCATTAAACCAAAGGCAACATATATGAACCACAACATCATCAACACATGCCTTTAAAAACGAGTCTTAACAAGACGCCAATGCACTTAAAGATATTTCATGCTCACATGCATCATTCTCCAAATGATAATCAACACTTGTTCAACTTAACAAGTAAACATGCATTCACAAGCATTATGCACTTTCCATGCAACCATGCATCTTTTCAAGCATCTCATGCTTCACATGCAATTATGCATCATTTCAAGCATCCCATGCTACTTCATAATCAAGAACATCATATTGGCCTTCAAGTGATCAATCACATCCACTTTTCAACTCAACATCCAATCGGATACGCGGATTCCGAGCGTTGTCCCTACGCTCCCTACACCCTACCAATCCAAGGTCCTCGAATGGGCAACAACCTCCATTATGACCTCAACATCCTAAGGTTCCCATGTATGGACTTTTAAACACCACACAACCTTAGCTCTTCCCCAAGGTTCCCATGTATGGACTTTTAACCACCATACAACCTTGACATGCACAAGGTTCTCACATATGGGCAACACCTCCATATAACCTTTGCATTCACCGATTGGTAGTTGTAGAACATCACTAACGAGATCCGGGACACCCTACACAAGATCCACACATGGACTTAACACTGCCATTGTGATCTCAACAAGCACAAGGTTCTCACATATGGGCAACACCTCCATATAACCTTTGCTCAACCAAGGTCCTCGAATGGGCAACACCTCCATTATGACCTCAACCATCTCGTTAGGATACTTGAAGGGAGTTTACCGGTCCACTCTTGACCACTCCACCTCCAAGGCGACTTAATTCACGGTGCACCCAATCCTATAGCCGGCTAACTATATCCGATCAAAGAACCAAGAACCACTTACACCACTTGCCAATATAACCACCTTACCACATTAGTCCAATGTTCCACATGCATAACCATTATGCAAAACCATTACCACATTAATCAAATGATTCACATGCATAACCAATATGCAAAACCATTACCACATTAATCAAATGATTCACATGCATAACCAATATGCAAAAACCATCATTTACCAGCATTAATTCACTGTTTTAAAGCACTAAACAAAGCCATTGAACAACATGCAACACCATGCATCAAATCCACATTTTCAATGTATAAAACCAAGGATCTCTTACCTTGAGCATCCTTCACATATGGCTTTCAAAACCAGCATTAAACCATGCTAAAATATGCTTTCAAAACAGATTTAAACCATGCAAAACACATGCATTTCAATCATCAACCACAATTTCTTAAAAAGCCAATTCATATCACAAATCAAGTAAGAAATCCATTTACTTACTCTTGAGCTTAGCAAAGTTGTTTAGACTTAAACTAAGCTCCCAAAACCTTCAAACCTTTGTTTAAAAGCCGAAAACCCAACTTCACTCACCGATACACAAAACAAAGCTAGCCACCAAGCCTTCCAAGCATCCGAAACCTTCCGCAACACCTCTAAAGCTCACGGATCAAACTCCCCTGTTTCAAGCACACAAAAACAACACATTAATGCATCATTATGCATTAAGAACAGCAGCCACACAACCAAACTCGCTGCTCGACACAAATCCAACAATTCGGCTACCAAACACAACCGAAATCACCTCCAAACATTTCCAAAACTTAACCCAGCCAAGATCCATCACTTCTAACCATTTTTAAACATCCATTAACATCCAAAATGATCACAAACACGTCCTTATACTCCCAGGTATAACAGATCACCAAAAACACTCCAAAAACAACCAAAAACTCAAGCAAAACTTAGGAAATTCAACCTATCCGAGATTGCATTAATTAAACCTCAACTTCTAATCAATTTAGCATTCATTTAACATCATTTTGACACTTCAAAACACTGCCCAAACAGATCACACGAAAATTTCACCAAAATCGCCAAATCTTGCATTTTAAGCCAAAATCAAGATTTCAATTGAAAAGCCTTTAACAAAACACAAATCAAGGATTGAGAACTTGGGAATTTCAGTAAAGAACTGATAGTTTAGAGGAGAGAGACGTTCTTACCTCCAAACGTGAGTTTCTCCTTTTTGGAGCCAAAAAGCTTGATGAAACAACTTGTAAATTGAGAGGTTTTGTTGATGAGATGATTAGGAATCAAATGAGAGTTGAAATGAGTGATTTGAGTGACAAAATCAGAGGAGGAAATCTGGAGAGAATGTGTTTGGTTTGAGAGAAAAGATGAGAGAAAATGGTTGAGAGAAAAGTTAGTTAGAATTAGGAAAATATCTTCCCTCCACTTTTCTTTAGTTTAAAAACATTTAATTAATCATTTAATATATTTAGAAAATCTGGAGAAACTCCCATTGGGTAAATAGCTCCTTAAAGATTCAAAGTTTCAATCCTTTTTAAAACAGTCACCGAACTTTCAAAAATTACATTTTGGTCACTAACCCAAAATGTCAACCTTCCAAACCTCATTTTCCAAAATTGATTTCACAGTTCACTTTTATATATTAAAAGATGATTTTAGAATATTTTTCCATATTTTTAATGCAACCCGAACTAGGCTTTCCTAAATTCACTCTTATATATTCGATCAGCACTTTGACCGAACCGGTCAACGCCCAAAACTTCCGAGCCCAAAACCGGGGCGTTACAACTCTCCCCCCCTTAGGAAATTTCGTCCTCGAAATTTCAACCAGCGAAAAGAGAACAACAACCTTCTCAAAACACTCACAATGCAACACAAGAACCTCAACCAACACTGAACACTTTCCACACAAAACTCCACCAAATCCAACACCACCACATGCTGTTCACAAACCCAGAACACTCAAAGATAGCCACAACTTAACCTTCCACATATCCGAACTGTACACAGCCCCAACTTCAATCATGAAGAACTTTAACTTTCACAGCACACATTTCTGTAACACACAACTTCCAAGACTGGTTTACACAGGGACTCTAACCAATCCAATTCCACCACCATACAAACTTCTTTGCTTCCAAAACTCTTGCAACTCTCAAACCCCTTCCATGAATCTTCCCAACAAGCAAGAATTCTTAAGCATCAACTACTTACCCAAACTCCTCAACAAAAGCTGACATTCCTTCACATCTGCCGCTAACATTACCCAAAACGACTCACCAGGTCTACTCACCCACAAACCAAAATTTACATTACAACTCCAACTCGGCTCCGCCAGCTGTTCCATACACCACCAGCTGATCTCCAAAAAGAAATTCACATACACACAACCAGCCAACCACTTCTCATAAGAATCCTTTCAAACAACACAAGCCTTCGATCTTTCATGATCCTTCCACTTCAAACTTCAACCATAACACTTGTCTTACCAGGACATCGCCCAACCTACCATACATACCAACTCCTCAACTCCTCAAAGGTTGTTAAGAATCAGCACTTACAAACACAACCCTTCCACAACAACCCGAAAGCTAAGCTACCCCAGCACCTGGAAACACAACCGTTAAACTACAACAACACTTAGCACAAAGGAACTACCGCTCCCACTTAGCTATTCAAACCACTTGACCGATCCTACTTCAACCGGTACTCCTCACCACCAAACCACTAAACTTTATAAGCAACAAACACCATCCTTCTACCATCAAACCATACCACTCTCACTATTACTAGCAACTAGCCTAATATACTTCATTACGTCTAACTCTCACCCAGCACCAAAACAACCTCTAAAAACCCATCATCCAACCACCACTCTAACAGATTCGATTAGTTATTAGCGAGTGTGAACATCGTACGCATGATCACCAACATGCCCTATCAATGCCTGATGTACATGTATGCAAAACCTCTAATGTCATGCCACATGTATGCATGGACCAACATATATAATATAGCATATAACAATGATTTTAACTGTGCATGAATGCCAGTTCACACCCTTCAATAACATCCTCAAATCCGTCTAAGAACAACCTCCTACCTCACTTCTAACTTAACTACTCCACCATACCAACAACTATTAACCACAAGATTCTCACCTAAGCCTTCTTCACACCAAAGATGGTTCCAAACTACAACCATTACCCCAACATGCTAGCAACAAGACTAAACTTACCACGCAAGGAAAACCAACAGAAACCAAACTAAGGTAACTAGAGCAAAGATTACTAAACAAGGTTACCTGAAAGCATCACACCACCCTGAAGCCTCAACAGACGAACTCTCTTCCTCGCGGAACCATCAACCTCCTGCCGCACCACTGCAGCACCAGCTAACACACTAGAGCCACCACCAACTCCTTGGAGTAAAGAACCTTGGCTGTTCCGAGCCAACATCAAACAATCACGTCTCATGTGTCCAGCAGACCCACATTTCCAGCAACTCTCCTTCCCCGCACTCTTCACAACTTTCTGCTCTTTCTGTCACTTCTGAACCTTGCCTCGGCCGTGCCCACGACCTTTCTGAGATCCTTTGGCTATCACTGAAGCTGACTTCACCCCTAAAGGACAATCACGCTTAACATGCACTTTGGAACCACAGTTCCAGCAAGCACCCGCGCCCCAACAACCTCCAACATGGCGCCTTTCACAACGGTCACACACCGGTGGCTGAACTTCCACTCCTTGCCCAAGCAACACTTGCTCCACAACAGCACCACCGTCACTTTGCTCAACCCTTGGAAACTTCCCTCCAAGATACCTTTCATAAAAAGCAGATACAAAGAAATCCCAATCAATATCTTGGATATGTGACGCCACCGCCACAGATGTCCACCAAGCACATGCATCCTCCAACATCAGAGAAACAACACTCCCCAGCTTACAAGCAAGATCACAGCCTTCCTGATCCAAGATCAGAACCACACTGGCCAACCAGGCCTCAAACATCTCCGGTGTGGAACCATGATATTCCACAGCACTCAAATCAAGCAAACGCTGCTTCGGCAAACCCACACATCCCACAGCCAGCACATCCGCTGACTTTACCTTTACCACAGCCTGAGATGTTCCCAACACCTCCTGAACATCAGATGATGAACTCTTCACCGCAGAACTAGCTTCTTTCCCTTGCCTTATCACCTCAACCCCAGGCACAGAAAGCTGAGACAAAACACCTCTACGAAAGGGTGAATTCCACGCCTTAACAACCTGCCCCAAGGCAGCAACCATCTCACCCAACTGCCATTCCTTCATCGACTTAGCCATACTACTAACAACAGCAAACATACAATCACAACAAACAAACATACCAGTTAGACCAGCATTAAGCAAGATTTCAAACTCCAACTCCAAATAACACAATAGCTATATTAATAAGGAAATGGGTATCCCGAATCCTCCCCTTTACATGACATAACAGTCAACACAACATGGATATCACAACATCAAGCATATCAATCTACACACCTTGATCATGCTTACCTCAAACAGCATCCATTTGTATCAGCATATTAACAACATAACATACTCGTTACACAATCATCAAGCATAACACCGGCTCACAACATCAGCACATATCCACATTAATTCAACAATGATTCATAAACACAAAACATGCTCGAAAACATCAGCAACATGCTCAGAAACATCAACAATTTGCTCAGATACATCAACATCATGCCCAGAAACACGTGTTTCAACCAACAATCAACCAACTTTCATCCACACAACAAGGTAAACATCAACACACATCACAACAACTTACCGTTTTCCCCAAGCATTCGCAACACAGCTCTGATACCACCAAATGTAACCCCCTTAACCCGGCCTAGACGGTTGACCCGAATTAAGAAAGTTACACGGGGAAAACCAAAGTCAACCCGAAAGTCAACCTTGATTAACGACCCTTTTTTTTTTCTTTTTAATCTTGTCTAAATGCTCATTAACCCTATATGTGATCACACAAACATCATACTCAAAGATCACAACCATCAGAGATCATTCAGGGACCCAATTGCACAAAACACAACTTTAGGGACCAAAATGCAAACATTTTGAAACACATAACTGCCACTGTCAGCCCCCAACGGTCAACCGTTCCGAAACGGGAGACAGCCCGTTTCGAAACGCGGGGCCGTTCCGCAACGGGTTCCGAAACGGGGGTCTGGCAGAAGCCTTTCCGTTTCGGAACGGTGTCACCCGTTTCGGACGCCTGGGCTGCTTCGAGGCACCCGTTCCGAAACGGTTCACCCTGTTCCAAAACACCCTGCACAAAATGCAGAATTTTGCCTATTTAAACATGCAATTAAACATCCAATCATGCTCCAAAAGCCACCAAACTTTGCCAACATGCAATTCAACATAAAAGAGGCATACTTGCATCAACAATTCACCAACATGTCAACATACACAAAAAGCCCCAATTTCAAGACTAAGCTTCCAACACAAGCAATCCTTTTAGACAACATACTTCCAATTCAAACTCATAAGCCAAACCATGTTCCAACAACATCAACAATACAAAACCATACTTGTCTGAACATAAACAAACACATACATCAACCCAAGAGATTCTACCCCATTGCCTTTATTAACTATAGCTATTAACCGAGACATACATCTCAAGTGGAGTCCTTCTTGAATCCCTTGCTCCTCGCTGTCCAAACTTCAAGAATCTGCATTGATGGACAAAAAGGAGCGTAAGCACATAATGCTTAGTGAGGAATGCTCAAAACCAAAACACCATCAATGCAGCGAGCCAAAAATCACTTTTAAAACAAACTCGATTTGTTTACCAAAGCCATGATTGGAAACTCCTTTTCAACAACAAGCTCAAAACCATGCATCGCACATACATGAAACCAACCCTTAGTTTAGCAAACTAAGAAAACCCTTTTCAAAGCACAACTTGCGAAAATCAACCATTTCACTAACCAACCAACACATGCATTAAACCAAAGGCAACATATATGAACCACAACATCATCAACACATGCCTTTAAAAACAAGTCTTAACAAGACTCCAATGCACTTAAAGATATTTCATGCTCACATGCATCATTCTCCAAATGATAATCAACACTTGTTCAACTTAACAAGTAAACATGCATTCACAAGCATTATGCACTTTCCATGCAACCATGCATCTTTTCAAGCATCTCATGCTTCACATGCAATTATGCATCATTTCAAGCATCCCATGCTACTTCATAATCAAGAACATCATATTGGCCTTCAAGCGATCAATCACATCCACTTTTCAACTCAACATCCAATCGGATACGCGGATTCCGAGCGTTGTCCCTACGCTCCCTACACCCTACCAATCCAAGGTCCTCGAATGGGCAACAACCTCCATTATGACCTCAACATCCTAAGGTTCCCATGTATGGACTTTTAAACACCACACAACCTTAGCTCTTCCCCAAGGTTCCCATGTATGGACTTTTAACCACCATACAACCTTGACATGCACAAGGTTCTCACATATGGGCAACACCTCCATATAACCTTTGCATTCACCGATTGATAGTTGTAGAACATCACTAACGAGATCCGGGACACCCTACACAAGATCCACACATGGACTTAACACTGCCATTGTGATCTCAACAAGCACAAGGTTCTCACATATGGGCAACACCTCCATATAACCTTTGCTCAACCAAGGTCCTCGAATGGGCAACACCTCCATTATGACCTCAACCATCTCGTTAGGATACTTGAAGGGAGTTTACCGGTCCACTCTTGACCACTCCACCTCCAAGGCGACTTAATTCACGGTGCACCCAATCCTATAGCCGGCTAACTATATCCGATCAAAGAACCAAGAACCACTTACACCACTTGCCAATATAACCACCTTACCACATTAGTCCAATATTCCACATGCATAACCATTATGCAAAACCATTACCACATTAATCAAATGATTCACATGCATAACCAATATGCAAAACCATTACCACATTAATCAAATGATTCACATGCATAAACAATATGCAAAAACCATCATTTACCAGCATTAATTCACTGTTTTAAAGCACTAAACAAAGCCATTGAATAACATGCAACACCATGCATCAAATCCACATTTTCAATGTATAAAACCAAGGATCTCTTACCTTGAGCATCCTTCACATATGGCTTTCAAAACCAGCATTAAACCATGCTAAAATATGCTTTCAAAACAGATTTAAACCATGCAAAACACATGCATTTCAATCATCAACCACAATTTCTTAAAAAGCCAATTCATATCACAAATCAAGTAAGAAATCCATTTACTTACTCTTGAGCTTAGCAAAGTTGTTTAGACTTAAACTAAGCTCCTAAAACCTTCAAACCTTTGTTTAAAAGCCGAGAACCCAACTTCACTCACCGATACACAAAACAAAGCTAGCCACCAAGCCTTCCAAGCATCCGAAACCTTCCGCAACACCTCTAAAGCTCACGGATCAAACTCCCCTGTTTCAAGCACAAAAAAACAGCACATTAATGCATCATTATGCATTAAGAACAGCAGCCACACAACCAAACTCGCTGCTCGACACAAATCCAACAATTCGGCTACCAAACACAACCGAAATCACCTCCAAACATTTCCAAAACTTAACCCAGCCAAGATCCATCACTTCTAACCATTTTTAAACATCCATTAACATCCAAAATGATCACAAACACGTCCTTATACTCCCAGGTATAACAGATCACCAAAAACACTCCAAAAACAACCAAAAACTCAAGCAAAACTTAGGAAATTCAACCTATCCGGGATTGCATTAATTAAACCTCAACTTCTAATCAATTTAGCATTCATTTAACATCATTTTGACACTTCAAAACACTGCCCAAACAGATCACACGGAAATTTCACCAAAATCGCCAAATCTTGCATTTTAAGCCAAAATCAAGATTTCAATTGAAAAGCCTTTAACAAAACACAAATCAAGGATTGAGAACTTGGGAATTTCAGTAAAGAACTGATAGTTTAGAGGAGAGAGACGTTCTTACCTCCAAACGTGAGTTTCTCCTTTTTGGAGCCAAAAAGCTTGATGAAACAACTTGTAAATTGAGAGGTTTTGTTGATGACATGATTAGGAATCAAATGAGAGTTGAAATGAGTGATTTGAGTGACAAAATCAGAGGAGGAAATCTGGAGAGAATGTGTTTGGTTTGAGAGAAAAGATGAGAGAAAATGGTTGAGAGAAAAGTTAGTTAGAATTAGGAAAATATCTTCCCTCCACTTTTCTTTAGTTTAAAAACATTTAATTAATCATTTAATATATTTAGAAAATCTGGAGAAACTCCCATTGGGTAAATAGCTCCTTAAAGATTCAAAGTTTCAATCCTTTTTAAAACAGTCACCGAACTTTCAAAAATTACATTTTGGTCACTAACCCAAAATGTCAACCTTCCAAACCTCATTTTCCAAAATTGATTTCACAGTTCACTTTTATATATTAAAAGATGATTTTAGAATATTTTTCCATATTTTTAATGCAACCCGAACTAGGCTTTCCTAAATTCACTCTTATATATTCGATCAGCACTTTGACCGAACCGGTCAACGCCCAAAACTTCCGAGCCAAAAACCGGGGCGTTACATTTATTGATTGTTATGTCGTATAAAAGGGGAGAATTTGGGATACCCATTGCCTTATTATTATAGCTATTGTGTTATGTTGGAGTTGGAGTCTTGAATCCTTGCTTGAAGCTGGCCTGATCGTTTTGTTTGTTTTGTTATCATTGCTTTGTTATTATTAGTACGATGGAATCAATGAGAGAATGGCAGTTGGGTGAGATGGTTGCTGCTTTAGAGAAGGTTGTTAAGGCGTGGAATTCACCTTTTGGTGGAGGTGTTTCGTTTCAGTCTACAGTGCCTGGAGTTGAGGTAGTAAGGCTGGAGGAGGAAGCTGGTTCTGTGATGAAGGGTTCATCACCTGTAGTTCAGGAGGTGTCAGGAACATCTCAGGCCGTGGTGAAAGTGAGGCCTGAGGACGTGCCGACTGAGGGACACGCGAGTTTGTCAAAACAACGTTAATATGATTTGGGAGCTGTGGAGTATCATGGTTCGACACCTGAGGCGTTTGAGGCCTGGTTAGCCATATAATTTTGATTTTGGACCAGGAAGGGTGTGACTATGCCTGTAAGCTGGGAAGTGTCGTCTCGTTGATGTTGGAAGATGCTTGTGCCTGGTGGACATCTGTGGCTGTGGCAACGTATATCCACGATATAGACTGGGAGTTCTTTGTGTCTTCCTTTAATGGAAGATACCTTGGAGAGAAGTTCTCAAGGGTTATGCAACGTGGGGGCGTGGTTTCAGACTATGATGGTGAGAAAAGTTTAAGCAAAAGAGTTGTGGGTACTGACCTCGGGAGCGGTCAGCGTAAGAGGCTACGTGATAGAAGGATTTGCTTGAATCGAAGTCTGGGTGGTAGTGCAGGTGTGGGTCAAGTGCTACATGATCAAGGAGTGGTAGCTCGGTTGCCGATGTGTGACCGTTGTGAAAGGTGTCATGTTGGAGGTTGTTGGGGTGTGGGAGTTTGTTGGAACTGTGGTTCTAAGGAGCATGTGAAGCGAAATTGTCCTCAAGTGGTGAGATCGGCTTCAGTGGGTGCAAAAGAGTCTCAGAAGGGTCATGGGCGCGGCCGAGACAAAGTTCGGAGGTGGCAGGAAAGGCAGAAAGGTGTGAGGAGCTTGGGGGATGAATCTTGTTGGAATTGTGGGTCTGTCGGACATTTGAGACGGAATTGTTTGGAGTTGGCTCAGGGTAGTCAGGGTTCTTTACCGCAGGGAAACGGTGATGACCTTAAAGGGTTGGTTGATGTTGCGACGATGCGGCTAGAGAATGATGGTTCTGCGAGGAAGAGAGTATGTCTGTTGAAGCTCCGGGGCAGTGAGGTGATTACAGGTAACCTTGTTAAGTAATCTTTGCCCTAGTTATCTTTGTTTGGTTTCGGTTGGGTTTCCCTTGCGTAGTGGGTTTGGTCTTGTAGATAGCAAGTTTGGGGTAGTAGCCGGTGTTGTTTTGAAAACAACTTAGTATGAAGAGGGCATTAGTGAGTATTCTGTGGTTAGCGGATTGTTAGAATGGTAGAGCTGGACAAGTTAGAAGTGATGTAAGAGGTTGTTCTTAGGAGGATTCTGAGGATGTTATTGGTGGGTGTGAACCGACATACATGCACAGTTAAAACCATTTGTTATATATTATATTATATACGTTGGTACATGCATACATGCGACATGACATTATAGGTTTTGTATACATGTACACAGGCTTTGATAGGGCATATTGGTGACCATGCATACGAACGTTCACACTTGCTGATAGCTAGTTGGGTCCGTTAGTTTTGTGGTAGGATTAGATTGGATGGTGGGTTTTAAGAGTTGTTTTGGTGCTAGGAGAATGTTAGAAGTAGTGGAGGGTTGTAAGCGAGTTGTCAGTAATAGTGAGTGCGATATAGCATGTTGGCAGAAGGAAAGTGTTTTGGTGCTTGAAGAGTTTAGCGGTGTGGTTGTGAGGAGATTACCGGTTGAAGTTAGAATAGGTCAAGGTGGTTGTGAATGGATGATAGATGTGGTAGTTTCTTTGTGTTAAGTGATGTTGTAGGTTAGTGGATGTGTCTCCAGAGTGCTGAGGTGTCTTGGCATTGATGTTTGCAATAGGAGGGTTGTTTATGTAGGTGATGGTTTGTAGCAACCTTCGAGGAGTTGAGTAGAGGTTTCGTAATCTTAACCTGTTTGTATAGAATGGGCGGTATCCGGGTAAGGATAGTGTTTTGGTCAAAGCTTGAGGTGGAAAGGCAATGTAAGTTCAAGGGCCATTGTTGGTTGGCCGGGTTCTTGTGAGAAGTGGTTTGCTAATCAGGTATAAGTAAATATTTTCTAAGTCAGCTATGGGTACGTGAAACAGCTGGCAGAGTTAAGGTTGGAGTCTTGTGATGTGGATTTTGGATGTTGTGTGGGTAGGTTGGTGAGTCGTTATGGTGGTGATAGTGGCGGATGTGAAGGAATGTCATCAGTACATTGAGAAGTTTGAGTAAGCAGTTGATGCTTAAGAATTTTTGCTTGTTGTGGTAATATTTGAAAGAAGCTGAGCGGTTTTGCAAGGGGTTTTTGGAAGTAGTGAAGGTTGTGGGTCACATGGTGGCTGAAACTGGATGGATTGGTGTCACCGTGTGTGCGAGTTTTGGGAGTTATGAGATAAGATGGAGTATGTGTAAAAATTTGAAAGTTCTTCGGGTTGTTGAGGCTAAGCGCAGTTTGGAATTGTGAAAGGTTAAGTTGAGGTTAACATCTGAGTGTTATGGAAGTTGTGAACTTTATGTAGTGGTGTTGGGTTTGGTTATAGTGTGAGTTGATTTGAGGAGGAGTTGTTTTTTTGGTGTTTTGGGTGGAGAGTGGTCAGTGGTGGTTAAGTCTCCTGTGTTGCTTTGAGAAGTTTGGTATTGTGCTCTTTTCGCCGGTTGGAATTTCGAGGATGAAATTTCCTAAGAGGGGGAGAGTTGTAACACCCCAATTTTGGGCTTGGAAGTTTAGGGTCTGAACCGGACCGGTCTGATTTTCGGTTCGAATATAAAAGCTGGTTTTAGGGAAAGCCTAGTTCGGGATGCTTTAAAATATGGAAAAATATCTAAAAATTCTATTTTAATATATATAAGAGAGTGGTGAAATCAATTTTACAAAATAAGGTTTGGAAGTGTGACATTTCGAAATGGTGACTAAGATGTAATTTTTGAAAAGTTCAGTGGTGACTGTTTTGTAAGGATTGAAACTTTGAATCTTTAAGGAACTAATTTACCCAAGAAAGGATTTCTCCAGATTTTTCTTAGATTTTAATGATTTAATTAATGTTTAATTAATTAAAGGAAAAGAGGGAAACCATATTTTAGCTTTTCATAACTAACTTTCTTAAAAACTTTCTCATCTCATTTTCTCTCAAAATTCCCTCAGCCAAACACATTTCTACAGTAACATTTCTTTTGATTTTCACACTAAATGATGAGGTTTCAATCATCAATTGATTCCTAATCCTTTCTACATCAAAACCTCTTGATTTGCTTATTGAATTTTCAAGGATTTTGGCTCTAATCAAGGAGAAATATACAGTTAGAGGTAAGGATGTTCTTCTGCTCTAAATACTCAGTTCTTTACTGAAATTCCCAAGTTCTCAATCCTTAAATTAAGTTTTATAAAAGGTTTTAATGTTGTGATCTTGATTTTGGCTTAAAACTCAAGATTTGGAAGAAATCTTGAAGAATTTCGTGGTGTTTGTTTGGGCTCTGTTTTGAGATGATTATTAAATGTATTTTGGATGTCTAATGATGTGTAAATGAGGTTTGATCAATGCAATCCCGAATAGGTTATGTTTCCTAAGTTTTTGCTTATGAAAATGGTGGTTTTTGGGGTGATTTTGGTGTTCTGTTAATCCTGGAGGTATAAGGACGAGTTTGGGTTCATTTTGGATGTTAATTGATGTTTAGAAATGGTTAGAAGTGATGGATCTTGGTTGGGTTATGTTTTGGAAGAGTTTGGTGGTGATTTCGGTTGTGTTTAGTAGCCGAAATGTTAGATTTATGTAGAGGAGCAAGTTGGGTTGTGTTGCTGGTGTTTTTAATGCATGATGATGCATTAATCCTCTGTTGTTATGTGTTTAAAACAGGGGAGAATGATCCGGGAGCAATAGAGGTGATGTTGGAGGTTTCAGATGCTTGGAGGGCTTGTCGGCTAGCATAGTTTTGTGTATCGATGAGTGGAAAAGTGTTTTCCAGCTTTGAAACATTTTGGATGAGGTTTTCGGAGCTTAGTTTAAGTCTAAACAACTTAGCTAAGCTCAAGAGTAAGTAAATGGAATTTCTCTCTTGGTTTGTGCTATGATTTGGTTTCAAATGCACTTGGGGTGGTTGAGTTTTAATTACTGTTTTCAAGCATGTTTAGTCATGGTTTAATGCTGGTTTTGAAAGCTATATGTTGAAGGATGCTCAAGGTAAGAGATCCTTGTTTTGGCATGTTGTTAAATTGGTAATGTTGCATGGTGATGCATGGTGTTTAATGGCTTTGTTTGATGCTTTAAAACAGTGAATTGATGATGGTATTTGATGTGTATTGGCAAGTGATGTAAGTGGTTCTTGGCTACTTTAATCGAATATAGTTAGCCGGCTATAGGATTGAGTGCACCGTGAATTAAGTCGCCTTGGATGTTGAGGGGTTGTGATTGTACCGTAAACTCCATCCAAGTATCCTAACGAGAGAGGTAAGATCTCAACGGTGGTTAAAAGTCCGTGTGAGGATCTTGTTAAGCTCACAACGGTGGTTAAAAGTCCGTGTGAGGATTTTGGGTAAGATCTCAACGGTGGTTAAAAGTCCGTGTGAGGATCTTGTTAAGCTCACAACGGTGGTTAAAAGTTCGGGTGAGGATTTTGGTAAGATCACAATGGTGGTTAAAAGTCAGTGTGTGGATCTTGGTAAGATCACAACGGTGGTTAAAAGTCCGTGTGTGGATATTGTGTGATGTGTCCCGTACTCTCGTTAGTGAGTTATACAACTTCCGATGAGTGATGTTGAGGGGTTGTGATTGTACCGTTAAACTCCATCACGGGTGTTGAGGGTTTGTGATTGTACCAGTAAAATCCACCTTGTGTTGTTCGGTTGTGTGTATGAAGTGTGTGGGACAACGCTTGTAATCCGCGTATCCGATTGTGTCTTGAGTTGAAATGGTTTGTGAATTATCACTTGAAAGCCAATATAATGTTTTTGAATGTAATGAAGCGAGAGATGCTTGAAATGATGCAAGGTTGTATAGGAAGTGTGTAATGGTTTAAGAGTGCATGTATTACTTGTTAAGCTTGAGCAAGTGTATATTCTTCTATTGTGAATGGTGCATATGTGCTTAGAATCTCTTTAGTGCATTGAAGTCTTGTGAAGGCTTGTTGGAAAAAGGCATGTAATGCAAATGTTGCTTTTGTAGTTCACGTGTCTTGTATTTGTTGAATGCATGAAATAGTTAAAAGGAACAAATGGTTTTCGAAAGGTTTTGCTTTGAAATGATCATCAAGCATGAGGAAAGTATGTTGTGAAGTGGAAGTGGTTTCCAAGGAATTTGAGTTTAACTTTGCATGTGGTGTTCATGCATGGAAAGGTCTAAATAATAGTTTTTGCCAGAATGTGTTTTTGGGTGAGTTATTTAGCTTTTCCAAGCTAAAGGTTGGATTTTCATGTTGAGCAATGCATGGTTTAAAGCATGTTGTTTCAAAAGAGGTTTTTCAAACAATATTTTGGTTTATGGAATTGTAACTACATTTTAAGGGGGTTTTATGATTCGCTGCATTGATGGTGTTTTGGTTTTGAGCATCTCTCACTAAGCATTATGTGCTTACGCTCCTTTTTGTCCATCAATGCAGATATTTGAAGTTGGGACAGCAAGAAGCAAGGGATTCAAGAAGAGCTCCACTTGAGAAGTATGTCTTGGTTTATAGCTATAGATAATAAAGGCAATGGGGGAGAGTCTTTTAGATTGATTTGTAATGAGATTGTGTATGTTGAACAAGTACGGTTCATGGTTTGAACTATGTGGTTTATCGCTTTGCAACATTTGAATATTCTTCTTCATAAGTTGTTATGCTATGCTTCTTGTTTTAAAAGCATGATCAAGTCTTGGTTGTGTTGAATGAGTTGGTGCACCTAAGGTTTGATTGTATCTAGTTGTTAATGCAATTTGGTAGCTATGATGCTTGTCATGTTGTTGATATGTTGAGGAATGGTTTAAAGTATGTTTGTTAGTGTTATGATGTTTGGTTGGTTTTGGATGTTAGGGTGCATGCCTATAGACTTGTGGATCTTCCTAATTGATGCCATGAGTGTGTTTTGATGATGCAAATATGTACCTTAAATGTATGATGACTTGTTGGCATGATTAGGAGGTCATTAGAATGTGTTTGAATGGATAAATGTGTGTTAAACCCGCAAATTCTGCACTTTTTGGACAATCCGTATCGGAACGGGCACTAGCGTTTCGAAACGGGGGCCCTGTAATGGCCTTCGTGTATCGAAACGAGTAGAGGCCATTCCGAAACGTTTTGGCCACTGCCAGGCCCTATTTCGATACAAGTCTCGAAACGAACCCGTGTTTCGGAACGGTCAACCCCCGTTCCGAAACAGACGATCGTTGGGCACTGATTTGAATGGTTTAAAGGTTTGCAAGCTTTACGTTTTAGTCCTGAAAATCGTTTTAGCAATTGCTTGAGTTTGGGATGTTTGTTTGAGGTGGAATTTGACAGGGAAGCATGTAATATGATTAATTTGATATTGGTAATTTAAAAATCAGCTAAGTCCTTCACCTTTCCAAAATTTACTATTTGGTCCCTAACTTTTGTATGTTTGCAATTGAGTCCCTTAATGTAATCCGATCGTTGTGCTTTTCAAGTATGTGTTTCTCAAGAGTACGCTTAGGATTAATGTGCATCTAGACAAGTTTAAAAAGAAAAAAAAGGGTCGTTAATCAAGGTTGACTTTCGGGTTGACTTTGGTTTTCCCCGTGTAATCTTCGTAGTTCGGGTCAACCGTCAAGGCCGGGCTAAGGGGGTTACACCAAATATCTTGGGAATTTCAATAAAGAACTTAGATTAGAGGTTGAGAATGGGATTTACCTACAATCCTTGCTTCCTTCAATAGATGATAAGTTTTCTTTGCAAAAATCTTTAAGATTTAAGGAAGATCTCTTGAAAATGATTTTAGAAATGTTGAAAGGATTTTTGGGAGAAAGAATTCTGGAAAAGATGAGAGAAAATGGTGTTTGGCTAAAATGAGAGGCAATTGGTAGTTACGTAAAATGAAAATCCATTAACTACCAATTAGTTAATACCAAAATTCTAATTAAAATCATTTAATTAAAACTCATTTAAATCACATGTCATATTGAAGAAAGGTCAAATTGACTTAAAGCCCCCTAAAGATTCTAAGATTTTCGCTTCCACCTTAAAAATCAAATTTTCCCCAGTTTTGAAACTTTATAATTTGGTCACTATAGAAAATGTCCATTTTCCAAATCCTTTTTTATAAAATTGACTTGACCAACCTCTTAATTATATTTTTAGAGGATTTTAGCAATCTTTATCACAATTTTATCCTATCCCGATCCTTGATTTCCTAAAATCACCTTACGCAATTCGAACCGTTCTCGACAGGTCTGACCCGATGTCCAAAACATCTAGGCCCAAAACCAGGGCGTTACAACTCTCCCCCACTTAGGAAATTTCGTCCTCGAAATTCTTACCTGATGGAAAGAGATGCGAAAATTGCCTCAGCATGTCCGCCTTGCTTTCCCACGTGGCTTCCTCAACTCCTCGGTGTCGCCACAACACCTTCACATGTTCTATCGTCTTGCCACGAAGAAATTTTCTACTCACGTCTAGAACCCTCACTGGTTCCTCATCATATGACAGATCCGGATTCAACTCTATCTCCTCAACAGGCATTACATGCGAAGGATCCGATCTATACTTCCGTAACATGGAGACATGAAACACATAATGTATCTTCTCCAACTCTACATGCAATCTCAACCGATATGCCACAGGACCAATACGTTCCACAATCTCGTAAGGTCCAATAAACCTTGGGCTAAGCTGACCCTTACGCCCATATCTCATCAGCTTCTTCCAAGACGATACTTTGAATAACACATGTTCGCCAACCGCGAACTCAATTTCCTTACGCATCAAGTCCGCATAAGACTTTTGCCTATCCGATGCTGCTTTTAACCGCTCGCAAATGAGCTTCACCTTCTCGGTGGTTCCCTTAAGCATAGCCGACATCGAAATCAACTTTTGCCCAGCTTCTACCCAAAAAAGAGGGGTTCTACATCTTCTCCCATACAAAGCCTCGTATGGAGCCATTTGGATACTTTCCTGGTAACTATTGTAATACGCAAACTCAACCAACGGCAAGTGCTTCTCCCAAGAACCCTGAAAATCTATTACACAACATATCAGCACGTCCTCAAGCACCTAAATCACACGTTCTGACTGCCCATCCGTCTACGGATGATAAGAAGTGCTGCAGTTCAACCGTGTACCCAAGGCTTGATGCAAACATTCACAAAATGGCGATGTAAACCTCGGATCTCTATCCGACAAAATTGACTTCGGCACACCGTGCAACCGCACAATCTCAGCTATGTACAACTCAGCCAACTTATCCAAGGTATACGTAGTATGCACGAGCAGAAAATGCGCACACTTCGTAAGCCGATCCACAATCACCCAAACTGAATTCTTCTTTGTTGGTGACAAAGGCAAACCAGACACAAAATCCATGGTGATTCTCTCTCACTTCCATTCTGGAATTCTCAAAGGCTGCAACAATCCAGAAGGAACCCGATGCTCAGCCTTCACTCGTTGACACACCATGCACTTACTAACGAACTCAGCCACATCCTTTCTCAACCCTACCCAGTAGTACTCATCCTTTAGGTCTCGAAACATCTTAGTACTACCCGAGTGCATAGCAAAAGGATACTATGAGCTTCAGTCAGGATAGTGTGGCTTAAGCCAGCATCATCTGGCACCAATATTCGACTCCCAAAACACAGAACACCATCATCACTAAAGCTGAAATCCAAAGGTCTACCTTCCGCAATGTCTTGAACATACGAAACAAGAGAATCATCAAGCAACTGTTTGTCTTTAATCAACTGTATCAAGGATGGTTTCATCTGCAACTCTGCCACAAGGCCACCATCACGCGATATGCTCAAACGAGAAAACATCGCTCTCAATTCCACAGCCACTTTCCGGCTCAAAGCATCGACTACAACGTTAGCCTTTCCCGGGTGATACTCGATCGTCAGATCATAATCCTTAAGCAACTCCACCCAACGTCGTTGCCTAAGATTCAATTCCTTCTGAGACATAAGATATTTCAAGCTCTTATGATCCGTGAACACAACACATTTCTCTCCATATAAGTAATGCCTCCAAATCTTCAAGGCAAACACCACGGCTGCAAGCTCAAGATCATGAGTAGGGTAGTTGCGCTCATGCACCTTCAACTGTCTAGATGCATAAGCCACCACCTTACCCTCCTGCATCAACACGCAGCCCAAACCAACAATGGACACATCACTATAGGCCACAAACTCCTTATCAGACTCAGGTTGAATCAAAACATGAGTTTGCGTCAAATCTTCCTTCAGTTTCTCAAAACCTTGTTGCCTCACCTTCGTCCACTCAAAGCGAACATTCTTTTGCAACAACTTGTTCAAGGGTGCTGCTATCTTTGAGAAACGCTCGACAAACCTACGGTAGTACCCAGGGAACCCAAGAAAACTCCATACCTCCATCACTGACTTAGGCACTTTCCAACTCATCACATCGTCTACTTTTTGTGGATCAACGCGAATACCCTCAGCCGATACAACATGCGCAAGGAAGACCACTTCCCTAAGCCAAAACTCACACTTACTCAGCTTTGCATACAACTGATTTTCCAACAACGCTTGAAAAACAATCCTCAAGTGCCTATCATGATCCTCCTCAGTACGCGAATACACAAGGATATCATCGATGAACACCACCACAAACTGATCCAAGAATTCATGGAATACACGATTTCATCATGTCCACGAAAACAGCAGGCGCGTTGGTCAAACCAAATGGCATCACCAAAAATTCATAATGCTCGTACCTCGTCCGAAAAGCAGTTTTAGGTACGTCCACATCCTTCACTTTCAACTGATAGTACCCCGATCTGAAGTCTATCTTAAAAAACACTGAGGCTCCCCAGAATTGATCAAAGAGATCATCAATTCTAGGCAAGGGATACTTGTTCTTGATCGTCAACTTGTTCAGTTGCCGATAATCTATACACATTCTCATCGTCTCATCTTTCTTCTTCACAAACAAGACCGGTGCACCCCAAGGTGACACACTCGGCCGAATGAAAACTCGATCCAACAACTCCTGCAATTGTGTTTTCAACTCTTTTAACTCTTTAGGTGCCATGCGATAAGGAGCAATGGACACCAGAGTTGTGTTCTCGTACAACTCTATACCAAACTCAACTTCCCTGTTTGGTGGCAACCCAGGCAATTCCTCCAAAAAGACATCCGAAAAATCGCGAACAGTTCGGATATCCTGCACACGCACATCCTTGGTGCCAGGATTCATCACATAAGCAAGATAAGCCTCACAACCCAACCTCATCATACGGTTTACCTCCAAAGCCGAAATCACATTCGACAAGAATTTCACATTCTCGCCTACGACTACAACCTCGTAACCATCGGCCAACCTTAAGGTGACTCGCTTAACATTAAAGTCAACCACCGCCCTACGCTCCGTCAACCAATCCATACCAAGGATTACATCAAATCCGTAGAAAGGCAATTCCAAAAAATCCACAAGGAAAACATGTCCTTGCACAGACAAAGGGCATCTCCTATACAACTTCCTAGTGACTACAGTCTCACCAAAATAACTAGTCACTTGCATTCCTACTTCAAGCGTCTCAACAGGTATATCAAGAAAATGTGCATGCTCACTCAAGATATAAAAATGCATGGATCCAGAATCAATCAAAGCCAGCAAAGATAAAGACTGGAGAGCAAAGGTACATGTGATCACATCGGTATCGTTGCGCTCCTCACGCTGAGCATACACCCTCGCTGGTCCACCTCCCTCAGGTCGAACGGCTACAATGTGAGTAATACCTCGCTGCCCCTCATCTCTCCTCTGAATATTCCCACGATCGCGCCCACGGCCTCTCCAAGTTGCAGCTACCACAGGAGCACGTCCTTGGCCTCCACCAGCCAACAAAGGACACTCCCTCCTCATATGATCTGCCAAACCACAATTCCAGCAGGAGTTCCCTATTACCACAACACGAGCATGAACCTCTCTAGCTGCTCGAGGACAATCTCGCCTCAAATGGTCCCTCGAACCACATGTCCAGCATGTATGCTGCTCATATCTCACACGTCCTCCTTGAGCCTGTCCACCTCGACCCGGAACACCACGCCTTCCCTCAGGCTGATGTCTCCTATCACGACCTCTTTTATTTGATCCACCACCAGAACTATACTCAGCAGCTCTCTTTCCAGAGCTATAACCAACACCTCTAGAAGACAAACCCAGGTTCTGCTCGATGTCCTTTGCCCGGCACATCATCACGTCAAAATCAGTGTAATCAGCATCCAGCATGTACGTCTTAACTTCCTGTACAAAACTGTACCGAAAGCGATCACATCGATGCCTCTCACTAGGTACCAACTCAGGAGCATACTGGCTCAAGCGTACGAACTGGACCTCGTACTCAGCCACCGATAGGTTACCCTGAACGAGAGACATAAACTCTCGTTTCTTCTCATCCAAGTATCTCACACCTAGATACTCTCTCCCGAAGGCACCTCTAAAGAACTCCGAATTAACTTCATTGGGTTCCATATCAGCTGTAAGCATCACCTTGTAGCAAAGACACTGCGCATCCCAACTTGCGCACATTGCTACAACCCATTTGATCCATTATGCGGATCGTACTTGCTAACCAGGCCTCAGACGCCTCAGGTGACATACCATAGAACTCTATAGCTCCCAAACTCCTCAACCTTTCCAAAGGTAAGCCCACCTGCCTAGCTGCAGGGGCCTCAACTAGTGGTGCCAAATTAACCAATCCAGGACCAGCTTGTCCTTGTTGCACCTGCTCCCCACCTCCAGGTGGTGGTGGAGGAGGTAGATCTCCACCAGGAGGGACATCAGCCCACTGCTCACCCTAGTTGTCCTGCTCAGCCGCAGGCACTATGGTATTGGTCCTCAACTCCCTTCTAGGTCCCATGTGCTATTTTAAACAAACACAACAACGAAAACAAGTCAAACCATTTAGGCCAGCTGCAAGCAAGAATCCAAGTTTACAAAACATTTGATTAGTGTAATAAGGCAATGGGCACCCAATTTCCCCACAAAGCATAGCATACACAAAACATCATGCTCACATACATTTCATCATCCCAAAGTCAGCACATATCCACATAACATCATCATCATACCATCGTATTCATCCCATATGCAATTCACACCAATCAACATGGCACAAAGTTCAAAATTCAACCATTAGCATGATCTTCACACATCATACTTCAATTCACATCAATTACACATACAAACATTTCGAATTCTTTTGTAACTTGGCTCTGATACCAACAAATTTAACCCCCTTAGCCCAGCCTAGACGCTTGACCCGAACTACGAAGATTACATGGGGAAAACCAAAGTCAACCTTGATGAACGACCCTTTTTTCTTTTATATATTTTCTAGATGCACATTAAGCCTATGTGAATACTCAAGAATCATATGAGAGAAGGGCACAGTGATCGGAAATCATTTAGGGACTCAACTGCATTTAATACACTTTTAGGGACCAAAATGTAATTTGTAGAAAATATAAGGACATTGCCGATTTTAAAATTACCAATATGTAAGTAATCATATTACATGCCTCCCTGCCAAATTTCAGCTTAAAAGGACATTCCAAGCTCAAGCAATTGCATCCATAACATTCAGGACTAAAATGTAAAACATGAAAACTTAAAACAATTCAAATCTTCATCCAACAGTCATCTGTTTCGAAACACCAACCTTCGTACCGAAACGCCCGTATCGAAACGGTGTTGACCGTTTCGATACTCGGGTGTATTCCGAGACCAGTATCGAAACAGGCCTCTCCAGTAGCCAAACTATTCCGAAACACCTTCAACCGTACAGAAACGTTATGGCCATTACATGCCCCCATTTCGGAACAGTTAAGGGTGTTTCGATACACCCTGCCATGTGGCAGCAGAAAATGCTGGTTTTTCATGCTTTTTCACACTCGAATCATTCCCAAGACATGCCACAACATGCATACATCAAGGATACATATCAACAATCATCATACCGAGGCTATAACTTAAACATAGCAACCAATACATAAGCAAAGGCACTAAAGGCATGCTCCCTAGTTCGCCAAAACCATAACAAGTCATAACACCAAATAAACCAAAATTCAATCACCAAAGGCCATTTACGACTCTAGTATAGGCAAACCAACATGCTCAAAGTAAAGGGAAACTTTCTCAAACATTCCAAAGTATAAATCCCACCCATTGCAACTTATTACACTAAAGATGAACCACATACATCTCTTTAACAAAGCTTTGGATTCCTCTTGCTTTTGGGCTGCCTTCAAAGGTTCAATTCTCTGCATCGATGAAACAAGAGAGCGTAAGCAATAAGCTTAGTGAGGATCACTAAACAACATTCATCAATGCATTAAACATGACTTGTAAAATCAACACTTTACATCACATGCCATTTATAAAACATGTCTTCTCAAAACTTCAATGCACTTTTGAAACCTCATGCGCGTATGCATCAATTTACAACAGCGAATAGACCTTTTCTCATGCTTTAGCTAGCATCACATGCATTCTTGCATCATACGCATATATCTCATGCACCCTTTCATCATATACAAGCATCTCATGCTTCACATTGTCATTTACATTATATTGGCTCACAAGTGATAATCCATAAACCATTTCAACACAAGACACAATCGGATACGCGGATTACATGTGTTGTCCCTCACGCTTCATACAAACTACCAGACTACACAAGGTGGAGACAAATGGCACAATCACAACCCCTCAACACCCGTGATAGAGATTAATGGCACAATTACAACCCCTCAACATCACTCATCGGTAGTTGTACAATTCCACTAACGAGAGTATGTGACACATACATAAGACTCACACACGAGACTAACCATTCACCGTTGTGATCTTAACCTCAATCGTTAGGGTATTTGGACGGATATTACGACACAATCACAACCCCTCAACATCCAATGCGACTTTATTCACGGTGCACCCAATCCTATAGCCGGCTAACTATATCCGATTAAAGTAACCAAAAACAATTTTCATCACTTGCCAATATAATCGTTTATCCACATTAATCCACTATTTTTCAAGCATAACCACAATTTCATTTCCACAAGCACACATGCTTAACATCATATGCATTTTCATATGAAAACCAATGATCACTTACCTAGAGCATCCTTAACATAATGACATTAAAATCCAGTATTAAACCATGCTTAAACATGCTTAAAAAACAGTAAACAAATCCACTCTTACATCAAATGCATTTTCATCAAAATTAGCACATTTCCAAGAGAGGGATTACTGAAACACTTACACTTGAGCTTAGTTAAGTGCATCAAACTTACACTAAGCTCCCAAGAGCATGCTCAAGGCGTTACAAAGTAGGAAATTGCATTTCCACTCACCGATACATGAAACCTCATTCGCCGACATGAAAATTACACCTCCGGAGCCTCCAAAATCGCCTCGTTTGCTCCCAGATCAAGATCCCCTATTTTCACATCATTAAAATAGAGATCTAAATGCATTAAAATGCATTCTAACACCAGCAACAATTCATAAACTCGTTGCCAACTCAAACTACACCAAAATACCCTTCCAAAACAACCGAAAACTCAATCGATTGCTTCCTAAACCAAGCCCAGTCATCATAGAACACTTCCAAAGTATTATCAACATCAAAACACGTCTAAAACATTTCAACTCATCTTTATACCTCCAGCAATCAAGATTCCACCATTTCACCCCAAAATCTCACTTAAAACTACCAAGAAACTCAAGGATCTCAAGGATTTCGGGATCTATGTTATTAACACATCATTTTAACATATAAACCAACTTAGAAATCAATTAAAATCAACACAAAACAGAGCCCAACTCATCAAGTCCGAAAATCAATATTTCCTCCACATTTTCACAAGATTTTGATCTCAAATCAAAACTATATTGAAAACTCAATCAAAAATAGTTATTAGAAGCCAAATATCTTGTAATTTCAATAAAGAACTTAGATTAGAGGTTGAGAACGGGATTTACCTCCAATCCTTGCTTCCTTCAATAGATGACAAGTTTTCTTTGCAAAAATCTTGAAGAATTATGGAAGATCTCTTGAAAATGATTTAAGAAATGTTGAAAGGATTTTTGGGAGAAAGAATTCTGGAAAAGATGAGAGAAAATGGTGTTTTGATAAAATGAGAGGAAATTGGTAGTTACGTAAAATGAAAATCCATTTACTACCAATTAGTTAATACCAAAATTCTAATTAAAATCATTTAATGAAAACCCATTTAAATCACATGTCATATTGAAGAACAGTAAAATTGACTTAAAGCCCCCTATAGATTCTAAGATTTTGGCTTCCACCTTAAAAATTACATTTCCCCAGTTTTGAAATTTTACAATTTGGTCACTACTCAAAATGTCCATTTTCCAAATCCCTTTTTGTAAAATTGACTTGACCAACCTCTTAATTATATTTTTAGAGGATTTTATAAAATTTTATCACAATTTTATCCTATTCCAATCCTTGATTTCCTAAAATCACCTTACGCGATTCGAACCGTTTTCGACCGGTCCGACCCAATGTCCAAAACATCTAGGCCCAAAACCAGGGCGTTACAAATTTCTAAATGAGAAATGGTTTTAAAATGCATTGTTGTAGTTAGTTTGTCTTGAGCATCCCTCACTAGGCATTATTGCTTAAACTCTCTTTGTCCAACAATGCAAATAAAATAGCATATTTGCTCAGCAAGGAAGCAAGAAGGATCCTAAGGAGTGAGACTTAGCTCAAGTATGGTTTTTTGTTTTACCTATTAGTAATAAGTTGGCAATGGGTGGATGCCTTAATGTTTTGGAAGAGTGTAGTCTAAAACTCTATGTTTTGTGGCAAGTTTGTGATGCTCTTGATGTCTTGTAAATGATCTTTACTTGTTGGCATTTGCTTTGGTTTAAGTTTTGGCTCTTGAGTTGTCATTTTGCATAGGTAGCATGCCTAGAGATTTCCTTAATGCATATTAACATGTTTTGATGTTGAAATTGCCTTGTATGATTGAGGTTTGATGTTTAGATATGTTGTATGCATGTTGGAAGCATGTTGGAATGATTTTGATTGCCTTAAAGTGTGAAAAATCAGCTAAAAGTGTCATTACAGGCCTAGGTGTTTCGATACACGGGCTAGTGTTTCGAAACGGGTAAGCAAAATTAGTGCAAGGGTTTCGGAACACGGGCTAGTGTCTCGAAAAAGACCTTCATATTTTGGCATGGCGTACCGAAACTAGAGCACTTGTTTCGATACGGGTCTATTCAAGGTGCTTACTGGAATCCCGTGTTTCGGAACGGGCAAGGGGTTTTTCGATACACCATCAGTTATGTTAGTTTAAATGGTATCTTTTGAGGTTCTGTTTCTTTATGTTTTAGTCCCTGGATGTTCTGGATGCAATTAAATGAGCTTGGGTGATTGTTTTGAGCTGAGATTTGACAGTGAGCCATATAATGAGACTAATTAAAGGTTGGTAACTTAAAAATTGAAAAAGTCTCTGTAATTTGCTAAAATTACATAATGGTCCCTAAAATGTGTTTGTATGCAATTCAGTCCGTAAGCGTTTTTTGATCGAGTTGCATTTTGTTCCGCTACAAAGTTTTTCATGAGCATCTAGACAATATAAAATGAAAAAAAATATGGTTGTTTATTATGGTAAACTTCCCAGTTTACTTCAATATTCCCCGTGTGACCCGTTCGATACGGTCTTTCGCTCAAACTGGGTCGAGGGGGTTACAAACTAGAAACCAAGGAAATGTTTGATTTTCTTATCATGTATCAAGTGTTCAATTCAAGGTATATTTTATAACATGATCAATCAAGCATCTAGTTCATTCAAGACTTAACTCATAAGAGATATTTATCAAGATCAAGATAGCCCTTAGGCTTATTCGAGCCTTAGCTCACATTATAACATGAATTCATTGTTTTGAAGCATGTATACATTTCAAGTAATCACTAAGCATTATGCAAGAACAATTCTAGACATTCTTGTATCATTCGAATGGCCACAATATCACATAGAAGGTCAAGCATTTGTTACATGTTTCAATTCCATTATCAATTCATATAACAAGCATAATTTTACTACCAAGTTTCCATTTAGCCATTCTTCCCTTATTACATTACCAAGCATTGTTTAGATTCATTTTCAAACATAAACAAACCAAGGAAATGTAAACAAGCAATAACTTGGTTAGGACCTAAGTCCTAACCCTAATAAGAGCTACACTCACAAAACTCCAAGCCAGTTTTGATCCTTGATCCAAATCCCCTTTTATTTTGCACTAGCTTGTCCCACTTTCTCCTCTTCAACAATATCTACCCCTTGTTTATCTTACTAGCGTCCAATTACATGAACAATAATATCACATGAAAGCTTCCAAGTCCTTCTAATATGGTGTTTCTCTCAAAAACTCTCTCCCTCTAACTCTTCTAAGTGTTTCGGCTTTTGGGTGAAAGGATGAAGAAGGATGATTCCTCATCCATTACACTGTTTGGCGGAGTGGACCACTAAGGAAGTCCACCTTCATGACACGTGTAATGGTCCCTAATATTCCTTATTATTTACATGCAAGCTAGTTGGCTTTATCTTATAACATTCTACTCATGTTAATTTGGTTAGAAATGATTCAATTCTTACGGTTTGGTCCTAAATTCAATCGATTCTCTTTAATTATGAGATATTTGCACAGTTGAGTCCTAATTACTTTTGTAACAAGCTACTAGGCCTTAGTTTGGGGTATTACATCTACACTAGCATTGCTCCTGGCACACTAGATTCTCTCATTCTGCCAACTCATCATGCCAATTTGCTGCCCTAGCATGGTGTCTGGCACAAAAATCTGTACAAGCCTGAATCTCCCGATTTGTAATCATTTTATGCCAAGTCCCTGCCTTTGCATTATATCTAGCGTACTCAATCTGCACTTACTCAAAGCAAACCTTTCAACACGGTAAAAGAATAAAAACGAAAATTAAATGAAAGAAAAACTACTGAAAATCCTAAAATCTAAAAACAAAGAAAAACAACTAACCTAATATTTACAAAGATTCAAACCTGTTGGCGATGTTACGATACCTCTGCCAAGAGGATAGCCTCCTTGTCTTTGTTCTGGTCACCTTCCAAATAGTGCCTCAAACGTTGGCCCTTGGTTGGTAGGTGATTGGTTGTGGCAATCCTTTGTTTGAATAGCCAACATAGAAAGCCAAAGAATTTCTTACCTTTGTGTATGTCAAACTCTCGATTGCACAGTAAAACATGATGTTTTTACACGGTGGCTTTAAACAACCACCTTAGAAAACCAGAGTATCTCTTTGATATAGGTCCTGAGAACCTTTGATTGACCTTGACACCAAGTAGTTCTTAGGCTCTGCTGCTCTATTCTCCTTTGATGTTGAGGCCTGTTTGAGGCGGCTTGGCAATTGTTTTAGTTCCAAGTTTGGCGGCTCCTCACTAGATGGCTTTGGTGCTCCGATCTCTCTGCCAACCAAATCAAGTGGCTTAAATCTATCAAAAAAACTTATTACCTCATCCAGCAAGCTCGGTTCTTTAGATTCCCCGCTCGACGTATCCTCGTCATCCAGTTCTCTAGCATCGTCATCATCGCCTTGGCAAAGCTATGTCATGTCCTCATCGAAGATAGATTCCATGATCTCAACAGCTTGGCATTGCTTAGGTTCATCTTCCCACTTAAGAGCTTTGAAAATGTTAACAGTAATACTTTCTTGTTTTACCAAGGTAGGGTTGGCAAATTCTGGCTCCATTTTTCTCAAAGCAATCTTGAAGGATTTCTACAAAATCTTGTCATTTGAAGGAAAAGGCAAAGGTTAGAGGTAAATTTCATTTAACTCCTCCAATCAAGGTTCTTTAATGAAATTCTCAAGTCTTTGGCTCTCTAAATATAGTTATTAACAATGTTTTTGTGATTTGATTGATGAAAATAATGAATCAAGCTTTATAAAGTGATTTCTAAGGATTTTCGTATTTCTACTATTTTGTATAATTTAAGGTTGATTTTAGTTATGATTTGGATGTTAAATGATGTTAAAATAAGTGTTTTATCCTTATAATCCCGAATTGGTTTGGAACTCTAGTTGTTAGATTGTTAGATTTGGGGTTTTTGAAGTGTTTGTGTGAAATCTGGGTTGTTGGAGGTATAAGAACGTGATTAGATAGTTTTTGCTTGATATTTGATGATTAAAAGTGTTTAGAAGTGTTAGATTTTGGCTGGGTAAGGTTTGGAGTGTAATCGAAAGTTTTTTCGATTGTTTCGGATCGACATTTTGGTGCTTTGGGTGGAGCAGCAAGATGTCAGTAGTTGTTGGCGTTTTTATGCATTGAGAATCAGTAATTCTCTATTTTTTCTGGTATAAACAAGGGAGTTTGTATCAGACACGTTTGATGAAGTTTCAGAAGTTTCGAAAGCTTGATTTTGCTTCGGCAAAGCAAGCGAGGCGTGATCAGTGAGTGGAAATGGTTTTAAAAGTCTTTGAAGGACTTGAAAGCAAGGTTTGGGGTTTAGATTGAGTTTGAACACTAATCTATGCCTGGAAGTAAGTTTGTGATATTTCGCTCTCGTTTCTCGGTTATTGTCCCATTTGTTTTATGATCATGATCTTGTTTTGAAGATTGATTTATACCTACTGTTTTATGCATGTTTTGAGAAAATAAAAGATGATTTTAATGATCCCATGAGATAGAACTTTTGTGAAAATGCTATGCATTGTACATGCTTTTGAAATGGGATGAGAATGTTTTAGATTGATACATTGAAAAATAGTAGGTAATGATGTTTAAAATGAATATATTGGCGTGAGATGAGATTATCGTTACCAGATATAATTGGTCAACCAATAGGATGAGAAGTGCAATATAAAGTACAAAATTCGTACGTGCTCTTTGGTTCGGGTAATGGGGGTAGTGACATGCCGTTCGAAAGTGAGAGTCTGATGATGTGTGATTCCATCAGGGTAGGTCTTGGTGAAACACCCAAGCTTTATGGCGATGAGAGATGCCGCCATGAGAGTCCGATGATGTGAGATTCCACCAGGGTAGGACTTGACATTTAGTCAAGCTATCTGCATATCCGAGTAATGTAGCTAAAATGCCAATATATGAGATTGATTATAAGATTCACATGTACCTTGTTTTAAATGATTTTTGCATAATGTTTTGCATATGAGAATATGATTTGAGTAATGCTTTATGAGATTTAAGCATGTAAGGCTATGCCTTGAGACTTTGTATTTGATGAATGCATGAGATAGATGATATGTGTGTTTTAAATGATGTGGCTTTGCTATGAAAATAATTTCAAGCATGAGAATTAAAGAGCCTGATGAGATAGAGATTTCTAAATGAGAAATGTTTTTAGAATGCATTGTTGTGTTGGTTTGTTTCGAGCATTCCTTATTAAGCAATCGTGCTTACGGTCTCTTTTGCAACAATGCAGAGAATTAGCTTGTGTGGACAACAAAGAGGCAAGAAGATATCCAAGGATTTGGATTAAGCTCAAGTATAATTTTAAATTTGCGTATTAGTAATAATAGTTGGCAGTGGGGATGATGATTTATGTTTGGGAGATTGTGTTTTGGAACTCCTTGTTTTAAGGCATGTTTGTAATGCCCTTGATGACTTGTGAATGGACATTAAAGTTTGGTTTATGCTTTGGTTTGTGTTTTGACTCTTAAGCGGCTATTTTGTTTAGGTTGCATGCCTATAGATTCCATTGATGCATATGGACTTGCTATGATGTTGTTTCTACCATGTATGTTGTGGTTTGATGTTCTAAATATGTTGTATGCATGTTGGAAGAAGGTTTGAATGGTTTAGTATGCATTAAAGTGTGAAAAACCAGCAAAAAGTGTCATTACAGGCTCATGTGTTTCGGTACACTCGAGCCTGTACCGAAATAGTGAGCCTGAAATGGCCTTAGGGTTTCGAAACAAGGGGGACTTTTTCGATACATTTTGTCACTAGAAGCTTATGTTTCGAAACACCTCAAGGGTGTTTCGATACAGGCCCGTGTTCCGAGCTGTGAGAACTTGTTTCGGTACAACTGGCTGTTATGTTTGTTGATGGAATATTCTGAAGTTTTGTTTTCTTATGTTTTAGTCCCAGAATGTTGTGCATACAATTAAATGAGCATGGGTGATTATTTTGAGCCGATTTTTGGCAGAGAAGCATGAAATATGTTTAATTAAAGGCTGGTAACTATAAAAGTGGAAAAGTCCCTATACTTAATTAAATTTACAAAATGGTCCCAAATTTGTAACTGAATGCAATTGAGTCTCAAATCGATGTTTGATCAAGTTGTTATTTGTTCCGCTGTGAAGATAAAATGAGCTTCTAAACAATATTCCCTGTGTAACCCGTTCGGTTCGGTTTATCGTCTAGACAGGGTCGAGGGGTTTACAAGCCTCTAGCATGTACTTATCAGCACCTGTGAAGGTATAAGCCTGGTGTTGAGCCAGCTTATCGATTGGATCTCTACTAGGTGCATATTTAGGAGGAGCAACAAGATGGTCTCATTTTGGAGAAGTTAAGAATTAATCGAACATCTCCTTCATGCTAAGGAAACATTCCCTTTGTACAGATTGAATAGCAGCAGCTTATTGTTGAGGTTAAGGTTGTTCTCGAGGTTCAGCTCATTCTCGAGGTTCGGTTTGTTCTTGAGGATTTTTCCACATCCTCACATTATCTCCTTCATTCGAGGAGCCTTCAGGATCTTCATTGTCCAAGGCGAGTCTTGTTGTAGACATTATACGTTTAAAATAGGACAAGGAAGTGTTTAATTAAGCAAGAACACACACATACTTGAAATAACACTCCTAGGTGGCACAATCTAATCCTATAGGATGCATGATGGCCCGGTTTAGTCCTAGAATCGACTTAACCTTAAGCTCTGATACCACTTCTGTAACACTCCTCACCCGGGTTAGGAGTAACCCGACCAAGGAGTGTTAGATGAGGAAACAAGCAAGAATACAAGAAAACTAGCCAACAAAAACCTTCATCTCATCCCTCTTAGAATAGTTTCTTAAGTTGCAAGAAGCAAGATTAACAAACAAAGAACATACAAGAATAGCATTCGAATGAAATCGTAAACATGTTACATGATATACATTTCATAGATTATCACTTAGAACCATAGCTTACAAGTTACAATCAATGGTTGATCATACATATCTAGATTTGCAAGCATAACATTGGAACAAGCATTAACATGAAGGCATTTTCATTTCGAAATGGTTACTTCCTATTCAAGAAATCATGCATGTATTCGAATAGCACATAAGTTAAGATTCAAGTTAATTTCAAGGCCATTACAAGTATGCGCATCTATGATACAAAACAAGGCAAGGATTAATCATGTTTACAAGGTCATACTCTTCTAGCCATCTAAGCATGGCCTTCTATCATTTTCACTCAAATCATATGAACATATCATGCTTGTTAAACTAGTCATGCTATCATGTATGTACATTCAAACCAAGACTCAATCAGGCATAATCCTAATAAGATTTACTTCATATAGCAAACTAAGCTAGCTACCGAAACCATTAAACATTCAAATTAGGAACAAGCAACAATCATCCAAGGTTCAATTTGAATAGAGCCTGCATTCAAGCATAACATATAGTGATTTCTTCCATACAAGTTCAAGGGTAACAAGCTCATTATATCTGTAGAGCGTTTGGGTGTTCTCCAATTATAAGCGCAAGTGCACACTCTTTTCAAGTTATAGTATAAAAGATATCATCTCCCACAAGGATTGGACATCCAAATTCGAATGTAAATCCCTGCATAGAGAATATTTAAATACAAAATTAAATTTAAGTTTGTTTAAAAGAAAAGTAAATAAGCACAAGTAATTTAAGGAAGAGATCATGTTGATAGAATGGGCCAGGTTATGCTGCTTCGTACTGTGAAACTGCGTTGAATAGGTTAAGATGTATTTCGTTGCCAGACTGTGATGCCTCGGAGGATGATGGCAAATTGGTGCTTCAACATCTTTCGCTGCCTCGGCAGGTGAATGGCTCGGCGGTAAGTTCGGCAGTCCATCAAGGCTCGACCAAACGCTTGTAAAATGATTATGCATATGTCAATTTCATAATACTCTTGATGCCCACTGCAGATAATACCCGTCGGCGTGAATCGTGCAATGAAAAACAACCTTTGGTTCATCCTCTCTTAGTCGCTTTAAACCCAAGCCTATGTCTAGGTTGGATCGATCAACACCTGGTATGGATGAGATCGTGCCAAACAAATGGATTTCTCACAATCAATCTTTCGAACTTAATTGCAAACATAGAAGAACATGAAATAAGCAGACCTTGAATTCTTATTGCAAATACAAACTTTAATCCTAAACAACTGTTCTCACACTACCCTACAACACAACCAAAACCCTAATGGGAAATTAGAACATAGCGATGGCAAGGAAGCACAAGAGAAACTTAAGCTATTGCCGACTAGAAAAACCCTCATATTTTCTAAAATACAAAATATGATCAAGTATATATAGGGCATGGCCTAGGTTAAGTCCTCCTTGGAGTAGAAGTCTTCCTCATGATAAAGTAGCTTTTGCATTAAATGCAACCTTTAAATCTGATTTCTTTTACTTTAATTTGGACTTCTCTTGGCGTTGCCTTGTGCCACAAGCAAGCCTTGATCTTCTCATTTGGCGGCTCTGTCCGCTTTTTCTGGCATCAGTAAATTAAGTGGATAGGCTCAATGGACTCAGCAAATTATTTTGTACCGATCGCACTCCAATTCACCAATTCTTCAAGTTGCTGGCCTAGGCGTTAGATATGGCGGCAGGAGCTACTCCGCAACATCTCTCTCTGTGTTGAACTACTTCAGTACAGCTCCTTGGTTTGCTACCTCAGCATCCCCTTCTCTGATTTCTCCTCCTGACAATTTCTAGCATCTAAAACTAAAACTAAACTAAAATAGTATATTTTCTTACCAAATCAAAGATATTCAACAAAAACATGGTAAAGTAAAGAATATACTGTAAATAATGCATGCATGTACCTAAATATGACTAAAATGCACTTAAGAATAGCAATAATATGAGATGAAATGCATACAAAAAATAAGACTTATGAGCACTTTACACACCCTCAAACTCGAACTATTGCTTGGCCTCAAGTAATGAAATCCTAAACATACTTGCCTTTGCACTAATCAGAAAGAAAAAACTGTTTTAAACTTGATTCTGTACCTCAAGGTCGTGGCCCCTATCATTAGTTTACTGAAAGGGACATAACATGAATTGCCTCAGAATTAAGCTATAATGCCAGTGCAGTGTATGCAAAAACTGTGTACAGGCTGAATCTGAAGACTATTCTAAGCAAACAAAGATGTTGTCAAGGTAATATAAGGTTGCTGCCGAGGCAGCACAATTAAGCACAATTTGCAATCATGGCAGTAAGGGCTTCAGCTCATCACAACTGCTCTTTAGGTATGAAATCAAGATAGGAGAAAACTACAAAACCTCTAACCCATTGAGTAGAGTCATCCCGTGAAGACTTCCATTCACTCATGCTAATTTGTCAGTCACTTCAAAAAATTTCAGATACATGGACTTTTATAGCAGCAGAGTTTCCTTGGTACATGATTCTTCCTAGAGCCTGTTTCGGGCACCTCTAGGGTAAAACAACATATCTTTCTTTGTTCTTTCCGTGGCAGTGCTTTTCTTTTTCGATTTGTTGTCTGCCGCGGCAGCTACCTACAACCATGTTAGAATTTTATAAATAATTCAAACAGACAGTGTTTACAAGAAATTCACTCAAATTTAGCAAGTGACATTAGTGTTTATGATTTTTGGAAATTATAGGAAAAAAATCTAACTTTTCTTCATGTTTTTCCTCAAAATTAAGTTCAATTTTAATGTTGCGAAAAATTAAGATCGGCTTTTCTTATCATAGACACAAGTTCTAACAATTTTTTTGATTAATTTAAAGGCAAGTACATAAGCAACTATATTATCTAAGAATGCCTAAACAATAAATGAGTGCTAATCCCCCCCAAACTTGAGATGGGCATTGCCGTCAATGCACCAAATAAAAATAGAAAAAAATAAAAGACAAGAAAAATAATTAAAACAATAAAACAAGAAATAAAAAGAGAAAAGAAAAGAAATCTAGAAGTTGTCTGATTGTGGAGATGTTTCTGGAGTGTCTGCAGTAGAGGAGGAAGACGATGTCTGGATGATCAGGCGACGGTTGGCAGAGGTCCTGGCAGCTTGTCTTGGCGGGTGAATTATTTTATGTGCGCGGCGAGTGGACTCTCATAAGGCGAGGAGCTTTAGTGTGGACCGGTTCTGTCTCTAAGTCATCTTCTTCCAGCTCCATTGAGATGATGTGCCGCTTCTTTTTCCTGCTGGTCACCGCCATGGGTGTTGCCGATGGTTCTGCTGTGGCATTGGTTCCCTAGTTTCATTTGTATGCTGCCCAGAATCCTTGGAAAGGCGCAGCTCTTCCGTTGTCGCTATGGTGGCTGGAGAAAATTGTTGGTGATGCCTTCAGGAGTGTATGCCACCTTGTTCGAAGAGGAGGTGGCTGAGTATGATGGGTATCTTACGGGAGAAGGCATCTGGCAGCAGAAGGCGGCGTGGTGGACAGCAGCATCTGTGGGTGTTGTCGTTCTTGGTTCAGCGGCACCGGTCAAATCCTTAGGGAATCTGGGCAGAGAGGGGCCGTCATTGGGGAATTTCTGCAACAAATAGGCCACAAAGGCCTCTCAAACCTCTCCCACGTACTTCATGAATGTCAGCTACTGCTGCTCAATTTGCTTGTTATTTTTGACCACTGTGTGGAGCAGCTGGATGACTTCAGGGTTTTGGGCAACCTCAGTACTACCTCTTGCTGACAGTGTAGCTGTGTGGGCGGCCGATGGCTGAGATGGTGTGATCGGCTCTATTTCAGGTGTCTACATCATCTAGAGCTTGACTTTCCTTGTCCAACCCCCCCTTATCATTGTCATCACATCCTAGGAATCGGTGGGGACGTTGAAAATTGTGCACAGTCCGCTGATGAGGGAGGGGAAATAGAGTCTTCCCTTCGACTTCTGGTAGCATCTGTGGATCTCTTTGCAGATGATATATCCTACATTGATCAGCCGGTTGTTCATGATTGAATGGATCAGGGCGAGACCAGGACGATCAACTGTCGAGTTGTGGGAGGTGGGTAGCAGGTGTACTTGATAAAGAGTGTTCCACAGCCTAGCCTCCAGTAGTAGACGGCGGTGCTGCACAGATCCACCGTGTTTCCCTTCTAGCCATGGGGTGTTTGGTTAACAGTGCTGCTCCTTCATTCTGTTGTAGTCCCCTGCTGTCAATTTCTACCACTATTCCTCACCGGGATTATTGTCCATCTCCAACCCGTAGAATATGTTGATGGTGGCGGCATTGAGTTTTACTGCCTCCCCTCGGACGAACACAAATGCTATTTCTTTGCGGTGGTGGTGGGCGTAGAACTCTTTGACTAGTGTGATATTTGCCACCTCGGGCTGTTTGGCAAAAATCTCCCATCCTTGACTGTGTATCTTCTCAAAGAGGGTGGGCTCGAGACCTAAATCTCCCGTCTTTTGTGAGTAATGGAACCCTTGCTCTTCCTATATTGATTGATTGGCGAATTTCGTTCTGTGCCTCTTTTGATCTAAATCGGAGAAGAATCGCTACAAAGAGGGTTTGGATTGTGATGATGCCATAGTAGTGAGACGGTTTATATTCTGAAACTAAAAAGAAATAAGTAAGAAAGTAGGCGGGTAAGAAGAGGTTAATAAGGAGATAAAGTAAAAAATGAATGAAATAATGCGGTATTTATAAGGGTTGCCGAGAGATGCCGTCGCGGCATTAAATTCGAACGGGCAGATTTTTCAGCGCACATTACGGGATTAAATGCCCGTTACGCTATAACCATTGGTAGCTAACCAATAGTAGTATTCTAGTTGTTACGTGCTTTTGTCGTTAGGCTTCCGTCATTTGTTTCGGTGGTTTTGAAACCCCCTTAGCCCGGCCTAGACGGTTGACCCAAACTACGAAGATCACACGGGAAAACTAAAGTCAACCCCAAAGTCAACATTGATTCACGACCCTTTTTTTCTTTTTAATCTTTTCTAGATGCTTGTTAACCCTAAGTGAGTACTCACGAGATACGATAGAGAAAGGCACAACGATCGAATTTCAAAAAGGGACTCAATTGCACAATATACAAACTTGGGGACCAAAATGTAATTTCTGAAAATTAGAAGGTCCTCACTGATTTTAAAGTTCCCAATATGAAATTAGTCATGTTACATGCTTCTCTGCCAAATTTCAACTTAATTGGACATCCCAAGCTCAAGCAATTGCAATCTCAACATTTAAGACTAAATCGTAAAACATGCAAACTTCAGAAAAATTCAAATTTGTGACCATCGGTCACCTGTTTCGAAACACCTACCAGCCGTATCGAAACGGTAGGGCAAAACACTCCCCCGTTTCGAAACTTGTTCCGAAAAACGGCTCTCCAATAGCCAAAACGTTTCGAAACAGCCTCCAACCGTTTCGAAACACGAAGGCCATTACAGGCCCCCATTTCGAAACACCAGAGGGTGTTTCGATACGGTTTGCCCAGAAACTGCAGAAACTGCTGGTTTTTTCACCCAAAAACCCATTCATACTCATCCTAATGACTCTCTAACCATACCAACAAGTCAACTTACATACAAGGTACATATTTAGAACCCCTAAACACATTCATAGCATCAAACATGAAATCTCACAAGTCTAGAGGCATGCTTCCTATTATCAAATCACAGAAAGACAATTCAACCTCAAAACAAATAATTAAGGCCATTTACAATTTGAACCAACCAAGGCAAACATGCCACAACCTTAGGGAGTTTAACACATCTCCCAAAACAAAACTTGGTTTCCCATTGACAATTTATCAAAACTAAAGTGTATGAAAACTTCACCATACATGAGCTTGGATTTCCTTGGATGGAATTAGCTTTCTTGATGCCCGAAAACACCTCAATTATCTGCATTGTTCGTAAAAGAGAGCGTAAGCACAAATGCTTAGTGAGGCATGCTCTAAAGAAAACCAACACAATAATGCACGTTTAGAAAACACTTTCATCAAAGCTTGAAAAACACATGCTCATCTCTTTCTCATGCTTGGAAAACTTTCAAAGCAAAACTCATTGAAACCACATGTACCTCTATTCTATCTCATGCATTAAAACCAATGTAAATCTCATGGCAAGGCCATTCACATACTTGTATTTCCAAAGCATTTCTAAACAAAACTCATATGCATATCTCATAGCATAAATCATCTCATCAAAGGTACATGTGTAGCAAAAACCATTTCATCATTTATATTTGCATTTAGCATCTCATTAATACTCGGATATGCGGACACATTTTTACACTAGACTCTTCCGGTGGAATATCGCATCACCGTACTCACTTCTCTAGCAACATAGCTCCCGGTGGAATCTCTCATCGCCGTACTCACATGGCGGAATCTCCCATCGCCACAAAGCTTGGGTATTTCACCAAGTCCTACCTGATGGAATGCCCATCATCGGAAAATCTCCATTGGCTTAACCAAAGAGCACGTATGAATTTTTAGTTTATAGTCCACTCTCATCCTATTGATCGATCAATTATATCCGGTAAGTTTCTCAACATCTATGCCAATATAATGTGTTAAAATATCATCACACCTACTGTTTTTCATGCAATATAACTCAAAGGTTTTCTCACCACATTTCAAATCATAAAACATACTTTGCTTCAAACCAAAAGATCAAATCTATTCAATGCAACATTCCATCTCATGACATCTCTACAAGCATAATCTCATGCTCTAAATCATGCATAAAAACAGTAGGAATTTTTCAATCTCAAACCATGAGAATGTAAAAGCATTTTAGGGGCAAACACCACTTTAGAGAGACCAAATCAAACCTTACTTACTTGCAGATTTAGGAAGGTGTTTCAAACCTCTCCTAAACCCCCAAACCTTGTATTTTTGTCCTCATGGACTTCTAAACCAATCGCACTCACCGATTTCATTTCGCTTGCTTGCCGAAATGCCAATTAAGCTTCCGGTTCAACTTCAAAAGTGTCCGAAGATGTCTCCCCTATTTTAGACACATAAAAGCAGAGGATTAATGCATCATCATGCATTGAAATCTTCAGCCAACACTCCAAAACCTCGCTGCTCTACCTAAACCCAACATTTCGGCTACCAAACACAACCGAAATCACCTCCAAACTCTTCCAAAACATAACCTAGCCAAGATCCATCACTTCTAAACATTTCTAAACATCAATTATCATCAAAAGCAACCCTAAACTCGTCCTTATACCTCCAGCTATAACAGAACACCAAAAACACCTCAAAACCCACCATTTTCATAAGCAAAAACTTAGGAAACACAACCTATTCGGGATTGGATTGATAAACCTCATTTCTAACATCATTTAAAATCCAAAATACATTAGAAAACCATCTCAAAACAGAGTCCAATCAATTACAACGAAAATCCTCAAGATCTCTTCCAAAATCTTGAGTTTTAAGCCAAAATCTTGTTTCTAACATTAAAACCATTCATAAATCTTTAATAAAGGATTGACAACTTGGGAATTTCAGTAAAGAACTGTGTATTTAGAGGAGAAGAACAATCTTACCTCTAAAAGATGATTTCTCCTTGATTTGGGCAAATTTCCATGATAATACAATGTAGAAATCACAAGGATTTGTTGCAAGATTGATTAGGAATCCTTGAGTAATGAAAATCTCATCAAATGAAGTGGAAATCAAAGTAAATTTTGCTGGAGAAAGAGTGTTTGGATGATAGGATTTTGAGAGAAAAAGAATTGAGAGAAAATTTGAGAAAAGTAGTTATAAAAGTAAAAAGTAGTTAAACACCTTTCTTTTATTTAATTAAATCATTAATTAAATCACCCAAATTAAGGAAAAATCTGGAGAAAACATTTTGGGTAAATTAGCTCCTTAAAGATTCAAAGTTTCAATCCTTTACAAAACAGTCACTACTAAACTTTGCAAAAATCGCAATTTGGTCACTACACCAAAATGTAGTATTTCCAAACCTTATTTTGTAAAATTGATTTCATCACTCTCTTATATATATTAAATGAGGATTTTTAAATATTTTTCTATATTTTTAAAGCATCCCGAACTAGGCTTTCCCTAAAACACCCTTTTATATTCGAACCATTTCTCAGACCGATCCGGTTCAAACCCTAAACTTCTAAGCCCAAAATTGGGGTGTTACAGGTGTGGTGGGCATGCTCCTTGATGGGCCTTCTTCTTCATCGTGCTTATTTATTCTTAAACTTAAATAAAACAAATAATTAAATGCTGAAAATAAAGAAAGCTTAAAATCTTAAAAATAAAAATGTGGACAATAAATTGCAATAAATTAAAATCTAATCCTAAAACATAAAAATAAAGAAAAGGAAGAAATTAAAAATAAGTTAAGTTATGTTGGGTGTTCGTTGAGATGCATCTCCCAAACATACCACTTCATAAGTTGGTTTGCTTTTCTTCCTGGTGGGTCTTCTTGTTCCTCGGGGTCCCTAGTTCTACCATGCTTCTTGCCCTGGCGGCTGTTGCCCTACTCTGTCTTTGTGCTAAAATTAAAATCTAATCCTAAAACATAAAAATAAAGAAAAAGAAGAAATTAAAAATAAGTTAAGCATGTGTGTCTTTGCATCCTTCTTTTTCCTTGGTTGGGTGCATGGGTTGTAAGACATTTAGCTTTATGCTCTACTTATCTACCCTTATTATTTGCTCCCCATTCTCTACATCTATTAATGTTCTGCTCGTGGCCAAGAATGGTTATTGTATAGTGTCTATAATTTCTACATTTTGTACACATTCATGCCCTTACTATTACTGTTTTTAAGCTCATTAAGGCATATTTAGGTGCGTTGCATGTATAACAACAATATTTGCTCTTTTACCATGCTTTTATTGAATATTCTATATTTGGTTAAGAAAATGTATTGTTTTAGTGTAGTTTTCATTTTCAGGTGTTGTACCTGTGTAGAGGGGGAGAGGACAAGAAAGAATGGAGCAAAAGGAGCTGTACTGAAGCAATTCCAAAGTGTAGCCAAGGACGCCACCATAGCAGCCAGCCGCCTAGGCGGCAATACATCGACTCAGCCAAGATGGGCTTCGATTTAAAAAGGATGATTTCTGAATCCAACAAGCGCAGCCTTGCAATTTTTTGAAGCCTGGAACGGGGTGCAGAGCAGATTAAAGATTGATAAGTAGGAGTACTTATCTTTACTTGCTGGAGAAGGCAACGTCCAAAAGGAGTCCACATTCAAGTTAAAGAAGTCGGCATTTAATGTAAAGCAGCTTTAAAGACTTTAACTCCAAGGAGGACTCAAACTTAAGACCACGAGCCCTATATATACCCATATATTTGAGGGTATAGGGGCATAGATCACGTTTTTATCTAACCCTAGCTACCTCCTAGTCTATCATAGGGTTTAGGTTTTTGTATGTAAAGTAGTTGTGAGAAACAGTTGTAATAGTTTAAGTTGTTTTTACAATAAAATACTCATAGTTTGCTTAATTCATGTGCTTCACTTCCTTCAATTAGTTCCAAAAGTCCAGTTGAAGAATCCATTTGTCGGGCACGATAGTGTCAAACTCACGAAAGAATTAAGCATTGTCTCATCAATGACGAGGTGTTGACTAATCCAGCTTATACATAAGTTAGAATTTTAGTGGCTAAAAGGAGAAACCAAACGTTGACTGTCTATGTTAGGTTTACGCTGAGATTGCTAGGTATTGCCTACGTCACGCAGCAACATAATCCTAGCCTAGACATAGGTAGGATCACTTCAGAATTGCTTTGCCGAACTTGGAGTATCTGCCAGACTTGCCGCCGGGACTTCTCTTCATCTCACCTGCCAAGACAACGAAAGCTGCAAGAGCAGAGTGTCGCCGTGGCAGCGAAAGTTGTCAGAGACTCAATCCGCCATTACCAGCCACGGCAGCAGATCGTGGCAGCGCAAAACACACTTAATCTTTACAACGGAGTCTACACACTACTGAGGTACAACTACCTGGCCCAATCTATCAACCTGATCTCTCTCTCTCTTCAATTACTTGTGCTTTTACTTTTATGCTTTTTAATATTCAGAATTTTAATTGTGCAATTTACTATTTCCTTGTGCAGGATAACACTCATAGAAGCTGTTCCAATCCATGTGTGAGACGATATCTCATTTACTATAACTTGACTGGAGTGTGCACTTGCGCTCAGAAATAGAGGATACCCAAACGCTCTACCAGTTTTTGGCACCGTTGCCGGGATTGGTAACAGCGAAATTCGTATTTAAATTTCTGTACTTTTATTTCTATTTGCATTTAATTTTTAGTATTCTTATTTTCATTAAAAAAATATGCGGGAAAGTGCTTATTCAGGTGCCCCACGAGTTAAGGGCAACAATATTTGGGAAAGTTCTTGCGAATTTTGTGAAGGCAATCATGCAATTGAAAGTTGCCCTCAACTATTTGCAACGGGCATGTCGAGGAAAACCACGAAGGAATGGTGGCCTGAATATGAATAGCAGATACCGCCGCAGCAGCAACAGGGACATCTGATGCCGCTGCAATAGTTGTCGCCACAACAACAAGATTTTTCATGGTATGATAAAAAATCTCAATTTTTTTACCATAACAGTTTTGCAGCAGAAATCGACAAGCTCTGGCAATATAATCATCCTCAAGAACAATCAACATCCTTGGTGGACACACTTCAAGCTTTCATTACGCACACGGAAAAAGTCTCAACTGCCATGGACGCCGGCATCGCTAAGATGGATGCACGTATGAGCGATTCAGTCCCCATTAATGCGATGGAGGAACTTGAACAATTAAGCCTGAGGGATATTGATGTCTCAGGACAAGAGGATGAAGAGCTAAGCGAGGAAGGATATTCGAAGTGTTAGGAGGTTCTAGAACCTCCAAGCCAAGAGGATGTAGAACACTGCGCGGACAGGGAGATTGACAGCTATGCTGACAGTTACCTAGAACGCTGCCCTGAAGACGAACTGATAGCACCTGAGCAAAGCTATGCCACAACAACATCTAGAGAGGCAGACAAAGGAATTGAATATGCCACGACAACATCATATTCCTCGACAACAATGCCTGCCTCGGCAGAAACCTCGACAACTATGAACTATATATATCTGGAGGAGCCGATGTTGGAAGATGTAAAACCACCAAAATCTCTACTGATGGAGATTTTCGAGGAACCTGATGAAATCGGTGTTGGGAGTCTTGAAACTTTTCAGAACATTGAGTTTCCCCTTAACCTGCACCACAATACGATAGAAGACTACCGCAACGACTTGTTACCGCAGCAGTTGCCTCATCAACAAAAGAAATTTTCCTCCATGACAAATTTCGACAAATAGGAGGTAAGTACAGGGTTAGGTAGTAATAATTTTTCCTAATCACATGTTCATGCCTTCAGGGATAGAAACAATGAGGTAGGTTCACATGGAGTACAAGGGAACGAGGAAGAAGGACTCCCCCATCGTGAGAATAATCACGCGATGGAGGGTGCGGATAGACTATAAGAAGTATCGGAAACGACACTCCATCTCAGGAAGTGGTTATGTTTGGAGATGCACCTCCCAACATAACCTAATTTTTATTTTTATTTATTTTTATGCATTAGGATTAGAGTTAATTTTTATTTAATTTCCACGTCTTTATTTTCCTTGAAATTCATTTAATTTTTAGTTATTTTTACTTAATTTTTGCATTTAATTTATTTCAGGTTAGAAATGAAGGCAAGACCAAGAAGGATAAAAAATAAAGGAGAGGCCCAACCCAGCGGCCAGAGCGGCCCAAGGCCGCGTAATGGGCAGATTAGCATAACGGCTAGAGGCTTCATGACGGCTAGCCGCAACAGCTACATTTGCAACAGCCGGCGGCAATGAATATCTGCGTAACGACTAGAATGCCATAAAACGTGCTGCAATTATTGTCGCCCGTTGGCAGCATGCACGCCAAGGCAGCAGAGAGTAACAGCTATATAAGGCCAACAATTCTCTCATCATTCTTCACTTTGCTCTCTCTTTTCTCTCAATTCTTATTGTCTTCTTTGCTTTCAAGATCTCATCGGCGTTATCTTCTTGTAATTTCTTTCTTTTCTTTAGGAAACACAACCGTTCTCACAATTATGGAAAAATCAAAACCCACAGCCTCATTCTCCAAGCCAACCTTCTAGAGGTTCTATAATGCTGACGCAACATCAACCTATCGGTAGCGCTTCGCTGAGTGGCAAATTTGGGAAGAGATAGGCTTCCAGTACACAAGGCAAGAAGGGGATCTTGGCCTTGAGCCCAACATATTTGAAAGGGTCCACACATTGGAATGACATATTTTTGCACAGCAGCCAGAGGAGGTAAACACCAACGTAGTTAGAGAATTTTATGCCCACAAACATATCGCATGGCACCCAAAGAGTTGAAGGAGTTGAAGACGCAACTACATGAGTTGCTTTGACTATGGCTTCATTCGGCCTAATGTGTCACCTTGGGGTGCACCGGTCTTGTTTGTTAAAAAGAAAGATGGCACGATGAGAATGTGCATCGATTATCGTCAGTTCAATAAGTTGACCGTCAAGAACAAGTATCCTTTGCCAAGGATTGATGATCTTTTTGATCAGTTTCGGGGAGCGGCTGTGTTTTCAAAGTTTGATCTGAGGTCAGGGTACTATCAGTTAAAGGTGAAGGATGTGGATGTGCCGAAAACAGCCTTTAGAACGCAATATGGGGATTATGAGTTCCTTGTGATGCCGTTTGGGCTGACGAATGCTCCTGCCGCTTTCATGGACATGATGAATAGGGTGTTCCTTGAATTCTTGGACAAGTTCGTTATGGTGTTCATCGATGATATCCTTGTGTACTCTCGTACTGAGGAGGAGCATGAAGGTCATTTGAGAATTGTTTTGCAAGCGCTGTTGGAAAATCAACTTTATTCTAAGCTGAGCAAATGTGAGTTTTGACTTAAGGAAGTTGTTTTCCTTGGACATGTGGTTTCGGCCGAAGGGATTCAAGTTGATCCCCAGAAGGTTGAGGCGGTGATGAATTGGAAGCCTCCTAAGTCTGTTCATGAGGTCCGTAGTTTTCTTGGGTTAGCAGGATACTACCAGAGGATTGTGGATGGATTTTCTAATATTGCTGCCCCTTTGACGAAGTTGTTGCAAAAGGATGTTAAGTATGAGTGGACGGAAGGGAGACAACAAGCTTTTGAGAAGCTTAAAGCAGCTTTGATGCAAGCTCCTATCTTGGTTCAACCTAAATCAGAGAAAGAGTTTGTGGTGTATAGTGACACATCCTATGTTGGTTTGGGGTATGTGTTACTGCAAGAGGGTAAGGTGGTGGCTTATGCATCGCGACAACTGAAAGTTCATGAGCGCAATTATCCTACGCATGATATTGAGTTGGCTGCAGTGGTTTTTGCTCTAAAGATCTGGAAGCATTATCTTCATGGTGAGAAGTGTACTGTGTATACGGATCACAAGAGTTTGAAGTATTTGATGTCTCGGAAAGAGTTGAATCTTAGGCAACGGCGATGGGTGGAGTTGCTTAAGGATTATGATCTAACGATCGAGTATCACTCGGGAAAGGCCAATGTTGTGGCTGATGCTTTGAGCAGGAAAGTGGCGGTGGAGTTAAGAGCAATGTTTGCTAGCTTGAGCATATCGCGAGATGGTGGTCTTGTTGCTGAGTTGCAAGTGAAACAATCTCTAGTTCAATTGATAAAGGATAAGCAGTTGTTGGATGATTCCTTGGTGCCACATGTTCAGGATATTGCTGAGGATAGGCCATCAGATTTCTGTTGTAATGATGATGGTGTTTTATGTTTTGGGAGTTGGATGGTGGTGCCGAATGATGTTGAGTTGAGGCGCGCTATTCTAACTGAAGCTCATAGTAGTCCGTTTGCTATGCACCCTGGTAGTACAAAAATGTATCGTGATCTGAAGGATGGGTACTATTGGGTGGGTTTGAAGAAAGATGTCGCTGAGTATGTGAGCAAGTGTATGGTTTACCAGCGGGTTAAGGCTGAGCATCAGTTTCCTTCAGGGTTGTTGCAACCGTTAAGGATCCCTGAATGGAAGTGGGAGAGGATCACCTTGGGCTTTTTGTCTAGGTTGCCTTTATCGCCATCAAAGAAGAATATTGTTTGGGTGATTGTGGGTCGCCTTACGAAGTGTGCACATTTCTTTCCTGTGCATACTACGTACACCTTGGATAAGCTTGCAGAGTTGTACATTGTTGAGATTGTGCGTTTGCATGGTGTACCAAAATCTATAGTGTCGGATCGAGATCCGAGGTTCACTGCAAGGTTTTAGGAGTGTTTGCATCCAGCATTGGGTACGCGGCTAGATTTCAGTACTTTTTATCATCCGCAGACGGATGGACAGTCGGAGCGCGTTAATCAAGTGCTTGAGGATATGCTGAGGTGCTATGTTATTGAGTTTCAAGGCTCTTGGGAGAAGCACTTGCCTTTGGTGGAGTTTGCTTATAATAATAGCTACCAGGCAAGTATTCAAATGGCACCTTATGAAGCTTTGTACGAGAGGAAGTGTAGAACTCCTCTTTGCTGGGCTGAAACGGGACAAAAGTTGGTCTTGATGCCGGCTCTATTGAAAGGAACCACCGAGAAGGTGAAGCTCATTTGTGAGCGGTTGAAGGCAGCATCGAATCGGAAAAAGTCTTACGCGGATTTGAAGCATAAGGAGATAGAATTTGCGGTGGGTGACCGTGTGTTCTTGAAAGTTTCACCTTGGAAGAAGGTGATGAGATTTGGTTGGAAGGGCAAGTTGAGCCCAAGATAAGTTGGACCATACGAGGTGATAGAACGTGTGGGTCCTGTTGCTTATAAGCTGAGGCTACCTCAAGAGTTAGAAAAGATACATAATGTGTTTCATGTATCCATGCTTCGGAGGTATAGATCGGATCCTTCGCATGTTATGCTTGTGGAGGAAGTTAAGTTGAATCCAGACTTGACATATGATGAGGAACCTGTTGAGATTTTGGATTCGGACAGTAAGGTTCTCCGTGGTAAGACCATTGAGCTGGTCAAGGTGTTGCGGAGACATCGTGGTGTTGAGGAAGCCACGTGGGAAAGGAAGGAACACATGAAGAAGCAATTTCCTTACCTTTTTCCTCCAGGTAAATTTCGAGGATGAAATTTCTTAAGAGGGGGAGAGTTGTAACACCCCAAATTTGGGTCTAGATGTTTTAGAGTCCGAATTGGACCGGTCGGGAACGGTTTGAATCTTAAAGGGAGGTTTAGGGAACACCTAGTTCGGGATGCTTTAAAAATATGGAAAAATATCTAAAAACACTCATTTAATATATGAATGATTATGGTGAAATCAATTTTACAAAATAAGGTTTGGAAATACTACATTTCGGTGTAGTGACCAAATCGCAGTTTTTGCAAAAGTTAAATAGTGACTGTTTTGTAAAGGATTGAAACTTTGAATCTTTAAGGAGCTAATTTTACCAAAATGTTTTTAATCAGATTTCTTCCTAATTTGGGTGATTTTATTAATGTTTTAATTAAAGGAAATAAAGATTAATTAAAAGGAAAAGTATCTTTGACTTGTCATAACTACCTTTCATCAATTTTCTAACATTTCATTTTCTCTCAATTCCTTTTCAGCCAAACACATTTTCTCCAGCAATTATCCTTTGATTTTCACTCCTTTTGATGAGATTTCAATCTCCTTTGATTCCTAATTTTACCTCATCAAATCCTCGTGTTTTTACATTGCATTTTCAAGAAAACTTGCCCAAATCATGGAGAAATCAGTCATTAGAGGTAAGCTTCGTCCTTCTCCTCTAATGATCAGTTCTTTACTGAAATTCCCAAGTTATCAATCCTTTGTTAATGATTTTTGAGTTGATTTAATGTTAGAAACAAGAAATTGTATTAAAACTCAAGGTTTTTGGAGAGATCTTGATGATTTTCGTGGTTGATGGTTAGGTTCTGTTTTGAGGTTGTTTTCTAATATATTTGGGATGTTAATTGATGTTATGAATGAGGTTTTATCAAACAAATCCCGAATAGGCTTGGATTCCTAAGTTTTGTATGCTTGAATGGTGGTTTTTGGGGTGGTTTTGGTGTTCTGTCATAGCTGGAGGAATAAGGACGAGTTTGTGGTGATTTTTGATGTTGATTGATGTTTAGAAATGATTAGAAGTGGTAGATCTTGGCTGGCCTTTGTTTTGGAAGAGTTTGGAGATGTTTTCGGTTGTGTTTGGTAACCGAAATGAGGTGCTTGAGTAGAGCAGCGAGTTTAGGTGTGTGTCTGATGATTTCAATGCATGATGATGCATTAATCCTCTGCTCTTATGTGTTATAAACAAGGGAGACATCTTCGGACGCCTTTGGTGTTGATCCGGGAGCCTAGATAGCGTTTTGGCGAGCAAGCGAAATGTAATCGGTCAGTGCGAATGGTTTAGAAGTCCTTGAGGGACAAGAAAAAAGGTTTGGGGATTTAGGAAAGGTTTGAAACACCTTCCTAAGTCCGAAAGTAAGTATTGGCTAGATTGCTCTCTTATATGTGATGATTGCCCCTAAAATTCTTTTACATGCTCATGGTTTGAGATAGATAAATTCCTACTATTTTTATGCATGATTTATAGCATGAGATGATGCTTGAGATGATTTCATTAAATAACATGTTGCATAGATGAATTTTGAGCTCTTGTTTTAAAGCATGGCAAATGTTATGGTTTTGAAATGAGATGAGAATGGTTTGAGAAATGTTGCATGAAAAACAGTAGGTGAGATGATGTTTTGACGTAATATATTGGCATAGATGTTGAGATACTTACCGGATATAATTGATAGATCAATAGGATGAGAGTGCACTACAAACTAAAAATTCGTATGTGCTCTTTGGTTTAATCTAAAGGAGAGAATCGATGATGGGCATTCCATCGGGTAGGACTTGGTGAAATACCCAAGCTTTGTGGCGATGAGAGATTCCGCCATGTGAGTACGGTGATTTGAGATTCCACCGGAAGCGTCTAGTGATTTGAGAATGTTGTCCGCATATCCGAGTAATAATGAGATGTTAAATGCTTTTGAATTACATGTACCTATTGATGAAATGATTTATGCTATGAGAAATGCATATGAGATTTGTATATGAAATGCTTTGGTTTTACAAGCATGTGTATGGCCTTGCCATGAGATTTGCATTGGTTTAAATGCATGAGATAGAATTGAGGTACATGTGTTTTCAATGAGAAGTTGCTTTGAATGGTTTTCAAGCATGAGATAGAATGAGCATATTGTAGAAAAAGGCTTTTGAGAAAGTGTTTGAATAATGCATTATTGTGTTGGTTTCCTTTAGAGCACACCTCACTAAGTAATTGTTCTTACGCTCTCTTTTACCAATAATGCAGATAATTGAAGTGTCTTTGGGTAACGAGAAGGTTAAAAACATCCAAGGAAGTGCAAAGCTCATGTATGGTGATGTTTTTACACACTTTAGTTTTGATATTCGGCAATGGGACTTCAAGGTTGTATTTGGGAGATGAGTTTGAACTCCCTAAGCTTGTGGCATGTTTGTGTTCGCACTTACGAGTTGTAAATGGTCCTTTTGGTTGGTTTGAGGTTTGGGAGCTCATATTTGGATTTGTGATTAGGAAGCTTAATGCATATTCCCATGCTTTGATGTTGAAATTGCCCTATATGATTGACGTATGATGTTTAGATATGTTGTATGAATATTTGAATGATTTTGATTGCCTTAAAGGCTGAAAATCAGCTAAATGTGTCATTAAAGGCTCAGGTATTTGGATACACAAGCTAGTGTTTCGAAACGGGTAAGCAAAATTGGTGCAGGGGTTTCGGAACACAAGCTAGTGTCCCGAAACAGTCCTTTATATTTTGGCTTCCCGTACCGAAATGCGAACAGCTATATAGATACGGGTCTGTTCAAGGTTCTTATTGGAATATCGTGTTTCAGAACAAGCAAGGGGTGTTTCGGTCCAACGTCAGTTATGTTAGATTAAATGGTATCTTTTGAGGTTCTGTTTCTTTACGTTTTATTCCCTATATGTTCTTGATGCAATTAAATGTGCTTGGATGACTGTTTTGAGCTGAGATTTAAAAGAGAGGTGTGTAATGAGACTAATTAAAGGTTGGCAACTTAAAAATTAAATAATTCCCTATAATTTGCTAAAATTACATAATGGTACCTAAAATGTGTTTGCATGCAATTGAGTCCCTAAGCGTTGTATGATCGAGTTGCATTTTGTTTGGCTACAAAGTTTTTCACATAGGATAATAATGAGCATTTAGACAAGATAAAATGAAAAAATATGGTCGTTTATTGAGGTGAACTTCTCGATCTACTTCAATATTCCATGTGTGACATATTCGGTTCGGTCTTTCACCCAGACTAGGTCGATGGGGTTACATTTGGTGGTATCAGAGCTATGTTACGAAAGAATTGGGAGGTAAGGTTGGTGTAATATTGTTGTTTGGTTGGTTTCTTAATGAATGCTATGCACGGTTTTTGTTTATGCTATGTTATGACCATTGTTTGATTTTTGTGAGATGCACAATGTTTGATAACATGATTTATGGTTGTTATGTACTGTTGGGGGAGATATTAAGGGTACCCATTGCCATATTACTAATAGTATAAATAGAATTTTGGTTTAAAAAAGTACTTGAGCACCTTGGATTCTTACTTTGGCTAGCCTGATTGTTTTTAATTTTGCATTTTTAGTTCAAAGATTCATATCGTTGATAATGGGATCGAGATGAAAGCTTAGAACCAATGTGGGTAAAGTGTTTAAGAATGAGGTTAATGATGTTGAGAATTTTCCTTAACTCCACCTCCTGGTGGTGATGGAGTTGGGGCGAAAGCTGGCGTTGAAGGTGTTGGACCTCAGGCAGCGCAAGGACAGAGTGCTACTGATATGACACTGTGGATTCAGGCTATAGCTCGAGCTTTTCAGGCAGCGATAGTGGGCATGTAAGTGACTGAAACTCAACCTGGTGCTAATGTTGGATTACCTTTGGAGCGTCTATGCAATTTTGGTGGAACTGAGTTTCGAGGTCTCTCTCTTGAGGCTTATGAGGCTTGGTTTGAGAGCAACCGAAGGATTCTTGGTCAGATGGGTTGTAATGTTGTGCAAAAGTAGGGTTGGGTTGTAACCTTGCTACACAGATATGCTTATACGTGGTGGATGACCGTCACTACGGGTATGGAACTTGTCGATGTGACTTGGGAGTTCTTCGGAACTATTTCTAAGAAAAAATATTTGGGTGCCCGCTATCTTGATGAAAAGAAGCGAGAATTTATTTCTTTGGTGCAAGGAAACATGATTGTTTCAGAATGTGAGGTTCAATTTGTTCGATTGAGACAATATGCTTCTGAACTGGTTCCTAACGAACAAAAGAGATGTGATCGTTTTCACTACGGGCTTGTAAAGGAGGTCAAGACATATATGTTGGCTTCAGATTACACAGATTTTGATCTCTTAGTCACTCGGGCTAAAGACATCGATCGGAATTTGGGCTCAGTTGCTCGTTCGGGTGGTTCTAGTTCTAGAAAGATGTCAGATGTGTTTGATGCTGGTAGAGATTGATTCAAGAAGCACAAGGATAAGATGTATCAATTGGATCCAAGGTGTGGTGGTGGTAACCCTGGTCGAGGTCAACAAGGCCAAAATGCATTTGTCCGTACACCAGAGTGTAACTGGTGCGGTAGAAGGCACACAGAAGAGTGTTGGGGTAATCTAGATCACGAGGACATATGAAGCGTGATTGTCCATAACCCGTTAGAGATGGATAAGCTCTGGTGCGAGCTGCTGAACCACAGAGGGGTCGTGGGCGCACCCGTGATAACTTTCAGCGTAGAGATGATGGACAGAAGAATGTTGCTCATGTTGTTGCTGTTCAGCTTGAGAGAGGTGGACAGGCTAGGGTGTATGCACACCGAGAGGGAAGGAATGACACGAATATGATCGTAGGTACCTTTACTTTGCAATACTTTTCATTACTTTCTTTCATGGATTTTGGTTCTACTCGTTCGTTTATTTTGCGTGAGCGTGCACAAGCTCTTGATTTACCTGTTGAGTTGTTAGATGTTGGTCTGCGTGTAACTAGTTCTTTTGGTGAGACGATTGTTACGAGGAAGTTGTATAGGATTGGTTGATTGAGCATAGGGTTGTGGTTGATTTTGAGACTAAGCGAGTTTTATTGAAACTTGCCGATGACTACGAGGTGGTAATCGTAGGTGAGAATGTGAAGTTCTTGTCTAATGTGGTTTCGGCTCTTGAAGCGAATCAGTTGATGTGTTTGGGATGTGAAGCTTTTATGGCTTACGTGATGAATCCGAGTACAAAGAAGGTGACAGTACAGGATATACGTACTGTATGTGAGTTTCTAGGTGAATTTCTTAAGAGTTGCCTAGTTTGCCGCCGACCAGAGAGGTTGAGTTTGGCATCGAATTGTATGAAAATACAACTCTAGTGTCAATTACTCCCTATTGAATGGCTCCGAAAGAGTTAAAGGAGTTGAAGATGAAACTTCATGAGTTTCTTGATCGAGGTTTCATTAGGCCTAGTGTTTCACCTTGGGGTGCACCAATCTTGTTTGTGAAAAAGAAAGATGGCACGATGCAAATGTGTATATATTATCGTCAATTGAACAATTTAATGATTAAGAATAAGTATCCCTTGCCAAGGATTGATCTGCGTTTATGGACATGATGAACCGTGTATTTCATGAGTTTTTGGATATGTTTGTGGTTGTGTTTATCGATGACATTCTTGTGTACTCTCGTACCGAGGAGGATCTTCATAAGCATTTGCGGATCCTATTGCAAGCTTTGTGGAAAAATCAGCTTTATGCAAAGTTGAGCAACTACGAGTTTTGGCTTAAGGAATTTGTTTTCCTTGGACATGTGGTGTCGGACGAAGGGATTCGGGTCGATCCCCAAAAGGTTGAGGAAGTGATGAATTGGAAGTCGCCTAAGTCGGTCCATGAGGTGCGTAATTTCCATGGTTTGGCGGGATACTCTCATAGATTTTTGGATTGTTTTTCAAGGATAGTTGCTCCTTTGAAAATTTTGTTACAAAAGGATGTAAAGTTTGAATGGATGGAGGTTAGACAACAAGATTTCGAGAAGTTGAATGAAGCGTTGACGCAAGCTCCTATCTTGATTCATCTCGAATCGGGTAAAGAGTTTGTGGTTTATAGCGATGCGTCCTATGTTGGGTTGGGATCTGTGTTGATGCAAGAGGGTAGGGTGGTAGCCTATGCATCTCGACAATTGAAAGTGCATGAGCGTAATTACCCTATGCATGATATCGAGTTGGATGTGATGGTGTTTGCCTTGAAAATTTGGAGGCATTATCTTTATGGTGAAAAGTGTACGGTTTACACGGACCACAAGACTTTGAAGTACTTGATGTCACAAAAAGAGTTGAATCTTATGAAGCGACGGTGGTTGGAGTTTCTTAAGGATTACAACTTGACGATTGAGTACCATCCGGGGAAGGCTAATGTTGTGGTTGATTCCTTGAGTAGAAAGGTATCTGTAGAGTTGAAGGCGATGTTTGCTCGGTTGAGTATATCGCGAGATGATGGTTTAGTGTCTGAATTGCAAGTGAATCCCTCGTTGGTAGAGTTGATTAAGGAGAAACAATTGTTAGATGATTCGTTGGTACCACATGTTCAGAACATTAAGGAAGGAAATCCAACGGACTTTTGTTTTACTGATGATGGTGTTTTGTGCTTTAAGAGTCGAATAGTTGTGCCGGAGGATGTTGAGTTGAGGCACACTATTTTGACTGAGGCGCATAGTAGTTCTTTTGTCATGCACCCTGGTAGTACAAAAATGTATCGTGGGTTGAAGGATGGTACTATTGGGTTGGTTTAAAGAAAGATATGGCTAATTTTGTTAGTAAGTGCATAGTTTGTCAGCGTGTTAAAGCTGAGCATCAGTTTCCTTCTGAATTGTTGCAACCGTTGAAGATTTCAGAATGGAAATTGGAGAGAATCACAATGGATTTTGTGACGGTTTTGCCTTTGACACTGTCCAAGAAGAATTCCATTTGTGTGATTGTTGATCGTTTTACAAAGTGTGCACATTTTCGGGCGGTGCATACTACGTATATGTTAGACGAGTTGGCGGATTTGTACATCTTCAAGATTGTGAGGTTGCATGGGGTGCCTATGTCCATTGTTTCGGATCGAGATCTGTGTTTCACAGCGATGTGTTGGGAGTGTCTACATCATGCGTTGGGTACGCGTTTGAATTTCAGTACTTCGTATCATTCGCAGATGAATGGTCAGTTTGAACGAGTTATCCAAGTGTTGGAGGATATGTTGAGGTGTTGCATCATTGATTTCCAAGGTTCTTGGGAGAAACAATTACCTTTGGTGGAGTTTGCTTACAATAATACTTATCAGGCGAGTATTCAAATGGCTCATTATAAGGCCTTGTATGGAAGGAAGTGTAGAACGCCTCTTGGTTGGGCGGAAGCAGGGCAGAAGTTGGTCTCCTTGCCTAAAGTGTTAAATGGCACTACGGAAAAAGTAAAGCTTATTAGTGAAAGTTAAAAGCGGCTTCGGATCGGCAAAAGTCTTACGCAGATTTGAAGCGTAAGGAGGTTGAGTATGGTGTAGGTGATAAGGTGTTTTTGAAGGTTTCACCTTGGAAAAAGGTGATGAGATTTGTGCGAAAAGGCAATTTGAGTCTGAGGTTTATTGGACTGTATGAGGTGCTTGAGCGTGTTGGACATGTTGCTTATAAGTTGAGGTTGCCTCCTGAGTTGGAGAAGATACATGTTGTTTTCCATGTATCCATGCTTCGGAGATATAGATTGGATCTGTCTCATGTTATTCATGTTGAGGAGATTGAGTTGAATCCAGATTTTTCCTATGATGAAGAATCAATTGAGATCTTGGATTCGGATAGCAAGGTTCTTCGTGGTAAGACCATTGAGTTAGTTAAGGTCTTATGGCAACATCGTGGTGTGGAGGAAGCCACGTGGGAAAGGAAGGATGACATGAAGAAGCAGTTTCCTTATCTTTTTCCATCAAGTAAAAATTTCGAGGATGAAATTTCCTAAGTGGGGGAGAGTTGTAATGCCCGTATTTTGGGCCTAGGAGTTTTTAAGGTTGGCTCGGGGTTCGTAAGACATAGACTAGAGATCTGGGTTAGTTTGAGAGTCGTTAAGGGAAAACATGGTTCGGGATGTTGTAAATTTTGGGGGAAATTCCTAAAATCCTCTAAAAATATATATAAAGGTTTGGTTAACAAAATTTTGAAAAAATGACTTTTGGAAGATTAACATTTCGGGTTAGTGACTAATTTGTAAAAATGTAAAATATGTTTTTAAAGGACTATTTTGAAAGAGGGCAAAAAACATAGAATCTTCAAGGAGCTAATATGTTATTAATTAGCTTTTCCTTTAATTGACCATTTTAAATGTGTTTTATTAAAAAGAATAAAGAGAGATTTTATTAAAAAGGGATTTAGTCTTCCAAAATCTATTTTGACGTAACTTCCATTTCTCTCAGTTCTCATCAGCCAAACACCTTTTTTTCTCTCAAAACTTCAAGAGATTTCTATCTTTCCACTTCACTTTGGTTTACAAATGATTTCCTTGATGTTTCATACGTTTATCTCAAAGGAATCTTCAATGTTTCTCAACAAATCTTGTAAATTGAAGGAATAGGAAAGGGTTAGAGGTAATTTTCGTTCAACTCTTCTAATCAATGTTCTTTAATGAAATTCCCAAGTCTTTGGCTCTCTAATTGTGTTTAGTAACAAGGTTTTATAATCTATTTGATGAAAATTGTTAAATCAAGTTTTGAAAGATGATTTCTTAAGATTTTCGTAATGGTATTGTTTTGGTTAATTTTGAGATTGATTAAAATCATGTTTTGGATGTTATATGATGTTGAAATAAAGGTTTTATCATAGTTGGAGCTCTAGTTCTTTAGGTTGCTAGATTTGGGTTTTTGTGGTGATAATGTAGTTTTGATGTTGATGGGGATATAAGGATGCAGATAGATTGTTTTTGGATGTTAATTGATGATTAAAATTGGATGGAAGTGTTAGGTTTTTGTTGGGTTGAGTTTGTAGAGTAATCAAAGGTGTTTTTGGTTTTTTCGGTTGGGTGTTTTGGTTTTTTCGGCACAACATGTTGGCTTTGGTTGCTGGTGATTTTAATGCATTGAGATGGATTAATCCTTTGTTCTTGTGTGCTGAAAATAGGGGAGAACGTATCGAAAGCAATCTGTGAAGTTTCCGAAAGATTCGGATGCTTGATTGCGCTTCGGCAAAGCAAGCGAGGGGTTGTCGGTGAGTGGAATTGGTTTTAGAGCCTTTCAAAGACTTGAAAGCAAGGATTGGGGGTTTAGATTGAGTTTGAAACACTAATCTAAGCCCGGAAGTATGTTTGAGATGTTTCGCTCTCGTTTCTCGATTTTTATCCCATTGATTTATATGATCATGCTTATGTTTTGAAGATAGAATTAAACTTACTAGTTTATACATGTTTTGAGAAATGATTTGTTGACTTATGAGATCCCATGAGATAGAACTATCATTTTGAAGAGATAGAACTTGATGAGAGAATGATATGCTTTACTTATGTTTTTGAAATAGGATGAGAATGATTTATGTTGATGCTTGGAAAATAGTAGGTAAATGATGTTTAAAATGAGAATATTGGCATGAGATGAGATTATTGTTACCAGATAATATTGGTCGACAATTAGGATGAGAAGTGCATTATAATATACAAAATTCGAACGTGCTCTGTGGTTCGGGCAATGGGGGTAGTATCATCTCGTTCCAAAGTAAGAGTTGAGAGATTCCACCAAAGTAGGTATTGATGATATGAGATTCCATCAAGCTTTGTGGTGATGAGAGATGCCACCATGAGAGTTCGGTGATGAGAGATTCCACCGAGGTAGGACTTGAAGATGTGAAATTCCGTCAAGCTATCTACATATCCGAGGAATGTTGTTAAAAAGCCAATATATGAGATTCTCGTGTACCTTGTTTATAAATGATTTTAATGAACTGAGATTTGCATATGAGATCATGTTTTCATAAATGCTTTATGAGAAACAAGCATATATAGCTTTTCTTTGAGACTTTGCATTTTGATTAATGCATGAGATAGATGGTATATGTGGTTTTAATGATGTGGTTTTTGCTTTGAAAATGATTTCAAGCATGAGATAGAATGAGCATGATGAGATACAGATTTCTAAATGATAAATGGTTTTAAAATGCATTGTTGTAGTTAGTTTGTTTTGAGCATCCCTCACTAGGCATTATTGCTTATACTCTCCTTTTCCAACAAATAAAATAAATAGCATATTTGCTCAGCAAGGAAGAAAGAAGGATCCCAAAGAGTGAGACTTAGCTCAAGTATGGTTTTGTGTTTTACCTATTAGTAATAAGTTGGCAATGAGTGGATACCTTGATGTTTTGGGAGAGTGTAGTCTGAAACGCCAGGTTTTGTGGAAAGTTTTTGATGCTCTTGATGTCTTGTAAATGACCTTTACTTGTTGACATTTGCTTTGGTTTGTGTTTTAGCTCTTGAGTTGTCATTTTGCTTAGGTAGCATGCCTCGAGATTTCCTTAATGCGTATTGACATGCTTTGATGTTTAAATTGCCTTATATGATTGAGGTATGATGTTTAGATATGTTGGAAGCATGTTGGAATGATTTTGATTGCCTTAAAGTGTGAAAATCAGCTAAAATTGTCATTACAAGCCCAGGTGTTTCGATACATGGGCTAGTGTTTTGAAACGGGTAAGCAAAATTAGTGCAAGGGTTTCGGAACACGGGCTAGTGTCTCGAAACAGACCTTCATAGTTTGGCTTGACGTACCGAAACACGAGCACATGTTTCGATAAGGGTCTATTCAAGGTGCTTACTGGAATCCCGTGTTTCAGAACGGGCAAGGGGTGTTTCGGTACACCGTCAGTTATGTTAGTTTAAATGTTATCTTTTGAGGTTCTGTTTCATTACGTTTTAGTCCCTGGATGTTCTGGATGCAATTTAATGAGCTTGGATGATTGTTTTAAGTTGAGATTTGACAGTGAGGCATATAATGAGACTAATTAAAAGTTGGTAACTTAAAAATTGAAGAAGTCTCTATAATTTGCTAAAATTTCATAATGGTCCCTAAAATGTATTTGCATGCAATTGAGTCCGTAAGCGTTTTCTGATCGAGTTGCATTTTGTTCTGCTACAAAGTTTTTCACATAGAATAATAATGAGCATCTAGTCCAGATAAAATGAAAAAAAATATATGGTTGTTTATTATGGTAAACTTCCCAGTTTACTTCAATATTCCCCGTGTGACCCTTTTGATTTGGTCTTTCGCCCAGACCGGGTCGAAGGGGTTACAAACTAGAAACCAATAAAATGTTTGATTTTCTTATCAAGTATCAAGTGTTCAAATTAAGGTATATTTTATAACATGATCAATCAAGCATCTAGTTCATTCAAGACTTAACTCATAAGAGATATTTATCAAGATCAAGATAGGCCTTAGGCTTATTCGAGCCTTAGCTCACATTATAACATGAATTCATTATTTTGAAGCATGTATACATTTCAAGTAATCACTAAGCATCAAGCAAGAACAATTCTAGACATTCTTGTATCATTCGAATGGTCACAATAGCGCATAGAAGGTCAAGCATTTGTTACATGTTTCAATTCCATTATCAATTCATATAACAAACGTAATTTTACTACCAAGTTTCCATTTAGCCATTCTTCCCTTATAACATTACCAAGCATTGTTAGATTCATTTTCATACATAAACAAACCAAGGAAATGTAAACAAGCAATAACTTGATTAGGACCTACGTTCTAACCCTAATAAGAGCTACACTCACAAAACTCCAAGCTAGTTTTGATCCTTGATCCAAATCCCCTTTTATTTTGCACTAGCTTGTCCCACTTTCTCTTCTTCAACAATATCTACTCCTTGTTTATCTTACTAGCGTCCAATTACATGAACAATAATATCACACGAAAGCTTCCAAGTCCTTCTAATATGGTGTTTCTCTTAAAAACTCTCTCCCTCTAACTCTTCTAAGTGTTTCGGCTTTTGGGTGAAAGGATGAAGAAGGATGATTCCTCATCCATTACCCTATTTGGCCGAGTAGATCACTAAGGAAGTCCACCTTCATGACACGTGTAATGGTCCCTAATATTCCTTATTATTTACATGCAATCTAGTTGGCTTTATCTTATAACATTCCACTCATGTAAATTTTGTTAGAAATGATTCAATTCTTACGGTTTGGTCCTAAATTCAACCGATTCTCTTTAATTATGAGACATTTGCACAGTTGAGTCCTAATTACTTTTGTAACAAGCTACTAGGCCTTAGATTGGGGCATTAAATCTACACCAGCATTGCTCCTGGCATACTGGATTCTCTCATTCTACCAACTCATCATGCCAATTTGTTGCCCTGGCATGGTGTCTGGCACATAAATCTGAACACGCCTGAATCTCCTGATTTGTAATCATTTTATGCCAAGTCCCTGCCTTGGCATTATATCTAGCGTACTCAATCTGCATATACTCAAAGCAAACCTTTCAACACAGTAAAGGAATAAAAATGAAAATTATATGGAAGAAAAACTACTGAAAATCCTAAAATCTAAAAAAAAGAAAAATAACTAACCTAATATTTACAAAGATTCAAACCTGCTGGCGTTGTTACGGTACCTCTGCCAAGAGGATAGCCTTTTTGTCTTTCTTCTAATAACCTTCCAAAGAGTGCCTCAAACGTTGGCCCTTGGTTGGTAGGTGATTGGATGTGGCAATCCTTTGTTTGAATAGCCAACATAGAAAGCCAAAGAATTTCTTACCTTTGTGTATGTCAAACCCTCGATTGCACAATAAAACATGATGATTTTACATGGTGGCTTTGAACAACCACCTTAGAAAACCAAAGTATCTCTTTGGTATAGGTCTTGAGAACCTTTGATTGAACTCGGCACCCCAGTAGTTCTTAGGCTTTGCTGCTCTATTCTCCTTTGATGTTGAGGCCTGTTTGAGGTAGCTTGGCAATTGTTTTAGATCCATGTTTGGCGGCTCCTCACTAGATGGCTTTGGTTCTCCAATCTCTCTGCCAATCAAATCAAGTGGCTTAGATCTATCAAAAAACTTTATTACCTCATCCAGCAAGGTTGGTTCTTCAGATTCCCCGTTCGACGTATCCTCATCATCTAGTTCTCTGGAATCGTCATCAGTGCCTTGGCAAAGCTGTCATGTCATCATCGAAGATAGATTCTATGATCTCGACAGCTTGGCATTGCTTATGTTCATCCTCCCACATAAGAGCTTTGAAAATGTTAACAGTAATACTTGCTTGTTTTACCAAGGTAGGGTTGGTAAATTTTGGCTCCATTGGTTTTGTCGAGCTGGTGCTGACATCATATTGAGATATGGAATTACTGGTGACTGCTTCCCCTTTCTCAACTTCATTGGTTTCTTCTGCTAGCAGTGATTTCTCTTCTTGGCAATCAACCGGTTGCTTGGAAGATGTTTCATTCTCGATTGGTTTGCCACTCCCGAGAGTGGCAGCTTGGCTTTGTTCTCTCCATGTTTGCCGAGCATCCCCTGAATCACTTAGCAGAGTCCTTGAGGGTGTAACATTAAGTGTGCTGGCAATCTGTCCAATTTGAACTTCCAAGTTCCTCATGTGGGTGACCAGGTTCTGGACAGTGGCATTGTTATGCTCCATATAATCCTTCAGAGTGTTCTCATTGGAAGATCTTTGCACTAGAAGTAGATTATTCCGGGCTCTCTGTAGCATGGTATTCTGGTTGAATCTTGGCATGTAATTCTGATTGAATCATAGCATGGCAATGTTGTTCTGCCGTTGGGCATTGTATTGGTCACCGCTTTGATTCACCCAAGAAAGGTTGGGATGCTGCTTCCAACCAGCAATATATGTATTGGAATGTGGGTTAAAATTTTGATTAAAATTACCAACAAAATTTTCACATTCAGGGTTGGCATGGAAATCATCCACATGATGATCCTCTTCACATATTGTGAAAAATGGCTCTATTGCCTTGACTTCTTGGGATTCACTACTCTTTTGCAAAGTTTTCACAATGCTAGTGAGATTGGAAACATGAGCATTGATGGATGTAATGAATTAAGCTCTAATTTTTCGACTATTTTTGTGCCTGAGCCTAGTCTGGCAGTGGGATAATCAAAATCTTTGGCAGCAACCCTCTCAAGGATGTCATACGCCTACATGTATTTATTGTCTAGCAATGAACCGTTTTCCAAAGTATCTACAAAGGTTATGGCATGGGCATTGAGTCCGGTGTAAAAAAATATCCATTTGGGTCCAAGTAGGGAATATATGCATGGGACATCTTCTCAACGGGTCTTTGAATTGCTCCCAAGTATAGTAGAAAGTTTCATCATCAGCTTGCCTAGAGGTAAGGATTTTACTTCGCAGCTTGGCATTAAGTCTAGGTGACTGGAATCTCACAAGGAACTTTTGGAACAACTCTTCCCATGAAGTAACTGATCTAGATGGCAAGGAATTTAGCCACAATTTAGCTCTATCTCGCAAGGAAAATGGGAATAGCTTCAGCTTTATTGTTTCTTCATTCACATCAGGCTGGCGGAATAGTTGGCAAACCTCCATGAATTGCTTCAAATGCTTCATTGGGTCCCCATTAGGTGATCCATAAAATTGACCTACATCCATTAGCATTTGAATCATTATCAATTTAAGCTTAAAGTAAGCCATTTTTACCTCTGGCATGACTAGTGCTGGCATCAACTCATCTATGGTGGGTGCTTGTAACCCCCTTAACCCGGCCTAGACGGTTGACCCGAACTATGAAGATTACACGGGGAAAACCAAAGTCAACCCGAAAGTCAACTTTGATTAACGACCCTTTTTTTTCTTTTTAATCTTGTCTAGATGCATATTAATCCTAAGTGTAGCCTTCAGAAGAGCATTGTTGAGTGTGTAAAAGTTCTATTATTTACCCCCTATTTAACCCATATTTCTTCTGCATTCAAGAATAATTCATTGCATTTAGGTCAGTTTACAGTTAGACATCACAAATATATTAAATGGCACAGTTTCTACTGAAATTGGTTGCTTTTGCAGGTTGCTGCCGTAGCAGATGGAGATGCAGGCGCTGGGTAGAATTACATCAGAGCTGAAACTGGACGAGCAGTCAAAGAGGACGATGCTGCCATGATTGCCGCCGTGACAGCAAAGGACGACAGCAGTTTTGAGGAGAAGAAGCAAAGTGTACCTCGACAGAAAGAGAAAATTCAGCCCATCTGTCGTGTAATACCACTATATTTTTCGAGCCCTAGATCAGAATGAAGGCCAAGCCCAAGGTTCAAGGAAGATATCCCAAGAAAGAAGGAAGGACGAATTAAAGACTGTTTTTCTGAAGATTTAGTCTTTATTAGAATTGTACTTTGATTTAAAGTTGTATTCCTTCCATAATAGAACTTCTGAACCCAAGGCCTATATAAAGGCATGTAATTTGACCTAGGAGGGGACATCACCATTCTCTAGCCTTCTTCCCAAAACCCTAGCCGTTTTCCTTATCTCATCATGTTCTAAATTCCCCTTAGGGCCACGAGTTGTTTTGTAAAGTAGTTGCAAGGGTTGCTTTTGTTTTAGGAATTTTCAGTTCAATAAAATAAACTTCAAGTTCTCTTATTCTGGTTATTAACATCTTGCAAGAGTATCGGGAGAGCATTGCGAGGTTATTTATTTACTTAATATCGGGAGAGTTAAGTATACGAAAGGGATAAGTGCGAGTTCTCTAGTTTATAGTTGAACTATCTCGGACCTAGGGATAGAACGAGGTTAAGTGGCTAAAGAAGAATTCAACAACATCGGTGTTCATCCTTCGATTCACGTCAGGAGGTATCATCAAAGACGTGTTCATCGACAAACTTGGACCTAGGGATAGGCCAAGGCACAACAGGGATTCTTGCCAAACTTGAAGTACTGAGTTGGGTAATCGCTGCCGCGATAACCAACGGACTGCTGCCGCGACAGGGACTACGACAACACTGATATTCCTCGACTTAGCAATACCTACACTACTGAGCAATTCAATACCAGCCCATTCTCTCTATCTTGATTATTTCAATCTTATTTCCAGTATTCTCTATTATTTTCGTGACAACATCTTAAACTATTTTCTTTACTTTCGTGCAGTAATTCAAGGTGAAGCTATTTGCTCAATCCCTGTGGAGACGATATCCGATACTTCAGTATCACTTTACTACTTGCGTCGTGTACACTTGCACTACAATTGCGATAGACACTTTTACACGCAACAAGCATACTTGAAAAGCACAACGATCGGAAAACGATAAGAGACTCAATTGCACAAATTACAACTATCAATGACCAAAAAGTAAATTCTGGAAATTAAGAGGACTTAACTAATTTTTATGTTACCATTATGAAATTAGTCATATTACATGCTTCTCTGTAAAATTTCATCTCAAGCGGATATCTCAAACTCAAGCAATTGCATATACAAAAATCAGGACTAAAACGTAATGCTTGCAAACCTTAAACCATTCAAATCAGCGCCCAACGGTCACCTGTTTCGGAACGGGGGTTGACCGTTCCGAAACGCGGGTTCGTTTTGAGACATGTATCGAAACAGGGCTTGGCAGTGGCCAATTCGTTTCGGAACGACCTATACCCATTTCGATACACGAAGGCCGTTACAAGCCCCCGTTTCGAAATGTTAGTGCCCGTTCCGATACGGACTTCCAAGAAAATGCAGATTTTGCTGGTTTAACATACAATTAACCACTCAAACACATCCAAATGACCTCCTAATCATGCCTACAAGTCATCATACATACATGGTACATATATTGCAGCATCAAAACACATTCATGGCAACAATTAGGCAAAACCACAAGTCTATAGGCATGCATCCTAATACTCAAAACCAACCAATCATCAAATCACCAAAACAAGCATCAAAAGGCCATTTACAAGTCCAAAACATCAAGGCATCCTGCCACAATTAGGGAGTCCAAAACATCTCCCAAAAACACAACCTAGGTTCCCATTGCCAAATACCAAAAACTAATAATGTTGTAAAAATAGTCACCATACATGAGCTTAGCTTTCCCTTGGATTCTTAGCCTCCTTGCTGCCCTCAAAACACTTCAATTCTCTGCATTATTGGTTCAAGAAAGAGAGCGTAAGCACAATTGCTTAGTGAGGCATGCTCTAAAGAAACAACACAATAATGCATATTAAAAACACCTTTCCAAAGGCCTTTAAAACTCATAAACAACATTTCTCATGCAACAATGCATACACAACAAGCATCTCATGCTTCATAAACATCAACATGTCATATTGGCTTCCAAGTGATACCATAACCATTTTTCAACACAAAACACAATCGGATACGCGGATTACAAGCGTTGTCACATACGCTTCATACACACTACCGAACACACAAGGTGGGGTTTACCGGTACAATCACAACCCCTCAACACCCGTGATGGAGTTTAACGGTACAATTACAAGATCCTCACATGGCCTTTTAACCACCATTATGATCTTAGACATCTCGTTAGTGTACTTGGATGGAGTTTAAGGTACCATTACAACCCCTCAACATCCAAGGCGACTTTATTCACGGTGCACCCAATCCTATAGCCGGCTAACTATATCTGATTCAAGTACTTTAAAACCAACACATCACTTGCCAATATACATCATTTATCATCAACAACCCACTGTTTTAAAGCATTAATCAAAGCCATTAAACCATCATGCATCACTATGCATCAAAACCGCGTTTATCAATATCAAACCAAGGATCTCTTACCTTGAGAATCCTTCAACACATGGCTTTCACAACCAGCATTAATCATGCTAAAACATGCTTTCAAAACAGAATTTAAACATGCAAACTAAATACATTGCATCCAACCATCTCATGGTTCATCAAAGAGAGAGTATCTCCGAAAACTTACTCTTGAGCTTAGTTAAGTTGCTTAGACTTAAACTAAGCTCTCAAAACCTTCAAACATTGGTTTCAAAGCTGAAAACCAAACTTCACTCACCAATTCCGTTGCGCAAGCTTGCCGAAACGCCGTTCAAGCCTCCGGATCAACACCACAAGGATCCGAAGATGTCTCCCATGTTTTAAACACATCAAAGCAGAGGATTACTGCATCATCATGCATTAAAATCTTCAGCCATTACACCTAAACTCGCTGCTCTCACAAAAACTACCATTTCGGCTACCAAACACAACCGAAATCACTTCCAAACTCTTCCACAACAATACCCAGCCAAGATCCATCACTTCTAAACATTCTTAAACATCAATTAACAACCAAAAAGAGCCTAAACTCGTCCTTATACCTCCAGCTATAACAGAACACCAAGGTCACCCCAAAAACCACCATTTTCACAAGTAAAAACTTAGGAAAATCAACCTATTCGGGATTGCATTGATAAAAACTCATTTACACATCATTAACCACCCAAAATACATTCAATAATCATCTCAAAACAGATTCCAAACAATCACAACGAAATTCCTCAAGACTTCCTCCAAATCTTGAGTTTTAAGCCAAAATCAATTTCATAACATTAAAACCTTTTATAAAACTTAAATTAAGGATTGAGAACTTGGGAATTTCAGTAAAGAACTGAGTATTTAGAGGAGAAGAACATCCTTACCTCTAAATGTAGATTTCTCCTTGATTAGAGACAATTTTCTTGAAAATCCAATGAGCAAATCAAAAGGATTTGATGTAGAAAGGATTAGGAATTAATTGTTGATTGAATCCTCATCAATTGAATTGAAAACCAATGGAAAAGATGCTGGAGAAAAGTGTTTGGATGATGAAATTTTGAAAGAAAATGAGATGAGAAAATTTTAAGAAAAGTTAGTTATGAAATCTAAAAATTGGTTTCCTCTTTTTCATTTAATTAATTAGACATTAATTAAATCATTTAAATCTAAGAAAAATCTGGAGAAATCATTCTTGGGTAAATTAGCTACTTAAAGATTCAAAGTTTCAATCCTTACAAAACAGTCACCACTGAACTTTTCAAAAATTACATTTTAGTCACTATTCCGAAATGTCACACTTCCAAACCTTATTTTGTAAAATTGATCTCACCACTCTCTTATATATATTAAAAGAGGATTTTTAGATATTTTTCCATATTTTTAAAGCATCCCAAACTAGGCTTTCCCTAAAACGTCCTTTTATATTCGAACCAAAAATCAGACCGGTCCAGTTCAGACCCTAAACTTCCAAGCCCAAAATTGGGGTGTTACAACTCTCCCACCCCTTAAGAAATTTTGTCCTCGAAATTTACCTGGAGGAAAGAGGTACGGAAACTGCTTCTTCATGTCATCATTTCTTTCCCACGTGGCTTCCTCAACACCACGATGCTTTCACAACACCTTTACCAAATCAACGGTCTTGCCTCGAAGAACCTTACTGTCCGAATCCAGAATTTCAACCGCCTCCTCATTATAGGTTAAGTCTGGATTCAACTCCACTTCCTCCACAGGCATAACATGCGAAGGATCCGATCTATACCTTCGAAGCATAGAGACATGAAACACATAAGGGATCTTTTCCAACTCTTGCGGTAACCTCAACTTGTACGCAACATGACCCACACGTTCAATCACCTCGTATGGTCCAATGTACCTAGGGTTCAACTTACCCTTTCGACCAAACCTCGTCACCTTCTTCCAAGGCGAAACTTTCAAAAACACACGGTCACCTACCGCATACTCAATCTCCTTACTCTTCAAATCCGTGTAAGACTTCTGTCGATCAGAAGCTGCCTTCAATCGCTCACAAATGAGATTCACCTTCTCAGTGGTTCCTTTCAACAAAGCTGGCATTGAAACAAACTTCTGACCTGTTTCAGCCCAACAAAGAGGAGTTCTGCACTTCCTCCCGTACAAGGCTTCATAAGGTGCCATTTGAATACTTGCCTGGTAGCTATTGTTATAAGCAAACTCTACCAAAGGCAAATGCTTCTCCCAAGAACCTTGAAATTCGATCACACAGCACCTGAATAACACGCTCAGACTGCCCATTCGACTGTGGATGATAAGAAGTACTGAAATTCAGCCGTGTACCCAAAGCCTGATGTAAACACTCCCAGAAACGTGATGTAAACCTCGGATCTCTATCCGACACGATCGACTTTGGCACACCATGCAGCCGCACAATCTCAGCAATGTACAACTCTGCAAGCTTGTCCAAAGTGTACGTAGTATGCACAGGTAAGAAATGCGCACACTTTGTAAGGCGATCCACAATCACGCACACCGAATTCTTCTTCGATGGCGACAAAGGCAAACCAGACACAAAGTCCATGGTAATCCTTTCCCACTTCCACTCAGGAATCCTCAACGGTTGCAACAACCCAGAAGGAAACTGATGCTCAGCTTTAACTCGCTGACAAACCATGCACTTGCTCACATACTCAGCCACATCTTTCTTTAAACCCACCCAATAGTACTCAACACGAAGATCACGATACATCTTAGTACTACCAGGGTGCATAGTAAAACAACTACTATGAGCTTCAGTCAGAATAGCACGCCTCAACTCAACATCATTGGGCACTACCATCCGACTCCCAAAACATAAAACTCCATCATCATTAAAACAGAAATCTGATGGCCTATCCTCAGCAATATCCTGAACATGTGGCACCAAGGAATCATCCAACAGCTGCTTATCCTTAATCAACTGAACCAAGGATGGTTTCACTTGCAATTCAGCCACAAGACCTCCATCACGCGAAATGCTCAAACTGACAAACATAGCCCTCAACTCCACTGCTACCTTCCTACTCAAGCCATCCGCTACAACATTAGCTTTTCCCGGATGGTACTCGATCGTCAGATCATAATCTTTAAGCAACTCCACCCAACGTCGTTGCCTAAGATTCAACTCTTTCTGTGACATCAGATACTTCAAACTTTTGTGATCCGTGTACACAGTACACTTTTCACCATACATGTAATGTCTCCAAATTTTCAAAGCAAAGACCACCGTTGCTAATTCTATATCATGCGTAGGATAATTGCGCTCATGCACCTCCAACTGGCGCGATGCATAAGCCACCACCTTACCCTCTTGCATCAACACACACCCCAAACAAACATAGGATGCGTCACTGTACACCACAAACTCTTTCCCTGATTCAGGTTGAACCAAGATAGGAGCTTGCGTCAAAGTTGCCTTAAGCATCTCAAAGGCCTGTTGTCTCGCTTCTGTCCACTCATACTTGACATCCTTCTGCAACAACTTCGTCAAAGGTGCAGCAATCTTTGAAAATCCTTCCACGAACCTCCGGTAGTATCCCGCTAAACAAAGGAAACTACGGACTTCATGAACAGACTCAGGAGGCTTCCAATTCATCACTGCCTCGATCTTTTGAGGATCAACACGAATCCCCTCAGCTGAAACCACATGACCAAGGAACACAACTTCCCTAAGCCAAAATTCACACTTGCTTAGCTTAGCATAAAGCTGTTTCTCCAACAAAGCCTGCAACACAATCCTCAAATGCCCCTCATGCTCCTCCTCAGTACGAGAGTACACAAAGATATCATCAATGAACACCACAACAAACTTGTCCAAGTATTCATGGAACACTCTATTCATCATGTCCATAAAAGCTACATGAGCATTCGTCAAACCAAACGGTATCACAAGGAACTCATAATGCCCATACCTCGTTCTGAAGGCCGTTTTTGGCACATCCGCATCCTTCACCTTCAACTGGTAATACCCTGACCTTAAATCAATTTTAGAGAACACAGCCGCTCCCCGAAATTGATCAAAAAGATCATCAATCCTCGGCAATGGATACCGATTCTTGATAGTCAACTTGTTCAGCTGACGGTAATCGATGCACATTCTCATAGTGCCATCTTTTTTCTTCACAAACAAAACCGGTGCACCCCAAGGTGATACACCCGGCCGAATGAAACCACGATCAAGCAACTCCTGAAGTTGTGTCTTCAGCTCCTTCACCTCCTTAGGTGCCATTTGATAAGGAGTAATGGACACCGGAGTTGTATTCTCATACATCTCAATTCCAAACTCCACCTCTCGGTTAGGAGGCAATCCAAACAACTCCTCCGGAAACACACCAGGGAACTCCCGCACAATCCTGATATCTTGCACTCGCAACTCCTTAGAGCTAGGATTCATCACAAAGGCTAGGTAGGCTTCACAACCTTGCCTCAGCATCCGGCTCGCCTCCAAGGAAGACACCACATTGGCAAGAAACTTCACATTCTCACCAACCACCACTACCTCATAATCATCCGCAAGCTTCAACGAAACTCGCTTGTTCTCAAAATCCACCACAGCTCGATGTTCAACAAGCCAATCCATACCAAGGATTATATCAAAACCATAGAAAGGCAATTCCATGAGATCAACATGAAAAACATGATCTTGCACAACCAAAGGACATCTTCTATACAATTTCCATGTCACAACGGTCTCACCAAAGGAACTAGTTACACGCATACCAACATCCAAAGACTCAACAGGTAAACCAAGAAATTGAGCATGTTCACGCAATATGTTTGAGTGTGTAGATCCAGAATCAATCAAGGAAAGTAATGACAAGGATTGCAAAGTAAAGGTACCTGCGATCACATCTGTGTCATTTCTCCCCTCTCGCTGCGCATACACTCGAGCCTAGCCACCACCCTCAGGTTGAACATCCACCACATGAGCCACATTCCTCCCACCATCCTCTCTGCGCTGAAAGTTACCACGGCCGCGCCCACAACCTCTCTGTGGTGCAACAACTCCAGGAGCACGTCCTTGACAACCACCGGCCAATAAAGGACACTCCCTTCTCATGTGGTCTACCGAACCACAATTCCAGCACGAATTACCAGTCACAACAACAAGAGCCTGTACCTCCCTCGCTGCTCGAGGACAATCACGCCTCAAATGGCCACGCGATCCACACGCCCAGCATGTGTTCTGATCAGCTCTCGCCCTGTCTCCCTGAACAGGCGCACCATGCCCTCCACCACCACGCCTAGCAGAAGACTGATACCTCCTATCTCGTCCTCTCTTGTTCCGTCCACCACCGGAACTATACTCAGCAGCTCGCTTGCCCAAGCCAGAACCAGCACTCCTGGAAGACAAACCCATTGTCTGCTCAATATCCTTCGCCCTACTAACCAGCACATCAAAATCCGTGTACTCAGTAGCAAGCATAAAGGTCTTTACGTCCGTCACTAAACCATATCGGAAACGTTCACACCTCTCCCGCTCATCAGGGATAAGCTCAGGTGCGTGCTGACTGAGACGGACAAACTGGATCTCATACTCAGCCACCGTCATGCTTCCTTGCACCAAAGACATGAATTCTCTTTTCTTTTCATCCAGGTATCGCACACCTAGATACTTCCTCTTTAACGCGTTCAGAAAGAACATCCAAGTCACATCAACTTCCTCCATTCCGGAGACAGTGGTCGTCCACCATGTATACGCATCATCATGTAACAGCGATACCACACATCCTAACTTCTGCACATCATTGCAGTTCATTTGTCCCAGTATCCTCTTGGTACTTTCCAACCAAGATTCGGAACCTTCAGCAGACAAACCTCTGAACTCAGTCCCATCCAGACTGCACAAACATTCCAAAGGTAGTCTAGCATTAGCATCTCCCTGATGCCCAACTCCATAAGCTCCAGCTACTGCTGCCTGAAAGGCTCCAACAATAGCTTGTATCAAAACTGTCATGTCAGGAGCAGCTTGCCCCTGCCCAGCTTCAGGTCCAGCGACCCCAGCACCAGCACCAACACCAGCGTTCTCACCCCCAGCACCATCACCGCCAGGTGGTCTGCCACCAGGAGGAGGAGGAGGTAAATCCACAACATTTTCGACATTCTCCTCATTCTCGTTCTGAGCCATAGCTCGCGTATTAATCCTTGTCTCTCTACGAGGTCCCATTCACTAAAACAATGCACTAACACAAATGCAATAAACATAATCAGGCTCAGCAAGGTAAGAAATCCAAGTACTCAAGCTCATTTTTCAAAAAAAATTCCTTTCATTAGTTTTGATATGGCAATGGGTTCCTCTAACATGCTTCAACATAGCATAACATCACAATTGCAACATACTTTACAATTCATACATCATACTTTCATTTAAAAGGCGTATCATGCAATCACACATACTTCACCAACATAACCATTCCCATTTACACGAGAACTCAGCTCTGATACCACCTAATGTAACCCCCTTAGCCCGGCCTAGACGGTTGACCAGAACTACGAAGATTACACTGGGAAAACAAAAGTCAACCTGAAAGTCAACTTTGATTAACAACCCTTTTTTTTCTTTTTAATCTTGTCTAGATGCATATTAATCCTAAGCGTAGCCTTGAGAAGAGCATACTTGAAAAGCACAGCGATCAAAAAACGTTAAGGGACTCAATTGCACAAATTACAACTATCAGGGACCAAAAAGTAAATTCTGCAAATTAAGAGGACTTAACTGATTTTGAAGTTACCATTATGAAATTAGTCATATTACATGCTTCTCTGTCAAATTTCACCTCAAGCGGACATCTCAAACTTAAGAAATTGCATATACAAAAATCAGGACTAAAACGTAAAGCTTGCAAACCTTAAACCATTCAAATCAGTGCCCAACGGTCACCTATTTCGGAACGGGGGTTGACCGTTTCGAAACGGGGGTTCGTTTCGAGACCTGTATCAAAACAGGGCTTGGCAGTGGCCAATTCGTTTCGGAACGACCTCTACCCGTTTCGATACACGAAGGCCATTACAGGCCCCCGTTTCGAAACGTTAGTGCCCGTTCCGATACGGACTGCCCAGAAAGTACAGATTTTGCTGGTTTAACATACAATTAACCACTCAAACACATCCCTATGACCTCCTAATCATGCCCACAAGTCATCATACATACATTGTACATATTTGCAGCATCAAAACACATTCATGACAACAATTAGGCAAAACCACAAGTCTATAGGCATGCATCCTAATACTCAAAACCAACCAATCATCAAATCACCAAAACAAGCATCATAAAGGCCATTTACAAGTCCAAAACATCAAGGCATCATGCCACACTTAGGGAGTCCAAAACATCTCCCAAAAACACAACCTAGGTTCCCATTGCCAAATACCAAAAACTAATAATGTTGTAAAAATAGTCACCATACATGAGCTTAGCTTTCCCTTGGATTCTTAGCCTCCTTGCTGCCCTCAAAACACTTCAATTCTCTGCATTATTGGTTCAAGAAAGAGAGCGTAAGCACAATTGCTTAGTGAGGCATGCTCTAAAGAAACAACACAATAATGCATATTAAAAACACCTTTCCAAAGGCCTTTAAAACTCATAAACAACATTTCTCATGCAACAATGCATACACAACAAGCACCTCATGCTTCATAAACATCAACATGTCATATTGGCTTCCAAGTGATACCATAACCATTTTTCAACACAAAACACAATCGGATACACGGATTACAAGCGTTGTCCCATACGCTTCATACACACTACCAAACACACAAGGTGGAGTTTACCGGTACAATCACAACCCCTCAACACCCGTGATGGAGTTTAACTGTACAATTACAACCCCTCCACATCACTCATCGGTAGTTGTATAACATCACTAACGAGAACACGGGACACACAACACAAGATCCTCACATGGCCTTTTAACCACCATTATGATCTTAGACATCTCGTTAGTGTACTTGGATTGAGTTTACGGTACCATTACAATCCCTCAACATCCAAGGCGACTTTATTCACGGTGCACCCAATCTTATAGCCGGCTAACTATATCCGATTCAAGTACTTTAAAACCAACACATCACTTGCCAATATACATCATTTATCATCAACAATCCACTATTTTAAAGCATTAATCAAAGCCATTAAACCATCATGCATCACTATGCATCAAAACCACGTTTATCAATATCAAACCAAGGATCTCTTACCTTGAGCATCCTTCAACACATGGCTTTCACAACCAGCATTAATCATGCTAAAACATGCTTTCAAAACAGAATTTAAACATGCAAACTAAATACATTGCATCCAACCATCTCATGGTTCATCAAAGAGAGAGTATCTCCGAAAACTTACTCTTGAGCTTAGTTCAGTTTCTTAGACTTAAACTATGCTCCCAAAACCTTCAAACATTGGTTTCAAAGCTGAAAACCAAACTTCACTCACCAATTCCGTTTCGCAAGCTTGCCGAAACGCCGTTCAAGCCTCCGGATCAACACCACAAGGATCCGAAGATGTCTCCCCTATTTTAAACACATCAAAGCATAGGATTAATGCATCATCATGCATTAAAATCATCAGCCATTACACCTAAACTCGCTGCTCTCACCAAAACTAACATTTCGGCCAGCAAACACAACCGAAATCACTTCCAAACTCTTCCGCAACAATTCCCAGCCAAGATCCATCACTTCTAAACATTCTTAAACATCAATTAACAACCAAAAAGAGCCTAAACTCGTCCTTATACCTCCAGCTATAACAGAACACCAAGGTCACCCCAAAAACCACCATTTTCACATGTAAAAACTTAGGAAAATCAACCTATTCGGGATTGCATTGATAAAAACTCATTTACACATCATTAACCACCCAAAATACATTCAATAATCATCTCAAAACAGAGCCCAAACAATCACAACGAAATTCCTCAAGATTTCCTCCAAATCTTGAGTTTTAAGCCAAAATCAATTTCATAACATTAAAACCTTTTATAAAACTTAAATTAAGGATTGAGAACTTGGGAATTTCAATAAAGAACTGAGTATTTAGAGGAGAAGAACATCCTTATCTCTAAATGTAGATTTCTCCTTGATTAGATACAATTTTCTTGAAAATCCAATGAGCAAATCAAAAGGATTTGATGTAGAAAGGATTAGCAATTAATTGTTGATTGAATCCTCATCAATTGAATTGAAAACCAATGGAAAAGATGCTGGAGAAAAGTGTTTGGATGAGGAAATTTTGAAAGAAAATGAGATGAGAAAATTTTAAGAAGAGTTAGTTATGAAAATCTAAAAATTGGTTTCCTCTTTTTCATTTAATTAATTAGACATTAATTAAATCATTTAAATCTAAGAAAAATCTGGAAAAATTATTCTTGGGTAAATTAGCTCCTTAAAGATTCAAAGTTTCAATCCTTACAAAATAGTCACCACTGAACTTTTCAAAAATTACATTTTAGTCACTATTCTGAAATGTCACACTTCTAAACCTTATTTTGTAAAATTGATTTCACCGCTCTCTTATATATATTAAAAGAGGATTTTTAGATATTTTTCCATATTTTTAAAGCATCCCGAACTAGGCTTTCCCTGAAACGTACTTTTATATTCGAACCAAAAATCAGACCGGTCCGGTTCAGACCCTAAACTTCAAAGCCCAAAATTGGGGTGTTACAGTGCTAGAAGTTCTCTTATAGATCATTCTTTAGGTATCTGAGTAGCAATAATAGGTGCTGGCGGTATAGCTGCAGGTATTGCCGACATCTCTTGGTTATTAGCATTGTTTATGGCATTGTCTAGCTCACCATTGTCGTCATGAGCCTTTTCTCGACGTTCTCTTCTTAATTTGCGCAGGTTTGGATCATGTTGTAACTCTTCTTTCGTAGTGCTGCTTCTATACATATACCAAACGAAATAAATTAAATAAAAGAAAATAAAATAAGTAAAAATCAAAACAATTAATCTCGTTGCAATCCCCGGCAATGACGCCAAAAACTTGTTGACGTAATATTGCATGGAAAAAGATTAAGTATTCAGTGTAAATATGCAAGTAAAATAATGCCAAGAATACGTGTTTTACGTGCAAGTATACATGGTCCACATAGATTGCCTAGGAATTAATTGCCACGATTATTACTTGTAAACTAGAAGATAAAACATGATTCTAATAGATTGATGCAATGAATAAAGTAAGAGACTAGAAATAAAATAAGTTAAAGTAAATTATAGACTACGGTGATGAATTGATAATAGTCTGGCAAACAATGGGTGTAAGAATGATAACAAAATTTTGGCAAAGAATGTCTGATTTTCATGCTAGCAATGTCGGCTAGTAATATTATCCTGCCTTGGAATTGATTGTTGAGTAGAGTCAAAGTCGGCATTGCCTCTCTCGATGGAAATTCCCGAAATTAACCATGAAAAAAACTTCTATATCTCTATGGTGATGTTTTCATAAATCAATTTGAGGAGCATCTCGATGCATCTCGCCTTAGAATCCAACAATTGATCGTTGCCACTCAAGTCTGTTAAGATATTGAGGTGCAATATGCCAACAATGTCAGCTCTCGCTTGGCAAAGTATTTAAAAAATAGTAATGACAACTCTCACTTGGCAAGACAGTTAGAAAATTGTAAAGCATGCCAGATAAACGAAAAATGCCAAGGCGATTGAATTATTAACAACTAAAAATAAAACGCATCAAAGATAGGTTTGAAAACATTTTTAACACAAGAAAGAAATACAAAAGATCAACAAGAATTAAAGCAAGGAAAGAGATCTCTCGATGTAGCACATCAATGGATTCCCGATGTCTCATGGAATCTTCAAGCCTTTGATCTTGTTGTCTTCGATTCCTCCTTCTCCATTGTTGCATGCCAATTCTCAAGTTCAAGCCTTCATCTTTTTCATCGTCTTTTTCTTCTTCTTCAATTCGTTGTCCAGTGATGATCGATCTACTCTTTAAATAGGCTTGCGTAGAAGCTATAGGATAAGCCTTTGCATTTAAAATTTTAATGTGCAAGGGATAAGGCTTGCGATCACCTTATCCTTTGTTTGGGGTGCAAGGCTGATCAAGTGATAAGCTGATACAGTGATAAGTTGATAAGGCTAGGGCTGGCGTCATCATGTCGATGTTGCCTTGGCATCCAAGCTTGGAATGTTTTTGCCAACATAACTTGGCATCACCTTATCCGCTATTTTTTGGAGATTGATCCAATTGTGATCTTTTAGGAGCATGTTCTTATCCTATTTTCTCGGGCTTCAACAGCCTCTTACGTGACATCAAGTTCATTTCTCTGCCAACAGGTGCTTGACATTGTCTTATCCTTCTGTGCCAACAACACTTGGCGTTCTCCTTGGCAATCCTAACTCTGTTGATGTTCTGTGCCAAATATTATGCCAAACATGCAACATTGCCGACAAAACAACCTTTCATACTGACATAGACAGAATCCCTCACTCCATATGTAAATGCATGATCTAAACATCCTAATGCAACTAAATGTACCTAAAAACAAGCAAAAACATTGTAAGATTGGCATTAAAAACTGTACTTTTGGAGAGGTAACATCGCACATCAATAATATCATATCGAGACTCTCGTTTCACATCTAGATTTTATAAAATTCTTACAAAAAGGCTTTAGGAACTAAGATCAATCTTAATACGGTGTTTCAACCTAATCCGATGGTCAATCAGAAAGAGTAATTCAGATCTTAGAATATATGTGTTGTGCTTGTGTGATTGACTTCAGACAGAATTGGGAGAAATCCTTACCGTTAACTGAGTTTTCTTACAACAACAAGTTATCAAGCATCCATTCAAATGGCTCCATTTGAGGCACTATAAGGAAGAAAGTGTAGAACTCCCCCATGTTGGTCCGAATTGGAAGAGATCAATGCTTTGGGACCTAAATTTCTTAGAGAAACTGAGGAACAATTATACATCATGTATAATAGATTGAGAAAGGCTTTTGACAAACAAAAATCTTATGCTCATCTTAAAAGGAAAGATATTCATCATGCATTAGGAGATCAGGTATTTCTGAAGGTCTCTCCTTGGAAGAAGGTAATCAGATTTGGAAAGAAATGAAAGCTTAGCATCGTTTCATTGGATCCTTTGAGATTTTTGAGAAAATTGGTCATGTGGCATATCGTTTAGCACTTCCTAGTGAGATCAACAAGATTCATAATGTATTTCATGATTCCATGCTTCGTAAATGTAAATCAAATCCCTCCCATGTATAGGAACCTGAAAAAGTAGAACTTAAACTTAGATATAACTTATGAAGAAGAACCAATCCAAATCCTTGATAGTGGAACTAAAAGACTTCGTAACAAGTTTGTCCCTCTTGTGAAGGTGCTTTAGAAGAACCACAAATCTGAGGAGGCTATTTGGAAACCTGAGGCACCTATGAAGGATCAAAATCCCCATCTTTTCACCTTAGGTAAATTCGAGGACAAATTTATTTTAAGGGGAGGGGAATTGTAATACCCTAAATACCGGTTTGGGTGTACGCTAATGTTTCATATGGTAGTATCACTTGATTGACACATATGTGTATAGGTATAAGGCTAGATTTTGATTGCACGAATAACATAGCAGAATATGAAGCATGTGTCAAAAGGATTCGAGCTGCTGTTGAGCGTAAAATTAAATTGTTAAAAGTATACAGGGATTTTATGCTCGTGATTTATCAACTCCGAGGAGAATAAGGGACCAAAGATTCCAAGTTGATGGATGATCGGAATCTCGTTATGGATTTAATCAAAGAGTTCTATGAGATTACATTCCATTATCTCCCACGAGAGGATAATTAGATGGCAAACGCCTTGGCTACTCTTTCATCGTTAATTAAAGTCAACAAGCAATCCGATTTGAGGCTTATACGAATGAGTATATACATGTATCCGGCCTATGGTATAGCATTGAGAAAGACGAAAATAGTTGGTATCATGACAGTTTACAGTACATAAAAAGTCACGAGTACCCAGAGCATGCTACTGAAAATGAAAAAAGGACACTACAAGGCTAGAAAGCTAGTATGTCATAGACGAGAGATCTTGTAAAAAAGAAGAAATGATCAAGTGCTATTACGATGTGTGGATGCCTTCGAAGCCAAAAAGATTCTCCAAAAGGTCCATGATGGTGTATGCTGAACACACACAAATGGTTTTAAAATGGCGAAACAGATTATGAGATTTGGGTATTATTGGTCCACAATGGAAGGAGACTGCATCAACTACGCCAAGAAATGCCGTGAGGGGCCATTTGGTTCGTAGAAAAGATCATTACCTGAGGGAATAATCTTTTCCGGAATCACATACCCACGTTTGGTTGGAAAACATTCCCTTCAAGGGTTAATATTGCATTCCCAACAGTAACGCTTTTTCCATTAAATTGTGGGAATGATATTCCCTTGAATTTCTTAGGTATTTGTTAATTCCCTCTTATTTGGACCATATTGCCCCTAAGTTGATGAATTTTCTTCATATAGATCCTTAATATTCAATTTAATTAGATGATTAAATATGTGTGGTGCAAATTAATTAAATATTTTTTCAATACTAATTTAATATGCAAATGGTGTCGCACATATTTAAATATTATTTTAATATTTGATTTATTTTTATTAATATTATATTTATGATGTTTATACATTATATGTTGGGATATCATATTGCTTGAAAATTAATAAGTTAAGAGTTGATATTTTTCATTTTATTATTCGATTTATAAGATGTTTATCATCTTATAAAACATGTTAGTAGGTTAAACTTATGATATAAACTCTTATCGGTATTATACAACTTTTAGATTTATTTATTATTTACTTCAATTTACTTGACATGTCATAAGTAATAAAAAAGTTAAATATGTGAGCATATTAAACGTTTATCATTTAAAAATTCACAAAAATATTTTAATAGTGGATAAAAAGGGTAAGTAAATATAAAATAGTTTTTTAATAATCTAAAGGTGATTACAACGTAGTATATGTTCGTACATATTCTTATCTCTTTGAACACCTTATAGACAAAGTGATTGAACCCGGGTTTTCCCGGATGAACATCATCCATTTTTTTACTAAGCCCATTTGTTGGGTTCTTTTAAAGAATAGTTTATATAATAATTATATAAATTTTGTAAATTTTAGATAGTGTAACAAAAATAATTCTCGTACTTTTTGTGCATATATTTTAATTTAATATTGAAAGTTTAACATGTTAAAAAGAAACTATAACACATGGATAATTCAGTAAATTTTATTTTTAGATAACCTTGTATACCTCCAACCAAACACAATAATCTTACATTCCAACCAAATAAACCAAACAAGTTAATGTGACATTCCCAGTAATATATGAGGTAATGTTACATTCCGGAAATCTTATTCCCAAAGGTAATCTTACATTTCGTGAACAAAATGCACCCTAAATGTCAAATTTATGCAGATAAAATTCATGTTCCTCCATCACCGCTACATGTCATGAACTCCCCATGGCCAATTTCTACGTGGGGCATGGATGTCATCGGGCCTATATCACCGAAAGCTTCCAATGGGCACTGGTTTATCTTTGTGGTTATTGATTACTTCACCACATGGGTAGAAACAACCTACTATGCTAATGTCACCAAATCATCAGTTAGCATATTCTTGAAGAAAGAAATCATATGTCGATATATGTTTCCGGAGAGTGTAACGCCCCGAACTTGGGCCTAGATGTTTTAGACGGTGAATCGGGCCGGTCGGGAACGGTTCCAACCCTTAGGTTGGTTTAGGGAACACCTAGTTTGGGATGTGTTAAAAATATGGAAAATATCTAAAAATCCGTATTTATTATATAAATAATTATGGTGAAAACAATTTTACAAAATGTGATTTGGAAATATTACATTTTGGTATAGTGACCAAAATGCAGTCTTTGCAAAAGTTGACTAGTGACTATTTTGTAAAGGATTGAAACTTAGAATTTTTAAGGAGCTAATTTTACCAAATGTTTTTATCAGATTTCTCTTTAATTTGGGAGCTTTTAATAATGATTTAATTAAAGAAATAAAATGGAATTAAAAAGGAAATCAAAGTTGACTTTTTCATAACTACTTTCACGATAGTTTTTTCTTTTCATTTTCTCTCAACTTCCAATCAGCCAAACACTTTTCTCTCATCAATTTTCATTATGTTTGCTGAGATTTTAACTTCCAAAAGATTTCCTATCTTTGTTTCAACAAATCCTTTTGATTTTTGCTTTGGATTTTAAGAAAACTTGCCCAAATTAAAGAGAGATCAACCATTAGAGGTAAGCTTCTTCGTCTCCTCTAATTATCAGTTCTTTACTGAAATTGTAACCCCCGTAGCCCGGCCTAGACGGTTGACCCGAACTACGAATATTACACGGGGAAAACCAAAGTCAACCCGAAAGTCAACCTTGATTAACGACCCTTTTTTTTTCTTTTTAAACTTGCCTAGATGCACATTTAACCTAGGCATACTCTTGAGATAAGCATACTCAAAAATCACAGCAATCGGAAAACGATAAGGGACCCAATTGCACAAAATACGAAATTAGGGACCAAATTGTAAATTCTGAAAATTAAGAGGACTTTACCAATTTTTAAGTTACCATTATGAAATTAGTCATGTTTCATGCCTCTCTGCAAAATTTCATCTCAAACGGACATCTCAAACTCAAGAAATTGCACAAACAAGAAACGGGACTAAAACGTAAAGCTTGCAAACCATCAGGTGTTCAGAAACGGGTCTAGGCCGTTCAGGAACACCCCTTGGCAGTAGCCAAAGTGTTCAGAAACGGGCTAGGCCGTTCAGGAACACCCTAGCCAAAACAAGGGCCTGTTTCGAAACAGGCAAGGGTGTTTCGAAACACCCTGCCCAGAAACAGCAGTTTGGCCTGTTTTAACACCTTTAAACCCAATCAAACATGCTCCAAACCATTCCACAATAAATCAACAACATGCCAAACATCAAACCTACCAATTTGCATCAAAATCTAGATACAAAACCACCCCTAGATGCACCAACTCATTCAACACATCCAAGACTCAATCATGCTTTTCAAACAAGAAGCATAGCATAACAACTTAAGCATAAGAAGATTCAAACGTTGCAAGCTTACACCACATAGTTCAAAATCATAAACCAAACTTGTCCAACATACAAATCCTCTCTAAACAACAATATAAGAGATTCTTCCCCCATTGCCTTTATTATCTATAGCTATTAACCGAGACATACATCTCAAGTGGAGTTCCCCCTTGAATCCCTTGCTTCTCGCTGCTCCAACTTCAAATGTCTGCATTGATGGACAAAAAGGAGCGTAAGCACATAATGCTTAGTGAGGAATGCCCAAAACCAAAACACCATCAATGCAGCGAGTCATAAAACCACTTTTAAAAGCAAACTCGATTCAATAAACCAAAGCAAGTTTGAAAACCCTTTTCAACAACATGCATAACATCATGCATTGCTCAAACATGAAAAAACAAACCCTTAGCTTAGAAGAGCTAAGAAAACCCTTTCAAAGCACAACTTACAAAATCAACAATTTAACCATTCCAAGCATAAACATCACATGCAAGGTTAAATTCAAAACTTTGGAAAACACTTCCACTTCACATCATACCTTGCTCATATTTGAATATCATTTTAAAGCAAGAAACCCTTAAAACCACTTACTCATTCAATTTACCATATGCATTAAACAAATGCAACATATGAACCACATCACCAACCTTTGCATCACATGCCTTAAAAACAAGTCTTCACAAGACTTCAATGCACTAAAGAGATTTCATGCACACATGCACCATTCTCAATAGATAACCAACACTTGTTCAAACTAACAAGTAAGCATGCATTCATAATACATTATACATGTCTCATGCAACCATGCATCATTTCAAGCATCTCATGCTTCATTATATTCAAGAACATATATTGGCTTCCAAGTGATAAACCAAATCCACTTTTCAACTCAACATCCAATCGGATACGCGGATCACAAGCGTTGTCCCCTATGCTTCATACACCCTACCAATCCAAGGTCCCCAAATGGACTTTTAAACACCATTTGACCTTACCATTCACAAGGTTCCCATGTATGGACTTTTAAACACCATACAACCTTAACTTTCACAAGGTTCCCATGTATGGACTTTTAAACACCATACAACCTTAACTTTCACAAGGTTCCCATGTATGGACTTTTAACCACCATACAACCTTAACATGCACAAGGTTCCCATATATGGACTTTTAAACACCATATAACCTTAGCATCACCGATTGGTAGTTGTATAACATCACTAACGAGATCCGGGACACCCTATACAAGATCCACACATGGACTTCACACCACCATTGTGATCTTAACAAGCACAAGGTCCACCAATGGAATTTTAACCACCATTATTACCTTTGCTTACCCAAGGTCCTCGAATGGGATTCCAATCACCATTATAACCTTAACCATCTCGTTAGGATACTTGGATGGAGTTTACCGGTTCACACTTAACCACTCCACATCCAAGGCGACTTTATTCACGGTGCACCCAATCCTATAGCCGGCTAACTATATCCGATCAAAGAACCAAGAACCACTTTCATCACTTGCCAATATAACCATCTTACCACATAAATCCATTGATTTACAAGCATAAACATAATGCAAAAACCATCATTTACCATCATCAATCCACTGTTTTTGAAGCATTAAACAAAACCATTAAACAACATGCAACACCATGCATCAATTCCACAATTTCAATGTACAAAACCAAGGATCTCTTACCTTGAGCATCCTTCTCTCACGGCTTTCAAAACCAGCATAAAACCATGCTAAAATATGCTTTCAAAACAGAATTTAAGATATGCAAACCACATGCATTGCATCCAACAATCACAAATACTTTAAAAGCCAATTCACAACACAAACCAAAAGAGAAATCCATTTACTTACTCTTGAGCTTAGCAAAGTTGTTTAGACTTAAACTAAGCTCCCAAAACCATCAAACCTCGGTTTAAAAGCTGAAAACCCAACTTCACTCACCGATACACAAAACTAGGCTAGCCAACAAGCCTTCCAAGCAACCGAAACCTTCCACACCACCTCTAATGCTCACGGATCTTCCTCCCCTGTTTCAAGCACATAACATCAGAGGATTAATGCATCATAATGCACTAAAAACACCAGCAACACAACTAAACTCGCTGCTCATCACAAATCCAACATTTCGGCTACCAAACACAACCGAAATCACCACCAAACACTTCCGAAACTTAACCCAGCCAAGATCCATCACTTCTAACCATTTTTAATCATCAATTAACATCCAAAATGATCACAAACACATCCTTATACCTCCAGCTATAACAGATCACCAAGATCACTCCAAAAACAACCAAAAAACTCAAGCAAAACTTAGGAAATTCAACCTATTCGGGATTGCATTGATAAAACCTCAATTCCTTATCAATTTAACATTCATTTAACATCAATTTGACACCTCAAAACACAGCCCAATCAGATCATACGAAATTTCAACAAAATCAAGCAAATCTTGCATTTAAAAGCCAAGATCAAGAACAAATCAATAAATCCTTTTACAAAACACAAATTAAGGATTGAGAACTTGGGAATTTCAATAAAGAACCTAAAGTTCAGAGGAGAAGGACGTTCTTACCTCCAAACTTGAGTTTTCTCCCTTTTTGGAACCAAAATCTTGAAAATCCAAATAGCAAATGGTGAGGTTTTGTTGAAGAGATGATTAGAGATCAAAAGAGAATTGAAATGTGATATTTAGGGGACAAAATCAGAGGAAAAGCTTTGGAGAAAAATGTGTTTGGTTTGAGAGAAAAGATGAGAGAAAAAAGGAAAATGGAAAATGGAAAAGTTAGTTGGAAATGGCAAAATATCTTCCCTCCACTTTTCTTTTATTTAAAAACCTTTAATAAATCATTTAATATTTTAGAAAAATCTGGAGAAACTCCCATTGGGTAAATAGCTCCTTAAAGATTCAAAGTTTCAATCCTTTTTTAAAACAGTCACACAGTTTTCAAAAATTACATTTTGGTCACTAACCCAAAATGTCACTCTTCCAAACCTCATTTTGCAAAATTGATTTCACCTTTCTCTTATATATAATAAAAGAGAATTTTAGAACATTTTCCCATATTTTTAATGCAACCAGAACTAGGCTTTCCTAAAAATCACCTTTTATATTCGAACCGCAACCCGACCGGTCCGGTCCAAAACCCAAAACTTCTAAGCCCAAAACCGGGGCGTTACAACTCTCCCCCCCTTAGGAAATTTCGTCCCCGAAATTTCAACTGGCAAAAAGAGCACAACCAAACTTCTCAAGCAACACGCAAACAACACAAGAGACTTAACCACCACTGAACACTCTCTCCACAAACTCCACCCAAACTCAACACCACTACATACTGTTCACAAATTCCAGAACACTCAGATGTTAACCACATCTTAACCTTTCACACTTCCAGACTGCACATAGCCTCAACAACAACCTGAAGAACCTCAAACTTTTTACAACATATTCCACCTTAACACACAACTCCCAAAACTTGTTCACACAGTGACACCAACAAATTCAATCAGCCACTATGTAACACACAACCTTCACTGCTTCTAATACTCTTTGCAACCTCCCCGACCTATTTCAAAGATTTCTCAACAAGCAAAAATTCTTAAGCAACAACTGCTTACCCAAACTTCTCAACGCATTACTGTCCTTACTTCACATCCACCACAATCTTTACCATCGACTCACCAGAACTGCTCACTCATCGACAGATAATCATGTCACTAACCCCAACCTTGGCTTCGCCCACCATTCCACACACCACCAGCTGAACTCAAAAAGAAAATTCACTTACTCACAACCAACCAACCACTTCCCACAAGAACTCATTCAACCAACAATGGCCTTCCATCTTTCATTGCCTTTCCACCACAAGCTTTGACCACAACACTTGCCTTACTAGAACACCGCCCAACCTGAACATACATACCATCTTCTCAACTCCTCGAAGATTGCTACGAACTCTCACCCACATAAACAACCCTTCTATTACAACATCCATGCCAAGCTACCCCAGCACTTTAAAAACACAACCACTAACCTGCAACATCACTTAACACCAAGGGACTACCACTTCAACTAGCCATTCAAAACCACCTGATCGGTTCTGACTTCAACCAGCAATCTCCTCACCGCCACACCATTAAGCCCATTAAGCAGCAAACACTTTCCTTCTACCAACATGCTATACCGCACTCACTATTACTAACAGCTCGCTTAATACCCTCCACAACTTCTAACATTTCCTAGCACCAAAACAACCTCTAAAAACCCATCATCCAACCTAACTCTATCACAACACTAACAGACTCGATTAGTTATTAGCGAGTGTGAACGTTCGTATGCATGGTCACCAATATGCCCTACTAATGCCTAATGTACATGTATGCAAAACCTCTAATGTCATGCCACATGTATGCATGGACCAGCACATATAAAATATAGTATATAACAATGATTTTAACTGTGCATGAATGCCAGTTCACACCCTCCAATAACATCCTCAGAATCCGTCTAAGAACAACCCCTCCACCTCACTTCTAACTTGACCCATTCTATCATTCTAACAACTCATTATCCACAAGATACTCACTAAAGCCCTCTTCACACTAAGGATGTTCCCAAACAACAACATCAACTATCTCAACATGCTAACAACAAAACCATACTCACTACGCAAGAAAAACCAACAGATACCAAACTAGGATACTAGAGCAAAGGCTACTTAACAAGGTTACCTGAAAACACTTTACTGCCCCGAAGCTTCAACAGACGAGCTCTCTTCCTCGCAGAACCATCATTCTCCAGCCGCACCACTGTAGCATCAGCTAACATACTAATGTCACCACCATCTCCTTGCGGCAAAGCTCCCTGACTATTCCGGGCCAACTTCAAACAATTACGACTCATATGTCCAACAGACCCACATTTCCAACAGATTTCATTTCCCAAACTCCTCACAACTTTCTGCTCTTCCTGCCACCTTCGAACTTTGCCTCGGCCGTGCCCACGACCATTCAGAGACCCTTTTGCTACCACTGAAGTTGACTTCACCCCAAGAGAACAATTTTGCTTCACATGCTCTTTAGAACCACAGTTCCAACAAGCACCCGCGCCCCAACAACCTCCAACATGGCGCCTTCCACAACGGTCGCACACTGGTAGCTGAGCCTCCACTCCTTGATCAAGCAGCACTTGCCCCAGATCCGCTCTACCTTCAACTTGCTTAACCCTTGGGAATTTTTCCCCAAGATACCTTTCATAAAAGGCAGACACAAAGAAATCCCAATCAATATCGTGGATGTGCGATGCCACCGCCACAGATGTCCACCAGGCACATGCATCCTCCAACATCAAAGAGACAACACTTCCCAGCTTACAGGCATAATCACAGCCTTCCTGATCCAAAATCAGAATCACACTGGCCAACCAGGCCTCAAACGTCTCCGGTGTTGAACCATGATACTCCACAGCTCCCAAATCATGTAAACGCTGTTTCGAAAAACCCACACATCCCACCACCAGCACGTCTACTGACTTCACTTTTGCCACAGCCTGAGATGTTCCTAACACCTCCTGAACAACAGGTGATGAACTTTTCATCACAGAACCAACTTCTTCCTCCTGCCTTACTACCTCAACTCCAGGCACTGAAGACTGAGACGAAACACCTCCACTAAAAGGTGAATTCCACACCTTAACAACCTGCTCTAAAGCAGCAACCATCTCACCCAACTGCCATTCTCATTGATTTCGCCATACTATTAACAACAAGCAATCATAACAAAACAAACAAATTGATCAGACCAGCTTTAAGCAAGGATTCAAACTCCAACTCCAAAATAACACAATAGCTGTAATAATAAGGCAATGGGTATCTCGAATTCTCCCCTTTTACATGACATAACAGTTAATAAAAACATGGATATCTCAACATCAAGCATATCAAACAACATTTCGATCATGCTTACATCAAACAGCGTCCACTTGCAACAGCATAACATCATCAACATATCATACCCATTGCACTTTCATCATGCATAAAATCAGCTCGCAACATCAACTTGACATCAGCACAAACCACATGAGCTCAATGAAGATTCATAACCACAAAGCATGCTTGAAAACATCATCAATTTGCTCAGAAACACTTGTTTCAACCAACTTTCAACCACACATCAGGGTAACATCAAACACACATTAAAACAAATTACCGCTTTCCCCAAGCATTCGCAACTCAGCTCTGATACCACCAAATGTAACCCCCGTAGCCCGGCCTAGACGGTTGATCCCGAACTACGAAGATTACACGGGGAAAACTAAAGTCAACCCGAAAGTCAACCTTGATTAACGACCCTTTTTTTCTTTTTAAACTTGCCTAGATGCACATTTAACCTAGGCATACTCTTGAGATAAGCATACTCAAAAATCACAGCAATCGGAAAACGATAAGGGACCCAATTGCACAAAATACGAAATTAGGGACCAAATTGTAAATTCTGAAAATTAAGAGGGCTTTACCAATTTTTAAGTTACCATTATGAAATTAGTCATGTTTCATGCCTCTCTGCAAAATTTCATCTCAAACGGACATCTCAAACTCAAGTAATTGCACAAACAAGAAACGGGACTAAAACGTAAAGCTTGCAAACCATCAGGTGTTCAGAAACGGGTCTAGGCCGTTCAGGAACACCCCTTGGCAGTAGCCAAAGTGTTCAGAAACGGGCTAGGCCGTTCAGGAACACCCTAGCCAAAACAAGGGCCTGTTTCGAAACAGGCAAGGGTGTTTCGAAACACCCTGTCCAGAAACAGCAGTTTGGCCTGTTTTAACACCTTTAAACCCCATCAAACATGCTCCAAACCATTCCACAATAAATCAACAACATGCCAAACATCAAACCTACCAATTTGCATCAAAATCTAGATACAAAACCACCCCTAGATGCACCAACTCATTCAACACATCCAACACTCAATCATGCTTTTCAAACAAGAAGCATAGCATAACAACTTAAGCATAAGAAGATTCAAACGTTGCAAGCTTACACCACATAGTTCAAAATCATAAACCAAACTTGTCCAACATACAAATCCTCTCTAAACAACAATATAAGAGATTCTTCCCCCATTGCCTTTATTATCTATAGCTATTAACCGAGACATACATCTCAAGTGGAGTTCCCCCTTGAATCCCTTGCTTCTCGCTGCTCCAACTTCAAATGTCTGCATTTATGGACAAAAAGGAGCGTAAGCACATAATGCTTAGTGAGGAATGCCCAAAACCAAAACACCATCAATGCAGCGAGTCATAAAACCACTTTTAAAAGCAAACTCGATTCAATAAACCAAAGCAAGTTTGAAAACCCTTTTCAACAACATGCATAACATCATGCATTGCTCAAACATGAAAAAACAAACCCTTAGCTTAGAAGAGCTAAGAAAACCCTTTCAAAGCACAACTTACAAAATCAACAATTTAACCATTCCAAGCATAAACATCACATGCAAGGTTAAATTCAAAACTTTGGAAAACACTTCCACTTCACATCAAACCTTGCTCATATTTGAATATCATTTTAAAGCAAGAAACCCTTAAAACCACTTACTCAATCAATTTACCATATGCATTAAACAAATGCAACATATGAACCACATCACCAACCTTTGCATCACATACCTTAAAAACAAGTCTTCACAAGACTTCAATGCACTAAAGAGATTTCATGCACACATGCACCATTCTCAATAGATAACCAACACTTGTTCAAACTAACAAGTAAGCATGCATTCATAATACATTATACATGTCTCATGCAACCATGCATCATTTCAAGCATCTCATGCTTCATTATATTCAAGAACATATATTGGCTTCCAAGTGATAAACCAAATCCACTTTTCAACTCAACATCCAATCGGATACGCGGATCACAAGCGTTGTCCCCTACGCTTCATACACCCTACCAATCCAAGGTCCCCAAATGGACTTTTAAACACCATTTGACCTTACCATTCACAAGGTTCCCATGTATGGACTTTTAAACACCATACAACCTTAACTTTCACAAGGTTCCCATGTATGGACTTTTAAACACCATACAACCTTAACTTTCACAAGGTTCCCATGTATGGACTTTTAACCACCATACAACCTTAACATGCACAAGGTTCCCATATATGGACTTTTAAACACCATATAACCTTAGCATCACCGATTGGTAGTTGTATAACATCACTAACGAGATCCGGGACACCCTATACAAGATCCACACATGGACTTCACACCACCATTGTGATCTTAACAAGCACAAGGTCCACCAATGGAATTTTAACCACCATTATTACCTTTGCTTACCCAAGGTCCTCGAATGGGATTCCAATCACCATTATAACCTTAACCATCTCGTTAGGATACTTGGATGGAGTTTACTGGTTCACACTTAACCACTCCACATCCAAGGCGACTTTATTCACGATGCACCCAATCCTATAGCCGGCTAACTATATCCGATCAAAGAACCAAGAACCACTTTCATCACTTGCCAATATAACCATCTTACCACATAAATCCATTGATTTACAAGCATAAACATAATGCAAAAACCATCATTTACCATCATCAATCCACTGTTTTTGAAGCATTAAACAAAGCCATTAAACAACATGCAACACCATGCATCAATTCCACAATTTCAATGTACAAAACCAAGGATCTCTTACCTTGAGCATCCTTCTCCCACGGCTTTCAAAACCAGCATAAAACCATGCTAAAATATGCTTTAAAAATAGAATTTAAGACATGCAAACCACATGCATTGCATCCAACAATCACAAATACTTTAAAAGCCAATTCACAACACAAACCAAGAGAGAAATCCATTTACTTACTCTTGAGCTTAGCAAAGTTGTTTAGACTTAAACTAAGCTCCCAAAACCATCAAACCTCGGTTTAAAAGCTGAAAACCCAACTTCACTCACCGATACACAAAACAAGGCTAGCCAACAAGCCTTCCAAGCAACCGAAACCTTCCACACCACCTCTAATGCTCACGGATCTTCCTCCCCTGTTTCAAGCACATAACATCAGAGGATTAATGCATCATAATGCACTAAAAACACCAGCAACACAACTAAACTCGCTGCTCATCACAAATCCAACATTTCGGCTACCAAACACACCCGAAATCACCACCAAACACTTCCGAAACTTAACCCAGCCAAGATCCATCACTTCTAACCATTTTTAATCATCTATTAAAATCCAAAATGATCACAAACACGTCCTTATACCTCCAGCTATAACAGATCACCAAGATCACTCCAAAAACAACCAAAAAACTCAAGCAAAACTTAGGAAATTCAACCTATTCGGGATTGCATTGATAAAACCTCAATTCCTTATCAATTTAACATTCATTTAACATCAATTTGACACCTCAAAACACAGCCCAATCAGATCATACGAAATTTCAACAAAATCAAGCAAATCTTGCATTTAAAAGCCAAGATCAAGAACAAATCAATAAATCCTTTTATAAAACACAAATTAAGGATTGAGAACTTGGGAATTTCAATAAAGAACCTAAAGTTCAGAGGAGAAGGATGTTCTTACCTCCAAACTTGAGTTTTCTCCCTTTTTGGAACCAAAATCTTGAAAATCCAAATAGCAAATGGTGAGGTTTTGTTGAAGAGATGATTAGAGATCAAAAGAGAATTGAAATGTGATATTTAGGGGACAAAATCAGAGGAGAAGCTCTGGAGAAAAATGTGTTTGGTTTGAGAGAAAAGATGAGAGAAAAAGGAAAATGGAAAATGGAAAAGTTAGTTGGAAATGGCAAAATATCTTCCCTCCACTTTTCTTTTATTTAAAAACCTTTAATAAATCATTTAATATTTTAGAAAAATCTGGAGAAACTCCCATTGGGTAAATAGCTCCTTAAAGATTCAAAGTTTCAATCCTTTTTTAAAACAGTCACACAGTTTTCAAAAATTACATTTTGGTCACTAACCCAAAATGTCACTCTTCCAAACCTCATTTTGCAAAATTGATTTCACCTTTCTCTTATATATAATAAAAGAGAATTTTAGAACATTTTTCCATATTTTTAATGCAACCCGAACTAGGCTTTCCTAAAAATCACCTTTTATATTCGAACCGCAACCCGACCGGTCCGGTCCAAAACCCAAAACTTCTAAGCCCAAAACCGGGGCGTTACAGAAATTCCAAAGTTATCAATCCTTTGTTAATGGTTTTTAAGTTGTTTTAATGTTATAAACATGAAATAGTTGTTAAATTCAAGATTCTTGATGAGATCTTGGTGATTTTCGTAGTTCTATGTTAGGCTCTATTTTGAGGTTGATTCTAACATATTTTGGATGATATTTGATGTTGAGAATGAGGTTTTAACAAATAAATCCCGAATAGGTTTGAGTTCCTAAGTTTGAGATGCTAGATTTGTGGTTTTTGAGGTGTTGTTGATGATCTGTTGTTGCTGGAGGTATAAGGTCGTGTTTATGTTTCTATTTGATGTTAATTGATGTTTAGAAAATGTTAGAATTGATAGATCTTGGATGGCCTTTGTTTGGTTAATGTTTGGAGATGTTTTCGGATAGCCGAAATGCTTGTTTTGAGTAGAGCAGCGAGTTAGATTGAATGGTTGGTGATTTTAATGCATGGTGATGCATTAATCCTCTGCTCTTATGTGGTAAAAACAAGTGAGAGTAATACGGAAGAAATCGAGGTAGCGTTGGATGTTTCGGAGCTTGGTTGGCTCGTCGGCTAGAGTAGTGTTGCGTATCGGTGAGTGAGAACACGTTTTCCAGCTTTGGAATGATTCTTAAAAGAGGTTTGGGAACTTAAATCTAGGCTTGAAACACCGGATTAAGTTCGAAAGTAAGTGAAGTAGATTTCTCTCTCGGATTGTGCTATTATTTTTTTGAAAATATTAAATTGGGTTTTGATGTGCTTGGCTTGGCAATGTGATTTGATTTACTGTTTGAGCATGGTTTTTAAGCTTGAGAGTTGGTTATCAAACTTAGTTTGGTGAAGGAAGCATGAAACTAATGGTTCTTGAGAATATGTGGTGTTAATTTGTGTTTTAAGGGCATGGTTTAACATTTTAGCCTTGATGGTGTTGCATGCTTTGAAAACAGTAGATGTGTTAATGATTTTAATATGATATATTGGCATAAGTGATGAGAAGATTACCGGATATAATTGGTCGACCAATAGGATATAGAGTGCACTATAAACTAAAAATTTGTACATGCTCTTGGGATTCGTTCTAAAGAGAGAGACCGATGATGTGCATTCCATCGGATAGGACTTGGTGAAATACCCAAGCTTAATGGAAATGAATAGTACCGCCATAAGAGACCGATGTTGTAGATTCCATCGGATATGACTTGGTGAAAGGCCCAAGCATTATGGCAACATATGCTATCGCCATGAGAAACCGATGATGTGCATTCCATCGGAGTAGGACTTGGTGAAACACCCAAGCTTTATGGCGAAGGTAGGTACCGCCATGAGAGTCCGGTGGCGAGATCCTACCGAGGTATGACTTGACCTCGAGTCAAGCTATCCGTATATCTGTGTAAAATAGAATATGAAAATGCCAATATATGAGAATAAAGTGTGTTCACATGTACCAATTCTTGAAATGTTTTTATGCTATAAGAAATGCATATGAGATTTTGAGATTATGAAACGCTTTTGTATAACAAGCATGTGTGACCTTGCCATGAGTTTTGCGTTGGTTGAATGCATGAGATAGGTAGATGGGACATGTGGTTTTCAAATGGTGATTTGCTTTGAAATGATTTTCAAGCATGAGAAAGAAAGAGCATGATGTAGAAATTGTTTCCAAGGAAAGTGGTTTAAACTTTGCATGAAGTGTTTATGCATGAGAATGTTTAGATGGAAGTAATTACAATGATGATGTTTAAGAGTGAGATGCATGTGGATTTTGGGTTTTAATGCTGGTTTATATGTTGAGCTTTGCATGATTTAAGGAATGAAGTTTCTTTTTCAAATGAAGTTTTCAAACAATACATTTGCTTATTGAAATGTGATTTCAATTAAAGAGTGTTTTATGGTTTTGCTGCATTGATGGTGTTTTGATTTTTGAGAATTCCTCACTTAGCATTATATGCTTACGCTCCTTTTTGTCCATCAATGCAGATAGTTGAATTTGGGACAGCGAGAAGCAAGTGATTCAATAAGAACTCCACTTGGGAAGTATGTTTTGTCTACAAGATATAGATAATAAAAGCAATGGGGGGAATCCTTTACTTTGTTGTGATGAGGGTTATTACCTAGAACAAGTTTGGTTTATGGTTTGAGACTTGTTTGTGGCCATTTTGTGGTGGTTGGATCCTCAATTTGCATTTCAGTCTTGCTATGTTTTATGGTTAAAAGTATGTTCATTCTAGTTGCATGAGCTAAATAAGTTGATGTGCTAGATGCTTGCATTGTGGCTAGCTTTTGATGTTAATATGATGGAGTTGATGCTTACACATGTTGTGATTATGATGTAGTATGAGTTGGGACATGTTCAGGTGTATTTGGATGTGAAGAGATGTGAAAAACCAGAAAAATAAATAGTTGCAGGGCAGGGTGTATCGAAACACCCTTAACTGTTTCGGAACAGGGGCCTGGAATGGCCATAGTGTTTCGGAACGGGTAAGAGTGTTTCGAAACACTTTAGCTACTAAAGAACTACGATTCGATACGGGTCTCGAAACGCACTTGAGTACCGAAACAGTCAACTTCATTTCGATACGGTCGTTTCGATACATGGGTCAGCGTTTCGAAGCACCCAACCGTTGGACTGCAATTTGAACTGTTTGAAGTTCTTGCTTCTTACATTTTAGTCCTTGATGAATATAGACGCAATTGGTTGGGTTTGGAATGTCATATTAAGTTGATTTTTGACAGAGATGCATAAAATATGACTAATTGAATATTGGTAAGCTTAAAATCAGCAATGTCCTCGTAATTTACAAAATTTATGTTTGGTCCCTACAAGTCTAATTCTTGCAATTAAACCCCTAAATGAATTCCTATCGATGTGCCTTTTCCTTCCTGTGATCTTGAATTATCATATAAGTTAATAATGCATTTAGAAAAGATAAAAAAGGGTCGTTAATTAAGGTTGACTTTCGGGTTGACTTTGGTTTTCCCTGTGTAATCTTCGTAGTTCGGGTCAAGCTTTTAGGTCGGGCTAAGGAGGTTACATTTTTTGGTATCAGAGCCAGGTTTGTGGAAATTTGGGGTGATGGTAAGTTTTTGGTAAGTCGTTATGGTAGATTTGGATGTTTATCTTGGTATATGATGGCAAGTTGGTTGAAAAATATGTTTTTGGGTGAAATGTCGATGTTCATATCCTGCTTAATTGTTATGAATCACATGTGAGTTAATGTGAACATGTTTTGATGATACGATGATGTGGTAAGTTGAGTTGAATGATGAGAAGTATGTTGAGTATGATATGTTGCGATTATGATATTGAAGGTGAATGTTGTTTGATGAGAGCATGATTGAATTTTGTTGTCTGATATGCACGATGTTTGTGATATCAATGTTAATATTGATTATTATGTCATACAAGAGAGGGAAAAGTCGGGATACCCATTGCCTTATTATTATAGCAAATGTGTTAACTTGGAGTTGGAGTCTTGAATCCTTGCTTGAAGCTGGCCTGATCATTTTGTTTGTTTTGTTGTCAGTGCCTTGTTAATAATAGCACAATGGAATCAAAGAGAGAATTGCAATCGGGTACAATTGTTGCTACTTTAGAGCAGGTTGTTGGGAGGTGGAAGTCACCATTTGGTGAGAGTGTGTCATTTCAGTCATCAGTGCCTGGAGTTGAGGCGATTGGGCAGCATGAGGGGGCTGACCCTGTGATGAAAGGTTTGTCGTCTGAGGTTCTGGAGATGTCGGGAAAATCTCAAGTCGCGATGAATATAGGGTCTGCATATGTGTCGACTGTGGGACAAGCGAGCTTGTCAAAGCAGCGTTTACATGATTTGGGAGCTGTTGAGTATCATGGGTCGACACCTGAGGCGTTCGAGGCTTGGTTAGCCAGTACGATTCCAATTCGGGATCAGGTAGGGGGTGACAACACCTGTAAGCTGGGAAGCGTTGTCTCGTTAATGTTGGAGGATGCTTGTGTTTGGTGGACATCTGTGTCGGTTGCAACGAATATCCACGATATGGATTGAGAGTTCTTTTTATCTGCCTTTAATAGGAGATACCTTGGAGACAAGTTTTCAGGGGTTAAGCAACGTGAGAGTGTGGCTTCAGTTTATGAAGGTGAGAAAAATGCAATCAAAAGAGCTATGAGTACTGGTCTCGAGAGTGGGCAGCGTAAGAGACTTCGTGACAGAAAGATTCTCCTGAATCAGAGTTTTGGTGGTAGTGCTGATGTGGGTCAAGTGCAACAAGGTCAAGGAATGGTAGTTCGTGTACCGGAGTGTGGTCGTTGTCGAAGGCGTCACATTGGGGTTTGCTAGGGTGTTGGAGCTTGATGGAACGGTGGTCAATAGAGCATGTGAAGCGTAATTGTCCTCAAGTAGTGAGACTAGCTTCAGCGCGTGCAAGTGAGTCTCAAAGGAGCCGTGAGCACGGCCGAGATAGGGTTCGGAGGTGGCAAGAATGGCAGAGAGGTGCGAGGTGTACGGTGGTTGAATCTTGTTGGGATTGTGGGTCTGCTGGACTTTTTAGGTGAGATTGTCTAGAGTTGGCTTGGGGTGGTCAAGGGGGGATGTCTGTCGAAGCTCCTTGCGAACGTGAGTGTAGTCAGGGTAATGATGGTTCTACGGGGGTAAGTGCTTGTCGCTTGAGACTCTAGGGCAATGGTGTGAGTGCATGTATCATTACTATGCGATCTTTGTCATTGTTATCTTTTCTTGGTTCTGGTTTTTGCTTTTGCGTGGTAGATAAGGTCCTATTGTTACTGAGTTTGGGTAGTAGTCGGTGTTGTTTTTTTTAGAACAACATCAGTGGCGAAAGTGTAATAGTTGGAGTAGTTTTCTGTTGGCGAGTTGTTAGAATGGTGAGACAGGAAATGTTGAAACTAGGGTTAGAGGTTGTTCTGGGGCGGATTATGTGGACGTTATTAGTAAGTGTGAACGGACATACATGCACAGTTAAAGTCATTTTTACATATATATACTGGTACGTGCATACATATGGCACGACATTAGAGGTTTGCATACATGTACACATGCATTGTTATGGGCATGTAAGTGACCATGCATACAAATGTTCACACTTGCGAATAACTAATTGGATCTGATAGTTATGTGGTAGGATTAGGGTAGTTTTTGGGTTTAAAGTGTTGTTTTGGTGCAAGGTGAATGCTAGATGTGAGGGTAAGAAGTAAATAAGTTGCTGGTAGTAATAAGCGTGGTCTAGCCTGGTTGGCAGAAGGAAAGGTGTTTTAGGTGTTTTAAGAGTCTTTGGCGGTGTGGTGGTAAGTAGGTGACCATTCGGGGTTAGAATCGGTCGAAGTTGTTCGAGGTGTAGTTAAAAGTATTTTGGGTATAGCAGTTAGATGTTGTAGTTTCTTTGTGTTGAACGGTTATTGTAGGCTCGCGGATGTGTTTTCGAAATGTCGATGCATCCTTGCATAAATGGTTACGATAAAATGGATGTTTTAGGTGGGTGATGGTTCGTCAGTAACCTTAGAGGAGTTGGAAGGAGGTTATTACGGGAGCTTTAATTGAGGTTTTTCTTGAGGTGAGTAGAGGATTCATTGTCCTAGTATGTTTTGTATGTGGATGGAATGGGTGGCCAGGTAATTGGGAAAAGTTGTAGTGTATGTGTTTAGAAAGTTGTAAGTGTTTGGCAATGAATTTTATTTGTGGCGCATCACATATGTTTTTGTGTGAGGATTAAGATTTGTCGTTGGGTAGCATCCAGGTAAGATTAGTATTATAGCCGAAGCTTGAATGGGGAAAAGTAATGTAAGTTCAAAGGCCATGTTGGTTTGGCTTGGTCCTTGTGAGAGGGTGGTTTGCTGGCTGAGTGTAAGTAAATCTTTCTTGAGACAGTTGAGGTAAGTGAAGCAATTGTTGGAGATAAGGTTAGAGTGTAACGCCCCGGTTTTGGGCTTAGAAGTTTTGGGCGTTGACCGGTTCGGTCAAAGTGCTGTTCAAATATAAAAGGGTGAAATTAGGAAAACCTAGTTCGGGTTGCATTAAAAATATGGGAAAATGTCCTAAAATCCTCTTTTAATGTATATAAGTGAACTGTGAAATCAATTTTGCAAAATGAGGTTTGGAAGGGTGACATTTTGGGTTAGTGACTAAAATGTAATTTTTGAAAACTGCGTGACTGTTTTAAAAAGGATTGAAACTTTGAATCTTTAAGGAGCTATTTACCCAATGGGAGTTTCTCCAGATTTTCTAAATATATTAAATGATTAATTAAAAGGTTTTAAATATAAACAAAGTGGAGGGAAGATATTTTAGTTTTAATTAACTTTTCTCTCAACTATTTTCTCTCATTTTCTCTCAAGCCAAACATCTTTCTCCAGAGCTTTTCTCTTTGATTTTGTCACCTAAATTCATCTTTTCAATTACCTATTGATTGCTAATCATCTCTACAACAAAACCTCACCATTTGCTAAGTGGATTTTCATGAAAACTTGATTCTAAAAGGGAGAAACTCAAGTTTTGAGGTAAGAACGTCCTTCTCCTCTGAACTTCAAGTTCTTTACTGAAATTCCTAAGTTCTCAATCCTTAATTGATGATTTATAAGTGGTTTTTAAAGTTGTGTAATGGATCTTGGCTTTAAATGCAAGATTTGGTGATTTTTTGATGGATTTTCGTATGATCTGATTGGGCTGTGTTTTAAGGTGTCAATTTGATGTTAAATGAATGTTAAATTGATGAATAATTGAGGTTTAATCAATGCAATCCCGAATAGGTTGAATTTCCTAAGTTTTGCTTGAGTTTTTGGTTGTTTTTGGAGTGATCTTGGTGATCTGTTATAGCTGGAGGTTTAAGGACGTGGTTAGATCCTTTTTGAATGTTAATTGATGTTTAAAAATGGTTTGAAGTGATGGATCTTGGCTGGGTTAAGTTTTGGAAGTGTTTGTAGGTGATTTTGGTTGTGTTTGGTAGCCGAAATGATGGATTTGCAATGAGCAGCGAGTTTAGTTGTGTTGCTGGTGTTTTTAGTGCATTATGATGCATTAATCCTCTGATGTTGTGTGCTTGAAACAGGGGAAGTTGATCTGTGAGCATTAGAGGTGTTGTGGAAGGTTTCGGATGCTTGGAAGGCTTGTTGGCTAGCCTTGTTTTGTGTGTCGGTGAGTGAAGTTGGGTTTTCAGCTTTTAAACCAAGGTTTGATGGTTTTGGGAGCTTAGTTTAAGTCTAAACAACTTTGCTAAGCTCAAGAGTAAGTAAATGGATTTTCTCTCTTGGTTGTGTTGTGAATTGGCTTAAAAAGCAATTGTGTTTGATAGATGCAATGCGTGTGATTTGCATGTTTTAAATACTGTTTTGAAAGCATATTTTAGCATGGTTTAGTGCTGGTTTTGAAAGCCATATGTGAAGGATGCTAAGGTAAAAGATCCTTGGTTTTGTACATTGAATTGTGGAATTGATGCATAGTGTTGCATGTTGATTAATGGCTTTGTGTGACGCTTTAAAACAGTGGAATATTGTTGTTAATAATGCATTTTGGCAAGTAATGGTTAAGGTCAAAAAGGTGGTTGAAAGTCCTTGTGTGAGCCTTGTTTTTTTAAGAACATCATGGTGTTTGAAAGTCCATGGTTGGCTCTTGGATAAGGTAAATGGTGGATTTTGCATTTTGGTTATGCATGTAAATCAATGGATTAATGTGGTAAGATGGTTATGTTGGCAAGTGATGGAAGTGGTTCTTGGTTATTTGAATCGGATATAGTTAGCCGGCTATAGGATTGGGTGCACCGTGAATAAAGTCGCCTTGGATGTGGAGTGGTTAAGAGTGAACCGGTAACTCCATCCAAGTATCCTAACGAGATGGTTAAGGTCATAATGGTGATGAAAGTCCATTCGAGGACCTTGGTTAAGCAAAGGTAATAATGGTGATTAAAAGTCCATTTGAGGGCCTTGTGCTTGGTAAGATCACAATGGTGGTGTAAAGTCCATGTGTGGATCTTGTATAGGGTGTCCCGGATCTCGTTAGTGATGTTATACAGCTACCAATCGGTGATGCAAAGGTTGTATGGTGTTTAAAAGTCCATACATGGGAACCTTGTGAATGTTATGGTTGTATGGTGGTTAAAAGTCCATACATGGGAACCTTGTGCATGTTAAGGTTATATGGTGTTTAAAAGTCCATATATGGGAACCTTGTGAATGTTAAGGTTGTATGGTGATTAAAAGTCCATACATGGGAACCTTGTGAATGGTAAGGTCAAATGGTGGTTAAAAGTCCATTTGGGAGACCTTGGATTGGTAGTGTGTATGAAGCGTGGGGACAACGCTTGTGATCCGCGTATCCGATTGGGTGTTGAGTTGGAAAGAGGTTTTGGTTATCACTTGGAGGCCAATATAATGTTCTTGAGTATAATGAAGCATGAGATGCTTGGAATGATGCTTAGTTGCATGAAAAGTGTAAAATGTATTATAATTGCATGTTGACTTGTTGGTTTGAACAAGTGTTGATTATCTATTGAGAATGGTGTATGTGTGCATGAAATCTCTTTAGTGCATTGAAGTCTTGTGGAGACTTGTTTTAAAAGGGCATATGTTGCAATTGTTAATGATGTGGTTCATATGTTGCATTTGTTTAATGCATGTGTTGGATTGATTGAGTAAATGGTTTAAAAAGGGTTTCTTGCTTTGAAATGACATTCAAGTATGAGAATGGTAAGATGTAAAGTGGAAGTGTTTTCCAAGGTTTGAATTTAGCTTTGCATATGGTGTTTATGCATGGAAAGGCTAAATTGATGGTTTTGCAAGTTTATGTTTTGAAAAGGTTTACTTAGCTTTTTAAGCTAAGGGTTGATTTTCATGTTTGTGCAAGGCATGATTTTAAAGCATGTTGTTGGAAAAAGGGTTTTTCAAATATTGCTTTGGTTGGTCGAATCGAGTTGCTTTTAAAAGTGGTTTTATTATTCGCTGCATTGATGGTGTTTTGGTTTTGAGCATTCCTCACTAAGCATTATGTGCTTACGCTCCTTTTTGTCCATCAATGCAGATATTTGAAGTTTGGACAGCGAGAAGCAAGGGATTCAAGGAGGACTCCATTAGAGATGTATGTCTCGGTTAATAGCTATAGTTAATAAAGGCAATGGGGGTAGAATCTCTTATGTTGTTGTTAAAAGGAGATTGTGTATGTTGGACAAGTTTGGTTTATGTTTTTGAATCATGTGGATTAATGTTACAACGTTTGAATCTCCTTTTGCTTAAATTGTATTGCTATGCTTCTTGTTTAAAAGCATGTTTGAGTTTTGAATGTGTTTTAATGAGTTGGAGCACCTATGGGTGGTCTTGTATCTAGTTTTGATGTATTTATGTTCCCTATATGTTGAATGACTTGCTGGTGTGATTTGGTGGCTTTTGGAGCATGTTTGGTGGGGTAAAAGTGTGTTTAACCAGCATTGTTGCTGCAATTTGGGCAGGTCGTTTCGGAACGACCACTACCGTTTCGGAACAGGGGCCTGTTATGGCCAGGGTGTTTCGAAACGGAAGGAACCGTTCCGGAACGAAGATGCTACTGCCAGACCCCATTTCGGTACCCGTTGCGGAACGGCCCCGCGTTTCGAAACAGGTTTACCCTGTTTCGGAACACCTGACCGTTGGAGGCTGTCATGGGCAGTTATATGTTTCGAAATGTTTGCGTTTTGGTCCTAAAACATGTTTATGCAATTGGATGAGTTTGAGATGTCCGTTTGAGCTGAAATTTGGCAGTGAAGCATGAAACATGACTAATTTCATATTGGTAACTTTTAATTGGGTGAAGTTCCTGTAATTCTCAGATTTTACAGTTTGGTCCCTAAAGTTGTAATTTGTGCAATTGGGTCCCTGATTGTTCTATGATGGTTATGATCTTTGAGTATGATGTTTGTATGAATACATCTAGGGTTAAAGAGCATCTAGACAAGTTTAAAAAGAAAAAAAAGGGTCGTTAATCAAGGTTGACTTTCGGGTTGACTTTGGTTTTCCCCGTGTAAACTTCTTAATTCGGTTCAACCGTCTGGGCCGGGTTAAGGGGGTTACATTTGGTGGTATCAGAGCTGAGTTGCGAATGTTTGGGGAAAATGGTAAATTGTTGTAAAATGTGTTTGGTGTTTATCCTAGTGTGTGGATGAAAGCCGGTTGAAACACGTGTTTCTAAGTGAATTGTTGATGTTTTTAAGCATGCTTTTTGGTTATGAACCTTCGTTGAGCTCATGTGGATTTGTGCTGATGATGTGCTAGTGTTATGAGCTGATGTTATGCATGATGGAAGTGTAATGGGTATGATATGTTGATGTTATGCTGTTGTGAGTGGATGTTGTCTGATGTAAGCATGATCGGATGTGTTGTTGATATGCTTGATGTTGTGATATCCATGCTTTTGTTGACTGTTATGTCATGTAAAAGGGGAGGATTTGGGATACCCATTGCCTTATTATTATAGCTATTGTGTTATTTTGGAGTTGGAGTTTGAATCCTTGCTTAAAGCTGGTCTAATTGTTTTGTTTGTCTTGTTGTGATTGCTTGTTGTTAATAGTATGGTGAAATCGGTGGAAGAATGGCAGTTGGGGGAGATGGTTGCTGCCTTGGGGCAGGTTGTTAAGGCGTGGAATTCACCTTTTAATGGAGGTGTTTCGTCTCAGTTTCTTGTGCCTGGAGTTGAGGTGGTAAGGCAAGAGGAAGAGGTTGGTTTTGTGATGAAGAGTTCATCACCTGTTGCTCAGGAGGTGTTGGGAACATCTCAGGCTGTGGGATGTGTGGGTTTGTCGAGGCAGCGTTTACATGATTTGGGTGTTGTGGAGTATCATGGTTCGACACCTGAGACGTTTGAGGCCTGGTTGGCCAGTGTAGTTCTGATTTTGGATCAGGAAGGTTGTGATTATGCATGTAAGCTGGGAAGTGTTGTCACATTGATGTTGAAGGACGCTTGTGCCTGGTGGACATCTGTGGCGGTGGCATCGCACATTGGTGATATTGATTGGGACTTCTTTGTGTCTGCCTTTTATGAAAGGTATCTTGGGGAGAAATTCCCAAGGGTTAAGCAAGTTGAAGGTGGAGCAGACCTGGGGCAAGTGCTGCTTGATCAAGGAGTGAAGGCTCAGTTACCGGTATGTAATCGTTGTGGAAGGCGCCATGTTGGAGGTTGTTGGGGCGCAGGTGCTTGTTGGAACTGTGGTTCTAAAGAGCATGTGAAGCGAGATTGTCCTGATGTGGTGAAATCAGCTTCTGTGGTAGCCAAAGGGTCTCTGAATGGTCGTGGGCACGGCTGAGGCAAGGTTCAAAGGTGGCAGGAAGAGCAGAAAGTTGTGAAGAGATTGGGGAATGAAATATGTTGGAAATGTGGGTCTGCTGGACACGTGAGACATGATTGTTTGAAGTTGGCTCGGAACAGCCAAGGTTCTTTACTGCAAGGAGATGGTGGTGATCTTAGGGTGACAACTGATGCTACAGTGGTGCGGCTGGAGGATGATGGTTCAGTGAGGAAGAGAGCTCGCCTGATGAAGCTCTAGGGTGGTGATGTGTTTTCAGGTAACCTTGTTTTAGTAACCTAGTTTGGTTTTGGTTTGGGTTTCCTTGTGTGGTGAGTTTTGTCTTGTTGCTAGCATGTTGGGGTAGTAGATGTTGTTGTTGTTTTGAAACATCTTAAACGTGAAGGAGGTTTTAGTGGGTATCTTGTGGTTAATGGTTGTTAGAATGGTGGAGTTAGACAAGATGAAAGTGAGTTAGGAGGTTGTTCTTAGACAGACTCTAAGGATGTTATTGGAGAGTGTGAATCGGCATACATGCACAGTGTAAATCATTTGTTATATGCTATATTATATATGTATTGATCCATGCATACATGTGGCATGACATTAGAGGTTTTGCATACATGTACATCAGGCATTGATAGGGCATAATTGTGACCATGCATACGAACGTTCACACTCGCTAATAACTAATCGAGTCTGTTAGTGTTGTGGTTGGGTTAGGTTGGATGATGGGTTTTTAGAGGAAGTTTTGGTGCTGAGTGTAAGTTAGAGGTAGTGGAGAGTACTAAGCAAGTTGTTAGTAATAGTGAGTGCGGTATAGTATGTTGGTAGAAGGAAAGTGTTTGATGCTTAACGAGTTTAGTGGTGTGGTGGTAAGAAGTTTGCCGATGGAAGTTAGAATCGGTCAAGTGGTTATGAGTAGCTTGTGGAAGAGGTGGTTCCATGGAAGCTAGATGATGTTGCAGGTTAGTGGATGTGTTCTCGGAGTGCCGAGGTATCTTGGCATTGATGTGGTAGTAGAAAGGTTGTTTATTTGGGTGAGGGTTCGTAGCAACCTTCGAGGAGTTGAGATGGTGATATGTATGTTTAAGTTGGGCGGTGTTCTAATAAGGCAAGTGTTGTGGTCAAAGCTTGAAGTGGAAAGGTAATGAAAGATCGAAGGCCATTGTTGGTTGGACGGATTCTTGTGAGAAGTGGTTGGCTGGTTGTGAGTACGTGAATTCTTTTTGGAGATCAGCTGGTGGTGTGTGGAACGGCTAGCGGAGTCAAGGTCGGGGTTTTGTGATGTGATTTTTGGATTTTGGGTGAGTAGTCCTGGTGAGTTGTTATGGTAATGATAGTGGCAGATGTGATGGAATGCCAGCATTCGTTGAGAAGTTTGGGTAAGCAGTTGATGCTTGGGAATGCTTGCTTGTTGTGGAAATCTCTGTGTAACGCCCCGGTTTTGGGCTTAGAAGTTTTGGGCGTTGACCGGTTTGGTCAAAGTGATGTTCGAATCTAAAGAGGTGAAATTAGGAAAGCTTAGTTCGGGTTGCATTAAAATTATGGAAAAATGTTCTAAAATCATCTTTTAATATAATTAAGTGAACTGTGAAATCAATTTTGGAAAATGAGTTTCGGAAGGGTGACATTTTGGCTAGTGACCAAAATGTGATTTTTGAAAGTTTTGTGACTGTTTTAAAAAGGATTGAAACTTTGAATCTTTAGGGAGCTATTTACCCAAAGGGGAGTTTCTCCAGATTTTCTAGAATATTAAATGATTTAATAATGGTTTAAAATAAAAGTAAAAAGGAGGAAAAGATATTTTTAGTCATCTTTAACTAACTTTCTAAATTTTCCATTTCCATTTTCTCTCATCTTTTCTCTCAAACCAAACACATTCTCTCCAGATCTTTTCCTCTGATTTTTATCACCTAAATACTTCTTTTCAATCCTCATTTGATTCCTAATCATCTCCTCATCAAAACCTTTGTATTTGCTACTTGATTCATCAAGCTTTTTGGCTCTAAAAGAGGAGAAACTCAAGTTTGGAGGTAAGAACGTCCTTCTCCTCTGAACTTCAAGTTCTTTAATGAAATTCCTAAGTTCTCAATCCCTAATTGATGTTTTATAAATGGCTTTTAAGATTGTTTAGTGGATCTTGGCTTAAAATGCAAGATTTGGTGTGTTTTTGATGAAATTTCGTTGGATCTGTTTAAGCAGTGTTTTAAGGTGTCAAAATGATGATTAATGAATGTTAATTTGATAAGGTAATGAGTTTTGATTAATGCAATCCCGGATAGGTTGTGTTTCCTAAGTTTAGCTTGTGATTCTTGGATGTTTTTGTGGTGATCTTGTGGATCTGATGTTGCTGGAGGTTAAGGATGTTTATAGGTTGTTTTTAGATGTTAAATGGTGTTAATGGATGTTAGGTTTTGCTGGTTTATGGCTGGGCTTTGTTGAGAAGTGGTTTTGATACAATTTCGGTTGTGTTTGGTGGCCGAAATTGGAGTGTGAATGAGAGCAGCGAGTTTGAGTGCTTTCATTGAAGCTTTTGATGCATGATGATGCATTAAATCTTTGCTTTAATGTGTTTAATCAGGGGAGGCATCTTTGGATCCAAGTGGTGGTGATCCGGAGGCTTGATTTGGTGCTTCGGCAAGAGGCGAAGTGGAATCGGTGAGTGAAATTGGGTTTTCGGCTTTGAAACCAATGTCTTGGGAGCTTAGTTTAAGTCTAAACAACTTTGCTAAGCTCGAGTGTAAGTTTTCGGAAATTCTCTCTAGTGGTGGCCATGATTTTGTTGTGATGCAATGTGGTTATTTGCATGTTTTGATTACTGTTTTGAAAGCATGATTTAGCATGGTATTTGCTGTTTTGATAAGCCATATGTTAAAGGAAGCTCAAGGTAAGAGTTCCTTGTTTTCGAACATTGATTAAATGTGGTTTGATGCTTTTAAATGCATGATGAATATGGCTTGGTTTAATGCTTTGAAACAGTGGATAAATTGATGATAATGATGTATATTGGCAAGTGATGTTTTGAAAAGGTTAAGGTCACTAAGGTGGTTAAAAGTCCTTGAGTGAGCCTTGTTACTTAAGAACATCAAGGTGGTTAAAAGTCCTTGGATGATTCTTGTTACGGACACAAAGGTGTTTAAAAGTCCTTGTGTGGTCCTTTCTATGGTGTTTAAAAGTCCATAGGCCAAGGTGTTTAAAAGTCCTTGGGCTCAAGGTGTTTAAAAGTCCTTGAGGTGATTCAATTCATGGTGTTTAAAAGTCCATGGCCAAGGTGTTTAAAAGTCCTTGGGGTCCAAGGTGTTTAAAAGTCCTTGGGGTGAAAGTTGATGAACTTGTTTTCAAAGAAATGAAATGTATCACTTGAGGCCAATATGACATGTAATGAAATGAAGCATGAGATGCTTGTTTTAAGTATGCTTTTGAGCATGTGTAAATGATGATTTGAAGCATGTTTTATAAGTGTTTTATAAACGCATTATTGGATGGTTTTATTGAGCATTCCTCACTAAGCTTTTGCTTACGCTCTCTTTGTTTTCTTAATTCAATAATGCAGAGCATTAGAGTACTTGAGGGCAGCAAGGAGGGCAAGCATCCAAGTGGAAACAAAGCTCTAAGTATGGAAGGTTTTCTAAGTACATTTTAGCTTTTGGTAATTTGGCAATGGGGGACCTATGTGTATGTTTTGGGAGATGTTATGAACTCCCTAAGTATGTTGAATGTTGTTGAGAATACTGGTTTTTGTGGTTGGCCTTTATATGCTTGAATTGGAAGTTTATGCTTGAATGGCTTACTTGTGTAGGAAGCATGCCTATAGATTTGGGGCTTTTCATATATGTGGATGTTTTGATGAATTGTTGATGCAAGTATGTCTCATATATGTTGAATTGCATGTTGGCAAAGTTTGGTGGCATTTGGAGCATGATTGGTTGGTCAATTGCATGTTTAAGTATGCATTTTTAGGCAATCTGTGCAGGGTGTTTCGGAACAGCACCTACCGTTTCGGAACGGGTGCCTTAATTGTGCCCAGGCGTCCGAAACGGGAGGGGCCGTTCCGAAACGGAATGGCCACTGCCAGACCCCCGTTTCGGTACGCGTTGCGGAACGGCCCCGAGTTTCGAAACGGGCTATGCCTGTTTCGGAACGGGTGACCGTTGGGGGCTGACATTGGCAGTTATATGTTTTGGAATGTTTGCGTTTTGGTCCTGAAACTTGTTTGTGCAATTGTATGAGTTTGGGAAGTCCTTTTGAGCTGAAATTTTACAGAGAAGCATGAAACATGATTAATTTCAAGATGGTAACTTCAATTTGGGTTAAGTCCTTATAATTATCAGAATTTACAATTTGGTCCCTAAAGTTGTAAATTGTTCAATTGGGTCCCTGTTAGATCTCTGATGTTTATGATCTTTGAGTATGCTGTTGTATGAACATATCTAAGGCTTAATCTGTATCTAGACAAGTTTAAAAAGAAAAAAAAGGGTCGTTAATCAAGGTTGACTTTCGGGTTGACTTTGGTTTTCCCCGTGTGACTTTCTTAATTCGGGTCAACCGTCTAGGCCGGGTTAAGGGGGTTACATTTGGTGGTATCAGAGCTGAGTTCTCGAGTAATTGGGAATGTATGTATGCATGATTGAAGTGTGTATGCCTTGTATGCTTGTTGAGTGAAAGCATGTTTAATGGCTTGTGATTTTGATGCAATTGAAGTATGTGCTGTGATGTAGCATGTTGTGGGTACCCATTGCCAAACCAAAGCTAAAGGAAAGATGTTGTTTTGAAATGAAATTGAGCTTGAATACTTGGATTGCTTACCTTGCTGGGCCTGACTTTGTTTTATTTGTGTTGTGATTGCATGGTAAAAGTATGGCACCACGTAGAGAGTTACGAGGTAATGTGCGAGCTACGGCTCCTAATGAGAACGAGAATGAGGAAAACACGGGTAGTGCGGTGTTACCTCCTCCTCCACCTGGTGGTGGTGGTGCTGGGGCTGAGGAAGCTGGAGCTGCAGCTGGCGCTGGAGCTGCTGGACCTGGGGCTGGTCAGGGGCAAGCTATGCCTGATATGACGATGTTAGTGCAAGCTATTGCTGGTGCTTTTCAAGCAGCAGTAGCTGGGGCTCGTGGAGCGGGGCATCAGGAAGATGCTGGTGTCAGACTACCTTTGGAGCGTTTGCGCAGTCTTGGTGGGACTGAGTTCAGGGGTATGTCTGCTGAGAGTTCTGAAGCTTGGCTAGAGAGTACCAAGCGAATCTTGGGCCAGATGAGTTGCACTGATGTGCAGAAGCTGGGTTGTGTTGTGTCCTTGCTGCAGAAGGATGCGTATACGTGGTGGACAACCACTATTGCTGGGATGGCAGAAGCTGATGTGACTTGGACATTCTTTCAGAATGTGTTCAAGAGGAGATATCTGGGTGTAAGATATCTAGATGAGAAGAAGCGTGAATTCATGTCTCTTACCCAAGGGAGCATGAGTGTGGCTGAGTATGAGGTGCAGTTTGTGCGACTCAGTCAGTATGCACCGGAGCTGGTACCTGATGAGCGGGCAAGGTGCGAGAGGTTCCGTTATGGTTTAGAGACGGATGTGAAAATGTATTTGCTGGCCGCCGAGTATGATGATTTCGACGTGTTGGTGGGCCGAGCCAAGGATGTTGAGATGAACTTGGGTTTATCTGTGAGAGGTGCTGGAGCAAGTGCTGGGAAGCAATCAGCTGAGTTTAGTTCCGGAGGAGGACGGAACAAGAGAGGACGTGATCAGAAGTATCAGTCTTCAGCTAAGAGAGGTGGTGGTGCACCTGCTAGAGGAGGCAATGCTAGAGCTGATCCGAGTGCTTGTTGGATCTGTGGTTCACGTGGTCACATGAAACGTGACTGTCCTCGTGCCGAGAGAGTGGTGCAAGCTCCTGTTGCGGCTGCTGGTAACGGGTGCTGGAGTTGTGGTTCTGCAGACCACTTGAGGCGAGATTGTCCGAGGTTGGCTGGTGATCAGGTGCGTGCTCCTGTTGTTGCTGCACCGCATAGAGGTCGTGGGCGCGGCCGTGGTAATTTCCAGAGGAGAGAGGAAGGTGGTCGTGGAGTGGCCCATGTTGTGGCTATTCTGCCTGAGGGTGGAGGCGAAGCGAGGGTGTATGCTCAGCGAGAGGGAAGGAATGATGCGGATGTGATTGCAGGTACCTTTACTTTGCAATCCTTGTCATTGCTTTCATTGATTGATTCTGGATCTACGCATTCATACATCTTGCGTGAGCATGCTGAATTGCTTGGTTTGCCTGTTGAGTCTTTGGATGTTGGTGTTCGAGTCACTAGTTCTTTTGGTGAGACTGTTGTGACTAGGAAGCTTTATAGAAGGTGTCTCTTGGTCGTTCAAGAGCATGTTTTCCATGTTGATCTTATGGAGTTGCCCTTCTATGGTTTCGATGTGATCCTTGGTATGGATTGGCTTGCTGAGCATCGTGCTGTTGTGGATTGTGAGAACAAGCGGGTTTCGCTTAAGCTTGCGGATGATTATGAAGTTGTGGTGGTTGGCGAGAATGTGAAGTTTCTTACCAATGTGGTGTCTACCTTGGAGGCGAGCATGATGCTGAGGCAAGGTTGCGAAGCTTATCTAGCTTTTGTGATGAATCCTAGCTCTAAAGAGTTGAGGGTGCAAGATATCAGAGTTGTGAAGGAGTTTCCTGGTGTTTTTCCTGAGGAGTTGCCTGGTTTACCTCCTAACCGCGAGGTGGAGTTTGGAATTGAGCTGTATGAGAATACAACTCCTGTGTCCATTACTCCCTATAGAATGGCACCTAAGGAGCTGAAGGAGCTGAAGACGCAGTTGCAGGAGTTGCTTGATCGTGGGTTCATCCGGCCGAGTGTGTCACCTTGGGGAGCACCGGTCTTGTTTGTGAAGAAGAAGGATGGCACTATGAGAATGTGCATTGATTACCGTCAGCTGAACAAGTTGACTATCAAGAATCGGTATCCTTTGCCGAGGATTGATGATCTTTTTTATCAATTTCGGGGAGCTGCTGTGTTCTCTAAGATTGACTTGAGGTCAGGGTATTATCAGTTGAAGGTGAAGGATGTGGATGTGCCTAAGACAGCTTTCAGGACAAGGTATGGGCATTATGAGTTTCTTGTGATGCCGTTTGGGTTGACAAATGCTCCTGCTGCTTTCATGGACATGATGAATCGTGTGTTTCATGAATACCTGGACAAGTTTGTTGTGGTGTTCATTAATGATATCCTCGTGTATTCGCGTACTGAGGAGGAGCATGAAGAGCATTTGAGGATTGTTTTGCAAGCTTTGTTGGAGAATCAGCTTTATGCTAAGCTGAGCAAGTGTGAGTTCTGGTTAAGGGAGGTGGTTTTCCTTGGGCATGTGGTCTCAGCTGAGGGGATTCGTGTTGATCCTCAGAAGATTGAGGCGGTGATGAATTGGAAAGTTCCTAAGTCTGTTCATGAGGTCTGTAGTTTCCTTGGTTTGGCGGGATACTACCGAAGGTTTGTGGATGGTTTTTCCAAGATTGCTGCTCCTTTGACGAAGCTGTTGCAAAAGGATGTTAAGTATGAGTGGACGGAAGCGAGACAGCAGGCTTTTGAGAAGCTTAAGGCGGCTTTGACGCAAGCTCCTATCTTGATTCAGCCTGAATCAGGGAAAGAGTTTGTGGTTTACAGTGATGCATCCTATGTTGGTTTGGGGTGTGTGTTGATGCAAGAGGGTAAGGTGGTGGCTTATGCCTCGCGGCAGTTGAAAGTGCATGAGCGCAATTACCCTACGCATGATATCGAGCTGGCTGCAGTGGTTTTTGCTCTAAAGATCTGGAGGCATTATCTATATGGTGAGAAGTGTACTGTGTACACGGATCACAAGAGTTTGAGGTATCTGATGTCTCAGAAGGAGTTGAATCTTAGGCAGCGGCGTTGGTTGGAGTTGCTCAACGATTATGATCTGACGATTGAGTATCATCCTGGAAAAGCTAATGTTGTTGCGGATGCCTTTAGTAGGAAGGTAGCTGTTGAGCTGAGAGCCATGTTTGCTAGCTTGAGCATATCGCAAGATGGTGGTCTCGTTGCTGAGTTGCAAGTGAAACCCTCTTTGGTTCAGTTGATCAAGGATAAGCAGTTGTTGGATGATTCCTTGGTGTCTCATGTTCAGGATATCGCGGAGGGTAGACCTTCAGATTTCTGTTTCAATGATGATGGTGTGCTGTGTTTTGGAAGTCGGATAGTAGTGCCTGCTGATGCTGAGTTGAGGCGTGCTATTCTGACTGAAGGTCATAGTAGTCCTTTTGCTATGCACCCTGGTAGTACTAAGATGTACCATGATCTTCGTGATGAGTACTATTGGGTGGGTTTGAAGAAGGATGTTGCGGAGTTTGTTAGCAAGTGTTTGGTGTGTCAGCGAGTTAAGGCTGAGCATCAGGTTCCTTCAGGGTTGTTGCAACCGTTGAAAATCCCTGAATGGAAGTGGGAGAGGGTTACCATGGATTTTGTATCTGGTTTACCTTTGTCTCCATCGAAGAAGAATTCGGTCTGGGTGATTGTGGATCGCCTGACGAAGTGTGCGCATTTCTTGCCTGTGCATACCACGTTTTCTTTGGATAAGCTGGCAGAGCTGTACATTGCTGAGATTGTGCGGCTGCATGGTGTGCCTAAGTCGATCGTGTCGGATAGGGATCCGAGGTTCACATCGCGTTTCTGGCAGTGTTTACATCAAGCTCTGGGTACAAGGTTGCATTTCAGTACATCCTATCATCCTCAGTCGGATGGTCAGTCTGAGCGAGTTATCCAGATTTTGGAGGATATGTTGAGGTGCTGCATGATTGAGTTCCAAGGTTCTTGGGAGAAGCATCTGCCTTTGGTTGAGTTTGCTTATAACAACAGTTATCAGGCAAGTATACAGACGGCACCTTATGAGGCTTTGTACGGGAGGAAGTGTAGGACTCCTCTTTGTTGGGCTGAGACTGGTCAAAAGTTGGTTTCGATGCCGGCTTTGTTGAAAGGGACAACGGAGAAGGTAAAGCTCATTTGTGAGCGGTTGAAGGCTGCTTCTGATCGGCAGAAGTCTTACGCGGATTTGAAGCGTAAGGAGATAGAGTACGCGGTGGGTGACCGTGTATTCTTGAAGGTTTCGCCTTGGAAGAAGGTGATGCGGTTTGGCCGGAAGGGTAAGTTGAGCCCTAGGTACATTGGACCATATGAGGTGGTTGAGCGTGTGGGTCCTGTTGCGTATCGGTTGAGGTTACCTCAGGAGTTGGAGAAGATTCATGATGTGTTCCATGTCTCTATGCTCCGGAGGTATAGATCTGATCCTTCGCATGTGATGCCTGTGGAGGAAGTGGTTTTGAATCCGGATTTGACCTATGATGAGGAACCGGTGAAGGTTCTGGATTCGGATAGCAAGGTTCTTCGTGGCAAGACCATTGAGTTGGTGAAGGTGCTGTGGAAGCATCGTGGTGTTGAGGAAGCCACGTGGGAGCGGAAGGAAGACATGCTGAAGCAGTTTCCTTATCTCTTTCCTTCAGGTAAATTTCGAGGACGAAATTTCTTAAGGGGGGGAGAGTTGTAACGCCCCGGTTTTGGGCTTAGAAGTTTTGGGCGTTGACCGGTTTGGTCAAAGTGCTGTTCGAATCTAAAGAGGTGAAATTAGGAAAGCTTAGTTCGGGTTGCATTAAAATTATGGAAAAATGTTCTAAAATCATCTTTTAATATAATTAAGTGAACTGTGAAATCAATTTTGGAAAATGAGTTTCGGGAGGGTGACATTTTGGCTAGTGACCAAAATGTGATTTTTGAAAGTTTTGTGACTGTTTTAAAAAGGATTGAAACTTTGAATCTTTAGGGAGCTATTTACCCAAAGGGGAGTTTCTCCAGATTTTCTAGAATATTAAATGATTTAATAATGGTTTAAAATAAAAGTAAAAAGGAGGGAAAGATATTTTTAGTCATCTTTAACTAACTTTCTAAATTTTCCATTTCCATTTTCTCTCATCTTTTCTCTCAAACCAAACACATTCTCTCCAGATCTTTTCCTCTGATTTTTATCACCTAAATACTTCTTTTCAATCCTCATTTGATTCCTAATCATCTCCTCATCAAAACCTTTGTATTTGCTACTTGATTCATCAAGCTTTTTGGCTCTAAAAGAGGAGAAACTCAAGTTTGGAGGTAAGAACGTCCTTCTCCTCTGAACTTCAAGTTCTTTAATGAAATTCCTAAGTTCTCAATCCCTAATTGATGTTTTATAAATGGCTTTTAAGATTGTTTAGTGGATCTTGGCTTAAAATGCAAGATTTGGTGTGTTTTTGATGAAATTTCGTTGGATCTGTTTAAGCAGTGTTTTAAGGTGTTAAAATGATGATTAATGAATGTTAATTTGATAAGGTAATGAGTTTTGATTAATGCAATCCCGGATAGGTTGTGTTTCCTAAGTTTAGCTTGTGATTCTTGGATGTTTTTGTGGTGATCTTGTAGATCTGATGTTGTTGGAGGTTAAGGATGTTTATAGGTTGTTTTTAGATGTTAAATGGTGTTAATGGATGTTAGGTTTTGCTGGTTTATGGCTGGGCTTTGTTGAGAAGTGGTTTTGATGCAATTTCGGTTGTGTTTGGTGGCCGAAATTGGAGTGTGAATGAGAGCAGCGAGTTTGAGTGCTTTCATTGAAGCTTTTGATGCATGATGATGCATTAAATCTTTGCTTTAATGTGTTTAATCAGGGGAGGCATCTTTAGATCCAAGTGGTGGTGATCCGGAGGCTTGATTTGGTGCTTCGGCAAGAGGCGAAGTGGAATCGGTGAGTGAAATTGGGTTTTCGGCTTTGAAACCAATGTCTTGGGAGCTTAGTTTAAGTCTAAACAACTTTGCTAAGCTCGAGTGTAAGTTTTCGGAAATTCTCTCTAGTGGTGGCCATGATTTTGTTGTGATGCAATGTGGTTATTTGCATGTTTTGATTACTGTTTTGAAAGCATGATTTAGCATGGTATTTGCTGTTTTGATAAGCCATATGTTAAAGGAAGCTCAAGGTAAGAGTTCCTTGTTTTCGAACATTGATTAAATGTGGTTTGATGCTTTTAAATGCATGATGAATATGGCTTGGTTTAATGCTTTGAAACAGTGGATAAATTGATGATAATGATGTATATTGGCAAGTGATGTTTTGAAAAGGTTAAGGTCACTAAGGTGGTTAAAAGTCCTTGAGTGAGCCTTGTTACTTAAGAACGTCAAGGTGGTTAAAAGTCCTTGGATGATTCTTGTTACGGACACAAAGGTGTTTAAAAGTCCTTGTGTGGTCCTTTCTATGGTGTTTAAAAGTCCATAGGCCAAGGTGTTTAAAAGTCCTTGGGCTCAAGGTGTTTAAAAGTCCTTGAGGTGATTCAATTCATGGTGTTTAAAAGTCCATGGCCAAGGTGTTTAAAAGTCCTTGGGGTCCAAGGTGTTTAAAAGTCCTTGGGGTGAAAGTTGATGAACTTGTTTTCAAAGAAATGAAATGTATCACTTGAGGCCAATATGACATGTAATGAAATGAAGCATGAGATGCTTGTTTTAAGTATGCTTTTGAGCATGTGTAAATGATAATTTGAAGCATGTTTTATAAGTGTTTTATAAACGCATTATTGGATGGTTTTATTGAGCATTCCTCACTAAGCTTTTGCTTACGCTCTCTTTGTTTTCTTAATTCAATAATGCAGAGCATTAGAGTACTTGAGGGCAGCAAGGAGGGCAAGCATCCAAGTGGAAACAAAGCTCTAAGTATGGAAGGTTTTCTAAGTACATTTTAGCTTTTGGTAATTTGGCAATGGGGGACCTATGTGTATGTTTTGGGAGATGTTATGAACTCCCTAAGTATGTTGAATGTTGTTGAGAATACTGGTTTTTGTGGTTGGCCTTTATATGCTTGAATTGGAAGTTTATGCTTGAATGGCTTACTTGTGTAGGAAGCATGCCTATAGATTTGGGGCTTTTCATATATGTAGATGTTTTGATGAATTGTTGATGCAAGTATGTCTCATATATGTTGAATTGCATGTTGGCAAAGTTTGGTGGCATTTGGAGCATGATTGGTTGGTCAATTGCATGTTTAAGTATGCATTTTTAGGCAATCTGTGCAGGGTGTTTCGGAACAGCACCTACCGTTTCGGAACGGGTGCCTTAATTGTGCCCAGGCGTCCGAAACGGGAGGGGCCGTTCCGAAACGGAAAGGCCACTGCCAGACCCCCGTTTCGGTACGCGTTGCGGAACGGCCCCGAGTTTCGAAACGGGCTATGCCTGTTTCGGAACTGGTGACCGTTGGGGGCTGACATTGGCAGTTATATGTTTTGGAATGTTTGCGTTTTGGTCCTGAAACTTGTTTGTGCAATTGTATGAGTTTGGGAAGTCCTTTTGAGCTGAAATTTTACAGAGAAGCATGAAACATGATTCATTTCAAGATGGTAACTTCAATTTGGGTTAAGTCCTTATAATTATCAGAATTTACAATTTGGTCCCTAAAGTTGTAAATTGTTCAATTGGGTCCTTGTTAGATCTCTGATGTTTATGATCTTTGAGTATGCTGTTGTATGAACATATCTAAGGCTTAATATGTATCTAGACAAGTTTAAAAAGAAAAAAAAAAGGGTCGTTAATCAAGGTTGACTTTCGGGTTGACTTTGGTTTTCCCCGTGTGACTTTCTTAATTCGGGTCAACCGTCTAGGCCGGGTTAAGGGGGTTACACTCTGGAAAAGGTTGAGTAGTTTTGCAAAGGTTTTTTTTTTTGAAGCAGTGAAGGTTGTGGGTTACATAGTGGCTGAATTGATTGGTTGGTGTCACTATGTGAACAAGTTTTGGGAGTTGTGTGTTGAGGTGTTGTATGCTATAAAAGTGTGAGGTTCTTCAGATGGTTGTTGGGGTTATGTGTGGTTCGGAAGTGTGAAAGGTTAAGTTGTGCTACTTTGAATGTTCTGGAATTCGGGAACAGTGTGTGGTGGTGTTGAGTTTGGGCGGAGTTTTGTGAAGAGGGTGTTCAGTGGTGGTTAAGTCTCCTGTGTTGCTTTGCGGTTGCTTTGAGAAGGTTGGTTGTGCTCTTTTCGCCAGTTGAAATTTCGAGGACGAAATTTCCTAAGGGGGGGAGAGTTGTAACGCCCCGGTTTTGGGCTTAGAAGTTTTGGGCGTTGACCGGTTCGGTCAAAGTGCTGTTCGAATATAAAAGGGTGAAATTAGGAAAACCTAGTTCGGGTTGCATTAAAAATATGGGAAAATGTCCTAAAATCCTCTTTTAATGTATAAAGTGAACTGTGAAATCAATTTTGCAAAATGAGGTTTGGAAGGGTGACATTTTGGGTTAGTGACCAAAATGTAATTTTTGAAAACTGCGTGACTGTTTTAAAAAGGATTGAAACTTTGAATCTTTAAGGAGCTATTTACCCAATGGGAGTTTCTCCAGATTTTCTAAATATATTAAATGATTAATTAAAAGGTTTTAAATATAAACAAAGTGGATGGAAGATATTTTAGTTTTAACTAACTTTTCTCTCAACTATTTTCTCTCATTTTCTCTCAAGCCAAACATCTTTCTCCAGAGCTTTTCTCTTTGATTTTGTCACCTAAATTCATCTTTTCAATTACCTATTGATTGCTAATCATCTCTACAACAAAACCTCACCATTTGCTAAGTGGATTTTCATGAAAACTTGATTCTAAAAGGGAGAAACTCAAGTTTGGAGCTAAGAACGTCCTTCTCCTCTGAACTTCAAGTTCTTTACTGAAATTCCTAAGTTCTCAATCCTTAATTGATGATTTATAAGTGGTTTTTAAAGTTGTGTAATGGATCTTGGCTTTAAATGCAAGATTTGGTGATTTTTTGATGGATTTTCGTATGATCTGATTGGGCTGTGTTTTAAGGTGTCAATTTGATGTTAAATGAATGTTAAATTGATGAATAATTGAGGTTTAATCAATGCAATCCCGAATAGGTTGAATTTCCTAAGTTTCGCTTGAGTTTTTGGTTGTTTTTGGAGTGATCTTGGTGATCTGTTATAGCTGGAGGTTTAAGGACGTGGTTAGATCCTTTTTGAATGTTAATTGATGTTTAAAAATGGTTTGAAGTGATGGATCTTGGCTGGGTTAAGTTTTGGAAGTGTTTGGAGGTGATTTCGGTTGTGTTTGGTAGCCGAAATGATGGATTTGCAATGAGTAGCGAGTTTAGTTGTGTTGCTGGTGTTTTTAGTGCATTATGATGCATTAATCCTCTGATGTTGTGTGCTTGAAATAGGGGAAGTTGATTCGTGAGCATTAGAGGTGTTGTGGAAGGTTTCAGATGCTTGGAAGGCTTGTTGGCTAGCCTTGTTTTGTGTGTCAGTGAGTGAAGTTGGGTTTTCAGCTTTTAAACCAAGGTTTGATGGTTTTGGGAGCTTAGTTTAAGTCTAAACAACTTTGCTAAGCTCAAGAGTAAGTAAATGGATTTTCTCTCTTGGTTGTGTTGTGAATTGGCTTAAAAAGCAATTGTGTTTGATAGATGTAATGCGTGTGATTTGCATGTTTTAAATACTGTTTTGAAAGCATATTTTAGCATGGTTTAGTGCCGGTTTTGAAAGCCATATGTGAAGGATGCTAAGGTAAAAGATCCTTGGTTTTGTACATTGAATTGTGGAATTGATGCATAGTGTTGCATGTTGATTAATGGCTTTGTGTGACGCTTTAAAACAGTGGAATATTGTTGTTAATAATGCATTTTGGCAAGTAATGGTTAAGGTCACAAAGGTGGTTGAAAGTCCTTTTGTGAGCCTTGTTTTTTTTAAGAACATCATGGTGTTTGAAAGTCCATGGTTGGCTCTTGGATAAGGTAAATGGTGGTTTTTGCATTTTGGTTATGCATGTAAATCAATGGATTAATGTGGTAAAATGGTTATGTTGGCAAGTGATGGAAGTGGTTCTTGGTTATTTGAATCGGATATAGTTAGCCGGCTATAGGATTGGGTGCACCGTGAATAAAGTCGCCTTGGATGTGGAGTGGTTAAGAGTGAACCGGTAACTCCATCCAAGTATCCTAACGAGATGGTTAAGGTCATAATGGTGATGAAAGTCCATTCGAGGACCTTGGTTAAGCAAAGGTAATAATGGTGATTAAAAGTCCATTTGAGGGCCTTGTGCTTGGTAAGATCACAATGGTGGTGTAAAGTCCATGTGTGGATCTTGTATAGGGTGTCACGGATCTCGTTAGTGATGTTATACAGCTACCAATCGGTGATGCAAAGGTTGTATGGTGTTTAAAAGTCCATACATGGGAACCTTGTGAATGTTAAGGTTGTATGGTGGTTAAAAGTCCATACATGGGAACCTTGTGCATGTTAAGGTTATATGGTGTTTAAAAGTCCATATATGGGAACCTTGTGAATGTTAAGGTTGTATGGTGATTAAAAGTCCATACATGGGAACCTTGTGAATGGTAAGGTCAAATGGTGGTTAAAAGTCCATTTGGGAGACCTTGGATTGGTAGTTTGTATGAAGCGTGGGGACAACGCTTGTGATCCGCGTATCCGATTGGGTGTTGAGTTGGAAAGAGGTTTTGGTTATCACTTGGAGGCCAATATAATGTTCTTGAGTATAATGAAGCATGAGATGCTTGAAATGATGCTTGGTTGCATGAAAAGTGTAAAATGTATTATAATTGCATGTTGACTTGTTGGTTTGAACAAGTGTTGATTATCTATTGAGAATGGTGTATGTGTGCATGAAATCTCTTTAGTGCATTGAAGTCTTGTGAAGACTTGTTTTAAAAGGGCATATGTTGCAATTGTTAATGATGTGGTTCATATGTTGCATTTGTTTAATGCATGTGTTGGATTGATTGAGTAAATGGTTTAAAAAGGGTTTCTTGCTTTGAAATGACATTCAAGTATGAGAATGGTAAGATGTAAAGTGGAAGTGTTTTCCAAGGTTTGAATTTAGCTTTGCATATGGTGTTTATGCATGGAAAGGCTAAATTGATGGTTTTGCAAGTTTATGTTTTGAAAAGGTTTACTTAGCTTTTTAAGCTAAGGGTTGATTTTCATGTTTGTGCAAGGCATGATTTTAAAGCATGTTGTTGGAAAAAGGGTTTTTCAAATATTGCTTTGGTTGGTCGAATCGAGTTGCTTTTAAAAGTGGTTTTATGATTCGCTGCATTGATGGTGTTTTGGTTTTGAGCATTCCTCACTAAGCATTATGTGCTTACGCTCCTTTTTGTCCATCAATGCAGATATTTGAAGTTTGGACAGCGAGAAGCAAGGGATTCAAGGAGGACTCCATTAGAGATGTATGTCTCGGTTAATAGCTATAGTTAATAAAGGCAATGGGGGTAGAATCTCTTATGTTGTTGTTAAAAGGAGATTGTGTATGTTGGACAAGTTTGGTTTATGTTTTTGAATCGTGTGGATTAATGTTACAACGTTTGAATCTCCTTTTGCTTAAATTGTATTGCTATGCTTCTTGTTTAAAAGCATGTTTGAGTTTTGAATGTGTTTTAATGAGTTGGAGCACCTAGGGGTGGTCTTGTATCTAGTTTTGATGTATTTATGTTCCCTATATGTTGAATGACTTGCTGGTGTGATTTGGTGGCTTTTGGAGCATGTTTGGTGGGGTAAAAGTGTGTTTAACCAGCATTGTTGCTGCAATCTGGGCAGGTCGTTTCGGAACGACCAATACCGTTTCGGAACAGGGGCCTGTTATGGCCAGGGTGTTTCGAAACAGAAGGAACCGTTCCGGAACGAAGATGCTACTGCCAGACCCCGTTTCGGTACCCGTTGCGGAACGGCCCCGCGTTTCAAAACAGGTTTACCATGTTTCGTAACACCTGACCGTTGGAGGCTGTCATGGGCAATTATATGTTTCGAAATGTTTGCGTTTTGGTCCTAAAACATGTTTATGCAATTGGATGAGTTTGAGATGTCCGTTTGAGCTGAAATTTGGCAGTGAAGCATGAAACATGACTAATTTCATATTGGTAACTTTTAATTGGGTGAAGTTCCTGTAATTCTCAGATTTTACAGTTTGGTCCCTAAAGTTGTAATTTGTGCAATTGGGTCCCTGATTGTTCTCTGATGGTTATGATCTTTGAGTATGATGTTTGTATGAATACATCTAGGGTTAAAGAGCATTTAGACAAGTTTAAAAAGAAAAAAAAGGGTCGTTAATCAAGGTTGACTTTCGGGTTGACTTTGGTTTTCCCCGTGTAAACTTCTTAATTCGGTTCAACCGTCTGGGCCGGGTTAAGGGGGTTACATAGAGTCTCATGCCGGTGATTTTCAGATGATGTGTAGGTGCATTTTGGTGAACTGTTGAGGCGTGTGATGGTGCTCTGGGTTTTGTATCTTGATGGTTGAACGTATGGTGCAGATTGTAGCGGATGTGTTGGAGTGTTTGTTAATATGTTGGGGAATGTGAGTAAGCAATTGTTACCTAGGAAAATTTTGCGTGTCATGTTGTTCTTCGAGCTAGAGTTTGAGCAGTTTATAGGAGGTTTTGGAAGTGGAGTGGGTTGTAGATCACGTGGAGGCTTGAGAATGGATGGGTTGGTGTCACCGTGTGTGTTGTGTTAAAAACAATTATGAGGGAAGGCGGAGTATGTTGCGAAGGATTAAGAGTTGTTGAGGTTGTTGGAAGTATTGCACCGTTGGGAGGTGTGAGAAGCTAAGTTGAGACTGGTAAGCGTGTGTTATGGAAATCTCACAATGTGTGGTGATGTTGAAGTTGGGTGTAGGGTAAGTTTAATTCGAGAGCTTTTGGATTGTAAGAGGTTGAGGATTATGTTGGTTTCGTTGTGTTTTTATTGTGTTTTGTTTTGGGAGGATGTGTACTGCGCTTTCTTCGCAAGTTGAAATTTTGAGGACGAAATTCCTTAAGTGGGGGAGAGTTGTAACGCCCCGAATTTGGACCCAGATGTTTTAGATGGTGAATCGAGCTGGTCGGGAACAGTTTGAACCCTTAAGGATGGTTTAGGGAACACCTAGTTCGAGATGTTTTAAAAATATGGAAAAATATCTAAAAATCCTCATTTATTATATAAATAATTATGGTGAAAACAATTTTACAAAATGTGATTTGGAAATATTACATTTTGGTATAGTGACCAAAATGCAGTCTTTGCAAAAGTTGACTACTGACTATTTTGTAAAGGATTGAAACTTAGAATATTTAAGGAGCTAATTTTACCAAATGTTTTTATCAGTTCTCTCTTTAATTTGGGAGCTTTTAATAATGATTTAATTAAAGAAATAAAAGGAAATCAAAGTTGACTTTTTCATAACTACTCTCACGATATTTTTTCTTTTCACTTTCTCTCAACTTCCAATCAGCCAAACACTTTTCTCTCATCAATTTTCATTGTGTTTTCTGAGATTTTAACTTCCAAAAGACTTCCTATCTTTGTTTCAACAAATCCTTTTGATTTTTGCTTTGGATTTCAAGAAAACTTGCCCAAATTGAAGAGAGATCAACCATTAGAGGTAAGCTTTGTCCTTCTTCTCTAATGATTAGTTCTTTACTGTAATTCCCAAGTTATCAATCCTTTGTTAATGGTTTTTAAGTTGTTTTAATGTTATAAACATGAAATAGTTGTTAAATTCAAGATTCTTGATGAGATCTTGGTGATTTTTGTAGTTCTAGTTAGGCTCTGTTTTGAGGTTGATTTCTAACCTATTTTGGATGATATTTGATGTTGAGAATGAGGTTTTAACAAATAAATCTCGAATAGGTTTGAGTTCCTAAGTTTGAGACGCTAGATTTGTGGTTTTTTAGGTGTTATTGATGATCTGTTGTTGCTGGAGGTATAAGGTCGTGTTTATGTTGCTATTTGATGTTAATTGATGTTTAGAAAAGGTTAGAATTGATAGATCTTTGCTGGACTTTGTTTGGTGAATGTTTGGAGATGTTTTCGGTTATTTCGGATAGCCGAAATGCTTGTTTTGAGTAGAGCAGCGAGTTAGAGTGAATGGTTGGTGATTTTATGCACGGTGATGCATTAATCCTCTGCTCTTATGTGCTATAAACAGGGGAGAGAAATTCGGAAGCAATTGAGGTAGCGTTGGAAGTTTCGGACGCTTGGTTGGCTCGTCGGCTAGCGTAGTGTTGCGTATCGGTGAGTGAGAATGCGTTTTCCAGCTTTGGAATGATTCTTAAAAGAGGTTTGGGAACTTAAATCTAGGCTTGAAACGACGGTTTAAGTTTGGAAGTAAGTGAAGTAGATTTCTCTCTCGGTTTGTGCTATTATTGTTTTGAAAATATTAAATTGGGTTTTGATGTGCTTGGCTTGGCAATGTGATTTGATTTGCTCTTTGAGCATGGTTCTTAAGCTTGAGAGTTGGTTATCAAACTTAGTTTGGTGAAGGAAGCATGAAACTAATGATTCTTTAGAATATGTGGTGTTAATTTGTGTTTTAAGGGCATGGGTTAACATTTTGGCCTTGATGTTGTTGCAAGCTTTGAAAACATTAGATCTGTTAATGATTTTAATATGATATATTGGCATAAGTGATGAGAAGATTACCAGATATAATTGGTCGACCAATAGAATGTAGAGTGCACTATAAACTAAAAATTCGTACGTGCTCTTGGGATTCGTTCCAAAGAGAGAAGCGATGATGTGCATTCCATTGGATAGGACTTGGTGAAATACCCAAGCTTAATGGCAATGAATGGCACCACCATGAGAGACCGATGTTGTAAATTCCATCGGATAAGACTTGGTGAAAGATCCAAGCATTATGGCAACATATGTTATCGCCATGAGAAACCGATGATGTGCATTCCATCGGAGTAGGACTTGGTGAAACATCCAAGCTTTATGGCGAAGATAGATACCGCCATGAGAGTCCGGTGGCGAGATCCCACCGGGGTAAGACTTGACCTCGAGTCAAGCTATCCGTATATCCGTGTAAAATAGAATATGAAAATGCCAATATATGAGAATGAAGTGTGTTATCATGTACCAATGCTTGAAATGTTTTATGCTATAAGAAATGCATATGAAATTTTGAGATTATGAAACACTTTTGTATAACAAGCATGTGTGGCCTTGCCATGAGTTTTGCGTTGGTCGAGTGCATGAGATAGGTAGATGGTACATGTGGTTTTCAAATGGTGATTTGCTTTGAAATGATTTTCAGGCATGAGAAAGAAAGAGCATGATGTAGAAATTGTTTCCAAGGAAAGTGGTTTAAACTTTGCATGAAGCGTTTATGCATGAGAAGGTTTAGATGGAAGTAATTACAATGATGATGTTTAAGAGTGAAATGCATGTGGCTTTGGGGTTTTAATGCTGGTTTATATGTTGAGCTATGCATGATTTAAGGAATGATGTTTTCAAATGAAGTTTTCAAACAACACATTGGCTTATTGAAATGTGATTTCATTTAAAGGGTGTTTTATGGTTTTGCTGCATTGATGGTGTTTTGATTTTTGAGCATTCCTCACTAAGCATTATGTGCTTACGCTCCTTTTTGTCCATCAATGTAGATAGTTAAATTTGTGACAGCGAGAAGCAAGGGATTCAAGAAGAACTCCACTTGGGGAAGTATGTTTTGTCTTCTAGCTATAGATAATAAAGGCAATGGGGGAAATCCTTTACTTTGTTGTGATGAGGTTGATTACCTAGAACAAGTTTGGTTTGTGGTTTGAGACTTGTTTATGGCCATTATGTGGTGGCTGGATCCTCAATTTGCATTTCTTGCTATGTTTTATGGTTAAAAGTATGTTCATTCTAGTTGCATGAGCTAAATAAGTTGATGTGCTAGATGCTTGCAATGTGGCTAGCTTTTGATGTTAATATGATAAAGTTGATGCTTAGACATATTGTGATTATGTTGTAGTATGAGTTGGGACATGTTCGGGTGTATTTGGATGTGAAAAACCAGAAAAATAAATAGTTGCATGGCAGGGTTTATCGAAAAACCCTTAACTGTTTCGGAACAGGGGCCTGAAATGGCCATAGCGTTTCGTAACGGGTAAGAGTGTTTCGAAACACTTTAGCTACTAGAGAACTACATTTCGATACGGGTCTCAGAACGCAGCCGAGTACCAAAACGGTCAATATTGTTTCGATACGGTCGTTTCGATACAAGGGTCAGCGTTTCGAAACACCTGACCGTTGCACTGCAATTTGAACTGTTTGAAGTTCTTGCTTCTTACATTTTAGTCCTTGATGAATATGGACGTAATTGATTGGGTTTTGATTGTCAGATTAAGTTGATTTTTGACAGAGATGCATGCAATATGACTAATTGAATATTGGTAAGCTTAAAATCAGCAAGGTCCTCGTAATTTAAAAATTTACTTTTTGGTCCCTAAAAGTCTAATTCTTGCAATTAAACCCTAGATGAATTCTGATCGTTGTGCCTTTTCCTTCCTGTGATCTTGAATGATCATATAGATTAATAATGCATTTAGAAAAGATAAAAAAGGGTCGTTAATCAATGTTGACTTTCGGGTTTACTTTGGTTTTCCCCGCGTAATCTTCGTAGTTCGGGTCAAGCGTCTAAGCCGGGCTAAGGGGGTTACAGAGAGTATCTTATCTGACCGCGCATTAAACTTGAACAATAAGACCATAGAAGAAGTGTGCAAATAGTTCAAGATACAACACCACAATTCGTCACCGTATCGTTCTCAAATGAACGGAGCAATGGAAACAACCAACAAGAATATTAAAAAGATTGTTGGAAAGATGGCAGAAACTTATAGGGATTGACATGAGAAGCTACCATTTCCTCTATATTCTTATCGCACATCAATCAAGACCTCTACCGGAGCAACACCTTTTCCTCAGGTTTATGGGATGGAAGCGGTACTACCTATCGAGGTTGAGATTTCTTCCCTCCGAAATTTATCAGAATTGAAAATAGATGAAGCAGAATGGATCCAAGCCAGATATGATCAACTGGCTTTGATTGAAGAAAAAAGACTAAAAGCCTTCCAGCATGGTCGAATGTACCAGAAAAGGATGATGTGAGCTTATAACAAGAAGGTTCGTACCAGAAAAGGGTGTTGTGAGCTTATCACAAGAAGGTTCACCCAAGAGAATTCCATGAGTAGGATCTAGTGCTAAAAAAGATTTTACCAATTCAAAGAAATTTTCGATGGGAATGGATGCCAAATTTGGAAGGTCCAAACGTTGTGAAAAAAGCCTTTTTCGGAGGAGATTTGATTTTGGCTAAAATGGATGGTAAAGATTTGTCTAGCCCTGTCAATTTAGATTTCGTCAAGAAATATTTTACATAAAATAAAAAGGAGAAAAAATAAGAAAAAATCAAAGTGAAAACCCGAAAGGGCGCTTTGAGAAGAAACTTCTGAAAATATGCAAGGGGAAAACTCAAAAAGGGCGCCTTAGGTAAAAAAAGAGAGAAAAAAATGAGGGTTCAAGATGAAAACTCATAAAGGGCGTCTTGAAACCAAATGAGGTTTTGAGTTGAAAACCCGAAAAGGGCGGCTCACATTTTGATCAAAGGGGCTAAGGCATGTGATGGTTGGTTCCCTCGAAAACTCGGTTGTAGGGAAAAATTTTGCGTCTTGGGATATCGGCAAAACACTCGAGGTCTCTCAAACACATATCAAGCCCATGAGGGTTCTCGGCAAGTTGGTCTAACGAAGCTCGTCTACTTGATATCTGGGTCATCTAATTTTGCTTTTTGATTTCAATGTTTGCCAGCTAAAATTATGAACTTTATTCTCAATAAATTCCTCAATTCATCTTATGCCTTTGTTTACACGAGTATTATACATTGACATAACGATCAATAAACTAACCATTCCAAAAATATGAAAAGATCTCTTTACATTTACTTCCGAAAGATTTCTAAAAGTACAGAACCAGAGGTAGTCCTGATTGGAAAAAGGTATTTTCATTGGTAAACTGACTCAAGAGAAAAGAGACACTACCTTGGAAACTACCCTTACTCATACATCGAAGAGATGTTAAAATGAAATATGGGACAAATAATCGTCTTGCGATCTAATCGGGCATCGTAAAAAAATTGGCATCATCGACAGAGAAAATGCTACGTACTTTGGCCATTGTCAACTATAATCCAATTATAAAATTCATACCAATGATTTGAGTGTTCCAATACATTCCAATTGTGCCATGTTTGAGTCCATTTTGAGCCAGTTATATATTTTTTCCTAATATCAACTAAAATATAACATATATAATAAATGATGTAAGCCAAGTTGCAAAAGTGCTGGTTGGCCCTATGCTAAATGTGCATGACTTGGTTTTGTAATACCTAGGTTAAAATCCCACAAAGGTCAATTTTTTATTTATTTTCTTCCTCTAATCAAATGATCAAATGTGTAATTATATCAATTTTTTAACTGTCACGCCATTTTTTCTATTAATTTTTTACGATAAATAATTTGTTTAATATCATTTAAATAATTAAGTGGTATGATTGACAAAACTAAAAAATAATGATCACTCATAATTAAGTGGTCAATCATGACTCTTAATTATTTTCAGTTAATTATTTGCACTTGGTGGACTTGAGTTCATAAGCTTTCATCAAGTGGAACTTCATAAACAAATATAGTGGTATAATAGAGCGAAGATGTTACCTAGGGCAACGGTAAAAGATAAGCCATTGGTTAGATAAATATATTTATGGATGTGATATTAAACAAATACACACTTGTTTAAAGGTTAGGTTGTTTGTTCATACATGTTAGTTTGAATTAATTAAATTAAGTTTTAAATCAATTTGGTTTTGATCCATATTACTTTTGGCATTAATTATGAAATTAGACAACTAAAACCAACAAGAGAGATCAAAAGATGCTGATGGTAGCTAATGCTCCCATCTTTTTTCCCTTTTCCTTATAGAATTTGTCTGTCTATCTTTTTTTAATGGTATAAGTTTGGAGTTGAAAAAGAAGGGAGGATGAAGGTTCCCTCAACACTATTTTTGATTGGAATTAATTATCAATGTCGATCGATCACTCGTTTGGGCAGCATAATATAAAGATGAAAGAGAAGAACATGATCAATCATTAGTTGTAGCTTGTAGGCATGCTCATCAAACATCAATGGAATAAAAAATTCAGCAAGGAAAAACCGTACGTAAATAAATTATGGCCTTGAGAGAATCTTGAGTTGATGCCTAACGGGTACAACTTAAGGACAGACGAACCACATGTCCACATCCTTGGGGCGATAGATAACTAGACAGGTCATGTGTTTGCTGATGTAACCGGACATATATAGCACCCAATTCTCTTTTGAATGGCCAAGAAATATTTCTAAGTTAAGGGTGGCTAAAATTCGACTGGATTCGATTTAACTTAAAAAATTAAATTATTTAACTCGACTCGACGTAAAAAATGACTCGTTTTAACTCGACTCGAAAAAATTTTAAATAAAATTTGAGTTATAAAATCAAAATTCGAATAACTTGAAATTTTTATTAATTAATTGATCAGTTTTAATGTTCGATTCGAGTCTGTCAATTATGTCTGATATGTTATGTATAATATTGTATATCACATGTGAAAATATGAAAAAAAATATATATATGTAAATTGTATATGGATATAGAAAGCCGTTAAAATTGGAATCAATACGTATTATAACATTATAAATAATTACAATTAAATTTAAACAGAAACTTGAAACTCGACTCGTTCGACTCGATTTGAATTACATAAACTAGACTCGATTCGAAAAAATTCAATTAAAGTTTAAATCGTAAAATAGGACTTGTAAACTCAAATAACTCAAAAAAATTTACTCGACTCAATCGAACGCACATCTCTATTTTAAGTTATTGAATTTTTTATGAATAGATTCCAACTAGAAATATGAGAAAATGTTGTAAATGTTGTTTTTTTTAATCGGAGAAGGGGACACGTTCCATACTCTGAACATGAGGATAAAGGTCATGAGAATAATTGCATTAATTGAATTATTATTATTTAATGGATAAAGGTCATGTTCACATTGGATGAAGAAAAAAGGGAATTAGGTAGGAGGGGCCCTATTTTAAAAAATATGAAAATTGGGAAGAACCAAAATAAATTGCTGGACTTGGGTTGAAAGGAGATGGGCTTGAACAAGATATTAACCAAGAACATAAGTTGGGCGTGAATGTTGCTGAACCGGGAGGTGATCCAAGTTTGAGTTTGTATGTTGGGAATCCATGCTAATTAAAAACGGTGAAAACCAGCTATCAATTAATTTATTTATTTTTTATTTAACCTAACCCCTAAACTCGACCTAAAGGTATTAGGTTGAATGTAGAAAGTCGTGTTTGAAACTTGACCCTCAAGTAAAGTAATTAGGTTAAAAATATTATATCCGTATTAAATAGTAATATCACATAAAAACATATTCATATAGTAATATCCTGAAAAGTGATAAAATATTCAGAAATAAACCTGTATAATAAAAACAGTAAATTTCCAAATAAAATGTTCGAGTCCGGATTTATACATAAATAAAATAATAATAAATAAAGTTCATAAGTCAAATAATCCAAACTGATAATACGTAATATATCTGATAAATGAGGTCCTCCAAGTACCGTAGCCTAAGTCTAATCTGAAATAGAAACTAAGGGGGAGTCAGCTATAACGCTCAGTGTTTCTCTACAGTGCAAACAGAGTCAAACATCATAACATCCGAATATTATTCTCAACCAAATAGACATTTCACATAAACATATATGTATGAAAATAATATATGAGACAACATGACATGCACCCCACTACATCACCGTCCGAAGAGTAAGGTTCTCTAGAACCACTCTCTACATCGTCACCATCTGAAATGGAACTCAGCCCGATGGGTGGAACCACTTATCTGAAGCAGGTTTCAACCCGAAGGAAGAAACTGCTAAAACTTCCACGTACAAAATCTCAACCCAATGAGATGCCATAATATCCGATTTCTGAATCCGATTGCATTCATATTTATTAACAAAAACACAAGATCACATAGTCAGATATTAAACAATCCGATTCTGACACATGTTGCATGGCATAATAACAAGTTAGACATATCATATTCAGCAGATCAACAGAACATAGCACAACCATACAATATCAGATCATGTCATAATCACAATTCAGTCCATCAAATATATATACATACATCACTGTAAAACAGATAGCACATTAGAGAATACACCTGAGACAGCTAAAACATCAGTGTTGATGATGACGTCTCCAACGCTCAACTCAAGCACTAGGTCGGACAGAGTTAGCACCTACGATAGTAAGCACTACATAAATTCACAACTACTACGCCATGACACAAATAATAATAATACCGAAAATATTAATTAAACTCACGAGAAGATCCCAAAGATTGAGCAACAGGAGGTCGCCCAGGTGTAGGAGGAGGAAGAATATCAGTGTCCGAATCAACTTTGCCTGAACACAAGAATAATTCGAATTAATTTCCGATATACATAATTCTTAATATGCTAAATACAATTAAATGTAAATAGAAAAATGGTCTTTTGGATGTGAATTTTGGAAAACAGACATCGAATTTGGAATCAGGACGTCGAAAAATATAAAGTTAACTTTTACTGAAAAAGTCAATGGTCAATGGTCAATGATCAAAGGTCAATGGTCAACAGTCAAGGGTCAACGGTCAACTCTGTCCAATTCAACTGACTCGATCCACGGTTTCGGTCCAACTGAATCGGTTCACGGTTCCCCCAGGCCCATTGGACCGGTCTGGTTATTTCCCAAATTTGGGCTCTGTTCAACCCCTTTCTCTCTCTCAGCCCACTTACCGGTTTGGGTTTAACTCAAACCCACTCACACACACTGGCCTGAGAATCCCCCCTCACCAAACCTTTTAATCTGGTAACCTAGGGTTTCCACCGTCGATGGCGCTAGTCACCGGTGATGAAATCCGATGACCACAAAGGCCCAATTTTCGGTCAAAACACACACAAAGAACACAATAACTTAACCCAACATCAAAAGAAACCCGAAACAAGGCCACAACACTTACCACAAACCAAATCGAATGAAAACGAAGAACGACGATGGCGAGGCGTGTAACCCCCTTAACCCGGCCTAGACGGTTGACCCGAATTAAGAAAGTCACACGGGGAAAACCAAAGTCAACCCGAAAGTCAACCTTGATTAACGACCCTTTTTTTCTTTTTAAACTTGTCTAGATGCACGTTAACCCTAGTTATGATCATTCAAACAACATACTCAAAGATCATAAACATCAGAGATCGAACAGGGACCCAATTGAACAAATTACAACTTTAGGGACCAAATTGTAAATTCTGATAAATATAAGGACTTCACCCAAATTAAAGTTACCAACTTGAAATTAATCATGTTTCATGCATCTCGGCCAAATTTCAGCTCAAACGGACATTCCAAACTCATACAATTGCACATACAAGTTTCAGGACCAAAATGCAAACATTTTGAAACATATAACTACCAATGTCAGCCCCCAACGGTCATCCGTTCCGAAACGGGAGACAGCCCGTTACGAAACGCGGGGCCGTTCCGCAACGCGTACCGAAACGAGGGCTGACAGTAGCCTTTCCGTTTCGGAATGGTGTCACCCGTTTCGGACGCCTGGGCTGTTTCGAGGCACCCGTTCCGAAACGGCAGGCACTGTTCCGATACGGCCTGCACAAAATGCAGAAATTTGCTTGCCTAAACATGCAATTGACCAACCAATCATGCTCCAATTGCTATCAAACTTTACCAGCATCTCATACAACATACAAGAGACATATTTGCATCAACCAATCATCATTATATCAACATATATGGAAAGCCCCAAATCTAAAGGCATGCTTCCTACACAAGCAACCATTCATGCACAAAAGCCTTCAAACCAACACATAATGGCCAATTACAAAAACCAACATTAACAACAACATAAATCCAACTTAGGGAGTTCCAAACATCTCCCAAAACAACAACATAGGTCCCCCATTGCCAAATGCCAAAAGCTAAAAGTGTTTAAGAAAACCTTCTCATACATGAGCTTAACTTCCACTTGATTGCTTGCCCTCCTTGCTGCCCTCAATGCACTTTAATGCTCTGCATTATTGGTTTAAGAAAAAAGAGAGAGCGTAAGCAAAAGCTTAGTGAGGAAAGCTCCTTAGAACCACACAATAATGCATTTATAAAACTCATTTATAAATCATACTTCAAAATACATTTAGACATGCTCACAAGCAATCTTAAACAAGCATCTCATGCTTCACATCATAACATGTCATATTGGCCACAAGTGATAATTACCATCTTTAAAACAAGATCAACATAAGACTCACACATGGACTTTTAAACACCATTGTGATCTTATCCCCAAGGACTTTTAAACACCTTGGCCCATGGACTTTTAAACACCATAGCAAGGACCACACAAGGACTTTTAAACACCTTTGTGTCCTTAACAAGTTTCACCTCAAGGACTTTTAAACACCTTGACCCCAAGGACTTTTAAACACCTTGGCCATGGACTTTTAAACACCATGATATGAATCACCCCAAGGACTTTTAAACACCTTGGCCCAAGGACTTTTAAACACCTTGGAAAGGACCACACAAGGACTTTTAAACACCTTTGTGTCCGTAACAAGAACCATCCAAGGACTTTTAACCACCTTGATGTTCTTAAGTAAACAAGGCTCACTCAAGGACTTTTAACCACCTTAGTGACCTTAACCTTTTCAAAAACATCACTTGCCAATATACATCATATATCATCAATAATCCATTGTTTTAAAGCATTTAACCAAGCCATAAACATCATGCATCTTTAAGCATCAAACAACATTTATACAATGTTCAAAAACAAGGAACTCTAACCTTGAGCTTCCTTAAACACATGGCTTATAATCTCAGCAAACACACATGCTAGATATGCTTTAAAAAACAGAATTTAAACATGCAACAAACACATTGCACCCAACCATCACATGGTTCCTCAACAAGAGAGTTTTTCCGAAAACTTACTCTTGCGCTTAGCAAAGTTGTTTAGACTTAGACTAAGCTCCCAAACCTCCAAAACATTGGTTTCAAAGCCGAAAACCAAAATCCACTCACCGATTCCGTTTCGCCTCTTGCCGAAACACCAAATCAAGCTTCCCGGTCACCACCACTTGGATCCAAAGATGACTCCCCTGTTTTAACACATTAAAACAGTAGATTAATGCATCATCATGCATTAATAGCTTCAATGAAAGTACCTAAACTCGCTGCTCTCATCCACACTCCATTTTCGGCCACCAAACACAACCGAAAATGCATCCAAACAACTCCTCAACAAAGCCCAGCCATAAACCATCAAAACTAAGCATCCTTAAACATCATTTAACAACTAAAAAGGACCTAACAACATCCTTATACCTCCAGCAACAACAGATCCACAAGATCACCCAAAAACAACCAAGAACCACAAGCTAAACTTAGGAAATTCAACCTATCCGGGATTGCATTAATTAAAACTCAATTCCATATCAAATTAACATTCATTTATCACCAATTATACACCTCAAATCACTGCTTTAACAGATCCAACGAAAATTCACCAAAATCAATCAAATCTTGCATTTAAAAGCCAAGATCCATAACACAACCTTAAAACCATTTATAAAACACAATTTAAGGATTGAGAACTTGGGAATTTCAATAAAGAACTTGAAGTTCAGAGGAGAAGGACGTTCTTACCTCCAAACTTGAGTTTCTCCTCTTTTAGAACCAAAAAGCTTGAAGAATCAAATGGCAATTGGTGAGGTTTTGTTGATGAGATGATTAGCAATCAAAAGAGGATTGAAAAGAGAGATTTAAGTGGCAAAAATCAGATGAAAAACTCTGGAGAAAGATGTTTGGTTTGAGAGAAAATGAGAGAAAATAGTTGAGAGAAAAGTTAGTTAAAACTAAAATATCTTCCCTCCACTTTGTTTATATTTAAAACCTTTTAATTAATCATTTAATATATTTAGAAAATCTGGAGAAACTCCCATTGGGTAAATAGCTCCTTAAAGATTCAAAGTTTCAATCCTTTTTAAAACAGTCACGCAGTTTTCAAAAATTACATTTTGGTCACTAGCCAAAATGTCACCCTTCCAAACCTCATTTTGTAAAATTGATTTCACAGTTCACTTATATATATTAAAAGAGGATTTTAGAACATTTTTCCATATTTTTAATGCAACCCGAACTAGGTTTTCCTAATTTCGCCTTTTTAGATTCGAACAGCACTTTGACCGAACCGGTCAACGCCCAAAACTTCCAAGCCCAAAACCGGGGCGTTACAACTCTCCCCCCCTTAAGAAATTTCATCCTCGAAATTTACCTGAAGGAAAGAGATACGGAAACTGCTTCAGCATGTCATTCTTCCGCTCCCACGTGGCTTCCTCAACACCGCGGTGCTTCCACAACACCTTCACCAACTCAATGGTCTTGCCACGAAGAACCTTGCTATCCGAATCCAGAACCTTCACCGGTTCCTCATCATAGGTCAAATCCGGATTCAATTCCACTTCTTCCACAGGCATCACATGTGAAGGATCAGATCTATACTTCCGGAGCATAGAAACATGGAACACATCATGAATCTTCTCCAACTCTTGAGGTAACCTCAACCTGTACACAACAGGACCCACACGCTCAACCACCTTGTATGGCCCAATGTACCTAGGGCTCAACTTGCCCTTCCGGCCAAACCTCATCACCTTCTTCCAAGGCGAAACCTTCAAGAACACATGGTCACCCACCGCATACTCAATCTCCTTACGCTTCAAATCCGCGTAAGACTTCTGCCGATCAGAAGCTGCCTTCAAACGCTCACAAATGAGCTTCACCTTCTCGGTGGTTCCTTTCAACAAAGCCGGCATCGAAACCAACTTCTGACCCGTTTCAGCCCAACAAAGAGGAGTCCTACACTTCCTCCCGTACAAAGCCTCATAAGGTGCCATTTGAATGCTCGCCTGATAACTATTGTTATAAGCAAACTCAACCAAGGGCAAATGCTTCTCCCAAGAGCCCTGAAACTCAATCACGCAGCACCTCAACATATCCTCCAAAATCTGGATAACACGCTCAGACTGACCATCCGACTGAGGATGATAGGATGTACTGAAATTCAACCTCGTACCCAGAGATTGATGCAAACACTGCCAGAACCGCGATGTGAACCTCGGATCCCTATCCGACACAATCGACTTTGGCACACCATGCAGCCGCACAATCTCAGCAATGTACAGCTCCACAAGCTTATCCAAAGAAAACGTAGTATGCACAGGCAAGAAATGCGCACACTTCGTCAGGCGATCCACAATCACCCACACCGAATTCTTCTTCGACGGTGACAAAGGTAAACCAGATACAAAATCCATGGTAACCCTTTCCCACTTCCACTCAGGGATTCTCAACGGTTGCAACAACCCTGAAGGAAACTGATGCTCAGCCTTAACTCGCTGACACACCATACACCTGCTGACAAACTCCGCAACATCCTTTTTCAAACCCACCCAATAGTACTCATCACGAAGATCTCGATACATCTTAGTACTACCAGGGTGCATAGCAAAAGGACTACTATGACCTTCAGTCAGAATAGCACGCCTCAGCTCAGCATCATTAGGCACCACTATCCGACTCCCAAAACACAACACTCCATCATCATTAAAACAGAAATCCGAAGGTCTACCCTCCGCGATATCCTGAACATGCGGCACCAAGGAATCATCCAGCAACTGCTTTTCCTTGATCATCTGAACCAAAGATGGTTTCACTTGCAACTCAGCCACAAGACCACCATCACGCGAAATACTCAAACTGGCAAACATAGCCCTCAGCTCAACAACTACCTTCCTACTCAAGGCATCCGCTACAACATTAGCCTTCCCAGGATGATACTCAATCGTCAATTCATAATCCTTGAGCAACTCCACCCAACGTCGCTGCCTGAGATTCAACTCCTTCTGAGACATCAGATACTTCAAACTCTTGTGATCCGTGTACACAGTACACTTCTCACCATACAGGTAATGTCTCCAGATCTTCAAAGCAAAAACCACTGCATCCAACTCTATGTCATGCGTAGGATAATTGCGCTCATGCACCTTCAACTGTCGCGATGCATAAGCCACCACCTTACCCTCTTGCATCAACACACATCCCAAACCAACATAGGATGCATCACTATACACCACAAACTCTTTCCCTGATTCAAGTTGAACCAAGATAGGAGCTTGCGTCAAAGCTGCTTTAAGCTTCTCAAAAGCCTGCTATCTCGCTTCCGTCCATTCATACCTAACATCTTTCTGCAACAACTTTGTCAAAGGTGCAGCAATCTTGGAAAACCCATCCACAAATCTCCGGTAGTATCCTGCCAAACCAAGGAAACTACGAACCTCATGAACAGACTTAGGAACCTTCCAATTCATCACCGCCTCAACCTTCTGAGGATCAACACGAATCCCCTTAGCAGAAACCACATGCCCAAGAAACACCACCTCATTTAACCAGAACTCGCACTTGCTCAGCTTAGCATAAAGCTGATTCTCCAACAAAGCCTGCTAAACAATCCTCAAATGATCTTCGTGCTCCTCCTCAGTACGCGAGTACACGAGGATATCATCGATGAACACCACAACAAACTTGTCCAGGTATTCATGAAACACACGATTCATCATGTCCATGAAAGCAGCAGGAGCATTTGTCAACCCAAACGGCATCACAAGGAACTCATAATGCCCATACCTTGTTCTGAAAGCTGTCTTAGGCACATCCGCATCCTTCACCTTCAACTGGTAATACCCTGACCTCAAGTCAATCTTAGAGAACACAGCTGCTCCCCGAAATTGATCAAAGAGATCATCAAATCTCGGCAAAGGATACCGATTCTTGATAGTCAACTTATTCAGCTGACGGTAATCAATGCACATTCTCATAGTGCCATCCTTCTTCTTCACAAACAAGACCGGTGCACCCCAAGGCGACACACTCGGCCGAATGAAACCACGCTCAAGCAACTCTTGCAACTGCGTCTTCAGCTCTTTCAGCTCCTTAGGTGCCATTCTATAGGGAGTAATGGACACAGGAGTTGTATTCTCATACAGCTCAATTCCAAACTCCACCTCGCGATTAGGAGGTAAACCAGGCAACTCCTCAGGAAACACACCAGGAAACTCCTTCACAACCCTGATATCTTGCACCCTCAACTCCTTAGAGCTAGGATTCATCACAAAAGCTAGGTAAGCTTCACAGCCTTGCCTCAGCATCCGGCTCGCCTCCAGCGTAGACACCACATTGGCAAGAAACTTCACATTCTCACCAACCACAACAACTTCATAATCATCCGCAAGCTTCAGCGAAACTCGCTTATTTTCACAATCCACCACAGCACGATGCTCAGCCAACCAATCCATACCAAGGATTACATAAAAACCATAGAAAGGTAACTCCATGAGGTCAACATGAAAAACATGATCTTGAACAACCAAAGGACACCTTCTATACAGCTTTCGAGTCACAACAGTCTCACCAAAAGAACTAGTGACACGCATACCAACATCCAAAGACTCAACAGGCAAACCAAGCAATTCAGCATGCTCACGCAATATGTAAGAGTGCGTAGATCCAGAATCAATCAAGGAAAGTAATGACAAGGATTGCAGAGTAAAAGTACCTGCGATCACATCCGCGTCATTCCTCCCCTCTCGCTGAGCAAACACTCTAGCCTGCCCGCCACCCTCTGGCTGCACAGCTACAACATGAGCCACACCTCGGCCACCTTCCTCTCTCCGCTGGAAATTACCACGGTCGCGCCCACGACCTCTCTGCGGTGCTGCAACAACAGGAGCACGAACTTGGCCACCAGCCAACATAGGACAATCACGCCTCAAATGATCCAAAGATCCACAGCTCCAGCAACCATTACCAGCTGCCGCAACAGGAGCTTGCACCTCCCTCACAGCACGAGGACAATCACGTTTCATGTGACCATGAGAACCACAAATCCAACAAGCACTCGGATCAGCTCTAGCGTTGCCTCCCCGAGCAGGTGCTCCACCACCTCGCTTAGCCGAGGACTGATACTTCTGATCACGTCCTCTTTTGTTCCGCCCACCACCGGAACTATATTCAGCTGCTCGCTTGCCAGCACCTTTAGCAGATAAACCCAGGTTCATCTCAATATCCTTGGCTCGGCCCACCAACACATCAAAATCATCATACTTGGTAGCCAGCACATACATCTTCACATCCGTCACTAAGCCATAACGGAACCTTTCACACCTCGCCCGCTCATCCGGGACAAGCTCAGGTGCATATTGACTGAGTCGAGCAAACTGTACTTCATACTCAGCCACCGTCATGCTCCCTTGGGTAAGATACATGAACTCCCTCTTTTTCTCATCTAGGTACCTCACACCCAGATACCTTCTCTTGAACACATTCTGAAAGAATGTCCAAGTCACATCATCTTCTGCCATCCCAGCAATAGTGGTTGTCCACCACGTATATGCATCCTTCTGCAGCAAGGACACAACACAGCCAAGCTTTTGCACATCTGTGCAACTCATCTGACCCAAGATTCTCTTGGTACTTTCTAACCAAGCCTCAGAACCCTCAGCAGACATACCCCTGAACTCAGTCCCTCCTAGACTGCGCAAACGCTCCAAAGGTAGTCTAACTCCAGCATCTTCCTGATGCCCAGCTCCTCGAGCTCCAGCTACCGCTGCTTGAAAAGCACCAGCTATAGCTTGAATTAACACCGTCATGTCAGGAACAGCTTGCCCCTGACCGGCCTCAGGTCCTGCAGCCTCAGCACTAGCTGCAGCTCCAGCTTCCTCAGCCCCAGCACCACCACCACCAGGTGGAGGAGGTAAAACCGCGCTCTCAACGTTCTCCTCATTTTCATTCTCATTCTGAGCCGTAGCTCGCACATTACTCTTCAACTCTCTACGAGGTGCCATACTCTAATTATGCAATCACATTGCAAAATAAACAAAGTCAGGCCCAGCAAGGTAAGCAATCCAAGTACTCAAGCTCATTTCCAATTAAAAACAACATCATTTCATTAGCTTTGATTTGGCAATGGGTACCCACAACATGCTTCATCACAGCATACATCTCAATTGCAACATACATGCAATCCACTCAACATGCTTTCACTCAACAAGCATACAAAGCATACACACTTTAAACATTCACATACACATTCCCATTTACTCGAGAACCTGGCTCTGATACCACCAAATGTAACCCCCTTAACACGGCCTAGACGGTTGACCCGAATTAAGAAAGTCACACGGGGAAAACCAAAGTCAACCTTGATTAACGACCCTTTTTTTTTCTTTTTAAACTTGTCTAGATGCACATTAACCCTAGTTATGATCATTCAAACAACATACTCAAAGATCATAAACATCAGAGATCGAACAGGGACCCAATTGAACAAATTACAACTTTAGGGACCAAATTCTAAATTCTGATAAATATAAGGACTTCACCCAAATTAAAGTTACCAACTTGAAATTAATCATGTTTCATGCATCTCGGCCAAATTTCAGCTCAAACGAACATTCCAAACTCATACAATGGCACATACAAGTTTCAGGACCAAAATGCAAACATTTTGAAACATATAACTACCAATGTCAGCCCCCAACGGTCATCCGTTCCGAAACGGGAGACAGCCCGTTACGAAACGCGGGGCCGTTCCGCAACGCGTACCGAAACGAGGGCTGACAGTAGCCTTTCTGTTTCGGAACGGTGTCACCCGTTTCGGACGCCTGGGCTGTTTCGAGGCACCCGTTCCGAAACGGCAGGCACTGTTCCGATACGGCCTGCACAAAATGCAGAAATTTGCTTGCCTAAACATGCAATTGACCAACCAATCATGCTCCAATTGCTATCAAACTTTACCAGCATCTCATACAACATACAAGAGACATATTTGCATCAACCAATCATCATTATATCAACATATATGGAAAGCCCCAAATCTAAAGGCATGCTTCCTACACAAGCAACCATTCATGCACAAAAGCCTTCAAACCAACACATAATGGCCAATTACAAAAACCAACATTAACAACAACATAAATCCAACTTAGGGAGTTCCAAACATCTCCCAAAACAACAACATAGGTCCCCCATTGCCAAATGCCAAAAGCTAAAAGTGTTTAAGAAAACCTTCTCATACATGAGCTTAACTTCCACTTGATTGCTTGCCCTCCTTGCTGCCCTCAATGCACTTTAATGCTCTGCATTATTGGTTTAAGAAAAAAGAGAGAGCGTAAGCAAAAGCTTAGTGAGGAAAGCTCCTTAGAACCACACAATAATGTATTTATAAAACTCATTTATAAATCATACTTCAAAATACATTTAGACATGCTCACAAGCAATCTTAAACAAGCATCTCATGCTTCACATCATAACATGTCATATTGGCCACAAGTGATAATTACCATCTTTAAAACAAGATCAACATAAGACTCACACATGGACTTTTAAACACCATTGTGATCTTATCCCCAAGGACTTTTAAACACCTTGGCCCATGGACTTTTAAACACCATGGCAAGGACCACACAAGGACTTTTAAACACCTTTGTGTCCTTAACAAGTTTCACCTCAAGGACTTTTAAACACCTTGACCCCAAGGACTTTTAAACACCTTGGCCATGGACTTTTAAACACCATGATATGAATCACCCCAAGGACTTTTAAACACCTTGGCCCAAGGACTTTTAAACACCTTGGCCCAAGGACTTTTAAACACCTTGGAAAGGACCACACAAGGACTTTTAAACACCTTTGTGTCCGTAACAAGAACCATCCAAGGACTTTTAACCACCTTGATGTTCTTAAGTAAACAAGGCTCACTCAAGGACTTTTAACCACCTTAGTGACCTTAACCTTTTCAAAAACATCACTTGCCAATATACATCATATATCATCAATAATCCACTGTTTTAAAGCATTTAACCAAGCCATAAACATCATGCATCTTTAAGCATCAAACAACATTTATACAATGTTCAAAAACAAGGAACTCTAACCTTGAGCTTCCTTAAACACATGGCTTATAATCTCAGCAAACACACATGCTAGATATGCTTTAAAAAACAGAATTTAAACATGCAACAAACACATTGCACCCAACCATCACATGGTTCCTCAACAAGAGAGTTTTTCCGAAAACTTACTCTTGCGCTTAGCAAAGTTGTTTAGACTTAGACTAAGCTCCCAAACCTCCAAAACATTGGTTTCAAAGCCGAAAACCAAAATCCACTCACCGATTCTGTTTCGCCTCTTGCTGAAACACCAAATCAAGCTTCCGGGTCACCACCACTTGGATCCAAAGATGACTCCCCTGTTTTAACACATTAAAACAGTAGATTAATGCATCATCATGCATTAATAGCTTCAATGAAAGTACCTAAACTCGCTGCTCTCATCCACACTCCATTTTCGGCCACCAAACACAACCGAAAATGCATCCAAACAACTCCTCAACAAAGCCCAGCCATAAACCATCAAAACTAAGCATCCTTAAACATCATTTAACAACTAAAAAGGACCTAACAACATCCTTATACCTCCAGCAACAACAGATCCACAAGATCACCCAAAAACAACCAAGAACCACAAGCTAAACTTAGGAAATTCAACCTATCCGGGATTGCATTAATTAAAACTCAATTCCATATCAAATTAACATTCATTTATCACCAATTATACACCTCAAATCACTGCTTTAACAGATCCAACGAAAATTCACCAAAATCAATCAAATCTTGCATTTAAAAGCCAAGATCCATAACACAACCTTAAAACCATTTATAAAACACAATTTAAGGATTGAGAACTTGGGAATTTCAGTAAAGAACTTGAAGTTCAGAGGAGAAGGACGTTATTACCTCCAAACTTGAGTTTCTCCTCTTTTAGAACCAAAAAGCTTGAAGAATCAAATGGCAATTGGTGAGGTTTTGTTGATGAGATGATTAGCAATCAAAAGAGGATTGAAAAGAGAGATTTAAGTGGCAAAAATCAGATGAAAAGCTCTGGAGAAAGATGTTTGGTTTGAGAGAAAATGAGAGAAAATAGTTGAGAGAAAAGTTAGTTAAAACTAAAATATCTTCCCTCCACTTTGTTTATATTTAAAACCTTTTAATTAATCATTTAATATATTTAGAAAATCTGGAGAAACTCCCATTGGGTAAATAGCTCCTTAAAGATTCAAATTTTCAATCCTTTTTAAAACAGTCACGCAGTTTTCAAAAATTACATTTTGGTCACTAGCCAAAATGTCACCCTTCCAAACCTCATTTTGTAAAATTGATTTCACAGTTCACTTATATATATTAAAAGAGGATTTTAGAACATTTTTCCATATTTTTAATGCAACCCGAACTAGGTTTTCCTAATTTCGCCTTTTTAGATTCGAACAGCACTTTGACCGAACCGGTCAACGCCCAAAACTTCCAAGCCCAAAACCGGGGCGTTACAAGGCGGCTTCTGAAGGTTTTTGTACCGATTCACAACAAAACACGGCGGCGCGAGAGCGATGGATGAATGGGTTTTGGTTGCACGGCCACGGGGAACACACCAGTGGTTGTGATTTGACGAACAGTCGCCGATAAGCCCTTGGCCGGAGCTAGATCGAAAATGGTTAGAGGGTTTTTGTGGTTACCAAAGAGAGAACAAGAGATTGAGGGAGAGGGAGGCTGTAATTCAGATTATGGGAGCCAAAAGGTCGATTAGGGCTGAAAAGTATAAATTTATACCCTAACTATTTGGTAAATTACGCAAAAAGGGTCTAAGATTTTACTAGCTTTATAAAAAGACCCCACAAGTTCAAAAATATTTCAATTTAGCCACTAAAATCAATTAGGTTTCCAAATTAAAATTTCCCAAATTATTAGGGTTCCGAATTAGGGATTTAACCAATTAAGGTTTTTAGTTTGGGGGAATTTCGGGGTGTTACAACTCTCCACCCGTTAAAAGAAATTTCAGCCCCGAAATTTACCTAGAGCAAAAAGATGCGGATACTGAGCTTTGACGACAGCCTTGGGCTCCCAAGTAGCCTCATAATGACTACGACCAAGCCACAAGACTTTGACCATCTTAATGGTCTTCCTTTTGAGAACCTTCGTGTCTTGAGCAAGGATCTCAATAGGCTCCTCCTCAAAATGCAAATCAGGACAGATCTCAATCTCCTCTGCATGCATAATATGAGACTAATCAACATGATATCGTCTCAACACAGAGACATGGAAGACATCATGAATACACTGAAGCTCTGGTGATAACTTAAGCTGATAGGCAACTAGTCTAACTCGACGAATAATCCGATAAGGGCCAATGAAACAAAGACTTAGCTTACCTTTCTGACCAAAACGAAGTACCTTCCTCCAGGAAGATACTTTCAGGAAAACCTTATCTCCCACGTCATACTCAATATGTCGACGTCTCAAATCAGCATAAGACTTCTGTCTAACAAAAGCAGCCTAAAGTCGATCACGAATCAATCTGAAATCTGCTCAGCTTCATGAATAATATTGGGTCCCAACAATATGTGCTCATTGTTGCGTGTATAATAATCTATCGCAAATAGGTGCAAGCGTACACGTCGCAAGTAATAAAGTGATACTAAGTATCGGATATCGTCTCCACAGGGTCTGGAAATATTCTTATCCTTCAATCTCTTCACAAGAAAATAAATAAGTTTAATAAATTGTTTAGAGTAATCTTGAGAATAAACTAAGATAAAATAGGGAATCAATTTGATAAAATAGGCTAGAATTGATTTGCTCAGTAGTGTAGGTATTGCACTACTCAAGGGCTTTTTTGTTGCGGCTGTCGTCGGGCCTATCACGGCAGAGGTCTGTTGTTTTCGGAGTAGCGATCAACAACTCTGCACTTCAAGTTCATCAAGAATCCCCGTTGTGACTTGTCCTATCCCTAGGACCAAGTTCTATCGATTAACATGTATTTGATGATACCTCCCGGCGTGAATCAAAGGATGAACACCGATTTTTGTGAATTCTTCTCTAGCTGCTTAACCTTGTACCTATCCCTAGGCCAAGATGGTTTAACCATAAACTGGAAAAGTCGTACTTACACCTTTCGTATACTTAACTCTCCCGATGTTAAGTAAATGGACAACCTCCAAATTCTCTCCCGAAACTCTTATGAGATGTTGAATTCAGAGAAAACAAACTTGAAGCTTTTATTGAATTGAACAGAAAATCCTAAAAACAGTACAATCTTTACAACTACTTTACAAGATCAACCCGTAGCCCTAAGAGGAGTTTAGAACATGGTGAAGAGAGAGAGAAACAACTAGGGTTTTGGGGGAAGACGGCTAGAAGCTAGATGTCCTTTGCCTTATCGAATTACAAGCATATATATATATATATATATATATAGGCCTTGGTCTTGAGTTTTCTTAATGGCCAAGAATACAAGTTTCAATTAAAGTACAACTCTATTAAAGACTAAATCTCTGAGTAGATATCTTTTAATTTGCCCTATCTTCTTGCTTTGACTTTTATCTCAAACTTAGGAGCAGGCCTTCAATGTGCTTCTGGTCTTCGACAGTTATGCAAGTGGTCCACGAAAATCAGGCTTTAAATTCTCTGTCGATCGAACTCAACTTTGCATTTTCCCTCACCACGGTCTTCACTGTCGTCTCTTCTGCCATGGCAGCGTTCATGACAGCATTGTTATAGACAGTCTCCTTCACTTCTTCACTCCAGCTCTGCGACTAACTTCTGCTCCTTTGCTGGCCTGGATGCTGCCACAGCAGGCTGTTGTGTCTAAAAGAGTATCGCAATGTAGTGCAAGTATACACGACACAAGTAGTAAAGTGATACGTAAGTATCAGATATCGTCTCCACAGGGACTGGGCTAATAGCTTTAACCTTGGATTGGTGCACAATAGGGAAAAGAAAGAGTTTAATTGTTTGTGAGGGAATAATAAAGAGTACTGAAGATAAAAGAGTAAAGAAATCAGGATAGAGAGAATGGGCCGGTATTGATTTGCTCAGTAGTGTAGGTGTTGCAAAGTCTAGGACTCCCTGTTATGTCGTTGCGCCTGTCGCGGCAGCGGTCTGTTGTTGTCGCAGCAGCGATCACACAACTCTGTACTTCAAGCTTGGCAAGAATCCATGCTGTGCCTTGGCCTATCCCTAGGTCTAAGTCTGTCGATGAACACGTCTTTGATGATACCTCCCGGCGTGAATCGAAGGATGAACACCGATGTTGTTGAATTCTTCCTTAGCCACTTAACCTCGTCCTATCCCTAGGTCCGAGATAGTTCAACCATACACTGGAGAACCCGTACTTATTCGTTTCATATACTTAACTCTCCCCATATTAAGTAAATGTATAATCTCACAATGCTCTCACGATACTCTTGCAAGATGTTGAAAACTAGAATAAGCAAACTTGAAGTCTATTTTATTGAACAGAAAAAAGAACCTAAAACAAATGCAATCCTTGCAACTACTTTACAGAATCAACCCTTAGCCCTAGGGGGAAAACGACTATATTAAGATATCCTTCCCTAGGTCGAATTACATGCCTTTATATAGGCCTTGGGTTCAAGTTTTCTAATATGGCAAGAATACAAGTTTAAATTAAAGTACAACTATATTAAAGACTAAATAGTCAGAGTAGATGTCTTTAATTCGTCCTCTCTTCTTGCTTGGAGTTTTTTCCTTGAACTTTGGGCTTGGCCTTCATTCTGATCTAGGGCTCAGAAAAATATAAGAGTGCTCCACGACAGACCGGCTTAATTTCTTCTTTCTGTCGAGCTCCACTTCACTTCTTCCCTCCACTATTGCTGTCGTCATTGGCTACCACGACAGCGGCCATGGCAGCATCATTCTTCTCGTCCGCAGTCCTGTGTTCCAGCTCTACTTCTCCACTGCCCTGCGTCTGCTACAGCAGCTACCTGCAAAAGTAACCAATTTCAGTAGCAACTGTGCCATTTAATATAGTTGTTATGTATGAATGAAATCTATCCTAAATGCAATGAATTATGCTTGAATGCAGCAGAAATATGGGTTAAATAAGGGGTAAAATATAGAAATTTTACACACTCAACACACCCCCAAACTCAAGTTTTTGCTTGCCCTCAAGCAAATATTACCTAACTTAATAATAATAATTTTTTCTTTGGCTTAAACCAGTGAACTGTGTGTGGGTTTTGTGAAGTGTGTGTGGGTTTTGTGAAAACTTATGCATCTAGACTACCTTAGTATACCAGAATAGTTATGTCTACAAACTTGAGGTTATGCCATTTAAATTTTTTCTGGAGTTAATTCATAGGCTCCTTTAGTTTTTTCTGACTCTTTATTTAACTGCATCTTTTCTGGAGGCAATTCCTAGGCTCCTTTAGTTTTTTCTAACTTAGCTCAAAAAGAAATCTCCTAAAATAAGTGCAAGGCAGTTTTGCAAGCTATTGAGTCTGAATATTTTTCTTCTTTCTTTCTTGTTTTTCCTAGAGCCAGTGATAGGCACCTCTAGGGGCAAGTTCAAGCGGGTAAACATTCCTATTCCAATGTACTAAAGTAATCTAAAAAGCAATAGAGTCACAAAGAGTGTTTCACAGGGTAGAATCATAGCAAGGCTCTAAACAGATCCTAAAATTTCCTAAAGGCACTGTCACGACAACATATGTCGTGGCAGGTAAGTGAAATTCAAAGACTTAAAGCCAAATTTTCATTTTTTAAGCAAAAATAAACTAAACATTAGACACAATTTCTAAACATGAAGACAATTCATTAATGGATGGAATCCACCCCCAAACTCAAGGGTTGCATTGCCCTCAATGCATGATGACAAAATGACAAAAAGAAAAATAAAAAACATCACAATTATAAGAGAATAGCAGACATCAAAGATAAGATAAAAACTTAAATTTTAAGTGCTGTCGTCGCTGCTGGTGCTGCCATTGATCTGAATCTGCCGGCGGGCAGTGACTTTCCTCGTCGGTGCCGGTAGATGGATTGGAGATGCAGAGGCGGTCTTTTTCTTGGCTTCCCTCGGAGGCTAGATGTAGGTAGGTGAGATCTGGGGTGGTTTCTCCAGCACCTGCACCTCCTCGGAAGAGCTGCTGCTGCTGCTGCTACCACTGCTGCTGCTGCTGCTGCCGTCAGACTTCCCTTGGCCGGATCGTCCGTCACCTGTGTTGGGTTTCTGTCGCTTCATCTGGGTGAATTCTTTGGACAGGTTCCTCTTGACAGAGGGCTCGCAATCGGATTCCTCCCAAATTGAAGAAGAGGAGAAACCAACAATGAACTCGTCAAGGTCTGACAGGGGCGCTTTTCTCTTTTCTCCCCTAGCAGATGCTGTGGCGGTGTGGCTTCCACCTGCAGCTGTCGTGGCTGGGGTTGGAGTGGACGCAACAGACAATGTTCTCGGTTTGGCACCAGGGGTAGAGGTATGGGCAGGTGTAGGGGTAGCAAAATAGTGATAGGGGAAAGCAGGAAACAGTACATCTGGAAAATTTAAATTGCTTTTAATGAAATGTACCATTGCTGTTGTGAAGTCCCGGATAAAGCTCATCAGGCCCAGTTGTCGTTCCTCCATTTTCTGCAAGGTGGCAAGGATTTGGGTGGAGGAGTTGGCTAGGGGAGCTGCTGTTGTGGGCTGCCTTTGCTCTGTGGCGGCAGGCTTTGTCTGGGTGGGCTCTGTCGGCTCACCTGCCGCGGCAAACAGGTTGAAACTAGTGATTGGTGTTGCGGCTTTCAGCTCCATCAAGCTGAGGATGTTTCTCTCCGTCCATCCTTTTACCTGGATTTTCAATCCTCAGCAATTTCAGGGACATCGTGGCCACGGCAGAGTGCTGTTATGAGGTAGGGGAAGACAAGGGGTCCCGATGGCCGCATTGTACAATCCAAAATCCCTTCCCGAATGTATCGACCAACATTAATAGGCCTCTCGTTTAAAATTGAATGGACGAGAGCTAACCCTGGTTGATCCACCATGCTGTTGTGTGAGGAAGGCATAATCCTCTTGTTGACGAATACGTTCCACAGCTTGGCTTCGGGGGTGAGTTTGGCTCGTTTCACCGTCCTTGGGTGTTTGGGGTCTGTATTCCATTGGGTTCCTTCCTCGGAGAGTTTTTCCATGACAACATCATAATCTGCTACCTCCAAGCTCTCCACGAACCTCTTATGCCCATCCTCCTTTCTGCCGACGTATAGTCCGTAAAGGGTGTTAATATATTCTGGCTCTAGAGAGACTTCCTTACCACGAACCGTCACTGCTGTCGCGTCTCTGCTATCGATGGCAGCATAAAATTCTCTAACAAGGGTGACATTCATCTCTTCAGGTTGCTCGGCAAACATCTGCCAATGTAGTGCTCTGATCTTACGGGCTATAAATGGTTTGAGCCCGAGATTCTCTTTTCGTTTGTTGTAGATGAACCATTTCTCCTCTCACATATCTCTGCCCTGGAAGGAGCTGGGAGTGGCTACTGTTGGGGCAGAGCTTGAGGCAGCACTGCGTCTGGTGTTTCTGGTACTCATGGTTGCAAGGGACTGTAGAAAAAACTGAAAGCAAATGAAATTCTAGAGAGGAAGCAAGTAGAGAGAGTAAAAGTGAAGTGAAAAATGAATAGTAAAACATGGTTTATATAGATGAAGAGTTTGCTGCCTGTTGGAGCTGTAACGGCAGGCGCGAATAACGGGGCCAGCTGTTACGCGGGTTTCTGACGCGTCTGTCACGCGTTTTTGTGTCTGCTGCGCATCTGTTACATGTTTGCATGTCTATAACGATAGGCTGGATTTTCCGCATCTGTCACGGTAGCTGTAACGACAGGCTCCTATTTTGGGCTGATGGTGAGATGGTGGGCTGAGTTCACTTCTTTTCTTCTCATTGTCTCCATTATTTCCTAAAAATAATAAAAATAAAAACTTAGTTCCTAAAAATAAATTAATTCTAATTACCTACTATATATATGTATAAATAAATAATAATAAAAGTAAAATTAAGTTAAAATAAGGATGCCTGGAGGGACATCTCCTAAAGTAACCACTTCCTGCATTATTGGGGCTTCAGTCCCCGGATAATTCTTCAATCTCTACCCGTTGACTTTAAATTGGTGCCCGTCTTTTAAGGATTTGATCGTGATGGCACCATGAGGAAAAACTTGCACCACTTGAAACGGGTCGGACCATCTAGATTTCAACTTTCCTGGGAAGAGTTTCAACCTAGAGTTGAATAACAACACAAGCTGCCCTGGGTAGAACTGTAGTGGCAGCAGTTTCTTGTCATGCCACTTCTTTGTCTTCTCCTTGTAAATCCTTGCGTTGTCATAGGCCATTGCTCAAATTTCTTTGATCTCATTCAAGTCAAGTAGCCTTTTCTGTCCTCCCTTCTCCAAGTCCATATTCATTGCTTTGATGGCCCAGTATGCTCTGTGCTCTATCTCAATAGGTAGATGACATGTTTTTTCGTAAATCAGCCGGTAGGGTGACATTCCCAATGGAGTTTTAAATGTTGTTCTATAGGCCCAGAGTATATAATTGAGGTTTAGGGACCAATCCTTTCGAGTTGGTTTAACCATCTTCTCAAGAATGTTATTTACCTCTCTGTTGGATATTTCAGCCTGTCTATTGGTCAGAGGGTGGTAAGTGTTGAGTGTGTAAAAGTTCTATATTTTACCCCATATTTAACCCATATTTCTGCTGCAATCAAGCATAATTCATTGCATTTAGGTTAGATTTCAGTTTTACATCACAAATATATTAAATGGCACAATTTCTACTGAAATTGGTTGCTTTTGCAGGTAGCTGCTGTAGCAGATGGAGGGCAGTACAGAAGCAGACGATGGGCAGTGATGAAGCAGAGCTGGAACTGGATGTGCAGACGTGAAGGACGATGCTGCCATGGCAGCCAAGGACGACAGCGATACTGAAGGGAAGAAAGTGAAGTGGACCTCGACAGAAAGAGAAAATTAAGCCCATCTGTCGTGGAGTACCCTTATATTTTTCCGAGCCCTAGATTAGAATGAAGGCCAAGCCCAAGGTTCAAGGAAGAAATCCCAAGCAAGAAGGAAGGACTAATTAAAGACTGCTGCTCTGAAGATTTAGTCTTTATTAGAGTTGTACTTTAATTTAAATTTGTATTCTTGCCATATTAGAAAACTTGAGCCCAAGGCCTATATAAAGGCATGTAATTCGACCTATGAGAGGAGATCACCATTCTCTAGCCTTCTTCCCAAACCCTAGCCGTTTTCCCTTCTTCACCATGTTCTAAACTTCCCCTAGGGCTAAGGGTTGCTTTGTAAAGCAGTTGCAAGGATTGCATTGTTTTAGGATTTTCTTTGTTCAATAAAATTACTTCAAGTTCGCTTATTCTGGTTGTTAACATCTTGCAAGAGTATTGGGAGAGCATTGTGAGATTATCTATTTACTTAATATCGGGAGAGTTAAGTATACGAAAGAAATAAGTGCGGGTTCTCTAGTTTATAGTTGAACTATCTCGGACCTAGGGATAGGACGAGGTTAAGTGGCTATGGAAGAATTCAACAACATCGGTGTTCATCCTTCGATTTACGCCAGAAGGTATTATCAAAGACGTGTTCATCGACAGACTTGGACCTAGGGATAGGCCAAGACACAACAGGGATTCTTGCCAAGCTTGAAGTATAGAGTTGAGTAATCGCTGCCGCGACAGGTGCTGCCGCGACAGGAACGACAACAGAACATATTTTCCTAGACTCTGCAACACCTACACTACGGAGCAATTCAATACCGGCCCATTCTCTCTATCTTGATTCCATTACTCTTTTATTTAAGTTATCTTTATTATTTCCGTGACAACAATTTAAACTATTATTTTTCTTCTCGTGCAGTAATCCAAGGTGAAGCTATTAGCCCAATCCCTGTGGAGACGATATCCGATACTCACGTGTCACTTTACTACTTGCGTCGTGTACACTTGCACTACATTGCGATAGACACTTTTACACGCAACAAGTTTTTGGCACCGTTGCCGGGGACTGGCAACATATCTTTACCCTATCTTTTACTGCACTTCCTTTACTTTTCTTTTTTTACTTGGATCATTCAACCTATACCTTTCACAAGGTCTTTTGTTTGCTTATGCGCAGATCTCAACGAGGAAAAGAACCTGAGCACCAGTTAGATCCTGAAATGGAACGTACGTACAATCTCAGAAAAAGAGTTCGATACCTCGTACAGAGAAACGAATACTTAGAAGGACAGACGCAATGGTAAACGGAAGGCACGAAGAAAGAAGGGACGACTAAAACAATCCCCAGGATAATTACAATCCCGTCGGGAATGGAGTGAACGGCCAACCTGCTGAACCTCTTGTCGCTGCCGCACGCCAGTTATGCCGAGACTACATGCTCAATGATCATGTAGAACTGGAAACAACCTTACCAGATGTAGATGTTGACAACTTTGAGCTGAAACCTGTTATGTTCAGTATGATCAACAACGCTGGCCAATTTAGTGGTGTTGCTACTGAGGATGCTAGGGAGCATCTGAAAACGTTCCAGGAAATCTGTGGTTCGTTTAGACTACCAGGAGTTAATCCGGAGATACTGAGGCTTCGGTTATTTCCTCATTCATTGAGGGACAGAGCAAAGACTTGATGGAATAAACTAACGATGGGTTCAATACGAACTTGGGCAGATTTAACTCGTGAATTTTTGTATTGTTTTAATCCTTCACACTTATCTGAGTGATTACGTAACGAAATTGCTACTTTTCAACAGGAAAAAGACGACCCGATGCACGAGGCCTGGGACAGATTTACCACTCTCTTGAGGAACTGCCCGATGCATGGATTCCCCGTTTGGAACCAGGTAACTAAATTCTATAATGCTGCCAATTTACAAACTCGTATCAGAATTGATTCGGCAACAAATGGATTACTGCTGGACAAAGATCCGGATCAGGCAATGGCAGTATTGAAAAATCTGGCGAAGAATGAGGAACAGTTTCCTACGGCAAGAAGAGGGGGTAAACGAGTTCTAGCTGTGAAGGATTATGAGGCCGATTGTTCATTAAAATCACAGGTGGCATGCCTCACTAAGGCGATGAAAAAGCTCTTAAAAGAAGATTCACAGCCTGTTTATTCTGCTGAAGAGGTATGCGAAACTTGCGATGGAAATCACAGTTCGGAGGAGTGCCCGTTACAGTTAGAAGAAGGGATGTGTGTTGGGAACTACAATAAGCAGAATTATAATTCAAACAATTACAATCCCAACTGGAGAAAGGATGCTAAGTTCTCCTGGAGCAATCCTAATAATGCCCTGAATCCTCAAGCACAGAACACTCAGAATCAGGGAGGACCTAGATTACTGACTCGGCAGCAACCGTAGCAGCAACAACAACAGCCACCACCTGCCACGACTAATATACTGGAGTAGACCCTGGCTAGGTTTATGTCTCAAACAGGAACCTACATTGAGAACATTAATCACTTCGTCAAAAAGACTGAGACATTCATGGATACAACAGAGATGCGGATGACTAACCATGAAGCTACTCTGAAATCACTAGAGACACAGATGGGTCAGATTTCCCAGCATGTTAAACCAAGGAAGAATGGCGGATTTCCTAGCAATAATGAAAATGCTAGACAGCCCACACATGAGTAGTGTAAAGCCATCACTACTAGGAGTGGGAAGAAATTACCAGGGCCAGAGAAGGAAGCTGAAACAGTTAAGAAGCCAACCTTGGTGTCACATGCTGAGGAAGTTGCCCCAGTAGATGACAAGCAGCCTGCTGCCGATGAACCTGTCACGACAGCAGAAGGGATAGAGGAGAAAGATGACGAACCTAAACCTGCTCAGATCCGTATGCAGTGGGAAGGACACATTGATGATTATCGTCCCCCACCTCCTTTCCCTCAACGGTTACAGAAATTGAAACAGGAATCACAGCTTAAGAAGATTTATGATATTTTTAAGCAGGTTCATATCAACATTCCACTGTTAGATGCCGTTAGGGAAATACCTGGTTATGCCAAATTTCTAAAGGATGCCATGTCGAAGAAATCTAGACTTGGGGAATTTGAAACGGTTAAAATCACACATGGATGCATGAGTATTCTGCACAAGTATCCACCCAGAAGAAGAAGAATCCTGGGAGCTTCATCATACCATGCATAATCAGAGATAAATTTGTGGGTAAGGCACTTTGTGATCTTGGTGCTAGTATAAATTTAATGCCCAAATCTGTTTTTCAGAAATTAGGTATTGGAAAAGCTCGGCCCACAACAGTAGTACTGCAGCTAGAAGACCGCTCTTACGTTCACCCAGAAGGAAAAATTGAAGACATTCTGGTAATAGTGGATAAGTTTATTTTTCCTGCTGACTTTCTTGTCTTAGATTGTGAAGCAGATGAAAACGCACCAATCATCCTGGGGCGGCCCTTCTTAGCCACAGGAAGATCACTGATTGATGTGGGAAAAGGAGAACACACTATGAGAGTGAACGATCAAGAGATCAAGCTGAACATTCTCCAAGCAATGAAACATGCTGATGCAGAAGAAGAGTGCAAGGCCATCACTGCAATTACCTTTGACCAACCCTGCATCAGGTCGGGCTGCCACGACATCAAAATTGGCCACTGCCTCAGCAGCCATTTAGAAGACTGTCACGACAGCAGCTCCTCAAAATCTGATACATCTGATACTGAAGATCAAGAGGAGGTAAACTGGATAGGCAATCGTCCAGGTAAGTTGTTCGAGCCCTTAAATTATACCTCGGATAACCATATAATTCAAAAGCCATCGACTGTTGAACCCCCTGTTTTAGTTCTTAAGCCCCTGCCAGGGCAGTTAAAATATGCTTTCCTTGGTTTAAATGATACGTTGCCCGTAATCATCTCTTCCAAGTTGATGCAGGAACAGGAACAACAGCTAATAGGGATGCAGCAGCAGCATAAGAAGGCGATTGGATGGACGATAGCTGATATCCAAGGCATTAGTCCGACACTATGCATGCATAAAATCCTCCTAGAGGATGATCACAAGCCGACCATTGATGCACAAAGACGACTGAACGATGCTATGCGCGAGGTGCTGTGTAAGGAGATCATAAAAGACTAGATGCTGGAATAATCTATGCCATCTCGGATAGCAAGTGGGTGAGCCCGGTGCAGTGCGTTCCCAAGAAAGGAGGAATAACTGTGGTAACCAACGAAGACAACGAGCTAATCCCAACCAGGACTGTGACCGGTTGGAGGGTTTTTATGGACTACCGGAAGCTTAACAAAGCTACCCGGAAAGACCATTTCCCCTTACCCTTTATTGATCAAATGCTTGATAGATTAGCGGGTAAGCCTTATTATTGTTTTCTTGATGGTTACTCAGGTTATAATCAAATAGTCATCGCACCGGAAGATCAAGAAAAGACGACGTTCACATGCCCATACGATACTTATGCTTTTCGGAGGATGCCATTTGGATTATGCAACGCACCGTCAACTTTTCAAAGGTGCATGATGGCAATATTCTCTGATATGGTGGAGGATTTCTTAGAAATATTTATGGATGATTTTTCAGTCTTTAGAGACAACTTTGAAAGCTGCCTAGGAAACCTACAAAAGGTGCTCGAAAGATGTGAAAAGGCAAACTTGGTACTAAACTGGGAAAAGTGTCACTTCATGGTGGATGAAGGGATAGTCCTCGGCCATAAAATTAGCTACCGCGGCATAGAAGTCGACAGAGCTAAGATAGAAGTAATCGAAAAATTTCCGCCACCCACCACAGTCAAGGGGATCAGAAGTTTCTTAGGGCATGCTGGTTCTTATCAGAGGTTTATCGCGAACTTTTCGAAGATCACGAAGCCCTTATGCCATCTTCTGGAGCAGAACCGTCCCTTTGACTTCAACGGTGAATGTACTGAAGCATTCAAGGTTCTGAAAGAAAAGCTGGTAACAGCCCCAATAGTACAGCCACCGGACTGGAAACTGCCGTTTGAGATCATGTGTGATGGTAGTGACTATGCTGTCGGGGCAGCACTTGGGCAGAGAAAAGACAAGCTCTTTCATGTCATATACTATACCAACAAAACACTGAATGACGCCCAAGTGAACTACACCACCACAGAGAAGGAACTATTAGTTGTGGTATTCTCTATTGACAAGTTCCGTTCTTATATACTTGGAACGAATGTCATAGTCCACACAGACCATTCACAATTGAAGTACATGTTCACAAAAAAGGATGCAAAGCCTCGACTGATACGTTGGATTCTGCTATTGCAAGAGTTTGACCTTGAAATCAAGGACAAAAAGGGGACAGAGAATCAAGTGGCAGATCACTTGTCAAGGTTGGAGAAGGGAAAGAGTCTACCAGCAGACGAGACATACATATTGGAGAACTTCCCTAATGAGCAGATGTTTGCTGCCACAATCACCGCCGTGACAGCCATGGCGGTAGGTAAGTTTTCTAAACTCCCCTGGTATACTGATTTCGTTAATTTTCTAGTTAGCGGAATAACTCCTCATGACCTAAATTACCAAGCTAGGAAGAGGTTCCAAAATGATGTAAAGCATTATTATTGGGACGAACCTCTTCTTTTCAAAAATTGTGCAGATCAGGTTATTAGGAGATGTGTACCACAGGATGAACATGAAGCTATATTACATCACTATCATGCTTCACAGTATGGAGGACACCTAGGAGGCAACAAAACTGCTGCCAAGGTTTTGCAGTCAGGATTTTACTAGCCGTCACTGTTTAAGGATGCCCAAACATTCTACAAAAACTGAGACAAGTGTCAAAGGACTGGAAACATCTCAAGGAGACACGAGATGCCGCTGTAAAATATTCTTGAAGTCGAGATCTTCGACGTTTGGGGGATAGATTTTATGGGACCATTCTCAACTTCATGTGGGAACTTATACATCCTCATGGCAGTAGATTATGTGTCCAAATGGGTTGAAGCAGTCGCCACGCAGAAAAACGATGCCAAGACGGTTCAAAGGTTTTTGCATAAAAACATTTTTCACAGATTCGGCATCCCTACGGTGATCATCAATGATGAAGGGAGACATTTCGACAATAGGGTTATAGTTGCTGCCTTAAAAAAGTATGGTGTCAAACATCGGATCGCAACAACATACCACCCTCAGACCAATGGACAGGCTGAAATATCCAATAGAGAGGTTAAGAACATTCTGGAAAAAGATGGTTAAGCCATCTAGGAAAGACTGGTCTCTACACCTCAATGATGCATTATGGGCCTACAGGACAACGTTCAAAACTCCATTGGGAATGTCACCCTATCGGCTGATTTATGGGAAAACGTGTCATTTACCTGTTGAGATAGAGCACAGAGCATACTGGGCCATCAAGGTAGTTAATATGGACTTGGAAAGAGCAGGGCAGAAAAGGCTACTCGACTTGAACGAAATTGAAGAAATTCGAGCAATGGCCTATGACAACGCAAGAATATACAAGGACAAGACCAAAAAGTGGCATGACAAGAAGTTGCTGCCACGATAGTTCTGCCCAGGGCAGCTTGTGTTGCTATTTAACTCTAGGTTGAAACTCTTCCCAGGGAATCTGAAATCTAGATGGTTTGGCCCATTCCAAGTGGTACAGGTTTTTCCCCATGGTGCCATCACGATCAGATCTTTAAAAGACGAGCACCAATTCAAAGTGAACGAGCAATGACTGAAGCATTATCAGGGGACTGAAGCCCCAAGAATGCAGGAAGTGGTTACTTTAGGAGATGCCCCACCTGGCATCACTAATTTAACCTAAATTTTTATTTATTTATATTATTTATTATTTATATATTAGGAAATTAGAATTATTTTATTTTTAGGAAATAAAAGAAACAAGAAGAAAAGGAGAAGTGAATTCAGCCCACCATCATTCCATCAGCCCAAAAACCCCACCTTTTGGAGCATACCGTTACAGCTGCCGCGACAGACGCAGAAAATCTATCCTGTCGACACGCTGTCGCGGCAGACACGGAAACGCGTAACAGACGGGCAGCAGACACGGAAACGCATGACAGACGCGTCAGAAACCGCGTAACAGCTGGCCCCGTTATTCGCGCCTGCCGTTACAGCTCCAACGGGTAGCAAACTCTTCCCTATATAAACCCCGTTTTACTTTTCATTTTTCACTCACTTCTACTCCTTCTACTTGCTTTCTCTAGAGTTTTTTTACTTCCTTTCATTTTCATTTTCTTACACAACCCTTGCAACCATGTCTTCTAGAAACACCCGCAGAAGTGCTGCTTCAGGCTCTGCCCCGGCAACATCTACCCCACGATCCTTCCAAATTCGTGACATGTGGGAGGAGAAGAGCTTTATCTACACGTCCAAGGAGGGGAACTTTGGGCTGCAGCCATTCATAGCTAGGAAAATCAGAGCACTACAATGGCAGATGTTCGCGGAATAGCCGGAGGAAATGAATGTCTCTCTGGTCTGAGATTTTTATGCTGCCATCGGCAGCAGAAACGCGACAGCAGTCACGGTGAGAGGAAGAAAGGTGCCCTTCGAGCCAGAATATATCAACACTCTCTATGGCTTCTATGTGGGCATAAATGAAGATGGCCACCAGCAATTTCTCGAGAGCCTAGACCCTGCTGCCTACGACGCTGTCATGGCAGAGCTCACAGAAGAAGAAACACAGTGAACATGGATCCGAAAAACCCAAGGACGGTGAAAAGATTCCAACTCACCTCGGAGGCCAAACTATGGAACGCCTTCATCAAAAAGCGCATTATGCCCTCCTCGCACAACACAACCGTAGACCAACCCAGGTTAGCCCTCATTCATTCTATACTACATGAGAGGCCGATTAACTTGGTAGATATATCCGGGAGAGTATATTGGAATGTGCACACCGGCCGACATGACCACTCTTCTTCCCTTATCTTATCACTGCTCTCTACCGCGGCCACTAAGTACCAGAAGCTGCCACTGATCTACGAGTCCAAGGGAAGGGCTGGACTGAGCGAAATCTACTCAGCCTGATGGAACTCACTGCTGCCACCCCGCTGTCGTCTTTCGACCCTACTGCCACAGCAGCAGAGCCGACAGAACCAACCGACACAGAGCCTGCTACCATAGAACCTAGGCAGCCTACAGCAGTAGCACCTCCGGCCGACACCTCCTCCCAGATCCTTACTGCCCTACAAAAGATGGAGGAACGACGGCTCGGCCTCATGAGCTTCATTAGGGATTTCACCACAACCACGGTAGAATTTATTCAAACCTCTCTTAACTTTCATGATGCTGTATTTCCTGCCTTCCCAAACAAGTATTTTGCATCCCCCACCCTTGCCCAAACCCCTACACCTACTGCCACGCCCGAAACGCCAACTGCTGCGTCCACGCCAACCTCTGCCCCAACAGCTGCAGGCGGCAGCTGCACAGCCGACAATTCTTCCAGGGGAACCAAGAGAAGGATGTCGTCCGATGAACTCGACGCATACATAGCAGGTTTCTCCTCATCTTCAATCTGGGCGGAATTCGATGGCGAACCCTCCGTAAAGAGGAATTTGTCCAAAGAGTTCACACCAGTAAAGCGATAGAAAACAGTGGCAGACAAGAACAAGGTAGATAGCAGCAGCGGCAGTGGCAACGATAGTGGCAGCGATAACGGCAATGAGAGCAGCAGCAGCTCCGAGGTTAAGGTATTGGAGAAACCTCCCCACATCCCCTCTACCCGCATTCAACCGCCAAGGGAGGCCAAAACGAAGAATACCTCTGCCTCCCCCATCCGCCAGCCAGCACCAGTCAAGAAGGCTCCTGCCCGCCGACAGATCCGACTAAGCAGCAGCAGCGACGACAACACCTAAAATTTAAGTTCTTATCTTATATTGCTGTCTGCCTTTTGATATTTTGTGATATACTTTTCATTTTCTTTTTATCTGTCATTTGCATTGAGGGCAATGAAACCCTCGAGTTTGGGGGTGGCATCCCTCCATTAATGGAGTCTTTTAAGTTTAAAATTTGTGTCTTTTACTTAGTTTATTTTTGCTAAAAAATGATGAAAATTTTGGCTTAAGTCTTTTGAACTGAACTTACCTCCCGTGACAGCCTCTGTCGTGGCAGTGCCTTTAGGATAGTTTTAGGAACAGTTTAGAGCCTTGCTATAGTTCTGAAACTTAAACACCATTTGTGACTCTTATACTGTCTAGAACTTTACTGGTAAACTAGAATAGGGAAAATATTAGTACTTGAATATCCCCTAGAGGTGTCTAACACTGGCTCTAGGAAAAGAAGTTAAGAAAAATAGACTATTACACCTAGAGTTGCCCGAAATAGGCTATAGGAAGTTAGGTAGAGGTGCCCGAAACCGGCTCTAGTCAAACTTAAGCTTGAGAAGTAGAATTTAGTCTGCATAAAAACAAAAGGAGCCTAAAAATTGCCTCCAAAAAGATGAAAATTTGGCATAAAAATTCAAGTTAGGAGTTTCATCTATTCTAGTAAGCTAAGTGAGTCTAGGCATATAATTGTTCACAAAAGCATGCACACACTACACGAGAATTATAGCATGGTTCCGAATAAATCCTGAATTATCTGACAAGGTGTTGCTTGCAGTAGGGAATGAAATGGTAGGTAAGAGAAAGTTCATTGTTTTAAGCCAAACAAAAAATTTTGTTTTTCTTAGTTAGGTCTGAATTGCTTGAGGGCAAGCAAAAACTTGAGTTTGGGGGTGTGTTGAGTGTGTAAAAGTTCTATATTTTACCCCTATTTAACCCATATTTCGGTTGCATTCAAGCATAATTCATTGCATTTAGGTTAGATTTCAGTTTTACATCACAAATATATTAAATGGCACAGTTTCTACTGAAATTGGTTGCTTTTGTAGGTAGCTGCTGTAGCAGATAAAGGGCAGTAGAGAAGCAGACGTTGGGCAGTGAAGAAGCAGAGCTGGAACTGGATGTGTAGACGTGAAGGACGATGCTGCCATGGCCGCTGCCGTGGCAGCCAAGGACGACAGCGATGGTGAAGGGAAGAAAGTGAAGTGGACCTCGACAGAAAGAGAAAATTAAGCCCATATGTCGTGGAGTACCCTTATATTTTTTCGAGCCCTAGATCAGAATGAAGGCCAAGCCCAAGGTTCAAGGAAGAAATCCCAAGCAAGAAGGAAGGACGAATTAAAGACTGCTACTCTAAAGATTTAGTGTTTATTAGAGTTGTACTTTAATTTAAATTTGTATTCTTGCCATATTAGAAAACTTGAACCCAAGGCCTATATAAAGGCATGTAATTCGACCTAGGAGAGGAGATCACCATTCTCTAGTCTTCTTCCCAAACCCTAGTCGTTTTCCCTTCTTCACCACGTTCTAAACTTCCTCTAGGGCTAAGGGTTGCTTTGTAAAGTAGTTGCAAGGATTGCATTGTTTTAGGATTTTCTTTGTTTAATAAAATTACTTCAAGTTCGTTTATTCTGGTTGTTAACATCTTGCAAGAGTATCGAGAGAGCATTGTGAGATTATCTATTTACTTAATATCGGGAGAGTTAAGAATACGAAAGAAATAAGTGCGGGTTCTCTAGTTTATAGTTGAACTATCTCGGACCTAGGGATAGGACGAGGTTAAGTGGCTAAGGAAGAATTCAACAACATTGGTGTTCATCCTTCGATTTACGTCGGAAGGTATTATCAAAGATGTGTTCATTGACAGACTTGGACCTAGGGATAGGCCAAGGAACAGCAGGGATTCTTGCCAAGCTTGAAGTATAGAGTTGAGTAATCGCTACCGCGATAACCAACAGACTGCTGCCGCGATAGGAACGACGACAGAACATATTTTCCTAGACTCTGCAACACCTACACTACGGAGCAATTCAATACCGGCCCATTCTCTCTATCTTGATTCCATTACTCTTTTATTTAAGTTATCTTTATTATTTCCGTGACAACAATTTAAACTATTCTTTTTCTTCTCGTGTTGTAATCCAAGGTGAAGCTATTAGCCCAGTCCCTGTGGAGACGATATCTGATACTTATGTATCACTTTACTACTTGTGTCGTGTACACTTGCACTACATTGCGATAGACACTTTTACACGCAACAGTAACCTGTTGCGATCCGATACTTAACACCACATTTCTTTAAAGCAGCAACTATAACCCGTTTGTCAAAATGCCTCCCTTCATCACTAATAATCGTCTTAGGGATGCCAAATCTAGAAAAAATATTCTTGTGTAGAAATCTCTAAACGGTCTTGGCATCATTTTTCTGCGTGCCAATTGCTTTAACCCATTTGGACACATAGTCCACTGCCATGAGGATATAAAGATTCTCGAATGATGCTGGGAATGGTCCCATGAAATCAATCCCCCAAACATCGAAGATTTCGACTTCAAGAATGTTTTGCAGCGGCATCACTTGTCTCCTTGAGATGTTTCTAGTCCGTTGACATTTGTCACAGTTTTTGTAGAATGCTTGGGCATCCTTGAACCGTGAAGGCCAATAAAAACCAGACTGCAAAACCTTGGCAGCAGTTTTGTTACCACCTAAGTGTCCTCCATATTGTGAAGCATGGCAGTGATGAAGCACAGCTTCTTGTTCATCCTGTGGTACACACCTTCTGATGATCTGATCTGCACGCATTTTGAAAAGAAGAGGTCCGTCCCAATAATAATGCTTAACATCATTTTGGAACCTCTTCCTAGCTTGATAGTTAAGGTCAGAAGGAAATATTCCGCTAACTAAATAATTAACGAAATCAGCATACCAGGGGAGTTCAGAAAACTTACCTGCCACCATGGCTGTCATGGCAGTGCTTGTGGCAGCGAATAGTTGCTCGTCATGGAAGGTCTCCAGTATATGTGTCTCGTCTGTTGGGAGACTTTTTCCCTTCTCTAATCTTGACAAGTGATCTTCAACTTGGTTCTCTGTCCCCTTTTTATCCTTGATTTCTATGTCGAATTCTTGCAGTAGCAGAATCCAATGAATCAATATGGGCTTTGCGTCATTCTTAGAATTCAAATATTTCAGTGCAGAGTGGTATGTGTGGATCACCACTTTCATTCCAAGTATGTAGGATTGGAACTTGTCAATTGAAAACACCACATCCAACAATTCCTTCTCTGTTGTGGTGTAATTCACTTGGGTATCGTTGAGTGTTTTGCTATCGTGGTAAATTACATGGAATAGCTTGTCTTTCCTCTGCCCAAGTGCTGCACCTACAGCATAATCACTGGCATCACACATAATCTCGAATGACAACTTCCAGTCCGGTGGCTGTACAATTGGGGCTGTTACTAGTTTCTCTTTCAAAATTCTGAATGCCTCAGTACATTCAGTGTTGAAGTCGAAGGGACGATTCTGCTCTAGTAGGTGGCATAACGGCTTGGTGATCTTCGAAAAAATTGGCTATAAACCTTCGATAGAAACCAGAATGCCCTAAAAAATTGCGAATTCCCTTGACTGTGGTGGGTGGTGGCAGCTTTTCAATTACCTCAAATTTTGCCCTGTCGACCTCTATGCCGCGACAACTTACTTTGTGGCCTAGGACTATCCCTTCATACACCATGAAGTGACATTTCTCCTAGTTTAATACCAAGTTCGCTTTCTCGCATCTTTCGAGCACTTTCTGTAGGTTGCCTAAGCAGCTTTCAAAATTGTCTCCAAAGACAGAGAAATCGTCCATGAATATCTCCAGGAAATCCTTCATCATGTCGGAGAATATTGCTATCATACACCTCTGAAAGGTTGCTGGTGCGTTGCAAAGTCCAAATGGCATCCTCCAAAAAGCGTAAGTACCGTATGGGCAAGTGAAAGTTGTTTTCTCTTAATCCTCTGGTGCGATGGCTATTTGCTTGTAACCTAAGTAACCATCAAGAAAACATTAATAAGGTTTTCCCGCTAATCTATCAAGCATTTGATCAATAAAAGGCATGGGAAAGTGGTCCTTCCGGGTAGCTTTATTAAGCTTTCAGTAGTCCATACAAACCGTCCAACCGGTCACAGTCCTGGTTGGGATTAACTCATTTTCTTCGTTGGTCACCATGGTTATTCCTCCCTTCTTAGGAACGCACTGCACCGGGCTCACCCACTTACTATCCGAGATGGCATAAATTATCCCAGCATCAAGCCATTTGATAATTTCTTCTCAGACCACTTCTCGCATAGCATCATTCAAACGTCTCTGGGCATCAATGGTCGGCTTGTGATCATCCTCTAAGAGGATTTTATGCATGCATAGTGCCGGACTGATGCCTTGGATATCAGCTATCGTCCATCCAATAGCCTTTTTGTGCTGCTGTAGAATCCCTATCAACTGCTGTTCCTGTTCCTGCATCAACTTGGAAGAGATGATTACGGGAAACGTATCATTTAATCCAAGAAAAACATATTTGAGCTGCCCTGGCAGGGGCTTAAGATCTAGAACAGGTGGCTCTACAGTTGATGGCTTTTGGATGATATGTTCATTCGAGGTATAGTTTAAGGGCTCGAATAACTTACCTGGACGATTGCCTATCCTGTTTACCTCCTCATGATCTTCAGTATCAGATATGTCAGAATCTGAGGAGCTGCTGTCGTCGTCGCTGCCGTGACAGTCTTCTAAATGGCTGCTGGGGCAGTGGCCAAATTTGATGTCATGGCAGTCCGGCCTGATGCAGGGTTGGTCAAGGATTACTTCAGTGATAGTCTTGCATTCTTCTTCTGCATCAGCGTGCTTTATTGCTTGGAGAACATTCAGCTTGATCTCTTGATCATTCACTCTCATAGTGAGTTCTCCCTTTTCTACATCAATCAGTGATCTTCCTGTGGCTAAGAAGGTTCACCCCATGATGATTGGTGCATTCTCATCTGCTTCACAATCTAAAACAAGAAAGTCAGCAGGAAAAATAAATTTATCCACTCTTACCATAATATCTTCAATTTTCCCTTCTGGTTGCACGTAAGAGCGGTTTGCCAGCTGCAGCATAACTGTTGTGGGTCGTGCTCGTCCAATACCTAATTTCTGAAATACAGATTTTGGCATTAAATTAATACTAGCAACTAGATCACAAAGTACCTTACCCACGAATTTATCACCGATTATGCACGGTATTATGAAGCTCCCAGGATCCTTCTTTTTCTTGGGTGGATGCTTGTGTAGAATAGTCATGCATCATTCTATTAGTTTTACCGTCTCAAATTCCCCAAGTATGGATTTATTAGACCTAGCATCCTTGAGAAATTTGGCATAACTGGGCATCTCCTTGATGGCATCTAACAGCGGAATATTGATGTGGACCTACTTAAAAATATCTTAGATCCTTTTTAAGCTGAGATTCCTGCTTCAACTTCTGTAGCCGCTGTGGAAAAGGAGGTGGAGGACGATAATCTTCAATGCGTCCTTCCCACTTCATGCGGATCTAAGGAGGCTTAGGTTCTTCATCCTTCTCCTCTGTCTCTTCTTCTGTCGTGGCAGGTATATCAGCAGCAGGTTGTTTGACGTCTGCCAGGGCATCGTTCTCAGCAGTCAATTCTAGGGCTGGTGCCTTAACTGGATCAGCTTCCTTCTCTGGCCCTGGTAATTTCTTCCTACTCCTAGTTGTGATAGCTTTGCACTGTTCATGTGTGGGTTGTCTAGCGACCTCAGTATCGCTAGGGAATCCTCCATTCTACCTTGGCTTAATATGCTTGGAAACTTGACCCATTTGTGTCTCCAATGATTTCAGAGTAGCTTTATGGTTAGTCATCCGCATCTCTGTTTTATCCATGAACGACTCAGTCTTCTTGACGAAGTGATTCATGTTCTCAATGTAAGTTCCTGTCTGAGACATAAATGTGGCCAAGGTCTGCTCCAATATACTAGTTGTGGCTGCTGGTGGCTGTTGTGGTTGCTGCCGAGTCAGAAGTCTAGGTGCCCCCTGATTTTGAGTGTTATGTACTTGAGGGTTCAGGGAATTGTTTGGGTTGCTCCAAGAGAATTTGGGATCTTTTCTCTAGTTGGGATTGTAATTGTTGGAATTGTAGTTTTGCTTGTTATAATTTCCAACATACATCCCTTCCTCTAGCTGTAGCGAGCAGTCTTCCGAACTATGATTTCCACTGTAATTTCCACATACCTCTTCTGCAGCGTAGAAAGGTTGAGAATCCTTCTTCAGCAAGTTTTCTAGTGCCTTTGTGAGATATGCAACTTGTGTCTTTAAGGAATTGTCGGTTTCATAGTCCTTCACAGCTAGTACTCGTTTACCTCTCCTCGATGTGGGGAATTACTCTTCATTCTTCGCCAAATTCTTTAACACTACCATGGCATCATCCGGATCTTTATCCAACAACAACCCATTGGCTACTGAATCGATTCTTATGCGAGTCTGTAGGTTGGAAGCATTGTAAAATTTGATTACCTGATTCCATACATGGAATTCGTGCATCGGGCAATTCCTCAGAAGAGTAGTAAACATGTCCCATGCCTCGTGCATTGGCTCGTCGTCTTCTGTTGAAAGTAGCAATTTTGTTACGTAATCGCTCAGATAAATGGGAAGGGTTAAAACGAGACAAAATTCACGAGTTAAATCTGCCCAAGTTCGTATTGAACCCGGCGTTAGTTTGTTCCACCAAGTTTTAGCTCTGTCCCTCAATGAATGAGGAAATAACCGAAGCCTCAGTATCTCCGGATTAACTCCTGGTAGTCTAAATGAACCACACATTTCCTGGAACGTTTTCAGATGTTCCCTAGCATCCTCTGTAGCAGCACCACTAAATTGGCCAGCAGAATTAATCATGCTGAACATGACAGGTTTCAGCTCGAAATTTTTAGCTTCCACGTCTGGCAGGGTGGTCTCTAGTTCCACATGATCAATGATCATGTAATCTCGGCATGACCGGCGTGCGACCGCAGCAACAGAAGGATCTGCATGTCGTCCGTTTCCTCCATCTCCGATGGGATCTTCAGGACCTCGGGGATTCCCTTGGTTGTTCATGTCCTCTAACTGTTCTTCAATGTAACGCCCCGGTTTTGGGCTTAGAAGTTTTGGGCGTTGACCGGTTTGGTCAAAGTGTTGTTCTAATCTAAGGAGGTGAAATTAGGAAAGCCTAGTTCGGGTTGCATTAAAAATATGGAAAAATGTTCTAAAATCATCTTTTAATATAATTAAGTGAACTGTGAAATCAATTTTGAAAAATGGGTTTTGGAAGAGCGACATTTTGGCTAGTGACCAAAATGTAATTTTTGAAAGTTTTGTGACTGTTTTATAAAGAGTTGAAACTTTGAATCTTTAAGGAGCTATTATTCCAAAAGTAGTTTCTCCAGATTTTTCTAAGATATTTTGAGATTTATTCTGATTTTAAAACATATCAAAAGTGGAGGGAAAGGCCATTTGGCTATTTTCTTAACTAACTTCTCTATTTTCTTTCTCTCATTTTCTCTCAATCCAAACACTTGTTTTCCAGAGAGTTGTTTCGGATTTTCTCACCTAAAATCCTCCTTTCAACATTCTTTTGATTCCTAATCAACATATCTTCAAAACCTCATCATTTGCTAGTTGATTCAACAAGGTTTTTGATTCCAAAAAGTGGAGAAACACAAGTTTGGAGGTAAGAACGTCCTTCTCCTCTAAACTATCAGTTCTTTACTGAAATTCCCAAGTTCTCAACTCTTAATTGAAGTTTTATTAAAGGATTTTAAGTGGTGAAATGGATCTTGGCTTATAATGCAAGATTTGGTGATTTTTGGTGATTTTCGTTAGATATGATTAATCTGTGATTTGAGGTGTGTTTTTGATGTTAAATGAACTCTAAATTGATAAGGAAATGAGTTTTGATTAATGCAATCCCGGATAGGTTGTGTTTCCTAAGTTTAGCTTGTGATTCTTGGATGTTTTTGTGGTGATCTTGTGGATCTGATGTTGCTGGAGGTATAAGGATGTTTATAGGTTGTTTTTAGATGTTAGATGGTGTTAATGGATGTTAGGTTTTGCTGGTTTATGGCTGGGCTTTGTTGAGAAGTGGTTTTGATGCCATTTCGGTTGTGTTTGGTGGCCGAAATTGGAGTGTGAATGAGAGCAGCGAGTTTGAGTGCTTTCATTGAAGCTTTTGATGCATGATGATGCATTAAATCTCTGCTTTAATGTGTTTAATCAGGGGAGGCATCTTTGGATCCAAGAGTTGTTGATCCGGAAGCTTGAATTGGTGCTTTGGCTTGAGGCGAAGTGGAATCGGTGAGTGAAATTGGGTTTTCGGTTTTGAAACCAATGTCTTGGGAGCTTAGTTTAAGTCTAAACAACTTTGCTAAGCTCGAGTGTAAGTTTTCAGAAATTCTCTCTAGTGGTGGCCATGATTTTGTTGTGATACAATGTGGTTTATTGCATGTTTTGATTACTGTTTTGAAAGCATGATTTAGCATGGTATTTGCTGTTTTGATAAGCCATATGTTAAAGGAAGCTCAAGGTAAGAGTTCCTTGTTTTTGAACATTGATTAAAGGTGGTTTGATGCTTTTAAATGCATGATGAATATGGCTTGGTTTAATGCTTTAAAACAGTGGATAAATTGATGATAATGATGTATATTGGCAAGTGATGTTTTGAAAAGGTTAAGGTCACTAAGGTGGTTAAAAGTCCTTGAGTGAGCCTTGTTACTTAAGAACATCAAGGTGGTTAAAAGTCCTTGGATGATTCTTGTTACGGACACAAAGGTGTTTAAAAGTCCTTGTGTGGTCCTTTCTATGGTGTTTAAAAGTCCATAGGCCAAGGTGTTTAAAAGTTCTTGGGCTCAAGGTGTTTAAAAGTCCTTGAGGTGATTCAATTCATGGTGTTTAAAAGTCCATGGCCAAGGTGTTTAAAAGTCCTTGGGGTCAAGGTGTTTAAAAGTCCTTGAGGTGATCTAATTCATGGTGTTTAAAAGTCCATGGCCAAGGTGTTTAAAAGTCCTTGGGGTCCAAGGTGTTTAAAAGTCCTTGGGGTGAAAGTTGATGAACTTGTTTTCAAAGAAATGAATTGTATCACTTGTGGCCAATATGACATGAAATGAAATGAAGCATGAGATGCTTGTTAAAGTATGCTTTTGAGCATGTGTAAATGATGTTTTGAAGCATGATTTATAAATGTTTTATAAATGCATTATTGGATGGTTTTATTGAGCATTCCTCACTAAGCTTTTGCTTACGCTCTCTTTGTTTTCTTAATTCAATAATGCAGAGCATTAGAGTACTTGAGGGCAGCAAGGAGGGCAAGCATCCAAGTGGAAACAAAGCTCTAAGTATGGAAGGTTTTCTAAGTACATTTTAGCTTTTGGTAATTTGGCAATGGGGGACCTATGTGTATGTTTTGGGAGATGTTTTGAACTCCCTAAGTATGTTGAATGTTGTTGAGAATGCTGGTTTTTGTGGTTGGCCTTTATATGGTTGTTCTGGAAGTTTATGCTTGAATGGCTTACTTGTGTAGGAAGCATGCCTATAGATTTGGGGCTTTTCATATATGAGGATGTTTTGATGAATTGTTGATGCAAGTATGTCTCATATATGTTGAATTGCATGTTGGCAAAGTTTGGTGGCATTTGGAGCATGATTGGTTGGTCAATTGCATGTTTAAGTATGCATTTTTAGGCAATCTGTGCAGGGTGTTTCGGAACAGCACCTACCGTTTCGGAACGGGTGCCTTAATTGTGCCCAGGCGTCTGAAACGGGAGGGGCCGTTCCGAAACGGAAAGGCCACTGCCAGACCCCCGTTTCGGTACGCGTTGCGGAACGGCCCCGAGTTTCGAAACGGGCTATGCCTGTTTCAGAACGGGTGACCGTTGGGGGCTGACATTGGCAGTTATATGTTTTGGAATGTTTGCGTTTTGGTCCTGAAACTTGTTTGTGCAATTGTATGAGTTTGGGTTAAGTCCTTATAATTATCAGAATTTACAATTTGGTCCCTAAAGTTGTAAATTGTTCAATTGGGTCCCTGTTAGATCTCTGATGTTTATGATCTTTGAGTATGCTGTTGTATGAACATATCTATGGCTTAATATGCACCTAGACAAGTTTAAAAAGAAAAAAAAGGGTCGTTAATCAAGGTTGACTTTCGGGTTGACTTTGGTTTTCCCCGTGTGACTTTCTTAATTCGGGTCAACCGTCTAGGCCGGGTTAAGGGGGTTACATTTGGTGGTATCAGAGCTGAGTTCTCGAGTAATTGGGAATGTATGTATGCATGATTGAAGTATGTATGCCTTGTATGCTTGTTGAGTGAAAGCATGTTTAATGGCTTGTGATTTTGATGCAATTGAAGTATGTGCTGTGATGTAGCATGTTGTGGGTACCCATTGCCAAATCAAAGCTAAAGGAAAGATGTTGTTTTGAAATGAAATTGAGCTTGAATACTTGGATTGCTTACCTTGCTGGGCCTGACTTTGTTTTATTTGTGTTGTGATTGCATGGTAAAAGTATGGCACCACGTAGAGAGTTACGAGGTAATGTGCGAGCTACGGCTCCTAATGAGAATGAGAATGAGGAAAACACGGGTAGTGCGGTGTTACCTCCTCCTCCACCTGGTGGTGGTGGTGCTGGGGCTGAGGAAGCTGGAGCTGCAGCTGGCACTGGAGCTGCTGGACCTGGGGCTGGTCAGGGGCAAGCTATGCCTGATATGTCGATGTTAGTGCAAGCTATTGCTGGTGCTTTTCAAGCAGCAGTAGCTGGAGCTCGTGGAGCGGGGCATCAGGAAGATGCTGGTGTTAGACTACCTTTGGAGCGTTTGCGCAGTCTTGGTGGGACTGAGTTCAGGGGTATGTCTGCTGAGAGTTCTGAAGCTTGGCTAGAGAGTACCAAGCGAATCTTGGGCCAGATGAGTTGCACTGATGTGCAGAAGCTGGGTTGTGTTGTGTCCTTGCTGCAGAAGGATGCGTATACGTGGTGGACAACCACTATTGCTGGGATGGCAGAAGCTTGTAACGCCCCGGTTTTGGGCTCGGAAGTTTTGGGCGTTGACCGGTTCGGTCAAAGTGCTGATCGAATATATAAGAGTGAATTTAGGAAAGCCTAGTTCGGGTTGCATTAAAAATATGGAAAAATGTCTTAAAATCATCTTTTAATATATAAAACTGAACTGTGAAATCAATTTTGGAAAATGAGGTTTGGAAGGTTGACATTTTGGGTTAGTGACCAAAATGTAATTTTTGAATGTTCGGTGACTGTTTTAAAAAGGATTGAAACTTTGAATCTTTAAGGAGCTATTTACCCAATGGGAGTTTCTCCAGATTTTCTAAATATATTAAATGATTAATTAAATGTTTTTAAACTAAAGAAAAGTGGAGGGAAGATATTTTCCTAATTCTAACTAACTTTTCTCTCAACCATTTTCTCTCATCTTTTCTCTCAAACCAAACACATTCTCTCCAGATTTCCTCCTCTGATTTTGTCACTCAAATCACTCATTTCAACTCTCATTTGATTCCTAATCATCTCATCAACAAAACCTCTCAATTTACAAGTTGTTTCATCAAGCTTTTTGGCTCCAAAAAGGAGAAACTCAAGTTTGGAGGTAAGAACGTATCTCTCCTCTAAACTATCAGTTCTTTACTGAAATTCCCAAGTTCTCAATCCTTGATTTGTGTTTTGTTAAAGGCTTTTCAATTGAAATCTTGATTTTGGCTTAAAATGCAAGATTTGGCGATTTTGGTGAAATTTTCGTGTGATCTGTTTGGGCAGTGTTTTGAAGTGTCAAAATGATGTTAAATGAATGCTAAATTGATTAGAAGTTGAGGTTTAATTAATGCAATCCCGGATAGGTTGAATTTCCTAAGTTTTGCTTGAGTTTTTGGTTGTTTTTGGAGTGTTTTTGGTGATCTGTTATACCTGGGAGTATAAGGACGTGTTTGTGATCATTTTGGATGTTAATGGATGTTTAAAAATGGTTAGAAGTGATGGATCTTGGCTGGGTTAAGTTTTGGAAATGTTTGGAGGTGATTTCGGTTGTGTTTGGTAGCCGAATTGTTGGATTTGTGTCGAGCAGCGAGTTTGGTTGTGTGGCTGCTGTTCTTAATGTATAATGATGCATTAATGTGTTGTTTTTGTGTGCTTGAAACAGGGGAGTTTGATCCATGAGCTTTAGAGGTGTTGCGGAAGGTTTCGGATGCTTGGAAGGCTTGGTGGCTAGCTTTGTTTTGTGTATCGGTGAGTGAAGTTGGGTTTTCGGCTTTTAAACAAAGGTTTGAAGGTTTTGGGAGCTTAGTTTAAGTCTAAACAACTTTGCTAAGCTCAAGAGTAAGTAAATGGATTTCTTACTTGATTTGTGATATGAATTGGCTTTTTAAGAAATTGTGGTTGATGATTGAAATGCATGTGTTTTGCATGGTTTAAATCTGTTTTGGAAGCATATTTTAGCATGGTTTAATGCTGGTTTTGAAAGCCATATGTGAAGGATGCTCAAGGTAAGAGATCCTTGGTTTTATACATTGAAAATGTGGATTTGATGCATGGTGTTGCATGTTGTTCAATGGCTTTGTTTAGTGCTTTTAAACAGTGAATTAATGTTGGTAAATGATGGTTTTTGCATATTGGTTATGCATGTGAATCATTTGATTAATGTGGTGATGGTTTTTGCATATTGGTTATGCATGTGAATCATTTGATTAATGTGGTAATGGTTTTGCATAATGGTTATGCATGTGAAACATTGGACTAATGTGGTAAGGTGGTTATATTGGCAAGTGGTGTAAGTGGTTCTTGGTTCTTTGATAGGATATAGTTAGCCGGCTATAGGATTGGGTGCACCGTGAATTAAGTCGCCTTGGAGGTGGAGTGGTCAAGAGTGGACCGGTAAACTCCCTTCAAGTATCCTAACGAGATGGTTGAGGTCATAATGGAGGTGTTGCCCATTCGAGGACCTTGGTTGAGCAAAGGTTATATGGTGTTTAAAAGTCCATATGTGAGAACCTTGTGCTTGTTGAGATCACAATGGCGGTGTTAAGTCCATGTGTGGATCTTGTGTAGGGTGTCCCGGATCTCGTTAGTGATGTTATACAACTACCAATCGGTGAATGCAAAGGTTGTATGGTGTTTAAAAGTCCATACATGGGAACCTTGTGCATGTCAAGGTTGTATGGTGTTTAAAAGTCCATATATGGGAACCTTGGGTAAAAGTTGAGGTTGTATGGTGTTTGAAAGTCCATACATGGGAACCTCGGGAAAGCTAAGGTTGTATGGTGTTTAAAAGTCCATACAAGGGAACCTTAGGATGTTGAGGTCAAAGGGTGTTTAAAAGTCCTTTTGGGAGACCTTGGATTGGTAGGGTGTATGGAGCGTAGGGACAACGCTCGGAATCCGCGTATCCGATTGGGTGTTGAGTTGAAGAGTGAATATGGTTGATCATTTGAAGGCCAATATGATGTTCTTGATTGTGATGAAGCATGAGATGCTTGAAAAGATGCATGGTTGCATGGAAAGTGCATAATGCTTGTGAATGCATGTTTACTTGTTAAGTTGAACAAGTGTTGATTATCATTTGGAGAATGATGCATGTGAGCATGAAATATCTTTAAGTGCATTGGAGTCTTGTTAAGACTTGTTTTTAAAGGCATGTGTTGATGATGTTGTGGTTCATATATGTCGCCTTTGGTTTAATGCATGTGTTGGCTGGTTAGTGAAATGGTTGATTTTTGCAAGTTGTGCTTTGAAAAGGGTTTTCTTAGTTTGCTAAACTAAGGGTTGGTTTCATGTACGTGTGATGCATGGTTTTGAGCTTGTTGTTGAAAAGGAGTTTTCAAACATGGCTTTGGTAAACAAATCGAGTTTGTTTTAAAAGTGATTTTTGGGTCGCTGCATTGATGGTGTTTTGGTTTTGAGCATTCCTCACTAAGCATTATGTGTTTACGCTTCTTTTTGTCCATCAATGCAGATTCTTGAAGTTTGGACAGCGAGGAGCAAGGGATTCAAGAAGGACTCCACTTGAGATGTATGTCTCGGTTAATAGCTATAGTTAATAAAGGCAATGGGGTAGAATCTCTTGGGTTGATGTATGTGTTTGTTTATGTTCAGACAAGTATGGTTTTGTATTGTTGATGTTGTTGGAACATGGTTTGGCTTATGAGTTTGAATTGGAAGTATGTTGTCTAAATGGATTGCTTGTGTTGGAAGCTTAGTCTTGAAATTGGGGCTTTTTGTGTATGTTGACATGTTGGTGAATTGTTGATGCAAGTATGCCTCTTTTATGTTGAATTGCATGTTGGCAAAGTTTGGTGGCTTTTGGAGCATGTTTGGATGTTTAATTGCATGTTTAAATAGGCAAAATTCTGCATTTTGTGCAGGGTGTTTCGGAACAGGGTGAACCGTTTCGGAACGGGTGCCTCGAAGCAGCCCAGGCGTCCGAAACGGAAAGGCTTCTGCCAGACCCCGTTTCGGAACCCGTTGCGGAACGGCCCCGCGTTTCGAAACGGGCTGTCTCCCGTTTCGGAACGGTTGACCGTTGGGGGCTGACAGTGGCAGTTATGTGTTTCAAAATGATTGCATTTTGGTCCTGAATCTTGTATGAGCAATTGTATGAGTTTGAGATGTCCGTTTGAGCTGAAATTTGGCCGAGATGCATGAAACATGATTAATTTTAAGTTGGCAACTTAAAATCTGGTTAAGGCCTCAAAGTTTTCAGAATTTACAATTTGGTCCCTAAAGTTGTGTTTTGTGCAATTGGGTCCCTGAATGATCTCTGATGGTTGTGATCTTTGAGTATGATGTTTGTGTGATCACATATAGGGTTAATGAGCATTTAGACAAGATTAAAAAGAAAAAAAAAGGGTCGTTAATCAAGGTTGACTTTCGGGTTGACTTTGGTTTTCCCCGTGTAACTTTCTTAATTCGTGTCAACCGTCTAGGCCGGGTTAAGGGGGTTACATTTGGTGGTATCAGAGCTGTGTTGCGAATGCTTGGGGAAAACGGTAAGTTGTTGTGATGTGTGTTGATGTTTACCTTGTTGTGTGGATGAAAGTTGGTTGAAACACGTGTTTCTGGGCATGATGCTGATGTATCTGAGCAAATTGTTGATGTTTCTGAGCATGTTGCTGATGTTTTCGAGCATGTTTTGTGTTTATGAATCATTGTTGAATTAATGTGGATATGTGCTGATGTTGTGAGCTGGTGTTATGCTTGATGATTGTGTAATGAGTATGTTATGTTGTTAATATGCTGATGCAAATGGATGCTGTTTGAGGTAAGCATGATCAAGGTGTGTAGATTGATGTGCTTGATGTTGTGATATCCATGTTGTGTTGACTGTTATGTCATGTAAAGGGGAGGATTCGGGATACCCATTGCCTTATTAATATAGCTATTGTGTTATTTGGAGTTGGAGTTTGAATCCTTGCTTAATGCTGGTCTAACTGGTTTGTTTGTTTGTTGTGATTGTATGTTTGCTTTTGTTAGTAGTATGGCTAAGTCGATGAAGGAATGGCAGTTGGGTGAGATGGTTGCTGCCTTGGGACAGGTTGTTAAGGCGTGGAATTCACCCTTTCGTAGAGGTGTTTTGTCTCAGCTTTCTGTGCCTGGGGTTGAGGTGATAAGGCAAGGGAAAGAAGCTAGTTCTGCGGTGAAGAGTTCATCATCTGATGTTCAGGAGGTGTTGGGAACATCTCAGGCTGTGGTAAAGGTAAAGTCAGTGGATGTGCTGGCTGTGGGATGTGTGGGTTTGCCGAAGCAGCGTTTGCTTGTTTTGGGTGCTGTGGAATATCATGGTTCCACACCGGAGATGTTTGAGGCCTGGTTGGCCAGTGTGGTTCTGATCTTGGATCAGGAAGGCTGTGATCTTGCTTGTAAGCTGGGGAGTGTTGTTTCTCTAATGTTGGAGGATGCATGTGCTTGGTGGACATCTGTGGCGGTGGCGTCACATATCCAAGATATTGATTGGGATTTCTTTGTATCTGCCTTTTATGAAAGGTATCTTGGAGGGAAGTTTCCAAGGGTTGAGCAAAGTGACGGTGGTGCTGTTGTGGAGCAAGTGTTGCTTGGGCAAGGAGTGGAAGTTCAGCCATCGGTGTGTGACCGTTGTGAAAGGCGTCATGTTGGAGGTTGTTGGGGCGCGGGTGCTTGCTGGAACTGTGGTTCCAAAGTGCATGTTAAGCGTGATTGTCCTTTAGGGGTGAAGTCAGCTTCAGTGATAGCCAAAGGATCTCAGAAAGGTCGTGGGCACGACCGAGGCAAGGTTCAGAAGTGGCAGAAAGAGCAGAAAGTTGTGAAGAGTGCGGGGAAGGAGAGTTGCTGGAAATGTGGGTCTGCTGGACACATGAGACGTGATTGTTTGATGTTGGCTCGGAACAGCCAAGGTTCTTTACCGCAAGGAGTTGGTGGTGGCCCTAGTGTGTTAGCTGGTGCTGCAGTGGTGCGGCAGGAGGTTGATGGTTCCGCGAGGAAGAGAGTTCGTCTGATGAAGCTTCAGGGTGGTGTGATGCTTTCAGGTAACCTTGTTTAGTAATCTTTGCTCTAGTTACCTTAGTTTGGTTTCTGTTGGTTTTCCTTGCGTGGTAAGTTTAGTCTTGTTGCTAGCATGTTGGGGTAATGGTTGTAGTTTGGAAACATCTTTGGTGTGAAGAGAGTTTTGTGAGAATCTTGTGGTTAATAGTTGTTGGTATGGTGGAGTAGTTAAGTTAGAAGTGAGGTAGGAGGTTGTTCTTAGACGGATTTGAGGATGTTATTGGAGGGTGTGAACTGGCATTCATGCACAGTTAAAATCATTGTTATATGCTATATTATATATGTTGGTCCATGCATACATGTGGCATGACATTAGAGGTTTTGCATACATGTACATCAGGCATTGATAGGGCATGTTGGTGATCATGCATACGATGTTCACACTCGCTAATAACTAATCGAATCTGTTAGAGTGGTGGTTGGATGATGGGTTTTTAGAGGTTGTTTTGGTGCTGGGTGAGAGTTAGACGTAATGAAGTATATTAGGCTAGTTGCTAGTAATAGTGAGAGTGGTATGGTTTGATGGTAGAAGGATGGTGTTTGTTGCTTATAAAGTTTAGTGGTTTGAATAGCTAAGTGGGAGCGGTAGTTCCTTTGTGCTAAGTGTTGTTGTAGTTTAACGGTTGTGTTTCCAGGTGCTGGGGTGGCTTAGCATTCGGGTTGTTGTGGAAGGGTTGTGTTTGTAAGTGCTGATTCTTAGCAACCTTTGAGGAGTTGAGGAGTTGGTATGTATGGTAGGTTGGGCGATGTCCTGGTAAGACAAGTGTTATGGTTGAAGTTTGAAGTGGAAGGATCATGAAAGATCGAAGGCTTGTGTTGTTTGAAAGGATTCTTATGAGAAGTGGTTGGCTGGTTGTGTGTATGTGAATTTCTTTTTGGAGATCAGCTGGTGGTGTATGGAACAGCTGGCGGAGCCGAGTTGGAGTTGTAATGTAAATTTTGGTTTGTGAGTGAGTAGACCTGGTGAGTCGTTTTGGTAATGTTAGCGGCAGATGTGAAGGAATGTCAGCTTTTGTTGAGGAGTTTGGGTAAGCAGTTGATGCTTAAGAATTTTTGCTTGTTGGGAAGATTCATGGAAGGGGTTTGAGAGTTGCAAGAGTTTTGGAAGCAGAGAAGTTTGTGTGGTGGTGGAATTGGATTGGTTAGAGTCCCTGTGTAAACCAGTCTTGGAAGTTGTGTGTTACAGAAATGTGTGCTGTGAAAGTTAAAGTTCTTCATGATTGAAGTTGGGGCTGTGTACAGTTCGGATATGTGGAAGGTTAACTTGTGGCTATCTTTGAGTGTTCTGGGTTTGTGAACAGCATGTGGTGGTGTTGGGTTTGGTGGAGTTTTGTGTGGAAAGTGTTTAGTGTTGGTTGAGGTTCTTGTGTTGCCTTGTGAGTGCTTTGAGAAGGTTGTTGTTCTCTTTTCGCCGGTTGAAATTTCGAGGACGAAATTTCCTAAGGGGGGAGAGTTGTAACGTCCCGGTTTTGGGCTCGGAAGTTTTGGGTGTTGACCGGTTCGGTCAAAGTGCTGATCGAATATATAAGAGTGAATTTAGGAAAGCCTAGTTCGGGTTGCATTAAAAATATGGAAAAATGTCTTAAAATCATCTTTTAATATATAAAACTGAACTGTGAAATCAATTTTGGAAAATGAGGTTTGGAAGGTTGACATTTTGGGTTAGTGACCAAAATGTAATTTTTGAATGTTCGGTGACTGTTTTAAAAAGGATTGAAACTTTGAATCTTTAAGGAGCTATTTACCCAATGGGAGTTTCTCCAGATTTTCTAAATATATTAAATGATTAATTAAATGTTTTTAAACTAAAGAAAAGTGGAGGGAAGATATTTTCCTAATTCTAACTAACTTTTCTCTCAACCATTTTCTCTCATCTTTTCTCTCAAACCAAACACATTCTCTCCAGATTTCCTCCTCTGATTTTGTCACTCAAATCACTCATTTCAACTCTCATTTGATTCCTAATCATCTCATCAACAAAACCTCTCAATTTACAAGTTGTTTCATCAAGCTTTTTGGCTCCAAAAAGGAGAAACTCAAGTTTGGAGGTAAGAACGTCTCTCTCCTCTAAACTATCAGTTCTTTACTGAAATTCCGAAGTTCTCAATCCTTGATTTGTGTTTTGTTAAAGGCTTTTCAATTGAAATCTTGATTTTGGCTTAAAATGCAAGATTTGGCGATTTTGGTGAAATTTTCGTGTGATCTGTTTGGGCAGTGTTTTGAAGTGTCAAAATGATGTTAAATGAATGCTAAATTGATTAGAAGTTGAGGTTTAATTAATGCAATCCCGGATAGGTTGAATTTCCTAAGTTTTGCTTGAGTTTTTGGTTGTTTTTGGAGTGTTTTTAGTGATCTGTTATACCTGGGAGTATAAGGACGTGTTTGTGATCATTTTGGATGTTAATGGATGTTTAAAAATGGTTAGAAGTGATGGATCTTGGCTGGGTTAAGTTTTGGAAATGTTTGGAGGTGATTTCGGTTGTGTTTGGTAGCTGAATTGTTGGATTTGTGTCGAGCAGCGAGTTTGGTTGTGTGGCTACTGTTCTTAATGCATAATGATGCATTAATGTGCTGTTTTTGTGTGCTTGAAACAGGGGAGTTTGATCCGTGAGCTTTAGAGGTGTTGCGGAAGGTTTCGGATGCTTGGAAGGCTTGGTGGCTAGCTTTGTTTTGTGTATCGGTGAGTGAAGTTGGGTTTTCGGCTTTTAAACAAAGGTTTGAAGGTTTTGGGAGCTTAGTTTAAGTCTAAACAACTTTGCTAAGCTCAAGAGTAAGTAAATGGATTTCTTACTTGATTTGTGATATGAATTGGCTTTTTAAGAAATTGTGGTTGATGATTGAAATGCATGTGTTTTGCATGGTTTAAATCTGTTTTGGAAGCATATTTTAGCATGGTTTAATGCTGGTTTTGAAAGCCATATGTGAAGGATGCTCAAGGTAAGAGATCCTTGGTTTTATACATTGAAAATGTGGATTTGATGCATGGTGTTGCATGTTGTTCAATGGCTTTGTTTAGTGCTTTTAAACAGTGAATTAATGTTGGTAAATGATGGTTTTTGCATATTGGTTATGCATGTGAATCATTTGATTAATGTGGTGATGGTTTTTGCATATTGGTTATGCATGTGAATCATTTGATTAATGTGGTAATGGTTTTGCATAATGGTTATGCATGTGAAACATTGGACTAATGTGGTAAGGTGGTTATATTGGCAAGTGGTGTAAGTGGTTCTTGGTTCTTTGATCGGATATAGTTAGCCGGCTATAGGATTGGGTGCACCGTGAATTAAGTCGCCTTGGAGGTGGAGTGGTCAAGAGTGGACCGGTAAACTCCCTTCAAGTATCCTAACGAGATGGTTGAGGTCATAATGGAGGTGTTGCCCATTCGAGGACCTTGGTTGAGCAAAGGTTATATGGTGTTTAAAAGTCCATATGTGAGAACCTTGTGCTTGTTGAGATCACAATGGCGGTGTTAAGTCCATGTGTGGATCTTGTGTAGGGTGTCCCGGATCTCGTTAGTGATGTTATACAACTACCAATCGGTGAATGCAAAGGTTGTATGGTGTTTAAAAGTCCATACATGGGAACCTTGTGCATGTCAAGGTTGTATGGTGTTTAAAAGTCCATATATGGGAACCTTGGGTAAAAGTTGAGGTTGTATGGTGTTTGAAAGTCCATACATGGGAACCTCGGGAAAGCTAAGGTTGTATGGTGTTTAAAAGTCCATACAAGGGAACCTTAGGATGTTGAGGTCAAAGGGTGTTTAAAAGTCCTTTTGGGAGACCTTGGATTGGTAGGGTGTATGGAGCGTAGGGACAACGCTCGGAATCCGCGTATCCGATTGGGTGTTGAGTTGAAGAGTGAATATGGTTGATCATTTGAAGGCCAATATGATGTTCTTGATTGTGATGAAGCATGAGATGCTTGAAAAGATGCATGGTTGCATGGAAAGTGCATAATGCTTGTGAATGCATGTTTACTTGTTAAGTTGAACAAGTGTTGATTATCATTTGGAGAATGATGCATGTGAGCATGAAATATCTTTAAGTGCATTGGAGTCTTGTTAAGACTTGTTTTTAAAGGCATGTGTTGATGATGTTGTGGTTTATATATGTTGCCTTTGGTTTAATGCATGTGTTGGCTGGTTAGTGAAATGGTTGATTTTTGCAAGTTGTGCTTTGAAAAGGGTTTTCTTAGTTTGCTAAACTAAGGGTTGGTTTCATGTACGTGCGATGCATGGTTTTGAGCTTGTTGTTGAAAAGGAGTTTTCAAACATGGCTTTGGTAAACAAATCGAGTTTGTTTTAAAAGTGATTTTTGGCTCGCTGCATTGATGGTGTTTTGGTTTTGAGCATTCCTCACTAAGCATTATGTGCTTACGCTCCTTTTTGTCCATCAATGCAGATTCTTGAAGTTTGGACAGCGAGGAGCAAGGGATTCAAGAAGGACTCCACTTGAGATGTATGTCTCGGTTAATAGCTATAGTTAATAAAGGCAATGGGGTAGAATCTCTTGGGTTGATGTATGTGTTTGTTTATGTTCAGACAAGTATGGTTTTGTATTGTTGATGTTGTTGGAACATGGTTTGGCTTATGAGTTTGAATTGGAAGTATGTTGTCTAAATGGATTGCTTGTGTTGGAAGCTTAGTCTTGAAATTGGGGCTTTTTGTGTATGTTGACATGTTGGTGAATTGTTGATGCAAGTATGCCTCTTTTATGTTGAATTGCATGTTGGCAAAGTTTGGTGGCTTTTGGAGCATGTTTGGATGTTTAATTGCATGTTTAAATAGGCAAAATTCTGCATTTTGTGCAGGGTGTTTCGGAACAGGGTGAACCGTTTCGGAACGGGTGCCTCGAAGCAGCCTAGGTGTCCGAAACGGGTGACACCGTTCCGAAACGGAAAGGCTTCTGCCAGACCCCCGTTTCGGAACCCGTTGCGGAACGGCCCCGCGTTTCGAAACGGGCTGTCTCCCGTTTCGGAACGGTTGACCGTTGGGGGCTGACAGTGGCAGTTATGTGTTTCAAAATGATTGCATTTTGGTCCTGAATCTTGTATGAGCAATTGTATGAGTTTGAGATGTCCGTTTGAGCTGAAATTTGGCCGAGATGCATGAAACATGATTAATTTTAAGTTGGCAACTTAAAATCTGGTTAAGGCCTCAAAGTTTTCAGAATTTACAATTTGGTCCCTAAAGTTGTGTTTTGTGTAATTGGGTCCCTGAATGATCTCTAATGGTTGTGATCTTTGAGTATGATGTTTGTGTGATCACATATAGGGTTAATGAGCATTTAGACAAGATTAAAAAGAAAAAAAGGGTCGTTAATCAAGGTTGACTTTCGGGTTGACTTTGGTTTTCCCCGTGTAACTTTCTTAATTCGGGTCAACCGTCTAGGCCAGGTTAAGGGGGTTACAAAGCTGATGTGACTTGGACATTCTTTCAGAATGTGTTCAAGTGGAGATATCTTGGTGTAAGATATCTAGATGTGAAGAAGCGTGAATTCATGTCTCTTACCCAAGGGAGCATGAATGTGGCTGAGTATGAAGTGCAGTTTGCGCGACTCAGTCAGTATGCACCGGAGCTGGTACCTGATGAGCGGGCAAGGTGCGAGAGGTTCCGTTATGGTTTAGAGACGGATGTGAAAATGTATTTGCTGGCCGCCGAGTATGATGATTTCGACGTGTTGGTGGGCCGAGCCAAGGATGTTGAGATGAACTTGGGTTTATCTGTGACAGGTGCTGGAGCAAGTGCTGGGAAGCGATCAGCTGAGTTTAGTTCCGGAGGTGGACGGAACAAGAGGGGACGTGATCAGAAGTATCAGTCTTCAGCTAAGAGAGGTGGTGGTGCACCTGCTAGAGGAGGCAATGTTAGAGCTGATCCGAGTGCTTGTTGGATCTGTGGTTCATGTGGTCACATGAAACGTGACTGTCCTCGTGCCGAGAGAGTGGTGCAAGCTCCTGTTGCGGATGCTGGTAACGGGTGCTGGAGTTGTGGTTTTGCAGACCATTTGAGGCGTGATTGTCCGAGGTTGGCTGGTGATCAGGTGCGTGCTCCTATTGTTGCTGCACCGCAGAGAGGTCGTGGGCGCGGCCGTGGTAATTTCCAGAGGAGAGAAGAAGGTGGTCGTGGAGTGGCCCATGTTGTGGCTATTCAGCCTGAAGGTGGAGGCCAGGCGAGGGTGTATGCTCAGCGTGAGGGAAGGAATGATGCGGATGTGATTGTAGGTACCTTTACTTTGCAATCCTTGTCATTGCTTTCATTGATTGATTCTGGATCTACGCATTCATACATTTTGCGTGAGCATGCTGAATTTCTTGGTTTGCCTGTTGAGTCTTTGGATGTTGGTGTTCGAGTCACTAGTTCTTTTGGTGAGACTGTTGTGACTAGGAAGCTTTATAGAAGGTGTCCCTTGGTCGTTCAAGAGCATGTTTTCCATGTTGATCTTATTAAGTTGCCCTTCTATGGTTTCGATGTGATCCTTGGTATGGATTGGCTTGCTGAGCATCGTGCTGTTGTGGATTGTGAGAACAAGCGGGTTTCGCTTAGGCTTGCAGATGATTATGAAGTTGTTGTGGTTGGTGAGAATGTGAAGTTTCTTGCCAATGTGGTGTCTACCTTGGAGGCGAGCAGGATGTTGAGGCAAGGTTGCGAAGCCTATCTAGCTTTTGTGATGAATCCTAGCTCTAAAGAGTTGAGGGTGCAAGATATCAGAGTTGTGAAGGAGTTTCCTGGTGTTTTTCCTGAGGAGTTGCCTGGTTTACCTCCTAACCGCGAGGTGGAGTTTGGAATTGAGCTGTATGAGAATACAACTCCTGTGTCCATTACTCCCTATAGAATGGCACCTAAGGAGCTGAAGGAGCTGAAGACGCAGTTGCAAGAGTTGCTTGATCGTGGTTTCATCCGGCCGAGTGTGTCACCTTGGGGAGCACCGGTCTTGTTTGTGAAGAAGAAGGATGGCACTATGAGAATGTGCATTGATTACCGTCAGCTGAACAAGTTGACTATCAAGAATCGGTATCCTTTGCCGAGGATTGATGATCTTTTTGATCAATTCCGGGGAGCTGCTGTGTTCTCTAAGATTGACTTGAGGTCAGGGTATTATCAGTTAAAGGTGAAGGATGTGGATGTGCCTAAGACAGCTTTCAGGACAAGGTATGGGCATTATGAGTTTCTTGTGATGCCGTTTGGGTTGACAAATGCTCCTGCTGCTTTCATGGACATGATGAATCGTGTGTTTCATGAATACCTGGACAAGTTTGTTGTGGTGTTCATTGATGATATCCTCGTGTACTCGCGTACTGAGGAGGAGCATGAAGAGCATTTGAGGATTGTTTTGCAAGCTTTGTTGGAGAATCAGCTTTATGCTAAGCTGAGTAAGTGTGAGTTCTGGTTAAGGGAGGTGGTGTTTCTTGGGCATGTGGTCTCAGCGGAGGGGATTCGTGTTGATCCTCAGAAGATTGAGGCGGTGATGAATTGGAAAGTTCCTAAGTCTGTTCATGAGATCCGTAGTTTCCTTGGTTTGGCGGGATACTACCGAAGGTTTGTGGATGGTTTTTCCAAGATTGCTGCTCCTTTGACGAAGCTGTTGCAAAAGGATGTTAAGTATGAGTGGACGGAAGCGAGACAGCAGGCTTTTGAGAAGCTTAAGGCGGCTTTGACGCAAGCTCCTATCTTGATTCAGTCTGAATCAGGGAAAGAGTTTGTGGTTTACAGTGATGCATCCTATGTTGGTTTGGGGTGTGTGCTGATGCAGGAGGGTAAGGTGGTGGCTTATGCATCACGGCAGTTGAAAGTGCATGAGCGCAATTACCCTACGCATGATATTGAGCTGGCTGCAGTGGTTTTTGCTCTGAAGATCTGGAGGCATTATCTCTATGGTGAGAAGTGTACTGTGTACACAGATCACAAGAGTTTGAGGTATCTGATGTCTCAGAAGGAGTTGAATCTTAGGCAGCGGCGTTGGTTGGAGTTGCTCAAGGATTATGATCTGACGATTGAGTACCATCCTGGGAAGGCTAATGTTGTTGCGGATGCCTTGAGTAGGAAGGTAGCTGTTGAGCTGAGGGCTATGTTTGCTAGCTTGAGCATATCGCAAGATGGTGGTCTCGTTGCTGAGTTGCAAGTGAAACCCTCTTTGGTTCAGTTGATCAAGGATAAGCAGTTGTTGGATGATTCCTTGGTGTCTCATGTTCAGGATATCGCGGAGGGTAGACCTTCGGATTTCTGTTTCAATGATGATGGTGTGCTGTGTTTTGGGAGTCGGATAGTAGTGCCTGCTGATGCTGAGTTGAGGTGTGCTATTCTGACTGAAGGTCATAGTAGTCCTTTTGCTATGCACCCTGGTAGTACTAAGATGTACCGTGATCTTCGTGATGAGTACTATTGGGTGGGTTTGAAGAAGGATGTTGCGGAGTTTGTTAGCAAGTGTTTGGTGTGTCAGCGAGTTAAGGCTGAGCATCAGTTTCCTTCAGGGTTGTTGCAACCGTTGAAAATCCCTGAATGGAAGTGGGAGAGGGTTACCATGGATTTTGTATCTGGTTTACCTTTGTCTCCATCGAAGAAGAATTAGGTCTGGGTGATTGTGGATCGCCTGACGAAGTGTGCGCATTTCTTGCCTGTGCATACCACGTTTTCTTTGGATAGGTTGGCAGAGCTGTACATTGCTGAGATTGTGCGGCTGCATGGTGTGCCTAAGTCGATTGTGTCGGATAGGGATCCGAGGTTCACATCGCGGTTCTGCCAGTGTTTGCATCAAGCTCTGGGTACAAGGTTGCATTTCAGTACATCCTATCATCCTCAGTCGGATGGTCAGTCCGAGCGTGTTATCCAGATTTTGGAGGATATGTTGAGGTGCTGCGTGATTGAGTTCCAAGGTTCTTGGGAGAAGCATCTGCCTTTGGTTGAGTTTGCTTATAACAACAGTTATCAGGCAAGTATACAGATGGCACCTTATGAGGCCTTGTACGGGAGGAAGTGTAGGACTCCTCTTTGTTGGGCTGAAACTGGTCAAAAGTTGGTTTCGATGCCGGCTTTGTTGAAAGGGACCATAGAGAAGGTAAAGCTCATTTGTGAGCGGTTGAAGGCTGCTTCTGATCGGCAGAAGTCTTACGCGGATTTGAAGCGTAAGGAGATAGAGTATGCGGTGGGTGACCGTGTGTTCTTGAAGGTTTCGCCTTGGAAGAAGGTGATGCGGTTTGGCCGAAAGGGTAAGTTGAGCCCTAGGTACATTGGACCATATGAGGTGGTTGAGCGTGTGGGTCCTGTTGCGTATCGGTTGAGGTTACCACAGGAGTTGGAGAAGATTCATGATGTGTTCCATGTCTCTATGCTCCGGAGGTATAGATCTGATCCTTCGCATGTGATGCCTGTGGAGGAAGTGGAACTGAATCCGGATTTGACCTATGATGAGGAACCGGTGAAGGTTCTGGGTTCGGATAGCAAGGATCTTCGTGGCAAGACCATTGAGTTGGTGAAGGTGCTGTGGAAGCATCGCGGTGTTGAGGAAGCCACGTGGGAGCGGAAGGAAGACATGCTGAAGCAGTTTCCTTATCTCTTTCCTTCAGGTAAATTTCGAGGACGAAATTTCTTAAGGGGGGAGAGTTGTAACGCCCCGGTTTTGGGCTTAGAAGTTTTGGGCGTTGACCGGTTTGGTCAAAGTGCTGTTCTAATCTAAGGAGGTGAAATTAGGAAAGCCTAGTTCGGGTTGCATTAAAAATATGGAAAAATGTTCTAAAATCATCTTTTAATATAATTAAGTGAACTGTGAAATCAATTTTGAAAAATGGGTTTTGGAAGAGCGACATTTTGGCTAGTGACCAAAATGTAATTTTTGAAAGTTTTGTGACTGTTTTATAAAGAGTTGAAACTTTGAATCTTTAAGGAGCTATTATTCCAAAAGTAGTTTCTCCAGATTTTTCTAAGATATTTTGAGATTTATTCTGATTTTAAAACATATCAAAAGTGGAGGGAAAGGCCATTTGGCTATTTTCTTAACTAACTTCTCTATTTTCTTTCTCTCATTTTCTCTCAATCCAAACACTTGTTTTCCAGAGAGTTGTTTCTGATTTTCTCACCTAAAATCCTCCTTTCAACATTCTTTTGATTCCTAATCAACATATCTTCAAAACCTCATCATTTGCTAGTTGATTCAACAAGGTTTTTGATTCCAAAAAGTGGAGAAACACAAGTTTGGAGGTAAGAACGTCCTTCTCCTCTAAACTATCAGTTCTTTACTGAAATTCCCAAGTTCTCAACTCTTAATTGAAGTTTTATTAAAGGATTTTAAGTGGTGAAATGGATCTTGGCTTATAATGCAAGATTTGGTGATTTTTGGTGATTTTCGTTAGATATGATTAATCTGTGATTTGAGGTGTGTTTTTGATGTTAAATGAACTCTAAATTGATAAGGAAATGAGTTTTGATTAATGCAATCCCGGATAGGTTGTGTTTCCTAAGTTTAGCTTGTGATTCTTGGATGTTTTTGTGGTGATCTTGTGGATCTGATGTTGCTGGAGGTATAAGGATGTTTATAGGTTGTTTTTAGATGTTAGATGGTGTTAATGGATGTTAGGTTTTGCTGGTTTATGGCTGGGCTTTGTTGAGAAGTGGTTTTGATGCCATTTCGGTTGTGTTTGGTGGCCGAAATTGGAGTGTGAATGAGAGCAGCGAGTTTGAGTGCTTTCATTGAAGCTTTTGATGCATGATGATGCATTAAATCTCTGCTTTAATGTGTTTAATCAGGGGAGGCATCTTTGGATCCAAGAGTTGTTGATCCGGAAGCTTGAATTGGTTCTTTGGCTTGAGGCGAAGTGGAATCGGTGAGTGAAATTGGGTTTTCGGTTTTGAAACCAATGTCTTGGGAGCTTAGTTTAAGTCTAAACAACTTTGCTAAGCTCGAGTGTAAGTTTTCGGAAATTCTCTCTAGTGGTGGCCATGATTTTGTTGTGATGCAATGTGGTTTATTGCATGTTTTGATTACTGTTTTGAAAGCATGATTTAGCATGGTATTTGCTGTTTTGATAAGCCATATGTTAAAGGAAGCTCAAGGTAAGAGTTCCTTGTTTTTGAACATTGATTAAAGGTGGTTTGATGCTTTTAAATGCATGATGAATATGGCTTGGTTTAATGCTTTAAAACAGTGGATAAATTGATGATAATGATGTATATTGGCAAGTGATGTTTTGAAAAGGTTAAGGTCACTAAGGTGGTTAAAAGTCCTTGAGTGAGCCTTGTTACTTAAGAACATCAAGGTGGTTAAAAGTCCTTGGATGATTCTTGTTACGGACACAAAGGTGTTTAAAAATCCTTGTGTGGTCCTTTCTATGGTGTTTAAAAGTCCATAGGCCAAGGTGTTTAAAAGTCCTTGGGCTCAAGGTGTTTAAAAGTCCTTGAGGTGATTCAATTCATGGTGTTTAAAAGTCCATGGCCAAGGTGTTTAAAAGTCCTTGGGGTCAAGGTGTTTAAAAGTCCTTGAGGTGATCTAATTCATGGTGTTTAAAAGTCCATGGCCAAGGTGTTTAAAAGTCCTTGGGGTCCAAGGTGTTTAAAAGTCCTTGGGGTGAAAGTTGATGAACTTGTTTTCAAAGAAATGAATTGTATCACTTGTGGCCAATATGACATGAAATGAAATGAAGCATGAGATGCTTGTTAAAGTATGCTTTTGAGCATGTGTAAATGATGTTTTGAAGCATGATTTATAAATGTTTTATAAATGCATTATTGGATGGTTTTATTGAGCATTCCTCACTAAGCTTTTGCTTACGCTCTCTTTGTTTTCTTAATTCAATAATGCAGAGCATTAGAGTACTTGAGGGCAGCAAGGAGGGCAAGCATCCAAGTGGAAACAAAGCTCTAAGTATGGAAGGTTTTCTAAGTACATTTTAGCTTTTGGTAATTTGGCAATGGGGGACCTATGTGTATGTTTTGGGAGATGTTTTGAACTCCCTAAGTATGTTGAATGTTGTTGAGAATGCTGGTTTTTGTGGTTGGCCTTTATATGCTTGTTCTGGAAGTTTATGCTTGAATGGCTTACTTGTGTAGGAAGCATGCCTATAGATTTGGGGCTTTTCATATATGAGGATGTTTTGATGAATTGTTGATGCAAGTATGTCTCATATATGTTGAATTGCATGTTGGCAAAGTTTGGTGGCATTTGGAGCATGATTGGTTGGTCAATTGCATGTTTAAGTATGCATTTTTAGGCAATCTGTGCAGGGTGTTTCGGAACAGCACCTACCGTTTCGGAACGGGTGCCTTAATTGTGCCCAGGCGTCCGAAACGGGAGGGGCCGTTCCGAAACGGAAAGGCCACTGCCAGACCCCCGTTTCGGTACGCGTTGCGGAACGACCCCGAGTTTCGAAACGGGCTATGCCTGTTTCGGAACGGGTGACCGTTGGGGGCTGACATTGGCAGTTATATGTTTTGGAATGTTTGCGTTTTGGTCCTGAAACTTGTTTGTGCAATTGTATGAGTTTGGGTTAAGTCCTTATAATTATCAGAATTTACAATTTGGTCCCTAAAGTTGTAAATTGTTCAATTGGGTCCCTGTTAGATCTCTGATGTTTATGATCTTTGAGTATGCTGTTGTATGAACATATCTATGGCTTAATATGCATCTAGACAAGTTTAAAAAGAAAAAAAAAGGGTCGTTAATCAAGGTTGACTTTCAGGTTGACTTTGGTTTTCCCCGTGTGACTTTCTTAATTCGGGTCAACCGTCTAGGCCGGGTTAAGGGGGTTACATTCAAGGTATTCGTTTCTGGCTAATACGAGTCAGAGTCGGTTCCTAAGATTGCACGAGCGTTCGATTTCAGGATCTATCTGATACTCAGATTCCTTTCCTTGTCTCAATCTGCGCATAAACAGAAAACCTTGTGAAAAGCACAGGGTGAACAATCCAAGTAAAAACAAAAAAATTTAAAAAGTGCAGTAAAGTAGGGTAAAGATATGTTTCCAGTCCCCGACAACGGCGCCAAAAACTTCTTGCGTGTAAAAGAGTCTATCGCAATGTAGTGCAAGTGTACACGACGCAAGTAGTAAAGTGATACGTAAGTATCAGATATCGTCTCCACAAGGACTGGGCTAATAGCTTTAACCTTGGATTGCTGCACAAGAGGGAAAAGAAAGAGTTTAATTGTTTGTGAGGGAATAATAAAAAGTACTGAAGATAAAAGAGTAAAGAAATCAGGATAGAGAGAATGGGCCGGTATTGATTTGCTCAGTAGTGTAGGTGTTGCAAAGTCTAGGACTCTCTGTTCTGTCGTTGCGCCTGTCGCGGCAGCACCTGTCACGACAGCGGTCTGTTGTTGTCGCTGCAGCGATCACACAACTCTGTTCTTCAAGCTTGGCAAGAATCCCTGCAGTGCCTTGGCCTATCCCTAGGTCCAAGTCTGTCGATGAACACGTCTTTGATGATACCTCACGAAATGAATCGAAGGATGAACACCGATGTTGTTGAATTCTTCCTTAGCCACTTAACCTCGTCCTATCTCTAGGTCCGAGATAGTTCAACCATACACTGGAGAACCCGTACTTATTTCTTCCGTATACTTAACTCTCCCGATATTAAGTAAATGTATAATCTCACAATGCTCTCCTGATACTCTTGCAAGATGTTGAAAACCAGAATAAGCAAACTTGAAGTCTATTTTATTGAACAGACAAATGATCCTAAAACAAATGCAATCCTTGCAACTACGTTACAGAATCAACCCCCTAGCCCTAGGGGAAGTTTAGAACATGATGAGAAGGGGGAAAACGACTAGGGTTTAGGGGAAGACGGCTGGAGAGTAAGATATCCTTCCATAGGTCGAATTACATGCCTTTATATAGGCCTTGGGTTCAAGTTTTCTAATATGGCAAGGATACAAGTTTAAATTAAAGTACAACTCTATTAAAGACTAAATCTTTCAGAGTAGATGTCTTTAATTCGTCCTCTCTTCTTGCTTGGAGTTTCTTCCTTGAACTTTGGGCTTGGCCTTCATTCTGATCTAGGGCTCAGAAAAATATAAGAGTGCTCCACGACAGACCGTCTTAATTTCTTCTTTCTGTCGAGCTCCACTTCACTTCTTCCCTTCACTATTGATGTCGTCATTAGCTGCCACAGCAGCGGCCATGGCAGCATCCTTCTTCTCGTTCGCAGTCTGTGTTCCAGCTCTGCTTCTCCACTGCCCTGCGTCTGCTACAACAGCTACCTGCAAAAGTAACCAATTTCAGTAGCAACTGTGCCATTTAATATAATTGTGATGTATGAATGAAATCTATCCTAAATGCAATGAATTATGCTTGAATGCAGCAAAAATATGGATTAAATAAGGGGTAAAATATAGAACTTTTATACACTCAACACATGCAGCAAAATAACCCAAACTCAGCAGCATCTGTGCAATATTTTCCATTTTCTGATGTTTATGTAAAATCTATCCTAACATACTTAAGTGCATCAATAACATGGGAAAATGAAGGCTAAAATATAGAAAATTTATGCATTCAACACACCCCCAAACTCAAGTTATTGCTTGTCCTCAAGAAAATGCAACCTAAAAAAAGAATGAAAGACTTGGCTTAACTCAGTGAATTGTCATTACCTTTAGCACATTCACTATCAAGAGCAGTACCTTTTAGGGTTTTTATGGACTTATCCGTAACAATGCTATAATTCTCGTGCAAGTGTGTGCAGGTTTTTGTGAACATACATGTGCCTAAAATCTTTAGCAACTAGAATAGTAATGCTACTCACTTGAGATTTATTAAAAATAATTTTTAACTAGAGGCAATTTTTAGACTCCTTTAGTTTTTTTTTCTAACATAGACTGTAACCCCCTCGTCCCGGTCTGGAAAACTGACTGGTCCGAGTAGGCTACATGGGGAAAACTAAAGTGAAACCCGCTAAGGCTCCCCTTCGGTTAGCAACCCTAGAAAATGTCTTTAATTATTATCTTGTCTAAATGGATTAAATTAAACCTATGTTAAAAGACAACAATGGAAGCAACAAGCGAGGCGATCAACCCAAACAACATACCAAAAATAGTCCATTTTAGCTTAAACTGCAGGCCGTATCGAAACGCCCAGAGGGTGTATCGATACGCCTTGACTAGGTCAACTGGCCAAAGTCAACTCGAGGAGACCGTATCGAAACGCTGGTCAACCGTATCGATACGCCCTTATCGGTCAATTTCTCGTGGTCAACGCTACGAAGACCGTTCCAAAACGCCTAGGACCGTTTCGATACTCTCAATTTCTCGTCAAAATCTCAGATTTCCAGAAGCAAAATTGTATCAAAACGCCCCTCCCGCGTATCGAAACGCCTGACTTGAAACAAGGGGACCGTATCGAAACGGGACCAACCGTTTCGATACGCCTGCTGCGAGCAGACTGGTTTTAGCTTGTTTATGGCACAAGGCTGCCCCAAACACCAACTAAGACCTGCCACAACCAACATGCATTAACTCTAGATACAAGGCACCCTATAACCAACATGCTTAGCACTCAACATACATATAAGTCATTCCATAAGAGAAGCATCGAACACCAAGACAAGCATACAACATGCATACACATACACTAGAGGTATTTCACCTTACTTCGATCATGATCCAACACTTAACATACATTCAAGACCATCCATTCAAAGAACATACATCCAAGGCTAACCATTTAAAAGAACTAGAATCCAGAAAATACATGCATAACAAGATTTACATGCCTTCACTACAAACATAAGCATTCAAAAGACATGGCTTACAAACTTCAACACAAAGGTATAGGCCTCTCAAAGAACATGGTTTACAATTCCATCAACACAAAGCATTAGCAACATAAAGCCTACATGAAGGAGTCTAGATACACGCTCCTAAAACACGTAGCATTTTCCATTGCTAAACTACTACATTATTTAATAAACCATACTTGAGCAAACTACCACACGCTTGGACGCCCTTTTCTTGCTCCTTGCTAACTCCAAGCTAATGATTTGCATTGTCGAAAAAAGGAGAGCGTAAGCATAAAGCTTAGTGAGCGGAGCTAAAAAACATAACAACGACAATGCAGGGTTCAAAGCTTTCTTTAAAATAAAGGCCAACACATACAATCCATCCAACAACAAAATCCTCTTACTAACATACAAGTTCAACCATAGGTCAACAATATAGATATTTATAATGGCATCACACTTCATGGTATGCATAAAGGCATAATCTTAGATTTAAAGCAAAACCATTAAGAGGGAATGATATACTGAGGCACAAACATAAACAATACATGGTACGCACAAGCATAACCAAAACACACACGGTGGGACCACATATCACCGTTCGACTAGTAGTTTTCCGATGGAACCACACATCACCGTACTCTCCTACTAGTCACTATTGTGGGACCACACATCACTGTAGTCTTATACTAGTCATTACTGGTGGGACCGCACATCACCGTACTCTCCTACTAGTCACTACTGGTGGGACCACACATCACCGTAGTCTTATACTAGTCAATACCGGTGGGACCACACATCACTAGAGCAACGACAACCATCACGTGAGGTTCGACACCAACCATGCGATACGATATACAGTTCACCCTCACGCAACATGGATACACTATACCATGCACGACCAAAACAACTTGTAACAAAACCCACAATTATGCACAACTTACTACTTACAATCTTACCAACCGCAAGTGGTCTTACTTACCGTTTTCGTGCACAACCTGCACCAACTTAGATATATTTTACAAGGCATATCAACAACACCATTGATTTCATCATGCATGATCAACAACATCATAACAAACAACATGCTTCCATCCAAAGTATTAGAATTTCATGCGTAACAAATTATCACCACAAGTAATGAAAAACAAACAGTAAAAAGGGGAATTTAAAGAGGCGATACACATCAACTTACTCCTGAGTTTAGATTGACCTTTCAAGCTCAATCCAAACTCTTTCAAAACCATCTTTAAACCAAAACGTTGCTTAAAAAACATTTCCACTCACCATGTATTAACCACAAAGTCGTTTCAAGCTTCCAACTTCCCAGAACCGCGTCCGAACTGCCCAAGGCCAAATCCACTGTTTCTATCCAATCAAAAACAATTTATTAATCTCTTAATCAACCACAAATTTACTGTTACACATCAGCTCTCAATTCCCCAATATTTTCTCAACAATTCAAAGCCGAAATCCTCCCAAATAATCCCATTTTCGAACACCAGCAAAACCCAGCCATTACCTCTCAATTTAAACACTTAAAACACTCCAAAACATGTCCAAAACATCACCCTAAGGCTGTACAACCATCAGCCCTTCATTTCCCCACATAAACACCTTAAAAACTCCCATTTTCCACTACTAAAAATCACCTACAGCAGTAGCTTCGGGAATCAAATCAAACCAACACTATTACCACTCAAAAATCATCAAAAACATCTAAAAACACCTACCCAATGTCACTATAACATCATCCCAACCATTTTTCACAAAACCCCTCCAGAAAACAAATTTTGACACTTTTAGTATACCCCTAAAAACTCATTTCGGGATTCAAGTTAAAACAATATAAAAATCAAGTATGTTGGACCTCTTAGGTTACTATTAACAAAGAATCAAAAGCTCAAGCAATGGATGGTAAAGTTTGCATTTTTTCTTCCAAAACACAAAACACTAAAAAATGGATTTTAATGAAAACTAAAAGTATCGGGAGAAAGAGGAAGTTGGGGACAAAAAGAATTTGTTGTTACCTTTGCAAAAGCTCCAAAAATGAAGACAAGATTGGATGGAAAAGTAAAATGGGAGGAGGGGAGGAAGTCACGTTCAAATGGGAGAAATGGGGAAGAAGATAGTGAAAAGGGATTTCATTTTTGTTTTGTTTTATTTGGCTTATTTCAAAACCCCCCAATATTACAACTTTGCCATTAATGAAGAATGTTGTCAGGTTTTAAGACACCAAAACCCAAAGAACTTGAGTTTAAATTAAAATCGGGTCCAACACATTAAATTTTATTTTGAAAGTGAAACTCGAAATATTATTTTATTAATTACATCCACCCAACCCCCGAACCTGTGTGTTACAACTCTTCCCCACTGTGTCGCCATATCTTCCTGAAGAAAAGTGATACGGAAAGCGTTTCTCCATATCTTCCTTTCTCTACGCCCAAGTGGCTTCTTTCACACCTCTGTGTCGCTACTTAACCCTGACATGCTCGATAGATCTCCCACGAAGCACTGAAGGTCAATAATACACATCTCAACACGATCTCTAATATTTGAATATCTTTCTCTGACTGATCATCGGACTGAGGGCAACACGATGTACTGAAATTCAGACGGGTACCCAAGGCAACATGCAGACATTTCCAAAAGCTAGCTGTAAACCTCGAATTTCTACCTGACACAATCGACTTCGACACACCACGTAATCTCACAAACTCACTGATGTACAAATCAGCTAACTTACGTATGAACGACTATGAAATGAGCACACCTTGTGAAACAGTCAACAATCACCCTAACAGAATTCTTCTTAAAGGAAGTCAAAGGCAAACCTGACACAAAGTCCATCGTATCATTTTCTCACTTCCATTTTGAAATTCTCAACGGCTGTAACAAACCAGACGGAAATTGAGATTCTGCCTTAACACACTGACAAACCTCACACTTGCTCAAAAAATCGGCAACACCTCTCTTCAGACCAACCCAATAGCACTCATCTTTCAATCCACTGTTCATCTTTGTACTATGGGGATGCATAGAAAAGGGACTACTGTGCGCTTCAATCAAGATCGTACGCCTCAAATCACTGTCATCTAGCACAACTATCCCATCTCTGTAACACAAGACCCCAGCAACACTGAAATTGTAGTCTGCATGTCTTTCTTCCGCTATATTTTACACGTGAGGTGCCAAAGATCTATCTAACAGCTGCTTCTCTCAATTCAACTGACCTAAAGTAGATCCATCCTGAAGCTCGACCACTAGACCGCTATCACCGGACAAGCTTTAAGTAGCAAACATGGCTTTCAACTCAACGACTACCTTCCTACACAAAGCATCTGCCACTACATTGGCTTCACCCGAATTATACTCAATCTAGAGACCATAGGCCTTAAGCAATTTTAACCACCTACGTTGTCGAAGATTCAACTCTTCCTATGTCTTCAAAATTTTTAAGCTCTGGTGATCTGTACACACTATGCATTTCTCACCATAAAAGTAATGCCTCTGAATCTTCTTCAAAGCAAATACAGTTGCAGTTAACTCTATATCATATGTCGGATAGTTATGCTCACGAGTCTTCAACTGTCTCGAGGCATAAGCCACCACTCTTCTGTCTTGCATGAGTGCACAACCTAATCCTACATACGAAGCATCACTGTAGACTACATATTCTATCCCGACTTTGGCTGAATCAAAATCAGTGCATTGGTTAGAGCTTCTTTCAATTTCTCAAAAGCTTGATGTCTCGCATTTCACCACTCAAACTGAACATTCCTCTGAAGTAACTTTGTCAAAGGAGTGGCTATCTCCGAGAAATCATTCACAAACCTCCTATAGTATCCGGATAAGCCTAGAAAACTACGAATCCCTATCACAGGCTTCAGTTGCTTCCACTCAAAAATGACTTCTATATACTTCAGATCAACTCTAATCCCATCGGCCGACACTACATGTCCAGGACTACTTCTCGGATCTAGAACTCGCAGTCACTCAACTTTGCATACAAGTGTTTGTCTAACAAGGTCTGCAAAACTATCCTCAAATGCCGGTCATGGTCTTCCTCGGGACGCGAGTACACCAAAGTATCATCTATGAAAACAATCACAAACTGATCTAAGTACTGATAGAAAATTATGTTCATCATATCCACGAAAGCAGATGGCACATTAGTCTAACCAAACAGCATAACCAAGAATTTATAACGACCCTATCCAGTCCTAAAAGCTGTCTTCGGTACATCAACCTCTTTTACCTTCAACTGGTAATACCCGGATCTCAAATCTATCTTAGAAACATTGAAACACTTCTAAGCTGATCGAATAAATCATCAATTCTCGGCAACGGATACTTGTTCTTCACTGTCAACTGATTCAGCTATCTGTAATCTATGCACATTCTCATACTAGAGTCTTTCTTCTTCACAAACAGTACATGTGCGCCCCAAGGTAAGGAACTCGGACGGATAAAACTTCCATCCGACAACTCTTTCAATTCTTTCGGTGCCATACAGTACGGAGCAATCAAAACATGAGCAGATTCCGCATATATCTCTATAGCAATTCTACTCCTCTACCAGGCGGTAAACCAGACAATTCTTCCGGAAACACTTTCGGGAGATCGCAGACCATTCTGATATCATGTGGTCTGACCTCAATCAATTTTAGATTCATCCCTAAGCTAGGTAGGCCTGACAACCAAACTCAAACAACCTCTTAGCCTCGGAAGCTAAAACAACATTCGATACGAAATCTACATTCTCACCTACCATTACAATCTCATAGTCATCTGCAAGCTTTAAGAAAATTCCCCTTGTCTCAAAGTCTACCCTAACTCTATGTTCTACAAGCCAATCCATGCCCAATATCACATCAAAACCGTAATAAGGCGGTTCCATCACATCTACTGGAGACACGTGACCCTGAACCATCAACGGACATCCCTTGTACATCTTTCTAACCATGACTGTATCCCCGAAGGAGCAAGTAACACTAACACCTACCTCTAATATCTCACAAGGTAAATTCAACAACCTCGCATGCTCACTTAAAATATACGAATGCGTAGATCCAGAATTAATCAGAGAAAACAAACTCAATGATCGTATCGAGGAATTACCTGCTATAACATCGACATCACCCTGAAGTCAACTCGTAGGTCTTCACTTCTTTTACCAACTCATCTCTGGATCGGTCACCTTGTTCTTCCTCAACAGGAACCAACTCATATGCACGCTGACCCAAACAGACAAATTGTACCTCAAACTCTATTACGGCCATACTGCCCTGAACTAGAGCGATGAACTCTCTCACAATTCACATTCTCTGAAACCTCAGATTCATGATTACCAGCTCCAGGCCCACGCCTCGGTCTCATACTTTCCAAAAGAAATAATACAATAACAAACAAAACACGTAAACAAGAATATTTAGGGTTAGGAAGAGTAAGGGTCCAAGGTGCTCAAGTATATTCCTTTACAAAATCTTTTCAAATAAGTAATAGTAGCAATGAGAACTCGACACTACACCCCAACACAACCATCATGCTAACACATGCTTTCAAACACCGCGCGAACAATCAAGCAACAAACATTCATGGAAAAACATTCACAGAGACATAGCAACAACATAACACATCAAACTTACCTCACTTACCTACCCGAGGTCTCGGAACCTCAGGCTCTGATACCACCAAATGTAACCCCCTCATCTCGGTCTGGACGACTGACTGGTCCGAGTAGGCTACACGGGGAAAACCAAAGTGAAACCTGCTAAGGCTCCCCTTCGGTTAGCAACTCTAGAATATTTCTTTAATTATTATCTTGTCTAAATGGATTAAATTAAACATATGTGAAAAGACAACAACGGAAGCAACAAGAGAGGCGATCAACCCAAACAACATACCAAAAACAGTCAATTTTAGCTTAAACTGCAGGCCGTATCGAAACGCCTAGAGGGTGTATCGATACGCCTTGACTAGGTCAACTTCCCAAAGTCAACTCGAGGAGACCGTATCGAAACGCTGGTCAACCGTATCGATACGCCCTCATCGGTCAATTTCTCGTGGTCAACGCTACGAAGACCGTTCCGAAACGCCTAGGACCGTTTCGATACTCTCAATTTCTCGTCAAAATCTCAGATTTCCAGAAGCAAAATTGTATCGAAACACCCCTCCCGCGTATCAAAACGCCTGGCCTGTGTAACACCCCAAATTTGGGCCTATATGTTTAGAGTCTGAACCGGATCGGTCTGCAAATCGGTTCGAATCTAAAAGGGAGTTTAGGGAACACCTAGTTCGAGATTCTTTAAAAATATGGAAAAATATCTAAAAATCCTCATTTAATATATAAAAGAGAATGGTGAAATCAATTTTACAAAATAAGGTTTGGAAATACAACATTTCGGTGTAGTGACCAAATCGCAGTTTTTGCAAAGTTTAGTAGTGTCTGTTTTGTAAAGGATTGAAACTTTGAATTTTTAAGAAGCTAATTTTACCAAAAATCTTTTCATCAGATTTTTCCCTAGTTTGGGTGATTTAATTAATGATTTAATTAAAGAAAATAAAGGTGATTAAAATAGAAAACCACCCTTGACTTTTCATAACTACTTTTCACAAATTTTTCCTCATTTCATTTTCTCTCAAAATCTTTTTAACCAAACATTTTTTCTCCAGCAAATACACTTTGATTTCTACTTCATTTGATGAGATTTCTACATTGAATTTAAAAGAAAACTTGCCGAAATCAAGGAGAAATCATCCATTAGAGGTAAGTTTTGTCCTTCTCCTCTAATGATCAGTTCTTTACTGAAATTCCCAAGTTATCAATCCTTTATTAATGATTTTTAAGTGGTTTTAATGTTAGAAACAAGAAATTGGCTTAAAACTCAAGATTTTGGATGAGATCTTGAAGATTTTCGTGATGATTGATTGGGCTCTGTTTTGAGATGGTTTTCTAATGTATTTTGGATGTTAAATGATGTTATAAATGAGGTTTTATCAATCCATTCCCGAATAGGTTTGTTTTTCCTAAGTGTTGCTTGTTTAAATGATGGTTTTTGGGGTGATTTTGGTGTTCTGCTATAGCTGGAGGTATAAGGACGTGGTTGTGTTAGTTTTTTATGTTAATTGATGTTTAGAAATGATTAGAAGTGATGGATCTTGGCTGGGTTTGGTTTTGGAAGAGTTTGGAGGTGATTTCGGTAGTGTTTGGTAGCCGAAATGTGGTTTTTTTGTAGAGCAGTGAGTTTAGATGTGTGGCTGGTGATTTCAATGCATGATGATGCATTAATCCTCTGCTCTTATGTGTTTAAAACAGGGGAGACATCTTTGGACACTTTTAGAGTTGATCCGGAAGCTTAGATAGCGTTTCGGCAAGCAAGCGAAACGTAATCGGTGATTGCTTATGGTTTTAGAAGTCCTTGAGGGACAAAGAATCACGGTTTGGAGATTTAGGAAAGGTTTGAAACACCTTCCTAAGTCCGGAAGTAAGTATTTGCTATATTGCTCTCTAGAATGTGGTGATTTCCCCTTAAATGCTTTTACATGCTCATGGTTTTAGATTGATAAATTCCTACTGTTTTTATGCATGAATTATAGCATGAAATGATGCTTGAAATGATTTCATAAAGTAAAATGTTGCATAGTTGAGATTTGAGCTTTTATGTTTAAGCATAGCAAATGTTAAGATTTTGAAATGAGATGAGAATGTTGAGTTTTGATGCATGAAAAGTAGTAGGTGAGATGTTAATTTGACGTAATATATTGGCATAGATGTTGAGATACTTACCGGATATAATTGATCGATCAATAGGATGAGAGTGCACTATAAACTAAAAATTCGTACGTGCTCTTTGGTTAAGCCAAAGGGAGAGAACCGATGATGGGCATTCCATCGGGTAGGACTTGGTGAAATACCCAAGCTTTGTAGCGATGAGAGATTCCGCCATGTGAGTACGGTGATGTGAGATTCCACCGGAAACTATGTTGCTAGACGAGTGAGTATGGTGATGAGAGATGCCACCGGAAGTGTCTAGTGAGATGTCCGCATATCCGAGTAATAAAGAGATGTGAAATGCCAATATAAAATATGTTATGGTTTTTGATTCACATGTACCTTTGATGTAATGGGTTATGCTATGAGAAATGCATATGTGGTTTGTTTATGAAATGCTTTAGAGTACAAGCATGAATTTGGCTTTGCCATGAATTTTGCATTGGTTTTAATGCATGAGATAGAATGAAGGTACATGTGGTTTCAATGAGAAATTTCTTTGAAAGGTTTCCAAGCATGAGATAGAATGAGCATGTGGTTTAAAAGCTTTTGAGAAAGTGTTTTCAAGATGTGCATTATTGTGTTGGTTTTCTTTAGAGCATGTTTCACTAAGCATTTGTGCTTACGCTCTCTCTTTTACCAATAATGCATATAATTGAGGTGCTTTCAGGCATCAAGGAAGCTAAGTTCATCCAAGGAAGTCCAAGCTCATGTATGGTGAAGTTTTCATACACTTTAGTTTTGATAGATTGGCAATAGGAAACCAAGAATTGTATTTGGGAGATGTGTTAAACTCTCTAAGGTTGTGGCATGTTTGTTTTAGCTTGTTTGTATTGTAAATGGCCTTAATTGTTGATTTGAAGTTGGATTGCTCATTTTGATTTTGTGATAGGAAGCGTGCCTCTAGAATAATGAGATTTTGAATTTGATGCTATAATTGTGCTTGAATGTCCCATATATGTTCCTTATATGTATGATGAGTTGTGAGTATGATTTGGGAGTCTTTGCAGCATGTTTAAGTGTGTTAATATATTAAAAACCAGCAAATGCTGCTGTTTTTGGGCAGGGTGTATCGAAACACCCCATGGTGTTTCAGAACGGGGGCCTGAAATGGCCTTGGCATTTCGAAACGAAGGGAGATGTTTCAATACATTTTGGCTACTGGAATTACATGTTTCAGAACTAGTCTCGGAACATACCCGCGTACCGAAACGGTCAACGCCGTTCTGACCCAGCGTTTCGGTACGATGAGTAGGCGTTTGGAAACGGGTTACCGTTTGTTGGGTCACGTCGGCACGCCCCGTGGCGCAGCGGAAAAATTAATACGGCGTAATCCAGCTAGTATCCATGTACAGGAACGAATTCGGGGTGAAAAGATGAAGAGTTACCTTTTAAAACTCTGGAAACTGGAAAACCGACGGTATGTCGGAATAACCAGTCAAGTAAAACCAGAATTGTCACAGGTTCGCAACGACCTCTACGGAGTCCACTCGAACAAAACGAACAAAGTTTTCGCCTCCCTAACACTTAGGGATAAATTTCGACAGGTTTGAACACCTTCCAGGGAGAAGTCGAAATCCCTCTAGGGATTCTTGAGGGAGTCTGAAATCGACCAGGAGTTCAACCGAGACTTGGATTCGAACTAAGAAATCGCCAGGAATTTGCCAGGGGGCAAGAGGAACACCTGAAAATATCGAGCAGCTTCTCAGAAGAAATGTGGGACTTGTCGAAAATTCCAAAGGGGAATTCCCAAGGATATGTTGAAATTTGCAAGGAGGAATAGGGATGATTTGGTTGCTAGCCCTTGTCCCTTTAAATAGTATTCAGAGACTTAATTCTAGCTGAATTTCTTAAATCCAAGTTCAACCAAAATTCATAGAATCTAATTCTACTTGAAATTGGTTTATATTAAATATCCATTATATTTAATAATATTAAATGAAATATATATATTTAATTATGTAGAATCTTATTTTACATAAAACATGGATTTAAATATACATTATATTTAATCCAAATATATATATTTTTATTATATAGAATCTCATTCTATCTTTACTTGGATTTAAATATATTTAAATTTCTAGAATCTTATTCTATAATATTTAATCCAAATATATATATTTAAATTTCTAGAATCTTATTCTATAATATTTAAGTCTCTAAATATTTTCCATACTCTAAATAATATTTGATAAATACAATATTTATCCAATATTATTCCCATTTAAGGGAGTTGTCGATTTCCCTTATCCCATAGGGGATTTTCGGCAAACTCCCTAAAATAGGGAGTATGGTTTCCAATTTTTGTTCGTTTCATTCGAAGGGTGTGACCCTTGTAGGTTCATGCAACGTTAGCTGCAAAATTAGAACTGTTCTAATTTTACAAACAATGAATGGCATCTAGCAATACATCATTGCTACCTAAGTTGTATGAAGTCATGGCTTGACTTTCCTAATTACTAAATAAACTTCCTTTATGTATTTCATCCTTTTGTCCTTTATATCTTAGATGAACACAAGTCATGGGTTAGTCACACTTACGTTGTCCATCTAGCATTTCTTGATGTCTTGAGTAGATTATGATAAACGAATCTCAATGATATCTCATATCATAATATTTGAGCATGGCCATGCATTTTCTAATCTCACTCAATCAAGTGGCCGAAGATATTTCTCCCATTATTTAGGAGGGACAAATCCTTTCTTGATCAACCGTATTTCACTACATAGGTCATCATGTATCCAATCATCAGTCTTTATAATGTAGTCAGTTACGACACACGTTTGACTATGTCAAAATACATAAATATTTATGTTGAAATCATGTTGATCTCAAGTCTGAGGAATATACATATGTTTATCATGAGCAATGTTGTGACTGTCACATAATTACCCAAGAAACATTCTCATAGCGGGTCAATCCAGTATGTTGTTCTCTAACAAATACTTATGTGTTGATTTTGACATCTCTATGTCAATGACAACACTTGTTATCAATCAACCACATATTAGTCTTTATATATTATCACTGTCCATACCGTAATAATATTCGACTAAGGATCCTATTTAACAATAATCGTATTATTGTATGGACATTATTATCCAATGGTTAGTTTGATGCACAGAAACATACAAAATGATAATAACGGCAATGCCAATACTTGATAAATCTAGTAAAATAGTATGTCTATTCAATCATCATATGATTGGTCTTTGGGCATACTCCAACAATCTCCCACTAGCACTAAGACCACTCATTCTCGTATCTAATACGACATGGCTTAGTGTAGCTGACATGCTTATGCTGTGTCAAAAGCTTTGTCAGGAAGTTGAAAAAGTTATCAACTTTGTGCGTATGTTCCATACTTTCACATCTCCAAGATGTAAGCACTTTAGAATATGTTTGGATTTATTGATGAGATTTGGGTTTTATTTGCTTACGCAAAGGTTCCATCATAACAGAGTTATGTAGCATCTAATATGCTGTGAACAACCCTTAGTTCAGAAGTGAACCATTTAGATCCAAACATCCTTCTTTATTGCTATGCCGACTGTAATACATTCAGCCTATGTTGTAGAGTTAGGTATTGTCTCATGTTGCTAACTCGCAATATCTTTTATTAATGCAAAACGGATTGCGATCTTTAGTTCCTTTTGATGAGTATGTCATCTACATACAATACTTAGGAAAATAACAATGCTCCCACTAGCTTTTTTTGAAAACAAGACCCCCTTTGTTTCTAGATAAACCAAACCTTTTGATTGTATCTTCTGAAACGAATCTCCCAACTTTGAGAAGCTTTGTAACCCCCTTAACCCGGCCTAGACGGTCGACCCGAATTAAGAAGATTACACGGGGAAAACCAAAGTCAACCCGAAAGTCAACCTTGATTAACGACCCTTTTTTTCTTTTTAATCTTGTCTAGATGCACGTTAACCCTAGGTATGTTCACAACATAACCATACTCAAACATCATAACAATTAGAGAACATTCAGGAACCCAATTGCACAAATTACAACTTAAGGGACCAAAATGTAAATTCTGATAATCATAAGGACTTAACCCAAATTAAAGTTACCAGCTTGAAATTAATCATCTTTCATGCTTCTTTGCCAAATTTCAGCTCAAACGGACATCTCAAACTCATACCATTGCAATAACAAGTTTCAGGACCAAAACGCAAACATTTCAGAACATTCAACCAACAATTTAAGTGCCCAACGGTCGAGTGTTTCGGAACAGGGAAGGCCCGTTCCGAAACGCGGGACCGTTCCGAAACTGGTACCGAAACATGGCCTGGCAGAGGCCAAACCGTTCCGGAACAGTGCCTCCCGTTTCGGAACGCTCAGGCCATTTCAGGCCCCCGTTCCGATACGGTAGCACCTGTTCCGAAACAGGATGCCCAGATTGCATAAAATTTGCTGGTTTATCATGCAATTGACTTAACAAACATACTCCAAAAGCAACCAAATTATACCAGCAAGTCATTCAACATTCAAGGAACATAATTGCCTCAACCAAATATCAACATGGCATCAATTATGAAAATCCCCAATTCTATAGGCATGCATCCTATTTAGCAACCATTCAAGCATCAAACCATCAATTCAAACACATAATGGCCAATTACAAGGAACAACAATGTTAACAACATTTATACAACTTAGGGAGTCCAAAACGTCTCCCAAAACAACACCATAGGTTCCCCATTGCCAAATACCCAAAAGCTAATAGTTTGAGAAAATGTTCACCATACGTGAGCTTTGTTCACCACTTGGATTCTTCACCAACTTGCTGCCCTCAAATGCACTTTAATGCTCTGCATTATTGGTTTAAGAAAAGAGAGAGAGCGTAAGCATAAGCTTAGTGAGGAATGCTCAATAAAACCACACAATAATGCATTTACAAAACATCTTTATAAATCATACTTCAAAACAATGTTTGAACATGCTCACAAGCATTTAAAAACAAGCAATTCATGCTTCAATCTTTATCAAGTCATATTGGCAACAAGTGATACATACAACATAAGATTCACATATGGACTTTCAAACACCATTGAAATCTTATAAATTCCAAGGACCACACATGGACTTTTAAACACCATTGTGTCCTTAACCCATGGACTTTTAAACACCATGACAAGGACCACACAAGGACTTTTAAACACCTTTGTGTCCTCAACAAGAACCATCCAAGGACTTTTAAACACCTTGATGTTCTTAAGTAACAAGGCTTACACAAGGACTTTTAAACACCTTGAACCTTAACCAAGAACCAACCATGGACTTTTAAACACCATGTTGTTCTTAACAAGAATCATCCAAGGACTTTTAAACACCTTGATGTTCTTAATTAACAAGGCTTACACAAGGAATTTTAACCACCTTGAACCTTAACCAAGAACCAACCATGGACTTTTAAACACCATGTTGTTCTTAACAAGAATCATCCAAGGACTTTTAAACACCTTGATGTTCTTAAATAAACAAGGCTCACACAAGGACTTTTAAACACCTTTGTGACCTTAACCATCACTTGCCAATAATCATCATTAACAACCATATTCCACTGTTTTAAAGCATTTAACAAAGCCATAAACATCATGCATCTTTAAGCATCAAACCACAATAGAACAATGTTCAAAACAAGGAACTCTCACCTTGAGCTTCCTCCTACACATGGCTTATAATCTCAGCAAATACACATGCTAGATATGCTTTAAAAACAGAATTTAAAACATGCAAACAATCACATTACATCCAACCATCACATGGTTCCTCAACAAGAAAGTTTTTTCCGAAAACTTACTCTTGAGCTTAGCAAAGTTGTTTAGACTTAGACTAAGCTCCCAAACCATCGAAACATTGGTTTCAAAGCCGAAAACCAAAATCCACTCACCGATTCCGTTTCGCCTCTTGCCGAAACACCAATCAAGCTTCCGGATCAACACCACTAAGATCCAAAGATGACTCCCCTATTTTAAACACATCAAAACAGTAGATTAATGCATCATCATGCATTAATACCCTCAATGAAAGCATCAAAACTCGCTGCTCTCATCCACACTCCATTTTCGGCTACCAAACACAACCGAAAATGCATCCAAACAACTCCTCAACACTACCCAGCCAAGATCCATCAAATCTAAGCATCCTTAAACATCAAATAACATCCAAAAAGGATCTAACCACGTCCTTATACCTCCAGCTATAACAGATCAACAAGATCACTCCAAAAAACAACCAAGAACACAAGCTAAACTTAGGAAATTCAACCTATCCGGGATTGCATTGATTAAAACTCAATTTCACATCAAATTAGCATTCAATTAACATCAATTTGACACCTCAAAACACAGCCCAATCAGATCATACGAAAATTTCATCAAAATCAATCAAATCTTGCATATAAAAGCCAAGATCAAGAACAAATCAATAAAACCTTTTATAAAACACAATTTAAGGATTGAGAACTTGGGAATTTTAGTAAAGAACTTAAAGTTCAGAGGAGAAGGACGTTCTTACCTCCAAACTTGAGTTTTCTCCCTTTTTGGAACCAAAATCTTGAAAATCCACTTAGCAAATGGTGAGGTTTTGTTGAAGATATGATTAGAGATCAAAAGAGAGTTGAAATGTGATATTTAGGTGACAAAATCTGAGGAAAAGCTCTGGAGAAAATGTGTTTGGTTTGAGAGAAAAGATGAGAGAAAATGGAAAATGGAAAAGTTAGTTGGAAAATGATAAAATATCTTCCCTCCACTTATCTTTTATTTAAAAACCTTTAATAAACCATTTAATATCTTAGAAAAATCTGGAGAAACTCCCATTGGGTAAATAGCTCCTTAAAGATTCAAAGTTTCAATCCTTTTTAAAACAGTCACGCAGTTTTCAAAAATTACATTTTGGTCACTAGCCAAAATGTCACCCTTCCAAACCTCATTTTACAAAATTGATTTCACAGTTCACTTATATATATTAAAAGAGGATTTTAAGACATTTTTCCATATTTTTAATGCAACCTGAACTAGGTTTTCCTAAATTCATTCTTATATATTCGAACCGCGATCCGACCGAACCGGTCCGAATCCCAAAACTCCTAAGCCCAAAACCGGGGCGTTACAACTCTCCCCCCTTAAGAAATTTCGTCCTCGAAATTTACCTGAAGGAAAGAGATACGGAAACTGCTTCAGCATGTCATCCTTCCGTTCCCACGTGGCTTCCTCAACACCACGGTGCTTCCACAACACCTTCACCAACTCAATGGTCTTGCCACGAAGAACCTTGCTATCCGAATCCAGAACCTTCACCGGTTCCTCATCATAGGTCAAATCCGGATTCAATTCCACTTCTTCCACAGGCATCACATGCGAAGGATCTGATCTATACTTCCGGAGCATAGAAACATGAAACACATCATGAATCTTCTCCAACTCTTGAGGTAACCTCAACTTGTACGCAACAGGACCCACACGTTCAATCACCTCGTATGGTCCAATGTAGCTAGGGCTCAACTTACCCTTACGGCCAAACCTCATCACCTTTTTCCAAGGCGAAACCTTCAAAAACACACGGTCACCCACCGTATACTCAATCTCCTTACGCTTCAAATCCGCGTAAGACTTTTGCCGATCGGAAGCTGCCTTCAAACGCTCACAAATGAGCTTCACCTTCTCGGTGGTTCCTTTCAACAAAGCCGGCATCGACACCAACTTCTGACCCGTTTCAGCCCAACAAAGAGGAGTCCTACACTTCCTCCCGTACAAAGCCTCATAAGGTGCCATTTGAATACTTGCCTGATAACTATTGTTATAAGCAAACTCTACCAAAGGCAAATGTTTCTCCCAAGAGCCCTGAAACTCAATCACACAGCACCTCAACATATCCTCCAAAATCTGGATAACACGCTCGGACTGACCATCCGACTGAGGATGATAAGATGTACTGAAATTCAACCGTGTACCCAAAGCTTGATGCAAACACTGCCAGAACCGCGATGTAAACCTCGGATCCCTATCCGATACAATCGACTTTGGCACACCGTGCAGCCGCACAATCTCAGCAATGTACAGCTCCGCAAGCTTATCCAAGGAATACGTAGTATGCACAGGCAAAAAATGCGCACACTTCGTCAGGCGATCCACAATCACCCACACCGAATTCTTCTTCGATGGTGACAAGGGTAAACCAGATACAAAATCCATGGTAACCCTTTCCCACTTCCATTCAAGAATCTTCAACGGTTGCAACAAACCTGATGGAAACTGATGCTCAGCCTTTACTCGCTGACACACCATGCACTTGCTTACAAACTCAGCAACATCCTTCTTCAAACCCACCCAATAGTACACATCACGAAGATCTCGATACATCTTAGTACTACCTGGGTGCATAGCAAAAGGACTACTATGACCTTCAGTCAGAATAGCATGCCTCAACTCAACATCATTGGGCACCACTACCCGACTCCCAAAACATAACACACCATCATCATTAAAACAGAAATCCGAAGGCCTACCCTCCGCGATATCCTGAACATGAGGTACCAAGGAATCATCCAGCAACTGCTTTTCCTTGATCAACTGAACCAAAGATGGTTTCACTTGCAACTCAGCCACAAGACCACCATCACGCGAAATACTCAAACTGGCAAACATAGCCCTCAACTCAACAGCTACCTTCCTACTCAAGGCATATGCTACAACATTAGCTTTTCCAGGGTGATACTCAATCGTCAAATCATAATCCTTGAGAAACTCCACCCAACGTCGCTGCCTAAGATTCAACTCCTTCTGAGACATCAAATACTTCAAACTCTTGTGATCCGTGTACACAGTACACTTCTCACCATACAGGTAATGTCTCCAGATCTTCAAAGCAAAAACCACTGCGGCCAACTCAATATCATGCGTAAGATAGTTTCGCTCATGCACCTTCAACTTCCGCGATGCATAAGCCACCACCTTACCCTCTTGCATCAACACACATCCTAAACCAACATAGGACGCATCACTATACACCACAAACTCTTTCCCTGATTCAGGTTGAACCAAGATAGGAGCTTGCGTCAAAGCCGCCTTAAGCTTCTCAAAAGCCTGCTGTCTCGCTTCCGTCCACTCATACTTAACATCCTTCTACAACAACTTCGTCAGAGGTGCAGCAATCTTAGTAAACCCATCCACAAACCTCCGATAGTATCCCGCCAAACCAAGGAAACTACGAACCTCATGAACAGACTTAGGAACCTTCCAATTCATCACCGCCTCAATCTTCTGAGGATCAACACGAATTCCCTCGGCAGAAACTACATGCCCAAGAAACACCACTTCACTTAACCAGAACTCACACTTGCTCAGCTTAGCATAAAGCTGATTCTCCAACAAAGCTTGCAATACAATCCTCAAATGCTCTTCATGTTCCTCCTCAGTACGCGAGTACACAAGGATATCATCAATGAACACCACAACAAACTTATCCAGGTATTCATGAAACACACGATTCATCATGTCCATGAAAGCTGCAGGAGCATTTGTTAACCCAAACGGCATCACAAGAAACTCATAATGCCCATACCTCGTCCTGTAAGCGGTCTTAGGCACATCCACATCCTTTACCTTCAACTGGTAATACCCTGACCTCAAGTCAATCTTATCGAACACAGCTGCTCCCCGAAATTGATCAAAGAGATCATCAATCCTCGGCAAAAGATACCGATTCTTGATAGTCAACTTGTTCAGCTGACGATAATCAATGCACATTCTCATAGTGCCATCCTTCTTCTTCACAAACAAGACCGGTGCACCCCAAGGCGACACACTCGGCCGAATGAAACCACGATCAAGCAACTCCTGCAACTGCGTCTTCAGCTCTTTTAGCTCCTTAGGTGCCATTCGATAGGGAGTAATGGACACAGGAGTTGTATTTTCATACAGCTCAATTCCAAACTCCACCTCGCGATTAGGAGGTAAACCAGGCAACTCCTCAGGGAACACACCAGGAAACTCTCGCACAATCCTGATATCTTGCACACGCAACTCCTTAGAACTAGGATTCATCACAAAGGCCAGGTAAGCTTCACAACCTTGCCTCAACATCCGGCTCGCCTCCAAAGAAGACACCACATTGGAAAGAAACTTCACATTCTCACCAACCACAACCACCTCATAATCATCCGCAAGCTTCAACGAAACTCGCTTATTCTCACAATCCACCACAGCACGATGCTCAGCAAGCCAATCCATACCAAGGATTACATCAAAACCATAGAAAGGTAACTCCATAAGGTCAACATGAAAAACATGATCTTGCACGACCAAAGGACATCTTCTATAAAGCTTTCGAGTCACAACAGTCTCACCAAAAGAACTAGTGACACGCACACCAACATCCAAAGACTCAACAGGCAACCCAAGCAATTCAGCATGCTCACGCAATATGTAAGAGTGCGTAGATCCAGAATCAATCAAGGAAAGTAATGGCAAGGATTGCAAAGTAAAAGTACCTGCGATCACATCCGCGTCATTCCTCCCCTCCCGCTGAGCAAACATTCTAGCCTGGCCACCACCCTCTGGCTGTACAGCTACAACATGAGCCACACCCCGACCACCTTCCTCTCTCCGCTGGAAATTACCACGGCCGCGCCCACGGCCTCTCTGTGGTGCTGCAACAACAGGAGCACGCCCTTGGCCACCAGCCAACATAGGACACTCTCTCCTCATGTGATCTGCAGATCCACAATTCTAGCACACATTACCAGCAGCTACAACAGGAGCTTGCACCTCCCTCACAGCACGAGGACAATCACGTTTCATATGGCCATGCGAACCACATGTCCAACAAGCACTCGGATCAACTCTAGCGTTGCCTCCCCGAACAGGCGCACCACCACCTCGCTTAGATGAGGACTGATACTTCTGATCACGTCCCCTCTTGTTCCGTCCACCACCGGAACTATATTCAGCAGCTCGCTTCCCACCACCAGAACCAGCACTTTTAGAAGATAAACCTAAGTTCATCTCAATATCCTTTGCTCGGCCCACCAACACATCAAAATCATCATACTCGGTAGCCAGCACATACATCTTTACATCCGTCACTAAACCATAACGGAACCTTTCACACCACGCTCGCTCATCCGGAACCAGCTCAGGTGCATATTGACTGAGTCGAACAAACTGCACTTCATACTCAGCCACCGTCATGCCCCCCTGGGTAAGAGACATGAATTCCCTCTTCTTTTCATCTAGGTACCTCACCCCTAGATACCTTCTCTTGAACACATTCTAAAAGAATGTCCAAGTTACATCAGCTTCCGCCATCCCAGCGATAGTGGTTGTCCACCACGTATAAACATCCTTCTGTAGCAAGGATACTACACAACCAAGCTTCTGCACATCAGTGCAACTCATCTGACCCAAGATTCTCTTGGTACTCTCTAACCAAGCCTCGGAACCTTCAGCAGACATACCCCTGAACTCAGTCGCTCCCAGACTGCGCAAACGCTCCAAGGGTAGTCTAACTCCAGCATCTCCCGGATGCCCAGCTCCTTGAGCTCCAGCTACTGCTGCTTGGAAAGCTCCAGCAATAGCTTGTATCAACACTGTCATGTCAGGAACAGCTTGCCCCTGACCAGCCTCAGGTCCAGCGACCCCAGCACCAGCTGCAGCTCCAGCTCCTTCACCCTCAACACCACCACCACCAGGTGGAGGAGGCAAATCCACTGCACTCTCAACATTCTCATCATCATTATGAGTCGTAGCTCGCACATTACCCCGCGTCTCCCTACGAGGTGCCATACTCTAACAATGCAATCACAATGCAATTAAACAAAGTCAGGCCCAGCAAGGTAAGCAATCCAAGTACTCAAGCTCATTTCCAATTAAAAACAATATCATTTCATTAGCTTTGATTTGGCAATGGGTACCCACAACATGCTTCATCACCGCATACAACTCAATTGCAACATATTTGCAAATCACACATCATGCTTTCACTCAACAAGCACACAAAGCATACATACTTTAATCATTCACACAGCCGTTCCCACTTACTCGAGAACTCAGCTCTGATACCACCAAATGTAACCCCCTTAACCCGGCCTAGACGGTCGGCCCGAATTAAGAAGATTACACTGGGAAAACCAAAGTCAACCCGAAAGTCAACCTTGATTAACGACCCTTTTTTTTCTTTTTAATCTTGTCTAGATGCACGTTAACCCTAGGTATGTTCACAAGATAACCATACTCAAAACATCATAACAATTAGAGAACATTCAGGGACCCAATTGCACAAATTACAACTTAAGGGACCAAAATGTAAATTCTGATAATCATAAGGACTTAACCCAAATTAAAGTTACCAGCTTGAAATTAATCATCTTTCATGCTTCTTTGCCAAATTTCAGCTCAAACGGACATCTCAAACTCATACCATTGCAATAACAAGTTTCAGGACCAAAACGCAAACATTTCAGAACATTCAACCAACAATTTCAGTGCCCAACGGTCGAGTGTTTCGGAACAGGGAAGGCCCGTTCCGAAACACGGGACCGTTCCGAAACTGGTATCAAAACATGGCCTGGCAGAGGCCAAACCGTTCCGGAACAGTGCCTCCCGTTTCGGAACGCTCAGGCCATTTCAGGCCCCCGTTCCGATACGGTAGCACCTGTTCCGAAACAGGATGCCCAGATTGCATAAAATTTGCTGGTTTATCATGCAATTGACTTAACAAACATACTCCAAAAGCAACCAAATTATACTAGCAAGTCATTCAACATTCAAGGAACATAATTGCCTCAACCAAATATCAACATGGCATCAATTATGAAAATCCCCAATTCTATAGGCATGCATCCTATTTAGCAACCATTCAAGCATCAAACCATCAATTCAAACACATAATGGCCAATTACAAGGAACAACAATGTTAACAACATTTATACAACTTAGGGAGTCCAAAACGTCTCCCAAAACAACACCATAGGTTCCCCATTGCCAAATACCCAAAAGCTAATAGTTTGAGAAAATGTTCACCATACGTGAGCTTTGTTCACCACTTGGATTCTTCACCAACTTGCTGCCCTCAAATGCACTTTAATGCTCTGCATTATTGGTTTAAGAAAAGAGAGAGAGCGTAAGCATAAGCTTAGTGAGGAATGCTCAATAAAACCACACAATAATGCATTTACAAAACATCTTTATAAATCATACTTCAAAACAATGTTTGAACATGCTCACAAGCATTTAAAAACAAGCAATTCATGCTTCAATCTTTATCAAGTCATATTGGCAACAAGTGATACATACAACATAAGATTCACATATGGACTTTCAAACACCATTGAAATCTTATAAATTCCAAGGACCACACATGGACTTTTAAACACCATTGTGTCCTTAACCCATGGACTTTTAAACACCATGACAAGGACCACACAAAGACTTTTAAACACCTTTGTGTCCTCAACAAGAACCATCCAAGGACTTTTAAACACCTTGATGTTCTTAAGTAACAAGGCTTACACAAGGACTTTTAAACACCTTGAACCTTAACCATGAACCAACCATGGACTTTTAAACACCATGTTGTTCTTAACAAGAATCATCCAAGGACTTTTAAACACCTTGATGTTCTTAATTAACAAGGCTTACACAAGGAATTTTAACCACCTTGAACCTTAACCAAGAACCAACCATGGACTTTTAAACACCATGTTGTTCTTAACAAGAATCATCCAAGGACTTTTAAACACCTTGATGTTCTTAAATAAACAAGGCTCACACAAGGACTTTTAAACACCTTTGTGACCTTAACCATCACTTGCCAATAATCATCATTAACAACCATATTCCACTGTTTTAAAGCATTTAACAAAGCCATAAACATCATGCATCTTTAAGCATCAAACCACAATAGAACAATGTTCAAAACAAGGAACTCTCACCTTGAGCTTCCTCCTACACATGGCTTATAATCTCAGCAAATACACATGCTAGATATGCTTTAAAAACATAATTTAAAACATGCAAACAATCACATTACATCCAACCATCACATGGTTCCTCAACAAGAAAGTTTTTCCGAAAACTTACTCTTGAGCTTAGCAAAGTTGTTTAGACTTAGACTAAGCTCCCAAACCTTCGAAACATTGGTTTCAAAGCCGAAAACCAAAATCCACTCACCGATTCCGTTTCGCCTCTTGCCGAAACACCAATCAAGCTTCCGGATCAACACCACTAGGATCCAAAGATGACTCCCCTGTTTTAAACACATCAAAACAGTAGATTAATGCATCATCATGCATTAATACCCTCAATGAAAGCATCAAAACTCGCTGCTCTCATCCACACTCCATTTTCGGCTACCAAACACAACCGAAAATGCATCCAAACAACTCCTCAACACTACCCAGCCAAGATCCATCAAATCTAAGCATCCTTAAACATCAAATAACATCCAAAAAGGATCTAACCACGTCCTTATACCTCCAGCTATAACAGATCAACAAGATCACTCCAAAAACAACCAAGAACACAAGCTAAACTTAGGAAATTCAACCTATCCGGGATTGCATTGATTAAAACTCAATTTCACATCAAATTAGCATTCAATTAACATCAATTTGACACCTCAAAACACAGCCCAATCAGATCATACGAAAATTTCATCAAAATCAATCAAATCTTGCATATAAAAGCCAAGATCAAGAACAAATCAATAAAACCTTTTATAAAACACAATTTAAGGATTGAGAACTTGGGAATTTTAGTAAAGAACTTAAAGTTCAGAGGAGAAGGACGTTCTTACCTCCAAACTTGAGTTTTCTCCCTTTTTGGAACCAAAATCTTGAAAATCCACTTAGCAAATGGTGAGGTTTTGTTGAAGAGATGATTAGAGATCAAAAGAGAGTTGAAATGTGATATTTAGGTGACAAAATCTGAGGAAAAGCTCTGGAGAAAATGTGTTTGGTTTGAGAGAAAAGATGAGAGAAAATGGAAAATGGAAAAGTTAGTTGGAAAATGATAAAATATCTTCCCTCCACTTTTCTTTTATTTAAAAACCTTTAATAAACCATTTAATATCTTAGAAAAATCTGGAGAAACTCCCATTGGGTAAATAGCTCCTTAAAGATTCAAAGTTTCAATCCTTTTTAAAACAGTCACGCAGTTTTCAAAAATTACATTTTGGTCACTAGCCAAAATGTCACCCTTCCAAACCTCATTTTACAAAATTGATTTCACAGTTCACTTATATATATTAAAAGAGGATTTTAAGACATTTTCCATATTTTTAATGCAACAAGAACTAGGTTTTCCTAAATTCACTCTTATATATTCGAACCGCGATCCGACCGAACCGGTCCGAATCCCAAAACTCCTAAGCCCAAAACCGGGGCGTTACAAGCTTGCCTTAGTCTATGGATAGACCTTTGTAGCTTACATACCTTCTAAGTGTTTACTGGAGTGACAAAACCTTCTGGATGTGTCATGTACACATTTGTTTCAAGTTTTCCCTTAGGAAAGTGGTTTTTACATTCCTTTATACGATTCCATAATCATCGTATGTAACTACTTGCAAGTGAGATTAAGATGGATTAAACATAGCTACAAGGAAGACGCTTTATCATAGTCTAAACTATGAAGTTTGTCGAAAACTTTTAGCGACGAATCATCCTTTGTATGTTTTATCATCCATGTTGATTTTTCCTTTTTGAAAAATTCATCCATATCTCTTAGGTTTTACCCTTTTAGGTAACCAAAGTCTATACCTGGTTTTAGACATGATTCCATCTCATATATCATGGCTCTTAGCCATTTCTCGAATTTTGGGCTCACCATTGCTTTCTAATAAGACCTAGTCCTTATCTTGATCCGAAAAGAAGTGTGCTTCCATGTACAGATAGTGAGAAATTCATATTTCTCAAGTATATGGTATTCTCTTAAGGATCAACACAATGGTTGTGTTTTGTTCCAATGTTCCTTGATCATCTGTGGAACATTCTGAATCTTTAGTTCATAAATTTGTTGTCTAAAATTTCTTCACATTCCAAATTCCATTTTTCCTTTTTGTGAGAGGTAATCTCTTTCGAGAGAAACTCTCGTTTGAGCAACAAACATTTTGTTCTCGTTGAAAAATGAAATCCCTTAGTGATAAGTATTCTCTTTTGAGATAAACTATCGTTTGAGCAACAAATATTTTGTTCTCGTTAAAGTTGAAGAAATAATATCCCTTTGTGAGAATTAATCTCTTTCAAGATAAACTCTCGTTTGAGAAACAAACGCTTTGTTCTCGTTAGGATAAACAACAAATGGAGTTTTTAAGGTTCAAACTTTGTTAACATTTTAACATGTAAGTAACCTTAAAACATCAAAGGTATTCTAGAACAATTCTTACTCCATATCTTATATGACGTTTCGAGAAAAAAAACACGATTAAGTATGAGAGTCGTTTTTCTAGTGTGTAAAGAAGTCGAAAATGACTTGTTCTGAATCAAAACATGTCTAACATATTTGATTCTCTTTCAAAACTTTTCGTTCCATTTGTGGGATTTAATTATGGGACAATCCCATATTCTTTGAAAGTTCATCAAACTTTAAATATTCTTGAATTTGATCTCATCAAATTACCTTAATACTTTTATGAGTTTGAGATTAGTCATTTGTTTTATTTATCTTATAAATATTATTGATTTGATTAGTTTAAAGATCATTGATTCGTTGTGCCATAAGAGATTAAAAGAATAACCTTTATTTAAATAATCTCAAAATTAAAATATCTTGTCCTTACAAGATAACTAAAACTTAGGCATAAAATAATAATCTTAAAAACTAAAACAAATCTATTTAAGCAAAAACACATGTCCTAATGGATGATGTAGCAACTCTTGCTTTATTTCCATTCGTAGGTCCACGTCTATTCTGATGCCTTCTCTTTAGAAGCCTCTGAGGTTGATGCCTCACTCATTTTTTCTTTCTTGACTTCTTGTAGGTGTCTGGGACAGTTTCTCTTCCAATGTCCGGTCTTGCCGCAATGGAAACATTTTCCATCCTTCTTGATTCCCTTCTTAGGTTTCAATGCCTCCTTTCCATCGGTTTTGGTCTTACCATCACCTTTAGACTTTACTGCCGATTTACCTTTCTTCTTGCCCTTGCGGACCATCAAAACAGGTTTAGGTCCTACCTTCTTCAGGTTGATTTCAGCAGTTCTCAACATGCCGAGCAACCGTGGCAGCGTCTTGTTAATTTCATTCATATTGAAATTAAGGACGAACTGATTGAAACTATCCGTCAATGATTGCAGGATGACATCAGTAGCTAATTCGTCTTTCAGCGGAAAGCCGAGCTTCTCCAAGGTTTGGATGTAGCCCATCATTTTGATGACGTGAGCTCCTACGGGAGATCCCTCACTCATCTTGCATTGAAACAGAGCTTTAGAGGTCTCGTACCTCTCTTGACGAGCTTGCTCTTCATAAATCTCCTTGAGATTTTGAATCATATCATAAGCTACCATGTCCTCATGTTGCTTCTGAAGCTCAGGGGTCATGGAGGCATGAATAAGACAACCGACATCCAGCATGTCATCCATGTGTTTCTTAAACTTGTCTTTGTCAGCTCTGGAAGCAGTGGCAACCGGTTCATCAGGAACATGTTCTTCAATGACATATTCCTTCTTTTCCTGTTTGAGAACAATTCTCAAATTACGGAATCAGTCAAGGAAGTTTATGGCATTGAGTTTATCCTTCTCAATGATAGATCGCAGAGATAGAGTATTATTTTCCATTAATTCTACAACAAAGAAAATATGCTACATAAGTTTTACTAAATTTTAAAATTTATAGATAGGTCTTTACTATAAATTTACTCCACTATTTTCTTCAAAATTAAAAACCCTCTAGTTTTAATTTCGGAAAAAACGTTTCGATAGTTTTTTAGTGAGTGAGGATCCGTATTTCACCATTCCTAATTCAGCTTTGGCCAGTCTTTTAGGAAATGGTTATTTAGGTAGGTAACACCTTACTAATTACATCTCATGTAATTCCTCATCTTTTGGCGAACAACTTATGTTCTTTAAATCATCTTATGATTATCCAAAACTTTTAACCACTAGGTTTTCTAATCCTATTAGAACAACCCAGCTAAGTCAATACCAATATCTCAACCGGCGAATATCACTAGCTTATTCTTCGCGTTTAACTAAGATAGATAAATGTGACATTGCTTTGGCAAAGCTCACATTATATCGATCGAAGCTTTAACGAGGGTAAATATTGGATGGTTAAAACAGACTTAGAATTATAGTGAGGGATTTACTTAATTATCTCATCATTTTAACATTGATCCTATCAATAGAACTATGTTTAATCATGCTTATAAAACATCCATTGCATCACATACAAGGTAAATATAAGCGGTAAATAAATATGCAATGATTATAGCCCTTCTTAACCTAAGGCGACCCGTCCCAAGCCAATGGGAGGACCATTCTACTGAAGATAGAATCTGCTTCTGAAACGCCCGGTCTGTAACGCCCCGGTTTTGGGCTTAGAAGTTTTGGGCGTTGACCGGTTTGGTCAAAGTGCTGTTCGAATCTAAAGAGGTGAAATTAGGAAAGCCTAGTTCGGGTTGCATTAAAAATATGGAAAAATGTTCTAAAATCATCTTTTAATATAATTAAGTGAATTGTGAAATCAATTTTGAAAAATGGGTTTTGGAAGAGCGACATTTTGGCTAGTGACCAAAATGTAATTTTTGAAAGTTTTGTGACTGTTTTAAAAAGGATTGAAACTTTGAATCTTTAGGGAGCTATTTACCCAAAGGGGAGTTTCTCCAGATTTTCTAGAATATTAAATGATTTAATAATGGTTTAAAATAAAAGTAAAAAGGAGGGAAAGATATTTTTAGTCATCTTTAACTAACTTTCTAAATTTTTCATTCTCATTTTCTCTCATCTTTTCTCTCAAACCAAACACATTCTCTCCAGATCTTTTCCTCTGATTTTTATCACCTAAATACTTCTTTTCAATCCTCATTTGATTCCTAATCATCTCCTCATCAAAACCTTTGTATTTGCTACTTGATTCATCAAGCTTTTTGGCTCTAAAAGAGGAGAAACTCAAGTTTGGAGGTATGAACGTCCTTCTCCTCTGAACTTCAAGTTCTTTAATGAAATTCCTAAGTTCTCAATCCTTAATTGATGTTTTATAAATGGCTTTTAAGATTGTTTAGTGGATCTTGGCTTAAAATGCAAGATTTGGTGTGTTTTGATGAAATTTCGTTGGATCTGTTTAAGCAGTGTTTTAAGGTGCTAAAATGATGATTAATGAATGTTAATTTGATAAGGAAATGAGTTTTGATTAATGCAATCCCGGATAGGTTGTGTTTCATAAGTTTAGCTTGTGATTCTTGGATGTTTTTGTGGTGATCTTGTGGATCTGATGTTGCTGGAGGTATAAGGATGTTTATAGGTTGTTTTTAGATGTTAAATGGTGTTAATGGATGTTAGGTTTTGCTGGTTTATGGCTGGGCTTTGTTGAGAAGTGGTTTTGATGCAATTTCGGTTGTGTTTGGTGGCCGAAATTGGAGTGTGAATGAGAGCAGCGAGTTTGAGTGCTTTCATTGAAGCTTTTGATGCATGATGATGCATTAAATCTCTGCTTTAATGTGTTTAATCAGGGGAGGCATCTTTGGATCCCAGAGTTGTTGATCCGGAGGCTTGTTTTGGTGCTTTGGCTTGAGGCGAAGTGGAATCGGTGAGTGAAATTGGGTTTTCGGCTTTGAAACCAATGTCTTGGGAGCTTAGTTTAAGTCTAAACAACTTTGCTAAGCTCGAGCGTAAGTTTTCGGAAATTCTCTCTAGTGGTGGCCATGATTTTGTTGTGATGCAATGTGGTTATTTGCATGTTTTGATTACTGTTTTGAAAGCATGATTTAGCATGATATTTGCTGTTTTGATAAGCCATATGTTAAAGGAAGCTCAAGGTAAGAGTTCCTTGTTTTTGAACATTGATTAAATGTGGTTTGATGCTTTTAAATGCATGATGAATATGGCTTGGTTTAATGCTTTAAAACAGTGGATTAATTGATGAAAATGATGTATATTGGCAAGTGATGTTTTGAAAAGGTTAAGGTCACTAAGGTGGTTAAAAGTCCTTGAGTGAGCCTTGTTTACTTAAGAACATCAAGGTGGTTAAAAGTCCTTGGATGGTTCTTGTTACGGACACAAAGGTGGTTAAAAGTCCTTGTGTGGTCCTTTCTATGGTGTTTAAAAGTCCATAGGCCAAGGTGTTTAAAAGTCCTTGGGCTCAAGGTGTTTAAAAGTCCTTGAGGTGATTCAATTCATGGTGTTTAAAAGTCCATGGCCAAGGTGTTTAAAAGTCCTTGGGGTCAAGGTGTTTAAAAGTCCTTGAGGTGATCTTTCATGGTGTTTAAAAGTCCATGGCCAAGGTGTTTAAAAGTCCTTGGGGTCCAAGGTGTTTAAAAGTCCTTGGGGTGAAAGTTGATGAACTTGTTTTCAAAGAAATGAAATGTATCACTTGAGGCCAATATGACATGTAATGAAATGAAGCATGAGATGCTTGTTTTAAGTATGCTTTTGAGCATGTGTAAATGATGATTTGAAGCATGATTTATAAGTGTTTTATAAATGCATTATTGGATGGTTTTATTGAGCATTCCTCACTAAGCTTTTGCTTACGCTCTCTTTGTTTTCTTAATTCAATAATGCAGAGCATTAGAGTTCTTGAGGGCAGCAAGGAGGGCAAGCATCCAAGTGGAAACAAAGCTCTAAGTATGGAAGGTTTTCTAAGTACATTTTAGCTTTTGGTAATTTGGCAATGGGGGACCTATGTGTATGTTTTGGGAGATGTTTTGAACTCCCTAAGTATGTTGAATGTTGTTGAGAATGCTGGTTTTTGTGGTTGGCCTTTTTATGCTTGAATTGGAAGTTTATGCTTGAATGGCTTTCTTGTGTAGGAAGCATGCCTATAGATTTGGGGCTTTTCATATATGTGGATGTTTTGATGAATTGTTGATGCAAGTAAGTCTCATATATGTTGAATTGCATGTTGGCAAAGTTTGGTGGCATTTGGAGCATGATTGGTTGGTCAATTGCATGTTTAAGTATGCATTTTTAGGCAATCTGTGCAGGGTGTTTCGGAACAGCACCTACCGTTTCGGAACGGGTGCCTTAATTGTGCCCAGGCGTCCGAAACGGGAGGGGCCGTTCCGAAACGGAAAGGCCACTGCCAGACCCCCGTTTCGGTACGCGTTGCGGAACGGCCCCGAGTTTCGAAACGGGCTATGCCTGTTTCGGAACGGGTGACCGTTGGGGGCTGACATTGGCAGTTATATGTTTTGGAATGTTTGCGTTTTGGTCCTGAATCTTGTTTGTGCAATTGTATGAGTTTGGGAAGTCCTTTTGAGCTGAAATTTTACAGAGAAGCATGAAACATGATTAATTTCAAGATGGTAACTTCAATTTGGGTTAAGTCCTTATAATTATCAGAATTTACAATTTGGTCCCTAAAGTTGTAAATTGTTCAATTGGGTCCCTGTTAGATCTCTGATGTTTATGATCTTTGAGTATGCTGTTGTATGAACATATCTAAGGCTTAATATGCATCTAGACAAGTTTAAAACGAAAAAAAAGGGTCGTTAATCAAGGTTGACTTTCGGGTTGACTTTGGTTTTCCTCGTGTGACTTTCTTAATTCGGGTCAACCGTCTAGGCCGGGTTAAGGGGGTTACATTTGGTGGTATCAGAGCCAGGTTCTCGAGTAATTGGGAATGAATGTATGCATGATTGAAGTATGTATGCCTTGTATGCTTGTTGAGTGAAAGCATGTTTAATGGCTTGTGATTTTGATGCAATTGAAGTATGTGCTGTGGTGTAGCATGTTGTGGGTACCCATTTCCAAATCAAAGCTAAAGGAAAGATGTTGTTTTGAATTGAAATTGAGCTTGAATACTTGGATTGCTTACCTTGCTGGGCCTGACTTTGTTTTATTTGTGTTGTGATTGCATGGTAAAAGTATGGCACCACGTAGAGAGTTACGAGGTAATGTGCGAGCTACGGCTCCTAATGAGAACGAGAATGAGGAAAACATGGGTAGTGCGGTGTTACCTCCTCCTCCACCTGGTGGTGGTGGTGCTGGGGCTGAGGAAGCTGGAGCTGCAGCTGGCGCTGGAGCTGCTGGACCTGGGGCTGGTCAGGGGCAAGCTATGCCTGATATGACGATGTTAGTGCAAGCTATTGCGGGTGCTTTTCAAGAAGCAGTAGCTGGGGCTCGTGGAGCGGGGCATCAGGAAGATGCTGGTGTCAGACTACCTTTGGAGCGTTTGCGCAGTCTTGGTGGGACTGAGTTCAGGGGTATGTCGGCTGAGAGTTCTGAAGCTTGGCTAGAGAGTACCAAGCGAATCTTGGGCCAGATGAGTTGCACTGATGTGCAGAAGCTGGGTTGTGTTGTGTCCTTGCTGCAGAAGGATGCGTATACGTGGTGGACAACCACTATTGCTGGGATGGCAGAAGCTGATGTGACTTGGACATTCTTTCAGAATGTGTTCAAGAGGAGATATCTGGTTGTAAGATATCTAGATGAGAAGAAGCGTGAATTCATGTCTCTTACCCAAGGGAGCATGAGTGTGGCTGAGTATGAAGTGCAGTTTGTGCGACTCAGTCAGTATGCACCGGAGCTGGTACCGGACGAGCGGGCAAGGTGCGAGAGGTTCCGTTATGGTTTAGAGACGGATGTAAAGATGTATTTGCTGGCCGCCGAGTATGATGATTTTGACGTATTGGTGGGCCGAGCCAAGGACGTTGAGATGAACTTGGGTTTATCTGCTAAGGGTGCTGGCAAGCGATCTGCTGAGTTTAGTTTCGGAGGTGGACGGAACAAGAGGGGACGTGATCAGAAGTATCAGTCTTCAGCCAAGAGAGGTGGTGGTGCACCTGCTAGGGGTGGCGGTGCTAGAGCTGATCCTAGTGCTTGTTGGATCTGTGGTTCACGTGGTCACATGAAGCGTGACTGTCCTCGTGCCGAGAGAGTGGTGCAAGCTCCTGTTGCGGCTGCTGGTAACGGGTGCTGGAGTTGTGGTTCTGCAGACCACTTGAGGCGAGATTGTCCGAGGTTGGCTGGTGATCAGGTGCGTGCTCCTGTTGTTGCTGCACCGCAGAGAGGTCGTGGGCGCGGCCGTGGTAATTTCCAGAAGAGAGAGGAAGGTGGTCGTGGAGTGGCCCATGTTGTGGCTATTCAGCCTGAGGGTGGAGGCCAAGCGAGGGTGTATGCTCAGCGAGTGGGCAGGAATGATGCGGATGTGATTGTAGGTACCTTTACTTTGCAGTCCTTGTCATTGCTTTCTTTGATTGATTCTGGATCTACGCATTCATACATTTTGCGTGAGCATGCTGAATTGCTTGGTTTGCCTGTTGAGTCTTTGGATGTTGGTGTTCGAGTCACTAGTTCTTTTGGTGAGACTGTTGTGACTAGGAAGCTTTATAGAAGGTGTCCCTTGGTCGTTCAAGAGCATGTTTTCCATGTTGATCTTATGGAGTTGCCCTTCTATGGTTTCGATGTGATCCTTGGTATGGATTGGCTTGCTGAGCATCGTGCTGTTGTGGATTGTGAGAACAAGCGGGTTTCGCTTAAGCTTGCGGATGATTATGAAGTTGTGGTGGTTGGCGAGAATGTGAAGTTTCTTGCCAATGTGGTGTCTACCTTGGAGGCGAGCAGGATGCTGAGGCAAGGTTGCGAAGCTTATCTAGCTTTTGTGATGAATCCTAGTTCTAAAGAGTTGAGGGTGCAAGATATCAGAGTTGTGAAGGAGTTTCCTGGTGTTTTTCCTGAGGAGTTGCCTGGTTTACCTCCTAACCGCGAGGTGGAGTTTGGAATTGAGCTGTATGAGAATACAACTCCTGTGTCCATTACTCCCTATAGAATGGCACCTAAGGAGCTGAAGGAGCTGAAGACGCAGTTGCAAGAGTTGCTTGATCGTGGTTTCATCCGGCCGAGTGTGTCACCTTGGGGAGCACCGGTCTTGTTTGTGAAGAAGAAGGATGGCACTATGAGAATGTGCATTGATTACCGTCAGCTGAACAAGTTGACTATCAAGAATCGGTATCCTTTGCCGAGGATTGATGATCTTTTTGATCAATTTCGGGGAGCTGCTGTGTTCTCTAAGATTGACTTGAGGTCAGGGTATTATCAGTTGAAGGTGAAGGATGTGGATGTGCCTAAGACAGCTTTCAGGACAAGGTATGGGCATTATGAGTTTCTTGTGATGCCGTTTGGGTTGACAAATGCTCCTGCTGCTTTCATGGACATGATGAATCGTGTGTTTCATGAATACCTGGACAAGTTTGTTGTGGTGTTCATTGATGATATCCTCGTGTACTCGCGTACTGAGGAGGAGCATGAAGAGCATTTGAGGATTGTTTTGCAAGCTTTGTTGGAGAATCAGCTTTATGCTAAGCTGAGTAAGTGTGAGTTCTGGTTAAGGGAGGTGGTGTTTCTTGGGCATGTGGTCTCAGCGGAGGGGATTCGTGTTGATCCTCAGAAGATTGAGGCGTTGATGAGTTGGAAAGTTCCTAAGTCTGTTCATGAGGTCCGTAGTTTCCTTGGTTTGGCGGGATACTACCGAAGGTTTGTGGATGGTTTTTCCAAGATTGCTGCTCCTTTGACGAAGCTGTTGCAGAAGGATGTTAAGTATGAGTGGACGGAAGCGAGACAGCAGGCTTTTGAGAAGCTTAAGGCGACTTTGACGCAAGCTCCTATCCTGATTCAGCCTGAATCAGGGAAAGAGTTTGTGGTTTACAGTGATGCATCCTATGTTGGTTTGGGGTGTGTGCTAATGCAGGAGGGTAAGGTGGTGGCTTATGCATCGCGGCAGTTGAAAGTGCATGAGCGCAATTACCCTACGCATGATATTGAGCTGGCTGCAGTGGTTTTTGCTCTGAAGATCTGGAGGCATTATCTGTATGGTGAGAAGTGTACTGTGTACACGGATCACAAGAGTTTGAGGTATCTGATGTCTCAGAAGGAGTTGAATCTTAGACAGCGGCGTTGGTTGGAGTTTCTCAAAGATTATGATCTGACGATTGAGTATCATCCTGGAAAAGCTAATGTTGTTGCGGATGCCTTGAGTAGGAAGGTAGCTGTTGAGCTGAGAGCCATGTTTGCTAGCTTGAGCATATCACGAGATGGTGGTCTTGTGGCTGAGTTACAAGTGAAACCCTCTTTGGTTCAGTTGATCAAGGATAAGCAGTTGTTGGATGATTCCTTGGTGTCTCATGTTCAGGATATCGCGGAGGGTAGACCTTCGGATTTCTGTTTCAATGATGATGGTGTGCTGTGTTTTGGGAGTCGGATAGTAGTGCCTGCTGATGCTGAGTTGAGGCGTGCTATTCTGACTGAAGGTCATAGTAGTCCTTTTGCTATGCACCCTGGTAGTACTAAGATGTACCGTGATCTTCGTGATGAGTACTATTGGGTGGGTTTGAAAAAGGATGTTGCGGAGTTTGTGAGCAAGTGTTTGGTGTGTCAGCGAGTTAAGGCTGAGCATCAGTTTCCTTCAGGGTTGTTGCAACCGTTGAAAATTCCTGAATGGAAGTGGGAGAGGGTTACCATGGATTTTGTATCTGGTTTACCTTTGTCTCCATCGAAGAAGAATTCGGTCTGGGTGATTGTGGATCGCCTGACGAAGTGTGCGCATTTCTTGCCTGTGCATACCACGTTTTCTTTGGATAGGTTGGCAGACCTGTACATTGCTGAGATTGTGCGGCTGCATGGTGTGCCTAAGTCGATTGTGTCGGATAGGGATCCGAGGTTCACATCGCGGTTCTGGCAGTGTTTGCATCAAGCTCTGGGTACAAGGTTGCATTTCAGTACATCCTATCATCCTCAGTCGGATGGTCAGTCTGAACGAGTTATCCAGATTTTGGAGGATATGTTGAGGTGCTGCGTGATTGAGTTCCAAGGTTCTTGGGAGAAGCATCTGCCTTTGGTTGAGTTTGCTTATAACAACAGTTATCAGGCAAGTATACAGATGGCACCTTATGAGGCCTTGTACGGGAGGAAGTGTAGGACTCCTCTTTGTTGGGCTGAAACTGGTCAAAAGTTGGTTTCGATGCCGGCTTTGTTGAAAGGGACCACGGAGAAGGTAAAGCTCATTTGTGAGCGGTTGAAGGCTGCTTCTGATCGGCAGAAGTCTTACGCGGATTTGAAGCGTAAGGAGATAGAGTATGCGGTGGGTGACCGTGTGTTCTTGAAGGTTTCGCCTTGGAAGAAGGTGATGCGGTTTGGCCGGAAGGGTAAGTTGAGCCCTAGGTACATTGGACCATATGAGGTGGTTGAGCGTGTGGGTCCTGTTGCGTATCGGTTGAGGTTACCTCAGGAGTTGGAGAAGATTCATGATGTGTTCCATGTCTCTATGCTCCGGAGGTATAGATCTGATCCTTCACATGTGATGCCTGTGGAGGAAGTGGTTCTGAATCCGGATTTGACCTATGATGAGGAACCGGTGAAGGTTCTGGATTCGGATAGCAAGGTTCTTCGTGGCAAGACCATTGAGTTGGTGAAGGTGCTGTGGAAGCATCGCGGTGTTGAGGAAGCCACGTGGGAGCGGAAGGAAGACATGCTGAAGCAGTTTCCTTATCTCTTTCCTTCAGGTAAATTTCGAGGACGAAATTTCTTAAGGGGGGGAGAGTTTTAACGCCCCGGTTTTGGGCTTAGAAGTTTTGGGCGTTGACCGGTTTGGTCAAAGTGCTGTTCGAATCTAAAGAGGTGAAATTAGGAAAGCCTAGTTCGGGTTGCATTAAAAATATGGAAAAATGTTCTAAAATAATCTTTTAATATAATTAAGTGAACTGTGAAATCAATTTTGAAAAATGGGTTTTGGAAGAGCGACATTTTGGCTAGTGACCAAAATGTAATTTTTGAAAGTTTTGTGACTGTTTTAAAAAGGATTGAAACTTTGAATCTTTAGGGAGCTATTTACCCAAAGGGGAGTTTCTCCAGATTTTCTAGAATATTAAATGATTTAATAATGGTTTAAAATAAAAGTAAAAAGGAGGGAAAGATATTTTTAGTCATCTTTAACTAACTTTCTAAATTTTTCATTCTCATTTTCTCTCATCTTTTCTCTCAAACCAAACACATTCTCTCCAGATCTTTTCCTCTGATTTTTATCACCTAAATACTTCTTTTCAATCCTCATTTGATTCCTAATCATCTCCTCATCAAAACCTTTGTATTTGCTACTTGATTCATCAAGCTTTTTGGCTCTAAAAGAGGAGAAACTCAAGTTTGGAGGTATGAACGTCCTTCTCCTCTGAACTTCAAGTTCTTTAATGAAATTCCTAAGTTCTCAATCCTTAATTGATGTTTTATAAATGGCTTTTAAGATTGTTTAGTGGATCTTGGCTTAAAATGCAAGATTTGGTGTGTTTTGATGAAATTTCGTTGGATCTGTTTAAGCAGTGTTTTAAGGTGCTAAAATGATGATTAATGAATGTTAATTTGATAAGGAAATGAGTTTTGATTAATGCAATCCCGGATAGGTTGTGTTTCCTAAGTTTAGCTTGTGATTCTTGGATGTTTTTGTGGTGATCTTGTGGATCTGATGTTGCTGGAGGTATAAGGATGTTTATAGGTTGTTTTTAGATGTTAAATGGTGTTAATGGATGTTAGGTTTTGCTGGTTTATGGCTGGGCTTTGTTGAGAAGTGGTTTTGATGCAATTTCGGTTGTGTTTGGTGGCCGAAATTGGAGTGTGAATGAGAGCAGCGAGTTTGAGTGCTTTCATTGAAGCTTTTGATGCATGATGATGCATTAAATCTCTGCTTTAATGTGTTTAATCAGGGGAGGCATCTTTGGATCCAAGAGTTGTTGATCCGGAGGCTTGTTTTGGTGCTTTGGCTTGAGGCGAAGTGGAATCGGTGAGTGAAATTGGGTTTTCGGCTTTGAAACCAATGTCTTGGGAGCTTAGTTTAAGTCTAAACAACTTTGCTAAGCTCGAGCGTAAGTTTTCGGAAATTCTCTCTAGTGGTGGCCATGATTTTGTTGTGATGCAATGTGGTTATTTGCATGTTTTGATTACTGTTTTGAAAGCATGATTTAGCATGATATTTGCTGTTTTGATAAGCCATATGTTAAAGGAAGCTCAAGGTAAGAGTTCCTTGTTTTTGAACATTGATTAAATGTGGTTTGATGCTTTTAAATGCATGATGAATATGGATTGGTTTAATGCTTTAAAACAGTGGATTAATTGATGAAAATGATGTATATTGGCAAGTGATGTTTTGAAAAGGTTAAGGTCACTAAGGTGGTTAAAAGTCCTTGAGTGAGCCTTGTTTACTTAAGAACATCAAGGTGGTTAAAAGTCCTTGGATGGTTCTTGTTACGGACACAAAGGTGGTTAAAAGTCCTTGTGTGGTCCTTTCTATGGTGTTTAAAAGTCCATAGGCCAAGGTGTTTAAAAGTCCTTGGGCTCAAGGTGTTTAAAAGTCCTTGAGGTGATTCAATTCATGGTGTTTAAAAGTCCATGGCCAAGGTGTTTAAAAGTCCTTGGGGCCAAGGTGTTTAAAAGTCCTTGAGGTGATCTTTCATGGTGTTTAAAAGTCCATGGCCAAGGTGTTTAAAAGTCCTTGGGGTCCAAGGTGTTTAAAAGTCCTTGGGGTGAAAGTTGATGAACTTGTTTTCAAAGAAATGAAATGTATCACTTGAGGCCAATATGACATGTAATGAAATGAAGCATGAGATGCTTGTTTTAAGTATGCTTTTGAGCATGTGTAAATGATGATTTGAAGCATGATTTATAAGTGTTTTATAAATGCATTATTGGATGGTTTTATTGAGCATTCCTCACTAAGCTTTTGCTTACGCTCTCTTTGTTTTCTTAATTCAATAATGCAGAGCATTAGAGTTCTTGAGGGCAGCAAGGAGGGCAAGCATCCAAGTGGAAACAAAGCTCTAAGTATGGAAGGTTTTCTAAGTACATTTTAGCTTTTGGTAATTTGGCAATGGGGGACCTATGTGTATGTTTTGGGAGATGTTTTGAACTCCCTAAGTATGTTGAATGTTGTTGAGAATGCTGGTTTTTGTGGTTGGCCTTTTTATGCTTGAATTGGAAGTTTATGCTTGAATGGCTTTCTTGTGTAGGAAGCATGCCTATAGATTTGGGGCTTTTCATATATGTGGATGTTTTGATGAATTGTTGATGCAAGTAAGTCTCATATATGTTGAATTGCATGTTCGCAAAGTTTGGTGGCATTTGGAGCATGATTGGTTGGTCAATTGCATGTTTAAGTATGCATTTTTAGGCAATCTGTGCAGGGTGTTTCGGAACAACACCTACCGTTTCGAAACGGGTGCCTTAATTGTGCCCAGGTGTCCGAAACGGGAGGGGCCGTTCCGAAACGGAAAGGCCACTGCCAGACCCCCGTTTCGGTACGCGTTGCGGAACGGCCCCGAGTTTCGAAACGGGCTATGCCTGTTTCGGAACGGGTGACCGTTGGGGGCTGACATTGGCAGTTATATGTTTTGGAATGTTTGCGTTTTGGTCCTGAATCTTGTTTGTGCAATTGTATGAGTTTGGGAAGTCCTTTTGAGCTGAAATTTTACAGAGAAGCATGAAACATGATTAATTTCAAGATGGTAACTTCAATTTGGGTTAAGTCCTTATAATTATCAGAATTTACAATTTGGTCCCTAAAGTTGTAAATTGTTCAATTGGGTCCCTGTTAGATCTCTGATGTTTATGATCTTTGAGTATGCTGTTGTATGAACATATCTAAGGCTTAATATGCATCTAGACACGTTTAAAAAGAAAAAAAAGGGTCGTTAATCAAGGTTGACTTTCGGGTTGACTTTGGTTTTCCCCGTGTGACTTTCTTAATTCGGGTCAACCGTCTAGGCCGGGTTAAGGGGGTTACACGGTCCACCAGGGAAGGACCACCACGCTTCTACCTTGGTTCTTGCTTTATCTCCATGAGTATTTACAATTTTCAGAAACTCGCGTTACATGCGAGGGAGTGAGATGAGAAGAGAAGTAAAATAGAAGATAGAGAAAGGCACGACACGCAGGCCGTATTTATAAAAACCAAAACTATAAAAGGATATGGGCTATAACCATGCAAAACAAACACCGTGCAATCTAAAATGCATTTCAAACATCGTGCGAACATAGTAACGACGTGTTTACAGAGTTTTAAACTGATTATCCCTATGTTGCGGTTAATGGGCCAAAGAAGGATCACGAGGTTTTATAAACCATTTGCGTTAACGAATAAATGCACCAGGTATGTCAACATGAAAGAGAGGTGGCGCACTAGGCACACTTAAGTACCAGGTCTTTGATGATGCTAATCCTAGACATGCATTTTTCATAATGTCTAACCATAACTCTTATGGATTCACCGTGAAAGATAGTTTGATAACTTTTATCAAATTAGAAGCCCTTTCAGATATTTCATAAATCTATGAAACTACGAACAACTACTTGTTCTCTAGACTAACTATTAGTCTCAACATGTTACCATTTAACATTGAAGCAACCTAACATAGTTATGATTAACTCTTAATAATTCAGTGATAATCGAAATAAGTCTTTATTAGGTGTGATACGATAAACGATAAATATCTAAATCGAATCAAACAGCATGCATCGCATACATAAACATCACCCAAGAATTTAAGTCTGAATTCGTATGATACAAGTGGCTCTGATACCAATGTTGGGTCACGTTGGCACGCCCTGTGGTGCAGCGGAAAAATTAATCCGATGTAATCCGGCTAGAATCCATGTACAAGAAGGAATTCGAGGTGAAAAGATGAAGAGTTACCTTTTAAAACTGTAGAAACTGGAAAACTGATGGTATGTCAGAATAACCACGTTAAGTAAAACCAGAATCGTCACAGGTTTGCAACGACCTCTACGGAGTCCACCCGAACAAAACGAACAAAGTTTCCGCCTCCCTAACACTTAGGGATAAATTTCGACAAGTTTGAACACCTTTTAGGGAGAAGTCGAAATCCCTCCAGGTATTCCTGAGGGAGTCTGAAATCGACCAGGAGTTCAACCGGGACTTGGATTCAAACTAGGAAATCGCCAGGGGGCAAGAAGAACAGAAAAATATCGAAAAACTTCTCAGAAGAAATCTGGGACTTGTCGAAAATTCCAGAGGGGAATTCCATGGATATGTCGAAATTTGCAAAGAGGAATAGGGATGATTTGGTTGCTAGCCCTTGTCCCTTTAAATAGTATTCAGAGACTTAATTCTAGTTGAATTCCTTAAATCCAAGTTCAACCAAAATTCATAGAATCTAATTCTACTTGAAATTGGTTTATATTAAATATACATTATATTTAATAATATTAAATGAAATATATATATTTAATTATGTAGAATCTTATTCTACATAAAATATGGATTTAAATATACATTATATTTAATCCAAATATATATATTTTTATTGTATAGAATCTCATTCTATCTTTACTTGGATTTAAATATATTTAAATATATGTTTTTAATTATGTGGAATCTAATTCTACATAAACTTGGAATTAAATATACATTATATAAATTCCAAATATATATTTAATTTTCTAGAATCTTATTCTATAATATTTAAGTCTCTAAATATTTTCCATACTCTAAATAATATTTGATAAATATAATATTTATCCAATATTATTCCCATTTAAGGGAGTTGCCGATTTCCCTTACCCGATAGGGGATTTTCGTCAACCTCCCTAAAATAGGGAGTATGGTTTCCAATTTTTGTTCGTTTCATTCGAAGGGTGTGACCCCTGTAGGTTCATGCAACGTTAGCAGCAAAATTAGAACTGTTCTAATTTTACAAACAATGAGTGGCATCTAGCAATACATCATTGCTACCTAAGTTGTATGAAGTCATGGCTTGACTTTCCTAATTCCTGAATAAACTTCCTTTATGTATTTCATCCTTTTGTCCTTTATATCTTAGATGAACACAAGTCATGGATTAGTCACACTTGCGTTGTCCATCTAGTGTTTCTTGATGTCTTGAGTAAATTATGATAAACGAATCTCTATGATATCTCATATCATAATATTCGAGCATGGCCATACATTTTCTAATCTCACTCAATCAAGTGGCTGAAGATATTTCTCCCATTATATAGGAGGGACAAATCCTTTCTTAATCAACCATATTTCACTACATAGGTCATCACGTATCCAATCATCAGTCTTTATAATGTAGTCAGTTACGACACACGTTTGACTATGTCAAAATACGTAAATCTTTATGTTGAAATCATGTTGATCTCAAGTCTGAGGATTATACATATGTTTATCATGAGCAATGTTGTGACTGTCACATAATTACCCAAGAAACATGCTCATAGCGGGTCAATCCAGTATGTTGTTCTCTAACAAATACTTATGTGTTGATTTTGACATCTCTATGTCAATGACAACACTTGTTATCAATCAACCACATATTAGTCTTTATATATTATCACTGTCTATACCCGTAATAATATTCGACTAAGGATCCTATTTAACAATAATCGTATTATTGTATGGACATTATTATCCAATGGTTAGTTTGATGCACAGAAACATACTAAATGATAATAACGACAATGCCATTAGTTGATAAATCTAGTAAAATAGTATGTCTATTCAATCATCATATGATTGGTCTTTGGGCATACTCCAACACTGTTGGACCCATATTTGAATTGTTTTGATGTTTGCATGCTTTACATTTTAGTCCTAAATGTTGAGATTGCAATTGCTTGAGCTTGAGATGTCTTTTTAAGATGAAATTTGGCAGAGAAGCATGTAACATGACTAATTTCATAGTGGTAATCCTAAAATAAATGAAGTTCCTCTAATTTATATAAATTTCAATTTGGTCCCTAATATTGTGCGAAGTGCAATTTAGTCCCCATATGTTATCAGATTGCTGTGCCTTTCTCAATCATGATTCTTGAGTACTCACTTAGGGTTAACAAGTATCTAGACAAGATTAAAAATGAAAAAAGGGTCGTTAATCAAGGTTGACTTTCGGGTTGACTTTGGTTTTCCCCGTGTAATCTTCGTAGTTTGGGTCAAGCGTCTAGGCCGGGCTAAAGGGTTACATTTGTTGGTATCAGAGCCAAGTTCTCGAATAATTGGGGTTTGATATGCGGGTGATGTAAGTGTTTATGTATGATGTGTTTTCTTGGTGAAAGGATGATGTATTATTAGTGGTGTATGATTCAATTTAGATGTTTTTGTGATGCTATGTTATGTTTGGAGGGTTGTAGGGGATCCCATTGCCATATCAAAACTAATGAGAAGAATTGTTTTCAAAAATGAGCTTGAGTACTTGGATTACTTACCTTATTGTGCCTAATTGTGTTTATTGCATTTTTGTCAGTGCATTGTTTTCTTTATAATGAGGCCACGTAGTGAGCTGAAAATCAATACTAGATCGACCGCTGGTAATGAGAATGTCGAGAATGCTGAAGATTTACCTCCTCCTCCCCCTGGTGGTGGGCCACCCGGTGGTGGTGGTGTTGGAGCTGGTAATGCTGGTGCTAGGGTTGCTGGACTCGAGGGTGTGCAGGGGCAAGCTGCTCCTGACATGACCATGTTGATTCAGGCTATTGCTGGAGCTTTCGAGGTAGCAGTAGCTGGAGCTCATGGAGTTGCGCATCAGGATGATGCCAATGTGAGGTTTCCTTTGGAACGTCTTCACAGTCTAGGAGGGACTGAGTTTAGGGGCTTATCTCCGGAAGGATCTGAGTCTTGGTTCGAGAGCACCAAGTAGATTATGGGTTAGATGAACTGCAATAATGTGCAGAAGCTGGTTTGTGTTGTATCACTGCCGCATGGTGATGCTTATACGTGGTGGACGACCACTATCTCTGGGATGGAGGATGACGAGGTGACTTGGACGTTCTTCTTGAATGCGTTCAAGCTGAAGTATCTGGGTGTATGTTATCTAGATGAGAAGAAAAGAGAGTTTATGTCTCTCGTGCAAGGCAACATGTCTGTAGCTGAATATGAAATTCAGTTTGTTCGCCTCAGTCAGTATGCGCCTGAGCTAATCCCTAGTGAGCGGGAGAGGTGTGAACGATTCCATTATGGGCTAGTAGCGGATGTTAAGAGTTATATGCTTGCGGCTAATTATACGGATTTCGATGTCTTGGTCACTAGAGCCAATGACATTGAGTCGAATCTTGGTCTGGCTAGTCGAGCCGGTGGATGTAGCTCCGGAAAGAGAAAGGCTAAACGCGATTATGGTAGAGATCGCAACAAGAGGCATAAGGATAGAAGTCCGCATTATGATGCTAGGCGTGGGGGTGGTAACCCTGTTAGAGGTCAGCAAGGACCTAATGTTGTTCTGAGGACTCCTGAGTGTAATCGTTGTGGTAGACGGCATTGTGGCGAGTGTTGGGGTAACCTTGGGACATGCTGGAATTGTGGGAACAATGGACATTTGAAGAAAGATTGTCCTCAGCCTCTAAGAGAGGGACATGCTCCGGTGAGAGCAGCTGAGCCACAGAGAGGTCGTGGGCGCGGCCGTGGTAATTTTCAGCGTAGGGATAAAGGTGGCAGGAACGTAGCACATGTTGTGGCCGTTCAACCTGAGGGTGGCGGTCAGGTTCGAGTGTATGCCCATCGTAAGAGAAGGAATGATACGGATGTAATCGCAGGTACCATTACTTTGCAATCCTTGTCATTACTTTCTTTGATTAATTCTGGATCTACACACTCGTACATATTGTGTGAACATGCTCAAATGCTTGGTTTACCTATTGAGCCTTTGGATGTTGGTATGCGTGTGACTAGTTCCTTTGGTGAGACGGTTGCAACGCGGAAGTTGTATAGGATATGTCCCTTGAAAGTGCAAAATCATGTTTTTCTTGTTGATCTCATGGAATTGCCGTTCTATGGCTTTGATGTAATCCTTGGTATGGATTGGCTTGTTGAGCATAAAGCTGTAGTGGATTTCGAAAGCAAGCGTGTTTTGTTGAAACTTGCGTATGATTATGAAGTGGTGGTAGTGGGCGAGAATGTGAAGTTTCTTGCCAATGTGGTGTCTACATTGGAAGCAAGTCGGATGTTGCGGCAGGGTTACGAGGCTTACCTAGCCTCTGTGATGAATCCTAGTTCAAAGGAGTTGCGAGTTCAGGATATAAGAACTGTACGTGAGTTCCCTGGAGTGTTTCCGGAGAAAAAGAAGGATGGCACTATGAGAATGTGCATCGATTATCGTCAGCTGAACAAGTTGACTATCAAGAACATGTATCCTTTGCCGAGAATTGATGATCTTTTTGATCAGTTTCGGGGAGCAGCTGTGGTTTCAAAGATTGACTTGAGGTCAGGATACTATCAGGTTAAGGTGAAAGATGTGGATGTGCCGAAAACAGCCTTTAGAACGAGGTATGGGCATTATGAGTTCCTTGTAATGCCGTTTGGCTTGACGAATGCTCCTGCTGGTTTCATGGACATAATGAATAGAGTGTTCCATGAATATTTGGACAAGTTCGTGGTGGTGTTCATCGATGATATCCTTGTGTACTCTCGTACTGAGGAGGAGCATGAAGGTCATTTGAGGATTGTCTTGCAAGCGCTTCTGGAAAATCAGCTTTATGTTAAGCTGAGCAAGTGTGAGTTCTGGCTAAAGGAAGTTGTGTTCCTTAGTCATGTGGTTTCGGCTGAAGGGATTCGAGTTGATCCTCAGAAGGTTTATGCGGTGATGAATTGGAAACCTCCTAAGTCTGTTCATGAGGTCTGTAGTTTCCTTGGGTTGGTAGGATATTACCGGAGGTTTGTGGATGGATTTTCAAAGATTGATGCCCCTTTAACAAAGTTGTTGCAAAAGGATGTTAAGTATGAGTGGACGGAAGCGAGACAACAAGCTTTTGAGAAGCTTAAGGCAGCTTTGACGGAAGCTCCTATTTTGGTTCAACCTGAATCAGGAAAAGAGTTTGTGGTGTATAGTGATGCATCCTACGTTGGTTTGGGGTGTGTGCTAATGCAAGAGGGTAAGGTGGTGGCTTACGCATCGCGACAGTTGAAGGTTTATGAGCACAATTATCCTACGCATGATATTGAGTTAGCTGCGGTGGTTTTTGCTTTGAAGATCTAGAGACATTATCTTTATGGTGAGAAGTGTACTATGTACACGGATCACAAGAGTTTGAAGTATTTGATGTCTCAGAAAGAGTTAAATCTTAGGCAACGACGTTGGGTGGAGTTGCTAAAGGATTACGATCTAACGATCGAGTATTATCCGGGAAAAGCTAATGTTGTGGCGGATGCTTTGAGCAGAAAAGTGGCGGTAGAGTTGAGGGCTATGTTTGCTAGCTTGAGTATTTCGCGAGATAGAGGTCTTGTTGCTGAGTTGCAAGTGAAACCATCTCTGGTTCAGTTGATAAAGGATAAGCAGTTGTTGTATGATTCTTTGGTGCCACATGTTCAGGATATTGCTGAGGATAGACCATCGGATTTTTGTTTTAATGATGATGGAGTTCTATGTTTTGGAAATCATATAGTAGTGACGAATGATGTAGAGTTGAGGCGTACTATTTTGACCGAAGCTCATAGTAGTCCTTTTGCTATGCACACTGGTAGTACAAAGATGTATCGTGATTTGAAGGATGAGTACTATTGGGTGGGTTTGAAGAAAGATGTTGCGAAATATGTGAGTAAGTGCATGGTTTGTCAGCAGGTTAAGGCTGAGCATCAGTTTCCTTCTGGGTTGTTGCAAACGTTGAGGATCCCTGAATGGAAGTGGGAAAGAATCACCATGGACTTTGTGTCTGGTTTGCCTTTGACGCCATCAAAGAAGAATTCTGTGTGGGTGATTGTGGATCACCTTACGAAGTGTGCGCATTTCTTACATGTGCATACCACGTATACCTTGGATAAGCTTGAAGAGCTGTACATTGCTGAGATTGTACGTCTGCATGGTGTACCAAAATATATAGTGTCGGATAGAGATCTGAGGTTTACATCGCGATTTTGGGAATGTTTGCATCAAGCTTTCGGTACGCGGCTGAGTTTCAGTACTTCTTATCATCCACAGACGGATGGACAGTCTAAGCGTGTTATCCAAGTGCTTGAGGATATGTTGAGGTGCTGCGTGATTGAGTTTCAAGGCTCTTGGGAGAAGCATTTGCCTTTGGTGGAGTTTGCTTATAATAACAGCTACCAGGCAAGTATTCAAATGGCACCTTATGAAGCCTTGTATGGGAGGAAGTGCAGAACTCCTCTTTGCTAGGCTGAAACAGGTCAGAAGTTGGTCTCGATGCCGGCTTTGTTGAAAGGAACCACCGAGAAGGTGAAGCTCATTTGTGAGCGGTTGAAGGCAGCTTCTGATAGACAGAAGTCTTACGCGGATTTGGAGCGTAAGGATATTGAGTTTGCGGTGGGTGACCGTGTGTTCTTAAAGGTTTCACCTTGGAAGAAGGTGATGAGATTTGGCCGGAAGGGTAAGTTGACCCCTAGGTATATTGGACCATACGAGGTGATAGAACGTGTGGGTCGTGTTTCTTATAAGCTGAGGCTACCACAAGAGTTAGAGAAGATACATGATGTGTTTCATGTCTCCATGCTTCAGAGGTATAGATCGGACCCTTCGCATGTTATGCCCGTGGAGGAGGTTGAGTTGAATCCAGATTTGACCTATGATGAAGAACCATATGAGATTTTGGATTCGGACAATAAGGTTCTCCGGGGTAAAACCATTGAGCTGGTTAAGGTGTTGGGGAGGCATCGTGGTGTTGAAGAAGCCACGTGGGAAAGAAAAGATGACATGAAGAAGCAGTTTCCTTTCCTTTTTCCTCCAGGTAAATTTCGAGGACGAAATTTCTTAATAGGGGGAGAGTTGTAACACCCCAAATTTGGGCCTAGATGTTTAGAGTCTGAACCGGATCGGTCTGGAAATCGGTTCTAATCTAAAAGGGAGTTTAGGGAACACCTATTTTGGGATGCTTTAAAAATATGGAAAAATATCTAAAAATCCTCATTTAATATATAAAAGAGAATGGTGAAATCAATTTTACAAAATAAGGTTTGGAAATACTACATTTCGGTGTAGTGACCAAATCGCAGTTTTTGCAAAGTTTAGTAGTGACTGTTTTGTAAAGGATTGAAACTTTGAATCTTTAAGGAGCTATTTTTACCAAAAATGTTTTCATCAGATTTTTCCTTAATTTGGGTGATTTACTTAATGATTTAATTAAAGAAAATAAAGGTGATTAAAATAGAAAACCACCTTTGACTTTTCAAAACTACTTTTCACAAATTTTCCCTCATTTCATTTTCTCTCAAAATCCTTTCAACCAAACACTTTTTCTCCAGCAAATACACTTTGATTTCTACTTCATTTGATGAGATTTCAATCACTCTTTGATTCCTAATCAATTCCTCATCAAATCCACTTGATTTCTTCATTGAATTTTCAAGAAAACTTTCCCAAATCAAGGAGAAATCATCCATTAGAGGTAAGCTTCGTCCTTCTCCTCTAATGATCAGTTCTTTACTGAAATTCCCAAGTTATCAATCCTTTATTAATGATTTTTAAGTGGTTTTAATGTTAGAAACAAGAAATTGGCTTAAAACTCAAGATTTTGGAAGAGATCTTGAAGATTTTCGTGATGATTGATTGGGCTCTGTTTTGAGATGGTTTTCTAATGTATTTTGGATGTTAAATAATGTTATAAATGAGGTTTTATCAATCCAATCCCAAATAGGTTTGTTTTCCCTAAGTTTTGCTTGTTAAAATGATGGTTTTTGGGGTGATTTTGTTGTTCTGCTATTGTTGAGTGGATCGAAAGATCGATATAAACCAAGATGGGGGTGAATTGGATTTTTAAAGATTTTGTGGTGGAAATTGCAAATTAAAAATAATAGACAAGGGATTTAGAGTGGTTCAAGTTCCAAATGAACTCTACATCCACTACCTTAGCTTCACTAAGGATTTGCAACAATTCCACTAATTGCTCTTCCCCTTTTCTAGGCTAAGGAGGCAACCCTTACAATTTCGGTTGATTTTTCTACCCAAAAATCAACCCAATCCTCACACAAGTGAACAAAGAAATTTGTTGGCTAATAAGGTATCTCTCAATACAAATGATAGCCCAATTACAAGCACTCAACCCAATTGAACAAGTTGTGAATGAAAATTACAATTGGGGTTTCTAGACAAATAGGAATTTTGGCACAATTGCTTGGATTTGATGAATAGATGTTTTCTTGAAGATCAATAGTTGTTGTTGATGCTTTTAGATGTGTCTTTTATACCTCCTCATTGATTTCTAGCCGTTTGGGTGGTTAGGAACATAAATGGAGTCGTTGGAACCCTCTCTTACCACCATAAATGCACTTCTGTAGCTACCAGTATCGGTACGCGGGAAGGTGTATCGGTACCTGTCTCATAAAAGAAAGAGACGTTGTGGGCAATAAATATGGCGTATCGATACACGCGTAAGCGTATCGGTACGGCGTATCGAAACGGTACAGGCCATATCGATACTATTTTCTCAACTTAGCTCACTGTCGATATCCGTATCGGTACGGTGGTTATGTGTATCGATACGGGTCAACGACTTTTTAAAGTTTGGTTACCAACCAACTGACACCAACGGTCATATTTTTTTAAACCGACTTAATATTCAAAAATTATAAAGACCGTATCGATACGAGGGTTTGCCGTATCGGTACGCTATTCAAACTCTTTGATTTTTAACACAGGGGCGTGTCGATACGAGGGTTTGCCGTATCGATACGTGTTCCGACAGTAACCAAGTTTGGCAAAATGGTATCGATACGCTTGGTAGTGTATCGATACTCCTGAACGATTTTCAATGGTTTTGCCTTGGAACACTTAGAAAATATTTTGAGTTTGAGTTTTATAAATCAGTTTTAAAGTGTTGGTGTTTTGAAACTTATTTAGGGACTTATAAAAACAATTTTAAGTTTTACAAAATGATCCTTAAAGATCTAATTATATCAAAATCAAACATAGGTTTTACAATCTCCCCCTTTTTGATATAACAAAACCAAAACTTAAAATTTTGACATTTTTGAAAAACCTTTACAAAGTTAACTCCCCCTTAATATAAGCTTGGTAACCTTTGAGTTAAAATCAAAATATTTGAAGTGTGAGCTAGTTTCTTCTCCCCCTTTTTGTTAGATCAAAAATCCTTTGAGACAATTAAGTGCATAAAGAAATCAAGGTATAATAATAATAATTTTATTCATCATAGCATCAAACTTGAAATCCAAACAAAAGCAAAAAGAAATCAAAGCATATGTTTTAATCCTAAAGCAAACTTAATCCTAAGAACATAAAGCATAGGTGCATAAAAAAGAAAATCCTAAATGATATGAATGATATGCAAGAAGAAACGTCTAGGCATTGTCTTCGTCATCTTCATCATCTTCATCATCATCTCCCATAGGCTCATTAGCTCGCATACTATTACGCCACTCATCATGGAAAAGCGGCAATGGAAATATTCAAAGATTTTTGCCCGCTTTCACGGGATGTGAGGCGATTCTCCATACCCGTCATCCTTGTATCAAAGGTAGTTTCCATTGAAGTAAGACGAGTATTCATGTCCGTGCGCAACCCGGTAAATTGCTCATTGAGATAGGTCATGAGAGCATCCATATTGGGTTGTGGGACTTGAGGAGCTGGAGGAGCTTGAGGTGCTTGAGCCTCTTCAAGTACGGTGGCGGCTTCGGGAGGTAGCTCGGCAAGACGTACCCATTCACCATTAAAATATGAAAACTTTGCCCGAGCGAGAGATCGCTCATCAATGGGATCGGTGAGAGGAGTTGGGTAATCATAAGAGCAATCAATATCCTTTTTAGTAAAGAAATAACTCAAAGCCGTACCATATGTAAAGGAGGTGACGTGAGGTGTATGACGATTTTGCACGAGGTAGACGATCTCCTGGAACATAAGACGAGCTAGATTTGGTCGCTTTTTCTCACGGAAGCACCGAACCCAAAAATCATCCACTTGACGGATGGTGGAATATTTTCCTCCGGAGGGACGAAACCACCACTACACCATCAAATGTAAGATCTGGTCTTGAGCATTTAGGGCGGTGATGGATCCACTAAGAACATGCCCTATAGCATGCTCATTGTCAAGGCCTTCATCCTCTAATTTGAAAACCTCGCAAATGGATTTGACATCAAGAATAATTTTCTTCCCCATGAGGTAAGAGCTAATGGCAACAACTTCCCCATCACGACTAATACATCTTGCATTAGCATAGAAAATCAAAACCAAAAGGCGATAGAAAATACCGGGAATAGAGATGAACTCCATGAAGTTCCATCGACGAAATAACGGAAGATATTCAAACTTAAAACGCTCGGATTCGAGAAAAGGGATGTAGATAACCCTTTCAGCACGGATCTTATAGTTCTCGTATTGACAAAAGTGAGTTAGACCCGAATTGCCTTCAAAGCATTGCTCATAGATGATTGAGTAGTTTGGACGAGCAATAGCTCCAAGGGTGGAGGATTCACCGGCTTGATTAACCCTTGTACGCCTCCTCGAAGGTTCTTTTTGGTGCCATGATCTAAAAAAGAATTAAGCAAAAAGGATTTCTTCAATTTGAGTAAAAATCAAGGAAAAAAATTTAAAAGAAAATTAAAAAAAATTTGAAGAAAAACAAAGGTTTTGATAAAAGATAAAACAAAATAAGAAAACAAATCAAAAGAAATTGAAAAAGAAAAAGAAAGATTACCTTGATAGAAACTTGGAAGATTGAAGAAAGACTATCACAAAAGATGAGAGAGAGAGAGCACAAATCCTAGCTTGATTCAAAAACTCTTTTAGAATTGAGTTGAGGTGTGAAAAATATGAAGGAGGAAGGGCCTTTTTATAGGCAAAAACGGCTAGGGTTAATTAGGTTTTGAAAAGTTTGAATTTAGGTAAAAGTTGAACTCATTAGAAGCTAATTTAATGCCATCAGCGCAGTCGAGTATCGATACGCCTGAAGGTGTATCGATACGGGGATAGAATTGTCTTTTCCATAAAAATGCCCGTTGGAAAGTCGTATCGAAACGGAGGGGTCCGTATCGAAGCGACTCGTATCGATACGGGTTTAATCGTATCGATACCCGTGAAGCGAAGAGAATTCTGGGAAACTGAATGAAGAACAGGTATCGATACGCGTAAGGCCGTATCGATACTGTATGCCCAAAAATGCATATTTGGTTCAAAGAACAACCAAAGGCTCGAACTTAACATCTCCTAAAGGTATGCAAATGATGAATGAGCAGTTCTAAGCATATCTTAACAGAAGCATACTCCCCCTAATTGTAGGCATGGATGAAATTAGAAGTCTAAGCATACAAACATGGCATTTCACAAGATCAAGCATATTTAAGCACAAAATAAGTCCTAGAAGGTTAAGATAGGCTAGCTAGACCTAACTCTCTCCTAAGGGACCAAAAACGCTCTTTGTCTAAGGGTTTTGTAAATATGTCCGCTAATTGATTCAAGGTGTCTACATACTCTATAACCACATCTTCCTTAAGGACATGATCTCTAATGAAATGATGCCTTATTTCTATGTGTTTGGTTCTAGAGTGTTGGATGGGATTTTTTGTTAAACATATTGCACTAGTGTTGTCACATTTTAGGGGTATGGTTTCAACTTTAATTCCATAATCAAAGAGTTGTTGCTTCATCCAAAGGACTTGAGCACAACAACTCCCTAAGGATATGTACTCGGCTTCGGTGGTAGATAAGGCTACACTATTTTGTTTCTTAGAGAACCAAGATATGAGCATACTACCTAAGAATTGACAAGTTCCCGAAGTACTTTTCCTATCGATTTTGCAACCCCCATAATCCGCATCCGAGTAAGTATGAAGGTTGAAGGTAGAGTCTCTAGGGTACCAAAGACCTAAACAAGGAGTGTCTCTAAGATACCTAAAGATCCTCTTAACGGCTATAAGGTGAGACTCTCTAGAACTAGCTTGAAACCTAGCACACAAGCAAACACTAAACAAGATATCCGGTCTACTTGCGGTAAGGTAAACCAAAGATCCAATCATAGAGCGATAAAGCTTAGAGTCAACACACTTACCTCTTTCATCTTTGTCAAGCTTTGTAGATGAGCTCATGGGAGTGGCTTGAGGCTTTGCATTCTCCAAGACAAACTTCTTGAGCATATCCTTTATGTATTTTGCTTGGTTGATGAAGGTGCCATCCTTCTTTTGCTTGATTTGGAGTCCCAAAAAGAATGAGAGCTCCCCCATCATGCTCATCTCAAATTCACCTTGCATTAACTTAGCAAACTCTTGACAATGACATTCATTAGTAGAACCAAAAATAATATCATCAACATAAATTTGAACTACTAAGATGTCATTTTTATACATTTTTATAAAAAGTGTAGTGTCCACCTTTCCTTTTTCAATCAAAAAATTTGAAAGTCTTTCATACCAAGCTCTAGGAGCTTGTTTTAAACCATAGAGGGCTTTGGTAAGTTTAAAAACATGATTTGGAAATTTTGAATCTTCAAAACCCGGTGGTTGTTCCACATACACTTCTTCATTTATAAAACCATTTAAAAATGCGCTTTTAACATCCATTTGAAAAAGCTTGAAATTATGATAACAAGCATATGCAAGCAACATCCTAATGGCTTCCATTCTAGCTACGGGTGCATAGGTTTCATCAAAATCTATTCCCTCTTCTTGAGTGTAACCTTGTGCTACAAGTCTAGCTTTATTTCTTACAATGTTACCACTCTCATCTAGCTTGTTCCTAAACACCCATTTAGTTCCTATTGTAGATTGATTACTAGGCCTATCAACTAATGTCCAAACATTACTTCTCTCAAATTGATTTAACTCTTCTTGCATAGCCATAATCCAAAAATCATCTTTCAATTCTTCTTTTATATTTTTAGGCTCTATGCATGAGATAAATGCAACATGGTTCATTAATCTAAGAGAAGAACGAGTGGTTACCCCCTTGGATGGATCACCCAAGATTTCACCATCTTTGACATAGTTCAACTCCCTTGCGTAGCTCACTTCCTTTTCCTCAATAGCCAAGTCCTTCAAGGCTTCAAGAGGTGGATCTTGTGTGTCCTCTTCTTTTGTTGGAATCTCTTCCTCCTTTGAAGTTTGACCTCCATCAAAGGCATTTATGATTCCTACATCATCATCATCACAAGAATCCTTCCTAGGAAGGAGGTTATCATCGAATACAACATGAATAGATTCTTCTACTACTAACGTTCTTTTGTTAAATACTCGATAGGCTTTAGAGGTTAAAGAGTAACCTATAAAAATGGCTTCATCACTTTTTGCATCAAATTTACCTAAGTTGTCTTTTCCATTATTTAAAACAAAACACTTGCAACCAAAACGGTGAAAATAGCTAATGTTAGGCTTTTTAGATTTTAAAATCTCATAAGGTGTTTTCTTTAAAATTGGCCTAATCATTACTCGATTTACAATGTAGCAAGCGGTGTTTGTGGTTTTCGCCCAAAAATATTTAGGTAAATTGTTTTCACAAAGCATAGTTCTAGCCATTTCTTGCAAAGTTCTATTTTTCCTCTCAACTACCCCATTTTGTTGAGGAGTTCGAGGAGCCGAAAAATTGTGGCTAATACCATTTTCATTTAAAAAATCTTCAAACCCTAAATTTTGAAACTCGGTTCCATAATCACTTCTAATATGTGAAATTCTAAGTTATCAAATAAAACATTAAATCCTTTATCACACAATTGACTTATGCTCAATAAATTGTGTTTAAGACCATCGACATATAATACATTTTCAATGAGAATAGTAGAGTGATTACCTATGGAGCTAATACCTTTAATGTGGCCTTTGGAGTTGTCACCAAATGTTACTACTCCTCCACTTTTTGGCTTTAGATCCATGAATCGACTCTTGTCTCCGGTCATGTGCCTCGAGCATCCACTATCAAGGTACCATGAGTTTTGACTTTGTGCTTTGGCCTTGTAGCAATGCTCCCCCTACAAACAAAGATATTAAACTTTGGTTTTTGGTACCCAAACCATTTTGGGTCCATGAGTGTTAGCTCCCAAAACCTTGGTTCCCTTAGGAATCCAAGATGACATAGCAATAATATTATTAGATTTTACAAGTTCCTTAGGAACCCATACACTTCTAATTCTTTTAGCTATACTATGTCTAGGGTAGCTACCTTGTTTGTAGTAGTTATTCTTTTTCTTAGGTTGGTGTGTTCTAGAGGATTCACCTATTTCATGCTTGACACTACCAACATTTTTCAAAGACTTTTTGAGCTCATTTAGCTCACCCAACACCTTTTGGTGTTCACTATTACATTGAGATAAAAGATTATTAAGATCAACATTTTCATCTTGAAAGAATTTTAGTTCATCTTTTAATCCTAATATCTTTTTCTCAAATTTTGAATTAGCTTGAGTGAGTGAGTCATTTTTTCTCATTTAGTTCTAAGATAATTTTCTTCTTTTTAATGACCGACTCTTTAAACTTCTCAACTAATTAATCATAGACCTCTTGTAACTCATCATATGCATCATTTAATTCTTCATATGAAAAATCTAAAGTAGATGAGTTAGAGGTTACCATGGAGGAATCTTCCTCAAGTGCCATGAGGCAAAGGTTAGCCACTTCTTGTTCGTCATCCTCCGATGACTCCTCATCACTCCAAGTAGCAAGCTTGGCTTTGAGCTTTTTCCTCTTCCCAAAGCCCATCTTCTTGAGTTGAGGGCACTCCGAACGTATGTGGCCGGGTTGTTTGCACTCAAAGCAAATGATTGGATCCTTTCCTTCTTCCTTGTTCTTGCTTTTGAAGTCCATCTTCCTTTGGATTTTTCTTCCCCGATTGGACCTCATGAAGTGTGAGAATCGTTTGGCTATCATAGCCAATTCCTCAAGTTCATCCTCCTCACTAGATGAACTCTCATCATGTTGTGAAGCTTTAGCCTTGAGAGCTATTCTCATCTTCTTCTTCTTCTCAACCTCAAGCTTCTCTATCCTTTTCTCTTCTTTCTTCTTCTCATCTTCCCTTCCTTGCTTCATGATCTCATGAGTAAGGAGAGAACCCACAAGCTCATCAAGCTTCAAAGTTTTCAAATTCTTTGCTTCGATGATAGCGGTTCTCTTCCCATCCCAAGACTCGGGAAGTGAATAGAGTAGCTTCCGGACAAGCTTGTCTTCCGGTATGATCTCTCCAAAGCCCTTTAGCCCATTGACAATCGTGGAGAAACGATCGAACATCTTTGACACCGTCTCATCGGGCTCCATCTTGAAGTTTTCATAACTAAGATTGAGAATTCCAATCTTAGTTTCTTTAACATCGTTGGTGCCTTCATATGTAATCTCTAGGGTGTCCCATACTTCTTTCGCACTTTCAATTGATGAGACCTTTGAATAGATGTCCGGACCGAAAGAACAAAATAGCATGTGGAGAGCTTTATCATTGACTTGAATCTTTTTCCTCTCCTCTTCACTCATCTCCACTTTCTTCTTCAAAACCATCTTGCCTTCACCATCTTGCTTCAATGGAATGTATGGCCCATCTTCAATGACATCCCACACAAGATAGTCATTTGACTTGATGAATAGACGCATTCTATTCTTCCAAAAAGAATAGTTATCACCGTTGAAGAAAGGAGGCTTTGTAGTGGATTGTGACTCGTACATGCCCGAACCGGAGGTTGAAGCCATCTCTTGATATTTTGATGATCACACTCTTCCAAGGAACTCCTCTTGTGGTTGTTAATCCTCAAAGAGGTAGGCTCTGATACCAATTGTTGAGTGGATCGAAAGATCGATATAAACCAAGAGGGGGTGAATTGGATTTTTAAAGATTTTGTGGTGGAAATGCAAATTAAAAATAATAGACAAGGGATTTAGAGTGGTTCAAGTTCCAAATGAACTCTACATCCACTACCTTAGCTTCACTAAGGATTTGCAACAATTCCACTAATTGCTCTTCCCCTTTTCTAGGCTAAGGAGGCAACCCTTACAATTTCGGTTGATTTTTCTACCCAAAAATCAACCCAATCCTCACACAAGTGAACAAAGAAATTTGTTGGCTAATAAGGTATCTCTCAATACAAATGATAGCCCAATTACAAGCACTCAACCCAATTGAACAAGATGTGAATGAAAATTACAATTGGGGTTTCTAGAAAAATAGGAATTTTGGCACAATTGCTTGGATTTGATGAATAGATGTTTTCTTGAAGATCAATAGTTGTTGCTGATGCTTTTAGATGTGTCTTTTATACCTCCTCATTGATTTCTAACCGTTTGGGTGGTTGGGAACATAAATGGAGCCGTTGGAACCCTCTCTTACCACCATAAATGCACTTCTGCAGCTACCAGTATCGGTACGCGGGAAGGTGTATCGGTACCTGTCTCAGAAAAGAAAGAGCCGTTGTGTGCAATAAATAGGGAGTATCGATACACGCGTAAGCGTATCGGTACGGGGTATCGAAACGGTACAGGCCGTATCAATACTATTTTCTCAACTTAGCTCACTGTCGATATCCATATCGGTACGGTGGTTATGTGTATCGATACGGGTCAACGACTTTTTAAAGTTTGGTTACAAACCAACTGACACCAACAGTCATATTTTTTTAAATCGACTTAATATTCAAAAATTATAAAGACCGTATCGATACGAGGGTTTGCCGTATCGGTACGCTATTCAAACTCTTTGATTTTTAACACATGGGCGTATCGATACGAGGGTTTGTCGTATCAATACGTGTTCCGACAGTAACCAAGTTTGGCAAAATGGTATCGATACGCTTGGTAGTGTATTGATACTCCTGAACGATTTTCAATGGTTTTGCCTTGGAACACTTAGAAAATATTTTGAGTTTGAGTTTTATAAATCAGTTTTAAAGTGTTGGTGTTTTGAAACTTATTTAGGGACTTATAAAAACAATTTTAAGTTTTACAAAATGATCCTTAAAGATCTAATTATATCAAAATCAAACATAGGTTTTACAGCTATAGCTGGAGTTATAAGGACGTGGTTGTGTTAGTTTTTGATGTTAATTATTGTTTAGAAATGATTGGAAGTGATGGATCTTGGCTGGGTTTGGTTTTGGAAGAGTTTGGAGGTGATTTCGGTAGTGTTTGGTAGCTGAAATGTGGTTTTTGTGTAGAGCATCGAGTTTAGGTGTGTGGCTGATGATTTCAATGCATGATGACGCATTAATCCTTTGCTCTTATGTGTTTAAAACATGGCAGACATCTTTGGACACTTTTGGAGTTGATCAAGAAGCTTAGATAACTTTTCGGCAAGCAAGCGAAACGTAATCGGTGAGTGCGTATGGTTTTAGAAGTCCTTGAGGGACAAAGAATCAAGGTTTGGGGATTTAGGAAAGGTTTGAAACACCTTCCTAAGTCCAGAAGTAAGTATTGGCTAGATTTCTCTCTAGAATGTGGTGATTGCCCCTTAAATACTTTTACATGCTCATGGTTTTAGATTGATAAATTCCTTCTGTTTTTATGCATGAATTATAGAATGAAATGATTCTTGAAATGATTTCATAAAATAACATGTTGCATAGTTGAGATTTAAGCTTTTAGGTTTAAGCATAGCAAATGTTAAGATTTTGAATTGAGATGACAATGTTGAGTTTTTATGCATGAAAAGCAGTAGGTGAGATATTGATTTGACATAATATATTGGCATAGATGTTGAGATACTTACCGGATATAATTGATCGATCCATAGGATGAGAGTGCATTATAAACTAAAAATTCGTACGTGCTCTTTTGTTAAGCCAAAGGGAGAGAACTGATGATGGGCATTCCATCGGGTAAGACTTGGTGAAATACCCAAGCTTTGTGGCGATGAGAGATTCCGCCATGTGAGTACGGTGATGTGAGATTCCACCGGAAACTATGTTGCTAGACGAGTGAGTACGGTGATGAGAGATGCCACCGGAAGTGTCTAGTGAGATGTCCGCCTATCCGAGTAATAAAGAGATGTGAAATGCTAATATAAAATATGTTATGGTTTTTGATTCACATGTACCTTTGATGTGATGGGTTATGCTATGAGAAATGTATATATGATTTGTTTATGAACTGCTTTAGAGTACAAGCATGAATTTGGCTTTGCCATGAGTTTTGCATTGGTTTTAATGCATGAGATAGAATGAAGGTGCACGCGGTTTCAATGAGAAATTGCTTTGAAAGGTTTCCAAGCATGAGATAGAATGCGCATGTGGTTTAAAAGCTTTTGAGAAAGTGTTTTCAAGATGTGCATTATTGTGTTGGTTTTCTTTAGAGCGTGCCTCACTAAGCATTTGTGCTTACGCTCTCTCTTTTACCAATAATGCATATAATTGAGGTGTTTTCGGGCATCAAGGAAGCTAAGTTCATCAAAGGAAGTCCAAGCTCATGTATGGTGAAGTTTTCATACACTTTAATTTTGATAGATTGGAAATGGGAAGCCAAGAATTGTATTTGGGTGATGTGTTAAACTCTCTAAGGTTGTGGCATGTTTGTTTTAGCTTGTTTGGATTGTAAATGGCCTTAATTGTTGATTTGAGGTTGGAATTCTCATTTTGGGTTTGTGATAGGAAGCATGCCTCTAGAATAATGAGATTTTGTATTTGATGCTATGATTGTGCTTGAATGTCCCATATATGTTCCTTATATGTATGATGAGTTGAGAGTATGATTTGGGAGTCTTTGCAGCATGTTTAAGTGTGTTAATGTATGAAAAACCAACAAATGCTGCTGTTTCTGGGCAGGGTGTATCGAAACACCCCATGGTGTTTCGGAACGGGGGCCTGAAATGGCCTTGGCGTTTCGAAACGAAGGGAGTTGTTTCGATACATTTTTGCTACTGGAATTACATGTTTCGGAACTGGTCTCGGAACATACCTGCGTACCGAAACGGTCAACGCCGTTCCGACACAGCGTTTCGGTACGGTGAGTAGGCGTTTCGAAACGGGTTACCGTTGGACCCAGATTTGAATTGTTTTGATGTTTGCATGCTTTACATTCTAGTCCTAAATGTTGAGATTGCAATTGCTTGAGCTTGAGATGTCTTTTTAAGATGAAATTTTGCAGAGAAGCATGTAACATGACTAATTTCATAGTGGTAATCCTAAAATCTATGAAGTCCCTCTAATTTATAGAAATTACAGTTTGGTCCCTAATCTTGTGTGAAGTGCAATTGAGTCCCCATATGTTATCCGATCGCTGTGCCTTTCTCAATCATGATTCGCGAGTACTCACTTAGGATTAACAAGTATCTAGACAAGATTAAAAATGAAAAAATGTCGTTAATCAAGGTTGACTTTTGGGTTAACTTTGGTTTTCCCCGTGTAATCTTCGTAGTTTAGGTCAAGCGTCTAGGCCGGGCTAAGGGGGTTACAGCCTGAAACTAGGAAACCGTATCGAAACGGGACCAACCATTTCAATACGCCTGCTGCGAGCAGACTGGTTTTAGCTTGTTTATGGCACAAGGCTGCCCCAAACACCAACTAAGACCTCCCACAACCAACATGCATTAACTCTAGATACAAGGCAGCCTATAACCAGCATGCTTAGCACTCAACATACATATAAGAGTCATTCCATAAGAGAAGCATCAAACACCAAGACAAGCATACAACATGCATACACATACACTAGAGGTATTTCACCTTACTTTGATCATGATCCAACACTTAACATACATTCAAGACCATCCATTCAAAGAACATACATCCAAGGCTAACCATTTAAAAGAACTAGCATCCAGAAAATACATGCATAACAAGATTTACATGCCTTCACTATAAACATAAGCATTCAAAAGACATGGCTTACAAACTTCAACACAAAGGTATAGGCATCTCAAAGAACATGGTGTACAATTCCATCAACACAAAGCATTAGCAACATAAAGCCTACATGAAGGAGTCTAGATACACGCTCCTAAAACACGTAGCATTTCCCATTGCTAAACTACTACATTATTTAATAAACCATACTTGAGCAAACTACCAAACGCTTGGACGCCCTTTTCTTGCTCCTTGTTAACTCCAAGCTAATGATCTGCATTGTCGGAAAAAGGAGAGCGTAAGCATAATGCTTAGTGAGCGAAGCTAAAAAACATAACAACGACAATGCACGGTTCAAAGCATTCTTTAAAATAAAGGCCAACACATACAATCCATCCAACGACAAAATCCACTAACTAACATACAAGTTCAACCACAGGTCAACAATATAGATATTTATCATGGCATCACACTTCATGGTATGCATAAAGGCATAATCTTAGATTTAAAGCAAAACCATTAAGAGGGAATGATATAGTGACGCACAAACATAAACAATACATGATATGCACAAGCATAACCAAAACACACACGGTGGGACCACACATCACCTTTCGACTAGTAGTTTTTCGATGGGACCACACATCAACGTACTCTCCTACTAGTCACTACTGGTGGGACCACACATCACCGTAGTCTTATACTAGTCACTACCGGTGGGACCACACATCACCTGAGCAACGGCAACCATCACATGAGGTTCGACACCAACCATACGAGACGATATATAGATCACCCTCATGCAACATGGATACACTATACCATGCAAGACCAAAACAACTTGTAACAAAATCCACAATAATGCACAACTTACTACTTACAATCTTACCAACCGCAAGTGGTCTTACTTACCATTTTCGTGCACAACCTGCACCAACTTACATATATTTTACAAGGCATATCAACAACACCATTGATTTCATCATGCATGATCAACAACATCATAACAAACAACATGCTTCCATCCAGAGTATTGGAATTTCATGCATAACAAATTATCACCACAAGTAATGAAAAACAAACAGTAAAAAGGGGAATTTAAAGAGGCGATACACATCAACTTACTCTTGAGTTTAGATTGACCTTTCAAGCTCAATCCAAACTCTTTCAAAACCATCTTTGAACCAAAATTATCCTTAAAAAACATTTCCACTCACCATTCGTACACCAATGCAAACCACAAAGTCGTTCCAAGCTTCCAACTTCCCGGGACCGCGTCCGAACCGCCCAAGGCCAAATCCACTGTTTCTAACCAATCAAAAACAATGTATTAACCTCTTAATCAACCACAAATTTACTGTTACACATCAGCTCTCAATTCCCGAATATTTTCTCAACAATTCAAAGCCGAAATCCTCCCAAATAATCCCATTTTCGTACTGCAGAAAAACCCAGCCATCACCTCTCAATTTAAACACTTAAAACACTCCAAAACAAGTCCAAAACATCACCCTAAGGCTGTACAACCATCATCCTTTTATTTCCCCACATAAACACCTTAAAAATTCCCATTTTCACTCCTAAAAATCACCTACCCAATGTCACTATAACATCAGCCCAACAATTTTTCACAAAACCCCTCCAAAAACACAAATTTAGACACTTTTAATATACCCCTAAAAACCCATTTCGGGATTCAAGTTAAAACAATATAAAAATCAAGTATGTTGGACCTCTTAGGTTACTATTAACTTATCTATTAACAAAGAATCAAAAGCTCAAGCAATGGAAGGTAAAGTTTTCAATTTTTCTTCCAAAACCCAAAAACCCAAAACACTAAATAATGGATTTTAATGAAAACTAAAAGTATGGGGAGAAAGAGGAAGTTGGGGACAAAAAGAATTTGTTGTTACCTTTGCAAAAGCTCCAGAAATGAAGACAAGATTGGATGGAAAAGTAAAATGGGAGGAGGGGAGGAAGTCACGTTCAAATGGGAGAAATGAGGAAGAAGATGGTGAAAAGGGATTTCCTTTTTCTTTTATTTTATTTGGCTTATTTCAAAAACCCCCAATATTACAACTTTGCCATTAATGAAGAATGTTGTCAACTTTTAAGACACCAAAACCCAAAGAACTTGAGTTTAAATTAAAATCGGGTCCAACACATTAAATTTTATTTTGAAAGTGAAACTCGAAATATTATTTTATTAATTACATCCACCCGACCCCCGAACCCGAGTGTTACATAGACCCAAGTTTTTCTTTTCCTTTTTAAACTAGATCCAGTTTTGGGCACCTCTAGCTATTTTCTTAGAGTAGGTGTTAGGCACCTCTAGGGGCAACTCAAGTGGTTAGGTTTTCTATTCTAAGTTTACTAACAGTAGTCTAGACAACATATAAGTCACAAAGGTGTTTTTAAAGTTCAAAACTATAGCAAGGCTCTAAATAATTCCTAAAACATCCTAAAGATACTGTCACGACGGAGAATGTTGCGGCAGGCAAAAGTAGTTCAAAGACTTATAACAAAAAAAATTTAAACATAAAATTAACTAGAAATGAGACACACCTTAAATAAAGTTCATTAATTAAAGGATGACAAAAAACCACCAAACTCAAGGGTTGCATTGTCCTAAATGCATGAGACATAAACATAATTAAAAAATAAACATCACAAATATTAAATAATAACAAAGACGATAGAAAAAAGTAAAAGAGCCTAAGTTGAAGGGATGTCGTTGTTGTTGCTGATGTAGAGCTGTCGGTGGGTAGTTACTTTGGTGGTAGAGGCTGGCTTAGGATTGGGAGATGGTGAGGCTACCTTCTTTTTGGCCTCTCGAGGTGGCTGGACTCGGGTAGGTGAGATCTTTGAGGCCTTGTGCAGGACCTCGAGTTCGCTGTCACTGCTGCTGTTGTCGTCTGCTCTGTCGCGGCAGGGTCCCTCAACATCGATAACAAGCTTTTTCTTTATCATCGAAGGGAAATCCTTGGCTATCTCCCAGACGACGGAGGGCTCTGAGTTAGAGTCATCCTGCCAGACTAAGGTTGAGGAGAAACCTTTGAAGTATTTGGGATCAATTTCTGTCAGTGGTTCCTTTCATTTGGTTCCTTGGGGAGTGGCAGAACGCCTGTCGCTGTCTCCGGCCATCGTAGAGGGTGTAGAAGAGGCAACAGTTGGTGTGGGCGTCTTAGGGCTAGCAGCAGGTGCTTCGGCAAGTAGAAGGTTTTCTGGGAAAGAGGGAAACTGCACGTTTGGGTTATTAAGATCAACTTTAATGAAATTTACTGTGGTAGTGGTGAAGTCCCTCATAAATTTCATGAATCTCAGCTCTCTAGCCTCTATCATTTTCAACAGTTGAAGGAGTTGGTTGGAAGAGGTGTTTGCTTGTTGTGCGGGCTCTGTCTGCTCAGGCTCTGCCGCGACAAGTTCCGTGGAATCTGGTTCTGTCGTGGCAAAGGGATCAACATATGCCACTGGGGTGGCCGCCTTTAGCTCCATCCAGTTGTAGAGGTTATGTTGCATCCATCATTTGCCTTGGATCCTTACGTCTTCAGCGATATCGGGCACATTATTGGCTCGACAGAGGGTGGTGATTAAGTAGGGGAAGAAAAGGAGGCCGTTACTCTTGTTGCACACTCTTGGATGCCATCGAGTATATATTTACCAACGTTGATCTGCCTCTCGTTGATAATGGAATGCACGAGGGCAAGTCTCTGCCGGTCCACTGCTGTGTTGTGTGATGTTGGCATAAGACGCTTCTTCACAAAGTGGTTCCAAAGTTTGGCAGCCGGTGTGAGCTGCGTCCTTCGCACCGTCCATCTATGCTTGGGATCATCTTTCTAGTTGGTGCCTTCTTCCTTCAAGTCTGCCATGATGCTATCATAGTCTGCTGGCGACAGACTGCTGACAAACCTACTGTGTGCATCCTCCTTTCTACCCACATAAAGGCCATAAAGTGTGTTGATGTAGGCTGCCTCGAGGGATAGTTCCTTACCCCTAACAGTTACTGTCGTGGCATCCTTGGATGAGATGGCAACGTAAAATTCACCGACCAAGGTGACATTCATATCTTCTGGTTGGACCGAAAACATCTGCCACATTAATGCGGTGATCCTCTTAAGTTCAACGCTTCGAGCCCTAGATCTCCCGTTTTCTTCGTGTAGGTGAAACCCCGTTCCTTCTACATCTCCAGTTTTTGAAAAGAGACGTAATATCTCTTTTCTAAGTCTGTCGAGGCGAACCTGCTTGGGATTCTACTATGGCTACGTGTAGATACTACCTCAGAAGATGTGGTGGCAGTACTCCTTCTGGTTGATCGTGTAGTCATTGTATAGAAACTGTGGAAATGAGAGAAAATTCTTGAAAAGCTAAAACCTAGAAAGCAAATTAGAGAGAATGAGAATGAGGTGAAAAATGAAATGGAGGTAAGGGTTTATATAGAACGAGATTTTTCTGCCTGTTGAAGTCGTAATAGGTGGCATGAATAACGGAGCCAACTGTCACTCGGTTTCCTGACGTTCCTGTCACGCGTTTTCGTGTCTGCTACGTGTTTCCGTGTCTGTCGCGACAGCTTCGTGACATGTTGTATTTTGCGCGTCTGCCGTGACAGACTGTTACCAGCTGTCACGGCAGACGCGCAAAATACAACATGTCACGAAGCTGTCGCGACAGACACGGAAACACGTAACAGACACGTAGCAGACACGAAAACGCGTGACATACGCGTCAAGAAACCGAGTGACAGTTGGCTCCGTTATTCATGCCTTGTTCCATTGGGCTTCGTGAGTTGTTGTGAGTGTGGTTGGCTGGTTCATTCTTTCTCTTAACTCTGCTTCCTTTATTTAGTTGAAAACTAAAATAAACAAAATATTAAATTCTTATTTCCTAAAACAATAAAAATAAATTAAAATAAAATAAAATAAATAAACTAAGTTATATTAGGGATGCTTTGAGGGGCATCTCCTAATGTAACTACTTCCTGCACTCTTGGGGCTTCAGTCCCCTGATAGCGCTTTATGCTTTGTCCATTGACTTTGAATTGGTGCCCGTCCTTGATTGATCTGATTGTAATAGCGCCATGAGGAAAAACTTTGAATTGGTGCCCGTCTTGGGAAAAGCTTCAACCTAGAGTCGAATAACAACACCTTCTGCCCTGGGCTAAACTGTTGTGGCAACAGTTTTCTATCATGCCACTTCTTTTTTTTTGTCCTTGTATATCCTGGCGTTGTCATAGGCCATGGCTCGAATATCTTCAATTTCATTCAAGTCCAACAGCCTTTTCTGCCCTCCTTTGTTCCAGTCCATGTTAACTGTCTTGATAGCCAGTATGCTTTATGTTCTATCTCGAAATGTAGGTGGCATGTTTTTTCCGTAGATGAGGCGGTAAGGCGACATTCCAACTGGTGTCTTAAATGCAGTCCTGTAAGCCCATAGTGCATATTTAGGTGAAAAGACTAGTCCTTCCTGGTTGCTTTAACCATTTTTTCCAAGATGTTCTTCACTTCTCTATTTGAGATTTCAGCCTGCCCATTGGTTTGAGGGTGATATGCTGTTGTGATCCTGTGCATAATTCCATATTTCTTCAGTGCACCTACAATTACCCTGTTGTCAAAGTGCCTCCCCTCATCACTAATGATCGCCCTTGGGATGCCAAACCTTGAGAAGATATGCTTGTGGAGAAATCTATGCACGATCTTTACATCATTCTTTTGTGTGGCGATAGCCTCTACCCACTTGGACACGTAGTCTACTGCCAATAGTATGTATAAATTCTCACAAGAGGCTGGGAATGGTCCCATGAAGTCGATTCCCTAAACGTCAAAAATTTCGACTTCAAGAATGTTCTGTAGGGGCATCTTAGGCCTTCTAGAGATGTTTCCAGTCCTTTGGCATTTATCACAACTCTTGTAAAATGGTTGTGCATCTTTAAATACTATAGGACAATAGAAACCAGATTGCAGAACTTTTGCAGCAATTTTGTTTCCTCCAACGTGTCCTCTATAAGGAGCAGCATGGTAGTGGTGAAGCACTTCTTCTTGCTCTTCATGTGGTATGCATCTCCTGATGATCAGATCTGCACAATGCTTAAATAGAAGAGGTTCATCCCAATAATAATGTTTTGCATCATTTTGGAACCTCTTCCTAGCTTGGCAATTAAGTTCAGGAGCTAGTAAACCACTCAAAATGTAATTTACAATATCAGCATACCAAGGGATTTCTTGAAGCTTACCTACCGCCATGGTTGTCGCGACAGTGCTGGTGGCAGTGAATAACTGCTCGTCTGGGAAGGTCTCTTGTATGTTTGTCTTGTCTTTCTCTTGGTCCTTTCCCATCTCCAGTCCTAACAAATGATCAGCTACTTGGTTTCCTTTCCCTTCTTGTCTTTAATGTCAATATCAAATTCTTGCAGCAGCAAAATCCAACGTATCAACCTTGGTTTAGCATCTTTCTTGGTGAACATATATTTTAGTGCTGAGTGATCCGTATGGACCACCACTTTGGTTCCAAGTATGTATGGTCGAAACTTGTCAATTGCAAACACCACCGCTAGCAACTCCTTCTCTGTTGTGGTGTAGTTTATTTGGGCATCATTTAAGGTCTTGCTGACGTAGTATATAATATGGAAGAGTTTCTCCTTCCTCTACACTAGTGTTGCCCCAAGAGCATAGTCAGTGGCGCATACATGATCTCGAACGGTAAACTCCAGTCTGGGGGCTGTACTATTAGAGCTGTTACCAACTTCTCTTTCAGTGTCATGAATGCTTCAGTACATTCAGTGTTGAAGTCAAAGGCCCTATTTTGTTCCAACAAGAGACACATGGTTTAGTAATTTTAGAGAAATTGGCGATAAATCTACGATAAAACCTTTTGTGTCCTAAGAAACTTCTAATGCCCTTGACTGTTGTGGGTGGCGGCAGTTTTTCAATGACTTCTTTTTTTTTTGCTCTGTCCACTTCTATGCCGCGACATGAGACCTTGTGTCCAAGCACTATGCCATCATCCACCATAAAGTGGCATTTTCCCATTTCAATACAAAGGTTAGCTTTCTTGCATCTTTCAAACACCTTCTTCAAATTGCATATGCAATCGTTGAAACTGTCTCCAAAGACGGAAAAGTCATCCATGAATATCTCTAGGAAATCTTCCACCATATCCGAGAATATTGCCATCATACATCGCTGGAATGTTGGTGAGCATTGCATAGTCCAAATGGCATTCTTCGGAAGGCGTATGTTTCGTATGGGCATGTGAAGGTTGTTTTCTCCTGATCTTCCGGTGCAATTGCGATTTGATTATAACCTGAGTAACCATTAAGGAAACAATAGTAAGGCTTCCCTGCTAATCTATTTAACATTTGATCAATAAATTGTAAGGGGAGGTGGTGCTTACGGGTAGCTTTATTAAGCTTCCTGGAGTCCTTAAAAAACCCTCCAACCGGTCACAGTCTGGGTCGGGATTAGCTCGTTGTCCTTGTTGGTTACTAACGTTATGCCTCCCTTCTTGGGTACGCATTGCACTGGGCTCACCCACTTGCTATCCGAGATGGCGTATATAATTCCAGCATCAAGCCACTTGATGATCTCTTTTCATACCACCTCTCGCATAACTTCGTTTAGTCTTCTCTGAGCATCAATTGTCAACTTATTGAGGATTTTGTGCATACATATTGTAGGACCGATGCCTTGGATGTCAGCAATGGTCCATCCAATTGCCTTCTTATGCTGTTGTACCATCCTAATCAGCTGTTGTTCCTGTTCCTGCATCAACTTAGAAGAAATGATTACGAGCAACGTATCATTGAGACCAAGAAAAACGTATTTAAGTTTCCCTGGCAGGTATTTAAGAACTAAAACAAGTGGCTGGTCAACGGAAGGATTTTGAATCACATGTTCATTCGAGGTGTAATTCAAAGGCTCGAAGAACTTACCTGGACGTGTGCCTATCCAATTTACCTCCTCAGGACCTTAAGTGTTAGATGCATCATTGTCTGAGGAGTCGCTGTCGTGGCAGTCTTCTGATATTGGCTTGCATTTTTCCTCTGCATCAGCTTGTTTAATGGCTTGGTGAACATTGAGCTTAATCTGCTGGTCATTGACTCTCATAGTCAGTTATCCCTTCTCTACATCGATCATTGTTCTTCCTGTGGCTAGGAAGGGTCGCCCTAGGATGATCAGTGCGTTTTCATTTGCTTCACAGTCTCAAAAAAGAAAGTTAGTAGGAAATATAAACTTATCCACTCTTACCAAAATATCATCAATCTTTCCTTCCGATTATACGTAAGAGTGATCTGCCAGTTGCAGCATGACTGTTGTGGGTCTTGCTTGTCGAATACCTAGCTTCTGAAATACAGATTTGGGCATTAGATTAATACTAGCACTTAGATCACAAAGTGCCTTACCCACAAATTTATCACCAATTATGCATGGTATTATGAAGCTCTCGGGATCCTTCTTCTTTGGGGGTGGACGCTTATGAAGGATTGCCATGCATCCTTCTGTCATCATCACAGTTTCAAACTCCCCAAGTCTAGATCTCCTAGACATTTCATCCTTAAGGAACTTTGCATAACCAGGAATCTACTTAATGGCTTCTAACAGTGGAATGTTGATGTGTACTTGCTTAAAAACATCATAAATTTTCTAAAGCTGGTACTCATGTTTCTGTTTTTTCAACCGCTGCGGAAAAGGGGGTGGAGGACGACAGTCTTCGAGACGTCCTTCACATGGGAAACAGGTTTGAGGAGGCTCACAATCTACAGTTTCTTCTGCCTGCTCCTCTATTTCTTCTTCTGTCGTGGCAGGGGTGACGACAGAAGGTTGTTTCACTTCTGCCGAGGCAGTGTTCTCGGTAGGTGTTTGTGGGATCGATTCCTTATTAGATGTTTCTTTAATTATCGGCCCTTGTAACTGTTTCACACTTGTCGTTGTAATAGCCTTGCACTACTCATGTGTGGGTGTTCTAGTGACCTCAGTATCACTAGGGAATCCTCTATTCTCTCTTGAGTTGATGAACCGTGAAACCTGACCCATGTATGTTTATAGGGATTTTAGGGTAGCCTCATGGTTTGTCATTCTCATCTCTGTCTTATCCATGAAGGATTCAGTCTTCTTGACAAAGTGATCCATGTTTGTCGTATATGCTCCTGTTTGAGACATGAAGGTTGCTAGGGACTGTTCCAGTAATCTCGTTGTAGCTGCCGGTTTCTGCTGTGGTTGCTCTCGTGACAGGATTCTGGGACCCCCTTGGTTTTGGTTATTCTGGACTGGAGGGTTCAATGCATTATTTGGGTTACTCCAGAAAATTTTGGGGTCCTTTCTCAGTTTGGGTTGTAGTTGTTGGAATCATAGCTTCTGTTCTTGTTATAATTTCCAACATACATCCTTTCTTCCAGCTGTAAGGGACACTCATCTATATTGTAGTTTCCACTGCAAGTTTCACACACTTTTTCGGTAGAAAATACAGCCTTAGATTCCTTCGGCTGCAGGTTTTCAACTATTTTGGTGAGGTATGCAATTTGAGTTTTCACCGAGTTGTCTGCTTTGTATTCCTTGACAGATAATCCTCGTCTACCTCCTCTTCGAGTTGTGGGGAACTGCTCATCATTTTTAGCTAACTTTTTCAACGCCAACATTGCATCCTCTGGTTCCTTGTCCAAGAACAAGCCATTTGATGTTGAATCTATCCTCATCCGAGTGTGTGCATCGGCAACAATATAGAATTTGACAACCTAATTCCACACAGGGAATCCATGCATGGGGCAGTTTGGTAAGAGAGTTGTAAATCGGTCCCATGCCTCGTGCATTTGTTCGTCATCCTCATGTTGAAAAGTAGCAATCTCGTTATGTAATCTTTTAGATAAGATGGAAGGATTAAAACGAGAGAGAAAATCACGACAAAGGCCCGCCCAAATTCTTATTTAACCGGGCGTCAACTTGTTCCACCAGGTTTTTGCTCTATCCCTCAATGAATGAGGAAATAGTAGGAGTCTCAGTACTTGCGGGCTTATTCCTGGCTGTCTGAATGATCAACAGTTCTCCTGGAAGGTTTTCAGATGTTCACGCGCGTCCTCTGTAGCAGAACCACCAAATTGTCCGGCGGAGTTTATCATGCTGAGCATCACAAGTTTTAATTCAAAATGTTCAGTTCCACATCTGGCATCGTAGTTTCCAGTTCAACATGGTCGTTATCCATGTACTCTCGGCAAGTTTGTCGTGCTGCTGGGGCAGCATGGGCGACCGATTATTTTGGGCATCATTAGGAGGTTCAACATCACCCCTATGGTTGTTGTTGATGTTGAAATTATCCGTCTCATTGCCTTGTCTTCCGTTCACCATTGCTACCAGTCTTTCCTCAAGATAGTTGTTTCTTTCTATCAAGGGGCTTGGTTCCTGAGATGATATGTTCGATCGATTTCTGGATCTAATTCATACTCATGTTCTTTACCTCGTCTCGATCTACGCATAAGTAAAAGAAGAACCTTGTGAAAAGCAAAGGGAAAATAAATCAACTTAAAATAGAAAACAAAAATTAAAGGGTGCAGTAATTAAAGGTAAAGGTATGTTGCCAGTCCCCAGCAACGTCGCCAAAAACTTGTTGCGTGTATAATTGTCTATCGCAAATAGGTGCAAGTGTACACGTCGCAAGTAATAAAGTGATACTAAGTATCGAATATCGTCTCCACAGGGACTGTAAATACTTTTATCCTTGAATCTCTGCACAAGAACATAAATAAGTTTAATAAATTGTTTGGAGTAATCTTGAGAATAAACTAAGATAAAAAAGGGAAATAGTTTGATAAAATAGGCTAGAATTGATTTGCTCGGTAGTGCAGATATTGCACTGCTCAAGGGCTTTTCTGTTGCGGCTATCGTCGGGCCTGTCGCGGCAGAGGTCTATTGTTGTCGCAGCAGCAATCAACAACTATGTACTTCAATTTCAGCAAGAATCCTTGTTGTGACTTGTTCTATCCCTAGGCCAAAGTTCTGTCGATGAACATGTCTTTGATGATACCTCCCGGCGTGAATCGAAGGATGAACACCGATTTTTGTGAATTCTTCTTTAGCTACTTAACCATGAACCTATCCCTAGGCCAAGATGGTTTAACCATAAACTGGAAAACTCGTACTTACTCCTTTCGTATACTTAACTCTCCCAATGTCATGTAAATGGATAACCTCACAATGCTCTCCCGAAACTCTTATGAGATGTTGAAATCAGAGTAAACAAACTTGAAGCTTTTATTGAATTGAACATAAAAATCCTAAAAATAGTACAATCCTTACAACTACTTTACAAGATCAACCCATAGCCCTAAGGGGAGTTTAGAACATGGTGAAGAGAGAGAAACGACTAGGGTTTTGGGGGAAGACGACTAGGAGCTAGATGTCCTTTGCCTTGTCGAATTACAAGCTTCTATATATGCCTTGGTCTTGAGTTTTCATAATGGCCCAGAATACAAGTTTGAATTAAAGTACAACTCTATTGAAGTCTAAATCTCTGAGTAGATGTCTTTTAATTCGCCCTATCTTCTTGCTTTGACTTTTTCCTGAAATTTAGGACCAAGCCTTCAATGTGCTTCTGGTCTTCGACAGTTATGCAAGTGGTCCACGAAAACCAGGCTTTAAATTCTCTGTCGATAGAACTCCATTTTGCATTTTCCCTCACCACGGTCTTCATTGTTGTCTCTTCTGCAACGGCAACGTTCACGACAGCATTGTTACGGACAATCTCCTTCACTTCTTCACTCCAGCTCTGCGACTAACTTCTGCTCCTTTGATGGCCTGGATGTTGCCACAGCAGGCAGCTGCAAAAATAACCCAAACTCAGCAGTGTCTGTACAATATTTTCCATTTGTGATGTTTATGTAAAATCTATCCTAACATGCTTGAGTGCATCAATAACATGGGAAAATGAAGGCTAAAATATAGAACATTTATGCACTCAACACTCATTAAGCTCAGTCCAACCGATAGGTGTTCGACACTTACGCCCATACAGAGCCTCAAACGGTGCCATCTTGATGTTGGCCTAATAACTGTTATTGTATGAAAACTCTGCAAGCGGTAAGAAATCCTCCTAACTGCCTTTGTAATCAAGAACACAACCTCTTAACATATCCTCAAGAATCTGAATCACGCACTCGGACTGACCATCAGTCTGCGGATGATAAGATGTACTCAAGTTCAACCGAGTATCAAGAGCAGTATGAATAGAATTCCAAAATTTCACTAAAAACCTCGGATCTATGTCAGAAATAATAGACAACGGTACCCCGTGAAGTCTAACAATCTCAAAAATATAACGCCGAGCCAACCCGCTCAACGAATAATTAACTCGAACAAGAATGAAGTGCGCAGACTTAGTCAGACAGTCAACAATAACCCAGCTGGAGTCCTTCTTTGACGAAATCAAAGGAAGTCGACTAACAAAGTCCATAGTTGCACGCTCCCAATTCCACTAAGGAATCTCAATATGCTGAAGTAACCCATATGGACGTTGATGCTCTACTTTGACTTTCTAACAAGTCAAACACTTCGACAAATCCGATGACATATCGCTTGAGACCTTTCCACCAGTACCTCTCACGAAGATTCTTATACATCTTGTCCCCACCAGGATGCATATAATAAGGACTTTAATGGGCCTCACGGAGAATAACCTGTTTCAACCCATATTTCCTTGGAATGCAATACCGACATTGGAAACACAGAACACCATCCTGATCAAAAGAAAAATCCTGATATGTATCATCTTCAACCTCTCTCATACGGTGCATCAAAAACGGATCACTAGGCTATTTGACTCGAATATCTGAAATTAGTGTAGGAATAACCCAAATTTCTGCCAAAAGACTGCCATCATCAAACAAACTCATCTGGGAAAACAAAGCTCTCAAATCTACAATGGCGTTACGACTCAAGGCGTCTACAACAACATTAGGTTTCCCTGGATGATACTTAATATCACAGTAATAATTGTAGGCTGTGAAAGAGTCCTACTTTAACTGCAAGTGTACACCGATGCCTATTTATAATATAAAAGATATCGTCTCCACAGAGATTGGGAAATTCTTCAGATTTTATCTTCCTGCTCAAGTAAAAGTAAAAACACAAGTGATTGGGATTTGATTTGATTAAATATAAGAGCAAGTATATTAAAAGATTGAGAATTCAGTTTGAGAGGATGGGCTGGTATTTAAATGTGTCGTAGTGTGGATATTGAATGTTTTATCTCGGTTAAAGTGCTGCAAAATCGACTCAACCGTCTTGGCAGTTGTCAAAAAGATTCCTCGGCAGATGACCCACCGCGGTAGAGGGTGATGCGTTGCCCGGGCGGCTGAATGATTCTTCAAATTTTGGAAAGGCTTCTTTTAGTGACTCCTCATTATCCCTAAGTCGAAGTGTTATTGGCGAAAACGCCTTGATAATACCTCCCGACGTGAATCTAAGGATGAACACCAACCAAATTTTAAGCCTTCTTTTGCCGCTGAATGTAGAGCGTTTTAGTGTTCTCTAAATATGAGCACAAGTGCACACTCCTGTCAAGTAATAGTATAAAAGATATCGTCTCCCACAGGGATTGGACAACTTGACTCAAATCGTAAACTCCTGCAAAAGGGAAAATTAAATGCACAAATAAGTTGAATTGTTTGAGAAGAAAAGAAAATAAAACACAAGTAAATAAAGAGAAGAGGTCATATTTAAGGAATGGGTCGGGTTATGCTACTGTTTAGTGTGAAATTGCGTTGAATAGGACAAGTCGCTTTGTAACCCCCTTAACCCGGCCTAGACGGTTGACCCGAATTAAGAAAGTCACACGGGGAAAACCAAAGTCAACCCGAAAGTCAACCTTGATTAACGACCCTTTTTTTTCTTTTTTAAAACTTGTCTAGATGCATATTAAGCCTAATTGTGATCACACAAACATCATACCAAAAGATCACAAACATCAGAGATCGAACAGGAACTCAATTGAACAATTTACAACTTTAGGGACCAAATTGTAAATTCTGATAATTATAAGGACTTAATCCAAATTGAAGTTACCAACTTGAAATTAATCATGTTTCATGCTTCACTGCAAAATTTCAGCTCAAAAGGACTTCCCAAACTCATACAATTGAACAAACAAGTTTCAGGACCAAAACGCAAACAATTCAAAACACATAACTGCCACTGTCAGCCCCCAACGGTCGACCGTTCCGAAACGGGAGACAGCCCGTTTCGAAACGCGGGGCCGTTCCGAAACAGGCATAGCCCGTTTCGAAACGGGGGTCTGGCAGAAGCCTTTCCGTTTCGGAACGGCCCCTCCCGTTTCGGACGCCTGAGCACGATTAAGGCACCCGTTCCGAAACGGTAGGTGCTGTTCCGAAACACCCTGCCCAGATTGCTCCAAAACTCCACTTTAAACATGCAATTACACAACCAATCATGCTCCGAATGTCACCAAACTTTACCAGCATGCAATTCAACATATATATAACATATTAGCATCATCAATTCAACCAAACATCATCATATGCAAAAAGCCCCAATTCTATAGGCATGCTTCCTACACAAGCTAGATATTCAAGCACCAAACTTACAAAACAAGCATATAAAGATCCAATCCAAAGACCAACAATCTTAACATCAAGAAACATACTTAGGGAGTACAAAACACCTCCCAAAACATACACATGGTTTCCCCATTGCCAAATCACCCAAAAGCTAAAATGTTTAACAAAAACCTTCCATACATTGAGCTTTACTTGCACTTGAATTCTTGCCCTTCTTGCTGCCCTCAAAAGGTCTCTAATGCTCTGCATTATTGAATTAAGGAAAACGAAGAGAGCGTAAGCAAAAGCTTAGTGAGGAATGCTCATTTAAACCATTCAATAATGCATTTATAAAACACTTTATAAATCATGCTTCAAACCATCATTTACACATGCTCAAAAGCATACTTAAACATGCATCTCATGCATCAAATCATAACATGTCATATTGGCCACAAGTGATAAATTCCATTTCTTTAAAAACAAGTTCATCAACTTTCACCCCAAGGACTTTTAAACACCTTGGCCCCAAGGACTTTTAAACACCTTGGCCTATGGACTTTTAAACACCATAGAATGTATCACATCAAGGACTTTTAAACACCTTGATCCCAAGGACTTTTAAACACCTTGGCCATGGACTTTTAAACACCATGAAATGTATCACATCAAGGACTTTTAAACACCTTGATCCCAAGGACTTTTAAACACCTTGGCCTATGGACTTTTAAACACCATAGAAAAGGATCACCTAAGGACTTTTAACCACCTTAGTGTCCACAACATGAACCATCCAAGGACTTTTAACCACCTTGATATTCATAAGTAACAAGGCTCACTCAAGGACTTTTAACCACCTTAGTGACCTTAACATTTCAAAACCTCACTTGCCAATATACATCATTTTCATCACTTACATCACTGTTTTAAAGCATAAAACCAAGCCATATTCATCATGCATTTAAAAGCATTAAACCACATCATTTCAATGTACAAAAGCAAGGAACTCCTACCTAGAGTTACCTTCAACATATGGCTTACATCATCAGCAAAAACCATGCTAAAACATGCTTCCAAAACAATATGTAAAACATGCAAATTATCATTTTGCAACACAACAAAATCATGGCCACCACTAGAGAGAAATTCCGAAAACTTACGCTCGAGCTTAGCAAAGTTGTTTAGACTTAAACTAAGCTCCCAAGACATTGGTTTCAAAGCCGAAAACCCAATTTCACTCACCGATTCCACTACGCCTCTTGCAGAAGCACGAAATCAAGCTTCCGGATCAACAACTCTTGGATCCAAAGATGCCTCCCCTGATTAAACACATTAAAGCAGAGGTTTAATGCATCATCAAGCATCAAAAGCTTCAATGAAAGCACTCAAACTCGCTGCTCTCATTCCCACTCCAATTTCGGCCACCAAACACAACCGAAATTGCACCAAAACCACTTCTCAACAAAGCCCAGCCATAAACCAGCAAAACCTAACATCCATCAACACCATAAAACATCTAAAAACAACCTACAAACATCCTTATACCTCCAGCAACAACAGATCCACAAGATCACCACAAAAACATCCAAGAAACATAAGCTAAACTTAGGAAACTCAACCTATCCGGGATTGCATTAATCAAAACTCATTTCCTTATCAATTTAGAGTTCATTTAACATCAAAAACATATCTCAAATCACAGATCAATCAGATCTAACGAAAAATCATGAAAACCATCAAATCTTGCATTATAAGCCAAGATACAATTCCAAACTCAAAAGCCTTTAATTAAACATCAATTAAGAGTTGATAACTTGGGAATTTCAGTAAAGAACTGATAGTTTAGAGGAGAAGGACGTTCTTACCTCCAAACTTGTATTTCTCCACTTTTTGGAATGAAAATCCTTATTGAAACACTTAGCAATTGAAGAGGTTTGAAGATACAATGATTTGGAATCAAATGAGAGTTTAATGGAGGGATTTAGGTGAAGAAATCAGATCCAATTCTCTGGAAAAGTAGTGTTTGGTTTGAGAGAAAATGAGGGAAAGAAAGTTTAGCAAAGTTGGTTACAAAATTTAAAAATAGCCAAAATGGCTTCCCTCCAATTTTAATAACCTTTAAAATCAGATTTTAGACTTAAAATATCTTAGAAAAATCTGGAGAAATCATCTTTGGATTAATAGCTCCTTAAGGATTCAAAGTTTCAACTCTTTATAAAACAGTCACCAAACTTTCAAAATTTACATTTTGGTCACTAGCCAAAATGTCATACTTCCAAAACCCATTTTTCAAAATTGATTTCACAGTTCACTTAATTATATTAAAAGATGATTTTAGAACATTTTTCCATATTTTTAATGCAACCCGAACTAGGCTTTCCTAATTTCACCTCTTTAGATTCGAACAGGACTTTGACCAAACCGGTCAACGCCCAGAACTTCTAAGCCCAAAACCGGGGCGTTACAACTCTCCCCCCCTTAAGAAATTTCATCCTCGAAATTTACCTGAAGGAAAGAGATAAGGAAACTGCTTCAGCATGTCTTCCTTCCGCTCCCACGTGGCTTCCTCAACACCGCGATGCTTCCACAGCACCTTCACCAACTCAATGGTCTTGCCACGAAGAACCTTGCTATCCGAATCCAGAACCTTCACCGGTTCCTCATCAAAGGTCAAATCCGGATTCAAAACCACTTCCTCCACAGGCATCACATGCGAAGGATCAGATCTATACTTCCGGAGCATAGAAACATGAAACACATCATGAATCTTCTCCAACTCCTGAGGTAACCTCAACCGATACGCAACAGGACCCACACGCTCAACCACCTCATATGGTCCAATGTATCTAGGGCTCAACTTACCCTTCCGACCAAACCGCATCACCTTCTTCCAAGGCGAAACCTTCAAGAACACACGGTCACCCACTGCATACTCTATCTCCTTACGCTTCAAATCCGCGTAAGACTTCTGCCGATCAGAAGCAGCCTTTAACCGTTCACAAATGAGCTTTACCTTCTCTGTGGTCCCTTTCAACAAAGCCGGCATCGAAACCAACTTTTGACCAGTTTCAGCCCAACAAAGAGGAGTCCTACACTTCCTCCCGTACAAAGCCTCATAAGGTGCCATCTGTATGCTCGCCTGATAACTGTTGTTATAAGCAAACTCAACCACAGGAAGATGCTTCTCCCAAGAACCTTGGAACTCAATCACGCAGCACCTCAACATATCCTCCAAAATCTGGATAACTCGCTCAGACTGACCATCCGACTGAGGATGATAGGATGTACTGAAATGCAACCTTGTACCCAGAGCTTGATGCAAACACTGCCAGAACCGCGATGTGAACCTCGGATCCCTATCCGACACAATCGACTTAGGCACACCATGCAGCCGCACAATCTCAGCAATGTACAGCTCTGCCAGCTTATCCAACGAGAACGTAGTATGCACAGGCAAGAAATGCGCACACTTCGTCAGGCGATCCACAATCACCCAGACCGAATTCTTTTTCGATGGAGACAAAGGTAAACCAGATACAAAATCCATGGTAACCCTCTCCCACTTCCATTCAGGGATTTTCAACGGTTGCAACAAACCTGAAGGAAACTGATGCTCAGCCTTAACTCGCTGACACACCAAACACTTGCTCACGAACTCCGCAACGTCCTTCTTCAAACCCACCCAATAGTACTCATCACGAAGATCACGATACATCTTAGTACTACCAGGGTGCATAGCAAAAGGACTACTATGACCTTCAGCCAGAATAGCACGCCTCAACTCAGCATCATTGGGCACTACTATCCGACTCCCAAAACACAGCACACCATCATCATTGAAACAGAAATCCGAAGGTCTACCCTCCGCGATATCCTGAACATGATACACCAAGGAATCATCCAACAACTGCTTATCCTTGATCAACTGAACCATAGACGGCTTCACATGCAACTCAGCCACAAGACCACCATCACGCGATATGCTCAAGCTAGCAAACATGGCTCTCAACTCAACAGCTACCTTCCTACTCAAGGCATCAGCAACAACATTAGCTTTTCCAGGATGATACTCAATCGTCAGATCATAATCCTTGAGCAACTCCAAACAACGCCGCTGCCTAAGATTCAACTCCTTCTGAGACATCAGATACCTCAAACTCTTGTGATCTGTGTACACAGTACACTTCTCACCATACAGATAATGCCTCCAGATCTTCAGAGCAAAAACCACTGCAGCCAGCTCAATATCGTGCGTAGGGTAATTGCGCTCATGCACTTTCAACTGCCGCGATGCATAAGCCACCACCTTACCCTCCTGCATTAGCACACACCCCAAACCAACATAGGATGCATCACTGTAAACCACAAACTCTTTCCCTGATTCAGGCTGAATCAAGATAGGAGCTTGCGTCAAAGCCGCCTTCAGCTTCTCAAAAGCCTGCTGTCTCGCTTCTGTCCACTCATACTTAACATCCTTCTGCAACAGCTTTGTCAAAGGAGCAGCAATCTTGGAAAACCCATCCACAAACCTTCGGTAGTATCCCGCCAAACCAAGGAAACTACGGACCTCATGAACAGACTTAGGAACCTTCCAGCTCATCACCGCCTCAATCTTCTGAGGATCAACACGAATCCCCTCAGCTGAGACCACATGCCCAAGAAAAACCACCTCTCTTAACCAGAACTCACACTTGCTCAGCTTAGCATAAAGCTGATTCTCCAACAAAGCTTGCAAAACAATCCTCAAATGCTCTTCATGCTCCTCCTCAGTACGCGAGTACACGAGGATATCATCTATGAACACCACAACAAACTTGTCAAGGTATTCATGAAACACACGATTCATCATGTCCATGAAAGCAACAGGAGCATTTGTCAACCCAAACGGCATCACAAGGAACTCATAATGCCCATACCTTGTCCTGAAAGCTGTCTTAGGCACATCCGCATCCTTCACCTTCAACTGATAATACCCTGACCTCAAGTCAATCTTAGAGAACACAGCAGCTCCCCGAAATTGATCAAAGAGATCATCAATCCTCGGCAAAGGATACCGATTCTTGATAGTCAACTTGTTCAGCTGACGGTAATCAATGCACATTCTCATAGTGCCATCCTTCTTCTTCACAAACAAGACCGGTGCTCCCCAAGGTGACACACTCGGCCGGATGAAACCACGATCAAGCAACTCTTGCAACTGCGTCTTCAGCTCCTTCAGCTCCTTAGGTGCCATTCTATAGGGAGTAATGGACACAGGAGTTGTATTCTCATACAGCTCAATTCCAAACTCCACCTCGCGGTTAGGAGGTAAACCAGGCAACTCCTCAGGAAAAACACCATGAAACTCCTTTACAACCCTGATATCTTGCACCCTCAACTCCTTAGAGCTAGGATTCATCACAAAAGCTAGATAGGCTTCGCAACCTTGCCTCAGCATCCTGCTCGCCTCCAAAGAAGATACCACATTGGCAAGAAACTTCACATTCTCACCAACCACCACAACTTCATAATCATCCGCAAGTTTAAGCGAAACACGCTTATTCTCACAATCCACAACAGCACGATGCTCAGCAAGCCAATCCATACCAAGGATCACATCAAAACCATAGAAGGGCAACTCCATAAGATCAACATGAAAAACATGCTCTTGAACAACCAAAGGGCACCTTCTATACAACTTTCGAGTCACAATAGTCTCACCAAAAGAACTAGTGACCCGAACACCAACATCCAAAGACTCAACAGGCAAACCAAGCAATTCAGCATGCTCACGAAGTGTAACGCCCCGGTTTTGGGCTTAGAAGTTTTGGGCGTTGACCGGTTTGGTCAAAGTCCTGTTCGAATCTAAAGAGGTTAAATTAGGAAAGCCTAGTTCGGGTTGCATTAAAAATATGGAAAAATGTTCTAAAATCATCTTTTAATATAATTAGATGAACTGTGAAAACAATTTTGGAAAATGAGGTTTGGAAGGTTGACATTTTGGCTAGTGACCAAAATGTAATTTTCGCAAATTTGGTGGCTGTTTTAAAAAGGATTGAAACTTTGAATCTTTAAGGAGCTATTTGCCCAAAAGTGAATTCTCCAGATTTTTCTAAGATATTTTAATCCTAAATTCTGATTTTAAAGGTTTCATAAAAGGAGGGAAACTCATTTTTACTATTTTCTTTCCTAACTTCCTATTTTCTTCTCTCATTTTCTCTCCAACCAAACATTTCTTTTTCCAGAGATTTTGATCTGATTTCTTCATCTAAAATCATCCTTTCAATTCACAATTGATAGCAAATCATTGTGTCATCAAAACCTACTCAATTGCTACAAGTTTCAACAAGGTTTTCATTCCAAAAAGTGGAGAATCACAAGTTTGGAGGTATGAACGATTTCTCCTTTGAACTTTAAGTTCTTTAATGAAATTCCTAAAGTTTTCAATCCTAAATTTATGTTTAATTAAAGGTTTTCAAGTAGATTTGTGGATCTTGGCTAATTATGCAAGATTTTGATGTTTTCACTTGATTTTCGTTAGATCTGAGTAATCTGGGTTTTAAGAGGTGTTTTTGATGTTAAATGAACTCTAAATTGATAAGGAAATGAGTTTTGATCAATGCAATCCCGGATAGGTTGAGTTTCCTAAGTTTAGCTTGTGTTTTAAGGTGGTTTTTGAGGTGATCTTGGTGATCTGATGTTGCTGGAGGTATAAGGATGGTTGTAGGTTGTTTTTAGATGTTAAATGGTGATGATGGATGTTAGGTTTTGCTGGGTTGTGGCTGGGCTTTGTTTAGAAGTGGTTTTGATGCATTTTCGGTTGTGTTTGGTGGCCGAAAATGGAGGTTGGATGAGAGCAGCGAGTTTAGGTGCTTTCATTGAAGTAATTGATGCATGGTGATGCATTAATTTACTGCTTTGATGTGTTGAAACAGGGGAGGCATCTTTGGATCCAAGTTTGGTTGATCCGGAAGCTTGATTTCGTGCTTCGGCAAGTGGCGAAGTGGAAATCGGTGAGTGCAATTGTGGAAATTGGATTTTCAGCTTTTTAAACCAAGGTTTGAAGGTTGTGGGAGCTTAGTTTAAGTCTAAACAACTTTGCTAAGCTCAAGTGTAAGTTTTCGGATTTTCTCTCTAGTGGTGGCCATGATTTTGATGTGATGCAAAATGATGATTTGCATGTTTTAATTACTGTTTTGAAAGCATGTTTTAGCATGGTTTTTGCTGATGATGTAAGCCATATGTTGAAGGTAACTCTAGGTAGGAGTTCCTTGATTTTGTACATTGAAATGATGTGGTTTGATGCTTTGAAATGCATGATGAAATGGCTTGATTTAATGCTTTAAAACAGTGGATTAAATGATGAAAATGATGTATATTGGCAAGTGATGTTTTTAAAATGTTAAGGTCACTAAGGTGGTTAAAAGTCCTTGAGTGAGCCTTGTTACTTATGAACATCAAGGTGGTTAAAAGTCCTTGGATGGTTCATGTTGCGGACACTAAGGTGTTTAAAAGTCCTTAGGTGATCCTTTCTATGGTGTTTAAAAGTCCATAGGCCAAGGTGTTTAAAAGTCCTTGGGATCAAGGTGTTTAAAAGTCCTTGATGAGATTCAATTCATGGTGTTTAAAAGTCCATGGCCAAGGTGTTTAAAAGTCCTTGGGATCAAGGTGTTTAAAAGTCCTTGATGAGATACTTTCTATGGTGTTTAAAAGTCCATAGGCCAAGGTGTTTAAAAGTCCTTGGGGCCAAGGTGTTTAAAAGTCCTTGGGAAGTTGTTGAACTTGTTTTATGAAATGGAATTTGTCACTTGAGCCAATATGACATGTTAAGTATGTAAGAAGCATGAGATGCTTGTTTTGATATATGATATGAAGCATGAGATTGCTTGTTTTAAAGTGTGCTTTGAGCATGTGCAAAGGTTGACTTTAAGCATGATTTATAAATGGTTTTAATTGCATTATTGAATTGTTTTTAATGAGCATGCCTCACTAAGCTTTTGCTTACGCTCTCTACGTTTTCTTAAATCAATAATGCAGATCATTAGAGTACCTTAAGGGCAGCAAGAAAGGGCAATCAATCAAGTTCAAGTGAAGCTCAAAGTATGAAGGTTTTATAAGTGCAATTTAGCTTTTGTATGTTTTGGCAATGGGGGACCAATGTGTATGTTTTGGGAGGTGTTTGAGGCTCCCTAAGTATGTTGAATGTTGATGTGTTTGCTGGTTTTTGCATTGGAACCATATATGCTTGTTTTGGAAGTTTGGTGTTGAATAGCTAGCTTGTTAGGAAGCATGCCATTAGAATTTGGGGCTTTTCATATGTGTTGGTTATATGTTGAATTGGTGCTGCATTTATGGTCCTTGCATGTTGGTAGACTTTGTGGTATGATTTGGTGTTGTTTAATTGAAGTTTGAAGCATGATTGTTGCTGTTTTAAGTCGATTTCTGGCAGGAGTATCGATACTCGAGCTTGCGTATCGATACGCAAGAGCCAAATCTGCAGATTTCTGGCCATGCGTATCGATACGGGTTGGGTATCGATACTCGTCCAAGTTTCTGTTTTCCCCGTGTATCGATACGACTCCAGGCGTATCGATACACGACCGTTAATCTGGTTAAAAGAATCTTTAAATGTTTTGTTTGGTTTACGTTTTGGTCCTGAATCTTGTTTGTTCAATTGTATGAGTTTGGGAAGTCCTTTTGAGCTGAAATTTCACAGAGAAGCATGAAACCTATTTAATTTCAAGATGGTAACTTCAAATTTGGTTAAGTCCTTATATTTATCAGAAATTACAATTTGGTCCCTAAAGTTGTAATTTGTTCAATTGGGTCCCTGTTTGACCTCTGATGTTTGTGATCTTTGAGTATGTTGTTTGTATGATCACACATAGGTGTAATGTGCATCTAGATAAGATTAAAAAGAAAAAAAAAAGGGTCGTTAATCAAGGTTGACTTTCGGGTTGACTTTGGTTTTCCCCGTGTGACTTTCTTAATTCGGGTCAATCGTCTAGGCCGGGTTAAGGGGGTTACATTTGGTGGTATCAGAGCTGAGTTCTCGAGTAATTGGGAATGTATGTATGCATGATTGAAGCATGTTGCTTTGTATGCTTGTTGTTTGAAAGCATGTTCGGTGGCTTGAGATGTTGATGCAACTGAGTTGTATGTTGTGATGTTGCATGCTGAGGGTACCCATTGCCAAACAAAAGCTAATGAAATGAAATTGATTTTGATTGAAATGGAGCTTGAATACTTGGATTGCTTACCTTGCTGGGCCTGACTTGTTTTATTTTGCATTGTTGTTGCATGGTAAAAGTATGGCACCACGTAGAGAGTTAAGAGGTAATGCGAGAGCTGCGGCTCCTAACGAGAATGAGAATGAAGAGCACACTGGTAGTGCTGTGTTACCCCCTCCTCCGCCTGGTGGTGGTGGTGGAGGTGCGAGAGCTGAAGCTGCAGTTGATGCTGGTGCTGGAGCTGCAGGACCAGAGGTTGGTCAGGGGCAAGCGATGCCTGATATGTCTGCTTTGGTACAAGCTATTGCGGGTGCTTTTCGAGCAGCAGTAGCTGGAGCTCAGGGAGCTGGGCATCAAGGGGATGCTGGAGTCAGATTGCCTTTGGAGCGTCTGCGCAGTCTTGGAGGGACTGAGTTTAGAGGTTTATCAGCTGAGAGTTCTGAGGCTTGGCTTGAGAGTACCAAGCGTATCTTGGGTCAGATGAGTTGCACAGATGTGCAAAAGCAGGGCTGTGTTGTGTCCTTGCTGCAGGACGATGCTTATACGTGGTGGACGACTACCATTTCGGGGATGGCTGAAGCTGATGTTACCTGGACATTCTTTCAGAATGTGTTTAAGAGAAGATATCTGGGAGTGAGATATCTGGATGAGAAAAAGCGGGAATTCATGTCTCTTACTCAAGGGAGCATGAGTGTAGCTGAGTACGAGGTACAGTTTGTACGGCTCAGTCAGTATGCACCGGAGCTGATACCCGATGAGCGGGCGAGGTGTGAGAGGTTTCGTTACGGTCTTGTGACGGATGTAAAGACATACATGTTGGCTGCTGAGTATGAGGATTTTGATGTGTTGGTGAGTCGATCCAAGGACATTGAGATGAACCTGAGTTTGTCTGCTAGAGGTGCTGGAGCAAGTGCTGGAAAGAGACCAGCTGAGTATAGTTCCGGAGGTGGACGGAACAAGAGGGGACGCGATCAGAAGTATCAGTCCTCAGCCAAGAGAGGTGGCGGTGCACCTGCTAGAGGAGGTTATGCTAGAGCTGATCCTAGTGCTTGTTGGATCTGTGGTTCACGTGGTCACTTGAAGCGTGACTGTCCTCGTGCTGAGAGAGTAGCACAAGCTCCTGCTGTGGCAGCTGGTAATGCTGGTGGAAATGGATGCTGGAATTGTGGTTCTGCAGACCACATAAGGCGAGATTGTCCGAGGTTGGCTGGTGGCCAAGAGCGTGCTCCTGTTGTTGCAGCAGCGCAGAGAGGTCGTGGGCGCGGCCGTGGTAATTTCCAGAGGAGAGAGGAAGGTGGCCGAGGGGTAGCTCATGTTGTAGCTATTCAGCCTGAAGGTGGAGGCCAAGCGAGGGTGTATGCTCAGAGAGAGGGCAGGAATGATGCAGATGTGATTGCAGGTACCTTTACTTTGCAGTCCTTGTCATTGCTTTCTTTGATTGATTCTGGATCTACGCATTCATATATTCTTCGTGAGCATGCTGAATTGCTTGGTTTGCCTGTTGAGTCTTTGGATGTTGGTGTTCGGGTCACTAGTTCTTTTGGTGAGACTATTGTGACTCGAAAGTTGTTTAGAAGGTGCCCTTTGGTTGTTCAAGAACATGTCTTTCATGTTGATCTTATGGAGTTGCCCTTCTATGGTTTTGATGTGATCCTTGGTATGGATTGGCTTGCTGAGCATCGTGCTGTTGTGGATTGTGAGAATAAGCGTGTTTCGCTTAAGCTTGCGGATGATTATGAAGTTGTGGTGGTTGGTGAGAATGTGAAGTTTCTTGCCAATGTTGTGTCTTCTTTGGAGGCGAGTAGGATGCTGAGGCAGGGTTGCGAAGCTTATCTAGCTTTTGTGATGAATCCTAGCTCAAAGGAGTTGAGGGTGCAAGATATCAGGGTTGTAAAGGAGTTTCCTGGTGTTTTTCCTGAGGAGTTGCCTGGTTTACCTCCTAACCGCGAGGTGGAGTTTGGAATTGAGCTGTATGAGAATACAACTCCTGTGTCCATTACTCCATATAGAATGGCACCTAAGGAGCTGAAGGAGCTGAAGACGCAGTTGCAAGAGCTGCTTGATCGTGGTTTTATCCGGCCGAGTGTATCGCCTTGGGGTGCTCCTGTCTTGTTTGTGAAGAAGAAGGATGGCACTATGAGAATGTGCATTGATTACCGTCAGCTGAACAAGTTGACTATCAAGAATCGGTATCCTTTGCCGAGGATTGATGATCTCTTTGATCAATTTCGGGGAGCAGCTGTGTTCTCTAAGATTGACTTGAGGTCAGGGTATTATCAGTTGAAGGTGAAAGATGTGGATGTGCCTAAGACAGCTTTCAGGACAAGGTATGGGCATTATGAGTTCCTTGTGATGCCGTTTGGGTTGACAAATGCTCCTGCTGCTTTCATGGACATGATGAATCGTGTTTTTCATGAATACCTGGACAAGTTCGTTGTGGTGTTCATTATTGATATCCTCGTGTACTCGCGTACTGAGGAGGAACATGAAGAGCATCTGAGGATTGTTTTGCAAGCTTTGTTGGAAAATCAGCTTTATGCTAAGTTGAGTAAGTGTGAGTTCTGGCTTAGGGAGGTGGTGTTTCTTGGGCATGTTGTCTCAGCTGAGGGGATTCGTGTTGATCCTCAGAAGATTGAGGCGGTGATGAGCTGGAAGGTTCCTAAGTCTGTTCATGAGGTCCGTAGTTTCCTTGGTTTGGCGGGATACTACCGGAGGTTTGTGGATGGTTTTTCCAAGATTGCTGCTCCTTTGACAAAGTTGTTGCAGAAGGATGTTATGTATGAATGGACAGAAGCGAGGCAGCAAGCTTTTGAGAAGCTGAAGTTGGCTTTGACGCAAGCTCCTATCTTGATTCAGCCTGAATCAGGGAAAGAGTTTGTGGTCTACAGTGATGCGTCCTATGTTGGTTTGGGGTGTGTGCTGATGCAAGAGGGTAAGGTTGTGGCTTATGCGTCGCGGCAGTTGAAGGTGCATGAGCGCAATTATCCTACGCATGATATTGAGCTGGCTGCAGTGGTTTTTGCTCTGAAGATCTGGAGACATTATCTGTATGGTGAGAAGTGTACTGTGTACACAGATCACAAGAGTTTGAGGTATCTGATGTCTCAGAAGGAGTTGAATCTTAGGCAGCGGCGTTGGTTGGAGTTGCTCAAGGATTATGATCTGACGATTGAGTATCATCCTGGAAAGGCCAATGTTGTTGCGGATGCCTTGAGTAGGAAGGTAGATGTTGAGCTGAGGGCGATGTTTGCTAGCTTGAGCATATCGCGAGATGGTGGTCTTGTGGCTGAGTTGCAAGTGAAGCCATCTTTGGTTCAGTTGATCAAGGATAAGCAGTTGTTGGATGATTCCTTGGTGTCTCATGTTCAGGATATCGCGGAGGGTAGACCTTCGGATTTCTGTTTCAATGATGATGGTGTGCTGTGTTTTGGGAGTCGAATAGTAGTGCCTGCTGATGCTGAGTTGAGGCGTGCTATTCTGACTGAAGGTCATAGTAGTCCTTTTGCTATGCACCCTGGTAGTACTAAGATGTATCGTGATCTTCGTGATGAGTACTATTGGGTTGGTTTGAAGAAGGATGTTGCAGAGTTTGTGAGCAAGTGTTTGGTGTGTCAGCGAGTTAAGGCTGAGCATCAGTTTCCTTCTGGGTTGTTGCAACCGTTGAAAATCCCTGAATGGAAGTGGGAGAGGGTTACCATGGATTTTGTATCTGGTTTACCTTTGTCTCCATCAAAGAAGAATTCGGTCTGGGTGATTGTGGATCGCCTGACGAAGTGTGCGCATTTCTTGCCTGTGCATACTACGTTTTCTTTGGATAAGCTGGCAGAGCTGTACCTTGCTGAGGTGGTGAAGCTGCATGGTGTGCCTAAGTCGATTGTGTCGGATCGGGATCCGAGGTTCACATCGCGTTTTTGGCAGTGTTTGCATCAAGCTTTGGGTACAAGGTTGCATTTCAGTACATCCTATCATCCTCAGTCGGATGGTCAGTCTGAGCGAGTTATTCAGATTTTGGAGGATATGTTGAGATGCTGTGTGATTGAGTTCCAAGGTTCTTGGGAGAAGCATCTGCCTTTGGTTGAGTTCGCTTATAACAATAGTTATCAGGCGAGTATACAGATGGCACCTTATGAGGCTCTGTACGGGAGGAAGTGTAGGACTCCTCTTTGTTGGGCTGAAACTGGTCAAAAGTTGGTTTCGATGCCTGCTTTGTTGAAAGGGACCACCGAGAAGGTGAAGCTCATTTGTGAGCGGTTGAAGGCTGCTTCTGATCGGCAGAAGTCTTACGCGGATTTGAAGCGTAAGGAGATAGAATATGCGGTGGGTGACCGTGTGTTCTTGAAGGTTTCGCCTTGGAAGAAGGTGATGCGGTTTGGTCGGAAGGGCAAGTTGAGCCCTAGATACATTGGACCGTATGAGGTGGTTGAGCGTGTGGGTCCTGTTGCGTATCGGTTGAGGTTACCTCAGGAGTTGGAGAAGATTCATGATGTGTTCCATGTTTCTATGCTCCGGAAGTATAGATCTGATCCTTCACATGTGATGCCTGTTGAGGATGTGGTTTTGAATCCGGATTTGACCTATGATGAGGAACCGGTGAAGGTTCTGGATTCAGATAGCAAGGTTCTTCGTGGCAAGACCATTGAGTTGGTGAAGGTGCTGTGGAAGCATCGAGGTGTTGAGGAAGCCACGTGGGAGCGAAAGGAAGACATGCTGAAGCAGTTTCCTTATCTCTTTCCTTCAGGTAAATTTCGAGGACGAAATTTCTTAAGGGGGGGAGAGTTGTAACGCCCCGGTTTTGGGCTTAGAAGTTTTGGGCGTTGACCGGTTTGGTCAAAGTCCTGTTCGAATCTAAAGAGGTTAAATTAGGAAAGCCTAGTTCGGGTTGCATTAAAAATATGGAAAAATGTTCTAAAATCATCTTTTAATATAATTAGATGAACTGTGAAAACAATTTTGGAAAATGAGGTTTGGAAGGTTGACATTTTGGCTAGTGACCAAAATGTAATTTTCGCAAATTTGGTGGCTGTTTTAAAAAGGATTGAAACTTTGAATCTTTAAGGAGCTATTTGCCCAAAAGTGAATTCTCCAGATTTTTCTAAGATATTTTAATCCTAAATTCTGATTTTAAAGGTTTCATAAAAGGAGGGAAACTCATTTTTACTATTTTCTTTCCTAACTTCCTATTTTCTTCTCTCATTTTCTCTCCAACCAAACATTTCTTTTTCCAGAGATTTTGATCTGATTTCTTCATCTAAAATCATCCTTTCAATTCACAATTGATAGCAAATCATTGTGTCATCAAAACCTACTCAATTGCTACAAGTTTCAACAAGGTTTTCATTCCAAAAAGTGGAGAATCACAAGTTTGGAGGTATGAACGATTTCTCCTCTGAACTTTAAGTTCTTTAATGAAATTCCTAAAGTTTTCAATCCTAAATTTATGTTTAATTAAAGGTTTTCAAGTAGATTTGTGGATCTTGGCTAATTATGCAAGATTTTGATGTTTTCACTTGATTTTCGTTAGATCTGAGTAATCTGGGTTTTAAGAGGTGTTTTTGATGTTAAATGAACTCTAAATTGATAAGGAAATGAGTTTTGATCAATGCAATCCCGGATAGGTTGAGTTTCCTAAGTTTAGCTTGTGTTTTAAGGTGGTTTTTGAGGTGATCTTGGTGATCTGATGTTGCTGGAGGTATAAGGATGGTTGTAGGTTGTTTTTAGATGTTAAATGGTGATGATGGATGTTAGGTTTTGCTGGGTTGTGGCTGGGCTTTGTTTAGAAGTGGTTTTGATGCATTTTCGGTTGTGTTTGGTGGCCGAAAATGGAGGTTGGATGAGAGCAGCGAGTTTAGGTGCTTTCATTGAAGTAATTGATGCATGGTGATGCATTAATTTACTGCTTTGATGTGTTGAAACAGGGGAGGCATCTTTGGATCCAAGTTTGGTTGATCCGGAAGCTTGATTTCGTGCTTCGGCAAGTGGCGAAGTGGAAATCGGTGAGTGCAATTGTGGAAATTGGATTTTCAGCTTTTTAAACCAAGGTTTGAAGGTTGTGGGAGCTTAGTTTAAGTCTAAACAACTTTGCTAAGCTCAAGTGTAAGTTTTCGGATTTTCTCTCTAGTGGTGGCCATGATTTTGATGTGATGCAAAATGATGATTTGCATGTTTTAATTACTGTTTTGAAAGCATGTTTTAGCATGGTTTTTGCTGATGATGTAAGCCATATGTTGAAGGTAACTCTAGGTAGGAGTTCCTTGATTTTGTACATTGAAATGATGTGGTTTGATGCTTTGAAATGCATGATGAAATGGCTTGATTTAATGCTTTAAAACAGTGGATTAAATGATGAAAATGATGTATATTGGCAAGTGATGTTTTTAAAATGTTAAGGTCACTAAGGTGGTTAAAAGTCCTTGAGTGAGCCTTGTTACTTATGAACATCAAGGTGGTTAAAAGTCCTTGGATGGTTCATGTTGCGGACACTAAGGTGTTTAAAAGTCCTTAGGTGATCCTTTCTATGGTGTTTAAAAGTCCATAGGCCAAGGTGTTTAAAAGTCCTTGGGATCAAGGTGTTTAAAAGTCCTTGATGAGATTCAATTCATGGTGTTTAAAAGTCCATGGCCAAGGTGTTTAAAAGTCCTTGGGATCAAGGTGTTTAAAAGTCCTTGATGAGATACTTTCTATGGTGTTTAAAAGTCCATAGGCCAAGGTGTTTAAAAGTCCTTGGGGCCAAGGTGTTTAAAAGTCCTTGGGAAGTTGTTGAACTTGTTTTATGAAATGGAATTTGTCACTTGAGCCAATATGACATGTTAAGTATGTAAGAAGCATGAGATGCTTGTTTTGATATATGATATGAAGCATGAGATTGCTTGTTTTAAAGTGTGCTTTGAGCATGTGCAAAGGTTGACTTTAAGCATGATTTATAAATGGTTTTAATTGCATTATTGAATTGTTTTTAATGAGCATGCCTCACTAAGCTTTTGCTTACGCTCTCTACGTTTTCTTAAATCAATAATGCAGATCATTAGAGTACCTTAAGGGCAGCAAGAAAGGGCAAGCAATCAAGTTCAAGTGAAGCTCAAAGTATGAAGGTTTTATAAGTGCAATTTAGCTTTTGTATGTTTTGGCAATGGGGGACCAATGTGTATGTTTTGGGAGGTGTTTGAGGCTCCCTAAGTATGTTGAATGTTGATGTGTTTGCTGGTTTTTGCATTGGAACCATATATGCTTGTTTTGGAAGTTTGGTGTTGAATAGCTAGCTTGTTAGGAAGCATGCCATTAGAATTTGGGGCTTTTCATATGTGTTGGTTATATGTTGAATTGGTGCTGCATTTATGGTCCTTGCATGTTGGTAGACTTTGTGGTATGATTTGGTGTTGTTTAATTGAAGTTTGAAGCATGATTGTTGCTGTTTTAAGTCGATTTCTGGCAGGAGTATCGATACTCGAGCTTGCGTATCGATACGCAAGAGCCAAATCTGCAGATTTCTGGCCATGCGTATCGATACGGGTTGGGTATCGATACTCGTCCAAGTTTCTGTTTTCCCCGTGTATCGATACGACTCCAGGCGTATCGATACACGACCGTTAATCTGGTTAAAAGAATCTTTAAATGTTTTGTTTGGTTTACGTTTTGGTCCTGAATCTTGTTTGTTCAATTGTATGAGTTTGGGAAGTCCTTTTGAGCTGAAATTTCACAGAGAAGCATGAAACCTATTTAATTTCAAGATGGTAACTTCAAATTTGGTTAAGTCCTTATATTTATCAGAAATTACAATTTGGTCCCTAAAGTTGTAATTTGTTCAATTGGGTCCCTGTTTGACCTCTGATGTTTGTGATCTTTGAGTATGTTGTTTGTATGATCACACATAGGTGTAATGTGCATCTAGATAAGATTAAAAAGAAAAAAAAGGGTCGTTAATCAAGGTTGACTTTCGGGTTGACTTTGGTTTTCCCCGTGTGACTTTCTTAATTCGGGTCAATCGTCTAGGCCGGGTTAAGGGGTTACACGAAGAATATATGAATGCGTAGATCCAGAATCAATCAAAGAAAGCAATGACAAGGACTGCAAAGTAAAGGTACCTGCAATCACATCTGCATCATTCCTGCCCTCTCTCTGAGCATACACCCTCGCTTGGCCTCCACCTTCAGGCTGAATAGCTACAACATGAGCTACCCCTCGGCCACCTTCCTCTCTCCTCTGGAAATTACCACGACCGCGCCCACGACCTCTCTGTGGTGCAGCAACAACAGGAGCACGCACCTGCTCACCAGCCATCCTCGGACAATCTCGCCTTATGTGGTCTGCAGAACCACAATTCCAGCACCCGTTACCAGCAGCCGCAACAGGAGCTTGTGCCACTCTCTCAGCACGAGGACAGTCACGTTTCATGTGACCACGGGAACCACGGATCCAACAAGCACTAGGATCAGCTCTAGCATTGCCTCCTCTAGCAGGTGCACCACCACCTCTCCTGGTTGAGGACTGATACTTCTGATCTCGTCCCTTCTTGTTTCGTCCACCTCCGGAACTATACTTAGCAGCTCGCTTGCCAGCACCCTTAGCAGACAAACTCAGGTTCATCTCAACGTCCTTAGCTCGGCCCACCAACACATCAAAATCAACATACTCGGCGGCCAGCAAATACATCTTAACATCCGTCACAAGACCGTAACGAAACCTCTCGCACCTAGCCCTCTCATCAGGTATCAGCTCCGGTGCATACTGACTGAGCCGTACAAACTGTACCTCGTACTCAGCTACACTCATGCTCCCTTGGGTAAGAGACATGAATTCCCGCTTTTTCTCATCCAGATATCTCACTCCCAGATATCTTCTTTTAAACACATTCTGAAAGAATGTCCAGGTAACATCAGCTTCAGCCATTCCAGAAATGGTAGTCGTCCACCATGTATAAGCATCGTCCTGCAGCAAGGACACAACACAGCCCAGCTTTTGCACATCCGTGCAACTCATCTGACCCAAGATACGCTTGGTACTTTCCAGCCAAGCCTCAGAACTCTCAGCTGACAAACCTCTAAACTCAGTCCCTCCAAGACTGCGCAGACGCTCCAAAGGCAATCTGACTCCAGCATCTCCCTGATGCCCAGCTCCCTGAGCTCCAGCTACTGCTGCTCGAAAAGCACCCGCAATAGCTTGTACCAACACAGACATATCAGGCATTGCTTGCCCCTGACCAACCTCTGGTCCAGCAGCTCCAGCACCAGCATCAGCAGCAGCTTCAGCTCTCGCACCTCCAGCACCACCACCAGGCGGAGGAGGGGGTAACACAGCACTACCAGTGTGCTCTTCATTCTCATTCTCGTTAGGAGCCGTAGCTCTCGCATTACCTCTTAACTCTCTACGTGGTGCCATACTTTTACCATGCAATCACAACACAAATAAGACAAAGTCAGGCCCAGCAAGGTAAGCAATCCAAGTATTCAAGCTCAATTTCATTTCAAAACAACATCTTTCCTTTAGCTTTTGTTTGGCAATGGGTACCCTCAACATGCAACATCAGAGCATACAACTCAACTGCATCAACATTTCAAACTACTGAACATGCTTTCAAACAACAAGCATTCATAGCATACATACTTCAATCATGCATACAAACATTCCCAATTACTCGAGAACTCAGCTCTGATACCACCAAATGTAACCCCCTTAACCCGGCCTAGACGGTTGACCCGAATTAAGAAAGTCACACGGGGAAAACCAAAGTCAACCCGAAAGTCAACCTTGATTAACGACCCTTTTTTTTCTTTTTTAAAACTTGTCTAGATGCATATTAAGCCTAATTGTGATCACACAAACATCATACCAAAAGATCACAAACATCAGAGATCGAACAGGAACTCAATTGAACAATTTACAACTTTAGGGACCAAATTGTAAATTCTGATAATTATAAGGACTTAATCCAAATTGAAGTTACCAACTTGAAATTAATCATGTTTCATGCTTCACTGCAAAATTTCAGCTCAAAAGGACTTCCCAAACTCATACAATTGAACAAACAAGTTTCAGGACCAAAACGCAAACAATTCAAAACACATAACTGCCACTGTCAGCCCCCAACGGTCGACCGTTCCGAAACGGGAGACAGCCCGTTTCGAAACGCGGGGTCGTTCCGAAACAGGCATAGCCCGTTTTGAAACGGGGGTCTGGCAGAAGCCTTTCCGTTTCGGAACGGCCCCTCCCGTTTCGGACGCCTGGGCACGATTAAGGCACCCGTTCCGAAACGGTAGGTGCTGTTCCGAAACACCCTGCCCAGATTGCTCCAAAACTCCACTTTAAACATGCAATTACACAACCAATCATGCTCCGAATGTCACCAAACTTTACCGGCATGCAATTCAACATATATATAACATATTAGAATCATCAATTCAACCAAACATCATCATATGCAAAAAGCCCCAATTCTATAGGCATGCTTCCTACACAAGCTAGATATTCAAGCACCAAACTTACAAAACAAGCATATAAAGATCCAATCCAAAGACCAACAATCTTAACATCAAGAAACATACTTAGGGAGTACAAAACACCTCCCAAAACATACACATGGTTTCCCCATTGCCAAATCACCCAAAAGCTAAAATGTTTAACAAAAACCTTCCATACATTGAGCTTTACTTGCACTTGAATTCTTGCCCTTCTTGCTGCCCTCAAAAGGTCTCTAATGCTCTGCATTATTGAATTAAGGAAAACGAAGAGAGCGTAAGCAAAAGCTTAGTGAGGAATGCTCATTTAAACCATTCAATAATGCATTTATAAAACACTTTATAAATCATGCTTCAAACCATCATTTACACATGCTCAAAAGCATACTTAAACATGCATCTCATGCATCAAATCATAACATGTCATATTGGCCACAAGTGATAAATTCCATTTCTTTAAAAACAAGTTCATCAACTTTCACCCCAAGGACTTTTAAACACCTTGGCCCCAAGGACTTTTAAACACCTTGGCCTATGGACTTTTAAACACCATAGAATGTATCACATCAAGGACTTTTAAACACCTTGATCCCAAGGACTTTTAAACACCTTGGCCATGGACTTTTAAACACCATGAAATGTATCACATCAAGGACTTTTAAACACCTTGATCCCAAGGACTTTTAAACACCTTGGCCTATGGACTTTTAAACACCATAGAAAAGGATCACCTAAGGACTTTTAACCACCTTAGTGTCCACAACATGAACCATCCAAGGACTTTTAACCACCTTGATGTTCATAAGTAACAAGGCTCACTCAAGGACTTTTAACCACCTTAGTGACCTTAACATTTCAAAACCTCACTTGCCAATATACATCATTTTCATCACTTACATCACTGTTTTAAAGCATAAAACCAAGCCATATTCATCATGCATTTAAAAGCATTAAACCACATCATTTTAATGTACAAAAGCAAGGAACTCCTACCTAGAGTTACCTTCAACATATGGCTTACATCATCAGCAAAAACCATGCTAAAACATGCTTCCAAAACAGTATGTAAAACATGCAAATTATCATTTTGCAACACAACAAAATCATGGCCACCACTAGAGAGAAATTCCGAAAACTTACGCTCGAGCTTAGCAAAGTTGTTTAGACTTAAACTAAGCTCCCAAGACATTGGTTTCAAAGCCGAAAACCCAATTATACTCACCGATTCCACTTCGCCTCTTGCCGAAGCACGAAATCAAGCTTCCGAATCAACAACTCTTGGATCCAAAGATGCCTCCCCTGATTAAACACATTAAAGCAGAGGTTTAATGCATCATCAAGCATCAAAAGCTTCAATGAAAGTACTCAAACTCGCTGCTCTCATTCCCACTCCAATTTCGGCCACCAAACACAACCGAAATTGCACCAAAACCACTTCTCAACAAAGCCCAGCCATAAACCAGCAAAACCTAACATCCATCAACACCATAAAACATCTAAAAACAACCTACAAACATCCTTATACCTCCAGCAACAACAGATCCACAAGATCACCACAAAAACATCCAAGAAACATAAGCTAAACTTAGGAAACTCAACCTATCTGGGATTGCATTAATCAAAACTCATTTCCTTATCAATTTAGAGTTCATTTAACATCAAAAACATATCTCAAATCACAGATCAATCAGATCTAACGAAAAATCATGAAAACCATCAAATCTTGCATTATAAGCCAAGATACAATTCCAAACTCAAAAGCCTTTAATTAAACATCAATTAAGAGTTGATAACTTGGGAATTTCAGTAAAGAACTGATAGTTTAGAGGAGAAGGACGTTCTTACCTCCAAACTTGTATTTCTCCACTTTTTGGAATGAAAATCCTTGTTGAAACACTTAGCAATTGAAGAGGTTTGAAGATACAATGATTTGGAATCAAATGAGAGTTTAATGGAGGGATTTAGGTGAAGAAATCAGATCCAATTCTCTGGAAAAGTAGTGTTTGGTTTGAGAGAAAATGAGGGAAAGAAAGTTTAGCAAAGTTGGTTACAAAATCCAAAAATAGCCAAAATGGCTTCCCTCCAATTTTAATAACCTTTAAAATCAGATTTTAGACTTAAAATATCTTAGAAAAATCTGGAGAAATCATCTTTGGCTTAATAGCTCCTTAAGGATTCAAAGTTTCAACTCTTTATAAAACAGTCACCAAACTTTCAAAATTTACATTTTGGTCACTAGCCAAAATGTCATACTTCCAAAACCCATTTTTCAAAATTGATTTCACAGTTCACTTAATTATATTAAAAGATGATTTTAGAACATTTTTCCATATTTTTAATGCAACCCGAACTAGGCTTTCCTAATTTCACCTCTTTAGATTCGAACAGGACTTTGACCAAACCGGTCAACGCCCAGAACTTCTAAGCCCAAAACCGGGGCGTTACACGCTTTGCGCTACCAAACTTTGTTGTCTCAGCGGGAAATGGTATATTGGCTGCTGTGACGCTCTCGCTGCCCCAGCAGTGGAATGGATGTGTGTCTTGGCGGCGAACTCGGTAGAACTACAAGGTTCGACAGAAAGCTTCAAAAGTGATCCCGCTTATGTTTATGTCAGAATGTTGTTGATGCCAACTACAGATAATACCAGTCGAGACGTGAATCATGCATAGACAACAATGTTTGGTTTGTTCTCTTTTAACCGCCTTAAACTCCAACCTATGTTTAGGTTGGATTAATCAACACTTGATTAAGATGAATACCGTACTTACTCCTTTCGTGAGTTTGACTCTCTCAATACTGAACAAATGGATAGTAATCAACTAATCTTTCGCCTTAATTGAAAACTATGATGAACATGGAATAAGCAAACTTTGAAGCTTTATTTGCAAAAACAAACTTAAAATCCTAAACAACCGTTCTCACACTAGTTTACAACATAACCCAAACCCAAAGAGAATTTAGAACATAATGGCGGGAAGAAAACCTAAACTATGCCTAAAGGAAAACCTAAGTTGTTTTGAAGTAAAAGTACAATGGGTATATATAGGCATTAGCTAGGTCTAGTCCTTCTTGGAGTAGAAGTCTTCAAAGTAGCTTTTTCATTAAATGCAACCTTAAATTCTAACTTCTTTCAGTTGAATGTGGACTTCTTCACGTTGCCTTGCTCCGCAAGTAATCTCGAATTCCTCCCTCGGCGGCTCTGCCCCCTGCTACAGTCATCGGAAAATTGAGTCCATAGCATCGTTAGAATTAGGATTTTCTGCTCAACAAATCACACTCCAGTTCTCCAATTCCTCAGCTTTTTGTCTTGGGCGGCAGGCAGGGCGGCGTCAGCTGCTATCTCTGTTTGGAACTGCATCAGTATAGCTCCTTGGTCTGCTGCCTTAGCATCATGCCCTCAACTCCTCTCTCATTTTACCAGCCTTTAGTACATGAAACTAAAACTAAACTAAAATAGTACCTTTTCTTTACCAAATAAGAGATAATCAATAAAAACATGGCAAAGTAAAGAATATTGTAAAATGCAATGCATGATCCTAATTATGCCTAAAATGTACTCAAAATAGCAATAATATGAGATGGAATGTGCACAAAATATAGAACTTATGGACACTTTACACACCCGCAAACTCGAACTATTGCTTGTCTTCAAGCAATGCAACCTAAACATACTTGCCCTTTAGATTAATCATAAAAGAAAAATTATGTTTTAAACTTGGTTTAGCACCTGAAGGCCGTGGCATCTATCTTTAGATTAGTGAGAGGAGAATAACATGAATTACCTCAGAAGTATACTATAATGCCAGTGCAGTGTGTGCAAAAAATGTGTACAAGCTGAATTTGAAGAATATTCTAAGAAAACAAAGAGGATGTCAAGGTAATGTAAGGTTGTTGCCGAGGCAGCATAATTAAGCACAGTTTATAATCATGGTAATAAGGGCTTCAGCTCATAAAAACTACTCTTTAGGTCTGAAATTAAGATATGAGCAAACTACAAAACCCCGAATACTTTCATTCACTCATGCTAATTTCTACGTCACTTCAAGGATTTTTAGATTCATGAAATTTGATAGCAACGGAGTGTCATTGCACGTGATTCTTCCTAGAGCCGGTTTCGGGTACCTCTAGGGAAAAACAATATAAAAATTTCTTTCCTGTCGTGGCGGTGCTTTTCTTTTTCTGTTTGTTGCCCGCCGCAGCAGCTTCCTGCAACTAATGTTAGAATTTTTCAAATAATTCAAGCAGGCAATGTTTACCAGAAATTCTAACAAATTCAGCAAGTAACATTAGTGTTTTTATTTTTTGGCAATTATAGAAAAATCCTACATTTACTTCATGCTTTCCTCGAATTTAAGGTCTTTTTAAATTGGTGCGAAAAATTTAAAGTCAGCTATCTTATCATGGGCACAAGTTCTAACAAAAAAAATCCTTTTTTGATTAATTTCTTAAGGCAAGTACAAAATGCAACCTGATATGCACTAAAATATGCCTAAACATGATGAGTGCTAACCCCCTCAAACTCTAGATGGGCATTGCTCTCAATGTACAAAATAACATACATAAACACAGAAAATACAATTAAAATAAAAACAAAAATATAAAATTAAGCGAAGAGAAGAGAAGAAAAGAAAACTCTAGAAATTGGCTGAGGGTTGAGAGGAGGATTGTGTCTTGGCAGCAGAGGAGGATTGGATGACAAGGGAGCGTCCGGCAGATGCCTGGGCGGCAGACTTGGTTGGTGAGACCTTTGTTGTCTGTCGTGGCTGGACTCTTAAGGGTCTTCATATGTATAATTAGTTGTGAGACAGGAATAAATGGTAAAGAAAAAAAATAAAATCTAGTCCTAAAAATCTACTCCTAATTAAATAAATCGGTAAAGATGTGGAAAGATAAAATTATGTCACAATGGGGTGGGCATCCCCCAATGTGAATACTTCATGTTCTCTCGGGACAAAATCTCCTGCATAGTGCTTCAATCGCTGCCCATTAACTTTGAATTTTGCCCCTCCATTTACTGATTTTACTGTCACGACACCATGTGGGAAGGCTTGGACTACTTTGAATGGTCCTGACCATCTGGATTTTAACTTCCCATGGAACAGCTTGAGGCGGGAGTTGAACAACAGCACTTGCTGCCCGGGCATGGACTGCCTTTGTTGGATCTTGTTGTCATGCCATTTTTTGACTTTTTCCTTGTACACCTTGGCGATCTCCTATGCCTCCCACCGGAATTCCTCCATTTCTGTCAGATCGAGTAATCTCTTTTTGCCAGCCTGTTTCCAATCCATGTTCACTGCCTTGACTGCCCAATATGCATTGTCTTCTATTTCGACAGGGAGGTGGCATGCCTTGTCGTATACTAGTCGATAAGGGGACATTTCGAGTGGCATTTTGTAGGTTGTCCGGTCCGCCCAAAGAGCATCGTCTAATCTCAACAACGAATCTTTCCTGCTTGGATTGACAACTTTTCTCAGATGGTTTTAAACTCTTTGTTTGATATATTTCCTGCCCATTTGTTTGTGGATGGAATGCCGTGGCAATCTTGTGATAGACACCAACATTTTGGAGTGCCTTGGAAATTAGCTTGTTATCAAAATGGGTGCCCTCGTCACTAATTTTAACACCCCAATTTTGGGCTTAGAAGTTTTGGGTTTGGACCGGACCGGTCGGTTCGCGGTTCGAATTTAAAAGAGTGAATTTAGGAAAGCCTAGTTCGGGTTGCGTTAAAAATGTGGAAAAATGTCTTAAAATCCTCTTTTATTGTGTATAAGATAAAAGTGAAATCAATTTTACAAAATGAGGTTTGGAAGTGTGACATTTTGGGTTAGTGACCAAAATGTAATTTTCGAAAACTGTGAGACTGTTTTAAAAAGGATTGAAACTTTGAATCTTTAAGGATCTATTTACCCAATAGGAGTTTCTCCAGATTTTTCCTAAATATTAAAGGTTTAATAAATGGTTTTTAAATAAAAGAAAAAGAGAGGGAAGATATTTTGGCATTTTCCAACTAACTTTTCCTAAAATTCTATTTTCATTTTCTCTCAAACCAAACACATTTCTCCAGAGCTTTTTCCTCTGATTTTTGACATCCAAACATGAGATTTTAATTCTCTTTTGATCTCTAATCATCTCTTCAACAAAACCTCACCATTTGCTACTTGGATCTTCAAGAATTTTGATTCTAAAAAGGGAGAAACTCAAGTTTAGAGGTATGAACGTCCTTCTCCTCTAAATTCTCAGTTCTTTACTGAAATTCCCAAGTTCTCAATCCTTGATTTGTGTTTAATTAAAGGTTTTACAATTGTATTCTTGATTTTGGCTTTAAAATCCAAGATTTGTTTGATTTTGATGAAATTTCGTATAATCTGATTGGGCAGTGTTTTGAGGTGTCAATTTGATGTTAAATGAATGTTTAATTGATGAGAAATTAAGATTTAATCAATGCAATCCCGGATAGGTTGAATTTCCTAAGTTTTACTTGTATTAGTAATGGTTCGTGGAGTGATCTTGATGATCTGTTATGGCTGGAGGTATAAGGATGTGTTGAGATCCATTTTGGATGTTAATTAATGTTTAAAGATGTTTAGAGTTGATGAATCTTGGCTGGGTAGTGTTGTGGAGTTGTTTGGTTGTGTTTTCGGTTGTGTTTGGTAGCCGAAAATGGAGTGTGGATGAGAGCAGCGAGTTTAGGTGCTTTCATTGTAGATATTAATGCATGACGATGCATTAATCTACTGTTTTGATGTGTTTAAAACAGGGGGTCATCTTTGGATCCTAGTGGTGGAGATCCGGAAGCTTGATTGGTGTTTCGGCAAGAGGCGAAACGGAATCGGTGAGTGGATTTTGGTTTTCAGCTTTGAAACCAATGTTTTAAAGGTTTGGGAGCTTAGTTTAAGTCTAAGCAACTTAGCTAAGCTCAAGAGTACGTTTTCGGAAAAACTCTCTTGATGATGAACCATGGATTGGTTGTGTGCAATGTGGTTTGTTTGCATGTTTTAAATCCTGTTTTGGAAGCATATTTAGCGTGTTTATTTGCTGAGATTATAAGCCATGTGTTGAATGATGCTCAAGGTAAGAGATCCTTGTTTTTGAACATTGTTTAAATGTGGTTTGATGCCTAAGGATGCATGATGTTTATGGCTTTGTTAAATGCTTAAAAACAGTGGAATATTGTTGTTAATGATGCATATTGGCAAGTGATGGTTAAGGTCACAAAGGTGTTTAAAAGTCCTTGTGTGAGCCTTGTTTATTTAAGAACAACATGGTGGTTAAAAGTCCATGGTTGGTTCTTGGTTAAGATCACAAAGGTGGTTAAAAGTCCTTGTGTGAATCTTGTGTATTTTAAGAACAACATGGTGTTTAAAAGTCCATGGTTGGTTCTTGGTTAAGGTTACAAAGGTGGTTAAAATTCCTTGTGTAAGCCTTGTTATTTAAGAACACCAAGGTGTTTAAAAGTCCTTGGGTGATTCTTGTTAAGGACACAAAGGTGTTTAAAAGTCCTTGTGTGGTCCTTGTCATGGTGTTTAAAAGTCCATGGATGATTCTTGTTAAGGACACAATGGTGTTTAAAAGTCCATGTGTGGTCCTTGGAAATTATAAGATCACAATGGTGTTTAAAAGTCCATGTGTGGATCTTATGTTGAATGTATCACTTGTTGCCAATGTGACATGTTATGAACTTGAAGCATGAATTGCTTGTTTTAAGTGCTTTAGTGCATGTGCAAATGATGTATGATTTAAGGTTTTTAAAGGTGTTTCTTAAATGCATTATTGTGTGGTTTTAAATGAGCATTCCTCACTAAGCTTTTCGCTTACGCTCTCTCTCTCTTCTTAAACCAATAATGCAGAGCATTAAAGTGCATTGAGGGCATCAAGGAGGTGAAGAATCCAAGTGGTGAACTAAGCTCATGTATGGTGAAGATTTCTTAAACACTATTAGCTTTTGGCATTTTGCAATGGGGAACCTATGTTGATGTTTTAGGAGATGTTTTGGACTCCTTAAGTTGGTTTTATGTTGTTAATGTTGTTGGAACATGTAAATGGCCTTTATGTGGTTGATTTGGTATTTTGATGCTTGAATGGTTTATGAAATAGGAAGCTTGCCTATAGAATTGGGGATTTGCTTAATTGATGCCATGTTTGAGTATGATTGAAGCAATTATGTTCCTTGATTGTTGAATGACTTGCTGGTATATTTTGGTGGCATTTGGAGCATGTTTGATGGGTCAAATATGTGTTAATTCAGCAAAAATCTGCAAATCTGGGCAGGCCGTATCGGAACGGGTGCTACCGTTTCGGAACAGGGGCCTGAAATGGTCTAGGCGTTCCGAAACGGGAGGAACCGTTCCGGAACGGAAATGCCACTGCCAAGCCTCGTTTCGGAACCAGTTTCGGAACGGTCCCGCGTTTCGGAACAGGTCCTCCCTGTTTCGGAACACTCGACCGTTGGGCTCTGAAATTGATGGTTATATGTTTTGAAATGCTTGCGTTTTGGTCCCGAAATTTGTTATTGCAATTGAATGAGTTTGGAATGTCCGTTTGAGCTGAAATTTGGCAGAGAAGCATGAAAGATGATTAATTTCAAGTTGGTAACTTCTAATTGGGTTAAGTCTTTATAATGCTCAGAATTTACATTTTGGTCCTTAAAGTTGTAATTTGTTCAATTGAGTCCCTGAATGTTCTATGATTGTTTTGATCTTTGAGTATGATTATCTTGTGAACATATCTAGGGTTAATGTGCATTTAGACAAGATTAAAAAGAAAAAAAGGGTTGTTAATCAAGGTTGACTTTAGGTTTGACTTTGGTTTTCCCCGTGTAAACTTCTTTATTCGGGTCAACCGTCTAGGCCGGGTTAAGGGGGTTACACTAATGATGGCTCTTGCATAAGAATCTATGGACGATCTTTGCATCATTGTGAGGGGTGGCAATGGCTTCTACCCATTTTGAGACATAGTCGACTGCTAGGAGAATGTACATGTTACCGCAAGAAGATGGGAATGGTCCCATAAAATCTATCCCCCAAACATCGAACAATTCAACCTCTAGGATGGTTTGTAAGGGCATTTCGTTCCTTCTTGATATGTTTCATGTTCTTTGGCAACTATCGCACTGTTTGTAGAATGCTTGGGCGTCTTTATACAATGTTGGCCAAAAGAAATTTGATTGGAGTACTTTTGCTGCCGTGCGCTGCCCTCCATAATGGCCTCCATATGGTGCCGCATGGCACTGTGACAATATGGCTTGTTGTGTTATCCTCCGGAACACACCGTATAATGACCTGATCTACAAATATTTTAAACAAAAAAGGCTCGTCCAAAAAAATAATGCTTAGCATAATGTTGGAATCGTTTCTTTCCTTGGAAGCTAAGTTCATAAGGTAAAATACCAGTTACCAAGTAATTCACGATGTCTGCGTAACAGGGTGTTGTTGTCATTGTTGCTGCCGCAACCTCTTCATGGACAGCTAGTGTGATTCCTTCAGCTTCCAAGGCAGCTACCAGGGCGGAGGCTAGTAACAACTGTTCATCAGGGAATGCATCATGGATTTTGCTAGTAGGTGTCTTGTCTTGTCCATTCTCAAGTCGAGATAAATGGTTCGCCACTTGATTTTTTGTGCCCTTTCTGTCTCGGATTTCCAGATCAAACTCTTGCAGCAGCAGAATCCAATGGGTTAGGCGAGGTTTTGCATCCTTCTTTTCGAACAGGTACCTCAGGGCAGAATGATATGTGTGGATTATTACCTTTGTTCCAATTAGAAAGGGCCGGAACTTATCGAAGGCGAACATTACTACCAAGAATTCTTTCTCTGTAGTGGTGTAGTTGGTTTGGACATGATTTAGTGTTTTGCTGGCGTAGTAGATAACATGGAAATTTTTGTCTCTGCACTGTCCTAGGGAAGCGTCGGCGCCAGTATCGCTATCGTCACACATAAGTTCAAAGGGCTGGCTTCAATAAGGGGAACTACCACATGTGTTGTCACTAGCTTTTTCTTTAAGGTTTTGAATGCTTCCAGGCATGCCTCATCGAAGTTGAATAGTTTGTCATGTTCCAGCAAGGTACACAATGGTTTAGAAATTTTAGAAAATTTTTCAATGAATCGGCAATAAAAACCTGCATGTCCTAGGAAACTTCGAATGCCCTTGATAGCGGTCAGCGACGGCAAGTTGGCGATCACTTCGATCTTGGCTTTGTCTACTTCTATTCCACGTGCATAGATTTTATGCCCCAGGACTATGCCTTCATCGACCATAAATTGACATTTTTTCCAATTGAGTACCAGGTCTATTTCCTCACATCTGGTGAGTACTTTCTCGAGGTTGCCGAGGCAGATGTCAAAGCTGCTGTCGAAGACAAAGAAGTCGTCCATAAATATCTCCATGAAGTCTTCTATCATGTCGGAGAAAATAGCCATCATGCAGCGCTGGAATGTGGCGGGGGCATTGCATAATCCGAATGACATTCTTCGGAAAGCATAAATGTCATATGGGCATGTGAATATTGTTTTGTCCTGATCCTCCGGGGCAATGGCAATCTGGTTATAACCTGAATATCCATCAAAAAAACAATAGAAAGGTTGGAAATGATCTTTTTTTTGTTGCTTTATTTAACTTGCGGTAATCCATGCATATTCTCCACCCAGTTACTGTTCTAGTTGGAATTATGTCATTATTGTCATTGCTAACCACAGTTACGCTGTCAGAGATAGGATATATGATAACAGCATCTAACCATTTGATGATCTCCTTTTTGACAACTTCTCTCATGGCATCGTTTAATCTCCTCTGGGCATCCACAGTTGGCTTTTGTTCATGTTCGAGCTGGATTTTGTGCATGCAAATTGTTGGGCTTATTCCTTTTATGTCTGCAATGGTGTAAACCCCTCGACCCGGCCTTACCAATACACCGAACCGAACGGATCAGACGGGGAATATTGAAGTAAACCGGGAAAGTTTACCTATAAAACGACCATTTTTTTCTTTTTATCTTGTCTAAATGCATCTTAGGTTCCTATGTGTACGTACTCAAGAAACATATAAAACATCAACACATTTGCCGATTTATTTAAAACCGATTAAGGATTAAGGACCATTTTTTAAAACTGATAAATTACCAAGGCTTTCACCAAATTCAAGTTACCAATCTTTAATTAGATTCATTACATACTTCTGTGTGAAATTTCAGCTCAAAAAGAAATCTACAACTCATTCAATTGCATGCAAGGAAAACATGGACCAAAATGCAGGAAACAAAACTCAGGACAATTTAAATACAGATCCAACGGTTAAGTGTTTCGAAACAGAAAGCCCTATATCGGAATGACTATTTAAAAACATAGTTGACCGTTTCAATACGCGGGTGCGTTTTGAAACCCCACAAGACACGTTTCGGTACAATGGTTCACAGAGGGAAAATGTTCCGAAACGAGCCTCGCCATTCCGAAACTCCAAGGCCATTACAGGCCACTGTTCCAAAACAAGTATGGGCGTTCTGAAACGCCTGGGCCTACAACTTTCCAAAAAGCTGGTTTAAATCACTTTTCGCCCTTCGAAACCATCCCTACACATGCCCTAACATGCATACAACTTAAATACACATCAATGACCACATTTACGAAGCACGGGCATCATCATAGCATCATTCACTCAAGCTATGAAACTAAAGACATTCTCCATATATGTCAAAAGCACCATAAGGCTAAAAACCAAAAGAAAAGCATAAAACCAATCACAAAGGCCATTTAAAAGACAAAATACGCATTATAAACTTGCTCAAAACTAGAAACCAACAAACTAACAACATTCAAGCATTGGACACCCCCATTGCCCTTATTGCACTAGTTTGAAAACACAACATACTTTGAACAGATGTCTTGGAAGATACCCTTGAAGACGCTGCCTCCGAAGTCTAATTATCTGCATTGATGAAACTAAGAGAACATAAGCATACAAGCTTATTGAGGATTGCTGAAAACCACAAATATCATCAATGCACAAAATCGTTTTCCACTCTTTTAAAAACTATTATGCATTTCTTAACAAACCACGCACTTAAACAACAACTCAATTGTTTTAAACAACATGCAACATAATCCAATGAAAATCAGAAATTAAACCATTTCTACTTATTTACCAAGCTTTTCAAGCATAAAACCTTTATGATAAGCATAAACCAAAACATGCATCTTTCAAACTATGCATTAACAACATTATCCACATTATACAAAATCATTATATTGGCTCACAAGTGATAACAACAATCTCAAAACAAAGTATCGGATACATAGATTACCAAGGGTTGTCCCGCACCCTTCATACCCTCTACCAACATCTCAAGGTTTACACACGAGAGCGACCCCCATCGTTGTGATACTCGTGGTGGAGTATTCGGTACAATCACAACCACTCAGCTCCACACATCGGTAGATGTATAATCCACTAACGAGAGACGAGAGAAAACCCAAGGTTTGCACCTGGGAGCTACCCTCAACCGTTGCAACCTTAAATAATCATCAATCGTTAGGGTACTTCGATGGAGTATTCGATACAATCACAACCCCTCAATATCTAAGGAGACTTGTTTATAGTGCACTCAATCCTATAGCCGGCTAACTATATCCGATTTCACTTATAAAACATTTTATTCAACATCACTTGCCAATATAACCCATAACTCATGCATAACTCACTTTTTTTACAAAGCATCCATGACAAGCCATTAACAAACATTAAACCATGCTTAAAACCTCATGCATCAACACATGCATACAAGGACCACTTACCTAGTGCATCCTTAAACCACATGGCATCATCATACTCAATTTATATTCTCAAAAACATGCTTTAAAACAGTAGGTATATGCATTTAAAATCTAGTGCAACCAAAGGCTCATAACTAGCACAACCGAGGGAGAAATTTCGATTTACTTACCTCCGAACTTAATAAAGCGTTTCAAGCTCTTATTAAGTTCCCAAAACCTTTTCTAAAATGTTTCCACACTGGAAAACCAAATTCCACTAACCGACTCATGAAACCACGCTTGCCGACGCGACTATCGATCGTCCAGAGCCTTCAAAAACACTTCATTCGCTACCAAATTATTATCCCATGTTTTCAACACATCAAAACAGAGGTTCAATGCATAAAAATGCATCCAAAACTCCAGCACACACAAGAAATCCCGCCGACTTGCTCTAAAGCATCAAAACACCCATCCAAAACAACCGAAAACTCAATCGATTGACCTCAAACCTCAACCCAGAAATTTCCCAACTCATCAAACACATTCTAAGCATCAATCAACATCCAAAAACAACCTAAAACCAACCTTATACCTCAAGCAACTCGAATTCCTCAAAAACACCTTAAAAACTCACCCAAAATACTTCAAAAACTAAGGATCTCAAGGATTTCGGGATCTATAAGATTAAGAATCCACTTCAACACCAAAAACCTTTCAAAACCCATTTAGAAGCAATCTCAAACCAGCCAAATCAATAAAAATCTGAAAATCAGATTTTAAACCAATTTTTCATCATGATTTCAAGAGATTAATACTCTAACAACAAAACCTCAATCAAAATCAGTATTAGAGTGTCAAATATCTTTGGTATTTCATTAAAGAACTTAGATTAGAAGGATAGCATGAAATTACCTCCAATCCTTGCATCTACTCTAATTTGGCAAGATATGCTTGAAGAAACTTGAAGAAAAATGGAAGAAATCAATAAAGAAAGGATAGAAATCAAGAGAGGGTTTGAGATAAAAGATTTCTTGGAAAATTGAGAGAAAATGAGAAGTGTTTGGCTGAAGTGAAAGTGAGAAATGAAAAGCTCGTCAAAATTTTCATTAACCGATTAACTACCTTCTTTAATTAATTAAGTAAAACCTTTTAATTATTTTATAAACATTTAAAACACATTCTAAATTAGGGAAAAGCATAATTGCCAAGTAGCTCCCTAAAGATTCTTAAATTTTGACTCTTCTTGAAAAATGCATTTTTAACCTTTTAAATCTTTACATTTTGGTCACTACACAAAATGTACACTTTAGAAAACCCGTTTTGTAAAATTGATTTGGCCAACCTCTTAAACATCATTTTAGAGGATTTTAGGAATTTTTATCATATTTTAATCCTATCTCGAACCTCGATCTCCCTAAACCACCTTTTAACGGTTCGAATAACGAACACTGGTTCCACCGGCCTAACCCGACATTACCAAAACTTCTAAGCCCAAAACCGGGGCGTTACAACTCTCCCCACTTAGGAAATTTCATCCTCGAAATTTTGACCTGAAGGAAAAATATTCGGGAATTGCCTCAGCATGTCCTCCTTGCTTTCCCACGTGGCCTCTTCATGTCCTGGGTGTCGCCACAACACCTTCACCAGCTCGATCGTCTTGCCATGAAGAACTTTGCTACACAAATCCAAAATTCTCACTGGTTCCTCATCATAGGACAAATCTGGATTCAACTCAATTTCCTCAACTGGCATCACATGCGAAGGGTCCAATCTATATCTCCGCAACATAGATACATGAAACACATCATGGATCTTTTCCAATTCGAAAGGCAACCTCAACCGATAAGCCACGAGACCAACTCGCTCTACAACCTCATATGGCCCAATAAACCTTGGACTAAGCTTTCCCTTACGTCTGAACCTCATCAACTTCTTCCAAGGCGATACCTTAATGAACATGCGATCTCCTACTGCGAACTCAACCTCTTTAGGCTTTAAATCCGCGTAAGACTTCTGACGATCCGATGTAGCCTTCAACCTCTCATATGTGAGCTTCACTTTCTGTGTTGTTCCATTGAGCATATCCAACAAGGAAAGTAACTTTTTCCCCGCCTCAGCCCAACAAAGAGGCGTTCTACACTTCCTCCCATACAAGGCCTCATACGGTGCCATTTGAATACTTTCCTGGAAGCTGTTATTATAGGAAAACTCAACCAGCGGTAGATGCTTCTCCCAAGAGCCTTGGAAGTCAATCACATAGCATCGCAACATATCCTCGAGCACCTGGATAGCTCGTTCTGACTACCCATCCGACCGAGGATGATATGAAAGGCTGAAATTCAACCACGTACCAAACGCCTGATGTAAACATTCCCAAACCCTTGCTGTAAACCTCAGAGATGTATTCGACACTATAGACTTGGGCACGCTGTGCAAACGCACAATCTCAGCAATATACATCTCATCTAAATTATCCAACGTGTACGTAGTATGCACAGCCAAGAAATACGCACACTTTGTAAGGTGATCCACAATCACCCACACTGAGTTCTTCTTCAATGGTGTCAAAGGCAACCCATATACAAAATCCATCATAATCCTCTCCCATTTCCACTGCTGTATCCTCAAAGGCTGTATCAATCTGGAAGGAAATTGATGCTCAGCCTTCACTCGTTGGCAAATCATACACTTGCTTACAAAACCAGCCACATCCTTCTTCAAACCCACCCAATAGTACTCATCCTTCAAGCATAGATACATCTTAGTACTAGCAGGATGCATAACAAAATGACTGCTATGAGCCTCAGTCAAAATAGTGCGCCTCAACTCAACATCTTCCGACACCACTATCCAACTTTTGAAACATGGAACTCCATCATCAATAAAGCAAAAATTTGTAGCCTTACCATCAGCTATGTCCTGAACATGAGGCACCAACGAATCATCCATCAACTGTTTCTCCTTAATCAACTGAATCAAGGAAGGTTTCACCTGTAACTCGGCTATCAAGCCACCATCACATGATATACTCAAACGAGCAAACATAGCTCTCAGCCTAACAACCACCTTCTACCTAAAGCATCGGTCACAACATTGGCCTTTCCAAGATGATACTCAATGGTCAGATCGTAATCCTTAAGCAACTCCAACCATCTTTGTTGCCTAATATTCAACTCCTTCTGAGACATAAGGTACTTCAAACTCTTATGGTCAGTGTAAACAACACACCTTCCACCATAAAGGTAATGTCTCCAAATCTTCAAAACAAAAACTACTGCCGCGAGCTCAAGATCATGCGTAGGGTAGTTGCGCTCATGCACCTTCAACTATCTGGATGCATAAGCCACAACCTTCCTACCTTGCATCAGTACGCAACCCAAACCAACATATGATGCATCGCTATAGATCACAAACTCCTTACCCAAATCTGGTTGAATCAAGACAGGAGCTTGCGTCAAAGCTTCCTTCAACTTTTCGAAAGCTTGCCACCTAACATCCGTCCACTCGAAGAGAACATTATTTTGCAACAACTTAGTCAAAAGAGCAGCAATCTTAGAAAAACCTTCAACAAACCTTCGGTAGTAACCAGCCAACCCAAGGAAACTACGCACTTCAGTCACTGACTTAGGCATCTTCCAACTTATCACCGTCTCAACCTTGTGTGGATCAACTCGGATACCTTCGGCTGGCACCACATGTCCAAGAAAAACCACTTCCTTGAGCCAAAACTCACACTTGCTCAGCTTAGCATAAATCTGATTCTCCAACAACACTTGCAACACAATTCTCAAGTGTCTAACATGATCTTCCTCGGTACGTGAGTACACAAGAATATCATCGATAAACACCACCACAAACTAATCCAAAAACTCATGGAACACCCTATTCATCACGTCCATGAATGCAGTCGTTGCGTTCGTCAAACCAAGCGGCATCACCAAGAACTCATAATGGTCGTACCTCGTCCGAAAAGATGTCTTAGGTACATCCACATCCTTAACCCTAAGCTAATATTACCCATACCTCAAGTCTATCTTTGAAAACACCGAAGCACCACGAAACTGATCGAACAAATCATCGATCCTCAACAAAGGGTACTTATTCTTAATCGTCAACTTGTTCAGTTGCCGATAATCGATGCACATATGCATGGTACCATCCTTTTTCTTCACAAACAAAACTGGCGCACCCCAAGGTGAAATAATCGGCCTTATGAACCCTCGGTCAAGCAACTCCTGAAGCTGCGTCTTTAACTCCTTCAACTCCTTAGGTGTCATGCGATAAGGAGCAATGGACATCGGAGTCGTATTCTCAGACAACTATATACCAAACTCAACCTCCCGGTTTGGTGGCAACCGTAGCAACTCTTCCGAAAAGACGCCCGGAAACTCACATACAATTCGTATGTCTTGCACATGTACTTCCTTCGCGCCAGGATTCATCACATACGCTAAGAAAGCTTCGCACCCCAACTCCATCATCCGACTTGCTTCAAGAGTCGAAATCGCATTAGACAAGAACTTCACGTTCTCACCTATGATTACTACCTCATAATCATCCGCAAGCTTTAGGGTAACCCGCTTAACATCAAAATCTACCACAGCTCGGTGTTCAACCAACTAGTCCATTCCAAGAATTACATCAAAGCCATAAAAAGGTAGTTCCATCAAATCAACAGAAAATACATGACCTTGAACAGACAACGAGTATTTCCTATACAATTTCCTTGTAACCATAGTCTCACCAAAAGAACTTGTAACTTGCATTGCTACATCTAGCATCTCAACAGGAATATCAAGCAAATGCACATGCTCACTCAAGATGTATGAATGCATAGATCCATAATCAATCAAAGCTAACAAAGACAATGATTGCAAGGTGAAGGTACCTGCAATCACATCAATGTCGTTGTGTCCCTCGCGATGTGCATGCACCCTCGCGGGACCACCTCCCTCTGGTAGATCAACTACTACATGGGCTACTCTTCTATGTCATTCCTCCCTCCTCTAGAAGTTGCCACGGCTGCGCCCACAACCTCTCTACTAAGCAACAACTAGTGCACGACCCTGACCTCCTCCCGCTAACAAGGGACACTATTGTCTTAAATGGTTAGCGGATCCACAGTTCCAATATGAATTAGCTCAAGGCACAGGAGCCAGCACCTCACGAGCCGCATGAGGGCAATCCCTCCTCAAGTGCTCTCGTGAACCACACGTCCAACATGTGCCCTGCTCAAACCTCTGTCTACCACCCTGAGCCGGTGTACCTCGCCCAAAGTTACCACGCCTAGCCACAGGCTGATATCTACAGTCCTGGTTCCTCCTATTCTACCCACCACTAGGGTCGGCATCAGCATCTCTCTTGTCCAAACCAGAACCACACCCACGCGAAGATAAATGCAAGCTCTGCTCTATATCTTTGGCTCAAGTCACGAGCACATCAAAATCCATATAATCTGTCGCAAGCATATACGTCTTCACATCCTGCACCAGGCCCGTACCAAAAATGGTCGTATCGATGCCTATCACTTGGCATTAACTCCGGAGCATACTGGCTTAACCGTACGAACTGGACCTCGAACTCAGCTACAATCATACCCCCTGAACTAGAGACATAAATTCTCTCTTTTTATCATCCAAGTACGTAACTCCAAGGTACTTCCTTTTGAAAGCATACCAGAAGAACATCCAATCCACTTTTTCTGGCTCCAAGGCTGCGAATGCAGTCGTCCACCATGTATATGCATCACCGTGCAACAACGATACTACGCAACCAAACTTTTTTGCATCATTGCACCCCATCTGATCCAATATACGGATCACACTAGCTAGCCATGCCTTAGACGCCTTGGGAGATAATCCGTGAAACTCTACTCCTCCCAAACTCCTCAATCACTCCAATGGCAATCCTACATGCCCAACAGCAGGAGCCTGTACATGCACTCCATCAACAACAGCCTGCAATGCTCCAGTCATCGCCTGTACAAAGGCGTCAAATCTCCCAACACCAGACCAACCTGTCCGTGTTGGCCTTACTCATCACTCCATGTGGTGTTGGCGGAGGTAGATTTCCACCAGGTGGAACCTCATTTTCTTAACCACGATGTACCTCAACAGGAGATACCGCTTCAGAACGTAACTCACGTCTCGGTCCCATTGCGATAGTTAACATTAAAACATGAACGTAAACAAACAAAAGATCAGGCCAGCTCTTAACAATGATCCCAAGACTTTCAAAACAAAATTAAAACATTTCACTAGGTAATAAGGTAATGGGCGTTCCAATTTCCCCCAACATAGCATAAAGCATACAAATTGCATACTTCAACCATCATATGACTCAAGCATCAAGATTTAGCCCAATCATCATCGTGGAACAATTCACATCCACATTCACTCATTAATTACAACATCACTATCACACAGTCAATCATAAGCATGCTTAAACATTCACCAGACAAAGCAAATATCACCAAAAGAGATATCCACATCGCAAAACACTTACCAACAAATTACCATCATCTCAACCTTTTGAAACTTGGCTCTGATACCACCAAATGTAACCCTATCGACCCGGCCTGGCCGATAGACCGAACTGAATGGATCACACGAGAAATATTAAAGTACTCCGCGAAAGTTTACCTCAATAAACGACCTTTTTTCTTTTTATCTTCTCTAGATGCATCTTAGGTTCCTATGTGTACGTACACACGCAACAGATAAAACATCAACACATTTGCTGATTTATTTAAAACTGATTAAGGATTAAGGACCATTTTGTAAAACTGATAAATCAACAAGGCTTTCACCAAATTCAAGTTACATGTCTTTAATTAGATTCTTTAGATACTTCTCGGTGAAATTTTAGCTCAAAAAAACATCTACAACTCATTCAATTGCATGCAAGGAAAACCTGGACCAAAATGCAAGAAACAGAACTCAGCACAATTCAAATACAGATCCAACGGTCGAGTGTTTCAAAACAGAAAGCCCCGTATCAAAATGGTTGTTTCAAAACATAGTTGATCGTTTCGATACGCGGGTGCGTTTCGAAACCCCACAAGACATGTTTAGGTACGATGGTTCACAAAGGCAAAATGTTCCAGAACGAGCCTCACCATTCCAAAACTCCAAGGCCATTACAGGTCACCGTTTTGAAACAGGTAAGGGCGTTCCGAAACTCCTGGGCCTACAACTTTCGAAAAAATATGGTTTAAATCACTTTTCGCCCTTCGAAACCATCCCGACACATTCCTTAACATGCATACAACTTAAATACACATCAATGACCACTTTTACGAAGCACAAGAATCATCATATCATCATTCACTAAAGTTATGGAACTAAAGGCATGCTCTCTAGATGTCAAAAGCACCAAAAGGCTAAAAACCAAAAGAAAGAATAAAACCAATCCCAAAGGCCATTTTAAAGACAAAATACGCATTATAAACTTGCTCAAAACCAGAAACCAACAAACTAACAACATTCAAGCATTGGACACCCTCATTGCCCTTATTGCACTAGTTTGAGAACACAACATACTTTCAACAAATGTTTTTGAAGATACCCTTGAAGACGCTGCCTCCGAAGTTTAATTATCTTCATTGATGAAACAAGGAGATCATAAGCATACAAGCTTAGTAAGGATTGCTCAAAACCACAAACATCATCAATGCACAAAACTGTTTTCCACTCTTTTCAAGACCATTATGCCTTTCTTAACAAACCATACACTTAAACAACTACATTGTTTTAAACATCATGCAACATGATCCAATCAAAACGAGAAATTAAACCATTGCTACTCATTTACCAAGCTTTTCAAGCATAACACCTTTATATTAAGCTTAAACCAAAACATACGTCTTTCAAACTATGTATTAATAATATTATCCACATTATACAAATCCATTATATTAGCTTAAAAGTAATAACAACAATCTCAAAACAAAGTATTAGATACACGGATTACCAAGGGTTGTCCCACACCCTTCAAACCCTCTACTGGCATCGCAAGGTTCACACACGAGAGCGACCATCCATCATTGTGACACTCATGGTGGAGTATTCGATACAATCACAACCCCTCAACACCATACATTGGTAGATGTATAATACACTAACGAGACACGAGAAAAAAACACAAGGTTCGCACCCGGGAACTACCTTCAACCGTTGCAACCTTAAACAATCCTTAATCGTTAGGGTACTTGGACGGAGTATTCGGTACAATCACAACCCCTCAACATGCAAGTAGACTTGTTTATAGTGCACTCAATCCTATAGTCGGCTAACTATATCCGATTTCACTTATAAAACATTTTATCACTTGCCAATATAACCCATAACTCATGCATAACTCGCTGTTTTTACAAAGCATCCATGCCAAGCCATCAACAAACATTGGCTTAGTGATGTTTCTCTCGCGGTAGAGTGTCCGGCGGCTTGAACTGGTTTGGCAAGTGATGTTTCTCTCGCAACAGGAATGGATGGCTCTTGCATTGTTATCCCACTTTTAGTTGTTATAGCTTTGCACTGCTCATAGGATTTCCTTTTCGTAGTTTCCGTATCAGTAGGTAATCCACCCATTGGCTTAGTGTTAACAACCTGGGTGAACCTTCCGAACTGGGTCTCAAGATTCTTTATTACTGCCTCTTGGTTATTCATCCTAATCTCCATTCTGTCCATAAACGACTCAGTTTTATCAATAAATTTATTAGTACGAACAATAAATTCACTAGTGTTAGACATAAAAGTTTGTAGTGTTGCTTCTAGTGAATTGTTCTGTGGTTGTTGAGCTTGCTGTCTGGACTAGTTCTGCCGGTAGCCTCCTTGTTGCTGTTGAGGGTTAGCAGCATTTTAAGGATTGCTCCAGGTGAAGTTTGGATGATTCCTCCACCCAGGGTTGTATGTGTTCGTGGGGGGTTTGTTGTTCCTCTCGTATCCTCCCATGAAATTGGTAGATGAAGTACATTTGGAGGAATCGTGGTTGCCCCCACACTCATCACAGAATAGCTCTACAACCCTTGGCCTCATAGACTTTTCAAGTGGGTTTTACCATGTTCATAACCAGCTCTGTCAGTTTGTCGAGGCAGGCATTGACAGATTCTGAGGCTTCCACTTCGTTCACAATAGCTAGCCGACTATGCCGCCTCGGCGGGCTGTTGGGTACTTATAGTCATTCTTGGCGGCTTGGTTCAGGATCCGCAGTGCCTCCTCTGGTGGTTTGTCGAGGATGATTCCGTTGGCTGAAGCATCAATCATCATTCGAGTTGGGTAGTTCACCCCGTTGTAAAACATTGACACATGTGTAAAAGGTGGAAAACCATGAAGCGGGCAATTATTTAGCATATGTTGGTACCGCTGCCATGCTTCATACATTAGCTCATCATTCACTTGTCGAAAGGCTGTGATCTCATTTCTCAATCTGTATGTGACATTAATGGGCTGAAACAATCCAAAAAGTCCTTGCACAGCTCTGTCCAAGTGTTGAATGACCCTGTTGGCATGTTATTCAACCACTGCTTTGCCATATCCTTTAGCGAATAGGGGAATATCCTCAACCTTAGCACATCTTGGTGGACTCCGTGTATTTTGAAAGCTCTGCATATGTCTAGGAATCATCTTAAGTGTTGTCGAGCATCTTTTGTGGTAGATCCTCCAAATTGCCCCAAAGTATTGATCATATTGAACATTACAGGCTTCAGCTCAAAGTGATCCACTAAATTTTAGGTTCTGTCACTGTAGAATTGAACCCTCTGAAGTTATGCTCCAAGTAGTCTATGGTGGTTCGAACATACTGTGGCTTCCTGGGCGGAATTAAGGGTTGTTGCCTAGGTGGAACTTGCTGATGTTCCCTAGGTGGCGGGTCTTGCTGCCCATCCCTGCCGTTCTGAGCATTGTTGGCAGGGTTGACGTTTATTTCGTCCATGATCACCTCTACTTTTCTCTCTTCTTTAGCTTTCCCTAGGACTGTTCTAATTTCCTTTTTGAGTTCTCTTGCTCTTCGTACGATATCGTCACAATAAACGATTTCACCTTTTGGGTTTTCCTTGGTCATGCACTAGCAAAGGAAACTGTAAAATTATGTTTTTCGGATAAAAATAAAAATAATAAGAACTAAAAATTAAATACAAATAAAATAAAAGTGCATAAATTAAAGACGAATTTTGCTGTTACCATTCCCCGGTAATGGTGCCAAAAACTTGTAGAGCGTTTTAATGTTATCTAAATATGAGCGCAAGTGCACACTCCTGTCAAGTAATAGTATAAAAGATATCGTCTCCCACATGATTTGGACAGCTTGATTCAAATCGTAAACTCCTGCACAAGGGAAAATTAAATGCATAAATAAGTTGAATTGTTTAAGAAGAAATGAAAATAAATCACAAGTAAACAAAGAGAAGATATCAGATTGATGGAATGTTCCGGGTTATGCTGCGGTTTAGTGTGAAACTGCGTTGAAAAAGACAAGTTGCTTTGCGCTGCCAGACTTCACTAGCTCGGCGAAAGATGGCAGATTGGATGTTGTGACGCTCTCGTTGCCCTGACAGTGGAATGGATGTGTGTCTCGGCGGCGAACTCGACAGAACGCTTCAAAAGTGATCTCGCTTATGTCTAAGTCAGAATGTTGTTGATGCCCACTGCAGATATTACCAGTCGCGGTGTGAATCATGCAAAGACAATAATGTTTGGTTCGTTCTCTTTTAGTCGCCTTAAACCATAACTTATGTCTAGACTGGATTGATCAACACTTGATTAAGGTGAAGACCATACTTACTCCTTTCGTGAGTTCGACTCTCTCGATACCGAATAAATGGATAGTAATCAACTAATCTTTCGCCTTAATTGAAAACTATGAAGAACATGGAATAAGCAAACCTTCAGGCTTTATTTGCAAAAACAAACTTAAAATCCTAAAAAACCGTTCTCACACTAGTTTACAACATAACCCAAACCCAAAGAGAATTTAGAACATAATGGCAGGAAGAAAACCTAAACTATGCCTAAAGGAAAACCTAAGTTGTTTTGAATTAAAAGTACAATTGGTATGTATAGGCATTAGCTAGGTCTAGTCCTTCTTGGAGTAGAAGTCTTCAATGTAGCTTTTGCATTAAATGCAACCTTAAATTCTGACTTCTTTGAGTTGAATGTGGACTTCCTCACGGTGCCTTGCTCCGCAAGTAATCTCAAATTCCTCCCTCGGCGGCTCTGCCTGCTGCTACATTCATCGGAATATTAAGTGGATAGCATAGTTAGAATCAAGATTTTTTGCTCTACAGATTGCACTCCAGTTCTCCAATTCCTCAGCTTGCTGTCTTGGGCAGCAGGTAGGTCGGCGGCAGTTGCTCGGCAACTATTGTCTCTGTTTGGAACTGCATCAGTACAGATCCTTGGTCTGCTGCCTCAACATCATGTCCTCAGCTCCTCTCTCCTTCTACAAGCCTTTAGTACATGAAACTAAAACTAAACTAAAACAATACCTTTTCTTTACCAAATAAAAGATAATCAATAAAAAGCATGACAAAGTAAATAATACTGTAAAATGCAATGCATGATCCTAGTTATGCCTAAAATGTACTCAAAAACAGCAATAATAGGAGATGTAATGTGCACAAAATATAGAACTTTGTAACGCCCTGGTTTTGGGCCTAGATGTTTTAGACATCAGATCAGACCGGTCGAAAACGATTCGAATCGTATTAGGTGGTTTTGGGAAATCAAGGATCGGGAAAGGATAAAAAAAGGTAAAAATTGCTAAAATCCTCTAAAATCATGTTTAAGATGTTGGTCAAATCAATTTTACAAAATTGGCTTTGGAAGTGGTAAATTTTTGGTAGTGACCAAAATGTAAAGTTTCAAAACTGTGGAAAATGTAATTTTAAAAGAGGAGCCAAAATCATAGAATATTTAGGGAGCTTTATGGCAATTTAGCCTTTCCTTAATTTGACATGTGTTTAAAATGATTTTTAAACAAATTGATTTTAAAAGGCTTTTATTTATTTAATTAGTTAGGTAGTTAATTTGTGAGATTTTAATCAGGTAACTACCTTTCTCTTCTCATTTTCAGCCAAATACCATTCTAATTCATTTTTCTCCAGATTTCTTTTATTCCAAACACTCCTTTCTTGATTTCTCTTTCATTTCAAAGAATCCATTTTAATTTCTTCAAGATTTGTGAAGCTAAAACTTGTCATTCATTGAGGAAAGCAAGGATTGGAGGGAAATCATATTCTCAACCTATAATCAAGGTTCTTTATTGAAATTCCCAAGATATTTGGCTTCTAATTATTGTTTTTGGCTGAGTTTTCTTTATAGTTTTGATTTGAGATCATAATCTTGTTGGTTCTTGAGATCGTTGAGATCCTTGAGTTTCTTGATGGTTTTAGTTGGGTTTTTGAGGTGAAATGATGAAGTTATGTTTTCTGGAGGTATAAGGATGGGTATAGGTTGATTTTAGATGTGTTTTGATGTTTATAAATTTTTGAAAGTGTTATATGTTGGCTGGGCTTGGTTTAGGAAACAATCGATTGAGTTTTCGGTTTGTTTCTGATGGGTAAATTGGTGTAGTTTGGGTGAACAACGAGTTTGTGTTTAGTTGCTAGTGTTGGAATGCATTTTAATGCATTTGGATCTCTGTTTTGGTGATAAAAAGTAAGGGATCTTTATTCGGGAGCAAACAATACTTTTTTTAGGCTTTGAAAGGGTGATTTTCGTGTTGGCGAACAAGGTTTCGCGTATCGGTCACTAGAAATGGATTTTCCAGCTTTGTAACGCTTTGAGCATGGTTTTGGGAGCTTAGTGTAAGTTTGAAACAGTTAGCTAAGCTCAAGAGTAAGTGTTTCGAAAGTCTCTCTCGAAACGTGCTATGTTTTTGTTGGAAAATGTACTTGAATTGAATGTGGTTTTAATTATTTTTTTAAGCATGTTTTGAGCTTTGTTAATGCTGGTGTTTAATGCCATATTGTGTTCCGAAACACTTGACCGTTGGATGTTGATTTTGAATTGTTCTAGGTTTCTGTTTCTTACGTTTTGGTCCTTGAATGTTGTAAGTTTAATTTGTTGAGCTTGGATGATCTGTTTGAGTTGATATTTGACATGTTGGCATCTTTGATAAGGTTTTTCAAAAAACCACTAGGTCTTATCACTTTTTTGAAATTGGTTTTATTAAAAGAGGGAAATTCGAATTTTGGGAAATAGTGAAAATTTGGAGTCGCCACCGGCCACTAAGGTAGGCCGGACACCACAAAACCAGAGATTCGTTTTAAAACGGGTTCGGGAGTTGGTTACGTGTGGGAAAGGGTTAGCACCCCCATCATGCCCGGAAATCGGTACGAAATAACTTGTTTCTTTAATCGATAGAAATTATTTAGGATCCAAAGTGAATTTAATAAAAATGATCTTGGACGAAAATATGACTTAACTAGCACGGGCTTTTTCAAATTGCGACTTTGGAATTAATCAAGCATTTAATTAAAAAGGATGACGGTACACCGGACCCTAGACTAAACCGACATCATATAAGACCGATTGTCGTGTTAGTTTAGGGTTCGGATCCCGTATGTCACCTTTATGCATGATGCAAGAAAAATAGAGGATGATGCGTGGCATTTTCCTTTTTTATGCTTTCGCTTACCTAGAGACAGTGAAAATTAACCCAAATATTCTATCGACATCCATTAAGCTAGGACTGTCGTTTTTCGAATACCAGGGTTAATTAATGCTTCTCTTTGGGTATATTTTTAAGTCTGGTTATCATGCTTGACTATTAGGCCTCATGAATGACAAGTATATATGCATGTCATAAAAAACAAACACAAGCCCATATAAGGCCCAAAATTCAGAATAAATAAATCATGCCTTTATTAAGCCCGACTTAAGGTTTCACATATTTAGAAACAAATTCATAACAGTTCAACCAATCGAATATGAGAGCTACCTAACAACACCAATAAGCCAAGCTAACATTTTAATACTTTTCGACCATTAGCGACATAACCTAGGCATGCATCACATCAAACCCTACGAGCCTCAAACAAAACGACATGTATTCGATAAAACGGGAATAAAGCAAAAAAACATACACAAGGCCCACAAGACTCTAAATAACATAACAAGGCATCATACATATTCGATTAAAAAACATAGCATTTATGAACATACATTAACAACATGTTAAATGCAAATAGACAAAAACAGTACCAAAACGTAAAAGATGCAAAGACAGAAGTGAAATTAAAAAACACCAAAGGAGTTTAACATTGGGATCTGGGACCGATATGAAAACGGGGCAGAACCAGGGGGACGAAATAGCCAATTTGACGAGGGTCGGACATGATTTAGGATGATATTGAAGGCAGACGCAGAAAAACAGGGACCTAGGGCACTATTTACGAACACGAAAACCCCTAAAACACTAATAGCCCGACGCGGAGGGACCTAACGCACTAATAAACCAAAAATAAAAGACTTAAAGCCTATAAATACCCTCTTAAACCCATCGGACACCCTTTTTTTTCCTGAAACCTAAACCTAGCCGTCACCCTCATACACCCTCTCACGACTCTCAAACGCCGACCGGTGATATTCACCGTCCGGCAACCTAAAACTCACCCTAACCACAGAAAACTCACCCTAAAAAAGAAACAACACAAAGAAACCTCTTTATGTCTAACTCTCCTCAAAACCAAACCTCGACGCTCTCCTTTTCTTTTTGAAATGAAACCTTAAAAACAAAACCACTAAATTCCTATCGGACCCGAAAGACGGAACGACACAGAGACAAAGGGAGACCTTTCTCGTCTCCCCTGGCTGAGTCACCTTTTGGAGCCACCGGATGGCCAGGCTTATCCTCGGTAAATGAGTGAGAAACCGGAGAAGGGAAGACGAAAGGTAAAAAAAAAAGCTTTCCTTTTTATTTACTTTATTTGCATGCAACAATGGAGATAAATATACCTGAAACATATGGCTGAAATCAGTATTGCTCTTCGTGTTTTTTGCGGGAGATCACGAATCCCGTTACAGTGTGTATCGATGCAGCTTTATAGCCGAATTTTCGATTGTTTTACATTTTAGTTTATCGGATAAAAAACACTCATTGGCTCGTACATTTCTTTTGGTCGGATTCATGTGTGACCCTGCCCTGTCATTCCCCTGCCATTTACGTTGTTGCATTTTGTTTTCCCCCTTTTGTTTTTCTTTGCTTTTTCTCATTTTGCTGATCCTCTTCCTTTGTGTGCATGGTCCGTACGGCGAGGGACGACGTGGCTACTGAGATCTGGAGAGGCTAGGGATGATCGTGTGGGATCTGGACGGCCAGAAGCCGAATGGACACGCGTGGCCTTGACGCGGGTAGGAGAGCGTCGTGCACGCGCGCGTATGGGTGCCCGAGGGACACGCGTGAGCGCGTGGAGATTCTCGAGAGTTCCCATGCTTCGATCTGGTCCGTTGATGGTAAGCTCGATCCGACGGCTCAGACGGATGTGGCGCTAGGGCAAAACGGATGGAAACTAGGGTTTCTTCTCGAGCCTCGATCTGGACCTCCAGATCTGACGGCTGGGGTTGGGCGGTTGCAAAACAAAGGAAACATATTAGGGTTTTTGTTATCATAAGCATTTGGGCTTAGTCAATTGGGCCATGTAATTCAGACTTGGGCTTTCAATTGTAAATGGACTTTAACATTAATGGACTTTGGGCTTCATTTATTTAATACACTGGGCTTTTATTATACACATGTGTTAGTTTTTTCAGATTTGTTTCAACTCAAATATAACTAATAAAATATAATACTAAATATAATAATAATGATAATAATAATAATATGTGGTAATAATATTAATAACTATAATAGTAATAATGGTTAATAAAAGGATGTAATAATATAATAGATAATAATGGTAACATCGATTTGTATATGGTAATAACACTGGATGATAATAATATTGATAGGTGATAACAATATAAATGATAATAAGTAGTAATAATAGACAAAGATAATGATAATTGTTAATAACAATAATAGTAAATAATAATAGTATTAATAATAGACATAATAAATTTGTATATAACATTAATAATATAATATGTACCCCTTTTTGTTTTCTCATTTTCCCCCTTTTTATTTTTTAATCATTCGATATGTATCAAACGAGTAATGAAGCCCATTATTATGTAAAAGAAATAAAAGAGGTTAACCCGGACAAAATTAGTGATTACAGTTGCCCCTCTTTGCTTGTACTTGTGAAACAAGAATAAAGCAAAGACCATAACCACTAATTTTGTCCAACTTCCCTGTTTGGGTTATTTGCTCCTCCGAAGCGGCAAAAACAAAGTGGGTAGCGTTGGCATGTCCTTCAGGAATGGCAAGGGACATAATTGATTCATTCTTCCGAAGCGGCAAAGAACAAACCCAAATAACTTGTTTTCCCGAAGTGGCAAAAACAAACTAAGCAGGCCTTCCGGGTTTTCTGCACGAAAATCCTTAAGCTCTTTTGCTCTTAGTCCTGATGCGGCAAATTTGAAATCCTTCGCCTTGAGCTACGAGTATCTGCCTCTTTTGCTCGGAGAATCTAATATGACGAGTTTGAAATACTTCGCCCGAAGTCATTGAGCTTTGAGTATCTGCCTCCTTAGCTCTAGAATCCTGATTACGGTGAGTTTGAATTCCTTCACCTCGAGCAGCGAGTATCTGCCTCCTTTGCTCGGAAAATCTAATGTGGCGAGTTTGATATCCTTCGCCTGAAGTCCTTGAGCTTTGAGTATCCGCCTCCTTTGCTCTAGAATCCTGATTACGGTGAGTTTGAAATCCTTCACCTCAAGCAGCGAGTATCCGCCTCTTCTTGCTCAGAAAATCTAATGTGGCGAGTTTGAAAACCTTCGCCTGGATTTTGTTTCTTTTGCGTCGTTCACTTCCTTTTTGGTGGCAAATGCCTTCGCGTATCTGTAAAAGGGAAATATTTTGATGCCATATGTTAGTATGATCCTAGCATATGTATGCCTATGATGATGCATGAATGAGTATGCCGCATATGGGCCTGGTGCCACAACTTCTTTTTTCCAATTTCTCTTGATCTTTTACTTTCTCTTCAATGCCGATGTTTGTCTCACACTCGATTTTAACCATTAGATCTTTTGGGAAGCCTTTTTGCGGATTCTAGCCTCGGGTTTTCCCTCCCAAAGCGTCTTTTCAGGTTTTCACTTTGGTATTTATCTTTTTATGAAGGACCCTTCCGGGTTTTCACTCCATTTTTTCTTTTTCTTTTGTTCTTTATCTTTTGTTCTTTTTCTTCTCTTTTTTCTCTTTTCTTTTCTTTCTTCTTTTCTTTCTTTTTTTTTTCTTTCTATTTTTTCTATTTTCTTTTTCTTTGGTATGTGCGACATTTATCTCATCAAATCCTGGCAGTTGCCAGTTGCCTGAAATTCTTTTCTTCAGGGTCCTCGTCACTTATCCCGGCATCGGGCCGATTTAGCTTCTTTTATTCACCTGCATTCAGGAGATCAAACCACATAAATACCAAGAAATCTTTTGCTTTGTAAGTCTATTTCAAACTGCTCGAGTAATTCTTTGAAAAGAGATGAATGAAGACACGAGATAGTATTTATTAATATACTTTGAAGTTCATGAAAAGTTCATATATCATGCATGGAGAGAACACATGATGCAATATCCTAAGCATTTTCCTCGTTAATGATGTGGGAATCCATCGACCTAGGCAGACCCTTTGCTAGCATTATCCCGTCTGTTTCTGGATTCTTAAAGATCCTACTCGCTAATCGTGTACTTCTGAAACACCCCCTTAATCTCAAGACGCCCTTTTCGGGTTTTCGTCCTACGATTCTTCCTTTTTTTTGTAAAGCACCCTTCCGGGTTTTCACTCCACCTTTTCCTTCTCTTTTCTTTTTCTGTTTTTCAATACTTAAAGCGCCCTTTTCGGGTTTTCACTTTAAGTATTTATTTCTTGTGAGGCGCCCTTTCGGGTTTTCGCCCACTTCGTCTTTCACACATAGTACTTCTTGACCGAATCTGAATTCACTGGATTGCCCAACTCTTCCCCATCCATTTCCATCAGGATCAGTGCCCCTCTAGAATAGGCCTTTTTAACCACATAGGGCCCATCCCAATTAGGCATCCATTTCCCTCGAGGATCTCTTTGGGTGGAGAATACTTTCCGCAGCACCAAGTCTTCGCCCTGAAACTCTCTCGGACGAACCCTCTTGTCATAGGCTCGCATCATTCTTTTTTGGTACATTTTACCATGGCAAATGGCCCTCAGTCTCTTCTCTTCAACGAGATTCAACTGATCAAATTGAGCCTGTATCCATTCAGCTTCTTCCAGTTTTACCTCGTTCAGTATCCTGAGAGATGGGATTTCTACCTCCATAGGCAACACTGCTTCTGTACCATAAACCAGAGAATACGGTGTTGCCCCAGTCGAAGTACGTATGGACGTCCGGTATGCGAAGAGATCAAATGGAAACTTCTCATGCCAATCCTTGAATGTATTCGTGGTCTTAGCTATAATCTTCTTGATGTTCTTATTTGCGGCCTCTACTGCCCCATTAATTTTTGGGCGATACGTAGTGGAGTTATGGTGTTTTATTTTGAACTGCTCGCATACCTCGTCCATCATCTTGTTATTCAGATTGGAAGCATTGTCAGTAATGATTCTTTCCGGCATCTCGTATTGGAAAATAATCTCCCTTTTCAGGAACTTGCACACCGTTGCCCTGGTAACATTGGCATAGGAAGCAGCTTCTATCCACTTAGTGAAGTAGTCAATGGCAACAAGGATGAATCGGTGTCCATTGGAAGCCTTGAGGAGGATCTGGCCAATCACGTCCATTCCCCACATGGAGAAAGGCCAAGGGGAATTCATGGTATGCAATGGCAACGGTGGTGAATGTATTTTATCAGCATATATCTGACATTTATGACACCACTTAGCGTAGTCAATACTGTCCCCTTCCATGGTTGACCAAAAGTAACCATACCTCATGATCTTTCGGGCCATTGAGAAGCCATTGGCATGAGTCCTACACAACCCATCATGAACTTCTGCCAGAATGCTTTTGGCCTCCCGAGCGTTAATGCACCTCAGCAGTACTTGGTCTTTTCCCTTTTTGTACAAGATTTCCCCGTCTAGGACATATCTGGTTGCCATTCTCCTAATGTTCCTCTCATCATTCTCACTATCTTCTACGGGGTATGTCTAGTATCTAATGTACTGCAAAACGTCATGATATCACATATTACCGTCCACCTCTTATTCTATGCTGTAACAGTGGGCTGGTACTTCCAACATTCGCATCTTAATCGGTCTCATCTTTGCACCTGAGCCTACCTTGAATATGGCAGCTAAGGTTGACAGGGCGTCTGCCATCTGATTATCCTCCCTGGGGTGGTGAGTAAAACTGATCTTCTCAAAAATCTTGATCAGTCCCTGGACCAAGTTATAATACTTGACCAACTTTGGATCCCTGGTCTCCCATTCATCCCTGAGCTGATATATTACCAAGGAAGAATCCCCAAACACATGGAGTTTCTTTATCCTTTTTTCAATGGCTGCACGCAACCCCATGATGCACGGCTCATATTCGGCCATGTTGTTGGTACAGAAATAGTCCAATCTACTGGTGAAAGGGTAATGTATCTCCTCCGGAGAAACTAGCACTTCCCCGACTCCATGACCTAGAGTGTTGGATGCCCCATCAAAGTATAGCCTCCATGATTCTTCTTCAACGGTATCATTCTCCCCCTTAGTTATACACATCAGATGTTCGTCCGAGAAGCTGAAGTCTAATGGTTCATAATCATCTGAGGCTCGGCTCGCCAGGAAGTCTGCTATAGCGCTCCCCTTTACTGCCTTCTGACTCACATACATGATATCAAATTCAGACAAAAACATTTGCCAACGGGCTAACTTTCTTGTGAGCGCTGGCATTTCCATCAGAAATTTTAAAGGGTTCAATTTGGAGATCAGCCACGTGGTGTGGTACAATATGTACTGTCTAAGCCACTTGGTTTCCCATACTAGGGCACAATATAACTTCTGTATTTGCGGGTATCGAGTCACACACTCGGTAAACTTCTTACTCAAGTAGTAGACTACCCTTTCTTTCTTGCCGGTCTCATCATGCTGCCCTAGGACACATCCCATCGAATTCTCAAAAACTGTCAAGTATAGGATTAGTGGCCTATCTGGTACCGGGGGTACTAAGACTGGAGCGTTGGTCAAATACCTCTTGATCTTATATAGAGCCTCTTGACACTCTTCATCCAAAACCCCGGGGTTATTCTTCCGAAGTAGTCTAAAGACAGGGTCGCATGTGTCGGTTAACTGGGAGATGAACCGGGATATGTAATTTAACCTCCCTAGGAACCCTCGGACTTCCTTTTGGGTCTGAGGCGGCGGGAGATTTTGGATGGCGTTTACTTTGTCGGGATAAATCTCAATCCCCCTCTTGCTAACCACAAAACCTATAAGCTTACCGGATGTGACGGCAAAAGTGCACTTCGTTGGGTTGAGTTTCAACTGATACTTCCTCAACCTCTGGAATAATTTCCTCAAGTTCTGGATATGCCCTCCATCAGTCTGGGACTTTGCTATCATGTCGTCCACATAGACCTCGATTTCTTTGTGCATCATGTCATTGAAGAGCGACACCATGGCCCTTTGATACGTTGCCCCAGCATTTTTCAAACCAAATGGGATTTACCTCAAAACAAAATGTCCCCCACATTGTCACAAATGTCGTCTTGGTCATGTCATCATGATCTATTTTTATTTGGTTGTATCCTGAAAAACCGTCCATGAAGGAGAACCACGAATGACCCGCTGTGTTGTCAACTAGGGTATCAATATGAGGTAGAGGGAAGTTATCCTTTGGGCTTGCCTTGTTGAGATCTCTATAATCCACACACGTGCGAACCTTTCCATCCTTCTTGGGGACAGACACTATGTTGGCCACCCATTCTGAATACTCAACCACCTTTAGGAACCCAGCCTGATACTGCTTTCTTACTTCATCTCGGACTTTCAGCAAGGTATCTGTTCTCATCCTTCTCAATTTCTGTTGGACCTGCTTGCACTCTGGCCTGATTGGTAGCTTGTGCACCGCAATACTCGTGTCTAGACCTGGCATGGCTTGGTAGGTCCATGCAAAGATGTCCTTGAATTCTAACAACATGCTCATTAGCTCAACCCTGGTTTCGAACGAAAGTGTTGTGCCAATCTTGACCTCCTTTCGATCTTCATCATCATTCCCCAAATTTAGGATCTCTATCTCCACTTAGTGAGAGACTATCTGTTTATCTTCACTCTCCATTAGTCTGAGGAATTCTTCCGGAATTTCATACTCCTCTTCATTACCCTCTTCTTCGCCAATTTCGGCCAGATACAATGGTTGCTAAAAATCCACCTCGGGATTAAATTCAACATCATTCACAAAGTTAATAATAGGAGTCCTGCAACATTTATGAAAAGAATGTGTATTGGGAAGACAAATGTATATATTATTACAGATTAGGTGGAATAATAAATAATAAACGAATAATGAATGAAATGAATGGGATGCTTGCAATTTTGGAAAAACGTCTTTTTATTGAATTAAAAACGAGCAGATTAACATAGGTGCCCTTTACAAAAGATCCCTATTGCTCGCAGGCACAAGCAAATAGGGTGAGTTATGTGTATTACTCTGGCTTAGACCTAAAGATTACATGCACGTCCTGAAAAGTCCAATTGTTAAGAGCCTTTCCAGGAAGACAAGGGCAGATTCCTGCCAAGAAGGTCGAGATCTCCTCATCTTTGGATATCACATTAACATCCAACTCTCCTAACGCCTCGTTGATCTTCTCTTCCTCACAAAGTTTGGCATTCTCCATATTGGCCTCATGTACCATCTATTCGGGGTTGATGACTCCACCCGACACAAAGATGTTTCTCATATCGGTATAGACAATTGGCTCCCATATCATGTCTTCTCCTCGGAGTCTAGTCATTCTCCGTTCGGCTATCTTCTTCCATTCCAATTTGCTTTGCTGAAATATGGGCTTATGACCAAGCCCAAACCTATCTTGTTTGTTGATAACACCTCTGACGTGCAAACATCCTTGCAAGTTTCTACCGAGTCCTCTTCCTTTCTTTGCTCCCCTTCCTAAAGTCTGACATACTTGCATCTTGGCGTATTTAGATAATTTCGGGCACGGGATCTTGCTTCCTTCCGTCACATATGTTGCATTCACAAATTCAAGGGCCCTAAAGGCACATTCGACTGCTTCCTCATCATCTTGGACATATGAAGCATCAGTAGCCACAAACGCTATAATGTCATGTTCGGCAAACACGCTCACTAACTTTCCCTCGATAACGAACTTCAGATTCTGGTGCAATGACGAAGGTACAACTCCCGCTGAATGGATCCAAGGCCTCCCTAATAGGAAATTATAGGTTGGCTTGATATCCATCACCACAAAGTCGACCATATACTCGGTAGGCCCAATTAGTAATGGCATCTCGAACCTCCCCAAAACTTCCCTTTGGGTTCCATCGAAAGCTCTAACTGAATTCTGACAAGGCTTCATATATGAACCATCTACGGGCAACCTTTGCAAAGTTGCCATCGGCATCACATTCAAAGCTGAATCGTTATCAACAAGCACTCATGGTAGGACATACCCTTTGAAATGTGTAGTTATATTCAAAGCCTTGGTTGACCCCATTCCTCCGTCCGGGATCTCGTCATCACTGAAGGTGATGAAATTATCCGCAACGATGTGACCTACAATTCGGTCTAGCTTGTTGACTGAAATGTCGTCCGGGACAAACGTCTGGTTTAGTACCTTTAGCAGTGCATCACGGTGTTTCTCAGAATTCAACAACAATTCTAACATTGAAATCCGGGCCTGTTGCTTTCGGAGTGTTTCAAAAATCTCAAAAACTCTTGAGCCCGTGCTTCCGTCACTGGTTCATTAATTTTGGGAGGAGGGTCCTCTCCAAACAACTTTTTAGTCTCCGGCTCGGACGACTTATCTTTTCCCTTCGGATCTACCTCTTTGGGAGTGCCCGGTGAGTAACACCTCCCACTTCTTGTGAAATTCCCCACCTCGTTTACTACTTCAATTTCCCACTCCTTCAGACCACCTTCCTTCTCGGGCTCTTTCTCACTAGGCGACCTGCTTTCTTTCATCGGATTCACATTCCTCGGCACCGAGACATGGGCAACATAGTTCCATGGAACCTTCTGTTCGTCCTTAAAAGGGAAGGACGTCGGGCGAGATATTCTTAATTTCGGGGCCAGTTTAGGGCTTTCTCCCTCGGATATGCTATCCTCCTTCGCCTTGCGAGGTATAACAAAGGGCCGGTCTAAGCCAAACTTGACTTTAGCTCCATCAGACGCGCACACCTCTAGGTCCCTACTTTCTTCATCCTTCTCAAAAAACTTAATTTCTTTATTGTCCATTCCTTGGACCACTTGCTTGAACACCTCACAACACTGAATGTCATGCCCCTCTTGCTGGTGGTATTTGCAGTAGGGTCCACACCCCTCCAACACAACCTCCATCCCTCAGTCAATTATGCGTGCCATGCATAGCTGCTGAAACACCAACCGTAACGGGGACCTGACCTCAGATACACTGCTTTAGCCCTTCTACTGTACCCCTCCTCGATTGCATTCACTCCCCGACCCGCGTGATTCGGCAACAGGTTAGTGGTGGTATTTGGCTCGTCTAGCTGTAATACCCTAGTTTTAATCAAATGTTGCACAAACTTCTTAAAAGCTATGCAATTCTCAATTGTATGCCCCGGAACACTGCCATGATACCCGCAGTTGGCTTTCTCATCATACCAAGCCGGGAATGGCGGCTTGAATGGAGTGACATGGTAGGGTCGAACCAATTCTGCCTCGTACAAGTAAGTATACAACTCAGCGTAGGATACTGGGATCGGGGTGAAATTCATCTTTTCAACCTCTCTCTTGGGAGCCCTAGTCTTCTTCTTATTCGAACTCTGTCCCCCACCTGATGTAGGCTGCGGTGCCGAAAGGGTAAAACTCTTCGGGGCTGTATAGGTGTTCACAGTATTCACCTTATTTTCCTTCTTCTTATAGTTCTTGCGATGACTTTCTCCACTGTCGATCCTCCCACTTTTGATAGTCACTTCAATGGACTCTCCTGTGTTTACCATATCCGCAAAGTTCTGAGTAGTATTATTTATCAACCGGTCAAATAATGTCCCCTTCAATGTGTTGATGAATATTGGGGTGATCTCGTGTTCCGAAATTGAGGGTTGGATCTGAGCAGCCACATCCCGCCACCTCTGGGCGTATTGGTGCAAACTCTCATTTACTCTTTGATCCATTCCCTCCAACATAATCCGGTTTGGAGTCATATCTGTGTTGGGTCACGTCGGCACGCCCCGCGGCGCAGCGGAAAAATTAATCTGACGTAATCCAGCCAGGATCCATGTACAGGAACGAATCCGGGGAGAAAAGATGAAGAGTTACCTTTTAAATCTCTGGAAACTGGAAAACCGACAGTATGTCAGAATAACCACGTCAAGTAAAACCAGAATCGTCATAGGTTCGCAACGACCTCTACGGAGTCCACCCGAACAAAACGAACAAAGTTTCCGCCTCCCTAACACTTAGGGATAAATTTTGACAGGTTTGAATACCTTCCAAGGAGAAGTCGAAATCCCTCCTAGGTTTCCTAAGGGAGTCTGAAATCGACCAGGGGTTCTACCGGGACTTGGATTCGAACTAGGAAATCGGCAAGAATTTGCCAGGGGGCAAGAGGAACACCAGAAAAATATCGAACAGCTTCTGAGAAGAAATCTGGGACTTGTCGAAAATTCTAGAGGGAAATTCCCAGGGATATGTCGAAATTTGCAAGGAGGATTAAGGATGATTTGGTTGCTATCCCTTGTCCCTTTAAATAGTATTCAGAGACTTAATTCTAGTTGAATACCTTAAATCCATGTTCAACCAAAATTCATAGAATCTAATTCTACTTGAAATTGGTTTATATTAAATATACATTATATTTAATAATATTAAATGAAATATATATATTTAATTATGTAGAATCTTATTCTACATAAAACATGGATTTAAATATACATTATATTTAACCCAAATATATATATATATATATTTATTATATAGAATCTCATTCTATCTTTACTTGGATTTAAATATATTTAAATATATATTTTTAATTATGTAGAATCTAATTCTACATAAACTTGGAATTAAATATACGTTATATAAATTCCATATATATATTTAAATTTCTAGAATCTTATTCTATAATATTTAAGTCTTTAAATAATTTCCATACTCTAAATAATATTTGATAAATACAATATTTATCCAATATTATTCCCATTTAAGGGAGTTGCCGATTTCCCTTATCCCATATGGGATTTTCGGCAACCTCCCTAAAATAGGGAGTATGGTTTCCAATTTTTATTCGTTTCATTCGAAGGGTGTGACCCTTGTAGGTTCATGCAACGTTAGCAGCAAAATTAAACTGTTCTAATTTTACAAACAATGAGTGGCATCTAGCAATACATTATTGCTACCTAAGTTGCATGAAGTCATGGTTTGACTTTCCTAATTCCTGAATAAACTTCCTTTATGTATTTCATATTTTTGTCCTTTATATCTTAGATGAACACAAGTAATGGGTTAGTCACACTTGCGTTGTCCATCTAGTGTTTCTTGATGTCTTCAGTAGATTATGATAAACAAATCTCTGTGATATCTCATATCATAATATTCGAGCATGGCCATGCATTTTCTAATCTCACTCAATCAAGTGGCCGAAGATATTTCTCCCATTATGTAGGAGGGACAAATCCTTTCTTGATCAACCATATTTCACTACATAGGTCATCACGTATCCAATCATCAGTCTTTATAATGTAGTCAGTTAGGACACACGTTTGACTATGTCAAAATACGTAAATCTTTATGTTGAAATCATGTTGATCTCAAGTCTGAGGATTATACATATGTTTATCATGAGCAATGTTGTGACTGTCACATAATTACCCAAGAAACATGCTCATAGCGGGTCAATCCAGTATGTTGTTCTCTAACAAATACTTATGTGTTGATTTTGACATCTCTATGTCAATGACAACGCTTGTCATTAACCACATCTTAGTCTTTATATATTATCACTGTCCATACCCGTAATAATATTCAACTAAGGATCCTATTTAACAATAATCGTATTATTGTATGGACATTATTATCCAATGGTTAGTTTGATGTACATAAACATACCAAATGATAATAACGACAATGCCATTACTTGATAAATCTAGTAAAATAGTATGTCTATTCAATCATCATATGATTGGTCTTTGGGCATACTCCAACAATCTCCCACTAGCACTAAGACCAATCATTCTCGTATCTAATACGACATGGCTTACTGTAACTGACATGCTTATGCTGTGTCAAAAGCTTTGTCAGGGAGTTGACAAAGTTATCAACTTTGTGCGTATGTTGCATACTTTCACATCTCCAAGATGTAAGTACTTTAGAATATGTTAGGATTTATTGATGAGATATGGGTTTTATTTTCTTACGCAAAGGTTCCATCATAACAGATTTATGTAGCATCTATTATGCTGGGAACAACCCTTAGTTCAGAAGTGAACCTTTTAGATCCAAACATCCTTCTTTATTGCTATGTCGACTGTAATACATTCAGCCTATGTTTTAGAGTTAGATATTGTCTCATGTTCCTAACTCGCAGTATCTTTTATTAATGCAAAACAGATTGCGATCTTTAGTTCCTTTTGATGAGTATGTCATCTACATACAATACTTAGGAAAGTAACAATGCTCCCACTAGCTCTTTTGAAAACAAGACTTCCCTTTGTTTCTAGATAAACCAAACCTTTTGATTGTATCTTCTTAAACGAATATCCCAACTTCGATAAGCTTGCCTTAGTCTACGGACAGACCTTTGTAGCTTACATACCTTCCAAGTGTTTACTGTAGTGACAAAACCTTCTGGATGTGTCATGTACACATCTGTTTCAAGTTTTCCCTTAGGAAAGTGGTTTTGACATTCCTTTATTTGATTCCATAATCATCGTATGTAACTACTTGCAAGTGAGATTAGGATGGATTAAACATAGCTACAAGGAAGATGCTTTATCATAGTCTATACTATGAAGTTTGTCGAAAACTTTTAGCGACGAATCATCCTTTGTATGTTTTATCATCCATGTCGGTTTTTCCTTTTTGAAAAACTCATCCATACCTCTTAGGTGTTACCCTTTTAGGTAACCAAAGTCTATACTTGGTTTTAGACATGGATTCCATCTCATATCTCATGGCTCTTAGCCATTTCTCGAATTTTGGGCCCACCATTGCTTTTTGATAAGACCTAGTCTTTATCTTGATCCGAAAAGAAGAGTGTTTCCATGTACGGATAGTGAGAAATCCATATTTCTCAAGTATATGGTATTCTCTTAATGATCAACACAATGTTTGTGTTTTGTTCCAATGTTCCTTGATCATTTGTGGAACATTCTCAATCTTTGGTTCATAAATTTGTTGTCTAAAATTTCTTCACATTCCAAATTCCATTTTTTCCTTTTGTGAGAGGTAATCTCTTTTGAGAGAAACTCTCGTTTGAGCAACAAACATTTTGTTCTCGTTGAAAAATGAAATCCCTTAGTGATAAGTATTCTCTTTCGAGATAAACTATCGTTTGAGCAACAAATATTTTGTTCTCGTTAAAGTTGAAGAAATAATATCCCTTTGTGAGAATTAATCTCTTTCAAGATAAACTCTTGTTTGAGAAACAAACGCTTTGTTCTCGTTAGGATAAACAACAAATGGAGTTTTTAAGGTTCGAACTTTGTAAACATTTTAACATGTAAGTAACCTTAAAACTTCAAAGGTATTCTAGAACAATTCTTAGTCCATATCTTATATGATGTTTCGAAAAAAAACACGATTAAGTATGAGAGTTGTTTTTCTAGTGTGTAAAGAAGTCGAAAATGACTTGTTCTGAATCAAAACATGTCTAACATATTTGACTCTCTTTCAAAGACTTTTCGTTCCACTTGTGCGATTTAATTATGGGACAATCCCATATTCTTTGAAAGTTCATCAAACTTTAAATATTCATGAATTTGATCTCATCAAATTACCTTAATACTTTTTATGAGTTTGAGATTAGTCATTTGTTTTATTTATCTTATAAATATTATTGATTTGATTAGTTTAAAGATCATTGATTCGTTGTGCCATAAGAAATTAAAAGAATAACATTTATTTAAATAATCTCATAATTAAAATATCTTGTCCTTACAAGATAACTAAAACTTAGGCACAAAATAATAATCTTAAAAACTAAAACAAATCTATTTAAGCAAAAACACATGTCCTAATGGATGATGTAGCAACTCTTGCTTTATTTCCATTCCCAGGTCCATGTCTATTCTGATGCCTTCTCTTTAGAAGCCTCTGAGGTTGATGCCTCACTCGTTTTTGCTTTCTTGACTTCTTGTAGGTGAGTGGGGCAGTTTCTATTCCAATGTACGGTCTTGCCGCAATGGAAACATTTTTTATCCTTCTTGATTCCCTTCTTAGGTTTCAATGCCTCCTTTCCATCGGTTTTGGTCTTACCATCACCTTTAGACTTTGTTGTCGATTTACCTTTCTTCTTGCCCTTGCGGACCATCATAATAGGTTTAGGTCCTACATTCTTCAGGTTGATTTCAGCAGTTCTCAACATGCCGAGCAACTGTGGCAGCGTCTTGCTAATTTCATTCATATTGAAATTAAGGACGAACTGATTGAAACTATCCGGCAACGATTGCAGGATGACATCAGTAGCTATTTCGTCTTTCAGCGGAAAGCCGAGCTTCTCCAACGTTTGGATGTAACCCATCATTTTGATGATGTGAGCTCCTACAGGAGATCCCTTACTCATCTTGCATTGAAACAGATCTTTAGAGGTCTCGTACCTCTCTTGACGAGCTTGCCCTTCATAAATCTCCTTGAGATTTTGAATCATATCATAAGCTACCATGTCCTCATGTTGCTTCTGAAGCTCAGGGGTCATGGAGGCAAGCATAAGACAACCGACATCCATCATGTCGTCCATGTGTTTCTTAAACTTGTCTTTGTCAGCTCTGGAAGCAGTGGCAACCGGTTCATCAGGAACAGGTTCTTCAATGACATATTCCTTCTTTTCCTATTTGAGAACAATTCTCAAATTGCGGAACCAATCAAGGAAGTTTATGCCATTGATCTTATACTTCTCAAGGATAGATCGCAGAGATAGAGTATTATTTGCCATTAACTCTACAACAAAGAAAATATGCTACATAAGTTTTACTAAATTTTAAAATTTATAGATAGGTCTTTACTATAAATTTACTCCCACTACTTTCTTCAAAATTAAAAACCCTCTAGTTTTAATTTCGGAAAATCGTTTCGATACTTTTTCTAGTGAGTGAGGATCCATATTTCACCATTTCTAAATTAGCTTTGGCCAGTCTTTTAGGAAATGGTTATTTAAGTCAGTAACACCTTACTAATTACATCTCATGTAATTCCTCATCTTTTGGCGAACAACTCTTGTTCTTTAAATCATCTTATGATTATCCAAAACTTTTAACCACTAGGTTTTTTTTAATCCTATTAGAACAACTCAGCTAAGTCAATACCAATATCTCAACCGGCAAATATCACTAGCTTATTCTTCGCGTTTAACTAAGATAGATAAATGTGAAATTGCTTTGGCAAAGCTCGCATTAAATCGATCGAAGCTTTAACGAGGGTAAATATTGGATGGTTAAAACATACTTATAATTATAGTGAGGGATTTACTTAATTATCTCATCATTTTAACATTGATCCATCAATAGAACTATGTTTAATCATGCTTATAAAACATCCATTGCATCACATACAAGGTAAATATAAGCGGTAAATAAATATGCAATGATTATAGCCCTTCTTAACCTAAGGCGACCCATCCTAAACCAATGGGAGGACCATTCTACTGAAGATAGAATCTGCTTCTCAAACGCCCGGTCCACCAGGGAAGGCCCACCACGCTGCTACCTTGGTTCTTGCTTTATCTCCATGAGTATTTACAATTTTCAGAAACTCGCGTTACATGCGAGGGGGTGAGATGAGAAGAGAAGTACAATAGAAGATAGAGAAAGGCACGACACGCAGGCCGTATTTATAAAAACCAAAACTATAAAGGCTATGGGCTATAACCATGCAAAACAAACACCCTGCAATCTAACATGCATTTCAAACATCGTGCGAACAAAGTAACGACGTGTTTACGAAGTTTTAAACTGATTATCCCTATGTTGCGGTTAATAGGCCAAAGAAGGATCACGAGGTTTCATAAACCATTTGCGTTAACGAACAAATGCACCAGGTAGGTTAACATGAAATAGAGGTGGCGCACTAGCCACACATAAGTACCAGGTCTTTGATGATGCCAATCCTAGACATGCATTTTTCATAACGTCTAACCATAAATCTTATGGATTCACCATAAAAGATAGTTTGATAACTTTTATCAAATTAGAAGCCCTTTCAGAGATTTCATAAATCTATGAAACTACGAACAACTACTTGTTCTCTAGACTGACTATTAGTCTCAACATGTTAACATTTAACATTGAAGCAACCTAACATAGTTATGATTAACTCTTAATCATTCAGTGATAATCGAAATAAGTCTTTATTAGGTGTGATACGATAAACGATAAATATCTAAATCGAATCAAACAACATGCATCTCATACATAAACATCACCCAAGAATTTAAGTCCGAATTCGTATGATACAAGTGTCTCTAATACCACTGTTGGGTCACGTCGGCACACCCCGTGGCGCAGCGGAAAAATTAATCCGACGTAATCCATCCAGGATACATGTACAGGAACGAATCCGGGGAGAAAAGATGAAGAGTTACCTTTTAAAACGCTGGAAAACTGGAAAACTAATGGTATGTATGAATAACCACATCAAGTAAAACCGGAATCGTCACAGGTTCGCAACGACCTCTACGGAGTCCAGCTGAACAAAACGAACAAAGTTTCTGCCTCCCTAACACTTAGGGATAAATTTCGACAGGTTTGAACACCTTCCAAGGAGAAGTCGAAATCCCTCCATGGATTCCTGAGGGAGTCTGAAATCGACCAGGGGTTCTACCGGGACTTGTATTCGAACTAGGAAATCGCCAGGAATTTGCCAGGGGGCAAGAGGAACACCAAAAAAATATCGAACAGCTTCTCAGAAGAAATCTGGGATTTGTCGAAAATTCCAGAGGGAAATTGCCAGGGATATGTCGAAATTTGCAAGGAGGAATAGGGATGATTTGGTTGCTAGCCCTTGTCCCTTTAAATAGTATTCAGTGACTTAATTCTAGTTGAATATCTTAAATCCAAGTTCAACCAAAATTCATAGAATCTAATTCTACTTGAAATTGGTTTATATTAAATATACATTATATTTAATAATATTAAATGAAATATATATATTTAATTATGTAGAATCTTATTCTACATAAAACATGGATTTAAATATACATTATATTTAATCCAAATATATGTATTTTTATTATATAGAATCTCATTCTATCTTTACTTAGATTTAAATATATTTAAATATATATTTTTAATTATGTAGAATCGAATTCTACATAAACTTGGAATTAAATATACATTATATAAATTCCAAATATATATTTAAATTTCTAGAATCTTATTCTATAATATTTAAGTCTTTAAATATTTTCCATACTCTAAATAATATTTGATAAATACAATATTTATCCAATATTATTCCCATTTAAGGGAGTTGTCGATTTCCCTTATCCCATAGGGGATTTTCGGCAACCTCCCTAAAATAGGGAGTATGGTTTCCAATTTTTGTTCGTTTCATTCGAAGGGTGTAACCCTTGTAGGTTCATGCAACGTTAGCAGCAAAATTAGAACTGTTCTAATTTTACAAACAATGAGTGGCATCTAGCAATACATCATTGCGACCTAAGTTGCATGAAGTCAAGGTTTGACTTTCTTAATTCCTGAATAAACTTCCTTTATGTATTTCATCCTTTTTTCCTTTATATCTTAGATGAACACAAGTCATGGGTTAGTCACACTTGCGTTGTCCATCTAGTGTTTCTTGATGTCTTGAGTAGATTATGATAAACGAATCTCTATGATATCTCATATCATAATATTCGAGCATGGCCATGCATTTTCTAATCTCACTCAATCAAGTGGGCGAAGATATTTCTCCCATTATGTAGGAGGGACAAATCCTTTCTTGATCAACCATATTTTACTACATAGGTCATCACGTATCCAATCATCAGTCTTTATAATGTAGTCAGTTACGATACACGTTTGACTATGTCAAAATACGTAAATCTTTATGTTGAAATCATGTTGATCTCAAGTCTGAGGATTATACATATGTTTATCATGAGCAATGTTGTGACTGTCACATAATTACCCAAGAAACATTCTCATAGCGGGTCAATCCAGTATGTTGTTCTCTAACAAATACTTATGTGTTGATTTTGACATCTTTATGTCAATGTCAACGCTTATCATCAACAACATATTAGTGTTTATATATTATCACTGTCTATACTCGTAATAATATTCGACTAAGGATCCTATTTAACAATAATCGTATTATTGTATGGACATTATTATTGAATGGTTAGTTTGATGCACAAAAACATACATAATGATAATAACGGCAATGCCATTAGTTGAAAAATCTTGTAAAATAGTATGTCTATTCAATCATCATATGATTGGTCTTTGGGCATACTCCAACAATCTGTCACATGCTTATAATGATCTATGAAGGCCCTTGAGAGGTCCTTCCAAGTCTTGACATTCGCTCGACTGAGCGTAGTATACCACCTGATAGCGGAGCCGATCAAACTATCCTGAAAATAGTGAATAAGCAGTTTCTCATCCTTGACAAAAGCGACCATCTTCCGACAGTACATAGTGATGTGTGCTGATGGGCAGGTGGTGCTATCATATTTATCAAGGTCAGGGACCTTGAACTTGGGCGGAATCACTAAATCTGCAACCAGACTCAAATCACTGGCACTATTTCCTTGTTCATCCACCTCTTGGATATTTCTGAGCTTCTCCTCAAATGACCAAAATTTCTCCTTGTATTTCTTCTCTATCTCGGCTATGACCCTTTCTACCTCTTCTAACATGCTCAAATCTGGCACCTCATTCTACTGGTCGCCTTCTATATCAACATGCTGACTCGCTGCCACTCCTCCGGGGCGACTAGCAGAAGCCCCCGCGAGGTTAATGAAGACCTTCTTCCCTAACTCTGGCACTTCTGGGTTAACCCTCGTGTGAGACGTAACACCTTCCTGTTCTTCCACATGTGAGCTATCAACAGAAACACCTTCCTTTCCCTTCATCTTGTCTAACAAACTAGTCATCTGAGCAATGATGGACACATGCAACTGTGCTAGTTGGTCGCTGATATTCCTGTTAACCCCATCCAAACGGTTCTCCAAATCCTTCTGGCCTTGTTCCACTTTAGCCAACCTTTCCTCCATGACTCGATATTGGGATCATGTACCGTACGAATGTGGAATGGTTGAAAATTTTAATGAACCAAAATGCAATTCTTATCTGAAAATGCAAATTCTTTTAGTTAAGTTCAAATTATTTAAACAATATGTGCAAATAAATGTTCAAATAGATGTATAACATATGAATGTTCAAATAAGTGTATAATGTATGAATGTTCAAATAAATGTATAAGGTATGAATACTAAGATCAACACTGGGTTCGGAAAATATCATCCTCAAACAGCTCATATTAAGTGGAATATTGTTTGATTACAAATTTTGGGGGAACTGATTACATCTAAAGTCCTACAATATTAACCACTAAAAACCTAGTCATCCTAACGCTTCTTCTTCTTCATACATATTGGTCTAGCCTGGCGCTCAAATCCACAATCTCCCTAAGAATCCATACGACCGTCTCTCCTGCCTTGTTTGAGTCGTCCACATGATCATGAAGCTCGGCAGCGTCTTCGGATAAAAACTGCACCTTCGCGACAATATAGCGCACACAGGTGTCCCACTGTGCCAGCTCTTGTTCTTGTCTCCAAATAGTAAAGGCGGTGAAGTGTAATTGCTCCAAAGTGGGCGTAGGGCGTACTTGGATTACCCCCTGATGCTCTCAATGCTATCTTTAAGATGTTGTACCTTGGTTTCTAGCTCATCGATGCGATCCCTCAAGACTTGATTTTCTGACTCACTCGCTTTGAGTTTGCTAGTTGACCCATTGTGCCTGAAGAGAGAATTTTCCAGATTCTTCACTTGGTCTTTCAAGGTCCCATTCTAATTCATCTCTCTCTCTAGCTGCCCTGAATACTCGGTGCGTAGGCTCTTCATTTCTTGAGTCAAAGTAAGTACCCGGTCTTTGAACTCATGGTACCCTCTCTTATAGTTTTCAGCCCTTGCCCTTTCTTCCCTGAGATGGAGTTCAGCCCCCTGACTCACTCCACCTTCGCTAGCTCTCTTACCCTTGTTCATCCTTTGCAACTTTTGTATTTCCTCATTTTCCAACCTTAGCTCGAGCTGTAACTCGTCATTCTTCTTTTGTAATCCCCTAATGCTCCCATCATATCACACTCTCTCTAGTTCGAAATCAAACTTCTCTCTATTTTCCCTCTCCTCAAGCTGTGCATACCTCTTTTGTTCCTCCTCTAGTTGTTCCTTAATTAGGCCCGCTTCGGTAGGAAGTGAAACCAATCTTTCTCTCATGGTCCTCCTTTTGTCCGAGTTTAACTGGGGAATGTTATCATCGACGCGGTTAAATCTCCACACCTCGTATTCTGGGGTGACCATGTAAGGAGCATTTAGGATCCTAACTCGCCTTGCATTATTCCATGCTGAAGAAGTGGTAAACACCTTTCCTTTGTAGCCTTTTTCCTTCTGGTAGTCGATGTGGAAAACATTCAAACCATTCGTAGCTGGCACAAACTGCTTAGACCCAAACTGTCTTAAAACCAACAGAGGTGCGTAGGCCGTGTGTCCCCAAAGTCCCAACAAAGGTACCCACGAGTACATCCCACACCTGTAGCGAATACTTCTTGCTGACAACCATGAGACTCTCCAAACTACGTCATCGACATTCAAATTTTGAAGCACGTCAAGCCAAACTTCCTCGGTTCGCTTTGTAGGCCAATTCCCTTTCTTCAAAAATTCTTCTAAAGCTGAAAACTTACTATCATAAACTGGTCTTGAAAACCTGACATCTGTCCAAAAGTGGCTATAGAACCACACCGTTAAGAGCTGAGTACATCCCAAGAAACGACCATCTCCGTGCTTTCTACAAAATCTTAAAGACTGGAAGGTTTCTGACAGAATGATCAGAAATGGATTACCTCCCTCGGCTAATTTATCGAACAAATCTAACACTGCCAGATGGATGAATCCTAAGGCTTTAGGAATGAGGACCAACCCATAAATCAACTGTAACCCCCTTAGCCCGGCCTAGACGGTTGACCCGAACTACGAAGATTACACTGGGAAAACCAAAGTCAACTCCAAAGTCAACCTTGATTAACGACCCTTTTTTTCCTTTTAATCTTGTCTAGATGCACATTAACCCTAAGTGAGATCCCATAAGACTTATTTGAAAAGGGCACAGCGATTGGATAGCATACATGGACTCAATTGCACATAACACAAGTTTAGGGACCAAATTGAAATTTATGTAAATTAGAAGGTCAAAACTGATTTTAAGGTTACCAATATGAAATTAGTCACATTACATGCTTCCCTGTCAAAATTCACCTTAAATGGACATCTCAAACTCATAAAATTGCAAACTCGAATTTCGGCACTAAAACGTAAAACTTTTAACCTTCAACACCATTCAAATCAGTGCCCAACGGTCACCTGTTTCGAAACCGCATTGACCGTTCCGAAACACGGGTTAGTTCCGAGACTGGTTTCGAAACAGGGCATAACAGTAGCCAAAACGTTTCAGAATAGCCTCCAGCCGTTTCGAAACACGAAGGCCATTATAGGCCCCCATTTCGAAACGCTAGTGAGTGTTCCGATACGGTTTGCCCAGAAGCTGCAGATTTTGCTGGTTTTTCATACAAAAATCCATTCAAACACTACCTAGTGACTTCCTAATCTTATCCATAAGACATCATACATAAATGGAACATGTTTGTAACTCCTAAACACATTCGTAGCATCAAACATGAAATTTCACATGTCTATAGGCATGCATCCTATTATCCAAAACCAAGCAATCAACCAAACTCCATAACAAGCATTTAAAGGCCATTTACAATCTCAAAACATCAAAAGCATTATGCCACAACTTAGGGAGTTCAACACATCTCCCAAAACACATCTTAGGTTCCCATTGCCAAAATATCAAAACCAATAGTGTATGAAAACATCACCATACATGAGCTTGGCTTCCCTTGGACACTTTTGACTTCCTTGTTGCCCTTAACACTCCAATTATCTGCATTATTGGTACAAGAGAGAGAGCGTAAGCACAATTGCTTAGTGAGGCATGCTCTAAAGTAAACAACACAATAATGCATTTTAGAAAACACTTTCAACAAAGCTTTTTAAACACGTGCTCATCTCTTTTCATGCAACCTTGCATACTTTACAAGCATCTCATGCTTCATTACATTCAATACATCATATTGGCTTTCAAGTGATAGTTCATAACCATTTACAACACAAAACACAATCAGATATGCGGATTACAAGCGTTGTCCCACACGCTTCATACACACTACCGGCTTACAAGGTGGAGTTTATCGGTACAATCACAACCCCTCAACACCCGTGATGGAGCTTAATGGTACAATCACAACCCCTCAACATCACTCATCGGTAGTTGTATAACCTACGAACGAGAGTACGAGACAAATAACACAAGATCCACACACGGACTTTTAACCACCGTTGTGACCTTACCAAGACCCACACACGGACTTTTAACCATCATTGTGATCTTACCTCTCTCGTTAGGATACTTGGATGGAGTTTACGGTACAATCACAACCCCTCCACATCCAAGGCGACTTTACTTACGGTGCACCCAATCCTATAGCCGGCTAACTATATCCGATTCAAGTACTTTAAAACCAATTCATCACTTGCCAATATACATCAAATACCATCATCAATTCACTGTTTTAAAGCATTAAACAAAGCCATTAAACACCATGCATCATTACCAATTTCACAACATGCCCAAACAAGGATCTCTTACCTTGAGCATCCTTCAACACATGGCTTTCAAAACCAGCATTAACCATGCTAAAACATGCTTTCAAAACAGAATTTAAACATGCAATTTATAACCAATGCATCAAGCCACTTCATAGCACATCCGAGGGAGTTTTTCCGAAAACTTACTCTTGAGCTTAGCTAAGTTGGTTAGACTTAAACTAAGCTCCCAAAACCTTCAAATAATCATTTCAAAGCTGGAAACCCAACTCCACTCACCAATTACGTTTCGCACGCTTGCCGAAACGCCAATCAAGCCTCCGGATGAACTCCAAAAGTGTCCGAAGATGCTTCCCTTGTTTTAAACACATCAAAGCAGAGGATTAATGCATCATCATGCATTGAAATCGTCAGCCAACACACCTAAACTTGCTGATCTACCCGAAACCAACATTTCTGCAACCAAACACAACCGAAAACACCTCCAAACTCTTTCACAACTTAACCCGGCCAAGATCCATCTCTTCTAACCATTTCTAAACATCAATCAACATCCAAAATACACCTTAACTCGTCCTTATACCTCCAGCTATAACAGAACACTAAAAACACCTCAAAAACCACCATTTTCATAAGCAAAAACTTAGGAAATTCAACCTATTCGGGATTGCATTGATAAAACATCATTTCAACATCATTAGACATCCAAAATACAGTAAAGAATCATCTCAAAACAGAGTCCAATCAATCTCAACGAAATTCTTCAAGATTTCTTCTAAATCTTGAGTTTTAAGTCAAAATCAAGTTTCTAACATTAAAACCATTTACAAAACATAAATTAAGGATTGACAACTTGGGAATTTCAGTAAAGAACTGAGTATTTAGAGGAGAAGAACAATTTTACCTCTAAATGGTGATTTCTCCTTGATTTGGGCTAAATTCCTTGAAAACTCAATGTGAAAATCAAAAGGTTTTGTTGCTAGATTGATTAAGCAACAATGAGTGATGGAAATCTCATCAAATGAGGTGAAGATCAAAGTGATTTGTGCTGGAGAAAATGTGTTTGGATGATGGGATTTTGAGAGAAAAAGAAATGAAAGAAAATTTGGAAAAAGTAGTTTTGAGAATCTAAAAGTAGTTTCCATCTTTATTTTAATTAATTAAAACATTAATTAAATCACCCAAATTAAGGAAAAATCTGGAGAAAAACATTTTGGGTATTTAGCTCCTTAAAGATTCAAAGTTCCAATCCTTTACAAAACAATCACCACTAAACTATTCAAAAATCGCATTTTGGTCACTACACTGAAATGTAATATTTCCAAACCTTATTTTGTAAAATTGATTTCACCACTCTCTTATATATATTAAAAGAGGATTTTTAGATATTTTTCTATATTTTTAAAACATCCCGAACTAGGCTTTCCCTAAAACCTCCTTTTATATTCGAACCGAATATCAGACCGGTCTAGTTCAGACCCTAAACTTCCAAGCCCAAAATTGGGGTGTTACAACTCTCCCCCTTTTAAGAAATTTCGTCCTCGAAATTTACCTGGAGGAAAAAGGTAAGGAAACTGCTTCTTCATGTCATCCTTCCTTTCCCACGTGGCTTCCTCAACACCATGATGCTTCCACAACACCTTAACCAATTCAATGGTCTTGCCTCGAAGAACTTTACTGTCTGAATCCAGAATTTCAACCGGCTCCTCATCATAGGTCAAGTCTGGATTCAACTCCACTTCCTCCACAGGCATAACATGTGAAAGATCCGATCTATATCTCTGAAGCATAGAGACATGAAACACATCATGAATCTTTTCCAACTCCTGCGGCAACCTCAACTTGTACGCAACAGGACCCACACGTTCAATCACCTCGTATGGTCCAATATACATAGGGCTCAACTTACACTTCCGGCCAAACCTCATCACCTTCTTCCAAGGTGAAACCTTCAAGAACACACGGTCACCTATCGCAAACTCAATCTCCTTACGCTTCAAATCCGCGTAAGACTTCTGTCGATCAGAAGCTGCCTTCAAACGCTCACAAATAAGCTTCACCTTCTCGGTGGTTCCCTTCAACAAAGTCGGCATTGAAACCAACTTCTGACCTGCTTCATCCCAGCAAAGAGGAGTTCTGCACTTCCTCCCATACAAAGCTTCATAAGGTGCCATTTGAATACTTGTCTGGTAGATGTTGTTATAAGCAAACTCCACCAAAGGCAAATGCTTCACCCAAGAACCTTGAAACTCAAACACACAGCACCTCAACATATCTTCCAGCACTTGGATAACACGCTCAGACTGTCCATCCGACTGTGGATGATAAGAAGTACTGAAATTCAACCGTGTACCCAAAGCTTGATGCAAACACTCCCAAAAACGCGATGTAAACCTCGGATCTCTATCTGACACTATAGACTTCGGCACACCATGCAGTCGCACAATCTCATCAATGTACAACTCTGCAAGCTTATCCAAGGTATACGTAGTACGCACAGGTAAGAAATGCGCACACTTCGTAAGGAGATCCACAATCACCCACACTGAATTCTTTTTCGATGGCGACAAAGGCAAACCAGACACAAAGTCCATGGTAATCCTTTCCCACTTCCACTCATGAATCCTCAACGGTTGCAACAACCCTGAAGGAAACTGATGCTCAGCCTTAACCCGCTGACAAACTGTAACACCCCAATTTTGGGCTTAGAAGTTTAGGGTCTGAACCGGAACGGTCTGATTTTGGGTTCGAATATAAAAGGAGGTTTTTAGGGAAAGCCTAGTTCGGAATGCTTTAAAAATATGGAAAAATATCTAAAAATCCTCTTTTAATATATATAAGAGAGTGATGAAATCAATTTTACAAAATTAGGTTTGGAAATATTACATTATGGATTAGTGACTAAAATGTGATTTTTGAAAAGTTCAGTGGTGACTGTTTTGTAAGGATTGAAACTTTGAATCTTTAAGGAACTAATTTACCCAAAAATGATTTCTCCAGATTTTTTTTAATTTGAGTGAATTAATTAATGTTTTAACTAATTAGAAGTGAAGAGAAACTACCTTTTGTTAAAATCATAACTACTTTTTCCTCAAACTTTCTCATTCCTTTTTCTCTCAAAATTCCATCATCCAAACACTCTTCTCCAGCAACCTTTTCATTGACTTTCATTTCAATTGATGAGATTTCTATCATCAATTAGTTCCTAATCCATCTTGCATCAAATCCTTAATTTAAGTTTTATAAATGGTTTTAATGATATGGACTTGATTTTGGCTTAAAACTCAAGATTTGGAAGAAATCTTGAAGAATTTCGTTGTGATTGTTTGGGCTCTGATTTGAGATGATTCTTAAATGTATTTTGGATGTCTAATGATGTGTAAATGAGGTTTTATTAATGCAATCCCGAATAGGTTGTATTTCCTAAGTTTTTGCTTATAAAAATGGTGGTTTTGAGGTGATCTTGGTGTTCTGTTTTAGCTGGAGGTATAAGGATGATTTTAGGTTTATTTTGGATGTTTATTGACGTTTAGAAATTGTTAGAAGTGATGGATCTTGGCTGGGCTAAGTTTTGGAAGAGTTTGGCGGTGATTTCGGTTGTGTTTGGTAGCCGAAATGTTAGCTTTAGGTAGAGCAGCGAGTTTAAGTGTGTTGGCTGAAGATTTCAATGCATGATGATGCATTAATACTCTGCTTTGATGTGTTAAAAACAGGGGAGATATCTTCGGACACTTGTGGAGTTGATCTGGAGGCTTGATCGGCGTTTCGGCAAGCTTGCGAAACGGAAATTGGTGAGTGAAGTTGGGTTTCCAGCTTTGAAACAAATGTTTGAAGGTTTTGGGAGCTTAGTTTGAGTCTAAGCAACTTAACTAAGCTAAAGATTAAGTTTTCGGGAAAACTCTCTTGGATGAGCCATGATGTGGTTTGATGCATTGATTATATTTTCATGTTTAAATTCTGTTTTGAAAGCATGTTTTAGCATGGTAAATGCTGGTTTTGAAAGCCATATGTTGAAGGATACTCAAGGTAAGAGATCCTTGATTTGACATATTGTAAATGTGGTTTTGATGCATAGTGATGCATGATGTTAAATGGCTTTGTTAAATGCTTTAAAACAGTGAGTTGTTGATGTTATATGATGTGTATTGGCAAGTGATGTAATGGTTTTTAAAGTACTTGAATTGGATATAGTTAGCCGGCTATAGGATTGGGTGCACCATGAATAAAGTCGCCTTGGATGTTGAGGGGTTGTAATTGTACCGTAAACTCCATCCAAGTACACCAACGAGTAAGGTAAGATCACAACGGTGGTTAAAAGTCCGTGTGTGGATCTTGTATTGTGTGTCCCGTGTTCTCGTTAGTGGAATTATACATCTATCGATGAGTGATGTTGAGGGGTTTTGATTGTACCGTTAAACTCCATCACGGGTGTTGAGGGGTTGTGATTGTACCGGTAAACTCCACCTTGTGTGTTCGGTAGTGTGTATGAAGCGTACGGGACAACGCTTGTAATCCGCGTATCCGATTGTGTTTTGAGTTGTAAATGGTTGAATTATCACTTGAAAGCCAATATGATGTGTTGTTTATATTGAAGCATGAGATGCTTGTTATGTATGCAAGGTTGCATGAATAATGATGATTATGTGATGGAAGGTTTGGTTAAAAGTGTTCTATAAAATGCATTATTGTGTTGTTTCTTTAGAGCATGCCTCACTAAGCAATTGTGCTTACGCTCTCTCTCTCTTGAACCAATAATGTAGATAATTGAAGTTTTAAAGGGAATCAAGGAGGCAAGAGAGTCCAAGGGAACTAAGCTCATGTATGGTGATGTTTTCATACACTATTAGTTTTGATAAGTTGGCAATGGGAACCTAAGATGTGTTTTGGGAGATGTTTTGGACTCCCTAGTTTGTGGCATGATGCCTTTGATGTTTTGGATTTGTAATTGGCCTTTTGATGTTGATTTGGAGTTTGGATGCTTGTTTGGTTTTGGTTATTAGGATGCATGCCTATAGACATGTGATGTTTAATGTTTGATACCATGAATGTGTTTTGAAGTTGCAAACATGTACCTTATACGTATGATGACTTGTTGGCATGGTTAGGAAGTCAATAGGATGTGTTTGAGTGGTTTTATGCATGTTAAACCAGCAAAATCTGCAGCATCTGGGCAAACCGTGTCGAAACGGGCACTAGTGTTTCGAAACGGGGGCCTGTAATGGCCTTCGAGTTTCGAAACGGCTGGTGACCGTATCGAAACAGTTTGGCCACTGGAAGGCCCTCTTTCGGAACAAGTCTCGAAACGAACTCGTGTTTTGGAACGGTCAACACCGTTTCGGAACAGGTGACCATTGGGCACTGTTTTGAATGATGTTCAAGTTTGCAAGCTTTACGTTTTAGTCCCAAAAGTTGTAATTTACAATTATATGAGTTTGAGATGTCCGTTTATAGTGGAATTTGACCGGGAAGCATGTAATATGACTAATTAAATATTAGTAACCTTAAAATCAGTTAAGACCTCCTCATTTCCAGAATTTACAATTTGGTCCCTAACTTTTGTATATTGTGCAATTGTGTCCCTCATGTTGTTCGATCGATGTGCTTTTAACTCGTATGTTTCATGCATGTTCACATAAGGTTAATGTGTATCTAGATAAGACAAAAGAAAAAAAAGGGTCGTTAATCAAGGTTGACTTTCGAGTTGAGTTTGGTTTTCCCCGTGTAATCTTCGTAGTTCGGGTCAACCGTCTAGGCCGGGCTAAGGGGGTTACATTTGGTGGTATCAGAGCTGAGTTCTCGTGTAAATGGGAATGGTTATGTGGGAGATGTATGTGTGTTTGCATGATATGCCTTTTGGATGAAAGAATGTTGTTTGAATTGTTAAGTATGGTTGCAATTATGATGCTATGCTATGTTGAAGCATGTTAGGGGAGCCCATTGCCATATCAAAACTAATGAAAGGAATTGTTTTTGGAAAATGAGCTTGAGTACTTAGATTACATACCTTGTTGAGCCTAATTATGTTATTGCATTTGTGTCAATGCATTGTTTCTTATAAATGGGGCCTCGTAGAGAGACGAGGATGAATACGAGAGCTATGGCTCAGAATGAGAATGAGGAAATCGCTGATAATGTTGTGGATTTACCTCCTCCCCTGGTCGTGGACCACCTGGCGGTGATGGTGCTGGGGGTGAAAATGCTGGTGTTGGTGCTGGTGTTGGGGTCGCTGGACCTGAAGGTGTTCAAGGGCAAGCTGCTCCTGACAGGACTGTTTTGATTCAGGCTATTGCTGGAGCCTTTTATGCAGCAGTAGCTGGAGCTCACAGAGCTGCGCATCAGGGTGATGCTAACGTGAGATTACCTTTGGAACGTCTTCGCAGTCTGGGAGGGACTGAGTTTAGAGGTTTATCTCTTGAAGGTTCTTAATCTTGGTTGGAAAGCACCAAGAGAATTTTGGGACAAATGAACTGTAACAATGTGCAGAAATTGGGTTGTGTGGTATCTCTGCTACATGATGATGCGTATACGTGGTGGACGACCACTGTTTCTAGAATGGAGGACAATGATGTGACTTGGGCGTTCTTTCTGAACGCATTAAAGCGGAAGTATCTAGGTGTGCGATACCTGGATGAGAAGAAAAGAGAATTCATGTCTCTTACGCAAGGAAGCATGATGGTGGCGGAATATGAGGTCCAGTTTGTCCGCCTTAGCCAGTACGAACCCGAGTTAGTCCCTGATGAGCGAGAGAGGTGTGAACGTTTCCGATATGGTTTGGTGTCGGACGTGAAGACTTTCATGCTTGCTGCTGAGTATACAAATTTTGATGTGCTGGTGAGTAGAACGAAGGACATTGAGCAGAACTTAGGGTTGTCTTCCAGAGGTGTTAGTTCTAGCTCGGGCAAAAGAGCTGCTGATTATAGTTCCGGTGGTGGACGGAATAAGAGAGGACGGGATAAGAGGTATCAGTCTTCTGCTAGGCGTGGTAATGGAGGACATGGTGCGCATGTTCAGGGTTATAGGATGACAGCTGATCAGAACACGTGCTGGACGTGTGGGTCTCGTGGCCATCTGAGGCGAGATTGTCTTCAAGCAGCGAGGGAGGTGCAGGCTCCTATAGCAGTGACCGGGGTAATTCATGCTAGAATTGTGGTTCGACAGACCACATGAGGAGGGAATGTCCTTTGTTGGCCGGTGGTGGTCAGGGACTTGCTCCTGGGGTAGTTGCACCGCAGAGAGGTCGTGGGCGCGGCCGTGGTAACTTCCAGCGCAGAGATGATGGTGGGAGGAATGTGGCGCATGTGGTGGCTGTTCAACCTGAGGATGGTGGCCATGCTCGAGTGTATGCTCAGCGAGAGGGGAGAAATGATACGGATGTGATCGCAGGTACCTTTACTTTGCAATCCTTATCATTACTTTCCTTGATTGATTCTGGATCTACACACTCATACATATTGCGTGAACATGCTCAATTGCTTGGTTTACCTGTTGAGTCTTTGGATGTTGGTATGCGTGTAACTAGTTCCTTTGGTGAGACCGTTGTGAAATGGAGGTTGTATAGAAGATGTCCTTTGGTAGTACAAAACCATGTTTTTCTTGTTGATCTCATGGAATTGCCATTCTATGGTTTTGATGTAATTCTTGGTATAGATTGGCTTTTTGAACATCGAGCTGTAGTGGATTTTTAGAACAAGCGAGTTTCGTTGAAGCTTGCGGATGATTACGAGGTAGTGGTGGTTGGTGAGAATGTGAAGTTTCTTGCCAATGTGGTGTCTTCTTTGGAAGCAAGTCGAATGCTGAGGCAAGGATGTGAGGCTTATCTAGCATTTGTGATGAATCCTAGCTCTAAGGAGTTGCGGGTTCAAGATATCAGGACGGTGCGAGAGTTTCCTGGAGTGTTTCCGGAGGAGTTACCTGGTTTGCCTCCTAATCGAGAGGTGGAGTTTGGGATTGAGTTGTATGAAAACACGACTCAAGTGTCCATTACTCCTTACCGAATGGCACCTAAGGAGTTGAAGGAGCTGAAGATGCAACTTCAGGAGTTGCTTGACCGTGGTTTCATTCGGCCGAGTGTGTCACCTTGGGGTGCACCGGTCTTGTTTGTGAAGAAGAAGGATGGCACTATGAGAATGTGCATCGATTATCGTCAGCTGAACAAGTTGACTATCAAGAATCGGTATCCTTTGCCGAGGATTGATGATCTTTTTGTTCAGTTTCGGGGAGCGACTATGTTCTCCAAGATTGACTTAAGGTCAGGTTATTACCAGCTCAAGGTGAAAGATGTGGATGTGCCAAAAATAGCCTTTAGAATGAGGTATGGGCATTATGAGTTTCTTGTGATGTCGTTTGGCTTGACGAATGCTCCAGCAGCTTTTATGGAGATGATGAATAGAGTGTTCCATGAATACTTGGACAAGTTTGTTGTGGTGTTCATTGATGATATCCTTGTGTACTCTCGTACTAATGAGGAGCATGAAGAGCATTTGAGGATTGTGTTGCAGGCGCTGTTAGAGAATCAGCTATATGCTAAGTTGAGTAAGTGCGGATTCTGGCTTAGGGAAGTTGTTTTCCTTGGTCATGTGGTTTCTGCTGAGGGGATTCGTGTTGATCCTCAGAAGATTGAGGCGGTGATGAATTGGAAGCCTTTTAAGTCTGTTTCATGAAGTCCGCAGTTTCCTTGCTCATGCACCTTTGACGAAGTTGTTGCAGAAGGATGTCAAGTATGAGTGGACAGAGGTAAGACAACAGGCTTTTGAGAAGCTTAAGGCAGCTTTGACGCACGCTCCTATCTTGGTTCAACCTGAATCAGGGAAAGAGTTTGTAGTGTACATCGACGCATCCTATGTTGGTTTGGGGTGTGTGTTTATGCAAGAGGGTCAGGTGGTGGCTTATGCATCGCGTCAGTTGAAGGTGCATGAGCGCAATTATCCTACGCATGATATTGAGTTAGCTGCGGTGGCCTTTGCTTTGAAAATTTGGAGACATTACATGTATGGTGAGAAGTGTAATGTGTACACGGATCACAAAAGTTTGAAGTATTTGATGTCTCAGAAAGAGTTGAATCTTAGGCAACGACGTTGGGTGGAGCTGCTTGAAGATTATGATCTGACGATCGAGTACTATCCGGGAAAAGATAATGTTGTAGCGGATGCCTTGAGTAGAAAAGTGGCAGTGGAGTTGAGGGCTATGTTTGCCAGCTTGAGTATTTCGCGAGATGGGGGTCTTGTGGTTGAATTGCAAGTGAAACCATCTCTGGTTCAGTTGATAAAGGATAAGCATGTTATCCAAGTGCTGGAAGATATGTTGAGGTGATGTGTGATTGAGTTTCAATGTTCTTGGGAGAAACATTTGCCTTTGGTAGAGTTTGCTTATAACAATAGCTACCAGGCAAGTATTCAAATGGCACCTTATGAAGCCTTGTACGGGAGGAAGTGCAGAACTCCTCTTTGCTGGGTTGAAACCGGTCAGAAGTTGGTTTCGATGCCGGCTTTGTTGAAAGGAACCACAGAGAAGGTGAAGCTCATTTGTGAGCGATTGAAAGCAGCTTCTGATCGACAGAAGTCTTACGCGGATTTGAGGCGCAAGGAGATTGAGTTTGCGGTAGGTGACCGTGTGTTCTTGAAGGTTTCGCCTTGGAAGAAGGTGATGAGGTTTGGCCGGATGGGTAAGTTGAGCCCTAGGTACATTGGACCATACGAGGTGATTGAACGTGTGGGTCCTGTTGCGTATAAGCTGAGGTTGCCGCAAGAGTTAGAAAAGATACATGATGTGTTTCATGTTTCTATGCTTCAGAGGTATAGATCGGATCCTTCGCATGTTATGCCTGTGGAGGAAGTGGAGTTGAATCCAGACTTGACCTATGAGGAGGAGCCGGTTGAAATTCTAGATTCGGACTGTAAAGTTCTTCGAGGCAAGACCATTGATTTTTCGTACCTCTTTCCTCCAGGTAAATTTTGAGGATGAAATTTCTTAAGGAGGGAGAGTTGTAACACCCCAATTTTGGGCTTAGAAGTTTAGAGTCTGAACCGGACAGGTCTGATTTTGGGTTCGAATATAGAAGGAGGTTTTTAGGGAAAGCCTAGTTCGGGATTCTTTAAAAATATGGAAAAATATCTAAAAATCCTATTTTAATATATATAAGAGAGTGGTGAAATCAATTTTACAAAATTAGGTTTGGAAATATTACATTTTGGATTAGTCGCTAAAATGTGATTTTTGAAAAGTTCAGTGGTGACTATTTTGTAAGGATTGAAACATTGAATCTTTAAGGAACTAATTTACCCAAAAATGATTTCTCCGGATTTTTCTTTAATTTGAGTGAATTAATTAATGTTTTAATTAATTAGAAGTGAAGAGAAACTACCTTTTGTTAAAATCATAACTACTTTTTCCTCAAACTTTCTCATTCCTTTTTCTCTCAAAATTCCATCATCCAAACACTCTTCTCCGGCAACCTTTTCATTGATTTTCATTTCAATTGATGAGATTTATATCATCAATTAGTTCCTAATCCATCTTGCATCAAATCCTTTTGTTTTCCTCATTGGATTTTCAAGAAAATTGGCTCAAATCAAGGAGAAATCAACATTTAGAGGTAAGGTTGTTCTTCTCCTCTAAATACTCAGTTCTTTACTGAAATTCCCAAGTTATCAATCCTTAATTTAAGTTTTATAAATGGTTTTAATGATATGAACTTGATTTTGGCTTGAAACTCAAGATTTGGAAGAAATCTTGAAGAATTTCGTTGTGATTGTTTGGGCTCTGATTTGAGATGATTCTTAAATGTATTTTGGATGTCCAATGATGTGTAAATGAGGTTTTATTAATGCAATCCCGAATATGTTGTATTTCCTAAGTTTTGCCTTATGAAACTGGTGGTTTTTGAGGTGATCTTGGTGTTCTATTATAGCTGGAGGTATAAGGATAAGTTTAGGTTTATTTTGGATGTTGATTGATGTTTAGAAATGGTTAGAAGTAATGGATCTTGGCTGGGCTAAGTTTTGGAAGAGTTTGGAGGTGATTTCGGTTGTGTTTGGTAGCCGAAATGTTAGCTTTAGGTAGAGCAGCGAGTTTAAGTGTGTTGGCTGAAGATTCCAATGCATGATGATGCATTAATCCTCTGCTTTGATGTGTTAAAAATAGGGGCGATATCTTCGGACACTTGTGGAGTTGATCTGGAGGCTTGATCGGCGTTTCGGTAAGCTTGCGAAATGGAAATTGGTGAGTGAAGTTGGGTTTCCAGCTTTGAAACAAATGTTTGAAGGTTTTGGGAGCTTAGTTTAAGTCTAAGCAACTTAACTAAGCTCTAGAGTAAGTTTTCGGGAAAACTCTCATGGATGAGCCATGATGTGGTTTGATGCATTGATTATATTTGCATGTTTAAATTCTGTTTTGAAAGCGTGTTTTAGCATGGTAAATGCTGGTTTTGAAAGCCATATGTTGAAGGATACTCAAGGTAAGAGATCCTTGGTTTGACATATTGTAAATGTTGCATGATGTTAAATGGCTTTGTTAAATGCTTTAAAACAGTGAGTTGTTGATGTTATATGATGTGTATTGGCAAGTGATGTAATGGTTTTTAAAGTACTTGAATCGAATATAGTTAGCCGGTTATAGGATTGGGTGTACCGTGAATAAAGTCGCCTTGGATGTTGAGGGGTTGTAATTGTACCGTAAACTCCATCCAAGTACACTAACGAGTAAGGTAAGATCACAACGGTGGTTAAAGTCCGTGTGTGGATCTTGTACTGTATGTCCCGTGTTCTCGTTTGTAACACCCCAATTTTGGGCTTAGAAGTTTTGGGTTTGAACTGGACCGGTCGGATTTTCGGTTCGAATATAAAAGGTGGTTTTAAGGAAAGCCTAGTTCAGGATGCATTAAAAATATGGAAAAATATCTAAAAATCCTCTTTTATTATATATAAGAGAGTGGTGAAATCAATTTTGCGAAATGATGTTTGGAAATAAGACATTTCGAGTTAGTGACTAAAATGTAATTTTTGAAAAGTTGGTGACTGTTTTAAAAGGATTGAAACTTTGAATCTTTAAGGAGCTAATTTACCCAAGAAGAGTTTTCTCCAGATTTTTCTTAATATTAAAGATTTAATTAATGATTTTTAATTTAAAGGAAAAAGGGGAAATAGATATTTTGATGTCATAACTAACTTTTCTCAAAATTTTCCATTTCTTTTCTCTCAATTTTTCTCTCAGCCCAAACACTTTTCCCCAGCCATTTTTCCTCTGATTTTAACATCTAAAGATGAGATTTCAATCTCTAATTGATCTCTAATCATTTCTACACCAAATTCTATTCATTTGCTTATTGGATTTTCAAGAATCTTGGTTCTAAACAAGGAGAAACTCACATTTAGAGGTATGAACGTCCTTCTCCTCTAAATACTCAGTTCTTTACTGAAATTCACAAGTTCTCAATCCTTGATTTGTGTTTTATAAAAGGTTTTGATGTTCTGATCTTGATTTTGGCTTAAAATGCAAGATTTGGATTTAATTTTGATTAAATTCGTATTAAATGATTGGGCTCTGTTTTGAGATGTCTTTTTGATGTATTTTGGATGTATAATTGATATGCAATTGAGGTTTAAACAATGCAATCTCGAATAGGTTGATTTTCCTAAGTTTTTACTTGTGAAAATGGTGGTTTTTGGGGTGATCTTGGTGTTTTGTTAATGCTGGAGGTATAAGGACGTGTTTGGGATCATTTTGGATGTTAATTGATATTTAAAAATGGTTAGAAGTGATGGATCTTGGCTGGGTTAAGTCTTGGAAGTGTTTGGAGGTGATTTCGGTTGTGTTTGGTAGCCGAAATGTTGGATTTGCAAAGAGCAGCGAGTTTAGGTGTGTTGCTGGTGTTTTTAATGCATTATGATGCATTAATCCTCTGTTGCTATGTGCTTGAAACAGGGGAGAATGATCCGTGAGCAATAGAGGTGGCGTTGAAGGTTTCGGATGCTTGGAAGGCTTGTTGGCTAGCCTTGTTTTGTGTATCGGTGAGTGAAGTTGGGTTTTCAGCTTTAAAACCAAGGTTTGAAGGTTTTGGGAGCTTAGTTTAAATCTAAACAACTTAGCTAAGCTCAAGAGTAAGTAAATGGCATTCCTCTCTTGGTTTGTGTTATGATTTGGTTTTTAAAGCACTTGTGATTGTTGGATGCAATGCATGTGATTTGCATGTTTTAAATTCTGTTTTGAAAGCATATTTTAGCATGGTTTAATGCTGGTTTTGAAAGCCATGTGTGAAGGATGCTCAAGGTAAGAGATCCTTGGTTTTGTACTCTGGAATTGTGGAATTGATGCATAGTGTTGCATGTTGTTTAATGGCTTTGTGTAATGCTTCAAAAACAGTGGATTGATGATGGTAATTGGTGGTTTTGGCATTTTGGTTATGCTTGTAAAACAATGGATTAATGTGGTAAAATGGTTATATTGCCAAGTGATGTAAGTGGTTCTTGGTTACTTTAATCGGATATAGTTAGCCGGCTATAGGATTGGGTGCACCGTGAATTGAGTCGCCTTGGATGTCGAGGGGGTTGTGATTGTACCGTAAACTCCATCCAAGAATCCTAGCGAATGAGGAAATTGGTGTCACCACGATGGAGATTGGCTCTCGTGAGTGGGCTTGGTTTAGTGCCACTACGATGGAGGTTGGCTCTCGTGGGTGGGCTTGGTTTAGTGCCACCACGATGGAGGATGGCTCTCGTGGGTGAACCTTGTTAAAGTCACCATGATGGAGGTTGGCTCTCATGAGTGGACTTTGTTAAGCGTCACAACGGTGGAGGGTTGCTCCCGTGTGTGAGCTTGGTTAAGGTGATTACAATGGTTGTGGTAGCTTCCATGTGTAAGCCTTGTGATGTGTCCCGGCTCTTGCTAGTGTATTATACAACTTCCGATGAGTGATGTTGAGGGGTTGTGATTGTACCGTTAAACTCCATCACGGGTATTGAGGGGTTGTGAATGTACCGGTAAACTACACCTTGTGTTGTTCGGAAGTGTGTATGAAGCGTGTGGGACAACGCTTGTAATCCGCGTATCCGATTATGTCTTGTGTCATGATGGTTTGTGAATTATCGCTTGGAAGCCAATATAATGTTCTTGAATATGATGAAGCATGAGATGCTTGAAATGATGCATGGTTGCATGAGAAGTGTGTAATGTTCTATGAATGCATGTTTTACTTGTTAGCTTGAACAAGTGTTTATCTTCTATTGAGAATGTTGCATTGTGTGCATGGAATCTCTTTGGTGCATTGAAGTCTTGTGAAGGCTTGTTTTAAAAAGGCATGTAATGCAAATGTTGATTTTGTGGTTCATGTATTGCATTTGCTTAATGCATGAGATAGAATTGAGGGTGTAAGTGTTTTTTTATGGTTTCTTGCTTTGAAATGATTTTCAAGTATAAGAAAAGTATAATGTGAAGTGGGAGTGTTTTCCAAGGATCTTGTATTTAACTTTGCATATGATGTTCATGCATGGAATGGTTAAATTGATGGTTTTGCAAGGTTGAGCTTTGAAGTGAATTACTTAGCTTTTCTAAGCTAAGGGTTGGTTTTTCGTGTTTGAGCAATGCATGATTTAAAGCATGTTGTTAAAAGGGGTTTTCAAACATTGCTTTGGTTTATCGAATTGTGTTTACTTTTAAAAGAGGTTTTATGACTCACTGCATTGATGGTGTTTTGGTTTTGAGCATTCCTCACTAAGCATTATGTGCTTACGCTCCTTTTTATCCATCAATGCAGATATTTGAAGTTGGGACAGCGAGGAGCAAGGGATTCAAGGAGAGCTCCACTTGAGATGTATGTCTCGGTTAATAGCTATAGATAATAAAGGCAATGGGGGGGAGAATCTCTTATGTTGATGTTTAATGAGATTGTGTATGTTGGACAAGTTTGGTTTATGATTTTGAACTATGTGGTTTAACGCTTGCAACGTTTGAATCTTCTTATTCTTAAGTCGTTATGCTAGGCTTCTTGTTTTAAAACCATGATTGAGTGTTGGATGTGTTGAATGAGTTGGTGCACCTAGGGGTGGTTTTGTATCTAGATTTTGATGCAAGTTGGTAGGTATGATGCTTGGCATGTTGTTGATTTATTGTGGAATGGTTTGGAGCATGTTTGATGGGGTTTAAAGGTGTTAAAACAGGCATATCTGCTGTTTCTGGGCAGGGTGTTTCGTAACACCCTTGCCTGTTTCGAAACAGGCCCTTGATTTGGCCTGGGTGTTCCTGAACGGCCTAGACCCGTTTCTGAACACTTTGGCTACTGCCAAGGGGTGTTCCTGAACGGCCTAGCCCCGTTTCGGAACACTTGACCGTTGGGCATAAAATTTGAATGGTTTTGAGGTTTGCAAGCTTTACGTTTTAGTCCCGATTCTTGTATGTGCAATTGCTTGAGTTCGAGATGTACGTTTGAGATGAAAATTGGTAGAGAGGCATGAAACATGACTAATTTCATAATGGTAACTTAGAAATTGGTAAAGTCCTCTTAATTTTCAGAATTTACAAATTGGTCCCTAAATTCGTATTTTATGCAATTGGGTCCCTTATTGTTTTCCGATTGCTGTAATTTTTGAGTATTCTAATCTCAAGAGTATGCCTAGGTTTGGTGTGCATCTAGACAAGTCTAAAAAGAAAAAAAAAGGTCGTTAATCAAGGTTGACTTTCGGGTTGACTTTGGTTTTCCCTGTGTAATCTTCGTAGTTCGGGTCAACCGTCTAGACCGGGCTACGGGGGGTTACATCGTTAGTGGAATTATACAACTACCGATGAGTGATGTTGAGGGGTTGTGATTGTACCGTTAAACTCCATCACGGGTGTTGAGGGGTTGTGATTGTACCAGTAAACTCCACCTTGTGTGTTCGGTAGTGTGTATGAAGCGTATGGGACAACGCTTGTAATCCGCGTATCCGATTGTGTTTTGAGATGCAAATGGTTGAATTATCACTTGAAAGCCAATATGATGTGTTGTTTACATTGAAGCATGAGATGCTTGTTATGTATGCAAGGTTGCATGAATAATGATGATTATGTGATGGAAGGTTTGGTTAAAAGTGTTTTATAAAATGCATTATTTTGTTGTTTCTTTAGAGCATGCCTCACTAAGCAATTGTGCTTACGCTCTGTCTCTCTTGAACCAATAATGCAGATAATTGATGTTTTAAAGGGCAACAAGGAGGCAAGAGAGTCCAAGGGAACTAAGCTCATGTTATGGTGATGTTTTCATAGACTATTAGTTTTGATAATTTGGCAATGGGAACCTAAGATGTGTTTTTGGAGATTTTTGGACTCCCTAGTTTGTGGCATGATGCCTTTGATGTTTTGGATTTGTAATTGGCCTTTTGATGTTGATTTGGAGTTTGGATGGTTGTTTGGTTTTGGTTAGTAGGATGCATGCCTATAGACATGTGATGTTTAATGTTTGATACCATGAATGTGTTTTGAAGTTGCAAACATGTACCTTATATGTATGATGACTTGTTGGCATGGTTAGGAAGTCAATATGATGTGTTTGAGTGGTTTTATGCATGTTAAACCAGCAAAATCTGCAGCATCTAGGCAAACCGACTCGAAACGGGCACTAGCGTTTCGAAACGGGGGCCTGTAATGGCCTTCGAGTTTCGAAACGGCTGGTGACCTTATCGAAACGGTTTGGCCACTGGAAGGCCCTGTTTCGGAACAAGTCTCGAAACGAACCCATGTTTCGGAACGGTCAACACCGTTTCGAAACAGGTTACCGTTGGGCACTGTTTTTAATGATGTTCAAGTTTGCAAGCTTTACGTTTTAGTCCCAAAAGTTGTAATTTACAATTATATGAGTTTGAGATGTCCGTTTAAGGTGAAATTTGACCGTGAAGCATGTAATATGACTAATTAAATATTAGTAACATTAAAATTAGTTAAGACCTCCTAATTTATAGAATTTACAATTTGGTCCCTAACTTTTGTATATTGTGCAATTGTGTCCCTCATGTAGTTCGATCGATGTGCTTTTCACCCGTATGATTCATGCGTGCTCACATAAGGTTAATGTGTATCTAGATAAGACTAAAAAGAAAAAAGGGTAGTTAATCAAGGTTGACTTTCGAGTTGACTTTGGTTTTCCCTGTGTAATCTTCGTAGTTCAGGTCAACCGTCTAGGCCGGGCTAAGGGGGTTACACAAACCATCCACTTACTCACGTACTCCGCAACATCTTTCTTCAAACCGACCCAATAGTACTCATCCTTCAGATCACGATACATCTTTGTACTACCAGGGTGCATAGCAAAAGGACTACTATGAACTTCAGTCAGAATAGTACGCCTCAACTCTGCATCATTCGGCACTACTATCCGACTCCCAAAACATAGAACTCCATCATCATTAAAACAGAAATCCGATGGTCTATCATCAGCAATATCCTGTACATGTGGCACCAAAGAATCATCCAACAACTGCTTAGCCTTCATCAATTGAACAAAAGATGGTTTCACTTGCAATTCAGCCATAAGCCCTCCATCTCGCGAAATACTCAAGCTGGCAAACATAGCCCTTAACTCCACTGCCACCTTCCTACTCAAGCTGGCAAACAAAGCTTTTTAAACACGTGCTCATCTCTTTTCATGCAACCTTGCATACTTTACAAGGTTCTCATGCTTCATTACATTCAATACATCATATTGGCTTTCAAGTGATAGTTCATAACCATTTACAACACAAAACACAATCGGATATGCGGATTACAAGCGTTGTCCCACACGCTTCATACACACTACCGGCTTACAAGGTGGAGTTTATCGGTACAATCACAACCCCTCAACACCCGTGATGGAGTTTAACGGTACAATCACAACCCCTCAACATCACTCATCGGTAGTTGTATAACCTACTAATGAGAGTACGGGACACATAACACAAGATCCACACACGGACTTTTAACCACCGTTGTGACCTTACCAAGGCCCACACAGGGACTTCTAACCACCGTTGTGATCTTACCTCTCTCGTTAGGATACTTTGATGGAGTTTACGGTACAATCACAACCCCTCCACATCCAAGGCGAATTTACTTACGGTGCACCCAATCCTATAGCTGGCTAACTATATCCGATTCAAGTACTTTAAAACCAATTCATCACTTGCCAATATACATCAAATACCATCATCAATTCACTGTTTTAAAGCATTAAACAAAGCCATTAAACACCATGCATCACCATGCATCATTACCAATTTAACAACATGCCAAAACAAGGATCTCTTACCTTGAGCATCCTTCAACACATGGCTTTCAAAACCAGCATTAACCATGCTAAAACATGCTTTCAAAACATAATTTAATCATGCAATTTATAACCAATGCATCAAGCCACTTCATAGCACATCTGAGGGAGTTTTTCCGAAAACTTACTCTTGAGCTTAGCTAACTTGATTAGACTTAAACTAAGCTCCCAAAACCTTCAAATAATCGTTTCAAAGCTAGAAACCCAACTCCACTCACCAATTACGTTTCGCAAGCTTGCCAAAACGCCAATCAAGCCTCCAGATCAACTCCAAAATTGTCCGAAGATGCTTCCCCTGTTTTAAACACATCAAAGTAGAGGATTAATGCATCATCATGCATTGAAATCTTCAGCCAACAGACCTAAACTCGCTGATCTACCCGAAATCTTCGGCCACCAAACACAACTGAAAACACCTCCCACTACAGCAGACTTGTTCTACGGCGGCACTATTCGTGGCGTTTTTGAAACAAACGCCGCCAAATTTTCACTTATAACGGCGTTTACGATACAAACGCCACAAAATGTGGACATTGGCGGCGTTTTAGTTACAAACGCCGCGATAGGTTGACATATAGTGGCGTTTTGCACGTCAAACGCCGCCATAGGTTAGATGGTAGTGGCGTTTTAAAAGCCAAACGCCCCCAAAGGTTAAAAGTTAGTGGCGTTTTAAAGCAAAACGCCGCCACAAGTTAATTATTCGTGGCATTTTAAAGCCAAACGCCGGAAAATGTTAATTACTCGTGGCGTTTCTGTCACCAAACGCCGGCAGAAGTTAAATATTCGTGGCGTTTGTTACGCCAAACGCCGCCAAAAGTTAAATTGTAGTGGCGTTTTTACGCCAAACGCCGCTATTGTTTAAACTCACCGTTTTAATTAATAGTCAGTTATATCCCCAATCTGCTCAGACAGACTCCATCGTGAATTAAAAAAATCCCCAAATCCTGTGCCCTAGCCGTTCCTGCCCCTCTTGCCGTGTCGCTCCTGGTCGGTCCTCGCCGTCGACCGTCGCGTTTCGCCGTCAGCCGTCGACCTGCGCTCCTCACCGTCGACCGTCGCGTTTCGCCGTCAGCCGTCGACCTGCGCTCCTCGCCTTCGACCGTCGGCCAAGGTTAGTGATCTCTCGTTTCATCATAAAAGTATTGATTGTTGACCGAAATATGAGCATGTAGGGTTATTATTTTCAAAATAAAAATGAAAGTTAATTAAGATTATTGGATGAGAATCTTGTTGATGGCAATGGTAATGTTGAAAAGCTGTATCTGTCGCAATGCAAAGTATTGGTAAGAGCATCATTTTCACTCTTGACATTCCCTCCTTCCGACTGCTTAACTCCTTAAAAGTGTAGAACTCAGTCAGATTGGTACAAATTAGACCACTTATTAATATTTGAATTTTGGCTTTTAAAACTTTTAAAATCTGATTCAAAAGTTTCTCCCCAACTCGTGCCCTTGTACATGTTATAGGTTATAAATTTATGTGAAGTATTGAGAAAGAATGTAATGTGGTTGTCTTCTTGTGTTGCAAGTATCTGTAGTATTTCTCTGGTATGTCTTCAAATTATAACATTTGTACTGACTAGCGTAAATGTTATGCCAGTGCATCATGTAGTTGTTTATGAGCATCTGCATCATTATATGAAAACTTGAGCGCACGAATGAAATCAAGTCATCTGTTAAAAGCATGGTCTGCAGTCTCGTAAACGCATGCTCGACAGACTCGGCATTAGGTTTGACTTCTATATATGCTTCGACAACACATCGGAAAGCAGTTGCATTTTCTTATAATAGGAGACTGCACTTGTTTGCTAAAACCTTGACAACCCCATCATAGCATAGAAAATTGTGGACATGCCTAATTAAGCCAGTCAAATATCTTCTTTGTGTGGTTGCACTTTAGATTACAGCCCTCGTTTTATTTGTCCAGTTCCAGATGTAGAACAGCTTATGTGAGAATCATATTTGGAGTTTGAAGCAAAAATGTGAAACAACACTGTTTCATAAGGTTATAAACAACAGCATATTAACATGAAAATTAAACATAACAACTGACTCTAAATCGACAACCTTTAAGCTAAAGAAACAAACATTAAACGACCCTGTTTTATTGACTCCTGAAATAGCGCAGATCATCTTCAAGTGAATATCTCGTAATTGCAATGCAATTCTTATATTCAGAATAAATGACAATATCTTCAAAATATCTTTCTTCGAATCAACCTTTTTCCTTCTTTGTGGATTGCTATGAAAAACTCTAATTTAATATGACATTTTTGCAGCACATCCTCCAAAGGTCACACTAGAAAAGTCAACTCTGATAAGTGAATGGTTGGAGCAATTCCCGAAGGTTTAGAAACCAACTTAGTGATTGCACTGCAGTGATTTGATCAATTTAATAATATAATAAAAATGTATCTGTTGACTACATCTGAAGATAAAGATGTAGTAGCCAACTTGTCTAAGTCATCCATTTAATCATTTTTTATTATAATATATGTTTTTATAATTGGGTGGAAAGTAGAGGAACCAAAATAACACTAATATTCTACAGTATATTCTCATAGGATTTGGAGCAGATTCCTATGCACCCACAAATCAAACTTTCATATTTATCATCATTGAAAGTGATACTAAAATATTTCTTGAATGTTTGACAATTCATATTTTGTTTACTTTATTGTTATGTTGAATAGGTTGAGAGCGATTCCACATATCTGTTCATCCTTCAAAGTTGTGAATCGGTGCTCTTCCCCAACAGGTAACTTTCTCTTGAATTTATATGTTTGGTTGGTCAGTAGTTTATATATTTAACATGTTTGGTTGGTAGTAGTTTATCTAGAATTTCTTCAATATTTCTTTTTATTTGTCTAGGACTGTTAGATTGTATTTAAATCTTTTATTATTATTACAGAAATACAAAATGAATAGGAGTTGGATGAATTTGCCAAGAATAAGCGTCGACTATCGAAATGGAGTAGAAACTTTTTTAGATTTTGCTTTTGCGAATGCAAGCCAAGAGGATATGATTCTTTGCCCTTGTAAGAAGTGTGGTAACATTAATTGGCACGTTCGTGAAGTTGTACACGAACATCTAATTGTTTTTGGCTTTGTCCGAGGATATATAAAATGGATATTCCATGGAGAGATTACACCTCGTAGAGCTTCATCCACGAGTAACTCGATTGATCCTCTTAATTCTCATCACTGATCTCATAGAGAAGATGACATGGAGGGTATGTTGCGGGATGCATTTAATATGCATGATTATCATCAATCAGTTAGAGAAGATTGTGATATTGGTGTTAATGATTCCTCCGAGATGAGAAGAAGTGGATGTCATGAAGAGCCAAATGGAGAAGCAGCAAAGTTCTATAATTTGCTGAATGAAATGAATGAACAACTTTATGAGGGATCAAAATATTCAAAACTCTCTTTTTGCATTCGTCTTTTCCATCTAAAATGCTTGGGAGGATGGACCGGTAACTCTTTTACGCAGTTATTAGAGTTTTTGGGAGAAATGTTTCCTTTTGCAAAAATTCCTCAATCCAGCAAAGATATGAAGAAAGTGATAAAGGATTTGGGTCTTGGTTATGAGAAAATTCATAGTTGTCCGAATGATTGCATGTTGTATTGGGGTGATCGAAAAAATCAAGAGTCTTGTCATGTATGCGGTAAATCTCGGTGGATGAATAAAGATGTAGAAAACGTGAGTGAGGACGAAGTTGAAGCACGCTCAAGAAAGAAGCCAGTAAAGATTCTACGATATTTTCCTCTAATACCTAGGCTTCAAAGACTTTTTATGTCTTCAAAGACTGCGGAGTCTATGAGGTGGCATCATGATGGACGAACAAATGATGGATTTTTGAGGCACCCTGCGGATAGTTTAGCTTGGAAGTCATTTGATCAAAAGTTTCCAAATTTCGCAGGAGATCCTCGAAATGTTAGGCTTGGTCTTACATCTGATGGGTTTAATCCATTTAAAATCATGAGTACTTCATATAGTACTTGGCCTGTTCTGCTTGTTCCCTACAATTTGCCCCCCTGGATTTGCATGAAGCAGTCATCTTTTATTTTATCCATGATAATCCCAGGTGAAAAAGGTCCAGGGAATGATATTGACATCTATATGCAGCCTCTCATTGAAGAGTTGAAGCAATTATGGGTGGGTGTCGAAACATATGATGTGTTGAAGAAGGAGAACTTTAATTTGCGTGCAGCTTTATTGTGGACGATAAATGATTTCCCTGCTTATGCAAATTTATCTCGTTGGAGTACCAAAGGTCGTTATGCTTGTCCTCGTTGTGCTGCACAAACATGCTCGAAGTGGTTGTATAATGGAAAGAAATTTTCTTACATGGGACATCGTCGGTGGTTAGATGAAAATCATAGATTTAGATATGAAAAGAATTTATTTGATGGAACTGAAGAATTCAGAAGAGCTCCTGAGCAAACAACGGGATCTGATATCTGGTCGATGTTGAAACATATGCAATTTTCTTATGGAAAGACAAACCAACTGCCAAACTCGCGAGCAAAGAAAAAGAATAAGGAAGTGTACGACCATGATGTTGATCAGTTGAGTGATGATGATTCTGATGAAGAGGATGATCCAAATGAGGCCGAGTTATGGAAAAAGAGAAGTATTTTCTTCGAGTTGCCTTATTGGAAGCATAACATTCTGAGACATAATCTTGATGTCATGCACATTGAGAAGAATGTTTGTGAGAATATTATTGGGACCATTCTCAATGTCGATGGAAAATCTAAAGACAATCTAAAGAGTCGACTTGACTTAGTTGACATGGGAATTCGACACGATCTTCATCCTCAGCAACTTGCTAATGGAAAGACTTCGTTGCCGCCTTCTATTTTTGCGATGTCGAAGAAAGAAAAAGAAGTGTTTTGCACGGTGTTGAAAGATATAAAGGTCCCAGATGGGTATGCATCAAATATATCTCGATGTGTCAGTGTTAAAGATCGAAGACTTTATTCTCTAAAGTCACATGATTATCACATATTGATGCAAGATTTAATGCCAGTTGCATTACGCAATTGTATGTCAAATGAGGTGACATCTTGTATAATTGAACTTTCCAATATAATGAAAGTAATTTGTGGGAAAGTTCTGATGGTCGAAGAACTTGAGAAATTGCAAGATCGAGTCGCCTTAACCTTATGCAACTTAGAGAAGATATTTCCACCATCATTCTTCACAATTATGGTGCACTTGTTGGTTCATCTTCCTTACGAAGCTAAAGTTGGTGGACCAGTTTTTTATCGGTGGATGTATCCTATTGAGAGGTATGAATTGTCTAATATGTATTCAATCAGTATTGAAAATTTAACTCTTCGATAACTTTATAAAATAATGTTGTGTTTATTTCACGTCCAGGTTCTTGTGCAAGTTAAAGTCTTACTGTCGTAATAAGCGTTATCCAGAAGGATCGATTGCTGAAGGGTATTTAGCAGAGGAGTGTCTGACATTTTGCTCTAGATATATGGAAGATGTTGAAACGAGTTTAATAGATCAAATAGAAATGAAGTGTGCAGTTCTAATAACTCAGCTGAGACTTATTTGTTTGGAAGTTATGGTGAACCACTCGGCAAAGTTGAAATTGCACAATTAGATGACAAATCTTGGGTCCAAGCACATCGCTATGTTCTTTTCCACCACAATTCATTAGATTCCTTACGCACGTAAGTTTTACAATGTAAATGATGATGTATTTACTTTATCTTATATATTTCTCAATCTTTAACCACATAACCTACTTTACAGTGAGTATAAAGAAGAGTTACAATCTCGTGTACGCTCTCGAAGATTACATCAACGAGAGATTCAAAAGTTGTTCACAGAAATTTATCATGAATGGTTAGGGCAAAGGGTGAGTAATTTGTACGGCACGTAACTAATGTATAGTTGTAATACTTTATATAAATGCTAACGTTTTCACCTTTTACGCATAATAGGTTTGGAATATAAGAGAAGTTAGTGAGGAGGTTAAATGGCTTTCTCAAGGTCCGAATAGAATTGTAAAAAGATATAATGCCTTCCTCATTAACGGGTTCAGGTTCACACAAAATCTCGTGAAAGATTGCGAAGGACCCAAAATTGTGGAGTAGTTGTTACTTCTTCAATTACAAGTTATGCTAGTGCTAGGGACAATCATCCAGTAGAGGGAGATGTTGAATATTTTGGAGTTCTTACAGATATTATTGAGTTGGATTATTATGGCAGAGGAAAGGTTGTGTTATTTCGTTGTGACTGGGCTGATGTTAATACAACTCGAGGTATTAAAAGAGATCAATTTGGTTTTACAGTGGCGAACTTCTCTCGTTTAATTCATACTGGTCAACAATTGATGGACGAACCATATGTATTTTCTTCTCAAGTGAAACAAGTTTTTTACTGCCATGATCCAATGAATAAGGGTTGGTATGTTGTCCTCCGTAACACTCCTAGAGACTTGATAGACATAGGGGATGGAAATTCTGATGACATTGAAAGAAGATCAGAAACTTTACCTTTTGCAGCTCAAAACTTAGATGGAACAAGCACTAGTTCTAGTTCACAATTTCAATGGGCTCGGGAGGACATGGATGTAGATTTTAATGAAAATTGATGGCATAACAATGTAGTAAGATGTTCTAACTCTAACTTGCTATCGAATACATATATTGATAGTAATATTGTTATTAGTTACTAGTTACTAAACTTGTTGTTTGTTTGTTACAGATATTATGCCTAGAAGGAAATTAAGTGACTTGCGGATCGTTCAAGTTCCTCGAGAAGAGGAAGTTTCAAATAATGAGGGAGTGTCTGGTGTTGGATCTTCACAAGTTCCTGAAACAGTTGAAGAAACCCAAGAAACACAAGGTAATGTTCAAAACTATATTTAATTGGTATATGTTTTTTTATTGACTTGATTTTAATAATTTTACCAAATTATTTCTTATATAGCTGAAGTTGGTCAAAGGCGCAAGAGTAGAGGACGCACGATGTTAACGGGGTTGTACAATCTTCCTCCTGGAGAACGTGTACAAGTTTCGAGAAATGATGCTGGTCAACCTATTGGGGCAGAAGCAGGTGTTCTGGCCAATGTCATAGGCATGACTGCACGTAATGGAGTACTTTTACCGATCAGTTATGAGTCATGGCGTGAGATGCCGAATGGTAACAAGAACCAGGCTGTGGATCATATTAAGGTACTATAATGTCATTGTAATAGATAATCTATTATAGATTGATATTAATTTATATACTCTGATTGTATAATTTGTAGGAGAGATTTTCTTTAGAAGTCTCAGACGATTATGTGAAGCATGCGTTAGGAAAGAAATGGAGAGACCATAAGAGCTTCTTGAAAAAGAAATATTTCAAGAATAGTCTCAGCCTTCAAGAGAAGATGCAAAATGTCCCACCTGGATTGATCCGGTATCAATGGGAAGATGCAGTCAAATTCTGGAGTTCAACGAAAGGAGAGGTATGACTGCTACACTTTTTAAAGAATATTATTATGTCATTACAAATTGGTTATATATGTATATATGCAATTTTAGGAACGAGAGCGTGTTGGCGTTGCTAGTAGATAGAAACATAAGTATACTCACACTGCCGGGTCGAAGAGCTTTGCCCGTATTGCTAATGAGGAGGTATTGTTTTTAGACATTATTCATTATGTTTTCATCTAATACTTTTTTCATAAGTATTTTTATCATTCATTGTAGGAACTTAAGTCCGGAAGTCGTGTTGGACGAGTACAACTCTTCGACATCACGCACACAAAGAAAGATGGCTCTGCTATTACTCCTGAAGCTGCAAAAATTATGGTATATTTATTTGATGCAAAATCTAATATTATGTTATTATTTATATCAACATAATAACATTTTTATATGAAATAGTATTTGAATTTATTTTCTTCATTGATTATTAGACCAAAATGAAGGACAAAAAGATAGAGTTTGAAGCTACAGCTTCAACTAATGGTTCTGCTAATTTGGATGACATCGACAACCAAGTTATTGCTGATGTTTTGGGTCCTGAACGATATGGTCGAGTTCGATGTCAAGGATCATTCGTTACCCCAACAAAATATTTTGGTGCTCATTCGTCGCAGTACATGCCATCACAGAGCCGATCTTCCCAGGCAGAAGATAATCGTTTACAACAACAATTAACTCAATTTAAAGCTGAAGTAGAAGCGAAGGAAGCAGAGAGAGCAACGAGAGAGGCAGAGAGAGAAGCATCATATAAGAATCTCGAAAATAAATTTCAAGAACTGATGGCCATGTTCAAGCAGAAACCACCGCAGAATCCTCCATCTTAGTTGATTTATTAGGTTTGGTCATGTTTATTCTACTAAACGAAAGTTTAAATACATTTTGACTTTGAACTACAATGTTGAATTATATTTGCACTTTAATGTTATAGACTTGAACTTATTTTCTTGTTGTTAAGTATTTGTTTCTTAATTTCTGTAATTATTTCTTGGATTGGATATGTCACAGGTTAAATTTGGGTAATAAATATAATGCAAATCGAATTTTCAATGGGCAGTAAGATTTGCGGCGTTTGCACTTAAAAACGCCGCAAATACCTACTCTATTGCGGCGTTTTTATAAAAAACCGCCACTAAAAGTCACGATAAAAATTGCGGCGTTTGTCAATAAAACGCCGCCATAGAGGAAGTAATCCCGGCGTTTTTCTTGCAAAACGCCGCTAAAAAACAGCATATTGCGGCGTTTTCCCAGTCAAACGCCACTAAAGTGTATGACCTTTTTGCGGCGTTTGTAAAACAAAACGCCGCTATAGAACAGGTGTTTGCGGCGTTTGTAAAACAAAACGCCGCTAGGGAACGACATCTATGGTGGCGTTTGTTCACAAAAAACGCCGCGAACGTTTGCGGCGCAAGTACCAACGGTGTTTTTGGCGGCGTTTTTCTTAGCGCCGGGAGAGTTTTTAGCAGCGCTAAAAAACGCTGCGAAAGAACAAGCCTGGTGTAGTGTCCAAACTCTTTCACAACTTAACCCAGCCGAGATCCATCTCTTCTAACCATTTCTAAACATCAATCAACATCCAAAATACACCTTAACTCGTCCTTATACCTCCAGCTATAACAGAACATCAAAAACACCTCAAAAACCACCATTTTCATAAGCAAAAACTTAGGAAATTCAACCTATTCGGGATTGCATTGATAAAACATCATTTCTAACATCAATTAACATCCAAAATACATTAAAGAATCATCTCAAAACAGAGCCCAATCAATCTCAACGAAATTCTTCAAGATTTGTTCCAAATCTTGAGTTTTAAGTCAAAATCAAGTTTCTAACATTAAAACCATTTACAAAACTTAAATTAAGGATTGACAACTTGGGAATTTCAGTAAAGAACTGAGTATTTAGAGGAGAAGAATAATCTTACCTCTAAATAGTGATTTCTCCTTGATTTGGGCTAAATTCCTTGAAAACTCAATGTGAAAATCAAAAGGTTTTGTTGCTAGATTGATTAAGCAACAATGAGTGATGGAAACCTCATCAAATGAGGTGAAGGTCAAAGTGATTTGTGCTGGAGAAAATGTGTTTGGATGATGGGATTTTGAGAGAAAAAGAAATGAAAGAAAATTTGGAAAAAGTAGTTATGAGAATATAAAAGTAGTTTCCATCTTTATTTTAAATAATTAAAACATTAATTAAATCACCCAAATTAAGGAAAAATCTGGAGAAAAACATTTTGGGTAATTAGCTACTTAAAGATTCAAAGTTCTAATCCTTTACAAAACAGTCACCACTAAACTTTTCAAAAATCGCATTTTGGTCACTACACCGAAATTTAATATTTCCAAACCTTATTTTGTAAAATTGATTTCACCACTCTCTTATATATATTAAAAGAGGATTTTTAGATATTTTCTATATTTTTAAAACATCCCGAACTAGGCTTTCCCTAAAACCTCCTTTTATATTCGAACCAAATATCAGACCGGTTTAGTTCAGACCCTAAACTTCCAAGCCCAAAATTGGGGTGTTACATCAACAATGCGAATAAATTTCACTGAACCCTTCCCGCCAGAAGTACTGAAGCTAAGGCCAAAATCCCATCAACCTTTAGGTACTCCTTGTTGTTCCATGTCCCAACTTGTTGGTCTACCCACGATGCCAAAGTATCTAAAAGTTTCAGAAGTTTTTCCCGAAAAAGGTTTGTAATTGTTTGACTTCGAATAGACACGATCCTCCTGTATTCTCTTGCAATTCACAAGATCTTGGTACTCTTCGATGGTCGGTGTTAAGTCTAAATCCCCAATCATAAAGCAATTGTAGGCTGGGTTCCAAAACCCGGCTAAGGCTTGAAGTAACGCCTGATCAGCTGGGACGTACAACATGTACGCTATGTCACCAAATTCATCTTTGAAAGCGGCCCTTGCTTCGGAATCCCAACTGTTCCACACTTGCTTCAACCTTGACACATCATTGATCTCTGTGTTCATGAAAGTCTTGTTCGCCATCTCCGACCTGAACCCAACGGTAATGCTATCTCCTTCGTGTTGTTGCTCTGCTTCTGACCACACTTGTACCTCTGAATTCTTTTCATCCATACTCCTCACTATGTCCCCCATAATTATCGCATTTAATTTAGAGTATTTCCAAACCAATGTGCTCTTTATGACATGATGATATATGTAAAATAAGAGAAAAGGGGAAGAAAAACAAAGGTGTTAGTCACATGATAAACATAAATCATAAGGCATGCATTGAAATTCAAGCATTAACGAAAAAAGAAGCGTAGAAACAAGCAATTAGGAAGAAAAACCTACACACTCTAAACTCTAGGGTTATCCGCATGGCTCTAATGGGGTAGGTTTCTCATATTCTCACGTATGAGTTCGATTCTAATAAAGGGTACCCCAACATATCTTATCACCTACTAAGGCAACAAGAACCCCAATTCTGGCCCATTACAGGCTTGCAAATTGGTTTCGGCTCGAGGGAAAGCACGACCTAATGACATGGAGGGATGCTCACGTGTCAAAAGGCGTGGATTCCGAAAGTGAATTATTGATACGTGGAGGGATGCTCACGTGGGTATGGGCGTTTCACTTTCACTTAAGAAGGGTAGCTCGGGTATAAAGCTTAATGAACATGGTGCAACACATGTCGGTGATTTCCTTAATAATTAAATGGAAAATTAATTTGAATGTCACAAATTTTCAAACCTCGTTCAACTTAAGTCGTATTTTCATAAAAGAACAACCTTATTAAATTCACTTTGAATTTTAAATATTTTCTATCGATTAAAGAAAACGAGTGTTTTATTGGCTTAACTCTCTTTTTTTTGTAAAAACAAAAATTTTGTCCCTAGCGGAGTCGCCAAATTGTGATAAGGTTTTTGAAAAACCACTAGGTCTTATCACTTTTTTTGAAATTGGTTTTATTAAAAGGGGGAAATTCGAATTTTGAAAAATAATGAAAATTTGGAGTCACCACCGGCCACTAAGGTAGGCTGGACAGCAGAAAACCAGATATTCGTTTTAAAATGGGTTCGGGAGTTGGTTACGTGTGGGGAAGGGTTAGCACCCCCATCACACCCAGAAATCGGTACCAAATAACTTGTTGCCTTTAATCGATAGAAATTATTTAGGATCCAAAGTGAATTTAATAAAAACGTTCTTGGACGAAAATATGACATAACTAGCACGAGCTTTTTCAAATTGCGACTTTGGAATTAATCAAGCATTTAATTAAAAAGGATGACGGTACGCTGGACCATAGACTAAACCGACATCATATAAGACTGACTGATGTGTTAGTTTAGGGTTCAGATCCCGTACGTCACCTTTATGCATGATGCAAGCAAAATAGAGGATGATGTGTGGCATTTTCCTTTTTTATGCTTTCGCTTACCTAGAGACGGTGAAAATTAACCCAAATATTCTATCGACATCCATTAAGCTAGGACTATCATTTTTCGAATACCGGGGTTAATTAATACCTCTCTTTGGGTATATTTTTAAGTCCGGTTATCATGCTTGACTATTGGGCCTAATGAATGACAAGTATATATGCATGTCATAAAAAACAAAGAAAAGCCCATATAAAGCCCAAAATTCACAATAAATAAAGCATGCCTTTATTAAGCCCGACTTAACGTTTCACATCTTTAGAAACAAATTCATAACGTTTCAACCAATCGAATATGAGAGCTACCTAACAAGACCAATAAGCCAATCTAACATTTTAATACATTTCGACCATTAGCGACGTAACCTAGGCATGCATCACATCAAACCCCACGAGCCTCAAACAAAACGACATGTATTCGATAAAACGGGAATAAAGCAAAAAACAAATACACAATGCCCACAAGACTCTAAATAACATAACAAGGCATCATACATATTCGATTAAAATACAATAGCATATATGAACATACATTAACAACATGTTAAATGCAAATAGACAAAAACAATACCAAAACGTAAAAGATGTAAAAACAGAGGTGGAATTAAAAAACACCAAAGGAGTTTAACACTGGGATCGGGGACCGATATGAAAACAGGGCAGAACCAGGGACGGACCCGGAAGACGATATGACACAGAGACAAAGGGAGACCTTTCTCGTCTCCCCTGGCCGAGTTTTTTGCGGGAGATCACGGATCCTGTTACAATGTGTATCGATTCAGCTTTATGGCTGAATTTCTGATTGTTTTACATTTTAGTTTATCGGATAAAAAACACTCACTGGCTCGTACGTTTATTTTGGCCGGATTCATGTGTGACCCTGCCTTGTCATTCCCCTGCCATTTCCGTTGTTGCGTTTTGGTTTCCCCCTTTTCGTTTTTCTTTGCTTTATCTCATTTTGCTAATCCTCGTCCTTTGCGGGCATGGTCCGTACGGCGAGGGACGGCGTGGCTGCTGAGATCTGGACGGCCGAAAGCCGAATGGACATGCGCGGCCTTGACGCAGGTAGGAGAGCGTCGTGCACGCGTGTATATGGGAGCCCGAGGAACGAGCGTGAGCGCGTGGAGATTCTGGAGAGTTCCCATGCTTCGATCTGGTCTGTTGATGGCAAGCTCGATCCGACGGCTCAGACGGATGCGGTGCTAGGGCAAAACGGATGGAATCTAGGGTTTCTTCTCGAGCCTGGATCTGGACCGTCAGATTTCCATCCAGATCTAACGGCTGGGGTTGGGCGGTTGCAAAACAAAGGAAACAGATTAGGGTTTTTGTTATCTTAAGTATTTGGGCTTAGTCAATTGGGCCATGTAATTCAGACTTCGGCTTTCAATTGTAAATGGACTTTAACATTAATGGACTTTGGGCTTCATTTATTTAATACACTGGGCTTTTATTATACACATGTGTTAGTTTTTTCAGATTTGTTTCAAACCAAATATCACTAATAAAATATAATACTAAATATAATAATAATGATAATAATAATAATAATATGGGGTAATAATATTAATAACTATAATAGTAATAATGGTTAATAATAGGATGTAATAATATAATAGATAATAATGGTAACATCGATTTGTATATGGTAATAACACTATGGATAATAATAATGATATTAATAATAGATATATAATAAATATGTATATAATATTAATAATATATATACATACCCGTTTTTGTTTTCTCCTTTTTCTCCCTTTTTATTTTTAATCATTCGATATGTATCAAAAGAGTGATGAAGCCCATTATTATGAAAAAGAAATAAAAGAGGTTAACCCGGACAAAATTAGTGATTACATCAGGCTAATTGATTAATTTTGATTTGGTAACTTTAAAATTTGATTAGTCCTTGTAAATCTGGAAATTTACAATTTGGTCCCTAAAAGACAAAAGCATGAAATTGAACCCCGATCGTTCAACCATTTTCACCTAATCGATCTATTAATCACATATGATATGTTAATCGAGGTTGATTTTCACGAGTTGACTTCGGTTTTCCCTATGTAATCTTCTTAGTTCGGGTCAGGCGTCTAGGCTGGGCTAAGGGGGTTACATTTGTCGGTATCAGAGCCATGTTACGAAAGAATTAGGGATGATGGTAAGTGAAATTGGTATGTTTTGATGTTTGATTCAAAGTTGAATGGCATGTTGTTTGAGGAAAGCATGTTTTTGGTTGAATATTGGTGTTTATGCCATGCTTGGTTGTTATGAATCATATCTGAGTAAAATATGATTGTACGATGATGATGTGCTGATGATGTGTGTTGGTTGAGGATGATGTAAAGCATAATAATTATGATATGCTATCGTATGTAATGTTATGCTTGAGGGAAATCGTGGTGCTCATTGCCTTATTACACTAGATAAATGTTTTAAATTGGATTTGTAAACTTGGATCATTGCTTGAGGCTGGCCTAAATTATGGTTTGATTTGTTTTTGTTATTATGCCTTGTTAAAAATAGCACAATGAGTCTGAGGAGAGAGAGTTGGGATCATATACGATCCTGTGGTGAAAGTTTTATCGGCTGTGGTTCAAGAGATGTTTGGAGCATCTCAGGCTGCAGTGAACGAAAACCCTACGCATGTGCTGGCTGTCGGACAAACTATGTAACACCCCAAATTTGGGCTTAGAAGTTTAGGGTCTGAACCAGACCGGTCTGAGAAACGGTTCGAATATAAAAGCAGGTTTTAGGGAACGCCTAGTTCGGGATGCTTTAAAAATATAGAAAAATATCTAAAATTCCTCATTTAATATATATAAGAGAGTGGTGAAATCAATTTTTCAAAATAAGGTTTGGAAATACTACATTTCGCTGTAGTGACCAAATCGCAGTTTTTGCAAAAGTGAAATAGTGGCTGTTTTGTAAAGGATTGAAACTTTGAATATTTAAGGAGCTAATTTACCTAAAATGTTTTTGTCCAGATTTTTCCTTAATTTGCGTAATTTTATTAATGTTTTAATTAAAAGAAATGAGGTTTAATTAAATGAGAAACTAACTTTGACTATTCATAACTACTTTTCACAAATTTTCTCTCAAATTCCTTTCAACCAAACACATTTTCTCCAGAAAATTTACTTTGATCTTCACCTCATTTGATGAGATTTCCATCACTCATTGTTTCATAATCAATCTAGCAACAAAACCTTTTGATTTCTACATTGAATTTTCAAGGAATTTGGCCCAAATCAAGGAGAAATCACTATTTAGATGTAATATTGTTCTTCTCCTATAAATGGTTTTAATGTTGGAAACATGATTTTGGCTTAAAACTCAAGATTTTGGAAGAAATCTTGAAGAATTTCGTTGTCATTGTTTGGGCTCTATTTTGAGATGACACTTTAATGTATTTTGGATGTCTAATGATGTTTGAAATGATGTTTTATCAATCTAATCCCGAATAGGTTGTATTTCCTAAGTTTTTGCTTATGAAAATGGTGGTTTTTGAGGTGTTTTTGGTTTTCTGTTATAGCTGGAGGTATAAGGACGAGTTTAGGTTTATTTTGGATGTTTAGAAATGTTTAGAATTGATATATCTTGGCTGGGCTTTGTTATAGCTGGTGATTTTAATGCATGGTGATGCATTAATCCTCTGTTGTTATGTGTTTAAAACAGGGGAGAATGATCCAGAAGCAATAGAGGTGGCGTTGGAAGGCTTGTCGGCTAGCATAGTTTTGTGTATCGGTGAGTGGAGTTGGGTTTCCAGCTTTGAAACGGTTATTTGAAGGTTTTGGGAGCTTAGCTTAAGTATAAACAACTTAGCTAAGCTCAAGAGTAAGTTTTTAGAAAAACTCTCTCGGATGTGCTATGTTGTGGTTTGATGCATTGGTTATGAAATGCATGTTTAATTACTGTTTTGAAAGCATGTTTTAGCATGATTAATACTGGTTTTGAAAGCCATGTGTTGAAGGAGGCTCAAGGTAAGAGATCATTGGTTTGACATGTTATTAGTTTGGTAATGATGCATGGTGATGCATGATGTTTAATGGATTTGATTAATGCTTTAAAACAGTGAATTGATGATGGTATTTGATGTATATTGGCATGTGATGTATTGGTTTTAAAGAACTTGAATCAGATATAGTTAGCCGGCTATAGGATTGGGTGCACCGTAAGTAAAGTCGCCTTGGATGTTGAGGGGTTGTGATTGTACCGTAAACTCCATCCAAGTATCCTAACGGGAGAGGTAAGATCACACTGGTTGTTAAAAGTCCGTGTGTGGATCTTGTTAAGGTCACAACGGTGGTTAAAAGTCTGTGTGTGGATCTTGTTAAGGTCACAACGGTGGTTAAAAGTCCGTGTGTGGATCTTATTAAGGTCACAACGGTGGTTAAAAGTCCGTGTGTGGATCTTGTGATATGTGTCACGTACTCTCGTTAGTGGGTTATACAACTACCGATGAGTGATGTTGAGGGGTTGTGATTGTATCGTTAAACTCCATCACGGGTGTTGAGGGGTTGTGATTGTACCGATAAACTCCACCTTGTAAGCCGGTAGTGTGTATGAAGCGTGTGGGACAACGCTTGTAATCTGCGTATCCGATTGTGTCTTGTGTTGAAATGGTTTGTGAACTATCACTTGAAAGCCAATATAATGTATTTGAATGTAATGAAGCGAGAGATGCTTGAAAATGATGCAAGGTCGCATGGGAAATATGTAAAAGATGCAAGAATGCATGTGATACTTGTTAAGCATGAGCAAATGTATATCTTCTATTGTGAATGGTGCATATGTGCATAGAATCTCACAAGTGCATTGAAGTCTTGTGAAGGCTTGTTTTAAAAGGCATGTAATACAAATGTTGCTTTTGTAGTTCATGTGTTTTGCATTTGTTGAATGCATGGGATAGATAGTAGGAACAATTGGTTTTCAAAAGGTATTTTGCTTTGAAATGATCATCAAGCATGAGAAAAGTGTGGTGTGAAGTGGAAGTGATTTCCTAGGAAATTGAGTTAAACTTTGCATGAAGTGATCATGCATGGAAAGGATTAAATGATAGTACTTGCAAGAATGTGGTTTGGGGTGAGTTGTTTAGTATTTCAGAGTTAAAGGTTGGTTTTCATGTTGAGCAATGCATGATTTAAAGCAATGTTGTTTTCAAAGGAGGTTTTCAAACAATGCTTGGGTTCATTGAATTGTAACTACATTTAAAGAAGGTTTTATGATTCGCTGCATTGATGGTGTTTTGGTTTTGAGCATTCCTCACTAAGCATTATGTGCTTACGCTCCTTTTTGTCCATCAATGCAGATATTTGAAGTTGGGACAGCAAGAAGCAAGGGATTCAAGAAGAGCTCCACTTGAGAAGTATGTCTTGGTTTATAGCTATAGATAATAATGGCAATGGGGGGAGAGTCTTTTATGTTGTTGTGTAATGAGATTGAGTATGTTGACCATGTTCGGTTTATGGTTTGAATCTTGTTGATGATCACTTTGCAATATTTGAATCTTCTTCTTCATAAGTTGATATGCTATGTTCTTCGTTTTAAAGCAAGATCTTGTGTTGAATGCGATTAGGGAGTTGGTGCGCCTAATGGTTGATTTGTATCTAGTCTTTGATGCAATTTGATAGTTATAATGCTTATCATGTTGACGTTATGTTTTGGAATGATTTAAAGTGTGTTTGAGGGTGTTTTAATGTGAAAAACCAGAATTTTCTGCTGTTTCTGGGCAGGGTGTATCGAAACACCCTTGGCTGTTTCGAAACGGGTGCTTGAAATGGCTTGGGCATTTCAGAACGGCTGGAAGTGTTTCGAAACACTTTTGCTACTGGAAGTGTCCGTTTCTGAACTGGTTTCGGAACATACCCGTGTATCGAAACGGTCAACACTGTTTCGATACGGGCGTACAACATGGGTGTTTCTATACGGGTGTCAGTGTTTCGAAACGGGTGATCGTTGGACAGATTCTGCATGCTTTATATTTTAGTCCTGAAAGTTGTAATTGCAATTGCTTGAGCTTGAGATGTCTTTTTAAGCTGAAATTTGGCAGAGAGGCTTGTAATATGATATATTGAGGTTTGGTAAAACTAAAATCTTGAAAGTCCTTTTATTTTCCAAAATTTACTTTTTGTCCCTAAAAGTGTATTTCTTGCAATTGTGTCCTTAAACGTTTCCGATCGCCGTGTTTTTCTCTTCCAAGGTTCTTGGGCTTTCACATAGGTTTAATGCGCATCTAGAGAAGTTTAAAAAGAAAAAATGGGTTGTTAATCAAGGTTGACTTTCGGCTTGACTTTGGTTTTCCCCGTTTAATCTTCGTAGTTCGGGTCAATCGTCTAGACCGGGCTAAGGGGGTTACATTTGTTGGTATCAGAGCTAAGTTGCGAATATTTGGGGCGATGGTAAGTTGTTATAGTAAGTGTTAGATGTTTATTCCGATGTGTGGTTGAAAATGGGTTTAAAAATACGTTTTGAGTGAATTGTTGATGTATTTATCATGCTTTTTGGTTATGAATCTGCTGTGAGCTAGTGTTAACATGTATTGGTGACATGCTGGTGTTGTGAGTTGATTTTCTGGGTAATGGAAATGTGATGGTATGATATGTTGATATTATGATGTTGAGGGTGATTGTTGTTTGATGGGAGCATGATTGAAGTTTGTTAATTGATATGCCCGATGTTTGTGATATCCATGCTTTTATTGATTGTTATGTCATATAAAAGGGGAGAATTCGGGATACCCATTGCCCTATTATTATAGCTATTGTGTTATGTTGGAGTTGGAGTCTTGAATCCTTGCTTGAAGATGGCCTGATCGTTTTGTTTGTTTTGTTATCATTGCTTTGTTAATAATAGCACAATGGGATCGATGGGAGAATGGCAGTTGGGTACGGTGGTTGCTGCTTTAGAGCAGGTTGTTAAGGGGTGGAATCCACTTTTTGGTGGGAGTGTACCGCTTCAGTCGACAGTGCCTGGAGTTGATGTTGTATGGCAGGAGGAGGAAGCTGGTTCTGTGATGAAGGATTCATCACCTGTTGTTCAAGAGGTGTCAGGAACATCTCAGTCTGTGGTGAAAGTGAGGCATGTAGATGTGCCGACTGTTGGACATGCGAGTTTGTATGATTTGGGAGCTGTGGGGTATCATGGTTCGACACCTGAGGCATTTGAGGCTTGGTTAACCAGTATAATTCCGATTTTGGATCATAAGGGTGTGACAATGCCTGTAAGCTGGGAAGTGTTGTCTCGTTAATGTTGGAGGATGCTTGTGCTTGGTGGACATCTGTGGAGGTGGCAACGAATATCCATGATATAGATTGGGAGTTCTTTGTGTCTGCCTTTAATGGAAGATACCTTGGAGTGAAGTTCTCAGGGGTTAAGCAACGCGGGGGTATGGCTTCAGATTTTGCTGGTGAGAAAAGTATAAGCAAAAGAGCTGTGGGTATTGACCTCAAGAGTGGTCAGCCTAAGAGGCTACGTGACAGAAGTGATTGCTTGAATCGAAGTTTAGGTGGTAGTGCTGATGTGAGTCAAGTTCTACATGATCAAGGAGTGGTGGTTCGGTTGCCGATGTGTGACCGTTGTAGAAGGTGTCACGTTGGAGTTTGTTGGGGTGTGGGAGTTTGTTGGAACTGTGGTTCTATGGAGCATGTGAAGTGGAATTGTCCTCAAAAGGCGAGATCAGCTTCAGTGGGTGCAAAAGGGTCTCAGAAGGGTCGTGAGCGCGGCCGAGACAGAGTTCGGAGGTGGCAAGAAAGGTGGAAAGGTGTGAGGTGTTTGGGGGATGGATCTTGTTGGAATTGTGAGTCTGTTGGACATTTGAGACGGAATTGTTTGGGGTTAGCTCGGGGTAGTCATGGTTCTTTACCGTGGGGAGACGGTGATGACTTTAAGGTGTTGGTTGGTGCTGCGGCGGTGCGGCCAAAGAATAATGGTTCTACGTGGAAGGGAGTTTTTCTGTTGGAGCTCCGGGGCAATGAGGTGTCTTTAGGTAACTTTGTCAAGTAATCTTTGTCCTAGTTATCTTTGTTGGTTCCGGTTTGGATTCCCTTGTGTAGTGGGTTAGGTCTTATAGCTAGCAAGTTGGGGTAGTAGCCGGTGTTGGTTTGAAAACAACTTTAGTGTGAAGAGGGTATTAGTGGAGTATTTTGTAGCTAGCAGATTGTTAGAGTAGCAAAGCTGGACAAGTTAGAAGTGAGGTAAGAGGTTGTTCTTAGGCGGATTCTAAGGATGATATTGGTAAGTGTGAACCGACATACATGCACAGTTAAAACCATTTGTTATACATTATATATATGTTGGTAAATGCATACATGCGACATGGCATTAGAGGTTTTGCATACATGTACACATGCATTGATAGGGCATATTGGTGACCATGCATACGAACGTTCACACTTGCTAATAGCTAGTTGGGTCCGTTAGTGTTGTGGTAGGATTAGGTTGGATGGTGGGTTTTAAAGTGTTGTTTTTGTCTTAGGTGGATGCTAGAAGTGGTGGAAAGTGGAAGGCAAGTTGTCGATAGTAGTGAGTGCGATCTAGCATGTTGGCGGAAGGAAGGTGTTTTGGTGCTTAAAGAGTTTAGCGGTGTGGTGGTGAAGAGATTACCGGTTGAAGTTAGAATCGGTCGAGGTGGTTGTGAATAGCTAATAGGTGTGGTAGTTTCTTTGTGTTAAATGATGTTGTAGGCTAGTGTATGTGTTTCCGGAGTGTTGAGGCGTCTTGGCGTTGATGCTTGCGATAGGAGGGTTGTTTATGTAGGTGAAGGTTCGTAGCAACCTTAGAGAAGTTGGGGGGAGGTTGTGTTGAGAGCTGTAGATAAGGTTTGGCTTGGGATGAGTAGAGGTTTTGTAATCTTAATATGTTTTTATGGAATGGGTGGTATCCAGGTAAGGATAGTATTATGGTCAAAGATTGAACTGGAAAGGCAATGTAAGTTCAAGGGCCATTGTTGGTTAGCCGGGTTCTTGTGAGAAGTGGTTTATTGGTTGGGGTATAAGTAAATCTTTTCTAAGTCAGCTAGGGGTGAGTGGAACAGCTGGCGGAGTTAAGGTTGGAGTCTTGTGATGTGGTTTTCGGATGTTGTGATGAGTTGTTATGGTAGTGATAGTGGCGGATGTGAATGAATGCTATCAATATATTGAGAAGTTTGAGTAAGCAGTTGTTGCTTAAGAAATTTTTGGTTGTTGAGGTAATCTTTGAAAGGAGTTGAGCGGTTTTTCAAGGGGTTTTAAGAGCAGCGAAGGTGGTGGATCACATGGTGGCTGAAAAATGGATGGGCTGGTGTCACCGAATGTGCGAGTTTTGTTGAGGGAGTTATGAGATAAGGCAGAGTATGTTGTAAAGATTTGAGAGTTCTTCCGGTTGTTCAGGCTATGCACAGTTCGAAAGTGTGAAAAGTTAATATGAGGTTAATAACCGAGTGTTCTGGAAGTCTTGAACCGTAAGTAGTGGTGTTGGATTTGGGTATAGTGTGAGTTTGATTTGAGGATGTGTTGGTTTCGTGGTGTTTTGGGTTGAGGATGTTTCAGTGGTGGTTAAGTCTCATGTGTTACTTTGGGAAGTTTGGTATCGTGCTCTTTTCGCAGGTTGAAATTTCGAGGACGAAATTTCCTAAGAGGGGGAGAGTTGTAACACCTGAAATTTGGGCTTAGAAGTTTAGGGTCTGAACCGGACCGGTCTGAGAAACGGTTCGAATATAAAAGGAGGTTTTAGGGATGCTTTAAAAATATAGAAAAATATCTAAAAATCCTCATTTAATATATATAAGAGAGTGGTGAAATCAATTTTTCAAAATAAGGTTTGGAAATACTACATTTCGGTGTAGTGACCAAATCGCAGTTTTTGCAAAAGTGAAATAGTGGCTGTTTTGTAAAGGATTGAAACTTTGAATATTTAAGGAGCTAATTTACCTAAAATATTTTTCTCCAGATTTTTCCTTAATTTGGGTAATTTTATTAATGTTTTAATTAAAGGAAATGAGGTTTAATTAAATGAGAAACTAACTTTGACTATTCATAACTACTTTTCACAAATTTTCCCTCTCTTCATTTTCTCTCAAATTCCTTTCAACCAAACACATTTTCTCCAGAAAAATTACTTTGATCTTCACCTCATTTGATGAGATTTCCATCACTCATTGTTTCATAATCAATCCAGCAACAAAACCTTTTGATTTCTACATTGAATTTTCAAGGAATTTGGCCCAAATCAAGGAGAAATCACTATTTAGATGTAATATTGTTCTTCTCCTCTAAATACTCAATTCTTTACTGAAATTCCCAAGTTGTCAATCCTTAATTTAAGTTTTATAAATGGTTTTAATGTTGGAAACATGATTTTGGCTTAAAACTCAAGATTTTGGAAGAAATCTTGAAGAATTTCGTTGTGATTGTTTAGTCTCTGTTTTGAGATGATTCTTTAATGTATTTTGGATGTCTAATGATGTTTTAAATTAGGTTTTATCAATCTAATCCCGAATAGGTTGTATTTCCTAAGTTTTTGCTTATGAAAATTGTGGTTTTTGAGGTGTTTTTGGTGTTCTGTTATAGCTGGAGGTATAAGGACGAGTTTATGTTTATTTTTTATGTTAATTGATGTTTAGAACTGTTTAGAATTGATAGATCTTGGTTGGGCTTTGTTTTGGGAGAGTTTGGAGGTGATTTCGGTTGTTTTTGGTAGCCGAAATGAGGTTCTTGGGTAAAGCAGCGAGTTGGGTTGTGTTTCTGGTGATTTTAATGCATGGTGATGCATTAATCCTCTGTTGTTATGTGTTTAAAACAAGGGAGAATGATCCGGAAGCAATAGAGGTGGCGCTGGAAGTTTCAGATGCTTAGAAGGCTTGTCAGGTAGCATAGTTTTGTGTATCGGTGAGTGGAGTTGAGTTTCCAGCTTTGAAACGATTATTTGAAGGTTTTGGGAGCTTAGCTTAAGTCTAAACAACTTAGCTAAGCTCAAGAGTAAGTTTTCGGAAAAACTCCCTCGGATGTGCTATGTTGTGGTTTGATGCATTGGTTATGAAATGCAAGTTTAATTACTGTTTTGAAAGCATGTTTTAGCATGATTAATACTGGTTCTGAAAGCCATGTGTTGAAGGAGGCTCAAGGTAAGAGATCCTTGGTTTGACATGTTATTAGTTTGGTAATGATGCATGGTTATGCATGATGTTTAGTGGCTTTGATTAATGCTTTAAAATAGTAAATTGATGATGGTATTTGGTGTATATTGGCAAGTGATGTATTGGTTTTAAAGTACTTGAATCGGATATAGTTAGCCGGCTATAGGATTGGGTGCACCGTAAGTAAAGTCGCCTTGGATGTTGAGGGGTTGTGATTGTACCGTAAACTCCATCCAAGTATCCTAACGGGAGAGGTAAGATCACAACGGTGGTTAAAAGTCCGTGTGTGGATCTTGTTAAGGTCACAACGGTGGTTAAAAGTCTGTGTGTGGATCTTGTTAAGGTCACAACGGTGGTTAAAAGTCCGTGTGTGGATCTTGTTAAGGTCACAATGGTGGTTAAAAGTCCGTGTGTGGATCTTGTGTTATGTGTCCTGTACTCTCGTTAGTGGGTTATACAACTACCGATGAGTGATGTTGAGGGGTTGTGATTGTACCGTTAAACTCCATCACGGGTGTTGAGGGGTTGTGATTGTACCGATAAACTCCACCTTGTAAGTCGGTAGTGTGTATGAAGCGTGTGGGACAACGCTTGTAATCCGCGTATCCGATTGTGTCTTGTGTTGAAATGGTTTGTGAACTATCACTTGAAAGCCAATATAATGTATTTGAATGTAACGAAGCCAGAGATGCTTAAAAATGTTGCAAGGTTGCATGGGAAATATGTAAATGATGCAAGAATGCATGTGATACTTGTTAAGCATGAGCAAATGTATATCTTCTATTGTGAATGGTGCATATGTGCATAGAATCTCATAAGTGCATTGAAGTCTTGTGAAGGCTTGTTTTAAAAGGCATGCAATGCAAATGTTGCTTTTGTAGTTCATGTGTTTTGCATTTGTTGAATGCATGGGATAGATAGTAGGAACAATTGGTTTTCAAAAGGTATTTTGCTTTGAAATGATAATCAAGCATGAGAAAAGTGTGGTGTGAAGTGGAAGTAATTTCCAAGGAAATTGAGTTAAACTTTGCATGAAGTGATCATGCATGGAAAGGTTTAAATGATTGTATTTGCAAGAATGTGGATTGGGGTGAGTTGTTTAGTATTTCAGAGTTAAAGGTTGGTTTTCATGTTGAGCAATGCATGATTTAAAGCAATGTTGTTTTCAAAGGAGGTTTTCAAACAATGCTTGGGTTCATTGAATTGTAACTACATTTAAAGAAGGTTTTATGATTCGCTGCATTGATAGTGTTTTGGTTTTGAGCATTCCTCACTAAGCATTATGTGCTTACGCTCCTTTTTGTCCATCAATACAGATATTTGAAGTTGGGACAACAAGAAGCAAGGGATTCAAGAAGAGCTCCACTTGAGAAGTATGTCTTGGTTTATAGCTATAGATAATAATGGCAATGGGGGAGAGTCTTTTATGTTGTTGTGTAATGAGATTGAGTATGTTAACCATGTTCGGTTTATGGTTTGAATCTTGTTGATGATCGCTTTGCAATATTTGAATCTTCTTCTTCATAAGTTGATATGCTATGTTCTTCGTTTTAAAGCAAGATCTTTTGTTGAATGTGATTAGGGAGTTGGTGCGCCTAATGGTTGATTTGTATCTAAACACCCTTGGCTGTTTCGAAACGGGTGCTTGAAATGGATTGGGCGTTTCGGAACGACTGGAAGTGTTTCGAAACACTTTTGCTACTGGAAGTGTCCGTTTCTAAACTGGTTTCGGAACATACCCGCGTATCGAAATGGTCAACACCGTTTCGATACGGGCGTACGACACGGGTGTTTCTATACGGGTGTCAGTGTTTCGAAACGGGTGACCGTTGGACAGATTCTGCATGCTTTACATTTTAGTCCTGAAAGTTGTAATTGCAATTGCTTGAGCTTGAGATGTCTTTTTAAGCTGAAATTTGGCAGAGAGGCTTGTAATATGATTAATTGAGGTTTGGTAAAACTAAAATCTTGACCGGGTCAACCGTCTAGACCGAGCTAAGGGGGTTACAAACTAGTTTTTCAAAACAACGTCTGTGTGAGTTGGGAGCTGCTGAGTATCATGGGTCGACGCCAGAGGCGTTCAGGGCTTGGTTAGCCAGTACGATTCCAATCCTGGCTCAAGAAGGGTGTGACAATGCCTGTAAATTAGGAAGCGTCGTCTCATTAATGTTGGATGATGTTTGTAGTTGGTGGGCAGTTGAGTCGGTAGCGCTAAACATCCTTGGGATGGATTGAGAGTTCTTTTTAGCTGCCTTTATGAGGAGATATCTTGGAGATAAGTCTCCTGATAACCAGAAGTGCAAGAGTATGGCTTTAGTTTATGTCGATGGGCATAACTTGAGTCTAGCATCTCATATAGGTGGTTTTAGCTCTGGTAAGAGAGCTGCTGATTTCGGTCTTGGAAGTGGGTGGAGATAGAGATGCCGAGATAGGAGGTATCATCCTGCTGGTAAGCGAGGTAACATTGGACATGGTAAATTGGTTCAGGGGAATGGAACGAGGGCGGAGCAGCACACGTTCTGGACGTGTGGTTCTCATGAGCACTTGATGAGGGACTGTCCTCGTGCGGCTGGTGAGGTGCAGGCTCCTGTCGAAGTGTAACCCCCTTAGCCCGGCCTAGACGGTTGACCCGAACTACGAAGATTACACGGGGAAAACCAAAGTCAACCCAAAAGTCATCCTTGATTAACGACCATTTTTTTCTTTTAAATCTTGTCTAGATGCATATTAACCCTAGGCGTAGCCTGGAGAAAAACATACTTGAAAAGCACAGCTATCGGAAAGCAATAAGGGTCTCGATTGCACAAATTACAACATTTAGGAACCAAAATGTAAATTCTGGAAATTAAGAGGACTTAACTGATTTTTAAGTTACCAATATGAAATTAATCATATTACATGCTTCCCTGTCAAATTTCACTTTAAACGGACTTCTCAAACTCAAGCAATTGCATATACAAAATTCAAGACTAAAACGTAAAACCTGCAAACCTTAAACCATTCAAATCAGTGCCCAACGGTCACCTGTTTCGGAACGGGGGTTGACCGTTCCGAAACGCGGGTTCTTTTCGAGACCTGTTTCGAAACAGGGCTTGACAGTGGCAAATCCGTTTTGAAACGCCCTCTACCCGTTTCGATACACGAGTGCCATTACAGGCCCCCGTTTCGAAACAGTAGTGCCCGTTCCGATACGGACTGCCCAGAAAGTGCAGATTTTGCTGGTTTAACATTCAATTAACCACTCAAACACATCCCTATGACCTCCTAATCATGCCAACAAGTCATCATACATATAAAGTACACATTTGCATCATCAAAATACGTTCATGGCATCAATTAGAAAAAACCACAAGTCTATAGGCATGCATCCTAATATAGGATACCAACCAACCACCAAATCACCAAAGCAAACACCAAATGGCCAATTACAAGTCCAAAACATCATAGGCATCATGCCAAACTCAAGGAGTCCAAAACATCTCCCAAAAACACAACCTAGGTTCCCATTGCCAAATACCAAAAGCTAATAATGTTGTAAAAATAGTCACCATACATGAGCTTAGCTTTCCCTTGGATTCTTAGCCTCCTTGCTGCCCTTAAAGCACTTCAATTCTCTGTATTATTGGTTCAAGAAAGAGAGCGTAAGCACATTTGCTTAGTGAGGCATGCTCTAAAGAAACAACACAATAATGCACTTTAAAAAACACCATTCAAAGGCCTTTAAAAACATAAACATCATTTCTCATGCAACAATGCATACACAACAAGCATCTCATGCTTCATTAACATGAACATGTCATATTGGCTTCCAAGTGATACCATAACCATTTTCAACATAAAACACAATCGGATACGCGGATTACAAGCGTTGTCCCACACGCTTCATACACACTACCGAACACAAGGTGGAGTTTACCGGTACAATCACAACCCCTCAACACCCGTGATGGAGTTTAACGGTACAATTACAACCCCTCCACATCACTCATTGGTAGTTGTATAACATCACTAACGAGAACACGGGACACACAACACAAGATCCTCACATGGCATTTTAACCACCATTATGATCTTAGACATCTAGTTAGTGTACTTGGATGGAGTTTTCGGTACCATTACAACCCCTCAAAATCCAAGGCAATTTTATTCACGGTGCACCCAATCCTATAGCCGGCTAACTATATTTGATTCAAGTACTTTAAAACCAAACATCACTTGCCAATATATATCATTTATCATCAACATTCCACTGTTTTTAAGCATTAATCAAAGCCATTAAACCATCATGCATCACTATGCATCAAAACCACATTTATCAATGTCAAACCAAAGATCTCTTACCTTGAGCATCCTTCAACACATGGCTTTCAAAACCAGCATTAGTCATGCTAAAACATGCTTTCAAAACAGAATTTAAACATGCAAAATAAACACATTGCATCCAGCCATCTCATGGTTCATCAAAGAGAGAGTTTCTCTGAAAACTTACTCTTGAGCTTAGTTAAGTTGCTTAGACTTAAACTAAGCTCCCAAAACCTTCAAACACTTGTTTCAAAGCTGAAAACCAAACTTCACTCACCCATTCCGTTTCGCAAGCTTGCCAAAACGCCGCTAGAGCCTCCGGATCAACACCACAAGGATCCGAATGTGCCTTCCCTGTTTTAAACACATCAAAGCAGAGGATTAATGCATCATCATGCATTAAAATCTTCAGCCACAACACCTAGACTCGCTGCTCTTCAACAAATCTAACATTTTGGCTACCAAACACAACCGAAATCACCTCCAAACTCATCCACAACATTCCCCAGCCAAGATCCATCACTTCTAAACATTCTTAAACATCAATTAACATCCAAAAAGGATCTAAACTCGTCCTTATACCTCCAGCAATAACATATCACCAAGATCACCCCAGAAACCACCATTTTCACAAGTAAAAACTTAGGAAAATCAACCTATTCGGGATTGCATTGATTAAACCTCAATTACACATCATTAATCATCCAAAATACATTAAAAAGACATCTCAAAACAAAGCCCAAACATTCATTACGAATTTCTTCAAGATTAAATCCAAATCTTGAGTTTTAAGCCAAAATCAAGATCACATCATCAAAACCTTTTATAAAACTTAATTTAAGGATTGAGAACTTGGGAATTTCAATAAAGAACTGAATATTTAGAGGAGAAGAACATCCTTACCTCTAAATGTAGATTTCTCCTTGTTTAGAGCCAAAATCCTTGAAAAATCAATGAGCAAATGAAGAGGATTTGATGTAGAAAAGCTTAGGAATCAATTGATGATTGAAACCTCATCATTTAGAGTGAAAATCAAAAGAAAAGCTGATGTGGAAATGTGTTTGGCTGAGGGAATTTTGAGGGAAAATGAAATGGGAAAATTTTAACAAAAGTTAGTTATGAAAACTAAAATATGATTTTCCCTCTTTTCTTTTAATTAATTAAACATTAAATGAGTCATTAAAATTAAGAAAAATCTAGAGAAATCCTTCCTTGGGTAAATTAGCTCCTTAAAGATTCAAAGTTTCAATCCTTACAAAATAGTCACCACTGAACTTTTCAAAAATTACATTTTCGTCACTATTTCGAAATGTCACACTTCCAAACCTTATTTTGTAAAATTGATTTCACCACTCTCTTATATATATTAAAAGAGGATTTTTAGATATTTTTCCATATTTTTAATGCATCCCGAACTAGGCTTTCCCTAAAACCACCTTTTATATTCGAACCAAAAATTAGACCGGTCCGGTTCAGACCCTAAATTTCCAAGCCCAAAATTGGGGTGTTACAACTCTACCCCCCCTTAAGAAATTTCGTCCTCGAAATTTACCTGGAGGAAAAAGGTATGGAAACTGCTTTAACATGTCATCCCTCCTTTCCCACGTGGCTTCCTCAGCACCACGATGCTTCCACAACACCTTTACCAACTCAATGGTCTTGCCTCGAAGAACTTTACTGTCGGAATCCAGAATTTCCACCAGTTCCTCATCATAGGTCAAATCCGGATTCAACTCCAGTTCCTCCACAGGCATAACATGCGAAGGATCTGATCTATACTTCCGGAGCATAGAGACATGAAACACATCATGAATATTTTCCAACTCTTGCGGGAATCTCAACTTGTACGCAACAGGACCCACACGCTCGATCACCTCGTATGGTCCAATGTACCTAGGGCTCAACTTACCCTTTCGACCAAACCTCATCACCTTCTTCCAAGGCAAAACTTTCAAAAACACACGGTCACCAACCGCATACTCAACCTCCTTACGCTTCAAATCTGTGTAAGACTTCTGTCGATCAGAAGCTGCCTTCAATCACTCACAAATGAGCTTCACCTTCTCGGTGGTTCCTTTCAACAAAGATGGCATTGAAACCAACTTCTGGCCTGTTTCAGCCCAACAAAGAGGAGTCCTACACTTCCTCCCGTACAAGGCATCATAAGCTGCCATTTGAATAAATGCCTGGTAGCTATTGTTATAAGCAAACTCCACCAAAGGCAAATGCTTCTCCCAAGAGCCCTGAAACTCAATCACACAGCACCTCAACATATCCTCCAGCACTTGGATAACACGCTCAGACTGTCCATCCGACTGTGGATGATAAGAAGTACTGAAATTCAGCCGTGTACCCAAAGCCTGATGCAAACACTGCCAGAAAGGCGATGTAAACCTCGGATCTCTACCTGTCACGATCGACTTTGGCACACCATGCAGCCGCACAATCTCAGCAATGTACAGCTCTGCAAGCTTGTCCAAAGTGTACGTAGTATGCACAGGCAAGAAATGCGCACACTTCATCAGGCGATCCACAATCACCCACACCGAATTCTTCTTCGATGTCGAAAAAGGCAAACCAGACACAAAGTCCATGGTAATTCTTTCCCACTTCCACTCAGGTATCCTCAACGGTTGCAACAACCCAAAAGGAAACTGATGCTCAGCTTTAACTTGCTGACAAACCATGCACTTGCTCACATACTCAGCAACATCCTTCTTTAACCCCACCCAATAGTACTCATCACGAAGATCACGATACATCTTAGTACTACCAGGGTGCATAGCAAAAGGACTACTATGAGCTTCAGTCAGAATAGTACGCCTCAACTCAACATTATTGGGCACTACTATTCGACTTCCAAAACATAAAACTCCATCATCATTAAAGCAGAAATCCGATGGCCTATCCTCAGCAATATCCCGAACATGTGGCACCAAGGAATCATCCAATAGCTGCTTAACCTTTATCAACTGAACCAAGGATGGTTTCACTTACAATTCAGCCACAAGACCACCATCTCGCGATATGCTCAAACTGGCAAACATAGCCCTCAACTCCACTGCTACCTTTCAACTCAAGGCATCCGCTACAACATTAGCTTTTCACGGATGATACTCGATCGTCAGATCGTAATCTTTAAGCAACTCCACCCAACGTCATTGCATAAGATTCAACTCCTTCTGAGACATCAGATACCTCAAACTCTTGTGATCCTTGTACACAGTACACTTCTCACCATACAGGTAATGTCTCCAAATTTTCAAAGCAAAAACCACCGCAGCCAACTCAATGTCGTGCGTAGGATAATTGCGCTCATGCACCTTCAACTGGCGAGATGCATAAGCCACCACCTTACCCTCTTGCATCAACACATATCCCAAACCAACGTAGGACACGTCACTATACACCACAAACTCTTTCCCTGATTCAGGTTGAACCAAGATAGGAGCTTGCGTCAAAGCTGCCTTCAGCTTCTTAAAATCCTGTTTTCTCGCTTCCGTCCACTCATACTTAACATCCTTCTGCAACAACTTCGTCAAAGGTGCAGTAATCTTCGAAAATCCATCCACGAACCTCCGGTAGTATCCCGCCAAACCAAGGAAACTACGGACTTCATGAACAGACTTAGGAGGCATCCAATTCATCACTGCCTCAACCTTCTGAGGATCAACACGAATCCCCTCAGCAGAAACCACATGACCAAGTAACACAACCTCCCTGAGCCAGAACTCACACTTGCTTAACTTAGCATAAAGCTGATTCTCCAACAAAGCTTGCAACACAATCCTCAAATGCCCCTCATGCTCCTCCTCAGTACGAGAGTACACGAGCATATCATCAATGAACACCACAACAAACTTGTCCAAATATTCATGGAACACTCTATTCATCATGTCCATGAAAGCTGCAGGAGCATTCGTCAAACCAAACGGCATCACAAGGAACTCATAATGCCCATACCTCGTTCTGAAGGATGTCTTTGGCACATCCACATCCTTCACCTTCAACTGGTAGTACCCTGACCTCAAGTCAATCTTAGAGAACACAGCCGCTCCCCGAAATTGATCAAAAAGATCATCAATCCTCGGCAATGGATACCGATTCTTGATAGTCAACTTGTTCAGCTGACGGTAATCGATGCACATTCTCATAGTGCCATCCTTTTTCTTCACAAACAAGACCGGTGCACCCCAAGGTGTAACACTCGGCCGAATGAAACCACGATCAAGCAATTCCTGAAGTTGCGTCTTCAGCTCTTTCAACTCCTTAGGTGCCATTCGATAAAGAGTAATGGAAACTGGAGTTGTATACTCATACAACTCAATCCCAAACTCCACTTCTCGGTTAGGAGGCAATCCAGGAAACTCCTCCGGAAACACACCAGGAAACTCTCGCACAGTCCTGATATCTTGCACTCGCAACTCCTTAGTGCTAGGATTCATCACAAAGGCTAGGTAGGCTTCACAACCTTGCCTCAGCATCCGGCTCGCCTCCAATGTAGACACCACATTGGCAAGAAACTTCACATTCTCACCAACCACCACTACCTCATAATCATCTGCAAGCTTCAACGAAACTCGCTAGTTCTCAAAATCCACCACAGCTCGATGTTCAACAAGCCAATCCATACCCAGGATTACATCAAAACCATAGAAAGGCAATTCCGTAAGATCAACATGAAAAACATGATATTGAACAACCAAGGGACATCTTCTATATAACTTTCGTGTCACAACGGTCTCACCAAAGGAACTAGTTACACGCATACCAACATCCAAAGACTCAACAGGCAAACCAAGCAATTGAGCATGTTCACGTAATATGTATGAGTGTGTAGATCCAGAATCAATCAAGGAAAGTAATGACAAGGATTGCAAAGTGAAGGTACCTGCGATCACATCCGTGTCATTCCTCCCTTCCCGCTGTGCATACACTCGAGCCTGGCCACCACCCTCAGGTTTGACAGCCACTACATGCGCCACATTCCTTCCACCATCCTCTCTACGCTGGAAGTTACCACGGCCGCGACCACGACCTCTCTGTGGTGCAACAACTCCAGGAGCACGTCCCTGACCACCACCGGCCAACAAAGGACACTCCCTCCTCATGTGGTCTGCCGAACCATAATTCCAGCACGAATTACCAGCTACAACAACAGGAGCATGTACCTCCCTCGCTGCTCGAGGACAATCACGCCTCAAATGACCATGCGATCCACACGCCCAGCATGTGTTCTGATCAGCTCTCGCCCTGTCTCCCTGAATAGGCGCACCATGACCTCCACCACCACGCCTAGCAGAAGACTGATACCTCTTATCTCGTCCTCTCTTGTTTCGTCCTCCACCGGAACTATACTCAGCAGCTCGCTTGCCCGACCCAGAACCAGCACTCCTGGAAGACAATCCCAGGTTCTGCTCAATATCCTTCGCCCTACTAACCAGTACATCAAAATCAGTGTACTCAGCGCAAGCATATAGGTTTTAACATCCGTTACCAAACCATAACGGAAACGCTCACACCTCTCCCGCTCATTAGGGACAATCTCAGGTGCATACTGACTGAGACGGACAAACTGGATCTCGTACTCAGCTACCGTCATACTTCCTTGAGTCAAAGACATGAACTCTCTTTTCTTTTCATCCAGGTATCGTACACCCAGATACCTCCGCTTGAACGCGTTCAGAAAGAACGTCCAAGTTACGTCAACATCCTCCATTCCAGAGATAGCAGTCGTCCACCAGGTATACGCATCATCATGTAACATCGATACCACACAACCTAGCTTCTGCACATCATTGCAGTTCATTTGTCCCAATATCCTCTTGGTACTTTCCAACCAAGACTCGGAACCTTCAGCAGACAAACCTCTGAACTCAGTCCCTCCCAGACTGCGCAAACGTTCTAAAGGTAGTCTAACATTAGGATCTCCCTGATGCCCAGCTCCATGAGCTCCAGCTACTGCCGCCTGAAAGGCTCCCGCAATAGCTTGTATCAAAACTGTCATATTAGGAGCAGCTTGCCCCTGTCCAGCTTCAGGTCCAGCGACCCCAGCACCAGCACCAACATCAGCTCCTTCACCTCCAGCACCACCACCACCAGGTGGTCCACCCCCAAGAGGAGGAGGTAAATCCACCACATTATCAGTATTCTCCTTATTCTCGTTCTGAGCCATAGCTCGCGTATTAATCCTCGTCTCTCTACGAGGTCCCATTCACTAAACAATGCTCTAACACAATGCAATAAACAAAATTAGGCCCAACAAGGTAAGTAATCCAAGCACTCAAGCTCATTTTTCAAAAACAAATCATTTCATTAGTTTTGATATGGCAATGGGTCCCTCTAACATGCTTCAACATAGTATAGCATCACAATTGCAACATACCTTACAATTCACACCTCAAACTGTCACTTAAAAAGCATACAAAGCATTCATACATATATCACCCACATAACCATTCCCAATTACTCGAGAACTCAGCTCTGATACCACCAAATGTAACCCCCTTAGCCCGGCCTAGACGGTTGACCCGAACTACGAAGATTACACGGGGAAAACCAAAGTTAACCCTAAAGTCAACCTTGATTAACGACCCTTTTTTTCTTTTTAATATTGTTTAGATGCATATTAACCCTAGGCGTAGCCTGGAGAAAAACTTACTTGAAAAGCACAGCGATCGGAAAGCAATAAGGGACTCAATTGCACAAATTACAACATTTAGGGACCAAAATGTAAATTCTGGAAATTAAGAGGACTTAACTGATTTTTAAGTTACCAATATGAAATTAATCATATTACATGCTTCCCTTTCAAATTTCACTTTAAACGGACTTCTCAAACTCAAGTAATTGCATATACAAAATTCAGGACTAAAACGTAAAACCTGCAAACCTTAAACCATTCAAATCAGTGCCCAACGGTCACCTGTTTCGGAACGGGGGTTGACCGTTCCGAAACGTGGGTTCGTTTTGAGACATGTTTCGAAATAGGGCTTGACAGTGGCAAATCCATTTCGACACACCCTCTACCCGTTTCGATACACGAGTGACATTACAGGCCCCCGTTTCGAAACAGTAGTGCCCGTTCCGATACGGACTGCCCAGAAAGTGCAGATTTTGCTGGTTTAACATTCAATTAACCACTCAAACACATCCCTATGACCTCCTAATCATGCCAACAAGTCATCATACATATAAAGTACACATTTGCCTCATCAAAATACGTTCATGGAATCAATTAGGAAAAACCACAAGTCTATAGGCATGCATCCTAATATAGGAAACCAACCAACCACCAAATCACCAAAGCAAACACCAAATGGCCAATTACAAGTCCAAAACATCATAGGCATCATGTCAAACTCAGGGAGTCCAAAACATCTCCCAAAAACACAACCTAGGTTCCCATTGCCAAATACCAAAAGCTAATAATGTTGTAAAAATAGTCACCATACATGAGGTTAGTGAGGCATGCTCTAAAGAAACAACACAATAATGCACTTTATAAAACACCATTCGAAGGCCTTTAAAAACATAAACATCATTTCTCATGCAACAATGCATACACAACAAGCATCTCATGCTTCATTAACATGAACATGTCATATTGGCTTCCAAGTGATACCATAACCATTTTCAACATAAAACACAATCGGATACGCGGATTACATGTGTTGTCCCACACGCTTCATACACACTACCGAACACAAGGTGGAGTTTACCGGTACAATCACAACCCCTCAACACCCGTGATGGAGTTTAACGGTACAATTACAACCCCTCCAAATCACTCATCGGTAGTTGTATAACATCACTAACGAGAACACGGGACACACAACACAAGATCCTCCCATGGCATTTTAACCACCATTATGATCTTAGACATCTCGTTAGTGTACTTGGATGGAGTTTTCGGTACCATTACAACCCCTCAAAATCCAAGGCGACTTTATTCACGGTGCACCCAATCCTATAGCCGGCTAACTATATCCGATTCAAGTACTTTAAAACCAAACATCACTTGCCAATATACATCATTTATCATCAACATTCCACTATTTTTAAGCATTAATCAAAGCCATTAAAGCATAATGCATCACTATGCATCAAAACCACATTTATCAATGTCAAACCAAGGATCTCTTACCTTGAGCATCCTTCAACACATGGCTTTCAAAACCAGCATTAATCATGCTAAAACATGCTTTCAAAACAGAATTTAAACATGCAAAATAAACACATTGCATCCAACCATCTCATGGTTCATCAAAGAGAGAGTTTCTCCGAAAACTTACTCTTGAGCTTAGTTAAGTTGCTTAGACTTAAACTAAGCTCCCAAAACCTTCAAACACTTGTTTCAAAGCTGAAAACCAAACTTCACTCACCCATTCCGTTTCGCAAGCTTGCTGAAACGCCGATCAAGCCTCCGGATCAATACCACAAGGATCCGAATGTGCCTCCACTGTTTTAAACACATCAAAACATAGGATTAATGCATCATCATGCATTAAAATCTTCAGCCACAACACCTAAACTCGCTGCTCTCAACAAATCTAACATTTCGGCTACCAAACACAACTGAAATCACTTCCAAACTCATCCACAACATTACCCAGCCAAGATCCATCACTTCTAAACATTCTTAAACATCAATTAACATCCAAAAAGGATCTAAACTCGCCCTTATACCTCCAGCAATAACATATCACCAAGATCACCCCAAAAACCACCATTTCACAAGTAAAAACTTAGGAAAATCAACCTATTCGGGATTTCCTTGATTAAACCTCAATTACACATCATTAATCATCCAAAATACATTAAAAAGACATCTCAAAACAGAGCCCAAACATTCATTATGAATTTCTTCAAGATTAAATCCAAATCTTGAGTTTTAAGCCAAAATCAAGATCACATCATCAAAACCTTTTATAAAACTTAATTTAAGGATTGAGAACTTGGGAATTTCAATAAAGAACTGAATATTTAGAGGAGAAGAACATCCTTACCTCTAAATGTAGATTTCTCCTTGTTTAGAGCCAAAATCCTTGAATAATCAATGAGCAAATGAAGAGGATTTGATGTAGAAAAGCTTAGGAATCAATTGATGATTGAAACCTCATCATTTAGAGTGAAAATCAAAAGAAAAGCTGCTGTGAAAATGTGTTTGGCTGAGGGAATTTTGAGGGAAAATGAAATGGGAAAGTTTTAACAAAAGTTAGTTATGAAAACTAAAATATGATTTTCCCTCTTTTCTTTTAATTAATTAAACATTAAATGAGTCATTAAAATTAAGAAAAATCTGGAGAAATCCTTCCTTGGGTAAATTAGCTCCTTAAAGATTCAAAGTTTCAATCCTTACAAAACAGTCACCACTGAACTTTTCAAAAATTACATTTTAGTCACTATTTCGAAATGTCACACTTCCAAACCTTATTTTGTAAAATTGATTTCACCACTCTCTTATATATATTAAAAGAGGATTTTTAGATATTTTTCCATATTTTTAATGCATCCCGAACTAGGCTTTCCTTAAAACCACCTTTTATATTTGAACCAAAAATCAGACCGGTCCGGTTCAGACCCTAAACTTCCAAGCCCAAAATTGGGGTGTTACACGAAGTGACGGGGAATTCTTGTTGGAACTGTGGTTCGGCAGATCATATAAGGCGGGAGTGTCCTCTGTTGGCTGGTGGAGGCCAGGGACGTGCACCTGCGGTGGCTGCACCTTAGAAAGGTCGTGAGCGCGGCCGAGACAGGGTTCAGAGGTGCAAGAAGGGCAGAGAAAGGCAGGGTGTGTGATGATTGAATCTTGTGGAGTTGTGGATCTGTTGGACATTTGAGGCGAGATTGTCTAATGTTAGCTCGGGCTGGTCAAGGTGGAATATCTGTTGAATCTCCTTGTGGTCACAAGTGCGGTCATGGTTCTTTACAGCAAGGAGACGATGGTGTCCGTAGGGTGTTGGTCAATGCTACGGTGGTGCAGCCAGAAAATGGTGTCTATGCGGGATAGAGTGCTCGTTGCTTCGTGCTCCATAACAATGATGTGATTGCAGGTATCTTTATTATGCAATCTCTGTTATTGTTAACTTTGCTTGGTTTTGGTTTTGCATCTTTTTGTGTGGTGGTTAAGGCCCTATTGTTAGTGAAGTTTTGGTTAGTAATCAGTGTTTTTTTTAGAACAACATTGGTGATGAAAGTATAATAGTTAGAGTAGTTTGCTGTAATGAGTTGTAAGAATGGTGAAGCAGGAAAAGTTGAGATTATGATAAGAGGTTGTTTCGAGTTTCATTCGAGGACGTTATTAGTAAGTGTGAAGAGACATACATGCACAGTTAAAATCATCTGTACATATATAATACATATATTGGTACATGCATACATTTGGCACGACATTACAAGTATGCATACATGTGCATAGGAATTTTAAGGGCTTGTAAGCAACCATTCATATTAATTTTCATACTTACTAATAGCTAATTGGACATGATAGTGATGAGCTATGATTAGGGTAGTTTGTGGGTTTAAAGTTTTGTTTTCGTGCTAGTTGAAGAGTGGGTGTGAGTTTAGCAAGTGAATAAGTTTACTGTTAGGAGTGAGTGTGGTCTAGCTTGGATGGTCGGAAGAAACGTTTCTAGATGTTTTAAGGGCCTTGGTGGCTAGGTGGTGAAGAGGAAACCGTTTTGGTTAGAATGCGGCCGAGGTCGTTTGGTGTGTAGTTAAAAGCATTTTGAAGTAGCCGTGGGGTGTTGTAGGAAGAGTGGTTTAACAGGTTGGGAAGGTTGTAGCGTATGCTTTCAGTCGGATGCAAGTGCTTGGAGAATGGGCTTTATGCGTGGTTATATAAGCTCAAAAGCCATGTTGTTTGGCTGGGTCCTCGTGAGAGGGTGGTCTGTTGGCTAAGTGTAAGTAAACCTTCTTGAGATAGTTGATGTAAGTGAAAAAAACAATTGGAGACTGTGTTAGAGTCTCGTGATGAGGATTTTCGGTTGGTGAGTGGGCGGATTTTGGGTTTTCGTGTTGAGAAGTGTAGGGTTCATGGATAATAAGAGTTTAAAGTATCTAGTGTTTCAAAAAGAGTTGAATCTTAGGAAATGAAGGTGGTTGGAGTTGATTAAGGAGTGTGGCCTGATGATGAGGTATCATGTTGGGAAAGCCAACGTTGTGGCCAATGCTTTGAGCAAGAAAGTGACTGTGGAGTTGAGGACGATGTTTGCTCGCTTAAGCGTATCACGAGATGGTGGTTTTGTTGTTGAATTGTGGGTGAAACGATCCCTGAACCAGTTGATCTGGGATAAGTAGTTGCTTGACGATTCTCTTGTACCGCGTGTTTGGGGTATCGGGGATGAAAAGTCATAAGATTTTTGTTTCAATGATGATGGTGTTTTGAGTTTTGGGGAATTGTATAGTTGTGCTGGTGACATTTAAGCTAAGATGCTTTATTCTGGTTGAAGCCGTAGTGGTTCTTTTGCGGTGCACCCTGGTAGTACGTAGGTGTATCGTGGTTTGATAATTGGGTGATACCGGATGAAGTGAAAAAGGGTGTTGACAAGTTTGTAAGCAAATGTTTGGTTTGCTATCGGGTGGAAGCCGAGCTTTGATTTCCTTCTAGGTGTAGTAACCGCTGGAGATCTCAGAGTGGGAAATGGGGGAAGATTATCGTGGATTCGTGTTTGGATTACCTTTGACATTGTCAAAGAGGAATTTTTGTTTTGGTGTTTGTTGATCGTCTTGCGAAGTATTCACACTTCTTCGCAGTGCATACTATGTATATGTTGGATAAGTTGGCTGAGTTGTATGTTGCTGAGATTGTGCGTTTTCATGGAGTGTTGAAGTCTGTTGTATCGGATAGAGATCCGAGGTTCACATCGAGGTTTTGGGAATGGTTTAGTCAAGCTTGGGGTACGCGGTTGGGTTTCGGTACTTCTTATCATCCTTTGACGGATGGGCAGTCGGAGCGTGTTATCCAGGTACTTGAGGATACATTGAGATGTGGTGTATAGATTTCCAATGTTCTTCGGAAAGGCATTTGCCCTTGGTTGAGATTGCTTGTAGCATTAATTATCAGGTAAGTATTCAAATGGCTCCATACGAGGCTTTGTATGGGAGAAAGTGTAGAATGCCACTTTGTTGGGCGGAAATAGGGCAAGAGTTTGTTCGATGCTGGATTTGTCGAAAGGAACCACCGGTAAGGTGAAGCTCATTTTTGAGCGTCTGAAGGCATCATCAGGTCGGTAGTCTTACGCAGGACTGAAGCGTAAGGAGATTGAGTTCGCGGTTGGCGAACATGAGATCTTGAAGTTATCGCCTTGGAAGAAGGTGATAAAATTTGGGCGTTAGGGTAAGCTTAGCCCGAGGTTTATTGGACCATATGAGGTTGAGGAGCGTTTTGGTTCTGTGGCTTATCGGTTGAGGTTGCCTCTCGAGTTGGAAAAGATTCACAATATGTTTCATGTCTTGGTGTTGCAGAGATATAGATCAGATCCTTCATATGTGATGCCTGTTGAGGAGGTAGCGTTGAATCCAGATCTGTATTATGATGAGGAACCGGTGAGGATTCTGGATGTGAGTAGCAAAGTTCTTCGTGGCAAGACGATAGAGCATGTGAAGGTGTTTTGGCGACACAAAGGAATTGAGGAGGCAACGTGTGAAAGCAAAGTAGTCATGTTAAAACCGTTCTCTCACCTAAGTGGGGGAGAGTTGTAATGCCATGGTTTTGGGCCTAGATGTCTTAGACATCGGATCGGATCGGTCCTAAACGGTTCGAATCATATTAGGTGGTTTAGGGAAATCAAGGGTCGGGAAAGGATAAAAATATGACAAAAATTGATAAAATCCTGTAAAATCATGTTTAAGAGGTTGGTCAAATCAATTTTACAAAATTAACTTTGGAAGTGGTACATTTTGGGTAGTGACCAAAATGTAATGTTTCAAAATGTGGAAAATGTACTTTTAAAAGAGGAGCCAAAACCTTGGAATCTTTAGGGAGCTTTATGGAAATTTAGCCTTTCCTTAATTCGACATGTGTTTAAAAGGATTTTTAAACTAATTAATTTTAAAAGGCTTTTATTTATTTAATTAATTAGGTAGTTAATTTGTAAAATTTTAATCACGTAACTACCTTTCTCTTCTCATTTCAACCAAACACCATTCTAAATCAATTTTCTCCAGATTTCTTTTCTTCCAAACACTTCTTTCTTGATTTCTCTTTCATTTCAAAGAATCCTTTTTAATTTCTTCAAGATTTGTGAAGCTAAAACTTGTCATTCATTGAGGAAAGTAAGGATTGGAGGTAAATCTCATTCTCAACCTCTAATCAAGGTTCTTTATTGAAATTCCCAAGATCTTTGGCTTCTAATTATTGTCGTTGGCTGAGTTTTCATTATAGTTTTGATTTGAGATCAAAATCTTCCAAAAATTTGAGTAAAATCTTGATTTTCGGATTGATATTGATGAGCTCTATTTTGGATTAGTTTTAATTGAGTTTTGAGTTGATTATTATGTTGAAAAAGGGTTTTGATAATATAGATCCAGAAATCCTTGAGATCCTTGAATTTCTTAATGGTTTTAGTTGGGTTTTTGAGGTGAAATGATGATGTTATGTTTGCTGGAGGTATAAGGATGGGATTAGGTTGAGTTTAGATGTGTTTTGATGTTTATAAATGGTTGAAAGTGGTGCATGTTGGCTGGGCTTGGTTTAGGAAGCAATCGATTGAGTTTTCGGTTGTTTCAGATGGGTAAATTGGTGTAGTTTGGGTGAACAACGAGTTTGTGTTTAGTTGCTGGTGTTAGAAAGCATTTTAATGCATTTGGATATCTGTTTTGGTGATAAAAAACAGGGGATCTTGATATAGGAGCAAACGAGACGTTTTTGGAGGCTTCTGAAGGGTGATTTTCGTGTCGGCAAGCAAGGTTTCGCGTATCAGTGAGTAGAAATGGATTTTCCAGCTTTGTAACGCTTTGAGCGTGGTTTTAGGAGCTTAGTGTAAGTTTGAAACACTTAGCTAAGCTCAAGAGTAAGTGTTTCGAAAGTCTCTCTCGGAATGTGCTATGTTTTTGTTGGAAAATGCACTTGAATTGAATGTGGTTTTAATCACTGTTTTGGGCATGTTTTGAGCTTTGTTAATGCTGGTGTTTAATGCCATTTTGTAAATGATGCACTTGGTAGGTGATCCTTGGATTTATGAGAGGTATGCATTTGAGATTCAGCATGTTTATGCTTGTGGAAATGGCATGGTAGTTGATGCTTGTAAAACAGTAGAATAATGTTGTTAAATGATTATATTGGCAAGTGATGGAATGGTTCTTGGTTACATTAATCGGACATAGTTAGCTGGCTATAGGATTGGGTGCACCGTGAATAAAGTCACCTTGGATGTTGAGGGGTTGTGATTGTGCCGTAATCTCCATCCAAGTACCCTAGCGATTGAGGAATTAACGTCACCACAATGGGGGATGGCTCTCGTGGGTAGACTTAGTTAAGCGTCACTACGGTGGAGGAATTCTCCCGTGTGTGAGCTTCTTTAAGGTGATTACAATGGTTGAGGGGTTGTGATTGTGCCATTAACTCCACCACAGGTGTTGAGGGGTTGTGATTGTGCCATTTAACTCCATCACGGGTATTGAGGGGTTGTGATTGTGCCATTGAACTCCACCTTGTGAAGTTGGTAGTGAGTATGAAGCGTGTGGGACAACGCTTGTAATCCGCATATCCGATTGTATTGAGTTGTGTGGTGGGTTGGTATAATGATTTAATGATTAACACTTATTTTGAGAAAGCTTGTGATGCTTGAGAATTATGCTAGAATGCATATGATGCTTGGTTTAAGCATGAGCAAAGGTTTTTGCTGTTGTAATTAATGATGCTATGAGCATGTGGTTTTGAAATGAGTTTTGGTGTTAAAATGCATTGATGAATGTTTGGTTTTATAGCGGTCCTCACTAAGCTTTATGCTTATGCTCATTTGTTTCATCAATGCAGAGTATTGAGCTTTAGAGGCATCAAGAGAGCAAGGGGAAATCCAAGTATTTTGGCTAAACAATGTATGTGGTTTTACCTTAGTGTAATAAGAGGAAATCGGAGGGATTTTGTAACCCCCTTAACCCGGCCCAGACGGTTGAACCGAATTAAGAAGTTTACACGGGGAAAACCAAAGTCAACCCGAAAGTCAACCTTGATTAACGACCCTTTTTTTTTCTTTTTAATCTTGTCTAGATGCTCTTTAACCCTAGATGTATTCATAAAAACATCATACTCAAAGATCATAACCATCAGAGAACAATCAGGGACCCAATTGCACAAATTACAACTTTAGGGACCAAACTGTAAAATCTGAGAATTACAGGAACTTCACCCAATTAAAAGTTACCAATATGAAATTAGTCATGTTTCATGCTTCACTGCCAAATTTCAGCTCAAACGGACATCTCAAACTCATCCAATTGCATAAACATGTTTTAGGACCAAAACGCAAACATTTCGAAACATATAACTGCCCATGTCAGCCTCCAACGGTCAGGTGTTCCGAAACAAAGTAAACCTGTTTCGAAACGCGGGGCCGTTCCGCAACGGGTACCGAAACGGGGTCTGGTAGTAGCATCTTCGTTCCGGAACGGTTCCTTCCGTTTCGAAACACCCTGGCCATAACAGGCCCCTGTTCCGAAACGGTAGTGGTCGTTCCGAAACGACCTGCCCAGATTGCAGCAACAATGCTGGTTAAACACACTTTTACCCCACCAAACATGCTCCAAAAGCCACCAAATCACACCAGCAAGTCATTCAACATATAGGGAACATAAATGCATCAAAACTAGATACAAGACCACCCCTAGGTGCTCCAACTCATTAAAACACATTCAAAACTCAACATGCTTTTAAACAAGAAGCATAGCAATACAATTTAAGCAAAAGGAGATTCAAACGTTGTAACATTAATCCGCATGATTCAAAAACATAAACCAAACTTGTCCAACATACACAATCTCCTTTTAACAACAACATAAGAGATTCTACCCCAATTGCCTTTATTAACTATAGCTATTAACCGAGACATACATCTCTAATGGAGTCCTCCTTGAATCCCTTGCTTCTCGCTGTCCAAACTTCAAATATCTGCATTGATGGACAAAAAGGAGCGTAAGCACATAATGCTTAGTGAGGAATGATCAAAACCAAAACACCATCAATGCAGCGAATCATAAAACCACTTTTAAAAGCAACTCGATTCGACCAACCAAAGCAATATTTGAAAAACCCTTTTTCCAACAACATGCTTTAAAAACCATGCCTTGCACAAACATGAAAATCAACCCTTAGCTTAAAAAGCTAAGTAAACCTTTTCAAAACATAAACTTGCAAAACCATCAATTTAGCCTTTCCATGCATAAACACCATATGCAAAGCTAAATTCAAACCTTGGAAAAACACTTCCACTTTACATCTTACCATTCTCATACTTGAATGTCATTTCAAAGAAAGAAACCCTTTTTAAACCATTTACTCAATCAATCCAACACATGCATTAAACAAATGCAACATATGAACCACATCATTAACAATTGCAACATATGCCCTTTTAAAACAAGTCTCCACAAGACTTCAATGCACTAAAGAGATTTCATGCACACATACACCATTCTCAATAGATAATCAACACTTGTTCAAACCAACAAGTCAACATGCAATTATAATACATTTTACACTTTTCATGCAACCAAGCATCATTCCAAGCATCTCATGCTTCATTATACTCAAGAACATTATATTGGCCTCCAAGTGATAACCAAAACCACTTTCCAACTCAACACCCAATCGGATACGCGGATCACAAGCGTTGTCCCCACGCTTCATACACACTACCAATCCAAGGTCTCCCAAATGGACTTTTAACCACCATTTGACCTTACCATTCACAAGGTTCCCATGTATGGAATTTTAACCACCATACAACCTTAACATTCACAAGGTTCCCATGTATGGACTTTAAATCACCATACAACCTTAACATTCACAAGGTTCCCATATATGGACTTTTAAACACCATATAACCTTAACATTCACAAGGTTCCCATGTATGGACTTTTAATCACCATACAACCTTAACATTCACAAGGTTCCCATGTATGGACTTTTAATCACCATACAACCTTAACATGCACAAGGTTCCCATATATGGACTTTTAAACACCATATAACCTTAGCATCACCGATTGGTAGTTGTATAACATCACTAACGAGATCCGGGACACCCTATACAAGATCCACACATGGACTTTACACCACCATTGTGATCTTAACAAGCACAAGGTCCTCAAATGGAATTTTAATCACCATTATTACCTTTGCTTAACCAAGGTCCTCAAATGGGAACTCATCCACCATTATGACCTTAACCATCTCGTTAGGAAACTTGGATGGAGTTTACCGGTTCACTCTTAACCACTCCACATCCAAGGCGACTTATTCACGATGCACCCAATCCTATAGCCGGCTAACTATATCCGATTCAAATAACCAAGAACCACTTCCATCACTTGCCAACATAACCATCTTACCACATTAATCCATTGATTTACATGCATAACCAAAATGCAAAAACCACCATTTACCTTATCCAAGAACCAACCATGGACTTTCAAACACCATGATGTTCTTAAATAAACAAGGCTCACACAAGGACTTTCAACCACCTTTGTGACCTTAACCATTACTTGCCAAAATGCATTATTAACAACAATATTCCACTGTTTTAAAGCATCACACAAAGCCATTAATCAACATGCAACACTATGCATCAATTTCCACAATTCAATGTACAAAACCAAGGATCTTTTACCTTAGCATCCTTCACATATGGCTTTCAAAACCAGCACTAAACCATGCTAAAATATGCTTTCAAAACAGTATTTAAAACATGCAAATCACATGCATTGCATCTATCAAACACAATTGCTTTTTAAGCCAATTCACAACACAACCAAGAGAGAAAATCCATTTACTTACTCTTGAGCTTAGCAAAGTTGTTTAGACTTAAACTAAGCTCCCAAAACCTTCAAACCTTGGTTTAAAAGCTGAAAACCCAACTTCACTCACCGACACACAAAACAAGGCTAGCCAACAAGCCTTCCAAGCATCCGAAACCTTCCACAACACCTCTAATGCCCACGGATCAACTTCCCCTGTTTCAAGCACACAACATCAGATGATTAATGCATCATAATGCACTACAAACACCAGCAACACAACTAAACTCGTTGCTCATTGCAAATCCATCGTTTCGGCTACCAAACACAACCGAAACCACCTCCAAACACTTCCAAAACTTAACCCAGCCAAGATCCATCACTTCAAACCATTTTTAAACATCAATTAACATTCAAAAAGGATCTAACCACGTCCTTAAACCTCCAGCTATAACAGATCACCAAGATCACTCCAAAAACAACTAAAAACTCAAGCAAAACTTAGGAAATTCAACCTATTTGGGATTGCATTGATTAAACCTCAAATATTCATCAATTTAACATTCAATTAACATCAATTTAACACCTCAACACACTGCCCAAACAGATCATACGAAAATTTCACCAAAATCAAGCAAATCTTGCATTTTAAAGCCAAAATCAAGATTCCAATTGTAAAACCTTTAATAAATCATAAATCAAGGATTGAGAACTTAGGAATTTCAGTAAAGAACTTAAAGTTCAGAGGAGAAGGACGTTCTTACCTCCAAACTTGAATTTCTCCCTTTTTAGAACCAAAATCTTGAAAATCCAATTAGCAATTGGTGAGGTTTTGTTGATGAGATGATTAGCAATCAAAAGAGAATTGAAAAGAGGTATTTAGGTGCCAAAATCAGAGGAAAAAGCTCTGCAGAGAATGTTTGGTTTGAGAGAAAATGAGAGAAAAGGAAAATTGGAAAAGTTAGTTGAAAATAGGAAAATAACTTCCCTCCACTTTTCTTTTGTTTAAAACTCAGAATTAAATCACTAAATATCTTAGAAAAATATGGAGAAATTCCCTTTGGGTAAATAGCTCCTTAAAGATTCAAAGTTTCAATCCTTTTTAAAACAGTCACACAGTTTTCAAAAATTACATTTTGGTCACTAACCCAAAATGTCACCCTTCCAAACCTCATTTTGCAAAATTGATTTCACAGTTCACTTATATACATTAAAAGAGGATTTTAGGACATTTTTCCATATTTTTAATGCACCCGAACTAGGCTTTCCTAATTTCACCCCTTTTATATTCGAACAGCACTTTGACCGAACCGGTCAACGCCCAAAACTTCTAAGCCCAAAACCGGGGCGTTACAACTCTCCCCCCCTTAGGAAATTTCGTCCTCGAAATTTCAACTGGCGAAAGGAGCACAACCAACCCTCTCAAAGCAACCGCAAAGCAACATAGGAGACTTAACCACCACTGAACACCCTCTTCACAAAACTCCGCCCAAACTCAACACCACCACACACTGTTCCCGAATTCCAGAACATTCAAAGTAGCACAACTTAACCTTTCACACTTCCGAACCACACATAATCCCAACAACCATCTGAAGAACCTCACACTTTTACAGCATACAACTCCCAAAACTTGTTCACATAGTGACACCAACCAGCTGATCTCCAAAAAGAATTCACTTACTCACAACCAGCCAACCACTTCTCACAAGAATCCGTCCAACCAAAAATGGCCTTCGATCTTTCATTACCTTTCCACTTCAAGCTTTGACCACAACACTTGCCTTACTAGAACACCACCCAACTTAAACATACATATCACCATCTCAACTCCTCGAAGGTTGCTACGAACCCTCACACAAATAAACAACCTTTCTACTACGACATCAATGCCAAGATACCTCGACACTCCGAGAACACATCCACTAACCTGCAACATCATCTAGCTTCCATGGAACCACCTCTTCCACAAGCTACTCATAACCACTTGACCGATTCTAACTTCCATCGGCAAACTTCTTACCACCACACCACTAAACTCGTTAAGCATCAAACACTTTCCTTCTACCAACATACTATACCGCACTCACTGTTACTAACAACTTGCTTAGTACTCTCCACTACCTCTAACTTACACTCAGCACCAAAACTTCCTCTAAAAACCCATCATCCAACCTAACCCAACCACAACACTAACAGACTCGATTAGTTATTAGAGAGTGTGAACGTTCGTATGCATGGTCACAATTATGCCCTATCAATGCCTGATGTACATGTATGCAAAACCTCTAATGTCATGCCACATGTATGCATGGACCAATACATATATAATATAGCATATAACAAATGATTTACACTGTGCATGTATGCCGATTCACACTCTCCAATAACATCCTCAGAGTCTGTCTAAGAACAACCTCCTAACTCACTTTCATCTTGTCTAACTCCACCATTCTAACAACCATTAACCACAAGATACCCACTAAAACCTCCTTCACGTTTAAGATGTTTCAAAACAACAACAACATCTACTACCCCAACATGCTAGCAACAAGACCAAACTCACAACACAAGGAAACCCAAACCAAAACCAAACTAGGTTACTAAAACAAGGTTACCTGAAAACACATCACCACCCTGGAGCTTCATCAGGCGAGCTCTCTTCCTCACTGAACCATCATCCTCCAGCCGCACCGCTGTAGCATCAGTTGTCACCCTAAGATCACCACCATCTCCTTGCAGTAAAGAACCTTGGCTGTTCCGAGCCAACATCAAACAATCACGTCTCATGTGTCCAGCATACACACATTTCCAACAGATTTCATTCCCCAATTTCTTCACAACTTTCTGCTCTTCCTGCCACCTTTGAACCTTGCCTCGGCCGTGCCCACGACCCTTCAGAGACCCTTTTGCTACCACTGAAGCTGATTTCACCATATCAGGACAATCTCGCTTCACATGCTCTTTAGAACCACAGTTCCAACAAGCACCTGCACCCCAACAACCTCCAACATGGCGCCTTCCACAACGGTTACACACCGGTAACTGAGCCTTCACTCCTTGATCAAGCAGCACTTGCCCCAGGTCTGCTACACCTTCAACTTGCTTAACCCTTGGAAATTTCTCCCCAAGATACCTTTCATAAAAGGCAGACACAAAGAAGTCCCAATCAATATCACCAATGTGCGATGCCACCGCCACATACGTCCACCAGGCACAAGCGTCCTCCAACATCAATGTGACAACACTTCCCAGCTTACATGCATAATCACAACCTTCCTGATCCAAAATCAGATCTACACTGGCCAACCAGGCCTCAAACGTCTCAGGTGTCGAACCATGATACTCCACAACACCCAAATCATGTAAACGCTGCCTCGACAAACCCACACATCCCACAGCCTGAGATGTTCCCAACACCTCCTGAGTAACAGGTGATGAACTCTTCATCACAGAACCAACCTCTTCCTTTGGCCTTACCACCTCAACTCCAGGCACAGAAAACTGAGACGAAACACCTCCATTAAAAGGTGAATTCCACGCCTTAACAACCTGCCCCAAGGCAGCAACCATCTCCCCCAACTGCCATTCTTCCACCGATTTCACCATACTATTAACAACAAGCAATCACAACAAGACAAACAAAACAATTAGACCAGCTTTAAGCAAGGATTCAAACTCCAACTCCGAAATAACACAATAGCTATAATAATAAGGCAATGGGTATCCCGAATCCTCCCCTTTTACATGACATAACAGTCAACAAAAGCATGGATATCACAACATCAAGCATATCAACAACACATCCGATCATGCTTACATCAAACAACATCCACTCACAACAGCATAACATCAACATATCATACCCATTACACTTCCATCATGCATAACATCAGCTCATAACACTAGCACATCATCAGCACAAATCCACATGAGCTCAACGAAGGTTCATAACCAAAAAGCATGCTTAAAAACATCAACAATTCACTCAGAAACACGTGTTTCAACCGGCTTTCATCCACACACTAGGATAAACACCAAACACATTTTACAACAATTTACCGTTTTCCCCAAACATTCACAACTCAGCTCTGATACCACCAAATGTAACCCCCTTAACCCGGCCCAGACGGTTGAACCGAATTAAGAAGTTTACACGGGGAAAACCAAAGTCAACTCGAAAGTCAACCTTGATTAACGACCCTTTTTTTTCTTTTTAATCTTGTCTAGATGCTCTTTAACCCTAGATGTATTCATACAAACATCATACTCAAAGATCATAACCATCAGAGAACAATCAGGGACCCAATTGCACAAATTACAACTTTAGGGACCAAACTGTAAAATCTGAGAATTACAGGAACTTCACCCAATTAAAAGTTACCAATATGAAATTAGTCATGTTTCATGCTTCACTGCCAAATTTCAGCTCGAACGGACATCTCAAACTCATCCAATTGCATAAACATGTTTTAGGACCAAAACGCAAACATTTCGAAACATATAACTGCCCATATCAGCTTCCAACGGTCAGGTGTTCCGAAACAGAGTAAACCTGTTTCGAAACGCGGGGCCGTTCCGCAACGGGTACCGAAACGGGGTCTGGCAGTAGCATCTTCGTTCCGGAACGGTTCCTTCCGTTTCGAAACACCCTGGCCATAACAGGCCCCTGTTCCGAAACGGTAGTGGTCGTTCCGAAACGACCTGCCCAGATTGCAGCAACAATGCTGGTTAAACACACTTTTACCCCACCAAACATGCTCCAAAAGCCACCAAATCACACCAGCAAGTCATTCAACATATAGGGAACATAAATGCATCAAAACTAGATACAAGACCACCCCTAGGTTCTCCAACTCATTAAAACACATTCAAAACTCAACATGCTTTTAAACAAGAAGCATAGCAATACAATTTAAGCAAAAGGAGATTCAAACGTTGTAACATTAATCCGCATGATTCAAAAACATAAACCAAACTTGTCCAACATACACAATCTCCTTTTAACAACAACATAAGAGATTCTACCCTCATTGCCTTTATTAACTATAGCTATTAACCGAGACATACATCTCTAATGGAGTCCTCCTTGAATCCCTTGCTTCTCGCTGTCCAAACTTCAAATATCTGCATTGATGGACAAAAAGGAGCGTAAGCACATAATACTTAGTGAGGAATGCTCAAAACCAAAACACCATCAATGCAGCGAATCATAAAACCACTTTTAAAAGCAACTCGATTCGACCAACCAAAGCAATATTTGAAAAACCCTTTTTCCAACAACATGCTTTAAAAACCATGCCTTGCACAAACATGAAAATCAACCCTTAGCTTAAAAAGCTAAGTAAACCTTTTCAAAACATAAACTTGCAAAACCATCAATTTAGCCTTTCCATGCATAAACACCATATGCAAAGCTAAATTCAAACCTTAGAAAAACACTTCCACTTTACATCTTACCATTCTCATACTTGAATGTCATTTCAAAGCAAGAAACCCTTTTTAAACCATTTACTCAATCAATCCAACACATGCATTAAACAAATGCAACATATGAACCACATCATTAACAATTGCAACATATGCCCTTTTAAAACAAGTCTCCACAAGACTTCAATGCACTAAAGAGATTTCATGCACACATACACCATTCTCAATAGATAATCAACACTTGTTCAAACCAACAAGTCAACATGCAATTATAATACATTTTACACTTTTCATGCAACCAAGCATCATTCCAAGCATCTCATGCTTCATTATACTCAAGAACATTATATTGGCCTCCAAGTGATAACCAAAACCACTTTCCAGCTCAACACCCAATCGGATACGCGGATCACAAGCGTTGTCCCCACGCTTCATACACACTACCAATCCAAGGTCTCCCAAATGGACTTTTAACCACCATTTGACCTTACCATTCACAAGGTTCCCATGTATGGAATTTTAACCACCATACAACCTTAACATTCACAAGGTTCCCATGTATGGACTTTAAATCACCATACAACCTTAACATTCACAAGGTTCCCATATATGGACTTTTAAACACCATATAACCTTAACATTCACAAGGTTCCCATCTATGGACTTTTAATCACCATACAACCTTAACATTCACAAGGTTCCCATGTATGGACTTTTAATCACCATACAACCTTAACATGCACAAGGTTCCCATATATGGACTTTTAAACACCATATAACCTTAGCATCACCGATTGGTAGTTGTATAACATCACTAACGAGATCCGGGACACCCTATACAAGATCCACACATGGACTTTACACCACCATTGTGATCTTAACAAGCACAAGGTCCTCAAATGGAATTTTAATCACCATTATTACATTTGCTTAACCAAGGTCCTCGAATGGGAACTCATCCACCATTATGACCTTAACCATCTCGTTAGGAAACTTGGATGGAGTTTACCGGTTCACTCTTAACCACTCCACATCCAAGGCGACTTATTCACGGTGCACCCAATCCTATAGCCGGCTAACTATATCCGATTCAAATAACCAAGAACCACTTCCATCACTTGACAACATAACCATCTTACCACATTAATCCATTGATTTACATGCATAACCAAAATGCAAAAACCACCATTTACCTTATCCAAGAACCAACCATGGACTTTCAAACACCATGATGTTCTTCAATAAACAAGGCTCACACAAGGACTTTCAACCACCTTTGTGACCTTAACCATTACTTGCCAAAATGCATTATTAACAACAATATTCCACTGTTTTAAAGCATCACACAAAGCCATTAATCAACATGCAACACTATGCATAAATTTCCACAATTCAATGTACAAAACCAAGGATCTTTTACCTTAGCATCCTTCACATATGGCTTTCAAAACCAGCACTAAACCATGCTAAAATATTCTTTCAAAACAGTGTTTAAAACATGCAAATCACATGCATTGCATCTATCAAACACAATTGCTTTTTAAGCCAATTCACAACACAACCAAGAGAGAAAATCCATTTACTTATTCTTGAGCTTAGCAAAGTTGTTTAGACTTAAACTAAGCTCCCAAAACCTTCAAACCTTGGTTTAAAAGCTGAAAACCCAACTTCACTCACCGACACACAAAACAAGGCTAGCCAACAAGCCTTCCAAGCATCCGAAACCTTCCACAACACCTCTAATGCCCACGGATCAACTTCCCCTGTTTCAAGCACACAACATCAGAGGATTAATGCATCATAATGCACTACAAACACCAACAACACAACTAAACTCGCTGCTCATTGCAAATCCATCGTTTCGGCTACCAAACACAACCAAAACCACCTCCAAACACTTCCAAAACTTAACCCAGCCAAGATCCATCACTTCAAACCATTTTTAAACATCAATTAACATTCAAAAAGGATCTAACCACGTCCTTAAACCTCCAGCTATAACAGATCACCAAGATCACTCCAAAAACAACCAAAAACTCAAGCAAAACTTAGGAAATTCAACCTATTCGGGATTGCATTGATTAAACCTCAATTATTCATCAATTTAACATTCAATTAACATCAATTTAACACCTCAACACACTGCCCAAACAGATCATACGAAAATTTCACCAAAATCAAGCAAATCTTGCATTTTAAAGCCAAAATCAAGATTCCAATTGTAAAACCTTTAATAAATCATAAATCAAGGATTGAGAACTTAGGAATTTCAGTAAAGAACTTAAAGTTCAGAGGAGAAGGACGTTCTTACCTCCAAACTTGAATTTCACCCTTTTTAGAACCAAAATCTTGAAAATCCAATTAGCAATTGGTGAGGTTTTGTTGATGAGATGATTAGCAATCAAAAGAGAATTGAAAAGAGGTATTTAGGTGCCAAAATCAGAGGAAAAAGCTCTGGAGAGAATGTTTGGTTTGAGAGAAAATGAGAGAAAAGGAAAATTGGAAAAGTTAGTTGAAAATAGGAAAATAACTTCCCTCCACTTTTCTTTTGTTTAAAACTCAGAATTAAATCACTAAATATCTTAGAAAAATCTGGAGAAATTCCCTTTGGGTAAATAGCTCCTTAAAGATTCAAAGTTTCAATCCTTTTTAAAACAGTCACGCAGTTTTCAAAAATTACATTTTGGTCACTAACCCAAAATGTCACCCTTCCAAACCTCATTTTGCAAAATTGATTTCACAGTTCACTTATATACATTAAAAGAGGATTTTAGGACATTTTTCCATATTTTTAATGCAACCCGAACTAGGCTTTCCTAATTTCACCCCTTTTATATTCGAACAGCACTTTGACCGAACCGGTCAACGCCCAAAACTTCTAAGCCCAAAACCGGGGCGTTACAGATTTATGCTCTTAGTTATATTCGGTGATGTTAAACACCGTGAGCATATTTGATTTGCTGAATTGGTTTTGTAAATGTCCTTTGAATATTGTTTTAAGCTTGAATGTGGCTTTTAGCCTTTTTTGTTTTTTTGACACCTAGGAAGCATGCCTATAGTTCTAAAGCTTGCATGAGTGATACTATGATATAGCTTGTGCTTCGTTTTGGTGTTCCTTGATGTTTATTCTATTGTGGAGTATATAATGAATAAGTGCTAGGCGGGGCTTGTTGACTGTCGAGTTGTTCGATGTGGGCAGGATTCATCTCTTCACGAATGTGTTCCAAAACTTGGCCTCCGGAAGAAGGTTCCTTTTGTTGACTGTTCCCTGATTTTTCCCCACGTTCCACACGGTGCCTGGGATGTAAAGCTCTTGTTTAATCTCATCGTACTTTTCTGCCATCAAGGAGTCAACGAACTCCTGGTGTTCATCGTGGCCTATGTGGGTGTCGTAGAAGGCGTTGATTCTGTTGGCATCGAACTCGACTCGCCGCCCTCTTACATTCACGGCTAGGTTTTCGGTTGTCGGTACATGGGCGTAGAATTAACAGACTAGGGTTTGGTTCACTTGTTTAGCCTGTTGGGCAAAGATGTGCCATCTTTGGTGTTCAATCTTGTTGAAGATGAAGGTGTCAAGCCCAAAGTTTCTTTTTGTCGTCTCATAAAAGAACCCTTGTTCTTCCCACACAACTCGCTCTTTGAACTTTTGGTTGTGTCATGCTTTTACTTCAGGTGTGGCGAATCTGTGGAGAGAAGAATCTAAGTCTATCTGGGCAACTTGGCGGCGGGAAGTTCTTGCTATCTTTTGTTTTAGGAAAAGGGTTTTGGAAGTTGAGAGAGTTGTGAGAGCCTTGATAGTAATATGAAAATAAAGGGAAATCTCGTGAAACACATCGCAAAAGAACGTAAAGAATTGTAAATAGTAAAAAAATTGAGGTGGTTTAAATAGGAGTGAAGAGTTGCTTAGTGAAGGATTTCTATCGTTTCGTCTGCCAAGGCAGCCGTTGCCTGGGCAAAGAGCCGTTGGAAAGGAACGACTTGTTCTACAACGGCTAGTTTTGGCAGGAAACAACGTCTGCAGCTGTGTACGTCACGGCATGCTTCACGGGCAGACTTTAATGGTTAATGGGTTGGGCTTGATTCTTCTCTCTGCCTTTTGGGCTTTGTTTCTCCTAATATAAAATTATTAATGCTTGATAAATTAAATACATGCTAAAATTAAATCTAATGCATAAAAATAGAAAATTATAAATAATATGATTGAAAAGATAAATGCAAGAAATCTAAATATAATTCTTAAAAAAGGATAGAAAATATTAGGCAGAATTAGGAGTGCATTTTGATACATCTCCTAACATGACCACTTCCTTGTCTCTTGCAACATGAGTTCCTATGTAGTGCTTTAACCTCTACCCATTCACTTTAAATTCATGCCCATCCTTGGTAGATTTGATCATGACAGCACCATGTGGGAATACTTTAACTACCTCGAACGTGCCAGACCATCTTGATTTCAACTTCACTGGGACTAGTTTCAATCGAGAATTGAAGAGGAGTACTTGTTGCCCGGGCATAAACTTCCTTGGCAGCAACTTCTTGTCATGCCATTTTTTGGTTTTTTCCTTGTATATTCTCGCAATGTCATATGTCAAGGCTCTAAATTCTTCGATCTCATTCAGGTCAATGAGTCTCTTTTGCCCGAATTGGTCCCAGTCTAGGTTTACTGTCTTGATGGCACGATATGCTTTATGTTCAATCTCAACGGGAAGGTCGTAGGTTTTCCCATATACGAGCCGATTGGGTGACATGCCCAATTGGGTCTTATAGGTTGTTCTATATGCCCACAATGCATCATGGATTCGAAGAGACCAGCCTTTCCTAGATAGATTAACCACCTTTTCGAGAATGCTCTTTAGTTCCTTGTTTGATATTTCAGCCTGCCCATTAATCTGAAGGTGGTATGTCGTGGAAAATTTGTGTGTGACACAAAATTTCTTCAATGTTGTGGCAATCATTTTATTATCAAAGTGTTTCCCCTCATCACTTATGATGGCTCTAGGGATTCGAAACCGTGCAAAAATATGCTTTTGGAAAAATTTCAGAAAACGGTTTTGGAATCTTCCTTTTGTGTCGCTATGGCTTCCACCCACTTGGACACATAATACACGTCGAGCAGTATGTATTAGTTACCACAAAATGATGGAAACAGGCCCATGAAGTTGATTCCCCATACATCGAACAGTTTGACTTCTAGAATATTCTATAGTAGCATCTCGTTCCTCCTCGAGATGTTGCCCGTCTGTTGGCATCTGTCACATTGTTTGTAGTATGCCTAGGGATTTTTATATAGTGTCAGCTAGTAGAGTCCCGATTGGAGAACCTTGGCAGCAGTTCTGGTTCCTCTAAAATGCCCCCCATATGATGAGTTGTGGCAATGATGGAGGACTTCTTGTTGTTCTTCCTATGGTACGCATCTCCGAATCACCTGGTCTGCACATTGCTTAAACAAAAGAAGTTTGTTCCAATAATAATGTTTTGCATCATTTTGGAACATCTTTTCCCCTTGGTAATTCATGTTATGAGGAAAATACCACTAACCAAGAAATTTCCATGATCAACGTACCAAGGTGTGGTGGAGGTTGTCACGGCTGCCAGAGGTTATACCGTGGCGGCTATGGTATATGCTGCTTGGGAGGCTGCGAGGTCTACTGCCGAGGTAACTAGGATCTGCTCATTTGGGAAGTTTTCATGAATTTCAGTTATGTTTGTAGGTCTTCCCTCTAATCTTGGCAGATGATCAACCACTAGGTTTTCTATCCCTTTTCTGTCCTTGATTTATACGTCGAATTCTTGCAGGAGAAGAATCTAGCGTATCAATGTTGGAGAAAAGGTATATTATGGATGAATGGTCTGTGTGTATTGTCACCTATGGTCCGATGAGATAGGCTCGAAACTTCTCAAAAGCAAAAACTACTGCCAAGAGCTCCTTCTCAGTGGTGGTATAATTAACTTGGGCCTCGTTGATCGTCTTGTTGGCATAGTGGAGGACATGGAAGATTTTGTTTTTCCTCTGCCCTAGCACTGCCCCGACGGTGTAGTCACTGGCATCACACATTATCTCAAAGGGCAGTGTCCAGTTTGGTGGTACTATAATGGGAGCGGCTACAAGTTTCTCCTTTGGGGTTTCAAATGCCTTAATGCATTTGTCATCGAAGTTAAAGGGTTTGTCTTGTTCAAGCAAAGAACACAATGGTTTAGTTATTTTCAAAAAAAAAATCAGTGAAACGTCTATAAAAACAAGCATTTCCCAGAAAACTCCTGATCCCTTTAACAGTGGTAGGTGGCAGCAGTTTTTCGATAACATCGATTTTGGCTCTGTCAACCATGATTCCGCGACATCTTATTTTATGGCTCAGCACAATGCCCACATCTACCATAAAATGACATTTATCCCAGTTTAGGACCATGTTAGATTCTTCACATCTTTCGAGTACTTTTTCTAGGTTGCCAAGGAATCTGTCAAAGCTATCTCCAAAAACTAAAAAATCATCAATGAAGATTACCATTTTGGAGAAAATGGCCATCATGCATCTTTGGAAGGTTGTCGGTGCATTGCAAAGTCCAAACGACATCCTTCTAATTGCGTATGTTCCGTACGAGCAGGTGAAGGCAGTTTTCTCTTGGTCCTCCGGAGTGATTGCAATCTGATTGTAACCTGAGTATCCATCGCAAAAACAATAGTAAGGTTTTCCGACCAATCTATCTAACATTTGATATATGAAAGGTAAGGGGAAGTGACCTTTCAAGTTGCTTTATTCAGCTTTCGATAGTCTATACAAACCCACCAAGCGGTCACAGTCTGGGTTGGGTTTAAGTTGTTGTCTTCGTTCGTGATGACTGTCATCCCTCCTTTCTTAGGTACACATTGGACTGGGCTCACCCATGTGCTGTCAGATATGAGGTAAATGATGTCGGCATCAAGCGAATTGATCACTTCTTTTCTTACCACCTCCCTCATGGCCTCATTTAGCCGTCTTTGGGCGTCAATGGTTGTCTTATGGTCGTCCTCTAGGAGGATCTTATGCATGCAATCTGCCGGGCTGATTTCTTTTAGGTCTGTAACGCCCCAATTTTGGGCTTAGAAGCTTAGGGTCTGAACCGGACCGGTCTGAGGAACGGTTCGAATATAAAAGGGAGTTTTATGGAAAGCTTAGTTTGGGATGCTTCAAAATTATAGAAAAATATCTAAAAATCCTCATTTAATATATATAAGAGAGTGGTGAAATCAATTTTACAAAAAAAAAGGTTTGGAAATACTACATTTCGGTGTAGTGACCAAATTGCGATTTTTGCAAAGTTTAGTAGTGACTATTTTATAAAGGATTGAAACATTGAATCTTTAAGGAGCTAATTTACCAAAAATGTCTTCATCAGATTTTTCCTTAATTTGGGTAATTTAATTAATGATTTAAATAAATAAAAGGAAGTATGATAAACTACTTTTAACTTTCATAACTATTTTTCTCTAATTTTCTCTCATTCCATTTTCTCTCAAAATCCTATCAACCAAACACTTTTTCTCCAGCAAAATTCACTTTGATTTTTACTTCAATTGATGAGATTTCCATCACTCATTGGTTCCTAATCAATCTTGCAACAAATCCATTGATTTCTACATTGTGTTTTCATGGAAATTTGCCCAAATCAAGGAGAAATCATCTTTTAGAGGTAAGATTGTTCTTCTCCTCTAAATACTCAGTTCTTTACTGAAATTCTCAAGTTGTCAATCCTTTATTAATGATTTATGAATGGTTTTAATGTTAGAAACAAGATTTTTGGCTTAAAACTCAAGATTTTGGAAGAGATCTTGAAGATTTTCGTGGTAATTGATTGAGCTCTGTTTTGAGATGGTTTTCTAATGTATTTTGGATGTTAAATGATGTTAGAAATGAGGTTTTATCAATCCAATCCCGAATAGGTTGTTTTTCCTAAGTTTTTGCTTGTGAAAATGGTGGTTTTGGGGTGTTTTTGGTGTTCTGTTATAGCTGGAGGTATATGGACGAGTTTAGGGTTGTTTTTGATGTTAATTGATGTTTAGAAATGTTTAGAAGTGATGGATCTTGGCTGGGTTAAGTTTTGGAAGAGTTTGGAGGTGATTTCGGTTGTGTTTGGTAGCCGAAATGTTGGGTTTAGGTACAGCAGCGAGTTTTGGAGTGTTGGCTGAAGATTTCAATGCATGATGATGCGTTAATCCTCTGCTTTTATGTGTCTAAAACATGGGAGACATCTTCGGACACTTTTGGAGTTGATCCGGAAGCTTAATTGGCGTTTCGAAAAGCAAGCAAAACGAAATCGGTGAGTGCGATTGGATTAGAAGTCCATGAGGACAAAAATACAAGGTTTGGGGATTTAGGGGAGGTTTGAAACACATTCCTAAATTCGGAAGTAAGTATGATTTGATTTGGTCTCTCTAAAGTGATGTTTGTCCCTAAAATGCTTTTACATGCTCATGGTTTAAGATTGATAAATTCCTACTGTTTTTATGCATGATTTAGAGAATGAGATTATGCTTGTAGAGATGTCATGAGATGACATGTTGCATTGATTAAACTTGAGCTTTTGGTTTGAAGCAAAGTATGATTTATGATTTGAAATGTGGTGAGAAAACCTTGAGTTATATTGCATGAAAAACAGTAGGTGAGATGATGTTTTAACACATTATATTGGCATAGATGTTGAGAAACTTACCGGATATAATTGATCAATCAATAGGATGAGAGAGCACTATAAACTAAAAATTTGTACGTGCTCTTTGGTTAAGCCAAAGGAAGATATTCCGATGATGGGCATTCAATCGGGTAGGACTTGGTGAAATACCCAAGCTTTGATGATGGGCATTCCATCGGGTAGGACATGTGGTTTCAATGAGTATTGCTTTGAAAGTTTTCCAAGCATGAGAAAGAGATGAGCATGTGGTTTAAAAGCTTTGATGAAAGTGTTTTCTAAATGTACATTATTGTGTTGGTTTTCTTAGAGCATGCCTCACTAAGCATTTGTGCTTACGCTCTCTTTTAGCAATAATGCAGATAATTGAGGTGTTTTCGGGGTTCAAGAAAGCTAAGTTCATCCAAGGAAGTCCAAGCTCATGTATGGTGAAGTTTTCATACACTTTAGTTTTGATAGATTGGCAATGGGAATCCAAGTTTGTATTTGGGAGATGTGTTAAACTCCCTAAGGTTGTGGCATGGTTGTTTTGACTTGTTGTCTTGTAAATGGCCTTAATTGCTTGATTTGAGGTTTGATTGCCTATTTGGATTTTGATTCTAGGAAGCATGCCTCTAGACTAATGAGATCTCATATTTGATGCTATGATTGTGTTTGTGTGTTCCAAGTATGTACCTTATATGTATGTTGACTTGTTGGCATGATTAGAGAGTCACTAGGATGAGTTTGAATGGGTTTTTGGGTGAAAACCAGTCCTTGCTACAGTTTCTGGGCAAACCGTATCGAAACACTCTCTGGTGTTTCGAAACGGGGGCCTATAATGGCCTTCGTGTTTCGAAACGATTGGAGGCTGTTTCGAAATGTTTTGGCTACTGGAGAGCCGTGTTTCGGAACAAGTTTCGAAACGGGAGAGTGTATTGATCTAGCGTTTCGATATGGCAGGTAGGTGTTTCGATACATGTGACCGTTGGTCAAAGATTTGAATTGTTCTGAAGTTTGCATGTTTTACATTTTAGTCCCAAATGTTGAGATTGCAATTGTATGAGCTTGAGATGTCCAATTAAGGTGAAATTTGGCAGAGAAGCATGTAACATGACTAATTTCATATTGGTAACTTTAAAATCATTAAGGACCTTCTAATTTACAGAAATTACAATTTGGTCCCCAAATTTGTATATTGCGCAATTGAGTCCCTATATGTTACCCAATCACTGTGCCTTTTTTCTATCGTATCTCGTGAGTACTCACTTAGGGTTAAGAAGCATCTAGACAAGATTAAAAAGAAAAAAAAGGGTCGTGAATCAAGGTTGACTTCCGAGTTGACTTTGGTTTTCCCCGTGTAACCTTCATAGTTCGGGTCAACCGTCTAGGCCGGGCTAAGGGGGTTACAAGGTCAATGATGGTCCATCCAATGGCTTGTTTGTGCCGCCCGAGCATCTCAATCAGCTGATGTTCTTGTTTCTACGTCAACTTGGAAGAAATAATTATGGACAAGGTGTTATTCAGTCCAAGATAAACATCTCAACAGGAGAGCATGTTGTAGAAAATGGTTTTGAGATAGAGTTTTAAAGTTGCATTGTTGTGATGGTTTTTCTTAGAGCTTGCCTCACTAAGCAAATGTGCTTACGCTCTCTTTTACCAACAATGCAGATATTATTGGGCAGCAAGTAGACTAAGGATATCCAAGGAAGTGAAAAGCTCAGGTATGGTGATATTTACATATACTTTAGTTGTAACCCCCTTAGCCCGGCCTAGACGTTTGACCCGAGCTACGAATATTACACGTGGAAAACCAAAGTCAACCTTGATTAACGATCCTTTTTTTCCTTTTTTATCTTCTATATATGCACATTAAGACTATGTGATTACACAAGAATCATAGGAGAGAAGGACACAGTGACCGGAAAACATTTAGGACTCAATTGCATGAATTACACTTTTTAGGGACCAAAATGTAATTTTTAGAAAATATAAGAACTTTGCAGAATTTAAGATTACCAATATGTAATTAGTCATATTACATGCCTCTATGCCAAATTTCAACTTAAAAGGTCTGTCCAAGCTTAAGCAATTGCATCCACAACATTCAGGACTAAAATGTAAAACATGAAAACTTAAAACAATTCAAATCATCATCCAATGGTCATCCGCTTCGAAACACCAACCTTCGTACCGAAACGCCCGTATCGAAACGGTGTTGACCATTTCGCTACTCGGGTGTGTTCCGAGACAAGTATCAGAACAAGCCTCTCAAGTAGCCATTACAAGCCCCGTTTCGGAACAGTTAATGGTGTTTCGATGCACCCTGCCCTGTGACAGTAGAAAATGCTGGTTTTTCAATCTTTTTCATATTCGAATCATTCCCGAAACATGCCACAACATGCATACATCAAGGATACATATCAACAATCATCATACCGAGACTATAGCTTAAACATGGCAACCAACACATAATCAAAGGTACTAAAGGCATGCTCCCTAGTCCACCAAAACCATAACAAGGCATAACACCAAATAAACCAAAATCCAAACTCCAAAGGCCATTTACAATTCAAGTATAGGCAAACAAACATGCTCAAAGTAAAGGGAAACATTCTCAAACATTCCAAAGTATAAATCCCACCCATTGCCACTTATTACACTAAAGATGAACCACATACATCTCTTTAACAAAGCTTTGGATTCCCCTTGCTTTTGGGCTGCCCTCAAAGGTTCAATTCTCTACATTGATGAAACAAAAGAGTGTAAGCATAAAGCTTAGTGAGGTTCGCTAATCAACATTCATCAATGCATGTTTCATATTTTGCAAAACCAACACTTTACATTTCATGCCATTTCTAAAACATGTCTTCTCAAGAATTCTATGCAGTTTTGAAACCTCATGCACATATGCATCAATTTACAATAGCAAAAGGTCATTTGCTCATGCTTTAGCAAGCATCACATGCAATCTTGCATCATTCACATATATCTCATGCACCCTTGCATCATATACAAGCATCTCATGCTTCACATTGTCATTTACATTATATTGGCTCACAAGTGATCATCCATAAACCATTTCAACACAAGACACAATCGGATACACGGATTACAAGCGTTATCCCTCACGCTTCATACAAACTACCAGACTACACAAGGTGGAGACAAATGGCACAATCACAACCCCTCAACACCCGTGATGGAGATTCATGGCACAATTACAACCCTTCAGCATCACTCATCGGTAGTTGTATAATTCCACTAACGAGAGTATGGGACACATACACAAGACTCACACACGGGACTAACCATTCACCGTTGTGATCTTAACCTCAATCGTTAGGGTACTTAGATGGAGATTACGGCACAATCACAACCCCTCAACATCCAAGGCGACTTTATTCACGGTGCACCCAATCCTATAGTCGGCTAACTATATCCGATTAAAGTAACCAAAAACCATTTTCATCAATTGCCAATATAATCGTTTATCCACATTAATCCACTGTTTCTCAAGCATAACTACAATGTCATTTCCACAAGCACACATGCTTAACAATATATGCATTTTTATATGAAAACCAAGAATCACTTACCTAGTGCATCCTTATCATAATGACATTAAAATCCAGCATTAAACCATGCTTAAACATGCTTAAAAACATTAAACAAATCCACTCTTACATCAAATGCATTTTCATCAAACTTAGCACATTTCCAAGAGACAGATTACCGAAACACTTACACTTGAGCTTAGTTAAGTGTAAGAAACTTACAATAAGCTCCCAAGAGCACGCTCAAGGTGTTACAAAGCAGGAAATTGCATTTCCACTCACCGATACGCGAAGCCTCGTTCGTCGACACAGAAATTACACTTCCGGAGCCTCCAAAATCACGTTGTTAGCTTCCGGATCAAGATTCCCTAATTTCACATCAACAAAACAGAGATCTAAATGCATTAAAATGCATTCTAACACCAGCAACAATCCATAAACTCGTTGCCCACTCAAACTACACCAAAATACCCTTCTGAAACAACCAAAAACTTAATCGATTGCTTCCTAAACCAAGCCCAGCCATCATACATCACTTCTAAACAATTATCAACATCAAAACACATCTAATAAACATCCTAACTCATCCTTATACCACCAACAACCAAAATTCCACCATTACACCCCAAAATCAAACTTAAAACTACCAAGAAACTCAAGGATCTCAAGGATTTCGGGATCTATATTAACCACACCTCATTTTAATATATAAACCAATTTAGAAATCAATTAAAATCAACACAAAATAGTGCCCAACTCATCAAGTCCGAAAATCAAGATTTCATCCACATTTCCACAAGATTTTGATGTCAAATCAAAACTATATTGAAAACTCAATCAAAAATAGTTATTAGAAGCAAAATATCTTGGGAATTTCAATAAAGAACTTAGATTAGAGGTTGAGAATGGGATTTATCCTTGCTTCCTTCAGTAGATGACAAGTTTTCCTTGCAAAAATCTTGAAGAATTAAAGAAGATCTATGGAAAAAGATTCAGGGAATGTTGGGAGGAATTTTGGAAGAAAGAGTTTTGGAAATGATGAGAGAAAATGGTGTTTGGCTAGAATGAAAGGGATTTGGTAGTTACGTAAAATGAAAATCCACTAACTACCAATTAATTAATATCAAATTCTAATTAAAATCATTTAATTAAAACCCATTTAAATCACATGTCATATTGAAGAAAGGTCAAATTGACTTAAAGCCCCCTAAATATTCTAAGATTTTGGCTTCCACCTTAAAAAGCACATTTTCCCAGTTTTGAAACTTTACAATTAGGTCACTGCTCAAAATGTCCGTTCTCCAAAACCCTTTTTGTAAAATTAATTTGACCAACCTCTTAATTATATTTTTAGAGGATTTTAACAATTTTTGTCATAATTTTACCATATCTCGATCCTTGATTTCCTAAAATCACCTTACGCGATTCGAACCGTTCTCGACCGGTCCGATCCGTTGTCTAAAACATCCAGGCCAAAAACCAGGGTGTTACAACTCTTCCCCACTTAGGAAATTTCGTTCTCGAAATTCTTTCCTGATGGAAAGAGATGCGGAAACTGCCTCAGCATGTCCGCCTTGCTTTCCCACGTGGCTTCCTCAACTCCTCGGTGTTGCTACAACACCTTCACAAGTTCTATCGTCTTGCCACGATGAACTTTGCTACTCACGTCCAGAACCCTCATTGGTTCCTCATCATATGACAGATCCGGATTCAGCTCTATCTCCTCAACAGGCATTACATGCGAAGGATCCGATCTATACTTCCGTAACATGGACCAATAAACCTTTGCCTAAGTTTACCCTTATGCCCAAATTTCATCACCTTCTTCCAAGGCGATACCTTCAAGAACATACGTTCGCCAACCGGAAATTCAATTTCATTACGCTTCAAGTCCGTGTAAGACTTTTTCCTATCTGATGTTGCTTTTAACCGCTCGCAAATGAGCTTCACCTTCTCGGTGGTTCCCTTGAGCATAGCCGGAATTGAAATCAACTTTTGCCCGGCTTCTGCCCAACAGAGAGGGGTTCTACATCTCCTCCCATACAAAGCCTCGTATGGAGCCACTTGGATACTTGCCTGGTAACTATTGTTATACGCAAACTCAACCAATGGCAAGTGCTTTTCCCAAGAATCCTGAAAATATATCACACAGCATCTCAGCAGTCCTCAAGCACCTGAATCACACATTCTGACTGTCCATCCGTCTGCGGATGATAAGAAGTGCTGAAGTACAACCGTGTACCCAAGGCTTGATGCAAACATTCCCAAAATCGCGTTGTAAACCTCAGATCTCTATCCGACACAATGGAATTTGGCACACCGTGCAACCGCACAATCTCAGCTATGTACAGCTCAGCTAACTTATCCAAAGTATAAGTAGTATGCACAGGCAGAAAATGCGTACACTTCGTAAGTCGATCCACAATCACCCAAACTGAATTCTTCTTTGTCGGTGACAAAGGCAAACCAGACACAAAATCCATGGTGTTTCTCTCCCACATCCATTTTGGAATTCTCAAAGGCTGCAACAAATCTAGAAGGAACCTGATGCTCAGCCTTCACTCGATGACACACCATGCACTTACTAACGAACTCAGTCATGTCCTTTTTCAACCCTACCCAGTAGTACTCATCCTTTTGGTCACGACACATCTTTGTACTACCCGGGTGCATAGCAAAAGGACTACTATGAGCTTCGGTCAGAATAGTGTGCCTTAACTCAGCATCATCTGGCACCACTATTCGACTCCCATAACACAAAACACCATCATCACTAAAGCTGAAAACCGAAGGTCTATCTTCCGAAATGTCTTGAACATGCGAAACAAGGGAATCATCAAGCAACTGCTTCTCTTTGATTTACTAAATCAGAGATTGTTTCACTTGCAATTCTGCAATAAGACCACCATCACGCGATATGCTCAAGCGAGCAAACATCGCTCTTAATTCCACAACAACTTTCCGGCTCAAAGCATCAGCTACAACATTAGCCTTTCTCGGGTGATACTCGATCGTCAGATCATAATCCTTAAGCAACTCCACCCAACGTCGTTGCCTAAGGTTCAACTCCTTCTGAGACATAAGGTATTTCAAGCTCTTGTGGTCTGTGAACACAACACATTTCTCCCCATACAAGTAATGCCTCCAAATCTTTAAGGTAAACACCATAGCTGCAAGCTCAAGATCATGAGCAGGGTAGTTGCTCTCATGCACCTTCAACTGCCTAGATGAATAAGCCACCACCTTACCTTCTTGCATCAACACGCATCCCAAACCAACAATGGACGCATCACTATAGACCACAAACTCCTTACCTTATTCAGGTTGAATCAAAATAGGGGCTTGCGTCAAAGCTTCCTTCAGCTTCTCAAAAGCTTGTTGCCTTGCCTCCGTCCACTCAAAGCGAACATTCTTCTGCAACAACTTGGTCAAGGGCGCTGCTAACTTTAAGAAACCCTCGACAAACCAACGAAAGTACCCAGCCAACACAATGAAACTACGTACCTCTGTCACCGACTTAGGCAATTTCCAACTCATTACAGCCTCTACTTTTTGCGGATCAACGCGAATACCCTCAGCCAATACAACATGCCCAAGGAAGACCACTTCCCTAAGCCAAAACTAACATTTACTCAGTTTCACATACAACTGATTTTCCAACAACGCTTGAAAAACAATTCTGAAGTGCTTATCATGATCCTCCTCGGTACGCGAATACACAAGGATATCATCGATGAACACCATCACAAACTGATCCAAGAATTCATGGAATACACGATTCATCATGTCCATGAAAGCAACAGGCACGTTGGTCAAACCAAATGGCAACACCAAAAATTCTTAATGTTCGTACCTCGTCCGAAAAGCAGTTTTAGGTACGTCCACATCCTTCACCTTCAGTTGATAATACCCCGATCTCAAGTCTATCTTAGAAAACATTAAGGCTCCCCGAAATTGATCAAAGAGATCATCAATTCTAGGCAAGGGATACTTGTTCTGGATCGTCAACTTGTTTAGTTGTCGATAATCTATACACATTCTCATCGTCCCATCCTTCTTCTTCACAAACAGGACCAGTGCACCCCAACGTGACACACTTGGCCGGATGAAACCTTGATCCAACAATTCTTTAGGCGCCATGCGATAAGGAGCAATGGACACTGTATTTGTATTCTTGTACAACTCTATACCAAACTCAACTTCCCTATTTGGTGGCAACCCAAGCAATTCTTCCAAAAAGACAGCCAGAAAATCGCGAACAATTCGGATATCCTGCACACGCACATCCTTGGTACCAGGATTCATCACATAGGCAAGGTAAGCCTCACAACCCAACCTCATCATGAGGTTTGCTTCCAAAAACGAAATCACATTCAACAAGAATCTCACATTCTCACCTACTACAACAACCTCATAGTCATCGGCCAACTTTAAGGTGACTCGCTCAACATCAAAGTCAACCACCGCCCTATGCTCCGTCAACCAATCCATGCCAAGGATTACATCAAATCCGTAGAAAGCCAATTCCATCAAATCCACAAGGAAAACATGACCTTGCATAGACAGAGGACATCTCCTGTACAACTTCCTAGTGACTACAGTCTCACCAAAAGAACTGGTAACTTGCATTCCTACTTCAAGCATCACAACCGGTATATCAAGCAAATGTGCATGCTCACTCAAGATATAAGAATTCGTGGATCCAGAATCAATCAAAGCCAACAAAGATAAATACTGGAGAGCAAAGGTACCTGCGATCACATCGGTATCGTTGCGCTCCTCGCGCTGACCATACACTGTCGCTGGTCCACCACCCTCAGGTCGAACGGCTACAACGTGAGCAATACCTCGCTGCCCCTCATCTCTCCTCAGAAAGTTCCAACGACCGCACCCACGGCCTCTCTAAGGTGTAGCTACCACATGAGCATGTCCTTGGCCTCCACCAGTCAACAAAGGACACTCTCTCCTCATATGATCTGCCGAACCACAATTCCAGCAGGAGTTCCCTGTCACCACAACAGGAGCCTGAACCTCTCTAGCTGCTCGAGGACAATCTCGCCTCAAATCGTCCCTCGAACCACATGTCCAACATGCATGCTGCTCAGATCTCACACGTCCTCCCTAAGCCTGTCCACCTCGACCCGGAACACCACACCTTCCCTCAGGATGATGTCTCCCATCACGGCCTCTTTTGTTCCACCCACCACCGAAACTATACTCAGCAGCTCTCTTTCCAGAGCTAGAACTGACACCTCTAGAAGACAAACCCAGGTTCTGCTCGATGTCTTTAGCTCGACACACGAGCACATCAAAATCAGTATAATCAGCAGCCAGCATGTACATCTTAACTTCCTATACCAAACCGTATCGGAAGCGATCACACCGATGCCTCTCATTGGGTACCAACTCAGGCGCAAATTGGCTCAAACGTACGAACTGGACCTCGTACTCAGCCACCAATAGGTTACCCTGAATGAGAGACATAAACTCTCATTTTTTCTCATCCACGTATCTCACACCTAGATACTTTCTCTAGAAGGCACCCCTGAAGAACTCTCAATCAACTTCATTAGGTTCCATACCAGCTGTGGTAGTCGTCCACCAGCTGTAAGCATCACCTTGTAGCAAGGAAACGGCACATCCAAGCTTGCGCTCATCAATACAACCCATCTGATCCATGATACGAATCGTACTGGCTAACCAGGCCTCAGACGCCTCAGGTTACATACCATAGAACTCTACTGCTCCCAAGCTCCTCAACCTCTCCAAAGGTAGACCCACCTACCCAATTGCAGGGCTTGCACTTGCGCTACGGCAACAACAGCCTGAAACGCTCCAGTGATCGCCTCAACTAGTGGTGCCAAATTACCCAATCCAGGACCAGCTTGTCTTTGTAGCACCTGCTCCCAACCTCCAGGTGGTGGTGGAGGAGGTAGATTTCCACCAAGAGGGACATCAGCCCCTTGCTCAACCTGGTTATCCTGCTCAGCTGCAGGCACTATCGTATTGGACCTCCACTCCCTACTAGGTCCCATGTGCTATTTAAAACAAACACAACAACGAAAACAAATCAAACCGTTTAGGCCAGCTGCAAGCAAGAATCCAAGTTTACAAAACATTTGATTAGTGTAATAAGGCAATGGCACCCAATTTCCCCACAGAGCATAGCATATATAAAACATCATGCTCACATACTTTTCATCATTCCAAATCAGCACATATCCACATAACATCATCATCATACAATCATATTCATTCCGTGTGAAATTCACATTAATCAACATGACATAAAGTTCAAAATTCAACCATTAGCATGCTTTTCAAACAACAAACTTCGAATCATATCAATCACACATATCAACATTCCCAATTCTTTCGAAACCATGCTCTGATACCAACAAATGTAACCCCCTTAGCCCGACCTAGACGTTTGACCTGAGCTATACGAAGATTACACAGGGAAAACCAAAGTCAACCTGAAAGTCAACCTTGATTAACCACCCTTTTTTCACTTTTTATCTTCTCTAGATGCACATTAAGCCTATGTGATTACACAAGAATCATAGGAGAGAAGGAAACAGCGATCGGAAAACATTTAAGGAATTAATTGCATGAATTACACTTTTTAGGGACCAAAATGTAATTTTTTAAAATATAAGAACTTTGTAACGCCCGGTTTTGGGCTTAGAAGTTTTGGGTTCGGACCGGACCGGTCGAGTTGCGGTTCGAATATAAAAGGTGATTTTTAGGAAAGCCTAGTTCGGGTTGCATTAAAAATATGGAAAAATGTTCTAAAATCCTCTTTTAATATATATAAGTGAACTGTGAAATCAATTTTGCAAAATGAGGTTTGGAAGGGTGACATTTTGGGTTAGTGACCAAAATGTAATTTTTGAAAACTGTGTGACTGTTTTAAAAAGGATTGAAACTTTGAATCCTTAAGGAGCTATTTACCCAAAGGGGAGTTTCTCCATATTTTCTAGAATATTAAATGATTTATTGATGGTTTAAAATAAAAGTAAAAATGAGGGAAAGATATTTTTGTCATTTCTAACTAACTTTCCAAATTTTCAATTTTCTATTTTCTCTCATCTTTTCTCTCAAACCAAACACATTCTCTCCAGATCGTTTCCTCTGATTTTTGTCACCTAAATATCATATTTCAATCCTCATTTGATTTCTAATCAATCCTTCAACAAAACCTTTGTATTTGCTACTTGGATTTTCAAGATTTTGGTTCCAAAAAGGGAGAAACTCAAGTTTGGAGGTAAGAACGTCCTTCTCCTCTGAACTTCAAGTTCTTTACTGAAATTCCCAAGTTCTCAATCCTTGATTTATGATTTATTAAAGGTTTTGCAATTGGAATCTTGATTTTGGCTTTAAAATGCAAGATTTGCTTGATTTTGGTGAAATTTTCGTATGATCTGTTTGGGCAGTGTGTTGAGGTGTTAAATTGATGTTAATTGAATGTTAATTTGATGAGAAATTGAGGTTTAATCAATGCAAACCCGAATAGGTTGAATTTCCTAAGTTTTGCTTGAGTTTTTGGTTGTTTTTGGAGTGATCTTGGTGATCTGTTATACCAGGAGGTATAAGGACGTGTTTGTGATCATTTTGGATGTTAATTGAGGTTTAAAAATGGTTAGAAGTGGTGGATCTTGGCTGGGCTAAGTTTTGGAAGTGTTTGGAGGTGATTTCGGTTGTGTTTGGTAGCCGAATTGTGGTTTTTGCTATGGGCAGCAAGTTTAGTTGTGTTGCTGGTGTTTTTAGTGCATTATGATGCATTAATCCTCTGATGATATGTGTTTGAAACAGGGGAGATCGATCCGTGAGCATTAGAGGTGGTGTGGAAGGTTTCGGATGCTTGGAAGGCTTGTTGGCTAGCCTTGTTTTGTGTATCGGTGAGTGAAGTTGGGTTTTCAGCTTTTAAACCAAGGTTTGAAGGTTTTGGGGAGCTTAGTTTAAGTCTAAACAACTTTGCTAAGCTCAAGAGTAAGTAAACGAATTTCCGCTCTTGATTTGTGTTGTGAATTGGCTTTTCAAGCAATTGTGATTGATGGTTGCTATGCATGTGATTTGCATGTTTTAAATTCTGTTTTGAAAGCATATTTTAGCATGGTTTAATGCTGGTTTTGAAAGCCATATGTGAAGGATGCTCAAGGTAAGAGATCCTTGGTTTTGTACATTGAAATTGTGAATTGATGCATAGTGTTGCATGTTGTTTAATGGCTTTGTGTGATGCTTTAAAACAGTGGAATATTGTTGATAATGATGCATGTGGAAAGGTGATGTTTAAGGTCACAAAGGTGGTTGAAAGTCCTTATGTGAGCCTTGTGTATTTAAGAACAACATGGTGTTTGAAAGCCCATGGTTGGTTCTTGGTTAAGGTAAATGATGGTTCTTGCATTATGGTTATGCTTGCGAATCAATGGATCAAAGTGGTAAGATGGTTATATTGGCAAGTGATGTAAGTGGTTCTTGGTTACTTTGATCGGATATAGTTAGCCGGCTATAGGATTGGGTGCACTGTGAATTAAGTCGCCTTGGATGTGGAGTGGTTAAGAGTGAACCGGTAAACTCCATCCAAGTATCCTAACGAGATGGTTAAGGTCATAATGGAGGTTGAGATTCCCATTCGAGGACCTTGGGTAAGCAAAGGTTATATGGTGGTTAAAAGTCCATATATGGGAACCTTGTGCTTGATAAGATCACAATGGTGGTGTAAAGTCCAAGTGTGGATCTTGTGTAGGGTGTCCCGGATCTCGTTAGTGATGTTATACAACTACCAATCGGTGAATGTTAAGGTTGTATGGTGTTTAAAAGTCCATACATGGGAACCTTGTGAATGTTAAGGTTGTATGGTGTTTAAAAGTCCATACATGGGAACCTTGTGAATGTTAAGGTTGTATGGTGTTTAAAAGTCCATACATGGGAACCTTGTGAATGTTAAGGTTGTATGGTGTTTAAAAGTCCATACATGGGAACCTTGTTAATGTTAAGGTTGTATGGTGTTTAAAAGTCCGTACATGGGAACCTTGTGAATGTTAAGGTTGTATGGTGATTAAAAGTCCATACATGGGAACCTTGTGAACGGTAAGGTCAAATGGTGTTTAAAAGTCCATTTGGAGGGCCTTGGATTGGTAGTGTGTATGAAGCGTGGGGACAACGCTTGTGATCCGCGTATCCGATTGGATGTTGAGTTGAAAAGTGGATTTGGTTGATCACTTGGAAGCCAATATAATGCTCTTGAATTTAATGAAGCATGAGATGCTTGAGATGATGCATGGTTGCATGTGAAGTGTATAATGTATTATGAATGCATGTTTACTTGTTGGTTTGAACAAGTGTTGATTATCCATTGAGAATGGTGCATGTGTGCATGAAATCTCTTTAGTGCATTGAGGTCTTGCTAAGACTTGTTTTTAAAGGCATGAGATGCAAATTTGATGTTATGGTTCATTTGTTGCATTTGTTTAATGCATGAGTTATAATGAATGAGGAAATGATTTTAAAGGTTTCTTGCTTTAAAGTGTTAATCGAGTATGAGAAAGGTATGATGTGAATTGGAAGTGATTTCCAAGGTTTTGAATTTAACTTTGCATATGATGTTTATGCATGGTATGGTTAAATTGGTGGTGTTGCAAGTTTGTGCTTTGAAAAGGTTTACTTAGCTTTCTAAGCTAAGGGTTGGTTTTCATGTTTGAGCAATGCATGTTTTAAGCTTGTTGTTGAAAAGGGTTTTCAAACAATGCTTGGGTTTATGAAATCGAGTTGTTTTAAAAGTGGCTTTATGTTTCACTGCATTGATGGTGTTTTGGTTTTGAGCATTCCTCACTAAGCATTATGTGCTTACGCTCCTTTTTGTCCATCAATGCAGATAAGTGAAGTTTGGACAGCGAGAAGCAAGGGATTCAAGGAGTACTCCAAGTGAGATGTATGTCTCGGTTAATAGCTATAGTTAATAAAGGCAATGGGGGGAAAGAATCTCTTATGTTGATGTTTAAGGAGATTGTGTATGTTGAACAAGTTTGGTTTATGATGTTGAATCATGTGGCTTAATGTTGCAACGTTTGAATCTCCTTATGCTTATATTGATATGCTATGCTTCTTGTTTTAAAAGCATGAATGAGCATTGAATGTGTTTAATGAGTTGATGCACCTAGGGGTGATCATGTATCTAGTTCTTGATGCATATATATCTCTTGTATGTTGAATGGTTTGCTGGTGTGTTTTGGTTGCCATCGGAGCATGTTTGGTGGGTCAAAAGTGAGTTTAACCAGCAGGGTTGCTGCAATCTGGGCAGGGCGTTTCGGAACGCGTGTTACCGTTTCGGAACAGGGACCTGAAAAGGCCAAGGTGTTTCGAAACGAGAGAAACCGTTTCGGAACGGAAGTGCTACTGCCAGACCCCCGTTACGGTACGCGTTGCGGAACGGCCCCGCGTTTCGAAACAGGCTGTCTCCCGTTTCGGAACGTATGACCGTTGGGGGCTGACATTGGCAGTTATATGTTTCAAAATGTTTGCGTTTTGGTCCTGAATCTTGTTTTTGCAATTGGTTGAGTTTGAGTAGTCCGTTTGAGCTGAAATTTGGCAGTGAAGCATGAAGCATGACTAATTTCATATTGGTAACTTTTAATTGGGTTAAGTCCCTGTAATTCTCAGTATTTTCAGTTTGGTCCCTAAAGTTGTAATTTGTGCAATTGAGTCCCTGATTGATCTCTGATGGTTATGATCTTTGAGTATACTGTTTATGTGATCATAACTAGGGTTAACGTGCATCTAGACAAGTTTAAAAAGAAAAAAAAGGGTCGTTAATCAAGGTTGACTTTCGGGTTGACTTTGGTTTTCCCCGTGTGACTTTCTTAATTCGGGTCAACCGTCTAGGCCGGGTTAAGGGGGTTACATTTGGTGGTATCAGAGCTGAGTTGCGAATGTTGGGGAAAACAGCAAGTTGTTGTGTTGTGTGTGTTTGATGTATATCCTGATGTATGGTTGAAAGCTGGTTGAAACACGTGTTTCTGAGCAAATTGTTGGTGTTTTTAATCATGCTTGGTGGTTATGAATCTTCTTTGAGCTCATGTGGGTTATGCTGATGTTGTGAGTTGATTTTATGCATGATGAAAGTGTAATGGGAATGATATGTTGATGATGCTATGCTGTTGCAAGTAGATGTTGTTTGATGTAAGCATGATCGAGTATGTTGTTTGATATGCTTGATGTGGTGATATCTATGTTTATGATGACTGTTTTGTCATGTAAAAGGGGAGGATTCGGGATACCCATTGCCTTATTATTATAGCTATTGTGTTATTTTGGAGTTGGAGTTTGAATCCTTGCTTAAGCTGGTCTAATTGTTTTGTTTGTTTTGTTGTGATTGCTTGTTGTTAGTAGTATGGCGAAATCGATGAAAGAATGGCCGTTGGGTGAGATGGTTGCTGCTTTAGGGTAGGTTGTTAAGGTGTGGAATTCACCTTTTAATGGAGGTGTTTCGTCTCAGTCTTCTGTGCCTGGAATTAGGGTGGTAAGGCAGAAGGAAGAAGTTGGTTCTGTGATGAAGAGTTCATCATCTGTTGTACAGGAGGTGTTGGGAACATCTCAGGCTGTAGCGAAGGTAAAGTCAGTGGATATGCTGGCTGTGGGATGTGTGGGTTTGCCGAAGCAGCGTTTGCTTGATTTGGGTGTTGTGGAATATCATGGTTCGACACCTGAGGCGTTTGAGGCCTGGTTGGCCAGTGTGATTCTGATTTTGGATCAAGAAGGCTGTGGTTATGCCTGTAAGCTGGGAAGTGTTGTCTCATTGATGTTGGAGGATGCATGTGCCTGGTGGACGTCTGTGGCGGTGGCATCGCACATCCATGATATTGATTGGGATTTCTTTGTGTCTGCCTTTTATGAAAGGTATCTTGGAGAGAAGTTTCCAAGGATTAAGCACTGTGAAGGTAGTGCAGTTGTGGAGCAAGTGCTGGTTGAGCAAGGAGTGGAGGCTCGGTTACCAGTGTGTGACCATTGTGGAAGGCGCCATGTTGGAGGTTGTTGGGGCGCAGGTGCTTGTTGGAACTGTGGTTCTAAGGAGCATGTGAAGCGTGATTGTTCTCTTGGGGTGAAGTCAGCTTCAGTGGTAGCCAAAGGGTCTCTGAAGGGTCATGGGCACGGCCGAGACAAAGTTCGAAGGTGGCAGATAGAGCAGAAAGTTGTGAAGAGTTTGGTAAATGAGATCTGTTGGAAATGTGGGTCTGCGGGACACATGAGGCGAGATTGTTTGAAGTTGGCTGGGAGCAGCCAAGGTTCTTTATCGCAAGGAGAGGGTGGTGACCGTAGTGTGTTAGCTGATGCTACAGCGGTACGGCTGAAGGGTGAAGGTTCTGCGAGGAAGAGAGCTCGTCTGTTGAAGCTTCAGGGCAGTGAGGTGTTTCCAGGTAACCTTGTTAAGTAACCTTGCTTTAGTATCTTAGTTGGTTTTGGTTTGGTTTTCCTTGCGTTGTGAGTATGGTTCTGTTGTTAGCTTGTTGGGGTAATAGTTGTTGTTGGAAATATCTTTTATGTGAAGAAGGCTTTAGTGGGTACTTTGTGGTCAATGAGTTGCTGGAATGGTAGAGTTGGTCAAGTTAGAGGTGAGATGGGAGGTTGTTCTTAGACGGATTCTGAGGATGTTATTGGTGGGTGTGAACCGGCATTCATGCACAGTTAAAATCATTTGATATATGCTATATTATATATGTGCTGGTCCATGCATACATGTGGCATGACATTAGAGGTTTTGCATACATGTACATTAGGCATTGATAGGGCATGTTGGTGACCATGCATATGAACGTTCACACTTGCTAATAACTAATCGAGTCTGTTAGTGTTGGGTTTGGGTTAGGTTGGATGATGAGTGTTTAGAGGTTGTTTTGGTGCTGTGTGAAGGATAAAAGTAGTGGAGGGTATTAGGCAAGTTGTTAGTAATAGTGAGTGCGGTATAGTATGTGGTGGAAGGAAGGTGTTTGGTGCTTGTTGAGTTTAGTGGTTTGGTGGTGAGGAGTACCGGTTGAAGATAGAATCGGTCATGTGGTTTTGGATAGCTAGTGGAAGGGGTAGTTCCTTGGCGTTAAGTGTTGTTGCAGGTTAGCGGTTGCGTTCTCAAGGTGCTGAAGTGGTTTGGCATTGAGGCTGTGGTAGAAGAGTTGTTTTTGTAAGGTGTTGGTTTGTAGTGACCTTCGAGGAGTTGAGAAGAGGATATGTGTGTTAAGTTGGGTGATGTTCTTGTAAAGAAAGTGTTGAGGTCAAAGCTTGAAGTGGAAGGGCGATGAAAGATCGAAGGCCAGTGTTGGTTGGTTGTGAATAAGTGAACCTTTCCTTTAAAGTCAGCTGGTGGTTTATGGAATGGCTAGCGGAGTCAAGGTTGGGGTTGTGATGTAAATTTGGATTTTGTGTGAATAGCTCTGGTGAGTTGTTATGATGATGACAGCAGTAGATGGGAAGGATTGTCAGTTTTATGATTGAGGAGTTTGGGTAAGCAGTTGATGCTTAAGAATTTTTGCTTGTTGGAGGTTCTTCAGGTTGTTGTTGGGGCTGTGTACAGTCCGGAAGTGTGAAAGGTTAAGTTTTGCTTAACTTTGAGTGTTCTGGAATTCGTGAACAGTTTGTGGTGGTGTTGAGTTCTGTGGAGTTTCGTGGAGGAAGTGTTCAGTGGAGGTTAAGTCTCCGGTGTTGCTTGCGTGTTGCTTTGAGAAGTTTGGTTGGGCTCTATTCGCCAGATGAAATTTCGAGGACGAAATTTCCTAAGGGGGGGAGAGTTGTAACGCCCCGGTTTTGGGCTTAGAAGTTTTGGGTTCGGACCGGACCGGTCGAGTTGCGGTTCGAATATAAAAGGTGATTTTTAGGAAAGCCTAGTTCGGGTTGCATTAAAAATATGGAAAAATGTTCTAAAATCCTCTTTTAATATATATAAGTGAACTGTGAAATCAATTTTGTAAAATGAGGTTTGGAAGGGTGACATTTTGGGTTAGTGACCAAAATGTAATTTTTGAAAACTGTGTGACTGTTTTAAAAAGGATTGAAACTTTGAATCCTTAAGGAGCTATTTACCCAAAGGGGAGTTTCTCCAGATTTTCTAGAATATTAAATGATTTATTGATGGTTTAAAATAAAAGTAAAAAGGAGGGAAAGATATTTTTGTCATTTCTAACTAACTTTCCAAATTTTCCATTTTCCATTTTCTCTCAAACCAAACACATTCTCTCCAGATCTTTTCCTCTGATTTTTGTCACCTAAATATCATATTTCAATCCTCATTTGATTTCTAATCAATCCTTCAACAAAACCTTTGTATTTGCTACTTGGATTTTCAAGATTTTGGTTCCAAAAAGGGAGAAACTCAAGTTTGGAGGTAAGAACGTCCTTCTCCTCTGAACTTCAAGTTCTTTACTGAAATTCCCAAGTTCTCAATCCTTGATTTATGATTTGTTAAAGGTTTTGCAATTGGAATCTTGATTTTGGCTTTAAAATGCAAGATTTGCTTGATTTTGGTGAAATTTTCGTATGATCTGTTTGGGCAGTGTGTTGAGGTGTTAAATTGATGTTAATTGAATGTTAATTTGATGAGAAATTGAGGTTTAATCAATGCAAACCCGAATAGGTTGAATTTCCTAAGTTTTGCTTGAGTTTTTGGTTGTTTTTGGAGTGATCTTGGTGATCTGTTATACCTGGAGGTATAAGGACGTGTTTGTGTACATTTTGGATGTTAATTGAGGTTTAAAAATGGTTAGAAGTGGTGGATCTTGGCTGGGCTAAGTTTTGGAAGTGTTTGGAGGTGATTTCGGTTGTGTTTGGTAGCCGAATTGTGGTTTTTGCTATGGGCAGCAAGTTTAGTTGTGTTGCTGGTGTTTTTAGTGCATTATGATGCATTAATCCTCTGATGATATGTGTTTGAAACAGGGGAGATCGATCCGTGAGCATTAGAGGTGGTGTGGAAGGTTTCGGATGCTTGGAAGGCTTGTTGGCTAGCCTTGTTTTGTGTATCGGTGAGTGAAGTTGGGTTTTCAGCTTTTAAACCAAGGTTTGAAGGTTTTGGGGAGCTTAGTTTAAGTCTAAACAACTTTGCTAAGCTCAAGAGTAAGTAAACGGATTTCCGCTCTTGATTTGTGTTGTGAATTGGCTTTTCAAGCAATTGTGATTGATGGTTGCTATGCATGTAATTTGCATGTTTTAAATTCTGTTTTGAAAGCATATTTTAGCATGGTTTAATGCTGGTTTTGAAAGCCATATGTGAAGGATGCTCAAGGTAAGAGATCCTTGGTTTTGTACATTGAAATTGTGAATTGATGCATAGTGTTGCATGTTGTTTAATGGCTTTGTGTGATGCTTTAAAACAGTGGAATATTGTTGATAATGATGCATGTGGAAAGGTGATGTTTAAGGTCACAAAGGTGGTTGAAAGTCCTTATGTGAGCCTTGTGTATTTAAGAACAACATGGTGTTTGAAAGCCCATGGTTGGTTCTTGGTTAAGGTAAATGATGGTTCTTGCATTATGGTTATGCTTGCGAATCAATGGATCAAAGTGGTAAGATGGTTATATTGGCAAGTGATGTAAGTGGTTCTTGGTTACTTTGATCGGATATAGTTAGCCGGCTATAGGATTGGGTGCACCGTGAATTAAGTCTCCTTGGATGTGGATTGGTTAAGAGTGAACCGGTAAACTCCATCCAAGTATCCTAACGAGATGGTTAAGGTCATAATGGAGGTTGAGATTCCCATTCGAGGACCTTGGGTAAGCAAAGGTTATATGGTGGTTAAAAGTCCATATATGGGAACCTTGTGCTTGATAAGATCACAATGGTGATGTAAAGTCCAAGTGTGGATCTTGTGTAGGGTGTCCCGGATCTCGTTAGTGATGTTATACAACTACCAATCGGTGAATGTTAAGGTTGTATGGTGTTTAAAAGTCCATACATGGGAACCTTGTGAATGTTAAGGTTGTATGGTGTTTAAAAGTCCATACATGGGAACCTTGTGAACGGTAAGGTCAAATGGTGTTTAAAAGTCCATTTGGAGGGCCTTGGATTGGTAGTGTGTATGAAGCGTGGGGACAACGCTTGTGATCCGCGTATCCGATTGGATGTTGAGTTGAAAAGTGGATTTGGTTGATCACTTGGAAGCCAATATAATGCTCTTGAATTTAATGAAGCATGAGATGCTTGAGATGATGCATGGTTGCATGTGAAGTGTATAATGTATTATGAATGCATGTTTACTTGTTGGTTTGAACAAGTGTTGATTATCCATTGAGAATGGTGCATGTGTGCATGAAATCTCTTTAGTGCATTGAGGTCTTGCTAAGACTTGTTTTTAAAGGTATGAGATGCAAATTTGATGTTATGGTTCATTTGTTGCATTTGTTTAATGCATGAGTTATAATGAATGAGGAAATGGTTTTAAAGGTTTCTTGCTTTAAAGTGTTAATCGAGTATGAGAAAGGTATGATGTGAATTGGAAGTGATTTCCAAGGTTTTGAATTTAACTTTGCATATGATGTTTATGCATGGTATGGTTAAATTGGTGGTGTTGCAAGTTTGTGCTTTCAAAAGGTTTACTTAGCTTTCTAAGCTAAGGGTTGGTTTTCATGTTTGAGCAATGCATGTTTTAAGCTTGTTGTTGAAAAGGGTTTTCAAACAATGCTTGGGTTTATGAAATCGAGTTGTTTTAAAAGTGGTTTTATGTTTCGCTGCATTGATGGTGTTTTGGTTTTGAGCATTCCTCACTAAGCATTATGTACTTACGCTCCTTTTTGTCCATCAATGCAGATAAGTGAAGTTTGGACAGCGAGAAGCAAGGGATTCAAGGAGTACTCCAAGTGAGATGTATGTCTCGGTTAATAGCTATAGTTAATAAAGGCAATGGGGGGAAATAATCTCTTATGTTGATGTTTAAGGAGATTGTGTATGTTGAACAAGTTTGGTTTATGATGTTGAATCATGTGGCTTAATGTTGCAACGTTTGAATCTCCTTATGCTTATATTGATATGCTATGCTTCTTGTTTTAAAAGCATGAATGAGCATTGAATGTGTTTAATGAGTTGATGCACCTAGGGGTGATCATGTATCTAGTTCTTGATGCATATATATCTCTTGTATGTTGAATGGTTTGCTGGTGTGTTTTGGTTGCCATCGGAGCATGTTTGGTGGGTCAAAAGTGAGTTTAACCAGCAGGGTTGCTGCAATCTGGGCAGGGCGTTTCGGAACGCGTGTTACCGTTTCGGAACAGGGACCTGAAAAGGCCAAGGTGTTTCGAAACGAGAGAAACCGTTTCGGAACGGAAGTGCTACTGCCAGACCCCCGTTTCGGTACGCGTTGCGGAACGGCCCCGCGTTTCGAAACAGGCTGTCTCCCGTTTCGGAACGTATGAACGTTGGGGGCTGACATTGGCAGTTATATGTTTCAAAATGTTTGCGTTTTGGTCCTGAATCTTGTTTTTGCAATTGGTTGAGTTTGAGTAGTCCGTTTGAGCTAAAATTTGGCAGTGAAGCATGAAACATGACTAATTTCATATTGGTAACTTTTAATTGGGTTAAGTCCCTGTAATTCTCAGTATTTTCAGTTTGGTCCCTAAAGTTGTAATTTGTGCAATTGAGTCCCTGATTGATCTCTGATGGTTATGATCTTTGAGTATACTGTTTATGTGATCATAACTAGGGTTAACGTGCATCTAGACAAGTTTAAAAAGAAAAAAAAGGGTCGTTAATCAAGGTTGACTTTCAGGTTGACTTTGGTTTTCCCCGTGTGACTTTCTTAATTCGGGTCAACCGTCTAGGCCGGGTTAAGGGGGTTACAAACTTTGCAGAAATAAGATTACCAATATGTAATTAGTCATATTACATGCCTCTCTGCCAAATTTTAGCTTAAAAGGTCAGTCCAAGCTCAAGCAATTGCATCCACAACATTCAGGACTAAAATGTAAAACATGAAAACTTAAAACAATTCAAATCATCATCCAACGGTCATCTACTTCGAAACACCAACCTTCATACCGAAACACTCGTATCGAAACGGTGTTGACCATTTCGGTACTCGGGTGTGTTCCGAGACCAGTATCGGAACAGGCCTCTCCAATAGCCATAATGTTCCGAAACACCTTCAACCGTACCGAAACGCTATGGACATTACAGACCCCCGTTTTGGAACAGTTAAGGGTGTTTCGATACACCATGCCCTGTGATAGCAGAAAATGCTGGTTTTTCATGCTTTTTCATATTCGAATCATTCCCAAAACATGCCACAACATGCATACATCAAGGATACATATCAACAATCATCATATCGAGTCTATAGCTTAAACATGGCAACCAACACGTTATCAAAGGTAGTAAAGGCATGCTCCCTAGTCCACCAAAACCATAACAAGGCATAACACCAAATAAACCAAAATCCAAACTCCAAAGGCCATTTACAATTCAAGTATAGGCAAACAAACATGCTCAAAGTAAAGGGAAACATTCTCAAACATTCCAAAGTATAAATCCCACCCATTGCCACTTATTACACTAAAGATGAACCACATACAACTCTTTAACAAAGCTTTGGATTCCTCTTTCTTTTGGGCTGCCCTCAAAGGTTCAATTCTCTGCATTGATGAAACAAAAGAGCGTAAGCATAAAGCTTAGTAAGGATCGCTAATCAACATTCATCAATGCATGTTTCATATTTTGCAAAACCAATATTTTACATTTCATGCCATTTCTAAAACATGTCTTCTCAAGACTTCAATGCCCTTTTGAAACCTCATGCACATATGCATCAATTTACAATAGCAAAAAGACCTTTGCTCATGCTTTAGCAAGCATCACATTCAATCTTGCATCATTCACATATATCTCATGCACCCTTGCATCATATACAAGCATCTCATGCTTCACATTGTCATTTATATTATATTGGCTCACAAGTGATAATCCATAAACCATTTCAATACAAGACACAATCGGATACGCAAATTACAAGCGTTGTCCCTCACGCTTTATACAAACTACCGGACTACACAAGGTGGAGACAAATGGCACAATCACAACCCCTCAACATCACTCATCGGTAGTTGTATAATTCCATTAATGAGAGTATGGGACACATACACAAGACTCACACACGGGACTAACCATTCACCGTTGTGATCTTAACCTCAATCGTTAGGGTACTTGGATGGAGATTACGGCACAATCACAACCCCTCAACATCCAAGGCTACTTTATTCATGGTGCACCCAATCATATGAAAACCAAGGATCACTTACCTAGTGCATCCTTATCATAATGACATTAAAATCCAGCATTAAACCATGCTTAAACATGCTTAAAAACAGTAAACAAATCCACTCTTACATCCAATGCATTTTCATCAAACTTAGCACATTTCCAAGAGAGGGATTACCGAAACACTTACACTTGAGCTTAGTTAAGTGTATCAAACTTACACTAAGCTCCCAAGAGCACGCTCAAGACGTTACAAAGCCGGAAATTACATTTCCACTCACCGATACGCGAAGCCTCATTCGCTGACATGGAAATTACACCTCCGGAGCCTCCAAAATCACCTCATTGTCTTCCAGATCAAGATCCCATGTTTTCACATCAACAAAACAGAGATCTAAATGCATTAAAATGCATTCTAACACCAGCAACAGTCCATAAACTCGTTGCCCCCTCAAACTACACCAAAATACCCTTCCGAAACAACCGAAAACTCAATCGATTGTTTCCTAAACCAATCCCAGCAATCATACATCACTTCCAAACAATTATTGTTGTGTGTAAAAGTATCTATCGCAATATAGTGCAAGTGTACACGATGCAAGTAGTAAAGTGATGCGGAAGTAACGGATATCGTCTCCACAGGGACTGGGCTAATAACTTCACCTTGAATTACTGCACGAGAGGAAAAAGAGCAGTTTAATATGGTTGTCACAAAATAATAAAGAGTGCTGGAAATTAAGAGTAAAGAAATCAAGATAGAGAGAATGGGCCGGTATTGAATTGCTCAGTAGTGTAGGTGTTGCAAATTCTAGGAAACTTTGTTCTGTCGTTGCGCCTGCTGCGGCAGCACCTGTCGCGGCAGCGATTACTCAACTCTGTACTTCAAGCTTGGCAAGAATCCCTGTTGTGCCTTGGCCTATCTCTAGGTCCAAGTCTGTCGATGAACACGTCTTTGATGATACCTCCCGGCGTGAATCGAAGGATGAACACCGATGTTATTGAATTCTTCCTTAGCCACTTAACCTCGTCCTATCCCTAGGTCCGAGATAGTTCAACCATAAACTGGAGAACTCGTACTTATTCCTTTCGTATACCTAACTCTCTCGATCTTAAGTAAATGAGTAATCTCACAATGCTCTTTCGATACTCTTCCAAGATGTTGAAAACCAGAATAAGCAAACTTGAAGTAATTTTATTAAACAGAAAAATTCCTAAAACAAATGCAATCCTTGCAACTACTTTACAAAGCATCCCTTAGCCCTAGGGGAAGTTTAGAACATGTTGAGGAAGGGAAAACGGCTAGGGTTTTGGGAAGAAGGCTAGAGAATAGGATGATGTCCTTTGCTAGGTCGAATTACATGCCTTTATATAGGCCTTGGGTTCAAGTTTTCTAATATGGCAAGAATACAAGTTTAAATTAAAGTACAACTCTATTAAAGACTAAATCTTCAGAGCATAAGTCTTTAATTCGTCCTTCCTTCTTGCTTGGAAATTCTTCCTTGAACTTTGGGCTTGGCCTTCATTTTGATCTAGGGCTTGGAAAAATATAAGGGTGCTCCACGACAGATGGGCTTAATTTTCTCTTTCTGTCGAGGCCCACTTCACTTATTCCCTTCACTATCGCTGTCATCCTTGGCAGCCATGTCAGCGGCCATGGCAGCATCGTCCTTCACGTCTGTACATCCACTTCCAGCTCTATTTCTTCACTGACCAGCGTCTGCTTCTCTACTGCCCTCCATCTGCTACAGCAACTACCTGCAAAAGCAACCAATTTCAGTAGAAACTGCGCCAATTGATATATTTGTGATGTGTAACTGAAATCTAACCTAAATGCAATGAATTATGCTTGAATGCAGTAGAAATATGGGTTAAATAGGGGGTAAATTATAGAACTTTTACACACTCAACACACCCCCAAACTCAAGTTTTTGCTTGCCCTCAAGCAATTCAGACGTAAAAAGGAAATACAAAAATTTTGTTTGGCTTAAAACAATGAACCTTCCCTTCCCTACCATTCATTCCCTATTGTGAGCAACACCTTGTCAGATAATTCAGGTTTTATTCGGAACCATGCTATAATTCTCGTGTAGTGTGTGCATGATTTGTGAACAATTATATGCCTAGACTCACTTAGTTTACTAGAATAGCTGAAACTTCTAACTTGAATTTTTATGCCAACTTTCATCTTTTTGGAGACAATTTTTAGGCTCCTTTAGTTTTTGCTTAGACTCGATTTTTCTTTAGCTTTAAGTTTGACTAGAGCCGGTTTCGGGAACCTCTAGCTAACTTCCTAGAGCCGGTTTCGGGCACCTCTAGGTGTATTGGGTCTATTTTCCCTTAACTTCTTTTCCTAGAGCCAGTGTTAGGCACCTCTAGGGGCTACTCAAGTATTAAGCTTTTCCCTATTCTAGTTTACCAGTAAAGTTCTAGACAGTATAAAAGTCACAAATAGTGTTTAAGTTTCATAACTATAGTAAGGCTCTAAACTGCTCCTAAAACTATCCTAAACGCACTGCCACGACAGAGGCTGTCACGGCAGGTAAGTTCGGTTCACAGACTTAAGCCAAAATTTTCATTTTTAAGCAAAAATAAACTAAGTAAAAGACACAATTTTTTTAAAACTTAAAAAGACTCCATTAATGGAGGGATGCCATCCCCAAACTCGAGGGTTGCATTGCCCTCAATGCAAATGACAGATAAGAAAAATAAAACAGTACATCACAAAATATAAAAAGGCAGACAGCAATATAAGGTAAGAAACTTAAAATTTAGGCGTTGTCGTCACCGCTATTGCTGCTGCTGCTGAGCTGGATCTGCCGACGGACAGTGACTTTCTTGGCTGGTGCTGGCAGTCAGATGGGAGAGGCTGAAGTGTTCTTGGTTTTGGCCTCCCGTGGAGGTTGAATACGGGTAGGGGAGATATGAGGTGGTTTCTCCACTACCTGAACCTCGGAACTGCTGCTACTCTCGCTGCCGCTACTAGTGCTGCCGCTGGTACTGCCACTGTCAGATTTTGCTTTATTTGCTGTTGTTTTCTGCCGCTTCTCTGGTGTGAACTCCTTGGACAAGTTCCTCTTGACAGAGGGCTCGTTGTCGGATGCTGCCCAGATTTCAGAAGAAGAGAAACCAGCAATATACCTATCAAGGTCGTCTTTAGGCTCCTTTCTCTTGGTTCCTCGGGTAGATGTGTCGGCTGTGCGGCTGCCGCCTGCAGCTGTTGTGGCAGGGGTCGGTGTGGACGCAACAGATGGCGTTTTGGGCATGGCAGCAGGTGTAGGGGTATGGGAAGGGGTGGGGGCAACAAAATATTGATTGGGGAAGGTAGGGAACAGAGCATCGGGGAAATTAACAGAGGTGTGGATAAAGTGTACCGTAGCGGTGACGAATTCTCGGATGATGCTCATGAGGTCGAGCTGTCTTTCCTCCATTTTTTGTATGGCAGCAAGGATCTGTGAGGAGGTGTCAGCTGGAGGAGCTGCTGCAGTAGGTTACCTGGGCTCTGTGCCAGCAGGCTCTGTGTCGGTGGGCTCTGTCGGCTCAGCTGCCGCGGCAGTAGGGTCAAAAGATGACATGGGCGTGGCAGCCTTGAGTTCCATCAAGCTGAGTAAGTTCCGATCGGTCCAACCTTTGCCTTGAACTCGTAAATCTTCGACCGCCTCCGGTACATTGTGGCCGCGGCAGAGGGCAGTAATGAGGTAGGGGTAGAAGAGTGGTCCGGCCGGCCGGTAAGCACAGTCAAGTATACCCTCCCGGACGTATCTGCCAATGTTAATTGGCCTCTCATTTAAAATGGAATGGATGAGGGCTAACCTTGGTTGGTCGACTGTTGTGTTGTGCGAGGAGGGCATGATTCGTTTCTTGATAAAAACATTCCAAAGCTTCGCCTCCGGGGTGAGTTGGACTCTTTTTACCGTTCTCGGATGCTTCGGATCGGTGTTCCACTCGGTACCCTCATCTGTGAGTTCTGCCATCACAACATCGTAGTCGGCAGGCTCTAAACTCTCGAGGAATCTTTGGTGGACATCTTCCCTTTGTCCCACATAGAACCCCAAGAGTGTGTTGATATATTCGGGCTCGAAGGGTACCTCTTTCCCTCGGACTGTAACTACTGTCGCGTTCTTGCTGTCGATGGCAGCATAAAATTCTCGGACGAGAGTCACGTTCATCTCCTCCGGTTGTTCTGCGAATATCTGCCACTGCAGGGCTCTGATTTTTCGGGCTATGAACGGCTGCAGCCCCAGGTTCCCCGTTTTGGACGTGTAAATGAAACCTCTCTCCTCCTATAACACCCCAATTTTGGGCTTGGAAGTTTAGGGTCTGAACCGGACCGGTCTGATTTTTGGTTCGAATATAAAAGGGTGATTTTAGGGAAAGCCTAGTTCGGGATGCATTAAAAATATGGAAAAATATCTAAAAATCCTCTTTTAATATATATAAGAGAGTGGTGGAATCAATTTTACAAAATAAGGCTTGGAAATATAACATTTCGAATTAGTGACTAAAATGTAATTTTTGAAAAGTTCGTCACTGTTTTGAAAGGATTGAAACTTTGAATCTTTAAGGAGCTAATTTACCCAAGGAAGGATTTCTCCAGATTTTTCTTGATTTTAATGACTCATTTAATGTTTAATTAATAAAAAGAAAAGAGGGAAAACCCATATTTTAGTTTCACAACTAACTTTAGCTAAAATTTTCCCATTTCATTTTCTCTCAAAATTCCCTCAGCCAAACACATTTCCACAGAAGCTTTTCTTTTGATTTTCACACCAAATGTTGAGATTTCAATCCTCAAATGATTCCTAATCATTTCTACATCAAATCCTCATCATTTGCATATTGAATTTTCAAGGATTTTGGCTCTAAACAAGGAGAAATCCACATTTAGAGGTATGAACGTTATTCTCCTCTAAATAATCAGTTCTTTACTGATATTCCCAAGTTCTCAATCCTTAAGTTAAGTTTTATGAAAGGTTTTGATGTTGTGATCTTGATTTTGGCTTAAAACTCAAGATTTGGATTAAGTTTTGAAGAAATTCGTAATGAATGTTTGGGCTCTGTTTTGAGATGTCTTTTTAAAGTATTTTGGATGTTTAATGATGTGTAATTGAGATCTAATCAATGCAATCCCGAATAGGTTGATTTTCCTAAGTTTTTACATGTGAAAATGGTGGGTTTTGGGGTGATCTTGGTGTTCTGTTGTTGCTGGAGGTATAAGGACGAGTTTAGATCCTTTTTGGATGTTAATTGATGTTTAAGAATGTTTAGAAGTGATGGATCATGGTTGGGTAATGTTGTGGATGTGTTTAGATGTGATTTCGGTTGTGTTTGGTAGCCGAAATGTTAGATTTGTTGAGAGCAGCGAGTTTAGGTGTTGTGGCTGAAGATTTTAATGCATGATGAAGCATTGATCCTCTGCTTTGATGTGTTTAAACCAAGGGAGGCACATTCGGATCCTTTTGGTGTTGATCCGGAGACTTGATCGGCGTTTCAGCAAGCTTGCGAAACTGAATCGGTGAGTGAAGTTTGGTTTTCAGCTTTGAAACCAATGTTTGAAGGTTTTGGGAGCTTAGATTAAGTCTAAGCAACTTAACTAAGTTCAAGAGTAAGTTTTCGGAGAAACTCTCTCTTTGATGAACCATGAGGTGGTTGGATGCAATGTGTTTAATTTGCATGTTTAAATTCTGTTTTGAAAGCATGTTTTAGCAGGATTAATTCTGGTTTTGAAAGCCATGTGTTGAAGGATGCTCAAGGTAAGGGATCCTTGGTTTGACATTGATAAATGTGGTTTTGATGCATAGTGATGCATGATGGTTTAATGGCTTTGATTAATGATTTAAAACAGTGGATTGATGATGATAATTGATGTATATTGGCAAGTGATGTGTTGGTTTTAAAGTACTTGAATCGGATATAGTTAGCCGGCTATAGGATTGGGTGCACCGTGAATAAAGTCGCCTTGGATGTTGAGGGGTTGTAATGGTATTGTAAACTCCATCCAAGTACACTAACGAGATGTCTAAGATCACAATGGTGGTTAAAAGTCCATGTGTGAATCTTGTGTTGTGTGTCCCGTGTTCTCGTTAGTGATGTTATACCACTACCAATGAGTGATGTGGAGGGGTTGTGATTGTACCGTTAAACTCCATCACGGGTGTTGAGGGATTGTGATTGTACCAGTAAACTCCACCTTGAGTGTTTGGTAGTGTGTATGAAGCGTATGGGACAACGCTTGTAATTCGCGTATCCGATTGTGTTTTATGTTTAAAATGGTTATGGTATCACTTGGAAGCCAATATGACATGTTAATGTTTGTGAAGCATGAGATGCTTGTTGTTTAAGACATGTTGATGATTATAAAGCATGAGATGCTTGTGGTTAATGCATTGTTGCATGAAAATGATTTTTATGAATGAAAAGGCCTTATGAAAGGTGTTTAGTAAAAGTGCATTATTGTGTTGTTTCTTTAGATCATCCTCACTAAGCATTTGTGCTTACGCTCTCTTTCTTGAACCAATAATGCAGAGAATTGAATTGCTTTAAGGGCAGCAAGGAGGCTAAGAATCCAAGCGAAGGCAAAGCTCATGTATGGTGACTATTTTTGCAACATTATTAGCTTTTGGTAATTGGCAATGGGAACCTAGGTTGTGTTTGTTGGGAGATGTTTTGGACTCCCTGAGTTGGTATGATGCCTATGATGTTTTGGATTTGTAATTGGCCATTTTGGTGTTTGCTATAATGGTTTGATGCTTGGATGGTTTTCAATAGTAGGATGCAGGCCTATAGTATGTGGTTCTTCCTAATTGTTGCCATGAATGTGCTTTGATGATGCAAATATGTTCCTTGTATGCATGATGGGTTATTGGCATCATTAGGAGGTCATAGGGATGCATTTGAATGGTTAATTGTGTATTAAACCAGAAAAATCTGCACTTTCTGGGCAGTCTGTATCGGAACGGGTGCTACCGTTTCGAAACGGGGGCCTATAATGCCCTTCGTGTATCGAAATGGGTAGAGGGCATTTCGGAACGGATTTGCCACTGTCAAGCCCTGTTTCGAAACAGGTCTCGAAATGAACCCTCGTTTCGGAACGGTCAACCCCTGTTCCGAAACACTTGATCATTGGGCACTGATTTGAATGGTCTAAGGTTTGAAATCTTTACGGTTTAGTCCTGATTTTTGTATATGCAATTGCTTGAGCTTGAGATGTCCGTTTGAGGTGAAATTTGACAGAGAAGCATGTAATATGACTAATTTCATAATGGTAACTTAATAATCAGTTAAATCCTCCTATTTTACAGAATTTATATTTTGGTCCCTAAATGTTGTAAGTTTTGCAATTGAGTTCCTTATTGCTTTGCGATCGCCGTGCTTTTCATGTATGCTATCCTTGAGGATACGCTTAGGGTTAATATGCATCTAGACAAGTTTTAAAAGAAAAAAAAGGGTCGTTAATCAATGTTGACTTTCGGGTTGACTTTGGTTTTCCCCGTGTAATCTTCGTAGTTCAGGTTAACCGTCTAGGCCGGGCTAAGGGGGTTACATTTGGTGATATCAGAGCTGAGTTCTCGAGTAATTGGGAATGGTTATGTGAGTGATGTATGCATGATTGCATGATGTGCCTCTTTGAATGAAAGTGTGATGTGTGAATTGTAAAGTATGTTGCAATTATGGTGCTATGCTATGTTGAAGCATGTTAGAGGGACCCATTGCCATATCAAAGCTAATGAAATGAATTGGTTTTGAAAAATGAGCTTGAGTGCTTGGATTACTTACCTTGTTGGGCCTGATTATGTTTGTTGCATTTATGTTAGTGCATTGTTTAGTAAATGGGACCACGTAGAGAGACGAGGATTAATACGAGAGCTATGGCTCAGAACGAGAATGAAGAGAATGCTGATAATGTAGTGAATTTACCTCCTCATCCTGGTGGTGGACCACCTGGTGGTGGTGGTACTGGAGGTGATGGAGCTGGCGTTGATGCTGGTGCTGGGGTCGCTGGACAGGGGCAAGCAGCTCCTGATATGACAGTTTTGATACAAGCTATTGCTGGAGCCTTTCAGGCGGCGGTAGCTGGGGCTCATGGAGCTGGGCATCAGGGTGATGCTAATGTTAGACTACCTTTGGAACGTCTGCGCAGTCTATGAGGGACTGAGTTTAGGGGTTTGTCTGCTGAAGGTTCCGAGTCTTGGTTGGAAAGTACCAAGAGAATTCTGGGACAAATGAACTACAATGATGTGCAGAAACTGGGATGTGTGGTATCGCTGTTACATGATGATGCGTATACCTGGTGGACGACCGCTATCTCCGGAATGGAGGAGGCTGGTGTGACTTGGACGTTCTTTCTGAACGCGTTCAAGCGAAGGTATCTAGGTGTGAGATATCTGGATGAAAAGAAAAGGGAGTTCATGTCTCTTATGTAGGGGAGCATGACAGTAGCTGAGTACGAGATTCAGTTTGTTCGTCTCAGTCAGTACACACCTGAGCTTGTCCCTGATGAAAGGGAAAGGTGTGAACGTTTCCGATATGGTTTAGTGACCGATGTAAAGACATACATGCTGGCAGCTGAGTACACTGATTTTGATGTACTGGTGGGGAGAGCGAAGGATATTAAGCAGAACCTGGGTTTGTCTTCCAGGAGTGTTGGTTCTGGTTCGGGCAAGAGAGCTGCTGAGTATAGTTCCAGTGGAGGTCGGAACAAGAGAGGACGAGATCGGAGGTATCAGTCTTCTGCTAGACGCAGTGGTGGAGGGCATGGTGCGCCTGTTCAGGGAGACAGGGCGAGAGCTTATCAGAACACATGCTGGGCGTGTGGATCGCGTGGCCATTTGAGGCGTGATTGTCCTCGAGCTGCGAGGGAGGTACAGGCTCCTGTTGTTGTAGTTGGTAATTCGTGCTGGAATTGTGGGTCGGCAGACCACATGAGGAGGGAGTGTCCTTTGTTGGCCGGTGGTGGTCAGGGACATGCTCCTGGAGTTGTTGCACCACAGAGAGGTCGTGGGCGCGGCTGTGGTAACTTCCAGCGCAGAGAGGATGGTGGAAGGAATGTGGCACATGTGGTGGCTGTCTAACCTGAGGGTGGAGGCCAGGCTCGAGTGTATGCGCAGCGAGAGGGGAGGAATGACATGGATGTGATCGCATGTACCTTCACTTTGCAATCCTTGTCATTACTTTCCTTGATTGATTCTGGATCTACACACTCATGCATATTGCGTGAACATGCTCAATTGCTTGGTTTGCCTGTTGAGTCTTTGGATGTTGGTATGCGTGTAACTAGCTCTTTTGGTGAGACCATTGTGACACGGAAGTTGTATAGAAGGTGTCCCTTGGTTGTTCAAGATCATGTTTTTCATGTTGATCTTATGGAATTACCTTTCTATGGTTTTGATGTAATCCTTGGTATGGATTGGCTTGTTGAACATCGAGCGGTGGTGGATTTTTAGAACAAGCGAGTTTCGTTGAAGCTTGCGGATGATTATGAGGTAGTGGTGGTTGGTGAATATGTGAAGTTTCTTGCCAATGTGGTGTCTTCCTTGGAGGCGAGCCGGATGCTGAGGCAAGGTTGTGAAGCCTACCTAGCCTTTGTGATGAATCCTAGCTCGAAAGAGTTGCGAGTGCAAGATATCAGGACTGTGCGAGAGTTTCCTAGTGTGTTTCCGGAGGAGTTGCCTGGATTGCCTCCTAACTGTGAGGTGGAGTTTGGAATTGAGCTGTATGAGAATACAACTCCAGTTTCCATTACTCCTTATCAAATGGCTCCTAAGGAGTTGAAAGAGCTGAAGACGCAACTTCAGGAATTGCTTGATCGCGGTTTCATTCGGCCGAGTGTGTCACCTTGGGGTGCACCGGTCTTGTTTGTGAAGAAAAAGGATGGCACTATGAGAATGTGCATCGATTGCCGTTAGCTGAACAAGTTGACTATCAAGAATCGGTATCCATTGTCGAGGATTGATGATCTTTTTGATCAATTTCGGGGAGCGGTAGTGTTCTCTAAGATTGACTTAAGGTCGGGGTATTATCAGTTGAAGGTGAAGGACGTGGATATGCCAAAGACAGCCTTCAGAACGAGGTATGGGCATTATGAGTTCCTTGTGATGCCGTTTGGTTTGACAAATGCTCCTACTGCTTTCATGGACATGATGAATAGAGTGTTCCATGAATATTTGGACAAGTTTGTTGTGGTGTTCATTGATGATATCCTCGTGTACTCTCGTACTGAGGAGGAGCATGAAGGGCATTTGAGGATTGTGTTGTAGGCTTTGTTGGAGAACCAGCTTTATGCTAAGTTAATCAAGTGTGAGTTCTGGCTCAGGGAAGTGGTGTTTCTTGGTCATGTGGTTTCTGCGGAGGGGATTCACGTTGATCCTCAGAAGATAGAGGCAGTGATGAATTGGAAGCCTCCTAAGTCTGTTCATGAAGTCTGTAGTTTCCTTGGTTTGGCGGGATACTACCGGAGGTTCGTGGATGGATTTTCAAAGATTGTTGCACCTTTGACGAAGTTGTTGCAGAAGGATGTTAAGTTTGAATGGACGGAAGCGAGACAGCAGGCTTTTGAGAAACTGAAGGCAGCTTTGACGCAAGCTCCTATCTTGGTTCAGCCTGAATCAGGGAAAGAGTTTGTGGTGTATAGTGATGCGTCCTATGTGGGTTTGGGATGTGTGTTAATGCAAGAGGATAAGGTGGTGGCTTATGCATCACGCCAGTTGAAGGTGCATGAGCGCAATTATCCTACGCATGACATTGAGTTGGCTGCGGTGGTTTTTGCCCTGAAAATTTGGAGACATTACCTGTATGGTGAGAAGTGTACTGTGTACACGGATCACAAGAGTTTGAAGTATCTGATGTCTCAGAAGGAGTTGAATCTTAGGCAACGACGTTGGGTGGAGTTGCTTAAAGATTACGATCTGACGATCGAATATCATCCGGGGAAAGCTAATGTTGTAGCGGATGCCTTGAGTAGGAAGGTGGTAGTGGAGTTGAGGGCTATGTTTGCCAGTTTGAGCATTTTGCGTGATGGTGGACTTGTGGCTGAGTTGCAAGTGAAATCATCCTTGGTTCAGTTGATAAAGGATAAGCAGTTGTTGGATGATTCCTTGGTGCCACATGTTCAGGATATTGCTGAGGACAGGCCATCGGATTTCAGTTTTAATGATGATGGAGTTTTATGTTTTGGGAGTCGGATAGTAGTGCCCAATGATGCTGAGTTGAGGCGTGCTATTCTGACTGAAGCTCATAGTAGTCCTTTTGCTATACACCCTGGTAGTACTAAGATGTATCGTGACCTTCGTGATGAGTACTATTGGGTGGGCTTAAAGAAAGATGCTGCTGAGTATATAAGCAAGTGCATGGTTTGTCAGCGAGTTAAAGATGAGCATCAGTTTCCTTCTGGGTTGTTGCAACCATTGAAGATTCGTGAGTGGAAGTAGGAAAGGATCACCATGGACTTTGTGTCTGGGTTGCCTTTGTCGCCATCGAAGAAGAATTCGGTGTGGGTGATTATGGATCGCCTGACGAAGTGTGCGTATTTCTTGCCTGTACATACTACGTATACTTTGGACAAGCTTGCAGAGCTGTACATTGCTGAGATTGTGCGGCTGCATGGTGTGCCAAAGTCGATTGTGTCGGATAGAGATCCGAGGTCTACATCGCGGTTCTGGTAGTGTTTGCATCAAGCTTTGGGTACACGGTTGAATTTCAGTACTTCTTATCATCCACAGTCGGATGGACAGTCTGAGCGTGTTATCCAAGTGCTAGAGGATATGTTGAGGTGTTGTGTGATTGAGTTTCAGGGCTCTTGGGAGAAGCATTTGCCTTTGGTGGAGTTTGCTTATAACAATAGCTACCAGGCGAGTATTCAAATGGCACCTTATGAAGCTTTGTACGGGAGGAAGTGTAGGACTCCTCTTTGTTGGGCTGAAACAGGTCAGAAGTTGGTTTCATTGCCGACTTTGTTGAAAGGAACCACCGAGAAGGTGAAGCTCATTTGTGAGTGCTTGAAGGCAGCTTCTGATGGACAGAAGTCTTACGCTGATCTGAAGCGTAAGGAGATTGAGTATGCGGTAGGTGACCGTGTGTTTTTGAAAGTATCGCCTTGGAAAAAGGTGATGAGATTTGGTCGAAAGGGCAAGCTGAGCCCTAGGTACATTGGACCATAGGAGGTGATTGAACGTATGGGTCCTGTTGCGTACAAGTTGAGGTTACCACAAGAGTTGGAAAAGGTTCATGATGTGTTTCATGTCTCTATGCTTCGGAGGTATAGATCTGATCCTTCGCATGTTATGCCTGTGGAAGAAGTGGAGTTGAATCCGGACTTGACCTATGATGAGGAGCCGGTGAAAATTCTGGACTCGGACAGTAAAGTTCTTCGAGGCAAGACCATTGAGATGGTAAAGGTGTTGTGGAAGCATCGTGGTGCTGAGGAAGCCACGTGGGAAAGGAAGGATGACATGTTGAAACAGTTTCCATACCTCTTTCCTCCAGGTAAATTTCGAGGATGAAATTTCTTAAGGGGGGGAGAGTTGTAACACCGCAATTTTGGGCTTGGAAGTTTAGGGTCTGAACCGGACCGGTCTGATATTTGGTTCGAATATAAAAGGGTGATTTTAGGGAAAGCCTAGTTCGGGATGCATTAAAAATATGGAAAAATATCTAAAAATCCTTTTTTAATATATATAAGAGAGTGGTGGAATCAATTTTACAAAATAAGGCTTGGAAATATGACATTTCGAATTAGTGACTAAAATTTAATTTTTGAAAAGTTCGTGACTGTTTTGAAAGGATTGAAACTTTGAATCTTTAAGGAGCTAATTTACCCAAGGAAGGATTTCTCCAGATTTTTCTTGATTTTAATGACTCATTTAATGTTTAATTAATAAAAAGAAAAGAGGGAAAAACCATATTTTAGTTTCATAACTAACTTTTGCTAAAATTTTCCCATTTCATTTTCTCTCAAAATTCCCTCAGCCAAACACATTTCCACAAGAGCTTTTCTTTTGATTTTCACACCAAATGTTGAGATTTCAATCCTCAAATGATTCCTAATCATTTCTACATCAAATCCTCATCATTTGCATATTGAATTTTCAAGGATTTTGGCTCTAAACAAGGAGAAATCCACATTTAGAGGTATGAACGTTCTTTTCCTCTAAATACTCAGTTCTTTACTGAAATTCCCAAGTTCTCAATCCTTAAGTTAAGTTTTATGAAAGGTTTTGATGTTGTGATCTTGATTTTGGCTTAAAACTCAAGATTTGGATTAAATTTTGAAGAAATTCGTAATGAATGTTTGGGCTCTGTTTTGAGATGTCTTTTTAAAGTATTTTGGATGTTTAATGATGTGTAATTGAGATCTAATCAATGCAATCCCGAATAGGTTGATTTTCCTAAGTTTTTACATGTGAAAATGGTGGTTTTTGGGGTGATCTTGGTGTTCTGTTGTTGCTGGAGGTATAAGGACGAGTTTAGATCCTTTTTGGATGTTAATTGATGTTTAAGAATGTTTAGAAGTGATGGATCATGGCTGGGTAATGTTGTGGATGTGTTTAGATGTGATTTCGGTGGTGTTTGGTAGCCGAAATGTTAGATTTGTTGAGACCAGCGAGTTTAGGTGTTGTGGCTGAAGATTTTAATGCATGATGATGTATTGATCCTCTACTTTGATGTGTTTAAATCAGGGGAGGCACATTCGGATCCTTGTGGTGTTGATCCGGAGGCTTGATCGGCGTTTCGGCAAGCTTGTGAAACGGAATCGGTGAGTGAAGTTTGGTTTTCAGCTTTGAAACCAATGTTTGAAGGTTTTGGGAGCTTAGTTTAAGTCTAAGCAACTTAACTAAGTTCAAGAGTAAGTTTTCGGAGAAACTCTCTCTTTGATGAACCATGATGTGGTTGGATGCAATGTGTTTAATTTGCATGTTTAAATTCTGTTTTGAAAGAATGTTTTAGCATGATTAATGCTGGTTTTGAAAGCCATGTGTTGAAGGATTCTCAAGGTAAGGGATCCTTGGTTTGACATTGATAAATGTGGTTTTGATGCATAGTGATGCATGATGGTTTAATGGCTTTGATTAATGCTTTAAAACAGTGGATTGATGTTGATAATTGATGTATATTGGCAAGTGATGTGTTGGTTTTAAAGTAGTTGAATCGGATATAGTTAGCCGGCTATAGGATTGGGTGCACCGTGAATAAAGTCGCCTTGGATGTTGAGGGGTTGTAATGGTACCGTAAACTCCATCCAAGTACACTAACGAGATGTCTATGATCACAATGGTGGTTAAAAGTCCATGTGTGAATCTTGTGTTGTGTGTCCCGTGTTCTCGTTAGTGATGTTATACCACTACCAATGAGTGATGTGGAGGGGTTGTGATTGTACCATTAAACTCCATCACGGGTGTTGAGGGGTTGTGATTGTACCGGTAAACTCCACCTTGTGTGTTTGGTAGTGTGTATGAAGCGTATGGGACAACGCTTGTAATTCGCGTATCAGATTGTGTTTTATGTTGAAAATGGTTATGGTATCACTTGGAAGCCAATATGACATGTTAATGTTTGTGAAGCATGAGATGCTCGTTGTTTAAGACATGTTGATGATTATAAAGCATGAGATGTTTGTGCTTACGAAAGGTGTTTAGTAAAAATGCATTATTGTGTTGTTTCTTTAGAGCATCCTCACTAAGCATTTGTGCTTACGCTTTCTTTCTTGAACCAATAATGCAGAGAATTGAAGTGCTTTAAGGGCAGCAAGGACGCTAAGAATCCAAGGGAAGGCAAAGCTCATGTATGGTGACTATTTTTGCAACATTATTAGCTTTTGGTAATTGGCAATGGGAACCTAGGTTGTGTTTGTTGGGAGATGTTTTGGACTCCCTGAGTTGGTATGATGCCTATGATGTTTTGGATTTGTAATTGGCCATTTTGGTGTTTGCTATAATGGTTTGATGCTTGGATGGTTTTCAATAGTAGGATGCATGCCTATAGGATGTGGTTCTTCCTAATTGTTGCCATGAATGTGTTTTGATGATGCAAATATGTTCCTTGTATGCATGATGGGTTGTTGGCATGATTAGGAGGTCATAGGGATGCATTTGAGTGGTTAATTGTGTATTAAACCAGAAAAATCTGCACTTTCTTGGCAGTCCGTATCGGAACGGGTGCTACCGTTTCGAAACGGGGGCCTGTAATGGCCTTCATGTATCGAAACGAGTAGAGGGCGTTTCGGAATGGATTTGCCACTGTCAAGCCCTGTTTCGAAACAGGTCTCGAAACGAACCCGCGTTTCGGAACGGTCAACCCCTGTTCCGAAACACTTGACCGTTGGGCACTGGTTTGAATGGTCTAAGGTTTGAAATCTTTACGGTTTAGTCCGGATTTTTTTATATGCAATTGCTTGAGCTTGAGATGTCCGTTTGAGGTGAAATTTGACAGAGAAGCATGCAATATGACTAATTTCATAATGGTAACTTAATAATCAGTTAAATCCTCCTATTTTACAGAATTTACATTTTGGTCCCTCAATGTTGTAAGTTGTGCAATTGAGTTCCTTATTGCTTTGCGATCGCCGTGCTTTTCATGTATGCTTTCCTTGAGGCTACGCTTAGGGTTAATATGCATCTAGACAAGTTTTAAAAGAAAAAAAGGGTCGTTAATCAAGGTTGACTTTCGGGTTGACTTTGGTTTTCCCCGTGTAATCTTCGTAGTTCGGGTTAACTGTCTAGGCCGGGCTAAGGGGGTTACACCTCCCACATATCACGGATCTGGAAGGAGCTTGGAGTGGATGTTGCCGGGCCAGATCCTGAGGCAGAGCTTCTACGGGCGTTCCTAGTACTCATGTTGCAAAGACTGTGGAAAGAAAATGAAAGCAAGTAAAAATTCTAGAGGAGATGAGTAGAAAGAGTAGAAGTGAGTGAAAAATGAATAGTAAAATGGGGTTTATATAGAGGAGGAGTTTGCTGCTCGTTGGAGCTGTAACGGCAGGTGCGAATAACGGGGCCAGTTGTTACACGGTTTCTGACGCGTCTGCCACGCGTTTCCGTGTCTGCTGCGCGTCTGTTATGCGTTTGCGTGTCTGCCGCGACAGCGTGTTGACAGGCTGGATTTTCCGTGTCTGTCGCAGCAGCTGTAACGGCAGGCTCCTAACTTGGGCTTTTTGGGCCGATGGAAAAAATGGTGGGTTGAGTTCACTTATCCTCTTCTCTTTGTCTCCTTTATTTCCTGAAAATAATAAAAAATAAAATAACTCTAATTACCTAATATATATAAATAATAATAAAAATAAAATTAAAAATAAAATTTGGTTAAATTAGGGATGCCAGGAGGGGCATCTCCTAAAGTAACCACTTCCTGCATTCTTGGGGCTTCAGTCCCCTGATAGTGCTTCAGTCTTTGTGCATTGACTTTAAATTGGTGCCCGTCTTTTAGAGATCTGATTGTTATGGCACCATGGGGAAAAACCTGCACCACTTGGAATGGGCCGGACCATCTAGATTTTAGCTTCCCTGGGAAGAGTTTTAATCTAGAGTTGAACAGCAACACAAGCTGTCCCGGGCAGAACTGTCGTGGCAGCAACTTCTTATCATGCCACTTCTTTGTTTTGTCTTTGTAAATCCTTGCGTTGTCATAGGCCATTGCTAGAATTTCTTCTATCTCGTTAAAGTCAACCAGCCTTTTTTGTCCTGCTTTTTCCAAGTCCATATTTACTGCCTTGATGGCCCAGTATGCTCAGTGCTCAATCTCAACAGGTAGATGGCGTGTTTTCCCTTAAATCAGCCGGTAGGGTGACATTTCTAATGGAGTTTTGAACGCTGTTCAGTAGGCCCATAATGCATCATTGAGGTATAGAGACCAGTCCTTCCGAGTTGGTTTAACCATATTTTCAATGATGTTCTTTACCTCTCTATTTGATATTTCAGCCTGTCCATTGGTCTAAGGGTGGTGTGCTGTTGCGATCCGATGTTTGACACCATACTTTTTCAAGGCAACAGCTATTACCCTATTGTCAAAATGTCTCCCTTCATCACTGATGATCACTTTGGGGATGCCGAATCTGGAAAAAATGTTTTTATGCAAAAACCTCTGAACCGTCTTGGCATCGTTTTTCTAAGTAGCGATTGCTTCAACCCATTTGGACACATAATCTACTGCCAGGAGGATGTATAAGTTCCCACATGAAGTTGGGAATGGTCCAATAAAATCTATCCCCCCAACATCGAAGATCTCGACTTCAAGAATGTTTTGCAGTGGCATCTCATGTCTCCTTGAGATGTTTCCAGTCCGTTGAAACTTGTCACAATTTTTGTAGAATGTTTGGGCATCCTTGAATAGTGACGGCCATTAAAATCCAGACTGCAAAACTTTGGCAGTAGTTTTGTTACCACCTAAGTGTCCTCCATACTGTGACGCATGACAGTGATGTAGTATAGCTTCCTGTTCATCCTATGGTACACATCTCCTAATAACTTGATATGCACAATATTTGAAAAGAAGAGGTTCATCCCAATAATAATGCTTTACATCATTTTGGAACCTCTTCCTAGCTTGATAATTAAGGTCAGGAGGAGTTATTCCGCTAACTAAATAATTAACGAAATCAGCATACCAAGGGAGTTCAGAAAACTTACCTGCCGCCATAGCTGTCGCGGCAGTGCTTGTGGCATCGAACAACTGCTCGTCAGGGAAGGTCTCCAGTATGTGTGTCTCGTCTGCTGGAAGACTCTTTCTCTTCTCTAGCCTTGACAAGTGATCTACAACTTGATTCTCTGACACCTTTTTGTCCTTGATTTCAAGGTCGAACTCTTGCAGTAGCAGAATCCAACGTATTAGTCTAGGCTTTGCATTTTTTTGGTGAACAGATACTTTAATGCAGAATGGTCTCTGTGGACTATGACCTTCGTTCCAAGTATATATGAACGGAACTTGTCAATAGATAATACCATAGCTAATAGTTTCTTCTCTGTTGTGGTGTAGTTTACTTGGGCGTCGTTCAGTGTTTTGCTGGCGTAGTATATGACATGAAAGAGCTTGTCTTTCCTCTGCCCAAGTGCTGCCCCGACAGCATAGTCACTAGCATCACACATAATTTCGAATGGCAGTTTCCAATTTGGTGGCTGTACTATTGGGGCTGTTACTAGCTTTTCTTTCAGAACCTTGAATGCCTCAGTACATTCAGTGTTGAAGTCGAAGGGACGGTTCTGCTCCAGAAGATGGCATAAGGGTTTGGTGATCTTCGAAAAGTTTGCGATGAACCTCCGATAAAAACCAACATGCCCTAAGAAACTCCTGATTCCCTTGACTTTTGTGGGGGGCGGCAGCTTTTCGATTACCTCGATCTTAGCCTTGTCAACTTCTATGCCGCGACAACTCACTTTATGGCCTAGGACTATCCCTTCATCCACCATGAACTGACACTTTTCCCAGTTTAATACCAAGTTTGCTTTCTCACATCTTTCAAGAACTTTCTGTAGGTTGCCAAGGCAACTTTCAAAATTGTCTCCAAGGACCGATAAATCATCCATGAATATCTCTAGGAAATCCTCCACCATATCGGAGAATATTGCCATCATGCACCTTTGGAAAGTCGCTGGTGCATTACAAAGTCCAAATGGCATCCTCCGAAAAGCATAAGTACCGTATGGGCAAGTGAATGTCGTCTTCTCTTGGTCTTCCGGTTCAATGGCTATTTGATTACAACCTGAGTATCCATCAAGAAAACAATAGTAAGGCTTTCCCGCTAATCTATCAAGCATTTGTGTAACGCCCCGGTTTTGGGCTTAGAAGTTTTGGGCGTTGACCGGTTTGGTCAAAGTGCTGTTCGAATCTAAAAGGGTGAATTTAGGAAAGCCTAGTTCGGGTTGCATTAAAATTATGGAAAAATGTTCTAAAATCATCTTTTAATTTATATAAGTGAACTTTGAAATCAATTTTGGAAAATGAGTTTTGGAAGGGTGACCTTTTGGCTAGTGACCAAAATGTAATTTTTGAAAGTTTTGTGACTGTTTTAGAAAGGGTTGAAACTTTGAATCTTTAAGGAGCTATTATTCCAAAAGTAGTTTCTCCAGATTTTTCTAAGATATTTTAAGCTATATTCTGATTTTAAAACATATCAAAAGAGGAGGGAAAGCCATTTTGGCCATTTTGATAACTAACTTCCTATTTTCTTTTCTCTCATTTTCTCTCAACCCAAACACTTTCTTTCCAGAGAATTGTTTCTGATTTTCTCACCTAAATCTCTCCTTTCAACTCTCTTTTGATTCCTAATCATCATATCTACAAAACCTCATCATTTGCTACTTGATTCATCAAGGTTTTTGATTCCAAAAAGAGGAGAAACTCAAGTTTGGAGGTAAGAACGTCCTTCTCCTCTAAACTATCAGTTCTTTACTGAAATTCCTAAGTTTTCAATCCTTAATTGATGTTTTATTAAAGGCTTTTAAGTTGTGAAATGGATCTTGGCTTATAATGCAAGATTTGGTGATTTTTGATGATTTTCGTTTGATCTGTTAAATCTATGATTGGAGATGTGTTTTTGATGTTATTTGAACTCTAAATTGATAAGGAATTGAGTTTTGATTGATGCAATCCCGGATAGGTTGGGTTTCCTAAGTTTAGCTTGTGATTCTTGATTGTTTTTGAGGTGATCTTGTGGATCTGGTGTTGCTGGAGGTATAAGGATGTTATTAGGTTCTTTTTAGATATTAAAAGATGTTAAAGGATGTTAGGTTTTGATGGTTAATGGCTGGGCTTTGTTGAGAAGTGGTTTGGATGCATTTTCGGTTGTGTTTGGTGGCCGAAAATGGAGTGGGGATGAGAGCAGCGAGTTTAGGTGCTTTCATTGAGGATATTAATGCATGATGATGCATTAATCTACTGTTTTGATGTGTTAAAACAGGGGAGTCATCTTTGGATCCAAGTGGTGGTGATCCGGAGGCTTGATTGGTGCTTCGACAAGAGGCGAAGTGGAATCGGTGAGTGAAATTGGGTTTTCGGCTTTGAAACCAATGTCTTGGGAGCTTAGTTTAAGTCTAAACAACTTTGCTAAGCTCAAGTGTAAGTTTTCGGAAATACTCTCTAGTGGTGGCCATGGTTTGGTTGTTGTGCAATGTGGTTTATTGCATGTTTTAAATTCTGTTTTGAAAGCATGATTTAGCATGGTTATTGCTGATTTTGTAAGCCATATGTTGAAGGAAGCTCAAGGTAAGAGTTCCTTGTTTTTGAACATTGATTAAATGTAGTTTGATGCTTTGAAATGCATGATGAATATGGCTTGGTTTAATGCTTTAAAACAGTGGATTTAATGATGAAATGATGTATATTGGCAAGTGATGTTTTGAAAAAGGTTAAGGTCACCAAGGTGGTTAAAAGTCCTTGAGTGAGCCATGTTACTTAAGAACATCAAGGTGGTAAAAAGTCCTTGGATGATTCTTGCTAAGGTCACTAAGGTGGTTAAAAGTCCTTGAGTGAGCCTTGTTACTTAAGAACATCAAGGTGGTTAAAAGTCCTTGGATGGTTCTTGTTAAGGACACAAAGGTGGTTAAAAGTCCTTGTGTGGTCCTTGCCATGGTGTTTAAAAGTCCATGGGCCAAGGTGTTTAAAAGTCCTTGGGGCCAAGGTGTTTAAAAGTCCTTGGGAAGAACACAAAGGTGGTTAAAAGTCCTTGTGTGGTTCTTGGAAATTATAAGATCACAATGGTGTTTAAAAGTCCATGTGTGAGTCTTATGTTGATCTTGTTTTTTTAAAAGATGAAATGTATCACTTGTGGCCAATATGACATGTAATGATATGAAGCATGAGATGCTTGTTTAAAGTTTGCTTGTGAGCATGTTAAAGTGTATCTTGAAGCATGATTTATGAATGAGTTTTATAAATGCATTATTGTGTGGTTTTAAGGAGCTTTCCTCACTAAGCTTTTGCTTACGCTCTCTTTCGTTTTCTTAAACCAATAATGCAGAACATTAAGGTGATTTGAGGGCAGCAAGGAAGGCAAGCAACCAAGGGAAAACTAAGCTCAAGTATGGAAAGGTTTTATCGAACACATTTAGCTTTTGGTGTATGGCAATAGGGGACCTTTGTGAATGTTGTTTGGAGATGTTTTGAACTCCTTGAGTATGTTTAATGTCGCTGATAATGCTGGTTTTGTAATTGGCCTTTACATGTATGGATTGGAGGTTTTATGCTTGAATAGTTGCTTGTGTAGGAAGCATGCCATTAGATTTGGGGCTTTTCATATGTGATGCTAATATGTTGATTGGTTGATGCAAACATGTCTCTTGTATGATGAATTGCATGCTGGTAAAGTTTGGTGGCATTTGGAGCATGATTGGTTGGTCAATTGCATGTTAAAGTAGGTAAAATTCTGCATTTTGTGCAGGCCGTTTCGGAACAGTGCCTGCCGTTTCGGAACGGGTGCCTCGAAGCAGCCCAGGCGTTCGAAACGGGCAACACCGTTCCGGAACGGATATGCTACTGCCCGACCCCGTTCCGGTACGCGTTGCGGAACGGCCCCGAGTTTCGAAACGGGCTGTCCCCCGTTTCGGAACGGCTGACCGTTGGGGGCTGAAAGTGGCAGTTATATGTTTCGGATTGTTTACATTTTGGTCCTGAATCTTGTATGTGCAATTGTATGAGTTTGGAATGTCCTTTTGAGTTGAAATTTGGCTGAGATGCATGAGACACGATTAATTTCAAGATGGTAACTTTAATTTGGGCTAAGTCCTCATATTTATCAGAATTTACAATTTGGTCCCTAAAGTTGTAAATTGTTCAATTGGGTCCTTGTTTGATCTCTGATGTTTATGATCTTTTAGTATGTTGTTTGTATGATCATTTTTAGGGTTAATGTACATCTAGATAAGTTTTTTTTAAAAAAAAGGGTCGATAATCAAGGTTGACTTTCGGGTTGACTTTGGTTTTCCCCGTGTGACTTTCTTAATTCGGGTCAACCGTCTAGGCCGGGTTAAGGGGTTACATTTGGTGGTATCAGAGCTGAGTTCTCGAGTAATTGGTGAATGTTTGATGTATGTCTGCTATATATGCTTGTTGAGTGAAAGCATGTTGAGTAGTATGTGAGTTTGATGCAATTGAGTTGTATGTTGTGATGAAGCATGTTGTGGGTACCCATTGCTATATCAAAGCTAAGAAATGGTGTTGCTTTTAAATGAAATTGAGCTTGAGTACTTGGATTGTTTACCTTGCTGGGCCTGACTTTGTTTATTTGCATTGTGATTGCATGGTTAAAGTATGGCACCACGTAGAGAGTTGAGAAGTAATGTGCGAGCTACGGCTCCGAATGAGAATGAAAATGAAGAGAATGCGGGTAGTGCGGTGTTACCTCCTCCTCCACCTGGTGGTGGTGGTGCTGGGGCTGAGGAAGCTGGGGCTGCAGCTGGTGCTGGAGCTGCTGGACCTGAGGTTGGTCAGGGGCAAGCTATGCCTGACATGACGATGTTGGTACAAGCTATTGCGGGTGCTTTCCGAGCAGCAGTAGCCGGAGCTCAAGGAGCTGGGCATCAGGGAGATGCTGGTGTTAGACTACCTTTGGAGCGCTTACGCAGTCTTGGTGGGACTGAGTTTAGGGGTATGTCTGCGGAAGGTTCTGAAGCTTGGTTAGAGAGTACCAAGAGGATTTTGGGCCAGATGAGTTGCACTGATGTGCAGAAGCTGGGGTGTGTTGTATCCTTGCTGCAGGATGATGCGTATACGTGGTGGACGACCACTATAGCTGGGATGGCTGAAGCTGACATAACTTGGACATTCTTTCTGAATGTGTTCAAGAGGAGGTATCTTGGTGTGAGGTACCTGGATGAAAAGAAGCGAGAGTTCATGTCTCTTACCCAGGGGAGCATGAATGTGGCTGAGTATGAAGTACAGTTTGTGCGACTCAGTCAGTATGCACCTGAGCTGGTACCTGATGAGCGGGCAAGGTGCGAAAGATTTCGTTATGGTTTAGTGACGGATGTGAAGATGTATGTGTTGGCCACCGAATATGATGATTTTGATGTGTTGGTGGGTCGAGCCAAGGACATTGAGATGAACTTGGGTTTATCTGCGAAAGGTGCTGGAGCAAGTTCGGGTAAGAGAGCTGCTGAGTATAGTTCCGGAGGTGGACGGAACAAGAGGGGACGTGACCTGAAGTATCAGTCCTCAGCTAAGAGGGGTGGTGGTGCACCTGCTCGGGGAGGCAATGCTAGAGCTGATCCGAGTGCTTGTTGGATTTGTGGTTCACGGGGTCACATGAAGCGTGACTGTCCTCGTGCTGTGAGGGAGGTGCAAGCTCCTGTTGCGACAGCTGGTAATGGTTGCTGGAATTGTGGATCTACAGACCATTTGAGGCGAGATTGTCCTAGGTTGGCTGGTGATCAAGTGCGCGCTCCTGTTGTTGCTGCACCGCAGAGAGGTCGTGGGCGCGGCCGTGGTAATTTCCAGAGGAGAGAGGAAGGTGGTCGTGGAGTGGCCCATGTTGTGGCTATTCAGCCTGAAGGTGGAGGCCAAGCGAGGGTGTATGCTCAGCGTGAGGGAAGGAATGATGCGGATGTGATTGCAGGTACCTTTACTTTGCAATCCTTGTCATTGCTTTCTTTGATAGATTCTGGATCTACGCATTCATACATTTTGCGTGAGCATGCTGAATTGCTTGGTTTGCCTGTTGAGTCTTTGGATGTTGGTGTTCATGTCACTAGTTCTTTTGGTGAGACTGTTGTAACTCGAAAGCTTTATAGAAGGTGTCCCTTGGTTGTTCAAGAACATGTTTTTCATGTTGATCTTATGGAGTTGCCCTTTTATGGTTTTGATGTAATCCTTGGTATGGATTGGCTTGCTGAGCATCGTGCTGTTGTGGATTGTGAAAACAAGCAAGTTTCGCTTAAGCTTGCGGATGATTATGAAGTTGTTGTGGTTGGTGAGAATGTGCATTGATTACCGTCAGCTGAACAAGTTGACTATCAAGAATCGGTATCCTTTGCCGAGAATTGATGATCTCTTTGATCAATTTCAGGGAGCTGCTGTGTTCTCTAAGATTGACTTGAGGTCAGGGTATTATCAGTTGAAGGTGAAGGATGTGGATGTGCCTAAGACAGCTTTCAGGACAAGGTATGGGCATTATGAGTTCCTTGTGATGCCGTTTGGTTTGACAAATGCTCCTGCTGCTTTCATGGACATGATGAATCGTGTGTTTCATGAATACCTGGACAAGTTTGTTGTGGTGTTCATCGATGATATCCTCGTGTACTCGCGTACTGAGGAGGAGCAGGAAGAGCATTTGAGGATTGTGCTGCAGGCTTTGTTGGAGAATCAGCTCTATGCTAAGCTGAGCAAGTGTGAGTTCTGGCTTAAGGAGGTGGTGTTTCTTGGGCATGTGGTTTCTGCTGAGGGGATTCGTGTCGATCCTCAGAAGATTGAGGTTGTGATGAACTTGAAGGTTCCTAAGTCTGTTCATGAGGTCCGTAGTTTCCTTGGTTTGGCGGGATACTACCGAAGGTTTGTGGATGGTTTTTCCAAGATTGCTGCTCCTTTGACGAAGCTGTTGCAAAAGGATGTTAAGTATGAGTGGACGGAAGCGAGACAGCAGGCTTTTGAGAAGCTTAAGGCGGCTTTGACGCAAGCTCCTATCTTGATTCAGCCTGAATCAGGGAAAGAGTTTGTGGTTTACAGTGATGCATCCTATGTTGGTTTGGGGTGTGTGCTGATGCAGGAGGGTAAGGTGGTGGCTTATGCATCGCGGCAGTTGAAAGTGCATGAGCGCAATTACCCTACGCATGATATTGAGCTGGCTGCAGTGGTTTTTGCTCTGAAGATCTGGAGACATTATCTGTATGGTGAGAAGTGTACTATGTACATAGATCACAAGAGTTTGAGGTATCTGATGTCTGAGAAGGAGTTGAATCTTAGGCAGCGGCGTTGGTTGGAGTTGCTCAAGGATTATGATCTGACGATTGAGTATCATCCTGGAAAAGCTAATGTTGTTGCGGATGCCTTGAGTAGGAAAGTAGCTGTTGAGCTGAGGGCTATGTTTGCTAGCTTGAGCATATCGCAAGATGGTGGTCTTGTTGCTGAGTTGCAAGTGAAACCATCTTTGGTTCAGTTGATCAAGGATAAGCAGTTGCTGGATGATTCCTTGGTGTCTCATGTTTAGGATATCGCGGAGGGTAGACCTTCGGATTTCTGCTTTAATGATGATGGTGTGTTGTGTTTTGGGAGTCGGATAGTAGTGCCTGCTGATGCTGAGTTGAGGCGTGCTATTCTGACTGAAGGTCATAGTAGTCCTTTTGCTATGCACCCTGGTAGTACCAAGATGTATCGTGATCTTCGTTATGAGTACTATTGGGTGGGTTTGAAGAAGGATGTTGCGGAGTTTGTGAGCAAGTGTTTGGTGTGTCAGCGAGTTAAGGCTGAGCATCAGGTTCCTTCAGGGTTGTTGCAACCGTTGAAAATCCCTGAATGGAAGTGGGAAAGGGTTACCATGGATTTTGTATCTGGTTTACCTTTGTCTCCCTCGAAGAAGAATTCTGTTTGGGTGATTGTGGATCACCTAACGAAGTGTGCGCATTTCTTGCATGTGCATACCACGTTTTCTTTGGATAAGTTGGCAGAGCTGTACATTGCTGAGATTGTGCGGCTGCATGGTGTGCCTAAGTCGATTATGTCGGATAGGGATCCGAGGTTCACATCGCGTTTCTGGCAGTGTTTGCATCAAGCTCTGGGTACAAGGTTGCATTTCAGTACATCCTATCATCCTCAGTCGGATGGTCAGTCTGAGCGTGTTATCCAGATTTTGGAGGATATGTTGAGGTGCTACGTGATTGAGTTTCAGGGTTCTTGGGAGAAGCATCTGCCTTTGGTTGAGTTTGCTTATAACAACAGTTATCCGGCAAGTATACAGATGGCACCTTATGAGGCTTTGTACGGGAGGAAGTGTAGGACTCCTCTTTGTTGGGCTGAAACTGGTCAAAAGTTGGTTTCGATGCCGGCTTTGTTGAAAGGGACCACAGAGAAGGTAAAGCTCATTTGTGAGCGGTTGAAGGCTGCCTCAGATCGGCAAAAGTCTTACGCGGATTTGAAGCGTAAGGAGTTTGAGTATGCGGTGGGTGACCGTGTGTTCTTGAAGGTTTCGCCTTGGAAGAAGGTGATGAGGTTTGGCCGGAAGGGTAAGTTGAGCCCTAGGTACATTGGACCATACGAGGTGGTTGAGCGTGTGGGTCCTGTTGCGTACAAGCTGAGGTTACCTCAGGAGTTGGAGAAGATTCATGATGTGTTTCATGTTTCTATGCTCCGGAAGTATAGATCTGATCCTTCGCACGTGATGCCTGTGGAGGAAGTGGAATTGAATCCGGATTTGACCTATGATGAGGAACCGGTGAAGGTTTTGGATTCGGATAGCAAGGTTCTTCGTGGCAAGACCATTGAGTTGGTGAAGGTGCTGTGGAAGTATCGAGGTGTTGAGGAAGCCACGTGGGAGCAGAAGGAAGACATGCTGAAGCAGTTTCCTTATCTCTTTCCTTCAGGTAAATTTCGGGGACGAAATTTCTTAAGGGGGAGAGTTGTAACGCCCCGGTTTTGGGCTTAGAAGTTTTGGGCGTTGACCGGTTTGGTCAAAGTGTTGTTCGAATCTAAAAGGGTGAATTTAGGAAAGCCTAGTTCGGGTTGCATTAAAATTATGGAAAAATGTTCTAAAATCATCTTTTAATATATATAAGTGAACTGTGAAATCAATTTTGGAAAATGAGTTTTGGAAGGGTGACATTTTGGCTAGTGACCAAAATGTAATTTTTGAAAGTTTTGTGACTGTTTTAGAAAGGGTTGAAACTTTGAATCTTTAAGGAGCTATTATTCCAAAAGTAGTTTCTCCAGATTTTTCTAAGATATTTTAAGCTATATTCTGATTTTAAAACATATCAAAAGAGGAGGGAAAGCCATTTTGGCCATTTTGATAACTAACTTCCTATTTTCTTTTCTCTCATTTTCTCTCAACCCAAACACTTTCTTTCCAGAGAATTGTTTCTGATTTTCTCACCTAAATCTCTCCTTTCAACTCTCTTTTGATTCCTAATCATCATATCTACAAAACCTCATCATTTGCTACTTGATTCATCAAGGTTTTTGATTCCAAAAAGAGGAGAAACTCAAGTTTGGAGGTAAGAACGTCCTTCTCCTCTAAACTATCAGTTCTTTACTGAAATTCCTAAGTTTTCAATCCTTAATTGATGTTTTATTAAAGGCTTTTAAGTTGTGAAATTGATCTTGGCTTGTAATGCAAGATTTGGTGATTTTTGATGATTTTCGTTTGATCTGTTAAATCTGTGATTGGAGATGTGTTTTTGATGTTATTTGAACTCTAAATTGATAAGGAATTGAGTTTTGATTGATGCAATCCCGGATAGGTTGGGTTTCCTAAGTTTAGCTTGTGATTCTTGACTGTTTTTTAGGTGATCTTGTGGATCTGGTGTTGCTGGAGGTATAAGGATGTTATTAGGTTCTTTTTAGATGTTAGGTTTTGTTGAGAAGTGGTTAATGGCTGGGCTTTGTTGAGAAGTGGTTTGGATGCATTTTCAGTTGTGTTTGGTGGCCGAAAATGGAGTGGGGATGAGAGCAGCGAGTTTAGGTGCTTTCATTGAGGATATTAATGCATGATGATGCATTAATCTACTGTTTTGATGTGTTAAAACAGGGGAGTCATCTTTGGATCCAAGTGGTGGTGATCCGGAGGCTTGATTGGTGCTTCGACAAGAGGCGAAGTGGAATCGGTGAGTGAAATTGGGTTTTCGGCTTTGAAACCAATGTCTTGGGAGCTTAGTTTAAGTCTAAACAACTTTGCTAAGCTCAAGTGTAAGTTTTCGGAAATACTCTCTAGTGGTGGCCATGGTTTGGTTGTTGTGCAATGTGGTTTATTGCATGTTTTAAATTCTGTTTTGAAAGCATGATTTAGCATGGTTATTGCTGATTTTGTAAGCCATATGTTGAAGGAAGCTCAAGGTAAGAGTTCCTTGTTTTTGAACATTGATTAAATGTAGTTTGATGCTTTGAAATGCATGATGAATATGGCTTGGTTTAATGCTTTAAAACAGTGGATTTAATGATGAAATGATGTATATTGGCAAGTGATGTTTTGAAAAAGGTTAAGGTCACCAAGGTGGTTAAAAGTCCTTGAGTGAGCCATGTTACTTAAGAACATCAAGGTGGTTAAAAGTCCTTGGATGATTCTTGCTAAGGTCACTAAGGTGGTTAAAAGTCCTTGAGTGAGCCTTGTTACTTAAGAACATCAAGGTGGTTAAAAGTCCTTGGATGGTTCTTGTTAAGGACACAAAGGTGGTTAAAAGTCCTTGTGTGGTCCTTGCCATGGTGTTTAAAAGTCCATGGGCCAAGGTGTTTAAAAGTCCTTGGGGCCAAGGTGTTTAAAAGTCCTTGGGAAGAACACAAAGGTGGTTAAAAGTCCTTGTGTGGTTCTTGGAAATTATAAGATCACAATGGTGTTTAAAAGTCCATGTGTGAGTCTTATGTTGATCTTGTTTTTTTTTAAAAGATGAAATGTATCACTTGTGGCCAATATGACATGTAATGATATGAAGCATGAGATGCTTGTTTAAAGTTTGCTTGTGAGCATGTTAAAGTGTATCTTGAAGCATGATTTATGAATGAGTTTTATAAATGCATTATTGTGTGGTTTTAAGGATCTTTCCTCACTAAGCTTTTGCTTACGCTCTCTTTCGTTTTCTTAAACCAATAATGCAGAACATTAAGGTGATTTGAGGGCAGCAAGGAAGGCAAGCAACCAAGGGAAAACTAAGCTCAAGTATGGAAAGGTTTTATCGAACACATTTAGCTTTTGGTGTATGGCAATGGGGGACCTTTGTGAATGTTGTTTGGAGATGTTTTGAACTCCTTGAGTATGTTTAATGTCGCTGATAATGCTGGTTTTGTAATTGGCCTTTACATGTATGGATTGGAGGTTTTATGCTTGAATAGTTGCTTGTGTAGGAAGCATGCCATTAGATTTGGGGCTTTTCATATGTGATGCTAATATGTTGATTGGTTGATGCAAACATGTCTCTTGTATGATGAATTGCATGCTGGTAAAGTTTGGTGGCATTTGGAGCATGATTGGTTGGTCAATTGCATGTTAAAGTAGGTAAAATTCTGCATTTTGTGCAGGCCGTTTCGGAACAGTGCCTGCCGTTTCGGAACGGGTGCCTCGAAGCAGCCCAGGCGTTCGAAACGGGCAACACCGTTCCGGAACGGATATGCTACTGCCCGACCCCGTTCCGGTACGCGTTGCGGAACGGCCCCGAGTTTCGAAACGGGCTGTCCCCCGTTTCGGAATGGCTGACCGTTGGGGGCTGACAGTGGCAGTTATATGTTTCAGATTGTTTACATTTTGGTCCTGAATCTTGTATGTGCAATTGTATGAGTTTGGAATGTCCTTTTGAGCTGAAATTTGGCTGAGATGCATGAGACACGATTAATTTCAAGATGGTAACTTTAATTTGGGCTAAGTCCTCATATTTATCAGAATTTACAATTTGGTCCCTAAAGTTGTAAATTGTTTAATTGGGTCCTTGTTTGATCTCTGATGTTTATGATCTTTTAGTATGTCGTTTGTATGATCATTTTTAGGGTTAATGTGCATCTAGATAAGTTTTTTTTTAAAAAGGGTCGATAATCAAGGTTGACTTTCGGGTTGACTTTGGTTTTCCCCGTGTGACTTTCTTAATTCGGGTCAACCGTCTAGGCCGGGTTAAGGGGGTTACAATTTGATCAATAAAAGGTAGGGGAAAGTGGTCCTTCCGGGTAGCTTTGTTAAGCTTCTGGTCTAACCGGTCACAGTCCAAGTTGGGATTAGCTCGTTTTCTTCATTGGTCACCACGGTTATTCCTCCCTTCTTGGAAACGCATTGCATCGGGCTCACCCACTTTCTATTTGAGATGGCATAGATTATTCCAGCATCTAGCCATTTTATGATCTCCTTACGCACCACCTCTCGCATAGCATCGTTCAAACGTCTATGTGCATCAATGGTCGGCTTATGATCATCCTCAAGGAGGATTTTATGCATGCATAATGTCGGACTGATGCCTTGGATATCAGCTATCGTCCATCCAATAGCCTTTTTGTGCTGCTGCAGCATCCATATCAGCTGCTGTTCCTGTTCCTGCATCAACTTGGAAGATATGATTACAGACAACATATCATTTAATCCAAGGAAAACATACTTGAGCTTCCCTGGCAGGGGCTTAAGATCTAGCACAAGTGGCTCTACAGTTGATGGCTTTTGGACTATATGTTCATTCGAGGTATAGTTTAAGGGCTCGAATAACTTACCTGGACGATTGCCTATCCAGTTTACCTCCTCTTGATCTTCAGTATCAGATGTATCAGATTCTGAGGAGCTGCTGTCGTCGTTGCTGCCGTGACAAGTATCTAAATGGCTGCTGGGGCAGTGGCCAAATTTGATGTTATGGCAGTCCGACCTGATGCAGGGTTGGTCAAGGATAACTTCAGTGATAGCCTTGCATTCCTCCTCTACATCAGCGTGCTTAATTGCTTTGAGAACATTCAGCTTGATTTCTTGATCATTTACTCTCATAGTGAGTTCTCCCTTTTCTACATCAATCAGTGATCTTCCTGTGGCTAAGAAGGGTCACCCCAGGATGATTGGTGCATTCTCATCTGCTTCACAATCTAAGACAAGAAAGTCAGCAGGAAAAATAAATTTATCCACACTTACTAGAATATCTTCAATTTTTCCTTCCGGTTGTACGTAAGAGCGGTCTGCCAGCTGTAGCATAACTGTTGTGGGTCGTGCTCGTCCAATACCTAATTTCTGAAAAACAGATTTGGGCATTAAATTTATACTAGCACCAAGATCACAAAGTGCCTTACCCACAAATTTGTCGCCGATTATGCACGGTATTATGAAGCTCCCAGGATCCTTCTTTTTCTGGGGTGGTTGCTTGTGCAGGATAGTCATGCATCCTTCTGTCATTTTGACCGTTTCAAATTCCACAAGCCTCGATTTCTTCGACATGGCCTCCTTGAGGAATTTGGCATAACCGAGCATTCCCCTAACGACATCTAACAATGGTATGTTGATGTGAACCTGCTTAAAAATATCATAGATTTTCTTAAGCTGAGATTCATGTTTCAATTTCTGTAGCCGCTGAGGAAAAAAAGGTGGGGGACGATAGTCAGCAATACGTCCTTCCCACTGCATTCGGATCTGAGGAGGCTTAGATTCTTCGTCTTTCTCCTTTGTCCCTTCTGCTGTCGTGACAGGTTCATCGGCAGCAGGCTGCTTGTCGTCTGCCGGGTAGCGTTCTCGGCAGTTGACTCCAAAGCTGGTTTCTTAACTATTTTAGCTTCCTTCTCTGGCCCTGGTAATTTCTTCCCACTCCTGGTAGTGATGGCTTTACACTGCTCATGTGTGGGTTGTCTAGCGTTTTCAGTATCGCTAGGAAATCCTCCATTCTGCCTCGGTTTGATATGCTGGGAAACCTGACCCATTTGTATCTCTAGTGATTTCAAAGTAGCTTCATGGTTAGTCATCCGCATCTCTGTTTTATCCATGAATGTCTCAGTCTTCTTGACAAAGTGATTCATGTTCTCAATGTAAGTTCCTGTTTGAGACATAACTTAGCCAAGGTCCGCTCCAGTATACTAGTTGTGGCAGGTGGTGGCTGTTGCTGCTGCAGCTACGGTTGCTGCCGAGTTAGTAATCTAGGTCCCCCCTGATTCTGAGTGTTCTGTGCTTGAGAATTCAGGGCATTGTTAGGGTTGCTCCAGGAAAACTTGGGATCCTTTCTCCAGTTGGGATTGTAGTTGTTGGAATTATAGTTCTGTTTGTTGTAGTTCCCAACATACATCCCTTCGTCTAACTGTATCGGACAATCTTCCGAACTCTAATTTCCATCGCAAGTCTCGCATACCTCTTCAGCAGAGTAGACAGGCTGTGAATCTTCTTTCAAGAGCTTTTTCATTGCCTTAGTGAGATATTCCACCTGTGATTTTAAAGAACTGTCGGCCTCATAATCTTTTACAGCTAGAACTTGTTTACCCCCCTCTACTTGCTGTAGGAAAATGTTCCTCATTCTTTGCCAGATTTTTCAAAACTGCCATTGCATCTTCAGGATCTTTGTCCAACAGCAGTCCATTTGCTGCTGAATCAATTCTCATACGAGTCTGTAAATTAGCAGCATTATAAAACTTAGTTACCTGGTTCCAAACAGGAAATCCATGCATCGGGCAGTTCCTCAAGAGAGTGGTAAATCTGTCCCAGGCCTCATGCATTGGCTCGTCATCTTGCTGTTGAAAAGTAGCAATTTCGTTATGTAATCGCTCAGATAAGTGTGAAGGATTAAAACGAGATAAAAATTCACTAGTTAAATCTGCCCCAGTTCGTATTGAACCCATCGTTAGTTTATTCCACCAAGTTTTAGCTCTGTCCCTCAATGAATGAGGAAATAACCGAAGCCTCGGTATCTCCGGATTAACTCCTAGTAGTCTAAACGAACCACAGATTTCCTGGAACGTTTTCAGATGCTCCCTAGCATCGTCTGTAGCAGCACCACTAAATTGGCCATCGTTATTGATCATGCTGAACACAACAGGTTTCAGCTCAAAGTTGTCAACGTCTACATCTGGCAGGGTTGTTTCTAGTTCTACATGATCATTGAGCATGTAGTCTCGGCATGACCGTCGTGCGGCATCGACAGGAGGATCGGCAGGTTGGTCGTTCCCTCCATTCCTGATAGGATTATTATTATCTTGGGGATTGTCTTGGTCGTTCCTTCTTTCTTCGTGCCTTCCATTCACCATTGCTTCTAATTGTCCTTCTAGGTATTCGTTTCTCTTTACAAGGAACCGAACTCTTTTTCTAAGATTGCAGGTACGTTCGATTTCAGGATCTAACTGGTGCTCAGGTTCTTTTCCTCATTGAGATTATGTGCATAAGCAAACAAAAGACCTTGTGCAAGGTATAGGTTGAACAATCCAAGTAAAAATAGAAAAATAAAAAGAATATGCAATAAAAGGGTAGGGTAAAGATATGTTGCCAGTCCCCGGCAACGGCGCCAAAAACTTGTTGCGTGTAAAACTGTCTATCGCAATGTAGTGCAAGTGTACACGAAGCAAGTAATAAAGTGATACGGAAGTATCGGATATCGTCTCCATAGGGACTGGGCTAATAGCTTCACCTTGAATTACTGCACGAGAGGAAAAAGACCAGTTTAATATGTTTGTCACGAAATAATAAAGAGTGCTGGAAATTAAGAGTAAAGAAATCAAGATAGAGAGAATTGGCCGGTATTGAATTTCTCAGTAGTGTAGGTGTTGCAAAGTCTAGGAAACTCTGTTCTGTCGTTGCGCCTGCTGCGGCAGCACCTGTCGCGGCAGCGGTCTGTTGGTTATCGCGGCGGCGATTACTCAACTCTGTACTTCAAGCTTGGCAAGAATCCTTGCTGTGCCTTGGCCTATCCCTAGGTCCAAGTCTGTCGATGAACGCGTCTTTGATGATATCTCCCGGCGTGAATCGAAGGATGAACACCGATGTTGTTGAATTCTTCCTTAGCCACTTAACCTCGTCCTATCACTAGGTCCGAGATAGTTCAACCATAAACTGGAGAACTCGTACTTATTCCTTTCGTATACTTAACTCTCCCGATATTAAGTAAATGAGTAATCTCACAATGCTCTCCCGATACTCTTGCAAGATGTTGAAAACCAGAATAAGCAAACTTGAAGTAATTTTATTGAACAGAAAAATTCCTAAAACAAATGCAATCCTTGCAACTACTTTACAAAGCAACCCTTAGCCCTAGGGGAAGTTTAGAACATGTTGAGGAAGGGAAAACGGCTAGGGTTCTGGGAAGAAGGCTAGAGAATAGGATGATGTCCTTTTCTAGGTCGAATTACATTCCTTTATATAGGCCTTGGGTTCAAGTTTTCTAATATGGCAAGAATACAAGTTTAAATTAAAGTACAACTCTATTAAAGACTAAATTTTATGAGCATAAGTCTTTAATTCGTCCTTCCTTCTTGCTTGGATATTCTTCCTTGAACTTTGGGCTTGGCCTTCATTTTGATCTAGGGCTTGGAAAAATATAAGGGTGCTCCACGACAGATGGGCTTAATTTTCTCTTTCTGTCGAGACCCACTTCACTTCTTCCCTTCACTATCGTTGTCGTCCTTGGCTGCCACGGCAGCGGCCATGGCAGCATCGTCCTTTACGTCTGCACATCCAGTTCCAGCTCTGCTTCTTCACTGCCCAGTGTCTGCTTCTCTACTACCCTCCATCTACTACAGTAGCTACCTGCAAAAGCAACCAATTTCAGTAGAAACTGTGCCAATTGATATATTTGTGATGTGTAACTGAAATCTAACCTAAATGCAATGAATTATGCTTGAATGCAGCAGAAATATGGGTTAAATAGGGGGTAAATTATAGAACTTTTACACACTCAATAATTATCAACATAAAAACACATCTAATAAATATCCTAACTCATCCTTATACCACCAGCAATAGAAATTCCACCATTACACCCCAAAATCACACTTAAAACTACCAAGAAACTCAAGGATCTCAAGGATTTCGGGATCTATATTAACCACACCTCATTTTAAAATGTAAACCAACTTAGTAATCAATTAAAATCAACACAAAACAGTGCCCAACTCATCAAGTCCGAAAATCAAGATTTCATCCACATTTCCACAAGCTTTTGATATCAAATCAAAACTATATTGAAAACTCAATAAAAGATAGCTATTAGAAGCCAAATATCTTGGGAATTTCAATAAAGAACTTAGATTAGAGGTTAAGAACGAGATTTACCTCCAATCCTTGCTTCCTTCAATAGATGACAAGTTTTCCTTGCAAAAATCTTGAAGAATTAAAGAAGATCTCTTGAAAAAGATTTAGGAAATGTTGGGAGGAGTTTTGGAAGAAAGAATTCTGGAAAAGATGAGAGAAAATGGTATTTGTCTAGAAAGAGAGGGAATTGGTAGTTACGTAAAATGAAAATCCACTAACTACCAATTAATTAATATCAAATTCTAATTAAAATCATTTAATTAAAACCCATTTAAATAACATGTCATATTGAAGAAAGGTCCAATTGACTTAAAGCCCCCTAAGGATTCTATGATTTTGTCTTCCACCTTAAAAAGCATATTTTTCCCAGTTTTGAAACTTTACAATTTGGTCACTACTCAAAATGTCCGTTTTCCAAAACCCCCTTTGTAAAACTGATTTGACCAACCTCTTAATTATATTTTAGAGGATTTTAACATTTTTATCACAATTTTAACCTATCCCGATCCTTGATTTCGTAAAATCACCTTACGCGATTCGAATCGTTCTCGACCGGTCCGATCCGATGTCTAAAACATCTAGGCCCAAAACCAGGGCGTTACATTAGTAATGAAAATTGGTAATGGGGATCTATGGTTAGTTTTGGGAGATGTATTTTGAACTCCCTGTGGTTGTTGCAAGTTTATTATGGTATTTGAGGTTTGTAAATGTCCTTTATGGCTTGTTTTGTGGCTTGTGGCTTTCATTTGGTTTTCATGTCTAGGGAGCATGCCATTATTTCCAATGATTGCATGATTGATGCCATGCTTTAGTTTAAGCTACATTGTGATGATCTTTGATGCTTAAATATGTTGCTAGTACGTTGTGGTATGCTTTGTGACATTTCCGGATGTGTTTAAGTGTGAAAAACCAGCTAAGTTTGCAGTTGCAGGGCTGGGCGTATCAAAACGCCCTTATCTGTTTCAGAACAGGGGCCTGAAATGGCCATAATGTTTCGGAACGGGTAAGTGTGTTCCGGAACGCTTTGGCTACTGGAAATCCATGTTTCGATACGTGTCTCGGAACGCACTCGAGTACCGAAACGGTCAACCCCGTTTCGATACGGCCGTTTCGATACAGGGCTCAGCGTTTTGAAACACCCGATCGTTGGTTTGAATTTTGAATTGTTTCAGGTTCTAGCTTCTTACATTTTAGTCGTTGATGATTATGGATGCAATTGGTTGAGTTTGGAATGTCTGATTAAGTTGATATTTGACAGAGATGCATGAAATATGACTAATTGAATATTGGTAAACTTAAAATCTGCAAGGTCCTCCTTTTTTGAAAAATTTATGTTTTGGTACCTAAGAGTCTAATTCTTACAATTAAACCCCTAAATGAATTCCGATCGCTCTGCCTTTCCTTCCTATGATCTTGGGTGATCACATAGGATTAATAATCCATTTAGAAAGGATAAAAAGAAAAAAAAATGGTAGTTAATCAAGGTTGTCTTTCGGGTTGACTTTGGTTTTCCCCGTGTAATCTTCGTAGTTCGGGTCAAGCGTCTAGGCCGGGCTAAGGGGGTTACATTTGTTTGTATCAAAGCCAGGTTTGCAAATATTTGGGGCTTGGTAAGTGGTTAATGTGTGTGATTATGAATGATTATGACTTTTTGGTGAAAACATAATGTGTGATTATTGATGTTCTAGCTCTAATGGGATGTAATGCATGCAAGATGTTAGATTGAGATGAATTTGTGATGCTATGCTATGTTTGGGGTATAGTTGGGGATCCCATTGCCATATCATTACTATTGGAAAGAATTGTTTTGAAAAATGAGCTTGAGTACTTGGATTTCTTGCCTTATATTGCCTAATTGGAATTTATTGCATTTTGATAGTTGCATTGTTTTCAAATGGGGCCATGTAGAAAGCTTAGAGTTAATGCGCGTGCTGCGGCTGAGAATGAGAATGTTGAGCATGTTGAGAATCTACCGCCTCCTTCTCTTGGTGGACCACCTAGTGGTCGTGAAGAGGGAGTTGGTGCTGCGGAAGCTGGAGTAGGGGTTGTTGGACCCGAGGGAGTACAAGGGCAAGTTGCCCATGATATGTCAGTATTAATACAAACTATTGTTGGAGTTTTTCAGGCGGCAGTAGCTGGATCTCATGGGGCTAAACCTCATGCTGGTGCTGGTGTGAGTCTGTCGTTGGAGCGTCTCCGTAGTCTTGGAAGGACTGAGTTCAGGGGGTTGACCCCGAAAGGCTCTGAGTCTTGGTTAGAGAGTACCAAGAGGATTCTCGGGTAGCTGAACTGTAACAATGCTCATAAATTGGGATGTATTGTGTCCCTGCTGCACGGTGATGCATATACATGGTGGACAACCACAATAGCGGGGTTGGATGATGATAAGGTTACTTGGACATTCTTCTTAAATGCGTTCAAGCAAAAGTACTTGTGTGTCCGCTACATGGATGAGAAAAAGTGGGAGTTCATGTCCCTAGTGCGAGGGAGAATGTCAGTGGTGGAGTATGAGGTACAGTTTGTACGCCTTAGCCAGTATGCACCCGAGCTGATTCCTAGAGAATGGGAGAGATGCGAACGATTCCGATATGGGTTGGTGGCTGATGTGTAAACATATATGCTCGCAGCTGTCTACACTGATTTTGATGTTCTGGTCACTCGAGCAAAGGACATTGAGCTGAATCTTGGTCTGGCAAGTCGAGTGGGAGGATATAGCTTGGGGAAACGAGCTGCAGATCATGACATTGGTAGAGATTGGTTCAAGAGACCCGAGGATAGAAGGTCACATATGGATGTGAGACGTGGAGGGGGTAACCCTGGAAGAGGTTAGCAAGGACCAAATGCTTTCATGTGGACACCCGAGTGTAATCGGTGTTGTAGGAGGCACACTGGTGAGTGCTGGGGCAACCTTGGTACGTGCTGGAATTGCGGTAATCGTGGGCACATGAAAATAGATTGTCCGCAGCCGATGAGACAGGGTCAGGCTCCGATGAGAGCATTTGAGTCACAAAGAGGTCGTGGGCGCGGCCGAGGCAATTTCCAGCGTAGAGACGAGAGTGCGAGAAATGTAGCACATGTGGTGGCTTGTCAGCCTGAATGTGATGGTCAGACTAGTGCGAGAAAGGGAGGAATGACACAGACGTGATCGCAGGTACCTTTACTTTGCATTCTTTTTCATTACTTTCTTTGATTGATTCTAGATCTACACACTCGTACATATTGCGTGAACATGCTCAAATGCTTGGTTTGCTTGTTAAGTCTTTGGATGTGGGTAAGCGTGTGACTTGTTCCTTTGGTGAGAAGGTTGTAAGAAGGAGATTGTATAGGAGATGTCCCTTAAAGGTGCAAGAGCATGTGTTTCTAGTTGATCTTATGGAATTGCCATTCTATGGATTCGATGTAATCCTTGGTATGGATTGGCTTGTTGAGCATAGGGCTGTTGTGGATTTTGAAAATAAGCGAGTTTCACTGAAACTTGCAGATGATTATGAAGTTGTGGTGGTGGGAGAAAATGTGAAATTCCTGTCTAATATGGTGTCGACACTTGAAACAAGCTGGATGTTACGTCAGGGATGTGAGGCTTATCTGGCATTTGTTATGAGTCCTAGTACAAAGGAGGTTCGTTTATAGGTTATAAGGACTGTGTGTGAATTCCCTGGTGTGTTTTCGGAGGAATTACTGGGTTTGCCGCCTAGTCGAGAGGTTGAATTCGGAATTAAGTTGTATGAGAACACAACTTCGGTGCCTATTGCTCCCTATCGCATGGAACCCAAGGAGTTGAAGGAGTTGAAGACGTAACTTCAAGAGTTGCTTGACCGAGGCTTTATTCAGCCTAGTGTGTCACCTTGGGGTGCACCGGTCTTGTTTGTTAAAAAGAAGGATGGCACAATGAGAATGTGCATCGATTACCGTCGGCTGAATAAGTTGACTATCAAGAATAATTATCCTTTACTGAGGATTGATTATCTTTTTGATCAGTTTCAAGGAGCGGCTGTGTTTTCAAAGATAGATCTGGGATCAGGATATTATCAGTTGAAGGTTAAGGATGTGGATGTGCTGAAGACAGCCTTCCGAACGAGATATGGGCATTATGAATTTCTAGTGATCCCGTTCGGATTGACGAATGCCCTTGTTGCTTTCATGGATATGATGAACATGGTGTTTCATTAATTCTTAGATAAGTTCGTAGTGGTGTTCATCGATGATATCTTTGTGTACTCTCGTACTGAGGAGGAGCATGAAGAACATTTGAGGATCGTTTTGCAAGCGCTGTTAGAGAATCAGGTTTATGCTAAGCTGAGTAAATGTGAGTTTTGGCTAAAGGAGGTTGTTTTTCTTGGCCATGTGGTTTCAGCTGAGGTGATTCGTGTTGATCCCCAGAAAGTTGAGGCGATGGTGAATTGGAAGCCTCCTAGGTCTGTTCATGAAGTTCGTAGTTTCCTTGGATTGACAGGTTACTACCGAAGGTTCATGGATGGATTTTCTAAGATTGCTGCCCCTTTGGCGAAGTTGTTACAAAAGGATGTTAAATTTGAGTGGATGGAAGCGAGGCAACAAGCTTTTGAGAAGCTAAAGGTAGCTTTGACGCAAGCTCCTATCTTGGTTCAACTTGAGTCAGGAAAAGAGTTTGTGGTGCATAGTGGCGCATCCTATGTTGGTTTGGGGTTTGTGTTGATGCAAGAGGGAAGGGTAGTGGCTTATGCATCGCGACAGTTGATAGTGCATGAGCGTAGTTACCCTACGCATGACATTGAACTGGCAGTGGTGGTTTTTGGTTTAAAGATTCGGAGACGTTATCTATATGGTGAGAAGTGTATTGTGTACACGGATCATAAAAGTTTGAAGTGCCTTATGTCTCAGAAGGAGTTAAATCTTAGGCAATGACGTTGGGTGGAGTTGCCTAAGGAATACGATCTAACGATCGAGTATCATCCGGGGAATGCCAATGTTGTGGCTGATGCTTTGAACCTAAAAGTGGCGGTGGAATTGAGGGTGATGTTTTCTAGCTTGAGCATATCACAAGATGGTGGTCTTGCTGCTGAATAGCAAGTGAAACCATCTTTGGTTCAATTGATAAAGGATAAACAACTGTTGGATGATTCTCTGGTACCTCATGTTCAGGATATCATAGAAGGTAGGCCTTCGGATTTCTGTTTCAATGATGATGGTGTTATATGTTTTGAGAGTCATATAGTGGTGCCGAATGATGTTGAGTTAAGGCGCACTATTCTGAATAAAGCTCATAGTAGTCCTTTTGCTATGCACCATTGTAGTACGAAGATGTACCGTGATTTGAAAGATGGGTACTATTGGGTGGGATTGAAGAAAGATGCCACTGAGTTTGTTAGCAAATGCATGGTTTGTCAGTGGGTTAAGGCTGAACATCAAGTTCCTCCTGTGGTGTTGCAGCCGTTGAGAATCCCAGAATGGAAATGGGAGAGGATCACTATGGGCTTCATGTCTGGTTTGCCGTTATCGCCATCGAAGAAGAATTATGTTTGGGCGATTATGGATCGCCTTACGAAGTGTGCACATTTCTTGCCTGTGCATACTACGTATACCTTGGATAAGCTTGGGGAGTTGTACATTGCTGAGATTGTATGATTGCATGGAGTGCCAAAATCTATAGTGTTGGATAGAGATCCGAGTTTCACCGCAAGTTTCTGGGAATGTTTACATCAAGCTTTGGGAACGCGGCAGAATTTCAGTACTTCTTATCATCCGCAGACGGATGGATAGTCAGAGCGCGTTATCCAAGTGCTTGAGGATATGTTGAGGTGTTGTGTTATTGAGTTTCAAAGCTCTTTGGAGAATTACTTGCCCTTGGTTGAGTTTTCTTATAATAACAGTTACCATGCAAGCATTCAAATGGCACCTTATGAGGCTTTATACGGGAGGAAGTGCAGAACTCCTCTTTGTTGGGCTGAAACGGGACAAAAGTTGGTTTCGATGTCGGCTTTGTTGAAAGGAACCACCGAGAAGGTGAAGCTCATTTGTGAGCATTTGAAGGCGGCATCGAACCGACAAAAGTCTAACGCGGATTTGAAGCGTAAGGAGATAGAGTTTTTAGTGGGCGAGCATGTGTTTTTGAAAGTTTTACCTTGGAAGAAGGTGATGAGATTTGGCCGGGAGGGCAAATTGAGTCCAAGGTTCATTGGACCATATGAGGTGATAGAATGTGTGGGACATGTTGCTTACAAGCTGAGACTACCTCAAGAGTTGGAAAAGATACATAATGCGTTTCATGTATCCATGGTTCGGAGATATAGATCGGATCCGTCGCATGTTATGCTTGTGGAGGAAGTTGAGCTAAATCCAGATTTGACGTAGGATGAGGAGCTCGTTGAGATTCTGGATTCGGATAGTAAGATTCTCCGGGTTAAGACCATTGAGCCGGTCAAAGTCTTGTGGGGACATCGTGGTGTTGAGGAAGCCACGTGGGAAAGGAAGGATGACATGAAGTAGCAATTTCCTTACCTTTTTCCACCAGGTAAATTTCGAGGACGAAATTTCTTAAGTGGGGGAGAGTTGTAACGCCCTAGTTTTGTGCCTAGATGTTTTAGAAGTTGAATCGGGCCGGTCGTGAACGATTCGAATCTTTAAGGGAGGTATAATGAACACCTAGTTCGGGATGCTTTAAAAATATGGAAAAATATCTAAAAATCCTCACTTATTATATAAATTGTTATGGTGAAAACAATTTTACAAAATGTGATTTGGAAATACTACATTTCGGTGTAGTGACCAAATTGCAGTTTTTGCAAAAGTTGACTGGTGGCTGTTTTGTAAAGGATTGAAACTTTGAATCTTTAAGGAGCTAATTTTACCAAATTGTTTTTCATCAGATTTCTCTTTAATTTGGGAGTTTTAATAATGAATTAATTAAAGGAATTAAGAGAGAAATTCCCTTTTGACTTTTCATAACTACCTTATGATATTTTTTCCCTCATTTCATTTTCTCTCAACTTCCACTCAGCCAAACACATTTCCCTCACCAAATAATCTTTGGTTTTCATTCCTTTTGCTGAGATTTCATTCTCCTAAGGATTTCGAACCTTTGCTTCATTAAATCCTTTTGTTTTTACTTTGGATTTTCAAGAAATCATGCCCAAATTGAGGAGAAATCAACCATTAGAGGTAAGCTTCGTCCTTCTCCTCTAATGATCAGTTCTTTACTGAAATTCTCAAGTTATCAATCCTTTGTTAATGATTTTTGAGTTGTTTTAATGTTAGAAGCATGAAATTGTTGTAAAACTCAAGATTCTTGGTGAAATCTTTATGATTTTCGTAACTCTTTGTTAAGCTCTGTTTAGAGGTTGTTTTGTAATATATTTTGGATGCTAATTGATGTTATGAATGAGGTTTTAACAAATGATTCTCGAATAGGTTTGGATTCCTATGTTTTAGATGATAGATTTGTGGTTTTTGGGGTGTTATGTTGTCGTTAGAGATATAATGACGTGTTTGTGGCGATTTTCTTTGTTGATTGAGGTTTAGAAGTGTTTAGAATTGATAAATCTTGGCTAGGCTTTGATTTGAGAAAGTTTGGAGGTGATTTCGGTTACTTCGGATAGCCGAAATGATGCTTTCGAGTAGTGCAGCTAGTTTGTATGAGTGGCTGGTGATTTCAAGGCATGATGATGCATTAATCCTCTGCTATTATGTGTTATAAACATGGGAGATATCTTCGGACGTTTTTGGTGTTTATTCGGAGGTGCCGAAAGTCTAGATATCGTTTCGGCAAGAAAGCCAAACGTAATCGGTGAGTGCGAATGGTTTTAGAAGTCCTTGAGGGACAAGGAAACAAGGTTTGGGGATTTAGGGTTGGTTTGAAACACCATCCTAAGTTCAGAAGTAAGTATGGCTAGATTTGCTCTCAATATGTGGTTGATGCCCCTAAATGCTTTTAACATGCTCTTGATTTGTGTTAGACAAAATCCTACTGTTTTATGCATGATTTATAACCTGGAAAGATGTTATGTGTTGATCCCATGTGATAGCATGTCTATGAAAAGACTCTTGAGGTTTTGATTAAATGAAATGCATGAATTGTAGTTCTGAAATGGGATGGGAATGGTTTGAGAAATGTTGCATCAAAACAGTAGGTGAGATGATGTTTTTGATATAATATATTGGCATAAATGATGAGATAATTAACGGATATAATTGGTCGACCAATAGGATGAAAGTGCACTATAAACTAAAAATTCGTACATGCTCTTTGGAGTCGGTCAATGGGGGTAGTGCCATCCCGATCCAAAGTGAGAATCCGATGATGAGAGATACCATCGGGGTAGGTCTTGGTGAAACACCCAAGCTTTGTGGCGAAGAGAGATACCGCCATGAGAGTCTGGTGATGTGAGATTCCATCGGGGTAGGACTTGGCTTTAAGTCAAGCTAATCCGCATATCCGAGTAAAGATGTAATATGAAATGCCAATATATGAGATTGTATTTGAGTCACATGTACCAAATGTTGAGATGTTTTATGCTATGAGAAATGCATATGAGATTTGTGGTTTATGAAATGCTTTAGTTTTCATTAAGCATGTTTATGACTTTGCCATGAGATTTCATTGGTTAAATGCATGAGTTATATTGAAGGTACATGTGATTTTCAAATGGAGAAATTGCTTTGAAATGGTTTTCAAGCATGATATAGAAAGAGCATGTTGTAGAAAATGGTTTTGAGATAGAGTTTTAAAGTTGCATTGTTGTGATGGTTTTTCTTAGAGCTTGCCTCACTAAGCAAATGTGCTTATGCTCTCTTTTACCAACAATGCATATAATTGAGAGATTATTGGGCAGCAAGGAGGCTAAGGGTATTCAAGGAAGTGAAAAGGTCAAGTATGGTGACATTTACATATACTTTAGTAATGAAAATTTACAATGGGGGTCTATGGTTAGTTTTGGGAGATGTATTTTGAACTCACTGTGGTTGTTGCAAGTTTATTATAGTATTTGAGGTTTGTAAATGTCTTTTATGGCTTGTTTTGTGGCTTGTGGCTTCCATTTGGTTTTCATGTCTAGGGAACATGCCTTTAGTTCCAATGATTGCATGATTGATGTCATGCTTTAGTTTAAGCTTCATTGTGATGATCTTTGATGCTTAAATATGTTGCTAGTATGTTATGGTATGCTTTGGGACATTTCCAGATGTGGTTAAGTGTGAAAAACCAGCTAAGCTTGCAGTTGCAGGGCTGGGCGTATCGAAACGCCCTTATCTGTTTCGGAATAGGGGCCTGAAATGGCCATAATGTTTCGGAACGGGTAAGTGTGTACCGAAACGCTTTGGCTACTGGAAAGCCATGTTTCGATATGGGTCTCAGAACACACCCGAGTGTCGAAACGGTCATCCCCATTTTTATACGATCGTTTCGATATAGGGATCAGCGTTTCGAAACACCTGACCGTTGGTTTGAATTTTTAATTGTTTCAGGTTCTTGCTTCTTACATTTTAGTCCTTGATGATTATTGATGCAATTGGTTGAGTTTGGAATGTCTGATTAAGTTGATATTTGACCGAGATGCATGAAATATGACTAATTGAATATTGGTAAACTTAAAATCTGCAAGGTCCTCCTATTTTGCAAAATTTACGTTTTGGTCCCTAAGAGTCTAATTCTTAAAATAAAACCCCTAAATGAATTTTGATCGATGTGCCTTTCCTTCCTATGATCTTGGGTGGTCGCATAGGATTAATAATGCATTTAGAAAGGATAAAAAGAAAAAAAGTGTCGTTAATCAAGGTTGACTTTCAAGTTGACTTTGGTTTTCCTCGTGTAATCTTCGTAGTTCAGGTCAAGCGTCTAGGCTGGGCTAAGGGGGTTACATTTGTTGGTATCAGAGCCAAGTTTGCGAATATTTGGGGCTTGGTAAGTGGTTATGTGTGTGATTATGAATGATTATGACTTGTTGGTGAAAGCATGATGTGTGATTGTTGATGTTCTAGCTCTAATGGGATGTAATGCATGCAAGATGTTAGATTGAGATGAATTTGTGATGCTATGCTAGGTTTGGGGTATAGTTGTGGATCCCATTGCCGTATCATTTCTATTGGAAAGAATTGTTTTGAAAAATGAGCTTGAGTACTTGGATTTCTTGCCTTATATTGCCTACTTGGAATTTATTGCATTTTGATAGTTGCATTGTTTTCAAAAGGGGCCACGTAGAGAGCTTAGAGTTAATGCACGTGATACAGGTGAGAATGAGAATGATGAGCATGTTGAGAATCTACCACCTCCTTCTCATGGTGGACCACCTGGTGGTGCTCGAGCGGAAGTTGGTGCTGTGGGAGCTTGAGTAAGGGTTGTTCGACTCGAGGGAGTACAAGGGCAAGCTGCCCCTGATATGTCAGTATTAATACAAGCTATTGCTGGAGCTTTTCAGGTGGCAGTAGCTGGAGCTCATGGGGCTGCACCTCAGGCTGGTGCTGGTGTGAGTCTGTCGTTGGAGTGTCTCCGTAGTCTTGGAGGGACTGTTTTTAGGGGGATAACCCCGGAAGGTTTTGAGTCTTGGTTAGAGAGTACGAAGAGGATTCTTGGGCAGCTGAACTGTAACAATGCTCAGAAATTGGGATGTATTGTGTCCCTGTTGCACGGCGATGCGTATACGTGGTGGACAACCACAATAGTGGGGTTGTCTGATAATGAGGTGACTTGGACATTCTTCTTGAATGCGTTCAAGCGAAAGTACTTGGGAGTTCACTACCTCGATGAGAAAAAGAGGGAGTTCATGTCCTTAGTGCAAGGGAGTATGTCAGTGGCGGAGTATGAGGTGCAGTTTGTACGCCTTAGCATGTATGCACCTAAGCTGATTCCTAGCGAACAAGAGAGATGCGAACGATTCCGATATGGGTTGGTGGATGATGTGAAAACATATATGCTCGCAGCTGTCTACACTGATTTTGATGTTCTTGTCACTCGAGCCAAGGACGTTGAGCTGAATCTTTGTCTAGCAAATCGAGCGGGAGGATCTAGCTTGGGGAAACGAGCTGCGGATCGTGACATTGGTAGAGATCGGTTCAAGAGACCTAAGGATAGAAGGTCACATATGGATGTGAGACGTGGAGGGGGTAACCCTGGAAGAGGTCAGCAAGGACTGAATGCTTTCATGCGGACACCCAAGTGTAATCGGTGTGGTAGGAAGCACACTAGTAAGTGCTGGGGCAACCTTGGTACGTGATGGAATTGCGGTAATCATGGGCACATGAAAAGTGATTGTCCGCAGCCGATGAGAGAGGGTCAGGTTCCGGTTAGAGCAGCTGACCCACAGAGAAGCCATGGGTGCGGTCGAGGCAATTTCCAGCGTATAGACGAGAGTGTGAGAAATGTAGCACATGTGGTGGCTGTTCATCCTGAAGGTGGTGGTCAGGCAAGAGTGTATGCCCTTCGGGAAGGGAGGAATGACACGGACGTGATCGCATGTACCTTTACTTTGAAGTCTTTGTCATTACTTTCTTTGATTGATTCTGGATCTACACACTCGTACATATTCTGTGAACATGCTCAAATGCTTGGTTTGCCTGTTGAGTCTTTGGATGTGGGTATGTGTGTGACTAGTTCCTTTGGTGAGACGATTGTAACAATGAGATTGTATAAGAGATGTCCCTTAAAGGTGCAAGAGCATGTGTTTCTAGTTGATCTTATGGAATTGCCATTCTATGGATTCGATGTAATCCTTGGTATGGATTGTCTTGTTGAGCATAGGGCTATTGTGGATTTTGAAAATAAGCGAGTTTCGCTGAAACTTGCGGATGATTATGAAGTTGTGGTGGTAGGAGAAAATGTGAAATTCCTGTCTAATATGGTGTCGACGCTTGAAGCAAGCTGGATGTTCCGTTAGGGATGTGAGGCTTATCTGGCTTTTGTTATGAATCATAGTACAAAGGAGGTTCATGTACAGGATGTAAGGGCCGTGTGTGAATTCCCTGGCGTGTTTCCGGAGGAATTACTGGGTTTGCCGCCTAGTCGAGAGGTTGAATTCGGAATTGAGTTGTATGAGAACACAACTCTGGTGTCCATTTCTCCCTATCGCATGGCACCCAAGGAGTTGAAGACGCAACTTCAAGAGTTGCTTGACCGAGGCTTTATTCGACCTAGTGTGTCACCTTGGGGTGCACCAGTCTTGTTTGTTAAGAAGAAGGACAGCACAATTAGAATGTGCATCGATTACCGTCAGCTGAATAAGTTGACTACCAATAATAAGTATCCTTTACCGAGGATTGATGATCTTTTTTATCAGTTTCGAGGAGCGGCTGTATTTTCAAAGATAGATCTGCGATCAATATATTATTAATTGAAGGTTAAGAATGTGGATGTGCCAAAGACAACCTTTCGAACGAGATATGGGCATTATGAATTTCTAGTGATGTCGTTCGGATTGACGAATGCCCCTCTGCTTTCATGGATATGGTGAACAAGGTGTTTCATGAATTCTTAGATAAGTTCGTAGCGGTGTTCATCGATGATATCCTTGTGTACTCTCGTACCGAGGAGGAGCATGAAGAACATTTGAGGATCGTTTTGCAAGCACTGTTAGAGAATCAGCTTTGTGCTAAGTTGAGTAAATGTGAGTTTTGGCTAAAGGAGGTTGTTTTTCTTGGCCATGTGGTTTCAGCTGAGGGGATTCGTGTTGATCCCCAGAAGGTTGAGGCGGTGGTTAATTGGAAGCCTCCTAGGTCTGTTCATGAAGTTCGTAGTTTCCTTGGGTTGGCAGGTTACTACCGAAGGCTCGTGGATGGATTTTCTAAGATTGCTGCCCTTTTGACGAAGTTGTTACAAAAGGGTGTTAAGTTTGAGTGGACGAAAGCGAGACAACAAGCTTTTGAGAAGCTAATGGCAGCTTTGACGCAAACTCCTATCTTGGTTCAACCTGAGTCAGTAAAAGAGTTTGTGGTGTATAATGACACATCCTATGTTGGTTTGGGGTGTGTTTTGATGCAGAGGGAAGGGTAGTGGCTTATGCATCGCGACAGTTGAAAGTGCATGAGCATAATTACCCTACGCATGACATTGAGCTGGCAACGGTGGTTTTTGCTTTAAAGATTTGGAGACACTATCTATATGGTGAGAAGTGTACTATGTACACGGATCATAAAAGTTTGAAGTGCCTTATGTCTCAGAAGGAGTTAAAACTTAGGCAACAACGTTGGGTGGAGTTGCTTAAGGATTACGATCTAACAATCGAGTATCATCCGGGGATGGCCAATGTTGTGGCTGATGCTTTGAGCTGAAAAGTCGCGGTGGAATTAAGGGTGATGTTTGCTAGCTTGAGCATATCGCGAGATGGTGGTCTTGTTGCTGAATTGCAAGTGAAACCATCTTTGGTTCAATTGATAAAGGATAAACAGATGTTGGATGATTCTCTGGTACCGCATGTTCAGGATATCACAGAAGGTAGGACTTCTGATTTCTGTTTCAATGATGATGGTGTTATATGTTTTGGGTGTCGGATAGTGGTGTCGAATGATGTTGAGTTAAGGCGCACAATTCTGGTTGAAGCTCACAGTAGTCCTTTTGCTATGCACCATGGTAGTACGAAGATGTACCGTGATTTGAAAGATGGGTACTATTGGGTGGGATTGAAGAAAGATGTCGCTGAGTTTGTTAGCAAATGCATGGTTTGTCAGCGGGTTAAGGCTGAACATCAAGTTCCTTCTGGGTTGTTGCAGCCGTTGAGAATCCCAGAATGGAAATGGGAGAGGATCACTATAGACTTCGTGTCTGGTTTGCCGTTATCGCCATCGAAGAAGAATTCTGTTTGGGTGATTGTGGATCACCTTACGAAGTGTGCACATTTCTTGCTTGTGCATACTACGTATACCTTGGATAAGCTTGCGGAGTTGTACATTGTTGAGATTGTACGGTTGCATGGAGTGCCAAAATCTATAGTGTCGGATAGAGATCCGAGGTTCACCGCAAGGTTCTAGGATTGTTTACATCAAGCTTTTGTTACGCGGCTTTATACGGGAGGAAGTGCAGAACTCTTTGTTGGGTTGAAACACGACAAAAGTTGGTTTTGATGCCGTCTTTGTTGAAAGGAACCACCGAGAAGGTGAAGCTCATTTGTGAGCGTTTGAAGGCAGCATCGAACCGGCAAAAGTCTTACGCGGATTTGAAGCGTAAGGAGATAAAGTTTGCAGTGGGCGAGCATGTGTTTTTAAAAGTTTCACCTTGGAAGAAGGTGATGAGATTTGACCGGAAGGGCAAATGTATTCCAAGGTTCATTAGACCATATTAGATGATAGAACTTGTGGGACCTGTTGCTTACAAGCTGAGACTACCTCAAGAGTTGGAAAATATACATAATGTGTTTCATGTATCAATGCTTCGGAGATATAGATCGCATCCGACGCATGTTATGCCTGTGGAGGAAGTTGAGCTAAATCCAGATTTGACGTATAATGAGGAGCCCGTTGAGATTCTGGATTCGGATGGTAAGGTTCTCCGGGGTAAGACCATTGAGCTGGTCAAAGTCTTGTGGAGACATCGTGGTGTTGAGGAAGCCACGTGGGAAAGGAAGGATGACATTAAGAAGCAATTTCCTTAACTTTTTCCACCAGGTAAATTTCGAGGACGAAATTTCTTAAGTGGGGGAGAGTTGTAACACCCTGGTTTTGGGCCTAAATGTTTTAGAAGTTAAATTGGGCCGGTCATGAACGGTTCAAATCTTTAAGGGAGGTTTAAGGAACACCTAGTTCGGGATGCTTTAAAAATATAGAAAATATCTAAAAATCCTCATTTATTATATAAATGGTTATGGTGAAAACAATTTTACAAAATGTGATTTGGAAATACTACATTTCGGTGTAGTGACCAAATTGCAATTTTGCAAAAGTTGACTAGTGATTGTTTTGTAAAGGATTGAAACTTTGAATCTTTAAGGATCTAATTTTACCAAATTGTTTTTCATCGGATTTCTCTTTAATTTGGGAGTTTTAATAATGATTTAATTAAAGGAATTAAGAGATAAATTCCCTTTTGACTTTTCATAACTACCTTACAATATTTTTCCCTCTTTTAATTTTCTCTCAACTTCCACTCAGCCAAACACATTTCCCTCACCAAATAATCTTTGGTTTTCATTCCTTTTGTTGAGATTTCATTCTCCTAAGGATTTCCAACCTTTGCTTCATTAAATCCTTTTGTTTTTACTTTGGATTTTCAAGAAATCTTGTCCAAATTGAGGAGAAATCAGCCATTAGAGGTAAGCTTCATCCTTCTCCTCTAATGATCAGTTCTTTACTGAAATTCCAAAATTATCAATCCTTTGTTAATGATTTTTGAGTTGTTTTAATGTTAGAAGCATGAAGTTGTTGTAAAACACAAGATTCTTAGTGAGATCTTGATGATTTTCGTAACTCTTTGTTAAGCTCTGTTTTGAGGTTGGTTTCTAATGTATTTTGGATGATAATTGATGTTATGAAAGAGGTTTTCACAAATGATTCTCGTATAGGTTTGGATTCCTATGTTTTAGATGATAGATTTGTGGTTTTGGGGTGTTCTTGATGTTCTGTTGTTGCAGGAGATATAAGGACGTGTTTGTGGTGATTTTTGTTATTGATTGAGGTTTAGAAGTGTTTACAATTGATAGATCTTAGGTGGGCTTTGATTTGTGAAAGTTTGGAGGTGATTTCGGTTACTTCGGATAGCCGAAATGATGCTTTTGAGTAGTGCAGCGAATTTGTACGAGTGGCTGGTGATTTCAATGTATGAGGATGCATTAATCTCTACTCTTATGTGTAATATACACGGGAGATATCTTCGGACGCTTTTGGTGTTGATCTGGAGGTGTCGAAAGTCTAGATATCGTTTCGGCAAGCAAGCGAAATGTAATCGGTGAGTGCGAATGGTTTTAGAAGTCCTTGAGGGACAAGGAAACAAGGTTTGGGGATTTAGGGTTGGTTTGAAACACCATCCTAAGTCCGGAAGTAAGTATGGCTAGATTTAGGCTCAATATGTGCTTGATACCCCTAAATGCTTTTAACATGCTCTTGATTTGTGTTAGACAAAATCCTACTGTTTTATGCATGATTTATAACATGGAAAGATGTTATGTGTTGATCCCATGTGATAGCATGTCTATGAAAAGAGTCTCGAGGTTTTGATTAAATGAAATGCATAAATTGTGGTTTTGAAATAGGATGAGAATGGTTTGAGAAATGTTGCATCAAAATAGTAGGCGAGATGATGTTTTTGATATAATATATTGGCATAAATGATGAGATAATTACCGGATATAATTGGTCGACCAATAGGATGAAAGTGCACTATAAACTAAAAATTAGTACATGCTCTTTGGAGTCGAGCAATGGGGGTAGCGCCATCCCGATCCAAAGTGAGAATCCGATGATGAGAGATACCATCGGGGTAGGTCTTAGTAAAACACCCAAGCTTTGTGGTGAAGAAAGATACCGCCATGAGAGTCCGGTGATGTGAGATTCCACCGGGGTAGGACTTGGCTTTAAGTCAAGCTAATCCGCATATCCGAGTAAAGATGTAATATGAAATGCCAATATATGAGATTGTATTTGAGTCACATGTACCAAAGGTTGAGATGTTTTATGCTATGAGAAATGCATATGAGATTTTTGGTTTATGAAATGCTTTAGTTTTCATTAAGCATGTGTATGGCTTTGCCGTGAGATTTGCATTGGTTAAATGCATGAGTTGGATTAAGGTACATGTGATTTTCAAATTGAGAAATTGCTTTGAAATGGTTTTCAAGCATGAGATAGAAAGAGCATGTTGTAGAAAATGGTTTTGAGATAGAGTTTTAAAGTTGCATTGTTGTGATGGTTTTTCTTAGAGCTTGCCTCACTAAGCAAATGTGCTTACGGTCTCTTTTACCAACAATGCAGATAATTGAGACATTATTGGGCAGCAAGGAGGCTAAGGATATCCAAGGAAGTGAAAAGCTCAAGTGTGGTGACATTTACATATACTTTACTAATGAAAATTGGCAATGGTGATCTATGGTTAGTTTTGGGAGATGTATTTTGAACTCCATGTGGTTGTTGCAAGTTTATTATGGTATTTGACGTTTGTAAATGTCCTTTATGGCTTGTTTTTTGGCTTGTAGCTTCCATTTGGTTTTTATGTCTAGTGAGCATGCCTTTAGTTCCAATGATTGCATGATTGATGCCATGCTTTAGTTTAAGCTTCATTGTGATGATCTTCGATGCTTAAATATGTTGCTATTACATTGTGGTATGCTTTGGGACATTTCCAGATGTGTTTAAGTGTGAAAAACCAACTAAGTTTGCAGTTGCAGGGCTGGGCGTATCGAAACACCTTATCTATTTCGGAACAGGGGCCTGAAATGGCAATAATGTTTCGGAACGGGTAAGTGTGTTCCAGAAAGCTTTGGCTACTGGAAAGCCATGTTTCGATACGGGTCTCGGAACGCACCCGAGTACCGAAACAATCAACCTCGTTTCGATTCGGCCGTTTCGATATAGGGCTCAGTGTTTCGAGACACTCGACCGTTGGTTTGAATTTTGAACTCTTTTAGGTTCATGCTTTTAACATTTTAGTCCTTGATGATTATGGATGCAATTGGTTGAGTTTGGAATGTCTGATTAAGTTGATATTTGACAGGGATGCATGAAATATGACTAATTGAATATTGGTAATCTTAAAATCTGCAAGGTCCTCCTATTTTGCAAAATTTACATTTTAGTCCCTAAAAGTTTAATTGTTACAATTAAATCCCTAAATGAAATCCGATCACTGTGCCTTTCCTTCCTACGATCTTGGGTGACACATAGGATTAATTATGCATTTAGAAAGGATAAAAAGAAAAAAAGGTTCGTTAATAAAGGTTGACTTTCGGGTTGACTTTGGTTTTCCCCATGTAATCTTCGTAGTTCGGGTCAAGCGTCTAGGCCGAGCTAAAAGTGTTACAGGAGTACTAGTCGAACCGCCAGCACTAGCGGTCGAAATAATAGAAGTCACTGGTCTAGCTCTAGAATAACTCTGATGATCTGGCTCGTCTCTAGTTCTCTTCCTAGACTGATTCCCCTAACTTTGATGAACTGACACTGTCGCTAAACTCTTACCTCGATTAGTACCCTAAGACTCAAGTTGTTTCAGCTCTGCCTCATTCCGCTCAGTAGTCCTGGCCCGTCGAGTAATCTCCTTATAGTCTTTAATCGTAGGATGCAACCCTTTCAAAAACCAGTCACATTTATCCTTTTTAGTGGTCACTAATCCCGAAACAAACTGAATCAGCCTCATGAACTCAATCTTATAATCATTCACAAACATGTCATTATATTTTAGATTCATGAAGTCATCCCGGCACTTTGCTATATACTCAGCCCCAACATAACGATCACGAAATGCCTATCGGAAATGGTCTCATGTGATCTGACTGGCTGGAAAAACATGCTCCTCAGCCTCCCGCCAATTCTGGCTTCACCCCGCAGTAGTGATACAACAGCCCTAAGCTTCCGATCGGTAGGATAATCCATCTCAACAAATAATCCTTGAAGCTTCTTAACCCAGTACTCCGCATCAGCCAGATTCATACTCGTCTTTCCATCAAACATAGTCATTCCGGCAGATAAGAACTCAGTGGATATGTGTCTCCGGACACCCTCTGACTGACGATGATATCTAAATAACTCTATGTGTACAGTAACAACATCCATGCCCACAATCTCACTATCCCTTGAATCATGAGGACCACTACTCTAAGCAGACTGAACAAGTGGGTCCCCACCACCAATCTGATGAGCTCTAGTCTGTTGAGCTCCTGTCTAGTGCACATGTTGTTCCTCCACATTCCCATAATAGCCCTCACCTTGGTTTTGTATCGAACCCTCAGGAGGTAGGACGTCACTCTCTACTGTCACACTACGGCCTCGACTCTAGAACTTCTCCGACGTGACATAGTAATATATCTACAAAAGGAAGAATCCTAGAATTTGAGTTGGTACTTGGAGTTTCTATTCAAAATATATATAAATATTATTCTTAAAAGATATCAAATTTTTCTGAAATTCCCCTTTTACCTGAAAACATTTAATAATGCATGCAAAAATTCATTTTCGGCTTAAAATTTATTTGAGCCACCCATGCTGAGGGTTGAAACCTGGCTCTGATACCACTAAATGTAACCTCCTAAACCCGACCCAGAAGAATTGGGACGAATGTAGGAAGTCAAGTTTGAAACTTGACCCTCAAGTAAAGTACTTAGGTTAAAAACAATATATCCGTATTAAATAGTAATATCACATAAAAACATAATCATATAGTAATATCCTAAAAAGTGATAAAATATTCAGAAATAAACATGCATGATAAAAACAGTAAATTCCCAAATAAAATGTCTAAGTCCTAATTTATACATAAATCCAAAAAGAATAAATAAAGTTCATAGGTCAAATAATCCATACTGATAATACATATTATATCTGATAAATGAGGTCCTCCAAGTACCGTAGCCTAAGTTTGATCTGAAATAAAAACTAAGGGGGAGTCAGCTATAACGCTCAGTGTGTCTCAACAGTGCAAACAAAGTCAAACAACATAACATCCAAATATTATTATCAACCAAATAGACATTTCACATAAACATATGTGTATGAAAATAATATATGAGACAACATAACATGCACCCCACTACACCACCTTCCGAAAGGTAGGTTCCCCAGAACCATTCTCTACATTGTCACCATCCGAAGTGGAACTCAGCCCGAAGGGTGGAACCACTGATCCGAAGCAGGTTTCAACCAGAAGGAAGAAACTGCTAAAACTTTCCCGTACAAAATCTCATCGCAATGAGATGACATAATATCCAATTTCTGAATCTGAATGCATTCTTATTTATTATCAGAAACACATGTTCACATAGTCTGATATTAAACAATCTGATTCTGACACATGTTAGACATATCATATTCCGCAGATCAACAGAACATGGCACAACCATACAATATCAGATCATTTCATAATCACAATTCACTCCATCAAACATATATACATGCATAACACGATAAAACAAAAATCACAGTAGAAAACACACCTTAGACAACTAAAAACTCAACGTCGATGAGGACGTCTCCCACGCTCAGCTCTAGCACTAGGTCGGACAGAGTCAACACCAATGATAGTAAGCACTTGTAGAGTGTCCACAAGTGCTTACTATAGTAGGTGCATTCCTTCCCTTAGTATTGTTTCTCTTAAGCTCATTTAGACATATTTAGGTGCATTGCATGCATTATAATAATATCTTCTCTTTTACCATGCTTTTATTGAATATTTTATGTTTGGTTGAGAAAAGTTATTGTTTTAGTTTAGTTTATATTTTTAGGTGATGTAGCAAGGAGAGGAAAGGAGAGGACAGGAAAGCTGGAACAAAGGAGTTTATATTTTTAGGTGAATGAACAGAGGAGAGGAGAGGACAGGAAAGCTGGAACAAAGGACGTTTCCGAAACAACATTACCGCCATGTGCCGCCCGGGCAAGAGTTACACCGACTTAGCCAAGATGGGTCGCGATTTAAAGAGGGCAACCAATGAGCCCATTCTTGCAATTTTCTGAAGCTTGTAGCGGCCGGTAGAGCTGATCCAAGATCGATAAGTATGAGCACTTATCTTTACTTGTAGAAGAAGGCAACATCTAAAGAGTCTATATTAAAGTCGAAAAGGAGTCTGCATTTAATGTAAATATACTTTACGAACTTCTACTTCAAGGAGGACTCGAACTTAGGTCATGAGCTCTATATATATCCAATGCTTGTAATGGTATATGGGCATGACGAGGTGTGAGGAGGTGCGTGCTTGAACAGCCGCACATCGGAGATGTAGCTAGATAGGTTGGAGTTGTTGCGGTCGCGGCCAAACTCTCCTAGGGTTTAAGGCGCAAGTTTGTAAAGTAGTTTGTGAGAAATCGTTGTATTAGTTTTGAGTTGCTTTCAATAAAATTCCAAAGTTTGCTTAATCTATGCTCTTCGTTACTTCAATTCTTCTACACCAGTCAGTTGAGAGAAAATCCATTTGTCGGCCACGAAAGTGCAAGGCTCACGAAAGGGTTAAGCACAATTACAACATGTAAAGTTGTGACTAACTTGGTTCTAACCAGTCTACATGTTTTAGCGGATAAGAGGGATCACCAATCGAATGGACATGCCTGTGTAAGGTTTACGCTGAGATTCCTAGGTATTGCCTACATCACGTGAGTGTTCGACCATCCTAACCTAGAAATAAGAGGAATCACTGTCAACTATCCTTCCGAACTTAGAATGTCTGTCAGACTTGCCGCCAGGACCTCTTTCTGTTCCACCTGCCGAGACAGTACACTTTTGCTGTGGTAGTGACCCGTTGCGGCCGCGTGACAGGGTCGTAGCCTGCCGCCCGCCATACCCGTCGAGGCATCAATTCATGGCAGCGCAAAACATACTCAAACTTTACAATGCAGACCACATGCTACTAAGCTGCATTTTTCTTACCCAATCCTTCGACCAAATCTCTCCCTATCATCCCTCCCATCACTATCTTTATTTTATTTGTGTTTTTATATCTCCACATTATGAGATTTAATTACGCATTTACTAAATCTTTATAGAGGAAACCATTCATAGGAGGTGCTCCAATTCCTATGGGAGACGATATCTTTTATACTATAACTTGACAAGAGTGTGCACTTGTACTCATAAATAGAGAACACCTAGACGCTCTACAAGTTTTTGGCGCCATTGCGGAGGATTGGCAACAGTAACTACGTTTGAATTTCTGCACTTCTATTTTAGTTTTTGCACATTAAATCTCTTTTTATTTATTTGCTTGAAAAAGTGCCTCTTTGTTTTTTTTGGTGTATGTCTCGCCAGGGCAGCAAGGATGGCAGCAACATCCACTTGAGGAGGGGAAGGACATTTCCAGATGAAAAGTCAAACATAAAGCCCTCAGGGAGTGGTTATGCTAGGAAAGGCGCAGCCTGACATAACCAAATTTTTAATTTTTACTTTTTTATTTTATTTTTAATGCATTAGGATTAGACTTAATTTTCAGTTATTTTTATTTAATTTTTGTATTTAATTTATTCCAAGTTAGGAATGAAGGAAAGATCTAGAAAGTTAAGAGAATAAAGGAGAAGCCCAACTAGCGGCCCAGGGCAGCCCAAGGCAGACATGCATAATGGCTAGCAGCTTCATAACGGCTAGCCGCAACGGCTATATTTGCCATAGTGAGTGGAACATATATCTGCATAACGGCTAGAATTTTATTATTCGCACTTCAATAATTGCCGCCCGTTGATAGCGTGCCCGCCAAGGCAGTGGAGAGAAGCGGCTATATAAGGCCAAATATTATCACCCCATTTTTCACTTTGCCTTCTCCTTTACTCTGAATTCTTTCTGCAATCTTTGCTTCTAAGATTTCCTTTGCTTTATTTTCTTTTACGTTCTTTTCTTTCTTTCTTTAGGAAATACAACCATCTCACAAACTATGGCCTCATCACAACCCGCCGCCACCTCCAAACCTCTGTACAAAAAGTTCTTGAACCCAGCTATCGAGGAAACCTACAAGAAATACTATATAGAGCGGCAACTATGGGAGAAGATGGGTTTCTAATATACCCAATCTGATGGGGATTTAGGCTTGGAGCCCTCCCTATTCGAAAGGATCCACAACATGGGCTTGAACCAGTTCGCACGACAGCCAGAAGGAATCAATAGCAATCATGTGCAAGAGTTCAACGCCTACTGACCGACACCGGCAAGCCCTTTCCTTTATGTCCGCGGAGAAGTTGTCAAGTTTACTGTTGATATGATCAATAGCTTTTACACCATAGCAGTCAGCGATAATCCGCATGAGGAATGGGAGTCCTACCTAACGGCGACTGACTAAAACAAGATCAAGAAGGAGATCTGTAAGCCAAACACCAAGTGGCTAACAGGGAAAAAAAACGGGTCAGTCAACCATTGCGACTTGCTGTCGGAGGCAGCCCTTTGGAGTTACTTCGTACAACTCCGCGTGATGCCCATCACGCACAGATCAACAGTCAATAGGCCGAGGCTTGCCCTCATCCATTGTATTATGATGGGGCGGTAGATCAATGTTGGTGAGGTGATCTTAAAGGAAATCTATGCCCATGCAGAAAAGCCAAACACCAAGGGACCCCTCTTCTTCCCTGCATTTATCATAGGCCTTTGTGCCAATTTTCGCGTGCCGACGGACTCCAAAGACAAAATTCTTCTGACCAAGATAGATGGATAAGAAGGGTACGCCAGCAGATGATGCAGAACTCGGAGCCAGACACACCTTCCACTGCCCAGCCGCCGTCCCAAGCTGCCGCCACCCAGCCGCAGCAGGCAGTACTGAAGTTGTCCTCCCGTCCGCCGTGATCCCCCTGTTGCGCGGCCTAGTGGAAAGCTACCAAAGGATCGAGCACAAGTAGGTGATCTTCACCAAATATGTGGCTGACGTGCAAGAGGCCTTCATGGCCTATCTTCTGGACAAGTACCAAGACGACGTCCCACAGTTGCTCGCTTTCCCAACGGAGTTAGCAGCCTCCAAGCCAGTTCATATTACACCCAGACCAGTTATTGCTCCCGCCACCGATGACAGCGAGGGGTCGCACTACCGCCCCAAGAGAAGAACCTCTCCAACCCCCGTGAAGCCATACGAGCTCACCTCCTCATCCGAATGGGAAAAGGAGGAGGAAACCACCGCTGCCTCCCCCATAGAAAAGGAGGCCACTGCTAAAGATATCGGCTACTCATACATGGCGATCTCAGACTCCCTTGATAACGAACCGGTAGAGGCAGCCAGAAAAAGAAAGCGGCCAGCAGCAGAACCCCGTGGTGGAGGACTTGAAAGACAATCTAAGAAACCCACCCCAGCCGCATCCAGCCGTATCGTAGCAAGAAGAAGAGCACAACCGACAGACCATCTGCTACGTGCCGCCTTGTCCTGCTCGCCTCCTCATAATCCTCCTCTAACGTAGAAGCAACAGAGGGGAACTTCGCCAGTCTATAGCACCAATTTATTTTCTTTATTTTTAATTTCTATGTTTATGTTATTTTTTCTATTTTTCTTTTTCTTTTCTGTTTTATTCTTCTTTTTATATTTTATTTTCTGTTTGAAATTTTTAATTTTTAGAGGCATTGAAGACAATGCCAACCTTTTGTTTGGGGGGAATAGTCCTTTTTAGGTTCATTTAGAATATTATGTAAATTTTCCCCCTAGCATTTAATGAAGTAGAAAACTTTAGTTTAAAGACTTGTGCCTATGATAGATTAGTCGACTACTTATATTCGCACCATACTAAAAATTTCTAATCTAACTAAGGGAAAAAGCATGAAAAATACTTAGAAAATTTTTCTTTCTGCCAATTATCTTTACAATTGTCTGTTAAATGCTGAATGTTTTCTTGAGTTTTAAGTTTAACACTGCATGCCTTAATAAAAATTCCTTGATTGAATACAGGTTTGCCGCCACGGCAGCATAGGGCAGCACAAAAAAATGATGAAAACCCTAGAGGTGCCCGAAACAGGCTCTAGGCAGAATGTTTAAATACCCTATGGGTGCTCAAAATAGGCTCTAGGAATGATCATGACCAAGGACACTCCGCTGCTATCAAAGTCCACGTAGCTAAACCAAGTGACGGACAAATTAGCAAGAAGAAATGAAAGCCTTCACAGGATGACTCTATTCGAAGGGTTCAGAGTTATGTAAGAGTGCACCTATCGCAGCTTCAGACCCGAAGAATTATTGTGATGAGCTGAAGCCTTTAAAGCTATGATCAGAAAAAAGAGAACAAAAGCGCCCCACTGTGTTACCAAGGCAGCAACTTGTATCCTCTTTAGTAATGTAATTACTTTAGGCATTCTTTGTTAACTTAGTAATTTCAACATATTTAGCATGAACACAGACCTGCACACATTGCACTGCCATTAAGAAAATTAATCTAAGTTACTTCATGTTATTCCCTATCACTAACATAAAATAGGTGCCACGGCCTTGAGGTAAGAAATTAAGTTAAAGGGTAATGTTTCTATTAATTTTGTGCAAAGGGAAGATTTACTAGCTAGGTTGCATTGCTTGAGGACAAGCAATAGTTCGAGTTTGAGGCTGTGTAGAGTGTCCACAAGTTCTATATTTTGTACACATTACTGCCCTTAGTATTGTTGTTCTTAAGCTCATTTAGACATATTTAGGTGCATTGCATGCATTATAACAGTATCTTCTCTTTTACCATGCGTTTATTGAATATTTTATGTTTGGTTGAGAAAAGTTATTGTTTTAGTTTAGTTTATTTTTTTAGGTGCTGTAGCAAGGAGAGGAGAGGACAGGAAAGCTGGAAAAAATGAGTTGTACTAAAGCAGTTCCAGATGCCGCCAAGGATGCTGCTGAAACAGCATTGCCGCCAAGTGTCGCCCGGGCATGAGTTACACCGACTTAGCCAAGATGGGTCGCGATTTAAGGAGGGCAATTTCCTAAGCTCAATGATCCCAATCTTGCGATTTTCTAAAGCATGTAGCAGCCGGTAGAGCTTATTCAAGATCGATAAGTAGGAGCACTTATCTTTACTTGCAAAAGAAGGCAACGTCCAAAGAGTCCATATTAAAGTAAAAAAGGAGTCTGTATTTAATGTAAATATACTTTAAGAACTTCTACTTCAAGGAGGACTCAAACTTAGGTCATGAGCAGTATATATACCCAATGCTTGTAAGGGTATAGAGGCATGACGAGGTGTGAGGGGATGCGTGCTTAAACAGCCACACAACGGAGATGTAGCTACATAAGTTGGAGTTGTTGGGGGTCGCAACCCAACTCTCCTAGGGTTTAAGGTGCATGTATGTAAAGTAGTTTGTGAGAAACGGTTGTATTTGTTTTGAGTTGCTTTCAATAAAATTCCAAAGTTTGCTTAATATATGCTCTTCATTACTTCAATTCTTCTACACCAGTTAGTTGAGAGAAAATCAATTTGTCAGGCACGAAAGTGCAAGGCTCACAAAAGGTTTAAGCACGGACACAACATGTAAAGACGTGACTAACTTGGTTCTACCCTAGTCTACAAGTTTCAGCGGCTAAGAGTGATCACCAATCGAATGGACTTTCCTGTGTTAGGGTTACACTGAGATTGCTAGGTATTGCCTACATCACGTGAGTGTTCGAGCATCCTAACCTAGAAATAGGAGGGATCACTGTCGAACATGGAATGCCTGCCAGACTTGCCGCCAGGACCTCTTTTCGTTCCACCTGCCGAGACAGTACACTCCTGGAGTGGTAGTGACCCACTGCGGCCGCGTAGCAGGGTCGTAGCCTGCCGCTCGCCATACCCGCCGAGACAGCAATTCATGGCAGCGCAAAACATACTCAAACTTTACAATGCGGACCACATGCTACTGAGCTGCATTTGTCTTACCCAATATATCGACCAAATCTCTCCCTATCATCCCTTTCATCACTATCTTTATTTTATTTGTGTTTTTATATTTCCACATCATGAGATTTAATTATGCATTTACTAAATCTTTGTGCAGGAAACCATTCATAGGAGCTGCTTCAATCCCTGTGGGAGACGATATCTTTTATACTATAACTTGACAAGAGTGTGCACTTGCGCACATAAATAGAGAACACCTAGACGCTCTACAACACTATATAAATTCACTACTATTACACCATGTCACAGATAAAAATAATACCGAACAATATTAATTAAACTCACGAGCAGATCCCGAAGATTGAGCAACAAGAGGTCGCTCATGTGGCGGAGGAGGAAGAATCTCAGTGTCCGAATCAACGTCGCCTGAACACAAGAATAATTCGTATTAATTTTCGATATATATATCTTAATATGCTAAATACAATTAAATGTAAATAGAAAACGGTCTTTTGAGTTTGAATTTAGGAAAACAGACAACGAATTTGGAATTAGGACGTCGAAAAAATATAACGTTGACTTTGACTCAAAAAGTGAAAGGTCAACAGTTAAAGGTCAACCGTCAATGGTCAACTCGGTCCGGTTCAACTGACTCGATCCACGGTTTTGGTCCAACTTAATCAGTTCACGGTTCGCCCAGGCCCATTGGACCGGTCTGGTTATTTCCCAAACTTGGGCTCGGTTCAACCACTTTCTCTCTTTCGGCCCACTTACCGATTTGGGTTTCACCCAAACCCACTCAGACACACTGGCCCTAGTACCCCCTCCCTCACCACACCTTGTAATCTGGTAACCTAGGGTTTCCAGCCTCGACGGCGTCAGTCACCGGTGATAAAATCCGGTGACCACAAAGGCCCATTTTCCGTTCAAACCATACACAACGAACACCATAACTTAACCTAACATCAAAACAAACCCGAAACAAGGCCACAACACTTTCCACGAACCAAATTGAATGAAAACGGAGAACGACGATGGTGAGGTGAATTCTAAAGGGTTTTGTACCTATTTACAACAAAAGAAAACGACGCGAAATCGATGGAGGAGTGGGTTTTGGTCGTACAACCACGGGGAACGCACCAGTGGTTGCGATTTGACGAAAGACCGCTGATAAGCCCTTGGCTGGAGCTAAATAGAAACGGTGGGAGGGTTTTGGTGGTTACCGAAGAGAGAACGAGAGATTGAGGGAGAGGGAGGCTACAATTTATATTATGGGAGCCAAAAGGTCGATCAGTGCTGAAAAGTATAAATTTATACCCTACCTATTGGGTAAATTACGCAATAAGGGTCTAAGATTTTACCCGCTTTACAAAAAGACCCCACAAGTTCCAAAATAAATGAATTTAGCCACTAAAATCAATTAGGTTTTCAAATTAAAATTTCCCAGATTATTAGGGTTCCGAATTAAGGATTTAACCAATTAGGGTTTTTAATTTGGGGGAATTTCGGGGTGTTATAGCAAGTAGTTTTAACATTGAATCCAACGAATGGTCCAAATAAAAAAGGATGATATTCATCCTAAAAGACTCGAAATTAAGTAGTTTTGTATGTAAGGTATGTGTTATCACAAGGATTAAGATATGAGCAGATGCTACCTTGTAATCACTTTAACACTATTAAAAAGCACTCCTATTGTTTGACTCAAATGTAATTTCCACTTTACTCTTTTTTTATAGAAACACTTTTAACACTCAAACATTTTATTTTGGGATTAGGATTTAAAGTATTAGCTGTAGGGTTTAGGATTTAAAATTTAAGATTGTGTCTTAAGTTTTGATTGTTTTAGTGTTGGGGCATAAGAAAAACACCTAAAAGGGGCAGAATATTTTCATCCCCAAATTATACTTCTCTTTTGCAATAGGTGCGTAAAACATGGTATGTGCTACATTTATGGTCAAGGGATTTTATTGTTGATAAACATTGAAATTATGATAAATGATCAATTGTATAATGGAATATCTATATTCTTTGGTTTAAGCTTTATTATTCAAACTTTATCCTTATTGCTAATACTCTTATTGGTTTTAATTGTGAGAACTATAAGAAAAGACTAAGAATTAAGCTGCATTTCTCTCAAAATTGTTCTCATTTCCGTATAAATGGCAAAAGCAAACCAAAGTAATTCTATTGTCATTGTTTAGAAAGCCTTGGTGGAAGAGACGTAGCTTCATACTAACTGTAATATTTTTTTGAACTATTCTAGTTAGAGTTAGGATGTCCTCGAAATTAAGCTGTTTTTTATATTTCTTTTTTATAATTTTGTTATATTTCAAGAGAACTCAACAATCATAAATTAGGCTAAAAGATGATGTCGTCCTGAAGTCTAGTCAGCCCCAAGAGCCAAAAAGAGAAAAGCCCACTTAAGGGAAAATTTGTGAAGTAAAATCTCACGAAAAAAACCCTAATTACAGAAGAGATTCAAGTACATACAAAGGAAGCGTACATGCACGTTAAGAGATAGATCATCTTTCACCAAAGTAACAAGAAAGCGGCTGACCATTCACAACGCAACAATTCATGCATAGTAAGCTCCTTGAATTCATCTACGTATCCAGACATTGTAACAAAAACTGAAGAAGAATTACGCATAGGATTATTTCTTTTCTCCTTTGCTTTTCTTTATTCTGGTTTTAAGATGTTGATGAGTCAAAAAAATAGTGATTTATTGTTTAGTCCAATCATGAGCTAAACCTTTGTATGGCTCGAACTTGGGGGCAAATATACTCATTTAGCCAATAATTGATTGCCATCGGAAAGAGGCAGTGGCCGATGATAACTTTTCAGAGTCGGGGTCAGGTTCTTTTCGTGCGGAGCAATCAGAGCTTCAATTTGAGAAGTTGAATAGGCACGAGGATAATTATGATATATTTCTTGGGAACTCAATAGCAGCAGAAAATAGACAGGTGGTGTCAGTTGAAGGTCGGCATTGGGGAGAGGAAGAGTTGGTGGGTTGTTCGTTTGTTAGAGATTATTCTTCTAGTCCTATTGATCATGGGATGAACGGGGCTATGGTGGCTATCCAAGATTCAACGGACTGGGCTACGCAAGTAGATATGATCAATGTTTCTACGGGTATAGAGCAGACCAATTTAAAACTTTAATTCGGGCCTATTTTGTGTTGTTGATGTATTGAACGAAAGGGTTCATTCTAGACCCAAGAAAAAGTATGACCCTTTGTTGGAATGGCAAAATAAGGCTCTAACGACAACCAAAAGAAGAGAAAGAGATAAGGCAATAAAAAGTGTCGTTCTAAAGAAAGGACTGAGAAGATTTATAATATTTCCCTTGCTTCCCTTTCGGATTCTGACTTCTGTAATCTTAGAATATTTGAGCGAAGCTTGAAGATCTTGAGCTCTAGGGTAGAGATTAGGGAGAAATATGAAAGTGACGATGAAGATACTAATAGGGTCTTGGCGAGTAATGATGGTTCTTGATGGGAGTTGAGTTGCTCATGTTTGCGGAGCAAAGAATTACGCAATTGTCCCATGCTTTTAGGAGTTAGTTGTTTGATGGTGAGACACCTGGAGTTGGCGACGAGAGTAGTGTTGGGTTATTTTCAAGTATCATTAGTAGATTTTGTTCAGTATATTTAAATTTGGAATGTTGACAACTTTGATTTTCTTTTTCTCGGGAAGTTTTTGTGGTATTGTTTTTAACTGTGATATATCATTTCTTGTGGAGGATTGTGTTACCTCATGTCATTTTTATGGCAGTGGAAGAGTAGTGGTTTTCCGATAACGTCGTGAGGAATAGATGTGTAAACTGGGGTTGTGCGGATTAGAACTATGGCTTTATGGTTTTGAATTGATGTGTATGTTTTCCGATTTTCTTCTGGCCTCCCCATGTTTTGATTCCTTGTAACTGTGTGGATTTGGAGTTGATTTGTTGATGCTTTATGGTTTTTATGGTTCGCTCTTGATTGCTTGATGTTGTCGGAATTGATTGTGGTGTTGATTGGTGTTGTGGGTTGGAATTTTGCTGCTATTTGTGATTAGTTGAAGTGTTGCAATCTTAGGGTCTTGTTGAGCTAAAGGCATAATGTTGTTGTGGGTGAGTATGCCAGTTGTAGTTTGCAATAGATATTTGCTTTGGAAGATGTAAATCGTAACAAAGTTCTTATTATAGTGGTTTGAGTTTTTGAATTACTGGGGCTGGTGCTCTGTGCTGGAAGGTAGTTGCTTGCCGGGTATTCTGAGACGGTGGAATGCTATTGAAGTCATGCTTTGAATGTTAGCAATTGGTAATTGCAGGGCTGAATATTTGATTGGTAAGTTGTACTAAGTATAGTAAGATGTATTTTTAGAATGGTTGAGGTGTACAGTTCTCTAGGTGGAGGTGATTTTGTTAGAAGGGTGGGTGTTGGGCTCTTGGCTAGCGTTGTATGTGGTATGTTGGTTGTCTTCGTGTAATTCCATCCTTGATTGTATTGTATTCTTTTCCTCCATTTAGGATTATAGAAGTTTTTAATGAGGCACACAATTCAGAAATAGGGTGTGTATGATTTCTTTCTTAATAAAACCATGTTAGAACCTGCTCGAACAACAAGATAAGTATATTGAATCCCTAACATTCTATGACATCTAATTTGGATTCTAAATAAGCTCTATTCTGACTTAATCAACATTATTTGTATCTTTTACTAGCATCTCCTCTTTGTTATTTTGTTTCTTTTGCCACAAGTCATTAGTTTGTTTTTAATTATTGTTTTACTTATACTCCCAAACATCACGATTAATTCTTGGCTAAATGGGTATTTTTGCCCCCCCCCCCCAAGTTCGACCCAAAAAATCAATTCAACCCCTCGCCGAAAAACGCACTCAATTAGGCCCTATGGTTTATAAATTTCATCAAATCAACCCTTTTATTGACGTTGACCGTTACAATGCTAGCATCATAGTTAACGGTGTTGACATGGCAGTCCACGATGCTGACGTGACAGTCAACGATAAAGATATGGCGATACACGTGGGATGATGATATGTTGATACAAAGTTGTCCCCTTTGAGCCTTATATTTTACTTGTGATTGAACCCTAACCAAGGATCACTCCCCACACCAGGGGCAAAGAAGATGAAAGATTGTTTGCAAGCGAGAAGAAAAGCATATTAGATCAAGCTGAATGTCCTAAATTAAAAAAAAGGGCAAAAAAAGAAGAAAAAGAAAAATGAAGAAATGATGATGAAATACAAAAGAAAAATTGGAGCAAGAGAAAATCATGTACAAAATCCGCCAAATGAGACATGTGCCAGAAAGGGAAATGAAATCTAGGGTAAAACCCAAAATGGGCAGTCTAGAGTGATCTAGAGAATTAAATAATGAAGATTTCATCAGGAAAGGTTGGTCCTTGGTTTAATCACCCTTAAGCATGTATTTGAGCCTATATATCCTTTTTGTAACCTGAGTCTAGCCTACATTACATGCCTTTAATGACTATTTGGATATGTAACCCCCTTAGCCCGGCCTAGACGGTTGACCTGAACTACGAAGGTCACACGGGGAAAACCAAAGTCAACCCAAAAGTCAACCTTGATTCACGACCCTTTTTTTTATTTTTAATCTTGTCTAGATGCTTTTTAACCCTAAGTGAGTACTCACGAGATACAATTGAAAAAGGCACAGCGAACGGATTTCAAAAAGGGACTCAATTGCACCTTACACGAATTTAGGGACCAAATTGTAATTTCTGTAAATTAGAAGGTCCTTATTGATTTTAAAGTTACCAATATGAAATTAGTCATGTTACATGCTTCTCTGCCAAATTTCATCTTAATTGGACATCTCAAACTCAAGCAATTGCAATCTCAACATTTAGGACTAAAATGTAAAACATGCAAACCTCAGAACAATTCAAATCTGTGACAAACGGTCACCCGTTTCGAAACACCTACCTGCCGTATCGAAACGCTAGAGCAAGACACTCTCCCGTTTCGAAACTTGTTCCGATACACGGCACTCCAGTAGCCAAAACGTTTCGAAGCATCCTCCAATCGTTTCGAAACACGAAGGGCATTACAGGCCCCCGTTTCGAAACACTAGAGGGTGTTTTGATACGGTTAGCCCAGAAACTGCAGGAAGGACTGGTTTTTCACTCATAAACCTAGTCTAACACATCTCAAGGACTCTCTAATCAAACCAACAAGTCAACATACATATAAGGTACATACTTGGAACACACAAACACAATCATCGCATCAAACATGAAAACTCATTGGTCTAGAGGCATGCTTCCTAATATCAAAATCCAAATAGGCAATCAAACCTCAACACAAGCAATTAAGGCAATTTACAAGTCAATCCAGCCAAATCAAACATGCCACAACCTTAGAGAGTTTCACACATCTCCCAAAACAAATCTTGGTTTCCCATTGCCAATCTATCAAAACAAAAGTGTATGAAAACTTCACCATACATGAGCTTGGACTTCCTTGGATGAACTTAGCTTCCTTGATGCCCGAAAACACCTCAATTATCTGCATTATTGGTAAAAGAGAGCGTAAGCACACATGCTTAGTGAGGCATGCTCTAAAGAAAACCAACACAATAATGCACATTTAGAAAAAACTTTCATCAAAGCTTTTAAACCCCATGCTCATCTCTTTCTCATACTTGGAAAACTTTCAAAGCAATACTCATTGAAACCACATGCTCATCTCTTTCTCATGCTTGGAAAACTTTCAAAGCAATACTCATTGAAACCACATGTACCTTCATTCTATCTCATGCATTAAAACCAATGCAAAACTCATGGCAAGGCCATACACATGCTTGTATTGTCAAAGCATTTCTAAACAAATCTCATATGCATAACTCATAGCATAAATCATTTCATCAAAGGTACATGTGTAACAAAATCCATTTCATCATTTATATTGGCATTTAACATCTCATTAATACTCAGATATGCAGACACAATTCTACACTAGACTCTTCCGGTGGAATCTTGCATCACCGTACTCAATTGTCTAGCAACATAGCTTCCGGTGGAATCTCTCATCACCGTACTCACATGGCGGAATCTCTCATCGCCACAAAGCTTTGGTATTTCACCATGTCCTACCCGATGGAATGCCCATCATCGGAATATCTCCCTTTGGCTTAACCAAAGAGCACTTACGAATTTTTAGTATATAGTGCACTCTCATCCTATTGATCGATCAATTATATCCGGTAAGTTTCTCAACATCTATGCCAATATAGTGTGTTAAAACATCATCACACCTACTGTTTTTCATGCAACATAACTCAAAGGTTTTCTCACCACATTTCAAAACATAAATCATACTTTGCTTCAAACCAAAAGCTCAAATCTATTCAATGCAACATGCCATCTCATGACACCTCTACAAGCATAATCTCATGCTCTAAATCATGCATAAAAACAGTAGGAATTTATCAATCTCAAACCATGAGCATGTAAAAGCATTATAGGGGCAAACACCACTTTAGAGAGACCAAAACAAACCATACTTACTTCCGGATTTAGAAAGGTGTTTCAAACCTCTCCTAAATCCCCAAACCTTGTATTTTTGTCCTCATGGACTTCTAAACCAATCGCACTCACCGATTTCGTTTCGCTTGCTTGTCGAAACGCCAATTAAGCTTCCGGATCAACTCCAAAAGTGTCCGAAGATGTCTCCCCTGTTTTAGACACATAAAAGCAGAGGATTAATGCATCATCATGCATTGAAATCTTCAGCCAACACTCCAAAACTCGTTGCTCTACCTAAACCCAACATTTCGGCTACCAAACACAACCGAAATCACCTCCAAACTCTTCCAAAATTAACCCAGCCAAGATCCATCACTTTTAAACATTTCTAAACATCAATTAACATCAAAAACAACCCTAAACTCATCCTTATACCTCCAGCTATAACAGAACACCAAAAACACCCCAAAAACCACCAATTTCATAAGCAAAAACTTAGGAAAAACAACCTATTCGGGATTGGATTGATTAAACCTCATTTCTAACATCATTTAACATCCAAAATACATTAGATAACCATCTCAAAACAGAGCCCAGTCAATTACTACGAAAATCTTCAAGATCTCTTCCAAAATCTTGTTTCTAACATTAAAACCATTCATAAATCTTTAATAAAGGATTGACAACTTGGGAATTTCAGTAAAGGGCTGAGTATTTAGAGGATAAGAACAATCTTACCTCTAAAAGATGATTTCTCCTTGAATTGGGCAAATTTCCATGAAAATACAATGTAGAAATCAATGGATTTGTTGCAAGATTGATTAGGAATCAATGAGTGATGGAAATCTCATCAATTGAAGTACAAATCAAAGTGAATTTTTTTGGAGAAAAAGTGTTTGGTTGATAGGATTTTGAGAGAAAATTGAATGAGAGAAAATTAGAGAAAAGTGGTTATGAAAGTCAAAGGTAGTTTATCATCCTTCTTTTATTTAATTAAATCATTAATTAAATCACCCAAATTAAGGAAAAATCTGATGAAAACATTTTTGGTAAATTAGCTCCTTAAAGATTCATAGTTTCAATCCTTTACAAAATGATCACTACTAAACTTTGCAAAAATCGCGATTTGGTCACTACACCGAAATGTAGTATTTCCAAAGATTATTTTGTAAAATTGATTTCACCATTCTCTTATATATATTAAATGAGGATTTTTAGATATTTTCTTTATTTTTAAACTATCCCGAACTAGGCTTTCCTAAAACTCTCTTTTATATTCGAACCGTTTCTTAGACCGGTCCGATTCAGACCCTAAACTTCCAAGCCCAAAATTAGGGTGTTACAGGATAACACATGAATATCTGAGAAAAGGAGTCTATTTTCATAACAAATTCTGCCTAATTGAGTTAACCTTTCTTCAGGGATCTCCAAACTTCTAATATCTGGCCGAGATTAGAAAAGTGGGAAGATTGAAATTAGAGGATGTAGTGAGTTAAAGAGAGCCACCTAAAAGTGGGTCATTATCCGGTTGGTGGATTTGTGAATCATTCATACTATGAATTTTGAGGAATCTGACTTTGCTCTTTTCCATGTTTGCCATGATGTTTTCCTTTAAATTATCATTTCTAGACTTTTATTGCATCTTACAAGAAGATTGGCTAGATTCATGAAAATCCAAAGGTTTCTTAGTATCGATCCCAAATATAAGAAACCAGGTGCAGATGTTCGCCATAGCCTTGAGAAATAATGAAGTGGCTCGCCAATATAAAGGATGACAATTTAACCTCAGATTGAATGGGGGTATCACCATGGATTAAGAAAGTAAAAGCACATGCGTAAGGTCAACCATGTGACAAACAAGACATGCACATGAGATGTGGCAAATTGAAAAATCCCTAAAAACATGGAAAAGGGATATAGTTGCGCCCAGTAAGTAAACCATGCCATCAGATTGGGGAAATTTGCGTTGATCAATGATTCAAGATCCTTGACTTTGATAGGCGCGAGAGGAAAAGATTAAAGCCCCAATATCATTCGAAGACATTCAAGGTAGAAATAAGCTTTGCTGCAAGAATTTATATGCAAGCGCTTCAAGGTGCCCTGTAGGGGCAAGAATTTACAAGGAACATTAAAAGGACTGGACTGTATTTCAGGAGACATCTGAAGATCTGGAGCTTTCAGAATCACTTAAAAGGTCTTTCACTCAGTGTTGATGTATCAACAACAATGATAGTATGATTTGTGGAAATGTGATACATTTGCATACGAAGACCAAATTATTTCTATGAAGCAAAGAGGTACAAAAAATGAGAATGGCAAAGCAGAGACAGTGGAGATGGCTGCTTGTCTAGAATAAACGAGAAACTGTGCAAAGATCATATTAAATAAAAGGAAGAAATGATGAAAAAAAACTGACATGTTAGGCATCCCTAGGAGCATGCTCATCATAATCATAGCATTTGTCTATTTGACAGGTACACGAAAACTCTCCCAACAAAGGAGGAACCCGTCTATCCGTTCAGGCATAAGGAGAATGGAACTCGTCTGTCTATTTATGCGCAAGGAGAATAGAACCCGCCAATCCTTTCAAGCGTGATAAGAATGGAACCCGCCTATCCATTCATGCGTTAGGAGAATGGGACCTGCTTATGTTTTCAGACGTAAGGAGAATGGAACCCGCCTATCTGTTTAGGCGTACGGAGAATAAAACCCGCCTACATGTTTAGGCATAAGGGGAATGGAACCCGCCTATCCATTAAGGCACTAGGAGAATAGAACTCGTCTATGATTTCAGGCATAAGGAGAATGGAACCCGTCTATCCGTTCAGGCATGAGGAGAATGGAATCTTGTTCAACGAACCGCATATCCGTTCAGGCTTTTGGAGAATGGAACCTTGCTTTTAGCGAATTTCCTCTCTTTTCAGGCATGAAGAGAATGTAACACCTCTATTATGTAAACGCCTATACATTCGGGAATGAAGAAAATGGAACTTTGTTTTGATCGGTGAAAATCAGTGCCTTTTGTTCTTTGCTTCTGTAACCCCCTTAGCCCAACCTAGACGCTCGACCCGAACTACGAAGATTACACGGGGAAAACCAAAGTCAACCTGAGAGTCAACCTTGATTAACGATCTATTTTTTTCTTTTCATCTTTTATAGATGCTCATTATTAGCCTATATGATTAGCAAATCATTTCAACGGAAGCGACACAGCCAACGGAACTGAAACAAGGGTTCAATTGCATAGAAATGTCTTATAGGGACTACAATGTAAATTTCTAGAATTATAAGGACTAAACAAGTGTTAATGTTACCGATCCGTAATTAATCATATAACATGCCATCATGTCAAATTTCATCTCAAACAGATCATTCAAACTCATTAAATTAAGCAACCAAAACTCAAGGACCAAAACGTAACATTTCAAGACTTGCAAAGATACTTATAACTGAATTTTAACTACTCGTATCGATACACTTGAGCTTGTATCGATACGCGGGAAGACGGAAGCAAAAGAAGGGTAGAGCGAATCAAAACGCTTCCCCGCGTATCGGCACGGCCTTCAAACTTGGCTTGGGCGTATCGATACGCGGGCAATTCGTTCCGATACCCCTGTACAGAAATGCCTCAGTTTTTTTAGTGTATCGATACACTTCCTCGTGTATCGATACGCATACCAGAATGGCCCATTCCAACATCACTTAAACATTCTAAAACACATCCAAACAAGCTCAAATCATGCATACATGATATAATCTATTTAATAGACTTATAGACACTATCAAACAACAAATCACACTCATCAACCACTTCATACCATGATGAATTTTCAGTTATTCAAGCATGCTTAAGATACCAAGCTATAGCAAAGGTAAAACACCACAAACAAACCAAGGAACCATTTAAAGGCCAATTACAAGTCCACAATTAGAAACTAAACATGCTTAAAACAACAACATCATCAACAAATCCAGGAAATAGGAATCCCACCCATTGCCACTTATTACACTAAAGGTGAACCACATACATCGCTTAAACAAAGCTTTTGGAATTCCCTTGCTTTTGGGTTGCCTTGAAATGCTCAATTCTCTACATTGATGAAACAAATGAGCGTAAGCAGAAAGCTTAGTGAGGAGTCGCTAAACAACATTCATCAATGCATTCTACACAATTGGTAAATCATCATTTTTCAACATATGCTTTGACACAAAACATACCTTCTCATGGCATCAATTCACTTCTTAGAATACATACTCATATGCATCACTTAAGAACAACAAATAAACCTTTGCTCATGCTTCAGCAAGCATATCATGCATCCTTGCATCATTTACAAGCATCTCATGCTTAACATTAATCATTTACATTATATTGGCTCGCAAGTGAAAATTCGTAAACCATATCAACACAAACCACAATCGGATACGCGAATTACAAGCGTTGTCCCACACGCTTCATACATACTACCGGACTACACAAGGTGGAGATCAATGGAACAATCACAACCCCTCAACACCCGTGATGGAGATTAATGGCACAATCACAACCCCTCAACATCACTCATAGGTAGTAGTATAATTCCACTAACGAGAGTATGAAACTCATACACAAGACTCACTCACGGAATTAAACCATTCACCGTTGTGGTCTTAACCTCAATCGTTAGGGTACTTGAATGGAGATTACAGCACAATCACAACCCCTCGACATCCAAGGCGACTTTATTCACGATGCACCCAATCCAATAGCCGGCTAACTATATCCGACTAACACAATCAAAAACCATTTCCATCACTTGCCAATATAATTATTTAACCTCATTAATCCACTATTTTACAAGCATAACCACAATGCCATTTCCACAATCATATTATGCTTAACATCACATGCATTCAACACATGAAAACCAAGGATCACTTACCTAGTGCATCCTTAACATAATGGCATTAAAATCCATCAACATTCATGCTTAAAACATGCTTTAAAAACAATATAGAAATCCACACTTATCTCAAGTGCAATTTCGTCAAACATAGCACATTTCCAAGAGAGGGATTTCCAAAACACTTACTCTTGAGCTTAGCTAAGTATATCAAATTTACACTAAGCTCCCAAGATCACTCTCAAAACGTTACAAAGCATGAAATTGCATTTCTACTCACCGATACGCGAAGCCTTGCTCGCCGACACGAAAATTACTCTTCTGGAGCCTTCAACAACACCTCGTTTTCTTCCGAATCAAGATCCCTTGTTTTCGCATCATCAAAACATAGATCTAAATGCATTAAAATGCATTCCAACACCATAAACAATTCACAAACTCGTTGCTCACCCAAACTACACCAAATTATCCATCCAAAACAACCGAAAACTCAATCGATTGCTTCCTAAACAAAGCCCAGCCAACATACATTACTTCCAAGCCATTATAAACATCAATACACATCTAACAAACAACCTAACCCAACCTTATACCTCCAGCAAGCAAGATTCCACCATTTCACCTCAAAAACTCACTTAGAACAACCAAGAAACTCAAGGATATCAAGGATTTCGGGATCTATGTTATCAACACATTATTTTAACATATTAATCAACTTAGAACTCAATTAAAATCAACACATAACAGAGCTTAACTCATCAAGTCCAAAAATTAAGATTTCAACTACAATTTGACAACATTTTGATCTCCAAACAACACTATAATGAAAACTCAACCAAAAATAGTATTTAGAAGCCAAATATCTTGGGAATTTCAATAAATAACTTTGATTAGAGGTTGAGAACGGGATTTACCTCGAATTCTTGCTTCCCTCAATGAGTGACAAGCTTTTCCTTAGCAAAATCTTGATGAATTAGGAAAGATTTCTTGAAAATGGTTTAGGAGATATTGAGAGAGTTTTTTGGAGAAATAATTCTGGAGAAAGTTGAGTGAAATAGTGTTTGGCTGAAAATGTGAAAGGGTTGATAGTTACGTAATTGAAAATCTCACATTAATTACCTCTTTTAATTAATTAATTAATCTAAATCCAATTAAAGCCATTGAATTAAAAACTTTTAAAACACATGTCATATTGAAGAAAGGTCAAATTGCCTTAAAGCCCCCTAAAGATTCTATGATTTTGGCCTCTACATTAAAAATCACACTTTTCACAATTTTGAAACTTTACAATTTTGTCACTACTCAAAATGTCCCATTTCAAAAATCTGTTTTGTAAAATTGACTTGACCAACCTCTTAAAACTATTTTTAGAGGATTTTAGCAATTTTCACCGCATTTTTATCCTATCCCTATCCTTGATTTCTTTAAATCACCTTACGCGATTCGAACCGTTCTCAACCAGTCCGATCCGATGTCTAAAACATCTAGCCCGAAACCAATGCGTTACAGCTTCATCCCTATTTCAACGAAATTAGCAAACAAAGGGCAGTTGTTGTCAGACGTTTTTTTATTATACTATTATTTATATTAATAATATATTACTATTATTAGAACGCAAAAAATAATAAAAAGAGTCAAATAAATAAAGAGATTCTACTTAATTTAAATAAAAATCCATGTTACAAGGGTGGCCCATTTGGACCAGAAAGTAGGAACAAAAAAACCCTAGTTGATCCCTTTTCTGTCTTATGCCAGCTCATTCGTGACCATTGGATCTATGCAAGATCCAAAAGTCCAGATCGTACGAGGCAGCTATGGACTATGCCCCCGCGCCCGTGTAGGACACGTGCCTACATCCCAAGCAGCCAGGCCGTTTGGTTCCCTGCTGTTGCGGCGTCGCACCGCCGCTGTACGACACCAGTGACCGTCGTACCCTCTCCGTGACGCGCAACCGCCTCGAAGCCCTACCCCTCACCATTCGAATCTGCAAAAAACAAACAAGGGGGGATTCAAACATGAAAATATTAAGGAGAAAATCATCCCAAATCACAACAGATTGGACCAAAATAAAAGGGGAATCCAAATCAACTGAATGCAAAAAAAAATCGACCAGAAATTAGGGGATTTTGATTCCAATTTCTATGTAATTTTGTCAATGAAAAGCCCTATAAAAACCACTCCTTTCCCTTGTAATTTTAACGAACACCAACTACGAAAAATTGTAACACATTGATTTTTCTAGAAATACCAGAAGCATGCAACTTTTCGGTATTCTTGTTCTTTATTTTATTTATTTTATTTTTTTATATTCGAATATAGAGTAAAAAAGGGGATAAGTGTTACCTTGCATACATTTGAACTGCCGTCGTTTTGATTTCAAGTAAGGGTGGTGGCCGAATTTAGGGTTTTAAAAAAGGAAGGGTATTCGAAAGTTTTTTTAACGATTTGTTTTAAAAAAAAAACTCTGTGGGTGATTTTGAAGGTAGATTCGAGTTCGGGTTTTGAAAAGGAAAAACAAATATATTTTTTAAAATTTTCTGCCACCGGCAAAGGCGACCGTCACGGTGGGTGTTCATCGGTTCTTCAAAAAAATGATGGACATGATGAATAATTAAGAGAAAAAGGGAGAGGGTGTTTGATCCAAAATTTTAGAAAGGAAATCATGAATGGGTGTTTATAAAATTGGGTTTTATACCAATGTGATTTAAAACAAAATGGGTTAATTGGGCTCATTAAACCCCTCCGCCCGATTTTTCTTTATTATGCAAGCTACCTTATTTTAATTATTTCAATTTGGTCACCATGTTTTAATTTTATTCTTTAATTGTTTTTATTAAACCTTTTTAAATTTTGGTTTTTATTATTTTTTAAAATAAGTTTTAATTCACTTTTTTAAATCCGGCTCGAACATTGTGTGGACCCTGTTTTGGGAAGGATAAGCATTTTGTAAAAAAGTTTCATATATCCTCTTTCTTTAATTACTTTTTACCATTTAATTTCGCAATCTAAATTTGTTATGCTTTTAATATTTATGTCTATTAGTTTAATTCATTACGTTTATATTTAACTTGTTGTCCTTGATAAAAAAACCTTAGTTTAAATAAAACCCTTAAAATTAAGTACTTACATACCTTAGTTAGAGCATTGTAAAAAAACACATAAAAAACACCTTTTCACTTGGGTTAATAAAACATACTTAATTACATTCTAACTTTAATAGGTAAAATTCATTTAGACGAGTCATAGGGTTAATCACACACTTTAGAATAATAAAAGCCTCAACACAATAATCGCTTTTCTGATTGCTTGTTTAAAAAGTGAAACATAATTGATGCAGTGTCCTACCAAAAAAAAAAGATAACGAGTTAGCGTCTGAAGTGTTGGCAGTGATTAAAGTTTACTCTCCTGATAGTATGACCATTAAAATGAAATTGAATTCATAAATGGACAATAATTTAAATTTTACATGAACTTGCAAATTCTGACTTTAAAATGAACCCAATTTTATTTTTCGCAGACCAAAATTGTTTTTAATAAAATAAAAAGATTTTATTAAAATGATCCATTTTTAGGTGATCCAATCACACCTTTTAAAAGATTGGTGGTAACTCTGTTGTTTTGTTTTTTAAAAAGTCGAACCCAAGAAAAAAGTTGTGACAATTTCCACTCAACCATGCTTCATGCAAATCATAAATAAGAGCATGAAACGAGAGATGATATCATGGCAATATGATCAAATCAATATGGCGCTACGATTAGCCGCCTAAACATATATCAAACAATAAGAATGTAAATAGTCTCACATAACAATCATACATATAATACCAACAAACCTAGAGTGAGGCCCATTTCCAATAAGCATCGGGTACACACACTCGGAGTAAGGCCTGGTTCCACTAAGCATCAGGTTCATATATTCCGAAATCTTTAACCATAGTGTTGTAACACACTCTTTCTCACACTTAATAAAAAATAAATAAATAAATAAACCATATAAATAATAATAAATAAGTAGTCCAAAATAATAAACCCAGTGTCTATATACATATAAAAATGTCCATTTTTTACATCTCAAAGCCCAAAACTCAAAAGCCCGATTTTAAATCCTAAAAATCTATTACCGCCCTATTTACAACTGGACCCAATCTGTTTACAACCCTTTAACCCAACAAACACAAATTAATCTGAAAATTCATTTGTCCCACCCATCTTATGACTCAAAATCGGATAAAAGGCCCAACTAGTACATTTGTGCTTCTTTTTCCCGCCAAAACTGGCCACATGTCACCAAATGAGTGGTCCTTTAAAGCTTCATGCGGATTAAGCCCACAATGACGTCATCTTTTGCATAAGCTATAAATAAAGAGAGAGAAAATTAATAATGGGCAATGATTAGATAATTAATACCATAAATAGAAAAGAGAGTGAAATACTTGCCTTGGAAGCCGAACCGGCCAGAATCTGAATGATCGTCAAAGCTCAACCGACACCAGAGAAGGACGGCGTTGCCTTCCGAACGAGCGCACCTCCACTAGAACAACATTCATAGGTATATTTTTCCATCATCTTTTATTTCCCTACAATAAACATAAAAAAACATTAGATTTAGTCCTTAAACTAAAAAACAATAGCTAAATGAGTCAAAACATAAAGAAAAAGTCAGATCTGAAATAAAAGGTTGGAAAGCCTTATCTCGTTGTCAAAGATTTTGTCGAGCAGTGGTCGGAGTTATTTTAGTATGGTAGATTTGAAAATGAGGGATCGAATTGGGTAGATCTAGGTCCTAGGCTGGGGAAGAAGGGTGGATTCTTTCGAATTCATGCTTAGATATAGGGCTAGTACTAAAAATTGGGATTTTCTTTAATAGTTGTAGGGTTTAGGATATGGTGGCAGACGGTGGTCGAAGTAATGTTTAAGTATGACTGAAAATTTCTGATGTTAGCCGGAGGGTTCAGTCAACGGCCAGAGATAAGTTAGGGACAACCGGAGATGTGCTCAGAGTTGTAGTGATGATTAAAGTAGGGTTAGGTGGACCGGAAGATGACTGGCGGTGGCCAGTGTCACCTATGGCGGTCGACAAATAGATTATGTGGTCGGAATGTGGTGGTGGCAAATCGAAGGGAAAAATGGAAGAACATTAGATAAATGTTGGATGGATAAGGGTGTTTGATTCAAAATAAACAAGAAATGGCAAGATTTTGGTGTTTTTTGCGGATCGAAGAGGGGAAATAGAAGAACTAGTGATGAACTTGATGATGAACATGGGTTTAGATCCATTTGGGTTTATAGTTTCCTGAAATAATGTGTTTGTGGGAGATAGAATTTTAGAGAAATGGGAGAGAGCCAGTTGTAGAGAGAGAGTGAGTCGAAGAAAATGACCGAGTTGGCTCGGGTTATGACAATTTATACCCAAGTCAACGCGACGTCGTTTTGAACCGGGTTGAAGGGGGATTCGTGCGCTATTATTCGGATCAGGTCGTAAGATCCGCAACCTTTCGGAATTTCGGGCGAATCAAAATTTTAATCCCTCAAGCGTTTTAGCGTTACACAATTTGGTCACATGGTTAAATAAAATTTAGTTTTAAATTAATTACTTTAATTTATATGTATGTTTCATATTTTTATATGTATGTTTCATATTTTTAAATTAGCATACACTTTTATTTGTTAAACAAATTGGGCACTTAGTATAAATATTAATTGTTTAGAGCCTTTACTTTTTATATTCTTTTATTAGATTCAATAATTAAATTAGGATAGACAATTATAGAAAATAAATGAGTATTAAAAGGGAAGCTTTGAAGTTCTAAGCTGGATAGTGTCTGATTGCAATGAGATGTTATTCAATGGAACTTTTAAGTAGAACATTTGATATCTATTTAAACTTAGAAAGTGATAAAATGACTTAGTTAATTAAACTAAAGCCTAAATTAGGGCTAGTACTTTAACAATTAGATTAATCAATTTAATTATGAATATTATTTAATTTAGGGTTTAGTATGAATAATACTTAAGCAATTGAGTGTTATTACATAAATACCTATATTTAATAATATTCATAGTTTAAATAACTTATTTAATTAGAGCCTTTTAAGATAGAAATTAAAATTAACAAGAAAATAACTGGTCATGCATGAAAAACTTTTATATTGAAAATATATTTTTGAATATGAATCGAAATTTCCTAAAGCAATTGGACGCCTCTAATATAATATTCGAATAAAAAGATATTTTCCTATATAAGGATATCTTCATTTGGAATTAAAATTCAATTAATAATTATGGTTAAATTAAATTCAATTTATTATTCAAAATGTAACACCCCCTTCTTGGCCTGGTCGAGAACCGGGTCGGAACGTGCTACCGATGAACATTACAGTGATCGAAACAAGGAATTCCAGCGGCCGTATCAAACATTACCTAATATACATCTTAGTCCAATTTATCCATTGCGAAACAATATTTAATCATTGACTCGTTCCGATACAGGTTAGGGCCGTATCAAAACAAGGAATTCCAGTGGCAAAACGTTTTGATACAACTCCAAATCGTACCGACACACCCTGTTACTTAGGTTCAAATATGCTTAACCATATCGATACGCCATTACCCTATATCTACATGGCCTGACTTGTAATGACATATTTTTTCTAGTTTTTAATCGAATTGACCTAGGAACATGTGTTCAAATGCAATTAAACTTTACACACAATATTTCAATGCTAAAAACTACTAGCATGCCAAAATTCATGATCATTTGAATATGTTTACTAGGGTTTCACCAATGTGAGCCATATATGCCATTTTTGCCAACTTTTAACCATACCAAAAGTCAATATTAGACCTTTAACAACATTTTAATTTATACACATTACAAGCTTACCAAAATGGGCACAAAAGACTAGTTCAACTACTTTGCCACCTTACTAGGAGTTCATAAAGTCAAAATACAATACTCTTGGCTTGTAGTGACTTGTCTTGCCTCGACTTTTCCGATCTTCCACAAAGGTCGATTCCTTAACCTGAAATGCATCAGATGAGACACATTAGGCATAAATTGTCTAGTGAGGTAGTCATATACAATGTAAATATCAATGAGTGATGCATGTACATATACTCATGCTTATCAATATCAATGTCATGCTCCAATATACAATGTTTAACATAGCATATTCATTATTAACCCTTGGATTGAAACAAGATAGTGGATACGCAAATTCCTACGCCTCGCCAAATTAATAAATGGTCTACTCATCTACCTCACAAATATGACCAATACCAAAACACATCTCTGCGCCTCGCCAAATCAATATAGGTCATAGCCTTAGGATCGTGCTCCACCCGTACACTAAGCTCATGAATTCTATGGCATGCCAATTGTATCGAAGGTCCGTTCAAATCCAAGGTTCGATATTAACATCAAATCAATTTCTAATGATCAATACGATGCCCAATGCTTACAATGTTTTAATTTCAATAGTAATGTTCAATGTCTATAACAACAACAATATATGCTCAATATTCATACCATCAATGACTATGATCAATTAATTTAATTTCTATATTTCAACAACAATGACTACATTAGTTTTAATGCACAATAGCCATGACAATATCAATGATCGATGTACAATACTTTAGTTACCAACACTTACCCAATGCTTTCGATTAACAATCTGACACAATATCCTTACAAACGATGTTAGTTATTTAAATTGAAATCAATACCAATGGATTCGGGAAGGCTCCTCGCCTAATCACGATACTTCGAATACACTCACCTTGATAATATGAAGCTTTCAAGGCTCTCAGATGATAACTATCTTGTTCCTAGCCTTCAGTGAATTCGATGGGTACTCCTTTTAGTTATCTTGAGTTAGGAAATCAATAAGGAGATTATTAGGATCGATAATATGATGTCAAAATCAATATTACAATATCAAAATTGATATACGAATTCAGTATAAATAACAACGATGGATTATCCAAGGATGGTCAAAACCCTATCTTGAAATTATGCTTGATACATCCATGGAATCCAATGATTGATTGGGGAATATTTCTTACCCGAACGATAGCAACGATTCAGTATCAATAAATCAAAGAAAACCAAGCTTAGGTTTCTCTCAAACGGAGGTGTGTGCTTAGAGGAAGATGATGAAGACAAATGAGGTGCTTGCGTGAGTTTGTATCGGGTAAGTCTTTACTCTTTTCTTCGTTCCCTTTATCCATTCTATAATATTTAGCTAACCGATGGCTTTCTTTCACTTGAAGGAAAGATCACAAATTAATCCACGTAAGTGGAGTTATGATTGAGGAGGGCTAATCACAAGGTTAGTCCCTCAAATCTTAATTCTCTATAGTTTTGCCTTCGAACATTCCAATGACTATAATTTGGTCACTATAAAGCTTTTAATGAATTCAATAAGTCTCGTACTCAATAATTTAACTCAATTAGAGTCCAATATCAATTAATTAAAAAGTCGATACAATATTTAGACTTTATCAATGTGAGATTTCCGATCACAGGAACCCAATTCCAACTATACCAGATTTTGGGGTGTTATAACTCCCCCCCTTAAGAAAAATTCATCCTCAAATTTTACCTGAACCGAACAGATTAGGATATTGTTGTTTCATGGTCTCTTCAATTTTCCATGTAGCTTCTTCAACAGTGTGGCTTCTCCAAAGCACTTTAACTAACGATACAATTTTGTTGCGAAGCCTCTTTACTTCTCTTGCCAGGATCTGAACCGGTTCTTCCTCGCATGACAAATTTGGTTGAATTTCTACAGACTCAGGTTCAACAATGTGTGAAGGATCAGAACAGTATTTTCGGAGCATCGATACATGGAAAACATCGTGGATTTTGCTCAGTTTAGAGGGCAACAATAATCGATATGCCACGGGGCCAACTCTTTCAATAACTTCAAAGGGTCCAATGAATAGGGGACTTATTTTTCCCTTCCTGCCAAACTTCAAAACTTTCTTCCACTGTAACGCCCCGATTTTGGGCCTAGATGTTTTAGGCATCGGTTTGGGTTAGTCGAACCTGGAATTACATATTCGAGCCTTTTGAAGCGGTTCAGGGAAAACATAGTCCAGTATAGGATAAAATTATGAGAAAATTGCTAAATCTTTTAATATATATATATATATTCAAAGTTGGTAAAATCAATTTTAGAAAATGAGTTTTAGAAAGTCAAGATTTCGGAAAGTGACCATTTTGTAAAAAAGTGCAAAGTTGGATTTTAAGGACTAAAATGAAAAGAAGACAAGACTTAGAATCTTTATGGAGCTTATATCTTTTTGTGGGCCTTTTCTCTCAAATTGACCATTTTAATTATTCTAATAGAAATATTTTAAAAAGGGTTCCAAATTAAAAAGGGAATTTTAAATAAAACAAGAGAAGAGTTTACGTAACTAATTTCTCTCATTTTACACTGAGCCAAACACTCTTTTTTTTTTTTATAAAAACCAGATAGATTTTCCATCTTTTCTAATCCTTTTTGAATAGCTAAAGAGTTCTTTGATTCTCCTATCAAATATCATTGAGTTTACTTGAAGATTTCATCAAAATCTTGTCATTTGTTGAGAAAAGGCAAGGTTAGAGGTAAGATTTCGTTTAACTTCTCTAATCAAGATTCTTTAATGAAATTACCAAGTCTTGTGCCTCCTAAGTATGTTTATTAATTTTGTTTTATAGTTGATTAATGGGAAATTGGCTAAAAATGGCTTTATGTGGTGATTTTCCAAGATTTTCGTTTGGGCACTATTTTGGTTTATTTTAAATTGATTTTAAGGTTGTTTTGGATATTAAATGATGTTGAAATAATTGCTCAATCATAATAATCCTAGATTAGGTTGGATCTCTAAAAGTATGGTTGTTAATTATGGGTTTCTGGCTTGGAAATGTGAATATGGTGTTGTTGGGCATTATTAGATGTAATTAGGATGTTGATTGATGGCTAAAAGTGAATGGAAGTGATGGATTATGGCTGGGTTAAGTTTCCAGTAAGATCAATTGAGTTTTCGGTTGTTTCGGATAGGCTTTTAAGTGCCTTTGGGCAGAGCTGTAGGTTTATAGTGATTGCTGGTGGTTTTAATGCATTGAGATGCATTAAGCCTCTATTCTTGTGTGGTATAAACAGGGGAGAATTCTTTGGAAGCATTTGGCGAAGTTCCAGGGACTTTAGACGCTTGATTTTCGCGTTAGCGATTAAGGTTTCGTGTGCCGATGAGTGGAAATGAGATTTCCATCTTTGAAACGCTTAAAAGGTGGTTTTGGGAACTTAGTGTAAGTTTGAAACGCTTACTAAGTTCGGAAGTAAGTAAAATGCTTTTCTCCATCGGAATGTGCTATTATGAGTTTGTTGATGCACTTATTTAAGAATGCATATCGTCACTGTTAAAGCATGATTTGAGGTAAATGAATTGTTGATTTTAATGATATAATAATAAAAGATGCACATGCTAAGTAATCTTTGTAAGTATACGTTTATACTTTTGGTTTTAAGCATGTTTTGATGCTTGAGAATATGGATTGGTAATTGATGCTTTGAAAATAATGAAATATGTGATGAAATGTGATTTATATTGGCAAGTGATGATATGAAAATACTTTTAAAAATTTTATCGGATATAGTTAGCCGGCTATAGGATTGAGTGCACTATAAACAAGTCACCTTAGATGTTGAGGGGTTGAAATTGTACCGAATACTCCATCCATGTACCATAACGACTGAGGAATGTTTAATGTGTCGCAACGGTGGAGGATAGCTCCCGTGTGTGAACCTTGTTTAGTGTCATGTCTCTCGTTAGTGGACTATACATCTAACGATGAGTGGTGTTGAGGGGTTGTGATTGTACCGAATACTCCAGCACGAGTGTCACAACGGTGGAGGGTAGCTCATGTGTGTGAGCCTTGGGATGCCAGTAGAGTGTATGATGTGTTTGGGACAACACTTGGTAATCTGTGTATCCGATGTGGTTTTTGGGAAATGATCTTGTTGCTAATTACTTGTCAGCCAATATGAGAAATGATGTAATTTAAAATGTGTTATGTTGCATAATATTGAAAATGCATATTTTTACTCTTTAAGCTTAGCATGTGTGGAAATGCTTGGGAAGGCTTAAATTGAGTTTAGCAAATTGTATTTGCTATTGGTTGGTTAACACGTGTTGCATTAGGTTTTCATGCTGAATTTGAATGAGAAAAGTGCATGGTTTTTGGATGGCATGATGGATTTTAAATGATACTTGTGTTAATTGAGATGAGATTTCAATGTAGTTTGGAAACCAGTTTAAATGAATTGATGATGTTTTGGTTTTGAGCATTCCTCACTAAGCCTTTTGTTCTTACGCTCTTTTTATTCATCAATGCAGACAACTAAAGTCTTGGAAGTAGCACTAGCAAGGGATCGATGAATGACTTCAATTGAATGTATGTTTCGTTTTTAGACTAGAGTAATAAGGGCAATGGGGGATCCAAGGTTTATTTGGGTGATGTGTTTGAATGCCCTTTTGAGCATGTTTACTTTATGGATTTATATTTGTAAAAGGTCTATATTTGGTGTTTGGAGTATTGGTTTGAGTTTTACCTCTTGAGTGGCTTATTTGTTAGGTTGCATGCCTCTAGTTTCCCCTTGATGCTAATTGCCATGATATGATGCTAAATATGCTATGATTGCTTGTGGATTAATTTTTACATATGATGTATGCAGGTTGGAAACACGTTGGATTGGTTTAGGATGGTTTTAGGAGTGAAAAACCAGCAAAAAGTGTCATTACATGCCCAAGTGTTTCGGTACACTCAAGCCTGTACCGAAACGGTGAGCCTGAAATGGCCGTAGTGTTTCGAAATGGGGTAGGTCTGTTTTGGTACGTTTTGCCACTAGAAACCACAGTTTCGAAACCTCTCAAAGGCGTTTCAATACGGGCCCGTTTTCCTTGCCGTGAAGTACCGTTTCGATATGCCTGTTTCGGTACAAGGCTAGCGTGTAACGAAACAAATGGCGGTTATTTTAGTCGATGGAATATTTTGAAGTTCTGAATCTTTACGTTTTGGTCCTTGAATGTTGTGGATGCAATTAAATGAGTTAGAATGATTATTTTGAGCTATGTTTTGACAGAGATACTTTTAATATGATTAATCTAAAGATGGTAATCTAAAATTGAGGAAAAAATCCCTGTAATTTTCCAAGTTTGCAAATTGGTCCCTAAAAGCTATTTATGCATGCAATTGATGTTCGACTGATGTTATGTATAAACCCTGCAACATTAAACACTTAGGTTGGTAACGAGCATCTAGACAAGATAAAAGAAAAAAATAGGGTCGTTTATTGAGGTAAACCTTCCCGGTTTACTTTAATTTTCCATGTGTGACCTGTTCGGTTCGGTCTCTCGCCTAGACCGGGTCGAGAGAGTTACATTTGGTGGTATCAGAGCCAAGTTTCGGAAGAATGGGATGATGGTAAGTCGATGTGATGTAATTTTAAGTGATTGGCAATGTTTTCCTTCCACGGTGAATGTTATAAGCATGTTAGTGTTGATCAAATGATAGTGATGCTATGTATGATGAGTGTGATGTTTGTATGAGCTGTTATATATGATGATGTTGTGGACTGAATCTTATTCATTGTAATGCACGATGGTTGTGATATGTACGTTGTATGCTTTATGCTATGATTGGGGTAAATTGGGATGCCCATTGCCTTATTACTGTAGTTAAGTGTTTTAAATTGAATTTGAAGTCTTGGATCCTTGCTTGGAGTTGGCCTGGGTGTTTTGTTTTGTTTTGTTAGTTTGTTATCCTGCCTTAATTATAATAGCACAATAAACCGAGGAGGGAATAGCAATCTGGTATGATTGTTGTTGCTGTTGGGCAATGAATAGAGGAGTGTGTAATGTCTTTTGTGGGCTTGACACCTCAATGTGCCTCAATGTAAGTACAACCTGTGCCGGTCGGGCCATTGTTGGATGGCATGTCGCCTAGGGTATAGGCGATGTCCGGAGCTTGTAAAGCTGTTAATGCTGGAGTGCATGTGACTGCACTAGCTAGTGGACGGTTGTGATATGCAGTTAGAGCGCTTACGTATTTTGGAAGAAGTTGAGCTCGAGGGTTGTCACCGGAGGTATCCATGGAGTGGATGACCTGTACGAATAGGATTAGGGAACAAATGGGGTGTAATGATGCCCATAGTGTGAATATGAGTTATATCTCAATTATAAGGAGATGTGTATAGTTGGTGGACAAATGTGGTTGTGGGCATGGGACCCAATGTTGTGTTTTGGGAGTTCTTTTGAAATGTTCTAAAGGAGAAGCATCCGAGAGTTAGTTACTTGGATGACAAGAAATGTGAATTTGTGGTTTGGTTTCAAAATCAGAAGTTTGTAATCGAGTTAAGGTACAAATTATTTTGTTGAGCGGGTATGTTCCTGGATTGGAATTCAATGTGAGACATCGATGCGATTGACTCTTGTATGGGTTCGTGCATTATGATAGACTAGATATGTTGTTTATTTTGGCTACATCGTTCTTGAAGTGTTGGTAACACGGGCGAGGTACATTGAGCAAAACATGAGTTTAATAATTTGTACAAGAGGTTCTAGCTCTAGAAAGTGAGTTGCGGACTCTAGATTTAGTGGTAGCTAGTGTAAGAATGGTCATGCTAAGAGGGTATCGCCTGGGTTGAGGCGAGGTTGTAGTAATATTGATCAAGGGTTATAATATCAGTGTGTCAAGGCTTGAGTAGCGTTTGATACCTATTATGTATGTGGATGGTGTGACCACGTGAGGCGAGATTGGCCACGTTTAATCGGTGGGGAATAGCTTTATGTGCCTGTTGTTGCTAATGCTTTTGAGAGTTATGGCTTGAACGTTCGTTTCAGAGGTGTTAGATGTGGGAATGTGAGTAACTAGTTTCTTCATTGATACTGTTGTTACAAGAAAATTGTATAGGAGATGTCCTTTATCTGTTCAACGCCATGTGTTTTCAGTTGATTTGATGGAGTTGCCTTTCTATGGTTTTGATGTAATCCTTGGAATGGATTGGTTGACCGACCATAGAGTTGTGGTCGATTTTTATGTTAAGAGAGTTATCTTGAAACTTGATGATTACAAAGTGGTAATCGTGGGCGAGAATGTGAAATTCTTGTCCAATGCAATTTCGGCTCTTGAAACGAGTCGTTTGAGAGAGTTGGGTTGTGAAGCTTTCTTATCTTATGTGATGAATCCTGGTACAAATGAGGTGCGAGTACAAGACGTACGAACGGTATGTGAGTTTCCAAGTGTCTTTCTAGAAGAGTTGTCTGGTATGCCATCAAACAGAGAAGTTGAGTTTGGCATAGAGTTGTATGAAAATATGACTCCAGTGTTAATTGCTCCTTATCGGATGACACCTAAGGAGTTGAAGGAATTGAACACGCAACTTTAGGAGTTGCTAGATCAAGGGTTCATAAGACTAAGTATTTCACATTGGGGTGCATCGGTATTGTTTGTACAGAAGAAGGATGGCTCTAAGATTAATTTGAGGTCTGGGTATTATCAATTGTAGGTAAAGAATGTAGAAGTGCCTAAGACATCTTTTCGCACAAGGTATGGGCATTATGAATTCTGGGTGATGCCATTTGGTTTGACAAATGCACCGATTGTATTAATGGATTAGATGAATCATGTGCTGCAAGTGTTGTTGGAGAATCAGCTTTATGCTAAAATGAGCAAGTACGAGTTTTGGCTCAAGTAAGTTGTCTTCCCTAGACATGTGGTGTTGACTGAGGGTATCTGGGTTGACCCACACAAGGTCGAGGCAGTGATGAATTGGAGACGCCTAAATTGGTTACGGAAGTGCGTAGTTTCCTTGGTTTAGCTGGATATTATCGATGGTTTGTTGAGGGGTTCTCTATGATTGTTTCTCCGTTGACTAAATTGTTACAAAATAATGTTCCCTATGAATGGACGAATGTTAGAAAACAAGCTTTCGAGAAATTGAAGGAAGCTTTGACGCAAGCTTCTATCTTGATTCAACCAGAATCGAGTAAGGTGTTTGTGGTTTATATTGATGCATCGTATGTTGGTCTAGATTGTGTGTTGATGCAAGGCGGGAAGGTTGTGGCGTATGAATATAGGCAATTGAAGGTGAATGAGCGCAACTATCCTATTCATGATCTAGAGCTTGCCGCAGTTATGTTTCCCTTGAAGATTTGTAGGTATAACCTTTACGGTGAGAGGTGTGTCGTTTACACAGATCATAAGAGTTTGAAGTATCTAATGTCCCAGAGAGAGTTGAATCTTAGGCAATGAAGATGGTTGGAGTTGCTTAAGGATTATGATATATCGATAGAGTACCATCCGGGAAAGGGCAATGTGGTGGTCGATGCCTTGAGTAGGACGGTGGTTTTTGAGTTGAGAGCGATCTTTGCTCAATTGAGTATATCGCGTGATGGTGGGTTGATAGCCGAGTTGCAAGCGAAACCTTCCGTAATTCAGTTAATTAAGGAAAAATAGTTGCTTGATGAATCTTTGGTGCCTCATGTTCAGGATATAGCTGATGGTAATGCAACAGATTTTTGTTTCAATAATAATGGTGTTTTGTGCTTTAAGAGTCGAATAGTTGTGCCGGAGGATGTTAAGTTGAGGCGTACTATTTTGACTGAAGCTCATAGTAGTCCTTTTTCTATGCATCCTGGTAGTACAAAGATGTATTGTGGTTAGAAAGATGAGTACTATTGGGTTGAGTTGAGAAAGGATGTTGCGGATTTTGTAAGCAAGTGTATGGTTTGTCAACGTGTGAAAGCTGAGCATCAGTTTCCTTCCAGTTTTGTTACAGCCTTTGAGGATACCAGAATGGAAATGGGAAAGGAATAAGATGGATTTTGTGTCCGGTTTGCCTCTGACACCATCGAGGAAGAACTCCATTTGGGTGGTTGTAGATCGTCTTACGAAGTGTGCGCATTTCTTGGTTGTGCATACTATATATACGTTGGATAAGCTAGCAGAGTTGTATATTGCTGACACTATGCGTTTGCACGGTGTGCCTAAATCTATAGTGTCGGATAGAGATCTGAGGTTTACAGCGAGGTTTTAAAAGTGTCTAAACCAAGCGTTGGGTACGATGCTTAATTTTAGTACCTTGTATCATCCTCACATGGATGGACAATTGGAGCGAGTTATCCAAGTGCTGGAGGATATGTTGAGATGTTGTGTTATAGATTTCCAAGGTTATTGGGAAAAGAATTTGCCCTTAGTGGTGTTTTCCTATAATAATAGTTTCCAGGCAAGCATACAAATGGCTCCGTATGAAGCTTTTTATAGGAGAAAGTGTAGAGCGCCTCTTTGTTATCCAGAGGCAGGGCAAAAGTTAGTTTCCTTGTCGGTTTTTCTTAAGGGAACAACTGAGAAAGTGAAGCTCATATGTGAGCGGTTGAACGTTGCATCGGATCGTCAAAAGGCTTACGCGGATTTAAAGCGTAAGGAGATTGAGTTCGCAGTTGCATGACACGTGTTCTTGAAGGTATCACCTTGGAAGAAGGTGATGAGGTTTGGACGTAAGGGTAAGCTTAGTCCAAGGTTTATTGGACCTTATGAGGTTGTGGAGCATGTTGGTCCTGTTGCATATCAGTTGAGGTTGCCTCCCGAGTTGGAGAAAATTCATGATGTGTTTCATGTTTCGATGTTGGGAAGGCATAGATTGGATTCATCTCATGTTATGCCTATTGAGGAGATAGAGTTGAATACGGATTTTTCTTATGATGAGGAACCAGTTGGGATTCTTAATTCTAGTAGCAAAGTTCTTCGTGGTAAGACGATTGAACTTGTGAGGGTGTTGTGGCGACATCGATGAGTTGAGGAGGCCACGTGGGAAGTAATGCGGACATATTGAGGCAGTTTCCGCACCTTCCTCCTTTGGGTAAAATTTTGAGGACGAAATTTCCTAAGTTGGGGAGAGTTGTAACGCCCCATTTTTGGGCCTTGATGTTTTAGGCATCGTTTGCATTAGTCGAACCTGGAATTAGAGATTCGAGCCTTTTGAAGCGGTTCAGGGAAAACATAGTCTGGGATGGGATAAAATTATGAGAAAAATTGCTAAATCTTTTAAAATATATATTCAAGGTTGGTAAAATCAATTTTAGAAAATGAGTTTTGGAAAGTCGAGATTTTGAAAAGTGACCATTTTGTAAAGAGTGCAAAGTTAGATTTTAAGGACTAAAATGAAAAGATGACAAGCCTTAGAATCCTTAGGGAGCTTATATCTTTTTGTGGGCATTTTCTCTCAAATTGACCATTTTAATTATTCGAATAAAAATATTTTAAAAAGAGTTCCAAATTAAAAAGGGAATTTTAATTAAAATAAGAGAAGAGTTTACGTAACTAATTTCTCCCATTTTCCACTCAGCCAAACACTCTTTCTTTTCTAAAAACCAGAGAGATTTTCCATCTTTTCTAATCCTTTTTGAATAGCTAAAGAGTTCTTTGATTCTTCTAACAAATATCAATGAGTTTACTTGAAGATTTCATCAAAATCTTGTCATTTGAGGAGAAAAGGCAAGGTTAGAGGTAAGATTTCGTTTAACTCCTTTAATCAAGGTTCTTTAATGAAATTCTCAAGTCTTGTGCCTCCTAAGTATGTTTATTAATTTTGTTTTATAGTTGATTGATGAGAAATTGGCTAAAATGGCTTTATGTGGTAATTTTCTGAGATTTTCATTTGGGCACTATTTTAGTTGATTTTAAATTGATGTTTAGGTTGTTTTGGATATTAAATGGTGGTGAAATAATGGCTCAATTATAATAATCCCATATTAGGTTGGATATATAAAAATTTAGGTTGTTGATTATGGGTTTTTGGTTTGGAAATGTGAATTTGGTGTTGTTGGGCGTTATTAGATGTAATTAGGATGTTTTTAGATGTTGATTGATGGCTAAAAGTGAATGAAAGTTCTGAATTATGGTTGGGTTAAGTTTCGAGTAATATCTGGTGGTTTTAATGATTTCTTGTGGTTTTAATGCATTGAGATGCATTTGGGCAGAGCTGCGGGTTTTTAGTGATTCCTGGTTGTTTTAATGCATTAATCCTCTATTTTTGTGTGGCATAAACATGGGAGGCTTCTTTGAAAGCATTTGGCGAAGTTCCAGGGACTTCGGACGCTTGATTTTCGTGTCGGCGGTTGAGGTTTTGCGTGTCGGTGATTGGAAATGAGATTTCCAACTTTGAAACACTTAAAAGGTGGTTTTGGGAACTTAGTGTAATCTTGAAATGCTTTACTAGGTTCGGAAGTAAGTAAAATGATTTTCTCCCACGGAATGTGCTATTTTGAGTTTTTTGATGCATTTGTTTTAGAATGCATATCGTCACTGTTAAAGCATGTTTTGAGGTAAATGAATTGCTGATTTTGATGATATAATGATGAAGGATGCACATGGTAAGTGATCGTTGAAAGTATACATTTATACTTGTGGTTTTAAGCATTATTTGATGCTTGAGAATATGGATTGGTAATTGATGCTTTGAGAACAGTGAAATATTTGATGAAATGTGATTTATAATGGCCAGTGGTGACATGAAAATACTTTTAAAAATGTTATCGGATATAGTTAGCCGGCTATAGAATTAAGTGCAATATAAACAAGTCGCCTCTGATGTTGAGGGGTTGAAATTGTACCGAATACTCTATCTATGTACCCTAACGATCGAGGAATGTTTAAGGTGTCGCAACGGTGGAGGATAGCTCTTGTGTGTAAACCTTGTTTAGTGTCTCGTCTCTCGTTAGCGGGCTATACATATACCGATGAGTGGTGTTGAAGGTTTGTGATTGTACCGAGTACTCCACCACGGGTGTCACAACGGTGGAGGGTAGCTCCCGTGTGTGAGCCTTGAGATGCCGGTAGAATGTACGAAGTGTTTGGGACAACACTTGGTAATCCGTGTATCCGATGTGGTTTTTGAGAAATGATCTTGTTGCTAATCACTTGTGAGCCAATATGCTAAATGATGTAATTTAAAATGTGTTATGTTGCATAATATTGAAAATGCATGTTTTTACTCTTTCAGCTTATCATGTGCGGAAATGCTTGGGAAGGCTTAAATTGAGTTTAGCAAATGGAATTTGTTCTTGGTTGGTTAACACATGTTGCATGAGGTTTTCATGCTGAATTTGAATAAGAAAAATGCATGGTTTTTGGATGGCATGATGAATTTTAAATGATACTTGTGTTAATTGAAATGAGATTTCAATGTAGTTTGGAAACCAGTTTAAATGCATTGATGATGTTTTGGTTTTAAGCATTCCTCCATAAGTCTTTTGTGGTTACGCTCTTTTTATTCATCAATGTAGACAACTAAAGTCTTGGAGGCAGCACTAGCAAGGGATCAGTGAAAGACTTCGATTAAATGTATGTTTCATTTTTGGAATAGAGTAATAAGGGCAATGAGGGATCTATGGTTTATTTGGGTGATGTGTTTGAACACCCTTTTGAGCATGTTTTCTTTATGGATTTATATTTCTAAAAGGCCTATATTTGGTGTTTTGGGTATTGGTTTGAGTTTTGCCTCTTGAGTGGCTTATTTGTTAGGTTGCATGCCTCTAGTTTCCCATTGATACTAATTGCCATGATATGATGCTAAATATGGTATGATTGCTTGTGAATTAATGTGTAAGTATGATGTATGCATGTTGAAACATGTTGGATTGGTTTAGGATGGTTTTAGGAGTGAAAACCCAGGAAAAAGTGTCTTTACAGGCCCATGTGTTTCGGTAAACTCGAGCTTGTACCGAAACAGAGAGCCTGAACTGGCCTTAGTGCTTCGAAACATGGTAGGTTTGTTCCGGTACGTTTTGCCACTGGAAACCACAGTTTCGAAACACCTCAAAGGAGTTTTGATATAGGCATGTTTTCCAAGCTGTGAAGTACAATTTCGATACACTCGTTTCAATGCAGGGCTAGCATGTACCGAAATAGATGGCGATTATGTTAGTTGATGGAATATTTTGAAGTTCTGAATCTTTACGTTTTGGTCCCTGAATGTTGTGGATGCAATTAAATGAGATAGAATTATTATTTTGAGTTGAGTTTTGACTGAGATACATGTAATATGATTAATCTAAAGATGGTAATCTAAAATTGGGGAAAAAAATCCTTGTAATTTGCCTAGTTTCAAAATGGTCCCTAAAAGCTGTTTATGCATGCAATTAATGTTCGACTGATGTTATGTATAATCCGCTTCAACATTAAACACTTAGGTTTGTAACGAGCATCTGAATAAGATAAAAGAAAAAAATAGGGTCGTTTATTGAGGTAAATCTTCCCGGTTTACTTTAATATTTCACGTTTGACCCGTCCGGTTCAGTTTCTCGCCTAGGCCGAGTCAAGGGGGTTATATTTGGTGGTATCAGAGCTAGGTTTCGGAAGAATGGGATGATGGTAAGTCGATGTGATGTAATTTTAAGTGATTGGTGATGTTTTCCTTCCATGGTGAATGTTATAAGCATGTTATTGTTGATCAAATGATAGTGATGTTATGTATGATGAGTGTGATGTATGTATGAGCTGTTATACATGAGGATGTTGTGGACTGAATCTTATTCATTGTAATTACTGTGGTGAAGTGTTTTTAAATTGAATTCGAAGTCTTGGATCCTTGCTTGGAGCTAGCCAGAGTGTTTTCTTTTGTTTTGTTAGTTTGTTATCATGTCTTAATTATAATAGCACAATAAACCTAGGAGAGAGTAGCAATATGGTATTATTGTTGTTGTCGTTGGGCAATGAATAGAGGAGTGTGTAAAGTATTATGGGGGCTTGACACCTCGATGTACCTCGATGTGACCCGTTCGGGTCGGTCTCTCGCCTAGGCTGGGTCGAAGGGGTTACATCCACGGTGATACTTTAAGAAAGTCTTTTTCACCAACTTCATACTCAATATCTCTTCTTTTGAGGCCGATACAGACCTTATGCTGATCGAAGGAAACTTTCAAGCGATCGTGAATGATGGTAACCCGTTCTTCAGTTTTCTGAAGTAAGTCAGGGCCCAACATCTTGCCTTCACCAAGTTCAGACCAACAAAATGGAGTTCGGCATTGTCTGCCATACAATGCCTCATACGGTGCCGTTTGGATTGAAGCCTGGTAGCTATTATTGTAGGCAAATTCAATAAGGGGTAGGGATTTCTCCCAAGTTCCCCTAAAGTCGATGATGCATGCTCGAAGCATATCTTCTAAGATCTGTATAGTGAGATACAATAAGAATATAGATTTCCAAGAGTTCAATGGAAGAGTCTTTCGACAAATACCTGAATTACTCTTTTTGACTAGCCGTCAGATTGAGGTGAAATGATGTGCTAAGATTAACTCTGGTGCCTATAGCTCCTTGTAGAGTCCTCCAAAATCGAGTTGCAAAACGGGGATCTCGATCTGATATAATGGACTTGGGGTACTCCGTGGAGTCGAATCACATCCTTGATTTACAAGTCATCTAATATAGGAAGACCGTAGTCCATTCTAACTAGTATGAAATGAGCTGACTTAGTGAAACGATCTACAATAACTTATATGGCATCATGTTTCGTGGGAGTTAAAGGTAGGCCACTAACAAAATCCATAGTGATCTTCTCCCACTTCCATTTTGGTGGATCAATAGGTTTCAACAGTCCGGTAGGAATACAATGTTCTGCTTTAACACATTGGCACGTGAAACACTTGGATATGTAATCGACTATGGCATGCTTTATGCCCGACCACCAATAGAGTTCATGAAGATCCTTATACATCTTCACAAACCTGGGGTGAATAGAAAAAGAACTTGAATGAGCTTCTCAAAGGATGTCAGTGCGAAGAGATTCATCATTAGGTACACAGACCCTATCATGGAAACACAAGAGCCCTTCAGAATTAATTCTGAAGTCGGGTTTATCCGGTAACTTAGAGGCAATGGATTGAGGCTCAAAATCTTACTCTTGCAAAACCTTGATTCACGAAACGATGGTAGACCGAACTTGAAGTTTAGCTACAAGACAATGATGCTTCTGAAGTCATATATGAGCGTTAATTGCCCGGGGGCTACAAAATAGTGACACTACAATAAGTAAATGTGCCATACGATACATATAACTCTATATTCATTGTCAATACATACAAGGAAAAGGTTTGCAACTGAGTGCATCAGCTAAAACGTTGGCCTTGCTTGGATGATAATCGATGACAAGGTCGTAATCTTTAAGGAGTTCCATCCACCTTCGTTGTCGAAGATTTAACTCTTTTGTGGTCGATAGGTACTTAAGGATTTTATGGTCGGTGAAGAGATAACATTTTTCTCCGTAGAGATAATGTCTCCAGATTTTCAATGCAACGACAACTTCAGCCAACTCAAGGTCATGAGTAGGGTAATTAATCTTGTGTGGTTTAAGTTGTCTCAAAGCATAAGCAATGACTTTTCCTTCTAGCATCAATACACATCCTAACCCGAGATGCGATGCATCACTATAAATTGTGTAGTCTTTTCCAAACTTGGGTTGGGTCAGGACGGGTGCATGAGTCAATACTTGTTTTAACTGATCAAAACTATGTTGTTGATCTTCAGTCCAAACGACATGAGCTTCTTTCCTCAACAACTTAGTCAAAGGAGCGGCTATCATAGAGAACCCTTTTACAAATCTTCTATAATAGCCAGCAAGCCCAAGGAAGTTTCTGACTTCACCAATATTCTTCGGGGGATGCCAATCTACGATAGCTTATATCTTATTCGGGTCCACCTGAATACACGAAGTCGACACAATATGTCCAAGAAAAACAACTTTGGTGATCCAAAACTCACACTTAGAGAACTTTGCGTATAGCTGCTTCTCCCGTAAGGTTTGAAGCACGATGCAAATATGATCTTGGTGTTCCGAAACATTCTTGGAGTAGATTAATATGTCATCTATAAACACCACTACGAATTTCTCAAGATAGGGTCTAAAGACCTGATTCATCAAATCCATAAAAGCTGCCGGTGCATTGGTTAACCCAAAGGGCATCACCAAGAATGCGTAGTGCCCATATATAGTACGAAAAGGTTGTTTTAGGTACGTCACATTCCTTCACTCTCATTTGATAGTTGCCTAACCTTAAATCGATCTTGGAAAACACTGAGGCATCTTTTAGTTGATCGAACAGGTCGTCTATTCTAGGAAATGGGTACTTGTTTTTTATGGTTACTTTGTTCAGTTGTCGATAGTCAATACACAATCACATAGAACCATATTTCTTCTTTACAAAGAGAACTGGTGCTTCCCAAGGCGAAGAGCTCGGTTGAATAAAGCCTTTACTTAACAATTCTTGAATTTGAGCATTCAACTCTTTTAATTCAACATCTGCCATACGATATGGTGCAATGGAAACTAGAGTAGTCCCAGGTTGCACCTCAATGCCAAATTCCACTTCGCGGGTTGGGGGTAACCTCGAAAGTTCATCGGGAAAGACAATAGGGAATTGACATACAATATCAATGTTTTGTAATTGAGATTCGTCTTTGGCTTCTAACGTCCAAGCATACAATGAAGGATTTCTCACGTTCATCAAGGCAATGATCTTCTTTCCTAGACCCTGAAGGTACAACTTCCTCTTACAACAATCTACCCAGGCTTGATGCTCACCAAGCCAATCTAAACCTAAGATAATATCGAACTCGTAGATCGGTAAAGCCAACAAATTGGCCGAGAAATGAATCCCTTGAATCAATAAGGGGCACTTCTTACATACGACCCTTATGGTGACACAAGCTCCTAAAGGATTAGTTACAGAGATTCTCGATGCTATTGGTTCAGAAGACATGCCATGTTTCTTAACTATCACGGTGCTTATAAAAGAATGGGTAGAACAAGGATCAATCAATGCATATAAAGGATGTGAATACAACTTAATGGTACATGCAATAACATCAAGCTCATCCTCCTCTTCCCTGCTCCTCACATGATACATTTGGGTAGAGGCTTTCATGTTTTTCTTGTTAAATGATTTTCCCAGACCACTCGATCTCCCAAAGGTTCCCCACAGATTGAGGCCTACCAATATTCCCGGAACGAGAGGGCTGTGGATAAACATTCTGCTTAAGGCCTTGATATTTTCCTTTCATGTTTCACTTGGGGAGTCGAGAATCATCCCTAAACATCTTCTCAGATTTACCGAACCCACCGGCTCATTGAGCTCTTTGTGCAGCTTCGGTGTCCTTAAGTAAGTTCACCAGGTCCTGAAAATCAACGATGCTCAATGTAGTAAACATAGGGCGTAACTCTGTTGGGTCACGTCGGCACGCTCCGTGGCGCAGCGGAAAAATTAATCCAACGTAATCCAGCCAGGATCCATGTACAGGAACGAATACGGGGTGAAAAGATGAAGAGTTACCTTTTAGAACTCTGGAAACTGGAAAACCGACGGTATGTCGGAATAACCACGTCAAGTAAAATCGGAATCGTCACAGGTTCGCAACGATTCTACGGAGTCCACCCGAACAAAACGAACAAAGTTTCCGCCTCCCTAACACTTAGGGATAAATTTCGACAGGTTTGAACACCTTTCAGGGAGAAGTCGAAATCCCTCCAGGGATTCCTGAGGGAGTCTGAAATCGACCAGGAGTTCAACCGAGACTTGCAATCGAGCAAGGGAACCTTCAGGGATTTTCCAGGGGGCAAGTAGAATACCAGAAAAATATCGAACAACTTCTCAGAGAGCTTTCTCGGATATGTCGAATTCCAGTGGGGATCCCTAGGGGTGTTGTCGAAATCTTCAAGAGGAGGAAGATGGATGACTTGGTTGCTAGCCGTTGTCCCTTTAAATAGTATTCAGAGACTTAATTCTAGATGAATTTCGTAAATCCAAGTTCAACCAAAATTCATAGAATCTAATTCTACATGAAATTGGTTTATATTAAATATACATTATATTTAATAATATTAAATGAAATATTTATATTTAATTATGTAGAATCTTATTCTACATAAAACATGGATTTAAATATACATTATATTTAATCCAAATATATATATTTTTATTATATAGAATCTCATTCTATCTTTACTTGGATTTAAATATATTTAAATATATATTTTAATTATGTAGAATCTAATTCTACATAAACTTGGAATTAAATATACATTATATAAATTCCAAATATATATTTAAATTTCTAGAATCTTATTCTATAATATTTAAGTCTCTAAATATTTTCCATACTCTAAATAATATTTAATAAATACAATATTTATCCAATATTATTCTCATTTAAGGGAGTTGCCGATTTCCCCTATCCCATTGGGGATTTTCGGCAACCTCTTTAAAATATGGAGTATGGTTTCCAATTTTTGTTCGTTTCATTCGAAGGGTGTGACCCTTTGTAGGTTCATGCAACGTTAGCAGCAAAATTAGAACTGTTCTAATTTTACAAACAATGTGTGGCATCTCGCAATACATCATTGCTACCTAAGTTGCATGAAGTCATGGTTTGACTTTCTTAATTCCTGAATAAACTTCCTTTATGTATTTCATCCTTTTGTCCTTTATTTCTTAGATGAACACAAGTCATGGGTTAGTCACACTTGCGTTGTCCATCTAGTGTTTCTTGATGTCTTGAGTAGATTATGATAAACGAATCTCTATGATATCTCATATCATAATATTCGAGCATGGCCATGCATTTTCTAATCTCACTCAATCAAGTGGCTGAAGATATTTCTCCCATTATGTAGGAGGGACAAATCCTTTCTTGATCAACCATATTTCATGTAACCCCCTTAACCCGGCCCAGACGGTTGAACCGAATTAAGAAGTTTACACGGGGAAAACCAAAGTCAACTCGAAAGTCAACCTTGATTAACGACCCTTTTTTTTCTTTTTAATCTTATCTAGATGCACGTTAACCCTAGTTATGTTCGTACAAACATCATACTCAAAGATCATCGCAGACGGAAAACGTTCAGGGACTTAATTTGAACAAATTAAGACTTTAGGGACCAAAATGCAAATTTTGGAAAATACAAGGACTTAACCCACTTTTAAGTTACCAATATGGAATTAGTCATATTTCATGCTTGTCTGACAAATTTCAGCTCAAACGGACATCACAAACTCAATCAATTGCGTAAACATGATTCGGGACCAAAACGCAAACAAAACAAAACATATAACCAACAATTTCAGTGCCCAACGGTCGAGTGTTCCGAAACAGGGAGACCCGTTCCGAAACACGGGACCGTTCCGCAACAGGTTCCGAAACAGTGCCTGGCAGTGGCACTTCCGTTCTGGAACGGCTGCATCCGTTTCGAAACGCCCAGGCCATTTCAGGCCCCTGTTCCGATACGGTAGCACCTGTTCCGAAACAGGCTGCCCAGATTGCAGAAAAATAGCTGGTTTATTGCACAATTAACCTATCAAACATGCTCCAAAGACAACCAAACTTTACCGACAAGTCATACAACATACAAGGAACATAATTGCCTCAACCAAATATCATCATGGCATCAATTATGAAAATCCACAATTTTATAGGCATGCATCCTATTTAGCAAACCATTCAAGCATCAAACCATCAATTCAAACACATAATGGCCAATTACAAGAAACAACAATGTTAACAACATTTATACAACATAGGGAGTCCAAAACGTCTCCCAAAACAACAACATAGGTTCCCCATTGCCAAATACCCAAAAGCTAATAGTTTGAGAAAATGTTCACCATACATGAGCTTTGTTCACCACTTGGATTCTTCACCAACTTGCTGCCCTCAAATGCACTTTAATGCTCTGCATTATTGGTTTAAGAAAAGAGAGAGAGCGTAAGCATAAGCTTAGTGAGGAATGCTCAATAAAACCACACAATAATGCATTTACAAAACACCTTTATAAATCATACTTCAAAACAACATTTGAACATGCTCACAAGCATTCTAAAACAAGCAATTCACGCTTCAATCTTTATCAAATCATATTGGCAACAAGTGATACATTCAACATAAGATTCACATATGGACTTTCAAACACCATTGTAATCTTATAATTTCCAAGGACCATACATGGACTTTTAAACACCATTGTGTCCTTAACCCATGGACTTTTAAACATCATGACAAGGACCACACAAGGACTTTTAAACACCTTTGTGTCCTCAACAAGAACCATCCAAGGACTTTTAAACACCTTGATGTTCTTAAGTAACAAGGCTTACACAAGGACTTTTAAACACCTTGAACCTTAACCAAGAACCAACCATGGACTTTTAAACACCATGTTGTTCTTAACAAGAATCATCCAAGGACTTTTAAACACCTTGATGTTCTTAATTAACAAGGCTTACACAAGGAATTTTAACCACCTTGAACCTTAACCAAGAACCAACCATGGACTTTTAAACACCATGTTGTTCTTAAATAAACAAGGCTCACACAAGGACTTTTAAATACCTTTGTGACCTTAACCATCACTTGCCAATAATCATCATTAACAACCATATTCCACTGTTTTAAAGCATTTAACAAAGCCATAAACATCATGCATCTTTAAGCATCAAACCACAATAGAACAATGTTCAAAAACAAGGAACTCTCACCTTGAGCTTCCTCCTACACATGGCTTATAATCTCAGCAAATACACATGCTAGATATGCTTTAAAAACAGAATTTAAAACATGCAAACAATCACATTGCACCCAACCATCACATGGTTCCTCAACAAGAGAGTTTTTCCGAAAACTTACTCTTGAGCTTAGCAAAGTTGTTTAGACTTAGACTAAGCTCCCAAACCTTCGAAACATTGGTTTCAAAGACGAAAACCAAAATCCACTCACCGATTCCGTTTCGCCTCTTGCCGAAACACCAATCAAACTTCCGGATCAACACCACTAGGATCCAAAGATGACTCCCCTGTTTTAAACACATCAAAACAGTAGATTAATGCATCATCATGCATTAATACCCTCAATGAAAGCATCAAAACTCGCTGCTCTCATCCACACTCCATTTTCGGCTACCAAACACAACCGAAAATGCATCCAAACAACTCCTCAACACTACCCAGCAAAGATCCACCAAATCTAAGTATCCTTAAACATCAAATAACATCCAAAAAGGATCTAACCACGTCCTTATACCTCCAGCTATAACAGATCAACAAGATCACTCCAAAAACAACCAAGAACACAAGCTAAACTTAGGAAATTCAACCTATCCGGGATTGCATTGATTAAAACTCAATTTCACATCAAATTAGCATTCAATTAACATCAATTTGACACCTCAAAACACAGCCCAATCAGATCATACGAAAATTTCATCAAAATCAATCAAATCTTGCATTTAAAAGCCAAGATCAAGAACAAATCAATAAAACCTTTTATAAAACACAATTTAAGGATTGAGAACTTGGGAATTTCAGTAAAGAACTTAAAGTTCAGAGGAGAAGGACGTTCTTACCTCCAAACTTGAGTTTTCTCCCTTTTTGGAACCAAAATCTTGAAAATCCACTTAGCAAATGGTGAGGTTTTGTTGAAGAGATGATTAGAGATCAAAAGAGAGTTGAAATGTGATATTTAGGTGACAAAATCTGAGGAAAAGCTCTGGAGAAAATGTGTTTGGTTTGAGAGAAAAGATGAGAGAAAATGGAAAATGGAAAAGTTAGTTGGAAAATGATAAAATATCTTCCCTCCACTTTTCTTTTATTTAAAAACCTTTAATAAATCATTTAATATCTTAGAAAAATCTGGAGAAACTCCTATTGAGTAAATAGCTCCTTAAAGATTCAAAGTTTCAATCCTTTTTAAAACAGTCTCACAGTTTTCGAAAATTACATTTTGGTCACTAACCAAAATGTCACACTTCCAAACCTCATTTTGTAAAATTTATTTCACCAAACTCTTATATAAAATAAAAGAGGATTTTAGAACATTTTTCCATATTTTTAATGCAACCCGAACTAGGTTTTCCTAAATTCACTCTCATATATTCGAACCGCGATCCAACCGAACCGGTCCGAAACTCAAAACTCCTAAGCCCAAAATCGGGGCGTTACAACTCTCCCCCCTTAAGAAATTTCGTCCTCGAAATTTACCTGAAGGAAAGAGGTACGGAAACTACTTCAGCATGTCATCCTTCCGTTCCCACGTGGCTTCCTCAACACCACGATGTTTCCACAACACCTTTACCAACTCAATGGTCTTGCCACGAAGAACCTTGCTATCCGAATCCAGAACCTTCACCGGTTCCTCATCATAGGTCAGATCCGAATTCAATTCCACTTCTTCCACAGGCATCACATGCGAAGGATCTGATCTATACTTCCGAAGCATAGAAACATGAAACACATCATGAATCTTCTCCAACTCCTTAGGCAACCTCAACCTATACGCAACAGGACCCACACGCTCAACAACCTCGTATGGTCCAATGTACCTAGGGCTCAACTTGCCCTTACGTCCAAACCTCATGACCTTTTTCCAAGGCGAAACCCTCAAAAACACACGGTCACCCACCGCATACTCAATCTCCTTACGCTTCAAATCCGCGTAAGACTTTTGCCGATCAGAAGCTGCCTTCAAACGCTCACAAATGAGCTTCACCTTCTCGGTGGTTCCTTTCAACAAAGCCGGCATCGACACCAACTTCTGACCCGTTTTAGCCCAACAAAGAGGAGTCCTACACTTCCTCCCATACAAAGCCTCATAAGGTGCCATTTGAATACTCGCCTGATAACTATTGTTATAAGAAAACTCCACCAAAGGCAAATGTTTCTCCCAAGAGCCCTGGAACTCAATCACGCAGCACCTCAACATATCCTCCAAAACCTGGATAACACGCTCGGACTGACCATCCGACTGAGGATGATAAGACGTACTGAAATTCAACCTTGTACCCAAAGCTTGATGCAAACATTGCCAGAACCGCGATGTGAACCTCGGATCCCTATCCGACACAATCGACTTTGGCACACCATGCAGCCGCACAATCTCAGCAATGTACAGCTCCGCAAGCTTATCCAAAGAAAACGTAGTATGCACAGGCAAGAAATGCGCACACTTCGTCAGGCGATCCACAATCACCCACACTGAATTCTTCTTCGACGGTGACAAGGGTAAACCAGATACAAAATCCATGGTAACCCTTTCCCACTTCCGCTCAGGGATTCTCAACGGTTGCAACAACCCTGAAGGAACCTGATGCTCAGCCTTAACTCGCTGACACACCATGCACTTGCTCACAAACTCAGCAACATCCTTCTTCAAACCCACCCAATAGTATTCATCACGAAGATCACGGTACATCTTAGTACTACCTGGGTGCATAGCAAAAGGACCACTATGACCTTCAGTCAGAATAGCACGCCTCAACTCAGCATCATTGGGCACTACTATCCGACTCCCAAAACACAACACACCATCATCATTGAAACAGAAACCCGAAGGCCTACCCTCCGCAATATCCTGAACATGAGACACCAAGGAATCATCCAACAACTGCTTTTCCTTGATCAACTGAACCAAAGATGGTTTCACTTGCAACTCAGCCACAAGACCACCATCATGCGAAATACTCAAACTGGCAAACATAGCCCTCAACTCAACAGCTACCTTCCTACTCAAGGCATCCGCCACAACATTAGCCTTTCCAGGGTGATACTCAATCGTGAAATCATAATCCTTGAGCAACTCCACCCAACGTCGCTGCCTAAGATTCAACTCCTTCTGAGACATCAGATACCTCAAACTCTTGTGATCCGTGTACACAGTACACTTCTCACCATACAACTAATGTCTCCAGATCTTCAAAGCAAAAACCACCGCAGCCAACTCTATGTCATGCGTAGGATAATTGCGCTCATGCACCTTCAACTGCCGCGATACATAAGCCACCACCTTACCCTCTTGCATCAACACACATCCTAAACCAACATAGGACGCATCGCTATACACCACAAACTATTTCCCTGATTCAGGTTGAACCAAGATAGGAGCTTGCGTCAAAGCTGCCTTAAGCTTCTCAAAAGCCTGCTGTCTCGCTTCCGTCCACTCATACCTAACATCCTTTTGCAACAACTTCGTCAAAGGTGCAGCAATCTTAGAAAACCCATCCACAAACCTCCGGTAGTATCCCGCCAAACCAAGGAAACTACGAACATCATGAACAGACTTAGGAACCTTCCAATTCATCACCGCCTCAATCTTCTGAGGATCAACACGAATTCCCTCGGCAGAAACCACATGCCCAAGAAACACCACTTCACTTAACCAGAACTCACACTTGCTCAGCTTAGCATAAAGCTGATTCTCCAACAAAGCTTGCAACACAATCCTCAAATGCTCTTCATGTTCCTCCTCAGTACGCGAGTACACAAGGATATCATCAATGAACACCACAACAAACTTATCCAGGTATTCATGAAACACACGATTCATCATGTCCATGAAAGCTGCAGGAGCATTCGTTAACCCAAACGGCATCACAAGAAACTCATAATGCCCATACCTCGTCCTGAAAGCTGTCTTAGGCACATCCACATCTTTCACCTTCAACTGGTAATACCCTGACCTCAAGTCAATCTTAGAGAACACAACTGCTCCCCGAAATTGATCAAAGAGATCATCAATCCTCGGTAAAGGATATCGATTCTTGATAGTCAACTTGTTCAGCTGACGATAATCAATGCACATTCTCATAGTGCCATCCTTCTTCTTCACAAACAAGACCGGTGCACCCCAAGGCGACACACTCGGCCGAATGAAACCACGATCAAGCAACTCTTGCAACTGCGTCTTCAGCTCTTACAGCTCCTTAGGTGCCATCCGATAGGGAGTAATGGACACAGGAGTTGTATTCTCATACAGCTCAATCCCAAACTCCACCTCGCGATTAGGAGGTAAACCAGGCAACTCCTCAGGAAACACACCAGGAAACTCTCGCACAATCCTGATATCTTGCACACGCAACTCCTTAGAACTAGGATTCATCACAAAGGCCAGGTAAGCTTCACAACCTTGCCTCAACATCCGGCTCGCCTCCAAAGAAGACACCACATTGGCAAGAAACTTCACATTCTCACCAACCACAACCACCTCATAATCATCCGCAAGCTTCAACGAAACTCGCTTATTCTCACAATCCACAACAGCTCGATGCTCAGCAAGCCAATCCATACCAAGGATCACATCAAAACCATAGAAAGGTAACTCCATAAGATCAACATGAAAAACATGATCTTGAACAACCAAAGGACACCTTCTATAAAGCTTTCGAGTCACAACAGTCTCTCCAAAAGAACTAGTGACACGCACACCAACATCCAAAGACTCAACAGGCAACCCAAGAAATTCAGCATGCTCACGCAATATGTAAGAGTGCGTAGATCCAGAATCAATCAAGGAAAGTAATGACAAGGATTGCAAAGTAAAAGTACATGCGATCACATCCGCGTCATTCCTCCCCTCTCGCTGAGCAAACATTCTAGCCTGGCCACCACCCTCTGGCTGTACAGCTACAACATGAGCCACACCCCGACCACCTTCCTCTCTCCACTGGAAATTACCATGGCCGCGCCCACGGCCTCTCTGTGGTGCTGCAACAACAGGAGCACGCCCTTGGCCACCAGCCAACATAGGACACTCTCTCCTCATATGATCCGCAGATCCACAATTCCAGCACACATTACCAGCAGCTACAACAGGAGCTTGCACCTCCCTCACAGCACGAGGACAATCACGTTTCATATAGCCATGCGAACCACATGTCCAACAAGCACTCGGATCAACTCTAGCGTTGCCTCCCCGAACAGGCGCACCACCACCTCGCTTAACTGAGGACTGATACTTCTGATCACGTCCCCTCTTGTTCCGTCCACCACCGGAACTATATTCAGCAGCTCGCTTCCCAGCACCAGAACCAGCACTTTTAGAAGATAAACCCAAGTTTATCTCAATATCCTTTGCTCGGCCCACCAACACATCAAAATCATCATATTCGGTAGCCAGCACATACATCTTTACATCCGTCACTAAACCATAACAGAACCTTTCACACCTCGCTCGCTCATCCGGAACCAGCTCAGGCGCATATTGACTGTGTCGAACAAACTGCACTTCATACTCAGCCACTGTCATGCTCCCCTGGGTAAGAGACATGAATTCCCTCTTCTTTTCATCTAGGTACCTCACCCCTAGATACCTTCTCTTGAACACATTCTGAAAGAATGTCCAAGTTACATCAGCTTCCGCCATCCCAGCGATAGTGGTTGTCCACCACGTATAAGCATCCTTCTGTAGCAAGGATACTACACAGCCAAGCTTCTGCACATCAGTGCAACTCATCTGACCCAAGATTCTCTTGGTACTTTCTAACCAAGCCTCAGAACCTTCAGCAGACATACCCCTGAACTCAGTCCCTCCCAGACTGCGCAAACGCTCCAAGGGTAGTCTAACTCCAGCATCTTCCTGATGCCCAACTCCACGAGCTCCAGCTACCGCTGCTTGAAAAGCACCAGCTATAGCTTGAATCAGCACCGTCATGTCAGGAACAGCTTGCCCCTGACCAGCCTCAGGTCCAGCAGCCCCAGCACCAGCTGCAGCTCCAGCTTCTTCAGCCTCAGCACCACCACCGCCAGGTGGAGGAGGTAAGACCGCACTCTCAACATTCTCTTCATTTTCATTCTCATTCTGAGCCGTAGCTCGCACATTACTCCTCAACTCTCTACGAGGTGCCATACTCTAACTATGCAATCACAATGCAAATAAACAAAATCAGGCCCAGCAAGGTAAGCAATCCAAGTACTCAAGCTCATTTCCAATTAAAACAACTTCATTTCATTAGCTTTGATTTGGCAATGGGTACCCACAACATGCTTCATCACAGCACACATCTCAATTGCAACATACATGCAATTCACTCAACATGCTTTCACCCAACAAGCATACATACTTTAAACATTCACATAAACATTCCCAATTACTCAAGAACTCAGCTCTGATACCACCAAATGTAACCCCCTTAACTCGGCCCAGACGGTTGAACCGAATTAAGAAGTTTACACGGGGAAAACCAAAGTCAACTCGAAAGTCAACCTTGATTAACGACCCTTTTTTTTTCTTTTTAATCTTATCTAGATGCACGTTAACCCTAGTTATGTTCGTACAAACATCATACTCAAAGATCATCGCAGACGGAAAACGTTCAGGGACTTAATTTGAACAAATTAAGAATTTAGGGACCAAAATGCAAATTTTGGAAAATACAAGGACTTAACCCACTTTTAAGTTACCAATATGGAATTAGTCATATTTCATGCTTGTCTGTCAAATTTCAGCTCAAACGGACATCACAAACTCAATCAATTGCGTAAACATGATTCGGAACCAAAACGCAAACAAAACAAAACATATAACCAACAATTTCAGTGCCCAACGGTCGAGTGTTCCGAAACAGGGAGACCCGTTCCAAAACGCGGGACCGTTCCGCAACAGGTTCCGAAACAGTGCCTGGCAGTGGCACTTCCGTTCTGGAACGGCTGCATCCGTTTCGAAACGCCCAGGCCATTTCAGGCCCCTGTTCCGATACGGTAGCACCTGTTCCGAAACAGGCTGCCCAGATTGCAGAAAAATAGCTGGTTTATTGCACAATTAACCTATCAAACATGCTCCAAAGACAACCAAACTTTACCAACAAGTCATACAACATACAAGGAACATAATTGCCTCAACCAAATATCATCATGGCATCAATTATGAAAATCCCCAATTCTATAGGCATGCATCCTATTTAGCAAACCATTCAAGCATCAAACCATCAATTCAAACACATAATGGCCAATTACAAGAAACAACAATGTTAACAACATTTATACAACTTAGGGAGTCCAAAACGTCTCCCAAAACAACAACATAGGTTCCCCATTGCCAAATACCCAAAAGCTAATAGTTTGAGAAAATGTTCACCATACATGAGCTTTGTTCACCACTTGGATTCTTCACCAACTTGCTGCCCTCAAATGCACTTTAATGCTCTGCATTATTGGTTTAAGAAAAGAGAGAGAGCGTAAGCATAAGCTTAGTGAGGAATGCTCAATAAAACCACACAATAATGCATTTACAAAACACCTTTATAAATCATACTTCAAAACAACATTTGAACATGCTCACAAGCATTCTAAAACAAGCAATTCACGCTTCAATCTTTATCAAATCATATTGGCAACAAGTGATACATTCAACATAAGATTCACATATGGACTTTCAAACACCATTGTAATCTTATAATTTCCAAGGACCACACATGGACTTTTAAACACCATTGTGTCCTTAACCCATGGACTTTTAAACATCATGACAAGGACCACACAAGGACTTTTAAACACCTTTGTGTCCTCAACAAGAACCATCCAAGGACTTTTAAACACCTTGATGTTCTTAAGTAACAAGGCTTACACAAGACTTTTAAACACCTTGAACCTTAACCAAGAACCAACCATGGACTTTTAAACACCATGTTGTTCTTAACAAGAATCATCCAAGGACTTTTAAACACCTTGATGTTCTTAATTAACAAGGCTTACACAAGGAATTTTAACCACCTTGAACCTTAACCAAGAACCAACCATGGACTTTTAAACACCATGTTGTTCTTAAATAAACAAGGCTCACACAAGGACTTTTAAATACCTTTGTGACCTTAACCATCACTTGCCAATAATCATCATTAACAACCATATTCCACTGTTTTAAAGCATTTAACAAAGCCATAAACATCATGCATCTTTAAGCATCAAACCACAATAGAACAATGGTCAAAAACAAGGAACTCTCACCTTGAGCTTCCTCCTACACATGGCTTATAATCTCAGCAAATACACATGCTAGATATGCTTTAAAAACAGAATTTAAAACATGCAAACAATCACATTGCACCCAACCATCACATGGTTCCTCAACAAGAGAGTTTTTCCGAAAACTTACTCTTGAGCTTAGCAAAGTTGTTTAGACTTAGACTAAGCTCCCAAACCTTCGAAACATTGGTTTCAAAGTCGAAAACCAAAATCCACTCACCGATTCCGTTTCGCCTCTTGCCGAAACACCAATCAAACTTCCGGATCAACACCACTAGGATCCAAAGATGACTCCCCTGTTTTAAACACATCAAAACAGTAGATTAATGCATCATCATGCATTAATACCCTCAATGAAAGCATCAAAACTCGCTGCTCTCATCCACACTCCATTTTCGGCTACCAAACACAACCGAAAATGCATCCAAACAACTCCTCAACACTACCCAGCAAAGATCCACCAAATCTAAGCATCCTTAAACATCAAATAACATCCAAAAAGGATCTAACCACGTCCTTATACCTCCAGCTATAACAGATCAACAAGATCACTCCAAAAACAACCAAGAACACAAGCTAAACTTAGGAAATTCAACCTATCCGGGATTGCATTGATTAAAACTCAATTTCACATCAAATTAGCATTCAATTAACATCAATTTGACACCTCAAAACACAGCCCAATCAGATCATACGAAAATTTCATCAAAATCAATCAAATCTTGCATTTAAAAGCCAAGATCAAGAACAAATCAATAAAACCTTTTATAAAACACAATTTTAGGATTGAGAACTTGAGAATTTCAGTAAAGAACTTAAAGTTCAGAGGAGAAGGACGTTCTTACCTCCAAACTTGAGTTTTCTCCCTTTTTGGAACCAAAATCTTGAAAATCCACTTAGCAAATGGTGAGGTTTTGTTGAAGAGATGATTAGAGATCAAAAGAGAGTTGAAATGTGATATTTAGGTGACAAAATCTGAGGAAAAGCTCTGGAGAAAATGTGTTTGGTTTGAGAGAAAAGATGAGAGAAAATGGAAAATGGAAAAGTTAGTTGGAAAATGATAAAATATCTTCCCTCCACTTTTCTTTTATTTAAAAACCTTTAATAAATCATTTAATATCTTAGAAAAATCTGGAGAAACTCCCATTGGGTAAATAGCTCCTTAAAGATTCAAAGTTTCAATCCTTTTTAAAACAGTCTCACAGTTTTCGAAAATTACATTTTGGTCACTAACCAAAATGTCACACTTCCAAACCTCATTTTGTAAAATTGATTTCACCAAACTCTTATATAAAATAAAAGAGGATTTTAGAACATTTTCCATATTTTTAATGCAACCCGAACTAGGTTTTCCTAAATTCACTCTCATATATTCGAACCGCGATCCGACCGAACCGGTCCGAAACTCAAAACTCCTAAGCCCAAAATCGGGGCGTTACATTTCACTACATAGGTCATCACGTATCCAATCATCAGTCTTTATAATGTAGTCAGTTACGACACACGTTTGACTATGTCAAAATACGTAAATCTTTATGTTGAAATCATGTTGATCTCAAGTCTGAGGATTATACATATGTTTATCATGAGCAATATTGTGACTGTCACATAATTACCCAAGAAACATGCTCATAGCGGGTCAATCCAGTATGTTGTTCTCTAACAAATACTTATGTATTGATTTTGACATCTCTATGTCAATGACAACGCTTGTACAGAAACATACCAAATGATAATAACGGCAATGCCATTACATGATAAATCTAGTAAAATAGTATGTCTATTCAATCATCGTATGACTGGTGTTTGGGCATACTCCAACAATCTCCCACTAGCACTAAGACCAATCATTCTCGTATCTAATATGATATGGCTTAGTGTAACCGACATGCTTATGCTGTCTCAAAAGCTTGGTCAGGGAGTTGACAAAGTTATCAACTTTGTGCGTATGTTGCATACTTTCACATCTCCAAGATGTAAGTACTTTAGAATATGTTTAGATTTATTGATGAGATCTGGGTTTTATTTGCTTACGCAAAGGTTCCATCATAACAGAGTTATGTAGCATCTAATATGCTGGGAACAACCCTTAGTTCAGAAGTGAACCTTTTAGATCCAAACATCCTTCTTTATTGCTATGTCTACTGTAATACATTCAGCCTATGTTGTAGAGTTAGATAATGTCTCATGTTCCTAACTCGCAGCATCTTTTATTAATGCAAAACATAATGCGATCTTTAGTTCCTTTTGATGAGTATGTCATCTACATACAATACTTAGGAAAGTAACAATGCTCCCACTAGCTCTTTTGAAAACAAGACTCCCCTTTGTTTCTAGATAAACCAAAACTTTTGATTTTATCTTCTGAAACGAATATCCCAACTTCGAGAAGCTTGCATTAGTCTACGGATAGACCTTTGTAGCTTACATACCTTCCAAGTGTTTACTGGAGTGACAAAACCTCCTGGATGTGTCATGTACACATCTGTTTCAAGTTTTCCCTTAGGAAGTGGTTTTGACATTCCTTTATTTGATTTCATAATCATCGTTTGTAAATACTTGCAAGTGAGATTAAGATGGATTAAACATAGCTACAAGGAATATGCTTTATCATAGTCTATACTATGAAGTTTGTCGAAAACTTTTAGCAACGAATCATCCTTTGTATGTTTTATCATCCATGCCGGTTTTTCCTTTTTGAAAAACTCATCCATACCTCTTAGGTTTTACCCTTTTAGGTAACCAAAGTCTATACTTGGTTTTAGACATGGATTCCATCTCATATCTCATGGCTCTTAGCCATTTCTCGAATTTTGGGCTCACCATTGCTTTCTGATAAGACCTAGTCTTTATCTTGATTCGAAAAGAAGAGTGTTTCCATGTACGGATAGTGAGAAACCCATATTTCTCAAGTATATGGTATTCTCAATCTTTGGTTCATAAATTTGTTGTCTAAAATTTCTTCACATTCCAAATTCCATTTTTTCCTTTTGTGAGAGGTAATCTCTTTCGAGAGAAACTCTCATTTGAGCAACAAATATTTTGTTCTCGTTGAAAAATGAAATCCCTTAGTGATAAGTATTCTCTTTCGAGATAAACTATCGTTTGAGCAACAAATATTTTGTTCTCGTTTAAAGTTGAAGAAATAATATCCCTTTGTGAGAATTAATCTCTTTCAAGATAAACTCTCATTTAAGAAACAAACGCTTTGTTCTCGTTAGGGTAAACAACAAATGGAGTTTTTAAGGTTCGAACTTTGTAAACATTTTAATATGTAAGTAACCTTAAAACTTCAAAGGTATTCTAGAACAATTCTTAGTCCATATCTTATATGACGTTTCGAAAAAAACACGATTAAGTATGAGAGTTGTTTTTCTAGTGTGTAAAGAAGTCGAAAATGTAACACCCCAATTTTGGGCTTGGAAGTTTAGGGTCTGAACCGGGCCGGTCTGATTTTTGGTTCGAATATTAAAGGAGGTTTTAGGGAAAGCCTAGTTCGGGATGCTTTAAAAATGTGGAAAAATATCTAAAAATCCTCTTTTAATATATATAAGAGAGTGGTGAAATCAATTTTACAAAATAAGGTTTGGAAATACAACATTTTGAAATAGTGACTAAAATGTGATTTTGGAAAAGTTCAGTGGTGACTATTTTGTAAGGATTGAAACTTTGAATCTTTAAGGAGCTAATTTACCCAAAAATGATTTCTCCAGATTTTTCTTAAATTTGAGTGAATTAATTAATGTTTTAATTAATTAGAAGTGAAGAGAAACTACCTTTTGTTAAAATCATAACTACTTTTCCTAAAATTTTCTCATCTCTTTTTCTCTCAAAATTCCATCATCCAAACACTTTCCTCCAGCAACTTTTCTATTGATTTTCACTCCAATTGATGAGATTTCAATCATCAATTAGTTTCTAAATCATCTTACATCAAATCCTTTTGATTTCCTCATTGGATTTTCAAGCAAATTGGCTCAAATCAAGGAGAAATTATCATTTAGAGGTAAGGTTGTTCTTCTCCTCTAAATATTAAATTCTTTACTGAAATTCCCAAGTTGTCAATCCTTAATTTAAGTTTTATAAATGGTTTTAATGATATGAACTTGATTTTGGCTTAAAACTCAAGATTTGAAGGAAATCTTGAAGAATTTCGTGGTGATTGTTTGGGCTCTGTTTTGAGATGATTCTTAAATGTATTTTGGATGTCTAATGATGTGTAAATGAGGTTTTATCAATGCAATCCCGAATAGGTTGAATTTCCTAAGTTTTTGCTTATGAAAATGGTGGTTTTTTAGGTGATCTTGGTGTTCTGTTACAGCTGGAGGTATAAGGACGAGTTTAGGTTCTTTTTGGATGTTAATTGATGTTTAGAAATGTTTAGACGTGATGGATCTTGGCTGGGTTATGTTTTGGAAGAGTTTGGAGGTGATTTCGGTTGTGTTTGGTAGCCGAAATGTTGGCTCTAGGTAGATCAACGAGTTTAAGAGTGTTGGCTGAAGATTTCAATGCATGATGATGCATTAATCCTCTTCTTTGATGTGTTTAAAATAGGGGAGACATCTTCGGACACTTGTGGTGTTGATTCGGAGGCTTGATCGGCGTTTCGGCAAGCTTGTAAAACGGAATTGGTGAGTGGAGCTGGATTTCCAGCTTTGAAACAAATGTTTGAAGGTTTTGGGAGCTTAGTTTAAGTCTAAGCAACTTAGCTAAGCTCAAGAGTAAGTTTTCGGGAAAACTCTCTTGGATGAGCCATGATGTGGTTTGATGCATTGATTATATTGCATGTTTAAATTCTGTTTTGAAAGCATGTTTTAGCATGGTAAATGCTGGTTTTGAAAGCCATATGTTGAAGGATGCTCAAGGTAAGAGATCCTTGGTTTGACATATTGTAAATGTGTTTTTGATGCATAGTGGTGCATGATGTTAAATGGCTTTGTTTAATGCTTTAAAACAGTGGATTGTTGATGCTATATGATGTATATTGGCAAGTGATGTTATGGTTTTAAAGTACTTGAATGGGATATAGTTAGCCGGCTATAGGATTGGGTGCACCGTGAATAAAGTCGCCTTGGATGTTGAGGGGTTGAGATTGTACCGAAAACTCCATCCAAGTATCCTAGCGTGAGAGGTAAGATCACAACGGTGGTTAAAAGTCCGTGTGTGTGGACCTTGTGTTATGTGTCCCGTACTCTCGTTAGGAAGTTATACAACTACCGATGAGTGATGTGGAGGGGTTGTGATTGTACCGTAAACTCCACCTTATGTTGTTCGGTAGTGTGTATGAAGCGTGTGGGACAACGCTTGTAATCCGCGTATCTGATTGTGTTTTGTGTTGTAAATGGTTATGGATTATCACTTGAAAGCCAATATGACATGTTGATTTTAATGAAGCAGGAGATGCTTGTTATGTATGCAAGATTGCATGAATAATGATGATTATGTGATGGAAGGCTTTGTTAAAAGTGTTTTATAAAATGCATTATTGTGTTGTTTCTTTAGAGCATGCCTCACTAAGCAATTGTGTTTACGCTCTCTCTCTTGAACCAATAATACAGATAATTGAAGTGTTGAGGGCAACAAGCAGGCTAAGAGTCCAAGGGAAACTAAGCTCATGTATGGTGATGTATTCATAACACTATTAGTTTTTGATATTTTGGCAATGGGAACCTAAGGTTGTGTTTTTTGGGAGATGTTTTGGACTCCCTAGTTGTGGCATGATGCCTTTAATGATTTGTATTTGTAAATGGCCATTTTGATGCTTGAGTTGGTGTTTTGTTGGTTGTTGGTTTTTGATATTAGGATGCATGCCTATAGACTTGTGGAATTTCATGATTGATGCTATGAATGTGTTTTGAAGTTGCAAACATGTACCTTATATGTATAATGACTTGTTGGCATGATTAGGAAGTTATTAGGATGTGTTTGAGTGGTTTTATGCATGATAAACCAGCAAAATCTGCAGCTTCTGGGCAATCCGTATCGATACACTCATAGGCGTTTCGAAAAGGGGGCCTGTAATGGCCTTGGTGTTTCGAAACGGCTGGTGACTGTACCGAAACAGTTTGGCCACTGGAAGGCCCCGTTCCGAAACAAGTCTCGAAACGAACCCGCGTTTCAGAATTGTCAACCCCGTTACGAAACAGGTGACCGTTGGGCATTGATTTGAATGGTTTGGAGGTTTGCAAGCTTTACGTTTTAGTCCCGAGAATTGTATTTGCAATTGCATGAGTTTGAGACGTCCGATTAAGGTGAAATTTGACAGGGAAGCATGTTATATGACTAATTTAATAATGGTAACTTAAAAATCAGTTAAGATCTTCAAATTTCTAGAATTTACATTTTGGTCCCTAATATTTGTATTTTGTGCAATTGAGTCCCTTATTTGAATCCGATTGCTGTGCTTTTCTCGTTTATGATTTTCAAGTGCTCTCTTAGGATTAATGTGCATCTAGAAAATATTAAAAAGAAAAAAAGGGTCGTTAATCAAGGTTGACTTTCGGGTTGACTTTGGTTTTTCCCGTGTAATCTTTGTAGTTCGGGTCAACCGTCTAGGCCGGGCTAAGGGGGTTACAGAAAATGACTTGTTCTGAATCAAAACATGTCTAACATATTTGATTCTCTTTCAAAGACTTTTCGTTCCACTTGTGGGATTTAATTATGGGACAATCCCATATTCTTTGAAAGTTCATCAAACTTTAAATATTCTTGAATTTGATCTCATCAAATTACCTTAATACTTTTTATGAGTTTGAGATTAGTCATTTGTTTTATTTATCTTATCAATATTATTGATTTGATTAGTTTAAAGATCATTGATTCGTTGTGCCATAAGAGATTAAAAGAATAACATTTATTTAAATAATCTCAAAATTAAAAATATCTTGTCCTTACAAGATAACTAAAACTTAGGCACAAAATGATAATCTTAAAAACTAAAACAAATCTATTTAAGCAAAAACACATGTCCTAATGGATGATGTAGCAACTCTTGCTTTGTTTCCATTCGTAGGTCCATGTCTATTCTGATGCCTTCTCTTTAGAAGCCTCTAAGGTTGATGCCTCACTCGTTTTTGCTTTCTTGACTTCTTGTAGGTGTGTGGGGCAGTTTCTCATCCAATGTCCGGTCTTGCGGCAATGGAAACATTTTCCATCCTTCTTGATTCCCTTCTTAGGTTTCAATGCCTCCTTTGCATCGGTTTTGGTCTTACCATCACCTTTAGACTCTGCTGTCGATTTAACTTTCTTCTTGCCCTTGCGGACCATCAGAACATGTTTAGGTCCTACCTTCTTCAGGTTGATTTCAGCAGTTCTCAACATGCCGAGCAACTGTGGCAGCGTCTTGTTAATTTTATTCATATTGAATTAAGGACGAACTGATTGAAACTATCCGGCAACGATTGTAGGATGGCATCAGTAGCTAATTCGTCTTTCAGTAGAAAGCCGAGCTTCTCCAACGTTTGGATGTAGCCCATCATTTTGATGCGTGAGCTCCTACGAGAGATCCCTCACTCATCTTGCATTGAAACAGAGCTTTAGTGGTCTGGTACCTCTCTTGACAAGCTTGCCCTTCATAAATCTCCTTGAGATTTTGAATCATATCATAAGCTACCATGTCCTCTTGTTGCTTCTGAAGCTCAGGGGTCATGGAGGCAATCAAAAGACAACCGACATCCAGCATGTCGTCCATGTGTTTCTTAAACTTGTCTTTGTCAGCTCTGGAAGCAGTGGCAACCGGTTCATCAGGAACAGGTTCTTCAATGACATATTCCTTCTTTTCCTGTTTGAGAACAATTCTCAAATTGCGGAACCATTCAAGGAAGTTTATGCCATTGAGCTTATCCTTCTCAAGGATAGATCGCAGAGATATAGTATTATTTTCCATTAATTCTATAACAAAGAAAATATGCTACATAAGTTTTACTAAATTTTAAAATTTATAGATAGGTCTTTACTATAAATTTACTCCCACTATTTTCTTCAAAATTAAAAACCCTCTAGTTTTAATTTCAAAAAAACGTTTCGATAGTTTTTCTAGTGAGTGAGGATCCGTATTTCACCATTCCTAAATCAGCTTTGGCCAGTCTTTTAGGAAATGGTTATTTAGGTAAGTAACACCTTACTAATTACATCTCATGTAATTCCTCGTCTTTTGGCGAACAACTCTTGTTCTTTAAATCATCTTATGATTATCCAAAACTTTTAACAACTAGGTTTTCTAATCCTATTAGAACAACCCAGCTAAGTCAATACCAATATCTCAACCGGCGAATATCACTAGCTTATTCTTCGCGTTTAACTAAGATAGATAAATGTGACATTGCTTTGGCAAAGCTCGCATTATATCGATCGATATAACTTAGAATTATAGTGAGGGATTTACTTAATTATCTCATCATATTAACATTGATCCTATCAATAGAACTATGTTTAATCATGCTTATAAAATATCCATTGCATCACATACAAGGTAAATATAAGCGGTAAATAAATATGCAATGATTATAACCCTTCTTAATCTAAGGCTACCCGTCCCAAGCCAATGGGAGGACCATTCTACTGAAGATAGAATCTGCTTCTGAAACGCCCGATCCACCAGGGAAGGCCCACCACGATGCTATGTTGGTCCTTGCTTTATCTCCATGAGTATTTACAATTTTCAGAAACAAGCATTACATACGAGGGAGTGAGATGAGAAGAGAAGTACAATAGAAGATAGAGAAAGGCATGACACGCATGTCGTGTTTATAAAAACCAAAACTATAAAGGCTGTGGCCTATAACAATGCAAAACAAACACCGTACAATCAAACATGCATTTCAAACATCGTGCGAACAAAGTAACGACGTGTTTACGGAGTTTTAAACTGATTATCCCTATGTTGCGGTTAATGGGCCAAAGAAGGATCACGAGGTTTCATAAACAATTTGCGTTAACGAACAAATGCACCAGGTAGGTCAACATGAAAGAGAGGTGGCGCACTAGGCACACTTAAGTACCAGGTCTTTGATGATGCCAATCCTAGACATGCATTTTTCATAACGTCTAACCATAACTCTTATGGATTCACCGTGAAAGATAGTTTGATAACTTTTATCAAATTAGAAACTCTTTCAGAGATTTCATAAATTTATGAAACTACGAACAACTACTTGTTCTCTAGACTAACTATTAGTCTCAACATGTTAACATTTAACATTGAAGCAACCTAACATAGTTATGATTAACTCTTAATCATTCAGTGATAATCGAAATAAGTCTTTATTAGGTGTGATACGATAAACGATAAATATCTAAATCGAATCAAACAGCATGCATCTCATACATAAACATCACCCAAGAATTTAAGTCCGAATTCGTATGATACAAGTGGCTCTGATACCACTGTTGGGTCACGTCGGCACGCCCCGTGGCGCAGTGGAAAAATTAATCCAACGTAATCCAGCCAGGATCCATGTACAGGAACGAATCCGGGGTGAAAAGATGAAGAGTTACCTTTTAGAACTTTGGAAACTGGAAAACCGACGGTATGTCGGAATAACCACGTCAAGTAAAACCGGAATCGTCACAGGTTCGCAACGACCTCTACGGAGTCCACCTGAAAAAAACGAACAAATTTAACCTCCTCCCTAGCACTTAGCGATAAATTTCGACAGGTTTGAACACCTTCCAGGGAGAAGTCGAAATCCCTCCAGGGATTCCTGAGGGAGTCTGAAATCGACTAGGAGTTCAACCGGGACTTGCAATCGAGCAAGGGAACCTTCAGGGATTTGCCAGGGGCAAGTAGAACACTAGAAAAATATCGAACAGCTTCTCAGAAAGCTTTCTGGGATATGTCGAATTCCAGTGGGGAATCCCCAGGGGTGTTGTCGAAATCTTCAAGAGGAGGAAGATGGATGATTTGGTTGCTAGCCCTTGTCCCTTTAAATAGTATTCAGAGACATAATTCTAGTTGAATTCCTTAAATCCAAGTTCAACCAAAATTCATAGAATCTAATTCTACTTGAAATTGGTTTATATTAAATATACATTATATTTAATAATATTAAATGAAATATATATATTTAATTATGTAGAATCTTATTCTACATAAAACATGGATTTAAATATACATTATATTTAATCCAAATATATATATTTTTATTATATAGAATCTCATTCTATCTTTACTTGGATTTAAATATATTTAAATATATATTTTTAATTATGTAGAATCTAATTCTACATAAAATTGGAATTAAATATACATTATATAAATTCCAAATATATATTTAAATTTCTAGAATCTTATTCTATAATATTTAAGTCTCTAAATATTTTCCATACTCAAAATAATATTTAATAAATACAATATTTATCCAATATTATTCTCATTTAAGGGAGTTGCCAATTTCCCCTATCCCATTGGGGATTTTCGGCAACCTCCCTAAAATAGGGAGTATGGTTTCCAATTTTTGTTCGTTTCATTCGAAGGGTGTGACCCTTTGTAGGTTCATGCAACGTTAGCAGTAAAATTAGAACTGTTCTAATTTTATAAACAATGAGTGGCATCTCGCAATACATCATTGCTACCTAAGTTGCATGAAGTCATGGTTTGACTTACCTAATTCCTGAATAAACTTCCTTTATGTATTTCATCCTTTTGTCCTTTATATCTTAGATGAACACAAGTCATGGGTTAGTCACACTTGCGTTGTCCATCTAGTGTTTCTTGATGTCTTGAGTAGACTATGATAAACAAATCTCCATGATATCTCATATCATAATATTCGAGCATGGCCATGCATTTTCTAATCTCACTCAATCAAGTGGCTGAAGATATTTCTCCCATTATGTAGGAGGGACAAATCCTTTCTTGATCAACCATATTTCACTACATAGGACATCACGTATCCAATCATCAGTCTTTACAATGTAGTCAGTTACGGCACACGTTTGACTATGTCAAAATACGTAAATCTTTATGTTGAAATCATGTTGATCTCAAGTATGAGGATTATACATATGTTTATCATGAGAAATGTTGCGACTGTCACATAATTACCCAAGAAACATGCTCATAGCGGGTCAATCCAGTATGTTGTTCTCTAACAAATACTTATGTGTTGATTTTAACATCTCTATGTCAATGACAACGCTTGTCATCAACCACATATTAGTCTTTATATATTATCACTGTCCATACCCGTAATAATATTCGACTAAGGATCCTATTTAACAATAATTGTATTATTGTATGGACATTATTATCCAATGGTTAGTGTGATGCACAGAAACATACCAAATGATAATAACGACAATGCCATTACTTGACAAATCTAGTAAAATAGTATGTCTATTCAATCATCATATGATGGGTCTTTGGGCATACTCCAACAAACTCATCATTGAGCCCTGCGATGAACATTTGGCCCTTATCTTCCTCCTTCTTGATATATTCAGCACTGTATCTACAGTACTTGCAAAAGTCATGGATGTACTACTCGATCGATCGTCCGCCTTGCTTGAGGTGGAGAAAGATACTTCGCCTTTCAGCGATATAGAACTCACGGATGCACTTCTTGCGGAATTCATTAAGAGAGAACTCCCAACTTATCGTATCCTTGGAGACTTTCAAATTAGTGGTCTCCTACCAATGGAGTGCATCATCAGTCAACAATGCAAGGGTACGCTTGAGTTTATTCTCGTCTAAGCACTACAACTACTTGTTCAGGATTCGAAGAGTGTTGTCCAACCAATACTCGCCAAATTTAGGATTGTCATCATCCTTGCCGATAAAGGTATAAGCTCGATAATGAGATAACTTATCAATAGGAGCTCGAGTATGTTCGATAGCGGGAGCGATGGGTTGGATAACTTGCTCAGTCCTCATTGCAGTCATAAACTGCTTGAATATGTCAGTTGTTAAGTGTGTAAAATTACTATAATTTCACCATTTTTCTATGACAATTATTGCTAAATCTACACCCATTTGAGTCACATCGTAGCCCTCCATGCATCAATTACACCGATCTCATCTTTATCATATTTGATCCTTATGTATGGTTTATTTGGTGGAAAAGGTATTGTTCTATTGTGTGTTTGGTGCATGTGCAGATTTCGTTACTCACTGCCCGGGCAAGCACTACCGCGGTAGTGAAGGAAAAGAAGGAACGATGCAGAACTATCTCTCAACGGTCAAGATCAAGACCGTTGTAAATGTCAGTTTCTACTGAAGGAAGCTGAACCATGAGATAGAGCCCTGTTGAGTGGAAAAGAAAGACAGGCAACTGCCGAGGCAATAGTCAAGCCACTGCCGAGGCAATGCCCAGACACAATCGACAAGGGAGATAATATGCAAAGTGGTATGTGTTTTAAAGAGCATGAAAAGTTGAATTTTTCTATGTACTTTGCATGAAGATCGGACTGTGGGAAGATCATGAAAACGCCGAAGGAAGGTCAAGATAATATTCCACGCAAGTGAGACGATTTTAAGGAAGAATAACTTAATACTTAAAAGAAGATATTTTCTGTTAATGTATTTAATTCTAACTTGACTTCCCCCTCAAGAAGGACTTGACCTAAACCTCCTCTATAAATAAGAAGCCAAAGCCGGACATCAAAGGAGGAAGGAATCTAGAGTTGAGAGACTTTGTAGTGAACTTACATCGATATCATGTTCTAATTTCTTCTTAAGGTTTAAATTGTATTGTTTAGTAGTTTTGAGAAAACAATAGGATTTTGTTTAAGTTTTTGTTAATGCAATTTTAGTTCAAGGTTTGTTTATTCTTGGTGTTTACATTTTCTTGCAATTGAATCGAGAGAGGAAATTGTGATTGCATCTATTTGTCTAATATCGAGAGAGTTAGACTCACGAAACGAATAATTATGGTTTTCATCCTAAACGGTGAAAACTAACTCAACTTAGGGAAAATTTCGAGTTTCAAAGGCTAAAAGAAGCGTAGGATTGGTTGGTGTTCACCCTTGGTTCACGCTGGGGGGCATTATCATGGCATGTAAATCAACAATATTTCGACTTTGGGATAAGGAGGAGCCACTGAAGAACGCTTTGCCGAACCTTCACGTGTTTGGTTGTTGCCCAAGCAAGGAATTGTTGAGGCAGTTACTTAACCCATTGTCGCGGCGGTAGCTTTGGACATTGCCGAAGCAATTCAGTGTTCGTTGCATTCAAAAACTGCAACAGTTGCAATTGGTTTCCACACTACGACGCAATATAATCTGGCCCATTCTCTCAACTTGATTACTCAACACTTTAGTTTACTTGCTTCTTTTATTTTATTATTTCTCTCAACAAAACCGTCGCTTGTGTTCTTTACTTTTATTTCTTTTTAGTGCGAGACAATAAACTTTGGAAGTCACACCAATCCATGTGGAGACGATACTCTATACTCATATCACTTTATTACTTACGACGTGTATACTTGCAAAATTGCGGGGCACTTAAAACACGTAACAATTTTCGGCGCCGTTGTCGGGGACTGGCATTAGCAACCTTTGTTTTATTTTCTTGCACTTTTTCTATTTTTATTTTTTATTGTTCAGTCTCACAAGGAACTGAAAATATTGGGTTTTGCATTGGTGTATGACTAGGGCAAATCCCACCGCTCTAGACTACCCCCTTGATCCGGATATTAAACGCACCTACCAAAAACTCAAACGAAAACTAAAAGGAGCAATGGCACATGTAATTCGCAATAAGAATGCCGAAGGCAATGAGAATGTCGCGGAAGGAGACGGAGTAATTCAACCACCTCAATTTTCTCAAGCAAGAAACCTAACCGTCTGAGATTACTTAGAAGAAGATCTCAACACACTGAATCCAGGAGTTGTTGCACCTGCAATTGAAGCTGCCCACTTCGAATTAAAACCCGTAATGTTCAACATGATCAATACCATGGGTCAATTTGGTGGCTCAGCAACTGAAGATTCTAGACAACACCTCAAATCCTTCTTGGAAATTTACAATTTATTCAAAATACAAGGAGTCCACGAGGATATTTTGAGGCTGAAGTTGTTTCCCTATTCACTAAGGGATAGGGCAAAAACATGGTTAAATAGCATTCCAGCTGGATCCATAGAATCCTGGAATGACTTATGTTGTGATTTCCTTGCTAGATTTAATCCTACAAATTTAACTGATAAATTGCATAATGAAATCACTTCTTTTCGGCAAGAGGATGATGAATCCTTGTACGAAGCTTGGGAGCGATACATAGAGCTTTTACATAAATACCCCTTACATAGATTCCCATTGTGGACACAGGTGACAATGTTTTACAACGCTGTAAACACACCAATGAGGATGATGCTTGATGCCTCGGCAAATGACATACTCCTAGATAAGCAACCGCAGGAAGCAATGGATATCATGAATAGGCTGGCTAATATCGACTATCAATTCCCAACAACCAGAAGAGGAGGAGTCATACGCCATGCCCCCATAAATGGGCATGAGTCTTAAGAATCTATTCTTTCACAATTGGAAAACTTAACCAATTTGGTTAAGAACATGCAAAGACCAAGCAACACACAGGAGGTCCAGGTAGTTGGTTCTTTATGTAATTTATGTAATGGTAACCACAATCCTTCTGAGTGTCCACAGAATATAGAGTCGAGCTTTTATGTTGGGAATTACAACTGAAACAAAAACATGATGTCTAACACTTACAACCAAGCCTGGAAGAAACACTCAAACTTTTCATGGAGCAACCCTAGCAATACACTGAATCAAAACAATCAGAATGCTCCAGCATAGGGATTCCAACAGAACATGCCGCGACAACAAATGCCTCAGCAATCGATGCAACAACAAATTTCGCAACAACAAACCATGCCATCCAGTTCCTTGGAATAGTCCTTAAATGGTTCCATGTCTCAAACTAGTGCATATATGGCTAGTAATGATAGATTCATAAAGAAAATTAATGCTTTTATGGACAGGACTGAGATGAGAATGCAAAACCATGAAGCAACCCTGAGTTCACTAGAGACCCAAGTGGGGCAAATTGCCCAGATCCTGAACACCAGACCAATGGGAGGGTTGCCAAGCGATATTGAAGTCGCCAAGGGAGCAACTCATGAACAGTGCAAAACAATCAGTACAAGGAGTGGCAAGCAACTCAAGGAACCCAATGCTAATGATAAGGAGGAGAGCAAACCGAAAGAGCCTATTTCTGCGACAACGCCTGACAACATTGCCTCGGCAATGCCTAACCCTGATGCCTCGGCAATACCCAACCATACTGCTACGACAGATCAAATCTCCATGCAAGGAACGGATCGAAGACATTCAACTTCCACCACCGTTCCCACAAAGGCTAAAACGGTAGAAGCAAGAGTACCAATTCAAGAAGTTCATGGATTTCTTGAAGCAAGTCTACATCAACTTGCCCTTGGTAGAAGCAATTGAGCAAATGCCAAATTATGCCAAGTTCCTGAAAGACATTGTCTCTAAGCGAACAAGTGTTTTAGAGTTCGAAACTGTTGTCGTAACAGAAGGATGTATAGCCATGCTACACAATCGGACACCACCTAAACTTAAAGATCCTGGGAGCTTCACGATACCATATGCAATCGGGAATCATTATGTTGGGAAGGTGTTGTGTGACTTAGGAGCAAGCATAAACTTAATGCCCAAATCTTTTTTCCAGAAATTGGGAATTGGAAAGGCTAGACCCACCACAGTTATGCTCCAGCAGGTTGATCGTTCATATGTGCACCCAGAAGGAAAAATTGAAGATATGTTGGTAAGAGTAGATAAGTTTAATTTTCTTGCTGACTTCTTTGTTTTGGATTGTGAAGTAGATGAGCATGGACCTATCATACTCGGGAGACCATTCCTAGCCACGGGAAGGACCTTGATCGATGTGGAAAAAGGAGAGCTAACCATGCGAGTAAATGACCAACAAATCAAGCTCAATGTTTTCCAGACTCTAAAACATGCTGACGATCAAGAAAAATGTCAAATGATTCAAGAAACCACTAAATTCAACTTTGACATAGATGCACCATGCCTAGGCAACCATTGCCTCGATAATGATTCTGGTCATTGCCTCGTCAATCACTTAGACCATTGCCCTGACGACTATTTCGGCAATGACTTGTCGGATTCTGAAGAAGCTGAAGAGACAGAGATTGAGGAGAAAGATGAATCCAATTGGATAGCATCCCATCAAGATAAGTATTTCGAACCCCTCAATTACTCAGGAGAGGAAAGGAAGATCGAAAAACCCTCTATCGAGCAACCACCAGTCCTTAAGATGTCACCATTTCCATGGCAATTGAAATATGTTTATTTAGGACACAATGATACATTGCCCATAATTATTTTCTCTAAGCTGCAGCATGAGCAGGAAAAAAGATTGATCAACATGCTTAAGCTACACAAGAAGGCAATAGGATGGACAATTACTTATTTGAAGGGAATAAGCCAAGTGGTATGCATGCACAAAATCCTTTTGGAGAACTATCACACACCTACCATTGAGGATCAACGTAGGCTTAACCACGGTATGAAGGAGGTAGTGAGAAAACAAATCATCAAATGGGTTGATGTCGGTATTATCTACCCTATCTCTGACAGCACATGAGTAAGCCCTGTACAATGTGTACCAAAGAAAGGTGGAATGACTATGATAACTAATGAGAACCATGAATTAATCCCAACCAGGATTGTGACCGGTTGGAGGGTTTGTATAGATTATAGCAAGTTGAATAAAGCTATTAGGAAAGATCATTCTCTTTTACCCTTTATTGACCAAATACTTGATCGACTTGCGGGTAAACCATTTTATTGTTTTCTTGATGGTTACTCAGGTTGCAATCAAATTGTCATAGCACCGGACCACTAGGCAAAGACCACCTTTACATGCTCATATAGCACATATGCATTTAGAAGGATGCCATTCGGAATGTCAAAGGGATAGTTCTCGGTCACAAAATTTCATGAAAGGGAATTGAAGTAGACAAAGTAAAATTAGATGTGATCGAGAAACTACCTCCACCTACTACAGTCAAAGGAATCTGAAGCTTCTTGGGACACACATGTTTTAATAGGAGATTTATTGCAAATTTTTCTAAAATCACTAAACCATTGTGTCACTTGCTTGAACATGATAAGGCCTTTGACTTCAATGACGCATGCACTGAAGCATTCGAGACTTTGAAACTAAAATTTGTGACCGCACCCATTGTAGTCCCACCAGATTGGACATTGTTGTTTGAACTCATGTGCGACGCAAGTGATTATACAGTCAGAGCAGTCCTTGGACAAAGGAAAGACAAAATCTTCCATGTGATTTACTATGCTGGCAAGACACTTAACGAGGCCCAAGTCAACTATACTACCACCGAAAAGGAGTTACTAGCAGTAGTGTTTACCTTCGACAAGTTTCGATCATACCTAATCGGAACCAAGGTGACTGTTCACACAGACCACTCGGTGATAAAATACTTGTTTTCCAAGAAAAATGCAAAACCCAGATTGATTTGATGGATTCTTCTACTACAAGAATTCGATGTCGACATCAAGGACAAAAAAGGAATGGAAAATCAAGTTCCCGGTCACCTGTCACGACTAGAACAAGGAAGAGAAGACACCACAGGCACAGAAATACAAGATGCATTCCTAGATGAGCAATTCTTAACTGTCTCGGTAGTTTTTGACACTACTGCTTCGGTAGAGACGAAAACTAATGCCTCAGAAGTGAATGACAGTACTGCCTCGGCAATTTTAGATTACACTGCCTCGACAATACCCTTGAAAGTAATGTCTGCCTCAAACACACCCTGGTACGATGATCTTGTCAATTTTCTAGTTAGTGGTGTATTACCTTATAACCTTGACCATCAAGCGAATAAGAGGTTCCAACATGATGCCAAGCATTATTTTTGGGATGAGCCTCTTTTGTTTAAACAATGTGCAGATAAGGTTATAAGGAGATTTGTCCATGATGAAGAACAAGGAGAGGTGCTTCAAAAATGCCATTCTTCACCATATGGAGGACACTTTGGAGGAACCAAAACTGCGGCCAAGGTACTACAGTCATGATTATATTGGCCTATACTTTACAAAGACGCCCATGATTTCTATAAGCAATGTTATCAATGTGGTGGACCGACAATATTTCGAGATGAAACAAGATGCCCTTGCAAAACATCCTTGATGTCAAGATGTTTGATGTTTGGGGAATTGATTTTGTAACCCCCTTAGCCCGGCCTAGACGGTTGACCCGAACTACGAAGATTGCACGGGGGAAACCAAAGTCAACCCGAAATTCAACCTTGATTAACGACCCTTTTTTTTCTTTTTAATCTTGTCTAGATATACATTAACCATAGGCGAACACTTGAGAAACATTTACGTAAAAAGCACAGCGATCGGATTCAAATAAGGGACTCAATTGCACAAAATACAAATATTAGGGACCAAAATGTAAATTCTAGAAATTAGAAGGTCTTAACTAATTTTTAAGTTACCAATATTAAATTAGTCACATTACATGCTTCCCTGTCAAATTTCACCATAATCGGACATCTCAAACACAAGCAATTGCAATTACAACATTCGGGACTAAAACGTAAAGCTTGCAAACCTTTACACCATTCAAATCAGTGCCCAACAGTCACCTGTTTCGCAACGGTGTTGACCGTTCCGAAACACGGCTTCGTTTCGAGACTTGTTTCGAAATACGGCTTGACAGTAGCCAAAACGTTTTGGAACATCCTCCAGCCGTTTCGAAACACGAAGGCCATTACAGGCCCCCATTTCGAAACGCTAGTGCCTGTTCCGATACGGTTTGCCCAGAAGCTGCAGATTTTGCTGGTTTTTCGTACTTTAAACCATGCAAACACATCCTAATGACTTCCTAACCATGCCAACAATTCATCATACATATAAGGTACATGTTTGCAACTTCTAAATACATTCATGGCATCAAACATTAAACATCACATGTCTATAGGCATGCATCCTAATATCCAAAACCAAACAACCATCCAAACTCCAAAACAAACATTAGAAGGGCAATTACAAATCCAAAACATCAAAAGCATCATGCCACAAACTAGGGAGTCCAAAACATCTCTCAAAAACACACTTTATGTTCCCATTGCCAAATTACCAAAACTAATAGTGTATGAAAACATCACCATACATGAGCTTAGTTTCCCTTGGACTCTTAGCTTCCTTGTTGCCCCAAAACACTTCAATTGTCTACATTATTTGTACAAAAGAGAGAGCTTAAGCACAATAGCTTAGTGAGGCATGCTCTAAAGAAAACAACACAATAATGCCTTTTTAGAAAACACTTTCTACAAGCTTAAAAACACAAGCTTAACTCTTTTCATGCAACCTTGCATACTTTACAAGCATCTCATGCTTCATTACATCAATTCAACATATTGGCTTTCAAGTGATAATTCATACTCTTTTACAACACAAAACACAATCGGATACACGGATTACAAGCGTTGTCCCACATGCTTCATACACACTACCGAACAACATAAGGTGGAGTTTACGGTACAATCACAACCCCTCAACACCCGTGATGGAGTTTACGGTACAATCACAACCCCTCCACATCACTCATCGGTAGCTGTATAACTTCCTAATGAGAGTACGGGACACATAACACAAGGTCCACACACGGACTTTTAACCACCGTTGTGACCTTAACAAGATCCACACACGGACTTTTAACCATCGTTGTGATCTTACCTCTCTCGTTAGGATACTTGGATGGAGTTTTCGGTACAATCACAACCCTTCAACATCCAAGGCGACTTTATTTACGGTGCACCCAATCCTATACCCGGTTAACTATATCCGATTCAAGTACTTTAAAACCAATTCATCACTTGCCAATATACATCATTTACCATCAACAATTCACTGTTTTAAAGCATTAATCAAAGCCATTAAACATCATGCATCACTATGCATCAAAACCATATTACCTTGAGCATCCTTCATTACATGGCTTTCAAAACCAGCATTAACCAAGCTAAAACATGCTTTCAAAACAGAATTTAAACATGCAAATCATAACTAATGCATTCAACCACTTCATGGCTCATTCAAGGTGTCCGAAGATGTCTCCCCTATTTTTAACAGATCAAAGCAGAGGATTAATGCATCATCATGCATTAAAATCTTCAGCCATCACACCTAAACTCGTTGTTCTAACCAAAACTAACATTTCGGCTACCAAACACAACCAAAATCACCTCCAAACTTTTCCAAAACTTAACCCAGCCAAGATCCATCACTTCTAACCATTTCTAAACATCAATTAACATCCAAAATGAACCTAAACTCGTCCTTATACCTCCAGCTATAACAGAACACCAAGATCACCTCAAAAACCACAATTTTCATAAGCAAACACTTAGGAAAATCAACCTATTCGGGATTGCATTGATAAAACCTCATTTACACATCATTAGACATCCAAAATACATTTAAGAATCATCTCAAAATAGAGCCCAAACAATCACAACGAAATTCTTCAAGATTTCTTCCAAATCTTGAGTTTTAAGCCAAAATCAAGTTTCTACCATTAAAACCATTTGTAAAACTTAAATTAAGGATTGATAACTTGGGAATATCAGTAAAGAACTGATTATTTAGAGGAGAAGAACAATCTTACCTCTAAATGTTATTTCTCCTTGATTTGAGCCAATTTTCTTGAAAATCCAATGAGGAAATCAAAAAGATTTGATGCTAGATGAATTAGGAACTAATTGATGATAGAAATCTCATCAATTGAAGTGAAGATCAATGAAAAGGTTGCTGGAGAAAAGTGTTTGGATGATGGAATTTTGAGAGAAAAAGAAATGAGAAAATTTTAGGAAAAGGTAGTTATGATTTTTCCAAAAGGTAGTTTCTCTTCTCTTTTAATTAATTAAAACATTAATTAATTCACTCAAATTAAGGAAAAATCTGGAGAAATCATATTTGTGTAAATTAGCTCATTAAAGATTCAAAGTTTCAATCCTTACAAAACAGTCACCACTAAACTTTTCAAAATTTGCATTTTAGTCACTACTCCAAAATATAGTATTTCCAAACCTTATTTTGCAAAATTGATTTCACCACTCTCTTATATATATTAAAAGAGGATTTTTAGATACTTTTCCATATTTTTAAAGCATCCCGAACTAGGTTTTCCCTAAAACCTCCTTTTATATTCGAACCGAAAATCAGACTGGTCTGGTTAAGACCCTAAACTAGGATTTTTAGAAATTTCATCCTCAAAATTTACCTTCTCGGTGGTTCCTTCCAACAAAGCCGGTATCGAAACGAACTTCTGACCCGTTTCAGCCCAGCAAAGAGGAGTTATGCACTTCCTCTCGTACAAGGCTTCATAAGGTGCCATTTGAATACTTGCCTGGTAGCTATTGTTATAAGCAAACTCTACCAAAGGTAAATGTTTCTCCCAAGAACCTTGAAACTCAATCACACAACACCTCAACATATCCTCCGGCACTTGGATGACACGCTCAGGCTGTCCATCCGACTGTGGATGATAAGAAGTACTGAAATTCAGCCGCGTACCGAAAGCTTGATGCAAACACTCCCAAAAACGCGATGTAAACCTCGGATCTCTATCAGACACTATAGACTTTGGCACACCATGCAGCCGCACAATCTCAGCAATGTACAACTCTGCAAGCTTGTCCAAGGTATACGTAGTATGCACAGGTCAGAAATGCGCACACTTCGTAAGGCGATCAACAATCACCCACACCAAATTCTTTTTCGATGGCGACAAAGGCAAACCAGACACAAAGTCCATGGTAATCCTTTCCCACTTCCACTCAGGAATCCTCAACGGTTGCAACAACCCAGAAGGAAACTGATGTTCAGCCTTAACCCGCTGGCAAACCATGCACTTACTCACATACTCCGCAACATCTTTCTTCAAACCCATCCAATAGTACTCATCCTTAAGATCACGATACATCTTAGTACTACCAGGGTGCATAGCAAAAGGACTGCTATGAGCCTCAGTCAGAATACTACGCCTCAACTCAGCATCATTCGGCACTACTATCCGACTCCCAAAACATAGAACCCCATCATCATTAAAACAGAAATCCGATGGTCTACCCTCAGCAATATCCTAAACATGTAGCACCAAAGAATCATCCAACAACTGCTTATCATTTATCAACTGAACCAAAGATGGTTTCACTTGCAATTCAGCCACAAGACCCCCATCTCGCGAAATACTCAAGCTGGCAGACATAGCCCTCAACTCCACCGTCACCTTTCTACTCAACGCATCCGCTACAACATTAGATTAACCAGGATGGTACTCGATCGTCAGATCGTAATCTTTGAGCAACTCCACCCAACGTCGTTGCCTAAGATTCAACTCTTTCTGAGACATCAGATACTTCAAACTTTTGTGATCTATGTACACAGTACACTTATCACCATACATGTAATGTCTCCAAATTTTCAAAGCAAAGACCACCGCAGCTAACTCAATATCATGCGTAGGATAATTGCGCTCATGCACCTTCAACTCGCGCGATGCATAAGCCACCACCTTACCCTCTTGCATCAACACACACCCCAAACCAACATAGGATGCGTCGTTATAGACCACAAACTCTTTCCCTAATTCAGGATGAACCAAGATAGGAGCTTGCGTCAAAGCTGCCTTAAGCTTCTCAAAAGCCTGCTGTCTTGCCTCTGTCCACTCATACTTGACATCCTTCTGCAACAAATTCGTTAAAGGTGCAGCAATCTTTGAAAATCCATCCACAAACCTCCGGTAGTATCCTGCCAACCCAAGGAAACTACGGACTTCATGAACAGACTTAGGAGGCTTCCAATTCATCACCGCCTCAATCTTCCGAGGATCAACACGGATCCCCTCAGCAGAAACCACATCACCAAGGAAAACAACTTCCCTAAGCCAGAATTTACACTTGCTCAGCTTAGCATAAAGCTGATTGTCCAACAGCGCCTGCAACACAATCCGCAAATGCCCCTCATGCTCCTCCTCAATACGAGAGTACACAAGGATATCATCAATGAACACCACAACAAACTTGTCCAAGTATTCATGAAACACTCTATTCATCATATCCATAAAAGCTGCAGGAGCATTCGTCAAGCCAAACGACATCACAAGGAACTCATAATGCCCATACCTCGTTCTAAAGGCTGTTTTTGGCACATCCACATCCTTCACATTGAGCTGATAATAATCTGACCTTAAGTCAATCTTAGAGAACACAGCCGCTCCCCGAAACTGATCAAAAAGATCATCAATCCTTGGAAAAGGATATCGATTCTTGATAGTCAACTTGTTCAGCTGACAATAATCGATGCACATTCTCATAGTGCCATCCTTCTTCTTCACAAACAAGACCGGTGCACCCCAAGGTGACACACTCGGCCGAATGAAACCACGATCAAGCAACTCCTGAAGTTGCGTCTTTAGCTCCTTTGTAACCCCCTTAACCCGGCCTAGACGGTTGACCCGAATTAAGAAAGTCACACGGGGAAAACCAAAGTCAACCCGAAAGTCAACCTTGATTAACGACCCTTTTTTTTTCTTTGAAAACAAGTTCATCAACTTTCACCCCAAGGACTTTTAAACACCTTGGACCCCAAGGACTTTTAAACACCTTGGCCATGGACTTTTAAACACCATGAATTAGATCACCTCAAGGACTTTTAAACACCTTGACCCCAAGGACTTTTAAACACCTTGGCCATGGACTTTTAAACACCATGAATTGAATCACCTCAAGGACTTTTAAACACCTTGAGCCCAAGGACTTTTAAACACCTTGGCCTATGGACTTTTAAACACCATAGAAAGGACCACACAAGGACTTTTAAACACCTTTGTGTCCGTAACAAGAATCATCCAAGGACTTTTAACCACCTTGATGTTCTTAAGTAACAAGGCTCACTCAAGGACTTTTAACCACCTTAGTGACCTTAACCTTTTCAAAACATCACTTGCCAATATACATCATTATCATCAATTAATCCACTGTTTTAAAGCATTAAACCAAGCCATATTCATCATGCATTTAAAAGCATCAAACCACATTTAATCAATGTTCCAAAAACAAGGAACTCTTACCTTGAGCTTCCTTTAACATATGGCTTATCAAAACAGCAAATACCATGCTAAATCATGCTTTCAAAACAGTAATCAAAACATGCAATAAACCACATTGCATCACAACAAAAACATGGCCACCACTAGAGAGAATTTCCGAAAACTTACACTCGAGCTTAGCAAAGTTGTTTAGACTTAAACTAAGCTCCCAAGACATTGGTTTCAAAGCCGAAAACCCAATTTCACTCACCGATTCCACTTCGCCTCAAGCCAAAGCACCAATTCAAGCTTCCGGATCAACAACTCTTGGATCCAAAGATGCCTCCCCTGATTAAACACATTAAAGCAGAGATTTAATGCATCATCATGCATCAAAAGCTTCAATGAAAGCACTCAAACTCGCTGCTCTCATTCACACTCCAATTTCGGCCACCAAACACAACCGAAATTGCATCAAAACCACTTCTCAACAAAGCCCAGCCATAAACCAGCAAAACCTAACATCCATTAACACCATTTAACATCTAAAAACAACCTAAAAACATCCTTATACCTCCAGCAACATCAGATCCACAAGATCACCACAAAAACATCCAAGAATCACAAGCTAAACTTAGGAAACACAACCTATCCGGGATTGCATTAATCAAAACTCATTTCCTTATCAAATTAACATTCATTAATCATCATTTTAGCACCTTAAAACACTGCTTAAACAGATCCAACGAAATTTCATCAAAAACACACCAAATCTTGCATTTTAAGCCAAGATCCACTAAACAATCTTAAAAGCCATTTATAAAACATCAATTAGGGATTGAGAACTTAGGAATTTCATTAAAGAACTTGAAGTTCAGAGGAGAAGGACGTTCTTACCTCCAAACTTGAGTTTCTCCTCTTTTAGAGCCAAAAAGCTTGATGAATCAAGTAGCAAATACAAAGGTTTTGATGAGGAGATGATTAGGAATCAAATGAGGATTGAAAAGAAGTATTTAGGTGATAAAAATCAGAGGAAAAGATCTGGAGAGAATGTGTTTGGTTTGAGAGAAAAGATGAGAGAAAATGGGAATGGAAAATTTAGAAAGTTAGTTAAAAATGACTAAAAATATCTTTCCCTCCTTTTTACTTTTATTTTAAACCATTATTAAATCATTTAATATTCTAGAAAATCTGGAGAAACTCCCCTTTGGGTAAATAGCTCCCTAAAGATTCAAAGTTTCAATCCTTTTTAAAACAGTCACAAAACTTTCAAAAATCACATTTTGGTCACTAGCCAAAATGTCACCCTTCCGAAACTCATTTTCCAAAATTGATTTCACAGTTCACTTAATTATATTAAAAGATGATTTTAGAACATTTTTCCATATTTTTAATGCAACCCGAACTAGGCTTTCCTAATTTCACCTCTTTAGATTCGAACAGCACTTTGACCAAACCGGTCAACGCCCAAAACTTCTAAGCCCAAAACCGGGGCGTTACATCCTTCAACTCCTTAGGTGCCATTCGATAAGGAGTAATGGACACTGGAGTTGAGTTTTCATACAACTCAATTCCAAACTCCACCTCTCGACTAGGAGGCAATCCAGGTAACTCCTCCGGAAACACTCCAGGAAACTCTCGCACAGTCCTGATATCTTGAACTCGCAACTCCTTAGAGCTAGAATTCATCACAAAGGCCAGGTAAGCTTCACAACCTTGCCTCCAACGAAGACACCAAGTTGGCAAGAAACTTCACATTCTCACCAACCACCACTACTTTGTAATCATCCGCAAGCTTCAACGAAACTCGCTTGTTCTCAAAATCCACTACAGCTCGATGTTCAACAAGCCAATCCATACCAAGGATTACATCAAAACCATAAAAAGGCAATTCCATGAGATCAACAAGAAAAACATGGTTTTGCACTTCCAAGGGACAACTTCTAAACAACTTCCGTGTCACAACGGTCTCACCAAAGGAACTAGTTACACACATACCAACATCCAAAGACTCAACAGGTAAACCAAGCAGTTGAGCATGTTCACGCAATATGTATGAGTGTGTAGATCCATAATCAATCAAGGAAAGTAATGATAAGGATTGCAAAGTAAAGGTACATGCGATCACATCCGTATCATTTCTCCCCTCACGCTGAGCATACACTCGAGCCTGGCCACCACCCTCAGGTTGAATAGCCACCACATGCGCCACATTCCTCCCACCATCATCTCTGCGCTGGAAATTACCACGGCCGCGCCCACGGCCTCTCTGTGGTGCAACTACCCCAGGAGCACGTCCCTGACCACCACCGGCCAACAAAGGACACTCCCTTCTCATGTGGTCTGTCGAACCACAATTCCAACATGAATTACCGGTCACTGCTACCGGAGCCTGAACCTCCCTCGCTGCTTGAAGACAATCTCGCCTCATATGGCCACGAGATCCACACGTCCAGCACGTGTTCTGATCAGCTCTCAACTTGCCTCCCTGAACAGGCGCACCATGTCCTCCACCACCACGCCTAGTAGAAGACTGATACCTCTTATCACGTCCTCTCTTGTTCCGTACCCCACCGGAACTATAATCAGGAGCTCTTTTGCCTGAGCTAGAACCAATGCCTCTGGAAGACAAACCCAAGTTCTGCTCAATGTCCTTCTCTCCACTCACCGGCACATCAAAATTCGTATACTCAGCAGCAAGCATGAAAGTCTTCACGTCCATCACCAAACCATAACGGAAACATTCACACCTCTCCCGCTCATCAGGGATTAGCTCAGGTGCGTACTGGCTAAGGCAGACAAACTGGATCTCATACTCAGCCACCGTCATGCTTCCTTGCACAAGAGACATGAATTCTCTTTTCTTCTCATCTAGGTATCGCACACCTAGATATTTTCGCTTGAACGCGTTTAGAAAGAACGTCCAAGTCACATCATTTTCCTCCATTCCGGAGACAGTGGTCGTCCACCACGTATACGTATCATCATGCAACAACGATACCAAACAACCCAACTTTTGCACATTGTTGCAATTCATTTGCCCCAAAATCCTCTTGGTGCTTTCCAACCAAGATTCAGAACCTTCAGGAGACAAGCCTCTGAACTCAGTCCCTCCCAGACTGCGAAGACGTACCAAAGGTAATCTCACGTTAGCATCACCCTGATGCACACCTCCGTGAGCTCCAGCTACAGCTGCCTGAAAGGCTCCCGCAATAGCCTGAATCAATACAGTCATGTCAGGAGCAGCTTGCCCCTGCACACCTTCAGGTCCAGCAACCCCAGTACCAGCACCAACGCCAGCATTATCACCTCTAGCACCATCACCGCCGGGTGGTCCACCACCAGGGGAGGAGGTAAATCCAAAACATTATCAGCGTTTTCCTCATTTTCATTCTGAGCCATAGCTCTCGTATTCATCCTCGTCTCTCTACGAGGCCCCATTTATAAAAACAATGCACTGACACAAATGCAATAAACATAATTAGGCTCAACAAGGTAAGTAATCCAAGTACTCAAGCTCATTTTCCAAAAACAATTCCTTTCATTAGTTTTGATATGGCAATGGGCCCCCCTAACATGCTTCAGCACAGCATAACATCACAATTGCAACCATACATCACAATTCAATCAATCACACTTTCACCCAAAAGGCATATCATGCAAATACACATACATCACCCACATAACCATTCCCATTTACACGAGAACTCAGCTCTGATACCACCAAATGTAACCCCCTTAGCCTGGCCTAGACGGTTGACCGAACTACGAAGATTATATGGGGGAAACCAAAGTCAACCCGAAAGTCAACCTGAAAGTCAACCTTGATTAACGACCCTTTTTTTCTTTTTAATCTTTTCTAGATGTACATTAACCCTAGGTGAACACTTGAGAAACATTTACGTAAAAAGCACAACGATCAGATTCAAATAAGGGACTCAATTGCACAAAATACAAATATTAGGGACCAAAATGTAAATTCTGGAAATTAGAAGGTCTTAACTAGTTTTTAAGTTACCAATATTAAATTAGTCACATTACATGCTTCCCTATCAAATTTCACCATAATCAGACATCTCAAACACAAGCAATTGCAATTACAACATTCGGGACTAAAATGTAAAGCTTGCAAACCTTTACACCATTCAAATCAGTGCCCAACGGTCACCTGTTTCGCAACGGTGTTGACCGTTCTGAAACACAGGTTCGTTTCGAGACTTGTTTCGAAACAGGGCTTGACAGTAGCCAAAACGTTTCGGAACAGCCTCTAGCCGTTTCGAAACACGAAGGTCATTACAGCCCCCGTTTCGAAACGCTAGTGCCCGTTCCGATACGGTTTGCCCAGAAGCTGCAGATTTTGCTGGTTTTTCATACGTTAAACCATGCCAACAATTCATCATACATATAAGGTACATGTGTGCAACTTCTAAACACATTCATGGCATCAAACATTAAACATCACATGTCTATAGGCATGCATCCTAATATCCAAAACCAAACAACCACCCAAACTCCAAAACAAACATTAAAAGGCCAATTACAAATCCAAAACATCAAAAGCATCATGCCACAAACTAGGGAGTCCAAAACATCTCCCAAAAACACACTTTAGGTTCCCATTGCCAAATTACCAAAACTAATAGTGTATGAAAACATCACCATACATGAGCTTAGTTTCCCTTGGACTCTTAGCTTCCTTGTTGCCCCCAAACACTTCAATTGTCTGCATTATTGGTACAAAAGAGAGAGCGTAAGCACAATAGCTTAGTGAGGCATGCTGTAAAGAAAACAACACAATAATGCCTTTTTAGAAAACACTTTCAACAAGCTTAAAAACACAAGCTTAACTCTTTTCATGCAACCTTGCATACTTTACAAGCATCTCATGCTTCATTACATCAATTCAACATATTGGCTTTCAAGTGATAATTCATACTCTTTTACAACACAAAACACAATCGGATACGCGGATTACAAGCGTTGTCCCACACGCTTCATACACACTACCAAACAACATAAGGTGGAGTTTACGGTACAATCACAACCCCTCAACACCCGTGGTGGAGTTTACGGTACAATCACAACCCCTCCACATCACTCATCGGTAGTTGTATAACTTCCTAACGAGAGTACGAGACACATAACACAAGGTCCACACACGGACTTTTAACCACCGTTGTGACCTTAACAAGATCCACACACGGAATTTTAACCACCGTTGTGATCTTACCTCTCTCGTTAGGATACTTGGATGGAGTTTTCGGTACAATCACAACCCCTCAACATCCGAGGCGACTTTATTCACGGTGCACCCAATCCTATAGCCGGCTAACTATATCCGATTCAAGTACTTTAAAATCAATTCATCACTTGCCAATTTACATCATTTACCATCAACAATTCACTGTTTTAAAGCATTAATCAAAGCCATTAAACATCATGCATCACTATGCATCAAAACCATATTAACAATATGTTAAACCAAGGATCTATTACCTTGAGCATCCTTCATTACATGGCTTTCAAAACTAGCATTAACCATGCTAAAACATGCTTTCAAAACAGAATTTAAACATGCAAATCATAACTAATGCATTCAACCACTTCATGGCTCATTCAAGGTGTCCGAAGATGTATCCCCTCTTTTTAACAGATCAAAGCAGAGGATTAATGCATCATCATGCATTAAAATCTTCAGCCATCACACCTAAACTCGTTGTTCTAACCAAAACTAACATTTCGGCTACCAAACACAACCAAAATCACCTCCAAACTTTTCCAAAACTTAACCCAGCCAAGATCCATCACTTCTAACCATTTCTAAACATCAATTAACATCCAAAATGAACCTAAACTCGTCCTTATACCTCCAGCTATAACAGAATACCAAGATCACCTCAAAAACCACCATTTTCATAAGCAAAAACATAGGAAAATCAACCTATTCGGGTTTGCATTGATAAAACCTCATTTACACATCATTAGACATCCAAAATACATTTAAGAATCATCTCAAAACAGAGCCCAAACAATCACAATGAAATGCTTCAATATTTCTTCCAAATATTGAGTTTTAAGCAAAAATCAAGTTTCTACCATTAAAACCATTTATAAAACTTAAATTAAGGATTGATAACTTGGTAATTTAAGTAAAGAACTGAGTATTTAGAGGAGAAGAACAATCTTACCTCTAAATGGTGATTTCTCCTTGATTTGAGCCAATTTTCTTGAAAATCCAATGAGGAAATCAAAAGGATTTGATGTAAGATAAATTAGGAACTAATTGATGATAGAAATCTCATCAATTGAAGTGAAGATCAATGAAAAAGTTTCTGGAGAAAAGTGTTTGGATGATAGAATTTTGAGAGAAAAAGAAAAAAGAAAATTTTAGGAAAAGGTAGTTATGATTTTTCCAAAAGGTAGTTTCTCTTCTCTTTTAATTAATTAAAACATTAATTAATTCACTCAAGTTAAGGAAAAATCTGGAGAAATCATATTTGGGTAAATTAGCTCCTTAAATATTCAAAGTTTCAATCCTTACAAAACAGTCACCACTAAACTTTTCAAAATTTGCATTTTAGTCACTACTCCAAAATGTAGTATTTCCAAACCTTATTTTGAAAAATTTATTTCACCACTCTCTTATATATATTAAAAGAGGATTTTTAGATATTTTCCATATTTTTAAAGCATCCTGAACTAGGCTTTCCCTAAAACCTCCTTTTATATTCGAACCGAAAATCAGACCGGTCCGGTTCAGACCCTAAACTTCCAAGCCCAAAATTGGGGTGTTACAGATTTCATGGGACCTTTTTCATCGTCATGTGGGAATCTCTACATACTTCTGGTCGTTGACTATGTATCCAAGTGGGTCGAATCCATTACCACTCCAAACAATGACTCCAAAACCATAAAAAATTATTGCAAAAACACATATTTACACGGTTTGGAGTACCCAAGCTATCATCAGTGACGAGGGAAAACACTTCGACAATAAGCTCATTGCCTCAACATTGAAGAAGTTTGGTGTCACACATAAGATTGCCACATAGGAAGGCCGATATATCAAATAGAGAGTTGAACAACATTCATGAAAAGGTGTTCAACCCATCTTGAAAGGATTGGTCCCTTCGACTTGATGATGCACTGTGGGCCTATCGAACATCATTCAAAACTCCATTGGGAATGTCCCCATATCGACTTGTGTACGGAAAAACTTGCCATCTACCAGTTAAGATTGAGCACAAGACTTATTGGGCAATCAAGACGGTAAATATGGATTGGGAGAATGCTGGACAAAAACGACTCCTAGACCTCAACGAATTAGAAAAGTTACGAGCCTTGGCGTACGACAATTTGAGAATCTACAAAGAAAAAATGAAGCGCTGACATGATAGCGAGACTGTCGCGGCAATTCTTGCCTGGGCAGTTAGTGCTCCTCTTCAATTCTCAATTGAAGCTATTTCCGGGGAAACTCCGATCGAGATGGTCTGGACCATTCGAAGTTGTCAAAGTATTTCCCCATGTTGTTGTAACAATCAAATCAACCAAAGATGGACATGAATTCAAGGTTAACGTGCAAATACTGAAGCACTACTATGGAGCCCATGGCATGAGGGACAAGGAAGTGATCACTTTATGTAATGCCCTGGTTTTGGGCCTAGATGTTTTAGACATTAGATCGGACCGGTCGGAAACAAATCGAATTGTATTAGGTGGTTTAGGGAAATCAAGGATCAGGAAAGGGTAAAAATATGGTAAAAATTGCTAAAATCCTCTAAAATCATGTTTAAGAGGTTGGTCAAATCAAATTTATAAATTTGACTTTGGACGTGGTATATTTGGGGTAGTGACCAAAATGTAAAGTTTCAAAACTGTAGAAAAATGTAATTTTAAAAGAGGAGCCAAAATCTTAGAATCTTTAGGGAGCTTTATGGCAATTTAGCCTTTCCTTAATTTTACATGTGGTTAAAATGAGTTTTAAACTAATTGATTTTAAAAGGCTTTTATTTATTTAATTAATTAGGTAGTTAATTTGTGAGATTTTAATCACGTAACTACCTTTCTCTTCTCATTTTCAGCCAAACATCATTCTAAATCATTTTCTCTAGATTGCTTTTCTTCCAAACACTCCTTTCTTGATTTCTCTTTCATTTCAAAGAATCTTTTTTAATTTCGCCAAGATATGTGGAGCTAAAACTTGTCATTCATTGAGGAAAGCAAGGATTGGAGGTAAATCTCGTTCTCAACCTTCAATCTAGGTTCATTATTGAAATTCCCAATATCTTTGACTTCTAAATGTTGTTTTTGGCTGAGTTTTGATTATAGTTTTGATTTAAGATCAAAATCTTGCAAAATTATAATTTAAATCTTGATTTTCAGAGTGTTGTTGATGAGCTCTATTTTGGATTCATTTTAATTGAGTTTTGAGTCGATTGTTATGTTGAAAAAGAGTTTTGATAATATAGATCCTGAAATCCTTGAGATCCTTGAGTTTCTTGATGGTTTTAGTTGAGTTTTTGAGGTAGTTTGATGGGGTTATGCTTGCTGGAGGTATAAGAAATGGTTTATGTTGTTTTTAGATGTGTTTTGATGTTTAATTATGGTTGGAAAAGATGTATGCTGGTTGGGCTTGGTTTAAGAAGCAATCGATATAGTTTTCGGTTGTTTCGGATGGGTAAATTGGTGTAGTTTTGGTGAGCAACGAGTTTTTGTTTAGTTGCTGGTGTTGAAATGCATTTTAATGCATTTGGATCTCTCATTTGATGCTCTAAAAATAGGGGATCTTGATCCAGAAGCAAACGAAGCATTGTTGGAGGCTTCAGAAGGGTGATTTTCGCATCGGCCAGCGAGGTTTCGTGTATCGGTGAGTGGAAAAGAGTTTTCCAGCTTTGAAACGCTTTGAACGTGGTTTTGGTAGATTAGTGTAAGTTTGAAACACTTAGCTAAGCTCAAGCGTAAGTAAATCAAAAGACTCTCTCGGATTGTGCTATGTTTTTGTTTAAAATGCACTTGATTTAAATATGTTTTGATTACGGTTTTAATATATGTTTTGAGCAATGATGTTGCTGGTTTTAAATGCCATTTTTTTAAGGATGCACATGGAAAGTGATCCTTGAGTTTATATGATTTATGCAATTGGTTTTAAGCATGTTAATGCTTGTGAAAGTGGCATTGTGGTTTATGCTTGTAAAATAGTGAATTAATGATGACTGATGATTATATTGGTAAGTGATGGCAAATGATCTTTGTTAGTTTAATCAGATATAGTTAGCCGGCTATAGGATTGGATGCACTGTGAATAAAGTCGCCTTGGATGTCGAGGGGTTGTGATTGTCTCGTAATATCCATCCAAGTACCCCTAGCGATTGAGGAATTGCTGTTGTAATTAGTGATGCTATGAGCATGTGGTTTTGAAAGTGGTTTTGATGTTCTAAAGTGCTTGTTTTAAGGGAAGGCATATGTTTGCAAAAAAGTGTTGTCTTGGTGTTAAAATGCATTGATTAATGTTTGGTTTTATAGCGGTCCTCACTAAGCTTTATGCTTACGCTCATTTGTTTCATCAATACATAGTATTGAGCTTTAGAGGCAGCAAGAGAGCAAGGGGAAATCCAAGTATTTTGGCTAAACAATGTATGTGGTTTTACCTTAGTGTAATAAGAGGCAATGGGAGGGATTTCTACTCTTAGTTATATTTGGTGATGTTAAACACCGTGAGCATGTTTGATTTGCCTTTGAATATTGTTTTAAGCTTGAACGTGGCTTTTAGCCTTTTTTGTGGTTTTGACACCTAGAAAGCATGCCTATAGTTCAAAAGCTTGCATGAGTGATACTATGATATAGCTTGTGCTTCGTTTTGGTGTCCCTTGATGTTTATTCTTATAGTATGTGTTTTATGGCATGTGTTGGAATGGTTTTGGAGGTGAAAAGTTAAGAAAAACCTGCAATTTGGAAAATTGCAGGTCCAGGCGTTTCGGAACGCTCTTATCTGTTTCGGAACGATGGCCTGTAATGGTCATGGTATTTCGGAACGGGTAGGCACGTTCTGAAACATTTTGCTATTGTGAATCAATGTATCGAAACGGATCATTGAGGGTCTCGGAACGCACCCCCGTATCAAAACGGTCAACATGGTTTCGAAACGACCGTTCCGATATAGGGTTTTATGTTCCGAAACACTTGACCGTTGGATGTTTATTTTGAATTGTTCCAGGTTTATGTTTCTTATGTTATGGTCCTTGAATGTTGTAAGTTTAATTTGTTGAGTTTGGATGATCCGTTTGAGTTGATATTTGACATGTCATGTTACTTGATTAATTTTTGATTGGTAACTTTAAAATCTGATTAGTCCTTGTAAATATGGAAATTTACAATTTGGTCCTTAAAAGACAAAAGCATGCAATTGAACTCCGATCGTTGTGTCATTTTCACGTAATTTCTCTATTAATCATATATGATAATAATGTGCATCTAGAAAAGATAAATAAAAAAGGGTCGCTAATCGAGGTTGACTTTTACGAGTTGACTTTGGTTTTCCCCGTGTAATCTTCTTAGTTCGGGTCAGGCGTCTAGGCCGGGCTAAGGGGGTTACATTTGTTGATATCAGAGCTAGGTTACCAAAGAATTGGGGATGATGGTAAGTGAAATTGGTATGTTTTGATGTTTGATTCAATGTTGAATGGCATGTAGTTTGAAGAAAACATGTTTTTGGTTGAATATTGGTGTTTATGCCATGCTTGGTTGTTATGAATCATATGTGAGTAAAATATGATTGTACGGTGATGATGTGCCGAGGATGTTTGTTGATTGAGGATAATGTAAAGCATGATAATTATGATATGCTATCGTATGCAATGTTATGCTTGAGGGAAATCGGGGTGCCTATTGCCTTATTACACTAGATAAATGTTTTAAATTTGAGTTGTAAACTTGGATCCTTTCTTGAGGCTGGCCTAAATTATGGTTTGATTTGTTTTTGTTATTATGCTTTGTTAAAAATAGCGCAATGAGTCCGATGAGAGAGTTGGGATCGGATATGTAACGCCCCGGTTTTGGGCTTGGAAGTTCTGGGCATTGACCGGTTCGGTCAAAGTGCTGTTCGAATCTATAAGGGTGAAATTAGGAAAGCCTAGTTCGGGTTGCATTAAAAATATGGAAAAATGTTCTAAAATCATATTTTAATATATATATAAGTGAACTGTGAAATCAATTTTGAAAAATGAGGTTTGGAAGGGTGACATTTTGGCTAGTGACCAAAATGTAATTTTTGAAAGTTGCATGACTGTTTTATAAAGGATTGAAACTTTGAATCTTTAAGGAGCTATTATTCCAAAAGGAGTTTCTCCAGATTTTTCTAAGATATTTTAATGTTTAATTCTGATTTTAAAGCTAAAGAAAAGTGGAGGGAAATCATTTTGGCTATTTTATAACTAATTTTCCTATTTTCCCAATTTTCCTTTTTCTCTCATTTTCTCTCAATCCAAACACTTTCTCTCCAGAGATTTCTTTCTGAATTTGTCACTCAAATCTATCTTTTCAAGTCTCTTTGGATTCCTAATCATCTCTACAACAAAACCTTGCAATTTGCTATTTGGATTTTCAAGCTTTTTGGTTCTAAAAGGGAGAAAACTCAAGTTTGGAGGTAAGAACGTCCTTCTCCTCTAAACTCTCAGTTCTTTACTGAAATTCCCAAGTTCTCCATCCTTAATTGATGTTTTATTAAAGGCTTTTAAAGTTGTGAAATGGATCTTGGCTTTAAATGCAAGATTTGGTGATTTTTGATAGATTTTCGTTAGATCTGTTAAAGCTGTGATTTGAGATGTGTTTTTGATGATAAATGAACATTAATTTGATAAGGAATTGAGTTTTGATTAATGCAATCCCGGATAGGTTGAATTTCCTAAGTTTAGCTTGTGATTCTTGGTTGTTTTGGAGTGATCTTGTGGATCTGTTGTTGCTGGAGGTATGCGGATGTTGTTAAGCTCTTTTTAGATGTTAAATGATGTTATTGGATGTTTAGTTTTGATGGTTTTTGGCTGGGCTTTGTTGAGAAGTTGATTGGAGGTATTTTCGGTTGTGTTTGATGGCCGAAAATGGAGTGTGATGAGAGCAGCGAGTTTAGGTGCTTTCATTGAAGCTATTAATGCATGATGATGCATTAATCTACTGTTTTAATGTGTTAAAACAGGGGAGTCATCTTTGGATCCAAGTGGTGGTGATCCGGAAGCTTGATTTGGTGTTTCGGCAAGAGGCAAAACGGAATCGGTGAGTGGATTTTGGTTTTCGGCTTTGAAACCAATGTTTTGGAGGTTTGGGAGCTTAGTCTAAGTCTAAACAACTTTGCTAAGCTCAAGAGTAAGTTTTCGGAAAAACTCTCTTGTTGAGGAACCATGTGATGGTTGGGTGCAATGTGTTTGTTGCATGTTTAAATTCTGTTTTTAAAGCATATCTAGCATGTGTGTTTGCTGAGATTATAAGCCATGTGTTTAAGGAAGCTCAAGGTTAGAGTTCCTTGTTTTTGAACATTGTATAAATGTTGTTTGATGATTAAAGATGCATGATGTTCATGGCTTGGTTAAATGCTTTAAAACAGTGGATTATTGATGATATATGATGTATATTGGCAAGTGATGTTTTTGAAAAGGTTAAGGTCACTAAGGTGGTTAAAAGTCCTTGAGTGAGCCTTGTTTACTTAAGAACATCAAGGTGGTTAAAAGTCCTTGGATGGATCTTGTTACGGACACAAAGGTGTTTAAAAGTCCTTGTGTGGTCCTTTCCAAGGTGTTTAAAAGTCCTTGGGCCAAGGTGTTTAAAAGTCCATGGCCAAGGTGTTTAAAAGTCCTTGGGGTCAAGGTGTTTAAAAGTCCTTGAGGTGAAACTTGTTAAGGACACAAAGGTGTTTAAAAGTCCTTGTGTGGTCCTTGCCATGGTGTTTAAAAGTCCATGGGCCAAGGTGTTTAAAAGTCCTTGGGGATAAGTTCACAATGGTGTTTAAAAGTCCATGTGTGAGTCTTATGTTGATCTTGTTTTAAAGATGGTAATTATCACTTGTGGCCAATATGACATGTTATGATGTGAAGCATGAGATGCTTGTTTAAGATTGCTTGTGAGCATGTCTAAATGTATTTTGAAGTATGATTTATAAATGAGTTTTATAAATGCATTATTGTGTGGTTTTAATGAGCATTCCTCACTAAGCTTTTGCTTACGCTCTCTCTCTTTTCTTAAACCAATAATGCAGAGCATTAAAGTGCATTGAGGGCAGCAAGGAGGGCAAGCAATCAAGTGGAGGTTAAGCTCATGTATGAGAAGGTTTTCTTAAACACTTTTAGCTTTTGGCATTTGGCAATGGGGGACCTATGTTGTTATTTTGGGAGATGTTTGGAACTCCCTAGGTTGGATTTATGTTGTTGATAATGTTGGTTTTTGTAATTGGCCATTATGTGTTGGTTTGAAGGTTTTTGTGCATGAATGGTTGCTTGTGTAGGAAGCATGCCTTTAGATTTGGGGCTTTTCATATATGTTGATATAAGGATGAATTGTTGATGCAAATATGTCTCTTGGATGTTGTATGAGTTGCTGGTAAAGTTTGATAGCATTTGGAGCATGATTGGTTGGTCAATTGCATGTTTAGGCAAGCAAATTTCTGCATTTTGTGCAGGCCGTATCGGAACAGTGCCTACCGTTTCGGAACGGGTGCCTCGAAGCAGCCCAGGCGTTCGAAACGGGTGACACCGTTCCGAAACGGAAAGGCTACTGTCAGCCCTCGTTTCGGTACGCGTTGCGGAACGGCCCCGCGTTTCGAAACGGGCTGTCTCCCGTTTCGGAACGGATGACCGTTGGGGGCTGACATTGGCAGTTTTATGTTTCAAAATGTTTACAGTTTAGTCCCGAAACTTGTTTGTGCAATTGTATGAGTTCGGAATGTCCGTTCGAGCTGAAATTTGACAGAGATGCATGAAACATGATTAATTTCAAGATGGTAACTTTAATTTGGGTAAAGTCCTTATATTTATCAGATTTTACAATTTGGTCCCTAAAGTTGTTAATTGTTCAATTGGGTCCCTGTTTGATCTCTGATGTTTATGTCTTTTGGTATGTTGTTTGAATGACCATATCTAGGGTTAATGTGCATATAGACAAGCTTAAAAAGAAAAAAAAGGGTCGTTAATCAAGGTTGACTTTCGGGTTGACTTTGGTTTTCCCCGTGTGACTTTCTTAATTCGGGTCAACCGTCTAGGCCGGGTTAAGGGGGTTACATTTGGTGGTATCAGAGCTGAGTTCTCGAGTAAATGGGAATGTGTATGTGAATGTTTAAAGTGTGTATGCTTTGTATGCTTGTTGAGTGAAAGCATGTTGAGTGGATTGCATGTATGTTGCAATTGAGTTGTATGCTGTGGTGAAGCATGTTGTGGGTACCCATTGCCAAATCAAAGCTAGTAAAGTGATGTTGATTTTAAATGAAATTGAGCTTGAGTACTTGGATTGCTTACCTTGCTGGGCCTGACTTTGTTTATTTTGCATTGTGATTGCATAATTAGAGTATGGCACCTCGTAGAGAGTTGAGGAGTAATGTGCGAGCTACGGCTCAGAATGAGAATGAAAATGAGGAGAATGTTGAGAGTGCGATTTTACCTCCTCCACCTGGTGGTGGTGGTGCTGGGGCTGAGGAAACTGGAGCTGCAGCTGGTGCTGAGGCTGCAGGACCTGAGGCTGGTCAGGGGCAAGCTGTTCCTGACATGACGGTGTTAATTCAAGCTATAGTTGGTGCTTTTCAAGCAGCGGTAGCTGGAGCTCGAGGAGCTGGGCATCAGGAAGATGCTGGAGTTAGACTACCTTTGGAGCGTTTGCGCAGTCTAGGAGGGACTGAGTTCAGGGGTATGTCTGCTGAGGGTTCTGAGGCTTGGTTAGAGAGTACCAAGAGGATCTTGGGTCAGATGAGTTGCACTGATGTGCAGAAGCTTGGCTGTGTTGTGTCCTTGCTGCAGAAGGATGCATATACGTGGTGGACAACCACTATTGCTGGGATGGCAGAAGCTGATGTGACTTGGACATTCTTTCAGAATGTGTTCAAGAGAAGGTATTTGGGTGTGAGGTACCTAGATGAGAAAAAGAGGGAGTTCATGTCTCTTACTCAAGGGAGCATGACGGTGGCTGAGTATGAAGTGCAGTTTGTTCGACTCAGTCAGTATGCACCTGAGCTTGTCCCGGATGAGCGGGCGAGGTGTGAAAGGTTCCATTATGGCTTAGTGACGGATGTGAAGATGTATGTGCTGGCTACCGAGTATGATGATTTTGATGTGCTGGTGGGCCGAGCAAAGGACATAGAGATGAACTTGGGTTTATCTGCTAAAGGTGCTGGTAAGCGAGCAGCTGAGTATAGTTCCGGTGGTGGACGGAACAAAAGGGGACGTGATCAGAAGTATCAGTCCTCGGCTAAGCGAGGAGGTGGAGCACCTGCTCAGGGAGGCAACGCTAGAGCTGATCCGAGTGCTTGTTGGATATATGGTTCGCATGGTCACATGAAACGTGATTGTCCTCGTGCTGTGAGGGAGGTGCAAGCTCCTGTTACGGCAGCTGGGAATGGTTGCTGGAGCTGTGGATCTTTGGATCATTTAGGGCGTGATTGCCCTATGTTAGCTGGTGGCCAAGTTCGTGCTCCTGTTGTTGCAGCACCGCAGAGAGGTCGTGGGCGCGGCCGTGGTAATTTCCAGCGGAGAGAGGAAGGTGGCCGAGGTGTGGCTCATGCTGTAGCTGTGCAGCCAGAGGGTGGCGGGCAGGCTAGAGTGTTTGCTCAGCGAGAGGGGAGGAATGACGCGGATGTGATCGCAGGTACTTTTACTCTGCAATCCTTGTCATTACTTTCCTTGATTGTTTCTGGATCTACGCACTCTTACATATTGCGTGAGCATGCTGAATTGCTTGGTTTGCCTGTTGAGTCTTTGGATGTTGGTATGCGTGTCACTAGTTCTTTTGGTGAGACTGTTGTGACTCGAAAGCTGTATAGAAGGTGTCCTTTGGTTGTTCAAGATCATGTTTTTCATGTTGACCTCATGGAGTTACCTTTCTATGGTTTTGATGTAATCCTTGGTATGGATTGGCTTGCTGAGCATCGTGCTGTGGTGGATTGTGAAAGTAAGCGAGTTTCGCTGAAGCTTGCGGATGATTATGAAGTTGTTGTAGTCGGTGAGAATGTGAAGTTTCTTGCCAATGTGGTGTCTACGTTGGAGGCGAGCCGGATGCTGAGGCAAGGCTGTGAAGCTTACCTAGCTTTTGTGATGAATCCTAGCTCTAAGGAGTTGCGTGTGCAAGATATCAGGGTTGTGAAGGAGTTTCCTGGTGTGTTTCCTGAGGAGTTGCCTGGTTTACCTCCTAATCGCGAGGTGGAGTTTGGAATTGAGCTGTATGAGAATACAACTCCTGTGTCCATTACTCCCTATAGGATGGCACCTAAGGAGCTGAAAGAGCTGAAGACGCAGTTGCAAGAGTTGCTTGAGCGTGGTTTCATTCGGCCGAGTGTGTCGCCTTGGGGTGCACCGGTCTTGTTTGTGAAGAAGAAGGATGGCACTATGAGGATGTGCATTGATTACCGTCAGATGAACAAGTTGACTATCAAAAATCGGTATCCTTTGCCGAGAATTGATGATCTCTTTGATCAATTTCGGGGAGCTGCTGTGTTCTCTAAGATTGACTTGAGGTCAGGGTATTACACGTTGAAGGTGAAGGATGTTGATGTGCCTAAGACAGCTTTCAGAACAAGGTATGGGCATTATGAGTTCCTTGTGATGCCGTTTGGGTTGACAAATGCTCCTGCTGCTTTCATGGACATGATGAATCGTGTGTTTCATGAATACCTGGAAAAGTTTGTTGTGGTGTTCATCGATGATATCCTCGTGTACTCGCGTACTGAGGAGGAGCACGAAGAGCATTTGAGGATTGTTTTGCAGGCTTTGTTGGAGAATCAGCTTTATGCTAAGCTGAGCAAGTGCGAGTTCTGGTTAAGTGAGGTGGTGTTTCTTGGGCATGTGGTTTCTGCTAAGGGGATTCGGGTTGATCCTCATAAGGTTGAGGCGGTGATGAATTGGAAGGTTCCTAAGTCTGTTCACGAGGTTCGTAGTTTCCTTGGTTTGGCAGGATACTATCGGAGGTTTGTGGATGGGTTTTCTAAGATTGCTGCACCTTTGACGAAGTTGTTGCCGAAGGATGTTAAGTATGAGTGGACAGAGGCGAGACAGCAGGCTTTTGAGAAGCTTAAAGTAGCTTTGACGCAAGCTCCTATCTTGGTTCAACCTGAATCAGGGAAAGAGTTTGTGGTGTATAGTGATGCATCCTATGTTGGTTTGGGATGTGTGTTGATGCAAGAGGGTAAGGTGGTAGCTTATGCATCGCGGCAGTTGAAGGTGCATGAGCGTAATTATCCTACGCATGACATAGAGTTGGCTGCAGTGGTTTTTGCTCTGAAGATCTGGAGACATTACCTGTATGGTGAGAAGTGTACTGTTTACACGGATCACAAGAGTTTGAAGTATCTGATGTCTCAGAAGGAGTTGAATCTCAGGCAACGACGTTGGGTGGAGTTGCTCAAGGATTATGAGTTGACGATTGAGTATCACCCTGGGAAAGCTAATGTTGTAGCGGATGCCTTGAGTAGGAAGGTAGCTGTTGAGCTGAGGGCTATGTTTGCCAGTTTGAGTATCTCGCGTGATGGTGGTCTAGTGGCTGAGTTGCAAGTGAAACCATCTTTGGTTCAGTTGATCAAGGAAAAGCAGTTGCTGGATGATTCCTTGGTGTCTTATGTACAGGATATCGCGGAGGGTAGACCTTCGGATTTCAGCTTTAATGATGATGGAGTGTTGTGTTTTGGGAGTCGGATAGTGGTGCCTAATGATGCTGAGCTGAGGCGTGCTATTCTGACTGAAGGTCATAGTAGTCCTTTTTCTATGCACCCAGGTAGTACTAAGATGTATCGAGATCTTCGTGATGAGTACTATTGGGTGGGTTTGAAAAAGGATGTTGCGGAGTTTGTCAGCAGGTGTATGGTGTGTCAGCGAGTTAAGGCTGAGCATCAGTTTCCTTCAGGGTTGTTACAACCGTTGAGAATCCCTGAGTGGAAGTGGGAAAGGGTTACCATGGATTTTGTATCTGGTTTACCTTTGTCACCGTCGAAGAAGAATTCGGTGTGGGTGATTGTGGATCGCCTGACGAAGTGTGCGCATTTCTTGCCTGTGCATACTACGTTCTCTTTGGATAAGCTTGCGGAGTTGTACATTGCTGAGATTGTGCGGCTGCATGGTGTGCCAAAGTCGATTGTGTCAGATAGGGATCCGAGGTTCACATCGCGGTTCTGGCAGTGTTTGCATCAAGCTCTGGGTACGAGGTTGAATTTCAGTACATCCTATCATCCTCAGTCGGATGGTCAGTCTGAGCGTGTTATCCAGATTTTGGAGGATATGTTGAGGTGCTGCGTGATTGAGTTTCAGGGCTCTTGGGAGAAGCATTTGCCCTTGGTTGAGTTTGCTTATAACAATAGTTATCAGGCGAGCATTCAAATGGCACCTTATGAGGCTTTGTTTGGGAGGAAGTGTAGGACTCCACTTTGTTGGGCTGAAACGGGTCAGAAGTTGGTTTCGATGCCGGCTTTGTTGAAAGGAACCACCGAGAAGGTGAAGCTCATTTGTGAGCGTTTGAAGGCAGCTTCTGATCGGCAGAAGTCTTACGCGGATTTGAAGCGTAAGGAGATTGAGTATGCGGTGGGTGACCGTGTGTTCTTGAAGGTTTCGCCTTGGAAGAAGGTGATGAGGTTTGGCCGGAAGGGCAAGTTGAGCCCTAGGTACATTGGACCGTACGAGGTGGTTGAGCGTGTGGGTCCTGTTGCGTACAGGTTGAGGTTACCTCAAGAGTTGGAGAAGATACATGATGTGTTCCATGTTTCTATGCTCCGGAAGTATAGATCTGACCCTTCGCATGTGATGCCTGTGGAGGAAGTGGAATTGAATCCGGATTTGACCTATGATGAGGAACCGGTGAGGATTTTGGATTCGGATAGCAAGGTTCTTCGCGGCAAGACCATTGAGTTGGTAAAGGTGCTGTGGAAGCATCGCGGTGTTGAGGAAGCCACGTGGGAGCGAAAGGATGACATGCTGAAGCAGTTTCCTTATCTCTTTCCTTCAGGTAAATTTCTAGGACGAAATTTCTTAAGGGGGGAGAGTTGTAACGCCCCGATTTTGGGCTTGGAAGTTCTGGGCATTGACCGGTTCGGTCAAAGTGCTGTTCGAATCTATAAGGGTGAAATTAGGAAAGCCTAGTTCGGGTTGCATTAAAAATATGGAAAAATGTTCTAAAATCATATTTTAATATATATAAGTGAACTGTGAAATCAATTTTAAAAAATGAGGTTTGGAAGGGTGACATTTTGGCTAGTGACCAAAATGTAATTTTTGAAAGTTGCGTGACTGTTTTTATAAAGGATTGAAACTTTGAATCTTTAAGGAGCTATTATTCCAAAAGGAGTTTCTCCAGATTTTTCTAAGATATTTTAATGTTTAATTCTGATTTTAAAGCTAAAGAAAAGTGGAGGGAAATCATTTTGGCTATTTTGTAACTAATTTTCCTATTTTCCCAATTTTCCTTTTTCTCTCATTTTCTCTCAATCCAAACACTTTCTCTCCAGAGATTTCTTTCTGATTTTTTCACTCAAATCTATCTTTTCAAGTCTCTTTGGATTCCTAATCATCTCTACAATAAAACCTTGCAATTTGCTATTTGGATTTTCAAGCTTTTTGGTTCTAAAAGGGAGAAAACTCAAGTTTGGAGGTAAGAACGTCCTTCTCCTCTAAACTCTCAGTTCTTTACTGAAATTCCCAAGTTCTCAATCCTTAATTGATGTTTTATTAAAGGCTTTTAAAGTTGTGAAATGGATCTTGGCTTTAAATGCAAGATTTGGTGATTTTTGATAGATTTTCGTTAGATCTGTTAAAGCTGTGATTTGAGATGTGTTTTTGATGATAAATGAACATTAATTTGATAAGGAATTGAGTTTTGATTAATGCAATCCCGAATAGGTTGAATTTCCTAAGTTTAGCTTGTGATTCTTGGTTGTTTTGGAGTAATCTTGTGGATCTGTTGTTGCTGGAGGTATGAGGATGTTGTTAAGCTCTTTTTAGATGTTAAATGATGTTATTGGATGTTTAGTTTTGATGGTTTTTGGCTGGGCTTTGTTGAGAAGTTGGTTGGAGGTATTTTCGGTTGTGTTTGTTGGCCGAAAATGGAGTGTGATGAGAGCAGCGAGTTTAGGTGCTTTCATTGAAGCTATTAATGCATGATGATGCATTAATCTACTGTTTTAATGTGTTAAAACAGGGGAGTCATCTTTGGATCCAAGTGGTGGTGATCCGGAAGCTTGATTTGGTGTTTCGGCAAGAGGCGAAACGGAATCGGTGAGTGGATTTTGGTTTTCGGCTTTGAAACCAATGTTTTGGAGGTTTGGGAGCTTAGTCTAAGTCTAAACAACTTTGCTAAGCTCAAGAGTAAGTTTTCGGAAAAACTCTCTTGTTGAGGAACCATGTGATGGTTGGGTGCAATGTGTTTGTTGCATGTTTAAATTCTGTTTTTAAAGCATATCTAGCATGTGTGTTTGCTGAGATTATAAGCCATGTGTTTAAGGAAGCTCAAGGTTAGAGTTCCTTGTTTTTGAACATTGTATAAATGTTGTTTGATGCTTAAAGATGCATGATGTTCATGGCTTGGTTAAATGCTTTAAAACAGTGGATTATTGATGATATATGATGTATATTGGCAAGTGATGTTTTTGAAAAGGTTAAGGTCACTAAGGTGGTTAAAAGTCCTTGAGTGAGCCTTGTTTACTTAAGAACATCAAGGTGGTTAAAAGTCCTTGGATGGTTCTTGTTACGGACACAAAGGTGTTTAAAAGTCCTTGTGTGGTCCTTTCCAAGGTGTTTAAAAGTCCTTGGGCCAAGGTGTTTAAAAGTCCTTGGGGTGATTCATATCATGGTGTTTAAAAGTCCATGGCCAAGGTGTTTAAAAGTCCTTGGGGTCAAGGTGTTTAAAAGTCCTTGAGGTGAAACTTGTTAAGTACACAAAGGTGTTTAAAAGTCCTTGTGTGGTCCTTGCCATGGTGTTTAAAAGTCCACGGGCCAAGGTGTTTAAAAGTCCTTGGGGATAAGATCACAATGGTGTTTAAAAATCCATGTATGAGTCTTATGTTGATCTTGTTTTAAAGATGGTAATTATCACTTGTGGCCAATATGACATGTTATGATGTGAAGCATGAGATGCTTGTTTAAGATTGCTTGTGAGCATGTCTAAATGCATTTTGAAGTATGATTTATAAATGAGTTTTATAAATGCATTATTGTGTGGTTTTAATGAGCATTCCTCACTAAGCTTTTGCTTACGCTCTCTCTCTTTTCTTAAACCAATAATGCAGAGCATTAAAGTGCATTGAGGGCAGCAAGGAGGGCAAGCAATCAAGTGGAGGTTAAGCTCATGTATGAGAAGGTTTTCTTAAACACTTTTAGCTTTTGGCATTTGGCAATGGGGGACCTGTGTTGTTATTTTGGGAGATGTTTGGAACTCCCTAGGTTGGATTTATGTTGTTGATAATGTTGGTTTTTGTAATTGGCCATTATGTGTTGGTTTGAAGGTTTTTGTGCATGAATGGTTGCTTGTGTAGGAAGCATGCCTTTAGATTTGGGGCTTTTCATATATGTTGATATAATGATGAATTGTTGATGCAAATATGTCTCTTGGATGTTGTATGAGTTGCTGGTAAAGTTTGATAGCATTTGGAGCATGATTGGTTGGTCAATTGCATGTTTAGGCAAGCAAATTTCTGCATTTTGTGCAGGCCGTATCGGAACAGTGCCTACCGTTTCGAAACGGGTGCCTCGAAGCAGCCCAGGCGTTCGAAACGGGTGACACCGTTCCGAAACGGAAAGGCTACTGTCAGCCCTCGTTTCGGTACGCGTTGCGGAACGGCCCCGCGTTTCGAAACGGGCTGTCTCCTGTTTCAGAACGGATGACCGTTGCGGGCTGACATTGGCAGTTTTATGTTTCAAAATGTTTACAGTTTAGTCCCGAAACTTGTTTGTGCAATTGTATGAGTTCGGAATGTCCGTTCGAGCTGAAATTTGACAGAGATGCATGAAACATGATTAATTTCAAGATGGTAACTTTAATTTGGGTAAAGTCCTTATATTTATCAGATTTTACAATTTGGTCCCTAAAGTTGTTAATTGTTCAATTGGGTCCCTGTTTGATCTCTGATGTTTATGTCTTTTGGTATGTTGTTTGAATGACCATATCTAGGGTTAATGTGCATATAGACAAGCTTAAAAAGAAAAAAAAGGGTCGTTAATCAAGGTTGACTTTTGGGTTGACTTTGGTTTTCCCCGTGTGACTTTCTTAATTCGGGTCAACCGTCTAGGCCGGGTTAAGGGGGTTACAGGATACGATCGTACTTGCAGGTGAGCAGGGTAATCTAGGGAACGATGTTCCGTCTGTTGAGAATGTGCCTATTTGGCCGTTCTTACCCGAAGTTGAGGCGATAGGGCAGCATGAGGGGGCTGGCCCTTTGATGAAAGTTTTATCATATGTGGTTCAGGAGATGTCTGGAGCATCTCAAGCCGCGGTGAATTAATATTTTGCGCATGTGCCGGCTGTCGGACAAGCTAGTTTGTCAAAACAACGTCTGTGTGAGTTGAGGTGCTCTATTCTGGATGAAGCCCTTAGTGGTTCTTTCGTAGTGTACTCTGGTAGTACGAAAGTGTATCGTGGTTTGAGAGTGGGTGATGCCGGATAAAGTGAAAAAGGGTGTTGACAAGTTTGTAAGCAAATGTTTGGTTTGCTAGCGGGTGGAAGCTGAGCTTTGGTTTCCTTCTAGGTATAGTAACTGTTGGGGATCCTAGTGTGGAAATGGGGGAAGATTACTGTGGATTCTTGTTTTGATTACCTTTGACACTGTCAAAGAGGAATTATTGTTTGGGTGGTTGTTAACCGTCTTGTGAAGTATGCACACTTCTTGGCAGTGCATACTATGTATATGGTAGATAAGATGGCTGAGTTGTATGTTTTTGAGATTGTGCGCTTGCACGGAGTGTTGAAGTCTGTTGTATCGGATAGAGATCCGAGGTTCATATCGAGGTTTTGGGAATGGTTGAGTCAAGCTTGGGGTACGCGGTTGGGTTTCAGTACTTCTTATCATCCTTTGACGGATGGGCAGTCGGAGCGTGTTATCCAGGTGCTTGAGGATATGTTGAGATGTTGTGTATAGATTTCCAAGGTTCTTCGAAAAGGCATTTTCCCTTGGTTGAGATTTCTTGTAGCATTAGTTATCGGGAAAGTATTCAAATGGCTCCATACGAGGCTTTGTATGGGAGAAAGTATAGAATGCCACTTTATTGGGCGGAATCAGGGCAAGAGTTGGTTCGATGCTAGATATGTCAAAAGGAACCACTGAGAAGGTGAAGCTCGTTTGTGAGCATCTGAAGGCAGCATTGGGTCGGCAAAGTCTTACGCGGGTCTGAAGCGTAAGGAGATTGAGTTCGCGGTTGGCGAACGTGTGATCTTGAAATTATCGCCTTGGAAGAAGGTGATAAGATTTGGGCGTTAGGGTATGCTTAGCCCGAGGTTTATTGGACTATATGAGGTTGAGGAGCGTTTTGGTTCTGTGGCTTATCGGTTGAGGTTGCCTCCGTAGTTGGAAAAGATTCATGATGTGTTTCATGTCTTGGTGTTGCGGAGGTATAGATCGGATCCTTCGTATGTGATGCCTGTTGAGGAGGCAGTGTTGAATCCGGATCTGTATTATGATGAGGAACCGATGAGGATTCTGGATGTGAGTAGCAAAGTTCTTCGTGGCAAGACGATAGAGCATGTGAAGGTGTTGTGGCGACACCGAGGAGTTTAGGAGGCCACATGTGAAAGCAAAGTAGTCATGTTAAAGCAGTTCTCTCACCTTTTTCTTTCGGGTGAAATTTTGTGGACGAAATTTCCTAAGTGGGGGAGAGTTGTAACGCCATGGTTTTGGGCCTAGATGTTTTAGACATCGGACCGGTCGAAACGGTTCGAATCATATTAGGTGGTTTAGGGAAATCAAGGATCAGGAAAGGATAAAAATATGGTAAAAATTGCTAAAATGCTCTAAAATCATGTTTAAGAGGTTGGTCAAATCAATTTTACAAAATTGACTTTGGAAGTGGTACATTTTGGGTAGTGACCAAAATGTAAAATTTCAAAACTGTGGAAAATGTAATTTTAAAATAGGAGCCAAAACTTTAGAATCTTTAGGGAGCTTTATGGCAATTTAGCCTTTCCTTAATTTGACATGTGGTTAAAATGAGTTTTAAACTAATTGATTTTAAAAGTATTTTATTTATTTAATTAATTAGGTAGTTAATTTGTGAGATTTTAATCAGGTAACTACCTTTATCTTCTCATTTTCAGCCAAAAATCATTCTAAATCATTTTCCCCATATTTCTTTTCTGCCAAACACTCCTTTCTTGATTTCTCTTTCATTTCAAAGAATCCTTTTTAATTTTAATCAGGAAAGCAAGGATTGGAGGTAAATCACGTTCTCAACCTTCAATCTAGGTTCTTTATTGAAATTCCCAAGCTCTTTGACTTCTAAATGTTGTTTTTGGCTGAGTTTTTATTGTAGTTTTGATTTAAGTTCAAAATCTTGCAAAATAATAATTTAAATCTTGATTTTCGGAGTGTTGTTGATGAGCTCTGTTTTGGATTGATTTTAATTGAGTTTTGAGTTGATTGTTATGTTGAAAAGAGTTCTGATAATATAGATCCTGAAATCCTTGAGATCCTTTAGTTTCTTGATGGTTTTAGTTGAGTTTTTGAGGTGGTTTGATGATGTTATGCTTGCTGGAGGTATAAGGAAGGGTTTATGTTGTTTTTAGATGTTTTTTGATGATTAATGTGTCTTGATGTTTGTTAATGGTTGGAAGTGATGTATGCTGGTTGGGCTTGGTTTAGGAAGAAATCGATTGAGTTTTCGGTTGTTTCGGATGGGTAAATTGGTGTAGTTTTGGTGAGCAACGAGTTCGTGTTTAGTTGCTTGTGTTGAAATGCATTTTAATGCATTTGGATCTCTTTTTTATGCTCTAAAAACTGGGGATCTTGATCCGGAAGCAAACGAAGCATTGTTGGAGGTTTCGGAAGGGTGATCTTCGCGTCAGCCAGCGAGGTTTCATGTATCGGTGAGTGGAAAAGAGTTTTCCAGCTTTGAAACATTTTGAACGTGGTTTTGGGAACTTAGTGTAAGTTTGAAACACTTAGCTAAGCTCAGGAGTAAGTAAATCAAAAGTCTCTCTCGGGTTGTGCTATGTTTTGGTTTAAAATGAACTTGATTTAAATGTGTTTTGATTAGTGTTTTAAAGCATGTTTTGAGCAATGATGTTGCTGGTTTTAAATGTCATTTTGTTAAGGATGCACATGGCAAGTGATCCTTGAGTTTATATGATTTGTGCAATTAGTTTTGAATATGTTAATGCTTGTGAAAGTGGCAATGTGGTTTATGCTTGTAAAATAGTGAATTAATGATGATTGATGATTATATTGGCAAGTGATGGTAAATGGTCTTGGTTATTTTAATAGGATATAGTTAGCCAGCTATAGGATTGGGTGCACCGTGAATAAAGTCGCCTTGGATGTCGAGGGGTTGTGATTGAGCCGTAATCTCCATCCAAGTGCCCTAGCAATTGAGGAATTAGCGTCACCACGATGGAGGATGGCTCTCGTGGGTAGACTTATTTAAGCATCACTAAGCTGGAGGAATGCTCCCGTGTGTGAGCTTTGTTAAGGTGATTACAATGGTTCAGTAAGATCCCATGTGTTAGCCTTGTTTTGTGTCCCGACTTTGGCTAGTGGGTTATACAACTACCGATAAGTGATGTTGAAGGGTTTTGATTGTGCTATTTGACTCCATCACGGGTGTTGAGGGGTTGCGATTGTGCCATTTAACTCCATCACGGGTGTTGAGGGGTTGTGATTGTGCCATTGAACTCCACTTTGTGAAGCCGGTAGTGTCTATGAACCGTGTGGGACAACACTTGTAATCCGCGTATCTGATTGCATTGTATTGTATGGTGGGTTGTTTAATGTTCTTGTTGTTGATCACTTGCTAGCCAATATAATGATGATGGTATATTGATTTAATGATGAAAACATATTTTGAGAAAGCATGTGATGCTTGAGATTTATGCTTGAATGCATGTGATACTTGGTTTAAGCATGAGCAAAGGTTTTTGTTATTTTGGTTAATGATGCAATGAGCATGTGGATTCGAAAGTGGAATTGGTGTTTTAAAGTGCATGTTTTAAATGAAGGCATATGTTTACAAAGGATGATGTTTTGATTTTAAAAATGCATTGATGAATTTTTGGTTTAATAGCGATCCTCAATAAGCTTTATGCTTACGCTCATTTGTTTCATCAATGCAGAGATTTGAGCATTTGAGGCAGCAAGAGAGCAAGGAGAATCCAAGTGCTGAGCTAGCTTTGGTGCATGTTAAACACTTGGTGCATGTTAGGTTTATGTTTGTGGACATGTAAATGGTGTTTTCTCAGTTTGTGGCCTTGATTATGGTGTTTTTGCTATACTTTGGGTTATGTTTTAAAAGCATGCTTGAATAGATAATGTCTCTCTATGAATTGACATGCTTGATGCTTATAAGGTGAATGTTTGATGATGCAAAAGTGTTGGTATGATGTTTATGACATGTATGAATGATTAGGACGTGATTGAATGATGTTAAATGTGTTTAAATGGTTGTTGAATGTGCAAGTCTGGTATGCGTATCGATACTCAGGGAGGAGTATCGATACACTAAGGATAAATTCAGGCTTTTCAGCTTAGGTGTACCGATATGATATGCCCGCGTATCGATACGCCTAGGCAAAAGTTTGAAGGTCGTATCGATACGGGCTCAATCGTATCGATACCCTTTTGTCAACTTTGGCTACTGTTATTTTGCGTATCGATACATGCTAAGGCGTATCGATACGAGTCGTTAAAATTCAATTAAAAGAATCTTTTTATGTTTGGAATTATTGCATTTTGGTCCCTGAAAGTTGTATGTGCAATTGGATGAGTTTGGATGATCCGTTTGAGCTGAATTTTGGCATGTTAGCATGTTACATGACTAATTAAGGATTGATAACTTTAAAATCTGAAAGTCCCTGTATTTTATGGAAATTACAAATTAGCCCCTTAAAGGCAAATGTATGCAATTGAACCCCTAATCGAACTTCGATCGCTGTGCCATTTTCGCCTAATCGCTTTGCTTAACATATAGGGTAATGATTTGCATCTAGAGAAAATAAAATAAAAAAGGGTCGTTAATCGAGGTTGACTTTAACGTGTCAACTTTGGTTTTCCCCATGTAAACTCCCTAGTTCGGGTCGGGCGTCTAGGCCGGGCTAAGGGGGTTACACTTTAGGAGATGCATCCCCATGCACTCCTTTGGTGTCTTAAAATTTTTTCCCTTTCCCTTTTCTTTTATTTTTATTTTTATGTTCTGCATTTTATATTTTAGGAATAAGTTTTTTTTTACTCTAATAAAATTGTTTTATTATTTTAGAAGGGAGCCCAAAGATGAGAAGATAATGGACCAAGCCCAACAACCCAACCAAAACCGTAAAGCCCATTCATTTCCCAATGGCAACAAGCCACCAACAGCTAGTTTGGAGGAGCCTCGTGTCAGCACGCAACCATTTCCCAAACGACAATAAAGTTGCAACGGTAATCATTGTCGCGCACGTAATAGGTGCCCCCAACGGCTATTTCCTCCAACGATTACCTCCACCTCAATGGCTATATCATCCATCTATTTAAACCCACCCCGCCCCTAAACCATCACTCCCATTTTCTTCATCATCTTTGCATCCCAAGAGTTTTTTAGTCTTCATTTTGTGTTAGTTCCTGTTTCTCAAAACCCTTTAACAACTCAACCATGGCCCTAAAACTCAAGAGAGGAGAAAGCTCAAAACCCTCCGAGAAACCATCGTTAAAAGGATCGCACCACCGGAGGTTGAACGGAGATTCAACAAGCACTCTATCGGACGACAAGTTTGGGAGGAGCAAGGCTTCCAATACTCCGACTCCGACACCGATTTCCGTCTCGATAGATTCCACTTCGAGAAGATAGAGCTACAAAAGTGGCTGTAACGCCCTGGTTTTGGGCTTAAATGTTTTAGGCATCAGATCGGACCGGTTGAGAACGGTTCGAATCGCGTAAGGTGATTTTTGGAAATCAAGGATCGGTATAGGATAAAATTGTGATAAAAAATGCTAAAATCCTCTAAAAATATAATTAAGAGGTTGGTCAAATAAATTTTACAAAAAGGATTTTGGAAAATGGACATTTGAGTACTGACCAAATTGTAAAGTTTCAAAAATGGGAAAATGTGATCTTTAACATGTGATTTAAAAGGATTTTTAATTAAATGATTTTTAATTGAATTTTTATAATTAATTAATTTAAAGGTAGTTAATGAGATTTTCACTTACGTAACTACTTTTCCCTCTTTCATTTTCAGCCAAACATCATTTTCTTTCATCTTTTCCAGAATTCCTTCTTCCAAAAATCCTCTCAACATTTCTTAAATCACTTTAAAGAGATCTTCCTTGATTCTTCAACGTTTTTGCAAAGAAAACTTGTCATCTATTGAAGGAAGCAAGGATTGGAGGTAAATCACGTTTTCAACCTCTAATCTAAGTTCTTTATTGAAACTCTCAGGGTATTTGGCTTCTAAATACTATTTTTGATTGAGTTTTCAATATAGTTTTGATTTGAGATCAAAATCTTGTGAAATTATGGATGAAATCTTGATTTTCGGACTTGATGAGTTGGGCTCTGTTTTGAATTGATTTTAATTGAGTTCTAAGTTGATTTATATGTTAAAATGATGTGTTGGTAACATAGATCCCGAAATCCTTGAGATCCTTGAGTTTCTTGGTTGTTTTAAGTGTGTTTTTGGTGTGGAATGGTGGAATCTTGCTTGCTGGAGGTATAAGGGTGTGTTATGTTGCTTTTTAGATGTGTTTTGATGTTGATATTTGTTTGGAAGAGTTGTGTGTTTGCTGGGCTTGGTTTAGGAAGCAATCGATTGAGTTTTCGGTTGTTTTGGAAGGGTATTTTGGTGTAGTTTGAGTGGGCAACGAGTTTGTGATTTGTTGCTAGTGTTAGAATGCATTTTAATGCATTTAGATCTCTGTTTTGATGTTGTGAAAACATGGGATCTTGATCCGGAAGCGAAAGAGGTGATTTTGGAGGCTCTAGAGGTGTAATTTTCGCGTCGGCGAACAAGGTTTTGCGTATCGGTGAGTGGAAAAGAGTTTTCCAGCTTTGAAACATTTTGAACGTGGTTTCGGGGGCTTAGTGTAAGTTTGATACACTTAGCTAAGCTCAAGAGTAAGTAAATCAAAAGTCTCTCACCCAGATTGTGTTATGTTTTTGTTTAAGATGCACTTGGTTTAAATGTGTTTTGATTACTGTTTTAAAGCATGTTTAAGCTTGAATGTTGCTGGATTTTAATACCAATATCTTAAGGATGCACTAGGTAAGTGATCCTTGGGTTTCATGTGTTGAATGCATATGATGTAAGCATGTTATGCTTGTGGAGTTGGCATTATGTTTATGCTTGTAAAATAGTGGATTAATGTGGTTAAATGATTATATTGGCAAGTGATGTAAATGGATTTTGGTTACTTTAATCGGATATAGTTAGCCGGCTATAGGATTGGGTGCCCGCTAATAAAGTCGCGTTGGATGTCGAGGGGTTGTGATTGTGCCGTAATCTTCATCCAAGTACCCTAGCGATTGAGGAGTTAGAGTCACCACGAAGGAGGTTGGCTCTCGTGGGTAGACTTAGTTAAGCGTCACTACGGTGGAGGAATGCTCCCGTGTGTGAGCTTGGTTTAGGTGATTACAATGGTTGAGGTAACTTCCATGTGTAAGCTTTGTTTGTGTCCCGACTCTCGCTAGTTTGTTATACAACTACCGATGAGTGGTGTTGAGGGGTTGAGATTGTGCCATTAACTCCACCATGGGTGTTGAGGGGTAGTGATTGTGCCATTTATCTCCATCACGGGTGTTGAGGGGTTGTTATTGTGCCATTTATCTCCACCTTATGTAGTCCGGTAGTGTGTATGAAGCGTGTGGGACAACACTTGTGATCCGCGTATCCGATTGTGTCTAATGTGATGTGTTTTGTTATGATTTATGTTTAATATCACTTGCGAGCCAATATAATGTTGATGACATAATGTTTTATAAAGAAAATTTATTTTGAGGAAGCATGTGATGCTTGAGGATATGCTTGAATGCATATGATGCTTGGTTTAAGCATGAGTGATGGTTCTTATTGTTGTAATTGATGATGCTTTGAGCATGTGGTTTTAAAATGCATTGATGAATGTTTGGTCTATAGCGGACATCACTAAGCTTTATGCTTACGCTCATTTGTTTCATCAATGCAGAGATTTGAGCAATCAAGGCAGCGTACGAGCAAGGGGAATCCAAGAGTTTTGGTTAAACAATGTATGTGGTTCTACTCAAGTGTAATAAGAGGCAATGGGTGGGATTTATTCTTTTGCACGGTTGAGAATATTTCCCTATGCTTTGATCATGTTAGTTTGCTTATATTTGAGTTGTAATTGATCTTTGATTGCTTGGAACTTGATTTGAATGTTGTTTTGGCTTGATGAGGTTTTGGTGGATTTGAGATCATGCCTTTATTACCTAGGATTATAGGTTTGATGCTATGTTCTAGATTATGTTTCATAGATATGGTCCTTGATGCATATGTGAGCTGTATGTAAGTTGGGGTATGTTTCAGAAACATTTCGGATGTGAAAAGACATCATAAACAAGCAAAATCTGTTGTTGCAGGGCAAGGCGTATCGGAACGCCCTTGCCTGTTTCGAAACAGGAGCCTGAAATGGCTAAGAGGTTTCAGAACGGGTGGGGAAGTATCGAAACGATTTAGCTACTGCATGTGGGTGTTTCGATGCGGGTCTCGGAACGTACCCGAGTTTCGAAACGGTCAACCCTGTTTCGAAACGATCGTTTCGGTACAGGGCCATCCGTATCGAAACGCTTGACCGTTGTGTTGATTTTTGAATCGTTTCAAGTTTCCGTTTCTTACGTTTTGGTCCCTAAGTGTTGGATGTTTAATTCAATGAGTTTGGATGGTCCGTTTGAGTTGAGTTTTGGCATACAAGCATGTTACAAGACTAATTGAAGGTTGGTAACTTTAAAAGCTTGAAAGTCCTCGTATTTTATGAAAATTACCATTTGGTCCCTAATAGACTAATGTATGCAATTGAACCCTCAATTAAACTCTGATCGCTATGTTGTTTCCTCTTGAGTGTTTTGCTGGACATGAAGAATAATATCGAGCATCTAGATAAGATAAAAAAGGTCGTGAATTAAGGTTGACTTTCGGGTTGACCTTGGTTTTCCCCGTGTAATCTTCGTAGTCCGGGTCAAACGTTTAGACCGGGCTTAGGGGGTTACATTTGTTGGTATCAGAGCATGGTTACGAAAGAATTGGGAATGTTGGTCTATGAAATTGTTATGTGTTGAAGTATGATGTTTGAAAAGCATGCAATTGGTTGAATTTTGATGTTTATGTTATGCTTGATTTATATGAATCACATGTGAAATGAATGTGAGTGTGGCGATGATGCAATGTTGTTATGTGCTAATTTTGGATGATGAAAAGCATGTTGAGCATGATGTATCTCTGTATGTTATGCCATTTTGAGGGAAATTAGGGTACCCATTGCCTTATTACACTAATTAAATGTTTTTGTAAACTTGGATCCTTGCTTGAGGCTGGCCAAAATCATGGTTTGATTTGTTGTTTCTGTTATTATGCCTTGTTAAAATAGCACATGAGTCCGAGGAGAGAGTGGGGATCGATTACGATTGTACCTGCAGGTGAGCAGGGTAGTCAAGGGAACGATGTTCTGTCGTTTGAGAATGTGCATGTTTGTCCGTTCTTATCTGGAGTTGAGGGGCAGCGTGAAGGGGCTGGCCCGGTGGTGAAAGTTTTATCATCAGTGGTTCAGGAGATGCATGGAGCATCTCAAGGTGCGGAAGATGAAAAGCTTGCGCATGTACTGTCTGTTGGACGAGCTGGTTTGCCAAAACAACGTCTGCATGATTTGGGAGCTGTTGAGTATCTTAGGTCGACGCTGGAGGCGTTTGAGGCTTGGTTAACTAATACAATCTCGATCTTGGATCAGGAAGGGTGTGCCCACGCTAGTAAGTTGGGAAGCGTTGTCACGTTATTGTTGGATGATGTTAGTAAGTGGTGGACAGTTGTGTCGGTGGCATCGAATGTCCAGGATGTGGACTGGGAATTCTTTTCTACTGCCTTTATGAGGAGGTATTTTGGAGATAAGCTTTCGAGTAGCCAAGAGCGCGAGAGTATGGTTTCAGTTCATGTTGATGCGCAGATCCTTGGACTGGCATCTCATGGTGGTGGATCTAGCTCTGGTAAGAGAGCTGCTGAATCCGATTTTGGAGGTAAACGGATCAAGAAAGGCCGAGATAGGAGGTATCAGCCTGTGGCTAGGTGAGGTAATCTTGGGCTTGGTGCATTGGTTCAAGGGAACAGAACGAGGGCGGAACAACATACGTGCTGGACATGTGGTTCTCAAGAGCACTTGAGGAGGGAATGTCCTCGTGTGGCTGGGGAGGTACAGGCTTCTGTTGAAGTAGTAGGGAATTCTTGTTGGAACTGTGGTTCAGCAGATCATTTAAGGCGTGAGTGTCCTCTATTGGCAAGTAGAGGCCATGGTCGTGCGCCTACTATGGTTGCACCTCGGAAAGGCCGTGAGCGTGGTCGAGACAGGGTTCGAAGGTGCCAAGAAAGGTAGAGAGGTGCAGGGTGTTTGATGGTTGAATATTGTTGGAGTTGTGGGTCTGCGAGACATTTGAGGCGAGATTATCCAGTGTTGGTTCGGGGAGGTCAAGGTGGGGTGTCTCTTGAAGTTACCCGTGGTCGTGAGTGCAGTTATGGTTCTTATCAACAAGGAGATCATGGTGGTTCTGCAGAAGAGAGTGTGGGTGTTCGTCGCTTGGAGCGCAATGGTGTGATTGCAAGTATCTTTTCGGTGCAATCTGTGTTATTGTTATCTTTGCTTAGTTTTGATTTGCATCCTTTGGGTAGTGTTAAAGTTTAATAGATAGTGAGTTATGAATAATGTTGTTGTTGTTTAAGTACAACATTGGTGAGGAGGAATAGTAGTTCAAGTAGTGTTGTAATGAGTTGTGAGAATGGTGGAGTACGAAAGTTTGGAAATAGGAAGTGGAGTTGTTCCAAGTATGGTTCAAAGACGTTATTAGTAGGTGTGAACAGACACGCATGCACAGTTTAAATCATTTGTATACATATATATTACCTATGTTGGTACATGCATACATTGGTCATGACATTAGAGGTATACATACATGTGCATAGGCATTCGTAGGGGCATTTAAGAAATCATGTACATGAATGTTCACACTTACTAATAGCTGATTTGGATCAGGTAGTGGAGTGTTATGATTAGAGTAGTTTGTGGGTTAAGGTTTGTTTTGGCGGGAGGTGAGAAAGTGAATAAGTTTACCATTAGGAGTGTGTATGGTTTAGTTTTGGCTAGCCGGAAGAAAAGTTCTAGTGTTTTGAGGCCTTAGTGGATTGATGGTAGAGAGGGGACCGTTTAGGTTACAATGCAGTCGAGGATGTAAAGGGTGAAGTTAAATGCATTTCGTATGTAGTCATGGAGTGTTGTAGATGTTCTGGGTTGAACGAATTGTTGTAGGTTTTGGTTGTGGTTTCTAGAGTTCACGACATTCTTGCTTGAATAGTTATAGTAGGATGATTGTTTTGGATGGTTAAGGTTTTGACGGAGATCCTGAAGGAGTTGGAAGGGAGTTCTGACGATAGATTTAGTTGACGTTTAGTTGGGTTGTGTAGAGAGAGTTCTTAACTCTTGTATAAGTCGTAGGATGTGCCTTCAGTCGAGTGCAAGTGTTTAGGGAATGAGCTTTACGCATGGTTATGTAAGCTCAAGAGCCATGATGTTTGGACTGGTTTCTCGTGTAAGGGTGGTCTGTTGGTTGTGTGTAAGTAAACCTTTTTGTGATGGTTGCTGTGAGTGAAGTAATAGTTGGAGATGGTGTTAGGGTCTTGTGATGAGGTATCAGGTTGGAAGGGTCAACGTTATGGCCAATGTTTGAGTAGGAAGGTGGTTGTGGAGTTGAGGGCGATGTTTACTCGCTTGAGTAGATTGCAAGATGGTGATCTTGAGGCCGAATTGTGGATGGAACTGTCCCTAAAACAGTTGATCAAGGATTAACAATTGCTTGGTGATTCCATTGTATTGTGTGTTCAAGAGGTTATGGATGAGAAGCCTTGTGGTTTAGTGCCAATGATGTTGTTGTTTTGGAGCTTTGGGAATTGAATAGTGGTGCCAAATGATGTTGTGTTGCGGTGCTTTAATCTGGATGAACTCTTAGAGGTTCATCCGTAGTGTGTCCTGGTTGTACGAAGGTGTATTGTAGTTTGAGAGTCGCTGGTTAAGGAAGAAAGGGATGCTAATGAAATTGTAGGCAAATGTTTGGGGTTATTGGTAGGTGGAAGCTGAGTTTTTTTTACCTTTTTTGGTGTGGTAATCGTTGGGGTTTTCGGGGATGGATTCGTGGTTGGTTTATTGTGGATTTTATCAAGAGAAATTTTATGAGTGGTTGTTGATCGTTTTGCAAAGAGTGCGTATTCCTTGGCAGTACATATTGCGGATGAGTTGGATAGGTTGGTTGAGTTGTTTGTCTCTAAGATTGTGCGATTGCACGAAGTGTTGGAGTCTGTTGTTTTGGATAGAGATTCAAGGTTCGCATCGAAGTTTTGGGAATGGTTGAGTTGAGCTTGGTGTTCGCGGTTGAGTTTTGGTACTTCTCATCATCCTTTGGTGGATGGGTAACCGGAGCATGTTTTTCAGGTACTTAAGGTTATGTTGAGATATTTTGTTTGAATTTCCAAGGTTCATCGGAAGGGTTTTGCTTTTGGTTGAAATTGCTTGTAACGTTAGTTATTAGGCAAGTTCAAGTGGCTCCTTACGAGGCTTTTTATGGGAGAAGGTGTAAAAATCCTCTTTGTTGGGTAGAGGCTAGGCAAAAGTCTTATGCGGACTTGGAGCGTAAGGACATTGAGTTCGCGGTTGGCGAACGTGTGTTCTTGAGAGAATCGCCTTGGAAGAAGGTGATGAGTTTTGGGTGTAAGGGTAAGCTTAGCCCAAGGTTATTGGATCTTGTGAGGCTGTGGAGCGAATTGGTCCTGTGGCATATCGGTTGAGATTGCCTACGGAGTGGAAAAAGATACATGACATGGTTCATGTCTTCATGATACGAAGGTACAGATCGGATTCTTCGCGTGTGATGTTGTTGAGGAGATAGAATTGAATCTGGATCTGTTGTATGATGTGGAACCAGTGAAGGTTCTAGACGGGGGTAGCAAAGTTCTTCGTGGCAAGACGATGGAACTTGTGAAGGTGTGGTGGCGTCACCGAGGAAGTTGAGGAGGCCCCGTGGGAAAGCAAGGCAGACATGTTGATGCAGTTTCCGCATCTCTTTCCAGTAGACAAGAATTTCGAGGACAAAATTTCCTAAGTGGGGGAGAGTTGTAATGCCCTGGTTTTGGGCCTAGATGTTTTAGGCATCGGATCGGGCCGGTCGAGAACGGTTCGAATCGCGTAAGGTTATTTTTTGAAATCAAGGATCGGGATAGGATAAAATTGTGATACAATTTGCTAAAATCCTCCAAAAATATAATTAAGAGGTTGGTCAAATCAATTTTACAAAAAAGAATTTTGGAAAATGGACATTTGAGTAGTGACCAAATTGTAAAGTTTCAAAACTGGGAAAATATGATTTTTAAGATGGAAGCCAAAATCTTAGAATCTTTAGGGGGCATTAAGTCAATTTGACCTTTCTTCAATATGACATGTGATTTAAAAGGATTTTTAATTAAATGATTTTTAATTGGATTTTTTATAATTAATTAATTTAAAGGTAGTTAATGAGATTTTCACTTACGTAACTACTTTTCCCTCTTTCATTTTCAGCCAAACATCATTTTCTTTCATCTTCTCAAGAATTCCTTTTTCCAAAAATCCTCTCAACATTTCTTAAATCACTTTCAAGAGATCTTCCTTGATTCTTCAAGGTTTTTGCAAAGAAAACTTGTCATCTATTGAAGGAAGCAAGGATTGGAGGTAAATCTCGTTCTCAACCTCTAATCTAAATTCTTTATTGAAATTCCAAAGGTATTTGGATTCTAAATACTATTTTTGATTGAGTTTTCAATATAGTTTTGATTTGAGATAAAAATCTTGTGAAATTATGGATGAAATCTTGATTTTCAGACTTGATGAGTTGGGCTCTGTTTTGTAATTATTTTAATTGAGTCATCCTTGAGTTTCTTGGTTGTTTTAAGTGTGTTTTTGGGGTGGAATGGTGGAATCTTACTTGCTGGAGGTATAAAGGTGTGTTATGTTGCTTTTTAGATGTGTTTTGATGTTGATAATTGTTTGGAAGAGTTGTGTGTTGGCTGGGCTTGGTTTAGGAAGCAATCGATTGAGTTTTTTGTTGTTTTGGAAGGGTATTTTGGTGTAGTTTGAGTGGGAAACGAGTTTGTGATTTGTTGCTAGTGTTAGAATGCATTTTAATGCATTTAGATCTCTGTTTTGATGTTGTGAAACCAGGGGATCTTGATCCGGAAGCGAAAGAGGTGATTTTGGAGGCTCCGGAGGTGTAATTTTCGTGTCGGCAAACAAGGCTTCGTGTATCGGTGAGTGGAAAAGAGTTTTCCAGCTTTGAAACGTTTTGAACGTGGTTTTGGGGGCTTAGTGTAAGTTTGATACACTTAGCTAAGCTCAAGAGTAAGTTAATCGAAAGTCTCTCACTCGGATTGTGCTATGTTTTGGTTTAAGATGCACTTGGTTTAAATGTGTTTTGATTACTGTTTTAAAGCATGTTTAAGCTTGAATGTTGCTGGATTTTAATGCCAATATGTTAAGGATGCACTAGGAAAGTGATCCTTGGGTTTTATGTGTTGAATGCATATGATGTAAGCATGTTATGCTTGTGGAGTTGGCATTGTGTTTATTATTGTAAAACAATGTATTAATGTGGTTAAGTGATTATATTGGCAATTGATGTAAATGGATTTTGGTTACTTTAATCGGATATAGTTAGCCGGCTATAAGATTGGGTGCACCGTGAATAAAGTCGCCTTGGATGTCGAGGGGTTGTGATTGTGTCGTAATCTCCATCCATGTACCTTAGCGATTGAGGAGTTAGAGTCGCCACGATGGAGGTTGGCTCTTGTGGGTAGACTTAGTTAAGCGTCACTACGGTGGAGGAATGCTCTCGTGTGTGAGCTTGGTTAAGGTGATTACAATGTGTGAGACAACTTCCATGTGTAAGCCTTGTTTGTGTCCCGACTCTCGCTAGTGGGTTATACAACTACCGATGAGTGATGTTGAGGGGTTGAGATTGTGCCATTAACTCCACCACGGGTGTTGAGGGGTTGTGATTGTGCCATTTATCTCCATCACGGGTGTTGAGGGGTTGTGATTGTTCCATTTATCTCTACCTTATGTAGTCCGGTAGTGTGTATGAAGCGTGTGGGACAACGCTTGTGATCCGTGTTTTCGATTGTGTCTAATGTGAGGTGTTTTGTTATGATTTATGTTTAAGATCACTTGTGAGCCAATATAATGTTGATGACATAATGTTTTATAAAGAATATTTGTTTTGAGGAAGCATGTGATGCTTGAGGATATGCTTGAATGCATATGATGCTTGGTTTAAGCATGAGTGATGGTTCTTATTGTTATAATTGATGATGCTTTGAGCATGTGGTTTTAAAATGCATTGATGAATGTTTAGTCTATAGCGGACCTCACTAAGCTTAATGCTTACGCTCATTTGTTTCATCAATGCAGAGATTTGAGCAATCAAGGAAGCCCACGAGCAAGGGGAATCCAAGAGTTTTGGTTAAACAATGTATGTGGTTCTACTCAAGTGTCATAAGAGGCAATGGGTGGGATTTATTCTTTTGCATGATTGAGGATGTTTCCCTATGCTTTGAGCATGTTAGTTTGCTTATATTTGAGTTGTAATTGATCTTTGATTGCTTGGAACTTGATTTGAATGTTGTTTTGGCTTGATGAGGTTTTGGTGGATTTGAGATCATGCCTTTATTACCAAGGATTATAGGTTTGATGCTGTTTTCTAGATTATGTTTCATAGATATGGTCCTTGATGCATATGTGAGCTGTATATAAGTTGGGGCATGTTTCGGAAACGTTTCGGATGCGAAAAGACATCATAAACCAACAAAATCTGTTGTTGCAGGGCAAGGCGTATCAGAACGCCCTTGACTGTTTCGAAACAGTAGCCTGAAATGGCTAAGAGGTTTCGGAACGGGTGGGGATGTATCGAAACGATTTAGCTACTGGAGGTGGGTGTTTCGATGCGGGTCTCGGAATGTACCCGAGTTTCGAAACGGTCAACCCTGTTTCACAATGATCGTTTCGATACAGGGCCATCCGTATCGAAACGCTTGACCGTTGTGTTGATTTTTAATCGTTTCTTATGTTTTGGTCCCTAAGTGTTGGATGTTTAATTCAATGAGTTTGGATGGTCCGTTTGAGTTGAGTTTTGGCATGCAAGTATGTTACATGACTAATTGAAGGTTGGTAACTTTAAAATCCTGAAAATCCTCGTACTTTATGAAAATTACCATTTGGTCCCTAATAGAATAATGTATGCAATTGAACCGTCAATTAAACTCCGATCGTTGTGTCATTTCCTCTTGAGTGTCTTGCTGGACATAAAGAATAATAACGAGCATCTAGATAAGATAAAAAAGGGGTCGTGAATCAAGGTTGACTTTCGGGTTGACTTTGGTTTTCCCCGTGTAATCTTCGTAGTCCGGGTCAAACGTCTAGGCTGGGCTTAGGGGGTTACAGTGGCAAATCCTTTGCCATCCATCGGAACCGGCCAACGTATCATGGGCGAGGGAGTTTTATGCTCATTCTCTTAATTCCAACAACCTCTTCATGCACGTTCGAGGTGAAGCTATCCTTGTAGATCATGAGACCATCAACATCGACTATGGCATACATGTGGCAAAGGATGAGCACAAAAAGTTCATCGACAAGCTTACAACTGATGACTATGAGGAAATCCGAAAAGAGCTGTGCATTGCTGACATGGCATGGAACACCGGCGCACACAAAGGAATGATAAACCGCAGAAGGCTTCAGGTTGAGGCAAAATTATGGAATACCTTTGTGAAGTGTTGCTTAATACCTACCTCTCACAATAGCATTGTAGATAAAGCTAGGCTTGCACTCATACACTTTATACTACAAAATAGAATAATTAATGTGGGTGATATAATTTGCAATGAGATGTATCAGTGTAGCCAAAAAGAGAGAGGTTGCCTCTACTTCCCGATGCTCGTCACCGGCCTATACAAACAAAATAAGGTTCCCACCAATCCAGCCAATGAATACACACCCAAGAGGAAGGAATGGGACAAGGAGGCGCACTACAAACTCATGCAAATCACAAAATTCGAACCACAGTCTACTTCGGTGCAAGGCACTACCTCCGCGACATCATTAGGCAATAACCCAACAACACCACACCCTCTGCCTCGGCAATCATCCTTCAGCACATTGCCTAGCAACTAGAAGCAATGGACAGAAGGCAACGACGGTTCATGCAGTTCACAAGGGAGTTCACCCACTTCATCACCCAAGTCATCTAAGAGTAGTTCCCAGACAGCACGATGCTATTCCCAGCCTTCCCTGTCGACGTCCTTGCCGAGGCAGCACCAGATGCCACTACTGCGGCAATGCCAACCTTCTCCGCCTCGGCAACACATGCATACTCTGCCTTGGCATTTCCTGATCCTCTGACTGCCACAACCACACATCGAGAAAGAAAAACTCCTACTAACGAGCCGATAACGGGGGAATCTTTTTCTGATTGGTCCGAAATTGTCTGGTCCATCGTCCAAAATTCGAAGCCTCTCCATCTCAATCAAACCAGCGCAAGGCAACCACCACCGAAGAAATTTGCCTTGACACTAATGAGGAAGACGAAGTGACAACCAAAGCCAAACCAACTCCTCCGACTCGTACCCAACCACTTAGAGCCACCAAGTGGATCAAACAAACGGCGAAAAGAAAGTTGATCATTCAAGACGACGATGACGAATCCTTCGAGTCCCCCACAATCTAGTTTTCTTCTCTTTCCTTCTATTTTGCTTTTATATTTTGTGCTTTGTGTTGATGCATTGAGGGCATTGCTTGATTCGAGATTGGGGGTGTAGGTCACTATCGAGGCAGTTATAGTCGCAGCAGTTCAATATCTTAAGTAATGCAGTAGTAATTTTGTTTCGGTACTTGCCTCATTTTTATCTGACTTAGAATTGCCTAGATTTGCAAAAACTCTTCCAGTGATGAAACTACCTTATCACTTAAAATACACTTTAAAAGCTAGGATGACTATAGGAAACATTTAGAATCACATTATAGGGCGGAAAACGAAAATACACTTTTGTGACTTGTATGATTTAAGGAGTTCTAGGACACTTAGGACATTTACTTACTTAGAAAGAAAATTTTGGGTAAAAAGTTAGATGTAACGCCCCGGTTTTGGGCTTAGAGGTTTTGGGCGTTGACCGGTTTGGTCAAAGTCCTGTTCGAATCTAAAGAGGTGAAATTAGGAAAGCCTAGTTCGGGTTGCATTAAAAATATGGAAAAATGTTCTAAAATCATCTTTTAATATAATTAAGTGAACTGTGAAATCAATTTTGAAAAATGGGTTTTGGAAGTATGACATTTTGGCTAGTGACCAAAATGTAAATTTTGAAAGTTTGGTGACTGTTTTATAAATAGTTGAAACTTTGAATCCTTAAGGAGCTATTAATCCAAAGATGATTTCTCCAGATTTTTCTAAGATATTTTAAGTCTAAAATCTGATTTTAAAGGTCATTAAAATTGGAGGGAAGCCATTTTGGCTATTTTTGGATTTTGTAACCAACTTTGCTAAACTTTCTTTCTCTCATTTTCTCTCAAACCAAACACTACTTTTCCAGAGAATTGGATCTGATTTCTTCACCTAAATCCCTCCATTCAACTCTCATTTGATTCCAAATCATTGTATCTTCAAATCTCTTCAATTGCTAAGTGTTTCAACAAGGATTTTCATTCCAAAAAGTGGAGAAATACAAGTTTGGAGGTAAGAACGTCCTTCTCCTCTAAACTATCAGTTCTTTACTGAAATTCCCAAGTTATCAACTCTTAATTGATGTTTAATTAAAGGCTTTTGAGTTTGGAATTGTATCTTGGCTTATAATGCAAGATTTGATGGTTTTCATGATTTTTTGTTAGATCTGATTGATCTGTGATTTGAGATGTGTTTTTGATGTTAAATGAACTCTAAATTGATAAGGAAATGAGTTTTAATTAATGCAATCCCGGATAGGTTGAGTTTCCTAAGTTTAGCTTATGTTTTTTGGATGTTTTTGTGGTGATCTTGTGGATCTGTTGTTGCTGGAGGTATAAGGATGTTTGTAGGTTGTTTTTAGGTGTTTTATGGTGTTAATGGATGTTAGGTTTTGCTGGTTTATGGCTGGGCTTTGTTGAGAAGTGGTTTTGGTGCAATTTCGGTTGTGTTTGGTGGCCGAAATTGGAGTGGGAATGAGAGCAGCGAGTTTGAGTGCTTTCGTTGAAGCTTTTGATGCTTGATGATGCATTAAACCTCTGCTTTAATGTGTTTAATCAGGGGAGGCATCTTTGGATCCAAGAGTTGTTGATTCGGAAGCTTGATTTCGTGCTTCGGCAAGTGGCGAAGTGGAATCGGTGAGTGAAATTGGGTTTTCGGCTTTGAAACCAATGTCTTGGGAGCTTAGTTTAAGTCTAAACAACTTTGCTAAGCTCGAGCGTAAGTTTTCGGAATTTCTCTCTAGTGGTGGCCATGATTTTGTTGTGATGCAAAATGATTATTTGCATGTTTTACATACTGTTTTGGAAGCATGTTTTAGCATGGTTTTTGCTGATGATGTAAGCCATATGTTGAAGGTAACTCTAGGTAGGAGTTCCTTGCTTTTGTACATTGAAATGATGTGGTTTAATGCTTTTAAATGCATGATGAATATGGCTTGGTTTTATGCTTTAAAACAGTGATGTAAGTGATGAAAATGATGTATATTGGCAAGTGATGTTTTGAAAAGGTTAAGGTCACTAAGGTGGTTAAAAGTCCTTGAGTGAGCCTTGTTTACTTGAGAACATCAAGGTGGTTAAAAGTCCTTGGATGGTTCTTGCTACGAACACAAAGGTGTTTAAAAGTCCTTGTGTGGTCCTTCCATGGTGGTTAAAAGTCTATGGGCCAAGGTGTTTAAAAGTCCTTGGGATCAAGGTGTTTAAAAGTCCTTAATGAGTTACGTTCCATGGTGGTTAAAAGCCCATGGGCCAAGGTGTTTAAAAGTCCTTGGGATCAAGGTGTTTAAAAGTCCTTGATGAGTTACGTTTCATGGTGTTTAAAAGTCCATGGCCAAGGTGTTTAAAAGTCCTTGGGATCAAGGTGTTTAAAAGTCCTTGATGTGTTACATTCTATGGTGTTTAAAAGTCCATAGGCCAAGGTGTTTAAAAGTCCTTGGGGCCAAGGAGTTTAAAAGTCCTTGGGGTGAAAGTTGATGAACTTGTTTTTAAAGAAATGGAATTTATCACTTGTGACCAATATGACATGTTATGATTTGATGCATGAGATGCATGTTTAAGTATGCTTTTGAGCATGTGTAAATGATGGTTTAAAGCATGTTTTATAAAGTGTTTTACAAATGCATTATTGGATGGTTTTAGTGAGCATTCCTCACTAAGCTTTTGCTTACGCTCTCTTCCGTTTTCTTAATTCAATAATGCAGAGCATTAGAGACCTTTTGAGGGCAGCAAGAAGGGCAAGAATTCAAGTGCAAGTAAAGCTCAATGTATGGAAGGTTTTTGTTAAACATTTTAGCTTTTGGGTGATTTGGCAATGGGGGACCAATGTGTATGTTTTGGGAGGTGTTTTGTACTCCCTAAGTATGTTTCTTGATGTTAAGATTGTTGGTCTTTGGATTGGATCTTTATATGCTTGTTTTGTAAGTTTGGTGCTTGAATATCTAGCTTGTGTAGGAAGCATGCCTATAGAATTGGGGCTTTTTGCATATGATGATGTTTGGTTGAATTGATGATGCTAATATGTTATATATATGTTGAATTGCATGCTGGTAAAGTTTGGTGACATTCGGAGCATGATTGGTTGTGTAATTGCATGTTTAAAGTGGAGTTTTGGAGCAATCTGGGCAGGGTGTTTCGGAACAGCACCTACCGTTTCGGAACGGGTGCCTTAATCGTGCCTAGGCGTCCGAAACGGAAGGGGCCGTTCCGAAACGGAAAGGCCACTGCCAGACCCCCGTTTCGAAACGGGCTATGCGTGTTTCGGAACGGCCCCGTGTTTCGGAACGGGCTGTCTCACGTTTCGGAACGGTCGACCGTTGGGGGCTGACAGTGGCAGTTATGTGTTTTGAATTGTTTGCGTTTTGGTCCTAAAACTTGTTTGTTCAATTGTATGAGTTTGGGAGGTCCTTTTGAGCTGAAATTTCACAGAGAAGTATGAAACATGATTAATTTCAAGTTGGTAACTTCAATTTGGATTAAGTCCTTATAATTATCAGAATTTACAATTTGGTCCCTAAAGTTGTAATTTGTTCAATTGGGTCCCTGTTTGATCTCTGATGTTTGTGATCTTTTGGTATGATGTTTGTGTGATCACAATTAGGCTTAATATGCATCTAGACAAGTTTTAAAAAGAAAAAAAAGGGTCGTTAATCAAGGTTGACTTTCGGGTTGACTTTGGTTTTCCCCGTGTGACTTTCTTAATTCGGGTCAACCGTCTAGGCCGGGTTAAGGGGGTTACATTTGGTGGTATCAGAGCTGAGTTCTCGAGTAATTGGGAATGTTTGTATGCATGATTGAAGTATGTATGCTATGAATGCTTGTTGTTGAAAGCATGTTCAGTGGTTTGAAATGTTGATGCAGTTGAGTTGTATGCTCTGATGTTGCATGTCGAGGGTACCCATTGCCAAACAAAAGCTAAAGGAAAGATGTTGTTTTGAAATGAAATTGAGCTTGAATACTTGGATTGCTTACCTTGCTGGGCCTGACTTTGTTTTATTTGTGTTGTGATTGCATGGTAAAAGTATGGCACCACGTAGAGAGTTAAGAGGTAATGCGAGAGCTACGGCTCCTAACGAGAATGAGAATGAAGAGCACACTGGTAGTGCTGTGTTACCCCCTCCTCCGCCTGGTGGTGGTGCTGGAGGTGCGAGAGCTGATGCTGGTGCTGGAGCTGCTGGACCAGAGGTTGGTCAGGGGCAAGCTATGCCTGATATGTCTGTTTTGGTACAAGCTATTGCGGGTGCTTTTCGAGCAGCAGTAGCTGGAGCTCAGGGAGCTGGGCATCAGGGAGATGCTGGAGTCAGATTGCCTTTGGAGCGTCTGCGCAGTCTTGGAGAGACTGAGTTTAGAGGTTTGACAGCTGAGAGTTCTGAGGCTTGGCTGGAAAGTACCAAGCGTATCTTGGGTCAGATGAGTTGCACGGATGTGCAAAAGCTGGGCTGTGTTGTGTCCTTGCTGCAGGACGATGCTTATACATGGTGGACGACTACCATTTCTGGAATGGCTGAAGCTGATGTTACCTGGACATTCTTTCAGAATGTGTTTAAAAGAAGATATCTGGGAGTGAGATATCTGGATGAGAAAAAGCGGGAATTCATGTCTCTTACCCAAGGGAGCATGAGTGTAGCTGAGTACGAGGTACAGTTTGTACGGCTCAGTCAGTATGCACCGGAGTTGATACCTGATGAGAGGGCTAGGTGCGAGAGGTTTCGTTACGGTCTTGTGACGGATGTTAAGATGTATTTGCTGGCCGCCGAGTATGTTGATTTTGATGTGTTGGTGGGCCGAGCAAAGGACGTTGAGATGAACCTGAGTTTGTCTGCTAAGGGTGCTGGCAAGCGAGCTGCTGAGTATAGTTCCGGAGGTGGACAGAACAAGAGGGGACGAGATCAGAAGTATCAGTCCTCAGCCAGGAGAGGTGGTGGTGTGCCTGCTAGGGGTGGCGGTACTAGAGCTGATCCGAGTGCTTGTTGGATCTGTGGTTCCCGTGGTCACATGAAACGTGACTGTCCTCGTGCTGAGAGAGTGACACAAGCTCCTGTTGCGGCTGCTGGTAACGGGTGCTGGAATTGTGGTTCTGCGGACCATATAAGGCGAGATTGTCCGAGGATGGCTGGTGAGCAGGTGCGTGCTCCTGTTGTTGCTGCACCACAGAGAGGTCGTGGGCGCGGCCGTGGTAATTTCTAGAGGAGAGAGGAAGGTGGCCGAGGGGTAGCTCATGTTGTAGCTATTCAGCCTGAAGGTGGAGGCCAAGCGAGGGTGTATGCTCAGAGAGAGGGCAGGAATGATGCAGATGTGATTGCAGGTACCTTTACTTTGCAGTCCTTGTCATTGCTTTCTTTGATTGATTCTGGATCTACGCATTCATATATTCTTCGTGAGCATGCTGAATTGCTTGGTTTGCCTGTTGAGTCTTTGGATGTTGGTGTTCGGGTCACTAGTTCTTTTGGTGAGACTGTTGTGACTCGAAAGTTGTATAGAAGGTGCCCTTTGGTTGTTCAAGAGCATGTCTTTCATGTTGATCTTATGGAGTTGCCCTTCTATGGTTTTGATGTGATCCTTGGTATGGATTGGCTTGCTGAGCATCGTGCTGTTGTGGATTGTGAGAATAAGCGTGTTTCGCTTAAGCTTGCGGATGATTATGAAGTTGTGGTGGTTGGTGAGAATGTGAAGTTTCTTGCCAATGTGGTATCTTCTTTGGAGGCGAGCAGGATGCTGAGGCAAGGTTGCGAAGCCTATCTAGCTTTTGTGATGAATCCTAGCTCTAAGAAGTTGAGGGTGCAAGATATCAGGGTTGTAAAGGAGTTTCCTGGTGTTTTTCCTGAGGAGTTGCCTGGTTTACCTCCTAACCGCGAGGTGGAGTTTGGAATTGAGCTGTATGAGAATACAACTCCTGTGTCCATTACTCCCTATAGAATGGCACCTAAGGAGCTGAAGGAGCTGAAGACGCAGTTGCAAGAGTTGCTTGATCGTGGTTTCATCCGGCCGAGTGTGTCACCTTGGGGAGCACCGGTCTTGTTTGTGAAGAAGAAGGATGGCACTATGAGAATGTGCATTGATTACCGTCAGCTGAACAAGTTGACTATCAAGAATCGGTATCCTTTGCCGAGGATTGATGATCTCTTTGATCAATTTCGGGGAGCTGCTGTGTTCTCTAAGATTGACTTGAGGTCAGGGTATTATCAGTTGAAGGTGAAGGATGTGGATGTGCCTAAGACAGCTTTCAGGACAAGGTATGGGCATTATGAGTTTCTTGTGATGCTGTTTGGGTTGACAAATGCTCCTGCTGCTTTCATGGACATGATGAATCGTGTGTTTCATGAATACCTGGATAAGTTTGTCGTGGTGTTCATTGATGATATCCTCGTGTACTCGCGTACTGAGGAGGAGCATGAAGAGCATTTGAGGATTGTTTTGCAAGCTTTGTTGGAGAATCAGCTTTATGCTAAGCTGAGCAAGTGTGAGTTCTGGTTAAGAGAGGTGGTTTTTCTTGGGCATGTGGTCTCAGCTGAGGGGATTCGTGTTGATCCTCAGAAGATTGAGGCGGTGATGAGCTGGAAGGTTCCTAAGTCTGTTCATGAGGTCCGTAGTTTCCTTGGTTTGGCAGGATACTACCGAAGGTTTGTGGATGGGTTTTCCAAGATTGCTGCTCCTTTGACAAAGCTGTTGCAGAAGGATGTTAAGTATGAGTGGACAGAAGCGAGACAGCAGGCTTTTGAGAAGCTGAAGGCGGCTTTGACGCAAGCTCCTATCTTGATTCAGCCTGAATCAGGGAAAGAGTTTGTGGTTTACAGTGATGCATCCTATGTTGGTTTGGGGTGTGTGCTAATGCAGGAGGGTAAGGTGGTGGCTTATGCATCGCGGCAGTTGAAAGTGCATGAGCGCAATTACCCTACGCATGATATTGAGCTGGCTGCAGTGGTTTTTGCTCTGAAGATCTGGAGGCATTATCTGTATGGTGAGAAGTGTTCTGTGTACACAGATCACAAGAGTTTGAGGTATCTGATGTCTCAGAAGGAGTTGAATCTTAGGCAGCGGCGTTGGTTGGAGTTGCTCAAGGATTATGATCTGACGATTGAGTATCATCCTGGAAAAGCTAATGTTGTTGCTGATGCCTTGAGTAGGAAGGTAGCTGCTGAGTTGAGAGCCATGTTTGCTAGCTTGAGCATATCGCGTGATGGTGGTCTTGTGGCTGAGTTGCATGTGAAACCCTCTATGGTTCAGTTGATCAAGGATAAGCAGTTGTTGGATGATTCCTTGGTGTCTCATGTTCAGGATATCGCGGAGGGTAGACCTTCGGATTTCTGTTTCAGTGATGATGGTGTGCTGTGTTTTGGGAGTCGGATAGTAGTGCCCAATGATGCTGAGTTGAGGCGTGCTATTCTGACTGAAGGTCATAGTAGTCCTTTTGCTATGCACCCTGGTAGTACTAAGATGTACCGTGATCTTCGTGATGAGTACTATTGGGTGGGTTGAAGAAGGACGTTGCGGAGTTCGTGAGCAAGTGTTTGGTGTGTCAGCGAGTTAAGGCTGAGCATCAGTTTCCTTCTGGTTTGTTGCAACCGTTGAAAATCCCTGAATGGAAGTGGGAGAGGGTTACCATGGATTTTGTATCTGGTTTACCTTTGTCTCCATCGAAAAAGAATTCGGTCTGGGTGATTGTGGATCGCCTGACGAAGTGTGCACATTTCTTGCCTGTGCATACCACGTTTTCTTTGGATAGGTTGGCAGAGCTGTACATTGCTGAGATTGTGCGGCTGCATGGTGTGCCCAAGTCGATTGTGTCGGATAGGGATCCGAGGTTCACATCGCGGTTCTGGCAGTGTTTGCATCAAGCTCTGGGTACAAGGTTGCATTTCTGTACATCCTATCATCCTCAGTCGGATGGTCAGTCTGAGCGAGTTATCCAGATTTTGGAGGATATGTTGAGGTGCTGCGTGATTGAGTTCCAAGGTTCTTGGGAGAAGCATCTGCCTTTGGTTGAGTTTGCTTATAACAACAGTTATCAGGCGAGCATACAGATGGCACCTTATGAGGCTTTGTACGGGAGGAAGTGTAGGACTCCTCTTTGTTGGGCTGAAACTGGTCAAAAGTTGGTTTCGATGCCGGCTTTGTTGAAAGGGACCACAGAGAAGGTGAAGCTCATTTGTGAACGGTTAAAGGCTGCTTCTGATCGGCAGAAATCTTACGCGGATTTGAAGCGTAAGGAGATAGAGTATGCGGTGGGTGACCGTGTGTTCTTGAAGGTTTCGCCTTGGAAGAAGGTGATGCGGTTTGGCCGGAAGGGCAAGTTGAGCCCTAGATACATTGGACCATATGAGGTGGTTGAGCGTGTGGGTCCTGTTGCGTATCGGTTGAGGTTACCTCAGGAGTTGGAGAAGATTCATGATGTGTTTCATGTTTCTATGCTCCGGAAGTATAGATCTGATCCTTCGCATGTGATGCCTGTGGAGGAAGTGGTTTTGAATCCGGATTTGACCTATGATGAGGAACCGGTGAAGGTTCTAGATTCGGATAGCAAGGTTCTTCGTGGCAAGACCATTGAGTTGGTGAAGGTGCTGTGGAAGCATCGCGGTGTTGAGGAAGCCACGTGGGAGCGGAAGGAAGACATGCTGAAGCAGTTTCCTTATCTCTTTCCTTCAGGTAAATTCGAGGACGAAATTTCTTAAGGGGGGGAGAGTTGTAACGCCCCGGTTTTGGGCTTAGAGGTTTTGGGCGTTGACCGGTTTGGTCAAAGTCCTGTTCGAATCTAAAGAGGTGAAATTAGGAAAGCCTAGTTCGGGTTGCATTAAAAATATGGAAAAATGCTCTAAAATCATCTTTTAATATAATTAAGTGAACTGTGAAATCAATTTTGAAAAATGGGTTTTGGAAGTATGACATTTTGGCTAGTGACCAAAATGTAAATTTTGAAAGTTTGGTGACTGTTTTATAAAGAGTTGAAACTTTGAATCCTTAAGGAGCTATTAATCCAAAGATGATTTCTCCAGATTTTTCTAAGATATTTTAAGTCTAAAATCTGATTTTAAAGGTCATTAAAATTGGAGGGAAGCCATTTTGGCTATTTTTGGATTTTGTAACCAACTTTGCTAAACTTTCTTTCTCTCATTTTCTCTCAAACCAAACACTACTTTTCCAGAGAATTGGATCTGATTTCTTCACCTAAATCCCTCCATTCAACTCTCATTTGATTCCAAATCATTGTATCTTCAAATCTCTTCAATTGCTAAGTGTTTCAACAAGGATTTTCATTCCAAAAAGTGGAGAAATACAAGTTTGGAGGTAAGAACGTCCTTCTCCTCTAAACTATCAGTTCTTTACTGAAATTCCCAAGTTATCAACTCTTAATTGATGTTTAATTAAAGGCTTTTGAGTTTGGAATTGTATCTTGGCTTATAATGCAAGATTTGATGGTTTTCATGATTTTTTGTTAGATCTGATTGATCTGTGATTTGAGATGTGTTTTTGATGTTAAATGAACTCTAAATTGATAAGGAAATGAGTTTTAATTAATGCAATCCCGGATAGGTTGAGTTTCCTAAGTTTAGCTTATGTTTTTTGGATGTTTTTGTGGTGATCTTGTGGATCTGTTGTTGCTGGAGGTATAAGGATGTTTGTAGGTTGTTTTTAGGTGTTTTATGATGTTAATGGATGTTAGGTTTTGCTGGTTTATGGCTAGGCTTTGTTGAGAAGTGGTTTTGGTGCAATTTCGGTTGTGTTTGGTGGCCGAAATTGGAGTGGGAATGAGAGCAGCGAGTTTGAGTGCTTTCGTTGAAGCTTTTGATGCTTGATGATGCATTAAACCTCTGCTTTAATGTGTTTAATCAGGGGAGGCATCTTTGGATCCAAGAGTTGTTGATTCGGAAGCTTGATTTCGTGCTTCGGCAAGTGGCGAAGTGGAATCGGTGAGTGAAATTGGGTTTTCGGCTTTGAAACCAATGTCTTGGGAGCTTAGTTTAAGTCTAAACAACTTTGCTAAGCTCGAGCGTAAGTTTTCGGAATTCCTCTCTAGTGGTGGCCATGATTTTGTTGTGATGCAAAATGATTATTTGCATGTTTTACATACTGTTTTGGAAGCATGTTTTAGCATGGTTTTTGCTGATGATGTAAGCCATATGTTGAAGGTAACTCTAGGTAGGAGTTCCTTGCTTTTGTACATTGAAATGATGTGGTTTAATGCTTTTAAATGCATGATGAATATGGCTTGGTTTTATGCTTTAAAACAGTGATGTAAGTGATGAAAATGATGTATATTGGCAAGTGATGTTTTGAAAAGGTTAAGGTCACTAAGGTGGTTAAAAGTCCTTGAGTGAGCCTTGTTTACTTGAGAACATCAAGGTGGTTAAAAGTCCTTGGATGGTTCTTGCTAAGGACACAAAGGTGTTTAAAAGTCCTTGTGTGGTCCTTCCATGGTGGTTAAAAGTCCATGGGCCAAGGTGTTTAAAAGTCCTTGGGATCAAGGTGTTTAAAAGTCCTTAATGAGTTACGTTCCATGGTGGTTAAAAGCCCATGGGCCAAGGTGTTTAAAAGTCCTTGGGATCAAGGTGTTTAAAAGTCCTTGATGAGTTACGTTTCATGGTGTTTAAAAGTCCATGGCCAAGGTGTTTAAAAGTCCTTGGGATCAAGGTGTTTAAAAGTCCTTGATGTGTTACATTCTATGGTGTTTAAAAGTCCATAGGCCAAGGTGTTTAAAAGTCCTTGGGGCCAAGGAGTTTAAAAGTCCTTGGGGTGAAAGTTGATGAACTTGTTTTTAAAGAAATGGAATTTATCACTTGTGACCAATATGACATGTTATGATTTGATGCATGAGATGCATGTTTAAGTATGCTTTTGAGCATGTGTAAATGATGGTTTAAAGCATGTTTTATAAAGTGTTTTACAAATGCATTATTGGATGGTTTTAGTGAGCATTCCTCACTAAGCTTTTGCTTACGCTCTCTTCCGTTTTCTTAATTCAATAATGCAGAGCATTAGAGACCTTTTGAGGGCAGCAAGAAGGGCAAGAATTCAAGTGCAAGTAAAGCTCAATGTATGGAAGGTTTTTGTTAAACATTTTAGCTTTTGGGTGATTTGGCAATGGGGGACCAATGTGTATGTTTTGGGAGGTGTTTTGTACTCCCTAAGTATGTTTCTTGATGTTAAGATTGTTGGTCTTTGGATTGGATCTTTATATGCTTGTTTTGTAAGTTTGGTGCTTGAATATCTAGCTTGTGTAGGAAGCATGCCTATAGAATTGGGGCTTTTTGCATATGATGATGTTTGGTTGAATTGATGATGCTAATATGTTATATATATGTTGAATTGCATGCTGGTAAAGTTTGGTGACATTCGGAGCATGATTGGTTGTGTAATTGCATGTTTAAAGTGGAGTTTTGGAGCAATCTGGGCAGGGTGTTTCGGAACAGCACCTACCGTTTCGGAACGGGTGCCTTAATCGTGCCCAGGCGTCCGAAACGGGAGGGGCCGTTCCGAAACGGAAAGGCCACTGCCAGACCCCCGTTTCGAAACGGGCTATGCGTGTTTCGGAACGGCCCCGCGTTTCGGAACGGGCTGTCTCACGTTTCGGAACGGTCGACCGTTGGGGGCTGACAGTGGCAGTTATGTGTTTTGAATTGTTTGCGTTTTGGTCCTAAAACTTGTTTGTTCAATTGTATGAGTTTGGGAGGTCCTTTTGAGCTGAAATTTCACAGAGAAGTATGAAACATGATTAATTTCAAGTTGGTAACTTCAATTTGGATTAAGTCCTTATAATTATCAGAATTTACAATTTGGTCCCTAAAGTTGTAATTTGTTCAATTGGGTCCCTGTTTGATCTCTGATGTTTGTGATCTTTTGGTATGATGTTTGTGTGATCACAATTAGGCTTAATATGCATCTAGACAAGTTTTAAAAAGAAAAAAAAAGGGTCGTTAATCAAGGTTGACTTTCGGGTTGACTTTGGTTTTCCCCGTGTGACTTTCTTAATTCGGGTCAACCGTCTAGGCCGGGTTAAGGGGGTTACATTAGAGGTGCATAAAACCGGCTCTAGCTTAAGGAAACACTAGAGGTGCACGAAACTTGCTCTAGGATAATCCCTAGAGGTGCCTGAAATTGGCTCTAGTCGATTAGATTGAAAAAATATATATAATACCCAAGAAAAGTAGGTTAATGCTTAAGTTTTTACGTAGAATCCGGAAAATCATCTTGTTCACAAAGCATGCACACACTCACAAGCATCGTAGTTTGATTCCGGGTAACTCCTTTAGTCGTCTGAAAATTTTAATCATGTATTTTCAAGTGCTAGGTCATGAGGAAGAAGGCGAGTTGATGCAATTTCTATGAAGATTAAGGATTTTGGCAAGTAATTATATTTTTACTAATTGCATTGCTTGAGGACAAGCAATAGTTAGAGTTTGGGGGTGTTTTAGGTGTGTAAAAGTACTATAATTTCACCCTTTTTCTATGACAATTATTGCTAAATCTACACCCATTTGAGTCACATCGTAGCCCTCCATGCATCAATCACACTGATCTCATCTTTATCATGTTTGATCCTTACGTATGGTTTATTTGGTGGAAAAGGTACCGTTTTAGAGTGTGTTTGGTGCAGGTGCTGATTTCGTTACTCACTGCCCGGGCAAGCAATGCCACGACAGTGAAGGAAAAGAAGGAACGTTGAAGAACCATCTCTCGAAGGTCCAGATCAAGCCCGTTGTGGATGTCAGTTTCTACTAAAGGAAGCCGAACCATGAGATAGAGCCTTGCTGAGCAGAAAAGACAGAAAGACCAATGTCGAGGCAATAGTGAAGCCACTGCCGAGGCAATACCCAGACATAGTTGACAAGGGAGATAATATGCAAAGTGGTATGCGTTTTGAAGAGCATGAAAAACTGAATTTTTCTATATACTTTGCATGAAGATCGAACTGCATGAAGATCATGAAAACGTCAAACGAAGGTCAAGAGAAGATTCCACGCAAGTGGGAGGATTTTAAGGAAGAATGACTTAATACTTAAAAGAAGATCTTTTCTTTTAATGTATTTAATTCTAACTTGACTTCCTCCTGAAGAAGGACTTGACCTAGGCCTCCTCTATAAATAAGAAGTCAAAGCCGAACATCAAAGGAGGAAGGAATCTAGAAATGAGAGACTTTGTAGTGAGCTTACATCGATATCATGTTCTAATTTCTTATTAGAGTTTAGATTGTATTGTTTAGTAGTTGTGAGAAAACGGTTGGATTTTGTTTCAGTTTTTGTTAATGCAATTTTAGTTCAAGGTTTGCTTATTCTTGGTGTTTATGTTTTCTTGCAATTGAATCGGGAAAGGAAATTGCGGTTGCATCTATTTTTCTAATATCAGGAGAGTTAGACTCACAAAACAGATAATCATGGTTTTCATCCCAATCGGTGAAAACTAACTCAGCTTAAGGATAAGTTCAAGTTTCAACGACTAAAAGAAGCGTAGGATTTGTTGGTGATCACCCTTGGTTCACGCTGGGTGGTATTATCAAGGCCTGTACATCAACATTGTTTCAACTTAGGGATAAGGAGGAGGCACTGAAGGACGCTTTTTTGAACCATGACGTTGTTGGTTGCTGCCCAAGCAAGGGGTTGTTGAGGCAGTTACTTAACCCATTGTCGCGGCAGTAGCTTTGGTCATTGTGAGGCTATTCAGTGTTTGTCGTGTTCAAAAACCGAGACAGTTCCAATTGGTTTCCACACTACGATGCAATATAATCTGGCCCATTGTCTCATCTTGATTACTCAACTCTTTAGTTTACTTGCTTCCTTTTATTTTATCATTTCTCTCAACAAAACCATCACTTGTGTTCTTTACTTTTATATTTTTCAGTGCGAGACAATAAACTTTGGAAGTCACACGAATTACTCGGTACTTATATCACTTTATTACTTGCGACGTGTATACTTGCATAATTGTGGGGCACTTAAAACACGCAACATAAGCCATGTTCTTATAACATTCAGCCTGAGCGGTAGGTGCTACAGGCTCAGCATTCTACACAGGAGGGTCTTGTGGATTCGGAGGGTTTCCTCCTCTTATCTCCTCGCCATGAGTCAAGGAGCCAGTGGAAAGCTCATCAGTATGAGCTTTGTTAGTTTCAGACATATTTATATAAAAAGACCAGATTAGTCGACAAGTCACAACATACACAATATATAACTCCTAGGTGGCAAAGTAACAGAACAACAATGCAATAAGCTTCGGTTTAGTCCTAGAATCCACTAAACTCCAGCTTTGATACCATAAATGTAACACTCCTTTCCCTTCCTGCTCGAGAATCGGATCGAAACGTGCTACTGATAAATAGTACGGTGATCGGTGCAGTAAAATTTCAATTTATAAACAATGCATGAACAATTTTATACTATAAAACATTACTGAATATACATCTTAGTCCAATTAATTTATTATGAAACAATAATTATTCATTTAGAATCAATTCTTAAACTATTACAAGTTTTAGGGACTAAATCGTAAATATGATAAATTAGAGGTCCTTCGTTGCAATTGATTAATCTACAATGAAATTCAGTACATTAATAGCAAGTCTATAAATTTTCATATCAATCAGAATTCATGGATGGTCAAAACCCTAGCTTGAAATTAAGCTTGATACATCCATGGAATCCAATGATTGATTGAGGAATATTTCTTACCCAAGCGATAGCATCAATTCGATATCAATCAATCAAAGAAAACCAAGCTTAGGTTTCTCTCCAATTGAGGTGTGTGCTTAGAGAAAGATGATGAAGACAAGGGTGGTGCTTGCTTGAGTTTGTATCGGGTAAGTTTTTACTCCTTTCTTTCTTCCCTTTATCCATTCTATAATATTTAGCTAACCGATGGCTTTCCTTCACTTGAAGGAAAGCTCATAAATTAATCCACGCAAGTGGAGTTATGATTGAGGAGGACTAATCGCAAGGTTAGTCCCTCAACTCATTATTCTCTATAGTTTTGCCCTCGAACTTTCCAATAACTAAAATTTGGTGACTATAAAGCTTTTAATGAATTCAATAAGACTCACACTCGATAATTTAACTCAATTAGAGTCCAATATCAATTAATTAACAAGCTGATACAATATTTAGACTTTATTGATGTGAGATTCCCGATCACCAGAACCCAATTCCGACTAGACCGGATTTTAGGGTGTTACACGAAATGCCAAAATGCCACATAAAATTAAAAGGTACCTATAACGGGCATTTGTGGGGGTGCTAATCCTTCCCCACACGTAATCAACTCCCAAAGCCAATTTTAATATAAAGAATCTCTTGTTGTTTTTATGGTGTCCGGTCTACCAAAGTGACCGGTGGCTACTCCAAAATGTTTTTCAAGATTAAATAAAGGAAAATTCCAATTTAACATGGAAAACCTAATTTTTCAAAATTAAATAAATAAAAGGAAAACCCTAATTTTCAAAGATCGATCGTTGAGGTATTTTAACACTCAGCCCAAAAATGGCCATGATAGCTTGGCGAATCAGCTAGGGAATTTAAAAAAAAAAACTCGAGAGTCAGGCATAATTAATTTTACATGGCATTTTGGAATTAAGAATGGTAATTTGAATATAATTTTTCCAATAATTATTGCATGACTTTTTTGAAAGAATTAAGGTAGCTTTTCTTTGTGTGATATATTTGTCATTCATGCATAAGCCTTATACCCGGGCTTTTCACCTATAAGTGGGAGTGGGACATGATCCGACGTGAGGCTCTCCACCTCCGAGTTCGGAATTGTGACTTTCTTCATGTATACCAACCTTATACAATACAGGGCCCACGCCTTCGATATAAGGGGTCGTATACTCCCAAATCGATGTCTTGATGTTGCAGTAGATTGTAACGACAGTTCGGGTACCCAGAGTCTAGAACGAACACCACATATTTAAGTTTCGAAGCCTACCCCACTAGATCTAGACAAGGACCTAGGGCAGGGTGCTTTCGATATAAATACACTTCTTTGGTTATTTTCTTCTCTTAATATCACCTACTTTATTGTGCTATTAATTTGATAATTTGTTTTCAATATTAATTCACAGTACTAACACAAGCTTTTTTTTTATTTTTTAACCTATTTTATCGTTTTTAAAGAAATATATCATGTTGCATTGTTTGGCATTTGTAGAGTGTCCACAAGTTCTATATTTTGTACACATTCTTGCCCTTATTATTGTTGTACTTAAGCTCATTTAGACATATTTAGGTGCATTGCATGCATTATAACAGTATCTTCTCTTTTACCATGCTTTTATTGAATATTTTATGTTTGGTTGAGAAAAGTTATTGTTTTAATTTAATTTATATTTTTAGGTGTTGTAGCAAGGAGAGGACAAGAAAGCTGGAACAAAAGGACTTGTATTGAAGTAGTTCTAGATGCCGCCAAGGACGTTGCCGAAGAAGCATTGCTGCCAAGTGTCGCCCAGGCAGGAGATACACCAACTTAGCCAAGATGGGTCGCGATTGAAAGAGGGAAATTTCCTAAGCCCAATGAGCCCAGTCTTGCAATTTTTTGAAGCTTGTAGCGGTCGATAGAGTTGATCCAAGATCGATAAGTATGAGCACTTATCCTTACTTGCAGAAGAAGGCAACGTTCAAGGAGTCCATATTTAAGTCAAAAAGGAGTATGTATTTAATGTAAATATACTTTAAGAACTTCTACTTCAAAAAGGACTCAAACTGAGGCCATGAGCCCTATATATACCCAATTCTTATTAGGTTATAGGGGCATGGCGAGGTGTGAGGGGATGCGTGCTTGAACAGCTGCACATCGGAGATGTAGCAAGATAGGTTGGAGTTGTTTGGGGGTCGCGGCCCAACTCTCCTAGGGTTTATGCGCGCGTATGTAAAGTAGGTTGTGAGAAACGTTTGTATTAGTTTGGAGTTGTTTTCAATAAAATTCAGAAGTTTCCTCAATCCATTGCACTTTATTCTTTCGATTAGTCTACACCAGTCAGTTGAGAGAATCCATTTGTCGGGCACGAAAGTGCAAGGCTCACGAAGGGGTTAACCACGGTCACAACATGTTGGGGCGTGACTAACTTGGTTCCACACCAGTCCACAAGTTTCAGCGGCTAAGAGGGATCGCCAATCGAATGGACTTGCCTGTGTTAGGTTTACGTTGAGATTGCTAGGTATTACCTACATCACGTGAGTGTTCGAGCATCCTTTCCTAGAAGTAGGCAGGATCACTGTCGACTATCTCACCGAACTTGGAATGTCTGCCAAACTTGCCGCTAGGACCTATTTCCATTCCACCTGTCGAGACAGTGAAAGTTGCAGTGGTAGTGACCCGCTGCGGCCGCGTGACAGGGTCGTAGCCTGCCCCCCACCATACCCACCGAGGCTAGAATTCATGGCAGCGCAAGACATACTCAGAATTTACAATGCAGTCCACACACTAATGAGCTGCAATTGCCTTACCCAATCTATCTACCAATTCTGTCCTTATCATCCCTCTCATCACTATCTTTATTTTATTTGTGTTTTTTTTATATTTTCGCATCATGAGATTTAATTGCACATTTACTAAATATTTGTTCAGGAAACTACTCATATGAGTTGCTCCAATCCTTGTGAGAGACGATATCTTTTATACTATAACATGACAAGAGTGTGCACTTGAGCTCATAAATAGAACACCCTAAACACTCTACAAGTTTTGGCGTCGTTGCTGGGGATTGGCAACAACAACTATGTTTGAATATCTGCACTTCTATTTTAGTTTTTGCACATTAAATCTCTGTTTATTTTATTGCTTAAAAATGCCTCTTTGTTTTCTTTGGTGTATGTCCTGCCAGGGCGGCAAGGAAGGCAGCAACATCCACCTAAGGAGGGGAAGGACATGCCCAGGTAAAAATCCAAACACAAATCCCTCGGGAAATGGTTATGCTTGGGAAAAGCGCAATCCAGCATAGCCTAATTTTAATTTTATTTTTTGATTTATTTTTATTAGATTTCATTTTTATTTCATTTTTGCTTTTAATTTATTTTAGGTTAGGAATGAAGGAAAGATCAAGTAAGATAAATGAATAAAAGGAGAAGCCCATCTAGCGGCCATGGCAGCCCAAGGCATATGAGCATAACAGCTAGCCGCAATGGCTATATTTTGCCACAGCGAGCAGAACAGATATCTGCGTAACGGCTAGAATCCCGTTATATGCATCGCAATAATTGTCGCCTATTGACAGCGTGCCCGTCAAGGCAGCAGAGAGAAGCGGCTATATAAGGCCAACTATTCTCTCCCCGTTCTTCACTTTGCCTTCAAGATTTCCCTTACATTATTTTCTTTCACGATCTTGTTTCTTTCTTTAGGAAAAACAACCACCTCACGACTATGGCCACATCACAGCAACTCGCTACCACCACCATACCCCTTTTCAAGAGGTTCTTGAAACCAACCGTCTAGGCAACCTACAAGGAATACTATAGAGAACAACAACTATGGAAGGAAATGGGATTCCAATATGCCTAGCCTGATAAGGGTTTTGGTCTTGAACCCTTCCTGTTCGAAATGATACACAACATGGGCAAGGACCAGTTCGCACGGCAGCCAGAAGGAATCAACAACAACCACGTGCAAGAGTTCTACGCCGACAAACCGACACCGGGAAATCCTTTCGTGTATGTCTGGGAGGAAGGTGTCAAATTTACAGCAAATAAGATCAACAGGTTCTACAGCATAGAAGTCTGCGGAAACCTACATGAAGAATGGGAGTCCTACCTAACGGCGGCTGACTACAACAAGCTCAAGAGAGAGATCTGTAAGCCAAACACCAAGTGGCTAACAGGCAAGAACAATGGGTCAGTCAACCGCCGTAACTTACTACCAGAGGCAGTCCTTTGGAGTAACTTCGTCCAACGCCACATGATGCCCGCCACGCACAGATCGACAATCAACAAACCGTGACTCGCCCTTATCTATAGCATCATGAAGGGGCGACAAATCAATGTTTGCGAGGTGATCCTAAGGGAGATCTATGCCCATGTAGAAAAGCCAAATGCCAAGGGACCCCACTTCTTCCCTGCACTCATCACATGCTTTTCCGCCAATATCCGCGTGCCGCCGCACCCCAAGGACAAAATTCTTCCTACCAAGGAAGGATGGACAAGAAGGGCACACCAGTTGATGATGCAGAACCTAGAGCCGACACACCTTCCACCGCCCAGCCACCGTCCCAAGCTGCCGCCACCCCAGTAGCAGCTAGCAGTACTAAAGTTGCCCTCCCATCCGTCGTGATCCCTCTACTGCGCAGCCTAGAGGAAAGCTGCCAAAGGATTGAGCACAAACAGGTGATCTTCACCAAATATGTGGCGGACGTGCAAGAGGCCTTTGTGACCTACTTGCTTGACAAGTACCAAGACGGTGGCCCACAGTTGCCCGCCTTCCCAATGGAGTTAGCAGCGTCCAAGCCAGTTCATATTACACCTAGACAAGCTGCTACTCATGCCGCCGCCGACAGCGAGGGGCCGCAGATCTGCCCTAAATAAAGGACCTCTCCAACTCCCATCTAGCCATACGACCTCTCCTCCTCATCCGAATCAGAAAAGGAAGAGGAGACCACCGCTGCCTCCCTAGTAGCGAATGAGGCCACTGCTAAAGATACCAGCTACTAAGACACGGAGATCTTAGAGTACCTTGATGACGAACCGGCAAAGGTAGCAAGAAAGAGAAAGCGACCAGTAGCAGAGCCTCAGTGTGGAGGACCTGAAACACCATTCAAGAAACCCACCCCAGCCGCATCCAGCCACCGCGTCGCAAGAAAAAGAGCCCAACTGACAAACCATCTGCTACGCGCCGCCTAGTTTTGCCCGCCTCCTCAGCATCCTCCTCTGATGCAGCAGCAACAGAGGGGAACTCCGCCAGACTATAGCACCATTTTCTTTTCTTTTCTTTTTAATTTCTATATTTTATGTTATTTTCTAATTTTCTTTTTTCTATTTTTGTTTTTTATTTTTCTTTTATGTTTCATTTTCTGTTTTTAATTTTTGTTTTTTGTAGAGGCATTGAGGACAATGCCAACCTTGAGTTTGGGGAGGGGGATTGTCCTCTTTGTTTTAGGTTCATTTAGTAGCATTTAGGATCATATGTAAATTCTGCCCTCTAGCACTTAATGAAGTAGAAATTTTTACTTTAAAAACTTGTTTCTATGATAGAAAAGCCGACTACTTATATTCGCACCATACTAATTTTTTTAACCTAACTATGGGAAGAAGCATGAAAAATACTTAGAAATTTTTTCTTTCTGCCGATTATCTTTACACTTGTCTGATAAATGTTGAATTTTTACTTGAGTTCTGAGTTTAACATTGCCTGCCTTACTTAATAAAAATTCCTTGATTGGATACAAGTTTGCTACCGTGGCAGAAAAGCAAAGATGATGAAAACCCTAGAGGTGCTCGAAATAGGCTCTAGGAAGAAAGTTTAAATACCCTAGGAGAGGAGAGGACAGGAAAGCTGGAACAAAAAGAGTTGTAGTAAAGCAGTTCCAGATACCGCCAAGGACGTTGCCGAAGAATCATTGTCGTCAAGTGCCGACCAGGTAGGAGATACACCAACTTAGCCAAATGGGCCACGACTGAAAGAGGGCAATTTTCTAAGCCCAGACTTGCAATTTTCTGAAGCATGTAGCGGCCGATAGAGCTGATCCAAGATCGATAAGTAGGAGCACTTATCATTACTTGTAAAAGAAGGCAACGTCCAAGGAGTCCATATTTTAAGTCAAAAATGAGTCTGTATTTAATGTATATATACTTTAAGAAATTCTACTTCAAGAAGGACTCAAACTGAGGCCATGAGCCCTACATATACCCAATGCTTGTAGGGGTATAGGGGCATGACGAGGTGTGAGTGGATGCCTGCTTGAACAGCCGCACAACGGAGATGTAGCTAGATAGGTTGGAAGTGTTTGGGGGTCGCGGCCCAACTCTCCTAGGGTTTAGGCGTGCGCATGTATAGTAGGTTGTGAGAAACGGTTGTGTTAGTTTGGAGTTGTTTTCAATAAAATTTCAAAGTTTGCTTAATCCATTGCACTTCATTGTTTTGATTAGTCTACACCAGTCAGTTGAGAGAATCCATTTGTCGGGCACGAAAGTGCAAGGCTCACAAAAGGGTTAAGCACGGTCACAACATGTTGGGGAGTGACTAACTTGGTTCCACACCAGTCCACAAGTTTTAGCGGCTAAGAGGGATCACCAATCGAATGGACTTGCTTGTGTTAGGTTTACGCTGAGATTCCTAGGTATTGCCTACATCACGTGAGTGTTCGAGCATCCTTGCCTAGGTATTGCTCACATGGAATATCTTCCAGACTTGCCGCTAGGACGTATTTCCGTTCCACCTGTCGAGACAACGAAAGTTGCAGTGCTAGTGACCCGATGCGGCCCAGTGACAGGGTCTAGCCTACCGCCCACCATACCCACCGAGGCATGAATTCATGGGAGTGCAAAACATACTCAGACTTTACAATGCAGTCCACACACTACTGAGCTCCAATTGCCTTACCCAATCGATCGACCAATTCTCTCCTTATCATCCCTCTCATCACTATGTTTATTTTATTTGTGTTTTTTATATTTTCGCATCATGAGATTTAATTGCGCATTTACTAAATCTTTATGCAGGAAACCACTCATAAGAGCTGCTCCAGTCCATATGGGAGACAATATCTTTTATACTATAACTTGACAAAAGTGTGCACGTGCGCTCATAAATAGAACACCCTAAACACTCTACAATATCGGTTCAGGAACCAATTAAATAGGAAGTATTCGATATGGCCGAAGGGTTTAAGAAATTAGGAGAAGATAATACCTCAGTTTGGATGTGGTTGGAGCAAACTCAGCATGAAAAAAAATGATAGCTTTCGTAAGGGTGATGTATCACAGATGAAGGATTATTCCAAGTTAAATACTAACTAGAATGTTTGTTTTCCGGAAGTCAGATCCATATGGGAGAAATGGGAAAATGGTATGAAAACATCCTTTCAAAAAGGAATTTGGGGACATAGCTTTACTGTTGTATGTTCAGGTAGATCAACATTTTCTTAGAGCATATAGATCTGTCAACAGTGGGAGTATTTGAGCGACTAGAAAAAGGGCATAAATCTGGTACCTGCAATCTTAGCCGAAACTTATAGGTCGTTGACCACATGTAAGAAGTTAGGAGACAGAAGGTTTTGGGGTTGTACGCAGTTGCTTGAAATCTGGTTTAGAGGACATAGGTGGAATACACCATATAGACCTATTAGGTACCTCAACACTTACTCACCGATAGAGGAACACATTACTAGTTGCCCAAAAGAAAGGAAGAAAGAAGAGAAATGGAAAGAATACTTTAAAGACAAGAAATATATCGATGTTGTATGGAAGGTTCCGTGGCTGAATAAGGGAACAACTTATTTGTATCAATATGGAGTCAGAGACTGGGTCCCACTACTAGGAATCTGGGGAGGAACATATTATTGCCCTTTATTGGTGTCAGGACAATTCTCTTCAAGACAGTTCATTTCCAGCTACTACGGGTATGGCACCATTCGGATATGCACATAAAACAAATGATTATAAGGGGAAGGTAGCTCAAAGTGCAAAAGCATGGGAAGAGCCAAGGAGGGTGAGCCCATATTAAGAGATGGAAGTCATGCCAGGGTATGAAGAGTGGAAGGCTGAGAGAGTTAATGATAATATCCTTTGGATATGTCAAGAAAATATTGGCCCATCTACCAAATCAGCTAGGGATGCGCCATCAGCGTTGGAGAAACTAAAGCATGACCGAGAGTTGGACTTGAAGGGGTATGAAAAGAGAATCAATGACCTCGCGAATGAGTTAACCATCACGAAGTTGCAAGTGGAAGTTCATGAAGGAAAGGAAAAAGATCTCATAGAACAGAATAGAAAAATTAGCCAAGACTTAAAGGGCTTACGGGAAATTCATGCTGGATGAAAAGCAAAACAAAAGGGAGAAACAAGCAACATGGTTCAGAGCTTTTCTGAAAAGTAAGATGATATAACAATGGAAAAGAACAGTTATAAGAAGATGCATGAGGATGCTACAAGCACATTGAAGAAAAAGGCTCGAGAATGTAGGGAATTAAGCAACAAAGACAAGAACAAGAATAAGCCCAGAATTTTGAATTGACAACTCAAGTGTCACAAATGATTACAAAATATCACAATGAAGAAAAAGTTAAGATGGAACAAGAGAAAGAAGGACTGCAGAAAAGGGTGGCGGAACAGGAAAGTGGGGTACAAGGTTTGAAAGATCATCTCACAAGTTATGAGGGAGCGTTGCATCTGGGAGATAAGTCCCTGAAGGGAAAGCTTGAAGAAGCTGAGTACACTATTCATAAAAAAAGCCATGAGATGGTCAACTTCAGGAACCAAGTGGAAGGGATTGCCCAGTATGTGCAGATTCTGTCTGAAGAGGCCACAACATTGCTACGACACCCTGACATCAACGTTAACACTAAATTGGGACAAGCTTTGATCAGGATATTGAACGAAGTGATCAACATATGAGATGGGGCTATGCTTTTTATAGAAGAATTATCTTTTCCTTGTATTTGGACCTTTTAGCTAATGAATGTTTCCTCAAGACTAGTTCCTGAACTTGGTATATCTTTTACATTCATACATTTGCATATTATAATCATTTTTGCAACATTAAATTTTTAGTAATACATAAGGTTCTGTGGCAGTTTGATTTACAACCGCAGCCATACCTCACTCGTACGAAACGCACATGCGCTCTAAAACTATGGTTGTAGAGGACAGAATTACTAGTCTTGAGAATGATTGTGTTGAGATGTAAAATATGTTTGACATAATCGAGTAATCGATGAAAGATAATTTGGCTCAAGTGAAAAAGGGATATTATCAGTCAGCTGACTGTTTTGCGGGGGGCGTAAGAACCTAGGAAGGCTAAAGTACACGAACGTGCTTTGAATGAAATGAACGACCCGGCAGAAAATTCGTCTCACTAAAGGGTGCAATCTGAAGGACCTCCCCCTGCGAAGAAGGTCCAAATCAACCTAGCTGGAGCAACAACTAGTCACCCAGTCCATGTTGGGGCAAATTTTAAGAGTGGCGAGGAAGTCCTAGATCTAAATACCCTCAATGAGATTGAGAAGATGCACGCTGAAACTGAGAGAAAGTATGAAGAGCGTTGCAAGGCTCTAGAATACCAATTTCTTGAAATACAGAAAGTGAATGAATTAGGACCTTGTGTTGCTGATTTGAGCTTGGTTGCTGATCTGATTCTTCCACCAAAGTTCAAAGTACCGGATTTTGAGAAGTATAATGGGACAACTTGTCCAACGGCCCATCTCACTATGTACTTCCATAAGATGGTTGCTCATCTAAAGGACGAGAAGTTAGTGATTCATTATTTTCGAGATAGCTTAACAGGGTCAGTAGTACACTTAGTTGAATCGTTTGAATATCCAGTCATGGAAGGACCTCTCTAGAGCTTTCATGGAACATTATAAACATGTGACAGAAATGGTCCCAACTCGTGTCATGTTGCAGGGGATGGAACAGAAAGCTAATGAAAATCTTCGCCAATATGATGAGAGATGGAGAGATGTGGATGCACAAGTACAACCACCATTGATGAAAAATGAGGTTCCCCACATATTTGTACAGACTCTAAGAGGCCTTCTATAGAGCGATTAGGTGTTCTTTAAATATGAGCGCAAGTGCACACTCTTGTCAAGTTATAATATACAAGATATCGTCTCCCACGAGGATTGGACAGCTAACTCGAACATAAATTCCTGCACAGAAAAATTTAAATGCACAAGTAAATTTCAGTTCGTTTAAAAGAAAAGTAAATATACACAAGTAATTAAGAGAAGAGACCAGATTGATGGAATGGGTCAGGTTATGCTGCTCTATAGTGTGAAACTGCGTTGAATAGGTTAAGTTGTATTGTGCTGACAGATTTTGCTGCCTCAGTGGAAGATGGCATATTGATGCTTCAACAACTTCCGCTACCTCGGCAGTGGAATGGAGGAGTGGCTCGGCGGCAAAATCGGCAAAATGCTTTGAGAATGATTCAGCTTATGTCTAAGTCAATACACTGTTGATGCCCGCTGCAGATAATACATGTCGGCGTGAATCTTGCAATGAACAACAACCTTTGGTTCATCCTCTTTTAGCCGCCTTAAACCCTGACCTATGTCTAGGCTAGATTGATCAACACCGAGTATAGATGAGATTGTTCTTACTTCTTTCGTGAGTTTGACTCTCTCGATTCCAAACAAATTGATTGCTCACAATCGATCTTTCGAACTCAATTGAAAACAATGAAGAACATCAAATAAGCAAACCTTGAATTTATTGCAATAACAAACTTAAACCTAAACAAACGTTCTCACAACTACTTTACAACACAACCCAAACCCTAGAGAATTTAGAACATAATGATGGCAAGAAAACACAAGAGAAACTAAGCAATGTCGACTATTCTAAGATGTGAGATGTCTAAAATACAAAATATTATGGGGTATATATAGGGCATGGCCTAGGTTTAGTCCTCCTTGAGGTAGAAGTCTTCCTTATGATAAAGTATCTTTTGCATTAAATGCATCCTTTACTCTTGACTTCTTTGACTTGAATTTGGACTCCTCTTGTCATTTCCTTGTGTCGCAAGTAAGCCTTGATCTTCTTCTTTGGTGGCTCTGTCCGCTGTTTTCGGCATCAGTAAAATTGTGTGGATAGGCTCATTGGACACATGAAATTATGATCTTCCAATCGCACTCCAATTCATCAATTCCTCAAAGTGCTGCCCTGGGCGGCATATATGGCGGCGGCAGCATCTCTGTGTGTGTTGAACTACTTCAGTACAGCTCCTTGGCTTGCTGCCTCAGTATCAGCTCCTCTGGTTTCTCCTCCTCCTTACAGCTTCTAGCATCTGAAACTAAAACAATATCTTTTCTGACCAAATCAAAGATATTCAATAAAAACAAGGCAAAGCTAAGAATACTATAAATAATGCATGCATGCACCTAAATAAGCCTAAAATGCACTTGAGAATAGCAATAATATGAGATGGAATGCTTACAAAATATAGGACTTATGAGCACTTTACACCTGCTCTTTAAGTGACTAATTAGCAACGCAACACAAAACATTGCGGATATAGTGAAGACAGGTGAACTGATTGAAGTGAAAATCAAAAGTGGCAGAATTGAGAGTGGAGATGGTTCTCGAAAGAATTGTAAGAGAAAGGACAATGAGGTAAATAATGTGAGTGTTTATGAGGCTCTGAAAAATGTTACCATTGCACTACTTAGAGTTGCATCTGGAAATTCTCAGAATTCAAACAAGAAAGATTCTCGAGGTTTAAAAAATGAAAGGATGAATCTCACGCCCATACCGGTGTCGTCTGTTGAACTATACCCATAGTTATATGAAGGAGATCTAGTTAGGTCGTACTATCTTACTACTCTACAGCCTTCTTACACTCCATGGTATAATCCAGATGCTCATTGTGAGTTCCATGCTGGAATCCTGGGGCATACTATTGAAAGTTGCACATCATTTAAGAAGGTAGTTCAAAATCTGATTAAATTGGGGTGTTGAAATTTGATGAACCCAATATAGCGACAAACCCATTACCAAACCACAAAGAAAGAAGAGTGAATGTCATAGAAGAAGATGATGAAGCTACACAGTCAAAGATTGATTTATCTGAGATTAAATCTCCCTTGAGATGGGTGTTCGAACAATTATACAATACTACGATGATTCAAATAGGCATGAAGTTTGAAAAAGAAGTGCAAGCTGGTACATATTATGAGTATCATCAAGAAGATGGCCATGAGATCCAACATTGTTCTGAGTTTAGATGCTTGATTCAGAAAATGATGGATAACAAAGAGATCGAGTTCTTTGAAAAGACAAGAGAGAGAAAGGAAGTAGAGGTGTGCACTTCTGAATATTCTGGAGTCAGATAGTGAACAAACCGTTGATCATTTATCCCAACACAAAGGCTATAAGTTCATATAAAGATAGAATGTAACCCCCTCGACCCGGGGAATATTGATGTAAACCGGGAAGGTTTACCACTATAAACGACCCATTTTTTTCTTTTAACTTGTCTAGATGCAACTTAGGTTCCTATGTGTACGCAGACAAGAAGCGGATGAAACTTCGTCGCAACCGCCTAACAACTATAGCCAATTAAGGTTCTAGGGACCATTTTGTAAATTTGATAAATTAGGAGGGTTGATACCAAATTCAAGTTACCAATCTTTAATTAGATTCATTACATGCTTATCGGTGAAATCTCAACTCAAAATGACATCTAGAACCCATCCAATTGCATACAAGGCAAACAAGGACAAAAACGTAAGAAATTGAAACTTAGAACAATTCAAAAAAAGGATCAACGGTCGAACCTTTCGGAATAGAGAGCCTAGAATCGAAACGGCTATTTCAAAATACATCTGATCGTTTCGATATGCCGATTCATTTCGAAACCCCTCAGGCTTGTTTCGGAACGATGGTTCACAGAGACAAAATGTTTCAGAATAGGCCTCACCATTTCAAAACACCAAGGCAATTTCAAGCCACTGGTTCGAAACGTGCAAGGCTGTTTTGAAACACCTGGGCCTGCAATGTTTTAAAATGTTGTTTAAACTTGATTCGAACCATCTGAAACCATCCTGACACAAGTCCAAACATATTAGCAACTTAAATATACATTAACCACCAAGCATACAAAGCAAATGCCTCAACATAGCATCATTCCAAATATCAAACACACTAGATGCATGCTTCCTAAGAATTAAAAGCACCAAAAGGTCAAAATCCAATTTCAAGCATAAACCAATACCAAAAGGCCCTTTTACACAACAAAAATATACATATTAAACTTGCATCACAACAGAACATGCCAAGCAAACCACATTCCTAACATTGGACACCCGATTGCCTTCATTACACTAGTCCAAAACCAAAGCTTACCTTCATTCAAAGTCTTCCACCGATCACCTTGCAAGTGCTGCCTCCAAAGCTTAAATTGACTGCTTTGATGAACAAAGAGAGCATGAGCATACAAGCTTAGTGAGGATTGCTCAAACCAAAAACATCATCAATGCACAAAACCATTTTTCACTCTTTTCAAAACTATCATGCTTCATTTGACAAAACATGCACTTTATCCTCAAAGCCATTGTAATAAACATCATGCAACATGATACATATAAATCTAGCAACTAAACCATTGCTACTCATAATACAAGCCTTCCAAGCATAATCACCTTTATGCTAAGCTTAAACCACAACATGCATCTTTCAAATTATGCATTAACACCATTTTCCACAATGTTTCATTTCATTATATTGGCTCACAAGTGATAATAACATTCTCAAAAACATATCAGATACGTGGATTACCAAGGGTTGTCCCAAACCCTTCATACACCCTACCGGCATCTCATGGCTCACCCACGGGAGTGACCCTCCACCATTGTGACACCTGTGGTGGAGTATTCGGTACAATCACAACCCATCAACACCACTCATCGGTAGTTGTATAACCCACTAACGAGAGACGAGACAAACACAAGGTTCGCACCTAGGAGCTACCCTCAACCGTTGCAATCTTAAACAAACCTCAATCGTTAGGGTGCTTGGATGGAGTATTTGGTACAATCACAACCCCTCAACATCCAAGGCGACTTGTTTATAGTGCACTCAATCCTATAGCCGGCTAACTATATCCGATTTCATTATAAAACATTTTATACAACATCCCTTGCCAATATAATCCATAACACATGCATACCTCACTGTTTTTACAAAGCATTCATGATAAGCCATAAATCAAGCATTAAACCATGCTTCAAACCTCATGTATCAACACATGCAAACAAGTGCATTCAAAATCTCACAATAGCACTATCCGAGAGAGAGATTCACTTTACTTACTTCCAAACTTAGTAAAGCGTTTCAAGCTCTTACTAAGTTCCCCAAACCTTTTCTAAAATGTTTCCACGCTGGAAAACTAAGTTCCACTCACCGACTTGCGAAACCACGCTTGCCGACGCAACTATCGATCGTCTGAAGCCTCCAAAATCACTTCATTTGATTCCGAACTATTATCCCCTAATTTCAACACAGTAAAACAGAGATTCAATGCATTAAAATGTATCCAAAACACCAGCACTCAAAAGAATTCTCGTAACCATGCTCTAAAGCACCAAATCACCCATCCGAAATAACTGAAAACCCAATCGATTGACCTCCAACCTCATACCAGCCATTACCTACCACCTCTAACACATTTTAGGCATTAAACAACATCCAAAAATAACCTAAAACCATCTTTATACCACCAGCAACTCAGATTCCTCAAGAACACCCCAAAAACTCAACCAAAACACTTCAATAATCAAGAAACTCAAATATTTTGGGATCTCTATGATAAAGACTCTACTTCAACACCAAAAACCTTTCAAAACTCATTTAGAAACAATCTCAAACTAGCCAAATCAAACAAACTCCGAAAATCACATTAAAATCCATTTTCTATCAAGATTTCAATAGTTTATCAAACTAACAACAAAACCTCAATCAAAATCATTAATAAAGAGTCAAATATCTTTGGAATTTCATTAAAGAACATAGATTAGAGGGTTAGCACTAAATTTACCTCCAATCCTTGCTTCTCCTCTAATTTGGCAAGATTTGCTTGGAAGAAACTTGAAGAAAATGAAAGAAATCAACAAGGAAAAGATGGAAATCAAAAGAGGATTTGAGAGTGAAGAAATTATGGAAAATTGAGAGAAAATTGAGAGTATTTGGCTAAAGTGAAAGAAAGAATGAAAAGCTCGTCAAATTTTTTGTTCACCGATTAACTAACTCTCATTTAATTAAACTAATTAAAACCTTTTTAATTTTTAATAAACATGTAAAACACATGTAAAATTAGAGAAAATGCATAATTTCCAAGTAGCTCCCTAAAGATTCTAAGCTTTAGACTCTTCTTGAAAAACACATTTTCCCAACTTTTAAATCTTTACATTTTGGTCACTGCCCAAAATGTACACTTTTGAAAACCGATTTTGAAAAATTGATTTAACCAACCTCTTAAATATAATTTTAGAGTATTTTATAAAATTTTATCATATTTTTATCCCATCGCGAACCTTAATTTCCCTAAACCATCTTTAAAGGGTTCGAACAACCGATATCGGTTCCACCGGCTTAACCCGACTTGCAAAATACCTAGGCCTAAAACCGAGGCGTTACATAGAAGGCTAACAGTGACTCCCAAAGTTGTGATCTCTCCTCCCGCACCATTCACTTTCAAAGATACGCGCAAGGTCCCTTGGAACTTGTAACATAGGGATAGTGATGCAAACAAAATACGACATTTGAACTTTTCTTAACTCAATTTAATTAGAGAACGGGGGCAATTTAAAACCTTTTTTTACCTTTAGCAAGCTTAGTCTTAGTTTTTAGAATTTAATCATCGGACTTGTAGTAATAGTCATACAAACGGTAGATTTACAAATCTGTTTTATTTCTTCAAACAATTCTCATCATCAACAACACAAGTGATCCCATATAAGCAATGCAATCCTAAACATACTTGCCCTTGCATTAATCAGAAATAAGAACTTGTTTTAAACTTGATTTAGTACCTCAAGGTCGTGGCACCAATCATTAGATTAGTGAAGGGAGAATAGCATGAATCACCTCAAAATTAGACTATAATGTCAGTGCAGTGTGTGCAAAAAATGTGTACAGGCTGAATATGAAGAATATTCTAAGTAAACAAAGATGTTGTCAAGGTAATATAAGGTTGTTGCCGAGGCAGCACAATTAAGTGCAATTTTCAATCATGGCAATAAGGGCTTCAGCTCATCACAACAACTCTTTAGGTCTTAAATTAAGATAGGGGCAAACTACAAAACCCCGAACCCATTGAGTAGAGTCATCTCGTGAAGACCTTCATTCACTCATGCTAATTTGTCTGTCACTTCAAAAAATTTCAGATTCATCGACTTTGATAGCAGCGGAGTGTCATTGGCACATGATTCTTCCTATAGCCTGTTTCGGGCACCTCTATGGTAAAACAACATGTCTCTTTTTTTTCTACCGTGGCAGTGCTTTTCTTTTTTCTATTTATTGTCTTTCACGGCAGCTTCCTACAACCATGTTAGAATTTTACAAATAATTCAAGCAGACAATGTTTATCATAAATTAACTCAAATTCAGCACATAACAGTAGTTTTTTTTATTGTTGGCAATTATAAAAAAATTCTAAGTTTTCTTCATGCTTTCCCCAAAATTAAGTTCTTTTTATTATTGTGCGAAAATTTCTAATTTTTATTTTTCCCCTATCATAGCCACGAGTTCTAACAAAAATATTTCTTTTGATGAATTAAAAGGCAAGTACATATGCAACCTATATTATCTAAATAATGCCTAAACAATGAATGAGTGCTCATCCCCCCAAACTCGAGATGGGCATTGCCCTCAAAGCATAAAATAAAAGAGAAAAAAGACATGAAAAATAATTAAAACAGAAAAACAAATTAAAAACTGAAAAATAAACATGGGACAGGGAAAGAAAACTTAGACTTAGTTGCTGTCAAATAGTGGAGATGATTCGGAGAAGTATCTGCTATGCTGTCAAATGCAGGTTGTGGCAGCTGGCTGAGTCGTGCTGCCCTCTATTGTGCGCGACAGCTTGATTCTTGTAGGGTCTGAATCTGGATAAATAGTTGTGAGACGGAAATAAATAATAACAACGCAGCTAAAAATAAAACCTAGTCCTAAGTAATTAAAATCTACTCCTAAATAGATAAAAAAATAAAGATGTGGGAAAATTAAAATTATGTCACAGTGGGTGGGCATCCCTCATAGTGAATACTTCATGTTCTCTCGGGACAGAATCTCCTGCATAATGCTTTAATCGATGCCCATTAACTTTGAATTATGCCCCTCCGTTCATTGGCTTTACTTTCACGACACCAGGTGGGTAGACGTGGACCACTTCGAACGGTCCTGACCATCTGGACTTTAATTTCCTGGGAAACAACTTTAGGTGGGAGTTGAACAGCAACACTTGCTGCCCGGGCAAAAACTGCCTTTGTTGGATCTTGTTGTCGTGCCACCTTTTTACTTTTTCTTTTTATAACTTGGCATTCCCGTATGCTTCTCGTCTAAATTCCTCCATTTCGGTCAGATCCAACAATCTCTTTTCGTGAGCCTGCTTCCAATCCATGTTTACTGCCTTGACTGCCCAATATGCCTTGTGTTCTATTTCAACCGAAAGGTGGCAAGCCTTTCCATATACTAGTCGATAATGGGACATTTCGAGTGGCGTTTTGTATGATGTTCGATATGCCCAAAGGGCATCATCTAACTTCATCGACCAATCTTTCCTATTTGGGTTGACAACTTTTTCCAAGATGGTTTTAACTTCTCTGTTCGAAATCTCTGCCTGCCCATTTGTTTGCGAGTGGTATGCAGCGGCAATCTTGTGTTACACCCACTTTTTGAAGTGCCTTGGCAATTAACTTGTTGTCAAAATGGGTGCCCTCGTCACTAATGATGGCTCTTGGGATTCCAAACCTTTTGAATATGTTATTTTGTAGGAATCTATGGACGATCTTTGCATCATTGTGAGGGGTGGCAATGGCTTCTACCCACTTGGAGACGTAATCAACCGCTAGGAGGATGTACATGTTGCCACAAGAAGATGAGAATGGTCCCATAAAATCAATCCCCCAAACATCGTATAATTTAACCTCTAGGATGGTTTGCAAGGGCATTTCGTTCCTTCTAGAAATGTTTCATGTTCTTTGGAATCTGTCACACTGTTTGTAGAAGGCTTGGGCATCTTTATGCAATGTTGGCCAAAAAAATCCCACTTGGAGTACTTTTATTGTCGTGTGCTGTCCTCCAAAATGACCTCCATGTAGTTCTTCATGGCACTGGATAATATGGCTTATTGTTTATCCTCAGGGACACACCGTCTAATGACATGATCTACACAGTTTTTAAACAAGAAAGGCTCGTCCCCAAAATAATGCTTAGCATCATATTGGAATCGTTTCTTTCCTTGGTAGTTAAGGTCATAAGGTAAAACACCAGTTATCAAGTAATTAACAATATCTACGTACCAGGGTGTTGTTGTTGACGTTGTTGCTGCGACATCTTCGTGGGCGGCAAGTGAGAAGCCTTCAGCTTCAAAAGGTGTAGTTGGTCTAGGTAGGACTCAACGTCTTGCTAGCGTAGTAGATGTCATGGAAGATTTTGTCCCTGCGCTATCCAAGGGCGGCACCAATGGCAGTATCACTAGCGTCACACATTAACTCAAAGGGCTGGCTCCAATCAAGGGGAACTACAACAGGTGCTGTCACGAGCTTCTCTTTTAGGGTTTTGAATGCTTCCAAGCATGTCCCGTCGAAGTTGAATGGTTTATCTTGTTCCAGCGAGGTACACAACGGTTTAGAAATTTTAGAAAAATTTTCAATAAATCGACGATAGAAACCTGCGTGTCTTAGAAAACTTCGAATGCTCTTGACAGAGGTCGGCGGTGGCAAATTGGCGATGACTTCAATCTTGGCCTTATCCACTTCTATTTCGTGTGTTGAGATTTTATGCCCCAGGACTATGCATTCATTGACCATGAAGTGGCATTTTTCCCAATTGAGCACTAAGTCTGTGTCCTCCAATCTGGTAAGTACTTTTTTAAGGTTTCCAAGGAAGCTATAGAAGCTGTTGCCGAGGACAGAGAAATCATCCATAAATATTTCCATGAAGTCCTCTATCATGTTAGAGAAAATGGCCATCATGCAACGCTGGAAATTTGCATGGGCGTTGCATAACCCGAACGACATTCTTCGGAAGGCGTAGATGTCATATAGGCATGTGAATGTTGTCTTTGCCAGATCTTCTGGTGCAATAGCAATCTGGTTATACCCTGAATATCCATCCAATAAACAATAGAAGGGTTTTCCAGCAATGCGGTCAAGCATTTGATCAATAAAGGGTAAAGGAAAGTGATCCTTTTTAGTTGCTTTATTTAACTTGCGGTAATCCATGCATATTCTCCAACCGGTTATTGTTCTAGTTGGAATTAACTTATTATTATCATTGCTTACCACAGTTATATCGCCTTTCTTTGGTACACATTGTACCGGGCTTACCCATTCGCTGTTGGATATAGGATATATGATGATGGCATCTAATCATTTCATTATCTCCTTTTTAACAACTTCCCTCATGGCATCGTTCAATCTCCTCTAGGCATCGACAACTGGTTTTGATCCTCCTCAAGCTAGATTTTTTGCATGCAGATTGTTGGGCTTATCCCTTTTAAGTTTGCAATGGTCCAACCTATTGCTTTCTTGTGCTACCACAGCAGCGCTATCAATTTTTGTTCTTGTTCAGGCTGCAACTTGGAGGAAATTATCACGACCAGCATATCATTGGGTCCCAAATAAGTATACTTAAGTTGCGCATGTAAGGTTTTTAATTCATGGGTAGGGGTTATTCAATAGAGGGTTTAAACATTTTGCCACCCTTTTCTATATAATTCAGAGGTTCAAAATACTTACCTAGCCTGTTTGCTATCCAGTACGCTGTTGAGTGTGTAAAAGTTCTATTATTTACACCCTTTTAACCCATATTTCTGCTGCATTCAAGCATCATTGCATTGCATTTAGGTCAGTTTACAGCAAAACATCACAAATATAGTAAAGGCACGGATTCTACTAAAAGATGGCTGATTTTGCAGATATCCGCAATAGCTGACGGGGAAGGCAGGCGCAGGGCAGAGAAGCAGAAGAGCTGAACTGGACAAGCAGACGATGAGGACGACGCTGCCATGGATCTACCGTGACAGCAGAGGACGACAGCAAGTCAGTGGAGGAAAAGCAAAGTGGACATCGATAGATAGAGAAAATTATGCTCGTCTGTCGTGTGAAAACCATATATTTTTCCAAGCCCCGGATCAAAAGATATGTCAAGCCAAAGCTCAAGGAGAGGAAATCCCAAGAAACAAGGATGGCGGCTGAAAAGTAGGATACTTGAAGATTAAGTCTTTATTAGAATCTTACTTTTAATTAAAGTTGTAATCCTTATTAACTTAGAATACTTGAGCCCAAAGCTTATATAAGGGCATAGATTTTAACCTAGGAGGCATCATAACCCATAGCCGATTTCCCCTTAAACCGACAACCAAAAACCCTCCGCCGTTTACCCGCCGTCGATATGTTCTAAAACCCCCCTAGGGCCACAGGTTGATTTGTAAAGTAGTTGCAAGGGTTGCTTTTGTTTTAGGAATTTTCAGTTCAATAAAATAAACTTCAAGTTCTCTTATTTTGGTTATTAATATCTTGCAAGAGCATCGGGAGAGCATTGTGAGGTTATCTATTTACTTAGCATCGGGAGAGTTAAGTATACGAAAGAAATAAGAGCAAGTTCTCTAGTTTATAGTTGAACTATCTCGTGCCTAGGGATAGGGCGAGGTTAAGTGGCTAAAGAAGAATTCATACACATCGGTGTTCATCCTTCGATTCACGCCGGGAGGTATCATCAAGACGTGATAATCGACAGACTTGGACCTAGGGATAGGCCAAGGCAGATCTGGGATTCTTGCCAAACTTGAAGTACTGAGTTGGTGTGTTTGCTGCCGCGACGATCAACGGACTGCTGCCGCGACAGGTGCTGCCAGCAACAGGCGCGCGAAAGAACTGGAGTTCCTAAGCAATACAATACCTGCACTACTGAGCAATTCAATACCAGCCCATTCTCTCTATCTTGATATCTCGAATCTTTTATTTACGTTTTCTTTATTATTCTCGTGACAACTTTCTCAAACATCTTCTTTACTTTCGTGCAGTGAATTTAGGTGAAGATATTAGCCCAATCCATGTGGAGACAATATCCGATACTTCGTATTGTTGCGTGTAAAAGAGTCTATCGCAATTATATTGCAGGTGTACACGACGCAAGTAGTAAAGTGATACGAAGTATCGGATTATCGTCTCCACAGGGATTGGGCCAATAGCTTCACCTAATTTCACTACACGAAGTAAAGGAAATAATTGATAGTTGTCACGAGAATAATAAAGGAAAACGTAAATAAAAGAATAGAGTAATCAAGATAGAGAGAATGGGCTGGTAATGAATTGCTCAGTAGTGCAGGTATTGTATTGCTTAGGAACTCCAGTTCTGCCGTCACGCCTGTCGCCGACAGCACCTGTCGCGGTAGCTGTCCGTTGGTCGTCGCGGCAGCAAACACACCAACTCAGTACGTTCAAGTTTGGCAAGAATCCCAGATCTGCCTTGGCCTATCCCTAGGTCCAAGTCTGTCGATGATCACGTCTTTGACGATACCTCCCGGCGTGAATCGAAGGATGAACACCGATGTGTATGAATTCTTCCTTAGCCACTTAACCTTGCCCTATCCCTAGGCACAAGATAGTTCAACTATAAACTAGAGAACTCGCTCTTATTTCTTTCGTATACTTAACTCTCCCGATGCTAAGTAAATAGATAACCTCACAATGCTCTCCCGATGCTCTTGCAAGATGTTAAAACCAAAATAAGAGAACTTGAAGTTTATTTTATTGAACTTGGAAAATCCTAAAACAAAACAACCCTTGCAACTACTTTACAAAACAACCCGTGGCCCTAAGGGGAAATTAGAACATGTCGACGACGGGTAAACGGCAGAGGGGTTTAGGTTATCGGTTATGGGGTATTATGCCTCCTAGGTTAAATCTATGCCCTTATATAAGCTTTGGGCTCAAGTATTCTAAGTTAACAAGGATTACAACTTTAATGAAAAGTGAGATTCTAATGAATGCTTAATCTCTAAGGATTCCTACTTTTCAGCCGCCTCCTTGTTTCATGGGAATTCCTCTCCTTGAGCTTTGGCTTGACATATCTTTTGATCCGGGGCTTGGAAAAATATTTGGCTTTCACACGACAGACGAGCAGATTTTTCTCTATCTATCGTGGTCCACTTTACTTTTCCTCTTCATAAGGTTGCTGTCACCTTGCTGTCACGACAGATCCATGGCAGCTTCTTCCTCGTCGTCTGCTTGTCCAGTTCAGCTCTCCTGCTTCTCTGCCCTGCGCCCGCCTTCACCGTCTACGATGGCAGCTACCTGCAAAATAAGCCATCTTTTAGTAGAATCCGTGCCTTTAATCCATTTGTGATGTTTTACTGTAAACTAACCTAAATGCAATGCAATGATGCTTGAATGCAGCAGAAATATGGGTTAAAAAAGGTGTAAATAATAGAACTTTTACACACTCAACACACCCCCAAACTCAAGTTTTTGCTTGCCCTCAAGCAACTAAGACCTAAAAGAAAAAGAATATAGAATTTTTTTGTGTGTTGGCCTTCAAACAGTGAACTGTCCCTTACCTGTCGCTCATTCTCTGTAACGGCAGCAATCTGTCGGTAAGATTAGGATATGTCCGGAATCTCCCTATAGTCCTCGTGCAGTGTGTGCATGCTTGTGAACAGTTATATGCCAAGACTCTCTTAGTTTCACTAGAATATTATTCTTTAGCTTGTTAGAGTTTTTCTTACGAGACTGTTTTCTTTCTTTTTCTTACTAGAGCCAGAATCGGGCACCTCTAGTTTTTTCCCTTTTTTTCTAATTACTTCTATTTTCTACTATTGCCAGTATTTCAGGCACCTCTAGTTAACTGTCTAGAGCCGGTGATAGGCACCTCTAGAAGTTTTTCTCTGGTTATCTGCCTAGAGCCAGTGGTAGGCACCTCTAGGTTTCCTGAAATTCTAGTCTCTTTTCTACTCTAAGTGCTAAGCTTTCCTATTCTAGTTTGGCTAAAAGAAATCTAAGCAGTATAACAGTCACAATGGTGTTTAAGTTTTCAGAACTATAGAAAGGCTCTAAACTTCTCCTTAATCTGTCCTAAAGATGCTGTCACGACAGAGTTGTCATGACAGGTAAGTTAACTTCACAGTTTTAAGCCAACAGTTTAATCTTTTTTTTAGAGAGAACTTAAATAAATAAAAGACACAACAGATTAATAAAAAGATGTACTAAGACTCCATTAATGATGGAGGGTTGCCACCCCCAAACTCGAGGGTTGCATTGCCCTCAATGCAAAATGACAGAAAAACAAAAACATGAAGGCAAGTACATCACAAAATATATAAGGCAGGCAGCAATAAAAGGAAATAAAAGACTTAAATTTTCAATCGCTGTCCTCGCTGCTGCTGCTGACACGGATCTGATGGCGGCGTCTGGGCTGGACAGTTTGCTCAACGAGCTGGACGTCTGAACTGCTGCCACTTTCCCACGTGCAGCTGGTGGAGGTGCTAGCCTTGGGCATCAGCTTCCTATCTGCCACGTGCTTCTGTCGCTTGACAGGTGTAAACTCCCTCTCCAAATTCCTCCTAATCAGAGGTTCTTCTTCACCGACGGCTGTGGCTGGCCGCTTCGTTCCACGTGCAGGGCTGTCGGCCGGAGGATTCGCAGCTACCGTCCGGGCAGGTGAAGGGGTGGAAGCAGCAGAATGTGTATGGGGGGAGACAGGTGGTGTAGGTGTAGGGGAGGGGATATGAAAATAATGGGCAGGGAAGGTGGGGAAGATGACATCCGTATAATGTAAAGTGTCGGTAATGAAATTTACCGTTGCGTTGGTGAAATCCCGGATGAAGGTCAACAATCCAAATTTACCGTTGCGGCAGAGAGAAGTTATCGTGAACGGCAGGCAGAGGCGAGAGTCTGTTCGATGGGCACAATCCAAAATGCTCTCCCTCATATAACGGCCCACGTTGATAGGCCTGTCGTGCATGATTGAATGGATGAGTGCGAGCCGCTGCTGGTTCACTGTCGTATGATGGGAAGATGGCATGATACGCTTTTTGATGAAAGCGTTCCAGAGTTTTGCTTCAGGTAGGAGCTGCCCCCTTTTTACAGAGTGGGGGTTCTTTTTGCTGGTTGTCCATGTTGTTCCTTCCTCTATTACCTCCGCCATGATAGCACCATAGGCGGCAGCATCGAGGGTGTCGAGAAATTTCTGGTGGGCATCATCATCGGGGCCAAAGAAAAGGCCAAACATGTGGTTGATGCTGTCAGCCGTGAATGGAACCTTTACTCCTCGGACGGTGACAGATGTTGCCGTTCTGCTGTCGATGACCGCGTAGAACTCCCGGACTAATGTGTCGTTTAGTTCTGCCGGTTGTTCGACGAACTACTCCCATAGTTGGGTTCTTATAGCTTTCGCAATGAACGGTCGGAGCCCCATGTTAGGTGCTTCGCGAATGTAGATGAAGCCCCTCTCTTCCCATAACTCCTTGTTGGCGAACGGTGATGCTGCTGCGGATGAGGAGGCTGAGGCAGCACTGCGGCGAGTCTGTCTAGTAGACATATTAGTTGCAGGGGTTGTAGAAATAAAGAAAACAAATAACAACTAGAGGAGGAAGCAAGGAAGAAGAAGCAGAAGTGAGAAAAATGAAAATGAAAACGGGGTTTTATAGCGGTCGAGGTGCTGCCCGTTTAATGCTGTAACGGCAGACGTGAAAAACTTGTTCCGTGTAAAAGAGTCTATCGCAATTGTAGTGCAAGTGTACACGACGCAAGTAGTAAAGTGATACGAAGTATCAGATTATCGTCTCCACAGGGATTGGGCCAATAGCTTCACCTAATTTCACTACACGAAGTAAAGGAAATAATTGAGAGTTGTCACGAGAATAATAAAGGAAAACGTAAATAAAAGAATAGAGTAATCAAGATAGAGAGAATGGGCTGGTATTGAATTGCTCAGTATTGCAGGTATTGTATTTCTTAGGAACTCCAGTTCTGTCGTCACGCCTGTCGTCGACAGCACCTGTCGCGGCAGCTGTCCGTTGGTCGTCGCGGCAGCAAACACACCAACTCAGTACGTTCAAGTTTGGCAAGAATCCCAGATCTGCCTTGGCCTATCCCTAGGTCCAAGTCTGTCGATGATCACGTCTTTGACGATACCTCCCAGCGTGAATCGAAGGATGAACATCGATGTGTATGAATTCTTCCTTAGCCACTTAACCTTGCCCTATCCCTAGGCACAAGATAGTTCAACTATAAACTAGAGAACTCGCTCTTATTTCTTTTGTATACTTAACTCTCCCGATGCTAAGTAAATAGATAACCTCACAATGCTCTTCTGATGCTCTTGCAAGATATTAAAACCAAAATAAGAGAACTTGAAGTTTATTTTATTGAACTTGGAAAATCCTAAAACAAAACAACCCTTGCAACTACTTTACAAAACAACCCGTGGCCCTAAGGGGAATTTAGAACATGTCGACGACGGGTAAATGGCAGAGGGGTTTAGGTTATCGGTTATGGGGTATTATCCTCCTAGGTTTAATCTATGCCCTTATATAAGCTTTGGGCTCAAGTATTCTAAGTTAACAAGGATTACAACTTTAATGAAAAGTGAGATTCTAATGAATGCTTAATCTCTAAGGATTCCTACTTTTCAGCCGCCTCCTTGTTTCATGGGAATTCCTCTCCTTGAGCTTTGGCTTGACATATCTTTTGATCCGGGGCTTGGAAAAATATTTGGCTTTCACACGACAGACGAGCAGATTTTTCTCTATCTATTGTGGTCCACTTTACTTTTCCTCTTCATAAGGTTGATGTCACCTTGCTGTCACGACAGATCCATGGCAGCTTCTTCCTCGTCGTCTGCTTGTCCAGTTCAGCTCTCATGCTTCTCTGCCCTGCGCCCGCCTTCACCGTCTACGATGGCAGCTACCTACAAAATAAGCCATCTTTTAGTAGAATCCGTGCCTTTAATCCATTTGTGATGTTTTACTGTAAACTAACCTAAATGCAATGATGCTTGAATGCAGCAGAAATATGGGTTAAAAAAGGTGTAAATAATAGAACTTTTACACACTCAACACACCCCCAAACTCAAGTTTTTGCTTGCCCTCAAGCAACTAAGACCTAAAAGTAAAAGAATATAGAATTTTTTTGTGTGTTGGCCTTCAAACAGTGAACTGTCCCTTACATGTCGCTCATTCTCTGTAACGGCAGCAATCTGTCGGTAAGATTAGGATCTGTCCGGAATCTCCCTATAGTCCTCGTGCAGTGTGTGCATGCTTGTGAACAGTTATATGCCAAGACTCTCTTAGTTTCACTAGAATATTATTCTTTAGCTTGTTAGAGTTTTTCTTACGAGACTGTTTTCTTTCTTTTTCTTACTAGAGCCAGAATCGGGCACCTCTAGTTATTTCCCTTTTTTTTCTAATTTCTTCTATTTTCTACTAGAGCCAGTATTTCAGGCACCTCTAGTTAACTGTCTAGAGCCGGTGATAGGCACCTCTAGAAGTTTTTCTCTGGTTATCTGCCTAGAGCCAGTGGTAGGCACCTCTAGGTTTCCTGAGATTCTAGTCTCTTTTCTACTCTAAGTGCTAAGCTTTCCTATTCTAGTTTGGCTAAAAGAAATCTAAGCAGTATAACAGTCACAATGGTGTTTAAGTTTTCGGAACTATAGAAAGGCTCTAAACTTCTCCTTAATCTGTCCTAAAGATGCTGTCACGACAGAGCTGTCATGACAGGTAAGTTAACTTCACAATTTTAAGCCAACAGTTTAATCTTTTTTTTTCTTTTTTTCTTTTTTTTAGAGAGAACTTAAATAAATAAAAGACACAACAGATTAATAAAAAGATGTACTAAGACTCCATTAATGATGGAGGGTTGCCACCCCCAAACTCGAGGGTTGCATTGCCCTCAATGCAAAATGACAGAAAAACAAAAACATGAAGGCAAGTACATCACAAAATATATAAGGCAGGAAGCAATAAAAGGAAATAAAAGACTTAAATTTTCAATCGCTGTCCTCACTGCTGCTGCTGACACGGATCTGATGGCGGCGTCTGGGCTCTGTTGGGCTGATGGATGGATGGTGGGCTTGGGTCACTTCTCCTTTTCTTCTTGACTCCTTTATTTCCTAAAGACAGAAAAATAAAAACATTATTCGACTAAAATAAATCTAATTTCCTAATAAATAATAAATAATGTAAATAAATAAATAATAAAACTTAGGTTAAATTAGGGATGCCTTGTGGGGCATCTCCTAAAGTAACCACTTCCTGTATTCCTGGGGCTTCAGTCCCTTGATAATGCTTGAGGCGCTGTCCATTAACTTTGAATTGGTGCCCGTCTTTTAATGATTGAATTGTGATGGCACCATGGGGAAAAACTTGTACCACTTGGAATGGGCCAGACCATCTAGACTTTAGCTTTCCTGGGAAGAGTTTCAGTCTAGAATTGAACAACAACACAAGCTGCCCTGGGCAGAACTGTCGTGGCAGCAACTTCTTATCATGCCACTTCTTTGTTTTTTCCTTGTAGATTCTTGCGTTGTCATAGGCCATTGTCCGTATTTCCTCAAGCTCGTTCAGATCTAACAGCCTTTTCTGGCCTGCCTTGTCCAAGTCCATATTCACTGCCTTGATTGCCCAGTATGCTTTGTGCTCGATCTCGACAGGCAAGTGGCAGGTTTTTCCATAAATCAGTCGGTATGGAGACATGCCCAACGGAGTCTTAAAAGCTGTCCTATATGCCCATAGTGCATCATTCAGAAGTAGAGACCAATCTTTCCTACTTGGTTTAACCATCTTCTCAAGAATGTTCTTCACTTCCCTATTGGATATCTCAGCCTGTCCATTGGTCTGTGGGTGGTATGCTGTCGCGATCCTGTGCTTGACACCATATTTCTTCAAGGCGGCAGCAATTACCCTATTATCAAAATGTCTCCCTTCATCACTGATAATCACCTTAGGGATGCCAAACCTTGAAAAAATGTTTTTGTGTAAAAAGTTTTGGACCGTCTTGGCATCATTCTTTTGTGTGGCGATAGCTTCAACCCATTTAGAAACATAATCTACTGCTAGGAGGATGTATAAATTTCCACATGAAGATGGGAAAGGTCCCATAAAATCAATCCCCCAAACATCGAAGATCTCGACTTCCAGAATGTTCTGCAGTGGCATCTCGTTTCTCCTCGAGATGTTACCTGTTCGCTGGCACCTGTCACAGTTCTTGTAAAAGTCCTGTGCATCTTTATACAGTGTCGGCCAGTAGAACCCTGACTGCAGCACCTTGGCAGCAGTTTTGTTGCCTCCTAAGTGACCTCCATATTGAGAAGCATGGAAGTGATGGAGAATGTCTTCTTGCTCTTCTTGTGGTATACACCTCCTTATAACCTGATCTGCACATAATTTGAAAAGAAGAGGTTCGTCCCAATAATAATGCTTGACATCATTTTGGAACCTCTTCCTGGCTTGATAATTAAGATCAGAAGGGAATATTCCGCTAACTATAAAATTAACGAAATCAGCATACCAGGGGAGTTCAGAAGACTTACCTGCCGCCATGGCTGTCGCGGCAGCGATTGCGGCAGCAAAGAGCTGCTCATCTGGGAAGGTCTCCAGTATGTTTGTCTCATCAATTGGTAGACTCTGTCCCTTCTCCAATCTTGACAAGTGGTCTGCCACCTGATTTTCTGTCCCCTTTTTGTCCTTGATCTCTAGGTCGAATTCTTGTAATAGCAAGATCCACCGTATCAATCTAGGCTTTGCATCCTTCTTTGCGAACAAATATTTCAGGGCAGAATGGTCTGTGTGCACTATCACCTTCGTCCCAAGTATGTAAGAACGAAACTTGTCAATGGAGAACACCACAGCTAATAGCTCCTTTTCTGTGGTGGTGTAGTTCACTTGGGCGTCATTTAATGTCTTGCTGGCGTAGTATATGACATGAAACAGCTTATTTCTGCGCTGCCCAAGTGCTGCCCCGACAGCATAGTCACTAGCATCACACATAATCTCAAATGGCTGTGTCCAGTCTGGTGGCTGTACTATGGGGGCTGTCACTAGTTTTTCCTTCAGAACCTTGAATGCTTCAGTACATTCATCATTAAAGTCAAAGGGTCGGTTCTGCTCTAAGAGATGGCATAGGGGCTTGGTGATTTTTGAGAAATTTGCGATAAATCTTCGATAAAAACCAGCATGCCCTAAAAAACTCCTTATGCCCTTGACTGTGGTTGGCGGCGGCAGCTTCTCTATGACTTCTATTTTGGCCCTGTCGACTTCTATCCCACGGCAGCTAATCTTATGGCCAAGGACTATCCCTTCATCCACCATAAAGTGGCATTTTTCCCAATTCAAAACAAGATTAGCTTTTTCACATCTTTCAAGTACCTTTTGAAGATTGCCAAGGCAGCTTTCAAAGTCGTCTCCAAAGACGGAAAAGTCATCCATAAAAATCTCTAGGAAGTCCTCTACCATGTCGGAGAATATGGCCATCATGCACCTTTGGAAAGTGGCAGGTGCATTACAGAGTCCAAATGGCATTCTCCTAAAAGCGTACGTTCCGTAGGGGCATGTGAAGGTCGTCTTTTCTTGATCCTCCGGTGCAATAGCAATTTGGTTATAACCTGAATAACCATCAAGAAAACAATAGTAAGGTTTACCCGCTAATCTATCAAGCATTTGATCAATAAAGGGTAAAGGAAAGTGGTCCTTTCGGGTAGCTTTGTTAAGCTTCCGATAGTCCATACAAACCCTCCAACCGGTCACAGTCCTGGTTGGGATTAACTCATTGTTCTCGTTGGTCACCACGGTCATTCCTCCTTTCTTGGGAACGCATTGCACTGGGCTTACCCATTTGCTGTCGGAGATGGCGTAAATAATACCAGCATCTAACCATTTGATTATCTCTTTACGCACCACCTCTTTCAACGCATGGTTTAGCCGTCTTTGGGCATCAATAGTCGGCTTATGGTCTTCCTCTAGGAGGATTTTGTGCATGCATAACGCTGGACTAATGTCTTGAATGTCTGCTATCGTCCATCCAATCGCCTTCTTGTGCTGCCTTAGCATGTCGATTAGCTGTCGTTCTTGTTCCTGCTGCAGCTTAGAAGAGATGATTACGGGCAACGTATCATTTGAACCAAGAAAAGCATATTTAAGCTGCCCTGGCAGAGGCTTCAGTTCTAAGGCAGGTGGCTCAATAGTATATGGCTTTTGGATTAAATGGTTATCCGAAGTGTAATTCAAAGGTTCGAATAACTTACCTGGACGATGGCCTAACCAGTTTACCTCCTCCTGATCTTCAGTATCAGATTTATCGGAGTCAGAGGAGTTGCTGTCGTCAGAGCTGTCTTCGTTGCTGTCGTGACAAGCTTGTAAGTGGTTGTCGCAGCAGTGGCCAAAATTTATATCATGACAGCCCGACCTAATGTATGGATGATCAAGGGTTACTTCAATGATAGCCTTGCATTCCTCATCCACATCAGCATGTTTCATTGCTTGGAGAACATTTAATTTAATCTCTTGATCGTTCACGCGCATAGTGAGTTCTCTTTTCTCCACATCAATCAGTGATCTTCTCGTGGCTAAGAAGGGTCGCCCAAGGATGACTGGTGCATTTTCATCTGCCTCACAATCTAAAACAAGAAAGTCAGCAGGAAAAATAAACTTATCCACTCTTACCAGAATATCTTCAATTTTTCCCTCTGGATGAACGTAAGAGCGGTCTGCCAGCTGCAGAGTTACTGTCGTGGGCCGCGCCTTTCCAATACCTAATTTCTGAAAAATAGATTTTGGCATTAAATTAACACTAGCACCAAGATCACAAAGTGCCTTACCCACAAATTTGTCTCCGATTACACAAGGTATGATGAAGCTCCCCGGATCCTTCTTTTTCTGGGGTGGCTGCCGATGAAGAATACTCATGCAACCATCTGCCATCCTTACCGTTTCAAATTCCCCAAATTTATATTTCTTTGACATGACATTCTTGAGAAATTTGGCGTAACCAGGCATCTCCCTAACGACATCTAACAGCGGAATATTAATTTGAACCTGCTTAAAAATATCATAAATCTTTTTAAGTTGAGATTCCTGTTTAGTTTGCTGTATCCGTTGAGGAAAAGGTGGTGGGGGACGGTAATCAGCAATACGTCCTTCCCACTGCATACGAATCTGAGGACGATGTTCTTCATTTTTCTCCTCTGTCGCTTCTACTGTCGTGACAAGTTCATCGGTAGCAGTCTGTTTATCACCTGTCGGGGCAGCTTCCTCGGCAGGTTTATCTACGGCTGGTTCCTTTTCTGTTTCAGCTTCTTTTTCCGGCCCTGGTAGTTTCTTCCCACTCCTAGTAGTAATTGCCTTGCATTGCTCATGTGTGGGTGGTCTAGCATTTTCAGTATTGCTAGGGAATCCTCCATTCTGCCTCGGCTTAATATGTTGAGAAACTTGACCCATTTGTGTCTCCATAGATTTCAAAGTAGCTTCATAATTTGTCATTCTCATCTCTGTCTTATCCATGAAGTTCTCTGTCTTCTTAACAAACTGATTCATATTCTCAATATAAGTACCGGTTTGAGACATAAAGGTGGCAAGAGTCTGTTCCAATATACTGCTCGTGGCAGGTGGTGGCTGTTGTTGCTGCTGCGGTGGCAGGTTTTGCGGCAGTTGCTGTCGCGTCAGCAATCTAGGTCCTCCCTGATTCTGATTGTGTGCTTGCGGATTTAGGGCGTTGTTAGGATTACTCCAGGAAAATTTGGGATCCTTCCTCCAATTGGGGTTATAATTGTTGGAATTGTAATTTGGCTTGTAATTTCCAACATATTTTCCTTCTTCTACTTGTATTGGGCACTCAACCCTACTATGATTTCCCTCACAGATATCACATACTTCCTCAACAGCAAATCCTTGTAATCCATCATCATTCAACAACCTTTTCATTGCTTTAGTAGGGAATGCTACCTGTGATTTCATAGTGCTGTCGGCTTCATAATCCTTGACAGCAAGTACCTGTTTACCCCCTCTTCTTGCAGTCGGAAATTGCTCCTCATTCTTAGCCAGATTTTTCAAAACTTGCAATGCCTCGTCTGGATCTTTATCCAATAATAGTCCATTTGCTGCAGAATCAATTCTAATGCGAGTTTGTAAGTTAGCAGCATTATAGAACTTAGTTACCTGATTCCAGACGGGGAATCCATGCATGGGGCAGTTTCGAAGAAGAGTAGTAAATCTGTCCCAGGCCTCGTGCATTGGCTCGTCATCTTCCTGTTGAAAAGTAGCAATTTCGTTACGTAATCGCTCAGATAAATGCGAAGGATTAAAACGAGATAAGAATTCACGAGACAAATCTGCCCAAGTTACAATTGAACCCGGTGTTAGTTTATTCCACCAAGTCTTAGCTTTGTCCCTCAATGAATGCGGGAATAACCGAAGCCTCAGTATCTCCGGATTAACTCCTGGCAGTCTAAACGAACCACAGATCTCCTGGAACGTCTTGAGATGCTCCCTAGCATCTTATGTCACAGCACCACTAAACTGCCCGGCGTTGTTGATCATACTAAACATGACAGGCTTGAGTTCGAAGTTATCAACATCAATATCCGGCAGTGTGGTCTCCAGCTCTACATGATCGTTCAGCATGTAGTCACGACATGACCGTCGTCCAGCTGCTGCGGGCGGGTCGCCGACAGGCGGTACACCATCACCAGCGGGCGGATTACGGGCCATCTTCTCTAGCTGTTCCTCAAGGTACTCGTTCCTGTCTAAAAGGTGGCGAAGTTGTTTCTTGAGATTGAAGGAACGTTCGATTTCCGGATCTAATTTATACTCAGGATCTTCGCCTCTTTTAGATCTGTGCATAAACAAGATAGCCTTGTGAAAAGCAAGAGTTTAAAGTACTAACGAAAAATAGAAAAAGAAAAATGAAAAGAAAAAACAAAAACAAAAACGAAAAGTGCAATAAAAGAAAGGTGTAGTTATGTTGCCAATCCCCGGCAACGGCGCCAAAAACTTGTTGCGTGTAAAAGAGTCTATCGCAATTATAGTGCAAGTGTACACGACGCAAGTAGTAAAGTGATACGAAGTATCGGATTATCGTCTCCACAGGGATTGGGCCAATAGCTTCACCTAATTTCACTGCACGAAGTAAAGGAAATAATTGATAGTTGTCACGAGAATAATAAAGGAAAACGTAAATAAAAGAATAGAGTAATCAAGATAGAGAGAATGGGCTGGTATTGAATTGCTCAGTAGTGCAGGTATTGTATTGCTTAGGAACTCCAGTTCTGTCGTCACGCCTGTCGCCGACAGCACCTGTCGCGGCAGCTGTCCGTTGGTCGTCGCGGCAGCAAACACACCAACTCAGTACGTTCAAGTTTGGCAAGAATCCCAGATCTACCTTGGCCTATCCCTAGGTCCAAGTCTGTCGATGATCACGTCTTTGACGATACCTCCCAGCGTGAATCGAAGGATGAACACCGATATGTATGAATTCTTCCTTAGCCACTTAACCTTGCCCTATCCCTAGGCACAAGATAGTTCAACTATAAACTAGAGAACTCGCTCTTATTTCTTTCGTATACTTAACTCTCCCGATGCTAAGTAAATAGATAACCTCACAATGCTCTCCCGATGCTCTTGCAAGATGTTAAAACCAAAATAAGAGAACTTGAAGTTTATTTTATTGAACTTGGAAAATCCTAAAACAAAACAACCCTTGCAACTACTTTACAAAACAACCCGTGGCCCTAAGGGGAATTTAGAACATGTCGACGACGGGTAAACGGCAGAGGGGTTTAGGTTATCGGTTATGGGGTATTATGTAACCCCCTTAACCCGGCCTAGACGGTTGACCCGAATTAAGAAAGTCACACGGGGAAAACCAAAGTCAACCTTGATTAACGACCCTTTTTTTTTCTTTTTAATCTTGTCTAGATGCACATTAAACCTAATTGTGATCACGCAAACATCATACTCAAAGATCACAAACATCAGAGGTCAAACAGGGACCCAATTGAACAAATTACAACTTTAGGGACCAAATTGTAATTTCTAATAAATATAAGGACTTAACCCAATTTGAAGTTACCATCTTGAAATTAAATAGGTTTCATGCTTCTCTGTGAAATTTCAGCTCAAAAGGACTTCCCAAACTCATACAATTGCACAAACAAATTTCAGGACCGAAATGCAAACAAAACAAAACATTTAAAGATACTTTCAACCAAATTAACGGTCACGTATCGATACGCCTGGAGTCGTATCGATACGCGGGTATGACAGTAACTAAGACGAGTATCGATACCCAACCCGTATCGATACGCCTGGGCAGAAATCTGCATATTTGGCTCTTGCGTATCGATACGCAAGCCCGAGTATCGATACTCCTGCCAGAAATCGACTTAAAACAGCAACAAACATGCTTCAAACTTCAATTATACAACACCAAATCATACCACACAGTCTACCAACATGCAAGGACCATAAATGCAGCACCAATTCAACATATAACCAACACATATGAAAAGCCCCAAATTCTAATGGCATGCTTCCTAACAAGCTAGCTATTCAACACCAAACTTCCAAAACAAGCATATAAGGTTCCAATGCAAAAACCAGCAAACACATCAACATTCAACATACTTAGGGAGCCTCAAACACCTCCCAAAACATACACATTGGTCCCCCATTGCCAAAACATACAAAAGCTAAATTGCACTTATAAAACCTTCATACTTTGAGCTTCACTTGAACTTGATTGCTTGCCCTTTCTTGCTGCCCTCAAGGTACTCTAATGCTCTGCATTATTGAATTAAGAAAACGTAGAGAGCGTAAGCAATAGCTTAGTGAGGCATGCTCATTAAAAACAATTCAATAATGCCATTAAAACCATTTATAAATCATGCTTAAAGTCAACCTTAGCACATGCTCAAAGCACACCTTAAAACAAGCAATCTCATGCTTCATATTATATATCAAAACAAGCATCTCATGCTTCTTACATACTTAACATGTCATATTGGCTCAAGTGACAAATTCCATTTCGTAAAACAAGTTCAACAACTTCCCAAGGACTTTTAAACACCTTGGCCATGGACTTTTAAACACCATGAAGTATCACATCAAGGACTTTTAAACACCTTGGCCTATGGACTTTTAAACACCATAGAAAAGGATCACCTAAGGACTTTTAACCACCTTAGTGTCCACAACATGAACCATCCAAGGACTTTTAACCACCTTGATGTTCATAAGCAACAAGGCTCACTCAAGGACTTTTAACCACCTTAGTGACCTTAACATTTTAAAAACATCACTTGCCAATATACATCATTTTTATCATTAAATCCACTGTTTTAAAGCATTAAACCAAGCCATTTTCATCATGCATTTCAAAGCATTAAACCACATCATTTCAATGTATAAAAGCAAGGCACTCCTACCTAGAGCTACCTTCAACATATGGCTTACATCATCAGCAAAAACCATGCTAAAACATGCTTTCAAAACAGTAATTAAAACATGCAAATCAACCTCATTGCATCACAACAAGTCATGGCCACCACTAGAGAGAAAATCCGAAAACTTACACTTGAGCTTAGCAAAGTTGTTTAGACTTAAACTAAGCTCCCACAACCTTCAAACCTTGGTTTAAAAAGCTGAAATCCAATTTCCATAATTGCACTCACCGATTCCCACTTCGCCACTTGCCGAAGCACGAAATCAAGCTTCCGAAACAACCAAACTTGGATCCAAAGATGCCTCCCCTGTTTCAACACATCAAAGCAGTAAATTAATGCATCACCATGCATCAATTACCTCAATGAAAGCACCTAAACTCGCTGCTCTCATACAACCTCCATTTTCGGCCACCAAAAACAACCGAAAATGCATCTAAACCACTTCTAAACAAAGCCCAGCCATAAACCAGCAAAACCTAACATCCATCATCACCATTTAACATCTAAAAACAACCTACAACCATCCTTATACCTCCAGCAACATCAGATCACCAAGATCACCTCAAAAACCACCTTAAAACACAAGCTAAACTTAGGAAACTCAACCTACCCGGGTTTGCATTAATCAAAACTCATTTCCTTATCAATTTAGAGTTCATTTAACACCAAAAACACATCTCAAATCACAGATTAATCAGATCTAACGAAAATCATGAAAAATCATCAAAATCTTGCATAATAAGCCAAGATCCAATTCCAAACCCAAAAGCCTTTAATTAAACATCAATTAAGAGTTGAGAACTTGGGAATTTCAGTAAAGAACTGATAGTTTAGAGGAGAAGGACGTTCTTACCTCCAAACTTGTGTTTCTCCACTTTTTGGAATGAAAATCCTTGATGAAACTTGTAGCAATTGAAGAGGTTTTGAAGATACAATGATTTGCAATCAAAAGAGAGTTGAATGGAGGGGTTTAGGTGAAAAAATCAGAAACAAAACTCTGGAAATGGAGTGTTTGGGTTGAGAGAAAAAAGAGAGAAAGAAAATGAGAAGTTAGTTGAGAAAATGCCAAATAAATTTTCCCTCCACTTCTAATATGTTTTAAAATCAGATTATTACCCAAAATATCTTAGAAAAATCTAGAGAAAACACTTTTGGATTAATAGCTCCTTAATGATTCAAAGTTTCAACTCTTTATAAAACAGCCACCAAACTTGCGAAAATTACATTTTGGTCACTAGCCAAAATACCAACCTTCCAAAACTCATTTTCCAAAATTGATTTCACAGTTCATCTAATTATATTAAAAGATGATTTTAGAACATTTTTCCATATTTTTAATGCATCCCGAACTAGGCTTTCCTAATTTAACCTCTTAAGATTCGAACAGCACTTTGACCAACCGGTCAACACCCAAAACTCCTAAGCCCAAAACCGGGGCGTTACAACTCTCCCCCCCTTAAGAAATTTCGTCCTCGAAATTTACCTGAAGGAAAGAGATAAGGAAACTGCTTCAGCATGTCTTCCTTCCGCTCCCACGTGGCTTCCTCAACACCTCGATGCTTCCACAGCACTTTCACCAACTCAATGGTCTTGCCACGAAGAACCTTGCTATCCGAATCCAGAACCTTCACCGGTTCCTCATCATAGGTCAAATCCGGATTCAATTCCACTTCCTCCACAGGCATCACATGCGAAGGATCAGATCTATACTTCCGGAGCATAGAGACATGGAACACATCATGAATCTTCTCCAACTCCTGAGGTAACCTCAACCGATACGCAACAGGACCCACACGCTCAACCACCTCATATGGTCCAATGTATCTAGGGCTCAACTTACCCTTCCGGCCAAACCTCATCACCTTCTTCCAAGGCGAAACCTTCAAGAACACACGGTCACCCACCGCATACTCTATCTCTTTACGCTTCAAATCCGCGTAAGACTTCTGCCGATCAGAGGCAGCCTTCAACCGCTCACAAATGAGCTTCACCTTCTCAGTGGTCCCTTTCAACAAAGCAGGCATCGAAACCAACTTTTGACCAGTTTCAGCCCAACAAAGAGGAGTCCTACACCTCCTCCCGTACAAAGCCTCATAAGGTGCCATCTGAATGCTCGCCTGATAACTGTTGTTATAAGCAAACTCAACCAAAGGCAGATGCTTCTCCCAAGAACCTTGGAACTCGATCACGCAGCATCTCAACATATCCTCCAAAACCTGGATAACTCGCTCAGACTGACCATCCGACTGAGGATGATAGGATGTACTGAAATGCAACCTTGTACCCAGAGCTTGATGCAAACACTGCCAGAAACGCGATGTGAACCTCGGATCCCTATCCGACACAATCGACTTAGGCACACCATGCAACCGCACAACCTCAGCAATGTACAGCTCTGCCAGCTTATCCAAAGAGAACGTAGTATGCACAGGCAAGAAATGTGCACACTTCGTCAGGCGATCCACAATCACCCAGACCGAATTCTTCTTTGACGGAGACAAAGGTAAACCAGATACAAAATCCATGGTAACCCTCTCCCACTTCCATTCAGGGATTTTCAACGGTTGCAACAACCCAGAAGGAAACTGATGCTCAGCCTTAACTCGCTGACACACCAAACACTTGCTCACAAACTCTGCAACATCCTTTTTCAAACCAACCCAATAGTACTCATCACGAAGATCACGATACATCTTAGTACTACCAGGGTGCATAGCAAAAGGACTACTATGACCTTCAGTCAGAATAGCACGCCTCAACTCAGCATCAGCAGGCACTACTATTCGACTCCCAAAACACAGCACACCATCATCATTAAAACAGAAATCCGAAGGTCTACCCTCCGCGATATCCTGAACATGAGACACCAAGGAATCATCCAACAACTGCTTATCCTTGATTAACTGAACCAAAGACGGCTTCATAAGCAACTCAGCCACAAGACCACCATCACGCGATATGCTCAAGCTAGCAAACATCGCCCTCAGCTCAACAGCCACCTTCCTACTCAAGGCATCCACAACAACATTGGCCTTTCCAGGATGATACTCAATCGTCAGATCATAATCCTTGAGCAACTCCAACCAACGACGCTGCCTTAGATTCAACTCCTTCTGAGACATCAAATACCTCAAACTCTTGTGATCTGTGTACACAGTACACTTCTCACCATACAGATAATGTCTCCAGATCTTCAGAGCAAAAACCACTACAGCCAGCTCAATATCGTGCGTAGGGTAATTGCGCTCATGCACTTTCAACTGCCGCGATGCATAAGCCACCACCTTACCCTCCTGCATTAGCACACACCCCAAACCAACATAAGATGCATCACTGTAAACCACAAACTCTTTCCCTGATTCAGGCTGAACCAAGATAGGAGCTTGCGTCAAAGCCGCCTTAAGCTTCTCAAAAGCCTGCTGTCTCGCTTCCGTCCACTCATACTTAACATCCTTTTGCAACAGCTTCGTCAAAGGAGCAGCAATCTTGGAAAAACCATCCACAAACCTTCGGTAGTATCCCGCCAAACCAAGGAAACTACGGACCTCATGAACAGACTTAGGAACCTTCCAGCTCATCACCGCCTCAATCTTCTGAGGATCAACACGAATCCCCTCAGCCGAAACAACATGCCCAAGAAACACCACCTCCCTTAACCAGAACTCACACTTGCTCAGCTTAGCATAAAGCTGATTCTCCAACAAGGCTTGCAAAACAACCCTCAAATGCTCTTCGTGCTCCGCCTCAGTACGAGAGTACACGAGGATATCATCAATGAACACCACGACAAACTTGTCCAGGTACTCATGAAACACACGATTCATCATGTCCATGAAAGCAGCAGGAGCATTTGTCAGACCAAACGGCATCACAAGGAACTCATAATGCCCATACCTTGTCCTGAAAGCTGTCTTAGGCACATCTACATCCTTCACCTTCAACTGATAATACTCTGACCTCAAGTCAATCTTAGAGAACACCGCAGCTCCCCGAAATTGATCAAAGAGATCATCGATCCTCGGCAAAGGATACCGATTCTTGATAGTCAACTTGTTCAGCTGACGGTAATCAATGCACATTCTCATCATGCCATCTTTCTTCTTCACAAACAAGACAGGAGCACCCCAAGGCGATACACTCGGCCGGATAAAACCACGATCAAGCAACTCTTGCAACTGCGTCTTCAGCTCCTTCAGCTCCTTAGGTGCCATTCTATATGGAGTAATGGACACAGGAGTTGTATTCTCATACAGCTCAATTCCAAACTCCACCTCGCGGTTAGGAGGTAAACCAGGCAACTCCTCAGGAAAAACACCAGGAAACTCCTTTACAACCCTGATATCTTGCACCCTCAACTCCTTAGAGCTAGGATTCATCACAAAAGCTAGATAAGCTTCACAACCTTGCCTCAGCATCCTGCTCGCCTCCAAAGAAGATACCACATTGGCAAGAAACTTCACATTCTCACCAACCACCACAACTTCATAATCATCCGTAAGCTTAAGCGAAACACGCTTATTCTCACAATCCACAACAGCACGATGCTCAGCAAGCCAATCCATACCAAGGATCACATCAAAACCATAGAAGGGCAACTCCATAAGATCAACATGGAAAACATGCTCTTGAACAACCAAAGGGCACCTTCTAAACAACTTTCGAGTCACAACAGTCTCACCAAAAGAACTAGTGACCCGAACACCAACATCCAAAGACTCAACAGGCAAACCAAGCAATTCAGCATGCTCACGAAGAATATATGAATGCGTAGATCCAGAATCAATCAAAGAAAGCAATGACAAAGACTGCAAAGTAAAGGTACCTGCAATCACATCTGCATCATTCCTGCCCTCTCTCTGAGCATACACCCTCGCTTGGCCTCCACCTTCAGGCTGAATAGCTACAACATGAGCTACCCCTCGGCCACCTTCCTCTCTCCTCTGGAAATTACCACGGCCGCGCCCACGACCTCTCTGTGGTGCAGCAACAACAGGAGCACGCACCTGCTCACCAGCCAACCTCGGACAATCTCGCCTCAAGTGGTCCGCAGAACCACAATTCCAGCACCCATTCCCAGCATTACCAGCTGCCACAACAGGAACTTGCACCACTCTCTCAGCACGAGGACAGTCACGCTTCATGTGACCACGAGAACCACAGATCCAACAAGCACTAGGATCAGCTCTAGCATAACCACCTCTAACAGGTGCACCACCACCCCTCTTGGCTGAGGACTGATACTTCTGATCGCGTCCCCTCTTGTTCCGTCCACCTCCGGAACTATACTCAGCTGATCTCTTCCCAGCACTTACTCCAGCACCTCTAGCTGACGAACCCAGATTCACCTCAACGTCCTTTGCTCGGCCCACCAACACATCAAGATCATCGTACTCGGCGGCCAGCAAATACATCTTAACATCCTTCTCAAGACCGTAACGAAACCTCTCGCACCTAGCCCTCTCATCAGGTATCAACTCCGGTGCATACTGACTGAGTTTCACAAACTGTACCTCATACTCAGCCACACTCATGCCCCCTTGGGTAAGAGACATGAATTCACGCTTTTTCTCATCCAGATATCTCACTCCCAGATATCTTCTTTTAAACACATTCTGAAAGAATGTCCAGGTAACATCAGCTTCAGCCATACCAGAAATGGTAGTCGTCCACCATGTATAAGCATCGTCCTGCAGCAAGGACACAACACAGCCCAGCTTTTGCACATCCGTGCAACTCATCTGACCCAAGATACGCTTGGTACTCTCAAGCCAAGCCTCAGAACTCTCAGCTGACAAACCTCTAAACTCAGTCCCTCCCAGACTGCGCAGACGCTCCAAAGGCAATCTGACTCCAGCATCTCCCTGATGCCCAGCTCCCTGAGCTCCAGCTACTGCTGCTCGAAAAGCGCCCGCAATAGCTTGTACCAAAGCAGACATATCAGGCATAGCTTGCCCCTGACCAACCTCTGGTCCAGCAGCTCCAGCACCAGCATCAGCTGCAGCTTCAGCTCTCGCGCCTCCAGCACCACCACCAGGCGGAGGAGGGGGTAACACAACATTACCAGTGTGCTCTTCATTCTCATCCTCGTTAGGAGCCGTAGCTCTCGCATTACCTCTTAACTCTCTACGTGGTGCCATACTTTTACCATGCAATCACAACACAAATAAAACAAAATCAGGCCAGCGAGGTAAGCAATCCAAGTATTCAAGCTCAATTTCATTTCAAAACAACATCTTTCCTTTAGCTTTTGTTTGGCAATGGGTACCCTCAGCATGCAACATCACAACATACAACTCAATTGCATCAACACCTCAAGCCACTGAACATGCTTTCAAACAACAAGCATTCATAGCATACATACTTCAATCATGCATACAAACATTCCCAATTACTCGAGAACTCAGCTCTGATACCACCAAATGTAACCCCCTTAACCCGGCCTAGACGGTTGACCCGAATTAAGAAAGTCACACGGGGAAAACCAAAGTCAACCCGAAAGTCAACCTTGATTAACGACCCTTTTTTTTTCTTTTTAATCTTGTCTAGATGCACATTAAACCTAATTGTGATCACGCAAACATCATACTCAAAGATCACAAACATCAGAGGTCAAACAGGGACCCAATTGAACAAATTACAACTTTAGGGACCAAATTGTAATTTCTGATAAATATAAGGACTTAACCCAATTTGAAGTTACCATCTTGAAATTAAATATGTTTCATGCTTCTCTGTGAAATTTCAGCTCAAAAGGACTTCCCAAACTCATACAATTGCACAAACAAATTTCAGGACCGAAATGCAAACAAAACAAAACATTTAAAGATACTTTCAACCAAATTAACGGTCACGTATCGATACGCCTGGAGTCGTATCGATACGCGGGTATGACAGTAACTAAGACGAGTATCGATACCCAACCCGTATCGATACGCCTGGGCAGAAATCTGCATATTTGGCTCTTGCGTATCGATACGCAAGCCCGAGTATCGATACTCCTGCCAGAAATCGACTTAAAACAGCAACAAACATGCTTCAAACTTCAATTATACAACACCAAATCATACCACACAGTCTACCAACATGCAAGGACCATAAATGCAGCACCAATTCAACATATAACCAACACATATGAAAAGCCCCAAATTCTAATGGCATGCTTCCTAACAAGCTAGCTATTCAACACCAAACTTCCAAAACAAGCATATAAGGTTCCAATGCAAAAACCAGCAAACACATCAACATTCAACATACTTAGGGAGCCTCAAACACCTCCCAAAACATACACATTGGTCCCCCATTGCCAAAACATACAAAAGCTAAATTGCACTTATAAAACCTTCATACTTTGAGCTTCACTTGAACTTGATTGCTTGCCCTTTCTTGCTGCCCTCAAGGTACTCTAATGCTCTGCATTATTGAATTAAGAAAACGTAGAGAGCGTAAGCAATAGCTTAGTGAGGCATGCTCATTAAAAACAATTCAATAATGCCATTAAAACCATTTATAAATCATGCTTAAAGTCAACCTTAGCACATGCTCAAAGCACACCTTAAAACAAGCAATCTCATGCTTCATATTATATATCAAAACAAGCATCTCATGCTTCTTACATACTTAACATGTCATATTGGCTCAAGTGACAAATTCCATTTCGTAAAACAAGTTCAACAACTTCCCAAGGACTTTTAAACACCTTGGCCATGGACTTTTAAACACCATGAAGTATCACATCAAGGACTTTTAAACACCTTGGCCTATGGACTTTTAAACACCATAGAAAAGGATCACCTAAGGACTTTTAACCACCTTAGTGTCCACAACATGAACCATCCAAGGACTTTTAACCACCTTGATGTTCATAAGCAACAAGGCTCACTCAAGGACTTTTAACCACCTTAGTGACCTTAACATTTTAAAAACATCACTTGCCAATATACATCATTTTTATCATTAAATCCACTGTTTTAAAGCATTAAACCAAGCCATTTTCATCATGCATTTCAAAGCATTAAACCACATCATTTCAATGTATAAAAGCAAGGCACTCCTACCTAGAGCTACCTTCAACATATGGCTTACATCATCAGCAAAAACCATGCTAAAACATGCTTTCAAAACAGTAATTAAAACATGTAAATCAACCTCATTGCATCACAACAAGTCATGGCCACCACTAGAGAGAAAATCCGAAAACTTACACTTGAGCTTAGCAAAGTTGTTTAGACTTAAACTAAGCTCCCACAACCTTCAAACCTTGGTTTAAAAAGCTGAAATCCAATTTCCATAATTGCACTCACCGATTCCCACTTCGCCACTTGCCGAAGCACGAAATCAAGCTTCCGAAACAACCAAACTTGGATCCAAAGATGCCTCCCCTGTTTCAACACATCAAAGCAGTAAATTAATGCATCACCATGCATCAATTACCTCAATGAAAGCACCTAAACTCGCTGCTCTCATCCAACCTCCATTTTCGGCCACCAAAAACAACCGAAAATGCATCTAAACCACTTCTAAACAAAGCCCAGCCATAAACCAGCAAAACCTAACATCCATCATCACCATTTAACATCTAAAAACAACCTACAACCATCCTTATACCTCCAGCAACATCAGATCACCAAGATCACCTCAAAAACCACCTTAAAACACAAGCTAAACTTAGGAAACTCAACCTACCCGGGTTTGCATTAATCAAAACTCATTTCCTTATCAGTTTAGAGTTCATTTAACACCAAAAACACATCTCAAATCACAGATTAATCAGATCTAACGAAAATCATGAAAAATCATCAAAATCTTGCATAATAAGCCAAGATCCAATTCCAAACCCAAAAGCCTTTAATTAAACATCAATTAAGAGTTGAGAACTTGGGAATTTCAGTAAAGAACTGATAGTTTAGAGGAGAAGGACGTTCTTACCTCCAAACTTGTGTTTCTCCACTTTTTGGAATGAAAATCCTTGATGAAACTTGTAGCAATTGAAGAGGTTTTGAAGATACAATGATTTGCAATCAAAAGAGAGTTGAATGGAGGGGTTTAGGTGAAAAAATCAGAAACAAAACTCTGGAAATGGAGTGTTTGGGTTGAGAGAAAAAAGAGAGAAAGAAAATGAGAAGTTAGTTGAGAAAATGCCAAATAAATTTTCCCTCCACTTCTAATATGTTTTAAAATCAGATTATTACCCAAAATATCTTAGAAAAATCTGGAGAAAACACTTTTGGATTAATAGCTCCTTAATGATTCAAAGTTTCAACTCTTTATAAAACAGCCACCAAACTTGCGAAAATTACATTTTGGTCACTAGCCAAAATACCAACCTTCCAAAACTCATTTTCCAAAATTGATTTCACAGTTCATCTAATTATATTAAAAGATGATTTTAGAACATTTTTCCATATTTTTAATGCATCCCGAACTAGGCTTTTCTAATTTAACCTCTTAAGATTCGAACAGCACTTTGACCAACCGGTCAACACCCAAAACTCCTAAGCCCAAAACCGGGGCGTTACATATTATGCCTCCTAGGTTAAATCTATGCCCTTATATAAGCTTTGGGCTCAAGTATTCTAAGTTAACAAGGATTACAACTTTAATGAAAAGTGAGATTCTAATGAATGCTTAATCTCTAAGGATTCCTACTTTTCAGCCGCCTCCTTGTTTCATGGGAATTCCTCTCCTTGAGCTTTGGCTTGACATATCTTTTGATCTGGGGCTTGGAAAAATATTTGTCTTTCACACGACAGACGAGCAGATTTTTCTCTATTATCGTGGTCCACTTTACTTTTCCTCTTCATAAGGTTGCTGTCACCTTGCTGTCACGACAGATCCATGGCAGCTTCTTCCTCGTCGTCTGCTTGTCCAGTTCAGCTCTCCTGCTTCTCTGCCCTGCGCCCGCCTTCACCGTCTACGATGGCAGCTACCTGCAAAATAAGCCATCTTTTAGTAGAATCCGTGCCTTTAATCCATTTGTGATGTTTTACTGTAAACTAACCTAAATGCAATGCAATGATGCTTGAATGCAGCAGAAATATGGGTTAAAAAAGGTGTAAATAATAGAACTTTTACACACTCAACACGTATCACTTTACTACTTGCGTCGTGTATACTTGCACTTCCATTGCGATAGACTATTTTACACGCAACAAAGTTTTTGGCGCCATTGCCGGGGATTGGCAACATAACTCTACCTTTCATTTACTGCAATTTTCATTTTAGTTTTTGTTTTTCTTTTTATTTTTCTTTTTCTATTTTTTGTTGGTGCTTTCAACTCTTGCTTTTCACAAGGTTTTCTCGTTTATGTGCAGATCTAAAAGAGGTGAAGATCCTGAGTATCCATTAGATCCGGAAGTTGAACGTTCCTTCAATCTCAAGAAACAACTTCGTCACCTTTTAGCCAGGAACGAGTACCTTGAGGAACAGCTAGAGAAGATGGCCCGTAACCCACCCGCTGGTGATGGTATACCGCCTGTCGGCGACCCGCCCTTGGCAGATGGGCGACGGTCCTGTCGTGACTACATGTTGGAGACCACGCTGCCGGATATTGAAGTTGATAACTTTGAGCTGAAACTTGTCATGTTTAGTATGATCAACAATGCCGGGCAATTTAGTGGTGCTGCGACAGAGGATGCTAGGGAGCATCTCAAAACGTTCCAGGAAATCTGTGGTTCGTTTAGACTACTAGGAGTTAATCCGGAGATACTGAGGCTTCGGTTATTTCCCCACTCATTGAGGGACAGAGCTAAAACTTGGTGGAATAAACTTACGCCGGGTTCAATTATGACTTGGGCAGATTTATCTCGTGAATTTTTATCTCGTTTTAATCCTTCGCATTTATCTGAGCAATTACGTAATGAAATTGCTACTTTTCAACAGGAAGATGACGAGCCGATGTACGAAGCCTGGGACAGATTTACTACTCTTCTTCGGAACTGCCCAATGCATGGATTCCCCGTCTGGAATCAGGTAACAAAGTTCTATAATGCTGCTAATTTACAAACTCGCATTCGAATTGATTCTGCAGCGAATGGACTATTATTGGATAAAGATCCAGACGAAGCATTACAAGTTTTGAAAAATCTGGCCAAGAATGAGAAGCAGTTTCCAACTGCAAGAAGAGGGGGTAAACGGGTACTTGCTGTCAAGGATTATGAAGCCGACAGCACTATGAAATCACAGGTAGCATTCCTTACTAAAGCAATGAAAAGGTTATTGAATGATGATGGATTACAAGGATTTGCTGTTGAGGAAGTATGTGACGTCTGTGAGGGAAATCATAGTAGGGAGGAATGTCCAATACAGTTAGAAGAGGGAAAGTATGTTGGAAATTACAACAAGCCGAATTACAACTCCAACAACTATAATCCCAATTGGAGGAAGGATCCCAAGTTTTCTTGGAGCAATCCTAATAATGCCCTAAATCCTCAAGCACACAATCAGAATCAGGGAGGACCTAGATTGCTGACGTGACAGCAACTGCCGCCCACCTGCCGCCGCAGCCACCAGCTGCCACGAACAATATACTGGAACAGACTCTGGCCACTTTTATGTCTCAGACAGGTACTTATATTGAGAATATGAATCAGTTTGTCAAGAAAACAGAGACGTTCATGGATAAAACAGAGATGAGGATGACGAATCATGAAGCTACTTTGAAATCTCTGGAGACACAAATGGGTCAGGTATCTCAACATATTAAGCCGAGGCAGACTTGAGGATTTCCTAGTAATACTGAAAATGCTAGGCAGCCCACACATGAGCAGTGTAAGGCAATTACTACCAGGAGTGGGAAGAAACTACCAGGGCCGGAAAAGGAAGTTGAAACAGTAAAGGAACCAGCCTTGGACAAACCTGCCGAGGGAGCTGCCCCGACAGGTGATAAACAGACTGCTTCCGATGAGCCTGTCACGACAATAGAAGCGACAGAGGAGAAAAATGATGAACCCAAACCTCCTCAGATTCGTATGCAGTGGGAAGGACGTATTGCTGATTATCGCCCCCACCTCCTTTTCCTCAACGGATACAGCAAGCTAAGCAAGAATCTCAACTTAAAAAGATTTATGATATTTTTAAGCAGGTTCATATTAATATTCCGCTGTTAGATGCCGTTAGGGAGATGCCCGGTTACGCCAAATTTCTCAAGGATGTCATGTCAAAAAATATAAACTGGGGGAATTTGAAACGGTAAGGATGGCAGATGGTTGCATGAGTATTCTTCATCGGCAGCCACCCCAGAAAAAGAAGGATCCGGGGAGCTTCATCATACCCTGTGTAATCGGAGACAAATATGTGGGTAAGGCACTTTGTGATCTTGGTGCTAGTATCAATTTAATGCCAAAATCTGTTTTTCAGAAATTAGGTATTGGAAAGGCGCGGCCCACGACAGTAATTCTGCAGCTTGCCGACCGCTCTTACGTTCATCCAGAAGGAAAAATCGAAGATATTCTGGTAAGAGTGGATAAATTTATTTTTCCTGCTGACTTTCTTGTTTTAGATTGTGAAGCAGACGAAAACGCACCAATCATCCTTGGGCGACCCTTCTTAGCCATGGGAAGATCACTGATTGATGTGGAAAAAGGAGAACTCACCATGAGAGTGAATGACCAAGAGATTAAGTTGAATGTTCTCCAAGCAATGAAGCATGCTGATGCAGACGAGGAATGCAAGGCTATCACTGAAGTTATCCTTGATCAACCCTGCATCTGGTCGGGCTGTCACGACATAAAAATCGGGCACTACCGCGGCAGCCACCTACATGGCTGTCATGACAACACTGACGACAGCACCGACGACAGCAACTCCTCTGACTCCGAAACATCTGATACTGAAGATCAGGAGGAGGTAAACTGGTTAGGCAATCATCCACGTAAGTTATTCGAACCTTTAAATTATACATCGGATAACCATTTAATCCAAAAGCCATCTACTGTTGAAGCACCTGCCTTAGAACTGAAGCCCCTGCCAGGGCAGCTAAAATATGCTTTTCTTGGTTCAAATGATACGTTGCCCGTAATCATCTCTTCTAAGCTGCCGCAGGAACAGGAACGACAGCTAATCGGCATGCTACGGCAGCACAAAAAGGCAATTGGATGGACGATCGCTAACATTCAAGGCATTAGTCCGGCGTTATGCATGCACAAAATCCTTTTAGAAGAAGATCATAAGCCGACTATAGATGCCCAAAGGCGGCTAAACCATGCAATGAAAGAGGTGGTGCGTAAAGAGATAATCAAATGGTTAGATGCTGGTATTATTTACGCCATCTCCGACAGCAAATGGGTGAGCCCGGTGCAATGCGTTCCAAAGAAAGGAGGAATGGTCGTGGTGACCAATGAAAACAATGAGTTAATCCCAACCAGGACTGTGACCGGTTGGAGGGTTTGTATGGATTATCGGAAGCTTAACAAAGCTACCCGAAAGGACCACTTTCCTCTACCCTTTATTGATCAAATGCTTGATAGATTAGCGGGTAAACCTTACTATTGTTTTCTTGATGGTTACTCAGGTTACAATCAAATTGCTATCGCACCGGAGGATCAAGAAAAGACAACTTTCACATGCCCCTACGGAACATACGCTTTTAGGAGGATGCCGTTTGGACTATGCAATGCACCCGCCACCTTCCAAAGGTGCATGATGGCCATATTCTCCGATATGGTAGAGGACTTCCTTGAGATTTTTATGGATGATTTTTCTGTCTTTGGAGACAATTTTGAGAGCTGCCTCGGCAATCTAAAAAAGGTACTTGAAAGATGTGAAAAAGCCAATCTAGTCTTGAATTGGGAAAAATGCCACTTTATGGTGGATGAAGGGATAGTCCTTGGCCATAAGATTAGCTACCGTGGGATAGAAGTCGACAGGGCAAAAATAGAAGTAATTGAGAAGCTGCCGCCGCCGACCACAGTCAAGGGCATTAGGAGTTTATTAGGGCATGCTGGTTTTTATCGAAGGTTTATTGCAAATTTCTCAAAAATCACCAAGCCCCTATGTCATCTCTTAGAGCAGAACCGACCCTTTGACTTTAATGAAGAATGTACTGAAGCATTCAAGGTTCTGAAGGAAAAACTGGTAACAGCCCCCATAGTACAGCCACCAGACTGGACACAGCCATTTGAGATTATGTGTGATGCTAGTGACTATGCTGTCGGGGCAGCGCAGAGATAAGTTGTTTCATGTCATATATTATGCCAGCAAGACATTGAATGACGCCCAAGTAAACTACACCACCACAGAAAAGGAGCTATTAGCTGTGGTATTCTCCATCGACAAGATCCATTCTTACATACTTGGGACGAAAGTAATAGTGCACACAGACCATTCTGCCCTGAAGTATTTGTTCGCAACGAAGGACGCAAAGCCTAGATTGATACGATGGATCTTGCTACTGCAAGAATTCGACCTTGAAATCAAGGACAAAAAAGGGACAGAAAATCAGGTGGCAGGTCACTTGTCAAGATTGGAGATTGGACAGAGTCTACCAATAGATGAGACAAACATACTGGAGACCTTCCCAGATGAGCAGCTCTTTGCTGCCGCAATCGCTGCCGCAACAGCCATGGCGGCAGGTAAGTCTTCTGAACTCCCCTGGTATGCTGATTTCGTTAATTTTATAGTTAGCGGAATACTTCCTTCTGATCTTAATTATCAAGCCAGGAAGAGGTTCCAAAATTATGTTAAGCATTATTATTGGGACGAACCTCTTCTTTTCAAAATGTATGCAGATCAAGTTATAAGGAGGTGTGTACCACGAGAAGAACAAGAAGACGTTCTCCATCACTGACATGCTTCACAATATGGAGGTCACTTAGGAGGCAACAAAACTGCTGCCAAGGTGCTGCAGTCAGGGTTCTACTGGCCAACACTATATAAAGATGCACAGGACTTCTACAAGAACTGTGACAGGTGCCAGCGGACAGGTAACATCTCGAGGAGAAACGAGATGCCACTGCAGAACATACTAGAAGTCGAGATCTTCGGCGTTTCGGGGATTGATTTTATGGGACCTTTTCCATCTTCATGTGGAAATCTATACATCCTCCTAGCAGTGGATTATGTCTCTAAGTGGGTTGAAGCCATCGCCACTCAAAAGAATGATGCCAAAACAGTCAAAAAATTTCTACACAAAAACATTTTTTCGAGGTTTGGCATCCCTAAGGCAATTATTAGTGATGAAGGGAGACATTTTGACAATAGGGTTATTGCTGCCGCCTTGAAGAAATATGGTGTCAAGCACAGGATCGCGACAGCATACCACCCACAGACCAATGGACAAGCTGAGATATCCAATAGGGAAGTTAAGAACATTCTTGAGAAGATGGTTAAGCCAACTAGGAAAGATTGGTCTTTACTCCTTAATGATGCATTATGGGCATATAGGATAGCCTTTAAGACTCCATTGGGCATGTCTCCATACCGATTGATCTATGGGAAAACCTGTCATCCACCTGTCGAGATAGAGCACAAAGCATATTGGGCAATCAAGGCAGTAAATTTGGACTTGGACAAGGTAGGCCAGAAAAGGCTGTTAGATCTAAACGAGCTTGAAGAAATACGGACAATGGCCTACGAAAATGCAAGAATCTACAAGGAGAAAACTAAGAAGTGGCATGACAGGAAGTTGCTGCCACGACAGTTCTGCCCAGGGCAGCTTGTGTTGTTGTTCAATTCTAGACTGAAACTTTTCCCAGGAAAGCTAAAGTCTAGATGGTCTGGCCCGTTTCAAGTGGTACAAGTTTTCCCCATGGTGCCATCACTATCCAATCATTAAAAGACGGGCACCAATTCAAAGTCAATGTACAGCGCCTCAAGCATTATCAAGGGACTGAAGCCCGAGGAATACAAGATGTGGTTACTTTGGGAGATGCCCCGCAAGGCATCCCTAATTTAACCTAAATTTTAATTTTATCTATTTCTATTATTTATTATTTATTAGGAAATTAGGTTTATTTTATTCGAATAATGTTTTTATGTTTTCTGTTTTTAGGAAATAAAGGAGTCAAGAAGAATAGGAGAAGTGACCCAAGCCCACCATCCATCCATCAGCCCAACAAAGCCCAATATTGAAGCCTGTCATTCCAGCTGCCGCGACAGACACGGAAAAGACAGGCTGTCACCAGACTGTCACGACAGACGCGGAAACGTGTGACAGACGCGTAACAGACGCATAAATGCGAGTCAGACTCGTCAGACACGCTAAAGCTCAACAGTCGCCCCGTTACTCACGCCTGTCGTTACAGCATTAAACGGGCAGAAACTCTTCCTCTATAAAACCCCGTTTCATTTTCATTTTCCTCACTTCTGCTTATTCTTACTTGCTCTCCCCTTTAGTTTACATTTGCTTTCTTTTACTTTCAACAACCCTTGCAACTAACATGTCTTCCAGAAGAACCCGCCGCAGTGCTGCTTCAACTTCTACAGCGGCAGCAGCTCTGACATCCAGGTCGTAGAGCAACCAGTCCAGCCTGCCCCACAGCCCAGAATCCGCTGCCAGATCCGTGTCAGCAGCAGCATCGAAGACAGCGACTAAATTTAAGTTTCTTATCTTATTACTGCTGCCTGCCATTTATATATATTTTGTGATGTACTGCCTTCATCTATTTTCCTTTTTATTTTGTCATTTGCATTGAGGGCAATGCAACCTTGAGTTTGGGGGTGGCAACCCTCCATATTAATGGAGTCTGAGTACATCTTAGTTAATTGTTGGGTCTTTTATTTTAGTTTATCTTCTCTTAAAAAATTTTAAAATTTTGGAAATTTTGGCTGAAAACTGTGAACTGAACTTACCTGTCGTGACAGCTCTGTCATGGCAGAAACTTTAGGATAGTTTTAGGAGAAGTTTAGAGCCTTTCTATAGTTCTGAAAACTTAAACACCATTGTGACTGTTAGACTGCCTAGATTTCTTTTAGCCAAACTAGAATAGGAAGCTTAGCACTTGAATAGCCCCTAGAGGTGCCTAACACTGGCTCTAGGAAAGAAGTTTAGCAAAAGAGACTCAATAGCCCTAGAGGTGCCCGAAACCGGCTCTAGGAAGTTAGCTAGAGGTGCCCGAAACCGGCTCTAGTGAAGCTTTAGCTAAAAAAGAGAGAAATCAAGTCAAAACAAAGAAATCAAAGAAGCATGAAAATGTGCCTTCAAAAAGATAAACTTTGGCATAAAAATTCGAGTTATGAGTTGAATATTCTAGTGAAACTAAGAGAGTCTTGGCATATAATTGTTCACAAGCATGAACACACTGCACGAGGACTATAGGGAGATTCCGGACAGATCCTAAATTATCCGACAGGTTGCTGCCGCCACAGAGAATGAGCGACGGGTAAGGGACAGTTCACTGTTTGAAAGCCAACACAAAAATATTCATTTTTTTTAGGTCTTAATTGCTTGAGGGCAAGCAAAAACTTGAGTTTGGGGGTGTGTTGAGTGTGTAAAAGTTCTATTATTTACACCTTTTTTAACCCATATTTCTGCTGCATTCAAGCATCATTGCATTGCATTTAGGTCAGTTTACAGCAAAACATCACAAATATAGTAAAGGCACGGATTCTACTAAAAGATGGCTGATTTTGTAGATATCCGCCATAGCTGACAGGGAAGGCAGGCGCAGGGCAGAGAAGCAGAAGAGCTGAACTGGACAAGCAGACGATGAGGACGACGCTGCCATGGATCTGCCGTGACAGCAGAGGACGACAGCAAGTCAGTGGAGGAAAAGCAAAGTAGACCTCGATAGATAGAGAAAATTATGCTCGTCTGTCGTGTGAAAACCATATATTTTTCCAAGCCCCGGATCAAAAGATATGTCAAGCCAAAGCTCAAGGAGAGGAAATCCCAAGAAACAAGGATGGCGGCTGAAAAGTAGGATACTTGAAGATTAAGTCTTTATTAGAATCTTACTTTTAATTAAAGTTGTAATCCTTGTTAACTTAGAATACTTGAGCCCAAAGCTTATATAAGGGCATAGATTTTAACCTAGGAGGCATCATAACCCACAGCCGATTTCCCCTTAAACCGACAACAAAAAACCCTCCGCCGTTTACCCGCCGTCGATATGTTCTAAAACCCCCTAGGGCCACGGGTTGATTTGTAAAGTAGTTGCAAGGGTTGCTTTTGTTTTAGGAATTTTCAGTTCAATAAAATAAACTTCAAGTTCTCTTATTTTGGTTATTAATATCTTGCAAGAGCATCGAGAGAGCATTGTGAGGTTATCTATTTACTTAGCATCGGGAGAGTTTAGTATACGAAAGAAATAAGAGCAAGTTCTCTAGTTTATAGTTGAACTATCTCGTGCCTAGGGATAGGGCGAGGTTAAGTGGCTAAAGAAGAATTCATACACATCGGTGTTCATCCTTCGATTCACGCCGGGAGGTATCTTCAAGACGTGATCATCGACAGACTTGGACCTAGGGATAGGCCAAGGTAGATCTGGGATTCTTGCCAAACTTGAAGTACTGAGTTGGTGTGTTTGCTGCCGCGACGATCAACGGACTGCTGCCGCGACAGGTGCTGCCAGCGACAGGCGCGCAACAGAACTGGAGTTCCTAAGCAATACAATACCTGCACTACTGAGCAATTCAATACCAGCCCATTCTCTCTATCTTGATATCTCGAATCTTTTATTTACGTTTTCTTTATTATTCTCGTGACAACTTTCTCAAACATCTTCTTTACTTTCGTGCAGTGAATTTAGGTGAAGATATTAGCCCAATCCCTGTGGAGACGATATCCGATACTTCGTATCACTTTACTACTTGCGTCGTGTATACTTGCACTTCCATTGCGATAGACTATTTTACACGCAACATACGTGTCTTCTTGCTCCTTCGGTTCATGTTCTATCCATTCACTGCATCGTTCATCTTCTGAGCAAGTATTTAAATGGCTGCCAAGACAGTTGTCAAGTTTCTTGCCTCGACAGTCTTGTTACAGGCAGGGTATGTTGGCTTCGAAGTTGAATTCTGAGCTCCATTAGTTGGCATTCTTCCGGATCATCAGCTTGCCTCATGGTTTGGAAGACGTTCAACTTTACTTGCTGATCACTGACCCTCATTGTAATCTCACCTTTTTCAACATCGATCAACGTTTTGCTCATAGCTAGGAATGGTCGCCCTAGGATTATCTGTGCCCTTTCGTCTGCCTCACAATCTAGTACCAAGAAGTCAGCAGGGAAAATGAATTTATCCACCTTCACCATGATGTCTTCAATTTTTTCCTTCCGGTTGAACATAAGTTCTGTCAGCTAGCTGTAGTATTACTGTTTTTGGGCGGGCGTCTCCTATCCCTAGTTTTTGGAAAATAGACTTGGGCATTAGGTTGATGCTAGCCCCTAGGTCACATAGGGCTCTTACGGAATGGTTGTTGCCTATTTTACAAGGAACTATGAAGCTGCCCGGATCTTTCTGTTTGGGCGGTGCCTTATTGCGCAGCATTGCCATTCATCCTTCTATTAATGCCACTGTCTCAAATTCCCTGATTCTTATCCTTTTGTATATCATATCCTTTAGAAACTTAGCATAGTTGGGCATCTGTTCGATCAATTCCACCAATGGTAGATTGTTTTTTACTTGCTTCAGAACATCCAGAAATTTCCTGAACTGCATGTCCTAGTTCTATTTTTTCAATTGTTGTGGGAATGGTGGTGTAGATTTAGTATCTTCAATTTTCGCCTTGGTTAGAAGCTTATTCTGGGGAGCAGCAACTGGTTCGGATTACGTCTGGTCATCTACAGTGTCGTCTGTTAGCCCTGTTTGTGTTTTCGCGTTGTCCTTCTCAGTGGATGTCGCGGCAGGGTTTGTGGCGGCATGAACTGGATTCTGTTTAATAGGTAACTCGGCAGGTGTTGTTTCCCTGGCAGCAATATTTGACGGCTCTTGTAACTTTATCCCACTCGTGGTTGTTATAGCCTTGCATTACTCTTGAGCTTTTTCCTTCGTGATTTCAGTATCACTAGGTAATCCACCTATTGGCCTAGTGTTAACAATCTGGGCGAACCTTCCAAACTGAGTCTCTAGATTCTTTATTGTTGCCTCCTGGTTATTCATCTGTATATCAGTCTCTTCCAGGAAAGATTCAGTCGTGTCAATAAATTTATTAGTATGAACAATAAAATCACTAGTGCAAGCTATAAAAGTATGTAAAGTATATTCTAGTGAATTATTGTTCATATTCTGTTGCTGCTAAGGCGGCTGTCGGGACAAGTTTTGCTGATATCCTCCTAGTTGCTGGTTTGGATTTGTAGTCGTGTTAGGGTTACTCCAGGAGAAATTTGGGTGCTTTTTCCAGCTTGGATTGTATGTGTTGGTGTTGGGTCTGTTGTTCCTCTCATATGTTACCATAAAATTGGTAGATTCATTGTATTCGGAGGAATCATGGTTGCCCTCACACTCATCACAAAAGGGCTCTACAGCCTTAGCCTCATATGTTTTCCCAGCGGGTTTGGCCATGTTCATAACCAGCTGTCAGTTTATCTAGGCGACGGTGACAGATTCAGTGGCTTCTACTTCATTCACAATAGTTGGTCGCCTTATGCCGCCACGACGGGCTGTAGGGAACTTGTAGTCATTCTTTGCGATTCTATTCAGAATTTTTAGTGCCTCTTCGGGTGGTATATCCAGGATGATTCCATTGGATGAAGCGTCGAGCATCATTCGCGTTGGTTGATTTACTCCACTATAGAAAATCGACACTTGAATCCAGGTTGGGAAACCGTGAAGCGGGCAGTTGTTTAGCATCTGTTGGTATCTCTCCCAAGCTTCATACATTGGTTCATCATCTCTTTGGTGAAAGGTAGTGATTTTGTTTCTTAATCTATCGGTCACATTTGAAAGGCTAAAACGATCGAGGAAGTCCTTGCACAATTCCGTCCATGTGTTGAATGATCCTGCCAGTTGGTTGTTCAGCCACTGTTTTGCCCTATTCCTCAGTGAATAGGGAAGTAGTATCAGCTTAAGCACATCTTGATGAACGCCATGTATCTTAAAAGCTCTGCAAATGTCAAGAAATCCTCTCAAGTGTTGTCGAGCATCTTCTGTGGCAGTTCCTCCAAATTTCCCCAATGTGTTTATCATGTTGAACATCACTGGTTTCAACTTAAAGTGATCATCTTCAATTTCCGGCTTTGCGACAGTTGGATCAAATCCTCTAAAATCATGCTCCAAGTAATCCCTAGTGATTCGTATATTCTATTGTTGTCTGGGCTCAATTGGGGGCTGCTGCCTAGGTGGCAGATTTTGTTGCCCATCTATGTCGTTCCGAGCATTGTTGGAAGGGTTGTCATCTTGGCCGTTAACCATGGATGCCTCTGATTTTCCTTCTTCCTTAGCTTTTCTGAGGGCTTCTTTTGCTTCTATCTTTAGTTCTCTTGCTCTTCGTTTGATCTCGTCAATGAAAACGATTTCGGTGGATGGGTTGGCTCTAGTCATGCACTAGACAAGAAAACTGTAAAAAAAATCGAATAAAAAGGAAAAATAAAAACTGAAATTAAATGCAATAAAATTAAAGTGCAGAAAAATAAAGACGAATTTACTGTTTCCAATCCCCGGTAGTGGCGCCAAAAACTTGTAGAGCGATTAGGTGTTCTCTAAATATGAGCGCCAGTGCACACTCTTGTCAAGTTATAGTATAAAAGATATCGTCTCCCACGAGGATTGGACACCTAACATGAATATAAATTCATGCACAGAAAATATTAAATGCACAAGTAAATTCTAGTTCGTTTAAAAGAAAAGTAAATAAACACAAGTAATTAAGAAAATAGATCAAATTGATGGAATGAGTCAGGTTATGTTGCTCTGTAGTGTGAAACTGCGTAGAATAGGTTAAGTTGTATTGTGCTGCCAGACTTTGCTGCCTTGGCAGAAGATGGTAGATTGATGCTTCAATAACTTTCGCTGCCTCGGCAGTGGAATGAAGGAGTGGCTCGGCGGCAAACTCGGTGGACCTTCAAGGCTCGGTAGAATGCTTCGAGAATGATTCAGCTTATATCTAAGTCAAAATATTGTTGATGCCCGCTGTAGATAATACTCGTCGACGTGAATCTTGCAATGAACATCAACCTTTGGTTCATCCTCTTTTAGCTACCTAAAACCCTAACCTATATCTAGGCTGGATTTATCAACACCTAGTATTGATGAGATTGTGCTTACTTCTTTCGTGAGTTTAACTCTCTCGATGCCAAACAAATGGATTGCTCACAATCGATCGTTCGAACTCAATTGAGAACAATGAAGAACATGAAATAAGCAAACCTTGAATTTATTGCAACAACAAATTTAAACCTAAACAACCGTTCTCACAACTACTTTAAGACATAACCCAAACCCCATAGAATTTAGAACATAATGACGGCAAGAAAACACAAGAGAAACTAATATATGTCGACTATTCTAAGATGTGAGATGTCTAAAATACAAAATATGATGGGGTATATATAGGGCATGTCCTAGGTTAAGTCCTCCTTGAAGTAGATGTCATCCTCATGATAAAGTAGCTTTTGCATTAAATGCATCCTTTAATTCTGACTTCTTTGACTTGAATTTGGACTCCTCTTGTTGTTGCCTTGTGCTGCAAGCAAGCCTCGATCTTCTCCTTTGGCAGCTCTGCCCGCTGTTTCCGGTATCTGTAAATTGTGTGGATAGGCTCATTGGACTCAGGAAATTATGCTCTTCCAATTGCACTCCAATTCACCAATTCCTCAAATTGCTGCCCTGGGCGGCAGATATGGCGGCGGCAGCGGCTCGGTAGCATCTCTCTCTGTGTTGAACTACTTCAGTACAGTTCTTGGGCTTGCTGTCTCAGCATCAGCTCTTCTGATTTCTCCTCCTTACAACTTCTAGCATCTGAAACTAAAACTAAACTAAAACAATATATTTTCTTACCAAATCAAAGATATTCAATAAAAACAAGGCAAAGAAAAGAATACTGTAAATAATGCATGCATGCACCTAAATATGCCTAAAATGCACTTGAGAATAGCACTAATATGAGATGGAATGCATACAACATATAGGACTTATGAGCACTTTACACCCGCTTTTTGAGAGACTAATTAGCAATGCAACAGAACACATTGCGGATATAATGATGACAGGTGAATTGATTGAAGCGAAAATCAAAAGTGGAAAAATTGAGAGTGGAGACAGTTCTCGCAAGAATTATAAGAGAAAGGATTGTGAGGTAAATAATGCGAGTGTTTATGAGGCTGCGAAAAATGTTACCATTACACCACCTGGAGCTGCATCTGGTAATTCTCAGAATTCAAACAAGAAAGATTCTCGAAGTTCAAGAAATGACAGGATGAATTTCATGCCCATACCGGTGTCGTATGTTGAACTATACCCACGGTTACATGAAGCAGATCTGGTTAGGTCATACTATCTTACTCTTCTACATCCTTCTTACCCTCTGTGGTATAATCTAGATGCTCATTGCGAGTTCTATGTTGGAATTATGGAGCATACAATTGAAAGTTGCACATCATTTAAGAAGGTAGTTCAAAATCTGATTAAAATTGGGGTGTTGGAATTTGATGAACCCAATATAGTGGCAAACCCATTGCCAAACCACGAAGGAAGAAGAGTGAATGCCATAGAAAAAGATGATGAAGCTAAGTAGTCAGAGATTGTTGTATCCGAGATTAAATCTCCCCTGAGATGGGTGTTCGAACAAGTATACAATACCAGGATGATTCAAATAGGCATGAATGTTGAAAGAGAAGTGCATTCTGGTACATATTGTGAGTATCATCAAGAAGATGGCCATGAGATCCAACATTGTTCTGAGTTTAGATGGTTGATTCAGAAAATGATGGATAACAAAGAGATCGAGTTCTATAAAAACACAGAAGAGAGAAAGGAAGTAGAGGTATGCACTTCTGAATATTCTAGAGTCAGATAGTGAACAAGCCGTTGATCATTTATGCCAACACAAAGGCTGGAAGTTCATCTAATGATAGAAAGCTAATAGTGACTCCCAAAGTTGTGATCTCTCCTCCCGCGCCATTCACTTTCAAAGATACGCGCAAGGTCCCTTGGAACCTGTAACGTCCTCATCCTGGCTTGGAAGATAAACCAAAATCAGGATATTACTACGAACAAAACACGACATTCGAACTTTTCTTAACTCAATTTAATTAGAGATGAGGGGCAATTTAAAACCTTTTTGACCTTTAACATGCTTAGTCCTAGTTTTTAGAATTTCAAACATGATCAGACTTGCAGTAATAGTCATACAAACGGTATATTTACAAATCTGTTTTATTTCTTCAAATAATTCCCATCATCAACAACACAAGTGATATCATATAAGCACACAATATTTATACATTAAACATTTCTTCGATGCAAACTAGCACTTATTTCGAATTTCATGTCTAATTACTACAACTCAGTTCTTTATTCCAAGTTATAGTCAAGCCAGCCTTTTTGGTATATATGTATATACGTAATATTCTCTTAACACTCTATCATGTAAAATTCAAGGTAGAAAAATTCATAAACATTCATGTATGGACAAACTATACGTGATAACAAGCATATATCAAATATTTACTATCATTGGAAGCTTTCATCATACAAGTAAATTAGACAATCACATTACAAGATATTCTAAGTCCTTCATGAATTAACAAACTTTCAAGTCGATAACTTCTAGAATATATTTTATTCAAGGTACTTATTCATGTCCGTACTTTAGTCGATTAATTCATGCCAACAATTAACTGCCCATTAACAAGTAAATTAGTCACACCAAGCCATGTATTAATTCGATATATATACACTATCAACTAAAGACAAGTATCTAACCATTCAAGCCAACTTATTTAACCTAACTTAACAACAAGCAACAAATCGATTGCATCCAAGGCATGTAATATTAGTCTCATCAATTTTCAAATAGCTTATACATTAAACTTTTAAGATCTATTATTCAACTATACATAATCTCATTTTAACATATTTCTCTTATCAAAGAAGTAATTTAATATAGCATACCAAACATGATCTTACTTATCAAATAAACCATAAATATAAAATGTCAAGTAATTAAACTACAATTCATTGCTCAATTAACATTCTAGCATAACTTGTTAGTGAAGCAATTATTCAAACATCATACTAAAATTACTTAAACTTCAAACAACTATTTGAATTCATGATATCACCATTTAACTTACGTAGCTTTAGCTCAAAGCAACCAATTCAATTAGCAAAATAGCCGATAACAACTAACTTTAAAAGTTACAGCTTAGGATCAACTTATAATTTACAAGCCAAGATAAATAGGTCATATAAGCCTAATCAACACCCTAAGTGCCACCATCCTAGGAGTTTCTTTGCTAGAAAGAATCTAAGCTCCACTCGATTCTTGAACAAGGATTTGTAACCCAAACATAAATGAACAAATAGGCTTTATCAACATGCAATGCATGAGAGTGGATGCATTAGGCTTATATAGCCTAAGTGAGGTAGTAAACATTGACAGATAAAGCATTTTATACATGAACTACAATGGAACATACATCCAGCCATACAATCATATATATAACATTTGTTATTTAACTTAATTTAACTTATATGTTTTATGATGTACAATAGCTTATTCAAGCTTCAATACACAATGAGTTGATCTTAACAAAGGTCAACTTGGCACACTGAAGTCTTCATTAGACTTGGAAAATATTCCTTAGTTTTCAATTCTTTAATAAATCTTATTAGAGATTTCGGAGTTTATCAAGGCTTACGGAGCTTTTCAAAGTCTTCAACTCCGGGCTCACTAAGATCTTATCAATTTCCAGGCTCACTAAGATCTATCACAACAAATACTTGAGCATTACTCTTTTAAATTATTTGCTTAATATATATCAATTCATATCTTTTACAAGTTTGCCTTGGATCACTATTGGTGATGAATAATATTAATCCAAGCGATACTTAGCTCAGAGTACATAGCAAAGGCTAATATCGAAACATATCAATGAGGCGTCCCCTGAGCAATAGCTTGAACAAGAGTACCAAAGGTATTGTACTAGAAGATCATTTGATCTTAATAACAAGAGACCGTAGTCCAGCATAACAGGCATCAACCAATAGATCCCAAGGTCTTCCATTGACCAAGAAACTTAGATATCTTATCTTATAACTGGAAATTGGAGTGTATCTTATCGGCCAAGTAGTCTTACTTGTTGCTTTCTTTCAATAGCTTATTGTATAAGTTAATCTTTCTTACTTCTTAAGCCTTTAATATTCAAGGTACGTAACATTAGCTTTCAATCTTTTATAAGGATCTTACTATTATTTTGTTGTCAGTAAACAAGTTCAAGCTTTAACAAGTATTATATTAATCTCAATATTAAGGATATTCCATAAATAATTATTCAAGCATAGCAAAGCATTTAAAACATATGAAATGCAACATCATGCAAGTCTAAACATGAATGCCATGCTATATGTTCATCCTCAATTAGCTCTATTTGATCTTTTTTACACAATGTACATGTAATGCAATTCATTCACAACCAATCAATACATAATCTTAAAAAATTAAACATCGGGATAACTCTGCGTTATCTGAGACTCGTGTAACTACACTCACCTTTTATCCCAACATTATGGGATACCTGAATCCACAATACACCTTCTATTTCCCTTCCTTAGCCATCCATGGATAAAGTGTACCTCGAAACAATTAATCAAATGTTATCAACCTTGTTATACAAGCAAGTTATCCTACCAACCATGCATACACATCACTTACATATACATTCTTATATAATTTAGTCATTCAAGTAAACTTTAACTTCATAAAAACAGCCCTATTGTCATCAAATTCAAGACAATCCAACAAGCTTTTCTAACCTTATCAAAACTGTCAATAAAGATCCTTCCCACCAAAGCAATTTCATTCACATATGAATACATACTCGTATATTCAAAACAATCCATCATAAGATCATATATAGGCAGAACAACACATATAATACATATACACATTTTAACATTATCAAAACAGTCCCCCTACATTCATGTTTTCCATGATGTTTTTTTCTAATATCTTATATGGTTACTGCTATCGGGCAGACTTTACATCCCTCAATTAAAATTTCATAACTTGCATTACGTACATCGAAATTCTAGCAATATAATTTATAGCAATTTTCCAAAGTCACAGCTAGTTCCACAAGTTGTTGAGGAACATTCAACAGTTTTGGAAACACAACAACTACAAAGATATTTGAGAGAATGAAATGCGCTTGAGAAATATGGATTTGTTGTCACATTGCATGGTGATGTTCTCTTCATGGATCAAGATGAGTTTATGACTTATCAAGAAGTAGTGATGGGCCCAGACTCTGAGAAATGGCTAGAGGACATGAAATTTGAGATGGATTCCATGTCAGAAAACCAAGTTTGGATCTTGGTTAACCCACCTGAAGGGGTTATGCCCATAGGGTGTAAGTGGTTTTTCAAAAGGAAAACCGACATGGAGGGTGATGTACAAACATACAAAGGGCGATTATTCACTAAGATCTTTCTTCAAATCATGGTATAGACTATATGATGAAATCTTTTCACTTGTTGCTATGTTTAAATCCATCAGGATATTACTTGTGATAGCTTTATTTTTTATTATGGGATATACCAAATGAAAGATAAAACTGCTTTTGTTAAAGGAAAACAAGATGAGGGTGTGTACATGACACAACTTGAAGGTTTTGTCAATCCAAAAGATGCCAAAAAATATGCAAGCTACAAAGGTCCATTTATGGATGAAGTAAGCTTCTCGAATTTGGAATCTTCATTTTAACGATGCTATCAAAGAGTTTGGTTTTATAAAAAATGAAGATGAGCCATGTGTTTTCAAGAAAATTAGTCGGAGCACTTTCATATTCTTTGTAATGTATGTGGATGACACACTAATAATAGGAAATGACATACCTAACTTACAGTCTTTAAAGACTTGGTTAGAAAAATGTTTTTCTATGAAAGACTTGGGTGAAGCAACCTACATATTAGAGGCCAAGATCTATAGAGATAGATCAAGATGACTCCTAGGACTAACTCAAAATACATACATAGATAAAGTACTAAAACGATTCAGTATGGAAGAATCTAAAAGAGGATTCTTACCTATGAGACGTGGTATTTCACTCTCGAAGGAAATGTGTCCTTCAACGCTTCAAGAAAGAGAGCGCATGAGTAAGATTTCATATGATTTGGCCATTGGATCTATCATGTATGACATGCTATGTACACGTCCGGATATATCATATGCATTAATTATGACAAGTCAGTGCCAAGAAGATCCTGGTGAAGGTCATTGGGTTGTAGTCAAAAAGATCCTTAAGTACTTAAGAACATAGGATACATTCCTTATGTATGCAGGTGTAGAAGAATTAAGTATAAAAGATTATACTGACACAAGCTTCCAAACCGATAAGGATGATTCTCGATCGCAATCGGGTTTTGTGTTTTGCCTTCATGGAGACATTGTGAGCTGGAAAGGTTCAAGGCAAGATACAATAATTATTTCTACAATAGAAGCCGAGTACATTGTAGCATGTGATGCTACAAAAGAGGATGTTTGGATCAAGAAGTTCATATCTAAACTACAGGTTGTGCTGAGCATATTGAATGCTATGAATTTATGTTGTGATAACAACTTAGCCTTCGCGCAAGCAAAAGAACCCAGATCTCACAACTATCCAAACATGTACTTAGGTGTTACCATCTCATTCGAAAATTATAGATCAAGGAGAAGTGAAAATATCTACAGTACCAACAAATGACAAAATTGTCGATCCACTAACAAAGCCTCTTACGCAGCAAAAGCATGATCGTCACACTGAGTCACTTGGTACTAGATACATGAGTGATTGGTCTTAGTGCTAGTGGGATATTGATAGAATATGCCCAAAGACCAATCATAAGATGATTGTAAATGACAATTTTTTTTACCTTGTTTATTCATAAAGAGACATTACCATTATTATTTTCAGTTACAATTTTGTGTTCATAAATAAACTTAATTATAATAAAGTCCTTAAAATAATATGGTTATTCCAAAATGTCCTTAGTCGAGTATTATTGTGGGCATGGACAACAATAATTCATTAAGACTAATGTGTAGTTGATTGATGACAAAGTGTTGTCATTGATATGGAGATTTTAAAATCAATACATAAGTATGTGTTAGAGAATGACATACTGGACTGACCCGTTATGAGCATGTTTCTTGGATTTTTATGTGACAAACACAACATTGCTCATAGTGATAACTACATGTATGATCCTCAGACTTGAGATTATCATTATTTCAACATCGTGATTTACATATTTTTGATACGGTCAAACGTGTTTCGTAACTAACTACACTATAAAGACTGATATTGGATATTTCACAATCTATGTAGTAGAATATGGTTGATCAAGATAGGATTTGTCCCTCCTACATATTAGGATTAATATCGTAGGCCACTTGATTGAGTGAGACTAGAAATGCATGGTCATGCTCGAATAAGTTGATATGAGATATCATAGTTATTCGTTTATAATATTTTATTCAAGATATCAAGAAATATTAGTCATTCAAATAAACTTTAACTTCATAAAAACAACCCTATTGTCATCAAATTGAAGACAGTCCAACAAGCTTCTCTAACCTTATCAAAACTACCAACAAGGATCCTTCTCACAAAAGCAATTTCATTCACATATGAATACATACTCATATATTCAAAATAGCCCATCATAAGATCATGTATAGGCAAAACAACTCATATAATACATATACAAATTTTAAAATTATCAAAATAGTCCTCCAACATTCTTGTTTTCCATTATGTTTTTCTAATATCTTATATGGATGTTGCTGCTGGGCAGATTGTACATCCCTCAATTAAAATTTCATAACTTCCATTACGTACATCGAAATTCTAGCAATACAATTTATAGCAATTTTCCAAAGTCACGGCTAGTTCCACATGTTGTTGAGGAATATTCAACAGTTTTGGGAACACAACCATTGCGAAGATCTTTGAGAGAATGAAATGCGCTTAAGAAATATGGATTTGTTGTCACATTGCATGGCGATGTTCTCTTCATAGATCAAGATGAGCCTATGACTTATCAAGAAGTAGTGATGGGCCCACACTCTGAGATATGGCTAAAGGCCATGAAATTCGAGATGGATTCCATGTCAGAAAACCAAATTTGGACCTTGGTTGACCCACCTGAAGGGGTTATGCCCATAGGGTGCAAGTGGTTTTTCAAAAGGATAACCAACATAGAGGGTAATGTACAAACATACAAAGGGCGATTAGTTGCTAAGAGCTTTCTTCAAATTCATGGTATAGACTATGATGAAATCTTTTCATCTGTTGCTATGTTTAAATACATCGAGATCTTACTTGCGGTAGCTATATTTTTTGATTATAGGATATGGCAAATGGAAGATAAAACCGTTTTTCTTAATGGAAAACCATATGAGGGTGTGTACATGACACAACCTGAACGTTTTATCAATCCAAAAGATGCCAAGAAAATATGCAAGCTACAAAGGTCCATTTATGGATTGAAGTAAGCTTCTCGAATTTGGAATCTTCGTTTTCACGATGCAATCAAAGAGTTTGGTTTTATAAAAAATGAAGATGAGCCATGTGTTTTCAAGAAAATTAGTGGGAGCACTTTCATATTCTTGGTAATGTGTGTGGATGACATACTGATAATAGGAAATGACATACATAACTTACAGTTTCTGAAAACTTGGTTAGGAAAATGTTTTTCTATGAAAGACTTGGGTGAAGCAACCTACATATTATAGGCCAAGATCTATAGAGATAGATCAAGACGACTCCTAGGACTAACTCAAAATACATACATAGGTAAAGTACTGAAAAGATTCAGTATGGAAGAATCTAAAAGAGGATTCTTACCTTTGAGACATGGTATTTCACTCTCGAAGGAAATGTGTCCTTCAACGCCTCAAGAAAGAGAGCGCATGAGTAAGATTTCATATGCTTCGGTCGTTGGATCTATCATGTATGACATGATATGTACACATCTGAATATATCATATGCATTAATTATGACAAGTCAGTACCAAGTAGATCCCGATGAAGGTCATTGGGTTGTAGTAAAAAAGATCCTTAATTACTTAAGAACTTAGGATACATTCCTTATGTATGGAGGTGCGGATGAGCTAAGTATAAAAGGTTATACTGACACAAGCTTCCAAACCGATAAGGATGATTCTTGATCGCAATCGGGTTTTGTGTTTTGCCTTAATGGAGACATTGTGAGCTGGAAAGGTTCAAGGTAAGATACAATAATTATTTATGCAACAGAAGCCGAGTATATTGCAGCATGCGGTTCTACAAAAGAGGATGTTTAGATCAAGAAGTTCATATCTAAACTACAAGTTGTTCTGAGCATGTTAAATGCTATGAATCTACGTTGTGATAACAACTTAGCCGTCACGCAAGCAAAAGAACCCAGATCTCACCAACGATCTAAACACATACTTAGGTTTTACCATCTCATTCAAAAAATTATAGATTGAGGAGATGTGAAAATATGTAGATTACAAACAAATGATAAAATTGTCGATCCACTAACAAATCCTCTGACGCAGCAGAAGCGTGATCGTCACACTAAGCCTGTTGGTATTAGATACATGAATGATTGGTCTTAGTGCTAGTGCAATAATGTTAGAGTATGCCCAAAGACCAATCATAAGATGATTGTAAATGACAGATGTGTTTACCTTGTTTATTCATAATGAGACATTGCCATTATTATTTTCAGTTACAATTCTGTGTGCATAAATAAACTGAATTATAATAAAGTCCTTAAAATAATATGGTTATTCCAAAATGTCCTTAGTCGAGTATTATTGTGGGCATGGACAACAATAATTCATTAAGATTACAATGTATTTGATTGATGACAAAGTGTTTTCATTGACTTGGAGATGTCAAAATCAATACATAAGTATGTGTTATAGAACGACATACTGGACTGACCCGCTATGAGCATGTTTCTTGGATTATAATGTGACAAACACAACATTGCTCATAGTGATAACTACATGTATGATCCTCAGACTTGAGGTTATTATTATTTCAACATCGTGGGTTACATATTTTGATACTGTCAAACGTGTTTCGTAACTAACTACATTATAAAGACTGATATTGGATATTTCACAATCTATGTAGTGGAATATGGTTGATCAAGATAGAATTTGTCCCTCCTACATAATAGGAGTAATATTGTATGCCACTTGATTGAGTGAGACTAGAAATGTATGGTCATGCTCGAATAAGTTGATATGAGGTGTCATAGTTATTCGTTTATAATAGTTTACTCAAGATATCAAGAAATATTAGATGGACTATACAAGTGTGAATGTTCTATGACTTGTGTTCAATCTAGATATAAAGGACAAAAGGATGTAATACATAAATAGAGTTAATCACGCAAAGGTTATGTCGAATCTTGATTTCTTGTAACTTAGGTGACAATGACATATTGCTAGAAGTCACTCATTGTTTGTAATATTAGAAATATTCTTATATTTACTACTAACATTGCATGAACCTACAGGGTCACACCAACAGTTGAAATGAGGATATATTAAACGAATTATATATGTACAAATTTGTTATACACGAATTCAGTTAAATTAATATATATGATATATATAATTTAACTATTGGGTAAATATTAAAAGAAAAATAATTATTGTAATTATGAATTTTTAATATATAAATAATATAATTCAGTTTAAATCAATACATATATATATATATATATATTGAAATCCTAATTAAGTTGAATTAGGATTATATATATATATATATATATTAAAATACTAATTAAGTTTAATTGGGATTATATATATTTAATATATAAATATTGAAATCCTAGTTATGTTGAATTAAGATTATATATTTATTATGTATATATATTGAGATCCTAGTTAAGTTGAATTGAGATTATATATATTTAATATATATATATATATATATATATATATTGAAATTCTAATTAAGTTGAATTAGGATTATATATGTTTAATATATATATATATATATATATTGAAATCTCAATTAAGTTGAATTTGGATTATATATTTAATATATATATATATATATTGAAATCCTAATATGAGTTAAATTAGGATTTCAAAGGCTATATAAAGGCATGAGAGATCTAGGAGTCATTAATACTTTTTAGGGAAAACCCTCTAAATAGTTTAGAGAGTTTTTATATTCTTATTCCCTTCTAAATGATTTAGAGAATTTTTATATGTTCGTTTCAACTGGGTGAACTATGTAGAGGTCGGAGTGTTATCATTATGGCTTAGGAATCGACAACGTGGAAGCGTGATTGAATATCCATCTCCTCCAAATTCAAAATTTCAGATTTTAAACAGGTAATTCTTCACCCTTATTCACCCCGATTCGTTCCTCGTATAGGGATCTCTGGTGGTAATCAACGGATAGTATTCCCGATGTCCCATGGGGTGTACCGGCGTGACCCAACAAATGGTTTGCCGCCTGCTTGTTTGGAAACGTTGCAAGCATTAAAGGTTTATATTTATCACAAATTGAAAAAGAATAAGTACAATATGAGCACTAGGATACAAACATAATTCCAATAAACAAGGTACGACCCAATAAAAAGGATCATTTGTATAATCTAATCTAAAAAGACAATCATATTCCCAAATATAGATACGTGAATAGGATTATCGTAATTAAGAATTATCCCACCAAAAGTACATATAAGGGAAACAAGAGCATCCTTAAAATTCTTTCTAAGCAAATTTGGTTCAGAGTGAATCATGAATCAGCAACAACTCCCACTGATTGAGATAAAAGTGGGATTCCTAATATAGCAAGCAAAGTACATAGAGATGACGGGCATCTCCCCCAATTTTGCTTCAACTCCGCCTTAACAAGTCATCCGGTGTGAACTGTTTAACATCACAAAAGAGAGCAATGTTTCCCAAATACTAACCATTAGTCAAATGTTGAGTATGTTGGTGTTCATCCCTACAAAGGGCTAATGACCTTTTGAATACCATTATTTGCATTTCGTCGATACGAATAACACAAATACCAAACAACCCCATCCCTAGAATCTATAAGGCATAATTTCTTTATGTCGCCCATCACTATAAACATGCTTCCCTTTTTTCTCATAATGGGACAAACAAAATTGTACAAAAAGATTACAAAAGAAAAAGTAAAACACTCCTAAAGTTGACTTACTAAAATATATGCCTAGGGGAGTCCTATTTATAGTAAAAGGTGAGAATATCAAGCCCTGACGTTTCAAATTTAAATATGGAAAATTGTCAAGGTCCGCATAAATTCCCAGATCCTGAAATCTCGAGCAAGTAACCAAAATCTCACAACCTCCGAATTTCTAACCAATAAACGCACGGGTAGGCACACAAGCTTATCACCATCAATAAAAAAACTTTCTCCTCCATCTCAGCCTACCCTGAATTTTCTGAATCAACACAAAGAACCAATAGACATTAAGCATGGAAAGCTAATGTAACAAGGAATAAACAAATAAACATTGCACAATATCCCACTTTTCATAGTGATAAACACCTATCTTATCTCACCTAACTATCTGCAACCTTGATCACTTCAACCAATATCAAAGCTCTCCATATATACCAGAATCCAAAAGAATGCAAGAATAGCAAGTTTCTTATTTTTACCAGTTCAGCGGTATTATTATTAAACATAATATTATGGGGACGCTAATAGTAACACCAGATCTATCGAATAACATAAACCAAGTTCATGGGTGAGCAGAGCCAACAATAGAAAAACATCATAACAAAAGAGGAGACTAGTAATTTCAGATAATTTGGACCACGACAAGTTGCGAACGATTTGAACGCACACAGTTATACATCCCTACTATAATCATCCAAAACATTGCAGCATCCTCAAGCTAAGGCACAACACAGGGTCGCCATTAAGAGATACGCAATTCACACGAAAAATCACTCACGTACAATACCTCAAGAAACTAATAACAATAGCAGATACAAAAGGAGAGCAAAAGCGTCGTACATTATCATACAAAGTAAACAGAAAATCTAACCATTAAAATTAATACCGTACATGAATAATCTAGTGAAATCAAATGATCACAAATACTGATAGAAACAAGTTTTCCTATGTAAACAAAATAAACGAAAACTGTGATCATACAACCAAACAAGGGGAGAACTATTTATAGATTCTCTTGTGGAAAACATAGTCTAGGGAAGGTTGGGGTCAGCACTAAGTATAATGCCCTAGGTTTAGGGCCGTGAGATAACCGAGTTTGGTTAAACCGGTTCGGGTTAAATTTAAATTGAGAGAAAACATTTTTATTGAACTAAAAAGGGGTTTTAATGAAAAGGGAAAAGGGGAATTTTGGAACTTAAAAAAATGAGTTTTAAAATGTCATCATCTTCTCCAAGCTTTCTTTTTTTCACGTTACTTTTCTCAAAACCTCCAGTGTTACAATTCCATTGCTCCAACCTCCACCACAAACAAGTTTTTCAAGGTAAGCTCTCCCTTATTTTGATTTTTGGTTTTCTTAAGTTTGTTATTAGCTTAATTTTCCTTAAAACCCATTGTTTAAAGCTATTTCAAAAATGCCTTGAGTTTGAAAAAGAGTAAAATGAAGGGATTTCCATTTGGGTCTTTTGATGTCGTGTTTAAGGGTGTTTTTAATCTTGTTTTGGTGTCCTAAAAATGCTAAAATAGTGGCTAAAGGTAGAAAACCCAAAACTAGTAAAAATGAGGGGGTTTTGAAGTTGAAAATGTGGGTTTTTGGGTTGTTTTTCTGCGGAATCTTGGGTGGATGGTTTGTAGACTTTGGGCAAGTATTTTGGATTCTTAAAGAAGTGGTTTTGATGGTGAAATTGTTGGGTTTTGGCTGCTAGTTGATTTGGGTCGTTTTGAGGGTAGTTCCAAGTGTTTCAGGTAGGAATCGACTTGGTTTTGAAGATGATTGATGAGTTTCTGTGTTGCTGCAAGTTTGGGGGTTTGTCTTTGGTCTAATGCATCATTTTTGGATTGGCTAAAAATAGGGGAAACGAGTTTGGGTCCCTTAGACACGAGGCTAGATAGTTCGGAAGCTTGAATCGGTGTTTCAGCTATCGTTTGGGTCCTATCGATGAGTGGAAATGCTTTGAGAGTTTAGGTTGAGCTTGAAAGGCCAACCTAAGCTCGGGAGTAAGTATTTAAAGTTCACGTTTTAATTTTCCGGAAATTCTATATTCAAGTTTGTTATGCATTGTTGATATGAAATGAATGTGTGCATTTGGCTAATGAGCAAGATATTGTTATGATGGTTAATATGATGTGGAGTATTGGCAAATATGTGAGTCTTACCGGGTATAATTGGTCGACCATAGGATTAGAGTGCACTTGTAAAATTCGCGGGTGGCCCTAGTGATGTAAGATGCCATTAGGGAGGAGTACGATGAAGTAAGATGCCACCGGAAGCTTTATTGTTAGACCTCGATGATGTAAGATGTCATCGTGAGTCTTGTTGTTCTTAATAGATTCGGTGATGTAAGATGCCATCGAATCCAATCCGCGTATCCGAGTAATGTAACCATAATTGTCATTATACTCTTGTGTTGGAAAGGTGAATGTTATCGTGTTGATGTTGAGAATCATGCCTTGTAGTTTATATTGTTGCATTGCTTGAAGTAAGATGTCAAGCATATGTATGATTGTTGTTAATCATGTGATGGATATCACGTTGTGGTTTGGATTTCAATTTATTAATGGTTTTATTTAAAAATTGCATTGTTGATGTTGTGGTTTTGAGCACCACTCACTAAGATTTATGCTTACACGCTCCTTTTCCAAAAATGCAAATAGTTAGCATTCCGAGAAGCAAAGGAAGGCGAAGGAAAGGCTCTGGTGTTCGTAGCTTAAGCTCAAGTATGATTTTTAAGTTGTAATAATGATATAGCAATGGGTATACTTGTGGTTGTCTTTAGGGAGGTTATTGTAGACTCCCATGTGTTTGACCATCTTGCTATATGTTTTAAATGTTGGTACCATGTCATTTTTAGGCTTGCTTTGGCTGTTAGTTGAATGACATATGTTTTGGCTTGTTAGCATTTTTGAGCTAAAATGTTCTTATGAGCTTTTGTAGTTGAGATCCATATTTGCGTGTATGCATGTTTTATGCTTATCTTTAGGGTGATTTGCCTCTAGATTGTTTGATTAATACGTTACCATGTGGTTTGTGACCTTTCAGGGTAAGTTTGGGAATGTTTGGGGATGTCAAAATGCATTTTCGGGCCAATCTGTGCCTAGGTGTTTCAGAACGTATGGTGTTGTTTAGGAACGACCAAGTTATTAGGGCACTCATATTGGAATTGGGATGGTGTCGTTTTTGTACGTTTTGCCACTAGAGGCTCCCGTTTCAGAACCAAGGTGGGCGTTCCGAAACGCCCTAATATTGCTTTTTGAATGAGAGCCCACGTTTCGGAACGGGCAATCCTGTTTCGAAACGCAAGTAGTTAAAATGGTTAAAAGGCATCTTTGGAGGTTTCCAAATGTTACGTTTTAGTCCCTAATGATTGTATGCTTCCTAAACGAGTTTATATATGATGTTTGAGTTGTTTTGCCTCGTGTGCTTGAAACTTGACTAATTAACTATTTGGTAAGATTAATTTACCTTTTTGGCCCTTGCCTTGTGTGGTTTTTGTGAAATGGTCCTTCGTGATTGTTTGTCTCCATTTGGACATCCGATTAATGTCCGATTGAGACGTTGTTTCTTCTGTTGTGACCTTTAACACCATAGAACCGTTAAATTGAATTTGAACAAGATAAATTTTAATCTAGGGTTGTTAATCAGAGGGAAATTCTTAGATTTTTCTTTGGTTATCCCCGTGTAACTCTCCCGATTCAGTCTTGTGACTAGACCGGGATGAGGGGGTTACAATTGGTGGTATCAGAGCCTCATTTACGAGGTTTCATCGGGAAGGTAAGTCAGGTAACTTGATTCTGTGTATGTTTTACTAAGTTGCACGGTGTTTGTGAGCAAGACCTTGTGTTTCTGTTGATGTTTGGAAGTTGGTTAAGCATTCCCATTACTAGGTATTATTATGGAAAAGTGGTTTTGAATTAAGAGAGCTTAACACACGGATCCATGCCTTTGCTGACCCAATGTTTATCTCATGATTTGTGTTTGTTGTTTTAGATTGTTTATTTGTTATGGTGAGACCGAGAGGACGGCCTAGAGCGGGTGACCAGGCACCCTGTAATGCGGCTCTTCCTCCTCCTGCTCCCGATGTTAATAGGGTGAATGTCAGGGATAATGCACCTCAGGTTTGTGCCAATGTTGGAGGTGATGGTAATGGGCCTCAGGTTGGTCAGTGTCAGCCCGGTGTGGATATGGCTAAGTTATTTCAGACTTTATCCGGAGCTTTTTAGACAGATGTTGTCAGTCTTCATGCTGCAGCAACACCTCAAGGTGCGGGGACGAGTTTGTCCCTTGAGCGACTTCGTAGCCTAGGCAGAGTCGAGTTTCATTGTATGTCTCCCGAGGATTCAGAGGCATAGCTTAAGAGTACTTCAGGCATCTTGTGTCAGATGGAGTGCTCGGACACTCGTAAGTTGGGTTTTATTGTCTCGTTGCTTCAGGGAGATGCGTATGCTTGGTGGACCACAACTATCTCAGGTATGCCCGAGGCCGAGGTTACTTGGGATTTCTTCTATAGTGCATTCCACTAGAAGTATCTTGGTGTTCGTTATCAGGACGAGAAAAAGAGGGAGTTCATGGCTTTGGTGCAAGGCAGTATGTCCGTATCCGAGTATGAGGTATAGTTTGTGCGCTTAAGTCAGTATGCTTCAGAGTTGGTTCCCACTGAGAGGGAAAGGTGTGAACGGTTCCGTTATGGGTTGGTTACGGAGGTGAAGACCTACATGCTTGCTTCTGATTACACCGAGTTTGATGTCTTGGTCTCTAAGGCCAAGGACATTGAGCAAAGTCTAAGTTTGACTGCTCGATTGGGTGGATCTAGTTTAGGGAAAAGGTCCACCGAGTGGGAGCGAGACCGTAACAAGAGGCACAAGGATAAAAGGCACCAACCAGACTTTAGGCGCGGAGGTGGTAACATGGGACGAGGCTATCAAGGTCGAGGATTTTTTGCTCGCACACCCGAGTGTGCTAGATGTGAGAGGAATCATTCCAGAGAGTGTTGGGGTACTTTTCATGCTTGTTAGAACTGTGGATCTCTGGCGCATTTGAGGCGTGACTGTCCTAATCTGGCTAGAGATGGTCAGGCACCTGCTAGAGTTGTTAAGTATCAGAGGGGTCGTGGGCGTGTCCAAGGTAACTTTCCAGCCAAAAAAATGATAGTCAAAGGAATGTTGCTCATATTGTCGCGGTACAGTCCGAGGGAGGTGGATGGGCTAGATTTTATGCACAGCGTGAGGCTGGGAATGAAACAGACGTGATCACAGGTAATTTTGTGTTATAGTCCTTACATTTGCTTTCGTTGATTGATTTTGGCTCGGCACATTCGTATAATTTGGGTGAGCATGCAAGATCTTTAGGTTTACCTTTTAAGTTGTTAGACATAGGCATGAATGTTACGAGTTCCTTTGGTGAGACAGTTGTAGTTAGGAAAGTGTTCAGGAGATGTCCCTTGATGGTTTAGGGTCATGTGTTTCCTGTTGATATGATGGAACTACCGTTTTATGGTTTTGCTGTGATTCTGGATATGTATTGGCTTGTGGAGCATAGAGCTAGGATAGATTTTGAGACTAAAAGAGTTTCCTTGAGGCTTTCCGATGACTACGAGGTAGTGGTAGTAGGCGAGAACATTAAGTTCTTGTCCAATGTTGTTTCAGCTTTAGAGGCTTAGAGGATGATGGATTTGGGTTGTCAAACTTACCTAGCTTATGTGATGAATCTGAATATGAGTGAGGTCAGACCACAATATATCAGAACAGTTTGTGACTTTCTGAGTGTCTTCCCAGAAGAGTTGTCTGGTTTGCCTCCAGATAGGGATGTTGAGTTTGCTATTGAGACGTATTCAGATTCTGCTCCCATATCGATTGCTCTGTATAGAATGGCACCGAAAAAATTGAAAGAGTTGAAGACACAGCTTCAGGAGCTGTCATATAGAGGTTTCATTAGGCCTAGTATTTCTCTGTGGGGTGCTCCGGTCTTGTTTGTAAAGAAGAAGGATGGCAGTATGAAGATGTGCATAGATTATAGGCAGTTGAACAAGGTAACGGTAAAGAATCCCTTGCCGCAGATAGATGATTTGCTTGATCAGTTGAGAGGTGCCTCAGTGTTTTTGAAGATTGATTTGAGATCGGGTTACTATCAGTTGAAGGTAAAGGATGTGGACATACCGAAGACAGCTTTCCGTGCACGATATGGGAACTATGAGTTCTTGGTAATGCCCTTCGGTTTGACTAATGCTCCAGCTGCATTTATGGACATGATAAATCGAGTGTTTCACGAGTTTTTTGATAGGTTTTTAGTAGTGTTCATAGATGACATTCTAATGTACTCTAGAACCGAGGAAGAGCATGATGAGCATTTGCGATTAGTGCTTCAGGCTTTGCTTGAAAATTAGTTGTATGCTAAGTTGAGTACATGCGAGTTTTGGATTAAGGAAGTAGTCTTCCTAGGTCATGTGATCTTAGCCGATGGGGTTAGTATGGATCCCAAGAAGATAGAGGTAATACTGAGTTGGAAACAACCGAAGTCAGTGACCGAAATCCATAGTTTCCTAGGTTTAGCCGGATACTACCGAAGGTTTGTTGAGAGGTTTTCAAAAACTACAGCACCTTTGACTAAACTGTTACAGAAAAGTGTTTCGTATGAGTGGACAGATGCAAGGCAATAAGCGTTTGAGAAGTTGAAGAAATCATTGACAGAAGCTCTTATTTTGATCCAGCCTGAACTAGGGAAAGAGTTCGTAATCTACAGTGATGTGTCATATGTAGATTTAGGTTGTGTGCTTATGCAAGAGGGAAGAGTTGTAGCTCATGCTTCGAGACAATTGAAGGTTCACGAGAAGAACTACCCTACCCATGACATAGAGTTAGCGACTGTGGTCTTTGCTTTGAAGATTTGGAGACATCACCTTTATGGTGAGAAGTGCACAGTTTACACCGACCACAAGAGTTTGAAATACTTGATGACTCATAGAGAGTTGAACCTTAGACAACGTAGGTGGTTAGAGCTTCTTAAGGACTATGGCCTCACCGTAGAGTACCACCCGGGTAAAGCGAATGTAGTGGTTGATGCTTTGAGTAGGAAGGTGGTAGTTGAGTTGCGAATTATGTTTGCAAGATTGAGTGTGTCTCGAGATGGTGGTTTGATAGCCGAGCTACAAGTTAAACCATCGTTAGTTCAGTTGATTCGAGAGGAACAGTTGTAAGATAGAACTTTGGGACCTCACGTGCAAGATATAGCCGAGGGTAAACCCACAAATTTCTGCTTTAGTGAGAATCGGATATTATGTTTCAAGAATATAGTAGTTGTTCCAGAAGATGTCGAGTTGAGGCGTACTATCTTGAATGAAGCTCGTAACAGTCCTTTTGCTATGCATCCGGGTAGTACGAAGATGTATCGTGGGTTGAAAGACGAGTACTTCTAGGTTGGGTTAAAGAAAGATGTGGCTGAGTTTGTGAGTAAGTGTATGGTTTGTCAACGAGTTAAGGCCGAAGATCAGTTTCCTTCCGGTTTGTTGCAATCGTTGAAGATTTCAGAATGGAAGTGGGAACGGATCACCATGGATTTTGTGTTGGGTTTACCGTTGACTCCTTCGAGGAAGAATTCAGTATGGGTGATAGTTGACAGATTCACGAAGTGTGCTCATTTCATACCTGTTCATACTACTTACACCTTAGACAAGTTGGTCGAGTTGTATATCAGTGAGATTGTGAGGCTACACGGTGTACCGAAGTCGATTGTGTCTTGGGAACTTGGTTGCATCGTGCCTTGGGAACTTGGATGAACTTCAGTACTTCGTATCACCCATAGTCAGATGGTCAGTCAGAGAGAGTTATTCAGGTGTTAGAGGACATGTTGAGGTGTTGCATCATAGACTTTCAGGGTTTATTGGAGAAACATCTATCGTTAGTGGAGTTCGCGTACAATAACAATTATCAGGCTAGTATTCAAATGGCTCCGTATGAGGCTCTGTATGGTAGGAGATGTAGAACACATGTTTGTTGGGTCGAGGCCAGGCAGAAGCTTGTACCGATGCCAGACTTGCTTAAGGGCACTACCGAGAAGGTAAAACTGATTTGTGATCACTTCAATGCAGCTTCAGACAGATAGAAATCATGTGCAGATTTGAAGAGAAAAAAGATTGAGTATGTCATTGGTGACAAAGTGTTCTTGAAGGTTTCCCCGTGGAAAAAGGTAATGAGGTTTGGTAAAAAAAGGAAGTTAAGCCCGAGATTCATTGGTCCTTTACGAGGTAGTTGAGAGGATTGGTCCTGTTGCATATATGTTGAGATTCTCATCCGAGCTTGAGAAGATTCATGATGTGTTACATGTATCGATACTCCGAAAGTGTAGTTCAGATCCATCTCATGTTATGCTAGTGGAAGAGATTGAATTGAATCTGGATTTATCGTATAATGAATAACCAGTTGAGATTCTTGCTACCGATAGCAAGGTACTGCGTGGTAGGACCATTGAGTTAGTCAAGGTCTTGTGGAGACATCGGGGTGTGGAAGAAGACACTTGGGAGAGAAAAGCGTACATGTAAGAGTAGTTTCTGTACCTCTTTCCATTAGGTAAATTTCGAGGACGAAATTCCTTAAGTGGGAGAGAGTTGTAACGCCCTGGGGTTAGGGCCAGGAGATACCGTGTTTGGTTAAACCGGTTCAGGTTAAATTTAAATTGAGAGAAAACATTTTTATTGAACTAAAATGGGGTTTTAATGAAAAAAGGGAAAAAAAGGGAAATTTGGAACTTTAAAAAAGGGTTTTAAAATATCATCATCTTCTCCAAGATTTCTTTTTTTCGCGTTACTTTTCTCAAAACCTCCATTGTTACTATTTCATTGCTCTAACCTCCACCACTAACAAGTTTTCAAGGTAAGCTCTCCCTTATTTTGATTTTTGGTTTCCTTAAGTTTGTTATTAGCTTAATTTTCCTTAAAACCCATTGTTTAAAGCTATTTCAAATATGCCTTGAGTTTGAAAAAAGAGTAAAATGAAGGGATTTTTGTTTGGGTCTTTTGATGCTGTGTTTAAGGGTGTTTTTAATCTTGTTTTGGTGTCCTAAAATGCTAAAATAGTGGCTAAAGGTAGAATACCCGAAACTAGTAAAAAGAAGGGGGTTTTGGAGTTGAAAAATGTGGGTTTTTGGTTGTTTTTGTGTGGAATCTTGGGCTGATGGTTTGTAGACTTTGGGCAAGTATATTGGATGCTAAAAGAAGTGGTTTTGATGGTGAAATTGTTGGGTTTTAGCTGATATTTGATTTGGGTCGTTTTGATGGTAGTTCCAAGTGTTTGGGGTAGGAATCGACTTGGTTTTGATGATGATTGATGAGTTACTGTGTTGCTACAAGTTTGGGGGTTTGTTTTGGGTCTAATGCATCATTTTTGGATTGGCTAAAAACAGGGGAAATGAGTTTGGGTCCTTTGGACGCGAGGCCGGATAGTTCGAAGGCTTGAATCGGTGTTTCGGCTATCGTTTGGGTCCCATCGGTGAGTGGAAATGCTTTGAGAGTTTAGGTTGAGCTTGAAAGGCAACCTAAGCTCGGGAGTAAGTATTTAAAGTTCACGTTTTACTTTTCCGGAAATTCTATATTCAAGTTTGTTATGCATTGTTGATATGAAATGAATGTGTGCGTTTGGCTAATGAGCGAGATATTGTTATGATGGTTTATATGATGTTGAATATTGGAAAATATGTGAGTCTTACCGGGTATAATTGGTCGACCATAGGATTAGAGTGCACTTGTAAAATTCGCGCGTGACCCTAGTGATGTAAGATGCCATTAAGGAGGAGTACGATGAAGTAAGATGTAACTTGAAGCTTTATTGTTAGACCTCGGTGATGTAAGATTCCATCGTGAGTCTTGATGTTCTTAATAGATTCGGTGATGTAAGATGCAATAAAATCCAATCCGCGTATCCGAGTAATGTAACCATAATTGCCATTATACTCTTGTGTTGGAAAGTTTAATGTTATCGTGTTGATGTTGAGAATCATGCCTTGTAGTTTATGTTGTTGCATTGCTTGATGTAAGATGTCAAGCATATGTATGATTGTTGTTAATCATGTGATGGATATCATGTTGTGGTTTGGATTTCAATTCATAAATGGTTTTATTCAAAAATTGCATTGTTGTTGTTGTGGTTTTGAGCACCTCTCACTAAGTTTTATGCTTATGCGCTCCTTTCCAACAATGCAGATCGTTAGCATTCCGGGAATCAAAGGAAGCCGAAGGAAAGGCTCCGGTGTTCATAGCTTAAGCTCAAGTATGGTTTTTAAGTTGTAATAATGATATAGCAATGGGAATACTTGTGGTTGTCTTTAGGGAGTTTGTTGTAGACTCTCATGTGTTTGACCATCTTGCTACACATTTTAAATGTTGGTACCATGTCATTTTGAGGCTTGCTTTGGCTGTTAGTTGAATGCCATATGTTTTGGCTTGTTAGCATTTTTGAGCTAAAGTGTTCTTATGAGCTTTTGTGGTTGAGATCCATATTTGCGTGTATGCATGTTTTAAGCTTGTCTTAGGGTGTTTTGCGTCTAGATTGTTTGTTTAACATGTTGCCATGTGGTTTGTGGCCTTTTAGGGTAATTTGGGAACGTTTGGGGATGCCAAAATGTATTTTCGGGCCAATCTGTGCCCAGGTGTTTCAGAACGTCTGGTGTTGTTTCGGAACGGCCAAGCTTTTGGGGCACCCACATCGGAATAGGGGTGGTGCCGTTTCGATACGTTTTGCCACTGGAGGCTCCCGTTTTGGAACCAAGGTAGAACGTTCTGGTACGACCTAATGTTGCTTTTTGAATGAGAGCCCACATTTCGGAACGCAGGTAGTTAAAACAGTTAAAGGGCATCTTTGGAGGTTTCCAAATGTTACGTTTTAGTCCCTAATGCTCGTATTCTTCCTAAACGAGTTTATATGTGACGTTTGAGTTGTTTTGTCTCGTGTGCTTGAAACTTGACTAATTAACTATTTGGTAAGGTTAAGTTACCTTTTTGCCCCTTGCATTGTGTGGTTTTTGCAAAATGGTCATTCGTGATTGTTTGTCTCCAATTGGACATCCAATTAATGTTCGGTTGAGACGTTGTTTCTTCCCATGTGACCTTTAACACCATAGGACCGTTAAATTGCATTTAGACAAGATAATTTTTAATCTAGGGTTGTTAATTGGAGAGAAATTCTCAAATTTTTCTCCGGTTATCCCCGTGTAACTCTCCCGATTCGGTCTTGCGACTAGGCCGGGCCGAGGGGGTTACACTAAGTCCCACTGTTGAGCATAAAGCAGGTTATCTAAGGATGTGGGCATGAGATGGAAAGAGACAAACACATGTTCTCATTGTCGTTTAAAAGCCAGCAAACTCCCTAGTAGCTGATAGACAATTGGCGGCAATAAACAAACCATAGTATTAGAAAAATCTTAAGAGAAAGGTTTTTCAAGTACTCCGTATGTCAATGTTCATCTATACAAATGGTCACTCATAGCCTTCCGAATCCTATTGCCCGTCGATACAAATAACACAGACATTGAATAGCTTCTGATTGGATCATACCATTCAAACACAATAAACATGTTTGTCCTCTCTCCCTCCCCTCAAGATCGCACGACCAAAGTCATACACCAAGAAAACCACAAAAGAGAGAGTAAACCACTCACAAATCAACTTGGAAAACACAACCCTAAGGGAGTCCTACTTATAGAAAAGGATAAAAACTTAAAGGTTTGACTTTCCGAATTCCAATATGAACGGCTACTAGATAAGCATTCAATTCCCATATTTGCAAATTTTGAAAATAGCCTAAAATACGCAACTCCCAAACTTCCAATCAATAAATGTACGAATAGTCTCACACATCTACCAAAGCCAATCAAAACTCTCTAATTTTATCATGATCTCGTATTGTCTAAGTCACCATAAAGCTATCGCGCATCAAACATATTGCATGAATATCGTGAAGCGTAATTATAGCTAGAAAATAATGCAACAAATGAAATAACAAGGCTTATTAAAATAAATTATGCTAAATGGCCAATACAACCAAAGACTACAAATAATACGACAACAACCAAGTACAACGACAACCAGAAAACCCATACAAAAGAGGGCACAAACCCCACAAGAGCTTCGCAAGTCAAATAGTGGAATTGCTTTCATAAATCCATTCCCATGAGAAAGACAAAACTCCTTATTCAACATCAAATAGCTATAAAAATATGAAGCTAAACATCGGGAACTAGAAAGGAAACAACAACATTAACAGTTTCCGCCTATATAATTGATGCCATAACTAGAGAAATCAAAATCTCCCTTATCCAGATCCAAAGTAAATACAAAAATTATTATGCTCTTAGCACAAAGTTTTATCCTTTGATTACAACAATTCCACTTATTTTATATTTAGTAAGACCTATTGACTTCACATATCATCATGCTGTAAATAAGTGATCTTACCATAAGTTCATCACGATCTTGAAATCATACAATAGTGGAAACAGCAACCTTAGCCATTATCCCGAGTAGGGGGCATGAGCCCTCAATTCACAATATGCTACATGGTACGCACGACTCTTAAAAGAAGTGAAATCCCCTTTACCCTAAAGAAAATATGAGTATGCCACAAAAGATAGTTTGCCACTTCTATGTATTACAAACCTTTAATATTGGAAGTAAGTGCACACAATAAAATTCCTTGCGCGACTATTTGAGTAGATCAGCTACAAAGTTAATGGCGAGCATATTTAAAAGAAAGAGGCAAAGAAAATCCAGTCTCACCACACATGTCATTTACTTAAAAACGATGAACATTAAAAATACAATATTTTATTACCTAGAAGTAAAAGACCTCTAATAATAAATAAAAGCACAACCCGCTCTAAGGAGGCGGCGGCGTTCCATAAGGAACAAAGCAAAACAATCCCACAAGAAGCCAACTATTTGCACATAACAAGGGCAACGTGTGAACCAAAACAACACCTCTCCTAGGGGACAAGATAGATACACGTACGCACATATACCAAAAAAGACCCCCACAAAAATAGTAGCAACATTTTCAAATCAAGTAAGAAACACTAATCGTCACTAGCACACGATTCAGAAGGGAACAAAAACTCACAAATCTCTTATTAATTAGGGGGCAAGAACCCACCCTAAAAAATCAACATGCCACAAACAACACAAAACCAGGAACATACAAAAATTCTAGACATATACAAAGTCCACGATCTAGATCCCTACTTTAACCTTAACTATCAAGGTATCTTTGATATTAGCCCAAACTTTTGGCTTGGGCTATACTTGTGGAAACCGATTTCTTATTTTTCCGTTGTAAGGGACCGCGTTTTGATCCATGATTCTGGCAGTGTCATCTATAATCATGCCCATCTTGTTGATCGCAAGACTCACGATGAATATCGGCTGCCCAATGCTACTTGATAAAGTTGGCCTCTTAATGCGGCTAGCGGAGCACTTAAAGATGGCAAGCACTCCCTTCCCCCAACTCCGCCACACCCTGCCACAAAGTGATAATCGTAGTTTTTCGAATACTATTGCTTGGTGATATAAATAACCAAAACTGCAACCTTAGCACTCCATCAAGATCTATCAAACATGGTCCCTGAAAACTACTTCTCACCATAAACATATTTTCTTTTCCTCATTTCAAAGGGGCACAAAAAAAAACCACATGAGAAAGGAGCAGATCACTTCTAAGCTAGGTTATGAAGATGCATACTCAGAGGTGCCCTATTTGTAGTAGGTAACGAGCATACCAAGCGACATCATTTCATATACCTATAAGAAGAGACACCAATACCAACATTTAACCCCCATGCCCTAAAATCTTGCGTAAATAACTAAAATCACACGACTTTCAAAATTACAATTAAAAACTGCGCAGAGCGGCGCATCTGCTTGTCACTGCCAATCATATACTTTCTCTATCATCACAGCTCGACCTGAACTGTCTAAATCACCACAAACTAAACTAGTGAGGAATAAAGAAAAAGCCACACACAATTTCCACTTTCTTAAAGTAACAAGCATCTGTTGTATCCTACGCAACAACAAAAATGCTATCGCAAATAAAAGATGAGAAGTCTCTAACAAACCAAATCAGATCATAATAATAACAAAGTCGCGCACGCCAGATTATTCAAGTCCTTCTTATAATTCGAATTGCAACATGAAATTTAACTCCCATGAAGAGATAAAAGCACAAGACCATGAGACTTTTTCGGCTCTTTACCACAAAAGTCATATCAGATATATCGTCCGTCATAACAAAATAACATTAGAATACATTCCAACCCGGGTAAAAATAGCGGGCTATTTTCAAAACGGGGCAAACATTTACTACCCATTTATCTTGCAAGTTTGCAAACATCAGAAACATATATCTACCGTCATTTTAAAGAAAGAGAAATACAATACGAACATAAAAAATATAAGCATAATTTGAACTTCATAAATTATTCACCGAAGGAAAGAGATATGTTATTAACTATAAATAAACTAGTGTCTACAGTCACAAGGGGATACACACGAATATTTAGATATTCATCACAGAACCACAACTCCAAGGATGAGAATATACAAAATTGTTTTGTGGCCTACAATCCCGCTTCAGTTTCTAGGTTTGCAAAGATCACTTTATAACATTCCCTCACCTGGGGGGCACTTGTTGGTACCTACGAATACTAACCGCCACGTGACAGGACCAGACGACTCGCGATGAATGAACAAGACTATGAGTAGTATAAAACAAAAGACATCCGACGATAGACGAAGCAACGCATGTGATCGATACGAACCACAACGCGTGAGGTCACCCGCGAATCATGCGACGCCCTTCGCAACCTGCGGCGTATCAAGACTGCAAGCAACATCACATCCAACGATTGTGTGACTACGCACGTGATCGTTATAGATAACAGAACGAACCTGAGACGTGACGACACACATGATCCACACCAACACCGAGTCATGACAACTCACTAAAACATCTGTCCCCCTCGATTGACACGTGCCTCACTTCATCTAACCTCTTTATAAGGGGTCATGCACCCCCAAATAGAGGCCAGACTCCCCATAACACACACATAAGCTCCATGACCAAAACTTGAGATCTTCAAGCTCCATGAGAGCTCTCCATTCTGGGCACCACGACCACAAGAGAAAAAAGAGCCACACAAGAGCTTCGACCCAGAACAACAATCCCAGCCACCATCAAACCACCGTAACCGGTCCCTGACCATTTTGACTATCAACAATTTCTAAAAAACCCTAAACCCCTAAATACATAATTCCCCTAAACCATTATCCTATTACTTGTTTTTTCATCGCCAAATCAACAATCACTGCGTGCACCTCCCATTGCCAGACTGTTGTTGGGTCACGTCGGCACGCCCCGTGGCGCAACGGAAAAATTAATCTGACGTATTCCAGACAGGATCCATGTACAGGAACGAATCTGGGGTGAAAAGAAAACTGTAAAAAAAATCGAATAAAAAGATGCCACTCATTGTTTGTAAAATTAGAACAGTTCTAATTTTGCTGCTAACGTTGCATGAACCTACAAGGGTCACACCCTTCGAATGAAACGAACAAAATTTGGAAACCATACTCCCTATTTTAGGGAGGTTGCCGAAAATCCCCTATGGGATAGGGGAAATCAGCAACTCCCTTAAATGGGAATAATATTGGATAAATATTGTATTTATCAAATATTATTTAGAGTATGGAAAATATTTAGAGACTTAAATATTATAGAATAAGATTCTAGAAATTTAAATATATATTTGGAATTTATATAATGTATATTTAATTCCAAGTTTATGTATAATTAGATTCTGCATAATTGAAAATATATATTTAAATATATTTAAATCCAAGTAAAGATAGAATGAGATTCTATATAATAAAAATATATATATATTGGATTAAATATAACGTATATTTAAATCCATGTTTTATGTAGAATAAGATTCTACATAATTAAATATATATATTTCATTTAATATTATTAAATATAATGTATATTTAATATAAACCAATTTCAAGTAGAATTAGATTCTATGAATTTTGGTTGAACTTGGATTTAAGGTATTCAACTAGAATTAAGTCTCTGAATACTATTTAAAGGGACAAGGGCTAACAACCAAATCATCTCTCTTCCTCCTCTTGAAGATTTCGACAACACCCCTAGGGATTCCCAACTGGAATTCGACATATCCCAGAAAGCTCTCTGAGAAGCTGTTCGATATTTTTCTGGTGTTCTACTTGCCCCCTAGCAAATCCCTGAAGGTTCCCTTTCTCGATTGCAAGTCCCGGTTGAACTCCTGGTCGATTTCAGACTTCCTCAGGAATCCTTGGAGGAATTTTGACTTCTCCTTGGAAGGTGTTCAAACCTGTCGAAATTTATCCCTAAGTGTTAGGGAGGCAGAAACTTTGTTCGTTTTGTTCGGGTGGACTCCGTAGAGGTCATTGCGAACCTGTGACGATTCCGGTTTTACTTGACGTGGTTATTCCGACATACCGTCGGTTTTCCAGTTTCTAGAGTTTTAAAAGGTAACTCTTCATCTTTTCACCCCGGATTCGTTCTTGTACATGGATCCTGGCTGGATTACGTCGGATTATGTTTTCTGCTGCGCCACGGGGCGTGCCGACGTGACCCAACAGTGGTATTAGAGCCACTTCTATCATACGAATTTAGACTTAAATTCTTGGGTGGTGTTTATGTATGATATGCATGTTGTTTGATTCGATTTAGATATTTATCGTTTATCGTATCACACCTAATAAAGATTTATTTCAATTATCAATGAATGATTAAGAGTTAATCATAACTATGTTATGTTGCTTCAATGTTAAATGTTAACATGTTGAGACTAATAGTTAGTCTAGAGAACAAGTAGTTGTTCGTAGTTTCATAGATTTATGAAATCTCTGAAAGGGCTTCTAATTTGATAAAAGTTATCAAACTATCTTTCACGGTGAATCCATAAGAGTTATGGTTAGACGTTATGAAAAATGCATGTCTAGGATTGGCATCATCAAAGACTTGGTACTTAAGTGTGCCTAGTGTGCCACCTCTCTTTCATGTTGATCTACCCGGTGCATTTGTTCGTTAACGCAAATGGTTTATGAAACCTCGTGATCCTTCTTTGGCCCATTAACCGCAACATAGGGATAATCAGTTTAAAACTCCGTAAACACGTCGTTACTTTGTTCGCACGATATTTGAAATGCATGTTAGATTGCACGGTGTTTGTTTTGCATGGTTATAGCCCATAGCATGTAACGCGAGTTTCTGAAAATTGTAAATACTCATGGAGATAAGGCAAGGACCAAGGTAGCAGCGTGGTGGGCCTTCCCTGGTCGATCAGGCGTTTCAGAAGGAGATTCTATCTTCAGTGGAATGGTCCTCCCATTGGCTTGGGACGGGTCGCCTTAGGTTAAGAAGGGCTGTAATAATTGCATATTTATTTACCACTTATATTTACCTTGTATGTGATGCAATGGATGTTTTATAAGCATGATTAAACATAATTCTATTGATATGATCAATGTTAAAATGATGAGATAATTAAGTAAATCCCTCATTATAATTCAAAGTTTGTTTTAATCATCCAATATTTACCCTCGTTAAAGCTTCGATCGATATAATGCGAGCTTTGCCAAAGCAATGTCACATTTATCTATCTTAGTTAAACGCGAAGAATAAGCTAGTGATATTCGCCGGTTGAGATATTGGTATTGACTTAGCTGGGTTGTTCTAATAGGATTAGAAAACCTAGTGGTTAAAAGTTTTGGATAATCATAAGATGATTTAAAGAACAAGAGTTGTTCGCCAAAACATGAGGAATTACATGAGATGTAATTAGTAAGGAGTTACTTACCTAAATAACCATTTCCTAAAAGACTGGCCAAAGCTGATTTAGGAATGGTGAAATACGGATCCTCACTCACTAGAAAACTATCGAAACATTTTTCCGAAATTAAAACTAGAGGGTTTTTAATTTTGAAGAAAATAGTGGGAGTAAATTTATAGTAAAGACCTATCTATAAATTTTAAAATTTAGTAAAACTTATGTAGCATATTTTCTTTGTTGTATAATTAATGGCAAATAATATTCTATCTCTGCGATCTATCCTTGAGAAGGATAAGCTCAATGGCATAAACTTCCTTGACTGGTTCCGCAATTTGAGAATTGTTCTCAAACAGGAAAAGAAGGAATATGTCATTGAATAACATGTTCCTGATGAACCGGTTGCCACTGCTTCCAGAGCTGACAAAGACAAGTTTAAGAAACACATGGACGACATGCTGGATGTCGGTTGTCTTATGCTTGCCACTGCTTCCAGAGCTGACAAAGACAAGTTTAAGAAACACATGTACGACATGCTGGATGTCGATTGTCTTATGCTTGCCTCCATGACCCCTAGCATCAGAAGCAACATGAGGACATGGTAGCTTATGATATGATTAAAAATCTCAAGGAGATTTATGAAGAGCAAGCTCGTCAAGAGAGGTACGAGACCTCTAAAGCTCTGTTTCAATGCAAGATGAGTGAGGGATCTTCTGTAGGAGCTCACGTCATCAAAATGATGGGCTACATCCAAACGTTGGAGAAGCTCGGCTTTCCGCTGAAAGATGAATTAGCTACTGGTGTCATCCTGCAATCGTTGTCGGATAGTTTCAATCAGTTCGTCCTTAATTTCAATATGAATGTAATTAACAAGACGCTGCCACAATTGTTCGGCATGTTGAGAACTGCTGAATTCAACCTGAAGAAGGTAGGACCTAAACCTGTTTTGATGGTTCGCAAGGGCAAGAAGAAAGGTAAATCGGCAGCAAAGTCTAAAGGTGATGGTAAGACCAAAATCGATGGAAATGAGGCATTGAAACCTAAGAAGGGAATCAAGAAGGATGGAAAATGTTTCCATTGCGGCAAGACCGGACATTGGAAAAGAAACTGCCCCACACACCTACAAGATGTAACACCCCAATTTTGGACTTGGAAGTTTAGGGTCTGAACCGGACCGGTATGATTTTCGGTTCGAATATAAAAGGTGGTTTTAGGGAAAGCCTAGTTCAGGATGCATTAAAAATATGGAAAATATCTAAAAAACCTCTTTTAATATATATAAGAGAGTGGTGAATCCAATTTTACAAAATAAGGTTTGGAAGTGTGACATTTCGAAATAGTGACTAAAATGTAATTTTTGAAAAGTTCAGTGGTGACTGTTTTGTAAGGATTGAAACTTTGAATCTTTAAGGAGCTAATTTACCCAAGGAAGGGTTTCTCCAGATTTTTCTTAATTTTAATGATTTTATTAATGTTTAATTAATTAAAAGAAGAGAGGGAAACCATATTTTAGTTTTCATAACTAACTTTTGTTAAAACTTTCTCATCTCATTTTCTCTCAAAATTCCCTCAGCCAAACACATTTCCACAGCAGCTTTTCTTTTGATTTTCAAACTAAATGATGAGGTTTCAATCATCAATTGATTCCTAATCCTTTCTACATCAAATCCTCTTCATTTGCTTATTGAATTTTCAAGGATTTTGGCTCTAAACAAGGAGAAATCTACATTTAGAGGTAAGGATGTCCTTCTCCTCTAAATACTCAGTTCTTTACTGAAATTCCCAAGTTCTCAATCCTTAAATTAAGGTTTATAAAAGGTTTTGATGTTGTGATCTTGATTTTGGCTTAAAACTTAAGATTTGGATTAAATCTTGAAATTCGTGATGAATGTTTGGGCTCTGTTTTGAGATGTCTTTTAATGTATTTTGGATGTTTAATGTTGTGTAATTGAGGTTTAATCAATGCAATCCCGAATAGGTTGATTTTCCTAAGTTTTTACTTGTGAAAATGGTAGTTTTTGAGGTGATCTTGGTGTTCTATTATAGCTGGAGGTATAAGGATGAGTTTAGGATCTTTTTGGATGTTAATTGATGTTTAAGCATGTTTAGAAGTGATGGATCTTGGCTGGGTAATGTTGTGGAGGAGTTTGGATGTGATTTCGGTTGTGTTTGGTAGCCTAAATGTTAGATTTGATGAGAGCAGCGAGTTTAGGTGTAATGGCTGAAGATTTTAATGCATGATGATGCATTAATCCTCTGCTTTGATGTGTTTAAAATAGGGGAGACATCTTCGGATCCTTGTGGTGTTGGTCCGGAGGCTTGAACAGCGTTTCGGCAAGCTTGCGAAACGGAATTGGTGTGTGAAGTTTGGTTTTCAACTTTGAAACCAATGTTTGAAGGTTTTGGGAGCTTAGTTTAAGTCTAAGCAACTTAACTAAGCTCAAGAGTAAGTTTTCGGAGAAACTCTCTCTTTGATGAACCATGAGATGGTTGGATGCAATGTGTTTAATTAGCATGTTTAGATTCTGTTTTGAAAGCATGTTTTAGCATGATTAATTCTGGTTTTGAAAGCCATTTGTTGAAGGATGCTCAAGGTAAGAGATCCTTGGTTTGATATTGATAAATGTGGTTTTGATGCATAGTGAAGCATGATGGTTTAATGGCTTTGATTAATGCTTTAAAACAGTGGAATGTTGATGATAAATGATGTATATTGGCAAGTGATGTTTTGGTTTTAAAGTACTTGAATCGAATATAGTTAGCCGGCTATAGGATTGGGTGCACCGTGAATAAAGTCGCCTTGGATGTTGAGGGGTTGTAATGGTACCGTAAACTCCATCCAAGTACACTAACGAGATGTCTAAGATCACAATGGTGGTTAAAAGGCCATGTGTGGATCTTGTGTTGTGTGTCTCGTGTTCTCGTTAGTTATGTTATACAACTACCAATGAGTGATGTGGAGGGGTTGTGATTGTACCGTTAAACTCCATCACGGGTGTTGAGGGGTTGTGATTGTACTGGTAAACTCCACCTTGTGTGTTCGGTAGTGTGTATGAAGCGTATGGGACAATGCTGGTAATCCGCGTATCCAATTGTGTTTTGTGTTGAAAAATGGTTATGGTATCACTTGGAAGCCAATATGACATGTTGATGTTAATGAAGCATGAGATGCTTGTTGTTTATGCATTGTTGCATGAGAAATGATGTTTATGTACGAAAAGGCCTTATGAAAGGTGTTTTGTAAAATGCATTATTGTGTTGTTTCTTTAGAGCATGCCTCACTAAGCAATAGTGCTTACGCTCTCTTTCTTGAACCAATAATGCAGAGAATTGAAGTGCTTTAAGGGCAGCAAGGAGGCTAAGAATCCAAGGGAAAGCTAATCTCATGTATGGTGACCATTTTTCACAACAATGTTAGTTTTTGATATTTTGGCACTGGGAACCTAGATTGTGTTTTTGGGAGATGTTTTGGACTCCCTAGTTGTGGAATGATGCCTTAAATGTTTTGGAGATGTAAATGGCCATTTTGGTGTTTGTTTTGGTGGTTTGATGATTGGTTGGTTTTGAGTATTAGGATGCATGCCTATAGATTTGTGATTTATCCTAATTGATGCCATGAATGTGTTTTGATGATGCAAATGTCTACCTTGTATGTATGATGACTTGTTGGCATGATTAGGAGGTAAATAGAACTTGTTTGAGTGGATAAATGTGTGTTAAACCAGCAAATTCTGCACTTTCAGGGCAGTCCGTATCGTAACGGGCACTAACGTTTCGAAACGGGGGCCTGTAATGGCCTTCGTGTTTCGAAACGGGTAGAGGCCGTTTCGAAACGAGTTGGCCACTGCCAAGCCCTGTTTCGATACAGGTCTCGAAACGAACACACGTTTCGGAACGGTCAACCCCTGTTCCGAAACAGATGACCGTTGGGCACTGATTTGAATGGTTTAAGGTTTGCAAGCTTTACGTTTTAGTCCTTGATTTTTGTATATGCAATTGCTTGAGTTTGAGATGTCCGTTTGAGATGAAATTTGACAGGGAATCATGTAATATGACTAATTTTATAATGGTAACTTTAAAATCAGTTAAGTCCTCTTAATTTCTAGAATTTACATTTTGGTCCCTAATAGTTGTAATTTGTGCGTTTGAGTCCCTTAACGTTTTTCGATCACTGTGCTTTCCAAGTATGTGTTTCTCGAGAGTACGCTTAGGATTAATTTGCATCTAGATAAGTTTTAAAAAGAAAAAAAGGGTCGTTAATCAAGGTTGACTTTCGGGTTGACTTTGGTGGTATCAAAGCTGAGTTCTCGAGTAATTGGGAATGGTTATGTGGGTGATATATGCATGATTGCTTGGTATGCCTTTTAAATGGAAGTTTGATGCATGAATTGTAAAGTATGTTGCAATTATGATGCTATGCTGTGTTGAAGCATGTTAGAGGGACCCATTGCCATATCAAAACTAATGAAATGAATTGTTTTTGAAAAATGAGCTTGAGTGCTTGGATTACTTACCTTGTTGGGCCTAATTATGTTTATTGCATTTGTGTTAGTGCATTGTTTAGTGAATGGGACCTCGTAGAGAGACGAGGATTAATACGCGAGCTATGGCTCAGAACGAGAATGAGGAGAATGCCGATAATGTTGTGGATTTACCTCCTCCTCCTGGTGGTGGTGGTGCTGGAGGTGATGGAGCTGGTGTTGGTGCTGGTGCTGGGGTCGCTGGACCTGAAGCGGGGCAGGGGCAAGCTGCTCCTGACATGACGGTTTTGATACAAGCTATTGTTGGAGCCTTTCAGGCGGCGGTAGCTGGAGCTCATGGAGCTGGGCATCAGGGAGATGCTAATGCTAGACTACCTTTGGAACGTCTGCGCAGTCTGGGAGGGACTGAGTTCAGAGGTTTGTCTGCTGAAGGTTCCGAATCTTGGTTGGAAAGTACCAAGAGGATATTGGGACAAATGAACTGAAATGATGTGCAGAAGTTAGGATGTGTGGTATCGCTGTTGCATGATGATGCATATACCTGGTGGACGACCGTTATCTCTGGAATGGAGGAAGTTGATCTGACTTGGACGTTCTTTCTGAACGCGTTCAAGCGGAGGTATCTAGGTGTGCGATACCTGGATGAAAAGAAAAGAGAGTTCATGTCTCTGACGCAAGGAAGTATGACAGTAGCTGAGTACGAGATCCAGTTTGTCCGTCTCAGTCAGTATGCACCTGAGATTGTCCCTGATGAAAGGGAGAGGTGTGAACGTTTCCGGTATGGTTTGGTGTCGGACGTAAAGACCTATATGCTTGCATTTGAGTACACGTATTTTGATGTACTGGTTAGTAAGGAGAAGGATATTGAGGAGAACCTGGGTTTGTCTTCTAGGAGTGCTGGTTCTGGCTCGGGCAAGAGAGTTGCTGAGTATAGTTCCGGTGGTGGACGGAACAAGAGAGGACGAGATAAGAGGTATCAGTCTTCTGCTAGGCGTGGTAATGGAGGGCATGGTGCGCCTGTTCAGGGAGAAAGGGCGAGAGCTGATCGGAACACATGATGGGCGTATGGATCGCGTGGTCATTTGAGGCGTGATTGTCCTCGAGCAGCGAGGGAGGTTCAGGCTCCTGTTGCAGTAGCTGGTAATTCGTGCTGGAATTGTGGTTCGACAGACCACTTGAGGAGGGAGTGTCCTTTGTTGGCTGGTGGTGGTCAGGGACGTGCTCCTGGAGTTGTTGCACCACAGAGAGATCGTGGGCGCGGCCGTGGTAACTTCCAGCGTAGAGAGGATGGTGGAAGGAATGTGGCGTATGTGGTGGTTGTTCAACCTGAGGGTGGTGGCCAGGCTCGAGTGTATGCGCAGCGAGAGGGGAGAAATGACACGGATGTGATCGCAGGTACCTTCACTTTGCAATCCTTGTCATTACTTTCCTTGATTGATTCTGAATCTACACACTCATACATATTGCGTGAACATGCTCAATTGCTTGGTTTGCCTGTTGAGTCTTTGGATGTTGGTATGCGTGTAACTAGTTCCTTTGGTGAGACCGTTGTGACACGGAATTTGTATAGGAGGTGTCCCTTGGTTGTGCAAAACCATGTTTTTCATGTTGATCTTATGGAATTGCCTTTCTATGGTTTTGATGTAATCATGGGTATGGGTTGGCTTGTTGAACATCGAGCTGTGGTGGATTTTGAGAACAAGCGAGTTTTGTTGAAGCTTGCGGATGATTATGTGGTAGTGGTGGTTGGTGAGAATGTGAAGTTTCTTGCCAATGTGGTGTCTACATTAGAGGCGAGCCGGGTGCTGAGGCAAGGTTGTGAAGCCTACCTAGCCTTTGTGATGAATCCTAGCTCTAAAGAGTTGTGAGTGCAAGATATCAGGACTGTGCGAGAGTTTCCTGGTGTGTTTCCGGAGGAGTTGCCTGGGTTGCCTCCTAATCGTGAAGTGGAGTTTGGAATTGAGCTGTATGAGAATACAACTCCAGTTTCCATTACTCCTTATAGAATGGCACCTAAGGAGTTGAAAGAGCTGAAGACGCAACTTCAGGAGTTGCTTGATCGTGGTTTCATTCGGCCGAGTGTGTCACCTTGGGGTGCACCGGTTTTGTTTGTGAAGAAAAAGGATGGCATTATGAGAATGTGCATTGATTACCGTCAGCTGAACAAATTGACTATCAAGAATCGGTATCCATTACCGAGGATTGATGACCTTTTCGATCAATTTCGGGGAGCGGCTGTGTTCTCTAAAAATGACTTAAGGTCAGGGTATTACCAGTTGAAGGTGAAGGATGTGGATGTGCCAAATACAGCCTTCAGAACGAGGTATGGGCATTATGAGTTCCTTGTAATGTCGTTTGGCTTGACGAATGCTCCTGCAGCTTTCATGGACATGATGAATAGAGTGTTCCATGAATATTTGGACAAGTTTGTTGTGGTGTTCATTGATGATATCCATGTGTACTCTCGTACTAAGGAGGAGCATGAAGGGCATTTGAGGATTGTGTTGCAGGCTTTGTTGGAGAATCAGCTTTATGCTAAGCTAAGCAAGTGTGAGTTATGGCTCAGGGAAGTTGTGTTCCTTGGTCATGTGGTTTCTGCTGAAGGGATTCGTGTTGATCCTCAGAAGATTGAGGCAGTGATGAGTTGGAAGCCTCCTAAGTCTGTTCATGAAGTCCGTAGTTTCCTTGTTTGGCAGGATACTACCGGAGGTTCGTGGATGGATTTTCAAAGATTGTTGCACCTTTGACGAAGTTTTTGCAGAAGGATGTTAAGTTCGAATGGACGGAAGCGAAACAGCAGGCTTTTGAGAAGCTGAAGGCAGCTTTGACGCAAGCTCCTATCTTGGTTCAACCTAAATCAGGGAAAGAGTTTGTGGTGTATAGTGACGCGTCCTACGTTGGTTTGGGATGTGTGTTGATGCAAGAGGGTCAGGTGGTGGCTTATGCATCGCGCCAGTTGAAGGTGCATGAGCGCAATTATCCTACGCATGACATTGAGTTTGCTACGGTGGTTTTTGCTTTGAAAATTTGGAGACATTACATGTATGGTGAGAAGTGTACTGTGTACACGGATCACAAGAGTTTGAAGTATCTGATGTCTCAGAAAGAGTTGAATCTTAGCCAACGGCGTTGGATGGAGTTGCTTAAAGATTACGATCTGACGATCGAGTATCATCCGGGAAAAGCTAATGTTGTAGCGGATGCCTTGAGTAGGAAGGTGGCAGTGGAGTTGAGGGCTATGTTTGCTTGCTTGAGTATTTCGCGTGATGGCGGTCTTGTGGCTGAGTTGCAAGTGAAACCATCCTTAGCTCAGTTGATAAAGGATAAGCAACTGTTGGATGATTCTTGGTGCCACATGTTTAGGATATTGCTGAGGATAGGCCATCGGATTTCTACTTTAATGATGATGGAGTTTTATGTTTTGGGAGTTGGATAGTAGTGCCCTATGATGCTGAGTTGAGGCGTGCTATTCTGACTGAAGCTCATAGTAGTCCTTTTGCTATGCACCCTGGTAGTACTAAGATGTATCGTGATCTTCGTGATGAGTACTATTGGGTGGGTTTAAAGAAAGATGTTGCTGAGTATGTGAGCAAGTGTATGGTTTGTCAGCGAGTTAAAGCTGAGCATCAGTTTCCTTCTGGGTTGTTGCAACCGTTGAGGATTCCTGAGTGGAAGTGGGAAAGGATTACCATGGACTTTGTGTCTGGTTTACCTTTGTCGCCATCGAAGAAGAATTCGGTGTGGGTGATTGTGGATCGCCTGACGAAGTGTGCGTATTTCTTACCTATGCATACTACGTACACTTTGGACAAGTTGCAGAGCTGTATATTGCTGAGATTGTGCGGCTGCATGGTGTGCCAAAGTCGATTGTGTCGGATAGAGATCCGAGGTTTACATCACGTTTCTGGGAGTGTTTACATTAGGCTTTGGGTACACGGCTGAATTTTAGTACTTCTTATCATCCACAGTCGGATGGACAGTCTGAGCGTGTTATCCAAGTGTTGGAAGAAGTGTTGAGGTGTTGTGTGATTGAGTTTCAGGGTTCTTGGGAGAAGCATTTGTCGTTGGTGGAGTTTACTTATAACAATAGCTACCAGGCAAGTATTCAAATGGCACCTTATGAAGCATTGTACGGGAGGAAGTGTAGGACTCCTCTTTGTTGGGTTGAAACAAGTCAGAAGTTGGTTTCAATGCTAGCTTTGTTGAAAGGAACCACCGAGAAGGTGAAGCTCATTTGTGAGCGGTTGAAGGAAGCTTCTGATCGACAGAAGTCTTACGCGGATTTGAAGCGTAAGGAGATTGAGTATGTGGTAGGTGACCGTGTGTTTTTTAAAGTTTCGCCTTGGAAAAAGGTGATGAGGTTTGGTCGAAAGGGTAAGTTGAGCCCTAGGTACATTGGACCATACGACGTGATTGAACGTGTGGGTCCTGTTGCGTACAAGTTGAGGTTGCCGCAAGAGTTGGAAAAGATTCATGATGTGTTTCATGTCTCTATGCTTCGGGGTATAGATCGGATCCTTCGCATGTTATGCCTGTGGAAGAAGTGGAGTTGAATCCAAATTTGACCTATGATGAGGAACCGGTGGAAATTCTGGATTCAGACAGTAAGGTTCTTCGAGGCAAGACCATTGAGTTGGTAAAGGTGTTGTGGAAGCATCGTGGTGCTGAGGAAGCCACGTGGGAAAGAAAGGATGACATGGAGAAGCAGTTTCCATACCTTTTTCCTCCAAGTAAATTTCGAGGACGAAATTCCTTAAGGGGGGAGAGTTGTAACACCCCAATTTTGGGCTTAGAAGTTTAGGGTCTGAACCAGACCGGTCTAATTTTTTGTTCGAATATAAAAGGTGGTTTTAGGGAAAGCCTAGTTCGGGATGCATTAAAAATATGGAAAAATATCTAAAAATCCTCTTTTAATATATATAAGAGAGTGGTGAAATAAATTTTACAAAATAAGGTTTGGAAGTGTGACATTTCGAAATAGTGACTAAAATGTAATTTTTGAAAAGTTCAGTGGTGACTGTTCTGTAAGGATTGAAACTTTGAATCTTTAAGGAGCTAATTTACCCAAGGAAGGGTTTCTCCAGATTTTTCTTAATTTTAATGATTTTATTAATGTTTAATTAATTAAAAGAAGAGAGGGAAACCATATTTTAGTTTTCATAACTAACTTTTGTTAAAACTTTATCATCTCATTTTCTCTCAAAATTCCCTTCAGCCAAACACATTTCCACAGCAGCTTTTCTTTTGATTTTCACACTAAATGATGAGGTTTAAATCATCAATTGATTCCTAATCCTTTCTACATCAAATCCTCTTCATTTGCTTATTGAATTTTCAAGGATTTTGGCTCTAAACAAGGAGAAATCTACATTTAGAGGTAAGGATGTCCTTCTCCTCTAAATACTCAGTTCTTTACTGAAATTCCCAAGTTCTCAATCCTTAAATTAAGTTTTATAAAAGGTTTTGATGTTGTGATCTTGATTTTGGCTTAAAACTTAAGATTTGGATTAAATCTTGAAGAAATTCGTGATGAATGTTTGGGCTCTGTTTTGAGATGTCTTTTTAATGTATTTTGGATGTTTAATGTTGTGTAATTGAGGTTTAATCAATGCAATCCCGAATAGGTTGATTTTCCTAAGTTTTTACTTGTGAAAATGGTAGTTTTTGAGGTGATCTTGGTGTTCTGTTATAGCTGGAGGTATAAGGACGAGTTTAGGATCTTTTTGGATGTTAATTGATGTTTAAGGATGTTTAGAAGTGATGGATCTAGGCTGGGTAATGTTGTGGAGGAGTTTGGATGTGATTTTAGTTGTGTTTGGTAGTCGAAATGTTAGATTTGATGAGAGCAACGAGTTTAGGTGTAATGGCTGAAGATTTTAATGCATGATGATGCATTAATCCTCTTCTTTGATGTGTTTAAAACAGGGGAGACATCTTCGGATCCTTGGTTTGATATTGATAAATGTGGTTTTGATGCATAGTGATGCATGATGGTTTAATGGCTTTGATTAATGCTTTAAAATAGTGGAATGTTGATGATAAATGATGTATATTGGCAAGTGATGTTTTGGTTTTAAAGTACTTGAATCGGATATAGTTAGCCGGCTATAGGATTGGGTGCACCGTGAATAAAGTCGCCTTGGATGTTGAGGGGTTGTAATGGTACCGTAAACTCCATCCAAGTACACTAACGAGATGTCTAAGATCACAATGGTGGTTAAAAGGCCATGTGTGGATCTTGTGTTGTGTGTCTCGTTTTCTCGTTAGTGATGTTATACAACTACCAATGAGTTATGTGGAGGGGTTGTCATTGTACTGTTAAACTCCATCACGGGTGTTGAGAGGTTGTGATTGTACCGGTAAACTCCACCTTGTGTGTTCGGTAGTGTGTATGAAGCGTATGGGACAACGCTTGTAATCCGCGTATCCGATTGTGTTTTGTGTTGGAAAATGGTTATGGTATCACTTGGAAGCCAATATGACATGTTGATGTTAATGAAGCATGAGATGCTTGTTGTTTATGCATTGTTGCATGAGAAATGATGTTTATGTATGAAAAGGCCTTATGAAAGGTGTTTTATAAAATGCATTATTGTGTTGTTTCTTTAGAGCATGCCTCACTAAGCAATAGTGCTTACGCTCTCTTTCTTGAACCAATAATGCAGAGAATTGAAGTGCCTTAAGGGCAGCAAGGAGGCTTAGAATCCAAGGGAAAGCTAAACTCATGTATGGTGACCCTTTTTCACAACAATGTTAGTTTTTGATATTTTGGCAATGGGAACCTAGGTTGTGTTTTTGGGAGATGTTTTGGACTCCCTAGTTGTGGCATGATGCCTTAAATGTTTTGGAGATGTAAATGGCCATTTTGGTGTTTGTTTTGGTGGTTTGATGATTGGTTGGTTTTCAGTATTAGGATGCATGCCTATAGATTTGTGATTTATCCTAATTGATGCCATGAATGTGTTTTGATGATGCAAATGTCTACCTTGTATGTATGATGACTTGTTGGCATGATTAGGAGGTCAATAGAACTTGTTTGAGTGGATAAATGTGTGTTAAACCAGGAAATTTTGCACTTTCTGGGCAGTCCGTATCGGAACGTGCACTAACGTTTCGAAACGGGGGCCTGTAATGGCCTTCGTGTTTCGAAACGGGTAGAGGTCGTTTCGAAACGAGTTGGCCACTGCCAAGCCCTGTTTCGATACAGGTCTCGAAAAGAACCCGCGTTTCGGAACGGTCAACCCCCGTTCCGAAACAGATGACCGTTGGGCACTGATTTGAATGGTTTAAGGTTTGCAAGCTTTACGTTTTAGTCCTTGATTTTTGTATATGCAATTGCTTGAGTTTGAGATGTCCGTTTGAGATGAAATTTGACAGGGAAGCATGTAATATGACTAATTTTATAATGTTAACTTTATAATCAGTTAAGTCCTCTTAATTTCCAGAATTTACATTTTGGTCCCTAATAGTTGTAATTTGTGCATTTGAGTCCCTTAACTTTTTTCGATCGCTGTGCTTTCCAAGTATGTGTTTCTCGAGATTACGCTTAGGATTAATTTGCATCTAGATAAGTTTTAAAAAGAAAAAAAAGGTCATTAATCAAGGTTGACTTTCGGGTTGACTTTGGTTTTCCCCGTGTAATCTTCGTAGTTCGGGTCAACCGTCTAGGCCGAGCTAAGGGGGTTACACAAGAAGTCAAGAAAGCAAAAACGAGTGAGGCATCAACCTTGGAGGCTTCTAAAGAGAAGGCGTCGGAATAGACATGGACCTGCGAATGGAAATAAAGCAAGAGTTGCTACATCATCCATTAGGACATGTGTTTTTGCTTAAATAGATTTGTTTTAGTTTTTAAGATTGTTTTTTTGTGCCTAAGTTTTAGTTATCTTGTAAGGGCAAGATATTTTAATTTTGAGATTATTTAAATAAATGTTATTCTTTTAATCTCTTATGGCACAACGAATCAATGATCTTTAAACTAATCAAATCAATAATATTTATAAGATAAATAAAACAAATGACTAATCTCAAACTCATAAAAAGTATTAAGGTAATTTGATGAGATCAAATTCAAGAATATTTAAAGTTTGATGAACTTTCAAAGAATATGGGATTGTCCCATAATTAAATCCCACAAATGGAACGAAAAGTCTTTGAAAGAGAATCAAATATGTTAGACATGTTTTGATTCAGAACAAGTCATTTTTCTTTACACACTAGAAAAACAACTCTCATATTTAATCGTGTTTTTTTTTCGAAACGTCATATAAGATATGGACTAAGAATTGTTCTAGAATACCTTTGAAGTTTTAAGGTTACTTAGATGTTAAAATGTTTACAAAGTTCGAACCTTAAAAACTCTATTTGTTGTTTATCCTAACGAGAACAAAGCGTTTGTTTCTCAAACGAGAGTTTATCTTGAAAGAGATTATTTCTCACAAAGGGATATTATTTCTTCAACTTTAACGAAAACAAAATATTTGTTGCTCAAACGATAGTTTATCTCGAAAGAGAATACTTATCACTAAGGGATTTCATTTTTCAACGAGGACAAAATTTTTGTTGCTCAAATGAGAGTTTCTCTCGAAAGAGATTACCTCTCACAAAAGGAAAAAATGGAATTTGGAATGTGAAGAAATTTTAGACAACAAATTTAAGAACTAAAGATTGAGAATGTTCCACAAAAGATCAAGGAACATTGGAACAAAACACAACTATTGTGTTGATCCTTAAGAGAATACCATATACTTGAGAAATATGGATTTCTCACTATCCGTACATGGAAACATTCTTCTTTTCGGATCAAGATAAAGACTAGGTCTTATCAGAAAGCAATAGTGAGCCCAAAATTCGAGAAATGGCTAAGAGCCATGAGATATGAGATGGAATCATGTATAAAACCAAGTATAGATTTAACACCCCAATTTTGGGCTTGGAAGTTTAGGGTCTGAACTGGACCGGTCTGATTTTTTGTTCAAATATAAAAGGTGGTTTTAGGGAAAGCCTAGCTCGGGATGCTTTAAAAATATGGAAAAATGTCTAAAAATCCTCTTTTAATATATATAAGAGAGTGATGAAATCAATTTTAAAAAATAGGGTTTAGAAGTGCAACATTTCGAAATAGTGACTAAAATGTAATTTTTGAAAAGTTCAGTGCTGACTGTTTTGTAAGGATTGAAACTTTGAATCTTTAAGGAGCTAATTTACCAGAGGAAGGATTTCTCCAGATTTTTCTTAGTTTTTAATGATTCATTTAATGTTTAATGAATTAAAGGAAGAGAGGGAAACCATATTCTAGCTTTTCATAACTAACTTTCTTAAAAACATTCTCATCTCATTTTCTCTCAAAATTCCCTCAGCCAAACACATTTCTACAGCAACATTTCTACTGATTTTCACACTAAATGATGAGGTTTCAATCATCAATTGATTCCTAATCCTTTCTACATCAAAACCTCTTGATTTGCTTATTGAATTTTCAAGGATTTTGGCTCTAATCAAGGAGAAATCTACATTTAGAGGTAAGGATGTTCTTCTCCTCTAAATACTCAGTTCTTTACTGAAATTCCCAAGTTCTCAATCCTTAAATTAAGTTTTATAAAAGGTTTTAATGTTGTGATCTTGATTTTGGCTTAAAACTCAAGATTTGGAACAAATCTTGAAGAAATTCGTGGTGATTGTTTCGGCTCTGTTTTGAGATGGCTTTTTAATGTATTTTGGATGTTTAATGATGTGTAATTGAGGTTTAATCAATGCAATCCCGAATAGGTTGATTTTCCTAAGTTTTTGCTTGTGAAAATGGTGGTTTTTGGGGTTGATCTTGGTGTTCTGTTATAGCTAGAGGTGTAAAGACGAGTTTAGGTTCTTTTTGGATGTTAATTGATGTTTAGGAATGGTTAGAAGTGATGGATCTTGGCTGGGTTATGTTGAGGAAGAGTTTGGAGGTGATTTCGGTTTTGTTTGGTAGCCGAAATGTTAGTTTTGGTGAGAGCAGCGAGTTTAGGTGTAATGGCTGAAGATTTTAATGCATGATGATGCATTAATCCTCTGCTTTGATGTGTTTAAAACAGGGGAGACATCTTCAGATTCTTGTGGTGTTGATCCGGAGGCTTGATCGACGTTTCGGCAAGCTTGCGAAATGGAATTGCTGAGTGGAGTTGGATTTCCAGCTTTGTATCGAATGTTTGAAGGTTTGGGAGCTTAGTTTAAGTCTAATCAACTTAACTAAGCTCAAGAGTAAGTTTTCGGGAAAACTCTCTCTTGGTGAACCATGAGATGGTTGGATGCAATGTATTTAATTTGCATGTTTAAATTCTGTTTTGAAAGCATGTCTTAGCATGATTAATGCTGGTTTTGAAAGCCATGTGTTGAAGGATGCTCAAGGTAAGAGATCCTTGGTTTGTTAGGGATAAATGTGGTTTTGATGCATAGTGATGCATGATGGTTTAATGGCTTTGATTAATGCTTTAAAACAGTGGATTATTGATGATAAATGATGTATATTGGCAAGTGATGTGTGGTTTTAAAGTACTTGAATCGGATATAGTTAGCCGGCTATAGGATTGGGTGCACCGTGAATAAAGTCGCCTTGGATGTTGAGGGGTTGTAATTGTACCGTAAACTCCATCCAAGTACACTAATGAGATGTCTAAGATCACAATGGTGGTTAAAAGTCCATGTGTGGATCTTGTGTTGAGTGTCTCGTGTTCTCGTTAGTGATGTTATACAACTACCGATGAGTGATGTGGAGGGGTTGTGATTGTACCATTAAACTCCATCACGGGTGTTGAGGGGTTGTGATTGTACCGGTAAACTCCACCTTGTGTGTTCGATAGTGTGTATGAAGCGTATAGGACAACGCTTGTAATCCGCGTATCCGATTGTGTTTTATGTTGAAAATGGTTATGGTTTATCACTTGGAGGCCAATATGACATGTTGATATTATTGAAGCATGAGATGCTTGTTTAAGAATGCATGGTTGCATGAATAATGATGTTTATGTGTTAAAAGGCCTTATGAAAGGTGTTTTATAAAATGCATTATTGTGTTGTTTCTTTGGAGCATTCCTCACTAAGAAAATGTGCTTACGCTCTCTCTCTTGAATCAATAATGCATATAATTGAGTGTTTGAGGGCAGCAAGGAGGCTAAGAATCTAAGGGAAAGCTAAGCTCATGTATGGTGACTTTTTTCACAACATTGTTAGTTCTTGATATTTGGCAATGGGAACCTAGGTTGTGTTTTGGGAGATGTTTTGGACTCCCTAAATGTGGCATGATGCCTTTGATGTTTTGGACTTGTAAATGGCCATTTTGGTGTTGCTTTGATGCTTTGATGATTGTTTGGCTTTGGATAATAGGATGCATGCCTATAGACTTGTAGATTTTCCTACTTGATGCCATGAATGTGTTTTGATGATGCAAATATGTACCTTATATGTATGATGACTTGTTGGCATGATTAGGAGGTCATTAGATTGTATTTGAGTGGACAAATGTGTGTTAAACCAGAAAATTTTGCACTTTCTGGGCAATCCGTATCGGAACGGGCACTAGCATTTCGAAACGGGGGCCTGTAATGGCCTTCGTGTATCGAAACGGGTAGAGGCCATTTCGAAACGTTTTAGCCACTGCCAGGCCCTGATTCGATACAGGTCTCAAAACGAACCCGAGTTTCGGAACGGTCAACCCCGTTCCGAACAGTTGACCGTTGGGCACTGATTTGAATGGTTTTGTGGTTTGCAAGTTTTACGTTTTAGTCCCGAATATTGTTTTTGCAATTGAATGAGTTTGAGATGTCCGATTGAAGTGAAATTTTACAGGGAAGCATGTAATATGACTAATTTTGTATTGGTAACATAAAAATCGGTTATGTCCTCTTAATTTCCAGAATTTACATTTTGATCCCTAATAGTTGTAATTTGTGCAATTGAGCCCTTAATGTAATCCGATCGTTGTGCTTTTCAAGTATGTGTTTCTCAAGAGTACGCTTAGGATTAATATGCATCTAGACAAGATTAAAAAGAAAAAAAGGGTCGTTAATCAAGGTTGACTTTCGGGTTGACTTTGGTTTTCCCCGTGTAATCTTCATAGTTCGGGTCAACCGTCTAGGCTGGGCTAAGGGGGTTACATTTGGTGGTATCAGAGCTGAGTTCTCGAGTAAACGGGAATGGTTGTGTGGGTGATGTATGCATGATTGCATGATATGTCTTTTAAATGAAAGTATGATGTATGAATTGTAAGGTATGTTGCAATTGTGATGTTATGCTATGTTGAAGCATGTTAGAGGTACCCATTGCCATATTAAAACTAATGAAATGAATTGTTTTTGAAAAATGAGCTTGAGTGCTTGGATTACTTACCTTGTTGAGCCTAATTATGTTTATTGCATTTGTGTGTTAGTGCATTGTTTTAGTGAATGGGACCTCGTAGAGAGATGAGAGTTAATACGCGACCTATGGCTTAGAACGAGAATGAGGAGAATGTCGATAATGTTGTGGATTTACCTCCTCCTTATGGTGGTGGACCGCCCGGTGGTGGTGGTGCTGGAGGTGATGGAGCTGGTGTTGGTGCTGGTGCTGGGGTCGCTGGACCTGAAGTTGGGCAGGGGCAAGCTGCTCCTAACATGACAGTTTTGATACAGGCTATTGCTGGAGCATTTCAGGCAGCAGTAGCTGGAGCTCATGGAGCTGGGCATCAGGGTGATGCTAATGCTAGACTACCTTTGGAACGTCTGTGCAGTCTGGGAAGGACTAAGTTCTGGGGTTTGTCTGCTGAGGATTCTGAATCTTGGTTGGAAAAAACCAAGAGGAAATTGGGACAAATGAACTGCAATGATGTGCAGAAGTTAGGATGTGTGGTATCGCTGCTACATGATGATGCGTGTTATCCAAGTGATGGAGGATATGTTGAAGTGCTGCGTGATTGAGTTTCAAGGCTCTTGGGAGAAACATTTGCCTTTGGTGGAGTTTGCTTATAATAATAGCTACCAGGCAAGTATTCAAATGGCACCTTATGAAGCCTTGTACGGGAAGTGCAGAACTCCTCTTTGTTGGGCTGAAACAGGTCAGAAATTAGTTTCAATGCCAGCTTTGTTGGAAGGAACCACCGAGAAGGTGAAGCTCATTTGTGAGCGATTGTAGGCAGCTTCTGATCGACAGAAGTCTTACGCAGATTTGAAGCATAAGGAGATTGAGTATGCGGTGGGTGATCGTGTGTTTTTGAAAGTTTTGCCTTGGAAAAAGGTGATGAGGTTTGGCCGAAAAGGTAAGTTGAGCCCTAGGTACATTGGACCATACGAGGTGATTGAATGTGTGGGTCCTGTTACGTACAAGTTGAGTTTGCCGCAAGAGTTGGAAAAGATTCATGATGTGTTTCATGTCTCTATGCTTCGGAAGTATAGATCGGATCCTTCGCATGTTATGCCTGTGGAGGAAGTGGAGTTGAATCCAGATTTGACCTATGATGAGGAGCGAGTGGAAATTCTGGATTCAGACAGTAAAGTTCTTCGAGGCAAGACCATTGATTTGGTGAAGGTGATGTGGAAGCATCGTGGTATTGAAGAAGCCACGTGGGAAAGAAAGGATGACATGTTGAAGCAGTTTTCGTACCTTTTTCCTCCAGGTAAATTTCGAGGACGAAATTTCTTAAGGGGGGAGAGTTGTAACACCCCAATTTTGGGCTTGGAAGATTAGGGTCTGAACCGGACCGATCTGATTTTCGGTTCGAATATAAAGGGTGGTTTTAGGAAAAGCCTATCTCGGGATGCTTTAAAAATATGGAAAATGTCTAAAAATCCTCTTTTAATATATATAAGAGAGTGGTGAAATCAATTTTACAAAATAGGGTTTGGAAGTGCAACATTTCAAAATAGTGACTAAAATGTAATTTTTGAAAAGTTCAGTGGTGACTGTTTTGTAAGGATTGAAACTTTGAATCTTTAAGGAGCTAATTTACCCAAGGAAGGATTTCTCCAGATATTTCTTAGTTTTTAATGATTCATTTAATGTTTAATTAATTAAAGAAAGAGAGGGAAACCATATTTTAGCTTTTCATAACTAACTTTCTTAAAAACTTTTGTAACACCCCAATTTTGGGCTTGGAAGTTTAGGGTCTGAATCGGACCGGTCTGATTTTCGGTTCGAGTATAAAAGGAGGTTTTAAGGAAAGCCTAGTTCGGGATGCATTAAAAATATGGAAAAATATCCAAAAATCCTCTTTTAATATATACAAGAGAGTGATGAAATCAATTTTACAAAATAAGGTTTGGAATTGTGACATTTCGAAATGGTGACTAAAATGTAATTTTTGAAAAGTTCAGTGGTGACTGTTTTGTAAGGATTGAAACTTTGAATCTTTAAGGAGCTAATTTACCCAAGGAATGATTTCTCCAGATTTTTCTTAATTGTAATGATTTTATTAATGTTTAATTAATTAAAAGAAGAGAGGGAAACCATATTTTAGATTTTCATAACTAACTTTTGTTAAAACTTTCTCATCTCATTTCTCTCAAAATTCCCTCAGCCAAACACATTTCTACAGCAGCATTTCTTTTGATTTTCACACCAAATGATGAGGTTTCAATCATCAATTGATTCCTAATCCTTTCTACATGAAAAACCTCTTGATTTGCTTATTGAATTTTCAAGGATTTTGGCTCTAATCAAGGAGAAATCTACATTTAGAGGTAAGAATGTTCTTCTCCTCTAAATACTCAGTTCTTTACTGAAATTCCCAAGTTCTAAATCCTTAAATTAAGTTTTATAAATGGATTTAATGTTATGAACTTGATTTTGGCTTAAAACTCAAGATTTGGATTAAATCTTGAAGAATTTCGTGGTGATTGTTTGGGCTCTATTTTGAGGTGGCTTTTTAATGTATTTTGGATGTTTAATGATGTGTAAATGAGGTTTGATCAATGCAATCCCGAATAGGTTATGTTTCCTAAGTTTTTGCTTATGAAAATGGTGGTTTTTGGGGTGATTTTGGTGTTCTGTTAATGCTGGAGGTATAAGGACGAGTTTAGGTTTGTTTTAGATGTTAATTGATGTTTAGAAATGATTAGAAGTAATGGATCTTGGCTGGGTTATGTTTTGGAAGAGTTTGGAGGTTATTTCGGTTGTGTTTGGTAGCCGAAATGTTAGATTTTTGTAGAGCAGCGAGTTGGGTTGTGTTGCTGGTGTTTTTAATGCATGATGATGCATTAATCCTCTATTGTTATGTGTTTAAAACAGGGGATAATGATCCGAAAGCAATAGAGGCGGCGTTGGAGGGTTCGGATGCTTGGAAGGCTTGTTGGCTAGCTTAGTTTTGTGTATCGGTGAGTGAAGTTGGGTTTTCAGCTTTGAAACCAATGTTTGAAGGTTATGGGAGCTTAGTTTAAGTCTAAGCAACTTAACTAAGCTCAAGAGTAAGTTTTCGGGAAAATTCTCACTCTTGGATGAACCATGAGATGGTTGGATGCAATGTATTTAATTTGCATGTTTAAATTCTGTTTTGAAAGCATGTTTTAGCATGATTAATGCTGGTTTTGAAGTCATGTGTTGAAGGATGCTCAAGGTAAGAGATCTTTGGTTTTGTATGTTGGAAATGTGGAAATTGATGTATAGCGTTGCATGTTGTTTAATGGCTTTGTTAAATGCTTTAAAACAGTGAATTGATAATGTTAATTGATGTGTATTGGCAAGTGGTGTAAGTGGTTTTTGGTTACTTTAATTGGATATAGTTAGCCGGCTATAGGATTGGGTGCACCGTGAATAAAGTCGCCTTGGATGTCGAGGGGTTGTAATTGTACCGTAAACTCCTTCCAAGTACCCTAGCGATTGAGGAAATTGGTGTCACCACGATGGAGGATGGCTCTCGTGGGTGGACTTTGTTAAGTGTTACCACGATGGAGGATGGATCTCGTGGGTGGACTTTGTTAAGTGTCACCGCGATGGAGGATGGCTCTCATGGGTGGACTTTGTTAAGCGTCACAATGGTGGAGGGTTGCTCACGTGTGTGAGCTTGGTTAAGGTGATTACAATGGTTGAGGTAGCTCACATGTGTAAGCCTTGTGGTGTGTCCCGGCTCTCGCTAGTGAGTTATACAACTTCCAATGAGTGATGTTGAGGGGTTGTGATTGTACCGTTAAACTCCATCACGGGTGTTGAGGGGTTGTTATTGTACCGGTAAACTCCACCTTGTGTTGTTCGGTAGTGTCTATGAAGCGTGTGGGAAAACGCTTGTAATTCGCGTCTCCGATTGTGTCTTGAGTTGAAATGGTTTGTGAATTATCACTTGAAAGCCAATATATTGTACTTGATTGTAATGAAGCGAGAGATGCTTGAAATGATGCAAGGTTGCATGGGAAGTGTGTAATGGTTTATGAGTGCATGTATTACTTGTTAAGCTTGAACAAGTGTTTATCTTCTATTGTGAAATTTGTATATGTGCATGGAATTTCTTTAGTGCATTGAAGTCTTGTGAAGACTTGTCTAGAAAGGCGTGTAATGCAAATGTTGCTTTTGGTAGTTCATGTGTTTTGCATTTGTTGAATGCATGAGATAGTTAGAAAGAACAAATGGTTTTCGAAAGGTTTTTTTTTGAAATGATCATCAAGCATGAGGAAAGTATGTTGTGAAGTGGAAGTGTTTTCCAAGGAAATTGAGTTTAACCTTGCATGTGGTGTTCATGCATGGAAGGGTTTAAATAATGGTTTTTGCAAGAATGTGTTTTGGGGTAAGTTGTTTAGCTTTTCTAAGCTAAAGGTTGGATTTCATGTCGAGCAATGCATGGTTTAAAGCATGTTGTTTCAAAAGAGGTTTTCCAAACAATGTTTTGGTTTATTGAAGTGCATCTACTTTTAAAGAGGGTTTCATGATTCGTGCATTGATGGTGTTTTGGTTTTGAGCATTCCTCACTAAGCATTATGTGCTTACGCTCCTTTTTGTCCATCAATGCAGATTTTTGAAGTTGGGACAGCGAGAAGCAAGGGATTCAAGAAGAGCTCCACTTGAGAAGTATGTCTTGGTTTATAGCTATAGATAATAAAGGCAATGGGGGGAAAGTCTTTTATATTGATGTGTAATGAGATTGTGTATGTTGAACAAGTTCGGTTTATGGTTTGAACTATGTGGTTTAACGCTTTGCAACATTTGAATCTTCTTCTTCATAAGTTGTTATGCTATGCTTCTGTTTTAAAAGCATGATCAAGTGTTGGATGTGTGAGAGTGTTGGTGCACCTAAGGCTTGATTGTATCTAGTTGTTAATGCAATTTGGTAGCTATGATGCTTGTCATGTTGTTGATATGGTGAGGAATGGTTTAAAATATGTTTGTTGGTGTTTTGAGGGTTGGTTGGCTTTGGATGTTAGGGAGCATGCCTATAGACTTGTGGGTCTTCCTAATTGATGCCATGAATGTGTTTTGATGATGCGAATATGTACCTCATATGTATGATGACTTGTTGGCATGATTAGGAGGTCTTTTGAATGCGTTTGAGTGGACAAATGTGTGTTAAACCAGCAAATTCTGCACTTTCTGGGCAGTCCGTATCGGAACGGGCACTAGCGTTTCGAAACATGGGCTTGAAATGGCCTTCGTGTATCGAAACGGGTAGAGGCCGTTCCGAAACGTTTTGGCCACTGCCAGGCCCTGTTTCGATACAGATCTCGAAACGAACCCGTGTTTCGGAACGGTCAACCCCCGTTCCGAAACAGTCGACCGTTGGGCACTGATTTGAATGGTTTAAAGGTTTGCAAGCTTTACGTTTTAGTCCTGAAAATCGTTTTAGCAATTGCTTGAGTTTGGGATGTCCTTATAAGGTGAAATTTGACAGGGAAGCATGTAATATGATTAATTTCATATTGGTAACTTAAAAATCAGTTAAGTCCTCTTAATTTCCAGAAATTACAATTTGGTCCCTAACTTTTGTATGTTTTGCAATTGAGTCCTTCAATGCTTTCCGATCGCTGTGCTTTTCAAGTATGTTTTTCCCAAGGGTACGCTTAAGGTTAATGTGCATCTAGATAAGTTTAAAAAGAAAAAAAAGGTCGTTAATCAAGGTTGACTTTCGGGTTGACTTTGGTTTTCCCCGTGTAATCTTCGTAGTTCGGGTCAACCGTCTAGGCCGGGCTAAGGGGGTTACATTTGGTGGTATCAGAGCTAAGTTGCGAATATTTGGGGCAAGGGTAAGTTGTTATAATAAGTGTTTGATGTTTGATCTGATGAGTGGTTGAAAAATGTGTTTTTGAGCAAGTGGTTGATGTTTTTTTATCACGTATTTTGGTTATGAATCTTCTATGAGCTAATGTGAACTTGTATTAATGATATGCTGGTGTTGTGAGTTGATTTTCTGAGTGATGAAAATGTGTTGGGTATGATATGTTGATATTATGCTGTTGAGGGTGAATATTGTTTGATGAAAGAATGATTGAAGTTTGTTGATTGATATGCTTGGTGTTCGTGATATCAATGTTTTTATCGATTGTGATGCCGTATAAAAGGGGAGAATTTGGGATACCCATTGCCTTATTATTATAGCTATTATGTTATGTTGGAGTTGGAGTCTTGAATCCTTGCTTGAAGCTGGCCTGATCGTTTTGTTTGTTTTGTTATCATTGCTTTGTTGTTAATATCATGATGAGATCGATGAAAGAATGGCAGTTGGGTGAGGTGGTGGCTGCTTTAGAGCAGGTTGTTAAGGCGTGGAATTCACCTTTTGGTGGAGGTGTTTCGTTTCAATCTACAGTGCCTGAAGTTGAGGTAGTGAGGCTGGAAGAGGAAGCTGGTTCTGTGATGAAGGGTTCATCACCTGTGGTTCAAGAAGTGTCGGGAACATCTCAGGCCGTGGTGAAAGTGAGGCCTGTAGACGTGTCGACTGTGGCACACACGAGTTTGTCAAAACAACGTTTGTATGAGTTGGGAGCTGTGGAGTATCATGGTTCGACACCTGAGGCATTCGAGGCTTAGTTAGCCAGTGTAATTCTGATTTTGGATCAGGAAGGGTGTGACTATGCCTGTAAGCTGGGAAGTGTCGTCTCGTTGATGTTGGAAGATGCTTGTGCTTGGTGGACATCTGTGGCGATGGCAACGCATATCCACGATATAGACTGGGAGTTCTTCGTGTCTGCCTTTAATGAAAGATACCTTGGAGAGAAGTTCTCAAGGGTTAAGCAACGTGGGGGTGTGGTTTCAGATTATGAAGGTGAGAAAAGTTTAAGCAAAAGAGCTGTGGGTACTGACCTAAGGAGCGGTCAGCGTAAGAGGCTACGTGATAGAAGGATTTGCTTGAATCGAAGTCTGGGTGGTAGTGTAGGTGTGGGTCAAGTGCTACATGATCAAAGAGTGGTAGCTTGGTTGCCGATGTGTGACCGTTGTGGAAGGTGTCATGTTGGAGGTTGTTGGGGTGTGGGAGTTTGTTGGAACTGTGGTTCTAAGGAGCATGTGAAGCGAAATTGTCCTCAAGTGGTGAGATCAGCTTCAGTGGTTGCAAAAGGGTCTCAGAAGGGTCATGGGCACGGCCGAGACAAAGTTCAGAGGTGGCAGGAAAGGTAGAAAGGTGTGAGGAGCTTGGGGACTGAATCTTGTTGGAATTGTGGGTCTGTCGGACATTTGAGACGAAATTGTTTGAAGTTGGCTCGGGGTAGTCAGGGTTCTTTATCGCAGGGAGACGGTGTTGACCTTAAAGTGTTGGCTGATGCTGCGGCGGTGCGGCTGGAGAATGATGGTTTTGCGAGGAAGAGAGCTTGTCTGTTGAAGCTCCGGGGCAGTGAGGTGATTACAGGTAACTTTGTTAAGTAATCTTTGCCCTAGTTATCTTTGTTTGGTTTCGGTTGGGTTTCCCTTGCGTAGTGGCTTCGGTCTTGTAGCTAGTAAGTTTGGGGTAGTAGCCGGAGTTGTTTTGAAAACAACTTTAGTATGAAGAGAGCATTAGCGGAGTATTTTGTGGTTAGTGGATTGTTAGAATGGTAGAGTTAGACAAGATAGAAGTGAGGTAAGAGGTTGTTCTTAGGCGAATTCTGAGGATGTTATTGGTAAGTGTGAACCGACATACATGCACAGTTAAAAACCATTTGCTATATACTATATTATATATGTTGGTACATGCATACATGCGACATGACATTAGAGGTTTTGCATACATGTACACAGGCATTGGTAGGGCATATTAGTGACCATGAATACGAACGTTCACACTTGCTAATAGCTAGTTGGGCCCGTTAGTTTTGTGGTAGGATTAGGTTGGATGGTGGGTTTTAAGAGTTGTTTTGGTGCTTAAAGAGTTTAGCGGTGTGGTGGTGAGGAGATTACCGGTTGGAGTTAGAATTGGTCAGGTGGTTGTGAATAGCTGATAGATGTGGTAGTTTCTTTGTGTTAAGTGTTGTTATAGGTTAGTGGATGTGTCACCAGAGTGCTGAGGTGTCTTGGCATTGATGGTTGCAATAGGAGGGTTGTTTATGTAGGTGATGGTTTGTAGCAACCTTCGAGGAGTTGAGTAGAGGTTTCGTAATCTTAACTGTTTGTATAGAATGGGCGGTGTCTAGATAAGGCTCGTGTTTTGGTCGAAGCTTGAAGTGGAAAGACAATGTAAGTTCAAGGGCCATTGTTAGTTGGCCAGGTTCTTGTGAGAAGTGGTTTGCTAATCGGGTATAAGTAAATCTTTTCTAAGTCAGCTAGGGGTGCGTGGAACAGCTGGCAGAGTTAAGATTGAGTCTTGTGATGTGGATTTCGGATGTTGTGTGGGTAGTTTTGGTGAGTCGTTATGGCGGTGATGGTGGCGGACGTGAAGGAAGGTCATCAGTACACGGAGAAGTTTGAGTAAGCAGTTGATGCTTAAGAATTTTTGCTTGTTGTGGTAATCTTTGAAAGAAGCTGAGCAGTTTGGCAAGGGGTTTTTTTTGGAAGCGATGAAGGTTGTGAGTCACATGGTGGCTGAAACCGGATGGGTTGGTGTCACCTTGTGTGCGAGTTTTGGGAGTTATGAAATAAGGTGGAGTATGTTGTAAAAAAATTTGAAAGTTCTTCGGGTTGCTGAGGTTAAGCGCAGTTCGGAGTTGTGAAAGGTCAAGCTGAGGTTAACATCTGAGTGTCCTGGAAGTTGTGAACAGTATGTAGTGGTGTTGGGTTTGGTTATAGTGTAAGTTTGATTTGTGGAGGAGTTTGTTTTTGTGGTGTTTTGTGTGGAGAATGTTCGGTGGTGGTTAAGTCTCCTATGTTGATTTGTGTGTTGCTTTGAGAAGTTTGGTATTGTGCTCTTTTCGCCGGTTGAAATTTTGAGGATGAAATTTCCTAAGAGGGGGAGAGTTGTAATACCCCAATTTTGGGCTTGGAAGTTTAGGGTCTGAACCGGACCGGTCTGATTTTCGGTTCGAGTATAAAAGGAGGTTTTAAGGAAAGCCTAGTTCGAGATGCATTAAAAATATGGAAAAATATCCAAAAATCCTCTTTTAATATATACAAGAGAGTGGTGAAATCAATTTTACAAAATAAGGTTTGGAATTGTGACATTTCGAAATGGTGACTAAAATGTAATTTTTGAAAAGTTCAGTGGTGACTATTTTGTAAGGATTGAAACTTTGAATCTTTAAGGAGCTAATTTACCAGAGGAAGGATTTCTCCAGATTTTTCTTAGTTTTTAATGATTCATTTAATGTTTAATGAATTAAAGGAAGAGAGGGAAACCATATTCTAGCTTTTCATAACTAACTTTCTTAAAAACTTTCTCATCTCATTTTCTCTCAAAATTCCCTCAGCCAAACACATTTCTACAGCAGCATTTCTTTTGATTTTCACACCAAATGATGAGGTTTCAATCATCAATTGATTCCTAATCCTTTCTACATCAAAAACCTCTTGATTTGCTTATTGAATTTTCAAGGATTTTGGCTCTAATCAAGGAGAAATCCACATTTAGAGGTAAGAATGTTCTTCTCCTCTAAATACTCAGTTCTTTACTGAAATTCTCAAGTTCTCAATCCTTAAATTAAGTTTTATAAATGGATTTAATGTTATGAACTTGATTTTGGCTTAAAACTCAAGGTTTGGATTAAATCTTGAAGAATTTTGTGGTGATTGTTTGGGCTCTGTTTTGAGGTTGCTTTTTAATGTATTTTGGATGTTTAATGATGTGTAAATGAGGTTTGATCAATGCAATCCCGAATAGGTTATGTTTCCTAAGTTTTTGCTTATGAAAATGGTGGTTTTTGGGGTGATTTTGGTGTTCTGTTAATGTTGGAGGTATAAGGACGAGTTTAGGTTTGTTTTAGATGTTAATTGATGTTTAGAAATGATTAGAAGTGATGGATCTTGGCTGGGTTATGTTTTGGAAGAGTTTGGAGGTGATTTCGGTTGTGTTTGGTAGCCGAAATGTTAGATTTTTGTAGATCAGCGAGTTGGGTTGTGTTGCTGGTGTTTTTAATGCATGATGATGCATTAATCCTCTGTTGTTATGTGTTTAAAATAGGGGAGAATGATCCGAAAGCAATAGAGGTGGCGTTGGAGGGTTCGGATGCTTGGAAGGCTTGTCGGCTAGCTTAGTTTTGTGTATCGGTGAGTGAAGTTGGGTTTTCAGCTTTGAAACCAATGTTTGAAGGTTATGGGAGCTTATTTTAAGTCTAAGTAACTTAACTAAGCTCAAGAGTAAGTTTTCGGGAAAATTCTCACTCTTGGATGAACCATGAGATGGTTGGATGCAATGTATTTAATTTGCATGTTTAAATTCTGTTTTGAAAGCATGTTTTAGCATGATTAATGCTGGTATTGAAGTCATGTGTTGAAGGATGCTCAAGGTAAGAGATCTTTGGTTCTGTATGTTGGAAATGTGGAAATTGATGTATAGCGTTGCATGTTGTTTAATGGCTTTGTTAAATGCTTTAAAACAGTGAATTGATGATGTTAATTGATGTGTATTGGCAAGTGGTGTAAGTGGTTTTTGGTTACTTTAATCGGATATAGTTAGCCGGCTATAGGATTGGGTGCACCGTGAATAAAGTCGCCTTGGATGTCGAGGGGTTGTAATTGTACCGTAAACTCCATCCAAGTACCCTAGCGATTGAGGAAATTGGTGTCACCACGATGGAGGATGGCTCTCGTGGGTGGACTTTGTTAAGTGTCACCACGATGGAGGATGGCTCTCGTGGGTGGACTTTGTTAAGTGTCACCGCGATGGAGGATGGCTCTCGTGGGTGGACTTTGTTAAGCGTCACAACGGTGGAGGGTTGCTCCCGTGTGTGAGCTTGGTTAAGGTGATTACAATGGTTGAGGTAGCTTCCATGTGTAAGTCTTGTGGTGTGTCCCGGCTCTCGCTAGTGAGTTATACAACTTCCGATGAGTGATGTTGAGAGGTTGTGATTGTACCGTTAAACTCCATCACGGGTGTTGAGGGGTTGTGATTGTACCGGTAAACTCCACCTTGTGTTGTTCGGTACTGTGTATGAAGCGTGTGGGACAACGCTTGTAATCCGCGTATCCGATTGTGTCTTGAGTTGAAATGGTTTGTGAATTATCACTTGAAAGCCAATATATTGTTCTTGAATGTAATGAAGCGAGAGATGCTTGAAATGATGCAAGGTTGCATGGGAAGTGTGTAATGGTTTATGAGTGCATGTATTACTTGTTAACCTTGAACAAGTGTTTATCTTCTATTGTGAATGGTGCATATGTGCATGGAATTTCTTTAGTGCATTGAAGTCTTGTGAAGACTTGTCTAGAAAGGCATGTAATGAAAATTTTGCTTTTGGTAGTTCATGTGTTTTGCATTTGTTGAATGCATGAGATAGTTAGAAAGAACAAATGGTTTTCGAAAGGTTTTGTTTTGAAATTATCATCAAGCATGAGGAAAGTATGTTGTGAAGTGGAAGTGTTTTCCAAGGAAATTGAGTTTAACCTTGCATGTGGTGTTCATGCATGGAAGGGTTTAAATAATGGTTTTTGCAAGAATGTGTTTTGGGGTAAGTTGTTAAGCTTTTCTAAGCTAAAGGATGGATTTCATGTCGAGCAATGCATGGTTTAAAGCATGTTGTTTCAAAAGAGGTTTTCCAAACAATGCTTTGGTTTATTGAAGTGCATCTACTTTTAAAGAGGGTTTCATGATTCGCTGCATTGATGGTGTTTTGGTTTTGAGCATTCCTCACTAAGCATTATGTGCTTATGCTCCTTTTTGTCCATCAATGCAGATTTTTGAAGTTGGGACAGCGAGAAGCAAGGGATTCAAGAAGAGCTCCACTTGAGAAGTATGTCTTGGTTTATAGCTATGGATAATAAAGGCAATGGGGGGAAAGTCTTTTATATTGATGTGTAATGAGATTGTGTATGTTGAACAAGTTCGGTTAATGGTTTGAACTATGTGGTTTAACGCTTTGCAACATTTGAACCTTCTTCTTCATAATTTGTTATGCTATGCTTCTTGTTTTAAAAGCATGATCAAGTGTTGGTTGTGTGAGAGTGTTGGTGCACCTAAGGCTTGATTGTATCTAGTTGTTAATGCAATTTGGTAGCTATGATGCTTGGCATGTTGTTGATATGTTGAGAAATGGTTTAAAATATGTTTTTTGGTGTTTTGAGGGTTGGTTGGCTTTGGATGTTAGGGAACATGCCTATAGACTTGTGGATCTTCCTAATTGATGCCATGAATGTGTTTTGATGATGCGAATATGTACCTCATATGTATGATGACTTGTTGGCATGATTAGAAGGTCTTTTGAATGCGTTTGAGTGGACAAATGTGTGTTAAACCAGCAAATTCTGCACTTTCTGGGTAGTCCGTATCGGAACGGGCACTAGCGTTTCGAAACAGGGCTTGAAATGGCCTTCGTGTATCGAAACGGGTAGAGGTCGTTCCGAAACGTTTTGGCCACTGCCAGGCCCTGTTTCGATACAGGTCTCGAAACGAACCCACGTTTCGGAACGGTCAACCCCCGTTCCGAAACAGTCGACCGTTGGGCACTGATTTGAATGGTTTAAAGGTTTGCAAGCTTTACGTTTTAGTCCTGAAAATCGTTTTAGCAATTGCTTGAGTTTGGGATGTCTGTTTAAGGTGAAATTTGACAGGGAAGCATGTAATATTATTAATTTCATATTGGTAAATTAAAAATCAGTTAAGTCCTCTTAATTTCCAGAAATTACAATTTGGTCCCTAACTTTTGTATGTTGTGCAATTGAGTCCTTCAATGCTTTCCGATCGTTGTGCTTTTCAAGTATGTTTTTCCCAAGGGTACGCTTAAGGTTAATGTGCATCTAGATAAGTTTAAAAAGAAAAAAAGGATCATTAATCAAGGTTGACTTTCGGGTTGACTTTGGTTTTCCCCGTGTAATCTTCGTAGTTCGGGTCAACCGTCTAGACTGGGCTAAGGGGGTTACAACTTTCTCATCTCATTTTCTCTCAAAATTCCCTCAGCCAAACACATTTCTACAGCAACATTTCTACTGATTTTCACACTAAATGATGAGGTTTCAATCATCAATTGATTCATAATCCTTTCTACATCAAAACCTCTTGATTTGCTTATTGAATTTTCAAGGATTTTGGCTCTAATCAAGGAGAAATCTACATTTAGAGGTAAGGATGTTCTTCTCCTCTAAATACTCAGTTCTTTACTGAAATTCCCAAGTTCTCAATCCTTAAATTAAGTTTTATAAAAGGTTTTAATGTTGTGATCTTGATTTTGGCTTAAAACTCAAGATTTGGAACAAATCTTGAAGAAATTCGTGGTGATTGTTTGGGCTCTGTTTTGAGATGGTTTTTTAATGTATTTTGGATGTTTAATGGTGTGTAATTGAGGTTTAATCAATGCAATCCCGAATAGGTTGATTTTCCTAAGTTTTTGCTTGTGAAAATGGTGGTTTTTGGGGTGATCTTGGTGTTCTGCTATAGCTGGAGGTGTAAGGACGAGTTTAGGTTCTTTTTGGATGTTAATTGATGTTTAGGAATGGTTAGAAGTGATGGATCTTGGCTGGTTTATGTTGAGGAAGAGTTTGGAGGTGATTTCGGTTGTGTTTGGTGGCCGAAATGTTAGTTTTGGTGAGAGCAGCGAGTTTAGGTGTAATGGCTGAAGATTTTAATGCATGTTGATGCATTAATCATCTGCTTTGATGTGTTTAAAATAAGGGAGACATCTTCGGATTCTTGTGGTGTTGATCCGGAGGCTTGATCGACGTTTCGGCAAGCTTGCGAAACGGAATTGGTGAGTGGAGTTGGATTTCCAGCTTTGTATCGAATGTTTGAAGGTTTGGGAGCTTAGTTTAAGTCTAATCAACTTAACTAAGCTCAAGAGTAAGTTTTCGGGAAAACTCTCTCTTGATGAACCATGAGATGGTTGGATGCAATGTATTTAATTTGCATGTTTAAATTCTATTTTGAAAGCATGTTTTAGCATGATTAATGCTGGTTTTGAAAGCCATGTGTTGAAGGATGCTCAAGGTAAGAGATCTTTGGTTTGTTATGGATAAATGTGGTTTTGATGCATAGTGATGCATGATGGTTTAATGGCTTTGATTAATGCTTTAAAATAGTGGATTATTGATGATAAATGATGTATATTGGCAAGTGATGTGTGGTTTTAAAGTACTTGAATCGGATATAGTTAGCCGTCTATAGGATTGGGTGCACCGTGAATAAAGTCGCCTTGGATGTTGAGGGGTTGTAATTGTACCGTAAACTCCATCCAAGTACACTAACGAGATGTCTAAGATCACAATGGTGGTTAAAAGTCCATGTGTGGATCTTGTGTTGAGTGTCCCGTGTTCTCGTTAGTGATGTTATACAACTACCGATGGGTGATGTGGAGGGGTTGTGATTGTACCGTTAAACTCCATCACGGGTGTTGAGGGGTTGTGATTGTACCGGTAAACTCCACCTTGTGTGTTCGGTAGTGTATATGAAGCGTATGGGACAATGCTTGTAATCCGCATATCCGATTGTGTTTTATGTTGAAAATGGTTATGGTTTATCACTTGGAGGCCAATATGACATGTTGATATTATTGAAGCATGAGATGCTTGTTTAAGAATGTATGGTTGCATGAATAATGATGTTTATGTGTTAAAAGGCCTTATGAAAGGTGTTTTATAAAATGCATTATTGTGTTGTTTCTTTGGAGCATTCCTCACTAAGCAATTGTGCTTACGCTCTCTCTCTTGAATCAATAATGCAGATAATTGAGGTGTTTGAGGGCAGCAAGGAGGCTAAGAATCCAAGGGAAAGCTAAGCTCATGTATGGTGACTTTTTTCACAACATTATTAGTTCTTGATATTTGGCAATGGGAACCTAGGTTGTGTTTTGGGAGATGTTTTGGACTCCCTAAATGTGGCATGATGCCTTTGATGTTTTGGACTTGTAAATGGCCATTTTGGTGTTGCTTTGATGCTTTGATGATTGTTTGGCTTTGGATAATAGGATGCATGCCTATAGACTTGTAGATTTTCCTAATTGATGCCATGAATGTGTTTTGATGATACAAATATGTACCTTATATGTATGATGACTTGTTGGCATGATTAGGAGGTCATTAGTTTGTGTTTGAGTGGACAAATGTGTGTTAAACCAGCAAATTCTGCACTTTCTGGGCAATCCGTATCGGAACGGACACTAGCGTTTCGAAATGGGGGCTTGTAATGGCCTTCGTGTATCGAAACGAGTAGAGGCCGTTTCGAAACGTTTTAGCCACTGCCAGGCCCTGATTCGATACAGGTTTCGAAACGAACCCGCGTTTCGGAACGGTCAACCCCGTTCCGAAACAGTTGACCGTTGGGAACTGATTTGAATGGTTTTGTGGTTTGCAAGTTTTACGTTTTAGTCCCGAATATTGTTTTTGCAATTGAATGAGTTTGAGATGTCCGATTGAAGTGAAATTTGACAGGGAAGCATGTAATATGACTAATTTGGTATTGGTAACATAAAAATCGGTTAAGTCCTCTTAATTTCCGGAATTTACATTTTGGTCCCTAATAGTTGTAATTTGTGCAATTGAGCCCTTAATGTAATCCGATCGCTGTGCTTTTCAAGTATGTGTTTCTCAAGAGTACGCTTAGGATTAATATGCATCTAGACAAGATTAAAAAGAAAAAAAAGGTCGTTAATCAAGGTTGACTTTTGGGTTGACTTTGGTTTTCCCGTGTAATCTTCATAGTTCGGGTCAATCGTCTAGGCCGGGCTAAGAGGGTTACAATAGACTTTGGTTACCTAAAAGGGTAAAACCTAAGAGGTATGGATGAGTTTTTCAAAAGGGAAAAATCGACATGGATGATAAAACATACAAAGGATGATTCGTCGCTAAAAGTTTTCGACAAACTTCATAGTATAGACTATGATAAAGCATCTTCCTTGTAGCTATGTTTAATCCATCTTAATCTCACTTGCAATTAGTTACATACGATGATTATGGAATCAAATAAAGGAATGTCAAAACCACTTTCCTAAGGGAAAACTTGAAACAGATGTGTACATGACACATCCAGAAGGTTTTGTCACTCCAGTAAACACTTGGAAGGTATGTAAGCTACAAAGGTCTATCCGTAGACTAAGGCAAGCTTCTCGAAGTTGGGATATTCGTTTCAGAAGATACAATCAAAAGGTTTGGTTTATCTAGAAACAAAGGGGAGTCTTGTTTTAAAAAGAGCTAGTGGGAGCATTGTTACTTTCCTAAGTATTGTATGTAGATGACATACTCATCAAAAAGAACTAAAGATCGCAATCCGTTTTGCATTAATAAAAGATACTGCGATTTAGCAACATGAGACAATATCTAACTCTACAACATAGGCTGAATGTATTACAATCGACATAGCAATAAAGAAGGATGTTTGGATCTAAAGGGTTCACTTCTAAACTAAGGGTTGTTCCCAGCATATTAGATGCTACATAACTCTGTTATGATGGAACCTTTGTATAAGCAAATAAAACCCAGATCTCATCAATAAATCCAAACATATTCTAAAGTACTTACATCTTGGAGATGTGAAAGTATGCAACATACGCAGAAAGTTGATAACTTTGTCAACTCCCTGACAAAGCTTTTGACACAGCATTAGCATGTCAGTTACACTAAGTCATATCGTATTAGATACGAGAATGATTGGTCTTAGTGCCACTGGGAGATTGTTGGAGTATGCCCAAAGACCAATCATATGATGATTGAATAGACATACTATTTTACTAGATTTATCAAGTAATGACATTGCCGTTATTATCATTTGGTATGTTTCTGTGCATCAAACTAACCATTGGATAATAATGTCCATACACTAATACGATTATTGTTAAATAGGATCCTTAGTCGAATATTATTACGGGTATGGACAGTGATAATATATAAATACTAATATGTGGTTGATGACAAACATTGTAATTGACATAGAGATGTCAAAATCAACACATAAGTATTTGTTAGAGAACAACATACTGGATTGACCCGCTATGAGCATGTTTCTTGGGTAATTATGTGACAGTCACAACATTGCTCATGATAAACATATGTATAATCCTCAGAGTTGAGATCAACATGATTTCAACATAAAGATTTACGTATTTTGACACAGTCAAACGTGTGTCGTAACTGACTACATTATAAAGACTGATGACTGGATACGTGGTGACCTATGTAGTGAAATATGGTTGATCAAGAAAGGATTTGTCCCTCCTACATAATGGGAGAAATATCTTTGGCCACTTGATTGAGTGAGATTAGAAAATGCATGGCCATGCTCGAATATTATGATATGAGATATCATAGAGATTCGTTTATCATAATCTACTGAAGACATCAAGAAACACTAGATGGACAACGCAAGTGTGACTAACCCATGACTTGTGTTCATCTAAGATATAAAGGACAAAAGGATGAAATACATAAAGGAAGTTTATTCAGGAATTAGGAAAGTCAAACCATGACTTCATGCAACTTAGGTTGCAATGATGTATTGCTAGATGCAACTCATTGTTTGTAAAATTAGAATAGTTCTAATTTTGCTGCTAACGTTGCATGAACCTACAAGGGTCACACCCTTCGAATGAAACGAACAAAAATTGGAAACCATACTCCCTATTTTAGGGAGGTTGCCGAAAATCCCCTATGGGATAGGGGAAATCAACAACTCCCTTAAATGAGAATAATATTGGATAAATATTGTATTTATCAAATATAATTTAGAGTATGGAAAATATTTAGAGACTTAAATATTATAGAATAAGATTCTAGAAATTTAAATATATATTTGGAACTTATGTAATGCATATTTAATTCCAAGTTTATGTAGAATTAGATTCTACATAATTAAAAATATATATTTAAATATATTTAAATCCAAGTAAAGATAGAATGAGATTTTATATAATAAAAATATATATATTTGGATTAAATATAATGTATATTTAAATCCATGTTTTATGTAGAATAAGATTCTACATAATTAAATATATATATTTCATTTAATATTATTAAATATAATGTATATTTAATATAAACCAATTTCAAGTAGAATTAGATTCTATGAATTTTGGTTGAACTTGGATTTAAGGTATTCAACTAGAATTAAGTCTCTGAATACTATTTAAAGGGACAAGGGCTTGCAACCAAATCATCCCTCTTCCTACTCTTGAAGATTTCGACAACACCCCTAGGGATTCCCCACTGGAATTCGACATATCCCAGAAAGCTCTCTGAGAAGCTGTTCGATATTTTTCCGGTGTTCTACTTGCCCCTGGTAAATCCCTGAAGGTTCCCTTGCTCGATTACAAGTCCCGGTCTAACTCCTGGTCGATTTCAGACTCCCTCAGGAATCCCTGGAGGGATTTCGACTTCTCCTTGGAAGGTGTTCAAACCTGTCGAAATTTATCCCTAAGTGTTAGGGAGGCGGAAACTTTGTTCGTTTTGTTCGGGTGGACTCCGTAGAGGTCGTTGCGAACCTGTGATGATTTCGGTTTTACTTGACGTGGTTATTCCGACATACCGTCGGTTTTCCAGTTTCCAGAGTTTTAAAAGGTAACTCTTCATCTTTTCACCCCGGATTCGTTCCTGTACATGGATCCTGACTGGATTACGTCGGATTATTTTTTCCGCTACGCCACGGGGCGTGCCGACGTGACCTAACACTATTTCAATGACAACGCTTGTCATCAACTACATATTAGTCTTTATATATTATCACTGTCCATACTCGTAATAATATTCGACTAAGGATCCTATTTAAAAATAATCGTATTATTGTATGGACATTATTATCCAATGGTTAGTTTGATGCACAGAAACATACCAAATGATAATAACGGCAATGCCATTACTTGATAAATCTAGTAAAATAGTATGTCTATCCAATCATCATATGATTGGTCTTTGGGCATACTCCAACAACGGCCACTATCGATTATACCACTCTTCCGCCATCTCAAATCATCAAACGATGTGTTAATCAACGAATGATAAAAGCGAAAGGGTTGTTACGAACTACGATTGCAACAAGCAGATGAACCATGAGATAGGTCTTATGATGAGAAGAAGAGACTATTATTACGTCAACGTGATGGCATTCGATGAAAAAAGAAGAAAGGATTTTGGCATTATGGATTTAGAGTTTTTTTACGATTTTAGAGGGTTTTAGAAAACAAAAGATTCTAGTGTTTTTTAATTAAAAGAAATCAAGAATAAATCACATGTTAAGAAATGACTGGTTGGCAAATTTTGCAATGAATGTTAACAGTTCAACCTAAAATTAATATTAAAATAAATATTAAATATTTGTTTTTTATTGTCTTTTTAGTTCTTCACAACTTTGTCCCGACAAATACACTTATTTTGACAAAAAAATTAAAACTTCAATAAAAAATGTAATGTAAATATTTATTTTATAATTAACTTTTTTTATATATATAAAAGCGATATACATATATCCTTTCTCATCCTCCTTTTAATTATTATTTTAAAGGAAGAAGAAAGGAATTATTGAGGTAAAACTTATTTTTTAATTTCAACATAGGTCTTTTATCATTGCACGAGAATAATTATGATCATATTAACTTCTATCCTCAAGCTGTCAAGCATGTGTGGATGATGTAGCAAGTGCAAACCTTTAAATTTGAAAATGAAATTATAAAATCCTATCTAAGGACACTATTGTAATTTGATACAAAACAGTTCTTGTAAAGTCTAAACTTCGTTACTTGACTAAGAAATGTAACAGTAAAGATTTAATGGCTCCACATTCTCTCTCCTCAATCTCAATCTTACCCTCCTCCCCAAAGCCCATTTCGTCTTCCCTCTCCTTCTCTTCTTATCAGCCGCAAATACGCCACAGTAGACCGGTCGTTCCCTTGGCTGTCTCTCATCGCCGCCGGCCTCGCCGTAAACATCACCGGAAAAGAAGCGATATGACCTTTACCATCCCGCTTTCATCCAGAGGAGACGAGGAGTTTTTATATTCTAGAAATAGTAAGTTTCTTTTGTCCCCCTTGAGAGACTGAGAATGAACATAATAGTTTTAGTTTAATATATATATTTTTTAAACTAAGGTTCTGGAAATGGAGACTCGTTGGCGACGGAGATGGAGCAAGAGACCAGTACCTTGACGAGTTTGATCGCTAGTTCGAGGAAGAACAAGTATACCGCCAACGTCGGACGATTTAAAATTTTCGGCGTTGATTTGTCTCCAGATAATCTGGCGGTTGCTATGGTTTATTTTGTTCAAGGCGTTTTAGGAATTTCGAGGCTTGCCGTTAGCTTTTACTTGAAGGATGATTTGCATCTTGATCCTGCAGAAGTATGCTCTTTTTCGCCTTAATCTTCAAGCGGTTTAATTTTTTGATTGCTTAAAGTTAAATTTGGCTTTACTTAATTTAATTGGTTAACAAATGCGTAGTTTTAATTATGGCCTTTTTAGCTGATAGCTGATTAAATTGGTTGATAGCTGATTGCATTAGTTGATTTGACTAGTAGATTGTATTAGGGGATTGTATAAAAGTGTTTGGTAAAATTAACTTATAGCGAATAGCTGTTTGACTATTTAAACAAACAAAATGACATATAAAGATATGATTATAATCGATGCTTGTTTGAATAATTTATTAATTATTAATATTTTGTATCTATTCCCGTTTAAAAAAATATTTTGTATCTATTTATATCAATTAAATTATGAAAAATGATTTTTTAATATAACAATACTAAACATATTTGAAAATTTATATATTAATTTATTATTTATGTAATTGTTTTTAATACATGTGTGAGAATAAAAATAGAAAACAAAAAGTATTACATTAAATACGTGAGTGTGAAAAATTAAAATAAAAAATGTTAAATTTAGGTTATTTGGAGATATTTGATAATTGTTAAGGGTAAAAGGGTCTTTATAACTATTATGTCAAACTACTAATTTCAAAAAGCTCATATTAGCAGTTTTTCAAAATTAGAGGTTTCATCTCAATCTGCTAAATTAGCGGATTTGACCGTCAAACTTTTAATATTAGCTCAAACTTCTAATTTTGGCTCAAACCACTATTTACCAAACATAACCTATTTATATGAAATGATGGTAGTTGAATCAGTTGTTCTTTTTAGTGCTTTCTTCATTATAGTCAAGTACGGTTATCTTTTCCTTAAATTTAAGTTTGATTTGTAGCAAATTTTGAGTATGTTTACTTTATAGCACCGTTCAAAGTTGTAAATGTTTTTTATTGTTACTTTTGTTACTTGAAATCTGTTGTGCTTATCACTTGCCAAAATTTATTAAAGGTAGGAACTAGGAAGGCAAATGGTAGAATGTAGAATTTGAATAATTAAGAATGAACAAATAAATAACTAAATGCAACAGTAGTTTTAATTATATTGTTCTATAAAAGAAATCCATAAAAGAATTGCATCTGTGGTTTTATTTTTTTGGAATTTAGTTATAAAAACATAAATATTGTGGATTCAAGCATATGATTATCCGACTCTAGCACAATGTAAGCGAAAAAGGTTTTTTTTTGGTTAGGTTTTGAGTAGTTTAAGTAGAGCAATTTAATGAGTTTGCATTGCATTTACTGCATGCATCTTTATCTTATAATCTTCTTAAAGAATTGACAAGTTCTATGTGGTTGACTAGACAGCTGTGATATCTGGTTTTTCTTCGCTTCCATGGCTTGTTAAGCCACTTTATGGGTTTATTAGGTGTGAATCTGTGAACTACCTCTTTTAGTTTCTGATCATATTTGGAACTATTGAATTATTTATTTTGTTTCTGGATTTGCTGCAACACTATGGTTTTTCAGTGATTTAGTCCCACTATTTGGTTATCGAAGGAGGTCATACTTGGTTCTATCTGGACTTCTTGGTGCTCTTTCATGGAGTTTTATGGCCACCTTTGTTGACAGCAAGTATGGTGCTGCGTTCTGCATTCTTCTTGGATCCCTTTCTGTTGCTTTCTCAGACGTTGTAAGTTTCTTCTGCTTTGTAGAATTCTTTTTGTTATTCGCTTAAAGATGACTATTTCTGTATGGGAAGTTTAGGGTTTCTATGATTTCTTATATCTGCACTTTTCTTGCAATGTATCTTTTCCCATGATAATTTTGTTATCTAATCTAAGTTTGTTACATAGGAAGTCAATGTATTCGATGCAGCCAACAATTATAAATGTTACATGATCCTCTGTCCATATTTATTAACTTAATCAAGGATCAGTTTCATGTTAAATGAAAATTAAATAGTAGGTTAATATATTTAGTCTTAAAGAGCAGAGAGCCTTAGACATCCCCTCTGAATGCTCGGGCCCATATGTGAAGCATAAAAGATCCTTATAATCTTGTGCGAACACATTCGTTAAACCGGGCACAAGGAAAAAGATTTTGAATTACTTGTGAGTTTTATTGTTAGTGTGTTCCTCTAACAGATGCTACTTCTCTCTCTCTCTCTTTCTATTTGCACCCTGCACATTATTGAATGGGCAATTGCATGCATACGCTACTCTTAAGCATTTTAAATGTTAGTCCTAATAGTTTCTTGTTCAGGTGTCATCCTATTCATGTTCTAGTCGTATTTCTTGGATTATGTTAGAAACTGTTTCATGGTGTAGGTTGTAGATTCCATGGTTGTGGAGAGGGCTCGTGGGGAGTCACAAAGCATGTCAGGGTCTCTTCAGTCTCTATGCTGGGGATCCTCAGCTTTTGGTGGTATTGTGAGCTCCTACTTTAGTGGTTCACTAGTCGATGCTTATGGTGTAAGGTACTTAAGGTGATTCATGTGTGGATGTAGTTTGAAGGATAAAAGAAATTTTGCCTAAACATTTTGTCACCAATTTAATGTCAGGTTTGTTTTTGGTATCACTGCATTGCTACCTCTGATAACATCTGCTGTTGCTGTTCTTGTAAAAGAACAGCGTATGCTTGGCCCAACAAGAGTGCAAAATGGCCTTTTGACCAATCCCACCTTTCTTGAAAGCTCAAGAGAGAGTATCATTCAGTTGTTGAATGCTGTCAGACAACCCAATGTGTTTCTTCCCACAGTTTTTATTTTCTTGTGGCAAGCAACACCACAGTCGGACACTGCTATGTTTTACTTCACGTAAGTTCTATTACTTTGTTTAAATTTCTTTGTCAGTGTCTGGTTTTCTCTTAATTTTCATATCTGCAACAAAAGGTTGTTTCCATTTCAGCACAAATAAACTTGGTTTCACCCCAGAATTTCTAGGACGTGTCAAGCTTGTCACTTCGGTTGCTTCATTGGTTGGAGTTGGATTGTATAATGGATTTTTAAAGAATGTTTCATTGCGGAAGAATTTTCTTGCCACAACAATTATTGGCACAGCTCTTGGAATGACTCAGGTTTGTGTTTTTATTTACTTATGCTTACATATATCTCCGATGGATTATGTATTGTGCTTATTGTCATTTTGAATATATAATGTCTTTGCTTAGGTCTTTCTGGTAACTGGATTGAACCGGCAGTTTGGAATAAGTGACGAGTGGTTTGCAATTGGGGATTCCTTGATTCTAACTGTTCTTGGTCAGGTAATTTAAGTTTATTTCTCCTGACGTATTTGCTTTATTATCAATAGAAATGTTATAAATAATATTCATAAAAAACATCAAATCTCATAAGCAATGGATTAGCATATAATATAATAATTGTAAAAACATGAATATTCAACGAATCCGTTTAAGTGGTAATTTGGAAGATATGTTTACCAGTGTTATTGTCTACTTCAACATTTGAAGAATGTCAAGATTGAATTGTGAAGAGTCCAAAATCTTTAGTGATGCATGGTTTATTTGATTTCAAGCCTGTTGCTGCTGCTGATGTCGTATTCACATGGCTTACGTTGCAGGCTTCTTTCATGCCGGTTCTTGTACTTGCAGCGAAGTTATGTCCGGAAGGGATGGAAGCAACGCTGTTTGCAACTCTGATGTCCATATCAAACGGAGGCGGTGTGCTGGGGGGACTGTTAGGTGCAGGATTGACCCAGGTATTCGGTGTAACCAAAGATAATTTTGATAACTTAACCACCTTGATAATCCTATGCAATCTCAGTTCATTGTTGCCTTTGCCGCTACTTGGCCTCCTTCCTCGGGATGGCTCTGCCACTGTTTCTAAGGAGATTGTAGATATTGAGATGAAATCTAATTGAATATGTAGGCATTTTTGATCATTCGAAATTCAAATCCTTGTGAAAGTATCGGTTAGCAGTCAATTCTTGATATATTTTTCATTATTGTCAGCTTTAATACTTTTCATAATCATCTATAAAAATATGAAAAATGTTGGTTGATATAATTATGTGGTGCACGTGTAGGGATGGTCATTTGACCTATCCGAAGATTCCGAACTGACCCAACTTTATAGGGTTGAGTTTTTTGTTTAAGAAAAAATTGGGTTCAAGTTAGGGATGGCTCGTCTTTTTAGGATGAGAATGTGTTGGGCTTAGGGTGAATAATATATGATCCGACCCAAAATAATAGTTTAACTTTATTATAAATATTTAGGTACAATTATTATAATTGTAATTCCCTTGTCTCGGCCTAGGCAACAGATCGGACCGAACGAGTTACACGGGAAAAATCAAAACAAAACCCGCTAAGGCCTCACTCCAATAAGCAACTCTAATTTTTTTTTCATTTATTATTTTGTCTAGATATCACGATTAACCCTAGGTGAGAAGACAACAGCAGAAAAGCTGACACAGATACGAATCGATGCTGAGGGCATACGATTATTCAAGTTTACCAAGTAGCTTAATTGTCAATTTTCATGCTCACGAGGCAAACCTTTATAAAAGGGCACATACAACTCAAAATAGGAAGCATGCAAGCCATAGAGACTAAAGTGCAACATTTGAAAACCCTCGAAGATGCCATTTAAACGTTTTAACTGCATGCGTTTCGAAACAGGCTTGCCCGTTTCGAAATGCGGGCTCCATTTTAAAAAGTAAAACCAAGCCATTCCGAAACGGGAGCCTCTAGTGGCAAATCGTACCGAAACGATCCTACATGGTTCCGAAACAGGAGCCTTCAGTGGCAAATCGTACCGAAACGATACGACCCCGTTCCGATACGGGTACCCCTGGAGCTTGACCGTTCCGAAACTATATCAAGCGTTTCGAAACGCTTGTACACAGCTTGGCCCGAAAACATGTTTCGGCATCCCCAAACGTCTTCAAACTCGCCCCGAAACATCAAAGATCATATAGCAACATATCACACATACAATCTAGAGGCCAAACATCCTAATCACATCAACATACATGCATTCAAGCAACAAAATGGATTTCGAATCTAAAGCTCACAAGAACACCTGGTTTGAGCCACCCAAGGCCACAACGAGCATCAACATAACATAATATCAACATTTAAAAACATGCTAACAACATATACAAAGCCAAGTAAATGAGTTTGAACACAAACTCTCTGTAACGCCCCGGTTTTGGGCTTAGAAGTTCTGGGCGTTGACCGGTTTGGTCAAAGTGCTGTTCGAATCTAAAGAGGTGAAATTAGGAAAGCCTAGTTCGGGTTGCATTAAAAATATGGAAAAATGTTCTAAAATCATCTTTTAATATAATTAAGTGAACTGTGAAATCAATTTTGAAAAATGGGTTTTGGAAGTATGACATTTTGGCTAGTGACCAAAATGTAAATTTTGAAAGTTTGGTGACTGTTTTATAAAGAGTTGAAACTTTGAATCCTTAAGGAGCTATTAATCCAAAGATGATTTCTCTAGATTTTTCTAAGATATTTTAAGTCTAAAATCTGATTTTAAAGGTCATTAAAATTGGAGGGAAGCCATTTTGGCTATTTTTGGATTTTGTAACCAACTTTGCTAAACTTTCTTTCTCTCATTTTCTCTCAAACCAAACACTACTTTTTCAGAGAATTGGATCTGATTTCTTCACCTAAATCCCTCCATTCAACTCTCATTTGATTCCAAATCATTGTATCTTCAAATCTCTTCAATTGCTAAGTGTTTCAACAAGGATTTTCATTCCAAAAAGTGGAGAAATACAAGTTTGGAGGTAAGAACGTCCTTCTCCTCTAAACTATCAGTTCTTTACTGAAATTCCCAAGTTATCAACTCTTAATTGATGTTTAATTAAAGGCTTTTGAGTTTGGAATTGTATCTTGGCTTATAATGCAAGATTTGATGGTTTTCATGATTTTTCGTTAGATCTGATTGATCTGTGATTTGAGATGTGTTTTTGATGTTAAATGAACTCTAAATTGATAAGGAAATGAGTTTTGATTAATGCAATCCCGGATAGGTTGAGTTTCCTAAGTTTAGCTTATGTTTCTTGGATGTTTTTGTGGTGATCTTGTGGATCTGTTGTTGCTGGAGGTATAAGGATGTTTGTAGGTTGTTTTATGGTGTTGATGGATGTTAGGTTTTGCTGGTTTATGGCTGGGCTTTGTTGAGAAGTGGTTTTGATGCAATTTCGGTTGTGTTTGGTGGCCGAAATTGGAGTGGGAATGAGAGCAGCGAGTTTGAGTGCTTTCATTGAAGCTTTTGGTGCTTGATGATGCATTAAACCTCTGCTTTAATGTGTTTAATCAGGGGAGGCATCTTTGGATCCAAGAGTTGTTGATCCGGAAGCTTGATTTCGTGCTTCGGCAAGTGGCGAAGTGGAATCGGTGAGTGAAATTGGGTTTTCAGCTTTGAAACCAATGTCTTGGGAGCTTAGTTTAAGTCTAAACAACTTTGCTAAGTTCGAGCGTAAGTTTTCGGAATTTCTCTCTAGTGGTGGCCATGATTTTTGTTGTGTTGCAAAATGATTATTTGCATGTTTTACATACTGTTTTGGAAGCATGTTTTAGCATGGTTTTTGCTGATGATGTAAGCCATATGTTGAAGGTAACTCTAGGTAGGAGTTCCTTGCTTTTGTACATTGAAATGATGTGGTTTAATGCTTTTAAATGCATGATGAATATGGCTTGGTTTTATGCTTTAAAACAGTGATGTAAGTGATGAAAATGATGTATATTGGCAAGTGATGTTTTGAAAAGGTTAAGGTCACTAAGGTGGTTAAAAGTCCTTGAGTGAGCCTTGTTACTTATGAACATCAAGGTGGTTAAAAGTCCTTGGATGGTTCATGTTGTGGACACTAAGGTGGTTAAAAGTCCTTAGGTGATCCTTTTCTATGGTGTTTAAAAGTCCATAGGCCAAGGTGTTTAAAAGTCCTTGGGATCAAGGTGTTTAAAAGTCCTTGATGAGTTACATTTCATGGTGTTTAAAAGTCCATGGCCAAGGTGTTTAAAAGTCCTTGGGATCAAGGTGTTTAAAAGTCCTTGATGTGATACATTCTATGGTGTTTAAAAGTCCATAGGCCAAGGTGTTTAAAAGTCCTTGGGGCCAAGGTGTTTAAAAGTCCTTGGGGTGAAAGTTGATGAACTTGTTTTTAAAGAAATGGAATTTATCACTTGTGGCCAATATGACATGTTATGATTTGATGTATGAGATGCATGTTTAAGTATGCTTTTGAGCATGTGTAAATGATGGTTTGAAGCATGATTTATAAAGTGTTTTATAAATGCATTATTGAATGGTTTAAATGAGCATTCCTCACTAAGCTTTTGCTTACGCTCTCTTCGTTTTCCTTAATTCAATAATGCAGAGCATTAGAGACCTTTTGAGGGCAGCAAGAAGGGCAAGAATTCAAGTGCAAGTAAAGCTCAATGTATGGAAGGTTTTTGTTAAACATTTTAGCTTTTGGGTGATTTGGCAATGGGGAAACCATGTGTATGTTTTGGGAGGTGTTTTGTACTCCCTAAGTATGTTTCTTGATGTTAAGATTGTTGGTCTTTGGATTGGATCTTTATATGCTTGTTTTGTAAGTTTGGTGCTTGAATATCTAGCTTGTGTAGGAAGCATGCCTATAGAATTGGGGCTTTTTGCATATGATGATGTTTGGTTGAATTGATGATGCTAATATGTTATATATATGTTGAATTGCATGCTGGTAAAGTTTGGTGACATTCGGAGCATGTTTGGTTGTGTAATTGCATGTTTAAAGTGGAGTTTTGGAGCAATCTGGGCAGGGTGTTTCGGAACAGCACCTACCGTTTCGGAACGGGTGCCTTAATCGTGCCCAGGCGTCCGAAACGGGCTATGCCTGTTTCGGAACGGCCCCGCGTTTCGAAACGGGCTGTCTCCCGTTTCGGAACGGTTGACCGTTGGGGGCTGACATTGGCAGTTATGTGTTTTGAATTGTTTGCGTTTTGGTCCTGAAACTTGTTTGTGCAATTGTATGAGTTTGGGAAGTCCTTTTGAGCTGAAATTTCACAGAGAAGCATGAAACCTGATTAATTTCAAGTTGGTAACTTCAATTTGGATTAAGTCCTTATAATTATCAGAATTTACAATTTGGTCCCTGAAGTTGTATCTTGTTCAATTGAGTCCCTGTTTGATCTCTGATGTTTGTGATCTTTTGGTATGATGTTTGTGTGATCACAATTAGGTCTAAAGTGCATCTAGACAAGTTTAAAAAGAAAAAAAAGGGTCGTTAATCAAGGTTGACTTTCGGGTTGACTTTGGTTTTCCCCGTGTGACTTTCTTAATTCGGGTCAACCGTCTAGGCCGGGTTAAGGGGGTTACATTTGGTGGTATCAGAGCTGAGTTCTCGAGTAATTGGGAATGTTTGTATGCATGATTGAAGTATGTATGCTATGAATGCTTGTTGTTTGAAAGCATGTTCAGTGGTTTGAAATGTTGATGCAGTTGAGTTGTATGCTCTGATGTTGCATGTTGAGGGTACCCATTGCCAAACAAAAGCTAAAGGAAAGATGTTGTTTTGAAATGAAATTGAGCTTGAATACTTGGATTGCTTACCTTGCTGGGCCTGACTTTGTTTTATTTGTGTTGTGATTGCATGGTAAAAGTATGACACCACGTAGAGAGTTAAGAGGTAATGCGAGAGCTACGGCTCCTAACGAGAATGAGAATGAAGAGCACACTGGTAGTGCTGTGTTACCCCCTCCTCCGCCTGGTGGTGGTGCTGGAGGTGCGAGAGCTGAAGCTGCAGCTGATGCTGGTGCTGGAGCTGCTGGACCAGAGGTTGGTCAGGGGCAAGCTATGCCTGATATGTCTGTTTTGGTACAAGCTATTGCGGGTGCTTTTCGAGCAGCAGTAGCTGGAGCTCAGGGAGCTGGGCATCAGGGAGATGCTGGAGTCAGATTGCCTTTGGAGCGTCTGCGCAGTCTTGGAGGGACTGAGTTTAGAGGTTTGTCAGCTGAGAGTTCTGAGGCTTGGCTGGAAAGTACCAAGCGTATCTTGGGTCAGATGAGTTGCACGGATGTGCAAAAGCTGGGCTGTGTTGTGTCCTTGCTGCAGGACGATGCTTATACATGGTGGACGACTACCATTTCTGGAATGGCTGAAGCTGATGTTACCTGGACATTCTTTCAGAATGTGTTTAAAAGAAGATATCTGGGAGTGAGATATCTGGATGAGAAAAAGCGGGAATTCATGTCTCTTACCCAAGGGAGCATGAGTGTAGCTGAGTACGAGGTACAGTTTGTACGGCTCAGTCAGTATGCACCGGAGCTGATACCTGATGAGAGGGCTAGGTGCGAGAGGTTTCGTTACGGTCTTGTGACGGATGTTAAGATGTATTTGCTGGCCGCCGAGTATGTTGATTTTGATGTGTTGGTGGGCCGAGCAAAGGACGTTGAGATGAACCTGAGTTTGTCTGCTAAGGGTGCTGGCAAGCGAGCTGCTGAGTATAGTTCCGGTGGTGGACGGAACAAGAAGGGACGAGATCAGAAGTATCAGTCCTCAGCCAAGAGAGGTGGTGGTGCACCTGCTAGAGGAGGCAATGCTAGAGCTGATCCTAGTGCTTGTTGGATCTGTGGTTCCCGTGGTCACTTGAAGCGTGACTGTCCTCGTGCTGAGAGAGTGGCACAAGCTCCTGTTGCGGCTGCTGGTAACGGGTGCTGGAATTGTGGTTCTGCGGACCACATAAGGCGAGATTGTCCGAGGATGGCTGGTGAGCAGGTGCGTGCTCCTGTTGTTGCTGCACCACAGAGAGGTCGTGGGCGCGGCCGTGGTAATTTCCAGAGGAGAGAGGAAGGTGGCCGAGGGGTAGCTCATGTTGTAGCTATTCAGCCTGAAGGTGGAGGCCAAGCGAGGGTGTATGCTCAGAGAGAGGGCAGGAATGATGCAGATGTTATTGCAAGTACCTTTACTTTGCAGTCCTTGTCATTGCTTTCTTTGATTGATTCTGGATCTACGCATTCATATATTCTTCGTGAGCATGCTGAATTGCTTGGTTTGCCTGTTGAGTCTTTGGATGTTGGTGTTCGGGTCACTAGTTCTTTTGGTGAGACTGTTGTGACTCGAAAGTTGTATAGAAGGTGCCTTTTGGTTGTTCAAGAGCATGTTTTTCATGTTGATCTTATGGAGTTGCCCTTCTATGGTTTTGATGTGATCCTTGGTATGGATTGGCTTGCTGAGCATCGTGCTGTTGTGGATTGTGAGAATAAGCGTGTTTCGCTTAAGCTTGCGGATGATTATGAAGTTGTGGTGGTTGGTGAGAATGTGAAGTTTCTTGTCAATGTGGTATCTTCTTTGGAGGCGAGCAGGATGCTGAGGCAAGGTTGCGAAGCCTATCTAGCTTTTGTGATGAATCCTAGCTCTAAGGAGTTGAGGGTGCAAGATATCAGGGTTGTAAAGGAGTTTCCTGGTGTTTTTCCTGAGGAGTTGCCTGGTTTACCTCCTAACCGCGAGGTGGAGTTTGGAATTGAGCTGTATGAGAATACAACTCCTGTGTCCATTACTCCCTATAGAATGGCACCTAAGGAGCTGAAGGAGCTGAAGACGCAGTTGCAAGAGTTGCTTGATCGTGGTTTCATCCGGCCGAGTGTGTCACCTTGGGGAGCACCGGTCTTGTTTGTGAAGAAGAAGGATGACACTATGAGAATGTGCATTGATTACCGTCAGCTGAACAAGTTGACTATCAAGAATCGGTATCCTTTGCCGAGGATTGATGATCTCTTTGATCAATTTCGGGGAGCTGCTGTGTTCTCTAAGATTGACTTGAGGTCAGGGTATTATCAGTTGAAGGTGAAGGATGTGGATGTGCCTAAGACAGCTTTCAGGACAAGGTATGTGCATTATGAGTTCCTTGTGATGCCGTTTGGGTTGACAAATGCTCCTGCTGCTTTCATGGACATGATGAATCGTGTGTTTCATGAATACCTGGATAAGTTTGTCGTGGTGTTCATTGATGATATCCTCGTGTACTCGCGTACTGAGGAGGAGCATGAAGAGCATTTGAGGATTGTTTTGCAAGCTTTGTTGGAGAATCAGCTTTATGCTAAGCTGAGCAAGTGTGAGTTCTGGTTAAGGGAGGTGGTTTTTCTTGGGCATGTGGTCTCAGCTGAGGGGATTCGTGTTGATCCTCAGAAGATTGAGGCGGTGATGAGCTGGAAGGTTCCTAAGTCTGTTCATGAGGTCCGTAGTTTCCTTGGTTTGGCAGGATACTACCGAAGGTTTGTGGATGGGTTTTCCAAGATTGCTGCTCCTTTGACAAAGCTGTTGCAGAAGGATGTTAAGTATGAGTGGACAGAAGCGAGACAGCAGGCTTTTGAGAAGCTGAAGGCGGCTTTGACGCAAGCTCCCATCTTGATTCAGCCTGAATCAGGGAAAGAGTTTGTGGTTTACAGTGATGCATCCTATGTTGGTTTGGGGTGTGTGCTAATGCAGGAGGGTAAGGTGGTGGCTTATGCATCGCGGCAGTTGAAAGTGCATGAGCGCAATTACCCTACGCACGATATTGAGCTGGCTGCAGTGGTTTTTGCACTGAAGATCTGGAGGCATTATCTGTATGGTGAGAAGTGTACTGTGTACACAGATCACAAGAGTTTGAGGTATCTGATGTCTCAGAAGGAGTTGAATCTTAGGCAGCGGCGTTGGTTGGAGTTGCTCAAGGATTATGATCTGACAATTGAGTATCATCCTGGAAAAGCTAATGTTGTTGCTGATGCCTTGAGTAGGAAGGTAGCTGTTGAGTTGAGAGCAATGTTTGCTAGCTTGAGCATATCGCGTGATGGTGGTCTTGTGGCTGAGTTGCATGTGAAGCCGTCTATGGTTCAGTTGATCAAGGATAAGCAGTTGTTGGATGATTCCTTGGTGTCTCATGTTCAGGATATCGCGGAGGGTAGACCTTCGGATTTCTGTTTCAATGATGATGGTGTGCTGTGTTTTGGGAGTCGGATAGTAGTGCCCAATGATGCTGAGTTGAGGCGTGCTATTCTGACTGAAGGTCATAGTAGTCCTTTTGCTATGCACCCTGGTAGTACTAAGATGTATCGTGATCTTCGTGATGAGTACTATTGGGTGGGTTTGAAGAAGGACGTTGCGGAGTTCGTGAGCAAGTGTTTGGTGTGTCAGCGAGTTAAGGCTGAGCATCAGTTTCCTTCAGGTTTGTTGCAACCGTTGAAAATCCCTGAATGGAAGTGGGAGAGGGTTACCATGGATTTTGTATCTGGTTTACCTTTGTCTCCATCGAAAAAGAATTCGGTCTGGGTGATTGTGGATCGCCTGACGAAGTGTGCACATTTCTTGCCTGTGCATACTACGTTTTCTTTGGATCGGTTGGCAGAGCTGTACATTGCTGAGATTGTGCGGCTGCATGGTGTGCCTAAGTCGATTGTGTCGGATAGGGATCCGAGGTTCACATCGCGGTTCTGGCAGTGTTTGCATCAGGCTCTGGGTACAAGGTTGCATTTCAGTACATCCTATCATCCTCAGTCGGATGGTCAGTCTGAGCGAGTTATCCAGATTTTGGAGGATATGTTGAGGTGCTGCGTGATTGAGTTCCAAGGTTCTTGGGAGAAGCATCTGCCTTTGGTTGAGTTTGCTTATAACAACAGTTATCAGGCGAGCATACAGATGGCACCTTATGAGGCTTTGTACGGGAGGAAGTGTAGGACTCCTCTTTGTTGGGCTGAAACTGGTCAAAAGTTGGTTTCGATGCCGGCTTTGTTGAAAGGGACCACGGAGAAGGTGAAGCTCATTTGTGAACGGTTAAAGGCTGCTTCTGATCGGCAGAAGTCTTACGCGGATTTGAAGCGTAAGGAGATAGAGTATGCGGTGGGTGACCGTGTGTTCTTGAAGGTTTCGCCTTGGAAGAAGGTGATGCGGTTTGGCCGGAAGGGCAAGTTGAGCCCTAGATACATTGGACCATATGAGGTGGTTGAGCGTGTGGGTCCTGTTGCGTATCGGTTGAGGTTACCTCAGGAGTTGGAGAAGATTCATGATGTGTTTCATGTTTCTATGCTCCGGAAGTATAGATCTGATCCTTCGCATGTGATGCCTGTGGAGGAAGTGGTTTTGAATCCGGATTTGACCTATGATGAGGAACCGGTGAAGGTTCTGGATTCGGATAGCAAGGCTCTTCGTGGCAAGACCATTGAGTTGGTGAAGGTGCTGTGGAAGCATCGCGGTGTTGAGGAAGCCACGTGGGAGCGGAAGGAAGACATGCTGAAGCAGTTTCCTTATCTCTTTCCTTCAGGTAAATTTCGAGGACGAAATTTCTTAAGGGGGGAGAGTTGTAACGCCCCGGTTTTGGGCTTAGAAGTTCTGGGCGTTGATCGGTTTGGTCAAAGTGCTGTTCGAATCTAAAGAGGTGAAATTAGGAAAGCCTAGTTCGGGTTGCATTAAAAATATGGAAAAATGTTCTAAAATCATCTTTTAATAAAATTAAGTGAACTGTGAAATCAATTTTGAAAAATGGGTTTTGGAAGTATGACATTTTGGCTAGTGACCAAAATGTAAATTTTGAAAGTTTGGTGACTGTTTTATAAAGAGTTGAAACTTTGAATCCTTAAGGAGCTATTAATCCAAAGATGATTTCTCCAGATTTTTCTAAGATATTTTAAGTCTAAAATCTGATTTTAAAGGTCATTAAAATTGGAGGGAAGCCATTTTGGCTATTTTTGGATTTTGTAACCAACTTTGCTAAACTTTCTTTCTCTCATTTTCTCTCAAACCAAACACTACTTTTCCAGAGAATTAGATCTGATTTCTTCACCTAAATCCCTCCATTCAACTCTCATTTGATTCCAAATCATTGTATCTTCAAATCTCTTCAATTGCTAAGTGTTTCAACAAGGATTTTCATTCCAAAAAGTGGAGAAATACAAGTTTGGAGGTAAGAACGTCCTTCTCCTCTAAACTATCAGTTCTTTACTGAAATTCACAAGTTATCAACTCTTAATTGATGTTTAATTAAAGGCTTTTGAGTTTGGAATTGTATCTTGGCTTATAATGCAAGATTTGATGGTTTTCATGATTTTTCGTTAGATCTGATTGATCTGTGATTTGAGATGTGTTTTTGATGTTAAATGAACTCTAAATTGATAAGGAAATGAGTTTTGATTAATGCAATCCCGAATAGGTTGAGTTTCCTAAGTTTAGCTTATGTTTCTTGGATGTTTTTGTGGTGATCTTGTGGATCTGTTGTTGCTGGAGGTATAAGGATGTTTGTAGGTTGTTTTTAGATGTTTTATGGTGTTGATGGATGTTAGGTTTTGCTGGTTTATGGCTGGGCTTTGTTGAGAAGTGGTTTTGATGCAATTTCGGTTGTGTTTGGTGGCCGAAATTGGAGTGGGAATGAGAGCAGCGAGTTTGAGTGCTATCATTTAAGCTTTTGATGCTTGATGATGCATTAACCCTCTGCTTTAATGTGTTTAATCAGGGGAGGCATCTTTGGATCCAAGAGTTGTTGATCCGGAAGCTTGATTTCGTGCTTCGGCAAGTGGCGAAGTGGAATCGGTGAGTGAAATTGGGTTTTCAGCTTTGAAACCAATGTCTTGGGAGCTTAGTTTAAGTCTAAACAACTTTTCTAAGCTCGAGCGTAAGTTTTCGGAATTTCTCTCTAGTGGTGGCCATGATTTTTGTTGTGTTGCAAAATGATTATTTGCATGTTTTACATACTGTTTTGGAAGCATGTTTTAGCATGGTTTTTGCTGATGATGTAAGCCATATGTTGAAGGTAACTCTAGGTAGGAGTTCCTTGCTTTTGTACATTGAAATGATGTGGTTTAATGCTTTTAAATGCATGATGAATATGGCTTGGTTTTATGCTTTAAAACAGTGATGTAAGTGATGAAAATGATGTATATTGGCAAGTGATGTTTTGAAAAGGTTAAGGTCACTAAGGTGGTTAAAAGTCCTTGAGTGAGCCTTGTTACTTATGAACATCAAGGTGGTTAAAAGTCCTTGGATGGTTCATGTTGTGGACACTAAGGTGGTTAAAAGTCCTTAGGTGATCCTTTTCTATGGTGTTTAAAAGTCCTTGGGATCAAGGTGTTTAAAAGTCCTTGATGAGTTACATTTCATGGTGTTTAAAAGTCCATGGCCAAGGTGTTTAAAAGTCCTTGGGATCAAGGTGTTTAAAAGTCCTTGATGTGATACATTCTATGGTGTTTAAAAGTCCATAGGCCAAGGTGTTTAAAAGTCCTTGGGGCCAAGGTGTTTAAAAGTCCTTGGGGTGAAAGTTGATGAACTTGTTTTTAAAGAAATGGAATTTATCACTTGTGGCCAATATGACATGTTATGATTTGATGTATGAGATGCATGTTTAAGTATGCTTTTGAGCATGTGTAAATGATGGTTTGAAGCATGATTTATAAAGTGTTTTATAAATGCATTATTGAATGGTTTAAATGAGCATTCCTCACTAAGCTTTTGCTTACGCTCTCTTCGTTTTCCTTAATTCAATAATGCAGAGCATTAGAGACCTTTTGAGGGCAGCAAGAAGGGCAAGAATTCAAGTGCAAGTAAAGCTCAATGTATGGAAGGTTTTTGTTAAACATTTTAGCTTTTGGGTGATTTGGCAATGGGGAAACCATGTGTATGTTTTGGGAGGTGTTTTGTACTCCCTAAGTATGTTTCTTGATGTTAAGATTGTTGGTCTTTGGATTGGATCTTTATATGCTTGTTTTGTAAGTTTGGTGCTTGAATATCTAGCTTGTGTAGGAAGCATGCCTATAGAATTGGGGCTTTTTGCATATGATGATGTTTGGTTGAATTGATGATGCTAATATGTTATATATATGTTGAATTGCATGCTGGTAAAGTTTGGTGACATTCGGAGCATGTTTGGTTGTGTAATTGCATGTTAAAAGTGGAGTTTTGGAGCAATCTGGGCAGGGTGTTTCGGAACAGCACCTACCGTTTCGGAACGGGTGCCTTAATCGTGCCCAGGCGTCCGAAACGGGCTATGCCTGTTTCGGAACGGCCCCGCGTTTCGAAACGGGCTGTCTCCCGTTTCGGAACGGTTGACCGTTGGGGGCTGACATTGGCAGTTATGTGTTTTGAATTGTTTGCGTTTTGGTCCTGAAACTTGTTTGTGCAATTGTATGAGTTTGGGAAGTCCTTTTGAGCTGAAATTTCATAGAGAAGCATGAAACCTGATTAATTTCAAGTTGGTAACTTCAATTTGGATTAAGTCCTTATAATTATCAGAATTTACAATTTGGTCCCTGAAGTTGTATCTTGTTCAATTGAGTCACTGTTTGATCTCTGATGTTTGTGATCTTTTGGTATGATGTTTGTGTGATCACAATTAGGTCTAAAGTGCATCTAGACAAGTTTAAAAAGAAAAAAAAGGGTCGTTAATCAAGGTTGACTTTCGGGTTGACTTTGGTTTTCCCCGTGTGACTTTCTTAATTCGGGTCAACCGTCTAGGCCGGGTTAAGGGGGTTACATTTGGTGGTATCAGAGCTGAGTTCTCGAGTAATTGGGAATGTTTGTATGCATGATTGAAGTATGTATGCTATGAATGCTTGTTGTTTGAAAGCATGTTCAGTGGTTTGAAATGTTGATGCAGTTGAGTTGTATGCTCTGATGTTGCATGTTGAGGGTACCCATTGCCAAACAAAAGCTAAAGGAAAGATGTTGTTTTGAAATGAAATTGAGCTTGAATACTTGGATTGCTTACCTTGCTGGGCCTGACTTTGTTTTATTTGTGTTGTGATTGCATGGTAAAAGTATGGCACCACGTAGAGAGTTAAGAGGTAATGCGAGAGCTACGGCTCCTAACGAGAATGAGAATGAAGAGCACACTGGTAGTGCTGTGTTACCCCCTCCTCCGCCTGGTGGTGGTGCTGGAGGTGCGAGAGCTGAAGCTGCAGCTGATGCTGGTGCTGGAGCTGCTGGACCAGAGGTTGGTCAGGGGCAAGCTATGCCTGATATGTCTGTTTTGGTACAAGCTATTGCGGGTGCTTTTCGAGCAGCAGTAGCTGGAGCTCAGGGAGCTGGGCATCAGGGAGATGCTGGAGTCAGATTGCCTTTGGAGCGTCTGCGCAGTCTTGGAGGGACTGAGTTTAGAGGTTTGTCAGCTGAGAGTTCTGAGGCTTGGCTGGAAAGTACCAAGCGTATCTTGGGTCAGATGAGTTGCACGGATGTGCAAAAGCTGGGCTGTGTTGTGTCCTTGCTGCAGGACGATGCTTATACATGGTGGACGACTACCATTTCTGGAATGGCTGAAGCTGATGTTACCTGGACATTCTTTCAGAATGTGTTTAAAAGAAGATATCTGGGAGTGAGATATCTGGATGAGAAAAAGCGGGAATTCATGTCTCTTACCCAAGGGAGCATGAGTGTAGCTGAGTACGAGGTACAGTTTGTACGGCTCAGTCAGTATGCACCGGAGCTGATACCTGATGAGAGGGCTAGGTGCGAGAGGTTTCGTTACGGTCTTGTGACGGATGTTAAGATGTATTTGCTGGCCGCCGAGTATGTTGATTTTGATGTGTTGGTGGGCCGAGCAAAGGACGTTGAGATGAACCTGAGTTTGTCTGCTAAGGGTGCTGGCAAGCGAGCTGCTGAGTATAGTTCCGGTGGTGGACGGAACAAGAAGGGACGAGATCAGAAGTATCAGTCCTCAGCCAGGAGAGGTGGTGGTGCACCTGCTAGAGGAGGCAATGCTAGAGCTGATCCTAGTGCTTGTTGGATCTGTGGTTCCCGTGGTCACTTGAAGCGTGACTGTCCTCGTGCTGAGAGAGTGGCACAAGCTCCTGTTGCGACTGCTGGTAACGAGTGCTGGAATTGTGGTTCTGCGGACCACATAAGGCGAGATTGTCCGAGGATGGCTGGTGAGCAGGTGCGTGCTCCTGTTGTTGCTGCACCACAGAGAGGTCGTGGGCGCGGCCGTGGTAATTTCCAGAGGAGAGAGGAAGGTGGCCGAGGGGTAGCTCATGTTGTAGCTATTCAGCCTGAAGGTGGAGGCCAAGCGAGGGTGTATGCTCAGAGAGAGGGCAGGAATGATGTAGATGTGATTGCAGGTACCTTTACTTTGCAGTCCTTGTCATTGCTTTCTTTGATTGATTCTGGATCTACGCATTCATATATTCTTCGTGAGCATGCTGAATTGCTTGGTTTGCCTGTTGAGTCTTTGGATGTTGGTGTTTGGGTCACTAGTTCTTTTGGTGAGACTGTTGTGACTCGAAAGTTGTATAGAAGGTGCCCTTTGGTTGTTCAAGAGCATGTTTTTCATGTTGATCTTATGGAGTTGCCCTTCTATGGTTTTGATGTGATCCTTGGTATGGATTGGCTTGCTGAGCATCGTGCTGTTGTGGATTGTGAGAATAAGCGTGTTTCGCTTAAGCTTGCGGATGATTATGAAGTTGTGGTGGTTGGTGAGAATGTGAAGTTTCTTGCCAATGTGGTATCTTCTTTGGAGGCGAGCAGGATGCTGAGGCAATGTTGCGAAGCCTATCTAGCTTTTGTGATGAATCCTAGCTCTAAGGAGTTGAGGGTGCAAGATATCAGGGTTGTAAAGGAGTTTCCTGGTGTTTTTCCTGAGGAGTTGCCTGGTTTACCTCCTAACCGCGAGGTGGAGTTTGGAATTGAGCTGTATGAGAATACAACTCCTGTGTCCATTACTCCCTATAGAATGGCACCTAAGGAGCTGAAGGAGCTGAAGACGCAGTTGCAAGAGTTGCTTGATCGTGGTTTCATCCGGCCGAGTGTGTCATCTTGGGGAGCACCGGTCTTGTTTGTGAAGAAGAAGGATGACACTATGAGAATGTGCATTGATTACCGTCAGCTGAACAAGTTGACTATCAAGAATCGGTATCCTTTGCCGAGGATTGATGATCTCTTTGATCAATTTCGGGGAGCTGCTGTGTTCTCTAAGATTGACTTGAGGTCAGGGTATTATCAGTTGAAGGTGAAGGATGTGGATGTGCCTAAGACAGCTTTCAGGACAAGGTATGTGCATTATGAGTTCCTTGTGATGCCGTTTGGGTTGACAAATGCTCCTGCTGCTTTCATGGACATGATGAATCGTGTGTTTCATGAATACCTGGATAAGTTTGTCGTGGTGTTCATTGATGATATCCTCGTGTACTCGCGTACTGAGGAGGAGCATGAAGAGCATTTGAGGATTGTTTTGCAAGCTTTGTTGGAGAATCAGCTTTATGCTAAGCTGAGCAAGTGTGAGTTCTGGTTAAGGGAGGTGGTTTTTCTTGGGCATGTGGTCTCAGCTGAGGGGATTCGTGTTGATCCTCAGAAGATTGAGGCGGTGATGAGCTGGAAGGTTCCTAAGTCTGTTCATGAGGTCCGTAGTTTCCTTGGTTTGGCGGGATACTACCGAAGGTTTGTGGATGGGTTTTCCAAGATTGCTGCTCCTTAGACAAAGCTGTTGCAGAAGGATGTTAAGTATGAGTGGACAGAAGCGAGACAGCAGGCTTTTGAGAAGCTGAAGGCGGCTTTGACGCAAGCTCCTATCTTGATTCAGCCTGAATCAGGGAAAGAGTTTGTGGTTTACAGTGATGCATCCTATGTTGGTTTGGGGTGTGTGCTAATGCAGGAGGGTAAGGTGGTGGCTTATGCATCACGGCAGTTGAAAGTGCATGAGCGCAATTACCCTACGCACGATATTGAGCTGGCTGCAGTGGTTTTTGCACTGAAGATCTGGAGGCATTATCTGTATGGTGAGAAGTGTACTGTATACACAGATCACAAGAGTTTGAGGTATCTGATGTCTCAGAAGGAGTTGAATCTTAGGCAGCGGCGTTGGTTGGAGTTGCTCAAGGATTATGATCTGACGATTGAGTATCATCCTGGAAAAGCTAATGTTGTTGCTGATGCCTTGAGTAGGAAGGTAGCTGTTGAGTTGAGAGCCATGTTTGCTAGCTTGAGCATATCGCGTGATGGTGGTCTTGTGGCTGAGTTGCATGTGAAGCCGTCTATGGTTCAGTTGATCAAGGATAAGCAGTTGTTGGATGATTCCTTGGTGTCTCATGTTCAGGATATCGCGGAGGGTAGACCTTCGGATTTCTGTTTCAATGATGATGGTGTGCTGTGTTTTGGGAGTCGGATAGTAGTGCCCAATGATGCTGAGTTGAGGCGTGCTATTCTGACTGAAGGTCATAGTAGTCCTTTTGCTATGCACCCTGGTAGTACTAAGATGTATCGTGATCTTCGTGATGAGTACTATTGGGTGGGTTTGAAGAAGGACGTTGCGGAGTTCGTGAGCAAGTGTTTGGTGTGTCAGCGAGTTAAGGCTGAGCATCAGTTTCCTTCAGGTTTGTTGCAACCGTTGAAAATCCCTGAATGGAAGTGGGAGAGGGTTACCATGGATTTTGTATCTGGTTTACCTTTGTCTCCATCGAAAAAGAATTCGGTCTGGGTGATTGTGGATCGCCTGACGAAGTGTGCACATTTCTTGCCTGTGCATACTACGTTTTCTTTGGATCGGTTGGCAGAGCTGTACATTGCTGAGATTGTGCGGCTGCATGGTGTGCCTAAGTCGATTGTGTCGGATAGGGATCCGAGGTTCACATCGCGGTTCTGGCAGTGTTTGCATCAGGCTCTGGGTACAAGGTTGCATTTCAGTACATCCTATCATCCTCAGTCGGATGGTCAGTCTGAGCGAGTTATCCAGATTTTGGAGGATATGTTGAGGTGCTGCGTGATTGAGTTCCAAGGTTCTTGGGAGAAGCATCTGCCTTTGGTTGAGTTTGCTTATAACAACAGTTATCAGGCGAGCATACAGATGGCACCTTATGAGGCTTTGTACGGGAGGAAGTGTAGGACTCCTCTTTGTTGGGCTGAAACTGGTCAAAAGTTGGTTTCGATGCCGGCTTTGTTGAAAGGGACCACGGAGAAGGTGAAGCTCATTTGTGAACGGTTAAAGGCTGCTTCTGATCGGCAGAAGTCTTATGCGGATTTGAAGCGTAAGGAGATAGAGTATGCGGTGGGTGACCGTGTGTTCTTGAAGGTTTCGCCTTGGAAGAAGGTGATGCGGTTTGGCCGGAAGGGCAAGTTGAGCCCTAGATACATTGGACCATATGAGGTGGTTGAGCGTGTGGGTCCTGTTGCGTATCGGTTGAGGTTACCTCAGGAGTTGGAGAAGATTCATGATGTGTTTCATGTTTCTATGCTCCGGAAGTATAGATCTGATCCTTCGCATGTGATGCCTGTGGAGGAAGTGGTTTTGAATCCGGATTTGACCTATGATGAGGAACCGGTGAAGGTTCTGGATTCGGATAGCAAGGTTCTTCGTGGCAAGACCATTGAGTTGGTGAAGGTGCTGTGGAAGCATCGCGGTGTTGAGGAAGCCACGTGGGAGCGGAAGGAAGACATGCTGAAGCAGTTTCCTTATCTCTTTCCTTCAGGTAAATTTCGAGGACGAAATTTCTTAAGGGGGGAGAGTTGTAACGCCCCGGTTTTGGGCTTAGAAGTTCTGGGCGTTGACCGGTTTGGTCAAAGTGCTGTTCGAATCTAAAGAGGTGAAATTAGGAAAGCCTAGTTCGGGTTGCATTAAAAATATGGAAAAATGTTCTAAAATCATCTTTTAATAAAATTAAGTGAACTGTGAAATCAATTTTGAAAAATGGGTTTTGGAAGTATGACATTTTGGCTAGTGACCAAAATGTAAATTTTGAAAGTTTGGTGACTGTTTTATAAAGAGTTGAAACTTTGAATCCTTAAGGAGCTATTAATCCAAAGATGATTTCTCCAGATTTTTCTAAGATATTTTAAGTCTAAAATCTGATTTTAAAGGTCATTAAAATTGGAGGGAAGCCATTTTGGCTATTTTTGGATTTTGTAACCAACTTTGCTAAACTTTCTTTCTCTCATTTTCTCTCAAACCAAACACTACTTTTCCAGAGAATTAGATCTGATTTCTTCACCTAAATCCCTCCATTCAACTCTCATTTGATTCCAAATCATTGTATCTTCAAATCTCTTCAATTGCTAAGTGTTTCAACAAGGATTTTCATTCCAAAAAGTGGAGAAATACAAGTTTGGAGGTAAGAACGTCCTTCTCCTCTAAACTATCAGTTCTTTACTGAAATTCACAAGTTATCAACTCTTAATTGATGTTTAATTAAAGGCTTTTGAGTTTGGAATTGTATCTTGGCTTATAATGCAAGATTTGATGGTTTTCATGATTTTTCGTTAGATCTGATTGATCTGTGATTTGAGATGTGTTTTTGATGTTAAATGAACTCTAAATTGATAAGGAAATGAGTTTTGATTAATGCAATCCCGAATAGGTTGAGTTTCCTAAGTTTAGCTTATGTTTCTTGGATGTTTTTGTGGTGATCTTGTGGATCTGTTGTTGCTGGAGGTATAAGGATGTTTGTAGGTTGTTTTTAGATGTTTTATGGTGTTGATGGATGTTAGGTTTTGCTGGTTTATGGCTGGGCTTTGTTGAGAAGTGGTTTTGATGCAATTTCGGTTGTGTTTGGTGGCCGAAATTGGAGTGGGAATGAGAGCAGCGAGTTTGAGTGCTATCATTTAAGCTTTTGATGCTTGATGATGCATTAACCCTCTGCTTTAATGTGTTTAATCAGGGGAGGCATCTTTGGATCCAAGAGTTGTTGATCCGGAAGCTTGATTTCGTGCTTCGGCAAGTGGCGAAGTGGAATCGGTGAGTGAAATTGGGTTTTCAGCTTTGAAACCAATGTCTTGGGAGCTTAGTTTAAGTCTAAACAACTTTTCTAAGCTCGAGCGTAAGTTTTCGGAATTTCTCTCTAGTGGTGGCCATGATTTTTGTTGTGTTGCAAAATGATTATTTGCATGTTTTACATACTGTTTTGGAAGCATGTTTTAGCATGGTTTTTGCTGATGATGTAAGCCATATGTTGAAGGTAACTCTAGGTAGGAGTTCCTTGCTTTTGTACATTGAAATGATGTGGTTTAATGCTTTTAAATGCATGATGAATATGGCTTGGTTTTATGCTTTAAAACAGTGATGTAAGTGATGAAAATGATGTATATTGGCAAGTGATGTTTTGAAAAGGTTAAGGTCACTAAGGTGGTTAAAAGTCCTTGAGTGAGCCTTGTTACTTATGAACATCAAGGTGGTTAAAAGTCCTTGGATGGTTCATGTTGTGGACACTAAGGTGGTTAAAAGTCCTTAGGTGATCCTTTTCTATGGTGTTTAAAAGTCCATAGGCCAAGGTGTTTAAAAGTCCTTGGGATCAAGGTGTTTAAAAGTCCTTGATGAGTTACATTTCATGGTGTTTAAAAGTCCATGGCCAAGGTGTTTAAAAGTCCTTGGGATCAAGGTGTTTAAAAGTCCTTGATGTGATACATTCTATGGTGTTTAAAAGTCCATAGGCCAAGGTGTTTAAAAGTCCTTGGGGCCAAGGTGTTTAAAAGTCCTTGGGGTGAAAGTTGATGAACTTGTTTTTAAAGAAATGGAATTTATCACTTGTGGCCAATATGACATGTTATGATTTGATGTATGAGATGCATGTTTAAGTATGCTTTTGAGCATGTGTAAATGATGGTTTGAAGCATGATTTATAAAGTGTTTTATAAATGCATTATTGAATGGTTTAAATGAGCATTCCTCACTAAGCTTTTGCTTACGCTCTCTTCGTTTTCCTTAATTCAATAATGCAGAGCATTAGAGACCTTTTGAGGGCAGCAAGAAGGGCAAGAATTCAAGTGCAAGTAAAGCTCAATGTATGGAAGGTTTTTGTTAAACATTTTAGCTTTTGGGTGATTTGGCAATGGGGAAACCATGTGTATGTTTTGGGAGGTGTTTTGTACTCCCTAAGTATGTTTCTTGATGTTAAGATTGTTGGTCTTTGGATTGGATCTTTATATGCTTGTTTTGTAAGTTTGGTGCTTGAATATCTAGCTTGTGTAGGAAGCATGCCTATAGAATTGGGGCTTTTTGCATATGATGATGTTTGGTTGAATTGATGATGCTAATATGTTATATATATGTTGAATTGCATGCTGGTAAAGTTTGGTGACATTCGGAGCATGTTTGGTTGTGTAATTGCATGTTTAAAGTGGAGTTTTGGAGCAATCTGGGCAGGGTGTTTCGGAACAGCACCTACCATTTCGGAACGGGTGCCTTAATCGTGCCCAGGCGTCCGAAACGGGCTATGCCTGTTTCGGAACGGCCCCGCGTTTCGAAACGGGCTGTCTCCCGTTTCGGAACGGTTGACCGTTGGGGGCTGACATTGGCAGTTATGTGTTTTGAATTGTTTGCGTTTTGGTCCTGAAACTTGTTTGTGCAATTGTATGAGTTTGGGAAGTCCTTTTGAGCTGAAATTTCACAGAGAAGCATGAAACCTGATTAATTTCAAGTTGGTAACTTCAATTTGGATTAAGTCCTTATAATTATCAGAATTTACAATTTGGTCCCTGAAGTTGTATCTTGTTCAATTGAGTCCCTGTTTGATCTCTGATGTTTGTGATCTTTTGGTATGATGTTTGTGTGATCACAATTAGGTCTAAAGTGCATCTAGACAAGTTTAAAAAGAAAAAAAAGGGTCGTTAATCAAGGTTGACTTTCGGGTTGACTTTGGTTTTCCCCGTGTGACTTTCTTAATTCGGGTCAACCGTCTAGGCCGGGTTAAGGGGGTTACATTTGGTGGTATCAGAGCTGAGTTCTCGAGTAATTGGGAATGTTTGTATGCATGATTGAAGTATGTATGCTATGAATGCTTGTTGTTTGAAAGCATGTTCAGTGGTTTGAAATGTTGATGCAGTTGAGTTGTATGCTCTGATGTTGCATGTTGAGGGTACCCATTGCCAAACAAAAGCTAAAGGAAAGATGTTGTTTTGAAATGAAATTGAGCTTGAATACTTGGATTGCTTACCTTGCTGGGCCTGACTTTGTTTTATTTGTGTTGTGATTGCATGGTAAAAGTATGACACCACGTAGAGAGTTAAGAGGTAATGCGAGAGCTACGGCTCCTAACGAGAATGAGAATGAAGAGCACACTGGTAGTGCTGTGTTACCCCCTCCTCCGCCTGGTGGTGGTGCTGGAGGTGCGAGAGCTGAAGCTGCAGCTGATGCTGGTGCTGGAGCTGCTGGACCAGAGGTTGGTCAGGGGCAAGCTATGCCTGATATGTCTGTTTTGGTACAAGCTATTGCGGGTGCTTTTCGAGCAGCAGTAGCTGGAGCTCAGGGAGCTGGGCATCAGGGAGATGCTGGAGTCAGATTGCCTTTGGAGCGTCTGCGCAGTCTTGGAGGGACTGAGTTTAGAGGTTTGTCAGCTGAGAGTTCTGAGGCTTGGCTGGAAAGTACCAAGCGTATCTTGGGTCAGATGAGTTGCACGGATGTGCAAAAGCTGGGCTGTGTTGTGTCCTTGCTGCAGGACGATGCTTATACATGGTGGACGACTACCATTTCTGGAATGGCTGAAGCTGATGTTACCTGGACATTCTTTCAGAATGTGTTTAAAAGAAGATATCTGGGAGTGAGATATCTGGATGAGAAAAAGCGGGAATTCATGTCTCTTACCCAAGGGAGCATGAGTGTAGCTGAGTACGAGGTACAGTTTGTACGGCTCAGTCAGTATGCACCGGAGCTGATACCTGATGAGAGGGCTAGGTGCGAGAGGTTTCGTTACGGTCTTGTGACGGATGTTAAGATGTATTTGCTGGCCGCCGAGTATGTTGATTTTGATGTGTTGGTGGGCCGAGCAAAGGACGTTGAGATGAACCTGAGTTTGTCTGCTAAGGGTGCTGGCAAGCGAGCTGCTGAGTATAGTTCCGGTGGTGGACGGAACAAGAAGGGACGAGATCAGAAGTATCAGTCCTCAGCCAAGAGAGGTGGTGGTGCACCTGCTAGAGGAGGTAATGCTAGAGCTGATCCTAGTGCTTGTTGGATCTGTGGTTCCCGTGGTCACTTGAAGCGTGACTGTCCTCGTGCTGAGAGAGTGGCACAAGCTCCTGTTGCGGCTGCTGGTAACGGGTGCTGGAATTGTGGTTCTGCGGACCACATAAGGCGAGATTGTCCGAGGATGGCTGGTGAGCAGGTGCGTGCTCCTGTTGTTGCTGCACCACAGAGAGTTCGTGGGCGCGGCCGTGGTAATTTCCAGAGGAGAGAGGAAGGTGGCCGAGGGGTAGCTCATGTTGTAGCTATTCAGCCTGAAGGTGGAGGCCAAGCGAGGGTGTATGCTCAGAGAGAGGGCAGGAATGATGCAGATGTTATTGCAGGTACCTTTACTTTGCAGTCCTTGTCATTGCTTTCTTTGATTGATTCTGGATCTACGCATTCATATATTCTTCGTGAGCATGCTGAATTGCTTGGTTTGCCTGTTGAGTCTTTGGATGTTGGTGTTCGGGTCACTACTTCTTTTGGTGAGACTGTTGTGACTCGAAAGTTGTATAGAAGGTGCCTTTTGGTTGTTCAAGAGCATGTTTTTCATGTTGATCTTATGGAGTTGCCCTTCTATGGTTTTGATGTGATCCTTGGTATGGATTGGCTTGCTGAGCATCGTGCTGTTGTGGATTGTGAGAATAAGCGTGTTTCGCTTAAGCTTGCGGATGATTATGAAGTTGTGGTGGTTGGTGAGAATGTGAAGTTTCTTGTCAATGTGGTATCTTCTTTGGAGGCGAGCAGGATGCTGAGGCAAGGTTGCGAAGCCTATCTAGCTTTTGTGATGAATCCTAGCTCTAAGGAGTTGAGGGTGCAAGATATCAGGGTTGTAAAGGAGTTTCCTGGTGTTTTTCCTGAGGAGTTGCCTGGTTTACCTCCTAACCGCGAGGTGGAGTTTGGAATTGAGCTGTATGAGAATACAACTCCTGTGTCCATTACTCCCTATAGAATGGCACCTAAGGAGCTGAAGGAGCTGAAGACGCAGTTGCAAGAGTTGCTTGATCGTGGTTTCATCCGGCCGAGTGTGTCACCTTGGGGAGCACCGGTCTTGTTTGTGAAGAAGAAGGATGACACTATGAGAATGTGCATTGATTACTGTCAGCTGAACAAGTTGACTATCAAGAATCGGTATCCTTTGCCGAGGATTGATGATCTCTTTGATCAATTTCGGGGAGCTGCTGTGTTCTCTAAGATTGACTTGAGGTCAGGGTATTATCAGTTGAAGGTGAAGGATGTGGATGTGCCTAAGACAGCTTTCAGGACAAGGTATGTGCATTATGAGTTCCTTGTGATGCCGTTTGGGTTGACAAATGCTCCTGCTGCTTTCATGGACATGATGAATCGTGTGTTTCATGAATACCTGGATAAGTTTGTCGTGGTGTTCATTGATGATATCCTCGTGTACTCGCGTACTGAGGAGGAGCATGAAGAGCATTTGAGGATTGTTTTGCAAGCTTTGTTGGAGAATCAGCTTTATGCTAAGCTGAGCAAGTGTGAGTTCTGGTTAAGGGAGGTGGTTTTTCTTGGGCATGTGGTCTCAGCTGAGGGGATTCGTGTTGATCCTCAGAAGATTGAGGCGGTGATGAGCTGGAAGGTTCCTAAGTCTGTTCATGAGGTCCGTAGTTTCCTTGGTTTGGCAGGATACTACCGAAGGTTTGTGGATGGGTTTTCCAAGATTGCTGCTCCTTTGACAAAGTTGTTGCAGAAGGATGTTAAGTATGAGTGGACAGAAGCGAGACAGCAGGCTTTTGAGAAGCTGAAGGCGGCTTTGACGCAAGCTCCCATCTTGATTCAGCCTGAATCAGGGAAAGAGTTTGTGGTTTACAGTGATGCATCCTATGTTGGTTTGGGGTGTGTGCTAATGCAGGAGGGTAAGGTGGTGGCTTATGCATCGCGACAGTTGAAAGTGCATGAGCGCAATTACCCTACGCACGATATTGAGCTGGCTGCAGTGGTTTTTGCACTGAAGATCTGGAGGCATTATCTGTATGGTGAGAAGTGTACTGTGTACACAGATCACAAGAGTTTGAGGTATCTGATGTCTCAGAAGGAGTTGAATCTTAGGCAGCGGCGTTGGTTGGAGTTGCTCAAGGATTATGATCTGACGATTGAGTATCATCCTGGAAAAGCTAATGTTGTTGCTGATGCCTTGAGTAGGAAGGTAGCTGTTGAGTTGAGAGCAATGTTTGCTAGCTTGAGCATATCGCGTGATGGTGGTCTTGTGGCTGAGTTGCATGTGAAGCCGTCTATGGTTCAGTTGATCAAGGATAAGCAGTTGTTGGATGATTCCTTGGTGTCTCATGTTCAGGATATCGCGGAGGGTAGACCTTCGGATTTCTGTTTCAATGATGATGGTGTGCTGTGTTTTGGGAGTCGGATAGTAGTGCCCAATGATGCTGAGTTGAGGCGTGCTATTCTGACTGAAGGTCATAGTAGTCCTTTTGCTATGCACCCTGGTAGTACTAAGATGTATCGTGATCTTCGTGATGAGTACTATTGGGTGGGTTTGAAGAAGGACGTTGCGGAGTTCGTGAGCAAGTGTTTGGTGTGTCAGCGAGTTAAGGCTGAGCATCAGTTTCCTTCAGGTTTGTTGCAACCGTTGAAAATCCCTGAATGGAAGTGGGAGAGGGTTACCATGGATTTTGTATCTGGTTTACCTTTGTCTCCATCGAAAAAGAATTCGGTCTGGGTGATTGTGGATCGCCTGACGAAGTGTGCACATTTCTTGCCTGTGCATACTACGTTTTCTTTGGATCGGTTGGCAGAGCTGTACATTGCTGAGATTGTGCGGCTGCATGGTGTGCCTAAGTCGATTGTGTCGGATAGGGATCCGAGGTTCACATCGCAGTTCTGGCAGTGTTTGCATCAGGCTCTGGGTACAAGGTTGCATTTCAGTACATCCTATCATCCTCAGTCGGATGGTCAGTCTGAGCGAGTTATCCAGATTTTGGAGGATATGTTGAGGTGCTGCGTGATTGAGTTCCAAGGTTCTTGGGAGAAGCATCTGCCTTTGGTTGAGTTTGCTTATAACAACAGTTATCAGGCGAGCATACAGATGGCACCTTATGAGGCTTTGTACGGGAGGAAGTGTAGGACTCCTCTTTGTTGGGCTGAAACTGGTCAAAAGTTGGTTTCGATGCCGGCTTTGTTGAAAGGGACCACGGAGAAGGTGAAGCTCATTTGTGAACGGTTAAAGGCTGCTTCTGATCGGCAGAAGTCTTACGCGGATTTGAAGCGTAAGGAGATAGAGTATGCGGTGGGTGACCGTGTGTTCTTGAAGGTTTCGCCTTGGAAGAAGGTGATGCGGTTTGGCCGGAAGGGCAAGTTGAGCCCTAGATACATTGGACCATATGAGGTGGTTGAGCGTGTGGGTCCTGTTGCGTATCGGTTGAGGTTACCTCAGGAGTTGGAGAAGATTCATGATGTGTTTCATGTTTCTATGCTCCGGAAGTATAGATCTGATCCTTCGCATGTGATGCCTGTGGAGGAAGTGGTTTTGAATCCGGATTTGACCTATGATGAGGAACCGGTGAAGGTTCTGGATTCGGATAGCAAGGCTCTTCGTGGCAAGACCATTGAGTTGGTGAAGGTGCTGTGGAAGCATCGCGGTGTTGAGGAAGCCACGTGGGAGCGGAAGGAAGACATGCTGAAGCAGTTTCCTTATCTCTTTCCTTCAGGTAAATTTCGAGGACGAAATTTCTTAAGGGGGGAGAGTTGTAACGCCCCGGTTTTGGGCTTAGAAGTTCTGGGCGTTGATCGGTTTGGTCAAAGTGCTGTTCGAATCTAAAGAGGTGAAATTAGGAAAGCCTAGTTCGGGTTGCATTAAAAATATGGAAAAATGTTCTAAAATCATCTTTTAATAAAATTAAGTGAACTGTGAAATCAATTTTGAAAAATGGGTTTTGGAAGTATGACATTTTGGCTAGTGACCAAAATGTAAATTTTGAAAGTTTGGTGACTGTTTTATAAAGAGTTGAAACTTTGAATCCTTAAGGAGCTATTAATCCAAAGATGATTTCTCCAGATTTTTCTAAGATATTTTAAGTCTAAAATCTGATTTTAAAGGTCATTAAAATTGGAGGGAAGCCATTTTGGCTATTTTTGGATTTTGTAACCAACTTTGCTAAACTTTCTTTCTCTCATTTTCTCTCAAACCAAACACTACTTTTCCAGAGAATTAGATCTGATTTCTTCACCTAAATCCCTCCATTCAACTCTCATTTGATTCCAAATCATTGTATCTTCAAATCTCTTCAATTGCTAAGTGTTTCAACAAGGATTTTCATTCCAAAAAGTGGAGAAATACAAGTTTGGAGGTAAGAACGTCCTTCTCCTCTAAACTATCAGTTCTTTACTGAAATTCACAAGTTATCAACTCTTAATTGATGTTTAATTAAAGGCTTTTGAGTTTGGAATTGTATCTTGGCTTATAATGCAAGATTTGATGGTTTTCATGATTTTTCGTTAGATCTGATTGATCTGTGATTTGAGATGTGTTTTTGATGTTAAATGAACTCTAAATTGATAAGGAAATGAGTTTTGATTAATGCAATCCCGAATAGGTTGAGTTTCCTAAGTTTAGCTTATGTTTCTTGGATGTTTTTGTGGTGATCTTGTGGATCTGTTGTTGCTGGAGGTATAAGGATGTTTGTAGGTTGTTTTTAGATGTTTTATGGTGTTGATGGATGTTAGGTTTTGCTGGTTTATGGCTGGGCTTTGTTGAGAAGTGGTTTTGATGCAATTTCGGTTGTGTTTGGTGGCCGAAATTGGAGTGGGAATGAGAGCAGCGAGTTTGAGTGCTATCATTTAAGCTTTTGATGCTTGATGATGCATTAACCCTCTGCTTTAATGTGTTTAATCAGGGGAGGCATCTTTGGATCCAAGAGTTGTTGATCCGGAAGCTTGATTTCGTGCTTCGGCAAGTGGCGAAGTGGAATCGGTGAGTGAAATTGGGTTTTCAGCTTTAAAACCAATGTCTTGGGAGCTTAGTTTAAGTCTAAACAACTTTTCTAAGCTCGAGCGTAAGTTTTCGGAATTTCTCTCTAGTGGTGGCCATGATTTTTGTTGTGTTGCAAAATGATTATTTGCATGTTTTACATACTGTTTTGGAAGCATGTTTTAGCATGGTTTTTGCTGATGATGTAAGCCATATGTTGAAGGTAACTCTAGGTAGGAGTTCCTTGCTTTTGTACATTGAAATGATGTGGTTTAATGCTTTTAAATGCATGATGAATATGGCTTGGTTTTATGCTTTAAAACAGTGATGTAAGTGATGAAAATGATGTATATTGGCAAGTGATGTTTTGAAAAGGTTAAGGTCACTAAGGTGGTTAAAAGTCCTTGAGTGAGCCTTGTTACTTATGAACATCAAGGTGGTTAAAAGTCCTTGGATGGTTCATGTTGTGGACACTAAGGTGGTTAAAAGTCCTTAGGTGATCCTTTTCTATGGTGTTTAAAAGTCCTTGGGATCAAGGTGTTTAAAAGTCCTTGATGAGTTACATTTCATGGTGTTTAAAAGTCCATGGCCAAGGTGTTTAAAAGTCCTTGGGATCAAGGTGTTTAAAAGTCCTTGATGTGATACATTCTATGGTGTTTAAAAGTCCATAGGCCAAGGTGTTTAAAAGTCCTTGGGGCCAAGGTGTTTAAAAGTCCTTGGGGTGAAAGTTGATGAACTTGTTTTTAAAGAAATGGAATTTATCACTTGTGGCCAATATGACATGTTATGATTTGATGTATGAGATGCATGTTTAAGTATGCTTTTGAGCATGTGTAAATGATGGTTTGAAGCATGATTTATAAAGTGTTTTATAAATGCATTATTGAATGGTTTAAATGAGCATTCCTCACTAAGCTTTTGCTTACGCTCTCTTCGTTTTCCTTAATTCAATAATGCAGAGCATTAGAGACCTTTTGAGGGCAGCAAGAAGGGCAAGAATTCAAGTGCAAGTAAAGCTCAATGTATGGAAGGTTTTTGTTAAACATTTTAGCTTTTGGGTGATTTGGCAATGGGGAAACCATGTGTATGTTTTGGGAGGTGTTTTGTACTCCCTAAGTATGTTTCTTGATGTTAAGATTGTTGGTCTTTGGATTGGATCTTTATATGCTTGTTTTGTAAGTTTGGTGCTTGAATATCTAGCTTGTGTAGGAAGCATGCCTATAGAATTGGGGCTTTTTGCATATGATGATGTTTGGTTGAATTGATGATGCTAATATGTTATATATATGTTGAATTGCATGCTGGTAAAGTTTGGTGACATTCGGAGCATGTTTGGTTGTGTAATTGCATGTTTAAAGTGGAGTTTTGGAGCAATCTGGGCAGGGTGTTTCGGAACAGCACCTACCGTTTCGGAACGGGTGCCTTAATCGTGCCCAGGCGTCCGAAACGGGCTATGCCTGTTTCGGAACGGCCCCGCGTTTCGAAACGGGCTGTCTCCCGTTTCGGAACGGTTGACCGTTGGGGGCTGACATTGGCAGTTATGTGTTTTGAATTGTTTGCGTTTTGGTCCTGAAACTTGTTTGTGCAATTGTATGAGTTTGGGAAGTCCTTTTGAGCTGAAATTTCATAGAGAAGCATGAAACCTGATTAATTTCAAGTTGGTAACTTCAATTTGGATTAAGTCCTTATAATTATCAGAATTTACAATTTGGTCCCTGAAGTTGTATCTTGTTCAATTGAGTCACTGTTTGATCTCTGATGTTTGTGATCTTTTGGTATGATGTTTGTGTGATCACAATTAGGTCTAAAGTGCATCTAGACAAGTTTAAAAAGAAAAAAAAGGGTCGTTAATCAAGGTTGACTTTCGGGTTGACTTTGGTTTTCCCCGTGTGACTTTCTTAATTCGGGTCAACCGTCTAGGCCGGGTTAAGGGGGTTACATTTGGTGGTATCAGAGCTGAGTTCTCGAGTAATTGGGAATGTTTGTATGCATGATTGAAGTATGTATGCTATGAATGCTTGTTGTTTGAAAGCATGTTCAGTGGTTTGAAATGTTGATGCAGTTGAGTTGTATGCTCTGATGTTGCATGTTGAGGGTACCCATTGCCAAACAAAAGCTAAAGGAAAGATGTTGTTTTGAAATGAAATTGAGCTTGAATACTTGGATTGCTTACCTTGCTGGGCCTGACTTTGTTTTATTTGTGTTGTGATTGCATGGTAAAAGTATGGCACCACGTAGAGAGTTAAGAGGTAATGCGAGAGCTACGGCTCCTAACGAGAATGAGAATGAAGAGCACACTGGTAGTGCTGTGTTACCCCCTCCTCCGCCTGGTGGTGGTGCTGGAGGTGCGAGAGCTGAAGCTGCAGCTGATGCTGGTGCTGGAGCTGCTGGACCAGAGGTTGGTCAGGGGCAAGCTATGCCTGATATGTCTGTTTTGGTACAAGCTATTGCGGGTGCTTTTCGAGCAGCAGTAGCTGGAGCTCAGGGAGCTGGGCATCAGGGAGATGCTGGAGTCAGATTGCCTTTGGAGCGTCTGCGCAGTCTTGGAGGGACTGAGTTTAGAGGTTTGTCAGCTGAGAGTTCTGAGGCTTGGCTGGAAAGTACCAAGCGTATCTTGGGTCAGATGAGTTGCACGGATGTGCAAAAGCTGGGCTGTGTTGTGTCCTTGCTGCAGGACGATGCTTATACATGGTGGACGACTACCATTTCTGGAATGGCTGAAGCTGATGTTACCTGGACATTCTTTCAGAATGTGTTTAAAAGAAGATATCTGGGAGTGAGATATCTGGATGAGAAAAAGCGGGAATTCATGTCTCTTACCCAAGGGAGCATGAGTGTAGCTGAGTACGAGGTACAGTTTGTACGGCTCAGTCAGTATGCACCGGAGCTGATACCTGATGAGAGGGCTAGGTGCGAGAGGTTTCGTTACGGTCTTGTGACGGATGTTAAGATGTATTTGCTGGCCGCCGAGTATGTTGATTTTGATGTGTTGGTGGGCCGAGCAAAGGACGTTGAGATGAACCTGAGTTTGTCTGCTAAGGGTGCTGGCAAGCGAGCTGCTGAGTATAGTTCCGGTGGTGGACGGAACAAGAAGGGACGAGATCAGAAGTATCAGTCCTCAGCCAGGAGAGGTGGTGGTGCACCTGCTAGAGGAGGCAATGCTAGAGCTGATCCTAGTGCTTGTTGGATCTGTGGTTCCCGTGGTCACTTGAAGCGTGACTGTCCTCGTGCTGAGAGAGTGGCACAAGCTCCTGTTGCGACTGCTGGTAACGGGTGCTGGAATTGTGGTTCTGCGGACCACATAAGGCGAGATTGTCCGAGGATGGCTGGTGAGCAGGTGCGTGCTCCTGTTGTTGCTGCACCACAGAGAGGTCGTGGGCGCGGCCGTGGTAATTTCCAGAGGAGAGAGGAAGGTGGCCGAGGGGTAGCTCATGTTGTAGCTATTCAGCCTGAAGGTGGAGGCCAAGCGAGGGTGTATGCTCAGAGAGAGGGCAGGAATGATGCAGATGTGATTGCAGGTACCTTTACTTTGCAGTCCTTGTCATTGCTTTCTTTGATTGATTCTGGATCTACGCATTCATATATTCTTCGTGAGCATGCTGAATTGCTTGGTTTGCCTGTTGAGTCTTTGGATGTTGGTGTTTGGGTCACTAGTTCTTTTGGTGAGACTGTTGTGACTCGAAAGTTGTATAGAAGGTGCCCTTTGGTTGTTCAAGAGCATGTTTTTCATGTTGATCTTATGGAGTTGCCCTTCTATGGTTTTGATGTGATCCTTGGTATGGATTGGCTTGCTGAGCATCGTGCTGTTGTGGATTGTGAGAATAAGCGTGTTTCGCTTAAGCTTGCGGATGATTATGAAGTTGTGGTGGTTGGTGAGAATGTGAAGTTTCTTGCCAATGTGGTATCTTCTTTGGAGGCGAGCAGGATGCTGAGGCAATGTTGCGAAGCCTATCTAGCTTTTGTGATGAATCCTAGCTCTAAGGAGTTGAGGGTGCAAGATATCAGGGTTGTAAAGGAGTTTCCTGGTGTTTTTCCTGAGGAGTTGCCTGGTTTACCTCCTAACCGCGAGGTGGAGTTTGGAATTGAGCTGTATGAGAATACAACTCCTGTGTCCATTACTCCCTATAGAATGGCACCTAAAGAGCTGAAGGAGCTGAAGACGCAGTTGCAAGAGTTGCTTGATCGTGGTTTCATCCGGCCGAGTGTGTCATCTTGGGGAGCACCGGTCTTGTTTGTGAAGAAGAAGGATGACACTATGAGAATGTGCATTGATTACCGTCAGCTGAACAAGTTGACTATCAAGAATCGGTATCCTTTGCCGAGGATTGATGATCTCTTTGATCAATTTCGGGGAGCTGCTGTGTTCTCTAAGATTGACTTGAGGTCAGGGTATTATCAGTTGAAGGTGAAGGATGTGGATGTGCCTAAGACAGCTTTCAGGACAAGGTATGTGCATTATGAGTTCCTTGTGATGCCGTTTGGGTTGACAAATGCTCCTGCTGCTTTCATGGACATGATGAATCGTGTGTTTCATGAATACCTGGATAAGTTTGTCGTGGTGTTCATTGATGATATCCTCGTGTACTCGCGTACTGAGGAGGAGCATGAAGAGCATTTGAGGATTGTTTTGCAAGCTTTGTTGGAGAATCAGCTTTATGCTAAGCTGAGCAAGTGTGAGTTCTGGTTAAGGGAGGTGGTTTTTCTTGGGCATGTGGTCTCAGCTGAGGGGATTCGTGTTGATCCTCAGAAGATTGAGGCGGTGATGAGCTGGAAGGTTCCTAAGTCTGTTCATGAGGTCCGTAGTTTCCTTGGTTTGGCGGGATACTACCGAAGGTTTGTGGATGGGTTTTCCAAGATTGCTGCTCCTTAGACAAAGCTGTTGCAGAAGGATGTTAAGTATGAGTGGACAGAAGCGAGACAGCAGGCTTTTGAGAAGCTGAAGGCGGCTTTGACGCAAGCTCCTATCTTGATTCAGCCTGAATCAGGGAAAGAGTTTGTGGTTTACAGTGATGCATCCTATGTTGGTTTGGGGTGTGTGCTAATGCAGGAGGGTAAGGTGGTGGCTTATGCATCACGGCAGTTGAAAGTGCATGAGCGCAATTACCCTACGCACGATATTGAGCTGGCTGCAGTGGTTTTTGCACTGAAGATCTGGAGGCATTATCTGTATGGTGAGAAGTGTACTGTATACACAGATCACAAGAGTTTGAGGTATCTGATGTCTCAGAAGGAGTTGAATCTTAGGCAGCGGCGTTGGTTGGAGTTGCTCAAGGATTATGATCTGACGATTGAGTATCATCCTGGAAAAGCTAATGTTGTTGCTGATGCCTTGAGTAGGAAGGTAGCTGTTGAGTTGAGAGCCATGTTTGCTAGCTTGAGCATATCGCGTGATGGTGGTCTTGTGGCTGAGTTGCATGTGAAGCCGTCTATGGTTCAGTTGATCAAGGATAAGCAGTTGTTGGATGATTCCTTGGTGTCTCATGTTCAGGATATCGCGGAGGGTAGACCTTCGGATTTCTGTTTCAATGATGATGGTGTGCTGTGTTTTGGGAGTCGGATAGTAGTGCCCAATGATGCTGAGTTGAGGCGTGCTATTCTGACTGAAGGTCATAGTAGTCCTTTTGCTATGCACCCTGGTAGTACTAAGATGTATCGTGATCTTCGTGATGAGTACTATTGGGTGGGTTTGAAGAAGGACGTTGCGGAGTTCGTGAGCAAGTGTTTGGTGTGTCAGCGAGTTAAGGCTGAGCATCAGTTTCCTTCAGGTTTGTTGCAACCGTTGAAAATCCCTGAATGGAAGTGGGAGAGGGTTACCATGGATTTTGTATCTGGTTTACCTTTGTCTCCATCGAAAAAGAATTCGGTCTGGGTGATTGTGGATCGCCTGACGAAGTGTGCACATTTCTTGCCTGTGCATACTACGTTTTCTTTGGATCGGTTGGCAGAGCTGTACATTGCTGAGATTGTGCGGCTGCATGGTGTGCCTAAGTCGATTGTGTCGGATAGGGATCCGAGGTTCACATCGCGGTTCTGGCAGTGTTTGCATCAGGCTCTGGGTACAAGGTTGCATTTCAGTACATCCTATCATCCTCAGTCGGATGGTCAGTCTGAGCGAGTTATCCAGATTTTGGAGGATATGTTGAGGTGCTGCGTGATTGAGTTCCAAGGTTCTTGGGAGAAGCATCTGCCTTTGGTTGAGTTTGCTTATAACAACAGTTATCAGGCGAGCATACAGATGGCACCTTATGAGGCTTTGTACGGGAGGAAGTGTAGGACTCCTCTTTGTTGGGCTGAAACTGGTCAAAAGTTGGTTTCGATGCCGGCTTTGTTGAAAGGGACCACGGAGAAGGTGAAGCTCATTTGTGAACGGTTAAAGGCTGCTTCTGATCGGCAGAAGTCTTATGCGGATTTGAAGCGTAAGGAGATAGAGTATGCGGTGGGTGACCGTGTGTTCTTGAAGGTTTCGCCTTGGAAGAAGGTGATGCGGTTTGGCCGGAAGGGCAAGTTGAGCCCTAGATACATTGGACCATATGAGGTGGTTGAGCGTGTGGGTCCTGTTGCGTATCGGTTGAGGTTACCTCAGGAGTTGGAGAAGATTCATGATGTGTTTCATGTTTCTATGCTCCGGAAGTATAGATCTGATCCTTCGCATGTGATGCCTGTGGAGGAAGTGGTTTTGAATCCGGATTTGACCTATGATGAGGAACCGGTGAAGGTTCTGGATTCGGATAGCAAGGTTCTTCGTGGCAAGACCATTGAGTTGGTGAAGGTGCTGTGGAAGCATCGCGGTGTTGAGGAAGCCACGTGGGAGCGGAAGGAAGACATGCTGAAGCAGTTTCCTTATCTCTTTCCTTCAGGTAAATTTCGAGGACGAAATTTCTTAAGGGGGGAGAGTTGTAACGCCCCGGTTTTGGGCTTAGAAGTTCTGGGCGTTGACCGGTTTGGTCAAAGTGCTGTTCGAATCTAAAGAGGTGAAATTAGGAAAGCCTAGTTCGGGTTGCATTAAAAATATGGAAAAATGTTCTAAAATCATCTTTTAATAAAATTAAGTGAACTGTGAAATCAATTTTGAAAAATGGGTTTTGGAAGTATGACATTTTGGCTAGTGACCAAAATGTAAATTTTGAAAGTTTGGTGACTGTTTTATAAAGAGTTGAAACTTTGAATCCTTAAGGAGCTATTAATCCAAAGATGATTTCTCCAGATTTTTCTAAGATATTTTAAATCTAAAATCTGATTTTAAAGGTCATTAAAATTGGAGGGAAGCCATTTTGGCTATTTTTGGATTTTGTAACCAACTTTGCTAAACTTTCTTTCTCTCATTTTCTCTCAAACCAAACACTACTTTTCCAGAGAATTGGATCTGATTTCTTCACCTAAATCCCTCCATTCAACTCTCATTTGATTCCAAATCATTGTATCTTCAAATCTCTTCAATTGCTAAGTGTTTCAACAAGGATTTTCATTCCAAAAAGTGGAGAAATACAAGTTTGGAGGTAAGAACGTCCTTCTCCTCTAAACTATCAGTTCTTTACTGAAATTCACAAGTTATCAACTCTTAATTGATGTTTAATTAAAGGCTTTTGAGTTTGGAATTGTATCTTGGCTTATAATGCAAGATTTGATGGTTTTCATGATTTTTCGTTAGATCTGATTGATCTGTGATTTGAGATGTGTTTTTGATGTTAAATGAATTCTAAATTGATAAGGAAATGAGTTTTGATTAATGCAATCCCGGATAGGTTGAGTTTCCTAAGTTTAGCTTATGTTTCTTGGATGTTTTTGTGGTGATCTTGTGGATCTGTTGTTGCTGGAGGTATAAGGATGTTTGTAGGTTGTTTTTAGATGTTTTATGGTGTTGATGGATGTTAGGTTTTGCTGGTTTATGGCTGGGCTTTGTTGAGAAGTGGTTTTGATGCAATTTCGGTTGTGTTTGGTGGCCGAAATTGGAGTGGGAATGAGAGCAGCGAGTTTGAGTGCTTTCATTGAAGCTTTTGATGCTTGATGATGCATTAACCCTCTGCTTTAATGTGTTTAATCAGGGGAGGCATCTTTGGATCCAAGAGTTGTTGATCCGGAAGCTTGATTTCGTGCTTCGGCAAGTGGCGAAGTGGAATCGGTGAGTGAAATTGGGTTTTCAGCTTTGAAACCAATGTCTTGGGAGCTTAGTTTAAGTCTAAACAACTTTGCTAAGCTCGAGCGTAAGTTTTCGGAATTTCTCTCTAGTGGTGGCCATGATTTTTGTTGTGTTGCAAAATGATTATTTGCATGTTTTACATACTGTTTTGGAAGCATGTTTTAGCATGGTTTTTGCTGATGATGTAAGCCATATGTTGAAGGTAACTCTAGGTAGGAGTTCCTTGCTTTTGTACATTGAAATGATGTGGTTTAATGCTTTTAAATGCATGATGAATATGGCTTGGTTTTATGCTTTAAAACAGTGATGTAAGTGATGAAAATGATGTATATTGGCAAGTGATGTTTTGAAAAGGTTAAGGTCACTAAGGTGGTTAAAAGTCCTTGAGTGAGCCTTGTTACTTATGAACATCAAGGTGGTTAAAAGTCCTTGGATGGTTCATGTTGTGGACACTAAGGTGGTTAAAAGTCCTTAGGTGATCCTTTTCTATGGTGTTTAAAAGTCCATAGGCCAAGGTGTTTAAAAGTCCTTGGGATCAAGGTGTTTAAAAGTCCTTGATGAGTTACATTTCATGGTGTTTAAAAGTCCATGGCCAAGGTGTTTAAAAGTCCTTGGGATCAAGATGTTTAAAAGTCCTTGATGTGATACATTCTATGGTGTTTAAAAGTCCATAGGCCAAAGTGTTTAAAAGTCCTTGGGGCCAAGGTGTTTAAAAGTCCTTGGGGTGAAAGTTGATGAACTTGTTTTTAAAGAAATGGAATTTATCACTTGTGGCCAATATGACATGTTATGATTTGATGTATGAGATGCATGTTTAAGTATGCTTTTGAGCATGTGTAAATGATGGTTTGAAGCATGATTTATAAAGTGTTTTATAAATGCATTATTGAATGGTTTAAATGAGCATTCCTCACTAAGCTTTTGCTTACGCTCTCTTCGTTTTCCTTAATTCAATAATGCAGAGCATTAGAGACCTTTTGAGGGCAGCAAGAAGGGCAAGAATTCAAGTGCAAGTAAAGCTCAATGTATGGAAGGTTTTTGTTAAACATTTTAGCTTTTGGGTGATTTGGCAATGGGGAAACCATGTGTATGTTTTGGGAGGTGTTTTGTACTCCCTAAGTATGTTTCTTGATGTTAAGATTGTTGGTCTTTGGATTGGATCTTTATATGCTTGTTTTGTAAGTTTGGTGCTTGAATATCTAGCTTGTGTAGGAAGCATGCCTATAGAATTGGGGCTTTTTGCATATGATGATGTTTGGTTGAATTGATGATGCTAATATGTTATATATATGTTGAATTGCATGCTGGTAAAGTTTGGTGACATTCGGAGCATGTTTGGTTGTGTAATTGCATGTTTAAAGTGGAGTTTTGGAGCAATCTGGGCAGGGTGTTTCGGAACAGCACCTACCGTTTCGGAACGGGTGCCTTAATCGTGCCCAGGCGTCCGAAACGGGAGGGGCCGTTCCGAAACGGAAAGGCCACTGCCAGACCCCCGTTTCGAAACGGGCTATGCCTGTTTCGGAACGGCCCCGCGTTTCGAAACGGGCTGTCTCCCGTTTCGGAACGGTTGACCGTTGGGGGCTGACATTGGCAGTTATGTGTTTTGAATTGTTTGCGTTTTGGTCCTGAAACTTGTTTGTGCAATTGTATGAGTTTGGGAAGTCCTTTTGAGCTGAAATTTCACAGAGAAGCATGAAACCTGATTAATTTCAAGTTGGTAACTTCAATTTGGATTAAGTCCTTATAATTATCAGAATTTACAATTTGGTCCCTAAAGTTGTATCTTGTTCAATTGAGTCCTTGTTTGATCTCTGATGTTTGTGATCTTTTGGTATGATGTTTGTGTGATCACAATTAGGTCTAAAGTGCATCTAGACAAGTTTAAAAAGAAAAAAAAAGGGTCGTTAATCAAGGTTGACTTTCGGGTTGACTTTGGTTTTCCCCGTGTGACTTTCTTAATTCGGGTCAACCGTCTAGGCCGGGTTAAAGGGGTTACACTCTCTAATAACAAGCCTAGCAATATCATTTTCTAAGTGTTATTACAAACTAATAAAACCATGCTTTGAGCCACCCAAGAAGTCCGAGAATCTCTTTCTTGCCAACTTGCCTCCCGGAACCTCTAACGATCTGCATTGTTGGAAAAAAGAGAGCGTAAGCTTAAAAGCTTATTGAGCGGAGCTCTAAAACACAACAACAATGCAGTTTTAAAACATATTCTTAGATTTAAAACAAAACCATTTAAGGAAAAGTGAAATGAAACACAAACATAAACAATACATCGTATGCACATGCATAACCAATACCCGGTGAGACTACACATCACCGTTTGCAACAATTAGTAGTTTTCATATGAGACTACACATCACCCTACTCTTCTACTAGTCACTACCGGTGGGACTACACATCACCGTTAGCAACGATAACCATCACGTGAGGCTTGACACCAACAACGACTACACAACAACATTAAACGGAGAGTAAAGACAATCTACATTTCACCCAACAACACAAACAATCGCACACACCAAAACTTAACGGACAAGGTGAATTAGTAAACTTACACTTGGGTTTAGGTTAGCCCTCAAGGCTCCACCAAAACCCCCAAGAATCCACTTTGAATTCATTTTAACTTCAAACATTACCACTCACCGATTGAGCCCCAAACAAAAGCCGAAACGCTGATCTCAAGCTTCCGTAGTACCCAGTATTACGCTCAAAGTGCCCGAGCTCGTTTCCTCTGTTTCTAAGCAACCAAAAACAATGTATTACTCCCCTAATCTTCCATAATTGCACTGTCAAATATCAATTCACAATTCTATAACATCCCTTCAACGATTCAAAGTCGAAATTCATTAAAATATCATCAAATCCGTTCTTGAGTAAAGCCCAGCAATAACTCATCAAATTAAACATTCAAAACACACCAAAATCATCTAAAAACACCCAACTTAGGTCCAATATACCTCCAGCCCTCGTTTTACCCCCAAAATTACGGTAAAACATCTCTTTTTCGCCTTTAAAAATTATCCAATGCCCTAGTTTCGGGTTTATTAATTTAAGGCTTCATTTCAACACTTTATTAACACCAAAATGTGATTCTTAACCACCCAAAAACACATGCATCAAAGCCCATTCGAAAATCATCAAGAAATCACCATTTCTGAAATAATGGGTTTTAGGGTAAACTTAGAAATTATTGGGTGTGTAAAAACTAAGTTGAAATTTATCTTCATCTAGTAAAAGCTAATAGTTTAAGACATTTACCTTGAAGAAATCACCACAAATGAGGTTTTGATGAAGAAGGCTTGCTCTTGAAAGGTTTTGAGCTTTTTGCTTTTGAAAAAAGATGATGGCCTTTCTTTTTGATTTTTGAGAAAAAGATGAGATAAAACCCTTTTCAATTTCATTAATGGCATAGTTGTAAATAATAACAATTTTGATAAAATCAACATTTTAATCTAGTTTTTACTTGAAACTAGTCCTAGATCAAAACTGATAACTCCCAAGCCTTAAATCGGGGTGTTACAACTCTCACCCACTTAAGGAATTTCGTCCTCGAAATTACCTGACGGAAAAAGATACGAAAACTGTTTCTCCATGTCTTCCTTCGTTTCCCAAGTAGCCTCTTCCACACCTCGGTGTCTCCACAAAATTTTGACTAACTCGATAGATCTCCCACGCAACACATTCCTATCCGAAGCAAGAATTTCAACCGGCTCTTCATCATACAACAGGTCGAGGTTCAACTCGATATCTTTCACTAGCATTACATAAGACGGATCTGATCTATACTTCTGAAGCATCGAAACGTGGAACACATCGTGAATCTTCTCTAACTTTGTCGGCAGTCTCAATCTATACGCAACAGGACCAATCCTCTCAACTACCTCATAAGGTCCAATGAATCTCGGACTCAACTTACCCTTCCTACCAAACTTCATCACCTTCTTCTAAGGTGAGACTTTCAAAAACACTTTTTCGCCCACAACATACTTTATCTCCTTTCTCTTCAAATCGACATACGACTTTTGTCGGTCTAAAGCTGCCTTCAAGAGATCACATATCAACTTTTCCTTCTCGGTAGTGCCCTTAAGCAAGTCAGGCATATGTACCAGCTTCTGTCCGGTCTCGGCCCAACAAATAGGTGTTCTACACCTCATACCATATAGAGCCTCATACGGTGCCATCTGTATACTAGCCTGATAATTGTTGTTGTACGCAAACTCTACTAACGGTAGGTGCTTTTCCCATGAACCCTGGAAGTCGATGATGCAACACCTCAACATGTCCTCCAATACTTAAATCACTCTCTCTGACTGACCATCTGAATGCGGATGATACGAAGTACTGAAGTTCAACCAAGTGCCCAAGGCACGATGCAAACACTCCCAAAATCTAGCTGTAAACCTCGGATCTCGGTCTGATACAATCGATTTCGGTACCCCGTGCAATCTCACGATCTTAATGATGTAAAGATCGGCCAACTTATCTAAGGTGTAGGTAGTATGAACTGGTATGAAATGAGCACACTTAGTGAATTTATCGACTATCACTCACACTGAATTCTTCTTCGAAGGAGTCAACGGTAAACCCGACACAAAATCCATGGTAATACGTTCCCACTTCCATTTCGAAATCTTCAACGATTGTAGCAAACCTGAAGGAAACTGATGCTCGACCTTAACTCGCTGACAAACCATACACCTACTCACAAACTCAGCCACATCTCTCTTCAACACAATCCAGTAGTACTCTTCTTTCAACCCACAGTACATCTTCGTACTACTCGGATGCATAGCAAAAGGACTATTATGGGCTTCATTCAAGATGATGCGCCTTAACTCGGCATCTTCAGGAACTAATATCCTATCCTTGAAACATATGATCCCATTCTCACAGAAGCAAAAATCTGTAGGTCTATCCTCGGCTATATCTTGCACGTGAGGTGCTAAGGACTCGTCTTGCAACTGTTTCTCTCGAATCAACTGGGCCAATGAAGGTTTAACTTGTAACTCGGCTATCAAACCACCATCCTGCGACACACTTAATCTCGCAAACATAGCTCGTAACTCAACTGCCACTTTTCTACTCAAAGCATCAGCCACTACGTTTGCTTTACCCAGATGGTACTCTATCGTAAGATCATAATCCTTAAGAAGCGCTAACCACCTACGATGTCTAAGGTTCAACTCTCTCTGAGTCATCAAGTATTTCAAACTCTTGTGGTCGGTATAAACTGTGCACTTCTCACCATAAAGATGGTGTCTCCAGATCTTCAAAGCAAACACTACTGCGGCTAACTCAATATCGTAAGTGGGGTAGTTCTTCTTGTGAACCTTCAACTGTCTCGAAGCATAAGCTACAACCTTACCTTCTTGCATAATCACACAACCTAAACCTACATACGATGCATCACTGTAAATCACAAACTCTTTTCCCGGTTCAGGCTGAATCAAAATAGGAGCTTCAGTCAAAGCTTTCTTCAATTTCTCAAACGCTTGTTGTCTTGCATCAGACCACTCACACGAAACATTCTTCTGAAGCAATTCAGTTAAAGGTGTCGCTATCTTCGAAAATCCTTTGACAAATCTTTGATAATACCCCGCCAAGCCTAGGAAACTACAGATTTCTGTCACTGACTTCGGTTGTTTCCAACTCACTATGACTTCTATATTCTTGGGATCCACACTAATCCCATTGGTCGAGATCACGTGACCTAGGAAAACTACCTTCTTAATTCAAAACTCGCACTTACTCAACTTAGCATACAACTGATTTTCAAGCAAGGTCTGAAGCACTAGCCGCAAGTGCTCGTCATGCTCTTCCTCGGTCCTAAAGTGCACTAAGATATCATCTATGAACACTACCAAAAACCTATCCAAAAACCCGTGGAACACTCGGTTCATCATATCCATAAATGTAGTTGGAGCATTAGTCTAACCGAAAGGCATTACCAAGAACTCATAGTGCCCATAACGTGTACGGAAGGCTGTCTTCGGTATGTCCACATCCTTTACCTTCAACTGATAGTAACCCGATCTCAAATCAATCTTCGAAGACATTGAAGCACCTCTCAACTGATCAAGCAAGTCATCTATCCGCGGCAAAGGGTACTTGTTTTTCACGGTTACCTTGTTCAATTGCCTCTAGTCTATACACATCCTTATATTGCCGTCCTTTTTATTCACAAACAAGACCGGAGCACCCCACGGAGAAATATTAGGCCTAATGAAACTTCTATCTGACAGTTCTTGAAGTTGTGTCTTCAACTCTTTCGGTGCCATTCTATACAGAGCAATAGACACGGGTGCAGAATCGGAATACGTCTCAATAGCAAACTCAACTTCCCTATCTGGAGGCAAACCCGACAACTCTTCCAGAAAAACACTAAAAAAATCATAAACTGTTTTGATGTCTCGCGGTCTAACCTCACTCATATTCAAATTCATCACATAAGCCAAGTAAGCCTGACAACCCGAATCCATCATCCTTTGAGCTTTTAGAGCAGAAACAACATTGGACAAGAACTTAATGTTCTCGCCCACCACTACAACTTCAAAATCATCAGTTAGCCTCAAGGAGACTCTCCTGGTCTCAAAGTCTACCTTAGCTCTATGCTCTACGCTCTACGAGCCAATCCATGCCCAAAATCACATCGAAACCATAGAACGACAATTCCATCATATCAACCGAAAACACATAGCCCTGAATCATCAAAGGGCACCTTCTATACATCTTCCTAACTACCACGGTCTCACCGAAAGAACTAGTAACATTTACACCTACCTCTAACCACTCATACGATAGACCTAGTGACCTTGCATGTTCACCCAAAATATACGAATATGTCGAACCCGAATCTATCAAAGAAAGCAAAGTCAAAGGCTGTATCAAGAAATTACCTACAATGATATCCGTGTCATTCCCAGCCTCTCGATGCGCATACACCCTAGCCGGTCCTCCACCCTCGGGCTGAACTGCCACCACATGAGCTAAGTTCCTCTAACCCTTGTTCCTCGGCTGAAAGTTACCACGACCGCGATTAAGGCCTTTCTGATGCTCAAAACCCCCAGCTGGAGTCGGTCCGCCCCTAGCTGAGTGTGGACAGTTATGCCTCAAATGATCTCGGGAACCACAGTTCCAACACACCCCAAAGGTACCCTTACACTCGCCCGGATGACGTCTTCCACATCTAGGGCACTCAGGAGTGTGAACAACAACTTGTTGGCCCTAATGACCTCGTCCATGGTTACCGCCCCTATGTCTCAAATCGGGCTGATACCTCCTATCTCTATGCCTCTTGGCATGATCTCTATCCCAATCTGCGTGTCTCTTCCCGAAATCAGACCCACTAGCACGGGTACTCGAGCCTAAGTTCTGCTCAATATCCTTGGCTTTAGAGACCAAAACATCAAACTCGGTGTAGTCAGAGGCAAGCATATAAGTCTTCACATCTCTAGTTAACCCATAACGGAAGCGCTCACACCGTTCCCTCTCATTGGGAACCAACTCGGGAGCATACTGAACCTCACAAACTGAACCTCATACTCGGACACCGTTTTGCTACCCTAAATCAAGGCCATAAACTCTCCCTTCTTCTAATCCTGATATCGGACTCCGAGTTACTTCTTCTTAAAAGTTGTTCTGAAGAACTCCTATGTGACATCTACCTTTGCCATTACCCGAAGTAACGATGGTCCACCAAGCATATGCATCTCCCTGAAGCAAGGAGATAACACAACCCAACTTACGAGTGTCTTAGCACTCCATCTGACCCAAGATGCGTGTAGTACTCTTGAGCCAAGCCTCTGAACCCTCGAGAGCCAAACCATGAAACTTAACTCCGCCCAAACTACGGAGTCTCTCAAGGGGTAAACCAGTTCCCGCACCCTGAGGTGGTGCTGCAGCTTGCATACCAGCCAAAGCTGTTTAAAAAGTCCCGGCTATAGTCTGAATCAAATGAGTCATGTTCGCACCTGCCGGACCCTGACCCGCCTGAGCTCCATTACCCCCGACATTTGCACCGGCCTGAGGTCCATTACCATCACCTCCAACATTCGCACTGGCCTGAGGCACATTATCTCCGACATCCACCCTATTACCATCGGGAGCATGAGGAACATGAGGCGCATCCCCGGGTGCCTGGTCACCCGCTCTAGGCCGTCCTCTCGATCTTACCATAACGAGATATAATCTAAACAATAAACATATCACACACAAGAAAACATTAGGTTAGCAAGGGCAAGGACCAAGTTCTCAAGCTCTTTAAACCAAAACAATTTTTTTTTCAATAACAACACCTACCATTGAGAACACTCGACTAAACCTCAACCAACAACAAGAACAATAAAGCATGCTTTCGTACACCGTGCAATAGCAACTAATCCAACAAGCCAACTTACCTGACTTACCTTCCCGGGAGACCTCGTAACCGAGGCTCTGATACCACCAAATGTAACCTTCTCATCCTGGCCTAGCCAACAAACCAGACCGAACAGGTTACACGAGGAAAACAGAAACAAAACCCGCTAAGGCCTCACTCCGATTAGAAACCTTAATTTTTTTATTATCTTATCTAGATATCACAATTAACCCTAGGTGAGAAGACAACAGCGGAAAAGTTGACACAGATACGAACCGATGTTGAGGGCATACGATTATTCAAGTTTACCAAGTAGCTTAATTGTCAACTTTTATCCTCACGAGGCAAACATATACAACTCAAAATAGAAAGCATGCAAGCCATATAGACTAAAGTGCAACATTTGAAAACCCTCGAAGATGTCATTTAAACGTTTTAACTACTTGCGTTTCGAAACATGCTTGCCCGTTCCAAAATACAGGCTCCATTTCAAAAAGTAAAACCAAGCCGCTCTAAAACGGTACCACCCCCGTTCAGATACGAGTACCTCTGGAGCTCGACCATTTCGAAACCATATCATGCGTTTCAAAACACCTACACATAGTTTGGCCCGAAAACATGTTTCAGCATCCTCAAACATCCCCAAACTCTCCCTGAAGCATTAAAGATCACATAGCAACATATCACAGATACAATCGAGAGGCCAAACAACCTAATCACATCAACATACATGCATTCAAGAAACAAAATGGATTTCAAATCTAAAGCTCACAAGAACACTTGGTTTCAAAATACTAACAAGTCAAAATGCATAACAATTCATCCAAGGCCACAATGCGCATCAACATAACATAGTATCAACATTTAAAAACATGCTAGCAACATAAACAAAGCCAAGTAAACGAGTTTGAACACCAACTCTCTTACAACAAGCCTAGAAATCTCATTGTCTAAGTGTTATTACAAACTAATAAAACCATACTTTGAGCCACCCAAGAACTCCGAGAATCCCTTCTTTGCCCACTTGCCTCCTAGAACCTCTAACGATCTGTATTGTTGGAAAAAGAGAGCGTAAGCTTAAAAGCTTAGTGAGCGGAGCTCTAAAACACAACAACAATGCAATTTTAAAACATATTCTTAGATTTAAAGCAAAACAATTTAAGGAAACGGTGTAATAAAACAGAAACATAAACAATACATGATATGCACATGCATAACCGATACCCGATGGGACTACACATCAACGTTCACAACAACTAGTAGTTTTTCGATGGGACTACACATCACCGTACTCTTCTACTAGTCACTACCGGTGGGACTACACATCACCGTTAGCAACGAAAACCATCACGTGAGGCTTGACACCGACAACGACTAAACAACAACATTAAACGAAGAGTAAAGACAATCCACATTTCACACAACAACACAAATAATCGCACGCACCAACACTTAACGGACAAGGTGAATTAGCAAACTTATAGTTGGGTTTAGGTTAGCCCTCAAGGCTCTACCCAAACCCCCAAGAACCCACTTTGAATTCATTTAAAACTTCAAACATTACCACTCACGGATTGATCCCCAAACGAAAGCCGAAACACCGATCTCAAGCTTCCGTAGTACCCGGTATCGCGCCTAAAGTACCCGAGCTCATTTCGCTTGTTTCTAACCAACCAAAAACAAGATATTACTCCCATAATCTTCCATAAATGTACTGTCAAATATCAATTCACAATTCTATAACATTCCTTCAACGATTCAAAGTCGAAATTTATTAAAATATCATCAAATCCGTTCTTGAGTAAAGCCCAGCAATAACCCTTCAATTAAACATCCAAAACACATCAAAATCATCTAAAAACACCCAACCTAGGTCCAATATACTTCCAGCCCTCGTTTTACCCCTAAAACTAAGACAAAACACCACTTTTTCACCTTCAAAAATTACCCACTGCTCTAGTTTCGGGTTTATTAATTTAAGGCTTCATTTCAACACTTTATTAACACCAAAATGTGATTTTTAACCACCCAAAAATACAAGTATCAAAGCCCATTTGAAAATCATCAAGAAATCACTATTTTTGAAATAATGGGTTTTAGGGTAAACTTAGAAATCATTGGGTAAATGGAAAACTAAGTTGAAATCTTTCTTATTCTAGTAAAAGTAAATAGTTTAAGACATTTACCTTGAAGAAATCACTACAAATGAAGATTTGATGAAGAAGGCTTGCTCTTTGAAAGGTTTTGAGCTTTTTGCTTTTGAAAAAAGATGATAGCCTTTCTTTTTGATTTTTGAGAAAAAAATGAGATAAAACCCTTTTCAATTTCATTAATGGCATAGTTGTAAATAATGACAATTTTGATAAAATTAGCATTTTAATCTAATTTTAACCTGAAACTAGTCCTAGATCAAAACCAATAACTCCCGGGCCCTAAACCGAGGTGTTACAATAATGCCCCTCTCTCACTCTCTCTATATAGTTTAATTTTCTCCCTATTTTATCTAATGAAAATAAAATAGTTATTATAATGTCTCCTTCCTATTTATATTTTTCAATTAACTTATTTAATCGAGTAAAAATGAAAAACAATTATGGGTAAACTACACAAAATGCCACCAAACTTTGTCTTTTGTACCGAACATACCACAAAACTATAAAATTAGAGGTGGCAAATTGACTCGAGACTCAAATTAATTTTACCCGATTTGAGACCCAATATCAATCTGAACAGGATGATTCAAAACTTAAAACAATCTGAATCGAATTGAAATCGACTTGATTTTTAGTTAAACCGATATGGACCCGATCTGATTTTTCAACCGAACAGAACAATCTCGAATTGATTTTCAACCGAATCGAATGGACCCGAACCGATTTCATCCGAACCGAAAGTAACTTGAACCGAAGGCAACCCAAAATAAAGAAAAAATATTAAAAGAAATAATGAATGATTTTATGTAACCCCCAATTTAGATTAGGTTAAATTCTGAATTTCCCTCCAAATTCTAGGGTTTCCAATTGGGAATTCTCATAATTAGGGTTTTCAAATTGGGGCTAAAATAGGGTGTTACAACTCTCCCCCCGTAAAAAGAAATTTCGGCCTCGAAATTTACCTGGAGCAAACAAATGCGGATACTGAGCTTTGATGACAACTTTGGGCTCCCAGGTAGTCTCATCATGAGTGCGACCACGCCACAAAACTTTGACCATCTTAATGGTCTTCCTTCTGAGAACTTTCTTATCCTGAGCAAGAATCTCGCTAGGCTCCTCCTCAAAGCGCAAATCAGGATGAATCTCAATCTCCTCCACAGGCAAAACATGAGACGGATCAGCATGGTAGCGTCTCAACACAGAAACATGGAAAACATCATGAATACGCTGAAGCTCTGGTGGTAACTCGAGCTGATAGGCAATAGGTCTAACCCGACGAAGAATCCGGTAAGGGCCAATATATCGAGGACTCAGCTTGCCCTTCCGACCAAACCGAAGTACCTTCCTCCAAGGAGATACTTTCAGGAAAACCTCATCACCGACCTCGAACTCAAGATCTCGACGTCTCAAGTCGGCATAAGACTTCTGTCTATCAAAAGCAACCTTCAGTCGGTCTCGAATCAATCTGACTGTCTGCTCGACCTCACGGACTAGGTTTGGTCCCAACAATCTATGCTCATTTAGTTCAGTCTATCCAATCGGTGACCTACACCTACGCCCATACAGAGCCTCGTACGGTGCCATCTTAATACTGGCCTGGTAGCTGTTATTATATGCAAACTCTGCGAGCGGCAAGAAATCCTCCTAACTACAACTGTAACCGAGAACACAACCTCTCAACATGTCCTCAAGAATCTGAATCACACACTCGGACTGCCCGTCAGTCTACGGATGATAAGATGTACTGAAGTTCAACCGGGTAGCCAAAGCAGAGTGAAGTGCCTTCCAGAACTTCGCTGTAAACCTTGGATCACGATAAAAAATAATCGATATCGGTACCCCATGAAGTCGAACAATCTCAGAAATATAGAGCCGAGCCAACTTATGCAAAGGATAGTTGACTCGAACAAGAATGAAATGCGTAGACTTAGTCAAACGGTCCACTATAACCCAGACAGAGTCTTTCTTGGACGGAGTCATCGGAAGACCACTGACAAAATCCATAGTCACATGCTCCCACTTCCACTGAGGAATCTTGATGTGCTGAAGTAACCCAGATGGACGCTGATGCTCTGCCTTGACTCTCTGACAAGTCATACACTTAGACACAAATCCGACAACATCCTGCTTAAGACCTTTCCACCAGTACCTCTGACGAAGGTTCTTATACATCTTATCACCACCAGGATGCATAGAATATGGGCTGTCACGTGCCTCGCGAAGAATAACCTGTTTCAACCCAGATTTTCTCGGAATACAATACCAGCCTCGGAAACACAAAACACCATCCTGATTAATAGTATAGTCCACATATGTACCCTCAGAAACCTCTCTGATACCACTAAATGTAACCCCCAATTTAGATTAGGTTAAATTCTGAATTTTCCCCCAAATTCTAGGGTTTCCAATTAGGAATTCTCATAATTAGGGTTTTCAAATTGGGGCTAAAATGGGGTGTTACATTTTATGTGAATTGTCGCACAACTCACTAAAAAGTCAAATATATTGACTTTATACAGCCATATATGGGTTTAAAAAATTGATCTGGCCTGAAAACCCGACCAAAACATATCGATCTCTTATTGAACCGATCTTGACCTGACCTGAAATTAACCAACCCAAAAACACCTATTTCGAAAATACTCGATCCAAAAATCAACCGAACCGATGTGACCCGATCCAAACTGATACCTGACTCGAATCACTAAAGACCCGAATTAAAATTGAACCAGACCAGATTCGACCTGAACAAAACTGAAATTGAATATAATCAATACCGAACCTGACCCAAACCGAACCCGATCTGAATGACCCGTTTGTCATCTTTATATAAAATGATACACGTAATACCACTGAACTTTTGTTGAGATTTAGGGGGCTCGATTCGATCAACCGTTCTTGCTCGCCAAGTGTGGAGAAGTTGGATAATTGGGTGTTTTAGTGGGAGGTGAAAATTTGGCAATTTGAAACAAGGATTTATAGTGGTTCAACCTTCTAACCAAGGTCTACATCCACTACCTTAGCTCCCCACTAAGGATTTCCAACAAATTCACTAAGAATTTCGTCCCCTTTTCTTGGATGAGGAGGAAACCGTTACAACCCTCAAAGCTTTCTACCCAAAGCTTGAAGGAACACTCTCTTTACAAAGAAAGACTTAGCAAACTAGAAATCCCTCTAATAGGTGTTTGTTTGCAATTCTAAGCACTCACCCAAAACCTAAACACTTGAGCAAATTTAACAATGTTAGCTCACAAGTGTTGTCTAAGCAAGAAATAAACAATTTAAGCTCTAGACAAATTTTGACATCATAATGTTGTAACAATTGAAGCATTGACCATTACAAGATGCTTGGAGGTCTTTTTTATACTCCCAAATGAGTTTGTAGCCGTTACTAGCCGTTGGGATTGAATTGGAGCCGTTTGAGTCTTTATTTCCCACCATAAATGCAGTTCTGTAGCTTGGCGTATCGATACCCTCTCAACTCGTATCGATACGGTCTCGAAGAGGAATTAGCCGTTGTTCTCTTCAGTTGATGCGTATCGATACGCTTGCCTAGCGTATCGGTACGGTCCTACAAATTCAAATGCCCATTGGGAAATGACCGTTGGGGTAGTTAGGCGTATCGGTACGCGATACAACCGTATCGGTACGCGACTAGTCGTTGGGCTCTTTCAAAGCACACTGTATCGATACAGCTAAGCGTATTGGTACGAGTTTTGGCTACTGGAAAATCTGGTAGTTTGAAACCCTAAGGCGTATCGGTACGGTCCAATACCGTATCAGTACGGTCACTTGAAAATCATGGTTTTGACTACTTTAAATACACTTTAAATCATTCCAAAGCCTTTTGAAAACCCTTAAACATATTTTCAATTTGTTTTTAACTAAAAACTTATTTTAAATTCTTTGCATTTTAGTCCAAAACATTTTTCAAATATTATATCAAAACTTAGTTCTACAATCTCCCTCTTTTTGATATAATAAAACCAACTTGAAAAATTGTTTGGAATTCTCCCCCTTTAACTTTAAAATTGTGAATAAGATATTTAGATATGAAATCAAATAAAGCTCCTCCTTATTCATTTGAAAATTCAATTTTTCAAACCAATTTCTCCCCCTTTTTGTTATATCAAAAAGAATTTAAAATGACATTTAACTCAAAATAACATAGGAGGCAAAAAAAATTTGACACACTTAAAATTTTGGTTTAAAATTGGCTCCCCCTTACTCAAAGCATCATAAGAATGTTAGTTCAACACATATGATTATCTAGTTGACTTAAATGAAAATAAATCAAATAAACACAAAAACAACTAGATTTTACCACACTTGAACTCAAGGGAGGATGTGAAGCCTTCCTTCTTCAAGTGTTGTTCCTTTGTGTGCATAGAGCTCCCCCTCAATTTTTGACTTGTTGATCACTCTCCATCACACCTAGCACAAGACAATCAAGTAATTTTTGGTATCCAAATTGCTTTGGATCCATAGACATTAGTGGCACAAAATTTAGTCCCCTTGGGAATCCATTTTTTAATTTCATCCTTTTTAGTTGAAGTAGTTAGTCCTTTTGGGACCCAAACACTTCTAAAACATTTTCCATTCACAAATCTAGGGGCACTAGATTGTCTTACATAAAAATTTGATTTTCCAAAATTATTTTTCTTTTCAAGTTCATTGGAAATCAAATCTTTTTCTTTTTGAACTTTAAGAAGCAAATTTTGTAAATCAAAACATTTTTGTTCAAAATCTTTCAATTTTGCTTCAAGTTCAAGATTTGTTTTGGAAAGCAAATCATTTTCAGTTTTTATTTTTGAAATCAACTTTTTGTTCTTGGAAAATGATGCCTTGAATTCCAAAAGCAAATCATCATAGGCATCTTGTAACTCATCAAATGTATAAGAATTTGAAATAGATGAGTTAGAAGTTACCTCCCCCTCATTGAGGGCCATCAAGCATAAGTGGGCTACTTCATCATCGGTGGAGTCTTCATCATTCCATGTGGCCACATATGCTTGTTTTGAGGATGATCCCTTCTTTTTGGATTTGTGGGAGTCCTTCATCTTCTTCATCGATTCATGCTTGGATTTTTCGATTTTGCTCTTCATGAATCGGGCAAATTTGTTGAAGAGATAGGCCATCTCTTCATCTTCACTTTCCTCCTCACTTGAATCTACATGATGGCATGTGGAGGATTTGAGAGCTACGACACTAGCATTGATGCCTAGCTCCATGATCTTTTTCTTCCCCATCGCTCTAATCTCTTCCTTCTTCTTCTCCTCTTCTTTGTTTTTCTTCATTATTTGGTGAGTGAGAAGTGACCCCATGAGTTCTGATGAGTGTTTAAAAGTTCTATTATTTACACCATTTTTAACCCATATTTCTGCTGCATTCAAGCATTATTCATTGCATTTAGGTCAGTTTACAGCAAAACATCACAAATATATTAAAAGGCACAGATTCTACTAAAAATGGCTGTTTTTGTAGGTATCTGCCATAGAAGACGGAGAAGGCAGGCCCAGGGCAGATAAGCAGAAGAGCTGAACTGGACAAGCAGCCGAAGAAGAACGAACCTGTCATGGACCTGTCGTGACAGCAAGGTGATAGCAGACTTATGAAGAGGAAAAGTAAAGTGGATCTCGATAGATAGAGAAAAATCTGCTCGTCTGTCGTGTGGAAGCCAAATATTTTTCCAAGCCCCGGATCAAAAGATATGTCAAGCCAAAGCTCAAGGAGAAGAAATTCCTAGAAACAAGGATGCGGCTGGAAAGTAGGAGACTTTAGAGATTTAGTCTTTATTAGAATCTTACTTTTAATTAAAGTTGTAATCCTTGTTACCTTAGATAACTTGAGCCCAAAGCTTATATAAGGGCATAGATTAAACCTAGGGCATAACCGATTACCCCATAACCGAAACCAAACCCCTGCCGTCCACCCGTCACCGACATGTTCTAAATTCCCCCTAGGGCTACGGGTTGTTTTGTAAAGTAGTTGCAAGGATTGCTTTGTTTTAGGATTTTTCAAGTTCAATAAAATAAACTTCAAGTTCTTTTATCTTGGTTTTAATATCTTGCAAGAGCATCGGGAGAGCATTGTGAGGTTATCCATTTACTTAGCATCGGGAGAGTTAAGCATACGAAAGAGATAAGAGCGCGTTCTCTAGTTAATAGTTGAACCATCTCGTGCCTAGGGATAGGGCGAGGTTAAGTGGTTAAGGAAGAATTCATACACATCGGTGTTCATCCTTTGATTCACGCCGGGAGGTATCATCAAAGACGTGATCATCGACAGACTTGTGCCTAGGGATAGGGCAAGGCAGATCTGGGATTCTTGCCAAGCTTGAAGTACGGAGTTAGTGTTCGCTGCCGCGACAGCTAACGGACAGCCGCCGCGACAGGTGCTGTCGGCGACGGGCGCGACGACAGAACTGGAGATCCTAAGCAATTCAATACCTGCACTACTTAGCAACTCAATACCAGCCCATTCTTTCTATCTTGATTTCTCTACTCTTTTATTTAAGTATTTTTTATTATTTCCGTGACAAACTATTAAATCTCGTCTTTTCCCCTTGTGCAGATAGCGAAGGAAAGGGTTAGCCCAGTCCCTGTGGAGACGATATCCGATACTCCAGTATCACTTTACTACTTGCGTCGTGTACACTTGCACTACATTGCGATAGACACTTTTACACGCAACAAGTTCATCAAGCTTCAAGGTTTTGAGATTCTTGGCTTCGATGATGGCGGTCCTCTTTGAGTCCCATGACTCGGGAAGGGAGTAGATGAGCTTTCGGACAAGCTTCTCTTCCGGGATGGTTCGCCATAACCTTTAAGTCCATTTGTGATAGTGGAGAACCTACCAAACATATTCTCGATGTTTTCTTCCGGATCCATCTTGAAGTTCTCATACTCTAGAGTGAGAAGCCCAATCTTAGTCTCCTTGACTTCATCGGTTCCCTCGTATGTGACTTCAAGCTTGTCCCATACCTCCTTGGCACTCTCACAAGAAGACATCTTCTCATAGATGGTTGGGCCAAAAGCACAAAAGAGCATGTGCAAGGCTTTGCAATTAAGCTCCATCTTCTTGCGATTATCGGCACTCCATTCCGCTTTGCTTCCTTGAGGCACGAACAGACCATCTTCAATTATGTCCCATAGCTTGTAGTCTCTTGATTTCAAGAAGAATTTCATCTTTGTCTTCCAATGGGCATAGTGATTCCCGTCGAAGAAAGGTGGTTTGTCGATGGATTGCGCCATTTGAGCCGATTGGTGAAATATTGATCGAGCTTGCCGGATCTTCTCAATAGGATGTGAATCCCCTTTTATTGAGCCAAGCTCTGATATCAATTGTTGAGATTTAGGGGGCTCAATTCGATCAACCGTTCTTGCTCGCCAAGTGTGGAGAAGTTGGATAATTGGGTGTTTTAGTGGGAGGTGAAAATTTGGCAATTTGACACAAGGATTTATAGTGGTTCAACCTTCTAACCAAGGTCTACATCCACTATCTTAGCTCCCCACTAAGGATTTCCAACAAATTCACTAAGAATTTCATCCCCTTTTCTTGGATGAGGAGGAAACCTGTAAAACCTATGTTTGATTTTGATATAACTAGATCTTTAAGGATCAATTTGAAAACTTAAAATTGTTTTTATAAATCCCTTAACAAGTTTTAAAACACCAACACTTTAAAACTGATTTGTAAAACTCAAACTCAAAATATTTTCTAAGTGTTCTAAGCCAAAACTACTGAAAAACTTCAAAGAGTATCGATACCCTTCCAGGTGTATCGATACCATTTTGCAAAACTTGGCTACTAGAGGAACACGTATCGATACGGCAAACCCTCGTATCGATACGCCCCTGTGTTAAATTTCAAAGAGTTTGAATAGCGTATCGATACGACAAACCTCCGTATCGATACGGGCTTTATAATTTTTAAAGTATTTAAGTCGGTTTAAAAATATGACCGTTGGTGTCAGTTGGTTGGTAACCAAACTTTAAAAGGTCGTTGACCCGTATCGATACGCCTAACCCCCGTACCGATACGAGTTTCAACAGTGAGCTAAGTTGAGAAAATAGTATCGATACGGCCTTTGCCGTTTCGATACCCCGTACCGATACGCTTACGAGTGTATCGATACGCCCTATTTATTGCACACAACGGCTCTTTCTTTTATGAGACAGGTATCGATACCCATTCCCGCGTACCGATACGCATAGCTGCAGAAGTGCATTTATGGTGGTAAGAGAGGGTTCCAACGGCTCCATTTATGTCCCCAACCACCCAAACGGCTAGAAATCAATGAAGAGGTATAAAAGAGACATCCTAAAGCATCAGCAACAATTATTGAACCCAAAAGCATCATCAAAGCAAAAATTCAAACCCTAGTGCTCTTCAAAGTCATATTCTTGTACCCAACTCTATTGTATTCAAATTGTCATTTTGTATTCTGAGTTTGGGGTAATTGAAATTGTAATTGGGTAGACAATTATCCTTTGAGAGGAAACATTTGAGTTTACCAAATTCTTTCTTTGTATTTGAGTGGATTAAGCTTTGGGTAGAAAGCTTAATCGAAATTGTAAGGTTTCCTCCTCATCCAAGAAAAGGGGACGAATTCAATTAGTGAATTGTTTGAAAATCCTTAGTGGGAGCTAAGGTAGTGGATGTAGAGTTCATTTGGAGAACTTGAACCACTATAACCCTTTGTGTCATTTTTATTTTCAATCTTTCTCTTCACCAAAATTTTAATTGCCAATTCACCCCCTCTTGGCCATTTGCAAGTGTTCGATCAACTCAACAATTGGTATCAGAGCTACACTCATTGGAAGGATTACAACCCTCTTGAGTCGATTCTAGGAGAGTTTGATCAACAACAAGTCAAGCAATGGCATCCACCTCCAACTATGAGTCCCAATCCACCACCAAGCCACCATTCTTCAATGAGGATAACTATCCTTATTGGAAGAATAGGATGAGGCTTTTCATCAAGTCTACCGACTACATGGTGTGGGATGTGGTTGAAGAAGGTCCATACATTCCCATGAAGAGAGATGGAGAAAGACTTGTCCCAAAAGTCAAAGCCGAGATGACGGATGATGAGAGAAGAAGGATGCAAGTGAATGACAAAGCTCTACATGTAATATTTTGTGCACTTGGTCCGGATATCTACTCCAAGGTGTCTTCAATCGAAAGTGCCAAGGAGGTTTGGGACACCCTCGAGACAACATATGAGGGAACTAGTGATGTCAAGGAGACAAAGATTGGGCTACTCAATCTAAGCTATGAGAACTTCAAGATGGATCCCGAAAAAAGTGTCTCCAAGATGTTTGATCGGTTTTCGGTCATTGTCAACGGTTTGAAGGGTTTCGGCGAAATCATTCCCGAAGACAAGCTAGTGAGAAAGTTTTTGTACTCTCTTCCGGAGTCATGGGATGGCAAGAGAACGACCATTATTGAAGCTAGAGATTTGAAGACTCTCAAGCTTGATGCTCTTGTTGGATCTCTACTCACCCATGAGATCATGAGGAAAGGAAGAGAAGAAGAGAAGAAGATAATGGAGAAGAAGGAAGTTGAGAAGAAGAAAGTGGGAATCGCACTAAAAGCTTCATACCAAGAAAGCGATTCTAGTGAGGATGAAGATGAGGAGATGGCTATGTTGGCCAAACGTTTTACTCGGTTCATGAAGTCAAATCGTAGAAGAAAATTCATTAGAAAGGGAGACTTCAAGAGTAAAAGCAAGGAAGAGGAGAAGGACCCAATTACTTGTTATGAATGCAAGAAACTGGGTCACATCCGTTCCGAGTGTCCTCAATTGAAAAAGAAAAGCTTTGGGAAGAAGAACAAGCTCAAAGCACAAATAGCTACTTGGAGTGACGATGAGTCTTCCGAGGAAGAGGAGGAAGTGGCCAACCTATGTCTCATGGCCATCGATGATGAACCTAAGGTAAACTCTAATTCATCCAATTTAGATTTTTCTATTGAGGAACTTCAAGATGCTTATGATGAATTGCAAGAAGTGTATGATGAGTTAGTAGGAAAATACAAAGATTCCATTTTGAAAAACAAGAAAACAATTTCCAATTTAAAAATTCAAAATGAGACATTTTCAAAAGCTAACTCCGAATTGGAAAAGAAGGTTTTGTTTTTAGTTAATCTTTCAAATGATCTTAAAACAAAAAATCTTGAACTTGAAAAACTTCTTTCCGATTTTCAAGATTATCACACAAAGGAAGTGGATAATCTTAAAACATCTATTGCTATTGGGAAGAATAATTTTGAAAAAGGAAATCACTCTAAATCCCAATATGTAAAAAGAAAGCCTTTTGTGCCTAATCAAAGAAATTTTAATAAGCAATCTAGAGGTCAAAGAGTTAGGAGTGTTTGGGTTCCTAAGGAACTCATTATTTCTAATGATATGAATGCTATTGCTTCTTGGATTCCTAAGGGAACCAAAATGTTGAAGGCTAACACTCATGGACCCAAAATGATTTGGGTACCAAAAATCAAGGCCTAATTTCTTTATTTGTAGGGGTAGCATTGCTACAAGGCCAAAGCACAAAGTCAAAATTCATGGTACCTTGATAGTGGATGCTCGAGACACATGACCGGAGACAAGAGTAGATTCATGGATCTAAAGCCAAAAAGTGGAGGAGTAGTAACATTTGGTGACAACTCCAAAGGCCACATTAAAGGTATTGGCTCCATAGGTAATCTCTCTACTATTCTTATTGAAAATGTCTTATATGTCGATGGTCTTAAACACAATTTGTTGAGCATAAGTCAATTGTGTGATAAAGGATTTAATGTTTTATTTGATAAAAATGGATGCAAAATTGTAGACATTAAATCTAATAACATTATGCTCATTTGTCATCGCATAGGGAATATACACATGGTGCATCTAGATGACATACATACATCTCATGCATGCTTAGTTGCTCATAATGAAAATGATGCATTGTTATGGCATAGGAAACTAGGACATGCTAGCATAAGTGTTTTGGAAAAACTAGTCTCTCTTAACCTAGTTAGAGGTTTACCCAAGATAAAATTTTCAAATGATAAAATTTGTGATGCATGCTCAAAGGGTAAACAACATAGGTCTTCCTTTAAGTCCATTAATGATGTTTCTACTAGTAGATGCTTACAACTTATCCATATGGATTTATTTGGGCCAATTAGGACTATGAGCTTGGGTGGTAAATCTTATGCTTTTGTGCTTGTTGATGATTTTTCTAGATATACTTGGGTTTTATTTTTAAGTACTAAAGATGAGGCTTTGGAAAAATTCATCACATTTTCAAAACTAACCCAAAATGATCTTGAACTTAGAATTTCACATATTAGAAGTGATCATGGAACCGAGTTTCAAAATTTAGGGTTTGAAGATTTTTTAAATGAAAATGGTATTAGCCATAATTTTTCGGCTCCTCGAACTCCTCAACAAAATGGGGTAGTTGAGAGGAAAAATAGAACTTTGCAAGAAATGGCTAGGACTATGCTTTGTGAAAACAATTTACCTAAATATTTTTGGGCGGAAGCCACAAATACCGCTTGCTACATTGTAAATCGAGTAATGGTTAGGCCAATCTTAAAGAAAACACCTTATGAGATTTTAAAATCTAAAAAGCCTAACATTAGCTATTTTCACCCTTTTGGTTGCAAGTGTTTTGTTTTAAATAATGGAAAAGACAACTTAGGTAAATTTGATGCAAAAAGTGATGAAGCCATTTTTATAGATTACTCTTTAACCTCTAAAGCCTATCGAGTATTTAACAAAAGAACTTTAGTAGTAGAAGAATCTATTCATGTTGTATTCGATGATAACCTCCTTCCTAGGAAGGATTCTTGTGATGATGATGATGTAGGAATCATAAATGCCTTTGATGGAGGTCAAACTTCAAAGGAGGATGAGATTTCAACAAAAGAATAGGACTCGCAAGAACCACCTCTTGAAGCCTTGAAGGACTTGGCTATTGAGGAAAAATAAGTGAGCTACCCAAGGGAGTTGAACTATGTCAAAGATGGTGAAATCTTGGGTGATCCATCCAAGGGGGTAACCACTCGTTCTTCTCTTAGATTAATGAACCATGTTGCATTTATCTCATGCATAGAGCCTAAAAATATAAAAGATGCATTGAAAGATGACTTTTGGATTATGGCTATGCAAGAAGAGTTAAATCAATTTGAGAGAAGTAATGTATGGACATTAGTTGATAGGCCTAGTAATCAATCTACAATAGGAACTAAATGGGTCTTTAGGAACAAACTAGATGAGAGTGGTAACATTGTGAGAAATAAAGCTAGACTAGTAGCTCAAGGTTACACTCAAGAAGAGGGAATAGATTTTGATGAAACCTATGCACCCGTAGCTAGAATGGAAGCCATTAGGATGTTGCTTGCATATGCATGTTATCATAATTTCAAGCATTTTCAAATGGATGTTAAAAGCGCATTTTTAAATGGTTTTATAAATGAAGAAATGTATATGGAACAACCACCGAGTTTTGAAGATTCAAAATTTCCAAATCATGTTTTCAAACTTACCAAAGCTCTTTATGGTTTAAAACAAGCTCCTAGAGCTTGGTATGAAAGGCTTTCAAATTTTTTGATTGAAAAAGGATTTGAAAAAGGTAAAGTGGACACTATACTCTTTATAAAAATGTATAAAAATGACATATTAGTAGTTCAAATTTATGTTGATGATATTATTTTTGGTTCTACTAATGAATGTCATTGTCAAGAGTTTGCTAAGTTAATGCAAGGTGAATTTGAGATGAGCATGATGGGGGAGCTCTCATTCTTTTTGGGACTCCAAATCAAGCAAAAGAAGGATGACACCTTCATCAACCAAGCAAAATACATAAAGGATATGCTCAAGAAGTTTGGCTTGGAGAATGCAAAGCCTCAAGCCACTCCTATGAGCTCATCTACAAAGCTTGACAAAGATGAAGGAGGTAAGTGTGTTGACTCTAAGCTTTATCGTTCTATGATTGGATCTTTGCTTTACCTTACCGCAAGTAGACCGAATATCTTGTTTAGTGTTTGCTTGTGTGCTAGGTTTCAAGCTAGTCCTAGAGAGTCTCACCTTATAGCCGTTAAGAGAATCTTTAGATACCTTAGAGATACTCCTTGTTTAGGTCTTTGGTATCCTAGAGACTCTACCTTCAACCTTCATGCTTATTCGGATGCGGATTATGGGGGTTGCAAAATCGATAGGAAAAGTACTTCGGGAACTTGTCAATTCTTAGGTAGTATGCTCATATCTTGGTTCTCTAAGAAACAAAATAGTGTAGCCTTATCTACCACCGAAGCCGAGTACATATCCTTAGGGAGTTGTTGTGCTCAAGTCCTTTGGATCAACAACTCTTAGATTATGGAATTAAAGTTGGAACCATACCCCTAAAATGTGACAACACTAGTGCAATATGCTTAACAAAAAATCCCATCCAACATTCTAGAACCAAACACATAGAGATAAGGCATCATTTCATTAGAGATCATGTCCTTAAAGATGATGTGGTTATAGAGTATGTAGACACCTTGAATCAATTAGCGGACATATTTACAAAACTGTTAGACAAAGAGCGTTTTTGGTCCCTTAGGAGAGAGTTAGGTCTAGCTAGCCTATCTTGACCTTTTAGGACCTCTTTTGTGCTTAAAATGCTTGATTTTGTGAAATTGCCATGTTTATGTGTTTAGACTCCTAATTTTATCCATGCCTATGGGGGAGTATGCTTCTATTAAAATATGCTTAGAACTGTTCATTCATCATTTGCATACTTTTAGGAGATGTTAAGTTCGAGCCCTTGGTTGTTCTTAGAACCAAATAGGTAATTCTGGGCATACAATATCGATACGGAGCTACGTGTATCGATACGTGTTCTTCATTTCGTTTCCCAGAATTTTCTTCGCTTCACGGGTATCGATACGATTAATATCGTATCAATACGGGTCGTTTCGATACGGACCCCTCCGTTTCGATACGACTTTCCAACGGGCATTTTTGCAAAAAGACTATTCTACCCCCGTATCGATACACCACCAGGCGTATCGATACTCGATTGCGCAGATTGCATTAAATCAGGTTTTTAATGAGTCCAACTTTTACCAAAATTAAATCTCTTCAAAACCTAAAAACCCTAGCCGTCTTTGCCTATAAAAAGGCACTTTCTCCTTCATATTTTTCACACCTCAACTCAAATCTACAAGAGTTTTTGAATGAAGCATGGCTTTGTGCTCTCTTTCTAGTTTTTCTTCAATCTTCAAAGTTCCTATCAAGGTAATCTTTTTTTAATTTCTTTTGATTTGTTTTGTTATTCTGTTTTTTTTTAAAAAAACCTTTGTCTTCTTAAAACGTTTTTTTTTAATTTTTTTTAAATCTCTTTTACCTTGATTTTTACTCAATTTGAAGAAACCCTTTTGCTTAATTCTCTTTTAGATCATGGCACCAAAAGAACCATCGAGGAAGCGACCGAGGGCTACTCATGCCGGTGAATCTTCCAACCTTGGAGCGATTGCTCGTCCAAACTACTCAATCATCTATGAGCAATGCTTTGAGGGCAATTCGGGTCTAACTCACTTTCGTCAATATGAGAATTATAAGATCCGTGCCGAAAGGGTAATCCCCGTTCCTTTTCTCAATTCAGAGCGTTTCAAGTTTGAATACCTTCCCTTGTTTCATCGTTGGAACTTCATGGAGTTTATCTCTATTCCCGGTATTTTCTATCGCCTTTTGGTTTTGATTTTCTATGCTAATGCTAAATGTATTAGTCGTAATGGGGAAGTTGTTGCAATTCGCTCTTATCTTATGGGGAAGCAAATCATTCTCGATGTCAAGTCTATTTGTGACGTTTTCAAGTTAGATGATGAAGGCATTGATGATGAGCATTCTATGGGGCATGTTCTTAGTGGATCTGTCACCGCCCTAAACGCTCAAGACCGAATCTTACATTTGATGGTATCGTGGTGGTTTCGTCCCTCCGGAGAAAAATATTCCACCATCCGTCAAGTGGATGATTTTTGGATTCGGTGCTTCCGTGAGGCAAAGCGACCAAATCTAGCTCGACTCATGTTCCAGGAGATCGTCTACCTCGTGCAAAATCGTCACTCACCTCACGTCACCTCCTTTACATATGGTACGACTTTGAGTTATTTCTTTATTAAAAAGGATATTGATTGCTCTTATGACTATCCAACTCCTCTCACCGATCCCATTGATGAGCGATCTCTTGCTCAGGCTAAATTTCATTATCTTAATGGTGAATGGATACGTCTTGCCGAGTTACCACCGGAAGCCGCCGCCATGTTTGAAGAGGCTCAAGCTCCTCAAGTCCCACTGCCCAATTTGGATGCTCTCATGACCTATCTCAATGAGCAATTTACCGGGTTGCACACGGACATGAATACTCGTCTTACTTCCATGGAAACTACCTTTGATACAAGGTTGACGGGTATGGAGAATCGTCTTACATCCCTTGAGAGCGGGCAAAATTCCTTGAATATTTCCATTGCCGCTTTCCATGATGAATGGCGTAATAGCATGCGGGGTAATGAGCCTATGGGAGATGATGATGAAGATGATGAAGACGACGACGACAATGCCTAGACGTCTCTTCTTGCATATCATTCATATCATTTAGGATTTCCTATTTTATGCACCTATGTTTTATGTTCTTAGGATTAAGTTTGTTTTAGGATTAAAACCTATGCTTTGATTTCTTGTTTGTTTTTGTTTGGATTTCCAGCTTAATGCTATGATGAATAAAATTATGTTGCTTATTATTATTATACCTTTGATTTTTTTATGCACTTAATTGTCTCAATGAATTTTTGATCTAACAAAAAGGGGGAGAAGAAACTAGCTCAACTTCAAATATTTTGATTTTAACTCAAAGGTTACCAAGCTTATATTAAGGGGGAGTTAACTTTGTAAGGTTTTTCAAAAGTGTCAAAAATTTTAAGTTTTGGTTTTGTTATATCAAAAAGGGGGAGATTGTAAAACTTATGTTTGATTTTGATATAACTAGATCTTTAAGGATCAATTTGAAAAACTTAAAATTGTTTTTATAAATCCCTTAACAAGTTTTAAAACACCAACACTTTAAAACTGATTTGTAAAACTCAAACTCAAAATATTTTCTAAGTGTTCTAAGCCAAAACTATTGAAAAACGTCAAAGAGTATCGATACCCTTCTAGGTGTATCGATACCATTTTGCAAAACTTGGCTACTGGAGGAACACGTATCGATACGGCAAACCCTCGTATCGATATGCCCCTGTGTTAAATTTCAAAGAGTTTGAATAGCGTACCGATACGGAAAACCTCCGTATCGATACGGGCTTTATAATTTTTAAAGTATTTAAGTCGGTTTAAAAATATGACCGTTGGTGTCAGTTGGTTGGTAACCAAACTTTAAAAGGTCGTTGACCCGTATCGATACGCCTAACCCCCGTACCGATACGAGTTTCGACAGTGAGCTAAGTTGAGAAAATAGTATCGATACGGCCTTTGCCGTTTCGATACCCCGTACCGATACGCTTACGAGTGTATCGATACGCCCTATTTATTGCACACAACGGCTCTTTCTTTTCTGAGACAGGTATCGTTACCCATTCCCGCATACCGATACGCATAGCTGCAGAAGTGCATTTATGGTGGTAAGAGAGGGTTCCAACGGCTCCATTTATGTCCCCAACCCCCCAAACGGCTAGAAATCAATGAAGAGGTATAAAAGAGACATCCTAAACCATCAGCAACAATTATTGAACCCAAAAGCATCATCAAAGCAAAAATCCAAACCCTAGTGCTCTTCAAAGTCATATTCTTGTACCCAACTCTATTGTATTCAAATTGTCATTTTGTATTCTGAGTTTGGGGTGATTGAAATTGTAATTGGGTAGACAATTATCCTTTGAGAGGAAACATTTGAGTTTACCAAATTCTTTCTTTGTATTTGAGTGGATTAAGCTTTGGGTAGAAAGCTTAATCGAAATTGTAAGGTTTCCTCCTCATCCAAGAAAAGGGGACGAATTCAATTAGTGAATTGTTTGAAAATCCTTAGTGGGAGCTAAGGTAGTGGATGTAGAGTTCATTTGGAGAACTTGAACCACTATAACCCTTTGTGTCATTTTTATTTTCAATCTTTCTCTTCACCAAAATTTTAATTGCCAATTCACCCCCTCTTGGCCATTTGCAAGTGTTCGATCAACTCAACAAAACCGTTACAACCCTCAAAGCTTTCTGCCCAAAGCTTGAAGGAACACTCTCTTTACAAAGAAAGACTTAGCAAACTAGAAATCCCTCTAATATGTGTTTGTTTGCAATTCTAAGCATTCACCCAAAACCTAAACACTTGAGCAAATTTAACAATGTTAGCTCACAAGTGTTGTCTAAGCAAGAAATAAACAATTTAAGCTCTAGACAAATTTTGACATCATAATGTTGTAACAATTGAAGCATTAACCATTACAAGATGCTTAAGGTCCTTTTTATACTCCCAAATGAGTTTGTAGCCGTTACTAGCCATTGGGATTGAATTGGAGCCGTTTGAGTCTTTATTTCCCACCATAAATGCAGTTCTGCAGCTTGGTGTATCGATACCCTCTCAACCCGTATCGATACGGTCTCGAAGAGGAATTAGCTGTTGTGCTCTTCAGCTGATGCGTATCAATACGCTTGCCTAGCGTATCGGTACGGTCCTGCAAATTCAAATGACCGTTGGGAAATGACCGTTGGGGTAGTTAGGCGTATCGGTACGTGATACAACCGTATCGGTACGCGACTAGTCGTTGGGCTCTTTCAAAGCACACCGTATCGATACGGCTAAGCGTATCGGTACGGGTTTTGGCTACTGGAAAATCTGGTAGTTTGAAACCCTAAGGCATATCGGTACGGTCCAATATCGTATCGGTACGGTCACTTGAAAATCATGGTTTTGACTACTTTAAATACACTTTAAATCATTCCAAAGCCTTTTGAAAACCCTTAAACATATTTTCAATTTGTTTTTGACTAAAAACTTATTTTAAATTCTTTGCATTTTAGTCCAAAACATTTTTCAAATATTATATCAAAACTTAGTTCTACAACTTTTTTTTGTTCAATCCAAGCACTCGACCGTTAAATTGTAATGGACCGTTAAATTCAAAACGACATCATTTTGGCATAGTTGTTTTTATGCCTAAGATAGGCCAAAATGACTTTGTTTGTTAGAAAAGAATTACGAAAACATTGCATTTCGAGAGGATTGGACCAAGGACATCTAAGATGAAAGATTTACTGTAAACCACAAAGCCAACTTAAATACTTGATATAATCTTTAACAAAAATAATATATAGATGATACTGCAATTGAACTTAATTTCATTTATCTCATGACATAATTTTAAAATAGTTTGTAAAAAATATTGAAATTTTAGAACTTTTTAAGATAGTCCATACATTCTAAATCCTCAAATCCACACCGTTACTGCCGCCAGTCGTCGTTGTCGGCCCCACCTTTTCGGTCGCCGGATCCAGCCAACCATTTCTCCCACTTGCCATCACCGAAAACCGACGAACTTTGTGCCAAACGAACATTGAATGTCAAATGTGAAATGACTGTCCGATTGGCACAATGTTCGCCGGTTTTCGGCGACGGCGAGTTGGGTAAAAATGGCAGACTGGTTTTGGCGACCGATTTGAACATTTTTGTAAATTTTGGGATTTTTTAAAAAAATATTAAATTTGAAAGTTTTTTTTAAATAAAATTAAGTTCAACCGCAATATTATTTACATACTACTTTCGTTAGGATTATACAAAATATTTAAGTTTTCTTGGTGGTTTGTTGTAAACCTTTCATCTTAGAGGTCTTTAGTTAAATCCTTTTGGAATGCAATGTTTTCTTAAAAATGAAATGCGACGTGGTTTTGGCCTATCTTAGGCATTGAAAACAACTATGCCAAAACGACGCCGTTTTGAATTTTAACGGTCGAGTGCTTGGATTGAACAAAAAATAAAGTTCAGTGATATGATCGATACAAAAGACAAAATGTAGTGGCATTTCGTTAGTTTACCCAAAAAATATTTATGCCGGACCGGGTTTGAAATTTTAGTTTAAAGTTCGCATTTGGTTCGGGTCGGTGGAGTATCATAAACTGTTTGGTCGACTTTAGGTGGAGGTGTTAATTTTTTTTGCGTCGGGTATGTGTCGGCCAAAATTTTGACTCAATCTAACCTATGACTATCCCTATGCACGTTAATATTGTATTTACCAATTAAATTTTATTAAATGCCTTGTCAAAAAAAAATTATTAAAAGAGTTTGTATTTTTTAAGGTTTTTGAAAAATAATATAAAAATGTTAAGATATAATATAATAAATATAATATTATTTAAAAAGTGTATATTTATGAAGAATAAATTTAATAGTAGTCACAAATTATAAAACTAACATGTTTGCAAACATTGTCGAAAATGTTTGAATACGTTTTAATTTATTAAATACTCCTATATAATTAAAAAAATTTGATAAGATGAAACAAATAATGATATTTGATAAATAAAATATAAATTAAAGTAACATGCAATATTAATTTAACAAATCAACTTTTAGAACTAAACTATGGTTGCATTTATTCAATGGTAACATATTTAATAATGTGTGTAATTAACTTATTTGCGAAAGCATGTGCGTTTTGCATCCATTCACCATTGCTTATTAAAAGTATTTTTTGGGTCAAAAACAGTTTTAGAGCTACAAACAAGGTTAAACATATAATTTTTTGGAGAAAAAATTATATTTGAAAAATGTTTTTCAATCTAAACGCAAAAGTTGAAATTTCTAGTTTTTGCAGTTGGAAAAGTGTTTTTGGGAGCCAATTACAATTTTAACAATGATTTGCTATTGTGTGTATTTATAATTTATAAACTTATAATTTTTTACGAAGACATTATTATATGATTAGTAAACTATTTTTTAGTTTAAAAATATATATATTTTCATGGAAACGTGTGATTGTTAAAAAATATTTATTTATTAATAAAAATATTTTTTTATATTTTTATGATAATTTAATTTGATATATTCTATATATTATAACATTCAAGAATTTGGGTATCATTTAAATACATATTTTTTAACTTATAATATTATGTCCAAAATGGTCATTTATCTACTCAAATGCACTTTTTACATCAATACTAAACACAACAGTTGTTGCCATTTTTTGAGGGGGTTCTATGGTGCGGCATTTTAAAATGCGGCTAATATGACATTACTTGTTTTCTCATTTACAAGTTACCAACCAATTCAAACATGTTTTGGGTAACATTTAAGGTTGGCGAATAAAATATTTTACCCCTAAACTATTATTTTCTAACATTTTAGGTGTCGAGTAAAATGTTTCACTTTGAACTTAAAAAGTAAAATGTTTTTGTAATATTTTAGGTTCTCGAACCACAAAAACTGCTTTTCGGTAACATTTTAGGCGACGAATGAATTGTTTCACTCAATTTAAAAAGTTAAATATCTCGGTAATAATTTAGGTTCTCTAACGCCAAACTGAATGGATGTAACATTTTAGGTGCCGATCCCGAAACTGAATTTCATTAATATTTTAAGGTCTGAACCCGAAACTAATTTCCAATAACAAGTTGGATTACAAACCCTAAACTAATTTTTCAATAAAATTATAAGTCCCAAACCGCAGACTTGTTATCAGAAACATTTTAAGTACTAAACCCAAACTAATTTTTTGTAAAATTTTAAGTGTCGAACTGAAACTCATTTGGGGTAGCTTTTTAGGTGCCGAACCCCAAACAAAATTTCATTAACATTTTACAGTCCTAATCCCAAATTGAATTTTGGTATCATTTTAGGTGTCGAACCTCACATTGATTATCGGTAACATTTTAGGTACTGAACCCCAAACTGATTTTCAGTAACATTATATGTCTCAAACCCCAAATTCATTACCAGTAACATTTTAAGTGACGAACCCCAAACTAATTTTTGATAACATTTTAGGTGTCGAAACTAAAACTCGTTTTGGGTAACATTTTTGGTGCCAAATCCCAAACAAATTTTCATTAACATTTTACGATTGAAACCCAAAACTGAATTTTGATAACATTTAGGTACCGAAGCTCAAATTGATTATCGGTAACATTTTAGGTGCCAAAATCCAAATTGATTATCGATAACATTTTAGGTGTTGAACCCCAAATTTTACCCTTACAAATTGTCTATAAACTTCTACACTTCTACCATATTTTGCAGCATTAATTACAAAATTATGGCAAGATCTTCTGCAAGCGTTTTCTTTTTAGGAACTTATCTCTACACTTCATTCAAGAGCAACATAAAGAAGTATGATTCGTTTGAGTTGATTTCCACATATGTTAGCAAATCAACAATGAAGAAATTCTCTTCATTGGAAGCCAAAATGATGTGACCACAACTAGCAAGAATCCCAATGAATTTCCTAGAGGTCCTATGACTCGTGCAAGATCTAAAATGATTCAAGATGCTGTGGAAAGTTTGCTTTGCCAATGCTGGAAAATGAATGAAGAAATGACATCAACAATTAGATCTTGCAACGTTTTGAGTTTGTTGGAAAGTTGAAATAAGTTGCATAAGAATTTGCATGAGTAGTTGCATAATAGTTCATTCATTCCATGAGAATAAATATGCTTGTTGTTGCATTTATGCAAGAACTTCATTTATGAAAATACTTCACTTATGTATGTGTTTCATTTAAGCATGTAGGTTCATTAATTAAACTAGTTCATTCATTGAACTTGTTCAATTAATTGTTTAAGTTTGCATAACATTTTTATCATATTTTGATTAATATTTTATGTGTTTTTAGTGTCATTACACGTTGGGATTAAGATGGAAACAATGGAAGACTTTTCATCTTCTTCAAGGAGGCATGTCATCTTTATCACCATTCAAAGAGAGAGTCTTTTTGAATTCCATCGAGGATGAAGCATTTAGAAGACTTTATTATGCTTTTATTCAGCTAATAAAGTTGAGAAATAAAGAAAGGAAGTGGAAGAGACACATACACTTAGATGCAAACATGGACAGATTCATTCCAAGTCATCTACATGCACTTTTAAGAGCCAAGCAAGTGGAATATCAAATGACCCATCACTTGGACGTGTATAAATCTTCATTCAAGCCTTATTATGTCCAAATTCATTCTAAAATACACAAATGGCCAGCCACACTTGATAGGATTGAAGACAAACCATTGAATGTCATAAATTGGAGCCTTAATGCATTGTTTTGTCCTTTCAAATTCTAGGCTGCCATGTACTATAAATAGGATGCTCATTTGCCTTTGTAAGGACCTTTTTTTTTGCATAAAAATATATGGGAGTGTTCTCTTCATTATTCTTTAAGAACTTTATCAGCTTTCAAGCTAGTCTTGTGGCAAATTTCCCCTTTTCATTCCATTCTATTTATAACGTTGGTTCCTAGCTTTCGAGCTAGCGGGTCACGTTCCACCCTTCCACCATCACTTCCATTTGATTATATTGTTGGTTCTTAGCTCAATTATAGCTAAAGGGTCACAATCCAACCTTCATCCATCATTTCACAAAGGGTAAGAACGTGTAAGGTTCGGGTCAACATTCATTATCTTGTTGGTTCTTCCTTGTTCCACACCGATTCTATTCCATCCATATCAACTTCTATCCATTTTCCCCTTACATCTATCTTTCAAACCATAATCACCAACCATTCCAGCACCTATTAAAACAACAACTTTCACCATCTTCATTCCAAATACATCACTTCCACACTCAAGTTTCAAGTTTGCAACTTCATACTAGAATCACGATCAGGCAACATCACATACGAATTCGGTCATCACACAACCGGATACGTATCATTTGGCATCAGAGCTAGGTTGATTCAGTAAGTTAAGTGTTTCTAACTCCCGGTTTGCATAAAAAAAGAAAAAAAGAAAAAAAAGAAAAGGAAAAAAAAGAAAAAAGGGATGTTTGGTTGTTGTTGGTATTACTCAATTCAGCAAATTATTATTTCCTATTGCCTTGTTATTTTCTAATCATTCTACTTTTCTACCTAGAGCCTTTTTTTTTCTAAACTCTTTCTTTCAGCCAATTTCCACAAGCAAACTTGTTAAGCCTTGAGTAAGTTCTCTAAGGACTTTGATAGAAGAACAAGAGCGGTAAAAGGCAAGAGTGCACATCAAGGGTAAAAGCCATCCCGAGTGAAACACGAGTGTGAGTGTTTTCCTTGGAGTGTAACGGTGAGAATTTGTGCTAGTGAGGTTTATTAGTTTATCATGTCTCAAGATTCCGCGAGAAACACTATTGGTGCTAGTAATAATGTTAACGCAGATGCAACTAACTCTAATCTTCAAGATGTTATCCGAGAGATGGACATGTTGTTGCAACAAAGGTTGGGGCCGATGCAAGAATGATTAGATCATTTGGAGGAAAGATCTCAACGAAGGCATAATTCCGATCACGAGGATGAGTATGAGGGAGAGGTGGACGAAGAACTCATAGACGAGCGAGCCTCCCAGCAAAGTTTGAGGCGTCGAGAACCTAGGTACCAAAGAGCTCGGCCAAGAGTTGATGATAATCTTAGCAACATCAAAACAACCATTCCTTCTTTCCAAGGAAAAATGGATCCTGAAGCTTATCTTGCATGGGAAAAAAAAGTTGAGCACATCTTTGAGTGCCACAACTACTCCGAGCTTAAGAAGGTAAAACTTGCAGCAATTGAATTTACAGATTATGCACTAATATGGTGGGATCAGTTGACATCTAGCAGGAGACGAAATGACGAACATCCAATTTCTACTTGGAATGAGATGAATGCCGTTATGCTAGGAGGTTCGTTCCAACTCACTATCATAGGGAGTTGTTCAACAAGCTTCAAAATCTCACCCAAGGCAACCGTAGTGTTGAGGATTACTTTAAAGAGATGGAAGTAGCCATGATCCGAGCCAACATTGATGAGGATCGAGAAGCCACCATGGCCAGATTTCTATCCGGCCTTGATCCTAATATTGCGGTCACTGTTGAGTTGCAACATTATGTGGAGATCGAAGACATGGTTCATATGGCCATGAAGATCGAGAGGCAACTCAAAAGGAAGGGCACAACTCGTGCCTATGGAGGCTCTTCTCCTAAATGGGAGCAGGATACCTACAAACAGAAGGCATCCTTTACGCCTAAAGAACGAAGCGTTCCAACAATGAGTGCCAAACCCATTGCCGAAACTAGTAAGGGAAAGAGCACCGCTATGCCAGTTCGATCCCGTGATGTGTAATGCTTCAAATGCTTGGGGCGAGGTCACATTGCTAGCCAATGTCCAAATCGCAACACAATGCTCATTCGAGAAGATGGAGAGATCGAAACTGACCAAGAGGAGGAAGAAGATGATGTCCTATCCAAGAAGAAGAAGAGATGGAACATGCTGTAGATGGTGAGATTCTTGTTGTGAAAAGAAGCCTTAGCGTGCAAGCCATAGAAGGAGAAGATCAACGCGAGAACATCTTCCATACTCGCTGCCATGTAAACGAAAAGGTATGCTTTGTCATTATTGATGGAGGAAGTTGTACTAATGTTGCTAGTACTTTGATGGTAGAGAAGCTTAGATTGGCAACAACAAAGCATCCTCATCCTTACAAGCTACAATGGCTCAATGATGGAGGAGAACTCAAAGTCACCAAGCAAGTTCTTGTGCCATTTTCCATTGGAAAATACAAAGACAATGTGTTGTGTGATGTTGTACCAATGCACGCTAGCCATATCTTGTTGGGGAGACCGTGGCAATTCGACAAAAGGGCTATCCATGATGGTTATACCAACCGTTACACTTTCACCCATCAAACCAAAAAGATCACTTTAGCCCTTCTTTCACCAAAACAAGTTCATAAAGACCAAATCCACTTGAGAGAGAGTTTCAAAACAGCCAAAGAGAAAGAAAGAGAGTTTAAATCCAAAGAGAGTGATAAAAATGAGGGAAAACAAACCATTCTTTTTGCAAGAGAGAAAGAGATCAAGAAGTGTTTGCTTTCAGAGAAATGGGCACTTGTACTCATGTACAAGGAAAATCTTTTGAACACTAATGAACTTGATCCTGGTTTGCCATCTTTTATTGTCTCTTTATTGCAGGAATTTGAAGAGTTGTTTCCGGAGGAGATTCTGAATGGGCTTCCAACTATTCGAGGAATAGAGCACCAAATTGATTTCATTCCCGGAGCCATCTGTAACCCCTTAGCCCGGCCTAGACGGTTGACCCGAACTACGAAGATTACAAGGGGAAAACCAAAGTTAATCCGAAAGTCAACCTTGATTAACGACCTTTTTTTTCTTTTAATCTTATCTAGATATAAATTAACCCTATGTGAGCACGCATGAAACATACAGGTGAAAAGCACATCGGTCGAACAACATGAGGGACTCAATTGCGCAAAATACAAATATTAGTGACCAAAATGTAAATTCTGGAAATTAGAAGGTCTTAACTGATTTTTAAGTTACCAATATTAAATTAGTCACATTACATGCATCTCTGTTAAATTTCACCTTAATTGGACATCTCACACTCATATAATTGCAATTACAAATTTCGGGACTAAAACGTAAAGCTTGCAAACCTCAAAACCATTCAAATCAGTCCCCAACGGTCACCTGTTTCGAAACGGTGTTGACCGTTCCGAAACACGAGTTCGTTTCGAGACTTGTTCCGAAACAGGGCGTTCCAGTGGCCAAACCGTTTCGAAACAGTCACCAGCCGTTTCGAAACACCAAGGCCATTTCAGGCCCCCGTTTCAAAACGCCAATGAGTGTATCGATACGGTCTGTCCAGAAGCTGCAGAATTTGCTGGTTTTTCATGCTTAAACCCAATCAAACACATCTTAATGACCCTCTAACCATACCAACAAGTCATCATACATATAAGGTACGTGATTGTAGCTTCAAAACACATTCATGGCATCAAACATTAAACTTCACATGTCTATAGGCATGCATCCTAATATCCAAAACCAAACAACCAACCAAACTCTAAAATAAGCATTAAAAGGCCAATTACAAATACAAAACATCAAAAGCAACATGCCACAAACTAGGGAGTCCAAAACATCTCCCAAAACCACACTTTAAGTTCCCATTGCCAAATTACCAAAACTAATAGTGTATGAAAACATCACCATACATGAGCTTAGTTTCACTTGGACTCTTAGCTTCCTTGCTTCCCTCAAACACTTCAATTGTCTGCATTATTGGTATAAAAGAGAGAGCGTAAGCACAATAGCTTAGTGAGGCATGCTCTAAAGAAAACAACACAATAATGCCTTATTAGAAAACACTTTCAACAAGCTTAAAAACACAAGCTTAACTCTTTTCATGCAACCTTGCATACTTTACAAGCATCTCATGCTTCATTACATCAATTCAACATATTGGCTTTCAAGTGATAATTCATAAACTTTTACAACACAAAACACAATCGGATACGCAGATTACAAGCATTGTCCCACACGCTTCATACACACTACCGAACAACATAAGGTGGAGTTTACGGTACAATCACAACCCCTCAACACCCGTGATGGAGTTTACGGTACAATCACAACCCCTACACATCACTCATCGGCAGTTGTATAACTTCCTAACGAGAGTACGAGACACATAACACAAGGTCCACACACACGGACTTTTAACCACCGTTGTGACCTTAACAAGATCCACACACGGACTTTTAACCACCGTTGTGATCTTACCTCTCTCGTTAGGATACTTGGATGGAGTTTTCGGTACAATCACAACCCCTCAACATCCAAGGCGACTTTATTCACGGTGCACCCAATCCTATAGCCGGCTAACTATATCCGATTCAAGTACTTTAAAACCAATTCATCACTTGCCAGTATACATCATTTACCATCAACAATTCACTGTTTTAAAGCATTAATCAAAGCCATTAAACATCATGCATCACTATGCATCAAAACCATATTAACAATATGTTAAACCAAGGATCTCTTACCTTGAGCATCCTGCATTACATGGCTTTCAAAACCAGCACTAACCATGCTAAAACATGCTTTCAAAACAGAATTTAAACATCCACATCATAACCAATGCATTCAACCACTTCGTGGCTCATTCAAGGGAGTTTCTCCGAAAACTTACACTTGAGCTTAGTTAAGTTGCTTAGACTTAAACTAAGCTCCCAAAACCTTCAAATAATTGTTCCAAAGCTGGAAACCAAACTCCACTCACCAATTCCGTTTCGCAAGCTTGCCGAAACGCCGATCAAGCCTCCGGATCAACTCCAAAGGTGTCCGAAGATGCCTCCCCTGTTTTAAACACATCAAAGCAGAGGATTAATGCATCATCATGCATTGAAATATTCAGCCAACACACTTAAACTCGGTGCTCTACCTAAAGCCAACATTTCGGCTACCAAACACAACCGAAATCACCTCCAAACTCTTCCAAAAATTAACCCAGCCAAGATCCATCACTCCTAACTATTTCTAAACATCAATCAACATCCAAAATAAACCTAAACTCGTCCTTATACCTCCAGCTATAACAGAACACCAAGTTCACCTCAAAAACCACCATTTTCATAAGCAAAAACTTAGGAAATTCAACCTATTCGGTTGATAAAACCTCATTTACACATCATTAGACATCCAAAATACATTTAAGAATCATCTCAAAACAGAGCCCAAACAATCACAACGAAATTCTTCAAGATTTCTTTCAAATCTTGAGTTTTAAGCCAAAATCAAGTTCCTATCATTAAAACCATTTATAAAACTTAAATTAAGGATTGATAACTTGAGAATTTCAGTAAAGAACTGAGTATTTAGAGGAGAAGAACAATCTTACCTCTAAATGGTGATTTCTCCTTGATTTGAGCCAATTTTCTTGAAAATCCAATGAGGAAATCAAAAGGATTTGATGCAAGATTGATTAGGAACTAATTGATGATAGAAATCTCATCAATTGAAGTGGAAATCAATGAAAAAGTTGCTGGATAAAAGTGTTTGGATGATAGAATTTTGAGAGAAAAAGAAATGAGAAAATTTTAGGAAAAGGTAGTTATGATTTTTCCAAAAGGTAGTTTCTCTTCTCTTTTAATTAATTAAAACATTAATTAATTCACTCAAATTAAGGAAAAATCTGGAGAAATCATATTTGGGTAAATTAGCTCCTTAAAGATTCAAAGTTTCAATCCTTACAAAACAATCACCATTAAACTTTTCAAAAATTGCATTTTAGTCACTACTCCAAAATGTAGTATTTCCAAACCTTATTTTTTAAAATTGATTCCACCATTCTCTTATATATATTAAAAGAGGATTTCTAGATATTTTTCCATATTTGTAAAGCATTCCGAACTAGGCTTTCCCCAAAAACCTCCTTTTATATTCGAACTGAAAATCAGACCGGTCCGGTTCAGACCCTAAACTTCTAAGCCCAAAATTGGGGTGTTACAACTCTCCCCCCCTTAAGAAATTTCGTCCTAGAAATTTACCTGGAGGAAAGAGGCACGGAAACTGCTTCTTCATGTCATCCTTTCTTTCCCACGTGGCTTCCTCAACACCACGATGCTTCCACAACACCTTAACCAATTCAATGGTCTTGCCTCGGAGAACTTTATTGTCCGAATCTAGAATTTCAACCGGTTCCTCATCATAGGTCAGGTTTGGATTCAACTCCACTTTCTCCACAGGCATAACATGCGAAGGATCAGATCTATACCTCCGAAGCATAGAGACATGAAACACATCATGTATCTTTTCCAACTCTTGCGGTAACCTCAGCTTGTACGCAACAGGACCCACACGTTCAATCACCTCGTATGGTCCAATATACCTAGGGCTCAACCTACCCTTCCGGCCAAACCTCATCACCTTCTTCCAAGGCGAAACCTTCAAGAACACACGGTCACCTACTGCAAACTCAATCTCCTTACGCTTCAAATCCGCGTAAGACTTCTGTCGACCAGAAGCTGCCTTCAAAATCTCACAAATGAGCTTCACCTTCTCGGTGGTTCCTTTCAACAAAGCCGTCATTGAAACCAACTTCTGACCAGTTTCAGCCCAGCAAAGAGGAGTTCTGCACTTCCTCCCTGTACAAGGCTTCATAAGGTTCCATTTGAATACTTGCCTGGTAGCTATTGTTATAAGCAAACTCCACCAAAGGCAAATGCTTCTCCCAAGAACCTTGAAACTCAATAACACAACACCTCAACATATCTTCCAGCACTTGGATAACACGCTCAGACTGTCCATCTGACTGTGGATGATAAGAAGTACTGAAATTCAGCCGCGTACCCAAAGCTTGCTGCAAACATTCCCAAAAACGCGATGTAAACCTCGGATCTCTATCCGACACTATAGACTTTGGCACACCATGCAGCCGCACAATCTCAACAATGTACAACTCTGCAAGCTTGTCCAAGGTATACATAGTATGCACAGGTAAGAAATGCGCACACTTCGTAAGGCGATCCACAATCACCCACACCGAATTCTTTTTCGATGGCGACAAAGGCAAACCAGTCACAAAGTCCATGGTAATCCTTTCCCACTTCCACTCAGGAATCCTCAACGGTTGCAACAACCCAGAAGGAAACTGATGTTCAGCCTTAACCCGCTGACAAACCATGCACCTACCCACATACTCCGTAACATCTTTCTTTAAACCCACCCAATAGTACTCATCCTTAAGATCACGATACATCTTAGTACTACCAGGGTGCATAGCAAAAGGACTACTATGAGCTTTAGTTAGAATAGTACGCCTCAACTCAGCATCATTCGGCACTACTATCGGACTCCCAAAACATAGGACCCCATCATCATTAAAACAGAAATTCGATGGTCTATCCTCAACAATATCCTGAACATGTGGCACCAAAGAATCATCCAACAACTGCTTATCCTTTATCAACTGAACCAAGGATGGTTTCACTTGCAATTCAGCCACAAGACCCCCATCTCACGAAAAACTCAAGCTGGCAAACATAGCCCTCAACTCCACTGCCACCTTTCTACTCAAGGCATCCGCTACAACATTAGCTTTTCCCGGATGATACTCGATCGTCAGATCGTAATCTTTTAGCAACTCCACCCAACGTCGTTGCCTAAGATTCAACTCTTTCTGAGACATCAGATACTTCAAACTTTTGTGATCCGTGTACACAGTACACTTCTCACCATACAGGTAATGTCTCCAAATCTTCAAAGCAAAGACCACCGCAACTAACTCAATATCATGCGTAGGATAATTGCGCTCATGCACCTTCAACTGGCGCGATGCATAAGCCACCACCTTACCCTCTTGCATTAACGCACCCCAATCCAACATAGGATGCGTCGCTGTACACCACAAACTCTTTCCCTGATTCAGGTTGAACCAAGATAGGAGCTTGCGTCAAAGCTGCCTTAAGCTTCTCAAAAGCTTGTTGCCTTGCCTCCGTCCACTCATACTTGACATCCTTTTGCAACAACTTCGTCAAAGGTGCAACAATCTTTGAAAATCCATCCACAAACCTCCGATAGTATCCCGCCAACCCAAGGAAACTACGGACTTCATGAACAGACTTAGGAGGCTTCCAATTCATCACCGCCTCAATCTTCTGAGGATCAACACGAATCCCCTTAGCAGAAACCACATGACCAAGGAAAACAACTTCCCTAAGCCAGAATTCGCACTTACTCAGCTTAGCATAAAGCTGATTCTCCAACAATGCCTGCAACACAATCCGCAAATGCCCCTCATGCTCCTCCTCAGTACGAGAGTACACAAGGATATCATCAATGAACACCACAACAAATTTGTCCAAGTATTCATGGAACACTCTATTCATCATGTCCATAAAAGCCGCATGAGCATTCGTCAAGCCAAACGGCATCACAAGAAACTCATAATGCCCATACCTCGTTCTAAAGGCTGTTTTTGGCACATCCACATCTTTCACCTTGAGCTGGTAATAACTTGACTTTAAGTCAATCTTAGAGAACACAGCCGCTCCCTGAAATTGATCAAAAAGATCATCAATCCTCGGCAAAGGATACCGATTCTTGATAGTCAACTTGTTCAACTGACGATAATCGATGAACATTCTCATAGTGCCATCCTTCTTCTTCACAAACAAGACCGGTGCACCCCAAGGTGACACACTCGGCCGAATGAAACCACAATCAATCAACTCTTGAAGTTGCGTCTTCAGCTCCTTCAACTCCTTAGGTGCCATTTGGTAAGGACTAATGGACACTGGAGTTGTGTTTTCATACAACTCAATTCCAAACTCCACCTCTCGACTAGGAGGCAATCCAGGTAACTCTTCTGGAAACACCCCAGTAAACTCTCGTACAGTCCTGATATCTTGAACCCGCAACTCCTTAGAGCTAGGATTCATCACAAAGGCCAGATAAGCCTCACAATCTTACCTCAGCCTTCAACTTGCTTCCAATGAAGACACCACATTGGTAAGAAACTTCACATTCTCACCAACAACCACTACCCTGTAGTCATCCGCAAGCTTCAACGAAACTCGCTTGTTCTCAAAATCCACTACAGCTCGATGCTCAACAAGCCAATCCATACCAAGGATTACATCAAAACCATAGAATGGAAATTCCATGAGATCAACAAGAAAAACATGGTTTTGCACTTCCAAGGGACATCTTCTATACAACTTCCGTGTCACAACGGTCTCACCAAAGGAACTAGTTACACGAATACCAACATCCAAAGACTCAACAGGTAAACCAAGCAATTGAGCATGTTCACACAATATGTATGAGTGTGTAGATCCAGAATCAATCAAGGAAAGTAATGATAAGGATTGCAAAGTAAAAGTACCTGCGATCACATCCGTATAATTTCTCCCTTCACGCTGAGCATACACTCGAGCCTGGCCACCACCCTCAGGTTGAACAGCCACCACATGAGCCAAATTTCTCCCACCATCCTCTCTGCGCTGGAAATTACCACGGCCGCGCCCACGACCTCTCTGTGGTGCAACTACCCCAGGAGCACGTCCCTGACCACCACCGGCCAACAAAGGACACTCTCTCCTCATGTGGTCTGCCGAACCACAATTCCAGCATGAATTACCGGTCACTGCTACCGGAGCCTGAACCTCTCTCGCTGCTCGAGGACAATCCTGCCTCATATGGCCATGAGATCCACACGTCCAACACGTGTTCTGATCAGCTCTCATCCTATCTCCCTGAACAGGCGCACCATGTCCTCCACCACCATGCCTAGCAGAAGACTGATACCTCTTATCACGTCCTCTCTTGTTCCGTCCACCACCGGAACTATAATCAGCAGCTCTTTTGCCTGAGCTAGAACTAACACCTCTGGGAGACAGACCCAAGTTCTGCTCAATGTCCTTCGCTCTACTCACCAGCACATCAAAATCCGTATACTCAGCAGCAAGCATGAAAGTCTTCACATCCGTCACCAAACCGTAACGGAAACGTTCACACCTCTCCCGCTCATCAGTGATTAACTCAGGTGCGTACTGGATAAGGCGGACAAACTGGACCTCATACTCCACCACCATCATGCTTCCTTGCGTAAGAGACATAAATTATCTTTTCTTTTCATCTAGGTATCGCACACCTAGATACTTCCGCTTGAACGCGTTCAGAAAGAACGTCCAAGTCACATCATTTTCCTCCATTCCAGAGGTAGTGGTCGTCCACCACGTATAAGCATCATCATGTAGCAGTGATACCACACATCCCAATTTCTGCACATTGCTGCAGTTCATTTGCCCTAAAATCCTCTTGGTTCTTTCCAACCAAGATTCAGAACATTCGGGAGATAAACCTCTGAACTCAGTCCCTTTCAGACTACGAAGACGTTCCAAAGGCAATCTCAAGTTAGCATCACCCTGATGCGCAGCTCCTTGAGCTTCAGCTACTGCTGCCTGAAAGGCTCCCGCAATAGTCTGAATCAAAACAGTCATGTCAGGAGCAGTTTGCCCCTGCACACCTTCAGGTCCAGCGACCCCAACACCAGCACCAACGCCAGCATTTTCACCTCCAGCACCACCACCGCCGGGTGGTCCACCACCAGGGGGAGGAGGTAAATCCACAACATTATCAACATTTTCCTCGTTCTCATTCTGAGCCACAACTCTCGTATTCACCCTCATTTCTCTACGAGGCCCCATTTACAAGAAAACAATGCACTGAGACAAATGTAATAAACACAATGAGGCTCAACAAGGTAAGTAATCCAAGTACTCAAGCTCATTTTCCAAAAACAATTCCTTTCACTAGTTTTGATATGGCAATGGGTACCCCTTAAATGCTTCAACATAGCATAGCATCACAATTGCAACCATACATCACAATTCAAGCTACATTCTTTCATCCAAGAAGCATATCATGCAAATACACATACATCACCCACATAACTATTCCCATTTACACGAGAACTCAGCTCTGATACCACCAAATGTAACCCCCTTAGCCCAGCCTAGATGGTTGACCCGAACTACGAAGATTACACGGGGAAAACCAAAGTCAACCCGAAAGTCAACCTTGATTAACGACCCTTTTTTTTCTTTTAATCTTATCTAGATATAAATTAACCCTATGTGAGCACGCATGAAACATACAGGTGAAAAGCACATCGGTCGAACAACACGAGGGACTCAATTGCACAAAATACAAATATTAGGGACCAAAATGTAAATTCATGAAATTAGAAGTTATTAACTGATTTTTAAGTTACCAATATTAAATTAGTCACATTACATGCAACTCTGTCAAATTTCACCTTAATCGGACATCTCAAACTCATATAATTGCAATTACAAATTTTGGGACTAAAACGTAAAGCTTGCAAACCTCAAAACCATTCAAATCAGTGCCCAACGGTCACCTGTTTCGAAACGGTGTTGACCGTTCTGAAACACGGGTTCGTTTCGAGACTTGTTCCGAAACAAGGCCTTCCAGTGTCCAAACCGTTTCGAAACAATCACCAGCCGTTTCGAAACACCAAGGCTATTTCAGGCCCCCGTTTCGAAACACCAATGAGTGTATTGATACGGTTTGCCCAGAAGCTGCAGAATTTGCTGGTTTTTCATGCTTAAACCCAATCAAACACATCTTAATGGCCCTCTAACCATACCAACAAGTCATCATACATATAAGGTGCGTGATTGCAGCTTCAAAACACATTCATGGCATCAAACATTGAACTTCACATGTCAATAGGCATGCATCCTAATATCCAAAACCAAACAACCAACCAAACTCTAAAATAAGCATCAAAAGGCCAATTACAAATACAAAACATCAAAAGCAACATGCCACAAACTAGGGAGTCCAAAACATCTCCCAAAACCACACTTTAGGTTCCCATTGCCAAATTACCAAAACTAATAGTGTATGAAAACATCACCATACATGAGCTTAGTTTCCCTTGGACTCTTAGCTTCCTTGCTGCCCTCAAACACTTCAATTGTCTGCATTATTGGTACAAAAGAGAGAGCGTAAGCACAATAGCTTAGTGAGGCATGCTCTAAAGAAAACAACACAATAATGCCTTATTAGAAAACACTTTCAACAAGCTTAAAAACACAAGCTTAACTCTTTTCATGCAACCTTGCATACTTTACAAGCATCTCATGCTTCATTACGTCAATTCAACATATTGGCTTTCAAGTGATAATTCATAAACTTTTACAACACAAAACACAATCGGATACGCAGATTACAAGCATTGTCCCACACGCTTCATACACACTACCGAACAACATAAGGTGGAGTTTACGGTACAATAACAACCCCTCAACACCCGTGATGGAGTTTACGGTACAATCACAACCCCTCCACATCACTCATCGGTAGTTGTATAACTTCCTAACGAGAGTACGAGACACATAACACAAGGTCCACACACACGGACTTTTAACCACTGTTGTGACCTTAACAAGATCTACACACGGACTTTTAACCACCGTTGTGATCTTACCTCTCTTGTTTGGATACTTGGATGGAGTTTTCGGTACAATCACAACCCCTCAACATCCAAGGCGACTTTATTCACGGTGCACCCAATCCTATAGCCGGCTAACTATATCCGATTCAAGTACTTTAAAACCAATTCATCACTGGCCAATATACATCATTTACTATCAATAATTCACTGTTTTAAAGCATTAATCAAAGCTATTAAACATCATGCATCACTATGCATCAAAACAATATTAACAATATGTTAAACCAAGGATCTCTTATCTTGAGCATCCTTCATTACATGGCTTTCAAAACCAGCACTAACCATGCTAAAACATGCTTTCAAAACAAAATTTAAACATGCACATCATAACCAATGGATTCAACCACTTCGTGGCTCTTTCAAGGGAGTTTCTCCGAAAACTTACACTTGAACTTAGTTAAGTTGGTTAGACTTAAACTAAGCTCCCAAAACCTTCAAATAATTGTTCCAAAGCTGGAAACCAAACTCCACTCACCAATTCCGTTTCGCAAGCTTGCCGAAATGCCGATCAAGCCTCTGGATCAACTCCAAAGGTGTCCGAAGATGCCTCCCATGTTTTAAACACATCAAAGCAGAGGATTAATGCATCATCATGCATTGAAATCTTCAGCCAACACACTTAAACTCGCTGCTCTACCTAAAGCTAACATTTCAGCTACCAAACACAACCGAAATCACCTCCAAACTCTTCCAAAACTTAACCCAGCCAAGATCCATCACTCCTAACCATTTCTAAACATCAATCAAAATCCAAAATAAACCTAAACTAGTCTTTATACCTCCAGCTATAACATAACACCAAGATCACCTCAAAACCACCATTTTCATAAGCAAAAACTTAGGAAATTCAACCTATTCGGGATTGCATTGATAAAACCTCATTTACACATCATTAGGCATCCAAAATACATTTAAGAATCATCTCAAAACAGAGCCCAAACAATCACAACGAAATTCTTCAAGATTTCTTCCAAATCTTGATTTTTAAGCCAAAATCAAGTTCCTATCATTAAAACCATTTATAAAACTTAAATTAAGGATTGACAACTTGGGAATTTCATTAAAGAACTGAGTATTTAGAGGAGAAGAACAATCTTACCTCTAAATGGTGATTTCTCCTTGATTTGAGCCAATTTTCTTGAAAATCCAATGAGGAAATTAAAAGGATTTGATGCAAAATTCAAAGTTTCTCTTCTCTTCTCCATGATAGAAATCTCATCAATTGAAGTGGAAATCAATGAAAAAGTTGCTGGAGAAAAGGTAGTTATGATTTTTCCAAAAGGTAGTTTCTCTTCTCTTTTAATTAATTAAAACATTATATAATTCACTCAAATTAAGGAAAAATATGGAGAAATCATATTTGGGTAAATTAGCTCCTTGAAGATTCAAAGTTTCAATCCTTACAAAACAGTCACCACTAAACTTTTCAAAAATTGCATTTTAGTCACTACTCCAAAATGTAGTATTTCCAAACCTTATTTTGTTAAATTGATTCCACCATTCTCTTATATATATTAAAAGAGGATTTCTATATATTTTCCATATTTTTAAAGCATCCCGAACTAGGCTTTCCCCAAAAATCTCCTTTTATATTCGAACCGAAAATTAGACCGGTCCGGTTTAGACCCTAAACTTCTAAGCCCAAATTGGGGTGTTACACCATCATTCCAAATCGACCAGCATATAGAAGCAATCTGGAAGAAACTAAGGAGTTGCAAAGACAAGTATCTGAGTTAATGGAAAAAGGCTATGTGAGAGAGAGCCTTAATCCATGTGCCATGCCTGTTTTACTTGTACCTAAGAAGGATGGAACTTGGCGTATGTGTGTGGACTGTCGAGCATTGAACAAGATAAGGGTAAAGTATCGTCATCCTATTCCTAGATTAGATGATATGCTTGATGAATTAAGTGGTTCTAACATCTTTTCAAAGACTGATCTTAAGAGTGGGTACCACCAAATAAGAATGCGAGAAGGAGATGAGTGGAAGACATCATTCAAAACCAAGCAAGGTTTGTATGAGTGGTTGGTTATGCCATTTGGCTTAACTAATGCACCAAGTACATTCATGAGGTTAATGAATCATATACTTCGACCATTCTTGGGTAAGTTTTGTGTGGTGTATTTTGATGACATACTTGTGTATAGCCAAACTCTGAATGATCATGCTCAACATTTGAGGTTAGTGTTGGATGTTTTGTGAAAAGAAAAGTTGTATGCTAACCTACAAAAATGTACATTTTGTACTAACAAAGTTGTGTTCTTAGGTTTTGTTGTTAGTTCAAATGGTTTGGAGGTTGATCAAGAAAAGATTAAAGCAATTGAGGAATGGCCAAGACCTACTAACATTAGTCAAGTGAGGAGTTTTCATGGACATGCTAGTTTCTATCGCCGGTTTGTTCCTAATTTTAGCACCATAGCCGCACCTTTGACCGAAGTTATCAAAAAGAACTCTAGCTTCTTTTGGGGAGACGAACAAGATAAGTCTTTTTGTTTGATTAAACAACTTTTAACCAATGCACCCTTATTGTCTTTACCTGATTTTGATGAAGTTTTTGAAATTGAATGTGATGCATTAAGTTTAGGAGTTGGAGCTGTATTATCTCAAGATGGACGCCCTATTGCATATTTCAGCGAGAAATTGAGTGGAGCAACTCTAAATTATTCAACTTGTAACCCCCTTAACCCGGCCTAGACGGTTGACCCGAATTAAGAAAGTCACACGGGGAAAACCAAAGTCAACCCGAAAGTCAACCTTGATTAACGACTTTTTTTTTCTTTTTAAACTTGTCTAGATGCACATTAAGCCTAATTGTGATCACACAAACATCATACCAAAAGATCACAAACATCAGAGATCAAACAGGGACTCAATTGAACAATTTACAACTTTAGGGACCAAATTGTAAATTCTGATAATTATAAGGACTTAATCCAAATTGAAGTTACCAACTTGAAATTAATCAGGTTTCATGCTTCTCTGTGAAATTTCAGCTCAAAAGGACTTCCCAAACTCATACGATTGCACACACAAGCTTCCGGACCAAAACGCAAACAATTCAAAACATATAACTGCCAATGTCAGCCCCCAACGGTCGACCGTTCCGAAACGGGAGACAGCCCGTTCCGAAACGCGGGGCCGTTCCGAAACAGGCATAGCCCGTTTCGAAACGGGGGTCTGGCAGAAGCCTTTCCGTTTCGGAACGGCCCCTCCCGTTTCGGACGCCTGGGCACGATTAAGGCACCCGTTCCGAAACGGTAGGTGCTGTTCCGAAACACCCTGCCCAGATTGCTCCAAAACTCCACTTTAAACATGCAATTACACAACCAATCATGCTCCAAGTGTCACCAAACTTTGCCAACATGCAATTCAACATATAAGGAACATAATAGCATCATCAATTCAACCAAACATCATCATATGCAAAAAGCCCCAATTCTAATGGCATGCTTCTTACACAAGCTAGCTATACCAACACCAAACTTACAAAACAAGCATATAAAGTTCCAATCCAAAAACCAACAATCTTAACATCAAGAAACATACTTAGGGAGTACAAAACACCTCCCAAAACATACACATTGGTCCCCCATTGCCAAATCACCCAAAAGCTAAAATGTTTAACAAAAACCTTCCATACATTGAGCTTTACTTGCACTTGAATTCTTGCCCTTCTTGCTGCCCTCAAAAGGTCTCTAATGCTCTGCATTATTGAATTAAGAAAAACGAAGAGAGCGTAAGCAAAACTTAGTGAGGAATGCTCATTTAAACCATTCAATAATGCATTTATAAACACTTTATAAAACATGCTTCAAACCATCATTTACACATGCTCAAAAGCATACTTAAACATGCATCTCATGCATCAAATCATAACATGTCATATTGGCCACAAGTGATAAATTCCATTTCTTTAAACACAAGTTCATCAACTTTCACCCCAAGGACTTTTAAACACCTTGCCCCAAGGACTTTTAAACACCTTGGCCTATGGACTTTTAAACACCATAGAATGCATCTCATCAAGGACTTTTAAACACCTTGATCCCAAGGACTTTTAAACACCTTGGCCATGGACTTTTAAACACCATGAAATGTAACTCATCAAGGACTTTTAAACACCTTGATCCCAAGGACTTTTAAACACCTTGGCCTATGGACTTTTAAACACCATAGAAAAGGATCACCTAAGGACTTTTAACCACCTTAGTGTCCACAACATGAACCATCCAAGGACTTTTAACCACCTTGATGTTCATAAGTAACAAGGCTCACTCAAGGACTTTTAACCACCTTAGTGACCTTAACATTTTAAAAACATCACTTGCCAATATACATCATTTTCATCACTTACATCACTGTTTTAAAGCATAAAACCAAGCCATATTCATCATGCATTTAAAAGCATTAAACCACATCATTTCAATGTACAAAAGCAAGGAACTCCTACCTAGAGTTACTTTCAACATATGGCTTACATCATCAGCAAAAACCATGCTAAATCATGCTTCCAAAACAGTATGTAAAACATGCAAATTATCATTTCGCATCACAACAAAATCATGGCCACCACTAGAGAGAAATCCCGAAAACTTACACTCGAGCTTAGCAAAGTTGTTTAGACTTAAACTAAGCTCCCAAGACATTGGTTTCAAAGCCGAAAACCCATTTTCACTCACCGATTCCACTTCGCCACTTGCCGAAGCATGAAATCAAGCCTCCGGATCAACAACTCTTGGATCCAAAGATGCCTCCCCTGATTAAACACATTAAAGCAGAGGTTTAATGCATCATCAAGCATCAAAAGCTTCAATGAAAGCACTCAAACTCGCTGCTCTCATTCATACTCCAATTTCGGCCACCAAACACAACCGAAATTGCACCAAAACCACTTCTCAACAAAGCCCAGCCATAAACCAGCAAAATTTAACATCCATCATCACCATAAAACATCTAAAAACAACCTACAAACATCCTTATACCTCCAGCAACAACAGATCCACAAGATCACCACAAAAACATCCAAGAAACATAAACTAAACTTAGGAAACACAACCTATCCGGGATTGCATCAATCAAAACTCATTTCCTTATCAAATTAGAGTTCATTTAACATCAAAAACACATCTCAAATCACAGGTTAATCAGATCTAACGAAAAATCATGAAAAACCATCAAATCTTGCATTATAAGCCAAGATACAATTCCAAACTCAAAAGCCTTTAATTAAACATCAATCAAGAGTTGATAACTTGGGAATTTCAGTAAAGAACTGATAGTTTAGAGGAGAAGGACGTTCTTACCTCCAAACTTGTGTTTCTCCACTTTTTGGAATGAAAATCCTTGTTGAAACAAGAAGCAAATGAAGAGGTTTTGAAGATATGTTGATTAGGAATCAAATGAGAGTAAAAAGGAGAGATTAAAGTGAGAAAAACAGAATCAAATCTCTGGAAATGGTGTGTTTGGTTTGAGAGAAAAAAGAGAGAAGAAAATTGGAAGTTAGTTGAGAAAATTGTCAAATGAGTTTTTCCCTCCTTTTGATTCACTTTAAAATCAGAATTAAAACTCTAAATATCTTAGAAAAATCTGGAGAAATCACCTTTGGATTAATAGCTCCTTAAAGATTCAAAGTTTCAATTCTTTATAAAACAGTCACCAAACTTTCGAAATTTACATTTTGGTCACTAACCAAAATGTCATACTTCCAAAACCCATTTTTCAAAATTGATTTCACAGTTCACTTAATTATATTAAAAGATGATTTTAGAACATTTTTCCATATTTTTAATGCAGCCCGAACTAGGCTTTCCTAATTTCACCTCTTAAGATTCGAACAGGACTTTGACCAAACCGGTCAACGCCCAAAACTTCTAAGCCCAAAACCGGGGCGTTACACAACTTATGACAAGGAGATGTATGCTCTCATGAGGGAATTAGAAACGTGGCAACACTATCTATGTCCTAAGGAGTTTATCATCCACACGGATCATGAGGCGCTGAAACACTCGAAGGGACAACACAAGCTTAATAAGAGACATGCCAAGTGGGTTGAATTCCTAGAAACATTCCCATATGTTATCAAATATAAGAAGGGTAAGGAAAATGTTGTTGCTGATACTTTATCAAGAAGGTATACTCTTCTTAACCTTTTGGATTCTAGATTGGTAGGTTTTGCCTTAATCAAAGAGCTTTATGAATCTGATTATGATTTTGGTGAAATTTACAAAGCTTGTGAAAAAGGAACATATGAGATGTTTTGTAGGGTTGATGGGTATCTTTTCAAGGAAGGAAAGCTTTGTATCCCTCAAGGATCCATTAGAGAATCGCTTATCAAAGAGGCCCATTGTGGAGGACTAATGGGACACTTTGGAGTGGCCAAAACACACTCTATACTGCAAGAACATTTGCATTGGCCAAAGATGAAACGAGACGCGGAGAAGTGGTGTGAGCATTGCATCACATGTAAGAAGGCAAAGTCCAAAGTCATGCACCATGTGAGGATATTTCCATGGATTTTGTGCTAGGACTTCCACGCACAAGGAATAACAAAGATTCTATTTTTGTTGTAGTAGATAGATTCTCAAAAATGGCTCATTTCATTCCATGCAACAAGACTAATGATGCTTCCCATATTGCTAATCTGTTTTTTAGGGAAGTTGTGAGATTACATGGAGTTCCAAGAACTATTGTGTCTGATTGAGATGTGAAGTTCTTGAGTCACTTTTGGAGGACGCTATGGAGTAAGATTGGAACAAAGTTTTTGTTTTCTACAACTTGTCATCCATAAACAGATGGCCAAACTGAAGTTGTCAATCGTGTATTGTCCATGCTTCTTAGGACAATTATACACAAGAATCTGAGGACTTGGGAAGAGGACTTGCCACATGTTGAGTTTGCATACAATCGCTCCATGCATACCGCCACTAAATGTTCTCCATTTGAAGTGGTATATGGTTTCAATCCTTTGACCCCAATTGATTTGCTTCCTTTGCCTATTGATCAATTCAAAAATAAGGATGGGCAAAATAGAGCTTAATTTGTGAAGAAGCTTCACCAACAAGTGCGGGAGAACATTGAGAGAAGAACAAAGCAATATGAGCAGCAAGCTAACAAAGGGAGGAAACGAATAACTTTTGAACCCGGAGATTGGGTTTGGTTGCACTTGAGGAAAGAGAGGTTTCTAGCCCAACGCAAATCGAAACTTATGCCTCGAGGAGATGGTCCTTTCCAAGTGGTCAAGAGGATTAATGATAATGCTTATCAAATAGACCTTCCCGGTGAGTATAATGTGAGTGCTACTTTCAATGTTGCTGATCTATCTCCATATGATGCATGTGACGATTTGGGGGCAAATCGCTTTCAAGAGGGAGGGACTGATGTGACCACAACTAGCAAGAATCCCAATGAATTTCGTAGAGGTCCTATGACTCGTGCAAGATCTAAAATGATTCAAGATGCTGTGGAAAGTTTGCTTTGCCAATGCTGGAAAATGAATGAAGAAATGACAGAAACAATTAGATCTTGCAACGTTTTGAGTTTGTTGGAAAGTTGAAATAAGTTGCATAAGAATTTGCATGAGTAGTTGCATAATAGTTCATTCATTCCATGAGAATAAATATGCTTGTTGTTGCATTTATGCAAGCACTTCATTTATGAAAATACTTCACTTATGTATGTGTTTCATTTAAGCATGTAGGTTCATTAATTAAACTAGTTCATTCATTGAACTTGTTCAATTAATTGTTTAAGTTTGCATAACATTTTTATCATATTTTGATTAATATTTTATGTGTTTTTAGTGTCATTACACGTTGGGATTAAGATGGAAATAATGGAAGACTTTTCATCTTCTTCAAGGAGGCATGTCATCTTTATCACCATTCAAAGAGAGAGTCTTTTTGAATTCCATGGAGGATGAAGCATTTAGAAGACTTTATTATGCTTTTATTCAGCCAATAAAGTTGAGAAATAAAGAAAGGAAGTGGAAGAGACACATACACTTAGATGCAAACATGGACAGATTCATTCCAAGTCATCTACATGCACTTTTAAGAGCCAAGCAAGTGGAATATTAAAGGATCCATCACTTGGACGTGTATAAGTCTTCATTCAAGCCTTATTATGTCCAAATTCATTCTAAAATACACAAATGGCCAGCCACACTTGATAGGATTGAAGACAAACCATTGAATGTCATAAATTGGAGCCTTAATGCATTGTTTTGTCCTTTCAAATTCTAGGCTGTCATGTACTATAAATAGGATGCTCATTTGCCTTTGTAAGGACCTTTTTTTGCATGAAAATATATGAGAGTGTTCTCTTCATTGTTCTTTAAGAACTTTATCAGCTTTCAAGCTAGTCTTGTGGAAAATTTCCCCTTTTCATTCCATTCTATTTATAACGTCGGTTCCTAGCTCTCTAGCTAGCGGGTCACGTTCCACCCTTCCATCATCACTTCCATTTGATTATATTGTTGGTTCTTAGCTCAATTATAGCTAAAGGGTCACAATCCAACCTTCTTCCATCATTTCACAAAGGGTAAGAACGTGTAAGGTTCGGGTCAATATTCACTATCTTGTTGGTTCTTCCTTTTTCCACACCGATTCTATTCCATCCATATCAACTTCTATCCATTTTCCCCTTACATCTATCTTTCAAACCATAATCACCAACCATTACAGCACCTATTAAAACAACAACTTTCACCATCTTCATTCCAAATACACCACTTCCACACTCAAGTTTCAAGTTTGCAACTTCATACTAGAATCACGATCGGGCAACATCACATACGAATTCGGTCATCACACAACCAGATACGTATCACAAAATCCCCGTTGATAAGCCCGACGCTGAAGCGCATTACATGCTAAGGACATGTACTGCAAGCGACCTTCGTAAGATGTTTAGGAGATACAACCGTGTAGGGGGTACCAACATCGAGTTGTATGTAAATTTTGATGAAGGTGATAGTTCATCAAGAATCGCAGGAGGTGATCCACCTTCTACAGATGAATACGATGTTTCTGTACGTAATTCTAGAAGGTGGCATGAGAAAGAAAAAATAATTGAGGAATCAAACGTCAAATCTAATATATGTACAAACTTGATCGGTGTGAAAACGTCACACTTGTTAGTGCAAGAATAGAAACAAGGTAATCTTGTTTGAATATCGATCCCACGAGGATGGTGTATTACGTTTATTCTTATGTCGCTACAATACAATATTGTGAAAGTAGTAATTATGGGTGCAGTGGTTGTCGCAATAGTAATATAAAAGGATAGTAAATGGTTTAATGTTGTAGCAATAACAAAGAGTAATAAAAGATAAAGAATAATGGGAATAAGCCTATATCTCCTTGGCTCGGCTCGGTAGAAATACCTAGTGCACTTCGAGGATTAAAGATTGGTTTAACCAGCGATGTAGTGGTCCACTCGAGTATTATCTTCCATTCAACCTTCAACTATTGACTCAGTTATGAAGATCGACTTCAACTTTTGTTGTAAGTCGAGCCTAAGGCCCCTTGAACGAGTGGATCAACTTTCACTGCGTCCATACAACTTTTTTTGTAGAAAACTCATTAATCTGACTCGTCACTTGTTGCGTGTAGAGGTGTGCTATAAATGATATGCAAATATTGCAAGTATACACATCGAACAAGTAGTAAAGTGATGAGTGAGTATCGTCTCCACGTAGATTGAAGGTAAATTAAGTCAAGTTCAGTCACACAAAACAAAGACTAAAATGTAAATGAAATAGAAAGTGGGAACAAGTGAAGAAATGCGATAGCAAACAAAGAAATAAAGCTGAATTAAAATAAAGATACTTCAAACGTCTTCTCATGTGTACGAAGCTCTCTAATGGAATGACATGCTGGGCTTGCTAAGGACTTCTAAACCAAAAGAATATGTCAAGCTACCTTGCCTACAAAAAGCTCGACATAGTTTACTAAGGTGTTCCTAAACTATCTCTAGCGAGGAACCTGACAGCCATAATGCTACGACAATACCTCTCAACGTGAACCTTAGCAAGCTACTTATCGATAAAGTTCTACTCCTTTTAGTCGTTGAAACTCTATCCTTATCTCTAAAGTGAGTTAGGGTTTTGCCTTTCAGCATCAAACCCTATTGTCCACGTGGATATAATCCTAACTCTCTTGAATATTAAGCTATCAAACACCTAAGCTAAGGCTAACTCTCGAAAGCTCTTACAAGCCTAGGGCATAAAAGAACGATGGACAAAACATGAAATGAACAAGAAAGAAACTTTAACAATCAATTAAGTTTAAAACGTAATAACCAAAACAAGCCCAAGCCACTTAAATCAGTTCATGGCTGGGCAAATATCATCCATCATCATTCGTTCAAAACAATCCATCCAAATAAAGGAAATGAAACAACAAAGTTACTAAAGGAAGGGAAAACTCCAAAGCTGTCGTGGACTGTCGTAAACCACTCTAAGCCCGCTGCTTCTCTCAAAGGCCAACGAGAACATCCCTTGGAGCTTCAACAATGGAGGACACCACAATAGAGAATATGAAAGAAGGAAACTGCCTTTCTCTCTATTTCTTAGCTCACAAAATATCCTATTTTTTGTCTCTCTCTTAGACATGGGTGTCTTGTCCTTTATATAGTAGGGGCTCCTAGGGTTTTGTGCCCTAAATTCCAAGGGAATATTCCCTTCACATGTGGGCTCACAGCTGGCTCATAGGTTCACGTGTGGGGTTGCAAAATATTCTCAGCTCTTTGTCCTCTAACGTGCCTAGGAATGCTATCCAAAATGCTATGGCATTTTCCCTACATAGCTCCTCATTTCCTTGCACATCACCATACCAAACAAAAACCCTCCACATCAGCCCCATTCTTGCAAATAAACAAAGATAACAAAACCAGCAACGCCAAATGTAACTACATGAACTAAGTGCATCTATATGACATGAAATGAGATGAAATGGGCTTGATTTCTCGTAATAACCTAAGTAAAAAGGCATACAATATTAACCTTTTACAAGGTTAACACACGCTCAAACTTAAGCTATTGCTTGTCCTCAAGCAATAACAAAAACAAACATAAAAATGCTACAACATTGAATCAGTTTGGGGTAGAACTATGTAAAAATTTCAGTCCTCAGAACATACATTCTTCAACATGAATGAAAACTTTGAGATTTTAAGAACTACCCCTAGAGTGCAAGATCCTAAGAATGCAAGTGTGATGGACTACATCCTCTCCATGCTTAACAAAGTTAGAAAATCTTTAGCTAAGTTCTTCAAGTTTGCCCCAGCTTTTCTTAATCAAGTTTTTTTGTGTGCCTCGAGGGGTGTCATCTCATCACAACTATCATTCATAACTCTAGATGAATATGAAGCAAACATCTCACCCCGAGCTGGTAAATAGAGTAATCCCGTAAAAACTTTCATTCACTCATTTGATGTTGCTGCCATTTATTTAAATGCAATATCCAGGAAAAATAACACAAAGCAGAGTGTCCCTCTTCAGCTATGCTTCAACATTTATTCGTATTTCAACGTAAATAGATAAAAAAACTAATTAAGCCTTTAAGCTTTCATTTTTCTTTCAGGTTCATTCTACACATTTTAAACTAAGGCATACGAGTGTTCTTTCACCAAAAATCATCTAACCGTCATAAGCATAAAGATCATGCAATCATGTAACAATTACATAACAAAGGACCAGGTCCCATGGGCAGTTCTACCAATCTCAAAAAGTCACAAACATTCAATCCATTTACAACCATAAAATTTAAGTTCTCATTACCGGACATCCTCATTTTGTTCATAACACTATCATAAAACTGACTAAATGCCATAGCAAAGTTCTATTCATTACTGAATGCTAATGAAAATGATCAACGATGAACACCAACACTCTCAAACGTGAAAGATACAATGTCTTCAATGCATAAAAATAAAATGAACTTATCTACAATGCAAATGCAGGTTACCTCCTAAAAATCTACTTTGGTGTCTATGTCTTGGTAGCTTTGTGCTTGATTTTCGGTTTCTTCTTCAGTTCTACGATGGGCTTGTTAGCCTCATCTTGTGGTGTTGGTTGGTTGTCCAAATCCTCCTCAGTCGGTTGGTCTTCGATAGCTTCTTCATTATCATCATCAGAGTCGGCATTCCATGCATGCCCTACCGTGCTCTTTAGCTGACTCCTTGCTTTTGCTGTAGCATCTGGAGTAGGGGCAGGTTGTGATGCAGGAGCTTCTTCAGCTATTTCCTCTTCTTCACTGTCAATGTTGACAGGATCTTCAACTGGTGGTTCTGGTGGTGGCGGGGTATTTAGAGGAGCTTTTTCTTTTCTTTTTCCTCGCTGTTTGAGGACTTTATCTGACGGTGGAAGCGATTGTTGTGTCTGGGGCAGGTGTTGGAGTTGGAGATGGGTCTCTTCGCAAAATAGGTGGTGGCTGTTTTCCTGCGGTTGCTTTCAGAGTCGGTGTAGATTGCTAGGCGGGCTAGTCCTTCTTGGGCATAAACAAGGCATCAGAGAAGGGTGAGAAGTCAATCTCCATGTGTTGGAGAATCTTTTTGAAGTAAGAGTTAATGGCTGCATCCCTTTCTTTGACATACTTGAAATAAGTTGTCAAGTTTCCCTTCATCTCGTCCATCTCCTCATGCATGCGCTTAGTAGAGGCAACGAGGGCTGCAATTCTTGCTACAACAATAGTTTTGGTTCCACCCTCCAACGTTTCCGCTGGAGCATCCTCATCAAATCTCCTCAGTCCAGGATTTGGTCTGGGTTAATAGACCCTTGCCCTTCTTAAACTCGTCCTCTTGAGGGTCCTCAAAGACTTGCTTTTTGCAGCAAAGCGCCGTGATGAGATTAGGGAAGATGACAGAGCTCGACTTTCTCTTTAAGCAGGAGTAGACTTCCTCAACAATTAGTTTGCCCACATCAAATTGTCGTCCATTTAGGATGGAGTGAAGCAGAAGTAACCTGGTGATGTGCACCATAGCAGTATGAGAGGTGGGCATCAAGTAGGTCTTCGGGTAATGATTCCATAATTTGGCTTCAATCTTGAGGCGCCCTCTCTCAACATCCCTGCTTGCAGGGTCTAATTCCGTATCAGCAAAGCACAAGTTCTCCAGGACCTCCTTGTATGTCTAAGCATCCGCGGTTTCTGCAAAGAAGGTGTGATGGTCCATGACGTTCTTTAACTCATAGAACTTGTTGATCGCACTAGCAGTGAACTTAATTTGGTCCCCTCGCACAAAAACAACAGATTGAGTGGGAATTTTCAAGTTGGCATAGAACTCCATGAGCAAGGAGACGAAGATGTCGCCAGGGTGTTGGACAAAGGTCTCCCAGTCATGCTTAGCGATGACATCCAGGACTTCTTTGTCAAAGCCTCCTTCCCCTCCCAATGGAACTTTCAGGCCTTGTTCGGGGTAAACCTTGCGATCTTTTAGCTGTTGGAATCGTTCCTTGGCTCCGTTGTCAAAGAACTTTTTGATTTCAACGGCTGGTTGGGCACTACTAGAAGCGCCCGTAACGTTCTTGACACGAGCCATGCTTGACGAGGTGCGGTAGAAATTTCTTTAACGAATAGGGTTTTTTTAAGGGAGTTGTAACATGTTTTGTGAGGAAAAAGATAATGAACTTGAGGGTTAAGAAAATAAAGAAGAGGAAGATGGAGTGATGGTAGATTTAAAGGAAAGTAACTGACAAAAGTTATAGGAGAGAGAAGGATGATGGTGATAGTTTTAAGTTATAGGGAAGAGAAACTTTTATGACAAGTTTTTATTGGAAAGTAAAAAAGGAGTAGAGAGGGTATGTAGGGTAATGATGAGCTAGGGTTTTTTTTTTAATATTTTATGGGAATAAAATCCCTCCCTTTTCACCTTTTTAATGTAGCCCCAAGCTTAGGAAAAAGCTTAGATTCATACTTCCTTTATGTGTAAAAAGGACAAAGACCAACCTAATTTAAAGCTGCGCCAACTCTGCATGAAACCCAAGCCTGCCACCTGCAACGATGGGGTTGAATCTGACAACACAAATTAAAGAAAATACAAAAACATGAAATAAAATAAAACGATTAAGGGACAAAAAGTCAAAAGCAAGAATAACTTTATTTATGAACAATAAGAACCGAAAATGCTATAGAAAATTAAGAGATAAAGGGGGTTGTTTTAACCCCCTTAGCTCGGCCTAGACGTCCGACCCGAACTAAGAAGATTACACGGGAAAACCGAAGCCAACTCGTTAAAGCCGACTTCGATTAGCGACCATATTTTTTCTCTCTTTATCTTCTCTAGATGCACATTAAGATCCTATGTCATCAGCAACACACTTGGAAGAAAACAACACATCGATCGGAGTTCGATTAGGGGTTTAATTGCATACATTTAACTTTTAGGGACTAAACTGTAATTTCTAAGAATTACAGGGACCAATTCAATTTTAGGATTACCAGGCCTTAATTAGTCATGTAACATGCCATCATGTCAAATTTCATCACAAACGGATCATCCAAACTCAACCAATTGAACATACAACAGTCAGGGACCAAAATGCAATATTTTTAGAAATTTTAAAGATACTTTTAACTGAAAATAACAACTCGGTATTGGTACGCTTAAGCCCGTATCGATACACGGGAAGGCAGTACCCAAAATGGGGGAAAAGGTATCGATACGCTTCCCCGCGTATCGGTACGACCTTCAAATTTTGCCTAGGCGTATCGATACGCGGGCAACTCGTATCAATACCCTTGAGCTAAAATACCTGAAATTTGCCTTCACGTATTGATACTCAACCCTATGTATCGATACGCATACCAGAAATGTACCTCCAACAGTCACAAAACAACAATTAACATCCACTAAGCATGTCCAAAATATTCATACAAGGTATAACAATAATTTCAAGCACTTAAGCATCAACATTCACTCATAAGACGAGCAACAAGCATGGCAATTCATGAAGGGATATTAAACTATTCAAGCATGCTTTGAGACACCAACCATAGCATAGTTAAATACCAAATTAAGACCATAAACCATAAAGATACCATTTACAAGTCCAAAAACACAAACCAAACATGCTCAAGGTGTTTAACATCACCACACAAATCCATGAGTAGAAATCCCTCCCATTGTCTCTTATAACACTAAGGTGAACACACATACTTTGCTTAGCTAAAATAACTTGGATGCCTCTTTCTTTATTGCTGCCAAATATGCTCAATTCTTTGCATTGATGAAACAATTGAGCGTAAGCATAAATCTTAGCGAGGACCGCTATAGCAACACACACTCGTCAATGCATTTTATAAAACCAAAACATCATTATTTGTAAACATATGCCTTCCTTAATATCATGCACTTTAAAACATCATTTCCACTTCCAAAACCACATGCTCATAGCATCTTTAATTACAACAACAAAAAACTTTGCTCATGCTTAATCTAAGCTTCATATGCGTTCAAGCATATCTCTCAAGCATCTCATGCTTTCTCAAAATAAATGTGCAACATCAAATCATTATATCAACATCATTATATTGGCTCACAAGTGATCAATAACAAACCATATCAAAAGCAAAACAATTGACACAATCAGATACGCAGATTACAAGCGTTGTCCTAAACGCTTCATACACCCTTCCAGACGCTCAAGGCTCACACACGAGATTAGACCATCAACCTTTGTGACACCCGTGGTGGAGTTTAACGATACAATCACAACCCATCGACATCCAAGGTGACGTTATTCAAGGTGCACCCAATCCTATAGCCGGCTAACTATATCCGATTAAAGTAACCAAAACCATTTACCACCACTTTCCAAATATAATCATTTACCAACGTCATTTCATTGTTTTACAAGCATAAACCACAATGCCATTTCCACAAGCAATAACATGCTTTAAGCCAATTCATAATCATATAAACCCAAGGATCACTTACCATGTGCATCCTAAATTAAATGGCATTTAAAACCAGCAACATCAATGCTCAAATCATGCTTTAAAATAGTAATCAAATCACATTTAAATCAAGTACATTTTAATCCAAAACATAGCACAATCCGAGAGAGACTTTCGCTTTCTTACTCTTGAGCTTAGCTAAGTGTTTCAAACTTACACTAGGCTCCCAAAACCACGTTCAAAACGTTTCAAGGCTGGAAAACCCTTTTCCACACACCGATACGCGAAACTTCGCTTGCCGACGCAAAGATCACTCGCCTGAAGCCTCTAAAAATGCTTCGCTTGCTTCCGGATCAAGATCCCCTATTTTTATAGCATCAAAATAGAGATCCAAATGCATTAAAATGCTTTCCAACACCAGCAACTAAACACAAACTCCTTGCTCAGCAAAACTACACCAATTTATGCATCCGAAACAACCGAAAACTCAATCGATTGCCTCCTAAACCAAGCCCAACCAACATACATCACATCCAACCATTAACAAACATCAAGACACATATAAAAAAACCCAAACCCTTTGTTATACCTCAAGCAACCACAACACCATCAAATCACTTCAAAAACTCAACTAAAACTATCAAGAAACTCAAGGATCTCAAGGATTTCGGGATCAATATTATTAAAACACCTTTTCAACATCATAATCATCTCAAAACTCAATTAGAATCAATCTAAAACAGAGCTCATCAACAACACTCTGAAAATCAAGATTTAAACCTTTATTTTGCAAGATTTTGATATTAAATCAAAACTATAATCAAAACTCAGTTAAAAACAACAATTAGGAGTCAATAATCTTGGGAACTCCAATAAAGAACCTAGATTAGAGGTTGAAAACGAGATTTACCTCCAATCCTTGCCTTCCTTAATGATTGACAAGTTTTAGCTTCACAAATCTTGAAGAAATTGAAGAGAATTCTTGGAAATGATTAAGAAATTAAAGAGAGAGTGTTTGGGAGAAAAGAAATCTGGAGAAATGGTTTTAGAAATGGGTTTTGCTGAAGTGGAAGTTAGTTACGTCAAAATCTTCTCTATTTACTATTTTATTAATTAAAATAAAATAAAATCCCTTTTAATTAATCATTAAAAATTCATTTAAAACACATGTCAATTTAAGGAGAGGTGTAATTGTACAAAAGCTCCGCAAAGATTCTAAGATTTTGACTCCTCTTTGAATTTTGCATTTTTCCACAGTTTTAAAACTTTACATTTTGGTCACCACCCAAAACATACCTCTTCCGAAACTCATTTTGTAAAATTGATTTGACCAACCCCTTAAACACAATTTTAGAGGATTTTAGCATTTTTTGTCATATTTTTATCCTACCCTGAACCATGATCTCCCTAAACCACCTAATACGATTCGAACCGTATTCGACCGGCCCGATCCGATTTCTAAAACATCTAGGCCCAAAACCAGGGTGTTACAACTTTCCCCACTTGGGAAATTTCATCCTCGAAATTTTATCTGAATGAAAAAGGTGCGGAAACTGCTTCAGCAAGTCCGCCTTGCTTTTCCAAGTGGCCTCCTAAACTCCTCGGTGTCGCCACAACACCTTCACAAGCTCTATCGTCTTGCCACGAAGAACTTTGCTGTTCGAATCAAGGATCTTCACCAGTTCCTCGTCATAAGACAAATCCGAATTCAACTCTATCTCCTTAACAAGCATCACATGCGAAGGATCCAATCTATACCTCCGCAACATCGAAACATGAAACACATCATGGATCTTTTCCAACTCCGATAAGCCACAGGACCAACACGCTCCACAACTTCATAAGGGCCAACAAACCTCGGGCTAAGCTTACCCTTTCACCCAAATCTCATGACCTTCTTCCAATGCGATACTTTCAAGAACACACGTTTGCCAACCGCGAACTCAATCTCCTTACGCTTCAGATCCGCGTAAGACTTTTCCCGATCCGATGCTGCCTTCAAACGTTCACAAATGAGCTTCACCTTCTCGGTGGTTCCTTTTAACATAGCCGACATCGAAATCAACTTTTATCCAGTTTTCTCCCAACAAAGAGGCATTCTACACTTTCTCCCATACAAAGCCTCGTATGGAGCCATTTGCATGCTTGCCTGGTAACTATTGTTGTAAGCAAACTCAACCAAAGGCAAGTGCTTCTCCCAAGAACCTTAAAAATCAATAACAAAACATCTCAACATGTCCTCAAGCACTTGGATAACATGATCCAACTGTCCATCCGTCTGAGGATGATAAGAAGTACTAAAATTCAACCGTGTACCCAAGGCTTGATGCAAACATTCCCAAAACCTCAATGTGAACCTCAGATCTCTATACGTAGTATGCACAGGTAGGAAATGTGCACACTTCGTAAGGCGATCAACAATCACCCAAAAAAGTTCTTCTTCGATGGCAAGAAAGGCTAACTAGACACAATATCCATGGTAATCCTTTTCCACTTCCATTCTTTGATTTTTAAAGGTTGCAACAACCCAGAAGGAACCTGATGTTCTGCCTTCACTCGCTGACAAACCATGCATCCTAATAAACTTGGCAACATCCTTCTTCAATCCCATCCAATAGTACTCGTCCTTCAAACAACGGTACATCTTCGTACTACCAGGGTGCATAGCGAAGGGACTACAATGAGCATCAGTCATAATAGTGCACCTTAACTCAGCATCATTTGGCACCACTATCCGACTCCCAAAACACAGAACACCATCATCATTGAAACTGAAATCCGAAGGCTTACCCTCCACAATATCCTGAACATGAGGAACAAGGGAATAATCAAGCAACTGCTTATCCTTGATCAAATGAATCAAGGATGGTTTCACTTGCAATTCAGCGACAACACCACCGTTTCAAGATATGCTCAAGCGAGCAAACATCGCCCTCAACTCCACAACCACCTTCCTGCTCAAAGCATCGACCACAACATTGGCCTTCCCAGGATGATACTCGATCGACCGATCATAATCCTTAAGCAACTCAACCCATCGTCGTTGCCTAAGATTCAACTCCTTTAGAGACATAAGATACTTCAAACTCTTATGATCTGTGAATACCACACACTTCTCGCCATAAAGGTAATGCCTCCAAATCTTCAAAGAAAACACAACAGTCGTAAGCTAAAGATCGTGAGTAGGGTAGTTACGCTCATGCACCTTCAACTGCCTAGATGCATATGCCACTACCTTACCCTCTTGCATCAACATACAACCCAAACCAACATAGGACGCATCACTATAGACTACAAACTCCTTACCAGACTCAGGTTGAATAAGGACAGGAGCTTGGGTCAAAGCTTCCTTCTGCTTCTCAAAAGCTTGCTACCTCGCATCTGTCCACTAAAAATGAACATTCTTTTGCAACAACTTGGTCAACGATGCAGAAATCTTCGAGAAACCCTGAACAAACCTACGGTAATATCAAGCCAAACCAAGAAAACTTCGCACCTCTGTCACCGACTCAGGCACCTTCCAACTCATCAGTGCTTCTATCTTATGTGGATCAACACGAATACCCTCGGCTGATACCACATGTCCAAGGAAGACTACTTCCCTAAGCCAAAACTCACATTTGCTCAGCTTAGCATAAAGATGGTTCTTCAACAACATTTGCAACACTGTTCTTTAGTGTCTATTATGATCCTCCTCAGTACGAGAGTACACAAGGATGTCATCGATGAACACCAACACAAACTGATCCAAGAACTCATGGAATACACGATTCATCATGTCCATGAAAGCAACAATTGCGTTGGTTAATCCAAAAGGCATTACTAAGAACTCATAATGGTCGTACCTTGTCCGAAAAGCCGTTTTAGGTATGTTTACCTCCTTCACCTTCAACTGGTAATTCCCTGACCTTAAGTAAATCTTAGGAAACACCGAGGCTCCCCTGAACTGATCAAAGAGATCATCAATCCTTGGCAAGGGATACTTGTTCTTGATCGTCAACTTGTTCAGTTGCCGATAATCTATACACATCCACATTATCCCATCTTTCTTCTTAACAAACAACATCGGTGCACCCCAAGGTGATACACTCAGCCGGATGAACCCTCGATCAAGCAACTGATGAAGTTGCATCTTCAACTCTTTCAGCTCATTAGGTGCTATTTGATAAGGAGCAATAGACACCAGAGTCATATTCTCATACAACTCGATACCAAACTAACCTTCCCTGTTTGGCGGCAACTCAGGCAAGTCTTCCAGAAAGACACTCGGAAAATCGCAAGCGGTTCTGATGTCTTGCACACGTACATCCTTTACACCAGGATTCATCACATATGCAAGATAAGCATCACAACAAAACCTTAGCATACGACTTGCATCCAAAGCCGAAACAACATTAGACAAGAATTTTACATTCTCGCCTAATATCACCACCTCATAATCATCAACAAGCTTTAAGGTGACTCGCTTAACATCAAAGTCAACCACCGCTCTATGCTCAGACAACCAGTACATACCAAGAATCACATCGAATCCATAAAAGGGTAATTCCATCAAATCCACAGGAAAAACATGACCTTCCACAGACAAAGGGCATCTCCTATACAACTTCCTTGTGACTACAGTCTCACTAAATGAACTAGTCACTTGCATTCCCACATCAAGCAACTCAACAGGTATATCAAGCAAATGTGCATGCTCACTCAAGATATAAAAATGCGTGGATCCAAAACCAATCAAAGCCAACAATGATAAAGACTGTAGAACAAAGGTGCCTACGATAACATCGATGTCATTGCGCCCCTCGAGCTGAGCATAGAACCTCGTATGACCGCCTCATCTCAGGCTGAACTACTACAACATGAGCAATACCTCTCTGACCTTCTTCCATCCTCTGGAAGTTACCTCGGCCACGCCCATGGCCTCTCTAAGGTGCAGCCACAATAGGTGCACTTCCCTGGCCTCCACCAGCCAACAAAGGACACTCACGCCTCACATGATCTGCTGAACCACTGTTCCAGCAGGAATTCCCTACCACCACAATAGGAGCTTGTGCCTCTCTAGCCGCACGTGGACAATCTTGCCTCAGATGGTCCCTCGATCCACACGTCCATCACATGTGCTGCTCGGACCTCACTCGTCCACCCAGTCCTGGAGCACTCCGCCTTGCATCAGGCTGACGCCTCCTATCTTGGCCTCTTTTGTTCCGTCCACCTCCAGAACTAAACTCAGCAGCCCTCTTACCAGACCTAGAAACACCTCCACGAGATGTCAGACCCAAGCTCTGCTCGATGTCCTTAGCCCGAAATACGAGCACTTCAAAATCTGTGTAATCCGTAGCCAACATAAAGGTCTTTATTTCCTGAACAAGCCCATATTGGAAGTGATCACAACGATGCCTCTCACTCGGCATCAACTTAGGGGCATACTGGCTTTGACGTACGAACTTGACCTCGTACTCAGCCATAAAAAGATTTCCTTGCACAAACGACATAAACGCACGCTTCTTTTCAACCAAGTATCTCACACCAAGATACTTCTTCTTAAAGGCACTGCGAAAGAACTCCCAATCCACCTCATTTGTAACCCCTTAGACCGACCTAGACCCCCGACCCGAACTAAGAAAATTACACGGGGAAAACCAAAGTCAACTTGTTACAGTCAACCTTGATAAATGACCCTTTTTTTCTTTTTATCTTCCCTCGATGCACATTATTATCCTATATGTTCAGCAAAGCTATTATGTGAAAACAACACATCAATCGGAGTTCGATTAGGGGTTCAATTGCATACATTTGACTTTTAGGGACTAAATTGTAATTTCTAGAAAATACAAGAAATTTTCAGATTTTAAAGTTACCAATCCTTAACTAGTGTTGTAACATGCCAATAGGTCAAATTTCAGCTCAAACGAATCATCCAAACTCATCGAATTGGACATACGCCATTCATGGACCAAAATGCAACAATTTCAAACTTAAAAGATTCCATTAACTGAAATTAACAAACCCGTATCGATACGCAAAACGGTAATAGCAAAAGTTGGAAAAAGGGTATTGATATGCTCAAGCCCGCATCGATATGACCTTCAACCTTCTGCCTAGGCGTATCGATACGTGGGCAATTTTTATCAGTACACCTAAGCCAAAAAGCCCGAATTTAGCCTTAGTGTATCGATACACTTCCCCGAGTATCGATACACATACGAGATTTTCACATTCAACAACCATAAAATCACATTAAACATCTTCCAAACAAGTTGAAAACACACATATATGCTATAATCAACTTACCATACATATAAGCATCAACAAACAACATAACATAATCATCAAGCATCTCAAATCATGGTGGAATATTAGCTACTCAAGCATGCTTAAGAATATAAGCCATAACATGGTCAAAACACTATTAGCAAAACCATAAACCAATTAGATGCCATTTACAAGTCCCAAACCACTAACCAAACATGCTCAAAACGTTTAACATCACCAAATAAAACCAAGAGTAGAAATCCCTCCCATTGCCTCTTATTACACTAAAGTAAATCCACATACATTGTTTAGTGAAAAGTACTTGGAATCTACTTGCTCTCATGTTGCTTCAATTGCTTAATTCTCTGCATTGATGAAACAAATGAGCGTAAGCATAAAGCTTAGTAAGGATTGCTAAAACCAAACATTCATCAATGCAATTTGTAAAACCAAAACGTTCTCATTTGTCAACATATGCTTCCTTTTAAACATGCTCTTTAAAGCATCAATGCACTTTTGAAACCACATGCTCATAGCATCATTAAAGTAACAACAAAATCCCTTTGCTCATACTTAAACCAAGCATCACATGCATTCTAGCATAATTCCCAAGCATCTCATGCTTAAATCATTTCAAAACATCATTATATTGGCTCGCAAGTGATCATTAACAAACCATCTCAAAACCAGCACAATTAACACAATCGTTGTCCCACATGCTTCATACACACTACCGGACTACACAAGGCTCACACACGGGATTAGACCATCAACCGTTGTGACACCCGTGGTGGAGTTTAACGGTACAATCACAACCCCTCAACACCACTCATCGGTAGTTGTATAATTCCACTAACGAGAGCACGAGACATATACCACAAGATCCACACACGAGATTAAACCATCCACCGTTGTGATCTTAGCCTCAATCGTTATGGCACTTGGATGGAGTATACGATACAATCACAACCCCTCGAAATCCAAGGCGACTTTATTCACGGTGCACCCAATCCTATAGCCGGCTAACTATATCCGATTAAAGTAACCAAAAACCATTTCCATCACTTGCCAATATAATCATTTAACATCATTATTCCACTGTTTTACAAGCATAAGTCACAATGCCATTTTCACAAGCATAAACATACTTAAACTAAATGCATTAAATCTCATAAACCCAAGGACCACTTACCATATGCATCCTTATCAAAATGGCATTAAAACCAACATCAACCATGCTTAAAACATGCTTTAAAGCAGTAATCAAATCCATATTTAATTCAAGTACATTTCCAACAAAAACATAGCACATCCCGAGAGAGACTTTCGATTTACTTACTCTTGAGCTTAGCTAAGTGTTTCAAACTTACACTAAGCTCCCAAGACCATGCTCAAAGCGTTACAAAGCTGGAAAATCCATTTCCACTCACCGATACGTGAAACCTTGCTCGCCGACACGAGAATCACCCATCCGAACCCTCCAAAGATGCTTCACTTGCTTCCGGATCAAGATCCCATGATTTTGGAGCATCAAAACAGAGATCCAAATCCATTAAAATGCATTTCAACACCAATAACTAAACACAAACTCGTTGCTCACCAAAACTACACCAATTTACCCAACTGAAACAACCGAAAATTCAACCGATTGCTTCCTAAACAAAGCCCAGCCAACATATATCACTTTCAACCATTACTAAACATCAAAACACATCTAAAAACAACCTAAACTCTTCCTTATACCACCAGCAAGCATAACTTAATCAAACCACCACAAAAACCCAACTAAAACCATCAAGAAACTCAAGGATCTCAAGGATTTCGGGATCATTATTATCAAAGCCCTTTTCAACATAATAATAAACTCAAAACTCAATTAAAATCAATCCAGACCAGAGCTCATCACTAACATTTCGAAAATCAAGATTTAAACCATGATTTTGCAAGATTTTGATCTTAAAACAAAACTATAATAAAAATTCAGCAAAAAACAACAATTAGAAGTCAAAGATCTTGGGAATTCAATAAAGAACCTAGATTGAAGGTTGAGAACGAGATTTACCTCCAATCCTTGCCTTCCTTAAAGTTTGACAAGATTTTCCTTCACAAAACTTGAAGAACTTGAAGAGAGTTATTGGAAATGATTTAGAAATCAAAGTGAGAGTGTTTGGGAGAAAATAATTCAGGAGAAAATGCTGAGAAAATGGTTTTGCTGAAAATGAAAGTTAGTTACGTGAAATGAAATCTCAATTTCCTATTTTACCAATTTAATTAAATAAAATCCTTTTTATTTTAATAATCCAAAAGTCATTTTAAAACACATGTCAATTTAAGGAAAATATAATTGCACCATAGCTTCCTAAAGATTCTAAGATTTTGACTCCATTTTGAAAATTGTAATTTTCCATAGTTTTAAAACTTTACATTTTGGTCACTACCCAAAATGTACCACTTCCGAAACTATTTTTGTAAAATTGATTTGACTAACCTCATAAACATGATTTTAAAGGATTTTAGAAAATTTTGTCATATTTTTATCCTTTCCCGATCCTTGATTTCCTTAAACCACCTAATACGATTCGAACCGTTCCCGACCGGTCCGACCCGATGTCCGAAACATGTAGGCCCAAAACGAGAGCGTTACATCATTGGGTTCCATTCCAATGGTGATAGTCATCCACCAACTATAAGCATCACCCTGGAGCAAGGAAACTGTGCATCCCAGCTTGCGCACATCACTACATCCCATCTGATCCATAATGCGGATCGTACTAGCTAACCATGCCCCCGATGACTCAGGAGACATACCACAAAACTCAACAGCTCCCAAATTCCTCAGTCTTTTCCAAAGGCAATCCCACCTGCAGGTGCCTGAACTTGCGCTCTAGCTACCGTAGCCTAAAACGCTCCGGTGACCACCTGAACCAGTGGCGCTAGATCACCCAATCATGGACCAGCCGGTCCACGTTGCTCAGGCTCTCCACCTCCAGGTTGTGGTGGCCGAGGTAGAGTCTCATCATATGGGTTCTTGACCCCCTGATTACCCTGCTCAGGCGCAGGCACGATCGTATTCGATCTAAGCTCTCTCCTCGGACCCATTGTGCTATTTTTAACATGGGATAATAACAAAAACAAATTAAACCATGATTTAGGCCAGCCTCAAGCAAGGATCCAAGTTTAAAAAACCAATTTAAAACATTTAACTAGTGTAATAAGGCAATGGGCACCCCGATTTCCCTCAAGCACAACATAGCATACAATAGCATATCACAATCATCATGTTATATCTCATCCACAATCAGCTCACATCCTCTTCACATCATCAATATACAATCATACTTAACTCCCATGTGATTCATAACACCCAAGCATGGCATAAACACCACCATTCAACCAAAAACATGAATTTTCAAACAACATGACACTTAACATTGAATCGAACGTCAAAACATACCAATTTCACTTACCATCATCCCCAATTATTTCGTAACATGGCTCTGATACCAACAAATGTAACCCCCTTAGCCCAGCCTAGACGCTCGACCCGAACTAAGAAGATTACACGGGGAAAGCTGAAGCCAACTGGTTAAAGCCGACTTCGATTAACGACACCTTTTTTCTCTTTATCTTCTCTAGATGCACATTAAGATCCTATGTGATCAACAACACACTTAGAAGAAATGGACACATCGATCGGACTTCGATTAGTGGTTCAATTGCATACATTTAACTTTTAACGAGTAAACTGTAATTTTTGATAATTACATAAACTAATCCAATTTTAGGATTACCAAACCTTAATCAGTCATGTAACATGCCATCATGTCAAATATCATAACAAACGGATCATCCAAACTCAACCAATTGAACATTTAACATTTAGGGACCAAAATGCAATATTTCAGAACTTTTAAAGATAGTTTTAACTAAAAATAAAGACTCGGTATCAGTACGCTTAAGCCAGTATCGATACGCGGTAAGGAAGTAGCCGAAATAGGGAAAAAGGTATTGATACACTTCCCCGCGTATCAGTATGGCCTTCAAATTTTGCCTAGGCATATCGATACGCTAGCAACTCGTATCGATACCCATGAGCTAAAATGCCTGAAATTTGCCTTCGCGTATCGATACTCAACCCCGTGTATCGATACGCATACCAAAAATGTACCTCCAACAGTCACAAAACAACAATTAACATCCACTAAGCATGTCCAAAACATTCATACAAGGTATACCAATCATTTCAAGCACTTAAGCATCAACATTCACTCACAAGACGAGCAACAAGCATGGCAATTCATAAAGAAATATTAAACTACTAAAGCATGCTTTGAGACACCAACCATAGCATAATTAAATACCAAATTAAGACCATAAATGTAACCCCTTAGCCCAGTCTAGACGATTGACCCGAACTACGAAGATTACACGAGGAAAATCAAAGTCAACCCGAAAGTCAACCTTGATTAGCGACCTTTTTTTTCCTTTTTAAACATGTCTAGATGCACATTAACCCTAGGCGTACTCTTGAGATAAGCATACTCAAAAATCACAGCAATCAGAAAATAAAAAGATACTCAATTGCACAACATACAAATTTAGGGACCAAATTGTAAATTCCAGAAATTAAGAGGACTTTACCAATTTTTAAGTTACCATTATGAAATTAGTCATGTTTCATGCTTCTCTGCCAAATTTCACATCAAACGGACATCCCAAACTCAAGCAATTGCATAAACGAAGTTCAGGACTAAAACGTGAAGATTTCAAAACATAAAACCATAGATTTCAGTGCCCAACGGTCAAGTGTTCCGGAACGGGGGGTTGAACGTTCCGAAACGCTGGACCGTTTCGAAACCTTTTCCGAAACAGGGCTTGGCAGTAGCAAAAGTGTTTTGGAACGGCTCTACCTGTTTGGAAACACCAAGGCCATTTCAGACTCCTGTTTCGAAACAGTAGCACCCGTTCCGATACGGGCTGCCCAGAAATGCAGAAATTTTCTGGTTTTACACACATTCGACCCATCAAACACACCCCTATAACCCCCTAATTATGCCAACAAGTCATCATGCATAAAAGGAACATATTTGCATCAACAAATCATATTCATGGCATCAATTAGGGAAAATCTCACTCTATAGGCATGCAACATATTGCTCCAAACCAACCAAACATCAAACCAACAAAGCAAACACCATAATGGCCAATTACATATCCGAAACATCATAGGCATCATGCCAAACTTAGGGAGTCCAAAACATCTCCCAAAACCACAACCTAGGTTCCCATTGCCAAATACCAAAAGCTAATAATGTTGTACAAATTAGTCACCATACATGAGCTTAGTCTTTCTCTTGGATTCTTGGCCTCCTTGCTGCCCTTAAAGCACTTCAATTCTCTACGTTATTGGTTCAAGAAAGAGAGCGTAAGCACATATGCTTAGTGAGGCATGCTTTAATGAAACAACACAATAATGCACTTTTACAAAACACCTTTCACAAGGCCTTTTCATTCATAAAATCATTTACATGCAACAATGCATTAACAACAAGCATCTCATCCTTTATAATCATCAACATATCTTAAAAAACAAGCATCTCATGCTTCGAAAACATTAACATGTCATATTGGCTTCCAAGTGATACCATAATCATTTTCCACATAAAATACAATCGGATACGCGGATTACAAGCGTTGTCCCATACGCTTCATACACACTACCAAACACACAAGGTGGAGTTTACCGGTACAATCTCAACTCTTCAACACCCGTGATGGAGTTTAACGGTACAATCACAACCCCTCCACATCACTCATTGGTAGTTGTATAACATCACTATCGAGAACACGGGACACACAACACAAGATCTACACATGGCATTTTAACCACCATTATGATCTTAGACATCTCGTTAGTGTACTTGGATGGAGTTTACGGTACCATTACAACCCCTCAACATCCAAGGCGACTTCATTCGCGGTGCACCCAATCCTATAGTCGGCTAACTATATTCGATTCAAATACTTTTAAACCAACACATCACTTGCCAATATACATCAATTATCATCAATATTCCACTGTTTTTAAGCATCTAAAACAAAGCCATTTAACAATATGCATCACTATGCATCAATCCACATTTTTAACAAATCAAACCAAGGATCTCTTACCTTGAGCATCCTTCAACAAATGGCTTTCATTACCAGCATTAATCATGCTAAACATGCTTTCAAAAATAGAATTTAAACATGCAATTATCACAAATGCATCGAACCAATCCATGGCTCATCCAAGAGAGTTTTTCCGAAAACTTACTCTTGAGCTTAGTTAAGTTGATTAGACTTAAACTAAGCTCCCAAACCTTCAATTATTCAATACAAGGCTTGAAATCCAACTCCACTCACCAATTCCGTTTCGCAAGATTGCCGAAACACCGTTCAAGCCCCCTGATCAACACCACAAGGATCCGAAGATGTCTCCCCTGTTTTAAACACATCAAAGTAGAGGATTAATGCATCATCATGCATTTAAATCTTCAGCCATTACACCTAAACTCGCTGCTCTCACCAAAACTCACATTTCGGCTACCAAACACAACCGAAAATGCATCCAAACACTTCTTCAACATTACCCAGCCAAGATCCATCACTTCTAATCATTCTTAGACATCAATTAACATCCAAAAAGGACCTAATCACGTCCTTATACCTCCAGCTATAACAGAACACCAAAATCACCCCCCCAAACCACCATTTTCACAAGTAAAAACTTAGGAAAACCAACCTATTCGGGATGATAAGATGTACTGAAATTCAACCGTGTACCTAAAGCCTGATGCAAACACTGCCAAAAACGCGATGTAAACCTCAGATCTCTATCCGACACAATCGACTTTGGCACACCATGCAGCCGCACAATCTCAGAAATGTACAGCTCCACAAGCTTGTCCAAAGTGTACGTAGTATGCACGGGTATGAAATGCGCACACTTCGTCAGGCGATCCACAATCACCCACACCAAATTCTTCTTCGATGGCGACAAAGGCAAACCAGACACGAAGTCCATGGTAATCCTTTCCCACTTCCACTCAGGAATCCTCAACGGTTGCAACAACCCTGAAGGAAACTGATGCTCAGCCTTAACTCGCTGACATACCATGCACTTGCTCACAAACTCAACAACATCTTTCTTTAAACCCACCCAATAGTACTCATCACGAAGATCACGGTACATCTTAGTACTACCAGGGTGCATAGCAAAAGGACTAATATGAGCTTCAGTCAGAATAGCACGCCTCAACTCAGCATCATTGGGCACTACTATCCGACTCCCAAAGCATAAGACTCCATCATCATTAAAGCAGAAATCCGATGGTCTATCCTCAGCAATATCCTGAACATGTGGCACCAAGGAATCATCCAACAACTGCTTATCCTTTTTCAACTGAACCAAGGATGGTTTCACTTGCAACTCAGCCACAAGACCACCATCACGCGAAATGCTCAAACTGGCAAACATAGCCCTCAACTCCACCGCCACCTTCCTACTCAAGTCATCCGCTACAACATTAGCTTTACCCGGATGGTACTCGATCGTGAAATCGTAATCCTTAAGCAACTCCACCCAACGTCTTTGCCTAAGATTCAACTCTTTCTGAGACATCAGATACTTCAAACTCTTGTGATCCGTGTATACAGTACACTTCTCACCATACAGGTAATGTCTCCAAATTTTCAAAGCAAAAACCATCGCAGCTAACTCAATGTCATGCATAGGATAATTGCGCTCATGCACCTTCAACTGGCGTGATGCATAAGCCACCACCTTACCCTCTTGCATCAACACACATCCCAAACCAACGTAGGATGCGTCACTATACACCACAAACTCTTTCCCTGATTCAGGCTGAACCAAGATAGGAGCTTGCGTCAAAGCTGCCTTAAGCTTCTCAAAAGCCTGCTGTCTCGCTTCCGTCCACTCATACTTAACATCCTTCTGCAACAACTTCGTCAAGGGTGCAACAATCTTCGAAAATCCATTCACGAACCTCCGATAGTATCCCGCCAAACCAAGGAAACTGCGGACTTCATGAACAGACTTAGGAGGCTTCCAATTCATCATTGCCTCAATCTTTTGAGGATCAACACGAATCCCTTCAGCAGAAACCACATGACCAAGAAACACAACTTCTCTAAACCAAAACTCACACTTGCTCAGCTTGGCATAAAGTTGATTCTCCAACAAAGCCTGTAACACAATCCTCAAATGCCCCTCATGCTCCTCCTCAGTACGAGAGTACACGAGAATATCATCAATGAACACCACAACAAATTTATCCAAGTATTCATGGAACACCCTATTCATCATTTTCATGAAAGCTGTAAGAGCATTCGTCAAACCAAACAGCATCACAAGAAACTCATAATGCCCATACCTCGTTCTGAAGGCTGTCTTTGGCACATCCACATCCTTCACCTTCAACTGGTAATACCTTGACCTTAGTCAACTTGTTAAGCTGACGGTAATCGATGCACATTCTCATCTTTTCTTGGTTTAAATGATACGTTGCCCGTAATCATCTCTTCCAAGTTGATGCAGGAACAAGAACAACAGTTAATAGGGATGCTGCAGCAGCATAAAAAGGCTATTGGATGGACGATAGCTGATATTCAAGGCATTAGTCCGGCTTTATGTATGTATAAAATCATTTTAGAGGATGATCATAAGCCAACTATAGATGCTCAAAGGCGGCTGAACCATACAATGAAAGAGGTGGTGCGAAAAGAGATAATTAAATGGTTAGATACTGGAATAATCTACGCCATCTCGGACAACAAATGGGTGAGACCGGTGCAATGTGTTCCCAAGAAAGGAGGAATGACCGTGGTAACCAACTAAAACAATGAGTTAATCCCAACCAGGACTGTGACCGGTTGGAGGGTTTGTATGGACTATCAGAAGCTTAACAAAGCTACCCGAAAAGACCACTTTCCTTTACCCTTTATTGATCAAATGCTTGATAGATTAGCGGGTAAACCTTACTATTGTTTTCTTGATGGTTATTCAGGTTACAATCAAATCGCTATCGCACCGAAAGATCAAGAAAAGACGACATTCACAGGCCCTTACGGAACTTACGCTTTTAGGAGAATACCTTTTGGACTATGCAATGCACCAGCCACCTCCCAAAGGTGCATGATGGCCATATTCTCCGATATGGTGGAGGACTTCCTAGAGATTTTTATGGATGACTTTTCAGTCTTTGGAGACGACTTTGAAAGCTGCCTAGGCAACCTAAAAAAGGTGCTCGAGAGATGTGAAAAAGCAAATTTAGTACTGAACTGGGAAAAATGTCACTTCATGGTGGATGAAGGGATAGTCCTTGGCCATAAGATTAGCTGTCGTGGCATAGAAGTTGATAGAGCCATGATAGAGGTGATCGAAAAACTGCCGCCACCCACCACAGTCAAGGGAATCAGAAGTTTCTTAGGACATGATGGTTTTTATCGGAGGTTCATTGTGAATTTTTCAAAGATAATCAAGCCCCTATGCCATCTTCTAGAGCATAACCGACCCTTCGACTTTAATGATGAATGTACTGAGGCATTCAAGGTTCTGAAGGAAAAGCTGGTAACAACCCCAATAGTACAGTCACCAGACTGGACACTGCCGTTCGAGATCATGTGTGATGCTAGTGACTATGATGTCGGGGCAGCACTTGGGCAGCGAAGAGACAAACTTTTTCATGTCATATACTATGCCAGCAAGACACTGAACGACGCCCAAGTAAACTACACCACCACAGAGAAGGAGTTATTAGCTGTGGTATTCTCCATTGACAAGTTTCGTTCTTATATAATTGGAACGAAGGTCATAATCCATACAGACCACTCTGCATTGAAGTATCTGTACACGAAGAAGGATGCAAAACCTCGATTGATACGTTGGATCCTACTATTGCAAGAATTCGACCTTGAAATCAAGGACAAAAAAGGGACAGAATATCAAGTGGCAGATCACTTGTCAAGGTTGGAGAAGGGACAGAGTCTACCGACATATGAGACAAACATATTGGAGACCTTCCTAGATGAGCAGCTCTTTGCTGCCGCAGTCACTGCCGCGATAGCCATGGCGGCAGGTAAGTATTCTGAACTTCCTTGGTATGCAGATTTCGTTAATTTCTTAGTTAGCGGAATAATTCCTCCTGACCTTAATTATCAAGCTAGAAAGAGGTTCCAAAATGATGTTAAGCATTATTATTGGGACGAACCTCTTCTTTTCAAAATCTGTGCAGATCAGGTTATAAGGAGATGCGTACCACAGGATGAACATGAAGATATACTTCATCACTGTCATGCTTCACAGTATGGAGGACATTTAGGAGGCAACAAAACTACTGCCAAGGTTTTGCAGTCAGGATTCTATTGGCCGTCACTATATAAAGATGCTCAAATCTTCTACAAGAGCTGTGACATGTGCCAACGGATAGGAAATATCTCAAGGAGATACGAGATGCCGCTGCAGAACATTCTTGAAGTCGAAATCTTCGACGTTTGGGGGATCGATTTTATGGGACCATTCCCATCATCATGTGGGAATTTGTACATTATCCTGGTAGTAGATTATGTATCTAAGTGGGTTGAAGCTATCGCCACTCAAAAGAATGATGCCAAGACAGTTCATAGGTTTTTACACAAAACATCTTTTCAAGATTTGGCATCCCTAAGGCGATTACCAGTGATGAAGGGAGACATTTCGACAACAGGGTTATAGCTGCTGCCTTGAAAAAGTATGGTGTCAAGCATCGGATTGCAACAGCATACCACCCACAGACCAATGGACAAGCTGAAATTTCCAACAGGGAAGTCAAGAACATTCTTGAAAAGATGGTTAAGCCAACTAGGAAGGATTGGTCTTTACACCTGAATGACGCGTTATGGGCTTATAGGACAACTTTCAAAACTCCATTGGGAATGTCTCCGTACCGATTGATTTATGGGAAAACATGTCATTTACCTGTCGAGATAGAGCACAGAGCATACTGGGCAATCAAGGCAGTGAATATGGACTTGGACAAGGCAGGGCAGAAAAGGCTATTGGATCTGAACGAAATTGAAGAAATCCGGATAAAGGCCTATGACAATGCAAGAATATACAAGGATAAAACTAAGAAGTGGCATGATAAAAAGTTGCTGCCACGACAGTTCTGCCCAGGGCAGCTTGTATTGTTATTTAATTCTAGATTGAAACTCTTCCCAGGGAAGCTGAAATCTAGATGGTCAGGCCGATTCCAAGTCGTACAGGTTTTTCCCCATGGTGCTATCACGATCAGATCTCTAAATGACGGACACCAATTCAAAGTCAACGGACAACGCTTGAAGCATTATCAGGGGACTGAAGCCCCAAAAATGTAGGAAGAGGTTACCTTAGGAGAAGCCCCACATGGCATCCCTAATTTAACCTAATTTTTTTTTTGTTATTTATTATTTATATTGGGAAATTAGATTTATTTTATTTTTAAATAATGTTTTTATTTTTCTATTTTTAAGAAATAAAGGAGACAAGAAGAACAGGAGAAGTGAATTCAGCCCACCATCCTTCGACCAGCCCAAAAAGCCCAAATTATGGAGCCTGTCGTTTCAGCTGCCGCGATAGACGCGGAAAATACAGGCTGTCAACACGCTGTCGCGACAGACATGCAAACGCGTAACAGACGCGCAGCAGACACAGAAACGCGTGACAGACGCGTCAGACACGCTACCGCATAATAGCTGGCCCCGTTATTCGCGCCTGCCGTTACAGCTCCAACGGGTAGCAAATCCTTCTCTATATAAACCCCGTTTCATTTTGTCCTTTTCACTCACTTCTACTCTTCTTACTTACTCCTCTAGAATTTTCTTGCTTTCATTTTCATTTTCACAATCCTTGCAACAATGTCTTCCAGGAATACCCGTAGGAATGCTGCTTCCAGCTCCACACCGACAGCAACCACCCCACGCTCATTTCAGATCAGAGGCGTGGGAAGAAAGGGGATTCATTTACACGACAGAGGAGGAAAATCTAGGTCTAAAGCCGTTCATAGCCCGAAAAATTCGAGCTCTACAGTGGCAGCTCTTTGCCGAACAGCCTGAGGAGATGAACGTCTCATTGGTGCGAGATTTCTACGCTGCCATTAATAGCAGGACGACGACAGCAGTGATCGTACGAGGAAAGGAAGTGTCGTTCGAAGCTGAGTACATTAACACACTGTATGGATTCTACGTTGGTAGTAACGACGACGTCACCAACAGTTCCTCAACACATTAGACCCTGCTGCCTATGATGTTGTCATGGCAAAGCTGACAGATGAGGGAACTCAATGGAACACCAGCGGCAAGAATCCACGGACGGTAAAGAGGACTCAACTACTGCCGGAGGCTAAATTATGGAATGCTTTTATCAAAAAGCGTAGCATGCCGTCGTTACACAATACAACGGTCGAGCAGCCCACGTTAGCCTTAATTCACTCCATACTACATGAGAGGCCCATTAACGTGGGCAGCTATATCCGTGAAAGCATCTTGGAGTGCGCACAGAGACCGACGGGTCCGCTTTACCTGCCATACCTCATCACAGCCCTCTGCCATGGCCATGGCGTACCAGAAGTGAACACTGGTCTTCGAGTCCAAAGGAAAGGTTGGACAAAAAAGAACATACTCAGCCTCACGGAGCTGGCCGCTGCACTCTTCTATCCTCATTTGATCCAGCTGCCACAACAGCAGACACGACAGAGCAGCCAGAGACTGAACCAGCTGCCGCAGCAGCCGCCCCGACAGACTTCTCCTCCCAGATCTTAGCTGCCATTCAGAAGATGGAGGAACGACAGCTCGGTCTGAAGACCTTCATCAGGGATTTTACTGCATCTATGGTAAATTTTATCCATAACTCTTTAAATTTCCCTGATGTTGTCTTCCCCACCTTCCCTGCACATTGTTTTACTGTAACCACCCCTGCCCACACTCCCACACCTGCTGCCACACCACGGACACCTTCTGCCGCATCAACACCATCACCTGCCCCGACATCAGCCGGCAGCAACCATGTTGAACCGTCTACCCGTGGCACAAAACGCATAATGGCATCGGAGGAACTTGACGCCTTCATTGCCGGTTTCTCGTCCTCCTCCGTTTGGGCCGCCAGCGACAATAAACCCTCTATTAAGAGGAATCTATCGAAGGAGTTTTCACCGGTGAAAAGGCAGAAGCGAATGGCGGACAAAAACAATATGCCAAAAGCCAGCGACAACAGTAGTGACAGCAACAGCGGTGAGGACAACAGCAGCAGCTCTGACGTCCAGGTTGTGGAGAAACCCCCTCATATCTCCCCAACCAGGATTCAACCACCACGGGAGGCCAAAGGAAAGACCACATCTGCCTCTCCCATCTGTCAGCCAGCTCCGAAAGCTCGTGCCCGCCGCCAAATCAGAGTCAGCAGCAGCATCGAAGACAACGATTAAAAATTTAAGTTTCTTATCTTATTTTGTTGTCTGCCTATATGTTTTGTGATGTACTGCTTTTATCTTTATTTTTATCTGTCATTTTGCATTGAGGGCAATGCAACCCTCGAGTTTGGGGGTTGCATCCCTCTATTAATGGAGTCTAATTTAATTTTAAAATTGTGTCTTCTACTTAGTTTTATTTTAGTTAAAAAAATGAAAAAATTGAAAATTTTGGCTAAAGTCTGTGAACTGCACTTACCTGTCGTGATAGCTCTGTCGTGACAGTGCCTTTAGGATAATTTTAGTAGAAGTTTAGAGCCTTTCTATAGTTCTGAAAACTTAAACACCATTGTGACTGTTATACTACTTAGAACTCTCTTAGTCAACTAGAATAGGAAGCTTAGCACTTGAATAGCCCCTAGAGGTGCCTAACACTTGCTCTAGGAAAGAAGTTTAGCAAAATAGACTCAACAGCCCTAGAGGTGCCCGAAACAGGCTCTAGGAAGTTAGCTAGAGGTGCCCAAAATCGGCTCTAGTGAAACTTTAGCTTAAAAAATTAATGAATCGAGTCAAAACAGAAAATCAAAAGAGCATAAGAAGTGCCTTCAAAAAGATAAACTTTGGCATAAAAATTTGAGTTAGAGGCTGAAATATTCTAGTGAAACTAAGGGAGTCTTGGCATATAACTGTTCACAAGCATGCACAAACTGTACGAGGACTATAGTGAGACTCTGAACAAATCCTAAGTTATCCGACAAGGTGCTGCCGTCACAGAGAAGGAATGGAGGGTAAGAGAAAGTTTACTGTTTTAAGCCAAAACAAAAATATTTTATTTTTCTTTTAGGTCTTAGTTGCTTGAGGGCAAGCAAAAACTTGAGTTTGGGGTGTGTTGAGTGTGTAAAAGTTCTATTATTTACCCCCTATTTAACCCATATTTCTGCTGCATTCAAGCATAATTCATTGCATTTAGGTTAGATTACAGTTAAACATCACAAATATATTAAATGACACAATTTCTACTGAAATTGGTTGCTTCTGTAGGTTTGCCGATGGAGAGGCAGGCGCTGGGCAGTGAAGCAGAAGAGCTGGAACTGGATGAGTATTCAAGGAGGACGATGCTGCCGTGGTTGCCGCCGTGACAGCAAAGCACGATAGCAGTTTTGAGGAGAAGAAGCAAAGTGGACCTCGACAGAAAGAGAAAATTCAGGCCGTCTTTCGTGGAGTACTCCTATATTTTTCCGAGCCCTAGATCAGAATGAAGGCCAAGCCCAAGGTTCAAGGAAGATATCCCAAGAAAGAAGGAAGGGCGAATTAAAGACTGTTTTTCTGAAGATTTAGTATTTATTAGAATTGTACTTTAATTTAAAGTTGTATTCCTTCCATATTAGAAAACTTGAACCCAAGGCCTATATAAAGGCATGTAATTCGATCTAGGAGAGAACATCACCTATCTCTAGCCTTCTTCTCAAACCCTAGCCGTTTTCCCCTTCTCATCATGTTCTAAATTCCCCTTAGGGCCACGGGTTGTTTTGTAAAGTAGTTGCAAGGGTTGCTTTTGTTTTAGGAATTTTCAGTTCAATAAAATAAACTTCAAGTTCTCTTATTCTGGTTATTAACATCTTGCAAGAGTATCGGGAGAGCATTGTGAGGTTATTTATTTACTTAATATCGGGAGAGTTAATTATACAAAAGGAATAAGTGCGAGTTCTCTAGTTTATAGTTGAACTATCTCGGACCTAGGGATAGGACGAGGTTAAGTGGCTAATGAAGAATTCAACAACATCGGTGTTCATCCTTCGATTCACGCCGGGAGGTATCATCAAAGACGTGTTCATCGACAGACTTGGACCTAGGGATAGGCTAAGGCACATCAGGGATTCTTGCCAAACTTGAAGTACTGAGTTGGGTAATCGCTGTCGCGATAACCAACAGACCGCTGCCGCGACGGGGACGACGACAGCGCTGATATTCCTCGACTTAGCAATACCTGCACTACTGAGAAATTCAATACCAGCCCATTCTCTCTATCTTGATTATTTCAATCTTATTTTCCAGTATTCTTTATTATTATTTTCGTGACAGCATCTTAAACTATTTTCTTTACTTTCGTGCAGTAATTCAAGGTGAAGCTATTAGCCCAGTCCCTGTGGAGACGATATCCGATACTTTAGTATCACTTTACTACTTGCGTCGTGTGCATTTGCACTATAATTGTTTTAGACACTTTTACACGCAACAACTTGCAACACAATCCTTAAGTGCTTGTCATGATCCTCCTCGGTACGTGAGTACACAAGAATATCATTGATAAACACAACCACTAACTGATCCAGATACTCCTGGAACACCGTATTCATCATATCCATGAATGTAGCCGGTGCATTTGTCAACCCAAACGGCATCACCAGAAACTCATAATGGTTGTACCTAGTCCGAAAAGTTGTCTTAGGTACATCCACATCCTCAACCTTAAGCAGATAGTACCCAGACCTCAAGTCTATCTTTGAAAACACCGAAGAACCTCGAAACCGATCGAACAAATCATCGATCTTTGGTAAAGGGTACTTGTTCTTAATCGTCAACTTGTTCAGTTGCCGATAATCAATGCACATACGCATGGTACCATCCTTCTTCTTCACGAACAAAACCGGTGCACCCTAAGGCTAAACACTCGGCCTTATGAACCCTCGGTCAAGGTAATCTTGGAGTTGCGTCTTCAACTCCTTCAACTCCTTAGGTGCCATGCGATAAGGAGAAACGGACACCAGAGACGTATTCTCATACAACTCTATGCCAAACTCAACTTCCCGGTTGGGTGGCAACCCTGGCAATTCCTCCGGAGAGACACCCAGAAACTCGCATACATTTTGTATGTCTTGAACACGCACTTCTTTCGTGCCAGGATTCATCACATAATCCAAGAAAGCTTTACATCCCAACTCCATCATTCGACTCGCTTCTAGAGCCAAAATGGCTTTAGAAAAGAACTTCACGTTCTCACCCACAATTACTACCTCGTAATCATCTGCAATCTTTAAGGTAACACGCTTAACGTTAAAATCTACCACGACTCGGTGCTCAACCAACCAGTCCATTCCAAGAATCACGTCAAAACCATAAAAGGCAATTCCATTAGATCAACAGGAAATACATAACCTTGAACAAACAGCGGGCACCTCCTATACATATTCCTTGTAACCACAGTCTCACCAAAATAACTTGTTACTTGCATTCATACATCTAGCATCTCACCAGGAATTTCAAGCAAATGTGCATGCTCACTCAAGATGTATGATTGCGTAGACCCAGAATCAATCAATGCTAACAAGGATAGAGATTTCAATGTGAAAGTACTTGCGATCACATCGGTGTCGTTGCATCCCTCACGATGCGCATACACCCTCGCGGGACCATCTCCCTCAGGCTGAACCGCAACGACATGGGCCACACCTCTCTGGCCATCCTCCCCCCTCTGGAAGTTGCCTCGGCCGCGCCCACAACCTCTCTGCTGTGCAACAGCTAGTGCACGACCCTGACCACCTCCCCGCTAACATGGGACACTCACGTCTCACATGGTCAGCAGATCCATAGTTCCAATACGAGTTAGCTCCAACCACAGGAGCCTGAACCTCACGAGCCGCACGAGGGCGATCTCTCCTCAAGTGCTCCCGCGAACCACACGTCCAGAACATGTTCTGTTTAGTCCTCTGCCTGTTGCCCTGAACCGGTGCACCATGTCCAAAGTTGCCTCGCCTAGCTACAGGCTGATATCTACGGTCCCGGTTTCTCTTGACCTACCCACCACTAGGGCCAGCATCAGCAGCTCTCTTGCCCAAATTGGAACCACCCCCACGCGAGGCTAGACCCAAGCTTTGCTCTATATCTTTAGCTCGAGTCACGAGCACATTGAAATCCGTATAATCTGTCGCGAGCATATACGTCTTAACCTCTTGTACCAAGTCGTACCGAAAATGATCGCAACGATGCCTATCACTCGACATCAGCTCTGGAGCATACTGACTCAACCGTACGAACTAAACCTCGTACTCAGCAACAATAATTCTCTTTTCTTATCATCAAGGTACCTAACCCCAAGGTACTTCCTCTTGAACGCAGACTGGAAGAACGTCCAATCTACCTCTTCCAGCTCCAAGGTCACGATCGTAGTAGTCCACCAGGTATACGCATCACCATGCAGTAATGGATATTGTGCAACCCAACTTTCGTGCATCACTACACCCTATCTAGTCCAATATCCGTATCGTACTGGCCAGCCTTGCCTTAGACGCCTCAGGAGATAATCCTCCCAACCCTGCTCCTCCTAAACTCCTTAAACGCTCCAGTGGAAAACGCACTTGCCCAGCAGCAGGAGCTTGTACGTGCACTCCGGCAACAATAGCCTAGAATGCCTTGATCATCGCCTGTACTAGAGACGTCAAATCTCCCAACACCGGACCAGCCTGTCCGTGTTGGCCATGCCCATCACCCCCAGGTGGTGGTGGCGGAGGAAGAGGTAGGTTTCCACCAGGTGGAACCTCATTCTCTTGATCACATTGTTCCTCAGTAGGAACTATCGCTCTAGAACGCAACTCGCGTCTCGGTCCCATTTTGCTTGTTATCATTAAAACATGAACATAAAACAAACAAATAATCAGGCCAACTCCTACAAGGATCCTAAAACTTTAAAAACCAATTAAAAACATTTTTATAGGTAATAAGGCAATGGGTGTTCCAATTCCCCCCAACATAGAACAAAGCATATCACATGCATACTTCAACATCATACATCTCAAGCACAAAAACTTAGCTCAATCATCATCACACCCACATTCATTTATCATGTACATTGCCATTATCATTCATTCAGCAATAACATGCTTAAACATTCACCGGCAAAGCAAATAGCACCACAATACATAACCACATCACAAATCATTTACCCACAACTTACCATTATCCCAATCTTTCGTAACCTGGCTCTGTTACAACCAAATGTAACCCCCTTGACCGGGCCTGACCGATAGACCGAACCGAACGGATCATACGAGGAATATTGAATTAAACCAGAAAAGTTTACCTCAATAACGACCCTTTTTTGTCTTGTCTAAATGCATCTTAGTTTCCTATATGTACGTACACAAGCAGCGGATACAAGATCAACACAATCACCTTTCAAAGTCTAGTAAGGTTTAGGGACCATTTTGTAATTTTGATAAACTTCAAGAAGATATACCAATTTCGAGTTACCAATCTTCAATTAGATTCATTACATGCCTTCTGGTGAAATTTCAGCTCAAAACGACATCTACAACTCATTCAATTTGCATGCAAGGAAAACATTGACCAAAATGTAAGAAACATGAACTCAGAACAATTCAAACACAGCTCCAACAGTCAAGTGTTTTGAAACAGAGGACCTTGTATCAGAACGACCGTTTCGAAACATGGTTGACCGTTTCGATACGCGAGTTTGTTTCGAAACCACATGAGACTCGTTTTGGTACATTGGTTCACAGTGGGAAATTGTTCCGGAACGAGCCTCACTGTTCCGAAACACCATGGCCATTACAGGCCACCGTTCCGAAACAGGTAAGGGCGTTCTAAAATGCATGGGCTTGCAACTTTCTAAAATACTGGTTTAAAACAACTTTTACCCTCCGGAACCATTCTGACACAAGCCCCAACACATATACAACATGAATACATGTCGTTGACCACTAAAACAAAGCAGAAGTTATATCATAGCGTCACACAAACAATGGAACTAAGGGCATGCTTCCTAGTTGTCAAAAACACCAAAAGGTTAAAAACCAAATACAAGCACTAACCAAACCTCAAAGGCCATTTACAATATCACAAATGCATAAAACACTTTCTCAACACAAGAAAACACCACATCAACAACATTTAAAGCTTTGGAAACCCCCATTGACCCTTATTACACTAGTTCAAAAGTTCAACATACTTTTAGTAAATTGTCTTGGTGAAGTTCCTCAAAGACGCTACCTCCAAAAGTCTAATTATCTGCATTGATTAAACAAAAAGTGCATAAGCATACAAGCTTAGTGAGGATTCCTCAAAACACAAACATCATCAATGCACAAAAACGTTTTTCACTCTTTCAAAACCAACATGCCTTTCTTAGCAAACCATGCACTTAAATATCAAAATCATTGTTTTGTTCATCATGCTACATGATTCAAATCAAATCAGCAACTTAACCATTGCTTCTCATTTACCAAGCCTTCCAAGCATAAATTCCATTATGCTAAGCTTCAACCAAAACATGCATCTTTCAAAGCATGCATTAGCAACATTTTCCACATTACACAATTCCATTATATTGGATCACAAGTGATAACAACAAACTCAAAATCAAAGTATTGGATACACAGATTACCAAGGGCTGTCCCACACCCTTCATACACTTTACCGGCATCTCAAGGCTCACACAGGAGAGCAATCCTCCATCGCTGTGACACTCGTGGTGGAGTTTTCGGTACAATCACAACTCCTCAATACCACTCATCAATAAATGTATATTCCACTAACGAGAGACGAGATATGCACAACGTTCGCACCCGGGAGCAACCCTCAACCATTGCAACCTTAACAATCCTCAATCGTTCGGGTACTTGGATGGAGTATTTGGTACAATCACAACCCCTCAACATCCAAGGTGACTTGTTTATAGTGCACTCAATCCTATAGTCGGCTAACTATATCCGATTTCATTTATAAAACACTTTAACCAACATCACTTTCCAATATAATCCATATCCCACACATACCTCACTATTTTTACAAAGCATCCATGATAGGCCATAAACAAGCATTAAACCATGCTTAAAATCTCATGCATCAACAAATGCATACAAGGATCACTTACCTAGTGCATCCTTAAACCACATGACATAATCATACACATTATACATACTCAAAATCATGCTTTAAAACAGTAGGCACATGCATTTAAAATCAAGTGCAACCAAAGGCTCATAACTAGCACAATCGAGGGAGAGATTTTGATGTACTTACTTCCGAACTTAATAAAGTGTTTCAAGCTCTTATTAAGTTCCCAACACATTTTATAAAACGTTTCCACGCTGGAAAACCAAATTCCATTCACCGACTTGCGAAACCACGCTAGCCGACGCACAAATCAACCATCCGAAGCTTCCACAAACGCGTCAATTATTTCCGGAACACTATCCCCTATTTTCAATACATCAAAACAGAGGCTCAATGCATTAGAATGCATCCAAAACCCCAACACAGAGAAGAAATCCCGCGGCCCTGCTCTAAAGCAACAAAACACCCATCCGAAACAACCGAAAACTCAATCGATTGCCCTCAAACCTCAGCCCAGCCATTACCCAATCATCCAATATATTATAAGCATTAATCAACATCCAAAAACAACATAAAACCAACCTTATACCTCCGGCAACTCTAAAACCTTAAGAACACCTCAAAAACTCTACTAAAAACACCTCCAAAACTAAGGATCTCTAGGATTTCGGGATTAATATGACCAGGACTCATTATCAACATCAAAAACCTTCCAAAACGTGATTGGAACACAATTCAACTGATCCATAACAAAACAATTACGGAAATCACATTTAAATCTATTATTTATCAAAATTTCGGCATTTTCATCAATCAACACTAAAAACTCATTTAAAAATGAAAATCAAGAGTCAAATACTTGGGAATTTCATTAAAAAACCTTGACTAAAGAGGAAGAACAAAAATTACCTCAATCCTTGCTTTTCTTCTAGTTTGGCAAGTTTTCACTCTATGAATCAAAGGAGATTTTGAGAGAAATATTTTGAAATTGAGTTGGAAATCAAAGAAATATAAAAGGAAGATGAAATATGGAAATTGGGAGAAAAAGAAAGTGTTTGGCTGATGAGAGAAAATGAGAAAAGAGCAGTTATGTCAAAAACGATTTCCAAAATAACTAACTCTCCCTTTTTCTTTCAATTTCCCTCTAATTTAACTAAAACATTTTAAACACATGCCAAATAAAAGAAAATGCTTAATTGCATGAAAGATCCCTAAAGATTCTTTGATTTGACTCCTCTTTTAAAAATTACACTTTTGCCATATTTTTCAAACTTCACATTTTGGTCACTACCCAAAATGTACACATTCCAAAACCCATTTTGCAAAATTGGCTTTACCAAGCTCTTATATATGATTTTAGAGTATTTTAGAGACTTTTATCATATTTTTATCCTATCCCGAACCCCGATCTCCCTAAACCACCTTTTAACGGTTCAAAAAACTGGCACTGGTTCCACCGGTCCAACTCAACTCGCCAAGGACATCTAAGCCCAAAATCGAGGCGTTAGAAATTTACAGACTCCCAAACTCGAACTATTGCTTGTCCTCAAGCGGTGCAAAACCTAATAAGTATTTACCCCTACTTCAACAAAAGGAACCTGTCTTTAACTTGATTTCATGCCTCAAAGTCGTGGCACCTATATCATTTTAGTGTGTAGGATGGCATGATTTTTCTCGGAAACAAACTATAATGTTTGTGATCAAGTGTGTGCTGAATTGTGTACAAGTTGATCTTCAAGAACTTTTTAAGTGAACAAAAGACTTAGCTAATTTCGGGTACCTCTAAGCAACATAGCATTAAAAAAATTTATTACGAATGGAGCCAATTTCGTGCACCTCCAGCCACTTAGAGCCTGTTTTGGGCACCTCTAGGATTGCATTTTTTTCATACCTACCGTGGTAGCCTTCCTTGCAGTATTGACAACTTCAGTTGCTAAGGCGACATCCTGTAATGCATGTGAATTAAAAGTACCAAATAATTAAACAATCTATGTTCACTATTTCATTCTATCATTCAACCTACCACAATTGTGTTAAGGATAAATAGAACTATAGTAGATTTCTAAGTCATCTTCATGCTACCCAAAAATTAAAGGTACTTTTTAATGGTGCAAGTTGTCGGCTATTCTATCATAGGAACAAGTTGTTTAACAAGTTCTTTTTCATTAAATAAGAGATAAGTACAATGCAACTAATATGGTAAACTAATATGCAACTACATATGAACTACACTAAGGTGGACTTTCCCTCCCCCCAAACTCGAGGGGGGCATTGCCCTCATTGCAACACAAAATAAAAATACATAACATGAAAATAAAAAAAAGAAAAACTAAAAATAAAAGGAAAAAGAAACATGTTACATTTAAAAAAAGAGGATGAATTTTGGGCCACTTTGTCTTCATCATCGAATAGGTCCAACCGCCGCCTCTATAAAAAAGATGGTTGGACAAGCTTTGAAGTCCTTCGTGGTTGGATTCTGGAGGACGACGTGCTTCAGGTGACTGGAACAGTATCATCGGACTCTTCTTCGTCTGAATCAGCCGAGATGCAATGATACTTCTGTTTCCTGGATGTTTCCACCGTCGCGGGTGGTACTACCGTGACAGGTGGGGAGTCGTCATTAGAATCATCGAAGGAGTCATGAGACGGAGAGTGGTGGCCCTACTGATTTGTTAGAGAGGTAGGTGGGGTGTTGGCGGCTGGGGAGGAGCCTTGATGGGATGCCCTGGCGGCTATAGGTGATGCCGCGGCGGGGGAGTCTGATATAGGTTGGCTCGCCATGGCAACTTCTGTGATTTCAGCAGTGAAGGCAAGATAATGGAGGTCATCCGTTGTAGTTCCGCACATACTCCATAAATTTCAAGTTCATGTCCTCCATTCGTTGTAGCTTCCTATAGATATCCTAGAGCATCCCGGTGGGGTCGATGAAAGGCTGATCTCCATGCCCGCCCTGAGATGAAGTACCTACAGTCGTGGTAGTGGGATCATACTCATTTTCCGGCACCGCTTTTGTTAATTCCATCATCTTGTATATAAATTCCTTTGTCCACCCCTGCTTATGGAGTGTCATCACGTCTGCTTCGTCCGTAGGCACCTTGAAGTTCGTGCATAGCCTAGTGATGAGGTTTGGAAAGAAAAGGCGGCCCTTGGGTCTCGGATGGCAGACATAGATTTCTTGACAGATGACGGCTCCCACATTGATTTTTCGCCGCTTTAGAATAGAATCTATCATTACAGGCGCGGGCGGTCAACGGTGGAATTATGGGAAGTGGGCAGCAGACGACGCTTAATAAACATGTTCCAAAGTTTGGCGTTTGGTTGCAGCGCTCGGCAGGGAACTGATATTGTGTGTATACCTGTATTGCTAGTGGTACCGGGCACACAATACTAGGGGTGTTCAAAATTACCCGACCCGAACTACCCGACCCGACTACCCGACCCGACTACCCGAACACAAATAATCAGGTATTTACCCGGAATTTTTTTTTTTACCCGGGTCGGGTACCCAGCCCGTCATTTACCGGGTCGGGCCCGGGTCAAAAAATATGATTTTTTCGGGTACCCGGTTACTTTTGGGTACCCGGTTCCTATTTTTTTTATTTTTTTATTTTATTATATTACTTAATATTTTTACTTTAGAATTATATTTAAATCTCTAAATTCATTCTATATTTGTTTTATATGCTTTCATGTTTTAAATTTTTCAACAAAAAAAATATTAATTTGTGAATATGTAAGATTCGATATGAAACAAACGACAAGTTTTCTATATTGCATTTATGCATTAGTATATTTCTTTAAAAAATATGAGATTAAAAAAAATCACGACCGAGATTAATATTTTTAATGTTTTTCTTATGGTTATAAACTTCAAATCATTATTATTTTTTTGTTTGGATCATGTGTTATAAACTTGTAAGATTTTTTTAATTTAAAAAAAAAAGAACCGGGTACCCGGTACCCAATTTTTCGGGTACCCGGGTTTAACGGGTACCAGGTATTTACGGGTCGGGATACGGGCCGACAAATCTAATACCCGAAGTTCTGGGTACCCGAAAAACCGGGTACCCGGATTTGAACACCCCTATACAATACTCATCCTTCAGGCGATCGTAGACGATGGTGGTGACGGCGGCTTCAGAGTCGGTGTGGCCGTGTGCCTCGTTAGTGATCTCGTAGTAACTATTGATGGTTTTAGCATCTAGACGACCGCTGCTACCACGAACATATACAAACGAGACTCTCGGTTGTGGACTGTGGGCATATAACTCACGGACCATTGTGATGTTCCCTTCTTCAGGTTGTGGGCAAAGAGTTGCCAGTTGTGATCTCTGATTACCTCGTAGACAAAGGCCGGCAGACTGAAATCGCCCATGTCAGCGGGGTAGTAAAACCCTTGTTCTTCAAGAACCTGCCAGGAAGAGAACATCTTGTTGTAGCGGGTGGATTCTTTTGGTGAGAAGAACCTTTTGAAAGGGGGCGTGGTTCCAGAGGTTGACATTCTTGAGATATGGTTGAAGAGAAAATTTGAAAATTCAAGAAAACAAAGAGAGTTCAAGATTTGAAGAAAGAAGAGGTTGAAGATGATATAATGAAGTGAAATAGTAAGGTTTATATAGGTTACCGAGGCGGCTGATAATGCCCAACGATCTGATTTCTAACGGGCGAGACGGATGGCGTAACGTTCGTGAACTGTAGCTGTTGGGGCGGCTTGTTGGGTTGCTTAATGGTCTGCTTCTTTAAATGTTGTCTCTCTTCCTAAAATAAAACGAAAAGAAATTATTAATCAACTAAAATAAAACTAAAATTACTAAATACTGAAATTGAAAATCTAATCCTAAAAAAACATGAGAATGTTGAAAAATATAACTCTTGTTACAATAGGAGTTCATGGGATTGCATCTCCTAAAGTAACTACTTCCTTGTCTCTTCTGATTGGTGCTCCATTATAATGCTTGAGCCGCTGCCCATTGACCGTGAACTACTGCCCATCTATTTTGGATCTGATCGTAACAACACCATGTGGGAAGGCCTTGACAACCTCAAAGAGCCCAGACCATCTGGACTTCAGCTTTATAGTGAATAGCTTCAGGCGGGAGTTGAACAGTAACACTAGCTGCCCTGGCAGGTACTGCCGCGACAGTATCTTGCTATAATGCCATTTCTTTATTTTTTTGTAGAGCTTCGCAGTCTCATATGCTTCCCTTATGAATTCCTCCATCGCATTAAGATCTAGAAGTCTCTTTTCCCCACCTTGGTCCCAATCCATATTGACAGCTTTTATCGCCCAATAGGACATGTGTTCGATCTCGACGGGTAGGTGACAGGCTTTTCCATCCACAAGTCTTTAGGGTGACATGCCTAAAGGGTTTTTGAATGCTGTCCGATATGCCCATAATGCATCATCCAATCTAAGGGACTAATCTTTCCTAGTTGCGTTTACTACCTTTTCTAGGATGTTCTTTAATTCTCGGTTTGAAATTTTGGCCTGCCCATTAGTTTGTGGATGGTACGCCGCGTCAACCTTGTGACAAACACAAAATATTTTTAAAACTTTAGCGATGAGCATGTTATCAAAATGTTTACCTTCATCTCTAATTATCGCCCATAGGATTCCAAACCTGGTGAATATGTTCTTGTGAAGGAATCAGTGGACGGTTTTGGCATCATTCTTCGGGGTTGCCACAGCTTCAACCCATTTCGACACGTAATCAAAATCCCGGAGGATGTATAAGTTACCGCATGAAGATGAGAAAGGTCCCATGAAATCTATCCCTCAAACATCAAATAGCTCAACCTATCGTCCTCTTATGTCGCTGCAACAGGTCTATCAGCTTGAATTCCTTTTCTTCCTGCAACTTAGAAGGGATGATTACGGGCAACGTATCATTGTGTCCCAAGAAAACATATTTGAGTTGCTCATGCAAGAGTTTTAACTCAAGGTTAAGGGGTTCTTCAAAAGATGGTTTATGAATTTTACCTCCCTTAATAGTGTAATCTAAGGGTTCAAAGTACTTACCTGGCCTTGTTGCCATCCACTGTACTTCATCCTACTCCTATGTTTCTTTCTTATCTGCAGCTTCAATATACTGGCCACCGGGGCGGGTGTCAGGGCAGCTCTACAAGTGACTACCAAGGTATTCACTTGAATCACTATCGAGGTAGTACTTACCCAGACATGGTTTATCGACGTCGAACTCCAACTTAGGTGTGCTTAGAGCATTTTGCATTCTTCTGAGTCATCATTCTGTTTCAGGGTATGGAAAACATTCAGTTTTATCTCCTGATCATTCACCCTCACTGTAAGCTCTCCTCTTTCGACGTCGATTAGTGTCCTTCAAGTAGCTAGGAATGGTCTTCCAAGTATAATAGGCGCCCGTTCATCTGCTTCACAATTTAAAACCAGAAAATCGCCAGGGAAAATAAACTTATCAACTTTTACCAGTATGTCTTTGATTTTCCCTTCTGTGGAACGTATGATCTGTCCGCCAGTTGAAGCATGACAGTAGCAGGGCGGGCCTTTCCGATCGCTAGTTTATGGAAAACAGATTTTGGCATTAAGTTGATACTTGCTCCCAAATCACATAATGCCTACCCAGTATCGTTGCTGTCAGTTTTACATGGAACGATAAAACTGTCTGGATCTTTTCTCTTTAGTGGGGCTCTGTTGTACATCATGGCCATGCATCCCTCTATAACTGCCACTATTTCAAACTCACAGATATGTGTTCTCTTAGAAACTATGTCCTTGAGGAACTTGCTATAGTTGGGTATCTGTTCGATGATTTCCACCAAAGGCAGGTTGATATGGACCTGTATTAAGATGTCTAGAAATTCCTTGAACTGGTAATCTTGCTTCTGCCTCTTTAGCCTTTGTGGGAATGGTGGTGGTAGTTTTATGTCTTCAATTCCCTCTTTATAGGGAAATTTGATTTGAGGGATGGGGGTTTCCTCAGTAAGATTATCCTCATCTTTGGCCAGTTCAGATTCTTCAGGATTTACCGTGGTATCAGGACCTTTTGTGGCATCCTTCTCTATGGGCTTTGAAGATTGGGTCGGTTGCACCATTTGTGCTTTTCCCTTTCCTGCCTGACCCTTCGGTTCCTGCAAGCAAATTCCACTAATGGTGGTGATTGCTGTGCACTGCTCATGGTTTTTTCCTCTACCGACCTTAATATCACTAGGTAAACCTCCTACTGGTCGTGTATGCATGAGGTTTGAAGCATGGTTTAATGCTTGTGTTATGGCTTATCATGAATGCTTTTGAAAAATAGTGAGGTGTGCATGAAATATGGATTATAAATGCAAGTGACGTTGTGTAAAGTATTTTGTAAATGAAATCAGATATAGTTAGATGGCTATAGGATTGAGTGCACTATAAACAAGTCGCCTTGGATGTCGAGGGGTTGTGATTGTACCGAAATTCCATCCAAGTACCCTAACAATTGAGGATTATTTAAGGTTGCAACGGTTGAGGGTAGCTCCCGGGTGCGAACCTTGTGTGTGTCCCGTCTCTCGTTAGTGGGTTATACATCTACCGATGAGTGGTGTTTAGGGGTTGTGATTGTACCAAATACTCCACCACGGGCGTTACAACGGTGGAGGGTTGCTCCTGTGTGTGATCCTTGAGATGCCGGTAGAGTGTATGAAGGGTTTAGGGATAACCCTTGGTAATCTGTGTATCCGATGTGTTTTTGAGAAATAGATTTTTGTTAATCACTTGTAAGCCAATATAATGTAATGAAATGTTGATGGTGCATATTATGAAAAATGCATGGTTTACCTTAAGCTTAGCATAATGGTGTTTATGCTTGGAAGGCTTGACGTTTGTGTAGCAATGGTTTAATTGCTGGAAAATATATGATTCATGTAGCATGGTGTTTAGCATGCTGATTTTAATGTTAAAGTGCATGGTTTATCAAAGAAGGCATGATGGTTTTGAAAAGAGTGAAAAATGGTTTTGTGCATTGATGGTGTTTTTGGTTTTGAGCTTTCCTTGCTAAGCATTTTGTGCTTACGCTCTCTTTGTCTATCAATGCAGTAAATTTAAGGTTTGGAGGCGGCACTTGCAAGGGATTAGAGAAAGACTTTGATTGGAGGTATATTTTGTTAAGAACTAGAGTAATAAAGGCAATAGGGGTGTCCAATGCTATGAATGTTGGATGCTTTGGTAATTTCTAGTTTAGTCCAAGTTTTGTATGCGTATTTGTAACACCCCTTCCCGGTCTGGTCGAGAACCGAGTCGGAAGGTGATATCGATGTTCAATACAGTAGACAGTGCAACAAAATTTCTTTTTAATATTAACCTTTAAACCGATATCAAACAATAACAAAATGCATCAACTCATTTTAGTCCAATTAATCCATACGAAGCAATATTTAATCAATCAGAGATAAATTGCAATTAGTACAAGTTTCAGGGACTAAAATGTAAATTCAACAAATTAGAGGTCCTTCAATGCAATCAACTGTACCAAATTGAAATTCAGTACATTATTAACCTACCTGTAAAATTTCATACAATTTGGAGACCATTAGCTCATTCAATTTAATCTTTCAATATTCAGTGACTAAACTGTGAACCTTGCAAACTGTTTAATATGCCTTTAACTAACTTAACTAACCTCGTATCGAAACACCCTAGGCTGTTTCGAAACGGGTGAACGATGGTCAACCCTTGTTGACTTTACCCTTTAGACCGTATAGATACGAGCATGCCTTGTATCGAAACAGGTTGACTTCCTTTGACTTTGACTTTGACCAGTTTCGATACGCTATAAACCCGTATCGAAACGAATGATTCCAGTGAAAAATGTTTCGAAACGGCCATGAACCGTTCCGATACGCCCTATTCCTTGGGCTCAATTATGCTTACCCGTATCAAAACGCCACCACCCGTTTCGATAGGTCCTCACCTGTAATGACAAAATTTTGCTGGTATTTATTCAATTTGACATATTGAACGATGTCCAAATGCAACGGAATTTCACACACAATATTTCAATGGTATAAACTACTAGCATGCCAAGTTTCATGATCATTCGAATAAGTTTACTATGCTTTGACCTTTATGAGCCAAGTATGCACTTTTAAGCCATTTTAAGGCAACCAAAAAGGCCATATAGGGCCATTAACCATATTACAACATATGCACATCACAAACATAACAAAATGGGCATAAATGACTAGTTCAACTACTTTGCCACCTTGCTAGGAGTTCTTAAGATCAAAACATATTACTTTAGGGCTAGTAGTGACTTGTCTTATTTTGCCAATCCGATCCTCCAACACACGATGCTTTCAACCTGAAAATGCATGAGATGAGACATGTTAGGCATACAATGCCTAGTGAGGTAGTCATAAGCAATATAAGCAACAATATGTCAAGCATCAATTTATATGATCTCATGCTTATCAATGTCAATGCTATGAACAATATACAATGTTTAACATATACTTTTCATCATTAATCCTTGGATTGAATCAAGATAGTGGATACATGAATTCCTACGCCTCGCCAAGTCAATGAATGGTCTAGTCCCTCCGCCTCACCAATATGACCAACATCAATACACATCCCTCTGCCTCTCCAAATCAATATAGGCCGTAGCCTTAGGGCCGTATTTCACCTGTACACTGAGCTCATGAATTCTATGGCATGCCAATTGTATCCAATGTATATTCAAATCCAAGGTTCCAATGTTCATATCCATTTCAATAATCAATGAGTATTCCAATGACCAATGATTTTCAATATTGTCAATAACCAATATGTCTCATAATCAATGTTTCATGGTTCAATGTTAATAACAATAATCAATGATTTCTTTTAAAAGTTTCTATAACAATGTCTATATCAATGACAATGCTCAATGACGATACCAATAACTATGTATGATATTCAATGACAAACTTACCGACACTTACCAAGGTGTTCGTTTAACTATCCGATGTAACTTTTTCCAATAGCAATGTGAGTAAAATGATCGAAGACAATAATAACGAATTCAGAAAGGCTTTTCGCCTAATCCCGAGACTCCGACTACACTCACCATGACAATCTGATGCTTTCAAGGCTCTCGGATAACAATACCCTTGCTTCCAACTTTCGATGGAGACGGTGAAACTTCCTTCACCACTTCTTGAGCTAGAAAATCTGTAGGGAGATGATTATGGTTGATATTACGATATCAAAATCAATAGAACGATATCAAAATTGATATCCAAGTTCAATATAAACAATAACAATTAAAAATCCATGGATTGTTAAAACCCTAGCTTGAGATTAAACTTGATTTATCCATGGAATCCATTAACCGTTTATGAAATTTAGGCTATTTAGCTTTCCTTCAATTGAAGGAAAGCTCTCAAACTAACCCACGTAGGCAACATTTAATTGAGGAGGGGCTAATCGTAAGATTGGTCCCTCAACTCTCATCATACTATAGTTTTGCTCCCCAACATGCATTTTCTTCAATTTAGTCACTATAATGTGTTCGGTAATATTCAACGGGGTCCAATGGAAATAATTTAATTCAATTAAAGTACAATATCAAAAATTAACTAGCAATTACTATATTTAGTCTTTATCAATGTAGAATTTTCCAATCACTAGAACCAAATTCCGACTAGATCGAATTTTGGGGTGTTACAACTCTCCCCCTTAAGAAAAATCCGTCCTTGAATTTTTACCTGAACTGAAGAGATGTGGATATTGTTGTCTCATGGTCTCTTCAGGTTCCCAAGTAGCTTCCTCAACGGTGTGGCTCCTCTAGAGCACTTTAACCAATGATACATTTTTTATGAAGCCTCTTGACTTCTCCTGGTAGAATTTGAACCGGTTCCTCCTCGTCAGATAGATTTGGTCGATGTTCTACAAATTCAGGTTCCACAATCTGCAAAGGATCAGAACCATACTTCTGAAGCATCGATACGTGAAAAGCATCATGGATCTTACTCAATTTTGATGGTAACAATAGTTGATATGCCACAGGGCCAACTCTTTCAATGACTTCAAAGGGTCTAATGAACCGGGGACTCAATTTTCCCTTCTTGCCAAACCTTAAAATCTTCTTCCATGATGATACTTTGAGGAAGGCTTTTTCTCCAACTTTATACTCGATATCTCTTCTCTTAAGATCAACATAATCCTTTTGTCGATCAAAGGCAACCTTTAAACGATCATGGATATTGGTGACCTACTTTTTAGTCCCTTGAAGCAAGTCAGGGCCTAACATCTTGCCCTCGCCAAGCTTCGATCACCACAGTGGAGTTCTACATTGCCTACCATACAATGCTTCATAAGGGGTCATTTGGATTGATTCTTGGTAACTATTATTGTAGGCAAATTCAACAAGGGGTAGATATTTCTCCCAAGGTCCACCGAAGTCAATAATGCATGCCCGAAGCATGTCTTCCAAGATATGTATAGAAAGGTTCAATAACAATGCAAGTTTCTAAGATTTCAATGGAAAGATTTTCTGATGATTTACTTGGATTACCCTTTATGACTGACTGTCAGATTGAGGGTGAAAGGCTATGCTAAGATTAACTCTGGTGCCCAGAGCTCCTTGTAAGGTTCACAAAAATCGAGATGCAAATCGAGGATCTTGATTGGAGATAATAGACTTAGGTACTCTGTGGAGTCGGATTACATCCTTGATATACAAGTCAGCTAGTTTAGGTAGACCGTAGTCCATTCTAACCGATATAAAATGAGTTGACTTCGTGAAACGATCTACAATGACCCATATGGCATCATGCTTTGCGGGAGTTAACGGTAAACCACTAATAAAATCCATAGTGATCTTTTCCCACTTCCATTTCGGTGGATCAATAGGCTGCAATAACCCAATAGGAGCACAATGTTCTGCCTTAACACGTTGGCACGTGAGGCATTTAGAAATGAAATCAACTATGGCATGCTTCATGCCTGACAACCAATAGAGTTCCCGCAGGTCCTTGTACATCTTTATAGACCCGGGGTGAAAAGAAAAAGAACTCGAATGAGCTTCAAAAAGAATATCGATGCGAATAGATTCATCATTAGGTACACAAACTCGATCATGAAAACACAAGAGTCCTTCTGAATTAATTCTGAAGTCAGGGTTGTCCGATAGCTTAGAGACAATGGATTGAATCTCAGGATCTTGCTCTTGCAAATCCTTGATCCGCGAAATGATGGTAGACTAAACCTTGAGTTCAGCTACAAGACAACGATGCTTTCGAAGCCGGAAGTGAGCGCTAAATGCTCGAGGGGATACAAATTAACAATCATACAATAAGTTAACGTACTATACAATACGGATGACTCCAAATTTGTTGTCAATGCTTATCAGGCAGAGGTTTGCGGCTGAGTGCATCAGCTACAACGTTGGCCTTGCCCGGGTGGTAATCAATAACAATATCGTAATATTTAAGGAGTTCCATCCACCTTCGTTGCCGAAGGTTCAACTCTTTTTGAGTCAACAGATACTTATGGCTCTTATGGTCGGTGAAAAGATAACATTTTTTCTCCGTAGGGATAATGTCTTTAGATTTTTAATGTGAAGACAACTACAGCCAATTCAAGGTCATGGGTGGGAAATTCATTTCGTGTGGCTTAAGTTGTCACAGAGAATAAGCGATAACCTTGCCTTCTTGCATCAATACACATCCTAACCCAAGATGCGATGCATCACTATAAACTGTGTAGTCCTTTCCGGACTCAGGTTGGGTTAGGACAGCTGCACGGGTCAATACTTGTTTCAACTGATCGAAACTTCGTTGTTTAATCTCGGTCCAAACAAAAGGAACTTCTTTCCTCAATAGCTTAGTTAAAGGAGCAGCTATCATAGAAAACCCTTTCACAAATCTTCGATAATAGCCAGCGAGCCCAAAGAAGCTTCTGACTTCTCCAATAATCTTTGGTGGATGCCAATCTACAATAGCTTGGATTTTCTTCGGGTCCACTTGAATACCCAAAGCCAACACAATATGTCCTAGAAAGGCGACTTTGGTGAGCCAAACTCACAATTAGAGAACTTCGCGTACAACTGATTTTCTCTCAAGGTCTGAAGCACAATACGAAGATGATCTCGGTGCTTCGCTTCATACTTGGAATAGATCAATATGTCGTCTACAAACATCACTATGAACTTATCAAGATAAGGTCAAAAGACCTGATTCATCAAATCCATAAAAGTTGTCGGTGGGTTAATTAACCCAAAGGGCATCACCAAGAATTCGTAGTGTCCATATCTTGTACAGAAGGCCATATCTTGTACGAAAGGCAGTCTTTGGTACATCACACTCATTGACTCTCATTTGATAATAGCCCGACCTTAAATCGATCTTGGAAAACATAGAAACATCCTTTAGTTAATCGAATAGGTCGTCTATTCTAGGAAATGGATATTTATTCTTGATGGTTACTTTATTCAATTGTCGGTAGTCAATGCACAATCGCATAGAACCATCTTTCTTCTTAACAAAGATGACCGGAGCTCCCCAGGGCGAAGAGCTCGGTTGAATGAAACCCTTGCTCAATAAGTCTTGAATATGAGCCTTTAATTCCTTTAATTCAACAACTGTCAGACGGTATAGTGCAATGGCAACTGGAGCAGTCCCAGGTTGCACCTCAATGCCAAACTCCACTTCACGGGTTGAGGGCAATCCCGGAAGTTCATCAGGGAAGACATCAGGGAATTCACATACTATGTCAATGTCTCGTAATTTGTGGCTCGTCTCTAGACTCAAACGCCAAAGCGTACAATGATGAATTTCTCGCTTTCACCAATACAACACTCTCCTTGCCCAGACCCCGGAGATACAATTTCCTCTTACAACAATCTAATACAATTTCCTCTTACAACAATCTACCTAGGCTTGATGCCCACTAAGCCAATCTAAGCCTAGGATGACATTGAATTCATGGATCGGTAAATCTAACAAATTGGTCGGAAAAGGAGTTCCTTGGATTGTTAAGGGGCAATTCTTACACACTACCCTTACGGTGACACAATCTCCTAAAGGATTGGTTACAAAAATTCTCGATACTATTGGTTCGGAACACATATTATATTTCTTAATTATAATTGTACAAATAAAAGAATGAGTCGAATCGGGGTCTATCAATGCATATAACGAATGTGAATCTAGCTCGACTTGACCAAATTGAAATTCACTACGTTATTAACCTACCTGTAAAATTTCATAAAAATTGGAGACCATTAGCTCATTCAATTTAATCATTCAATATTCAGTGACTAAACTGTGAACCTTGCAAACTGTTTAATATGCCATTAAATAACTTAACTATCCCCGTACCGAAGCACCCTAAGGTTGTTTTGAACCGGGTGAGCAATGGTCAACCCTTGTTGACTTTACCCTTTAGATTGTATCGATACGGACATGTCTTGTATCGAAACAGGTTGACTTCCTGTGACTTTGACTTTGACTTTGACCCATTTCGATACGCTATAAACTTGTATCAAAACGAAGGATTCCAGTGACAAAATGTTTCGAAACGGCCATGAACCGTTCGATATGTTTTATTCCTCGGGCTCATTTATGCTTACCCGTATCAAAACGCCACCACCCGTTTCGATACGTCATGAACTGTAATGACAAATGTTTGCTGGTATTTATTAATTTTGACCTACTGAAAGATGTCCAAATGAAAGAAAATTTCACACACAATATCTCAAAGGTATAAACTACTATCATGCAAAGTTTCATGATCATACGAATATGTTTACTATGCTTTGACCTTTATGAGCCAAGTATGCACTTTTAAGCCATTTTAAGGCAACCAAAAAGGCCATATAGGGCCATTAACCATATTACAACATATGCATATCACAAACATAACAAAATGGGCATAAATGATTAGTTCAACTACTTTGCCACCTTCCTAGGAGTTCTTAAGATCAAAACATATTACTTTAGAACTTGTAGTGACTTGTCTTGTTTTTCCAATCCGGTCCTCCGACACATGATCCTCTCAACTTGAAAATGCATGAGATGCGACATGTTAGGCATACAATGCCTAATGGGGTAGTCATAAGCAATATAAACAACAATATGTCAAGCATCAATATATATGATATCATTCTTATCAATGTCAATTCTATGCAACAATATACAATGTTTAACATATTCTTTTCATCATTAATCCTTGGATTGAATCAAGTTAGTGGATACGTGAATTCCTACGCCTCGCCAAGTCAATGAATTGTCTAGTCCCTCCACCTCACCAATATGACCAACATCAATACACATCCCTCTGCCTCTCCAAATCAATATAGGCTGTAGCCTTAGGACCGTAGTCCACCCATACACTGAGCTCATGAATTATATGGCATGCCTATTGTATCCAATGTATATTCAAATCCAAGGTTCCAATGTTCATATCCATTTCCATAATCAATGAGTATTCCAATGACCAATGATTTTCAATATTGTCAATAACCAATATGTCTCACAATCAATGTTTCATGGTTCAATGTTAATAACAATAATTAATGATTTCTTTGCAATGTTTCGATAACAATGTCTATATCAATGACAATGCTCAATGACGATACCAATAACTATGTCCGATATTCAATGCAAACTTACCGACACTTACCAAGGTGTCCGTTTAGTTATCCGATGTAACTTTTTCCAATAGTAATGTGAGTAAAATGATCGAAGACAACAATAATGGATTTGGGAAGCCTTTTCACCTAATCCCGAGATTCTGACTACACTCACCATGACAATCCGAAGCTTTCAAGGCTCTCGGATAAACAATACCCTTACTTCTAGCTTTCGATGGAGACGGTGAAACTTCCTTCTCCACTTCTTGAGTTAGAAAATCAATAAGAAGATGGTTAGGGTCGATATTACGATATCAAAATCAATACAACGATATCAAAATCGATATCCGACTTCAATGTAAACAATAACGATGAAATATCCATGGATGGTCAAAACCCTAGCTTGAGATTAAACTTGATTTATCCATGGAATCCATTAACCGATTGAGGAATATAGCTTCACTCCAATTTTCGAGCTCCATAGTTTGCTGCCGTGGGCAGCAAAGTCGGCGACAACCTTACTTGGCAGCAATTGTCTTCAGCTAGAACTGCATCAGTACAGTCCCTTGGCTTGCTGTAACACCCCAATTTTGGGCTTGGAAGTTTAGGGTCTGAACCGGACCGGTCTGATTTTCAGTTCGAATATAAAAGGTGGTTTTAGAGAAAGCCTAGTTCGGTATGCATTAAAAATATGGAAAAATATCTAAAAATCCTCTTTTAATATAAATAAGAGAGTGGTGAAATCAATTTTACAAAATGAGGTTTGGAAGTGTGACATTTCGAAATAGTGACTAAAATGTAATTTACCCAAGGATGGATTTCTCCAGATTTTTCTTAATTTTAATGATTCATTTAATGTTTAATTAACTAAAGGAAAAGAGGGAAACTATATTTTAGCTTTTCATAACTAACTTTCTTAAAAACATTCTCATCTCATTTTCTCTCAAAATTTCCTCAGCCAAACACATTTCCACAGCAACATTTCTTTTGATTTTCACACTAAATGATGAGGCTTCAATCATCAATTGATTCCTAATCCTTTCTACATCAAAACCTCTTGATTTGCTTATTGAATTTTCAAGGATTTTGGCTCTAATCAAGGATAAATCTACATTTAGAGGTAAGGATGTTCTTCTCCTCTAAATACTCAGTTCTTTACTGAAATTCCCAAGTTCTCAATCCTTAAATTAAGTTTTACAAAAGTTTTTAATGTTGTGATCTTGATTTTGGCTTAAAACTCAAGATTTGGATTAAATCTTGAAGAAATTCGTGGTGTTTGTTTGGGCTCTGTTTTGAGGTGGCTTTTTATTGTATTTTGGATGTTTAATAATGAGTAATTGAGGTTGAATCAATGCAATCCCGAATAGGTTGAATTTCCTAAGTTTTTGCTTATGAAAATGGTGGTTTTTGGGGTGATCTTGGTGTTCTGTTATAGCTAGAGGTATAAGGACGAGTTTATGTTCTTTTTTGATGTTAATTGATGTTTAAGAATGTTTAAAAGTGATGGATCTTGGCTGGGTAATGTTGTGGAAGTGTTTGGAAGTGATTTCGGTTGTGTTTGGTAGCCGAAATGTTAGATTTGGTGAGAACATCGAGTTTAGGTGTAATGGCTGAAGATTCTAATGCATGATGATGCATTAATCCTCTTCTTTGATGTGTTTAAAACAGGGGAGACATCTTCGGATCCTTGTAGTGTTGATCCGGAGGCTTGAACGGCGTTTCAGCAAGCTTGCGAAACGGAATTGGTGAGTGAAGTTGGGATTTCCAGCTTTGTAATGAATGTTTGAAGGTTTGGGAGCTTAGTTTAAGTCTAAGAAACTTAACTAAGCTCAAGAGTAAGTTTTCGGTGAAACTTTCTCTTTGATGAACCATGAGATGGTTGGATGCAATGTATTTAATTTGCATGTTTACATTCTGTTTTGAAAGCATGTTTTAGCATGATTAATGCTGGTTTTGAAAGCCGTGTGTTGAAGGATGCTCAAGGTAAGAGATCCTTGGTTTGATATTGTTAAATGTGGTTTTGATGCATAGTGATGCATGATGGTTTCATGGCTTTGATTAATGCTTTAAAATAGTGGATTGTTGATGATAAATGATGTATATTGGCAAGTGATGTAATGGTTTTAAAGTACTTGAATCGGATATAGTTAGCCGGCTATAGGATTGGGTGCACCGTGAATAAAGTCGTCTTGGATGTTGAAGGGTTGTAATAGTACCGTAAACTCCATCCAAGTACACTAACGAGATGTTTAAGATCATAATGGTGGTTAAAAGGCCATGTGAGGATCTTGTGTTGTGTGTCCCGTGTTCTCGTTAGTAATGTTATTCAACTACCCATGAGTGATGTGGAGGGGTTGTAATTGTACCGTTAAACTCCATCACGGGTGTTGAGGGGTTTTGATTGTACCGGTAAACTCCACCTTGTGTGTTCGGTAGTGTGTATGAAGCGTATGGGACAACGCTTGTAATCCGCGTATCCGATTGTGTTTTATGTTGTAAAAGGTTATGGTTTATCACTTGGAAGCCAATATGACATGTTGATGTTAATGAAGCATGAGATGCTTGTTGTGTATGCATTGTTGCATGAGAAATGATGTTTATGAGTTTAAAGGCCTTATGAAAGGTGTTTTATAAAATGCATTATTGTGTTGTTTCTTTAGAGCATGCCTCACTAAGCAAATGTGCTTACGCTCTCTTTCTTGAACCAATAATGCGGAGAATTGAAGTGTTTTGAGGGCAGCAAGAAGGCTAAGAATCCAAGGGAAAGCTAAGCTCATGTATGGTGATGTTTTCACAACACTATTAGTTTTTGATATTTTGGCAATGGGAACCTAGGTTGTGTTTTTGGGAGATGTTTTGGACTCTCTAAGTGTGGCATGATGCCTTTGAGGTTTTGGACTTGTAAATGGCCATTTTGGTGTTTGATTTGATGATTTGATGATTGGTTGGTTTTGAATATTAGGATGCATGCCTATAGACTTGGGGATTTTCCTAATTGATGCCATGAATGTGTTTTGATGATGCAAATATGTACCTTATATGTATGATGACTTGTTGGCATGATTAGGAGGTCATTAGAACATGTTTGAGTGGATATATGTGTGTTAAGCCAGCAAATTCTGCACTTTCTGGGTAGTCCGTATCGGAACGGGCACTATCGTTTCGAAACGGGGGCCTGTAATGGCCTTCGTGTATCCAAACGGGTAGTGTAACCCCCTTAGCCCGGCTTAGACGGTTGACCCGAACTACGAAGATTACACGGGGAAAACCAAAGTCAACCCGAAAGTCAACCTTGATTAACGACCCTTTTTTTCTTTTTAAACTTGTCTAGATGCACATTAAACCTAGGCATACTCTTGAGATAAGCATACTCAAAAAAATCACAGCAATCGGAAAACAATAAGGGACCCAATTGCACAAAATATGAATTTAGGGACCAATTTGTAAATTCTGCAAATTAAGAGGACTTTACCAATTTTTAAGTTACCATTATGAAATTAGTCATGTTTCATACATCTCTGCCAAATTTCACTTTAAACTGACATCTCAAACTCAAGCAATTGAACATACAAAAATCAGGACTAAAACGTAAAGCTTGCAAACCTCAAAACCATTCAAATCAGTGCCCAACGGTCAAGTGTTTCGAAACGGGGTTAGCCCGTTCAGAAACGGGGCTTGGCAGTAACCAAAGTGTTTCGAAACACCTCTACCCGTTTCGAAACACCCAGGCCAAATCAAGCACCTGTTTCGAAACAAGTAAGGGTGTTTCGAAACACCCTGCCCAGAAACAGCAGATAGGCCTGTTTTAACACATCTAAACCCCAAAGAACATGCTCCAAATCAATCCTCAACAAATCAACAACATGCCAAGCATCATAACCACCAACTTGCATTAAAATCTAGATACAAAACAACTCCTAGGTGCACCAACTCTTTCGAGACATTCAACACTTAATCATGCTTTTAAAACAAGAAGCATAGCATAACGACTTATGAATAAGAAGATTCAAACGTTGCAAGCATTAAACCACATAGTTCAAAACATAAACCGAACTTGTCCAACATACACAATCTCATTAAAGATCAACATAAAAGACTCTCCCCCCATTGCTTTTATTATCTATAGCTATTAACCGAGACATACATCTCAAGTGGAGCTCTCCTTGAATCCCTTGCTTCTTGCTGTCCCAACTTCAAATATCTGCATTGATGGACAAAAAGGAGCGTAAGCACATAATCCTTAGTGAGGAATGCTCCGCACCAAAACACCATCAATGCAACGAGTCATAAAACCTCTTTAAAAAGGAAACACATTCCGATAAACCCAAGCAGTGTTTGAAAATCCCTTTTAAACAACATGCTTTAAATCATGCATTGCTCAAACATGAAATCCAACCCTTAGCTTAGAAAAGCTAAGTAACTCACTTCAAAGCACATCCTTGCAAAACCATCAATTTAACCTTTCCATGCATGAACATCATATGCAAAGTTAAATACAAATTCCTTGGAAAACACTTCCACTTCACATTATACTTTTCTCATTCTTGAAAATCATCTCAAAGCAAGAAACCTTTGAAAACCACATACTCCTTCAATCTATCTCATGCATTAAACAAATGCAATATATGAACCACAAAATCAACATTTGCATTACATGCCTTTTAAAACAAGCATTCACAAGACTTCAATGCACTAAAGAGATTCCATGCACATATGCACCATTCTCAATAGAAGATAAAAACTTGTTCAAGCTTAACAAGTTATACATGCATTCTTAGAACATCACACACTTCCCATGCAACCATGCATCATTTCAAGCATCTCATGCTTCATTACATTCAAGAACATTATATTGGCTTCCAAGTGATAATTCACAAACCAACATAACACATGACACAATCGGATACGCGGATTACAAGCGTTGTCCCACACGCTCCATACACACTTCCGAACAACACAAGGTGGAGTTTACCGGTACAATCACAACCCCTCAACACCCGTGATGGAGTTTAACGGTACAATCACAACCCCTCAACATCACTCATCGGAAGTTGTATAATACACTAGCGAGAGCCGGGACACATCACAAGGCTTACACATGGAAGATACCACAACCATTGTAATCACCTTAACCGAGCTCACACACGGGAGCAACCCTCCACCGTTGTGACACTTAACAAAGTCCACCCATGAGAGCCATCCTCCATCATGGTGACATTTAACAAGGTTCACCCACGAGAGCCATCCTCCATCATGGTGGCACTAAACCAAGCCCACCCACGAGAGCCATCCTCCATCGCGGTGGCACTAAACCAAGCCCACCCACGAGAGCCAACCTCCATCGTGGTGACACCAATTTCCTCAATCGCTAGGATTCTTGGATGGAGTTTACGGTACAATTACAACCCCCTCGACATCCAAGGCGACTCAATTCACGGTGCACCCAATCCTATAGCCGGCTAACTATATCCGATTAAAGTAACCAAGAACCACTTACATCACTTGCCAATATAACCATTTTACCACATTAATCCATTGTTTTTACAAGCATAACCAAAATGTCAAAACCACCAATTACCATCATCACTTCACTGTTTTGAAGCATTAAACAAAGCCATTAAACAACATGCAACACCATGCATCAATTCCACAATTCCAAAGTACAAAACCAAGGATCTCTTACCTTGAGCATTCTTCACACATGACTTTCAAAACCAGCATTAAACCATGCTAAAACATGCTTTCAAAACAGAATTTAAACATGCAAATCACATGCATTGCATCCAACAATCTCAAGTGCCTTAAAAACCAATTCATAACACAAACCAAGAGAGAAATTTCATTTACTTACTCTTGAGCTTAGCTAAGTTGCTTAGACTTAAACTAAGCTCCCAAAACCTTCAAACATTGGTTTCAAAGCTGAAAACCCAACTTCACTCACCGATACACAAAACTAGGCTAGCCAACAAGCCTTCCAAGCATCCGAAACCTTCAACGCCACCTCTATTGCTCACGGATCATTCTCCCCTGTTTCAAGCACATAACAACTGAGGATTAATGCATCATCATGCCTTAAAAAACCCCAGCAACACAACTCAACTCGCTGCTCTACACAAATCCAACATTTCAGCTACCAAACACAACTGAAATCACCTCCAAACTCTTCCAAAACTTAACCCAGCCAAGATCCATCACTTCTAACCATTTTTAAACATCAATTAACATCCGAAATAAACTCAAACTCGTCCTTATACCTCCAACATTAACAAAACACCAAGATCACCCCAAAAACCACCATTTTCACAAGTAAAAACTTAGGAAAATCAACCTATTCGGGATTGCATTAATTAAACCTCAATTACACATCATTTAGACATCCAAAATATATCAAAAAGACATCTCAAAACAGAGCCCAATCATTTATTACGAATTTCTTCAAAATTAAATCCAAATCTTGCATTTTAAGCCAAAATCAAGATCACAACATTAAAACCTTTAATAAAACTTAATTTAAGGATTGAGAACTTGGGAATTTCAGTAAAGAACTGAGTATTTAGAGGAGAAGGACGTCCATACCTCTAAATGTGGATTTCTCCTTGTTTAGAGCCAAAATTCTTGAAAATTCAATAAGCAAATGATGAGGATTTGGTGTAGAAATGATTAGGAATCATTTAGGAATTGAAACCTCAACTTTAGGTGTGAAAATCAAAGGAAAAGTTGCTGTGGAAATGTGTTTGGCTGAGGGAATTTTGAGAGAAAATGAAATGGGAAAATTTTGGTAAAAGTTAGTTCTGAAACTAAAAATATCTTTTTCCCTCTTTTCTTTTCATTAATTAAACATTAAATGAATCTTTAAAAATCAAGAAAAATCTGGAGAAATCCTCCCTTGGGTAAATTAGCTCCTTAAAGATTCAAAGTTTCAATCCTTTTAAAACAATCACGAACTTTTCAAAAATTACATTTTAGTCACTAACTCAAAATGTCATATTTCCAAACCTCATTTTGTAAAATTGATTTCACCACTCTCTTATATATATTAAAAGATGATTTTTAGATATTTTTCCATATTTTTAATGCATCCTGAACTAGGCTTTCCTTAAAACCACCTTTTATATTCAAACCGAAAATCCGACCGGTCTGGTTCAAACCCAAAACTTCTAAGCCCAAAATTGGGGTGTTACAGGTAAAGGCCGTTCCGAAACGTTTTGGCCACTCCCAAGCCCTGTTTCGATACAGGTCTCGAAACGAACCCGCGTTTCGGAATGGTCAACCCCCGTTCGGAAACATGCGACTGTTGGACACTGATTTGAATGGTTTTTGTGGTTTGCAAGTTTTACGTTTTAGTCCTGAACATTGTTTTTACAATTGCTTGAGTTTGAGATGTCCGTTTGAAGTGAAATTTGACAAGGAAGCATGTAATATGACTAATCTGGTATTGGTAAAGTAAAAATATGTTAAGTCCTTTTAATTTCCAGAATTTACATTTTGGTCCCTAATATTGTAATTTGTGCAATTGAGTCCCTTAATGAAATTCGATCGCTGTGCTTTTCAAGAATGTGTTTCCCAAGAGTACGCTTAGGTTTAATGTGCATCTAGACAAGATTAAAAAGGAAAAAGGGTCGTTAATCAAGGCTGACTTTCGGGTTGACCTTAGTTTTCCCCGTGTAATCTTCATAGTTCGGGTTAACCGTCTAGGCCGGGCTAAGGGGGTTACATTTGCTGCTTCAACATTGCATCCTCAACTCATCGTTCCCTCTTTCAGCCTTTATTACCTAGAAACAAAAAATACACTAAAACAATATATTCTTTACCAAATAAAGGATAATTTTATGGAAACAAGGTAAGACGAAGAAATACTGTAAAATGCTATGCATGATCCTATTTATGCCTAAAATGAGCTCAAGAATAGTAATAATAAGAGGTGGGATGTGCATGAAATATAGGACTTGTTGACACTTTACACACCCCCAAACTCAAACTATTGCTTGTCCTCAAGCAATGCAACCTAACATACTTGCTCTATTAATAATCAGAAAGATAAACTTGTATTTAACTTGATTTTATTGCCTCAAGGCCGTGTCACCTATATTAATTTAGAGAAGGGAAATAAAGCAAGAAAATAACTCATAATTTAATTTCTCATGTAGTGTCGTGCGTGCATGTCTGTGTACATGTTGAATATGTAGAATAAATAATTAAACAAATATGTTGTTGCGATTTAAAGGTTGCTTCTGAGGTAGCACATTTAAGCACATTTTTTAATTATGGCAACGAAGCCTTCATCTTATCACAACTGCTCTTCTAGGTCTGAAGTTAAGATAGGAGCAAACTACAAAACCCCAAACCCTTGGAGTAAAGTCATCTCGTGAAGACTTTCATTTGCTCATGCTAATTTGTCTGTCACCTCAAGGCTTTTAGTTTCATGGACTTTGATAGTAGCGGAGTGTCCTCGCACATGATTCTTCCTAGATCCTGTTGCGGGCTACTCTAGTGTAAAACATCATTGTTCTTTGTTTTTGATTCTGCTGTCATGGCAGTGCTGTAATTTTCTATTTCTTTTGCCTGCCTCGGCTACTACCTGCAGTCATTGTTAGAACTTCGCAAAGTATTCTAAAAATTAGCATGCAATGTTCATCAGATATTCTAACACATTCAACGAGTAATAGAGATGTTTGACATTTTTAGGCAAAAAGAAAAAAAATTCTAAGTCATATTTCAGGCTTTCCCAAGCTTAAGTTCAACTTCCATTAGGTGCAAAAATAAATTTGTCGGCTATCCTATCACAGGCACAAGTCATAATAAATTTTTCTTTTCCAATTATTACTAAGGCAAGTACAATGCAACCTAAATGCAACTAAGTATGTCTAAACAAAAGATGCGAGAGTTACCCCCCCAAACTCGAGATGAACCTAAGTACAAGAGATAAAAAGAAAACAAAAAAGAATAAAAATATAATAAAGAAAAAGGAAAAGAAACAACTAAAAAGTAGCCGAGGGTTGAGAGGGGCTTAGAGTCTTTTCAGCTCAAGAGGAGGAAGAGGTGTGGATGACGAAGCGATGGTCGGCAAATTCTTGGCGGCGGTCTTAGCAGGTGATGTTTTTGCTTTCCGCGGCGATTGGACTCTATTTTGTGTATGATGTGGCTCTTCTCGAGTTTCGGCAGGGGGAACGACAGGAGGTTCGTCCCTCTCTTCTGACTCCGTCTCGAAGTCCACAAGATTGGCGGTGATGACATGCCGCTTCCTCTTCCTAGTTCCTTCCTCCGTGGGTGCCGTCGAAGGGATAAATTCCATTGGGATGCCTGTTGCTGCTACCACTATTGTTTCTTGCTCCGACGACTGTTGCTAAATTGTCTCTGATGAGGATGTGTCTTGCAATTGTCCTTGTTGTGTCTGCAGGTGCATGGTTTTGTTGGTGCCTCTCGGGGGAGTCTGCCACTGTGTTGGATGGGTTTGTGGCTGAGTAGGTTGGAGAGCGCATCGGAGAGAGTACCTGGTTGTCGGTATGGCGGGTAGCGTCGACAGTTGGCGTTCCTTGTGCTTGTGTTGTTGCTGCAAGCTCGGCAGGGTATGGTGGTAGCTTCAGTACTGTCAGGGGTGGCTAGAGTGGCAGAAGGCTGGCTGGGCGTTGTTGGGTCTTTCTCTGTGTCCTGCATCATCTGTATGCGGTCTTTTCTGGTCCAGCCTTCTTTTGCTGTCGTTAACTCATCTTTAGGCTCTGCTGGGACACCGAAGTTGGTGTAGAGGTTCGTGATGAGGGATTGGAAGTACAACCTGCATTTTTTCTTTTTAAAGCAATTGTGGATCTCCGTGCATATGATCTCCCCAACATTTATCGGCTGGTTCACCAGAATGCTGTGAATTAAGGCGAGGCGCGGTCGGTCGATGATTGAGTTGTGGGAGATGGGTAACAAACGCCTCTTGTAATGCCCTGGTTTTGGGCCTAGATGTTTTAGACATCGAATCGGGCCGGTCGGTAACAGTTCGAATCGTTTAAGGTGGTTTAGGGAAACCAAGGATCATAAAAGGGTAAAAATATGGTAAAATTTGCTAAAATCCTCTAAAGTCATGTTTGAGAGGTTGGTCAAATCAATTTTACAAAAAGAGTTTCGGAAGTGGTACATTTTGGGTAGTGACCAAAATGTAATGTTTCAAAACTGTGGAAAATTACAAATTTGGGAAAAGGAGTCAAAATCTTAGAATCTTTAGGGAGATATGGTGCAATTACAGCTTCCTTAAGTTGACATGTGTTTTAAAAGGATTTTTAGATGATTAAAATAAAAATGATTTTTATTATTTAATTAAAATTGGTTAATTAGGAAATTGAGATTTCATTTAACGTAACTAACTATCATTTCAGCAAAACCATTCTCTCAACTCTTTTCTCCAGATTTCTTTTCTCCCAAACACTCTCTCCTTAATTTCTAAACCAATTTCAAGAGTTCTCTTCAAATTCTTCAAGCTTTGTGAAGGAAAAAACTTGTCAATCACTTAGGAAGGCAAGGATTGGAGGTAAATCTCGTTCTCAACCATCAATCTAGGTTCTTTATTGAAATTCCCAAGATCTTTGACTTCTAAATGTTGTTTTTGTCTGAGTTTTTATTATAGTTTTTATTTGAGATCAAAATCTTGCAAAGTTATGATTTAAATCTTGATTTTCGGATAGGTATTGATGAGTTCTGTTCTGAATTTGTTTTAATTGAGTTTTGAGTTGATTATTATGTTGAAAAAGGGTTTTGATAATAGAGCTCCCGAAATCCTTGAGATCCTTATATATGGTTTTAGTTAGGTTTTTGGGATGAAATGTTGAAGTTATGATTTCTCGAGGTATAAGGAAGGGTTTAGGTTGTTTTTAGATGTGTTTTAATTCTTATATATGGTTGGAAGTGATGTATGTTGGCTGGGATTGGTTTAGGAAGTAATCGATTGAGTTTTCGGCTGTTTCGGATGGGTAAATTGGTGTGGTTTTGGTGAGTAACGAGTTTGTGTTTAGTTGCTGGTGTTGAAATGCATTTTAATGCATTTGGATCTCTGTTTTGGTGATCTAAAAACAGGGGATCTTGATCCGGAAACAAACAAAGCATTTTTGGAGGCTTCATAAGGGTGATTTCGCGTCAGCGAGCAAGGTTTCGTTTATCGGTGAGTGGAAATGGAATTTCCAGCTTTGTAACGCTTTGAGCGTGGTTTTGGGAGCTTAGTGTAAGTTTGAAACACTTAGCTAAGCTCAAGAGTAAGTGATTCGAAAGACTCACTCGGAATGTGCTATGTTTTTGTTGGAAATGCACTTGATTTGAATTTGGTTTAATTACTGTTTTAAAGCATGTTTTTAGCATAGAGGATGCTGGTTTTAATGCCATTTTGTTAAGGATGCACTTGGTAGGTGATCCTTGGATTATGAGATATATGCATTTGAGTTTAAGCATGTTAAGCTTGTGAAAATGGCATTGTTATTTATGCTTGTAAAATAGTGAAAGAATGATGTTAAATGATTATATTGGCAAGTGATAGAAATGGTTTTTGGTTACTTTAATTGAATATAGTTAGCCGGCTATAGGATTGGGTGCACTGTGAATAAAGTCGGCTTGGATGTCGAGGGGTTGTGATTGTACAGTAAACTCCATCCAAGTACCCTAACGGTTGAGGCTAAGATCACAACAGTGGATGGTTTAATCTCGTGTGTGGATCTTGTGGTATGTGTCATGTGCTCTCGTTAATGAAATTATACAACTACCGATGAGTGGTGTTGAGAGGTTGTGATTGTACTGTTAAACTCCACGACAGGTGTCACAACGGTTGATGGTCTAATCTTGTGTGTGAGCCTTGTGTAGTCCGTTAGTGTGTATGAAGCGTGGGGACAACGCTTGTAATCCGCGTATCCAATTGTGTCATTTGTGTTGGTTTTGATATGGTTTAAGATTGATCACTTGTGAGCCAATATAATGTTGATGATTAATGATTAAGCATGAGATGATTGTGATTTATGCTTGAATGCTTGTGATGCTTGGTTTAAGCATGAGCAAAGGAGTTTGATGTTGTTTTTAATGATGCTATGAGCATGTGGATTTAAAAGTGCATTGATGCTTTAAGAAGCATGTTTTAAAGGAAGGCATGAGTTTGCAAATGATTATATGTTGGTTTTTAATATGCATTGATGAATGTTTGGTTTTGGCGATCCTCACTAAGCTTTTTGCTTACGCTCATTTGTTTCATCACTGTAGAGAATTGAGCAATCAAGGCAGTCCAAGGGCATGTGGAATCCAAGCATTTTTGTCTAAGAAATGTATATGGTTTACCTTAGTGTAATAAGAGGCAATGGGTGGGATTTCTATTCTCGGTTTTGTTGGTGATGTTTAACACCTTGAGCATGATTGGTTTATGTTGTGGATTTGTAAATGGCCTTTAATTGGGTTTTGTTTTTGCTTATAGTGTTTTGACTGTGCTATGGCTTGTTTTCATAAGCATGCTTGAGTAGTTAATGATTCACCATGGTTTGGTGTGCTTGATGAGTATGTTATACTGTTTGTTGATGCTTACATGTTTAGTAGGTTGCTTATAGCTTGTAAGTATGATCTAAGACTGTTTAGATGTGGTTAAATGTGTTAAGATGACTTTTGGTGTGCGTATCGATACAAGGAGTCGAGTATCAATACGTTAAGGCCAAAACCAAGCTTTTCAACTTAGATGTACCGATACGATTTGCCCGTATATCGATATGCCTTGGCAAATGTTTGAAGGTCGTTTTGATATGGACTTGGGCGTATCGATACCATTTTCCCAAAGGTTTCTTGTTTCGATTTGTGTATCGATACGGGGAGAAATGTATCGATACGGGTTAGTTATTTCAGTTAATGGAATCTTTAAAGTTATGAATTTATGCATTTTGGTCCTTGTTTAATGTTTGTTCAATTATTTGAGTTTGGATGATCTGTTTAGGATGAAATTTGACATGCTGTCATGTTGCATGACTAATTATGGATTGGTAATTTTTAAAACGGAAAAGTCCTATTATTTTCTATAATTTACAATTTGGTCCCTAAAAGTCAAAAGTATGCAATCGGACCCCTAAATGATCTCCGATTGCTGTGCCGTTTTCTTCTAATTGCCTTGCTGAACACATAGGATAATAATGTGCATCTAGAGAAGATAAAAAGAAAAATGGCCGTTAATCGAGGTTGACTTTTATGAGTTGACTTTGGTTTTCCCCGTCTAATCTTCTTAGTTCGGGTCGGGAGTCTAGGCCGGGCTAAGGGGGTTCCATTTGTTGGTATCATAGCCAGTTTATAAAAGAATTGGGGATGATGATAAGTGAAATTGGCATGTTTTGATATATGTTGTTTGAAAAAGCATGATTTTGGTTGAATGTATGATGATTATGTGATAAGAATATGTGCTAATTTCGATTGATGTAAGAATGTTGATTATGAATTGCTATTGTATGCAATGTTATGCTTGAGGGAAACCAGAGTGCCCATTGCCTTATTACACTAGTTAAATGTTTTTTGTGAACTTGGATCCTTGCTTGAGTCTAGCCTAAATCATGGTTTGATTTGTTTTTGTTGTTATGCCTTGTTAAAAATAGCACTATGGGTCTGAGGAGAGAGCATAGGTCAAACACGGTTGTAACAACGGGTGATTCGCCACCAATCCTTAGTTTTACTTTAGGTGCGATTGGAACACCTGAAAAACCCGGTTATTTTAATAAAACTTGTTTTCATTAAAACAACGAGTTTTGGTATGCAAAACCAGAAAAACAGGTTCGAGAGTCGGTTACGTATGGGGAAGGGTGAGCACCCCCACAACGCCCAAAATTGGTACCTGTCGATTATGTAATGTCTTAATGGTGGAATTATGAATTCGAATATAATTTATCAACGTGATCCCTTAAAATATTTAAAGGAATATTTTTGTAGAAAAGAAAATTTACACCCCAACACCCGGGGCATAATTTTCGTATATAAAAGGAATTTACACCCCTACGTTCGGGGCATGATTTCCGGTAGATTCCCAACTGAAGGGAATTTACTTTAAAAATTATAATTTGAGATTAAAAATAATACTTTTATAATAGAGACTAAAGGAAAGCGGCACCCTTACGCTCGGGGTACGTTTTTCATGATAACCCCCTAATAGAAGTTTTTAATTTAAAATTTAATTAAACAATATAAATGAATATATTTTATTCAAACATTGCATACAAAATAAAATTAAAATGTACAAACATGACATATAAAATAAAAATATACCAACAAATATAAAAACATCTTATATTTCATACAAAAATATTTACTACAAAAAGACCACATAAATACAAAGATAAGGATCAAAATTTACCCTACTAGAAGCTCGAGATAAGAACTTCGCCCGACCCCTAGCAAGATCTCCACATCATCACGTCATAACTCAAAAATTGATTCGAACGAACTTCGGCAAGGCCTCCAATCGAACCAATTGTCCAGGAAGAAATTTTTCCGGAGAGAGCACTGCTCTCAAACCAAACTTGGCCATTTTCAATGGCTTTGCGCCATTTACTCCATGGCCTCAAGCCATTCTTGGCTTTGTCGTTTTTCTCGTCTGTATGTGCAAAGGCTCCCCCTATTTATACTAATTGGGGGTGGATGATGAGTCATTTTACTTTGGGCGTGGATGTCTTGCATGGCATCCACGCATTTCACCCTTTTTTTGTTTTTGTTTTTGCTTTTTATTAATATTTTTTGCTTATTTATTTTTTTGCTTTTTATTAAACAAGATAAAATAATACATTCGAGAGAAAAACTTTTTTATAGCATGAACATAAAATGGGTATTACAGCTGCCCCCTTTGCTCATTGTTGTGTAACAGGAATAGAGCAAAGATAAAAGGATAATCAATTTATGTTCGTTCGGGTCTGGGTTCCTTCCTTTGACCACCACTTCTTCTAAGCTTCAGTTGATCTGCTCGACCGCTCTTTATAGGCAAAATCTTCAAAACCAGGAGTTCTGTTGGAGAATAATTGAACCTCGGCCTACCACAGCTCTTGTCCCGAAACAAAATCGGCTGAAAACTCGGCTTGGCTGTGAAGCTTATAAAAAAACAGGGTCTGCAAAACCCGGTCCTGCTATAGCATCGGGAACAATGAAGGTTCTGACGTATGACATGACTGCCATGCTGATAGGGCCATCTGATCAAATGACAAAATTTCTGACACTTGGTCTAACTACGATACCGATGAAGCGATAGGATAGGAAAAAAGTTCTCTCCCCCTTTTTGTTTCTTCTTTCTATTTTTTTTCCTTTTTTTGAAAGAAGTGATTTTACAGAACGAGGTAGCGTGATATGGAAGGAAAGGCTTGATCTGCTGCAACTCTGTAGATGCAAGGAGATCTGGAGAAGGGTCGGTCATCTGCAACTCCATTGATGCGAGAAGATCTGAAGAAGTGTCGATCTACTGCAACTCCATAGATGCGAGAAGATCTGAAGAAGGTTCGATTTGCTGCAAATCCATTGATGCGAGAAGATCCGAAGAAGGGTCGATCTGTTGCAACTCCATTGATGTGAGAAGATCTGAAGAAGTGTCGATATATTGCAACTCCATAGATGTGAGAGGATCTGAAGACGGGGTGATCTACTGCAACTCTATTGATGCGAGAAGATCTGAAGAAGGGTCGATCTGCTGCAACTCTATTGATGCGAGAAGATCTGAAGAAGGGTCGATCTGCTGCAACTCCATTGATGCGAGAAGATCTGAAGAATGGTCGATCTACTGCAAGTCCATAGATGCGAGAAGATCTGAAGACGAGGTGATCTACTGCAACTCCATTGATGCGAGAAGATCTGAAGAAGAGTCAATCTGCTGCAACTCCATTGATGCGAGAAGATCTGAAGAAGGGTCGATCTGCTGCAACTCCATTGATGCGAGAAGATCTGAAGAAGGGTCGATCTACTGCAACTCCATAGATGCGAGAAGATCTAAAGATGGGGTGATCTACTGTAACTCCATTGATGCGAGAAGATCTAAAGAAGGGTCGATCTACTGCAACTCCATTGATGCGAGAAGATCTGAAGAAGGGTCGATCTGCTGCAACTCCATTGATGCGAGAAGATCTGAAGAAGGGCCGATCTGCTGCAACTCCATTGATGCAAGAAGATCTGAAGAAATGTCGATCTACTGCAACTCCATAGATGCGAGAAGATCTGAAAAAGGGTCAATCTACTGCAACTCCATAGATGCGAGAAGATCTGAAGAAGGGTTCATCTACTGCAACTCCATTGATGCGAGAAGATCTGAAGAAGGGTCGATCTACTGCAACTCCATTGATGTGAGAAGATCTGAAGAAGGGTCGATCTACTACAACTCCATTGATGCGAGAATATCTGATTAGTACTGGAATTCCGTCAACGAGACGAGGAAGAGTGTCCTTGGTTTACACTTCTTTTGCATTTTTCCCAAATTCACAGGGATGAACGGATTTGATTTGCCTTTACCGGTAGCCGTTTGCTCCAGGCTAGTTGTACCATTCCTTTGGGTACAATCAATTTCTACCAATCATGAGATTGGATTTTTCCCAAGGATTTATTTTCCTTGGACCATTCGTTAAAATGGATTTTCGATAGACATCTGAATTGTCCATTATATTAAACTTAACTGTATTTAAGCACGTTATGCCGACATTTCTGTCCGCTTTCGAATTTGCATTTTTCCCAAATGCACAGGGATCAAAGGTTTTGACTTGCCTTTACCGGTAGCCGTTTGCTCCGGGCTAGTTGTACCATTGCCCTGGGTACAATCAGTTTCTACCAATCATGAGATTGGATTTTTCCAAAGGATTTATTTTCCTTCGACCATTTGTGACAATGGATTTTCGATGGATATTTTGAATTATCCGTTGTCTTAAACTTAACCGTATTTAAACACGTTGTGCCGACATTTCTGTCGGACTTGTCAACAATAGCTTCGATTCAGCCGCAATTTTGATGAATGAACAAGATTTTTTTATGACATGGATGAGGAAAAGATTTGGAAATCAAGAAATTTTTGTTGACCAAGCTACAACACCTGACGAAGAGGCATGGTCTGAAGTGATTTTGATCCAGCTACAACACCGACGAGGAGGCAGGATCGAAAGTTAGTTTGGTCTAGCTACATCCCTGACGAAGAGGTAAGACCAAAAGTTGACCGAGCTACGACACCTGACGAAGAGTCACGGTTTGAAGTTGTTTTGATCCAGCTACAACACTAGTGAGGAGGCAGGATCGAAAGTTTAAGTTTGGTCTAGCTACATCCCTGATGAAGAGGCAAGACCAGAAGTTGACCGAGCTACGACACCTGAAAAGGTACGGTCTGAAGTTTGATATGCTACGGTCCTGTCGTCGTAGCATGATCCGGGCTTTGATCTAGTTGCACCTATTACGGCGAAACTAGACTTGGGATATATGATCTGCTGCAACTCTGATGAAGCGACATGATCTGAGGTTTAATATTCTACGGCTCTGTTGTCATAGCATGATCTGGGCTTTGATCTAGCCGTACCTATTGCGGCGAAAATAGACTTGAAAAATGTGACATGCTGAAACTCTGACGAAGCAGCATGATCTGAGGTTTGATCTGTTACGGCTCTGTCGCCGTAGCAAGATATGGGCTTTGATCTAGTCGCACCTATTGCGGCGAAACTAGACCTGAGAAATATGATCTGCTGCAACTCTGACGAAGCAGCATGATATGAGATTTGATCTACTACGACCCTGACGACGTAGCACGATCTGGATTATGATCTATTCGCACCTACTACGGTGAAACTAGCCTTGGAAGATATGTCATGCAGAAACTCTGACGAAGCAGTATGATCTGAGGTTTGTTCTTCTACGACACTGACGAAGAAGTAAGATCTCGGATTCAATTTGTTCAAAATTTGAGTCGTCCTTTTCGGGTTTTCAACTCAAAATCTTCTTTGGTCTCAAGACGCCCTTTGCGGGTTTTGAACCTTTCTTTTCTTAATTTTGTCTAGGCGCCTTTTCAGGTTTTCACTTTGTTGTGTTTTTTCTTATTCTTTTCTGGATTTTTCATTTTCTTGAAATCTAAAGATGAGCTCAGAAGAAAATGTTTGGTCTAGTCGCACCATCAATGGCGAAAGTAGACCTGGAACAACAATTGGCCTGTTGCATTATCAACATCAAAACGAACTCTAGAGGATGTACGATATGTTACATCGTGGAGGGGAGTGACAACCCTCTTAATCTTTGAACGTCTTGTTTGTTCTTGGAGAAGTAATAAGCAAGAATTAGGTGACCTGTTTCTTTGCATCTTCAAGAAGACATGATCTGTTGGTATGTTTATTGCGCTGCAACCTCAGGGAGATGATATGTTCCACTGCGAATTCAAGGTAACAGATTTGCTATCGCGTTCATTCCGTTGTACCCTCGTGGAGATGAACTTATGTTCGTGCTTATTTTGTTGTATGTTCAAGGAGAAAAGTTTGTCATAGTTTTGTTCTGCTACCAATTCGGGGAGACAAGGTTGTTGTTTGGTGTTCTCATTCCGCTGCAAATTCAGGGAGATAGATTCGTTATTGTGTTCATTTCATCATAATTCCAATGAGCTTAATGTAACCCCCTTAGCCCGGCCTAGACGGTTGACCCGAACTACGAAGATTACACGGGGAAGACCAAAGTCAACCCAAAAGTCAACCTTGATTAACGACCCTTTTTTTTAAAACTTATCTAGATGCACATTAACCTTAAGCGTACCCTTGGGAAAAGCATACTTGAAAAGCACAGCGATCAGAAAGCATTAAGGGACTCAATTGCACAACATACAAAAGTTAGGGACCAAATTGTAATTTCTGGAAAGATGAAGGACTTATCTGATTTTTAAGTTACCAAAATCAAATTAATCATATTACATGCTTCCCTGTCAAATTTCACCTTAAACGGACATCCCAAACTCAAGCAATTGCTAAAACGATTTTCAGGACTAAAACGTAAAGCTTGCAAACCTTTAAACCATTTAAATCAGTGCCCAACGGTCAACAGTTTCGGAAAGGGGGTTGACCGTTCCGAAACGCGGGTTCGTTTCGAGACCTGTACTGAAACAGGGCCTGGCAGTGGCCAAAACGTTTCGGAACGGCCCCTACCCGTTTCGATACACGAGGACCATTTCAGGCCCCCGTTTCGAAACGCTAGTGCCCGTTCCGATACGGACTGCCCAGAAAGTGCAGAATTTGCTGGTTTAATTAATAATTAACCACTTAAACACATTCTAATGACCTCCTAATCATGCCAACAAGACATCATACATACAAGGTACATACTTGCATCAGCAAAACACATTCATGGCATCAATTAGGAAAAACCACGAGTCCATAGGCATGCACCTTAACATCCAAAACCAACCAACCATCAAAACACCAACAAACATACTTTAAACCATTCCTCAACATATCAACAACATGCCAAGCATTATAGCTACCATATTGCATTAACAACTAGATACAATCAAGCCTTAGGCGCACCAACACATTCAACACATCCAACACTTGATCATGCTTTTAAAACAAGAAGCATAACATAACAACTTATGAAGAAGAAGATTCAAATGTTGCAAAGCGTTAAACCACATAGTTCAAACCATAAACCGAACTTGTTCAACACACACAATCCCATTACACATCATCATAAAAGACTCTCCCCCATTGCCTTTATTATCTATAGCTATAAACCAAGACATACTTCTCAAGTGGAGCTCTTCTTGAATCCCTTGCTTCCCGCTGTCCCCACTTCAATTATCTGCATTGATGGATAAAAAGGAGCGTAAGCACATAATGCTTAGTGAGGAATGCTCAAAACCAAAACACCATCAATGCAGCAAATCATAAAACCCTCTTAAAAAGTAGATGCAATTCAATAAACCAAAGCATTGTTTGAAAAACCCCTTTTTAAACTACATGCATTAAACCATGCATTGCTCCACATGAAATCCAACCCTTAGCTTAGAAAACCTAAATAACTCATCCCAAAACACATTCTTGCAAAACCATCAATTAAAACCTTTCCATGCATGAATCTCACATGCAAGGTTAAACTCCAATTCCTTGAAAAACATTTCCACTTCACAACATACTTTTCTCATGCTTGATGATCATTTCAAAGCAAGACCTTTGGAAAACCATTTGTTCCCTCTAACTATCTCATGCATTCAACAAAGGCAAAACACATGAACTACCAAAAGCAACATATGCATCACATGCCTTTCTAGACAAGTCTTCACAAGACTTCAATGCACTAAAGAGATTCCATGCACATATGCACCATTCACAATAGAAGATAAACACTTGTTCAAGCTTAACAAGTAATACATGCACTCTCAAACCATTACACACTTCCCATGCAACCTTGCATCATTTCAAGCATCTCTTGCTTCATTACCTTCAAGAACATTAAATTGGCTTACAAGTGATAATTCACAACCCATTTCAACTAAAGACACAATCGGATACGCGGATTACAAGCGTTGTCCCACACGCTTCATACACACTACCGAACAACACAAGGTGGAGTTTACTGGTACAGTCACAACCCCTCAACACCCGTGATGGAGTTTAACGGTACAATCACAACCCCTCAACATCACTCATCAGAAGTTGTATAACTCACTAGCGAGAGTCGGGACACACCACAAGGCTTACACATGGGAGCTACCTCAACCATTGTAATCACCTTAACCAAGCTCACACACAGGATCAACCCTCCACCGTTGTGACGCTTAACAAGGTCCACCCACGAGATCCATCCTCTATCGTGGTGACACTTAACAAAGTCCACCCACGAGAGCCATCCTCCATCGTGGTGACGCTTAACAAAGCCTACCCACGAGAGCCATCCTCCATCGTGGTGACACTAATTCCTCAATCGCTAGGGTACTTGGATGGAGTCTACGGTACAATCACAACCCCTCAACATCCAAGGCGACTCAATTCACGGTGCACCCAATCCTATAATCGGCTAACTATATCCGATTAAAGTAACCAACAACCACTTACATCACTTGCCAATACACATCAATTACCATCATCAATTCACTGTTTTAAAGCATTAAACAAAGCCATTAAACAACATGCAACACTATGCATCAATTCCACATTTCCAATGTACAAAACCAAGGATCTCTTACCTTGAGCATCCTTCAACACATGACTTTCAAAACCAGCATTAATCATGCTAAAACATGTTTTCAAAACAGAATTAAAACATGCAAAATAAATACATTGCATCCAACCATCTCATGGTTCATCCAAGAGTGAGAGTTTTCCCGAAAACTGACTCTTGAGCTTAGTTAAGTTGCTTAGACTTAAACTAAGCTCCCATAACCTTCAAACATTGGTTTCAAAGCTGAAAACCCAACTTCACTCACCGATACACAAAACTAAGCTAGCCGGCAAGCTTTCCAAGCATCTGAAACCTCAAACGCCACCTCTATTGCTTCCGGATCAATCTCCCCTATTTTAAACACATAACAACAGAGGATTAATGCATCATCATGCATTAAAACACCAGCAACACAACTCAACTCGCTGCTCTACATAAATCTAACATTTCGGCTACCAAACACAACTGAAATCACCTCCAAACTATTCCAAAACATAACCCAGCCAAGATCCATCACTTCTAACCATTTCTAAACATCAATAACATCCAAAATGAACCTAAACTCGTCCTTATACCTCCAGCAATAACAGAACACCAAAATCACCCCCAAAAACCACCATTTTCATAAGTAAAAACTTAGGAAACATAACCTATTCGGGATTGCATTGATCAAACCTCATTTGCACATCATGAAACATCAAAAACACATTAAAAGGCCACCTCAAAACAGAGCCCAAACAATCACCACGAAATTCTTCAAGATTTAATCCAAATCTTGAGTTTTAAGCCAAAATCAAGATCACAACATTAAAACCATTTATAAAAACTTAATTTAAGGATTGAGAACTTGGGAATTTCAGTAAAGAACTGAGTATTTAGAGGAGAAGAACATCCTTACCTCTAAATGTAGATTTCTCCTTGTTTAGAGCCAAAATCCTTGAAAATTCAATAAGCAAATCAAGAGGTTTTGATGTAGAAAGGATTAGGAATCAATTGATGATTGAAACCTCGGTTTCTGTAGAAATGTGTTTGGCTAAGGGAATTTTGAGAGAAAATGAGATGAGAAAGTTTTAACAAAAGTTAGTTATGAAAAACTAAAATATGATTTCCCTCTCTTCTTTTAATTAATTAAACATTAATAAAATCATTAAAATTATGAAAAATCTGGAGAAATCCTTCCTTGGGTAAATTAGCTCCTTAGAGATTCAAAGTTTCAATCCTTACAAAACAGTCACCACTGAACTTTTCAAAAATTACATTTTAGTCACCATTTCGAAATGTCACACTTCCATTCCTTATTTTGTAAAATTGATTTCACCACTCTCTTATATATATTAAAAGAGGATTTTTAGATATTTTCCCACATTTTTAATGCATCCCGAACTAGGCTTTCCCTAAAACCTCCTTTTATATTCGAACCGAAAATTAGACCGGTCCGGTTCAAACCCTAAACTTCCAAGCCCAAAATTGGGGTGTTACACTTAAACTTGTTGTTTGTGCTTATTCTGCTACAAACTTAAGGAGATGAAAATGTTGTCGTGCTTATTCCACTGCATGTTTAGGGATATGAAATTGTTGTCGTGCTTATTCCGCTGCAAATTCAGGGAGATAAACTTGTTGTTGAGTTGATATGTTCCACCATTTGTTGGAGAAACATAATTTTGCCAATCTTGAAGAAGTAGAATCAGCAACTTTAGGGGTGATCTGCTGCACCTCTAACGGGGAGGCAGAATCTGAAAAAGTTGATCTGCTACACCATGTTACGAGTGAGATAGGACCTGCAAAAGTTAAAAGAGTTATTGGTCAAAATGAGTCATGAACTATCTCTTCGTAAGCTATAAGGTTTGAATTGAATGTTTGATTTGGTTGATCCACTCTTTCGTGTCAAGGATGTTGGTTCTTGTTAACGATTGTATGTGCTTTCTTTAGTTGAAGGCGCCAGACAACATTTTCATATTTGCTCCAGTCCTTCATGTCAAGGATGTTGGAATTTATTGATAACAATATGCTCCTTCCTGTTTGAGGATATTAGACATGTATGTGCATGCATTAGTGATGATGTAGAGATGCATGAAATTCTTGTAGAAGTCTCTTTCTTCTGACTTAGTTTGATATTCTGATCTTTGTTTAAAATTTGTCTCAGCAGAAGTTTGCCCCCAAGCTTCATGGTCCTTATTCTTTTTTTGGACTTGAACTTCTAAGCAGAATGATCTTGATGTCATCTCATTTTTTCTTTTTTCCACGGAAATTTACTTGGCTCACCACCACTGACGGAGGCGAGATTGGAGAAAGGTTGATTCTTGAATTTCATGGCATGGAGTTATAACCTGATAATAGAATATTAGTTAGTAATCTATTCAGAAAAAATTACCGTTTTTACCTGAATGTTCGAGCTTTTTTACGTATTTGGCCTCCTTCAGAGTTAAGGGTCGGTCATCATGTTGTTGCCCTCATAGTTGAGGTCTTTTGGTTTCTCTTTTCTGGACCTATTTGTATGTACAAGAAAAAATGTGCTATGGGTGCACTTAAATTTTTGTTTGATGCATGTGTCTAGCCTAAATGCATGATGACTTGAATGCATGTACAATGCATATAGATGATGCATGATGATGAATATGTGAATGAGATTCTATTTTTCCCCTTAAACGGATACCCCTGGTTCTCTGCTAGTCAGATATTTGCTTCTGATTAAACAGTGCTCAGTGCCTTATCTGTAAGGATGGCCCAACTTTCCTTAGGTTTGATCATTTTTTGAATTACTTCCTCAGGTGAATGCCTCAACATTTTTGTCTAAGACTGCTCTTGAAGCGAACTCGAAGCTTGAAGTATGTTTTCATCTCTTCTTGAAGAGTTGTCATTGTTCTTGTGAGCACGTTAGGTTGCCCCTCGGTCGGGTCTATAAATTTGTTGTTGGTTCATGGCAGCTCAATACTTTTGGCTAGCGAAGTGCTATAATCGATAATTGATGTAGTCATCTAGGGTGCAGAAGTCTGACTTGGCATCGGAGGCTCACTTCCTGGACTCGTCAAGGAAAGCTCTCAGCTTGGGGCCTTGAAAATGTATGATGTTTGTATGAGTGCAAAGGTTATTTGAAAATGCCCCTGGATTGGTCAACTTTGCTTTATCCGATATTTGCTAACATGGGGCATCCCGACATCGGTTTCAAAGTTCCGAAATGAATGCATGTAAATGCAAGGTACATGTTCTAGATGTGAAGGTACTGATTCAAAATAGAATGTATGCATGTAAATGGAAAATGCATGTCCTAGATGAGAAAGCACTGATTTTAAAATGGTTCCCGTGGTTCAACTTCTGAATTTACGGGATTTATTCGCAACTTTTGAATGTTGCATTGATATCTAGGGAACTAGATTTTCTCCCGATGATAATTTTTCAAATAGGGAACCAGACGTGAATCAATACTTCATGCTGATGAAGGGCAAAAATTAAAATGTTATAGTGATGTCATGTAATTAATGTGGAATGAATGACTTAATGCAACATGATCACCAAAGAGAAGAAACATGTTAGTTCATAATAAAAGAGTCAAATGGATAAATTAAATAATGAATACGACAAAAATTAGCAGCAAAGAAAATTGAACATATATAGCAAATAAAGGCATCAAAATCTAAACAGGGTGACTGCTAACGGGCAGAGTTTTGGTTTGGCTTTAAGGGGTAAGCTTTTAGGGTTTACTATATGTGTTTTGGTTCTAAAGTAATGGTACCCGAACTGTCGCTAGGACACCGATTCGGGAGGATACATTTCCCTAGGTCTGCACGGAGACAGAGGTCTCACGAAGACAAAGGGACCTATATCCCGGAAGCGTTTCACCATGCTACATGGAGGGAGTACCTCACGAAGGCGTGGTTTCTCACTCCCACTTAAGGGACAGAGCTCGGGTATAGAACTCATGATATGAAAACTCAAAAAATAAATTTATAAAAATTTTGTAAAAATTTTAGAAAAATAGGGATCACAAATTAATTAAATCGAAGTCATATTTTCCACCTATAGACAAAAAGTAATCGACTTGTGGCTTGACTCTCTAAAAAAAGTCCCTAGCGGAGTCGCCAAGCTGTAACAACGGGTGAGTCGCCACCAATCCTTAGTTTTACTTTAGGTGCGATTGGAACACCTGAAAAACCCGGTTATTTTAATAAAACTTGTTTTTATTAAAACAACGACTTTTGGTCTGCGAAACCAGAAAAATAGGTTCGGGATTCGGTTACGTGTGGGGAAGGGTGAGCACCCCACAACGGCCAAAATTGGTACCTGTCGATTATGTAATGTCTTAATGGTGGAATTATGAATTCGAATATAATTTATCAACGTGATCCCTTAAAATATTTAAAGGAATATTTTTGTAGAAAAGAAAATTTACACCCCAACACCTGGGGCATAATTTTCGTATATAAAAGGAATTTACACCCCTACGTTCGGGGCATGATTTCCGGTAGATTCCCAACTGAAGTGAATTTACTTTAAAAATTATAATTTGAGATTAAAAATAATTCTTTTATAATAGAGACTAAAGGAAAGCGGCACCCTTACGCTCGGGGTACGTTTTTCATGATAACCCCTAATAAAAGTTTTTAATTTAAAATTTAATTAAACAATATAAATGAATATATTTTATTTGTAACACCCGTGTTTTGGGCCTAGGAGTTAACCGGGTTTATAGTTCGAGTCAATAAAAATTTAATTAAAAATCAATTCAACCTAATTTGTGATGTAATTGAGCTTTAATAAGAGGGGAGGGACCTACATTGCGATTTCACCCAAAAGTTTTAAAAAAGGAAGACAACTTTTAAAGTTGTCATCTTCTTCCCCTTTTCCCCTATATTCTCACGTGAAAACACAAAAACCCCTCTCCAAACTCTCTCAAACTTCAAGTTACTATTCCATTCGATTTCAACTTCATTTCAAGGTGTTTTTGAGAGGTAAAATCGTTTTCTTACTCTCCTTTCTATCCTCTATCTACCCATGGGTTTAGATTTCAAAGATATGGAGTTTTGAAAATTAGGGTTTGTTTCAAAGTTTGGATTTTTAGGGGGGTTTTCACTTGGTTTTGATAAATTGAGTTGGGGGTTTGTTTACTCAAGATAAAATACACATTATATGTTAAATTGGTTGAATTTTGATGAAAATTCGTAGTAGGGTCTTAGGGAAAATATGAAGGTGTCAAAACTTGGGTTTTTGGGAGGTTTAAGGTTGAAATTGAAGGGCTGTTGGTCTACCTATGTTATGAGGATGTTTTGGGATCACTTGAGAGTCATTTGGGTGTTGGGAAGTAGAGTTTTCAGCAAGGCTATTGGGGAGCACGAAAATTGGTATTTTGGGTGATTGTGTGGATTGAGAAATTGTGGAAATTGGCTTGTGGTTGTAGAGTGAGTTGATGATTGGGTTTTAACATTGAATTGTGGTGTAATAAGTGTGTTTTGTTTGACTAGAAGCAAGAGGAAGCGTTGAAGGAGCTTTGGGACCGAATCCGGGTTCGTAGGAGGATTGTTTCGATTTGCTAAGGAAGGGCGGTGAGTGGTTTCAAACTTGTTTTAAAGTTTGGTTCGAGTATGTGTAGTGTGTGTGTGTGCAAAGTGTGCTTGGTAGGCCACTTCTAGTTAATTCTAGTTGTTAATTTATCCATTGATATTCATAAATGCTATTGTGCTTATTTAGCTATGCTCATATGATTGTGGTTGATTATGCATGTATAACATGATATGTATATATATGTGATGGGCATGAGTTGTGGTTGATGATATGTAATGAGATAATGAAAATTGGCACTAAATAAATACCGGTTGTAAATGATCGATCATTAGGATTAGTGTGCACACAAATTGAGTCAAAACGTACGTGGCCTTGATGGCGTTAAGTCATCAAGGAGGAGTACGGTGATGTAATATTCCACCGGAAGCTTTTTATATATTTCTACGGGATGATGAGTGGAATCCCATCCGTAGGGCATGTGGCGATGAGTGGAATCCCGCACATGCAAGGTCCGGTGATGAGTGTAATCCCACCGAGGTAAAGTGTTGTCGAGGTTTAATCCGCACAATCGAGGTAATTTAAAGTGGCCAATTAAACTTGTTCATGTATTGTGATATATGATTGTGGTATATGGTGTTGTTACATGATGTTGTTATTGATGTTTGAGCTTGGTAGGATTGAGAAGCCATATTATGCCACTTGAAAGACTAGCTAGGTCTACTTGATTATATGTCATTGTAGGTTGTATATGAGATTAGGATTTACATGCTTGAACCCTGCATTGTTGATGTTTTTCGTTTTAGAGCACCCTCACTAAGCTTATTAGCTTACGCTCTCAATGTTCAACAATGCAGATCATTAGCGTGGTGTTAGCTCGAGGCAAGGCAAGAAGGGCTTCCAAGTTTATGGCTCAAGTACGGTGGTAAATTTTGTATTAGTTAGCAATGTGGCAAGGGTTTTTGTATGAGCTTTGTATGACTCATTTGAATGTGGATGTTTTGAGTTTGACTATGGCTTGTAAGCATGATATGTTGTGATGAATGTTGCGTGTTAGCATGTCTTTAGATGCTAGGTTGCCTTGTTATAGTGCAAACCTCTTTATGCTTGTCTTGTGCCCTTTATGGCCATTTGAGCCTTTATGTATGCACAATATTGCCTAAATTGCTCCTTGGTTGGATTGCTATGTCTGAATGCTTTAATCCATGTATGAATGTTTCCTCTGGCTAGAGTATGTATGATTACATGTTTGTATACGCTTAGGTGAGTCGAGAAATGCCTTTAGAGTCGTGTCGGGGTCGTTTAAGTTAAAAATTCTGGTGTTGCAGTGCAGGGCGTATCGATACGCCTAAGGGTCGTATCGATACGGTCTTGCTTGTAGAGCTCAGTTTTGGCTGGGCGTATCGATACACGGGGGTGTATCGATATGGTTTTTGGTCACTGGAATTTTGAGAAATTGGGGAGTTTTTGGAGTATCGATACGGTGATGGGGCGTATCGGTACGGGTTTATCTCGTTGACCACGAGATGTTGACTGAAGAGGGCGTATCGATACGCTCAAGGGCTGTATCGATACGGTCTTCTTCGAGTTGACTGTTGGGGTTGATCAGGTCTAGGCGTATCGATACCCTTGATTGGAGTATCGATACTGCCTGCCTTATAAGCTTAAAATTGATTGTTTGTGCATGGCCGTGGTTCGAATGTGTTTTCCTTTAATTGTTTTCCGCTGTTGTGTATCACATAGGACTTAATGTTCATCTAGGCAAGATTGAAATGAAAGAAAAAAAATAGGGTTGCTAACCGAGGGGGAACCCTTTGGGTTTCGCTTCGGTTTTCCTCGTGTGGCCCACTCGGACCGGTCATCCGGCCAGACCGGGACGAGGGGGTTACATTATTCAAACATTGCATTCAAAATAAAATTAAAATGTACAAACATGACATATAAAATAAAAATATACCAACAAATATAAAAACATCTTATCTTTCATACAAAAATATTTATTACAAAAAGACCACATAAATACAAAGATAAGGATCAAAATTTACCCTACTAGAAGCTCGAGATAAGAACTTCGCCCGACCCCTAGCAAGATCTCCATATCATCACATCATAACTCAAAAATTGATTCGAACGAACTTCGGCAAGGCCTCTAATCGAACCAATTGTCCAAGAAGAAATTTTTCCGGAGAGACCACTGCTCTCAAACTAAACTTGGCCATTTTCAATGGCTTTGCGCCATTTACTCCATGGCCTCAAGCCATTCTTGGCTTTGTCGTTTTTCTCGTCTGTATGTGCAAAGGTTCCCCTCTATTTATAATAATTGGGGGTGGATGATGAGTCATTTTACTTTGGGTGTGGATGTCTTGCATTGCATCCACGCATTTCACCTTTTTTTATTTTTGTTTTTGCTTTTTATTAATATTTTTTGCTTTTTTTATTTTTTTGCTTTTTATTAAACAAGATAAAATAATACATTCGAGAGAAAAACTTATTTATAGCTCGGACATAAAATGGGTATTACAACGGTAGTGCCCGCGGTTGAGCAGGGCGACCAGGGTAACCAAGGGGTTGATGTTCCTCATGGTGGAAACTTACCTCCTCCGCCACCACCTGGGGGTAGAGAGCCAGAGCAACAAGGACAAGTTGGTCCAGGATTGGGTGATCTAGCTCCACTGGTTTAGGCGATCACTGGAGCGTTTCAGGCTGTGGTAGCGGGAGCGCATGTCCACGCCCCTGCAGCTGGGCGGGTGGGTTTGCCTTTGGAAAGGCTGAGAAGTGTAGGAGCTGTTGAGTTCTATGGAATTTCTCCTGAGGCGTCGGAATCATGGTTAGCTAGCACGATTCGTATTATGGTTCCAATGGGATTTAACGATGTACGCAAGCTGGGATGCGCGGTTTCTCTGCTCCAGAGTGACGCTAATAGTTGGTGGACGACTATCACTTCTGGTATGGAACCCAATGAGGTAGATTGGGAGTTTTTCAGAAATGCCTTTAAGAGGAAGTATCTTGGAGTGAGATACTTGGATGAGAAGAAGCGCAAATTCATGTCGCTTGTTCAGATGAGTCTCTCGGTGGTTCAGTATGAGGTTCAGTTCTTACGTTTGAGTAAATACGCCCCTGAGTTGATGCCGAGTGAGAGGCATCGTTGTGATCGCTTTCGATATGGGCTAGTGCAAGAAGTGAAGACTTATATGTTGGCTACAGACTACACGGATTTTGATGTCCTTGTATGTCGAGCTAAGGACTTCGAGCAGAACTTGGGTCTGGCATCTCGTGGAGGTGGTTCTAGCTCTGGTAAGAGAGCAACTGAGTCTAGTTCCGGTGGTGGACGGAACAAGAGAGGTCGAGATAGGAGATATCAGCCTATTGCTAGGCGAGGTAATGTTGGTCATGGTGCACCGGCTCAAGGAGACAGGATGAGGCCGGAACAGAACATGTGCTGGACGTGTGGTTCTCGGGGTCATCTGCGGAGAGATTGTCCTCATGTGGCTAGGGAGGCACATGCTTCTGTTGTGGTGACAGGGAATTCTTGCTGAAACTGTGGTTCAGCGGACCGTATGAGGCGTGAGTGTCCTTTGTTGGCTGGTGGAGGCCAAGGACATGCTCCTGCTGTGGCTGCACCTCAGAGAGGCTGTGGGCGCGGCCGAAGAAATTTCCAGATGAGAGATGAGGGGCAGCGAGGCATTGCTCATGCTATAGCAGTTCGGCCTAAGGGAGGCGGTCCTGCGAGGGTCTATGCTCAGTGTGAGGAGCGCAATGATACTGATGTCATCGCATTTACCTTTGTTCTACAGTCTTTATCATTATTGGTTTTGATTGATTCTGGATCCACACATTCCTTTATATTGAGTGAGCATGCACATTTTATTGATATACCTATTGAGTTGCTTGAAGTAGGAATGCAAGTGACTAGTTCTTTTGGTGAGACAATAGTCACTAGGAAGTTGTATCGGAGGTGTCCTTTATCTATTCAGGGTCATGGTTTTCTTGTGGATTTAATGGAGTTGCCCTTCTATGGTTTCGATGTGATCCTTGGTATCGATTGGTTGTCTGAGCATAGAGCAGTAGTTGACTTTGATGTTAATTGAGTCACCCTAAAGCTTGTGGATGATTATGAAGTGGTGATAGTAGGCGAGAATGTGAAATTCTTGTCTAATATGATTTCGGCTTTAGAAGCAAGCCGTATGCTAAGGTTGGGTTGTGAGGGTTATCTTGTCTATGTGTTGAATCCTGGTTCAAAGGATGTATGTGTGCAGGACATCAGAACCGTTTGCGATTTTTTTGGTGTCTTTTTGGAAGAGTTGCATGGGTTGCCGCCAAATAGAGAAGTTGAGTTTGGTAATCGAGTTGTATGAGAATACGACCCCGGTGTCCATTGCCCCTTATCGCATGTCACCTAATGAGTTGAAAGAGTTGAAGATGCAACTTCAGAAGTTTCTCGATAGAGGGTTTATCCGGCTGACTGTCTCACCTTGGGGTGCACCGGTGTTGTTTGTAAAGAAGAAAGATGGGACATACAGATGTGTATATATTATCGGCAACTAAACAAGTTGATGATTAAGAACAAATACCCTTTTCCAAGAATTGATGATCCCTTTGATCAGTTCCGAGGAGCCTCGGTGTTTTCAAAGATAGACTTGAGGTCAGGGTATTACCAGTTGAAGGTGAAGGATGTGGACGTACCTAAGACAACTTTTCGGATGAGGTGCGTGCATTATGAGTTCTCGGTATTGCTGTTTGGTTTGACCAACGCACCTGCTGCCATCATGGACATGATGAATCGTGTGTTCCATGAGTTCATGGATCAGTTTGTAGTGATGTTCATCGATGGTATCCTTGTGTACTCTCGTACAAAGGAGGATCATGATAAACAGCTAAGGATAGTTTTGCAAGCGTTGTTGGAGAACCAGTTGTATGTCAAGCTAAGTAACTGTGAGTTTTGGTTTAAGGAGGTGGTCTTCCTTAGGCATGTTGTATCGGCTGAGGGTATTCGTGTTGATCCACATAAGGTTGAGGCAGTGATGAGTTGGAAGGTGCCCAAGACAGTGCCGAAGGTATGAAGCTTTCTTGGTTTTGCTTGATATTATCGTTGGTTTGTCGATGGTTTCTCGAAGATTGCTGCACCTTTGACCAAGTTGTTGCAAAAGAATGTTCGCTTTGAGTGGACGGATGCAAGGCAACAAGCTTTTGGGAAGCTGAAGGAAGCTTTGACGCAGGCTCCTGTCTTGATTCAACCTGAGTCTGGTAAGGAGTTTGTGGTCTGTAGTGATGCGTCCATTGTTGGTTTGGGTTGTGTGTTGATGCACGAGAGTAAGGTAGTACTCTATGCATCTAGGCATTTGAAGGTGCATAAGCGTAACTACACTACTCACAATCTTGAGCTTGCGGCTGTTGTGTTTACCTTGAAGATTTGGAGGCATTATCTGTATGGCGAGAAGGGTGTGGTGTTCACGGATCATAAAAGCTTGAAGTATCTTATGTCTCAGAAGAAGTTAAATCTTAGACAACGTCGTTGGGTGGAGTTGCTTAAAGATTATGATCTGTCGATCGAGTATCACCCAGGAAAGGCCAGTGTTGTGGCTTATGCTTTGAGCAGAAAAGTGGCTACGGAGTTGAGGGCAATGTTTGCTCGCTTGAGCATATCGCGAGATGGTAGTCTTGTTGCTGAATTGCAAGTGAAACTATCCTTGATCCGGTTGATCAAGGACAAGCAGTTGTTAGATGATTCTCTTGTCCCTAATGTTCGGGATGTTGGGGAGGGTAAGCCTTCGAATTTCAGTTTTAATGATGATGGTGTTCTGTGTTTTGGAAGTCGAATAGTGGTGCCAGATGATGTTGAGTTGAGGCGCACTGTTCTGACTGAAGCTCATAGTAGTCCTTTCGCTATGCACCCTGGTAGTACAAAGATGTATTGTGATTTGAAAGATGATTATCACTGGGTGGGGTTTGTAACACCCTGGTTTTGGGCCTAGATGTTTTAGTCATCGGACCGGATCGGTCGAGAACGGTTCGAATCACGTAACGTGATTTAAGGTAATCAAGGATCAGGATAGGATCAAAATGTGGCAAAATTGGTAAAATCCTCTAAAATATGTTTAAGAGGTTAATCAAATCAATTTTACAATTTTTTTTAGAAATGGGACATTTTGAGTTGTGACCAAATTGTAAAGTTTCAAAAACTGTGGAAAATGTGATTTCTAAAGGAGAAGCCAAATTCTTAGAATCTTTATGGGGCTTTAAGGCAATTTAACGTTTCCTTAATATGACATGTGTTAAAAATGACTTTTAATTAAATGGATTTAATTGATTTTTATTTTAATTAATTAATTTGGTGGTTAATGTGAGATTCCATTACACAACTACCATTTTCTCCTCATTTTCAGCCAAACACTATTTTCATTCATTTCTCTCCAGAATTCTTTTCTCCCAAACACTCTCTTAATATCTCTTAATCAATTTTCAAGAAATCATTTCAAGTTATTCAAGATTTTGCTAAGGAACACTTGTCATTCATTGAGGAAAGCAAGGAATTGAGGTAAATCCCGTTGTCAACCTCTAATCAATGTTCTTTATTGAAATTCCCAAGATCTTTGGCTTCTAATTAATGTGTTTGGTTGAGTTTTCACTATAGTTTTGATTTGAGATCAAAATCATGTAAAAATATGGTTGAAACTTTAATTTTCGGACTTGTTTTGTTAAGCTCTTTTATGGATTGATTTTAATTGACTTTTAAGTTGGTTAATATGTTGAAATGAAGTTTTGATAACATAGATCCTGAAATCCTTGAGATCCTTGAGTTTCTTGTTAGTTTTAATTGAGTTTTTGAGGTGAAATTGTAATGCCCCGATTTTGGGCCTAGATGTTTTAGAGTTCGAATCGGACCAGTCGAGAAACGGTTCGAATCTTTAAAAGGAGATTTAGGGAACACCTAGTTCGGGATGCTTTAAAAATATGGAAAATTACCTAAAAATCCTCATTAATTATATGAATGATTATGGTGAAAACAATTTTACAAAATAAGGTTTGGAAATACTACATTTCGGTGTAGAGAACAAATCGCTGTTTTTGCAAAAAGTTAAATAGTTACTGTTTTGTAAAGTATTGAAACTTTGAATCTTTAAGGAGCTAATTTTACCAAAATGTTTTTAATCAGATTTATCCTTATTTTGGGTGATTTTAATAATGTTTTAATTAAAGGAAATAAAGATTGATTAAAGGAAAAACTATATTTGACTTTTCATAACTACCTTACGTTAATTTTCTCTCATTTCATTTTCTCTCAATTTCTTTTCAGCCAAACACATTTCCTCCATCAATTAGCCTCTGATTTTCATTCCTTTTCATGAGATTTCAATCTCCTTTTGATTCCTAATCTTTTCCTCACCAAATCCTCTTGTTTTCACATTGGATTTTCAAGAAAACTTTCCAAAATCAAGGAGAAATCAACCATTAGATGTAAGTTTCATCCTTCTCCTCTAATGATCAGTTCTTTACTGAAATTCCCAAGTTATCAATCCTTTGTTCATGATTTTTGAGTTGCTTTAATGTTAGAAACAAGAAATTGTATTAAAACTCAAGGTTCTTTGAGAGATCTTGATATTTTCGTGGTTGTTGGTTAGGCTCTGTTTTGAGGTTGTTTTCTAATGTATTTTGGATGGTAATTGATGTTATAAATGAGGTTTTATCAAACAAATCTCGGATAGGCTTGGACTCCTAAGTTTTCTATGCTAGAATGGTGGTTTTTGGGGTGGTTTTGGTGTTCTGTTATAGTTGGAGGTATAAGGATGAGTTTTTGGTGGTTTTTGATGTTGATTGATGTTTAGAAATGATTAGAAGTGATAGATCTTGGCTGGGCTTTGTTTTGGGAGAGTTTGGAGATGATTTCGGTTGTTTTCGGTAGCCAAAATGAGGGTCTTGAGTAGAGCAGCGAGTTTAGGTGTGTGGCTGATGATTTCAATGCATGATGATGCATTAATCCTCTGCTCTTATGTGTTATAAATAGGGGAGACATCTTCACACGCCTTTGGTGTTGATCCGGGAGCATAGATAACGTTTCGGCGAGCAAGCGAAATGTAATCGGTGAGTGCGAATGGTTTTAGAAGTCCTTGAGGGACAAAGAATCAAGGTTTGGGGATTTAGGCAAGGTTTGAAACACCTTCCTAAGTCTGGAAGTAAATATTGGCTAGATTGCTCTTATATATATGGTGGTTGGCCCTAAAATGCTTTTACATGCTCATGTTTCGAGATAGATAAATTCCTAATGTTTTTATGCATGAGTTTTAGCATAAGATGATGCTTGAAAATTTTTCATGAAATAACATGTTACATTAGTGAGTTTTGAGCTTTTGATTTAAAGCATGACAAATGTTATGATTTTGAATGAGATGAGAAAAATTTGTGAAATGTTGCATTAAAAACAGTTGGTGAGATGATGTTTTGACATAACATATTGGCATGGAAGATGAGATACTTACTGGATATAATTGATCGATCAATAGGATGAGAGTGCAATATAAACTAAAAATTAGTACGTGCTCATTGGATTCAATCCAAAGGGAGAGACCAATGATGGGCATTCCATCGGGTAGGACTTGGTGAAATACCCAAGCTTTGTGGCGATGGGAGATTCTGCCATGTGAGTACGGTAATGTGAGATTCCACCGGAAATTATGTTTACTAGACAAGTGAGTACGGTGATGTGAGATTCCACCGGAAGAGTCTAGTGGTTATAGAATGTTGTCTGCATATCCGAGTAATAATGAGATGTGAAATGCCAATATAATATATGAAAATGCTTTTGATTCACATGTACCTATTGATGAGATAATTTATGCTATGAAAAATGCATATGAGATTTGTATATGAAATGCTTTGTTTTTCACAAGCATGTGTATGGCCTTGCCATGAGATTTGCATTGGTTTAAATGCATGTGATAGAACTGAGGTACATGTAGTTTCAAATGAAGATTTTCTTTGAAATGGTTTTCAAACATGAGATAGAATGAGCATGTGGTTGAAAATGGTTTTTGAACAAGTGTTTTGAATAATGCATTATTGTGTTGGTTTTCTTTAGAGCATGTCTCACTAAGCAAATGTGCTTACTCTCTCTTTTACCAATAATGCAGATAATTGAGTTGTTTTGGGCAACAAAAAGGTTATGAACATCCAAGGAAGTGCAAAGCTCATGTATGGTGATGTTTTTATACACTTTAGATTTGATATTTGGCAATGGGACACCAAGGTTGAATTTGGGAGATGTGTTTTGAACTCCCTAAGTTTGTGGCATGTTTGTGATGGCTTTTATAGGTTGCAAATGGTCCTAATGGTTTGGTTGGAGGTTGAGCTCTATATTTGGTTTGGTGGATAGGAAGCATGCATATAGTTTGAGTGTTCTTGTGCTTGATGCCATGTTTGAGCTTATGCTTCTCATACATGTTCCTTGATGTTTAATCATGTTGCTGGTATGATATGGTATGCTTTGAAGCATGTTTGAGTGGGTTAAGAGGTGAAAAACCAGCACTTTCTGCTATCACAGGGCAGGGTGTATCGAAACACCCTTAACTGTTTCGAAACGGGGGCCTGTAATGGCCATAGCGTTTTAGAACGGTTGAAGGTGTTTCGGAACATTTTGGCTACTATAGAGGACTGTTTCGATACCGGTCTCGGAACGCACCCGTGTACCAAAACGGTCAACACCGTTTCGATACGGGCGTTTCGGTACGAAGGTTGGTGTTCCGAAACGGATGACCATTGGATGATGATTTGAATTGTTTTAAGTTTTCTTGTTTTACATTTTAGTCCTGAATGTTGTGGATGCAATTGCTTGAGCTTAGAATGTCCTTTTAAGCTGAAATTTGACAGAGGAGCATGCAATATGATGAATTACATATCAGTAATATTACAATCCGCAATGTCCTTATATTTTCTAAAAATTACATTTTCGTCCCTAAAAGTGTAATTCATGTAATTGAGTCCCTAAATGATTTCTGATCATTGCGCCCTTCTCTCATATGATTCTTGAGTATTCACATAGGCTTAATGTGCATCTAGAAAAGATTAAAAAAGAAAAAAAGGGTCGTTAATCAAGGTTGACTTTCGGGTTGAGTTTGGTTTTCCCTGTGTAATCTTCGTAGTTCGGGTCAAGCGTCTAGAACGGGTTAAGAGGGTTACATTTGTTGGTATCAGAGCCAGGTTAACGAATAATTGGGGCTTGGTAAGTGGTTATTGTATGCAGTAATGTATGTTTGTGACTTTTCAGTGAAAGTATGGTATATGAATATTGATGTATGATTCAATTGAGATGAATTTGTGATGTTATGCTGTGTTTGGGGTATAGTTGGGGATCCCATTACCATATCATTACTAACGAGAAGAATTGTTTTCAAAAATTAGCTTGAGTACTTAGATTACTTACCTTACTATGCCTAATTGAGTTTGTTGTATTTTGTCAGTGCATTGTTTTATTATGGACCACGTAGAGAGCTTAGAATCAATACTCGAGCTATGGCTGAGAATGTAGAGAATGCTGAGGATCTACCTCCACCTCCCTCTGGTGGACCACCAGGAGGTGGTGGAGCTGGGGTTGGTGCTGTTGGAGTTGGTGCTGGGGTTGCTGGACCCGAGGGAGGTCAGGGGCAAGCTGCTCCTGACATGACCGTGTTGATACAAGCTATTGCTGGAGCTTTCCAGGCAGCAGTAGCGGGAGCTCATGGAGCTACACCACATGATGGTGCTAATGTAAGATTGTTGTTGGAGCGTCTTCGTAGTCTGGGAGGGACTGAGTTTAGGGGGTTGACCCCGGAAGGTTCCGAGTCTTGGTTAGAGAGTATCAAGAGGATACATGGACAACTGAACTGCAACAATGTTCAGAAGTTGGGATGCATTTTGTCACTACTGCATGGTGATGTATATACGTGGTGGACGACCACTATTGCGGGAATGAAGGATGATGAAGTGACTTGGACATTCTTCTTGAATGCATTCAAGCGGAAATATTTGGGAGTTCGCTACCTCGACGAAAAAAAGAGGGAGTTTATGTCCCTTGTGCAAGGGAGCATGTCTGTGGCTGAATATGAGCTTCAGTTTGTTTGCCTTAGCCAATATGCGCCTGAGGTAATTCCTAACGAGAGAGAAAAATGTGAACGATTCTGTTATGGGCTGGTGGCGGACGTGAAAATCTATATGCTTGCAGCCGATTATACTGATTTCGATGTCTTGGTCACTAGAGCCAAGGACATTGAGTTGAATCTTGGATTGGCGAGTCGAGCAGGAGGATCTAGCTCGGGGAAGCGATCTGTAGAACATGATTATGGTAGAGATCGCAAAAAGAGGCATGAGGATAGAAAGCCGCATTTTGATGCTAGACGCGGGGGTGGTAACCGGGGAAGAGGTCAACAAGGACCAAATGCTTTCTTGAGGACTCCTGAGTGTAACCGGTGTGGTAGGAGACATGCTGGTGAGTGTTGGGTAACCTTGGCACTTGTTGGAACTGTGGTAATCGGGGACATATGAAGAAAGATTGTCCTCAGCCGCTGAGAGAGGGACAGGCTCTGGTGAGAGCAGCTGAGCCACAGAGAGGTCGTGGGCGCGGCCGTGGTAATTTCTAGCGCAAATATGATGGTGGAAGGAATGTGGTGCATGTGGTGGATGTCCAATCTGAGGTTGGCGGACATGCTCGAGTGTATGCCCATCGTGAGGGAAGGAATGACACGGACGTGATCGCAAGTACCTTTACTTTGCAATCCTTGTCATTACTTTTTTTGATTGATTCTGGATCTACACACTCATACATATTGCGCGAACATGCTCAAATGCTTGGTTTGCCTGTTGAGTCTTTGGATGATGGTATGCGTGTGACTAGCTCCTTTGGCGAGACAGTTGTAACAAGAAAGTTGTATAGGAGATGCCACTTAAAGGTGCAAGATCATGTGTTTCTTGTTGATCTTATGGAATTGTCATTTTATGGTTTTGATGTAATTCTTAATATGGATTGGCTTGTTGAGCATAGAGCCGTCATGGATTTTGAAAGCAAGCGAGTTTCATTGAAACTAGCGGATGATTATGAGGTAGTGGTGGTGGGAGAAAATGTGAAGTTTCTAGCTAATGTGGTGTCGATGCTTGAAGCAAGCCGGATGTTGCGGCAAGGATGTGAGGCTTATCTAGCCTTTGTTATGAATCCCAGTTCAAAGGAGGTGCGCGTTCAGGACATAAGAACCGTGTGTGAGTTTCCTGGAGTGTTTCTGGAGGAATTACCTGGTTTGCCGCCTAGTCGAGAGGTTTAATTTGGAATTGAGTTGTATGAGAACACGACTCTTGTGTCCATTGCTCCCTATCGCATGGCACCCAAAGAGTTGAAGGAGTTGAAGACTCAACTTCAGGAGTTGCTTGACCGTAGCTTTATTCGGCCTAGTGTGTCACCTTGGGGTGCACCGGTCTTGTTTGTTAAAAAGAAAGATGGCACGATGAGGATGTGCATTGATTATCGTCAGCTGAATAAGTTGACTGTTAAGAACAAGTATCCTTTGCTGAGGATTGATGATCTTTTTGATCAGTTTCGGGGAGCGGCTATGTTTTCAAAGATTGATTTGAGGTCAGGGTACTATCAGCTAAAGGTGAAGGATGTGGATGTGCCGAAAACAACCTTTCGAACAAGATATGGGCATTATGAGTTCATTGTGATGACGTTTGGGTTGACGAATGCTCCTGTTGCTTTCATGGATATGATGAATAGGGTGTTCCATGAATTCTTGGACAAGTTCGTTGTGGTGTTCATCGACGATATCCTTGTGTATTCTCGTACTGAGGAAGAGCATGAGGGTCACTTGAGGATTGTTTTGCAAGCGCTGTTGGAAAATCAACTTTATGCTAAGCTGAGCAAATGTGAGTTTTGGCTTAAGGAAGTTGTTTTCCTTGGTCATGTGGTTTCGGCTAAAGGGATTCAAGTTGATCCCCAAAAGGTTGAGGCGGTGATAAATTGGAAGCCTCCTAAGTCTGTTCATAAAGTCCGTAGTTTCCTTGGGTTGGCAGGATACTACCAGAGGTTTGTGGATGAATTTTCTAAGATTGCTGCCCCTTTGACGAAGTTGTTGCAAAAGGATGTTAAGTATGAGTGGACGGAAGCGAGACAACAAGCTTCTGAGAAGCTAAAAGCAGCTTTGACGCAAGCTCCTATCTGGGTTCAACCTGAATCAGGGAAAAAGTTTGTGGTGTATAGTGATGCATCCTATGTTGGTTTGGGGTGTGTGTTAATGCAAGAGGGTAAGGTAGTGGCTTATGCATCGCGACAATTGAAAGTGCATGAGCGCAATTATCCTACGCATGACATTGAGTTGGCTGCAGTGGTTTTTGCTCTGAAGATCTGGACACATTATCTCTATGGTGAGAAGTGTACCGTGTACACATATCACAAAAGTTTGAAGTATTTGATGTCTCAGAAAGAGTTAAATCTTAGGCAACAACGTTAGGTGGAGTTGCTTAAGGATTACGATCTAACGATCGAGTATCATCCGGGGAAGGCCAATGTTGTGGCCGATGCTTTGAGCAGGAAAGTGGCGGTGGAGTTAAGAGCGATGTTTGCTAGCTTGAGCATATCACGAGATGGTGGTCTTGTTGTTGAATTGCAAGTGAAACCATCTCTAATCCAGTTGATAAAGGATAAACAAATGTTTGATGATTCCTTGGTGCCACATGTTTAGGATATTGCTGAAGATAGGCCATCGTATTTCTATTTTAAAGATGATGGTGTTTTATGTTTTGGGAGTCGGATAGTGGTGCTGAATTATGTTGAGTTGAGGCACACTATTTTGACCGAAGCTCATAGTAGTCCTTTTGCTATGCACCCTAGTAGTACAAAGATGTATCGTGATCTGAAGGATGAGTACTATTGGGTGGGATTGAACAAAGATGTCGCTGAGCATGTTAGCAAATGTATGGTTTGTCAGCAGGTTAAGGCTGGACATCAGTTTCCCTCAGGGTTGTTGCATCCGTTAAGGATCCCTGAATGGAAATGGGAGAGTATCACCATGGACTTTGTGTCTGGTTTGCCTCTATCGCCATCAAAGAAGAATTCTGTTTGGGTGATTGTGGACCGCCTTAGGAAGTGTGCGCATTTCTTGCCTGTGCATACTACATACACCTTGGATAAGCTTGCGGAGTTGTTCATTGCTGAGATTGTACGTTTGCATGGCAAACCAAAATCTATAGTGTCGGATAGAGATCCGAGGTTCACTGAATGGTTTTGGGAGTGTCTGCATCAAGCTTTGGGTACACGGCTGAATTTCAGTACTTCTTATCATCCGCAATAGGATGTACAATTGGAGCGTGTTATCCAAGTGCTTGAGGATATGTTGAGGTGATGTGTTATTGAATTCCAAGGCTCTTGGGAGAAGCACTTGCCTTTGGTGGAGTTTGCTTATAATAACAGTTACCAGGCAAGTATTCAAATGGCATCTTATGAAGCTTTGTACGGGAGGAAGTGCAGAACTCCTCTTTGTTGGGCTGAAACGGGAAGAAAAGTTGGTTTCGATGCCAACTTTGTTAAAAGGAACCACCGAGAAGGTGAAGCTTATTTGTGGGCGGTTAAAGGCAGCATCGGATCGGCAAAAGTCTTATGCAGATTTGAAGCGTATGGAGATAGAATTTGCTGTGGGTGATCGCGTGTTTCTGAAAGTTTCACCTTGGAAGAAGATGATGAGGTTTGGCCGGAAGGGCAAGTTGAGCCCAAGGTACATTGGACCATGTTGCGTGTAAAAGTGTCTATCGCAATGTAGTGCAAGTGTACACGACGCAAGTAGTAAAGTGATATGGAAGTATCGGATATCGTCTCCATAGGGACTGGGCTAATAGCTTCACCTTGGGTTACTGCACGAGAGGAAAAGAGATAGTTTAATTGTTTGTCACGAGAATATAAAGAATACTGAAAATAAAAGAAGAAGATAACCAGAGTAAAGAATGAGCCGGTATTGATCTGCTCCGTAGTGCAGGTGTTTGCAAGTCTAGGACTTCTCTGTTCTGTCGTAGCGCCTGTCGCTGCAGCACCTGCTGCGGCATCGTTCTGTTGTTGTCGCGGCAGCGAACACACAACTCCGTACTTCAAGCTTGGCAAGAATCCCTGCTATGCCTTGGCCTATCCCTAGGTCCAATTCTGTCGATGAACACGTCTTTGATGATACCTCCCGGCGTGAATCGAAGGATGAACACCAATGTTGTTGAATTCTTCCTTAGCCACTTAACCTCGTCCTATCCCTAGGTCCGAGATAGTTCAACCATAAGCTGGAGAACCCGTACTTATTCCTTTCGTACACTTAACTCTCCCGATATTAAGTAAATAGATAATCTCACAATGCTCTCCCGATACTCTTGCAAGATGTTGAAAACCAGAATAAGCAAACTTGAAGTCTATTTTATTGAACAGAAAAATTCCTAAAACAAATGCAATCCTTGCAACTACTTTACAAATCAACCCTTAGCCCTAGGGGAGGTTTAGAACATGTTGAGGAAGGGAAAACGGCTAGGGTTTTGGGAAGAAGGCTAGAGAATAAGATGATGTCCTTCCCTAGGTCGAATTACATACCTTTATATAGGCCTTGGGATCAAGTTTTCTAATATGGCAAGACTACAACTTTAAATTAAAGTACAGAGCATAAATCTTTAATTCGTCCTTCCTTCTTGCTTGGAGTTTCTTCCTTGAACTTTTGGCTTGGCCTTCATTCTGATCTAGGGCTTGGAAAAATATAGGGGTGATCCACGACAGATGGGCTTAATTTTCTCTTTCTGTCGAGGCCCACTTCACTTCTTCCCTTCACTATCGATGTCGTCCTTGGCTGCCACGGCAGCGGCCATGGCATCATCGTCCTCTTTGTTTGCACATCTAGTTCCAGCTCTGCTTCTTCACTGCCCAGCGTCTGCTTCTCTACTGCCCTCCATCTGCTACATCAGCTACCTGCAAAAGTAACCAATTTCAGTAGAAACTATGCATTTGATATATTTGTGAGGTATAACTGAAATCTAACCTAAATGCAATGAATTATGCTTGAATGCAGCAGAAATATGGGTTAAATAGTGGGTAAATTATAGAACTTTTACACACTCAACACACCCCCAAACCCAAGTTTTTGCTTTCCCTCAAGCAATTCAGACCTTAAAAAGAAAAACGGAATTTTATTTGGCTTAAAACAATGAACCTTCTCTTACCTACCATTCATTTCCTATTGTGAGCAACACCTTGTTGGATAATTCAGGATTTATTCTGAACCATGCTATAATTCTTGTGTAGTGTGTGCATGCTTTGTGAATAATTATATGCCTAGACTTACTTAGTTTACTAGAATAGCTGAAACTTTTAACTTGAAATTTTATGCCAACTCTCATCTTTTTGGAGGCAATTTTTAGGCTCCTTTAGTTTTTTGCTTAGACTCGATTTTTCTTTAGCTTTAAGTTTGACTAGAGCCGGTTTCGGGCACCTCTAGCTAACTTCCTAGAGCCGGTTTTGGGCACCTCTAGGTGTATTGAGTCTATCTTCCTTTAACTTCTTTTCCTAGAGCCAGTGTTAGGCACCACTAGGGGCTACTCAAGTATTAAGCTTTTCCCTATTCTAGTTTTACAAGTAAAGTTCTAGATAGTATAAAAGTCACAAATAATGGTTAAGTTTCAGAACTATAGTAAGGCTGTAAAATGCTCCTAAAACTATCCTAGAGGCACTGCCACGATAGTAGTTGTCACGGCAGGTAAGTTCAGTTCAAAGACTTAAGCCAAAATTTATGAAATTTTTTTAAGCAAAAATAAACTAAGTGAAAGACACCATTTTTAAAACTTAAAAAACTTCATTAATGGAGGGATGCCACCCCCAAACTCGAGGGTTGCATTTCCCTCAATGCAAATGACAAATAAGGAGAATAAAAAGTACATCACAAAATATAAAAACAGACAACAATATAAGGTAAGAAACTTAAATTTTCAGGCGCTGTCGTCACCGCTGCTGCTGCTGATCTCAACTTGCCGGCGGGCAGTGACTTTCTTTGCTAGTGTTGGCAGACGGATGGGAGAGGTAGAAGTATTCTTTGTTTTGGCCTCCCTTGGACGTTGAATACGGGTAGGGGAGATATGAGGTGGTTTCTCCACTACCTGAAATTCGGAGCTACTGCTGCTCTCGCTGCTACTGCCGCTGTCAGATTTGTGTTTATCGGCTACTATTTTCTGCCGTTTCATCGGGGTGAATTCCTTGAGCAGATTCCTTTTAACGGACGGTTCACCGTCGGATTCCTCCCAACATGAGGAAGAGGAGAAACCTGCTATATAAGCGTCGAGTTCAGCTGAAGGCATCTTTCTCTTGGTTTCCCTGGCAAATGTGTCGGCTGTGCGGCTGCCGCCTCCAGCTGTTGTGGCAGGGGTCAGTGTGGACGCAACATATGGCATTTTTGGTGTGGCAGCAGGTGTAGGGGTATGTGCAGGGGAGGGGGCAGCAAAATAATGGTTGGGAAATACAGGGAACAGTGCATCAGGGAAATTAAGAGAGGTGTGGATGAAATGTACAGTGGCGGTGGTGAAGTCTCAGATGAAACTCATCATGCCTAGCTGTCGTTCCTCCATTTTTTGTATGGCAGCGAGTATTTGTGTGGAGGTGTCTGCTGGAGGAGCTGTTGCGGTAGGCTGCCTGGGTTCTGTGGCAGCAGGCTCGGTGTCGGTGGGCTCTTTTGGCTCAACTGCCATGGTAGTAGGGTCAAAAGACGACAGGGGCATGGCAGCTTTAAGTTCCATCAGGCTGAGGATGTTCCTGTCTGTCCAGCCTTTCCCTTGAACTCGTAAATCTTCGACTGCCTCCGGTACATTGTGGCCGCGACAGAGGGAAATGATGAGGTAGGGGTAGAAGAGTGGTCCGGACGGCCGGTAAGCACAGTCAAGTATACCCTCTCGGACGTATCTGCCAACGTTAATTGGCCTCTCATTTAAAATGGAATGGATGAGGGCTAACCTCGGTTGGTCGACAGTCATGTTGTGCGAGGAGGGCATGATTCATTTCTTGATAAAAGCATTCCAAAGCTTCGCCTCTGGGGTGAGTTGGACTCTCTTTACCGTTCTTGGATGCTTCGGATCGGTGTTCCACTCGGTACCCTCATCCGTGAGTTCTACCATCACAACATCATAGTCGGCAGGCTCTAGACTCTCGAGAAATCGTTGGTGGCCATCTTCTCTTCTACCCACATAAAACTTGTATAGTGTGTTGATGTACTCGAGCTCGAAAGGTACCTCTTTCCCTCGAACTGTGACTGCTGTCGCGTTCCTGCTGCCGATGGCAACACAAAATTCTCGGACGAGAGTCACGTTCATCTCCTCCTGTTGTTCTGCGAATATCTGCCACTACAGGGCTCTGATTTTTCGTGCTATGAACGGCTGCAGCCCTAGGTTCCCTGTTTTGGACGTGTAAATGAACCCCCTCTCCTCCCACATATCACGGATCTGGAAGGAGCTTGGAGTGGATGCTGCCGGGGCAGATCCTAAGGCAGAGCTGCGGCGGGTGTTTCTAGAAGTCATGTTGCAAGGACTGTGGAAGAAAATGAAAGCAAGTAAAAATTGTAGAGGAAATACGTAGAAAGAGTAGAAGTGAGTGAAAAATGAATAGTAAAATGGGGTTTATATAGAGGGTGATTTTGCTGTCCGTTGGAGCTGTATCGGCAGGCGCAAATAACGGGGCCAGTTGTTACGCAGTTTTTGACGCGTCTGTCACGCGTTTCTGTGTCTGCTGCGCGTCTGTTACGCGTTTGCGTGTCTGTCGCGACAGCGTGTTGGTAGGCTGGATTTTCCGTGTCTATTGCGGTAGCTGTAACGGCAGGCTCCAAAGTTGGGCTTTTTGGGCTGATGGAAAAAAATGGTGGGCTGGATTCACTTCTCCTCTTTTCATTGTCTCCTTTATTTCCTAAAAATAAAAATAAACTTTAGTTCCTGAAAATAAAATAATTCTAATTACCTAATATATATAGATAATAATAATAATAATAATAATAATAATAATAATAATAATAATAATAATAATAATAATAAATAAATAATAGGTTAAATTAGGAATGCCAGGAGGGCCATCTCCTAAAGTAACCACTTCCTGCATTCTCGGGGCTTCAGTCCCCTGATAATACTTCAATCTTTGTCCATTGACTTTGAATTGGTGCCCGTCTTTTAAAGGTCTGATTGTGATGTCATCATGGGGAAAAACTTGCACCACTTGGAATGAGCCGGACCACCTAGACTTTAGCTTCTCTTGGAAGAGCTTCAACCTAGAGTTGAACAACAACACAAGCTGCCCTGGGTAGAACTGTCGTGGCAACAACTTCTTATCATGCCACTTCTTTGTTTTGTCTTTGTAAATCCTTGTGTTGTCATAGGCCATTGCTCGAATTTCTTCTATCTCGTTCAAGTCAAGCACCTTTTCTGTCCTGCTTTTTCCAAGCCCATATTTACTGCCTTGATGGCCCAGTATGCTCTGTGCTCAATCTCAACAGGTAGATGGCAAGTTTTCCCATAAATCAGCCGGTAGGGTGATATTCCCAGTGGAGTTTTGAACGTTGTTCTGTAGGCCCATAATGCATTATTGAGGTGTAGAGACAAGTCCTTCCGAGTTGGTTTAACCATCTTTTCAAGGATGTTCTTTACATCTCTGTTGGATATTTCAGCTTGTCCATTGGTCTGAGGGTGGTATGCTGTTGTAATCCGATGTTTGACACCATACTTTTTCAAGGCAGCAGCTATAACCCTATTGTCGAAATGTCTCCTTTCATCATTGATGATCGCTTTGGGGATGCCGAATCTGGAAAAAATGTTTTTATGCAAAAACCTCTATACCGTCTTGGCATCGTTTTTCTGGGTAGCGATTGCTTCAACCCATTTGGACACATAATCTACTGCCAGGAGGATGTATAAGTTCCCACATGAAGTTGGGAATGGTCCCATAAAATCTATCCCCCAAACATCGAAGATCTCGACTTCAAGAATGTTTTGCAGCGGCATCTCATGTCTCCTTGAGATGTTACCAGTTCGTTAAGACGTGTCACAATTTTTGTAGAATGTTTGAGCATCTTTGAATAGTGACGGCCAGTAAAATCCAGACTGCAAAACTTTGGCAGCAGTTTTGTTACCACCTAAGTGTCCTCCATATTGTGAAGCATGGCAGTGATGTAGTATAGCTTTCTGTTCATCCTGTGGTATACATCTCATACTAACCTGATATGCACAATATTTGAAAAGAAGAGGTTCGTCCCAATAATAATGCTTTACATCATTTTGGAACCTCTTCCTAGCTTGATAATTAAGGTCAGGAGGAGTTATTCCGCTAACTAAATAATTAACGAAATCAGCATACCAGGGGAGTTAAGAAAACTTACCTGCCGCCATGGCTGTCGCGGCAGTGCTTGTGGCAGTGAACAACTGCTCGTCAGGGAAGGTCTTCAGTATGTGTGTCTCATATGCCGGTAGACTCTTTCCCTTCTCTATCCTTGACAAGTGATCTGCGACTTGATTCTATGTCCCCTTTTTGTCCTTGATTTCCAAGTCGAACTCTTGCAGTAGTAGAATCCAACGTATCAGTCTAGGCTTTGCATCCTTTTTGGTGTACAGATACTTTAATGCAGAGTGGTCTGTGTGGACTATGACCTTCATTCCAAGTAAACAAGAACGAAACTTGTCAATAGAGAACACCACAGCTAACAGTTCCTTCTCTGTTGTGGTGTAGTTAACTTGGGCGTCCTTCAGTGTTTTGCTGGCATAGTATATGACATGAAAGAGCTTGTCTTTCCTCTACCCAAGTGCTGCCCCAACCGCATAGTCACTAGCATCACACATAATCTCAAATGGCAGTTTCCAATCTGGTGGCTGTACTATTGGGGCTGTTACCAGCTTTTCTTTCAGAACCTTGAATGCCTCAGTACATTCAGTGTTGAAGTCGAAAGGACGGTTCTGCTCTAGAAGATGGCATAAAGGTTTGGTGATCTTCGAAAAGGTTGCGATAAACATCCAATAAAAACCAGCATGCCCTAAGAAACTTCTGATTCCCTTGACTGTGGTGGGTGGCGGCATCTTTTTGATTACCTCGATCTTTGCCCTGTCGACTTCTATGACGCGGCAGCTCACTCTATGGCCTAGGACTATCCCTTCATCTACCATGAAGTGACATTTTTCCTAGTTTAATACTAGATTTGCTTTCTCACATCTTTCAAGCAATTTCTGTAGGTTGCCAAGGCAGCTTTCGAAATTGTCTCCAAAGACCGAGAAATCATCCATGAATATCTCTAGGAAATCCTCCACCATATCGGAGAATGTTGCCATCATGCACCTTTGGAAAGTTTCTGGTGCATTACAAAGTCCAAATGGCATCCTCCGAAAAGCATAAGTACCGTATGGGCATGTGAACGTCGTTTTCTCTTGATCTTCTGGTGCGATGGCTATTTGATTATAACCTGAGTAACCATCAAGAAAACAATAGTAAGGCTTTCCCGCTAATCTATCAAGCATTTGATCAATAAAAGGCAGGGGAAAGTGGTACTTCCGGGTAGCTTTGTTAAGCTTCCGGTAGTCCATACAAACCCCCCAACCGGTCACAGTCCTGGTTGGGATTAGCTCGTTTTCTTCATTGGCTACCACGGTTATTCCTCCTTTCTTGGGAACGCACTACACCGGGTTCACCCACTTGCTATCCGAGATGGCATAGATTATTCCAGCATCTAGCCATTTTATGATCTCCTTACGCACCACCTCTCGCATAGCATCGTTCAGACGTCTCTGTGCATCAATTGTCAGCTTATGATTGTCCTCTAAGAGGATTTTATGCATGCATAGTGCCGGACTGATGCCTTGGATATCAGCTATCGTCCATCCAATAGCCTTTTTGTGCTGCTGCAGCATCCCTATCAGCTGCTGTTCCTGCATCAACTTGGAAGAGATGATTACGAGCAATGTATCATTTAATCCAAGGAAAACATACTTGAGCTGCCCTGGCAGGGGCTTAAGATCTAGAACAAGTGGCTCTACAGTTGATGGCTTTTGGACTATATGTTCATTCGAGGTATAGTTTAATGGCTCGAATAACTTACCTGGACGATTGCTTATCCAGTTTACCTCCTCTTGATCTTCAGTATCAGATATATTAGATTCTGAGGAGCTGCTGTGGTCGTCGCTGCTGTGACAGGTATCTAAATGGCTGCTGGGGCAATGGCCAAATTTGATATCATGGCAGTCCGACCTGATGCAGGGTTGGTCAAGGATAACTTCAGTGATAGCCTTACATTCTTCCTCTACATCAGCGTGCTTAATTGCTTGGAGAACATTCAACTTGATTTCTTGATCATTCACTCTCATAGTGAGTTCTCCCTTTTCTACATCAATTAGTGATCTTCCTGTGGCTAAGTAGGATCACCCCAGGATGATTGGTGCATTCTCATCTGCTTCACAATCCAAGACAAGAAAGTCAGCATGAAAAATAAATTTGTCCACTCTTACTAGAATATCTTCAATTTTTCCTTCCGGTTGCACGTAAGAGCGGTCTGCCAGCTGCAGCATAACTGTTGTGGGTAGTGCTCGTCCAATACCTAATTTCTGAAAAACAGATTTGGGCATTAAATTTATACTAGCACCAAGATCCCAAAGGGCATTACCCACAAATTTGTCTCCGATTATGCACGATATTAAGAAGCTCCCAGGATCCTTCTTTTTCTGGGTGGATGCTTGTGCAGAATAGTCATGCATCCTTCTGTCATTTTGACCGTTTCAAATTCCACAAGCCTGGATTTCTTCGACATGGCCTTCTTGAGGAATTTGGCATAACCGGGCATTTCCCTAACAGCATCTAACAGTGGTATGTTGATGTGAACGTACTTAAAATATCGTAGATTTTCTTAAGCTGAGATTCCTGTTTAAATTTCTGTAACCGCTGAGGAAAATGAGGTGGGGGACGATAATCAGCAATACGTCCTTCCCGCTGCATTCGGATCTGAGGATGCTTAGATTCTTCGTCTTTCTCCTCTGTCCCTTCTGCTGTTATGACAGGTTCATCGGCAGCAGGCTGCTTGCCATCTGCCGGGGCAGCATTCTCGGCAGTTGACTCCAAGGCTGGTTTCTTAACTGTTTCAGCTTCTTTCTCTGGCCCTGGTAATTTCTTCCCACTCCTAGTAGTGATGGCTTTACATTGCTCATGTGTGGGTTGTCTAGCGTTTTCAGTATCGCTAGGAAATCCTCCATTCTAGCTCGGTTTAATATGCTGGGAAACCTGACCCATCTGTGTCTCGAATGATTTCAGAGTAGCTTCATGGTTGGTCATCCGCATCTCTATTTTATCCATGAATGTCTTAGTCTTCTTGACGAAGTGATTAATGTTCTCAATGTAAGTTCTTGTTTGAGACATAAACTTAGCCAAGGTCTGCTCCAGTATAATAGTCGTGGCAGGTGGTGGTTGTTGTTGCTGCTGCTGCAGTTGCTGCCTAGTCAGTATTCTAGGTCCGCCCTGATTCTAAGTGTTCTGTGCTTGAGGATTTAGGGTATTATTATGGTTACTCCAAGAAAACTTGGGATCCTTTCTCCAGTTGGGATTGTAGTTGTTGGAATTATTGTTCTATTTATTGTAGTTCCCAACATACATCCCTTCTTCTAACTGTATCGGACAATCTTCCGAACTGTGATTTCCATCGCAAGTCTCGCATACCTCTTCAGCAGAGTAGGCAGGCTGTGAATCTTCTTTCAAGAGCTTTTTCATTGCCTTAGTGAGATATGCCACCTGTGATTTTAAAGAATTGTCGGCTTCATAATCTTTTACAGCTAGAACTCGTTTACCCCCCTCTTTTTGATGTAGGAAACTGTTCCTCATTCTTCGCCAGATTTTTCAAAACTGCCATGGCATCTTCTGGATCTTTGTCCAACAGCAATCCATTTGCTGCTGAATCAATTCTCATACGAGTCTGTAAATTGGCAGCATTATAAAACTTAGTTACCTGGTTCCAAATGGGAAATCCATGCATCAGGCAGTTCCTCAGAAGAGTGGTAAATCTGTCCCAGGCCTCGTGCATTGGCTCGTCATCTTCCTGTTGAAAAGTAGCAATTTCGTTACGTAATCGCTCAGATAAGTGTGAAGGATTAAAACGAGACAAAAATTCACGATTTAAATTTGCTCAAGTTCGTATTGAACCTGGCGTTAGTTTATTCCACCAAGATTTTGCCCTGTCCCTCAATGAATGAGGAAATAACCGAAGCCTCAGTATCTCCGGATTAACTCCTGGTAGTCTAAACGAACCACAGATTTACTGGAACGTTTTCAGATGTTCCCTAGCATCCTCTGTAGCAGTACCACTAAATTGGCCAACGTTGTTGATCATGCTGAACATAACAGGTTTCAGCTCAAAGTTGTCAACGTCTACATCTGGCAGGGTTGTTTCTAGTTCTACATGATCATTGAGCATGTAGTCTCGACATGACCGGCGTGCGGCAGCGACAGGAGGATCGACAAGTTGACCGTTCCCTCGATCTCCGACAGGATTGTCATTATTCTGGGGATTTTCTTGGTCGTTCCTTCCTTCTTGACGTCTTTCGATCACCATTGCTTCTAGTAGTTCCTCCAGGTATTCGTTCCTTTCAACGAGGTAACAGACTCTTTTCCTGAGATTGTATGTTCGTTCGATTTCAGGATCTAACTGGTGCACCGGTTCTTTTCCTCGTTAAGATCTGCGCATACGCAAACAAAAGACCTTGTGAAAGGTATAGGTTGAACAATCCAAGTAAAAACATAAAAGTAAAGGAAGTGCAGTAAAAGATAGGGTAAAGATATGGTGCCAGTCCCCGGCAACGGCACCAAAAACTTGTTGCGTGTAAAAGTGTCTATCGCAATGTAGTGCAAGTGTACACGACACAAGTAGTAAAGTGATACATAAGTATCGGATATTGTCTCCACAGGGACTGGGCTAATAGCTTAACCTTGGGTTACTGCACGAGAGGAAAAGAGATAGTTTAATTGTTTGTCACGAGAATATAAAGAATACTAAAAATAAAAGAAGAAGATAATCAGAGTAAAGAATGGGCCAGTATTGATCTGCTCCGTAGTGCAGGTGTTTACAAGTCTAGGAATTCTCTGTTCTGTCGTAGCGCCTGTCGTGGCAGCACCTGCTGCGGCAACGGTCTGTTGTTGTCGCGACAGCTAACACACAACTCTGTACTTAAAGCTTGGCAAGAATCCCTACTATGCCTTGGTGTATCCCTAGGTCCAATTCTGTCGATGAACACATCTTTGATGATACCTCCCAGCGTGAATCGAAGATTGAACACCGATGTTGTTGAATTCTTCCTTAGCCACTTAACCTCGTCCTATCCCTAGGTCCGAGATAGTTCAACCATAAGTTGTAGAACCCATACTTATTCCTTTCGTATACTTAACTCTCCCAATATTAAGTAAATAGATAATCTCACAATGCTCTCCCGATACTCTTGCAAGAAGTTGAAAACCAGAATAAGCAAACTTGAAGTATATTTTATTGAACAGAAAAAATCCTAAAATAAATGCAATCCTTGCAACTACTTTACAAATCAACCCTTAGCCCAAGCGGAGGTTTAGAACATGTTGAGGAAGGGAAAACGGCTAGGGTTTTGGGAAGAAGGCTAGAGAATAAGATGATGTCCTTTCCTAGGTCGAATTACATGCCTTTATATAGGTCCTGGGTTCAAGTTTTCTAATATGGCAAGAATACAACATTAAATTAAAGTACAACTATATTAAAGACTAAATCTTCAGAGCATAAATCTTTAATTCGTCCTTGCTTTTTGCTTGGAGTTTCTTCCTTGAACTTTGGGCTTGGCCTTCATTCTGATATAGGGCTTGGAAAAATATAGGGGTGATCCACGACAGATGGGCTTAATTTTCTCTTTCTGTCGAGGCCCACTTCACTTCTTCCCTTCACTATCGATGCCGTCCTTGGCTGCCACGGCAGCGGCCATGGCAGCATCGTCCTCTTTGTTTGCACATCCAATTCTAGCTCTACTTCTTCACTGCCCAGCGTCTGCTTCTCTACTACCATCCATCTGCTACAACAGCTACCTGCAAATGTAACCAATTTCAGCAGAAACTATGCCATTTGATATATTTGTGATGTATAACTGAAATCTACCCTAAATGCAATGAATTATGCTTGAATGCAGCAGAAATATGGGTTAAATAGGGGGTAAATTATAGAACTTTTACACACTCAGCAGACCATACGAGGTGATAGAACGTGTGGGCCCTGTTGCTTATAAGCTGAGATTACCTCAAGAGTTAGAAAAGATACATAATGTGTTTCATGTATCTATGCTTCGGAGGTATACATCGGATCCTTCGCATGTTATTCCTGTGGAGGAAGTTGAGTTGAATCCAGATTTGTCATATGATGAGGAACCTATTGAGATTCGGATAGTAAGGTTCTCTGTAACACCCCAATTTTGGGCTTGGAAGTTTAGGGTCTGAACCGGACCGGTCTGATTTTCGGTTCGAATATAAAAGGAGGTTTTAGGGAAAGCCTAGTTCGGGATGCTTTAAAAATATGGAAAAATATCTAAAAATCATCTTTTAATATATATAAGAGAATGGGGAAATCAATTTTACAAAATAAGATTTGGAAATGCTACATTTCGGTGTAGTGACTAAAATGTGATTTTTGAAAAGTTTAGAGGTGACTGTTTTGTAAGGATTGAAACTTTGAATCTTTAAGGAGCTAATATACCCAAAAATGATTTCTCCAGATTTTTACTTAATTTGAGTGAATTAATTAATGTTTTAATTAATTAAATGAAAAGGGAAACTACTTTTTGGAATTTCATAACTACCTTTTCCTAAATTTTTCTCATTCTTTTTTCTCTCAAAATTCCATCATCCAAACACTATTTCTCCAGCAACGTTTGCATTGATCTTCACTTCAATTGATGATATTTCTATCATCAATTAGTTCCTAAACAATCTTGCATCAAATCATTTTGATTTCCTCATTGAATTTTTCAAGGAAATTGGCTCAAATCAAGGAGAAATCACCATTTAGAGGTAAGATTGTTCTTCTCCTCTAAATACTCAGTTCTTTACTGAAATTCCCAAGTTGAGAATCCTTAATTTAAGTTTTATAAATGTTTTTAATGTTAGAAACTTGTTTTTGGCTTAAAACTCAAGATTTGGAGGAAATCTTGAAGAATTTCGTTGAGATTGATTGGGCTCTGTTTTGAGATGATTATTTAATGTATTTTGGATTTCTAATGATGTTGAAATGATGTTTTATCAAAGCAATCCCGAATAGGTTGGATTTCCTAAGTTTTTGCTTATGAAAATGGTGGTTTTTTAGGTGTTTATAGTGTTCTGTTATAGCTGGAGGTATAAGGATGAGTTAAGGTGTATTTTGGATGTTGATTGATGTTTAGAAATGGTTAGAAGTGATGGATCTTGGCTGGGTTAAGTTGTGAAAGAGTTTGGAGGTGTTTTCGGTTGTGTTTGGTAGCCGAAATATTGGTTTTGGGTAGATCAGCGAGTTTAGGTGTGTTTGCTGAAGATTTCAATGCATGATGATGCATTTATCCTCTGCTTTGATGTGTTTAAAACAGGGGAGGCATCTTCGGACACTATTGGAGTTGATCCGGAGGCTTGATTGGCGTTTCGGCAAGCGTGCGAAACGTAATCGGTGAGTGGAGTTGGGTTTTCAGCTTTGAAACGATTATTTGGAGGTTTTGGGAGCTTAGTTTAAGTCTAAACAACTTAGCTAAGCTCAAGAGTAAGTTTTCGGAAAAACTCCCTCGGATGTGCTATGAAGTAGCTTGATGCATTGGTTATAAATTGCATGTTTAAATTCTGTTTTGAAAGCATGTTTTAGCATGGTTAATGCTGGTTTTGAAAGCCATGTGTTGAAGGATGCTCAAGGTAAGATATCCTTGTTTTGGCATGTTGTTAATTTGGTAATGATGCATGGTGATGCATGGTGTTTAATGGCTTTGTTTAATGCTTTAAAACATTGAATTGATGATGGTATTTGATGTATATTGGCAAGTGATGAATTGGTTTTAAAGTACTTGAATCGGATATAGTTAGCCGGCTATAAGATTGGGTGCACCGTGAATAAAATCGCCTTGGATGTTGAGGGGTTCTGATTGTACCGTAAACTCCATCCAAGTACCCTAACGAGTGAGGTAAGATCACAACGGTGGTTAAAAGTCCTTGTGTGGATCTTGTGTTATGTGTCCCTTGCACTCGTTAGTGGAATTATACAACTACCGATGAGTGATGTAGAGGGGTTGTGATTGTACCGTTAAACTCCATCACAGGTGTTGAGGGGTTGTGATTGTACCGGTAAACTCCACCTTATGTTGTTCGGTAGTGTGTATGAAGCGTATGGGACAACGCTTGTAATCCGCGTATCCGATTGTGTTTTGTGTTATAAATGGTTATGAATTATCACTTGAAAGCCAATATGATGAGTTGAATGTAATGAAGCATGAGATGCTTGTAAAGTATGCAAGGTTGCATGAAAAGAGAAGAGCTTGTGTTTAAAAGCTTTGTTGAAAGTGTTTTCTGAAATGCATTATTGTGTTGTTTTCTTTAGAGCATGCCTCACTAAGCAATTGTGCTTACGCTCTCTCTCTTGTACCAATAATGTAGATAATTGAAGTGATTAAGGGCAACAAGGAGGCTAGAGTGTCCAAGGGAAACCAAGCTCATGTATGGTGATGTTTTCATACACTATTAGTTCTGGTAATTTGGCAATGGAACCTAAGTTTGTGTTTTGGGAGATGTGTTGAACTCCCTGGGTTGTGGCATGTTGTTTTTGATGGTTTGAACTTGTAAATGGCCTTTTAATGCTTGTTTTGGAGTTTGGTTGAGTGCTTGGTTTTGGAAACTAGGATGCATGCCTATAGACACGTGAAGTTTCATGTTTGATGCCATGAATGTGTTTAGGAGTTGCAAACCTGCTCTATAAATGTGTGATGATTTGTTGGCATGACTAGGAAGTCATTAGGATGTGTTTGAGTGGATTATTTTATGAAAAACCAGCAAAATCTGCAGCTTCTGGGCAAACTGTATCGGAACAGGCACTGGCGTTCCGAAACGGGGGCCTATAATGGCTTTCGTGTTTCGTAACGGCCGGAGGCTGTTCTGAAACGATTTGGCCACTGGAAGGCCCTGTTTCGGAACCAGTCTAGGAGCAAACCCGCGTTTCGGAACGGTCAAAGCTGTTTCGAAACAGGTGATCGTTGGGCACTGATTTGAATGGTTTTTAAGTATGCAAGCTTTACGTTTTAGTCCCGAAAGATGTATTTGCAATTGTATGAGTTCGAGATGTCCAATTAAGGTGAAATTTGACAGGGAAGCATGTAATAAGACTAATTTAATATTGGTAACTTTAAAATTAGTTATGATCTTCTAATTTACAGAATTTATGTTTTGGTCCCTAATATTTGTATATTGTGCAATTGAGTCCCTCTCTGAAAGCCGATCGCTGTGCTTTACACATATATGCTTCTCGAGTTTTCACTTAGGGTTAATGTGCATCTAGACAAGATTAAAAAGAAAAAAAGGGTCGTTAATCAAGGTTGACATTCGAGTTGACTTTGGTTTTCCCCGTGTAATCTTTGTAGTTCGGGTCAACCGTCTAGGCCGGGCTAAGGGGGTTACATTTGGTGGTATCAGAGCTTAGTTCTCGTGTATTTGGGAATTGTTATGTGGGTGATGTATGTGTTTTTGCATGATGGATCTTTTGAGTGAAGGAATGTTTTATGAATTGTGATGTATGGTTGCAATTGTGATGCTATGTTGTGTTGAAGCATGTTAGGGGAACCCATTGCCATATCAAAACTAATGAAAGGATTTGTTTTTGGAAAATGAGCTTGAGTACTTGGATTACTTACCTTGTTGACCCTAATTATGTTTATTACATTTGTGTCAGTGCATTGTTTTTATAAATGGGGCCTCGTAGAGAGATGAGGGTGAATACGAGAGCTATGGCTCAGAATGAAAATAAGGAAAATGTTGTGGATTTACCTCCTCCCCCTGGTGGTGGACCACCCGGCGGTGATGGTGCTGGAGGTGATAATGCTGGTATTGGTGCTGGTGCTGAGGTCGCTGGACCTGAAGGTGTGCAGGGGCAAGCTGCTCCTGACATGACTGTGTTGATTCAGGATATTGCGGGAGCCTTTCAGGCAGCAGTAGTTGGAGCTCACGGAGCTGCGCATCAGGGTGATGCTAACGCGAGATTACCTTTGGAACGTCTTCGCAGTCTGGGAGGGACTGAGTTCAGAGGTTTATCTCCTGAAAGATCTGAATCTTGGTTGGAAAGCACCAAGAGGATTTTGGGGCAAATGAATTGCAGTAATGCGCAGAAGTTGGGTTGTGTGGTGTCGTTGTTGCATGATGATGCGTATACGTGGTGAACGACCACTGTTTCTGGAATGGAGGACAATGATGTGACTTGGACGTTCTTCTTGAACGCGTTCAAGCGAAAGTATCTAGGTGTGCGATACCTAGATGAGAAGAAAAGAGAATTCATGTCTCTTGTGCAAGGAAGAATGACGGTGGTTGAGTATGAGATCCAGTTTGTTCGCCTTAGCCAGTACGCACCTGAGCTAATCCCTGATGAGCGGGAGAGGTGTGAACGTTTCCGTTATGGTTTGGTGACAGACGTGAAGACTTTCATGCTTGCTGCTGAGTATACGGATTTTGATGTGTTGGTGAGTAGAGCGAAGGACATTGAGCAGAACTTGGGTTTGTCTTCTAGAGGCGTTAGTTCTAGCTCGGGTAAAAGAGCTGCTGATTATAGTTCCGGTGGTGGACGAAACAAGAGAGGACGTGATAAGAGGTATCAGTCTTCTACTAGGCGTGGTGGTGGAGGACATGGTGCGCCTGTTCAGGGAGATAGGATGAGAGCTGATCAGAACACGTGCTGGACGTGTGGATCTCGTGGCCATATGTGGCGAGATTGTCCTCGAGCAGCGAGTGAGGTTCAGGCTCATATAGCAGTGACCGGTAATTCATGATGGAATTGTGGTTCGGCAGATCACATGAGGAGAGAGTGTCCTTTGTTGGCCGGTGGTGGTCAGGGACGTGCTTCTGGGGTAGTTGCACCACAGAGAGGTCGTGGTCGCGGCCGTGGTAACTTCCAGCGCAGAGATGATGGTGGGAGGAATGTGGCGCATGTGGTGGCTGTTCAACCTGAGGGTGGTGGCCAGGCTCGAGTGTATGCTTAGCGTGAGGGAAGGAATGATACGGATGTGATCGCAGGTACCTTTACTTTGCAATCCTTATCATTACTTTCCTTGATTGATTCTGGATCTACACACTCATACATATTGCGTGAACATGCTCAATTTCTTGGTTTACCTGTTGAGTCTTTGGATGTTGGTATGCGTGTAACTAGTTCCTTTGGTGAGACCGTTGTGACACGGAAGTTGTATAGAAGATGTCCCTTGGAAGTGCAAAACCATGTTTTTCTTGTTGATCTCATGGATTTGCCATTCTATGGTTTCGATGTAATCCTTGGTATGGATTGGCTTGTTGAACATCGAGCTGTAGTGGATTTTGAGAACAAGCGAGTTTCGTTGAAACTGGCGGATGATTACGAGGTAGTGGTGGTTGGTGAGAATGTGAAGTTTCTTGCCAATGTGGTGTCTTCGTTGGAAGCAAGCCGAATGATGAGGCAAGGTTGTGAGGCTTATCTAGCCTTTGTTATGAATCCTAGCTCTAAGGAGTTGCGAGTTCAAGATATCTGGACTGTGCGAGAGTTTCCTGAAGTGTTTCTGTAGGTGTTACCTGGATTACCTCCTAGTCGAGAGGTGGAGTTTGGAATTGAGTTGTATGAGAACACAACTCCAGTGTCCATTACTCCTTACCGAATGGCACCTAAGGAGTTGAAAGAGCTGAAGACGCAACTTCAGGAGTTGATTGATCATGGTTTCATTCGTCCGAGTGTGTCACCTTGGGGTAAACCGGTCTTGTTTGTGAAGAAGAAGGATGGCACTATGAGAATGTGCATCGATTATCGTCAGCTGAACAAGTTGACTATCAAGAATCGGTATCCTTTGACGAGGATTGATGATCTTTTTGATCAGTTTCAGGGATAGGCTGTGTTCTCTAAGATTGACTTAAGGTCGGGTTACTACCAGCTTAAGGTGAAGGATGTGGATGTGCCAAAAACAGCTTTTAGGACGAGGTATGGGAATTATGAGTTCCTTGTGATGCCGTTTGGCTTGACGAATGCTCCTGCAACTTTTATGGACATGATGAATAGAGTGTTTCATGAATATTCGGACAAGTTTGTCGTGGTGTTCATTGATGATATCCTTGTGTACTCTCGTACTGGGGAGGAGCATGAGGGGCATTTGCGGATTGTGTTGCAGGCGCTGTTGGAGAATCAGCTTTATGCTAAGCTGAGCAAGTGCGAATTCTGGCTTATGGAAGTTGTTTTCCTTGGTCATGTGGTTTTTGTTGAGGGGATTCGTGTTGATCCTTAGAAGATTGAGGCGGTGATGAATTGGAAGCCTCCTAAGTCGGTTCATGAAGTCCGTAGTTTCCTTGGGTTGGTAGGATACTATCGGAGGTTTGTGGATGGATTTTCAAAGATTGCTGCACCTTTAATGAAGTTGTTGCAAAAGGATGTCAAGTTTGAGTGGACAGAGGCAAGACAACAAGCTTTTGAGAAGCTTAAGGCAGCTTTGACGCAAGCTCCTATCTTGGTTCAAACTGAATCAGGGAAAGAGTTTGTGGTGTACAACGACGCATCCTATGTTGGTTTGGGGTGTGTGTTGATGCAAGAGGGTAAGGTGGTGGCTTATGCATCGCGTCAGTTGAAGGTGCATGAGCACAATTATCCTACGCATGATATTGAGTTAGCTGCGATGGTTTTTGCTTTGAAGATTTGGAGACATTACCTGTATGGTGAGAAGTGTATTGTGTACACTGATCACAAAAGTTTGAAGTTTCTGATGTCTCAGAAGGAGTTGAATCTTAGGCAACGACGTTGGGTGGAGTTGCTTAAAGATTACGATCTGACGATCGAGTACCATCCGGGAAAAGCTAATGTTGTAGCGGATGCCTTGAGTAGGAAGGTGGCAGTGGAGTTAAGGGCTATGTTTGCCAGCTTGAGTATTTCGCGAGATGGGGGTCTTGTGGCTGAATTGCAAGTGAAACCATCTTTGGTTCAGTCGATAAAGGATAAGCAGTTGTTGGATGATTCTTTGGTGCCACATGTTCAGGATATTGCTGAGGATAGACCATCGAACTTTTGCTTTAATGATGATGGAGTTCTATGTTTTGGGAGTCGGAAGGTGTTGTGCCGAATGATGCAGAGTTGAGGGGTACTATTCTGATTGAAGCTCATAGCAGTCCTTTTGCTATGCACCCTGGTAGTACAAAGATGTATCATGATCTTAAGGATGAGTACTATTGGGTGGGTTTGAAGAAGGATGTTGCGGAGTATGTGAGTAAGTGCATGGTTTGTCAGCGGGTTAAGGCTGAGCATCAGTTTCCTTCTGGGTTGTTGCAACCGTTGAGGATTCCTGAGTGGTAGTGGGAAAGGATTACCATGGACTTTGTGTCTGGTTTTCCTTTGTCGCCATCGAAGAACTCGGTGTGGGTGATTGTGGATCGCCTTATGAAGTGTGCGCATTTCTTACCTGTGCATACTACGTAAACCTTGGACAAGCTTGCAGAGTTGTACATTGCTGAGATTGTGGAACTGTATGGTGTGCGAAAGTCTATAGTTCCGGATAGAGATCCGAGGTTTACATCGCGTTTTTAGGAGTGTTTGCATCAAGCTTTGGGTACGCGGCTGAATTTCAGTACTTCTTATCATCCACAGTCGGATGGACAGTCTGAGCGTGTTATCCAAGTGCTGGAAGATATGTTGAGGTGTTGTGTGATTGAGTTTCAGGGTTCTTGAAAGAAGCATTTGCCTTTGGTGGAGTTTTCTCATAACAATAGCTATCATGCAAGTATTCAAATGGCACCTTATGAAGCCTTGTACGAGAGGAAGTGCAGAACTCCTCTTTGCGGGGATGAAACAGGTCAGAAGTTGGTTTCAATGCCGGCTTTGTTGAAAGGAACCACCGAGAAGGTGAAGCTCATCTATGAGCATTTAAAGGCAGCTTCTGATCGACAGAAGTCTTACGCGGATTTGAAGCGTAAGGAGATTGAGTTTGCGGTAGGTGACCGTGTGTTCTTGAAGGTTTCGCCTTGGAAGAAGGTGGTGAGGTTTGGCCGGAAGGGTAAGTTGAGCCCTAGGTATATTGGACCATACGAGGTGATTGAACGTGTGGGTCCTGTTGCGTACAAGCTGAGGTTACCGCGAGAGTTGGAAAAGAGACATGATGTGTTTCATGTCTCTATGCTTCAGAGGTATAGATCGGATCCTTCGCATGTTATGCCTGTGGAGAAAGTGGAGTTGAATCCATATTTGACCTATGATGAGGAGCCGGTTGAAATTCTGGATTCGGACAGTAAAGTTCTTCGAGGCAAGACCATTGAATTGATTAAGGTGTTCTGGAAGCATCGTGGTGTTGAGGAAGCCAAGTGGGAAAGAAAGGATGATATTAGGAAACAATTTTCGTACCTTTTTCCTCCAGGTAAATTTCGAGGACGAAATTTCTTAAGGGGGAGAGAGTTGTAACACCCCAATTTTGGGCTTGGAAGTTTAGGGTCTGAACCAGACCGGTATGATTTTCGGTTCGAATATAAAAGGAGGTTTTAAGGAAAACCTTGTTCGGGATGCTTTAAAAATATGGAAAAATATCTAAAAATCCTCTTTTAATATATATAAGAGAGTGGTGAAATCAATTTTACAAAATAAGGTTTGGAAATGCTACATTTCGGTGTAGTGACTAAAATGCGATTTTTGAAAAGTTTAGTGGTGACTGTTTTGTAAGGATTGAAACTTTGAATCTTTAAGGAGCTAATATACCCAAAAAATGATTTCTCCAGATTTTCCTTAATTTGAGTGAATTAATTAATGTTTTAATTAATTAAATGAAAAGGGAAACTACGTTTTGGAATTTCATAACTATTTTTTCCTAAATTTTTCTCATTCTTTTTTCTCTCAAAATTCCATCATCCAAACACTATTTCTCCAGCAACTTTTGCATTGATCTTCACTTCAATTGATGAGATTTCTATCATCAATTAGTTCCTAAACAATCTTGCATCAAATCCTTTTGATTTCCTCATTAAATTTTCAAGGAAATTGGGTCAAAATCAAGGAGAAATCACCATTTAGAGGTAAGATTGTTCTTCTCCTCTAAATACTCAGTTCTTTACTGAAATTCCAAAGTTGTCAATCTTTAATTTAAGTTTTATAAATGGTTTTAATGTTAGAAACTTGTTTTTGGCTTAAAACTCAAGATTTGGAGGAAATCTTGAAGAATTTCGTTGAGATTGATTGGGCTCTGTTTTGAGATGATTCTTTAATGTATTTTGGATGTCTAATGATGTTGAAATGATGTTTTATCAAAGCAATCCCGAATAGGTTGAATTTCCTAAGTTTTTGCTTATGAAAATGGTGGTTTTTGAGGTGTTTATGGTGTTCTGTTATAGCTGGAGGTATAAGGACGAGTTAAGGTATATTTTGGATGTTGATCGATGTTTAGAAATGGTTAGAAGTGATGGATCTTGGCTGATTAAGCTGTGAAAGAGTTTGGAGGTGTTTTCGGTTGTGTTTGGTAGCCGAAATGTTGGTTTTGGGTAGATCAGCGAGTTTGGGTGTGTTGGCTGAAGATTTCAATGCATGATGATGCATTAATCCTCTGCTTTGATGTGTTTAAAACAGGGGAGGCATCTTCGGACACTATTGGAGTTGATCCGGAGGCTTGATTGGTGTTTCGGCAAACGTGCGAAATGTAATCGGTGAGTGGAGTTGGGTTTTCAGCTTTGTAACGATTATTTGGAGGTTTTGGGAGCTTAGTTTAAGTCTAAACAACTTAGCTAAGCTCAAGAGTAAGTTTTCGGAAAAACTCCCTCGGATGTGCTATGAAGTAGCTTGATGCATTGGTTATAAATTGCATGTTTAAGTTCTGTTTTGAAAGCATGTTTTAGCATGGTTAATGCTGGTTTTGAAAGCCATGTGTTGAAGGATGCTCAAGGTAAGAGATCCTTGTTTTGGCATGTTGTTAAATTGGTAATGATGCATGGTGATGCATGATGTTTAATGGTTTTGTTTATTGCATTAAAACATTGAATTGATGATGGTATTTAATGTATATTGGCAAGTGATGAATTGGTTTTAAAGTACTTGAATCTGATATTGTTAGCCGGCTATAGGATTGGGTGCACCGTGAATAAAGTCACCTTGGATGTTGAGGGGTTGTGATTGTACCGTAAACTCCATCCAAGTACCCTAACGAGTGAGGTAAGATCACAACGGTGGTTTAAAGTCAGTGTGTGGATCTTAAGTTATGTGTCCCATGCACTCGTTAGTGGAATTATACAAATACCGATGAGTGATGTGGAGGGGTTGTGATTGTACCGTTAAACTCCATCACAGGTGTTGAGGGGTTGTGATTGTACCGGTAAACTCCACCTTATGTTGTTCGGTAGTGTGTATGAAGCGTATGGGATAACGCTTGTAATCCGCGTATCCGATTGTGTTTTGTGTTATAAATGGTTATGAATTATCACTTGAAAGCCAATATGATGAGTTGAATGTAATGAAGCATGAGATGCTTGTAAAGTATGGAAGGTTGCATGAAAAGAGATGGGCTTGTGTTTAAAAGCTTTGTTGAAAGTGTTTTCTGAAATGCATTATTGTGTTGTTTTCTTTAGAGCATGCCTCACTAAGCAATTGTGCTTACGCTCTCTCTCTCTTGTACCAATAATGCAGATAATTGAAGTGATTAAGGGCAACAAGGAGGCTAGAGTGTCCAAGGGAAACCAAGCTCATGTATGGTGATGTTTTCATACACTAATAGTTTTGGTAATTTGGCAATGGGAACCTAAGTTTGTGTTTTGGGAGATGTGTTGAACTCCCTGGGTTGTGGCATGTTGTTTTTGATGGTTTGAACTTGTAAATGGCCTTTTAATGCTTGTTTTGGAGTTTGGTTGAGTGCTTGGTTTTGGAAACTAGGATGCATGCCTAAAGACATGTGAATTTTCATGTTTGATGCCATGAATGTGTTTAGGAGTTGCAAAACTGCTCTATAAATGTGTGATGATTTGTTGGCATGACTAGGAAGTTATTAGGATGTGTTTGAGTGGATTAATGTATGAAAAACCAGCAAAATCTGTAGCTTCTGGGCAAACCGTATCGGAACAGGCACTGGCGTTCCGAAACGATTTGGCCACTGGAAGGCCCTGTTTCGGAACCAGTCTCGGAACGAACCCGCGTTTCGGAACGGTCAAAGCTCTTTCGAAACAGGTGACCGTTGGGCACTGATTTGAATGGTGTTTAAGTATGCAAGCTTTACGTTTTAGTCCCGAAAGTTGTATTTGCAATTGTATGAGTTCGAGATGTCCAATTAATGTGAAATTTGATAGTAAAGCATGTAATAAGACTAATTTAATATTGGTAACTTTAAAATCAGCTATGACCTTCTAATTTACAGAATTTACGTTTTGGTCCCTAATATTTGTATATTGTGAAATTGAGTCCCTCTCTGAAACCCGATCGCTGTGCTTTACACATATATGCTTCTCGAGTGTTCACTTAGGGTTAATGTGCATCTAGACAAGATAAACAAGAAAAAAAGGGTCGTTAATCAAGGTTGAATTTCGAGTTAAATTTGGTTTTCCACGTGTAATCTTTGTAGTTCGTGTCAACCGTCTAGGCCGGGCTAAGGGGGTTACATCAAATTCATTTGGGAAATAAAGGGTTGTTAGCTGCAGAACAGCATTTATGAAGGGAAATAAAGTCCTCAACGGCTCCAATTCATCCCCAACGGCTAGTAACGACTACAAACTCATTTGGGAGTATAAAAGGGACCTCCAAGCATCAAGAGAAGACTAATGCTCATATTGTCAAACATCAAATGATCAAGAAATTGTCTGAGTGCTTAAATTGTCATTCATTGTATAGACAAACACTAGTGAGCCAAAATTGTCAAATTTGCTCAAGTGTTTTAGGTTTTGGGTGAGTGCTTCATTGTGCAAACAAACACCTATTAGAGGGTTTAAGTTTGCTTTCTTAATCTCTTTGTAAAGAGGGTTTTGATCAAGGCTTTGGGTAGAAGCTTGATCGGTTGTAAGGGTTTCCTCCTAATCCTAGAAAAGGGGACGAATCAATTAGTGGATTGATTGTGAAATCCTTAGTGGGAAGCTAAGGTAGTGGATGTAGGTGCTTGTTAGAAGGCCGAACCACTATAAATCATTGTGTCTTTTTACATTCTAGCTTCCACAACCCTTCCACCCAAGAATCCACCTCTCCACCACTTGGTGAGCATAATCGGTTGAACGAATCGAGCCCCAAAAAACCCAACAGTAAGACTATTGAGCTGGTCAAAGTGTTGTGGACACATCGTGGTGCTGAGAAGGCCATATGGGAAAGGAAGGAAGACATGAAGAAGCAATTTCCTTACCTTTTTCCTCCAGGTAAATTTTGAGGACGAAATTTCTTAAGAGGGGGAGAGTTGTAACGCCCCGATTTTGCGCATAGATGTTTTAGAGTTCGAATCGGACCGGTCGAGAAACGGTTCGAATCTTTAAAGGAGATTTAGGGAACACCTTGTTCGGGATGCTTTAAAAATATGGAAAAATACCTAAAAATCCTCATTTATTATATGAATGATTATGGTGAAAACAATTTTCAAAATAAGGTTTGGAAATACAACATTTCAGTGTAGTGACCAAATCGCAGTTTTTGCAAAAGTTAAATAGGACTGTCTTGTAAATGATTGAAATTTTGAATCTTTAAGGAACTAATTTTACCAAAATATTTTTAATCAGATTTCTCCTTATTTTGGGTGATTTTAATAATGTTTTAATTAAAGGAAATAAAAATTGATTAAAGGAAAACTATCTTTGACTTTTCATAACTAACTTACGTCAATTTTCTCTCATTTCATTTTTTCTCAATTTCTTTTCAGCCAAACACATTTCCTCCATCAATTAGCCTCTTATTTTCATTCCTTTTGATGAGATTTTCAGTCTTCTTTTGATTCCTAATCTTTTCCTCACCAAATCCTCTTGTTTTCACATTGGATTTTCAAGAAAACTTGCCCAAATCAAGGAGAAATCAGCCATTAGAGGTAAGCTTCGTCCTTCTCCTCTAATGATCAGTTCTTTACTGAAATTCCCAAGTTATCAATCCTTTGTTAATGATTTTTGAGTTGCTTTAATGTTAGAAACAAGAAATTGTATTAAAACTCAAGGTTCTTTGAGAGATCTTGATGATTCTCGTGGTTGTTGATTAGGCTCTGTTTTGTTTTTGTTTTCTAAATTATTTCGGATGGTAATTGATGTTATAAATGAGGTTTTATCAAACAAATCTCTGATAGGCTTAGATTCTTATGTTTTGTATGCTAGAATGGTGATTTTTGGGGTGGTTTTGGTTTTCTGTTATAGCTAGAGGTATAAGGACGAGTTAGTGGTGGTTTTTGATGTTGATTGATGTTTAGAAATGATTAGAAGTGATAGATCTTGGCCAAGCTTTATTTTGGGAGAGTTTGGAGATGATTTCGGTTGTTTTCGGTAGCCAAAATGAGGGTCTTGAGTAGAGCAGCGAGTTTAGGTGTGTGGCTGACGATTTCAATACATGATGATGCATTAATCCTCTACTCTTATTTTTTATAAACGTGGGAGACATCTTCGGACGCCTTTGGTGTTGATCCGGGAGCTTAGATAGCGTTTCGACGAGCAAGTGAAACGTAATTCGTGAGTGCGAATGGTTTTAGAATTCCTTGAGGGACAAAGAATCAAGGTTTGGGGATTTAGGAAAGGTTTGAAACACCTTCCTAAGTTCGGAAGTAAGTATTGGCTAGATTGCTCTCATATATGTGGTGGTTGGCCCTAAAATGCTTTTACATGCTCATGTTTTGAGATAGTTAAATTCGTACTTATTTTATGCATGTGTTGTAGCATGAGATGATGCTTGAAAAGATTTCATGAAATAACATGTTGCATTGGTGAGTTTTGAGCTTTTGATTTAAAGCATGGCAAATGTTATAATTTTGAATGAGATGAGAAAAATTTGTGAAATGTTGCATTAAAAACAATAGGTGAGATGATGATTTGACATAATATATTGGCATTGAAGATGAGATACTTACCGGATATAATTGATCGATCAATAGGATGAAAGTGCACTATAAACTAAAAATTCGTACGTGCTCTTTGGATTCAATCCAAAGGGAGAGACCTATGATGGGCATTCCATCGGGTAGGACTTGGTGAAATACCCAAGCTTTGGGGCGATGAGAGATTCCGCCATGTGAGTACGGTGATGTGAGATTCTACCGGATGGTATGATATAGTATACTTTTAAGCATGTTTGAGTGGGTTAAGAGGTGAAAAACTAGCATTTTCTACTGTCACAGGGCAGGGTGTATCGAAACATCCTTAACTGTTTCGAAACGGGGGCCTGTAATGGCCATAGCGTTTCGGAACGGTTGAAGGTGTTTCGGAACATTTTGGGTACTGGAGAGGCCTGTTTCGATACCGGTCTCGGAACGCACCCGAGTACCGAAACGGTCAATACCCTTCTCTCATATGATTCTTGAGTATTCACATAGGCTTAATGTGCATCTAGAAAAGATTAAAAAGAAATAAAATGTCGTTAATCAAGGTTGACTTTGGTTTTCCCCGTGTAATCTTTGTAGTTCGGGTTAAGCGTCTAGGTCGGGCTAAGGGGGTTACAGAAATAGTGGAATCTTGCTTGCTGGAGGTATAAGGATGGGATAGGTTGTTCATTAGATATGTTTTGATGTTTATAAATGGTTAGAAGTGTTATATGTTGGCCGGGCTTGTTTTAGGAAGCAATCAATTGAGTTTTCGGTTATTTCGGATGGGTAAATTGGTGTAGATTGGGTGAGCAACGAGTTTATGAATTATTGCTGGTGTTGAAATGCATTTTAATGCATTTAGATCTCTGTTTTTTGATGTTGTGAAAATAGGGGATCTTTATTCGGGTGTAAACGAGGCGTTATTGGAGGCTCCGAAGGAGTAATTTTCGTGTCGGCGAGCAAGGCTTCGGGTATCGGTGAGTAGAAATGGATTTTCCAGATTTGTAACACTTTGAGCGTGGTCTTGGGTGCTTACTGTAAGTTTAAAACACTTAGCTAAGCTCAAGAGTAAGTGATTCGAAAGTCTCTCTCGCAAATGTGCTATGTTTTGATGAAAATGCACTTGGGTTAATTATGGTTTGATCACTATTTTAAAGTATGGTTAATGCTGGATTTTAAAGCCATTGTGTTAAGGATGCACTTGGTAAGTGATCCTTGGTTTTATGTGATTATTGCATACGATGTTAAGCATGGCTGTGCTTGTGGTAATGACTTTGTATTTATGCTTGTAAAATATCGGATTAATGATGTTAAATTATTATATTGGCAAGTGATGAAAGTGGTTTTTTGGTTCTTGTAATCGGATATAGTTAGCCAGCTATAGGATTGGGTGCACCGTGAATAAAGTCGCCTTGGATGTCGAGGGGTTGTGATTGTGCTGTAATCTCCATCCAAGTACCCTAACGATTGAGGCTAAGAGCACAACGGTGGATGGTTTAGTCCCGTGTGTGAATCTTGTGGTGGTGTCCCTTACTCTCGTTAGTGGAATTATACAACTACCGATGAGTGATGTTGAGGGGTTGTGATTGTGCCATTAATCTCCATCACGGGTGTTGAGGGGTTGTGATTGTGCCATGTATCTCCACCTTGTGTAGTCCGGTAGTATGTATGAAGCGTGTGGGACAACGCTTGTAATCCGCGTATCCGATTGTGTCTTGAGTTGATTTTGTATGGTTTGAGAAATGATCACTTGTAAGCCAATATAATGTTGTGATTAATGGTTTAAGCATGAGATGCATGTAATTAATGCTAGAATGCATGTGATGCTTAGTAAAGCATGAGCAAAGGTTTATTTGCTTTTTTAAAAGGATGCATAAGAGCATGTGTTTTAGAAAGTGCAACGATGTGTTGGATGGGCATGTATTATGTAAAGGCACGTGATGATAATAGTGTTTTGCCATTTGTGTGAAAAGCATTGATGAATGTTGTTTAGGGATCCTCACTAAGCTTTGTGTTTACGCTCATTTGTTTCATCAATGTAGAGAATTAGGCAATCGAGGCAGTGAGTAAGCAAGGGAAATCCAAGCACTTTGGTCTAGCAAAGTATGTGGTTTTTCTTTGGTGTAATAAGAGGCAATTGGTGGGATTTCTACTTTTGGTTGATTGAGGATGTTGGTTATTACTTTGTTCATATTTGGTTTAGTATTTTTGAGTTTTTATTGGCCTTTGAAGTTTGATTGATGCATGATTGTGGCCCTTAGCTTTTGTTTGGTTTTAAATACTATGAAGCATGCCTATAGAACCAATGCTTGCTTGAATGATGCTATGTTTTAGCTCGTACTTTGCAATGTTGATCTTTAATTCCTAAACATGTTGTATGTATGATGTGGCATGAATTGGAATGTTTTCGGGGGTGTTTATGTGTGAAAAACCAGAAAAAATATAATGTTGCAGGGCAAGGCGTATCAGAACGCCCTTAATTGTTTTGGAACAGAGGCCTGAAATGGCCATAAGGTTTCGAAACGAGTAGGAACGTTCCGGACCGTTTTTGCTACTGGAAATGGGTGTTTCGATACGTGTTTCGGAACGCACTCGAGTATCGAAATGGTCAACCTGGTTTCGAAACGACCGTTTCGATAGAGGGCCTTGTGTTTCGAAACACCCGACTGTTGGAGTTGAACTCGATTTTTTTCAATTTTATGTTTCTTACATTTTGGTCCCTGGGTCTTGTGTGCTTAACTCAATGAGTTTGGATGATCCGTTAAAGATGAAATTTGACATTTTGGCTTAGTATATGGTTAATTCTGAATAGGTAACCTTAAAATTTATTTAGTTCTTATAGTTTTGAAAGGTTTCTTATTAGTCCCTAAAAAATGATCGTATGGAATTGAACTATAATTGAACTCCGCTCGCTGTGCCGCTTCCGCTAAAATGTTTTGCTATTCACATAGTTTAGTAATGTGCATCTAGAAAAGTTATAAAAAAACGGTTGTCAATCAAGGTTGACTTTCACGAGTTGACTTTTGTTTTCCCCGTGTAATCTTCTTAGTTCGGGTCGGGCGTCTAGGTCGGCTAAGGGGGTTACAGGGTTGAAAAAGGATGTTGCCGAGTTCGTTAGTAAGTGCATGGTGTGTCAGCGAGTGAAGGCTGAACATCAGGTACCTTCTGGGTTGTTGCAACCTTTGAGAATCCCGGAATGGAAGTGGGTAAGGATTACCATGGATTTTTTGTCTGGTTTTCCTTTGTCACCATCGAAGAAGAATTCGGTTTGAGTGATTGTTGATCGCCTTACGAAGTGTGCGCATTTCTTGCATGTGCATACTATGTATACCTTGGATAAGTTGACAGAGCTCTATATTGCTGAGATTTTGCGGTTGCTCGGGGTTCCAAAGTCCATAGTGTCGGATAGAGATCCGAGGTTTACATCACGGTTTTGGGAATGTTTACATCAAGCCTTGGTTACACGGTTGAATTTCAGTACTTCTTATCATCCTCAGACAGATGGACAGTGGGAACGTGTGATCCATGTGCTTGAGGATAGGTTGAGATGCTGCATTATAGAGTTTCAGGGTTCTTGGGATAAGCACTTGCCGTTGGTCGAGTTTGCGTATAATAATAGTTACCAGGCAAGTATTCAAATGGCTCCATACGAGGCTTTGTATGGGAGAAGGTGTAGAACCCCTTTTTGTTGGGAAAAAGCTGGGCAAAAGTTGATTTCGATGCCGACTATGTTCAAAGGAACCATCGAGAAGGTGAAGCTCATTTGTGAGAGTTTGAAGGCAGCATCGGATTGGCAAAAGTCTTACGTGGATCTGAAGCGTAAGGAGATTGAGTTCGCGGTTGGCGAACGTGTGTTCTTAAAGGTATCGCCTTGGAAGAAGGTGATGAGATTTGGGCGTAAGAGTAAGCTTAGCCCGAGATTTGTTGGACCATATGAGGTTGTGGAGCGTAGTGGTCATGTGGCATATCGGTTGAGGTTGCCTCCCGAGCTGGAAAAGATTCATGATGTGTTTCATGTCTCCATGTTGTAGAGGTACAAATCGGATCCTTCTCATGTGATGCATGTTGAGGAGATAAAGTTGAATTTTGATTTGTCTTATGATGAGGAACCGGTGAGGATCTTAGATGTGAGACGCAAAGTTCTTCGTGGCAAGACGATAGAGCTAGTGAAGGTGTTGTGGCGACACCGAGGAGTTGAGAAGGCCACTTGGGAAAGCAAGGCGGACATGCTGAAGTAATTTCCGCACCTTTTTCCGTCAGATAAAATTTCGAGGACGAAATTTCCTAAGTGGGGGAGAGTTGTAACGCCCTGGTTTTGGGCCTAGATGATTTAGACATCGAATTGGGACGGTTGGTAACGGTTCGAATCGTATAAGGTGGTTTAGGGAAATCAAGGATCGAGAAAGGATACAAATATGGTAAAAATTGCTAAAATAATCTAAAGTCATGTTTGAGAGGTTGGTCAAATCAATTTTACAAAAAGAGTTTCGGAAGTGGTACATTTTGGGTAGTGACCAAAATGTAAAGTTTCAAAACTGTGGAAAATTACAAATTTTGGAAAAGGAGTCAAAATCTTATAATCTTTAGGGAGCTATGGTGCAATTACAGCTTCCTTAAATTGACATGTGTTTTAAAAGGATTTCTAGATGATTGAAATAAAAATGATTTTTATTATTTAATTAAAATTGGTTAATTAGGAAATTGAGATTTCATTTCACGTAACTAACTATCATTTCAGCAAAACCATTCTCTCGACTCTTTTCTCCATTTTTCTTTTCTCCCAAGCACTCTCTATTTAATTTCTAAACCAATTTCAAGGGTTCTCTTCAAATTCTTCAAGCTTTGTGAAGGAAAAAAGTTGTCAATCACTAAGGAAGGCAAGGATTGGAGGTAAGTCCCATTCTCAACATTCAATCTAGGTTCTTTATTGAAATTCCCAAGATCTTTGACTTCTAAATGTTGTTTTTGGCTGAGTTTTTATTATAGTTTTGATTTGAGATCAAAGTCTTGCAAGATTATGATTTAAATCTTGATTTTCGGATAGGTATTGACGAGCTCTGTTTTGGATTGGTTTTAATTGAGTTTTGAGTTGATTATTATGTTGAAAAAGGGTTTTGATAATATAGATCCCGAAATACTTGAATTTTTTGATGGTTTTAGTTAGGTTTTTGGGGTGAAATGTTCAAGTTATGATTGCTGGAGGTATAAGGAAGGGTTTAGGTTTTTTTAGATGTGTTTTGATGCTTATATATGGTTGGAAATGATGTATGTTGGCTAGGCTTGGTTTAGGAAGCAATCGATTGAGTTTTCGGTTGTTTCGGATGGGTAAATTGGTGTAGTTTTGGTGAGCAACGAGTTTGTGTTTAGTTGATGGTGTCGAAATGCATTTTAATGCATTTGGATCTCTGTTTTGGTGATCTAAAAATAGGGGATCTTGATCTGGAAACAAACGAAGCATTTTAGAAGGCTTCGAAAGGGTGATTTCGCGTCGGCGAGCAAGGTTTAGTGTATCGTTGAGTGGAAATGGAATTTCCAGCTTTGTAATGCTTTGAGCTTGGTCTTGGGAGCTTAGTGTAAGTTTGAAGCACTTAGCTAAGCTCAAGAGTAAGTGATTCGAAAGTCTCTCTCGGAATGTGCTATGTTTTTGTTGGAAATGCAATTGATTTGAATGTGGTTTAATTACTGTTTTAAAGCATGTTTTAGCATATAGGATGCTGGTTTTAATGCCATTTTGTTAAGGATGCACTTGGTAGGTGATCCTTGGATTTATGAGATATATGCATTTGAGTTTAAGCATGTTAAGCTTGTGAAAAAGGCATTGTGATTTATGCTTGTAAAACAGTGAAATAATGATGTTAAATGATTATATTGGCAAGTGATGAAAATGGTTTTTGGTTACTTTAATCGAATATAGTTAGTGGGCTATAGGATTGGGTGCACCGTGAAAAAAGTCACCTTGGATGTCGAGGGGTTGTGATTGTACCGTAAACTCCATCCAAGTACCCTAACGATTGAGGCTAAGATCACAACCGTGGATGGTTTAATCCCGTGTGTGGATCTTGTGGTATGGGTCTCGTGCTCTCGTTAGTGGAATTATACAACTACCGATGAGTGGTGTTGAGGGGTTGTGATTGCACCGTTAAACTCCACCACGGGTGTCACAACAGTTGAAGGTCTAATCCCGTGTGTGAGCCTTTTGTAGTCCGGTAGTGTGTATGAAGCGTGTGGGAAAACACTTGTAATCCGCGTATCCGATTGCGTCATTTGTGTTGGTTTTGATATGGTTTGAGATTGATCACTTGCGAGCCAATATAATGTTGATGATTAATGATTAAGAATGAGATGATTGTGATTTATGCTTGGATGCATGTGATGATATGTTTAAGCATGAGCAAATGAGTTTGCTATAGTTTTTAATGATGCTATGAGCATGTGGATTTAAAAGTGCATTGTTTCTTTAAGAAGCATGTTTTAAAGGAAGGCATGAGTTTGCCAATGATGATATGTTGGTTTTATAAAATGCATTGATGAATGTTTGGTTTTAGAAATTGTAACGCTCCGGTTTTGGGCTTAGAAGTTTTGGGCGTTGACCGGTTCGGTCAAAGTGCTGTTCGAATCTAAAAAGGTGAAATTAGGAAAACCTAGTTCGGGTTGCATTAAAAATATGGAAAAATGTTCTAAAATCCTCTTTTAATATATATAAGTGAACTGTGAAATCAATTTTACAAAATGAGGTTTGGAAGGGTGACATTTTGGCTAGTGACCAAAATGTAATTTTTGAAAAACTGCGTGACTATTTTAGAAAGGATTGAAACTTTGAATCTTTAAGGAGCTATTTACCCAAAGGGAGTTTCTCCAGATTTTTCTAAGATATTTAATGTTTTAATTCTGATTTTAAACAAAAGAAAAGTGGAGGGAAGTTATTTCTAACCAATTTTCCTAAAATCTCATTTTCCTTTTTCTCTCATTTTCTCTCAAGCCAAACATCTTTCTCCAGAGTTTTTCTTCTGATTTTGCCACTTAAATCTCTCTTTTCAATCCTCTTTTGATTGCTAATCATCTCATCAACAAAACCTCACCAATTGCCATTTGATTCTTCAAGCTTTTTGGTTCTAAAAGAGGAGAAACACAAGTTTGGAGGTTAGAACGTCCTTCTCCTCTGAACTTCAAGTTCTTTACTGAAATTCCTAAGTTCTCAATCCTTAATTGATTATTTATAATGGTTTTTAAAGTTGTGTAATGGATCTTGGCTTAAAATGCAAGATTTGATGATTTTGATGGATTTTCGTTGGATCTATTAAAGCAGTGATTTGAGGTGTATTTTTGATGTTAAATGAATGTTAAATTGATTGGAAATTGAGTTTTAACTAATGCAATCCCGGATAGGTTGAATTTCCTAAGTTTAGCTTGTGATTCTTGGTTGTTTTTGGAGTGATCTTGTGGATCTGTTGTTGCTGGAGGTATAAGGATGTTGTTAGGTCCTTTTTAGATGTTAAATGATGTTTATGGATGCTTAGTTTTGATGGTTTATGGCTGGGCTTTGTTGAGGAGTTGTTTGGATGCATTTTCGGTTGTGTTTGGTGGCCGAAAATGGAGTGTGGATGAGAGCAGCGAGTTTAGGTGCTTTCATTGAAGCTATTAATGCATGATGATGCATTAATCTACTGTTTGATGTGTTTAAAACAGGGGAGTCATCTTTGGATCCAAGTGGTGGTGATCCGGAAGCTTGATTTGGTGTTTCGGCAAGAGGCGAAACGGAATCGGTGAGTGGATTTTGGTTTTCGGCTTTGAAACCAATGTTTTGGAGGTTTGGGAGCTTAGTCTAAGTCTAAACAACTTTGCTAAGCTCAAGAGTAAGTTTTCGGAAAAACTCTCTTGATGAGGAACCATCTGATGGTTGGGTGCAATGTGTTTGTTGCATGTTTAAATTCTGTTTTTAAAGCATATCTAGCATGTTTGTTTGCTGAGATTATAAGCCATGTGTTTAAGGAAGCTCAAGGTTAGAGTTCCTTGCTTTTGAACATTGTTTAAATGTGGTTTAATGCTTAAAGATGCATGATGTTTATGGCTTGGTTAAATGCTTTAAAACAGTGGATTATTGATGATAAATGATGTATATTGGCAAGTGATGTTTTGAAAAGGTTAAGGTCACCAAGGTGGTTAATAGTCCTTGAGTGAGCCTTGTTTACTTAAGAACATCAAGGTGTTTAAAAGTCCTTGGATGGTTCTTGTTACGGACACAAAGGTGTTTAAAAGTCCTTGTGTGGTCCTTTCCAAGGTGTTTAAAAGTCCTTGGGGCCAAGGTGTTTAAAAGTCCTTGGGGTGATTCATGTCATGGTGTTTAAAAGTCCATGGGCCAAGGTGTTTAAAAGTCCTTGGGGTCAAGGTGTTTAAAAGTCCTTGAGGTGAAACTTGTTAAGGACACAAAGGTGTTTAAAAGTCCTTGTGTGGTCCTTGCCATGGTGTTTAAAAGTCCATGGGCCATGGTGTTTAAAAGTCCATGGGGATAAGATCACAATGGTGTTTAAAAGTCCATGTGTGAGTCTTATGTTGATCTTGTTAAAAGATGGTAATTATCACTTGTGGCCAATATGACATGTTATGATATGAAGCATGAAATGCTTGTTTAAGATTGCTTGTGAGCATGTCTAAATGTATTTTGAAGTATGATTTATAAATGAGTTTTATAAATGCATTATTGTGTGGTTTTAATGAGCATTCCTCACTAAGCTTTTGCTTACGCTCTCTCTCTTTTCTTAAACCAATAATACAGAGCATTAAGGTGCATTGAGGGCAGCAGGGAAGGCAAGCAATCAAGTGAAAGCTAAGATCAAGTATGGGAAGGTTTTCTTAAACACCTTTAGCTTTTGGCATTTGGCAATGGGGAACCTATGTGGATGTTTTGGGAGATGTTTTGAACTCCTTAAGTTTGTTTAATGTTGATGTTAATGTTGGTACATGTAATTGGCCATTATGAGGTTGAACTGAAGTATTGATGCTTGAATGGTTTCCTAAGTAGGAAGCATGCCTTTAGATTGGGGCTTTTCATATGTGATGCCATGATGATGTTTGGTTGATGCTTATATGTCTTTCATATGTTGAATTTCTTGCTGGCAAAGTTTGGTAGCATTTGGAGCATGTATGGTTGATCATTTGTGGTTTTTAGTAGCCTTTTCTATGCAATCTGTGCAGGCCGTATCGGAACAGTAGCTGCCGTTTCGGAATGGGTGCCTTGTAGCAACCCAGGCGTCCGAAACGGAAGACACCGTTCCGAAACGGAAAGGCCACTTCCAGCCCTCGTTTCGGTACGCGTTGCGGAACGGCCCCGCGTTTCGAAACAGGCTCTCCCTGTTTCAGAACGCATGACAGTTGGGGGCTGACATTGGCAGTTATATGTTTCAAAATGTTTGCATTTTGGTCCTGAATCTTGTATGTGCAATTGTGTGAGTTCGGGATGTCCGTTTGAGCTGAAATTTGGCAGTGAAGCATGAAACCTGATTAATTAAAAGTTGGTAACTTTAATTTGGGCGAAGTCCTTATAATTAACAGAATTTACATTTTGGTCCCTAAAGTTGTAAATTGTTCAATTGGGTCCCTGTTTGATCTCTGATGTTTATGATCTTTGAGTATGTTGTTTGAATGATCATAACTAGGGTTAATGTTCATCTAGACAAGTTTAAAAAGAAAAAAAAGGGTCGTTAATCAAGGTTGACTTTCGGGTTGACTTTGGTTTTCCCCGTGTGACTTTCTTAATTCGGGTCAACCGTCTAAGCTGGGTTAAGGGGGTTACATTTGGTGGTATCAGAGCTGAGTTCTCGAGTAATTGGGAATGTGTATGTGAATGTTTGAGGTATGTATGCTTTGTATGCTTGTTGGGTGAAAGCATGTTGAGTGAATTGCATGTATGTTGCAAATGAGATGTATGCTGTGATGAAGCATGTTGTAGGTACCCATTGCCAAATCAAAGCTAATGAAATGATGTTGATTTTAATTGGAAATGAGCTTGAGTACTTGGATTGCTTACCTTGCTGGGCCTGACTTTGTTTATTTGCATTGTGATTGCATAGTTAGAGTATGGCACCTCGTAGAGAGTTGAGGAGTAATGTGCGAGCTACGGCTCAGAATGAGAACGAAAATGAGGAGAATGTTGAGAGTGCGGTTTTATCTCCTCCACCTGGTGGTGGTGGTGCTGAGGCTGAGGAAGCTGGAGCTGCAGCTGGTGCTGAGGCTGCTGGACCTGAGGCTGGTCATGGGCAAGCTGTTCCTGACATGACGGTATTAATTCAAGCTATAGCTGGTGCTTTTCAAGCAGCGGTAGCTGGAGCTCGTGGAGCTGGGCATCAGGAAGATGCTGGAGTTAGACTACCTTTGGAGCGTTTGCGCAGTCTAGGAGGGACTGAGTTCAGGGGTATGTCTGCTGAAGGTTCTGAGGCTTGGTTAGAGAGTACCAAGAGAATCTTGGGTCAGATGAGTTGCACTGATGTGCAGAAGCTTGGCTGTGTTGTGTCCTTGCTGCAGAAGGATGCATATACGTGGTGGACAACCACTATAGCTGGGATGGCAGAAGCTGATGTGACTTGGACATTCTTTCAGAATGTGTTCAAGAGAAGGTATCTGGGTGTGAGGTACCTAGATGAGAAAAAGAGGGAGTTCATGTCTCTTACTCAAGGGAGCATGACGGTGGCTGAGTATGAAGTGCAGTTTGTTCGACTCAGTCAATACGCACCTGAGCTTGTCCCGGATGAGCGAGCGAGGTGTGAAAGGTTCCGTTATGGTTTAGTGACGGATGTGAAGATGTATGTGCTGGCTACCGAGTATGATGATTTTGATGTGTTGGTGGGCCGAGCCAAGGATATTGAGATGAACTTGGGTTTATCTGCTAGAGGTGCTGGAGCAAGTACTGGTAAGCGAGCGGCTGAATATAGTTCTGGTGGTGGACGGAACAAGAGGGGACGTGATCAGAAGTATCAGTCCTCGGCTAAGCGAGGTGGTGGAGCACCTGCTCGGGGAGGCAACGCTAGAGCTGATCCGAGTGCTTGTTGGATATGTGGTTCGCATGGCCACATGAAACGTGATTGTCCTCGTGCTGTGAGGGAGGTGCAGGCTCCTGTTGCGGCAGCTGGTAATGGATGCTGGAATTGTGGATCTATGGATCATTTGAGGCATGAGTGTCCTATGTTGGCCGGTGGCCAAGTTCGTGCTCCTGTTGTTGCAGCACCGCAGAGAGGTCGTGGGCGCGACCGTGGTAATTTCCAGCGGAGAGAGGAAGGTGGCCGAGGTGTAGCTCATGTTGTAGCTGTACAGCCAGAGGGTGGCGGACAGGCGAGAGTATTTGCTCAGCGTGAGGGGAGGAATGACGCGGATGTGATCGCAGGTACTTTTACTCTGCAATCCTTGTCATTGCACTCTTACATATTGCGTGAGCATGCTGAATTGCTTGGTTTGCCTGTTGAGTCTTTGGATGTTGGTATGCGTGTCACTAGTTCTTTTGGTGAGACTGTTGTGACTCGAAAGCTGTATAGAAGGTGTCCTTTGGTTGTTCAAGATCATGTTTTTCATGTTGACCTCATGGAGTTACCTTTCTATGGTTTTGATGTAATCCTTGGTATAGATTGGCTTGCTGAGCATCGTGCTGTGGTGGATTGTGAGAATAAGCGGGTTTCGATGAAGCTTGCGGATGATTATGAAGTTGTAGGGGTTGGTGAGAATGTGAAGTTTTTTGCCAATGTGGTGTCTACCTTGGAGGCAAGCCGGATGTTGAGGCAAGGTTGTGAAGCTTACCTAGCTTTTGTGATGAATCCTAGCTCTAAGGAGTTGATGGTGCAAGATATCAGGGTTGTGAAGGAGTTTCCTGGTGTGTTTCCTGAGGAGTTGCCTGGTTTACCTCCTAATCGCGAGGTGGAGTTTGGAATTGAGCTGTATGAGAATACAACTCCTGTGTCCATTACTCCCTATAGAATGGCACCTAAGGAGCTGAAAGAGCTGAAGACGCAGTTGCAAGAGTTGCTTGAGCGTGGTTTCATTCGGCCGAGTGTGTCGCCTTGGGGTGCACCGGTCTTGTTCGTGAAGAAGAAGGATGGCACTATGAGAATGCGCATTGATTACCGTCAGTTGAACAAGTTGACTATCAAGAATCGGTATCCTTTGCCGAGAATTGATGATCTCTTTGATCAATTTCAGGGAGCTGCTGTGTTCTCTAAGATTGACTTGAGGTCAGGGTATTACCAGTTGAAGGTGAAGGATGTGGATGTGCCTAAGACAGCTTTCAGGACAAGGTATGGGCATTATGAGTTCCTTGTGATGCCGTTTGGTTTGACAAATGCTCCTGCTGCTTTCATGGACATGATGAATCGTGTGTTTCATGAATACCTGGACAAGTTTGTTGTGGTGTTCATTGATGATATCCTCGTGTACTCGCGTACTGAGGAGGAGCATGAAGAGCATTTGAGGATTGTGTTGCAAGCCTTGTTGGAGAATCAGCTTTACGCTAAGCTGAGCAAGTGTGAGTTCTGGTTAAGTGAGGTGGTGTTTCTTGGGCATGTAGTCTCTGCCAAGGGGATTCGTGTTGATCCTCAGAAGATTGAGGCGGTGATGAATTGGAAGGTTCCTAAGTCTGTTCACGAGGTTCGTAGTTTCCTTGGTTTGGCAGGATACTACCGAAGGTTTGTAGATGGGTTTTCTAAGATTGCTGCAGCTTTGACAAAGTTGTTGCAAAAAGATGTTAAGTATGAGTGGACGGAAGCGAGACAGCAGGCTTTTGAGAAGCTTAAGGCGGCTTTGACGCAAGCTCCTATCTTGGTTCAACCTGAATCAGGGAAAGAGTTTGTGGTGTATAGTGATGCGTCCTATGTTGGTTTGGGATGTGTGTTGATGCAAGAGGGTAAGGTGGTGGCTTATGCATCGCGACAGTTGAAGGTTCATGAGCGCAATTATCCTACGCATGACATTGAGTTGGCTGCGGTGGTTTTTGCCTTGAAGATCTGGAGACATTATCTGTATGGTGAGAAGTGTACTGTGTACACGGATCACAAGAGTTTGAAGTATCTGATGTCTCAGAAGGAGTTGAACCTCAGGCAGCGACGTTGGGTGGAGTTGCTCAAGGATTATGATTTGACGATTGAGTATCACCCTGGGAAGGCTAATGTTGTAGCGGATGCCTTGAGTAGGAAGGTAGCTGTTGAGTTGAGGGCTATGTTTGCCAGTTTGAGTATTTCGTGTGATGGTGGTCTTGTGGCTGAGTTGCAAGTGAAACCATCTTTGGTTCAGTTGATCAAGGAAAAATAGTTGCTGGATGATTCCTTGGTGTCTCATGTTCAGGATATCGCGGAGGGTAGACCTTCGGATTTCTGCTTTAATGATGATGGAGTGTTGTGTTTTGGGAGTCGGATAGTAGTGCCCAGTGATGCTGAGTTGAGGCGTGCTATTCTGACTGAAGGTCATAGTAGTCCTTTTGCTATGCACCCTGGTAGTACTAAGATGTACCGTGATATTCGTGATGAGTACTATTGGGTGGGTTTGAAAAAGGATGTTGCGGAGTTTGTGAGCAAGTGTTTGGTGTGTCAGCGAGTTAAGGCTGAGCATCAGTTTCCTTCAGGGTTGTTGCAACCGTTGAGAATCCCTGAGTGGAAGTGGGAAAGGGTTACCATGGATTTTGTATATGGTTTACCCTTGTCACCATCGAAGAAGAATTCAGTGTGGGTGATTGTGGATCGCCTGACGAAGTGTGCGCATTTCTTGCCTGTGCATACTACGTTTTCTTTGGATAAGCTTGCGGAGCTGTACATTGCTGAGATTGTGCGGCTGCATGGTGTGCCAAAGTCGATTGTGTCGGATAGGGATCCGAGGTTCACATTGCGTTTTTGGCAGTGTCTGCATCAAGCTTTGGGTACAAGGTTGAATTTCAGTACATCTTATCATCCTCAGTCTGATGGTCAGTTTGAGCATGTTATTCAGATTTTGGAGGACATGTTGAGGTGCTGTGTGATTGAGTTTCAGGGCTCTTGGGAGAAGCATTTGCCTTTGGTTGAGTTTTCTTATAACAATAGTTATCAGGCAAGTATTCAAATGGCACCTTATGAGGCTTTGTACGGAAGGTAGTGTAGGACTCCTCTTTGTTGGGCTGAAACGGGTCAGAAGTTGGTTTCGATGCCGGCTTTGTTGAAGGGAACCACCGAGAAGGTGAAGCTCATTTGTGAGCGTTTGAAGGCGGCTTCTGATCGGCAAAAGTCTTACGCGGATTTGAAGCGTAAGGAGGTTGAGTATGTGGTAGGTGATCGTGTGTTCTTGAAGGTTTCGCCTTGGAAGAAGGTGATGAGGTTTGGCCGGAAGGGCAAGTTGAGCCCTAGGTACATTGGACAATACGAGGTGGTTGAGCGTGTGGGTCCTGTTGCGTACAGGTTGAGGTTACCTCAAGAGTTGGAGAAGATTCATGATGTGTTTCATGTTTCTATGCTCCGGAAGTATAGATCTGATCCTTCGCATGTTATGCCTGTGGAAGAGGTGGAATTGAATCTGGATTTGACCTATGATGAGGAACCGGTGAGGATTCTGGATTCGGATAGCAAGGTTCTTCGTGGCAAGACCATTGAGTTGGTAAAGGTGCTGTGGAAGCATCGCGGTGTTGAGGAAGCCACGTGGGAGCGAAAGGATGACATGCTGAAGCAGTTTCCTTATCTCTTTCCTTCAGGTAAATTTCGAGGACGAAATTTCTTAAAGGGGGGAGAGTTGTAACGCCCCGGTTTTGGGCTTAGAAGTTTTGGGCGTTGACCGGTTCGGTCAAAGTGCTGTTCGAATCTAAAAAGGTGAAATTAGGAAAACCTAGTTCGGGTTGCATTAAAAATATGGAAAAATGTTCTAAAATCCTCTTTTAATATATATAAGTGAACTGTGAAATCAATTTTACAAAATGAGGTTTGGAAGGGTGACATTTTGGCTAGTGACCAAAATGTAATTTTTGAAAAACTGCGTGACTATTTTAGAAAGGATTGAAACTTTGAATCTTTAAGGAGCTATTTACCCAAAGGGAGTTTCTCCAGATTTTTCTAAGATATTTAATGTTTTAATTCTGATTTTAAACAAAAGAAAAGTGGAGGGAAGTTATTTCTAACCAATTTTCCTAAAATCTCATTTTCCTTTTTCTCTCATTTTCTCTCAAGCCAAACATCTTTCTCCAGAGTTTTTCTTCTGATTTTGCCACTTAAATCTCTCTTTTCAATCCTCTTTTGATTGCTAATCATCTCATCAACAAAACCTCACCAATTGCCATTTGATTCTTCAAGCTTTTTGGTTCTAAAAGAGGAGAAACTCAAGTTTGGAGGTAAGAACATCCTTCTCCTCTGAACTTCAAGTTCTTTACTGAAATTCCTAAGTTCTCAATCCTTAATTGATGATTTATAATGGTTTTTAAAGTTGTGTAATGGATCTTGGCTTAAAATGCAAGATTTGATGATTTTGATGGATTTTCGTTGGATCTGTTAAAGCAGTGATTTGAGGTGTATTTTTGATGTTAAATGAATGTTAAATTGATTGGAAATTGAGTTTTAACTAATGCAATCTCGGATAGGTTGAATTTCCTAAGTTTAGCTTGTGATTCTTGGTTGTTTTTGGAGTGATCTTGTGGATCTGTTGTTGCTGGAGGTATAAGGATGTTGTTAGGTCCTTTTTAGATGTTAAATGATGTTTATGGATGCTTAGTTTTGATGGTTTATGGCTGGGCTTTGTTGAGGAGTTGTTTGGATGCATTTTCGGTTGTGTTTGGTGGCCGAAAATGGAGTGTGGATGAGAGCAGCGAGTTTAGGTGCTTTCATTGAAGCTATTAATGCATGATGATGCATTAATCTACTGTTTTGATGTGTTTAAAACAGGGGAGTCATCTTTGGATCCAAGTGGTGGTGATCCGGAAGCTTGATTTGGTGTTTCGGCAAGAGGCGAAACGGAATCGGTGAGTGGATTTTGGTTTTCGGCTTTGAAACCAATGTTTTGGAGGTTTGGGAGCTTAGTCTAAGTCTAAACAACTTTGCTAAGCTCAAGAGTAAGTTTTTGGAAAAACTCTCTTGATGAGGAACCATGTGATGGTTGGGTGCAATGTGTTTGTTGCATGTTTAAATTCTGTTTTTAAAGCATATCTAGTATGTTTGTTTGCTGAGATTATAAGCCATGTGTTTAAGGAAGCTCAAGGTTAGAGTTCCTTGCTTTTGAATATTGTTTAAATGTGGTTTAATGCTTAAAGATGCATGATGTTTATGGCTTGGTTAAATGCTTTAAAACAGTGGATTATTGATGATAAATGATGTATATTGGCAAGTGATGTTTTGAAAAGGTTAAGGTCACCAAGGTGGTTAAAAGTCCTTGAGTGAGCCTTGTTTACTTAAGAACATCAAGGTGTTTAAAAGTCCTTGGATGGTTCTTGTTACGGACACAAAGGTGTTTAAAAGTCCTTGTGTGGTCCTTTCCAAGGTGTTTAAAAGTCCTTGGGGCCAAGGTGTTTAAAAGTCCTTGGGGTGATTCATGTCATGGTGTTTAAAAGTCCATGGGCCAAGGTGTTTAAAAGTCCTTGGGGTCAAGGTGTTTAAAAGTCCTTGAGGTGAAACTTGTTAAGGACACAAAGGTGTTTAAAAGTCCTTGTGTGGTCCTTGCCATGGTGTTTAAAAGTCCATGGGCCATGGTGTTTAAAAGTCCATGGGGATAAGATCACAATGGTGTTTAAAAGTCCATGTGTGAGTCTTATGTTGATCTTGTTAAAAGATGGTAATTATCACTTGTGGCCAATATGACATGTTATGATATGAAGCATGAAATGCTTGTTTAAGATTGCTTGTGAGCATGTCTAAATGTATTTTGAAGTATGATTTATAAATGAGTTTTATAAATGCATTATTGTGTGGTTTTAATGAGCATTCCTCACTAAGCTTTTGCTTACGCTCTCTCTCTTTTCTTAAACCAATAATGCAGAGCATTAAGGTGCATTGAGGGCAGCAAGGAAGGCAAGCAATCAAGTGAAAGCTAAGCTCAAGTATGGGAAGGTTTTCTTAAACACCTTTAGCTTTTGGCATTTGGCAATGGGGAACCTATGTGGATGTTTTGGGAGATGTTTTGAACTCCTTAAGTTTGTTTAATGTTGATGTTAATGTTGGTACATGTAATTGGCCATTATGAGGTTGAACTGAAGTATTGATGCTTGAATGGTTTGCTAAGTAGGAAGCATGCCTTTAGATTGGGGCTTTTCATATGTGATGCCATGATGATGTTTGGTTGATGCTTATACGTCTTTCATATGTTGAATTTCTTGCTGGAAAAGTTTGGTAGCATTTGGAGCATGTATGGTTGATCAATTGTGGTTTTTAGTAGCCTTTTCTATGCAATCTGTGCAGGCCGTATCGGAACAGTAGCTGCCGTTTCGGAACGGGTGCCTTGTAGCAACCCAGGCGTCCGAAACGAAAGACACCGTTCCGAAACGGAAAGGCCACTGCCAGCCCTCGTTTCGGTACGCGTTGCGGAACGGCCCTGCGTTTCGAAACAGGCTCTCCCTGTTTCGGAACGCATGACCGTTGGGGGCTGACATTGGCAGTTATATGTTTCAAAATGTTTGCATTTTGGTCCTGAATCTTGTATGTGCAATTGTGTGAGTTCGGGATGTCCGTTTGAGCTGAAATTTGGCAGTGAAGCATGAAACCTGATCAATTAAAAGTTGGTAACTTTAATTTGGGCGAAGTCCTTATAATTAACAGAATTTACATTTTGGTCCCTAAAATTGTAAATTGTTCAATTGGGTCCCTGTTTGATCTCTGATGTTTATGATCTTTGAGTATGTTGTTTGAATGATCATAACTAGGGTTAATGTTCATCTAGACAAGTTTAAAAAAAAGGTCGTTAATCAAGGTTGACTTTCGGGTTGACTTTGGTTTTTCCCGTGTGACTTTCTTAATTCGGGTCAACCGTCTAGGCCGGGTTAAGGGGGTTACAGAAATCCTCACTAAGCTTTATGCTTACGCTTGTTTGTTTCATCAATGCAGAGAATTGATCATTCAATGCAGTCCAAGAGCAAGTGGAGTCCAAGCATTTTTGTCTAAGCAATGTATGTGGTTTACCTTAGTGTAATAAGAGGCAATGGGTGGGATTTCTATTCTCGGTTTTGTTGGCGATGTTTAACACCTTCAGCGTGATTTTTTATGTTGTGGATTTGTAAATGGCCTTTAATTGGGTTATGTTTTTGCTTATAGTATTTTGACTATGCTATGGCTTGTTTTCTTAAGCATGCTTGAGTAGCTAATGATTCACCATGGTTTTGTGTGCTTGATGAGTATGTTGTAATGTTTGTTGATGCTTACATGTTTAGTAGGTTGCTTATAGCTTTTAAGTATGATCTAAGCATGTTTAGATGTGGTTAAATGTGTTAAGATGACGTTTGGAAATGCTTTTCTGGTATATGTATCGATACACGGAGTCGAGTATCGATACGCTAAGGCAAAACCAAGCTTTTCAGCTTAGGTGTACTGATACGATTTGCACGCGTATTGAAACACCTAGGCAAATGTTTGAAGGTCGTTTTGATACGGGCTTCGGCGTATCGATACCTTTTTCCCAAAGGTTGCTTTTGTCAATTTGTGGATTGATACGACAAGAAGTGTATCGATACGGGTTAGTTATTTCAGTTAATGGAACCTTTAAAGTTCTGAATTTATGCATTTTGGTCCCTGATTAATGTTTGTTCAATTAGTTGAGTTTGGATGATCTGTTTAGGATGAAATTTGACATAATGGCATGTTACATGACTAATTATTGATTGGTAATTTGAAAAACGGAAAATTTCTTGTATTTTTTGTAATTTACAATTTGGTCCCTAAAAGTGAAAAGTATGCAATCAAACCCCTAAATGATCTCTGATCGCTGTGTTGTTTTCTTCTAAGTGCCTTGTTATACACATAGGATAATAATGTGCATCTACAGAAAATAAAAAGGTTACGAAAGAATTAGGGGTGATGATAAGTCAAAATGGCATGTTTTGATGTTTGTTGTTTGAAAAAGCATGATTTTGGTTGAATGTTGGAGCTTATGCCATGCTTGATGGTTGTGAACCATATGTGAGTTAGGTATGATTGTATGATGATAATGTGATAAGAATACATGCTGATTTCGGATGATGTAAGCATGTTGATTATGAATTGCTATTGTATCCAATGTTATGCTTGAAGGAAATCGGGGTGCCCAATGCCTTATTACACTAGTTAAATGTTTTTTGTGAACTTGGATCCTTACTTGAGGCTGGCCTAAATCATGGTTGGATTTGTTTTTGTTGTTATGCCTTGTTAAAAATAGCACTATGGGTCCGAGGAGAGAGCATAGGTAGAACACGGTAGTGCCTGCGGCTGAGCAGGGAGACCAGGGTAACCAAGGGGCTGATGTTCCTCCTGGTGGAAACTTACCTCCTCCGCCGCCACCTAGGAGTGGAGAGCCAGAGCAACAAGGACAAGCTGGTCTAGGATTGGGTGATCTTGCGCCACTGGTTGAGGCGATCACTGGAGCGTTTCAGGCTGTGGTAGCCGGAGCGCATGTTTAGGAGCTGTTGAGTTCTATGGAATGTCTCCTGAGGCGTCGGAATCCTGGTTAGCTAGCACGTTCCGTATTATTGAACAAATGGGATGTAACAATGTGCGCAAGCTGGGATGCGCGGTTTCTATGCTCCAGGGTGACGCTTATAGTTGGTGGACGACTATCACTGCTGGTAAGGAACCCAATGAGGTAGATTGAGAGTTTTTCAGAAATGCCTTTAAGAGGAAGTATCTTGCAGTGAGATACTTGGATGAGAAGAAGCACAAATTCATGTCGCTTGTTTAGGGGAGTCTCTCGGTGGCTGAGTACGAGGTTCAGTTCGTACATTTAAGTCAATACGCCCCTATGTTGATGTCGAGTGGGAGGCATCGTTGTGATCACTTCGGATATGGGTCGGTGCAGGAAATGAAGACTTATACGTTGGCTACAGACTATATGGATTTTGATGTGCTTGTATATCGAGCTTTGGACATCGAGCATAACTTGGGTCTGGCAACCCGTGGAGGTGGTTCTAGCTCTGGTAAGAGAGCAGCTGAGTCTAGTTTCGGTGGTGGATGGAAAAAGACAGGTCGAGATAGGAGATATCAGCCTGCTGCTAGGCGAGGTAATGTTGGTCATGGTGCACCGGCTTAGGGAGACATGATGAGGGTGGAACAGAACACGTGCTGGACGTGTGATTCTTGGGGTCATCTGTAGAGAGATTGTCCTCGTGTGGCTAGGGAAGCACAAGCTCCTGTTGTGGTGGCAGAGAATTCTTGATGGAACTGTGGTTCAACGGACCATATGAGGCGTGAGTGTCCTTTGTTGGCTGGTGGAGGCCAAAGATGTGCACCTGCTGTGGCTGCACCTCAGAGAAACCGTGGGAGCGGCCGAGGAAATTTCCAGAGGAGAGATGAGGGGCATCAAGGCATTGCTCATGTTGTAGCAGTTCGGCCTAAGGGAGGCGGTCCTGCGAGGGTCTATGCTCAGCGTGAGGAGCGCAATGATACTGATTTCGTCGCAGGTACCTTTGTTCTACAGTCTTTATCATTGTTGGCGTTGATTGATTATGGATCCATGCATTCTTATATATTGAGTGGGCATGCACATTTGCTTGATATACCTGTTGAGTTGCTTGAAGTAGGAATGCAAGTGACTAGTTCTTTTGGTGAGACAGTAGTCACTAGGAAGTTGTATCGGAGGTGTCCCTTATCTGTTCAGGGTCATGTTTTTCTTGTGGATTTATTGGAGTTACCCTTCTATGGTTTCGATGTGATCCTTGATATGGATTGGTTGTCTGAGCATAGAGAAGTGGTTGACTTTGATGTTAAGCGAGTCACCGTAAAGCTTGCGGTTGATTATGAAGTGGTGATAGTAGGCGAGAATGTGAAATTCTTGACTAATGTGATTTCGGCTTTAGAAGCAAGATGTATGCTAAGGTTGGGTTGTGAGGCTTATCTTGCCTATCTGATGAATCCTGGTTCAAAGGATGTACGTGTGCAGGACATCAGAACCGTTTGCGATTTTCTGGGTGCCTTTCCGGAAGAGTTTCATGGGTTGCCGCCAAACAGAGAAGTTGAGTTTGGTATCGAGTTGTATGAGAATACGACTTCGGTGTCCATTGCCCCTTATCGCATGGCACCTAATGAGTTGAAAAATTTGAAGACGCAACTTTAGGAGTTGCTTGATAGAGGGTTTATCCGGCCGAGTGTGTCACCTTGGGGTTCACCAGTGTTGTTTGTAAAGAAGAAAGATGGGTCAATGCGGATGTGTATATATTATCGGCAACTGAACATGTTGACTATTAAGAACAAATACCCTTTGCCAAGGATTGATGATCTCTTTGATCAGTTCCGAGGAGCCTCGATGTTTTATAAGATAGACTTGAGGTCAGGGTATTACCAGTTGAAGGTGAAGGATGTAGACATACCTAAGACAACTTTTTGGATGAGGTACAAGCATTATGAGTTCTTGGTGATGCTGTTTGGTTTGACCAACACACCTGCTACTTTCATGGACATGATGAATCGTGTTTTCCATGAGTTCTTAGATCAGTTTGTAGTGGTGTTCATCGATGATATCCTTGTGTACTCTCGTACCGAGGAATATCATGATAGACACCTAAGGATAGTTTTGCAAGCGTTGTTGGAGAACCAGTTGTATGCCAAGCTAAGTAAGTGTGAGTTTTGGCTTAAGGAGGTGGTCTTCCTTTGGCATGTTGTATCGACTGAGGGTATTCGCGTTGATCCGCATAAGGTTGAGGCAGTGATGAGTTGGTAGGTGCCCAAGACAGTGACAGAGGTACGAACTTTCTTGGTTTAGCTGGATATTACCGTAGGTTTGTCGAGGGTTTCTCGAAGATTGCTGCACCTTTGACCAAGTTATTGTAGAAGAATGTTCGCTTTGAGTGGACGAATGTGAGGCAGCAAGCTTTTGAGAAGATGAAGGAAGCTTTGATGCAGGATCCTGTCTTGATTCAACCTGAGTTTGGTAAGAAGTTTGTGGTCTATAGTGATGCGTCCATTGTTGGTTTGGGTTGTGTGTTGATGTAGGAGGGTGAGGTAGTAGCCTATGCATCTATAGTGATGCGTCCATTGTTGGTTTAGCCATGATTTTCTCATTGTTGGCAGCCATCAGTGACTGCGTCCACTCCACGTGAGCATTGTCGTTCATATCAAGGCCATAATATCTGTTGGTGACAGTGGCGTTAAGTTTGACAGGCTCCATGCGGACATACACGAAGGGTTGCCCTGGGCAAAGGTGATGGGCGTAGAATTACCTGACCAAGGTAACATTGATCATATCTGGATACCGAACAAATATCTCCCATCCCTTGTTATGGATGGTTTCAAATAGGGCAGGTTCTAAATCGAGGTCTCTCGTTTGCTGTGTGTAATGGAAACCTTGCTCTTCCCAGACTGCCTGCTTAGTGAACTGATCTATATATATCTCCTTGTCCGTCTTGGAGCAAAATCTCTTGTAGGTGGGCTTGGGTTGTGATGTGGTTGCCATGTGAAATGGTTCTATGTAACTGAAAGTAGAAAGAAAACAATAAGAGAGCAGTGGGATCAAAAAGAAGATATTGAGGAGGTGAGAGTAAAATAAACCAATGGAGTGAGAGAGGTTTAAATAGGAGTTGCCAAGAGGTGTCGTGGCGGCATTAAATGCCAAACAGTCTGATTATCTTACGCACATTACGAGATTTTCTCCCCGTTATTCTCGGAGCCGTTGGCAGCTAGCTATTGGCGGTCAAGTAGTCGTTACGCGTTGCTGCATTGGTCTGCCACGTGCTGTCTCGGCGACATGGTGGGCAGGCTCCTTGCTGGGCCTCTTTCTTGATCCTGCTCTTTTATTCCTAAACCTGAATATAAAAATAAAAATAAAAATAAGTAAATAACTTCTGAAAAAATTAAAAATATGGAAACAAATCGAATCCTAAAAAATGAAACTCTAATCATAATGCATAAAAATAAAAATAAAATAAAACGAAAATTAGGTTATGTTGGGAGGTGCATTTCCCAAAAAAAACACTTCCTGAGGGTTTTGTGTTTGGCTTTTTCGTCCAGGTATGTTCTTCCTCTCCTCATGTGGGTCCTCTTGTTTCTTCAAGTGCTGCGTCACTGGATCCTTTAGTCTGCCCTTTGGCCTGTCACGACAGCTGCTGCCTTGGCCTGTCTCTACGATGATTTTTGTAGCTCTTGCATCTAGGCATCCTTTTTCTTTTTATGTGGGTTGTAGCACATTAATCTCGATGCTCTGGTCATCTACCCTAATTGTCAGCTCTCCATATTCCACATCTATAAGAGTTCTTCCCGTGGCCAAGAATGGTCGCCCAAGGATGATAGGGGCTTTTTCATCGGCCTCGCAATCTAAGATGAGGAAGTCGGCTGGAAGAATCAGGTTTCCCACCTTTACCAAGATGTCTTCAATTTCTCCCTCCGGTTGTACAAATGAATGGTCAGCAAGTTTAAGCATGACACACGTAGGTTTGGCAGGCCCAATACCTAGTTTATCGAAGACGACATTGGGCATAAGGTTGATGTTGGCTCCCAAGTCGCACAGGGCTCTGGTTTTATGTTTGCTACCTATCCTGCATGGGATAACAAAGCTGCCCGGGTTTGTCTGCTTGGGCGACAACTTGTTATGCAGCATTGTCATGCACTCTTCAGTGACAACAACCGTCTCAAATTCCCCAATCCTCTTCTTCTTAGAAACCATGTCTCTGAGTTGTTTGGCATAGTTTGGCATACTTTGAATGGCTTCTATAAGAGGTACGTTGATTTGCACCTGTTTCAGAATATCTAGGAATTTTTTGAACTGATGCTCTTGTTGTTGTTGCTTGAGCCTGTGGGGAAACGGTACTGGCAGACGGATACCCTCTATATGCTTCTTGCTTGGGGGCTTGGTTTATGGAGGATCATCTGCTCCATGACCGATGTCCTGTTCAGCTACTGGGGCGACTAGTGTTGGTGTTGCTGCGACAGGCTTCTTTTTCTTGTCCGGCTAGGTTTATTGTTGTGTTTTCACCCTGGGTTCATCCAGCTGCTTCCCACTTCTCCTAGATATGGCTTTGCACTACTCATAAGTGGGTTTGTCTGCTGCCTCTGAGCTGCTGGATGCTGCTCCCATTGTCTGACAGCTGTATATCTCGGTAAATTACCCAAATTGGGTCTCCAGGATCTTTATAACAACCTTCTGGTTGTTCATCCGCATCTCCGTCGTGTCCATAAAAGACTCAGTTTTATCAATAAATTTATTTTTGCGAACAATAAAGTCACTAGTTCTAGACATGAAAATGTGAAGGGTTGCTTCTAGTGAGTTATTATTATGTGGCTGCTGAGTCTGTTTCCTAGAATGGTTCTGTTGGTAGCCTCCCTGTAGTTGTTGTGGGTTTGTAGCTGTCTTTGGGTTGCTCTAGGAGAAGTTGGGATGGTTCTTCCATCCAGGATTGTAGGTGTTCTGAGCAGGCCTGCTATTCCTCTCATATCCTCCCATGTAGTTGGCCGATGCTGTGCAGTTAGAGGAATCATGGTTGCCCCCGCACTCGCCACATAACGGTTATACAGCCTTTACCTCATGGACCTTCCCAGCAGGTTTCACGATGCTCATGACTAGTTCTGTCAGCGTGTCAAGGCGGGCATTAACAGAGTTTGAGGCTTCTACCTCGTTTACAGTGGTTAGCCGCCTTATGCCGCCTCGGCGGGCTGTTGAGTACTTGTAGTCATTTTAGCAGCTTTCTTCAGTAGCCGCATTGCTTCCTCTGGAGGTCTGTCGAGAATGATCCCATTAGCCGAGGCATCTATCATCATCCGAGTTGGGTAATTCACCCCATTGTAGAATATGGATACCTATGTCCAAGCCGGAAGACCATGTAGTGGGCAGTTATTCATCATTTGTTGGTACCGCTCCCATGCTTCATACATCGACTCATTATCTCCTTGTCTAAAGGCTTTGATCTCATTCCGCAACCTATCAGTGGCATTGGACGAGCTAAATCGATCAAGAAAGTCTTTATATAGTTCCATCCATGTGTTGAAGGATCCTGCCCGCTGATTATTCAACCACTATTTAGCCATATCCCTAAGTGAGTAGGGAAATAACCTCAGCCTTAGTATATCCTTGTTAACCCTGTATATTTTAAATGCTCTGCAGATATCCAAGAATCCTCTCAAATGTTGCCGAGCATCTTCTGTGGCAGTCCCTCCAAAATTCCCTAATGTGTTTATCATGTTGAACATGACGAGCTTCAGCTCAAAGTGGTCTGCCTCTATATCAGGTTCTGTTACTGTGGGATCAAACCCTCGAAAGTCATGTTCAAGATAATTCCTAGTGGTTCATATCTGCGGCGGCCTGGGTGGAAGTGGGGGATCCTGCCTCGGTTGATCTTGCGGACCACTGGGCAGTAAGTCGTGCTGCTCGCCCCCGCCATGTGCGACACCGTTTGGTGGATCTTCGTTTACCATGTTTACCTTCGCTTTTCCCTTGTCTTCTTCGTTTTTGCAAGGACTTCCTTGCGCTCCTTCTTAAGTTCTCTTGCTTGACGTCCGATATCGTCGTAAAAGAGGAGTTCACCTTTTGGGTTTTCCCTGGTCATACACTAGCAAAGGACACATCAATTCTTTTTTCCGATAAAAAATGAAAGGTAAATAAAGGGTGCAGAAATTAAAAATAAAATTCATTGCACCAATCCCCGGCAACGACGCCAAAAACTTGTAGGGCGTGTAGGTGTTCCCTTTTTGTGAGAGTGCAAGTGCACACTCCTGCCAAGTTATAGTATAAAACATGTCGAATCCCACGAGGATTGGTAAACTTGGTTCGATTCGTAGTTTCTGCACAAGGAAAAGTAAAAACACAAATAAGTTGATTGTTGAGATGAAAAGTAAAATACCGTAAAACACAAATGATAAAAGAGATAATTTAGGTTGATAAAGCAGACAGGGTCATGTTGCCACTTAGTGTGAAACTGCGTTGTAAAATGCTAAGTTGTTTTGTGCTACCACGATATGCTGCCTCGGCGGGTAATGCACGACAGTTACGGCCCTGTAACGTGGCCATAGTGGGTCACTACCCCTGCAACTCTCACTGTCTCTGTGGGTGGAGTGGAAATAAGTCCTGGCGGCAAGTCTGGCAAATACTCCAAGTTCAGCGGGATAGTCGACAGTGATCCTCCCTATGTCTAGGTAAGGATGCCCGAATACTCGCGTGATGTAGGCAATACCTAGAAATCTCAGCGTAAACCTATAATAGGCTAGTCAATACAGTTGGTTATCCCTTTTAGCTGTTGAAACTTGTGAACTTTTGGAACCAAGTTAGTCACGCCTCTACACATTGTGACCGTGTTTAGCCCTTTCTTAAAGTTGAGACTTTCGTGCCCCCTAAATGGATTCTCTCAACTGAACGGTTAGAACTAATCGAAAGAATGAAGTGCATAGATTAAGCAAACTTGGAATATTTATTGAAAATAACTCAAAAACCAAATGCAACCGTTTCACAACTAATTTACAACATAACCTCAAAAGTAGCTTTACACGTTTAATGTGACTTTAAATTCTGACTTCTTTGCGTTGAATGTGGACTTTATCTCATTTGCCTTAGCACGCAAGTAACCTTGAGATCTCACTTCGGCAGCACTGCTCGTTGCTATAGACGTCGGAAAATTGAGTGGATGGTGGCGATAGACTCATGATTTTTAGCTCTACCAATCGCACCCCGATTTTCCAGCTCCATAGTTTGATGCGTGGGCAGTAAAGTCGGCAGCAACTTTACTTGGCAGCTACTTGGCAACAACTATCTTCAGTTGGAACTGCATCAGTACAATCCCTTGGCTCGCTGCCTCAGCATTGCATTCTCAGCTCCTCTTTTTCTCTTTCAGCCTTTATTACCTAGAAACAAAAAAATACATTAAAACAATATCTTCTTTATGAAATAAAGGATAATTTTATGGAAACAAGGTAAGGCAAAGAAATATTGTAAAATGCTATGCATGATCCTATTTATGGCTAAAATAAGCTCAACAACAATAATAATAAGAGGTGAGATGTGCATGAAATATAGGACTTGTGGACACTTTACAAGACTCTAGTTTTAGTGGTAGCCAGTGTAAGAATGGTCATGCTAAAAAGGTTATCGCCTGGGTTGAGGCGAGGTTGTAGTAACGTTGGTCAAGGATCGTAGGGTCAGTGTGCCAAGGCTTAAGTAGCGTTTGATACCTATTAAGTATGTGGATCGTGTGACCACGTGTGGCTAGTTGGCCACGTTTGATCGGTGGGGTATAGCTTATGCGCCTGTGGTTGCTGATACTTTTGAAAGTTATGGCTTGAACGTTCGTTTTGAAAGTGTTAGATGTGGGAGTGTGAGTAGTTAGTTTCTTTGATAAAACCGTGGTTACAAAAAAATTGTATAGGAGATGTCCTCTATCTGTTCAGTGCCATGTGTTTTCAGTTGTTTTGATTGAATTACCTTTTTATGGTTTTGATGTGATTCTTGGAATGGACTCGTTGGTTGAGCATCAAGTTGTGGTTGATTTCGTCGTTAAGCGAGTTACCTTGAAACTTGAGGATGATTACGAAGTAGAACTCGTTGGCGAGAAGGTGATGTTCTTGTCCATTGTAATTTCGGCTCTTTCAGCGAGTCGGATGATGGAGTTGGGCTGCAAAGCTTTCTTAGCGTATGCGATGAATCTTGGTACGAAGGAAGTGCGAGTGCAAGACATACGAACAGTGTAGGAGTTTCCGGGTGTTTTTCAGGAAGAGTTGCCTGGGTTACCACTAAACAAGGAAGTTGAGTTTGGCATTGGATTGTATGAGAATACGGCTCCTGTGTCCATTGCTCCTTATCGTGTGGCACCTAAGGAGTTGAAGAAGATGAAGACACAACTTGTTGGGTTTTTCGGTACTCGATTCTTTCAACCGTTCTTGCTCGCCAAGCGGTGGAGAAGTGGAATTTTGGGTGATAGAGGTGTGGATGCTAAAAATGATAAAGAAAAGATTATTTATAGTGGTTCAACCTTCTAACCAAGGTCTACATCCACTACCTTAGCTTCCCACTAAGGATTTCCAATCAATCTACTATTGATTAGTCCTCTTTTCTAGGCTTAGGAGGAAACCCTTACAAAACCGATCAAGTTTTCTACCCAAAGTCTAGATCAAACCCTCTTTACAAAGAGATAGAAATAAGCAAACTCAAATCCCTCTAATAGGTATTTGTTTGCACAATTAAGCTCTCACCCAATCCTAAAACACTTGAGCAAATATAACAATTTTTGCTCACAAGTGTTGTCTATACAAGGAATTGACAATTAAGCACTAAGACACATTTTGATCATATGTTGTATTACAATTGAAGCATTAACCATTACTTGATTCTTAGAGGTCCCTTTTATACTCCTTATTGAGTTTGTAGTCGTTAATAGCCGTTGGGGTTGAATTGGAGCCGTGGGAGACTTTATTCCTCACCATAAATACAGTTCTTCAACATCTCGTTTTGAAACGCCCGGCCTTGTTTCGAAACACTCTTGAAATAGAAAGAGTTGTTGCAGTTTAATGTAGTACCTGTTTCGGAACACCCTTGGCCGTATCGAAACAGACGTATCGAAACGCTTGTCCCCATATCGAAATGCCCTACATTTAAAAGGTAGTTGGGAAATAGTTGTTGGGGTTTATGACCGTTAAGGTCGATGCCAAATAGGCGTATCGAAATGGCAGTGGTCATATCGAAACGCTATGCAAAAATCTCACCCATATTAAATCACGTTGGGGTTTATGACCGTTGAGGTCGATGCCACATAGGTGTATCGAAACGGCAGTGGTCATATCGAAATGCTATGCAATAATCTCACCCAGATTAAATCCCGTTTCGAAACAGACAAGGCTGTATCGAAACGTTTTGCCACTATAAAGACTCGTATCGAAACACCTAGGGGCGTTTCGAAACGCCTGGATGGTTTTGTTGAATTTGACTTTGAAAACACTTAAAACCTTTTTGAAATATCCCATAAACATAGTTTCAAGTTGTTTGGACTTAGAAATGGTTTTGAATTCTTTTTAACTTTGTCCAAAACATTTTTCAATTATTATATCAAAAACATTAGTTCTACAATCTCCCCTTTTTGATATAATAAAACCAACTTGAAAAATTGTTTGGGATTCTCCCCCTTTAAGTTTAAAAATGTGAATATGAGATGAAAAATTGAAAAGTAATTAAAGCTTCCCCTTATTCATTTAAAGATACAATTTTTCAAACCAAACTCTCCCCCTTTTTATTATATCAAAAAGAATTCAAAAGACATTAAGTTCAAAATAACTTAGGAGGTTTGAAAAGATGACAAAAAATAAGAATTTTTGTTTTAAAATGGCTCCCCTTACTCAAAGCATCATCAAAAAATGTTAGTCCAACACATGATAAATTAAATTAAACAAACAATAGCAACTAGATTTTACCAACACTTGAACCCAAGGGAGGATGTGAAGCCTTCCTCTTGAAGTGTTCTTCCTTGTGTGTATGGAGCTCCCCCTCAAATTTTGACTTGTTGATCACTCTCCATCACACCTATCATAAGACAATCAAGTAATTTTTGGTATCCAAATTGCTTTTGATACATAGACGCTAGTAGCACAAAATTTAGTCCCCTTATGAATCCATTTTTCAATTTCATCCTTTTTAGTTGAAGTACTTAGTCCTTTTGGGACCCAAATACTTCTAAAAACTTCACCATTTACAAATCTAGGGGCACTAGATTGTCTTACATAAAAATTTGATTTTCCAACATTATTTTTTGTTTCAAGCTCTTTGGAAATCAAATCCTTTTTCTTCTTGAACTTTATAAAGCAAATTTTGTAAATCAAAACATTTTTGTTCAAACTCTTCGAGTTTTGCTTCAAGTTCAAGTTTGGTTTTAGAAATCAAATCATTTTGAATCTTCAAATTTGAAATCAATTTCTTGTTTTTCAAAATGTGATTTTTAAACTTTAAAACCAATTCGTCATAGGCATCTTGTAATTCATCAAAAGAATATGAACATGAAGTAGATGAATTAGAAGTTACCCTTGAATCTTCTTCGACGGCCATAAGGCAAACGTTGGCTTGTTCATCGCCGTTGGAGTCTTCATCACTCCAAGTAGCCATATATGCCTTCTTCTTATGGCTTGAAGTGCTTGCCCTCTTCTATTTCATGGATTCTCGTTCAAGCTCCTTCAAGGCTTTCTTCATGAAAGGGGAACACTTCTTGAAGAGATGAGCTATCTTCTTCTTCATCCTCCTCTTCACTTGAATCTACATGATGGCATGCGGAGGATATGAGAGCAATGCCATTTGTGTTGATGCCAAGCCCTTTGAGCTTCTTCTCCCCCAGAACTCTAATCTCTTCCTTCTTTTTCTCCTCTTCTTTGTTTTTCTTCATTATTTGATGACTGAGACGTGACCCCTTGAGCTTATCAAGCTTTAAAGTCTTGAGATTCTTGGCTTCGATGATGGCGGTCCTTTTTGATTCCCATGACTCGGGAAGGGAGTAGATGAGCTTTCGGACAAGCTTCTCTTTCGGGATGGCTTCTCCATAACATTTGAGTCCATTGGTGAGGGTGGAGAACCTATCGAACATGTTCTCAATGTTCTCTTCTGGATCCATCTTGAAGTTTTCATACGCTAGGTTGAGGAGCCCGATCTTGGTCTCCTTTACTGCGTTTGTCCCCTCGTATGTAACTTCGATTTTGTCCCAAACTTCCTTGGAACTCCCACAAGAAGACATCTTCTCATAGATATTGAGGCCAAATGCACAAAATAGGATGTGCAAGGCTTTGCAATTAAGCTCCATCTTGTTGCGATCATCGACACTCCAATCTGCCTTGCTTTGTTGTGACACGAACGAACCATCTTCTACTATGTCCCATAACTTGTAGTCCTTGGACTTTATGAAGAACTTCATTCATGTCTTCCAATGGGCATAGTGTGTTCCGTCGAAGAAGGGCGGTTTATCGATGGATTGCGCTATTGAGCCAGTTATTTGAAATGTTGATCGAACTTTTCGGATCTTCTCAATAGTATGTTAATCCTCTTCAATTGAGCCAAGCTCTGATACTAATTGTTGGGTTTTTCGGTGCTCGATTCATTCAACCGTTCTTGCTCGCCAAGTGCGGTAGAAGTGGAATTTTGGGTGATAGAGGTGTGGAAGCTAAAAAGGATAAAGACAAGATGATTTATAGTGGTTCAACCTTCTAACCAAGGTCTACTTCCACTACCTTAGCTTCCCACTAAGGATTTCCAATCAATCCACTATTGATTCGTACCCTTTTCTAGGCTTAGGAGGAAACTCTTACAAAACCGATAAAGCTTTCTACCCGAAGCCTTGATCAAACCCTCTTAACAAAGAGATAGAAATAAGCAAACTCAAATCCCTCTAATAGGTATTTGTTTTCACAATTAAGCTCTCAGAAAATCCTAAAACACTTGAGCAAATATAACAATTTTAGCTCACAAGTTTTGTCTATACAAGGAATTGACAATTAAGCACTAAGACACATTTTGATCATATGTTGTATTACAATTGAAGTATTAACCATTACTTGATGCTTGAAGGTCCCTTTTAGACTCCTTATTGAGTTTGTAGCCGTTACTAGTCGTTGGATTGAAATGGTGCCGTTGGAGACTTTATTTTCCACCATAAATGCAGTTCTCCAACATCCCGTTTTGAAACGCTCGACCCTGTTTCGAAACCCTCTTGAAATAGAAAGAGTTGTTGCAGTCTGATGCAGTACCCATTTTGGAACGCCCTTGCCTATATCGAAACGACCGTATCAAAATGCTTGTCCCCGTATCGAAACACCCTGCATTTAAAAGGTAGTTGGGAAATATCCGTTGGGGGTTTTTGACCGTTGAGGTCAATGCCACATAGGCGTATCGAGACAGCAGTGGCCGTATCGAAACGTTATACAAAAATCTCACCCAGATTAAATCCCGTTTTGAAACAGACAAGGCTGTATCGAAACATTTTGTCACTGTAAAGACCTGTATCGAAACACATAGGGGCATTTCGAAACGCTTGGATGATTTTGTTAAATTTGGCTTTGAAAACACTTAAAACCTTTTTGAAATATCCCATAAACATAGTTTCAAGTTGTTTCAACTTAGAAATGGTTTTGAATTCTTTTTAACTTTCTCCTAAACATTTTTCAATTATTATATCAAAACATTAGTTCTACCCAACTTCAAGAGTTGCTTGATAGAGGGTTCATAAGACTAAGTGTTTCACCTTCGGGTGCGCCGGTCTTGTGGTACATGAGAAGGATGGTACGATGCGTTTGTGCATAGATTATCGGCATCTGAACAAGTTGATGATTAAGAACAAGTACCCTTTCTCGAGGATTGATGATTTGTTTGACCAATTTCGTGGTTCTTCAGTGTTTTCGAAGATTGATCTAAGGCCTGGGTATTATCAGCTAAAGGTTAAGGATATGGAAGTACCGAAGACAAATTTTCGGACTAGGTATGGCCATTATGAGTTCTTTGTGGTGCTGTTTGGGGTGACAAATGCACTGGTTGCATTCATGGATATGATGAATAGGGTGTTCCATGAGTTTTTATATTAGTAAGTGGTAGTGTTCATCGATGATATTCTCGTGTATTTGCGTATCGAGGAGGATCGTGATAAGCACTTGAGTATGGTGTTGCAAGTGATGTTGGAGAATCAGCTTTATGCTAAGCTGAGCAAGTGTGAGTTTTGGCTCAGGGAACTGGTTTTTCTTGGACATGTGGTGTCAGCTGAGGGTATTCGGGTTGATCCACACAAGGTCGAGGCGGTGATGAGTTGGAGAACGCAAAATCAGTGACAGAGGTGCGTAGCTTCCTTGGGTTGGCTGGATTTTATCGAAGGTTTGTCGAGGGTTTTTCTAAGATTGCTGCTCTTTTGACCAAGTTGTTGCAAAAGAATGTTCGCTTTGAATGGACGTATGTTAGGCAACAAGCTTTTGAGAAGTTGAAGGAAGCTTTGACGCAAGCTCCTGTCTTGATTCAACCAGAATCGGGTAAGGAGTTTGTAGTTTATAGTGATGGATCATATGTTTGTTTGGGTTGCGTGTTGATGCAAGGTGGGAAGGTTGTAGCTTATGCGTCTAGGAAATTGAAGGTACATGAGCGCAATTATCCTACTCATGATCTAGAGCTAGCTGCGGTGGTGTTTCCTTTGAAGATTTGGAGACACTACCTTTATGGTGAGAAGTGTGTGGTTTACACCGACCATAAGAGTTTGAAGTGTCTTATATGTCAAAGGGAGTTAAATCTTAGGCAACGAAGATGGTTGGAGTTGTTTAAGGATTATGATCTGACGATCGAGTACCATCCTGGAAAGGCCAATGTTGTGGCCGATGCTTTGAGCAGGAAGTAGATGTTGAGCTGAGAGCGATGCTTGCTCGGTTGAGTTTATCGCGTGATGGTGGGTTGATAGCCGAGTTGCAGGTGAAACCTTTCTTAATTCACATGATCTAGGAGAAGCAATTTCTTGATGGTTCGTTGGTGCCTCATGTTCAGGATATAGCTGTGGGTAATGCGACATATTTTTGTTTCAATGATGATGGAGTTTTATGTTTCAAAAGTCGAATAGTGGTGCCGAAAGGTGTTGAGTTGAGGCACACTATTTTGACTGAAGCTCGTAGGAGTGCTTTTGCTATGCGCCCTGGTAGTACTAAGATGTATCGTGGTTTGAAGGATGAGTACTATTGGGTGGGGATGAAAAATGATGTTGTTGACTTTGTAAGAAAGTGTATGGTTTGCCAGCGTGTGAAAGCTGAGCATCAATTTCCTTCTGGTCTGTTGCAGCCTTTGAGAATACCAGAGTGGAAATGGGAAAGGATTACGATGGATTGTGTGTCCGATCTACCTTTGACGCCATCTAAAAAGAATTCCATCTGGGTGATTGTGGACCGTCTTACGAAGTGTGCACATTTATTGGTTGTGCATACTATGTATAGGTTGGATAAGTTAGCAGAGTTGTATATTGCTGAGGTCATTCGATTGCATGGTGTACCTAAGTCCATATTTTCAGATATAGATCTGAGGTTTAGAGCGAGGTTTTGGGAATGTTTTCATCAAGCGCTGGGTACGCGTTTGAATTTCAGCACTTCATATCATCCTCAGACGGATGGACAGTCAGAACGAGTTATTCAGGTGCTGTAGGACATGTTGCGACGCTGTGTGATTGATTTCCAAGGTTCTTGGAAAAATCATATGCCTTTGGTTGAGTTTTCCTATAATAACAGTTTTCAGGCGAGTATACAAATGGCTTCGTATGAGGCCTTGTATGAGAGGAAGTGTAGAACGCCTCTTTGTTGGGATGAGGCAGGGCAAAAGTTAATTTCCTTGCCGGATATGCTTAAGGGAACAACTGAGAAAGTGAAGCTCATATGTGAGCGGTTGAAGGTTGCACCGGATCGTCAAAAATCTTACGTGGATTTAAAACGTAGGGAGATTGAGTTTGCGGTTGGACATCACGTGTTCCTTAAGGTATCGCCTTTGAAAAAGGTGATAAGGTTTGGACGTAAGGGAAAGCTTAGTCTAAGGCTTATTGGACCTTATAAGGTTGTGGAGCGAGTTAGTCCTATGGCTTATCGGTTGAGGTTGCATCCCGAGGTAGAAAAGATCCATGATGTGTTTCATGTTTTGATCTTGCGGAGGTATAGATCAGATTCATCTCACGTGATGCAAGTTAAGGAGATTGAGTTGAATCGAGATTTATCCTATGATGAGAAACCAATGGGGATCCTTGAATCGAGTAGTAAAGCTCTTCGTGGGAAGACGATTGAACTTGTTAAAGTGTTGTGGTGACACCGAGGAGTTAAGGAGGCCACGTCGGAAAGTAAGGCGAACATGATGAGGTAGTTTCCGCATCTTTTTCTTTAGGTAAAAATTTGAGGACGAAATTTCATAAGTGGGGGAGAGTTGTAACGCCCCAGTTTTGGGCCTAGGTGTTCTGCGGGTCGGGTTAGGCTAGTGGAACCGAAGGTTGGCGGTTCGAATCGTTAAAAGGTGGTTCAGGGAAATCAAGGTTTGGGATGGGATAAAAATGTGGTAAAAATTTCTAAAATCCTCTAAAAATATATTTAAGAGGTTGGTTAAATCAATTTTGCAAAACACGTTTTGAAAGGCATACATTTTGGGCAGTGACCAAAATGTAAAGTTTTAAAGTTGTGGAAGAAGGGTGTTTTTCAAAAAGAGTTAAGATCTTAGACTCTTTAGGGAGCTAAATGGAAATTAAGCCTTTTCTCTAATTTGGCATGTGTTTTAAATGATTTATTACATATTAAAATGGTTTTAATTGATTTAATTAAAGAGGTAGTTATTTTGGTTAAAGGATTTTGACGATCATTTTCATTCTCTTCTTTACACTTCAGCCAAACACTCTTCATTTGCTCTCAAATCCCAGATTTTTAACATCTTCATTTCTTTTCTTGGTTTCCAATTTCATCTTTGTTATTTCTCTCAAATTCTTCAAGATTTTTGAAAGCTAAACTTGCCAAATTAGGAGAGAAGCAAGGATTGGAGGTAAATTTCGTGCTAACCCTCTAATCAAGGTTCTTTAATGAAATTCCAAATATATTTGACTCTTTATTCATGTTTTTGATTGAGGTTCTTTATTGGTTTGATAAAATGATGAAATCTTGGTAGAAAAGTGGATTTAATGTGATTTTCGAAGTTGTGTTGATTGGATTTGTTTGAGGTGGTTTCCAAATGGGTTTTTTAAAAGGTTTATGATGATGAAATAGAGTTTTAATCATACTAATCTTGAAATCCTTGAGATCATTGGTTTTTGAAGTGTTTTTGGTTGTTTTTGGTTTATTGATATATGCTTAAAATGTGTTGGATTTGTTGGTTGATGGCTGGATTGAGTTTGGAGATCAATCGATTGAGTTTTCGGTTGTTTCGATTGGGTAAATTGATGCTATAGAGCAGGGCTGCGGGTTTTCTTCTGAGTGCTGGTGTTTGAATGCATTATGATGCATTGAATCTTTGTTTGTAATGTGTTGAAAATAGGGGATAGTGTTCCGGAATTTAATGAAGTGGTTTTCGAGGCTTCAGACGATTGAGTGTTGCATCGACAAGTGTGGTCTCGCAAGTCGGTGAGTGGAATGAGATTTCCTACTTCGAAACTTCTTAAAAGAGGTTTTGGGAACTTAGTAAGAGCTTGAAACACTTCACTAAGTTCAGAAGTAAGTAAAGTGAATTTCCCTATCTCGGATGGTGCTATTGTGAGATTTTGAATGCACTTGATTTAATTGTGTTAACCTACTGTTTTAAAGCATGTTTTGAGTTTATGAAATATGTTTGATGATGCCATATGGTTTAAGGATACATTAGTTAAGTGATCCTTGTATGCATATGATGATGCATGAGGTTTGAAGCATGGTTTAATGCTTGTGTTATGTCTTATCATGAATGCTTTGGAAAAATAGTGAGGTGTGCATGAAATATGGATTATATTGGCAAGTGATGTTTTGTAAAGTGTTTTGTAAATGAAACCGGATATAGTTAGCCGGCTATAGGATTGAGTGCACTATAAACAAGTCGCCTTGGATGTCGAGGGGTTGTGATTTTACCGAAAACTCCATCCAAGTACCCTAACGATTGAGGATTGTTTAAGGTTGCAACGGGTGAGGGTAGCTCCCAGGCGCGAACCTTGTGTGTGTCCCATCTCTCGTTAGTGGGTTATACATCTACCAATGAGTGGTGTTGAGGGGTTGTGATTGTACCGAATACTCCACCACGGGCGTCACAACAGTGGAGGGTTGCTCCCGTGTGTGAGCCTTGAGATGCATGTAGAGTGTATGAAGGGTTTGGGGACAACCCTCGGTAATCCGTATCCAATGTGTTTTTGAGAAAATGATTGTTGTTAATCACTTGTAAGCCAATATAATGTAATGAAATGTTGATGATGCATATTATGAAAAATGCATGGTTTACCTTAAGCTTAGCATAATGGTTTTTATGCTTGAAAGGCTTGACGTTTGTGTAGCAATGGTTTAATTGGTGGAAAATATATTATTAATGTCGCATGGTGTTTAGCATGGTGATTTTAATGTTAAAGTGCATGGTTTATCAAAGAAGGCATGATGGTTTTGAAAAGAGTGAAAATTGATTTTGTGCATTGCTGGTGTTTTTGTTTTTGAGCTTTCCTCGCTAAGCATTTTGTGCATACGCTCTCTTTATCCTTCAATGCAGTCAATTTATGCTTTGGAGGCGGCACTTGCAAGGGATCGGTGAAAGACTTTGATTGAAGGTATGTTTGGTTTTGAACTAGAGTAATAAAGGCAATGGGGTGTCCAGTGCTATGAATGTTGGTTGCTTTGGTATTTTCTGGTTTAGTACAAGTTTGGTATGCATATTTGGGTATGTAAATGGCCTTTAAGAGTTGGTTTATGCTTGGTTTTGTAAATGGATCCTTTGGTGCTTGTTTTCGTAAGAAGCATACCTTTAGTTCTCTATGTCGTTGTCAGAGATGCTTCGATGTTGCCTTTTCCATGTATTCTTGAGTATTGAAGTGCATTTGAGTTGCAAGCATGTTTGTGTATATGTTGGATTGGTTTTAGATGATTTAAATCGAGTTAAACTAGCAAATTTGTACATTGCAGGCCCAGGTGTTTCGAAACACCCTTGCTAGTTTCGAAGCGGGTGTTCGAAAATGCCTTGGGGAATCGAAACGGGGAGGTCCGTTTTGGTACGTTTTGAAACTGTGAACCCCTATTCTGAAACGTGTCCAGGGTCGTTTCGGTATGGTCCCGCGTTTTGAAACAATTGCTCCTGTTTCGATACACCCGTTCCGATACGAGGCTTACTGTTCCAAAACGACAGGCTGTTATTTTAGTTTTTGAAATATTTGAAGTTCTGTTTCTTTGCGATTTAGTCCCTATTTGTGTTGTTTGCAATTAAATGTGTTCTATTGATTATTTTGAGCTAAGTTTCAATAGTTATGCATGACATGAACTTAATTATAGGTTGGTAATCCAAATTTGGTAATAACCCTTACAATTTGTTAAATTTACAAAATAGTCCCTAAAACTGAAATTGGTATGAATCGACAAAGGCTAGTGTTGTCTTTCAATCCGCTGGTTGTTGATCTCATATGAATGTAACTTGCATCTAGATAATAAAAAATAAAAATTATAGGGTTGTTTATTAAGGTAAACCTTCCCGGTTTACTTCAATATTCCCCGTGTGACCTGTTCGGTTCGATCTATCGGCTAGGCCGGGTCGAGGGGGGTTACAAATTAAATGTAATAAAGGAAAAGTGAAAGAAAGTAAAGATGAAGTTGTCATTGCCAATCCCCGACAACGACGCCAAAAACATGTAGGTTGTGAAACAGCCCTGCTCTAACTGTAAGTGTACACTGATGCCTATTTGTAATATAAAATATTATCGTCTCCGGAGAGACTAGAATGCTACTTCACGATTAAATTCATGCACAAGGTAAAGTAAAAAACACAATTGATTTGAATTTGTTTGAGAAAGTTGCGTAAAATTAAAGTAAACGATTAATAAAAAGATTGAGAATTCAGAATAAGAGGATGATTCAGATTTAGCTGCGTTGTAGTATGAAACTGCGTTGAACTCGAAAAGGTCTTGTGATTCAAAGTCGATATCTCTACCACAGCGGGTGACAAATTGAACACTGGCACGACGAGGAACTCGGCGGGCCTTCAAGTTTCGACAGAACGTCCTAATCCGAGACCAACTTATCTCTAAGTTTGAATACTGTTGATGCCCACTCTTTGACAATACATCTCGGTGTAAACCTAGATTAAACAACAACCTTCCCACGTTCCTTCTCAACCGCCTTAAACCTAGACTTATCTCTAAGATAAGATGATTCTTGCATTAATTGGAGGGAATCATGTTTATCCCCTTCTTGAGGTTTAACTCTCTCGAATTGAAATAAATAGATGTGCTCACAAAAGATCTTTCGATTCTATTGCAAACAAAGATGAAGAATATAGGATAAACAAACCTTGAATTGAATTGCATAAAAACTTTAACTAATTATAATCGTACTCACAACTACTAAACAAAACAACCTTAACCCTAAGGAAAGTTTAGAACATAATGTAAATAAGAAAACAATAAATTCTAAAACCTAATATCTCCTTATTGTCTTCCAATCGATCAAGCCCTCCTTTTTATAGGTGGTTACATTTGAAAACCCTATTTGGGGAGGAAGTCTCTCTTTGGGAGAAAGTTGAGTTGGAATTAAACGTTTGAGTCTTTTATTCCAAAAAATAACTCCTCTTTTGGGCTTTCTCGGGCTGCAAGTTTCTTCCTTGTTTGGGTCTTCTCACGTCATCTATGGGTGCTCCTGGGCTTTATCCGTCATATAGCTTGGTTTTGCTAATTCAAGAAATTCCACTATTCATATCGCACTCCCTTTTGGCCAATCTTCAATGTGCCGCCGCGACGGAAATGCTAGCGACAGTCTGTCTCGGTGCCCCATTCTTTGAACTGCATTAGTACAGTTCTTCTCTGCAACGATGGTTCATCCTATGTGACTGAATGTGATTGTTTTGTTTCCTCGTCCTTTTCGATCATTCCCCTGTTCTGCTGTCACGGCAGGTGCCGGCGGCAGTCTCCTGTAATGCAAATGCAACAAAAAACAGTGTCTTTTCAACACATATAATCATACATACTGTAATAAGCCGAGTGCGGAAATATACTGTAAAATATGCATGGAAACCTATGTATGCACTAAAATGGGCTTAAGAATAGTGACAATATAAGCTAAAATTGGCATAAAATATAGGACTTTTAAGCACTTTACAAACACCACTCCTAACGTTAATTTTTGTATTTGACATACTAAGGAAGGGTCGACCGAGAAGAATTTATGAAGAAGTGTTGGACCGATTGTTTTCCATGTCTATTACATAGAAATCTGCCAGAAAGAAGAGGTCATTTACCTTTACTAAAACATTCTCGAGAATTCCCTTCGGGTATATTACGGATCAGTCATCGAGCTGTATTGTCACCTTTGTATCCTTCAAAGGCTCGTTAGTAATCGTTTTATAAACAGAAAGTGGCATAACGTTAATTGAAGCTCCTAAGTCGCACATTGCATGTTTAATTAAAACATCTCTTATTTGACAAGGTATAGCGAATATACCTTGGTCCTTCATCTTTGGTGGAAGCTTCCTCTGAAATACTGGGAAGACATATTCTCTCATATTTACTTTCTCGTGACTAGTCAGTCTTCTTTTTGTGGTGCAAAGCTCCTTTAAAAATCGGGCATACCTTGGCACTTGTCGGATTACATCTTGGAGAGGTATGTTGACTTTTACTTTTTGGAACACCTCTATAATTTCCTTTTCTTTGGCTCTTTTGTCACACACCATCAACCTAGATAGGAATGGTGGTGCGATCTCATGAGGAGGAGGAGGTGGTGGTGGCGATGAAGACGTACCTTTGGAGTTGGAAGGTGGCGTTTCCTTCTCCTTCTTGGAATGTGTGACATTATCTTCTAGGATTTTTGGGTTGACAACGGTTCCACTTCGAAGGGTGATAACAATTACATTCTCTCACGAATTCGACTCTGTTTGATAAGGAAGTATTTTATGTGATTCTAGTCTCCCCACGGTTTGAGCCAACTCGGTCATCTATTTGTCCAATTCTTGTAGGTGGGTCTTAGTGCGGTTTTAAAACTTCTCTTGCTAAATTGCCAATCGTTCAACAACAGACTCCAATGATGACTTCGGTTGCTGATATTGTTGTTGAATGGGTTGTCTTTGCTGATATTCTTGGCTTTGCCTTTGATTTTGAGATTAACTTAAGTTCGAATGATCTTTCCAACCTGGATTATACGAGTCGGAATTGGGGTTGTATTGTCTTTGTAGAGGTCACGGAAAATTCCCTATGGAATTCACTTGCGTAGTGTCCTCTTCATGCACCATCGGACAACAGTCCGTCGGATGCTCTGGGCTCGTACATATCCTGCAAAGCCTTGCTGCAATTCTTTTATCTGCAACAAGATATTGAACAATATCAGCTAATTTATCAATTTTGTTTTCCAGTGAAACTGTATTTACCTCGTTGCGAGTTAGCGTCTATAGTAGACATTAACGTTCTCGTTGCGATTGGAGTCATGTTAAAAAGTGGTCCTCCACTTGTCGCATCAATCACCTTCATATCCATAGGTGTTAACCCTTCGTAGAAATATTGGAGAAGTGTTTGTTCGGTTAAACCATATTGTGGATAGTTTGCGCATAGCTTTTTAAAATGCTCCCAATATTCTTACAACGATTCGATATCATTTTGTCGTATGCCAAAGATACTTCGTCTTAGCTCGTTTGCCTTAGCTGCTGGGAAAAACCTGTCAAGAAAAGGCAAGCCATATCAGTCCAAGTTTTAACCGAGTTGGAAGGTAAATCAAATAACTAGTCTTTTGCTATATCAGCTAGAGAAAAGGGAAAGGCGCAAAGTTTTCTTTGATCTTCAGAAAATCCCTGCGATTTTTACTCAAACAGGCCATATGGAACTCCTTGATGTGTTTGTGAGGGTTTTCACTGGGCATGCCGTGAAAACTTGGTAGAAGATGGATCAAACCTGTAACCCCCTTAGCCCGGCCTAGACGGTCGACCCGAACTACGAAGATTACACGGGGAAAACCAAAGTCAACCCGAAAGTCAACCTTGATTAACGACCCTTTTTTTATTTTTAAACTTGTCTAAATGCATATTAACCCTAGGTGAACTCTTGACAAGAACATACTCAAAAATCACAGCAATCGGAAAACATTTAGGGACTCAATTGCACAACATACAAATTTAGGGACCAAAATGCAAATTCTGGAAATTAAGAGGACCTAACATGTTTTAAAGTTACCATTATGAAATTAATCATATTTCATGCCTCTCTGCCAAATTTCATCTCAATCGGACATCACAAACTCAACCAATTGCATAAACAAAGATTGAGACCAAAACGTAAGAGTTTCAAAACATATAACCATCAAATTCAGTGCCCAACGGTCGAGTGTTCCGAAACGGGGAAGATCCGTTCTGAAACGCGGGACCGTTCCGAAACTTGTTGCGGAACAGGGCTTGGCAGTGGTAAATCCGTTTCGGAACAGCTCTACCTGTTTCGAAACGCCAAGGCCATTTCAGGCCACCTGTTCCGAAACAGTAGCACCCGTTCCGAAACGAGATGCCCAGAATTGCAGAATTTTGCTGGTTTAACAAGCAATTGACCCATCAAACACATTCCGATGACACTCAAATCGTACCAGCAAGTCATCAAACACTTAAGGAACGTATTAGCATCAACTAAACACAATCATGGCGTCAATCAAAGAAAAACCCAATTCTATAGGCATGCATCATATATTGTAAACCATGCAACCAACAATTCTCCAAAACCAAATACCAAAAGGCCATTTACATGTTCCAACATCATCAAAGGCATTAAACCAAAATAGGGAATCCATAACATCTCCCAAAACACAATCTAGGTTCCCATTGCCAAATGCCAAAAGCTAATAGTGTTAGGAAAACATTCACCATACATGAGCTTAATCCTCCACTTGGATCCTTGACCTCCTTGCTGCCCTTTATACACTTCAATGCTCTGCATTATTGGTTTAAGAAAGAGAGAGCGTAAGCGCATAGCTTAGTGAGGAATGCTCAATTAAAACATCACAATAATGCATTTGCAAAAACACCCTTTTCAAGGCCTTTAGTTTCAAAACAACATTTATCATGCAATTATGCATACAAACCAAGCATCTCATGCTTCAAATCATCATCATGTCATATTGGCTTACAAGTGATAATCAATAACATTTACAACCCAAAAAAAAAATCGGATACGCGGATTACAAGTGTTGTCCCATACGCTTCATACACACTACCAATATCAAGGTGGAGCATGGTACAATCACAACCCCTCAACACCCGTGATGGAGACTATGGTACAATCACAACCCCTCAACATCACTCATTGGTAGTTGTATAACATCACTAACGAGAACACGGGACATACAACACAAGATCCACACATGGACTTTTAAACACCATTGTGATCTTAACACAAGATCCACTCATGGACTTTTAACCACCATGATGATCTTAACCATCTCGTTAGTGTGCTTGGATGGAGTTTACGGTACAATCACAACCCCTCAACATCCAAGGCGACTTTATTCACGGTGCACCCAATCCTATAGTCGGCTAACTATATCCGATTCAAGTACTTTAAAACCAACACATCACTTGCCAATATACATCATATAACATCATTAATCCATTGTTTTAAAGCATTTAACAAAGCCATTAAATCATCATGCATTACAATGCATCAAACCACATTTATCAATGTTCAAAACAAGGATCTCTTACCTCGAGCATCCTTCAACACATGGCTTACAAAACCAGCATTAAACATGCTAAAATATGCTCTCAAAACAGAATTTAGACATGCAAATAAAACACATTGCATTCAACCAACTCATGGTTCATCAACAAGAGAGTTTCTTCGAAAAATTTACTCTTGAGCTTAGCTAAGTTGTTTAGACTTAAACTAAGCTCCCAAAACCTTCCAAGATTGGTTTCAAAGCTGAAAACCAAACTTCACTCACCGATTCCGTTTCACAAGCTTGCTGAAACACCGATCAAGCCCCCGAATCAACACCACAAGGATCCGATGATGTCTCCCCTGTTTTAAACACATCAAAGCAGAAGATCAATGCATCATCATGCATTAATATCTTCAACCAAGACACCTAGACTCGCTGGTCACATCAACACTCACATTTCGGCTACCAAACACAACCAAAATCACATCCAAACACCTCTACAACCTTACCCAACCAAGATCCACCAATTCCAATCATACTTATACATTAATTAACATCCAAAAAGGATCTAATCACGTCCTTATACCTCCAGCTATAGCAGAACATCAAAATCACCCCAAAAACCACCATTAACTCAATCAAAAACTTAGGAAAATCAACCTATACGGGATTACATTGATTAAACTTCAATTACACATCATTTATACATTCAATAAACATCAAAAAGACATCTCAAAACACAGTCTAATCACTTAGTACGAATTTAATCCAAACTAAATCAAAATCTTGCATTTTAAGCCAAAATCAAGAACACAACATTAAAACCTTTAATAAAACTCAAATCAAGGATTGAGAACTTGGGAATTTCAGTAAAGAACTGAGTATTTAGAGGAGAAGGACGTTCATACCTCTAAATGTGAGTTTCTCCTTGTTTAAAGCCAAGATTCTTGAAAATTCAATAAGCAAATGGTAATGATTTGATATAGGAATGATTAGAAACCAATTGGAGATTGAAATCTCATCTTTAGGTGTTAAAATCAGAGGGAAAATGGCTGGGGAAATGTGTTTGGCTGAGAGAAAAGGGAGAGAAAATGAAGAGGGAAAATTTTGAGAAAAGTTAGTTATGAACTTCCAAAATATCTATTTCCCCTTTTTCCTTTTATTAAATATCATTTAATAAATGTTTAATATTAAGAAAAATCTGGAGAAAACTCTTCTTGGGTAAATTAGCTCCTTAAAGATTCAAATTTTAAATCCTTTTAAAACAGTCACCAACTTTTCAAAAATTACATTTTAGTCACTAACTTGAAATGTCACATTTCGAAACCTCATTTTGTAAAATTGATTTCACCACTCTCTTATATATAATAAAAGAGAATTTAAAGATATTTTCCACATTTTTAATGGATCCCGAACTAGGCTTTCCCTAAAAACCACCTTTTATATTCGAACCGAAATTCGACCAGCCCGATTCAAACCCAAAACCTCTAAACCCAAAATTGGGGTGTTACAACTCTCCCCCCCTTAAGAAATTTCGTCCTCGAAATTTACCTGAAGGAAAGAGGTACGGAAACTGCTTCAACATGTCATCCTTCCGTTCCCACGTGGCTTCCTCAACACCACGATGCTTCCACAACACCTTTACCAACTCAATGGTCTTGCCTCGAAGAACTTTACAATCTGAATCCAGAATCTTCATCGGTTCCTCATCATAGGTCAAATCCGGATTCAATTCCACTTCTTCCACAGGCATCACATGCGAAGGATCCGATCTATACTTCCGAAGCATAGAAACATGAAACACATCATGGATCTTTTCCAACTCCTGCGGTAACCTCAACTTGTACGCAACAGGACCCACACGCTCAATCACCTCGTATTGTCCAATGTACCTAGGGCTCAACTTACCCTTTCGGCCAAACCTCATCACTTTTTTCCAAGGCGAAACCTTCAAAAACACACGGTCACCCACCGCATACTCAATCTCCTTACGCTTCAAATCCGCGTAAGACTTTTGCCGATCAGAAGCTGCCTTCAAACGCTCACAAATGAGCTTCACCTTCTCGGTGGTTCCTTTCAACAAACATGGCATCGAAACCAACTTCTGATCCGTTTCAGCCCAACAAAGAGGAGTCCTACACTTCCTCCCGTACAAAGCTTCATATGGTGCCATTTGAATACTTGCCTGATAACTGTTATTATAGGCAAACTCCACCAAAGGCAGATGTTTCTCCCAAGAACCCTGAAACTCAATCACGCAGCACCTCAACATATCCTCCAACACCTGTATAACACGCTCAGACTGTCCATCCGACTGCGGATGATAAGAAGTGCTGAAATTCAACCGCGTACCCAAAGCCTGATGCAAACACTGCCAGAAACGCGACGTAAACCTCGGATCCCTATCCGACACAATCGACTTAGGCACACCATGCAGCTGCACAATCTCAGCAATGTACAGCTCCGCAAGCTTATCGAAGGTATACGTAGTATGCACAGGCAAGAAATGCGCACACTTCGTCAGGCGATCCACAATCACCCACACCGAATTCTTCTTCGATGGCGACAAAGGCAAACCAGACACAAAGTCCATGGTAACCCTTTCCCACTTCCACTCAGGAATCCTCAACGATTGCAACAACCCTGAAGGAAACTGATGCTCAGCTTTAACTCGCTGGCAAACCATGCACTTGCTTACAAACTCTGCAACATCCTTCTTTAAACCCACCCAATAGTACTCATCACGAAGATCACGGTACATTTTAGTACTACCAGGGTGCATAGCAAAAGGACTACTATGACCTTCAGTCAGAATAGCTCGCCTCAACTCAGCATCATTGGGCACTACTATTCGACTCCCAAAACATAAAACCCCATCATCATTAAAGCAGAAATCCGATGGCCTACCCTCCGCAATATCCTAAACATGTGACACCAAGGAATCATCCAACAACTGCTTTTCCTTAATCAACTGAACCAAGGATGGTTTCACTTGCAACTCAGCCACAAGACCACCATCACTCAAGATGCTCAAACTGGCAAACATAGCCCTCAACTCCACAGCTACCTTCCTACTCAAGGCATCCGCTACAACATTAGCTTTACCCGGATGGTACTCGATCATCAAATCATAATCCTTAAGCAACTCCACCCAACGTCGTTGCCTAAGATTCAACTCTTTCTGAGACATCAGATACTTCAAACTCTTGTGGTCCGTGTACACCGTACACTTTTAATTGCGTAGGATAATTGCGCTCATGCACTGTAACGCCCCGGTTTTGGGCTCAGAAGTTTTGGGCGTTGACCGGTTCGGTCAAAGTGCTGATCGAATATGTAAAGGTGAAATTAGGAAAGCCTAGTTCGGGTTGCATTAAAAATATGGAAAAATGTTCTAAAATCATCTTTTAATATATAAAAGTGAACTGTGAAATCAATTTTGGAAAATGAGGTTCGGAAGGGTGACATTTTGGATAGTGACCAAAATGTAATTTTTGAAAGTTGCGTGACTGTTTTATAAAGGGTTGAAACTTTGAATCTTTAAGGAGCTATTATTCCAAAAAGAGTTTCTCCAGATTTTTCTAAGATATTTTGATGTATAATTCTGATTTTAAAGCTTAAGAAAAGTGGAGGGAAATCATTTTACTATTTTGTAACCAACTTTCCATTTTCTTCCAATTTTCATTTTCTCTCTTTTTCTCTCAACCCAAACACTTTCTCTCCAGAGATTTACTTCTGATTTTGTCACTCAAATCTTCCTTTTCAATTCTCTTTGGATTCCTAATCATCTCTACAACAAAACCTCACCATTTGCAAGTTGTTTCATCAAGCTTTTTGGTTCCAAAAAGGGAGAAACTCAAGTTTGGAGGTAAGAACGTCCTTCTCCTCTAAACTCTCAGTTCTTTACTGAAATTCCTAAGTTCTCAATCCTTGATTTGTGATTTGTTAAAGGCTTTTCAATTGAAATCTTGATTTTGGCTTAAAATGCAAGATTTGCTTGATTTTGGTGAAATTTTCGTGTGATCTGTTTGGGCAGTGTTTTGAAGTGTCAAATTGATGTTAAATGAATGCTAAATTGATTAGAAGTTGAGGTTTAATTAATGCAATCCCGGATAGGTTGAATTTCCTAAGTTTTGCTTGAGTTTTTGGTTGTTTTTGGAGTGATCTTGGTGATCTGTTATACCTGGAGGTATAAGGACGTGTTTGTGATCATTTTGGATGTTAATTGATGTTTAAAAATGGTTAGAAGTGATGGATCTTGGCTGGGTGAAGTTTTGGAAGTGTTTGGAGGTGATTTCGGTTGTGTTTGGTAGCCGAATTGTTGGATTTGTGATGAGCAGCGAGTTGTGTTGTGTTGCTGGTGTTTTTAATGCATAATGATGCATTAATCCTCTGTTTTTGTGTGCTTGAAACATGGGAGTTTGATCCGTGAGCTTTAGAGGTGTTGCGGAAGGTTTCGGATGCTTGGAAGGCTTGTTGGCTAGCCTTGTTTTGTGTAACGGTGAGTGAAGTTGGGTTTCCAGCTTTTAAACCAAGGTTTGGAGGTTTTGGGAGCTTAGTTTAAGTCTAAACAACTTTGCTAAGCTCAAGAGTAAGTATATGGATTTTCGCTCTTGGTTTGTGTTGTGAATTGGCTTTAAAAGCAATTGTGTTTGGTGGTTGCAATGCATGTGATTTGCATGGTTTATATTATTTTTTGAAAGCATATTTTAAGCATGGTTTAATGTTGGTTTTGAAAGCCATATATGAAGGATGCTCAAGGTAAGAGATCCTTAGTTTTATACATTGAAAATGTGGTTTTGATGCATGGTGTTGCATGTTGTTCAATGGCTTTGTGTAATGCTTTAAAACAGTGGATTGATGATAGTAAATGATGGTTTTTGCATTATGATTATGCATGTGAATCATTGGACTAATGTGGTAAGTTGGTTATATTGGCAAGTGATGTAAATGGTTCTTGGTTTCTTTGATCGGATATAGTTAGCCGGCTATAGGATTGGGTGCACCGTGAATAAAGTCGCCTTGGAGGTGGAGTGGTTAAGAGTGAACCGGTAAACTCCCTTCAAGTATCCTAACAAGATGGTTAAGGTCATAATGGAGGTTGAATGCCCATTCGAGGACCTTGGTTAAGCAAAGGTTATATGGTGGTTAAAAGTCCATATATGGGAACCTTGTGCTTGTTAAGATCACAATGGTGGTGTAAAGTCCATGTGTGGCTCTTGTGTTGGGTGTCCCGGATCTCGTTAGTGATGTTATACAACTACCAATCGGTGATGCTAAGGTTGTATGGTGTTTAAAAGTCCATACATGGGAACCTTGTGCATGTTAAGGTTATATGGTGTTTAAAAGTCCATATATGGGAACCTTGTGTAAGCTAAGGTTGTATGGTGTTTAAAAGTCCATACATGGGAACCTTAGGAAAGTTAAGGTTGTATGGTGTTTAAAAGTCCATACATAGGAACCTTGTGAAAAGTTAAGGTTGTATGGTGTTTGAAAGTCCATACATGGGAACCTTGTGAATGTTGAGGTCAAATGGTGTTTAAAAGTCCATTTGGGGACCTTGGATTTGTAACCCCCTTAACCCGGCCTAGACGGTTGACCCGAATTAAGAAAGTCACACGGGGAAAACCAAAGTCAACCCGAAAGTCAACCTTGATTAACGACCCTTTTTTTCCCTTTTTAAACTTGTCTAGATGCATATTAAGCCTTAGATGTGTTCATACAACAGCATACTCAAAGATCATAAACATCAGAGATCTAACAGGGACCCAATTGAACAATTTACAACTTTAGGGACCAAATTGTAAATTCTGATAATTATAAGGACTTAACCCAAATTGAAGTTACCATCTTGAAATTAATCATGTTTCATGCTTCTCTGTAAAATTTCAGCTCAAAAGGACTTTCCAAACTCATACAATTGCACAAACAAGTTTCAGGACCAAAACGCAAACATTCCAAAACATATAACTGCCAATGTCAGCCCCCAACGGTCACCCGTTCCGAAACAGGCATAGCCCGTTTCGAAACTCGGGGCCGTTCCGCAACGCGTACCGAAACGGGGGTCTGGCAGTAGCCTTTCCGTTTCGGAACGGTCCCTCCCGTTTCGGACGCCTGGGCTTGTTTAAGGCACCCGTTCCGAAACGGTAGGTGCTGTTCCGAAACACCCTGCACAGATTGCCCAAAAATGCATACTAAAACATGCAATTGATCAACCAATCATGCTCCAAATGCCACCAAACTTTGCCAACATGCAATTCAATATATATGAGACATACTTGCATCAACAATTCATCAAAACATCCACATATATGAAAAGCCCCAAATATATAGGCATGCTTCGTACACAAGTAAGCCATTCAAGCATAAACTTCCAATTCAAGCATATAAAGGCCAACCACAAAAACCAGCATTCTCAACAACATTCAACATACTTAGGGAGTTCAAAACATCTCCCAAAACATACACATAGGTCCCCCATTGCCAAATTACCAAAAGCTAAAATGTACTTAGAAAACCTTCCATACTTAGAGCTTTGTTTCCACTTGGATGCTTGCCCTCCTTGCTGCCCTCAAGTACTCTAATGTTCTGCATTATTGAATTAAGAAAACGGAAGAGAACGTAAGCAAAAGCTTAGTGAGGAATGCTCGTAAAACCATTCAATAATGCATTTATTAAACACTTATAAATCATGCTTCAAATCATCATTTACACATGCTCAAAAGCATACTTTAACAAGCATCTCATGCTTTATTTCATTACATGTCATATTGGCCACAAGTGATACAATTCATTTCTTTGAAAACAAGTTCATCAACTTTCACCCCAAGGACTTTTAAACACCTTGGACCCCAAGGACTTTTAAACACCTTGGCCATGGACTTTTAAACACCATGATATAAGTTACCTCAAGGACTTTTAAACACCTTGACCCCAAGGACTTTTAAACACCTTGGCCATGGACTTTTAAACACCTTGGCCATGGACTTTTAAACACCATGAATTGAATTACCTCAAGGACTTTTAAACACCTTGACCCCAAGGACTTTTAAACACCTTGGCCATGGACTTTTAAACACCATGAATTGAATTACCTCAAGGACTTTTAAACACCTTGAACCCCAAGGACTTTTAAACACCTTGGCCTATGGACTTTTAAACACCATAGAATGGACCACACAAGGACTTTTAACCACCTTTGTGTCCGTAACAAGAACCATCCAAGGACTTTTAACCACCTTGATGTTCTTAAGTAAACAAGGCTCACTCAAGGACTTTTAACCACCTTAGTGACCTTAACCTTTTCAAAACATCACTTGCCAATATACACCATTTATCATCAATATTTCACTGTTTTAAAGCATTTAACCAAGCCATAAACATCATGCATTTTAAAGCATCAAACCACATTTAAACAATGTCCAAAAACAAGGAACTCTTACCTTGAGCTTCCTTCAACATATGGCTTACAAAAACAGCATTAACCATGCTAAATCATGCTTTCAAAACAGAATTTAAAACATGCAATAAACCACATTGCACAACAACCAAATCATGGCCACCACTAGAGAGTATTTCCGAAAACTTACACTTGAGCTTAGCAAAGTTGTTTAGAATTAAACTAAGCTCCCAAGACATTGGTTTCAAAGCCGAAAACCCAATTTCACTCACCGATTCCACTTCGCCTCAAGCCAAAGCACCAAATCAAGCCTCCGGATCACCACCACTTGGATCCAAAGATGCCTCCCCTGATTAAACACATTAAAGCAGAGATTTAATGCATCATCATGCATCAAAAGCTTCAATGAAAGCACTCAAACTCGCTGCTCTCATTCACACTCCAATTTCGGCCACCAAACACAACCGAAATTGCATCAAAACCACTTCTCAACAAAGCCCAGCCATAAACCAGCAAAACCTAACATCCATTAACACCATCTAACATCTAAAAACAACCTATAAACATCCTTATACCTCCAGCAACATCAGATCCACAAGATCACCACAAAAACATCCAAGAATCACAAGCTAAACTTAGGAAACACAACCTATCCGGGATTGCATTAATCAAAACTCATTTCCTTATCAATTTAGAGTTCATTTAACATCAAAAACACACCTCAAATCACAGATTAATCATATCTAACGAAAATCACCAAATCTTGCATTATAAGCCAAGATCCATTTCACCACTTAAAATCCTTTAATAAAACTTCATTTAAGAGTTGAGAACTTGGGAATTTCAGTAAATAACTGATAGTTTAGAGGAGAAGGACGTTCTTACCTCCAAACTTGTGTTTCTCCACTTTTTGGAATCAAAAACCTTGTTGAATCAACTAGCAAATGATGAGGTTTTGAAGATATGTTGACTAGGAATCAAAAGAATGTTGAAAGGAGGATTTTAGGTGAGAAAATCAGAAACAACTCTCTGGAAAACAAGTGTTTGGATTGAGAGAAAATGAGAGAAAGAAAATAGAAAAGTTAGTTAAGAAAATAGCCAAATGGCCTTTCCCTCCACTTTTGATATGTTTTAAAATCAGAATAAATCTCAAAATATCTTAGAAAAATCTGGAGAAACTACTTTTGGAATAATAGCTCCTTAAAGATTCAAAGTTTCAACTCTTTATAAAACAGTCACAAAACTTTCAAAAATTACATTTTGGTCACTAGCCAAAACGTCACTCTTCCAAAACCCATTTTTCAAAATTGATTTCACAGTTCACTTAATTATATTAAAAGATGATTTTAGAACATTTTTCCATATTTTTAATGCAACCCGAACTAGGCTTTCCTAATTTCACCTCTTTAGATTCGAACAACACTTTGACCAAACTAGTCAACGCACAAAACTTCTAAGCCCAAAACCAGGGCGTTACAACTCTCCCCCCTTAAGAAATTTCGTCCTCGAAATTTACCTGAAGGAAAGAGATAAGGAAACTACTTCAGCATGTCTTCCTTCCGCTCCCACGTGGCTTCCTCAACACCGCGATGCTTCCACAGCACCTTCACCAACTCAATGGTCTTGCCACGAAGAACCTTGCTATCCGAATCCAGAACCTTCACCGGTTCCTCATCATAGGTCAAATCCGGATTCAAAACCACTTCCTCCACAGGCATCACATGCGAAGGATCAGATCTATACCTCCGGAGCATAGAGACATGGAACACATCATGAATCTTCTCCAACTCCTGTGGTAACCTCAACCGATACGCAACAGGACCCACACGCTCAACCACCTCATATGGTCTAATGTACCTAGGGCTCAACTTACCCTTTCGGCCAAACCGCATCACCTTCTTCCAAGGCGAAACCTTCAAGAACACACGGTCACCCACCGCATACTCTATCTCCTTACGCTTCAAATCCGCGTAAGACTTCTGCCGATCAGAAGCAGCCTTCAACTGCTCACAAATGAGCTTTACCTTCTCTGTGGTCCCTTTCAATAAAGCCGGCATCGAAACCAACTTTTGACCAGTCTCAGCCCAACAAAGAGGAGTCCTACACTTCCTCCCGTACAAAGCCTCATAAGGTGCCATCTGTATACTTGCCTGATAACTGTTGTTATAAGCAAACTCAACCAAAGGCAGATGCTTCTCCCAAGAACCTTGGAACTCAATCACGCAGCACCTCAACATATCCTCCAAAATCTGGATAACTCGCTCAGACTGACCATCCGACTGAGGATGATAGGATGTACTGAAATGCAACCTTGTACCCAGAGCTTGATGCAAACACTGCCAGAACCGCGATGTGAACCTCGGATCCCTATCCGACACAATCGACTTAGGCACACCATGCAGCCGCACAATCTCAGCAATGTACAGCTCTGCCAACCTATCCAAAGAAAACGTGGTATGCACAGGCAAGAAATGCGCACACTTTGTCAGGCGATCCACAATCATCCAGACCGAATTCTTCTTCGATGGAGACAAAGGTAAACCAGATACAAAATCCATGGTAACCCTCTCCCACTTCCATTCAGGGATTTTCAACGGTTGCAACAACCCTGAAGGAAACTGATGCTCAGCCTTAACTCGCTGACATACCAAACACTTGCTAACAAACTCCGCAACATCTTTCTTTAAACCCACCCAATAGTACTCATCACGAAGATCACGGTACATCTTAGTACTACCAGGGTGCATAGCAAAAGGACTACTATGACCTTCAGTCAGAATAGCACGCCTCAACTCAGCATCAGCAGGCACTACTATTCGACTCCCAAAACACAGCACACCATCATCATTGAAACAGAAATCCGAAGGTCTACCCTTCGTGATATCCTGAACATGCGACACCAAGGAATCATCCAACAACTGCTTATCCTTGATCAACTGAACCATAGACGGCTTCACTTGTAACTCAGCCACAAGACCACCATCTCGCGATATGCTCAAACTAGCAAACATAGCCCTCAGCTCAACAGCTACTTTCCTACTCAAGGCATCCGCAACAACATTAGCTTTCCCAGGATGGTACTCAATCGTCAGATTATAATCCTTGAGCAACTCCAACCAACGCCGCTGCCTAAGATTCAACTCCTTCTGAGACATCAGATACCTCAAACTCTTATGGTCTGTGTACACAGTACACTTCTCACCATACAGATAATGTCTCCAGATCTTCAGAGCAAAAACCACTGCAGCCAGCTCAATATCATGCGTAGGGTAATTGCGCTCATGCACTTTCAACTGCCGCGATGCATAAGCCACCACCATACCCTCCTGCATCAGCACACACCCCAAACCAACATAGGATGCATCACTGAAAACCACAAACTCTTTCCCTGATTCAGGCTGAATCAAGATAGGAGCTTGCGTCAAAGCCGCCTTAAGCTTCTCAAAAGCCTGCTGTCTCGCTTCCGTCCACTCATACTTAACATCCTTTTGCAACAGCTTCGTCAAAGGAGCAGCAATCTTGGAAAAACCATCCACAAACCTTCGGTAGTATCCCGCCAAACCAAGGAAACTACGAATCTCATGAACAGACTTAGGAACTTTCCAACACATCACCGCCTCAATCTTCTGAGGATCAACACGAATCCCCTCAGCTGAGACCACATGCCCAAGAAACACCACCTCCCTTAACCAGAACTCACACTTACTCAGCTTAGCATAAAGCTGATTCTCCAACAAATCTTGCAAAACAATCCTCAAATGCTCTTCATGCTCCTCCTCAGTACGCGAGTACACGAGGATATCATCAATGAACACCACAACAAACTTGTCCAGGTATTCGTGAAACACACGATTCATCATGTCCATGAAAGCAGCAGGAGCATTTGTCAACCCAAACGGCATCACAAGGAACTCATAATGCCCATACCTTGTCCTGAAAGCTGTCTTAGGCACATCCACATCCTTCACCTTTAACTGATAATACCCCGACCTCAAGTCAATCTTAGAGAACACAGCAGCTCCCCGAAATTGATCAAAAAGATTATCAATCCTCGGCAAAGGATACCGATTCTTGATAGTCAACTTGTTCAGCTGACGGTAATCAATGCACATTCTCATAGTGCCATCCTTCTTCTTCACAAACAAGACCGGTGCTCCCCAAGGTGACACACTCGGCCGGATGAACCCACGATCAAGCAACTCTTGTAACTGTGTCTTCAGCTCCTTCAGCTCCTTAGGTGCCATTCTATAAGGAGTAATGGACACAGGAGTTGTATTCTCATACAGCTCAATTCCAAACTCCACCTCGCGGTTAGGAGGTAAACCAGGCAACTCCTCAGGAAAAACACCAGGAAACTCCTTCACAACTCTGATATCTTGCACCCTCAACTCTTTAGAGCTAGGATTCATCACAAAAGCTAGATAGGGTCCGCAACCTTGCCTCAGCATCCTGCTCGCCTCCAAGGTAGACACCACATTGGCAAGAAACTTCACATTCTCGCCAACCACAACAACTTCATAATCACCCGCAAGCTTAAGCGAAACCCGCTTGTTCTCACAATCCACAACAGCACGATGCTCAGCAAGCCAATCCATACCAAGGATCACATCGAAACCATAAAAAGGTAACTCCATAAGATCAACATGAAAAACATGCTCTTGAACGACCAAGGGACACCTTCTATAAAGCTTCCTAGTCACAACAGTCTCACCAAAAGAACTAGTGACTTGAACACCAACATCCAAAGACTCAACAGGCAAACCAAGCAATTCAGCATGCTCACGCAAAATGTATGAATGCGTAGATCCAGAATCAATCAATGAAAGCAATGACAAGGACTGCAAAATAAAGGTACCTGCAATCACATCCGCGTCATTCCTTCCCTCACGTTGAGCATACACCCTCGCCTGGCCTCCACCTTCAGGCTGAATAGCCACAACATGGGCCACTCCACGACCACCTTCCTCTCTCCTCTGGAAATTACCACGGCCGCGCCCACGACCTCTCTGAGGTGCAGCAACAACAGGAGCACGCACCTGATCACCAGCCAACCTTGGACAATCTCGCCTCAAGTGGTCTGCAGAACCACAACTCCAGCACCCGCTACCAGCAGCCGCAACATGAGCTTACACCACTCTCTCAGCACGAGGACAGTCACGCTTCATGTGACCACGTGAACCACAGATCCAACAAGCACTAGGATCAACTCCAGCACTGCCACTCCTAGCAGGTGCACCACCACCTCTCTTAGCTGAAGACTGATACTTCTGATCACGTCCCCTCTTGTTCCGTCCACCTCCGGAACTAAACTCAGCTGATCGCTTCCCAGCACTTGCTCCAGCACCTCTCACAGATAAACCCAAGTTCATCTCTATATCCTTGGCTCGACCCACCAACACATCAAAATCATCATATTCAGTGGCCAGCACATACATCTTCACTTCCGTCACAAGACCATAACGGAACCTCTCGCACCTTGCCCGCTCATCAGGTACCAGCTCCGGTGCATACTGACTGAGTCGCACAAACTGCACCTCATACTCAGCCACACTCATGCTCCCTTGGGTAAGAGACATGAATTCACGCTTCTTCTCATCTAGATATCTCACACCAAGATATCTCCGCTTGAACACATTCTAAAAGAATGTCCAAGTCACATCAGCTTCTGCCATCCCAGCAATAGTGGTTGTCCACCACGTATACGCATCCTTCTGCAGCAAGGACACAACACAACCCAGCTTCTGCACATCAGTGCAACTCATCTGGCCCAAGATTCGCTTGGTACTCTCTAGCCAAGCTTCAAAACTCTCAGCAGACATACCCCTGAACTCAGTCCCACCAAGACTGCGCAAACGCTCCAAAGGTAGTCTAACACCAGCATCTTCCTGATGCCCCGCTCCACGAGCCCCAGCTACTGCTGCTTGAAAAGCACCAGCAATAGCTTGCACTAACATCGTCATATCAGGCATAGCTTGCCCCTGACCAGCCCCAGGTCCAGCAGCTCCAGCACCAGCTGCAGCTCCAGCTTCCTCAGCCCCAGCACCACCACCACCAGGTGGAGGAGGAGGTAACACCGCACTACCCGTGTTTTCCTCATTTTCATTCTCATTAGGAGCCGTAGCTCGCACATTACCTCATAACTCTCTACGTGGTGCCATACTTTTACCATGCAATCACAACACAAATAAAACAAAGTCAGGCCCAGCAAGGTAAGCAATCCAAGAATTCAAGCTCAATTTCATTTCAAAACAACATCTTTCCTTTAGCTTTGATTTGGCAATGGGTACCCACAACATGCTACATCACAACATATACTTCAATTGCACCAAAATCACAAGCCATTAAACATGCTTTCACTCAACAAGCATACAAGGCATACATACTTCAATCATGCATACATACATTCCCAATTATTCGAGAACTCTGCTCTGATACCACCAAATGTAACCCCCTTAACCCGGCCTAGACGGTTGACCCGAATTAAGAAAGTCACACGGGGAAAACCAAAGTCAACCCGAAAGTCAACCTTGATTAACGGCCCTTTTTTTTTCTTTTTAAACTTGTCAAGATGCATATTAAGCCTTAGATGTGTTCATACAACAGCATACTCAAAGATCATAAACATCAGAGATCTAACAGAGACCCAATTGAACAATTTACAACTATAGGGACCAAATTGTAAATTCTGATAATTATAAGGACTTAACCCAAATTGAAGTTACCATCTTGAAATTAATCATGTTTCATGCTTCTCTGTAAAATTTCAGCTCAAAAGGACTTCCCAAACTCATACAATTGCACAAACAAGTTTCAGGACCAAAACGCAAACATTCCAAAACATATAACTGCCAATGTCAGCCCCCAACGGTCACCCGTTCCGAAACAGGCATAGCCCGTTTCGAAACTCGGGGTCGTTCCGCAACGCGTACCGAAACGGGGGTCTCGCAGTAGCCTTTCCGTTTCGGAACGGTCCCTCCCGTTTCGGACGCCTGGGCTTGTTTAAGGCACCCGTTTCGAAACGGTAGGTGCTGTTCCGAAACACCCTGCACAGATTGCCCAAAAATGCATACTAAAACATGCAATTGATCAACCAATCATGCTCCAAATGCCACTAAACTTTGCCAACATGCAATTCAATATATATGAGACATACTTGCATCAACAATTCATCAAAACATCCACATATATGAAAAGCCCCAAATCTATAGGCATGCTTCCTACACAAGTAAGCCATTCAAGCATAAACTTCCAATTCAAGCATATAAAGGCCAACCACAAAAACCAGCATTCTCAACAACATTCAACATACTTAGGGAGTTCAAAACATCTCCCAAAACATACACATAGGTCCCCCATTGCCAAATTACCAAAAGCTAAAATGTACTTAGAAAACCTTCCATACTTAGAGCTTTGTTTCCACTTGGATGCTTGCCCTCCTTGCTGCCCTCAAGTACTCTAATGTTCTGCATTATTGAATTAAGAAAACGGAAGAGAGCTTAAGCAAAAGCTTAGTGAGGAATGCTCGTAAAACCATTCAATAATGCATTTATTAAACACTTATAAATCATGCTTCAAATCATCATTTACACATGCTCAAAAGCATAATTTAACAAGCATCTCATGCTTTATTTCATTACATGTCATATTGGCCACAAGTGATACAATTCATTTCTTTGAAAACAAGTTCATCAACTTTCACCCCAAGGACTTTTAAACACCTTGGACCCCAAGGACTTTTAAACACCTTGGCCATGGACTTTTAAACACCATGATATAAGTTACCTCAAGGACTTTTAAACACCTTGACCCCAAGGACTTTTAAACACCTTGGCCATGGACTTTTAAACACCATGAATTGAATTACCTCAAGGACTTTTAAACACCTTGACCCCAAGGACTTTTAAACACCTTGGCCATGGACTTTTAAACACCATGAATTGAATTACCTCAAGGACTTTTAAACACCTTGAACCCCAAGGACTTTTAAACACCTTGGCCTATGGACTTTTAAACACCATAGAATGGACCACACAAGGACTTTTAACCACCTTTGTGTCCGTAACAAGAACCATCCAAGGACTTTTAACCACCTTGATGTTCTTAAGTAAACAAGGCTCACTCAAGGACTTTTAACCACCTTAGTGACCTTAACCTTTTCAAAACATCACTTGCCAATATACACCATTTATCATCAATATTTCACTGTTTTAAAGCATTTAACCAAGCCATAAACATCATGCATTTTAAAGCATCAAACCACATTTAAACAATGTCCAAAAACAAGGAACTCTTACCTTGAGCTTCCTTCAACATATGGCTTACAAAAACAGCATTAACCATGCTAAATCATGCTTTCAAAACAGAATTTAAAACATGCAATAAACCACATTGCACAACAACCAAATCATGGCCACCACTAGAGAGTATTTCCGAAAACTTACACTTGAGCTTAGCAAAGTTGTTTAGACTTAAACTAAGCTCCCAAGACATTGGTTTCAAAGCCGAAAACCCAATTTCACTCACCGATTCCACTTCGCCTCAAGCCAAAGCACCAAATCAAGCCTCCGGATCACCACCACTTGGATCCAAAGATGCCTCCCCTGATTAAACACATTAAAGCAGAGATTTAATGCATCATCATGCATCAAAAGCTTCAATGAAAGCACTCAAACTCGCTGCTCTCATTCACACTCCAATTTCGGCCACCAAACACAACCGAAATTGCATCAAAACCACTTCTCAACAAAGCCCAGCCATAAACCAGCAAAACCTAACATCCATTAACACTATCTAACATCTAAAAACAACCTATAAACATCCTTATACCTCCAGCAACATCAGATCCACAAGATCACCACAAAAACATCCAAGAATCACAAGCTAAACTTAGGAAACACAACCTATCCGGGATTGCATTAATCAAAACTCATTTCCTTATCAATTTAGAGTTCATTTAACATCAAAAACACACCTCAAATCACAGATTAATCATATCTAACGAAAATCACCAAATCTTGCATTATAAGCCAAGATCCATTTCACCACTTAAAATCCTTTAATAAAACTTCATTTAAGAGTTGAGAACTTGGGAATTTCAGTAAATAACTGATAGTTTAGAGGAGAAGGACGTTCTTACCTCCAAACTTGTGTTTCTCCACTTTTTGGAATCAAAAACCTTGTTGAATCAACTAGCAAATGATGAGGTTTTGAAGATATGTTGATTAGGAATCAAAAGAATGTTGAAAGGAGGATTTTAGGTGAGAAAATCAGAAACAACTCTCTGGAAAACAAGTGTTTGGATTGAGAGAAAATGAGAGAAAGAAAATAGAAAAGTTAGTTAAGAAAATAGCCAAATGGTCTTTCCCTCCACTTTTGATATGTTTTAAAATCAGAATAAATCTCAAAATATCTTAGAAAAATCTGGAGAAACTACTTTTGGAATAATAGCTCCTTAAAGATTCAAAGTTTCAACTCTTTATAAAACAGTCACAAAACTTTCAAAAATTACATTTTGGTCACTAGCCAAAATGTCACTCTTCCAAAACCCATTTTTCAAAATTGATTTCACAGTTCACTTAATTATATTAAAAGATGATTTTAGAACATTTTTCCATATTTTTAATGCAACCCGAACTAGGCTTTCCTAATTTCACCTCTTTAGATTCGAACAGCACTTTGACCAAACCAGTCAACGCCCAAAACTTCTAAGCCCAAAACCGGGGCGTTACAGGATTGGTAGTGTGTATGAAGCGTGGGGACAACTCTTGTGATCCGCGTATCCGATTGGATGTTGAGTTGAAAAGTGGATGTGGTTGATCACTTGGGAGCCAATATAATGTTCTTGTTTATGATTAAGCATGAGATGCTTGAAAAGATGCATGGTTGCATGAAAAGTGTTTAATGCTTGTGAATGCATGTTTACTTGTTAAGTTGAACAAGTGGTGATTATCATTTGGTAAATGATGCATGTGTGCATGAAATCTCTTTAATGCATTGGAGTCTTGTTAAGACTTGTTTTAAAAGGCATGTGATGATGATGTTGTGGTTCATAAGTTGCCTTTGTTTAATGCATGTGTTGGATTGATTGAGTAAATGGTTTTAAAGGGTTTCTTGCTTGGAATGATTTTCAAGTATAAGAAAGGTATGTTATGAAATGGAAGTGTTTTCCAAGGTATGAATTTAACTTTGCATATGGGTTTATGCATGGAATGGTTAAATGGATGATTTTGCAAATTATGCTTTGAAAAGGTTTTCTTAGCTTGCTAAGCTAAGGGTTGATTTTCATGTTTGAACAATGCATGGTTTAAGCATGTTGTTGAAAAGGGGTTTTCAAACTTTGCTTGGTAAACAAATCGAGTTGCTTTCCAAAGAGGTTTTATGACTCGCTGCATTGATGGTGTTTTGGTTTTGAGCATTCCTCACTAAGCATTATGTGCTTACGCTCCTTTTTGTCCATCAATGCAGATTCTTGAAGTTTGGACAACGAGAAGCAAGGGATTCAAGGAGGACTCCATTTGAGATGTATGTCTCGGTGAATAGCTATAGTTAATAAAGGCATTGGGGTAGAATCTCTTGGGTTAATGTTTATGTGTTCGTATATGTTCGGACAAGGATGGTTATATGTTGTTGTTAATGTTGTTGGATCATGTTTTGGCTTATATGAGATGAATTTGGAGATTTTGTGTTTAAATGATTGCTTGTGTAGGAAGCATGCCTATAGAATTGGGGCTTTACGTATATGATGATAATATGTTGAATTGTTGATGCAAGTATGTCTCTTATATGTTGAATTGCATGATGGTAAAGTTTGGTGGCTTTTGGAGTATGTTCGGATGGTCAATTGCGTGTTTAAGCATGTCTTTTTCTGCATTATGTGCAGGGCGTTTCGGAACAGGGACTACCGTTTCGGAACGGATGCCCTGAATCAGCCCAGGCGTCCGAAACGGTAGACACCGTTTCGAAACGGAAAGCATTCTGCCAGCCACCTGTTTCGGTACGCGTTGCGGAACGGCCCCGCGTTTCGAAACGGGCTCTGCCTATTTCAGAACACGTGACCGTTGGGGGCTGACAGTGGCAGTTAAATGTTTTGGAATGTTTGCATTTTGGTTCTGAAACTTGTTTGTGCAATTATATGAGTTTGGGATGTCCGTTTAAGCTGAAATTTGGCAGAGAAGCATGAAACTTGATTAATTTTAAGTTGGTTACTTAAAATCTGGTTAAGTCCTTAAAGTTTTCAGAATTTACAGTTTGGTCCCTAAAGTTGTTAATTGTTCAATTGGGTCCCTGTTTGATCTCTGATGTTTATGATCTTCGAGTATGTTGTTGTGAGATCACATCTAAGGTTAACGTGCATTTAGACAAGATTAAAAAGAAAAAAAGGGTCGTTAATCAAAGTTGACTTTCGGGTTGACTTTGGTTTTCCCCGTGTGACTTTCTTAATTCGGGTCAACCGTCTGGGCCGGGTTAAAGGGGTTACATGCACCTTCAACTGACGTGATGCATAAGCCACCACCTTACCCTCTTGCATCAACACACATCCCAAACCAACGTAGGACGCATCACTATACACCACAAACTCTTTCCCTGATTCAGGTTGAACCAAGATAGGAGCTTGCGTCAAAGCTGCCTTAAGCTTCTCAAAAGCCTGCTGTCTCGCTTCCGTCCAGTCATACTTAACATCCTTCTGCAACAACTTCGCCAATGGTGCAGCAATCTTGGAAAACCCGTCCACGAACCTTCGATAGTATCCTGCCAAACGCAGGAAACTACGGACTTCATGAACAGACTTAGGAGACTTCCAATTCATCACCGCCTCAATCTTTTGAGGATCAACACGAATCCCCTCCACCGAAACCACATGACCAAGAAACACCACTTCTCTAAGCCAGAACTCACACTTGCTCAGCTTAGCATAAAGTTGATTCTCCAACAAAGCCTGTAGCACAACTCTCAAATGCCCTTCATGCTCCTCCTCAGTACGTGAGTACACAAGAATATCATCAATGAACACCACGACAAATTTATCCAAGTATTCATGGAATACTCTATTCATCATGTCCATGAAAGCTGCAGGAGCATTCGTCAAACAAAACGGCATCACCAAAAACTCATAATGCCCATACCTCGTTCTGAAAGCTGTCTTTGGCACATCTACATCTTTCACCTTCAACTGGTAATACCCTGACCTTAAGTCAATTTTAGAGAACACAGCCGCTCCCCGAAACTGATCAAAAAGATCATCAATTCTCGGCAATGGATACTGATTCTTGATAGTCAACTTATTAAGCTGACGGGGATCAATGCACATTCTCATAGTGCCATCCTTCTTCTTCACAAACACGACCGGTGCACCCCAAGGTGACACACTCGGCCGAATGAAACCACGATCAAGCAACTCCTGAAGTTGCATCTTCAACTCTTTCAACTCTTTAGGTGCCATTCGATAAGGAGTAATGGACACTGGAGTTGTGTTTTCATACAACTCAATCCCAAACTCCACTTCGCGATTAGGAGGCAATCCAGGCAACTCCTCCGGAAACACACCAGGAAACTCTCGTACAGTCCTGATATCTTGCACACGCAACTCCTTAGAACTAGGATTCATCACGAAGGCTAGGTAAGCTTCACAGCCTTGCCTCAGCATCCGGCTCGCTTCCAAGGTAGACACCACATTGGCAAGAAACTTCACATTCTCACCAACCACTACTACCTCATAATCATCCGGAAGCTTCAACGAAACTCGCTTATTCTCAAAATCCACAACAGCGCGATGCTCAACAAGCCAATCCATACCAAGGATTACATCAAAGCCATAGAAAGGCAATTCCATAAGATCAACATGAAAAACATGATCTTGCACAACCAAGGGACATCTTCTATAAAGCTTTCGAGTCACAACAATCTCACCAAAAGAACTAGTTACACGCATACCAACATCCAAAGACTCAACAGGCAAACCAAGCAATTGAGCATGCTCACACAATATGTATGAGTGTGTAGATCCAGAATCAATCAAGGAAAGTAATGACAAGGATTGCAAAGTAAAAGTACCTGCGATCACATCCGTGTCATTCCTCCCCTCTCTCTGAGCATACACTCTGGCCTGGCCACCACCCTCAGACTGAACAGCTACAACATGAGCCACATTCCTTCCACCATCCTCTCTACGCTGGAAGTTACCACGGCCGCGCCCACGACCTCTCTGCGGTGCCACAACTCCAGGAGCACGTCCCTGACCACCACCGGCCAACAGAGGACACTCCCTCCTCATATGATCCGCCGAACCACAGTTCCAGCACGAGTTACCGGCCACCACAACAGGAGCCTGAACCTCCCTCGCTGCTCGAGGACAATCACGCCTCAAATGTCCACGTGATCCACATGTCCAACATGTGTTCAGATCAGCTCTCGCCCTGTCTCCCTGAACAGGCGCACCTTGCCCTCCACCACCTCGCCTAGCTGAAGACTGATACTTCCAATCACGTCCTCTCTTGTTCCGTCCGCCACCGGAACTATACTCAGCAGCTCGCTTGCCCACACTAGGACCAGCACCTCTAGAAGATAAACTCAAATTCAACTCGATGTCCTTTGCTCTTCCAACCAGCACATCAAAATCTGTGTACTCAGCAGCCAGCATATAAGTCTTCACCTCCGTCACCAGACCATAACGGAAACGTTCACACCTCTCCCGCTCATCAGAAACAAGCTCAGGTGCGTACTGACTGAGTCGGACAAACTGAACCTCGTACTCAGCCACTGTCATACTCCCTTGAGTAAGAGACATGAATTCCCTTTTCTTCTCATCCAGGTATCGCACACCCAGATACCTCCTCTTGAACGCGTTCAGAAAGAACGTCCAAGTCACATCAGCTTCCTCCATTCCGAAGATAGTGGTTGTCCACCAGGTATACGCATCATCATGCAACAATGATATCACACAACCCAGCTTTTGCACATCATTGCAGTTCATTTGTCCCAAGATTCTCTTGGTAGTTTCCAACCAAGATTCAGAACCATCAGCATACAATCCCCTAAACTCAGTCCCTCCCAGACTGCGCAAACGTTCCAGAGGTAGTCTTACATTAGCATCTCCCTGATGCCCAGCTCCTTGAGCTCCAGCTACCGCCGCCCGAAAGGCTCCAGCAATAGCTTGTATCAGCATCGTCATGTTAGGAGCAGCTTGCCCCTGCCCAGCTTCAGGTCCAGCGACCCCAGCACCAGCATCAACGCCAGCTCCTTCACCCCCAGCACCACCACCACCAGGTGGAGAAGGTAAATCCACTACATTTTCAGCGTTCTCTTTATTCTCATTTTGAGCCATAGCTCGCGTATTAATCCTCGTCTCTCTACGAGGTCCCATTCACTAAACAATGCAATCACAATGCAATTAACAAAGTCAGGCTCAGCAAGGTAAGCAATCCAAGTACTCAAGCTCATTTCCAATTAAAAACAAATCATTCCATTAGCTTTGATTTGGCAATGAGTCCCTCTAACATGCTTCACCACAACATACACCACAATTGCAACAAACTTACAATTTATACATCATACTTTCACTCATCATGCATACAAAGCAATCATACACATATCACCCACTTAACCATTCCCAATTACTCGAGAACTCAGCTCTGATACCACCAAATGTAACCCCCTTAGTCCGGCCTAGACGGTCGACCCGAACTACGAAGATTACACGGGGAAAACCAAAGTCAACCTTAATTAATGACCCTTTTTTTATTTTTAAACTTGTCTAAATGCATATTAACCCTAGGTGAACTCTTGACAAGAACATACTCAAAAATCACAGCAATCGGAAAACATTTAGGGACTCAATTGCACAACATACAAATTTAGGGACCAAAATGCAAATTCTGGAAATTAAGAGGACCTAACATGTTTTAAAGTTACTATTATGAAATTAATCATATTTCATGCCTCTATGCCAAATTTGATCTCAATCGGACATCACAAACTCAACCAATTGCATAAACAAAGATTGGGACCAAAACGTAAGAGTTTCAAAACATATAACCATCAAATTCAGTGCCCAACGGTCGAGTGTTCCGAAACGGGGAAGATCCGTTCCGAAACGCGGGACTGTTCCGAAACTTGTTGCGGAACAGGGCTTGGCAGTGGTAAATCTGTTTCGGAACAGCTCTACCTATTTCGAAACGCCAAGGCCATTTCAGGCCACCTGTTCCGAAACAGTAGCACCCGTTCCGAAACGAGATGCCCAGAATTGCAGAATTTTGCTGGTTTAACAAGCAATTGACCCATCAAACACATTCTGATGACACTCAAATCGTACCAGCAAGTCATCAAACACTTAAGGAACGTATTAGCATCAACTAAACACAATCATGGCGTCATTCAAAGAAAAACCCAATTCTATAGGCATGCATCCTATATTGTAAACCATGCAACCAACAATTCTCCAAAACCAAATACCAAAAGGCCATTTACATGTTCCAACATCATCAAAGGCATTAAACCAAAATAGGGAGTCCATAACATCTCCCAAAACACAATCTAGGTTCCCATTGCCAAATGCCAAAAGCTAATAGTGTTAGGAAAACATTTACCATACATGAGCTTAATCCTCCACTTGGATCCTTGACCTCCTTGCTGGCCTTTATACACTTCAATGCTCTGCATTATTGGTTTAAGAAAGAGAGAGCGTAAGCACATAGCTTAGTGAGGAATGCTCAATTAAAACATCACAATAATGCATTTGCAAAAACACCCTTTTCAAGGCCTTTAGTTTCAAAACAACATTTATCATGCAATTATGCATACAAACCAAGCATCTCATGCTTCAAATCATCATCATGTCATATTGGCTTACAAGTGATAATCAATAACATTTACAACCCAAAAACACAATCGGATACGCGGATTACAAGCGTTGTCCCATACGCTTCATACACACTACCAATATCAAGGTGTAGCATGGTACAATCACAACCCCTCAACACCCGTGATGGAGACTATGGTACAATCACAACCCCTCAACATCACTCATTGGTAGTTGTATAACATCACTAACGAGAACACGGGACATACAACACAAGATCCACACATGGACTTTTAAACACCATTGTGATCTTAACACAAGATCCACTCATGGACTTTTAACCACCATGATGATCTTAACCATCTCGTTAGTGTACTTTGATGGAGTTTACGGTACAATCACAACCCCTCAACATCCAAGGCGACTTTATTCACGGTGCACCCAATCCTATAGCCGGCTAACTATATCCGATTCAAGTACTTTAAAACCAACACATCACTTGCCAATATACATCATATAACATCATTAATCCACTGTTTTAAAGCATTTAACAAAGCCATTAAATCATCATGCATTACAATGCATCAAACCACATTTATCAATGTTCAAAATAAGGATCTCTTACCTCGAGCATCCTTCAACACATGGCTTACAAAACCAGCATTAAACATGCTAAAATATGTTCTCAAAACAGAATTTAGACATGCAAATAAAACACATTGCATTCAACCAACTCATGGTTCATCAACAAGAGAGTTTCTTCGAAAAACTTACTCTTGAGCTTAGCTAAGTTGTTTAGACTTAAACTAAGCTCCCAAAACCTTCCAAGATTGGTTTCAAAGCTGAAAACCAAACTTCACTCACCGATTCCGTTTCGCAAGCTTGCCGAAATACCGATCAAGCCTCAGGATCAACACCACAAGGATCCGATGATGTCTCCCCTGTTTTAAACACATCAAAGCAGAAGATCAATGCATCATCATGCATTAATATCTTCAACCAAGACACCTAGACTCGCTGCTCACATCAACACTCACATTCCGGCTACCAAAAACAACCGAAATCACATCCAAACACCTCTACAACCTTACCCAACCAAGATCCATCAATTCCAATCATACTTATACATCAATTAACATCCAAAAAGGATCTAATCACGTCCTTATACCTCCAGCTATAGCAGAACATCAAAATCACCCTAAAAACCACCATTAACTCAATCAAAACCTTAGGAAAATCAACCTATCCGGGATTACATTGATTAAACTTCAATTACACATCATTTATACATTCAATAAACATCAAAAAGACATCTCAAAACATAGCCCAATCACTTAGTACGAATTTAATCCAAATTAAATCCAAATCTTGCATTTTAAGCCAAAATCAAGAACACAACATTAAAACCTTTAATAAAACCCAAATCAAGGATTGAGAACTTGGGAATTTCAGTAAAGAACTGAGTATTTAGAGGAGAAGGACGTTCATACCTCTAAATGTGAGTTTCTCCTTGTTTAAAGCCAAGATTCTTGAAAATTCAATAAGCAAATGGTAATGATTTGATATAGGAATGATTAGAAACCAATTGGAGATTGAAATCTCATCTTTAGGTGTTAAAATCAGAGGGAAAATGGTTGGGGAAATGTGTTTGGCTGAGAGAAAATGGAGAGAAAATGAAGAGGGAAAATTTTGAGAAAAGTTAGTTATGAACTTCCAAAATATCTATTTCCCCTTTTTCCTTTTATTAAATATCATTTAATAAATGTTTAATATTAAGAAAAATCTGGAGAAAACTCTTCTTGGGTAAATTAGCTCCTTAAAGATTCAAAGTTTCAATCCTTTTAAAACAGTCACCAACTTTTCAAAAATTACATTTTAGTCACTAACTTGAAATGTCACATTTCGAAACCTCATTTTGTAAAATTGATTTCACCACTCTCTTATATATAATAAAAGAGAATTTAAAGATATTTTCCATATTTTTAATGCATCCCGAACTAGGCTTTCCCTAAAAACCACCTTTTATATTCGAACCGAAATTCGACCGGCCCGATTCAAACCCAAAACCTCTAAGCCCAAAATTGGGGTGTTACAAAACCCGTTTTAAGCATGAATGGCGTTGTTCCATTCGAAAATGTTATGCACATCGGTTGTTGATCATCCGGTGCTGCAGTGAGTTATCAGATGGTTCTGTCATCGTCTCCCAACGTAACTTGTTCTTCGGTTGTGTAGTCGAAATGTGATACTACTTCAAACGCTAACTCTAGATCTCGGTCTAAACGTTGTTGTCGCGGTCTTTGCTTCTTTTTCCAAAGTGTTATAGTCTTCTTGTTCTCCCGGATTCGATTTCTGGGCGTATGCTTCGATTCTCGGATTCTGCTTGTTCTAAACGAATGGCACGCAGTCTTCGGGCGTATGCTTTGATTTCCGGGTTATAGTCTGCTTGTTCTCTCGGATTCTTCCTGGTCATAAATCAAACAAAATAATTTATTAATTTTGCCGAAATCCCCAGCAACTGCGCCAATTTTACACGTGTCGTTTTCGTGTCAAAATAATTCCTTCTTCTCAAATAATAAATAAAGGAAATTAAGCGTAGTAGGGGAGAATTAATGGTCAATCCCACAAGGACTAAGAAACTTCCTGATTTATGGTTGTGGAATTAAGTAAAAATAAAAGATTGTAGAGAATATTTAAAAGAAGTGATTTAATAAGATAAAGATTAACCGCAAACTATTGCTTTAACTCAATTTCCTCGTATCATCGGAAAAAGGATTTTTCACTTTGGGATTCACATCGGTTACTTGTTTACAAGTACCAATCCTTGTGAATAAGCTTTGTAAACCGAATACCTAAAGGTGCCAAACGGGTCAATCGGTTCAGGTTCGGTTCGGGTAATTTCAGTTTTGGTTATTTCGAGTTTGATATCATTCGGTTCATATTCGGTTTGGGTTCGGTTCGGTTCAGTTCCATTTCAGTTGATTTTTGGTTCGGTTGATTTTCGGTTCTATTCGGTTTGGATCAGTTCGGGTCAATTTCTGGTTGAAGGGAGATCAGTCGGTTTTAATCAAGTTTTTAGGTTGGTCAATTTTTTTACACCCTTTATATGGCTTTATAAAGCCAATATATTTGACTTTTTGGTGAGTTGTGCGATTGTTCATATCTCATCTTTTTTATTTCTATTAATATCTTTTATTTATTTCGGGTTGTCTTTGGTTCGGGTCCTTTCGGTTCGGTTCCATTTGGTTCAACTAAAAATCAATTCATTTTCAGTTCGGTTCGGTTTCGAGTCAAATTTCGAGTAAGCATGTTCGGTTCGGTTTTGGGTTCAGTTCGGGTAAATCGGTTCGATTCTCGGTTCTCGGGTCAAGTTTTCCAGGTCTACAAATACCTATGTGCCTTGATATTGATTTTGTAAATTGATCTAATCAACGCAATGTTGTAGATAAAATTGCTTTAAGTTCGTAAAAGACCGACTCAAATTATGTTGTTTGAATAATAACTGATATGATCTCAGTTTCTTCTTAGCAAACTATTTTGCTAAGTGTGTTCTCAGGAAGTCGAATGTGCTTCAATAGATGATCCTTCCTCCCACACAGTCAACAAAAACAACATCCTTACCAACTTCAATTTTTTGTTTTGAAATCATTTTGATTTTGAAATTAAGCTTAGAAAACTGAGAGAGATGCCCGAAGTTGATGAAGTAGTTTTCAATCCCCACATTGGAATTGAGTCATTGCTTGGGACTTTGGCTATAGAAAACTTAGCTAAGCATGATTATGGAAGAAAATCACACTTAGCATTTTTCAAAATAAAACAGAAAACTAAATGTAAATTAAGAGCTAAAGAGAAGAGAAGTTTTATAAACTTCAAAGTAAAACAAACCAAGAACAAGAGATGGTTTTTGAGTTCACCTCAAAGAGGGTATTTATAGTATTCTAAAAACCCTAAAATAACCTAAAGTTATAAAAGATAAACCCTAAATTATCCAAATTAAATACAAAAGATAAATCCCAAGTTTAAATTTAAATCTCGGCTTGACAAGTCATCAGAATCAAGGCTGATTAGCTTTCAGGCGCTGCTGACGTCATCTTTTAGAAGCTGCTGACAAGTCATCGGCACTTTCATGCCCACTAATCCAGCCATGAATCCAGAAAAACAAAAACTATAGAAATCCAGCCTCTTTTAGCATAGTTTCTGGAATCCAATGTCATGCATAGAAAATAAGGGAAAACGCCCAAATTAACTACCTAAACAAACAAATAATGAGTAAATAACAACAAGATAATAACTATTTTAATAATTCATCAATGACCAAGTTACTTTTGGGATGTTCAACGCTGGCATGGGACGACAATCTGAAGAATGTCATCATATCGACACTCTTGAACATATTATTCAAGAAGACCTGCATTATCGTGGTATTCTTGTTGCAGAAGATACTGCACTAACAACGATAGAGGATGATTGTAACACCCTTGACTTGGTCTGGACAAAAGACCGAACCGAACGAGTCACACAGGGAATATTGAAGTAAACCAGGAAGGTTTACCTCAATAAACGACCCTATTTTTTTCTTTTTATCTTATCTAGATGAACATCATTATCCTAAGTGTAAAGACTCACAACGGAACAAATAACATCTCAAACCAACATCGATTAGGCACTCAATTGATTATAAACAAGTTTTAGGAACCATTTTGGAAGTTTAGCAAATTACAGGGACAACTTCAATTTTTAAGTTATCAACCTTAAACTAGTCATATTACATGTCACTTTATCAAATCTCAGCTCAAAACGATCATTCAAGCTCATTTAATTGCATCCACAACATTCAGGGACTGAAATGTAAATTAACAGAATTTCAAAAGACTCTAAAAACCAACTTAACAGCTGAGTGTTTCGATACATAGAGCCTTGTATCGAAACACCTTGTTTCGGAACGGGTCTTGGTGTTTCGGTACATGAGCCCGTATAAAAACGGTCTCCAAGGTGTTTCGGAACAAAAACTTCTAGTAACCAATTTAAGCGAACTTGTATCGAAACACCCCTCCCTAGGCATGCAACCTCAGTCATTCATGGCATTTTCATCATCATGACATGGCAAATTGCATCAAAGGTAAACTATAGGCATGCAACCTCGAAACAAGCTAAACAAGATACCAAAATGCTAAGTAAAGCATAAACCAAATACCAAAGGTCATTTACAAGTCAAAAGCAACATATAAAACTTGCTCAAAAGGGAGTTTACAAAAAACTTCCAACAACATAACGGATCCCCCATTGCCCTTATTATGTATAGTCTAACTGAAACATACTTTTGCAAATGAAGTCTTTTCTGATCCCTTGCTACTTGCCGCCTCCAAAACCTCAATTATTTGCATTGATGGACAAATGAGAGCATAAGCACACAAGGATTAGTGAGGAGGCTCAAAAACAAAACACCATTAATGCATTAAAATCATATTCCACGACCACATTGAAATCTCATTTCAATTTCCTAAAACATCATTTTAAAACCATCATGCCCTTTTAAACCATGCACTTTCCTTCAACAAAAATCAGCAGATTAAACCTCAAGCTACATGTATCATGAATCAACAACAAGTTCTATTGCCACACTCAATTTAAGCCTTCCCATACATAGCTAACATATGCAAGGCTTAGAGAGTAAAACATGCATAAACCACATTATGCAACATTAACTATTTCATAATTCATCATCAATTATATTGGCTTACAAGTGATCATTAAGCAAATTCATATCTCAAGACCTCATATCGGATACTCGAATTCGACAAGTGTTCTCTCAACACTTCAAGCCATCTTAACCAGAATTGGTACTTTCACAACCAAAGGTACTATATCAACCAGGTACAATCACAACCCATAGGGACACCAATCCCATCATCGGTTAGATGCTTAACGAGAGACGTGACACCAACCTCCTCGATCGTTAGGGTACTTGGACGGAGACAGGGGACACCAACCCCTCAACATCCTAGGCGTCTTTTTATAGTGCACTCAATCCTATGGTCGGCTAACTATATCCGATATCATTTATAAACCATTTTTACAACATCACTTGTCAATGTAATTCACATTTAACCACATATCTCACTGTTTTCAAAGCATCATCAATAATTCATATTTCCAAGCATTAAAATTCTTAAAATCACAAGTATAAGACATATACTTACAAGGATCACTTACCATGTGCATCCTTCAACAAAACAATAAATCGCTTAGTTTAAAACATGCTTTAATAGTAGGTAACATACATTTAAAAATCAAGTGCATAAACAAATTTGTAATAGCACAATTCGAGGGATAAATTCCTTATACTTGCTTCCGAACTTAGAAAAGCGTTTCAAGCTTATATCTAAGTTCCCAAAACCACCTTTAAAGCATTTCATAACTGAAATCCACGTTCTCACTCACCAACACGCGAAACCTCGATTAGCCGACGTGAAACTAAGCATCTGAAGCTCCCAAATCTTCATTGATTGCTTCCAAAGTGTTCTCCCTTGTTTTAACTGCAAAAAATCAGAGGATTAATGCATCTCAATGCATTAAAATCTCCAGCAAGCAAACCTATCTCGTTGCCTTGCTCCAATCCACCAAAACGCATATCTGAAACAACTGAAAACATCATCGATTACTCCACAAACTAAACTCAGCCAAAATCTAACACTTCCAACCATTTATTAACATTGATTACCATCCAAAATAAATCTATTAGCAACCTTATACCTCCAGCATCCACAGAATCACATTAACACCACAAAAACCCAATTCTAACAACCTAATGAACTACAGTTCCAAATATTTTCAGGATTACCCTCATCAAACCTCAATCTCAATATTATTAATCTTCCAAAACATGATAAAATCAATCATAACCCAACCAAAACAAATTCAATATGAAAATTACACAAAATCATCATTTTAAGCTTGATTTAGCCATTTTTGTCAAATCAATTACAAAACCTTATTAAGAAACACAATTAAAGATCCAAATACTTGGGAATGTCATTAAATAACCTTGATTAGAGAAACACAAAAATTACCTCTAATCCCTTGCTATTTCTTCAATTGAGAAGATTTGATGAAGAATCTTCAAGAATCCTTTGAGATAAGTTGAGAAAACTCCTTAGAAAACATTTAGAAATCAAAGTGAAATGGAAAAGAAAGATCTCCGGAAGTTTGAAAGAAAAGGGATGTTTGGCTGATGTGAAAAGAGAAAAAACGGAAGTTACATCAAAAATGGATTTGTAAAAGCTAAATCCCTTTTTAATCAAAACTCATTTAATCTTTTTAGTAAAACCACAATTAAAACATGCCAATTAAAGGGATAGCTAATTATATTCAATATATCTCCCCAAAGATTCTAAGCTTTGGCTCTCTTACAAAATAGTCCTTTAAAAATAGTTTTCCATTTTTACGTTTTAGTCATTAAACTGAAATGCCTACTTTCCACATGTCGCTTTTCAAAATTGACTTTACCACACCCTTATATATATTAAGAGGATTTTAGAAACTTTTCCTTGATTTTTATCATTTCCCAAACCATGTTTTCCCTAAACCAACCTCGAACTTACCTGAATATCTAGTCTAGGTTCTACGAACCCTAAACCAAACATTTAAACTCCTAGGCCCAAAAACGGGGCGTTACAACTTTCCTCCACTTAGGAAATTTCGTCCATGAAATTTTACCTGGAGGAAGAACGTGCAGAAATTGCTTCAACATGTCCTCCTTTCTTTACCACGTGGCCTCCTCAACTCCTAGATGTTGCCATAACACCTTCACAAGTTCAATCGTCTTACTACAAAGAACTTTGCTACTAGAATCAATGTCCTCAACCAGCATAACATGTGACATATCTGAACTATACCTCCGCAACATCGAAACATGTAACATATCATGAATTTTCTCCAACTCAGGAGGCAACCTCAACCAGTATGCAACATGACCAACACGTTCCACAACTTCGTATGGTCCAATAAACCTTGGACTAAGCTTACCCTTTCATCCAAACCTTATCACCTTCTTCCAAGGTGATACTCTCAAAAACACATGATCACCAACCGCAAACCCAATCTCCCTACGCTTCAAATCCGCGTAAGACTTTTGACGATCCGAATCCGCCTTCTTCCGTTCACAAACAAGCTTTATCTTCTCCGTCGTTCCCTTAAGCAAATCTCGAAAGGAAACTAACTTTTGCCCCGCTTCTGCATAACAAAGAGTTGGACCTACACTTCCTACCATACAAGGCTTCGTACAGAGCCATTTCTACACTTGTTTGATAGCTATTATTATAAGGAAACTCCACCAAAGGCAATTGTTTCTCCCAAGAACCTTGGAAATCTATTACACAACACCACAACATATCCTCAAGCACTTAGATAACTCGCTCAGACTGACCATCTGTTTGAGGATGATACGAGGTATTGAATTAAGTCGTGTACCCAAAGCTCTATGCAAACACTCCCAAAACCTTGTTGTAAACCTGGAATCTCTATCTGAAACAATGGATTTAGGTACACCATACAACCTCACAATTTTGGCAATGTACAACTCTGCCAACTTATCCAACGTATACGTAGTATGCACAACTATGAAATGCAGACACTTCGTAAGACGGTCTAAAATCACCCAAATGGTGTTCTTCTTTGATGGGGTCAAAGGCTAACCGAACATGAAATCCATCGTAATCTTCTCATATTTCTATTTTGGTATCTTCAAAGGTTGCAACAGTCCAGAAGGAAATTGATGCTCAGCTTTCACGCGTTGACAAACCATACACTTACTCACAAAATCAACAACATCCTTCTTCAACCCAACCCAATAATAATCATCCTTCAATCCACGATACATCTTAGTACTACTAGGATGCATAGCAAAAAGGCTACTATGCACCTCATTCAGAATAGTGCGCCTCAACCCAACATCATCCGGCAAAACTATTCGACTATTAAAACAGAAAGCACCATCATCATTTAAGAAAAAGTATGTTGCATTACCATCCGCTATATCCTGAACATATGGTACCAACGAATCATCAAGCAATTGCTTCTCCTTAATCAACTGAACCAATGAAGGTTTCACTTGCAACTCAACTATCAATCCACCATCGCGCGACACACTCAATCGCGCAAACATGACTCTCAATTCCACAACTACTTTCCTACTCAAAGCATTAGCCACAACATTGGCCTTAACAGGGTGATACTCTATTGTCAAGTCGTAATCCTTAAGCAACTCCAACCATCGTCGTTGCCTAAGATTCAACTCTTTCTGAGACATTAAATACTTCAAACTTTTATAATCCGTATAAACCACACACTTCTCACCGCAAAGGTAATATCTCTAAATTTTCAAGGCAAAAACAAACGCGGCAAGCTCAAGATCATGAGTAGGATAGTTGCACTCGTGCACCTTCAATTGTCTAGATGCATACGCCACAACCTTCCCACCTTGCATTAACACACAACCTAAATCAACATACGATGCATCACTATAAACCACAAACTCCTTAACCGACTCAGGTTGAATCAAGATAGGAGCTTGCGTCAAAGCTTCCTTCAACCTCTCAAAGGCTTGTTGTCTAACATCCGTCTACTCAAAACAAACATTCTTTTGCAATAACTTGGTTAACGGAGCAGCAATCTAAGAGAAATCATCTACAAACCTTTGATAGTAACCCGCCAAACCAAGGAAACTATAGACTTTCGTCACCGATTTAGGCGTCTTCCAATTCATCACCGCCTCAATCTTATATGGATCAACCCGAATACCTTCGGCCGACATCACATGTCCAATAAAGACAACTTCTTTAAGCCAAAACTCACACATACTCAACTTGACATAAAGTTGATTTCCCAACAACACTTGTAACACAATCCACAAGTGCTTATCATGATCCTACTCGGTACGAGGGTACACGAGAATATCATCAATAAACATAACCACAAACTGATCCAAAAACTCATGAAACACACGATTCATCATATCCATGAATGCATCAGGAGCATTCGTCAACCAAACGGCATCACCAAGAACTCATAATGCTAGTACCTTTTATGAAAAGTTGTCTTAGGCACGTCCACATCCTTCACCTTCAATTGAAAATACCCAGATCTCAAATCAATCTTAGAAAACACGGAAGCACCTTGAAACTGATCAAACAAATAAACATTCCTTGGCAAAGGATACTTGTTCTTAACCGTCAACTTGTTCAGTTGCCGATAATACACATACACATCGTGCCATCTTTCTTCTTCACAAACAAAACCGATGCACCCCAAGGTGAAACACTAGGCCTAATGAACCCTCAATCTAACAACTCCTGAAGTTACGTCTTCAACTCCCACAACTCTTTCAGAACCATTCGATAGGGAGTAATAGACACTGGAGTCGTATTTTCATACGACTCAATGCCAAACTCAACCTCTCTATTAGGTGGAAACCCAGACAACTCTTCTGGAAATACACCCGAAAACTCACATATCATACGTATGTCTTATACACGCACCTCATTCAATCCTGGATTCATAACATAAACTAAGAAAGCCTCGCAACCTAATTCCATCAAACGACTCGCTTCTAGAGCTGAAATAGCATTGGACAAGAATTTATCATTCTCACCTACGATTACCACTTTGTAATCATCAGCAAGTTTCAAGGTAACTCGCTTAGCATCAAAATCAACCATATCCCTATGCTCAGACAACCAATCCATCCCAAGGATTACATCAAAACCATAGAAAGACAATTTCATTAAATCAATCGCTAACACATGACCTTGAACATATACAGAAAATCTACTACACAACCTTCTCGTAACAATAGTTTCACCAAAAGAACTAGTTAGTTGCATTCCCACACTTAACATCTCAATAGGAATATCAAGAAAATGTGCATGTTCACTTAAGATATAAGAATGCGTAGAGCCAGAATCAATCAAAGATAACAATGACAAGGATTACAAAGTGAAAGTACTTGCAATCACATCGGTATTATTGCGTCCCTCGTGATGTGCGTACACCCTCGCAGGACCACCACCCTCAGGTTGAAAAGCCACAGCATGTGCTACAACTCTCTGACCATAATCCCTACGCTGGAAATTACCACGGCTGCGCCCACGACCTCGATGTGGTGCAACAACTACTGCTCTAACCTAACCACCTCCAACCAACAGCAGACAATCGCGTCTCAAATGATCAACCGAACCACAACTCCAACTAGAGTTGGCTGCCAGAACCGCAGGAGCCCATGCTTCTTGAGCCAAAAGAGGACAGTCTCGCCTCATATGCTCATATGATCCACATACCCAACAAGCATTAAAAGCCGATCTAGCCTGAGCACCTTGACCGTAAGCTCCACGTCCAAGCCTTCCTCCGCCTCACTTCGCGTTAGAGCGACACTTCTTATCACGATGCCTCCTATTCTGTCCACCTCCAAGACCAAATTCTGCAGCTCACTTACTTGAGCTAGAACCATCCACATGAGAAGTAAAACCCAAACTCATGGGCCAACATGAAAGTCTTCTCTTCTTGCACCAATCCATAACAAAAACAGTCACAACGATGTCTATCAATTGGCACCAACTCAAGGGCATACTGACTCAAACGAACAAACTAAACCTCATACTCAGCCACAATCATTCTACCCTGAACCAAAGATATGAATTTGCGTATCTTTTCATCCAAGTATCTAACTGCTCGATACTTCTTCTTGAAAGCATCTTGGAAGAAATCCTAATCCACCTCATTAGGCTCCAAAGCCGCAATTATTGTCTTCCACCAACTGTAAGCATCACATTGTAACAACGAAACTGCACATCCCAGCTTAGGTGCATCATTGCACCCCATTTGATCCAAAATCCAGATCGTACTAGCCTCCAAGCCTTAGATACCTCGAGCGACAAACCACGATAATAAACACCGCCCAAACTACGCAAGCGTTCTAACGTCAACCCCGTTTGCCCAGCAGCAGGTGCTTGCACTTGCACTCCGGCAACAGCAACATGGAATGCTCCAGTCATCGCCTAAACTAAAGGTGTCAAATCACCCAACACATGCCAAGCTTGCTCATGTTGTCCTTGATCCTCACCCCTAGGTGGATGGCGATGGAGGAGGTTAATTCCCACTCTGAGGAACCTTGTTCTCCTAATTTCCATGCCCTCCGGCAGCAACAGTCGTACCCGACAAAAACTCTCTCCTCAGTCCTATTGTGCTATTATAAGGCATGATAATAAAACAAAACAAAGTAATCAGGCCAGTTTCAAGCAAGGATCCAATACTTCCAATTCAATTTAAAACAATTTAACTATAATAATAAGGCAATGGGTATCCCAATTTCCCCCTAGCATAGTATAAGGCCAACAACATATGTATCGCAAGCACCATGCACAACAATCAATCATATTCAGCCCACAACATCATCATGTATATAACAAAACATATATGTATCACAACCATTATGTATGGCATCAATATCATTTATTCATCAATAACATGATTATAACAATTATTGTGCAAAGCAAACATCTCACTTGGAATCGCATCACATCAACATACCAATAACTTACCATTATCCCATTCTTTCGTATCCTGGCTCTAATACCACCAATGTAACCCCCTCAACCCGGTCTGGGCGAAAGACAGAGCTGAACGAGTCACACGAGGAATATTGAAGTAAACTGAGAAGTTTTACGTCAATAAACGACCCTATTTTTTTCTTTTTATCTTGTCTAGATGCACATCATTAGCCTAAGTTTAAAGACTTGTAGTGTAACAAATAACATCTTAAACCAACATCAATTAGGCACTCAATTGATTATAAAACACGTTTAGGGACCATTTCGTAATTTTAGAAAATTACAGAGACAACGTCAATTTTTAAGTTACCAATCTTTAATTAGTCACATTATATGCTACTTTGTCAAATCTCAGCTCAAAACAATCATCCAAGCTCATTTAATTGCATCCACAACATTCAGGGACTAAAATGTAAAGAAATAGAACTTCAAAAGATTCCAATAACCAACTTAACAGTTGGGTGTTTCGATACACAGAGCACTGTATCAAAACACCCTATTTCAAAATGGGTCTTGTTTTTTTGGTACACGAGCCCGTATCAAAATGGTCTCTAAGGTGTTTCGGAACACAAACTTCCAGTAGCCAATTTAAGCGAACCCGTATCAAAATACCCCTCCCTGTTTCAAAACCCCTATGCCATTTCAGGCTCACCGTTTCGGTACAACCTTGGGCGTACCAAAACGTCTGGGCCTGCAATGATACTTTTTGCTGGTTTTCACACTTTAATGCAATCATAATCATTCCAACATGCATACAACATATATAAACATCAATCCTCAATCATTCATGGCATATTCATCATCATGACCTGGCAAATTGCATCAAAGGTAAACAATAGGCATGCAACCTAGAAACAAGCCAAGCAAGATACCAAAAGTGCAGAGTAAAGCATAAACCAAATTCCAAAGGCCATTTACAACTCAAAAGCCACATATAAAACTTCCTCAAAAGGGAGTTTACACAAATCTCCCAACAACACAACGGATCCCCCATTACCCTTATTATGTATAGTCTAACTGAAACATACTTATGCAAATGAAGTATCTTCTGATCCCTTGCTACTTGCTGCCTCCAAAACCTCAATTATCTGCATTGATGGACAAATGAGAGCGTAACCACACAAGGCTTAGTGAGGAGGCTCAAAAACAAAACAACATCAATGCATTAAAACCATTTCCCATGACCACATTGAAATCTCATTTCAATTTCCTAAAACAACATTTGAAAACCATCATGCCCTTTTAAACCATGCACTTTCCTTAAAAAAAATCAGCATGTTAAACCTCATGCTACATGTATCATGAACCAACATCAAGTTCCTTTGCTACACTCAATTTAAGCCTTCCCATGCATAGCTACCATATGCAAAGCTTAGAGATCCAAATATAACACTTCCAACCATTTATTAACATTGATTAACAGGTTACTCTACGAACTCAACCCAACCAAAATATAACACTACAAACTCCACCAAAACGCCTATCCGAAACAACCGAAAACATCATCGATTACTCTATAAACTCAACCCAGCCAAAATTTAACACTTCCAACCATTTATTAACATTGATTATCATCCAAAATCATTCTATTAATAACCTTATACCTCCAGCATCCCCAAAACCACATTAACACCACAAAAACCCAATTCTAACAACAAGAACAATTAGAGATTCAAATAGTTTCGGGATTACCCTGATCATACCTCAATCTCAACATTATTAATCTTCCAAAACATCCTTAAAATCAATCATAACCCATCCAAAACAGATTCAATACGAAAATTATACAAAATCATCATTTTAAGCTAGGTTTAGCCAATTTCATCAAATCAATTACAAAACCTTATTAAGAAACACAATCAAAGAGCCAAATACTTGAGAATTTCATTAAATAACCTTGATTAGTGGAGAAGCACGAAAATTACCTCTAATCTCTTTGTATTCCTTCAATTAACAAGATTTGATGATAAATCTTCAAGAATCCATTAAGATAAGTGGAGAAAACTCCTTAGAAAACATTTGGAAATCAAAGTGAAATGGAAAAAAAAGATCTCTAAAAGGTTTGAAGGAAAAAGGATGTTTGGCTGATGAGAAAAGAGATAAAATGGAAGTTACGTCAAAAATGGATTTGTAAAAGCTAAATCCCTTTTAATTAAAACTCCTTTAATATTTTTAGTAAAACCACAATTAAAACATGTCAATTAAAGTGATAGCTGATTATATTCAATATAGATCCCTAACGATTCCAAGCTTTGGCTCTCCTACAAAATAGTCATTTAAAAATAGTTTTCTATTTTTATGTTTTAGTCACTAAACCGAAATGCCTACTTTCCACATGTCGTTTTTCAAAGTTGACTTTACCACACCCTTATATATATTAAGAGGATTTTAGAAAATTTTCCCATATTTTTATCATTTTCCGAACCGTGTTATCCCTAAACCAACCCTGAAGTAACCCAAATCTCTAGTCTAGGTTCTACGTACCCTAAACCAAACTTTTAAAACTCCTAGTCCCAAAACCGGGGTGTTACAATAATCTCCTTAATTGTGATCTCATTGTAGAAGTTCTCACTAAACAGTACATCACAAATGGCAAGTTGAATCTTTAGATCCTACTCGCTGGTTAATTCCTACGTTTAAATCGTCTATTAAGGAAGCTCCTACACTGAAACTTAAGCCACAACCAGCTAATCTCAAATATGTATTCCTTGAAGATGCATAAACACTACCAATAATTGTCTCTACAACTCTGGCTGCAATACAAGAAGTTATGTTGCTAGATATTCTGAAGCGACAAAAGAGTGCTATTGTATGGACGATTGCTGACATCAGGGGCATTAGTTCATCCTTTTGCTTTCACAAAATACAGTTGGATGTTGAGGAAAAATATTTCATTGAGCCGCAGAGACGATTGAATGAAAAGATGAAGGAAATGGTACAGAATGAAATCCTTAAATGCTTGGATACAGGTATTATTTATGAAATTTTTGATAGTGAATGGGTGAGTCCAGTCCACTGCGTCCCTAAGAAGAGTGGCATTACCGTGGTTCGTAATGATGCAAATGAGCTAATACTAACTAGTACCTCTATTGGTTGGCATATTTGTATTGACTACAGGCGCCTCAATGCAGCCACAAGGAATTATCATTTTCCTCTTCCTTATTGTTTTTTAGATGGATATTCTGGCTACAATCAGTTTCTATTGAACTTGAGGACCAGAACAAGACTACTTTCACATGTCCCTTTGGGACATTTGACTTCCGTCGCATGCCCTTCGACCTTTGCAATGCACCAACTATATTTCAAAGGTGCATGACAGCAATATTCTCTTATATTATTAATAATTCCCTCGAAATATTTATGGACGCTTTTTCGATTTATGGGAATAATTACAACCACTGCGTCAAAAATCTAGAGAAGGTTTTAGAACGATGTGCAAACACCAACCTGGTTCTGAATTGGGAGAAATGTCACTTCATGGTCACTAAAGGAATTGTGCTAGGCCATAGAATTTCTAAAGCTAGAAATGAAGTTGATAGAGCTAAAGTGGATATTATTGAAAAACTACCACCTCAAACAAATGTGAAAGGTATCCGCAGTTTCTTAGGCCACGTTGGATTCTATAGGAGATTCATTTGAAACTTCTCAAAGATCAGCAAGCCTTTATGCCTACTGTTGGAGCAAGGAAGAAAATTTGGTTTTGATGATGCATGTCTAGATGCATTCAACAAAATTAAAGCACAACTTGTGAATGCACCGATCGTTGTAGTGCCCAACTAGGAGAAACCATTTGAACTTATGTGTGACGTCGGTGATTTCACCGTAGGTGCAATATTGGGACAACGCAAGGACAAGGTATTCATGCAAATTACTATGCTAGTAAGACCTTTTGCTATTCAAATCTAGATTGAAACTGCATCTAGGGAAATTGAGATCGCATTGGTCTGGACCTTTTGAGGTTGTGGAAGCATTTCCACATGGTGTTGTAACAATCAAAGATAAAAAGGGGGGAATTTCTTCAAAGTCAATGGCCAAAGACTCAAACTATATTGTGGTGACTTTGACCCTAGAAATGTTGAGACAATTAATTTGGTCAAATTATTTTAAAATCCTCTTTATTTGCTTTATTAGGATTAGATTTTATTTTCCTTGTTTTCTTTTAATTTCCTTTATTTCTTTTTGTAGAATAAAAATCTCTTCATTTTGTCTCTTCTCTAACCACTTGTATAATCATGAATTATTTTGGAGGCAAATTGGGGGATTCTCGTGCACCGATTTTTTTCCAATAATCACAGCCCTTCATCACATGCGCGAGAGAAATGATGAACGTGCATGATTTTTGCACCAAGATCAAGCCGTTGAATCTCATCGCATCGGACGGTAACCATCATGTCTTTTCATTTCCCCTCTTCTTTTTCTCTTTATTATACAGCTTGGTTCTTCATTTATTTCACACTTATTTTCATTTTCTCTCTGCATATTCAAAGTTTTCAAGTTCACATTTTTTCTCTACAAGTTCTTTTCTTTTCATCTTCTTTCTTATAATCATCCATGGAAAAGACAAGAGCAGCCCAAAAATTAGCAAAGGAGGCCCACATTTAGGATATTCGGAGCTCCAATTCAAACCCCTAATCTAAAGAACTCATCACCTCAGAGGAAATTCCTGAGTACGAGGTTTTCTAGACTGAGAGAGGCGTTGAACGCTTCATTGAACACATTGAAACGTGAAGCATCCATTCGGAGCAAGAAATCAAACACTCCACTGAAGAAGAACCTGGAAAGTCCATTCAGAGCACAATAACTCTTCACAACCAGGACAAATTCTATGTTCATCCTGGCAGCTACAGTGTTGCCATGATAAGAGAGTTCTATGCGAATTTGTATGAGCCCTATCTAAAACTTGCTTTTGTGAGAGAATATATTATTCCTTGGAGTTCCTCTTTTATTAACATGTTTAATACTGTTGTAACTGTGGACAAGCATGCTTTGTTTATGGATGATATAACTGATCAGAAACTCGATCTTCTAGTTGAAGACTTATGTATAAAAGGTGTAGTAAGGTCAGAGACCAGTGCTGGGAACTTCACCGTGCTTAGGAAGTACTTAACCTTTCCTACTAATGCTTGGTTTCAATTAATCAATTCCAGACTATTTCCCTCCACCTACAGCACCATTGTATCCATCGATAGAATGTGCCTCGTACATTCTATTATCAATGGAATAAAGATTGTTGTGGGGACAATAATACACAAGGAGATAAAGGGATTTTCTGAAAAGAAGATTGATGTATTGGCTTTCCCTTCATTGATCATGTATCTCTGCAATTCAAAGGGTCTAAAAACCTAGAAGAATGAAGAGATGATGGCCAAAAAAGGGCTATCAACAAGGTTGTTGTTGATTGGATGATTCGTACTTCTGAAGTCCATACACCACACACTTGACGTTCTAATGAGTAAATTGGGCCTAGTTGCAGCCACAATGCAGAAAATGGATTTGGCACATAACTTGTTCTATTCTTATGTGAAGACATGGCACAAATCTGCATTGGATGCAATGAGCAGACTTACCCCAGTTGACTTGCCAGAATTTCAAGTCACTGACATCGACGGAAATGGTGCTGCTGGTTTTGTTATCTTTGCTTATTTGCAAGAATGGTGTTGTTGTGGGGGGGTTTTGTTTGGTATGGTGATGTATAGGGAAATGAGGAGTTGTGTAGGGAAAATGCCATAGCATTTTGAATAGCATTTTTGGCCGCGCTAGAGGACAAAGAGCTGAGTATATTTTGTAGCCCCATACGCGAACCTATCAGCCAGTTATTAGCCCACATGTGAAGGGAATATTCCCTTGGAATTTAGGGCACAAAACCCTAGTAGACCCACTATATTAAGGACAAGACACCCACATATAAGAGAGAGCCAAAAATGAGGATATTTTGTGAGCTAAGAAAGAGAAAGAAAGGTGGGTGCCTTGTTTCTTCTTCTCCATCATGGTGTCATCCATTGTTGAAGCTCCAAGGGGTGTTCTCGATGGCCTTTGAGAGAAGTAGTGGACTTAGAGTGCTTCACGACAGTCCACAACAGCTTTGGAGCTTTCCCTTCCTTTAGTTTTTTTGATGTTTCATTTTCTTTATTTGGATGGGTTGTCTTGAACGAATGATGATGGTTGATATTTGCCCAGCCATGAACTAATTTTAAGTGGCTTGGGCTTGTTTTGGTTTTTATGTTTTAAACTTAATTGAGTGTTTAAGTTGCTTTCGTGTTCATTTCATGTTTTGTCCATCGTTCTTTTATGCCCTAGGCTTGTAAGAGCTTTCGAGAGTTAGCCTTAGCTTGGGTGTTTGATAGCTTAATATTCGAGAGAGTTAGGCTTGGATTCACGTGGACAATGGGGTTTGATGTTGAGAGGCAAAACCTTAACTCACCTTAGAGATAAGGATAGAGTTTCAACGACTAAAAGGAGTGGAACTTCATCAATACGTAGCTTGCTAGGGTTCACGCTGAGAGGTATTGTCGTAGCATTCTGGCTGTCATGTTTCTCGTTAGAGATAGTTTAGGAACACCTTAGTAAACTCTACCGAGCTTGTTGTGGGCAAGGAAGCTTGAGATATTCTTTTGGTTTAGACATTGAAGTCCTTATCAAGCCCAACCTATCACTCTATTAGAGAGCTTTGTACACGTGAGAGAACGTTTAAAGTATCCTTATTTTAATTCAGTTTTATTTTTGTTGTTTGCTATCGCATTTCTTCACTTGTTCCCACTTGTTATTTCATTTAAATTTTAATCTTTGTTTTGTGTGCCTTAACTTGACTTAATTTACCTCCAATCCCTGTGTAGACGATACTCACTCATCATTTTATGACTTTTTCGATGTGTATACTTGGACTATTTGTGTATAATTTATAGTACACCTCTGCACGGAACAAGTTTTTGGCGCTGTTGCCGGGGATTTGCTATTGGTCATTTTAAGTTTAGTTTTTGCACCATTTTATTTCTTCTTTTTGTATGGACTAACTAGTTGTTTTTGTTTATCTCTTTCAAGTGTTATGCTGTTGCATGACCCGAGGAAGACCCAACGAACCCATACTACCAATAGTTCCTGAGATTGAACATCTTTTCCATGAAAGAAGGTGTATACAACAAGCTTTAGAAGTCATGTATATAGGTCGTAACCAAAGAGGTCAATCAGGTGACAATCTGGAAGATCTTGATGCTGCAGCAAATGGCAGAGCTATAGTTTGTCCACGAGATATTAGAGATCATTTGAATCCTATCTTGGATGATCACAACCCCCAGATTGTAGCTCTCTAAATTTAGGCAGCCCACTTCTAACTCAAATCGGTGATATTCAACATATTGAACTCGATTGGTCACATTGGTGGATCAACTCATGAAGATGCACGACAACACATTCGCGCATTCTTGGATGTTTGTGACTGCTTTATACAACAAGGTGTGCATGAAGATGTGTTTAAGCTTAAGTTATTTCCTTACTCATTGCGTGATCGAGCACAAGCTTGGTTGAGTGGAGTACCCGTTGGTTTAATGGAGACATGGGTAGATCTATGCAAAATCTTTTTGCATCGGTATAATGCACCCAACATGAACACTTGCTTCCTTTCATCAAGCTGATGATGAGTCGATGTACGAGTGTTGGGATAGATATAAGGGACTGCTTCATAAATGCACAAATCATGGTTTTCAAGATTGGATGCAAGTTGTGATGTTCTACAAGGGTGTTAATGCTCCCGCGAGGATGACACTAGATGCTTCAGCAAATGGGACTTTGATTGACAAGTCGCCCGAAGAAGAATTTGATATGTACCGCCCTGGTTTTAGGCCTAGATGTTTTAGACATCGGACCGGACCGATCGAGAACGTTCGAATCGCGTAAGGTGATTTAAGGAAATCAAGGATAGGGATAGGGTAAAAATGTGGTAAAAATTGCTAAAAATCCTCTAAAAATATGTTTAGGAGGTTGGTCAAATCAATTTTACAAAACGGATTTCAGAAATTGGACATTTTGAGTAGTGACCAAATTGTAAAGTTTCAAAACTGTGGAAAATGTGATTTTTTAAAGAAGAAGCCAAATTCTTAGAATCTATAGGGGGCTTTATTGAAATTTAGCCTTTCCTTAATATGACATGTGTTTTAAAGGGCTTTTAATTAAATGGCTTTAATTGATTTTATTTTAATTAATCAAAATGGGTAGTTAATGTGAGATTCTATTACGTAACTACCATTTCCTCTTCATTTTCAGCCAAACACTATTTTCATTCTTTTCTCTCCAGAATTCTTTTCTCCCAAACACTCTCCTAACATTTCTTAATCAATTTTCAAGAAATTCTTTCTAGTTCTTTAAGATTTTTCAAAGGAAAACTTGTCATAGTTTGAGGGAAGCAAGGATTGGAGGTAAATCTCGTTCTCAACCTCTAATCAAAGTTCTTTATTGAAATTCCCAAGATATTTGGCTTCTATTTACTATTTTTGGTTGAGTTTTCATTATTGTTTTGATTGGGGATTAAAATCTTGTAAAAATGTGGTTGAAATCTTAATTTTTGGACTTGTTGTATTAAGCTCTATTTCGAATTGATTTTAATTGAGTTCTAAGTTGGTTATTGTGTTGAAATGAAGTCTTGATAACATAGATCCCGAAATCCTTGAGGTCCTTGAGTTTCTTTTTAGTTTTAAGTGAGTTTTTTAGGTGAAATGGTGGAATCTTGCTTGCTGGAGGTATAAGGTTGGGTTAGGATGTTTATTAGATATGTTTTGATGTTTATAATGGTTTGGAAGTGATGTATGTTGGCTGGGCTTGGTTTAGGAAGCAATCGATTGCATTTTCAGTTGTTTTGGATGGGTATTTTGGTGTAGTTTGGGTGAGCAACGAGTTTGTGAATTGTTTCTGGTGTTGGAATGAATTTTAATGCATTTAGATCTCTGTATTGATGTTGTGAAATCAAGGGATCTTGATCCGGAAGCAAACGAGGTGTTGTTGGAGGCACCGGAAGTTGAATTTTCTTGTCGGCGAGCAAGGCTTCGCGTATCGGTGAGTGGAAATGCAATTTCTTACTTTGTGACGCTTTGAGCGTGGTTTTAGGAGCGTAGTGTATGTTTGAAACACTTAGCTAAGATCAAGAGTAAGTAGTTCAAAAGTCTCTCTCTCGGTAATGTGCTATGTTTTTGATGAAAATGCACTTGTGATAATTATGGTTTGGATTATTGTTTTAAAACATGTTTAAGCATGCATAAATGCTGGTTTTTATGCATTTATGTTAAGGATGCACTAGGTAAGTTGTCCTTGGTTTTCATGTTTTAATTGCATATGATTTTAAGCATGTTATGCTTGTGGAAATGGCATTGTGTTTATGCTTGTAAAACAGTGGATTAATGAGGTTAAATGATTATATTGGCAAGTGATGAAAATGGTTTTTGGTTGCATTAATCAGATATAGTTTTCCGGCTATAGGATTGGGTGCACCGTGAATAAAGTCACCTTGGATGTCGAGGGGTTGTGATTGTGTCGTAATCTCCATCCAAGTACCCTAACGATTGAGACTAAGATCACAACGGTCAATGGTAATCTCGTGTGTTAGTCTTGTGTATGTGTCCCGTACTCTCGTTAGTGGAATTATACAACTACCGATGAGTGATGTTGAGGGGTTGTGATTGTGCCATTAATCTCCATCACGGGTGTTGAGGGGTTGTGATTGTGCCATTGATCTTCACCTTGTGTAGTCCGATAGTATGTATGAAGCGTGTTGGACAACGCTTATAAACCGCGTATCCGATTGTGTCTTTTGTTGAAATGGTTTATGGATTACCACTTTTGAGCCAATATATTGTAAATGATAAATGTTAAGCATGAGATGCTTGTATATGATGCTAGAATGCATGAGATGCTTGGTAAAGCATGAGCAAAGGTTTATTTGCAGTTTTTGAATGGTGCTTATGAGCATGTTTTTAGAAAGTGCATTGATGTCTTGTAAGGACATGTTTTGTGTAAAGGCATGTGTTGGAAAAGTGGTGGTTTTGCAAATTGTGTGAAATGCATTGATGAATGTTGTTTAGTGATCCTCACTAAGCTTTGTGCTTACGCTCATTTGTTTCATCATTGCAGAGAATTAGGTGTTTGAGGCAGCACACAAGCAATGGAATCCAAGCGTTTCGGTTTAGCAAAGTATGTGGCTTTACTTTGGTGTAATAAGAGGCAATGGGTGGGATTTATACTTTTGGATGGTTGAGGATGTTGCTTATACCTTGAGCATGTTTGGTTGTTTACCTTTCAGTTGTAAATGGCCTTTGAGGATTGATTTTTGGTTTGAAAGTTGATTTTATCTTTGTGTGGCTTTGGTGGACTAGGGAGCATGCCTATAGTTCCGATGCCTTCATGATTGATGCCATGTTTTAGTTTATGCTTCATAATGATGATACTTGATGCCTAAATATGTTGTATGTATGTTGTGGAAGGATTTGGGATGTTTTCGGATGTGAAAAGATGTGATAAACCAGCAAAATCTGCTATTGCAGGGTAAGGCATATCGAAACAAACTTACTTGTTTCGGAACATAGGCTTGAAATGGCCATGGGGTTTCGGAACAGGCATGAGTGTTCCAGAACGATTTTGCTACTGGAAAAGGGTGTTTCGGTACGGGTCTCGGAACGCACCTGAGTATCGAAATGGTCAACTGGGTTTCGAAACGACCGTTTCGGTACAGTGCCTTGTGTTTCGAAACATCATATCGTTGGGCTTGAATTTAAATTGTTTCAGGTTTTTGTTTCTTACGTTTTGGTCCCTTAGTCTTGATTGATTAATTAAATGAGATTGAGTGGTCCGTTTGAGATGAAATTTTACATGTGGTCAAGTTATATGACTAATTACGGATTGGTAACATTAAAACTCATTTAGTCCTTTGAAAACTGGAAATTTATATTTTAGCCCCTAAATGATGATTGTATGCAATTTAAGCCCTATTTGAGTTACGTTTGTTGTGTCGCTTCCGCTAAAATGTTTTGTTAATCATATAAGTTAATAATGTGCATTTAGAGAAGATAAAAGGAAAAAAAGGTCGTTAATCAAGGTTGACTTTCAGGTTGACTTTGGTTTTCTCCGTGTAATCTTCTTAGTTCGGGTCGGGCGTCTAGGCTGGGTTAAGGGGGTTAAATTTGTTGGTATCAGAGCCAGGTTACGAAAGAATTGGGTATGTTGGTATGAGAAATTGATATGTGTTGAAGTATGTTGGGTGAAAAACATGCAATTGGTTGAATTTTGAAGCTTATGCTATGCTTTATTGATGTGAATCGAGTGTGGAATGAATATGATTGCGTGATAATGATGTAATGTTGTTATGTGCTAATTTTGGATGATGGAAAGCATGTTGAGCATGATGTGATATTATATGCTATGCTAGGTGGAGGGAAATTGGGGGAACCCATTGCCTTATTACACTAAACAAATGTTTTTGTAAACTTGGATTCTTGCTTGCAGCTGGCCTAAATGGTTTTACTTGTTTTGTTGTTATGCCTTGTTTTAAAAATAGCACTATAGGTCCGAGAAGAGAGTTGAGATCGAATACGATAGTGCCTGCTGCTGAGCAAGGTGACCAGGATGAGCAAGGGGCTGATGTCCCTCCTGGTGGAAACTTACCTCCTCCGCCACCACCTGGAGGTGGGGAGCAGGTGCAGCAAGGACCTGCTGGTTCGGGTTTGGGTGATCTAACGCCATTGGTTCAGGCGATCACCGGGGCGTTTCAGACTGTTGTTGCCGGAGTGCATGTTCAGGCCTCTGCAGCTGGTCAGGCGGGCTTACCCTTAGAGAGGTTGAGGAGCTGTGGAGTTCTATGGTATGTCTCCTGAGGCGTCAGAAGCCGGGTTAGATAGTACAATCTATATAATGGATCATATGGGCTGTAATGATGTGCGCAAGCTGGGATGCGTAGTTTCTTTGTTACAAGGCGATGCCTACAACTGGTGGATGACTACCACTATCGGTTTGGAGCCCAATGAAGTAGATTGGGAGTATTTCAAGGGTGCCTTCAAGAGGAAGTATCTAGTGGTGAGATACTTGGACGAAAAGAAACGTGAGTTTATGTCGCTAGTTCAGGGCAACATTTCTGTGGTTGAGTACAAGGTCCAGTTCGTACGCTTGAGCCTGTATACTCCTGAGCTGATACCTAGTGAGAGGCACCGATGTGATCGCTTCCGGTACTGGCTGGTACATGATGTTAAGACATATATGTTGGCTACAGATTATACTGACTTCAATGTGCTTGTGTGTCGAGCCAAAGACATCGAACAAAACCTGGGTTTGTCGTCTCGAGGTGTTGGTTCTAGCTCTGAGAAGAGAGCAGCTAAGTACAGTTTCGGTGGAGAACGGAAAAAAGAGGTCGAGACAGGAGACATCAGCGTGAGGGGAGGCGAGGTGCTCCTAGTCGAGGTGGTCAGGCCCAGGGAGGTCGAGTGAGATCTGAGCAGCATACGTGCTGGACATGTGGGTTGAGGGACCATTTGAGGCGAGATTGTCTTCGAGCGGCCAGAGAGGTCTAGGCTCCTATTGTGGTGACAGGGAATTCATGTTGGAATTGTGGTTCGGCGGATCACATGAGAAGGGAGTGTCCCTTGTTGGCTGGTGGAGGCCAAAGACGTGCTCTGGTAGTAGCTGCACCTAAGAGAGGCCGTGGGCACGGCCGTGGGAACTTTCAGAGGAGAGATGAGGGGCAGTGAGGTATTGCTTATGTAGTAGTCGTTCGACCTAGGGGAGGTGAACCAGCGAGGGTTTATGCTCAGCGCGAGGAGCGCAATGATACCGATGTCATCGCATGTACCTTTGTCCTTCAGTCTTTATCTTTGCTGGGTTTGATTGATTCTGGATCCACGCATTCTTATATCTTGAGTGAGCATGCGCATTTACTTGATATACATGTTCAGATGCTTGAAATAGGAATGCAAGTGACTAGTTCTTTTTGTGAGACTGCAGTCACTAGGAAGTTGTATAGAAAATGCCTTTTATCTGTGCAAGGACATGTTTTTCTTGTTGATTTGATGGAGTTACCCTTCTAAGGTTTTGATATAATCCTTGGTATGGATTGGTTGTCGGAGCATAGAGCATTGGTTGACTTTGATGTCAAAAGGGTGACCCTAAAGTTGGTCGATGACTATGAAGTGGTGGTGTTAGGCAAGAATGAGAAATTCTTGTCAAATGTGATTTCGGTTTGGGAAGCAAACCGTCTGACGAAGATGGGTTGTGAGGTTTATCTTGCTTATGTGATGAATCCTGGCACCAAGGATGTGCGTGTGCAGGACATCCGAACTGTTCGTGATTTTCCGGGTGTCTTTCCGGAAAAATTACTTGGATTGCCAGCAAACAGGGAAGTTGAGTTTGGTATCGAGTTGTACGAGAATACGACTCCGGTGTCCATTGCTCCTTATCGCATGGCACCTAAAGAGCTGAAAGAGTTGAAAACACAATTGCAGAAGTTGTTGGATCGAGGTTTCATCCGACCGAGTGTGTTACCTTGGGGTGCACCGGTCTTGTTTGTAAGGAAGAAAGATGGGACAATGCGGATGTGCATAGATTATTGGTAACTGAACAAGTTGACGATTAAGAACAAGTATCCCTTGCCTACAATTGATGATCTCTTTGATCAGTTCCGGGGAGCCTTAATTTTTTCTAAGATAGACTTGAGGTCGGGGTATTACCAGCTGAAGGTGAAGGATGTGGACGTACCTAAGACAGCTTTTCAGACGAGGTATGGACATTATGAATTCTTGGTGATGCCGTTTGTTTTGACCAACACGTCTGATGCTTTCATGGACATGATGAATCGTTTATTCCATGAATTCTTGGATCAGTTTGTGGTGGTGCTCATCGATGATATCCTTGTGTATTCGCGTACCGAGGAGGATCATGATAGACACTAGAGAATTGTTTTGCAAGCGTTGTTAGAAAATCAGTTGTATGCCAAGCTAAGTAAGTGTGAGTTTTGGCTTAGAGAGGTGGTGTTCCTTGGGCATGTTGTGTCCGCTGTGGGTATTCGCGTTAATCCGCACAAGGTAGAGGCTGTGATGGGATGGAAGGTACCTAAGTCAGTGACGGAGGTGGGAAGTTTTCTTGGTTTAGTTGGGTATTACAGTAGATTCGTTGAGGGTTTCTCGAAGATAACTGCACCGTTAACCAAGTTGTTGCAGAAGAATGTTCGTTTAGAATGGACTTATGAGAGGAGACAAGCTTTCGAAAAGTTGAAGGAAGCTTTGACACAAGCTCTTTTTCTGGTTCAATCTGAATCTGGTAAGGAGTTTGTGGTCTATAGCGATGCGTCCATTGTTGGTTTGGGCTGCGCATTGATGCATGAGGGTAAGGTAGTGACCTATGCATCCAGGCAGTTGAAGGTGCATGAGCGCAACTACCCTACTCATAATCTTGAGCTTGCGGCTGTGGTGTTTACCTTGATGATTTGGAGGCATTACATGTATGGTGAGAAGTGTGTTGTGTTCACGGATCATAAGATCTTGAAGTATTTTATTTCTCAAAAGGAGTTGAATCTTAGGCAACGTTGTTGGGTAGAGTTGCTTAAAGATTATGATCTGACAATTGAGTACCACACGGGCAAGGCTAATGTTGTTGCCGATGCGTTGAGCCGGAAAGTGGTTGTGGAGTTGAGGGCAATGTTTGCTTGCTTGAGCATTTCGCGTGATGTGGTCTTATCGCTGAATTGAAAATGAAACCATCTCTGATTTCCCTGATCAAAGATAAGCAGTTGTTAGATGATTCTCTTGTTCCTCATGTTCAGGATCTTGTGGAGGGTAGACCTTCGGATTTCAGCTTTAGTGATGATGGTGTCATGTGCTTTGGGAGTCGAATAGTGGTGTCGGATGATGTTGAGTTGAGGCGCACTATCCTGACTGAAGCCCATAGTAGTCCTTTTGCTATGCCCCTGGTAGTACAAAGATGTATCAAGATTTGAAAGATGAGTACAACTAGGTGGGGTTGAAAAAGGATGTGGCGGACTTTGTTAGTAGGTTTATGGTGTGTTAGCGAGTGAAGGCTGAACATCAGGTTCTTTCTAGGTTGTTGCAGCCTTTGAGAATCCCATTATGGAAGTGGGAGAGAATCACCATGGATTTTGTATCCGGATTGCCTCTGTCACCGTAAAAGAAGAATTCAGTTTGGGTGATTGTAGACCGGCTTACGAGGTGTGCACATTTTCTGCCTGTGCATACTACGTATACCTTGGATAAGCTGGTTGAGTTGTACATTGCTTAGATCATGTAGTTGCATGGTGGCCAAAGTATATAGTGTCGGATAGGGATCCGAGGTTTACAGCGTGATTTTGGGAATGTTTGCATCAAGCCTTGGGTACACAGTTGAATTTCAGTACTTCTTATCATCCTCAGATGGATGGTCAGTCGGAACGTGTGATCCAAGTGCTTGAGGACATGTTGCAATGTTGCCTGATAGATTTTCAGGGTTCTTGGGAGAAGCACTTGCTGTTGGTTGAGTTTGTGTATAATAACAATTATCAGGCGAGTATTCAAATGGCTCCTTACGAGGCTTTGTATGGGAGAAGATGTAGAACCCCTCTCTGTTGGGCAGAAGCTGGGCAAAAGTTGATCTCGATGCCAGCTATGCTAAAGGGAACCACAGAGCAGGTGAAGCTCATTTGTGAGCGTCTGAAGGCAGCATCGGATAGGCAAAAGTCTTACGCGGATCTGAAGCGTAAAGAGATTGAGTTCGCAGTTTGTGAACGTGTGTTTTTTAAAGTGACACCTTGGAAGAAGGTGATGAGATTAGGGCGTAAGGGTAAGCTTAGCCCAAGGTTCATTGGACCTTACGAGGTTGTGGAGCGAATTGGTCCTGTGGCATATCGGTTGAGATTGCCTACGCAGTTGGAAAAGATAAATGACGTGTTTCATGTCTTCATATTACGGAGGTACAAATCGGATCCTTCGCAAGTGATGCATGTTGAGGAGATAGAGTTGAATCTGGATCTGTCGTATGATGAGGAACCAGTGAGAGTTTTAGATGTGAGTAGCAAAGTTCTTAGTGGCAAGACGATAGAGCTTGTGAAGGTGTTGTGGCGACACCGAGGAGTTGAGGAGGCCACGTGGGAAAGCAAGGTGGACATGCTGAATCGGTTTCCACACCTTATTCCATCAGGTAAAATTTCAAGGACGAAATTTCCTAAATGGGGAAAAGTTGTAATACCCTGGTTTTGGGCCTAGATGTTTTAGACATCTGACTGGACTGGTCGAGAACGGTTCGAATCGCGTAAGGTGATATAAGGAAATCAAGTGTAACCCCCTTAGCCCGGCCTAGACGGTTGACCCGAACTATAAAGATTACACGGGGAAAACCAAAGTCAACCCGAAAGTCAACCTTGATTAATGACCCTTTTTTTCTTTTTAATCTTGTCTAGATGCACATTAATCCTAAGGGAGCACTTGAGACTCATATACGAGTAAAGCACAACGATCGGATTCAAATAAGGGACTCAATTGCACAAAATACAAATATTAGGGACCAAAATGTAAATTCTGGAAATTTGAAGGTCTTAACTAATTTTTAAGTTACCAATATTAAATTAGTCATATTACATGCTTCCCTGTCAGATTTTACCTCAATCGGACGTCTCAAACTCATGCAATTGCAAATACAATTTCCGGGAGTAAAACGTAAAGCTTGCAAACCTCAAAACCATTCAAATCAGTGCCCAACGGTCACCTATTCCGAAACGGGGTTGACCGTTCCGAAACACGAGTTCGTTTCAAGACTTGTTTCGAAATAGGGCCTTCTAGTGGCCAAACCGTTTCGATACGGTCACCAGTCGTTTCGAAACTCCAAAGCCATTACAGGCCCCCGTTTCGAAACGCCTATGAGCGATCGATACGGTTTGCCCAGAAGCTGCAGATTTTGCTGGTTTAACATGCATAAAACCATTCAAACGTATCCTAATGACTTCCTAATCATGCAAACAAGTCATCATACATATAAGGTACATGTTTGCAACTTCAAAACACATTCATGGCATCAATCATGGAATTCCACAAGTCTATAGGCATGCATCCTAGTATCCAAAACCAAACAACCAACAAAACACCAAATCAAGCATTAAAAATGGCCATTTACAAATCCAAATCATCAAAAGCATCAATCCACAATTAGGGAGTCCAAAACATCTCCCAAAACACATCCTAGGTTCCCATTGCCAAAATATCAAAAACTAATAGTGTAATGAAAACATCACCATACATGAGCTTAGTTTTCCTTGGACTCTTAGCCTCCTTGTTGCCCTCAAACAATTCAATTATCTGCATTATTGGTTCAAGAGAGAGAGCGTAAGCACAATTGCTTAGTGAGACATGCTCTAAAGAAACAACACAATAATGCTTTTCATAAACCTTTTTAACAAAGCCTTTCATCACATAAACATCATTATTCATGTAATCTTGCATTCATAACAAGCATCTCATGCTTCATTAAAATCAACATGTCATATTGGCTTCCAAGTGATCATCCATAACCATTTACAACACAAAACACAATCGGATAAGCGGATTACAAGTGTTGTCCCATACGCTTCATACACACTACCGAACACACAAGGTGGAGTTTACCGGTACAATCACAACCCCTCAACACCCGTGATGGAGTTTAACGGTACAATCACAACCCCTCAACATCACTCATCGGTAGTTGTATAACTTCACTAACGAGTATACGGGATACACAACACAAGATCCACACACGGACTTTTAACCACTGTTGTGATCTTAACTTACTTTTTAGTGTACTTGGATGGAGTTTCGGTACAATCACAACCCCTCAACATCCAAGGCGACTTTATTCATGGTGCACCAAATCCTATAACCGCCTAACTATATCCGATTCAAGTACTTTAAAACCATTACATCACTTGCCAATATACATCTTATAACATCAACAACTCACTGTTTTAAAGCATTAAACCAAAGCCATTAAACCTCATGCATCATTATGCATCAATTCCACATTTACAACATATCAAACCAAGGATCTCTTACCTTGAGCATCCTTCAACATATGGCTTTCAAAACCAGCACTTACCATGCTAAAACATGCTTTCAAAAATGAATTTAAACATGCAAATATAATCAATGCATCAAACCACATCATGGCTCATCCAAGAGAGTTTTCCTGAAAACTTACTATTGAGCTTAGCTAAGTTTCTTAGACTTAAACTAAGCTCCCAAAACCTTCAAACATTTGTTTCAAAGCTGGAAATCTAACTTCACTCACCAATTCTGTTTCGCAAGCTTACCGAAACGCCGATCAAGCCTCCGGATCAACACCACAAGTGTCCGAAGATGTCTCCCTTGTTTTAAACACATCAAAGCAGAGGATTAATGCATCATCATGCATTGAAATCTTCAGCCAACACTCTTAAACTCGCTGCTCTACCTAGAGCCAACATTTCGGCTACCAAACACAACCGAAATCACCTCCAAACTCCTCCAAAACTTAACCCAGCCAAGATCCATCACTTCTAACCATTTCTAAACATCAATCAACATCCAAAATGAACCTAAACTCGTCCTTATACCTCCAACTATAACAGAACACCAAGATCACCCAAAAACCACCATTTTCATAAGCAAAAACTTAGGAAACACAACCTATTCGGGATTGCATTTATAAAACCTCATTTACACATCATTAAACATCCAAAACACATTTAAGAATCATCTCAAAACAGAGCCCAAACAATCACAACGAAATTCTTCAAGATTTCCTCCAAATCTTGAGTTTTAAGCCAAAATCAAGTTCATATCATTAAAACCATTTATAAAACTTAAATTAAGGATTGACAACATGGGAATTTCAGTAAAGAACTTAATATTTAGAGGAGAAGAACAACCTTACCTCTAAATGATGATTTCTCCTTGATTTGAGCCAATTTGCTTGAAAATCCAATGAGGAAATCAAAAGTATTTGATGTAAGAAGGATTAGAAACTAATTGATGATTGAAATCTCATCAATTGGAGTGAAAATCAATAGAAAAGTTGCTGGAGAAAAGTGTTTGGATGATGGAATTTTGAGAGAAAAAGAGATGAGAAAATTTTAGGAAAAGTAGTTATGATTTTAACCAAAGGTAGTTTCTCTTTACTTCTAATTAATTAAAACATTAATTAATTCACTCAAAATAAAGAAAAATCTGGAGAAAATCATTTTTGGGTAAATTAGCTCCTTAAAGATTCAAGTTTCAATCCTTACAAAACAGTCACCACTGAACTTTTCAAAAATCGCATTTTAGTCACTATTTCAAAATGTTGTATTTCCAAACCTTATTTTGAAAAATTTATTTCACCACTCTCTTATATATATTAAAAGATGATTTTTAGATATTTTTCCATATTTTTAAAGCAACCCGAACTAGGCTTTCACTTAAACCTCCTTTAATATTCGAACCGAAAATCAGACCGGTCCGGTTCAGACCTTAAACTTCTAAGCCCAAAATTGGGGTGTTACAACTCTCCCCCTTAAAAAATTTTGTCCTCGAAATTTACCTGGAGGAAAGAGGTACGAAAACTGCTTCTTCATATCATCCTTTCTTTCCCACGTGGCTTCCTCAACACCACGATGCTTCCACAACACCTTAACCAATTCAATGGTCTTGCCTCGAAGAACTTTGTTGTCCGAATCCAGAATTTCAACCGGCTCGTCATCATAGGTCAAGTCTAGATTCAACTCCACTTCCTCCATATGCATAACATGCGAAGGATCAGATCTATACCTCCGAAGCATAGAGACATGAAAGACATCATGAATCCTGTCCAACTCTTGCGGTAACCTCAGCTTGTACGCAACAGGACCCACACGTTCAATCACCTCGTATGGTCCAATGTACCTAGGGCTCAACTTTCCCTTTCGACCAAACCTCATCACCTTCTTCCAAGGCGAAACTTTCAAGAACACACGGTCACCCACCGCAAACTCAGTCTCCTTGCGCTTCAAATCCGCGTAAGACTTCTGTCGATCAGAAGCTGCCTTCAAACGCTCATAGATGAGCTTCACCTTCTCGGTGGTTCCTTTCAACAAAGCTGGCATTGAAACCAACTTCTGACCTGTTTCAGCCCAACAAAGAGGAGTTCTGCACTTCCTCCCATACAAGGCTTCATAAGGTGCCATTTGAATACTTGCCTGGTAGCTATTGTTATAAGCAAACTCCACCAAAGGCAGATGCTTCTCCCAAGAGCCTTGAAACTCAATCACACAGCACCTAAACATATCTTTCAGCACTTGGATAACATGCTCAGACTGTCCATCCGACTGTGGATGATAAGAAGTACTGAAATTCAGCCGTGTACCCAAAGCTTGATGCAAACATTCCCTGAAACGCGATGTAAACCTTGGATCTCTATCCGACACTATAGACATTGGCACACCATGCAGTCGCACAATCTCAGCAATGTACAACTCTGCAAGCTTGTCTAAAGTATACGTAGTATGCACAGGTATGAAATGCGCACACTTCGTAAGGCGATCCACAATAACCCACAACGAATTCTTCTTCGATGGCGACAAAGGCAAACCAGACACAAAGTCCATGGTAATCCTTTCCCACTTCCACTCAGGAATACTCAACGGTTGCAACAACCCAGAAAGAAACTGATGCACAGCCTTAACTCGCTGACAAACCATGCACTTACTCACATACTCCGCAACATCTCTCTTCAAACCCACCCAATAGTAATCATCCTTGAGATCACGATACATCTTTGTACTACCAGGGTGCATAGCAAAAGGACTACTATGTGCTTCAGTCAGAATAGCATGCCTCAACTCAGCATCATCCGGCACTACTATCCGACTCCCAAAACATAGAACCCCATCATCATTAAAACAAAAATCTGATGGTCTATCCTCAGCAATATCATGAACATGTGGCACCAAGGAATCATCCAACAACTGCTAATCCTTTATCAACTGAACCAAAGATGGTTTCACTTGCAATTCAGCCACAAGACCCCCATCTCGCGAAATACTTAAGCTGACAAACATAGCCCTCAACTCCACTGCCACCTTCCTACTCAGGGCATCCGCTACAACATTAGCTTTTCCCGGATGGTACTCGATCGTCGGATCGTAATCTTTAAGCAACTCCATCCAACGTCGTTGCCAAAGATTCAACTCTTTCTAAGACATCAGATACTTCAAACTTTTGTGATCCGTGTACACAGTACACTTCTCACCATACAGGTAATGTCTCCAAATTTTCAAAGCAAAGACCACCACAGCTAACTCAATATCATGTGTAGGATAATTGCGCTCATGCACCTTCAACTGGCGCGATGCATAAGCCATCACCTTACCCTCATGCATCAACACACACCCCAAACCAACATAGGATGCGTCGCTATATACCACAAACTCTTTCCCTGATTCAGGTTGAACCAAGATAGGAGCTTGCGTCAAAGCTGCCTTAAGCTTCTCAAAAGCCTGTTGTCTTGCCTCTGTCCACTCATACTTGACATCTTTCTGCAACAACTTCGTCAAAGGTGCAGCAATCTTTGAAAATCCATCCACGAACCTCCGATAGTATTCTGCCAATCCAAGGAAACTACGAACTTCATGAACAGACTTAGGAGGCTTCCAATTCATCACCGCCTCAATCTTCTGAGGATCAACACGAATCCCCTCAGCAGAAACCACAAGACCAAGGAACACAACTTCCCTAAGCCAAAATTCACACTTGCTCAGCTTAGCATAAAGCTGATTCTCCAACAAAGCCTGCAACACAATCCTCAAATGCCCTTCATGCTCCTTCTCAGTATGAGAGTACACAAGGATATCATCAATGAACACCAAAACAAACTTGTCCAAATATTCATGGAACACTCTATTCATCATGTCCATAAAAGCTGCAGGAGCATTCGTCAAGCCAAACGGAATCACAAGGAGCTCATAATGCTCATACCTCGTTCTAAAGGCTGTTTTTGGCACATCCACATCTTTCACCTTGAGTTGGTAATAACTTGACCTTAAGTCAATCTTAGAGAACACAGCCGCTCCCCGAAATTGATCAAAAAGATAATCAATCTTCGGCAAAAGATATCGATTCTTGATAGTCAACTTGTTCAGCTGACGATAATCGATGCACATTCTCATAGTGCCATCCTTCTTCTTCACAAACAAGACCAGTACACTCTCAGGTGACACACTCGGCCGGATGAAGCCACGATCAAGCAACTCCTGAAGTTGCGTCTTCAGCTCCTTCAACTCCTTAGGTGCCATTCGGTAAGGAGTAATGGACACTAGAGTTGTGTTTTCATACAACTCAATCCCAAACTCAACCTCCCGACTAGGAGGCAATCCAGGTAACTCCTCCGGAAACACACCAGGGAACTGTCGCACAGTCCTGATATCTTGAACTCGCAACTCCTTAGAGCTAGGATTCATAACAAAGGCTAGATAAGCCTCACACCCTTGCCTCAACATTCGGCTTGCTTCCAAAGTAGACACCACATTGGCAAGAAACTTCACATTCTCACCAACCACCACTACCTCATAATCATCCGCAAGCTTCAACGAAACTCGCTTGTTCTCAAAATCCACCACAGCTCGATGTTCAACAAGCCAATCCATACCAAGGATTACATCAAAACCATAGAATGGAAATTCCATGAGGTCAACAAGAAAAACATGGTTTTGCACTACCAAAGGACAACTTTTATACAACTTCCGTGTCACAACGGTCTCACCAAAGGAACTAGTTACACGCATACCAACATCCAAAGACTCAACAAGTAAACCAAGCAATTGAGCATGTTCACGCAATATGTATGAGTGTGTAGATCCAGAATCAATCAAGGAAAGTAATGATAAGGATTGCAAAGTAAAGGTACCTGCGATCACATCCTATCATCTCTCCCCTCTCGTTGAGCATACACTCGAGCCTGGCCACCACCCTCAGGTTGGACAGCCACCACATGCGCCACATTTCTCCCACCATCATCTCTGCGCTGGAAGTTACCACGGCCGCACCCATGACCTCTCTGTGGTGCAACAACCCCAAGAACACGTCCCTGACCGCCACCGGCCAACAAAGGACACTCCCTCCTCATGTGGTCTGCCGAACCACAATTCCAGCACAAATTACCAGTCACTGCTACCGGAGCCTGAACATCCCTCGCTGCTCGAGGACAATCACGCCTCAAATGGCCACGCGATCCACACGTCCAGCACGTGTTCTGATCAGCTCTCATCCTATCTCCCAAAACATGCGCACCATGCCCTCCATTACCACGCCTAGCAGAAGACTGATACCTCTTATCTCGTCCTCTCTTGTTCCGTACACCACCGGAACTATACTCAGCTGCTCTTTTGCCCGAGCCAGAACTAACACCCCTGGAAGACAAACCCAGGTTCTGCTCAATGTCCTTTGCCCTACTCACCAGCACATCAAAATTTGTATACTCAGCATCAAGCATAAAGGTCTTCACATCTGGCATCAAACCATATCGGAAGCGTTCACACCTATCCCGCTCATCAGGGATAAGCTCAGGTGCGTACTAACTAAGACGGACAAACTGGATCTCATACTCAGCCACCGTCATGCTTCCTTGCACAAGAGACATGAATTTTCTTTTCTCTTCATCCAGGTATCGCACACCTAGATACTTTCGCTTGAACGCGTTCAGAAAGAACGTCCAAGTCACATCAATATCCTCCATTCCGGAGACTGTGGTCGTCCACCACGTATACGCATCATCGTGCAACAAGGATACCACAGAACCCAACTTATGCACATTGTTGCAGTTCATTTGTCCCAAAATCCTCTTGGTGCTTTCTAACCAAGATTCAGAACCTTTAGGAGATAAACCTCTGAACTCAGTCCCTCCCAGACTGCGAAGACGTTCCAAAGGCAATCTCAAATTAGAATCACCCTGATGCGCAGCTCCTTGAGCTCTAGCTACTGCTGCCTGAAAGGCTCCAGCAATAGCCTGTATCAAAACAGTCATGCCAGGAGCAGCTTGCCCCTGCACACCATCAGGTCCAGCGACCCCAGCACCAACACCATCACCGCCAGGTGGTCCACCACCAGAGGGAAGAAGGTAAATCCACAACATTATCGGCGTTTTCTTCATTCTCATTCTGAGCCATAGCTCTCGTATTCATCCTCGTCTCTCTACGAGGTCCCATTTATAAAAACAATGCACTGACACAAATGCAATAAACATAATTAGGCTCAACAAGGTAAGTAATCCAAGAACTCAAGCTCATTTTCCAAAAAAAATTCCTTTCATTAGTTTTGATATGGCAATGGGTCCCTTTAACATGCTTCAACATAGCATAGCATCACAATTGCAACCATCCATCACAATTCAAACAACATTCTTTCATCAAAAAGGCATATCATGCAAATACACATACATCACCCACATAACCATTCCCAATTACACGATAACTCAGCTCTGATACCACCAAATGTAACCCCCTTAGCCCGGCCTAGACCGTTAACCCAAACTACGAAGATTACACGGGGAAAACCAATGTCAACCCGAAAGTCAACCTTGATTAACGGCCCTTTTTTTCTTTTTAATCTTGTCTATATGCACATTAATCCTAAGCGAGCACTTGAGATTCATATACGAGTAAAGCATAGCGATCGGATTCAAAAAAGGGACTCAATTGCACAAAATACAATTATTAGGGACCAAAATGTAAATTTTGGAAATTTGAAGGTCTTAACTGATTTTTAAGTTACCAATATTAAATTAGTCATATTACATGCTTCCCTGTCAAAATTTCACCTCAATAAGACGTCTCAAACTCATGCAATTGCAAATACAATTTCTGGGACTAAAACGTAAAGCTTAAAAAACCTCAAAACCATTCAAATCAGTGCCCAACGGTCACCTGTTCCGAAACGGGGTTGACCGTTCCGAAACACGTGTTCGTTTCGAGACTTGTTTCGAAACAGGGCCTTCCAGTGGCCAAACCGTTTCGATACGGTCACCAGCCGTTTCGAAACTCCAAAGCCATTACAGGCCCCCGTTTCGAAACGCCTATAACTGTATCGATACGGTTTGCCCAGAAGCTGCAGATTTTGCTGGTTTAACATGCATAAAACCATTCAAACGTATCTTAATGACTTCCTAATCATGCAAACAAGTCATCATACATATAAGGTACATGTTTGCAACTTCAAAACACATTCATGGCATCAATCATGGAATTCCACAAGTCTATAGGCATGCATCCTAGTATCCAAAACCAAACAACCAACAAAACACCAAATCAAGCATCAAAATGGCCATTCACAAATCCAAATCATCAAAAGCATCAATCCACAATTAGGGAGTCCAAAACATCTCCCAAAACACATCCTAGGTTCCCATTGGCAAAATATCAAAAACTAATAGTGTAATGAAAACATCACCATACATGAGCTTAGTTTTCTTTGGACTCTTAGCCTCCTTGTTGCCCTCAACCACTTCAATTATCTGCATTATTGGTTCAAGAGAGAGAGCGTAAGCACAATTGCTTAGTGAGACATGCTCTAAAGAAACAACACAATAATGCTTTTCATAAACCCTTTTAACAAAGCCTTTCATCACATAAACATCATTATTCATGCAATCTTCCATTCATAACAAGCATCTCATGCTTCATTAAAATCAACATGTCATATTGGCTTCCAAGTGATCATCCATAACCATTTACAACACAAAACACAATCGGATACGCGGATTACAAGCGTTGTCCCATACGCTTCATACACACTACCGAACACACAAGGTGGAGTTTACCGGTACAATCACAACCCCTCAACACCCGTGATGGAGTTTAATGGTACAATCACAACCCCTCAACATCACTCATCGGTAGTTGTATAACTTCACTAACGAGTACACGGGACACACAACACAAGATCCACACACGGACTTTTAACCACCATTGTGATCTTAACTTACTCGTTAGTGTACTTGGATGGAGTTTACGGTACAATCACAACCCCACAACATCCAAGGCGACTTTATTCACGGTGCACCCAATCCTATAGCCGGCTAACTATATCCGATTCAAGTACTTTAAAACCATTACATCACTTGCCAATATACATCTTATAACATCAACAACTCAGTGTTTTAAAGCATTAAACCAAAGCCATTAAGCCTCATGCATCACTATGCATCAATTCCACATTTACAACATATCAAACCAAGGATCTCTTACCTTGAGCATCCTTCAACATATGGCTTTCAAAACCCATCACTTACCATGCTAAAACATGCTTTCAAAATAGAATTTAAACATGCAAGTATAATCAATGCATCAAACCACATCATGGCTCATCCAAGAGATTTTTCCCGAAAACTTACTCTTGAGCTTAGCTAAGTTGCTTAGACTTAAACTAAGCTCCTAAAACCTTCAAACATTTGTTTCAAAGCTGGAAATCCAACTTCACTCACCAATTCCGTTTCGCAAGCTTGTCGAAACGCCGATCAAGCCTCTGGATCAACACCACAAGTGTCCGAAGATGTCTCCCATGTTTTAAACATATCAAAGCAGAGGATTAATGCATCATCATGCATTGAAATCTTCAGCCAACACTCTTAAACTCGCTGCTCTACCTAGAGCCAACATTTCGGCTACCAAACACAACCGAAATCACCTCCAAACTCCTCCAAAACTTAACCGAGCCAAGATCCATCACTTCTAACCATTTCTAAACATCAATCAACATCCAAAATGAACCTAAACTCGTCCTTATACCTCCAACTATAACAGAACACCAAGATCACCCAAAAACCACCATTTTCATAAGCAAAAACTTAGGAAACACAACCTATTCGGGATTGCATTGATAAAACCTCATTTACACATCATTAAACATCCAAAAAACATTTAAGAATCATCTCAAAATAGAGCCCGAACAATCACAACTAAATTCTTCAAGATTTCCTCCAAATCTTGAGTTTTAAGCCAAAATCAAGTTCATATCATTAAAACCATTTATAAAACTTAAATTAAGGATTGACAACATGGGAATTTCAGTAAAGAACTTAATATTTAGAGGAGAAGAACAACCTTACCTCTAAATGATGATTTCTCCTTGATTTGAGCCAATTTGCTTCAAAATCCAATGAGGAAATCAAAAGGATTTGATGTAAGATGGATTAGAAACTAATTGATTATTGAAATCTCATCAATTGGAGTGGAAATCAATAGAAAGGTTGCTGGAGAAAAGTGTTTGGATGATGGAATTTTGAGAGAAAAAGAGATGAGAAATTTTTAGAAAAAGTAGTTATGATTTTAACCAAAGGTAGTTTCTCTTTACTTCTAATTAATTAAAACATTAATTAATTCACTAAAAATAAAGAAAAATCTGGAGAAAATCATTTTTGGGTAAATTAGCTCCTTAAAGATTCAAAGTTTCAATCCTTACAAAACAGTCACCACTGAACTTTTCAAAAATCGCATTTTAGTCACTATTTCAAAATGTTGTATTTCCAAACCTTATTTTGAAAAATTGATTTCACCACTCTCTTATATATATTAAAAGAGGATTTTTAGATATTTTTCCATATTTTTAAAGCATCCCGAACTAGGCTTTCCCTAAAACCTCCTTTTATATTCGAACCAAAAATCAGACCGGTTCGGTTCAGACCCTAAACTTCTAAGCCCAAAATTGGGGTGTTACATCAAGGATCGGGATAGGGTAAAATGTGGTAAAAATTGCTAAAATCCTCTAAAAATGTGATTTGAAGGTTGGTCAAATCAATTTTACAAAATGAATTTCGTAAATGTGACATTTTGAGTAGTGACCAAATTGTAAAGTTTCAAAACTATGGAAAATGTGATTTTTAAAGAAGAAGACAAATTCTTAGAATCTATAGGGGGCTTTATGGAAATTTATCCTTTCCTTAATATGACATGTGTTTTAAATGGCTTTTAATTAAATGGCTTTAATTGATTTTATTTTAATTAACTAAAATGGGTAGTTAAATGTGAGATTCTATTACGTAACTACCATTTCCTCTTCATTTTCAGTCAAACACTATTTTCATTCTTTTCTCTCCAGAATTCTTTTCTCCCAAACACTCTCCTTACATTTCCTAATCAATTTTCAAGAAATTCTTTCTAGTTCTTCAAGATTTTTCAAAGGAAAACTTGTCATACATTGAGGGAAGCAAGGATTGGAGGTAAATCCCGTTCTCAACCTCTAATCAAAGTTCTTTATTGAAATTCCCAAGATATTTGGCTTTTAATTACTATTTTTGGTTGAGTTTTCATTATAGTTTTGATTGGGGATCAAAATCTTGTAAAAATTTGGTTGAAATCTTAATTTTCAGACTTGTTGTGTTAAGCTCTGCTTTGGATTGATTTTAATTGAGTTCTAAGTTGGTTATTGTGTTGAAATGAAGTCTTGATAACATAAATCCCAAAATACTTGAGATCCTTGAGTTTCTTGTTAGTTTTAAGTGAGTTTTTTAGGTGAAATGGTGGAATCTTGCTTGCTGGAGGTATAAGGTTGGGTTAGGATGTTTATTAAATGTGTTTTCAAGTTTATAATGGTTTGGAAGTGATGTATGTTGGTTGGGCTTGGTTTAGGAAGCAATCGCTTGAGTTTTCGGTTGTTTTGGATGGGTATTTTAGTGTAGTTTGGGTGAGCAACGAGTTTGTTAATTTTTGATGGTGTTGGAATGCATTTTAATGCATTTAGATCTCTATTTTGATGTTGTGAAAACATGGGATCTTGATCCGAAAGCAAACAAGGTGTTGTTGGAGACTTTGGAATAGTAATTTTTTTGTCGGCGAGCAAGGCTTCGCGTATCGGTGAGTGCAAATGCAATTTCCTGCTTTGTGATGCTTTGAACGTGGTTTTGGGAGCTTAGTGTAAGTTTGAAACACTTATCTAAGCTCAAGAGTAAGTGGTTTAGAAGTCTCTCTCTCGGTAATGTGTTATGTTTTGATGAAAATGCACTTGTGATAATTATAGTTTGGATTACTGTTTTAAAGCATGTTTAAGCATGGTTAAATGCTGGTTTTTAATGCCATTATGTTAAGGATGCACTAGGTAAGTGATCCTTGTTTTTCATGTGTTAATTTCATATGATGTTAAGCATGTTATGCTTGTGGAAATGGCGTTGTGTTTATGCTTGTAAAAAATGGATTAATGAGGTTAAATGATTATATTGGCAAGTGATGGAAATGGTTTTTGGTTGCGTTAATCGAATATAGATAGCCGGCTATAGGATTAGGTGCACCGTAAATAAAGTCACCTAGGATGTCGAGGGGTTGTGATTGTGCCGTAATCTCTATCCAAGTACCCTAACGATTCATACTAAGATCACAACGGTGAATGGTAAACCCGTGTGTTAGTCTTGTGTATGTGTCCCGTACTCTCGTTAGTGGAATTATACAACTGTCGATGAGTGATGTTGAGGGGTTGTGATTGTGCCATTAATCTCTATCACGAGTGTTGAAGGGTTGTGATTGTGCCATTGATCTTCACCTTGTGTAGTCTGGTAGTATGTATGAAGCGTGTGGGGCAACTCTTATAATCCGCGTATCCGATTGTGTCTTTGGTAAAGCATGAGAAAAGGTTTATTTGTTGTTTTTGAATGGTACTTATGAGCATGTTTTTAGAAAGTGCATTGTTGTCTTGTAAGGACATGTTTTGTGTAAAGGCATGTGATGGAAATATGTTGCATGTATGTTGTGGCAAGATTTGGGATGGTTTCGGATGTGAAAAGATGTGATAAACCAGCAAAATCTGTTGTTGCAGGGCAAGGCGTATCGGAACGCCCATACCTGTTTCGGAACAGAGGCCTGAAATGGCCATGGGGTTTCGAAACGGGCAGGAGTGTTCCGTAACGATTTTGCTACTGGAAAGGGGTGTTTCTGTACGGGTCTCGGAACGCACCCGAGTTTCGAAATGGACAACTGGGTTTCGAAACGATCGTTTCGGTACAGTGCCTTGTGTTTCGAAACACCAGACCGTTGGGCTTGAATTAGAAATGTTTCAGGTTTCTGTTTCTTATGTTTTGGTCCCTGAGTTTTGATTGCTTAATTAAATGAGATTGAGTGGTCCGTTTGAGATGAAATTTGACATGTGGTCAAGTTATATGACTAATTACGGATTGGTAACATTAAAAATCGTTTAGTCCTTTGAAAACTAGAAATTTATATTTTTAGTCCCTAAATGATGTGTGTATGCAATTGAACCCCTATTTGAGTTCTGTTTGTTGTGTCGCTTCCGTTAAAATGTTTTGTTAAACATATAAGTTAATAATGTGTATTTAGAGAAGATAAAAGGAAAAGGGTCGTTAATCAAGGTTGACTTTCAGGTTGACTTTGGTTTTCCCCGTGTACTCTTCTTAGTTCAGGTCGGGTGTCTAGGTCGGGTTAAGGGGGTTGCATGATATCCTTGATAGGATAGCAAACAATGACTACCAATTTCCCACCACTAGACTTGGACTAGGGAGGAAGACTCATGGGACACTTGAGCTTGATGCTAATGATTATGTTTCAGCACAATTAACGGCCATTAGAAATATGTTGAAGAACCTCCAACGTTCAAATGTAGTGGGCTCACTTTAAGGAGTGGCACCCAACTTAGCAATGAAGACAAGTTTGGGGGAAGAAAGAAAAGGATTCTAACCCCGACTACACAAGAAGAACCCGAAGTGCAAGAAGATTCATCTCTTGAGAAAGACAAGAGTGAGGGCTCGACAAGTGAACCTACTGATGGAAGACATAATTTTACTACAACAAAAGATAGACTCTCACCAGTAGAGGAAGAAGTCAGACCCCCACCACCCTTCCCTCAAAGAATGAAGAAGCATAATGAAGACCTTCAGTTCCAGAAATTTGCAGATATCCTTGACCAGCTGCACATCAATATCCTATTCTTCGAAGCCATTGATCAAATACCCGCTTATGCGAAGTGTCTTAAGGATATTGTCACCAAGAAAAGAAAGGTTGAGAAGCTTGAGACTTCCGCTATAGCAAAAGAATGTTATTTTGTGTTGAGCAGTTTGCCACCTAAAAGGAATGATTGTAAAGTGCTTAAAAGTCCTATATTTTATGCCCATTTTAGCTCATATTGTCACTGTTCTTTAGCTCATTTTAGTGCATATTTAGGTTTCCATGCATATTTTACAGTATCTTTCCTTCACTCAGCTTATTACAATATGTACGATTATATGTGGAGAAAAGACACTGTTTTTTGTTGCATTTGCATTACAGGTTACAAGAGACTGCCGCCGACACCCTCCACGGTAGCGGAACAAAAGAATAATCGAAGAAGAGGAGGAAATAGAACGATCACATCCAGTCGCACAGGACGAACCATCGTTGCAGAGAAGAACTGTACTGATGCAATTCAAAGAATGCGCCGCCGAGACAGACTGCCACCAGCATTACCGTTGCGGCGGCACATTGAAGACTGGCCAAAAGTGAGTGCAATATGAAGCGGGGAATTTCTTGAATCAGTAGAACCAAGCTACATGACGGATAAAGCCTGGGAACACCCAGAGATGACATGAGAAGACCCAAACAAGGAAGAAGCTTGCAGCCCAAGAAAGCCCAAAAGAGGAGTTATTTTTTGGAAAAAATACTCAAACATTTAATTCCAACTCAACTTCCTCCCAAAGAGAGGCTTCTTCCCCAAATAGGGTTTTCACATGTAACCACCTATAAAAAGGAGAGCTTGACCGATTGGAAGATAACAAGGGGAGTTTAGGTTTTAGAATTTATTGTTTTCTTATTTACATTATGTTCTAAACTTTCCTTAGGGTTAATATTGTTTTGTTTAGTAGTTGTGAGTACGATTGTAATTAGTTAAACTTTTTATGAAATTCAATTCAAGGTTTGTTTATCCCATGTTCTTCATCTTTGTTTGCAATAGAATCGTGAGATCTTTGTGAGCACATCTATTTGTTTCAATTCGAGAGAGTTAAAACTCAAGAAGGGGATAAACACGATTCCCTCCAATTAAGGCGAGAATCAACTTAGCTTAGAGATAAGTCTAGGTTTATGGCGGCTAAGAAGGATCGTGGGAAGGTTTCTGCTCAATCTAGGTTTACGGCGAGAGATATTGTCAAAAAGTGGGCATCAACAATATTCCAATGTAGAGATAAGTTAGAATCAGCTTAGGACGTTCTGTTGAACCTTGAATGCCCGTCGAGTTCCCCGCCGTGGCAGTGTTCAATTCGTCACCCGCTGTGGCAGAGATATCAACTTTGCATCAAAAGACTTTTTCGAGTTCAACGTAGTTTCACACTACGAAGCAGCTCAATCTGACCCATCTTCTTATTTTGAATTCTAAATCTTTTTATTATTTGTTTACTTTAAGTTTACGCAACTTTCTCAAACCAATCCAAATCAATTGTGTTTTTTTTTTACTTTAGCTTGTGCAGGAATTTAATTGTACAGTAGCATTCCAGTCCCTGTGGAGACGATAATCTTTTATATTACAACTAGGCATCAGTGTACAATTGCACTTAAAGCAGGACTGTTTAACAACCTAGAACGATCTTACCATGGAATTTTACGGTGAGAACGTTAACTGTAACGTTTATAAAGCGATGAAACACCCAGATTCTATGTCAAACGTTAGCTTCACTGGTATATATGAACCTTTAGTTGAAGAATTTGTGGAAACTAACGTATCTAATGATTTGTGTAGGGAATTAAAGGGCCACAATGAACAAATTAAGGAGTTGGAAAGTATTTTTTAGGTTGATTTTGATTTGTGCCTAACTCCTTCAAAATCTAAAATATTACCTTCCATTTTGCAGACACCGAATATCGAGTTAAAATTGCCACCATATAATTTGAAGTGCAAATTTTTTAGTAAAAGAGATATCTTGTCGGTAATTATTTTAGAAAAGTTTTCAAGGCTGAAAAATATCTGAAGAAATGCCTACGTTAATACTCGAACCTACAAGAAGAAAACAAAAGAACTCTATAATCCCGTAATTCATTTTTAGGAAATTCTCAGGTGGACAAAGCGCAATAAGTGGGAGAAGTATTTGTCGTAGTGCCTGTAGTCTGAATCAGGTCGTCGAGCTAACGACGTTAAAAAATAGCACTTAATGGGAGGCAACCCATTTTATTTTTCGCTTGCTAAATTTTTACCCGCCTTATTTTATTTTCATTTTATTTTATTTTTGTCATGTTTTAATTTTTTTGTTTTAATTTTTTTTTCTTCAGATACACAATTAAAATTAAATCAAATATGGAGAACATTCGACCCTTTGGAGCAGTTCAATCACTCGAACAGTAGCAAAAAACCATTGCCCGAAATTTGCTATACGGCACATGGTAGCCAAACCCATGATAGCATAGCAAATCCTTCTATCAAACTCGGTTCGTGCTTATCCTTTGACCACCATTTTAAACAATGGCCATTATCCTTTTTCTTTATGTTTTTTTCTTACTTTAAACTTCCACCGCAGACCCAACTTTTTTTATGATAACATTTAATATTTTCCAATTCTTAAAATACTCCACCGTTAAATCTGATCCCCTTATCAAATTAAATTCCAAACAAATGTTTATCCATATCCATCTGACCATGTCCCTTTATTTTAAACCTAATTTTCTTTTATATTTTAAATCTCGAGGGACATGTAGAGCGTTTGGGTGTTCTCTATTTATGAGCGCAAGTGCACACTCCTGTCAAGTTATAGTATATAAGATATCGTCTCCCACATGGATTGAACAGCTTGATTTGAATTGTTATTCCTGCACAGGAAAAGTAAATGTACAAGTAAGGTGGTTATTTGAGAAGATAATCTTTTATATTTAGCCCGAAGATGAACAAAATGTTCCGGTAGTAGCTCCTTCGGTTGCTCCTCCATCGCCTTCCTTCGATGCCCTTATGACCTATCTTAAAGGCCAATTTTCTTCAATGAGTGCAAGCATGAATGTTAGTTTCTCCTCCATTGCCACTCGTCTCACAGCTTTGGATGCTAGAGTAACCTCTATAGAGGCTATCCAAGCCTCAATGGATATGACTCTCACCGTCTTTCGGGGAGAAGGGCCTGGACATACCTTTGGTGATGATGCCATGGAAGATGACGATGATGTTGAAGACGATGACGAAGGCGGTGATGACACTCCTTAGACATATCATATTATATCATATCATTTATGATTTATGATTTTTTCTTTTATGCACCTATCTATGTTATTTCCTTTTGGACCTATTGTAACCCCCATCGACCTGGCCGAACCGAACAAGTCACACGAGGAATATTGGAGTAAACCGGGAATGTTTACCTCAATAAACGACCCTATTTTTTCTTTTATCTTGTCTATAGGCACATTATCATCCTACGTGATTTAGAATTTCCGCGGAAGAAACTTCAATTAAAACTAACAACCGTTTGGCATTCAATTGACAACATACATGTTTCGGGGATCAAATAGTAATTTTACTAAATTACAGGGACTTCAGACAATTTATGGTTACCAACCTTTAATTAGTCCTATTCCATGCCACTAAGTCAAATCTCAGCTCAATTCGATCATCCAAACTCTTTTAATTGCATCCACAACATTCAGGGACTAAAACATAAGAAAACAAAACTTCAAAGATTCCCAAACAACTACATTACCCGACACCGTATTGATACACCAAGCACCATATTGGTACAACTTTTAGGTAGTTTAAATCCCATATTCTAGTAGCTCAAAACCGTATCAATACAGTCCCGCTTACTGATTCGCCCAACCATTTTGCACTAAGACCGTATCGGTACGGGTCTCCCCGTACCGATACGCTAAGCCAAATTTGGCCTAATCGTACCAATACGGTACCTCGCATACCGATACGCCTGGGCTTGAAATGCCCATTTTTGCTGGTTTAACATTCAATTAAGCTAAGCATTCCACCTAATCATGCTTCTAAGACATGTACAACATATTTAAGGATCGATCCTCAACCAAACATAGCAAATTCAGCATCATCTCATTGCATCATGCTTCATAAAGGAATCTATAGGCATGCTTCCTAAAACCACATCAAGTAAGATACTAAAAACCATAGCAAAGCATAATCCAAACATCAAAGACCATTTACAAGTCCAAAACAATAATATAAACTTGGTCAAACAGGGAGTTTCTACATATCTCCCAAAAACACAACGAATTCCCTATTGCCCTTATTACTCTTAGTATAAACCGAAAACATACATTAAAGTAAGAAAGTCTCTTTTAATCCCTTGCTTCTCACAAGGCTTAGTGAGGAGTGCTCAAAAACAAAACATCATCAATGCATTTTAACCATTTTCTAAAACCACATTGAAATCTCATTTCAATTTTTTCATAACATCATTTGAAGCACCATGCCCTTAAAACCATACGCTTTAACCAATAAAAAACCAGCATATTAAACCATATGCAACACGTATCCTAAAATCAAATCAACTCAAATTGCTAACCTCAATTTAAGTCTTCCCATGCATAACATACTATATGCAAAGCTTAAAGAGTAAACATGTATAAATCCCATTATAGATCACATGATACATCAAGAATTATATTGACTTACAAGTAACCGATAACCAAGTTCCATTTCAAAATCATAACATCACCGGATACACGTATTCACAAGTGTTGTCCCCACACTTTATACATTCTCACCGACACCTCAAGGTTCACAAACGGGAGTATTGGATACACAATATAAACCCCTCAATCGTTGTGACACCCATGGTGGAGTATTAGGTACATCGTATAAACCCCTCGAAACCACTCATTGGTAGATTTACCTAATACTATAGTGCACTCAATCCTCAACATCCAAGGCAACTTATTTGTAGTGCACTCAATCCTATAGTCGACTAACTATATCTGATAGCATTTTCAAAACCATTTCCATACCATTACTTGCCAATATAATTCACATTTAACGCATACCTCACTGTTTTCAAAGCATCAACAATAAACCATTTTCCCAAGTAATAAACCATGCTTTAAATACAAGCATAACATATACTTACAAGGATCACTTACCATGTGCATCCTTCATCATCGCATAATTAAAAATAGAATATCTAATACTTTAAACATGCTTTAATAGTACGTAACATGAAATCAAAACCAAGTGCATAAAACCATTTCATAATAGCACGTCCAAGAGAGAAAATCCACTTATACTTACTTCGAACTTAGACAAGCATTTCAAGCTCCAATCTAGGTTTCCAAGCCACCTTTAAAACATTTCAAAGCTGAAATCCACGTTCTCATTCACCGACACATGAAACTATGGGCCTGAAACCTCCAAAGCATCCTTGATCTCTATCGGGTCAATCGTCCCTATTTTAACCACATAATAACAGAAGATTAATGTATCTCAATGCATTCAAAATCCTAGCAAGCAATTCCACAACATTGGCTTGCCAAAAACTACCAATCGCCCATCCGAAACAACCAAAAACAACATTAATTAACCTCCAAACATAACCTAGACAAAACCTAACACTTTCAACCATCAATTATCATTGATTAACATCCAAAAGCATCATATTATCAACCTTATACCTCCAATATTCACAAAACCACCACAACTCTACAAAAACCCAAATCTAGCAACCTAAACAACTAGAGATTCACATAGTTTTAGGATTACGATGTTAAAACCTTTATCTTAACCTTACTAAACTTCAAAATCGTGATTAAAATAAATCATAAACTCAGCTATACAGATCCAAAATGAATCTAAATCAATTTCACCAATTAAACCAAATTTCCATAATTAAAACATCAAAACCCATTAAAAACATGTATAAAGGATAAAGAACTTTATAATTTTAGTAAAGAACCTTACATTAGAGGAGAAAACACAGCTCACCTCTAATGGATGCTTTTCCACTTAATCGGATAGATTTACATGTGAAAACAAGATTAAAACAATAAGGTTTGATAGGGAACCAACAAGAAATCATTTGATAACAAAAGAGTAGAGAAATCAAGAGTTTGCATTAAGATTTTTGAAGAAGAAATGAGTGTTTGGCTGGAGAGAATTCGAGAGAAAGGTTTTTAGAGAAAAGAAGTTACATCAAATTTGTTTTAATGAAATAACCATCAATTATTTCCTCCAACCCATTATATTAATTAAAAACCATTTAAAATAATCCAGTTAAGGGATAAAAGTCTGATATTAAACTTTTGACAATTAGATCCTTAAAGATTCAAAGTTCCGATCCTTTTACAGAACAGTCACTAAAACTAGTTTTCTAAGTTTACATTTTGGTCACTAAATCACAAATGTCATATTTCCAAAACTCATTTTCCAAAATTGATTTCCCCAAAACCTTTTATATATTCGAAAAGGATTTTAGAAAATTTATCATATTTTTATCACCTTCCAAAATAGGTTTTCCCTAAACTCATCCCGAAAATTACCCGAATCTCTAATCTCGGTCCAACAAACCCTAAAATCATCTTGAAAACCTGTAGGCCCAAAATCAAGGCGTTACAACTCTCGCCCACTTAGGAAATCTCGTCCTCAAAATTTTACTTGGAGGAAAAAGGTGCGGAAACAGTTTCAACATGCCCGCCTTGCTTTCCCACGTGGCTTCCTCAACTCCTCGAATACGCTACAACACCTTCGCAAGTTCAACCGTCTTACCAAAAATAAATTTTCTACCAAAATCAAGAATCTCAACAGGATCCTCATCATAAGACAAATCCGATTGCAACTCAATATCCTCTACTGGCATAACATGCGACGGATCCGACCTATACCTCCGCAACATCGACGCATGAAACACATCATGAATTTTCTCCAACTCGAGAGGTAATTTCAAATGATACGCAACACGAACAACATGCCACACAACTTCATATGGTCCAATAAACCTTGGACTAAGCTTACACTTGCGTGCAAACCTCATCACTTTCTTCCAGGCGATACTTTCAAAAGCACACGGTCACCAACCACATACTCAATCTGCGTAGGATTTTTGAAGATATGAGGCAGCTTTTAAGTGATTGATGCTCGCGTAAAAGTTCCCCACAATAGTGCAAGTGTAAACGTCTCAAGTAATTTAATGATAAGTATATCGAATATCGTCTCCACAAGGATTGGGTTTCGGGCCACTTGCTTAAGTTACTGCACTGTAGAAAACAAAATAACAAATAAGTGATGGGAAGAGTTTTATCTAACTAATAAACTAAAGAATAATAAAATAAAACATAGAGTGGTCGAATAAGAGAGAAAATTTGGCTGGGTTAAGTGCTTCGTTGCGTGGAATCCAATTGATTTGTCTCAGTCTTGAATCTATCAACATAAAACTACCGTGGCAGTAACCAAAGTCTCTACCGCGCCGCTAAGGATGAGTCTCTGCCGCGGTACTCTCTTGTTCTTGGGCAGAAGCTGTTAAGGCTCAACAAAGCGTCCTTACATGGCTCCTCCTTATCCCTAATCTCAGAACACTGTTGATTAATGTACTTTGACCATACCTCTTGGAATAAACCAAAGATAAAGACCAACCAATCACACGCTTCTTTTAGCTGCTAAAACTCTTAACCTATCCCTAGGCCGAGTTAGTTAACACCACGTGGGATGAAAATCATTCTTAATCGTTTTGTGAGTTCAACTCTCTCGATATTAGACAAATGTATAACCTCACAAACCCTCTCTCGATAAGTATGCAAGAATGATTAAAGCCAAGAATAAGCAAACCTTAACTTATTTGCATTAAGAACTTAAATAAAGTACAATAGTCTTCACACAACTACTAAACAAAATAACCCTAGCCTTAGAAAATAACTAGAACATGCTAATCCTCTCAAACTCTCAATACTCGACAAACTCAATTTGGTGGCTTGGCCTTCTATAAATAGAAGGAGGCTTGGGGCAAAGTCTTTCTTGGATAGGAAGTTAAGTTGGAGTTGGACTTGTTTTCATTAAAAAGGTGAATCTCTTTTATTTAATGCATTTTATCCACTTTTGCCGAATTCCATCTTTAACCTTCCTTCCATGCTTTTGTTGTCTTCCCGAAGTCCGATTACCATGCAAAGTATGTAGAAAAATTCAGCGTTTTATGCTCTTCAAATCGGCTACCGCTTTGCATATTTTGCCGGCCGGCAAGTTTGGTTGTACAATGCCTTGGCATTAGATGTCGCCTCTGTAACACCCCAAAAACCAGTCTAGTCAGAATTAGATTCCGATGATCGGAGTTTTGGTATTAAAATATTGAAATATTGAATCTTTGCTATAGATAATATTGTTAAAGGACCTTAACTGAATTAAGTTCTTAGTGAGATTGCCTTTTAAATGCTTTAAGATAAGTGTTTCGATACGATCAGACCCGCACCGAAATGGCCTAGGCAAGGTGTTTCGAAATCGGTATAAGGTGTTTTGAAACGTGATAATTGTAATAACTAATTTTCTGACTTTTGCTCAACCGTTTCGATACGGTCTCACTCGTTTAGAAACGGGTCCCTTGTTTTGAATATGTTTAAAGGATAAATTGAATAGAAATGATTAGGTGATAACTCACCTAGTTTCCTACCATCCTCCACGTGATTTTTGATCAGAGAATATAACTTATAGCCATCTATTTGTTTATTTTGGATAGGATAAAGGAAAGGTAGAAATATTATTAAATAAGCTTACCTTAGTTGGAGGAAACCTTCCTATTGGTTGTTTGGGAGGTGGCTAATGATTAAGGTCATATTTCCCTTAAAATGAATTGATCAAAAGAAAGCTCACATCTTTGTTTTAAGCTTCAACGAGACAAACACCTACCTTTTGTTCAAAGATAATAAGCATGCACCACCATTGCCATCTTCAACCTTGAGCTCCTAAGCTTACACCTCTCTATTTGATCTTATTAAGTTTAATATTTCCTTGATTTGTGAACACCAAGCCATACCTATCGACCGGGTAAGTGGAAGCCCCAAGTCAATCATCGATTCTCTTTATTAGTAGATAATCAATTTTAAGCTTAAAGATAAGCTTTGTCTATAGCTAATGGCTATTCAAGTCTCGATATTACTATATTGATTCTAATGATTCTTTATTTCTTTTCCTAGCTCAGGAAGTAGAAAAGATTAATCCATCGTCTCAATCGAAAGCTAGGAATAAGGGTATCACCATCCGAGAGCCTTAGAAGCTTCGAATATTGAGGTGAGTGTAGTCAGGGTATCGAAATTGGGCGAGGAGCCTTTCTGAATTTATCGTTATTGATTTTATATGGTTTACTAACTATTGAATTAAAGGGGATTTGTATAAAGCATCATTAAAAACCATATAGGTAAGTTTGGTAAGTATGGCATCGATTCATTGTCTATAGCATTGCAATTATAGTCATGGAAATCATTGAAGCATTGACATATAGAATCATTGACATGAGTTTATTGATATTGCCTATTGTTTTGGCTACATGATTATTGAGATATTGACATTAAATCATTGATATCGACCTATTGTCTTTGAATCATTGATATTGAGTTATTGTTATCCGTCCTTGGGATCGAAGTATTGGATACAATTGCAATGCCGTATAATTCATGAGCTCAGTGGTACGGAGATTAAACGGTGTACTAGAGGGATGTGATGTGCATTGGTGAAAAACGGTGTAGTGGAGGATATTGGACCATATTGTTCATTGTTGGTGTAGTGGTGGAATTCGTGTATCCAAATATGGTTGAAATCGATCCAAGGAAGAATATTAATTATTGATATTGTCATTGATTAAATGATTATTAACACTGCATTGACATGAGGTTGAGATATTATTATTGATGAAATGATTGTTGACATTGCATTGTCATGAGGTTGAGCTATTGTTATTGATGAATTGATTATTGATGTCATGATCCAACATGAGTAATGAATATTCTATGATCATTGTTTAGTTAATGTTATGAATGTCATCAAAGCATGAAAGTATACCAAGTGCATTTATTGTTTTTGGCTACCTCACTTAGACTATGTAAATCTAATGCATTCATTATCTATACATTTTAGGATAAGGAAGTATCGAATCAAGATCAGGATTAGCAGGAAGTTTGGCAAGTCACCACAGTCTTAATGTAAAGTACTTTTGTCCCTTTGAACTCCTAGAATGGTGGGAAAGTAGTTAAAGTAGCTGATGACAATGTTTTGTTATGTGTATAAAGACTATGTGATGTTTGTGGATAAAGTGTCTTAAATGACTTGTTGTGTTTGCTTGAAAATTACTTAAAGTGCATATTTGGCCTAAAAAGGTGAAAACATAGTAAACGTATTCGAATGATGATGAAAATTGGGATGACAATAGTTTATACCATTGGAATTTTGTGTATAAAGTTTCACTGCATTTGGACATCGATTGGTACGTTAAATTGAATAAAAACAGCAAGAATTTATCATTACAGGTTAGGCCGTATTGAAACGGGTGATGGCGTTTCGATACCGGTAAGCATAATTGAGACCAGGGGTCAGGGCGTATGGAAACAGCGTATGGTAACAGTTTAGGATTGTTCCGAAACATTTTGTCTCTAGAATCCTTCGTTTTGATACGGGTTTATAGCGTATCGAAACGAATCAAGGTCTAAGTCAAAGGGAGTCAACTTATACCGATACAGGGCTTGACCGTATCGATACGGTCAAAGAGGAAAAGTTAACAAGATTGACCATCGTCCACCCGAATCAAAACTGTCTTGAGCAAATGATCACCGTTATGCATGAAATTTTTCAGGGTAATCAATGTTGTTTTGAATTTCATTGTGGTATAGTCTAATGCTTTGAATGACCTCTAATTTGTAAGATTTTTAGAATATTCCCTAAAACTTGAAAAAGTTGTGAATTGGTTCTAAATGGTTAATTGTGGCCCTCTTAGGAATGAATTGGACTAATATGTAAGTTGGTAATGTCTTGTTTGTATAATATTGATTAAATGTTAATAATAAGTTGAAATTTTATCGTACCGATCATCGTACCATTCACCAGTAACAGGCTCTGACCCGGTTCTCAACTAGGTCCGGAAGGGGTGTTATAGCCTCAGCATGGGTCTGAAACTGGATCTGCTCTACAAGGTTTTATCTTCATAAATTAGCTACCTTCAGTAGAAGCTGTCATCTTTGGATCGGCTCGATCTAGACCTGTCGAGAGCTTGTTCCGCACCATCCTCCCTTTTCTTCATTGCCCACGTGGCATCACATGCTCTGGTGGCATCACCTACCCTAGCGGCATCACTTGCCAGGGCATCCCCTGTCCTGGAAGTGAGTAAATCTGCACAAGCACCAAAATGCATCAAAACAGTACTTTTTTCATTAAATAAATCAAATGTAAGGATCAAGGATAGAAACAATGTAATTAATGCATAGAGGGCCAAATGCAGCTCAATTGGGTGTAGTTTAAGCAATAATTTCCATGTGAAAAGGGTGAAAATATAGAACTTTTAGACACTTATGACACCCCCAAATTCGAACTATTGCTTGTCCTCAAGCAATGCAATCCATCAATTTCCAAACCTTAATTTTTATAAATTGTCTCCCTGGTCTTGCTTTTCCTTCTCTCTTCAAACCATGGCCCTTAATGTTTCGGATGCCTTAGGAATTCACTGGTGACAAGCTATAAGAAATAGTGAGCAAATTATGACAAGATGATTATATGGATTCCAGATAAACACTTAAGCCTTAAACTACGTAACTTGGGTATTTTCTTTTGTTTTTTCTTTCTCTATTTTTCTTTTTCTTATTTTATAAGCATCCTAACATACTAGAGCCAGTTTCAGGCATCTCTAGTGATTAGTCTAGAGCCCGTTTCGAGTACTTCTAAGGCTTCCTAAAGCTAGATCCAGTTTCGGACACCTCTAACTTTTTACCTAAAATTTTCTTTCTAAGAAAGTCTATGCCCTAAGTGAACTATAACTCCTTAAATCATACAAGTCATGAAAGTCTCAAAAGTTCTAATGGCAATTTCCTATGTTATATTCCTTAAGCATCCTAGAATTAAAGGCTCTAAACAGTTCAAAACAATGGTAAGAAGAGAGAAATCTATTGCCAAGAAAGAAGATTTCATTAAAATTAAACTAAAGCAATTGACATGGAGTATTGTTGAGGTATAAGCTTCATTCGGTTAAGGCAATGCATGCAGTAAAAAATTGACAATTATTAAACAAAACTACATTTTTATAATATAATGTCGCGACATGGTTGTACCTTGGTAGTGAAACCTACACCCCTAAACTCAAGATAAGCATTACCCTCGATGCATTAATCACAATATATAAAATAGAAAATATATGCACAAAAATTAAGGGCAAAAAATATAGTCAAAAGAGAAGAAAACTAGAATGGTTAAGACTCGAATGAGTCATCGCTTTGGATGATCAGTCTCATTGTTGCCATATGCTTGACTCGTTTGGTGGGTATTTAACATATGCATCCTATATGTTGGTGTGCGTTGTTGTCTGGGCATTTATAGTAGGAATTGCTGAGGTAGCAGGTCTAGCTGAGGCATGAGCTTTAGGGGTTTCCAAGGCATGCATTTCATGTGTTACCGAGGCATCGGGTATTGCTGAGGCATGCACCATCTCGTCCGTTTTGGAAGCGGTTTTGGGATAGATGTTTACTCCTTTAGGTGAGCTCGGGCTTGCCATGGTTTTGAGTTTCTTGGTCATGGCAGTTTTGTTTCTTGATGTGGAAAACAAAGAAAACCTGAAAACTAATTATACTAAAGACAAATAAATTATCTCCTAAAATAACCGAAATAAAATAAAGGTTCAAAAATTAAAATTTAAAAAATTAAAAATTCTTAGAAAGAGCATTTTCATCCATCTTTTAAGGGTACTACATATTTGAGAAAGCTTGAGGAGGTTCGTTTTCGATACTTCTTACAGTCCATCCGCACCCTCCATCGAGTGTCAATATTGCCCAGAAAAGAGTTGGACTAATGTGCTCGCAACTACTCCCTTTTGTGATACCATGGTGGATGCATCTCTCTTTCGTGTTCCCTTGTAGTCCATGTGTACGCTCCACCTTGCGACCTTTTTTGAAGGCATGAATATATTATTAGAAAAAATTATATGAATATCTAACCATTTACTTACCTCATTCTCGTAGAAATCCATTATGGTTGGATGTAGCCTTCATTGTCGTGACAATTGCTTTGGCAACCAATTGTCGTGGCAAATTTCTGCCATAATTCGGTGCAAGTCAAGGGAAAACACAATTTTCTGAAAAGCTTTATGGATCCAAACCCCGTTTTCTTTAATCCCCTCAAACATCTCCATCAGTAGAGATTTTGATGGCTTCAATTCTACCACCGTTGTTTCCTCAAAGAATACCTGCAATGGAAGAGGTGAGTTTTTAAAGAATTCAAAAGGTTCAAACAATACTTGTTCATATGCCATTGGCAAAGTATTGTCATTTTGTTGATATGGTGGACGTTGAATATCCTCAATCTTTTCATATGTTTGAAACTTGATTGATGGAATTGTCGAGGCATCAAGTCTTGCCAAGGCATGTGTTGATGCCGTGGCATTCGTCATACTTTTCTCAACCTGGCTAAGTGTTGGTGCGGCATTGTTCTATTCAGGCTCCTCAATCATTGCCAAGGAAATTCATTTCATAGGCTCATCATGTGCTGGGCAGTCTTTCTTATTGGCATCCTCTCTACTTTGAGGTTCTAATTGTTCTCCACGCATCGAAGAGCTCTCTTCGCATTGCTCCTCGTCATCTTGCCTTGGGACTTCAGTATCCCTAGGAATAGGTTGTTGGTGCATGTTATCCATGGCATATGTGAATCTCTTCAATCAATCTTCTGCTTTTCTCACAAGTTCAGCCATCATGGCAATGCACGCATCCATGGAATTTAATAGCTCTTGATGAGGACTACATTGCCATGACATATTCGTTGCCGTGACACTCTGCTGTTGATAAGGACTACATTTCCAAGGCATGTCTGCGACCGAGGCATTGCATTGCCAATGTATGTTTGTTGCAGAGGCATTGCATTACCAAGGCATGTCTGTTGCTACAGAAAAATTGTTATGGTAAAAAAAATTGAGCTTTTTGATCATACCAAGAAGGATTTTGTTGTTGGTTCCATCTATGGTCCTCCATGTAGTCATATGTATCGAAAAGTTGAGGGTAATTTTCAAACAAAAGATTTTCTCCACTCATAGCACAAGAGTTTTCCATAATAGATGCTTTTCTCGGTTGATTGATCTCTTCAACATCAACTCTCGAACATTTTTACTTTTATTTCCCCTCATGTTGATGTCCCATAACTTGTAGCACACCTATTTTTTTGATAAAACAAATAAAAAGAAAAGTTAGTAAAACTAATAAAAATGCAAAAACAAAAACAACTGAGACCAATTGCCAATCCACGGCAACGACGCCAAAAACGTGATACTCGCGTAAAAGTTCCCCGCAATAGTGCAAGTGTACATGTCACAAGTAATATAATGATAAGTATATCGAGTATCGTCTCCACAGGTAATGGGCTTTGGGCGACTTGCTTAAGTTAGTGCATTGTAGAAAATAAAAACACAAATAAGTGATATGGAGAGTTTTATCTAACTAATAAACTAAAGAACAATAAATATAAAAGATAGATAGGTTGAATAAGAGAGAAGATTAAGTTGGGTTAAGTTGTGTTGTAGCGTGGAATCCAATTGATTTGTCTCAGTCTTGAATGTATCAACACTATACTGACGTGGTAGTAACCGAAGTCCCAATCGCGGCCGCTAAGGTTGAGTCTCTACCGCGACAGTCTCTTGGTCTTGGATAGATGCTGTTAAGGCTCGACAAAGCGTCCTTAGATGGCTCCCCCTTATCCCTAATCTCAGAACACTGTTGATGAATGGACTTTGACCATACCTCTCGGCAGAAACCAAAGATAAACACCAACCAATCACACGCTTTGTTTCATGAGTTCAACTCTCTCGATATTGAACAAATGGATAACCTCACAAACTCTCTTTCGATAAGTATGCAAGAATGATTAAAGCCAAGAATAATCAAACCTTAACTTATTTGCATTAAGAACATAAACAAAGTACAATAGTCTTCACAAAACTACTAAACAAAATAACCATAGCCTAATAAAAGAACTAGAACATGCTAAGCCTCTCAAACTCTCAATACTCGACAAACTCAATTTGGTGGCTTGGCTATCTTTAAATAGGAGGAGGCTTAGGGCAAAGTCATTCTTGGATAGGAAGTTAAGTTGGAGTTGGACTTGTCTTCATTAAAGAGGTGAATCACTTGAATTTAACGCATTTTATCCACTTTTGCTTAATTCCATCTTTAACCTTCCTTCCAGGCTTTTTTTTCTTCCTGAACTCTGATTGCCATGAAAAGTATGTAAAATAATTCAGCATTTTATTCTCTACAAATCGACTACAACTTTGCATATTTTGCACACCGGCAAGTTTGGTTGTACAATGCCTTGGCATTAGATGCCGCCTCGGCATGGGTCTGAAATTGGACCTGCTCCACAAGGCTTTATCTTCATAAATTAGCTTCCTTCGGTAGAAGATGCCATCTTTGGCTCGGCTCGATCTAGACTTGTCGAGAGCTCGTTCTGCACTATCCTCCCTTTTCTTCATTAACCACGCGGCATCACAAGCCCTGGCGGCATCACCTGCCCTAGCGACATCACCTGCCAGGGCATCCCCTGCCCTGGCAGTGATTAAATCTGCACAACCACCAAAATGCATCAAAACAATACTTTTTTATTACGTAAATCAAATGTAAGGGTCAAGGATAGAAACAATGTAATTAATGCATAGAGGGCCATAATGCAGCACAATTGGGTGTAGTTTGAGCAATAATTGTCATGTGAAAAGGGTGAAAATATAGAACTTTTAGACACTTATCAGCGATCACAAACAAGCTTCACTTTATCATTTGTGCCTTTCAACACATCAGGCAATGAAACATGCCTTTCCCCAACATCAGCCCAACACAAAGGCGTACGAAACTTCCTACCATACAAAGCCTCGTACAGTGCCATTTGAATACTTGCATGATAACTATTATTATATGCAAACTCCACCAAAGGTAATTGTTTCTCCCAGGTTCCTTGGAACTCAATGACACAACATCTCAACATATCTTCCAAAACCTAAATAACACGTTCGGACTGACCATCCATCCGAGGATGATAGAAAGTACTGAAATTCAACTGAGTACCCAAAGCTCGATGCAAACATTCCCAAAACCTTGTTGTAAACCACAAATGTCTATCCGGAACAATAAACTTGGGCACTACATGAAAACGCACAATCTCAACGATGTATAAATCCTCCAACTTATCCAAAGTATACGTCGTATGCAAAGGCACAAAATGTGCACACTTCGTAAACCTATCAATAATCACCCAAATGGAATCCTTCTTAGTTGGCGTTAGCGGAAACACAAACACAAAATCCTTGGTGATTCTCTTCCATTTCCATTCTGGTATCCTCAACGGTTGTAACAGCCCAAAAGGAAACTTATGCTCAGCTTTAACTCGCTGACAGACCATACACTTAGGAACAAATTCAGCCACATCTTTCTTTAGACCAACCCAATAGTACTCTTCTTTCAAGCCTCGATACATCTTAGTACTACCGGGATGCATAGAAAAAGGAATACTATGCGCTTCAGTCAGAATGGTTCACCTCAACTCACCATCATTAGGCACCACTATATGATTCTTGAAACATAAGACCCCATCATCATTAAAATGAAAATCTGTCGGATTCCCATCCATAACATCCTTAACATGCGGTACCAACTCTTCATCATAAGGTTGCTTTTCCTTAATCAACTGTGACAAAGACAACCTAACTTGTAACTCGGCCAACAAACCTCCATCTTACGTCACACTCAACTGTGCAAACATGGCTCTGAACTTAACCGCAACCTTCGTACTCAAAGCATCAGTAACACCCTCAAATATACCCTAAAAGTTATTTAAATTAAGTTGTCAAGAGGTTAAATTAAATTAAATTGAAACAAAATTTCCTTTTTATTTGTCATATTCGGTTAATAAGGACTTAATTAAAAGAAGAAAACAAATTAAAGGATTAAGGGAGAGGGGAATAAATTGAATTATGTGAGAAAAAGTTGGACTTGCATGTTGAAAACTTGACTTCCCCAATCTACCCTTAAGTGGAAATAAGTGATAGTTTATCTAAAAGGGGCAAATTTGTCATCTATCAATTCCATTAACTTTAGAGAGTTGTTTCTTCCTCTCCACTTTTCTTCTCTTCGGCCGATTGTGAGAGAGAGCTTAGAGGGAAAAATTTTGGTGGAGAAAACTCAAGGAAAGCTTGAAAAACTTGTTTGCATGTTGATCTTTTTGCCATGGGAAATCAAATTAGAAAGTTAAGTAATTTTTCTACTCAATTAGTTCATCAAATTATCTTGCTGAATTGTATGTATAACCTGAAATGTTATATTTGCTTGTGGTAAATGATGATTTCGATTCTGGAAATTTTTTGTAAGATGATAAGAAACATGTATTCAGTTGGGTTATTTGATGAGAATCAAATAATCGGTCACATGCAAAGATAAAATGGTTAAGAGATGGTTTTGGGGAAGTTGAAAAAGGCAAAGCCTGAATTGAACCGTAATAAATCTGGAAATTTATGATTAAAAGTGTTAAATATGGTTATGAGAAAATGAAGAAGTAGCTGATAAAATAAGATTAGATGGTGAAGCCAAGAAATTAAGTTATAAGGAACTTAAGATTGAAATTATTATAATCTGCCCAGCATTGCCCTGTTTTGGACAGTGACCTTTAAAAATTCACCAAAAATAAAATACAAGGAATTTAGACTTGAAGTTTTGATAGAAAATACTTGGGTATGTCTAATTTAACTAGAAACAAAAGGCATTAAAATTTTATCTCTATAGTAAAATCTGGAACCGAAATTGTAGAGGTGCTACAAACTGTCCAGAACAGCAAAATGACCTATGTTTAAATAATAAACTCCACCTTATGTTGTTCGGTAGTGTGTATGAAGCGTATGGGACAACGCTTGTAATCCGCGTATCCGATTGTGTTTTGTGTTGTAAATGGTTATAAATTATCACTTGAAAGCCAATATGATGAGTTGAATGTAATGAAGCATGACATGCTTGTAAAGTATGCAAGGTTGCATGAAAAGAGTTGAGCATGTGTTTAAAAGCTTTGTTGAAAGTGTCTTCTAAAATGCATTATTGTGTTGCTTTCTTTAGAGCATGCCTCACTAAGCAATTGTGCTTACGCTCTCTCTCTTGTACCAATAATGCAGATAATTGAAGTGTTTAAGGGCAACAAGGAGGCTAGAGTATCCAAGGGAAACCAAGCTCATGTATGGTGATGTTTTCATATACTATTAGTTTTGGTAATTTGGCAATGGGAACCTAAGTTTGTGTTTGGGAGATGTGTTGAACTCCCTAGGTTGTGGCATGTGGTTTTTGATGGTTTGAATTTGTAAATGGCCTTTTAATGCTTGTTTTGGAGTTTGGTTGATTGCTTGGTTTTGGAAACTAGGATGCATGTCTATAGACATGTGAAGTTTCATGTTTGATGCCATGAATGTGTTTAAGAGTTGCAAACCTGCTCTATATGTTGAGTGGATCGAATGATCGAAATGAACCAAGAGGGGGGTGAATTGAATTTTTAAAGGTTTAGGTGGTGGAATTTGCAAATTAAAAAGATTGACAAGGAATTTTAGAGTGGTTCAAGTTCCAAATGAACTCTACATCCACTACCTTAGCTTCACTAAGGATTTGCAGCAATTCTACTAATTGTTCTTCCCCTTTTCTAGGCTAAGGAGGTAACCCTTACAATTTTCGGTAAAATTTTCTACCCAAAATTTAACACAATCCTCACACAAATAGAACAAAAATTTGTTGGCTAAGAAAGTATCTCTCAATACAAATTGTAGTCCAATTACAATCACTCAACCCAATTGAAAAAGATAAGAATGAAAATTACAATTGGGGTTTCTAGACAATATTGGGATTTAGGCACAAATGCTTGGATTTGATGTTTGGATGTTTGCTTTTGGATCAATAGTTGTTGCTGGAGCTTTTAGAGGTCCCTTTTATACCTTCTCATTGATTTCTAGCCATTGTGGTTGTTGCATTCATCAATAGAGCCGTTGGGGGTGTTATCTCACTTCCATAAATGCAGTCTGCAACCACCCGTTTCGGAATGCAAGAACCTGTTTCGAAACGGACCAAAATAGAAAGAGTCGTTGGGGTGCATTTAAGACCTCGTATTGAAACGGTTTTACCCGTTTCAAAACACTTTTTCCACTGTCAAGGGTCGTTTCGAAACGCCTTAACGGTTTCTGAAAAATCAGTTAAAAACTTGCAACGGTCATATTTTTCAAATAAAATGAAGAACCGTTTCGAAACACTTGATGTCGTTTCGATACGGGTTCTCTATGTTCTAAAGCCGTTTCGATACTTGTTTCGAAACATGGGTTGGCAGTGTTGAAAACGTTTCGATACCCGTTTCGAAACATGGGTTGACAGTTTCAAAACCGTTTCGAAACGCCTTAGGCCGTTTCGAAACAGGGACTCGAAAGACACTGTTTCGGCTTTAAGAACACTTCGAAAATATTTGGAAAGCTTATTTTTTAACTTAGGCATATTCTTTAAATCATATGGGGATGTTTGAGGACTTAAAAATTCGTTTTGACTTTTTCAATTTAGTCCTTAGGTCCTTTAGTTATATCAAAATTAAAATATCGGTTTCACAATCTCCCCTTTTTTGATATAACAAAACCAAAGTTAGAAATTTTAAGAGTTTTAAAAATTTTGAATGCATTCTAACTCCCCCTCAATTTAAGATTGGTTTTTAAAGTTTTAAAAAGATTTAACTTTGAAATTCAAGGTTTTAAAACTTAAAACACTTTAAACATTTAAAACGATTTTTTGGCTCTTAAATTTCATCTCCCCCTTTTTGTTAGATCAAAAATTAAACAAGGCTCATAGAGAAGAAATAGGGTTAGTAACAATAAGCATTAAGAAACAAGCAATAAACAACAATAATATTAATTCATAAAATTAAAATATCCAAAACATAAATCAACAATAAGTTCAAAGCATAATCCCAAATAAAACTAAAAGCATAGGTTCATAAAACATAAAGGAAATAAAGATGCAAACTTAATCCTAAAATGCATAGATAATATGATATGGCATGAATATCCTAGGCCTCGTCATCACCATCATCATCCGAAGTCTCATCATCACTCTTCACTTGAGATTGACGAAACTTCATCCATTGGCCATAGAAGGTAGAGAAGGACATGTCCATGGCTGAGTGTGAATTCTAAAGGGATAGGAGTCGATCCTCTACATTTTGCAAACGAGTGTTGATGGCACCAAAACCCGAAGTCATGTTAATGTCCATGGCATTGAACCGCTCGGTAAGGAAAGCCTTGAGAGCTTCATTGTTTGCAACTTGAGCTTGAGGTTGAGGTTCAACGGGAGGAGGAGGAGGTGTTTCCCTATCAACATGTGCCCAAGCATTATTCACATAGTGAAAACCGGACTTACGAAGAGAGGACTCACCAATTTTTGACTTGTGGGGTTCCGGAGAGTCGTAGGTACAATCGAGACCAAGCTTGCTAAAGATGTGACTTAAGACCGTTCCGTAAGTAAAAGATTTCAAGGCATCGGTGTCACAAAGCTTAATATTGTTAACAATCTCGGCAAATATGATCTTAGGGACATTAGGACGCTCACCACGATGGAAACACTCAAGCCAAAAATAGTCAACTTGACGAATATGAGAATATTTACCTCCGGAGGGGCAAAGGAACCATGAGACCATCAAATGGAGGAAACGATCGTGCGCATCGAAAGTAAGCACTTGACCGGTGTGAGAACCAAAGTGACTCTCATTCTCAATTCCTACATCTTTAAGAGAAAATGTAGACTCCAAGAGAGGGACATTAACAACAAACTTCTTCCCCAAAATATAAGATTCAATCCCAACAACTTTAGAATTTGTTTCATCATTGATAAGGTGAGCATTGGAGTAAAAGAGAAGTACCATGTGTTTGTATCAAATGTCTGGGATGCTCAACAAGCCAAGAAAATCCCATTCTTTCAAACGCTCGAGGTAACGAAACAGAAATTGCTCGGAGTTAAGGAAGTTGAGATCAATCACATGCTCACGACGAACTTCGTACTCCATGACATATTTGAAATGTTCCCTCAACTCTGTGGTTCGAAGAGATTTTTGAAAGAGCAGAGCGAGATTTGGACGTATACTCGATTCACCGGTTTGAACGGACTTACGCTTTTTGTTAACATTCTCCGACATCCTAAAAATATAAGCAAGCAAGCGAAAAAAATTAAGTGTATGCATAGATTTCGTAATTCAATCCAATAATAAATCCCACTTAGGTTTAAAAACAAGTTTTTAAAACAAATAAACAAAACAAAATAAAAAACACAGAAATTTTAAGAGAAAAACAGTAAAAAAATACGAGTAAAAAAATTTATATTCGAATCAGAAAATTGAAGATTTTGAAAAAATTTTACAAAAAATGAAAAACCCAAGCATCAAACCATATAAACTATACAAAATAAATTTTTCTAACCTAAGATTCGAATAGAAATTGAAGGAAAAAGAAAAAGAGGAAAAATACCTTAGTTTGGGATTTTGGATGAATGGAAGAAAATCCTTGCACAATATTGTTGAATCTTGCTTAGACTTGAGTTTTAGAGAAAAACCCCTCAAGATTTGGTGAAAAACAAAGAGGTTTAGAGGGTTTTTATAGGGAAAAATTGGAACTAGGGTTTTTAGGGTTTGGGAGAGTTTTAATTAAAGTGTAACTTTAACATTAAAAGCCCTTCTTAAAGCAGTCCGCATAACCGTTTCGGAACGGGCTTGACCGTTTCGAAACGCGGGCACGAGAGTTTGACCGTTTTTAGAACTCCAACTGACCGTTTCGATACAGGTTTGACCGTATCGGAACTCCGTTGACTCGTATCGAAACTTGTTTCGATACACCCCTTGGCAGTAGCCAAAATGTTTCGAAACCCTGTTAAGGCGTTTCGAAACGCCCTTCTCACAGATATGAATTTGAAGCATCCGTATCGAAACAGGTTGACCCGTTTCGATACACCTGGGCCTGGAAGTGCAGATGAGGCTCTAAAAGTGCAGAAAATTGGATTTTTCTAAGGCCTAACATGCATGAATGACATGAATGAGCAGGAAAAACATATGCAAACATAAACATACTCCCCCTAGCTATAGGCATTGATGAAATTAGGAGTAAAAACACATAAACATGGCATTTCACAAGATCAAACAATTTTAAGCACAAAATAGGTCCTAAAAGGTCAAGATAGGCTAGTTAGACCTAACTCTCTCTTAAGGGACCAAAAACGCTCTTTGTCTAAAGGTTTTGTAAATATGTCCGCTAATTGATTTAAGGTGTCAACATACTCTATAACAACATCTTCTTTAAGGACATGATCCCTAATGAAATGATGCCTTATTTCTATATGTTTAGTTCTAGAGTGTTGGATGGGATTTTTTGTCAAACATATGGCACTAGTGTTATCACACTTAAGGGGTATGGTTTCAACTTTAATACCATAATCTAAGAGTTGTTGTTTCATCCAAAGGACTTGAGCACAACAACTCCCTAAGGATATGTACTCGGCTTCGGTGGTAGATAAGGCTACACTATTTTGTTTCTTAGAGAACCAAGATATAAGCATACTACCTAGGAATTGACAAGTTCCTGAAGTACTCTTCCTATCGATTTTGCAACCCCCATAATACGCATCCGAATAAGCATGAAGGTTGAAGGTGGAGTCTCTAGGGTACCAAAGACCTAAACAAGGAGTATCTCTAAGGTACCTAAAGATTCTCTTAATGGCTATAAGGTGAGACTGTCTAGGACTAGCTTGAAACCTAGCACACAAGCAAACACTAAACAAGATATCCAGTCTACTTGCGGTAAGGTAAAGCTAAGATCCAATCATTGAACGGTAAAGCTTAGAGTCAACACACTTACCTCCTTCATCTTTGTCAAGCTTTGTAGATGAGCTCATAGGTGTGGCTTGAGGCTTTGCATTCTCCAAGCCAAACTTCTTGAGCATATCCTTTATGTACTTTGCTTGATTGATGAGGGTGTCATCTTTCTTTTGCTTGATTTGGAGTCTCAAAAAGAATGAGAGCTCCCCCATCATGCTCATCTCGAATTCACCTTGCATTAGCTTAGCAAACTCTTGACAATGACATTCATTAGTAGAACCAAAAATAATATCATCAACATAAATTTGAACTACTAAGATGTCATTTTTATACATTTTTATAAAAAGTGCAGTGTCCACCTTACCTTTTTCAAATAAAAAGTATGAAAGTCTTTCATACCAAGCTCTAGGAGCTTGTTTTAAACCATAAAGAGCTTTAGTGAGTTTGAAAATATGATTTGGAAATTTTGAGTCTTCAAAACCCGGTGGTTGTTCCACATACACTTCTTCATTTATAAAACTATTTAAAAACGCGCTTTTAACATCCATTTGAAAAAGCTTGAAATTATGATAACATGCATATGCAAGCAACATCCTAATGGCTTCCATTCTTGCTACGGGTGCATAGGTTTCATCAAAATCTATTCCCTTTTCTTGAGTGTAACCTTGTGCTACTAGTCTAGCTTTATTTCTCACAATGTTACCACTCTCATCTAGCTTGTTCCTAAAGACCCATTTAGTTCCTATGGTAGATTGATTACTAGGCCTATCAACTAATGTCCAAACGTTACTTCTCTCAAATTGATTTAACTCTTCTTGCATAGCCATAATCCAAAAATCATCTTTCAATGTTTCTTTTATATTCTTAGGCTCTATGCATGAGATAAATGAAACATGATTCATTAATCTAAGAGAAGATCGAGTGGTTACCCCCTTGGATGGATCACCCAAGATTTCACCATCTTTGACATAGTTGAACTCCCTTGGGTAGCTCACTTCCTTTTCCACAAGAGCCAAGTCCTTCAAGGCTTCAAGAGGAGGATCTTGTGTGTCCTCTTCTTTTGTTGGAATCTCATCCTCCTTTGAAGTTTGTCATCCATCAAAGGCATTTATGATTCCTACATCATCATAATCACAAGAATCTTTCCTTGGAAGGAGGTTATCATCGAATACAACCTGTATAGATTCTTCAACTACTAAAGTTCTCTTGTTAAATACTCGATAGGCTTTAGATGTTAAAGAATGTCCTATGAAAATAGCTTCATCACTTTTTGCATCAAATTTACCTAAGTTGTCTTTTCCATTATTTAAAACAAAACACTTGCAACCAAAAGGATGAAAATAGCTAATGTTAGGCTTTTAAGATTTTAAAATCTCATAAGGTGTTTTCTTTAAAATTGGCCTAATCATTACTCGATTAACAATATAGCAATCGGTGTTTGTGGCTTCCGCCCAAAAATATTTAGGTAAATTATTTTCATAAAGAATGGTTCTAGCCATTTCTTGCAAAGTTCTATTTTTCCTCTCAACTACCCCATTTTGTTGAGGAGTTCGAGGAGCCGAAAAATTGTGGCTAATACCATTTTCATTCAAAAAATCTTCAAACCCTAAATTTTGAAACTCGGTTCCATGATCACTTCTAATATGTGAAATTCTAAGTTCAAGATCATTTTGGGTTAGTTTTGAAAATGTGATGAATTTTTCCAAAGCTTCATCTTTAGTACTTAAAAATAGAACCCAAGTAAATCTAGAAAAATCATCAACAAGTACAAATGTATAAGACTTACCACCCAAGCTCATAGTCCTAATTGGCCCAAATAAATCCATATGGATTAGTTGGAAACATCTACTTGTAGAAACATCATTAATAGATTTAAAGGAAGACTTATGTTGTTTACCCTTAGAGCATGCATCACAAGTTTTATCATTTGAAAATTTTATCTTGGGTAAACCTCTAACTAGATCAAGGGAAACTAGTAGATCTAAAACACTAATGCTAGCATGTCCCAGTTTCCTATGCCACAACCATGCATCATTTTCATTTTGTGCTACTAAGCATGCATGAGATGTATGAATGTCATCTAGATGCATCGTGTATATGTTCCCTATGCGATGACCTATGAGCATAATATTATTAGATTTAATGTCTACAATTTTGCATCCATTTTTATCAAATAAAACATTAAATCCTTTATCACACAATTAACTTATGCTCAATAAGTTATGTTTAAGACCATCGACATACAAGGCATTTTCAATGAGAATAGTAGAGTGATTACCTATGGAGCCAATACCTTTAATGTGGCCCTTGGAGTTGTCACCAAATGTCACCACTCCTCCACTTTTTGGCTTTAGATCCATGAATCTACTCTTGTCTCCGGTCATATGCCTTGAGCATCCACTATCAAGGTACCATGAGTTTTGACTTTGTGCTTTGGCCTTGTAGCAATGCTTCCCCTACAAACAAAGATATTAAGCTTTTGTTTTTGGTACCCAAATCATTTTGGATCCATGAGTGTTAGCTCCCAAAACCTTGGTTCCCTTAGGAATCCAAGAAGACATAGCAATAATGTTATTAGATTTTACAAGTTCCTTAGGAACCCATACACTTCTAATTCTTTTAGTTCTACTATGTCTAGAGAAGCTACCTTGTTTGTAGTAGTTAGTCTTTTTCTTAGGTTGGTTTGTTCTTGAAGATTCACCTATTTCATGCTTGACATTACCAACATTTTTAAAAGACTCTTTGAGCTTATTTAGCTCATCCAACACCTTTTGGTGTTCACTATTACATTGAGACGAAAGATTATTAAGGTCAACATTTTCATCTTGAAAAAATTTAAGTTCATCTTTCAACCCTAATATCTTTTGCTCAAATTTTGAATTAGCTTGAGAGAGTGAGTCATTTTTCTCATTTAGTTCCAAAATGATTTTCTTATTTCTAATGATCGACTCCTTATATTTCTCAACTAATTCATCATAGACCTCTTGCAACTCATCATATGCATCATTTAATTCATCATATGTAAACTCAAAAGATGATGAGTTAGAGGTTACCATAGAGGAATCTTCCTCAAGTGCCATGAGGCAAAGGTTGGCCACTTCTTGTTCGTCATCCTCCGATGACTCCTCATCACTCCAAGTAGCAAGCTTGGCTTTGAGCTTCTTCTTCTTCTCAAAGCCCTTCTTCTTGAGTTTAGGGCACTCCGAACGTATGTGGCTGGGTTTATTGCACTCGAAGCAAATGATTTGATCCCTTGCTTCTTCTTTGTTCTTGCCTTTGAAGTCCATCTTCCTTTGAATTTTTCTTCCCCGGTTGGACCTCATAAAGCGTGAGAATCGTTTGGCTATCATAGCCAATTCTTCTAGCTCATCCTCCTCACTAGAAGAGCTCTCCTCAAGTAGCAAAGCTTTGAGAGCTATTCCCATCTTCTTCTTCTTTTCAACCTCTAGCTTTTCTACTCTCTTCTCTTCTTTCTTCTTCTCTTCTTCCCTTCCTTGCTTCATAATCTCATGTGTAAGGAGAGAACCCACTAGCTCATCAAGCTTTAAAGTCTTCAAATTCTTAGCTTCTATGATGGCGGTTCTCTTCCCATCCCATGATTCGGGAAGAGAATAGAGTAGCTTCCGGGCAAGCTTGTCTTCCGGTATTGTCTCTCCAAATCCTTTGAGCCCATTGACTATGGTGGAGAACCGATCAAACATCTTGGACACCATCTCATCGGGTTCCATCTTGAAATTTTCATAACTAAGATTGAGAATTCCAATCTTAGTTTCCTTGACGTCACCGGTTCCCTCATAGGTAGTCTCAAGAGTGTCCCACACTTCTTTGGCACTCTCAATGGATGACACTTTGGAATAGATGTCCAGACCGAATGAACAAAAGAGCATGTGGAGAGCTTTGTCTTTTATTTGAATCTTTCTCCTTTCTTCTTCACTCATCTCCACCTTTTTCTTCAAAACCATCTTGCCTTCACTATCTTGCTTCAATGGAATGTAGGGGCCATCTTCAATCACATCCCAAACCAAGTAGTCATTGGACTTGATGAAGAGCCTCATTCTATTCTTCCAAAATGGATAATTGTCACCATTTAAGAAGGGAGGTTTTGTAGTGGATTGAGACTCATACATGCCAGAACCGGAGGTTGAAGCCATCTCTTGATTTTGGATGATCACACTCTTCCTAAGAACTCCTCTTGTGGTTGTTAATCCTCAAAGAGGTAGGCTCTGATACCAATAGTTGAGTGGATCGAATGATCGAAATGAACCAAGAGGGGGGTGAATTGGATTTTTAAAGGTTCAGGTGGTGGAATTTGCAAATTAAAAAGATTGACAAGGAATTTTAGAGTGGTTCAAGTTCCAAATGAACTCTACATCCACTACCTTAGCTTCACTAAGGATTTGCAACAATTCCACTAATTGCTCTTCCCCTTTTCTAGGCTAAGGAGGTAACCCTTACAATTTTCGGTTAAATTTTCTACCCAAAATTTAACCCAATCCTCACACAAATAGAACAAAGATTTGTTGGCTAAGAAAGTATCTCTCAATACAAATTGTAGCCCAATTACAAGCACTCAACCCAATTGAAAAAGATAAGAATGAAAATTACAATTGAGGTTTCTAGACAATATTGGGATTTAGGCACAAATGCTTGGATTTGAAGTTTGGATGTTTGCTTTTGGATCAATAGTTGTTGCTGGAGCTTTTAGAGGTCCCTTTTATACCTTCTCTTTGATTTCTAGCCGTTGTGGTTGTTGCATTCACCAATAGAGACGTTGGGGGTGTTATCTCACCTCCATAAATGTCGTCTGCAACCACCCGTTTCGGAACGCGAGAACCTGTTTCGAAACAGACCAAAATAGAAAGAGCTGTTGGGGTGCATTTAAGAGCCCGTATCGAAACGGTTTTACCCGTTTCGAAACACTTTTGCCACTGTCAAAGGTCGTTTCGAAACGAGTTCCGAAACGCCTAAACGGTTTCTGAAAAATCAGTTAAAAACTTGCAATGGTCATATTTTTCAAATCAAATGAAGAACCGTTTCGAAACACTTGATGTCGTTTCGATACGTGTTCTCTATGTTCTAAAGCCGTTTCGATACTTGTTTCGAAACATGGGTTGGCAGTGTTGAAAACGTTTCGATACCCGTTTCGAATCATGGGTTGACAGTTTCAAAACCGTTTCGAAACGCCTTAGGCCGTTTCGAAACAGGGACTCGAAAAACACTGTTTCGGCTTTAAGAACACTTAGAAAATATTTGGAAAGCTTAGTTTTTAACTTAGGCATATTCTTTAACTCATATGGGGATGTTTGAGGACTTAAAAATTCGTTTTGACTTTTTCAATTTAGTCCTTAGGTCCTTTAGTTATATCAAAATTAAAATATCGGTTTCACACTATATATGTGTGATGATTTGTTGGCATGACTAGGAAGTCATTAGGATGTGTTTGAGAGGATTAATGTATGAAAAACCAGGAAAATCTGTAGCTTTTGGGCACACCGTATCGGAACAGGCATTGGCGTTTCGAAACGGGGGCCTGTAATGGCCTTCGTGTTTCGAAACGGCTGGAGGCTGTTCCGAAATGATTTGGCCACTGGAAGGCCCTGTTTCGGAACCAGTCTCAGAACGAACCCGTGTTTCAGAACGGTCAAAGCCGTTTCGAAACAGGTGACCGTTGGGCACTAATTTCAATGGTGATTAAGTATGCAAGCTTTACATTTTAGTCCCGAAAGTTCTAATTGCAATTGTATGAGTTCGTGATGTCCAAATAAGGTGAAATTTGACAGGGAAGCATGAAATAAGACTAATTTAATATTGGTAACTTTAAAATCAGTTATGACCTTTTTATTTTACAGAATTTGCAATTTGGTCTCTAAACATGTGTTATGTGCAATTGAGTCCCTGTATGCTATCCAATCGTTGTGCCCTTTTCAAATAATTCTTATGGATCTCACTTAGGGTTAATGTGCATCTAGACAAGATAAAAAGAAAAAAAGGGTCGTTAATCAAGGTTGACTTTCGAGTTGACTTTGGTTTTCCCCGTGTAATCTTCGTAGTTCGGGTTAACCGTCTAAGCCGTGCTAAGGGGGTTACATTTGGTGGTATCAGAGCTTAGTTCTCGTGTAATTGGGAATTATTATGTGGGTGATGTATGTGTTTTTGCATGATGGATCTTTTGAGTGAAGGAATGTTTTATGAATTGTGATGTATGGTTGCAATTGTGATGCTATGCTATGTTGAAGCAGGTTAGGGAAACCCATTGCCATATCAAAACTAATGAAAGGAATTGTTTTTTGGAAATTGAGCTTGAGTGATTGGATTACTTACCTTGTTGAGCTTAATTATGTTTATTGCATTTGTGTCAGTGCATTGTTTTTATAAATGGGGCCTCGTAGAGAGATGAGAATGAATACGAGAGCTATGGCTCAGAATGAAAACGAGGAAAATGTTGAAAATGTTCTGGATTTACCTCCTCCCCCTGGTGGTGGACCACCCGGCGGTGATGGTGCTGGAGGTGATAATGCTGGTATTGGTGCTGGTGCTGGGGTCGCTGGACCTGAAGGTGTGCAGGGGCAAGCTGCTCCTGACATGACTGTGTTGATTCAGGCTATTGCTGGAGCCTTTCAGGCAGCAGTAGCTGGAGCTCACGGAGCTGCGCATCAGGGTGATGCTAACGTGAGATTACCTTTGGAACGTCTTCGCAGTCTGGGAGGAACTGAGTTCAGAGATTTATCTCCTGAAGGATCTGAATCTTGGTTGGAAAGCACCAAGAGGATTTTGGGGCAAATGAATTGCAGTAATGCGCAGAAGTTGGGTTGTGTGGTGTCGCTGCTGCATGATGATACGTATACGTGGTAGACGACCACTGTTTTTGGAATGGAGGACAATTTCGTGACTTGGACGTTCTTCTTGAACGCGTTCAAGCGAAAGTATCTAGGTGTGTGATACCTAGATGAGAAGAAAAGAGAATTCATGTCTCTTGTGCAAGGAAGCATGACGATGGCTGAGTATGAGATCCAGTTTGTCCGCCTTAGCCAGTACGCACCTGAGCTAATCCCTGATGAGCGGGAGAGGTGTGAACGTTTCCGTTATGGTTTGGTGACAGACGTGAAGACTTTCATGCTTGTTGCTGAGTATACGGATTTTGATGTGTTGGTGAGTAGAGCGAAGGACATTGAGCAGAACTTGGGTTTGTCTTCTAGAGGCGTTGGTTCTAGCTCGGGCAAAAGAGCTACTGATTATAGTTCCGGTGGTGGACGGAACAAGAGAGGACGTGATAAGAGGTATCAGTCTTCTGCTAGGCGTGGTGGTGGAGGACATGGTGCGCCTGTTCAGGGAGATAGGATGAGAGCTGATCAGAACACGTGTTGGATGTGTGGATCTCGTGGCCATTTGAGGCGAGATTGTCCTCGAGCAGCGAGGGAGGTTCAGGCTCCTATAGCAGTGACCGGTAATTCGTGCTGGAATTGTTGTTCGGCAGACCCCATGAAGAGGGAGTGTCCTTTATTGGCCGGTGGTGGTCAGGGACGTGCTCTTGGGGTAGTTGCACCATAGAGAGGCCGTGGGCGCGACCGTGGTAACTTCCAGCGCAGAGATGATGGTGGGAGGAATGTGGCGCATGTGGTGGCTGTTCAACCTGAGGGTGGTGGCCAGGCTCGAGTGTATGCTCAGCGTGAGGGGAGAAATGATACGAATGTGATCGCAGGTACCTTTACTTTACAATCCTTATCATTACTTTCCTTGATTGATTCTGGATCTACACATTCATACATATTGTGTGAACATGCTCAATTGCTTGGTTTACCTGTTGAGTCTTTGGATGTTGGTACGCGTGTAACTAGTTCCTTTTGTGAGACCGTTGTGACACGGAAGTTGTATAGAAGATGTCCCTTGAAAGTGCAAAACCATGTTTTTCTTGTTGATCTCATGGAATTGCCATTCTATGGTTTCGATGTAATCCTTGGTATGGATTGGCTTGTTGAACATCGAGCTGTAGTGGATTTTGAGAACAAGCAAGTTTCGTTGAAGCTTGCGGATGATTACGAAGTAGTGGTGGTTGGTGAGAATGTGAAGTTTCTTGCCAATGTGGTGTCTTCGTTGGAAGCAAGCCGAATGCTGAGGCAAGGTTGTGAGGCTTATCTAGCCTTTGTTATGAATCCTAGCTCTAAGGAGTTGCGAGTTCAAGATATCAGAACTGTGCGAGAGTTTCCTGGAGTGTTTCCGGAGGAGTTACCTGGATTGCCTCCTAGTCGAGAGGTGGAGTTTGGGATTGAGTTGTATGAAAACACAACTCTAGTGTCCATTACTCCTTACCGAATGACACCTAAGGAGTTGAAAGAGTTGAAGACGCAACTTCAGGAGTTGCTTGATCATGGTTTCATTCGTCCGAGTGTGTCACCTTGGGGTGCACCGGTCTTGTTTGTGAAGAAGAAGGATGGCACTATGAGAATGTGCACCGATTATCGTCAGTTGAACAAGTTGACTATCAAGAATCGGTATCCTTTGCCGGGGATGGATGATCTTTTTGATCAGTTTCGGGGAGCGGCTGTGTTCTCTAAGATTGACTTGAGGTCAGGTTATTATCAACTTAAGGTGAAGGATGTGGATGTGCCAAAAACAGCTTTTAGGACGAGGTATGGGCATTATGAGTTCCTTGTGATGCCGTTTGGCTTCACGAATGCTCCTGCAGCATTTATGGACATGATGAATAGAGCGTTCCATGAGTATTTGGACAAGTTTGTTGTAGCGTTCATTGATGATATCCTTGTGTACTCTCGTACTGAGGAGGAGCATGAGGGGCATTTGCGGATTGTGTTGCAGGTGCTGTTGGAGAATCAGCTTTATGCTAAGCTGAGCAAGTGCGAATTATAGCTTAGGGAAGTTGTTTTCCTTGATCACGTGGTTTCTGCTTAGTGGATTCGTGATGAGCCTCAAAAAATTGAGGCGGTGATGAATTGGAAGCCTCCTAAGTCGGTTCATGAAGTCCGTAGTTTCCTTGGGTTGGCAGGATACTATTGGAGGTTTGTGGATTGATTTTCAAAGATTGCTGCACCTTTAACGAAGTTGTTGCAAAAGGATGTCAAGTTTGAGTGGACAAAAGCAAGACAACAAGCTTTTGAGAAGCTTAAGGCAGCTTTGACGCAAGCTCCTATCTTGGTTCAACCTGAACCAGGGAAAGAGTTTGTGGTGTACAGCGACGCATCTTATGTTGGTTTGGGGTGTGTGTTGATGCAAGAGGGTAAGGTGGTGGCTTATGCATCGCGCCAGTTGAAGGTGCATGAGCGCAATTATCCTACGCATGATATTGAGTTAGTTGCGGTGGTTTTTGCTTTGAATATTTAGAGACATTACCTGTATGGTGAGAAGTGTACTGTGTACACGGATCACAAAAGTTTGAAGTATCTGATGTCTCAGAAATAGTTGAATCTTAGGCAACGACGTTGGGTGGAGTTGCTTAAAGATTATGATTTGACGATCGAGTACCATCCGGGAAAAGCTAATGTTGTAGCGGATGCCTTGAGTAGCAAGGTGGCAGTGGAGCTAAGGGCTATGTTTGCCAGCTTGAGTATTTCGCGAGATGGGGGTCTTGTGGCTGAATTGCAAGTGAAACCATCTTTGGTTCAGTTGATAAAGGATAAGCAATTGTTGGATGATTCTTTGGTGCCACATGTTCAGGATATTGCTGAGGATAGACCATCGGATTTTTGCTTTAATGTTGATGGAGTTCTATGTTTTGGGAGTCGGATAGTAGTTCCAAATGATGCAGAGTTGAGGCGTACTATTCTGACTGAAGCTCATAGCAGTCCTTTTGCTATGCACCCTGATAGTACAAAGATGTATCGTGATCTTAAGGATGAGTATTATTGGGTGGGTTTGAAGAAGGATGTTGCGGAGTATGTGAGTAAGTGCATGGTTTGTCAGCGGGTTAAGGCTGAGCATCAGTTTCCTTCTGGGTGGTTGCAACCGTTGAGAATTCCTGAGTGGAAGTGGGAAAGGATTACCATGGACTTTGTGTCTGGTTTGCCTTTGTCGCCATCGAAAAAGAATTCGGTGTGGGTGATTGTGGATCGCCTTACGAAGTGTGCGCATTTCTTACCTGTGCATACTACGTATACCTTGGACAAGCTTGCAGAGTTGTACATTGCTGAGATTGTGCGACTGCATGGTGTGCCAAAGTCTATAGTATCGGATAGGGATCCGAGGTTTACATCGCATTTTTTGGGAGTGTTTGCATCAAGCTTTGGGTACGCGGCTGAATTTTAGTACTTCTTATCATCCACAGTCGGATGGACAGTCTGAGCGTGTTATCCAAGTGCTGGAAGATATGTTGAGGTGTTGTGTGATTGAGTTTCAGGGTTCTTGGGAGAAGCATTTGCCTTTGGTGGAGTTTTCTTATAACAATAGCTACCAGACAAGTATTCAAATGGCACCTTATGAAGCCTTGTACGGGAGGAAGTGCATAACTCCTCTTTGCTGGGCTGAAACAGGTCAGAAGTTGGTTTCAATGCCGGCTTTGTTGAAAGGAACCACCGAGAAGGTGAAGCTCATTTGTGAATGATTGAAGGCAGCTTCTGATCGACAGAAGTCTTACGCGGATTTGAAGCGTAAGAAGGTTGAGTTTGCGGTAGGTGACCGTGTGTTCTTGAAGGTTTCGCCTTAGAAGAAGGTGATGAGGTTTGGCCGGAAGGGTATGTTGAGCCCTAGGTATATTGGACCATACGAGGTGATTGAACGTGTGGGTCCTGTTGCGTACAAGCTGGGGTTACCGCGAGAGTTGGAAAAGATACATGATGTGTTTCATGTCTCTATGCTTCGGAGGTATAGATCGGATCCTTCGCATGTTATGCATGTGGAGGAAGTGGAGTTGAATCCAGATTTGACCTATGATGAGCAGCCGGTTTAAATTCTGGATTCGGACAATAAAGTTCTTCGAGGCAAGACCATTGAATTCGTTAACGTGTTGTGGAAGCATCATAGTGTTGAGGAAGCCACGTGGGAAAGAAAGGATGATATAAGGAAGCAGTTTCCGTACCTTTTTCCTCCAGATAAATTTCGAGGATGAAATTTCTTAAGGGGGAGAGTTGTAACACCCCAATTTTGGGTTTGGAAGTTTAGGGTCTGAATCAGACCGGTCTGATTTTCGGTTCGAATATAAAAGGAGGTTTTAGGGAAAGCCTAGTTCGGAATGTTTTAAAAATATGGAAAAATATCTAAAAATCCTCTTTTAATATATATAAGAGAGTGGTGAAATCAATTTTACAAAATAAGGTTTGGAAATACTACATTTCGGTGTAGTGACTAAAATCCAATTTTTGAAAAGTTTAGTGGTGACTGTTTTGTAACGATTGAAACTTTGAATCTTTAAGGAGCTAATATACCCAAAAATGATTTCTCCAGTTTTTTCCTTAATTTGAGTGAATTAATTAATGTTTTAATTAATTAAATGAAAAGGGAAACTACTTTTTGGAATTTCATAACTACCTTTTCCTAAATTTTTCTCATTCCTTTTTCTCTCAAAATTTCATCATCCAAACACTATTTCTCCAGAAACTTTTGCATTGATCTTCACTTCAATTGATGAGATTTCTATCATCAATTAATTCCTAATCAATCTTGTACCATATCCTTTTGTTTTCCTCATTGAATTTTCAAGGAAATTGGCTCAAATCAAGGAGAAATCACCATTTAGAGGTAAGATTGTTCTTCTACTCTAAATACTCAGTTCTTCACTGAAATTCCCAAGTTGTCAATCCTTAATTTAAGTTTTATAAATGGTTTTAATGTTAGAAACTTGATTTTGGCTTAAAACTCAAGATTTGGAAGAAATCTTGAAGAATTTCGTTGAGATTGTTTGGGCTCTGTTTTGAGATGATTCTTTAATGTATTTTGGAAGTCTAATGATGTTGAAATGATGTTTTATCAATGCAATCCCGAATAGGTTGAATTTCCTAAGTTTTTGCTTATGAAAATCGTGGTTTTTGAGGTGATTTTGGTGTTCTGTTATAGCTAGAGGTATAAGGACGAGTTAAGGTGTATTTTGGATGTTGATTGATGTTTAGAAATGGTTAGAAGTGATGGATCTTGGCTGGGTTAAGTTGTGAAAGAGTTTGGAGGTGTTTTCGGTTGTGTTTGGTAGTCGAAATGTTGGTTTTGGGTAGATCAGCGAGTTTAGGTGTGTTGGCTGAAGATTTCAATGCATGATGATGCATTAATCCTCTGCTTTGATGTGTTTAAAACAGGGGAGGCATCTTCGGACACTATTGGAGTTGATCCGGAGGCTTGATTGGCGTTTCGGCAAGCGTGCAAAACGTAATCGGTGAGTGGAGTTGGGTTTTCAGCTTGGAAACGATTATTTGGAGGTTTTGGGAGCTTAGTTTAAGTCTAAACAACTTAGCTAAGCTCAAGAGTAAGTTTTCGGAGAAACTCCCTCGAATGTGCTATGAAGTAGCTTGATGCATTGGTTATAAATTGCATGTTTAAATTCTGTTTTGAAAGCAAGTTTTAGCATGGTTAATGCCGGTTTTGAAAGCCATGTGTTGAAGGATGCTCAAGGTAAGAGATCCTTGTTTTTGGCATGTTGTTAAATTGGTAATGATGCATGGTGATGCATGGTGTTTAATGACTTTGTTTAATGCTTTAAAACAATGAATTGATGATGGTATTTGATGTACATTGGCAAGTAATGAATTGGTTTTAAAGTACTTGAATCAGATATAGTTAGCCGGCTATAGGATTGGGTGCACCATGAATAAAGTCGCCTTGGATGTTGAGGGGTTGTGATTGTACCGTAAACTCCATCCAAGTACCCTAACGAGTGAGGTAAGATCACAACGGTGGTTAAAAGTCCGTGTGTGGATCTTGTGTTATGTGTCCCTTGCACTCGTTAGTGGAATTATACAACTACCGATGAGTGATGTGGAGGGGTTGTGATTGTATCATTAAACTCCATCACGGGTGTTGAGGGGTTGTGATTGTACCGATAAACTCCACCTTATGTTGTTCGGTAGTGTGTATGAAGCGTATGGGACAACGCCTGTAATCCGCGTATCCGATTGTGTTTTGTGTTGTAAATGGTTATGAATTATCACTTGAAAGCCAATATGATGAGTTGAATGTAATGAAGCATGAGATGCTTGTAAAGTATGCAAGGTTGCATGAAAAGAGTTGAGCATGTGTTTAAAAGCTTTGTTGAAAGTGTCTTCTAAAATGCATTATTGTGTTGCTTTCTTTAGAGCATGCCTCACTAAGCAATTGTGCTTACGCTCTCTCTCTTGTACCAATAATGCAGATAAGTGAAGTGTTTAAGGGCAACAAGGAGGCTAGAGTATCCAAGGGAAACCAAGCTCATGTATGGTGATGTTTTCATATACTATTAGTTTTGGTAATTTGGCAATGGGAACCTAAGTTTGTGTTTGGGAGATGTGTTGAACTCCCTAGGTTGTGGCATGTGGTTTTTGATGGTTTGAATTTGTAAATGGCCTTTTAATGCTTGTTTTGGAGTTTGGTTGATTGCTTGGTTTTGGAAACTAGGATGCATGCCTATAGACATGTGAAGTTTCATGTTTGATGCCATGAATGTGTTTAGGAGTTGCAAACCTGATCTATATATGTGTGATGATTTGTTGGCATGACTAGGAAGTCATTAGGATGTGTTTGAGTGGATTAATGTATGAAAAACCAGCAAAATCTGCAGCTTATGGGCACAGCGTATCGGAACAGGCACTGGCGTTTCGAAATGGGGGCCTGTAATGGCCTTCGTGTTTCGAAACGGCTGGAGGCTGTTCCGAAAGGATTTGGCCACTAGAAGGCCCTGTTTCGGAACCAGTCTCGGAACGAATCTGTGTTTCGGAACGGTCAACGCCGTTTCGAAACAGGTGACCGTTGGGCACTGATTTGAATGGTGTTTAAGTATGCAAGCTTTACATTTTAGTCCCGAAAGTTCTAATTGCAATTGTATGAGTTCGTGATGTCCAAATAAGGTGAAATTTGACAGGGAAGCATGAAATAAGACTAATTTAATAGTGGTAACTTTAAAATCAGTTATGACCTTTTAATTTTACAGAATTTGTAATTTGGTCCCTAAACTTGTGTTATGTGCAATTGAGTCCTTGTATGCTATCCAATCGCTGTGCCCATTTCAAATGTCTTATGGATCTCACTTAGGGTTAATGTGCATCTAGACAAGATAAAAAGAAAAAAAGGTCATTAATCAAGGTTGACTTTCGAGTTGACTTTGGTTTTCCCCGTGTAATCTTCGTAGTTCGGGTCAACCGTCTAGGCCGTGTAACGCCCCGGTTTTGGGCTCAGAAGTTTTGGGCGTTGACCGGTTCGGTCAAAGTGCTGATCGAATATATAAGAGTGAATTTAGGAAAGCCTAGTTCGGGTTGCATTAAAAATATGGAAAAATGTCCTAAAATCATCTTTTAATATAATTAAGTGAACTGTGAAATCAATTTTGGAAAATGAGGTTCGTAAGGTTGACATTTTGGCTAGTGACCAAAATGTAATTTTTGAAAGTTCGGTGACAGTTTTATAAAGGATTGAAACTTTGAATCTTTAAGGAGCTAATATTCCAAAAAGAGTTTCTCCAGATTTTTCTAAGATATTTTAAGGCTTTATTCTGATTTTAAAGTTTATGAAATGTGGAGGGAAATCATTTTATCATTTTATAACTAACTTTTCTATTTTCTCTCAATTTTCCTTTTCTCTCATTTTCTCTCAACCCAAACACATTCTCCAGATTTTCTTATTTGATTTTGTCAATCTAAATCACTCATTTCAACTCTCATTTGATTCCTAATCATCTCATCAACAAAACCTCTCAATTTGCAAGTTGTTTCATCAAGCTTTTTGGCTCTAAAAAGGAGAAACTCAAGTTTGGAGGTAAGAACGTCCTTCTCCTCTGAACTTCAAGTTCTTTATTGAAATTCCCAAGTTCTCAATCCTTGATTTATGATTTGTTAAAGGCTTTTCAATTGAAATCTTGATTTTGGCTAAAATGCAAGATTTGGTGATTTTGGTGGAATTTTCGTATGATCTGTTTAAGCAGGGTTTTGAAGTGTCAAAATGATGTTAAATGAATGTTAAATTGATTAGAAGTTGAGGTTTAATTAATGCAATCCCGGATAGGTTGAATTTCCTAAGTTTTGCTTGAGTTTTTGGTTGTTTTTGGAGTGTTTTGGTGATCTGTTATACCTGGAGGTATAAGGACGTGTTTGTGATTATTTTGGATGTTAATTGATGTTTAAAAGTGGTTAGAAGTGATGGATCTTGGCTGGGTTAAGTTTTGGAAGTGTTTGGAGGTGATTTCGGTTGTGTTTGGTAGCCGAATTGTTGGATTTGTGATGAGCAGCGAGTTGTGTTGTGTTGCTGGTGTTTTTAATGCATAATGATGCATTGATCTTCTGTTGTTGTGTGCTTGAAACAGGGGAGTTTGATCCGTGAGCTTTAGAGGTGTTGCGGAAGGTTTCGGATGCTTGGAAGGCTTGTTGGCTAGCCTTGTTTTGGTTATCGGTGAGTGAAGTTGGGTTTTCAGCTTTTAAACCAAGGTTTGAAGGTTTTTGGGAGCTTAGTGTAAGTCTAAACAACTTTGCTAAGCTCAAGAGTAAGTGAATGGATTTTCGCTCTTGAATTATGATTGTGAAATTGGCTTTTAAGCAATTGTGGTTGATGATTGAAATGCATGTGTTTTGCATGGTTTAAATCTGTTTTGAAAGCATATTTTAGCATGGTTTAATGCTGGTTTTGAAAGCCATATGTGAAGGATGCTCAAGGTAAGAGATCCTTGGTTTTATACATTGAAAATGTGGTTTTGATGCATGGTGTTGCATGTTGTTCAATGGCTTTGTTTAATGCTTTAAAACAGTGAATTAATGTTGGTAAATGATGGTTTTTGCATTATGGTTATGCATGTGAAACATTGGACTATTGTGGTAAGGTGGTTATATTGGCAAGTGATGTAAGTGGTTCTTGGTTCTTTGATCGGATATAGTTAGCCGGCTATAGGATTGGGTGCACCGTGAATTAAGTCGCCTTGGAGGTGGAGTGGTCAAGAGTGGACCGGTAAACTCCCTTCAAGTATCCTAACGAGATGGTTGAGGTCATAATGGAGGTGTTGCCCATTCGAGGACCTTGGTTGAGCAAAGGTTATATGGTGTTTAAAAGTCCATATGTGGGAACCTTGTGCTTGTTGAGATCACAATGGCGGTGTTAAGTCCATGTGTGGATCTTGTGTAGGGTGTCCCGGATCTCGTTAGTGATGTTATACAACTACCAATCGGTGAATGCAAAGGTTGTATGGTGTTTGAAAGTCCATACATGGGAACCTTGTGCATGTCAAGGTTGTATGGTGTTTGAAAGTCCATACATGGGAACCTTGGGGAAAAGTTGAGGTTGTATGGTGTTTAAAAGTCCATATATGGGAACCTTAGGATGTTGAGGTCAAATGGTGTTTAAAAGTCCATTTGGGATACCTTGGATTGGTAGGGTGTATGGAGCGTAGGGACAACGCTCGGAATCCGCGTATCCGATTGGGTGTTGAGTTGAAAAGTGAATGTGGTTGATCACTTGAAGGCCAATATGATGTTCTTGATTGTGATGAAGCATGGGATGCTTGAAATGATGCATAATTGCATGTGAAGCATGAGATGCTTGAAAAGATGCATGGTTGCATGGAAAGTGTATAATGCTTGTGAATGCATGTTTACTTGTTAAGTTGAACAAGTGTTGATTATCATTTGGAAAATGATGCATGTGAGCATGAAATATCTTTAGTGCATTGGAGTCTTGTTAAGACTTGTTTTTAAAGGCATGTGATGATGATGTTGTGGTTCATATATGTTGCCTTTGGTTTAATGCATGTGTTGGTTGGTTTGTGAAATGGTTTTAAAAGATTCTTGCTTGAATTGGCTTTCAAGTTTAAGAAAGGTATGTTGTGAAATGGGAGTGTTTTCCAAGGTTTTGTTTTAGCTTGCATATGGTGTTTATGCATGGTTCGGCTAAATGGATGATTTTGTAAGTTGTGCTTTGAAAAGGTTTTCTTAGCATGCTAAGCTAAGGGTTGGTTTTCATGTATGTGCAATGCATGGTTTTGAGCTTGTTGTTGAAAAGGGGTTTTCAAACATGGCTTTGGTAAACAAATCGAGTTTGTTTTAAAAGTGATTTATGAACCACTGCATTGATGGTGTTTTGGTTTTGAGCATACCTCACTAAGCATTATGTGCTTACGCTCCTTTTTTTCCGTCAATGCAGATTCTTGAAGTTTGGACAGCAAGGAGCAAGGGATTCAAGGTGGACTCCAGTTGAGATGTATGTCTCGGTGAATAGTTATAGTTAATAAAGGCAATGGGGTAGAATCTCTCGGGTTTTTGTGTATGTGTTCGTTTATGTTTGGACAAGGATGTTTTTATGTTGATGATGTTGTTGGATCATGTTTCGGTTTTAATGAGATTGATTTGGAAGGTTTGTGCCTAAATGGTTGCTTGTGTAGGAAGTATGCCTTTAGAATTGGGGCTTTTCATGTATGGTGTTATATTGATGAATTGTTGATGCAAGTATGTCCCATTTATGTTGAGTTGCATGTTGGTAAAGTTTGGAGGCTTTAGGAGTATGATTGGATGGCCAATTATGTGTTTAGGTGAGCAAAATGCAGCAATCTGGGCAAGGCGTTTCGGAACAGTTGACACCGTTTCGGAACGGGTGCCCTGCATAAACCCAGGCGTCCGAAACGGGTGCCACCGTTCCGAAACGGGTTGGCTACTGCCAGTCCCCCGTTGCGGTACGCGTTGCGGAACGGCCCCGTGTTTCGAAACGGGATCTGCCTGTTTCGGAACGGGTGACCGTTGGGGACTGACATGGGCGGTTAAATGTTTCAGAATGTTTGCATTTTGGTCCTGAAACTTGTTTGTGCAATTGTATGAGTTTGGGTTGTCCGTTTGAGCTGAAATTTGGCAGAGAAGCATGAAACATGATTAATTTTAAGTTGGTAACTTAAAATCTGGTTAAGTCTTTAAGGTTTTCAGAATTTACAATTTGGTCCCTAAAGTTGTAAATTGTTCAATTGGGTCCCTGTTTGATCTCTGATGTTTGTGGTCTTTGAGTATGATGTTTGTGGTCTTTGAGTATGATGTTTGTGTGATCACATCTAGGGTTAATGAGCATCTAGACAAGATTAAAAAGAAAAAAAAAGGTCGTTAATCAAGGTTGACTTTCGGGTTGACTTTGGTTTTCCCCGTGTAATCTTCTTAATTCGGGTCAACCGTCTAGGCCGGGTTAAGGGGGTTACAGGCCGGGCTAAGGGGGTTACAGAATTGACTTCTAATATGTTTCATATATGTTTGTATGTGAATAACAAGATCAAGAACTTGAAGAGATTTTAGAGGAATCAATGGCTGAGCAACAAAATAGGAAGAACAAGAGCATTGCTATCAAAGAACAAGATTAGCTTGGAGTTGTGAGTGTAGCTATCATTACGGTTAGGACTTAGGTCCTAAACAAATTATTTATGTTTATAATGTTCTTGAATGATGCTATGAAATTGATTTTAAAGTATACTTGCTAAACATATAAGGGAAGGATGATATTGATTACACATGGTGACATGTGATAAAATAAGTGAATTGGTATGTTACTTGTGCTATAAAGAGTTGAACATGAACATGCTTGCTGCCTTGAATGTCTTGATTAGTTCAATGATGAAACATGACACGAAATGATCCTTCTTGAAGTTGAACTATGGTTCACTAGCCTAAGGATTGTTGATCTTGATACATGATTATTGATTACTTGAATATGCCATGATTCTTGTCTAGCTTGTTACATGATCCTTGATTCTTGATCACATGATTAAATAGTGCCTTGGTAACTAGTGAGTCATAGGTAGGATGGCATGCTATAGAGTCTTGAGCTCATTTGTGTTGGGTGGTCTACGGACCAGGCTAAGACCCTTTGTTTTAGCAACAGTAGGAGGGATATGACTAGATATTTGTTATGGCGACAGTTGGTTGGCGACTCGATTACCTAGATTCGACTATAAACAAAGCCTTAAACTTGAAATTTAATAAGAAAGCTTGCTGATATGAATTTGTGTTTACATGAAATGGAAATGATCTTGTTATGCTTGCTTACATGATATCATGTTACATGAAATTTGATTGAGTGCTATTCATTTGACTTATTGATGATAATATGTAGTTGATTGGTTGAAAAATCAGATTGATATATGTACTCTTGAAACCTTGAATTGTCATGTTTAAAGGATAGAACAAATTGAATGAAATGATATGGAAATATGACAAAACATGATCATTCCAATACAAACTTTGAACAAGCTTGATTCTTGAACCTAGCTAGGCCTTCCTTGATCTAAAATACACTTGCTAAATGAACATAATAGCCTAGCTTAGGTTGCTACCTAACTAAGTACTTAACCATACTTATCACTCTCGTTACATTCTCCCCAAACTACATGTTCGTAGATTTCAAACTAGCTCGATTGGAGGCAAGACAAGACACGATAAAGCATCAAGTATGATAATGTTCTTTTGTAGACTCCTAGTTTGTGGCCATATTCTTGTATATAGATCACATGTTCATGCATTTTGAGCCTATAATTGGCTATGTATATATTGAGATGTTAAGGTTTGTATAACTTGATAACGTGACATGATTGGTAGCCTAGTTGATCTATGTATCTTTTGATGATATGAGATAATCATGGTTGGTTACTATGGTAATGTTTACATGTCTTAAAAGCTTAGAAAGAGTTGAATGATGGATACATGCCTTGGTTACTTGTCTAGGGTAACTACTAGCTGTTCATATGCTTGGAACATGTCTTAGAAAGTATTGATGTTTAATGTTTGGTTGCTGCCTTCAGAAGTGGATTGATATGTGCTAGTGAATCATGTTATAGGATAATGTTAGTGTGCTTGATTGCTTAATATGTGTAGTGTACTTATTGAACATGTATAGAATGTACGATTGAGCTTACGAACCCTTGATCTGTTCGAATGGAAGTGAATGATGGAGTTATGTCTTGATTCATGTGTTAGGTTCATGATAGTGAATTTTAATCCTTGTTGTTTATATGTATGCTTTTCGAATGGATATCGGAGGTTAGGCTAATCACATGTGTTGTTAATTTATTTGAATAGATCATGCTAACTTGTATAATTCTAATTGAACTTTATAAGCGTATTACATGTATAGAATATGAAGTAAAGTGTTTAAAAATCATGATTAGAAAATAGGTATGTTTTGAATTGTATATGAAATGATTATGATGTTTCTATGTTGATTCGAATGCTTACTGTTTAGGGAAAAAAAGAAGAAATTTGTGTACTCTTGATATATGGTTCATATGAATTAGATGTGTATGCCATGTTGATTAGGTTATCTTAATGATCTCATGTTCTAATTTAAATGTGACATGAACATTGTTAATGAAACTTGATTGATGTCTTAATTTGTTTAGTAGTCTAACTTATCAATTAGGGTAACTTAAGCAAAAGTTTTTTATTGTATGTGTTTTCATGGCTTGAGTAACATTCCTTAGCCGGTTTACGACTAAACTGGGAGAGGGGTGTTACAGCATCGACTATCAAATTAGCTTTCCCTAGATGATACTCAATCGTTAAACCGTAATCCTTAAGAAACTCCAACCATCTACGTTGTGAAAGATTCAAATCCTTTTGAGTCATCAAATATTTCAAACTCTTATGATTTGTGTACACAATACACTTCTCACCACAAAGATAATGCCTCTAAATTTTCAAAGCAAGCACAACTACGACAAGCTCAAGATCATGGGTAGGGTAACTGTAATGCCCTGGTTTTGGGCTTAGGAGTTCTGGTGATGGTTTTAGAGTTGGTTGAACCTGTTTTTGAAGTTTGAGTAAGTTTGGGGTGAGTTTAGGGAAAACTGCCCTCGAGTGTTCTTAAAAATGTGGAAATAATTTCTAAAATCCTTATTATATATATATATATATATATATATATATGTCGTGTGTGAAATCAATTTTGGGAAAATGAGTTTCGGAATTATGACATTTTGGTCTAGTTATTAAAATACGAACTTTCAAAACTGTTTTAGTGACTGTTTTGTAGAAGAATCAAAACATTGAATCTTTAAGGAGCTAATTAGCCAAGTCTAATTACAGACTTTTCCCCTATTTATTTTATTCCTAAAATGATTTTATAAAGGTTTGAATTTATATTTTAAAAGGGTTTCATATCATTTCAAGATTTGACGTTAAAACTTCCAAAAAGCTTTTCTTCATTCTCTTTTCAACCAAACAACAACTTAGCAGCATGTTTTCAAAGGTAAACTTATTTTTAAGGTGATTTTTAATCATCAAAGTATTTTCCTTATGATTTTCTTCTAAAGTCGAATTGTTTTTCTTTAGATTTCTTAAGTTTTTTTCTTGAAAAATAAGGGGAAATTCTACCATTAGAGGTGAGCTACGTTTTCTCCTCTAATGTAGGGTTCTTTATTGATAGTCACATGTTATTGATTCTTTTATTATTTTAGATTAAAAGTTTTACAAAGATATTTATGAAAAGTGTGAAATCAAGTTAAAAATGTTTGTTTAGTGAGTTTCACTGTTAGATCAGGTTTTGCTTGGTTTTAGATTGTTGTGGGCAATGTTTTTGATGTTGAAATATGTTGAGATAATGGGTTGATCAAAAGAATTCCGGATTTGGTTGAGTTGAAGAAGTCTCGGATTGATATTTTTGGGTATTTGGCTTGGATTTGTGAGAAATCGGTAGCTGGTGGTTATATGATGATGGGTTAATGTTTTTGGATGCTATTAGATGTATTTATGATGATAATCCTGCTGGGTTTTGGCTGGAGATTGTTTGGGTTGATTTATTCTATATTTTCGGTTTATTTCGGATATGTTTTGATGGCCGATTGTTGTTAGATGATGAGTCTTTGTTTTGCAGTAAGTTTGTGAGTTGAAATAAAGTCTAATGCTCTGTTTTGAAATGGTTAGAAGCCAGGGATTTGGATTCGGGATCATCAGACGCGTTTTTGGGTGATCTTGAGGCTTGAATCGACGTTTCAATTTGTGTTTGTGGTTTGCTGGTGAGTGGAAATGTTTTTAAAGCCTTAACATGGTTAATGGCATGTTTTAAGGGTTTGGATTGTGTCCGAAAGACCAATCTAAGCTCAAGCGTAAGTTTGGGTATTTTCACCCTTGTTTTCACCTTGTTTCTGATTGTTTTGGTTTAATGTGATGATGATGCGATTGCATAGATGGTTATGATAATGAGTTGTTTTAAATGTTGTTATATGAAATCCCATGAGTTGATGTTATGATTTCTATGTTTTGTAATTATGTTGAGAAATACCATGCATTGTATATGTTTTAAAATGGGATGTTGTGATCAGGATTATGCATTGAAAACAATGTGTAAACTTGGTGATAAATTGTATATTGGCAAGAGATGAGATTATATATATCGGATATGTTGATCGATCAATAGGATGTTGAGAGCTCTATAGTAAAAAAAATTGCGCGTGCTGTATCCTTCAATTTCACAATAGGGGTAGTGCTATTGTGATGCGAGTGGTAGGGGTAGTGCTATCACCAACGGGCTCTGCGGGTAGTGGCATCCCGGCCGAAGTGAATTTTATGCATCGATAATACATGTGACTTGATGGGGGTAGTGCCATAAAGGTGTCCATATATCTGATTAGAGAGTGATTGGGGTAGTGTTATCACCTTGGGCTCTACGGGTAGTGGCATCCCAAATAAAAAATGGGCTCTGCAGGTAGTGGCATCCCGGATCACTTGTGGCCAATATACATGTGTTGTTTCACATTATGTTTATATTATGTTTTGGTATGGTGTTTAAACATGTGTTGGTAAGTTGAGATTTGACATGCATCGGTAATGCATGGTTTGAACGAGTTTGGTAAGTTATGGTTGATATGCATCGGTAATGCATGAATTGCGGTATTGTGGTTTTGACTATTGAGGCTATGCCTTGTGTTGTATTTCTAGCTTGTTTTATCGGTTTTGTTGCAAGGAAATGATTTAAAGGAAGGTTTTGTTTTATGAACAAATTATATGGTTTTAAAATTGCATTGTTGTTGCTTTGGTTTTGAGCGCCACTCACTAAGCTCTCTAGCTGACGCTCTCTTTTCCAACAATGCAGATTGTTATACCTTTCGGGGCAGCAAGGGAGCAATGAAGGTGTCCAAGAGTCTCAATCATAGCTCAACTATGGTTTGTTCCTATAGTATTGTAGTAGCAATGGAGCAAGACCTTTATGGGTGTTGGGAGCGTGTGTTGGACTCCCTTTTTGTTGAGACATCTTTGTTATGATCTTTTGAAGTTGCATGAGGTTTGGTTTCACTGTTGTAAAGCTTGACTTGTGTTTTGACCTCTTATGCTAGTGTGGTTCTTTGTATGAATCGTTATTGTTTAATCGTTACGTTGAAATGCTCTTGTTTGATGTTGTTAAGTCTCTATATCTGAGAAATGCATGTTTTGTTGATCCTTTACTGATTGTATATCGTTTTGTTGGTTTCGGTAAGCTTCAGGAATGCGTAAAACTCGTTTTGGACTAATCAGGTCCCAAGGGTCTCGAAACGGGCCCGTTCGTATCGAAACATGCATGAATTATGCCTTGCTGTTTCGAAACGCCCCTTGATGTTTCAGAACGGTTTGCTTCTGGAAAATCTGTTTTTGAAACCATGTTTCCAAACGGGCAGTGGTGTTTCGAAACACCTGGCAGTTATGTTAGTTAAGGGCATCTCCTAAATTTTGTTTTCTTGCGTTTTGGTCCCCGGTTAATGTGTTATTAATTGGGTGAGTTTCGATGGTTGTTTTGAGCTGCATTTTGGCATGCAAGTATGAAAACTGACTAATTGCAAATGTGTCACCGTAATTTCATGTTAGGTCCCTGTTTTATGCAAGAATTGCATTTTGGTCCCTATATGCTTTTTGTAGGTTTGAAGTTCGTTTCGTCGTGTTTTCTTCCGATGCGAGTGTTTCTCACCTAGTTTTATTTTTTAAATGAGCATCTAGAAAAGATAAGTATAAAAGCTTGTTCCTCTACAAGGGTTACTAATCATAGAGAGATCTTCGGGTTTTTCTTCGGTTAGTCCCGTGTGACCACCTCGGTCCGGTCTGGTGGCTAGGTCAGGCCGAGAAGGTTACAGTAATTGCGCTCGTGCTCCCATGTGCGAACCTTGTAACGTGTACCGTCTCTCGTTAGTGGGTTATGCATCTACCGATCAGTGGTGTTGAGGGGTTGTGATTGTACCGAATACTCGACCACGGGTGTCACAACAGTGGAGGGTAGCTCATGTGTGTGAGCCTTGAGGTGCCGGTAGAGTGTATGAAGTGTTTGAGAAAACACTTGGTAATCTGTGTATCTGATACGCCTTTTCAGAAATGAGAATGTTGTTGATCACTTGCAAGCCAATATAATTGATTAAATTGTTATGGAAATGTTTATGATGCATATAATGGAAAATGCATGTTTTATCTTAAAGCTTTACATAATGGTGGATATGCATGGAAGGCTTGATTTAAATGTAGCAATGGCTATGTTGTTGGGAAGTATTTGATACTTGTTCCATGGTATTTAACATGCTGATTATAGTGATGAAGTGCATGGTTTTCAAAAATGTGAAAATGGTTTTAAGCATTGATGGTTGTTTTTTATTTTTGAGGATTCCTCACTAAGCTTGTAAGCTTACTCTCTCTTTTGTCCATCAATGCAGATAACTAAGTGTTTTGAGGCAACAACTCACAAAGGAATTCCAAGATACTTCACTTGAATGTATGTTTGGTTAAGGACTAGAGTAATAAAGGCAATAGGGTGTCCAATGTCTTGGAGTTGGTTATTTGGTATTTTTTGTTTTGCTATAAGTTTGGTATGCCTATATTGGTTTGTAAATGGCCTCTAATTGTTGGATTAAGCTTTGTTTTGAGATTTGACTTTTGGATGCTTGATTCTCATATGAAGCATGCCTATAGAATACCTTGTCGGTGATTGCCATGTTATGATGTTGTTGTTACCTTGCAAATTTGATGGTTGAAGTGTATTTGAGTTGTATGTATGTTTAAATGCATGTTAGACTACTTTAGGATGGTTTAAAATGTGTAAAACCAGCATTTTAGGTAAGAGCAGACTGTAGAGTATTGATACACTTGGTAGTGTATCAATACGGCCTTCATAAATTGGAAGGGTGTACCGATACACGAGGGTGTATCAATACACATTTTGGCTACATGTTTGTTGTTTATCAATATGGGCCTTGATTGTATCAATACAAGCCTTGTATTGCTGAGTCTGGGAGTCTTTTTGTTGAGGTCGTATCGATACCCACTCGAAGGGTATCAATACGGTGGTAGTTAATATGGTTAAATGGCATCTTTGAATGTTCTGAATCCTTACATTTTAGTCCCTAAATGTTGAGGATGCAATTAAATGTGTTCGAATGATAATTTTGAGCTGAGATTTGATAGTTATGCATGCAATGAAACTAATTAAAGGTTGGTAACACGAATTTGACTTAATCTTCTATGAAACAGGAAAATTACAAATTGGTCCCCAAAAACCAAAATTGGATAAAATAGAGGAGCGGTTGAGTTGTGTTTGATCTGCTGCTTTGTAAAACACATAGAAACCTAACTTGTATCTAGACAAGATAAAAAGAAAAAATAGGGTCGTTTATTGAGGTAAACCTTTCCGATTTACTTCAATATTCCCCGTGTGACCCGTTCGGTTCGGTCTACTATCTAGGTCGGGTCGAGGGGGTTACAGTTGGTGGTATCATAGCCAGGTTACGAAAGAATGTGATAATGGTATGTTAATGGTAAGTGAATGTGATGTACTTGTATGTATTTGGTGATGTTTGTTTTGCACTATGAATGTCGTGAGCATGTTAATGTTGATCAAATGATGGTGATGCTATGCATGATGATTGTGATATGAGTATGAGCTATTATATACGATGATGTTGTGGGCTGAAATTTATTGGTTGTAATGCATTATGATTCTGAGATATGTTTGTTGTATGCTTTATGCTATGTTTGGGGGAAATTGGGATGCCCATTGCCTTCTTACTATAGTGAAATGTTTTAAATTGAATTTGAAATCTTGGATCTTGCTAGAAGCTGGTCTGGTTTCTTGTTTTGTTTTATATACATGCCTTAATGATAATAGCACAATGAGACCCAGGACAGAGCTACGTTTAGGACCAGTTGCTCCGGCTGTTGAGCAAATGAATCAGGATAACGAGGTTCTGCCTGGTGCGAATTTACCTCATCCTCCACCACCACCTGGGGTGAGGAACAAGTGCAACACGGACAGGCTGGTCCGGTGTTAGGTGATTTGACGCCTTTGGTACAGGCGATGATTGGAGCATTCCAGGCTGTTGTTGCTGGAGTGCAAGCACAAGTACAAGCACCTGGGGGTGGGCAATTGGGTTTGCCGTTGGAACGCTTACGAAGTCTAGGAGGCATTCAGTATCGTGGATTGTCTCTTGAAGCATCTGAGGCTTGGATGGCTAGTACGATCCGGATTTTGGATCAGATGGGATGTAATGATGCACACAAGTTAGAATGTGATGTATCGTTATTCAATGGTGATGCATACAGTTGGTGGACGATTGTTAACGCGGCCATGGAACCCAATGAGGTGGATTGGGAATTCTTTAAGGCTGCCTTTAAAATGAAGTATTTGGGAGTTAGATACTTGGATGATCAGAAGCGTGAGTTCTTGTCCTTGGTGCAAGAAAGCATGACAGTAGTTGGGTACGAGGTCTAGATTGTACATTTGAGTCAGTATGCTCGGGAATTGGTGCCGAGTGATAGACATCGATGTGATAGTTTCCGTTATGGCTTGGTACAGAAAGTGAAGACTTTTATGCTCACATCTGATTACACCGATTTTTATGTGCTGGTGACGCGAGCCAAGGATATCGAGCAGAGTTTGGGTTTGACCTCTCGCGTAGGTGGTTCTAGCTTGAGTAAGAGAGCTGGGGATTTTGGTCCTAGTGGTGGACAGAACAAGAGAAACCGTGATCGTCGATATCGGCTTGAGGTGAGCCGAGGTAATTTTGGGCGAGGTGCGCTAGCATAGGGTAATCGAGTGAGGTTTGAGTAGAATACTTGCTGGTCTTCTGGATCGCGAGAGCACTTGAGGCGAGATTGTTCTCGCATGGCTCGTGAGGCGCAGACTCCTGTGGCTGGGGCTAATTCTTGTTGGAACTGTGGATTCGCTGATCATTTGAGATGTGAGTGTCCTTTGCTAGATGGGGGTGGTCAAGGGCGAGCACCTGTTTTTGCACCACAGAGAGGCCATGGTAATTTCCAACGGAGGGAGTATGGGCAGAGAGCTATAGCTCATGTTGGTGTTGTTCAACCTGAGGGTGGTGGTCTTGCGAGGGTGTATGCACATTGCAAGGGACGTAATGACTCCGACGTGATTACAGGTACCTTCGCTTTGACATCCTTGTCTTTGTTAGCTTTGATTGATTATGGATCTACATTTTCATACATCTTGAGTGAGCCTGCACATTTTCTTGATATCCCTGTTGAGATGCTAGATGTAGGAATGCAAGTAACAAGCGCTTTTGGTGAAACTGTTGTTACAAGAAATTTGTATAGGAGATGTCCTTTATATGTTCTAGGCCATGTGTTCTCAGTTGATTTGATGGAGTTGCCTTTCTATGGTTTTGATGTGATTCTTGGGATGGATTGGTTGTCTGAGCATAGAGCTATAGTTGATTTTGATGTAAAGCGAGTTACCTTGAAACTTGCTGATGACTACAAAGTAGTAATCGTAGGCGAGAATGTGATATTCTTGTCCATTACAATTTCGACTCGTGAAGCGAGTCAGATGATGAAGTTGGGTTGCGAAGCTTTCCTAGATTATGTGACGAACCCTGGTACAAAGGAAGTGCGAGTACAAGACTTACTAACAATATGTGAGTTTCCAGGTGTTTTTTCGGAAGAGTTGCCTGGTTTGCCACCAAACAGAGAAGTTGAGTTTGGCATTGAGTTGTATGAAAATACGACTCCAGTGTCAGTTGCTCCTTATCAGATGGCACCTAAGGAGTTGAAGGAGTTGAAAACGCAACTTCAAGAGTTGCTTGATCGAGGGTTCATAAGGCCAAGTGTTTCACCTTGGGGTGCACCAGTCTTGATTGTAATGAAGAAGGACGATACAATGCGTATGTGTATAGATTATCGGCAACTTAACAAGTTGACGATTGGGAATAAGTACCCTTTGCCAAGGATTGATGATTTGTTGATGAGTTTCGAGGTGCTTCAGTGTTTTCAAAGATTGATTTTAGATCTGGGTATTATCTAATGAAGGTTAAGGATGTGGATGTACCCAAGACAGCTTTTTAGACAAGGTATGGCAATTATGAGTTTTTAATGATGCTGTGTGGGTTGACAAATGCACCGGCTACATTCATGGATATGATTAATCATGTTTTCTATGAGTTCTTAGATCAGTTTGTGGTAGTGTTTATCGATGATATTCTTATGTACTCGCGTACCGAGGAGGGTCATGATAAGCATTTGAGGGTTATATTGTAGATGTTGTTGGAAAATTAGCTTTATGCTAAGTTGAGCAAGTGTGAGTTTTGGCTCAGGGAAGTGGTCTTTCTCGGACATGTAGTGTCGGCCGAGGGTATTCGGGTTGACCCACACAAGATTGAGGCAATGATGAATTGGAAAACGCCTAAGCCGGTGACAGAAGTGCGTAGTGTCCTTGGTTTGGCTGGATCTTATCGAAGGTTTGTTGAAGGTTTTTCTAATATTGATGCTCATTTGAGTAAGTTTTTGCAAAAGAATGTTCGCTTTGATTGGATGGATGTTAGGTAACAAGCTTTCGAGAAGTTGAAGGAAGCTTTGACGCAAGCTCATGTCTTAATTCAACCAGAATCGGGTAAGGAGTTTGTGGTTTATTGTGATGCGTCATATGTTGGTCTAGGTTGTGTGTTGATGCAATGTAGAAAGGTTGTGGCATATGCATCTAGACAGTTGAAGATGCATGAGCGCAACTATCCTACTCACGATATACAGCTTGTTGTGGTTGTTTTTGCTTTGAAGATTTGGAGACATTACCTTTAGGGTGAAAAGTGTGTGGTTTACACCGATCAAAGAAGTTTGAAGTATCTTATGTCTCAAAGGGAGTTGAATCTTAGGCAATGAAGATGGTTGGAGTTTCTTAAGGATTATGGTCTGACGATAGAGTATCATCTTGGAAAGGCCAATGTTGTGGTCGATACTTTGACTAGGAAGGTAGCTATTGAGTTGAGAGTGATGTTTGCTCGGTTGAGTATATCGCGTGATGGTGGGTTGATAGCCAAGTTGCAGGTGAAACCTTCCTTGATTCAGTTAATTAAGGATAAGCAGTTGCTTGATGATTCGTTGGTGCCTCATGTTCAGGATATAGCTGATGGTAAGGCGACATATTTTTGTTTCAATGATGATGGTGTTTTATGCTTTAGAAGTCGGATAGTTGTGCTGGAGGATGTTGAGTTGAGGCGCACTATTTTGACTGAGGCCCATAGCAGTCCTTTTGCTATGCACCCATGTAATACCAAAATGTATCGTGGTTTGAAAGATGAGTACTATTGGGTGGGGTTGAAAAAGGATGTTGCTGATTTCGTAAGCAAGTGTATGATTTGTCGGCGTGTGAAAGCTGAGCTTCAGTTTCCTTCTGGTTTGTTACAACCTTTAAGGATACCAAAATGGAAGTGGGAAAGGGTTACGATGGATTTTTTGTCCGGTTTGCCATTGACACCATCAAAGAAGAACTCCATTTGGGTTATTGTAGATCGTCTTATAAAGTGTGCGCATTTCTTGGTTGTGCATACTATGTATACGTTAGATAAGTTAGCAGAGTTGTATATTGTTGAGATTCTGCGTTTGCATGGTGTGCCTAAATCAATATTGTCAAATAGAGATCCAAGGTTTACAGTGAGATTTTGGGAGTGTTTACACCAAGCGTTGGGCATGCGCCTGAATTTCAGCGCTTCATATCATCATCAGATGGATGGACAATCGGAGCGAGTTATCCAGGTGTTGGAGGATATGTTGAGATGTTGTGTGATAGATTACCAAGGTTCTTGAGAAAAGCAGTTGCCCTTGGTGGAATTTACATATAATAATAGCTTTCAGGCAAGTATACAAATGGCTTCGTATGAAGCTTTGTATGGAAGAAAGTGTAGAACGGCTCTTTGTTGGGCGGAGGCGGGTAAAAGTTGGTTTCCTTGCCGGATATGCTTAAGGGAACAACTGAGAATGTGAAATTCATATGTGAGCGGTTGAAGGCTGCTTCAGATCATCAAAAGTCTTACACGGATTTAAAGCATAAGGAGATTGAGTTTGCGGTTGGAGAGCGCGTATTCTTGAAAGTATTCCCTTGGAAGAAAGTGATGAGATTTGGACGTAAGGGTAAGCTTAGTCCGAGGTTTATTGAACCTTACGAAGTTGTGGAACGAGTTGGTCTTGTTGCATATCGGTTGAGGTTTCCTCCCGAGTTGGAGAAGATCCAAGATGTGTTTCATGTTTCGATGTTGTGAAACTACAAATCGGATCCATCTCATGTGATGCTGCTTGAGGAGATTGAGTTGAATCCGAATTTATCCTATGATGAGGAACCAGTGGGGATCCTTGATTCTAGTAGCAAAGTTTTTCGTGGTAAGACGATTGAACTTGTGAAGGTGTTGTGGCGACATCGAGGAGTTGAGGATGCAACGTGGGGGAGCAAGGCAGACATGTTGAAGCAGATTCAGCAACTTTTTCCTTCAGGTAAAATTTTAAGGATGAAATTTCCTAAGTGGGGGAGAGTTGTAACGCCCCGGTTTTGGGCCTAGGTGTTTTAGGCATCAGGTTGGGTTAGTTGAACCTAGAGATGGAGATTCGAGTCTTTATCGACGGTTCAGGGAAATCGTGGTTCGAGATAAGGTAAAAATATGGGTAAAATTTCTAAAATCATCTAAAATCATATAGATGAGAATGTTTAAATCAATTTTGCAAAATGGGTTTCGTAAAGTGTACATTTTGGGCAGTGACCAAAATGTAAAGTTTTAAAACTGTTGAAAAATGTGATCTTTAAGGAAGAGTCAAATTCTTAGAATATTTAAGGAGCTTTATGGAAATTAAGCCTTTTCTCTAATTTTATATGTTTTTTAAATGTTTAATTAAAGATTAAATAGAATGGATTTATTAATTAAAAGAGAGGTGGTTAATTTGTTAAACAAAAATTTGACGTAACTCTTTCATTTCTCATTATCTATTTAGCCAATCACTCTCTCTTTTCTCTCAATTTCCAAATTTCTTCCTCTTTCTTTATCTCACTTGATTTCCAACTCTTTCCTTAAGATTTTCCTTAAGTTTCATGAAGTGGAAACTTGCCAAATTAGAAGAAAAGCAATGATTGGAGGTAATTTCATGCTACTCCACTAATCAAGGTTTTTTCAATGATATTCCAAAATATTTGACTCTTGATTTATGTTTTTAATTAAGGTTTTAACGATTGATTTGGTAAAATGCTTAAATCTTGCTAAAAGATGAGATTAAATGTGATTTTCGTTTGGGCACTATTTTGATTGATTAAAGAATGATTTTAAGGTTGATTTGGATGTTAAATGATGTCAATAATGAGCTTTGATCATAAGAATCCCAAAATCAATGAGATCTCTAATTGTCTAAGTTGTTAGTTTTGGGTTTTTGGCTTTGAAATGTGAAATCTGAGTTGTTGGAGGTATAAGGATGATATTAGGATGTTTTTGGATGTTGATTTATGGTTAATATGGGTTGGAAGTGTTTGTTGATGGCTGGGTTAAGTTTGGTGATCAATCAAATGTGATTTCGGTTGTGTAGGATGGGTATTTTGGTGCCTTTAGGCAGACCTGCGGGATTTTAGTGTTTTCTAGTGGTTTTAATAAATAGAGATGCATTGATCCTTTGTTCTTATGTTGTATAAACAATGGGGGATTCATCAGATGCTTTTGGTGAAGTTCCAGGGACATCGGACGCTTGAATTTCGCGTCGGCAATTGAGGTTTTTCATGTCGGTGAGTGGAAATGGGATTTCCGGCTTTGAAACGTCTTAAAAGAGGTTTTGGGAACTTAGTGTAAGCTTGAAATGCTTTACTAAGTTCGAAAGTAAGTAAAGTGATTTTTTCTCTCGAATTGTGCTATTATGAGCTTATGGGTGCACTTGTTTTTAAATGTGTTTACCTACTATTTTAAAGCATGATTTGAGTATATGATATGTTGTTGATGATGTCATATGGTTCAAGGATGCACTAGGTAAGTGATCCTTGTATGCATGTGTTTATACATGGTTTTTGAAGCATGGTTTAATGCTTGGAATATGGCTTATTGTGAGTGCTTTGGGAAACAATGAGGTTTGCACTAAAAGTGAATTATATTGGCAAGTGATGTTGTGTAAAGTGTTTTGCAAATGAAATCAGATATAGTTAGTCGGCTATAGGATTTAGTGCACTATAAACAAGTCGCCTTGGATGTTAAGGGGTTATGATCGTACCGAAAACTCTATCCGAGTACCCTAACGATCGAGGAATGTTTAAGGTGTTGCAACGGTGGAGGGTAGCTCCCACGTGCGAACCTTGTAAGGTGTCTCGTCTCTCATTAGTGGGTTATACATCTACCGATGAGTGGTGTTGAGGGGTTGTGATTGTACCGAATATTCCACCAAGGGTGTCACAACGGTGGATGGTAGCTCCCGTGTGTGAGCCTTGAGGTGCCGATAGAGTGTATGATGTGTTTTAGACAACACATGGTAATCCGTGTATCTGAATCTGTTAGGCTTGATAGGCTCAATTTCCTTCAATCGATTTAGTTAGCCAAGTGGTGGATGTAACCCCCTTAACCCGGCCTAGACGGTTGACCCGAATTAAGAAAGTCACACGGGGAAAACCAAAGTCAACCCGAAAGTCAACCTTGATTAACAACCCTTTTTTTTCTTTTTAAAACTTGTCTAGATGCATATTAAGCCTAATTGTGATCACACAAACATCATACCAAAAGATCACAAACATCAGAGATCGAACAGGGACTCAATTGAACAATTTACAACTTTAGGGACCAAATTGTAAATTCTGATAATTATAAGGACTTAATCCAAATTGAAGTTACCAACTTGAAATTAATCATGTTTCATGCTTCACTGCAAAATTTCAGCTCAAAAGGACTTCCCAAACTCATACAATTGAACAAACAAGTTTCAGGACCAAAACGCAAACAATTCAAAACACATAACTGCCACTGTCAGCCCCCAACGGTCGACCGTTCCGAAACGGGAGACAGCCCGTTCCGAAACGCGGGGCCGTTCCGAAACAGGCATAGCCCGTTTCGAAACGGGGGTCTGGCAGTGACCTTTCCGTTTCGGAACGGCCCCTCCCGTTTCGGACGCCTGGGCACGATTAAGGCACCCGTTCCGAAACGGTAGGTGCTGTTCCGAAACACCCTGCCCAGATTGCTCCAAAACTCCACTTTAAACATGCAATTACACAACCAATCATGCTCCGAATGTCACCAAACTTTACCAGCATGCAATTCAACATATATATAACATATTAGCATCATCAATTCAACCAAACATCATCATATGCAAAAAGCCCCAATTCTATAGGCATGCTTCCTACACAAGCTAGATATTCAAGCACCAAACTTACAAAACAAGCATATAAAGATCCAATCCAAAGACCAACAATCTTAACATCAAGAAACATACTTAGGGAGTACAAAACACCTCCCAAAACATACACATGGTTTCCCCTTTGCCAAATCACCCAAAAGCTAAAATGTTTAACAAAAACCTTCCATACATTGAGCTTTACTTGCACTTGAATTCTTGCCCTTCTTGCTGCCCTCAAAAGGTCTCTAATGCTCTGCATTATTGAATTAAGGAAAACGAAGAGAGCGTAAGCAAAAGCTTAGTGAGGAATGCTCATTTAAACCATTCAATAATGCATTTATAAAACACTTTATAAATCATGCTTCAAACCATCATTTACACATGCTCAAAAGCATACTTAAACATGCATCTCATGCATCAAATCATAACATGTCATATTGGCCACAAGTGATAAATTCCATTTCTTTAAAAACAAGTTCATCAACTTTCACCCCAAGGACTTTTAAACACCTTGGCCCCAAGGACTTTTAAACACCTTGGCCCCAAGGACTTTTAAACACCATGGCCTATGGACTTTTAAACACCATAGAATGCATCACATCAAGGACTTTTAAACACCTTGATCCCAAGGACTTTTAAACACCTTGGCCATGGACTTTTAAACACCATGAAATGTATCACATCAAGGACTTTTAAACACCTTGATCCCAAGGACTTTTAAACACCTTGGCCATGGGCTTTTAAACACCATGAAATGTAACTCATCAAGGACTTTTAAACACCTTAGAAAAGGATCACCTAAGGACTTTTAACCACCTTAGTGTCCACAACATGAACCATCCAAGGACTTTTAACCACCTTGATGTTCATAAGTAACAAGGCTCACTCAAGGACTTTTAACCACCTTAGTGACCTTAACATTTTAAAACCTCACTTGCCAATATACATAATTTTCATCACTTACATCACTGTTTTAAAGCATAAAACCAAGCCATATTCATCATGCATTTAAAAGCATTAAACCACATCATTTCAATGTACAAAAGCAAGGAACTCCTACCTAGAGTTACCTTCAACATATGGCTTACATCATCAGCAAAAACCATGCTAAAACATGCTTCCAAAACAGTATGTAAAACATGCAAATTATCATTTCGCATCACAACAAAATCATAGCCACCACTAGAGAGAAATTCCGAAAACTTACGCTCGAGCTTAGCAAAGTTGTTTAGACTTAAACTAAGCTCCCAAGACATTGGTTTCAAAGCTGAAAACCCAATTTCACTCACCGATTCCACTTCGCCTCTTGCCGAAGTACCAATTCAAGCCTCCGGATCAACAACTCTTGGATCCAAAGATGCCTCCCCTGATTAAACACATTAAAGCAGAGGTTTAATGCATCATCAAGCATCAAAAGCTTCAATGAAAGCACTCAAACTCGCTGCTCTCATTCCCACTCCAATTTCGGCCACCAAACACAACCGAAATTGCACCAAAACCACTCCTCAACAAAGCCCAGCCATAAACCAGCAAAACCTAACATCCATCAACACCATTTAACATCTAAAAACAACCTATAAACATCCTTATACCTCCAGCAACAACAGATCCACAAGATCACCACAAAAACATCCAAGAAACATAAGCTAAACTTAGGAAACTCAACCTATCCGGGATTGCATTAATCAAAAATCATTTCCTTATCAATTTAGAGTTCATTTAACATCAAAAACACATCTCAAATCACAGATTAATCAGATCTAACGAAAATCATGAAAAATCATCAAATCTTGCATTATAAGCCAAGATACAATTCCAAACTCAAAAGCCTTTAATTAAACATCAATTAAGAGTTGAGAACTTGGGAATTTCAGTAAAGAACTGATAGTTCAGAGGAGAAGGACGTTCTTACCTCCAAACTTGTGTTTCTCCACTTTTTGGAATGAAAATCCTTGTTGAAACACTTAGCAATTGAAGAGGTTTGAAGATACAATGATTTGGAATCAAATGAGAGTTGAATGGAGGGATTTAGGTGAAGAAATCAGATCCAATTCTCTGGAAAAGTAGTGTTTGGTTTGAGAGAAAATGAGAGAAAGAAAGTTTAGCAAAGTTGGTTACAAAATCCAAAAATAGCCAAAATGGCTTCCCTCCAATTTTAATAACCTTTAAAATCAGATTTTAGACTTAAAATATCTTAGAAAAATATGGAGAAATCATCTTTGGATTAATAGCTCCTAAAGGATTCAAAGTTTCAACTCTTTATAAAACAGTCACCAAACTTTCGAAATTTACATTTTGGTCACTAGCCAAAATGTCATACTTCCAAAACCCATTTTTCAAAATTGATTTCACAGTTCACTTAATTATATTAAAAGATGATTTTACAACATTTTTCCATATTTTTAATGCAACCCGAACTAGGCTTTCCTAATTTCACCTCTTTAGATTCGAACAGCACTTTGACCAAACCGGTCAACGCCCAGAACTTCTAAGCCCAAAACCGGGGCGTTACAACTCTCCCCCCCTTAAGAAATTTCGTCCTCGAAATTTACCTGAAGGAAAGAGATAAGGAAACTGCTTCAGCATGTCTTCTTTCCGCTCCCACGTGGCTTCCTCAACACCGCGATGCTTGCACAGCACCTTCACCAACTCAATGGTCTTGCCACGAAGAACCTTGCTATCCGAATCCAGAACCTTCACCGGTTCCTCATCATAGGTCAAATCCGGATTCAAAACCACTTCCTCCACAGGCATCACATGCGAAGGATCAGATCTATACTTCCGGAGCATAGAAACATGAAACACATCATGAATCTTCTCCAACTCCTGAGGTAACCTCAACCGATACGCAACAGGACCCACACGCTCAACCACCTCATATGGTCCAATGTATCTAGGGCTCAACTTGCCCTTCCGGCCAAACCGCATCACCTTCTTCCAAGGCGAAACCTTCAAGAACACACGGTCACCCACCGCATACTCTATCTCCTTACGCTTCAAATCCGCGTAAGACTTCTGCCGATCAGAAGCAGCCTCTAACCGTTCACAAATGAGCTTTACCTTCTCTGTGGTCCCTTTCAACAAAGCCGGCGTCGAAACCAACTTTTGACCAGTCTCAGCCCAACAAAGAGGAGTCCTACACTTCCTCCCGTACAAAGCCTCATAAGGTGCCATCTGTATGCTCGCCTGATAACTGTTGTTATAAGCAAACTCAACCAAAGTCAGATGCTTCTCCCAAGAACCTTGGAACTCAATCACGCAGCACCTCAACATATCCTCCAAAATCTGGATAACCCGCTCAGACTGACCATCCGACTGAGGATGATAGGATGTACTGAAATGCAACCTTGTACCCAGAGCTTGATGCAAACACTGCCAGAACCGCGATGTGAACCTCGGATCCCTATCCGACACAATCGACTTAGGCACACCATGCAGCCGCACAATCTCAGCAATGTACAGCTCTGCCAGCTTATCCAAAGAAAACGTAGTATGCACAGGCAAGAAATGCGCACACTTCGTCAGGCGATCCACAATCACCCAGACCGAATTCTTTTTCGATGGAGACAAAGGTAAACCAGATACAAAATCCATGGTAACCCTCTCCCACTTCCATTCAGGGATTTTCAACGGTTGCAACAACCCTGAAGGAAACTGATGCTCAGCCTTAACTCGCTGACACACCAAACACTTGCTCACGAACTCTGCAACATCCTTCTTCAAACCCACCCAATAGTACTCATCACGAAGATCATGATACATCTTAGTACTACCAGGGTGCATAGCAAAAGGACTACTATGACCTTCAGTCAGAATAGCACGCCTCAACTCAGCATCATTGGGCACTACTATCCGACTCCCAAAACACAGCACACCATCATCATTGAAACAGAAATCCGAAGGTCTACCCTCCGCGATATCCTGAACATGAGACACCAAGGAATCATCCAACAACTGCTTATCCTTGATCAACTGAACCATAGACGGCTTCACATGCAACTCAGCCACAGGACCACCATCACGCGATATGCTCAAGCTAGCAAACATGGCTCTCAACTCAACAGCTACCTTCCTACTCAAGGCATCATCAACAACATTAGCTTTTCCAGGATGATACTCAATCGTCAGATCATAATCCTTGAGCAACTCCAACCAACGCCGCTGCCTAAGATTCAACTCCTTCTGAGACATCAGATACCTCAAACTCTTGTGATCTGTGTACACAGTACACTTCTCACCATACAGATAATGCCTCCAGATCTTCAGAGCAAAAACCATTGCAGCCAGCTCAATATCGTGCGTAGGGTAATTGCACTCATGCACTTTCAACTGCCGCGATGCATAAGCCACCACCTTACCCTCCTGCATTAGCACACACCCCAAACCAACATAGGATGCATCACTGTAAACCACAAACTCTTTCCCTGATTCAGGCTGAATCAAGATAGGAGCTTGCGTCAAAGCCGCCTTCAGCTTCTCAAAAGCCTGCTGTCTCGCTTCTGTCCACTCATACTTAACATCCTTCTGCAACAGCTTTGTCAAAGGAGCAGCAATCTTGGAAAACCCATCCACAAACCTTCGGTAGTATCCCGCCAAACCAAGGAAACTACGGACCTCATGAACAGACTTAGGAACCTTCCAGCTCATCACCGCCTCAATCTTCTGAGGATCAACACGAATCCCCTCAGCTGAGACCACATGCCCAAGAAAACCACCTCTCTTAACCAGAACTCACACTTGCTCAGCTTAGCATAAAGCTGATTCTCCAACAAAGCTTGCAAAACAATCCTCAAATGCTCTTCATGCTCCTCCTTAGTACGCGAGTACACGAGGATATCATCAATGAACACCACAACAAACTTGTCCAGGTATTCATGAAACACACGATTCATCATGTCCATGAAAGCAGCAGGAGCATTTGTCAACCCAAACGGCATCACAAGGAACTCATAATGCCCATACCTTGTCCTGAAAGCTGTCTTAGGCACATCCACATCCTTCACCTTCAACTGATAATACCCTGACCTCAAGTCAATCTTAGAGAACACAGCAGCTCCCCGAAATTGATCAAAGAGATCATCAATCCTCGGTAAAGGATACCGATTCTTGATAGTCAACTTGTTCAGCTGACGGTAATCAATGCACATTCTCATAGTGCCATCCTTCTTCTTCACAAACAAGACCGGTGCTCCCCAAGGTGACACACTCGGCCGGATGAAACCACGATCAAGCAACTCTTGCAACTGCGTCTTCAGCTCCTTCAGCTCCTTAGGTGCCATTCTATAGGGAGTAATGGACACAGGAGTTGTATTCTCATACAGCTCAATTCCAAACTCCACCTCGCGGTTAGGAGGTAAACCAGGCAACTCCTCAGGAAAAACACCAGGAAACTCCTTTACAACCCTGATATCTTGCACCCTCAACTCCTTAGAGCTAGGATTCATCACAAAAGCTAGATAGGCTTCGCAACCTTACCTCAGCATCCTGCTCGCCTCCAAAGAAGATACCACATTGGCAAGAAACTTCACATTCTCACCAACCACCACAACTTCATAATCATCCGCAAGCTAAAGCGAAACACGCTTATTCTCACAATCCACAACAGCACGATGCTCAGCAAGCCAATCCATACCAAGGATCACATCAAAACCATAGAAGGGCAACTCCATAAGATCAACATGAAAGACATGCTCTTGAACAACCAAAGGGCACCTTCTATACAACTTTCGAGTCACAACAGTCTCACCAAAAGAACTAGTGACCCGAACACCAACATCCAAAGACTCAACAGGCAAACCAAGCAATTCAGCATGCTCACGAAGAATATATGAATGCGTAGATCCAGAATCAATCAAAGAAAGCAATGACAAGGACTGCAAAGTAAAGGTACCTGCAATCACATCTGCATCATTCCTGCCCTCTCTCTGAGCATACACCCTCGCTTGGCCTCCACCTTCAGGCTGAATAGCTACAACATGAGCTACCCCTCGGCCACCTTCCTCTCTCCTCTGGAAATTACCACGGCCGCGCCCACGACCTCTCTGTGGTGCAGCAACAACAGGAGCACGCAACTGCTCACCAGCCATCCTCGAACAATATCGCCTTATGTGGTCTGCAGAACCACAATTCCAGCACCCGTTACCAGCAGCCGCAACAGGAGCTTGTGCCACTCTCTCAGCACGAGGACAGTCACGCTTCAAGTGACCACGGGAACCACAGATCCAACAAGCACTAGGATCAGCTCTAGCATTGCCTCCTCTAGCAGGTGCACCACCACCTCTCCTGGCTGACGACTGATACTTCTGATCTCGTCCCCTCTTGTTCCGTCCACCACCGGAACTATACTCAGCAGCTCGCTTGCCAGCACCCTTAGCAGACAAACTCAGGTTCATCTCAACGTCCTTTGCTCGGCCCACCAACACATCAAAATCAACATACTCGGCGGCCAGCAAATACATCTTAACATCCGTCACAAGACCGTAACGAAACCTCTCGCACCTAGCCCTCTCATCAGGTATCAGCTCCGATGCATACTGACTGAGCCGTACAAACTGTACCTCGTACTCAGCTACACTCATGCTCCCTTGGGTAAGAGACATGAATTCCCGCTTTTTCTCATCCAGATATCTCACTCCCAGATATCTTCTTTTAAACACATTCTGAAAGAATGTCCAGGTAACATCAGCTTCAGCCATTCCAGAAATGGTAGTCGTCCACCATGTATAAGCATCGTCCTGCAGCAAGGACACAACACAGCCCAGCTTTTGCACATCCGTGCAACTCATCTGACCCAAGATACGCTTGGTACTTTCCAGCCAAGCCTCAGAACTCTCAGCTGACAAACCTCTAAACTCAGTCCCTCCAAGACTGCGCAGACGCTCCAAAGGCAATCTGACTCCAGCATCTCCCTGATGCCCAGCTCCCTGAGCTCCAGCTACTGCTGCTCGAAAAGCACCCGCAATAGCTTGTACCAAAACAGACATATCAGGCATAGCTTGCCCCTGACCAACCTCTGGTCCAGCAGCTCCAGCACCAGCATCAGCTGCAGCTTCAGCTCTCGCACCTCCAGCACCACCACCAGGCGGAGGAGGGGGTAACACAGCACTACCAGTGTGCTCTTCATTCTCATTCTCGTTAGGAGCCGTAGCTCTCGCATTACCTCTTAACTCTCTACGTGGTGCCATACTTTTACCATGCAATCACAACACAAATAAAACAAAGTCAGGCCCAGCAAGGTAAGCAATCCAAGTATTCAAGCTCAATTTCATTTCAAAACAACATCTTTCCTTTAGCTTTTGTTTGGCAATGGGTTCCCTCAACATGCAACATCAGAGCATACAACTCAACTGCATCAACATTTCAAACCACTGAACATGCTTTCAAACAACAAGCATTCATAGCATACATACTTCAATCATGCATACAAACATTCCCAATTACTCGAGAACTCAGCTCTGATACCACCAAATGTAACCCCCTTAACCCGGCCTAGACGGTTGACCCGAATTAAGAAAGTCACACGGGGAAAACCAAAGTCAACCCGAAAGTCAACCTTGATTAACAACCCTTTTTTTTTCTTTTTAAAACTTGTCTAGATGCATATTAAGCCTAATTGTGATCACACAAACATCATACCAAAAGATCACAAACATCAGAGATCGAACAGGGACTCAATTGAACAATTTACAACTTTAGGGACCAAATTGTAAATTCTGATAATTATAAGGACTTAATCCAAATTGAAGTTACCAACTTGAAATTAATCATGTTTCATGCTTCACTGCAAAATTTCAGCTCAAAAGGACTTCCCAAACTCATACAATTGAACAAACAAGTTTCAGGACCAAAACGCAAACAATTCAAAACACATAACTGCCACTGTCAGCCCCCAACGGTCGACCGTTCCGAAACGGGAGACAGCCCGTTCCGAAACGCGGGGCCGTTCCGAAACAGGCATAGCCCGTTTCGAAATGGGGGTCTGGCAGTGACCTTTCCGTTTCGGAACGGCCCCTCCCGTTTCGGACGCCTGGGCACGATTAAGGCACCCGTTCCGAAACGGTAGGTGCTGTTCCGAAACACCCTGCCCAGATTGCTCCAAAACTCCACTTTAAACATGCAATTACACAACCAATCATGCTCCGAATGTCACCAAACTTTACCAGCATGCAATTCAACATATATATAACATATTAGCATCATCAATTCAACCAAACATCATCATATGCAAAAAGCCCCAATTCTATAGGCATGCTTCCTACACAAGCTAGATATTCAAGCACCAAACTTACAAAACAAGCATATAAAGATCCAATCCAAAGACCAACAATCTTAACATCAAGAAACATACTTAGGGAGTACAAAACACCTCCCAAAACATACACATGGTTTCCCCATTGCCAAATCACCCAAAAGCTAAAATGTTTAACAAAAACCTTCCATACATTGAGCTTTACTTGCACTTGAATTCTTGCCCTTCTTGCTGCCCTCAAAAGGTCTCTAATGCTCTGCATTATTGAATTAAGGAAAACGAAGAGAGCGTAAGCAAAAGCTTAGTGAGGAATGCTCATTTAAACCATTCAATAATGCATTTATAAAACACTTTATAAATCATGCTTCAAACCATCATTTACACATGCTCAAAAGCATACTTAAACATGCATCTCATGCATCAAATCATAACATGTCATATTGGCCACAAGTGATAAATTCCATTTCTTTAAAAACAAGTTCATCAACTTTCACCCCAAGGACTTTTAAACACCTTGGCCCCAAGGACTTTTAAACACCTTGGCCCCAAGGACTTTTAAACACCTTGGCCTATGGACTTTTAAACACCATAGAATGCATCACATCAAGGACTTTTAAACACCTTGATCCCAAGGACTTTTAAACACCTTGGCCATGGACTTTTAAACACCATGAAATGTATCACATCAAGGACTTTTAAACACCTTGATCCCAAGGACTTTTAAACACCTTGGCCATGGGCTTTTAAACACCATGAAATGTAACTCATCAAGGACTTTTAAACACCTTAGAAAAGGATCACCTAAGGACTTTTAACCACCTTAGTGTCCACAACATGAACCATCCAAGGACTTTTAACCACCTTGATGTTCATAAGTAACAAGGCTCACTCAAGGACTTTTAACCACCTTAGTGACCTTAACATTTTAAAACCTCACTTGCCAATATAGATAATTTTCATCACTTACATCACTGTTTTAAAGCATAAAACCAAGCCATATTCATCATGCATTTAAAAGCATTAAACCACATCATTTCAATGTACAAAAGCAAGGAACTCCTACCTAGAGTTACCTTCAACATATGGCTTACATCATCAGCAAAAACCATGCTAAAACATGCTTCCAAAACAGTATGTAAAACATGCAAATTATCATTTCGCATCACAACAAAATCATAGCCACCACTAGAGAGAAATTCCGAAAACTTACGCTCGAGCTTAGCAAAGTTGTTTAGACTTAAACTAAGCTCCCAAGACATTGGTTTCAAAGCTGAAAACCCAATTTCACTCACCGATTCCACTTCGCCTCTTGCCGAAGTACCAATTCAAGCCTCCGGATCAACAACTCTTGGATCCAAAGATGCCTCCCCTGATTAAACACATTAAAGCAGAGGTTTAATGCATCATCAAGCATCAAAAGCTTCAATGAAAGCACTCAAACTCGCTGCTCTCATTCCCACTCCAATTTCGGCCACCAAACACAACCGAAATTGCACCAAAACCACTCCTCAACAAAGCCCAGCCATAAACCAGCAAAACCTAACATCCATCAACACCATTTAACATCTAAAAACAACCTATAAACATCCTTATACCTCCAGCAACAACAGATCCACAAGATCACCACAAAAACATCCAAGAAACATAAGCTAAACTTAGGAAACTCAACCTATCCGGGATTGCATTAATCAAAACTCATTTTCTTATCAATTTAGAGTTCATTTAACATCAAAAACACATCTCAAATCACAGATTAATCAGATCTAACGAAAATCATGAAAAATCATCAAATCTTGCATTATAAGCCAAGATCCAATTCCAAACTCAAAAGCCTTTAATTAAACATCAATTAAGAGTTGAGAACTTGGGAATTTCAGTAAAGAACTGATAGTTTAGAGGAGAAGGACGTTCTTACCTCCAAACTTGTGTTTCTCCACTTTTTGGAATGAAAATCCTTGTTGAAACACTTAGCAATTGAAGAGGTTTGAAGATACAATGATTTGGAATCAAATGAGAGTTGAATGGAGGGATTTAGGTGAAGAAATCAGATCCAATTCTCTGGAAAAGTAGTGTTTGGTTTGAGAGAAAATGAGAGAAAGAAAGTTTAGCAAAGTTGGTTACAAAATCCAAAAATAGCCAAAATGGCTTCCCTCCAATTTTAATAACCTTTAAAATCAGATTTTAGACTTAAAATATCTTAGAAAAATCTGGAGAAATCATCTTTGGATTAATAGCTCCTTAAGGATTCAAAGTTTCAACTCTTTATAAAACAGTCACCAAACTTTCGAAATTTACATTTTGGTCACTAGCCAAAATGTCATACTTCCAAAACCCATTTTTCAAAATTGATTTCACAGTTCACTTAATTATATTAAAAGATGATTTTACAACATTTTTCCATATTTTTAATGCAACCCGAACTAGGCTTTCCTAATTTCACCTCTTTAGATTCGAACAGCACTTTGACCAAACCGGTCAACGCCCAGAACTTCTAAGCCCAAAACCGGGGCGTTACAGTGGAGAAGTTGGATTTTTGTGTTGTTTAGGTGTAGAAGCTAAAAGATAAAAGACACGATAATTTAGAGTGGTCCGGCCTTCTAACAAGCACCTACATCCACTACCTTAGTTTCCCACTAAGGATTTCACACCCAATTCACTAATTGATTCGTCCCCTTTTCTAGGCTTAGGAGGAAACCCTTAACCAGATCAAAGCTTTCTAGCTCAAAGCTTGATCAAACCCTCTCTACAAGTGATAAAAATAAGCAAACTAAAATACCTCTTAAAAGGTTGATGTTTCCACACTAAATGTAACCCCCTTAGCCCGGCCTAGACGCTTGACTCGAACTACGAAGATTACACTGGGAAAACCAAAGTCAACCTGAAAGTCAACCTTGATTAACGACCCTTTTTTTTCTTTTTAATCTTTTCTAGATGCACATTAAGCCTGTGTGAACACTCAAGAATCATGGGAGAGAAAGGCACAACGATCAGAATTCATTTAGGGACTCAATTGCATAAATTATACGTTTAGGGACCAAAATGTAATTTTTAGAAATTATAAGGACTTTGCATAATTTAGGTTTGCCAATATGTAATTACACATGTTACATGCATCTCTGTCAAATTTCAGCTTAAAAAGGCATTCCAAGCTCAAGCAATTGCATCCACAGCATTCAGGACTAAAATGTAAAGCATGAAAACATAAAACAGTTCAAATCAACATTCAACAGTCATCTGTATCGGAACACCCACCCTTCGTACCGAAACTCCCGTATCGAAATGGTGTTGACCGTTTCGGTACTCGGGTGTGTTCCGAGACCAGTATCGAAATAGGCCTCTCAAGTGGCCAAACTGTTTCGAAACAGCTTCAACCGTTCCAAAACACTATGACCATTACAGGCCCTCGTTTCGAAACAGTTGAGGGTGTTTCGATATACTTTGCCCAGTGACATCAAAAATTGCTGGTTTTTCACCTTTTAAACCAATCAAACATGCTTCCAAGAGCATCAAATCATACCAGCAACTCATTTTGATACTAAGGAACATATTTAAGACCCTTAAGCTAGAGCATGGCATCAAACACCAAAAACATACAATCTAAAGGCATGCTTCCTAGTCACAAATCTAAATATGAACCCTCAAACCAACCAATAAGACCATTTACAACCCATTAAAGCCATCACAAACACGCCACCAACTTAGAGAGTTCAAAACACATCTCCCAATTACAATATTGGTTTCCCATTGCCAAATATCAAAACTAAAGTGTATAAAAACATCACCATACATGAGCTTTGCACTTCCATGGATGTTCTTAACCTTCTCACTGCCCAAAAACACTTCAATTATCTGCATTTTTGGTAAAAGAGAGCGTAAGAACACTTGCTTAGTGAGGCATGCTCTAAAGAAAACCAACACAATAATGCATTAATCAAAACACTTTCTCAAAAGCTTTTTCCACAACATGCTCATTCTATCTCATGCTTGAAATCCATTCAAAGCAACTTCTCATTGAAAACACATGTACCTCAATTCTATCTCATGCATTTAAACCAATGCAAATCTCATGGCAAGGTCATACACATGCTTGTAAAAACCAAAGCATTTCATAGACAAATCTGATCAGTGTATAAAAGTTCTATATTTTACCCATCATTTATCCTTATTTTTGCTGCACTCAAGCATGTTTAACTGCATTTTAGGTTAAGTTTTGCATAAACATCACATTTAGATAAAACTGCGCAGATACTGCTAAATTTGGTTACTTTTTCAGGTATTTGCCGTGGCAGCAGTCGTGACAGCATCCAGGGCAGCAGTCGTGACAGCATCCAGGGCAGCAGTCGTGACAGCACCCAGGGCAGCAATCCTGGCAGGCGCTGGGCAGCGATGCAGAAAATCTGGAATGAGCAGTCAAGGAGGACGTTGCTGCCATGGTTGCCGCCATAGCTGACGGAGAAGGCAGGCGCTGGGCAGAGAAGCAGAAGAGCTGAACTGGACAAGCAGACAAAGAGGACGATGCTGCCATGGAGCTACCATGACAGCATGGGGACAGCAGTTTTACGGAGAGGAAAAGCAAAGTGGACCTCGATAGATAGAGAAAATTCTGCTCGTCTGTCGTGTGAAAACCTCATATTTTTCCGAGCCCCAGATCAAAAGATATGTCAAGCCCAAAGTTCAAGGAGAGAAAATCCCAAGAAACAAGGAGGACGGCTGGAAAGTAGATTCCTTGAAGATTTAGTCTTTATTAGAATCATACTTTTAATTAAAGTTGTAATCCTTGTTAAATTAGATAACTTGAGCCCAAAGCTTATATAAGGGCATGTATTTTAACCTAGGGAGATCTCAACCTCCATATCCCATATCCCATAGCCGTTTTCCCATAACCGATAACCCCTCGCCGTTTACCCGCCGTCGACATGTTCTAATTTCCCCCTAGGGCCACGGGTTGATTTGTAAAGTAGTTGCAAGGGTTGTTTTGTTTTAGGAATTTTCAGTTCAATAAAATAAACTTCAAGTTCTCTTATTTTGTTTATTAATATCTTGCAAGAGCATCGGGAGAGCATTGTGAGGTTATCTATTTACTTAGCATCGGGAGAGTTAAGTATACGAAAGAAATAAGAGCAAGTTCTCTAGTTTATAGTTGAACTATCTTGTGCCTAGGGATAGGGCGAGGTTAAGTGGCTAAAGAAGAATTCATACACATCGGTGTTCATCATTCGATTCACGCCGGGAGGTATCATCAAAACGTGATCATCGACAGACTTGGACCTAGGGATAGGCCAAGGCAGATCTGGGATTCTTGCCAAACTTGAAGTACGGAGTTGAGTGTTTGATGCCGCAACAATCAACAGACTGCTGCCGCGACAGGTGCTGCCCGCGACAGGCGCGACGACAGAACTGGATTTCCTAAACTCTGCAATACCTGCACTACTGAGCAATTCAATACCAGCCCATTCTCTCTATCTTGATATCTTTACTATTTTATTTAAGTATTCTTTATTATTTTCGTGACAACCATCTAAATCATTCTTTTTCCCCTTGTGCAGATAGCGAAGGAAAGGGTTAGCCCAGTCCCTGTGGAGACGATATCCGATACTTCGTATCACTTTATTACTTGCGACGTGTACACTTGCACTCAATTGCGATAGACTATTTTACACGCAACAAGTTTTTGGCGCCGTTTCCGGGGACTGGCAACACACTCTTGCCCTAGCTTCTGCACTTTTCTTTCATTTTTATTTTATTTTATTTTTTTTTTTTAACAAAAACTCAGGTGAAAAATACATGTTCAAGGGCATCAACATGCCAGGAAAAACCATTCGAGAGATGATGTGGGAAAGTTCTTGCAATTATCGTAAAGATATGCTGCCACGACAGCAACAGGGGCAGCAAATGTCGATGCCGCAGCAGCAAAATTTTTTATGGTACGATCAAAACCCACAAAATTTTTTATACCATAACAGTTTTGCTGCAGAACCCGACCTGCCCTGGCAATGTCATCATCCTCAAGAGCAGTCAAAATCCTTAGAAGACACACTGCAAGCCTTCATGGCACTCACTCAAGAAGTGTCGGTTTCTATGGACGCAAGTATCGCCAAGATGGATGCACTCTTGAGCAGACCGGTCCTCACTCATGCCACGACTGAACCTGAAATCCCGAGGCAAGATGATGAGGACGCCCATATGAAGGAATACCAAACATATGATGAGTCTGAGCAACAACTTGCCATGGCAATGATCAAGGAGCCGGAATGGAGCAACACCGCGACAACGCTGAGTGAAATTCAAGAGAATGTCACGACAGCAACCACTTCTGAGGCAGAAACCCTAGTCAAAGCGGAAACTGCCGCCACGGCAGCAACTGCCGCCTCGGCAGCAACTGATGCTGAAGCAGCAACCACATCAAAGGTATTTGAGGAACCAACGCCGGTGGACACAGAATCATCAAAGTCTCGACTGATGGAGATCTACGAGTGGTCAACAGATTTTGGTATAAAGAGTGATAGCACTTACCAATGTCCCTTTGACCTGCAAAGTAACCTGACAACGGACTGTCAAAATAACTGGCTACCACAGCAGCAGACACGACAGCAAGGGCTACATTCAACCACAACAACATTCAACGAAAACAAGGTAAGTTTGTGGCCGAATGTCAATTTGATTTTTTCTAATCATATATTCATGCCCTCAGAAACATTACCAAGAAGGGAGGACTTCATGGACTACAAAGGGAAGAGAAAGAAAGGAGCCTCCACCATGAGAATAATCACCAGATGGAGGGTACGGATGGACTTCAAGAAGTACCGGAAACGACCCCTCAAGCATCAATAGAACAGGGAGTAGTTACTTTAGGAGATGCCCCTCAAGGCACTCCTAATTTAACTTTTTTTATTTTTATTTTATCTTTATTGTTTTAGGAATTAGAAATTTGATATTAGTTTTTAGTTTGTTTTTGTTATTAGGTAAACAGAGAAAAACCCTTGCAATGACGATACAAAGCAACCCGAGGAAGCTCTGCATTCACCCCTGCCCCGGCAGCACTCATACTCTCAGGGCAGCACCCACAGCTCATCCGACAAAGTTCAAAGAGACTGCCCGCCGACAGCTTCTCATCCAAAACTCCAGCAGCAGCGACGACAGCCACACAATTTAAGTTTTCTTTTTTCTTTTTCTATGTCGCCTGCTATATATATTATCTTTTTGGTGATGTTTAACTTTTCTGTCATTTTTTTCATCTTTTGTGTCATGCATTGAGGACAATGCAACCCTTGAGTTTGGGGGTAGGCAGTCCTCCTAATTATTAATATAATATTGCATTTAGTTTTAATTGTGTCGCATTTATTTTAAGCAAAAAAAAGATGAAAATTTTGGAAATTTTGGCTGAAAACTGTGAACTGAACTTACCTGTCGTGACAGCTCTGTCATGGCAGCAACTTTAGGATAGTTTCAGGAGAAGTTTAGAGCCTTTCTATAGTTCTGAAAACTTAAACACCATTGTGACTGTTATACTGCTTAGATTTCTTTTAGCCAAACTAGAATAGGAAGCTTAGCACTTGAATAGCCCCTAGAGGTGCCTAACACTGGCTCTAAGAAAGAAGTTTAGCAAAATAAACTCAACAGCCCTAGAGGTGCCCGAAACCGGCTCTAGGAAGTTAGCTAGAGGTGCCCGAAACCGGCTCTAGTGAAACTTTAGCTTAAAAAATTGAAATAGAGTCAAAACAAAAAAAAATCAAATGAGCATAAGAAGTGCCTTCAAAAAAAAGATAAACTTGGCATAAAAATTCGAGTTAAGAGTTGAATATTCTAGTGAAACTAAGAGTCTTGGCATATAACTGTTCACAAGCATGCACACACTGCATGAGGACTATAGAGAGATTCCGGACAGATCCTAGATTATCCGACAGGGTGCTGCCGTCACAGGGAACGAACGACGGGTAAGGTAAAGTTCACAGTTTGAAAGCCAAAACAAAAATATTTCATTTTTCTTTTAGGTCTGAATTGCTTGAGGACAAGCAAAGATTTGAGTTTGGGGGTGTGATCAGTGTATAAAAGTTCTATATTTTTGCTTATTTTTGCATAAACATCACATTTAGATAAAACTGCACTCAAGCATGTTTAACTGCACTCAAGCATGTTTAACTGCATTTTAGGTTAAGTTTTGCATAAACATCACATTTAGATAAAACTGCGCAGATACTGCTAAATTTGGTTACTTTTTCAGGTATCTGCCGTGGCAGCAGTCGTGACAGCATCCAGGGCAGCAGTCGTGACAGCATCCAGGGCAGCAGTCGTGACAGCACCCAGGGCAGCAATCCTGGCAGGCGCTGGGCAGCGATGCAGAAAATCTGGAATGAGCAGTCAAGGAGGACGTTGCTGCCATGGTTGCCGCCATAGCTGACGGAGAAGGCAGGCGCTGGGCAGAGAAGCAGAAGAGCTGAACTGGACAAGCAGACAAAGAGGACGATGCTGCCATGGAGCTGCTGTGACAGCATGGGGACAGCAGTTTTACGGAGAGGAAAAGCAAAGTGGACCTCGATAGATAGAGAAAATTCTGCTCGTCTGTCGTGTGAAAACCTCATATTTTTCCGAGCCCCAGATCAAAAGATATGTCAAGACCAAAGTTCAAGGAGAGAAAATCCCAAGAAACAAGGAGGACGGCTGGAAAGTAGATTCCTTGAAGATTTAGTCTTTATTAGAATCATACTTTTAATTAAAGTTGTAATCCTTGTTAAATTAGATAACTTGAGCCCAAAGATTATATAAGGGCATGTATTTTAACCTAGGGAGATCTCAACCTCCATATCCCATATCCCATAGCCGTTTTCCCATAACCGATAACCTCCCGCCGTTTACCCGCCGTCGACATGTTCTAATTTCCCCCTAGGGCCACGGGTTGATTTGTAAAGTAGTTGCAAGGGTTGTTTTGTTTTAGGAATTTTCAGTTCAATAAAATAAACTTCAAGTTCTCTTATTTTGGTTATTAATATCTTGCAAGAGCATCGGGAGAGCATTGTGAGGTTATCTATTTACTTAGCATCGGGAGAGTTAAGTATACGAAAGAAATAAGAGCAAGTTCTCTAGTTTATAGTTGAACTATCTTGTGCCTAGGGATAGGGCGAGGTTAAGTGGCTAAAGAAGAATTCATACACATCGGTGTTCATCATTCGATTCACGCCGGGAGGTATCATCAAAACGTGATCATCGACAGACTTGGACCTAGGGATAGGCCAAGGCAGATCTGGGATTCTTGCCAAACTTGAAGTACGGAGTTGAGTGTTTTCTGCCGCAATAATCAACAGACTGCTGCTGCGACAGGTGCTGCCCGCGACAGGCGCGACGACAGAACTGGATTTCCTAAACTCTGCAATACCTGCACTACTGAGCAATTCAATACCAGCCCATTCTCTCTATCTTGATATCTTTACTATTTTATTTAAGTATTCTTTATTATTTTCGTGACAACCATCTAAATCATTCTTTTTTCCCCTTGTGCAGATAGCGAAGGAAAGGGTTAGCCCAGTCCCTGTGGAGACGATATCCGATACTTCGTATCACTTTATTACTTGCGACGTGTACACTTGCACTCAATTGCGATAGACTATTTTACACGCAACAAAATCTCATATGCATTTCTCATAGCATAAATCATCTCATCAATAGGTACATGTGATTCAAAAGCATTTTCATATATTATATTGGCATTTCACATCTCATTACTACTCGGATATGCAGACAACATTCTCAAACCACTAGACGCTTCCGGTGGAATCTTACATCACCGTACTCACTTGTCTAGTAACATAATTTCCGGTGGAATCTTACATCATCGTACTCACATGGCGGAATCTCTCATCGCCACAAAGCTTGGGTATTTCACCAAGTCCTAGCCGATGGAATGCCCATCATCAGTTTCTCCATTTGGATTAAACCAAAGAGCACGTACGAATTTTTAGTTTATAGTGCACTCTCATCCTATTGATCGATCAATTATATCTGGTAAGTATCTCATCTTCTATGCCAATATATTATGTTAAAACATCATCTCACCTACTGTTTTTCATGCAACATTTCTCAAATATTTCTCATCTCATTTCAAAACCATAACATTTGCCATGCTTTAAAACAAAAGCTCAAAACTCAACAATGCAACATGTTATTTCATGAAATCATTTCAAGCATCATCTCATGCTACAAATCATGCATAAAAACAGTAGGAATTTATCTATCTCAAACCATGAGCATGTAAAAGCATTTTAGGGGCAACCACCACATATAAGAGAGCAATCTAGCCAATACTTACTTCTGGACTTAGAAAGGTGTTTCAAACCTTTCCTAAATCCCCAAACCTTGTTTCTTTGTCCCTCAAGGACTTCTAAAACCATTTGCACTCACCGATTACGTTTCGCTTGCTCGCCGAAACGCTATCTAAGCTCCTGGATCAACACCAAAGGCGTCCGAAGATATCTCCCACGTTTATAACACATAAGAGCAGAGGATTAATGCATCATCATGCATTGAAATAATCAGCCACAAACCTAAACTCGCTGCTCTACTCAAAAACCTCATTTCGGCTACCAAACACAACCGAAATAATCTCCAAACTCTTCCAAAACAAAGCCCAGCCAAGATCTACCACTTCTAATCATTTCTAAACATCAATCAACATCAAAAACCATCTCAAACTCATCCTTATACCTCCAGCTATGACAGAACACCAAAACCACCCCAAAAACCACCATTCTAGCAAACAAAACTTAGGAATCCAAGCCTATTCTGGATTTTTTTTATAAAACCTCATTTTTAACATCAATTAACATCCAAAATACATTAGAAAACAACCTCAAAACAGAGCCTAGCCATCAACCACAAAAATCATCAAGATCTCTCCAAAAACCTTGAGTTTAAATACAATTTCTTGTATCTAACATTAAAGCAACTCAAAAATCATTAACAAATGATTGATAACTTGGGAATTTCAATAAATAACTGATCATTAGAGGATAAGGACGAAGCTTACCTCTAATGGCTGATTTCTCCTTGAATTGGGCAAGTTTTCTTGAAAATCCATTGAGAAAACAAAAAGAATTGATGAGGAAAAGATTAGAAATCAAAAGGATATTGAAATCTCATCCAAAGGAATGAAAAACAAAGGCTAATTGATGGAGGAAATGTGTTTGGCTGAAAAGAAATTGAGAGAAAATGAAATGAGAGAAAATTGATGAAAGGTAGTTATGAAAAGTCAAACTAGTTTTCCTTTTAATTAATCTTTATTTCCTTTAATTAAAACATTATTAAAATCACCCAAAATAAGGAGAAACCTGATTAAAAACATTTTGGTAAAATTAGCTCCTTAAAGATTCAAAGTCTCAATCCTTTACAAAACAGTCACTATTTAACATTTGCAAAAACTGCGATTTGGTCACTACACCGAAATGTAGTATTTCCAAACCTTATTTTTTAAAATTGATTTCACCTTAATAATTCATATAATAAATGAGGATTTTTAGATATTTTCCCATATTTTTAAAGCATCCCAAACTAGGTGTTCCCTAAATCTCCCTTTAAGATTCGAACCGTTCTCGACCGGTCCGATTCGAACTCTAAAACATCTAGGCCCAATTTTGGGGCGTTACAACTCTCCCCCTCTTAAGAAATTTCGTCCTTGAAATTTACCTGGAGGAAAAAGGTAAGGAAATTGCTTCTTCATGTCTTCCTTTCTTTCCCATGTGGCTTCCTCAACACCACGATGTCTCCACAACACTTTGACCAACTCAATGGTCTTACCACGGAGAACCTTACTATCTGAATCCAATATCTCAACATGTTCCTCATCATATGTCAAATCTGGATTCAACTCAACTTCCTCCACAGGCATAACATGCGAAGGATCCGATCTATACCTCCGAAGCATGGATACGTGAAACACGTTATGCATCTTTTCTAACTCTTGTGGTAGCCTCATCTTATAAGCAACAGGACCCACACGTTTTATCACCTCGTATGGTCCAATGTATCTTGGGCTCAACTTGCCCTTCCAGCCAAATCTCATCACCTTCTTCCAAGGTGAAACTTTCAAGAACACACGGTCACCCACCGCAAATTCTATCTCCTTACGCTTCAAATCTGTGTAAGACTTTTGCCGATCCGATGCTGCCTTCAACTGCTCACAAAATGAGTTTCACCTTCTCAGTGGTTCCTTTCAACAAAGTCGGCATCCAGACCAACTTTTGTCCCATTTCAGCCTAGCAAAGAGGAGTTTTGCACTTCCTCTCGTACAAAGCTTCATAAGGTGCCATTTGAATACTTTCCTGGTAACTATTATTATAAGCAAACTCCACCAAAGGCAAGTGCTTCTCCCAGGAGCCTTGAAGTTCAATAACACAGCATCTCTACATATCCCCAAGCACTTGGATAACACGCTCCGACTATCCATCCGTTTGCAGATGATAAGAAGTACTGAAATTCAGCCGCGTACCCAATGCTTGATGCAAACACTCCCAAAACCTTACGGTGAACCTCGGATCTCTATTCGACACTATAGATTTTGGTACACCATGCAAACGTACAATCTCAGCAATATACAACTCTGCAAGCTTATCCAAGGCGTACATAGTATGCACAGGTAAGAAATGTGCACACTTCGTAAGGCGATCCACAATCACCCAAACATAATTCTTCTTTGATGGCGATAGAGGCAAACCAGACACAAAGTCCATGGTGGTCCTCTCCCATTTCCATTCAGGGATCCTTAACGGCTGCAACAACCCTGAAGTAAATTGATGCTCAGCCTTAACCCGCTGACAAACCATACACTTGCTCACATACTCAGCGACATCTTTCTTCAAACCCACCCAATAGTACTCATCCTTTAGATCACGATACATCTTTGTACTACTAGGGTGCATAGAAAACGGACTACTATGAGCTTCGGTCAGAATAGTGCACCTCAACTCAACATCATTCGGCACCACTATCCGACTCAAAAAACATAGAACACCATCATCATTAAAAAAAATCCGATGGCCTATCTTCAGCGATATCCTGAACATGTGGCACCAAAGAATCATCCAATAGTTGTTTACCCTTTATCAACTAGATTAGAGATGGTTTCACTTGCAATTCAGCAACAAGACCACCATCTCGCGATATGCTCAACCTAGCAAACATCGCTCTTAACTTCACCGCCACTTTCCTGCTCAAAGCATCAGCCACAACATTGGCCTTCCTCGGATGATACTCGATCATTAGATCGTAATCCTTAAGCAACTCCACCTGTCGTCGTTGCCTAAGATTAAACTCTTTCTGAGACATCAGAAACTTCAAACTCTTGTGATCCGTGTACACAGTACACTTCTCACCATAAAGATAATGTTTTCAGATCTTTAGAGCAAAAACCACTGCAGCCAACTCAATATCATGCGTAGGATAATTGCGCTCATGCACTTTCAGCTGTCGCAATGCATAAGCCACCACCTTACCCTCCTGCATTAACACACACCCAAACCAACATAGGATGTGTCACTATACACCACAAACTCTTTTTGTGATTCAGGTTGAACCAAGATAGGAGCTTGTGTCAAAGCTGCTTTTAGCTTCTCAAAAGCTTGTTGTCTCGCTTTCGTCCACTCATACTTAACATTCTTTTGCAACAAATTCGTCAAAGAGGCTGAAATCTTAGAAAATCCATCCACAAACCTCATGTAGTATCCTGCCAACCCAAGGAAACTACGGACTTCATGAACAGACTTAGGAGGCTTTTAATTTATCACAACCTCAACCTTCTGGGGATCAACTCGAATTCCTTCGGCCGAAACCACATGACCAAGGAAAACAACTTCCTTTAGCCAAAACTCACATTTGCTCAGCTTAGCATAAAGCTGATTTTCCAACAGCGCTTGCAAAACAATCCTCAAATGACCTTCATGCTCCTCCTCAGTACGAGAGTACACAAGGATATCGTCGATGAACACCACAACGAACCTGTCCAAGAATTCATGGAACACCTTATTCATCATGTCCATGAAAGCAGCATGAGCATTCGTCAACCCAAACGGCATCACAAGGAACTCATAATGTCCATACCTCTTTCAAAAGGCTATTTTCGGCATATCCACATCCTTCACCTTTAACTGATAGTACCATGACCTCAGATCAATCTTTGAAAACACAGCCGCTTCTCGGAACTGATAAAAAAGATCATCAATCCTCGGCAAAGGATACTTGTTCTTGATGGTCAACTTATCCAGCTGACGATAATCGATGCACATTCTCATCGTGCCATCTTTCTTTTTAACAAACAAGACCGGTGCACCCCAAGGTGACACACTAGGCCGAATAAAGCCACGGTCAAGCAACTCTTGAAGTTGCGTCTTCAATTCCTTCAACTCTTTGGGTGCCATGCGATAGGGAGAAATGGACACCGCAGTTGTGTTCTCATACAACTCAATTCCAAACTCAACATCTTGACTAGGCGGCAAACCAAGTAATTCCTCCTGAAACACCCCAGGGAACTCACACACATTCCTTATATCTTGAACGCACACCTCCTTTGAACTATGATTCATAACAAAGGCTAGGTAAGCCTCACAACCTTGCCGCAACATCCGGCTTGCTTCCAACGTCGACACCACATTAGCTAGAAACTTCACATTTTCTCCCACCACCACCACCTCATAATCATCTGCAAGTTTCAAGGAAACTCGCTTGCTTTCAAAATCCACAACGGCTCTATGCTCAACAAGCCAATTTATGCCAAGGATTACATCAAAACCATAGAATGGAAATTCCATAAGATCAACAAGAAACACATGATCTTTCACTTTTAAGGGACATCTCTTATACAACTTTCTTGTTACAACCGTCTCACCAAAGGAACTAGTCACGCGCATACCAGCATCCAAAGACTCAGCAGGCAAACCAAGCATTTGAGCATGTTCAAGCAAAATGTACGAGTGTGTAGATCCAGAATCAATCAAAGAAAGTAATGATAAGGATTCCAAGGTAAAGGTACCTGCGGTCACGTCCGTGTCATTCCTTCCCTCACGATGGGCATACACTCGAGCCTGACCACCACCCTCAGGTTGGACAGCCACCACATGTGCTACATTCCTTCCACCATTATCTCTACGTTGAAAATTACCACGGCCGCACCCACGACCTCTTTGTGGCTCAGCTGCTCTCATCGGAGCTTGTCCCTCTCTCGGCGGCTGAGGATAATCTTTCTTCATATGCCCTCGGTTTCCACAGTTTCAGCATGTCCCCAGGTTACCCCAACACTCACTAGCGTGCCTCCTACCACACCGGTTACCCTCAGGAGTCCTCAAGAAAGCATTAGGTCCTTGTTGACCTCTACCAGGGTTACCACGCCCGCGTCTAGCATCAAAATACGGCTTCCTATCCTTATGTCTCTTGTTGCGATCTATACCATAATCGCGTTCTGCAGCTTGCTTCCCCGAGCTAGAACCTCCTGCTCGACTCGCCAAGCCAAGATTCGAACTGTTCTCGACCGGTCCGATTTGAACTCTAAAACATCTAGGCCCAAATTTGGGGCGTTACACTAAAGCACTCACCCAAACCTAAACACTTAAGCAAATTTGACAAAGTAGAGCTCACAAGTGTTGTATATACAAGAAATGTACAATTAAGCTCTGACGATAATCTCTAATCATAATGTTGTTGACAATCGAAGCATTAGTGTTCTCTTGATGCTTGGAGGTCCTTTTTATAATCCGAATTGAGTTTGTAGCCGTTGAGGACCGTTGGGATTGAATTGGAGTCGTTAGAGACTTTATTTCCCTCATTAATTGCAGTTCTAGAGCTGCTGGTATCGGAACACGTGAGGCCGTATCGGAACAGCCTTCTTCAGAACTAGCCATTGAAGTCTGATGCAGCATGCCGTATCGAAACGCCTCTGGTTGTATGGAAACGTTCTTGAGAAGTATCGAAACGGTTATAAATCGTTTCGGTACGGATGACCATTGAGCTGCATTCAAATAATCGTTGGGAAAATATGACCATTAGGGAGGAATTGACCGTTAGGTGTATCGAAACATCAATGGGGTGTTTCGAAACAGAAACCCTTCGTATCGAAACGAGCAAGCCCTATTTCGGTACGCGTTTTGACAATTTTAAAACGTATCGATACAGATTCCCCTGTATCGAAACGAGTACCTTAAAAACACTGGTTTGGCTACTTAAAACGTTTAAAACATTGCGAAAACCCTTTTAAACATCCTCAAACTTATTTTCAAGTTGTTTTTGACTTAGAGAATATTTTAAATTCTTTTCAATTAAGTCCAAAACATTTTTCAATTATTATATCAAAACATATATTTCTATAGATACGCTTTTTGAGAAATGAGAATGTTATTGATCACTTGCAAGCCAATATAATTGATTGAATTTTTATGGAAATGTTTATGATGCATATTATGGAAAATGCATGTTTTAACTTAAAGCTTTGTATATTGGTGGATATGCATGGAAGGCGTGATTTAAATATAGCAATGGTTATGTTGCTGGGAAGTATTTGATACTTGTTGCATGGTATTTAACATGCTGATTATAGTGATGAAGTGCATGGTTTTCAAAGAGGGCATAATGGTTTTCAAAAATTTGAAAATGGTTTTAAGCATTGATGGTTGTTTTTGGGTTTTGAGCATTCCTCACTAAGCTTGTAAGCTTACGCTCTCTTTTGTCCATCAATGCAGATAACTAAGTGTTTGGAGGTAGCAACTGGAAAACGAATTCCATGATACATCACTTGAATGTATGTTTGGTTATGGAATAGAGTAATAAAGGCAATGGGGGTGTCCAATGTCTTGGAGTTGGTTGTTTGATATTTTATGTTTTGTTATAAGTTTGGTATGCCTATATTAGTTTGTAAATGGCCTATATTGGTTTGTAAATGGCCTATAATTGTTGAATTAAGCTTTGTTTTGAGATTTGAATTTTGAATGATTGATTCTCATAGGAAGCATGCCTACAGAATACATTGTCGGTGATTGCCATGTTATGATATTGTTGTTGCCTTGCAAATTTGATGGTTGAAGTGTATTTGAGTTGTATGTATGTTTAAATGCATGTTAGACTGCTTTATGATGGTTTAAAGTGTGTAAAACCAGCATTTTGGATAGGAGCATACTGTAGAGTATCGATATTGTTGTTACTAAATTTTCACCTCGGTTATAAATAATCTGAAAAAAATCAAAAAATTCCTTTTCCCTTTAAATAATAAAAGGCACACCCTTTTTAATTAAATTAAAAGAAAACAACAAAAACTCATCTTTCAAAATCCAATTTTTAAAGCCCACCATTTAAAATAAAAACTCGTTTTCAAAAGAGCCCATTTTAAAATAATAAACAAAGCCCACTTTGGAAAAAAGCTCATCTTTTAAAAAGAAAAAAAAGAAAGAAAATGTGCTAAAATTAAAAAAAAATAAGAAAAAGGAAACAAAATTAAAACAATAAATAAATAAATAAAAACAACAACAAAAAACAGTAAAGAAAAACAGCAAAAAAACAATAAATAATAAAAGGAAAAGAAAAAAAGAGCAAAAAAGGAAGGACCACCAGCACTCACGCGACTGGCGCATGTGCCGCACGCGCGCGGGTGGTCACCTTCCTCTCCCTGTTCGAATAAGGAAGAGGGGAGGGTTTTGACCGGTCGGCCGCCGCGACAGCTGTCACTGAAGCCGCCGGTCGACTCCTCAAGTCCTCGCCATCACGACGCCATTGCAGCCGCATCTCTTCACCACCGGCCACCTGCAAAAAAAGGGGAAAAGGGGTGGTCAAACCCTAGTCGAATTTAGAGAAATTTTTATCTAAAAATCCCTAAATTCGAGCCATTTTTTATCTGTAAAATCACAAATAGGCTGAATTCATGTGTTAGCTTGAGATTAGGGGTTTGAAAACAGATTTTGGGGGAAGAAATTAAAGACTTTTGCTTTGAAACCAAGCATTCTTGCACCTATAAACCCCCTTTCACTTGTTCAACACACACAAAATCATCCGAAAATTACCTCTAAAAATCCTCTGAAAATTGCTGGAAATTGTTCAAGCTTGGAATAACATTGGTTATAATTTTTGGGTTGGAAGCAAGTTTTTTCTTCGATGGCGATTGGAATAGGTTCGAGTAGAGAAAGTTCGAGGTTTCTACACTTTCAGTAATTTCTTTTTCCTTTTCTTTGTTTTAAATTTTATTTTCTTGGTTGAATTTTTGTTTATTCATGTTATTAGGTTGCAATTCGGATTAGAGGATCGAAGTTGGTTTTTGGTTAAAATTTATGTTCTTTATTTTGTTTTTTTGTTTTTTTTAATCCTTTATATTCTTAAATAAAATAAAATATTGTGTGTTGAAAAATTGTGAACTTAAAAAAATAAAATGTTGGTTGTTTGATCCATTTGAGTAGGTAAGTGAAAATTAAAAATGTTTGTTGTTACGAATTTAAGATTAGTGGCTAGATTGAAAAAATTAAGAATTGGGTTTAAAATAATAAAGTTTTAATAATAAGTGGTTTTCTTAAATAAAATGAGTGTTTCTTTTCAAAATAAAAATAAATAAAAAAAAAAGGTTTTCTTAAGAAATTTAAAAAATTTAGAATTAGGGGTTCTTAATAATTTCATTTTAAAATAAAGGTGGGCTTTTTCTTTTAAGGGTTTTGAAAATAAAATAAAACATAAAAAGTTTTGATAAAAGGTTTTTTAAAAAAAGAAAAACTAAAAAAGGATAAATGGTTTCAGAAATTCGAAAAATGGTGAAAAAAGATTGTTTTAGATTTAAATAAAACTTTTAAAATAAAATGGGTTTTAAAAACATAAAACATAAAAAGTGAAAAGGAGGTAAAAATATAGAAAAAGAAAAGAAGGGGCTTGGTTTTATGATGTAAAAAGAAATAAAGGTTTTTTAAGAAATAAATTAAAAAAAGGAAAAACACAAAAAAAGAAAAATTATAAGTTTGCTTTCTTGTTTTAGAAATAGGTGAAAACTTAAGATTATGGACTAAAGTTTAGATAGAGACTTGTTTGTTGAAAATGTTTCTTCGCAAAAAATAATAAAATACACTTAAGCAAACTTAAACCTCAAATTAGGAATAAAAGACTTAGACGCTTTCAGGGCATTTAAATAATCGAATTTAGAATTCAAATAAGATGCTCAACGCACCTAAATTTCTTTGTTGTTTGAAAAGTGAAAACATAATTCAATGCGGAGTCTTATCAAATAGGAATGACGGGTTAGCGCCAGAAATGTTGGCAGTGATTAAAGTTCATCACCCGGGCGATAAGGCCGTTAAAATAGACTAATATTCATTAAACGAACAAGTAAAGTCGAAACATTTTGAACTTGCAAATTCTAGTTTTGAAAACGATTTTAAAACCAAATAGGTACAAATTTCGGGCCTCGTAGGGGTGCTAACTCTTCCCCACGCGTAACCGACCCCTGAACTTGTTTTCTAATTTTCGCATACCAAAACCGTTGTTTTATTAAAACAAAACGTTTTATTAAAATAACTCTATTTTTAAAAGTGATCCAATCACACTTTTTTTCAAAAAAGATTGGTGGCGACTTTGTTGTTTTTAAAAAGTGTTTTCCAAAAAGTCGAAGCCACCCGTAAAAAGGCAGTTGCGACAGCTTGGCGACTCCGCTGGGGAAGGTTTTTTGTTTTTTTAAATAAAAACAAAGAAGGTTAGGCCAGAAATTAGTTTTAAATGATTTTCAAAAAAAAAAATAAAATATATATGGAATTTGCAAGTTCACACTAGGTTCAATTTATTTGTCCGTTTAAATGAATATAGCTCTATTGTACGCATTTAAGACTTAATTCCAAGCTCTATTCCCAAGCTTTGTCCCGTTCGTTTTAAGTGGGGGAACACGCTTTGCTCATGTAAGAATATTGATTCTTCGTATGACATCGCAAAGTACCTTCGGGACTCAATCCCTTTGCCTTCGTAAGGATATTGATTCTTCGAGAAGGCTTCAGTGGTGAGTCCTCCTGAGTTGAACTCGATTCGTTTGTACCCTATAATGGGTGAGAATCGAGGGCCTTGCTACTCTTAGTAGAGGACAACAAGGACAGGTCGGGTACTCTTTTAGAACCAAACCAAGCTTGAGAATTTAGATCCTACCCCTAATAGAGCCATGCAGAAAGCCTAGGGTGTTGAGTCGTAGGAATAATCTGTGGAGACATGTCCTGAAATGTTAGAATGTCGGCCCTGGATTATTATGTAATTGTTTTGGATCTTTTGGGTTTTTTATATTAAAGTTTATTAAACTTTTTTTGTGTTGTGTGTTTGTGGCATAAAGATTATTAACCTTTTTGTGTATGAGCTTTGTAGAATATTACCGACCTTTGTGTGTGTGGTTTTGTTTTGTAGCATATTTATTTGTTACTAACCTTTTTGTGTTGTTTTTGTAGCATGTTTATTACTAACCCTTTTGTAACACCCCAATTTTGGGCATGAAAGTTTAGGGTCTGAACCGGACCGGTCTGATTTTCAGTTCGAATATAAAAGGTGGTTTTAGGGAAAGCCTAGTTCGGGATGCTTTAAAAATATGGGAAAATATCTAAAAATCCTCTTTTAATATATATAAGAGAGTGGTGAAATAAATTTTACAAAATAAGGTTTGGAAGTGCAACATTTCGAAATAGTGACTAAAATGTAATTTTTGAAAAGTTCAGTGGTGATTGTTTTGTAAGGATTGAAACTTTGAATCTTTAAGGAGCTAATTTACCCAAGAAAGGAATTCTCCAGATTTTTCTTAGATTTAATGATTTTATTAATGTTTAATTAATTAAAGGAAGAGAGGGAAACCATATTTTAGCTTTTCATAACTAACTTTCTTAAAAACTTTCCCATCTCATTTTCTCTCAAAATTCCCTCAACCAAACACATTTCCACAGCAACATTTCTACTGATTTTCACACTAAATGATGAGGTTTCAATCATCAATTGATTCCTAATCCTTTCTACATCAAAACCTCTTGATTTGCTTATTGAATTTTCAAGGATTTTGGCTCTAAACAAGGAGAAATCTACATTTAGAGGTAAGGATGTTATTCTCCTCTAAATACTCAGTTCTTTACCGAAATTCTCAAGTTCTCAATCCTTAAATTAAGTTTTATAAAAGGTTTGAATGTTGCGATCTTGATTTTGGCTTAAAACTCAAGATTTGGATTAAATATTGAAGAATTTCGTTGTGATTGTTTGGGCTCTGTTTTGAGATGGCTTTTTAATGTATTTTGGATGTTTAATGATGTGTAATTGAGGTTTAATCAATGCAATCCCGAATAGGTTGAATTTCCTAAGTTTTTGCTTATGAAAATGGTGGTTTTTTGGGTGATCTTGGTGTTCTGTTATAGCTGGAGGTATAAGGACGAGTTTAGGTTCTTTTTGGATGTTAATTGATGTTTAAGAATGTTTAGAAGTGATGGATCTTGGCTGGGTAATGTGGTGGAAGAGTTTGGAAGTGATTTCGGTTGTGTTTGGTAGCCGAAATGTTAGATTTGGTGAGAGCAGCGAGTTTAGATGTAATGGCTGAAGATTTTAATGCATGATGATGCATTAATCCTCTGCATTGATGTGTTTAAAACAGGGGAGACATCTTCGGATCCTTGTGGTGTTGATCTGAAGGCTTGAACGGCATTTCGGCAAGCTTGCGAAACGAAATTGGTGAGTGATGTTGGGATTTCCAGCTTTGTAATGAATGTTTGAAGGTTTGGGAGCTTAGTTTAAGTCTAAGCAACTTAACTAAGCTCAAGAGTAAGTTTTCGAGAAAACTCTCTCTTTGATGAACCATGAGATGGTTGGATGCAATGAATTTAATTTGCATGTTTAAATTCTGTTTTTGAAACCATGTTTTAGCATGATTAATGCTGGTTTTGAAAGCCATGTGTTGAAGGATGCTCAAGGTAAGAGATCCTTGGTTTGTTATGGATAAATGTGGTTTTGATGCATAGTGATGCATGATGGTTTAATGGCTTTGATTAATGCTTTAAAACAGTGGATTGTTGATGATAAATGATGTATATTGGCAAGTGATGTAATGGTTTTAAAGTACTTAATTCGGATATAGTTAGCCGGCTATAGGATTGGGTGCACTGTGAATAAAGTCGCCTTGGATGTTGAGGGGTTGTAATTGTACCGTAAACTCCATCCAAGTACACTAACGAGATGTTTAAGATCATAATGGTGGTTAAAAGGCCACGTGAGGATTTTGTGTTGTGTGTCCCGTGTTCTCGTTAGTGATGTTATACAACTACCGATGAGTGATGTGGAGGGGTTGTAATTATACCGTTAAACTCCATCACGGGTGTTGAGGGGTTGTGATTATACCGGTAAACTCCACCTTGTGTGTTCGGTAGTGTGTATGAAGCGTATGGGACAACGCTTGTAATCCGTGTATCCGATTGTGTTTTATGTTGAAAATGGTTATGGTTTATCACTTGGAAGCCAATATGACATGTTGATGTTAATGAAGCATGAGATGCTTGTTGTGTATGCATTGTTGCATGAGAAATGATGTTTATGAGTTTAAAGGCCTTATGAAAGGTGTTTTATAAAATGCATAATTGTGCTTACGCTCTCTTTCTTGAACCAATAATGCAGAGAATTGAAGTGTTTTGAGGGCAGCAAGGAGGCTATGAATCCAAGGGAAAGCTAAGCTCCTGTATGGTGATGTTTTCACAACACTATTAGTTTTTGATGTTTTGGCAATGGGAACCTAGGTTGTGTTTTTGGGAGATGTTTTGGACTCCCTAAGTGTGGCATGATGCCTTTAATGTTTTGGACTTGTAAATGGCCATTTTGGTGTAGCTTTGATTGATTTGATGATTGGTTGGTTTTGAATATTACGATGCATGCCTATAGACTTGTGGATTTTCCTAATTGATGCCATGAATGAGTTTTGATGATGCAAATGTGTACCTTATATGTATGATGACTTGTTGGCATGATTAGAAGGTCATTAGGTTGTGTTTGAGTGGATAAATACATGTTAAACCAGCAAATTCTGCACTTTCTGGGCAATCCGTATCGGAACGGGCCCTAGCGTTTCGAAACGGGGGTCTGTAATGGCCTTTGTGTATCGAAACGGGTAGAGGCCTTTCCGGAACGTTTTGGCCACTGCCAGGGCCTGTTCCGATACAGGTCTCGAAACGAACCTGCGTTTCGGAACGGTCAACCCCCATTCCGAAATAGTTGACCGTTGGGCACTGATTTGAATGGTTTTGTGGTTTGCAAGTTTTATGTTTTAGTCCTGGAATTTGTATTTGCAATTCAATGAGTTTGAGATGTCTGACTGAAGTGAAATTTGACAGGGAAGCATGTAATATGATTAATTTCATTTTGGTAACTTAAAAATCAGTTAAGTCCTCTTAATTTCCAGGATTTACATTTTGGTCCCTAAAAGTTATAATTTGTGCAATTGAGCCCTTTAATGTAATCCGATCGCTGTGCTTTTCAAGTATGTGTTTTCAAGAGTACGCTTAGGATTAATGTGCATCTAGACAAGCTTAAAAAGAATAAAGGTCGTTAATCAAGGTTGACTTTTGGGTTGACTTTGGTTTTCCCCGTGTAATCTTCGTAGTTCGGGTTAACCGTCTAGGCCGGGCTAAGGGGGTTACATTTGGTGGTATCAAAGCTGAGTCCTCGATTAAACGGGAATGGTTGTGTGGGTGATGTATGCATGATTGCATGATATGATTTTTTTAGTGAAAGTTTGATGCATGAATTGTAAAGTATGTTGCAATTGTGATGTTATGCTATGTTGAAGCATGTTAGAGGTACCCATTGCCATATCAAAACTAATGAAATGAATTGTTTTTGAAAAATGAGCTTGAGTGCTTTCATTACTTACCTTGTTGAGCCTAATTATGTTTATTGCATTAGTGTTAGTGCATTGTTTTAGTGAATGGGACCTCGTAGAGAGACGAGAGTTAATACGCGAGCTATGGCTCAGAACGAGAATCAGGAGAATGTTGATAATGTTGTGGATTTACCTCCTCCTCCTGGTGGTGGACCACCCGGTGGTGGTGGTGCTGGAGGTGATGGAGCTGGTGTTGGTGCTGGTGCTGGGGTCGCTGGACCTGAAGCTGGGCAGGGGCAAGCTGCTCCTGACATGACATTTTTGATACAGGCTATTGCTGGAGCCTTTCAGGTAGCAGTAGCTGGAGCTCATGGAGCTGGGCATCAGGGTGATGCTAATGCTAGACTACCTTTGGAACGTCTGCGCAGTCTAGGAGGGACTGAGTTCAGAGGTTTGTCTGCTGAGGGTTCCGAATCTTGGTTAGAAAGTACCAAGAGGATTTTGGGACAGATGAACTGCAATGACGTGCAGAAGTTAGGATGTGTGGTATCGCTGTTGCATGATGATGCGTATACCTGGTGGACGACCATTGTCTCCGGAATGGAGGAAGCTGATGTGACTTGGACTTTCTTCCTGAACGCGTTCAAGCGAAAGTATCTAGGTGTGCGATACCTGGATGAAAAGAAAAGAGAGTTTATGTCTCTTACGCAAGGGAACATGACGGTGGCTGAGTACGAGATTCAGTTTGTTTGTCTCAGTCAATATGCACCCGAGCTTATCCCTGATGAGCGGGAGAGGTGTGAGCGTTTCCGATATGGTTTGGTGTCGGATGTAAAGACCTTTATGCTTGCAGCTGAGTACATGGATTTTGATGTGCTGGTTGGTAGGGCGAAGGACATTGAGCAGAACCTGGGTTTGTCTTCCAGGAGTGCTGGTTCTGGCTCAGGCAAAAGAGCTACTGAGTATAGTTCCGGTGGTGGGCGGAACAAGAGAGGGCGAGACAAGAGGTATCAGCCTTCTGCTAGGCGTGGTAATAGTGGGCATGGTGCGCCTGTTCAGGGAGACAGGGTGAGAGCGGATCAGAACACATGTTGGGCGTGTGGATCGCATGGTCATTTGAGGCGTGATTGTCCTCGGGCAGCGAGAGAGGTGCAGGCTCCTGTGGCAGTGACGGGTAATTCGTGCTGGAATTGTTGTTTGGCAGACCACATGAAGAGGGAGTGTCCTTTGTTGGCCGGGGGTGGTCAGGGATGTGCTCCTGGAGTTGTTGCACCACAGAGAGGTCGTGGGCGCGGCCGTGGTAACTTCCAGCGCAGAGATGATGGCGGAAAGAATGTGGCACATGTGGTGGCTGTCCAACCTGAGGGTGGTGGCCAGGCTCTAGTGTATGCGCAGCGAGAGGGGAGGAATGACACGGATGTGATCGCAGGTACCTTCACTTTGCAATCCTTGTCATTACTTTCCTTGATTGATTCTGGATCTACACATTCATATATATTGCGTGAACATGCTCAATTGCTTGGTTTGCCTGTTGAGTCTTTGGATGTTGGTATGCGTGTAACTAGTTCCTTTGGTGAAACCGTTGTGACATGGAAGTTGTGCAAGATCATGTTTTTCATGTTGATCTCATGGAGTTGCCATTCTATTGTTTTGATGTAATCCTTGGTATGGATTGGCTTGTTGAACATCGAGCTGTGGTAGATTTTGAGAACAATTCGTTGAAGCTTGCGGATGATTATGAGGTAGTGGTGGTTGGTGAGAATGTGAAGTTTCTTGCCGATGTGGTGTCTTCCTTGGAGGCAAGCCGAATGCTGAGACAAGGGTGTGAGGCCTACCTAGCCTTTGTGATGAATCCTAGCTCTAAGGAGTTGCGAGTTCAGGATATCAGGACTGTGCGAGAGTTTCCTGGTGTGTTTCCGGAGGAGTTACCTGGATTGCCTCCTAACCGAGAGGTAGAGTTTGGAATTGAGCTGTATGAAAATACAACTTCAGTGTCCATTACTCCTTATCGAACGACACCTAAGGAGTTGAAAGAGCTGAAGACGCAACTTCAGGAGTTGCTTGACCGTGGTTTCATTCGGCCGAGTGTGTCACCTTGGGGTGCACCGGTCTTGTTTGTGAAGAAAAAGGATGGCATTATGAGAATGTGCATCGATTACCGTCAGCTGAACAAGTTGACTATCAAGAATCGGTATCCATTGCCGAGGATTGATGATCTTTTTGACCAATTTCGGGGAGCGGCTGTGTTCTCTAAGATTGACTTAAGGTCAGGTTATTACCAGTTGAAGGTGAAGGATGTGGATGTGCCAAAGAAAGCCTTCAAAACGAGGTATCAGCATTATGAGTTCCTTGTGATGCCGTTTGGTTTGACGAATGCTCCTGCAGCCTTTATGGACATGATGAATAGAGTGTTCCATGAGTATTTGGACAAGTTTGTTGTGGTGTTCATTGATGATATCCTTGTGTACTCTCGTACTGAGGAGGAGCATGAGGGGCATTTGAGGATTGTGTTGCAGGCTTTGTTGGAAAATCAGCTTTATGCTAAGCTAAGCAAGTGTGAATTCTGGCTTAGGGAAGTTGTGTTCCTTGGACATGTGGTTTCTACTGAGGGGATTCATGTTGATCCTCAGAAGATTGAGGCAGTGATGAATTGGAAGCCTCGTAAGTCTGTTCATGAAGTCCGTAGTTTCCTTGGTTTGGCAGGATACTATTGGAGGTTCGTGGATGGATTTTCAAAGATTACTGCACCTTTGACGAAGTTGTTGCAGAAGGATGTCAAGTATGAGTGGATGGAAGCGAGACAACAAGCTTTCGAGAAGCTTAAGGCAGCTTTGACGCAAGCTCCTATCTTGGTTCAGCCTGAATCAGGGAAAGAGTTTGTGGTGTAAAGTGATGCATCCTATGTTGGTTTGGGTTGTGTGTTGATGCAAGAGGGTAAGGTGGTGGCTTATGCATCGCGCCAGTTGAAGGTGCATGAGCGCAATTATCCTACACATGACATTGAGTTAGCTGCGGTGGTTTTTGCTTTGAAAATTTGGAGACATTACCTGTATGATGAGAAGTGTACGATGTACACGGATCACAAGAGTTTGAAGTATCTGATGTCTCAGAAAGAGTTGAATCTTAGGCAACGACGTTGGGTAGAGTTGCTTAAAGATTACGATCTGACGATCGAGTACCATCCGGGAAAAGCTAATGTTGTAGCGGATGACTTGAGTAGGAAAGTGGCAGTAGAGTTGAGGGCTATGTTTGCCAGTTTGAGCATTTCGCGAGATGGCGGTCTTGTGGCTGAGTTGCAAGTGAAACCATCCTTGGTTCAGTTGATTAAGGATAAGCAGCTATTGGATGATTCCTTGGTGCCACATGTTCAGGATATTGCTGAGGATAGGCCATCGGAATTCTGTTTTAATGATGATGGAGTTTTATGTTTTGGGAGTCAGATAGTAGTGCCAAATGATGCTGAGTTGAGGCGTGCTATTCTGACTGAAGCTCATAGTAGTCCTTTTGCTATGCACCTTGGTAGTACAAAGATGTATCGTGATCTTAAGGAAGAGTACTATTGGGTGGGGTTAAAGAAAGATGTTGCTGAGCATGTGAGTAAGTGCATGGTTTGTCAGCGAGTTAAGGTAGAGCATCAGTTTCCTTCTGGGTTGTTGCAACCATTGAGGATTCCTGAGTGGAAGTGGGAAAGGGTTACCATGGACTTTGTGTCTGGTTTACCTTTGTCGCCATCGAAGAAGAATTCGGTGTGGGTGATTGTGGATCGCCTGACGAAGTGTGCACATTTCTTACCTGTGCATACTACGTATACTTTGGATAAGCTTGCAGAGCTATACAATACTGAGATTGTGTGGCTGCATGGTGTGCCAAAGTCTATAGTGCCGGATAGGGATCCGAGGTTTACATCGCGTTTCTGGGAATGTTTGCATCAAGCTTGGGGTACACGGTTGAATTTCAGTACTTCTTATCATCCACAGTCGGATGGACAGTCTGAGCATGTTATCCAAGTGCTGGAGGATATGTTGAGGTGCTGTGTGATTGAGTTTCAGGGCTCTTGGGAGAAGCATTTGCCTTTGGTGGAGTTTGCTTATAATAATAGCTATCAGGCGAGTATTTAAATGGCACCTTATGAAGCCTTGTACGGGAGAAGTGCAGAACTCCTCTTTGTTTGGGCTGAAATAGGTCAGAAATTGGTTTCAATGCTAGCTTTGTTGAAAGGAACCACCGAGAAGGTGAAGCTCATTTGTGAGCGATTGAAGGCAGCTTCTGATCGACAGAAGTCTTACGCGGATTTGAAGCGTAAGGAGATTGAGTATGCGGTAGGTGACCGTGTGTTTTTGAAGGTTTCGCCTTGGAAAAAGGTGATGAGGTTTGGCCGAAAGGGTAAGTTGAGCCCTAGGTACATTGGACCATACGAGGTGATTGAACGTGTGGGTCCTGTTGCATATAAGCTAAGGTTGCCGCAAGAGTTGGAAAAGATTCATGATGTGTTTCATGTCTCTATGCTTCGGAGGTATAGATCGGATCCTTCGCATGTTATGACTGTGGAGGAAGTGGAGTTGAATCCAGACTTGACCTATGATGAGGAGCCGGTGGAAATTCTGGATTTAGACAATAAATTTCTTCGAGGCAAGACCATTGCGTTGGTAAAGGTGTTGTGGAAGCATTGTGGTGTTGAGGAAGCCACGTGGGAACGGAAGGATGACATGAAGAAGCAGTTTTCGTATCTCTTTCCTCCAGGTAAATTTCGAGGACGAAATTTCTTAAGGGGGGAGAGTTGTAACACCCCAATTTTTGGCTTGGAAGTTTAGGGTCTGAACCGGACAGGTCTGATTTTCAGTTCGAATATAAAAGGTGTTTTTAGGGAAAGCCTAGTTCGGGATGCTTTAAAAATATGGGAAAATATCTAAAAATCATCTTTTAATATATATAAGAGAGTGGTGAAATCAATTTTACAAAATAAGGTTTGGAAGTGCAACATTTCGAAATAATGACTAAAATGTAATTTTTGAAAAGTTCAGTGCTGACTTTTTGTAAGAATTGAAACTTTGAATCTTTAAGGAGATAATTTACCCAAGAAAGGACTTCTCCAGATTTTTCTTAGATTTAATGATTTTATTAATGTTTAATTAATTAAAGGAAGAGAGGGAAACCATATTTTAGCTTTTCATAACTAACTTTCTTAAAAACTTTCCCATCTCATTTTCTCTCAAAATTCCCTCAGCCAAACACATTTCCACAGCAACATTTCTACTGATTTTCACACTAAATGATGAGGTTTCAATCATCAATTGATTCCTAATCCTTTCTACATCAAAACCTCTTGATTTGCTTATTGAATTTTCAAGGATTTTGGCTCTAAACAAGGAGAAATCTACATTTAGAGGTAAGGGTGTTCTTTTCCTCTAAATACTCAGTTCTTTACTAAAATTCCCAAGTTCTCAATCCTCAAATTAAGTTTTATAAAAGGTTTTAATGTTGTGATCTTGATTTTGGCTTAAAACTCAAGATTTGGATTAAATCTTGAAGAATTTCGTGGTGATTGTTTGGGCTCTGTTTTGAGATGGCTTTTTAATGTATTTTGGATGTTTAATGATGTGTAATTGAGGTTTGATCAATGCAATCCCGAATAGGTTGAATTTCCTAAGTTTTTGCTTATGAAAATGGTGGTTTTTAGGGTGATCTTGGTGTTCTGTTATAGCTGGAGGTATAAGGACGAGTTTAGGTTCTTTTTGGATGTTAATTGATGTTTAAGAATGTTTAGAAGTGATGGATCTTGGCTGGGTAATGTGGTGGAAGAGTTTGGAAGTGATTTCGGTTGTGTTTGGTAGCCGAAATGTTAGATTTGGTGAGAGCAGCTAGTTTAGGTGTAATGGCTGAAGATTTTAATGCATGATGATGCATTAATCCTCTGCTTTGATGTGTTTAAAACAAGGGAGACATCTTCGGATCCTTGTGGTGTTGATCCGGAGGCTTGAACGGCGTTTTGGCAAGCTTGCGAAACGGAATTGGTGAGTGAAGTTGGGATTTCCAGCTTTGTAATGAATGTTTGAAGGTTTGGGAGCTTAGTTTAAATCTAAGCAGCTTAACTAAGCTCAAGAGTAAGTTTTTGGGAAAACTCTCTCTTTGATGAACCATGAGATGGTTGGATGCAATGAATTTAATTTGCATGTTTAAATTCTGTTTTTGAAAGCATGTTTTAGCATGATTAATGCTGGTTTTGAAAGCCATGTGTTGAAGGATCCTCAAGGTAAGAGATCCTTGGTTTGTTATGGATAAATGTGGTTTTGATGCATAGTGATGCATGATGGTTTAATGACTTTGATTAATGCTTTAAAACAGTGGATTGTTGATGATAAATGATATATATTGGAAAGTGATGTAATAGTTTTAAAGTACTTGAATCGGATATAGTTAGCCGGCTATAGGATTGGGTGCACCGTGAATAAAGTCGCCTTGGATGTTGAGGGGTTGTAATTGTAACGTAAACTCCATCCAAGTACACTAACGAGATGTTTAAGATCATAATGGTGGTTAAAAGGCCATGTGAGGATCTTGTGTTGTGTGTCCCGTGTTCTCGTTAGTGATGTTATACAACTACCGATGAGTGATGTGGAGGGGTTGTGATTGTACCGTTAAACTCCATCACGGGTGTTGAGGGGTTGTGATTGTACCGGTAAACTCCACCTTGTGTGTTAGGTAGTGTGTATGAAGCGTATGGGACAACGCTTGTAATCCGCGTTTCCGACTGTGTTTTATGTTGAAAATGGTTATGGTTTATCACTTGGAAGCCAATATGACATGTTGATGTTAATGAAGCATGATATGCTTGTTGTGTATGCATTGTTGCATGAGAAATGATGTTTATGAGTTTAAAGGCCTTATGAAAGGTGTTTTATAAAATGCATTATTGTGTTGTTTCTTTAGAGCATGTCTCATTAAGCTATTATGCTTACGCTCTCTTTCTTGAACCAATAATGCAGAGAATTTTAAGTGTTTTGAGGGCAGCAAGGAGGCTAAGAATCCAAGGGAAAGCTAAGCTCATGTATGGTGATGTTTTCACAACACTATTAGTTTTTGATATTTTGGCAATGAGAACCTAGGTTGTATTTTTGGGAGATGTTTTGGACTCCCTAAGTGTGGCATGATGCCTTTAATGTTTTGGACTTGTAAATGGCCATTTTGGTGTTGCTTTGATTGATTTGATGATTGGTTGGTTTTGAATATTATGATGCATGCCTATAGACTTGTGGATTTTCCTAATTGATGCCATGAATGAGTTTTGATGATGCAAATGTGTACCTTATATGTATGATGACTTGTTGGCATGATTAGGAAGTCATTAGGTTGTGTTGGAGTGGATAAATACATGTTAAACCAGCAAATTCTGCACTTTCTGGGCAATCCGTATCGGAACGGGCCCTAGCGTTTCGAAACGGGGGCCTGTAATGGCCATCGTGTATCGAAACGGGTAGAGGCCGTTCCGGAACGTTTTGGCCACTGCCAGGGCCTGTTTCGATACAGGTCTCGAAACGAACCCACGTTTCGGAATGGTCAACCCCCGTTCCGAAACAGTTGACCGTTGGGCACTGATTTGAATGATTTTGTGGTTTGCAAGTTTTACGTTTTAGTCCTGGAATTTTTTATTTGCAATTGAATGAGTCTGAGATGTCTGACTGAAGTGAAATTTGACAGGGAAGCATGTAATATGATTAAGTTCATTTTGGTAACTTAAAAATCAGTTTAGTCCTCTTAATTTCCAGAATTTACATTTTGGTCCCTAAAAGTTATAATTTGTGCAATTGAGCCCTTTAATGTAATCCGATCGCTGTGCTTTTCAAGTATGTGTTTCTCAAGAGTACGCTTAGGATTAATGTGCATCTAGACAAGCTTAAAAAGAAAAAAATGGTCGTTAATCAAGGTTGACTTTCGGGGTTGACTTTGGTTTTCCCCGTGTAATCTTCGTAGTTCGGGTTAACCGTCTAGGCCGAGCTAAGGGGGTTACACCTTTTGTGTGTGAATAGCATATTTATTTATTGCATGCATCATATCATATTTAGAAGGGGTTGGTTCTGGAAAATTGTTCAATTATGAATGGAAAGCTTTTAAAAGGAGGAGAACCAAGCACGTGACGACATTGGAAAATGAAGCTGCAGCCCTTCGTCAGTACGTCAAGCCCGTTGGAGAACTTGGACCAAAGCTCATGTGGCTAGTTGAAGAAATCAGGGAGTTAGGCGTTCAAGTAGAAAGATATTTTTAATTCACAGAAGATGTAATAAAAGCTTTCGAATTTAATAAAGAGTTTCCTTTCGTGAGCAGATTTTCAATGGAATTGATGGCCCTTCAACTGCATTCATGCATTTGCACTGTTTTGCTTGCTTCGTTGTTTGCTTTTGTGAATTTGTTGGTGCATACATACATTTGCTTACATACATTTGTTTCTTTGTTTGGTTGCATTGAATAATGTTTCAATCATTGCATTCATTCCTGTATAATAAAAGATTAATTTTGGAAATTTTCATTTAAGTAGTAAAGATCTCGTATAAACACGACTCGAGCCATGAGGGCTGAGGAGAGATTGACAACTCTTGAAGCAAATCAAAAAAACGTTTGTGACAAGCTTGAGAAGATGGTAAATAATCTGACGAAAGAGATTGAGATATCACACCAGAAAACAGTTAGCCAAATCGCAGCCATGTTTGGGTTCAAAGACCTAGAAGCGAGAGAAGACACCAACACTTCCCGAGGGTGGCTTTTGTACAAAAGGAAGTAGCTTCACCTAAAGTCAAGATCTCAGAATCTTCTGCCCGTACTGAAGACAACACCGACGAGGTTCGCAGCCCCGAGATGCCTGGCCTCAATGAAGAAAATGACATGTCAAAGGTCGAGAAGAAATGTGAACACCACTACAAAAAGCTGGCGGAAAGGTTTAAAGTTTATCAAGAAGGAAGCATTCATGGTGGCAAGGATGCTAAAGACTTGAGTCTAGTTTCAGACTTGGCGGCACCTCCAAAGTTCAAGGTCCCTGAGTTCAAGAAGTATAATGGAACTACATGCCCGTTGGCACACTTGACTATGAACTCCCGGAAAATGTCACCGCATTTAGAAAATGAGAAGTTGCTGATCCACTGTTTCCAAGATAGTCTATCTGGGTCTACCATTCGGTGGTATGATCAATTGAGTCGGGCCAACATACGCACTTGGAGAAATCTGTCGAAAGCCTTCCTCAAACAGTACAAGTATGAAACAGACATGGCACAAAGCAGGATTGTGTTACAGAGTATGGAACAAGAGCCCAATGAGAGCTTCCGCCGGTATGCCCAGAGATGGTGAGATGTGGCAACCCAAGTTCAACCTCCACTGTCGGAAAATGAGGTTACTCCAATGTTTGTGGAGACATTAAATGGACCTTTCTATGACTACATGTTAAATCACGCCACCGAAGGTTTTACAGACTTGGTCATGAACGGAGAATTGATATTGGCAGCCATCAGAAATGGAAGACTCGAGAGAGAAGAAGATGACGAGGACAAGCGCGTTTAGAGTTTCGTCACGAAGTCGTTGGAGGCAAGATTGGTCGGGATTTGTGTTTTCATGGAATAAAACTTAATTTTCTCTAGACAGTTGGGATCATGCTTAGAACCAACCCTCTTGCTTTTACCCGCGAGCATTGGGGATCTTTTGTAAGGGTTTCTATGTCAATTTATTTGTTTAAATATGCATTTTTTCCTTCAAATGGAAAACATTTCTCCCTTTTTTTTCCTTTTCCCTTCTTTGTGTTTTTTTATCTATTTTTTCAAACATACAACTTCTTTGCAGAGTCCCAATTATTGATTGTATGAATGATTCTTGAAACTATTCCCGAGATAGAGGGGCAAAATGTGTGTTCAGGATTAATGGGGAAATCCCATATATAGATTATGAGAGTATTTTCCTCTCAGACATTGTTGTTAGGGTCCTTGAATGAGTGATAACTCTAAAACATCTACAAACCGGAGACCGCTTTTCATCAACAGTATTTATGTGTGAAATGACATTTGGTATTCCTTCATTTCCCTTCACAAATAAGAAAAATCCATTTGTTGTCCCCTTTGAGCTTGATATTATTCTTCTTGTGATTTAACGATAACCAAGGATCACTCCCCACACCGGGGGTAAAGAAAATGAAAAATTGTTTGAAAGAAATATGTTAGATTAAGTTGAATGTCCTAAACTCTAAATGAAAAGGACACAAAAAGGAAAAACAAGAAAAGGATAGAAAAACAGAAGAAGAAAAACGAGAGAAGAAAGAAAAGGAAAGAAAAGATAAGAGAAAAATAAATGAAGAAGAAATGCGAAGGAAAATTTGAAATCCTTCAAACGAAATTGTACCAGAAAAGGAAATGAACACTAGGGTGAAAACCCACAATGGGCAGTTAAGAGCGATCCAAAGAATAAACAAGAAGAGCAGAGATTTCATCAAAAAGGTTGATACTTGGTTTAATCACCCTTAAAATATGTATTTGAGACTTTATATCCTTTCTTTGGCAACTCGAGCCTAGCCTACATTACAAGCCTTAAAAGACCATTTGGATCACACATGAATATTTGAGAAAAGGAGTTAATCTTCAGAACACATTCCGCCTAATTGAGTGAACCTTTCTTCAGGGACCTCGAGCTTCTAATGTCTGGTTGAGATTAGAAAAGTGGGAAATTTTAAAATTGGGGAGTGTGTGAGTAAAAGAGAGCCACCAAAAAAGGGACACTATTCGGTCGATGGATTCTTGAATCATTCATGCTTTGAATTTTAGGGCATTTGATTTTCCCTTTTTCTTGTGTTTTTCATGACTATTTTCTTGAGATCCCTATTTTTAGCCTTTCCTTGTGTTTGTTATGCCTTTTTTTCTTGAAACTATCTTTTCTAGCCTTTCCTGGCATCTTACAAGTAGGCTGACATAGATTAATAAAAAGCAAAAGATTTCTTGGTATTGATCTCGACTATAGAAGACCATGAACGAATGTTTTCATCACTTCAGAAAACAATTGAACCTCAGTTTGAATAGGGGCATCACTTTACATGAGAAGATTAAAAGAAAAAGAAGAGCACATGTGTTGAAGAGTTTGGAGTGGGTCATGTCGTCAATAAAGGTCCACATTTAAGATGGAAAAGCTCAGAAGTATGAAAAGAGATAGAATTTCACTTGATAAGAAAATGATGCCATCAGATTGGGGCAATCTACAAGCCCTCAATATTAATAGGCATGAGAAGAAGAGATTGAAGCGCCAACATTATTCGAAGATATTCAAGGTAGAAATAAGCTTTTCTGCAAGGATTTACACGCAAGCAATTCAAGATGTCCTGCAAGGGCAAGAATTTGAGAATTTACAGGAAGCATTGAAGATGCTTGATAATGGGCATATGAAGACTTGAAGTATTCAAGACCACAGAATGAAGCCTTTCACTTAATATTGATGTATCAACTACAATGATAGTAGATCTTGAGACATTTCCCTACGGAGATTGATGGTTTCAATGAAGCAAAGAGATATGAAGAATGAGAATGGTGAAGCAATGACAATAGAAGGAGTCTGTCCTTCCAACCAAGAGCACAAGATTACTGGATTAAGTGGGCAAAGATCAAATGTTTTCCATGAGTCGAAAGAATACAAAGAAAAGTCACAACTGCTTATATATATTGAGTAAGCAAATGCACGGAAAAATTAATTTTGAGGAAAAAATTCAAAAAGAAAAAGAAATGAGACATACATTCTTGTTTTAGGCATCCCTAGGGGCATGCACATCATGATTGCATTGAATATCACATTTTCAGGTACACGAAGGACCTTTCAGCAAAAGAACTCGCCTATCCGTTCGGGCATTTGGAGAATGGAACTCGCTTTTTCTTCCAAGGGTGAGGTAGATGAAACACTTTTTTGGAATCTCCTTATTTATCCAAGCATAAGGAGGATCAAATTTTTCAGAAGATTCGTTTATCCGTTCAGGAGTAAGGAGAATGGAGTTCTCTTATTCATCCAAGCATAAGGAGGATGAAATTTTTCAAAAGAATTTGCATGTTTGAGTATCCGGGAGAATAGAACCCAACTCAACAAATCAGGTATTTGGGAGAATTGAACTTAGCTTAGCTATTCGAGTGTAAGGAGAATAGAATCGGCCTATCCATTTGGGCGTTTGGAGATTGGAATCTGCTCATCTATTCGAGAAAAAGGAGAATAGAACAAGCCTATCCATTCAGGCGTTTGGAGATTCGAATCCACTCATCTATTCGGGCAAAAGGAGAATAGAACAAGCATATCCGTTCGGGCATTTGGAGAATGGAGCTAATTTGGAAAGTTAGTGAAAATTAGTGCCTTTTTGGTCTTTGCTTTATTTCTGTTGCACAGAGATAAGCAAAGAGGGGCAGCTGTTGTCACTAAATTTTCACCTCGGTTTTAAATAATCCGGAAAAAATACATTTTCCCTTTAAATAATAAAAGGCCCACTCTTTTTAATTAAATTAAAAGAAAACAACAAAACCCATCTTTCAAAACCCATTTTTTAAAGCCCGCCTTTTAAAATAAAACCCATTTTCAAAAGAGCCAATTTTAAAATAATAAACAAAGCCCGCTTTGGAAAAAACTCATCTTTTAAAAAGAAAAAAAAGAAAGAAAATGTGATAAAATTTTTAAAAAAATTAATAGGAGAAAGGAAACAAAATTAAAACAAAAAAAGAAATAAATAACAGCAAAAAAACAGTAAAAAACAACAAAATAACAATAAATAACAAAAAGGAAAAGAAAAAAGAGCAAAAAAAAAAAGAAAAAAGAAGGAACACCCGCACTCACGCGCCTGGCGCGTGTGCCGCACGCGCGCGGGTGGTCACCTTCCTCTCTAATGTTCGAACAACGCAGAGGGGAGGGTTTTGATCGGCTGGCCGCCACAGGCAGTGGTAGCCGTCACCGAAGCCGCCGGCCGACTCCTCATGTCCTTGCCGTCACGACACCACTGCCGCCGCATCTCCTCACCTCCGGCCACCTACAAAAAAAGGGAAAAGGGGTGGTCAAACCCTACTCGAATTTAGAGAAATTTTCATCTGAAAATCCCTAAATTCGATCCATTTTTATCTATAAAATCATAAATAGGCTGAATTCATGTGTTAGCTTGAGATTAGGGGTTTGAAAACAGATTTTGGGGGAAGAAATCAAGGATTTTTGCTTTGAAACCAAGCGTTCTTGCACCTATAAACCACCCTTTCACTTGTTCAACACGCACAAAATCATCTGAAAATCACCTCTAAAAAACCTCTGAATATTGCTGGAAATTAATCAAGCTTGGAATAGCTTTGGTTAGAATTTTTGGGTTGGAAGCAAGTTTTTTCTTCGGTGGCGATTGGAATCGGTTCGAGTGGATAAAGTTCGAGGTTTCTACACTTTCGGTAATTTCTTTTTCCTTTTATTTTTTTTTAATTTTATTTTCTTGGTTGAATTTTTGTTTGTTTATGTTCTTAGGTTGCAATTCGGATTAGAGGAACGAAGTTGGTTTTTGGTAAAAATTTTCGTTTTTTATTTTGTTTTAATCCTCTAGATTCTTAAATAAAATAAAATGTTGTTTGTTGAAAAAATTGTGAACTTAAAAAATGAAATGTTGGTTGTTTGATCCATTTGAGTAGGTAGGTGAAAATTAAAAAATATTTGTTGTTACGAATTTAAGATTAGTCGCTAGATTGAAAAAAATAAGAATTAGGTTTAAAATAATAAAGTTTTAATAATAAGAGGTTTTTTAAATAAGATTAGTGTTTCTTTTAAAAAGAAGAAGAAAAAAAACAAAAAGGTTTTCTTAAGAAATTTAAAAAGTTTAGAATTAGGGGTTCTTGATAATTTCATTTTAAAATAAAGGTGGGCTTTTTCTTTTAAGGGTTTTGAAAAAAAATATATAAAAGGTTTTGATAAAAGGTTTTTTTTTTAAAAAAAAAACTAGAAAAGAATGAATGGTTTGAGAAATTCAAAAAATGGTAGAAAAAGATTTTTTTTAGATTTAAATAAAACTTTTAAAATAAAATGGGTTTTAAAAACATAAAACGTAAAAAGTGAAAAATAGGTTAAAATGTAGAAAAAGAAAAGAAGGGTCTTGGTTTTAGGAAGTAAAAAATATATAAATTTTTTAAAGAAATAAATTAAAAAAAGGAAAAACACAAAAAAGAAAAATAATAAGTTTGCTTGCTTGTTTTAGAAATAGGTGAAAACTTAGGATTAAGGACTAAAGCTTAGATAGATACTTGTTTGTTGAAAATGTTTCTTCGCAAAAAAATAATAAAATACACTTAAGCAAACTTAAACCTCAAATTAGGAATAAAAGACTTGGACGCTTTTAGGGCATTTAAATAATCGAATTTAGAATTCAAATAAAATGCTCAACGCACCTAAATTTCTTTGTTGTTTGAAAAGTGAAAGCATAATTCAATGCGGAGTTTTATCAAATAGGAATGACGGGTTAGCGCCAGAAATGTTGGCAGTGATTAAAGTTCATCACCCGGGCGATAAGGCCGTTAAAATAGACTAATGTTCATTAAACGGACAAGTAAAGTCGAAACATTTTGAACTTGCAAATTCCAATTTTGAAAACGATTTTAAAACCAAATAGGTACCAATTTTGGTCGTCGTGGGGGTGCTAACCCTTCCCCACGCGTAACCGACCCCCGAACTTGTTTTCTGATTTTCGCAGACCAAAACCGTTGTTTGATTAAAAAAAATGTTTTATTAAAATAACTCTATTTTTAAAAGTGATCCAATCACACTTTTTAAAAAAAAAGATTGGTGGCTCCTTCGTTGTTTTTAAAAAGTGTTTTCCAAAAAGTTGAAGCCTCCCGTAAAAAGGCAGTTGCGACAGATACACTTGGTAGTGTATCGATACGGCCTTCGTAAATTGGAAGAGTGTACCGATACACGGGGGCGTATCGATACACATTTTGGTTACTAGTTTTGGGTGTATCGATACAGGCCTTGAGTGTATCGATACAGACCATGTATTGCTGAGTTTGAGAGTCTTTTCGTCGATGGCGTATTGATACCCACTCGAAGGGTATCGATACGGTGGTAGGTAATATGGTTAAATGGCATCTTTGAACATTCTGAATCTTTAATTTTAGTCCCTAAATGTTGAGGATGCAATTAAATGAGTTCGAATGATAATTTTGAGCTGACATTTGACAGTTATGCATGCAATGAGACTAATTAAAGGTTGATAACACGAATTTGACTAAATCCTATGTGAAACGGGAAAATTACTAATTGGTCCCTAAAACCGAAATTGCATAAAATGGAGGAGCCGTTGTTTTGTGTTTGATTCGTAGCTTTGTAAAACACATAAGAACCTAATTTGCATCTAGACAAGATAAAAAGAAAAAAAAATAGGGTCATTTATTGAGGTAAACCTTTCTGCTTTACTTCAATATTCCCCGTGTGACCCGTTCCGTTCGGTCTACCGGCTAGGTCGGGTTGAGGGGGTTACAGGAGAATTTGTCAAACCAAACGGCATCACCAAGAGCTCATAATTCCCATACTTTGTACAAAATACAGTCTTAGGTATGTCTACATCCTTCACCTTCAATTGATAATACCTAGACCTCATATCAATCTTAGAAAACACAAAAGCACCTCGAAACTGCTCAAACAGATCATCAATCCTTAGCAAAGGATATTCGTTCTTAAACGTCAACTTGTTCAGTTGCCGATAATCAATGCACATCCACATCATTCCATTCTTCTTTTTCACAAATAACACTGGCGCACCCCAAGGCGAAACACTAGGCCTAATGAACCCTCGATCAAGCAACTCCTAAATTTGCATCTTCAACTCCTTTAATTCCTTTGGTGTCATTCGATAGGGAGAAACAGACGCTGGAGATGTATTTTCATACAACTCAATGCCAAACTCAACCTCTTTATTCAGCGGCAAACCAGGCAACTCCTCCAGAAACACTCTTGGAAACTCACATACCGTACGTATATCTTGAACACGTACCTCATTCGATTCTGGATTCATAACATAAGACAAGAAAGTTTCACATCCTGAATCCATCAACCATTTTGCTTTTAAAGCTGAAACGACATTGGCAAGAATTTTACATTCTCGCCCACGATTACCACCTCGTAATCATCAGCAAGTTTCAGGGTAACTCACTTGGATTCAAAAATAACCATAGCCCTATGTTCGGTCAACCAATCCATACCAAGGATTACATCAAAACCATGAAATGGCAACTCCATTAGATCGACCACAAACACATGACCTTTAACAGATAAAGGACATCTCCTAAACAAACTTCTCGTAACAATCGTTTCACCAAAAGAACTAGTTACTTGCATTCCCACATCTAGCATCTCAACAGGAATATCAAGAAAATATGCATGCTCGCTCAAAATGTATGAATGTGTATAACCTAAATCAACCAAAGAAAACAACGACAAGGATTGCAATGTAAAACTACCTGCAATAAAATAGGTGTCATTTCATCCCTCGCGGGACCACCACCCTTAGGTTGAATCGCCACTATATGCGCCACAATCCTCTGACCATCCTCCCTACGCTGAAAGTTACAATGACTACGCCTACGGCCTCTCCGTGGTGCTACAATAGGTGCTCTAGCCTGACCACAACCAACCAACAATGGACAATCACGTATAATGTGATCACTCGATCCACAGATCCAAAAAAAGTTAGCAACAACAACAACAATAGGAGCTTGTTCTTCACGAGCCAAACGTTGACAATCTCGCCTCATGTGTTCATGTGATCCACAAACCCAACAAGCATTTTGCTCGGACCTCACCCGATTACACAGAACTGGCGCACCATGCCCAACAACACCTCGCCTCTGCTTAAGACGATACCTAAAATTATGGTGTCTCTTAAACTGTCCACCTCTAGAGCCAAAATCTGTAGTTCTCTTACTCGAGCTAGAAACACTCCCACGAGAAGACAAACCCAAATTATATTCAATATCCTTAGCTCATGTCACCAACACATCAAAATCCGTATAATTAGAGGCCAACATGTAATTCTCCACTTCTTGCACCAGACCATAACGGAAACAGTCACATCGATTCCTATCATTCAGCACCAACTCAGGAGCATATTGGCTCAAACGAACAAACTAAACCTCATACTCAGCCACAGTCATGCTACCCTGAACCAAAGACATGAACTCACGTTTCTTATCATCCAAGTATCTAACTCCTAGATACTTCTTCTTAAAGGAAGCTTGGAAAAACTCCCAATCCACATCATTAGGCTTCATAGTCGAAGTTATAGTCGTCCACCAACTGTAAGCATCACCTTGTAATAGGGAAACAACACATCCTAGCTTGCGAGCATCATTGCACCCTATTTGTTCCAAAATCTGTATCGTACTGGCCATCCAAGCCTTAGATGCCTCATACGACAATCCACGATACTCAACAATGCTCAAACTACGTAAACGCTCTAAGGAAAACCCCATTAGCCTAGCAGGTGGTGCTTGTACATGCACTCCAACAACAACAGCCTGGAAAGCTCTAGTCATCGCTTGAACCAAAGGCATCAAATCACCCACTACTAGCCCCGCTACCTCAGGTGGTACTTGCTCCACATTCTTAGGTGGATTAGGCGGAGGAGGTGGAATCTCTCCAGGAGGTATCTCATTCTTCTTATTTCCCTGCCCTATGATTACAGCAATCGTACCAGATCGCAACTCTCTCCTCGGTCTCATCGTGCTATTATGTCTAAGGCATGATAACAAACCAAACAAAACAATCAGGCCAGCTTCAAGCAAGGATGCAAGACTTGCTATTCAAGTCAAATATTTCAGAAAAAATTTCAAACTATAGTGATAAGGCAATGGGCATCCCAACTTTCCCCCCAACATGTCATAAAGCAACCAACGTACATATTGCAACCACCGAGCATAAAAAACAACAGAATTCAATTCACAACAACTTACCAACATCCCAATCTTTCCTAACCTAGCTCAGATATCAACAAATGTAACCCCCTCGACCTGGCCTAGACGAGAGACTGAACCGAATGAGTCACACGAGGAATATTGGAGTAAACCGAGAAGGTTTATCTCAATAAACGATCCTATTTTTTTCTTTTATCTTGTCCCGAGGCACATTATCAACCTATATGATTCATACTTGCAGCGGAAGAAGCTTCAATTCAAACAAACAACGATTTGGCATTCAATTGACAACATACATGTTTCAAGGATTAAATTTTAATTTTAATAAATTATAGGGACTTCAGCCAATTTATTGTCATCAACCTTTAATTAGTCAAATTCCATGCCATTGTGTCAAATCTCAGCTCAATTCAATCATCCTAACTCTTTTAATTGCATCCACAACAGTTTAGGGACTAAAATGTAAAAAAAAAACATAACTTCAAATATTCCCAAAAAGCTACTTTACCTGACATTGTATCGATACACCAAGCACAGTATCGGTACGGTTTTGAGGTAGTTTAAATCCTAGGTTCTAGTAGCTCAAAATTGTATCGATATGGTCCCGCGTACCGATTTGCCCAGCCATTTTGCTCTAAGATCGTATCGATACGGGTCTCCTTATACCGATACGGTACCCCGCGTACCGATACTCTTGGGCCTGAAATGCCCATTTTTTGCTGGTTTAACATACAATTAAGATAAGCAATCTACCTAATCATCCTTCTAAGACATATACAACATATCTAAGGATTGATCCTCAACCAAAGCATAATCCAAACGTCAAAGGCCATTTGTAAGTAAAAAATAGCAATATAAACTTGCTCAAACATGGACTTTACATATATCTCCCAAAAACAGAATGTATTCCACATTGCCCTTATTACTCATAGTCTTAACCGAAAACATACTTTCAAGTAACGAAGTCTCTTTTGATCCATTACTTTCCGCTACCTTTCAAGCTCTAATTCTCTGCATTGATGGATAAAGAGAGCGTTAGCACACAAGGCTTAGTGAGGGGTGCTCAAAAACAAAACACCAACAATGTATTTTTAACCATTTTCTAAAACCACTTTGAAATCTCATTTCAATTATTTCATAACATCATTTGAAACACCATGCCCATAAAACCATGCACTTTAACCAATCAAAAACCAACATATTAAACCATACGCATCATGTATCATAAATTCACAGCAACTCACATTGCTAACCTCAATTTAAGCCTTCTCATGCATAACATACTATATGCATAGCTTAAAGAGTAAACATGTATAAATCTCATTGTACATCACGTGATACATCAACACTTATATTGGCTTACAAATGATCAATAACCAAGTTCCATTTCCAAATCATAACATCATTGGATACACAGATTCACAAGTGTTGTCCCCACACTTCATACATTCTCACCGGCACCTCAAGGTTCACACATGGGAGTATTCGATACACAATATAAACCCCTCAACTATTGTGACTTCTATGGTGGAGTATCCGGTACACCATATAAACCCCTCAACACCACTCATCGGTAGATGTAGAACCCCACTAACGAGAGACACGACACCACACTTCCTCGATCGTTAGGGTACTTGGATGGAGCATTCGATACATCGTATAAACCCCTCAACATCCAAGGCTACTTGTTTATAATGCGCTCAATCCTATAGCTGGCTAACTATATCCGATAGCATTTTCAAAACCATTTCCATACCATCACTTGCCAATATAATTCAACAATAAACCATTTTTCCCAAGAAATAAACCATCTTTAAATATAAGTATAAACATATATTCTTACAAGGATCACTTAGCATGTGCATCCTTCATCATCTCAAAATTAAAAACAATATAGCTTATACTTTAAACATTCTTTAACAATAGGTAACATGAAATTAAAACTAAGTGCATAAAACTATTTCATAATAGCATGACCGAGAGAGAAATTCCACTTATACTTACTTCTGAACTTAGACAAGCGTTTCAAGCTCAAATCTAAGTTCCCAAACCACCTTTAAAACATTTCAAAGCTAAAATCCACGTTCTCACTCACCGACACGCAAAACCTCGATTTGCTGACGCGAAACTAGGCGTCTGAAACCTCCAAAGCTTCACCGATCTCTTTCGGATCAACCTCCCATGTTTTAACAACATAATAACAGAAGATTAATGCATCTCAATGCATTCAAAATCCCAACAATCAATTCCACAACATTGCCTTGCCAAAGACTACCAACCGCCTATCCAAAACAACCGAAAACAACATCGATTAACCTCCAAACTTAACCCAGCCAAAACCTAACACTTTCAACCATCAATTATCATTGATTAACATCCAAAATTATCATACTATTAACCTTATACCTCCAGCATTCACAAAACCACCACAACTCCACAAAAACCGAAACCTAGCAACCTAAACAACTAGACATTCACATAGTTTTGAGATTACAATGTTAAAAATTTTATCTTAACATTACTAAACTTCAAAATCATGATTAAAATCTATCATAAACCCAGCAAAACAGATCCAAAACGAATCTCAATCAATTTCACCAATTAAACCAAATTTTGACAATCAAAACATCAAAACCCATTAGAAAACATGTATAAAGGATCAAAAACTTGAGAATTTCATTAAAGAACCTTACATTATAGGAGAAAAATGCAGATCACCTCTAATGGATGTTTTTCTTCTTAATCGGATAGATTTATTTTTAAAACAAGATTAAAAGAATAAGGTTTTGATAGGAAACCAATAAGAAATCATTTTATAACAAAAGAGTAGAGAAATCAAGAGTTTACATTAAGATTATTGATGAAGAAATGAGTTTTTGGATGGAGAGAATTTGAGAGAAAGTTTTTGAGAGAAAAGAAGTTACGTCAAATTTATTTTAATGAAATAACCACCAATTAATTTCTCCAACGCATTATATTAATTAAAAACAATTCAAAATAAGCCAATTAAGGGATAAAAGTCTTATATTAAACTTTGGGCAATTAGCTCCTTAAATATTCAAAGTTCTTATCCTTTTACAGAACAATCACTAAAAACACTTTTCTAAGTTTACATTTTAGTCACTAAATCTAAAATGTCATATTTCCAAAACTCGTTTTCCAAAAATTGGTTTCACCAAAACCTATTATATATTTAAAAAGGATTTTAGACAATTTTCCATATTTTTATCACCTTCCAAAATAGGTTTTCCTTGAACTCATCCCGAAACTTACCTAAATCTCTAATCTCGATCAAACAGACCCTAAAACCATCCCAAAAACCTCTAGGCCCAAAACCAGGGGCGTTACACATATTCTTTGATTATTTTTTTTTTTGAATTATGTTTTTAGGATTTGAGTTTGGATTTTATTTTGCTTTGAACTAATATGCTTTTAGTGCTTAATGAAGTTTATGTTGCTTTGCATTTCTTAATGAAGCTTATATTATTTCCTATCATTAATTTTGATCTAACTAAAAGGGGGAGAAGTAACAAGAGCCTTAAAAATTTTCAAAGATATATATTTTTGTCTTAAAGTAAGGGGAGAAATTTTAAAAAAATTTCTAAGTATTTTCTAACTAAAATTTTCAAGTTTGGTCCAGGCGTACCGATACGGTTACATCCGTATTGATAAGGTTTTTTGACTACTGAAAAATGAGTTAAGAAAAGTGTATCGATATGCTCCTTGGTGTATCGATACAATTTTTAGACTCGATGTAAACCTGGAAACTAAAAACTACTTACCGTATCGATACGCTCCTTACCGTATCGATACAAGTTGGTAAGATTTGATAAATCTTGGCATTTAATTTTTTATCATTGTCTTGTCACTTTATTGGAACCAAACACTTTGAAAATTGGTTAACTGTACCAATACGCTTAACTACCGTATCGATAAACTTTTTGGTTAACCAATTCTCCATATTAGAGTGAGAAAAATCAGTACCGGTACGCACTATATCGTACTGATCCCCTCTGTAAATATGGTTTTCGTACCGATACGCCTCTTTGCGTATCGATATGCTATTTGTATACAATGGCTCTTTCTACTTATGATAGGTACTGATACGGTGATGCAAGTACCGATATGGTAGGTTGTAGAAGTGCATTTATGGGGGGAAAAGAGAGCCCATCGGCTTTATTGCTGATGCCAACCACCCAAACGGTTAGAATTCAATGCAGAGGTATAAAAGCAAGCCATTAAAGATACATCAACAACTATTCATCAAGTCAGGCATATTCAATCAAAAATCCATTCCAATTTGAGCCAAATAGAGTCAAACCCTTCTACTCATCTTGTATAATCCATTTGTAATTCTTTATTTCAAGATTGGGGAGAGTGTACTTGTAATTTGGGCAAACATTTTACCTTTGTGAAGTTTTTTTTCGTTTTCCAACAACTTCTCTTGTTAAGAGTGATCTTTGATTAAGCTTTGGGTAGAAAGCTTAATCGGTTTGTAAGGTTTCCTCCTAATCCGAGAAAAGGAGAAGAATTTATAGTGAAATTTGTTGAAAATCCTTATTGAAAGCTAAGGTAGTGGATGTAGAGCTTGTTCTAAGCTTGAACCACTATAAATCTCTTGTGACTTCATTTTTAATTTACCAATTTCATCCCTCCAATTTTAAAATCTAATTCACCCCCTCTTGGCCATTTATCCATCGATTGATCCACACAACAGTTTCCATTGCATTGAGTTTCTTCTTCTTGGATAGGATATCCTTCATGAACTTTACATAGTTCAAAATCTGTAAGAGAGCATCAATCAAAGGAATTTGAACTGTAAGTTGTTGCAAAGTATCATGAAAGAATTGAAATAGCCTTCCAATTACTCGACTGATGCGCTGACATTGGGCATTTTGGCGATAAATTTGGTTGTACAACGAATGGGACTAGAGTAATAACATGATGCATATTACTTGACTTGCCATTGTTTTCTCCATTCGTTATTGTATGATTAGGTACAAAGTACTCTCCTCATTCATGAGTAGATATGGGAATTGGTTGCGACGAGTCAGTCATGTGTTTGCCACTACAGAGAGTAATAGCCTTGCAATGCTCCTTACTCTTGTTCACTGAATTCTCCGTGTTTCTTGGTAATGCGCCCGACTGTCTAGAATTCAAATCAGTAGCTAACTGTCCCAACTGAGCTTCTAAAGTGCGTATTGTTGAGTAGTAGCCTTGCCTATAGCTTCGATGCGAGAAAAATGCTCACGCACCAACTCATCAAGAAGAACAAATGGGTCTGAGATACTTGATGGAGCATAAGAACTCACCGGAGACTGAGTTTGCGATGGTGCATCATATTGTGATTGTTGAGATTGTGAGGCAATGTATTATGGTTGCATCTGATTCTGTTGTGACGGCAATGGAGTCTGCGGTGTGAACTGTTGCTGCGAGTAACCAAAATTTCCTTGACGCACACTAGAATTGCCTTGGAAGGAATTATTCTTAGAGCGAAATACTCTTTGGTGCTGTGTAGGATTAGAGTTACTCCAAGACTGTCGGTTATTTGCATTGTAAGATGTACTCATATTGTTGCCTCGCATGTTGTTGACGTAACTAGCATTTTCTTCATGTTCTAGGCAATCCTAAAAACTACGATTCTTGTAACACCCCAATTTTGGGCCTAGATGTTAACAGGGAAGATTAGAGGTTCTGGAAAACCGGGTTAGTTGATTCGAGCTAGTTTGAGATTGAAATTGGAATAAATATTTTTGAGAGAGATAAAAATATGGGAAAATATTCTAAAATATTTATTTAATGTATTGATGATTTTGGTAAAATCAATTTTTCAAAATGGGATTGGGAAATTGGACATTTTGGGCTAGGGACCAAAATGTAAAAAGTGAAAACTAATTTTAGTGAGTGTTTTGTACAAGAGTCAAAACATAGAATCTTTAAGGAGCTATTAGCCCAAATTTTAATATCAGACTTTATCTCTTAATTGCTATTTTTAAACAGGTTTTGGAAAATATAAAAAGGTTGGGAGAATTAATTTCATAATTAATTGCTTAAACAAATTTCACGTGACCAACTTTCTTTAAAAAGATACTCTCAAATTCTCTCCACCCAAACAGTCTTTCCTTCTTCAAAATCTTAAAGTAAATTCTTTTCTCTATAATCTTTTGATTATAAATGAGTTATTGATGGTCTTCTATCAAAACCTTATTATTTTAATCTTGTTTTTTCATGTAAATCAATCAAATTAAGGGGAAAGTAATCTATTGGAGGTGAGTTTCATTTTTCTACTCTAATATAAGGTTTTTTTACTGAAATTTCCAAGTTCGTGATCCTTTATATATGTTTTCTAATGAGTTTTGGTGATTTAATTATGGAAATTTTGTTTAATTGAGATTTAATTGGTGAAATTGATTGAAATTCGTTTTGGATCTGTTTTGTTGGGTTCTTGATCAAATTTTGATGTTTTATATTGTTAATAAGTTGGTTTTAACATTGGAATCTCGAAACTAGGCGAATCTCTAATTTTCTAGGTTGCTAGTGATGTGTTTTTGAGGTGTTGTGGAGGTTTATTGAATGTTGGAGGTATAAGCTTTATGTTAAAAGGTTTTTGGATGTTAATTGATGTTAATTGCTGGAGGGTGTTTGATGTTGATTTCGGTAGTTTTGGTGAGGCTTCGGCTAGTGTTTGAAGGAGATTTTTAAGGATTCATATTGCTGGGTACATGAATGCATTTTGATGCATTGGAACCTCTGATTTTGTGTGGTTAAAACAGGGGAGATCAGTCCTCAAGCTTGTGGCTTTGTTCTGGAGGAGTTGGAAGGGAAATTTTGCTTCGACAAGTGAGGCTTTACGTTGTCGGTGAATGGGAACATGGTTTAAAGCGTTGAAAAAATTTAAAGGTTGTTTTGGGAGTTTAAATTTAGCTTGAAATGCTGATTTAAACTAGGAAGTATGTATATTGAGATTTCTCCATCGGTCGTGCTTGATGAAAATGGTTTTTATGCACTTGTTTTAATGATTTGATTAACCACTATTTATGCATGATTTGGGCTTGGTTTAATGCTGGAAAATGGATATTTAATGACGTTGATGCATTTGGAAGTAATATATGAGTTGTTAATTTTTCTTAACATTGGTAATGCAAGGTAAAGTGCATTGAGTAAACGTTTTGATTGATGTATATGAAAACAATGGGTTAATGTCTAAGAAATGAATTATATTGGCACGTGATGTGATTTAAAATATTATCGGATATAGTTGGCTGGCCATAGGATTGATAGTGCACTATAAAAAGTCGTCTTGAATGTTGAGGGGTTTATACGGTGTACTGAATACTCCATCCAAGTACCCTAACGGTTGAGGGGTTATATGGTACCGAAAACTCCTGTTTGTGGATTATACACCTAATTGATGATTGTGGGTTGTGCTTGTACACGGTTGAGATAGTACTATGGTTGAGAATGTACCGTTATTACGGTTGAGGTTGTACAAAGTGTTGGGAGGACACTTGTTGAATCTGTGTATCTGATGTAATGATTTTGGTAAATGGGACTTGATCCATGATCACTTGTAAGCAAATATAACTGTTGATGTATCATGTTGATGATTTTTGATGCATAGTGAGATTTATGCATGTTTACTCTTTAAGCCTTGCATATGGCTTGTTATGCAAGGGAAAGCTTAAATTAAGTGTTAGCAAATGTGATTTTGTTGTTGGTACATGATACATGTTGCATATGGTTTAAAAGGCTTGATTTTGGAAATGATTAAGTGCATGGTCCTAAAGGCATGATAATGTTTTACGTGTTGATGATGTTTTGAAATGGGATTTCAAAGTGATTATATTAACCGTGTAATGCCCCAATTTTTGGCCTAGATATTTTAGAGTTCGAATCGGACCGGTCGAGAACGGTTCGAATCTTAAAGGGAGATTTAGGGAAGACCTAGTTCGGGATGCTTTAAAATTGTGGAAAATACCTAAAAATCCTTATTTATTATGTGAATGATTATAGTGAAAACAATTTTACAAAATAAGGTTTGGAAATACTACATTTCGATGTAGTGACCAAGTCGCAGTTTTTGCAAAAGTTGAATAGTGACTGTTTTGTAAAGGATTGAAACTTTGAATCTTTAAGGAGCTAATTTTACCAAAAGGTTTTTAATCAGATTTCTCCTTATTTTGGGTGATTTTAATAATGTTTTAATTAAGGGAAATAAAGATAATTAAAAGGAAAAACCATATTTGACTTTTCATAACTACCTTACGTCAATTTCTCTCATTTCATTTTCTCTCAATTTCTTTTCAGCCAAACACATTTCCTCCATCAATTAGCCTCTGATTTTCATTCCTTTTGATGAGATTTCAATCTCCTTTTTGATTCCTAATCTTTTCCTCACCAAATCCTCTTGTTTTCACATTGGATTTTCAAGAAAACTTCCCCAAATCAAGGAGAAATCAGCCATTAGAGGTAAGCTTCGTCCTTCTCCTCTAATGATCAGTTCTTTACTGAAACTCAAGAGTTATCAATCCTTTGTTAATGATTTTTGAGTTGCTTTAATGTTAGAAAGAAGAAATTCTGTTAAAACTCAAGGTTCATTGAGAGATCTTGATGATTTTCGTGGTTGTTGGTTAGGCTCTATTTTGAGGTTGTTTTCTAATGTATTTTTGATGGTAATTGATGTTATAAATGAGGTTTTATCAAACAAATCCCGAATAGGCTTGGATTCCTAAGTTTTATATGCTAGAATGGTGGTTTATGGGGTGGTTTTGGTGTTCTATTATAGCTGGAGGTATAAGGACGAGTTTGTGGTGGTTTTTGATGTTGATTGATGTTTAGAAATGATTAGAAGTGATAGATCTTGGATGGGCTTTGTTTTGGAAGAGTTTGGAGGTGATTTCGGTTGTTTTTGGTGGCCGAAATGAGGTTTTTGAGTAGAGCACCGGGTTTAGGTGTGTGGCTGATGATTTCAATGCATGATGATGCATTAATCATCTGCTCTTATGTGTTATGAAAAGGGGAGACATCTTCGTACGTCTTTGCTATTGATCTGGGAGCTTAGATAGCGTTTTGTTGAGCAAGCGAAACGTAATCGGTGAGTGCGAATGGTTTTAGAAGTCCTTGAGGGACAAAGAAACAAGGTTTGGGGATTTAGGAAAGGTTTGAAACACCTTCCTAAGTCCGGAAGTAAGTATTGGCTAGATTGCTCTCATATAGGTGGTGGTTGCTCCTAAAACGCTTTTACATGCTCATATTTTGAGATAGATGAATTCCTACTGTTTTTATGCATGATTTGTAGCATGAGATGATGCTTGAAAAGATTTCATGAAATAATATGTTGCATTGATGAGTTTTGAGCTTTTGTTTTAAAGCATGGCAAATGTTATGATTTTGAATGAGATGAGAAAGCTTTGAGAAATGTTTAATTAAAAACAGTAGGTGAGATGATGTTTTGACATAATATATTGGCATAGAAGATGAGATACTTACCGGATATAATTGATCGATCGATAGGATGAGAGTGCACTATAAACTAAAAATTCGTATGTGCTCTTTGGATTCAATCCAAAGGGAGAGACCGATGATGGGCATTCCATCGGGTAGGACTTGGTGAAATACCCAAGCTTTGTGGCAATGATAGATTCCGCCATGTGAGTATGGTGATGTGAGATTCCACCGGAAATTATGTTTACTAGACGAGTGAGTACGGTGATGTGAGATTCCACTGGAAGTGTCTAGTGGGTTTGAGAAAGTTGTCTGCATATCCAAGTAATAATGAGATGTGAAATGCCAATATAATATATGAAAATGCTTTTGATTCACATGTACCCGTTGATGAGATGATTTATGCTATGAGAAATGCATATGAGATTTGTATATGAAATGTTTTAGTTTTCACAAGTATGTGTATGGCCTTGCCATGAGATTTGCATTTGTTTAAATGCATGAGATAGAATTAAGGTACATGTTTTTTCAATGGAGATTTTCTTTGAAATGGTTTTCAAGCATGAGATAGAATGAGCATGTTGTAGAGAAAGGCTTTTGTGAAAGTGTTTTGAATAATGCATTGTTGTGTTGGTTTTCTTTAGAGCTTGCCTCACTAAGCAAATGTGCTTACGCTCTCTTTTACCAACAATGCATATAATTGAAGTGTTTTTGGGCATCAAAAAGGTTAAGAACATCCAAGGAAGTGCAAAGCTCACGTATGGTGATGTTTTACATACTTTAGTTTTGATATTTGGCAATGGTGTACCAAGGTTGTATTTAGGAGAAGTGTTTTGGACTCCCTATGGTTGTAGTAAGTTTTGTTATAGCTTCTATGGTTTATAAATGGTCCTAAATTGTTTGGTTGGAGGGTTGAATGATTATATTTGGTTCTATGGCTAGGAAGCATGCCTAAAGATGGAATGTTCATGTGTTTGATGCCATGCTCTAGCTTAAGTTTCCTTAATACGATCTCTAATGTCTAGACAAGTTGCTGGTATGATAAGGTATGCTTAGAAGCATGTTTGAGTGGGTTAAGAGGTGAAAAACCAGCATTTTCTGCTGTTGCAGGGCAGGGTGTATCGAAACACCCTTAACTGTTTCGAAACGGGGGCTTGTAATGGCCATAGTGTTTCAGAACGGTTGAAGGTGTTTCGTTACATTTTGGCTACTAGAGAGGCATGTTTCGAAAGCGGTCTCGGAACGCACCCGAGTACCGAAACGGTCAACACCGTTGGATGATGTTTTTGAATTGTTTTGAGCTTGCATGTTTTACATTTTAGTCCTGAATGTTGTGGATGCAATTGCTTGAGCTTGGAATGTCATTTTAAGTTGAAATTTGATAGAGGAGCATGTAATATGACTAATTACATATTGGTAAACTTAAAATCTGCAAAGTCCTTATATTTTTTAAAAATTACATTTTGGTCCCTAAAAGTGTAATTCATGCAATTGTGTCCCTAAATGTTTTTTGATCGTTGTTCCCTTCTCTCATATGATTCTTGAGTAATTACATAGACTTAATGTGCATCTAGAAAAGATAAAAAGAAAAAAAGGGTCGTTAATCAAGGTTGACTTTCAGGTTGACTTTGGTTTTCCCCGTGTAATCTTCGTAGTTCGGGTCAAGCCTCTAGGCCGGGCTAATGGGGTTACATTTGTTGGTATTAGAGCCAGCTTAATGAATAATTAGGGCTTGGTAATTGGTTATTGTATGCAATTATGTATGTTTGTGACTTTTCGTTGAAAGTATGATGTATGAATATTGATGTATGATTCAATTGGGATGAATTTGTGATGATATGCTATGTTTGGAGTATATTTGGGGATCCCATTGCCATATCATTACTAATGAGAAGAATCGTTTTCAAAAATGAGCTTGAGTACTTGGATTACTTACCTTATTATGCCTAATTGAGTTTGTTGTATTTTGTTAGTGCATTGTTTTGTTATGGGGCACGTAGAGAGCTTAGAATCAATACTCGTGATATGGCTGAGAATGAGAATATGGAGAATGCTGAGGATCTACCTCCTCCTCCCCCTAGTGGACCACCTGGTGGTGGTGGAGCTGGGGTAGGTGCTGCTGGAGTTGATGCTGGGGTTGTTGGACCCGAGGGAGGTCAGGGGCAAGTTGCTCCTGATATGACCATGTTGATACAAGCTATTGTTGGAGCTTTCCAAGAAGCAGTAGCTGGAGCTCACGGAGCTGCACCATAGGATGGTGCTAATGTAAGGTTGTCGTTGGAGCGCCTTTGCAGTCTGGGAGGGACTGAGTTTATGGGGTTGACCCCGGAAGGTTCCGAGTCTTGGTTAGAGAGTACCAAGCGGAAACTTGAACAGTTGAATTGCAACAATGTACAAAAGTTGGGATGTATTGTGTCCCTGTTGCATGGTGATGCGTACACGTGGTGGACGACCACTATTGCGGGAATGGAGGATGATGAAGTGACTTGGACATTCTTTTTGAATGCGTTCAAGCGGAAATATATGGGAGTTCGCTACCTCGACGAGAAAAGGAGGGAGTTTATGTCCCTTGTGCAAGGGAGAATGATGGTGGTGGAATATGAGATTCAGTTTGTACGCCTTAGCCAATATGCGCCTGAGCTGATTCCTAACGAGAGAGAAAGATGTGAACAGTTCCGTTATGGGCTGGTGGCGGACGTGAAAACCTATATGCTCGCAGGACATTGAGCTGAATCTTGGTTTGGCGAGTTGAGCATGAGGATCTATCTCGGGAAAGCGAGCTGCAGAACGTGATTTTGGTAGAGATGGCAATAAGAGGCATTAAGACAGAAGGCTGCATGTTGATGCTAGACGCGGGGGTGGTAACCCTGGAAGACGTTAGCAAGGACCGAATGCTTTCTTGAGAACTCCTGAGTGTAACTGGTGTGGTAGGAGACATGATGGTGAGTGTTGGGGTAATCTTGGTACTTGTTGGAACTGTGGTAATCGGGGGCATATGAAGAAAGATTGTCCTCAGCCGCTAAGAGAGGGACAGGCTCCGGTGAGAGCAGCTGAGCCACAGAGAGGTCGTGGGCGCGGCTGTGGTAATTTCCAGCGCAAAGATGAGGGTGGAAGGAATGTGGCGCATGTGGTGGCTGTCTAACCTGAGGGTGGCGGACAGGCTAGAGTGTATGCCCATCGTGAGGGAAGGAATGACACGGACGTGATTGCATGTACCTTTACTTTACAATCCTTGTCATTACTTTCTTTGATGGATTCTGGATCTACACACTCGCACATATTGCGTGAATATGCCCAACTGCTTGGTCTTCCTGTTGAGTCTTTGGATGTTGGTATGCGTGTGACTAGTTCCTTTGGTGAGACGGTTGTAACAAGAAAATTGTATAGAAGATGCCCCTTAAAGGTGCAAGATCATGTGTTTCTTGTTGATCTTATGGAATTGCCATTCTATGGTTTTGATGTAATTCTTGGCATAGATTGGCTTGTTCAGCATAGAGTCGTTGTGGATTTCGAAAGCAAGCGAGTTTCATTGAAACTTGTGGATGATTATGAGGTTGTGGTGGTGGGAGAAAATGTGAAGTTTCTAGCTAATGTGGTGTCGATGCTTGAAGCAAGACGGATGTTGCGTTAAGGATGTGAGGCTTACCTAGCCTTTGTTATGAATCCCAGTTAAAAGGAGGTGCACGTACAAGATATAAGAACCGTGTATGAGTTTCCTGGAGTGTTTCCGGAGGAATTACCTGGATTGCCGCCTAGTCGAGAGGTTGAATTTGGAATTGAGTTGTATGAGAACACAACTCCGGTGTCCATTGCTCCTTATCGCATGGCACCCAAAGAGTTGAAAGAGTTGAAGACGCAACTTCAGGAGTTGCTTGACCGTGGCTTTATTCGGCCTAGTGTGTCACCTTAGGGTGCACCGGTCTTGTTTGTGAAAAAGAAAGATGGCACGATGAGGATGTGCATTAATTATCGTCAGCTGAATAAGTTGACCGTCAAGAACAAGTATCCTTTACCGAGGATTGATGATCTTTTTGATCAGTTTCGGGGTGCGGCTGTGTTTTCAAAGATTGATTTGAGGTCATGGTACTATCAGTTAAAGGTGAAGGATGTGGATGTGCCCAAAACAGCCTTTCGAACGAGGTATGGGCATTATGAGTTCCTAGTGATGTCGTTTGGTTTGACGAATGCTCCTGCTGCTTTCATGGACATGATGAATAGGGTGTTCCATGAATTCTTGGACAAGTTTGTTGTGGTGTTCATCGATGATATCCTCGTGTACTCTCGTACTGAGGAGGAGCATGAAGGTCATTTGAGGATCGTTTTGCAAGCGCTATTGGAAAATTAAACTTATGCTAAACTGAGCGAATGTGAGTTTTGGCTAAAGGAAGCTGTTTTCCTTGGTCATGTGGTTTCGGCTGAAAGGATTCGAGTTGATCCCCAGAAGGTTGAGGCGGTGATGAATTGGAAGCCTCCTAAGTCCGTTCATGAAGTCCGTAGTTTCCTTGGGTTGGTAGGTTACTACTGGAGATTTGTGGATGGATTTTCTAAGATGGCTGCCCCTTTGACAAAGTTGTTGCAAAAGGATGTTAAGTATGAGTGGACGGAAGCGAGACAGCAAGCTTTTGAGAAGCGAAAACCAGCTTTGACGCAAGCTCCTATCTTGGTTCAACCTGAATCAGGGAAAGAGTTTGTTGTGTATAGTGATGCATCCTATATTGGTTTGGGGTGTATGTTAATGCAAGAGGGTAAGGTGGTGGCTTATGCATCGCGACAGTTGAAAGTGCATGAGCGCAATTATCTTACGCATGAAAGTGAGTTGGTTGCAGTGGTTTTTGCTCTAAAGATCTGGAGACATTATCTCTATGGTGAGAAGTGTACTGTATACACGGATCATAAAAGTTTGAAGTATTTGATGTCTTAGAAGGAGTTAAATCTTAGGCAACGACGTTGGGTAGAGTTGCTTAAGGATTACGATCTAACGATCAAGTATCGTCCAGGGAAGGCCAATGTTGTGGCTGGTGCTTTGAGCAGGAAAGTGGCGGTGGAGTTAAGAGCGATGTTTGCTAGCTTGAGCATATCGCGAGATGGTGGTCTTGTTGCTGAATTGCAAGTGAAACCATATATAATCCAGTTGAGAAATGATAAAACACTGTTGGATGATTCCTTGGTGCCACATGTTCAGGATATTGCTGAAGACAGGCCATCAGATTTATGTTTTAATGATGATGGTGTTTTATGTTTTGGGAGTTGGATAGTGGTGCCGAATGATGTTGAGTTGAGGCACACTATTCTGACCGAAGCTCATAGTAGTCCTTTTGCTATGCACCCTGGTAGTACAAAGATGTATTGTGATATGAAAGATGAGTACTTTTGGGTGGGATTGAAGAAAGATGTCGCTGAATACATTAGCAAATGTATGGTTTGTCAGCGGGTTAAGGCTGAACATCAGTGTCCTTCAGGGTTGTTGCAGCCGTTAAGGAATAATGAATGGAAGTGGGAGAGGATCACCGTGGACTTTGTGTCTGGTTTTCCTTTATCGCCGTCAAAGAAGAATTATGTTTGGGTGATTGTGGATCGCTTTACGAAGTGTGCGCACTTCTTGCCTGTGCATACTAGGTACACCTTGGATAAACTTGCGGAGTTGTACATTGCTGAGATTGTACGTTTGTATGGTGTACCAAAAATATATAGTGCCTGATAGAGATCCGAGGTTCACCGCAAGGTTTTGGGAGTGTTTGCATCAAGCATTGGGTACGCGGCTGAATTTCAGTAATTCTTATCATCCACAAACGGATGGATAGTCGGAGCGTGTTATCCAAGTGCTTGAGGATATGTTGAGATGTTGTGTTATTGAATTTCAAGGCTATTGGGAGAAGCACTTGCCTTTGGTGGAGTTTGCTTATAATAATAGTTACCAGGCAAGTATTCAAATGGCACCTTATGAAGCTTTATACGGGAGGAAGTGCATAACTCTTCTTTGTTGGGCTGAAATGGAACAAAAGTTGGTCTCGATGCCAGCTTTGTTAAAAGGAACCACCGAGAAGGTGAAGCTCATTTGTGAGCGGTTGAAGGCAGCATCGGATCGGCAAAACTCTTACGCGGATTTGAAGCGTAAGGAGATAGAATTTGCGGTGGGTGACCGTGTGTTTTTGAAAGTTTCACCTTGGAAGAAGGTGATGAGATTTGGTCGGAAGGGCAAGTTAAGCCCAAGGTTCATTGGACCATACGAAGTGATAGAACGTGTGGGTCATGTTGCTTATAAGCTGAGACTACCTCAAGAGTTAGAAAAGATACATAATGTATTTCATGTATCCATGCTTCGGAGGTATAAATCGGACCCTTCGCATGTTATGCATGTGGAGGAAGTTGAGTTGAATCCAGATTTGACATATAATGAGGAACTTGTTGAGATTCTGGATTCGGATAGTAAGGTTCTCCGTGGTAAGACCATTGAGCATGTCAAAGTGTTGTGGAGACATCGTGGTGCTGAGGAAGCCACGTGGGAAAGGAAAGAAGACATGAAGAAGCAATTTCCTTACCTTTTTCCTCCAGGTAAATTTCGAGGACGAAATTTCTTAAGAGGGGGAGAGTTGTAACGCCCCGATTTTGGGCCTAGATGTTTTAGAGTTCGAATCGGACCGGTCGAGAACGATTCAAATCTTAAAGGGAGATTTAGGGAACACCTAGTTCGGGATGCTTTAAAAATGTGGAAAATACCTAAAAAATCCTCATTTATTATGTGAATGATTATGGTGAAAATAATTTTACAAAATAAGGTTTAGAAATACTACATTTCGATGTAGTGACCAAATCGTAGTTTTTGCAAAAGTTGAATAGTGACTGTTTTGTAAAGGATTGAAACTTTGAATCTTTAAGGAGCTAATTTTTCCAAAATGTTTTTAATCAGATTTCTCCTTATTTTGGGTGGTTTTAATAATGTTTTAATTAAGGGAGATAAAGATAATTAAAAGGAAAAACCATATTTGACTTTTCATAACTACCTTACGTCAATTTTCTCTCATTTCATTTTCTCTCAATTTCTTTTCAGCCAAACACATTTCCTCCATCAATTAGCCTCTGATTTTCATTCCTTTTGATGAGATTTCAATCTCCTTTTGATTCCTAATCTTTTCCTCACAAAATCCTATTGTTTTCATATTGGATTTTCAAGAAAACTTGCCCAAATCAAGGAGAAATCAGCCATTAGAGGTAAGCTTCGTCCTTCTCCTCTAATGATCAGTTCTTTACTGAAATTCTCAACTTATCAATCATTTTTAATGATTTTTGAGTTGCTTTAATGTTATAAACAAGAAATTGTGTTAAAACTCAAGGTTCATTGAGAGATCTTGATGATTTTCATGGTTGTTGGTTAGGCTCTGTTTTGAGGTTGTTTTCTAATGTATTTTGGATGGTAATTGATGTTATAAATGAGGTTTTATAAAACAAATCTCGAATAGGCTTGGATTCCTAAGTTTTGTATGCTAAAATGGTGGTTTTTGGGGTGGTTTTGGTGTTCTGTTTTAGCTAGAGGTATAAGGACGAATTTGTGGTGGTTTTTGATGTTGATTGATGTTTATAAATGATTAGAAGTGATAGATCTTGGATGGGCTTTGTTTTGGAAGAGTTTGGTGGTGATTTCGGTTGTTTTTGGTGGCCGAAATGAGGTTTTTGAGTAGAGTAGCGGGTTTAGGTGTGTGGCTGATTATTTCAATGCATGATGATGCATTAATCCTCTGCTCTTATGTGTTATGAACATGGGAGATATCTTCGTACGCCTTTGGTGTTGATCCAGGAGCTTAGATAGCGTTTCGACGAGCAAGCGAAACGTAATCGGTGAGTGCGAATGGTTTTAGAAGTCCTTGAGGGACAGAGAAACAAGGTTTGGGGATTTAGGAAAGGTTTGAAACACCTTCCTAAGTCCGGAAGTAAGTATTGGCTAGATTGCTCTCATATATGTGGTGGTTGCCCCTAAAACGCTTTTACATGCTCATGTTTTGAGATAGATGAAATTCTACTGTTTTGGGGATTTAGGAAAGGTTTGAAACAAGGTTTAATGATTTCTACTGTTTTTATGCATGATTTGTAGCATGAGATGATGCTTGAAAAGATTTCATGAAATAACATGTTGCATTGATTAGTTTTGAGCTTTTGTTTTAAAGCATGACAAATGTTATGATTTTGAATAAGATGAGAAAGCTTTGAGAAATGTTGCATTAAAAACAGTAGGTGAGATGATGTTTTGACATAATATATTGGCATAGAAGATGAGATACTTACCGGATATAATTGATAGATCAATAGGATGAGAGTGCACTATAAACTAAAAATTTGTACGTGCTCTTTGGATTCAATTCAAAGGGACAGACCGATGATGGGCATTCCATCGGGTAGGACTTGGTGAAATACCAAAGCTTTGTGGCGATGAGAGATTCCGCCATGTGAGTACGGTGATGTGAGATTCCACCAGAAATTATGTTTACTAGACGAGTGAGTACAGTGATGTGAGATTCCACCGGAAGTGTCTAGTGGGTTTGAGAAAGTTGTCCGCATATCCGAGTAATAATGAGATGTGAAATGCCAATATAATATATGAAAATGCTTTTGATTCACATGTACCCGTTGATGAGATGATTTATGCTATGAGAAATGCATATGAGATTTGTATATGAAATGTTTTAGTTTTCACAAGCATGTGTATGGCCTTGCCATGAGATTTGCATTGGTTTAAATGCCTGAGATATAATTGAGGTACATGTGTTTTCAATGGAGTTTTGCTTTGAAATGGTTTTCAAGCATGAGATAGAATGAGCATGTTGTAGAAAAATGCTTTTGTGAAAGTGTTTTGAATAATGAATTGTTGTGTTGGTTTTCTTTAGAGCTTGCCTCACTAAGAAAATGTGCTTACGCTCTCTTTTACGAACAATGCAGATAATTAAAGTGTTTTTGAGCAGCAAAAACGTTAAGAACATCCAAGGAAGTGCAAAGCTCATGTATGGTGATGTTTTACGTACTTTAGTTTTGATATTTGGCAATGGGGTACCAAGGTTGTATTTGGGAGAAGTGTTTTGGACTCCCTACGGTTGTAGTAAGTTTTGTTATGGCTTCTATGGTTTATAAATGGTCCTAAATGGTTTGGTTGGAGGGTTGAATGCTTATATTTGATTTTGTGGCTAAAAAGCATGCCTATAGATGGAATGTTCATGTGTTTGATGCCATGCTCTAGCTTAAGTTTCCTTAATATGATCTCTAATGTCTAGACAAGTTGTTGGTATGATAAGGTATGCTTAGAAGCATGTTTGAGTGTGTTAAGAGGTGAAAAACCAGCATTTTCTCCTGTTGTAGGGCAGGGTGTATCGAAACACCCTTAATTGTTTCGAAACGGGGGCGTGTAATGGTCATAGTGTTTCGAAACGGTTGAAGGTGTTTCAGAATATTTTGGCTACTGGAGAGGCCTGTTTCGAAACCGGTCTCGGAATGCACCCGAGTACAGAAACGGTCAACACCGTTTCGATACGGGCGTTTCGGTATGAAGGTTTGTGTTCCGAAACGGATGACTGTTGGATGATGTTTTTGAATTGTTTTGAGTTCACATGTTTTACATTTTAGTCCTGAATGTTGTGGATGCAATTGCTTGAGCTTGGAATGTCCTTTTAAGTTGAAATTTGACTGAGGAGCATGTAATATGACTAATTACATATTGGTAAACTTAAAATCTGCAAAGTCCTTATATTTTCTAAAAATTACATTTTGGTCCCTAAAAGTGTAATTCATGCAATTGAGTCCCTAAATTTTTTCCGATCGTTGTTCCCTTCTCTCATATGATTCTTGAGTAATCACATGGACTTAATGTGCATCTAGAAAAGATAAAAAAAAGGTCGTTAATCAAGGTTGACTTTCGGGTTGACTTTGGTTTTCCCCGTGTAATCTTCGTAGTTCGGGTCAAGCGTCTAGGCCGGGCTAAGGGGGTTGCAAACCGATTTTAGAATGCATTGATGGTGTGTTGTTTATAGCACTATTCACTAAACCTAGTGTACTTACGCTCTTTTTGTCCATCAATGTAGAGAACTAAGTGATGGAAGCAGCAAGCAAGCAAGGGATAACTCCAAATACTTGATACTTGAAAGTATGGTTTCCAAACTAGACTAGTAGTAATAAAGGAAACGGGGTTCATTGTTGATTTGGGAGTGTGTTTGTTAAACTCCATGTTTGAGCATGTTTGTATTGTTGTTTTGAAGTTGTAAATGGCCTCTCATGTTTTGACGTTGCTTTGCTTTGATAATTCAAGCTTTGGATGGATTGATTTTAAGCTGCATGCCTATGGATTCTTGCTTGAGATATGGTGCCATGTTTTGTTTCTAATCATGTGATGTTTTGGCATGATTTGGTTCCAGATATGTTTGTATTTATGATTATGGCATGTTGGTATGTATTTGAGTCCTTGAAAGCATGTTAAACAAGCAATTTGGGACATTTTAGGTCCAAGCGTATAGGTACGTGTGCCTCTGTACTGATATAGTTAACCTAATTTTGGTCAGGTGTTTCGGTACTCGGGTTAGTGTTTCGATACGGGCCTTGTGTTTTGGGCTAGGTGTATCAATACACAAGGAAGGGTATCGGTACGGTTTTGAGCTACTTGAATCTAGGATTTGAGAAACGTGAAAATGTACCGATACACTTGCTCGTGTACCGATACAAGTAGCAATTTTTACGGTTAAAGTGATATTTAAAGTTTCTAATTCTTACATTTTGGTCCCTAATTATTGTGAATGCAATTGTATGAGTTTGGATGGTCATTTTGAGCTGAAATTTGATATGGAAGCATGACACTTGATCAATTAAAGATTTGTAATTTAAAATTGTGCTAAGTCCTTATAATTTTCAGTTTTGCAATTTGGTCCCTAAATGTGCGCAGTTGCGATTGAATGACTTATCGGTGTCCGAATTGAATGAGATTTGAATCGTTGCTCGTCTGCTCACCAGAGGATATTAATTTGATTCTAGACAGAATAAAAGAAAATTGGTCATAGTTCAAATAATCTTTCCACAGTTTGTTTTGGAAAACTCAATGTAGCTCTCTCGGTTCAGTCTGGCGGCTAGGCCGGGTCGAGGGGGTTACAGTTCTTACCACAAATCTCACAGGAAAACAAAGAGGTGGTTGTTTTTTTAGCCAACTGGATTGGAGCAACGTCACTTGTCCCCTCTATATTCTTGATTTTGTTCTCCAAAGTAGAAATTTGAGCCTTTAGAGAAGATAGGTCATCAAGCTCAAACACTCCTTGTGCAGTTGTTCATGATGCAGCCCTTGAGAAAGGATATTGTGAATCATTCTGAGAAAATTTCTCCAACACACCAACAACATCAATGTAGGTGCAATCAAGGAATGGACCATTAGATGACCCGTCAACAAGATGTCATGTGGCTGCATTCAACCGATTGTAGAAAAATTCAATATGAGTTTCCTATTGAATACCATGGTTGAAACATCGTTGCAATAAAAACTTGTATCTTTCCCATGTAGTGTGAATAGTCTCATCATCTAATTGATAGTAGGTTGTAATGTCATTCCTCAGGCGCGAGTACAATGTCAGTGGATTAAAGCGCAAAACAAAGTGTGTTGCAAGATCATTCCACGATGTAATTGAGTCGACAACCAATCCTCTGAACCATGTGTGAGCTCTACCCATGCATTGAATAGGGAAACAAATGCATTTGTAAGACATCACCAGGAATGCCTTGCTGGCTAAATGAAGAACAAATTAAAAGAAAAGATTAAACATGCTCTCAAGTGTCTTCATGAGGTAAACCTGCATACTGCCCATTGGAGTTGATCATTTGGAACATGCCTAGTTTCAACGCAAAGTTCACTGCCTGAATAGGAGGTCTAACAATTCTCGATTGCAAATCATCCAACTAGGGGCAACAAACTCACAGATTGTTTTGTTCTGGGATGGTGGGTGTAGTGGTGGGTTTTCTTGAGCTTGAGGAATTCCCTCGTTGTTGACTGGATTTCTCGCCATTCCAATATTTTGATGAATCCTTCTTCTAAAAGTTCTCTGAACTTTTGGATCTGATACGAAGAGTGGTTTAGTAGCACTTCTGGCAACGACGCCAAAACTTAATCGATGTGAAAACGTCACACTTTTTAGTACAAGCTACACTATCGATGCAAGAATAGAAACAAGGTAATCTTGTTTGAATATTGATCCCATGAGGATGGTGTATTATGCTGAGTCTTATGTAACTACAATACAAAGCTGTATAAAGGGGTAGTTGTGGGTGCAATGGTGGTTGTAACAACAGAATAGAGATGTAAATAAATTATTAGATTTGGTAGCAAAAACATAGTGTAATAAAAAGAAAGAGAAATATGAGAGATAAGCCTAGATCTCCTTGGTTCAACTAGGCAGAAAGATCAAATGCACCACGAGGTGAAAGGATGGTTTAATCAACGATGATATGGACAGCTTGAGTATTAGCTTCCATTTAACCATCAAACATTGACTCAAGGATGTAGATCGGCTTCAACTTTCGTCGTAAGTCCAGACTAAAGCCCTTTGAACGAGTGGATCAACTTTCGTTGCATCCAAACAACTTTTGTTGTAAAACTCGTTAATCTGACTCATCACTGCATCTGTCGATGTTAATGGCGGGTTTTAACATTCTCATGCAAAACGTAAATCAAATCCAACAATTAAAGCTTAAGAAAAAGCTAACACTTATATATATATTAGGGTAAACTACATTAATGACCACAATACTATTGGAAAAGTCACGATTTGACCACATTACTTTTTTTGAAGCAATTAAACTATCATACTATTAAATTGGGTGCAATTTGACCACCAGTCGTTAGAGGTTAACGGCAAGGTGACGTGGCAGTTAAAAAATATGGGTATAATAACACATTTGGTCCTTATTATTTACACATTATTTCAATTTAGCGCTAATTTTAATTTAATAAAATAAACTAATTATTTAATTAGGTGGTGACATGTGTCACTGCCTTATTGGAGGGATTTGATTATTTATATTTGATTAAATAAATTTATATTTGTCCTCCAATCAGGTGGTGACACCTGTCACCACCTAATAAAAGGAAGAAAATGGAGAAAACAATAAACGCACTGAAGGGGAGTCAAACCTGTGTCTTCCGGACTCAAGGAGAGCTAGCATACCACCACATAAAGTATTGTTTTATGATCTAATTCCTGCAATACATTATATGTACTTATTTCTTTTTGAAGGCAGTACCCTAACTGGATAGAATCCAGGCATAATCCCTGACAGACTCAGTGCAGTTTGTGAATGTAGAGTGTCCACAAGTTCTATATTTTGTACATATTCCTGCCCTTATTACTACCGTTTTTAAGCTCGTTTAGGCATATTTAGGTGCATTGCATGCATAATAACAGTATTTTCTCGTTTACCATGCTTTTATTGAATATTCTATGTTTGGTTAAGAAAATATATTGTTTTAGCTTAGTTTTCATTTTCAGATGTTGTAGCTATGTAGAGGAGGAGAAGGCAAGGAAAGCAGGGAGCAAAAGGAGCTATACTAAAGCAGTTCCAAAGTGCCACCAAGGACGTCGTCGCCGCAGCATTTTCGCCGACTACCGCCCAGGCATGAGTTAAACCGACTTAGTCAAGATGGGTTGCGATTGAAAGAGGACAATTTCCTGAGTCTAATGAGCCCAATCTTGTAATTTTTTGAAGCATGTGGCGGTCTGAAGAGCTGATTGAAGAGGGATAAGTAAAGTGACCTATCTTTACTTGCTGGAGAAGGCAACGTCCAAAGAGTCCACATTCAAGTCAAAAGGAGTCAACATTTAATGTAAAGCTACTTTAAGAACTTCTACTCCAAGGAAGACTCAAACTTAGGCCAAGCCCTATGTATACCCATGCTTGTGAGGGTATAGGGGCATAGATTGCATAGCGTGAATTGGAGATCACGTCCCAATTCTCTCTTAGGGTTTATGTTTTTGTATGTAAGGTAGTTGTGAGAAATAGTTGTAATAGTTTGAGTTGTTTTGCAATAAAATACTCTCAAGTTTGCTTAATTCATGTTCTTCACTTCTTCAATTAGTTCCAAAAGTCCAGTTGAAGAAATCCATTTGTCGGGCACGAGAGTGTCAAACTCACAAAAGAATTAAGCATGGTCTCGTCATGACAAGGTGTTGATTAATTCGGCTTAGACATAAGTTAGAATTGCAGCGACTAAAAAGAGCAACCAAACGTCGACAGCCTGTGTAAGGTTAACGCTGAGATTGCTAGGTATTGCCTACATCACGTAGTGACAGAGTCCTTGCCTAGACATAGGAAGGATCACTTCAGAATTGCTTCTCCGAACTTGGAGTATCTGCCAGACTTGCCACCGGGACTTCTCTCCATCCCACCTGTCGAGACAGCGAAAGTTGTAAGTGCAGAGATCTGGTGTTGCATCGAAAGTTGTCTCTACCTCAATCCACCATTACCCGCCAAGGCAGCAGATCGTGGCAGCGCAAAACACACATAATCTTTACAACGCAGTCTACACACTACTCAGCTACAACTACCTGGCCCAAATCTATCAACTCTATCTCTCTCTCTCTTTCTATCTTAAATTATTTGTGTTTTTATGCTTTTCAATATTCAGAAATTTAATTGTGCAATTTACTTTCTCCTTGTGCAGGAAAACACTCATAGTAGTTGTTCCAATCCCTGTGGGAGACGATATCTTTTATACTATAACTTCACAGGAGTGTGCACTCGCACTCATAAATAGAGAACACCCAAACGCTCTACAGCGCACCTTCTGCACAGCCACAACCAAATCGATCACAAGTAAAGGGACCTATTAGTATGCAAGACAAGGTTGCAACCTCGCAAATAGTTTCGTGCGTTTAACATTGATTTGATTGTTAATAAGAAAAAAACAAAAGGATCTAATTACCATCTTTTCTAACAATAGTAACATTGAAAAGTGACAATAGACTTCTCTTGGTTTTTAAAAATGTCATATTTAAAGCAGTTCTTTTCCCATTTTTCTTTGTTTTTCTTTTGTATTTTAGCTGTCGGGAGTATTATTTAGTAAATAATGAACTCCATGTCATGAAAAACCCCCCATCATATATTTTGAGTAAAAAGAAATCATTAAGGCTTACCTCAGCCACCATATCACTAAAGTCCTCACGCTGACTTTGTAGTTTCTCCTCCTCCCTAGCTTCTTCATACCTGCGAAGTCAACCAAGTGAAGTAAATTTAACTTTGTGGTCTACATTATTGTTAGATGGTAGAAAACGTTACAAGAGTCAGTTTACTTTGCAGGCAACACATTTTCCATAACTTCCAACTTTCAGATTTTTGACCCTTAAGAAGATCAACCTGTCGTGAACACATTTTCCATAACCCTGTCAAATTTTTGACCCTTAAGAAAATCAACCTATAAAAGAGTTCATAATCACATGTCATGTTACTGACAGAAGAAGGAAGTACCAATTTACTTGTGATGATTTCAACACCGGGATAAATAAAATACTAGTTGATTAGGCACTTTATCAATAGCATCGCAAGGACATTGATCCCAATTTACTTGTGATCAATTTGGTTGTGGTTGTGCAGAAGGTGCGCAAACTGCACTGCGTCTGTCAGGGACTATGCTTAGATTCTATCCAGTTATGGTGTTGCCTTCAAAAACAAATGAGTACATATAATATATTGAAGGAATTAAATCACAAAATAGCACTTGGCGTGGTGTTAAGCTAGCTCTCCTTGAGTCTGGGAGACATTGGTTCAACTCCCCTTGAGTGCGTTTATTGTTTTCTCCATTTTCTTCCTTTAATCAAGCGGTGACACATGCCACCACCTAATTAAATAATTTATTTATTTTATTAAATTAAAATTAGGACTAAATTGAAAGAATGTGTAAATAATAAGGACCAAATGTGTTATTATACCCATATTTTTTAACTGCCATGCCACCCTGCCGTTAACCTCTAACGGCTGGTGGTCAAGTTGCACCCAATTTAATAGTATGATGGTTTAATTGCTTCGAAAAAATAAGGTGGTCAAATCGCGGCTTTTCCAATAGTATGGTGGTCATTTATGTAGTTTACCCTATATATTAAACTAAGAATATAGTTTAAACAAGTTCAACAAGCTCCGGAAAATTAAACCAATGTTTAGATGAACACAATTGTCCTTTTATAATCCACCCAAGGAAGGACACTTGTCCTGCAGGTTATTTGCGTGCCAAGCATCGTACGGAATTTGTTATAACAAACTGGATAGTTGGCATATTCGTCCTCATCCTCAAACAGACTGGACAACTGATCACAGATGCAGTGTCAAATTGGCTACATTGGTGAAATCTTCCTCTGTAGGGACATTAGCAATGCAGCGACAACAAGGCAAAAATAGGAAGAAATATACAAAACACAAGACACTAGAACTAAGTTAGAAAACATGTAAATGTAGAAATGGATGCCAATGTGGGGACAATAAAACTTATAAACGAGGGAAAATACATGCTCTTTAAAGAGCTATCACCACCCTTTAAAGCTATACTAAACCTTTTTCGTCTAGAGGGTCACCAAATAAGTTCATAGTAGAGAGAGATTTAGTTTATTTAATTTCTTTCAATTTATGCTCTTTAATTGTAGTATCATTTATTTTCTCGCAATGATGCATGTAACAAGATACCATGCAAATATGATTTATTTTCTACAAAATGAAGCATGTAACTAGATACCACGCAAGTATGGATTATTTTTCAATAAAGTACATGGGTAGAAAGCATGTTTGGGTAGGACCTACTTTTTACAAAGCATGTGAGTAGAAATCATGATTGAATAGGTTTGCTTATTCAAATAAAGCTTGTGGATTCTATACTTTTTTGTAATAAATTATTGATTATTTGATCTGCGCTAACTTGCTTTATTTTTTCTTCACATTAACATCTCATTTTGCGTACATTTTGCATCACATCAAAACTGTAACGCCCCGGTTTTGGGCTTAGAAGTTCTGGGCGTTGACCGGTTTGGTCAAAGTGCTGTTCGAACCTAAAGAGGTGAAATTAGGAAAGCCTAGTTCGGGTTGCATTAAAAATATGGAAAAATGTTCTAAAATCATCTTTTAATATAATTAAGTGAACTGTGAAATCAATTTTGAAAAATGGGTTTTGGAAGTATGACATTTTGGCTAGTGATCAAAATGTAAATTTTGAAAGTTTGGTGACTGTTTTATAAAGAGTTGAAACTTTGAATCCTTAAGGAGCTATTAATCCAAAGATGATTTCTCCAGATTTTTCTAAGATATTTTAAGTCTAAAATCTGATTTTAAAGGTCATTAAAATTGGAGGGAAGCCATTTTGGCTATTTTTGGATTTTGTAACCAACTTTGCTAAACTTTCTTTCTCTCATTTTCTCTCAAACCAAACACTACTTTTCCAGAGAATTGGATCTGATTTCTTCACCTAAATCCCTTCATTCAACTCTCATTTGATTCCAAATCATTGTATCTTCAAATCTCTTCAATTGCTAAGTGTTTCAACAAGGATTTTCATTCCAAAAAGTGGAGAAACACAAGTTTGGAGGTAAGAACGTCCTTCTCCTCTAAACTATCAGTTCTCTACTGAAATTCCCAAGTTATCAACTCTTAATTGATGTTTAATTAAAGGCTTTTGAGTTTGGAATTGTATCTTGGCTTATAATGCAAGATTTGATGGTTTTCATGATTTTTCGTTAGATCTGATTGATCTGTGATTTGAGATGTGTTTTTGATGTTAAATGAACTCTAAATTGATAAGGAAATGAGTTTTGATTAATGCAATCCCGGATAGGTTGAGTTTCCTAAGTTTAGCTTATGTTTTTTGGATGTTTTTGTGGTGATCTTGTGGATCTGTTGTTGCTGGAGGTATAAGGATGTTTGTAGGTTGTTTTTAGATGTTTTATGGTGTTGATGGATGTTAGGTTTTGCTGGTTTATGGCTGGGCTTTGTTGAGAAGTGGTTTTGATGCAATTTCGGTTGTGTTTGGTGGCCGAAATTGGAGTGGGAATGAGAGCAGCGAGTTTGAGTGCTTTCATTGAAGCTTTTGATGCTTGATGATGCATTAAACCTCTGCTTTAATGTGTTTAATCAGGGGAGGCATCTTTGGATCCAAGAGTTGTTGATTCGGAAGCTTGATTTCGTGCTTCGGAAAGTGGCGAAGTGGAATCGGTGAGTGAAATTGGGTTTTCGGCTTTGAAACCAATGCCTTGGGAGCTTAGTTTAAGTCTAAACAACTTTGCTAAGCTCGAGCGTAAGTTTTCGGAATTTCTCTCTAGTGGTGGCCATGATTTTGTTGTGTTGCGAAATGATTATTTGCATGTTTTACATACTGTTTTGGAAGCATGTTTTAGCATGGTTTTTGCTGATGATGTAAGCCATATGTTGAAGGTAACTCTAGGTAGGAGTTCCTTGCTTTTGTACATTGAAATGATGTGGTTTAATGCTTTTAAACGCATGATGAATATGGCTTGGTTTTATGCTTTAAAACAGTGATGTAAGTGATGAAAATGATGTATATTGGCAAGTGAGGTTTTAAAATGTTAAGGTCACTAAGGTGGTTAAAAGTCCTTGAGTGAGCCTTGTTACTTGTGAACATCAAGGTGGTTAAAAGTCCTTGGATGGTTCATGTTGTGGACACTAAGGTGGTTAAAAGTCCTTAGGTGATCCTTTTTCATGGTGTTTAAAAGTCCATGGCCAAGGTGTTTAAAAGTCCTTGGGATCAAGGTGATTAAAAGTCCTTGATGTGATACATTCTATGGTGTTTAAAAGTCCATAGGCCAAGGTGTTTAAAAGTCCTTGGGGCCAAGGTGTTTAAAAGTCCTTGGGGTGAAAGTTGATGAACTTGTTTTTAAAGAAATGGAATTTATCACTTGTGGCCAATATGACATGTTATGATTTGATGCATGAGATGCATGTTTAAGTATGCTTTTGAGCATGTGTAAATGATGGTTTAAAGCATGTTTAATAAAGTGTTTTACAAATACATTATTGGATGGTTTTATTGAGCATTCCTCACTAAGCTTTTGCTTACGCTCTCTCCGTTTTCCTTAATTCAATAATGCAGAGCATTAGAGACCTTTTGAGGGCAGCAAGAAGGGCAAGAATTCAAGTGCAAGTAAAGCTCAATGTATGGAAGGTTTTTGTTAAACATTTTAGCTTTTGGGTGATTTGGCAATGGGGAAAACATGTGTATGTTTTGGGAGGTGTTTTGTACTCCCTAAGTATGTTTCTTGATGTTAAGATTGTTGGTCTTTGGATTGGATCTTTATATGCTTGTTTTGTAAGTTTGGTGCTTGAATATCTAGCTTGTGTAGGAAGCATGCCTATAGAATTGGGGCTTTTTGCATATGATGATGTTTGGTTGAATTGATGATGCTAATATGTTATATATATGTTGAATTGCATGCTGGTAAAGTTTGGTGACATTCGGAGCATGATTGGTTGTGTAATTGCATGTTTAAAGTGGAGTTTTGGAGCAATCTGGGCAGGGTGTTTCGGAACAGCACCTACCGTTTCAGAACGGGTGCCTTAATCGTGCCCAGGCGTCCGAAACGGGAGGGGCCGTTTAGAAACGGAAAGGCCACTGCCAGACCCCCGTTTCGAAACGGGCTATGCCTGTTTCGGAACGGCCCCGCGTTTCGAAACGGGCTGTCTCCCGTTTCGGAACGGTTGACCGTTGGAGGCTGATATTGGCAGTTATATGTTTTGGAATGTTTGCGTTTTGGTCCTAAAACTTGTTTGAGCAATTGTTTGAGTTTGGAAGGTCCTTTTGAGCTGAAATTTTGCAGAGAAGCATGAAACATGATTAATTTCAAGTTGGTAACTTCAATTTGGGTTAAGTCCTTATAATTATCAGAATTTACAATTTGGTCCCTAAAGTTGTATCTTGTTCAATTGGGTCCCTGTTTGATCTCTGATGTTTGTGATCTTTTGGTATGATGTTTGTGTGATCACAATTAGGTCTAAAGTGCATCTAGACAAGTTTAAAAAGTAAAAAAAAAGGGTCGTTAATCAAAGTTGACTTTTGGGTTGACTTTGGTTTTCCCCGTGTGACTTTCTTAATTCGGGTCAACCGTCTAGGCCGGGTTAAGGGGGTTACATTTGGTTGTATCAGAGCTGAGTTCTCGAGTAATTGGGAATGTTTGTATGCATGATTGAAGTACGTATGCTATGAATGCTTGTTGTTTGAAAGCATGTTCAGTGGTTTGAAATGTTGATGCAATTGAGTTGTATGCTCTGATGTTGCATGTTGAGGGTACCCATTGCCAAACAAAAGCTAAAGGAAAGATGTTGTTTTGAAATGAAATTGAGCTTGAATACTTGGATTGCTTACCTTGCTGGGCCTGACTTTGTTTTATTTGTGTTGTGATTGCATGGTAAAAGTATGGCACCACGTAGAGAGTTAAGAGGTAATGCGAGAGCTACGGCTCCTAACGAGAATGAGAATGAAGAGCACACTGGTAGTGCTGTGTTACCCCCTCCTCCGCCTGGTGGTGGTGCTGGAGGTGCGGGAGCTGAAGCTGCAGCTGATGCTGGTGCTGGAGCTGCTGGACCAGAGGTTGGTCAGGGGCAAGCTATGCCTGATATGTCTGTTTTGGTACAAGCTATTGCGGGTGCTTTTCGAGCAGCGGTAGCTGGAGCTCAGGGAGCTGGGCATCAGGGAGATGCTGGAGTCAGATTGCCTTTGGAGCGTCTGCGCAGTCTTGGAGGGACTGAGTTTAGAGGTTTGTCAGCTGAGAGTTCTGAGGCTTGGCTGGAAAGTACCAAGCGTATCTTGGGTCAGATGAGTTGCACGGATGTGCAAAAGCTGGGCTGTGTTGTGTCCTTGCTGCAGGACGATGCTTATACATGGTGGACGACTACCATTTCTGGAATGGCTGAAGCTGATGTTACCTGGACATTCTTTCAGAGTGTGTTTAAAAGAAGATATCTGGGAGTGAGATATCTGGATGAGAAAAAGTGGGAATTCATGTCTCTTACCCAAGGGAGCATGAGTGTAGCTGAGTACGAGGTACAGTTTGTACGGCTCAGTCAGTATGCACCGGAGCTGATACCTGATGAGAGGGCAAGGTGCGAGAGGTTCCGTTACGGTCTTGTGACGGATGTTAAGATGTATTTGCTGGCCGCCGAGTATGATGATTTTGATGTGTTGGTGGGCCGAGCAAAGGACGTTGAGATGAACCTGAGTTTGTCTGCTAAGGGTGCTGGCAAGCGAGCTGCTGAATACAGCTCCGGAGGTGGACGGAACAAGAGGGGACGAGATCAGAAGTATCAGTCCTCAGCCAGGAGAGGTGGTGGTGCACCTGCTAGAGGAGGCAATGCTAGAGCTGATCCTAGTGCTTGTTGGATCTGTGGTTCCCGTGGTCACTTGAAGCGTGACTGTCCTCGTGCTGAGAGAGTGGCACAAGCTCCTGTTGCAACAGCTGGTAATGCTAGGAATGGGTGCTGGAATTGTGGTTCTGCGGACCACTTGAGGCGAGATTGTCCGAGGATGGCTGGTGAGCAGGTTCGTGCTCCTGTTGTTGCTGCACCACATAGAGGTCGTGGGCGCGGCCGTGGTAATTTCCAGAGGAGAGAGGAAGGTGGCCGAGGGGTAGCTCATGTTGTAGCTATTCAGCCTGAAGGTGGAGGCCAAGCGAGGGTGTATGCTCAGAGAGAGGGCAGGAATGATGCAGATGTGATTGCAGGTACCTTTACTTTGCAGTCCTTGTCATTGCTTTCTTTGATTGATTCTGGATCTACGCATTCATATATTCTTCGTGAGCATGCTGAATTGCTTGGTTTGCCTGTTGAGTCTTTGGATGTTGGTGTTCGGGTCACTAGTTCTTTTGGTGAGACTGTTGTGACTCGAAAGTTGTATAGAAGGTGCCCTTTGGTTGTTCAAGAGCATGTCTTTCATGTTGATCTTATGGAGTTGCCCTTCTATGGTTTTGATGTGATCCTTGGTATGGATTGGCTTGCTGAGCATCGTGCTGTTGTGGATTGTGAGAATAAGCGTGTTTCGCTTAAGCTTGCGGATGATTATGAAGTTGTGGTGGTTGGTGAGAATGTGAAGTTTCTTGCCAATGTGGTATCTTCTTTGGAGGCGAGCAGGATGCTGAGGCAAGGTTGCGAAGCCTATCTAGCTTTTGTGATGAATCCTAGCTCTAAGGAGTTGAGGGTGCAAGATATCAGGGTTGTAAAGGAGTTTCCTGGTGTTTTTCCTGAGGAGTTGCCTGGTTTACCTCCTAACCGCGAGGTGGAGTTTGGAATTGAGCTGTATGAGAATACAACTCCTGTGTCCATTACTCCCTGTAGAATGGCACCTAAGGAGCTGAAGACGCAGTTGCAAGAGTTGCTTGATCGTGGTTTCATCCGGCCGAGTGTGTCACCTTGGGGAGCACCGGTCTTGTTTGTGAAGAAGAAGGATGGCACTATGAGAATGTGCATTGATTACCGTCAGCTGAACAAGTTGACTATCAAGAATCGGTATCCTTTGCCGAGGATTGATGATCTCTTTGATCAATTTCGGGGAGCTGCTGTGTTCTCTAAGATTGACTTGAGGTCAGGGTATTATCAGTTGAAGGTGAAGGATGTGGATGTGCCTAAGACAGCTTTCAGGACAAGGTATGGGCATTATGAGTTTCTTGTGATGCCGTTTGGGTTGACAAATGCTCCTGCTGCTTTCATGGACATGATGAATCGTGTGTTTCATGAATACCTGGATAAGTTTGTTGTGGTGTTCATTGATGATATCCTCGTGTACTCGCGTACTGAGGAGGAGCATGAAGAGCATTTGAGGATTGTTTTGCAAGCTTTGTTGGAGAATCAGCTTTATGCTAAGCTGAGCAAGTGTGAGTTCTGGTTAAGAGAGGTGGTTTTTCTTGGGCATGTGGTCTCAGCTGAGGGGATTCGTGTTGATCCTCAGAAGATTGAGGCGGTGATGAGCTGGAAGGTTCCTAAGTCTGTTCATGAGGTACGTAGTTTCCTTGGTTTGGCGGGATACTACCGAAGGTTTGTGGATGGGTTTTCCAAGATTGCTGCTCCTTTGACAAAGATGTTGCAGAAGGATGTTAAGTATGAGTGGACAGAAGTGAGACAGCAGGCTTTTGAGAAGCTGAAGGCGGCTTTGACGCAAGCTCCTATCTTGATTCAGCCTGAATCAGGGAAAGAGTTTGTGGTTTACAGTGATGCATCCTATGTTGGTTTGGGGTGTGTGCTAATGCATGAGGGTAAGGTGGTGGCTTATGCATCGCGGCAGTTGAAAGTGCATGAGCGCAATTACCCTACGCACGATATTGAGCTGGCTGCAGTGGTTTTTGCTCTGAAGATCTGGAGGCATTATCTGTATGGAGAGAAGTGTACTGTGTACACAGATCACAAGAGTTTGAGGTATCTGATGTCTCAGAATGAGTTGAATCTTAGGCAGCGGCGTTGGTTGGAGTTGCTCAAGGATTATGATATGACGATTGAGTATCATCCTGGAAAAGCTAATGTTGTTGCTGATGCCTTGAGTAGGAAGGTAGCTGTTGAGTTGAGAGCCATGTTTGCTAGCTTGAGCATATCGCGTGATGGTGGTCTTGTGGCTGAGTTGCATGTGAAGCCGTCTATGGTTCAGTTGATCAAGGATAAGCAGTTGTTGGATGATTCCTTGGTGTCTCATGTTCAGGATATCGCGGAGGGTAGACCTTCGGATTTCTGTTTCAATGATGATGGTGTGCTGTGTTTTGGGAGTCGGATAGTAGTGCCCAATGATGCTAAGTTGAGGCGTGCTATTCTGACTGAAGGTCATAGTAGTCCTTTTGCTATGCACCCTGGTAGTACTAAGATGTATCGTGATCTTCGTGATGAGTACTATTGGGTTGGTTTGAAGAAGGACGTTGCGGAGTTCGTGAGTAAGTGTTTGGTGTGTCAGCGAGTTAAGGCTGAGCATCAGTTTCCTTCAGGGTTGTTGCAACCGTTGAAAATCCCTGAATGGAAGTGGGAGAGGGTTACCATGGATTTTGTATCTGGTTTACCTTTGTCTCCATCGAAAAAGAATTCGGTCTGGGTGATTGTGGATCGCTTGACGAAGTGTGCGCATTTCTTGCCTGTGCATACTACGTTTTCTTTGGATAAGCTGGCAGAGTTGTACATTGCTGAGATTGTGCGGCTACATGGTGTGCCCAAGTCGATTGTGTCGGATAGGGATCCGAGGTTCACATCGCGGTTCTGGCAGTGTTTGCATCAAGCTCTGGGTACAAGGTTGCATTTCAGTACATCCTATCATCCTCAGTCGGATGGTCAGTCTGAGCGAGTTATCCAGATTTTGGAGGATATGTTGAGGTGCTGCGTGATTGAGTTCCAAGGTTCTTGGGAGAAGCATCTGCCTTTGGTTGAGTTTGCTTATAACAACAGTTATCAGGCGAGCATACAGATGGCACCTTATGAGGCTTTGTACGGGAGGAAGTGTAGGACTCCTCTTTGTTGGGCTGAGACTGGTCAAAAGTTGGTTTCGATGCCGGCTTTGTTGAAAGGGACCACAGAGAAGGTGAAGCTCATTTGTGAGCGGTTAAAGGCTGCTTCTGATCGGCAGAAGTCTTACGCGGATTTGAAGCGTAAGGAGATAGAGTATACGGTGGGATACCGTTTGTTCTTGAAGGTTTCGCCTTGGAAGAAGGTGATGCGGTTTGGCCGGAAGGGCAAGTTGAGCCCTAGATACATTGGACCATATGAGGTGGTTGAGCGTGTGGGTCCTGTTGCGTATCGGTTGAGGTTACCTCAGGAGTTGGAGAAGATTCATGATGTGTTTCATGTTTCTATGCTCCGGAAGTATAGATCTGATCCTTCGCATGTGATGCCTGTGGAGGAAGTGGTTTTGAATCCGGATTTGACCTATGATGAGTAACCGGTGAAGGTTCTGGATTCGGATAGCAAGGTTCTTCGTGGCAAGACCATTGAGTTGGTGAAGGTGCTGTGGAAGCATCGCGGTGTTGAGGAAGCCACGTGGGAGCGGAAGGAAGACATGCTGAAGCAGTTTCCTTATCTCTTTCCTTCAGGTAAATTTCGAGGACGAAATTTCTTAAGGGGGGAGAGTTGTAACGCCCCGGTTTTGGGCTTAGAAGTTCTGGGCGTTGACCGGTTTGGTCAAAGTGCTGTTCGAACCTAAAGAGGTGAAATTAGGAAAGCCTAGTTCGGGTTGCATTAAAAATATGGAAAAATGTTCTAAAATCATCTTTTAATATAATTAAGTGAACTGTGAAATCAATTTTGAAAAAATGGGTTTTGGAAGTATGACATTTTGGCTAGTGACCAAAATGTAAATTTTGAAAGTTTGGTGACTGTTTTATAAAGAGTTGAAACTTTGAATCCTTAAGGAGCTATTAATCCAAAGATGATTTCTCCAGATTTTTCTAAGATATTTTAAGTCTAAAATCTGATTTTAAAGGTCATTAAAATTGGAGGGAAGCCATTTTGGCTATTTTTGGATTTTGTAACCAACTTTGCTAAACTTTCTTTCTCTCATTTTCTCTCAAACCAAACACTACTTTTCCAGAGAATTGGATCTGATTTCTTCACCTAAATCCCTCCATTCAACTCTCATTTGATTCCAAATCATTGTATCTTCAAATCTCTTCAATTGCTAAGTGTTTCAACAAGGATTTTCATTCCAAAAAGTGGAGAAACACAAGTTTGGAGGTAAGAACGTCCTTCTCCTCTAAACTATCAGTTCTTTACTGAAATTCCCAAGTTATCAACTCTTAATTGATGTTTAATTAAAGGCTTTTGAGTTTGGAATTGTATCTTGGCTTATAATGCAAGATTTGATGGTTTTCATGATTTTTCGTTAGATCTGATTGATCTGTGATTTGAGATGTGTTTTTGATGTTAAATGAACTCTAAATTGATAAGGAAATGAGTTTTGATTAATGCAATCCCGGATAGGTTGAGTTTCCTAAGTTTAGCTTATGTTTTTTGGATGTTTTTGTGGTGATCTTGTGGATCTGTTGTTGCTGGAGGTATAAGGATGTTTGTAGGTTGTTTTTAGATGTTTTATGGTGTTGATGGATGTTAGGTTTTGCTGGTTTATGGCTGGGCTTTGTTGAGAAGTGGTTTTGATGCAATTTCGGTTGTGTTTGGTGGCCGAAATTGGAGTGGGAATGAGAGCAGCGAGTTTGAGTGCTTTCATTGAAGCTTTTGATGCTTGATGATGCATTAAACCTCTGCTTTAATGTGTTTAATCAGGGGAGGCATCTTTGGATCCAAGAGTTGTTGATTCGGAAGCTTGATTTCGTGCTTCGGCAAGTGGCGAAGTGGAATCGGTGAGTGAAATTGGGTTTTCGGCTTTGAAACCAATGTCTTGGGAGCTTAGTTTAAGTCTAAACAACTTTGCTAAGCTCGAGCGTAAGTTTTCGGAATTTCTCTCTAGTGGTGGCCATGATTTTGTTGTGTTGCGAAATGATTATTTGCATGTTTTACATACTGTTTTGGAAGCATGTTTTAGCATGGTTTTTGCTGATGATGTAAGCCATATGTTGAAGGTAACTCTAGGTAGGAGTTCCTTGCTTTTGTACATTGAAATGATGTGGTTTAATGCTTTTAAACGCATGATGAATATGGCTTGGTTTTATGCTTTAAAACAGTGATGTAAGTGATGAAAATGATGTATATTGGCAAGTGAGGTTTTAAAATGTTAAGGTCACTAAGGTGGTTAAAAGTCCTTGAGTGAGCCTTGTTACTTATGAACATCAAGGTGGTTAAAAGTCCTTGGATAGTTCATGTTGTGGACACTAAGGTGGTTAAAAGTCCTTAGGTGATCCTTTTTCATGGTGTTTAAAAGTCCATGGCCAAGGTGTTTAAAAGTCCTTGGGATCAAGGTGATTAAAAGTCCTTGATGTGATACATTCTATGGTGTTTAAAAGTCCATAGGCCAAGGTGTTTAAAAGTCCTTGGGGCCAAGGTGTTTAAAAGTCCTTGGGGTGAAAGTTGATGAACTTGTTTTTAAAGAAATGGAATTTATCACTTGTGGCCAATATGACATGTTATGATTTGATGCATGAGATGCATGTTTAAGTATGCTTTTGAGCATGTGTAAATGATGGTTTAAAGCATGTTTAATAAAGTGTTTTACAAATGCATTATTGGATGGTTTTATTGAGCATTCCTCACTAAGCTTTTGCTTACGCTCTCTCCGTTTTCCTTAATTCAATAATGCAGAGCATTAGAGACCTTTTGAGGGCAGCAAGAAGGGCAAGAATTCAAGTGCAAGTAAAGCTCAATGTATGGAAGGTTTTTGTTAAACATTTTAGCTTTTGGGTGATTTGGCAATGGGGAAAACATGTGTATGTTTTGGGAGGTGTTTTGTACTCCCTAAGTATGTTTCTTGATGTTAAGATTGTTGGTCTTTGGATTGGATCTTTATATGCTTGTTTTGTAAGTTTGGTGCTTGAATATCTAGCTTGTGTAGGAAGCATGCCTATAGAATTGGGGCTTTTTGCATATGATGATGTTTGGTTGAATTGATGATGCTAATATGTTATATATATGTTGAATTGCATGCTGGTAAAGTTTGGTGACATTCGGAGCATGATTGGTTGTGTAATTGCATGTTTAAAGTGGAGTTTTGGAGCAATCTGGGCAGGGTGTTTCGGAACAGCACCTACCGTTTCGGAACGGGTGCCTTAATCGTGCCCAGGCGTCCGAAACGGGAGGGGCCGTTCCGAAACGGAAAGGCCACTGCCAGACCCCCGTTTCGAAACGGGCCATGCCTGTTTCGGAACGGCCCCGCGTTTCGAAACGGGCTGTCTCCCGTTTCGGAACGGTTGACCGTTGGAGGCTGATATTGGCAGTTATATGTTTTGGAATGTTTGCGTTTTGGTCCTAAAACTTGTTTGTGCAATTGTTTGAGTTTGGAAGGTCCTTTTGAGCTGAAATTTTGCAGAGAAGCATGAAACATGATTAATTTCAAGTTGGTAACTTCAATTTGGGTTAAGTCCTTATAATTATCAGAATTTACAATTTGGTCCCTAAAGTTGTATCGTGTTCAATTGGGTCCCTGTTTGATCTCCGATGTTTGTGATCTTTTGGTATGATGTTTGTGTGATCACAATTAGGTCTAAAGTGCATCTAGACAAGTTTAAAAAGTAAAAAAAAAGGGTCGTTAATCAAAGTTGACTTTCGGGTTGACTTTGGTTTTCCCCGTGTGACTTTCTTAATTCGGGTCAACCGTCTAGGCCGGGTTAAGGGGGTTACAAAAATGCATGGTCATTTCTTAGTCAATGATTTAATTCTGAGAAAATCTTGATCACAATGATTTTTCACTCAAAGCAAAGCTAAAGAAATTGATTACTATTTGGTAAGAGTTGAAAAAGCATGCGAAGATAAAGAATCACATAGATGAAAACTTAGAAAAGGCGCAACAAGAAACTCACAACCACATCTCGCAGTCACAGGTGCATCTACTGACCAAGATAGTTACGGTGTTGGTAGGTAAAGATCATGAAAGAGGAAAAGGATATGTAATAGACATCAGTGCTCTACAAAAGTCAAAAAGTCCTTTTGAAAAGACACCTCTGCAAGTTTTCTCTTCGATTGAATAGTGATAGGGTCCTCAAAACGGGTTTTTGCCGAGAGAAGGAATTAATAATCCTAGTGAGCACATTGTCCTTGATCCTAATGAAGTGGGTAAAGGGAAGATCGAACTACCCAAGAGGCTTGATGATTGGTGCCAATGGCTTGAGGAAAAGTTTAAAGTTGTTGAAAGGGCAGATGCATTTTTTAGGTAGATGCAAGGGAATTAAGCTTGGTCCTTAATTTGGTGTTACCTCCAAAGTTAAAAATGGCATAGTATGAAAAGTTCGATGGAACATGCTCTCCTTCTGCTCACCTCACCATGTTCTATCGAAAGATGACGGGGAATCTCGATAATGATGAGATTATAATTCCCTATTTTCAAAGACAATTTGAAAGGGTTTGCTGTTAGGTGGTACAATCAGCATACCCGGGGCAAGATACATTCATGGAAGGATCTGGCTAACGCATTCGCAAAGCAATACAAACATATAACAGACATTGACCCAAAACATTTAACACTACAAAACTTGAAGAAGAGGTCCAACGAGAGCTTCAGAAAGTATGTGCAAAAGTGGAAGGATGTTGCAGCGCAAGTACAACTGTTGCACGTATTAGGTGTCGTAATTTTATTGCAAGTATACACGTCGCCAAGTTATAGTATAAAAGATATCGTCTACACAAGGATTGGTGCTACTTCTAGAAATTATCGACTTACACTGTAGAAAAGTAAAAAACACAAATGATTGTTTGGTTAAGATAACAACTAAAATAAAGAAAGCAAGTAAACTAAGAGAATGAGTATATATGATGATAAAGCAATCTGAATTATGTTGTGTCATAGTGTGGAAGTTGAATGCAATTGTCTCAGTTTTGAATGTAAACGTCAACTTGATTGCCTCGGCAATGGGAAAGAGAATTTCCTTGGCAATGAACAAAGCTTCTGCCGTGGCAAGGAACAAAGCTACTGCTTGGGCAATCGAGCAACAACCTTCAAGGTTCGGCAAAGCGTTCTTCAATGGTTCCTTCTTATGCATAAGTCGAGACTCTATTGATGTGTAGGCCTTGATAATACCTCCCAGCGTGAACCAAGTTTAACGCCCTGGTTTTGGGCCTAGATGTTTTAGACATCAGACCGGACCGATCGAGAATGGTTCGAATCGCGTAAGGTGATTTAAGGAAATCAAGGATCGGGATAGGATAAAAATGTGATAAAAATTGCTAAAATCTTCTAAAAATATGTTTTAGGGGTTGGTCAAATCAATTTTACAAAAAGAGTTTCGGAAGTGGGACATTTTGAGTAGTGACCAAATCATAAAGTTTCAAAACTGTGGAAAATGTGGTTTTTAAAGGATAAGCCAAAATCTTATAATCTTTAGGGGGCTTTACGGCAGTTTAGCCTTTCCTTAATATGACATGTGTTTAAAATGGTCTTAATTAAATAGATTTAATTAGCTTTTATTTTATTTAATTAACTAGGTGGTTAATTGGTGAGATTCCATCACGTAACTGCCATTCTGTTCCCATTTTCAGCTAGACACAATTTTAATTCATTTTTCTCCAAAATTCTTTTCTCCCAGACACTTTGTCAATATTTCCTAAACAATTTTCAAGAATCCTTTCAAGTTCTTCAAGATTTTGCTAAGGAAAACTTGTCATTCATTGAGGAAAGCAAGGATTGGAGTTAAATCTCATTCTCAACCTCTAATCAAAGTTCTTTATTGAAATTCCCAAGATCTTTGGCTTCTAATTGATGTTTTTGGTTAAGTTTTCATTATAGTTTTGATTTGAGATCAAAATCTTGTAAAATTATGGTTGAAATCTTGATTTCCGGAGTTGTTTTGTTAAGCTCTATTTTGGATTGATTTTAATTGAGTTTTAAGTTGGTTATCATGATGAAATGAGGTTTTGATAACATAGATCCCTAAGTCCTTGAGATCCTTGTGTTTCTTAATAGTTTTAAGTGAGTTTTTGAGGTGAAATGGTGGAATCATGCTTGCTGGAGGTATAAGGATGGATTTAGGTTGTTTATAGATGTGTTTTGATGTTTATAATTGATTGAAAGTGATGTATGATGGCTGGGCTTGGTTTAGGAAGCAATCAATTGATTTATCGGTCGTTTCGGATGGGTAAATTGGTGTAGTTTAGGTGTGCAACGAATTTGTGACTAGTTGCTGGTGTTGAAATGCATTTTAATGCATTTAGATCTCTGTTTTGATGATGTGAAAACAAAGGATCTTGATCCGGGAGCAAACGAGGCGTTGTTGGAGGCTCCGGAAGAGTAATTTTCGTGTTGGTGAGCGAGGCTTCGCGTATCGGTGAGTGAAAATGGATTTTCTAGATTTGTAACGCTTTGAGCGTGGTCTTGGGAGCTTAGTTTAAGTTTGAAACACTTAGCTAAGCTCAAAAGTAAGTGATTCAAAAGTCTCTCTCGGAAATGTGCTATGTTTTGATGGAAATGCACTTGAGTTAAATGTGATTTTGATTACTGTTTTTTAGCATGGTTAATGCTGGATTTTAATGACATTGTGTTAAGGATGCACTAGGTAATTGATCATTGGTTTTTTGTGATAAATGCATATGATGTTAAGCATGTTTATGCTTGTGGAAATGGCATTGTATTTATGCTTGTAAAATAGTGGAATATTGATGTTAAATGGAATATTGGCAAGTGATGAAAGTGGTTTTTGGTTACTTTTAATCGGATATAGTTAGCCGGCTATATGGTTGGGTGCACCGTGAATAAAGTCGCCTTGGATGTCGAGGGGTTGTGATTGTGCCATAATCTCCATCCAAGTACCCTAACGATTGAGGCTAAGATCACAACGGTGAAAGGTTTAATCCCGTGTGTGAGTCTTGTGGTATGTGTCCTATACTCTCGTTAGTGGAATTATACAACTACCGATGAGTGATGTTGAGGGGTTGTGATTGTGCCATTAATCTCCATCACAGGTGTTGAGGGGTTGTGATTGTGCCATTGATCTCCACCTTGTGTAGTCCGGTAGTATATATGAAGCGTGTGGGACAACGCTTGTAATCCGCGTATCTGATTGTGTCATTTGAGTTGATTTTGGTATGGTTTGAGAATTGATCACTTGTAAGCCAATATAATGATGTTGTCTAATGGTTTAAGCATGAGATGCTTGGTAAAGAATGAGCAAAGGTTTATTTGTTGTTCTTAAGTGATGCATACGAGCATGTGTTTTAAAAAGTGCATTGATGCCTTGAGAGGGCGTGTTTTAAGTAAAGGCATGTGTTGATAAATGATATTTTACCAGTTGTGTGAAATGCATTGATGAAAGTTTTTTTAGCGATCCTCACTAAGCTTTGTGCTTAGGCTCATTCGTTTCATCAATGCAGAGAATTAGGCCTTTGAGGCAGCAAGTAAGCAAGGGGAATCCAAGCACTTTGGTCTAGCAAAGTATGTGGTTTTACTTTGGTGTAATAAGAGGCAATGGGTGGGATTTCTACTCTTGGGTGTTTGAAGATGTTGTTAATTACTTTGTTCATGTTTGGTTTCTTATGTTTGGGTGTTAAATGGCCTTTGAGGTTTGATTTGTGCTTGAATGTGGTTTTTAGCTTTGTATGGTTTTGAAGACTAGGAAGCATGCCTATAGTTCTAATGCTTGCTTGAATGATGCTATGTTTTAGCTTGTACCTCGTAATGTTGATCTTTGATGCTTATACATGTTCTATGTATGTTGTGGCATGAATTGGAATGCTTTCGGATGCGGAAAGATGTATAAAACCAGCAAAATCTGCTGTTGCAGGGCAGGATGTTTCGGAACGCCCTCATTCGGATTGAAACGATGGCATGTATTGGCCAGGGGGTTTCGGAACGGGTGTGATCGTTCCGGAACATTTTGCTACTGTGAAGCATGGTTTCAGAACTGGTTTCAGAACGCACCCGAGTTTCGAAACGGTCAGTATGGTTTCGAAACAGCCGTTTCGATATAGGGTACATTGTTTCGGAATAGGTGACTGTTGGATTGAATTTGAATTGTTTTAGGTTTCTGTTTTCTTACGTTTTGGTCCCTGAGTCTTGAATGCTTAATTAAATGAGTTTAGATGATCCGTTTAAGATGAAATTGACATGTTGGCTTATTATATGTTTAATTTTCGATTGGTAACTTTAAAACTTGTTTAGTTCTCAAAATTCTAGAAATTTACAATTTAGTCTCTAAAAGACGTTTGTATGCAATTGAAGCCCTAAATGAGTTCCGTTCGATGTGCCGCTTTCGCTAAACTTATTTGTTATTCATTTAGGTTAATAAGGTGCATCTAGAAAAGCTAAAAAGGAAAAAATGTCGTTAATCAAGGTTGACTTTGACGAGTTGACTTTGGTTTTCCCCGTATAATCTTCTTAGTTCGGGTTGGGCGTCTAGGCCGGGCTAAGGGGGTTACATTTGTTGGTATCACAACAAGGTTACAAAAGAATTGGGGATGTTGGTATGTGAAATTGATATGTAATGACGTATGTTGTTTGAAAAGCATGATTTTGATTGAATTCTGGAGTTTATGCCATGCTTGATTGTTGAGAATCGCATGTGAAATGAATATGATTGTATGGGATGATGTGATGTTGATAGGTGCTGATTTTGGATGATGGAAAACATGATGAGCATGATGTGTCATTGTATGATATGTTATGTTGAGGGAAATCAGGGTGCCCATTGGCTTATTACACTAATTAAATGTTTTTGCAAACTTGGATCCTTGCTTGAGGCTGGCCTAAATGGTTTGATTTGTTTTTGTTGTTATGCCTTGTTTAAAATAGCACTATGGGTACGAGGAGAGAGCTGAGGTCGAACACAATAGTGTCTCAGGGCAACCAGGGTGAGCTAGGGGCTGATGTCCCTCCTGGTGGAAACCTACCTCCTCCACCTCCACCTGGAGGTGGAGAGCAGGAGCAGCAAGGACCTGTTGGTCCGGGTTTGGATGATTTAACGTCATTGGTTCAGGCGGTCACCGGGGCGTTTCAGGCTGCTGTAGCCGGAGCGCATGTACAGGCCCCTGCAGCTGGGCATGTGGGCTTACCATTGGAGAGGTTGAGGAGCCTAGGAGCTGTGGAGTTCTTTGGAATGTCTCCTGAGGCGTCAGAAGCCTGTTTAGCGAGTACGATCCGTATCATGGATCTAATGGGATGCAACAACGTGCGCAAGCTAGAATGCGCAATTTCTTTGTTGCAAGGCAATGCCTACAGCTGGTGAACGACTACCACTGCCGGTTTGGAACCCAATGAGGTAGATTGGGAGTATTTCAAGGGTGCATTCAAGAGGAAGTATCTAGGGGTGAGATACTTGGACGAGAAGAAACGCGAGTTTATGTCGCTAGTTCAGGGCAATCTTTCCATGGATGAGTACGAGGTCTAGTTCGTACGCCCGAGCCAGTATGCCCCTGAGCTGATACCTAGTGAGAGGCACATATGTGATCGCTTTCATTACGGGCTGGTACAGGAAGTCAAGACGTACATGTTGGCTGCGGATTACACCGACTTCGATGTGCTTGTATGTCGAGCCAAAGACATCGAACATAACTTGGGTTTGTCGTCTCGAGGTGATGGTTCTAGCTCTGGGAAGAGAGGAGCAGAGTATAGTTCCGGGGGTGGACGGAACAAAAGAGGTCGAGATAGAAGATATCAACCTGAGGGGAGGCGAGGTGCTCCAGGTCGAGGCGGTCAGGTCTAGGGAGGCTGAGTGAGGTCTGAGCAGCACACGTGCTGGAGAAGTTCAGGCTCCTGTTGTGGTGACATGGAATTCGTGTTGGAATTGTGGTTCAGCGGATCACATGAGGCGTGAGTGTCCTTTGTTGGCTGGTGGAGGCCAAGGACGTGCACCTGCTGTGGCTGCACCTCAAATAGGCCGTGGGCGCGGCCGGGGGAAATTTCAGAGGAGAGACGAGGGCCAGAGAGGCATTGTGCATATGGTTGCAGTTCGGCCTGAGGGAGGCGGTCCAGCCAGGGTTTATGCTCAACGCGAGGAGCGTAACAATACAGATGTTATCGCATGTACCTTTGTCCTTCAGTCTTTATTATTGTTGGCTTTTATTGATTCTGGATCTACGCATTCTTATATCTTGAGTTAGCATGCACATTTGCTTGACATACCTGTTGAGTTGCTTGAAGTAGGAATGCAAGTGACTAGTTCTTTTGGTGAGACTGTAGTCACTAGGAAGTTGTATAGGAGATGCCCTTTATTTGTGCAAGGTCATGTTTTTCTTATGGATTCGATGGAGTTACCCTTCTACAGATTCGATGTAATCCTTGGCATGGATTGGTTGACTGAGCATAGAGTGGTGGTTGACTTTGATGTCAAGCGTGTCATCTTAAAGCTTGTCGGTGATTATGAAGTAGTGGTAGTAGGCGAGAATGTAAAATTCTTGTCGAATGTGATTTCGGTTTTGGAAGCAAACCGTATGATGTGGTTGGGTTGTGAGGCTTACTTGCCTATATGATGAATCCTGGCACAAAGGATGTGCGTGTGCAGGACATCCAAACCGTTCGTGATTCTCTGGGTGTCTTTTCGGAAGAATTGCCTGGGTTGCCACCAAACATGGAAGTTGAATTTGCTATCGAGTTGTACGAGAATACGACTTCGGTGTCTATTGCTCCTTATCAAATGGCACCTAAAGATCTAAAAGAGTTGAAAACGCAACTGCAGAAGTTGTTGGACCGAGGGTTCATCCGGCTGAGTGTGTCACCTTGGGGTGCACCGGTCTTGTTTGTAAAGAAGAAAGATGGGACAATGTAGATGTGCATAGATTATAGGCAACTGAACAAGTTGACGATCAAGAACAAGTATCCCTTGCCTATGATTGATGATCTCTTTGATCAGTTCCGGGGAACCTCGGTGTTTTCTAAGATAGACTTGAGGTCAGGATATTGCCAGCTGAAGGTGAAGGATGTGGATGTACCTAACACAACTTTTTGGACAAGGTACGGGCATTACGAGTTCTTAGTGATGTTGTTTGGTTTGACCAATGCACCTGCAGCTTTCATGGACGTGATGAATCGTGTATTCCATGAATTCTTGGATCAGTTTGTGGTGGTTTTCATCGATGATATCCTTGTGTATTCGCGTACCGAGGAGGATCATGATAGACACTTGAGAATCATTTTGCAAGCGTTGTTGGAAAATCAGTTGTATGCCAAGCTAAGTAAGTGTGAGTTTTGGCTTACGGAGGTGGTCTTCCTTGGACATGTTGTGTCAACTGAGGGTATTCACGTTGATCTGCACAAACTAGAGGTTGTGATGAGTTGGAAGGTACCTAAGTCGGTAACAGAGGTACGAAGTTTCCTTGGTCTAGCTGGGTATTATCGTAGGTTTGTCGAGGGTTTCTCGAAGATAGATGTACCTTTGACCAAGTTGTTGCAAAAGAATGTTCGTTTTGAGTGGACAGATGTGAGGCATCAATCTTTTGAGAAGCTGAAGGAAGCTTTGACGCAAGCCCCTGTCCTGATTCAGCCTGAGTCCGGTAAGGAGTTGGTGGTCTATAGTGATGCGTTCATTGTTGGTTTGGGATGTGTTTTGATGCAGTAGGGTAAGGTGGTAGCCTATGCATCTAGAAAGTTGAAGGTGCATGAGCGTAACTACCCTACTCATGATCTTGAGATTGTGGTTGTTGTGTTTTCTTTGAAGATCTAGAGGCATTACATGTACGGTGAGAAGTGTGTTGTGTTCACGGATCATAAGAGTATGAAGTATCTTATGTCTCAGAAGGAGTTGAATCTTAGGCAACGTCGTTGGGTGGAGTTGCTTAATGATTATGATCTGACGATCGAGTACCACCCGAGCAAGGCTAATGTTGTAGCCGATGCTTTGAGCCGAAAAGTGACCGTGGAGTTGAGGGTGATGTTTGCTCGCTTGAGCATATCGCGTGATGGTGGTCTTTTTGCGGAATTGCAAGTGAAACCATCTTTGATTTAGTTGATCAAAGATAAGCAGTTGCTTAATGATTCCCTTGTTTCGCATGTTCAGGACATTGCGGAGGGTAGACCTTCGAACTTTAGCTTTAGTGATGACAGTGTTTTGTGTTTTGGAAGTTGAATAGTGGTGCCAGATAATGTTGAGTTGAGGCGCACTATTCTGACTGAAGCTCATAGTAGTCCTTTTGCTATGCATCCTGGTAGTACAAAGATGTATCGTGATTTGAAAGACGAGTACTACTGGGTGGGGTTGAAAAAGGATGTGGCTGAATTCGTTAGTAAGTGCATGGTGTGTCAGCGAGTGAAGGTTGAACATCAGGTTCCTTCTGGGTTGTTGCAGCCTTTGAGAATCCCAGAATGGAAGTGGGAAACAATTACCATGGATTTTGTGTTTGGGTTGTCGTTTTCACCGTCGAAGAAGAATTCGGTTTGGGTGATTGTTGATCGCCTTACGAAGTGTGCACATTTCCTGCATGTGCATACTACGTATACCCTGGATAAGTTGGTTGAGTTTTACATTGATGAGATTGTGCGGTTGCACGGTGTGCCAAAGTCCATTGTGTCGGATAGGGATCCAAGGTTTACAACGTGATTTTGGGAATGTTTGCATCAAGCCTTGGGTACATGGTTGAATTTCAGTACTTTGTATCATCGTCGGACGGATGGACAGTCAGAACATGTGATCCAAGTGCTTGAGGACATGTTGAGATGCTGCGTGTTAGATTTTCAGGGTTCTTGGGAGAAGCACTTGCCGTTGGTTGAGTTTGCGTATAATAATAGTTACCATGCAAGTATTCAAATGGCTCTATACGAGGCTTTGTATGGGAGAAGATGTAGAACCCCTCTTTGTTGGGCAGAGGCTGGGAAAATTTTGATTACGATGACAGCTATGTTAAAGGGAACCATCGAGAAGGTGAAACTCATTTGTGAGCATTTGAAGGCAGTATCGGATAGGCAAAAGTCTTACGCAGACCTGAAACGTAAAGAGATTGAGTTCGCGATTGGCGAAAGTGTGTTTTTGAAAGTATCGCCTTGGAAAAAGGTGATGAGATTTGGGCGTAAGGGTAAGCTTTGCCCAAGGTTCATTGGACCTTACGAGGTTGTAGAGCGTATTGGTCATGTGGCATATCGGTTGAGATTGCCTTCGGAGTTGGAAAAGATACATGATGTGTTCCATGTCTCTATGTTGCGAAAGTACAGATCGGATCCTTCGCATGTGATCCTAGTTGAGGAGATAGAGTTGAATCCGGATCTATCATATGATGAGGAACCAGTGAGGCTGGATGTGAGCAGTAAAGTTCTTCGTGGCCAGACGATAGAGCTTGTGAAGGTGTTGTGGCGACACCGAGGAGTTGAGGAGGCCACGTGGGAAAGCAAGGAGGACATGTTGAAGCAGTTTCCACACCTTTTTCCATCAGGTAAAATTTCAAGGACGAAATTTCCTAAGTGGGGAAGAGTTGTAACACCCTGGTTTTGGGCCTAGATGTTTTAGACATCGGACCGGACTGGTTGAGAACAGTTCGAATCACGTAAGGTGATTAAGGAAATCAAGGATCGAGATAGTATAAAAATGTGGTAAAAATTGCTAAAATCCTCTAAAAATATGTTTTGGGGGTTGGTCAAATCAATTTTACAAAAAAGAGTTTCGAAAGTGGGATATTTTGAGTAGTGACCAAATTGTAAAGTTTCAAAACTGTGGAAAATGTGGTTTTTAAAGGAGAAGCCAAAATCTTAGAATCTTTAGGGGCTTTATGGCAATTTAGCCTTTCCTTAATATGACATGTGTTTAAAATGGTTTTAATTAAATAGATTTAATTAGCTTTTATTTTATTTAATTAACTAGGTGGTTAATTGGTGAGATTCCATCACGTAACTACCATTCTCTTCCCATTTTCAGCCAAACTCAATTATAATTCATTTTTCTCCAGAATTCTGACATTGTGTTAAGGATGCACTAGGTAAGTGATCCTTGGTTTTATATGATAAATGCATATGATGTTAAGCATATTTATGCTTGTGGAAATGGCATTGTATTTATGCTTGTAAAATAGTGGAATATTGATGTTAAATGATTATATTGGCAAGTGATGAAAGTGGTTTTTGGTTACTTTTAATCAGATATAGTTAGTCGGTTATAGGATTGGGTGCACCGTGAATAAAGTCGCCTTGGATGTTGAGGGGTTGTGATTGTGCCGTAATCTCCATCCAAGAACCCTAACGATTGAGGCTAAGATCACAACGGTGAAAGGTTTAATCTCGTGTGTGAGTCTTGTGGTATGTGTCATGTAATCTCGTTAGTGGAAGTATACAACTAGCGATGAGTGATGTTGAGGGGTTGTGATTGTGCCATTAATTTCCATCATGGGTGTTGAGGGGTTGTGATTGTGCCATTGATCTCCACCTTGTGTAGTCCGGTAGTATGTATGAAGCGTGTGGGACAACGGTTGTAATCCCCGTATTCGATTGTGTCATTTGAGTTGATTTTGATATGGTTTGAGAATTGATCACTTGTAAGCCAATATAATGATGTTGTCTAATGGTTTACACATGAGATGCTTGTGATTTATGCTAGAATGCATGTGATGCTTGGTAAAGCATGAGCAAAGGTTTATTTATTGTTTTTAAGTGAAGCATACGAGCATGTGTTTTAAAAAGTGCATTGATGCCTTGAGAGGGTATGTTTTAAGTAAAGGCATGTGTTGATAAATGGTATTTTATCGGTTGTGTGAAATGCATTGATGAATGTTGTTTTCGCGATCCTCACTAAGCTTTGTGCTTACGCTCATTCGTTTCATCAATGTAGAGAATTAGGCTTTTGAGGCAGCAAGTAAGCAAGGGGAATCCAAGCACTTTGGTCTAGCAAAATATGTGGTTTTACATTGGTGTAATAAGAGGCAATGGGTGGGATTTCTACTCTTGGATGTTTGAAGATGTTATTAATTACTTTGTTCATGTTTGATTGCATATCTTTGGGTTGTAAATGGCCTTTGATGTTTGATTTGTGCTTGAATGTGGTTTTTAGCTTTGTATGGTTTTGAAGACTAGGAAGCATGCCTATAGTTCTAATGCTTGCTTGAATGATGCTATGTTTTAACTTGTACCTCGTAATGTTGATCTTTGATGCTTATAAATGTTGTATGTATGTTGTGGCATGAATTGGAATGTTTTCGGATGTGGAAAGATGTATAAAAGCAGCAAAATCTGTTGTTGCAGGGCAGGACGTTTTGGAACGCCCTCAATCAGATCGAAACGATGGCATGTATTGGCCAGGGGGTATCGGAACGGGTGCGATCGTTCCGCAACATTTTGCTACTATGAAGACTGGTTTCGAAACTGGTTTCGAAATGCACCCAAGTTTCGAAACGGTCAGCATGGTTTCGAAACAACCGTTTCGATACATGGTACAGTGTTCCGGAACATTTTGCTCGTTCTTGATCCAGCGTTCCTTGGTAAGGCTTGTCAACAAAGGATGGCATGTTCTGGATCGTCGGGTGATGGTTCTGCACCTTTTCTTACCCTTCCTTCACTACCGCGGCAGTGCTTTCCTGGGCAGTGGGTAATGAAATCTGCACAAGCACAAAATACATAACAAAGCAGTACCTTTTCCACCAAATATAATCAAATAAAGATGATCAAGCATGGCAACATTAGGAGCAGTAAATTGTGTATGTACGATTAGTAATACATCTAAAATAAGCTTAAGTCTAACAATAATTGAGTCATAAAGGTTCCTAAATTGAGTACTTTTATACACCTAATGTAACCCCTTAGCCCGGTCTAGACGTTTAACCCGAACTACGAAGATTACACGGGGAAAACTAAAGTCAATCCGAAAGTCAACCTTGATTTACGACCCTTTTTTCCCTTTTATCTTTTGTAGATGCATATTATTAACCTATAAATTCAGCAAAGCGATTAGGTGAAAACGGCACAGCGATCGGAGTTCGATTAGGGGTTCAATTGCATACATTTGACTTTTAGGGACCAAACTGTAAATATCATAAAATACAATGACTTTCATGATTTTAAAGTTACCGATCCTCAATTAGTCATGTAACATGCCAACATGTCGAAATTCAACTCAAACGGATCATCCAAACACATTCAATTACACACACAATATTCAGGGACCAAAATGCAACATTTCCAAACCTTAAAAGATACTTTTAACTGAAATTTAACTACTCGTATCGATACACTTGGCCCTGTATCGATATGCGGGAAGACAATAGCTAAAGAAGGTTTAAGCGTATCGAAACGCTTCCCCGTGTATCGATACGCATACTAGATTGGCTTCAACCAACTTCATTTAAACATACCAAATCACATTCAAACAAGCTCAAAATCATGCATACAAGATATACTCTATCTAATAAACTTTTAAACACCATCAAACAGCAAATCATACTCATCAAGCACTTCATATCATGATGGCATTTAGCTATTGTAGCATGCTTAAGATATCAAGCTATTAAAAGAATAAAACACCACAAACAAGCCATAGAACCATATAAAGGCCAAATACAAGTCCACAATCAGAAACTAAACATGCTTGTAACAACAAACATCTCCAACCAAAATCAGATAGTAGAAGTCCCACCCATTGCCACTTATTACACTAAGGGTGAACCACATACATCTCTTTACAAAGCCTTGGATTCCTCTTGCTTTTGGTCTGCCTTGAAATGTTCAATTATCTGTATTGATGAAACAAATGAGCGTAAGCATATAGCTTAGTGAGGATCGCTAAACCACATTCATCAATGCATTTAACATAATTTGTAAAACCACCACTTTTATCACATGCTTTTTCATAAACCATGTCTTCTCAAGACAATAATGCATTTAATAAACACAAGCTCGTATGCATCACTTAAAAACAGCAATTAAACCATTGCTCATGCTTTACCAAGCATCTCATGCATTCTTGCATCATTTACAAGCATCTCATGCTTCACATTATTCATTTACATTATATTGGCTCACAAATGATAGTCCATAAACCATTTCAACACATGACACAATCGGATACGCAGATTACAAGCGTTGTCCCACACGCTTCATACACACTACTGGACTACACAAGGCTCACACACGAGAGCAACCCTCCATCGCTGTGACACCCGTGGTGGAGTATAACGGTACAATCTCAACCCCTCAACACCACTCATCGGTAGTTGTATAATTCCACTAACGAGAGCACGGGACACATAATACAAGATCCACACAATGCCATTTTCATCAAATATATCCGATTAAAGTAACCAAAAACCATTTTCATTTCATAACTTGCCAATATAATCATTTAGCCACATTAATCCATTGTTTTACAAGCATAACCACAATGTCATTTCCACAAGCATCACATGCTTAATATCATATGCATTCAACACATGCAAATCAAGGATCACTTACCTAGTGCATCCTTAACATAATGGCATTAAAATCCAGCATTAAACCATGCTTAAAAACATTAAACAAATCCACACTAACTTCAAGTGCAATTTCATCAAATATAGCACATTTCCAAGAGAGAGATTTCTGAATCACTTACTCTTGAGCTTAGCTAAGTGTATCAAACTTACACTAAGCTCCCAAGACCACGCTCAAAGCGTTACAAAGTAGGAAATTGCATTTCCACTCACTGATACGCGAAGCCTTGCTCGCCGACACAGAATTTACTCTTTCGGAGCCTCCAACAACACCTCGTTTGCTTCCTGATCAAGATCCCATGTTTTCACATCATCAAAACAGAGATCTAAATGCATTAAAATGCATTCTAACACCAGCAACAATTCACAAACTCGTTGTTCACCCAAACTACACCAAAATACCCATCCAAAGCAACCGAAAACTCAATCAATTGCTTCCTAAACCAAGCCCAGCCAACATACATCACTTCCAAAGCATTATAAACATCAAAACACATCTAACAAACATCCTAACCCAACCTTATACCTCCAGCAAGCAAGGTTCCACCATTTCACCTCAAAAACTCATTTAAAACAACCAAGAAACTCAAGGATCTCAAGGATTTCGGGATCTATGTTTTCAACACATCATTTTAACGTATTAATCAACTTTAAACTCAACTAAAATCAACACAAAACAGAGCCTAACTCAACAAGTCCGAAAATCAAGATTTCAATCATGTTTTTACAAGATTTTGATCTCAAATCAAATCTATAATGAAAACTCAACCAAAAATAGTATTTAGAAGCCAAATATCTTGGGAATTTCAATAAAGAACTTAGATTAGAGGTTAAGAACGGGATTTACCTCCAATCCTTGCTTCTCTCAATGAATGACAAGTTTTCCTTAGCAAAATCTTGAAGAATTAGAAAAGATCTCTTGAAAATGGTTTAGGAAATGTTGAGAGAGTTTTTGGAATAAAGAATTCTGAGAAAAGATGAGAGAATTAGTGTTTGGCTGAAAATGAGAAAGAGTTGGTAGTTACGTCAAATGAAATCTCACTTTAACTAACTTTATTAAACTCATTTAATTAAAAACCTTTTAAAGAACATGTCATATTGAGAAAAGGTCAAATTGACTTAAAGCCCCCTAAAGATTCTAAATATTTTGGCTTCCACATTAAAAATCACATTTTTCCTAGTTTTGAAACTTTACAATTTGGTCACTACTCAAAACGTCCCATTTCCGAAATCCATTTTGTAAAATTGACTTGACCAACCTCTTAAACATATTTTTAGAGAATTTTAGCAATTTTTATCACAATTTTATCTTATCCCGATCCTTGATTTCCTTAAATCACCTTACGCGATTCAAACCGTTCTCAACCGGTCCGATCCGATGTCTAAAACATCTAGGCCCAAAACCAGGGCGTTACACCTAACAACAACCACCACTGCTTGAAAAAGGGAGATAACACCTAGAAGAATTTTGTTAGAACCCTAAAAGATCCTTTCATAAAGTATATTTTAGGCAATTCAACCAAGAATTTTGAAGATCTTGTGATATCAGGTGAAATCATTGAAGAAGCCATCAGAGAAGGGAAAATCAGAGATCCCAGTGGTTCTATTATCAAAGGAAGAAATGAGTTGGAAGTTAATATGGTATGATCTTATCTAACCAACCTACCTTGGTCCTCACGCCAATCAAACTATTCATCCCCACTTCAAGCCACTCCTCATAAAGTTGACCATCCAATCTCGGTGACGTATACATAGTTGCTTTCGATGCTTGTTGAGAAGAACTTCTTAGCCCCGTTTCAATCTAAACCGAAGGAGCCTCCTTACCAAGAAGGTTATGATGTTAATGTTTGTTGCATGTTTAGAGTGCTTCGCAATTGGTGCAAGTGTACACGTTGCAAGTTATAGTATAGTTTAGATATCGTCTCCACATGATGGTTCTAACTTCAGATTCCAATTCCTTGAAATGAAAAGAAAACATAGTTTGTGATAGTAAGAGTTTAAGTAAATGAGTAAAGTAAAATGCACAAGTAAATAAAAGAGACGTTGATCGAATGAGAGTAGGTCGGGTTATCATGAGTCATTTTGTAATGATTGAATAGAACTTTGTGGTAATTAATTGCAAGTGTAAATCAATCATCTTAAACAAATAGCATCAGTCGATTCGCCTGGGCAATTCTAGTTGCCTCTGCAATTGGGAATGGTGTGATTGCCTGGGCAACTGGGTGACTTCCTTCAAAGTTTGGTGAAGCGTTCTTCAATGGCTTCTCATTATCCCTAACTCAAAACACTATTAAATGTGCATACCTTGGTGATACATCTCTACATTAATCATGGGTGAAAAAAAACCAATCATACGCTCTTCTTAGCTGTTGAAATCCGCAACTTATTCCTAAGTCGGATTAGTTTTCACCAACGATTGTTTGTATGAAAATCATGCTCACTCATTTCTTGAATCTAACTCTCCTGATATTAGATAAATGGATGAATTCACGAGATCCTCTCCCAATTCACTCGAATTCAAAATTAAGAACCAAGAATGAACAAACTTTGAATTTAAATTGCAACTCAAAAACCTAAACAAATCCAAACGTTTTCACAACCAAAAAACACAATAACCCAAGTCAATTATATTTAGTTCATGGTTGGGTGTAAAAGAAACACAAGATCAAAATTCCCAAACATGAATTGGATGGAAATAAAGAAGAAGAAGAAGATGTCGAACAGTCCTATGCTTTTCTCTCTCAAATAGGCTCCCCCCTCAAGGTTTGTGGCTGAGTCTTCTTATTTAGGCACGAAAAGCTTCGAGGATATTTAAAGATATTTGATTTATTCAATTTTCTAGAGGAGATACTTTAGCTTTATTTCCTTTTTAACGATATGGAAATAACTCAAGATTTATTTTCTTATTTAATGATATGGAAATAACTCAAGCTTTATTTCCTTATCTAAAGATATGGAAATAATTAAAGCTTTATTTCTTATCCTTAATTTCATATCATCCCATTTAAGAGGAAATAAATCAAGGTTAATGGCGCCAAGATTCTCTCAACTTCATCCTCAGCTGCTCACAAATCCTGACTTGCCCTAACAAAGGAAACTAGTAAATTATGCATGATTGCCCTAATAGCAATCCTAACCTGCACATTGTAAAGCGCACCAATAGCGAATTTTCCACGAAAAACATCTAAAATGTACTATCAAACTCAATAACAAAGGAAACTAGTAAATTATGTATGATTACCTAACAATGCAACTAAAATGTGCCTAAGCCTAACAATAATATGAGCAAAAAGGGCAAGAAAAACAGTACTTTTACACACTCATCACACCCCCAAACTCGAACTATTGCTTGTCCTCAAGCAATGCAAAAACTAACAATTACTTGCCGAGGCCTCGACCATAAAAAACATACTTCGTACTTGACTTCAATCCTCAAAATCGTGGCACAAAGTTTGATTACCTTTTGATTCTTCGGACGGCACAGAAACTTACTCGAAATCAAACTAGAATGCTTGTAGCAATGTGTGTGTGGAGTTGTGTACAAGTTGACTACTAGGATTACATGTGAACAATAGGTTATATCAATCTAATTACCTAAACATTTATGTTTATTAGAGATAGAGTTAGGCACCTCTGGCAAAGCAAGCAATTTCTTGTTTAATTATTAGTCATCTAGAGCCAATTTCGGGCACCTCTAGTGAAGCAAGCAATTTCTTGTTTAATTATTGGTCAACTAGAGCTAGTTTCGGGCACCTCTAGTGAGAATTTATCTTTAATTTCAATTTAACCAATTTTAAGTAACCTAAGCTCACTAAGTCTCCCTTAATCAAAAAGTCACAACAGTGTCAATCAATAATCAACATTATAGTAAAATTCTGAGTACTTTCCATGCAAATCCTAAAATTTAAGGTTCTATCATGTGAGTGAGTGGCAAAAATTCATCATAGGATATAACATTAGGTCTAGGTAGTTTAATCCGATGAAAGATATGGTAAGTAACATATGGAAACTATATGAGATGAATTCAAGTAACACAACCACAAATGAAAACAATCCCCCCAAACTCGAGAGAAGCATTATCCTCAATGCATGCATGAATAAAAATAAAAAATAAAAAAGAAATTGAGATGCAAATGAGTTAGTTGGTGGAGTCCTCACCTGGTATGACTAGTTTCCTTCGAGCCATTGTTGTGGTTCGTTTTATTTTGTGAAGGATGAGGATATCGGCAATATCAGGGATGCTTGTTGAGGTATGCGCACTTGCTTTGGCATGTATGCTTCAACTCTACCTTAAACTGAACTCCTTCTTCTCTTGAAATCTTATTCAAACAAAAAAAAGAGAAAACAAAATAAAGATACGAACAAATCAAATAAAACGAGAAAAGATAAAAATAACTTATTCAATCAAAGAGAATGGAAAATAAACGAAAGAAAATAACCCCTAAAATATCCAAAAACTAGATTGAAAAATTAAAGAAAACAAAAAATAAAACTCTTAGAAAGAGCATTTTCTCGCATCTCCTAAGAATACAGCCTCCTTATCACGTAGAGTAGGTGCACCATTATAATCCGTCAAACTTTTTTCCATTTTCTTGTCTTGGCAACATCTTCATTTCGCTTGTTGTGGCAAGTGGTAGTGGCTTTTTATCCGGAACTCCATCATAGATCTTTGGTTTCATGCCTTTCTTCTGCTACTCCAAGGTGTCGATAAACCTATTTCTCTGCTCAGATTGCAACTCAAAGGGCAATGTTACGGTTAAGGTGTTATCCTTTCCTAAATAAGAATAACTCACTTGCCCTGGCAGTGGATTTAACTCGAGAATGGGAGGTTGCTCAATAGAGGGTTTTCCGAGTTTACCTTCCTTACCTAAGTAATACAATGGTTCAAAATATTTACTTAGTCGACTTACTATCCAATTTGCTTCTTCTTGTTCTTCGTCGATCGGTTCTTCAAGTTCCTTAGGTTTGGTAATGCAATTGCCGAGGTAATTCTTTTCCACGTCAAAGTTGAATTCGGGTGTAGAGTGGATGAATTTGGCATTCATCTGGATTTTCAGCATGCTTCAAGGTTTTGAAAACATTTAGCTTAAATTGCTAGTCATTCACCCGCATTGTGAGTTCTCCCTTTTCGACATCAATCAATGTTCGTCCTGTTGCTAAGAATGGTCTTCCAAGAATGATAGGCGTGAACTCATCTGCTTCACAATATACAACAATAAAGTCAGCAGGAAAAATAAATTTTTCCACTCTTACCAAAATATATTCGATTTTTTCTTCAGGTTGAATGTAGAATCTATTGGCAAGTTGTAGCATGACTGTAGTAGGTCTCGCCTTTCCTATGCCTAGTCGTTGAAAAACATATTTTGGCAGTAGATTTATGCTTGCTTTGAGATCACATAACGCTTTCCCGACCTAGTGATTTCCGATTGCACATGGTATTGTAAAACTATCGGGATCTTTTAGTTTGGGTGGCATTTGATTGTGTAACATGACCATGTATCCTTCCGTCACAGCAACTGTTTCAGATTCTCCTAGCCTAGTCCTCTTAGAGACAATGTCCTTAAGGAACTTAGCATAGTTCTACATTTGTTCTATCGTCTCAACCAATGGCAAGTTGATGTGGACTTGTTTCAAGATGTCAAGGAATTTCTTGAACTGGTATTCTTGTTTCTGCAGCTTCAACCTCTGTGGTAATGGTGGTGGAAATCGGATCTCATCAACCTTCCCATTTGTTTTGAATTTAATCGATGGACTTGTCGTAGCATTGGGAATTGCTGAGGCGTGTGAATTTTTCGTGGCATTCATCGATTCATCAATACCAACCAAGGCTTTGTTGCTAAATACGTCTTTTTTGGGAAAGAGACTACTCTACTGGTTAAATGCTCTCTGTTGGGTGAGCCTGGGCTTCCTTAAACTGATAGCCACTCCGAGTGGTGATCGCCTTACACTACTCATGGTCTATTCCTCTTATGACCTCAGTATCGCTGGGTAAACTGCCTAGTGGTCTCCTATTCAAATTTTGAGCAAATTGTCCGACATGCGTCCCTAAAGACTTTAAGACTGCCTCTTAGTTCTGCAATCTCATCTCGGTCCTACTAATGAAAGCATCAGTTCTTTTCATGAAACTGCTATTCTCATCCATATAAGTTTCAGTTTTTAATACGAAAGCATTGAGAGTATTTTCGAAAGAACAAGGTGGTGTCAATTGTTGTTGTGGCATGTTCTGCTGGAATCCCGATGCTTGTGTATTCTGATTGTTCTGATTATTGGCGTTGTTTTGGTTTCTCCGTGAGAAATTAGGGTACTTCTCCCAAGCTGGATTATATGTGTTGGACATCAAATTGTTGTTCCAATTGTAGTTTCCAACATAGAAATTTGACTCTAGGTTCTAGGGACACTTAGAAGAATCATGGTTACCATTACATAAATCACAAAGTGAATCTACTACCTTGATCTTCAGTGTATTCCTAGGTCGCTACATATTATTAACCTAATTGGTTAAGGTAGCCAATTGTGCGGAAATAGTATCCGATGAATCAAGCTCGTTTACAGTGACATTCCGTCTGACTATTCCCTTTCTAGTAGTTGGGGACTGATAATCATTTTTGGCAAGAAAGTTCAAGATCTCTATTGCTTCCTTTGGTGACTTGTCTAGGAGTATGCATTGGAATCTATTGCTTCCTTTGGCAAGCATCTAGCATCATCCTCGTCGGTGTGTTTAATATAATGGCCTTCTACAAACCAAAAAGAGCACACACAACTTGCTACAACTCAAGGGAGTCCAAAACATATCTCCCTAATCAAACCATTAAATCTCATTGCCAAATATCATTACTAAAGGTAAATGTATAACATCATACTTAAGCTTATCTACCCCTTGGATTCCTTTAAGCCTCCTTGCTGCTCAAGATGTCTCAATTATCTGCGTTGTTGGTAACAGAGAGCGTAAGCACAATAGCTTAGCGAGGAATGTTCTAAAAACACCAACACAACAATGCAAGCTTTTAAAACATTCTCTTGAAATCCATTTCTAAAACCATGCTCTTTCTATCTCATGCTTGAAATCCATTTCAAAGCAAAACCCCATTTGAAAACCACATGTACCATATATTTATCTCATGCATTCAACCAATGCAAAACTCATGGCAAGGCCACACATGCTTGATATACAAAAGCATTTCAAAATCTCAAAATCTCATATGCATTTCTCATAGCATAAAAACATTTCAAACATTGGTACATGTGAATCATAGCTCATTCTCATGTATTGTCATTTCATTTTCTTTCTTTACTCGGATATGTGGATTAGCTTGACATAGAGTCAAGTCCTACCTCGGTGGAATCTCACATCACCAGACTCTCATGGCGGTATGTATCTTCGCCACAAAGCTTGGGTGTTTCACCAAGACCTACCCCGATGGAATCTTTTATCATCGAACTCTCACTTTGGATCGGGATGGCACTACCCCCATTGCCTGACTCCAAAGAGCACGTACGAATTTTAGTTTAGAGTGCACTTTACATCCTATTGGTCGACCAATTATATCCGGTAACATCTCATCAATTATGCCAATATATTATATTAAAATCATCATCTCACCTATTGTTTTGATGCAACATTTCTAAACCAATCTCATCCCATTTCAAGAATAAGGTCCATGCATAGCATTTGATCAATATCTCAAAACTCTTTGCAACATTGTTCAATCTCTTGGAATCAATATAAAACATCATCCCATGTCATAAATCATGCATAAAACAGTAGGAATTTATCTTTCTCAAATCAAGAGCATGTCAAAAGCATTTAGGGGCATCATCCACATTTCGAGAGCAAATCTAAACATACTTACTTCCGGACATAGGATGGTGTTTCAAACCAATCCTAAATCCCCAAAACTCATTTCCTCGTCCCTCAAGGACTTCTAAATCCATTTTTCACTCACTAATGACGTTTCACTTGTTTGCCGAAACGATTTCTAAGCTTCCGGTGCTTCTGGATCAACACCAAACGCGTCCGATGAAGTCTGCCATGTTCAACACACATAAGAACAGAGGATTCATGCATCACCATGCATTAAAATCACCAGCCACTCAATCAAACACGCTGCCCTGCTCAAAACTAGCATTTCGGCTACCCGAAACAACCGAAAACACTTCCAAACTTTCACAAATCAAAGCCCAGCCAATATCTATCAAATCTAACCTTTTGAAAACTTCAATTAACACTAAAACTCAACATAAACACGACCTTATACCTCCAGCAATAGAAGAACATCAAAAACACCTCAAAAACCACAAATCCAACATCTTAAACTTTGGGACCCAAGCCTATTCAGGATTTATTTGTTAAAACCTCATTCTCAACATCAAATAACATCCAAAATATGTTGAAAATCAACCTCAACTCAGACCATAACATAGTAATACGAAAATCCCCAAAATCGCATCAAGAATCTTGAATTTAACAACTCTTTCTTGTTTATAACATTAAAACAACTCAAAAACCATTAATAATGGATTGATAACCATGTGTGCTACATTCCTCCGACCATCATCTCTACGCTGAAAGTTTTCACGGCCGCGCCCACGGCCCCTCTGTGGCTCAACTGCTCTCACCAGAGCATGTCCCTAACTGAGGACAATCTCGTTTCATGTGCACACGAGAATAGCAATTCCAGCATGTACCAATGTTGCCCCAACACTCTCCCGTGTGTCTTCTACCGCACCGGTTACACTCAGGTGTACGAACAAAAGCATTCGGTCCCTGCTGACCTCTCCCTGGGTTACCTCCTCCATATCTAGGATCCGATTGAGACCTTTGATCCTTAGGCCTCTTAAAACGATCCTCTCAGCATCATGACTTGCACCTCGCTTCCCTGAGCTAGATCCTCCTGCTCGACTCGCCAGACCAAAATTTAGCTCGATATCCTTGGCTCGAGTGACCAACATATCAAAATTGGAGTAATCCGATGCAAGCATGTACGTCTTCACCTTTTTCACCAATCAATATCGGATACGCTTGCACCTCTCCTGCTCCTTAGGGATCAACTCAGGTCCATACTGATTGAGACGCACAAACTGCACTTCATATTCGGCCATAGACATGCTTCCTTGCACCATGGACATAAATTCCCTCTTTTACTCATCTAGGTAACGAACACCCAGGTACTTCCTCTTGAACGCATTCAAAAAGAACATCCAAGTCACCTCATCAGCCTCCAATCCCGCAGTAGTGGTCGTCCACCACGTATAAGCATCATCGTGCAACAGAGATACACTACAATCCTAGCTTCTAGACATCATTACAATTCATTTGTCCAATGATCATCTTGGTGCTTTCCAACCAAGACTCAGAATTCTCAGGGGTCAGCCCCCTGAACTCAGTCCAACCAAGACTGCGGAGTCGCTCTAACGGCAAACTTGCACCAGCACCAGGCTGAGGTGCAGCCACTTGAACACCAGCTACTGTTGCCTGAAAGGCTCCAGCAATAGCCTGAATCAACACAGTCATATCCAGAGCTTCCTGGCCTCGTGCTTCTTCGGGTGCAGCAACCCCTACTCCAGCTCTAGCACCAGCCCCCGCTCCACCACCACCGGGTGGTCCACCAAGAGGAGGAGGCGGCAAATTCTCTACTCGCTCGTTCATCTCATTCTCACCAGAGTTACGAGTGTTAATTCTAAGCTCTCTTCGTGGCCCCATTCGAAATAATACAACTAGAAAAATGCAATAAAACTCAGTTATGCAATTCAAGGCAAGAAAATCCAAGGTGCTCAAGTCTCATTTTCAAAATAATTTCTTCCATTAGTAACGATATGGCAATGAGTTCCCAATTTGTCCCCCAACCATAGCATAGCAACAAAATTCTAATCTCAAACAACAAAATTACGTGCATTCCATCTCAATCAAGCTCAAACATTGTACAAATACACAACATGCATTCACAGAATTCATCACAACTCGAATTTAAACTTACCAACAACTTACCAACTCCCCAATTGTTCGCAAACCTGGCTCTGATACCAAAAAATATAACCCCTTTAGCCCGATCTAGATGGATGAGCCGAACCAAGGAGCTACACGGGGAAAACTGAAGCCAACTCATTATAGCCGACTTTGATTAGCGACCCTTTTTTTCTTTTTTGCTTTTCTAGATGCAATTTAGATCCTATGTGATCGTCAAATAGCATATGAAGAAACGACACAACGATCGGATTTAATTTGGGGGTTAATTACATAAATTAAGCATTTGGGGACCAAAATGTAAATTCTGTAAATACAACGACATTTCTAATTTTAAGGTTACAAATATTCAATTAGTCATATTTCATGCTTCTCTGCAAAATTTCATCACAATCAGATCATCCAAACTCACCTAATTGCATACACAATGTTCAGGGACTAAAACGTAACATTTTTGGACTTGAAAATATGCTTTTAACATATTTTAACGGTCGCGTATCGGTACACCTATGGGCCGTATCGATACGCGGGAAGGCAGTGGCCAAACTTGAGAAAAGGTTATCGATACCCGTTCCCGAGTATCGATACGCCTTTCAAACTTTACCTAGGCGTATCGATACGCTTCACATTCGTATCGATACCCCTGGACCATTTGGCACCAAATTTTGCTTATGCGTATCGATATGCAAGCCCGAGTATAAATATGCATACCAGAAGTATACAAAATTCTGCCACAAATTCACATTAAACGTCACCGAATCATCACCAAAACATATGGATATGTCAACAACATCAAAACTAACACAAAGGCATCCAATTCTAAGCACATGACAAGCATTTGGCATAATATCACAAGAAAGCAAGGCATATAAAAGAGCATGCTTAAACCACAAACCATAAGCATCCCAAAATCTAAGGTAAAGCAACAAAACAAATATAATGGCCTTCTACAAACCAAAAAGAGCACACACAACTTGCTACAACTCAAGGGAGTCCAAAACACATCTCCCTAATCAAACCATTAAATCCCATTGCCAAATATCATTACTAAAGGTAAATGTATAACATCATACTTGAGCTTATCTACCCCTTGGATTCCTTTAAGCTTCCTTGTTGCCCAAGATGTCTCAATTATCTGCATTGTTGGTAAAAGAGAGCGTAAGCACAATAGCTTAGCGAGGCATATTCTAAAAACGCCAACACAACAATGCAAGCTTTTAAAACATTCTATTGAAATCCATTTCTAAAACCATGCTCTTTCTATCTCATGCTTGAAATCCATTTCAAAGCAAAACCCCATTTGAAAACCACATGTACCATATATCTATCTCATGCATTCAACCAATGCAAAACTCATGGCAAGGCCACACATGCTTGATATACAAAAGCATTTCATAATCTCAAAATCTCATATGCATTTCTCATAGCATAAAAACATTTCAAACATTGGTACATGTGAATCATAGCTCATTCTCATATATTGGCATTTCATTTTCTTTCTTTACTCGGATATACGGATTAGCTTGACATAGAGTCAAGTCCTACCCCGGTGGAATCTCACATCACCAGACTCTCATGGTGGTATGTATCTTCGCCACAAAGCTTGGGTGTTTCAGCAAGACCTACCCCGATGGAATCTTTCATCATCGGACTCTCACTTTGGATCGGGATGGCACTACCCCCATTGCTTGACTCCAAAGAGCACGTACGAATTTTAGTTTAGAGTGCACTTTACATCATATTGGTCGACCAATTATATCTGGTAACAACTCATCAATTACGCCAATATATTATATTAAAATCATCATCTCACCTACTGTTTTAATGCAACATTTCTAAACCAATCTCATCCCATTTCAAGATCAAGGTCCATGCATAGCATTTGATCAAAATCTCAAAACCCTTTGCAACATTGTTCAATCTCATGGAATCAATATAAAACCTCATCTCATGTCATAAATCATGCATAAAACAGTAGGAATTTATCTTTCTCAAAACAAGAGCATGTCAAAAGCATTTAGGGGCATCATCCACATTTCGAGAGAAAATCTAAACATACTTACTTCCGGACATAGAATGGTGTTTCAAACCAATCCTAAATCCCGAAAACTCGTTTACTCGTCTCTCGAGGACTTCTAAAATCATTTTTCACTCATCGATGACGTTTCGCTTGTTTGCCGAAACGATTTTTAAGCTTCTGGTGCTTCCGGATCAACACCAAACGCGTCCGATGAAGTCTCCCCTGTTCAACACACATAAGACTGGGGGATTAATGCATCACCATGCATTAAAATCACCAAACACTCAAAACAACACGATGCCCTTCTCAAAACTAGCATTTCGGCTACCTGAAATAATCGAAAACACTTCCAAACTTTCACAAATTGAATCCCAGCCAAGATCTACTAAACCTAACCTTTTCTAAACTTCAATTAACACCAAAAATCAATATAAACATGACCTTATACCTCCAGCAATAGCAGAACATCAAAAACACCACAAAACCCATAAATCCAACATCTTAAACTTAGGGACTCAAGCCTATTCGGGATTTATTTGTTAAAACCTCATTCTCAACATCAAATAACTTCCAAAATATGTTGAAAATCAACCTCAACTCAGATTATAACATAGTAATACGAAAATCACCAAGATCTCATCAAGAATCTTGAATTTAACAACTCTTTCTTGTTTATAACATTAAAACAACTAAAAATCATTAACAAAGGATTAATAACTTGGGAATTTCAGTAAAGAACTGATCATTAGAGTAGAAGAACGAATCTTACCTCTAATGGCTGATCTCTCTTCAATTTGGGCAAGTTTTCTTGAAAAATCCAAAGCAAAAACAATGTGATTTGAGGAAACAAAGTTGGAGAATCATTTAGAGAATGAAATCTCAGCAATCAAGGTTAAAATCAAAGGTGCTTTGATGAGAGAAAAGTGTTTGGCTGAATAGAAGTTGAGAGAAAATGAAGATAGGAAAAACTAACGTAAAATTGGTTATGAAAAGTCAACTTTTAGTCTCCTTTATAATTCTCTTTATTTCTTTTATAAAATCATTTATTAAAATCTCCCAAATTAAAGAGAAATCTGATGGAAATAAATGGTAAAAATAGCTCCTTAAAGATTCAAAGTTTCAATCCTTTACAAAACAGTCACTAGCCTACTTTTGCAAAAACTGCATTTTGGTTAGTATACCAAAATGTAATATTTCCAAAAGTCATTTTGTAAAAAAAAATTACCATAATCATTTGCATAATAAATAATGATTTTTAGATTTTTTTCTATATTTTTAAAACATCTCGAACAAGGTTTTCCCTGAACCGATCTCAAGGATTCGAACCATTCCCGACTGGCTCGATCCAAAGTCAAAAACATCTAGGCCCAAAACCAAGGCATTACAATCATCAACATTTTCATAACATTTCAATCCATTATATTGGCTTACAAGTGATTAACAACATTCTCATTTCTCAAAATGCATATCCGATACATGGATTACCAAGTGTTATCCCAAACACTTCATACACTCTATCGGCATCTCAAGGCTCACACACGGGAGCAACCCTCCACTGTTGTCACACTCGTGGTGGAGTATTTGGTACATTTACGACCACTCATCGACAGATGTATAGCCTACTAACGAGAGACGGGACACATACAAGGTTCGTACCCGGGAGCTACCATCTACCATTGCAACCTTAAATATTCCTCAATCTTTAGGGTACTTGGATGGAGTTTTCGGTACAATCACAACCCCTCAACATCCAAGGCAACTAGTTTATAGTGCACTCAATCCTATAGCCGGCTAACTATATCCTATTTCATTTACAAAATACTTTACACAACATCACTTGCCAATATAATCCACATTTCATGCATACCTCATTGTTTTCCCAAAACATTCATAATAAGCCATATTTCAAGCATTAAACCATGCTTCAAAAATCAAGCATCAACACATGCATACAAGGATCACTTACCTAGTGCATCCTTAAACCATATGGCATCATCAACCACATTTTATAAACTCAAAACATGCTTTGAAACAGTAGGTTAACACAATTAAAACAAGTGCATCCAAAGGCTCATAATAGCACAATCTGAGGGAGAAAATCACTTTACTTACTTCTGAACTTAGTAAAGCGTTTCAAGCTTACACTAAGTTCCCAAAACCTCTGTTATGAAGTTTCAAAGCTGGAAATCTCATTTTCACTCATCGACTTGCGAAACCACACTCGTTGACGCAACAATCAACCGTCTGAAGCCTCCAAAACCACTTCAATCGATTCCGGAACACTATCCCCTATTTTTAACACATTAAAAACAGTTATTCAATGCACCATAATGCATCCAAACACCAGCACTTAATTAGAAACCCGCTGCTCTACTCTAAAGCATCAAAATACACATCCAAAACAACCGAAATCTCAAACGATTGATCTCTAATTTCAGCCCAGCCATCAATCAACACTTCCAACAAATTTTAACCATAAATCAACATCCAAAAACAACCTAAAACCATCATTATACCTCCAGCAATTCAGATTTCACATAACACCCCAAAAACCCAACCATAAACACCTTAAAAACTAAATATCTCAAAGATTTCGGGATTAATATGATTAAGAGTCTATTTCAACATCATAAACCTTTCAAAACTTGATTAGAAACCACCTCAAACAAATAAAATCAAAACAACACCGAAAATCACATTAAAATTATCTTTTCCAACAAGATTTCATCATTTTATCAAAACCACAATAAAACTTCAATAAAAAACATAAATAAAGAGTCAAATATATTTGGAATTTCATTAAAGAACCTTGATTAGAGGGTTAGCATGAAATTTACCTCCAATCCTTGCTTCTCTTCTAATTTGGCAAGTTTGCTTTCAAGAATCTTGAAGATATTTGAGAGAAATCACAAGAGGGAAGTTGAAAATGAAGAGAGGAAATGAAAGTGAAAGAAATCTGGAAAATGAGAGAATTGAGAGAGTGTTTGGCTGATGTCAAATGAGGAAAATGAAAATGACGTCCATTTTGTTTAACCAAAATAACTACCCTTTTAATTAAATCAATAAAAGTCACTTTTATTATTTAATAAACCATTTAAATCAGAGAAAAGGCTTAATTGCCATTTAGCTCCCTAAAGATTCAAATATTTTGACTCTTTTGAAAAACACCCCTTTTTCCACAGTTTTAAAACATTACATTTTGGTCACTACCCAAAATGTATACTTCCCAAAACTCGTTTTGCAAAATTGATTTGATCAACATCTTAAATAAATTTTAGAGGATTTTAGAAATTCTTACCACATTTTTATCCCATCTCGAGCCTTGATTTTCTTAAACCATCTTTAACGTCTCGAACAATCGATTATCAGTTCCACTAGCCTGACCCAACGTGCAAAACACCTAGGCCCAAAACTGGGGTATTACAAGCCACTGAAGGATGCTTTACTGAACCTTGACGTTGTTGGTTGCTGCCCAAGCAAGGGATTGTCGAGGCAGTTACTTAACCCGTTGTCGCGGCAGTAGCTTTGGTCATTGTCGAGGAAATTCGGTGTTCATTGCATTCAAAAATCGAGATAGATCCAATTGGTTTCCACACTACGATGCAATATAATCTGGCACATTCTCTCATCTTTATTACTCAACTCTTTAGTTTACTAGCTTATTTTACTTTCTATTTATTAGATTTTTCTAAAAACCCAATCAAATCACATGAGTTCTTTAATTTTATTTATTTTTGGTGCGAGACAATAAACTTTGGAAGTCACACCAATCCCTGTGGAGACGATACTTAATACTCATCCCTTTATTACTTGAGACGTGTATACTTGTACAATTGCGGGGTGCTTTACACACGCAACAGTGTGCTGATGCAAGGTGGGAAGGTTGTGGCGTATGCATCTAGACAATTGAAGGTGCACGAGCACAACTATCCTACTCATGATCTTGAACTTACCGTGGTTGTGTTTGCTTTGAAAATTTGGAGGCATTACCTCTACGATGAGAAGTGTGTGGTTTATATGGATCATAAGAGTTTGAACTATTTAATGTCCTAGAAAGAGTTGAATCTTAGGCAACGTAGGTGGTTTGAGTTGCTTAAGGATTACGACTTGACGATAAAGTATCACCCCTATAAGGCCAATGTTGTGGTCGATGCTTTAAGCAGGAAGGTGGTTGTAGAGTTGAGGGCGATGTTTGCTCGGTTGAGTATATCGTATGATGGTGGATTAATAACTGAGCTGCAAGTGAAACCTTCCTTGGTTCAGTTAATTAAGGAGAAGGAGTTGCTTGATGATTCATTGGTACCACATGTCCAGGTAGGGGTGTTCAAACAGTCAGTTAAACTAAAATAACCGACCAAACCAAATTAGTTCAGTTAAACGGTCGGCCACCAAACTTTTTTCTGTCGTTGAACAGTTAAAAAACTTTTCAAAGTTCTGAAGCACATAGTAGCTCTTTTTTTATGCATCCTGGTAGTACTAAGATGTATCGTGGATTGAAGGGTGAGTACTATTGGGTTGGGTTGTGGAAGGATGTTGCTGAATTTGTGAGTAACTGTATGGTTTGTCAATGCGTGAATGTTGAACATCAATTTCCTTCCAGGCTATTGCAACCTTTGAAGATAGCGGAATGGAAATGAGAGATAATTACGATGGATTTCATGTCTGGATTGCCTTTGACCCCGTCATGAAGAACTCTATTTTGGTGATTGTAGACCGTCTTACGAAGTGTGCGCATTTTATAGATGTGCATACTACGTATACGTTGTATAAGTTGGCAGAGTTGTACATTGCGGAAATTGTGAGGTTGCATGGTTTACAGCGTGGTTTTGGGAGAGTTTGCATAAGGCTTTGGGTACACGGTTTAATTTTAGTACCTCGTATCATCCTCAGACAGATGGTCAGTCTGAGCGAGTTACCCAAGTGCTTGAGGATATTTTGAGGTGTTACGTTATAGATTTCCAAGGTTCTTGGGAAAAACAGTTGCCTTTGGTGGAGTTCTCTTATAATAATAGTTATCAAGCGAGTATACAAATGGCTCCATATGAAGCCTTGTATGATAGGAAGGGTAGGACGCCTATTTGTTGGGCAGAAGGGGGGAAAAAGTTAGTTTCCTTGCCGAATTTGCTTAAAGGAACGACGGAGAAGGTAAAGCTTGTTTGTGAACGATTGAAGGCAGTATCGTATTGTCAAAAGTCTTACGCCGATTTGAAGCGTAAGAAGATTGAGTTTTCGGTTGGTGATCGCGTGTTTTTGAAAGTATCGCCTTGGAAGAAGGTGATGAGGTTTGGACGTAAGGGTAATCTTAGTCCAAGGTTTATTGGACCATACGAAGTTGTGGAGCGTGTTGGTCCTGTTGCATATTGGTTGAGGTTGCCTCCCGAGTTGGAGAAAATTCATGATGTGTTTCATGTTTCGATGTAGTGGAGGTATAGGTCAGATCTGTCGCATGTTATGCCAGTTGAGGAAATTGAGTTACGACCGGATTTGTCTTATGATCAGGAACCTGTTGAAATTCTTGATTCTAGTAGAAAATTTCTTTGTGGTAAGACGATTGAACTTGTGAAGGTGTTGCAGCGACATCGAAGAGATGAGGAGGCCACGTGGGAAAGCAAGGCAGACATGTTGAAGTAGTTTTTGCACCATTTTTTTCTTCCGGTAAAATTTCGAGGACGAAATTTCCTAAGTGGGGGGAGAGTTGTAATGCCCCGGTTTTGGGCCTAGGAGTTTTAAAGACGGGTAAGGGCCTGTAGAACCTAGACTAGAGATTTGGGTTAGTTCGAGAGTGGTTAAGGGAAAGTATGGTTCGGGATGTGATAAAATCATGAGAAAAATTCCTAAAATCTTCTTAATATATATATATATATATATATATATATATTGGTGAAGTCAATTTTGGAAAATGGTTTTTTGGAAGAGTGACATTTCAATTTGGTGACTAAATTGTAAAAATGTAAAAATTGTTTTTAAAGGACTGTTTTGAAAGAGGGACAAAACTTAGAATCTTTAGGGAGCTAAGTCAAAGATAATCAACTATTCCTTTAATTGAGCACATTTTAATTCTGATTTATTTAAAGGATTAGATAAAGTTTTATTAAAAGGGAATTTAGTATCACAAATTCATTTTTGACATAACTTCCATTTTCTCTTTTTTCTCTTCAGCCAAACATCTCTTTTCTCTCAAAATTTCCAGAGATTGTCATCTTTCCAATTCTTTTTTATTTGCAAATTATTTTCGTGGTGATTTCTCCATTTATCTCAAAGGATCTTTGAAGGTTTTCAACAAAATCTTGCTAATTGAAAGAATGGGCAAGGATTAGAGGTAAATTTTGTTCAACTCCTCTAATCAAGGTTATTTATTGAAATTTCCAAGTATTTGGCTCTCTAGTTATGTTTTCTTAACAAGGTTTCATGTTTAATTTGATGAATTGGTTAAATCAAGCTTAAATGGTGGTTTTGAATGATTTTTGTATTGGATCTGATTTGGCTGAGTTATGATTGATTATAATCATGTTTTGGATGTTAAATAATGTTAAAAGAAAAGTTTGATCATATTAATCTCGAATCAAGATGGATCTCTAGTTGTTTAGGTTAGTAGATTTGGGTTTTTGAGGTGTAAATGTGAATCTGGAGTTGCTGGAGATATAAGGATGCAAATAGGTTGATTTTGAATATTTATTGATGTTTAAAAATGGATGGAAGTGTTAGGTTTTGGTTGGGCTGAGTTTGTAGTGCAATTGAGGGTATTTTTGGTTGTTTCGGATAGGTTTTTTGGGCAGAGCAGCGTGGTAGGTTTGTTTGCTGGAGATTTTAATGCAATGAGATGCATTAATCCTCTGTTTTTATGTGGTATAAATAGTGGAGATCGTATTGGAAGAAATTGGTGGAGTTTCGTGATCTTCAGACGCTTGGTTTCGCGTCGGCTAGTCAAAGTTTCGCGTGTTGGTGAGTGAGAACGTGGATTCTAGTTTTGAAATGCTTTTAAAGATGATTTGGGAACTTAGTGGTAAGCTTGAAACGCTTAACTAAGTTCGGAAGTAAGTGAAATGATTTTCTCCCTCGAATTGTGCTATTATGTGTTGTTTTATACACTATTTTGATTTAATGGTTTTACCCATTGTTAAAGCATGTTTATAAGAATGTGGTACTGTTTTAATATTGTAATGTTAAAGGATGCGCATGGTAAGTGATCCTTGTAAGTGTATGACCTATACTTGTGATTTTAATCATGGTTTAATGCTTGGAAATGTGATTTACTAATGATGCTTTGAAAGCAGAGAGGTATGTGTTAAATGTGAAATATATTGGCAAGTGATGATGTGAAATGGTTTATAAATGATATCGAATATAGTTAGCCGGCTATAGGATTGAGTGCACTATAAAAAGTTGCCTTGGATGTCGAGGGGTTGGTGTCCCATGGCTCCATCCAAGTACCTTAACGATCGAGGAGGTTGGTGTCTCGTCTCTCATTAGTGGATTAAGCGTCTAACCGATGATTGGGGTTGGTGTCCCCAAGGGGTTGGTGTCCCCGATGTTTGTTATGTCGCGATTGTTGTTACATCACTATTCCGGTTGAGATGGCTTGAAGTGTCGAGTAGACACTTGTTGAATCCGTGTATCCGATGTGAGGTTTTTGAGTTGTGAACTTGTTTAATGATCACTTGTAAGCCAATATAATTGATGATGTATCACGGAATGACTTATGTTGCATAATGTGGTTTATGCATGTTTTACACTTTAAGCTTTGCATATGGTAGCTATGCATGGGAAGGCTTAAATAGTGTGTGGATTTGGAATGCATTGATGATACATGACACATGAGCATGAGACTTAATATGCTGCTTTTTGTTTAAGGAAAGTGCATGGTTTTAAAAAGGGCATGATGGTTTTCAAATAATGCTTTATGAAATAGAAAATAGTTTTAGTTCATTGATGGTGTTGTTTTTAAGCCTCCTCACTAAGCCTTATGTGCTTACGCTCTCATTTGTCTATCAATGCATATAATTGATATTTTAGAGGCAGAAAGTGGCAAGGGATCTCAAGAGACTACATTTAAGAATGTATGTTCTGGTTTAGACTATACGTAATAAGGGCAATGGGGGATCCATTGTGTTTTGGGAGATTTGTGTAAACTCCATATTTGAGCAAGTTTTCATTGTTGTTTTTGTCTTGTAAATGGCTTTGGTTATTGGATTGTGCTTTGCTATGCATTTTGGTATCTTTCTTGGCTTGTTTGCTAGGTTGCATGCCTATAGTTTACGTTTGATGCAAATTGCCATGATATGATGTTGAATATGTCACGAATGGTTGAGGTTTGATGTTTGGATATGTTATACATATGTTGGAAGCATGCTTGAGCGGTTATGGGTGCATTAAAGAGTGAAAATCCAGCAATTTTGGGCATTTTAGGCCCAGGGGTATCGATACAGTCGAAAGGGTATCGATACCGTTTAGTGTATTTTTTAACCCGTATCGATACGGTTGAAGGTGTATCGATACGCCCTTTGGGTTCTGGAAAACACCGTATCAATACACTATCAGGATCGTATCTATACGCCCTCGCGTATCATTACCCTATGGAGCCGTATCGATACGCTTGGTAGGTAAGTTGGTTTTTTGGGTTATCAAAGGTTTGGATTCTTTTGTTTTGGTCCCTGATTGTTATGCATGCAATTGATTGAGTTTGGATGATCTTTTAGAGATGAATATGGACATGTATGCATGGAACCTGGTTAATTTAAGATTGGTAAACCTATTTTCAAGTAAATCCCTATAATTTTCCATATTTACAATTTGGTCCCTAAATGCTTGTGATTGCAATTGAAGGCCCTATTGGTGTTCGTTTGAGTTGAGAATTGACACGGTGGCATGTAATGTGACTAATTAAATGTTGGTAACATAAAAATGGAATAAGTCCTTGTAATTTGGTAAAATTATAAAATAGTAGGGTTGTTTATTGGAGTAAACTGCCCGGTTTACTTCAATATTCCCTGTATGACTCGTTCGGTTCGGTCTATCGTCCAAACCAGGTCTAGGGGTTACAGATAAGTTTTGTAATATGTCTATTAAGTAGGAACTATGAAATGGTACGATGTGTTATATTTTGTTGTGCTTTAGTCATGCATGCATATATGATCCTCACTTGCCAACCAGGCCTCGAACATCTCAGGTGTCGAACCACGATACTCCACAGCTCCCAAATCATACAAACGTTGTTTCGAAAAACTCGCATGTCCCACAGTCAGCACGTCTACAGGCCTCACTTTCACCACAGCCTGAGATGTTCCCGACACCTCTTGAACTATAGGTGATGAACCCTTCATCACAGAACCAGCTTCTTCCTCCTGCCTCACTACCTCGACTCCAGGCACTGAAGACTGAGACGAAACACCTCCACTAAAAGGTGAATTCCACGCCTTAACAACCTGCTCTAAGGCAGCAACCATCTCACCCAACTGCCATTCTCTCATCGATTCCACCATGCTATTAACAACAAGCAATCATAACAAAACAAACAAAACGATCAGGCCAGCTTCAAGCAAGGATTCAAGACTCCCATTCCAACATAACACAATAGCTATAATAATAAGGCAATGGGTATCCCAAATTCTCCCCTTTTACACGACATAACAATCAATAAAAACATGGTTATCACAACATCGAGCATATCAATCAACATACTTCGATCATGCTCTCATCAAACAACATTCACTCGCAACAGCATTACATCAACATATCATACCCATCACACTTTCATCTTTCATAGAATCAACTCACAACACCAGCATATCATCAGTAAAATTTCACATTAACTCAATGAAGATACATAACCAAAAAGCATGACAAAAACATCAACAATTCGCTCAAAGACACACGTTTCAACCGACTTTCAACCACACATCAGAGTAAACATCAAACACTTATTACAACAATTTACCATTTCCCCAAGCATTCACAACTCAGCTCTGATACCACCAAATGTAACCCCCTTAGCTCAGCCTAGACGGTTGACCCGAACTACGAAGATTACACGGGGAAAACCAAAGTTAACCCGAAAGTCAACCTTGATTAACGACTCTTTTTTTTCTTTTTAAGCTTGTCTAGATGCACATTAACCCTAGGTGTACTCTTGAGATAAGCATACTCAAAAATCACAGCAATCGGAAAACAATAAGGGACTCAATTGCACAGCATACGAATTTAGGGACCAATTTGTAAATTCTAGAAATTAAGAGCACTTTACCAATTTTTGAGTTATTATGAAATTAATCATGTTTCATGCCTCTCTGCCAAATTTCACCTTAAACGGACATCTCGAACTCAAGCAATTGCTCATACAAAAATCAGGACTAAAACGTAAAGCTTGCAAACTTCAAAACCATTCAAATCAGTGCCCAACGGACAAGTGTTTCGAAACGGGAATAGACCGTTCATAAACGGGGCTTGGCAGTAGCCAAAGTGTTTCGAAACACCTCTACCCGTTTCGAAACGCCCAGGACAAAACATGCCCCTGTTTCAAAACATGCAAGGGTGTTTCGAAACACCCTGCCCAGAAACAGCAGATAAGCATGTTTTAACACATCTAATCACCATCAAACATACTCTAAATCAATCCTCAACAAATCAACAACATGCCAAGCATCACAACTACCAAATTGCATTAAAATCTAGATGCAAAGCAACCTTAGGTGCACCAACTCCTTCAACACATCCAACACTTAATCATGCTTTTAAAACAAGAAGCATATCATAACAACTTATGAAGGAGAAGATTCAAACGTTGCAAGCGTTAAACCACATAGTTCAAATCATAAACCAAACTTGTCCAACATACACAATCTCATTACACATCAATATAAAAGACTCTCCCCCATTGCCTTTATTATCTATAGCTATTAACCGAGACATACTTCTCAAGTGGAGCTCTCCTTGAATCCCTTGCTTCTTGCTGTCCCAACTTCAATTATCTGCATTGATCGACAAAAAGGAGCGTAAGCACATAATGCTTAGTGAGGAATGCTCAAAACCAAAACACCATCGATGCAGCGAATCACAAAACCTTCTTAAAAAGTAGATACAAATCGATAAACCAAAGCATTGTTTGAAAACTCCTTTTTAAACAACATGCTTTAAATCATGCATTGCTCAATCATGAAACCAACCCTTAGCTTAGAAAAGCTAAAAACTCACTTCAAAGCACATTCTCGCAAAACCATCAATTAAAACCTTTCCAAGCATGAACACCTTATGCAAAGTTAAATTCAAATACTTTGAAAAACATTTCCTCTTCATAACATGCTTTTCTCATGCTTAATGATCCATTCAAGCAAAATCTTTGGAAAACCATTTGTTCCCTCTAACTATCTCATGTATTCAACAAATGCACAACACATGATCTACCAAAGCAACATTTACATTTCATGCCTTTCTAAACAAGTCTTCACAAGACTTCAATGCATTTAAGAGATTCCTTGCACATAAACACCATTCATAAAAGAAGATAAACACTTGTTCAAGCTTAACAAGTAATACATGCATTCTTAGAACATCACACACTTCCCATGCAACCTTGCATCATTTCAAGCATCTCATGCTTCATTACATCCAAGAACATTATATTGGCTTCCAAGTGATAATTCACAAACCATCACAACACAAGACACAATCGGATAAGCGGATTACAAGCGTTGTCCCACACGCTTCATACACACAACCGAACAACACAAGGTGGAGTTTACCGGTATAATCACAACCCCCTCAACACCCGTGATGGAGTTTAACGGTACAATCACAACCCCTCAACATCACTCATCGGAAGTTGTATAACACACTAGCGAGAGCCGGGACACATCACAAGGCTTACACATGGAAGCTACCACAACCATTGTAATCACCTTAACCAAGCTCACACACGGGAGCAACCCTCCACCATTGTGACACTTAACAAAGTCCACCCACGAGAGCCATCCTCCAACGTGGTGACGTTTAACGAGGTTCACCCACGAGAGCCATCCTCCATCGTGGTGGCACTTAACCAAGCCCACCCACGAGAGCCATCCTCCATCGTGGTGGCACTTAACAAAGCCCACCCACGAGAGCCATCCTCCATCGTGGTGACACCATCTATCTCAATCGCTAGGATTCTTGGATGGAGTTTACGGTACCATTACAACCCCTCGACATCCAAGGCGACTCAATTCACGGTGCACCTAATCCTATAGCCGGCTAACTATATCCGATTAAAGTAACCAACAACCTCTTACATCACTTGCCAATACCATCAATTACCATCATTATTTCACTGTTTTAAAGCATTAAACAAAGCCATAAAACAACATGCAACACTATGCATCAATTCCACAATTCCAAAGTACAAAACCAAGGATCTCTTACCTTGAGCATCCTTCAACACATGACTTTCAAAACCAGCATTAAACCATGCTAAAACATGCTTTCAAAACAGAATTTAAACATGCAAATCACATACATTGCATCCAACCATCTCAAGTGCATTAAAAACCAATTCATAACACAAACCAATAGAGAAATTCCATTTACTTACTCTTGAGCTAAGTTGATTAGACTTAAACTAAGCTCCCAAAACCTTCAAACATTGGTTTTAAAGCTGAAAACCCCAACTTCACTCACCGATACACAAAACTACGCTAGCCGTTAAGCCTTCCAAGCATCCGAAACCCTCCAACGCTACCTCTATTGCTTCCGGATCATTCTCCCCTGTTTTAAACACATAACAACAGAGGATTAATGCATCATCATGCATTAAAAACACCAGCAACACAACTCAACTCGCTGCTCTACATAAATCCAACATTTCGGCTACCAAACACAACCGAAAACACCTCCAAACTCTTCCAAAACTTAACCCAGCCAAGATCCATCACTTCTAACCATTTTTAAACATCAATTAACATCCAAAATGAACCCAAACTCGTCCTTATACCTCCAGCATTAACAGAACACCAAAATCACCCCAAAAACCACCATTTTCACAAGTAAAAACTTAGGAAAATCAACCTATTCGGGATTGCATTGATTAAACCTCAATTACACATCATTTAGACATCCAAAATACATCAAAAATACATCTTAAAATAGAGCCCAATCATCCAATACGAATTTCTTCAAAATTAAATCCAAATCTTGAATTTTAAGCCAAAATCAAGATCACAACATTAAAACCTTTAATAAAACTCAATTTAAGGATTGAGAACTTGGGAATTTCAGTAAAGAACTGAGTATTTAGAGGAGAAGGACGTTCATACCTCTAAATGTGGATTTCTCCTTGTTTAGAGCCAAAATCCTTGAAAATTCATTAAGCAAATGGTGAGGATTTGATGTAGAAATGATTAGGAATCATTTGGGGATTGAAAACTCTTCTTTAGGTGTGAAAATCAAAAGGAAATTTTCTGTGGAAATGTGTTTGGATGAGGGAATTTTGAGAGAAAATGAAATAGGAAAATTTTGGTAAAAGTTAGTTATGAAACTAAAATATCACTTTTCCCTCTTTTCTTTTTATTAATTAAACACTAAATGAGTCTTAAAAAATCAAGAAAAATCTGGAGAAACCCTCCCTTGGGTAAATTAGCTCCTTAAAGATTCAAAGTTTCAATCCTTTTAAAACAGTCACGAACTTTTCAAAAATTACATTTTAGTCACTAACTCGAAATGTCATATTTCCAAACCTCATTTTGTAAAATTGATTTCACCACTCTCTTATATATATTAAAATAGGATTTTTGGATATTTTTCCATATTTTTAATGCATCCCGAACTAGGCTTTCCCTAAAACCACCTTTTATATTCGAACCGAAAATCCGACCGGTCCGGTTCAAACCCAAAACTTCTAAGCCCAAAATTGGGGTGTTACGGTCATACTTTATAATAGCAACATACATTTTACATATGTGCCCACAATTGCGGATTTTAATCCAACAATCTCCCACTTGGGCAACATATGTTTCCTGATAAATGTACAACCTTATGAGCTCAAAATTTTGCTATTATATAATAGGTATTCTATAACAATCTCGCCTATCAACTATATCCATATAAGATCAAAGCGGTCTTCGTCATATCAATCATGACTGGACCCATCAATGGTCAGGTATACAAATATAATCAAATGACATAGATTAATCATGGATGCGTAGCATGGAAAATTACATGAAATGTGAACCGAACATGTCTATTTCTAACTGGTCCTCCTAAACCTTCGTGAGATCAACTTTACTGAATTCAGAGTGTGCATAAACCAAAAGAACTTTATTTCTGCAGAAAAAATCTTAAAATATCCTTAAACTGAAGTAACCGAAATTGTGTCTAAAACGAAGGAGCATTTTTTTTCAAAATTACAAACTCCCACTAAAACCGAATATCCTTAAATAACATTACACCCACATGAGTAGTGTGCTCATGAAAGACCAAGGATGACAATTTCTTAATATGTGCGCTATTGTGGAGTTTGTACCAACATGCTCCATAGACACACAACCACTCTAAATTTTCTTTAACAACTAGGAACTTAATATTTATGTGCTTCAAATTTGAAGTGTTCTTATTGTTTATAGAATAAATGAATGCATATTTATTGTCACAAAATAACTGAAGTGGTCTTTCTATTCAATCTATAATTAGCAGCTCAAGTGACAAAATTCTTTTGCATCAATATTCTATTAGAATCAAAGTCTGTAAACTTGATGATCTCTAACTTAGCAGAACTCCGACATGTGAGCATGTAATTTTTTTGTTCTTTGAAGATATCTAATAAGCCCATTGGTTGCTATCCAATGGTCCATAATATGATTCCTCAAATATCTGTCTAACATTCCAACAATGTACACAATTTCCGAACGCATACATACTTAAGCATGAATTAGATTCTCAATAGCTTATGCATAGAGAATCTTTTGAATTTTCTAAATTTCAATGTTACTTTTAGGGCATTGAGTAAGACTAAATTTTTCTTCTTTAGAAATGAGTATCACTTGGATTTATTCCCACTGAACTTGTAGTACATACAATTGTTAACCAAATTTATCTCAAAACCGAATGAGATAATCAAAATGAAATTTATAATTTCATTAATGAGAGTCCTACTTGAGCTCATAGATGAATTTCTTTAATTTACATATCATTGATTTTGTATCATTAGACACAAATCTATGATTGTACCATATAATAATTTCTTCAATGTTGCCATTGAAAAAAAACACAAGCTTAACATTTATCTTATGTAGCTCAAGATTAAAATAAGCAACAAGCGTCATGATTATCCTAAAAGAGTCTTTCAATGATACTTGAGAGAAAGTCTCTACAAAATTAATGTCTTCTTTTAGAGTATATCCTTTAGATACAAGACGTGCTTTATACTTATCCACATTACCATTTTCATCCCTATTGGTTTTAAATATTCATTTACAACCAATTGATTTGCACCTTAAGGTAATGAGACAAGTTCCTAAACTTTATTGTATTGCACAAAATTATACTCTTCTTGAATGACATCAATCCAGTTTTGAGAGTTAAAACTTTTATGGTCTGATAAAAAATGATTGAACATTTTCTATTATTCCATTGTTACCTTATTTTCTTGAAGAAATACAATATAATAATCTGGAATAGTATTTCATATTCCTCTCGTGGACCTCTTTAATGACACTTGTTTTTTTAAGGTTGTTGAGTTTGTTCTTCTAAAATAATTACCTTATCTTGAATGAGAGTTGTTCAACATTGTTTTGCTGAGGTACTTGATTCACTTCTTGATTAATGATAGGTGTGAAAACTTAAACATCGTCAAAAGTGACAATATGAATTAAATTATAATTCAATTCCTCCTCAATAACAACTTTATTTCTCCCTCCAAACTCAACATCCTAAAAAAGTTATAAATCTCTCCTTAAAATAATCTTAATTGTGGGATCATAAAATTTACAGGTCATGGATCACTCAAAATAACCAAAGTAATTGCTTTCTTTTGAAGTTTAATTTCTTTACATGTGTCCTAACTTATACAAAAGAATCAACACTTAAAAAAACTTATTGTCGTTTCTTTTAGGTAGAACCCTTAGCAACTTTATTCTAATATTTTTTTTATTGCCCTTATTCTTAGAGACACTAACTAAATGAGCATCAACCAAATGAGTACTTGTACACTTATAATGCTTCAACTTTTCTTTCTCTTGAACACAATGAGAAATGAGCCCAAATAGAGTCTATTTCTCCCTTTCACAATTGTAACTTGAATTGCATTAAATTGTATAGGAAGCGGTACCAAAATCATAAGAACAAACAATTGTTAAAAAGTTTGATCTTATGTGCCTTAAATTTTGAAGCAATATTAAACATTTTCATAATGTACTCCCTCATATTTCCTTGACCCTTATACTTCATAGACCTCAAAGAAGGCATAAGTGATGTCATTTTAACCTTAATGTTTTGGGTAAAACATTTCTTTAACTTCGTCAAGGAAACCCTTAGTTTGAGTAATTTATTTAGATTTGTGCTCCTAAGGACATCTTGAATGTAGTGTTTTATGATCATTAGACTCATACAATTTGAACGATCTTACCTCTCAAAATTCCTTTTATGGGTGCTTACCGCAATGAGAGGTGCAAGATGTTCTTTTCTTAGTGAAAAGTCTATGTTCATACAACCAAATACTATATGTAAGTGTCTTTTATATTCCTTGAAATTAGTTTCACTAAACATGAGTGTAGAATGTATTTAACAGATATTGTGACAATAAAGATAATTTACCTAAATATAGAACAAAAAATAAGTAAATAAAATAAAAACAAGCTCACATTAATACTCATGAGTAAACAAATAAATTCAAAATAATGGCTAGTTCCTCTCAAGATACCAAGCACAACATTAATATCAAGTCTTTGGACAGTAATATTAACTGTAAGCGGTACTCTTGTTGTAGCAATCAAACATTGACAATAAGTTATGTCAAACAATAGGCTAATCTTTGGACTAACGTATTGCTCACATAAAATACCTTATAATTGTCACACATTTATCGCCACAGTTGTCATTGTAATTCTGTCAAATATTAACTTTCCTTTGGGCCAATTAATAAATGCGTGAATTACAAAAAACCCATAATCATCTTAATATTTTAAATAAACTAATTTACACAAAAGCGGTCACTTTAGTGACATTATGTTTCAACTAATCTTTTAAAATATTAGGTGTCCGAAGCCAAAATATGAATTTATTTATTTCAAAAAAATTCCTTAGTTTTTTTAATTAAATTAAAAGATAACCAAAATAATAATAAATTTGAATAAAGGTAAACCTCATATTAAGATATCGAACACTCCATTAATATTTCATCGTTGGAAAAAACATTAACATGCAAGTGATATCTTGGTATAGTAATCAAACATTGATAATAAGAACATGTCAAACTGAAATCTTCCTTTGGGTCGATTTATTGCTGACATGTAAAACCGAATAATATCACATGTTTATTACCACAATTACACATGTAATAATGTTAATTATTAACATTCCTTTGGGCCGATTAATACTAACATAATCCGACTTACATGTACAAAACCTTCTATATTTTAAAATAAAATAATTTTCACAATAGAGGTCACTTTGATGACTTAATGTTTCAATTATTTTATCTCAACATATATAATATAAATATACCGATATTCAAATTAAAAATTTTGTAACAGTCAAAACTGAAATTTCTGATAACAATTAAGTTTCCGAAGTAACCCAAAATAAAGTTGTCTAAATGGGGCTATCAGAAATCGAAAAACCGAAATCTTTGACTGTTTCTTAAAAAATATCTTAAATATGCATTTACTAAAAAAATTCACTATAAACTTAAAGACAAGATTAATAAATCATTAAACTAAATGCATCTGATCCTTAACTTCATAAATTGCCAACATATTGAATTTAAAATAATCAAACTTAACCGGAAGTAAAAACAAATATTAATGAATTCAATAATGATCACAAGAAGCTTTAATATTTGTACATATTTTTCCAAAAAATCAAAACCAAATGTATATTCCGTAGATAACCTTAATAGTATAATTAACCATAATATCAGACAAATTTAAGCTAAAGGTTATGTACAAAATTAAACATGATTCAACGAAATTCAACCATAATTTATTAGACATAAGCCGAATATAAAGCTTCTTGAGCTAACATGATTATAAAATTTGTAAGTCACGGTAAATTTACCACAACAAAGCCCAATAACTTTATTTTCCTTTTGATTACTAAGGATCAAAATTAAAAATTTGATCAAACAAAATTATATATAACTTAAAACAACAAACCAAATATGTGATTACTTAAAGAAGCAAAAGCAATACAAGGATTAAAGTAAATTTGTATAATGTAAGTAGTTTACTGCTACTAATGAATTCATGATTGGAGCACTGATATTCATCACTATTAGAAACCCTAAATTAGCCGATGAAAAAAACATAAAAATCTTAACCATTATAAAAATAAAAAAAAAAACATGATCTGCCGACCATTGAGTCTTAATTGTAAGGGAAAGCAATCGGAATTCATGCCGCGCTTGAACGGTAATTAAAAAATTACGATTGTGGTCATCCATATAAAATTAATCGGTTCTCAATAATTTAACATGAGGAGGCATTGATGCCACTTGTTAGAACCAAAACATAATACATATGAAACCTAAAACTCAGGAGATAAGTTATCTCTTGAAGTAAAACTCTTTGACGGGAAGGAGAAAAAAACAAGCTAACTTATTTCTTGGACGTCACTACCTCTTTATATAGTTGATTTATTAAATCAACTATTAAATATTTATAACTCTGCCCCTCATTGAATTATAAATATATCTTACGGTATCTACACTTTTATTTCCATGACATTTTAATACCTATGACACACTTAACTTAATTAATCACTTTATTTTGTGTCATACTTTATAATAACAACATACATTTTACATATCTGCCCACAATTGTGGATTTTATTCCAATACTAAGAAATAACCATAAGTTTGATAGGTATATGTATGAAGTATGCATAATGGTATGCAACTCAGACCTTTGGGTTATAGGTTTGGTAAGTATGGGTATAAGAACTTGAAACTTGTTGACTGGATGGATAATGAGTTATTGATGTTGTCTTTTACGCTTAAGATTATATGATGATGTTACTTATTGATCAGTGATTAATCGTCACAATATAAGTGCAAGCAAACATTGTTAACGCAAGTATAAAAACATGGGGTTCCTGTTAAATATTGATCACACGAGGATGAATATTTAGTTAAAACATTATGTGGCCACAAGAAATTCTGTAAATAGAAATATTGTGAGTGTAATATTAATTACAACAGAGAAATAAAATAATGTGTGTAATAGCAATTGTGATGGCAAGAACAACAATATAATAAGGTAAAAGAAATATTAAACAAAGAAATACAATATGTAGATTAACCACAACCCTCGTTGTTCGTCAAAACTACAACTCCTTGAACAAGTGGATCAACTCTTGTTGTATCATCATTCAACTCTCATTGTAATGGCTTGTTAACCTATAACTTGTCACCACATCTTTCAATGTTAATGACGATATTTAACACTCTCATGCAAACAAAGATCATATCCAACAATCGAAATATGAAAAGAGCTGGTAAAAATATATTGGACTAAAAAATAAAGTTAAAGATGTTCATATAAAACATAGAAAAGGTTGAACCAACGTCATTAACACACAAAATATAATAAACCTCCATTAAACGTCTATCTCTAGAAAACTTTAAAAAAATAACATATATTTTTCATTGATCAAGCACTTGAATTCTCATCTCCTCAGATATTATAATCAATATATCACGAGATTCAAGCATGCTTAATTATAAGAAAAAGATATGGATGCTTCAACATTTTACTTTACCTTCTAAGACAAGATGAGCATAAATTCTAGTCTTACTTCCAAGCAAATGTTAAGCTAATGAATTTTAAAAACTCAGATTGTGGAAATAATTCACTAGTTTTTGCAAAAATTCAAGAATCCTTCACCCATAAAGGAAGAAAATGAACATGAATTGATGATAATCTATTACGTGGGGAAAGGTGGGAGTTGAGACGCTCTAAGACACTTCTATCACTCAATATGGACGATTGAGATTAAAGGCAATGATCCTAGTGGGATCTAACGGTAGAAAGAATGAAAGATTTTCACTATTAATATTTGTTTTTGAATAAAAGGGGATATTATCATGAATCTAATTAAAAAAACCTCTTAATCCTAATTGAGGGAAAAGAGTACCCATGATGATATTTACAAGGCGAACAAAATACACTTAACAAGAAAACAATTGAAACAACAAATAGCATTATGCCAAAAACGAAATTAAAACTTAAATTGCAAACTAGCTAGAAGCACCGAAACAACCGGCATCCGCATCACCTTTAAGCACGTCAAGAACAAAAAGCGGGGATCCATAAACCTATGATAGGTCATCGGAAGATCCTTATCCATTTTGACTAATTTATCGGCCGCCAAATTGTATTTGTGACTCACCCACGTAAACCTCACCTCCCAATCCTTATGTAACTGTGAAACAATATGCGATCGAAGAGACGAGTGAATTCGCTCCGGGTTCCTATCAATAAAACAATCATACCCCTCTTTACTATTTGTTTCGATAATAATACGGGGATAACCAAGAGACCATGCAGTCGCAAGACCTTCATACACTTCCTAAAGCTCTGCATCAAAAGTAGAGCAGATTCCAATCTTCTTAGAAAAACCAAAACGCCATCGCATATTTTCATCTCTCCCAACTCCCCCACAAGAAGCAACAATCAGAAGTAATATTTTGAGCACTGTCAGTATTAATTTTGATCCAACCAAGGGGCGACTTATTCCAACGTTGAACAATAGGCACAAAAAAGTGCCCGTACGCGAAACCAGATGCATAGCCAACCAAGGCTCGCTTAGATTCATCCCACATGCGAATGCTTTGGTGAAACAATCTTTCAGGCGTACATTCTTTCGGGTTGAAAATACGCTGATTTCGTCGTAGCCATGTGTTCCATAACAAACATCCGAACATCAAATCTCAATCATCCGAGATTTAAGAATTCATGAACTTTACCTGACTTTAAGAGCTGAATCCAAATTTCTCTTATCTCCACACATTCTCTTAAAACATGAGATGCATCCTCAACCATAGCATCACATACCGCGCATCGTGGGTCATCTGCTATATGCTGACATACGCATTCTGCGTTGGTCATAATCCAATTGTTACATACAGTCCACATAAAAAACATGATCAGCGGTAAGCCCATGTACTTAGAAATGGTGCCCCATAAACGATCCTGCATTGCAGCAACAGAACTCGCACAAATTTGGTACGTAGATCGCACTGTAAACTGCCGGGAAATTTCCGCAGCACATCACGCCCACTCCCTTGAAGGGGCGGTTTGATTGCAGCAATGTTCAAGGCAATATCTTGGGGGATCAAATCCACAATTCCAATCACCATCGGGATGAACCATAGTGCTAACTGGAACACTCGCCACTTTGCCATTATTCCCGTCAATTCTATGTTGACGTAACGGGCCAATATCCCCCACCAAGCGTCATTCCTGTAATGACGTTTTTGAAAGAAAACTTTCTTTTACGTGTCCCACTTTTTTTGAAAAGGATTAAAAGTGGATTTTTCTTTTTAAGAATTCGTGTTTTGAAAAACAATAAAAATTTAGAGTCGCCACCGGCCACTAATGTAGGCCGGACACTATAAAAAATCAAAGATTCATTTAAAAGGGGTTCGAAAGTTGGTTACGTGTGGGTAAGGATTAGCACCCCATCGCGCCCGAAAATCGGTACCAAAATATTTATTGCTTTTTAATCGATGGAAATTATTTAAAATTTAAAATGGATTAATTAGATGTTCTTAATTGAAAATTGACTCTAATTGTACGGACTTTATCAAATTGGTGGTTTAAAATTAATTAGACATTTAATTAAAAAGGATGATGATGCATCGAACGAAAGACTAAACCGACATCATATAAGTCTGACTGTCGTGTTAGTTTAGGGTTCGGATCCCGTACGTCACCTTTATGCATGATGCAAGCAGATAAAATATGATGTCATGGTTTTGTTCATTTTATTTATTTACGAATTTACCTTTAGACGGTACAAATCAATTCGAGTATTCGGTGAATATCCAATCAGCTAAGATATTACAACCCAAATACGCGAATTAATAAGTATCTCATTTTTATGATTAAAATTAATTATCATGCAAATTAGAACATTAGAAGTCACGTGAATGGCAATTAGGGATGCATGTCACGTATAAACATCTCATCACAACATCATATTTTGTATATATTAAAGTATACATTTTAAAACTATATTATATAAAAACTATGTTATAAAAACCCTTATATTATATACATATATACTATATATTATATTAAAACCGTTTTCTATATAAAATTATATATTATATATTAAAACTATACGTTATATAAAAACTATATAAATATTATGTATAAATTGAGAAAGCTAACATAACTAAAGGCCCAACATGAAAGAAAACCAACTATATATATGGAACTATAATTAATAAATATATAATGTACTATATAATGTATATATAATATACTATAGATAACATGCAGAATATACATATCGTATATATACACGCATATAACAAAATGTAAACTATATTAAAAGCTCAAACAATAATAACAATATATAAGGCATAATAACACAAATGTGAGACTGGAATTTAAGACATATAAACACATAACATAAATTAAAAAAAAATGCATGATAAAAGGGGAAAATGAGAGAAATGACACTGGATTTAGGATTAAATTTAAACCATGTCCAAAATTTATGTACAAAAAGAGGATTAAGTCATTTACAAAACGAATTAAGTTCGAAAAGGGTGAAAATGAAAGGTTTCAAAATCTTGTAAGGACCAGGAGCATAGTTTTGAAACGCAGAGACCCTCCCGCTCGTAATAAGGGAGACGCGGAGGGGTTTATAATGTAATAAAACCATTTTTTGTTTAAAGATTAGCATAAGATACAGATTTTAGCCCAAAAATTGACCCTTTACTCATCTAAGATCTGATAACTTAAAAGCTTTCCCGTTTCCCCCCTCTCACATGTCGAACGCCGACGCGGCAGCCAACGAACCCTAAAACAAACTAAAACAAACCCCCTTTTTAAGACCTTTTACTTTTCTGATTTTAAAATCAAAACTCGTTTGAGAAAAAAACAACAAAGATCAACACTCTTTTTGAAAATATCGAAGCAAAAAAACCAAAAACTCATCTTTTGGCTTGCCTCTTCACCACCTCACCACACACGGCCTTGAGAAGACCAAATTCGGGCTTATCGGCGGCGAAGAAAGCAAAACCGACTCAATAGCAGAAGAAACGACAGAGGTAAAACAGAAGCCCTAAACCCCCTTTTCGATTATGTATTTTTATATACTTCGAAATAAAATGCCGAGAAAGAAAAATATGATACCTCTGAAGGATTTTTTTTGTATCGATTGTTCTTTGAAATTCTCCCGATTGATGCCTAAGGGTTACAATGTTGATTCGGGCTTTTATAGCCAAAAATTACATGATTTAGAAAATGAAAAAAGAAAATGTATAATTGCCTATTGGCTGCCTCTGAAAATTCTGGTATCCTCTGTATTTTTGTGCATTCTCTGTAATGTTGGTGCGTTTTAGAATACGCTGGCTTGCCCCCTAATTTTCTGCAATTCGTTTCGGCCTCTGACACCATCCTTTTTGTTTTTGTTTGCATACGATAATCGTCTATGTGGAGGAGGGGACCCGCGAGAGAGCACGAGGTGGGTGAAAGATTCGGACGGTCAAGATGAAGCTGAAACGCCATGTGTGAGCTCCACGAGCGCGTGGGGCAGCCGAAGAGTCGCGCGTGTCAAAGCTGGAGAGCCGGGCGTGGACTTCACGCACGTTGGATGTGATCTCGGTCGTTCGATGCACTCTCGACCCAAGGGCTACGCTTGATGCAGCGCCAGTGCAGCAAATGGCCAGCTAGGCCTTCATTCGAGGCTTAATCTGGACCGTCAGATCTAATCTAGATCTGACGGTGGAGGATGGGCTGCGCAAAAGAGAAAAAATTAGGGGGGGGGGTTGCTTAAGGCCTTATCAGGCCACATGTAATGGACCGTTATAACTTTAGGCCAGACCTTTAAATGTAAATGGACTGTTTATTTTTAATTAAAGTTGGGCTTTGTTTATTTAAACTTGAGCAGTTTATTATAAGATAATATAATTTGTAATTTTTAGATTCTTTTCCGATTTTTCTTTTAATTAAATAATAACAATGATAATAATATGATAGCAATTGTAATAATAATGATAATAAGATATCAAATAGTAAGATGATGAAAAAGATAGGAAATATTATAACAGTTTAGGGGTTTTTTAGATAATAATAATGTTTTTTTTTGCATTTGGATTTTAATAACAGCCACTTACACATATTTAAAAAGTTAAAAATTAAACAACTCATATAAGCCTATTATAATAAAACAAAATAAAAAGATTATCCCGCACAAAATCAATAGAGGACCCATCGCCTACTTCGGAGAACATCATCCCAAACTAAGCGAACACCCCTCCGAAGCCATGAACATCTACCAGACGGCAAACTAGATGGAACAAGGTCCTTGATTTTATACTTCGCTCGCAACGCTTAGTCGGACAAGAGACGAAGATGAAGGAAAGCGACACATAAGAACCTCAACAACTTTCAAATCCAAACGGGTCATGAATTAAATATAGTAACAGTAGATAATAAGTTTGGATAGTAGCGGTTGATTTATATAAAGACAGAGAAATCAACTTTATTGACTCGATTCTTGATTATTTTAATTAATAAAGTATCCGAACGGTTCATTCCCAAATAGATTCAGATGTTTATGCATCGGTTTTAAGATATTAGATGGTATTAAATTGCCGCAAATCGTAATTAAGATCATAGTTATTTTCGGAAGAAAAACAGCAACTTAACACCATTCATACAACTTTATATGTGAATAAGGTCCCAATCTACCACCTTGTTGAGTCCTCATAGCAAGTTATGTGATGTCTGCAGACTGCATTGCAATGGGAGAAATTCTTCTACTTGGCTTGCACGCCACAGGGCGCTTATTGTTGTGGCACTTGTGTGTTTTATGTAACGACTTATGCTTGGTCTTGGTTGGCTGATACCAACTGAAACATTCCATCTTAAGACGGCAACAGCTGGATTCGCATTCGCAGTTCACCTTCATCATAGCTCAAGCATTCTTGTTAATGCTGTCATGTGCTATATTTTTCTTCTTCACCACCAGGGGAACATTCGTGCTGTTCTTGTTGCCTGAGATGGAAAATGTGCCCATGATTGGCAAAGTCCGGAATAACGCCCTGTCCGGAAAAGGTTCATGGTCGATGGAAAATGAAGCAGACATGGTATAATGGCAGCAGGGTAGGGTAGTATGAACTTATTGAGACAACAATAAAAGCCAAAAAGACAGGCACTTTTGTAGAAGCTACTCGGTAGGTAATATGATTGATTGATTATATAAATATTAGAGTATTCATTGAGATTATACTAGTAAACTAACAATTCCTTAAAAGGCCCCCCAAATTGCCCCTAAACAATTCCATGGAAACATCACGCCTAACATGGTTCAGAGGAAACCTGATGATACAAAAGCTGCCATTGCTAAACAAAGCTTAGAAAAACTCCCCTTGGAAGCTTTCAGAGAGATGGCGGTGCTTGCCGAGGGTGATGGAACACTTGCCGAAGGAACTGATATAGCGGTCGTTGGTCCAGAGGGAGCCGAGGCCGGAGCTGTTTCAGACATACGAAGGACGTTGATGTCTACTTTCTGTCCGGCTTGGCAGTGTCCAGGAACACCACAGAAAAAGAAGTGGTGACCTTTGGTAGTTATATTGATGGAGTCATTTCCGGTGGTATAGGTAGCCAAAGGGGCTGAGGTATTGCAGGCCTTGTACATCGAATGGGTTACTCGCATCACATTGTGGAACTGAGCATTGTACTCGAAAACTGTACGACATTATTGATCATCACAACAACAGATTTATGTTAGGAGAACTATTCATTGTGTAAACTACAACTAGAGTGCATATCCCCCAGATTCAATTATATTAGAACAAGTGTGCTGAAAAGTTGCAATGCATTATTGTATATATATGATTAAGCATGAACAACACACAGCTAGGCCCCATCAACAGAGTGGTTGAACATTATAATAAAGCTCCTACATCTTTTTCATTTCTCAAAGATGCTACTTGTACCAAACTTGCTATAAAATTACAAACTATTTTGATTGAAATAACACATATACAAGTTTTGAAGTTTAGACTAGGGGAGGTTGAAATAACCATTTTTCAAGTGAAGCTCTAATTCTAATACTAAATCAAATAAATCCATCAATATTACACCCCCTTTTTCTTTCTTTTTTTACACACATTATAAAATTGGGTAAGCTTTCAGGGGTGAAATGGAAGTTATAATGCGAAAGTGGGTTGTGGGACCACATTTACACATTGGACCCCCAACAAGTTGGTGAATGCTGGTACTCCATTTTCATGGTTATCATTATGTTTGTTTGACTAGTGTCTTGTAAGATTCCTGTGTCAACAACACAAGTTTCTTTTCAAGGAATTAAAACATACCATCGGCATTAATATTGGCTGTACATATCAGAGGAATCATTTATTCAGACAACTACTTGGAATTTAGACAAATCCTGAACTGTGATGAGAAAGTATGCAGAGAGAACTTACTAATAATGTCACCAAGTTTGAAGGTTTTGGTAGCAGCCCACTGCTTGTAGTCGATATTGCCAATGGTGGTCCAACCAGCGGAGTCGCCAACCTTGTAAACAGATGCATGGGAGAATTGAAGCAAGGAAGCCATCAGAATCAGATAAGCCTGAGCCATGGAGCAAGAAGAAGAGTGTTTTAACTTTTGGGATGGGAAGGGACTCTTTCTCTCAACGTGTTTATAAATCTTTTCAACTAGCTACCTCTCCTCTACTCGTTGGGGCATCTTTAATTTTCGGTTACATTTGTGACTATGTGGTCCTCCTACTTTATGATGTTTATGGTCATGAATGCCATTTTATTCAATTTGACTCTAGCATTCATCTCTAATTATATCTTTGATTTGAGCAAGTACATTTGGCCGGTTGACCAAACTGTTCATCTTTGTTCTCTCATATTTCTTTAAAGTCCTGGGTTGTAAACTCACTAAAAGCACTAGAATTATATTTAAGATTTGTCAAAAAAAATTATTCCTTTAAATAAATAGAACTTTTTAAGGTTTTCCCCTCTTTTTTTTTTTCGTTCTTTATTTACCGACGAGAACATCAATCTTTATACTAATAGTCAAACGTCATTATTTTTTTTCTTATTTTTTATATCTCGTTTTTTATTTTTTTTCCGCTGATGTTGTTCTAGTTTTTTAATATGAATTTATTTGCTTTGTGCACTCATCTTATAGCGATGTTATATTTGGATAATTTCGATTTCAGTTGGATAGATATGGATTGCAAACTTATGGATGTTTAAACCGGTTAGGTCAAGTTGAAGTTGAGGTTAATCAAATCGTGTTATAGAGTTGGGTAAGAATTGACAGCCTAACTATAACTGGAGTTACTTTTTTACGATTTCCATCATCTCAAGTCCTCCGTTAGTAGAAAATGAAAATAAAAGAGTGAAACATTGGGAACATAAGAAACCCTAGTATTTAGCATTTTTTCCATTTGTTCCTTTCCTTTCCTCCCTTTTATATGTTACATATTATGAGGCTGAAAATAATAAAATTGGAATTAACTGATGCCGGATGAAAATTAAAGATTTCAAATATAAAATGGAAAAATAATAACATGGGGAAGAAGTTAGATTAACATTTTATTCAAATAGTGGATAGTTACGGATTGAATATATTATATAACCATAACGAGTTGAGTTTTGGTCAAGTCAATACTGATTAAATTTATAAGGTCTAATAAAATTTAGGTTCGAATTAGTTTTGAGTTTCGATATGATAGAGATGTGAAAACTCTTGTTGAAATATGAAAGATGATAATAAAAAGGAACAAGAGTTAGAATATTCAAAAGAATTTTAAACAACTCAAAAAAGAAAATAGTACGAAGTTAAAAAAAAGAAACAAAAATAAAATAACTCAAAATAAAAGAAATCTAAAGAAAGTGGGATATGATGCACCCCTTTTTAAGAAGGTATAGCTATGTGGATAAAACGCTTAACCTACTAAAGATATCAAGAAGGGGGGCTTGAGCCAAGAAGGGCGAACACCAAATTATCTCAGGACTTTTCGCCTTAACAATCTAGACAGTAGAATAACAACTAAATTCGTTGCAACGCAATTGGGTACTGGATTGGGACGGTCCGATGCGGATATCGAACGAACACATTGGCCATCGATGTGACTCGAACACAAGCAAATTCTAAATGCATCCCTAATTAAAAAAATATCATGCAATCATACATCGAAATAACGAAGACATACATAAGTGATCCTAAGTCCTAACATTTGAAACTGTTAGAAAATAAAAAAATAATTAGTTATAATTTTTTAGTATTTTAGAGTCAGTTGGGCCAGCTGTTTCAGCCCATTAATTTTGTTAAGTTTGTTAGTACGTTGTTATAATTTTGAGGTTATATAAGATCACCTTTTGTTATGAGAAAAACACACCAGATTTATTTCATTGACTTGGTTTTCTCTTTTAACTAAAATCTCTAACCACAGTCACCTCCTTTCCTCTTCATCGTTCATCATCTACTCCGGCAACCGTCATGAGCCTTTTCTCACATGGTATCATTCGCCGTCGATCTTGAGGCTGTTGTGATTCTGCTGCCGATCTAGCTCAATTTTCATCTTCACATCTTTCTTTGATGTCATTCTCCATCGCTGCTGCTATTGGCAGTCCGATATACAGTTTGTTGATTCACCTTTGTTTCGTCATCAATCGTACCTCAAATAGCAGTTACTTTCTTCGCCGGTTTCACCATCTTCGTCACTAGTTCAGATCTCAAAATTACAGTTGCTCATGTCGTGACGTCATCATCGCAAGTCCTTTGTCGGTTCATCTTCAGATTCGTCTCCTTCATCTGCGTCGGAATAGCAAGCCCAGTTCAGTTGTCGGTTCATCTTCAAATTCGCCTCCTTCATACGCGTCGGAATAACAAGCCCAGTTCGATTGCATGTGCAGGTCTAGTTTCTGGTATGAATTTGGTGAGATTTACTTGTGATTTATGATTGAACGTGGTTTGCTCAAATCTAGTTCTACAAATGCATCTGGTCATTGATGTTTTCTTATTCATGTTTGAATCTTGAGGTTCCAAGCGATTTAGTAGTGTTTTTTTTCTTTATCGGATTAGTTCATTGACTCTGCTGCTCTTTCACGTTCTTCACTCTGTGGATTAATTGCTATGTTTGTTTTTTTTTTCGTAACGTGGGTACTTTTTTTTATTGAGGAACATTGCATTAATTTTGGACAGTTGGTATGGGGTAAGACTTGGGGCAAGAATCAGTTCTAAACTTACTTGAAATTTTTTTGTTACCGTTTGGTTTATGATATGCTCATTCTTGGAAGAAATTTAGATTTCTTTATCTGCTTATGTCATGCTTCACCTATTAGTGCATCTGGCCACCAAAGTTGGATTGAGCTATTAGTTTTGAATACGATTTGAAGCTGCCGGTGTTGTTAGCTTGTTCTGATTATTGGTTCTAAGTTGGTTGAGATTTGGTGAGTCTGGTTATTGGTTAGTGTCTCATGTTGTTGTACAAGCAGGTGATGGTTTAGGTTCTCTAGCTGATATTACTGTTAAACGTTGGTCATTATTGCCACAAAATTGTGTTGCTCAGTAAAGTCAAATTTGGATTTCTTCATTATTGTTTTTTCACAAGAAATTTCAAATGAAAAGAATAATGTAAGACAAAAAGGTGAGTAAAGAAAAACGAAAGGATGAAGAATACCTTCGATTCTCAGTAAACCACCTAAAAAGAAATACAATTTTTATTTCAGAAAGAATTTCAGATGAAAGAATGGTGAAAGAAGAAAGAAGATTCTTTCTTTTCGGCAGCTCATCTTTTTGAAGAAAGCATTTGTTCAAAGGCCGATTTCTTGTTGTTCTAGCATCTCAACGATTTGAAGAAGAAGAAAGCAGGGTGAATGTTAGAAAATAAAAAATTAATTAGTTATAATTTCTTAGTATTTTGGAGTCAGTTGGGCCAGCTGTTTCAGCCCATTAATTTTGTTAAGTTTGTTAGTAGGTTGTTATAATTTTGGGGTTATATAAGCCCACCTTTTGTTATGAGAAAAATACACCAGATTTATTTCATTGACTTGGTTTTTTCTTTTAACTAAAATCTCTAACCACCGTCACCTCCTTTCCTCTTCATCGTTCATCATCTACTCCGGCAACTGCCATGAGTCCTTTCTCACATAAACAACCAAAGAGAAAATATGTAAAGCATACAAGGGTAAAATCATCGTTTTACATACGTCATAAATATGATATGTCAAATCAAAAAATCAAAATCCTTATACACCAAATAGGTAGCACAGACAATTTCAGTCTAATCGAACATACTCATCATTCTGAATTTCAAAAACAATCTACTAGATACTAAATCGTTAAAAAGTACGACTTTCAGTACCAATAGGCAATTCCTAAATTTCTAGTACCAAAATGAAATTAAGCATTTCTAAGCATACTATCCACATTTCAACACAAATGGACATCAGAATCTCAATTACAATTTGAAGTTTTAGGACTAAAATGTAAAACATGCAAGCATATTTTTAACATTTAAATAGAAGTCCCTCAACTATTGAAATTTTGTATGGAAATCGACCCCCTGGTTTCGAAACCATTGGTATCTTATCTCAAACTCTAACCATTCAATATTTTCCATAATTTTTCATAATTATATGATTTAAATTCAAATTTAAAATCTTCAACTTAAAACTTACATCACTTCCCAAATTAATTTAAATATAACATGTAGAATATTTGAATTTAATATATACTATATATATATTCTCATCATTTGAAGGCAAATGAAGACAAAAGTACCCGTTCAAGGATTTTCTTCAAAAAAAAACATAACATTTAGCATAGTCATTGAAAGTAAAGGTAATGGTTTAAGAAAACATAAGAAAATCTCCATAGCAATTTTTTCATTCGGAAGACGGAAGCAAAGCCATTAATTGGAGTCTTGCATTGCCAAAAAGATTCCCCCTTGTCAAATAGTTGTTAACACGGGGAAATAAACAATTATTACCCCCAGCAGCATTACACAGGAACTATAAGACCTGTAGCTTCTGTTTGTCTATGTTCCTATTTTCTTTATACACACAGCTTCTAACAGGGACTAGCTATTGCAGTGAGTTCTTTTGGAGTTGCTTCAATGGTAAAATATGAAAAAAGTAGTGACATGTAGTTCACTAACACTATTGTAAACAAAGAAAGAAAAAGGACGATCGGACACAGTATACCCGCTTCATAGAACCTAACCTCAATGTGAAGCAGAAAACTTTCTCGGGACCTGCTTATCTTGCTGCTTTTTCAGATGGTTCTGAGCAGTCGCATTGACAGTCTTGACAAAGAAGTTCATAAGCATAAGCCACACAATGGTGTTCCAGATCAGAGAAAAAGAAAAATCCCACTTCCCCTACAAAACATTTTAAAAATCTTTTTACACCGTTGATTTACAAGGATCTATTTCTGGAGTGGGTGATCATTTAAATTCAGGCTAAAATAGATAAATAATAATAATTTTGTATCAGCTAAAGGAGTACCTTGATAGTTGAAGGGACTTGATGTGGGGCAGCCAAGTACTTTTCCTTGACTGCATCAAGTTTTGCGGTGAGTTTGGGCAAGTAAGAGTCAAATCCAGGTACGAGGCTGCTGAGCACCCTGATCAATTCATTCTCTATCCAGTCCAGGAGCTGGTTATTACACACAGAGATGATAAAAACAGTCTGCAGTGAAGGAATCAAATACATACTTGTAAGTTTGCCTTTGTCTGATACTAGTCAATTCCACCTGAATCATTCTAGAGTGGAGACATTTTCGTGACCACCGTAACCAAAACATAAACAATTAATGTATAATTAAGACCTTCAATTCAGGGAGTAGAAACAACTTGATTTGGTATAAAAGAAAGCATTGAAGGGAACCAAGGCTCTGCTTGTATGGTAAACACAACGAAAACATCACCAACCTGTATGTGAGTTTTAATAATTGCCTTCCCAATTAATGTTGCCAGAAAGAACTCCAAGAATGGAATCCCAAATTGTCCACACATGATGCCAGCAAGGTCAAACAAAGGATTTGGGACCTGAAACATGGTTCAGTCCATCAGCAGGTTTGCTTGATAAAATCTATCAGCAATGGCATAGATAGCATTTGTAAACTGTAGCAAACTTATATGATCTTAAATGAAAATAACTGACAAGACTTGGTGCTCAAATGGTTTTCAAGTTTCTGCATTATGCTCGCACAACATAGTACCACACTTCATAATTGGCTCGTTAAAATTTTCACATCAAATTTACAATGTCAACAAAATTTTATAGATTGAGAAAAATTTTACCAGGACAGTTATTTTCGTAAAGTAGGATCCTACCCTGGAGAAAATGCATCAGAAGATTTATATTTTAGGCAAAATTGTGGGTGTGGGAGCACGTTTGCTTTTGCTCATGCACGTGCAAACAGAAACGGCATAACATAGACAAAAAAAAGATGCACTAAAAACAAAATTTCTAAAGCAGCATCAATATTTTGCTTTGTTCAAAACGCTGGGCTATGGAATGAAAAAGGTGAATTATAACTAACCGAGGCAAGCACTAAAATGGTGAAGAAGTTCAGATGTTGGGAGTGGGATAATAACCACCGCTTGATATGGTTCAGGCGAGTAGCTATGACTCCATTATTCTCACTTGAGGAAGCATCCCATTCTTCCGTGACAGTAAATTTGCTGCCGGATAGACTCGCTGTATAGAGAAGTTAATCAATATAAGCTGGATAATTTAATAGTATGGACAAGTAGAAAATATAAATGGAAATACAATAGTCAGTAGACAACAAACATTTAGAAAAAGAACAGAGAAGGGTTTTGACTTCATAAGCATCAAACAAAGCAGAGTCAAACGTTAACAAAGGGAACTAAATTGCAAACTCAGGCCAACTTGATCAATAAACAACATTTAAAAATTTAAGTTGGGGATCAAAACAAAACTTTAAACAATAATTCCAATTTTCATGAGGGTTACAGAAATAAAACGTCTGGTTTCATCTGGGAACAGAAGGGCTCAAGGAATTCCTTTATATATTTCCATGTTAAACCGAAAATCAACATCACAACACATCAAATCCAATGCTAAAAGTATTAGGGCCTCTTCAAGAAATGCCCTCTCCAGCCTACCATAACTAAATTGTTTGAGCAAATCTTGTTATTTTAATAGAACAATAAAGTATAAGGACAATGTTCTTACCTGCCCTTGAGATGAAGTAAGGAGGAAGCTCCCCAATTGCAGTCCCAAGACCCCATAAGACAGCTTCCATCTGCACCTGTGGCAATATGCTGCTAATGGGAACCCTTGACCCATGTGATGATGAAAACAATGGGGTCCCAAACTCACTGCAGGATTTGTCTAGCCATGAAGGACCTCTATTCAATTGTATCGTATCATAAGGAGCACTTTTCAAGTCTATTCGTCCACATTGCATTGCTTTTATTGTAAAGAAGGCAATATGAGGGCCCAAGTAAAGAACAAAAGTGTGTAGACCAGATCCTGAAATACCGAAGGTGAAGTAGAAAGTTAAAATCTGTTCAAGGAATATGTCTTCTGATGTCCCAAAACTTGTAAGAAAAAATAAAAGCAGAATGAAAGTATAATCAGATCAGATTCCATAAAATTTCCTCGGCACAAAAGTGTACATAGCAGAAACCAGAAAAATCAATATCCTATCTTTCACCACCATAAAAATTTGAAAACATTTGTAGACAATACACATCGATTTTAGAAAAAAAAATCATTAAATTTATTCTTAATGCTTAAATTATTCCAGTTTATTTGATAAATACAGATAAAGAAAACCTAAACCAACTTAACTTATTTACTTTTTCTAAAACAGGAGAAACAAATGTTGGTTAGTAAACTTTGTATATACCGGATTATCATGTGTAGCTATTACAAGTATCTTTTAGAGTGTCTGTATCTCTTAGATAGACTGTTATTTAGGGATACGTTAGAGCAGAATATTCGGTCATTATTGTGGAAAATAGAGAATTTACAGAGAAGAGAAATTATTCTCTGTTTATATTATCTCTCTTAAAAAATATTTACAGAGGTAAAGTCCTTTTATAGACTTAATACAAGAGTTTCACTAATACTAGACTTTCTATAGGATTAGTCTCTTATCCTTAGAGTAGTTAGAGTTCCTAAACAATTAGAACACTAATTAAGATCAGATTAGAGCCTAGTATTTACACGTTACTAACTTACACTCCCCCTCAAGCTGTTGAGTATAAGTTGTATACTCCCAGCTTGGATGTAAAGTTATCAAATATCGCTCTTGGTAGTGCCTTGGTTAGGATGTCTGCAAGTTGACTCTTTGTAGGAACATAATGCAACTTCACAACATTGTTGTTGACTTTCTCATAGATAAAATGTCTATCTATTTCAACATGTTTAGTTCTGTCATGTTGTACTGGATTTTTCGCAATACTCATAGCTGATTGACTATCACTGAACAAGTCAAAACCCTGACTTTCATCGAGTTCAAGTTCAGCAAGAAGCTTCTTTAGCCACATTCCTTCACAGATTCCCAATGCCATTGCTCTAAACTCTGACTCTGCACTACTTCGAGATACTACAGCCTGCTTTTTACTCCTCCAAGTCACTAGGTTTCCCCAAACAAATGAGCAATATCCACTTGTAGACTTCCTGTCCGTAAGTTCCCCTGCCCAGCTAGAATCTGTGTAGATTTTCACTGATCTGTCCAGATTTTTCCTGAAAATACGACCAAAACCAGGTGTGAACTTCAAGTATCTTAGGATCCTATTGACTGCCTCCATGTGCTCTTCTCTAGGATCACTCATGTACTGACTTACTGTGAGAATTCTGGCATAATTGCCAGAAAGATGAACGACGGAGAAAAATAAGCAATAAAAGTGAAAAGCTAGAGTTTAACGATATAACCAAAATAGAGATAAAGGAATGAATTTCCTTGTATTTCTTGATATTGCTTGATATTGCTATTGACAGAAATAACACTTATTTATAGTTTACAAGGAGTATCTAATCTAGGAAAGTCTTAATTAGATAAGAATAACCATTGATTTCTGCATTAACTGCAGAGATTTTATTCCTATTTTATTCTTGCATTGACTTAGATATTAGGAAATAATTTCCTAAATATCAGTAGCCATTTATAAATGGGATATCATTCTGAAATCTTCAGTTGGCAACCTACACTCCCCCTCAAGCTGGTGAGCAAGCGCAATAGAGCACCAGCTTGGATCTTGGATGCGATGCCTTGTTGTGAAGCCTAACCAAGGCCGGCAGAGAGGCGAGACCGAACATCGTAGACCAACGATGAGTTCACTCCGGGAAACTTGGCAGTCGAGTACACTCGCTGTGAAATCCAAGGGCCGGAACGAGGAAACAACACAGGAGAAGGCGGCCATGGCCTTCGATCCAAACGAAAAAAAAGGCATGGAGCAAATTTGCTCCATTGATGAGCTTCTCTGAGATGGAGGTATGAGATTTTGCATTCAAATGCAAATAGATCAGCATCTGTGCTGAAATAAATCTTTTTGATAGCAACTTAAATTTCATGTGTTGTTGCTTGCTTCCACTTCAATTTATGGCATGCTTGAGATGGTTGATGCGTCAGTTGGAATATCAGGACTGAAAATTGAAGAAGTTCCTGACTGAAAGGTCTGATGCGAATGATTTAGGAAGAGATCACAAGAATCTACACTCCCCTCAAGCTGGTAGGTACATGTACTAAAGTTCCAGCTTGGATCTTTGATGTAGAATCCTTAGAAAAAAATAATATCTAATTTTTTAAGGCTAAACTAGAACATCTTCTCCTATCTTTTTATATTGGCTAAGATAGAACCATTAAAAAGACATCTTGATGGGATATGAGAATTCCGGTATGGTGATCGAAAGGTGATTGAACGGAGGTGAATATTAGAGAAAGAAATTAGGCAGCTTCACCGGATGGATGCTACAGCAGAAGAGAACGACGCACCAGATCGGGTGATTTGTCAGCAACGGAAGAAAAACGATTTCATGACCGTCGGCGGCAACGGGAAAAAAACCGGCGTCAGGATCGTCGGTGGCTCTGATACCATGTAGAAAAGTACTGAAAAGAGTCTCAGTTTGAGTACTCTAATTTCTGTTTTTTATTTGATAAAGAAAGACCATATTTATAGATTACAAGAGAGAGCCTAAACTAGGAAAAAGGAATTACAAATAAATTTTATTGGGGGGAAGCCATCCTTACAGCAACCTTCCTCATCAATAGGATGCCTAGTAAACCTCTTAATTTTAAAACACCTAGAAATCTTTTTCTTCAATCCTTTCCTCAGTTTCAGCCCCTCTCTTCCTCTATCCCAGTAAAAGTTTTTGGATGCACTGTCTTTGTTCACATTTATCCTCATTCTCGGTCTAAGTTAGATCCTAGAGCCTTAAAATGCATCTTCTTAGGTTATTCTTCTACTAAGAAAGGCTACAAATGTTACTCTCCCATAACTAAAAGAACCTATACCTCAATGGATGTCACCTTCATTGAACAAAAGCCATATTATACCAAGCATGAAATTCAGGGGGAGCGCTTAGGTGAATTCCAAGCTTTTGACATTTTTCCTATCACTAAAATTCCCACTATTATTTCTTCTGAACATGAACCCATTGTTATTACTAAAACCAATGAACCTTCCATCATTCCTAACTCCATTGAAACTACTGTCTTGGAGCCTCCAGGTACACCTCACACACCACAAAGAACCCAACCAGAGCAACTTGAGGCCAAAGAGCTCAGTGTCTATAAAAGGAGAACAAAGCCCAATAAAGAGACCGACATACAACCTGGTAACTTCCAAGAGCTGGAACCTACTCCTACAGCCTCAGAGAATCCACAAGGTATGAAAAATTCTCAAAGTATTGCTCCGACTGTGGATACTGATGATTTGCCTATTGCACAGAGAAAAGGTGTAAGGAAGTGTACAACACATCCTATTCAGAAGTTTGTGGCATATGAAAACTTAAAGCCTGCCTTTAAAGCCTTCACTTCTAGTGTTGATAACACTTTTATTCCAAAAACAATAGAGGAAGCAATGAAAGACATAAGATGGAAGAAGGCTGTTGAAGAAGAGATAAGGGCACTAGAAGACAATAAAACCTGGAAAATCACTGATCTTCCACCAGGAAAAAGGCCAGTTGGTTGCAAGTGGATTTTTACTGTCAAGTATAGATCTGATGGGAGCATTGAACGTTATAAGGCAAGATTGGTGGCCAAGGGATTTACTCAGTCCTATGGGATAGACTACCAGGAGACATTTGCTCCAGTAGCAAAGCTGAATACAGTGAGGGTTCTTTTGTCTTTGGCAGTTAACAAGGACTGGAAATTACATCAACTTGACATCAAGAATGCCTTCTCGAATGGCAATCTTGAAGAAGATGTATATATGGAAATTCCACAGGGGTTGGGATATCATTTGACAAACAGAAAGTTTGTAAACTTGAGAAGTCACTGTATGGATTGAAACAGTCTCTTAGGGCTTGGTTCGATCGATTTGCAAAGGCTATTGTGAAGAATGGGTACAAGCAAGGCCAAACCGACCACACCTTGTTCATCAAAGAGGGATCAGAAAAGAAGAAAGCAATCCTCATTGTGTATGTTGATGATATCATCATCACTGGTGATGACAATGAAGAAATTGGAAATTTAAAGAAATTGCTTGCAAGTGAATTTGAAACCAAGGATCTTGGTACTTTAAGATACTTCCTTGGCATGGAGGTTGCAAGATCAGAAGCTGGTCTAGTAATTAACCAGAGAAAATATATCCTAGACTTGTTATCTGAATCTGGGATGAAAGGCTGCAAACCAGCTGAGACTCCTATGGAGTTCAATCTCAAATTGAAGAAGGATGTTCTTGGAAGTCCAGTTAATAAGGGATTGTATCAAAGGTTAGTTGGGAAATTAATTTATCTTTCTCTTACTAGACCTGATATATCTTTTCCTGTGAGCATTGTTAGTCAATATTTGAGTAACCCTCGAGAGGAGCATCTTGAAGCTGTCAACAGAATACTAAAATACCTAAAGATGACACCTGGCCATGGGCTAATTTTCAAGAAAACCAATGACAGATCAGTAAAAGTCTTCACTGATGCTAGCTGGGCTGGAGAACTGACAGATAGAAGATCCACCAGTGGGTACTGCACTTTTGTTTGGGGCAATTTGGTAACTTGGAGGAGCAAAAAGCAGTCTGTTGTGTCTCGGAGCAGTGCTGAAGCTGAGTATAGAGCTATTGCACTTGGAATGTGTGAGGGAATATGGTTACAAAGGTTACTTGTTGAATTGGGCTTCAGTGACTCTAAAGAGTTTGAACTATACAGTGATAGTCAATCTGCCATCAGTATAGTGAGAAATCCAGTCCATCATGATAGGACTAAACATGTGGAAATTGATAGACAGTTCATTTCAGAGAAAGTCAACAGTGGTCTGGTAAAACTCAATTTTGTTTCTTCTAAAGATCAACTTGCAGACATTCTCACCAAGGCACTTCCTAGAGTAACCTTTGATGAGTTTACATGCAAGCTGGGATTATATAATATATACTCTCCAGCTTGAGGGGGAGTGTTGATTGTGTGATTGCAAAAAATTAGGGATGTAAATTCCCTAATATCAAGTTGCTATTAGTTAGCAATTATCTTCCTAATATCTTGTTAATAGCTGTAAATAAGGAATTAGATTCTTGTAATTTATTTGTAATTCCTTTTTCCTAGTTTAGGCTCTCTCTTGTAATCTATAAATATGGTCTTTCTTTATCAAATAAAAAACAGAAATTAGAGTACTCAAACTGAGACTCTTTTCAGTACTTTTCTACACTTACAATACTCACTGAGTATGCTATGTCTGGCCGAGTGAGAGAGAGATAAATTAGTTTCCCAACAAGTCTTTGGTAAGACTCCTTACTTACCGGATTTCCCAATTCATCTCTTCTAATTTTCAGATTTGGATCCATGGGAGTGTCTACTGGTTTACAGCCAAGCATTCCTGTTTCCGAGAGCAAATCTAGGACATACTTCCTTTGATTGATGACAATTCCTTCTGTAGATCTGGCCACCTCCATTCCCAGGAAATACCTGAGATTTCCAAGGTCCTTTGTCTCGAATTCCCTTGCTAAGAATGTCTTCAACCTCCCAATCTCTTCTGAATTGTCACCAGTAATAATTATATCATCAACATAAACGATCAGGAAGGTTTTCTTGCCATCTGATGCAATCTTCTTGAACAAAGTGTGATCTGCCTGACTTTGCTTGTATCCATTCCTCAAAACAGCCTTAGCAAACCTATCGAACCATGCTCTCGAGGATTGTTTCAATCCATACAAGGACTTATTCAACTTGCACACCTTCTGGTTTGTTGAGTGACATTCCAAACCTGGTGGAATTTCCATATATACTTCCTCTTCAAGATTCCCATTTAAAAAAGCATTTTTTATGTCCAGTTGATGCAATTTCCAGTCTTTGTTGGCAGCCAATGAAAGTAACACTCTGATCGTGTTTAATTTAGCTACTGGTGCAAAGGTCTCTTGATAATCTACTCCATAGGACTGAGTAAATCCCTTGGCCACCAGCCTAGCATTAAACCTTTCAATGCTCCCATCTGAGTGATATTTGACAGCAAATACCCATTTGCAGCCCACCACCTTTTTTCCTTTTGGCAATTCTATTAGGCTCCATGTATGATTCTGTTGTAGTGCTTTAATTTCATCTTCAACAGCTTTTCTCCATTCAGGACTTTCTAATGCCTCTTTTATAGTCTTAGGTATCTTCACACTGTCAACCTTAGCTGTAAATGCCTTAAAATCAGACATCAATTTACCATATGCAATAAATCTCTCAATAGGATGGCTAGTACATTTTCTTACTCCTTTTCTTAAAGCAATGGGCAGATTATCTATATCAACAGGAGGAGCAGAAATTTGAAAGGTATCATTACTTACTTCTTCCTCCAAGGCAGCAGGATCTAGTTCCAGCTCTTGGCAGATGCTAGGCTGAATAATAGACTTTTTTCTCCTTGTATAAACACTAAGTTGTTTACCTTCAAGTTGTGGAGTAGAAGATTTCCAGGAGATGGATTTAGGTGTTGAAATCGGAGAGTTATGGCAGCTTGGAGTTTTAGGTTTTGGAGAGGACAAATTAACTGGATCTGAAGGTATAGTGGGTTGTTGTGGAGGTATTGGAGTAATCTGGTCATGTGTTTCATCAAGAATAGATAAAGAAGGTTGAGGAGAAGGCTGAAAAATATTTAACGGCTGGAATTCCTTAAGCTTCTCCCCCTGAATTGCAGGCTTATCAAAATATGGTTGATTTTCAAAGAAGGTAACATCAAGGGAGGTATAAAATTTTCGAGAAATAGGTGAGTAACATTTGTAACCCTTCTGACTTGAGGAGTAACCTAGAAATACACACTTTAAGGACCTAGGGTCAAGTTTTCCCCTAAAAATATTATGCACATGAACAAATGCTATGCATCCAAACACTCGGAAGGGAAGAGTAGAAGAGAGAGGCTTAAAGTGTGGAAAAACAGTTAAAAGAACATCCCTGGGAACACGTAGTCCAATTGTTTTACTAGGCATACGATTGACCAAATATGTGGCAGTAAGAAGAGCCTCTCCCCAAAGATATTTAGGTGCATTAGTAGAAAAAAGAAGGTACCTAGTAACCTCTAGCAAATGTCTATATTTTCTTTCAGCTACCCCATTCTGTTGAGGGGTATTAACACAAGATGTAAGATGAAGAATACCCTTTTCTTTAAAGTAAGAACCAAGGGACTTAGTAAGGTATTCACTACCATTATCACTCTTCAGAATTTTAATCTTTTTCTCAAACTGATTTTCAATCATCTGATAAAAAATTTTAAAAATAGTTCTTGCCTCAGATTTTTCTCGCATAAGATAGGTCCATGTGGTTCTTGAATGATCATCAATGAATGTTATAAACCATCTTGATCCAGAAATACTTTGTACTTTAGAAGGGCCCCAAATGTCACTGTGGATTAGGGTAAAAGGTGAAGAAGGTTTGAATTTAGATGGTGCATAAGATTGTCTGGTGTGTTTTGCAAGCTGACATATATCACAAGTAAAGGAAGATGGATTTTTATTCAGAAATAATGCAGGAAACAATTTAGCAAGGTAGTGAAAATTCGGATGTCCTAACCTAAAATGCCAAAGCATTATATTACTAGAAAACAAAGATTTGGAAAACAAACAACTTGAAATAACTTGTTTACGAGGAAATAATCCATCAAGAATATAGAGTCCATTATGTAGCCTAGCATTGCCAATCACCATCCCCGATTCCTGTGCTTGAAAAACACAACCGTGCACCCCAAAATTAGCACTACAACGGAAACCAGTGACAAGTTTACTGATAGATAATAGATTGCACGCAAGGTTAGGCACATAAAGCACATCAGATAACACCAAATGCTCATTTACTCTGAGTAAACCACTTCCTTTGACAATGGAAAGAGACCCATCTGCTGTTTTGATAGAAGAAGGAGTAGGCACAGGTTTGTAATCATGAAACAAGCTGAGATTCCCTGTCATATGGCCAGATGCACCAGAATCCACAATCCAGCAAGACGTATTAGATGTAGCCAAACAAGAAACACTACCTTCAATAGCAATAAAAGCAGAAGTTGCAGACTTAGGAGGTAAATGGCTGAAAAGTTGCTGAAGTTCATCTAGTTGTTCTTTGCTGAAGGCACTAGCCGATCCGTCAGGAATAGCCATATTTGCTTGTGCATCTCTTGGAGCCCGCGATCTCTGAGGTTTCCAATCTGCTGGTTTCCCATGCAGCCTCCAACATTGATCCCTCATGTGGCCAATCTTCTTACAATGATCACACCACGACCTTCCCTTTTTTTGTCTGCTGCCAGAACTAACATTGGTAAGGAGAGCAGATCCTTCAGAATGCACTACACTAGGGATCATCAAAACACGTCTGCTCTCCTCTCTTCTGATATTTGAAAAAGCTTCTCGAACAAGGGGAAAAGGCTTTGTAGCCAAAATTCTACTTTTGGCCATATCGAGCTCATCATTTAAGCCAGACAGAAACTGGAAGACCCTTTTTTGATTCTTCAGTTTGTTATAGAAGGTGACATCATCTGGACACTTCCATTCGTTGGCCTCATATAAATCCATTTGTTGCCAACTCCGAAATACTAAGTCACTGTCATATCTGCTTGGCGAAGGTTTTTTATCTGATTTTCAACCCCAAACAGTTCTGATGTATTGTCTGCACTGGAGTAAGTATCTCTTGCTGCAGTCCAGATCTCAGCTGCTGTCTTATAAAGCATAAAATTCTCTCCTATGTCAGGCATCATCGAATTAATCAGCCATGACATGATTGTGTTGTTCTCGCTCAGCCAAGTGCTGTAAGCGGGGTCAGATTCCTCTGGAATTGTCATGGATTCCGAGAGATATAAAGCCTTTCTTCTGCCAGTGATGTAAAGTCTCACTGATTGGACCATGGTAGGTAATTGTTGCCATTTAATTTGTATGAAGTGATCGGAGGAAGAGAAATATCTGATAAACTCAAATCAGATGCTCGAGTTCCAGATGGAGAACTAACCTCAGATATTTCTGGCGTGACCATGGTTTTGGGGGGAAATAGAGACTTAGGATCAAACCTACTCTGATACCATGTGGAAAATAGAGAATTTACAGAGAAGAGAAATTATTCTCTGTTTATATTATCTCTCTTAAAAAATATTTACAGAGGTAAAGTCCTTTTATAGACTTAATACAAGAGTTTCACTAATACTAGACTTTCTATAGGATTAGTCTCTTATCTTTAGAGTAGTTAGAGTTCCTAAACAATTAGAACACTAATTAAGATCAGATTAGAGCCTAGTATTTACACGTTACTAACTTACAATTATTACAGAATATCTTATTACCTTGATTACAAGGTATTGGCTGTGCATATATATCTCCATTGTATTTCTCAATGAGAATAAGAGAGAAAGTCTTATCTTCCTACATGGTATCAGTTTAGGTTCGATCCAACCTCTCTTCGAAATTTCTTCTTCCTCTGCAAACCATTATGGTTCAATCTACTATCTCTGAGTCTGTACGGCTGTTTATAACCGGCAGGCGCAAAGCTGCCTATCTCTCGAAATCCACCAAAATTCCTAAAGAATCTGATCCTCCACCAGAAAATACAGCCTTAGCTGTTACTGAAGGTAGTATTTCATGTTTGGCTTCACCTAATGCTTTTTGTTGGATTGTGGACTCTGGTGCTTCTGACCATATGGCAGGAGACCTTAGCTTGTTTATTGAATATACGCCTCTGCATTCTCATTCCTCCATCCGGACAGCAAATGGTGCTCTTTCTCAAGTCAAAGGCAGTGGCTCTATTCGCGTAAATGATAAATTGGTGTTATCTAATGTGCTCGATGTGCCTAATCTTGCCTGCAATCTTTTGTCCATTCATAAACTTGTGACTGACTTATCTTGTGAAGCTCACTTTGAGATTCTTGGTTGTGTTTTGCAGGCACGGGATTCGGGGCTGGTGATTGGCAATGCTAGGCTGCATAATGGACTTTATATTCTAGCTGGATTACCTTATAAGAAACAAGTTGTTTCAAGTTGTTTATTTTCCAATACTTTATTTTCTGATGATATTATGCTTTGGCACTATAGGTTAGGCCACTCCAGTTTTCATTATCTTGCCAAATTATTTCCTCAATTATTCAAAAATAAAAATTCAGCTTCTTTCTCTTGTGAGATTTGTCAATTGGCTAAACATACCCGCACTCCATATCCATCCTCTCCCTTTAAACCCACTTCCGCTTTTCACCTTATTCATAGTGACATTTGGGGCCCTTCTAAAGTTAAATCTGTGTCTGGCCATAGATGGTTTATCACATTTATCGATGATTATTCCCGCACAACTTGGACCAATCTTCTGAGAGACAAATCTGAAGCAGGCAATATATGTACCACCCCAAAAATTACGCCCAAATTGTAAACCCTAGATTCAAAAAATCACTAATTTAAAATACTAATTTTGAAATCTCTAATTAAAAACACTAACAATTGAGAATTTTTAATTCAAAACCCTAACTTTTTTATGAGGGACTAAATAAAATTTTTTTATCAAACTTGGAAGTTAGTATGAAATTTCTTGAAAGTTTAAAGACTGACTCCATAAATAACTCTTTTATCAAATTGAATTTCAATTCTCGCTCACTTGTCTCTTTTTTTAGCTTGTTTAATTTTTTTTCAACCTTTTAAATTCAAATTGAATTATAATTCCCCCTTTTCCCACGGGTGAATTGACTTTCTTTTTTCAACTTAAATTCTTGTTTTTATTATTATTATTATTATTATTATTATTATTATTATTATTATTATTATTATATTCTAAACCTTATTTGTTTAGATTACCACCGCTCAACTATATATATATATATATAGTCATAGTTATTACGTACAAAAATAAACCTAAACCTTAAGTTTTAAAGTGTTGTCGCTCTTAGTTGTTCCCATGATTTATGAATTTCTCTCAGATTGACGATGTCATCACCTTACATCGAAGCCGCAACCGCCCTTTGTTCGTTGTTAGAGCTTCATTGTTGCGAGGTGTGTTTTCTTCCGGTGCTATAATTAAATTATATATTATTTTTCTATGTGTTGATGTTTTAACCTTTATGTGATTATTTATATGTGTTATGATTTTTATGGTTGACGTCACATGCATACGTTTTCAGAATATGTTTTTACTATGATTTACGAACCATGATTTATGGACTACGATTTATGAACTTATGGACTATGATTTATGAAGTATGATTACGGAATATCGAATTTATGAAACCTTGTTTATGAAATTTGATTTCTAATCATCATATCATTGTATGAGCATGGGTTGGGATTTGTTCGGGGAAGTTCAGTGGTTTCACCCTTCAGGCTGAATTCTACTTCGGATTGGCGGTTGTAGTGAGGAGTTTTGGAAAACTTTCCTCTTGGCAGTTGTAGTTGGGTGCATTGCATTGCGCTTGTGATTTATGTGTTGAGCTTTAAAGAATTTTAAGAAAATATTACTATGTTTTTACGACTATGATTTTCTTGCACTTTAGAGACACATTAAGCTCCTTAGCTTACACCCCATAGTTTTCTCTTACAGATATCTTTGGACTTTAGGCGACGTGGTACTTGGAGGATCTCAATTTTATCCGATTATTTTATTATTTAGTATAAACTAAATTTAAACTATCAGATTATTATTATTCTATATTTTGGAATATTTACGTATTTCAGATCGTAGAACTTTATATTTTGGGATTATGTTTCAACATATATTTACAGACTTTATTTTAGATATTTTATTAAATGATTAGAATATTTTTATAATATTTGGGTTTTTAAAACAATTATGGCATTTTACGATACTTATTGTTAATTAATAATTAATTTATTTTATAAATTATTTAAACCTAAAATTTATTACTTGAGGAAAAAGTTTTCAACGGTGACTTCCTAAATTCGGTCTTTTCTTCTAGGTCGGGTTTAGGGGTTACAATATCTTTCAAACCTTTTACTTTATGATTACTACTTAATTTGACAAAAAAATCCAAATGCTTAAAAGTGACAATGGCAATGAGTACTTTACAAAAACCATTGCTTCTTTCTTTGCTAAATAGGGAATTCTCCATATTTCTTCTTGTGTCAACACCCCTCAACAGAACGAGGTAGCTGAAAGGAAAAATCGACACTTGCTGGAAGTGACTAGATCTCTCCTTTTTTCTGCTAATGCTCCTACCTATCTTTGGGGAGATGCTCTTCTCACTGCCACCTATCTTGTCAATTGCATGCCTAATAAAACTTTCTCTTCAGGTTCCCCGAGATGTCCTTTTATCTGTTTTTCCTAATTTCAGATCTCTCTCTTCTGCACTTCCTTTTCGAGTTTTCGGTTGCACAGTGTTTGTTCATGTGCATGCTCACCTCCGGGGAAAACTTGATCCTCGTTCCTTGAAATGTGTGTTTGTGGGGTATTCCTCGAGTAAGAAGGGCTTCAAGTGTTACTCACTTCTTACCCGTAAGTTTTATAATTCCCTTGATGCTACTTTCTTTGAGCATCAACCCTACTTTTCTACACCTTCAATTCAGGGGAGACTCTTGAAGAATTTCAGCCTTTACATACTTTTTAGCCCTCTTCTTCCCCTACCTTACCCTCACCTCAGGCTTCATTACCTATCCTTGAAGAAATACATGATCCGATTACCCAAATACATCCTCAAGAACTTTCAGAATCTGCTAACTTACCCTCTCCAGAGCCTAAAACTCCACACCGCCAAACACCTAATACTTCCCAGACAAACCCTACTCCACAACTTGAAGGAAAACCACTCGGTGTTTATCAAAGGAGGAAACAGCCCATTATTCAGCCTGATACTTGCCGAAAGCTGGAACTAACTCATGCTGCCTTGGAGGATGAAGTAATGATATCTCTCCAGTTTCCACTCCTACAGTTGAAATTGATTATCTTCCCATTGCTTTGAGAAAAGGAGTTAGGAAATGTACTAGCCATCCTATGGAGAGGTTTGTTGCATATGGAAAGTTGATGTCTGGTTTTAAAGCCTTTACAGCTAAGCTTGATAGTGTGCAGATTCCAAAAAATGTGAAAGAAGCCTTTGAGAATTCTGCTTGGAGAAAGGCGGTTGAAGAGGAAATCAAAGCTTTGGAGAAAATTCATACATGGAGCATGGTGGAGTTACCTAAAGGAAAGAAGGTGGTAGTTTGCAATTAAATATCACTCTAATGGTAGCATTGAAAGGTTCAAGGCTAGATTAATAGCCAAGGGGTTCACTCAGTCCTATGGAGTGGACTATCAAGAGACCTTTGCACCAGTTGCCAAATTAAACACTATTAGAGTGTTGTTATCACTAGCTGCCAACAAAGACCGGAAGTTGCACCAACGGGATATTAAGAACGCCTTTTTGAATGGGAATCTTGATGAAGAGGTCTACATGGAAATTCCACCAGGTTTAGAAGGACCCTCGACAAACCAGAAGGTGTGCAAGCTAAACAAGTCCTTATATGGACTAAAACAGTCTCCTAGAGCATGATTTGACAGATTTGCAAAGACCATTTTGAAGAATGGTTTCAAACAAAGCCTGGCAGATCACACTTTGTTCAAGAAAAATGCTCCTAATGGTAAGAAAACTCTTCTAATTGTCTATATTGACATAATTATCACCGGTGACAATGCAGAAGAAATTGAGAGTTTAAAGACTTACCTAGCAAAGGAATTCGAAACAAAGGACCTAGGGAGTCTCAGGTATTTTCTAGGAATGGAAGTGGCAAGATACAAGGAAGGAATTATTATCAACCAGAGAAAGTATGTTCTTGATTTACTCACTGAAACGGGTATGCTTGGCTGTAGACCAGCAGATACTCCCATGGGTCCGAACTTGAAGCTTAGAAAAGATGAACTAGTGAGTCCAGTGAGCAAAGAAACCTACCAGAGACTCGTTGGGAAGCTGATTTATCTTTCCCTCACTCGGCCGGACATAGCTTTTTCGGTTAGCATTGTGAGTCAGTACATGAATGACCCTAGGGAAAAACATATGGAAGCTGTTAACAAAATTTTGAGATACTTGAAGTTCACTCGGGATTCGACCTCATATACAGGAAAAGCTCAGATAGATCAGTGAAGATTTATACAGATTCTAGCTGGGCATGTGCGCTTACTGACAGGAAATCCACAAGTGGATACTGCTCGTTTGTATGGGGAAACTTAGTAACTTGGAGAAGTAAAAAACAAACAATGGTGTCTCGAAGCAATGCGAAATCGGAGTATAGGACTATGGCTTTAGGAATCTGCGAGGGAATGTGGTTGAAAAAGCTACTTACAGAACTAGAGCTTGATGAGAGTCAAGGCTTTGATCTACTTAGTGATAGTCAATCAGCCATGAGTATTGCTAAGAATCCTGTACAACATGACCGAACTAACCATGTTGAGATTGACAGACATTTCATCTATGAGAAAGTCAATAATGGTACTGTCAAGCTGCACTATGTTCCAACAAAGCAACAACTTGCAGACACTCTAACTAAAGCACTGCCAAGGACAGTATTTGATGATTTTACATCCAAGCTGGGAGTATATAATATATACTCAACAGCTTGAGGGGGAGTGTTGGTTAGTAAACTTGTATATACCGGATTATCATGTGTAGATATTACAAATATCTTTTAGAGTGTCTGTATCTTTTAGATAGACTGTTATTTAGGGATACTTTAAGCAGAATATTCTATCATTATTACAGAATATCTTATTACCTTGATTACAAGGTATTGGCTGTGTATATATATCTCCATTGTATTTCTCAATGAGAAGAGAGAAAGTCTTATCTTCCTACAACAAATAGAAAGAAATACATCTAAAAGATAAGACCTATCTTTCAATGCAAATGAAATAATATATTTCTGTAAATACCATCTCACATCTGATATGTCAGCCATTGTTTTGAAGGAAGAATTTAAACAGCCTAAATCATACCAGTATAACAGCAACAGAAAATCACCAACTCATTCTAATCATGTTTTTTTCATCCAGCATACTCCAGACATCATAACATATCTTCATGAAATCAATGTTCTTACCAAGACCAATTGAAGATGCAACACCAAGTGCAATCCACCATAATCCAAACCGGACATACCGAGACACTTCCTCGACATGCTGCAAAAAGATGTAATCAAGACATCAACTGTTAATTACTGTTTCTGTTAATCTGACCATAAAAGTGATGAAAACTACTAATGAAACAGAAATTATTTCAAATAAACAATGTGCATAAACTTATCATAATCACCATAGAGAGAAATGGTACAAATGTATATTTCATTATGAGGCAATAAGAAGCAGCACAATCCTTCTCCCACCCTCACCCTCACTATCCCCACCACAATAGATACACACAAGAGAAGAAGAGGAGGAGGAGGACCAAGGAAATAAATTAGTAATGCCATTTGCATCTCTCAATTGCATGGTTAAATGGAGCAGATAGTTCACAACAATCACAAATTCTGAACAAATAAAAAGACATCAACTACATACAGATGTATGCTGTAAGTTAAAATAAAACCACAAGAAATACACATGAAAATACAAGGATAACCTACAAATTATTACCTTTTCATGAGGGCCTTCAACAGTCACAAGCAAAATTCCAAGAGCTACTATTAGAGTGCTTAAAAGCATAAGCCAACCGCTGTTTGCAAAAAGATAAAATACTGATTGCTTGAAATATTCAAAGATAGCCAGAATGAAAAGCCTTAACGTTTTGAAAGGCTGTGTTGTCAATGTCAAATTTTCTAATTCCTGTCTATGTCTCTTACGAAGATCTGCAAAATTTAACAAGTCTATCAGCTATGGGTCTAGAAGAACTCCATGACTCAAGATTCTCTCTTTCTTCATAATGTGCACATAAAGCTAATATAATTTAGTATGCCTGCATAAAAGAAACTTCTATATCCACGCCTAATTCATTTAAAAAGGAACAAAGCAATTATACGACAAAAGAGAATGAACATTGCTGCACTAAATACTAGGTATAGAAGTTCTATATATATATTCTGATAACAGAATCTTGCACGGTAAAATAAATTCATTAAAAGACGACATTGCATGTTCCGGTAGTAAAAATTAAGGCTTAATGTGGTTATGTATCAATTACACCGATGGTTTGCTCATATGTCCAGGAAATATGATTAAGAAAGCCATTCTCCTTTTCTCTAAAAATTCAAAAAAATTCAACAAGAATAAGAAAATCAATTATCTGTATCATGATGACTCCTGTCGGGAGAAAATGTGGATGGAAATATTAGAAGTTTGTGATAACATTTTACTTGCTCATGTCATAAGAAGCTCCATGTTAATAATCCAAACAATTCTTGGAAAATATACTATATTACCTTCATTAATGATAGCTAAAAGCATTGCCCACAAGTTACTATTTCAATTCTTGAGTGGTCTGAGGATTTAAAGGACTGGAATCAAGAAAAGTGTATTAAATGCATTTACAGTGGTGTTCAATTATTTGAAACAGAATTCTCAAAGAACTTGTTAGATAGTATTGAGATGAATAATTTAAGAGTGAAAAAAAAAAACATGAATACTTTCAACATAAAAACAAGAAAAACTTATCTTATGGAAAGAAGTTAAGATATCTCATACTTAAGCAGAAGCCAAAAGGCTACGCACAGCATTAAGAAACTAGATGATTCATTGATTTTACCAACCTCGATTGCAACACGACAGCAGAGATTTAACCCAGAAAAAAAGTATGCAGATGCATGCACACTTCCACCATTTTTCTAGACACAACAAAATGAGTTCTGGGTACCTACATGACTACACCACAATTTCCAAGCATCAACCTTAATAAATGTGTACTTAGTTTACATCTATTTAGTTTCCCATCATGTTGCTGAAAATATTCAAATTCATATAATATCAAAACTTCCCAAACCATTCGTTGCAGAAATAAGCGAGCCCTATGGAAACATTTTTTTATTCCAAATTCATCAAATAGACATTCTCTCATAACCATAAAGACTCAAAAATAAGGGTAAACAATTTCATTTTTTTCTTTATGCAGCTTTACCAGAACATGGAAAAGCAACATTTCATACATTCAACTCACATTGATCTTTCGAATCATCAACCAATCAATTTCTAGTTGGACTCAATTTAATTAATTATATTGATTTTTACAACAATTAAATCATAATTAATCTAATTAATAAACTAGAAAAATAATAAACAACAAGAGATCTATGAAAACACAACATGATTCAAGCTCTTCAATAAAATTATGAGGGGGAAACCCAATGGAACAAAAAGGGGGAAATAAATCACACAAAAAATCAAAATTTCAAGAGAGGAAAAAATCTATAACCCTAGCAATATATATTATAAAAAGGTAAAAACTTGCCTTCTATCGACCTACGCAACCGTTGAGAAGAAGTCCCGCGTTTGCTTGACCCCATCTCCGAACTAACAAACTACAATTAAATTTATTTATTTATTTCAAATTCTTCAATAAATTTTGGTCAATATATCCCGCATTTGGTCCTGGAATCAGACGGGTATAATCGAACTAGTTGAAAAGGAATCAAACACTGTTTCCCTCTTTTCAATCGCGAATAGCTATAATAATAAAAATAGTATCAAAGAATGTTGTTCGTTATTTGAAGTAAAATTTAGATTTAGAGAAGAAGATGAAGATGAAGAAGTCATGAACGGAAGAGAGTAATTTTTGCGTTAAGATCTCTTCTCTTCTTACTTTTAGCTTTTCTGGCGCGCTTTCTCTCTCTCTCTCTCTCTCCACGTAATTTAGGCTTGAAGCACGATTTACCATTTTTTAATTCTTTAATATCATGCACACACAATACACATATGATGCTCGAACCCATGAGAATCACTCCACGGATACTAAAGCACGATTTACTCAACTATACATTTTTTTCATAAAGTATTTTTTAAAAATATTTTGTCTCCTTAATTTTAAAATTTATTTATTCATTTTTTTATTTTTGTAAAAAAAAATTAGTCAATCAAAATGTGCCATATGGCATGTTTAACTAGGCTAACTTTAATAAAATATAATAAATAACTTGTTAAGTTTATCTAATTTTACTTTTGTTCAATTTAATTTTTAAAATTTTATTTAATATAAAATTTACCCTATTTATTTCTAAAGTTTATAATTTAATCAGAAATCGAAGGGAAAATCTCCAAACGGTGATTGACATGCCATTGATTCCCCATCGGCAGATAGAAAATCACGCACACTTGCGTTGCGTTGAGTTTCAACTCTTGTGAAATTCTAAGGGGTGGCTATAAAGATGAGCAGAAAAAGATGTGTATGAGCAGCGATGTTTTTTTGTTGGGTTATGTTTATCGCAGTTACGGATATAATGAGTTCTGTGGTTATTATTATTTTCATAATCGTAAATTTTTTAAAATATATATGTTATTGTAGACATTACAATTACGAGTATTACGGTTTCGAATAATGCCAAAACCGTTATATTACAATCATGAAAAGCTATTTAAATTCTTGAGTATGAGAAAGTGGCGAGACCACTGAATCTAACAAATTTAGAAAATTAACCTTTAAAGAACTGGTTCATATCAGAATCGATAGTTAAGGTGTTTACTAAAAAATATGGTATAGACTTAGATACATCTTTTTCGGTAAAATTGAATAAATTGAGTAAATGCTTTTCTTTTTAAATTAATCTTACATATAAACTCTTACATTTAATATGCGTGCAATTAATGAGAGAATAATCTTGGGAATATTCCTCTATTTTTGGTCAAACTCAAACTATATCGAGAAATCATTCGTGGTCCCAGAAAATAAAGTTCATCCATCTCATTTTTAACTTCTAAATAACTACTACTTTCTATTGACATGTAAGAAAGATGTGAAGATTTACCTTTAAAAATAAGATAGATAAATGTTATTGGCTGGAACCACGGATGATTTGGTGAGCGAGATCCATCTAACAAATTTTCAGTTGTATCCTATAATTGGGGCATTCTTGAGATTTACCTTCTTTATTTGAGACTGTTTTAACTCCTTATTATAGCTATAAAATGAGGCCTTTTCCTCTACATTTATACATCTAAAATATTCTTTACTATTTTTCTCTACATTTTCCAACTCAAAGAAAAGTTAATTTTAAGAGACAAAATTCATCTTTTTAAGATTACACCAGTTCGAATGAAATTACTTCTAAAATAATGACTATATGACACGGTAGTCATTATTTGTTGTTTTATTTTATAATAGTTAGTGTTATATTCCCTACGATCATTTTTCTTACACCCATTATTATAGAACTCTTTATAGCCTCCAGGGCTCCAGGCTACATGAAGAACGCTTAAATACCTTTGATTGAGCAGAGTGTAAGAGTATGTGACATGCAAACACTTCGGTTAGACCAATAAACATGCATACTCTTATCAAGATTGAGTTTCGTGACTTTGAGAATTGAGGATTTGGTTTAGACTAGGGTTTCCGATGTAAAAGAAAGTGAAAGAGAATTGGGAATTTTCATTTAGAAACTCGGTAAAGAAAAGTCAATACAATTTGGTTGACCCGAGGTCAAGTTTTATACAAGGTAAAAAATAAAAGAAACAAATAAAGAAAAGCATAGCTGTAAAAAACTAACTTCCTAACTACCCAACTAACCAATATTCCTAATACCCCCCCTCAAGGTGGAGCATACACATTATGTATGCCCAACTTGGAAATGAACTTAGTAAAATCAATAGTAGGCAGGGCTTTAGTGAAGCAGTCGGCTAATTGGTTCTTTGAAGAAACAGGAAAGAGCTTTATTGTTCCTTGTTGGATCTTCTCTCTAATAAGGTGGCAATCGATTTCTATGTGTTTCGTACGTTCGTGTTGCACAGGATTCTCAGCAATCTTGATGGCAGACTGATTGTCACAGTATAGATGAGCTGTTTTTGTGTTAACCTGCAAATCAGAAAGAAGAAAGTTAAGCCACTGTAATTCACATGTAACGGCAGCAATGGCCCTATATTCTGCTTCAGTTGATGACCTAGAGACAGTATTCTGTTTCTTTGATTTCCAGGAAATTAAAGACTGACCCAGAAAGATACAATAGCCAGTTGTTGATTTTCTAGATTCTGGACATGAAGCCCAATCTGAATCAGAAAATGCCTTTAATATAAAAGTATTATCAGAAGGAAAGAAAATGCCTTGTCCTGGATTGTTCTTTAAATATCTCAGAACCCTATGTGCAGCAACAAGATTAATAGTAGTAGGAGCAGACATATGCTGAGATAATTGTTGTACAGCAAAACAAATATCAGGCCTGGTATGTGTTAAGTACAATAATTTCCCCACAAGCCTTCTGTATTCTGTAATGTCTACTAAGGTGTGTTCTGAGTTATCAACAGACTTAGAAGTAACTACCATAGGAGTGGCAACAGGTTTGGAGTTTAAAAATTCATAATCTCTTAATAAGTCCAGAGTATACTTCCTCTGACAAAGATTGATTCCTGAATGAGATCTAGTTACTTCTAACCCTAGAAAATATTTGAGAACACCTAGATCTTTAATTTTAAAGACATCATTTAGAACAGACTTAATATGAACAATTTCATCCATGCTAGGACTAGCAACGATGATGTCGTCTACATATATTGCAAGAGCTATAAAAGATGTATCAACACCTTTAATGAATAAAGAAGAATCAGAATTAGCTTGCTTAAAGCCTAAGGATAAAAGGAATTCAGTTAGCCTTTCATTCCACTTTCTACTGGCTTGTTTTAAGCCATATAGACTCTTTTCTAATTTACAAACTAATCCAGGATTAGGGGGATTAAATCCAGGTGGAAGATCCATATAGACCTCTTCTTGCAAAAAACCATGTAGAAATGCATTGTTAATGTCAAGTTGGTGTAAATTCCATTTATTAGCAGCAGACACAACAAGCAATGTTCTAATAGTGTTCAACTTAGCAACAGGACTAAAAGTATCAAAATAATCTATTCCAGATTGCTGAGTAAACCCTTTTGCAACTAAACGTGCTTTATATCTTTCTAAAGAGCCATCGGATTTTAACTTTGTCCTATATACCCATTTACAGCCTATCGTTTGCTTCCCTGGTGGAAGAGGAACTAGTTTTCAAGTGTTATTCAACTCTAAGGCATTTATTTCTTCCTGCATAGCCACTTTCCAACACTCATGTTTAATGGCCTGGTTATAGGTTTTAGGCTCACTTAAAACAGAAATATTATTAATAAAAGTCTTATGAGTATCAGAAACATTAGCAGAGGAGTCAACCTTATCAAGAGTATGAGAAGAAGATCTTACTTTGGGTATAGAGACATTAAAGTCTTTAAATTTTTCTGGTAACTGCCTCTGTCTGATAGGCCTTGAAGAAAGAACTCTTTGTTCTTTAGAAGCTAAAGAACTCTGCTGTTCATTTAAAGAATCAACAAGAACAGTAGACTTTTGACCTTTATTTGACTCAAACCTACTGTTATCAACATTATCAGAAATAGCATTATGATCTTGTAAATTTTTAGAATTAACTTCAACAATATCTTCATGAGAATTATCAGAAACACCTTCAGCAGAATCAAATTTATCAGATGTGAGACCATTTTCAGAACTAGAATGGTCAGAAACATTTTCATGAGTTTGTAAAATATTCCTATCTGTAAGAACAACATCTTCAACATTGTTTTCTAGATTAGGAAGAACAATATCATTTGAAGCAGCCTTCAAAGATTTAAAAGGAAATTCATTTTCACAAAAGGTTACATCCCTAGAAAGAAAAACAGACTTAGTCTGCAAGTCATATACCCTATATCCCTTAGTATTTTTAGGATACCCTAGGAATATACACTTATAAGCACGAGGATGCATTTTTGTTTTTGGTTTAGGTAAAACAGAAGCATATATGAGACAACCAAAAACTTTTAATTGATTTAAGACAGGCTTAGAACCATAAAGCAACTCATGAGGTGTTTTATTTTTAAGAACAAGTGTAGGTGTAACATTGATAAGGTAAGCTGCATGAAGAACACAGTCAATCCAAAAAACTAAGGGAAGATTAGCCTGAAACCTAAGAGATCTAGCAACAGACATGATATGCTGATGTTTACGCTCAACAGTACTATTCTGTTGAGGTGTGTAGGTACAAGAAGTCTGATGAGCAATGCCTTTCTCTTTAAAAAAATCACACATGTCAAATTCTTTAGCATTATCACTCCTTATACATTTTATCTTTTTAGAAAATTGGACCTCAACATAAACATAGAACTGAGAAATAACATCTCTTACTTCAGCTTTTAATTTTAATGGAAAAATCCATAAGAATCTGCTTTTATCATCAATAACAGTAAGAAAATATGAGTGACCATATAAACTTTTAATTGGAAATGGTCCCCAAACATCTACATGGACAAGATCAAACAGATTATTACTAGTGGAAGTACTAATAGGAAATGAAGGCCTTCTATGTTTAGCTAAAGGACAGATTTCACAATTAGAAACACATCCAACAGGAATAGCATCACAAATTTCAGAAAAGAATTTCATCCTCTTTGCAGAAGGATGTCCTAACCTAGCATGCCAAATAATCGAAGAAGAAGAAGACTTAGAAACAGAGTTTAAGAAAGAAACCATAGTGAACAGCTGAAGATGATAGAGCCCTCCAATTTGACTAGCTGTACCAATCATCTTCGAAAGAACAATATCCTGTATACAACAAGATTTATGTGAGAAAATTAAAGCATATTTATTATCTTTAACCAATTGAGATACAGATATAAGATTGAAACCAAAATTAGGAATAAAAAACACATCTTTTAAAAACAAAACATCTTGTAAACAGATATCACCAATACCAGAAACTTGAACAAGTTCATTATTTGGTAACTTAACAAACTTATTATGAATAGGTTTACAGTTTTGAAACAAACTAGAATCATTTGTTATATGGTCAGTGGCACCTGAATCAATAATCCAGGTGTCACTAGTACCATGAAAGGCAGAGAGAACCATACCTGTATCTGGAGCATTGCTTTCAGGGACAAAGCTAGAAGAAAGTGCATTGATTTGAGATGTATGTATAGCACTTTCAGAAACAGAAGAAGAATTCCTCTCTTGAAGCATGGAAACAAGGCTTTCATATTGTTCTTTAGTAAAAACATGAGAAGGAACAACTTCTTGATTCTTAGAAGAATCATTATGAGACACAGACTCATGAGAACTAATTTGATTAGATTTAGAAGACTGAAATATGGTTTTATAACCAGGAGGAAACTCGTGCTTACGATAGCACTTGTCTACTGAATGACCAGAAATTCCACAAAAAGAACAGACAGGTTTCTTGGAGGCTGAATTATTATAGAATTTTTTATTATCAAAATTAGAAACAAGAGGTTTTTGTGAAGAAAACCTAGAAAAGTTTTGGGAATTAACCCTCCCAGCCAAGAACACAGCAGAATCAGAATTAGAAACTGACCCTAGGGTTCGTTCATGTTGAAGAACTAAAGCGAATATTTCATTTATTGAAGGCAATGGCTTCATCATTAGGATTTGAGACTTTTGGACTGAAAAATTTTCATTCAACCCTCTTAAAAACCTAAGAATAAAATTATGTTTCCTATACTTGCTAGCATCACAAGAACATGAAATTAAAGGTCGAAGGTTTGAGATTTCGTCCCATAATACCTTCAGTTGAGTATGATAAGCCGTAACAGAGGAAGAACCTTGCTGATGAGAGTAGAAATCTTGTAACAGATCCGAAACACGAACAAGATCCCCTTGGCTAAATCGATCGAATAAGTCGGACCACAACTCACTGGCGTTGTCGATCCAAATAACACTTTGCGCAATCTCAACACTCAGCGCGCGCTGCAACCAGGACAAAACCAGATTGTTGAATTTAACCCAGGCACCATACGAGGAGTCGTCTTTACTGGGTTCGTGAATCGTCCCGTCTACAAACTGGAACTTGTTCTTCTAGATGAGGGCCATCTTCATCGATCTAGCCCAGCCATGATAATTGTTGCAGGTGAGAAGAGCCGATGTCAAGACGAGAGAAGGATTCTCGTTGGGATGGACATAGAACTCGTTGTTCGGATCATCAGTGCGAACGGAACGGCCGTCCAACGTCTCAGAGGAACGCGGATGCAAAGAGTCAACTGATACCATATCAAGATTGAGTTTCGTGACTTTGAGAATTGAGGATTTGGTTTAGACTAGGGTTTCCGATGTAAAAGAAAGTGAAAGAGAATTGGGAATTTTCATTTAGAAACTCGGTAAAGAAAAGTCAATACAATTTGGTTGACCCGAGGTCAAGTTTTATACAAGGTAAAAAATAAAAGAAACAAATAAAGAAAAGCATAGCTGTAAAAAACTAACTTCCTAACTTCCTAACTACCCAACTAACCAATATTCCTAATAACTCTCTCGTCTTTTTTTGTGTTAATAGAAGGCAAGGCAATTTCTTTACGAGACTTCCATCAACTTAGGTTCTTTGATCCAAAGAAAAAAGTTTAAATATATTAAAACTTAGGTGATTATTCTTCAATTATTTTCGGTGGCAGAACTCAACATTATTTATTGAGGCATGTAAAAAAAGTTTAAATTTATGAGGGATCAATAAAATAAATTATATATTTTTAAGGGACTAAAATATAATTTTATCTTACCCTAGCTTCAATTTTTTTAGTTTTTAAAATTTTTAAGGTAGACACACCGCCCTAATTATTTTAATGTTTGAGACTTTCTGCTTTAGCTTTATGTGCAAATTGATTCAAAATAATAAACATGAATGTTAAATATGAAACAGAAATGTTTAATATGCATAAATTTCATTTAAAATTTAAACTTTTTATCAACTTATTTGTATTTTTGCTTACATCTTTGGTAAAAAGAAAGGTACAGAATAGGAATTGTCAAATACTTTTAGATGTGGAAGAGACTGATAAAATCTCTCAAGACTTTGCACTAAAAAATACAAACAAAAAGAATGGTCAAAGAGCAGAGAGTGATAAAATATCTCTCAAGATTTTGCATTGTATTTTTATGTTCCTAAAAATAGTAAGGCGGCATGGGGCTACTCTTTAATAATGTTGTTTTTTGTTTTATAGTTTAAAAATAATGAGTTTAGGTTAATTTTAGAGACTCGCTAAGACTCTTTTTTTTCGTTTTTTTCTAAGAGAAGTGGCCCCACTTCCCACATCATGAAACACGTTATAGTATTAGATTTGGGTCAACTACATTATTGGTCATTGAATTATTGATTTTTTTTCTATTTCAGTCACCAAACTTTTTTATGCAAGAATGGTCATTAACATCTTTTTTTTCTATTTTGATCACCGGTCATTAAGTTTGACCATATAATTAACGAAAATAATGATGTTGTATGGTACAATAATAATTTTAGTCCCTAAAACATGTATATTATATCATTTTAGTCTTAATTCGAAATAATATAATAAATCTTTGATGATTAATAACAAAATTGGGTCATTTTAAGAATTCTATGAAATTCAAGGATTACTCCTTGAATGTAGCCATTTTTAAATTGTAAATGCAATCTTTCTCTTCTTATATCCTTAAGAGGTGCGCAAAATAAACTGTTAACTGGTATAACCGTTCATTTTATAGGTTATTTAATTTAATCATTAAGGTTAAACGGTTTTGGTTAACCGAACCGTTAAAAAATGGTTAATGGTTAACCTATATGTATTTTTTTAACCAAGTATGAAGTTTGTGTTTAAAATCTTTATATTTAAGTTTTTTTTTTGAAAATTTTAATACAATATTTATCGGAGAGATAGATTTGTTATTCTAAAATGAAATAATGAACATTTGAAAAGAAAATTATAATAGGTTACAAGTTAACCTGTAATCGGACCGTTTCTTAACGGTTGACCACTATAATGATTAACCATTTAAAAAAATAATGGTTAACCATTTCTTAACGGTTATGTTACGGTTAATAATCGTTATAACGGTTAACCAACCATTTAAGCTAAATGGTACGATTAACCTACCATGAACACTCCTAAATTATCCTTCCATATTCTAGCAAAACCTAAATTTTTCTTCGAAAACCCTGCCATCATATTCCTTGGTCGCTCCTCCCTCTCCTTTATCGTGTTTCCGATGGCCCTCGACTTGTGAAGCCATCTAGAGCCCTACATACGCCCTTTGCTATGCTCTAAACGGTGCCTGACTCGAAGGCCATCTCTGGCTTTGCACCGTTCATGCCCGCGAACCACACCCAGGCGAAGCCCTCTCCTATCGGCACCCAAACCACCCAACACCCCTTGTTCGTACCATCAACGCATCACCATAACTCAGACTGTGTGCCTCGACCTCACTCACTACTCCCTCTCTAGATAGTGATGGTGGTACTGGTAAGGATTTTGACAAGGGGATTGTTGTTGGACAAGAATGATAAAATTACAATTAATTACTTTAATTAAATATATAAGAAAATAAAAAGTAATTAAGAATTTTTTAAAAATTAAAAATTAATTAAAATCAAGTCACATATTATCGTCTTATTGGGGAATTAAATATATTGAATTATTAAAATTAAAATGAGATCAAAGTGAAACAATTTACATCATTCTATATTATCATTTCCATTAATTTTTAACAGAAAGTTAATAATCGGTGATCAAAGCATAGAAAAGTATCATTAGTGATCATTCTTACAAAAACATTGATTGTAATCAAAGTAAAGAAAAAGTCAATAATCTGGTGACCAATGATGTAATTTACCCATTAAATATTTTGGTTGATATGGTGAATAAATATGGCAATTTTACATCAAAAACCCCTTTTAAATACTTATTTAAAAAATGACCCCCTGCCAAAGTTATGTAGAAAAATTACCCCCAAATCTGCCACGTAAGGTGTCCTCGTGTTTTGCACAATGCGATTATAGACCTCGCGTGATACAAAAAGAGAGTTTTGTCTGACGTGGGCCGCATTTTCATATTCTGAAATTTAAAATTAGTGGATGCGACCTCGCTTTCTAAGAAACGTTGGGTCGCCGAGAAAATGAGAATATCACGTATAAATTAAAATAGACCTCGCATTTTGAAGAAAATGAGGTCTTCGAAAATCCAGACTTGAATACAATGGTGTATAGGCATGTTTTAGGCATTTTATCGTGCCATTAGCCCGAAAATTTTGGTAATTTTTAAGCTTAGATACGTAGTATTGGAACTTATCTTCCATTTGAGATTAATATTGGCACGTGAGAGATATTGCACATTGTATTAAAAGCGCATTGAAAATGCTTCCAACGCTTGTTTAAGAAGTTAAAATGGTTTGGTAAGCATGTTGGAGGTGTTTTCCTGGGTTATTATTAGAATAATCTTCATAATATTTTAGGTTAAAGGTCTAGTATTGGAACTTATCTTTTATTTGAGACTGATATTGGCACATAACAAACTTTTTGAACGGTATAAAAATGGACATGAAAATGGTTCCAAACCTTAGTTTTGGGCATGAATAAAAAAGTAAAATGCTTTGAGAATCATGTTTGATGGGTTTATCTAGAAAGGTAATCGCCGCATTTGTGTAATCCTTGAGAACATGTAATATATTTTTATTAAAAAAGCGAAAAAAAAGTGACCTCGATCGCTGTAGAAAGCGATGTCATTTTGAATGTTTTAGTTAATTTCCTAATTATTTTGATGATTATGCCAAAATTAAGAATAAGTTGTCAAATTTGTCAATATTTTCCTTTAATAGGACCTCGCGCTCTGCATATAGCGAGGTCTGTTAAGCCTATAAATTGAGGACGAAGGTCTCCGTATATTCTTGTAACTCATCTTCGTTCTTCGTTTTTCATTTTCGTAGTCTACTATTCAATATTATTTGTAAATAGTTCGATCGATATAATATGTCGAGATGAGAAACTATTACAGCTTTGGTATACTACGATGGGCTGATAGTCGATGATGCATCTCTCAGTGTCGTATTTCAGTCCTCAAGTACTATATTGCTTCTGATGACATACAACTTATCATATAAGAAGTTGATGAATGAAGTGAAGAAATATGTTCCACATGGTCATGGGAAAAATTTGGAACCGTTGAAGTTTCGACTGCAGACGTCGCTAGAACCATTAACGTATTCATTATACCACGTTGTGGACGACGCTGATGTGGAATTAATGGTGGAATCTCACCTACAGTTTTCTTTAGGCGGGGCTCTTAAGCTTGAGTTGTATGCAATATTTTATGATAATGGTGATGTACTTATGTAATTTAATGTTGGTGTTCTTATGTCAATTAACAATCTTGTAGTACGTATTGTTAATATAATTTTCGTTAATATAATTTTAGAAACTGGTCGTTCATTTATTTTTTTCAAAGTATAGTATTTATAGTAGACATGCATTGAAACACGTAAAATATTACATAAATAAACACGTTAATTTGTTACAATTAAATTGTATAATTGTACCCTTTGGGGTATGCATCTTTCGAAGTCTTTGACGAAGTGGGTAGATAAATAAGCATCTTCCAAAGTCTTTGATGAATTGATTTAGACGAGAGGTGCAATAGTTTATCCAACTTGTATGGCCGCCGAGAGATGTGTCGTTGTTGTAGACAAATGGCGCCATAGTTCGTCCTAGTTGTTGGAGCCCTAAAGCTTTGTGGATTTCGTGAGTATCCGATAATTATCATCATCTATGATACAATTGTCACCAACAACGTTACATGCGGTGGACTTCCTGTAGCCTTCACGAAGAAGCTACCGGCAGCCTCGAACAAAAGTTCAAGACTAATTCCGGCACTTCAAAAGGACCACTCATTCCCTAATATTGCGATTTGTCGTAGATCTTAAACCAAAACAAGGAAGATACATATTGCCAAATATTATTAACTGGCCAAAATAATGTAGTCACCTTATAAATGCAACTACATATACCAACAGATCTCAATATCAGGGAAAATAAATTTGTAAAACAATTTTCCTGATATGTGATATGTTGCCATTAGTAGCAACAATTGTATCTTCTCTTTGAATCTGACACAAACTTTAATGGAGCGATAGCAAATCAATCACATTTTAAATGGACCTCGCGCTTTGTAGAACACGAGGTCTACAGATATTCTCGACGTGATAGGACAAGTACGTAGTGTAATGTCAATGAACCTTTTTTAGTGTAACAAGCGCGTGAAAAAAAATAGTTTCAAAGCTTTTTTAGTGTACGAATAACAATATAACTTTATTACATTTCAAACAAATACATCAAATGAAAAAAATAGATTATGGTAGTTAGGCTACATAAAATGAAGAAAATGGATTATGATAGTTAGGGCACTGATCCCGGTCAAAGATGGCATCTTCTACATAACCGAGGCGATGTCAGTGAGGTCCTAACTAGTCAATTGTACCCCTAAACATGATTTAGACAAATGGTGTCATAGTCAAATAATTGATACTCAAACGGAAGCGATTTTTCAATTCCTCAACTTGTCTTGGTACCTACTTTGCATCGTAATTTGAGGAGAGGTTCACATTCGCAGTCCTGATCCCGACCAAAGTGGGCATCTTGTACATCACTCCCCAAAACATGTACGAATGTTGAGGTCTCGCCATAGTCGTCCAATCCAACCGATCCAGTCCGAAGGTCCTCTTTTCGGCTTAACTTCTAAGGTTGATACTAACACATACGAGACATTATAATCGGTCAATTGTACCCCTAAACGTGCTTGATTTGATGAAGTGGACAATCGAGGATTTTGAGATTCCTTTGAAGAATGCAATTGTTACCCACTTTCATCATCATCTGCAATGGTAGGGCCTTTGACTACAGTTACATGTTGTGGTCTTCACCTAGCTGGCACTCTATGAAGACCACACTTTCTCTGATATTGTGATTTGTCATTCATCTTGAACAATAACGTGGAACACCCATCTTACAAAAACTAGCAACCCATGAATAATAGGTAAATATGAAATGCGCGATGTTTTTTCTCATCACTACATGTAACTCAATTTTTTCTTTGGATATGATGGCAAGCAATTTCTAGTGGGTATGCAGGTTTATATAGGCCAAAACTCGCGCTATACAATTCTCATTGCGACGTTAGATTCATGACGTGAAACTGAAATCTCACTGGACCTCGCTCTATGCATAGCGCGAGATCCTTTTACCACATCAAATCTACGGACAACTGCCACGTCAGGAATCTCTGTGAACCATAGAAACTCGCGCTTGGCAGAAAGCAAGGTCCATGATAAATTAATAAATAATTGTAATTACAAATTTTCTATGCAATTAAAATTTCCAAAAAAACTAAAAAAATCTACGACAATATAATAATATAATGTTATTAGATTATGTTACTAATGTTGTTTTACATAAATAAAAAAAGAAATTACACAATCATCCTAGTGACCCCTATGTCCACCCGTACCGCATGACAGTGCACGACGTTCCCGACGTAGATTCCTTCGAACATTTGCACCATCAGCATCGTCGTCATTATCGTCGTCATCATCATCCCCTAATGAAAGATGAGCCTCACCACTCGCACTAAAGCCAGTGAAGAATATGCTCTGTGGTAGTGTTTTGTCCACAATACCAAATTTGATTTGTGGGATTGTAGAATGGAGGCACGAATGTAGAAGGTTGTGGCGCATAGTAGACTGGGGGAACCACAATAAGCGGACGAAACATGTTCGTGAAAAAACCTTCTGTCGGACTCCCCATTTGCTGAAACAATGGACTACTTCCCGTGGGGTGAAATGCCGAGAAAGTCGAATGCTGGAATGTAGGTGTTGGCTGGGGTGTCTCTGGCTGGGCGGCTGAATGGGCAGGTTCCTGCGCTGCTCCGAATGATAATGCCCCGAGAGTGTGTTATTCTCTTTTAGCCACCTATCGTTGTACGTGTAACACCCCTAAAATTATTAAATCTTTGAGCAAAAAAAAAAGAGGTTGCCAACCCAAGGGTTCAAACTTGTGACCCTTGGCTTTGTAAGCCCGAGCTTTAACCATTCTTACTAAAGATCACTTATGTTTGGTTCTCACACCAAATTTGTTTTGAAGTATGTTTAGTTAGTCTGAACCAAATTTAATATAGCCATTGAGATCCACCTACCATCATTAATAACCAAAAATATCTTATCTTTTTTTCCTCTCTCTCTCTCTCTCTCTCTCTCTCTCCCAACCCTTTCGTATTCCCCGACCAACGTCCGATCTCCCTCACCGTCCGACGGTGTCGTGCACCGTCGCAACCAATCGAACCGCCACCTTTTTCTGACCATGCTTATGGCCGCCACTCGCAGTGTTCCACCGTCGTTTGCCGTTGGAGCACGTTTGAATGTTCGTCGGGAAGCCTAAGCATCACCGCCCTGTTTTCTGCCATTTTTGGCCGCCTCAGCCGTCCGTTCGCGATGCCGCTGCCAGATCCGGGCTCCCGACGTGACGACAAACAAAACCCTACCGACCGATCTTCGTTCTGACATCGAGAGGGGCATCATCGGTCCAACTTAAACCGGCCCAACAGTAAACCAAGACCCGACCCGTTGACCCGACCCGACCCGTTGACCCGACCTGTTGACCCGACCCGACCCGTTGACCCGACCCGACCCGTTGACCGAGTCAACCCAGTGAGTCAACTCGCCCGAGTCAACCCAGTGAGTCAACTCGCCCGAGTCAACCCGGCCAACCAGTGACATCAGCGTTGACTTTGACTGCTGACGTCAGCGTTGACTTTGACCAAAAAGTCAACTTTTCCTGAAAAGTCTTATTTTATGTTTTTCGACGTCCTGAGTCCGATTTTGAAGCCCGTTTCGTGAAATTCTAACCCGAAAGCCTCCAAATTGGACCTTGAACTCGAGTCCACTTACGTATATTATTAATCAATTGTGAATAATGTGAATAAGGACTGAAATTGGAATTTGTGTAATTGAAGGTACCCACCGTTCCTTGAATACAGATGGTTGAGGACGTCAAATTCGGGTTCGAGATTATCGAGATGTCGTGTCAAGGGTTGACCGATATAGCAAGGATTCAAGGTAATACACTACTACCTCTAGTATGCTTTAAGAACATGTTGATATTTGGTTAATGCATGCATACATATGATGATGAGTACCGTTTATTCTGCTTAAGTTTAACCGGATATGAAAATGTACGACGTTATAGTTAAGGTTAGAATAATCGAATGAGAAAGATGGTAAATCAAAGAATTTGGAATCCTACAGAGAAATTTAATGAGTCGATCAATCTCCAAACCCGATTAATAATGTTCATTTGTCAAACAACAGAAGTATTGGAGTATATAATTACGAAAATGCCCTCGATGTGAAATCGACATAAGTACCCCTGATAAAGAAAATGGTGCTGAAACCTACTCTAAATTCGGTAAACAATTGATTCATCTAACAGTCTCGAATTGCTCAGAGGGATGCGATAGTAAGACTTAATCATTCAAGAAGGATAAGCACTCGGATTTAGCGTAAATCCTGAATAAACCTCTGAAGATAAATTTATAGGGGGGAAACTCTTTATATGTTCGGAACAATTAAACTATTAGAAGATACATAATTGCTATTAATGGCTAAATCAAGTAAAAGAATTAAAAATGCCGATACATTAGAGTCATCAAATGACCAAAATGTGTTTAAGCATTGGAGTTTCTAAATTAACAGAGATGATGGGTCTATCCTCGTGTTTTGAAAATAATGGATGGTTGGAAAATGGTCGAAAGGACGGAAATAACCGGAAGAATTGAAAATACCAACATGTACGAATTGGCTAAAAGAGGCTAAGATGCCACCGGGCACCCAAAACTACTGAATTAACCATATGACGAGATATAAACTAGTGATTAAGATGATTAAGTGATTCTAAAGGCCCGAAAGAACGTGAACGACTGCACTCTAAATAATTGGGATGCCCTATTGACTGAGATAAGTTAAAGCTTCGAAATCTGGAATTTTTGATCGCACGCAAGTGATTGGAATATTCAAATGGGATGAATTTTGGGTTAAGTGTGCCAATCATTCCTTAATACCCGAATTGGTATAAATGCATGCTCAACTTCTTGAGGCATGTTTCGAGATAATGTGATAGCGATTCTTACAGATGTATAACACAATCAGAATTAAATAGTGAACACAGGGAAAGTGCACCGATTTGAATGCATGGAAAGTAATGTATTGGTGAGATGAGTATAGTGGAATGGTCTTTGAAGTCTAGTAAACCGTCGGAAGTCTTCAGTGCGACAAATCATTGACCTATCCCCTCGAGATCAGATTATGGAACTGGCTCGGAGTGTTATATGACCAAAATGCCCTTATTGGTCAAATGATCAGAACAATCTTGACATATTTGAGATCCTAACCGATCGTATCGTATCAATTTTCGGATACTTGATCGAAGACATTGATTACGAGGCCCCCTTGAGATAGGGACATCGTTTCAGAAATCCGTTCAATTGTCAAAAGTTAATGTGTTCTCTTCCGTAAATGACTAGTAGCTCCAAGAAACAATTTGTTTCACCTAGTGTGTTCCATGTGTGCTACACGACTGTTCTTGCATACTGATTTACATGTTATAACACCGATCACGTGCACATAATTAACATACTTGAACTCACATGAACATGACATGTTTTATAATTAAATATGACCGTACCATATTTCTGATATATGTCTATTCACCTGATATGACCAACATGCTATATGGACAATGTATTACTAAAAATACAGTTATTGATTAATTAACTATTGATGATTTGATTCACCGGGGTACTTGGGACATGATATGAAGTTACCGTCGGCTCAGCCCTGATCCAGCTGGTAAGTCTGCCCGTTTTCGGATCCTAGGCTTCGGCTAGGTCCGCCCGTTTTCGGATCCTAGGCTTCGGCCAGGTCTGCCCGTTTTCGGTTCCTATGCTTCGGCAAGGGCCGCCCGTATTCTAAGGTATATCCTTAGGATGGTACCCATGCCCAATGGGCTCGGGTTAATGCCTGTACATGATACCGCACTAGGGAAACTATATACTAGAGTATGGTTGGAGGGTAAATAAAGAATTAAAATGAATTTTTCTGCTACTTGAAACTAATGTATTTGATATAAAAAGGTTTACTGCATTATTATATTTCATGCATTAATGATCCACCGTTGGAACACACTAGGCACCAAACTCTCTGATTCCTACCTCATATGTTACTAGCCTATATAATTATCGTCTAATTCTCGATGTATGAATAAAGAGCAAGTATCGTTATTCTCGAGTATGATGCTACCTCGAAATAGTAGAACAGAAATGGAGACTGTTACTACGTGGAACATCCTGAAAATGTTATGCCTACCATATATCTGCATGAGCTTATAGCATCTTTTGGTAGTTTTGTATTACTGAGCTTTTCCAAGCTCACGTTGTTTTTACCATCGCAGGTTAAAGGAACATATCATGATATAACATTTGGCATCAGTGTTCGGAGTTCTCTCGGCGTTGCTTTTGGAGTACGGTACTGTATAGTTAGTGGACATGTATGTCATGTATTGTTTTATGACAGTATTTGTAAAGTACTTTCTGAAGTTTTTATTATGTGTTTAAATGACATACCGAAATGATATTTTTAAACAGAAGTTGGTTTTACAAATTAATAAGTGTTTCAAAAAAATGTTTTTTTACGTGTATTTTTACTGTGGGTCGCTCTTGTGACCCTAATGTGACTTCCTAGGATCTGTTGTAATGCATAGGCGGGTCTAGGAGGTTACATTTAGTGGTATCAGAGCTTAGAGTTGCGTCTTTCTGGGTTGATCGGCCGATCGTTTGTCATAGGGTGTCTGGTCTGTGCATGCCCCTAGATCAAGACCGTACTCCTACGAGCCGAAACTCCAATGTCAAACCCCTTTTCTGAAATAAATGTATCTAAGTAATCTGCCTCCCAAAGCTCGATCTGTATCAGCAAGAAATAACTATAACGTTCGTCTGTGGTTTGGATTAAATTGATGGATTTGACTCTAGATAAAGAACCTAAGATGATTTATGCATGTGGAATTGAAGATCTTAATCATATTAAGAATAAATGTTTGATCATATGTGGTAACCGATATAAGATCACATGTAAGGTAGCTCGGTGATAATGATTATGTTTGAAAATATCTTGATGGAAATTTGATAAAAGTGTTATGAATTTAAAAGAAAGGTGTTTGTAAATGTGGCAAAAGTGTAAAGCTCTATGGTGACTCTGTAATATATGAAGGAAGCAATTGTCTAAAAATTTCATTAAAGGTAAGTGATATCCGCATAAAACCTTGATTATGTTTGATTGCCAAGGAGAAAGTTATTTTTTTTTTGCGATAATATGACATGGTGTATAGCTATACATATCATCCTTGACTGAAATTCGGTGTTACGTCTTAATTTTGGAAGGCTATGTTGGTAGCTTGGATTACTTGTTTGGATTTCAAGTACAGATTCTCATCCGTAAATCGATGGTTGACTTAATTGATTAACTCATATCCTAGAGGAGATGCTTCTAGGAGGTATGATTATTTCTATGGTTGTTGGAAAGGTTTCGCATCCCTGACTGAGACCGCATATAATGAAAGTTGCAAGACAAGTGTTCGTTTGGCTTCATACAAGGTTCTGTATCGATTCAAATACTGTAATATGATTAGTTCGCATGAGATGTATGATAGGATGACATTGCGTTTAAAGAATAGTTGAGCGACTAAGGACACGACCAAATTGATATGTGACCGCCAAAAAAATGGCATAGTGTTCCGCTATATATCGATTCTAAATGAAATTTGAGGTTAACATCATGATTTTGGAGGACTCTCTTTGAGGCCTTTGAGTACCTGTATGGATTCCAGATATAGTTCTACATTCGTAAATCGATGATCAATTTAGTAAAGTAAGTTGGGTTTTTAGAGGATATGCTTTCGGGTTATATGATTAACTTTTGTGGTACCGGAAGAAATTTCTTATCCATGACAGAGACCATTTATTATAAAGGTTATGAAACAAGTGTTTCTTTGGCACCACATGAAGTTCGTATGGATTCAGTTATTATATACTGATTAGTTGGTCTAGGATGCACGATGGGGTGACTTTGGGTCCAGAGACAATCCGAGTGACTGAGAATGCTACCAGATTAATCTATGACCGCCTCAGAGTCCCGAGAAATAAGAATACTTTGATAGGTAAGTTTCAGTACATGAATGGATGGAAGGGCGGTTTTTGCATTTCACCGACTTTGGTAAATTTCGAGGACGAAATTTCTTTTTAGGGAGGGAGAGTTGTAACACCCCTAAAATTATTAAATCTTTGAGCAAAAAAAAAAGAGGTTGCCAACCCAAGGGTTCGAACTTGTGACTCTTGGCTTTGTAAGCCCGAGCTTTAACCGTTCGTACTAAGGATCACTTATGTTTGGTTCTCACACCAAATTTGTTTTGAAGTATGTTTAGTTAGTCTGAACCAAATTTAATATAGCCATTGAGATCCACCTACCATCATTAATAACCAAAAATATCTTATCTTTTTTTTCCTCTCTCTCTCTCTCTCCCAACCCTTTCGTATTCCCCGACCAACGTCCGATCTCCCTCACCGTCCGATGGTGTCGTGCACCGTCGCAACCAATCGAACCGCCACCTTTTCCTGACCATGCTTATGGCCGCCACTCGCAGTGTTCCGCCGTCGTTTGCCGTGGGAGCGCGTTTGAATGTTCGTCGGGAAGCCTAAGCATCACCGCCCTGTTTTCTGCCATTTTCGGCCGCCTCATCTGTCCGTTCGCGATGTCACCGCCAGATCCGGGCTCTCGATGTGACGACAAACAAAACCCTACCGACCGATCTTCGTTCTGAGATCGAGAGGGGCATCATCGGAAAACTTTGATTTTCCGGCAAGGTTGAACCTTTAAGGTTAGATCCGGCCTACTTTCCAGCATGTTTTGCGTTGTTAACTCATGGGTTGAGTTTGTGGTTCACTGATCTATGTTTTCCCGACAGGATTGCGACGATTGGCGTCTCTGACGAGTTTTCCGGCGACCGGCCGGCGAGTTCATTTATTTCGGTAAGTGAGCCGGCCTGAACCGGTCGGCCCACCCGTTGGTCGGTCCACTTGAACCGGTCCAACTTAAACCGGCCCAACAGTAAACCAAGACCCGACCCGTTGACCCGACCCGACCCGTTGACCCGACCCGACCCATTGACCGAGTCAACCCAGTGAGTCAACTCGCCCGAGTCAACCTAGTGAGTCAACTTGCCCGAGTCAACCCAGTGAGTCAACCCGGCCAACCAGTGACGTCAGCGTTGACTTTGACTGCTGACGTCAGCGTTGATTTTGACCAAAAAGTCAACTTTTCCCGAAAAGTCTTATTTTATGTTTTTCGACGTCCTGAGTCCGATTTTGAAGCTTGTTTCTTGAAATTCTAACCCGAAAGCCTCCAAATTGGACCTTGAACTCGAGTTCACTTTTGTATATTATTAATCAATTGTGAATAATGTGAATAAGGACTGAAATTGGAATTTGTGTAATTGAAGGTACCCACCGTTCCTTGAATACGGATGGTTGAGGACGTCAAATTCGGGTTTGAGAGTATCGAGATGTCGTGTCAAGGGTTGACCAATATAGCAAGGATTCAAGGTAATACACTACTACCTCTAGTATGCTTTAAGAACATGTTGGTATTCGGTTAATGCATGCATACATATGATGATGAGTACCGTTTATTCTGCTTAAGTTTAACCGGATATGAAAATGTACGACGTTATAGATAAGGTTAGAATAATCGAATGAGAAAGATGGTAAATCAAAGAATTTGGAATCCTACAGAGAAATTTAATGAGTCGATCAATCTCCAAACCCGATTAATAATGTTCATTTGTCAAACAACAGAAGTATTGGAGTATATAATTACGAAAATGCCCTCGATGTGAAATTGACAGAAGTACCCCTGATAAAGAGAATGGTGCTGAAACCTACTCTAAATTCGGTAAACAATTGATTCATCTAATAGTCTCAAATTGCTCAGAGGGATGCGATAGTAAGACTTAATCATTCAAGAAGGATAAGCACTCGGATTTAGCGTAAATCCTGAATAAACCTCTGAAGATAAATTTATGGGGGGGACTCTTTATATGTTCGGAACAATTAAACTATCAGAAGATACATAATTGCTATTAATGGCTAAATCAAGTAAAAGAATTGAAAATGCCGATACAATAGAGTCATCAAATGACCAAAATGTGCTTAGGCATTGGAGTTTCTAAATTAACAGAGATGATGGGTCTATCCTCGTGTTTTGAAAATAATGGATGGTTGGAAAATGGTCGAAAGGACGGAAATAACCGGAAGAATTGAAAATACCAACATGTACGAATTGGCTAAAAGAGGCTAAGATGCCACCGGGCACCCAAAACTACCGAATTAACCATATGACGAGATATAAACTAGTGATTAAGATGATTAAGTGATTCTAAAGGCCCGAAAGAACGTGAACGACTGCACTCTAAATAATTGGGATGCCCTATTGACTGAGATAAGTTAAAGCTTCGAAATCTGGAATTTTTTATCGCACGCAAGTGATTGCAATATTCAAATGGGATGAATTTTGGGTTAAGTGTGCCAATCATTCCTTAATACCCGAATTGGTATAAATGCATGCTCAACTTCTTGAGGCATGTTTCGAGATAATGTGATAGCGATTCTTACAGATGTATAACACAATCAGAATTAAATAGTGAACACAGGGAAAGTGCACCGATTTGAATGCATGGAAAGTAATGTATTGGTGAGATGGGTATAGTGGAATGGTCTTTGAAGTCTAGTAAACCGTCGGAAGTCTTTAGCGCGACAAATCATTGGCCTATCCCCTCGAGATCAGATTATGGAACTGCCTCGGAGTGTTATATGACCAAAATGCCCTTATTGGTCAAATGATCAGAACAATCTTGACATATTTGAGATCCTAACCGATCGTATCGTATCAATTTTCGGATGCTTGATCGAAGACATTGATTACGAGCCCCCCTTGAGATAGGGACATCGTTTCAGAAATCCGTTCAATTGTCAAAAGTTAATGTGTTCTCTTCCGTAAATGACTAGTAGCTCCAAGAAACAATTTGTTTCACCTAGTGTGTTCCATGTGTGCTACACGACTGTTCTTGCATACTGATTTACATGTTATAACACCGATCACGTGCACATGATTGACATACTTGAACTCACATGAACATGACATGTTTTATAATTAAATATGACCGTACCATATTTCTGATATATGTCTATTCACCTGATTTGACCAACATGCTATATGGATAATGTATTACTAAAAATACAGTTATTGATTAATTAACTATTGATGATTTGATTCATCGGGGTACTTGGGACATGATATGAAGTTACCGTCGGCTCAGCCCTGATCCAGCTGGTAAGTCCGCCCGTTTTCGGATCCTAGGCTTCGGCCAGGTCCGCCCGTTTTCGGATCCTAGGCTTCGGCCAGGTCCGCCCGTTTTCGGTTCCTAGGCTTCAGCAAGGGCCGCCCGTATTCTAAGGTATATCCTTAGGATGGTACCCATGCCCAATGGGCTCGGGTTAATGCCTGTACATGATACCGCACTAGGGAAACTATATACTAGAGTATGGTTGGAGGGTAAATAATGAATTAAAATGAATTTTTCTGCTACTTGAAACAAATGTATTTGATATAAAAAGGTTTACTGCATTATTATATTTCCTGCATTAATGATGCACCGTTAAAACACACTAGGCACCAAACTCTCTGATTCCTACCTCATATGTTACTAGCCTATATAACTATCGTCTAATTCTCGATGTATGAATAAAGAGCAAATATCGTTATTCTCGAGTATGATGCTACCTCGAAATAGTAGAACAGAAATGGAGACTGTTACTACGTGGAACATCCTGAAAATGTTATGCCTACCATATATCTGCATGAGCTTATAGCATCTTTTGGTAGTTTTGTATTACTGAGCTTTTCCAAGCTCACGTTGTTTTTACCATCGCAGGTTAAAGGAACATATCATGATATAACATTTGGCATTAGTGTTCGGAGTTCTCTCGGCGTTGCTTTTGGAGTACGGTACTGTATAGTTAGTGGACATGTATGTCATGTATTGTTTTATGACAGTATTTGTAAAGTACTTTCTGAAGTTTTTATTATGTGTTTAAATGACATACCGAAATGATATTTTTAAACAGAAGTTGGTTTTACAAATTAATAAGTGTTTCAAAAAAATGTTTTTTACGTGTATTTTTACTGTGGGTCGCTCTTGTGACCCTAATGTGACTTCCTAGGATCCGTTGTAACGCATAGGCGGGTCTAGGAGGTTACAGTACGGTACTATGTTACGTCAAAGGACGTTGTGTCGGCGGACGCTGCATCAGAGGACGATTTTAGGGTGTCTGATCTAAATCTTGTGCTTGCTTCTTCGGGGTTAATAGATGCGACTTCCCATTAAGATAGTAGCACTGCGTATACTCAAAGGTAACGTTTTTGTCCTGGATGGGATCCAAAATGGGAGGCCGTCTACCGAAACGGGTCATCTACTGCCCCAACTCAGTCCACGCGATGTTGGCCCAATGGACTTTGGTATCAGAGCCTACCTCTTTGAAGGCTTCACATCTACAAGAGGAGATCCTAGGAGAGTGTTGATCAGCATCTAATCTAAGCCATGACATCTACCTCCAGGCTTAGCTTGTATGAGTCACAATCCATCACTAAACCACCATTCTTCAATGGGGATAACTATCCCTTTTAGAAGAACCGGATGAGGCTCTTCATCAAATCCAACGACTATGTCCATTGGGACATAGTCGAAGATTGATCGACAATTCCTATGAACGGAGATGATGAAGGGAGACTTGTTCCAAAGACCAAGGTGGAGATGACCGATAAAGATCGGAGAAGACTCCAAGTAAACGACAAGGCTCTACATATGTTGTTTTGTGCACTTGGACCTGACATTATGCACAAGTGCAGAGGAGGTGTAGAACAAGTTAGAGACCACATACGAAGGCACCAATGACGTGAAGAAGACCAAGATTGGGATCCTCAACTTAAGTTATGAGAACTTTAAGATGGAACCGGATGAAGGTGTCTCCAAGATGTTCAACCGGTTCTCGGTTATAGTAAATGGTCTTAAGGGCTTCGGTGAGATCATTCCCGAAGATAAACTTGTCTAGAAGTTACTCTACTCTCTTCCCGAATCATGGGATGGGAAGAGAACCGCAATCATCGAGGCAAAAAACTGAAGACTTTGAATCTCTATGAGTTGGTAGGATCTCTCATTACTCATGAGATCATGAAGCAAGGAAGGGAAGAAGAAAAGAAAAAAAGAAGAAAGAAGAGTAGAGAAGCAAAAGGTGGAGAAAAAGAAACACGAGATTGCTCTCAAAGCCTCACTACCACAAGAGGAGAGCAATTCAAGTGAAGAAGATGAATTTGAAGAATTAGCTATGATAGCCAAAACATTCTCTCAGTTCATGAAGTCCAACCGGGGAAGGAAGTTCCAAAGAAGAAGAGACTTCAAGAACAAGAGCAAAGAAGAAGAAAATGATCAACTCATTTGTTATGAGTGCAAGAAATCATGCCACATTTGATCGGATTTCCCTCAACTCAAGAAGAAGGGGTTCGATAAGAAGAAGAAGCAAAAGGCCCATGTTGCTACTTGGAGCGATGAGGAATCATCATCCGACGGAGAGGAGCACGAAGTAGCAAATCTTTTCCTCATGATCATTGATAATGATCCTAAGGTAAACCTCAACTCATCTAACTTTGATTTTACATTTGATGAGCTTCAAGAAGCTTATAATGAGCTACAAGAGGTTTATGATGAATTGGTTGAAAAATATAAAGAATCAGTCTTGAAAAACAAAAAGTTGATTTCCGATTTAAAAGCCCAAAACAATTCTTTATCCAAAACCAATTCAGAACTTGAAGAGAAGATTTTGGCTTTAAAAGAAGATTTAAAATATTTTCAATATGAAAATGTTGATTTAAACAATATTCTCTCCGAAGTTCATGATGATCACCACAAGGTGGTGAATAAGCTTAAAGCTTCTCTAAACGTAGTTGGGAAATCATGTTTTGAAAAAAGAAGTTCTTCAAAACCCAACTATGTGAAGAGGAACTTTAATGGCTACAAAAAATAGGCTCTTAAAAGCATCCTAAAGCTAAAAGGATTAGAAGTGTATGGGTTCCTAAGGAACTTGTAGTCTCTAATAATATACATGTTATTTCTTCTTGGATTCCTAAGGGAACCAAGTATTTGAGAGCTAACTCACATGAACCCAAGATGGTTTGGGTACCAAAAATCAAGAACTAATCTTTGTTTGTAGGGGGTGCATTGCTACAAGGCCAAAGCTTCAAGTCAAAACACTTGGTACCTTGATAGTGGATGCTCAAGACATATGACCAGAGACAAGAGTAGATTCATGGAGCTCTCTATTGGTAATCTCTCATTCAAGATATCTTATTTGTCAATGGTCTTAAGCATAACTTGTTGAGCATTAGTCAATTGTGCGATAAAGGGTTTAATGTTCACTTTGATGTTAATTGATGTAAAATTGTGAACATTAAAACAAATGAAATAATGCTCATTGGTCATCGCATAGGTAATATTTACATGGTGCATCTAGATGACATACATACATCTCATGCATGTTTGGTTACTAGTGATGAAAATGATGCATAGGTGTGGCATAGGAAACTAGGGCATGCTAGCATAAGTGTTTTAGAGAAATTAGTTTCCCAAAATCTAGAAAGAGGTTTACCTAAGCTAAAATTCTCATTAGACAAAATTTGTGATGCTTGTGCTAAGGGTAAACAAAAACGTACCGCATTTAAATCCATTAATGATGTTTCAACTAGTAGGGTTTTACAATTGATCCATATGGATCTCTTTGGACATATTAGAACAACTAGCTTGGGTGGAAAATCATATGCTTATGCTTTAGGTGATGATTTCTCTAGATACACTTGAGTTCTCTTTTTAAATACAAAAGATGAGGCTTCAGAAAAATTCATCACATTTTCAAAAGTTACTCAAAATGACCTTGGTCAAAACATAACTCCTATTAGAAGTGGACATGGAACGAAATTTCAAAATCTAGTTTTTGAGGATTTTTGTAACTCTAATGGTATTAGCCACAATTTTTCCGCACCTCGCACTCCTCAACAAAATGGGGTAGTTGAGAGGAAAAATCGTACTTTAGAAGAAATGGCTAGAACCATGCTTTGTGAAAACAATTTACCTAAGTATTTTTGGGCGGAAGCCACAAACACTGCTTTTTATATCATAAATCGTGTAATGATTAGATCAATTTTAAAGAAAACTCCTTATGAGATTTTAAAGGCAAAGAAGCCTAACATTAGTTATTTTTATTCTTTTGGATGCAGGTGTTTTGTTTTAAACAATGGAAAAGATCATTTAGGTAAATTTGGTGCAAAAAGTGATGAAGCAATTTTTCTTGGTTACTCTTTAAATTCTAAAGCCTATCGAGTTTTTAACAAAGAACCTTAGTTGTAGAAGAGTTTATACATGTGGTTTTCGATGATATCCTCCTTCCGATGAAGGATTCTTGTGATGATGATGATGTAGGGATCATTGAAGCCATTGATGGTGGGCAATCATCAAATGTGGATGAGGTTCCAACCAAGGAAGAAACACAAGATCCTCCCATTGAAGCTTTAAAAGACATGACAATTGAGGAAAAAGATGTGAGCTACCCAAGGGAACTCAGCTATGTTAAGGGTGGTGAGATCTTGGGTGATCTATCCAAGGGGGTAACTACTCGATCTTCTCTTAGATTAATTAACCATGTTGCATTTATTTCATGCATTGAGCCTAAAAATATCAAATAAGCATTAAAAGATGACTTTTGGATATTGGCCATGCAAGAAGAGCTTAATTAATTTGAGAGGAGTAAAGTATGGACATTAGTTGATAGGCCTAGTAATAAATCTACTATAGGAACTAAGTGGATTTTTAGAAACAAACTAGATAAGAGTGGTAACATAGTGAGAAACAAGGCTAGACTTGTTGCTCAGGGCTAGACTTGTAGCTAGAATGGAAGCTATAAAGATGCTTCTTGCATTTGCATGCTATCACGAATTCAAGCTTTTTCAAATGGATGTTAAAAGTGCATTTTAAATGGTCTTATGAATGAAGAAGTGTATGCTGAACAACCACCCGGTTTTGAAGATCCACATATTCGAAACCATGTTTTTAAATTGACTAAAGCTTTATATGGTTTGAAATAAGCTCATAGAGCTTGGTATGAAAGGCTTTCAAACTTTTTGATTCAAAAAGGTTTTGAAAAAGGCAAGGTGGACACTACACTTTTCATTAAAAGAAATGACAATGACATCTTAATAGTACAAATTTATGTTGATGATATAATCTTTGTGTTGAGTGGATCGTTGAATCGATAAATGCGAAGAGGGGTGAATTGGATTTTTAAATTCCTTGGTAGTGAAGTGGTAAAATAAAAATTGAAGACAAAGGCACTTGTAGTAGTTCAAGCTCCAAATGAACTCTACATCCACTACCTTACCTCCCACTAAGGATTTTCCAAACAACTTCACTAGTTGATCTTCCCCTTTTCTAGGCTTAGGAGGAAACCTTTACACAAATGGTCAATTTTCTACCCAAAATTGACCAAACCCTCTCACAAGTTTACAAAGAAGAATATGACAATTACAAAGTATCTCTCACGACAAATATTGCCCAAATTACAAGCACTCAACCCAATTGAATTTGAAATGTAGGAAATTAAAAAGAATGACAATTGAGGTTTTACAAGAATATAGAAATTAAGCACTTGAGCTTGGATTTGATGTAGGATTGTTTCTCTTAGGATCAATAGTTGTTGCTGGTTGTTTTTGGACTGCCTTTTATACCTTCTCATTCAATTCTAGCCATTGGGGTTGTTGTCATCATAAATATAGTCGTTGGGATGCAATCTTCCTACCATAAATGCACTTTTGCAACTACCTGTTTTGAAACACTTGTACTTGTTTCGAAACAGACCAAAATAAAAATAGTCGTTGGGGTAATTAAGAGACCTTAGCGAAACGGACACGATAGTTTTGATACGCTAAGAGCTCGTTCCGAAACGTTCTTGATGTTGTTTCGAAACAATTTGAAATTGTCAAAACCCGTATCAAAACGTGCTTAAATTGTTTCGATACATCTTAACAGTTTTTTGAAATCGGTTATACATTGCAACAGTCATAAAATTTGAATCTAAGTTTAAATATTGTTTCAAAACGTTTGAGATCGTTTTGATACAACCGTATCGAAACGAATCTGCCCGTTCTGTTGTTCTTTATCCATTTCGAAACATGGAGTCCTGTTTCGATACTATCGTATCGAAATGGGAAGGCTCTTTCTGAAACAAATGTTAACATTTTCAAAACGTTCTGAAACGCTTAAGGGCTGTTTTGAAACGGTGACTCAAAAATCACTGTTTTGACTTGACCACTTTGCTCGAAAGTTTTAGGAAGTTTTGAGGACTTAAAAATTTATTTTCTATTTTCAATTTAGTTCTTAAATCCTTTGTTATATCAAAATCAATACTTTGGTTTTACAATCTCCCCTTTTTGATATAATAAAACTAAGTATAAATTTTTAAGTGTTTTGAAATCTTTGAAAAACTTTTAACTCCCCCCCAATTTAAGATAGGTTTTAAAGTTTTGAAAAGTAGAAATTTAAAGCACTTGAAACTTAAAAACACTTAGGCTCTTAGGAATTACTTCTCCCACTTTTTGTTAGATCAAACATATAATCAAGGCTAAATGAGAATAAAAGATATATATAGATCATAAACCAAACAACATAATAACATTAAGTTCATAACACAAATCCAAACATAACATCAAACTCAATCCTAAAAACATAAAATCAAAGCATAGGTCTTAAAATAAAAACATAGATATGTGCATAAACTCAATCCTAATATGACAAAATAAAATGATATGCAATGAGCCTAGGGTGCCTCATCGTCGTCATCGCCTCCAACGTCATCCAAAAAATCATCCTTGGCCTTCTCTTGATCCGAAAATGCCTCCAATCACCATAGAAGTTGGTGCAGGAGAGATCCATGGATGATTGTAGGGTTTCAAGAGAAGTAAGACGATTCTCCGTGCCAAGAACACGGTCCTCCAAGGATTGTAAACAAGTGTTGATAGCAGCAAATCCCGAAGCCATGTTTGTGTCCATGGTGTTGAACCTTTCGGTGAGGAAGGCCATGAGAGCATCATTGTTAGGACCCACGATGGGAGCTTGAGCTTGAGGCTCTACCTGAGGTGCTTGAGCTCTACGATCGACTTGAATCCATTCACCAAGTGTGTAACGAAATCCGGATCTTACAAGAGAAGACTCGCCAAGCTTTTGCTTTTATGGTTCTGAAAAATCGTATGTGACATCAAGCCCAATGCGCACAAAGATGTAGCTCAAAACAGTCCTATAGGTGAAAGAGGTGATGGAGTCGGATAGACGATGCCTCACTTGATGGACCATCTCGGCAAACATTATCTTCACCAAGTTAGGTTGATGTGCTTGTCGAAAACACTCGAGCCAAAATGTGTCAACTTGGCGGATATGGGCAAATTTTCCTCCGGATGGGCAAAAGAACCAAGAGATGATCAAGTGCAAGAAACAGTCATAGGCATCCAAAGTAAGAACCGATCAGGTTTGAGATCCAAAGTGAGTTTCATCCTCAATTCCCTCATCAACAAGCCCAAGGATGTTCACTAAGGTGGATGGATCAATGCGAAATTTCTTGCCCAAGAGATAAGACTCAATAGCAATAACCTCGGAACGATCTTCTTTGCTTATAAGATTGGCATTGGAGTAGAAAAACAAGACCATATTTTTGTAGACAATGTCGGGAATACCCATGAAGCTTAGGAAACTCCATTGTGTCAAAAGAGGTAGGTACTTGAAGTAGAAGCGCTCGGAATCAAGGAATGCCATGTCTACAACTCGCTCACGTCAAACAACGACATCTTGAAGAATTTTAAAGTGATTCCTAGCCTCTTGATTTCTAAGACTCTTGGAATGGAGAAGGGTAAGGTTTGGATGAATATTGTCACCGGGGTTCGAACCTTCACCCCCTTCAATCTTTCTTTTCTTAGAATCCATTAAAAACACCTAAAAACAAAGCAAACAATAAAATTTAAGTGTATGCATTAAATCCTAATTCAGTCCAATAAGAATCCCATTAAGGTTTTTAAAAACATTTTGAAATCATATACACAAAAATAAAATTTTGATGAAAACAAATTTGAAAAACAGTGTTAAAAAATATGATCAAAATAAAATATATTCGAACCAAAAATTTTGAGATTTGAAAAAAAATTACAAGATTTTGAAAACCCATAATGTAAAAAAAGTATTATATACAAAACTATAATTTTTGAACATAATATTTGAATGAAAGAAAAAGAAAAAGAAAAAGATAGAAAACACCTCAAATATATGATTTTGGAGGAATTTGTGGATGAAATTTCACAAAATTGATGAAGCTTGCTTAGATTGACGTTTAGGAGTAAAAGCCCTCAAGTTTTGATGAAAAACAAAGAGATTTGGAGGGGTTTTATAGAAGAATTCAATCTAGGGTTTTTTTGTGTTTAATAAAAAATGTCTTTTAGCATTTAAAATCCTTTTAAAGAGGCTTTTCCGGATAAGCGTTTCAAAATAGGAGAGATCGTTGCGAAACAGGCATACTGAAACGTCTACGAACGTTTTGAAACATGCTGACCGTTTCGATACAGGTTTGACTGTATCGAAGCCCAAGAGTTTGCCCGTATCGAAACGCATAGGGTTCGTTTCGATACATGTTTTAACAGAACCAAAACGTTTCGAAACCCTTTGGGGCATTTTGAAACAACTTGGTCCATTTGTGTTCTTTAAAGGCAGCCCGTATCAAAACAGGTTGACCCAATTCGATACCAATAGACCTGGAAGTGCAGATGAGGCTCTAAAATGCAGAAAATTCGAACTTTGTTTGATCCTAGATGCATGAATGAGATGTATGAGCAAGTTTAACATATCAAAACATAAACATACTCCCCCTAACTATAAGCAAGGATGCAATTAAGATCAAAAAACACATATGCATGAGATTTAACAAGAATTCAAGCAATTTTAAGTACAAAGGTCATAAAAGGTCAAGATAGGCTAGTTAGACCTAACTATCTCCTAAGGGACCAAAAATGCTCTTTATCTAGAGGTTTGGTAAAGATGTCCGCTAGTTGATTTAAGGCGTCTACATACTCTAAAACAAAATCTTCCTTAAGGACACGATCTCTAATGAAATGATGTCTTATTTTTATGTGTTTGGTTTTAGAGTGTTGGATGAGATTTTTCGTAAGACATATGACACTATTGTTATCACACTTAAGGGATATGGTGTCTACCTCAATTCCATAGTCTAAGAGTTGTTGTTTCATCCAAAGGACTTGAGCACAACAAATCCCTAAGGATATGTACTTCGCTTTGGTGGTGGATAAAGCTACACTATTTTGTTTCTTAGAGAACCAAGATATGAGCATACTACCTAGGAATTGACAAGTGTCGGAAGTATTTTTCCTATCTATCTTACAACCCCCGTAATTCGCATCCGAATAAGCATGAAGGTTAAAGGTTGAGTCTCTAGGATACCAAAGCCTAAACAAGGAGTATCTCTAAGGTACCTAAAGATCCTTTTAACAGCTATAAGGTGTGACTCTCTAGGACTAGCTTGGAACCTAGCACACAAGCAAACACTAAACAATATATATGGTCTACTTGCGGTAAGGTAAAGCAAAGACCCAATCATATAACAATAAAGCTTAGAGTCAACACACTTACCTCCTTCATCTTTGTCAAGCTTTGTGGATGAGCTCATTGGTGTAGCTTGAGGTTTTATTTGCTCCAAGCCAAACTTCTTGAGCATATTTTTGATGTACTTAGCTTGATTGATGAAGATGTCATCCGTCATTTGTTTGATTTGGAGTCCTAAGAAGAATGAGAGCTCCCTCATCATGCTCATTTCAAATTCACCTTGCACCAACTTAGAAAGGTCTTGACAAAGCAACTCATTAGTAGAATCAAAAATAATATCATCAACATATATTTGAACTACTAAGATATCTTTGCCATTGTTTTTAATAAATAGTGTTGTGTCCACCTTTCCTTTTGCAAAACCTTTTTAAACTAGAAAACTTGATAATCTTTCATACCAAGGTCTAGGAGCTTGTTTTAAACCATATAAAGCTTTTGACAATTTGAAAACGTGGTTTGGAAAAATGGGATCTTCAAAACCCGGTGGTTGTTCCACATACACTTCTTCGTTTATAAAGCCATTTACAAAAGCACTTTTGACATCCATTTGAAAAATCTTGAAATCATGATAACATACAAATGCAAGTAACATCCTAATTGATTCCATTCTAGCTACGGGTGCATAAGTTTCATCAAAATCAATTCCCTCTTCTTGAGTGTAACCTTAAGCAACAAGCCTAGCCTTGTTTCTCACTATGTTACCACTCTCATCTAGTTTGTTTCTAAAAACCCATTTAGTTCCTATAGTATATTTGTTTTTAGGCCTATCAACTAATGTCCATACTTTACTTCTCTCAAATTGGTTTAACTCATCTTGCATGGCCATAATCCAAAATTCATCTTTTAATGCTTCTTTAACATTCTTAGGCTCAATGCATGAGACAAAAGCAACATTATTAAACATTTTAAGAGAAGAACGAGTAGTTATCCCCTTGGATGGATCACCCAAGATCTCACAACCCTTGACATAGTTGTACTCCCTTGGGTAGCTCACTTCCTTTTCCTCAAGAGACATGTCTTGCAATGCTTCTAGAGGCGGTTCTTGTGCTTTTTCCTCTTTGGTTGGAATCTCATTCACCTTTGATGATTCTCCAAAATCATTGGCTTTAATGATCCCTACATCATCATTATCACAAGAATCCTTCCTCGGAAGGAGGTTATCATCGAAAACGACATGAATAGATTCCTCTACAACTAAAGTTCTTTTGTTAAACACACGATAGGCTTTAGAGTTTAAAGAGTAACCTAGAAAAATAGCTTCATCACTCTTTGCATCAAATTTACCTAAATTATCTTTTCTATTGTTTAAAACAAAACACTTGCAACCAAAAGGATGAAAATAGCTAATGTTAGGTGTAGAGCGTTTGGGTGTTCTCTAAATATGAGCGCAAGTGCACACTCCTTTCAATTTATAGTATAAAAGATATCGTCTCCCACAGGGATTGGATAGCTTGATTCGATTCATAGCTCCTGCACAAGAAAAGTAAATACACAATTAGGTTGGGTGTTTGAGAAGAAAAATAAAATAAAAACACAAGTAAATACAACAAAAGAAATCAGATTGATTGAATGGGCAGGGTTATGCTACTGCTTAGTGTGAAACTGCGTTAAATATGACAAGTTGTTTTGCGGTGCCAGACTCTGCTGCCTCGATGGGGGATGGCAGATAGGCTGCTGAGACGCTCTCGCTGCCTCGGTAGGGGGTGGACTTGTGTCTTGGCGGCAAACTCAGTAGAACTACAAGGCTCGGCAGAACGCTTCGAAAGTGATCCCGCTTATGTCTAAGTCAGAATTCTATTGATGCCCACTAAAGATAATACCAGTCACAGCATGAATCGTGCAAAGACAGCAATGTTAACTCGTCCTCTTTAAGTCGCCTTAAACCCTAACCTATGTCTAGGCCGAATTGATCGCACCGTCTATAGATGAAATCGTATTTACTCCTTTCATGAGTTCGACTCTCTCGATACTAAACAAATAGATAGTAATCAACTAATATTTCGCCTTAATTGAAAACTATGAAGAACATGGAATAAGCAAACCTTGAAGTTTTATTGCAAAAACAAACTTAAAATCCTAAGCAATCGTTCTCACACTAATTACAGCATAACCCAAACCCAAGGAGAAGTTTAGAACATAATGGCGGCAACAAAACCTAAGCTACGCTAAGGAAAACCTAAGTTAGTTTGAAGTACAATTACAATGAGTATATATAGGCATTAGCTAGGTCAAGTCCTTCTTGGAGTAGAAGTCTTCAAAGTAGCTTTTTGCATTAATTGCAACTTTAAATGTTGACTTCTTTGAGTTGAATGTGGACTTTATCACGTTACCTTGCTCCTCAAGTAATCTCGTGCTTCCTCTTTCGGCAGCTCTGCATGCTGCTATAGTCGTTAGAAAATTGAGTGGACAACATCGGTAGAATTAGAATTTTCTGCTCTATAGATCGCACTCCAATTCTCCAATTCCATAGTTTGTTGTCTCGGGTGGCAGGTAGGGCGGCGGCAGCTACTCGGCAACTTTTGTCTCTGTCTGGAACTGCATCAGCATAGCTCCTTAGTCTGCTGCCTCAGCATCATGTCCTCAGCTCCTATTTCCCTCTATCAGCCTCTAGTACCTGAAACTAAAACTAAGCTAAAACAACATTTTTTCTTCACCAATTAAAAGATAATCAATACAAATCATGGCAAAGTAAAGAATATTGTAAAATGCAATGCGTGAACCTAATTATGCCTAAAATGTACTCAAAACAACAATAATATGAGATGGAATGTGCATGAAATATAGAACTTATGGACACTTTACACACCCTCAAACTTGAACTATTGCTTGTCTTCAAGCAATGCAACCTAAACATACTTAACCTTATATTAACCAGAAAGAAAAAAACTATTTTCAACTTGATTCTACACCTCAAGGCCGCGACACCTATATTAGATTAGTGAAGGGGAAATAGCGAGAAATAACTCAGAATTAGTCTATAATGCAGTGCAGTGTGTGCAGAACTTTGTACGGACTGAATATGTAGACTAACTAAATAAACAAAGATGTTGTTATGATATATAAGGTTGCTGTCGAGGTAACACAATTAAGCACAATTATTTAATCATGGCAATGAGGGCTTCAGCTCATCACAACTACTCTTCTAGGTCTGAAATTATGATAAGAGCAAACTACAAAACCCTGAACCTATGGAGTAGAGTCATCCCGTGAAGACTTTCATTCACTCATGTTAATTTGTCTGTCACTACAAAAAATATTAGATTCGTGGACTTTGATAGCAGCGGAGTGTCCTCCCACATGATTTTTCCTAGAGCCTGTTTGGGGCACCTCTAGGGTAAAACAACAATTGTTCTTTGTTTTTCTCTGACGTGGCTATGCTTTTTTTTGTTTCTGTTTCCTGCCTCGCCGGCTACCTGCAACCATTGTTAGAACTTTGCAAAGAATTCTAAAAACAAAGCAGGCAGTGTTCATTAGATCTTCTAACAAATTCAGCAAGTAAAAGTAGTGTTTGACAATTTTGCAATTAAAAAAACTCTAAGTTTTTTTTATGCTTTTCCCGGAATTAAGTTCAAATTATTTAATGGTGCGAGAATAATTAATCGGCTATCTATCATAGGCACAAGTCATAACAATTTTTTTTCTATTCCGATTAATAATAAGGCAAGTACAATGCAACCTATATGCTACTAAGTATGCCTAAAGAAAAATGTGAGAGCTACCCCCCCCAAAACTCGAGATGGGAATAATCCTCAATGCACAAAATAAAAACAAAAAATAAAAAAATACAAGTGAAAAAAAAGAAAAAATAGAAAAAAAATAAAGTAGAGGAGGATTGGATGATTAGGCGGCAAGCGGCAGATGTCCGGGCGGCAGACTTAGCAGGGGATACCTTGGCTGTCCGCGACGGCTGGACTCTTTTCGAAGTGGGACGAGGTTCTTCTTGAGGTTCGGCAGGAGGAAGGGCTTTGCTCTCTTTTGATTCTGTTTTATCGTCCACTGGCTCGACGGCTATGATATGCTGATTTCTCTTCCTAGTTCCTTCCTCCGTTTGTGCTGCCAGAGGGTCTGTCGCCATTGGGATGGCTGCTTCTGCTGATGTTACTTGCGGCTGTTGCTCGACCTCATCTGATGAAGAGGTGTTGGCCACCGCTGCTGCTGTACAGATGGGGGAATGATGTTGCTGATGTCGCTCGGGTGAGTCTGCCACCATGTTAGAAGCGATGGTGGCTGAGTATGATGGGTAGTGCGTCAGAGATGGAATCTGGCGGCCGAAGGTAGCGTGGCGAGCAGCGATGGCTGATGGCGTTCCTTGTGCTGGGCAGCTGCGGCAGCTAGATCTACAGGGTAGGGTGGCAAGGTGGGGCCGCCATCAGGATACTTTTGTAGGAGATAAGCCACAAAGGCTTCTTAGACCTCCCCCACATACTTCATGAAGGTCAATTGATGTTGTTAAATCCGTTTGTTGTTGTCAATGAGGGTGCGCAGTAGAGTGAGGACTTCCCTTGTTGGGGTAACGTCAGTACTGCCAGGGGCGGCTGGAGTGGCTGGTTGGGTGGCAGAGGGCTGGATGGGGGTGATGGGCTCTATCTCCAGGGCCTGCATCATCTGAAGCGGACTTTTTTGGTCCACCCCTCCTTGGCAGTTGTCATCTCATCATCGGGATCAGTTGGGACGTTGAAATTGGCACAAAGTTTGGTGATGAGTGACGGGAAGTATAGCATGCTTTTCGTCTTGTGCAAGCAGTTGTGGATCTCCTTGCATATGATCTCCCAAACATTGATGGGCCGGTTCAACATGATGCTATGGATGAGTTCAAGGCACGATCGATAAACAGTGGAGTTGTGGGAGGTGGGCAGCATACGCCTTTTGATGAAGGTAATCCACAGTATTGCCTCAGGCAGCAGGTGGCGGCATTGGAAAGAGCCGCCACGCTTTCCTGTCAACCAGGGCGTGTTGGGCTTGCACAACTTGGCCTTGAGTCTGTCATAGTCGGCAGCCGTCAGTGACTGCCTCCACTCCTCGTGAGGGTTGTCGTCCATCTCTAGGCCGTAAAAGCTGTTGATTACGGCGGCATTCAGCTTGACAAGTTCCCCTCGAACATAGACGAGCGGCAGCTCTGAGCAGGGATGATGGACATAGAATTCTCTTACCAAAGTGATGTTGGCCATCTTCGGCTGCCGTGCAAACATTTCCCATCCCTTGCTGTGGATGGTCTCGAACAAGGCGGGCTCTAAGCCAATGTCTCTTGTTTGCTTCGTGTAGTGGAAACCTTGCTCCTCCCAAATTGCCTGTCTGGGAAACTGATCTTTGTATCTTTTCTCATCTGCCCTGGAGTAAAATCGTTGGAAGGTGAGCGCGAATTGAGATGTGGATGCCATGTGTGAGACAGTTGTAGGTAACTGAAACTTAAAAGAAAATATTGTGAGAAGAGAGAGCAATGGATTCAAGAAGAATATAGCAAGGAGATGAAAGTAAAGTAAATGAATGGGGTGAGAAAGGTTCAAATAGAGGCTGGCAAGAGGTGTTGTGTCGACATTAAATGTCCAACGGTCCAGTTATCTTGCGCACGTTACGAGATTTTTGCTCGTTACTTCTGCAGCCGTTGGCAGCTAGCTGTTAGCAGGCTACTAGCCGTTACGCGTAGTCTACGTTGGGCCGACATTGGCTGTCTTGGCGGGATGGTGGGCGGGCTTCTTGTTGAGCCTTCTTCTTGATCCAGCTCTTTTATTCCTAAGCCTGAAAGAAAAATAAAGATAATTAAATGCTAAAATAAGTTCTGAAAAATAAAAATGTGAAAAATAAATTCAAAATCTAATCATAAGGAAAATAAATTGCAATAAATTAAACTCTAATCCTAATGCATAAAAATAAAGAAAATATAAAAATAAAATTTAAGTTATGTTGGAAGTGCATTTTGGTGCATCTCCCAAACATAACCACCTCATGAGGTGATTTGGCTTGTCCTTCCCTCCTGGGGGGTCCTCTTGTTCTTTAAGGTGGTGTGCTACTGGGTCTTTCAGCCTGCCCTTCGGTCTACCGTGAAAACTGTTGCCTTGGCCTGTCTCTGTGCTTATTTGGGCGGCCTGACCATCTGGGTACCCTTCCTTTTCCTTTTTTGAGGGTTGTAACACATTTAACTTAATGCTCTAATTGTCTACCCTCATGGTTAGCTCCCCATTTTCCACATCTATTAGAGTTCTACCCGTGGCCAAAAATGGCCACCCAAGGATTATAGGGGCTTTTTCATCGGCCTCATGGTCTAAGATGAGGAAATCTGCTGGAAGAATAAGGTTGCCCACTCGCACTAGAATGTCTTCGATCTTGCCCTCCGGTTGTACAAAAGAATAATCAGCAAGTTTCAGCATGATGGAGGTAGGTTTGGCTTGCCCAATTCCTAGTTTGTCGAAGACTGCCTTAGGCATCAAGTTTATCAATAAACTTATTTGTACGAACAAAAAAATTCACTAGTATTAAACATTAAAGTTTGAAGGGTTGCTTCTAGTGAATTATTGTTTTATGGTTGATGAGCTTGATGTCTGGACCGATTTTGCTGGTAGCCTTCTTATTGCTGTTGTGGATTGGCAGCAGTCTTGGGATTGCCTTAGGAGAAGTTGGGATGATTTTTCCATCCAGGGTTGTATGTATTTGTGGCGGGTCTGTTGTTCCTTTCGTATACTCCTATAAAATTTGTAGATGTAGTACATTCAGAGGAATCGTGGTTACCCCCACACTCACCACAAAATGGCTCCACAACCTTGGCCTCATAGACTTTCCCAGAGGGTTTCACCATGGTCATAACCATCTTTGTCAGCTTGTCGAGGCGGGCATTGATATTTTATGAGGCTTCCACTTCGTTCATCACTGTTGGCCGCCTAAGGCCGCCTTGGCGGGCTGTTGGGTACTTATAATCGTTCTTGGCGGCTTGGTTCAGGATCTACAGTGCCTTCTCTGGTGGTTTGTCTAGGATGATTCTGTTGGCTGAGGCATCAATCATCATCCATGTTGGGTAGTTCACCCCGTTGTAGAACATTGACACATGTGTCCAAGCTGGGAAACCATGGAGCAGGCAGTTGTTAAGCATTTGTTGGTACCGCTCCCAGGCTTCATACATTGGCTCATCATCCCCTTGTAGGAAGGCTATGATCTCGTTTCTCAATCTGTCTGTGACATTGGATGGGCTGAAACGATCCAAAAAATCCTTGCACAGCTCTATCCATGTGTTGAATGACCCTGCTGACTGGTTGTTTAACAACTGATTTGCCCTATCCCTCAGTGAATAGGGGAGTAACCTCAGCCTAAGCACGTCTTGATGGACTCCGTGTATTTTGAATATGTGAAATTGATATTTTAATTTTGATATAACTAAAGAACCTAAGGACTAAATTGAAAATGTGAAAACAAATTTTTAAGTCCTCAAACCTCTCTATATGTTTTAAACTATATGCCTAAGTTAAAAACTGAATTTATCAAATGTTTTCTAAGTGTTCTTGAAGCCGAAACAGTAACTTTTGAGTCACCGTTTCGAAACGGCCTTAGGCGTTTCGAAACAGTTTTGAAACTGTGAGTTCATGTTTCGGAACGGGTATCGAAACGATTTCAACACTGCCAACCCGTGTTTCGAAACAAGTTTCGAAACAGCTTAAGAACATTGAGACACCGTATCGAAACAGCATTCAGTGTTTCGAAACGGTATTCTATCTTATTTAAAAAATATGACCGTTGAATGTTTTTTAACTGTTTTTAAACAAATTATAAAGGCGTATCGAAACGATCTCATCCCGTTTCGATATGATCCTTGACAGTGGAAAAATGTTTCAAAACAGGTTTCGAAATGGCTCTTAGCGTATCGAAACATTTTTACCCGTTTCGATACGGGCTCTTTAATGCACCCCAACGGCTCTTTCTATTTTGGTCTGTTTCGAAACAGGGTCGGGCGTTTCGAAACGGTTGGTTGCAGACTGCATTTATGGAGGGAAGATAACACCCCCAACGGCTCTATTGATGAATGCAACAACCACAACGGCTAGAATTCAAAGAGAAGGTATAAAAGAGACCTCTAAAAGCTTCAGCAACAACTATTGATCCAAAAGCAAATATCCAAACATCAAATCCAAGCATTTGTGCCTAAATCCCATTATTGTCTTGTAACCCCAATTGTATTTTTCATTCTTATCATTTCAATTGGGTTGAGTGCTTGTAATTGGGCTATATTGTGTATTGAGAGATACTTGTTTTAGCCAACAACTTCTTTGTTTCAATTGTGTGAGGATTGGGTCAAATTTTGGGTAGAAATTTGACCGAAAATTGTAAGGGTTACCTCCTTAGCCTAGAAAAGGGGAAGAGCAATTAGTGGAATTGTTGCAAATCCTTAGTGAAGCTAAGGTAGTGGATGTAGAGTTCATTTGGAACTTGAACCACTCTAAAATTCATTGTCTACCATTTTTATTTGCAAATTCCACCACCAAGAACTTTAAAAATCCAATTCACCCCCCTTGGTTTATTTCGATCATTCGATCCACTCAACAATTGGTATCAGAGCCTACCTCTTTAAGGATTAACAACCACAAGAGGAGTTCCTAGGAAGAGTGTGATCATTCAAAAATCAAGAGATGGCATCTACCTCCGGTTCGAGCATGTATGAGTCTCAATCCACTACAAAACCACATTTCTTCAATGGTGACAACTATCCGTTTTGGAAGAATCAGATGCGCCTCTTCATCAAGTCCAACGATTACTTGGTTTGAGATGTCATTGAAGATGGCCCCTACATTCCATTGAAGCAAGATAGTGAAGGGAAGATGGTTTTGAAGAAAAAGATGGAGATGACTGAAGAAGAGAGGAAGAAGATCCAAATTAATGACAAAGCTCTTCACATGCTCTTTTGTTCTTTCGGTCCGGACATCTACTCCAAGTCTCATCCATTGAGAGTGCCAAAGAAGTGTGGGATACTCTTGAGACTACCTATGAGGGAACCAACGATGTCAAGGAAACTAAGATTGGAATTCTCAATCTTAGTTATGAGAATTTCAAGATGGAGCCCGATGAGACGGTGTCCAAGATGTTTGATCACTTCTCAACCATAGTCAATGGGCTTAAAGGATTTGGAGAGACTATACCGGAAGACAAGCTTGTCCGAAAGCTACTCTACTCACTTTCAGAATCTTGGGATGGGAAGAGAACCGCCATCATAGAAGCCAAAAACTTGAAGACTTTAAAACTTGATGAGCTAGTGGGTTCTCTCCTTACTCATGAGATTATGAAGCAAGGAAGGGAAGAAGAGAAGAAGAAGGAGGAGAAAAGAGTAGAAAAGCTAGAGGTGGAAAAGAAGAAGAAGATGGGAATAGCTCTCAAAGTTTCATTACTTGAGGAGAGCTCTTCTAGTGAGGAGGATGAGCTAGAAGAATTGGCTATGATAGCCAAACGATTCTCACGTTTTATGAGGTCCAACCAGGGAAGAAAAATTCAAATAAAGATGGACTTCAAAGGTAAAAACAAAGAAGGAGCAAGGGATCAAATCATTTGCTTTGAGTGTAATAAGCATGATCACATTCGTTCGGAGTGCCCTCAACTCAAGAAGAAGGGCTTTGAGAAGAAGAAGAAGCTCAAAGCCAAGCTTGCTACATGGAGTGATGAGGAGTCATCCGAGGATGAAGAACAAGAAGTGGCCAACCTTTGCCTCATGGCACTCGAGGAAGATTCCTCCATGGTAACCTCTAACTCATCATCTTTAGATTTTACATATGATGAATTAAATGATGCATATGATGAGTTGCAAGAGGTCTATGATGAATTAGTTGAGAAATACAAGGAGTCGATCATTAGGAATAAGAAAATTATTTCGGAACTAAATGATAAAAATGACTCACTTTCTCAAGCTAATTTAAAATTTGAGAAAAAGATATTAGGGTTGAAAGATGAACTAAAATTCTTCCAAGATGAAAATATTGACCTTAATAATCTTCTTTCTCAATGTAATAGTGAACACCAAAAGGTGTTAGATGAGCTTAACAAGCTCAAAGAGTCTTTTAAAAATTTTGGTAGTGTGAAGCATGAAATAGGTGAATCTTCAAAAACAAACCAACCTAGGAAAAAGACTAATTACTACAAACAAGGTAGCTTTCCTAGACATAGTAGAACTAAAAGGATTAGAAGTGTATGGGTTCCTAAGGAACTTGTAAAATCTAATAACATTGTTGCTATGTCATCTTGGATTCCTAAGGGAACCAAGTTTTTGGGAGCTAAAACTCGTGGACCCAAAATGATTTGGGTACCAAAAACAAAAGTTGAATATCTTTGTTTGTAGGGGGAGCATTGCTACAAGGCCAAAACACAAAGTCAAAACTCATGGTACCTTGAAAGTGGATGCTCAAGGCATATGACCGGAGACAAGAGTAGATTCATGGATCTAAAGCCAAAAAGTGGAGGAGTGGTGACATTTGGTGACAACTCCAAAGGCCACATTAAAGGTGGACACTACACTTTTTATAAAAAGGTATAAAAATGACATCTTAGTAGTACAAATTTATGTTGATGATATTATTTTTGGTTCTACTAACAAATGTCATTGCAAAGAGTTTGCTAAGCTAATGCAAGGTGAATTCGAGATGAATATGATGGGGGAGCTCTCATTCTTTTTGGGACTCCAAATCAAGCAAAAGAAGGGTGGCACCTTCATAAATCAAGCAAAGTACATAAAGGATATGCTCAAGAAGTTTGGCTTGGAGAATACAAAGCCTCAAGCCACACCTATGAGCTCATCTACAAAGCTTGACAAAGATGAAGGAGGTAAGTGTGTTGACTCTAAGCTTTACCGTTCTATGATTGGATCATTGTTTTACCTTACCGTAAGTAGACTGGATATCTTGTTTAGTGTTTGCTTGTGTGCTAGGTTTCAAACTAGTCCTAGAGAGTCTCACCTTATAGCCGTTAAGAGAATCTTTAGGTACCTTAGAGATACTCCTTGTTTAGGTCTTTGGTACCCTAGAGACTCCACCTTCAACCTTCATGCTTATTCGGATGCGGGTTATGGGGGATGCAAAATTGATAGGAAGAGTACTTCGGGAACTTGTCAATTCCTAGGTAGTATGCTCATATCTTGGTTCTCTAAGAAACAAAATAGTGTAGCCTTATCTACCACCGAAGCCGAGTACATATCCTTAGGGAGTTGTTGTGCTCAAGTCCTTTGAATGAAGCAACAACTCTTAGATTATGGTATTAAAGTTGAAACCATACCCCTTAAGTGTGATAACACTAGTGCCATATGTTTGACAAAAAATCCCATCCAACACTCTAGAACTAAACATATAGAAATAAGGCATCATTTCATTAGAGATCATGTCCTTAAAGAAGATGTTGTTATAGAGTATGTTGACACCTTAAATAAATTAGCGGGCATATTTACAAAACCTTTAGACAAAGAGCATTTTTGGTCCCTTAGGAGAGAGTTAGGTCTAACTAGCCTATCTTGACCTTTTAGGACCTATTTTGTGCTTAAAATTGCTTGATCTTGTGAAATGCCATGTTTATGTGTTTTTACTCCTAATTTCATCCATGCCTATAGCTAGGGGGAGTATGTTTATGTTTGCATATGTTTTTCCTGCTCATTCATGTCATTCATGCAAGATAGGCCTTAGAAAATTTCATTTTTCTGCACTTTTAGAGCCTCATCTGCACTTACAGGCCCAGGTGTATCGAAACGGGTCCACTTGTTTCGATACGGATGCTTTAATTTTCTATCTGAGAGAAGGGTGTTTCGAAACGCCTTCCAAGGGTTTCGAAACGTTTTTGCTACTGCCAAGGGGTGTATCGAAACGAGTTTCGATACGAGTCAACGGGGATTCGATACGGTCAAACCCGTATTGAAACGGTCAACTGGTGTTGAAAAGTCGGTCAACCTTTCGTGCCCGCGTTTCGAAATGGTCGACACCGTTCCGAAACGGGTTAGCGGACTGCTTTAAAGGGGCTTTAATGTTAAAGTTTAACTTAAATTAAAACTCTCTCAAAAACCCTAAAACGATTTTCTCCTATAAAAACCCTCTAAACCTCATTGTTTTTCACCAAATCTTAAGGGCTTTTTCTCTTAAACACAAGTCTAAGCAAGCATCAACAATCTTGTGCAAGGATTTTCATCTATTCATCCAAAATCCCAATTTAAGGTATTTTTCTCAAGAGAATGCCTAGGGTTAATGTGCAATTGCTTGAGTTTGAGATGTCCGTTTGAGATGAAATTTGGCAGAGAGGCATGAAACATGACTAATTTCATAATGGTAACTTAAAATTTGGTAAAGTCCTCTTAATTTTCAGAATTTACAAATTGGTCCCTAAATTCGTATTTTGTGCAATTGGGTCCCTTATTGTTTTCCGATTGCTGTGATTTTTGAGTATGCTTATCTCAAGAGAATGCCTAGGGTTAATGTGCATCTAGACAAGTTTAAAAAGAAAAAAAAAGGTCGTTAATCAAGGTTGACTTTTGGGTTGACTTTGGTTTTCCCCGTGTAATCTTCGTAGTCCGGGTCAACCGTCTAGGCCGGGCTAAGGGGGTTACATTTGGTGGTATCAGAGCTGAGTTGCGAATGCTTGGGGAAAATGGTAAATTGTTGTAATATGTGTTTGATGTTTATTCTAATGTGTGGTTGAAAGTCGGTTGAAATGTGTGTCTGTGAACGAGTTGTTGATGTTTTTAGCATGCTTTTTGTTTGTGAATCTTCATTGAGTTAATGTGGATCTGTGCTGGTGATATGCTGGTGATGTGAGCTGATTTTATGAATGATGAAAGTGTGATGGGTAAGATATGTTGATATTACGCTGTTGCGAGTGAATGTTGTTTGATGAGAGCATGATCGAAATATGTTGATTGATATGCTCAATGTTGTGATATCCATGTTTTTATTGACTGTTATGTCATATAAAAGGGGAGAATTCGGGATACCCATTGCCTTATTATTATAGCTATTGTGTTATTTTGGAGTTGGAGCTTTGAATCCTTGCTTAAAGCTGGTCTGATCGATTTGTTTGTTTTGTTATGATTGTTTGTTGTTAATAGCATGGTGAAATCGATGAGAGAATGGCAGTTGGGTGAGATGGTTGCTGCTTTAGAGCAGATTGTTAAGGCGTGGAATTCACCTTTTGGTGGAGGTGTTTCGTTTCAGCCTACAGTGCCTGGAGTTGAGGTAGTGAGACAGGAGGAAGAAGCTGGTTCTGTGATGAAGAGTTCATCACCTTTAGTTCAAGAGGTGTTGGGAACATCTCAGGCTGTGGCAAAAGTAAGGCCTGTAGACGTGCCGGCTGTGGGATGTGCGGGTTTGTCGAAACAGCGTTTACATGATTTGGGAGCTGTGGAGTATCATGGTTCGACGTCTGAAACGTTCGAGGCCTGGTTGGCCAGTGTAATTCTGATTTTGGATCAGGAGGGTTGTGACTATGCCTGTAAGCTGGGAAGTGTGGTCTCATTTATGTTGGAGGACGCTTGTGCCTGGTGGACATCTGTGGCGGTGGCATCGCACATCCACGATATAGATTGGGACTTCTTTGTGTCTGCCTTTTATGAAAGGTACCTTGGAGAGAGATTCCCAAGGGTTAAGCAACATGAGGGTGTGGTATCAGTTTATGAAGGTGAGAAAAGTTTAAGCAAGAGAGTTGTGGGTACTGACCTCGAGAGCGGTCAGCGTAAGAGGCTACGTGATAGAAGGTTTTGCTTGAATCAAAGTCTGAGTGGTAGTGCAAATCTGGGGCAAGTGCTGCATGATCAAGGAGTGGAAGCTCAGTTACCAGTGTGTGACCGTTGTGGAAGGCGCCATGTTGGAGGTTTTTGGGGCGCAGGTGTTTGTTGGAACTGTGGTTCTAAGGAGCATGTGAAGCGGAATTGTCCTCATGTGGTGAGATCAGTTTTAGTGGTAGCAAAAGGGTCTCTGAAGGGTCGTGGGCATGACCGAGACAAGGTTCGAAGTTGGCAGGAAGGGCAGAAAGGTGTGAGGAGCTTGTAGAATGAATCTTGTTGGAATTGTGGGTCTGTTGGACATTTGAGACGTAATTGTTTGAAGTTGGCTCGGGGTAGTCAGGATTCTTTACCGCAGGGAGATGGTGATGACCTTAATGTGTTAGCTGATGCTGCAGCGGTGCGGCTGGAGAATGATGGTTCTGCGAGGAAGAGAGCTTGTCTGTTGAAGCTCCGGGGCAGTGAGGTGTTTACAGGTAACCTTGTTAAGAAACCTTTGCTCTAGTATCTTAGTTTGGTTTCAGTTGGTATTTCCTTGCGTAGTGGGTATGGTCTCGTAGCTAGCATGCTTGGGGTAGTAGTTGGTGTTGTTTTGAAAACAACTTTAGTGTGAAGAGGGCATTAGTGAGTATCTTGTGGATAGTGGGTTGAAAGAATGATGGAGTTGGTCAAGCAGGAAGTGAGATAGGAGGTTGTTTTTAGGCGGATTCTGAGGATGTTATTGGTGGGTGTGAACCGACATACATGCACAGTTAAAATCATTTGATATATGATATATTATATATGTACTGGTCCATGCATACATGTGACATGACATTAGAGGTTTTACATGCATGTACATCAGGCATTGATAGGGCATATTGGTGACCATGCATACGAACGTTCACACTCGCTGATACTTAATCGGGTCCGTTAGAGTTGTGATAGGGTTAGATTGGATGGGGGTTTTAAAAGTTGTGTTGGTACTAGGAGAATGTTAGAAGTAATGGAGGGTATTAAGCGAGTTGTCAGTAATAGTGAGTGCGATATAGCGTGTTGGTAGAAGGAAAGTGTTTGGCGCTTAATGAGTTTAGCGGGATGGTGGTGAGGAGATTACCGGTTGAAGTTAGAATCGGTTAGAGTGGTTGTGAATAGCTGGTAGAAGTGGTAGTTTCTTGGTGTTAAGTGATGTTGTAAGTTAGTGGATGTGTTCCAGAGTGTTGAGGTAACTTGGCATTGATGTAGTAGTAGAAGGGTTGTTTTGTAGGTGATGGTTCGTAGCAACCTTCGAAGAGTTGAGAAGAGGTTGTGTTGTGGGTTGTAGAAAGGGGTTAGCTTGGGAGAATAGAAGTTTCGTAACCTAAATATGTATGTATAAGTTGGGCGATGTTCCAGTAAGGCAAATGTTGTAGTCAAAACTTGAAGTGGAAAGGCAATGTAAGATCAAAGGCCATTGTTGGTTGGACGGGTTCTTGTGAGAAGTGGTTGGCTAGTTGTGTATGAGTAAATTCCGTCTGAAGACAGCTGGTGGTGTATGGAACGGCTGGCGGAGTCAAGGTTGGGGTTTTGTGATGTGATTTTCGGATGTTAGGTGAGTAGTTCTGGTGAATCGTTATGGTAATGATAGCGGCGAATGTGAAGGAATGTCAGCATTACGTTGAGAAATTTGGGTAAGCAGTTGATGCTTAAGAATTTTTGCTTGTTGTGATAGTCTTTGAAAGAGGTTGAGTAGTTTTGCAAGGAGTTTTAGAAGCAGTGGAGGTTGTGGGTCACCTGGTGGCTGAACTGGATTGGTTGGTGTCACTGTGTGAACAAGTTTTGAGAGTTGTGAGTTAGGGTGGTGTATGCTGTAAAAGTTGGAGGTTCTTCAGGTTGTTGTTGGGGCTATGTGTAGTCCGGAAGTGTGAAAGGTTAAGATGTGGTTAACATTTGAGTGTTCTGGAATTCGTGAACAGTATGTGTTGGTGTTGGGTTGGTGGAGTTTTGTGAGGAGAGTGTTCAGTGGTGGATAAGTCTCTTGTGTTGCCTTGTGTGTTGCTTGAGAAGTTTGGTTGTTCTCTTTTCGCCGGTTGAAATTTCGAGGACAAAATTTCTTAAGGGGGGAGAGTTGTAACACCCCAATTTTGGGCTTAGAAGTTTTGGGTTTGAACTGGACCGGTCGGATTTTCAGTTCGAATATAAAAGGTGGTTTTAAGGAAAGCTTAGTTCGGGATGCATTAAAAATATGGAAAAATGTCTTAAAATCCTCTTTTATTATATATAAGAGAAAGGTGAAATCAATTTTACAAAATGAGGTTTGGAAGAGTGACATTTTGGGTTAGTGACCAAAATGTAATTTTTGAAAACTGGGTGACTGTTTTAAAAAGGATTGAAACTTTGAATCTTTAAGGAGCTATTTACCCAAAAGAGTTTCTCCAGATTTTTCTGAATATTAATCAATTTAATTAATGGTTTTTAATTAAGTACAAAAGGAGGGAAAAGATATTTTGGCATTATAACTAACTTTTCTCTAAATTTCCATTTTCTTTTCTCTCAACCCAAACACATTTCTCCAGCAAAATTCTCTCTGATTTTGACAACTAAAGATTTGATTTCAATCCTCATTTGATCTCTAATCAATTCTACAACAAAACCTTAGCATTTGCTTATTGGATTTTCAAGAATTGTGGTTCCAAAAAGGGAGAAACTCAAGTTTAGAGGTATGAACGTCCTTCTCCTCTAAATTATCAGTTCTTTACTGAAATTCCTAAGTTCTCAATCCTTGATTTGTGTTTTATTAAAGGTTTTACAATTGTGTTCTTGATCTTGGCTTTAAAATGCAAGATTTGGTTAATTTGTGATGAAATTCGTATGAAATGGTTGGGTACTATTTTGATATGTGTTTTTAATGTAAAATGGATGTATATTTGATGAGAAATTGAGGTTTAATCAATGCAATCCCGAATAGGTTGATTTTCCTAAGTTTCTACTTGTGAAAATGGTGGTTTTTGGGGTGATCTTGGTGTTTTGTTAATGCTGGAGGTATAAGGACGTGTTTGGGATCATTTTGGATGTTAATTGATGTTTAAAAATGGTTAGAAGTGATGGATCTTGGCTGGGTTAAGTCTTGGAAGTGTTTGGAGGTGATTTCGGTTGTGTTTGGTAGCTGAAATGTTGGTTTTGCAAAGAGCAGCGAGTTTAGGTGTGTTGCTGGTGTTTTTAATGCATTATGATGCATTAATCCTCTGTTGTTATGTGCTTGAAACAGGGGAGAATGATCCGTGAGCAATAGAGGTGGCGTTGAAGGTTTCGGATGCTTGGAAGGCTTGTTGTCTAGCCTTGTTTTGTGTATCGGTGAGTGAAGTTGGGTTTTCAGCTTTAAAACAAAGGTTTGAAGGTTTTGGGAGCTTAGTTTAAGTCTAAACAACTTAGCTAAGCTCAAGAGTAAGTAAATAGAATTTCTCTCTTGGTTGTGTTATGAATTGGTTTTTAAAGCACTTGTGATTGTTGGATGCAATGCATGTGATTTGCATGTTTTAAATTCTGTTTTGAAAGCATATTTTAGCATGGTTTAATGCTGGTTTTGAAAGCCATGTGTGAAGGATGCTCAAGGTAAGAGATCCTTGGTTTTGTACATTGGAATTGTGGAATTGTTGCATAGTGTTGCATGTTGTTTAATGGCTTTGTGTAATGCTTCAAAAACAGTGGATTGATGATGGTAATTGGTGGTTTTGGCATTTTGGTTATGCTTGTAAAACAATGGATTAATGTGGTAAATTGGTTATATTGGCAAGTGATGTAAGTGGTTCTTGGTTACTTGAATCGGATATAGTTAGCCGGCTATAGGATTGGGTGCACCGTGAATAAAGTCGCCTTGGATGTGGAGTGGTTGTGATTGTACCGGTGACTCCATCCAAGTACACTAACGAGATGGTTAAGAACACCATGGTGGTTAAAAGTCCATGGGTGGGTCTTGTGTTAAGGTCATATGGTGGTTAAAATTCCATTTGAGGACCTTGTGTATGTTAAGGTCATAATGGTGGTTAAAATTCCATTTGAAGATCTTGTGTATGGTAAGATCACAATGGTGGTGTAAAGTCCATGTGTGGATCTTGTGTGTATGTCCCGTGATCTCGTTAGTGATGTTATACAACTACCAATGAGTGATGGTAAGGTCATAATGGTGGTTAAAATTCCATTTGAAGACCTTGTGAATGTTAAGGTCATATGGTGTTTAAAAGTCCATATGAGGACCTTGTGTATGGTAAGGTCATAATGGTGGTTTAAATTCCATTTGGGGACCTTGAGATTGGTAGTGTGTATGAAGCGTGGGGACAACGCTTGTAATCCGCGTATCCGATTGTGTTTTGCGTTATGATGGTTTGTGAATTATCACTTGGAAGCCAATATAATGTTCTTGAATATGATGAAGCATGAGATGCTTGAAATGATGCATGGTTGCATGAGAAGTGTGTAGTGTTCTATGAATGCATGTTTTACTTGTTAACTTGTACAAGTGTTTATCTTCTATTGAGAATGGTACATATGTGCATGGAATCTCTTTAGTGCATTGAAGTCTTGTGAAGGCTTGTTTTAAAAGGCATGTAATGCAAGTGTTGATTTTGTGGTTCATATGTTGCATTTGCTTAATGCATGAGATGGAATTGAGGGTGTAAGTGGTTTTTAAAGGTTTCTTGCTTTGAAATGATTTTCAAGTATAAGAAAAGTATAATGTGAAGTGGAAGTGTTTTCCAAGGATCTTGTATTTAACTTTGCATAGGATGTTCATGCATGGAATGGTTAAATTGATGGTTTTGCAAGGTTATGCTTTGAAGTGAATTACTTAGCTTTTCTAAGCTAAGGGTTGGTTTTTCATGTTTGAGCAATGCATGATTTAAAGCATGTTGTTAAAAGGGGGTTTTCAAACATTGCTTTGGTTTATCGAATTGTGTTTACTTTTAAAAGAGGTTTTATGACTCGCTGCATTGATGGTGTTTTGGTTTTGAGCATTCCTCACTAAGCATTATGTGCTTACGCTCCTTTTTGTCCATCAATGCAGAAATTTGAAGTTGGGACAGCGAGAAGCAAGGGATTCAAGGAGAGCTCCATTTGAGATGTATGTCTCGGTTAATAGCTATAGATAATAAAGGCAATGGGGGGGAGAATCTCTTATGTTGATGTTTAATGAGATTGTGTATGTTGGACAAGTTTGGTTTATGAATTTGAACTATGTGGTTTAACGCTTGCAACGTTGAGTCTTCTTATTCTTAAGTCGTTATGCTATGCTTCTTGTTTTAAAAGCATGATTGAATGTTGGATGTGTTGAATGAGTTGGTGCACCTAGTGGTGGTTTTGTATCTAGATTTTGATGCAAATTGGTAGGTATGATGCTTGGCATGTTGTTGATTTATTGTGGATTGGTTTGGAGCATGTTTGATGGGGTTTAAAGGTGTTAAAACAGGCCTATCTGCTGTTTCTGGGCAGGGTGTTTCGAAACACCCTTGCCTGTTTCGAAACAGGCCCTTGTTTTGGCCAGGGTGTTCCTGAACGGCCTAGACCCGTTTCTGAACACTTTGGCTACTGCCAAGGGGTGTTCCTGAACGGCCTAGACCCGTTTCAGAACACCTGACCGTTGGGCATAAAATTTGAATGGTTTTGAGGTTTGCAAGCTTTACGTTTTAGTCCCGATTCTTGTATGTGCAATTGCTTGAGTTTGAGATGTCCGTTTGAGATGAAATTTGGCAGAGAGGCATGAAACATGACTAATTTCATAATGGTAACTTAAAAATTGGTAAAGTCTTCTTAATTTTAAGAATTTACAAATTGGTCCCTAAATTCATATTTTGTGCAATTGGGTCCCTTATTGTTTTCCGATTGCTGTGATTTTTGAGTATGCTTATCTCAAGAGAATGCCTAGGGTTAATGTGCATCTAGACAAGTTTAAAAAGAAAAAAAAGGGTCGTTAATCAAGGTTGACTTTCGGGTTGACTTTGGTTTTCCCCGTGTAATCTTCGTAGTCCGGGTCAACCGTCTAGGCCGGGCTAAGGGGGTTACAATCCGGTGGCAAACTCGTCCAAATGAGCTTCGTTAGTTTGAGACATATCTAAATTACAAGGAGATCGAATTAGTCGACAAGTCACAATATACACAATATATAACTCCTAGGTGGCAAAGTAACACAACAACAATGCAATAAGCTTCGACGTAGTCCTAGAATCGACTAAACTCTAGCTTTGATACCAAATAAGTAACACCCCCATCCCGGCCTGGTCGAGAACCGAGTTGGAAGGTGCACCCGATGAGTGATTTAGTGATCAGTGCAATAAATTTTCAATTAATAAACAATACATGAACAATGTTATACTTGTAAAAAATTACCGGATATACATCTTGGTCCAATTTATCCATTATGAAACAATAATTAATCATTTAGGATCAATTCTTAACCATTACAAGTTTTAGGGACTAAACTGTAAATTTGATAAATTAGAGGTCCTTCAATGCAATTGTTTATACCAAAATGAAATTCAATACAATAAAAACAATTTTATAAATTTTCATACTATTCAAAGTTCATTTACTCATCCAATTGAGTCATCCTAACTTTAGTGACTAATCTGTGAACAATGTAAACCTTTAATCTATGCCATTTAACCAACTTAACTAACCATGTATCGAAACACCTTGATGTCATTTCGATACGGTTGTATGATGATCAACCTGGGTTGACTTTGCCCATACCCCGTATCAATATATGTAGGCCCTATTTCAGTAAGGGTTGACTTTCGTTGACTTTGACTATTGACTCGTTCCGATACAGGTTATGCCCGTATCAAAACAAGGAATTCCAGTGGCAAAACATTTTGATACAGCTCCAAACTGTACCGATACGCCTTGTTCCTTAGGTTCAATTATGCTTAACCGTATTGATACGCCATTACCCCGTATCGGTATAGTCTTACATGTAATGACAGATTTTTGTTGGTTTTTAATCGAATTGACATATCAAACGATGTTCAAACGTAATGAAACTTTACACACAACATTTTAATGCTATAAACTTAGCATGTCAAATTTCCTGATCATTCGAATATGTTTACTAGGTTTTCACCTATGAGAGCCATATTTGCAATTTATGCCAACTTTTAACATCGTTAAAAGTCATTTTTAAGCCTTTAACAACATTTCAATTTATACACATTATAAGCATAACAAAATGGGCATAAAAGACTAGTTTAACTACTTTGTCACCTTCCTAGGAGTTCATAAGGTCAAAATACATTAATATTGTCTTGTAGTGACTTGTCTTGCCTCGACTTTTCCGATCTTCCACAAAGGTCGATTCCTTAACCTGAAATGCATGAGATGAGACACATTATGCATGCATTGCCTAGTAAGGTAGTCATATACAATGTAAATATCAATGAGTGATACATGTACATATACTCATGCTTATCAATATCAATGTCATGCTCCAAAATGCAATGTTTAACGTATCATATTCATTATTAACCATTGGATTGAATCAAGATAGTGGATACGTGAATTCCTACGCCTCGCCAAATCAATAAATGGTCTAGTTCCTCCGCCTCGCCAATGACCAAGTACAATACACATCCCTCCGCCTCGCCAAATCAATATAGGTCGTAGCCTTAGGACCGTAGTCCACCCATACACTGAGCTCATGAATTCTATGGCATGTCAATTGTATCCAATGTCCTTCCAAATCCAATGTTTCAATGACAATATCCATATTCAATTTTCAATGATAATTCCAATGACTAATGTCTTCAATGTTATTAATAGTTAACCATGTTTCAATATCAATGTTTCATGATTGCGATGTCAATGTCAATATCCGATGATTCATTTACAATGTTTCAATAACAATAACTATGTCAATATCAATGAACGATGATGATGTCAATAACTATGTCCAATGTTCATTGCCAAACTTATCGATGCTTACCAATAGATCCGTTTAACAATCTGATGCAACTTCCTTAAAAGACATGTTAGCTATTTGATCGAAATCAACAATAATGAATTCGGGAAGGCTCCTCGTCTAATATCGAGACTCTGACTACACTAACTTTGATATATATTGCTCTTATGGCTCTCGGATGACAACGCCCTTGTTTCTAGCTTTCGATGGAGATGGTGAAATCTCTCTCTCCACTTCTTAAGCCAATCGATGGCAATGATTCGATATCAATAAATCAAAGAAAACCCAAGCTTAAGTTTTCCTCCAATGGAGGGGTGTGCTTAGAGGAAGATGATGAAGACGAGAGAGGTGTTTGCTTAGACAAATCTCGGGTAAGTCATTTTCTATCTCTTTTCTATTCTTTTCTTTTATTACTCAACTTATGAGCTTTCCTTAGTGTGAAGTAATTTCACCAGATCATCCCACGTATGGGAGATTTTAATTGAGAAGGGGTTAATCTCAAGGTTACTCCCTCAACTCTTAATTCTTTATAGTTTTGCCCTCGAACATTTCAACAGCTGCAATTTAGTCACTATAAAGCTTTTAATGAATTCAATAAGACCCATACTCAATAGTTTAACTCAATTAGAGTCCAATATCAAATAATTAACAAGTCGATACAATATTTTTACTTTATTGATGTGAGATTTCCAATCACTGGAACCTAATTCTGACAAGACTGAATTTTGGGGTATTACAGAGCTCTCATTCTTCTTGGAGCTCCAAATCAAACAAAGGAAGGATGGCACCTTCATTAATCAAGCAAAGTACATCAAAGATATGCTCAAGAAGTTTGGCTTGGAGAATCTGAAGCCTCAAGCCACTTCAATGAGCTCATCAATTAAGCTTGACAAAGATGAAGGAGGTATGTGTGTTGATTCTAAGCTTTATCGTTCTATGATTGGATATTTGTTTTACCTTACTGCAAGTAGACTCGATATCATGTTTAATGTTTGCTTGTGTGCTAGGTTTACAGCTAGTCCTAGAGAATCACACCTTATAGTCGTTAAGAGAATCTCTAGATACCTTAGAGACACACCTTTTTTAGGTCTTTGGTATCCTAGAACCCATCATTTGACCTTCATGCTTTTTCTGATGCGGATTATGTGGAATGTAAGATAGATAGAAAGAGTACCTTCAGAACATGACAATTCCTAGGTAGTATGCTCATATCTTGGTTCTCTAAGAAACAAAATAGTGTAGCCTTATCTACCAACGAAGCGGAGTACATATCGGTCGGAAGTTGTTATGCTTACGTCCTTTGGATGAAGCAACAACTTCTAGACTATGTAGTTGATGTAGGTACCATACCCCTTAAGTGTGACAACACTAGTGTCATATGTCTCACTAAGAATCCTATCCAATATTCTAGAATCATGCACATAGAAATTAGACATCATTTCATTAGAGATCATGTCTTGAAAAACGATGTTGTTCTAGAGTATGTTGACACCTTGAACCAACTAGCAAACATTTTTACCAAACCACTTGACAAAGAGCGTTTTTGGACTCTTAAGATAGAGTTAGGTTTAACCAGCCTTTCTTGACCCTTTAGAGCTTTTTTAAGTCAAAAACTAGCTTGAATTGATTGATGTTTGTGCTTATGTGTTTTTGCCTCTTAATGCATCCATGCTTGTTTCTAGGGGGGTATGTATCTTTTTTTGCCTATACTTGTTGCTCATTCATTATAAACATGCATTTAGGTTCGATTAAAATCGAATTTTTGGACTCTCTTGTGCCTAAAATGTACCTTTTGGGCAAGGTGTATTGAAACATGCAAAGCTGTTTAGATACGGCATGCTTGAGCAAATCCCATAGCTTAAGTCATGGGTAAGTGGTAACAAAACGGTTAAACACATTTTGATACGGGGGCTCAATCGTGTTTCGGTACAGTTAAACATGTACTGGTACGGTAGGGAGTTTCAGTACACGTAAACATGTGCCAATACACCTAGGGGTGGGCAAAACTCGACTCGACTCGAAAAAACCGAATTATTCGACTCGAGGTGAAAAAACCCGACTCGTTTTGACTCGACTCGTAATTTCATAAACTCGACTCAACTCGGAAAAATTTCAAATAAAGTTTGAGTTATGAAATGGAAATTTGAATAACTCGAAATTTTTATTAATTAGTTTATCAATTTTCAAGTTCGAGTCAATTCTATCAATTATGTCTAATATGTTATGTACATCACATGTGAAAATATGAAGAAATATATATATGCATATTATATATGCATATAGAAAGCCGTTGAAATTGGAATCAATATGTGCAACGTCTAGCCCTAAATATATGCATATAGAAATATATACATGCACCGCTACGTATATGCATATAGAAATATATATACAAAGAAATATATATGTACAATTAAATTTGTACATAAACTCAAAACTCAAAACTCGACTCGAATTTTATAAACTCGACTCGAAAAAAATTCAAATAAAGTTTGAATCGTAAAATAGAACTTGCAAACTCGAATAACTCGAAATTTTTTGACTCAACTCGATCGAACGCCCAGCCCTAAATACACTTGTTTCGATAGTCCTCCTAGTGTATCAGTACACGCGGCCACAGATTATATTTTGAGTCATTAATTGGTTTCCATCTTCAAACCTACTTTAATTAAAACTCAACCTTTCCACCTAAAACCCTAGTTTTTCAATCTATAAATACCTATCAAAACCCTTTATTTTTCACACAAATCTTTAAGGGATTTTACTTCATAACTCAAAATTCAAGGCTATATCATCAAGTTTGTGCATCATCATCAAACATTCATCATTAATCTCTTATCAAGGTAAAAATCTTTTTATTTTCAATTTCGTTTATTTTACTATATTGTGTTATGTTAATTTTTGTACATAAAATACATATATAGTATGGGTTTTCAAGATTTTGCAAAATTTCTTTCAAAATCCAAAATTTTGGTTTCAAATATAAAATTATACCATATATTTAATCTTATTGTTTTTCAAATTTCTTTTTACCAAAATTTTTTTATATATGCTTTTAAACTATATTGTATAGATTTTTCTTTTACTACCTTGATAAATTGGATTATTTTTGGATCGAATGTTTTTCTTGTGTCTTGATTTATTTTCAAATTTTACTATGGGTCCTAAAAGAGAGCAAGAACTAATGAAGTTGGAGAATCCTCAAATGTTGAGAATGATGGGATTACTCGCCCTATTCTTGTGATTATTTACCCAAGGTGTTTTCGCACCATGGACGAGATGGATTATTTTCACCAATTTCAAACTCATGATATCTGTCGCGATCGGGTTGTTTCTCTTTCCTTTTTAGATTCTAAGCACTTTAAATTTCGATATCTTCATCTTTTGAGGCGTTGGAACTTCATAAAATTTTTGGCCTTACCGCCTATTGTTTACAAAAATCTTTTTTGATTTTTTGTGTCAATGCCAAGTGCACTATTGGTCTCGATAAAAAGACCGTGGTTGCTATTGAATCATATTTGATGGGGAAGAAATTTCGGGTTAATGTTAAAACTTTAATTGATGCTTTTGGTTTTGAGGATGAGGGTATAGTTGATGAGGACTCATTAGGGCATACATTGATCGCATTCTTCACTTGATGATCACTTGGTGGTTTCTCCCTTCCGGTGGAAAATTCTCAACCATACGCCAAATTGATGATTTTTGGCTTCGATGCTTCAATGAAGAGAAACGTCCAAATCTTGCTCAAATCATGTTTGCCGAGATGGTTTACCTCGTTCAATATCGTCACACCGATCAGGTTACTTCTTTCACCTATGACACCACCTTGAGTTACTTGTTTAATCAATTAGAGATAGATTGCTCTCATGATGAACCCTCGCGTCTCAAGGATCCAATCAATGAGATCTCCCTCGTTCGTGCTAAGTTTCACTACCTCAACAATGAGTGGGTTCATCTCACCAAGCTTCCACCCGATCCTATTCTCGACGAACTTCGTCAAGTGGCTCCTCAAGTGGCACAACCTCAAGGCACTCAACCGAACAATGCGGCACTTATGGCCTTTCTCACCGTGCAATTCACAAGCTTACACACATCTGTTGGCTACATGGATACCACCATGAATGCCAAATTTGCTGTAACGCCCCGGTTTTTGGGCTTAGAAGTTTTGGGCGTTGACCGGTTTGGTCAAAGTGTTGTTCGAATCTATAAGGGTGACATTAGGAAAGCCTAGTTCAGGTTGCATTAAAAATATGGAAAAATGTTCTAAAATCATCTTTTAATATATATAAGTGAACTGTGAAATCAATTTTGAAAAATGAGGTTTGGAAGGGTGACATTTTGGCTAGTGACCAAAATGTAATTTTTGAAAGTTGCGTGACTATTTTATAAAGGATTGAAACTTTGAATCTTTAAGGAGCTATTATTCCAAAAGTAGTTTCTCCAGATTTTTCTAAGATATTTTAAGGTTTTATTCTGATTTTAAAATATAAGAAAAGAGGAGGGAAAGTCATTTTGGCTATTTTTTGTAACTAACTTCCAATTTTCTTTTCTCTCATTTTCTCTCAACCCAAACACTTTCTCTCCAGAGAATTTCTTCTGATTTGGTCACCTAAATCTTTCCTTTCAACTCTCTTTTGATTCCTAATCATCATATCTACAAAACCTCCCAATTTGCAAGTTGATTCTTCAAGCTTTTTGGCTCTAAAAGAGGAGAAACTCAAGTTTGGAGGTAAGAACGTCCTTCTCCTCTAAACTCTCAGTTCTTTACTGAAATTCCCAAGTTCTCAATCCTTAATTGATGTTTTATAAATGGCTTTTAAGATTGTTTAATGGATCTTGGCTTAAAATGCAAGATTTGGTGTGTTTTTGATGAAATTTCGTTGGATCTGTTTAAGCAGTGTTTTAAGGTGTTAAAATGATGATTAATGAATGTTAATTTGATAAGGAATTGAGTTTTGATTAATGCAATCCCGGATAGGTTGAATTTCCTAAGTTTAGCTTATAATTCTTGGTTGTTTTTGAGGTGATCTTGTGGATCTGATGTTGCTGGAGATACAAGGATGTTAATAGGTTCTTTTTAGAAGTTAAATGGTGTTAAAGGATGTTAGGTTTTGTTAGTTTATGGCTGGGCTTTGTTGAGGTGTTGTTTGGATGCAATTTCGGTTGTGTTTGGTGGCCGAAATTGGAGTGTGGATGAGAGCAGCGAGTTTAGGTGCTTTCATTGAAGCTTTTAATGCATGATGATGCATTAATCATCTGCTTTAATGTGTTTAATCAGGGGAGTCTTCTTTGGATCCGAGCGTTGGTGATCCGGAGGCTTGTTTTGGTGCTTCGGCTTGAGGCGAAGTGGAATCGGTGAGTGAAATTGGGTTATCGGCTTTGAAACCAATGTCTTGGGAGCTTAGTTTAAGTCTAAACAACTTTGCTAAGCTCAAGTGTAAGTTTTCGGAAATACTCTCTAGTGGTGGCCATGGTTGATTTGAGGTGCAATGTGGTTTAATTGCATGTTTTAAATATTGTTTTGAAAGCATGATTTAGCATGATTATTGCTGTTTTTGTAAGCCATATGTTGAAGGAAGCTCAAGGTAAGAGTTCCTTGTTTTTGAACATTGATTAAATGTGGTTTGATGCTTTAAAATGCATGATGAATATGGCTTGGGTTAATGCTTTAAAACAGTGGATTATTTGATGATAATGATGTATGTTGGCAAGTGATGTTTTGAAAAGGTTAAGGTCACTAAGGTGGTTAAAAGTCCTTGAGTGAGCCTAGTTTACTTGAGAACATCAAGGTGGTTAAAAGTCCTTGGATGATTCTTGTTACGGACACAAAGGTGTTTAAAAGTCCTTGTGTGGTCCTTTCCATGGTGTTTAAAAGTCCATGGGGCCAAGGTGTTTAAAAGTCCTTGGGGCCAAGGTGGTTAAAAGTCCTTGGGGTGAAACTTGATACGGACACAAAGGTGTTTAAAAGTCCTTGTGTGGTCCTTTCCATGGTGTTTAAAAGTCCTTGGGGCCAAGGTGTTTAAAAGTCCTTGGGACGAACACGAAGGTGGTTAAAAGTCCTTGCGTGGTTCTTGTACTTTATAAGATCACAATGGTGTTTAAAAGTCCATGTGTGAGTCTTATGTTGATCTTGTTTTTAAAAGATGAAACTTATCACTTGTGGCCAATATGACATGTTATGGTGTGAAGCATGATTTGCTTGTTTAAGAATGCTAAGAGCATGTTTTATATGATGGTTTGAAGCATGATTTATAAAGTGTTTTATAAATGCATTATTGAATGGTTTTATGAGCATTCCTCACTAAGCTATTGCTTACGCTCTCTTTCGTTTTCTTAAACCAATAATGCAGAACGTTAAGGTGCTTTGAGGGCAGCAAGGAAGGCAAGCAATCAAGTGGTAGTAAAGCTCAAAGTATGAACGGTTTTCTTAAGTACACTTAGCTTTGTTAATTTGGCAATGGGGGACCAATGAGATGTTTTGGGAGATGTTTTGGAACTCCCTAAGTATGTTTTAATGTTGTGTTTAATGCTTGTTTTTGTAATTGGCCTTTACATATTTGAATTGGAAATTTATGCTTGAATGGCTTGCTTGTGTAGGAAGCATGCCTATAGAATTGGGGCTTTTCACATATGTTGTTAATATGTCGAATTGATGATGCTTTTATGTCCCTTATATGTTTAATTGCATGCTGGTAAAGTTTGGTAGCATTTGGAGCATGAATGGATGATCAATTGTATGTTTGAGCATGCATCTTGTTGCATTTCGAGCAGGCTGTTTCGGAACAGGGGGTTGCCGTTTCGGAACGGGTGCCTTGTAGCAGCCCAGGCGTCCGAAACGGGGGACACCGTTCCGAAACGGAAAGGCCACTGCCAGCCCGCGTTTCGGTACGCGTTGCGGAACGGCCCCGCGTTTCGAAACGGGCTCTGCCAGTTTCGGAACGGGTGACCGTTGGGGGCTGACAATGGCAGTTATATGTTTTGTAATGTTTGCATTTTGGTCCTGAATCTTGTTTGTGCAATTGTATGAGTTTGGGATGTCCGTTTGAGCTGAAATTTGACAGAGAAGCATGAAACTTGACTAATTAAAGGTTGGTAACTTTAATTTGGGTTAAGTCCTTATAATTATCAGAATTTACAATTTGGTCCCTAAAGTTGCAATTTGTTCAATTGGGTCCCTGTTTGATCTCCGATGTTTATGATCTCTGTGTACGATGTTTGTATGATCATAACTAGGGTTAATGTGCATCTAGACAAGATTAAAAAAAGGGTCGTTAATCAAGGTTGACTTTCGGGTTGACTTTGGTTTTCCCCGTGTGACTTTCTTAATTCGGGTCAACCGTCTAGGCCGGGTTAAGGGGGTTACATTTGGTGGTATCAGAGCTGAGTTCTCGAGTAATTGGGAATGTATGTGTGCATGAGTGAAGTGTGTATGCTATGTATGCTTGTTGAGTGAAAGCATGATAAGTGGTATGTGATTTTGATGCAATTGGAATGTATGCTGTGATGTAGCATGTTGAGGGTACCCATTGCCAGATCAAAGCTAATGAAATGATGTTGATTTTGAATGAATTGAGCTTGAACACTTGGATTGCTTACCTTGCTGGGCCTAACTTTGTTTTATTTATATTGTGATTGCATGGTAAAAGTATGGCACCACGTAGAGAGTTAAGGAGTAATGTGCGAGCTACGGCTCCGAACGAGAATGAGAATGAGGAAAGTGCGGTGTTACCTCCTCCTCCACCTGGTGGTGGTGGTGCTGAGGGAGATGGAGCTGAAGCTGCAGCTGATGCTGGAGCTGCTGGACCTGAGGCTGGTCAGGGGCAAGCTATGCCTGACATGACGATGTTGGTACAAGCTATTGCGGGTGCTTTTCGAGCAGCGGTAGCTGGAGCTCAAGGAGCTGGGCATCAGGGGGATGCTAGTGTTAGACTACTTTTGGAGCGTCTGTGCAGTCTTGGTGGGACTGAGTTCAGGGGTATGTCGGCTGAGGGTTCTGAGGCTTGGTTAGAGAGTACCAAGCGAATCTTGGGTCAGATGAGCTGCACGGATGTGCAAAAGTTGGGTTGCGTTGTGTCCTTGCTGCAGGGCGATGCTTATACGTGGTGGACGACCACTATAGCTGGGATGGCTGAAGCTGACATCACTTGGACATTCTTTCAGAATGTGTTCAAAAGGAGATATCTTGGTGTGAGATATCTTGATGAAAAGAAGCGTGAATTCATGTCTCTTACCCAAGGGAGCATGAGTGTGGCTGAGTACGAAGTGCAGTTTGTACGACTCAGTCAGTATGCACCTGAGCTGGTACCTGATGAGCGGGCGAGGTGCGAAAGGTTCCGTTACGGTCTAGTGACGGATGTGAAGATGTATGTGCTGGCCACGGAGTATGATGATTTTGATGTGCTGGTGGGCCGAGCCAAGGACATTGAGATGAACCTGGGTTTATCTGTTAAAAGTGCTGGTTCTGGTGCTGGAAAGCGAGCTGCTGAGTTTAGTTCCGGAGGTGGACGGAACAAGAGGGGACGTGATCAGAAGTATCAGTCCTCAGCCAAGAGGGGTGGTGGTGCACCTGCTAGGGGAGGCAATGTCAGAGCTGATCCTAATGCTTGTTGGATTTGTGGTTCACGTGGTCACATGAAGCGTGACTGTCCTCGTGCTGAGAGAGAGGTGCAAGCTCCTGTTGCGGCAGCTGGTAACGGGTGCTGGAATTGTGGTTCTGCGGACCACCTGAGGCGAGATTGTCCTACGTTTGCTAGAGGCCAGGTGCGTGCTCCTGTTGTTGCTGCACCGCAGAGAGGTCGTGGGCGCGGCCGTGGTAATTTCCAGAGGAGGGAGGAGGGTGGCCGAGGAGTAGCTCATGTTGTGGCTATTCAGCCGGAAGGTGGAGGACAAGCAAGGGTGTATGCTCAGAGGGAAGGGAGGAATGATGCAGATGTGATTGCAGGTACATTTACTTTGCAGTCCTTGTCATTGCTTTCTTTGATAGATTCTGGATCCACGCATTCATATATCCTGCGTGAGCATGCTGAATTGCTTGGTTTGCCTGTTGAATCTTTGGATGTTGGTGTTCGAGTCACTAGTTCTTTTGGTGAGACTGTTGTGACTAGGAAGCTTTATAGAAGGTGTCCCTTGGTTGTTCAAGAACATGTCTTTCATGTTGATCTTATGGAATTGCCTTTCTATGGTTTTGATGTAATCCTTGGTATGGATTGGCTTGCTGAGCATCGTGCCGTGGTGGATTGTGAAAACAAGCGAGTTTCGCTTAAGCTTGCGGATGATTACGAAGTTGTGGTGGTTGGTGAGAATGTGAAGTTTCTTGCCAATGTGGTATCTACCTTGGAGGCGAGCAGGATGCTGAGGCAAGGTTGTGAAGCTTACCTAGCTTTTGTGATGAATCCTAGCTCTAAGGAGTTGCGGGTGCAAGATATCAGGGTTGTGAAGGAGTTTCCTGGTGTTTTCCCTGAGGAGTTGCCTGGTTTACCTCCTAACCGCGAGGTGGAGTTTGGAATTGAGCTGTATGAAAATACAACTCCTGTGTCCATTACCCCTTATCGGATGGCACCTAAGGAGCTGAAAGAGTTGAAGACGCAGTTGCAAGAGCTGCTTGATCGTGGTTTCATCCGGCCGAGTGTGTTGCCTTGGGGAGCACCGGTCTTGTTTGTGAAGAAAAAGGATGACACTATGAGAATGTGCATTGATTACCGTCAGCTGAACAAGTTGACTATCAAGAATCGGTATCCTTTGCCGAGGATTGATGATCTCTTTGATCAATTTCAGGGAGCAGTTGTGTTCTCTAAGATTGACTTGAGGTCAGGGTATTATCAGTTGAAGGTGAAGGATGGGGATGTGCCTAAGACAGCTTTCAGGACAAGGTATGGGCATTATGAGTTCCTTGTGATGCCGTTTGGGTTGACAAATGCTCCTGCTGCTTTCATGGACATGATGAATCGTGTGTTTCATGAATACCTGGACAAGTTCGTGGTGGTATTCATTGATGATATCCTCGTGTACTCGCGTACTGAGGAGGAGCATGAAGAGCATTTGAGGATTGTGCTGCAAGCTTTGTTGGAGAATCAGCTTTATGCTAAGCTGAGCAAGTGTGAGTTCTGGCTTAAGGAGGTGGTGTTTCTTGGGCATGTAGTTTCTGCCGAGGGGATTCGTGTTGATCCTCAGAAGGTTGAGGCGGTGATGAACTGGAAGGTTCCTAAGTCTGTTCATGAGGTCCGTAGTTTCCTTGGTTTGGCTGGATACTACCGGAGGTTTGTGGATGGGTTCTCTAAGATTGCTGCACCTTTGACAAAGTTGTTGCAAAAGGATGTTAAGTACGAGTGGACAGAAGCGAGACAGCAGGCTTTTGAGAAGCTTAAGGCGGCTTTGACGCAAGCTCCTATCTTGGTTCAGCCTGAATCAGGGAAAGAGTTTGTGGTGTACAGTGATGCGTCCTATGTTGGTTTGGGATGTGTGTTGATGCAGGAGGGTAAGGTTGTGGCTTATGCATCGCGGCAGTTGAAGGTGCATGAGCGCAATTATCCTACGCATGACATTGAGCTGGCTGCAGTGGTTTTTGCTCTGAAGATCTGGAGACATTATCTGTATGGTGAGAAGTGTACGGTGTACACGGATCACAAGAGTTTGAGGTATCTGATGTCTCAGAAGGAGTTGAATCTTAGGCAGCGGCGTTGGTTGGAGTTGCTCAAGGATTATGATCTGACGATTGAGTACCATCCTGGAAAGGCTAATGTTGTTGCGGATGCCTTGAGTAGGAAGGTAGCTGTTGAGCTGAGGGCTATGCTTGCCAGCTTGAGCATCTCGCGTGATGGTGGTCTTGTTGCTGAGTTGCAAGTGAAGCCATCTTTGGTTCAGTTGATCAAGGAAAAGCAGTTGCTGGATGATTCCTTGGTATCTCATGTTCAGGATATCGCGGAGGGTAGACCTTCGGATTTCTGCTTTAATGATGATGGTGTGTTGTGTTTTGGGAGTCGAATAGTAGTGCCTGCTGATGTTGAGTTGAGGCGTGCTATTCTGAATGAAGGTCATAGTAGTCCTTTTGCTATGCACCCTGGTAGTACTAAGATGTATCGTGATCTTCGTGATGAGTACTATTGGGTGGGTTTGAAAAAGGATGTGGCGGAGTTCGTGAGCAAGTGTTTGGTGTGTCAGCGAGTTAAGGCTGAGCATCAAGTTCCTTCTTGGTTGTTGCAACCGTTGAAAATCCCTGAGTGGAAGTGGGAAAGGGTTACCATGGATTTTGTATCTGGTTTACCTTTGTCTCCATCGAAGAGGAATTCTGTTTGGGTGATTGTGGATCGTCTGACGAAGGGTGCGCATTTCTTGCCTGTGCATACTACGTTTTCGTTGGATAAGCTTGCGGAGCTGTACATTGTTGAGATTGTGCGGCTGCATGGTGTGCCTAAGTCGATTGTGTCGGATAGAGATCCGAGGTTCACATCGCGTTTCTGGCAGTGTTTGCATCAAGCCTTGGGTACAAGGTTGCGTTTCAGTACATCCTATCATCCTCAGTCTGATGGTCAGTCTGAGCGTGTGATTCAGATTTTGGAGGATATGTTGAGGTGCTGTGTGACTGAGTTCCAAGGTTCTTGGGAGAAGCATTTGCCTTTGGTGGAGTTTGCTTATAACAACAGCTACCAGGCAAGTATACAGATGGCACCTTATGAGGCTTTGTACGGGAGGAAGTGTAGGACTCCTCTTTGTTGGGCTGAGGCGGGTCAGAAGTTGGTTTCGATGCCAGCTTTGTTGAAAGGAACCACCGAGAAGGTAAAGCTCGTTTGTGAGCGGTTGAAGGCAGCCTCTGATCGGCAGAAGTCTTACGCGGATTTGAAGCGTAAGGAGATAGAGTATGCGGTGGGTGACCGTGTGTTCCTGAAGGTTTCGCCTTGGAAGAAGGTGATGCGGTTTGGCCGGAAGGGCAAGTTGAGCCCTAGGTACATTGGACCATACGAGGTGGTTGAGCGTGTGGGTCCTGTTGCTTATCGGTTGAGACTACCTCAGGAGTTGGAGAAGATTCATGATGTGTTCCATGTCTCTATGCTCCGGAGGTATAGATCTGATCCTTCGCATGTGATGCCTGTGGAGGAAGTGGAATTGAATCCGGATTTGACCTATGATGAGGAACCGGTGAAGGTTCTGGATTCGGATAGCAAGGTTCTTCGTGGCAAGACCATTGAGTTGGTGAAGGTGCTGTGGAAGCATCGAGGTGTTGAGGAAGCCACGTGGGAGCGGAAGGAAGACATGCTGAAGCAATTTCCTTATCTCTTTCCTTCAGGTAAATTTCGAGGACGAAATTTCTTAAGGGGGGGAGAGTTGTAACGCCCCGGTTTTTGGGCTTAGAAGTTTTGGGCGTTGACCGGTTCGGTCAAAGTGTTGTTCGAATCTATAAGGGTGACATTAGGAAAGCCTAGTTCGGGTTGCATTAAAAATATGGAAAAATGTTCTAAAATCATCTTTTAATATATATAAGTGAACTGTGAAATCAATTTTGAAAAATGAGGTTTGGAAGGGTGACATTTTGGCTAGTGACCAAAATGTAATTTTTGAAAGTTGCGTGACTGTTTTATAAAGGATTGAAACTTTGAATCTTTAAGGAGCTATTATTCCAAAAGTAGTTTCTCCAGATTTTTCTAAGATATTTTAAGGTTTTATTCTGATTTTAAAACATAAGAAAAGAGGAGGGAAAGTCATTTTGGCTATTTTTTGTAACTAACTTCCAATTTTCTTTTCTCTCATTTTCTCTCAACCCAAACACTTTCTCTCCAGAGAATTTCTTCTGATTTGGTCACCTAAATCTTTCCTTTCAACTCTCTTTTGATTCATAATCATCATATCTACAAAACCTCCCAATTTGCAAGTTGATTCTTCAAGCTTTTTGGCTCTAAAAGAGGAGAAACTCAAGTTTGGAGGTAAGAACGTCCTTCTCCTCTAAACTCTCAGTTCTTTACTGAAATTCCCAAGTTCTCAATCCTTAATTGATGTTTTATAAATGGCTTTTAAGATTGTTTAATGGATCTTGGCTTAAAATGCAAGATTTGGTGTGTTTTTGATGAAATTTCGTTGGATCTGTTTAAACAGTGTTTTAAGGTGTTAAAATGATGATTAATGAATGTTAATTTGATAAGGAATTGAGTTTTGATTAATGCAATCCCGGATAGGTTGAATTTCCTAAGTTTAGCTTATGATTCTTGGTTGTTTTTGAGGTGATCTTGTGGATCTGATGTTGCTGGAGATACAAGGATGTTAATAGGTTCTTTTTAGAAGTTAAATGGTGTTAAAGGATGTTAGGTTTTGTTAGTTTATGGCTGGGCTTTGTTGAGGTGTTGTTTGGATGCAATTTCGGTTGTGTTTGGTGGTCGAAATTGGAGTGTGGATGAGAGCAGCGAGTTTAGGTGCTTTCATTGAAGCTTTTAATGCATGATGATGCATTAATCCTCTGCTTTAATGTGTTTAATCAGGGGAGTCTTCTTTGGATCCGAGCGTTGGTGATCCGGAGGCTTGTTTTGGTGCTTCGGCTTGAGGCGAAGTGGAATCGGTGAGTGAAATTGGGTTATCGGCTTTGAAACCAATGTCTTGGGAGCTTAGTTTAAGTCTAAACAACTTTGCTAAGCTCAAGTGTAAGTTTTCGGAAATACTCTCTAGTGGTGGCCATGGTTGATTTGAGGTGCAATGTGGTTTAATTGCATGTTTTAAATACTGTTTTGAAAGCATGATTTAGCATGATTATTGCTGTTTTTGTAAGCCATATGTTGAAGGAAGCTCAAGGTAAGAGTTCCTTGTTTTTGAACATTGATTAAATGTGGTTTGATGCTTTAAAATGCATGATGAATATGGCTTGGGTTAATGCTTTAAAACAGTGGATTATTTGATGATAATGATGTATGTTGGCAAGTGATGTTTTGAAAAGGTTAAGGTCACTAAGGTGGTTAAAAGTCCTTGAGTGAGCCTAGTTTACTTGAGAACATCAAGGTGGTTAAAAGTCCTTGGATGATTCTTGTTACGGACACAAAGGTGTTTAAAAGTCCTTGTGTGGTCCTTTCCATGGTGTTTAAAAGTCCATGGGGCCAAGGTGTTTAAAAGTCCTTGGGGCCAAGGTGGTTAAAAGTCCTTGGGGTGAAACTTGCCACGGACACAAAGGTGTTTAAAAGTCCTTGTGTGGTCCTTTCCATGGTGTTTAAAAGTCCTTGGGGCCAAGGTGTTTAAAAGTCCTTGGGAAGAACACGAAGGTGGTTAAAAGTCCTTGCGTGGTTCTTGTACTTTATAAGATCACAATGGTGTTTAAAAGTCCATGTGTGAGTCTTATGTTGATCTTGTTTTTAAAAGATGAAACTTATCACTTGTGGCCAATATGACATGTTATGGTGTGAAGCATGATTTGCTTGTTTAAGAATGCTAAGAGCATGTTTTATATGATGGTTTGAAGCATGATTTATAAAGTGTTTTATAAATGCATTATTGAATGGTTTTATGAGCATTCCTCACTAAGCTATTGCTTACACTCTCTTTCGTTTTCTTAAACCAATAATGCAGAACGTTAAGGTGCTTCGAGGGCAGCAAGGAAGGCAAGCAATCAAGTGGTAGTAAAGCTCAAAGTATGAACGGTTTTCTTAAGTACACTTAGCTTTGTTAATTTGGCAATGGGGGACCAATGAGATGTTTTGGGAGATGTTTTGGAACTCCCTAAGTATGTTTTAATGTTGTGTTTAATGCTTGTTTTTGTAATTGGCCTTTACATATTTGAATTGGAAATTTATGCTTGAATGGCTTGCTTGTGTAGGAAGCATGCCTATAGAATTGGGGCTTTTCACATATGTTGTTAATATGTCGAATTGATGATGCTTTTATGTCCCTTATATGTTTAATTGCATGCTGGTAAAGTTTGGTAGCATTTGGAGCATGAATGGATGATCAATTGTATGTTTGAGCATGCATCTTGTTGCATTTCGAGCAGGCTGTTTCGGAACAGGGGGTTGCCGTTTCAGAACGGGTGCCTTGTAGCAGCCCAGGCGTCCGAAACGGGGGACACCGTTCCGAAACGGAAAGGCCACTGCCAGCCCGCGTTTCGGTACGCGTTGCGGAACGGCCTCGCGTTTCAAAACGGGCTCTGCCTGTTTCGGAACGGGTGACCGTTGGGGGCTGACAATGGCAGTTATATGTTTTGTAATGTTTGCATTTTGGTCCTGAATCTTGTTTGTGCAATTGTATGAGTTTGGGATGTCCGTTTGAGCTGAAATTTGACAGAGAAGCATGAAACTTGACTAATTAAAGGTTGGTAACTTTAATTTGGGTTAAGTCCTTATAATTATCAGAATTTACAATTTGGTCCCTAAAGTTGCAATTTGTTCAATTGGGTCCCTGTTTGATCTCCGATGTTTATGATCTCTGTGTACGATGTTTGTATGATCATAACTAGGGTTAATGTGCATCTAGATAAGATTAAAAAAAAAAGGGTCGTTAATCAAGGTTGACTTTCGGGTTGACTTTGGTTTTCCCCGTGTGACTTTCTTAATTCGGGTCAACCGTCTAGGCCGGGTTAAGGGGGTTACATTTGCAGCCATTGATACTCGCTTCACATCTTTGGAAGAGCGAGACACCATCCTTGAAAATCGCAACAAGTCCATTGATGATCGTGTTGGTTCAATTTCTACTAATCAAATATCTTTGGACATGTCTCTTGCGACTTTTCATCATGAGTTGAGGCAATCTAGGAAGAACGATGATGATGGTGAAGATGAAGATGATGATGAAGACGAACCTTGAGTCTTGCATCTCATATCATGGCATATCATTTAGGATTTCTTTATTGCACCTAAGTTATTTCCTTTGAACCTATGCTTTGTCCTTCGTTTTTTGAATTATGTTTTTAGGACTTAAGTTTGGATTCCATGTTTTGCTTTAAGTTGTTGCTTTATTCTTTAATGAAATTTATGTTGTTTGCTTTATATTGCTATCTCTTACTTATCATCGATTTTGAACTAACAAAAAGGGGGAGAATGACTTAAGATAAATTTTTACAAAGTTTTTCAAAAACATAACTTAAAGTAAGGGGGAGTAATTAAAAACTTACTTTGGTTTTATTATATCAAAAAGGGGGATTGTAAAACTTATGTTTGATTTTGATATAACAAATTGTTTTAAGGACTTATTTGCAAAGTAAATAATTTTTTAAGTACTTTACAGTCTCACAATTGACAAGTAATTTTAAGCCCAAATTGTTTTCCAAGTCAAAACTTAAACCCTATAAAATTGTCTAAGTGTTTTTAAGCCAAACTTTACAAAAATGTACAGGCATTTCGTTACACCCAATGGTGTAACGATACGGCCAAAAATTTATTTGGCTACTAGAAGAAACTGTTTTGATACGGTTTTGATACGACTTATACTATTTTGATACAACCTTCTTCTGGGTTTAAGAATTTTAGGCATTTCGTATCAGTACAGTCTCAGCCGTTTCGATATGGTCTGAAAGATTTGTAAAATTTTAGCATTTATTATTTTTGACTGTTACTTGTCAGTTATTGGGAATGAGCAGTTTTTAAAAAGTAGTTGACCCGTATCGGTATGCCTTAGGGCCGTTTCGATATGGAGATTGGTAGTAGCTCAAGTGAGAAAAATTGTATCAGTACGGCCAAAGCCGTTTCGATACGACCCCTTACAGCGTTTCGATACGCCTTCCCGTGTTTCGATACGCCCTTCTTTATTACATGCAACGAATCTTTCTGTTTTGAGACAGGGATCGGTACGGGCCTTTGCATTTCGATACGGGCATGTGCAGAAGTGCATTTATGGTGAGAAATAAAGGCTCCAACATCTCTATTGATGACCTCAACCACCCAAACGGCTAGAAATCAATGCAAGGGTATAAAAGCAAGCCTCTGAAGCCTCAGCAACAACTATTGAACCTACTTGCAACATCCAAGCTATATTCCAAACCTTTGAGCTTCATAATTGTCATATCTTGTACCCAACTTGTTGTAATCCTTATTGTAAATAATTAGTTCAAGTTTGAGGGGGTGTTTGATTGTAATTGGGCAAATTTTCAGTCTTGTGAGAAATATTTCCATTTTCTAAACTTTTTATTAGTAAAGAGAGTCTTTTGGGTCAATATTTGGGTAGTAAGATTGACCGATTGTAAAGGTTACCTCCTTAGCCTAGAAAAGGGGAAGAACATCTAGTGGAGATTGTTGAAAATCTTTAGTGGGAGCTAAGGTAGTGGATGTAAAGCTTATTAGAAGCTTGAACCACTATAATTTGCCTTGTTCTTTATTTTTCAATTTCCATTTTGCTCCCTCCAAATTTAAAAATCCAATTCACCCCCTCTTGTCCAAATCACATTCATTTGATCCACTCAGAAGACTTCCGTCTTGCCTTACTGGGTTAACTTGTGCAATGTTTCCAAATTCAGTGGGTCACTCAGAATCCCTTGGACATAGTTGAATTGCCGCATCACGCAGTCTGTAGGATGCCACTCCACTATCTCGTAGTGTATGAGCGGAACATTTAGTATCTAGAAGGCCTCACTCAGCATTATTTCAGGCATAATGCATGCTCGAATTTCAGGATCCGCGTACAGCGTCCACGGGAACTACAAAAAATGTAAAATCAGTTAGATAAAATCGATTTCCAAAAATTTAACTAATAATTTCTGATTTAAATAAATTTAGATAATAAATACAATACCAAATAACGTGGATCTGGGCCATTTATCTTATTGATCAACAGTCGATAATCATAATGGTTGGTCGGTAGTCTCACGTGTGTTAAATGATCCAACCACCTATCATTCAAAAAAATCTTATGTAATATAATATTAAAAAACAAAATAATAAAATATTTTTTTTGCAATTTTATTAGTACCTCCGAACAAGTGAGAATTGGTATGGGTCGAGTTTCGAGGCGTCGGGATTACAAACGGCATTCGAATCCATGCACAACACTACAGCAACCAAAGGCACCCGCCAATTGCACGTCTGCCTGGGTCGACAATTTTGCACAACTCCCGAAGTAGAAATGCCAAGACTGGCCCTCCCCAACATTTGTTTCTCGATTCCACAGGACTCGCCAGATGAGGCAACCACATCAAATGGACCTTGTTGCGAGATTTGTCTGCCATCAAGACCCCCAATAACTCGTAGAATATGGGCACGAGCAAACCACTGCAAAAACAATTTTTTAATATAAATTTATTTTCTATAAAATTAAATTTCACACGAATAAATAATAATAATAATAAACAACAAAAAATTATACCATCTTTGTATCATCATCAGCGTTGGGTGTAGGTTGGTCAAATTGTTTTCCAAGAATGTAATTTTGAGTTTGCCACCATCCAAATTGGTCTCTACCGGCCTCAGTCCAAGCAAGGCTTCACACACACACCCGCCTAGTCTTCCTCCGTAATCCCGGTGATAAGCTCGTCATCAACGGGTAAATCGAGAATAAATGCAACATCTTGCAAGGTAATGGTCGCCTTACCGCAAGGAAGATGAAACGTGTGTGTCTCGGGCCTCCACCTCTCTAGTAACGCGTTAATCAACGAAGGGTTCAACTTCAGATTGCCAAACATGTAGGAAACATGACCAAAAGCGAACACATGCAAATAGTCGCCAAGACTCGGATGCGGTCTTCCCGTGTGATTGATGTAACACTGCAACGCACGTTCATACCCCTTCAAAATAAAATTTTAAATTCATAAATTAGTAAATAGAATATTAACAATTAAAAAATAAATAAATAATAATAAAATAAAATTTAAAAACTTATATTGGGGTCTACGCGCTAGAAATTTCACATGTGTCTGTCGTCGAGCATCAATAATCATTCCATACCACTGCAAATTGGAAGACTTTAAAAATAAAACCAAAGGAGAATAGTAATTGAAAAGAAGAGAATTTGATATGAAAATAGATGAAACAATGAGTCCTATTTATAGGAGTCCTCTCATCCCATACGAAGCGACGTTAAAAGGACCTCGCTATCTGCAAAACACGAGGTCTTTTGTAAATCAACGGCGATTTGATTCAATCGATTCGATTTGTTTCAGTCCAAACGGAATCAGACTCTTTGACTGGACCTCGCTATCCGCAAAATGCGAGGTCCGTTTTTTTATTTAGATAAGATTTAGAATTGTTACTTTCATTCATTATAAATTATGTTTTAATAAGATTTAGATTTCTTACTGTAATTAAAAAAATAACAAATATTTTGATTGAGATAATTAATTACAAATATAACATACATTAAATATAAATAAAATTTTACATTCATTACAAATTATGTTTTAATAAGAGTTGGATTTCTTTCTGTAATTAAAAAATAAAAAATATTTTGATTGAGATAATTAATTACAAATATAGCATACATTAAATAGGAATAAAATTTAAATACTGTATTTTCCTTTAAATAATATCTTCTTCGAGACAATATATTGATCTTAATAAATATGAAATATTTTAGGATCTGTTCAAATAATTAGAATATTGCATCTACTAAAATTAACTTCCCAAAAATTAAGACCTTTCGAATAATTAGTTCAAATTACATTTTATATACGGTTAAATATCATTTTCCGAATATTGAACCATTTTCAAATAATTATTTTTTAAGATTTCGATTTTAACTAAGTCACATAATTATCACCTAAAATAAATTTCAAACGGTTAAAGGAACCTCGTTATATGCATAACGCGTGGTCCCTGCACAGTAATTATCGCGGTCCATTAATGTGACTCTTCAATTTCTCGGGAACCTCGCGCTTTCTAGAACGTGAGGTCGTATTCGGCCCATGTCGGACAAAACTTACTTTTTGTATCACACGAGGTCTATAATCGCATTGTGCAACACGCGACGACGCCCTATGTCGCAGATTTGGAGTCATTTTTTTACATAACTTTAGTATAGGGTCATTTATGTAAATTACTTTTTCAAAAGGGGATTTGGTGTAAAAATGCCAATAAATACATTTATTGGTGGGGTCAACATCCACACCAAAATTTGGGGCAATTTTGGGGTAAAAACCCCTTTTTAATTATTATTTGGGAAAATGGCTCCCAAAAAATATTATTTGGCAAAATGACCCCCAAACTTGCCACGTCGGTGAACCTCGCGTTGTGTAGGACGCGAGGTCTGACATCGCGTTCTGCACAACGTGATTTCAGTCTACTTGTCCTTGTTGTTTGAGTTAACTGTTTTACAGATATCGCACAGAACTCGCGTTCTGCGGGACGCGAGTTCTGTGTAATTGTGGGCTGAAAAACAAGGGAAAACAAGTGTGGGTAGGCATGTTCGAGCCCAATTTCGGGCGTGTAAATCGTATATTTTTAGCGATCATCGAGTTTGGGGTCGTAGTACTGGAAATTCTCTATCGTATGATACCAACATGTTGAGTTGATCACACAATTGCAAATGGCCAAGAGGGGTGAATTGGCAATTAAAAATTTGGTGGGAGGAATTGGTGAAAAATAAAAGATGACACAAGTAGTTAGAGTGGTTCAAGTTCTCCAAATGAACTCTACATCTACTACCTTAGTTCCCACTAAGGATTTTCAACCAATTCACTACTTGAATTCTTCCCCTTTTCTTGGATGAGGAGGTAACCTTACAAATTCGATTAAGCTTTCTACCCAAAGCTTAATCCACTCAATTTACAAAGAGAAGTTTTGGTAAACTCAAATAATTCCTCACAAAGGATAAATGTCTACCCAATTACAATTTCAATCACCCCAAACTCACAATACAAAATGACAATTGAAAACAATAGAGTTGGGTACAAGAATTTGACTTTGAAGAGCACTAGGGTTTGGATTTTTGCTTTGATGTTGCTTGTAGGTTCAATAGTTGTTTCCTGGTCAATTGAAGCTTATTTTTATACCCTTGCATTGATTTCTAGCCGTTTGGGTAGTTGGGATCATCAATAGAGCCATTGGGAGCAATTTTCCTGCATTAAATGCAGCTCTGCAGCCTACCGTATCGGTACTCGGGAGGGGCGTATCGATACCTGCATCAAAGAGGAAAGAGTCGTTGTGCCTGAAAATAGAGCGTATCGATACGTATAGATGGCGTATCGGTACGGTTTTAAGGGGCGTATCGGTACGGAAGACCGTATCGATACGGTTTTTGCTCACTGGAATCCAAAGTTAAGTTTGCATAAAAAGCGTATCGATACGCACACCAAGCATATCGGTACTATATAACGATCTTTTGAAAATTGGGAAACCAACCAACTGACAAGTAACGGTCAAATAATTAAATGCTCAGATTTTTCAAAGATGTAATTATCGTATCGATACAGTTGCAAGGCGTATCGGTACGGTTTCATGAAAACAGTTGCCCATATGAATATCGTATCGATACGGTTTCAAGGCGTATCGGTACGGTAAGTTCATTAAAATTCCAGTGGCAAAAGAGGGTATCGATACGCATAAGGGTATTGATACGCCTGGGCGTTTTTGCATACTTAGGCTTGAAAAACATAGGAAAAGACTTAGGGAATTATATATGTTTAAGAGCCAGTCTTTAAATATTATTTTGTTCAAAAATACTTGTCAATTTGTGAGACTTTAAAGAGTACTTAAAAATTTATTGTTTTGCAAATTGGTCCTTAGGTTTATGTGTTATATCAAAATCAATTTTAGTTTTACAATCTCCCCCTTTTTGATATAACAAAACTATAAATAATTTTTTAAGTTTTTGAAACTTTGAAAAGCTTTCTCCCCCTTACTTTAAGATAGATTTTCAAAAATAAAAAAACATTTGACTCTATGATCCTTCTCCCCCTTTTTGTTAGATCAAAATAGAATACAAGGATAATAGCAATATAAAGCAACAATAATTCATTAAACTTAAAGCAAGCATAAGAGCTCAAATGCATAAACTTCAAAATAAACATAAAGGTTCAAATGCATAAATTTCAAAGCAACCATCATAATCCAAACTTTTAAAATCCTAAAAACATAGATAATAGGCATAAACTTCAAATTCAAAAAAAAAATTGCAATAACATATATAAAATACTAAATGCCCTAAGATGAGATGCATGAACTACTCGTCCCCTTCTTCATCATCATCGTCCTCGTCATCCTCTTCTTCATCTTCTTGAGAGGGTTGATTCCTTCGGTTTTGATTGATCCAAGCACCATGGAAGGTGGTAAGAGAGATATCCATGGAGTTTTGGCGAGAAGCTATGGTGTCTATCTTCTTTTCCATGCCTTGGACGCGATCTTCTAAAGATGTGAAACGATTATCCATCGCGGTGAACTTCTCATTTAGGAAAGTCATGAGAGTATCCATGGAGGAGGAATCAAATGAAGCACGGTGAGAGCTCGAAGAAGCACGAGAGGTATCGACCGGAGCATCTTGTGGAGGATCATGAGGGGTGCGAACCCATTCATTATCAACCTAAGAAAAACCGGAGCGAGCTAGAGAACGCTCATCAATAGGTAGGCCAAGGGTTTCGGGAAAGTCGTGTGAACAATCAATGCCAAGGGAATGAAATAGAAAACTCAAAGCCGTTGAGTAGTAAAAAGAGGAGACTTGTTTGGTGTGACGGTGTTGAACTAAAAAGACAAGGTTGGCAAACATAATTTGACACAAATTTGGACGTTTACCTTCTCTAAAACACCTAAGCCAAAAATCATCCGTTTGACGAATAGTTGAATATTTCCCACCCGATGGACGAATGAACCAAGAAACAAGAAGATGAAGGATACGGTCATGAGCATTTAAAACTTTAGCTGAGCCTAAAGGACCCGTACCCAAAGATTGTTCATTATCAATACCAACATCTTCAAAACCAAAGACATTACATAAAGTTTTTTGATCAATTTGAAAAGTTTTACCCATAACAAAAGATTCGATAGCAATGACACTCTCCCTAGCTTCATCATGAATGCATATGGCATTAGAAAAGAACATGATGACTAGATTCCTATAGAGTATAGGAGGAATGCTCAAAAAGGTTAAAAATTTTCATTGCTTAATTAAATATAGGTATTGAAACTTGAAACGGGCAGAATTTAAGAAAGGGATTGACACAACACGCTCTTCCCTAAGGTTCATTCCTTGAAAATGTTTATATCGTTCTATATAACCATCCTCGGGAAAACTTAATTGGATAATATAAGGAAGGTTAGGTGTAGGATTACCCTCGACATCCTCAATAGGATTGGAAGTAGAACGATGACACTTAGTTCCCTTTTTCGGTGCCATAACCCTGAAAACACATCAAAAAGATTCGAATATGTATGCAATTAACATCCTATTCAATCCAATAAATTCTAATAATTCAAGGTAATTTGTAAAAATAATTTTAATTTTAAAGAGATATTCACAATTTTAAAAAAAAAATAAAAAGAAACGGTTAAAAAAACAAATCGAATATAAAATATATTCGAATGAAAAATTTTAAGTAATTTTTTTTTTGAAAAAAAAATTATGAAAAAGTTGAAACCCATAACAATCAAACAAGGTTTGTACAAAAAATCAGTTGAAACAACAATTAAAAACAAACAAAAATTAAAGAAAATAGAAAAGAGAAGTTTTTTTACCTTGAATCTTAGAATGGATGGAAGAGGGGATGTGAATGCACAAGATTTGATGCCAAAGCTTTGCCTTGATGTGTAGAGTAAAAACCCTCAAGGAATTTTAAAGATTGATGGTAAAATTTGAAGGATTGAGGGGTTTATATAGGGTTTCGCGGCTAGGGTTTTTGAGAGAAAAAAAGGGTTTTTGAGTTTTAAAGAGTTTTAACAATTGCAGCCCTAAATAGCCTCTCCGTCGAGGACGTATCGATACGCTATACACGTGTATCGATACCCTTTAACCCTAATCTTATATTCGTCGTTACTACCGTATCGATACGCGGGGCCGTATCGGTACGCTTGGCTTTTGACTATTTCCCTTGACTTGTACCGTATCGATACGCGTGGTCGTATCGATACTCGTTCATCCTCAAAAATTCCCAGTTATCAACTCGTATCGATATGCTTTGTAGCCGTATCGATACACCTTTACCAGATTATGTAGATTTGACAGATTTAAGTGCAAAAATCCAATTTGAAACATCCCTAAATGCATGTACATGTCATATGAACAAGTTTTAATGGCTAAACTTAATACATACTCCCCCTAGCAACATGCATAGAAGCAAAAGGAACAAAATTAACACAAGCATGAATCACAAACAATTTCAAGCAAATTTAGACATTTTGGGACCTAAAAGGGTCAAGAAAGACTAGTTAAACCTAACTCTCTCCTAAGGGTCCAAAAGCGCTCTTTATCTAAAGGTTTTGTAAATATATCCGCTAATTGGTTCAAGGTGTCAACAAACTCTATAACAACATCATTTTTCAAAACATGATCTCTAATGAAATGATGTCTAATTTCTATGTGTTTAGTTCTAGAGTGTTGGATGGGATTCTTAGTGAGACAAATGGCACTAGTGTTGTCACACCTAAGGGGTATGGTTTCTATTTTAACACCATAATCTAAGAGTTGTTGCTTCATCCAAAGGACTTGAGCACAACAACTCCCTAAGGATATGTACTCCGCTTCGGTGGTAGATAAGGCTATGCTATTTTGTTTCTTAAAGAACCAAGATACGAGCATACTACCTAAGAATTGGCATGTCCCGGAAGTACTTTTCCTATCTATCTTACACCCCCCATAATCCGCATCTGAAAAAGCATGAAGGCTAAAGGAAGAGTCTTTAGGATACCAAAGGCCTATAGTAGGTGTGTCTCTAAGGTATCTAAAAATTCTTTTAATGGCAACTAAGTGTGATTCTCTAGGACTAGCTTGAAACCTAGCACACAAGCAAACACTAAACATAATATCCGGTCTACTTGCGGTAAGGTAAAGAAAAGAACCTATCATGGATCTATAAAGCTTAGAATCAACACACTTGCCTCCTTCATCTTTGTCAAGCTTTATGGAAGAACTCATAGGTGTGGCTTGAGGTTTTGCATTCTCCAAGCCGAACTTTTTGAGCATATCATTCACGTACTTAGCTTGATTTATGAAGGTTCCATCTTTCCTTTGTTTGATTTTGGAGTCCCAAAAAGAATGAGAGCTCCCCCATCATGCTCATCTCGAACTCACCTTGCATTAGCTTAGAAAATTCTTTACAATAACACTCATTAGTAGAACCAAAAATGATATCATCAACATAGATTTGTACTACTAAGATATCATTGTTATATCTTTTTATGAAGAGTGTAGTATCCAGTTTTCCTTTTTCAAAACCCTTTTCAATTAAGAAATTTGAAAGTCTCTCATACCAAGCTCTAGGAGCTTGTTTTAAACCATAGAGAGCTTTTGTTAGTTTAAACACATGGTTTGGAAATTTTGAATCCTCAAAACCCGGTGGTTGTTCCACACACACTTCTTCATTTATAAAACCATTTAAAAAGGCACTTTTTACATCCATTTGAAAAAACTTGAAATTATTATAACATGCAAATGCTAAAAGCATCCTAATTGCTTCCATCCTAGCTACGGGTGCATATGTCTCATCAAAATCAATTCCCTCTTCTTGGGTATAGCCTTGAGCAACAAGCCTAGCCTTGTTTCTCACTATATTACCACTTTCATCTAATTTATTCCTAAATACCCATTTAGTTCCTATAGTAGATTGATTACTAGGCCTTTCAACTAATGTCCAAACTTTACTTCTCTCAAATTGATTTAATTCTTCTTGCATGGCCAAAATCCAAAAGTCATCTTTTAAAGCCTCTTTAATATTTTTAGGCTCAATGCATGAAAGAAATGCAACATGGTTCATTAATTTGAGAGAGGATCTAGTAGTTACCCCCTTGGATGGATCACCCAAGATTTCACCACCTTTGACATAGTTGAACTCCCTTGGGTAAGACACCTCCTTTTCCTCAAGAGCCAAGTCCTTCAAGGCTTCAAGAGGTGGATCTTGTGTATCCTCATCTTTAGTTGGAACCTCATCCACCTTTGACGTTTGTCCTCCATCAATGGCATCAAGGATTCCTACATCATCATCATCACAAGATTCCTTCCTCAGAAGGAGGTTATCATCGAAAACAACATGTATTGACTCTTCAACTACTAGAGTTCTTTTGTTAAACACACGATAGGCTTTAGAGTTTAAAGAGTACCCTAAGAAAATAGCTTCATCACTTTTAGCATCAAATTTACCTAAGTTTTCTTTACCATTATTCAAAACAAAACACTTGCAACCAAAAGGATGAAAATAGCTAATGTTAGGCTTCTTAGATTTCAAAATCTCATAAGGTGTTTTCTTCAAAATTGGCCTAATCATTACTCGATTTATAATATAGCAAGCGGTATTTGTGGCTTCCGCCCAAAAATATTTAGGTAAGTTATTTTCGCAAAGCATGGTTCTAGCCATTTCTTCTAAAGTTTGATTTTTCCTCTCAACTACCCATTTTGTTGAGGAGTGTGAGGTGCGGAAAAATTGTGGCTAATCCCATTTTCATTTAAAAACTCATCGAAACCTAGATTTTGAAATTCGGTTCCATGATCACTTCTAATGTCAGAAATTTTAAGTTCAAGATCATTTTGAGTTATTTTAGAAAATGTGATGAATTTTTCTAAAGCCTCATCTTTTGTGCTTAAGAATAGAACCCAAGTAAACCTAGAATAGTCATCTACAAGCACAAAAGCATATGATTTACCACCCAAGCTCATTGTTCTAATAGGCCCAAAAAGATCCATATGAATCAATTGTAAACATCTACTAGTGGAGACATGATTAATGGATTTAAATGAAGTTCTATGTTGTTTACCCTTTGAACATGCATCACAAATTTTATCATTAGAAAATTTAAGTTTGGGTAAACCTCTAACTAGATTAAGGGAAATTAATTTCTCTAAGACACTCATGCTAGCATGTCCTAATTTTCTATGCCAAAGCCATGAGTCATGTTCATCATGTGCAACTAAGCATGTATGAGATGAATGGATGTCATCTAAATGCACCATGTAAATATTGCATATTCTATGTCCTATGAGCATTAGTTGATTTGTTTTAATGTTTACAATTTTGCAACCACTTTTATCAAATAAAACATTAAAACCCTTATCACATAATTGACTAATGCCCAACAAATTATGTTTAAGACCGTTTACATACAAAACATTTTCAATGAAAATAGAAGAGTGATTACCAATGGAGCCTATTCCTTCAATGTGGCCTTTGGAGTTGTCACCGAAAGTCATTACTCCACCACTCTTTGGCTTTAGTTTCACGAATCTACTCTTGTCACCGGTCATATGTCTTGAGCATCCACTATCAAGGTACCATGAGTTTTGGCTTGAAGCTTTGGCCTTGTAGCAATGCTCCCCTACAAACAAAGAAATTAGGCCTTGATTTTTGGTACCCAAATCATTTTGGGTTCATGAGTGTTAGCCTTAAAAATTTTGGTTCCCTTAGGAATCCAAGAAGCAATAGCATTCATATTATTAGAAATAATGAGCTCCTTAGGAACCCAAACACTCCTAACTCTTTGACCTCTAGATTGCATATTAAAATTTCTTTGTTTAGGAATAAAGGGTTTTCTTTTTACATATTGGGATTTAGAAGGATTTCCTTTTTCAAAATTATTTTTCCCAATAGCAATAGATGTTTTAAGATTATCCACTTCCTTTGTGTGATAATCTTGATAATCGGAAAGAAGTTTTTCAAGTTCAAGATTTTTTGTTTTAAGATCATTTGAAAGATTTACTAAAAACAAAACTTTCTTTTCCAATTCGGAGTTAGCTTTAGAAAATGTCTCATTTTGATTTTTCAAATCGGAAATGGTTTTCTTGTTTTTCAAAATGGACTCTTTGTATTTTCCTACTAACTCATCGTAAACCTCTTGCAATTCATCATAAGCATCTTGAAGTTCATCAAAAGTAAAATCAAAATTGGATAAGTTAGAATTTACCTTTGGTTCATCATCAATGGCCATGAGACATAGATTGGCCACTTCCTCCTCTTCCTCGGATGACTCATCGTCACTCCAAGTTCCTATTTGAGCTTTGAGCTTGTTCTTCTTCCCAAAGCTCTTTCTCTTCAATTGAGGACATTCGGAACGGATGTGACCCGACTTCTTGCATTCATAGCAAGTGATTTGGTCCTTCTCCTCTTCCTTACTCTTGCTCTTGAAGTCTCCCTTTCTAATAAATTTTCTTCCACGATTGGACTTCATGAACCGAGTAAACCGTTTGGCCAACATGGCCATCTCCTCATCTTCATCTTCACTTGAATCGCTTTCTTGATGTGAAGCTTTAAGAGCGATTCCCACTTTCTTCTTCTCAACTTCTTTCTTCTCAACCATTTTCTTCTCTTCTTCTCTTCCCTTCCTCATGATCTCATGGGTGAGTAGAGATCCAACAAGAGCATCAAGCTTGAGAGTCTTCAAATATCTAGCTTCAATAATAGTCGTTCTCTTGCCATCCCATGACTCCAAAAGAGAGTACCACAATTTCCTTACTAGTTTGTCTTCGGGGATGATCTCTCTGAACCCCTTCAATCCGTTGACAATGACCGAGAATCGATCAAACATCTTGGAGACACTTTCATCGGGATCCATCTTGAAATTTTCATAGCTTAGATTGAGTAGCCCAATCTTTGTCTCCTTGACATCACTAGTTCCCTCATATGTTGTCTCGAGGGTATCCCAAACCTCCTTGGCATTTTCAATTGAAGACACCTTGGAGTAGATATCCGGATCAAGTGCACAAAATATCACATGGAGAGCTTTGTCATTCACTTGCATCATTCTTCTTTCATCATCCGTCATCTCGGCTTTTACCTTTGGGACAAGTCTTTCTCCATCTCTCTTCATAGGAATGTATGGACCTTCTTCAACCACATCCCACACCATGTAGTCGGTAGATTTGATGAAGAGCCTCATTCTATTCTTCCAATATGGGTAGTTATCCTCGTTGAAGAACGGTGGCTTGGTGGTAGATTGGGACTCATATTTGGAGGTGGAAGCCATTGCTTGACTAGTTGTTGATCAAACTCTCCTAGAATCGACTCAAGAGGGTTGTAATCCTTCCAATGAGTGTAGCTCTGATACCAATTGTTGAGTTGATCACACAATTGCAAATGGCCAAAAGGGGGATGAATTGGCAATTAAAAATTTGGTGGGAGGAATTGGTGAAAAATAAAAGATGACACGAGTAGTTAGAGTGGTTCAAGTTCTCCAAATGAACTCTACATCCACTACCTTAGTTCCCACTAAGGATTTTCAACCAATTCACTACTTGAATTCTTCCCCTTTTCTTGGATGAGGAGGTAACCTTACAAATTCGATTAAGCTTTCTACCCAAAGCTTAATCCACTCAATTTACAAAGAGAAGTTTTGGTAAACTCATATAATTCCTCACAAAGGATAAATGTCTACCCAATTACAATTTCAATCACCCCAAACTCACAATACAAAATGACAATTGAAAACAATAGAGTTGGGTACAAGAATTTGACTTTGAAGAGCACTAGGGTTTGGATTTTTGCTTTGATGTTGCTTGTAGGTTCAATAGTTGTTTCCTGGTCAATTGAAGCTTGTTTTTATACCCTTGCATTGATTTCTAGCCGTTTGGGCAGTTGGGATCATCAATAGAGCCGTTGGGAGCAATTTTCCTACATTAAATGCAGCTCTGCAGCCTACCGTATCGGTACTCGGGATGGGCATATCGATACCTGCATCAAAGAGGAAAGAGCTATTGTGCCTGAAAACAGAGCGTATCGATACGCATAGAAGGCGTACCGGTACAGTTTTAAGGGGCGTATCGGTACGGAAGGCCGTATCGATACGGTTTTTGCTCACTGGAATCCCAAGTTAAGTTTGCATAAAAAGCGTATCGATACGCACACCAAGCGTATCGGTACGGTATAACGATCTTTTGAAAATTGGGAAACCAACCAACTGACAAGTAACGGTCAAATAATTAAATGCTCAGATTTTTCAAAGATGTGATTATCGTATTGATACGGTTGCAAGGCGTATCGGTACGGTTTCATGAAAACAGTTGCCCAGATGAATATCGTATCGATACGGTTGCAAGGCGTATCGGTACGGTAAGTTCATTAAAATTCTAGTGGCAAAAGAGGGTATCGATACGCATAAGGGTATCGATACGCCTGGGCGTTTTTGCATACTTAGGCTTGAAAAACATAGGAAAAGACTTAGGGAATTATATATGTTTAAGAGCCAGTCTTTAAATATTATTTTGTTCAAAAATACTTGTCAATTTGTGAGACTTTAAAGAGTACTTAAAAATTTATTGTTTTGCAAATTGGTCCTTAGGTTTATGTGTTATATCAAATTCAATTTTAGTTTTACACAACAAGGTTAATTTCTGTCCATTCTACAATGGTTTAAAATGGTTCGAAAACCCTATGCTAACATCTTTTTTTGAATGAAGTTGCATTTGAACAAATGTCGATAGGCATGTTCAAGCAGAATTTCATACGTAGAAATTTTAAACTTTTAGCTAACATCGAGTTTGGGGTCGTAGTAGTGGAAATTCTCAATCGTATGACACTGACACGGTCAATTTCCGTCGATTCTACACTGACTTAAAGTCGCTTGGAAAACACTAGCATAACATATTTTTTTGATGATTGAGAATATAAGATGGCGTACTGTATAAATCGAAGTAGACTGACTTTATTGATTCGATTGTCATGGGCGAACTCGCATATACAAATTAAAAATAATTAAATAAGACGAGGGGCTGAGCGATTAGGACACTTAGGAGCTGTGTGTCCAGGATTTTTACATACAGTACAATGCTTCCTTTGTCCGGTTTTTTCTCGATGTTCGACCATATCCTCGGCACAGTGTATTCTTGTAGAACGTAGATGTCCTTTGGCTCTTAGTAGTGCTGGATCTGGGCGTATGATCGGTTCAGTGTCCACGGCATTCGGATCAACCTCATTTCCGATTGGAGGAAACTCTTTTTCGTAAACCTTAGACACCGTTTCGAGTAAGTATACCGGATCAACCATATGCATGTATTGTATCCGTTGGTTAGTGCAAGCAGCAATGGCGTGTGCGCAAGGGTATTTGAATGTTTGGAAAATTCCGCACTCGCAGGTTCTTTCCCTCAGATTTACCACGTACGCGTTGTGCTGAATGCCTTCCAACTGCCTGGAAAATTCTGCAACACGAAACAAGTGTCCTTCTCGCGAGAAGAGAGTTGCAGTCATCTGTCTTGATTGGCCCATTTGAGTATGCAGTTTTGTGCGGAAATCCGGATGGACTTTGTGTCCACCTGCCATGTACTCAGTTGCTTGCCTTCCCAAGGTTGCAAAAAGGGTAGCCAAACGATAATAGGTCGCTTTGACAATGGAAGTGATAGGCAACTGCCGCACTCCCTTCAGTGATGAGTTCACTGCCTCAGCCAAGTTCGTTGTCATGTGACCATAACGTTTACCCTCGTCATACGATCGAAGCCATTTTTCCTTTGGGATCTTTTCAAGGTATTCTGCGCCATGTTTGTTTCTCGCTCTCAGTTCCTCGAGCAGGTCAGCCACCTCTTGTTTGTAGTGCGAGTTGCCTACAGGATGACAGTTGAATAGTTATGGGCGAAAAACACATGCAAAAAGGTCGTAAATGAAAGCGAGTAACAAGTAATATAGTAAATGAAAATGACATAAAGGACGTACCCATATCGAGCACCATTTGACGTTCATCACGGTTCTTGAATTGCAGCAGGTAGTTTGCGGCTATGTGTCGCAAGCAAAAATGGTGGTGAATGTATGGAGGCTTCCAATAGTCACCCAAATTTTGTATCGCCCACAACAGCGCTGTGCCTCTGTCAGAAATAACACATACCCCTCCATCCCTTCTTCGTATTACAGGATCAAGGACATATTTTCGTAGGTTCCGAAGGAAGAACTTCCAAGACTCCAAATCCTCCTTCTGGACGATTGCGAATGCAACAGGAACGCATTTGCGATTGTCGTCCTGTGCAATAGCTAGAAGTAGGGTCTGTGTATATCTTCCGTACAACCATGTGCCGTCGATTTGGACCATCGGTTTACAGTGCTTGAATGCGTTGATGCACTTGGGGAAAGTCCAAAATAACCGGTGGAATTGACAAACACCTTGGACGACACGATCATTTTCGTATGCCGGAACCGTATCAAGTTTGACAACCATTCTAGGGATGTGTTTCTGCAGGAGATTAAGCCACGGGCGCAACTCTTTGTAAGATTCCTCCCATCGGCCATACAATTCCTCTTTGGCCCGCTTCCTTACATACCATGCTTTGTAATATTCAGGACGGTAGCCGGTGACAGCTAGAGCTGCAGCCTGACATGTCGGAACCGACACAGTGGGATTTGTTTTCACCAGTGTTGAAAAGATGTCCGCGAGGAACTTTGCATCCAGATTCTTGTGATCCTGGCTTAGGCTAGAAACGGTGCATGTATGGGGCCCCTCAAGTTTTGTTATTTTCCAACGGTCGTCTGCCCTCTTCAATTGTGATATACGGATTTTCCATTTACAGCCTTGATTTTTTTGGACGCAATAAGCCTTGTAGTATCTGGCTTGGGTTTTATCCACTGACGTCTCAACATTACGACGAAGGTTGTACTGCTTAACTGCCGCCACCGCAATATCCTTTGTGAAGAACGTCATACAAATTCTTAGTTCACCATCAGAACGATTGACTCGGCCGTCTATTGTGTCGTCATGCGGAAAATCAGGGACGTCCATTGCATCCATATCAACCGTTGTGAAGTGGGATGGTGGCTGGAACATAGAAATTGGAGTTGCGTCTACAGGAAAGTTGGTGGCAGTCGGCTGTTCGTCGAAATCTGGTGGTGGAATGGTATTGTCTTCTGGTAGAACTGTCAAGTCTTCTGGTTCATCATAGAATGGCCCCAGCTCGTCTCCGTCGGGCCCGGGTTCTCTAATCGGTTCTTCGTCAGAAGCATCCTCTGGGAGCTGGAATAGTAGAGCTTCGTCGATCACTACCCTTGGAGGCGAGGATGGGGGTCGACGATCGGGAGACCTCTCACGAGATCGCTCACGAACCGCATTTCTAAGACCAAAATCAAGATCACCATAAGAAGAATGTGCCCCCATAGATGGTTGAACGTACTCCGTGCTAGGGACATACGTTGAGTGTCGTCCATAGGAGGAATCATGGTCGTGCATACCGTAAGAAGACGACGTTCCCTCACCTTTAAAAGAAGAATGTCTCCCCATAGATGGTTGACCGTAGTCGGTGCCAGGGACATACATTGAGTGTCGGCCATATGATGCTTCATGGTCGTGTGCAACGTAAGGAGCCGACGTTCCCCCCCCCTCAAAAACTAAAAGGATTGTATGGATTATACGATGCATTTGTTGGTGCATCGAATTCATCGTTTGGGGGTTGGTTCATGTCGAACCCGATACTAGCTACGCACGACTGCCTTGGAGGATGTAACCCCCTTAACCCGGCCTAGACGGTCGACCCGAATTAAGAAGATCACACGGGGAAAACCAAAGTCAACCCGAAAGTCAACCTTGATTAACGACCCTTTTTTTTCTTTTTAATCTTGTCTAGATGCACGTTAACCCTAGATATGTTCACAAGATAAACATATTCAGACATCATAACAATTAGAGAACATGCAGGGACCCAATTGCACAAATTACAACTTAAGGGACCAAATTGTAAATTCTGATAATTATAAGGACTTAACCCAAATTAAAGTTACCAACTTGAAATTAATCATCTTTCATGCTTCTTTGCCAAATTTCAGCTCAAACGGACATCTCAAACTCATACAATTGCAATAACAAGTTTCAGGACCAAAACGCAAACATTTCAGAACATTTAACCAACAATTTCAGTGCCCAACGGTCGAGTGTTTCGGAACAGGGAAGGCCCGTTCCGAAACGCGGGACCGTTCCGAAACTGGTACTGAAACATGGCCTGGCAGAGGCCAAACCGTTCCGGAACAGTGCCTCCCGTTTCGGAACGCCCAGGCCATTTCAGGCCCCCGTTCCGATACGGTAGCACCTGTTCCGAAACAGGCTGCCCAGATTGCAGAAAATTTGCTGGTTTATCATGCAATTGACTTAACAAACATGCTCCAAAAGCAACCAAATTATACCAGCAAGTCATTCAACATACAAGGAACATAATTGTATCAACCAAACATCAACATGGCAACAATTATGAAAATCCCCAAATCTATAGGCATGCTTCCTACTTAGCAAACCATTCAAGCATCAAAATACCAAAACCATCTCATAAAGGCCAATTACAAGCTCCAACATTAATAACATCATAAAACCAACTTAGGGAGCCCAAAACATCTCCCAAAACAACAACATAGGTTCCCATTGCCAAATGCCAAAAGCTAATAGTGTTTAAGAACCTTCACCATACTTGAGCTTAGTTCACCACTTGGATTCTTCACCACCTTGCTGCCCTCAATGCACTTTAATGCTCTGCATTATTGGTTTAAGAAAAGAGAGAGAGCGTAAGAAAAAGCTTAGTGAGGAATGCTCATTTAAAACCATACAATAATGCATTTACAAAACACATTTATAACCCTTAAATCCAATCATCATTTGTACATGCTCATAAGCATTGAAAACAAGCAATACATGCTTCAAGTTCATAACATGTCATATTGGCAACAAGTGATACATTCAACATAAGATCCACACATGGACTTTTAAACACCATTGTGATCTTACACTTTCCAAGGACCACACATGGACTTTTAAACACCATTGTGTCCTTAACCCCATGGACTTTTAAACACCATGGCAAGGACCACACAAGGACTTTTAAACACCTTTGTGTCCTTAACAAGAATCTCCCAAGGACTTTTAAACACCTTGGTGTTCTTAAATAACAAGGCTTACACAAGGAATTTTAACCACCTTGAACCTTAACCAAGAACCAACAATGGACTTTTAAACACCATGTTGTTCTTAAATAAACAAGACTTACACAAGGAATTTAAACCACCTTGAACCTTAACCAAGAACCAACCATGGACTTTTAAACACCATGTTGTTCTTAAATAAACAAGGCTCACACAAGGACTTTTAACCACCTTTGTGACCTTAACCATCACTTGCCAATATACATCATTAACAACAATATTCCACTGTTCTAAAGCATTTAACAAAGCCATAAACATCATGCATCTTTAAGCATCAAACCACATTAAGACAATATTCAAAAACAAGGATCTCTTACCTTGAGCATCCTTCAACACATGGCTTACAATCCCAGCAAATAAACATGCTAAATATGCTTTCAAAACAGGATTTAAAACATGCAAACAAACCACATTGCATACAACCAATCCATGGTTCATCGTCAAGAGAGTTTTTCCGAAAACTTACTCTTGAGCTTAACTAAGTTGCTTAGACTTAAACTAAGCTCCCAAACCTTCAAAACATTGGTTTCATAGCTGAAATCCAAAATCCACTCACCGATTCCGTTTCGTCTCTTGCCGAAACACCAATCAAGCTTCCGGATCAACACCACTAGGATCCAAAGATGACTCCCCTGTTTTAAACACATCAAAACAGTAGATTAATGCATCATCATGCATTAATATCCTCAATGAAAGCACCTAAACCCGCTGCTCTCAATCACACTCCATTTTCGGCTACCAAACACAACCGAAAATGCATCCAAACAACTCCACAACACTACCCAGCCAAGATCCATCAAATCCAAACATCCTTAAACATCAATTAACATCCAAAAAGGATCTAATCAAACCCTTATACCTCCAGCTATAACAGATCATCAAGATCACTCCAAAAACAACCAAGAACACAAGCTAAACTTAGGAAATTCAACCTATCCGGGATTACATTTATTAAACCTCAATTTCACATCAATTTAACATTCATTTAACATCAAATTGACACCTCAAAACACTGCCCAATCAGATCATACGAAATTTCATCAAAATCAATCAAATCTTGCATTTAAAAGCCAAAATCAAGAATACATCTATAAAACCTTTTATAAAACATAAATCAAGGATTGAGAACTTAGGAATTTCAGTAAAGAACTGAGAGTTCAGAGAAGAAGGACGTTCTTACCTCCAAACTTGAGTTTCTCCCTTTTTAGAACCAAAATCTTGAAAATCCAATTAGCAAATGGTGAGGTTTTGTTGAAGAGATGATTAGAGATCAAAAGAGGATTATAATCTCATGTTTGGACATCAAAATCAGAAGGAAAAGCTTTGGAGAAAAGTGTTTGGTTTGAGAGAAAAGATGAGAGAAAATGGAAATGAAATTTTAGGAAGTTAGTTGGAAATGCCCAAAATATCTTCCCTCCTTTTTAGTTTTATTTAAAAACCTTTAATTAATCATTTAATATCTTAGAAAAATCTGGAGAAACTCCCATTGGGTAAATAGCTCCTTAAAGATTCAAAGTTTCAATCCTTTTTAAAACAGTCTCACAGTTTTCGAAATTTACATTTTGGTCACTAACCAAAATGTCACACTTCCAAACCTCATTTTGTAAAATTGATTTCACCAAACCCTTATATATAATAAAAGAGGATTTTAAGACATTTTTCCATATTTTTAATGCAACCCGAACTAGGTTTTCCTAAATTCACTCTTATATATTCGAACCGCGATCCGACCGAACCGGTCCGAATCCCAAAACTCCTAAGCCCAAAACCGGGGCGCTACATAGGAGCATAAGACGATGCACCAAACTCGTTTTCTTGGAACAGTAGGTTAAAATCACGTCGTAGACTTGCGGTCGGGCTATCAACGTTGGCATTCGGATCGAAGTCGAAATTCGCCCGGCCCCAGCTTGGTATTTCGATAACTGGATTAGACTCGGAGAACGATGCATACAGCTCGAAGGGACTCCCAAATGAATAGTCGAAGTGGGTTTCCAACATCATGTCCACATCAGCATTTTCCGCAATTTGGCATACAGAGTACCTTAAAGGGGCTATAGATGTTGGGACCCGATACTTCACGTCGGACAAACGGTGGTTATCGAAATGAGGGACATTTGCCTCCAGTTCCTTTACCAACTTCTTGAACGATAATCTCCTCAGAATCTTTAGCGTTACCGAATCTTCGCATTAAAAAATGATGCCGAGTTCGGTATCGTCGAATAGCTGCCCATCATAGTAAACTAGAGTAGTAACGCCTCGTCTCGCCATTTGAATATTTTGTGAAAGACTTCTGAATTTTTAATACTTGAAAAATTTTAGGAATTGTTTTAGCAATTGAAACATATATTTACGTTTTATGGTTCTGCTTCATATATAGGGAAAATTATTGCCACTTGAAATCCCAGAGAATTCGATTGTGTAAGGAAAATAATGGTTCCGAGAGGTAACTTTGCTTGTCCATGTAACGCCCCGGTTTTGGGCTTGGAAGTTTTGGGCGTTGACCGGTTCGGTCAAAGTGCGTTTCGAATCTATAAGGGTGAAATTAGGAAAGCCTAGTTCGGGTTGCATTAAAAATATGGAAAAATGTTCTAAAATCATATTTTAATATATATAAGTGAACTGTGAAATCAATTTTGAAAAATGAGGTTTGGAAGGGTGACATTTTGGCTAGTGACCAAAATGTAATTTTTGAAAGTTGCGTGACTGTTTTATAAAGGATTGAAACTTTGAATCTTTAAGGAGCTATTATTCCAAAAGGAGTTTCTCCAGATTTTTCTAAGATATTTTAATGTTTAATTCTGATTTTAAAGTTAAAGAAAAGTGGAGGGAAATCATTTTGGCTGTTTTGTAACTAATTTTCCTATTTTCTCAATTTTCCTTTTTCTCTCAATCCAAACACTTTCTCTCCAGAGATTTCTTTCTGATTTTGTCACTCAAAACTATCTTTTCAATTCTCTTTGGATTCCTAATCATCTCTACAACAAAACCTTGCAATTTGCTATTTGGATTTTCAAGCTTTTTGGTTCTAAAAGGGAGAAAACTCAAGTTTGGAGGTAAGAACGTCCTTCTCCTCTAGACTCTCAGTTCTTTACTGAAATTCCCAAGTTCTCAATCCTTAATTGATGTTTTATTAAAGGCTTTTAAAGTTGTGAAATGGATCTTGGCTTTAAATGCAAGATTTGGTGATTTTTGATAGATTTTCGTTAGATCTGTTAAAGCTGTGATTTGAGATGTGTTTTTGATGATAAATGAACATTAATTTGATAAGGAATTGAGTTTTGAATAATGCAATCCCGGATAGGTTGAATTTCCTAAGTTTAGCTTGTGATTCTTGGTTGTTTTTTGGTGATCTTGTGGATCTGTTGTTGCTGGAGGTATAAGGATGTTGTTAGGTCCTTTTTAGATGTTGAATGATGTTTAAGGATGCTTAGTTTTGATGGTTTATGGCTGGGCTTTGTTGAGGAGTTGTTTAGATGCATTTTCGGTTGTGTTTGGTGGCCGAAAATAGAGTGTGGATGAGAGCAGCGAGTTTAGGTGCTTTCATTGAAGCTATTAATGCATGATGATGCATTAATCTACTGTTTTAATGTGTTAAAACAGGGGAGTCATCTTTGGATCGAAGTGGTGGTGATCCGGAAGCTTGATTTGGTGTTTCGACAAGAGGCGAAACAGAATCGGTGAGTGGATTTTGGTTTTCGGCTTTGAAACCAATGTTTGGAGGTTTGGGAGCTTAGTCTAAGTCTAAACAACTTTGCTAAGCTCAAGAGTAAGTTTTCGGAAAAAAACTCTCTTGTTGAGGAACCATGTGATGGTTGGGTGCAATGTGTTTGTTGCATGTTTAAATTCTGTTTTTAAAGCATATCTAGCATGTGTGTTGCTGAGATTATAAGCCATGTGTTTAGGGAAGCTCAAGGTTAGAGTTCCTTGCTTTTGAACATTGTATAAATGTTGTTTGATGCTTAAAGATGCATGATGTTTATGGCTTGGTTAAATGCTTTAAAACAGTGGATTATTGATGATATATGATGTATATTGGCAAGTGATGTTTTTGAAAAGGTTAAGGTCACTAAGGTGGTTAAAAGTCCTTGAGTGAGCCTAGTTTACATAAGAACATCAAGGTGGTTAAAAGTCCTTGGATGGTTCTTGTTACGGACACAAAGGTGTTTAAAAGTCCTTGTGTGGTCCTTTCCAAGGTGTTTAAAAGTCCTTGGGGCCAAGGTGTTTAAAAGTCCTTGGGGTGGTTTATATCATGGTGTTTAAAAGTCCATGGCCAAGGTGTTTAAAAGTCCTTGGGGCCAAGGTGTTTAAAAGTCCTTGGGGTGATTTATATCATGGTGTTTAAAAGTCCATGGCCAAGGTGTTTAAAAGTCCTTGGGGTCAAGGTGTTTAAAAGTCCTTGAGGTGAAACTTGTTAAGGACACAAAGGTGTTTAAAAGTCCTTGTGTGGTCCTTGCCATGGTGTTTAAAAGTCCATGGGCCAAGGTGTTTAAAAGTCCTTGGGGATAAGATCACAATGGTGTTTAAAAGTCCATGTGTGAGTCTTATGTTGATCTTGTTTTAAAGATGGTAATTATCACTTGTGGCCAATATGACATGTTATGATGTGAAGCATGAGATGCTTGTTTAAGATTGCTTGTGAGCATGTCTAAATGTATTTTGAAGTATGATTTATAAATGAGTTTTATAAATGCATTATTGTGTGGTTCTAAGGAGCTTTCCTCACTAAGCTTTTGCTTACGCTCTCTCTCTTTTCTTAAACCAATAATGCAGAGCATTAAAGTGCATTGAGGGCAGCAAGGAGGGCAAGCAATCAAGTGGAAGTTGAGCTCAAGTATGGAAAGGTTTTCTTAAACATTTTTAGCTTTTGGCATTTGGCAATGGGGGACCTATGTTGATGTTTTGGGAGATGTTTGGAACTCCCTATGTTGGATTTATGTTGTTGTTAATGTTGGTTTTTGTAATTGGCCATTATGTGTTGGTTTGAAGGCTTTTGTGCATGGATGGTTGCTTGTGTAGGAAGCATGCCTTTAGATTTGGGGCTTTTCATATATGTTGATCTAATGATGATTGGTTTATGCAAATATGTCTCTTGGATGTTGTATGAGTTGCTGGTAAAGTTTGATAGCATTTGGAGCATGATTGGTTGGTCAATTGCATGTTTAAGCAAGCATTTTTCTGCATTTTGTGCAGGCCGTATCGGAACAGTGCCTACCGTTTCGGAACGGGTGCCTCGAAGCAGCCCAGGCGTCCGAAACGGGTGACACCGTTTCGAAACGGAAAGGCTACTGTCAGCCCTCGTTTCGGTACGCGTTGCGGAACGGCCCCGCGTTTCGAAACGGGCTGTCTCCCGTTTCGGAACGCATGACCGTTGGGGGCTGACATGGGCAGTTATGTGTTTCAAAATGTTTGCATTTTGGTCCTGAAACTTGTATGTGCAATTGTGTGAGTTCGGGATGTCCGTTTGAGCTGAAATTTGGCCGAGATGTATGAAACATGATTAATTTTAAGTTGGTAACTTTAATTTGGTTGAAGTCCTTATAATTATCAGAATTTACAGTTTGGTCCCTAAAGTTGTAATTTGTTCAATTAGGTCCCTGTTTGATCTCTGATGTTTATGATCTTTGAGAATGTTGTTTGTTTGATCACAACTAGAGTTAATGTGCATCTAGACAAGTTTAAAAAGAAAAAAAAAAGGGTCGTTAATCAAGGTTGACTTTCGGGTTGACTTTGGTTTTCCCCGTGTAACTTTCTTAATTCGGGTCAACCGTCTAGGCCGGGTTAAGGGGGTTACATTTGGTGGTATCAGAGCTGAGTTCTCGAGTAAATGGGAATGTGTATGTGAATGTTTAAAGTGTGTATGCTTTGTATGCTTGTTGAGTGAAAGCATGTTGAGCGGATTGTATGTATGTTGCAATTAAGATGTATGTTGTGATGAAGCATGTTGTGGGTACCCATTGCCAAATCAAAGCTAATGAAGTGATGTTGTTTTTAATTGGAAATGAGCTTGAGTACTTGGATTGCTTACCTTGCTGGGCCTGACTTTGTTTATTTGCATTGTGATTGCATAGTTAGAGTATGGCACCTCGTAGAGAGTTGAGGAGTAATGTGCGAGCTACGGCTCAGAATGAGAATGAAAATGAGGAGAACGTAGAGAGCGCGGTTTTACCTCCTCCACCTGGTGGTGGTGGTGCTGGGGCTGAGGAAGCTGGAGTTGCAGCTGGTGCTGAGGCTGCAGGACCTGAGGCTGGTCAGGGGCAAACTGTTCCTGACATGACGGTGTTAATTCAAGCTATAGCTGGTGCTTTTCAAGCAGCGGTAGCTGGAGCTCGTGGAGCTGGGCATCAGGAAGATGCTGGAGTTAGACTACCTTTAGAGCGTTTGCGCAGTCTGGGAGGGACTAAGTTCAGGGGTATGTCTGCTGAGGGTTCTGAGGCTTGGTTAGAGAGTACCAAGAGAATCTTGGGACAGATGAGTTGCACTGACGTGCAGAAGCTTGGCTGTGTTGTGTCCTTGCTGCAGAAGGATGCATACACGTGGTGGACAACCACTATTGCTGGGATGGCAGAAGCTGATGTGACTTGGACATTCTTTCAGAATGTGTTCAAGAGAAGGTATCTTGGTGTGAGGTACCTAGATGAAAAGAAGCGTGAGTTCATGTCTCTTACTCAAGGGAGCATGACGGTGGCTGAGTATGAGGTACAGTTTGTTCGACTCAGTCAATATGCACCTGAGCTTGTCCCGGATGAGCGGGCGAGATGTGAAAGGTTCCGTTATGGCTTAGTGACGGATGTGAAGATGTATGTGTTGGCTACCGAGTATGATGACTTTGATGTGTTGGTGGGCCGAGCTAAGGATATTGAGATGAACTTGGGTTTATCTGCTAAAGGTGCTGGTAAGCGAGCAGCTGAGTATAGTTCCGGTGGTGGACGGAACAAGAGGGGACGTGATCAGAAGTATCAGTCCTCGGCTAAGTGAGGTGGTGGAGCACCTGCTCGGGGAGGCAACGCTAGAGCTGATCCGAGTGCTTGTTGGATTTGTGGTTCTCATGGTCACATGAAACGTGATTGTCCTCGTGCTGTGAGGGAGGTGCAAGCTCCTGTTGCGGCAGCTGGGAATGGTTGCTGGAGCTGTGGATCTTTGGATCATTTGAGGCATGATTGTCCTATGTTGGCTGGTGGCCAAGTTTGTGCTCCTGTTGTTGCAGCACCGCAGAGAGGTCGTGGGCGCGGCCGTGGTAATTTCCAGCGGAGAGAGGAAGGTGGCCGAGGTGTGGCTCATGTTGTAGCTGTGCAGCCAGAGGGTGGCGGGCAGGCTAGAGTGTTTGCTCAGCGTGAGGGGAGGAATGACGCGGATGTGATCGCAGGTACCTTTACTCTGCAATCCTTGTCATTACTTTCCTTGATTGATTCTGGATCTACGCACTCTTACATATTGCGTGAGCATGCTGAATTGCTTGGTTTGCATGTTGAGTCTTTGGATGTTGGTATGCGTGTCACTAGTTCTTTTGGTGAGACTGTTGTGACTCGAAAGCTGTATAGAAGGTGTCCTTTGGTTGTTCAAGATCATGTTTTTCATGTTGACCTCATGGAGTTACCTTTCTATGATTTTGATGTAATCCTTGGTATGGATTGGCTTACTGAGCATCGTGTTGTGGTGGATTGTGAAAATAAGCGAGTTTTGCTGAAGCTTGCGGATGATTATGAAGTTGTTGTGGTTGGTGAGAATGTGAGGTTTCTTGCCAATGTGGTGTCTACGTTGGAGGCGAGCTGGATGCTGAGGCAAGGCTGTGAAGCTTACCTAGCTTTTGTGATGAATCCTAGCTCTAAGGAGTTGAGGGTGCAAGATATCAGGGTTGTGAAGGAGTTTCCTAGTGTGTTTCCTGAGGAGTTGCCTGGTTTACCTCCTAATCGCGAGGTGGAGTTTGGGATTGAGCTGTATGAGAATACAACTCCTGTGTCCATTACTCCCTATAGAATGGCACCTAAGGAGCTGAAAGAGCTGAAGACGCAGTTGCAAGAGTCGCTTGAGCGTGGTTTCATTCGGCCGAGTGTGTCGCCTTGGGGTGCACCGGTCTTGTTCGTGAAGAAGAAGGATGGCACTATGAGAATGTGCATTGATTACCGTCAGCTGAACAAGTTGACTATCAAGAATCGGTATCCTTTGCCGAGAATTGATGATCTCTTTGATCAATTTCGGGGAGCAGCTGTGTTCTCTAAGATTGACTTGAGGTCAGGGTATTACCAGTTGAAGGTGAAGGATGTGGATGTGCCTAAGACAGCTTTCAGAACAAGGTATGGGCATTATGAGTTCCTTGTGATGCCGTTTGGGTTGACAAATGCTCCTGCTGCTTTCATGGACATGATGAATCGTGTGTTTCATGAATACCTGGACAAGTTTGTTGTGGTGTTCATCGATGATATCCTCGTGTACTCGCGTACTGAGGAGGAGCACGAAGAGCATTTGAGGATTGTTTTGCAGGCTTTGTTGGAGAATCAGCTTTATGCTAAGCTGAGCAAGTGCGAGTTCTGGTTAAGTGAGGTGGTGTTTCTTGGGCATGTGGTTTCTCCTAAGGGGATTCGGGTTGATCCTCAGAAGGTTGAGGCGGTGATGAATTGGAAGGTTCCTAAGTCTGCTCATGAAGTTCGTAGTTTCCTCGGTTTGGCAGGATACTATCGGAGGTTTGTGGATGGGTTTTCTAAGATTGCTGCACCTTTGACAAAGTTGTTGCAGAAAGATGTTAAGTATGAGTGGACGGAGGCGAGGCAGCAGGCTTTTGAGAAGCTTAAGGCAGCTTTGACACAAGCTCCTATCTTGATTCAACCTGAATCAGGGAAAGAGTTTGTGGTGTATAGTGATGCATCCTATGTTGGTTTGGGATGTGTGTTGATGCAAGAGGGTAAGGTGGTGGCTTATGCATCGCGGCAGTTGAAGGTGCATGAGCGCAATTATCCTACGCATGACATTGAGCTGGCTGCAGTGGTTTTTGCTTTGAAGATCTGGAGGCATTACCTGTATGGTGAGAAGTGTACTGTGTACACGGATCACAAGAGTTTGAAGTATCTGATGTCTCAGAAGGAGTTGAATCTCAGGCAGCGACGTTGGGTGGAGTTGCTCAAGGATTATGATTTGACGATTGAGTATCACCCTGGGAAGGCTAATGTTGTAGCGGATGCCTTGAGTAGGAAGGTAGCTGTTGAGCTGAGGGCTATGTTTGCCAGTTTGAGTATATCGCGTGATGGTGGTCTTGTAGCTGAGTTGCAAGTGAAACCATCCTTGGTTCAGTTGATCAAGGAAAAGCAGTTGCTGGATGATTCCTTGGTGCCGCATGTTCAGGATATCGCGGAGGGTAGACCTTCGGATTTCTGTTTTAATGATGATGGAGTGTTGTGTTTTGGGAGTCGGATAGTGGTGCCTAATGATGCGGAGTTGAGGCGTGCTATTCTGACTGAAGGTCATAGTAGTCCTTTTTCTATGCACCCAGGTAGTACTAAGATGTATCGAGATCTTCGTGATGAGTACTATTGGGTGGGTTTGAAAAAGGATGTTGCGGAGTTTGTGAGCAAGTGTATGGTGTGTCAGCGAGTTAAGGCTGAGCATCAGTTTCCTACAGGGTTGTTGCAACCGTTGAGAATCCCTGAGTGGAAGTGGGAGAGGGTTACCATGGATTTTGTATCTGGTTTACCTTTGTCACCATCGAAGAAGAATTCGGTGTGGGTGATTGTGGATCGCCTGACGAAGTGTGCGCATTTCTTGCCTGTGCATACTACGTTTTCTTTGGATAAGCTTGCGGAGCTGTACATTGCGGAGATTGTGCGGCTGCATGGTGTGCCAAAGTCGATTGTGTCGGATAGGGATCCGAGGTTCACATCGCGGTTCTGGCAGTGTTTGCATCAAGCTCTGGGTACGAGGTTGAATTTCAGTACATCCTATCATCCTCAGTCGGATGGTCAGTCTGAGCATGTTATCCAGATTTTGGAGGATATGTTGAGGTGCTGCGTGATTGAGTTTCAGGGCTCTTGGGAGAAGCTTTTGCCTTTGGTTGAGTTTGCTTATAACAATAGTTATCAGGCGAGCATTCAAATGGCACCTTATGAGGCTTTGTATGGGAGGAAGTGTAGGACTCCTCTTTGTTGGGCTGAAACGGGTCAGAAGTTGGTTTCGATGCCGGCTTTGTTGAAAGGAACCACCGAGAAGGTGAAGCTCATTTGTGAGCATTTGAAGGCAGCTTCTGATCGGCAGAAGTCTTACGCGGATTTGAAGCGTAAGGAGATAGAGTATGCGGTGGGTGACCGTGTGTTTTTGAAAGTTTCGCCTTGGAAGAAGGTGATGAGGTTTGGCCGGAAGGGCAAGTTGAGCCCTAGGTACATTGGACCATACGAGGTGGTTGAGCGTGTGGGTCCTGTTGCGTATAAGTTGAGGCTACCTCAAGAGTTGGAGAAGATTCATGATGTGTTCCATGTTTCTATGCTCCGGAAGTATAGATCTGATCCTTCGTATGTGATGCCTGTGGAGGAAGTGCAATTGAATCCGAATTTGACCTATGATGAGGAACCGGTGAAGGTTCTGGATTCGGATAGCAAGGTTCTTCGTGGCAAGACCATTGAGTTGGTGAAGGTGCTGTGGAAGCATCGAGGTGTTGAGGAAGCCACGTGGGAGCGGAAGGATGACATGCTGAAGCAGTTTCCTTATCTCTTTCCTTCAGGTAAATTTCGAGGACGAAATTTCTTAAGGGGGGGAGAGTTGTAACGCCCCGGTTTTGGGCTTGGAAGTTTTGGGCGTTGACCGGTTCGGTCAAAGTGCGGTTCGAATCTATAAGGGTGAAATTAGGAAAGCCTAGTTCGGGTTGCATTAAAAATATGGAAAAATGTTCTAAAATCATATTTTAATATATATAAGTGAACTGTGAAATCAATTTTGAAAAATGAGGTTTGGAAGGGTGACATTTTGGCTAGTGACCAAAATGTAATTTTTGAAAGTTGCGTGACTGTTTTATAAAGGATTGAAACTTTGAATCTTTAAGGAGCTATTATTCCAAAAGGAGTTTCTCCAGATTTTTCTAAGATATTTTAATGTTTAATTCTGATTTTAAAGTTAAAGAAAAGTGGAGGGAAATCATTTTGGCAATTTTGTAACTAATTTTCCTATTTTCCCAATTTTCCTTTTTCTCTCAATCCAAACACTTTCTCTCTAGAGATTTCTTTCTGATTTTGTCACTCAAATCTATCTTTTCAATTCTCTTTGGATTCCTAATCATCTCTACAACAAAACCTTGCAATTTGCTATTTGGATTTTCAAGCTTTTTGGTTCTAAAAGGGAGAAAACTCAAGTTTGGAGGTAAGAACGTCCTTCTCCTCTAAACTCTCAGTTCTTTACTGAAATTCCCAAGTTCTCAATCCTTAATTGATGTTTTATTAAAGGCTTTTAAAGTTGTGAAATGGATCTTGGCTTTAAATGCAAGATTTGGTGATTTTTGATAGATTTTCGTTAGATCTGTTAAAGCTGTGATTTGAGATGTGTTTTTGATGATAAATGAACATTAATTTGATAAGGAATTGAGTTTTGATTAATGCAATCCCGGATAGGTTGAATTTCCTAAGTTTAGCTTGTGATTCTTGGTTGTTTTTGGGTGATCTTGTGGATCTGTTGTTGCTGGAGGTATAAGGATGTTGTTAGGTCCTTTTTAGATGTTGAATGATGTTTAAGGATGCTTAGTTTTGATGGTTTATGGCTGGGCTTTGTTGAGGAGTTGTTTAGATGCATTTTCGGTTGTGTTTGGTGGCCGAAAATGGAGTGTGGATGAGAGCAGCGAGTTTAGGTGCTTTCATTGAAGCTATTAATGCATGATGATGCATTAATCTACTGTTTTAATGTGTTAAAACAGGGGAGTCATCTTTGGATCCAAGTGGTGGTGATCCGGAAGCTTGATTTGGTGTTTCGGAAAGAGGCGAAACGGAATCGGTGAGTGGATTTTGGTTTTCGGCTTTGAAACCAATGTTTTGGAGGTTTGGGAGCTTAGTCTAAGTCTAAACAACTTTGCTAAGCTCAAGAGTAAGTTTTCGGAAAAAAACTCTCTTGTTGAGGAACCATGTGATGGTTGGGTGCAATGTGTTTGTTGCATGTTTAATTCTGTTTTTAAAGCATATCTAGCATGTGTGTTGCTGAGATTATAAGCCATGTGTTTAGGGAAGCTCAAGGTTAGAGTTCCTTGCTTTTGAACATTGTATAAATGTTGTTTGATGCTTAAAGATGCATGATGTTTATGGCTTGGTTAAATGCTTTAAAACAGTGGATTATTGATGATATATGATGTATATTGGCAAGTGATGTTTTTGAAAAGGTTAAGGTCACTAAGGTGGTTAAAAGTCCTTGAGTGAGTCTAGTTTACTTAAGAACATCAAGGTGGTTAAAAGTCCTTGGATGGTTCTTGTTACGGACACAAAGGTGTTTAAAAGTCCTTGTGTGGTCCTTTCCAAGGTGTTTAAAAGTCCTTGGGGCCAAGGTGTTTAAAAGTCCTTGGGGTGGTTTATATCATGGTGTTTAAAAGTCCATGGCCAAGGTGTTTAAAAGTCCTTGGGGCCAAGGTGTTTAAAATTCCTTGGGGTGATTTATATCATGGTGTTTAAAAGTCCATGGCCAAGGTGTTTAAAAGTCCTTGGGGTCAAGGTGTTTAAAAGTCCTTGAGGTGAAACTTGTTAAGGACACAAAGGTGTTTAAAAGTCCTTGTGTGGTCCTTGCCATGGTGTTTAAAAGTCCATGGGCCAAGGTGTTTAAAAGTCCTTGGGGATAAGATCACAATGGTGTTTAAAAGTCCATGTGTGAGTCTTATGTTGATCTTGTTTTAAAGATGGTAATTATCACTTGTGGCCAATATGACATGTTATGATGTGAAGCATGAGATGCTTGTTTAAGATTGCTTGTGAGCATGTCTAAATGTATTTTGAAGTATGATTTATAAATGAGTTTTATAAATGCATTATTGTGTGGTTCTAAGGAGCTTTCCTCACTAAGCTTTTGCTTACGCTCTCTCTCTTTTCTTAAACCAATAATGCAGAGCATTAAAGTGCATTGAGGGCAGCAAGGAGGGCAAGCAATCAAGTGGAAGTTGAGCTCAAGTATGGAAAGGTTTTCTTAAACATTTTTAGCTTTTGGCATTTGGCAATGGGGGACCTATGTTGATGTTTTGGGAGATGTTTGGAACTCCCTATGTTGGATTTATGTTGTTGTTAATGTTGGTTTTTGTAATTGGCCATTATGTGTTGGTTTGAAGGCTTTTGTGCATGGATGGTTGCTTGTGTAGGAAGCATGCCTTTAGATTTGGGGCTTTTCATATATGTTGATCTAATGATGATTGGTTGATGCAAATATGTCTCTTGGATGTTGTATGAGTTGCTGGTAAAGTTTGATAGCATTTGGAGCATGATTGGTTGGTCAATTGCATGTTTAAGCAAGCATTTTTCTGCATTTTGTGCAGGCCGTATCGGAACAGTGCCTACCGTTTCGGAACGGGTGCCTCGAAGCAGCCCAGGCGTCCGAAACGGGTGACACCGTTTCGAAACAGAAAGGCTACTGTCAGCCCTCGTTTCGGTACGCGTTACGGAACGGCCCCGCGTTTCGAAACGGGCTGTCTCCCGTTTCGGAACGCATGACCGTTGGGGGCTAACATGGGCAGTTATGTGTTTCAAAATGTTTGCATTTTGGTCCTGAAACTTGTATGTGCAATTGTGTGAGTTCGGGATGTCCGTTTGAGCTGAAATTTGGCCGAGATGTATGAAACATGATTAATTTTAAGTTGGTAACTTTAATTTGGTTGAAGTCCTTATAATTATCATAATTTACAGTTTGGTCTCTAAAGTTGTAATTTGTTCAATTAGGTCCCTGTTTGATCTCTGATGTTTATGATCTTTGAGAATGTTGTTTGTTTGATCACAACTAGGGTTAATGTGCATCTAGACAAGTTTAAAAAGAAAAAAAAAAGGTCGTTAATCAAGGTTGACTTTCGGGTTGACTTTGGCTTTCCCCGTGTGACTTTCTTAATTCGGGTCAACCGTCTAGGCCGGGTTAAGGGGGTTACAGTCCATTTCCTAAAACCGATAAGCAGGCAAATAATGGACAAGTAAGGGATAATGGTGCCCGGGAGGCAGTCCCCTAACTTTAGACAAGTAAGGGATAATGGTAGCCGGAGGCAGGCTTTACGAACATCGCGTTCTATAGAACGCGATAAGCAGGACCTCGCGTTCTACACAACGTGAGGTCTTATGAATATCGCGTTCTGTAGAACGCGAGGTCGCTTTAATTACTTTGTCGCAGATATTCCGTTAGAAGTTATAATAATCGTACTGTGTATTCATTGTCTGTTTGTGTAATTGAGAACATGTTTGAATAATTGAGACAATTGTAGTCTGGTAATGTAATTGAATACTACATGTGCTGCATAACGCGGGGTCCCTTTATATATATTGAGACAGAGATTCCGTAAGAATTAATAAAGCTCTTACTATGTACTCGTTTTATGTTTGAATAACTAAGACAATTGTAGAATGAGTAATGTAATTGAATACTAACAGTTTTACATAACGCGAGGTCCGTTGAACATTAATAAAAGATGAAAAAAGACGTCATATAACATAATTGGAAGATAATTTCAGAAGTTTATGGTTAATCTGAATCATCGTAGTCAGTGGACACGTCTGAACTTAGGTTTAGTTCTTCGATCAGTTGTTGTTTTCTTTGTATACGCCTGTACATAAAAAGCTGTAGCTCGTCGGCAGCCGCATCAACATCCGGTGAAGACGGTGCGTGCTAAGTGTTCGGAGCAGGTTGTACGGGTGCAGACGTACTACCTTCGTCGGCATTGACCTCATCAAACTTAACATTTAAATCGACGTCTCTAGCTCCAACGGAATTGAGCCGGTCATACATGTTACGAACGTCTGTTTCGTTCGTAAGCTTCATAACGTAGTGCATTTCATTTGCTGACGGTGTTGGGATTCGACATTCCAAGGAAGAAATTTGTTTGTCGGTGCGTTTACTAACCTCGATTGTTGTCAACTGTATTAAATCTTTCAGTGACATTTTCCCGGTGATTGTTGACTCAAAATAAGTATCGAGAAAATAAAATGTTGCCTGAAATTTTACCATAAGGGGAGCAAAGATTGAGTGTTTAGAGAGAATTTGGAATGAGTAAATGATGGTGGAATGAGTGGGTATTTATAGTAAAGGAAAAACACCACATAAGTAAATTTAACTCGAATCAAAACTTTATTTCGCATTTCATCTAACAAATCTTTCAACTTTCAACAAGTATTCTTTAATATGTAAATTGAGACAACTCGATAAAATATCTACAAAAGTCGAAACACTATATGCAAAATAGTCCGGTGGGCAAATGTGATTGGAGGTCTGCTTGGAAAAGAAAGCAAAGGTCTGGTCTTTGTAATCACTTCTTTAACTCCGGACTTTTTGCAGATTGTGCGGGCAAGCTGCGAATTTAAGAGAAGAGTCCCCGAGAAGTGACTCGAAAGTTTTACTGGAAACTCTCAAGGCACTACTTGGCGGTAAATGGCAGCCGCCCACAAGCTCCCAAATATTGCGATATGTCGGTGGGAAAATGTGATCGGAGGTCCCGAGTGAAAGAAGTAGAGCGCGATAATCAGATTTCTTCTGAAATGATAGCAGCTTTGATCCACATTAGCAAATGTAATCGGCACCGGCCGCATTCGCAAAATAGGGCTACATATGCAACATGGTCGATCTGAATCTGCCCTCGCTTCTAAAAGTTGTTTCGTTTCAAAACTGTAGCCGAGGATCCTCTCGACGGCGGCTACAGAAGCTTCCATTGCGATATGTCGGTAAATATTATTCAATAAACCCCGCGGAACACAAATCTTTAAGTGAACTCCAACTATCATAAAGGAACAATATTTCGGACAAAAAAATTTCAACTGCAAAAAACACATCATGACACGAACTCATATTCAACTGAGAAAAACTGAACTGGTTACGAAAATCCACGACCTCGCCATGCATATATATATATATATATACCAACATCTAATTGACCTCGTGTTCTGTACAACGCGTGGTTCAAAGGACCTCGCGTCCTACAGAACGCGAGATTGCCACGTCAGCAGATTCACCTCCCTCTATAAATAGCAAACTCTTGGGGAGGCAATAAGCACCCACAGAAATCATGTCTAAAAATTTGCAATCAATGCTACTACTCGCAGCTATGTCGTTATTTGTAGTTGCGTATATACGTCATCATATTTACGTAAGCAGTTTTCGATTGCAGCTACTAATGGCAACATAACGCGTATTTGGGAAGTTTTTTTCAAACTAATTTCTCAAATATTGCGCTATGTCGTTATTTGTAGTTACTAATGACAACATATTGTGTATTAGTATTATTATTATATACTTAAATACATTTATTATTATTATTATGTTTATTATTATTATATACTTAAATACATTTATTATTATTATTATGTTTATTATTATTATTAGCATTATTATATATTATTATTATTATTATTATTATTACTATTATTATTATTATATGACTTAAATACATTTATTATTATTATTATTATGTTTATTATTATTATTATGTTTATTATGTTTATTATTATTATTATTATTATTAAATGACTTTCCCGCCTAGGAAGTCATCTTTTAAAAAACCCCACGACCTCGCGTCCTGTAGAACGCGAGGTCACTTCTGACCGTTCAGTTCATGCGTTTGTTCCGTGACGCGCCTTTTCAATGAACCTCGCGTTCTATAGGACGCGAGGTATATGGATATCGCGTTCTACATAACGCGAGGTTCATTAACATCGCATCCCAAGAGGCGCGAGGTCTTCTATAAATTGGAGGCACTGCCCCCAATATCAACCACAGAACGCGAGTTCTTTAGCTTTTTTACAACAAATTATCGGCAACTTTTATATTTCATTGGATATAATGGAGCCCTTATTACGCAACGAGGCGACTCACTGCAATCAATATTGGAGAAGAGATCCAGCGGTATTACTTTTCCCTATTAATTTTTAAAAATTTTTTAATTAAATTTTTTATTTTACTAACTATTTTATTTTTTTTGAAGGGATACGAACGTAATTTACAATGTTACCTTAACCGTATCAACAACCCACCCGTTGATGCTGTTATGGAGTGGATTCAGCGCGCCGATTTTGGCCACATAGCACGGTATATAGGGGGTGAATGTAAAACCATCGTTGATCAGCGCGCTGATAGAACGGTGGAGGCCCGAGACGCACACGTTTCATCTTCCATTTGGCGAGGCAACAATCACATTGGAGGATGTTGCCTACCTTCTGGGGTTGCCTACAGACGGCAACGTTATTACGGGTGTAGCGTTGGCCCATTTGCCAACTCTATTTGCTGAACAAATGGGCGTGATGCCCCCTGAGGAAGTGTGGGACGGTGGAAAAATCGACCTATCATATTTGGAGGCTCAATTTGGAACCCCTCCCCCCAATGCGGATGAAGTTACACTTCAGGTATTTTTTCTATTTAAAAATTAGGATGCCATTATTGAATATTTAGTATGCTTTTATTAAATTTATGATGAAATTACAAATATTTATTTCAACATTACGATGGTTTATGAAATTTTTAGGATGCCTTTATTAAATATTTAGGATCCTTTTAATAAATTTAGGATGCAATTACAAATATTTACTTGAAAATTAAGATGCCTTTATTAAATATTTAGGATGCCTTTATTAAATATTTAGGATGAAGTTACAAATATTTATTTGCAAATTAGGATGCCTTTACTAATTTTTTTGGATGCCTTTAATAAATTTAGGATGAAGTTACAATTTTTTTAATTAGGATGTCTTTATTAAATCTTTATTTTCACAGCGGTGTGCGCGTGCCCACATCTTGCGCATTATTGGCGGGATATTAATGCCAGACAAATCCCGCACAAAGGTGCACGTGATGTGGCTTCGTCATCTTACAGATTTAAATGAGTCTGGAAGAAAATCTTGGGGATCAGCTATCTTGGCATTTCTTTACAGAGAGCTCTGCAGAAACGTTGACGCCTCAAGATCATCGATGGGAGGATGTTGTTTACTCCTACAGTCTTGGGTTTGGTTTCGGATGCCTATTTTGAGACCACAGCTTAGACAGCCCACTGCTATGTTATTTCCGCTTCTACGGAGGTACTACGTAATCTACTATATTTTTTTAAATTATTTTATTTAACAAATTTTTTTTCATTAATTATAGGTGGAGCGGCACACTAACCCACATCGGCCTGCCGAACTCCCAAAAAGAATTCAGGCATGCTTTCGATAGTTTGAGGGAGGAAGAGGTAATTCGAAAATTAATTTGAATGTTTTCATACTATTTTTTCCAATAATATTTCATATAACCGTTACAAACGTTTTCATTTTTTTAGTTCGTGTGGAGGCCCTATGATTCAGAGGAGATTCGGCAGATTACTCCACCGGATATTCTGCGTGAGCAACAGCTCTGGATTTCCGTCGTGTCGCTGCTCAATTACGAAATTTGTGTGTGGCATGCTACGGATAGGGTTCTCCGACAGTTCGGGTTCTTCCAAAATGTTCCAACCGTTACGCAAAATTTGGACCGCTTCCACAATCTTACGCGCCAGGGGAAGACGTAGATTGACTGGTCCGAGTACCACACTGCCTGGATAGCTATTTGGGCTAATCGATTTGCCCAACGCACACCCCTTCTCCAACAAATTATGGAAGGGGTCGATTTGGTCGCTTTCAATTACCGCCAGTGGTATACGCTCAATGGGAAGCCGCATATCCTTACTCAGGCCGAGCGCGATGCAGGGCTTCCCCAGCAACCCCAAAACCGCCCACGCAGCACCCGTCGAGCGACCCGGAGCCAGAGCCAGAGGCAGTCGACGCAGCGCGGTCCGAGACCACAACATGACACTGCAGGGGCATCATCTTCTGGCGCAGCATTTCATTCTTATAGCGGTCCATCGAGTTTCTAGCAGATGATGCCTTCACCCCAGTTCGGCTCCTCTGATGCCTATCGTCCCCATACGCCCACGACTGACCTTCAGCTTATCGATTATCCACAGTTGCCATCTTAGTATGACTTTGGCATTGTGGATAATACGCCGGTGGGTAGCTTGTTTTACTCCCCGCCTGGGCCCAGCACAGATCCACATATCGCGCACGATGGTCAGGGTGATGGGGACCAGGGACCACCACACGATGGTCGGAGGTATCCGGATCGTGATCGTGGTCCACCCGACTGCAGAACGGGTGGACATAGGCATCATTAGTCTTTTTTTTTACTGATTTGTACTTATGTTTTTAATATTTATATTCCAGACATTTGTTTTTTATAATGTCGTTTTATAATTTTGTTTATCTATTATTATTAAACTTTAAAATGTTTATTTAATTTCAGTTTTTAATAAATTTTATGGGATTACTAAACCGAAAATCGACATTTGTTCAAAGCCAACTTCATTCAAAAAAGGATGATAGCATAGGGTTTTCGAAGCCAATTTAAACCATTGTAGAATGGACGGAAATTAATCATGTTGGTATCATACGATAGAGAATTTCCAGTACTACGACCCCAAACTCGATGATCGCTAAAAATATACGATTTACACGCCCGAAATTGTGCTCGAACAGGCCTACCCACACTTGTTTTCCCTTGTTCTTCATCTTGTAATATTTGGAGAATTCGTCAAAATCACACTGAGTTTTTTTCTACTCTATTAAACTCCAACATACCTCATATACTAAATATTATGTTTTAGTTGGGTTATTTCTTTAAATAAACCCAAGTTGTAGCTCTAAAATTATACTCTCTGTCCTTTGAAGATTGTCTATTATTGATTTAAAGCAACTCAATTAGTAGAGATTTTTAAAATATATTTTTTAAAATTTATTAATAATAAATTTTAAATAGTTAAAGAGTCAAAAATGAAAAAATTAAACAAAAAAATTTAATAATAGACAATTTTCGCAAGAATAATTGTATTTTTTTTCCTTGAAAAGGACAATACAAACGGGATATGAGCACGTGTGAATATGAGAGCAGCTGCGTGTCTTACCTTGAGTTCAGATACAGTTCCTGAAGGGGATAGGGACCCACCCGTCTTAAAGAAAAGAGAAAGGGTAAATTTGGAAGAGTCCTGCAGGTATTAAAATATTCTTCCGTATTCATTTCATTGTGTAGTTTACACTTAATATAATCATAAAACAATAAGCTTCTTTTATTATTTTACTGATACGGACTTAGGGACCCACCCACCTTTAAAGAACAGCAAGGGTAGATTTGGAAAAGGAAAACATATCTTACAAATACTAAAATATTCATCTAAATTTATTTATTAATAATAATAATAATAATATAACAGAACTTTTGGATTTCACAATTAAGACATGTTACATTCTTTAATTATGTCTTTAATTTAAAAGATTTCCATACACAAATGCATGATGAGGAATTTAATGAATTATTTAAGTAAACCCCTGTTAATATTTATATTCAATTAAATAATGAGAATAATAGACAGGACAGGACAGCACAGCACAGCACAATGTACGAAGATGAATGGCCCTACAACACCAGTGACCTTGATCCCAGTTGAATAACAAAGCATTGATTCAAGTAAAACAATTAAACATAGAAAATTGAATGGAAACGGTAGATTAGGGGGGGAATGGAGAGAATTACTCTTAAATGTGCATGTGCAAAGTGCAAACACATATACACCCTTCAGTTGCATATATATTATTATGTCAAAAGATTTGTCTACTCATCTATTCTGGAAATTTCAAAATCCCAAAGGAAATAAAATTAAATAAGAGAAAGAACCCTTCCATTACTGCCACAATAGATGGAAAAGTAGGCGTTTCCCTCGCCTGCTTTTCCTCCACCCCCCATTCCCACCTACAAAAACATTTTCTGACAACCTATTTCCCATCTTTCGACCATCAAACCGTCCATTCTAATTAATTAGAGACCTGAGGATGATCAACAACACAAGTGTCTACATATATGTTGGATAAACATAGTACGCACAATCCGCAAGAAACAGCAATACAAAAAATCTCTTTTCACTGCTGTATCTTTTTCTTGTTCCCTGTTAAGGTTACGATGCACAAATGGGCATAAATTCTACTCACCAGCAGGTTGTTTCTGCTCTGCCGGTTTGGCCTGAACACCAGCAGGAACGTACGGCAAACCTGGAACAAGCGGATATGGCTTTCCAGAAGATTGTGCAGTAGCAAATTGAGCAGCATGGGCAAGTCCCTGTGATGTTATGCCACCTCCCTTCATATTGCCTGCAGCAGCAGCTGCTGCAGCTGCCTTTGCAGGGTCAGTGGTACCACTGTTAGCAAGACTAACTGTAGAACACAATGACATGGACGTTGAAGTTGTCGATGATCCTGGAGGCTGTGCCTGCTGTTGCTCATTACGGTGTCTTTGAAGGAAGTATCCACTTGCAGCCGTTGTACTTGGTGAGTGTTGAGCTTGGGCCTGCATGTAAGCATTTGAGAAGAACAGCTGCGCAGGATGCATTGCATGCTTTTGATGCTGTTGCTGTAGCACCACCTGGGGCTTCGTACCCGTATTTGAAGATGAACTTAGGTGGGGGTTGCCCAGGACTGAAGGCACACTCCTCCCACCAACGGGAGATGGCATCTGATTAGGCACTGATGGTGAGTTCTTGGTCTGCTGAGACGATAAACTAGATGCTTGACCACCTTTGTTACCGGTAGAAGTGGAACCTGTTGTCTTGGGGCTACCACCGGCACTCCTGGAGATTGAAGTTGTGGGAGAGCCAACCACCATCGGAGGAGAGAGGGATGGAGAGCTACTAGGAGGCTGTTGACTTTGTGTTGATTTAGGATTAGCTGCAAAAGAAATCTCTGTGTGGCTTTGTTGTGGCCGGGATTGTTGTTGGGAAATATTTTTAAGGGTTGATGAAGTTGAAGATGATAGAGATGGAGAAACTTGAGATGCAGTTCTTGCAGAATTCTTCCACTGAGAAGATTGGGTTGGACTGCTGGTGGTTTGCACCATATTTTGAGGAAATGCGGACAGGGCATTTGGAAATTTGGCAGCCATAGAAGATGAAGGAAGGTGATCAGAATAAGCACTTCCATTACTTGTTGCCGGCAGCTTACTTCGAGAAGCAGCAGCGGTCCCAAACTGGTGCTGCTTCTGAAGCTGAAGCATTTGCTGCTGCTGTTGATTCCGCTGAAGTTGCTGCTGAGCATTAGGAGAATTTACACCACTGATCGAAGCTTGCATAACAGGACCTGAAGTTCTGGAAGGAGCAGAGCCAAGATTAATTGTGCGGGCAGAACTATCAATAACATTGCTTCCTTGAAGAGTGGAAACAGACGAATCAGACATATCTGGCCTGGAGAAGGCAATGGACTGCCCAGCAGTAGCTGAAATCTTTCCTGCCATTGTGTTCCTCCCTTCTTCCATGCTAGATGCATCATTAGTTCCGTGATTCCCTTCTTCAGAAGCATGATAATTATTCTTCTTCTGTTGTGCGGTTTGGGCAGCTACAGCAGCTGCCATGATCTGTTGATAGCCTTGCCTTGTACTCTCTGGAAGGCTTTGAAGAATTGCATGATCTCGTGCAAAGGATGAAATATCAAGTCCAGGAGCAGTAGTACCATTAATGGAGGCAAATGACATGGCAAAAGATTGAGATGTAAGTGGCTCAACTCCAGGCTTCGAACCTTGCTGTTGGGTATGTTGCTTCTTTTCCCCGTGATTACCACCAGAACTGGTGGAACCACCCAAAGACGCAGCAGTCATCAAAGTGAAGTTTGGAGGTTGCAACGGCATGGCAAAATTCTGGCCATAAATATTCAAATTAGCACCAGATACTCGGCTATCAAGAGTTGATGGGCTATCTTTTCCACCTAATTCGCCCTCAAGGCGCCGAGCTTGATGAGAAGCATGCTGACTTGGCTGTTGATGTCGTTGCTGAAGCTGTAGAGTATGAGTTGACTGATTTTTTGGGGTTGGAAAAACTTGCATGTTTCCACTGCCACCACCCACTCCACTTCCATGAGGCCTCTGCAAATGCTTCTGGGAGGACGATGCACCACTGGACATGCTAGGGTTCTGGTGACCTTGTTGGCTTTGCTGTAACTGTGTAGGTGGTGGCTGCTGCTGCTGAATCTGTGTCGGGTGAAGCATTTGGGAAGAATAGAAAGATCCAGGAATAAAAGGCATAGGCTGTGCATGATTCCCTCGATATCCAGGTGGTGCCCCAACATGTGCAGGAAATGGAAATGGATATGCATTATTCTGCAGAATTGCCAAGTACTGAGTTTCATTGCCTGGCATATTCGCATAGTTGAAGCTCATTGTTGGGGCTGCAGTTGCACCGGTCGGGGTGGTACTCACTGAGGCAGAGTTGGATGTACTCAAAGTTGTGCTGCCAGCACCAGGAGATTTCACAGACCCAGGTCGGACAGATGCAGCAGCAGCTGGTGGTTGGCTCAATGGGAAAATGAAAGCAGGGCCATGCTGAAATAGAACACATCAAAAAGAAAAATATCAAAAGGATGGTCCGGATGATATAATCATCCTTAAATAAACATCAATTCTTTATACTCTACCATTGAATCTTTTATAAAAAATTTAAATTTGAGATTTACAAAATTTTTGTTTAACTAAATTAGTTTTGACGTACAAATAAAATCTCAAGACTATCAAATTCAACAGTGGAAAGTGAAATTAAAATGTTTGTATAATTTAACTAATTTTTATAGTAAACATGTTTGATCTATTAGACACAGCACGTGCGAACAGCAGCTAACAAGAATTTTAATTCTAAAATATTTCCTATATTATATATTAAAAAACCTTTAGTAGTGTTACCGTCAGTGTTACACACATGCCTCTATAAAAACAAGAAATGTTGAGAAATGGAGTTTGAATGCACGGGCAGTGTTCCTTATCAAATGGCCTTGTCCAAAAGGGTCTTAGGCGCTTCTATTGTATAATGTTAAGGGCAGGTGCATAATACTACCATATACTTGTGGAATTTTATACAGCATAGGACTTCACTATAAACAAACAAATAAATAGAAAAGAGGTTTTCTCAGTCAACAACATACCAGAATATTACTTGGTGCTCCAGGGGGCAGAGCTGGCTGGAGCAGTATTTGCTTTCTCTGTGAAGCATCCACTGTATTTGTAGCAGCCTGCGAACTTTTATCTTTACCGACATGACCAGGGAAAATTGCAAGACTCTGTCCCTTGTCTTGTAAAGAATTCACAGCTCTCCCAGGAATGTTCCCATTCAATTCTGAAGGGGGCACAATATTTAGATTTGCCTTCTGTCCATAGAGTGAAGCTGAACCAGGCGCAGCTGGCCAGAAAGGATTCATCTTCATGAATTGCTGGTGATAGTGTACATTCCGAGCAATATAACAATGGGTTGCACATCTCTTTGGCCTTGGCTGATTAAAAAGCAAATGTGGAGGCTGCAAAGTCCAAAAGTTAAAGATAGTTTAGAACCACAAATAAATAAAATAATAATAAAAAACAAAGACAATGACAGGCAAACATAAAGAAGTGCCTGAATAGATGCTGAAGGTACTGCGCTCCCGTCCATGGATACAACACCTTGTAGAGGAGCCATGTATCTGCTCAGGAAGGGGAAAAGGGCATTACTCCCATTTTAACATCTAAACCACATATTTATATCATCTAATGCCAAAAAGGCACAAAACCCAATATTAAATCAACAAGTTATACCCCATTGGAGGAAGTCCACCAGGCCAGCTAGCCAAAGACATCGGCAAAGGCAAAGCACCAGATTGAGCTGGTCCAATAACAGAAATCCAATCAGAAACCGGAGGAGAAATTTTCACAGGAAAAGAGAAAAGGATTATATTTTACCGGATTTCTCAGCATCAGGCTGTTGATGCTGCTTTTGAGCATGGTGATTAAATTTGTTCGCACATACACTGCCTGTGCCACTATCTCTATCAGATTTCTCCAAATCAAGCTGAAGATTAATATTCCTTTCATTTTTTAGAACTGGATTATGTGATTCAGCTTCTTCAGCAATCAGTTTGGGATTCTTATTATCATCAGCTTCCACATTCACATCTTCCTTCCCAACTTTCACACTTTTGCCATCTTCCTTAACTGTAGACTTCATCTCCTGCACGTGGAAGCAAACCAAAAACCATTAATGACACGAACATCATAACAAAAGATATGTGAAAGCTTGGTGACTCACCAATTCTATATCCGTAGCCATTGGTTTTGGATCCGAAGCTCCAAAATCAATCTCATCATCCCTTTCTGGTGATGATCTAGATGGAGGAAGAGCCTGAAACCAAAAAAATGGTGGGGAAACTAAGAATTCCATGGTCAATAATCAATTAGAAGGAGATTAAAAAAAGAAACTTTGATCTTTTAACAACAGCGGGATCCACACCATCAGATCAATCTGGAATTTATCTTCCCGCTGACTCTCAATCTCACAAACTGTTGAATTCCTGAAACACCAAAGGTTTCCAAACTTATAACACCCCTCGTTAAAAAAAACAAAGAAATGAGCAAAGGAAGGCAATGCTCACGCTTTTGTCAGGATCAAAGTATCACGCTCATCATCCAACCGGAGACCAGTGGAAGAAGGATTATTATTAGCAGGAGGTTGTGAAGTTTCCTTCAAAAGCGATTGAGACTCCTCTTTTTTACAGATACCAAGATCTCTACTCTCAGATTCTTCGTTCAAAGGCTTAGAATCCTGTACCAAACTGCTCTTCAGTTCCTTCATTAGTTCACACTGATCCAACTCTGATGAAGCTGGTACTGCTTGAGAAGAATTCATCAAATTTTCAGCCATGGATACAGTGTTCTTCTCAAATTTGGGAGATGTGGCTTCAATTTTAGCAGGTTGTTCAATTTCAACCTTAGTGGGAGTAGATGAAACGGAATTGTTCATAACAGGGAAAATAGAAGGAGGCGGCGCTAGAGGCGTAGTTTCATCCTCGTACTTCACTGGTCTTGGTCTTTTCCTCTTTGGAGCTGCAAAAAGGATACAAAACAGAACAATACCCAAATCAAAATCTGTCACCCAATTGCTCGAAAAGGTACAAGCTTTTCTTCTTCTAATCATAAGGTTACTAACCAATTGCAGACACAGGAGTTGCGGAAGGGTTATAATTTGAAGGTAAAATGGAAGATGATTGAGGAATAGTTGATAGGAAGTTGGAGATCGGTGAAGAAACTCTTGATTTAGAATCATTATTGTGTTTATTAACTTCTCTTGAATCATTCCCATTTATATCTTGCTTCGATGGTACTTGTGGCTGCCTCATCAAACCATATAAAACCTCGGCAATCTCCATCTCAATCTCTTCTTGAGCTGAAGACGAGGATTTCGAAGACGATTTGGGTGGCTTTTGCTTTGGCCCGTTTGGCTTCTACATCAAAAACCATATCCTCGTCAATAATTTGAACAAAAAACACGGGACAAAAAATTTAACCATAAAACTCACCATCTTCTTCCTCACAGAAGCATTGGAAGAAGATGGAGAGGCAGGAGCCGGCGACGGTGATGTTAGCATCCCAGCTACACCTGTGCTCACCGGCGAAGTTGAAGCTTGACGGTGAATGTGTTCTCCGCCTACTGCTCCAACAGCACCGCCACTTGTTGCCCATTCATGAGACCTTTTTGTAGAAGCTGTAAAAAAAATAAAAAAAAAAGGGGAAAACTCAACAAATCAGTGACTTCAAAAGTAGAATATGCTAACAAAAAGACAGAAATTTGGGTGATCTCTTCCATCTATCTACCTGACCGAGCTTTTCTAGGCACCGACACGCCAATCATCTCATCGGCAGCCTTCCATGTAGATGAGGTAGTTGTCGTGGTAGCCATAGCAGGGGCCGATGGTGGTGTCGTTCTAATAACTTTCACCGGTACTGGGAAATTCTTCCGATGTTGATGTTGCTGTTGATGGTGAATCGACAAGGATCCAGAGGCGTTGTTTGGCGGTATCATCCGAACAGAACCTCCACCAGCGGTGGTTCCCCCGCCGTCTTCATCATCCTCGTCTTCATCATCGTTTACACTTTCTTCGGAAGTTTCATAAGCTCCATCTTCTCTGTTACTTATCAATCTATCCCCTCTTCTTCTCTTACTCGTTCTACTCAAGCGATCTCTTTCTCTTTCTCTTTCCCGTTCTCTATCTCGCTCTCTATCCCTTTCCCGTTCTCGATCTCGATCCTTCTTTCGATCCCTTAAACGTGTCGTTTCTTGTAACTCCACCGGCCCATCATCATCTGCACCGAACAAAAAGCGAAAAGAGAAAAAACGAATCAGAAAAAAAATTACTTTGAAGACAGCGTTAGAGAAGAAAAGGAGGACCAGATCTGATTTAAAAAAAAAACCTGGGGAGTCTCTAAGAGAGCTACTTCTATGGCGCCGCCGTGAAAGGCCGTGTGTGGTGGCTGCAACGGAAGCCATAGTGGCTCTCCTGGCTTCTCTGGTTCTATCCATCTCTGTAAATTAATTGGCTTTGCAGATAACAATAGATCAGTTGAAATAGAAACAGGAGTAATGGAATCACTCATCAGTGAATCGTCTCAAATCGACCATAGTCCGCCGAAAAGAGAGCTGCGGTGACTACCTCCGGCGAGAATCCGATTAAAATAGTATTTCAAAGATCTGGTGTTGAAACAATCTGTCAGACTCAGACTTGAAAGATTTTAGCTTTTTTCTCTCTGCCCTTCTTCCCCCTCTCCCTCTCTTCTCCTTATCTCTCTTTCCTCTTTTTGTGCTCTAAATGTCATCTTCTTTTCGCTATTTCACCCTCAACGAAACCCACTCCAAGCCTTAATGAACGGCCCAGATCCCTGATTGCCAAATCACTCCCAAATCCCAACCCTTCATTCCTCGACAGATCCAACGGTTGCCATTGGCTTTAAACCAACATGGCAAGATCTCCACAGTTGATTAATTATCTCTTCTCGCTCTTAACCTTTTTCTAAATTATTCCATATCGCAACGTGTCATATTTTATTTTCCTTCCCACCTAAGCTTCCGTAGTTTCATCTCACTCGCTATCGATTTGGTAACAAATAATTAATTAATTAATTTGTAATAAATAAAATATATTTTTTATTTATATAAAGAATGTTGTATTAGGGTTGGGAGAGCTTTGAATTGTTGCCCACGAATCTCGATCCACAGACGAAAGGCTCTAGGATTTGCCGAAGCGATGTTGTGACCGGATATTACCGGTGGCATTGACCTTGGTAAAATTGCTACCCGAGCCTGACCATCCCAAGCAATCGAAAAATTATTAGATGGATTCAGTTCACTGCGTCATTTGTGATCTCAGCTAATAAAATTTATCCATTTAATTTTAATTTTTAAATAATTGTTTATCTTTTATTGACATGTAAGAAAGAGGTGAAAATTCACTTTAAAAAAATAATATAAATTAACCTTATTGGTTGGGACCACATATGATGTGGTAAGTAGAGTCTATCTAATAATTTTTTCCAAGCAATAAGGTGACCTGCAAATATATACTCACAACTTGTCAATGTTTCACGTCGATATTGGCCTTGTTTTAAACTATGTTTCGAGTCAAATTAGAAATTTAAATATTTTTAAAGTTCTGATTAGTTAAATTGTAAACAGAGGTTTATAACAACCAATTTAGGTGAAACCTATCAAATTGGAAAAAAAAATTAAAGAAATTTTTTGGGTTAGAGAATTTGATATAAAGGTTGCAAAGAGTCTTTTGTTCTTAAGAATTGCAAAATAATTTTCAAAATGCCTAAATTTAAATAATTAATAAAATTAAAAAATCATTTTATAAATAAAAATTAATATTCACATTTAAATTTACTAAACAATAAAATCATATTAAAAAAATTTCATAAACAATAAATTAATACATACATTTAAATTTAGTAATGGAACGAAGTACATTTTATGGCCAGCCGTTTATCTCTTAGTGAGAGCACGCGCGGTGAGAAAATTAGTCACTGCTGTCGGCGGTGGATACCTTGGCTCAAACCAAAATATATACATTTTAAATTTATAGGTAATTCATATGGTTAGAAAGATTATCGAATCTAGTTCTTTTAGAACAAACGAACTGTGATTTGGAACTATAAATTATTAGTTACATATTTTCTTTTAAAGGCAGTGCATGTTGTCATGTTTCAATAATTAATATTTTAGTCATGTTTTTATAGTTTTGAAACAGTTTGCTTATTGTTGGTAAAACTAAATTTATCATTTATATTTGTAATTTTGGAGATTTAATATTGACTTTTTGTTTTAATGTATTAAGTTTTTTTTGTGTAAGAATTAACCGAAAACCGCGAAGATCCCTAAGGGATGGGTATGAGGACAAAAAAATCTTAAAATATTTAATAGGAATTCTCCGAAATCATACCAGCAAGTGTTGATGACGGAGTAAAGAATGTAAAATCGTCCTCGCCTCACCTTGTTGTCACCCTTCATCTGCATGATGTGTCATAATTTAACTTTTTAATAATTTTTAAATATTTCTAATATAATCCTGTCATAATATATATATTCTTTATTTTCATCCAAATCAAATTTATTTTTATATAAATAAAATACTTGAACTCATGTTTTTAAGAAAACATTATTTATGTCAACGATCTCTAGAACAAGTGACTAAAGCTTTTAGTTGACATTTTCTTCTTTTTTTAAATTATAGCTTCAAGAACCAGTAAGTGCAAAATTTTCTTTCTTCTTCCCTTAAATAAAAATTATTAAAAAAAATCATTATTTATTTTTCACCGTCACAAGTCACGACTCATTTAAGTTCAAAACTTTTAGTAGTTACTTATTATCTAATGAAACTTAAATTTTCAATTCAATGTATAAAATTGAAAGTGGGCCACTTGTAAACTTCACATGAGCAATGGATAAAAGCAGACTGGTGTAACCGGTAAAAGCAGCTTCGTTGGCCGTTGGTTTACCTCTAATTACAAAAAGGTTTAAATAGCCTCTTTATACATCTATAAAATATTGGGTAAACAACAATGTAGGTCAATCAATTATGAGTAATATTACATTTGGGTCACTCAATTATTAAAAGTTACACTTGGGTCATTTAATTATGGGTAAAGTTACATTTGGGTCACCCAATTATCAAAGGTTGCATTTGGGTCACTCAATTATGGGTAATGTTACATTTGGGTCACCCTTCTTCATATTTAAAAAATACATAAATTTCATCATTTTTTCTTCCAAATCCCTTGTTAACACTAGAGTACTTCATTTGACATCATTAATTAATCTAATACATAAATTGATATATATTTTTCAAATGTGAAGAATGACCCAAATGTAACCTTACTCATAATTAAGTGACCTAAGTGTAACTTTTAATAATTAGGTGACCCGAATGTAACCTTATCCATAATTGAGTGACACAAATGTATTTTTTAATAATTGAGTGACACAAATGTATTTTTTAATAATTGAATGACCTCTATTGTAGTTTACCCTAAAATATTTGATTACGCATTTACGCTATTATAAATAATTTCGCATAATTTAATTTGAAAAAATAAAATTATTTTTACTAAATGATAACAAATATTATTAAATAATACCATCCTAGTAAATGTTATCTATATTTTTTTAGCATTTTGGGTACGTTTAATTCTTATAATTAAATATTTTAATAAGATATTACTCAGATCTTACAATATTACATGATAGTAATAATGCGAGTGATTCTAATCAAATATCATATATGCATGTTTAAATGGGTTTACGATGTAAAATTATCAAGAGTAAACATCTTTTACCTCCAAATTTGTAGGCGATGGAACACTTTCAAAAAGATATTAGTGTTATGAATATTTATATATGTGGATGTCTATCATGATTAGAACTTTATCAAAGGAGTTTGATTTATTTATTATTAGGAATATTATCTCTATGAATTAGAGTTTAATGTATTATGTACTTATTATGCTTATAAATTGATGATTCATTGAAGGCATTGTATACAAGTCTATATTTGAGAATAATACAAATCTCCCTCTTTCTCTCATCTCTTTGTTCTTCTTGTTCTTATTCTTGTTCTTCTTTATTTTATTCACAACACGTTATCAGCACGATCTCGCTCGCTTAATTACTGTGATTATTGTTGGTGGTTCTCGAAAAAAAATTCAATTTGATATTGGTGGCTACATCTATCATATATTCAGCTTACCTTGGAAAGTATGGTATGTTTTATTTATTTATATACTAATATAATTATTGATTTATCATTCTCCAAAAGTTAGTATATTCATATCTATTATTTGGTTATTATTTTAATTTATTATTATTTTATTCATACTTGAAGTAACTCTTGAATTAACGAAAATTAAAATTATCGTCGTACTTCATTAGATGGATTGATAAAGCAAACCGAATTAAAGTCCTCAAGGATTTCGGCTAAATATTATTGAGCGCACAAATTGGAACATTTTATTACACAGTATATTAGTTTTATTCAAAGTTTTTATTATTCCATTCTAATTTATAATTGATTCAATTCAAGGATTGTGTTGCCATGTGGTTGTTATATATTTGTTTTATCATTATTATTATTATTATGGTAATTTATATGAATAAATTCGAGATATAAAATAACTTTATTATTTGTATCAATTACTTTGTATGTGAATCAAAGGCAAAAAGAATACGTTACTTTGATGTGTTTATACATTCATCAAAATGTTGTTTGATTTTAACTATGGTTGTTTATAATTTGATCACATCACTTATAGTTATGTTTATTCAACTTGATCTATGACTACTTTTATACTTTTTGATCTAGTCTCAAATAATTTTTTTTATTATATTGATAAAAGTCGATGCTTTTAACCGTGTTTTGAGTTTTACATGTATTCAAATGAGTTGGAAAGAGACATGGCGTAAAAAAACAGATTATGAGAAGATGCATTGGTTCATTTGCTACGTCATCATTGAGACAAAATTCAATATCGGTAAACTCTATTTTTATTTTTATCTTTTAAAATACAATTTTAAAGTGCGATAAATCATGATGCTTTTGAATTTACAAGAAGATTATTATAAAGTCTATATTTGCTCGAAAGCAATATTTTTTCTTCGTCGAAAAACTCGACCATAGACTTCTCCCAATTTCAAATTACGAAATTCGTCTTGATCTAAAAAGTTTTATGGGAGGCATTCCCTGAAGTGAATGCAAAGCATGATATTTATTCCATGCGATTATCAATGATGGGGCATTCCCTGAAGTGAATGCAAGCATGATGTTTATTCCATGCAATTATTGGAACTGTTTCATTCCCTGAAGTGAATGCAAACATGGTAAATCATTATTCAATTAGAGACATTATTTCGATATAATCCAAGTATAATTGGCTGGACATCCCGTTCTGCGAGGCTACTGGTCTCAAAGGAGGTTTTTAAAGGACCTTGTGGACAGGTTTAACAATGCCGCGTACGAGGATTAAATCTTTGTTCTCTGTGATAAGGATATGTAAAAAAGGTTTTAAATGCCCACTGGCTCTACTCCATTCCCTGAAGTGAATGTGAGATTATATTATGGAAGGAATAAAAAATCACATTAAAAGTTGTGGTCGTGGTCGAGACTATGAATATACACATGAAAAATATAGTCGTTTTAAGAATACTTCTACCCGCTGGTAGCAAAGTTATAAGGATGACAAGAGTGATAAAGATCATTCTAAGGAAGTGAAATCCTTTTACCAATGTGATGTTATAAACCATTGGTTTCGTACTTGTTAAACGCCAAAGTATTATGGACTTTATCCATAATCATGAATGATAAATGAAATAAAATATAAACAAAATTTGTTTATGGCGAAAATAATTATGGCGTTATTGGTCCAACTCAATTGGATATTGTTAATTTTCTCATAACCCTTGAAGGGAATAATTTACCATTTATTTTATTTCCCTTGTAACCTCTAACAGGAATAATTGTGTTTTTTTATTTTATTTATTTTATGTTAATTCGTTTTATTTATTATTTATTTATGTTAGTTTGTTTTATGTTTATTTATTTCACATATTATTTATTTACGCTTTATGTTAATTTATTATTTGAAGAATATGATTACTTCCGGAATAAAATATACAATGAATTGTGGTTATTTATGCCTAGAATTGTGGCTATTTATGCCTAACAGATAATGCAAGTACTTATATTGTACTTAATCATAAGAAATATTTTTCCCATTTAAATGCAAGGGGAAATATGAGTAGTATTTCTCAAAGTACTAAAATATCAATACTTCGGAAGAGCACTTGAAAGTTTATCTCTGATAGATAATCGACTTGATATGATGTGCTATATTTTATATTTTTCATTCCTCGAAGTGAATGATACAAAGTACATATTTTCATTACCTGAAGTAAATGAAACAAAGCACATTTTGAAAAGTGCACAATTATGCATTTCTCGATTAAAATGCAAGGGAATAATGTGAGTACTATATCCGGAAGTACTAATATCACAAAAGGCTCTGGTTGAGCAAATATGTTATTGTCAAATGGAACTTTATTCCATATTCAGATTGCGTTATACTCGTCAAAGTCATAAAGAGAGCAATATGAGTTCGCAAACTATCCCTTTGGGAATTATAGATAACATATGTTATCAATTGGCATTTGAAATAAGCCAATATGAATATAAGTTCTGGTAGCCAAAAAGTCAGTTGAAAGCCCTAGGAGAGCTATATATTGCTACCAAAAGATAATTTCAATTGAAAGCTCCGAAAGAGCTAAATATATTCCTATTTAAAGGAATAATTTTGATGGTCGTACTAGACATGTACGAGTGAGATTGAATTACTTGTTATGGTAAACAAGGAGTTTACAAATTCAGAGATATACACACACACACACACACACACACACACACACACATATATATATATATATATATATATATAGTTGGCATGATCGGTTAGACCATCCTGATTAATAATGGTGCATAAATTATTGAGATTTACATGCACGTGTATTAAAAGAACCTGTAGTTCTTGTGGTGCTTATTCTCAAAGGAATGGATTAAATTCCACTTATTAAAGAACGTGAAGTTCTTGTGTTGCTTAAAGGAATTGATTAAATTCCACTTACTAAAAGAACTTGAAGTTCTTGTGTTGTTTGTTCTCAAAGGATATATATGATCCCACTTACCAAAAGAATTAGAACTTAAAGTTCTTGTACTGAAGTTAAGACTGTATGTCTTGCATATCTGAACGAAATATGGGCCCATATATCAACAAATGTGGAAAGTTTTATATGATTTTAGTAGATGCATCTACATTATTTTATCGACTTACAACCAGAAGTTTGTGAGATTGATTCTAAAAGATTCAGATTATACAGTTAGACTATTCGTCTTGAAAAGCTAGTGGGTTTATATTTTAGGCTATATCAGTTGTTACAAAGCCTATTGATTATGAAAAATATAGTTTAGCAAAATTTCAATTGGATGCCTCCTATTTAATAGTTAAACTATGAGAACAAAAGAGTTATTATTTATATGGTGTTTCCATATAGCAACACTTATACGCATCAAGCCAACGAGTTATAATAAACTCCCTGTTATGATTGGTTTTTGGTCAGAAACCATACATTTCCCATTTTATGATTTTTGAATGTGCGATATGAATTGCTCCACCACAACGCACAAAATGGGTAAATAAAAAGGGTTGAGAATATATATTGAGTACGAGTCTCCTTTTATGTTTAAATTCTTAAACATTAATTGGAGAATCATTTATGACATGATTTTTCTCAACATCAGGGGGAGATAATAATCAGCTGGATAGAGGAAAATGAATTATCATTATCTAGATCCTCGTATATGAACTAGAAGTTCATAAGATAATTCATGTTATTACATGTCAACTGCTAGACATATTTACTGACCCAATGAGAGTAATTAAGTCTCATATACCAGCTGAAACGCTCTAAGTTTAAATTACATGTTAGAGCGAGAGAATGTAAATCATGTCTGAAGCATGATAGTTGAAATGGTTCCAATGATCAAAATTCTCGTAAATAGAAAGTAATATGAGATGATCATATATTGGAGGCGGGTGCTCTTGAAGAGACCCAAGACATAACAAATAATAAAACTCTAGAAGAGTTTCAGGTACCTGAAATAAAGATTGAAATCTTGAAGAGATCTCGATGAGTTATGTCATTACGAGAATGGAACCAGAAAATTGGAAAGTTGTCGACAACGATTTTACAAACAATTCTACATAAAATACTTCTATAGAAGTAAAGAAAGAAATCGAGGATCTTGTATAAAATCTATCCATAAGTATAGATATTGAATTGGCCGATGTTGAAAGACGCTTTGAACTTCTAAAATAGAAGTATTTGGACCAGCAGTCCAAACACCTAAAGGTGTAATGCAAGTGAGGCACAAATAAGTAGTCGTAAATACGACTTGAACTATGATTTATAAAAAGTTTTAATTACTTCATGGTGGATGCAATTACTTTGGCAGTTATGAAAATTTTACATGCGTCTAATTATTTGTGGATCCATATTTATCCTTGAAGGATCTAAAATGCTATAAGCATTTGGAAATTTCTGAGGAAATTTATTTAGACATGTCTCATGAATATTTTGGCGCATTTGGTATAATCGCCTTAGTGAATACTAATTGAGAAAATACTATAAGAATGATCAGATTTTCTTATGTATTTTATAAAGGAGTTTGGATCAAGATCCATTATGATAATTTTAGAACTCCTAAAGAGCTTCAAATTGGAAACTCATGAAGTACTTTCAATACAAGTACTTGAATCTTGACATCAAGTTTATCTCGACATGCAGATCGAACATTTTTATATATTTCTTTTGTCTATGAATAGACATAAGCTGAAAGAATCTTAAAGAAGATTTAATATGAATAGAGCATATCTATTGAGTATCCCAATAGTTGTAAGATTGTTGGATGTGAATAAAGATAATTATATTTTTTCTTGGTCTTGAAGCACTATATATTAGTTGGTCAAGAAATATCTATGATTATACAAAGATCATTACATTTAGATCTTCAAACATTCTTTGATGCCTTCTCAAATGTCGTAGAAATAATTGTTATGAACGAGGCAAGCCAAAAAATGTGTTTGGCTAAGACCATTGACCCAACATATCCAAAAGATATGTGGATTTACTTTTACAAGATATGATAAAAGCTATCTTGTGTAAAGATAATGCAAGATGTTTATCTCAGTTTGAAAGTGGATACATCATGGAACATATTACTCTAAAGTTTCATCCCTCACGATCTTTAGAAAAATGATATTCAAGATTAAATTATGAAGATTCAAAGATCTTCTGTGATGTTTGCATGAGGGGGAGTAAATACGTGTTGCACTCTTTTTCCCTTAACTGAGGTTTTGTCCCAATGGGTTTTCCTGGTAAGGTTTTTAATGAGGCAACATGTTATGCGTATCAAAGATGTGTGTACTCTTTTTCCTTCACTAAAGAATTTTTTTTCCCACTGGGTTTTTATCTTAGTAAGGTTTTAACGAGGCACATTATCTTCATAGACATCCAAGGGGGAGTGTTATGAATATTTATCTATGTGGATGTCTATCATGATTAGAACTTTATCAAAGGAGTTTGATTTATTTATTATTATGAATATTATCTCTATGAATTAGAGTTTAATGTATTATGTACTTCTTATGCTTATAAATAGATGATTCATTGAAGGCATTGTATACAAGTCTATATTTGAGAACAATACAAATCTCCCTCTTTCTCTCATCTCTTTCTCTCATCTCTTTGTTCTTATTCTTGTTCTTCTTTATTTTATTCACAACAATTAGATAATTTTTGGTTTTAACAGTAAAAAATGTCTAATTTATATTTTTTTTCAATTTAGTACCTAACGTTTCATTCTGTAACTTAAATCAAATTTTTCTGTCAACGATCGTTAAAAAAACACTGTCATCCAATTATAACATGACATGTTTCCTGATTTTTATTTATTTAATTTCTGAATTTTATTTAAAAGTATGAACTTCTTAAATAGCTCCAAAGTTTTAATTTTTTCGATCAAGCTCTCAAATCACATATCTCTCACCGTCTGGAATCTCCCACGCGTCGGTGGTTCACCGTTCAACATCCCCCACCCTCTACCCATCGGTTAGAAGCCTAATCAGTCTCTTTTCATTCATTGTTGGATGTTCGTCAACGGAGCAATCGACGATTCCTTCGCTGGTTTCTGTCGACAGGATGATGAAGTTTTCAGTCGTGGGAGGCGATGAAGGCAAAGGTGGCCAATGGTGGGAGAGGAGGAATCCATGAGTTTATGGTTTGAGTTTGGGAGGTTTAAGAGAAATTAAAGATTTTGAGTTTTTTTTTTATAAAATTAAAGATTTTTTATTTTTAAAAAATAAAAATTAAAGAAAACACCAAAAAATGCCACATGTCATGTTTTTTTTATTGGATAACGAATTTTTTTGACGTATGTCACAGAAAAACCTAATTTGAGTTACGGAATAAAATGTTACGCACCAAAATGACCTAAAAACGCTAGGCACCCAAATAAAAAATTAGTATAGATTGAGCACCTTTTTAACCGTTAAGCCATAAATTTTCTTTGATGTTTATTTTATTAATTTAATATGTGAAAATTAGACCATCCAATATCCATAGGTTGGGTAATCTGTTCGGCTCGAATTGTTAGACACGATGAGGTCCTAATATAAATAAATAAAAATTTCTAAATTTAATTATAAGTATTTAAAAATTACTAATATAAACTTACATTTTCATCATTTTATTATTTTTAAGTAAAAAATAAATAATTTGGAAGGATCGACCTGAGCTCGAGCTTAGAATTTTTTCCTGGAATACGACGGGCCCAACCACGAACGTTTTATTCAAAATAAAATACAAAAAATAGTCTATTTTTTATCTGTTTTAAGGTTTTCAATAATACGTCCACAGATGGTGATTATTTCGTAATTTAATTTTATACAGACTTTATCCACATGTCATGAAAAATATATTTGTATATATTAATTGAATTAACGGTATATGTTATTATTTTTAAAAATTATTTAATATATTAATAAGATGTTAAATGTGTTATGAATATTTATCTATGTGGATGTTTATCATGATAAGAACTTTATCAAGGAGATTTGACTTACTTTATCATTAGGAATATTATCTACATTAATTAGAGTTTAATGTATTATGTACTTCTTATGCCTATAAATAGATGAATTACTGAAGGCATTGTATACAAGTCTATATTTGAGAATAATACAAATATCCCTCTTCTTTCATCTCTTTATTCTTCCATTCTTGTTATTTATGTATTGTATCGAACTACATGTCATTAAAGGTATTAGAAAAACACATGCAAAGTGGTCTCGTGGCCACTGCTCAGTATTGTTTTATTTATTTATGTTTGTATATATATATATATATATAATTATATAATTATGTTTCTAATGTTTTGATTAATGACATGTGATTTTTATCCTTGTTTTTCGAGGGACTGGGTCGAATGAGTAATATTGTGCTTTACACAAAAAACTACTATACGACTCGTAGATGCCCACAAAACTACTTTACGAATAAGTAAGAACTCTTGTTCTTCTTGCTTTCAGAGGGACTCGATCTAATTATTTTTATCATTGTTTTAATTAACCACTCCACGATCCGTTGAAACATTGACATGGTCATTGTTTTATTTATCCTTGTTCTTCTCGTAGATTTTTATCATTGATCTAATTATTTTGATCTATTGTTTAATGTCGGGTATGATTAACCACTCTATGGTCATTGTTATATTTATATTATAATTAAAATCAATATATATATTTATGTTATTATTTTCATGAGAGTTTATGTTTTTAACCATATTTTTGAATTTTATACGATATGCTTAAATAGCTTGGAAAGAGATATGACATAAAGGGATTATGAGAAGCTATCTCGGTTATTTGCTATGTCTCCATCATTCTCGAGAGGAAAATCATTATCGGTAAATTATACTTTTATTTTTATTCTTTAAACTACGATTTTAAAGTGCAATAAATCATGGTGATTTTGAATATACAAGAAGATTGTTATAAAGTCTATATGTGCTCGAAAGCAATATTTATTCTACATCGAAAAAACTCAACCATAGACTTCTCCCAATTTCAAGTTACAAAAATTCGTCTTGATCCAAAAAGTTTTATGGGAGGCATTCTCTGAAGTGAAGGCAAAGCATGATGTTTATTTCATGCGATTATCAATGATGGAGCATTCCCTGAAGTGAATGCAAGCATGATGTTTATTCCATGCGATTATTGGAAGTGTTTCATTCCCTGAAGTGAATGCAAACATGGTAAATCATTATTCAATTAGAGACATAATTTCGATATAATCTAAGTATATTGGCTAGACATCCCATTCTGCGGGGCTAATGGTCTTAAAGGAGGTTTTTAAAGGACCTCGTGGACAGGTTTAACAATGTCGCGTACGAGGATTAAATCTTTGTTCTCTGTGATAAGGATATGTGAAAAATGTTTCAAAGGCCCACTGGCTATACTCCATTCCCCGAAGTGAATGTGAGATTATATTATTGAAGGAATAAAAACCACATTAGAAGTTGTGGTCGTGATCGAGGCTATGAATATAGACATGAAAAATATGGTCATTTTAAAAATACTTCTACCCACCAGTAGTGAGGTTATAAGGATGACAAGAGTGATAAAGATCATTCTATTGAAGTAAAACTCTTCTTATTACCAATGCGATGTTATAAACCATTGATCTCGTATACGTTGTACGTTGAAAAATCAAGAATCATTGAATGATAAAGGAAAGAAAATAGAAGCAAATTTTGTTTGTGAAACATGACGAAGATGATATTGGTCCAACTTTATTTGGATATTGTTGATCCAACTCATTTGGACGTTGTTGATTTTCTTATAACCCTCGAAAGGAATAAACCATCTTCTAATTATTCTTCATAACTTTGAAGAGAATTATTTATTTTTATTTATTTATTTTGCTTTACGTTTATTTATTTTACACACATTAATTATTTACGTTTTATATTTATATTTATATTTATATTTATATATCATGATACTTATTTATTTTGTTTAACATGATTACTTGTCAAATACAATCTATGGTGACGATTTACGCTCAACATAAACATAAGATATATTTTCTCATTTAAATGCAAGGGAATAATGTGAGTACTATATCTCAAAGTACTGAAAATATTGATGCTCTAGAAGAGCAATAAATTATTGAGAGAAAACACATTATGAAAAGTGCAGAATTGCGAATATTGCAATAATTACCGCTAATGGTAATAATATCGTCACCACTATAAGTGGAAGTTTTAAGAGAGCAATATGAGTTCGCAAAATATTCCTTTGGGAATTATAGATAACATATGTTATCAATTGGCATTTGAAATAAGCCAATATGGATATAAGTTATGGTAGCCAAAAAGTCAGTTAAAAGCTCTAAAAGAGCTATATATTGCTACCAAAAGATAATTTCATTTGAAAGCTCTGAAAGAGGTAAATATATTCTTATTTAAAGGAACAATTTTGATGGCTGTACTAGACATGTACGAGTGAGATTAAATTACATGTTATGGTAAACAAGAAGTTTACAAATTCAGAGATATATACACACATATAGTTGGCATGATCGGTTAGACCATCCTGATCAATAATGGTGCATAAATTATTGAGATTTACATGCACATGTATTAAAAGAATATGTAGTTCTTGTGGTGCTTATTCTCAAATGAATTGATTAAATTCCACTTATTAACGAACATGAAGTTCTTGTGTTGCTTAATGGAATTGATTAAATTCCACTTACTAAAAGAACTTGAAGTTCTTGTGTTGTTTGTTCTCAAAGGATATAGTTGATCCCACTTACCAAAAAAATTAGAACTTGAAGTTCTTGTGCTGAAGTTGAGACTGCATATCTTGCATATTTGAACGAAATATGGGCCCATATATCCGCAAATGTGGAAAATTTTATATGATTTTAGTAGATGCATCTACATTGTTTTATCAACTTACAACCAGAAGTTTGTGAGATTGATTATAAAAGGATTCAGATTATGCAGTTAGACTATTCGTCTTGCAAAAGCTAGTGGGTTTATATTTTAGGCTATATCAGTTGTTACAAATCCTATTGATTATGAAAAATATAGTTTAGCAAAATTTCAATTGGATGCCTCATATTTAATAGCTAAACTATGAGAACAAAAGAGTTATTATTTATATGGTGTTTCCATATAGAAACACTTATACGCATCAAGCCAACGAGTTATAATAAACTCGCCGTTATGATTGGTTTTTGGTCAAAACCATACATTTCCCATTTTATGATTTTTTAATGTGCGATATGAATTGCTCCATCACAACGCACAAAATGGGTAAATAAAAAGGGTTGAGAATATATATTGAGTACGAGTCTCCTTTTATGTTTAAATTGTTAAACATTAATTGGAGAATCATTTATGACATGATTTTTCTCAACATCAGGGAAGATAATAATCAGCTGGATAGAATAAAATGAATTATCATTATCTAAATCCTCGTATATGAACTAGAAGTTCATAAGATAATTCGTGTTATTACATGTCAACTGCCAAACATATTTACTGACCTAATGAGAGTAATTAAGTCTCACATACCAGCTGAAATGCTCTAAGTTTAAATTACATGTTAGAGCGAGAGAATGTAAATCATGTCTGAAGCATGATAGTTGAAATGGTTCCAATGATCAAAATTCTCGTAAATAGAAAGTAATATGAGATGGCCATATATTGGAGGCGGGTGCTCCTGAAGAGACCCAAGACATAACTAATAATAAAACTCTAAAAGAGTTTCAGGTACCTGAAATAAAGATTGAAATCTTGAAGAGATCTCGATGAGTTATGTCATTACGAGAATGGAACCAAAAAATTGGAAAGTTGTCGACAACAATTTTACAAACAATTTTACATAAAATACTTCTATAGAAGTAAAGAAAGAAATCGAGGATCTTGTATGAAATCTATCCAGAAGTATAGATATTGAATTGGCCGATGTTGAAAGATGCTTTGAACTTCTAAAATAGAAGTATTTGGACCAGCAGTCCAAACACCTAAAGGTGTAATGCAAGTGAGGCACAAATAAGTAGTCGTAAATACGACTTGAACTATAATTTATGAAAAGTTTTAATTACTTCATGGTGGATGCAAATTACTTTGGCAGTTATGAAAATTTTTACACGCGTCTAATTATTTGTGGATCCATATTTATCATTGAAGGATTTAAAATGCTAGAAGCATTTGAAAATTTCCGAGGAAACTTATTTAGACATGTCTCATGAATATTTTGGCGCATTTGGTATAATCGCCTTAGTGAAAACTAATTGAGAAAATACTATAAGAATGATCAGATTTCCTTATGTATTTTATAAAGGAGTTTGGATCAAGATCCATTATGATAATTTTAGAACTCCTAAAGAGCTTCAAATTGGAAACTCATGAAGTACTTTCAATACAAGTACTTGAATCTTAACATCAAGTTTATCTCAACCTGAAGATCGAGCATTTTTATATATTTCTTTTTGTCTATGAATAGACATAAGCTGAAAGAATCTTAAAGAAGATTCAATATGAATAGAGCATATCTATTGAGTATCCCAATAGTTGTAAGATTGTTGGATGTGAATAAAGATAATTATATCTTTTCTTGGTTTTGAAGCACTATATATTAGTTGGTTAAGAAATATCTATGAATATACAAAGATCATTACATTTAGATCTTCAAACATTCGTCGACGCCTCCTCAAATCTTGTAGAAATAATTGTTATGCACAAGGTAAGCCAAAAATGTGTTTGGCTAAGACCATTGACCCAACATATCTAGAAGATATGTGATTTACTTTCACAATATATGATACAAATGTTATCTTGTGTAGAGATAATGAAAGATGTATACATCATGGAAAATATTACTCTAAAGTTTCATCTCCGCTATCTTTAGAAAAATAATATTCAAGTTTGAATTATGAAGATTCAAAGATCTTCTGAGATGTTTTCATGAGGGGGAGTAAATATGCGTTGCACTATTTTTTCCTTAACCGAGGTTTTGTCCCAATAGATTTTCCTAGTAAGGTTTTTAATGAGGCAACATGTTATGTGTATCAAAGATGTGTGTACTCTTTTTCCTTCACTAATGAATTTTTTTTCCCACTGGGTTTTTATCTTAGTAAGGTTTTAACGAGGCACATTATCTTCCTACACATCCAAGGGGAGTGTTATGAATATTTATCTATGTGGATGTCTATCATGATAAGAACTTTATCAAGGAGATTTGACTTACTTTATCATTAGGAATATTATCTACATTAATTAGAGTTTAATGTACTATGTACTTCTTATGCCTATAAATAGATGAATTACTGAAGGCATTGTATACAAGTCTATATTTGAGAATAATACAAATCTCCCTCTTTCTTTCATCTCTTTGTTTTTCCATTCTTGTTATTTGTTCTTATTATTATTTTTTGTTATTTTATTCACAACACTAAATTATGATACCCCATTAAATAGTTTTATAAACTTTTTATACGGAAATCTTCAAATTTAATTGTTAACGTTGAATTTGTAAAAACATCTAGGGTAAACTATATGGGTGACCACCCAATTATTGGGTCTGACCTGTTTTGACCACTAAACTATAAAAATTTAAAATTCGACCACCTAACTATTTAATTGGACTTATTTTGACCACTAGCCGTTAAAATCTAACGGAATGGTAACATGAATGTTAATAAAAATTTGTATAGCTACACAATTGATCCATGTTAGTTACTTATTCTATCAATTTGATACTAATTCTAATGTGTTCGAACCCAAATCCCTTAGGATTAAATATGGTGGGTTTACCATTGAACTAAAGGGTCTTTTCTAATTTAAAAACACAGTGTAATATATGTTGGCTCAGGTTTACCACATCGTCATCAGAATCATCTTTTCAATCCACATGTCCGATGGCATGTCTGTGAGTTCTTTACATATTTTGGTCTACTTGATAATAAAAATGTCTGAACTCTTTAGCTAAGAGATAATATCTCAGGCCAAAAGGAAATTAAAAGTAATGTTTTGAACAGATTCGAGCATTAGCCTTCAAGCTCAAGTCTCTTTACTACATAGTTTTTTGGGCTGAAAATTGATATCTGATTTTTGAATAACAGTGTGACATAGAAATCCATGAATGAATTGTGGCCTTACATTACACTGTAGTTTCTGAGCTGAAACTAAATCCTATAAGTGCTGATATCAATATATTAAGTAAACTTTGGTAAAAAAAGAGAGTAAAGAAAACAAAAAGATTCTTAATATATCTTAATTCTTTGTCAAATCTGCATTAAGAAGATTACTTTGTAAATTATGAAACAAAATTGATCTTTTAATAACCTTACTTACACAAAAGAATACATTTTATATTAGCCGGATTTGAGCTTGAACATTGAATATTGGTGCTCGAATTTTTCTAAGTTTTTTATTTACATATATTTGAAGGATCATACTAATTTTCTCATGTTTGATTATGTTTTGGATACTACATTCAAAAGAAAAATGAAGAGTTCAAAAAGCTTAGCATACAGATTAATGTAATTTTAGAACAAGGTAGATCATTTACAGTTAAAATAAAGATGAAAAATTCTGAAAGAATAATGTGTTTCTAACTGTCATTTTTCCTTGATGATTAATAGTAGTTACAGTAACCACTATCTCTAATTTTCCACTTAGGGCGACTTATATATGTCCCCAAGGCAAAACAGATGTGAAAGAAAGTGTTTACATGGTATTTGTGATGTTTTCTTTACAAAATTTTCCACCATCCCAATCTCTTAGCTAAAGAGTTCAGATATTTTTATTATCAAGTAGGACCAAATTAAAATTAGAATCAAATTGATAGAATATGTAACTAACATGGACTAAATATGTAGTTATATAAATTTTTATTAACAGCCACGTCATCACTCCGTTAGATTTTAACGGCTAGTGGTCAAAATAGGTCCAATTAAATAATTTGATAGTCAAATTTTAAAATTTTATAATTCAGTGGTCAAAATAGACCAGACCCAATAATTGAATGGTCACTCAAGTAGTTTACCCAAAAATCTATCATGATAATATAATAAAGTATACTCTTAGACAATATTGAATTATAGTATTTTATAGTTAATCTTGCATTTAATTAGTCAAACGTCACAGTCTTAGAAATTACACTCAATCAAATAAATCAAACAGAATAATATAATATTTTTGACTATATATTAAATAATCTTGCATTTTTAATAATTTTATGGGGCTGCCTGAAGCAGGGGCTCCGTTGGATTTTTAAGTCAAAATAGAAGTAAATATTTAGAATATAGGGGATGTTGAAAAATATTTGAGGATATAGGTCATTTTCTACAGTACACGAGGACCTCGCCACCTGCACATGGCGAGGTGTGAGAAAAAAATTATTAAAAAATTGGACCTCGCCACCTGCACATGGCGAGGTTCGAGAAAAAAATATTAAAAAATTAGACCTCGCCACCTGCACATGGCGAGGTCCCCTGTGCACTGTAAAAAATGGCCTATATCTCCAAATATTCTTCAATATCTCCTACATTTCAAATATTTATTTTTATTTGGATTATTCTCCAAAATTTTCCCTGAAGCAGGAGGCTCGTGGTTGTCGATCAGCGAAGGGATCTGGACCGTCTGATGGAAGGAGTCACGGTCACGGAACTTCCGAGAATGTAGGCCCCACAATCAGCTGCCGATCAGAAATTATTTCCTCGCGTTGGCCTATTGTCACGCTCGCGAAATGTGGCAGCTAGTGATGACGTGTGAATGGGCCCCACCTCCAAATACTTTTTTTAAAATAAAAAGAATCAGGAACCTACCCGTTCGGTCAAATTTCACCGCGCAGATAAAAGAGGAAATAAAAGCGCCATGCCCATTGCCCAGCCCTCCCCTCACGCATTTATGTCACGCGCTACGTGTGGGATTCACATTTCAAACAAACGTGTAAAAGAGAGAAATAATTGTATACTAAAAAAGCAATCCCACGTGGCAACGTCCCTTTCTTTATGTGTCGGATTCTAAAGGCGACACGTGGTCTCTGTTTCCCGCTTATTAGTTGCCTCGGATCTTGTTATTGGCTGTCTTCCGCTTTTTCATACTCACAATTTTGATAAATAAAATATCTCCGGATAAAAAAAGAAGATAATACGACAACGGTGTTTTTGACCCAATTAGTGACGTGGCAGTTGGAGAAACCATTTTGGTCCTTAATCAATTTCATTAAGGTATAACCCTTCCCTAGTCCCTCTACCTTTTAGAGTTTAAAATATAAGCCTCCTCTTTGTTAAGTCATGATTTTTTCATTTTACATGTCTGATTTAAAATTGAAGTTCAATGTATATTGTTACATTTAAATATGTCACATTTAAATATTTTAAATATTTTATCAGTTGAAATTTAATTTTTAATCATACACACCGGGGTTAAATTTCAAAATTGAAAGAGTATAGGGATGAGGGTAAAATTAGACGTTTAGTTACATATATTCATTGTCTACAGACTCCAGTGTCGTCCACTTGCCATTTCGAGTGGTGAACAAAGGGGTTCAGTGCACGAGGATGTCATTTTATGAAGGCCCTCGAGCAATAAAAATAAATAAATAAAAAAACTCTTTTTTGGGAGATTATTGTGGCCACGTCAGAAACTGGGACCCACCATAATGGATCCCCCACCTTTTGTCTCCTTGTGATGGTTTCATTCCCTCGCTATCGTGAAATCCCAAAGCTATGCCACGTGTCCAGACGATGTGCTATGCCACCATGATTACGTGGCAACCTTCCTGACCGAGTGTTTAAACTCTAGCCGTCAGCACACAACAAACAAAACTTCCATTATTTCTCTAATTAGTTGTTAGTGTTACCGTAATTGAATTAATTAATTCGATTGAATTGAACAAAAGGACTAATTAGGTGAATAATGCACTTAGGTATTAAATTTAGAGAAATAAGGGGATTTGGAGTATATTTAAGAATTTATAGTAAATTTACAGCGCAGAGTGAAGACGCCACCTACATATAATGATTTATTTTTTAATATTTTTTACCTAAAGCATTCAAGTGTATGACAGCAGTCTTGAGAAAAAAATTAAAAATGTTGTGTACAGGTGATGTCTTCACTCATGTTGTCGTGTGCAGTTAACGTCTTTACTACGCACTGTAATATTTGCCTTATATTCCTAAATATACTCCAATGTCTTTTATTTTCCCAAATTAAATTCCTAAATACCCTATATATCCAACGAAGCCGCGAACAAATTTCCATAGGCTAATCTAACTTTTTCAAATTATATCGAGTATTAGTGGGTGGGACCCATTTTATTATCCTTAGATCAACCATTGTTATTTCATTTAAGGCTAAGGTTGTTTAGAGCCTTAAACTTTATTTTAAACCTAATTAAACTTTCGAACCATTCAATTGAATTAATTAGGTCTTTTAACCAATTTTGATTAGAGATGGGCATGGTCGGGTTAAGTTTTTTTGCTGACCAGAAAATAGGTACCCTAATTTCGACCACATCATTTAAAAAAATTCAACCGACCTAACTCAAAAATTATATATCTCAACCCAAACTCGATTCGATCTATTTAAAACAAATTTAAATTTAAGGACTTAATTGAAAAATAATAATTTTAGGGACCTAATTGTAAAAAAAAATAGTTTTAGAGACCAAATAGTAAATAAAAAAATTCAAATTTAAGGACCTAATTATAAAAAATATATAATTATGAGGTATTATTACAAATATGCCTAAAAATAGGGGAAATTACACTATTAGTCCCGTGCAGGGTCAAATATTTTCACCTAAACCCGAACGCGACCCAACCTGACCCGAACCCGTTTTTTTATAAAATTCTGGGTCGATCACGCTCGGGTTGGGTGAAATGCCCATCCCTAATTTTGACCATTAATTTTTGACGATTTTTTTCTTAAGATATTACTGTCACGTGACACACTATAGTTTTGTCATGCGACATTTATATATTTATGAGTTTTATAAGTTTTTAGAATTTTTATAACTTTTTAAAAATCTTTGAAATAAAAGATTGGAAATATCAAGTGACAACATTGTTGTAACCCCCTTGTCCCGGCCTGGCCGGATGACCGATCCAAGTGGGCCACACGGGGGAAACCGAAGCGAAACCCGTTAAGGTTCCCCCTCGGTTAGCAACCCTAATTTTTTTTCTTCATTTTAATCTTGACTAGAAGAGTATTAAATCCTAAGTGATCAAACAACAGAACGTACTTCATGAGACAAACATTCGAACCCCAAACAACATTTAAACAGCCCAAAATTAATCTTGAAGGCAGGCCGTTTCGAAACACCCTTGAGGCATTTCGAAACACCTTGACCAGGTCAACTGCCCTAGAGCCTATACAAGGGGCCGTATCGAAACGGTGGTCAACCGTTCCGAAACGCCCAAGACGGTCAACATCTCGTGGTCAACGAGATTTTAACCGTTTCGAAACCTTCAGGCCCGTTTCGAAACACCTTTATCTCGTGAATTTCTCAAAATTCCAGTAGCCAAAACGTTCCGAAACACGTATCGAAACAAGGGGTTCCAGAAGCCAAACCGTATCGAAACGCGTTCCGATACGGGGTCCCTGAAGCCTACCCGTTTCGAAACTACCCTTCCCGTTTCGAAACGCTGGCAGTCTGCAACCTTAAAATTCCGATTTAAGTGAGTCTTGGCAAGTCTAAATGTCCCCTAAGGCCCCCTAGAGGCACACAACACCATCAACCAAATCTAGAGGCATGCAACCAAGGTTTAACATACACAAACACTCACAAGACATGGACATTCATGAACATACAACCATGACAAATATACAAAGGCCTTTCATACAAGACATACTTGGAAACATTGATAAGCAAAAGCATCATTCATCCCATAAGGGTTTACATACCATATAGCAAAGTTAACATTCAAAAGACATACATTAAAAGCATTAGGCAAGGTAAACATGCTTACAAACCAAGTCAAGCATAAACATCAAAATCACAAATGAGTCACATAAGCTCATACAAACACCCTCTTGCCACATTGCTTAACCATTACAAAATTAATAACCGTACTTGAGCCACACACTTGGGATGCCCTTCTTGCCTTGCTCCGAGCTAACACTACGCTAATGATCTGCATTGTTGAACATTGAGAGCGTAAGCTATAAGCTTAGTAAGGGTGCCCTAAAACGAAGAGCATCAACAATGCAGGGTTCAAGCATGTAAATCCTAATCTCACATACAACCAACAATGGCATATAATCAAGTAGACCTAGCTAGTCTTTCAAGTGGCATAATATGGCATCTTACATCATACTAAGCATCAGCATCAATATCAACAACCATACATCAACACCATATATCACAATATATGAACAAGTTAATTGGCCACTTTAAATTACCCCGATTGTGCGGATTTAATCTCAACAACACTTTACCTCGGTGGGATTACACTCATCACCGGACCTTGCATGTGCGGGATTCCACTCATCGCCACATTCCCTACGGATGGGATTCCACTCATCATCCCGTAGAAATATATAAAAAGCTTCCGGTGGAATATTACATCACCGTACTCCTCCTTGATGACTTAACGCCATCAAGGCCACGTACGTTTTGACTCAATTTGTGTGCACACTAATCTTAATGATCGATCATTTACAACCGGTAATTTATTTAGTGCTAATTTTCATAACCACATCATATATCATCAACCACAACTCATGCTCATCACATAATATACATATCATGATATACATGCACCAATTAACCACAATCACAAGAGCATAGCTAAATAAGCACAATAGCATTTATGGAAAACAAAGGCTAAATTAGCAACTTGAATTCAATAGAAGTGGCCTACCAAGCACACTTTACACACACACACTACACATACTCGAACCAAACTTTAAAACAAGTTTGAAACCACTCACCGCCCTTCCTTAGCTACCAAGCGAAACTTCTACGAACCCGGATTCGGTCCCAAAGCTTCTTCAACGATCCCTCTTGCTTCTAGCCAACCAAAAACACAACCAATAGCCACAATCAATGCTAATATTCAAACAACATTCAACCTTTGAATTCAAACCAACTTCATCCACAATTTTCAACCACATTTAATCCCCAATTATAACAAATTCGTACTCCCCCAAATCTTGGCTGAAAACTCTACTTTCAAACACCCAAATGACTCTCAAATGATCCCAAAACACCCTCCTAGTAACCCTAAACCAACAGCCCTTCAATTTCAACCTTAAACCTCCCAAAAACCCAAGTTTTAATACCTTAAAATTTGCTCTAAGACCCTACTTCGGATTTTCCACAAAACTCAACCAAATTGATATATGTTGCACATTTTAACATGAATAACTAAAGCCCCAACTCAATTTCGTGAAACAAAATGAAAAACCCTTTAAAAACCCAACCTTTAAAACAAACCCTAATTTTCGAAACCCCATATCTTTAAAATCTAAGACCAGGGTTGATAGGGGATAAAGAGGAGAGTAAGATGACATGTTTACCTTTCAAAAACACCTTGAATTGAGTGAGATATTAAATGGAATAGTAACCAAAGTTTGAAGAGGTTTTGAAGATGGTGGGGAGGGTTCCAACGTTTGGAAAAGGGGAATGGGAAAGAGAAGACAACTTTTCTATAAAGTGGTCTTGCTTTTTTAAAAATTTTGGGTCAAATTGCTCTTTTGGTCCCTCCTCTTTTTATTAAAGCTCAATTAGGTCATTATTTAAGGTTGAACTTATTTAATTTAATTTTATTAACTCGAACCATAAACCCGGTTAACTCATAGGCCCAAAACACGGGTGTTACAATTGTAATACTACACGTTGCACCAATTGATCCAAAAAATTATTAAATTTAACGGCCAACGTTAGTCAAGAGCTTAATTGATTTTTCCCCAAAAGTTTAAGTGCTTAAACTACCTATAAACCTTTTATACATGTATTGAAAAATGTAAAAATATGTTCTAAATCCCTACTATTTGTATTATGGGTGAGCAAAACACGATTTGAAAAATCAAATTTTAACTTGACTTATAATTTTTAAATTTGACTCGAAAAGAATTCAAATAAAGTTTGAGTTATAAAATGAGAATTCAAATAACTCAAAAATTTTAGTAATTAGAGGATTGATTTTCAAGCTCGAGTCAAGTTCCACAACTTCGTATGATATATGTATAATATATATAAAAATACGAAGAAATATATATATATGTATATCATATATAATTATAGAAAGTCGTTTAAATTGAAACCAATTAGTACCATAACATTATACATATTCACAATTAAATTTGAAGAGAAACTCAAACAATTCGACTTGACTAAAAATATTCAAATAAAGTTTTAGTTATAAAATAAGACTAGTAAACTCAACTAACTTTTTACTTGACTCGATCGAATGTTAACAATACTTTATATAATTTTGAAATGTAGTTCTTATTTTTATTTTTAAAATTTAGTTTTATATTTTTTTTATTTAAAAATTTAAATCTAATTATTAATATATTAAAATTTCCTATTAAACACATTAATGTGACAGTTTAAAATAAAAACACTAATTTAATAAATGTATAATAGAAACTGATATTATAGTGAACTTGAATTTAATAAAAAAATCTTAATATTTTATAAGAATCTTAATTACTTTTTAAAATTTAAAAACTAAAAAATAAAAAAATTTAAACCATATTTTTTTTAACAAAACAAGTATTCATAAACAAACAAAAAACATCAGAGAATAAGAACATATCATACATGAGATAAGGAAGAAAGTAAAGTACATATGGAAAAAATCATAACACACAAAGTACACAAATAGAATCAGAGAAAAATTATACAAAAAAAAAACAAAAGCACAATAGAAAATAAGGACAACAAACATCTAAAACAATGTGAGAAAGAACAGTCTGACGAGAGAAAGACTGAGAGAGACCAAGTCAGCTACCAATCTTTAATCTGCATGAATCACTTTTGAAATCACAAAAGATCAGAACATTGTAAAAGATGCAACAAGAAATACAATAAAATCATTAGATTTATATTTGAAACCGCTGATGACTAGAAGAGGATGAAACAAGAGACAAAATCAGGTCATCCATCAAAGAAAGATACGAAGGACAAAACCACTTGTTAAAAAAATTCGGTAGAAAAAAAGATAAGATCAGAAATTTTTCTCGTCCGCGGTCCATACTTTCCCTCACAAAACGAAGACACGATTAAAATCAAGTACATCATGAGATAAGGCTCTACAACAAAGTGACCAAAGGGTGACTGAAGCAGCGGATGTCAAAGAAAAAAATAAAAAAAAGGGAAAAGAAAAATAAAAAAGGTGACTACTGCTTAATGATCAAGAGAAGCGCCACTCGAGGAGGCAAAAACCCCTAAAATCTTAATCGGGAAGTATGAGAAGAAAAAAATCATAAAAATACAAAGTTGAAGTTATGTTGAACTAAAATTTTAAAATTAAAAAAATGAGCTATACTTGGAATAAATTGACTCAAAATATATTTTAACCATTGAAAAATAAATAAAAAATAAAAAATATTTTGAAGTGGGTATACTTTAACAAATTGTTTTTTACAATTTTGATAATGGAAAGTTAGATTGGTATATTCCTCTCATTGTGGTAGTCAAGACTTGAAAAAAGAAATACGGAATCACCATCAATCTTTTTCGAGGTAAGATTGGATCACTTAAAATTAGATTATTTTAACAAAAATATTTAATTTTTGAGAAAATTACATAGGTGGTCACCCAACTATCACTTTTTTTATTTTTGGTCACCCAACTAATTTTTTCTTCAAAACTATCCCTTCCGTTAGCTACCTCCCTTCGGGAAAAACCTAGCGGAATTGCTGACGTAATTTTTTTAAATGTTATTTTATCTCTTGTCCACATATTATTTTAAGTTTTTATTCAGACCAATGTGGTAGTTACATGTGTCACAACCACAACAAAGAAAATAAATTAGATTTGAGGGAGAGCAAGGATTCGAACCCACGTAAGAAAAGAGTTGGCAAGTGAATAAGTGAAATGGAGAATAGATTTTATGCATAATATTCCTTGGTTGGTGTTGCAACTCTTTCGAGCCCGACATTTTGGAAAACTTTAAGAACACGGAGTCGCCACCAATCTTTTTGAAAAGTGTGATTGGATCACTTTAAAACGAGGTTATTTTAATAAAACGTTTTATTTTATTAAAACAACGGTTTTGGTCTGTGAAAACCAAAAAAACATGTTCGGGGTCGGTTACGCGTGGGGAAGGATTAACACCCCCACAACACCCAAAATTGGCACCTCATTGATTTCAAAAACGTTTTCAAAATTGGAATTTGCAAGTTCACGAAGGTTCGATTTTATTTGTCCGTTTAATAAATATAAATCTATTTTAACAACCTTATCGCCCAAGAAATGAACTCTAATCACCGCCACCACTTCTGACGCTAACCCGTCATTCCCGTTTGATAAGTCATCACATTGATTAAGTCTCACTTTTCAAACAAACAGAGAATCTTTATTAGTTGAAGATTTTATTTATTTGAAGTTTATCAATCCTATGGATCACATTTTATTCCTATTTGAGGGTTTAGATTCATTTAAGTGAATTTTATTTTTGTAAAGGAAATTTTATCAAGCAAAAGTTTCTATTTAGGCTTAAAGAACTTATCGTTAAAGTTCGGCTTATCAGTAAAAGCAAAACAAAGGAAAGAAACATAACGAATTTTATTTTTTAGACTTGAAATGGATTGAAGTTTTATTTTTCTTTTTTCCTTGTTGAAGAGATTTTTCATTCTTTTATTTTGGAATTTTATTATTTCTTGCTTGCAGCTTTTTAGTTTTAAGGCTTTTATTACTTTTTACCATTTGAAAAAGTTTTACTTTCTTTGTTTTTAAATTTTTGAACGAAATTTCTATGTTTTTTTACTTTTTTTTTTGTTTTTTATACCTTTTTTAGATTTCAAATTTTTTATATTTTAAACATTTTATTCGTTTGTTTTTTATTTTAAGTTTATTTTTAAAAAACCATTTTTTAAAAACTTTTTTTATAATTTTCTATGCCTTAAACCCTTTTTATTTTTCCTAACTCTTTTAATCTTCTAAACCCTTTTAATATTTTTTTTTTATTTTTTTAAAATTCTTTTTATTTTTAAGCTTTTATGTTTTTTTTTTAATTTTAGGTTTTGTAATCACCTATTTTGTCCGGGGTTAAAACCCATTTTTCTTTTCTTTTCTTTAATAATGGGCTTTATATATACGTATTGATAAAAAATAAAAAAATAAAAACAGTATATACATACTATCTATTATTACTATACTTAGTATCTGTTACTTATATCTCTGTTATTAATGTTACCTATTATTATCCTATCATATATCTTATATATTATTATCTATTAATATTTATTATCTATCATCCATCCGTTGCCTACTAGTATTATTACTATTATGTTTATCCCTTATATTACCTACTATTATTGTGTTCTTAATCATAAATATTATTACCATCTATTATTATTACTACTATATTACTATTTACTTATTATATTTATTATTATTATTCGTATCATATTATCATGTATAAGTGCTATTATTACCGTTGTCAATATACTACTATATTATTATTATTGTTATTAATTGATCTATCTTATTATAATTGTTATCTTATTATTATATATTATCATTGTTATTATTAACTTTGTAAATCAGAAAACAAAAAAAAAACACTAAATAATAAAGCCCAAATAAATGATTAAATAAAAGCCCACAACTAATTTATTTATTTCAAAGTCCATTACATATTATTAAAAAACCCAAAAACAATACAAAGCCCGATTCAGGCCCAAATAATTAATAAACCCTAATCTGCTAAAAGCCCTAATCTAATGTGCCCCTTATCTTTGCAGCCGCCACCCCCTATCCACCGTCAGATCTGATCTAGATCTGACGGTCCAGATCACCAGGACCAAAAAAACCCTAGAGGAGCCTCTCCCGAGCTCCAGCGCCGCACAGTCTCAACCCTCGGATCCAGACCAACATCAACGGACCAGATCGGAGCTTGGAAGTCTCCAGAACTTCCACGCGCCACAAACGTGACTCCCCAGCAGCCCACGCACGGCTCTTCAGTGCCAGACGCGCGCGTACATCTCACGCTGGCCCTTTCGAATGCCGTCCGAATCCCATCCACGGTGCATCATCCACGGCCGGCCACAGCTCTCCATGGTCCCCTCTCCTCCTCACGGGTCACATGCAACACAAGAAAACAATATGTCAGAGCCAAAATGGATGCAACGGAAACGTACGAAGCAAAATCGCAACCGAAAATCAGAGAAAAATCAGAAATCACAGAAATCACAACCGAAATGCAGAAATCGTACAAATCATCAGCAATCAACAGAGATTTACAATAATTATTTGCATTTTAGAAATAGGAAAAAATGCGATTTTCCGGCTATAAAAAGCCGAAGCATGTAATGAGAAAGGGAGAGGATTTTGAGAGGATTTTCGGAAAGGTTTTTAGAGAGCATTAGAGGCTTGTTTTTCAGAGGATTTTTCTTAGAGAGAAAAAGTTGTAATCTAGCATTTTTCATATCAATACAAGCAAGAAGTTTATCGGAGGTATCTTTCTTTTCATTTTCATTTCAGTCGAATCGAAAGCAAAAATAAATAAAAAAACAGAAGCGGATCTAGCGTTTTACCTTCTCATCTCTCCTTCTCAGCTTTTTTCCGTTTCTCCTTTGCCGGCGATAAGCCATCCGACTTCATCGGTCGGGACAGATGAGCCAACGGCAGGGGTTAGCGGCGGTTTTAAGTTTCTTTCGGGGTTTGGTCTTTTGAAAAAGGGAAAAAACAAGTTTTTGGGGTTTTGGTTTCGATTAACAGAGGGTGTTTTTGGTTTCCATTTTACAACTAAAGGATTTTGGTTTCGGAAAAAGGGGAGGAAAAGTTTTTTTAGGGTCCCGGCGTCGGCAATGGCGACCGGAACCCTATGCGGCGCCGGAAAGAAAATAGTGAAGAGAGGAGGGTCTCTCGTTTTTTAGGGTTACAAAATGGGAAAAGGGGCTAAGATTTGTTTAAATCGGGTTTATATAGTATTTGTCCTTTTAAAAATTGGTCTAATTCTTTTCTAAACCTCCCGTGTTTGCATAATACCGCCCCGGGCCCCTCCGCGTTTTAAAATCCTTCCCGCAGCCCCTACATTTTTCCATCGTTTTTCAATTTCGCCACCGTTTTGGTTTCAATCGATTCGCGAGTGGGGGAAATTTCTGTTTTGGTCCCTAATATTTTCCGTGTTTTTTTAATTAAGTCCCATTTCGTGTTTTAATTATGTTTTTTATGGGTTATTTACATATGTAGTCCCTGCCAGTTTGCCTCTTTTATTTATTTAGCATTTTGTCATGTTTATTTGCTATTCATGCATTTTGCATTGTTTTAATATGTTTATATCGAATATATTATTTTTGCCATATTGTTTATATTAGCATGTGCATATTTTGTCTTCTCTTATTCGAATATATATGTTTTGTGACATGCATTTTAATGTCATTTCATGTGATTTTTAGTGGTAAGTTCGCATGTTAATGAATTTTAATTATAAAACGGAGATACTTATTAATTCGCGTATTCGGGTCGACTAGCCTAGCTTATTGGATGTCCCCCGAATATTCGGATTAATTCGAATCGTCTAAAGGTAAATTCGTAATTAAAATAGACAAGACCATAACATTATATCTTATCTGCTTGCATCATGCATAAAGGTGACGTACGGGATCCGAACCCTAAACTAACACGACAGTCAGTCTTATATGATGTCGGTTTAGTCTTTGGTCCGGTGTACCGTCATCCTTTTTAATTAAACGTTTAATTAATTCGATACCACCGGTTTGCGAAGCTCGTATAATTAAAGTCCGATTTTCAATCAAGAACCCCTAATTAAAGTCTTCTTAAATTTTAAATAATTTCCATCAATTAAAGGCAACAATTGTTTTGGTACCGATTTCCGGGCGTGATGGGGGGTGCTAACCCTTCCCCACACGTAACCAACTCCCGAACCCTTTCAAAAGAATCTCTGGTTTTATTTTTTTACGGTGTCTGGCTTACCATAGTGGCCGGTGGCGACTCCAAACCGAGAGAAAAGGATTTTTTTAAAATGGTTGTTTTCCCGAAACCCGAATCGAATTAATTTTTAAATTCCCCTTTTTTAAATCAAATCGAACATTTTTTCAAAAGTAGCGGGAACTTGATTTGTGGAGAAAAAACCCCGTTACAGTTTGGCGACTCCGCTGGGGACAAATTTTGTTTTACAAAACAAAAAGAGAGTTAGGCCAAAGAAATAATTGTTGCTTTTAATGGTGGAAATTTTTGAAATTTGATTTGACTTTAGCGAGATGGCTCTTCCTCGAAAATAGAACTTGAATTATATGAGCTTTGATAATTGGTGGTCTTGAATTAATTCTTCATTTAATTTCAAAGGAATCACCGACATGTGTTGCATCACGCATTAGGCTCTATACCCGAGCTTCGTCCCTTAAGTGGGAGTGAAACGCCCATACCTACGTGAGTCTCCCTCCACGGGTCGGTAATTCACTTTCGGAATCCACGCCTTTGACATGTGAGCAGCCCTCCACGTCACTAGGTTGTGCTTTCCCTCGAACCGAAACCAATTCGCAAGCTTGTAATGGGCCAGAATTGGGGCTCTTGTTACCTTAGTAGGTGATAAGATAGGTTCGGGTACCCTTGTTAGAACCGAACCACATGTGTGAGAATTTAAGAAGCCTACCCCGATTAGAGCCATGCGGATAACCGTAGAATTAGAATTTATGCTATTAGGTCTTGCATCGTTAATTTGCTTTGATGTGTTTCCTTTCGCTTGTTTTATCAAGTATTCATTATTGGTGTTACTAACCCAGTTGCCTTCTTGTCTTGTTTTGATTATTTTTGCATGTTCATCGCATTTTCATACGGAGTGTTGATTCGAGAACAGTCTAAGGTTGAAAACTTTCACAATGGGAGAAAGAATCCATAGCAACGGAGTTTTCGGGACCCTAATTTGAAGGAAGGGAACAAAAAAGGAGAGAGAGAAAGAAAGATCGTGCCCTGTGTATTTATTACCTCGTTGTAACATGATTTGATCTCCATTATGGAAAGTTGTTTAATGAGGATGTTCGTCGAATCAACATTTCCTTGCATTCGATTTTGTGTTTTTAATTTCTTGCCTTTAATCATATGCTTCCATTTTGCATACGACATATCATGCATTACATCATTAAATCATGGAATTAATTGTTCGAGGTCATGGCAGCATTCGTGACTATCGAAGATTCCGCACTCACACTTTACTCGCCACCAAAGGAAGCAAATGGAGGAGAGTTTTGCTAAGTTGGAAGCTGATTTGAGAGGTCAATTAGAGCAAGCCAAGCAAGAGTTGAGGGACACCATTATCAAGTCCCAAAAAGATATGATGAACGAATTATCTCAGTTGCTGCAAGGAAAGGGTGCTGTTGGAAACCCTAGTCAGGATAAGAGAGACCCCTCGTTTTCTCCCGGTTTTGTTACCAATACCCCTAAGTCCTCGCAAGGAGCGGCTACTCAAGGAGATGAGGCAACATCACATCCAGAAGAGGATAGAGCTCGAATAAGAGGGAGACTAGACCCCCCAAGAGAGAAGATGAAAAGATGTATACTACCCCAATCCCAGTATCCAGCGCTGACTTGTACGAGGCAGAATTGGTTCGACCATACCATATCACAGCCTCAAGCCGCAATCAGGAATGCGCAAGGCTCAAACCGAAGGGAGAATAGGGCTCCCAGGAAGGAACGAGAGAGAATGACCTTCACCCCTCCACCTATGCCGTACAAAGAGGTGTACAAGCACTTATACGAGGCTGATCTGGTTCGCCCGTATCATGTTCCCCCCTTCCAGCCACCCCACCCTTCGTGGTACGATGAGAAGGCACACTGTGAGTACCACGGCGGAGTACCGGGACACACGATAGAAAATTGCTTAGCATTCAAGAAGCTCGTGCAAAACATGATTAACAACGGGGTCCTCGAGTTAGAGAAGCCCAATGTGACGACCAACCCACGTCCAAAACATGAAGGTCGGGGCGTGAATGCCCTCGAAGTGGTAGATACGAAGAAGGTGAGGATGGAGGTGCCAGAAATCGAGTCCCCTCTGAGTTGGGTGTACGAACAACTGTGCGCAGCGGGCTTAATTGAGAAGGGTCCGGGTGGGGCATACGATGGCCATGGATCATTTTGCGAGTACCACCAGACTACGGGGCACGAGATTCAGAGTTGTTCCGAATTCAAACAGTTGGTTCAGGAATTAATGGACAATAAGGAGGTCGAGTTCCTCGAAAAAGTTTGAAGGGTGGAATGGATGGTCAGCCTAGCTTAGTTAAGAGTTTATGCATCCATGTTTGTTTGATTTCATTTCATTGCATTCTAGTTTTTTTCCTTGAAGTGATGTGTGGAATCCAGTTTGCTACCCTTTGCCCGAAGGTAGCAAAGATCTTTTTGTAAGGGCCTAAGACTGCATTTTTAGTTTCAATGAAAGGATGCATTATGTTTCAATTATCTCTTCATTTTGTGTATATATTTGTCTATCGAGTCCCCGTATATCAATTTCATAAGGGACATAGACTTTGACCCCAAAGGTTGACTTCGAGTCGCCTTTGTTTAGTGGAAATCGAAAGCTGTGAAGATGATGAATATGTGGCTTACACTCCAAGATAATTTGGTCATCTAAATAAGTACACATAGAATTAGGGCCTTCGGGGGAATGACCAAAAATTTTCCACGCTAAGTGAAAAAAAAAGAATAAAAGAAAAAGAAAAAAAAGAAAAGAAAGAAATAAGAGAAAGAAAAAAGAGAAGAAAAAGAAAAGAGAAAAAAGAAAAAAGAAAGAGAATAGAAAAAAATGAAAAAAGAGAAAAAAAGAGATAAGACAAGAGAGAGAGAATATTAAGCCTAACAAAAGCACTCCAATGTTCGAAGCCTGGTAATAGGCATCTTCGGATATGAGTGTGGAATTTTTGGGGCACTCCGCTGTAGCAAAAGACCAATAAGGTTGCTATGCACCATTCATTTTAGCTACATGAGTGATGGTAATATTTTCAAATCATGACAATGCCGAGTAGCTCGGGATTTTGTTGTTTGCTCCATCATTTATTTCGAGCCAAATGAATGTGATAAGTTGATTTCCCCAAAATTATAAAGAAATGATAAAGGCGAAGCCTACAAAAGATAAATCTAATTGATTAAAAGCCGAAATAACTTGGAGAGTATGTCACATTTTCAGACATCAGCTTAGCTTTCGAGGTCTCCTAGACACATGTTGCTTGAGGCAATCCTTGGTAAGCCACAGTAGTGTCGTTCGTGCACTTGATATTCGGGGGATTTAATTTGACTTGATATATCCCTGATATGAAAAGAAAAAATAGTTTTTAAAAACGCATCTCATTTTTTGAAATTAAAAAGATGCAATCTAAATCTTTTGAACACAATACTTTTCCCGTTACTTCAGGGATAAAGTTTAGAATGCAATGCCGTGAATACAAATGACAGTTTGTTAGTGGCTATGGTGAAGATTGTAATAAGTTCCTACATGCTACAGTTCAGGGACTTGAAGCAAATTTTTGTCGAAATGTTTCAATTGCTTCAGAAGATGAAATTGGACCTTGGTGAACTTAAGAGAAAAGTTCAGGGACTTGGGGGGCATGTATTCCCCCCATTATTGAAAAGAGATGAAGTCGTCATTAAAAGATTGAGATTTGGCAAGGAGAAAGCCAAGTTAGATTAAGAAGAAGAAGGAGAAGGTCAAGGTGGACCAATCCAAAGAGTGAAAGTGTCCGAGCGCTTCAGAAAATGAACTTAGGAGAAAAAGTTCAGGGACTTGGGGGCATGTTCTTCCCCCTATTGTTGAGAAAAGAAAAGAGGTCGTCAAGTGGAGTGAAGACGAAGATAATAATTTAGCACCCCGTTTGAGTAGGGGGCAACGCTTTAAGAACGGGCACTACGAGGAGTGTTACGTCGTTTCTGACCAGTGGAAGTTAGCAGCCGTCTTTCGAGAAGAGGCCAAGGTTTGCCAGAAGAGATTGCAAAGAAGAAGAGACAAGAAGAAGGTCGAGATTGACCAACTCGGAGAGTTGAAGCACCCGAGCATTTTGATGACATAATTCATACATCATTTGTAGTTAGGCATCCCTAGGATTAGGGGCATGCTAACTCACATCATCATATCATTTTTACCTATTTTTGACAGGAATATCAAAGCTTTTCTCATAAAAGGAAGCTCGCCTATCCGTTCAGGCTCGTGGAGAATGGAATATCAAAGCTTTTCTCATAAAAGGAAGCTCGCCTATCCGTTCAGGCTCGTGGAGAATGTAATATCAAAGCTTTTCTCATAAAAGGAAGCTCGCCTATCTGTTCAGGCTCGTGAAGAATGGAATATCAAAGCTTTTCTCATAAAAGGAAGCTCGCCTATCCGTTCAGGCTCGTGAAGAATGAAATATCAAAGCTTTTCTCATAAAAGGAAGCTCGCCTATCCGTTCAGGCTCGTGAAGAATGGAATATCAAAGCTTTTCTCATAAAAGGAAGCTCGCCTATCCGTTCAGGCTCATGAAGAATGGAATATCAAAGCTTTTCTCATAAAAGGAAGCTCGCCTATCCGTCCAGGCTCGTGAAGAATGGAATATCAAAGCTTTTCTCATAAAAGGAAGCTCGCCTATCCGTTCAGGCTCGTGAAGAATAGAATATCAAAGCTTTTCTCATAAAAGGAAGCTCGCCTATCCGTTCAGGCTCGTGGAGAATGGAATATCAAAGCTTTTCTCATAAAAGGAAGCTCGCCTATCCGTTCAGGCTCGTGAAGGATGGAACCCGCCTATCCGTTCAGGCTCTTGGAGAATGGAGTTTTTGATATTTGTCTACGTGTTCAGACCTTGGAGGGTTGAAGAAGGTTGAAGTAAGAAGCAGCTTCGAGCCTTCGCGACAGTTGTATTTTCCCGTACCGACTTCCGGACCGCCAGAAGTTCAAGTACATGGTGACTCGGAATCCAAACAGGGAAGTCGGACAAAATTGGTGTTTATGGCCTTTGCTTTATCCTTGTTTCACAAGTATAAGCAAAGGGGGGCAGCTGTAATCACCTATTTTGTCCGGGGTTAAAACCCATTTTTCTTTTCTTTTCTTTAATAATGGGCTTTATATATACGTATTGATAAAAAATAAAAAACTAAAAACAGTATATACATACTATCTATTATTACTATACTTAGTATCTGTTACTTATATCTCTGTTATTAATGTTACCTATTATTATCCTATCATATATCTTATATATTATTATCTATTAATATTTATTATCTATCATCCATCCGTTGCCTACTAGTATTATTACTATTATGTTTATCCCTTATATTACCTACTATTATTGTGTTCTTAATCATAAATATTATTACTACTATATTACTATTTACTTATTATATTTATTATTATTATTCGTATCATATTATCATGTATAAGTGCTATTATTACCGTTGTCAATATACTACTATATTATTATTATTGTTATTAATTGATCTATCTTATTATAATTGTTATCTTATTATTATATATTATCATTGTTATTATTAACTTTGTAAATCAGAAAACAAAAAAAACACTAAATAATAAAGTCCAAATAAATGATTAAATAAAAGCCCACAACTAATTTATTTATTTCAAAGTCCATTACATATTATTAAAAAACCCAAAAACAATACAAAGCCCGATTCGGGCCCAAATAATTAACAAACCCTAATCTGCTAAAACCCTAATCTAATGTGCCCCTTATCTTTGCAGCCACCACCCCCTATCCACCGTCAGATCTGATCTAGATCTGACGGTCCAGATCACCAGGACCAAAAAAACCCTAGAGGAGCCTCTCCCGAGCTCCAGCGCCGCACAGTCTCAACCCTCGGATCCAGACCAACATCAACGGACCAGACCGGAGCTTGGAAGTCTCCAGAACTTCCACGCGCCACAAACGTGACTCCCCAGCAGCCCACGCACGGCTCTTCAGTGCCAGACGCGCGCGTACATCTCACGTTGGCCCTTTCGAATGCCGTCCGAATCCCATCCACGGTGCATCATCCACGGCCGGCCACAGCTCTCCATGGTCCCCTCTCCTCCTCACGGGTCACATGCAACACAAGAAAACAATATGTCAGAGCCAAAATGGATGCAACTGAAACGTACGAAGCAAAATCGCAACCAAAAATCAGAGAAAAATCAGAAATCACAGAAAACACAACCGAAATGCAGAAATCGTACAAATCATCAGCAATCAACAGAGATTTACAGCAATTATTTGCATTTTAGAAATAGGAAAAAATGTGATTTTCCGGCTATAAAAAGCCGAAGCATGTAATGAGAAAGGGAGAGGATTTTGAGAGGATTTTCGGAAAGGTTTTTTAGAGAGCATTAGAGGCTTGTTTTTCAGAGGATTTTTCTTAGAGAGAAAAAGTTGTAATCTAGCATTTTTCATATCAATACAAGCAAGAAGTTTATCGGAGGTATCTTTCTTTTCATTTTCATTTCAGTCGAATCGAAAGCAAAAATAAATAAAAAAACAGAAGCGGATCTAGCGTTTTACCTTCTCATCTCTCCTTCTCAGCTTTTTTCCGTTTCTCCTTTGCCGGCGATAAGCCATCCGACTTCATCGGTCGGGACGGATGAGCCAACGGCAGGGGTGAGCAGCGGTTTTAAGTTTCTTTCGGGGTTTGGTCTTTTGAAAAAGGGAAAAAAACAAGTTTTTGGGGTTTTGGTTTTGATTAACAGAGGGTGTTTTTGGTTTCCATTTTACAACTAAAGGATTTTGGTTTCGAAAAAAGGGGAGGAAAAGTTTTTTTAGGGTCCCGGCGTCGGCAACGGCGACCGGAACCCTATGCGGCGCCGGAAAGAAAACAGTGAAGAGAGGAGGGTCTCTCGTTTTTTTAGGGTTACAAAATGGGAAAAGGGGCTAAGATTTGTTTAAATCGGGTTTATATAGTATTTGTCCTTTTAAAAATTGGTCTAATTCTTTTCTAAACCTCCCGTGTTTGCATAATACCGCCCCGGGCCCCTCCGCGTTTTAAAATCCTTCCCGCAGCCCCTACATTTTTCCAACGTTTTTCAATTTCGCCACCGTTTTGGTTTCAATCGATTCGCGAGTGGGGGAAATTCCTGTTTTGGTCCCTAATATTTTCCGTGTTTTTTTAATTAAGTCCCATTTCGTGTTTTAATTATGTTTTTTATGGGTTAATTACATATGTAGTCCCTGCCAGTTTGCCTCTTTTATTTATTTAGCATTTTGTCATGTTTATTTGTTATTCATGCATTTTGCATTGTTTTAATATGTTTATATTGAATATATTATTTTTGCCATATTGTTTATATTAGTATGTGCATATTTTGTCTTCTCTTATTCGAATATATATGTTTTGTGACATGCATTTTAATGTCATTTCATGTGATTTTTAGTGCTAAGTTCGTATGTTAATGAATTTTAATTATAAAACGGAGATACTTATTAATTCGCGTATTCGGGTCGACTAGCCTAGCTTATTGGATGTCCCCCGAATATTCGGATTAATTCGAATCGTCTAAAGGTAAATCCGTAATTAAAATAGACAAGACCATAGCATTATATCTTATCTGCTTGCATCATGCATAAAGGTGACGTACGGGATCCGAACCCTAAACTAACACGGCAGTCAGTCTTATATGACGTCGGTTTAGTCTTTGGTCCGGTGTACCGTCATCCTTTTTAATTAAACGTTTAATTAATTCGATACCACCAGTTTGCGAAGCTCGTATAATTAAAGTCCGATTTTCAATCAAGAACCCCTAATTAAAGTCTTCTTAAATTTTAAATAATTTCCATCAATTAAAGGCAACAATTGTTTTGGTACCGATTTCTGGGCGTGATGGGGGTGCTAACCCTTCCCCACACGTAACCAACTCCCGAACCCTTTCAAAAGAATCTCTGGTTTTGTTTTTTTACGGTGTCTGGCCTACCATAGTGGCCGGTGGCGACTCCAAACCGAGAGAAAAGGATTTTTTTAAAATGGTTGTTTTCCCGAAACCCGAATCGAATTAATTTTTAAATTCACCTTTTTTAAATCAAATCGAACATTTTTTCAAAAGTAGCGGGAACTTGATTTGCGGAGAAAAAACCCCGTTACAGCTTTCGAAACCCTTTTTATTATCTTTATGTCTTAGAGAAACTATGTAGAAAAAATAAACTTTTATTTTGTAATTTTCAATTTTTTTTAAAAAAACTTCTATTTTGACAACACAAATTTTAAAAATTTCAAAATAGGATCATGAAATTAGTTTTTCTTCAATTTATTCTTTATAACATGATTTTTAGTGTTTCTTAAAAAGAGCTTGAATCAAACAAGCTTTTATTGTAAAAACAAAACAAAACAAATTCAAATCACTTTTTAAAAGTTAAAAAGATAAATATATAAACAAAGCACAAAATTCAAGTTTCAAACATCAAACGTATCTAAACAACATGAAAAAATCTAACGATAGTAATTAAATTCGGAATAAATAAAAAAGAAGAGAAATTATACCGATGGTGAGGAATTCGCAAGTCGTCTTCTTCGAAAATTCGACCCGGAGCTTCTCCAAATTCAAGCAAATTTCCAGCAACCTCCAAGAATTTTTAGAGAATTTTTAGTGATTTTCAGATGGCTTTTTCAAGTAGTTTTTGGTGTCATGAACAAAAGAATTAGGCACTGTAAAACTTATGCTTGATTTTGATATAACAAAGTGTTTTAAGGATTAAATTGAAAACTTGAAAAAGATTTTTAAGTCCCTCAAAAGGTTTTAAATCAACAAGGCTTTAATCTAGTTTGAAAAACTCAAACTCGAAAATATTTTCTAAGTGTTCCAAGGCCAAACTATTGAAAATCGCATATGCGTATCACTACGCTCCTAGCCGTATCGATACCTTTATACCAAACTTGGTCACTGGAGAAACGCGTTTCGATACGCCCCTTACCGTATCGAAACAATGTATCGAAACAAATTAAATCTGTATCGATACACTCTCTCTGTAAAAACTGAAGGAGTTTGAATGATGTACCGATACGGTGTCACCCGTATCGATACGAATTTAATGGAATTTTAAATTCGAAAGCCTTAAATGTTTTTTACCGTTGGTGTCAGTTGTTAGGTAACCGATTCTTAAAGAATTGGTTGTCCCGTACCGATACGCTCTTACCCGTATCGATACGAAATCTTCCAGTGAGCTTTGATGAAATAATTGTTTTGATATGGTTTTACCCGTACCGAAACTGTTGAGATGTGTGGAGCTTGATTCGATCAACCAAAGTTGCTCACCAAGTGGTGGAGAGATGGATTTTTGGGTGGAAAGGTTGTGGAAGCTAGAATGTAAAAAGACACAATGATATATAGTGGTTCAACCTTCTAACCAAGGTCTACATCCACTACCTTAGCTCCCCACTAAGGATTTCACAATCAATCCACTATTGATTCCTCCCCTTTTCTAGGATTAGGAGGAAACCCTTACAACCGATCAAGCTTCTACCCAAAGCCTTGATCAAAACCCTCTTTTACAAAGAGACAATAAAAGCAAACTTAATACCCTCTAATAGATGTTTGTTTGCACAATTAAGCACTCACCCAAAACCTAAAACACTTGATGTAACGCCCCGGTTTTGGGCTTAGAAGTTTTGAGCGTTGACCGGTTTGGTCAAAGTGCTGTTCGAATCGTAAGTGGCTAATTTAGGAAAACCTAGTTCGGGTTGCATTAAAAATATGGAAAAATGTTCTAAAATCATCTTTTAATGTATATTGATGAACTGTGAAAACAATTTTGGAAAATGAGTTTTGGAAGGTTGACATTTTGGCTAGTGACCAAAATGTAATTTTCGCAAATTTGGTGGCTGTTTTAAAAAGGATTGAAACTTTGAATCTTTAAGGAGCTATTTGCCCAAAATTGAATTCTCCAGATTTTTCTAAGATATTTTAATCCTAAAATCTGATTTTAAAGATATCAAAGTGGAGGGAAGTTTCATTTTCACTATTTTCCCAACTAACTTCCTATTTTCTCTTCTCCTTTTCTCTCCAACCAAACATCACCATTTCCAGAGATTCTAATCTGATTTCTTCACCTAAATTCTTCCTTTCAACTTTCATTTGATTGCAAATCAACATATCTTCAAAACCTATTCATTTGCTACAAGTTTCAACAAGGTTTTCATTCCAAAAAGTGGAGAAATCACAAGTTTGGAGGTATGAACGATTCTCCTCTGAACTTTAAGTTCTTTAATGAAATTCCTAAAGTTTTCAATCCTAAATATATGTTTAATTAAAGGTTTGTAAGTTGATTTAAGGATCTTGGCTAATTGAGCAAGATTTTGATGATTTCAATTGATTTTCGTTTGATCTGTTAAATCTGGGTTTTGAGAAGTGTTTTTGATGTTATTTGATCATTAAATTGATATGGAAGTGAGTCTTGATTGATGCAATCCCGGATAGGTTAAGATTCCTAAGTGTAGCTTGTGTTCTAAGGTTGTTTTTGTGGTGATCTTGTGGATCTGTTGTTGCTGGAGGTATAAGGATGTTTGTAGGTTGTTTTTAGGTGTTGTTTGATGTTAATAGAAGTGAGGTTTTGCTGGTTTATGGCTGGGTTATGTTTAGAAGTGGTTTTGATGCATTTTCGGTTGTGTTTGGTGGCCGAAAATGGAGGATGGATGAGAGCAGCGAGTTTGAGTGCTTTCGTTGAGGTAATTGATGCATGATGATGCATTAATTTACTGCTTTGATGTGTTGAAGCAGGGGAGGCATCTTTGGATCCAAGAATCGTTGATCCGGAAGCTTGAATTCGTGCTTCGGCAAGAGGCGAAGTGGAATCGGTGAGTGAAATTGGGTTTTCGGCTTTGAAACCAATGTCTTGGGAGCTTAGTCTAAGTCTAAACAACTTTGCTAAGCTCGAGTGTAAGTTTTCGGATTTCCTCTTTAGTGGTGGCCATGGTTTTGATGTATTGCAAAATGATGATTTGCATGTTTTACATACTGTTTTGGAAGCATGTTTAGCATGGTATTTGCTGTTGTTGTAAGCCATGTGTTGAAGGTAGCTCTAGGTAGGAGTGCCTTGCTTTTATACTTTGAAATGATGTGGTTTTATGCTTTAAAATGCATGATGAATATGGCTTGGTTTTATGCTTAAAAACAGTGATGTAAATGATGAAAATGATGTATATTGGCAAGTGATGTTTTGAAAATGTTAAGGTCACTAAGGTGGTTAAAAGTCCTTGAGTGAGCCTTGTTACTTATGAACATCAAGGTGGTTAAAAGTCCTTGGATGGTTCATGTTGCGGACACTAAGGTGTTTAAAAGTCCTTAGGTGATCCTTTCTATGGTGTTTAAAAGTCCATAGGCCAAGGTGTTTAAAAGTCCTTGGGATCAAGGTGTTTAAAAGTCCTTGATGTGTTTCATTCATGGTGTTTAAAAGTCCATGGCCAAGGTGTTTAAAAGTCCTTGGGATCAAGGTGTTTAAAAGTCCTTGATGGGTTACTACTATGGTGTTTAAAAGTCCATAGGCCAAGGTGTTTAAAAGTCCTTGGGGCCAAGGTGTTTAAAAGTCCTTGGGAAGTTGTTGAACTTGTTTTAATAAATGGAAATGTATCACTTGAGCCAATATGACATGTTGAGAATATTGAGAAGCATGAGATGCTTGTTTTAATGTTTATGTTTAAGCATGAGATTGCTTGTTAAGAATGCTCTTGAGCATGTGAAAATGGTTGATTTAAAGCATGTTTTGTAAATGTTTTGAATTGCATTATTGAATGGTTTTTAAGAGCTTTCCTCACTAAGCCTTTGCTTATGCTCTCTTCGTTTTCTGAATTCAATAATGCAGAGCATTAAAGTACCTTGAGGGCAGCAAGAAGGGTCAAGCAATCTAGTTCAAGTGAAGCTCAATGTATGGATGGTTTTGTTAAACATTTTAGCTTTTGTATGATTTGGCAATGGGGGACCAATGTGTATGTTTTGGGAGGTGTTGGTGACTCCCTAAGTATGTTTAAGGTTGATGTGTTTGCTGGCTTTTGAATTGGAACCTTATATGCTTGCTTTGTAAGTTTGGTGTTTGTATGCCTAGCTTGTGTAGGAAGCATGCATCTAGAATTGGGGCTTTTTGCATATGAGGTTAATTGAATGAATTGATGATGCTAATAGGTTGCTTTTATGATTATTTGCATGCTGGCAAAGTTTGGTGATGATTGGAGCATGTTTGGTTGTGTAATTGCATGTTTAAGATTGAGTTTTGAAGCAATCTGGTGCAGGCGTTTCGGAACTGGGTGCCCCGTTTCGGAACGGGTGCCTTGCATGAACCCAGGCGTCCGAAACGGGGAGGGCTGTTTCGGAACGAGTAAGCCTCTGCCAGACCCCCGTTTCGAAACGGGCTATTCCTGTTTCGGAACGGCCCCGCGTTTCGGAACGGACTGTTCCCCGTTTCGGAACGGTTGACCGTTGGGGACTGACATTGGCGGTTATGTGTTTTGAAATGTTTGCGTTTTGGTCCTGAATCTTGTATGTGCAATTGCATGAGCTGTGGATGTCCTTTTGAGCTGAAATTTCACAGAGAAGTATGTAATCTGACTAATTACAGGATGGTAACTTTAATTTGGACTAAGTCCTCTAATTTATCAGAAATTACAATTTGGTCCCTAAAGTTGTAATTTGTTCAATTGGGTCCCTGTTTGATCTCTGATGTTTGTGATCTTTTAGTATGTTGGTTGTGTGGTCACACATAGGCGTAATGTGCATCTAGACAAGATTAAGAAAAAAAAAAGGGTCGTTAATCAAGGTTGACTTTCGGGTTGACTTTGGTTTTCCCCGTGTGACTTTCTTAATTCGGGTCAACCGTCTAGGCCGGGTTAAGGGGGTTACATTTGGTGGTATCAGAGCTGTGTTCTCGAGTAATTGGGAATGTATGTGTGCATGATTGAAGTTTGTATGCTTTGCATGCTAGTTGTTTGAAAGCATGTTCAGTGGTTTGAATTGTTGATGCATTTGAGATGTATGTTTGATGTTGCATGCTGAGGGTACCCATTGCCAAACAAAAGCTAAAGGAAACATGTTGTTTTGAAATGAAATTGAGCTTGAATACTTGGATTGCTTACCTTGCTGGGCCTGACTTGTTTTATTTTGCATTGTTGTTGCATGGTAAAGTATGGCACCACGTAGAGAGTTGAGAGGTAGTGTGCGAGCTACGGCTCCCAATGAGAATGAGAATGAAGAGCACGCTGATAGTGCTGTGTTACCCCCTCCTCCGCCTGGTGGTGGTGCTGGAGGTGCGAGAGCTGAAGCTGCAGCTGATGCTGGTACTGGAGCTGCTGGACCAGAGGTTGGTCAGGGGCAAGCTGTGCCTGATATGTCTGCTTTGGTACAAGCTATTGCGGGTGCTTTTCGAGCAGCAGTAGCTGGAGCTCAGGGAGCTGGGCATCAGGGAGATGCTGGAGTCAGATTGCCTTTGGAGCGTCTGCGCAGTCTTGGAGGGACTGAGTTTAGAGGTTTGTCAGCTGAGAGGTCGGAAGCCTGGTTAGAGAGCACCAAGCGTGTTCTGGGACAGATGAGTTGCACGGATGTGCAAAAGTTGGGCTGTGTGGTATCTTTGTTGCAAGGTGATGCTTATACGTGGTGGACGACCACAATTTCTGGAATGGTTGAAGCTGACATCACTTGGACATTCTTCTTGAATGCGTTCAAGAGGAGATATCTGGGAGTGAGATATCTGGATGAAAAGAAGCGTGAATTCATGTCTCTGACCCAGGGGAACATGAGTGTGGCTGAGTATGAGGTACAGTTTGTACGCCTTAGCCAGTATGCACCGGAGCTAGTACCTGATGAGCGAGAGAGGTGCGAAAGGTTTCGTTATGGCTTAGTGCCGGATGTTAAGACCTATATGTTGGCAGCTGAGTATAATGACTTTGATGTGTTGGTTGGTCGATCCAAGGATATTGAGATGAATCTGAGCTTGTCTGCGAAGGGTGCTGGAGCTAGTTCTGGGAAGAGAGCTGCTGAGTATAGTTCCGGAGGTGGACGGAACAAGAGAGGACGCGATCAGAAGTATCAGTCCTCAGCCAAGAGAGGTGGTGGTGTACCTGCTAGAGGAGGTTATGCTAGGGCTGAGCCTAGTGCTTGCTGGAACTGTGGTTCGCATGGTCACAAGAGGCGTGACTGTCCTCGTGCTGGTAGGGAGGTGCAAGCTCCTGTTGTGGCAGCTGGTAATGCTGGTTATGAGTGCTGGAATTGTGGTTCTTCTGATCACTTGAGACGTGATTGTCCGAGAATGGCTGGTAGTCAAGAGCGTGCTCCTGCTGTTGCTGCACCGCAGAGAGGTCGTGGGCGCGGCCGTGGTAATTTTCAGAGGCGTGAGGAAGGTGGCCGTGGAGTAGCTCATGTTGTGGCTATTCAACCTGAGGGTGGAGGCCAAGCGAGGGTGTATGCTCAGCGCGAGGGAAGGAATGATGCTGATGTGATTGCAGGTACCTTTACTTTGCAGTCCTTGTCATTGCTTTCTTTGATTGATTCTGGATCTACGCATTCATACATTTTGCGTGAGCATGCTGAGTTGCTTGGTTTGCCTGTTGAGTCTTTGGATGTTGGTGTTAGAGTCACTAGTTCTTTTGGTGAAACTGTTGTGACTCGTAAGCTGTATAGAAGGTGCCCTTTGGTGGTTCAAGAGCATGTTTTTCTTGTTGATCTTATGGAGTTGCCCTTTTATGGTTTTGATGTGATCCTTGGAATGGATTGGCTTGCTGAGCATCGTGCTGTTGTGGATTGTGAGAATAAGCGGGTGTCGCTTAAGGTTGCGGATGATTATGAAGTTGTGGTGGTTGGTGAGAATGTGAAGTTTCTTGCCAATGTTGTATCTTCTTTGGAGGCGAGCAGGATGCTGAGGCAAGGTTGCGAAGCTTACCTAGCTTTTGTGATGAATCCTAGCACTAAGGAGTTGAGAGTGCAAGATATCCGCGTGGTGAAGGAGTTTCCTGGTGTTTTTCCTGAGGAGTTGCCTGGTTTACCTCCTAGTCGTGAGGTGGAGTTTGGTATTGAGCTGTATGCGAATACCACTCCTGTATCCATTACTCCCTATAGAATGGCACCTAAGGAGCTGAAGGAGCTGAAGACGCAGTTGCAAGAGTTGCTTGATCGTGGTTTTATCCGGCCGAGTGTGTCGCCTTGGGGTGCTCCTGTCTTGTTTGTGAAAAAGAAAGATGGCACTATGAGGATGTGCATTGATTACCGTCAGCTGAACAAGCTGACTATCAAGAATCGGTATCCTTTGCCGAGGATCGATGATCTCTTTGATCAATTTCGGGGAGCTGCTGTGTTCTCTAAGATTGACTTGAGGTCAGGGTATTACCAGTTGAAGGTTAAGGATGTGGATGTGCCTAAGACAGCCTTCAGGACAAGGTATGGGCATTATGAATTCCTTGTGATGCCGTTTGGGTTGACAAATGCTCCTGCTGCTTTCATGGACATGATGAATCGTGTTTTTCATGAATACCTGGACAAGTTCGTTGTGGTGTTCATTGATGATATCCTCGTGTACTCGCGTACTGAGGAGGAGCACGAAGAGCATTTGAGGGTGGTTTTGCAAGCTTTGTTGGAAAACCAGCTGTATGCTAAGTTGAGCAAGTGTGAGTTCTGGCTGAAGGAGGTGGTGTTTCTTGGGCATGTGGTTTCAGCTGAGGGGATTCGTGTTGATCCTCAGAAGATTGAGGCGGTGATGAGCTGGAAGGTTCCTAAGTCTGTTCCTGAGGTCCGTAGTTTCCTTGGTTTGGCGGGATACTACCGGAGGTTTGTGGATGGTTTTTCCAAGATTGCTGCTCCTTTGACGAAGTTGTTGCAGAAGGATGTGAAGTATGAATGGACAGAAGCGAGGCAGCAAGCTTTTGAGAAGCTGAAGTTGGCTTTGACGCAAGCTCCTATTCTGATTCAGCCTGAATCAGGGAAAGAGTTTGTGGTCTACAGTGATGCGTCCTATGTTGGGTTGGGATGTGTGCTGATGCAAGAGGGTAAGGTGGTGGCTTATGCGTCGCGGCAGTTGAAGGTGCATGAGCGCAATTATCCTACGCATGATATCGAGTTGGCTGCAGTGGTTTTTGCTCTGAAGATCTGGAGACATTATCTGTATGGTGAGAAGTGTACTGTGTACACGGATCACAAGAGTTTGAGGTATCTGATGTCTCAGAAGGAGTTGAATCTAAGGCAACGTCGTTGGTTGGAGTTGCTCAAGGATTATGATCTGACGATAGAGTATCATCCTGGAAAAGCCAATGTTGTTGCGGATGCCTTGAGTAGGAAGGTAGCTGTTGAGCTGAGGGCGATGTTTGCTAGCTTGAGCATATCGCGAGATGGTGGTCTTGTTGCTGAGTTGCAAGTGAAACCATCTTTGGTTCAGTTGATCAAGGAAAAGCAGTTGTTGGATGATTCCTTGGTGTCTCATGTTCAGGATATTGCGGAGGGTAGGCCTTCGGATTTCTGTTTTAATGATGATGGTGTGCTGTGTTTTGGGAGTCGAATAGTAGTGCCTGCTGATGCTGAGTTGAGGCGTGCTATTCTGACTGAAGGTCATAGTAGTCCTTTTGCTATGCACCCTGGTAGTACTAAGATGTATCGTGATCTTCGTGATGAGTACTATTGGGTTGGTTTGAAGAAGGATGTTGCAGAGTTTGTGAGTAAGTGTTTGGTGTGTCAGCGAGTTAAGGCTGAGCATCAGTTTCCTTCTGGTTTGTTGCAACCGTTGAAAATCCCTGAATGGAAGTGGGAGAGGGTTACCATGGATTTTGTATCTGGTTTACCTTTGTCTCCATCAAAGAAGAATTCGGTCTGGGTGATTGTAGATCGATTAACGAAGTGTGCGCATTTCTTGCCTGTGCATACTACGTTTTCTTTGGATAAGCTGGCAGAGCTGTACATTGCTGAGGTGGTGAGGCTGCATGGAGTGCCTAAGTCGATTGTGTCGGATAGGGATCCGAGGTTCACATCGCGTTTCTGGCAGTGTTTGCATCAAGCTTTGGGTACGAGATTGCATTTCGGTACATCCTATCATCCTCAGTCGGATGGTCAGTCTGAGCGGGTTATTCAGATTTTGGAGGATATGTTGAGATGCTGCGTGATTGAGTTCCAAGGTTCTTGGGAGAAGCATCTGCCTTTGGTTGAGTTCGCTTATAACAATAGTTATCAGGCGAGTATACAGATGGCACCTTATGAGGCTTTGTACGGGAGGAAGTGTAGGACTCCTCTTTGTTGGGCTGAAACTGGTCAAAAGTTGGTTTCGATGCCTGCTTTGTTGAAAGGGACCACCGAGAAGGTGAAGCTCATCTGTGAGCGGTTGAAGGCTGCCTCTGATCGGCAGAAATCTTACGCGGATTTGAAGCGTAAGGAGATAGAGTATGCGGTGGGTGACCGTGTGTTCTTGAAGGTTTCGCCTTGGAAGAAGGTGATGAGGTTTGGCCGGAAGGGTAAGCTGAGCCCTAGGTACATCGGACCGTATGAGGTTGTCGAGCGAGTGGGTCCTGTTGCTTATCGGTTGCGGTTACCTCAGGAACTGGAGAAGATTCATGATGTGTTCCATGTTTCTATGCTCCGGAAGTATAGATCTGATCCTTCGCATGTGATGCCTGTTGAGGATGTGGTTTTGAATCCGGATTTGACCTATGATGAGGAACCGGTGAAGGTTCTGGATTCAGATAGTAAGGTTCTTCGTGGCAAGACCATTGAGTTGGTAAAGGTGCTGTGGAAGCATCGCGGGGTTGAGGAAGCCACGTGGGAGCGGAAGGAAGACATGCTGAAGCAGTTTCCTTATCTCTTTCCTTCAGGTAAATTTCGAGGACGAAATTTCTTAAGGGGGGGAGAGTTGTAACGCCCCGGTTTTGGGCTTAGAAGTTTTGAGCGTTGACCGGTTTGGTCAAAGTGCTGTTCGAATCGTAAGTGGCTAATTTAGGAAAACCTAGTTCGGGTTGCATTAAAAATATGGAAAAATGTTCTAAAATCATCTTTTAATGTATATTGATGAACTGTGAAAACAATTTTGGAAAATGAGTTTTGGAAGGTTGACATTTTGGCTAGTGACCAAAATGTAATTTTCGCAAATTTGGTGGCTGTTTTAAAAAGGATTGAAACTTTGAATCTTTAAGGAGCTATTTGCCCAAAATTGAATTCTCCAGATTTTTCTAAGATATTTTAATCCTAAAATCTGATTTTAAAGATATCAAAGTGGAGGGAAGTTTCATTTTCACTATTTTCCCAACTAACTTCCTATTTTCTCTTCTCCTTTTCTCTCCAACCAAACATCACCATTTCCAGAGATTCTAATCTGATTTCTTCACCTAAATTCTTCCTTTCAACTTTCATTTGATTGCAAATCAACATATCTTCAAAACCTATTCATTTGCTACAAGTTTCAACAAGGTTTTCATTCCAAAAAGTGGAGAAATCACAAGTTTGGAGGTATGAACGATTCTCCTCTGAACTTTAAGTTCTTTAATGAAATTCCTAAAGTTTTCAATCCTAAATATATGTTTAATTAAAGGTTTGTAAGTTGATTTAAGGATCTTGGCTAATTGAGCAAGATTTTGATGATTTCAATTGATTTTCGTTTGATCTGTTAAATCTGGGTTTTGAGAAGTGTTTTTGATGTTATTTGATCATTAAATTGATATGGAAGTGAGTCTTGATTGATGCAATCCCGGATAGGTTAAGATTCCTAAGTGTAGCTTGTGTTCTAAGGTTGTTTTTGTGGTGATCTTGTGGATCTGTTGTTGCTGGAGGTATAAGGATGTTTGTAGGTTGTTTTTAGGTGTTGTTTGATGTTAATAGAAGTGAGGTTTTGCTGGTTTATGGCTGGGTTATGTTTAGAAGTGGTTTTGATGCATTTTCGGTTGTGTTTGGTGGCCGAAAATGGAGGATGGATGAGAGCAGCGAGTTTGAGTGCTTTCGTTGAGGTAATTGATGCATGATGATGCATTAATTTACTGCTTTGATGTGTTGAAGCAGGGGAGGCATCTTTGGATCCAAGAATCGTTGATCCGGAAGCTTGAATTCGTGCTTCGGCAAGAGGCGAAGTGGAATCGGTGAGTGAAATTGGGTTTTCGGCTTTGAAACCAATGTCTTGGGAGCTTAGTCTAAGTCTAAACAACTTTGCTAAGCTCGAGTGTAAGTTTTCGGATTTCCTCTTTAGTGGTGGCCATGGTTTTGATGTATTGCAAAATGATGATTTGCATGTTTTACATACTGTTTTGGAAGCATGTTTAGCATGGTATTTGCTGTTGTTGTAAGCCATGTGTTGAAGGTAGCTCTAGGTAGGAGTGCCTTGCTTTTATACTTTGAAATGATGTGGTTTTATGCTTTAAAATGCATGATGAATATGGCTTGGTTTTATGCTTAAAAACAGTGATGTAAATGATGAAAATGATGTATATTGGCAAGTGATGTTTTGAAAATGTTAAGGTCACTAAGGTGGTTAAAAGTCCTTGAGTGAGCCTTGTTACTTATGAACATCAAGGTGGTTAAAAGTCCTTGGATGGTTCATGTTGCGGACACTAAGGTGTTTAAAAGTCCTTAGGTGATCCTTTCTATGGTGTTTAAAAGTCCATAGGCCAAGGTGTTTAAAAGTCCTTGGGATCAAGGTGTTTAAAAGTCCTTGATGTGTTTCATTCATGGTGTTTAAAAGTCCATGGCCAAGGTGTTTAAAAGTCCTTGGGATCAAGGTGTTTAAAAGTCCTTGATGGGTTACTACTATGGTGTTTAAAAGTCCATAGGCCAAGGTGTTTAAAAGTCCTTGGGGCCAAGGTGTTTAAAAGTCCTTGGGAAGTTGTTGAACTTGTTTTAATAAATGGAAATGTATCACTTGAGCCAATATGACATGTTGAGAATATTGAGAAGCATGAGATGCTTGTTTTAATGTTTATGTTTAAGCATGAGATTGCTTGTTAAGAATGCTCTTGAGCATGTGAAAATGGTTGATTTAAAGCATGTTTTGTAAATGTTTTGAATTGCATTATTGAATGGTTTTTAAGAGCTTTCCTCACTAAGCCTTTGCTTATGCTCTCTTCGTTTTCTGAATTCAATAATGCAGAGCATTAAAGTACCTTGAGGGCAGCAAGAAGGGTCAAGCAATCTAGTTCAAGTGAAGCTCAATGTATGGATGGTTTTGTTAAACATTTTAGCTTTTGTATGATTTGGCAATGGGGGACCAATGTGTATGTTTTGGGAGGTGTTGGTGACTCCCTAAGTATGTTTAAGGTTGATGTGTTTGCTGGCTTTTGAATTGGAACCTTATATGCTTGCTTTGTAAGTTTGGTGTTTGTATGCCTAGCTTGTGTAGGAAGCATGCATCTAGAATTGGGGCTTTTTGCATATGAGGTTAATTGAATGAATTGATGATGCTAATAGGTTGCTTTTATGATTATTTGCATGCTGGCAAAGTTTGGTGATGATTGGAGCATGTTTGGTTGTGTAATTGCATGTTTAAGATTGAGTTTTGAAGCAATCTGGTGCAGGCGTTTCGGAACTGGGTGCCCCGTTTCGGAACGGGTGCCTTGCATGAACCCAGGCGTCCGAAACGGGGAGGGCTGTTTCGGAACGAGTAAGCCTCTGCCAGACCCCCGTTTCGAAACGGGCTATTCCTGTTTCGGAACGGCCCCGCGTTTCGGAACGGACTGTTCCCCGTTTCGGAACGGTTGACCGTTGGGGACTGACATTGGCGGTTATGTGTTTTGAAATGTTTGCGTTTTGGTCCTGAATCTTGTATGTGCAATTGCATGAGCTGTGGATGTCCTTTTGAGCTGAAATTTCACAGAGAAGTATGTAATCTGACTAATTACAGGATGGTAACTTTAATTTGGACTAAGTCCTCTAATTTATCAGAAATTACAATTTGGTCCCTAAAGTTGTAATTTGTTCAATTGGGTCCCTGTTTGATCTCTGATGTTTGTGATCTTTTAGTATGTTGGTTGTGTGGTCACACATAGGCGTAATGTGCATCTAGACAAGATTAAGAAAAAAAAAAGGGTCGTTAATCAAGGTTGACTTTCGGGTTGACTTTGGTTTTCCCCGTGTGACTTTCTTAATTCGGGTCAACCGTCTAGGCCGGGTTAAGGGGGTTACACTTGAGCAAATTTGACAATTTTGGCTCACTAGTGTTTGTCTATACAAGAATTGACAATTTAGGCACTAAGACAATATTTGATCATTTGATGTTTGACAATATGAGCATTAGCCTTCTCTTGATGCTTGGAGGTCCCTTTTATACTCCAAAATTAGTTTGTAGCCGTTACTAGCCGTTGGGATCATATTGGAGCCGTTGAGGACTTTAATTCTGTCACATCCCAAAAACCGGTCTAGTCGGAATTAAGTTCCGGTGATCGAATATTTTTATCAATTGAATAATTTATTCGATCTTATCTGAACCAATAAATATTATTTGGGATAATTTATGATATTTTATTATTATTATTATTATAATTATTATTATTATTATTATTATTAAAAAAAGAGAAGACAAAGTGATTGAACGGCTAAATAGCCAACTAAAGAAAAGAAAACAAATTGAGTGGCAAATGCCACTACATGTGGTAGGAAATTAAAGAATGAAAAGCAATTGAAAAAGAAAAGAAAAGAAAAGAAAAGAAATGAAGACCTAATTAAGTTAGGTAAAGTAAGTGAAGTGGGATTTTTGTGGCTGAGAATTGAATTGTAAAGCTTGGCAATTTAGTATAAATAGGAGGGGAAGGGTTTGATGAAATACACGGCAGAGAAAGAAAAGAAAGAAAGAAAGAAAGAAAGAAAGAAAGAAATAGGTTACGATCCAATGTTTGATTGGTAGTCCGATATTTTCGATATAGTAATATCGAATCTCTACCGACGTCGGGGTAAGCTCAAATCTCTAGTAAGTTTAAGTTTCGGTATCGAGTTTGATGAATATTTTTATATATATTCGATACTGTTTATTTGATTAGTTTTTATTAATTATCATGGTATACAAGGTAGATTCGGAACAACCGTCAAGCCCAAGAAATAAAAATAAAGTACCGGTCTATCAAGGTGAGTGAAATAAATTAGAGTTGAGATTAGAGTCTCAACTATCTTTAATTTGATGTTAGTATATATATTAAGCATGAAATTAGATTAATTAAAGGTTGGTAAAAGATAAGGGTAGAAAGAATAAAGAAATTCGGATTTGTAAACTGTCCTGTAGAAAACTGCATTTTTGAGCATGTTAGAGTCATTTTTGGAAAACGGGTTCTTCTACAAAGTTGTAGAGGACAAAATTTTACATGAAATAGAGGTATGATTTGCTCAAAAATGTTAAGTATAGGTCTCAGAATTGTTGTTATAAGTTACTGAACTAAAACTGAATAAATCTAGAATCTGCTATACTAAATTGTGAAATTCGAAATGTTTAGGGGGTCAAATGGTGTTAATAAATTCTGAAAATTTATGATTAGAACAGGGGATTCATGAAATGAATTAAATTAAATGACCAAGCTTGAATTAAATCTCAATTGGTAGGTTAAAACCATTTAGATCACATATAGAAAATTAAAATGGACTAGTTTGTAAGAATTGATAATTTGAGGACTTATATGCCCTGTTTTCATGGTTTATGGAACATAATTATTATGTTAATATGTTAAGGTAAATATGGTTAAAATCTCAAGATTTATGGTGTAGTGAAACATAAGTTATAAATGCACTAAAGTCATAAATTAAGTATAGACAGATTAGGTTTCTGAAAATGCCTTATGTTCAAGTAATAAACTGTATTAATAGGGAAATGATAAAATTATGTGTCATACATGGTTGTAAAGGTGTATTTATAAGCTTTCCAGAATGGTAAAGAACTCCTTATTTGGAGTTGTGAGTAAAAAGATATGAATTTTTGAATAAGTAAATGTCATGAAAACATGATAACAGTTTACCCCTAAATCTGCATCAACAGCGACTTTAGAAATTCATTATAAATTGTATAAGAAGAATTAAAAGTTATAATTTATATGGTTTAAAAGGTTATTCAGTCTAGTTTCGTTTAAAACAAACGAAATCAGATTTTGAGTTATAGAACATTTTATATAAATATTTCTTTGAGGACAATGCAAGCTGCCTAATGTACTAAATGATATATTTCTTTAATGTCTGGTTAGAAAAGAGTAGAAATGAAGGAAACCACAAAGTTGGAGAATAAGGAAAATGTCTCTAAGCTTGGATTGAGGTGAGTGTGGATGCATTTGTCTCGGGTGACGCGGTGTCATTCCGATCATTGTTTTTATATTCTGATATGTGAGTGTGGATGCATTTGTCTCGGGTGACGCGGTGTCATTCCGATATTTGTTTGTATGTTCTGATATGTGAGTGTAGATGCATTTGTCTCGGGTGACGCGGTGTCATTCCGATCATTGTTTTATTATGTGAGTGTGGATGCATTTGTCTCGGGTGACGCGGTGTCATTCCGATCATTGATATTTATGTTATGATATGTGAGTGTAGTTGTGTCAAGGGATAGGCTCGGTGCCGTCCCATTGCATTATTTATGATTATGTTTGCATTTGTTAAGGGCTCACGTAGAGCAACTATGCTCGAATGGCAAATTTGGTAAGTGCCTTGCATATGTTTGAATATGACTATGAAATGCTACATGATATGGAGCTACGGCTCATCTTGTTATTTCATATGATATGATATGAAAATCATGGACTATGTGAATTTGTGTGTAATTATGGACGTTGGATACAATTGGCATGCCATAGGATTATTCGAGCTCACCATGTAAGGGAGGACTACGGTCCAGGGCTACGGCCTATATGTGGGAGATAAAAGGATGGAAGTGTAAGGGATACATGGAGCTACGGCTCAGGGCTACGGCTCATTTATGATTCATGATATGGTGTACAGGGAATCCGCGTATCCAATGGTACCAATATATTATGTGTTTGATACGTTATGCTATGTTATGATCATGATATGATATTATGTTTTGTTATGAATATATATGGAGCTACGGCTCAGGGCTACGGCTCATTTATGATTCATGATATGGTGTACAGGGAATCCGCGTATCCAATGGTACCAATATAGTATGTGTTCTATACGATATGTCATGATATGCTTATGATAAGATCTATGATTATATTATGATATACATTTGATATGATATTATGTTTTATTAGGTGACGCGGTGTCAATCCGATATTTGTTTTTTATGTTCTGATATGTGAGTGTAGATGCATTTGTCTCGGGTGACGCGGTGTCATTCCGATATTTGTTTTTATGTTCTGATATGTGAGTGTAGATGCATTTGTCTCGGGTGACGCGGTGTCAATCCGATATTTGTTTTTTTATGTTCTGATATGTGAGTATGGATGCATTTGTCTCGGGTGACGCGGTGTCATTCCGATCATTGTTTTTATGTTCTGATATGTGAGTGTAGTTTTGTTTAAAGTGTTGGGATTAGTATCCTAACCTTGTTATTTTTTTTAGATAACATGAAGAAAGCATAAAATGAATTTAATAATGATTGGTAAAATTTAAAATGATAAGGAAGAAGGATTAAAGGCAAAAATATTGATCTAAGTGTATATTGCTTGTTAGATAAGCATGCTTAGCATAAATATGATTAGTTGCTATGATGTGTTGATTACTTGAGCTATGTGAAATGTGACTAAATGATAAGCTTTGCTACTGGTTTTTGATGATCATAAAATGAAAATGATCTCATGTACTTGCTGGAATTTTATATTACCATGATGCTTGATTGATTATATGTATATGCCTATTGAAATGGTTAAATGCCTTTGAAATTATGAATGATTGACAAGTGAATGATCTTGTTAATAAAGAAAGATAAGTAAAGTCCTTGGTATGATTAGTGTCTATAGGTAGAAGGGCATGCCTTAGAGTCGTTGAGCTCCCCTGATCTTTGTTACAGGATGGTGGTTAGTCACCTATAAACCTGATAAGGTGGTTAGTCACCTTGATAATTGAATGGTGGTAAGTCACCATTGATGCCTATGCATCCCCTGTTATATGTTGAAATGAGAAATGGATACTTTGAGTATCTAATGTTACATGTTACATGAAGACTTGATTACCTATTTCATTAATCATCCAAGGCAAAACATTTATTAGAACAATGATATATGTTTAAATGAACAAGTTGGGTATTAGCCCTTATGATATGAAATGAATATGTGTACTTGGTTGAGATTCGAAATGAACTATGTTGTGATGTGAAACTATGAAATGTTGCTTCCAAGATGACAATGAGATTACATGTTGTTTGTTGTCCATGTTAGCTTGAATTGTAAAAGTTTGCTGCCCTATTGGTTAGTACATGAGACTAGCTAAGTTAACTTGGTTTTTGATGGAACTAGCTAGGTATTTCAATGTGTGCTAAGCCTAGCTAAGTAACCTCAAAGATTGAATAAGACTTTAAAAGATTGAAATTAGTAAAGTTAGGACTGCCTCACTAAGTACATTATGTGTACTTATCACTCTCTTTGTTTCCTTCTTCCAAAATAACAGGTCCTTTGATATCCGAAAGTCATCCGTTCTGATTCGAGAGCTTCGCAAGCCAAGAACAAGTATGATATAATCTTGCTTAGACTCCTAGTTGGTGGCATAGTCTAAAATTAGTTTGTCATGCATTATGAATCATGTAATTCTTAAGTGTGGTTTGTATAAAACTAAGACATGTTATATTACGTAATGACTTAATAAATGTTTATGTAAATATGGATATGATAATATGAATGAACTATGTTGAAGTTAATCAAGCTTGACATGTATGAATCTGTCTATCATCCGAATAGTAACATCGCTCGCTCGTAACCGGGCGAGGGGTGTTACATAAATTGGTATCAGAGCTAGAGTTTAGTCGGTTCTGGACTAAACTTAAGTATGCTTGTATTGTGTGTTAAGTTACTTTGCCACCTAGGAGTTAATCTGTTAAGTATTGTGACTTGTCAACTGATCCGATCTCTTTTATAATATATATATGTGTCTCGAACTAACGAAACTTGTAATAATGAGTCTGTTGCTAACTCCTCGACTCATGGCGAGGAAGTTCAATGAGGAAATCCTTCGAATCCTCAGAACCCTCATGTTCGAGGTGTAGAGCCTGAAGCTCCTACAGCTCAGGAAGAATGTTATTAGAGCATGGCTGATATGTTTTAGCAATTTATGTGTTAAAGGCTAGTCAAGTCATGCAACCTACGCCACCTGTTGCGCAACCTCTTCGAGCCCCAATCGATAAGTTATTGCAATACCAAGCTTACTGGTCGAGACATAGATGATTCCGAAATAGCTGAGTATTGGTTAGACAATACTTTAAGGATTTTTGATAAACAATTAAGATATTCGGATGAACATAAGCTTGAATGGGCTCTTGCGTTGAAGCCTTATAGTGATGGGAGACTACTGTCCTTACCGTCTCCGAGGAAACCGTGAGTTGGGAATTTTTCTCGAAAGAGTTCCATAATAAGTACATAAGTGTCAGATGTTTATCGTAGGGCTTAACGATGAGTTACGACCCATGTTTACAGCGTTATACATTAAAAATTTCCAAGATCTCGTAAATAGAGTCAAAGCTACGGAAGTAGCGAAGAGAGCTTAGAAAGTTAGTAAATTTAATAAGTCTGAAAAGAAATCAAGACATGAGAATTTCTAAGTGCAATTTTTGTCAACGACGACATGAAGGACAATGTCGCAAAAAAAAAAAAAATAAATAAATAAAAAAAATATAGGAAAGGTGAATTCTTCATTTCTAGAAGATTCTGATCCCAAAGAGTGCTCGGATGAACAATCCGAAACTACAGGTAAGAATTCGAGGACGAATTCTTTTTTAAGGGGGGGAGAGTTGTCACATCCCAAAAACCGGTCTAGTCGGAATTAAGTTCCGGTGATCGAATATTTTTATCAATTGAATAATTTATTCGATCTTATCTGAACCAATAAATATTATTTGGGATAATTTATGATATTTTATTATTATTATTATTATAATTATTATTATTATTATTATTATTATTAAAAAAAAAAAGAGAAGACAAAGTGATTGAACGGCTAAATAGCCAACTAAAGAAAAGAAAACAAATTGAGTGGCAAATGCCACTACATGTGGTAGGAAATTAAAGAATGAAAAGCAATTGAAAAAGAAAAGAAAAGAAAAGAAAAGAAATGAAGACCTAATTAAGTTAGGTAAAGTAAGTGAAGTGGGATTTTTGTGGCTGAGAATTGAATTGTAAAGCTTGGCAATTTAGTATAAATAGGAGGGGAAGGGTTTGATGAAATACACGGCAGAGAAAGAAAAGAAAGAAAGAAAGAAAGAAAGAAAGAAAGAAATAGGTTACGATCCAATGTTTGATTGGTAGTCCGATATTTTCGATATAGTAATATCGAATCTCTACCGACGTCGGGGTAAGCTCAAATCTCTAGTAAGTTTAAGTTTCGGTATCGAGTTTGATGAATATTTTTATATATATTCGATACTGTTTATTTGATTAGTTTTTATTAATTATCATGGTATACAAGGTAGATTCGGAACAACCGTCAAGCCCAAGAAATAAAAATAAAGTACCGGTCTATCAAGGTGAGTGAAATAAATTAGAGTTGAGATTAGAGTCTCAACTATCTTTAATTTGATGTTAGTATATATATTAAGCATGAAATTAGATTAATTAAAGGTTGGTAAAAGATAAGGGTAGAAAGAATAAAGAAATTCGGATTTGTAAACTGTCCTGTAGAAAACTGCATTTTTGAGCATGTTAGAGTCATTTCTGGAAAACGGGTTCTTCTACAAAGTTGTAGAGGACAAAATTTTACATGAAATAGAGGTATGATTTGCTCAAAAATGTTAAGTATAGGTCTCATAATTGTTGTTATAAGTTACTGGACTAAAACTGAATAAATCTAGAATCTGCTATACTAAATTGTGAAATTCGAAATGTTTAGGGGGTCAAATGGTGTTAATAAATTCTGAAAATTTATGATTAGAACAGGGGATTCATGAAATGAATTAAATTAAATGACCAAGCTTGAATTAAATCTCAATTGGTAGGTTAAAACCATTTAGATCACATATAGAAAATTAAAATGGACTAGTTTGTAAGAATTGATAATTTGAGGACTTATATGCCCTGTTTTCATGGTTTATGGAACATAATTATTATGTTAATATGTTAAGGTAAATATGGTTAAAATCTCAAGATTTATGGTGTAGTGAAACATAAGTTATAAATGCACTAAAGTCATAAATTAAGTATAGACAGATTAGGTTTCTGAAAATGCCTTATGTTCAAGTAATAAACTGTATTAATAGGGAAATGATAAAATTATGTGTCATACATGGTTGTAAAGGTGTATTTATAAGCTTTCCAGAATGGTAAAGAACTCCTTATTTGGAGTTGTGAGTAAAAAGATATGAATTTTTGAATAAGTAAATGTCATGAAAACATGATAACAGTTTACCCCTAAATCTGCATCAACAGCGACTTTAGAAATTCATTATAAATTGTATAAGAAGAATTAAAAGTTATAATTTATATGGTTTAAAAGGTTATTCAGTCTAGTTTCGTTTAAAACAAACGAAATCAGATTTTGAGTTATAGAACATTTTATATAAATATTTCTTTGAGAACAATGCAAGCTGCCTAATGTACTAAATGATATATTTCTTTAATGTCTGGTTAGAAAAGAGTAGAAATGAAGGAAACCACAAAGTTGGAGAATAAGGAAAATGTCTCTAAGGTTGGATTGAGGTGAGTGTGGATGCATTTGTCTCGGGTGACGCGGTGTCATTCCGATCATTGTTTTTATATTCTGATATGTGAGTGTGGATGCATTTGTCTCGGGTGACGCGGTGTCATTCCGATATTTGTTTGTATGTTCTGATATGTGAGTGTAGATGCATTTGTCTCGGGTGACGCGGTGTCATTCCGATCATTGTTTTATTATGTGAGTGTGGATGCATTTGTCTCGGGTGACGCGGTGTCATTCCGATCATTGTTTTTATGTTCTGATATGTGAGTGTAGATGCATTTGTCTCGGGTGACGCGGTGTCAATCCGATATTTGTTTTTTATGTTCTGATATGTGAGTGTAGATGCATTTGTCTCGGGTGACGCGGTGTCATTCCGATATTTGTTTTTATGTTCTGATATGTGAGTGTAGATGCATTTGTCTCGGGTGACGCGGTGTCAATCCGATATTTGTTTTTTTATGTTCTGATATGTGAGTATGGATGCATTTGTCTCGGGTGACGCGGTGTCATTCCGATCATTGTTTTTATGTTCTGATATGTGAGTGTAGTTTTGTTTAAAGTGTTGGGATTAGTATCCTAACCTTGTTATTTTTTTTAGATAACATGAAGAAAGCATGAAATGAATTTAATAATGATTGGTAAAATTTAAAATGATAAGGAAGAAGGATTAAAGGCAAAAATATTGATCTAAGTGTATATTGCTTGTTAGATAAGCATGCTTAGCATAAATATGATTAGTTGCTATGATGTGTTGATTACTTGAGCTATGTGAAATGTGACTAAATGATAAGCTTTGCTACTGGTTTTTGATGATCATAAAATGAAAATGATCTCATGTACTTGCTGGAATTTTATATTACCATGATGCTTGATTGATTATATGTATATGCCTATTGAAATGGTTAAATGCCTTTGAAATTATGAATGATTGACAAGTGAATGATCTTGTTAATAAAGAAAGATAAGTAAAGTCCTTGGTATGATTAGTGTCTATAGGTAGAAGGGCATGCCTTAGAGTCGTTGAGCTCCCCTGATCTTTGTTACAGGATGGTGGTTAGTCACCTATAAACCTGATAAGGTGGTTAGTCACCTTGATAATTGAATGGTGGTAAGTCACCATTGATGCCTATGCATCCCCTGTTATATGTTGAAATGAGAAATGGATACTTTGAGTATCTAATGTTACATGTTACATGAAGACTTGATTACCTATTTCATTAATCATCCAAGGCAAAACATTTATTAGAACAATGATATATGTTTAAATGAACAAGTTGGGTATTAGCCCTTATGATATGAAATGAATATGTGTACTTGGTTGAGATTCGAAATGAACTATGTTGTGATGTGAAACTATGAAATGTTGCTTCCAAGATGACAATGAGATTACATGTTGTTTGTTGTCCATGTTAGCTTGAATTGTAAAAGTTTGCTGCCCTATTGGTTAGTACATGAGACTAGCTAAGTTAACTTGGTTTTTGATGGAACTAGCTAGGTATTTCAATGTGTGCTAAGCCTAGCTAAGTAACCTCAAAGATTGAATAAGACTTTAAAAGATTGAAATTAGTAAAGTTAGGACTGCCTCACTAAGTACATTATGTGTACTTATCACTCTCTTTGTTTCCTTCTTCCAAAATAACAGGTCCTTTGATATCCGAAAGTCATCCGTTCTGATTCGAGAGCTTCGCAAGCCAAGAACAAGTATGATATAATCTTGCTTAGACTCCTAGTTGGTGGCATAGTCTAAAATTAGTTTGTCATGCATTATGAATCATGTAATTCTTAAGTGTGGTTTGTATAAAACTAAGACATGTTATATTACGTAATGACTTAATAAATGTTTATGTAAATATGGATATGATAATATGAATGAACTATGTTGAAGTTAATCAAGCTTGACATGTATGAATCTGTCTATCATCCGAATAGTAACATCGCTCGCTCGTAACCGGGCGAGGGGTGTTACAAATTCCCACCATAAATGCAGTTCTGCAGCTCCCCGTTTCGAAACGCTCGAAGCCGTTTCGAAACACTCTCAATGTAGAAAGAGCCGTTGCAGTCTGTCAGGGTACCCGTTTCGGAACACCCCCTTACCGTTTCGAAACGCGTATCGAAACGCTATAAGCCCGTATCGAAACACTTGCATTTAAAAGTTAGTTGGGAAAATAGCCGTTGGGGTTTATGACCGTTGTGGTCATTGCCACGTGGGCGTATCGAAATGGCCTATCCCGTTTCGAAACGCTGGGCAAAAATTCAGTCCAGGGTAAGCTCGTTTCGAAACAAGTTTTGTGTAGTTTGGCCTTTGAAAACATATTAAACTCATTTAAAAACATCCCTAAACATAGTTTCAAGATATTTGGACTTTGGAAATTATTTTAAATACTTTTTAGATAAGTCCAAAAACATTTTTCAATTATTATATCAAAACATTAGTTCTACAGAAACACTTCCTTAACCCGCACCGATACGCCTACACGCGTATCGATACGCTCTTCTTGTAATTGTGCAATGACTCTTTCTGTTTTGAGATAGGTATCGATACGGATCCCCGCATACTGATACGGTAGGCTGCAGAAATGCATTTATGGTGGAAAGAGAGGGTCCTAACGGCTATATTCAATACCCTAAACACCCAAACGGCTAGAATTAATGGAGAAGGTATAAAATGAAGTCAATTGAAGACTAGCAACAACTATTGCATCCAAGAGAAAAATCTTTACAAAAATCCAAGCTCAAAGTGCCTAATTTCTCATTTCTTGTAAAATCCCAAATTGTGTTGTGTTTAATTCCAATATTGTATTCCAATTTGGGTTGAGTGCTTGTATTTAAAGGGGTAAACTTGTATTGAGAGATATTTTTCTTGCCTTAAATTCTTCTTTGTATTCTTGTGAGGGTTTGGTCAAATTTTGGGTAGAAAATTTGACCGGTATTGTAAAGGTTACCTCCTAAGCCTTGAAAAGGGGAAGAGCAATTAGTGGATTGTTAGAAAATCCTTAGTGGTAGCTAAGGTAGTGGATATAGAGTTCATTTGGAACTTGAACCACTCTAAATTGCCTTGTTCTTCAATTTTAGTCATTCTAATTTCTCCAACAAATTTTAAAAACCTAATTCACACACCTCTTGGATTTGATCAATCCATTGATCCGCTCAACAATTGGTATCAGAGCCTACCTCTTTGAAGGATTATCAACCACAAGAGGAGATTCTAGGAAGAGTGTGATCAACTACAAGACAAGCCATGACATCTACTTCAACCTCTAACCTCTATGAGTCACAATCAACCACTAAACCACCCTTCTTCAATAAGGACAACTACCCATATTGGAAGAATCGGATGCGTCTCTTCATCAAGTCAACGGATTACATGGTTTGGGATGTAGTGGAAGAAGGCCCCTACATTCTGGTTAAGAGAACCGATGAAGGAAGACTAGTTCCGAAGGTAAAATCGGAGATGACCAAGGAAGATAGACGGAAGATGCAAGTCAATGACAAAGCTCTACATATCATATTTTGTGCACTCGGTCTGGATATCTACTCAAAGGTTTCATCTACCGAAAGCGCAAAGGAAGTGTGAGACACTTTGGAGACGACTTATGAAGGCACTAGCGATGTGAAAGAGACGAAGACCGAGTTGCTAAACTTGAGCTATGAGAATTTTAAGATGGACCCCGATGAGAGCGTCTCAAAGATGTTTGATCGATTTTTGATCATCGTCAATGGCCTTAAAGGTTTCGGTGAAGTAATTCTTGAAGATAAGCTAGTGAGGAAGCTTCTATACTCTCTCTTGGAGTCTTGGGATGGTAAGAGGACGACCATCATTGAAGAAAAGAATTTGAAAACTTTGAAGCTTGATGAGCTTGTTAGGTCTCTTCTTACACACGAGATTATGAAGCAAGGAAAAGAGGAAAAGAAGAAGAAGAAAGAGAGAAGGATAGAGAAGCATGAGGTAGAAAAGAAAAAGAAGCTAGGAGTTGCTCTCAAAGCCTCTCTACATGAGGAGAGCTCTTCTAGTGAGGAGGAAGACTTTGAGGAATTATCTATGATAGCCAAATGATTCTCACGGTTCATGAAGTCCAACCGAGGGAGAAAATTTCAAAGAAGGATAGACTTCAAGAACAAATTCAAAGAAGAAGAGAGGGACCAAATCATTTTCTTTGAGTACAAGAAGCCAGGTCACATACGTTCCGATTGCCCCCAACTCAAGAAGAAGGGCTTTGAGAAGAAGAAGAAGCTCAAATCCAAGCTTGCTACTTGGAGTGACGAAGAGTCATCCGAGGATGAGGAACATGAAGTGGCCAACCTTTGCCTCATGGCTCTTGAGAAGGATTCCTCTATGGTAACCTCTAACTCATATTCTTTTGATTTTACATTTGATGAATTGCATGATGCTTATGCTGAGTTACTAGAGGTATACGATGAGTTAGTTGAGAAATTTAAGGAATCCATTTTAAAAATTAAAAAGATCATTTTCGATTTAAATGCTAAAAATGACTTACTTTCTCAAGCTAACTTAAAATTTGAGAAAAAGATCTTAGGTTTACAAGATGAACTTGAATTCTTTCAAAATGAAAATGTAGACTTAAACAATCTTATTTCTCAATGTAATATTGAACACCAAAAGGTGTTAGGTGAGCTTAATAAGCTAAAAGAGTCTTTCAAAAGGGTTGGTAATGTGAAAAATGAAATAAGTGAATCATCTAGAACAAACCAACCTAAGAGAAAGACCTATAACTACAAACAAAGTGGCTCATATAGGCATAATAGAACTAAAAGAATTAGAAGTGTATGGGTTCCTAAGGAACTTGTCAAATCTAATAATGTTGATGCCATGTCACCTTGGATTCCTAAGGGAACCAAGCTTTTGGGAGCTAACACTCGTGGACCCAAAATGATTTGGGTACCAAAAATCAAAGTTTAATCTCTTTTTTTGTAGGGGGAGCATTGCTACAAGGCCAAAGCACAATGCCAAAACTCATGGTACCTTGATAGTGGATGCTCGAGGCACATGGCCGGAGATAAGAGTCGATTCATGAATTTAAAGCCAAAAAGAGGAGGAGTGATAACATTTGGTGACAACTCCAAAGGCCACATTAAAGGTATTGGCTCCATAGGTAATCACTCTACTATACTCATTGAAAATGTATTGTATGTCGATGATCTAAAACACAATTTATTGAGCATTAGTCAATTGTGTGATAAAGGGTTTAATGTCTTATTTGATAAAAATGGGTGCAAAATTGTTGACATAAAATAAAATAAAATAATGCTCATTGGTCATCGCATAGGTAACATATACATGGTGCATCTAGATGACATTCATTCATCCCATGCATGTTTCGTTACACAAAATGAAAATGATGCATGACTATGGCATAGGAAACTAGGACATGCTACCATTAATGTTTTAGAAAAATTAGTTTCCCTAAATCTAGTTAGAGGTTTATTCAAGATTAAATTCTCAAATGATAAAATATGTGATGCTTGCTCTAAGGGTAAACAACATAGATAATCCTTTAAATCCATTAATGATGTCTCTACTAGTAGATGTTTACAATTGATTCACATGGATCTTTTTGGGCCTATTAGAACTATGAGCTTGGGTGGTAAATCGTATGCTTTTGTTCTTGTTGATGACTATTCTATATTTACTTGGGTTTTATTCTTAAGTACAAAAGATGAGGCTTTAGAAAAATTCATCACGTTTTCAAAATTAACTCAAAATGATCTTGAACTTAAGATTTCTCACATTAGAAGTGATCATGGAACCGAATTTCAAAATCTAGGTTTTGAAGAATTTTTAAATGAAAATGGTATTAGCCACAATTTTTCGGCTCCTTGAACTTCTCAACAAAATAGGGTAGTTGAAAGAAAAAACAGGACTTTACAAGAAATGGCTTGAACCATGCTCTGTGAAAACAATTTACCTAAATATTTTTGGGCGGAAGCCACAAATACCGTTTGCTACATTGTAAATCGAGTAATGATTAGGCCAATTTTAAAGAAAACACCTTATGAGATTTTAAAATCTAAGAAGCCTAACATTAGTTATTTTCATCCATTTGGTTGCAAGTGTTTTGTTTTAAATAATGGAAAAGACAACTTAGGTAAATTTGATGCTAAAAGTGATGAAGCTATTTTCTTAGGATACTCTTTAAACTCTAAAGCCTATCGTGTATTTAATAAAAGAACTTTAGTAGTAGAAGAGTCTATTCATGTTGTTTTCGATGATAACCTCATTTCAAGGAAGGAATCTTGTGATAATGATGATGTAGGAATCCTTGATGCCTTTGATGAAGGATAAACTTCAAAGGATGATGAGATTCCACCTAAAGAAGAAGATGCACAAGATCTACCTCTTGAAGGCTTGAAGGACTTGGCTCTTGAGGAAAATGAAGTGAGCTACCCAAGGGAGTATAACTATGTCAAAGGTGGTGAAATCTTAGGTGATCCATCAAAGGAGGTAACTACTAGATCTTCTCTCAAACTCATGAATCATGTTGCTTTTATCTCATGCATTGAGCCTAAGAACATTAAAGAAGCATTAAAAGATGATTTTTGGATTATGGCTATGCAAGAAGAGTTAAATCAATTTGAGAGAAGTAATGTATGGACATTAGTTGAAAGGCCTAATAATCAATCTACTATAGGAACTAAATGGGCATTTAAGAATAAACTAGATGAGAGTGGTAACATTGTGAGAAACAAAGCTAGATTAGTTGCTCAAGGTTACACTCAAGAAGAGGGAATAGATTTTGATGAAACCTATGCACCAGTAGCTAAAATGGAAGCTATTAGGATGTTGCTTGCATATGCATGTTATCATAACTACAAGCTTTTTCAAATGGATGTGAAAAGTGCATTTTTAAATGGTTTTATAAATGAAGAAGTGTATGTAGAACAACCACCAGGTTTTGAGGATTCAAAATTTCCAAATCATGTTTTCAAACTAACCAAAGCACTTTATGGTTTAAAACAAGCTCCTAGAGCTTGATATAAAAGGCTTTCAAACTTTTTATTTGAAAAAGATAAGGTGGACACTACACTTTTCATAAAAAGATATAAAAATGACATCTTAGTAGTGCAAATATATGTTGATGATATCATTTTTGGATCTACTAATGAGTGTCATTGCAAAGAGTTTGCTATGTTAATGCAAGGTGAATTCGAGATGAGCATGATGTGGGAGCTCTCATTCTTCTCGGGACTCCAAATCAAACAAAGGAAGGATGACACCTTCCTCAATCAAGCAAAGTACGTGAAAGATATGCTCAAGAAGTTTGGCTTGGAGCAAGCAAAGGCTCAAGCTACACCAATGAGCTCATCTACAAAGCTTGACAAAGATGAAGGAGGTAAGTGTGTTGACTCTAAGCTTTACCGCTCTATGATTGGATCTTTGTTTTACCTTACCACAAGTAGACCAGATATATTGTTTGGTGTTTGCTTGTGTGCTAGGTTTCAAGCTAGTCCTAGAGAGTCTCACCTTATAGCCGTTAAAAGAATCTTTAGGTACCTTAGACATACTCATTGTCTAGGACTTTGGTACCCTAGAGACTCAACCTTCAACCTTCATGCTTATTCGGATGCGGATTATGGGGGATGTAAAATTGATAGGAAAAGTACTTCGAGAACTTGCTAATTCTTAGATAGTATGCTCATATCTTGGTTCTCTAAGAAACAAAATAGTGTAGCTCTATCTACCACTGAATCCGAGTACATATCCTTAGAGAGTTGTTGTGCTCAAGTCCTTTGGATGAAGCAGCAACTCTTAGATTATGGAGTTAAGATTGAAACCATACCCCTTAAGTGTGATAACACTAGTGCTATATGCTTAACGAAAAATCCCATCCAACACTCTAGAACTAAACATATAGAAATAAGGCATCATTTCATTAGAGATCATATCCTTAAGGAAGATGTTGTTATACAGTACGTTGACACCCTGAACCAACTAGCGGACATTTTTACCAAACCTCTAGACAAAGAGCATTTTTGGTCCCTTAGGAGAGAGTTAGGTCTAACTAGCATACCTTGACCCTTTAGGACTCTTTGTGAGGTTAAAATTGCTTGAATTTGTGAAAATGCATGTTTATGTGTTGTTGATCTTGATAGAAACCATTCTTATAGCTAGGGGGAGTATGCTTCTGTTAGAACATGCTCATTCATCAATTGCAATCATTTAGGAGACATTAAAGTTAAGCCTTTGGTTGTTCTTAAAGCCAAAAATGCATTTCTGGGTATAGGGTATCGATATGGCCTTATACATATCGATACGAGTACTTCATTAGTTGACTAGACTGCATTTTCTCTAAAACGGGTATCGATACGGTTAAACCCATTTCGATACGATATGTGAACGTTTCGATACGCATGATATCCGTTTCGATACGGCCTCTTGACACGCGTTTCTAGGGAATCACCATTTTACCCCCGTATCAATATACCCTTTGGCGTATCGATACTCAATTGCGCATACAGCTTATTAATGGCATTAAAAGAGTTTAACTTTTATCAAAATTAAAATTTCAAAACCCTAGCCGTTTTACTCTATAAAAGCCTCTCAATTTCTCATATTTTCACCACCAAACTCAAAATCTCTTGAGGGTTGTTCAACATCAAGTTAAGCCTTTAAAGCTTTCTATCAATTTGGTGCAAAGTTCTTCTTCCATTCATCTCTATCAATATCAAGGTATAAAATTCTTTTTATCTTTTTATTTTCTTTGATTTTCGTTTTAAATTTTCCTTGTTTTGTTTTCTCAAAAACAAACTTTATCAAACTTTTTGTTTTTGATTTGTCTTTCAAAATTTTTTAACCTTGATTATTGATTTTCAATGGGTTGAATGAGAAAAATAATGCATACACATTGTTTTGATCTATTTTTCTAGAAAATGACACCTAAAAAGAGAGCGCGTACTAGCGAAGTCGGCGAAGCTTCCAATCCCGGAGATGGTACTCGCCCAAATTTAACTCTTATCTATCAAAGGTGCTTTAGGACTACCAGAGAACTTACCTATTTCCGAGGCTTTCAAAACTATAAAATCCATCCGGAGAGGGTAATTTTCGTTCCTTTTCTTAACTCGGAGCGCTTAAAATTTGTCTATTTACCTTTGCTCCAAGAATGAAAGTTCATGGATTTTATACAAATTCCCAGCTTTTTCTTTCGCAATTTGGTTTTGATTTTCTATGCTAATGCCAAGTGTGTTGCCAATCCCGCGGGTGAAATTATTGTCATTAACTCTTATCTAATGGGTAAAAAGACCACCATAGATGTTCTATCTATTTGTACTATTTTTAAGCTAGAGGGTGAAGGTATCGAAGATGAGAATTCCCTTGGTCATGTCTTGGGAGGTTCCGTGAAGGTTCTCAACGCTCAAGATATAATCCTCCACTTGATGATTACTTGGTTGTTTAGGCCTTCAGGGGGGAAATATTCAACCATCCTCCAAGTTGATGATTTTTGGATTCAGTGCTTCCGTTAAAGACAACAACCAAATCTTGCTCGCATTATGTTTGCAGAGATTGTCTATCTCGTGCAACACCGCCATACAACTCTTGTCACTTCATTCACGTATGGCACCGCCTTGAGTTACTTCTTCACTCAAAAGGAGATTGATTATTCTCACGACTAATCGGCACCCTTCACCGATCCTATTGATGAAATATCTCTTTCTAAGGGGAAGTTTCATTACTTCAATGATAGTTGGCTTCGTCTCTCCGAACTTCCTAGCGATGCGATTCCGGAAGAGATTGCCAATCCTCAAGCTCCTCCTCCACCTTCTATGGATGCTCTTATGACTTTTCTCAACGAACAAGTAATGGGCTTATGCACGGGAATTGCTTCCATGGATCAAGTTATGAATTCAGGGTTTGCCGCCATAGACACACGCTTTACAAGCCTTGAAGATCGAGTGAAGAATGTGGAGACGCGTCTCACTTCTCTTGAAGGCGGTCATAATGGAGGAATGATGATGCCAATGAAGAGGACGATGAAGATGATGAATATGGCGATGGAGAAGAGTAGTAGATTATCTTTGCATTCCATTCATGTCATTTAGGATTTCTATTTATACACTTTGAATTATGTTCTTAGGATTAAGTTTGCATTCTAAAACCTATGCTTTGATTCTTGTTATTTGGATTTTATTTTGATGTTTTCTTTGTTTTGAACTTAATGTTTATCTATAATATGTTGCTTGGTTATTATTTATGCCTTTTGCCTATGTTTATCTATGTCTCTTATTTTTGATCTAACAAAAAGGGGGAGAGGGAACAAGCTCACATAAAATTTTTAACTTAAATTTTACCTACCTAACATTTAGGAGGAGTTGTTTTTCCAAAGTTTTTCAAAAGCCTTAAAAATTTAAAGTTTTGGTTTTGTTATATCAAAAAGGGGGAGATTGTAAAACCTATGCTTGATTTTGATATAACAAAGTGTTTTAAAGATTAAATTGAAAACTTGAAAAAGATTTTTAAGTCCCTCAAAATGTTTTAAATCAACAAGGCTTTAATATAGTTTGAAAAACTCAAACTCTAAAATATGTTCTAAGTGTTCCAAGGCCAAACTATTGAAAATCGCATATGCGTATCGATACGCTCCTAGCCATATCGATACATTTTTACCAAACTTGGTCACTGGAGCAACGTGTTTCGATACGCCCCTTACCGTATCAAAACAGCGTATCGAAACAGATTGACTCTGTATCGATACACTTTCTCTATAAAAACTGAAGGAGTTTAATGGCGTACCGATATGGTGTCACCCGTATCGATACAGATTTAATGGAATTTTAAATTCGAAAGGCTTAAATGTTTTTGATCGTTGGTGTCAGTTGTTAGGTAACAAATTCTTAAAGAATTGGTTGTCCCGTACCGATACGCTCTTACCCGTATCGATACGAAATCTTCCAGTGAGCTTTGATGAAATAATTGTTTCGATATAGTCTTACCCATATCGAAACACTTCCTTAACCCGTACCGATACACCTATATGTGTATCGATACACTCCTCTTATAATTGTGCAACGGCTCTTTCTGTTTTGAGATAGGTATCGATACGAATCCCCACATACCGATACGGTAGGCTGCAGAAGTGCATTTATGGTGGAAAGAAAGGGTCTCAACGGCTATATTCAATACCCTAACCACCCAAACGGCTAAAATTAATGGAGAAGATATAAAATGAAGCCAATTGAAGACTAGCAACAACTATTGCATCCAAGAGAAACATCTTTACAAAAATCCAAGCTCAAAGTGCCTAATTTCTCATTTCTTGTAAAATCACAAATTGTGTTGTGTTTAATTCCAATCTTGTATTCCAATTTGGGTTGAGTGCTTGTATTTAAAGGGGCAAACTTGTATTGAGAGATATTTTTCTTGACTTAAATTCTTCTTTGTATTCTTGTGAGGGTTTGGTCAAATTTTGGGTAGAAAATTTGACCGGTATTGTAAAGGTTACCTCCTAAGCCTTGAAAAGGGGAAGAGCAATTAGTGGATTGTTGGAAAATCCTTAGTGGTAGCTAAGGTAGTGGATGTAGAGTTCATTTGGAACTTGAACCACTCTAAATTGCCTTGTTCTTCAATTTTAGTCATTCCACTTTCTCCAACAAATTTTAAAAACCCAATTCACCTCCTATTGGCTTTGATCAATCCATTGATCCACTCAACAAACACTATTTATAGGGTTTTTAAGAGTGAGATTCAAGTCAATTTAGAGACAAAATCCCCAAATTCTTCCCTTAAAAATCATCCATTTGATATCAATAGCATTGACCCGTTGAGAATTGAGCAAAATTTCATCCAAATTGGCTCGAATTTTGGGATTTTTGCCCCAAAATTAAATTAGGGTTCGAACCCTTTCCCTCAAATTGGCGAGCTACCGGCGACGACAAGAGACGAGGTTGGTGGCATCGGGTTCGGTCGGTCGAGACGAGTTGACTGACACTAACCACGACGATCGTCGTGGCCCATGGCCGGTGGAAACGAGGGTGGAAGAACGGCGGGGTTTCGAATTGGGGATCCAGCCCGAGCGTATGGCGACGCAAGCTAGTTCCCTTTTCTCCCCCCTTTTTGAATTTTGTTGGATCCATTCTTGACCCTTTGATCCCCCTTGCCCTAGATCCAATGGTCCACATTAAACCTGAAGAAAAACACAACAAATGGGTTACTTTGGGCCTCCTTAAAAATAAAATGGGTTCTTATTTTTTTTGGATGAGTTTCTTATTATTTATTGGAGATGAGTTTTCTTATTAAACAATAATAATAATAAATAAAAATTAATAAAAAAGAGAGGTGAAAATCTAGTGACAAAAGCTACCCCTCTTTGCTTATCTCTGTGAAACAGAGATGTAGCAAACACCAAAAGACACCAATTTTCACTAATTTGCTGATTGGTTCCATTCTCCTAATGCCCGAACGGATGGGCAGACTCTATTCTCCAAATGCCCGAATAGATGAACTGGTCTTGAAAAAAAGGTTTCATCCTCCTTACGCTTGGATGAATAAGCGAGTTCTGAAAAAAAATGTTACATTCTCCTCATGCTTGAATGGATAAGTAGGTTTTATTCTCCTCATGCTCGAATAGATAAACGAGTTTTAAAAAAAAGGGTTTCATCCTTCTTATGCTTGGATGAATAAGCAGGTTTTGAAAAAAGGGTTTTATCCTCCTCATGCTCGGATAGATAAGCGGGTTCTATTCTCCTTACACCTGAACAAATTGGCGGGTTATATTCTCCTTATGCCCGAATAGATGAGCAAATTCTATTCTCCAAACGCCCGAACAGATAGGCATGTTCTATTCTTCTTATGCCCGAATAGATGAGCAGATTCCATTCTCCAAACGCCCGAACGAATAGGCGGGTTCTATTCTTCTTATGCCCGAATAGATGAGCAGATTCCATTCTCCAAACCCCCGAACGGATAGGCGGGTTCTATTCTCTTTTTTCCCGAATAGATGAGTAGATTCCATACTCTAAACTCTCGAACGAATAGGCGGGTTCTATTCTCCTTATGCCCGAACGGATAGGCGAGTTCTATTCTCCTTATGCTTGAATAGATAAGCGGGTTTCTGTTGCTGAAAAAGCCTTCATATACCTGTGAAAAATGCAACACACAATGCAATATGACGAACATGCCTCTAAGGATGTCTAAAACTTGAATGCATGTCTCAGTTATGTTGCTTTTTAAATTCTTTTCCTCAAAATTAATTTTTCCTTTGGTTTTTTGAATCCACACGTTTACTCGCTCAGTCCAGATAAAAAGTTGTGCCTTTTCACTATATTTCTTCGAATCTTGGAAAATACCTGATCGAAAACATCTGAGCTTAGTAGGCAAATGTCTTAAGATCTACTCATTGTAGTTGATACATCAATATCGAGTATAAGGTCTCCCTGAATAGTCTTGAAAGCTTCAAGTTTTCATATGCCCTTTAAAATAACATTAAGCACCTTCAGCGCTTCTTGTGAGTTCTCAAATTCTTGCCCCTACAGGGCACCTTGAAGTGCTTGCATATAAATCCTTGTAGCAAAGCTTATTTCTACCTTGAATGTTTTCAAATGGTTCTGGTATCTTCTTCTCTTCCTTTTGCATTTATTAACGTTGAGGGCCTTGAATCCTTGGCCAGCATAAAATTGCCCCAATCTGAGGGCATGGCCTGCCTTCTAGGCGTAACTCTATCCTTTTTCGCGTTTAAGGGATCTTTCCTGTCAACATGGTCAACCTTACATCCTTCAACACATGCACTTTTTATATCCTCACGCCAGGTGATGCCCCCATTCAATATGAGGTTCAATTGTCGTCTTCTTTAATGGGTAGCCACCTCATTATTTCCTGAAGTGATGTAAACACTTGTTCCTAGTTCCCTACGACAGAGATCAATACCAAGAAATCTTTTGTTCTTTATGAATCTATGTCAGCCTACTTGTAAGATGCAAGAAAAGACTAGAAATAAGAATTAAAAAGTGGGAAAAAGTCATGGTAAACACATGAATAGGGCAAAGTCAGATGCCCCAAATTCATAGTATGAATGATTCAAGAATCCATCAACCGGATAGTGCCCCGGTTTTAGGTGGCTCTCTTTTGCTCACACACTTCCCAAATTTCAATTTTCCCACTTTTCTAATCTCAATCAAACATTAGAAGTTTCGAGGTTTTTGAAGAAAGGTTAACTCAATTAGGCGGAATGTGTTCTGAAGACAAACTCTTTTTCTCAAATATTCATGTGTGATCCAAATGGTCTTTTAAGGCTTGTAACGTAGGCTAGGCTCGGGTTGCCAAAAAAAGATATATAGGCTTAAATACATGTTTCAAGGGTAATTAAACCAATGATCAACTTTTCCTGATGAAATCTTCACTATTTTCCTTGGATCGCTCTAGACTGCCCCTTTTTGGGTTCTCACTCTAGAGTTCATTTCCTTTTCTAGCACACGTCTCGTTTGAAAAAATTATTTCAAATTTTCCTTCACATTTCTTCTTCCATTTCTTCTTTTCTTTATTTCCTTTTTCTTCCTTTCCTTTTTTTTCTCTTCTCTTTTGCTCCTTTTTCTTTTTCGTTTTTTTCTCTTTTTCTTCTTATTTTTCCTTTTCTTTTTTCTTTCTTTTCCTTTTTATTATCTTTCTTTTATTTTTATGTTCCTTTCATTTCAGAATATCTTTTCATCCTCTTTGCCCCCAATGTGGGGAGTGATCCTTGGTTAGGGTTTCAATCAAAGAAAAATATCAGGCTTAAAGGGGACAATAATGGATTATTATTTTCTTTTCGTGAAGGAAAATGAAGGAATGCCAAATGTCATTTCACACACAAACATCGTCGGAGAGAAGTAATCTTCAGTTGGTAGATGTTTTAGAGTTACCACTTTATTCAAAGACCCTAACAACAATGTCTGAGAGGAAATTTCACTCATAATCTGTATATGAGATCTCCCCATTAAACTTAAACACACTTTATTACCCCTCTATCTCGGGATTAGATTCAAGAATCATGCATACAATCAATTGTAGAGACTCTACAAAGAAGATGCATGTTTGAAGAGAAATGGATGAAGAATGAAAAGAAATTGAAAAATGAAAAATATTTGCCACTTGAAAGAAAAAAGAGAATACATCTTTAAACAAGTAGATTAACACGGAAGCCCTTACAAAAGACCCTTAATGCTCGCGGGCAAAAGCAAAAGGGTTGGTTCTAAGCATGATCCCAATACCATCTAGGAAGATCCAGGAAGGCATGGGTGAATTGCGGCTAAGCTCGACCCGTCCATTTCGCGACAAGATTCTTCAAACGTTCGTCATATTCTTCTTCCTTAAGTCTCCCACTCTTGATGGCTATTCTCTAAAGTTGTCAATATGTCTTCTATGGCCATTGCTTTGGACTGAGAACGAGTACTATACTTGTATGATGTCTTTGCTATTTTAGAGATTCTATCATGCGATTATGTGTGAATGTATGCAGTGATCACAACATAAACGCAAGCCACAAAAAAATACAAATGCATGAATGCAAATGTATAAATGCAGGCGAGGGGCCGTCAATTCCATTAAGATATTGCTCTAGAAGTAGCTTCTATTGAATGTCAAAGGTCCTACAAATACGTCTCAGTCTGAGCATCCAGCTCCTCTTCGATCAATCTTTGAAGCCTTGGTCCTACCTTCCCTATCGGTCTGACGTGAGGGCGAAGAAACGTAGCTTATTGACGTCACATGCTTATCTACGTCTTCAATTTAGAAAGTAATGCTTCTATCGACCTCATCTCGCTCCTGGGTCCTTTTGATGTTGCCCTTAAACTGAGTAGACCAATAATCATCTTCAAATTCTACTTGGTTGGACCGTCGAAGTTGTCCCATAGCACTTGCGACTTATGATATTCTGCTTGGTGCTCATGTGAGCATACTTCGATGTTTCCTCCTCGTGATCACTCAACAAATTCTCATTGTTTGCTGGTTGACCTCAGCCCGGTAGCATACATCCACATTGTCTTCCTCCTTTAGGTACCTTTCATCTATGGCGGAAGCTTTTTCTAATTGAGAAACATGCTTTAGAATCGATCCCCTCTAAATATGAGATGTATGCAACAAACTAATAATCCCAAACAAAACAAAATACACACACAAAAGGTTAGTACTCTTTTTAAATAAAAAATAGAAATAAAACCTAAAAGGTCCAAAATAATTTCACTGTACGAATAATTCTGGGCAGCACATTCCAACACTCTATGACATGTCTCTACAGATTATCCTTATGAAATAATTTTGACCAGATTAAAAGCCTAAGATTTTCCACATGGCTCTATTGGGCTGGGCTCTAGATTCTCACACATGGTTTGGTTCTAGAAGGGTACCCGAGCTGTCCTTGCTATCCCCTACTAAGGGTAGCAAGGCCCTCGATTCTCACCCATTAAGGATTCAAATGAATCGAGTTCAACTCAGGAGGACTCATCACCTATGCCTTCTCGAAAGATCAATATCCTTACGAAGACAAAGGGAATGAGTCCCGAAGGTACTTGCTAGGCTCATATGGAGAATCAGTATTCTGACATGAGCAAAGCATTTCCCCCACTTAAACGAATGGGATAAGCTCGGGTATAGAGCTTTTTGCAACAATTTAGAATGCGTAAAACAGAATTATATTCATTAGACAGACGAATAAATTAGACCCTTTGTGAACTTGCAAATTCTATTTTTTTTAAAAACCCCTTTTTTGAAATCAATTTGTGGCTTGACCCTCTTTTGTTAAAAAAAACAAAAACTTCCCCAGCGGAGTCGCCAAGCTGTTGCAACCCTTTCGAGCCCGACATTTTAGAAAACTTTAAAAACACGGAGTCACTACCAATATTTTTTGAAAAGTGTGTTTGGATCACTTTAAAACAAGGTTATTTTAGTAAAACGTTTTATTTTATTAAAACAACGATTTTGGTCTGTGAAAACCAGAAAATAGGTTCGGGGTTGGTTACGCGTGGGGAAGGGTTAGCACCCCCATAATGCCCAAAATTGGTACCTCATTGATTTCAAAAACGTTTTCAAAATTAGAATTTGCAAGTTCACGAAGGTTCGATTTTATTTGTCCATTTAATGAATATAAATCTATTTTAACGGCCTTATCGCCCGAGAAATGAACTCTAATCACTTCCAACACTTCTGGCGCTAACCCATCATTCCTGTTTGATAAGACACCGCATTAATTAAGTCTCACTTTTCAAAAAAACATGGAATCTTTATTAGCTGAAGATTTTATTTATTTGAAGTTTATCAATCCTATGGATCTCTATATTTTTTATTCCTATTTGAGGGTTTAGATCCATTTAAGTGTATTTTATTTTTGTAAAGAGAATTTTATCAAACAAAAGTTTCTATCCAGGCTTAAAGAACTTATCCCTAAAGTCCGACTTATCACTAAAGGCAAAACAAAGGAAAGAAACAAAACAAGTTTTATTTTTTAGACTTGAAATGGATTGAAGCTTTATTTTTCTTTTTTGCTTGTTGAAGAGATTTTTTATTCTTTTATTTTTGAATTTTATCATTTCTTGCTAGAAGATTTTTATTTTTAAGGCTTTTATTACTTTTTACCATTTGAAAAAGTTTTACTTTCTTTGTTTTTAAATTTTTGAACGAAATTTTTATGTTTTTTTACCCTTTTTTGTGTTTTCTTTTACCTTTTTTAGTTTTCAAAATTTTATATTTTCAAACCTTTTATTCTTTTGTTTTGTATTTTTAAGTTTTTTTAAACCACTTTTTTAAAAAACCTTTTTTTATATAATTTCCTATGCCTTAAACCCTTTTTATTTCCCCCTAACCCTTTTAATCTTTTAAACCTTTTAATGTTTTTTAATCTTTTTTAAAATTCTTTTTATTTTAAGCTTTTTTTTGTTTTTTTAAATTTTAGGTTTTGAAACCTTTTTATTATTTTTATGTCTTAGAGAAACTCTTTAGAAAAAATAAACTTTTATTTTTTAATTTTCAAATTAAAAAAAAACTTCTATTTCGACACACAATTTTTTTTTTCAAAATAGGATCATGAACTTACTTTTTCTTCAATTTATTCTCTATAACATGATTTTTAGTGTTTCTTAAAAAGAACTTGAATCAAACAAGCTTTTATTGTAAAAATAAAACAAAAGAAATTCAAATCACTTTTTAAAAGTTAAAAGATAAATATATAAACAAAGCACAAAATTTAAGTTTCAAACATCAAACGTATCTAAACAATATGAAAAAATCTAACGATAGTAATTAAATTCGGAATAAATAAAAAAGAAGAGAAATTATACCTATGGTGAGGAAATAGCAAGCCTTTTTCTTCAAAAATTCGACCCGAAACTTCTTCAAATTCAAGCAAATTTCCAGTAACCTCCAAAAATTTTTAGAGAATTTTACAGTGATTTTCGAATGACTTTTTCAAGTACTTTTTGGTGTCATGATCAAAAGAATTAGACACTATTTATAAGGTTTTGGAGAGTGAGATTCAAGGCAATTTAGAGACAAAATCCCCAAATTCTTCCACTAAAAATCATCCATCTAATATCAATAGAATTGAGCAAAATTCCATCCAAATTGGTTCAAATTTTGAGATTTTTGCTCTAAGATTAAATTAGGGTTCGAATTATTTCCCTCCAAATCGGCGAGCTACCGACGACAACAAGGGACGAGGTTGGTGGCATCGTGTTCGGTCGTTTGAGACGAGTCGACTGTCACTAACTACGACGGCCGCCGTGGCCCCTGTTCGGTGGAAACGAGGGTGGAAGAATGGTAGAGTTTCGAATTGGGGCTGGAAATTGGGGATCCAGCCTGAGCGCGTGGCGCCCAAGCGCGGCGCGTGGCGGCGCGAGCTGGTTCCCTTTTCTCTCCCTTTTTAATTTTTGTTGGATCTATTCTTGACCCTTTGATCTAGATCCAATGGTCCACATTAAACCTGAAGAAAAACACAACAAATGGGTTAATTGGGCCTCTTTAAAAATAAAATGGCTTCTTATTTATTATTTGTTTTTGGGATGGGTTTCTTATTATTTATTGGATATGAGTTTTATTATTTAATAATAATAACAATAAATAAAAAAAACAATAAAAAATAGAGGTGAAAATCTAGTGACAACAGTTGGTTGGTTTGTTCATTTTCATCTTAATCATATTGAAACTATTTTATTATTTCTAGAGCTTTTATGATCTTATACTAACAACTTTAGATAGTTATTAGCTTTGCTAATTAAAATTTTAATTCTCTCAAAACTTATTATTGATGGAAAAGATATTTTTAAACTTTGCAGTCTTTTAAATTCTTTTTATCTACAATTATCAATTTAAAAAAATAAATTTGAATATATAGTATTAGCAATTAACATTTGAAATAGATATTACAGAAATACAAAATAAATAAGAGTTGAATGAATTTGTCAAGGGTAAGCGTCGTCTATCGAAATGGAGTTGAAACTTTTCTAAATGCAACTTTTGTGAATTCACACAGGTCAACAATTGATGGACGAACCATATGTATTTTCTTCTCAAGTCAAACATGTTTTTTACTATCATGATCCAATGGATGAAGGTTGATATGTTGTACTCCGTAACACCCCAAAGACTTGATAGACATTGGGGATGGATGTAGAGATGCCATTGAAACACGATAAGAAACTTTTCATTTTACAACAGAAAACTTAGATGGAATAATCACTGGTTTTAGTTCACAATTTCAATGGGTTCGGGAGGACATGGATGAAGATTTTAATAAAAATTAATGACATAACAATGTAGTAAGATTTATATCTCAACTGATTAATCTATAATATTATAACTTCTAACGTATTGTCGAATACATGCATTAATAGTATTGTTGTCACTAGTTACTAAAATTGTTGTTTGTTTATGTGATGAAGTTTTTTAAATTCGAAAGGGAAACCTCAAGGCATCCCTCTTTTTTGGAAACATTTAATTTAGAGTCGTCATCGGCCACTGAGGTAGGCCAGACACCGTAAAAACTAAAACCAGAGATTTGTTTGAAAGGGTTCGGAAATTGGTTACGTGTGGGGAAGGGTTAGCACCCCCATCACGCCCGGAAATCGGTACCAAAACAATTGTTGCTTTTAATTGATGGAAATTATTCGAAATTTAAAATGAGTTTAATTAGGAGTTCTTAATTGAAAAAATGAACTTCAATCGTACGAACTTTATCAAATTGGCGTTTTCGAATTAATTAGTCATTTAATTAAAAAGGATGACGGTACACCAGACCAAAGACTAAACCGACATCATATAAGTCTGATTGCCATGTTAGTTTAGGGTTCGAATCTCGTATGTCACCTTTATGCATGATGCAAGCAGATAAAATATGGTGTCATGGCCTTGTTCGTTTTAATTACGAATTTTACCTTTAGACGATGCGAATTAATTCGAATATTCGAGGAATATCCAATAAGCTAAGATATTTCAACCCGAATACGCGAATTAATAAGTACCTCCTTTTTATAATTAATTAATTATTATGCATATCAAAATATCAAAAGTCACATGATGACCATTTATGATGCATGCCAAAAAATACATATTCGAGAACTAAAATCAACTAAGCTATGCACATATTAGAAACCACATATAACGTACATAATAAAACTATACTATGCATCATAAAACCATACATCATATTAAAAAATACAATAATCAACATAATAAAATTAAAGCCAACATGTATAAAATAAATGAACAAAAGATGGACTAAAATTTAATAAATGTAAAATGCAAGACAAAAAAATAAAATGCATGATTAAAGGGAAAACTGGAAAATGGACTAAATTAAAATAAAAACGAAAATTTGAGGGACCAATATGGTGATTTGACCACTAAAAAATCAACCAAAAACAAAAAAGAGACGACATTAAAAAACTCTCGAGAAACATAAGGGACTGCGGAGGGAGTTTAAAAACACATAAACCCTCCCTCGGGCAATAAGGGAGACGCGGAGGGATTTAAAACATAATTAAACTAATTTTAGTATTTTAAAACATTATATAAGCTAAGTTAAAAAAACATTTCGACCCTTTTATTCATTTTGTTAACCTTAATACACTGAAAGTCTCTCCCCCTTTCTCGTCCAGAAACCTATTTCTCGGCGCCGTCGTTCGAGTCGCCGTTTGCCGGCGCCGAAACCCTAAAAAACCCTTTTTTTGACCTTTCGAAACCCTAAAAAATCAGAAAAAAAACTCATTTCCTCCCTCCGTCCGAAAGACCCTTTTTTATTTTGAAAATCAAAACCCAACAGTTAAAAAAAACCCTTCTTCATATTTGCCTCTCACCAGCTCACCGTGTATGGTCTCGAGAGAGACCGGAAAGCTTGTCACTAGCGAGATGGGCAAAAGAATGAGAAGGAGAATACAGATCGACAAGGGGAAGAACTGAGACCCTAGCTTTTTCTCCTTTTTTTTTACTTCGAAATGAGATGAAAAAAGATGATGATACCTCTGAAAACTTTGAGGTTTTGCTTGTATTACTCTGAAATTCTCCCTGAATGCAACTTGCTTGGGGTTACATTGGTTTGGGTTTCGGTTTTATAAGCCGGTAATTACATTTTTTGCGAATTACATAAAATCGAAGTAAAAATGCCATTGGTTCTGCTGGTTGTTTGTTTGTATTCATCTTGTTATTTTGCCTCTGAGTTTTGGTTGTTTTTTTTTTCCTGAATTTGTTGCACGTTTGTCCTCTAACATGTTTATTTTCGTTGCATGTGAGGCCGACTGTGAGGAGGGGACCAGAGGAGAGCTTGGTGGATGTAGAGCCAATCTGTGCCGTCGTTGGGGATCAATGGTCACGATCTGGGAAGCTGAAGAGGCTCGGGACGATCTGGATGGCCTAAAGACTCGAAGAGGTGGGCGTGCGATGCACGCGCGAGTGAGGGAGACGGGAAGACGCGATTTGGGAGTCGAGGAGCCGCGCGTGGGCGCGTGGGGATTCTGGAGACTTTCCCACTTCAATCCTGGCCGTTGATGGTGATCTCGATCCAACGGCTCGAGAGCTGGCGGCGCTAGGGCAAAAGGGGGAGAAGCTAGGGCTTCTTGCATTTGTGCGATCTGGACCGTCAGATTTTCATCCAGATCTGATGGCTGAGGACGGGCTGCGTAAAACACCAAACACGAGCAGATTAGGGTTTTTATTTAGGTTGGGCCTTACGGGCCTGTATAATATTTTTTGGGCTTTGTATCTGGACATTATTAATAAAAAACTTGGGATTTATTTTATTATAGAATGGGCTTTTATATATATTAATTTTTTCAGACTTGTTTCAATAATAATAATGATATTAATAATAATAATATGGTATATGATACCGATAATAATAATAATATATGATAATGATATAAATAATGATAATATAGTAATAATAATATTAACATAATAATAACAATAATATATAGTACTCCCTCCGTTCCATAAAAAATGTCCCTTATTGACTTTTTGAAAGCCAATTTTTTAAACTTTGACTATTATTATATTGAATATTTTAAATAAATAATTTTTATAAAATATATATTTGAAAACTACTCGATTAGAGGTTTTTAAAATATATTTTTTCATATTTTAATCAATGATACATTTTAAATAATTATGAGTCAAAGTTGAAAAAATTGACCCCAAAAAGTCAATAAGAGACAAAAATTGTGGGACGGAGGGAGTAATAATAATAATAAATATAATAATAATAAGTAGTAATAATTATAATGACAATAGTAGAGGTACGAACAATAATAATAATGATAAGATAATAATATGATAATAATAATATTAATAAGTAGATAGTAATATAATAATAACGATATTATTATAATAATTTTTTAGGGTAATCTTCACTGATGGTCACTTTTGTTTTGGGTTTGTTTTATTATGGTCACCCGAATTCAAAAAAGATTATTCTGGCCACTTACGTTCGAAACCGTTTCTGTTTTGGTCACTGGACCGTTAACCTCCGTTAATTAAAAATAATAATTTCTAATTTGACCCCCAAACTTTCAAAACTTCATTTTTTACCATCTTCCCCAAAACTCAATGAACTTCCCACTGTAGAAGCTACATGAGGTTTCTTAAATTGGGATGCCATCTTTAAGAAGATATTTTAAAATCTTTTAAAAAGATTTGAGTAAATATATTTTTGGAATCCTACTTACAAAATGAGTCTATTCAAATCAACAATATATATTTTTCTTTCTATGTTCTTCTCCGTTTATTTTTTTATATAAAAAAACTCTTAAATTTTCATTTTGCAGTGATGAAGCGAATAAGCGATGATATGAATTCTGGTTCTCAATTTAATCGTGCATTTAGTTCTTCTATGGCTGAATCGTAAGCTACTCCTTTTGTTCTTTACGCTGTTTGTATAATCAATTTGCTTGCTCTCTCATTTTTAGGGTTTTTATGGTTGGTTTTGTTCATCAGGTTCTCTTTTGATTGCTGTTTAGTCATTTGTGTTAGATTTTGATTGGGATTTTTTCTGGATTTGCATGTGAGATCGTTTTGTTTACAACTTCGAATCGAATTATTCGTTTGTGTTTTTAATTTTTCATGGTTTGCTTGAATCGGATAATGATGGTTGGATCATTACATTAAGTAAGATTAAGATTTGCCACTTGGTTCTTTAATCGTTGGTAAATTTACTTCCAAGTAAAGGGTGTTTTACCATTCCTTTAAAGAGTAATCATCCATTGAAAGTAAATTAGGTTTAGCTCACATTTTTGGAGTTTCCTTATTCGTATTGTTCGAGTAGCCGCGGGTCTGAATTTTCTTTTATTATTTCTACTGGTTAAGCTATGGTCAAAACCAGTTACCCGGTGGAGCTAGCAGTGCCGGAGGTGGAGGAATGGGAAGTACGTCACAGAGACTGACTACAAACGATGCCTTAATGTATCTAAATAAAGTCAGGGAGACGTTTCAGGATCAAAAAGAGAAGTTTAACATGTTCCTTGAAGTCATGAGGGATTTTAAGGCTCAAAGGTATGCAGTTCTCCCCTGCAGTGGGAAGTTCATTGAGTTTTGGGGAAGATGGTGAAAAATGAAGTTTTGAAAGTTTGGGGGTCAAATTAGAATTATTATTTTTAATTAACGGAGGTTAACGGTCCAGTGACCAAAACAGAAACAGTTTCGAACGTAAGTGGCCAGAATAATCTTTTTTGAATTCGGGTGACCATAATAAAACAAACCCAAAATAAAAGTGACCATCAGTGAAGATTACCCATTTTTTTATTATTTTTATTGACATGTAAAAAGGTAAACAAAGTCCATTATTTAAAAATAAAAATGGGGTGACACCCTGAACAAAATAGGTGATTACAGTTTATTGCAGATATTATGCTTAGGAGGAAATTAAGTGATATGCGGATTGTTCAAGTTCCTCGAGTGAGGAAGTAACAAATAATGATGAATTGTTTGGGTTTGGATCTTCATAAGTTCGGGAAATAGTTAGAAATGTAGAAATTGAAGGTAATGTTCAACATTTTATTTAAATGGTAGCTGTTTTTTATTATTGACTTGATTTTGAAAATTTTACTGAATTATTTCTTATATAGTTGAAAATGGTCAAAAGCGCAAGACTAGAGGGCGCACGCCGTTGACTGAATTATATCAACTTCCTCTTGGGGAATGTGTGAAAGTTTCAAGAAACAATGTCGGCCAACCTATTGGGGCAAAAGCAGGTGTTCTGGCCGGTTACTTAGGCATGATTGTACGCAATGCTACACTTTTGTCAATCAATTATGAGTCATGGCGTCAGATGCCGAATAGTAACAAAAACCAGACTGTGGGTTATGTTAAGTTAATAATGTCATTGTAATAAATATTTCATTATAGTTCAATAGTAATTTATATTACTTTGACTGTGTAATTTGTAAGAGAATTTTTTTAGAAGTTTTGGAAGATTATGTGAAGCATGCATTAGAAAAGAAACGGTAAGACCATAAGAGTTCATTGAAAAAGAAATATTTCAAGAATAACCTCAACCTTCAAGAGAAGCTGCAAAATGTCCCACATGGAATGCTTTGTATCAATGGGAAGATGCAATCAGGTTTTAGAGTTCAACAAAAAGTAGAGGTATGATCGACACACTTTAAAAAAATAATACTATGTCATTATATTGACTTTATACGTAATGCAAATTTTAAATTGTAGGATCGAGATCGCGCTGGAGTTGCTAGCAGACAACAACAAAAGTTTACTCACACATCCGTGTCGAAGAACTTTGCTTGTATAGCTAATGATGAGGTATTTTTTATTGATTATTTTTTAATCTATTACTTTTTTTAAGTATTAATTTCTATTATACATTGTAGCAAGTTACGACCAGCGGTAGCGTCGGACGAATAAAGTTCTTCGACATTACACACACAAAAATGGCTCTCTTATGATTCTTGAAGCTTTAAAAATTATGGTATATTTATTGGACACAAAATCTGGATTATGTTATATTTATATCAATAGTATAATATATTTATTTTAAATAATGTTTGAATTCGTTATAAATTCTTAATTGATTATCAAGCGAAATTGAGGAATAAAAGGATGGAGTATGAAGTTACAACTTCAACTAATGATTCTTGTAATGTGGATGAGATTGAAAATCAAGTTATTGTTGAAGTTTTGGGTCCTGAAAGATATGGCCGGGTTCGCTGCCAAAGATCATTCGTTACCGCAACAAAATATTTTAGATTTAGCTCGTCTCAGTACATGCCATCATAGATCTAGACTTCCCAAGCAGAAGTTAATCGTTTAAAACAACAGTTAACTTAGGCGGATACAAAATTTTCTCAATTTAAAGCACAAAGAGAAGCGAGAGAAGCGTATCAAAAACTCCAAAATAAACTTCAAGAAATGATGGCGATGATAAAGCAGAACCAACCATAGAATCTGACATCTTAATTGATTTCTTAGGTTCATGTTTTGTTTATTCTACTAAACAATGTTGAACTACATTTCACTTTAATGTTATAGACTTTGATTTATTTATCTTGTTAAGTATTTCTACTTAATTTTCGTAATTATTTTTAAAATTTGACGTTATTGGATAATGTTATATGTTAAATTTGGGTAGTACATATTTGAAAAATGTTGCTTTGCAAAGATAGTAGGATTAGCGGTTTTTGTGTTGAAAACGCCACTAAAAATCACATCACACGGCGACGTTTAGCCACAAAACGCACTAAAGCTTAGGTGATTAGCAACGTTTGTGGCAAAAAAGCCACTAAAAAACCACGATATACTACGGTGTTTATACTTCAAACGCCGCAAAAGAAAAGGTTATTAGTGGCATTTTGAATATCAAACACCGCTACAGAACACGATCTTTTACAGTGTTTCTTTTACAAGCTCAAAAGATGGATTCAATAAGTTCTTTCTAATAACCACACCCGTTAAATAGAATCATTAAATTAAAAGCCCATTCAAAATGATCACCTAAGAAAAGAAGGCCATATGCAGATAATAAAGAATCATAAGACTGAATTACATGGGATGCTTGTGCCTATAAGAAATCGCGAAGTCATGCATTAATAGTAATAAAGCTCTGCGCAAAATTTCCTCATGTGATATGAGTTACCACCCTTTGATCACTTATACTACCCCAAACATCTGACTGCAAGTGTACCCCATCCCCTTTCTTCCTCAGACTCCAAGGCGAAAATAGCAGCCCAAGAGAAATAAAGGCTTCGACATTACTCACCAAGTCTTAAACCTTTTAAGATCTCTCAACCAAACCTCTAAGCACATGTAACACTCTAAAATTTCCCCTAATTCGAAAAACTTAAATTTTAAAATCCTATTCTAGAGAATTTATATTTAAAACCCTAATTGAGTGTGATGACTAAATGGAGTAAATTTAGAATTTTGTGGCCCAATTCAGAAAATTTGGTGGTCATTTTATAATGTTGGTAAAATCATGTTGTTGTTCTGTAAACCCTGAATTGCTCGGTGACCTTATGTGTAATTTTCCCTTTAGCTAGGGTATTTATACACATTATATCACTCAATAACCTTTTTCAGTTCATTTGCAATAACAGACGCACCCAATCTTCCTCTCTTTCTTTGAAACAACTCACCACCCCTCGTCATTTTTTCCGACGAAGCTCCGATCGTGCCAACTCGCCGTCTGTTTCACAACTAGACACCACCATCGTGATCAGCACCTCATCGCAAACCAAGCCCTCCCCTCAAAATCTCTTTCGTTAGTCTCCGTTTGCTCGAAAATCGACAAAGAACCTTTCGGTTCTCCCTTGCGCCATCATTCGCTGCCACCCTCTTTGTTCATCGTTAGCGGTTTAAGGCTTCGGAAACTCCTCTGTTTCATTTGAATCTTTGCGCCGCCACCTTGCTCGGACCTTGTTTTGGGTAAACCACGTTTAGCCTCCCCTTTCATTTTTTGGTTGAATGTGTTTGTTGTATTTGTGATATGAGAATATCACCATGCTCTCTTTGTAGTTGCATTCGTGCTGCCGCAGTTCGTCTCCTACCGCCGCCGCTGCCGCTGCTTATCTTCTATAGCTGCCGTTAAATCTCTTCACTGCCGTCGTTTTGGGTGTTGTAAACCCTAGCTGCATTGATCTGTTGAAAGGAGATTAAATTTGGACTGAGTGTGTTGTGCGTAATCTGTTGAGCCCAAGTGTAGGTGAAACCATGTGGGTTGTGTTTGTTTTGGTTGAGCCAACCGTGGGGCCTTGTGTGTAAGAGAGCCCAAATCCAGATGACCCATGCGAGTGTGGAATGACCAGACTTGTTTTCTGAGCTTTGTGGGCCGAACCAAATCATTAAATAAGACCCATAAATCTAAACCCGTGACCCAAACAGGATCCAAAGTTGACCGGACTAGTTTTGTGAACCAGACCGCACCAGACCAGTTTATCAAATTGAACCGGTTTTGACCTTGAATAGTTAACCAACTCAGACTATTATTGAACCGGTTTTGTTGACCAGTTGACCATGACATCATCGTTGACTGTGTTGACTCCTTGACATTTGACCGTATTGACCCTTTGACCTTGGATGTTTGACCAGTTTGATTGTTAAAGTTGACTTTGACCAGATTAGAAAAAAGTTAATTTTTTCAGACATTTTTCCTCTTGACTTTTTTCGACGTCCTTAGTTTGAATTCGCTGCCCGTTTTGTCTAATTCGAATAAGAAAACACGTTTTATTATTTCAATTAATTATTACATAGAATCTGGTAAGTTGTGGATTTTAGAATCTGGTTTGGAATATTCTCATGTTCAGATATCGTCTTCGAGCCTGTCGAGTTACGTTCAATTGTTCAGACCGACCGTGCACATTTTTCGAGGCCTGCTCATGAGTATTCTTTTAGGGTAGTTTTTATGTTTATAGTCGGTGACTTAGTGATAATGATTAGGGGTGAGCGTTCGATCGAGTCGAGTCGAGTCAAAAAATTTCAAGTTATTCGAGTTGACGAGTCATATTTTACAACTCAAACTTTATTTGAAATTTTTTTCGATTCGAGTCGAGTTTAAGAAATTCAAGTCGAGTCGAGTCGAATCGAGTTTTCGAGTTCCTATAAAAATTTAATTGTAATTATTTATCATGTTATAATACGTTTTGATTCCAATTTAAACGACTTTCTCTAATCATATAAGATATATATATATATATATATATATATATATATATATATATATATTTCTTCATATTTTTTTATGTGGCAATATTTCTTCATATTTTTATATATCGGTATGTATATATCATTAAAAATTGAGGGACTCGTCTTGAACTTAAAAATAAATTCACTGATTACTAAAAATTTCGAGTTATTCGAGTTTCTATTTTACAACTCAAACTTTATTTGAAATTTTTACGAGTCGAGTCTATGAAATTTCGAGTCGAGTCAAGACGAATCGAGTATTTTCGTCTCGAGTCGAGTCGAGTTATTCGATTTTTTCGAGTCGAGTCGAGTTTTGCTCACCCCTAATAATGATAATCATGATATAGAAATCTTACCTCGTAGGTTCTGATTCAGCTAGACCTAAGCATGTAACGCGACCTTCTCGTCATTAGAGATTCTGCCCGTTAAAGGTGTGTCTCTTCCTGTGCTATAAACTTGTGTGTTTCTTTTTTGCTATAAACTTGTGTGAAATGAGATTTGTACATCTTGTGTGGTTTATTCTGTGTTGTGATTTGTGAAAATTTTCGGATATCATGCATAACATATCGAACTGTATTTTAACTAAAAATTGAATTTATCAAATTGTGAAATATCAGATTTTTGAAATCGTAAAACATCAGATTTATGGTATTGTGCAACTTGAATTTTCATAATTCAAGTTTCAGATGAGATTCAGGTTTTAAAATCTGCATCATATCATTGTGGGTACATGGTTTGGAATTTGTTCGGGGAAGTTCAGTGGTTTCACCCTTCGGGCTGAGTTCCACTTCGGATGGTGACGATGGATAGAGTAGGTTCTGGGGAACCTTACTTTTCGGTGTATCGGAGATTGGGTATTGTGTTTCATGTGCATTGGACATCATATCATCGGTTTTGTTGTGTTTTCAGAAAAGTCTTTATCAAAAAATAAAATACTGTTTTGTTTTGTTTTCGTTTGCAGTTTAGAGACACACTAAGCTCTTTAGCTTACACACCTACAGTCCTTCTCTTTCAGATACTCAGACTGTTTTAGGTGACTTGGTACTTGGAGCATCTCACTCTTATTCATATCATTTTTAAAGTTCAGTATGAACTCTCTTTTGAGTATTTCGAACTATTGTTTTAATATTTTTTTGGAATATTTATGTAATCGGGCTTTAGGACTGTTTATAATTTGAGTTTTATTAGATGCATGCATTTATAAAGTTATTTTCGGATATTTAATCAAACTATCGGAATAATATTTGTACGATTACATTTTATAACAACAAAGGTGTTAATGAATATATTTACCTTTAAGAATAATTTTGTACTTTAAAATATTTAAACCTAAGATTTATAACTTGAGGGACAAGTTTTCAATCGCGACTTCCTAGATTCGGCCCATTTCTTATGGGCCGGGTTTAGGGGGTTACAGCACCCGACACCACACAACCTTTGGTTCCGCTGTTGTCTCATTGTCGGTTACATTCTCTGCCCGAAATCATTGGCCCTGTTTGGCAATTAGTGGATATCAGATTACATTAGCTGATAGCTGATTGTATTAACTGATTTGACTAGCAGATTGTATTATCTGATTGTATAAAAGTGTTTTGTAAAATTAGCTAATAGATGATAGTTGTTAGATTATTTAAACAAGTAAAATGACATATAAGGACATGATTATATTCAATACTTGTTTGAATAGTTTATTAATTATCAATATTTTGTATCTATTTAATATTAAGTAGATCTATAAAATTATTTTTAATATAACTTTTCTAAACATATTCGAATGATTTATATATATTAATTTATCATTCATATAATTATTTTAATATAATTTAATTAATTAATAAATTTAAATACACATACAAATATGCGATAATAAAAAGAAAAAAAGTAAATATGATTAGCTTATAAATAGGGTGAGAAAATAATTAATTTAGGTTATTTTGAGATTTTTGGTAACTGGTAAGGGTAAAAGAGTCTTTACAACTCTAATATCAAACCTCTAATCTCAAAAAGCTCCTATTATGAGTTTTTTTCTCCAAAATTAGCGGTTTCACTCGAATACACTCTTTCAATCCGTTGCTCACCAAACAACAATATTAGTAGATTTGACTGATCAAACCTCTAATTATGCCTCAAACCTCTAATTTTTGCCCAAACATCTCTTTACCAAACAGGGCCATTGTCACTTTACCCGAAGTAACACCATTAACTCCAAAAGCTCCATCATTTCCGTGACATTTGCAAATAAAAACAAACTAAAATAAGGAATTACTTTTAAGGAGAATTATCAGTGGCAGATCCAGAATTTTAAAAAAAGGGGTTCAAAATTTTAATACATATTTTTTTGTTTATAAATGGGTATGTAAAAAAAAAATTCTTTATAAATTAAACTATTTTTTTCCCGTGAGAATGATGGATGTTTTTAGCTACAATTTTTTTGAAAAACTTATTTTACTTCTACCTAGAGGGGAGGGAGAAAATCAAGGTGAAGGCATCGTTCTTGAGGGGTCTTGAACTCGGGACCTAAGGAGAAGGGAGTGGAGCAGGTGAGCGTGCTCTGACCACCAGGCCGTCCTCGCATGCTCTTTTAGCTACAATTTTAATCACTGGATGGTTTGGGGTTGATGTTTATGGCACTGATAACAATGCAATCTGTTCATATATTAGGTATTTTAACTAATTCTTCTCCATCTACTAATTAAATATGCTAAGAAAACATTTTATATTGTCTATGTTGTTTTAAATCGATAAAATTACTTATACAAGGGGAAAAGGTGAAGAGGAGGATAATCACTAAGATTTCACAAATGTTCTAGAAAGTGCAAATGATAATCCTATATTTCTTTTAGACAATGCATTAAAATTAGGGTAAAGTACACAAATGGTCACTAAATTATTCTTAAAAATATAAAATGGTCACTAGACTTTCAAAAGTTACATAATGAGCATTAAACTTTTATTTTTATTACAAAATTGTCACTGAGCTGTTAACCAAAAGACATTAGTTATGAACATTTGTATAATAACATATTTAATCTTGAATATTATCACCGTTAATAAATTTGGACATCAATAATGAGGGTTAAATGATGAATAAATTGATTAAATGTGTTAATATGGAGGATTAAATGTTCTGTCATTCAAATTTCTGTAATTGTCATGTCATCCACTTAATGACAGTTAACAACTTAGTGATCATTTTATATCAAAAACTAAAGTTTAATCTCCATTATGTAACTTTTGAAAGTTTGATGATCATTTCGTATTTTTGAAGATAGTTTAATGACCATTTGTGTACTTTACCCTTAAAATTATGTTCATATGCCGACTCAGTTTTAATTTTGGTTGAACGAGAATGCGCGTTTGAACGTGTTTAAGTGAGTAAGAGTTCACATAATTTAAACATTTATAAAAATTATGATGTTTCTTAATCCAAATTATCCCTGTAATATATATCAAATAAAACACGTGAAATAAAAAATACAAAAAATAAATTTGTTGATTAAGACAATGAAAAAGAATTTTTAAGTAAACAAAAGAAATATCTTATACCGCTTATCTTGATTTCCAGATATTCATGAAAGCAATAAAAATACCAAAACATCGACCTCGTAACTGAACATGAGGTCACCGGTGGCAACCATTATACAAGAAATGATAATGATGGGAGTAAGGATGGACATAAGATTTTTGTTGTCGTATCAAAGCCGTTTCAAAAGGGAATAAACATAATCTTCTGTTTAGGGTTTCATTTTCTACCTTCACAGCTTCAATAATTTCTCAATTGACCTTGTAAGTTAGGGATCACATCTTATTATTTTAGTTGTACTTAAGATGTTTTCTTAAAAAAACAATGAAAACAATGTGTTGACCAAAGTTTGATCATGTTTATGTGGTTCATTAATAAAATATTAAATTAATTGTTCAAAGCAATGACATATACTTTTGTTTTTAGGGGTCTATTTTAGAGTTTTCATTTAAGACGCCAAAATTGTCCAAGATGACTCTAATCAGAGCTTGTTACACAAAGAGTTGAATGTCTATTTGAGTAAAATATATATGGTTAAGATTAGGAGTGGAGTCAAAAAAATTTAAATTATGGCGTCGAAATTTAAAAATGTAATGTTAGTTTTAAATTACGGTATCCAAATGGTATATATATTAATTTTTTTATATTTTATAAATTTTCTATATAAAAATATTTTTCAAGATTTTTTGTGGTGTCAACTAACACACCAGTCACCATATGGTTAGGATCTATTTAGAAAGTCTAAAACTTAAATGTTTTACACGTTTTTTTGGATCATTGGTTTAACAAATTTTAATGACCGAAATTAAAACTTTTTTCGTATGGTCGGCTCTTTAGGATCTTCATTTCTCGACGACCATGGTCTAATCTAGGGCTCGTTTTTTGTGAGGAAGATAGATCCTTTATGGTAGCTTGAGTCGCAAAGGATCAGATGGAGGGCTTTGTTGGCCTATGTTTTCCCTTCCTTCGTTTCCCTCGGTTTTTGCTCTTTGTTTTAGCTTGCTTTTGTTGTTTTACATGATATATGGTTCTCCATGTGTCATGGATATGAGTTTCTCTTTTCCCTGATTTCTGATGTTGTTGGTGGACTTTTAGTTTTGTGTAAAGTATCCATAAGTTCTATATTGTGTGCACATCCCATCTCATATTATTGCTATTTTTGAGTACATTTTAGGCATAATTAGGATCATGCATTGCATTTTACAGTATTCTTTACTTTGCTATGTTTCTTATTGATTATCTTTTGTTTGGTAAAGAAAAGGTACTGTTTTAGTTTAATTTTAGTTTCAGGTACTAGAGGTTGGTAGAAGGAGAGAGGAGCTGAGGACATGATGCTGAGGTAGCAAACCAATGAGTTGTACTAATGCAGTTCTAGACAAAGACAACAGCTACCGAATAGCTGCCGCCGCCATACCTGCCGCCCAGGGCAGCAAGATGAGGAATTGGAGAACTGGAGTGCGATCTGTAGAGCAGAAAATCCTGATTCTAACGAGGCCATCCACTCTATTTTCCGATAACTGTAGCAGTGGGTAGAGCCGCCGAAGGAGGAGTTCGAGATTACTTGTGGAGCAAGGCAACGTGAAGAAGTCCACATTCAACTCCAAAAAATTAGAATTAAAGGTTGCATTCAATGCAAAAGCTACTTTGAAGACTTCTACTCCAAGAAGGACTTGACCTAGCTAATGCCTATATATACCCAATGTATTTTTACTTCAAAACAACTTAGGTTTTCCCTTAGGCATAGTTTAGGTTTTCTTGCCACCATTATGTTCTAAATTCTCTTTGGGTTTGGGTTATGTTGTAAACTAGTGTGAGAACGATTGTTTAGGATTTTAAGTTTATTTTTGCAATAAAACTTCAAGGTTTGCTTATTCCATGTTATTCATAGTTTTCAATTAAGGCGAAAGATTAGTTGATTTCTATCCATTTGTTTGGTATCGAGAGAGTCGAACTCACGAAAGAAATAAATACGTTCCTCACCTTAATCAAGTGTTGATCAACTCAGCCTAGACACAGGTTAGTGTTTAAGGCGGCTAAAAGAGAACGAACCAAACATTGCTGTCTTTACACGATTCATGCCGCGACTGGTATTATCTGCAGTGGGCATCAACATCATTCTGACTTAGACATAAGCATGATCACTTTCGAAGCGTTCTGCCGAGCCTTGAAGTACTGCCGAGTTCGCTGCCGAGACACACGTCCATTCCACTACTGAGGCTGTGAAAGCGTCACAATAGCCAATCTGCCATCTAACGCCGAGGCAGCAATGTCTGGCAGCAATGTCTGGCAGCGCAGAACAACTTATCCTATTCGATGCAGTTTCACACTAGGGAGCAGCATAACCCAGCCCATTCCATCAAATCTGATATATTCTTATTATTTACTTGTGTTTTGTTTACTTTTATCTTAAACAAACTAAACTTATTTTTGCATTTAATTTTCCCTTGTGCAGGAATCAGAATTTGAGTCGAGCTGTCCAATCCCTGTGGGAGACAATATCTTATATACTATAACTTGACAGAAGTGTGCACTTACGCTCATATTTAGAGAATACCTAAACGCTCTACAAGTTTTTGGCGCCGTTGCCGGGGATTGGTAACAACAAAATTCGTATTTAAATTTCTACACTTTTATTTTTATTTGCATTTAATTTTTTTGTTTTATTATTATTATTTGTTAATAAAAAAAGAGTTTTACAGTTTTTTTGCTAGTGCTTGACCAGGGCAAATCCAAAAGGAGAAATCATTTACTGTGCCGATATCCAACGATGAGCAAGAGAACTCAAACATGAAATTAGAACAGCCTTAGGGAAATCTAAAGAAGAGGGAAAAATAGAGGCAAACATGAACGAAATAGACGACAACCCTGCCAACTATGCTCGGAATGGAATGGATGGGCAACAAGACCCACAGCCCAGAGAACAGCAGCAAGTTCCACCTAGGCAGCAACCTTCTATTCTGCCCAGGCAACCACAATATATTTGAACCACCAGAGACTACTTGGAGCATGACTTTAGAGGGTTTGATCCTACTATGACAGAGCCTGAAATTGAGGCGGATCACTTTGAATTAAAACCCGTGTTGTTCAACATGATCAACACTTTGGGGAAATTCAGAGGGGCTGCCACAGAAGATGCTCGACATCATTTAAGAGGATTCCTGGACATATGCAGAGCATTTAAAATACACAGAGTCCACCAAGATGTACTAAGGCTTAGGTTATTCCCCTATTCACTGAGGGATAGGGCAAAGCAGTGGTTGAACAACTAGCCATTGGGGTGATTCAACACATGGACAGAGCTGTGCAAGGACTTCTTGGATTGTTTCAGCCCATCCAACGTCACAGACAGATTGAGAAACGAGATCACTGCCTTCCGACAAGGGGGTGATGAGCCAATGTATGAAGCATGGGAGCGGTACTAATAGATGCTTAATAACTGCCTGCTTCATGGTTTTCTGGCTTGGACACATGTGTCAATGTTTTACACCAGGGTGAACTACCCAACTCGAATGATGATCGACGCCTCAGCCAACAGAATCATCATCGACAGACCACTAGAGGAGGCACCGTGGATCCTAAACCAAGCCGCCAAGAATGACTATAAGTACCCAATATCCTGCCGAGGCGACATAAGGCGACCAACTACTGTAAATGAAGTGGAAGCCTTAGAATCTGTCAATGCCCGCCTCGAAAAACCGACAGAGCTGGTTTTGAACATGGTAAAGCCCACTGGAAAAGTCTATGGGGCCAAGGCTATGGAGCCATTCTGTAATGAGTGTGGGGACAACCACGATTCCTCCGAATGTACTTCATCTGCCAATTTTATGGGAGGATACGAGAGAAACATCATGCCAGCTACGAACACATACAACCTTGGATGGAGAAATCACCCAAAATTCGCCTGGAGCAATCCTAAAACTGCTGCTAACCCTCAACAGCAACATGGAGGTTACCAGCAGAACCAGTCCAAACAACAAGCTCAGCAACCACAGAACAATTCACTAGAAGCAACTTTACAAACTTTTATTTCTAATACTAGTGATTTTATTGTTCGTACTAATAAGTTTATCGATAAAACTGAGTCGTTTATGGACAAGATGGAGATGATGATGAACAACCAGGAAGCTGCGATAAAAAACTTGGAGACCCAGTTTGGGCAATTCACTGAGATCTTTAGCAGCAGGACAATGGGTGCAACATCTAGTAGTACAGAGGCAACATCCAAACCCACATATGATCAGTGCAAAGCCATATCAACTAGAAGTGGGAAACATTTGGATGAACCCATAGTGGAAAAGCCAGCAGAGAAACAACCAGCACAAAAAGAACTACCTGCTACGGCAGCATCAACACCAGCTGCCCCGACAGATGAGCTTGATAGCAGCCTTGAGGTATATGATCATCTACCGATAAAGTTCGCATGCAATGAGCGTATAGAGGACATCCGCCTGCCAACACCTTTCCCCTAGAGGCTTAAGCAACAGAAGCATGAGCACCAGTTTAGGAAATTCTGAAATGGGTGCACATAAATATCCCTCTCATAGAAGCCATTCAGAACATGCCCAACTATACAAAATACCTAAGAGACATGGTTTGCAAGAGGAAGAGAATTGGGGAGTTCGAAACATTTGCTGTGACAGAAGAGTGTATGGCTATGCTACATAACAAGCTGCCGCCTAAGCAGACAGATCCATGCAGTTTCGTTATACCATGTAGAATTGGCAGCAACCATGCAACAAAAGCCTGTGTGACTTAGGAGCCAACATCAACTTAATGCCTAAGGCAGTCTTTGACAAACTAGGAATTGGGCAATCCAAACCTACCTCCATTATGCTGAAACTTGCTGATCATTCATTTGTACAACCGGAGGGCAAGATTGAAGACATCCTAGTTAGAGTAGGTAGCCTTATTTCCAGCAGACTTCCCCATCTTAGACTGCGAGGCTGATGAAAACGCCCCTATCATCCTTGGGCGACCATTCTTGGCCATGGACAAAACACTAATAGATGTGGAACATGGGGATCTAATCATAAGGGTAGACAATTAGAGCATCAAGTTATATGCGTTACAACCCTCATAAAAGAAAAGAAAGGATACCCAGACGCTCAGGTCGCTAAAATCAGCACTGAGATAGGCCCGAACTGCAGCTGTTACGGCAGACCCAAGGGGAGGCTGAAGGACTCAACAACACACCACCCTAAAGAACAGGAGGACCCCCAGGAGGGAAAGAAAAGAAACACCACCTTAGGAAGTGGTTATGTCTGGGAGATGCACCCAAATGCACTCCCAACATAACTTAATTATTTTTATTTTATTATTTTCTTTATTTTTATATTTTAGGAATAGAATTTAATTTATTGCAAGTTATTTTATGTAGGATTAGATTTTAAATTAGTAAAATCTATTTTTCACATTTTTATTTCTTCCAGAAGTTATTTAATTATCTTTATTTATTTATTTATTTCAGGCTTTAGGAATAAAAGAGCCAGATCAAGAAGAAGGCCCAACAAGGAGCCCGCCCACCATCCCGCCAAGACAGCCAAAGGCGGCCTAACGCGAAAACCGTGTAATAGCTAGTTGCCCGCTAACAGCTAGCTGTCAACGGCTACAGAAGTAACGGGCAAAAATCCCGTAACGTGCGTGAGACAACTTGCCCGTTGGACATTTAATGCCGCCACGATACCTCTCGACAACTTCTATTTAAACATCACTCACCTCATTCATTCACTTTACTTTCACATCCTTGTTATCTTATTCTTGAATCCACTACTCTCTTTTTAATTACCTTCTTTTAAAGTTTCAGTTACATCTAAACCGTCTCACACATGACATCAACATTAGCACCCAAACCCACCTTCCAACGTTTTTGCTCCAAGGCAAATGAAAAGAGATATAAAACTCAGTTTTCCAAGCATGCCATTTGGGAGGAACAAGGGTTCCATTACACAAAGCAAATATGGTATCTCGGCCTTGAGCCCGCCTTATTCGAAACCATCCACATCAAGGGATGGGAAATATTTGCACGGCAACCGAAGATGGAAAACATAACATTGGTCAGAGAGTTCTATGCCCATCACCCCTAGCCAGAACTGTCATTTGTCTATGTCCGAGGGGAGCCTGTCAAGCTCAACGCCGCCATGATCAACAGCTTCTGAGGCCTAGAGATGGAAGACAACCCTCACGAGGAATGGAGGCAGTCACTGACGGCTGCCGACTACGATAGACTAAAGACCAAGCTGTGCGAGCCCAACACGCTATGGTTGGCAGGAAAGCATGGCGGCTCTGTCCAACGCTGCTGACTACTGCCCGAGCCCATGCGTTGGAGCACTTTCATCAAACGACGTCTGCTGCCCACCTCCCACAACTCCACCGTAGACCGGCCGCGCCTCGCACTCATCCATAACATCATGGTTAACAAGCTGGTCCACGTTGGGGAGTTCATTTGCAAGGAGATCCACAACTGTTTCCGCAAGACAAAGGGCATGCTGTACTTCCCATCTCTCATCATCGGCCTATGTGCCAACTTCAACGTCCCCTCTGGCCCAGAAGATGAGATGACAGCTGCCAAGGAGGGTTGGAATAGGAAAGTCCACGTGCAGATGATGTGGGACCAGGAGACAGAGCCCATCACCCCCAGCCAGCCCTCCACCGCCCAGCCAGCCACACCAGCCGCACCCGGCAGTACTGAAGCTGCCCCGAACAATGAAGTCATCACGCTACTGCCCAGTCTCATCGACAGCAAGAAACGAAACGAGCAGAAGCAACTGGCATTCATGAAGTATGCGAGGGAGGTCCAAGAGGCTTTTGTGGTGTAACGCCCTGGTTTTGGGCCTAGATGTTTTAGACATCGGATCGTGCCAGTCAGAAACGGTTCGAATCTTATAAGGTGGTTCAGGGAAATCAAGGTTCGGGATATGATAAAAATATGAAAAAAATTGCTAAAACCCTCTACAATCATGTTTAAGAGGTTGGTCAAATCGATTTTACAAAATGAGTTTTGGAAGAGGTACATTTTGGGTAGTGACCAAAATGTAAAGTTTTAAAACTGTGGAAAATGAAAATTTTAAAAGAGGAGTCAAAATATTAGAATATTTAGGGAGATTTTGTGCAGTTACACCTTTCCTTAAATTGACATGTGTTTTAAATGAGTTTTAAAATAATTGATTAAAAAAGGAATTTTTATTTTAATTAATAAAATGGTAATTTGAGAAGTTTTATTTTACGTAACTAACTTTCCAATCCTCATTTCAGCAAAACCCATTTCTAAAACCTTTTCTCCAGATTTCTTTTCTCCCAAACTCTCTCTCTTTGATTTCTTAACCATTTCCAAGAATTATCTTCAATTTCTTCAAGATTTGTGAAGCTAAAACTTGTCAAACATTAAGGAAAGCAAGGATTGAAGGTAAATCACATTCTCAACCTCTAATCTAGGTTCTTTATTGAAATTCCCAAGATATTGACTCCTAATTGTTGTTTTTAACTGAGTTTTGATTATAGTTTTGATTTAAGATCAAAATCTTGCAAAATAAAGGTTTAATTCTTGATTTTCGGAGTATTGTTGATGATCTCTGTTTTAGATGGATTATAATTGAGTTTTGGTATGATTATGATGTTGAAAAAGTATTTTGATGATATAGATCCCAAAATCCTTGAGATCCTTGAGTTTTATGGTAGTTGTAGTTGAGTTTTTGATGTGTTTTGATGGCGATGTGTTTGCTGGAGATATAAGGAAGGGTTTATGTTGTTTTTAGATGTGATGTGATGAATATTAATGGTTGGAAGTGATGATTATTGGCTGGGCTTGGTTTAGGAAGCAATCGAATGAGTTTTCGGTTGTTTTGGATGGGTTAATTGATGTTGTTTTGCTAGGTAACGAGTTTGTGGTTTGTTGTTGGTGTTGGAATGCATTTTAATGCATTGGATCTCTATTTTTGATGCTCTAAATACAAGGGACATTGATCCGAAAGCATGCGACGCATTTTTGGAAGCTTCAGACGAGTGATCTTCGCGTCGGCAAGTGAAGTTTTGCGTATCGGTGAGTGGAAAAGAGTTTTCCAGCTTTGAAACGTTTTGAACGTGGTTTTGGGAGCTTAGTGTAAGTTTGAATCACTTAGCTAAGCCCAAGAGTAAGTAAATCGAAAGTCTCACTCGGTTTGTGCTATGTTTTGGTTTAAAATGCACTTGATTTAAATTTGGTTTAATTACTGTTTTAAAGCATGTTTTGAGCAAAGAGGTTGCTGTTTTAAATGCCATTTTGTTAAGGATGCACATGGTAAGTGATCCTTGAGTTTATATGATATATGCAATTGGTTTTAAGCATGTAAATGTTTGTGAAAGTGGCATTATGGTTTATGCTTGTAAAACAGTGAAATAATGATGATTATATTGGCAAGTGATGGTAAATGGTTTTGGTTACTTTAATCGGATATAGTTAGTCGACTATAGGAGTGGGTGCACCGTGAATAAAGTCGCCTTGGATGTCGAGGGGTTGTGATTGTACCGTACACTCCATCCAAGTACCCTAACGATTGAGATTAAGGTCACATCAATTGATGGTCTAATCTCATGTGTGGAACTTGTGGTTAGTGTCCCATGCTCACGTTAGTGGAATTATAAAACTACAGATGAGTGGTGTTGAGGGGTTGTGATTGTACCGTTAAACTCCACCACGGGTGTCACAACGGTTGATGGTCTAATCCCGTGTGTGAGCCTTGAGGGTCCGGTAGGGTGTATGAAGCGTTTGGGACACCGCTTGTAATCCGCGTATCTGATTGTGTCAATTGTGTTGTGTTTTGATAAGGTTCTTGTTTTTGATCACTTGCGAGCCAATATAATGGTGATGATTTAATATACTAATGATAAATGCTTATTTTGAGGAATCATGTGATGCTTGAGGTTTATGCTAGAATACATGTAATGCTTGGTTTAAGCATGAGCAAAGGTTTTTGCTGTTGTAATAAATGATGCTATGAGCATGTCGTTTCAGAAAAGGAAATGTGATTGAAAGTGCATTGTTTTATTGAAGGCACATGTTTATAAAGAATGATGTTTTGGTTTTAAAAATGTATTGATGAATGTTTGGTTTTATAGCGGTCCTCACTAAGCTTTATGCTTACGCTCATTTGTTTCATCAATGCAGAGAATTGAGCATTTTTAGCAGCAAGCAAGCAAAGGATATCCAAGAGTTTTGACTAAGCAAAGTATGCGTTTTCACCTTAGTGTAATAAGAGGCAATGAGAGGGATTTCCACTCATGAATTGTTTGGTGATGTGAGACAACTTGAGCATGCTTGGTTTGAGTTTTGAGACTTGTAATTGGCCTCCAATTGGCTTATGGTTTGCTATTTGGTATTTTGGACATGTTTTGGATTATGCGTGCAAGTATGTTCATATAGCTCACTAATCTTCATGATTTGCCATGTCTATTGCTTGTTTATGTTTGTGTATTGATGCATATACGTTGGAAATGTTTGTTATACCTTGTAGGGATGTTTTGGACATGTATAGTTGTTGTTAAATGTAATTTGAGGGCCGTTGGAGGTGTTTTTCTAGTATGCGTATCGATACTCGAGATTGAGTATTGATACTCGAAGACTTTTCTCAGGCAAATCAACACATGGGTATCGATACGAATTGCCCTCGTATCGATACGCCTGTATAAAGTTTGAATGTCATACCGATACGCGAGGAAGTGTATCGATACCTTTTTCCCAACTTTGGCTATTGCCTTCCCGCATATCGATACATGCTTAAGTGTACCGACACCTGACCGTTATTTTCAGTTGAAAGTATCTTTTAAAGTTCTAAAATGTTGCATATTGGTCCCTGGATGTTGTATGTTCAATTGGTTGAGTTTGAATGATCCGTTTGTGATGAAATTTGACATGTAAGCATGTTACATGACTAATTAAGGATTGGTAATCTTAAAATTGAATTAGTCTCAGTGGTTTTCTGAAATTACAGTTTAGTCCCTAAATGTTTAATTTAAGCAATTGAACCTCTAATCGAACTCCGATCGCTGTGCCATTTCTTTTAGAATGCGTTGTTTAACATATAGGTTTTAATGTGCATCTAGAGAAGATAAAAAGAAAAAAAGGGTTGTTAATCGAAGTCGGCTTTAACGAGTTGGCTTCGGTTTTCCCCGTTTAATCTTCTTAGTTCGGGTCAGGCGTCTAGGCCGGGCTAAGGGGATTACATTTGTTGGTATCAGAGCCAGGTTTTGAAAGAATTGGGGATGATGGTAAGTGAAATTGGTATGTTTTGATGTTCGATTCAATGTTAAATGGTATGTTGTTAGAAAAATCATGTTTTTGGTTGTGTGTTGTTGTGTATGCTATGCTTGGTTGTTATGAATCATATGGGAGTTAAATATGATTGTATGCTGATGATGTGATGGGGATGTGTGCTGATCATGGATGATGTAAAGCATGATGATATGATATGATATGCTATTGTATGCTATGTTATGCTTGAGGGAAATCGGGGTGCCCATTGCCTTATTACACTAGTTAAATGTTTTAAATTGGTTTTGTAAACTTGGATCCTTGCTTGAGGCTGGCCTAACTTATGGTTTGAAATGTTTTTGTTATTATGCCTTTTTAAAAATAGCACAATGGGTCCTAGGAGAGAGATTAGATCGAATACGATCGTGCCTGCGCCTGAGCAGGGTAATCAGGGGGTCGAGAACCCATATGATGAGACTCTACCTCCGCCACCACACCCTGGAGGTGGAGAGCCGAAGCAATGTGGACAGGCTGGTCCAAGATTGGGTGATCTAGCGCCACTGGTTCAGGCGATCACCAGAGTGTTTCAGGCTGCGGTAGCTGGAGTGCAGGTTCAGGCACCTGCAGCTGGGCGGGCAGGTTTGCCTTTGGAAAGGCTGAGGAATCTGGGAGCTGTCGAGTTCCGAGGTATGTCTCTAGAGGCATGGTTAGCTAGTACGATCCGCATTACGGATCAGATGGGACGCAATGATGCGCGCAAGCTGGGATGCGCAGTTTCCTTGCTCCAAGGTGATGCCTATAATTGGTGGATGAATATCACAGCTGGTTTGGAGCCCAATGAGGTGGATTGGAAGTTCTTTCGGAGTGGCTTTAAGAAAAAAATATGTTGGTGTGAGATACTTGGATGAGAAGAAGCGCGAGTTTATGTTGCCTGTGCAAGGAAATCTTTCTGTGGCTGAGTACGAGGTCCAATTCGTATGCCTAAGCCAGTATGCCCCTAAGTTGATGTCGAGTAAGAGGCATCATTGTGATCGCTTCCGGTACGGGCTTGTACAAGAAGTGAAGACCTTTATGTTGGCCACGGATTACATATATTTTGATGTTCTTGTGTGTCGGGCTAAGGACATCGAGTAGAGCTTGGGTCTGACATCTCGTGGATGTGGTTCTAGCTTTGGTAAGAGAGCTACTGAGTTCAGTTCTGGAGGTGGACGAAACAAAAGAGGCTGGGATAAGAGGTATCAGCCTGCTGCTAGGTGGGGTAACCTTCGACAAGATGCGCCAGTTCAGGGAAACATGTCGAGGGTGGAACAGAACATGTAACCCCCTTAGCCCGGCCTAGACGTTTGACCCGGACTACGAAGATTACACGGGGAAAACCAAAGTCAACCTAAAAGTCAACCTTGATTTACGACCTTTTTTTCTTCTTTTTATCTTATCTAGATACTCGTTATTATCCTATGTGTTCAACAAGACACTCAGAAGGAAACAACACAGTGATTGGAGTTCAATTAAGGGTTCAATCGCATACATTTGACTTTAAGGGACTAAACTGTAATTTTCATAAAATACAAGGACTTTCAGGATTTTAAAGTTACCAACCTTCAATTAGTCATGTAACATGCTTGATGGAAAAATTCAACTCAAACGGACCATCCAAACTGTTTGAATTAAGCATCCAACACTTAGGGACCAAAATGTAAGAAACAGAAACTTGAAACAATTCAAAATTCATCCCAACGATCAGGCGTTTCGATACGGATGGCCCTGTACCGAAACGGTCGTTTCGAAACAGGGTTGACCATTTCGATACTCGGGTACGTTCCGAGAGCCGTATCGAAACACCCACCTCCAGTAGCAAAACTGTTTCGATATGTTCCCACCCGTTCCGAAACCTCTTAGCCATTTCAGGCTCCTGTTCCGAAACAGACAAGGGCGTTCCGATACGCCTTGCCCTACAACAACAGGTTTTGCTGGTTTATGATGTGTTTTCGTACTTGAAAAGTTTCCAAGACATGCCACAACATTTATACAACTCACATATGCATCAATGACCATAACTATGAAACATAATCTAGAACATGGCATCAATCTTGCAATCGCAGGCACTATAGGCATGCTCCCTAGTCCACCAAACCATAACAAGCTGAAACAACACTCAAACCAAAATCCAAACATCAAAGGCCATAAACAACTCAAGTATAAGCAATCTAACATACACAAAGTAAAGGGAAACATCCTCAACCATTCCAAAGCATAAATCCCACCCATTGCCTCTTATTACACTCGAGTAAAACCACATACATTGTTTAACCAAAACTCTTGGAATTCCCTTGCTCTTGGGCTGCCTTGATTGCTCAATTCTCTGCATTGATGAAACAAATGAGCGTGAGCAATAAGCTTAGTGAGGTCCGTTATAAAACCAAACATTCATCAATGCATTTTAAAACCAAAACATCGTTCTTTGTAAACATATGCCTTCCTTTAAAACATGTACTTTAGAACACCACGTCACTTTCAATACCACATGCTCATGACATCATTAATTACAATAAAAAGAACCTTTACTCATGCTTAAACCAAGCATCATACGCATTCTAGCATAATTCTCAAGCATCACATGCTTTCACAAATAAATGTTCTTCATTAAATCATTGAGTCACCATCATCATATTGGTTCGCAAGTGATCTCAAACATAAATCATAACAAAACACATCACATTTGACACAATCGGATACACAGATTACAAGTGTTGTCCCACACGCTTTATACACACTATCGGACTACACAAGGTGGAGATCAATGGCACGATCACAACCCCTCAACACCCGTGATGGAGTTAAATGGCACAATCACAACCCCTCAACACCCGTGGTGGAGTTAAATGGCACAATCACAACCCCTCAACACCCATGGTGGAGTTAAATGGCACAATCACAACCCCTCAACATCACTCATCGGTAGTTGTATAACCCACTAGCGAGAGTCGGGACACAAAACAAGGCTTACACATGGGAGTTACCTCAACCATTGTAATCACCTTAACCAAGCTCACACACAGGAGAATCTCTCCACCGTAGTGACGTTTAACTAAGTCTACCTATGAGAGCCAACCTCCATCGTGGTGACTCTAATTCCTCAATCGCTAGGGTACTTGGATGGAGATTACGGCACAATCACAACCCCTCGACATCCGAGGCGACTTTATTCACGGTGCACCCAATCCTATAGCCGGCTAACTATATCCAATTAAAGTAACCACAAACCATATACATCACTTGCCAATATAACTATTTGACCTCATTAATCCACTGTTTACAAGCATAACTGCAATGCCATATCCACAAGCACAACATGCTCAATATCATATGCATTCGACACATGCAACCCAAGGATCACTTACCTAGCGCATCCTTAACATAATGGCATTAAATCCAGCATTAAACCATGCTTATAAATAGCAAACAAATCACATTTAAATCAAGTGCATTTTAAGCCAAAACATAGCACAATCTGAGAAAAACTTTCGATTTACTTACTCTTGAGCTTAGCTAAGTGTTTCAAACTTACTCTAAGCCCCCAAAACCACGTTCATGCCGTTTCAAAGCTGGAAAATTCTTTCCACTCACCGATACGCGAAGCCTTTGTCACTAACACGAAAATTACCCCTCCGGAGCCTCCAAAACCACCTCATTTGCTTCTGGATCAAGATCCCCTATTTTCACATCATTAAAACAGAGATCTAAATGCATTAATATGCATTCTAACACCAGCAACAATTCACAACTATATCTCACCCAAACTATAACAAAATACCCTTCCAAAACAACCGAAAACTCAATCGATTGCTTCCTAAACCAAGCCCATCCAACATACATCACTTACAAAGCATTATCAACATCAAGACATATCAAATAAACAACCTAACTCATCCTTATACCTCCAGCAAGCAAGATTCCACCATTTCACTCCAAAATCTCATTTAAAACTACCAAGAAACTCAAGGATCTCAAAGATTTCGGGATCTATGATATCAACACATCATTTTAACATATAAATAAACTTAGAACTCAGTTAGAATCAATACAAAACAGAGCCCAACTCATCAAGTCCGAAAATCAAGATTTCATCCATAAATTCACAAGATTTTGATCTCAAATCAAAACCATATTGAAAACTCAATCAAAAATAGTATTTAGAAGCCAAATATCTTGGGAATTTGAAATTAAAATACTTAGATTAGATGTTGAGAACGGGATTTACCTCCAATCCTTGCTTCTCTCAATGTATGACAAGTTTTCCTTAGTGAAATCTTGAAGAACTAGAAGAGTTTTCTTGAAAATGATTCAGGAAAAGTTGAGAGAGTTTTTGGGAGAAAGAATTCTGGAAAAAGATGAGTGAAATTGTATTTGGCTGGAATGAGAAAGGATTTTGGTAGTTACGTAATTGAAAAACCAATAACTACTTTTTAATTATTTTAATATAAAACCCAATTAAAAATCATTTAATTAAAAACTCTTTTAAACCACATGTCATATTGAGAAAAGGTCAAATTGACTTAAAGCCCCTAAAGATTCTAAGATTTTGGCCTCCACATTAAAAATCACATTTTTCCCAGTTTTGAAATCTTAAAATTTGGTCACTACTCAAAATGTCCATTTTCCAAAACACTTTTTGTAAAATTTACTTGACCAACCTCTTAATTATATTTTTAGAGGATTTTAGTAATTTTTACCATATTTTATCCTATCCCGATCCTTGATTTCCTAAAATCACCTTACGCGATTTGAACCGTTTTCGACCGGCCCGATCTGCTGTCTATAACATCTAGGCCCAAAACCAGGGCATTACGACTCTCCCCCACTTAGGAAATTTCGTCCTCAAAATTCTTATCTGATGGAAAGAGATGCGGAAACTGCTTCAGCATGTCCGCTTTGCTTTCCCACGTGGCCTCCTCAACTCCTCGGTGTCGCCACAACACCTTCACTATCGTCTTGCCACAAAGAACTTTGCTACTCACATCCAAAACCTTCACTGGTTCCTCATCATACGACAGATCCAGATTTCAACTATATCTCCTCAACAGGCATCACATACGAAGGATCCGATCTGTATTTCCGTAACATGGAGAGATGAAACACATCATGTATCTTTTCTACTCCGCAGGCAATCTCAACCGATATGCCACAGGACCAATTTGCTCCATAGCCTCATAAGATTCAATGAACCTTGGGCTAAGCTTACCCTTACGCCCAAATCTCATCACCTTCCTCCAAGGCGATACTTTCAAGAGCACACGTTCGCCAACCGCGAACTCAATTTCCTTACGCTTCAAGTCCGTGTAAGACTTTTGCCTAACCGATGCTGGCTTCAAACGCTCACAAATGAGCTTCACCTTCTCGGTGGTTCCCTTAAGCATAGCTGGCATTAAAATCAACTTTTGCCCAGCTTCTGCCCAACAGAGAGGAGTTCTACACCTTCTCCCATACAAAGCCTCGTAAGGAGCCATCCGAAACTTGCCTGATAACTAATATTACAAGATATCTCAACCAAGGGCGAAAGCCTTTCCGATGAACCTTAGAAAACTAAACACAACATCTCAACATAACCTCAAGCACCTGGAAAAACATGCTCCGGTTACCCATCCATCAAAGGAAGATAAGAAGTACCGAAACTCAACCGCGTACCCCAAGCTCAACTCAACCATTCCCAAAACTTTGATGCGAATATTGAATCTCTATCCAAAACAACAGACTCCACCACTCCGTGCAATCGCACAATCTTAGCGACAAACAACTCAACCAACCTATCCAACTCATACGCATTATGCACTACCAAGGAATGCGCACTCTTAGCAAAATGATCAACAACCACTCAACAATATTCCTCTTGATAAAATCCACAATAATCCAACCACGAATCCACGACAATCCATCCCCCTCAACTCCCTTCCTGGTAACCCCAACGGTTACCACACCTAAATGATAAACAAACTCAACTTCCACCTACTAACAATCCAAACATTTGCCTACCAATTCATTATCACCCTTTCCCATCTTATCCGTCAACCCTCAAATTACGATACACCTTCGTACAACCAGGGCACATTACGGGAGAACCTCTAAGAGTTCATCCAGATTAGAGCACCTCAACTCAATATCATTTGGAACCACTATTCAATTTCCCAAAGCTCAAAACACCAACATCATTGACACCAAACCACAAGGCTTTCCATCCATGACCTCTTGAACACACGATACAAGGGAATCATCAAGCAACTGTTTATCCCTGATCAACTGGTTCAGAGACGGTTACATCCACAATTCGGCCACAAGATCACCATCTTGTGATATGCTCAAGCGAGTAAACATCGCCCTCTACTCCACAACCACCTTCCTACTCAAAGCATTGGCCACAACGTTGGCCTTTCCAACATGATACCCCATCACGAGACTCTAACACCGTCTCCAACTACTACTTCACTCACAACAACCATCACAAAAAGGTTTACTTACACTCAACCAACAGACCACCCTCACACGAGAAACCAACCAAAACATCATGGATTTTGAGCTTACATAACCACGCGTAAAGCTTATTCCCCAAGCACTTGCATTCGACTGAAGATACACCCTACAACTTATATAAGAGTTAAGAACTCTCTACTCAACCCAGCTAAACCTCGATTGAAACTATTGTCAGAACTTCCTTCCAACTCCTTCAAACTCTCCATCAAAACCTTATCCATCTAAAACAATCATCCTACTATGACTATTCAAGCAAGAATGCAGCGCACTTTAAAAACCACAACCGAAACCTACAACAACCGTTCAACCCAGAGCAACTACAACACTCCACAACTACATACAAAATGCATTTAACTTCACACTACACATCCTCAACCGCATTCTAACCAAAACGGTTCTCTCTCTACCATCAATCCGCCAAGGCCTTAAAACACCTAGAAAAACTTTTCTTCCGGCTAGCCCAAACTAGACCATACTCACTTCTGATGGTAAACTTATTCACTTCCTAACCTCATGCCAAAACAAACCTTAAACCCACAAACTACTCTAATCATAACACTCCACTACCAGATCCAAATCAACTATTAGTAAGTGTGAACATTCATATGCATGATTGCTTACACGCCCTTACGAATGCCTATGCACATTTATGCATACTTCAAATGTCTTGCCAGGTTTATGCATGTATCAACATATGTAATATTTATGTATATACCCATGATTTTAAGTGTGCATGTATGTCTGTTCACACCTACTAATAACTTCTTCGAACCATACTTAGAACAACTCCACGTCCTATTTCCAAACTTTTCCTACTCCACCATCCTCACAACTCATTACAACACTATTTGACTACTATTCCTCTTCACCAATATTGTTCTAAAAACAACAACGACATTATTCATAACTCACTAACTATTGAACCCTAACACTACCCAAGAGAATGCAAAGAAAAACTAAGCAAAGATAACAATAACACGAATTGCACAGAAAAGATACATACAACCACATCATTGTGTTCCAAACAACGAACACCCACACCCTCTTCCGCAGAGCCACCATGGTCTCATTACTGGAAAGAACCATAACTGCACTCGCGACCACGGGGAGCTTCAAAATACACCCCACCTAGATCACCCCGAGCTAACACTGGACAATCTCGCCTCAAATGTTCAATAGACCCACAAACAAGATTCAACCATCAAACACCCTGCATCTCTATGCCTTTCTTGACACCTTCGAACCCTGTCTCGGCCGTACTTGTTGGGTCACGTCGGCACGCCTCGTGGCGCAACGGAAAAATTAATCCGACGTAATCCAGCTAGGATCCATGTACAGGAACGAATCCGGGGTGAAAAGATGAAGAGTTACCTTTTAAAACTCTTGAAACTGGAAAATCGACAGTATGTCGGAATAACCAAGTCAAGTAAAACCGGAATCGTCACAGGTTCGCAACGACCTCTACGGAGTCCACCCGAACAAAACGAACAAAGTTTCTGCCTCCCTAACACTTAGGGATAAATTTCGACAGTTTGAACACCTTCCAGGGAGAAGTCGAAATCCCTCCAAGGATTCCTAAGGGAGTCTGAAATCGACCAGGGGTTCTACCGGGACTCAGATTCGAGCAAGGGAGCCTTCAGGGATTTGCCAGGGGGCAAGTAGAACACCAGAAAAATATCGAACAGCTTCTCAGAGAGCTTTCTAGGATATGTCAAATTCTAGTGGGGAATCCCTAGGGGTGTTGTCGAAATCTTCAAGATGAGGAAGAGGGATGATTTGGTTGCTAGCCCTTGTCCCTTTAAATAGTATTCATAGACTTAATTCTAGTTGAATTCCTTAAATCCAAGTTCAACCAAAATTCATAGAATCTAATTCTACTTGAAATTGGTTTATATTAAATATACATTATATTTAATAATATTAAATGAAATATATATATTTAATTATGTAGAATCTTATTCTACATAAAACATGAATTTAAATATACATTATATTTAATCCATATATATATATATTTATTATATAGAATCTCATTCTATCTTTACTTGGATTTAAATATATTTAAATATATATTTTTAATTATGTGGAATCTAATTCTACATAAACTTGGAATTAAATATACATTATATAAATTCCAAATATATATATTTAAATTTCTAGAATCTTATTCTATAATATTTAAGTCTCTAAATATTTTCCATACTCTAAATAATATTTGATAAATACAATATTTATCCAATATTATTCCCATTTAAGGGAGTTGCCGATTTCCCCTATCCCATAGGGGATTTTCGGCAACCTCCATAAAATAGGGAGTATGGTTTCCAATTTTTGTTCGTTTCATTCGAAGGGTGTGACCCTTGTAGGTTCATGCTACGTTAGCAGCAAAATTAGAACTGTTCTAATTTTACAAACAACGAGTGACATCTAGCAATACATCATTGCTACCTAAGTTGCATGGAGTCATGGTTTTGACTTTCCTAATTCCTGAATAAACTTCCTTTATGTATTTCATCATTTTGTCCTTTATATCTTAGATGAACACAAGTCATGGGTTAGTCACACTTACGTTGTCCATCTAGTGTTTCTTGATGTCTTGAGTAGATTATGATAAACGAATCTCTATGATATCTCATATCATAATATTCGAGCATGGCCATGCATTTTCTAATCTCACTCAATCAAGTGGCCGAAGATATTTCTCCCATTATGTAGGAGGGACAAATCCTTTCTTGATCAACCATATTTCACTACATAGGTCATCACGTATCCAATCATCAGTCTTTCTAATGTAGTCAGTTCGACACACGTTTGACTATGTCAAAATACGTAAATCTTTATGTTGAAATCATGTTGATCTCAAGTATGAGGATTATACATATGTTTATCATGAGCAATGTTGTGACTGTCACATAATTACCCAAGAAACATGCTCATAGCGGGTCATTCTAGTATGTTGTTCTCTAACAAATACTTATGTGTTGATTTTGACATCTCTATGTCAATGACAACGCTTGTCATCAACTACATATTAGTCTTTATATATTATCACTGTCCATACCCGTAATAATATTCGACTAAGGATCCTATTTAACAATAATCATATTATTGTATGGACATTATTATCCAATGGTTAGTTTGATGCACATAAACATACCAAATGATAATAACAACAATGCCATTACTTGATAAATCTAGTAAAATAGTATGTCTATTCAATCATCATATGATTGGTCTTTGGGCATACTCCAACAATCTCCCACTGGCACTAAGACCAATCATTCTCGTATCTAATACGATATGACTTAGTGTAACTGACATGTTTATGCTGTGTCAAAAGCTTTGTCAGGGAGTTGACAAAGTTATCAACTTTGTGCGTATGTTGCAAACTTTCACATCTCTAATATGTAAGTACTTTAGAATATGTTTGGATTTATTGATGAGATCTGGGTTTTATTTGCTTATGCAAAGGTTCCATCATAACAGAGTTATGTAGCATCTAATATGCTGGGAACAACCCTTAGTTCAGAAGTGAACCCTTTAGATCCAAACATCCTTCTTTATTGCTATGTCGACTGTAATACATTCAGCCTATGTTGTAGAGTTAGATACTGTCTCATGTTGCTAACTCGCAGTATCTTTTATTAATGAAAAACGAATTGTGATCTTTTGTTCCTTTTGATGAGTATGTCATCTACATATAATACTTAGGAAAGTAATAATGCTCCCACTAGCTCTTTTGAAAACAAGACTCCCCTTTGTTTCTAGATAAACCAAACCTTTTGATTGTATCTTCTGAAATGAATATCCCAACTTTGAGAAGCTTGCCTTAGTCTATGGATAGACCTTTGTAGCTTACATACCTTCCAAGTGTTTACTGGAGTGACAAAACCTTCTGGATGTGTCATGTACACATCTGTTTCAAGTTTTCCCTTAGGAAAGTCGTTTTGATATTCCTTTATTTGATTTCATAATCATCGTATGTAACTACTTGCAAGTGAGATTAAGATGGATTAAACATAGCTACAAGGAAGATGCTTATCATAGTCTATACTATGAAGTTTGTCGAAAACTTTTAGCGACGAATCATCCTTTGTATGTTTTATCATCCATGCCGGTTTTTCCTTTTTTTTGAAAAACTCATCCATACCTCTTAGGTTTTACCCTTTTAGGTAACCAAAGTCTATACTTGGTTTTAGACATGGATTCCATCTCATATCTCATGACTCTTAGCCATTTCTCGAATTTTGGGGTCACCATTGCTTTCTAATAAGACCTAGTCTTTATCTTGATCCGAAAAGAAGAGTGTTTCCATGTACGGATAGTGAGAAATCCATATTTCTCAAGTATATGGTATTCTCTTAAGGATCAACACAATGGTTGTGTTTTGTTCCAATGTTCCTTGATTATTTGTGGAACATTCTCAATCTTTGGTTCATAAATTTGTTGTCTAAAATTTCTTCACATTCCAAATTCCATTTTTTCCTTTTGTGAGAGGTAATCTCTTTCGAGAGAAATTCTCGTTTGAGCAACAAACATTTTGTTCTCGTTGAAAAATGAAATCCCTTAGTGATAAGTATTCTCTTTCGAGATAAACTATCGTTTGAGCAACAAATATTTTGTTCTCGTTAAAGTTGAAGAAGTAATATCCCTTTGTGAGAATTAATCTCTTTCAAGATAAACTCTCGTTTGAGAAACACACGCTTTGTTCTCGTTAGGATAAACAACAAATGGAGTTTTTAAGGTTCGAACTTTGTAAACATTTTAACATGTAAGTAACCTTAAAACTTCAAAGGTATTCTAGAACAATTCTTAGTCCATATCTTATATGACGTTTCGAAAAAAAAATGATTAAGTATGAGAGTTGTTTTTCTACTGTGTAAAGAAGTCGAAAATGACTTGTTCTGAATCAAAACATGTCTAACATAATTGATTCTCTTTCAAAGACTTTTCGTTCCACTTGTGGGATTTAATTATAGGACAATCTCATATTCTTTGAAAGTTCATCAAACTTTAAATATTCTTGAATTTGATCTCATTAAATTACCTTAATACTTTTTATGAGTTTGAGATTAGTCATTTGTTTTATTTATCTCATATATGTTATTGATTTGATTAGTTTAAAGATCATTGATTCGTTGTACCATAAGAGATTAAAAGAATAACATTTATTTAAATAATCTCAAAATTAAAATATCTTGTCCTTACAAGATAACTAAAACTTAGGCACAAAATAATAATCTTAAAAACTAAAACAAATCTATTTAAGCAAAAACACATGTCCTAATGGATGATGTAGCAACTCTTGCTTTATTTCCATTCACAGGTCCATGTCTATTCTGATGCCTTCTCTTTAGAAGCCTATGAGGTTGATGCCTCACTCGTTTTTGCTTTCTTGACTTCTTGTAGGTGTGTGGGGCAGTTTCTCTTCCAATGTCCGGTCTTGCCGCAATGGAAACATTTTCCATCCTTCTTGATTCCCTTCTTAGGTTTCAATGCCTCCTTTCCATCGATTTTGGTCTTACCATCACCTTTAGACTTTGCTACCGATTTACCTTTCTTCTTGCCCTTGCGGACCATCAGAACATGTTTAGGTCCTACCTTCTTCAGGTTGATTTCAGCAGTTCTCAACATGCCGAGCAACTGTGGCAGCGTCTTGTTAATTTCATTCATATTGAAATTAAGGACGAACTGATTGAAACTATCCGTAAACGATTGTAGGATGACATCAGTAGCTAATTCGTCTTTCAGTGGAAAGCCGAGCTTCTCCAACGTTTGGATGTAGCCCATCATTTTGATGACGTGAGCTCCTACGGGAGATCCCTCACTCATCTTGCATTGAAACAGAGCTTTAGAGGTCTCGTACCTCTCTTGACGAGCTTGCCCTTCATAAATCTCCTTGAGATTTTGAATCATATCATAAGCTACCATGTCCTCATGTTGCTTCTAAAGCTCAGGGGTCATGGAGGCACGCATAAGACAACCAACATCCAACATGTCGTCCATGTGTTTCTTAAACTTGTCTTTGTCAGCTCTGGAAGTAGTGGCAACCGGTTCATCAGGAACATGTTCTTCAATGACATATTCCTTCTTTTCCTGTTTGAGAACAATTCTCAAATTGCGGAACCAGTCAAGGAAGTTTATGCCATTGAGCTTATCCTTCTCAAGGATAGATCGCAGAGATAGAGTATTATTTTCCATTAATTCTACAACAAAGAAAATATGCTACATAAGTTTTACTAAATTTTAAAATTTATAGATAGGTCTTTACTATAAATTTACTCCCACTATTTTCTTCAAAATTAAAAACCCTATAGTTTTAATTTCGAAAAAACGTTTCGATAGTTTTTCTAGTGAGTGAGGATCCGTATTTCACCATTCCTAAATCAGCTTTGGCCAGTCTTTTAGGAAATGGTTATTTAGGTAAGTAACACCTTACTAATTACATCTCATGTAATTCCTCATCTTTGGCGAACAACTCTTGTTCTTTAAATCATCTTATGATTAACCAAAACTTTTAACCACTAGGTTTTCTAATCCTATTAGAACAACCCAGCTAAGTCAATACCAATATCTCAACCGGCGAATATCACTACCTTATTCTTCACGTTTAACTAAGATAGATAAATGTGACATTGCTTTGGCAAAGCTCGCATTATATCGATCGAAGCTTTAACGAGGGTAAATATTGGATGGTTAAAACAGACTTAGAATTATAGTGAGGGATTTACTTAATTATCTCATCATTTTAACATTGATCCTATCAATAGAACTATGTTTAATCATGTTTATAAAACATCCATTGCATCACATACAAGGTAAATATAAGCGGTAAATAAATATGCAATGATTATAGCCCTTCTTAACCTAAGGCGACCCGTCCCAAGCCAATGGGATGACCATTCTACTGAAGATAGAATCTGTTTCTGAAACGCCTGGTCCACCAGGGAAGGCCCACCACGCTGCTATGTTGGTCCTTGCTTTATCTCCATGAGTATTTACAATTTTCAGAAACTCGTGTTACATGCGAGGGAGTGAGATGAGAAGAGAAGTACAATAGAAGATAGAGAAAGGCACGACACGCAAGCCGTATTTATAAAAACCAAAACTATAAAGGCTATGGGCTATAACCATGCAAAACAAACACCGTGCAATCAAACATGCATTTCAAACATCGTGCGAACAAAGTAACGACGTGTTTACGAAGTTTTAAACTGATTATCCCTATGTTGCGGTTAATGGGCCAAAGAAGGATCACGAGGTTTCAAAAACCATTTGCGTTAACGAACAAATGCACCGGGTAGGTCAACATGAAAGAGAGGTGGCGCACTAGGCACACTTAAGTCCCAGGTCTTTGATGATGCCAATCCTAGACATGCATTTTTCATAACATCTAACCATAACTCTTATGGATTCACCGTGAAAGATAGTTTGATAACTTTTATCAAATTAGAAGCCCTTTCAGAGATTTCATAAATCTATGAAACTACGAACAACTACTTGTTTTCTAGACTAACTATTAGTCTCAACATGTTAACATTTAACATTGAAGCAACCTAACATAGTTATGATTAACTTTTAATCATTCAGTGATAATCGAAATAAGTCTTTATTAGGTGTGATACGATAAACGATAAATATCTAAATCGAATCAAACAACATGCATCTCATATATAAACATCACCCAAGAATTTAAGTCCGAATTCGTATGATACAAGTGGCTCTGATACCACTGTTGGGTCAGGTCGGCACGCCTCGTGGCGCAGCGGAAAAATTAATCCGACGTAATCCAGCCAGGATCCATGTACAGGAACGAATCCGGGGTGAAAAGATGAAGAGTTACCTTTAAAAACTCTGGAAAATAGAAAATCGACGGTATGTCGGAATAACCACATCAAGTAAAACCAGAATCGTCACAGGTTCGCAACGACCTCTACGGAGTCCACCCGAACAAAACGAACAAATTTTCCGCCTCCATAACACTTAGGGATAAATTTCGACATGTTTGAACACCTTCCAGGGAGAAGTCGAAATCCCTCCAAGGATTTCTGAGGGAGTCTGAAATCGACCAGGGGTTCTATCGGGACTCGGATTAGAGCAAGGGAACCTTCAGGGATTTTCCATGGGGCAAGTAGAATGTAACCCCCTTAGCCCGGCCTAGACGGTTGACCCGAACTACGAAGATTACACGGGGAAAACCAAAGTCAACCCGAAAGTCAACCTTGATTAACGACCCTTTTTTTATTTTTAAACTTGTCTAAATGCATATTATACCTAGGTGAACTCTTGAGAAGAACATACTCAAAAATCACAGCAATCGGACAACATTTAGGGACTCAATTGCACAACATACAAATTTAGGGACCAAATTGCAAATTCTGGAAATTAGGAGGACTTAACCAAGTTAAAAGTTACCATTATAAAATTAATCATATTTCATGCTTCTCTGCCAAATTTCACCCCAATCGGACATCTCAGACTCAACCAATTGCATATACAAAGATTAGGACCAAAACGTAAGAGTTTCAAAACATTTAACCATCAGTTTCAGTGCCCAACGGTCGAGTGTTCCGAAACGGGGAAGATCCGTTCCGAAACTTGTTGCAGAACAGGGCTTGGCAGTGGCAAATCCGTTTCGGAACAGCTCTACCTGTTTCGAAACGCCATGGCCATTTCAGGCCACCTGTTCCGAAACAGCAGCACCCGTTCCGAAACGAGTTGCCCAGAATTGCAGATTTTTGCTGATTTAACAAGCAATTGACCCATCAAACACATCCATATGACCTCCATAACATACATACAAGTCATCAAACACTTAAGGAACATATTAGCATCAAGTAAACACAATCATGGCATCATCCAAAGAAAAACACAATTCTATAGGCATGCATCCTATATTGAAAACCATGCAACCATCATTTCACCAAAACCTAATACCAAAAGGCCATTTACATGTTCCAACATCATCAAAAACATTAACCAAACTTAGGGAGTCCAAAACATCTTCCAAAAACACAATCTAGGTTCCCATTGCCAAATGCCAAAAGCTAATAGTGTTAGGAAAACATTCACCATACATGAGCTTAATCTTCCACTTGGATTCTTGACCTCCTTGCTGCCCTTAATGCACTTCAATGCTCTGCATTATTGGTTTAAGAAAGAGAGAGCGTAAGCACATAGCTTAATGAGGAATGCTCAATTAAAACATCACAATAATGCATTTGCAAAAACACCTATTCAAGGCCTTTAGTTTCAAAACAACGTATACCATGCAATTATGCATACAAACCAAGCATCTCATGCTTCAAATCATCATCATGTCATATTGGCTTACAAGTGATAATCAATAACATTTTACAACTCAAAACACAATCGGATACGCGGATTACAAGCGTTGTCCCATACGCTTCATACACACTACCAATATCAAGGTGGAGCATGGTACAATCACAACCCCTCAACACCCGTGATGGAGACTATGGTACAATCACAACCCCTCAACATCACTCATTGGTAATTGTATAACATCACTAACGAGAACACGGGACACACAACACAAGATCCACACATGGACTTTTAACCACCATTGTGATCTTAGCACAAGATCCACTCATGGACTTTTAACCACCATGATGATCTTAACACAATATCCACTCATGGACTTTTAACCACCATGATGATCTTAACCATCTCGTTAGTGTACTTGGATGGAGTTTACGGTACAATCACAACCCCTCAACATCCAAGGCGACTTTATTCACGGTGCACCCAATCCTATAGCCGGCTAACTATATCCGATTCAAGTACTTTAAAACCAATACATCACTTGCCAATATACATCATATAACATCATTAATCCACTGTTTTAAAGCATTTAACAAAGCCATTAAATCATCATGCATTACAATGCATCAAACCACATTTATCAATGTTCAAAACAAGGATCTCTTACCTCGAGCATCCTTCAACACATGGCTTATAAAACCAACATCAAACATGCTAAAATATGCTTTCAAAACAGAATTTAAACATGCAAATAAATCACATTGCATCCAACCATCTCATGGTTCATCAACAAGAGAGTTTTCCCGAAATCTTACTCTTGAGCTTAGCTAAGTTGTTTAGACTTATACTAAGCTCCCAGAACCTTCCAACATTGGTTTCAAAGCTAAAAACCAAACTTCACTCACCGATTCCGTTTCGCAAGCTTGCCGAAACACCGATCAAGCCTCCGGATCAACACCACAAGGATCCGATGATGTCTCCCCTGTTTTAAACACATCAAAACAGTGGATTAATGCATCATCATGCATTAATATCCTCAACCAAGACACCTAAACTCACTGCTCTCATTAACACTCACATTTCGGCTACCAAACACAACCGAAATCACATCCAAACACCTCTACAACCTTACCCAGCCAAGATCCATCAATTCCAATCATACATATACATCAACTAACATCCAAAAAGGATCTAATCACGTCCTTATACCTCCAGCTATAGCAGGGCATCAAAATCACCCCAAAAACCACCATTAACTCAATCAAAAACTTAGGAAAATCAACCTATTCGGGATTGCATTGATTAAACCTCAATTACACATCATTTATACATCCAATAAACATCAAAAAGACATCTCAAATCACAGCCCAATCATTTAGTACGAATTAAATCAAAATTAAACCCAAATCTTGCATTTAAAGCCAAGATCAAGAACACAACATTAAAACCTTTAATAAAACACAAATCAAGGATTGAGAACTTGGGAATTTCAGTAAAGAACTGAGTATTTAGAGGAGAAGGACGTTCATACCTCTAAATGTGAGTTTCTCCTTGTTAAAAGCCAAGATTCTTGAAAATTCAATAAGCAAATGGTAATGATTTGATGTAGGAATGATTAGAAACCAATTGGAGATTGAAATCTCATCTTTAGGTGTTAAAATCAGAGGGAAAATGGCTGGGGAAATGTGTTTGGCAAAGAGAAAAGGAAGAGAAAATGAAGAGGGAAAACTTTTAGAAAAGTTAGTTATGAACTCAAAAATATCTATTTCCCCTTTTCCCTTTTATTAAATATCATTTAATAAATGTTTAATATTAAGAAAAATCTGGAGAAAACTCTTCTTGGGTAAATTAGCTCCTTAAAGATTCAAAGTTTCAATCCTTTTAAAACAGTTACCAACTTTTCAAAAATTACATTTTAGTCACTAACTTGAAATGTCACAATTCGAAACCTCATTTTGTAAAATTGATTTCACCACTCTCTTATATATAATAAAAGAGGATTTTAAGATATTTTTCCATATTTTTAATGCATCCCGAACTAGGCTTTCCCTAAAAACCACCTTTTATATTCGAACCAAAATCCGACCGGTCCGATTCAAACCCAAAACCTCTAAGCCCAAAATTGAGGTGTTACATAGAACACCAGAAAAATATCGAACAGCTTCTTAGAGAGCTTTCTGGGATATGTCGAATTCCAGTGGGGAATCCCTAGGGGTGTTGTCGAAATCTTCAAGAGGAGGAAGAGGGATGATTTGGTTGCTAGCCCTTGTCCCTTTAAATAGTATTCATAGACTTAATTCTAGTTGAATTCCTTAAATCCAAGTTCAACCAAAATTCATAGAATCTAATTCTACTTGAAATTGGTTTATATTAAATATACATTATATTTAATAATATTAAATGAAATATATATATTTAATTATGTAGAATCTTATTCTACATAAAACATGGATTTAAATATACATTATATTTAATCCAAATATATATATTTTTATTATATAAAATCTCATTCTATCTTTACTTGGATTTAAATATATTTAAATATATATTTTTAATTATGTGGAATCTAATTCTACATAAACTTGGAATTAAATATACATTATATAAATTCCAAATATAAATTTAAATTTCTAGAATCTTATTCTATAATATTTAAGTTTCTAAATATTTTCTATACTCTAAATAATATTTGATAAATACAATATTTATCCAATATTATTCCCATTTAAGGGAGTTGCCGATTTCCCCTATCCCATAGGGGATTTTCGGCAACCTCCCTAAAATAGAGAGTATGGTTTCCAATTTTTGTTCGTTTCATTCGAAGGGTGTGACCCTTGTAGGTTCATGCTACGTTAGCAACAAAATTAGAACTGTTCTAATTTTACAAACAATGAGTGGCATCTAGCAATACATCATTGCTACCTAAGTTGCATGAAGTCATGGTTTTGACTTTCCTAATTCCTGAATAAACTTCCTTTATGTATTTCATCCTTTTGTCCTTTATATCTTAGATGAACACAAGTCATGGGTTAGTCACACTTGCGTTGTCCATCTAGTGTTTCTTGATGTCTTGAGTAGATTATGATGAACGAATCTCTATGATATCTCATATCATAATATTCGAGCATGGCCATGCATTTTCTAATCTCACTCAATCAAGTGGCCGAAGATATTTCTCCCATTATGTAGGAGGGACAAATCCTTTCTTGATCAACCATATTTCACTACATAGGTCATCACGTATCCAATCATCAGTTTTTATAATGTAGTTAGTTACGACACACGTTTGACTATGTCAAAATACGTAAATCTTTATGTTGAAATCATGTTGATCTCAAGTCTGAGGATTATACATATGTTTATCATGAGCAATGTTGTGACTGCCACATAATTACCCAAGAAACATGCTCATAGCGGGTCATTCCAGTATGTTGTTCTCTAACAAATACTTATGTGTTGATTTTGACATCTCTATGTCAATGACAACGCTTGTCATCAACCACATATTAGTCTTTATATATTATCACTGTCCATACCCATAATAATATTCGACTAAGGATCCTATTTAACAATAATCGTATTATTGTATGGACATTATTATCCAATGGTTAGTTTGATGCACATAAACATACCAAATGATAATAACGACAATGCCATTTCTTGATAAATCTAGTAAAATAGTATGTCTATTCAATCATCATATGATTGGTCTTTGGGCATACTCCAACAGTGCTCACAGCCTTTCCGAGGTGCATCCACAGCAGGTGCACGTCCTTGGCCTCCATTTGCCAACAGAGGACACTTACGCCTTAAATGATCTGCTGAACCAAATTTCCAGCAAGAATTCCCTGTCACTTTAACAGGAGCCTGTACCTCTCCAGCCGCACGAGGACAGTCCCTCCGCAAGTGCTCCCGAGAACCACACGTCCAGCACGTGTGCTGCTCCACCCTCGTTCTGTTCCCTTGAACAAATGCACCATGTCCAAGGTTACCTCGCCTAACAACAGATTGATACCTCATATCTTGACCTTTCTTGGTCTGTTTACTTCCAAAATCGAATTCAGCAGCTCTTTTACCAGAGCTAGCACCACCACTATGAGATGCCAGGCCCAAGTTTTTCTCATCAACATGAACTGAAACCATACTCTCGCACTCTTGGCTACCCGAAAGCTTATCTCCAATATACCTCTTCACAAAGACAGCTGAAAAGAATTCCCAATCCACATCCTGAATATCCGATGCCACCGACATAGATGTCCACCACATACTAGCATCATCCAACATTAACTTGACAACGCTTCCCAACTTACAAGCGTGGTCACACCCTTCCTGATCCAAGATTGAGATTGTACTGGCTAACCAAACCTCGAACGCCTCCGGCGTCGACCCATGATACTCAAAAGCTCCCAAATCATGCAGACGCTGTTTTGACAAACCAGCCTGTCCGACAGACGGTACGTGCGCATGCTTTTCATTTTCTATGTCCTAAGATGCTCCGGACATCTCCTGAACCACTGATGATAAAACTTTCACCACTGGGCCAGCCTCTTCACGCTGCCCTATCGCCTCAACTCAGATGAGAACGGCAAAACAAACACATTCTCAATAGACGGAACATCGTTCCCTTGATTACCCTGCTCATCCGCAGGTACGATCGTATCCGATCCCAACTCTCTCCTTGGACTCATCGTGCTATTTAAACAAGGCATAATAACAAAAACAACAAATCAAACCATGATTTTAGCCAGCCTCAAGCAAGGATCCAAGTTTACAAAAACATTTAATCAATGTAATAAGGCAATGGGTACCCCAATTTCCCTCAACATGGCATAGCACACAGTGGCACATCATGCTCAATATGCTTTTCATCATCCAAAATCAGCACATAACAACATTGCATCATCGCCACACACTCACATTCATTTCACATGCGATTCACATAGATCAAGCATAACATAAACTTCAAAATTCAACCAATCGCATGCTTTTCAAACATCATACTTCAACACATAACAATTTCACATGCCAACATTCCTAATTCTTTCATAACCATGCTCTGATACCAACAAATGTAACCCCCTTAGCCTGACCTAGACGTTTGACCCGGACTACGAAGATTACACGGGGAAAACCAAAGTCAACCCGAAAGTCAACCTTGATTTACGACCCTTTTTTTTCTTTTTATCTTATCTAGATACTTGTTATTATCCTATGTGTTCAGCAAGACACTCAGAAGGAAACGTCACAACGATCGAAGTTCAATTAATGGTTCAATCGCATACATTTGACTTTTAGGGACTAAACTGTAATTTTCATAAAATACAAGGAATTTCAGGATTTTAAAGTTACCAACCTTGAATTAGTAATGTAACATGCTTGCATGGCAAAATTCAACTCAAACGGACCATCCAAACTCTTTGAATTAAGCATCCAACATTTAGGGACCAAAATGTAAGAAACAGAAACCTGAAACAATTCAAAATTCATCCCAACGGTCAGACGTTTCGATACGGATGGCCCTGTACCGAAACGGTCGTTTCGAAATAGGGTTGACCGTTTCGATACTCGGGTACATTCCGAGACCCGTATCAAAACACCCACCTCCAGTAGCAAATCTGTTTCGATACGTCCCCACCCGTTCTAAAACCTCTTAGCCATTTCAGGCTCCTGTTCCGAAACAAGCAAGAGTGTTCCAATACGCCTTGCCCTGCAATAACAAGTTTTTCTGGTTTATGATGTCTTTTCGTAGCCGAAACGTTTCTGAGACATGCCACAACATTCATACATCTCACATATACATCAAGGACCATAACTATGAAACATAATCTAGAACATGGCATCAATCTTGCAATCATAGGCACTATAGGCATGCTCCCTAGTCCACCAAACCATAACAAGCTGAAACAACACTCAAACCAAAATCCAAACATCAAAGGCCATAAACAACTCAAGTATAAGCAATCTAACATACACAAAGTAAAGGGAAACATCCTCAACCATTCCAAAGCATAAATCCCACCCATTGCCTCTTATTACACTTGAGTAAAACCACATACATTGTTTAACCAAAACTCTTGGAATTCCCTTGCTCTTGGGCTGCCTTGATTGCTCAATTCTCTGCATTGATGAAACAAATGAGCATAAGCAATAAGCTTAGTGAGGTCCGCTATAAAACCAAACATTCATCAATGCATTTTAAAACCAAAACATCATTCTTTGTAAACATATGCCTTCCTTTAAAACATGCACTTTAGAACACCAAATCACTTTCAAAACCACATGCTCATAACATCATTAATTACAATAACAAGAACCTTTACTCATGCTTAAACCAAGCATCATACGCATTCTAGCATAATTCTCAAGCATCACAGGCTTTCACAAAACAAATGTTCTTCATTAAATCATTGAGTCACCATCATCATATTGGCTCGCAAGTGATCTCAAACATACATCATAACAAAACACATCACATTTGACACAATCGGATACACGGATTACAAGCGTTGTCCCACACGCTTCATACACACTACAGGACTACACAAGGTGGAGATCAATGGCACGATCACAACCCCTCAACACCCGTGATGGAGTTAAATGGCACAATCACAACCCCTCAACACTCGTGGTGGAGTTAAATGGCACAATCACAACCCCTCAACACCCATGGTGGAGTTAAATGGCACTATCACAACCCCTCAACATCACTCATCGGTAGTTGTATAACCCACTAGCGAGAGTCGAGACACAAAATAAGGCTTACACATGGGAGTTACCTCAACCATTGTAATCACCTTGACCAAGCTCACACACGGGAGCATTCCTCCACCGTAGTGACGCTTAACTAAGTCTACCCACGAGAGCCAACCTCCATCGTGGTGACTCTAATTCCTCAATCGCTAGGGTACTTGGATGAAGATTACGACACAATCACAACCCCTCGACATCTGAGGCGACTTTATTCACGGTGCACACAATCCTATAGCCGGCTAACTATATCCGATTAAAGTAACCACAAACCATATATATCACTTGCCAATATAACCATTTAACCTCATTAATCCACTATTTTACAAGCATAATCATAATGCCATTTCCACAAGCACAACATGCTCAATATCATATGCATTCGACACATGCAACCCAAGGATCACTTACCTAGCGCATCCTTAACATAATGGCATTAAATCTAGCATTAAACCATGCTTAAACATGCTTATAAACAACAAACAAAACACATTTAAATCAAGTGCATTTTAAGCCAAAACATAGCACAATCCGAGAGAAACTTTCGGTTTACTTACTCTTGAGCTTAGCTAAGTATTTGAAACTTACTCTAAGCCCCCCAAACCACGTTCAAACCGTTTCAAAGTTGGAAAACTCTTTCCACTCACCGATACGCGAAGCCTTGCTCGCCGACACGAAAATTACCCCTCCAGATCCTCCAAAATCACCTCGTTTGCTTCTGGATCAAGATCCCGTATTTTCACATCATCAAAACCGTTGAGTTGATCACACAATTGCAAATGGCTAAGAGGGGGGTGAATTGGCAATTAAAAATTTGGTGGGAGGAATTGGTGAAAAATAAAAGATGACACAAGTAGTTAGAGTGGTTCAAGTTCTCCAAATGAACTCTACATCCACTACCATAGTTCCCACTAAGGATTTTCAACCAATTCACTACTTGAATTCTTCCCCTTTTCTTGGATGAGGAGGTAACCTTACAAATTCGATTAAGCTTTCTACCCAAAGCTTAATCCACTCAATTTACAAAGAGAAGTTTTGGTAAACTCAAATAATTCCTCACAAAGGATAAATGTCTACCCAATTACAATTTCAATCACCCCAAACTCACAATACAAAATGTCAATTGAAAATAATAGAGTTGGGTACAAGAATTTGACTTTGAAGAGCACTAGGGTTTGGATTTTTTCTTTGATGTTGCTTGTGGGTTCAATAGTTGTTGCCTAGTCAATTGAAGCTTGTTTTTATACCCTTGCATTGATTTCTAGCCGTTTGGGTAGTTGGGATCATCAATAGAGCTGTTGGGAGAAATTTTCCCGCATTAAATGCAGCTCTGCAGCCTACCGTATCGGTACTCGGGAAGGGCGTATCGATACCTGCATCAAAGAGGAAAGAGTCGTTGTGCCTGAAAACAGGGCGTATCGATACGCATAGAAGGCGTACCGGTACGGTTTTAAGGGGCGTATCGATACGGAAGGCCGTATCGATACGATTTTTGCTCACTGGAATCCCAAGCCAAGTTTACATAAAAAGTGTATCGATACGCATACCAAGCGTATCGGTACGGTATAACGATCTTTTGAAAATTGGGAAACCAACCAACTGACAAGTAACGGTCAAATAATTAAATGCTCAGATTTTTCAAAGATGTGCTTATCGTATCGATACGGTTGCAAGGCGTATTAGTACGGTTTCATGAAAACAGTTGCCCAGATGAATATCGTATCGATACGGTTGCAAGGCGTATCGATACGGTTACTCCATTAAAATTCCAGTGGTAAAAGAGGGTATCGATACGCATAAGGGTATCGATACGCCTGGGCGTTTTTGCATACTTAGGCTTGAAAAACATAGGAAAAGACTTAGGGAATTATATATGTTTAAGAGCCAGTCTTTAAATATTATTTTGTTAAAAAATACTTGTCAATTGTGAGACTTTAAAGAGTACTTAAAAATTTATTGTTTTGCAAATTGGTCCTTAAGTTTATGTGTTATATCAAAATCAATTTCGGTTTTACAATCTCCCCCTTTTTGATATAACAAAACCATAAATAAATTTTTAAGTTTTTGAAACTTTGAAAAGCTTTCTCCCCCTTACTTTAAGATAGATTTTCAAAACAAAAAAAATTTGACTCTATGATCCTTCTCCCCCTTTTTGTTAGATCAAAATAGAATACAAGGATAATAGCAATATAAAGCAACAATAATTCATTAAACTTAAAGCAAGCATAAGAGCTCAAATGCATAAACTTCAAAATAAACATAAAGGTTCAAATGCATAAATTTCAAAGCAATCATCATAATCCAAACTTTAAAGACCTAAAAACATAGATAATAGGCATAAACTTAAAATCCTAAAAACAAAAGTTCAATAACAAAGATAAAAGACTAAATGTCCTAAGATGAGATGCATGATCTACTCGTCCCCTTCTTCATCATCATCGTCCTCGTCATCTTCTTGAGAGGGTTGGTTCCTTCGGGTTTGATTGATCCAAGCACCATGGAAGGCGGTAAGAGAGATATCCATGGAGTTTTGGCGAGCGGCCATGGTGTCTATCTTCTTTTCCATGTTTTGGACGCGATCCTCTAAGGATGTGAAACGATTATCCATCGCGGTGAACTTCTCATTTAGGAAGGTCTTGAGAGTATCCATGGAGGAGGAATTAAGAGGAGCACGGTGAGAGCTCGAAGAAGCACGAGAGGCATCGACCGGAGCAACGTGCGGAGGATCTTGAGCATTGCGAACCCAATCATTATCAACATAAGTGAAACTGGAACGAGCTAGGGAACGCTCATCGATGGGTAGGCCAAGGGTTTCGGGAAAATCATGTGAACAATCAATGCCAAGGGAATGAAATAGAAAACTCAAAGCCGTTGAGTAGTAAAAAGAGGAGACTTGTTTGGTGTGACGGTGTTGAACTAAAAAGACAAGGTCGGCAAACATAATTTGACACAAATTTGGACGTTTACCTTCTCTAAAACACCTAAGCCAAAAATCATGCGTTTGACGAATAGTTGAATATTTCCCACCCGATGGGCGAATAAACCAAGAGATAAAAAGATGAAGGATACAATCATGAGCATTTAAAACTTTTGCTGAGCCTAAAAAACCCGTACCCAAAGATTGTTCATCATCAATACCAACATCTTCAAAACCAAAGACATTACATAAAACTTTTTGATCAATTTGAAAGGTTTTGCCCATAATAGAAGATTCAATGGCAATGACATGCTCCCTAGGTTCATCATGTATGCATTCGGCATTAGAAAATAATACAATGACTAGGTTCCTATATAGGATAGGAGGAATACTCAAAAAGGTTAAGAATTTCCATTGCTTAATTAAAGATAGGTATTGAAACTTGAAACGGGCAGAATTTAAGAAAGGGATTAACACAACTCGCTCTTCCCTAAGGTTCATTCCTTGAAAAAGTTTATATCGTTCCATATCACCATCCTCGAGAAAACTTAATTGGATAATATAAGGAAGGTTAGGTGTAGGATTACCCTCGACATTCTCAATAGGATTGGAAGTAGAGCGATGAAGCTTAGTACCCTTTTTCGGTGCCATAACCATGAAAACACATTAAAAAGATTCGAATATGTATGCAATTAACATCCTATTTAATCCAATAAATTCTAATAATTCAAGGTAATTTGTAAAAAAAGAATTTTAATTTAAAAGAGATATTCACAATTTAAAAAAATAAAAGGAAACAATTTAAAAAAATCGAATATAAAATATATTAGAATGAAAAATTTTAATTTTTGAAAAAAAAAATTTATGAAAAAGTTGAAACCCATAACAATCAAACAAGATTTGTACAAAAAATCAGTTGAAACAACAATTAAAAACAAACGAAAATTAAAGAAAATAGTAAAGAGAAGTTTTATACCTTGAATCTTAGAATGGATGAAAGAGGGGATGTGAATGCACAAGATTTGATGCCAAAGCTTTGCCTTGATGTGTAGAGTAAAAACCCTCAAGGAATTTTGAAGATTGATGGTAAAATTTAAAGGATTGAGGGGGTTTATATAGGGTTTCGCGGCTAGGGTTTTTGAGAGAAAAAGGAGTTTTTGAGTTTTAAAGAGTTTTAACAATTGCAGCCCTAAATAGCCTCTCCGTCGAGGCCGTATCGATACGCTATACACGCGTATCGATACCCTTTAACCCTAATTTTATATTCGTCGTTACTACCGTATCGATACGCGGGGCCGTATCAGTACGCTTGGCTTTGACTATTTCCCTTGACTTGTACCGTATCGATACGCATGGTCGTATCAATACTCGTTCATCCTCAAAAATTCCCAGTTATCAACCCGTATCGATACGCTTTGCAGCCGTATCGATACACCTTTACCAGATTATGCAGATTTGACAGATTTAAGAGCAAAAATCCAATTTGAAACGTCCCTAAATGTATGTACATGTCATATGAACAAGTTTTAATGGCTAAACTTAATACATACTCCCCCTAGCAATATGCATAGAAGCAAAAGGAACAAAATTAACACAAGCATGAATCACAAACAATTTCAAGAAAATTTAGACATTTTGGGACCTAAAAGGGTCAAGAAAGGCTAGTTAAACCTAACTCTCTCCTAAGGGTCCAAAAGTGCTCTTTATCTAAAGGTTTTGTAAATATATCCGCTAATTGGTTCAAAGTGTCAACAAACTCTATAACAACATCATTTTTCAAAACATGATCTCTAACGAAATGATGTCTAATTTCTATGTGTTTAGTTCTAGAGTGTTGGATGGGATTCTTAGTGAGACAAATGGCACTCGTGTTGTCACACCTAAGGGGTATGGTTTCTATTTTAACACCATAATCTAAGAGTTGTTGCTTCATCCAAAGGACTTGAGCACAACAACTCCCTAAGGATATGTACTCCGCTTCGGTGGTAGATAAGGCTACGCTATTTTGTTTCTTAGAGAACCAAGATACGAGCATACTACCTAAGAATTGGCATGTCCCGGAAGTACTTTTCCTATCTATCTTACATCCCCCATAATCCGCATTCGAATAAGCATGAAGGCTAAAGGAAGAATCTTTAGGATACCAAAGGCCTAAGGTAGGTGTGTCTCTAAGGTATCTAAAAATTCTTTTAATGGCAACTAAGTGTGATTCTCTAGGACTAGCTTGAAACCTAGCACACAAGCAAAAACTAAACATGATATCCAGTCTACTTGCAGTAAGGTAAAGCAAAGAACCTATCATGGATCTATAAAGCTTAGAATCAACACACTTACCTCCTTTATCTTTGTCAAGCTTTATGGAAGAACTCATAGGTGTGGCTTGAGGTTTTGCATTCTCCAAGCCAAACTTTTTGAGCATATCATTCACGTACTTAGCTTGATTTATGAAGGTGCCATCTTTCCTTTGTTTGATTTGGAGTCCCAAAAAGAATGAGAGCTCCCCCATCATGCTCATCTGGAACTCACCTTGCATTAGCTTAGAAAATTCTTTACAATAACACTCATTAGTAGAACCAAAAATGATATCATCAACATAAATTTGAACTACTAAGATGTCATTGTTATATCTTTTTATGAAGAGTGTGGTATCCACCTTTCCCTTTTCAAAACCCTTTTCAATTAAGAAATTTGAAAGTCTCTCATACCAAGCTCTAGGAGCTTGTTTTAAACCATAGAGAGCTTTTGTAAGTTTAAATACATGGTTTGCAAATTTTAAATCCTCAAAACCCGGTGGTTGTTCAACATACACTTCTTCATTTATAAAACCATTTAAAAAAGCACTTTTCACATCCATTTGAAAAAGCTTGAAATTATGATAACATGCAAATGCAAGCAACATCCTAATAGCTTCCATTCTAGCTACGGGTGCATAGGTCTCATCAAAATCAATTCCCTCTTCTTGAGTATAGCCTTGAGCAACAAGCCTAGCCTTGTTTCTCACTATATTACCACTTTCATCTAATTTATTCCTAAAAACCCATTTTGTTCCTATAGTAGATTGATTATTAGGCCTTTCAACTAATGTCCAAACTTTACTTCTCTCAAATTGGTTTAATTCCTCTTGCATAGCCAAAATCCAAAAATCATCTTTTAAAGCTTCTTTAATATTTTTAGGTTCAATGCATGAAAGAAATGCAACATGATTCATTAATTTGAGAGAGGATCTAGTAGTTACCCCCTTGGATGGATCACCAAAGATTTCACCACCTTTGACATAGTTTAACTCCCTTGGGTACGACACCTCCTTTTCCTCAAGAGCCAAGTCCTTCAAGGCTTCAAGAGGTGGATCTTGTGTATCCTCATCTTTAGTTGGAACCTCATCCACCTTTGACGTTTGTCCTCCATCAATGGCATCAAGGATTCCTACATCATCATCATCACAAGATTCCTTCCTCGGAAGGAGGTTATCATCGAAAACAACATGTATTGACTCTTCAACTACTAGAGTTCTCTTGTTAAACACACGATAGGCTTTAGAGTTTAAAGAGTACCCTAAGAAAATAGCTTCATCACTTTTAGCATCAAATTTACCTAAGTTTTCTGTATCATTATTCAAAACAAAACACTTGCAACCAAAAGGATGAAAATAGCTAATGTTAGGCTTCTTAGATTTCAAAATCTCATAAGGTGTTTTCTTCAAAATTGGCCTAATCATTACTCGATTTATAATATAGCAAGCGGTATTTGTGGCTTCCGCCCAAAAATATTTAGGTAAATTATTTTCGCAAAGCATGGTTCTAGCCATTTCTTCTAAAGTTCGATTTTTCCTCTCAACTACCCCATTTTGTTGAGGAGTGCGAGGTGCGGAAAAATTGTGGCTAATCCCATTTTCATTTAAAAACTCATCGAAACCTAGATTTTGAAATTCGGTTCTATGATCACTTCTAATGTGAGAAATTTTAAGTTCAAGATCATTTTGAGTTATTTTAGAAAATGTGATGAATTTTTCTAAAGCCTCATCTTTTGTACTTAAGAATAGAACCCAAGTAAACCTAGAATAGTCATCTACAAGCACAAAAGAGTATGATTTACCACCCAAGCTCATTGTTCTAATAGGCCCAAAAAGATCCATATGAATCAATTGTAAACATCTACTAGTGGAGACATCATTAATGGATTTAAATGAAGTTCTATGTTGTTTACCCTTTGAACATGCATCACAAATTTTATCATTAGAAAATTTAAGTTTGGGTAAACCTCTAACTAGATGAAGGGAAATTAATTTCTCTAAGACACTCATGCTAGCATGTCCTACTTTTCTATGCCAAATCCATGAGTCATGTTCATCATGTGCAACTAAGCATGTATGAGATGAATGGATGTCATCTAAATGCACCATGTAAATATTGCCTATTCTATGTCCTATGAGCATTAGTTGATTTGTTTTATTGTTTACAATTTTGCAACCACTTTTATCAAATAAAACATTAAAACCCTTATCACATAATTGACTAATGCTCAACAAATTATGTTTAAGACCGTTGACATACAAAACATTTTCAATGAAAATAGAGGAGTGATTACCAATGGAGCCTATTCCTTCAATGTGGCCTTTGGAGTTGTCACCGAAAGTCACCACTCCACCACTCTTTGGCTTAAGTTCCACGAATCTACTCTTGTCACCGGTCATATGTCTTGAGCATCCACTATCAAGGTACTAAGAATTTTGTCTTGAAGCTTTCGCCTTGTAGCAATGCTCCCCCTACAAACAAAGAAATTAGGCCTTGATTTTTGGTACCCAAATCATTTTGGGTCCATGTGTGTTAGCCTTCAAAATTTTGGTTCCCTTAGGAATCCAAGAAGCAATAGCATTCATATTATTAGAAATAATGAGTTCCTTAGGAACCCAAACACTCCTAACTCTTTGACCTCTAGATTGCTTATTAAAATTTCTTTGTTTAGGAATAAATGGTTTTCTTTTTACATATTGGGATTTAGAATGATTTCCTTTTTCAAAATTGTTTTTCCCAATAGTAATAGATGTTTTAAGATTATCCACTTCCTTTGTGTGATAATCTTGAAAATCGGAAAGAAGTTTTTCAAGTTCAAGATTTTTAGTTTTAAGATCATTTGAAAGATTTACTAAAAACAAAACTTTCTTTTCCAATTCGGAGTTAGCTTTAGAAAATGTCTCATTTTGATTTTTCAAATCGAAAATGGTTTTCTTGTTTTTCAAAATGGATTCTTTGTATTTTCCTACTAACTCATCGTAAACCTCTTGCAATTCACCATAAGCATCTTGAAGTTCATCAAAAGTAAAATCGAAATTGGATAAGTTAGAATTTACATTTGGTTCATCATCAATGGCCATGAGACATAGATTGGCCACTTCCTCCTCTTCCTCGGATGACTCATCGTCACTCCAAGTTGCTATTTGAGCTTTGAGCTTGTTCTTCTTCCCAAAGCTCTTCCTCTTCAATTGAGGGCATTCGGAACGGATGTGACCCGGCTTCTTGCATTCATAGCAAGTGATTTGGTCCTTCTCCTCTTCCTTACTCTTGCTTTTGAAGTCTCCCTTTCTAATAAATTTTCTTCCACGATTGGACTTCATGAACCGAGTAAACCGTTTGGCCACATGGCCATCTCCTCATCTTCATCTTCACTTGAATCACTTTCTTGATGTGAAGCTTTAAGAGCGATTACCACTTTCTTCTCAACCATTTTCTTCTCTTCTTTTCTTCCCTTCCTCATGATCTCATGGGTGAGTAGAGATCCAACAAGAGCATCAAGCTTGAGAGTCTTCAAATCTCTAGCTTCAATAATGGCTGTTCTCTTGCCATCCCATGATTCCGGAAGAGAGTACAACAATTTCCTCACTAGTTTGTCTTCGGGGATGATCTCGCCGAACCCCTTCAAACCGTTGACAATGATCGAGAATCGATCAAACATCTTGGAGACACTTTCATCGGGATCCATCTTGATGTTTTCATAGCTTAGATTGAGTAGCCCAATCTTTGTCTCCTTGACATCACTAGTTCCCTCATATGTTGTCTCGAGGGTGTCCCAAACCTCCTTGGCATTTTCGATTTGAGACACCTTGGAGTAGATATCCGGACCAAGTGCACAAAATATCACATGGAGGGCTTTGTCATTCACTTGCATCCTTCTTCTTTCATCATCCGTCATTTCGGCTTTTACCTTTGGGACGAGTCTTTCTCCATCTCTCTTCATGGGAATATATGGACCTTCTTCAACCACATCCCATACCATGTAGTCGGTAGACTTGATGAAAAGCCTCATCCTATTCTTCCAATATGGGTAGTTATCCCTATTGAAGAATAGTGGCTTGGTGGTGGATTGGAACTCATAGTTGGAGGTGGATGCCATTGCTTGACTAGTTGTTGATCAAACTCTCCTAGAATCGACTCAAGAGGGTTGTAATCCTTCCAATGAGTGTAGCTCTGATACCAATTGTTGAGTTGATCACACAATTGAAAATGGCCAAGAGGGGGGTGAATTGACAATTAAAAATTTAGTGGGAGGAATTGGTGAAAAATAAAAGATGACACAAGTAGTTAGAGTGGTTCAAGTTCTCCAAATGAACTCTACATCCACTACCTTAGTTCCCACTAAGGATTTTCAACCAATTCACTACTTGAATTCTTCCCCTTTTCTTGGATGAGGAGGTAACCTTACAAATTCGATTAAGCTTTCTACCCAAAGCTTAATCCACTCAATTTACAAAGAGAAGTTTTGGTAAACTCAAATAATTCCTCACAAAGGATAAATGTCTACCCAATTACAATTTCAATCACCCCAAACTCACAATACAAAATGACAATTGAAAACAATAGAGTTGGGTACAAGAATTTGACTTTGAAGAGCACTAGGGTTTGGATTTTTGCTTTGATGTTGCTTGTGGGTTCAATAGTTGTTGCCTGGTCAATTGAAGCTTGTTTTTATACCCTTGCATTGATTTCTAGCCGTTTGGGTAGTTGGGATCATCAATAGAGCCGTTGGGAGCAATTTCCCCGCATTAAATGCAGCTCTGCAGCCTACAGTATCGGTACTCGGGAAGGGCGTATCGATACCTGCATCAAAGAGGAAAGAGCCGTTGTGCATGAAAACATGGCGTATCGATACGCATAGAAGGCGTACCGATATGGTTTTAAGGGGCGTATCGATATGGAAGGCCGTATCGATACAGTTTTTGCTCACTGGAATCCGAAGCCAAGTTTACATAAAAAGTATATCGATACGCATACCAAGCGTATCGGTACGGTATAACGATCTTTTGAAAATTGGGAAACCAACCAACTGACAAGTAACGGTCAATTAATTAAATGCTCAGATTTTTCAAAGATGTGCTTATCGTATCGATACGGTTGCAAGGCGTATCGGTACGGTTTCATGAAAACAGTTGCCCAGATGAATATCGTATCGATACGGTTGCAAGGCGTATTGGTACGGTTACTCCATTAAAATTCCAGTGGCAAAAGAGGGTATCGATACGCCTGGGCGTTTTTGCATACTTAGGCTTGAAAAACATAGGAAAAGACTTAGGGAATTATATATGTTTAAGAGCCAGTCTTTAAATATTATTTTGTTAAAAAAATACTTGTCAATTGTGAGACTTTAAAGAGTACTTAAAAATTTATTGTTTTGCAAATTGGTCCTTAAGTTTATGTGTTATATCAAAATCAATTTCGGTTTTACAAAAACAGAGATCTAAATGCATTAATATGCATTCTAACACCAGCAACAATTCACAACTCGTAGCTCACCCAAACTATACCAAAATACCCTTCCAAAACAACCGAAAATTCAATCGATTGCTTCCTAAACCAAGCCCAGCCAATATACATCACTTCCAAAGCATTATCAACATCAAAACATATAAAATAAACAACCTAACTCATTCTTATACCTCCAACAAGCAAGATTCCACCATTTCACTCCAAAATGTCACTTAAAACTACCAAGAAACTCAAGGATCTCAAGGATTTCGGGATCTATGATATCAACACATCATTTTAACATATAAATCAACTTAGAACTCAATTAGAATCAATACAAAACAGAGCCCAACTCATCAAGTCCGAAAATCAAGATTTCATCCACAAATTCACAAGATTTTGATCTCAAATCAAAATCATATTGAAAACTCAATCAAAAATAGTATTTAGAAGCCAAATATCTTGAGAATTTAAATAAATAACTTAGATTAGAGGTTGAGAACGAGATTTACCTCCAATCCTCGCTTCTCTCAATGTATGACAAGTTTTCCTTAGTGAAATCTTGAAGAACTAGAAGAGTTTTCTTGAAAATGATTTAGGAAAAGTTGAGAGAGTTTTTGGGAGAAAGAATTCTGGAAAAAGATGAGTGAAATTGTGTTTGGCTGGAATGAGAAAGGATTTTGGTAGTTACGTAATTGAAAAACCAATAACTACTTTTTAATTATTTTAATATAAAACCCAATTAAAAATCATTTAATTAAAAACTCTTTTAAACCACATGTCATATTGAGAAAAGGTCAAACTGACTTAAAGCCCCCTAAAGATTCTAAGATTTTGGCCTCCACATTAAAAATCACATTTTCCCAGTTTTGAAATCTTACAATTTGGTCACTGCTCAAAATGTTTATTTTCCAAAACCCTTTTTGTAAAATTGACTTGACCAATCTCTTAATTATATTTTTAGAGGATTTTAGAAATTTTTACCATATTTTTATCCTATCCCGATCCTTGATTTCCTAAAATCGCCTTACGCAATTCGAATCGTTCTCGACCGGCCCGATCTGCTGTCTAAAACATCTAGGCCCAAAACCAGGGCGTTACAGAACACATGCTGGACGTGTGGATCGAGGGATCATCTGAGGCGAGATTGTCCACGTGCGGCTAGAGAGGCACATGCTCCTGTTGTGGTGACATGGAATTCTTGCTGGAACTGTGGTTTAGCTTATCATATGAGGCGCAAATGTCCTCTGTTGGCTGGTAGAGGTCAGGGGCGTGCACCTGCTGTGGCTGCACCTCAGAGAGGCCGTGGGCGTGGCCGAGGTAACTTCCAGAGGAGGGGAGAAGGTCAGAGAGGTATTGCTCATGTTGTAGCAGTTCGGTCTGAGGGAGGCGGTCCAGCGAGGGTTTATGCTCAGCTCGAGGGGTGTAACGACACTCATAATGCCCATACCTCGTTCTAAAGGCTGTTTTCGGCACATCCACATCTTTCACTTTAAGCTAATAGTACCCTGACCTCAAGTCAATCTTTGAAAACACAACCGCTCCCCGAAACTGATCAAAAAGATCATCAATCCTCGGCAAAGGATACATGTTTTTGATAGTCAACTTGTTCAGCTGACAATAATCGATGCACATTCTCATCGTGCCATCCTTCTTCTTCACAAACAAGACCGGTGCACCCCAAGGCGACACACTAGGCCAAATGAAACCACGACCAAGCAACTCCTGAAGTTGCATCTTCAACTCCTTCAGCTCTTTGGGTGCCATGCGATAGGGAGCAATGGACACCGGAGTTGTGTTCTCATACAACTCAATCCCAAACTCCACCTCTCGACTAGGCAGCAATCCAGGTAACTCCTCCGGAAACACTCCAGGGAACTCATGTACAGTTCTTATATCCTGAACGCGCAACTCCTTTGAACTAGGATTCATCACAAAGGCTAGGTAAGCCTCACAACCCTGCCGCAACATTCGACTTGCTTCCAATGTAGACACCACATTGGCAAGAAACTCGCTTGCTTGCTTTTGAAATCCACCACGACTCTATGTTCAACAAGCCAATCCATGCCAAGGATTACACCAAAGCCATAGAATGGCAATTCCATGAGATCAACAAGAAAAACATGATTTTGCACTCTCAAGGGACATCTCCTATACAACTTCCTCGTTACAACCGTCTCACCAAAGGAACTAGTCACACGCATACCAACATCCAAAGACTCAATGGGTAAACCAAGCTATCATGCATTGTCATGCATTATCATCGATATGATTAGTGTCATTGAAATATTGTAAAGAAATCACCGGATATTGATATTGATATTGACATCGAAACATGACATATTGATAGTGAAACATGTTTTCTATTGACAATATTGAAGCCATTGGTCATTGAAATTCTCATTGAACATTGAATATGGATACATACATTGAAATCTTGGATTTGAATGAACAATGGATACAATTGGCATGTCATAGAATTCATGAGCTCAGTGTACGGGTGGACTACAGTCCTAAGGCTACGACCTATATTGATTTGGCGAGGCGGAGGGATGTGTGTTGATATTGTTCATATTGGCGAGGCAGAGGGACTAGACTATGCATTGATTTGGTGAGGCGTAGGAATTTGCATATCCACTATCTTGATTCAATCCAAGGGTTAATGATGAAATTAATATGTTAAACATTATATATTGATGCATAGTATTGACATTGCTGAGCATGAGAATATATATTTAAATACTTGCTACATTGTTGTTCATATTGATTATGACTACCTCACTAGGCAATGTAAGCCTAACGTGTCTCATCTCATGCATTTTAGGTTGAAAGACCATTGCGATTGAAGATCGGATAGTCAAGGCAAGACAAGTCACTACAAGCCCTAGAGTAATGTATTTTGACCTTATGAACTCCTAGGAAGGTGGCAAAGTAGTTGAACTAGTCGTATATGCCCATTTTGATATGCTGTGAGATGCCTATGTTGTAATGTGGCTAAAGGCTCTAAATGGTCTTCTGTTTTGGCTTAAAGTGGTCTAAAGTTTCATATTTAGCTCATAAAGGTCAAAACATAGTAAACATATTCGTATGATCATGAAATTGGGCATGCTAGTAGTTCATATCATTGAAATGTTGAGTGTAAAGTTTTATTACATTTGAACATCGTTTGGTAAGTCAAATCGAATAAAAACCAGAAAAAATCTTTCATTACAGGTCAGGCTGTATCGATACGGGTAAGCATAATTGAACCTAAAGAACAGGGTGTACCAATACGATCTATAGCCGTATCGGAACATTTTGCAACTGGAATCTATTGTTTCGATACGAGTCTATAGTGTATCAAAACGGGTCAAAGTCAAAGAAAGTCAACCCGTACCGATACAAGGCTTACCCGTATCGATACGGTCTAAAGGGAAAAGTCAACATGGGTTGACCATCATACACCTGTTTCGAAACAACACTAGGGTGTTTCGATACAGGGTTAGTTAAAGGCATAATTTAACAGTTTGCAATGTTCACAAATTTGTCACTGAATTTTGAAAGAATAAATTGAATGAGTAAATGAGCTCCAAATTGTATGACATTTTTACAGGCTTGTTAATATTGTAGTGAATTTCAATGTAGTTTAATCAATTGCATCAAAGAACCCCTATTTTATCGAATTTACAATTTGGTCCCTAAAACTTGTAATAGTTAAGAATTAGCTCTAATTGATTAATTATTGCTTCATATGGATCAATTGGACTAAGATACATTGTGGTAATGTGTTATTGTAAGTTATTGTTTTAATCATTGATAATAAAATGAAATTTTATTGCACCGATCACTGTATTAATCATCGGAATCACCTTCCGACCCGGTTCTCGACCAGACCGAGAAGGGAATGTTACATCTTTCATCATATTTTCTTCTTTTTTTGCATACATTGAGGACAATGCCTTACTCGAGTTGGGGGGTTGTTTCATGTTTAGTTGCATTCATCCATAGTTGTCTCATATAGGTTGCATATATTACTTGCCACACCTTTGATTGGATTTAACTTGCCTAAACTTGTCAAATATCCCATGGTGAACTTTGCCACTGCACCTAATTGATAGAACTTTAGGTTCTAGGATTTGCAAGAAAGAACGCTTAGAATTCTACTATGATGCTGAACATTAATTGACACATTTGTGACTTAACGATTGAAGGAGACTTAGTGAACTTAGGTTGCTTACAATTTGAGTAAATTAAAAAAATGAAAATTTCTCGCTAGAGGTGCCCGAAACCGGCTCTAGTTGCTACACATTCAGAAATCACTAGAGGTGCCCAAAACTGGCTCTAGTCGACTAAAAATTAAGAAATTTCATGCTCTGCTAGAGGTGCATGAAATTGGCTCTAGTAAAAAATAATAAATAAACAAATACCCCAATAATTAACTTCATAAAAACCTATTGTTCACAATGAATCCTGACTATCGACTTGTACACAACTACGCACAGACATTGTCACGAGCATTATAGTGTAATTCCAAGTAAATTCTATGCCATCCGAAAATTTGAAAGGCGATCATACTATGTGCCATGGTTTTGAGGATTGAAGTCAAGTACAAAGCAAATTTTTGATAATCGAAGTCTTGGCAGGTAATTGTTAGTTTTGCATTGGTTGATGACAAACAATAGCTCGAGTTTGGGGGTGTGTTAAGTGTTCAAAAGTACCATATTTCTACCCTTTGTACTCTTAATTATTGTTAGACTTAGGCTCATTCTAGCTGCATTTTTAGTCATTCATGCATAATTACACTGTTTTCTTCACTACCATGCTTGATCACATAATTCAGTTGATTTTGGTGGACAAGGTGCTGCTGGTATGTGTTATTATGTATGCAAGATTTAGTTGCCCAAGCAAGTTGGGATTGCCGAAGCAATTGAGGATAAGAGAAAATGTGTAACCCCCTCGACCCGGCTTGGCCGAAAGACTGAATCGAACGGATCACACGGGGAATATTAAAGTAAACCGGAAAGGTTCACCTCAATAAACGACCCTATTTATTTTCCTTTTAAACCTATCTAGATGCAATTTAGTTTCCTAGGTGTTCGCACAGACGCAGCAGATAAGACATCAACACAATTGCCAATTAATTAGAACCAATTAAGGATTAAGGACCATTTTGTAAATTTGATAATTTACAAGGGCTTTCACCAAATTCAAGTTACCAATCTTCAATTAGATTCATTACATACTTCCCGGTGAAATTTCAGCTTGAAAAGACATTTACAACTCATTCAATTGCATGCAAGGAAAATATGGACCAAAATGCAAGAAACAGAACTCAGGACAATTCAAATACAGACCCAACAGTCAAGTCTTTCGGAACAGAATGCCCCGTACCGGAACAACCGATTCGAAACATGGCTGACCGTTTCGATACGCGGGTTCGTTTCGAAACCCCTAGTGACACGTTTCAGTATAATGGTTCACAAGGGCAAAAGGTTCCGGAACGAGCCTCACCGTTTCGAAACAACAAGGTCATTACAGGCCACTGTTCCGAAATAGGTAAGGGCCTTTCGAAACGCATGGGCCTGTAACTTTCCAAAAAGCTAGTTTTAATCAGTTTTTACCCTCCAGAATCATCTCGACACATGCCCTTACATACATACAACTTAAATACACATCAATGACCACATATACGAAGCAGACGTATCATCATAGCATCATTCTCATAAGCTACGACACTAAAGGCATATTTCCTAAAAGAAAAAAGCACCAAAAGGCTAAAATCCAAAAGCAAGCATATACCAAAACTCAAAGGCCATTTACAAGTCCAAAAATGCATCACAAACTTGCTCAAAACCAGAAATCAACAAATCATTAACATTCGATGCATCAGACACCCCCATTGCTCTTTCTACACAAGTTCAAAAGCACGACATAGTTTTAGCAAAATGTCTTGGTGTGATTCCTCGAAGACGCTGCCTCCAAAAGCCTAATTATCTGCATTGATGAACAAAGAGAGCACAAGCATGCAAGCTTGGTGAGGAATGATCAAAACCACATACATCATCAATGCTCAAAACCATTTTTCATTCTTCCAAAACCATTATGCCTTTCTTGCCAAAACATGAACTTTTTCGTCAATGTCATTGTATTAAACATTATGCAACATAATTCATATGAATTCAACAATTAAATCAATTCTACTCATTTTCCAAGATTTCCAAGCATAAACACCATTATGCTAGGCTTAAACCAAAACATGAATCTTTCAAAACATGCATTAACACCATTTTCCTCAATCATTCATTTCATATATTGGCTCACAAGTGATAAACAACAATCACAAAAACTTATATCGGATACACAGATTACCAAGGGTTGTCCCACACCCTTCATACACTCTACCGTCAGTACAAGGGTCACACACGAGAGCGACCCTCCATCGTTGTGACACCCGTGGTAGAGTACTCGGTACAATCACAACCCCTCAACAGCACTCATCAGTAGATGTATAATCCACTAACGAGAGACAAGTCAAAACACAATGTTCACACCCGGGTGCTACCCTCAACTATTGCAACCTTAAACAATCCTCAATCATTAGGGTACTTGGATGGAGTATTCAGTACAATTACAACCCCTCAACATCCAAGGCGACTTGTTTATAGTGCACTCAATCTTATAGCCGGCTAACTATATCCGATTTCACTTATAAATTTTTTTATTCAACATCACTTGCCAATATAACCCATAACTCATGCATAACTCATTGTTTTTACAAAGCATTCATGATAAGCCATCAACAAGCATTAAACCATGCTTAAAACCTCATGCATCAACACATGCATACAAGGACCCCTTACCTAGTGCATGCTTAAACCACATGGCATCATCATACACAATTTGTATTCTCAAAACATATTTTAAAACAGTAGGTAAATGGATTTAAAATCAAGTGCAACCAAAGGCTCATAACTAGCACAACCGAGGGAGAAATTTTGATTTACTTCCGAACTTAATAAAGCATTTTAAGCTCTTATTAAGTTCCCATAACCATCTTTAAAACGTTTCCACGCTGGAAAACCAAATTCCACTCACCGACTTGCGAAACCACGCTTGCCGATGCGACTACCGATCATCTGGAGCCTCCAAAACCACCTCGTTTGCTTTCAGATTACTATTCTTTGTTTTCTACACATCAAAACAGAGGTTCAATGCATTAAAATGCATCCAAAATTCCAGCACACACAAGAAATCCCGCAGCCCTTCTCTAAAGCACCAAAACACCCATCCGAAACAACCGAAAACTCAATCGATTGACCTCAAACCTCAGCCCAACCATTAATCAACATCCAAAAATAACCTAAAACCATCCATATACCCACAGCAACTCGAAATCCTCAAGAACACCTCAAAAACTCACCCAAAAACACTCCAAAAACTAAGGATCTCAAGATCTACATGATTAAAGCTCAACTTCAACACCAAAAACCTTTCAAAACTTATTTAGAAACAATATCAAACCAGCCAAATCAATCGAAATCTGAAAATCAACTTTTAAACCAATTTTTCATCAAGATTTCAAGAGTTGATTAATCTAACAACAAAACCTCAATCCAAATCAGTATTAAAGAGTCAAATATCTTTGGAATTTCATTAAAGAACTTAGATTAGAGGGATAGCACGAAAATTACTTCCAATCCTTGCTTCTCCTCTAATTTGGCAAAATTTGCCTCAAGAAACTTGAAGGAAAATGGAAGAAATCAATGGAGAAATAATAGAAATCAAAAGAGTATTTGGGAGAAAAGAAAATATGGAGATTTGAGAGAAAATGAGAAGTGTTTTGCTAAAGTGAAAGAGAGAAATGAAAAGCTCGTCAAAAATTTCATTAACCCCAATTAAAAGCCTTTTTAATTTTTAATAACATTTAAAACAAATGACAAATTAGGGAAAATGCATAATTGCGAAGTAGCTCCCTAAAGATTCTAAGATTTTGACTCTTCTTGAAAAACACATTTTTCCAACTTTTAAATCTTTACATTTTGGTCACTTCCCAAAATGTACACTTTAGAAAACCCATTTTGTAAAATTGATTTGACCAATCTCTTAAACATCATTTTAGAGGACTTTAGGAATTTTTATCATATTTTTATCATATCCCGAACCTTGATCTCCCTAAACAACCTTTTAACGGTTCAAACAACCGACACCGGTTCTACCGGCCTGACCTGACTCACCAAAACATCTAAGCCCAGAACCGGGGCGTTACAAATCTCCCTCACTTAGGAAATTTCGTCCTCGAAATTTTACCTGAAGGAAAAAGATGCGGAAACTGCCTCAGAATGTCCGCCTTGCTTTCCCACGTGGCCTTTTCAACTCCTCGGTGTCGCCACAACACCTTCACAAGCTCAATCATCTTGATACGAAGAACTTTGCTACTCGAATCCAAAATTCTCACCGGTTCCTAATCATAGGACAAATCCGGATTCAACTCAATTTCCTCAACAGGCATCACATGCGAAGGATCCGATCTATATCTCCGCAACATAGATACATGAAACACATCATGGATCTTTTCCAACTCGGGAGGAAACCTCAACCGATAAGCCACAAGACCAACTCGCTCTACAACCTCATAGGGTCCAATAAACCTCACTCTAAGCTTCCCCTTACGCCCAAACATCATCACCTTCCTCCAAGGCGATACCTCTAGGAACACGCGAACACCAACCGCAAACTCAACCACTTTACGCTTTAAATCCGTGTAAGACTTCTAACGATCCGATGCAGCCTTCAACCGCTCACATATGGGTTTTATCTTCTCTGTTGTTCCCTTGAGCATATCCGACAAGGAAAGCAACTTTTGCCCTGCCTTGGCCCAACAAAGAGGCGTTCTGCACTTTCTCCCATACAAGGCCTCATACAGTGCCATTTGAATACTTGCTTGAAAGCTGTTATTATAGTTAAACTCAACCAGCGACATATTCTTCTCCCAAGAACCTTGGAAATCAATCACATAGCATCGCAACATATCCTCAAGCACCTGGATAGCTCGTTCCGACTGCCCATCCGACTGAGGATGATATGAAGTGCTGAAATTTAACCGCGTACCCAATGCCTGATGTAAATATTCCTAAAACCTCGTTGTAAACCTCAGATACCTATCTGATACTATGGACTTGGGAACACTATGCAAACGCACAATCTCAGCAATATACAACTCAGCTAACTTATCCAACATGTACGTAATATGCACAGTCAAGAAATATGCACACTTCGTAAGGCGATCCACAATCACCCACACTAAGTCCTTCTTCGACGGTGTCAGAGGCAACCTGGATACGAAATCCATCGCAATCCTTTCCCATTTCCACTATGGTATCCTCAAAGGCTGTAAAAAACTGGAAGAAAACTGATGCTCAACCTTCACTCGTTGGCAAACCATACATTTGCTTACAAAATCAGTCACATCCTTCTTCAAACACACCCAGTAGTACTCATCCTTCAAGCCTCGATACATCTTAGTACTACCGGGATGCATAGCAAAAGGACTGCTATGAGCCACTATCCAACTTTTGAAACATAGAACCCTATCATCATTAAAGCAAAAATCTGTAGCCTTATCATCAGCTATGTATTGAACATGAGGTACCAACGAGTCATCCAAAAACTACTTTTCCTTAATCAACTGAATCAAGGAAGGTTTCACTTGTAACTCGGCTATCAAGCTACCATCATGCGATATATTCAAACGAGCAAATATAGCTCTCAGCTAAATAGCTACCTTCCTACTCAAAGCATCAGCCATAACATTGGCCTTTCCAGTATGATAGTCAATGGTAAGATCATATTCCTTAAGCAACTCCAACCACCTTCGTTGCCTAAGATTCAACTCTTTTTGATACATAAGGTACTTCAAACTCTTGTGGTCGGTGTAAATCACACACCTTTTGTTGAGTGTGTAAAAGTTCTATATTTTACCCCCTATTTAACCCATATTTCTGCTGTATTCAAGCATAATTCATTGCATTTAGGATAGATTTCATTCATACGTCACAATTATATTAAATGACACAGTTGCTACTGAAATTGGTTACTTTTGCAGGTAGCTGCTGTAGCAGACGCAGGGCAGTGGAGAAGCAGAGCTGGAACACAGGACTGCAGACGAGAAGAAGGATGCTGCCATGGCCGCTGCCGTGGCAGCCAATGCCGCATCAATAGTGAAGGGAAGAAGTGAAGTGGAGCTCGAAAGAAAGAGGAAATTAAGCCGGTCTGTCGTGGAGCACTCTTATATTTTTCTGAGCCCTAGATCAAAATGAAGGCCAAACCCAAAGTTCAAGGAAGAAACTCCAAGCAAGAAGAGAGGACGAATTAAAGACATCTACTCTGAAGATTTAGTTTTTAATAGAGTTGTACTTTAATTTAAACTTGTATTCTTGCCATATTAGAAAACTTGAACCCAAGGCCTATATAAAGGCATGTAATTCGACCTAGGGAAGGGGATCTTACTCTCTAGCCGTCTTCCCCTAAACCCTAGTCGTTTCCCCCCTTCTCATCATGTTCTAAACTTCCCCTAGGGCTAAGGGTTGATTCTGTAAAGTAGTTTGCTTATTCTGGTTTTCAACATCTTGCAAGAGTTTTGGGAGAGCATTGTGAGATTACACATTTACTTAATATCGGGAGAGTTAAGTATACGAAAGGAATAAGTACGTGTTCTCCAGTTTATGGTTGAACTATCTTAGACCTAGGGATAGGACGAGGTTAAGTGGCTAAGGAAGAATTCAACAACATCGGTGATCATCCTTCGATTCACCCTGGGAGGTACCATCAAAGACGTGTTCATCGACAGACTTGGACCTAGGGATAGGCCAAGGCAAAACATGGATTCTTGCCAAGCTTGAAGTACGGAGTTGTGTGTTCGCTGCCGCGACAACAACAAACTGCTGCCGCAGCAGGTGCTGCCGCGACAGACGCTACGACAGAACAGAGAAGTCCTAGGCAGTGCAATACCTGCACTACTGAGCAAATCAATACCGACCTACTCTTTACTATGAATATTTTCATCTCTTATTTTCAGTATTCTTTATTACTTCGTGACAAACAATAAAACTTTTTCTTTTCCCTCTTGTGCAGCAATCCAAGGTTAAAGCTATTAGCCCAGTCCCTGTGGAGACGATATCCGATACTTACGTATCACTTTACTACTTGCGTCGTGTACACTTGCACTCTATTACGATAGACTCTTTTACACGCAACAAGTTTTTGGCGCCGTTTCCGGGGACTGGCAACATATCTTTACCCTACTTTACTGCACTTTTTAAATTTTTCTGTTTTTACTTGGATTGTTCACCCTGTGCTTTTCACAAGGTTTTCTGTTTATGCGCAGATCGAGACGAGGAAAGGAACCTGAGTATCATATAGATCCTGAAATCAAACGCTCGTGCAATCTTAGGAACCGACTCCGACTCGTATTAGCCAGAAACGAATACCTTGAAGAACAGTTAGAGGCCATGAACAACCAAGGGAATCCCCGAGGTCCTGAAGATCCCATCGGAGATGGAGGAAACGGACGGCCTGCCGATCCTCCTGCTGCCGAGGTCGCACGCCGGTCATGCCGAGATTACATGGTAAATGATCATGTGGAACTAGAGACCACCCTGCCAGACGTGGAAGCTGATAATTTCGAGCTGAAACCTGTCATGTTCAGCATGATTAATTCCGCTGGCCAATTTAGTGGTGCTGCTATAGAGGATGCTAGGGAGCATATGAAAACATTCCAGGAAATCTATGGTTCGTTTAGACTACCTGGAGTAAATCCGGAGATACTGAGGCTTCGATTATTTCCTCGTTCATTGAGGGACAGAGCTAAAACTTGGTGGAACAAACTAACGCCGGGTTCAATACGAACTTGGGCAGATTTAACTCGTGAATTTTTGTCTCGTTTTAACTCTTCCCATTTATCTGAGCGATTACGTAATGAAATTGCTACTTTTCAACAGGAAGATGACGAGCCAATGCACGAGGCATGGGACAGGTTTACTACTCTTTTGAGGAATTGGCCGATGCACGGATTCCCTGTTTGGAATCATGTAATCAAATTCTACAATGCTGCCAACCTATAGACTCGTATGAGAATCGATTCAGCAGCCAATGAGTTGTTGTTGGATAAAGATCCGGATGAAACCATGATAGTGTTAAAGAATTTGGCAAAGAATGAAGAGCAATTTCCCACATCAAGGAGAGGTAAACAAGTACTAGCTGTGAATGATTATGAAGCCGATAATTCCTTAAAGACACAAGTTGCATATCTCACAAAGGCAGTAGAAAACTTGCTGAAGAAGGATTCTCAACCTGTCTACGCTGTAGAAGAGGTATGTGGAACTTGCAGTGGGAATCATAGTTGGGTAGACTGCCCGCTACAGCTAGAGGAAGAGATGTATGTTGGAAATTATAACAAGCAGAACTACAATCCCAACAATTACAATCCCAACTGAAGAAAGGATCCTAAATTCTCTTGGAGCAACCCAAACAATGCCCTGAACTCTCAAGTACAGAACACTCAAAATCAGGGGGCACCTAGACTTCTGACACGACAGCAAACGCAACAGCAGCCGCAACAGCCACCAGCAGCCACAACTAGTATATTGGAGCAGACCTTGGCCAAGTTTATGTCTTAGACAGGAACTTACATTGAGAACATGAATCACTTCGTCAAGAAGACTGAGTCGTTCATGGATAAAACAAAGATGCGGATCACTAACCATGAAGCTACTCTGAAATCATTGGAGACACAGATGGGTCAGGTTTCTCAGCATATAAAGCCAAGGCAGAATGGAGGATTCCCTAGCGATACTGAGGTCGCTAGACAACCCACACATGAGCAGTGTAAAGCGATCACAACTAGGAGTGGGAAGAAGTTACCAGGGCCGGAGAAAAAAGCTGAACCAGTTAAGGAACCAGCCCTAGAATCGACTGCTGAGAACGCTGCCCCGGTAGACGACAAACAGCCTACTGCCGCCACACCTGTCACGACAGCAGAAGGGACAAAGGAGAAAGATGAAGAACCTAAGCCTTCTCAGATCCGAATGAAGTGGGAAGGACGCATTGAAGATTATCGTCCTCCACCTCCTTTTCCACAACGGCTACATAAGTTGAAACATGAATCCCAGCTTAAAAAGATCTATGATATTTTTAAGCAGGTCCACATAAATATTTCACTGTTAGATGCTATCAAGGAGATGCCTGGTTATGCCAAAATTTTCAAGGATGCTATGTCGAAGAAATCCAGACTTGGGGAATTTGAGATGGTAAAACTGACAGAAGGATGCATGACTATTCTGCACAAGCATCCACCCCAGAAAAAGAAGGATCCTGGGAGCTTCATAATACCGTGCATAATCGGTGACAAATTCGTGGGTAAGGCACTTTGTGATCTAGGTGCTAGTATTAATTTAATGCCAAAATATGTATTTCAGAAATTAGGTATTAGACGAGCACGACCCACAACAGTTATGCTGCAGCTGGCAGACCGCTCTTACGTGCAACCAAAAGGGAAAATTGAAGATATTCTGGTAAGAGTGTATAAATTTATTTTTCATGCTGACTTTCTTGTTTTAGATTGTGAAGCAGATGAGAATGCACCAATCATCCTGAGACGACCCTTCTTAGCCATAGGAAGATCACTGATTGATGTAGAAAAGGGAGAACTCACTATGAGAGTGAATGATCAAGAGATCAAGCTGAATGTTCTCCAAGCAATAAAGCACGATGATGCAGAAGAAGAATGCAAGGCTATCACTGAAGTTATCCTTGACCAACCCTGCATTAGGTCAGGCTGCCATGACATCAAAATTGGCCACTGCCAAGGGAGCCATCTGGAAGACTGTCACGACAGCAGCTCCTCAGATTCTGACATATTTGACACTGAAGGTCATGAGGAGGTAAACTGGATAGGCAATCGTCCAGGTAAGTTATTCGATCCCTTAAACTATACCTCGAATGAATATATCATCCAAAAGCTATCAACTGTAGAACCACCTGTTCTAGATCTTAAGCCCCTTCCAGGGCAGCTCAAATATGTTTTTCTTGGATTAAATGATACGTTACCCGTAATCATCTCTTCCAAGTTGATGCAGGAACAGGAACAACAACTGATAGGGATGCTGAAGCAGCACAAAAAGGCTATTGGATGGACGATAGCTGATATCCAAGGCATCAGTCTGGCACCATGCATGCATAAAATCCTCTTAGAGGGTGATCACAAGGCGACCATTGATGCCCAAAGACGTTTGAATGATGCTATGCGAGAAGTGGTCCGAAAAGAAATTATCAAATGGCTAGATGCTAGGATAATTTATACCATCTCGGATAATAAGTGGGTGAGCCCGGTGCAGTGCGTTCCTAAGAAAGGAGGAATAACCGTGGTGACCAATGAAGAAAACGAGTTAATCCCAACCAGGACTGTGACCGGTTGGAGGGTTTGTATGGACTACCGGAAGCTTAACAAAGCTACCCGGAAGGACCACTTTCCCCTGCCTTTTATTGATCAAATGCTTGATAGATTAGTAGGAAAGCCTTATTACTGTTTTCTTGATGGTTACTCAGGTTACAACCAAATAGCCATTGCACCGGAGGATCAAGAGAAAACAACTTTCACTTGCCCGTACGGTACTTACGCTTTTCGGAGGATGCCATTTGGACTTTGCAACGCACCAACAACTTTTCAGAGGTGTATGATGGCAATATTCTCCGACATGGTGGAGGATTTCCTGGAGATATTTATGGACAATTTCTCTGTCTTTGGAGACAATTTTGAAAGATGCTTAGGCAACCTACAGAAAGTGCTCGAAAGATGCGAGAAAGCGAACTTGGTATTAAACTGAGAGAAATGTCACTTCATGGTGGATGAAGGGATAGTCCTAGGCCACAAAGTAAGCTGCCGCGACATAGAGGTCGACAGGGCCAAAATCAAGGTAATTGAAAAGCTGCCACCACCCACCACAGTCAAGGGAATTCGAAGTTTCTTAGGGCATGCTGGGTTCTATCGAAGGTTTATAGCCAACTTTTCGAAGATCACCAAGACGTTATGCCACCTACTAGAGCAGAATCGTCCCTTCGACTTCAACACTGAATGTACTGAGGCATTCAGAATTCTGAAAGAGAAGCTAGTAACAGCCCCAATTGTACATCCACCAGACTAGAAGTTGCCATTCGAGATTATGTGTGATGCCAGTGATTATGCTGTAGGGGCATCACTTGGGTAGAAGAAGGACAAGCTATTCCATGTAATTTACAACGCTAGCAAAACACTCAACGATGCTCAAGTGAATTACACCACAACAGAGAAGGAATTGTTGGCTATGGTGTTTTCAATTGACAAGTTCCGATCCTACATACTTGGAACGAAAGTGGTGGTCCACACAGACCACTCTGCCCTGAAATATCTGTTTGCTAAGAAAGACGCAAAGCCCAGACTGATTCGTTAGATTCTGCTGCTGCAAGAACTCGACAGAGAAATCAAGGATAAAAAGGGGACAAAGAACCAAGTTGCAGATCACTTGTCAAGATTAGAGAAGGGAAAGAATCTCCCAATAGACGAGACACACATATTGGAGACCTTCTCTGATGAGCAGCTATTCGCTACCATAAGCACTGCCGCGACAGCCATGGCGGCAGGTAAGTTTTCTAAACTCCCCTGGTATGCTGATTTTGTTAATTATTTAGTTAGCGGAATATTTCCTCCTGACCTTAACTATCAAGCTAGGAAGAGGTTCCAAAATGATGTTAAGCATTATTATTGGGACGAACCTCTTCTTTTCAAAATGTGTGCATATCAGATCATCAGGAGGTGTGTACCACAGGATGAGCAGGAAGCTGTGCTTCATCACTGCCATGCTTCACAATATGGAGGACACTTAGGTGGTAACAAAACTGCTGCCAAGGTTTTGCAGTCTTGTTTTTATTGGCCTTCACTGTTCAAGGATGCCCAAGCATTCTACAAAAGCTGTGACAAATGTCAACGGACTGGAAACATCTCAAGGAGACATGAGATGCCACTGCAAAACATTCTTGAAGTTGAAATCTTCGACGTTTGGGGGATTGATTTCATGGGACCATTCCCAGCATTATGTGGGAACCTTTATATCCTCCTGGCAGTGGACTACGTGTCCAAATGGGTTGAAGCAATCGCCACGCAGAAAAATGATGCCAAGACCGTTCAGAGATTTCTACACAAGAATATTTTCTCTAGATTTGGCATTCCAAAGGTGATTATCAGTGATGAAGGGACGCATTTTGACAATAGGGTTATAGCTGCTGGTTTAAAGAAATATGGTGTCAAACATCGGATCGCAACAGCTTACCACCCTCAGACCAATGGACAGGCTGAAATATCCAGCAGAGAGGTAAAGAACATTCTTGAGAAGATGGTTAAACCAACTCGAAATGACTGGTCTCTACACCTCAATGATGCACTATGGGCTTACAGAACAACATTTAAAACTCCATTGGGAATGTCACCCTACCGGCTGATTTATGAAAAAACATGCCATCTACCTGTTGAGATAGAGCATAGAGCATACTTGGCCATCAAGGCAGTGAATATGAACTTGGAAAAGGCAGGACAAAAAAGGCTACTTGACTTGAATGAGATCGAAGAAATTCGAGCAATGGCCTATGACAACGCAAGGATTTACAAGGACAAGACAAAGAAGTGGCATGACAAGAAACTACTGCCACGACAGTTCTACCCAGGGCAGCTTGTGTTGTTATTCAACTCTAGGTTGAAACTCTTCCCAGGAAAGTTGAAATCTAGATGGTCTGGCCCGTTTCAAGTGGTGCAAGTTTTTCCCCATGGTGCCATCACGATCAAATCCCTAAAAGACTGGCACCAATTTAAAGTCAATGGACAGAGATTAAAGCATTATTAGGGGACTGAAGCCCCAAGAATGCATGAAGTGGTTACTTTAGGAGATGCCCCTCCTAGCATCCCTAATTTAACTTAATTTCATTATTTTTATTATTATTTATATATATATATTTATTTATTAGGAAATTAGAATTATTATATTTTTAGGAACTAAGTTTTTATTTTAATTATTTTTAGGAAATAAAGGAGACAAGGAGATGAGAAGAAGTGAACTCAGCCCACAATCTCACCACCAGCCCAAAATAGGAGCCTGTCATTACAGCTACCGTGACAGACGCGAAAAATCCAGCCTTTCAACATGCTGTCTGTAACGCCCCGGTTTTGGGCTTAGAAGTTTTGGGTGTTGACCGTTTTGGTCAAAGTGCTGTTCGAATCTAAAAGGGTGAATTTAGGAAAGCCTAGTTCGGGTTGCATTAAAATTATGGAAAAATGTTCTAAAATCATCTTTTAATATATATAAGTGAACTGTGAAATCAATTTTGGAAAATGAGTTTTGGAAGGGTGACATTTTGGCTAGTGACCAAAATGTAATTTTTGAAAGTTTTGTGACTGTTTTAGAAAGGGTTGAAACTTTGAATCTTTAAGGAGCTATTATTCCAAAAGTAGTTTCTCCAGATTTTTCTAAGATATTTTAAGCTATATTCTGATTTTAAAACATATCAAGAGAGGAGGGAAAGCCATTTTGGCCATTTTGATAACTAACTTCCTATTTTCTTTTCTCTCATTTTCTCTCAACCCAAACACTTTCTTTCCAGAGAATTGTTTCTGATTTTCTCACCTAAATCTCTCCTTTCAACTCTCTTTTGATTCCTAATCATCATATCTACAAAACCTCATCATTTGCTACTTGATTCATCAAGGTTTTTGATTCCAAAAAGAGGAGAAACTCAAGTTTGGAGGTAAGAACGTCCTTCTCCTCTAAACTATCAGTTCTTTACTGAAATTCCTAAGTTTTCAATCCTTAATTGATGTTTTATTAAAGGCTTTTAAGTTGTGAAATGGATCTTGGCTTATAATGCAAGATTTGGTGATTTTTGATGATTTTCGTTTGATCTGTTAAATCTGTGATTGGAGAAGTGTTTTTGATGTTATTTGAACTCTAAATTGATAAGGAATTGAGTTTTGATTGATGCAATCCCGGATAGGTTGGGTTTCCTAAGTTTAGCTTGTGATTCTTGATTGTTTTTGAGGTGATCTTGTGGATCTGGTGTTGCTGGAGGTATAAGGATGTTATTAGGTTCTTTTTAGATGTTAAATGATGTTAAATGATGTTAGGTTTTGATGGTTAATGGCTGGGCTTTGTTGAGAAGTGGTTTGGATGCATTTTCGGTTGTGTTTGGTGGCCGAAAATGGAGTGGGGATGAGAGCAGCGAGTTTAGGTGCTTTCATTGAGGATATTAATGCATGATGATGCATTAATCTACTGTTTTGATGTGTTAAAACAGGGGAGTCATCTTTGGATCCAAGTGGTGGTGATCCGGAGGCTTGATTGGTGCTTCGACAAGAGGCGAAGTGGAATCGGTGAGTGAAATTGGGTTTTCGGCTTTGAAACCAATGTCTTGGGAGCTTAGTTTAAGTCTAAACAACTTTGCTAAGCTCAAGTGTAAGTTTTCGAAAATACTCTCTGTAACGCCCCGGTTTTGGGCTCAGAAGTTTTGGGCGTTGACCGGTTCGGTCAAAGTGCTGATCGAATATATAAGAGTGAATTTAGGAAAGCCTAGTTCGGGTTGCATTAAAAATATGGAAAAATGTCCTAAAATCATATTTTAATATAATTAAGCGAACTGTGAAATCAATTTTGGAAAATGAGGTTCGGAAGGTTGACATTTTGGCTAGTGACCAAAATGTAATTTTTGAAAGTTCGGTGACAGTTTTATAAAGGATTGAAACTTTGAATCTTTAAGGAGCTAATATTCCAAAAAGAGTTTCTCCAGATTTTTCTAAGATATTTTAAGGCTTTATTCTGATTTTAAAGTTTATGAAATGTGGAGGGAAATCATTTTATCATTTTATAACTAACTTTTCTATTTTCTCTCAATTTTCCTTTTCTCTCATTTTCTCTCAACCCAAACACATTCTCCAGATTTTCTTCTTTGATTTTGTCAATCTAAATCACTCATTTCAACTCTCATTTGATTCCTAATCATCTCATCAACAAAACCTCTCAATTTGCAAGTTGTTTCATCAAGCTTTTTGGCTCTAAAAAGGAGAAACTCAAGTTTGGAGGTAAGAACGTCCTTCTCCTCTGAACTTCAAGTTCTTTATTGAAATTCCCAAGTTCTCAATCCTTGATTTATGATTTGTTAAAGGCTTTTCAATTGAAATCTTGATTTTGGCTAAAATGCAAGATTTGGTGATTTTGGTGGAATTTTCGTAGGATCTGTTTAAGCAGGGTTTTGAAGTGTCAAAATGTTGTTAAATGAATGCTAAATTGATTAGAAGTTGAGGTTTAATTAATGCAATCCCGGATAGGTTGAATTTCCTAAGTTTTGCTTGAGTTTTTGGTTGTTTTTGGAGTGTTTTGGTGATCTGTTATACCTGGAGGTATAAGGACGTGTTTGTGATTATTTTGGATGTTAATTGATGTTTAAAAGTGGTTAGAAGTGATGGATCTTGGCTGGGTTAAGTTTTGGAAGTGTTTGGAGGTGATTTCGGTTGTGTTTGGTAGCCGAATTGTTGGATTTGTGATGAGCAGCGAGTTGTGTTGTGTTGCTGGTGTTTTTAATGCATAATGATGCATTGATCTTCTGTTGTTGTGTGCTTGAAACAGGGGAGTTTGATCCGTGAGCTTTAGAGGTGTTGCGGAAGGTTTCGGATGCTTGGAAGGCTTGTTGGCTAGCCTTGTTTTGGTTATCGGTGAGTGAAGTTGGGTTTTCAGCTTTTAAACCAAGGTTTGAAGGTTTTTGGGAGCTTAGTGTAAGTCTAAACAAATTTGCTAAGCTCAAGAGTAAGTGAATGGATTTTCGCTCTTGAATTATGATTTTGAAATTGGCTTTTAAGCAATTGTGGTTGATGATTGAAATGCATGTGTTTTGCATGGTTTAAGTCTGTTTTGAAAGCATATTTTAGCATGGTTTAATGCTGGTTTTGAAAGCCATATGTGAAGGATTCTCAAGGTAAGAGATCCTTGGTTTTATACATTGAAAATGTGGTTTTGATGCATGGTGTTGCATGTTGTTCAATGGCTTTGTTTAATGCTTTAAAACAGTGAATTAATGTTGGTAAATGATGGTTTTTGCATTATGGTTATGCATGTGAAACATTGGACTAATGTGGTAAGGTGGTTATATTGGCAAGTGATGTAAGTGGTTCTTGGTTCTTTGATCGGATATAGTTAGCCGGCTATAGGATTGGGTGCACCGTGAATTAAGTCGCCTTGGAGGTGGAGTGGTCAAGAGTGGACCGGTAAACTCCCTTCAAGTATCCTAACGAGATGGTTGAGGTCATAATGGAGGTGTTGCCCATTCAAGGACCTTGGTTGAGCAAAGGTTATATGGTGTTTAAAAGTCCATATGTGGGAACCTTGTGCTTGTTGAGATCACAATGGCGGTGTTAAGTCCATGTGTGGATCTTGTGTAGGGTGTCCCGGATCTCGTTAGTGATGTTATACAACTACCAATCGGTGAATGCAAAGGTTGTATGGTGTTTGAAAGTCCATACATGGGAACCTTGTGCATGTCAAGGTTGTATGGTGTTTGAAAGTCCATACATGGGAACCTTGGGGAAAAGTTGAGGTTGTATGGTGTTTGAAAGTCCATACATGGGAACCTCGGGAAAGCTAAGGTTGTATGGTGTTTAAAAGTCCATACATGGGAACCTTAGGATGTTGAGGTCAAATGGTGTTTAAAAGTCCATTTGGGAGACCTTGGATTGGTAGGGTGTATGGAGCGTAGGGACAACGCTCGGAATCCGCGTATCCGATTGGGTGTTGAGTTGAAAAGTGAATGTGGTTGATCACTTGAAGGCCAATATGATGTTCTTGATTGTGATGAAGCATGGGATGCTTGAAATGATGCATAATTGCATGTGAAGCATGAGATGCTTGAAAAGATGCATGGTTGCATGGAAAGTGTATAATGCTTGTGAATGCATGTTTACTTGTTAAGTTGAACAAGTGTTGATTATCATTTGGAAAATGATGCATGTGAACATGAAATATCTTTAGTGCATTGGAGTCTTGTTAAGACTTGTTTTTAAAGGCATGTGATGATGATGTTGTGGTTCATATATGTTGCCTTTGGTTTAATGCATGTGTTGGTTGGTTTGTGAAATGGTTTTAAAAGATTCTTGCTTGAATTGGCTTTCAAGTTTAAGAAAGGTATGTTGTGAAATGGGAGTGTTTTCCAAGGTTTTGTTTTAGCTTGCATATGGTGTTTATGCATGGTTTGGCTAAATGGATGATTTTGTAAGTTGTGCTTTGAAAAGGTTTTCTTAGCTTGCTAAGCTAAGGGTTGGTTTTCATGTATGTGCAATGCATGGTTTTGAGGTTGTTGTTGAAAAGGGGTTTTCAAACATGGCTTTGGTAAACAGATCGGGTTTGTTTTAAAAAGTGTTTTATGACCCGCTGCATTGATGGTGTTTTGGTTTTGAGCATTCCTCACTAAGCATTATGTGCTTACACTCCTTTTTGTCCATCAATGCAGATTCTTGAAGTTTGGACAGCAAGGAGCAAGGGATTCAAGGTGGACTCCAATTGAGATGTATGTCTCGGTGAATAGCTATAGTTAATAAAGGCAATGGGGGTAGAATCTCTCGAGTTGTTGTGTATGTGTTCGTATACGTTTGAACAAAGATGTTTTTATGTTGATGATGTTGTTGGATCATGTTTCGGTTTTAATAAGATTGATTTGGAAGGTTTGTGCCTAAATGGTTGCTTGTGTAGGAAGTATGCCTTTAGAATTGGGGCTTTTCATGTGTGGTGTTATATTGATGAATTGTTGATGCAGGTATGTCCCATTTATGTTGAGTTGCATGTTGGTAAAGTTTGGAGGCTTTAGGATTATGATTGGATGGCCAATTATGTGTTTGAGTGAGCAAAATGCAGCAATCTGGGCAAGGCGTTTCGGAACAGTTGACACCGTTTCGGAACGGGTGCCCTACATAAACCCAGGCGTCCGAAACGGGTGCCACCGTTCCGGAACGGGTTGGCTACTGCCAGTCCCCCGTTGCGGTACGCGTTACGGAACGGCCCCGTGTTTCGAAACGGGCTCTGCCTGTTTCGGAACGGGTGACCGTTGGGGACTGACATGGGCGGTTAAATGTTTCAGAATGTTTGCATTTTGGTCCTGAAACTTGTTTGTGCAATTGTATGAGTTTGGGTTGTCCGTTTGAGCTGAAATTTGGCAGAGAAGCATGAAACATGATTAATTTTAAGTTGGTAACTTAAAATCTGGTTAAGTTCTTAAGGTTTTCAGAATTTACAATTTGGTCCCTAAAGTTGTAAATTGTTCAATTGGGTCCCTGTTTGATCTCTGATGTTTGTGGTCTTTGAGTATGAAGTTTGTGTGATCACATCTAGGGTTAATGAGCATCTAGACAAGAAAAAGGAAAAAAAGGGTAGTTAATCAAGGTTGACTTTCGGGTTGACTTTGGTTTTCCCCGTGTAATCTTCTTAATTCGGGTCAACCGTCTAGGCCGGGTTAAGGGGGTTACATTTGGTGGTATCAGAGCTGAGTTGCGAATGCTTGGGGAAAACGGTAAGTTGTTGTGATGTGTGTTGATGTTTACCTTGTTGTGTGGATGAAAGTTGGTTGAATGTTGGTTGAAACACGTGTTTCTGGGCATGATGCTGATGTTTCTGAGCAAATTGTTGATGTTTCTGATCAAGTTGCTGATGTTTTCGAGCATGCTTTGTGTTTATGAATCATTGTTGAATTAATGTGGATATGTGCTGATGTTGTGAGCTGGTGTTATGCTTGATGATTGTGTAATGAGTATGTTATGTTGATATTATGCTGATGCAAATGGATGCTGTTGGATGTAAGCATGATCGAGTATGTTGATTGATATGCTTGATGTTGTGATATCCATGTTGTGTTGACTGTTATGTCATGTAAAGGGGAGGATTCGGGATACCCATTGCCTTATTAATATAGCTATTGTGTTATTTTGGAGTTGGAGTTTGAATCCTTGCTTAATGCTGGTCTAACTGGTTTGTTTGTTTGTTGTGATTGTATGTTTGTTGTTGTTAGTAGTATGGCTAAGTCGATGAAAGAATGGCAGTTGGGTGAGATGGTTGCTGCCTTGGGGCAGGTTGTTAAGGCGTGGAATTCACCCTTTGGTAGAGGTGTTTTGTCTCAGCTTTCTGTGCCTGGGGTTGAGGTGATAAGGCAAGGGAAAGAAGCTGGTTCTGTGGTGAAGAGTTCATCATCTGATGTTCAGGAGGTGTTGGGAACATCTCAGGCTGTGGTAAAGGTAAAGTCAGTGGATGTGCTGGCTGTGGGATGTGTGGGTTTGCCGAAGCAGCGTTTGCTTGATTTGGGTGCTGTGGAATATCATGGTTCTACACCGGAGATGTTTGAGGCCTGGTTGGCCAGTGTGGTTCTGATCTTGGATCAGGAAGGCTGTGATTCTGCTTGTAAGCTGGGGAGTGTTGTTTCTTTGATGTTGGAGGATGCCTGTGTCTGGTGGACATCTGTGGTTGTGGCGTCACATATTCCTGATATTGATTGGGATTTCTTTGTATCTGCCTTTTATGAAAGGTATCTTGGAGGGAAGTTTCCAAGGGTTGAGCAATGTGACGGTGGTGTTGTTGTAGAGCAAGTGTTGCTTGGGCAAGGAGTGGAAGTTCAGCCACCGGTGTGTGACCGTTGTGAAAGGCGCCATGTTGGAGGTTGTTGGGGCGCGGGTGCTTGCTGGAACTGTGGTTCCAAAGTGCATGTTAAGCGTGATTGTCCTCTTGGAGTGAAGTCAGCTTTGGTGTTAGCCAAAGGGTCTCAGAAAGGTCGTGGGCACGGCCGAGGCAAGGTTCAGAAGTGGCAGAAAGAGCAGAAAGTTGTGAAGAGTGTGGGAAAGGAGAATTGCTGGAAATGTGGGTCTGCTGGACACATGAGACGTGATTGTTTGATGTTGGCTCGGAACAGCCAAGGTCCCTTACCGCAAGGAGTTGGTGGTGACCCTGGTGTGTTAGCTGGTGCTGCAGTGGTGCGGCAGGAGGATGATGGTTCTGCGAGGAAGAGAGTTCGTCTGATGAAGCTTCAGGGTGGTGTTGTGCTTTCAGGTAACCTTGTTTAGTAATCTTTGCTCTAGTTACCTTAGTTTGGTTTCTGTTGGTTTTCCTTGCGTGGTAAGTTTAGTCTTGTTGCTAGTTGTTGGGGTAATAGTTGTAGTTTGGAAACATCTTTGGTGTGAAGAAGGCTTAGGTGAGAATCTTGTGGTTAATGATTGTTGGTATGATGGAGTTAGATAAGTTAGAAGTGAGGTAGGAGGTTGTTCTTAGACGGATTTGAGGATGTTATTGGAGGGTGTGAACTGGCATTCATGCACAGTTAAAATCATTGTTATATGCTATATTATATATGTTGGTCCATGCATACATGTGGCATGACATTAGAGGTTTTGCATACATGTACATCAGGCATTGATAGGGCATGTTGGTGATCATGCATACGATGTTCACACTCGCTAATAACTAATCGAATCTGTTAGAGTGGTGGTTGGGTTAGGTTGGATGATGGGTTTTTAGAGGTTGTTTTGGTGCTGGGTGAGAGTTAGACGTAATGGAGTATATTAGGCTAGTTGCTAGTAATAGTGAGAGTGGTATGGTCTGATGGTAGAAGGATAGTGTTTGTTGCTTAAAGAGAGTTTAGTGGTTTGGATAGCTAAGTGGAAGGGGTAGCACCTTGATGCTAAGTGATGTTGTAGTTTAACGGTTGTGTTTCCAGGTGCTGGGGTAGCTTAGCATTTGGGTTGTTGTGGAAGGGTTGTGTTTGTAAGTGCTGGTTCTTAGCAACCTTTGAGGAGTTGAGGGGTTGGTATGTATGGTAGGTTGGGCGATGTCCTGGTAAGACAAGTGTTATGGTTGAAGTTTGAAGTGGAAGGGTTATGAAAGATCGAAGGCTTTTGTTGGTTATTTGGGTTCTTGTGAGAAGTGGTTGGCTGGTTGTGTGTATGTGAATCTCTTTTGAGGTCAGCTGGTGGTGTATGGAACAACTGGCGGAGACGAGTTGGGGTTGTGATGTGATTTTTGGAATCTGGGTGAGTGATCCTGGTGAGATGTTGTGGTAATGTTAGCAACAGTTGTGAGGGTTTATCAGCATTCGTTGAGGAGTTTGGGTAAGCAGTTGATGTTTAAGGATTTTTGCTTGTTGGGAAATTCTTGGGAGAGGTTTGGGATTTTGCAAGAGTTTTAGAAGCAGAGAAGGTTGAATAGTGGCTGAATTGGATTGGTTGTTGTCTCTGTGTAAACAGGTCTTCGGAGTTGTGTGTTGCAGTGATGTGTGCTGTAAGAGCTGAAGTTCTTCAGGTTGATATTGGGACTGTGTACCGTCCGGTTATGTGAAAGGTTAAGTTGTGGTTATCTTTGTGTGCTCTAGATTTTGTGAACAGCATGTGGTGGTGCTAAGTTGGTGGAGTTTTGTGTGGAAAGTGTCCAGTGATGGTTGAGGCTTTTGTGTTGCCTTGTGTGTGATTTGAGAAGGTTGTGGTTCTCTTTTCGCCGGTTGAAATTTCGAGGACGAAATTTCCTAAGGGGGGGAGAGTTGTAACGCCCCGGTTTTGGGCTCAGAAGTTTTGGGCGTTGACCGGTTCGGTCAAAGTGCTGATCGAATATATAAGAGTGAATTTAGGAAAGCCTAGTTCGGGTTGCATTAAAAATATGGAAAATGTCCTAAAATCATCTTTTAATATAATTAAGCGAACTGTGAAATCAATTTTGGAAAATGAGGTTCGGAAGGTTGACATTTTGGCTAGTGACCAAAATGTAATTTTTGAAAGTTCGGTGACAGTTTTATAAAGGATTGAAACTTTGAATCTTTAAGGAGCTAATATTCCAAAAAGAGTTTCTCCAGATTTTTCTAAGATATTTTAAGGCTTTATTCTGATTTTAAAGTTTATGAAATGTGGAGGGAAATCATTTTATCATTTTATAACTAACTTTTCTATTTTCTCTCAATTTTCCTTTTCTCTCATTTTCTCTCAACCCAAACACATTCTCCAGATTTTATTCTTTGATTTTGTCAATCTAAATCACTCATTTCAACTCTCATTTGATTCCTAATCATCTCATCAACAAAACCTCTCAATTTGCAAGTTGTTTCATCAAGCTTTTTGGCTCTAAAAAGGAGAAACTCAAGTTTGGAGGTAAGAACGTCCTTCTCCTCTGAACTTCAAGTTCTTTATTGAAATTCCCAAGTTCTCAATCCTTGATTTATGATTTGTTAAAGGCTTTTCAATTGAAATCTTGATTTTGGCTAAAATGCAAGATTTGGTGATTTTGGTGGAATTTTCGTAGGATCTGTTTAAGCAGGGTTTTGAAGTGTCAAAATGTTGTTAAATGAATGCTAAATTGATTAGAAGTTGAGGTTTAATTAATGCAATCCCGGATAGGTTGAATTTCCTAAGTTTTGCTTGAGTTTTTGGTTGTTTTTGGAGTGTTTTGGTGATCTGTTATACCTGGAGGTATAAGGACGTGTTTGTGATTATTTTGGATGTTAATTGATGTTTAAAAGTGGTTAGAAGTGATGGATCTTGGCTGGGTTAAGTTTTGGAAGTGTTTGGAGGTGATTTCGGTTGTGTTTGGTAGCCGAATTGTTGGATTTGTGATGAGCAGCGAGTTGTGTTGTGTTGCTGGTGTTTTTAATGCATAATGATGCATTGATCTTCTGTTGTTGTGTGCTTGAAACAGGGGAGTTTGATCCGTGAGCTTTAGAGGTGTTGCGGAAGGTTTCGGATGCTTGGAAGGCTTGTTGGCTAGCCTTGTTTTGGTTATCGGTGAGTGAAGTTGGGTTTTCAGCTTTTAAACCAAGGTTTGAAGGTTTTTGGGAGCTTAGTGTAAGTCTAAACAACTTTGCTAAGCTCAAGAGTAAGTGCATGGATTTTCGCTCTTGAATTATGATTGTGAAATTGGCTTTTAAGCAATTGTGGTTGATGATTGAAATGCATGTGTTTTGCATGGTTTAAGTCTGTTTTGAAAGCATATTTTAGCATGGTTTAATGTTGGTTTTGAAAGCCATATGTGAAGGATTCTCAAGGTAAGAGATCCTTGGTTTTATACATTGAAAATGTGGTTTTGATGCATGGTGTTGCATGTTGTTCAATGGCTTTGTTTAATGCTTTAAAACAGTGAATTAATGTTGGTAAATGATGGTTTTTGCATTATGGTTATGCATGTGAAACATTGGACTAATGTGGTAAGGTGGTTATATTGGCAAGTGATGTAAGTGGTTCTTGGTTCTTTGATCGGATATAGTTAGCCGGCTATAGGATTGGGTGCACCGTGAATTAAGTCACCTTGGAGGTGGAGTGGTCAAGAGTGGACCGGTAAACTCCCTTCAAGTATCCTAACGAGATGGTTGAGGTCATAATGGAGGTGTTTCCCATTCGAGGACCTTGGTTGAGCAAAGGTTATATGGTGTTTAAAAGTCCATATGTGGGAACCTTGTGCTTGTTGAGATCACAATGGCGGTGTTAAGTCCATGTGTGGATCTTGTGTAGGGTGTCCCGGATCTCGTTAGTGATGTTATACAACTACCAATCGGTGAATGCAAAGGTTGTATGGTGTTTGAAAGTCCATACATGGGAACCTTGTGCATGTCAAGGTTGTATGGTGTTTGAAAGTCCATACATGGGAACCTTGGGGAAAAGTTGAGGTTGTATGGTGTTTGAAAGTCCATACATGGGAACCTCGGGAAAGCTAAGGTTGTATGGTGTTTAAAATTCCATACATGGGAACCTTAGGATGTTGAGGTCAAATGGTGTTTAAAAGTCCATTTGGGAGACCTTGGATTGGTAGGGTGTATGGAGCGTAGGGACAACGCTCGAAATCCGCGTATCCGATTGGGTGTTGAGTTGAAAAGTGAATGTGGTTGATCACTTGAAGGCCAATATGATGTTCTTGATTGTGATGAAGCATGGGATGCTTGAAATGATGCATAATTGCATGTGAAGCATGAGATGCTTGAAAAGATGCATGGTTGCATGGAAAGTGTATAATGCTTGTGAATGCATGTTTACTTGTTAAGTTGAACAAGTGTTGATTATCATTTGGAAAATGATGCATGTGAACATGAAATATCTTTAGTGCATTGGAGTCTTGTTAAGACTTGTTTTTAAAGGCATGTGATGATGATGTTGTGGTTCATATATGTTGCCTTTGGTTTAATGCATGTGTTGGTTGGTTTGTGAAATGGTTTTAAAAGATTCTTGCTTGAATTGGCTTTCAAGTTTAAGAAAGGTATGTTGTGAAATGGGAGTGTTTTCCAAGGTTTTGTTTTAGCTTGCATATGGTGTTTATGCATGGTTTGGCTAAATGGATGATTTTGTAAGTTGTGCTTTGAAAAGGTTTTCTTAGCTTGCTAAGCTAAGGGTTGGTTTTCATGTATGTGCAATGCATGGTTTTGAGCTTGTTGTTGAAAAGGGGTTTTCAAACATGGCTTTGGTAAACAAATCAGGTTTGTTTTAAAAAGTGTTTTATGACCCGCTGCATTGATGGTGTTTTGGTTTTGAGCATTCCTCACTAAGCATTATGTGCTTACGCTCCTTTTTGTCCATCAATGCAGATTCTTGAAGTTTGGACAGCAAGGAGCAAGGGATTCAAGGTGGACTCCAATTGAGATGTATGTCTCGGTGAATAGCTATAGTTAATAAAGGCAATGGGGGTAGAATCTCTCGAGTTGTTGTGTATGTGTTCGTATACGTTTGAACAAAGATGTTTTTATGTTGATGTTGTTGTTGGATCATGTTTCGGTTTTAATAAGATTGATTTGGAAGGTTTGTGCCTAAATGGTTGCTTGTGTAGGAAGTATGCCTTTAGAATTGGGGCTTTTCATGTGTGGTGTTATATTGATGAATTGTTGATGCAGGTATGTCCCATTTATGTTGAGTTGCATGTTGGTAAAGTTTGGAGGCTTTAGGAGTATGATTGGATGGCCAATTATGTGTTTGAGTGAGCAAAATGCAGCAATCTGGGCAAGGCGTTTCGGAACAGTTGACACCGTTTCGGAACGGGTGCCCTACATAAACCCAGGCGTCCGAAACGGGTGCCACCGTTCCAGAACGGGTTGGCTACTGCCAGTCCCCCGTTGCGGTACGCGTTGCGGAACGGCCCCGTGTTTCGAAACGGGCTCTGCCTGTTTCGGAACGGGTGACCGTTGGGGACTGACATGGGCGGTTAAATGTTTCAGAATGTTTGCATTTTGGTCCTGAAACTTGTTTGTGCAATTGTATGAGTTTGGGTTGTCCGTTTGAGCTGAAATTTGGCAGAGAAGCATGAAACATGATTAATTTTAAGTTGGTAACTTAAAATCTGGTTAAGTTCTTAAGGTTTTCAGAATTTACAATTTGGTCCCTAAAGTTGTAAATTGTTCAATTGGGTCCCTGTTTGATCTCTGATGTTTGTGGTCTTTGAGTATGAAGTTTGTGTGATCACATCTAGGGTTAATGAGCATCTAGACAAGAAAAAGGAAAAAAAGGGTAGTTAATCAAGGTTGACTTTCGGGTTGACTTTGGTTTTCCCCGTGTAATCTTCTTAATTCGGGTCAACCGTCTAGGCCGGGTTAAGGGGGTTACACTCTCTAGTGGTGGCCATGGTTTGGTTGTTGTGCAATGTGGTTTATTGCATGTTTTAAATTCTGTTTTGAAAGCATGATTTAGCATGGTTATTGCTGATTTTGTAAGCCATATGTTGAAGCAAGCTCAAGGTAAGAGTTCCTTGTTTTTGAACATTGATTAAATGTAGTTTGATGCTTTGAAATGCATGATGAATATGGCTTGGTTTAATGCTTTAAAACAGTGGATTTAATGATGAAATGATGTATATTGGCAAGTGATGTTTTGAAAAAGGTTAAGGTCACCAAGGTGGTTAAAAGTCCTTGAGTGAGCCATGTTACTTAAGAACATCAAGGTGGTTAAAAGTCCTTGGATGATTCTTGCTAAGGTCACTAAGGTGGTTAAAAGTCCTTGAGTGAGCCTTGTTACTTAAGAACATCATGGTGGTTAAAAGTCCTTGGATGGTTCTTGTTAAGGACACAAAGGTGGTTAAAAGTCCTTGTGTGGTCCTTGCCATGGTGTTTAAAAGTCCATGGGCCAAGGTGTTTAAAAGTCCTTGGGGCCAAGGTGTTTAAAAGTCCTTGGGAAGAACACAAAGGTGGTTAAAAGTCCTTGTGTGGTTCTTGGAAATTATAAGATCACAATGGTGTTTAAAAGTCCATGTGTGAGTCTTATGTTGATCTTGTTTTTTTTTAAAAGATGAAATGTATCACTTGTGGCCAATATGACATGTAATGATATGAATCATGAGATGCTTGTTTAAAGTTTGCTTGTGAGCATGTTAAAGTGTATCTTGAAGCATGATTTATGAATGAGTTTTATAAATGCATTATTGTGTGGTTTTAAGGAGCTTTCCTCACTAAGCTTTTGCTTACGCTCTCTTCCGTTTTCTTAAACCAATAATGCAGAACATTAAGGTGATTTGAGGGCAGCAAGGAAGGCAAGCAACCAAGGGAAAACTAAGCTCAAGTATGGAAAGGTTTTATCGAACACATTTAGCTTTTGGTGTATGGCAATGGGGGACCTTTGTGAATGTTGTTTGGAGATGTTTTGAACTCCTTGAGTATGTTTAATGTCGCTGATAATGCTGGTTTTGTAATTGGCCTTTACATGTATGGATTGGAGGTTTTATGCTTGAATAGTTGCTTGTGTAGGAAGCATGCCATTAGATTTGGGGCTTTTCATATGTGATGCTAATATGTTGATTGGTTGATGCAAACATGTCTCTTGTATGATGAATTGCATGCTGGTAAAGTTTGGTGGCTTTTGGAGCATGATTGGTTGGTCAATTGCATGTTAAAGTAGGTAAAATTCTGCATTTTGTGCAGGCCGTTTCGGAATAGTGCCTGCCGTTTCGGAACGGGTGCCTCGAAGCAGCCCAGGCGTTCGAAACGGGCAACATCGTTCCGGAACGGATATGCTACTGCCCGACCCCGTTCCGGTACGCGTTGCGGAACGGCCCTGAGTTTCGAAACGGGCTGTCCCCCGTTTCGGAACGGCTGACCGTTGGGGGCTGACAGTGGCAGTTATATGTTTCGGATTGTTTACATTTTGGTCCTGAATCTTGTATGTGCAATTGTATGAGTTTGGAATGTCCTTTTGAGCTGAAATTTGGCTGAGATGCATGAGACACGATTAATTTCAAGATGGTAACTTTAATTTGGGCTAAGTTCTCATATTTATCAGAATTTACATTTTGGTCCCTAAAGTTGTAAATTGTTCAATTGGGTCCTTGTTTGATCTCTGATGTTTATGATATTTTAGTATGTCGTTTGTATGATCATTTTTAGGGTTAATGTGCATCTAGATAAGTTTTTAAAAGAAAAAAAGGGTCGATAATCAAGGTTGACTTTCGGGTTGACTTTAGTTTTCCCCGTGTGACTTTCTTAATTCGGGTCAACCGTCTAGGCCGGGTTAAGGGGGTTACATTTGGTGGTATCAGAGCTGAGTTCTCGAGTAATTGGGAATGTGTATGTGAATGTTTGATGTATGTCTGCTATATATGCTTGTTGAGTGAAAGCATGTTGAGTAGTATGTGAGTTTGATGCAATTGTGTTGTATGTTGTGACGAAGCATGTTGTGGGTACCCATTGCCATATCAAAGCTAAGAAATGATGTTGCTTTTAAATGAAATTGAGCTTGAGTACTTGGATTGTTTACCTTGCTGGGCCTGACTTTGTTTATTTGCATTGTGATTGCATGGTTAAAGTATGGCACCACGTAGAGAGTTGAGAAGTAATGTGCGAGCTACGGCTCCGAATGAGAATGAAAATGAAGAGAATGCGGGTAGTGCGGTGTTACCTCCTCCTCCACCTGGTAGTGGTGGTGCTGGGGCTGAGGAAGCTGGGGCTGCAGCAGGTGCTGCTGGACCTGAGGTTGGTAAGGGGCAAGCTATGCCTGACATGACGATGTTGGTACAAGCTATTGCGGGTGCTTTCCGAGAAGCAGTAGCCGGAGCTCAAGGAGCTGGGCATCAGGGAGATGCTGGTGTTAGACTACCTTTGGAGCGCTTACGCAGTCTTGGTGGGACTGAGTTTAGGGGTATGTCTGCGGAAAGTTCTGAAGCTTGGTTAGAGTGTACCAAGAGGATTTTGGGCCAGATGAGTTGCACTGATGTGCAGAAGCTGGGGTGTGTTGTATCCTTGCTGCAGGATGATGCGTATACGTGGTGGACGACCACTATAGCTGGGATGGCTGAAGCTGACATAACTTGGACATTCTTTCTGAATGTGTTCAAGAGGAGGTATCTTGGTGTGAGGTACCTGGATGAAAAGAAGCGAGAGTTCATGTCTCTTACCCAGGGGAGCATGAATGTGGCTGAGTATGAAGTACAGTTTGTGCGACTCAGTCAGTATGCACCTGAGCTGGTACCTGATGAGCGGGCAAGGTGCGAAAGATTTCGTTATGGTTTAGTGACGGATGTGAAGATGTATGTGTTGGTCACCGAATATGATGATTTTGATGTGTTGGTGGGTCGAGCCAAGGACATTGAGATGAACTTGGGTTTATCTGCGAAAGGTGTTGGAGCAAGTTCGGGTAAGAGAGCTACTGAGTATAGTTCCGGAGGTGGACGGAACAAGAGGGGACGTGACCTGAAGTATCAGTCCTCAACTAAGAGGGGTGGTGGTGCACCTGCTCGGGGAGGCGATGCTAGAGCTGATCCGAGTGCTTGTTGGATTTGTGGTTCACGGGGTCACATGAAGCGTGACTGTCCTCGTGCTGTGAGGGAGGTGCAAGCTCCTGTTGCGACAGCTGGTAATGGTTGCTGGAATTGTGGATCTGCAGACCATTTGAGGCGAGATTGTCCTAGGTTGGCTGGTGATCAAGTGCGTGCTCCTGTTGTTGCTGCACTGCAGAGAGGTCGTGGGCACGGCCGTGGTAATTTCCAGAGGAGAGAGGAAGGTGGTCGTGGAGTGGCCCATGTTGTGGCTATTCAGCCTGAAGGTGGAGGCCAAGCGAGGGTGTATGCTCAGCGTGAGGGAAGGAATGATGCGGATGTGATTGCAGGTACCTTTACTTTGCAATCCTTGTCATTGCTTTCTTTGATAGATTCTGGATCTACGCATTCATACATTTTGCGTGAGCATGCTGAATTGCTTGGTTTGCCTGTTGAGTCTTTGGATGTTGGTGTTCGTGTCACTAGTTCTTTTGGTGAGACTGTTGTGACTCGAAAGCTTTATAGAAGGTGTCCCTTGGTTGTTCAAGAACATGTTTTTCATGTTGATCTTATGGAGTTGCCCTTTTATGGTTTTGATGTAATCCTTGGTATGGATTGGCTTGCTGAGCATCGTGCTGTTGTGGATTGTGAAAACAAGCGAGTTTCGCTTAAGCTTGCGGATGATTATGAAGTTGTTGTGGTTGGTGAGAATGTGAAGTTTCTTGCCAATGTGGTGTCTACCTTGGAGGTGAGCAGGATGCTGAGGCAAGGTTGCGAAGCCTATCTAGCTTTTGTGATGAATCCTAGCTCTAAAGAGTTGAGGGTGCAAGATATCAGAGTTGTGAAGGAGTTTCCTGGTGTTTTTCCTGAGGAGTTGCCTGGTTTACCTCCTAACTGCGAGGTGGAGTTTGGAATTGAGCTGTATGAGAATACAACTCCTGTGTCCATTACTCCTTATAGAATGGCACCTAAGGAGCTGAAGGAGTTGAAGACGCAGTTGCAAGAGTTGCTTGATCGTGGTTTCATCCGGCCGAGTGTGTCACCTTGGGGAGCACCGGTCTTGTTTGTGAAGAAGAAGGATGGCACTATGAGAATGTGCATTGATTACCGTCAGCTGAACAAGTTGACTATCAAGAATCGGTATCCTTTGCCGAGAATTGATGATCTCTTTGATCAATTTTGGGGAGCTGCTGTGTTCTCTAAGATTGACTTGAGGTCAGGGTATTATCAGTTGAAGGTGAAGGATGTGGATGTGCCTAAGACAGCTTTCAGGACAAGGTATGGGCATTATGAGTTCCTTGTGATGCCGTTTGGTTTGACAAATGCTCCTGCTGCTTTCATGGACATGATGAATCGTGTGTTTCATGAATACTTGGACAAGTTTGTTGTGGTGTTCATCGATGATATCCTCGTGTACTCGCGTACTGAGGAGGAGCATGAAGAGCATTTGAGGATTGTGCTGTAGGCTTTGTTGGAGAATCAGCTCTATGCTAAGCTGAGCAAGTGTGAGTTCTGGCTTAAGGAGGTGGTGTTTCTTGGGCATGTGGTTTCTGCTGAGGGGATTCGTGTCGATCCTCAGAAGATTGAGGCTGTGATGAACTGGAAGGTTCCTAAGTCTGTTCATGAGGTCCGTAGTTTCCTTGGTTTGGCGGGATACTACCGAAGGTTTGTGGATGGTTTTTCCAAGATTGCTGCTCCTTTGACGAAGTTGTTGCAAAAGGATGTTAAGTATGAGTGGACGGAAGCGAGACAGCAGGTTTTTGAGAAGCTTAAGGCGGCTTTGACGCAAGCTCCTATCTTGATTCAGCCTGAATCAGGGAAAGAGTTTGTGGTTTACAGTGATGCATCCTATGTTGGTTTGGGGTGTGTGCTGATGCAGGAGGGTAAGGTGGTGGCTTATGCATCGCGGCAGTTGAAAGTGCATGAGCGCAATTACCCTACGCATGATATTGAGCTGGCTGCAGTGGTTTTTGCTCTGAAGATCTGGAGACATTATCTGTATGGTGAGAAGTGTACTGTGTACACAGATCACAAGAGTTTGAGGTATCTGATGTCTCAGAAGGAGTTGAATCTTAGGCAGCGGCGTTGGTTGGAGTTGCTCAAGGATTATGATCTGACGATTGAGTATCATCCTGGAAAAGCTAATGTTGTTGCAGATGCCTTGAGTAGGAAAGTAGCTGTTGAGCTGAGGGCTATGTTTGCTAGCTTGAGCATATCGCAAGATGGTGGTCTTGTTGCTGAGTTGCAAGTGAAACCATCTTTGGTTCAGTTGATCAAGGATAAGCAGTTGCTGGATGATTCCTTGGTGTCTCATGTTCAGGATATCGCGGAGGGTAGACCTTCGGATTTCTGCTTTAATGATGATGGTGTGTTGTGTTTTGGGAGTCGGATAGTAGTGCCTGCTGATGCTGAGTTGAGGCGTGCTATTCTGACTGAAGGTCATAGTAGTCCTTTTGCTATGCACCCTGGTAGTACCAAGATGTATCGTGATCTTCGTGATGAGTACTATTGGGTGGGCTTGAAGAAGGATGTTGCGGAGTTTGTGAGCAAGTGTTTGGTGTGTCAGCGAGTTAAGGCTGAGCATCAGGTTCCTTCAGGGTTGTTGCAACCGTTGAAAATCCCTGAATGGAAGTGGGAAAGGGTTACCATGGATTTTGTATCTGGTTTACCTTTGTCTCCCTCGAAGAAGAATTCTGTTTGGGTGATTGTGGATCGCCTAACGAAGTGTGCGCATTTCTTGCCTGTGCATACCACGTTTTCTTTGGATAAGTTGGCAGAGCTGTACATTGCTGAGATTGTGCGGCTGCATGGTGTGCCTAAGTCGATTGTGTCGGATAGGGATCCGAGGTTCACATCGCGTTTCTGGCAGTGTTTGCATCAAGCTCTGGGTACAAGGTTGCATTTCAGTACATCCTATCATCCTCAGTCGGATGGTCAGTCTGAGCGTGTTATCTAGATTTTGGAGGATATGTTGAGGTGCTGCGTGATTGAGTTTCAGGGTTCTTGGGAGAAGCATCTGCCTTTGGTTGAGTTTGCTTATAACAAAAGTTATCAGGCAAGTATACAGATGGCACCTTATGAGGCTTTGTACGAGAGGAAGTGTAGGACTCCTCTTTGTTGGGCTGAAACTGGTCAAAAGTTGGTTTCGATGCCGGCTTTGTTGAAAGGGACCACAAAGAAGGTAAAGCTCATTTGTGAGCGGTTGAAGGCTGCCTCTGATCGGCAAAAGTCTTACGCGGATTTGAAGCGTAAGGAGATTGAGTATGCGGTGGGTGACCGTGTGTTCTTGAAGGTTTCGCCTTGGAAGAAGGTGATGAGGTTTGCCGGAAGGGTAAGTTGAGCCCTAGGTACATTGGACCATACGAGGTGGTTGAGCGTGTGGGTCCTGTTTCGTACAAGCTGAGGTTACCTCAGGAGTTTGGGAAGATTCATGATGTGTTTCATGTTTCTATGCTCCGGAAGTATAGATCTGATCCTTCGCACGTGATACCTGTGGAGGAAGTGGAATTGAATCCGGATTTGACCTATGATGAGGAACCGGTGAAGGTTCTGGATTCGGATAGCAAGGTTCTTCGTGGCAAGACCATTGAGTTGGTGAAGGTGCTGTGGAAGTATCGAGGTGTTGAGGAAGCCACGTGGGAGCGGAAGGAAGACATGCTGAAGCAGTTTCCTTATCTCTTTCCTTCAGGTAAATTTCGGGGACGAAATTTCTTAAGGGGGGGAGAGTTGTAACGCCCCGGTTTTGGGCTTAGAAGTTTTGGGCGTTGACCGGTTTGGTCAAAGTGCTGTTCGAATCTAAAAGGGTGAATTTAGGAAAGCCTAGTTCGGGTTGCATTAAAATTATGGAAAAATGTTCTAAAATCATCTTTTAATATATATAAGTGAACTGTGAAATCAATTTTGGAAAATGAGTTTTGGAAGGGTGACATTTTGGCTAGTAACCAAAATGTAATTTTTGAAAGTTTTGTGACTGTTTTAGAAAGGGTTGAAACTTTGAATCTTTAAGGAGCTATTATTCCAAAAGTAGTTTCTCCAGATTTTTCTAAGATATTTTAAGCTATATACTGATTTTAAAACATATCAAGAGAGGAGGGAAAGCCATTTTGGCCATTTTGATAACTAACTTCCTATTTTCTTTTCTCTCATTTTCTCTCAACCCAAACACTTTCTTTCCAGAGAATTGTTTCTGATTTTCTCACCTAAATCTCTCCTTTCAACTCTCTTTTGATTCCTAATCATCATATCTACAAAACCTCATCATTTGCTACTTGATTCATCAAGGTTTTTGATTCCAAAAAGAGGAGAAACTCAAGTTTGGAGGTAAGAACGTCCTTCTCCTCTAAACTATCAGTTCTTTACTGAAATTCCTAAGTTTTCAATCCTTAATTGATGTTTTATTAAAGGCTTTGAAGTTGTGAAATGGATCTTGGCTTATAATGCAAGATTTGGTGATTTTTGATGATTTTCGTTTGATCTGTTAAATCTGTGATTGGAGATGTGTTTTTGATGTTATTTGAACTCTAAATTGATAAAGAATTGAGTTTTGATTGATGCAATCCCGGATAGGTTGGGTTTCCTAAGTTTAGCTTGTGATTCTTGATTGTTTTTGAGGTGATCTTGTGGATCTGGTGTTGCTGGAGGTATAAGGATGTTATTAGGTTCTTTTTAGATGTTAAATGATGTTAAAGGATGTTAGGTTTTGATGGTTAATGGCTGGGCTTTGTTGAGAAGTGGTTTGGATGCATTTTCGGTTGTGTTTGGTGGCCGAAAATGGAGTGGGGATGAGAGCAGCGAGTTTAGGTGCTTTCATTGAGGATATTAATGCATGATGATGCATTAATCTACTGTTTTGATGTGTTAAAACAGGGGAGTCATCTTTGGATCCAAGTGGTGGTGATCCGGAGGCTTGATTGGTGCTTCGACAAGAGGCGAAGTGGAATCGGTGAGTGAAATTGGGTTTTCGGCTTTGAAACCAATGTCTTGGGAGCTTAGTTTAAGTCTAAACAACTTTGCTAAGCTCAAGTGTAAGTTTTCGGAAATACTCTCTAGTGGTGGCCATGGTTTGGTTGTTGTGCAATGTGGTTTATTGCATGTTTTAAATTCTGTTTTGAAAGCATGATTTAGCATGGTTATTGCTGATTTTGTAAGCCATATGTTGAAGGAAGCTCAAGGTAAGAGTTCCTTGTTTTTGAACATTGATTAAATGTAGTTTGATGCTTTGAAATGCATGATGAATATGGCTTGGTTTAATGCTTTAAAACAGTGGATTTAATGATGAAATGATGTATATTGGCAAGTGATGTTTTGAAAAAGGTTAAGGTCACCAAGGTGGTTAAAAGTCCTTGAGTGAGCCATGTTACTTAAGAACATCAAGGTGGTTAAAAGTCCTTGGATGATTCTTGCTAAGGTCACTAAGGTGGTTAAAAGTCCTTGAGTGAGCCTTGTTACTTAAGAACATCAAGGTGGTTAAAAGTCCTTGGATGGTTCTTGTTAAAGACACAAAGGTGGTTAAAAGTCCTTGTGTGGTCCTTGCCATGGTGTTTAAAAGTCCATGGGCCAAGGTGTTTAAAAGTCCTTGGGGCCAAGGTGTTTAAAAGTCCTTGGGAAGAACACAAAGGTGGTTAAAAGTCCTTGTGTGGTTCTTGGAAATTATAAGATCACAATGGTGTTTAAAAGTCCATGTGTGAGTCTTATGTTGATCTTGTTTTTTTTAAAAGATGAAATGTATCACTTGTGGCCAATATGACATGTAATGATATGAAGCATGAGATGCTTGTTTAAAGTTTGCTTGTGAGCATGTTAAAGTGTATCTTGAAGCATGATTTATGAATGAGTTTTATAAATGCATTATTGTGTGGTTTTAAGGAGCTTTCCTCACTAAGCTTTTGCTTACGCTCTCTTTCATTTTCTTAAACCAATAATGCAGAACATTAAGGTGATTTGAGGGCAGCAAGGAAGGCAAGCAACCAAGGGAAAACTAAGCTCAAGTATGGAAAGGTTTTATCGAACACATTTAGCTTTTGGTGTATGGCAATGGGGGACCTTTGTGAATGTTGTTTGGAGATGTTTTGAACTCCTTGAGTATGTTTAATGTCGCTGATAATGCTGGTTTTGTAATTGGCCTTTACATGTATGGATTGGAGGTTTTATGCTTGAATAGTTGCTTGTGTAGGAAGCATGCCATTAGATTTGGGGCTTTTCATATGTGATGCTAATATGTTGATTGGTTGATGCAAACATGTCTCTTGTTTGATGAATTGCATGCTGGTAAAGTTTGGTGGCTTTTGGAGCATGATTGGTTGGTCAATTGCATGTTAAAGTAGGTAAAATTCTGCATTTTGTGCAGGCCGTTTCGGAACAGTGCCTGCCGTTTCGGAACGGGTGCCTCGAAGCAGCCCAGGCGTTCGAAACGGGCAACATCGTTCCGGAACGGATATGCTACTGCCCGACCCCGTTCCGGTACGCGTTGCGAAACGGCCCCGAGTTTCGAAACGGGCTGTCCCCCGTTTCGGAACGGCTGACCGTTGGGGGCTGACAGTGGCAGTTATATATTTCGGATTGTTTACATTTTGGTCCTGAATCTTGTATGTGCAATTGTATGAGTTTGGAATGTCCTTTTGAGCTGAAATTTGGCTGAGATGCATGAGACATGATTAATTTCAAGATGGTAACTTTAATTTGGGCTAAGTCCTCATATTTATCAGAATTTACATTTTGGTCCCTAAAGTTGTAAATTGTTCAATTGGGTCCTTGTTTGATCTCTGATGTTTATGATCTTTTAGTATGTCGTTTGTATGATCATTTTTAGGGTTAATGTGCATCTAGATAAGTTTTTAAGAGAAAAAAAGGGTCGATAATCAAGGTTGACTTTCGGGTTGACTTTGGTTTTCCCCGTGTGACTTTCTTAATTCGAGTCAACCGTCTAGGCCGGGTTAAGGGGGTTACACTGTCGCGGCAAACACAGAAACACGTAACAGACGCGCAGCAGACACAGAAACACGTTATAGACACGTTAGAAACCGCGTATCAGCTGTCCCTGTTATTCGCGCCTGCTGTTACAGCTCCAACGGGCAGCAAACTCTTCATCTATATAAACCCCGTTTTACTATTCATTTTTCACTTCACTTTTACTCTCTCTACTTGCTTCATCTCTAGATTTTCATTTGCTTCCATTTTCTACAATCCCTTGCAACCATGAGTACCAGAAACACCAGACGAAGTGCTGCCTCAAGCTCTGCCCCAGCAGCAGCCACTCCCAGCTCCTTCCAGGGGAGAGATATGTGGGATGTAACGCCCCGGTTTTGGGCTTAGAAGTTTTGGGCGTTGACCGGTTTGGTCAAAGTCCTGTTCGAATCTTAAGTGGTTAAATTAGGAAAGCCTAGTTCGGGTTGCATTAAAAATATGGAAAAATGTTCTAAAATCATCTTTTAATATAATTAGATGAACTGTGAAATCAATTTTGAAAAATGGGTTTTGGAAGTATGACATTTTGGCTAGTGACCAAAATGTAATTTTCGAAAGTTTGGTGGCTATTTTATAAAGAGTTGAAACTTTGAATCTTTAAGGAGCTATTAATCCAAAGATGATTTCTCCAGATTTTTCTAAGATATTTTAAGTCTATAATCTGATTTTAAAACATATTAGAAGTGGAGGGAAAATCTATTTGGCATTTTCTCAACTAACTTCTCATTTTCTTTCTCTCTTTTTCTCTCAACCCAAACACTCCATTTCCAGAGTTTTGTTTCTGATTTTCTCACCTAAATTCCTCCATTCAACTCTCATTTGATTGCAAATCATTGTATCTTCAAAACCTCCTCAATTGCTTCTTGTTTCTTCAAGGATTTTCATTCCAAAAAGTGGAGAATCACAAGTTTGGAGGTAAGAACGTCCTTCTCCTCTAAACTATCAGTTCTTTACTGAAATTCCCAAGTTATCAACTCTTGATTGATGTTTAATTAAAGGCTTTTGAGTTTGGAATTGTATCTTGGCTTATTATGCAAGATTTTGATGATTTTTGATGATTTTCGTTAGATCTGAGTAATCTGTGATTTAAGAGATGTTTTTGATGTTAAATGATCTCTAAATTGATAAGGAAATGAGTTTTGATCAATGCAATCCCGGATAGGTTGAGTTTCCTAAGTTTAGCTTAAGATTCTTGAATGTTTTTGTGGTGATCTTGTGGATCTGTTGTTGCTGGAGGTATAAGGATGTTTATAGGTTGTTTTTAGATGTTGTATGGTGATGATGGATGTGAGGTTTTGCTGGTTTATGGCTGGGCTTTGTTTAGAAGTGGTTTGGATGCAATTTCGGTGGTGTTTGGTGGCCGAAATTGGTGTTTGAATGAGAGCAGCGAGTTTGAGTGCTTTCATTGAAGCTTTTGATGCTTGATGATGCATTAAACCTCTGCTTTAATGTGTTTGATCAGGGGAGGCATCTTTGGATCCAAGAGTTGTTGATCCGGAAGCTTGAATTCGTGCTTCGGCAAGTGGCGAAGTGGAATCGGTGAGTGAAATTGGGTTTTCGGCTTTGAAACCAATGTCTTGGGAGCTTAGCTTAAGTCTAAACAACTTTGCTAAGCTCGAGTGTAAGTTTTCGGAATTTCTCTCTAGTGGTGGCCATGATTTTGTTGTGATGCGAAATGATAATTTGCATGTTTTACATACTGTTTTGGAAGCATGTTTTAGCATGGTTTTTGCTGTTGATGTAAGCCATATGTTGAAGGTAACTCTAGGTAGGAGTTCCTTGCCTTTGCACATTGAAATGTTGTGGTATAATGCTTTTAAATGCATGATGAATATGGCTTGGTTTTATGCTTTAAAACAGTGATGTAAGTGATGAAAATGATGTATATTGGCAAGTGATGTTTTTAAAATGTTAAGGTCACTAAGGTGGTTAAAAGTCCTTGAGTGAGCCTTGTTACTTATGAACATCAAGGTGGTTAAAAGTCCTTGGATGGTTCATGTTGTGGACACTAAGGTGGTTAAAAGTCCTTAGGTGATCCTTCTCTATGGTGTTTAAAAGTCCATAGGCCAAGGTGTTTAAAAGTCCTTGGGATCAAGGTGTTTAAAAGTCCTTGATGTGATTCATTCATGGTGTTTAAAAGTCCATGGCCAAGGTGTTTAAAAGTCCTTGGGATCAAGGTGTTTAAAAGTCCTTGATGAGATACTATCTATGGTGTTTAAAAGTCCATAGGCCAAGGTGTTTAAAAGTCCTTGGGGCCAAGGTGTTTAAAAGTCCTTGGGAAAGTTGTTGAACTTGTTTTAATAAATGGAATGTTTCACTTAAGCCAATATGACATGTTAAGAATATTGAGAAGCATGAGATGCTTGTTTAAATGTTTATGTTGAAGCATGAGATTGCTTGTTAAGAATGCTTTTGAGCATGTGAAAAGGTTGATTTAAAGCATGTTTTGTAAATGTTTTGAATTGCATTATTGAATGGTTTTAAGAGCTTTCCTCACTAAGCTTTTGCTTACGCTCTCTACGTTTTCCTAATTCAATAATGCAGAGCGTTAGAGTACCTTGAGGGCAGCAAGAAAGGGCAAGCAATCAAGTTCAAGTGAAGCTCAAAGTACGAAGGTTTTATAAGTGCATTTAGCTTTTGTATGTTTTGGCAATGGGGGACCAAAGTGTATGTTTTGGGAGGTGTTGGAGACTCCCTAAGTATGATATATGTTGATGTGTTTGCTGGTTTTGGTTTGGAACCATTTATGCTTGTTTTGCAAGTTTGGTGTTTGAATGTCTAGCTTGTGTAGGAAGCATGCCTTTAGAATTGGGGCTTTTTGCTTGTGATGATGTTTGGATGAATTGATGATGCTATTATGTTGTTGTTATGTTGAATTGCATGTTGGCAAAGTTTGGTGATGTTCGGAGCATGTTTGGATGTGTAATTGCATGTTTAAAGTGATGTTTTGAAGCAATCTGGGCAGGGTGTTTCGGAACAGCACCTACCGTTTCGGAACGGGTGCCTTAAATGAGCCCAGGCGTCCGAAACGGGAGGGGCCGTTCCGAAACGGAAAAGCCTCTGCCAGACCCCCGTTTCGAAACAAGCTAAGCCTGTTTCGGAACGGCCCCGCGTTTCGGAACGGGCTGTCTCCCGTTTCGGAACGGTTGACCGTTGGGGGCTGACATTGGTAGTTATGTGTTTTGAATTGTTTGCGTTTTGGTCCTGAATCTTGTTTGTTCAATTGTATGAGCTGTGGATGTCCTTTTGAGCTGAAATTTCACAGAGAAGCATGAAACCTGATTAATTTCATTATGGTAACATTAATTTGGCTTAAGTCCTCATATTTATCAGAATTTACAATTTGGTCCCTAAAGTTGTAATTTGCTCAATTGAGTCCCTGTTTAACCTCTGATGTTTGTGATCTTTTGGTATGATGTTTGTGTGATCACCATTAGGCTTAATGTGCATCTAGACAAGTTTAAAAAGAAAAAAAAGGGTCGTTAATCAAGGTTGACTTTCGGGTTGACTTTGGTTTTCCCCGTGTGACTTTCTTAATTCGGGTCAACCGTCTAGGCCGGGTTAAGGGGGTTACATTTGGTGGTATCAGAGCTGAGTTCTCGAGTAATTGGGAATGAATGTATGCATGATTGAAGCATGTTTGCTTTGTATGCTTGTGGTTTGAAAGCATGTTCAGTGGCTTGAGGTGTTGATACAATTGAGTTGTATGTTGTGATGTTGCATGCTGAGGGTACCCATTGCCAAACAAAAGCTAATGAAATGAAATTGATTTTGAATGAAATTGAGCTTGAATACTTGGATTGCTTACCTTGCTGGGCCTGACTTGTTTTATTTTGCATTGTTGTTGCATGGTAAAAGTATGGCACCACGTAGAGAGTTAAGAGGTAATGTGCGAGCTACGGCTCCCAATGAGAATGAGAATGAAGAGCACGCTGATAGTGCTGTGTTACCCCCTCCTCCGCCTGGTGGTGGTGATGGAGGTGCGAGAGCTGAAGCTGCAGCTGGTGCTGGAGCTGCTGGACCAGAGGTTGGTCAGGGGCAAGCTATGCCTGACATGACGATGTTTGTACAAGCTATTGCGGGTGCTTTTCGAGCAGCAGTAGCTGGAGCTCAGGGAGCTGGGCATCAGGGAGATGCTGGAGTCAGATTGCCTTTGGAGCGTCTGCGCAGTCTTGGAGGGACTGAGTTTAGAGGTTTATCAGCTGAGAGTTCTGAGGCTTGGCTGGAAAGTACCAAGCGTATCTTGGGGCAGATGAGTTGCACGGATGTGCAAAAGCTGGGCTGTGTTGTGTCCTTGCTGCAGGACGATGCTTATACATGGTGGACAACTACCATTGCTGGAATGGCTGAAGCTGATGTTACCTGGACATTCTTTCAGAATGTGTTTAAAAGAAGATATCTGGGAGTGAGATATCTGGACGAGAAAAAGCGAGAATTCATGTCTCTTACCCAAGGGAGCATGAGCGTAGCTGAGTATGAGGTACAGTTTGTACGGCTCAGTCAGTATGCACCGGAGTTAATACCTGATGAGAGGGCTAGGTGCGAGAGGTTTCGTTACGGTCTTGTGACGGATGTCAAGATGTATTTGTTGGCCACCGAGTATGTTGATTTTGATGTGTTGGTGGGCCGAGCAAAGGATGTTGAGATGAACCTGAGTTTGTCTGCTAAGAGTGCTGGCAAGCGAGCTGCTGAGTATAGTTCCAGTGGTGGACGGAACAAGAGGGGACGAGATCAGAAGTATCAGTCCTCAGCTAGGAGAGGTGGTGGTGTGCCTGCTAGGGGTGGCGGTGCTAGAGCTGATCCTAGTGCTTGTTGGATCTGTGGTTCCCGTGGTCACTTGAAGCGTGATTGTCCTCGTGCTGAGAGAGTGGCACAAGCTCCTGTTGTGACAGCTGGTAATGCTGGTGGAAATGGGTGCTGGAATTGTGGCTCTGCGGACCACATCAGGCGAGATTGTCCGAGATTGGCTGGTGAGCAGGTGCGTGCTCCTGTTGTTGCTGCACCGCAGAGAGGTCGTGGGCGCGGCCGTGGTAATTTCCAGAGGAGAGAGGAAGGTGGCCGAGGGGTAGCTCATGTTGTAGCTATTCAGCCTGAAGGTGGAGGCCAAGCGAGGGTGTATGCTCAGAGAGAGGGCAGGAATGATGCAGATGTGATTGCAGGTACCTTTACTTTGCAGTCCTTGTCATTGCTTTCTTTGATTGATTCTGGATCTACGCATTCATATATTCTTCGTGAGCATGCTGAATTGCTTGGTTTGCCTGTTGAGTCTTTGGATGTTGGTGTTCGGGTCACTAGTTCTTTTGGTGAGACTGTTGTGACTCGGAAGTTGTATAGAAGGTGCCCTTTGGTTATTCAAGAGCATGTCTTTCATGTTGATCTTATGGAGTTGCCCTTCTATGGTTTTGATGTGATCCTTGGTATGGATTGGCTTGCTGAGCATCGTGCTGTTGTGGATTGTGAGAATAAGCGTGTTTCGCTTAAGCTTGCGGATGATTATGAAGTTGTGGTGGTTGGTGAGAATGTGAAGTTTCTTGCCAATGTTGTGTCTTCTTTGGAGGCGAGCAGGATGCTGAGGCAAGGTTGCGAAGCTTATCTAGCTTTTGTGATGAATCCTAGCTCTAAGGAGTTGAGGGTGCAAGATATCAGGGTTGTAAAGGAGTTTCCTGGTGTTTTTCCTGAGGAGTTGCCTGGTTTACCTCCTGACCGCGAGGTGGAGTTTGGAATTGAGCTGTATGAGAATACAACTCCTGTGTCCATTACTCCCTATAGAATGGCACCTAAGGAGCTGAAGGAGCTGAAGACGCAGTTGCAGGAATTGCTTGATCGTGGTTTCATCCGGCCGAGTGTGTCACCTTGGGGAGCACCGGTCTTGTTTGTGAAGAAGAAGGATGGCACTATGAGGATGTGCATTGATTACCGTCAGCTGAACAAGTTGACTATCAAGAATCGGTATCCTTTGCCGAGGATTGATGATCTCTTTGATCAATTTCGGGGAGCTGCTGTGTTCTCTAAGATTGACTTGAGGTCAGGGTATTATCAGTTGAAGGTGAAAGATGTGGATGTGCCTAAGACAGCTTTCAGGACAAGGTATGGGCATTATGAGTTCCTTGTGATGCCGTTTGGTCTGACAAATGCTCCTGCTGCTTTCATGGACATGATGAATCGTGTGTTTCATGAATACCTGGACAAGTTTGTCGTGGTGTTCATTGATGATATCCTCGTGTACTCTCGTACAGAGGAGGAGCACGAAGAGCATTTGAGGGTTGTTTTGCAAGCTTTGTTGGAGAATCAGCTTTATGCTAAGCTGAGCAAGTGCGAGTTTTGGTTAAGAGAGGTGGTTTTTCTTGGGCATGTTGTTTCAGCTGAGGGGATTCGTGTTGATCCTCAGAAGATTGAGGCGGTGATGAGCTGGAAGGTTCCTAAGTCTGTTCATGAGGTCCGTAGTTTCCTTGGTCTGGCGGGATACTACCGAAGGTTTGTGGATGGTTTTTCCAAGATTGCTGCTCCTTTGACAAAGTTGTTGCAGAAGGATGTTAAGTATGAGTGGACAGAAGCGAGACAGCAGGCTTTTGAGAAGCTGAAGGCGGCTTTGACGCAAGCTCCTATCTTGATTCAGCCAGAATCAGGGAAAGAGTTTGTGGTTTACAGTGATGCATCCTATGTTGGTTTGGGGTGTGTGCTGATGCAGGATGGTAAGGTGGTGGCTTATGCATCGCGGCAGTTGAAAGTGCATGAGCGCAATTACCCTACGCACGATATTGAGCTGGCTGCAGTGGTTTTTGCTCTGAAGATCTGGAGGCATTATCTGTATGGTGAGAAGTGTACTGTGTACACGGATCACAAGAGTTTGAGGTATCTGATGTCTCAGAAAGAGTTGAATCTTAGGCAGCGGCGTTGGTTGGAGTTGCTCAAGGATTATGATCTGACGATTGAGTATCATCCTGGAAAAGCTAATGTTGTTGCTGATGCCTTGAGTAGGAAGGTGGCTGTTGAGCTGAGGGCCATGTTTGCTAGCTTGAGCATATCGCGTGATGGTGGCCTTGTGGCTGAATTACAGGTGAAACCATCTTTGATTCAGTTGATCAAGGATAAGCAGTTGTTGGATGATTCCTTGGTGTCTCATGTTCAGGATATCGCGGAGGGTAGACCTTCGGATTTCTGTTTCAATGATGATGGTGTGCTGTGTTTTGGTAGTCGGATAGTAGTGCCCAATGATGCTGAGTTGAGGCGTGCTATTATGACTGAAGGTCATAGTAGTCCTTTTGCTATGCACCCTGGTAGTACTAAGATGTATCGTGATCTTCGTGATGAGTACTATTGGGTTGGTTTGAAGAAGGATGTTGCGGAGTTCGTGAGCAAGTGTTTGGTGTGTCAGCGAGTCAAGGCTGAGCATCAGTTTCCTTCTGGTTTGTTGCAACCGTTGAAAATCCCTGAGTGGAAGTGGAAGAGGGTTACCATGGATTTTGTGTCTGGTTTGCCTTTGTCTCCATCGAAAAAGAATTCGGTTTGGGTGATTGTGGATCGCCTGACGAAGTGTGCACATTTCTTGCCTGTGCATACTACGTTCTCTTTGGATAAGCTGGCAGAGCTGTACATTGCTGAGATTGTGCGGCTGCATGGTGTGCCTAAGTCGATTGTGTCGGATAGGGATCCGAGGTTCACATCGCGGTTTTGGCAGTGTTTGCATCAAGCTCTGGGTACAGGGTTGCATTTCAGTACCTCCTATCATCCTCAGTCGGATGGTCAGTCTGAGCGAGTTATCCAGGTTTTGGAGGATATGTTGAGGTGCTGCGTGATTGAGTTCCAAGGTTCTTGGGAGAAGCATCTGCCTTTGGTTGAGTTTGCTTATAACAATAGTTATCAGGCGAGCATACAGATGGCACCCTATGAGGCTCTGTATGGGAGGAAGTGTAGGACTCCTCTTTGTTGGGCTGAAACTGGTCAAAAGTTGGTTTCGATGCCGGCTTTGTTGAAAGGGACCACTGAGAAGGTGAAGCTCATTTGTGAGCGGTTGAAGGCGGCCTCTGATCGGCAGAAGTCTTACGCGGATTTGAAGCGTAAGGAGATAGAGTATGCGGTTGGTGACCGTGTGTTCTTGAAGGTTTCGCCTTGGAAGAAGGTGATGAGGTTTGGCCGAAAGGGCAAGTTGAGCCCTAGATACATTGGACCGTATGAGGTGGTTGATCGTGTGGGTCCTGTTGCGTATCGGTTGAGGTTACCTCAGGAGTTGGAGAAGATCCATGATGTGTTCCATGTCTCTATGCTTCGGAAGTATAGATCTGATCCTTCGCATGTGATGCCTGTGGAGGAAGTGGAACTGAATCCGGACTTGACCTATGATGAGGAACCGGTGAAGGTTCTGGATTCGGATAGCAAGGTTATTCGTGGCAAGACCATTGAGTTGGTGAAGGTGCTGTGGAAGCATCGCGGTGTTGAGGAAGCCACGTGGGAGCGGAAGGAAGACATGCTGAAGCAGTTTCCTTATCTCTTTCCTTCAGGTAAATTTCGAGGACGAAATTTCTTAAGGGGGGGAGAGTTGTAACGCCCCGGTTTTGGGCTTAGAAGTTTTGGGCGTTGACCGGTTTGGTCAAAGTCCTGTTCGAATCTTAAGTGGTTAAATTAGGAAAGCCTAGTTCGGGTTGCATTAAAAATATGGAAAAATGTTCTAAAATCATCTTTTAATATAATTAGATGAACTGTGAAATCAATTTTGAAAAATGGGTTTTGGAAGTATGACATTTTGGCTAGTGACCAAAATGTAATTTTCGAAAGTTTGGTGGCTATTTTATAAAGAGTTGAAACTTTGAATCTTTAAGGAGCTATTAATCCAAAGATGATTTCTCCAGATTTTTCTAAGATATTTTAAGTCTATAATCTGATTTTAAAACATATTAGAAGTGGAGGGAAAATCTATTTGGCATTTTCTCAACTAACTTCTCATTTTCTTTCTCTCTTTTTCTCTCAACCCAAACACTCCATTTCCAGAGTTTTGTTTCTGATTTTCTCACCTAAATTCCTCCATTCAACTCTCATTTGATTGCAAATCATTGTATCTTCAAAACCTCCTCAATTGCTTCTTGTTTCTTCAAGGATTTTCATTCCAAAAAGTGGAGAATCACAAGTTTGGAGGTAAGAACGTCCTTCTCCTCTAAACTATCAGTTCTTTACTGAAATTCCCAAGTTATCAACTCTTGATTGATGTTTAATTAAAGGCTTTTGAGTTTGGAATTGTATCTTGGCTTATTATGCAAGATTTTGATGATTTTTGATGATTTTCGTTAGATCTGAGTAATCTGTGATTTAAGAGATGTTTTTGATGTTAAATGATCTCTAAATTGATAAGGAAATGAGTTTTGATCAATGCAATCCCGGATAGGTTGAGTTTCCTAAGTTTAGCTTAAGATTCTTGAATGTTTTTGTGGTGATCTTGTGGATCTGTTGTTGCTGGAGGTATAAGGATGTTTATAGGTTGTTTTTAGATGTTGTATGGTGATGATGGATGTGAGGTTTTGCTGGTTTATGGCTGGGCTTTGTTTAGAAGTGGTTTGGATGCAATTTCGGTGGTGTTTGGTGGCCGAAATTGGTGTTTGAATGAGAGCAGCGAGTTTGAGTGCTTTCATTGAAGCTTTTGATGCTTGATGATGCATTAAACCTCTGCTTTAATGTGTTTGATCAGGGGAGGCATCTTTGGATCCAAGAGTTGTTGATCCGGAAGCTTGAATTCGTGCTTCGGCAAGTGGCGAAGTGGAATCGGTGAGTGAAATTGGGTTTTCGGCTTTGAAACCAATGTCTTGGGAGCTTAGCTTAAGTCTAAACAACTTTGCTAAGCTCGAGTGTAAGTTTTCGGAATTTCTCTCTAGTGGTGGCCATGATTTTGTTGTGATGCGAAATGATAATTTGCATGTTTTACATACTGTTTTGGAAGCATGTTTTAGCATGGTTTTTGCTGTTGATGTAAGCCATATGTTGAAGGTAACTCTAGGTAGGAGTTCCTTGCCTTTGCACATTGAAATGTTGTGGTATAATGCTTTTAAATGCATGATGAATATGGCTTGGTTTTATGCTTTAAAACAGTGATGTAAGTGATGAAAATGATGTATATTGGCAAGTGATGTTTTTAAAATGTTAAGGTCACTAAGGTGGTTAAAAGTCCTTGAGTGAGCCTTGTTACTTATGAACATCAAGGTGGTTAAAAGTCCTTGGATGGTTCATGTTGTGGACACTAAGGTGGTTAAAAGTCCTTAGGTGATCCTTCTCTATGGTGTTTAAAAGTCCATAGGCCAAGGTGTTTAAAAGTCCTTGGGATCAAGGTGTTTAAAAGTCCTTGATGTGATTCATTCATGGTGTTTAAAAGTCCATGGCCAAGGTGTTTAAAAGTCCTTGGGATCAAGGTGTTTAAAAGTCCTTGATGAGATACTATCTATGGTGTTTAAAAGTCCATAGGCCAAGGTGTTTAAAAGTCCTTGGGGCCAAGGTGTTTAAAAGTCCTTGGGAAAGTTGTTGAACTTGTTTTAATAAATGGAATGTTTCACTTAAGCCAATATGACATGTTAAGAATATTGAGAAGCATGAGATGCTTGTTTAAATGTTTATGTTGAAGCATGAGATTGCTTGTTAAGAATGCTTTTGAGCATGTGAAAAGGTTGATTTAAAGCATGTTTTGTAAATGTTTTGAATTGCATTATTGAATGGTTTTAAGAGCTTTCCTCACTAAGCTTTTGCTTACGCTCTCTACGTTTTCCTAATTCAATAATGCAGAGCGTTAGAGTACCTTGAGGGCAGCAAGAAAGGGCAAGCAATCAAGTTCAAGTGAAGCTCAAAGTACGAAGGTTTTATAAGTGCATTTAGCTTTTGTATGTTTTGGCAATGGGGGACCAAAGTGTATGTTTTGGGAGGTGTTGGAGACTCCCTAAGTATGATATATGTTGATGTGTTTGCTGGTTTTGGTTTGGAACCATTTATGCTTGTTTTGCAAGTTTGGTGTTTGAATGTCTAGCTTGTGTAGGAAGCATGCCTTTAGAATTGGGGCTTTTTGCTTGTGATGATGTTTGGATGAATTGATGATGCTATTATGTTGTTGTTATGTTGAATTGCATGTTGGCAAAGTTTGGTGATGTTCGGAGCATGTTTGGATGTGTAATTGCATGTTTAAAGTGATGTTTTGAAGCAATCTGGGCAGGGTGTTTCGGAACAGCACCTACCGTTTCGGAACGGGTGCCTTAAATGAGCCCAGGCGTCCGAAACGGGAGGGGCCGTTCCGAAACGGAAAAGCCTCTGCCAGACCCCCGTTTCGAAACAAGCTAAGCCTGTTTCGGAACGGCCCCGCGTTTCGGAACGGGCTGTCTCCCGTTTCGGAACGGTTGACCGTTGGGGGCTGACATTGGTAGTTATGTGTTTTGAATTGTTTGCGTTTTGGTCCTGAATCTTGTTTGTTCAATTGTATGAGCTGTGGATGTCCTTTTGAGCTGAAATTTCACAGAGAAGCATGAAACCTGATTAATTTCATTATGGTAACATTAATTTGGCTTAAGTCCTCATATTTATCAGAATTTACAATTTGGTCCCTAAAGTTGTAATTTGCTCAATTGAGTCCCTGTTTAACCTCTGATGTTTGTGATCTTTTGGTATGATGTTTGTGTGATCACCATTAGGCTTAATGTGCATCTAGACAAGTTTAAAAAGAAAAAAAAAGGTCGTTAATCAAGGTTGACTTTCGGGTTGACTTTGGTTTTCCCCGTGTGACTTTCTTAATTCGGGTCAACCGTCTAGGCCGGGTTAAGGGGGTTACATGGGAGGAGAAAGGGTTCATCTACAGCAAACGAACGGAGAATCTTAGGCTCAAACCATTTATAGCCCGTAAGATCAGAGCACTACATTGGCAGATGTTTGCCGAGCAACCTGAAGAGATGAACATCACCCTGGTCAGAGAATTTTATGCTGCCGTTGACAGCAGAGACGCGATAGCAATGATAGTTCGTGGTAAAGAAGTCCCTCTGGAGCCAGAATATATTAACACCCTTTACGAACTCTACATCGGCAGAAAGGAGGATGGGCATAAGAGGTTCGTGGAGAGCCTGAAGGCAGCAGATTATGATGCTGTCATGGCAGAACTCACCGAGGAAGGAACCCAATGGAACACAGACCCCAAACACCCAAGGACGGTGAAACGAGCTGAACTCACCCCCGAAGCCAAGTTGTGGAATGCATTCTTGAAAAAGAGGATTATGCCCTCTTCACACAACAACACGGTGGATCAACCAAGGTTAGCTCTCGTTCATTCAATTTTAAACGAGAGGCCTATTAATGTTGGTAGATACATTCGGGAAGGGATTTTGGATTGTGCAATGCGGCCATCGGGACCCCTTGTCTTCCCCTACCTCATAACAGCACTCTGCCGTGGCCACGATGTCCCTGAAATTGTTGAGGATTTGAAAATCTGGGGAAAATGATGGACAAAAAGAAACTTCCTCAGTTTGATGGAGCTGAAAGCCGCAACACCAATCTCCAGCTTCCACCCGTCTGCTGCGGCAGGTGAGCCGACAGGGCCCACCCAGATAGAGCCTGCCGCCACAGAACAGAGGCAGCCCACATCAGCAGCTCCCCCAGCCGACTCTTACACCCAAATCCTGGCTACCCTGCAGAAAATAGAGGAACGACAGCTGGGCCTGATGAGCTTTATCCGGGACTTCACAACAGCAACGGTACATTTCATTAAAAGCAATTTAAATTTTCCATATGTACTGTTCCCTGCTTTCCCCGATCACTATTTTGCTGCCCCCACCCCCACCCTGCCCATACCCCTACCCATGCTACCACACCGAGAACACCGTCTGCTGCGTCCACTCCAACCCAGGCTGCGACAGCTCCAGACGGCAGTCACACAGCCACAACATCTGCCAGGGGAGAAAAGAGAAAAAAGCCCATGTCCGACCTTAACGAGTTCATTGCTAGTTTCTCCTCTTCCTCAATTTGGGAGGAATCCGATGGCGAGCCCTCTGTCAAGAGGAACCTGTCCAAAGAATTCACCCAGATGAAATGGCAGAAACCCAACACCGGAGTCGGACCATCCGACCAAGGGAAATCTAATAGCAGCAGCAGCAGCAGCAGTGGTAGCAGCAGTAGCAGCTCTTCCGAGGAGGTTTAGGTGTTGGAGAAACCACCCCAGATCTCACCGACCCGCATCCAGCCTCCGAGGGAAGCCAAGAAAAAGATCGCCTCTGCATCTCCAATCCATCTGCCGGCACCGACGAGGAAAGTCACTGCCCACCGGCAGATTCAGATCAACAGCAGCAGCAGCAGCGACGACAACGCTTAAAATTTAAGTTTTTTATGTTATCTTTGTTGTCTGCTATTTTGTTATAATTGTGATGTTGTTTTTATTTTCTTTTTATCATTGTGTCATCATGCATTGAGTGCAATGCAACCCTTGAGTTTGGGGGTGGCATCCCTCCATTAATGAAGTGTCTTTATGTTTAGAAATTGTGTCTAATGTTTAGTTTATTTTTGCTTAAAAAAATGAAAATGTGGCTTAAATCTTTTAACTTCACTTACCTGCCACGACATATGCTGTCGTGACAGTGCCTTTAGGAAATTTTAGGATCTGTTTAGAGCCTTGCTATGATTCTACCCTGTAAAACACTCTTTGTGACTCTTATTCTTTTAGATTACTTTAGTACACTAGAATAGGAATGTTTACCCGCTTGAAACTGCCCCTAGAGGTGCCTATCACTGGCTCTAGGAAGACAAGAAAGAAAGAAAAAATATTCAGACGCAATAGCTTGCAAAACTGCCTTGCACTTATTTTAGGAGATTTCTTTTTGAACTAAGTTAGAAAAAACTAAAGGAGCCTAAGAATTGCCTCCAGAAAAGATGCAGTTAAATAAAAAGTCAGAAAAAACTAAAGGAGCCTAAGAATTGCCTCCAGAAAAAATTGAAATGACATAACCTCAAGTTTGTAGACATAACTATTCTGGTATACAAAGGTAGTCTAGATGCATAAGTGTTCACAAAACCCACACACACTTCACAAAAATTATAGCATGGTTCCGAATGAATCCAGAAATGTCCGACAAGGTACTACTCTTGATAGAATACAAGTGGTAGGTAATGTAGAGTTCACTGATTTAAGCCAAAGAAAAAAAATTATTATTATTATTAAGTTAGGTAATATTTGCTTGAGGGCAAGCAAAAACTTGAGTTTGGGGGTGTGTTGAGTGTGTAAAAGTTCTATATTTTACCCCCTATTTAACCCATATTTATGCTGCATTCAAGCATAATTCATTGCATTTAGGATAGATTTCATTCATACGTCACAATTATATTAAATGGCACAGTTGCTACTGAAATTGGTTACTTTTGCAGGTAGCTGCTGTAGCAGACGCAGGGCAGTGGAGAAGCAGAGCTGGAACAAAGGACTGTAGACGAGAAGAAGGATGCTGCCATGGCCGCTGCCGTGGCAGCCAATTACGACAACAATAGTGAAGGGAAGAAGTGAAGTGGAGCTCGACAGAAAGAGGAAATTAAGCCGGTCTGTCGTGAAGCACTCTTATATTTTTCTGAGCCCTAGATCAGAATGAAGGCCAAGCCCAAAGTTCAAGGAAGAAACTCCAAGCAAGAAGAGAGGACGAATTAAAGACATCTACTCTGAAGATTTAGTCTTTAATAGAGTTGTACTTTAATTTAAATTTGTATTCTTGTCATATTAGAAAACTTGAACCCAAGGCCTATATAAAGGCATGTAATTCGACCTAGGGAAGGAGATCTTACTCTCTAGCCATCTTCCCCTAAACCCTAGTCGTTTTCCCCCTTCTCATCATGTTCTAAACTTCCCCTAGGGCTAAGGGTTGATTTTGTAAAGTAGTTGAAAGGATTGCATTGTTTTAGGATTTTTTTCTGTTCAATAAAATAGACTTCAAGTTTGCTTATTCTGGTTTTCAACATCTTGCAAAAGTTTCGGGAGAGCATTGTGAGATTACACATTTACTTAATATTAGGAGAGTTAAGTATACGAAAGGAATAAGTATGGGTTCTCCAGTTTATGGTTGAACTATCTCGGACCTAGGGATAGGACGAGGTTAAGTGGCTAAGGAAGAATTCAACAACATCGGTGATCATCCTTCGATTCACGCCGGGAGGTATCATCAAAGGCGTGTTCATCGACAGACTTGGACCTAGGGATAGGCCAAGGCACAACAGGGATTCTTACCAAGCTTGAAGTACGTAGTTGTGTGTTCGCTGCCGCGACAACAACAGACCGCTACCGTAGCAGGTACTGCCGCGACAGACGCTACGACATAATAGAGAAGTCCTAGGTAGTGCAATACCTGCACTACTGACCAAATAAATACCGACCTACTCTTTACTCTGAATATTTTCATCTCTTATTTTCAGTATTCTTTATTACTTCGTGACAAACAATAAAACTTTTTCTTTTCCCTCTTGTGCAGCAATCCAAGGTTAAAGCTATTAGCCCAGTCCCTGTGGAGACGATATCCGATACTTACGTATCACTTTACTACTTGCGTCGTGTACACTTGCACTCTATTGCGATAGACTCTTTTACACACAACAGCTTTCACCATAAAGGTAATGTCTTCAAACATTCAAAGCAAACACCACCGCTGCGAGTTCAAGATCATGCGTAGGATAGTTGCGCTCATGCACCTTCAACTGTTTGGAAGCGTAAGCCACAACCTTCCCACCTTGCATCAGTACACAACCCAAACCAACATATGATGCATCGCTATAGACCACAAACTCTTTACCCGAGTCTGGTTGAATCAAGACAGGTGCTTGCGTCAAAGCTTCCTTCAACTTTTCGAAAGTTTGCTGCCTAACATCCGTCCACTCGAAGCGAACATTCTTTTGCAACAACTTAGACAAAGGAGCAACAATCTTAGAAAAACCTTCAACAAACCTTCGGTAGTAACCAGCCAACCCACGGAAACTACACATTTCCGTCACTGACTTAGGTGTCTTCCAACTCATCACCGCCTTAACCTTGTGTGCATCCACCAGAATACCTTCGGCTGACACCACATGTCCAAGAAAAACTACTTCCTTGAGCCAAAACTTGCACTTGCTCAGCTTAGCATAAAGCTGATTCTCCAGCAACACTTGTAACACAATCCTCAAGTGCTTATCATGATCCTCCTTGGTACGTGAGTACACAAGAATATCATCGATAAACACTACAACAAACTGATCTAGAAATTCATGAAACACCCTATTCATCACGTCCACGAAAGTAGCCGATGCATTTGTCAAGCCAAACGACATCACCAAGAACTCATAGTGGCCGTACCTAGCCCGAAAAGCTGTCTTAGGTACATCCACATCCTTAACCTTAAGCTGATAGTACCCAAACCTCAAGTCTATCTTTGAAAACACCGAAGCACCACGAAACTGATCGAACAAATCATCGATCCTTGGAAAAGGATACTTGTTCTTAATCATTAACTTGTTGGGTTGCCGATAATCAATGCACATGCGCATGGTACCATCATTCTTCTTCACAAACAAGACCGGCACACCCAAGGTGAAATACTCGGCCTTATGAACCCTCGATCAAGCAACTCCTGAAGTTGCATCTTCAACTCCTTAACTCATTAGGTGCCATGTGATAAGGAGCAATGGACACCAGAGTCGTATTCTCAAACAACTCTATACCAAACTCAACCTCCCAGTTGGGTGGCAACCCTGGCAACTCCTCCGGAAAGACAACCGAAAACTCACATACAGTTCGTATGTCTTGCACATGCACTTCCTTCGTACCATGATTCATCACTTACGCTAAGAAAGCTTCACATCCCGACTCCAACATCCGACTCGCTTCAAGAGCCAAAATTGCAATAGACAAGAACTTCACATTCTCGCTTACGATTACTACTTCGTAATCATCCGCAAGCTTTAGGGTAACACTCTTAACATCAATGTCCACCATAACTCAGTGTTCAACCAACAAGTACATCCCAAGAATCACTTCAAAGCCAGAAAAAGGAATTTCCATCAAATCAACATGGAATACATGACCTTGAACAGACAATGGGTATCTTCTATACAATTTCCTCGTAACCACAGTCTCACCAAAAGAACTCATTACTTGCATTCCTACATCTAGCATCTCAACATGAATATCAAGCAAATATGCATGCTCACTCAAGATGTACGAATGTGTAGATCTAGAATCAATCAAAGCTAACAATAGGGATTACAATAATTATTTTTCTTTTAATATTTACCCAATAGTTAAATTATATATATCATATATATTAATTTAACTAAATTCGTGTACAACAAATTTGTCCATATATAATTCATTTAATATATAATCATTTCAACTGTGGGTGTGACCTTTTAGGTTCATGTAACGTTAGTAGTAAATATTAAAACAATTTTATTATTACAAACAATGAGTGACATCTAGCAATATGCCATTGTCACCTGTTACAAGAAATCATGATTCGACATAACCTTTTCGTGATTAACTCTATTTATGTATTACATCATTTTGCCCTTTATATCTAGATTGGACACAAGTCATGGCCATATAATATTTCTTGATATCTTGAGTAAACTATTATAAACGAATAACTATGATATCTCATATCAACTTATTCGAGCATGGCCATGCATTTCTAGTCTCACTCAATCAAGTGGCCTACGATATTACTCCTATTATGTAGGAGAGACAAATCCTATCTTGATCAACCATATTCCACTATATAGATTGTGACATATCCAATATCATTCTTTATAGTGTAGTCACTTACGACACACGTTTGACCGTATCAAAATATGTAACTCACGATGTTGAAATAATGATGATCTCAAGTTTGATGATCATACATATAGTTATCACTATGAACAATGTTGTGACTATCATATAATAATCCAAGAAACATGCCCATAGCGGGTCAGTCTAGTATGTCGTTCTCTAACACATACTTATGTATCGATTTTGACATCTCCATGTCAATGACAACACTTTGTCATCAATCAACTACATATTAGTCTTAATGCATTATTGTTGTCCATGCCCACAATAATACTCGACTAAGAACATTTTAGAATAACCATATTATTCTAGGGAGTTTATTATAATTTAGTTTATTTATGCACACAAAATTGTAACTTAAAATAGTAATGGCAATGCCTCAGTATGAATAAACAAGGTAAAAACAACTATCATTTACAATCATCTTATGATTGGTCTTTAGGCATACTCTGTTCGATATCCTTAGCTCCCGCCACCAACACATCAAAATCTGTGTAGTTAGAGGCCAACATGAAAGTCTTCACTTCTTGCACCAATTCATAATGAAAACAGTTGCAACGATGCCTATCACTTGGCACCAACTCAGGGGCATACTGCCTCAAACGAAAAAACTGAACCTCATACTCAGCCACGGTCATGCTACCCTAAACCAAGGACATAAAGTCGTGTTTCTTTTCATCGAAGTATCTAACTCCTATATACTTCTTCTTAAAGGCAACTTGGAAGAACACCCAATCCACCTCATTGGGCTCCATATCTGCAATTACAGTCGTCCACCAACTTTAAGCATCACCTTGCAACAACGAAACATCACACCCCAGCTTACGTGCATCATTGCACCCCATTTGATCCAAAATCCAGATTGTACTGGCCATCCAAGCCTCGGATACCTCGGGCGACAAACCACGGTACTCGACACCGCCTAAACTACGTAAGCGTTCTAACGACAATCCTAATTGCCCAATAGTAGGTGCTTGCACTTGCACTCCAGCAACAACAGCCTGGAATGCTCCAGTCATCGCCTAATCTAGAGGCGTCAAGTCACCCAACATAGGCCCAGCTTGCTCACGCTGTCCTTGCTCCTCACCCCCGAGTTGAGGCGGTGGAGGAGGTAAGTTCCCACCAGGAAGAACCTCGTTCTCCTGATTTCCTTTCTCACCAGTAGCAACAATCGTACCTGAGCGTAACTCTCTCCATGGTCCCATTGTGCTATTATAATTAAGGCTTGATAATAAACCGAGAAGTTTTCCTCAGTAAACGACCCTATTTTTTTCATTTTATCTTTTCTAGATGCTCTTATACACCCTATGTGATAACCTTCATAGCAGAACATTTTAGGGACCATTTTGTAATTTTGCCAAAATACATGAACTTCTTCACTTTTTAAGTTAGCAACCTTTAATTAATCGCATTACAAGCATCTCTGTCAAATCTCAACTTAAAATAACAATCCAAGCTTATTTAATTGCATCCACAACATTCGGGGATCAAAACGTAAATAAATTGAACATTAGAAGATTCCACTAACCAAATTAACTGTAGGGTGTTTCGGTACAGGTACCCTATATAGATATGCTCATTTCAAAACAAGGCTGTTCGTTTCGATACATGCGGCCGTTTTGATATTGCCTCAAACCCGTTTCGGAACACAACCTTCCAGTAGCCAAACGTACCGAAACACCCCTCTCTATTTCGAAACCCCAAGGCCATTTCAGGCACGTTGTTTCGGTACGGGCTTGAGTGTACCGAAACACTTGGGCCTGCAATGTCTCTTTTACTGGTTTTTCATACTCTAATCCAAACTATAACAATCCAACATGCTTCCAACATGCATACAAAATATTTAAGCATCAATCCTCAAGCTTCCATGGCAAATTTATCAACATAACATGAACATTTACATCAAAGGTAAACTATAGGCATGAAACCTATTGTCAAACTAAGCAAGAATAACAAAATGCAAAGTAAAGCACAAACCAAATACCTGTAACCCCCTTAGCTCGGCCTAGACGCTTGACCCGAACTACGAAGATTACACGGGGAAAACCAAAGTCAACCCGAAAGTCAACCTTGATTAACGACCTTTTTTCTTTTTATCTTTCCTAGAAGCAATATTAAGCCTATGTGATCACTCAAGATCATAGGAAGGAAAGACACAACGATCAGAATTCATTTAGGGGTTTAATTGTAAGAATTAGACTTTTAGGGACCAAAACATAAATTTTGCAAATTACGAAGACTTTGCAGATTTTTAAGTTTACCAATATGCAATTAGCCATATTTCATGCATCTCTGTCAAATATCAACTTAATTAGACATTCCAAACTCAACAAATTGCATCCATAATCATCAAGGACTAAAATTTAAGAAACAAGAACTTGAAACAATTCAAAATGTAGACCAACGGTCAGGTGTTTCGAAACACTGACCCTTGTATCGAAACGGCCGTATCGGAACAGGTTTGACCGTTTCGGTACTCGGGTGCGTTACGAGACCCGTATTGAAACATGGCTCTCCAGTAGCTAAAGTGTTCTGAAACACTCTTACCCGTTCCGAAACACTATGGCCATTTCAGGCCCCTGTTCTGAAACATATAAGGGTGTTTCGATACACCCTGCCCCGCAACTATATATTTTTGTAGTTTTTCACATCTTTACACATTCAAACACATCCCAAATGATAGCATAACACACCAACAACATGATTAAACATCAGAGATCACTGTTTTGAGGTTTAAGCTAAATAATGGCATCAAACATATGATCATTGAGTCCATAGGCATGCTCCCTACTCATGAAAACCATATGCAAGCCACAAGCTACAAACTAAACCATATAGGACAATTACACACTTCAAATACCATATTAAACTTGCAACAAACATAGGAAGTTTAAAACACATCCCCCAAAACCAACCATAGGTCCCCATTGCCAAATATCATTACTAAAGCATACGAAAACATCACCATACATGAGCTTCTACTTCCTTGGACATCCTTAGCCTCCTTGCTGCCCAAAAACGTCTCAATTATCTACATTGTTGGTAAAAGAGAGCGTAAGCACATTTGCTTAGTGAGGCAAGCTCTAAGAAAACCAACACAACAATGCATCTTTAAAACTCTATCTCAAAAACCATTTTCTACAACATGCTCTTTCTATCTCATGCTTGAAAACCATTTCAAAGAAATTCTCCATTTGAATACACATGTACCTTTATTCTAACTCATGCATTAAACCAACACAAATCTCATGGCAAAGCCATACAATGCTTAATGAAAACAAAAGCATTTCAAACCACAAATCTCAAATGCATTTCTCATAGCATAAATCATCTCAACATTTGGTACATGTGAATCAAATACAATTTCATATATTGGCATTTCATATTACATCTTTACTCGGATATGTGGATTAGCTTGACTCAAAGTCAAGTCCTACCCCATTGGAATCTCACATCACCGGACTCTCATGGCGGTATCTCTCTTCACCATAAAGCATGGGTATTTCACCAAGTCCTACCCTGATGGTATCTCTCATCATCGGCTTCTCACTTTGGATCGGGATGGCACTACCCCCATTGCCCGACTCCAAAGAGCACGTACGAATTTTTAGTTTATAGTGCACTCTCATCCTATTGGTCGACCAATTATATCTGGTAATTATCTCATCATTTATGCCAATATATTATATTAAAATCATTATCCCACCTAATGTTTTGATGCAACATTTCACAAATCTATCTCATCTCATTTCAAAACCATATCTCATGCTTTGCATTCAATCAAAATCTCAAAACTCTTTACTACCACATGCTATCTCATGAAATCAATACATAGCATCAACTCATGCTACAAATCATGCATAAAACAGTAGGAATTTGTCTATCTCAAAACAAGAGCATGTTAAAAGCATTTAGGGGCATCAACTACATATTGAGAGCAAATCTAGCCATACTTACTTCCGGACTTAGGTTGGTGTTTCAAACCAATCCTAAATCCCCAAACCTTGTTTCTTTGTCCCTCAAGGACTTCTAAAACAATTCACACTCATCGATTACGTTTCGCTTGCTTGCCGAAACAATATCTAGGCTTCCGGCACTTCTGGATCAACACCAAAAGCGTCCGAAGATGTCTCCCCTGTTTATTACACATAAGAGTAGAGGATTAATACATCATCATGCATTGAAATCACTAGCCACTCATTCAAACTCGCTGCACTACACAAAAGCACCATTTCGGCTACCCAAAATAACCGAAATCACCTCCAAACTTTCCCAAAACAAAGCCCAACCAAGATCTATCAATTCTAATCATTTCTAAACCTCAATCAATACCAAAAATCTTCATAAACACGTCCTTATATATCCAGCAATAACAGAACACCAAGAACACTCCAAAAACCACAAATCTAGCATCTAAAACATAGGAAACCAAACCTATTCGGGAATCATTGGTTAAAACCTCATTCATAACATCAATTACCATCCAAAATACATTAGAAATCAACCTCAAAACAGAGCTTAACAATGAGTTACGAAAATCATCAAGATCTCACCAAGAATCTTGAGTTTTACAACAATTTCATGTTCTAACATTAAAACAACTCAAAAATCATTAACAAAGGATTGAGAACTTGGGAATTTCATTAAAAAACTGATCATTAGAGGAGAAGGACAAAGCTTACCTCTAATGGTTGATTTCTCCTCAATTTGAGCAAGATTTCTTGAAAATCCAAAGTAAAAACAAAAGGATTTGATGAGATAAAGATTAGAAATCCTTAGGATAATGAAATCTCAACAAAAGAGATGAAAATCAGAGATTAATTGGTGAGGGAATTGTGTTTGGCTGAGTGGAAGTTGAGAGAAAATGAAAAGAGTGAAAAAGATCGTAAAGTAGTTATGGAAAGTCAAAATAGGATTTCTCTCTTAATTCTTTTTATTAAATCATTATTAAAACACCCAAATTAAAGAGAAATCTGATGAAAAACATTTTGGTAAAATTAGCTCCTTAAATATTCAAAGTTTCAATCCTTTACAAAACAGTCACTAGTCAACTTTTGCAAAAACTACAATTTGGTCACTACATCGAAATATAGTATTTCAAAATCACATTTTGTAAAATTGTTTTCACCATAACCATTTATATAATAAATGAGGATTCTTAGATATTTTTCCATATTTTTAAAGAATCCCGAACTAGGTGTTCCCTAAACCTCCCTTAAAGATTCGAACCATTCTTGACCGGCCCGATTCAACCTCTAAAACATCTAGGCCCAAAACCAGTGCGTTACAACTCTCCCCCACTTAAGAAATTTCGTCCTCGAAATTTACCTGGAGGAAAAAGATAAGGAAATTGTTTCTTCATGTCATCCTTCCTTTCCCACGTGGCTTCCTCAACGCCAAGATGTCTCCACAAGACTTTGACCAGCTCAATGGTCTTACCCCGAAAAACCTTACTATCTGAATCCAGAATCTCAACGGGTTCCTCATCATACGTCAAGTCTGGGTTCAGCTCAACCTCTTCCACATGCATAACATGCGACGAATCCGATCTATACCTCCGACGCATGGATACATGAAACACATTATGTATCTTTTCTAACTCTTGAGGTAGTCTCAGCTTGTAGGCAACATGACCCACACGTTCTATCACCTCGTATGGTCCAATGAACCTTGGACTCAATTTTCCCTTCCGGAGAAATCTCATCACCTTCTTCCAAGGTGAAAATTTTAGAAACACACGCTCGCCCACGGCAAATTCTATCTCCTTACGCTTCAAATCCGCGTAAGACTTTTGCCGGTCCGATGCTACCTTCAAACGCTCACAAATGAGCTTCACCTTCTCGGTGGTTCCTTTCAACAAAGTCGGCATCGAGACCAACTTTTGTCCCGTTTCAGCCCAACAAAGAGGAGTTTTGCACTTCCTCCCTTATAACGCCTCATAAGGTGCCATTTGAATACTTTCCTGGTAACTGTTATTATAAGCATACTCCATCAAAGGCAAGTGCTTCTCCCAAGAGCCTTGAAACTCAGTAACACAGTACCTCAACATATCCTCAAGCACTTGGATAACACGCTTCAACTGTCTATCCGTCCGCGGATGATAAGAAGTACTGAAATTCAGCCGCATACCCAAAGCTTGATGTAAACATTCCCAAAACCTTGCGGTGAACCTCATATCTCTATCCGATACTATAGATTTTGGCACTCCATGCAATCGTACAATCTCAGCAATGTACAACTTCGCAAGCTTATCCAAGGTATACGTAGTATGCACAGGCAAGAAATGTGCACACTTCGTAAGGCGATCCACAATCACCCAAACAGAATTCTTCTTTGATGGCGATAGCGGCAAACCAGACACGAAGTCATAGTGATCCTCTCCCATTTTCATTCTGGGATCCTCAACGGCTATAACAACCCAGAAGGAACTTGATGTTCAGCCTTAACCCGCTGACAAACCATGCATTTGCTAACAAACTCAGCGACATCTTTCTTCAATCCCACCCAATAGTACTCATCCTTCAAATCACGGTACATCTTTGTACTACCAGGGTGCATAGCAAAAGGACTACTATGAGCTTCAGTAAGAATAGTGTGCCTTAACTCAACATCACTTGGCACCTCTATCTGACTCCCAAAACATAAAACACCATCATCATTGAAACAGAAATCCGAAGGCCTACCTTCTGCGATATCCTGAACACGTGGCACCAAAGAATCATCCAACAGTTGTTTATCATTAATCAACTGAACCAAAGATGACTTTACTTGTAATTCAGCAACAAGACCACCATCTCGCGATAAGCTCAAGCTAGCAAACATCGCCCTTAATTCCACCGCCACTTTCCTGCTCAAAGCATCGGCCACAACATTGGCCTTTCCCGGATGATACTCGATCGTTAGATCGTAATCCTTAAGCAACTCCACCTAACGTCGTTGCCTAAGATTTAATCCTTCTGAGACATAAGGTACTTCAAACTTTTATGATCCGTGTACACGGTACACTTCTCACCATATAGATAATGTCTCCAAATCTTTAATGCAAAAACCATCGCTGCCAGCTCAATGTCATGCGTAGGGTAATTGCGCTCATGCACTCTCAACTGACGCGATGCATAAGTCACTACTCTACCCTCTTGCATCAACACACGCCCCAAACCAACATAGGATGCGTCACTATACACCACAAACTCTTTTCCTAACTCAGGTTGAACCAAGATAGGATCTTGCGTCAAAGCTGCCTTTAGCTTCTCAAAGGCTTGTTGTCTCGTTTCCGTCCACTCAAACTTAACATCCTTTTGTAACAACTTCATCAAAGGGGCAGCAATCTTAGAAAATCCATCCATGAACCTCCTGTAGTAACCTGCCAACCCAAGGAAACTACGAACTTCATGAACAGACCTAAGAGGCTTCCAGTTCACCACCGCCTCAATATTCCGAGGATCAACACGAATCCCTTCAGCCGAAACAACATGGCCAAGAAAAACAACCTCCTTTAGCCAAAACTCACATTTACTCAGCTTAGCATAAAGCTGATTCTCTAACAGCACTTGCAAAACGATCCTCAAATGTTCTTCATGATCCTCCTCGTTACGAGAGTACACAAGGATATCATCGATGAACACCACAACGAACTTATCTAAGAATTCATGAAACACCTTGTTCATCATATCCATGAAAGCAATAGGAGTATTCGTCAATCCGAACGACATCACTAGAAATTCATAATGCCCATATCTCGTTCGGAAGGTTGTCTTGGCACATCCACATCCTTCACCTTTAACTGATAATATCCTGACCGCAAATCTATCTTTGAAAACACAGCCGTTCCTCGAAACTGATCGAAGAGGTCATCAATCATCGACAACGAATACTTGTTCTTGATAGTCAATTTATTCAGCTGACGATAATCAATGCACATCCTCATCGTGCCATCTTTCTTTTTAATAAATAAGACCGGTGCACCCCAAGGTGACACACTAGGTTGAATAAAGCCTCGGTCAAGCAACTCTTGAAGTTGTGTCTTCAACTCCTTGGGTGCCATGCGATAAAGAGCAATGAACACCGAAGTTGTGTTCTCATACAACTCAATTCCGAATTCAACCTCTTGACTAGGCGGCAAACCTGGTAATTCCTCCGAAAACACTCAAGGGAATTCACACACGGTCCTTATATCTTGTACACGAACCTCCTTTGCACTAGGATTCATAACAAAGGCCAGATAAGCCTCGCATCCCTGACGCAACATCCGGCTTGCTTCAAGCGTCGACACCATATTAGATAGGAATTTCACATTTTCTCCCACCACCACAACCTCATAATCACCCGCAAGTTTCAGTGAAACTCGCTTATTTTCAAAATCTACCACGACCTTATGCTCAACAAGCCAATCCATACCAAGGATTACGTCAAATCCATAGAATGGTAATTCCATAAGATCAACTAGAAACGCATGCTCTTGCACCTTTAAGGGGCATCTCCTATACAATCTCCTTGTTACAACCGTCTCACCAAAGGAACTAGTCACACGCATACCCACATCCAAGGACTCAACAGGCAAACCAAGCATTTGAGCATGTTCATGCAATATGTACGAGTGTGTAGATCCAGAATCAATCAAAGAAATTAATGACAAGGATTGCAAAGTAAAGGTACCTGCGATTACATCCGTGTCATTCCTCCATTCACGATGGGCATACACTCTAGCCTGACCACCACCTTCAGGCTGAAAAACCACCACATGTGCTACATTCCTTACACCTTCATCTCAGCGCTGGAAGTTGCCACGGCCGCGCCCACGGCCTCTTTGTGGCTCAGCTGCAGAAAATCCCTCTTCATGTGCCCACGATTACCGCAATTCCAACATGTACCAAGATTACCCCAACACTCACCAGTGTGCCTTCTACCACACCGATTACACTCAGGAGTCCATAAGAAAGCATTCAGTCCTTGCTGACCTCTTCCAGGGTTGGCACCCCCACGTCTAGCATCCATATGTGACCTTCTATCCTTAGGTCTCTTAAACTGATCTCTTCCAAGATCACGGTCCGCAAGTCGCTTCCCTGAGCTTGACCCTCCTACTCGACTTGCTAGACCAAGGTTCAGCTTAATGTCCTTGGCTCGAGTGACTATGACATCAAAATCAGTATAGTCTGCTGCGAGCATATAAGTTTTCACATCAGCCACCAGCCCATATCGGAATCGTTCAAATATCTCCCGCTCGCTAAGAATCAGCTCGGGTGCATACTGGCTAAGGCGTACAAAATGCACCTTATACTCTGCCACTGTCATACTCCCTCGCACTAGGGACATAAACTCCCTCTTTTTCTCATCTAGGTAGCGGACTCCCAAATACTTTCACTTGAATGCATTCAAGAAGAATGTCCAAGTCACCTCATCATCATCCAACCCCGCTATTGTGGTTGTCCACCACGTATATGCATCACCGTGTAACAGGGACACAATGTTGGGTCACGTCGGCACGCCCCGTGGCGCAGCGGAAAAAATAATCCGACGTAATCCAGCCAGGATCCATGTACAGGAACGAATTCGGGGTGAAAAGATGAAGAGTTACCTTTTAAAACTCTGGAAACTGGAAAACCGACGGTATTTCGGAATTGTAACACCCCAAATTTGGGCCTATATGTTTAGAGTCTGAACCGATTCAGTCTGGGAAACGGTTCGAACCTAAAAGGGGGTTTTAGGGAACACCTAGTTCGGGATGCTTTAAAAATATAGAAAAATATCTAAAAGTCCTCATTTAATATATAAGAGAGAATGGTGAAATAAATTTTACAAAAATAAGGTTTGGAAATACTACATTTCGGTGTAGTGACCAAATCGTAGTTTTTGCAAAGTTTAGTAGTGACTATTTTGTAAAGGATTGAAACTTTGAATCTTTAAGGAGCTAATTTTACCAAAAATATTTTCATCAGATTTTTCCTTAATTTGGGTGATTTAATTAATGTTTTAATTAATCCAATTCCGAATAGGTTGTTTTCCTAAGTTTTTGCTTGTTAAAATGGTGGTTTTTGGGGTGATTTTGGTGTTCTGCTATAGCTGGAGGTATAAGGACGTGGTTGTGTTGGTTTTTGTCTTTAATTGATGTTTAGAAATGATTAGAAGTGATGGATCTTGGCTGAGTTTGATTTTGGAAGAGTTTGGAGGTCATTTCGGTAGTGTTTGGTAGCCGAAATGTGGTTTTGTGTAGAGCAGCGAGTTTAGGTGTGTGGCTGATGATTTCAATAAATGATGATGCATTAATCCTCTGCTCTTATGTGTTTAAAATAGAGGAGACATCTTCGGACACCTTTGGAGTTGATCTGGAAGCTTAGATAGCGTTTCAGCAAGCAAGCGAAACGTAATCGGTGAGTGCGTATGGTTTTAGAATTCCTTGAGGGACAAAGAATCAAGGTTTGGGAATTTAGGAAAGGTTTGAAACACCTTCCTAAGTCCAGAAGTAAGTATTGGCTAGATTGCTATCTAGAATGTGGTGATTGCCCCTTAAATGCTTTTACATGCTCATGGTTTTAGATTGATAAATTCCTACTGTTTTTATGCATGAATTATAGCATGATATGATGCTTGAAATGATTTCATAAAGTAACATGTTGCATATTTGAGATTTGGGCTTTTATGTTGAAGCATAGCAAATGTTATGGTTTTGAAATGAGATGAGAATGATGAGATTTGTTGCATGAGAAACAGTAGGTGAGATGATGTTTTAACATAATATATTGGCATAGATGTTGAGATACTTACCGGATATAATTGATCGATCAATAGGATGAGAGTGCACTATTAACTAAAAATTCGTACGTGCTCTTTGGTTAAGCCAAAGGGAGAGAACTGATGATGGGCATTCCATCAGGTAGGACTTGGTGAAATACCCAAGCTTTGTGGCAATGAGAGATTCCGCCATGTGAGTACGGTGATGAGAGATTCCACCGGAAACTATGTTGCTAGACGAGTGAGTACGGTGATGAGAGATGCCACCAGAAGTGTCTAGTGAGATGTCCGCATATCCGAGTAATAAATAGATGTGAAATGCCAATATAAAATATGTTATGGTTTTTGATTCACATGTACCTTGATGTAATGGTTTATGCTATGGGAAATGCATATGTGATTTGTATATGAAATGCTTAGAGTACAAGCATGAGTTTGGCTTTGGTTTAAATGCACGAGATAGAATGAAGGTACATGTGGTTTCAATGAGTAATTTCTTTGAAGGGTTTCCAAGCATGAGATAGAAATGAGCATGTGGTTTAAAAGTTTTTGATGAAAGTGTTTTCAAGATGTGCATTATTGAGTTGGTTTTCTTTAGAGCATGCCTCACTAAGCATTTGTGCTTACGCTCTCTTTTACCAATAATGCAGATAATTGAGGTGTTTTCGGGCATCAAGGAAGCTAAGTTCATCCAAGGAAGTCCAAGCTCATGTATGGTGAAGTTTTCGTACACTTTAGTTTTGATAGATTGGCAATGGGATACCATGGATTGTATTTGGGAGATGTGTTAAACTCCCTAAGGTTGTGACATGTTTGTTTTAGCTTGTTTGTGTTGTAAACGGCCTTAATTGCTTGTTTTGAGATTGGTTTGCCTATTTGGGTTTTGAGATTAGGGAGCATGCCTATAGAATAATGGAATATTGTGTTTGATGCTATGGTTGTGCTTGAATGTCCCATATATGTTCCTTGTATGTATGATGACTTGTTGGTATGATTAGAGAGTCCTTAGGACATGTTTAAGTAGTCTAATGAATGAAAAACCAGCATTTGCTGCTGTTTCCGAGCAAACCATATCGAAACACCCTCAAGTGTTTCGGAACGGGGGCCTGTAATGGCCTTTGTGTTTCGAAATGGTGGGGGATGTTTCGGAACGATTTGGCTACTGGAGCTACACGTTTCGGAACTGGTCTCGGAACCAACCCGCGTACTGAAACGGTCAACGCCGTTTCAATACAGCGTTTCAGTACGGTAGGTGGGTGTTTCGAAATGGGTTACCGTTGGACCCAGGTTTGAATTGTTTGGATGTTTGCATGCTTTACATTTTAGTTCTAAATGTTGATATTGCAATTGCCTGAGCTTGATGTGTCCTTTGAAGTTGAAATTTGGCAGATAAGCATATAACATGACTAATTTCAAGATGGTAACTTTATAACCAATGAAGTCCCTCTAATTTACAGAATTTACATTTTGGTCCCTAAACTTGTGTGTAGTGCAATTGAGTCCCTATATGTTATCCGATCGCTGTGCCTTTCTCAATCATAATTCGTGATTACTCACTTAGGGTTAACGTGTATCTAGACAAGATAAAAATAAAAAGGGTCGTTAATCAAGGTTGACTTTCGGGTTGACTTCAATTTTTCCCCGTGTAATCTTCGTAGTTCAGGTCAATCGTCTAGGCCGGGCTAAGGGGATTACAGGAATAACCACGTCAAGTAAAACCGGAATCGTCACAGGTTCGCAACGACCTCTACAGAGTCCACCCGAACAAAACGAACAAAGTTTTCATCTCCCTAACACTTAGGGAAATATTTCGACAGGTTTGAACACCTTCCAGGGAGAAGTCGAAATCCCTCCAGGGATTCTTGAGGGAGTCTAAAATCGACTAGGGGTTCTACCGGGACTTGGATTCGAACTAGGAAATCACCAGGAATTTTCCAGGGGACAAGAGGAACACCAGAAAAATATCGAACAGCTTCTCAGAATAAATCTGGTACTTGTCGAAAATTCCAGAGGGGAATTCCCAGGGATATGTCGAAATTTACAAGGAGGAATAGGGATGATTTGGTTGCTAGCCCTTGTCCCTTTAAATAGTATTCAGAGACTTAATTCTAGTTGGATTCCTTAAATCCAAGTTCAACCAAAATTCATAGAATCTAATTCTACTTGAAATTGGTTTATATTAAATAAACATTATATTTAATAATATTAAATGAAATATATGTATATTTAATTATGTAGAATCTTATTCTACATAAAACATGGATTTAAATATACATTATATTTAATCCAAATATATATATATATATATATATATATATATATTATATAGAATCTCATTCTATCTTTACTTGGATTTAAATATATTTAAATATACATTTTATAATTATGTGAAATCTAATTCTACATAAACTTGGAATTAAATATACATTATATAAATTCCAAATATATATTTAAATTTCTAGAATCTTATTCTATAATATTTAAGTCTCTAAATATTTTCCATACTCTAAATAATATTTGATAAATACAATATTTATCCAATTTTATTCCCATTTAAGGGAGTTGCCGATTTCCCCTATCTCATAGGGGATTTTCGGCAACCTCCCTAAAATAGGGAGTATGGTTTCCATTTTTTGTTCGTTTCATTGGAAGGGTGTGACCCTTGTAGGTTCAAGCAACGTTAGCAGCAAAATTAGAACTGTTCTAATTTTACAAACAATGAGTGACATCTAGCAATACATCATTGCTACCTAAGTTGCATGAAGTCATGGTTTGACTTTCCTAATTCCTGAATAAACTTCCTTTATGTATTTCATCCTTTTGTCCTTTATATCTTAGATGAACACAAGTCATGGGTTAGTCACACTTGCGTTGTCCATCTAGTGTTTCTTGATGTCTTGAGTAGATTGTGATAAACGAATCTCTATGATATCTCATATCATAATATTCGAGCACGTCTATGCATTTTCTAATCTCACTCAATCAAGTGGCCGAAGATATTTCTCCCATTATGTAGGAGGGACAAATCCTTTCTTGATCAACCATATTTCACTACATAGGTCATCACGTATCCAATCATCAGTCTTTATAATGTAGTCAGTTACGACACACGTTTGACTATGTCAAAATACGTAAATCTTTATGTTGAAATCATGTTGATCTCAAGTCTGAGGATTATACATATGTTTATCATGGGCAATGTTGTGACTGTCACATAATTACCCAAGAAACATGCTCATAGCGGGTCATTCCAGTATGTTGTTCTCTAACAAATACTTATGTGTTGAGTTTGACATCTCTATGTCAATGACAACGCTTGTCATCAACCACATATTAATCTTTATATATTATCACTATCCATACCCGTAATAATATTCGACTAAGGATCCTATTTAACAATAATCGTATTATTGTTTGGACATTATTATCCGATGGTTAGTTTGATGCACAGAAACATACCAAATGATAATAACGGCAGTGCCATTACTTGATAAATCTAGTAAAATAGTATGTCTATTCAATCATCATATGATTGGTCTTTGGGCATACTCCAACACACAATACATCCCAATTTCTGAGTATTGTTACAGTTCAGCTGCCTGGGTATCCTTTTGGTACTTTCTAACCAAGACTCAGAACCTTCCGAGGTCAGCCCCCTGAACTCAATCCCTCCAAGACTGCGAAGTCGCTCCAACGGCAACCTCACACCAGCACCATTCTGAGGTGCAACCCCATGAGCTCCAGCTACTGCTGCCTGGAAAGCTCCAGCAATAGCTTGTATTAGCACTGACATATCAAGAGCAGCTTGCCCCTGAACTCCCTCGGGTCCAGCAACCCCTGCACTAGCTCCCGCAGCACCAACCCCTGCTCCACCACCACCGGGTGGTCCACCAGGAGGAGGAGGCAATAGATCTTCAACATTCTCATTCTCAGCCGTAGCATGAGTATTAATTCTAAGCTCTCTACGTGGCCCCATATGAAAACAATGCAACTGACAAAATACAATAAATTTAATTAGGCAATATAAGGCAAGTAATCCAAGTACTCAAGCTCTTTTTTTTTTTGAAAACAATTCTTTCCAATAGTAATGATTTGGCAATGGGATCCCCAACTATACCCCAAACATAGCATATCATCACAAATTCATCTCATTCTATCACTTTGCATGCATTACATCTCATTAGAACTAGAACACCAACAATCACACATCATGCTTCCACCAAAAAGTCATAATCATTCATATTCACACACATTAAACACTTACCAAGCCCCAAATATTCCTAAACCTTGCTATGATACCAACAAATGTAACCCCATTAGCCCGACCTAGACGCTTGATTCGAACTACGAAGATTACACAGGGAAAACCAAAGTCAACCCGAAAGTCAACCTTGATTAACGACCTTTTTTTTCCTTTTTATCTTTTCTGGATGCAATATTAAGCCTATGTGATCACTCAAGATCATAGGAAGGAAAGACACATCGATCAGAATTCATTTAGGGGTTTAATTGTAAGAATTAGACTTTTAGGGACCAAAACATAAATTTTGCAAATTATGAGGACTTTACAGATTTTAAGTTTACCAATATGCAATTAGTCATATTTTATGCAGATTTTAAGAAATAGGAAATTGAAACAGTACAAAATGCAGACCAACGGTCAGGTGATTCGAAACGCTGACCCTTGTATCGAAACGGCCGTATCGGAACAGGTTTGACCGTTTTGGTACTCGGGTGCGTTCCGAGACCCGTATCGAAACATGGCTCTCCAGTAGCTAAAGTGTTCTGAAACACTCTTACACGTTCCAAAACACTATGGCCATTTCAGGCCTCTGTTCCGAAACAGATAAGGGTGTTTCGATACACCATGCCCTTCAACTCTATTTTTTTCTGGTTTTTCACATCTTTACACATTCAAACACATCCCACGTGATAGCATAACACACCAACAACATGATTAAACATCAGAGATTACTGTTTTGAGGTTTAAGCTAAAGCATGACATAAACATATGATCATTGAGTCCATAGGCATGCTCCCTACTCATGAAAACCATATACAAGACACAAGCTACAAACTAAACCATATAGGACAATTACACACTTCAAATACCATATTAAACTTGCAACAAACATAGGGAGTTCAAAACACATCTCCCAAAACCAACCATAGGTCCCCATTGCCAAATATCATTACTAAAGCATATGAAAACATCACCATACATGAGCTTCTCACTTCCTTGGATATCCTTAGCCTCCTTGCTGCCCAAAAACGTCTCAATTATATGCATTGTTGGTAAAAGAGAGCGTAAGCACATTTGCTTAGTGAGGAAAGCTCTAAGAAAACCAACACAACAATGCATCTTTAAAACTTTATCTCAAAAACCATTTTCTACAACATGCTCTTTCTATCTCATGCTTGAAAACCATTTCAAAGCAATTCTCCATTTGAAAATACATGTACCTTTATTCTAACTCATGCATTAAACCAATGCAAATCTCATGGCAAAGTCATACACATTCTTAATGAAAACAAAAGCATTTCATACCACAAATCTCAAATTCATTTCTCATAGCATAAATCATCTCAACATTTGGTACATGTGAATCAAATACAATTTCATATATTGGCATTTCATATTACATCTTTACTCGGATATGCGGATTAGCTTGACTCAAAGTCAAGTCCTACCCCGGTGGAATCTCACATCACCGGACTCTCATGGCAGTATCTCTCTTCGCCATAAAGATTGGGTATTTCACCATGTCCTACCCCGATGGTATCTCTCATCATCGGATTCTCACTTTGGATTGGGATGGCACTACCCTCCATTGCCTGACTCCAAAAAGCACATACGAATTTTTAGTTTATAGTGCACTCTCATCCTATTGGTCGACCAATTATATCCGCTAACTATCTCATCATTTATGTCAGTATATTATATTAAAATCATCATCTCACCTACTGTTTTGATGCAACATTTCACAAATCTCTCTCATCTCATTTCAAAACCATATCTCATGCTTTGCATTAAATCAAAATCTCAAAACTCTTTACTACCACATGCTATCTCATGAAATCAATACATAGCATCAACTCATGCTACAAATCATGCATAAAACAGTAGGAATTTGTCTATCTCAAAACAAGAGCATGTTAAAAGCATTTAGGGGCATCAACCACATATTGAGAGCAAATCTAGCCATACTTACTTCCGGACTTAGGTTGGTGTTTCAAACCAATCCTAAATCCCCAAACCTTTATTTCTTTGTCCCTCAAGGACTTCTAAAACCATTCACACTCACCGATTACGTTTTGCTTGCTTGCCGAAATGATATCTAGGCTTCCGGCACTTCCGGATCAACACCAAAAGCGTTCGAAGATGTCTCCCATGTTTATTACACATAAGAGAAAAGGATTAATGCATCATCATGCATTGAAATCACCAGCCACTCATTCAAACTCGCTGCACTACACAAAAGCACCATTTTGGCTACCCATAATAACCGAAATCACCTCCAAACTTTCCCAAAACAAAGCCCAGCCAAGATCTATCAATTCTAATCATTTCTAAACCTCAATCAACACCAAAAATCTCCATAAACACGTCCTTATATCTCCAGCAACAACAGAACACCAAGAACACTCCAAAAACCACAACTCTAGCATCTAAAACATAGGAAACCAAACCTATTCGGGAATCATTGGTTAAAACCTCATTCATAACATCAATTACCATCCAAAATACATTAGAAATCAACCTCAAAATAGAGCTTAACAAAGAGTTACGAAAATCATCAAGATCTCACCAACAATCTTGAGTTTTACAACAATTTCATGCTTCTAACATTAAAACAACTCAAAAATCATTAACAAAGGATTGAGAACTTGGGAATTTTAGTAAAGAACTGATCATTAGAGGAGAAGGATGAAGCTTACCTCTAATGACTGATTTCTCCTCAATTTGGGCAAGATTTCTTGAAAATCCAAAGTAAAAACAAAAGGATTTGATGAGATAAAGATTAGAAATCCTTAGGAGAATGAAATCTAAGCAAAAGAGATGAAAATCAGAGATTAATTGGTGAGGGAATTGTGTTTGGCTAAGTGGAAGTTGAGAGAAAATGAAAAGAGGGAAAAAAGATTGTAAAGTAGTTATGGAAAGTCAAAATAGGATTTCTCTCTTAATTCTTTTTATTAAATCATTATTAAAACACCCAAATTAAAGAGAAATCTGATGAAAAACATTTTGGTAAAATTAGCTCCTTAAATATTCAAAGTTTCAATCCTTTACAAAACAGTCACTAGTCAACTTTTGCAAAAACTACAATTTGGTCACTACACCGAAATGTAGTATTTCAAAATCACATTTTATAAAATTGTTTTCACCATAACCATTTATATAATAAATGAGGATTCTTTGATATTTTTCCATATTTTTAAAGCATCCAGAACCAGGTGTTTCTTAAACCTCCCTTAAAGATTCAAACCGTTCTCGACTGGCCCGATTCAACCTCTAAAACATCTAGGCCCAAAATCAGGGCGTTACAACTCTCCCCCACTTAAGAAATTTCGTCCTCGAAATTTACCTGGAGGAAAAAGATAAGGAAATTGCTTCTTCATGTCATGTTTCCTTTCCCACGTGGCTTCCTCAACGCCACGATGTCTCCACAAGACTTTTACCAACTCAATGGTCTTACCCCGAAGAACCTTACTATCTGAATCCAGAATCTCAATGGGTTCCTCAACATACATCAAGTCTGGGTTCAGCTTAACCTCTTCCACAGACATAACATGCTACGTATCCGATCTATACCTCCGAAGCATGGATACATGAAACACATTATGTATCTTTTCTAACTCTTGAGGTAGTCTCAGCTTGTAGGCAACATGACCCACACGTTCTATCACCTCGTATGGTCCAATGAACATTGGACTCAATTTGCCTTTCCGGCCAAATCTCATCACCTTCTTCCAAGGTGAAACTTTCAAAAACACACGCTCGCCCACGACAAATTCTATCTCCTTACGTTTCAAATCCACGTAAGACTTTTTCCGGTCCGATGCTGCCGTCAAACGCTCACAAATGAGCTTCACCTTCTCGGTGTTTCCTTTTAACAAAGCCGGTATCGAGACCAACTTTTGTCCCGTTTCAGCCTAACAAAGAGGAGTTTTACACTTCCTCCCGTATAACGCCTCATAAGGTGCCATTTGAATACTTGCCTGGTAACTATTATTATAAGCAAACTCCACCAAAGGCAAGTGATTCTCTCAAGAGCCTTGAAACTCAATAACACATCACCTCAACATATTCTCAAGCACTTGGATGAAATCCCTCTCAATTATATGTGTTTTTCTTGAAAAAATCAAAGGAAAAACAATAAAGTTTTTAAAATCAAGATTAAAGAATCCTTTAGAAATAAAAAAACTCAGTAAATCAAGAGAATTACCTCAATTTTCTTGAAAATGGAGATTGTTTGGCTGAAGGAAAACTTCGAGAGAAAATAGAATGAGAGAAAATAGCTCCTTAAAGATTCAAAGTTCCAATCCCTTTACATAATAGTCACTAAAACAACTTTGTAAAAATTGCATTTTGGTCACTACCTCAAAATGTCCCACTTTCAAAGTCCTTTCCTAAAAATTTATTTTACCAAAATCATTTATATAATTAATAATGATTTTAAGCATTTTCTCATATTTTTATCATAACCTGAACCTTGTTTTCCCTGAACCGCTCCCAAAAACTCGGATCTCTAGTCTACATCATACGTACCTCGAAATACTTCTAGGCCCAAACTCGGGGGTTACAAATTTAATATGTGGTGTATAAGACACCTTAACATGATAGGTACCTTGTGTACCCTAATTTGTGGTGTAGCGGACACCTTCTTGGTCAAGTACCTTGTGTACTCTAATATGTTGTATAAAAGACACCTTAACATGATCCAGTACTTGCGTACCTTAACACATGACTCGATTACCTAGTCCTACTATCTACCAAGGCAAAACAATTACTAAGCTTGTAATAAGACATGTTACATGGTTAATAAATGAGAAACTTGCTATAAGCTATTGAACTTCTAGTGAAATGAAATCATATGACTAAAACGATGTAAATGCTAACTTGATTAGCTCATTGTTTGAAAGAAAAACTATATTGAAAAAGATCTCATTCGAATAGGGGATTTAATGAACCTTATGCTCAATTGTTTGACCCTTGATAAATTTGCTTGCTCGATTCCTAAAATTTTATAATCGGCTATTTGTCTGATGTGTTCCTTGCTTTATTGGTTTGAATTAAGACTTGTAATTGAACATGATTGGTCTTGACATGCTTGAACTATTCAAATGGATTATTGTTGATTAGTATAAGATATGCTAAAATTGATTAAGACCTAGTTAGTTTAAACTTGAAATTAAGGCCCTGAAAATTTAAAGGAAATAAGTGGATTTAACTCATTACCCTTGAACGTTCAACTTGACTTATTTGACTTGATTGAACTAAGAGCATGAAATGGAATTGTGCAAAATGAGATGTCATTACTCGATTGCTAAATCATGCGATTGCTAGATGCATAGTAAACTTGATATGTTAATGGTAGTCTTGATCCCTGGTGTACCTAGACTAAATACAACCAAATTGAGTTGATAAATGATCATCTAAGGTTGCTTGAACAATGTTTTAAACGAATAACATTGGAGTCCAAAATCATTGGCTTGGTCGAATGATATATAACCCAATTTGCTTGACTAAATTCAATAAGAGACATCTTAAGGATTTAAAATTGATAAAAGGAATGTAAAAGTCAACTCAATAAACTTAAAAAGAATTGGGTCTAATCTTGTACAAAAAGTTATAGTTTCACCATGGTAGCTTGATCTTATTATGTTAAAATCTTGAAATTGAATTATGTGAGTAACTAGCTTGTCATTCAAATTGCATTTGAAACATTTGAGGGATTGATCTAGTCTTGATCAAATTAAATAGACTCACTTGTTTAATTAACCTATTAGACTAGAGATAGAGTCCTAATGAATTAAGAAGCTTAAAACCTAGCGTTGTGTAATCTGCCCAAAAAATTTTGTTATGGGCAGAAACTTTAAAAAATCACCATAAATTGTGTAGGTCCAATTAAGGGATGAAATTTATATGGAATGAACCTTATTATTTCTATTTTCATTAGGAGAAAACAAAATTAAATTCTGATTCGTGAGTTGAAATCTGAAGATGAAAACCTCTGGACAGCGCAAACTGTCCAGAAATGTAATTGTCCTGACTTTGATTTTAAAAAAATGTATTAATTGGAAAGATATTAATATAATAGGTTTAAACGGTTGTAAAAAAGGTTAATTAAGATTTTAAACGGTGTAAACTATTTGAAATTTCGACATACGGAATTAAAATTTTGTATGTTTAAGTAAACAATGTGCAAGCTGCCTGGCAGCAACAGTCTAGGTAATTTGGATAATTTGCAAACTGTTTTATAAATAGTTTGGACATTTTTGGTACTGCCCAAAATAAAGTCTTGACCTTGAATAATGAATCACTTTAGAAAATTATATTTGAAACCAAGTCAAGAGTTAACTAAATTAGAGTATTAAGCTTAATCAAATTGTCTAATAAGTTTGTATGCTAGTGAAGCAATGTATAAGGTCAATTAAGACACTTGATAAATGAGATGTCAAGATTACTTGTTTTTTGAAAGATAGGTTAAAGCATAAATGAATTTAAATTGAACGGGAATGTATGATTGTCTAGTTGAAAACCTAAATCGAATGAAGTGATTGATCACTTGAATGATGCATAGTCCTTTTGCATGAGATGCTTGTTGAATGTGTAATGTGTACCCTTGAATTAAACCCTTTTTCATTGTGTGCTTGAACATTTGAATGATAATTTAAATACTAGACTAAGTATTGACCTAACATGTTTAAAGCTTGAACAAGTTGTAATTGGATTAAAGAACCTTGGAACCTAATAACTTGATAGATTTTAGATGCTACCTCACCAAGTACAATCTTGTACTTATCACTCTTGTTTGCATTCTTCCCAAACCTCAGGTAAAATCCATCTCGGTCAGTAGCTTGACATTGAAATTAGCATCCTTGGATTTGAAGCAAGGCATGCAAGATTTGAAGTAGGTTATTGCAATTACTTTGATGTACTCCTAGTTGGTGGATACTAGATTTGTGTATAAGTCCTATAGGTCATGCATATGGATGTTTTGTAAATGTATATAAGATTTGATTAAGTCTTGTAATGAACCACGTCACTTGTATGCTTTAAAGTCTAGATTATGTTATGTGAATAAAACATGATAACTCAATGAAACTATTGGTCTAATGGCTACATAATTAAGGTAGAATAAAATTTAAAGATCACTAACTTATTCTATGTTGTAAATCAAATGCTTAAGTAAGCATTGTAGCCTAAAATGGTTCTCTAAGTCACATGAATTGTCATGTTGGATATGTAGCTTGAGTCAAACAATAACATTCTTGAATAGAAGTCATAAGTGTCTAAGTCTGTAATATCGTAAATGATTATAAGCTTTATTAAAATTGAGTGTTAATGATAACTTGCTAAATAAGCAACTCAGCTTTTAGAAGTTGAGTTCTAATTGATAAGAGAAAAAATTTAATTGACTCGTAATTTTTTGTTTTGTTTGTTCGTTTTCTCATCGTAACGTTTCTCGCTCTTGACCTGAGTGAGGGGTGTTACAAGTTTGGTATCCGAGCTTAGGTTTAGCCGATTCTCAGACTAAATCGAGCCAATCATGCATCGTATAGGAAAGTTGTGCAACTTAGGAGTTAAACTTTGTTTGGTATTGGCAATTAAAAACCAATACAACTTTATTGATTGTTTGAAGCTCAGAATGAATGAAAGTTCTAAGTTGATAGTATAGTATCTCGGAAGAAATTCGAGGGCGAATTTCTTTTTAAGGGGGGGATTGTAATACCTTGAACCCTAGCCTAGGACAATGTTGTAACACCCCAATTTTGGGCTTAGAAGTTTTGGGTTTGAACCGGACCGGTCGGATTTCCGATTCGAATATAAAAGGTGGTTTTAAGGAAAGCTTAGTTTGAGATGCATTAAAAATATGGAAAAATATCTAAAAATCCTCTTTTAATATATATAAGAGGGTGGTGAAATCAATTTTACAAAATGAGGTTTGGAAATATGACATTTTGAGTTAGTGACTAAAATGTAATTTTTGAAAAGTTCGTGACTGTTTTAAAAGGATTGAAACTTTGAATCTTTAAGGAGCTAATTTACCCAAGGGAGGATTTCTCCAGATTTTCTTGATTTTTAAGACTCATTTAATGTTCAATTAATAAAAAGAAAAGAGGGAAAAAGATATTTTTAGTTTCACAACTAACTTTTACCAAAATTTTCCCATTTCATTTTCTCTCAAAATTCCCTCAGCCAAACACATTTCCACAGCAACTTTTCCTTTGATTTTCACACCTAAAGTTGTGATTTCAATTCCTAAATGATTCCTAATCATTTCTACATCAAATCCTCACCTTTTGCTTAATGAATTTTCAAGGATTTTGGCTCTAAACAAGGAGAAATCCACATTTAGAGGTATGAACGTCCTTCTCCTCTAAATAATCAGTTCTTTACTAAAATTCCCAAGTTCTCAATCCTTAAATTGAGTTTTATTAAAGGTTTTAATGTTGTGATCTTGATTTTGGCTTGAAATTCAAGATTTGGATTTAATTTTGAAGAAATTCGTATTGGATGATTGGGCTCTGTTTTGAGATGTCTTTTTGATGTATTTTGGATGTCTAAATGATGTGTAATTGAGGTTTAATCAATGCAATCCCGAATAGGTTGATTTTCCTAAGTTTTTACTTATGAAAATGGTGGTTTTTGGGGTGATTTTGGTGTTCTGTTAATGCTGGAGGTATAAGGACGAGTTTGGGTTCATTTTGGATGTTAATTGATGTTTAAAAATGGTTAGAAGTGATGGATCTTGGCTAGGTTAAGTTTTGGAAGAGTTTGGAGGTGTTTTCGGTTGTGTTTGGTAGCGGAAATGTTGGATTTATGTAGAGCAGCGAGTTGAGTTGTGTTGCTGGTGTTTTTAATGCATGATGATGCATTAATCCTCTGTTGTTATGTGTTTAAAATAGGGGAGAATGATCCGGAAGCAATAGAGGTAGCGTTGGAGGGTTTCAGATGCTTGGAAGGCTTAACGGCTAGCGTAGTTTTGTGTATCGGTGAGTGAAGTTGGGGTTTTCAGCTTTAAAACCAATGTTTGAATGTTTTGGGAGCTTAGTTTAAGTCTAAGCAACTTTGCTAAGCTCAAGAGTAAGTAAATGGAATTTCTCTCTTGGTTTGTGTTATGAATTGGTTTTTAATGCACTTGAGATGGTTGGATGCAATGTATGTGATTTGCATGTTTAAATTCTGTTTTGAAAGCATGTTTTAGCATGGTTTAATGCTGGTTTTGAAAGTCATGTGTTGAAGGATGCTCAAGGTAAGAGATCCTTGGTTTTGTACATTGGAATTGTGTAATTGATGCATAGTGTTGCATGTTGTTTAATGGCTTTGTTTAATGCTTTAAAACAGTGAATTGATGATGGTAATTGATGGTATTGGCAAGTGATGTAAGTGGTTGTTGGTTACTTTAATCAGATATAGTTAGCCGGCTATAGGATTGGGTGCACCGTGAATTGAGTCGCCTTGGATGTCGAAGGGTTGTAATGGTACCGTAAACTCCATCCATGAATCCTAGCGATTGAGATAGATGGTGTCACCACGATGGAGGATGGCTCTCGTGGGTGGGCTTTGTTAAGTGCCACCACGATGGAGGATGGCTCTCGTGGGTGGGCTTGGTTAAGTGCCACCACGATGGAGGATGGCTCTCGTGGGTGAACCTTGTTAAACGTCACCACGATGGAGGATGGCTCTCGTGGGTGGACTTTGTTAAGTGTCACAACGGTAGAGGGTTGCTCCCGTGTGTGAGCTTGGTTAAGGTGATTAGAATGGTTGTGGTAGCTTCCATGTGTAAGCCTTGTGATGTGTCCTGGCTCTCGCTAGTGTGTTATACAACTTCCGATGAGTGATGTTGAGGGGTTGTGATTGTACCGTTAAACTCCATCACGGGTGTTGAGGGGGTTGTGATTGTACCGGTAAACTCCACCTTGTGTTGTTCGGTTGTGTGTATGAAGCGTGTGGAATAACGCTTGTAATCCGCGTATCCGATTGTGTCTTGTGTTGTGATGGTTTGTGAATTATCACTTGGAAGCCAATATAATGTTCTTGGATGTAATAAAGCATGAGATGCTTGAAATGATGCAAGGTTGCATGGGAAGTGTGTGATGTTCTAAGAATGCATGTATTACTTGTTAAGCTTGAACAAGTGTTTATCTTCTTTTATGAATGGTGTTTATGTGCAAGGAATCTCTTAAATGCATTGAAGTATTGTGAAGACTTGTTTAGAAAGGCATGAAATGTAAATGTTGCTTTGGTAGATCATGTGTTGTGCATTTGTTGAATACATGAGATAGTTAGAGGGAACAAATGGTTTTCTAAAGATTTTGCTTGAATGGATCATTAAGCATGAGAAAAGCATGTTATGAAGAGGAAATGTTTTTCAAGGTATTTGAGTTTAACTTTGCAAAAGGTGTTCATGCTTGGAAAGGTTTTAATTGATGGTTTTGCGAGAATGTGCTTTGACGTGAGTTTTAGCTTTTCTAAGCTAAGGGTTGGTTTTCATGATTGAGCAATGCATGATTTAAAGCATGTTGTTTAGAAAGGAGTTTTCAAAAAATGCTTTGGTTTATCGAATTGTATCTACTTTTTAAGAAGGTTTTGTGATTCGCTGCATTGATGGTGTTTTGGTTTTGAGCATTCCTCACTAAGCATTATGTGCTTACGCTCCTTTTTGTCCATCAATGCAGATAATTGAAGTTGGGACAGCAAGAAGCAAGGGATTCAAGGAGAGCTCAACTTGAGAAGTATGTCTCGGTTAATAGCTATAGATAATAAAGGCAATGGGGGGAGAGTCTTTTATATTGATGTGTAATGAGATTGTGTATGTTGGGCAAGTTTGGTTTATGATTTGAACTATGTGGTTTAACGCTTGCAAAGTTTGAATCTTCTCCTTCATAAGTTGTTATGCTATGCTTCTTGTTTTAAAAGCATGATTAATTGTTGGATGTGTTGAAAAAGTTGGTGCACCTAAGGGTTGTTTTGTATCTAGATTTTAATGCAATTTTGTATTTATGATGCTTTGAATGTTATTGATTTGTTGAGGATTGATTTAGAGTATGTTTGATGGTGATTAGATGTGTTAAAACAGGCTTATCTGCTGTTTCTGGGCAGGGTGTTTCGAAACACCCTTGCCTATTTCGAAACAGGTGCTGGATTTGGCCTGGGTGTTTCGAAACGGGTAGAGGTGTTTCGAAACACTTTGGCTACTGCCAAGCCCCGTTTTTAAACGGTCTATTTCCGTTTCGAAACACTTGACCGTTGGGCACTGATTTGAATGGTTTTGAAGTTTGCAAGATTTACGTTTTAGTCCTTATTTTTGTATGTGCAATTGCTTGAGTTCCAGATGTCTGTTTAAGGTGAAATTTAGCAGAGAGGCATGAAACATGATTAATTTCATAATGGTAACTCAAAAATTGGTAAAGTCCTCTTAATTTACAGAATTTACAAATTGGTCCCTAAATTTGTATGTTGTGCAATTAAGTCCCTTATTGTTTTCCGGTTGCTGTGATTTTTGAGTATGCTTACCTCAAGAGTACACCTAGGGTTAATGCGCATCTAGACAAGCTTAAAAAGGAAAAAAAGGGTCTTTAATCAAGGTTGACTTTCGGGTTGACTTTGGTTTTCCCCGTGTAATCTTCGTAGTTCGGGTCAACAGTCTAGGCCGGGCTAAGGGGGTTACATTTGGTGGTATCAGAGCTGAGTTGCGAATGCTTGGGGAAGTGGTAAATTGTTGTAATAAGTGTTTGATGTTTATTCTGATGTGTGGTTGAAAGTCGGTTGAAATGTGTGTGAGCGAATTGTTGATGTTTTTATCATGCTTTTTGGTTGTGAATCTTCATTGAGCTAATGTAGATTTGTGCTGATGATATGCTGGTGATGTGTGTAACCCCCTTAACCCGGCCTAGACGGTTGACCCGAATTAAGAAAGTCACACGGGGAAAACCAAAGTCAACCCGAAAGTCAACCTTGATTAACGACCCTTTTTTTTTCTTTTTAATCTTGTCTAGATGCACATTAAACCTAATTGTGATCACGCAAACATCATACTCAAAGATCACAAACATCAGAGGTCAAACAGGGACCCAATTGAACAAATTACAACTTTAGGGACCAAATTGTAATTTCTGATAAATATAAGGACTTAACCCAATTTGAAGTTACCATCTTGAAATTAAATAGGTTTCATGCTTCTCTGTGAAATTTCAGCTCAAAAGGACTTCCCAAACTCATACAATTGCACAAACAAATTTCAGGACCAAAATGCAAACAAAACAAAACATTTAAAGATACTTTCAACCAAATTAACGGTCACGTATCGATACGCCTGGAGTCGTATCGATACGCGGGTATGACAGTAACTAAGACGAGTATCGATACCCAACCCGTATCGATACGCCTGGGCAGAAATCTGCATATTTGGCTCTTGCGTATCGATACGCAAGCCCGAGTATCGATACTCCTGCCAGAAATCGACTTAAAACAGCAACAAACATGCTTCAAACTTCAATTATACAACACCAAATCATACCACACAGTCTACCAGCATGCAAGGACCATAAATGCAGCACCAATTCAACATATAACCAACACATATGAAAAGCCCCAAATTCTAATGGCATGCTTCCTAACAAGCTAGCTATTCAACACCCAACTTCCAAAACAAGCATATATGGTTCCAATGCAAAAACCAGCAAACACATCAACATTCAACATACTTAGGGAGCCTCAAACACCTCCCAAAACATACACATTGGTCCCCCATTGCCAAAACATACAAAAGCTAAATTGCACTTATAAAACCTTCATACTTTGAGCTTCACTTGAACTTGATTGCTTGCCCTTTCTTGCTGCCCTCAAGGTACTCTAATGCTCTGCATTATTGAATTAAGAAAACGTAGAGAGCGTAAGCAATAGCTTAGTGAGGCATGCTCATTAAAAACAATTCAATAATGCCATTAAAACCATTTATAAATCATGCTTAAAGTCAACCTTAGCACATGCTCAAAGCACACTTTAAAACAAGCAATCTCATGCTTCATATTATATATCAAAACAAGCATCTCATGCTTCTTTCATACTTAACATGTCATATTGGCTCAAGTGACAAATTCCATTTCGTAAAACAAGTTCAACAACTTCCCAAGGACTTTTAAACACCTTGGCCATGGACTTTTAAACACCATGAAGTATCACATCAAGGACTTTTAAACACCTTGATCCCAAGGACTTTTAAACACCTTGGCCTATGGACTTTTAAACACCATAGAAAAGGATCACCTAAGGACTTTTAACCACCTTAGTGTCCACAACATGAACCATCCAAGGACTTTTAACCACCTTGATGTTCATAAGCAACAAGGCTCACTCAAGGACTTTTAACCACCTTAGTGACCTTAACATTTTAAAAACATCACTTGCCAATATACATCATTTCCATCATTTAATCCACTGTTTTAAAGCATTAAATCAAGCCATTTCATCATGCATTTCAAAGCATCAAACCACATTATTCCAATGTACAAAATCAAGGAACTCCTACCTAGAGTTACCTTCAACATATGGCTTACATCATCAGCAAAAACCACGCTAAAACATGCTTTCAAAACAGTAATTAAAACATGCAAATCATCATTTTGCATCACATCAAGATCATGGCCACCACTAGAGAGAAAATCCGAAAACTTACACTTGAGCTTAGCAAAGTTGTTTAGACTTAAACTAAGCTCCCACAACCTTCAAACCTTGGTTTAAAAAGCTGAAATCCAATTTCCATAATTGCACTCACCGATTCCCACTTCGCCACTTGCCGAAGCACGAAATCAAGCTTCCGAATCAACCAAACTTGGATCCAAAGATGCCTCCCCTGTTTCAACACATCAAAGCAGTAAATTAATGCATCACCATGCATCAATTACCTCAATGAAAGCACCTAAACTCGCTGCTCTCATCCAACCTCCATTTTCGGCCACCAAAAACAACCGAAAATGCATCTAAACCACTTCTAAACAAAGCCCAGCCATAAACCAGCAAAACCTAACATCCATCATCACCATTTAACATCTAAAAACAACCTACAACCATCCTTATACCTCCAGCAACATCAGATCACCAAGATCACCTCAAAAACCACCTTAAAACACAAGCTAAACTTAGGAAACTCAACCTATCCGGGATTGCATTAATCAAAACTCATTTCCTTATCAATTTAGAGCTCATTTAACACCAAAAACACATCTCAAATCACAGATTAATCAGATCTAACGAAAATCATGAAAAATCATCAAAATCTTGCATAATAAGCCAAGATCCAATTCCAAACCCAAAAGCCTTTAATTAAACATCAATTAAGAGTTGAAAACTTGGGAATTTCAGTAAAGAACTGATAGTTTAGAGGAGAAGGACGTTCTTACCTCCAAACTTGTGTTTCTCCACTTTTTGGAATGAAAATCCTTGATGAAACTTGTAGCAATTGAAGAGGTTTTAAAGATACAATGATTTGCAATCAAATGAGAGTTGAATGGAAGAATTTAGGTGAGAAAAACAGAAACAAAACTCTGGAAATGGAGTGTTTGGGTTGAGAGAAAAAAGAGAGAAAGAAAATGAGAAGTTAGTTGAGAAAATGCCAAATAAATTTTCCCTCCACTTCTAATATGTTTTAAAATCAGATTATAATCCAAAATATCTTAGAAAAATCTGGAGAAAACACTTTTGGATTAATAGCTCCTTAAAGATTCAAAGTTTCAACTCTTTATAAAACAGCCACCAAACTTGCGAAAATTACATTTTGGTCACTAGCCAAAATATCAACCTTCCAAAACTCATTTTCCAAAATTGATTTCACAGTTCATCTAATTATATTAAAAGATGATTTTAGAACATTTTTCCATATTTTTAATGCAACCCGAACTAGGCTTTCCTAATTTAACCTCATAAGATTCGAACAGGACTTTGACCAAACCGGTCAACGCCCAAAACTTCTAAGCCCAAAACCGGGGCGTTACAACTCTCCCCCCCTTAAGAAATTTCGTCCTCGAAATTTACCTGAAGGAAAGAGATAAGGAAACTGCTTCAGCATGTCTTCCTTCCGCTCCCACGTGGCTTCCTCAACACCTCGATGCTTCCACAGCACCTTCACCAACTCAATGGTCTTGCCACGAAGAACCTTGCTATCCGAATCCAGAACCTTCACCGGTTCCTCATCATAGGTCAAATCCGGATTCAATTCCACTTCCTCCACAGGCATCACATGCGAAGGATCAGATCTATACTTCCGGAGCATAGAGACATGGAACACATCATGAATCTTCTCCAACTCCTGAGGTAACCTCAACCGATACGCAACAGGACCCACACGCTCAACCACCTCATATGGTCCAATGTATCTAGGGCTCAACTTACCCTTCCGGCCAAACCTCATCACCTTCTTCCAAGGCGAAACCTTCAAGAACACACGGTCACCTACCGCATACTCTATCTCTTTACGCTTCAAATCCGCGTAAGACTTCTGCCGATCAGAGGCAGCCTTCAACCGCTCACAAATGAGCTTCACCTTCTCGGTGGTCCCTTTCAACAAAGCAGGCATCGAAACCAACTTTTGACCAGTTTCAGCCCAACAAAGAGGAGTCCTACCCTCCTCCCGTACAAAGCCTCATAAGGTGCCATCTGAAAGCTCGCCTGATAACTGTTGTTATAAGAAAACTCAACCAAAGGCAGATGCTTCTCCCAAGAACCTTGGAACTCGATCACGCAGCATCTCAACATATCCTCCAAAACCTGGATAACTCGCTCAGACTGACCATCCGACTGAGGATGATAGGATGTACTGAAATGCAACCTTGTACCCAGAGCTTGATGCAAACACTGCCAGAAACGCGATGTGAACCTCGGATCCCTATCCGACACAATCGACTTAGGCACACCATGCAACCGCACAACCTCAGCAATGTACAGCTCTGCCAGCTTATCCAAAGAGAACGTAGTATGCACAGGCAAGAAATGCGCACACTTCGTCAGGCGATCCACAATCACCCAGACCGAATTCTTCTTTGACGGAGACAAAGGTAAACCAGATACAAAATCCATGGTAACCCTCTCCCACTTCCATTCAAGGATTTTCAACGGTTGCAACAACCCAGAAGGAAACTGATGCTCAGCCTTAACTCGCTGACACACCAAACACTTGCTCACAAACTCTGCAACATCCTTTTTCAAACCAACCCAATAGTACTCATCACGAAGATCACGATACATCTTAGTACTACCAGGGTGCATAGCAAAAGGACTACTATGACCTTCAGTCAGTATAGCACGCCTCAACTCAGCATCAGCAGGCACAACTATTTGACTCCCAAAACACAGCACACCATCATCATTAAAACAGAAATCCGAAGGTCTACCCTCCGCGATATCCTGAACATGAGACACCAAGGAATCATCCAACAACTGCTTATCCTTGATCAACTGAACCAAAGACGGCTTCATAAGCAACTCAGCCACAAGACCACCATCACGCGATATGCTCAAGCTAGCAAACATCGCCCTCAGCTCAACAGCCACCTTCCTACTCAAGGCATCCGCAACAACATTGGCCTTTCCAGGATGATACTCAATCGTCAGATCATAATCCTTGAGCAACTCCAACCAACGACGCTGCCTTAGATTCAACTCCTTCTGAGACATCAAATACCTCAAACTCTTGTGATCTGTGTACACAGTACACTTCTCACCATACAGATAATGTCTCCAGATCTTCAGAGCAAAAACCACTGCAGCCAGCTCAATATCGTGCGTAGGGTAATTGCGCTCATGCACTTTCAACTGCCGCGATGCATAAGCCACCACCTTACCCTCCTGCATTAGCACACACCCCAAACCAACATAAGATGCATCACTGTAAACCACAAACTCTTTCCCTGATTCAGGCTGAACCAAGATAGGAGCTTGCGTCAAAGCCGCCTTAAGCTTCTCAAAAGCCTGCTGTCTCGCTTCTGTCCACTCATACTTAACATCCTTTTGCAACAGCTTTGTCAAAGGAGCAGCAATCTTGGAAAAACCATCCACAAACCTTCGGTAGTATCCCGCCAAACCAAGGAAACTACGGACCTCATGAACAGACTTAGGAACCTTCCAGCTCATCACCGCCTCAATCTTCTGAGGATCAACACGAATCCCCTCAGCCGAAACAACATGCCCAAGAAACACCACCTCCCTTAACCAGAACTCACACTTGCTCAGCTTAGCATAAAGCTGATTCTCCAACAAGGCTTGCAAAACAACCCTCAAATGCTCTTCGTGCTCCGCCTCAGTACGAGAGTACACGAGGATATCATCAATGAACACCACGACAAACTTGTCCAGGTACTCATGAAACACACGATTCATCATGTCCATGAAAGCAGCAGGAGCATTTGTCAGACCAAACGGCATCACAAGGAACTCATAATGCCCATACCTTGTCCTGAAAGCTGTCTTAGGCACATCTACATCCTTCACCTTCAACTGATAATACCCTGACCTCAAGTCAATCTTAGAGAACACCGCAGCTCCCCGAAATTGATCAAAGAGATCATCAATCCTCGGCAAAGGATACCGATTCTTGATAGTCAACTTGTTCAGCTGACGGTAATCAATGCACATTCTCATCGTGCCATCTTTCTTCTTCACAAACAAGACAGGAGCACCCCAAGGCGATACACTCGGCCGGATAAAACCACGATCAAGCAACTCTTGCAACTGCGTCTTCAGCTCCTTCAGCTCCTTAGGTGCCATTCTATAGGGAGTAATGGACACAGGAGTTGTATTCTCATACAGCTCAATTCCAAACTCCACCTCGCGGTTAGGAGGTAAACCAGGCAACTCCTCAGGAAAAACACCAGGAAACTCCTTTACAACCCTGATATCTTGCACCCTCAACTCCTTAGAGCTAGGATTCATCACAAAAGCTAGATAAGCTTCACAACCTTGCCTCAGCATCCTACTCGCCTCCAAAGAAGACACAACATTGGCAAGAAACTTCACATTCTCACCAACCACCACAACTTCATAATCATCCGTAAGCTTAAGCGAAACACGCTTATTCTCACAATCCACAACAGCACGATGCTCAGCAAGCCAATCCATACCAAGGATCACATCAAAACCATAGAAGGGCAACTCCATAAGATCAACATGGAAAACATGCTCTTGAACAACCAAAGGGCACCTTCTAAACAACTTTCGAGTCACAACAGTCTCACCAAAAGAACTAGTGACCCGAACACCAACATCCAAAGACTCAACAGGCAAACCAAGCAATTCAGCATGCTCACGAAGAATATATGAATGCGTAGATCCAGAATCAATCAAAGAAAGCAATGACAAAGACTGCAAAGTAAAGGTACCTGCAATCACATCTGCATCATTCCTGCCCTCTCTCTGAGCATACACCCTCGCTTGGCCTCCACCTTCAGGCTGAATAGCTACAACATGAGCTACCCCTCGACCACCTTCCTCTCTCCTCTGGAAATTACCACGGCCGCGCCCACGACCTCTCTGTGGTGCAGCAACAACAGGAGCACGCACCTGCTCACCAGCCAACCTCGGACAATCTCGCCTCAAGTGGTCCACAGAACCACAATTCCAGCACCCATTCCCAGCATTACCAGCTGCCACAACAGGAACTTGCACCACTCTCTCAGCACGAGGACAGTCACGCTTCATGTGACCACGAGAACCACAGATCCAACAAGCACTAGGATCAGCTCTAGCATAACCACCTCTAACAGGTGCACCACCACCCCTCTTGGCTGAGGACTGATACTTCTGATCGCGTCCCCTCTTGTTCCGTCCACCTCCGGAACTATACTCAGCTGATCTTTTCCCAGCACTTACTCCAGCACCTCTAGCAGACGAACCCAGATTCACCTCAACGTCCTTTGCTCGGCCCACCAACACATCAAGATCATCGTACTCGGCGGCCAGCAAATACATCTTAACATCCTTCTCAAGACCGTAACGAAACCTCTCGCACCTAGCCCTCTCATCAGGTATCAACTCCGGTGCATACTGACTGAGTTTCACAAACTGTACCTCATACTCAGCCACACTCATGCCCCCTTGGGTAAGAGACATGAATTCACGCTTTTTCTCATCCAGATATCTCACTCCCAGATATCTTCTTTTAAACACATTCTGAAAGAATGTCCAGGTAACATCAGCTTCAGCCATACCAGAAATGGTAGTCGTCCACCATGTATAAGCATCATCCTGCAGCAAGGACACAACACAGCCCAGCTTTTGCACATCCGTGCAACTCATCTGACCCAAGATACGCTTGGTACTCTCAAGCCAAGCCTCAGAATTCTCAGCTGACAAACCTCTAAACTCAGTCCCTCCCAGACTGCGCAGACGCTCCAAAGGCAATCTGACTCCAGCATCTCCCTGATGCCCAGCTCCCTGAGCTCCAGCTACTGCTGCTCGAAAAGCACCCGCAATAGCTTGTACCAAAACAGACATATCAGGCATAGCTTGCCCCTGACCAACCTCTGGCCCAGCAGCTCCAGCACCAGCATCAGCTGCAGCTTCAGCTCTCGCGCCTCCAGCACCACCACCAGGCGGAGGAGGGGGTAACACAACATTACCAGTGTGCTCTTCATTCTCATCCTCGTTAGGAGCCGTAGCTCTCGCATTACCTCTTAACTCTCTACGTGGTGCCATACTTTTACCATGCAATCACAACACAAATAAAACAAAATCAGGCCAGCGAGGTAAGCAATCCTAGTATTCAAGCTCAATTTCATTTCAAAACAACATCTTTCCTTTAGCTTTTGTTTGGCAATGGGTACCCTCAGCATGCAACATCACAACATACAACTCAATTGCATCAACACCTCAAGCCACTGAACATGCTTTCAAACAACAAGCATTCATAGCATACATACTTCAGTCATGCATACAAACATTCCCAATTACTCGAGAACTCAGCTCTGATACCACCAAATGTAACCCCCTTAACCCGGCCTAGACGGTTGACCCGAATTAAGAAAGTCACACGGGGAAAACCAAAGTCAACCCGAAAGTCAACCTTGATTAACGACCCTTTTTTTTTCTTTTTAATCTTGTCTAGATGCACATTAAACCTAATTGTGATCACGCAAACATCATACTCAAAGATCACAAACATCAGAGGTCAAACAGGGACCCAATTGAACAAATTACAACTTTAGGGACCAAATTGTAATTTCTGATAAATATAAGGACTTAACCCAATTTGAAGTTACCATCTTGAAATTAAATAGGTTTCATGCTTCTCTGTGAAATTTCAGCTCAAAAGGACTTCCCAAACTCATACAATTGCACAAACAAATTTCAGGACCAAAATGCAAACAAAACAAAACATTTAAAGATACTTTCAACCAAATTAACGGTCACGTATCGATACGCCTGGAGTCGTATCGATACGCGGGTATAACAGTAACTAAGACGAGTATCGATACCCAACCCGTATCGATACGCCTGGGCAGAAATCTGCATATTTGGCTCTTGCGTATCGATACGCAAGCCCGAGTATCGATACTCCTGCCAGAAATCGACTTAAAACAGCAACAAACATGCTTCAAACTTCAATTATACAACACCAAATCATACCACACAGTCTACCAACATGCAAGGACCATAAATGCAACACCAATTCAACATATAACCAACACATATGAAAAGCCCCAAATTCTAATGGCATGCTTCCTAACAAGCTAGCTATTCAACACCCAACTTCCAAAACAAGCATATATGGTTCCAATGCAAAAACCAGCAAACACATCAACATTCAACATACTTAGGGAGCCTCAAACACCTCCCAAAACATACACATTGGTCCCCCATTGCCAAAACATACAAAAGCTAAATTGCACTTATAAAACCTTCATACTTTGAGCTTCACTTGAACTTGATTGCTTGCCCTTTCTTGCTGCCCTCAAGGTACTCTAATGCTCTGCATTATTGAATTAAGAAAACGTAGAGAGCGTAAGCAATAGCTTAGTGAGCCATGCTCATTAAAAACAATTCAATAATGCCATTAAAACCATTTATAAATCATGCTTAAAGTCAACCTTAGCACATGCTCAAAGCACACTTTAAAACAAGCAATCTCATGCTTCATATTATATATCAAAACAAGCATCTCATGCTTCTTTCATACTTAACATGTCATATTGGCTCAAGTGACAAATTCCATTTCGTAAAACAAGTTCAACAACTTCCCAAGGACTTTTAAACACCTTGGCCATGGACTTTTAAACACCATGAAGTATCACATCAAGGACTTTTAAACACCTTGATCCCAAGGACTTTTAAACACCTTGGCCTATGGACTTTTAAACACCATAGAAAAGGATCACCTAAGGACTTTTAACCACCTTAGTGTCCACAACATGAACCATCCAAGGACTTTTAACCACCTTGATGTTCATAAGCAACAAGGCTCACTCAAGGACTTTTAACCACCTTAGTGACCTTAACATTTTAAAAACATCACTTGCCAATATACATCATTTCCATCATTTAATCCACTGTTTTAAAGCATTAAATCAAGCCATTTCATCATGCATTTCAAAGCATCAAACCACATCATTCCAATGTACAAAATCAAGGAACTCCTACCTAGAGTTACCTTCAACATATGGCTTACATCATCAGCAAAAACCACGCTAAAACATGCTTTCAAAACAGTAATTAAAACATGCAAATCATCATTTTGCATCACATCAAGATCATGGCCACCACTAGAGAGAAAATCCGAAAACTTACACTTGAGCTTAGCAAAGTTGTTTAGACTTAAACTAAGCTCCCACAACCTTCAAACCTTGGTTTAAAAAGCTGAAATCCAATTTCCATAATTGCACTCACCGATTCCCACTTCGCCACTTGCCGAAGCACGAAATCAAGCTTCCGAATCAACCAAACTTGGATCCAAAGATGCCTCCCCTGTTTCAACACATCAAAGCAGTAAATTAATGCATCACCATGCATCAATTACCTCAATGAAAGCACCTAAACTCGCTGCTCTCATCCAACCTCCATTTTCGGCCACCAAAAACAACCGAAAATGCATCTAAACCACTTCTAAACAAAGCCCAGCCATAAACCAGCAAAACCTAACATCCATCATCACCATTTAACATCTAAAAACAACCTACAACCATCCTTATACCTCCAGCAACATCAGATCACCAAGATCACCTCAAAAACCACCTTAAAACACAAGCTAAACTTAGGAAACTCAACCTATCCGGGATTGCATTAATCAAAACTCATTTCCTTATCAATTTAGAGCTCATTTAACACCAAAAACACATCTCAAATCACAGATTAATCAGATCTAACGAAAATCATGAAAAATCATCAAAATCTTGCATAATAAGCCAAGATCCAATTCCAAACCCAAAAGCCTTTAATTAAACATCAATTAAGAGTTGAAAACTTGGGAATTTCAGTAAAGAACTGATAGTTTAGAGGAGAAGGACGTTCTTAACTCCAAACTTGTGTTTCTCCACTTTTTGGAATGAAAATCCTTGATGAAACTTGTAGCAATTGAAGAGGTTTTAAAGATACAATGATTTGCAATCAAATGAGAGTTGAATGGAAGAATTTAGGTGAGAAAAACAGAAACAAAACTCTGGAAATGGAGTGTTTGGGTTGAGAGAAAAAAGAGAGAAAGAAAATGAGAAGTTAGTTGAGAAAATGCCAAATAAATTTTCCCTCCACTTCTAATATGTTTTAAAATCAGATTATAATCCAAAATATCTTAGAAAAATCTGGAGAAAACACTTTTGGATTAATAGCTCCTTAAAGATTCAAAGTTTCAACTCTTTATAAAACAGCCACCAAACTTGCGAAAATTACATTTTGGTCACTAGCCAAAATATCAACCTTCCAAAACTCATTTTCCAAAATTGATTTCACAGTTCATCTAATTATATTAAAAGATGATTTTAGAACATTTTTCCATATTTTTAATGCAACCCGAACTAGGCTTTCCTAATTTAACCTCATAAGATTCGAACAGGACTTTGACCAAACCGGTCAACGCCCAAAACTTCTAAGCCCAAAACCGGGGCGTTACAATGTGAGTTGATTTTATGAATGATGAAAGTTTGATGGGTATGATATGTTGATGTTATGCTGTTGCGGGTGAATGTTGTTTGATGAGAGCATGATCGAAGTATGTTGATTGATATGCTCGATGTTGTGATAATCATGTTTTTATTGATTGTTATGTTGTGTAAAAGGGGAGAATTTGGGATACCCATTGCCTTATTATTATAGCTATTGTGTTATGTTGGAGTGGGAGTCTTGAATCCTTGCTTGAAGCTGGCCTGATCGTTTTGTTTGTTTTGTTATGATTGCTTGTTGTTAATAGCATGGTGGAATCGATGAGAGAATGGCAGTTGGGTGAGATGGTTGCTGCCTTAGAGCAGGTTGTTAAGGCGTGGAATTCACCTTTTAGTGGAGGTGTTTCGTCTCAGTCTTCAATTCCTGGAGTTGAGGTAGTGAGGCAGGAGGAGGAAGCTGGCTCTGTGATGAAGGGTTCATCACCTATAGTTCAAGAGGTGTCGGCAACATCTCAGGCTGTGGTGAAAGTGAGGCATGTAGACGTGCTGACTGTGGGACATGCGAGTTTGTCGAAACAACATTTGTATGATTTGGGAGCTGTGGAGTATCATGGTTCGACACCTGAGACGTTCGAGGCCTGGTTGGCCAGTGTAATTCTGATTTTGGATCAGGAAGGTTGTGACTACGCCTGTAAGCTAGGAAGTGTTGTCTCATTGATGTTGGAGGACGCTTGTGCTTGGTGGACATCTGTGGCGGTGGCATCGCATATCCACGATATAGATTGGGACTTCTTTGTGTCTGCCTTTTATGAAAGGTACCTTGGAGGGAAATTCCCAAGGGTTAAACAGCGTGGGGGTGTGGCTTCAGATTATGAAGGTGAGAAAAGTTTAAGCAAGAGAGTTGTGGGTACTGACCTTGGGAGCGGTCAGCGTAAGAGGCTATGTGATAGAAGGTTTTGCTTGAATCGAAGTCTGGGTAGTGGTGCAGATGTAGGTCAAGTGCAGTATGACCAAGGAGTGGTAGCTCAGTTGTCGAAGTGTGACCGTTGTGGAAGGTGTCATGTTGGAGGTTGTTGGGGATCGGGAGTTTGTTGGAACTGTGGTTCTAAGGAGCACGTGAAGCGAAATTGTCCTCAAGTGGTGAGATCAGCTTCAGTGGTAGCAAAAGGGTCTCAGAAGGGTCGTGGGCGCGGCCAAGACAAAGTTCGAAGGTGGCAGGAAGGGCAGAAAGGTGTGAGGAGCTTGGGGAATGAATCTTGTTGGAATTGTGGGTCTGTTGGACATTTGAGACGTAATTGTTTGAAGTTGGCTCGAGGTAGTCAGGGTTCTTTACCGCAGGGAGATGGTGATGATCTTAAGGTGTTGGCTGATGCTGGGGTTGTGCAGCTAGAGAATGATGGTTCTGCGAAGAAGAGAGTTTGTCTGTTGAAGCCCAAGGCAGTGAGATGTTTACAGGTAACCTTGTTAAGTAACCTTTACTCTAGTTATCTTAGTTTGGTTTCAGCTTGGTTTTCCCTTGCGTAGTGGTATGGTCTTATAGCTAGCAAGTTTGGGGTAGTAGTTGGTGTTGTTTTGAAAACAACTTTAGTGTGAAGAGGGCATTAGTTGGTATTTTATGGTTAGTGGGTTGTTAGAATGGTAGGGTTGGACAAGTTGGAAGTGAGATAGGAGGTTGTTCTTAGGCAGATCCTGAGGATGTTATTGGTGGGTGTGAACTGACATACATGCACAGTTAAAACCATTTGTTATATACTATATGATGTATATGTGTTGGTACATGCATACATGTGACATGACATTAGAGGTTTTGCATACATGTACACAGGCATTGATAGGGCATATTGGTGACCATGCATACGAACGTTCACACTTGCTTATAGCTAGTTGGGTCCGTTAGTGTTGTGATAGGGTTAAGTTGGATGATGGGTTTTAAAAGTTGTTTTGGTGCTAGGAGAATGTTAGAAGTAATGGAGGGTATTAAGCGAGCTGTCAGTAATAGTGAGTGCGATATAGCATGTTGGCAGAAGGAAAGTGTTTTGGCGCTTAAAGAGTTTAGCGGTGTGGTGGTGAGGAGATTAACGGTTGAAGTTAGAATCAATCAAGGTGGTTGTGAATAGCTAGTAGAAGTAGTAGTTTCTTGGTTTTAAGTGATGTAGTAGGTTAGTGGATGTGTTTCCAGAGTGCTAAGGTAACTTGGCATTGATGTTGTAATAGAAGGGTTGTTTTTGTAGGTGATGGTTCGTATCAACCTTCGAAGAGTTGAGAAGAGGTTGTGTTGAGGGCTGTAGAAAAGGGTTGGCCTGGGGTGAATAGAAGTTTCGTAATCTTAATATGTATGTATAGAATGGGCGGTGTCCTGGTAAGGCTATTGTTGTAGTCAAAGCTTGAAGTGGAAAGGCAATGTAAGTTCAAGGGCCATTGTTGGTTGGACGGGTTCTTGTGAGAAGTGGTTGGCTAGTCGTGTATAAGTAAATCCCTTCTGAAGTCAGCTAGTGGTATGTGGAACGGCTGGCAGAGTCAAGGTTGGGGTTTTGTGACGTGAATTTCGGATGTTGGGTGAGTAGTCCTGGTGAGTCGTTATGGTAATGATAGTGGCGGATGTGAAGGAATGTCATCAATACGTTGAGAAGTTTGAGTAAGCATTTGATGCTTAAGAATTTTTGCTTGTTGTGGTAATCTTTGAAAGAAGTTGAGTAGTTTTGCAAGGAGTTTTAGAAGCAGTGAAGGTTGTGGGTCACAGGGTGGCTGAAACTGGATGGGTTGGTGTCATCGTGTGTGCGAGTTTTGGGAGTTATGAGTTAAGGTGGTGTATGCTGTAAAAGTTTGGAGGTTCTTCGGGTTGTTGTTGGGGCTATGCGCAGTTCGGAAGTGTGAAAGGTTAAGCTGTGGTTAACATCTGAGTGTTCTGGAAATTGTGAACAATATGTGGTGGTGTTGGGTTTGGTTATAGTGTAAGTTGATTTGTGGAGGAGTTGGTTTGGTGGAGTTTTGTGTGGAGAGTGTTCTGTGGTGGTTAAGTCTCCTGTGTTGCCTTGTGGGTTGCTTTGAGAAGTTTGGTTGTGCTCTTTTCGCCGGTTGAAATTTTGAGGACGAAATTTCTTAAGAGGGTGAGAGTTGTAACACCCCAATTTTGGGCTTAGAAGTTTTGGGTTTGAACCGGACCGGTCGGATTTTCGGTTCGAATATAAAAGGTGGTTTTAAGGAAAGCTTAGTTAGGGATGCATTAAAAATATGGAAAAATATCTAAAAATCCTCTTTTAATATATATAAGAGGGTGGTGAAATCAATTTTACAAAATGAGGTTTGGAAATATGACATTTTGAGTTAGTGACTAAAATGTAATTTTTGAAAAGTTTGTGACTGTTTTAAAAGGATTGAAACTTTGAATCTTTAAGGAGCTAATTTACCCAAGGGAGGATTTCTCCAGATTTTTCTTGATTTTTAAGACTCATTTAATGTTCAATTAATAAAAAGAAAAGAGGGAAAAAGATATTTTTAGTTTCATAACTAACTTTTACCAAAATTTTCCTATTTCATTTTCTCTCAAAATTCCCTCAGCCAAACACATTTCCACAGCAACTTTTCCTTTGATTTTCACACCTAAAGTTGTGATTTCAATTCCTAAATGATTCCTAATCATTTCTACATCAAATCCTCACCATTTGCTTAATGAATTTTCAAGGATTTTGGCTCTAAACAAGGAGAAATCCACATTTAGAGGTATGAACGTCCTTCTCCTCTAAATACTCAGTTCTTTACTGAAATTCCAAAGTTCTCAATCCTTAAATTGAGTTTTATTAAAGGTTTTAATGTTGTGATCTTGATTTTGGCTTGAAATTCAAGATTTGGATTTAATTTTGAAGAAATTCGTATTGGATGATTGGGCTCTGTTTTGAGATGTCTTTTTGATGTATTTTGGATGTCTAAATGATGTGTAATTGAGGTTTAATCAATGCAATCCCGAATAGGTTGATTTTCCTAAGTTTTTACTTGTGAAAATGGTGGTTTTTGGGGTGATTTTGGTGTTCTGTTAATGCTGGAGGTATAAGGACGAGTTTGGGTTCATTTTGGATGTTAATTGATGTTTAAAAATGGTTAGAAGTGATGGATCTTGGCTAGGTTAAGTTTTGGAAGAGTTTGGAGGTGTTTTCGGTTGTGTTTGGTAGCCGAAATGTTGGATTTATGTAGAGCAGCGAGTTGAGTTGTGTTGCTGGTGTTTTTAATGCATGATGATGCATTAATCCTCTGTTGTTATGTGTTTAAAACAGGGGAGAATGATCCGGAAGCAATAGAGGTAGCGTTGGAGGGTTTCGGATGCTTGGAAGGCTTAACGGCTAGCGTAGTTTTGTGTATCGGTGAGTGAAGTTGGGGTTTTCAGCTTTAAAACCAATGTTTGAAGGTTTTGGGAGCTTTGTTTAAGTCTAAGCAACTTAGCTAAGCTCAAGAGTAAGTAAATGGAATTTCTCTCTTGGTTTGTGTTATGAATTGGTTTTTAATGCATTTGAGATGGTTGGATGCAATGTATGTGATTTGCATGTTTAAATTCTGTTTTGAAAGCATGTTTTAGCATGGTTTAATGCTGGTTTTGAAAGTCATGTGTTGTAGGATGCTCAAGGTAAGAGATCCTTGGTTTTGTACATTGGAATTGTGTAATTGATGCATAGTGTTGCATGTTGTTTAATGGCTTTGTTTAATGCTTTAAAACAATGAATTGATGATGGTAATTGATGGTATTGGCAAGTGATGTAAGTGGTTGTTGGTTACTTTAATCGGATATAGTTAGCCGGCTATAGGATTGGGTGCACCGTGAATTGAGTCGCCTTGGATGTCGAGGGGTTGTAATGGTACCGTAAACTCCATCCAAGAATCCTAGCGATTGAGATAGATGGTGTCACCACGATGGAGGATGGCTCTCGTGGGTGGGCTTTGTTAAGTGCCACCACGATGGAGGATGGCTCTCGTGGGTGGGCTTGGTTAAGTGCCACCATGATGGAGGATGGCTCTCGTGGGTGAACCTTGTTAAACGTCACCACGATGGAGGATGGCTCTCGTGGGTGGACTTTGTTAAGTGTCACAACGGTAGAGGGTTGCTCCCGTGTGTGAGCTTGGTTAAGGTGATTAGAATGGTTGTGGTAGCTTCCATGTGTAAGCCTTGTGATGTGTCCCGGCTCTCGCTAGTGTGTTATACAACTTTCGATGAGTGATGTTGAGGGGTTGTGATTGTACCGTTAAACTCCATCACGGGTGTTGAGGGGGTTGTGATTGTACCGGTAAACTCCACCTTGTGCTGTTCGGTTGTGTGTATGAAGTGTGTGGGACAACGCTTGTAATCCGCGTATCCGATTGTGTCTTGTGTTGTGATGGTTTGTGAATTATCACTTGGAAGCCAATATAATGTTCTTGGATGTAATAAAGCATGAGATGCTTGAAATGATGCAAGGTTGCATGGGAAGTGTGTGATGTTCTAAGAATGCATGTATTACTTGTTAAGCTTGAACAAGTGTTTATCTTCTTTTATGAATGGTGTTTATGTGCAAGGAATCTCTTAAATGCATTGAAGTATTGTGAAGACTTGTTTAGAAAGGCATGAAATTTAAATGTTGCTTTGGTAGATCATGTGTTGTGCATTTGTTGAATACTTGAGATAGTTAGAGGGAACAAATGGTTTTCTAAAGATTTTGCTTGAATGGATCATTAAGCATGAGAAAAGCATGTTATGAAGAGGACATGTTTTTCAAGGTATTTGAGTTTAACTTTGCAAAAGGTGTTCATGCTTGGAAAGGTTTTAATTGATGGTTTTGCGAGAATGTGCTTTGACGTGAGTTTTAGCTTTTCTAAGCTAAGGGTTGGTTTTCATGATTGAGCAATGCATGATTTAAAGCATGTTGTTTAGAAAGGAGTTTTCAAAAAATGCTTTGGTTTATCGAATTGTATCTACTTTTTAAGAAGGTTTTGTGATTCGCTGCATTGATGGTGTTTTGGTTTTGAGCATTCCTCACTAAGCATTATGTGCTTACGCTCCTTTTTGTCCATCAATGCAGATAATTGAAGTTGGGACAGCAAGAAGCAAGGGATTCAAGGAGAGCTCCACTTGAGAAGTATGTCTCGGTTAATAGCTATAGATAATAAAGGCAATGGGGGGAGAGTCTTTTATATTGATGTGTAATGAGATTGTGTATGTTGGGCAAGTTTGGTTTTTGATTTGAACTATGTGGTTTAACGCTTGCAAAGTTTGAATCTTCTCATTCATAAGTTGTTATGCTATGCTTCTTGTTTTAAAAGCATGATTAAGTGTTGGATGTGTTGAAAAAGTTGGTGCACCTAGGGGTTGTTTTGTATCTAGATTTTAATGCAATTTGGTAGTTATGATGCTTGGTGGAATCGATGAGAGAATGGTAGTTGGGTGAGATGGTTGCTGCCTTAGAGCAGGTTGTTAAGGCGTGGAATTCACCTTTTAGTGGAGGTGTTTCGTCTCAGTCTTCAATGCCTGGAGTTGAGGTAGTGAGGCAGGAGGAGGAAGCTGGCTCTGTGATGAAGGGTTCATCACCTATAGTTCAAGAGGTGTCGGGAACATCTCAGACTGTGGTGAAAGTGAGGCATGTAGACGTGCTGACTGTGGGACATGCGAGTTTGTCGAAACAGCGTTCGTATGATTTGGGAGCTGTGGAGTATCATGGTTCGACACCTGAGACGTTCGAGGCCTGGTTGGCCAGTGTAATTCTGATTTTGGATCAGGAAGGTTGTGACTACGCCTATAAGCTAGGAAGTGTTGTCTCATTGATGTTGGAGGACGCTTGTGCTTGGTGGACATCTGAACGTTCTATTTCCGTTTCGAAACACTTGACCGTTGGGCACTGATTTGAATGGTTTTGAAGTTTGCAAGCTTTACGTTTTAGTCCTTATTTTTGTATGTGCAATTGCTTGAGTTCGAGATGTCCGTTTAAGGTGAAATTTGGCAGAGAGGCATGAAACATGATTAATTTCATAATGGTAACTCAAAAATTGGTAAAGTCCTCTTAATTTCCAGAATTTACAAATTGGTCCCTAAATTCGTATGTTGTGCAATTGAGTCCCTTATTGTTTTCCGATTGCTGTGATTTTTGAGTATGCTTACCTCAAGAGTACACCTAGGGTTAATGTGCATCTAGACAAGCTTAAAAAGAAAAAAGGGTAGTTAATCAAGGTTGACTTTCGGGTTGACTTTGGTTTTCCCCGTGTAATCTTCGTAGTTCGGGTCAACCGTCTAGGCCGGGTTAAGGGGGTTAAAAATGTCACATTAGGACCTTAATTTAATTGCAGTATAGATTAATCCAAATGATTCTAAAATGATTCGTAGGACCAAATTTGAAGAATTGAAATTTGAGTGGCTAATTGATAAGGACTAAAATCAAATGAAATGTGGGCTTGAGGAATGGATGTTAATAAGCTAAATAAATTGGTGGTCCCATGAGGTGTCATGGTATTGTGCAAATAAGTGCAATCCTTGGAGGAGTAATCGGGTAGGTGGAGGAGATTAGGCCACTTACATTATTATCATATCCTCCCTTCCAAAAATGAAGAAACTGAATCCCTTAGGAGAGATAAACTTGAGAACCAGCCATGGAGGTTAGAAGAATTAAGCTAAACCATGATTTTCTTGTGTTTTTAGTTAAAATGCATGAGGAAGAAGGTAAACACATTCTTTCTTTCTCGATAACTAGTTTCAATTTGAGTAAATGAATATAAGTTTTCATAAAACATGTTGTTGTTGTTATTGTGCTTAGGATTACAGAGAAATTCTTGTTATAAGCATGTATATAAGTAAAAGAATGGAAAACTTTGTTAGTAATGTGGTTAGGGTGTGTTATACATACTAGAGATGACAACTTGGACGAATTAAAATGAATCCTTCGATACTAGATGTTGAATCGGCAGTTTGCATGTAGGCGAGACTAGTTGATCTAATAAGTGAACCAAATTGATTATAAGGCTTGCTGGAAAATTTGGTTACCTACTAAAATGGAGTGTTAAACAAAAGAAAATCATGCTTAAATAGTGGGAATTGAACTAGTAATGAAACTAGTCACCTAGATGGCCTAATTCACTATATAAGGAATATTTTGAATGAATCAAGGTATTCGAGACTGAATTGGTTAGGATTAAAGGCTGCAAAATTAAGTTAAAACGGAAGAAAGACTAAATTGAATGCTGGATAATTAAATTGCATGAATTGTAGTTAAAATTGATTGCTTAGATATGTTAATTGACATATTAGTGAATCTGGGACCAATCTGGAAAATTTGTTAAATTCAGGACTTAGATGGACAAATTAGGGACTAATATGGACATGAAAAGTCAAGGGAAAAACATGAGAGTCTAAGGTAAAAAGGACTAAAATGAACTAGTAAAGGTCCTAGGTGAATTAACTCATTAAAGTGGACTTAAGTGTAATCTGGCAGTTTCAAAAATTGGAAAATTAGCCCGACTTTAACTAAAAAACTGTATTGATCTAGAAATGCTAAAAATATGAGCCATACATGTTTGAATAGGTAATTAAATTTGCTTTCTAATGGTTTAAATTAATCGAAATTCTGACGTGTAGATTAAAAGATATAGGCAGATTAGTGAAGGGTGTGCAAACTGCCAACATCTGGAAAATAGTTTAATGCTTGTAATAAAAGGTGTGAATTGAATTTGATATGATTTTAATTTAGGCTTGTATTCTATGAATACTAGATTAAGAAAATGGTAGAAAAGGTGGATAATTCTTGGGATGTAAATGAGGATTCGAGTATCCCGTAACTTAAGTATACAAGGTGAGTGTAGGTATACTTAGGGTTGGGACTTAGGTCCTAACCACCCTTACATGTGTACTTTATTATTCAAATAAATATGCCATGAAATGAATCTAATTTCTACTTGGTAAATGATTAAGGGAAGAATGCCTAATTGGAACCTTGGTAAAATATACATGACTTGATAATGGAAAATGGAATGTGAAATATGATGCTTGATTCTTATGATTGAATGGACTCAATAAAGACTTGGTAATTAAATGAACTTGTTATGTGTCTCGATAATATGACTAAAGAAATTGTTTACTTGGATTTTTCCTTCCTTGAATCTCGATATGTACATGTATATGTGGTATAATCTTGCTGTCTTGATTGTAAGTTAATACTTATTTGTGTGCCTTGGTTAATTCGAATGGTTGCATACCCAGTGGTATTCTTTCTTGAAATATGACTTAATAAAGTAGATGATTAAAAAGATCCTTGTAGAACCTTACATTGTAACAATTATTTAATGATAACACGAAAAAGTTTATGATTTCTTGAACCTACCCGATAAGTAATAAACACTTGAAAACGAATCAAATGTACTTTCTTGTCTTGAATAGATCATTCAAATTGCTTGATGGTCTAGTGATATTATTGATACTTGTGGATGCTTGAATGTATTATTGCTGGAATTTGTGAAACCATGTAAAATGAACTAGGGTTCACTAGATTTAGAGACTTGGAATGAAGTTGATCTTGCTATGCTTGTTGCCAAATCACTTGTTGTGTGATTGCTTGAAATAAAAGATTTAACAAGACCTTGGTTGCTAGTTGGTCTTAGGTAGAACGACATGCCTTAGAGTCTAGAGCTCGATTTTGTAATCCCCTCGACCCGGTCTGGGCGAAAGACTGAACCGAACATGTCACACGGAGAATATTAAAGTAAATCGAGAAGTTTACCTCAGTAAACTACCCTATTTTTTTTTCATTTTATCTTTTCAATATGCTCTTATACACCCTATGTGATAACCTTCGCAGCGAAACAATTTGCAACTCGATAAGACAACAAATAGGAACTCAATTGCATGCAATCACATTTTAGGGACCATTTTGTAATTTTGCCAAAATACAGGGACTTATTCCCTTTTTAAGTTACCAAACTTTAATTAATTACATTAAATGCATCTCTGTCAAATCTTAGCTTAAAATAACAATCCAAGCTTATTTAATTGCATCCACAACATTCGAGGATCTAAATGTAAAGAAACAGAACTTCAGAAGATTCCACTAACCAACTTAACTGTAGGGTGTTTCGGTACATGTTGCCCTGTACCGAAACGCCTGTTTTGGATGAAGGCTGTTCGTTTCGGTACACGAGGCCGTTTCGATACTGGCTCAAACCCGTTTCAGAACACAACCTTCTAGTGGCCAAACGTACCGAAACGCCCATCCATGTTTCAAAACCCCAAGGCCATTTCAGGCACCCTGTTTCGGTATAGGCTTGAGTGTACCGAAACACCTAGGCCTGCAATGTCACTTTTTGCTTGTTTTTCATACTCTAATCCAATCTATAGCAATCCAACATGCTTCCAACATGCATACAATATATATAAGTATCAATCCTCAAGCATACATGGCAGATTTATCAACATAACATGAACATTTGCATAAAAGGTAAACTATAGGCATGGAACCTATTGTCAAATCAAGCAAGAATACCAAAATGCAAAGTAAAGCACAAACCAAATACCAATGGCCATTTACAAGTCTAAATCTAAAAACCAAACTTGCTAAAAAGGGAGTTTACAGTAATTTCCCAACAATTCAATGGATCCCCCATTGCCCTTATTACTTTAGTCTAAACAGAAACATACATTCTTAAACGAAGTCTTCCGGAATCCCTTGCCTCTATCTGCCTCCAAAACCTCAATTATTTGCATTGATGGATAAATGGGAGCGTAAACACACAAGGCTTAGTGAGAAGGCTCATAAGCAAAACACCATCAATGCATTAAAACCATTTTCATGTCCACACTAAAATCTCATTTCAATTTGCTAAAACATCATTGAAAACCATCACGCCCTTTTCAAAATCATGCACTTCCCTTAATCAAAATCAGAATGTTAAACATCATGCAACATGTATTATGAATACAATAGCAAATCCATTGCTACTACACAACTTAAACCTTCCCATGCATAGATACCATATGAAAAGCTTAAAGAGTAAAACATGCATTTACGTATTATGCATCATTAACCATTTCATAATACACCATCAATTATATTGGCTTACAAGTGATCATCAACATGCTTATTTCTCAAAACCACATCAGATTCAGAAGTGTTGTCCCAACACATCATACATTCTCACTGGCATCTCAAGGTTCACACACGGGAGCTACCCTCCACCGTTGTGACACCCGTGGTGGAGTATTTGGTACACCGTATAAACCCTTCAACACCACTCATCGGTAGATGTATAACCCCACTAACGAGAGACGAGACACCTTACACTTTTCTCAATCGTTAGTGTACTTGGATGGAGTATTCGATATACCGTATAGACCCCTCAACATCCAAGGCGACTTGTTTATAGTGCACACAACACTATAGACGGCTAACTATATCTGATTTCCTTTATAAATCATTTCACAACATCACTTGCCAATATAATTCACATTTAATACATACCTCACTGTTTTCAAAGCATCATCGATAAATCAAATTTCCAAGCACTAAACCATGCTTAAAATCACAAGTATAATTCTTATACTTCAAGGATCACTTACCACGTGCATCCTTCAACATTACATCTTTAAAAATAGTAACCACATTCATATAAACATGCTTTAACAGTAGGTAATACCATTAATTCAAAATAGTGCATAAATAATCACATAATAGCACAACCGAGAGAGGAAATTCCTTTCACTTACTTCCAAACTTAGTTAAGCGCGTCAAGCTTACGACTAAGTTCCCAAATCACCTTTTTTAAAGCTCTCAAAACTGAAATTCACGTTCTCACTCACCGACACGTGCAAACTCGACTAGCCGACGCAAATCCAAGCAACCAAAACTCACGAACCTTCATCGATTGCCTCCGATATGTTCTCCCCTATTTATACCACACAAAAACAGAGGATTAATGCATCACAATGCATTAAAATCTCCATCAAACAAAACTACCCCGCTTCTCTACCCAAAATCACCAAAACGCCTATCTGAAAAAACCGAAAACACCTTCGATTTCACAACAAACTTAGCCCAGCCAAAACCTAACACTTCCATCCAATTTTAACCATCAAATAAAATCTAAAGACAACATAATCTCATCCTTATACCTCGAGCAACACCAGAACCACATATCTTTACAAAAACCCCAAATCTAACCATTAAACAACTTGCGATCCAAACCAATTCGTGATTATTATGATAAAATCTTTATTTCAACATCATTTAACATCCAAATCATGATTAATATCAGCCTCAAATCAAGTAAAACAATAGCATTACGAAAACCATAGATTTCAATCAATAATCTTCAATATAACCAACTTTCCATGATCAATCCATCAAAACAACTTAGAAAACATATGCAAAGGATTGATAACTTAGGAATTTCAGTAAAGAACTGATCATTAGAGGAGGAGAACGAACCTTACCTCTAATGGATGAAATCTATCTGAATTGGATGTGTTTTTCTTGAAAAAAATCAAAGGAAAAATAATAAGGTTTTGTAAATCAAGATTAAAGAATCCTTTAGAAATCAAAAAACTCGGTAAATCAAGAGCATTACCTCAAGTTTCTTTAAAATGGAGAGTGTTTGGCTGAAGGAAAACTTTGAGAGAAAATAGAATGAGAGAAAATGACGTAAAATATCTTTAATGAAATAACTAACTCTCCCTTTATTAATTCCTTTTAATCACTAATTAAAACCTTTTAAAATGTTCCTAATTGAGAGAGAAATCTAATAAAAACAAATAGGTAAAAATAGCTCCTTAAAGATTCAAAGTTCCAATCCCTTTACAAATCAGTCACTAAAACAACTTTGTAAAAATCGCATTTTGGTCACTAACTCAAAATGTCCCACTTCCAAAGTCCTGTTCTAAAAAATGATTTTACCAAAATCATTTATATAATTAATAATAATTTTTAAGCATTTTCTCATATTTTTATCATAACCTGAACCTTGTTTTCCCTAAACCGCTCCTGAAAACTCAAATCTCTAGTCTACGCCCTACGAACCTCAAAATACTTCTATGCCCAAAATCAAGGCGTTACAACTCTTCCCCACTTAGGAAATTTCGTCCTCAAAATTTTACCTGGTGGAAAAAGATATGGAAACAACTTTTTCATGTCATCCTTTCCCACGTGAATTCCTCAAATCCACGATGTCGCCACAAGACCTTGACCAACTCAAAGGTCTTACCACGAAGAACCTTGATGTCTGAATCCAAGATCTCAACTGGTTCTTCATCATATGAAAAATTCGGATCCAACTCAATCTCCTCAACATACATAACATGAGACAGATCCGATCTATATCTCTGAAGCATGGATACATGGAAAACATCATGTATCTTCTCCAACTCGGAAGGCAACCTCTACCTATAAGCAACAAGTCCAACACGCTCCACCACTTCATATGGTCCAATAAAACTTGGACTCAGCTTACCCTTACGTCCAAACATCATCACCTTCTTCCAAGGCGACACTTCTAAGAACGTGCGATCTTAAACCGCAAACTCAATCTCTTTACGCTTTAAATCCACGTAAGACTTTTGACGATCCGATGCTGCCTTCAACCGATCACAAACAAGCTTTATTTTCTCTGTCGTTCCCTTAAGTAAATCCGGCAAGGAAATCAACTTTTGCCTCGCCTCAGCCCAACAAAGAGGTGTCCTACACTTCCTACCATACGAGGCTTCATACGGAGCCATTTGTATACTCTCTTGATAACTATTATTATAAGAAAACTCCACCAAAGGCAACTGTTTCTCCCAAGAACCTTGGAAATCTATAACATAACGCATCAACATATCCTCAAGCACTTGGATAACTCGCTCCGACTAACCATCCGTCTGAGGATGAAACGAGGTACTGAAATTCAAATGCGTACCCAACGCTTGATGTAGACACTCCCAAAACCCCGCTGTAAAATTCGGATCTCTATCCAACACTATGGATGTAGGTACACCATGAAACCTCACAATCTCAGCAATGTACAACTCTGTCAGCTTATCCAACGTATGCGTAGTATGCACAGCTATGAAATGCGCACACTTCGTAAGACGATCCACAATCACCAAAATAGAGTTCTTCTTTGCCGGGGTCAAAGGCAAACCGAACACAAAATCCATCGTAATCCTTTCCCATTTCTATTTCGGTATCTTCAAAGGTTGCAAAAGCCCGGAAGGAAATTGATGCCCAGCTTTCACGTGCTGACAAGCCATATACTTACTCAAAAATTCAGCAACATCCTTCTTCAACCCAACCCAATAGTACTCATCTTTCAACCCACGATACATCTTTGTACTACCAGAGTGTATAGCAAAAGGACTGCTATGAGCCTCAGTCAAGATAATGTGCTTCAACTAAACATCCTCCGGCACAACTATTCGACTTTTAAAGAACAAAATACCATCATCATTGAAACAAAAATCCGTTGCATTACCATCTGCTATGTCCTGAACACGAGACACCAAAGAGTCATCAAGCAACTGGTTCTCTTTAATCAATTGAAACAAGGAAGTTTTCACTTGTAACTCAGCTACCAATCTACCATCACGAGATATACTCAACCGAGCAAACATCACCCTGAACCTTACAACCACCTTTCTACTCAAGGCATCGACCACAACATTGGCCTTTCCAGGGTGATACTCTATTGTCAAGTCGTAATCTATAAGCAACTCTAGTCACCTTTGTTGCTTAAGATTCAACTCTTTTTGGGACATCAAGTACTTCAAACTCTTGTGGTGTGTGTACACCGTACACTTTTCACCATAAAAGTAATGCCTCCAGATCTTCAAGGCAAACACCACCGCAGCCAACTCGATGTCATGCGTAGGGTAATTACGCTCGTGCACCTTCAACTGTTGAGATGCATAAGCTACCACCCTACCTTCTTGAATTTACACACATCCCAAACCAACATAGGATGCACCACTATAAACCAAAAACTCTTTACCCGATTCCAGTTGAATCAAGATAGGAGCTCGTGTTAACGCTTCCTTCAACTTCTCAAAAGCTTATCGCCTAACCTACGTCCACTCAAACTTAACATCCTTTTGTAACAACTTTGTCAAAGGAGCAACAATCCTTGAAAAAACCATCCACAAACCTACGGTAGTATCCCGCCAAACCAAGGAAACTACGCACTTCATGAACCGACTTAGGCAACTTCCAATTCATCACTACTTCAATCTTATATGGATCTACCCAGATACCTTCGGCCGACACCACATGTCCAAGAAAGAAAACTTCCCTGAGCCAAAACTCGCACTTACTCAACTTGGAATAAAGCTGATTTTCCAACAACACTTGCAACACAATCCGCAAATGCTTATCATGATCCTCCTCGGTACGTGAGTACACAAGAATATCATCAATAAACACAACCACGAACTAATCCAAAAACTCATGGAACACACGATTCATCATGTCCATGAATGCAGCCGGTGCATTAGTCAAGCCAAACGACATCACCAAGAACTCATAATTCCCGTACCTTGTATGAACAGCTGTCTTAGGTACATCCACATCCTTCAACTTCAACTGATAATATCAAGACCTCAAATCAATTTTAGAAAACACTGAAGCACCTCGAAACTGATCAAACAAATCATCAATCCTTGGCAAAGGATACTTGTTCTTAATTGTCAACTTGTTCAGTTACCGATAATCTATACACATATGTATCGTGCCATCTTTCTTCTTCACAAACAAGACCGGTGCAGCCCAAGGTGAAACACTAGGTCTAATAAACCCTTGATTTAGCAACTCCTGAAGTTGCGTCTTCAACTCCCTAGGTGCCATTTGATAGGGAGCAATAAACACTGGAGTCGTATTTTCATACAACTCAATGCCAAAATCAACCTCTTTGTTCGGTGGAAAACCAACCAACTATTCCGGAAATACACCCGGAAACTCACATACCGTACGTATGTCCTATACACACACTTCCTTCGATCTTGGATTCATCACATAAGCTAAGAAAGCTTCACAACCCAACTCCATCATACGACTCGCTTCAAAGAGCCGAAATTGCATTGGACAAGAATTTCATATTCTTGCCCACGATTACCACTTTGTAATCACCAACAAGTTTCAGGGTAACTCACTTAGCATCAAAATCGACCACAGCCCTATGCTCGATCAACCAATCCATCCCAAGGATTACATCAAAACCATATAAAAGTAACTCCATTAAATCAACTGCAAACACATAACCATGAACAGACAAAGGACATCTCCTATACAACCTTCTCATGACAACAGTTTCACCAAAGGAACTAGTTACTTGCATTCCCTCATCTAACATCTCAACAAGGATATCAAGCAAATGTGCATGCTCACTCAAGATATATGAATGCGTAGAGCCAGAATCAATCAAAGATAACAATGAGAGGGATTGCAAAGTGAAAGTACCTGCAATCAAATCGGTGTCATTGTGTCCCTCGCGATGTGTGTACACCCTCGCAAGACCACCACCCTCACGTTGAATAGCTACAACATGTGCTACCACTCTCTTTCCATCCTCCCTACGCTGGAAGTTTCCACGATAATGCCCACGGCCTCGTTGAGGTGAAACAACATGTGCTCTACCCTGACCACCTCCAGCCAACAATGGGCAATCACTCCTCAAATGATTAGCCGATCTACAACTCCAACAAGAGTTCGCCGCCATAGATGTAGGAGCTCGTCCCTCACGAACCAAACGAGGATAGTTCTGCTTCAAGTGCTCGCGCGATCCACAAATCCAATAGGAATTTTGCTCAGACCTCACCCTATTACCTTGAACTGGCGCACCACGCCCAATATTACCTCGCCTCGGCTCAGACTGGTACCTACGATCACGATGTTTCTAAAACTATCTACCACTAGGACCAGATTCCACAACTCTCTTACCCGAGCTAGAACCACCCACGCGAGAGGACAAGCCCAAACTTTGTTCGATATCCTTAGCTCCCGTCACCAACACATTAAAATCTGTGAAGTCAGAGGCCAACATGAAAGTCTTCACTTCTTGCACCAATCTGTAACGAAAACGGTCGCAACGATTCCTATCACTTGCCACCAACTCAGGGGCATACTGGCTCAAACGAACAAACTGAACCTCATACTCAACCACAGTCATGCTACCCTAAACCAAGAACATAAACTCATGTTTCTTTTCATCCAAGTATCTAACTCTTAGATACTTCTTCTTAAAGGCAACTTAGAAGAACTCCCAATCTACCTTATTGGGCTTCATAGCCGCAGTTACAGTCGTCCACCAACTGTAGGCATCACCTTGCAACATCGAAACAATAAACCCCAATTTATGAGCATCATTGCACCCAATTTTATCCAAAATCCAGATCGTACTGGCAATCCAAGCCTCAGATACCTCGAGCGACAAACAACGGTACTCGACACCGCCTAAACTATGCAAGCGTTCTAACGGCAATCCCAATTGCCCAACAGCAGGTTCTTGCACTTGCACTTTGACAACAACAACCTGGAATGCTCCAGTCAGCGCCTGAACTAGAGGCGTCAAATCACCCAACACATGTCTAGCTTGCTCACGTTGTCCTTGCTCCTCACCCTCGGGTGGAGGCAGTGGAGGAGGTATGTTTCCACCAGGAAGAACCTCGTTCTCCTAATTTCCCTGCTCAACAGCAGCAGCAATTGTACCCGAACGTAACTCTCTCCTCGGTCCCATTGTGCTATTATAATTACGTCATGATAATAAAACAAAACAAAAAAATTAGGCTAGCTTCAAGCAAGGATCTAAGACTTTCAATTCAATTTAGAAAACTTTAACTATATTAATAAGGCAATGTGTTGAGTGGATCAAGGGACTGATCAAAGCCAAGAGAGGGGTGATTTGGGTTTTTAAAATTTTGTAGCAGAAGTGGTATGAATAAAAATGAAGAACAAGGCAATTATAGTGGTTAAAGTTCTAAATGAACTCTACATCCACTACCTTAGCTACCACTAAGGATTTTCTAACAATTCACTAATTGATCTTCCCCTTTTCTAGGCTTAGGAGGAAACCTTAACAAAACCGGTCAATTTTCTACCCAAAATTGACCAAACCCTCACTTGGTTACAAAGAAGAAATTGAAGGCAATAAAGATATCTCTCAATACAAATTTTCCCCTTTGAATACAAGCACTCAACCCAAATTGAAAGACAATATAAGAATTACACTCAATACAATTTGGGATTTTACAAGAATGAGAATTTAGGCACTTGAGCTTTGATTTTTTGTGTAGATGTTTCTCTTGGATGCAATAATTGTTGCTGGTGCTTTTAGAAGTCCCTTTTATACCTTCTCATTGAATTCTAGCCGTTGGGGTTGTCGCCTTCATAATTATAGCCGTTGGGATGTTATCTTCCCACCATAAAGGCAGTCTGCAACTACCCGTTCCGAAAAGCCTGATCCTGTTTCAAAACATATCAAAATAAAAATATCTGTTTGGGGTGTAATAAATAGGCCGTACCGAAATGGGTACGATCGTTTCGATATGCTAAGAGCCTGTTTCGAAACGTGCTGAAGCCCATTTCGAAAAATTTTGCCACTATCAAAACCTGTATCGAAACAACTCAAAAGCGTTTCGATACGCTTTAATTGTCTCTTAAAAATTAGTTATGAAATTGCAACGGTCATATTTTGAAACCAAGTTTGAAATTCGTTTCGAAATGTTTGAAGTCGTTTCAATACAACTGTATCGAAACGGTTTAAACCGTTCCATTGTTCGCCATCTGTTTCGAAACACAAAGACATGTTTCGATACACCCGTATCGAAACGGGAAAGCTAGTTCTAAAACAGAGGTTAACAGTTTCAAAACATTCTGAAACACCTGAAGGCCGTTCTGAAATGGTGACTCGAAAATCATTGTTTTTGACTTGGTAAACACTCAAAAAAATTTGAGTAAGCTTAGTTCTTGACTTGGATATTTTTCTTAAACACTTAGGGAAGTTTCGAGGACTTAAAAATTCATTTCCTTTTTCAATTTAGTCCTTAAATCCTTTGTTATATCAAAATCAATTCATTAGTTTTACAATCTCCCCCCTTTTTGATATAACAAAACCAAGTTTGAATTTTTAAGAATTTTGAAATCTTTGTAAAAGTTCTAACTCCCCCTCAATGTAAGATGGGTTTTTTAAGTTTGAAAAGATTTAAAAATCAAGTGTTTGAAACTTAAAACCAACTTTAAAAATATTATGGCTCTTAGATTACTTCTCCCCCTTTTTGTTAGATCAAAAATTAATAATCAATGCTAATCATGAGAAGAAACAAAGTTATAAGCAATAAACCAAACAACATAATTATCATAGATAGCAATAAGGTTCAAGAAACAACATAAAAAACATAAATACTTAAAGCATTAGAGTTCAAGCTCACTCCTAAAAAAATCAAAGCATAGGTCTTGAAAAACATAAAAAGATAGATAGGTGCAAACTTAATCCTAATATGATAGACTAATATGATATGCAATATGAGTCCTAAGCCTCATCATCATCGTTGCCACCATCATCAAGAGAATCATCATTGTCATTAGCTTGAGCACGACGATAGTTCCTCCAATCACCATAGAATGTAGAGAAGGATATATCTATCGATGTTTGTTGATTCACAAGAGAGAGGACACGTTCCTCCAAAGATTGAACGTGAGTATTGAGAGCACCAAAACTTGAAGCCATGTTTGTGTCTATTGAGTTGAACCACTCAGTAAGGAATGCCATAAGAGTATCGATGTTAGGAGCGGAGCTTGAGGTGGAGGCTCAACTTGAGGTGGCAGAGCTCTCCTATCAACGCGAACCCAATGGCCAAGAGTATAGCGAAACCCGAACTTGATAAGAGAAGATTCATCAATCTTTTGCTTGCGGGGTTTCAGAGAATCATAAGAACAGTCAAAACCGAGGCTACCAAAGACATAGCTCAACACAGCCCCATAAGTGAAGGATGTAAGTGCATCGGTGGTGTGAATCTTCATTTGATGGACCATCTTGGCGAAAATGATTTTGACCAAGTTCGAGCGTTGTTCTTTGCGAAAACACTCTAACCCAAAGTAATCAACTTGATGAATGTGGGAAAATTTACCTTCTGAAGGGCAAAATAACCAAGAGATCATCAAATGAAGGAATTAGTCATGAGCATCCAATGTGAGAACGGATCCGGTGTGAGCACGAAAGTGGTTCTCATCATCAATACCTTCCTCTTTGAGCCCAAGAGCTTTCTCTAAAACATATATATTAATAGTGAATTTTTTTCCCAAAAGGTACGACTCAATCCCAATGACCTCGGTATGATCTTCATTGTCAATGAGAACGACATTGGAGTAGAATAGCAAGACCATGTGCTTGTAGACAATATCCATAATGCTAAAAAAGGCTAAGAAATTCCATTATTGCAAGAGAGGTAGATAACAAAATTCAAAGCGCTCGGAGTCAAGGAACCCGACATCCACAACTCGCTCTCGGCGAACGGCTAAATCAATAATGATTTTGAATCGGTCCTTAGTTTCTTGATTTCTTAGTCTCTTTTGAAAAGGAGGGTAAGGTTTGGGCGAATGTTTGCTTGGTTAGAACCTTCACCCATTTGAGTCTTTCTTTTCTTGTTAACATTTTCAATTTGAAATTCCTAAAAAACACAAAGCAAGCAAGACGAAAAAAATTAAATGTATGCATTTAAATCCTTAATTCAATCCAATGAAAATCACATTAAGGTTTTAAAAACACTTTAAAACGTATATACATATAGCAACAAAAACAAGAAAAATTGAAGGAGAAACAATTTTTGAAAAACAGTAAAGAAAAATACGAGTAGATACAATTATATTCGAATAAAAAATCTTAAGATTTTAAAGTTTTTTTCATGTATTGAAAAACCCAAGATGTAAAACATATATTCTATACAAAATTAATATTTTCTAACCTAAGATTCGAATAAAATCAAAGGAAAAAGAAAAAGTTAGAAAAATACCTCAAAAAGGGATTTTTGGAAGAATGGATGTATGTAATTGCACCATGATGTTGAAGCTTGCTTAGACTTTGGTTTGTGAGTAAAAGTCCTCAAGATTTGATGAAAAATAATTAGGTTTGAAGGGTTTTTATAGAGAGAAATCGGGTTAGGGTTTTTAGGGTTTTGGGGAGTTTAAATAAAAAGTGAATTTGAGCAATTAAAGCCTTTAAAAAGCCTTTCCGGATACACGTTTCAAAATAGGCACGACCATTTCGAAACATGCGCACCGAAATGTTGACTGACATTTCGAACCCTATTGACCGTTCCGATACGGATTTGACCGTATCGAATCCCATGAGATATACCGTATCGAAACGCATTTGGGCCGTTTTGATACATTCCTTGGCAGAGGCAAAATGTTTCGAAACCCTTTAGGGCATTTCGAATCACCCTGGTCACATTACATTCATTTAAGGCACCCGTATCGAAACATATTGACCCGTTTCAATACGCCTAGCCCTGGAGGTGCAAATGAGGCTCTAAATTGCAGAAAAATTGAATCCTAATAAGTCTTAGATGCATAAATGGTATGTATGAGCAAAAATAACATGTTTAAACACAAACATACTCCCCCTAACTATAAGCATGGATGAAATTAGGATAAAAAACACATAAGCATGGCATTTTACAAGAAATCAAACAATTTAAGCACAAAAAGGTCCTAAAAGATCAAGATAGGCTAGTTAGACCCAACTCTCTCCTAAGGGACCAAAAATGCTCCTTATCTAGAGGTTTGGTAAAGATGTTCGCTAATTGATTTAAGGTGTCTACGAACTCTAAAACAACATCTTCCTTAAGGACATGATCTCGAATGAAATGATGCTTTATTTCTATGTGTTTGATTCTAGAGTGTTGGATGGGATTTTTGGTTAGGCATATAGCACTAGTGTTGTCACACTTAAGGGGTATGGTTTCTACTTTAACTCCATAATCTAAGAGTTGTTGCTTCATCCAAAGGACTTGAGCATAACAACTCCCCTAAGGATATGTACTCGACTTCGGTGGTAGATACAACTACACTATTTGTTTCTTAGAGAACCAAGATATGAGCAAACTACCTAGGAATTGGCAAATTCCAAAAGTACTTTTCCTATCGATTTTACAACCCCCGTAATCCACATCCGAATAAGCATGAAGGTTAAAGGTTGAGTCTCTAGGGTACCAAAGACCTAAACAAGGAGTATATCTAAGGTACCTAAAGATCCTTTTAACGGTTCTAAGGTGAGACTCTCTAGGACTAGCTTGAAACCTAGCACACAACCAAACACTAAACAATATATCCGGTCTACTTGCGGTAAGGTAAAGCAATGATCCAATCATAGAGCGATAAAGCTTATAGTCAACGCACTTACCTCCTTCATCTTTGTCAAGCTTTGCAGATGAGCTCATTGGTGTAGCTTGTGGCTTTGCATGCTCCAAGTCAAACTTCTTGAGCATATCCTTGATGTACTTAGCTTGATTGAAGAAGATGACATCCTTCATTTGTTTGATTTGGAGCCCCAAAAAGAATGAGAGCTCCCCCATCATGCTCATTTCAAATTTACCTTACATCAACTTAGAAAATTCTTGACAAAGCAATTCATTAGTAGAACCAAATATAATAGCATCAACATAAATTTGAACTACTAATATATCTTTGCCATTGTTTTTAATAAAGAGTGTTGTGTCCACCTTTCCTTTATCAAAACCTTTTCCAACTAGAAAACTTGAAAGTCTTTCATACCAAGCTCTAGGAGCTTGTTTTAAACCATACAAAGCTTTTGACAATTTAAAAACATGGTTTGGAAAAATAGGATCTTCAAAACCCGGTGGTTGTTCCACATATACTTCTTCATTTATAAAACCATTTAAAATGCACTTTTGACATCCATTTGAAAAAACTTGAAATCATGAAAACATGCAAATACAAGTAACATCATAATGGCTTCCATTCTAGCTACGGGTGCATAAGTTTCATCAAAATCAATTCCCTCTTCTTGAGGGTAACCTTGAGCAACTAGCATAGCTTTGTTTCTCACTTTGTTACCACTCTCATCTAGTTTATTCCTAAACACCCATTTAGTTCCTATAGTAGATTGATTTCTATGCCTTTCAACTAATGTCCACACTTTACTTCTCTCAAATTGATTTAACTTATCTTGCATGGCCATAATCCAAAAATCATCTTTTAATGCTTCTTTAACATTCTTAGGCTCAATGCATGAGAGAAATTCAACATGATTAAGCATTTTATAAGAAGAGCGAGTGGTTACCCCCTTGGATGGATCACCCAAGATTTCACCACCTTTGACATAGTTGTAGTCCCTTGGGTAGCTCACTTCCTTTTCCTCAAGAGACATGTCTTGCAATGCTTCTAGAGGCGGTTCTTGTGCTTCTTCTTCTACAAGAATCCTTCCTCGGAAGGAGGTTATCACCGAAAACAACATGTATAGATTCCTCTACAACTAAAGTTCTTTTGTAAAACACACGACATGCTTTAGAGTTTAAAGAGTAACCTAGAAAAATAGCTTCATCACTTTTTGCAACAAATTTACCTAAATTGTCTTTTCCATTATTTAAAACAAAACACTTGCAACCAAAAGGATGAAAACAACTAATGTCAAGCTTTTTAGACTTTAAAATCTCATAAAGAGTTTTCTTTAAAATAGGCCTAATCATTACTCGGTTAATAATATAGCAAGTGGTGTTAGTGGCTTCCGCCAAAAAAATACTTAGGTAAATTGTTTTCACAAAGCATAGTCCTAGCCATTTCTTCTAAAGTTCTATTTTCCCTCTCAACTACCCTGTTTTGTTGAGGAGTCCGAGGAGATGAAAAATTATGGCTAATCCCATTTTTATCACAAAATTCATTAAAACCCATATTTTGAAATTTCGTTCCATGACACTTCTAATATGTAAAATTTTATGTTCAAGATCATTTTGGGTTATTTTTGAAAATGTGATGAGGTTTTCTAAAGCCTCATCCTTGGTGCTTAAAAAGAGAACCCCAAGTATCTCTAGAGTAATCATCAACAAGCACAAAAGCATATGATTTTCCACCCAAGTTAGTTGTCCTAATTGGCCCAAATAGATCCATATGAATTAATTGCAAACATCTACTTGTAGAAACATCATTAATGGATTTAAAGGATAATCTATGTTGTTTACCCTTAGAGCATGCATCACATATTTTATCATTTGATAACTTAATCTTGGGTAAACCTCTAACTTGATTTAGGGAAACTAATTTTTCTAAAACAATAATGCTAGCATGTCCTAGTTTCCTATGCCATAACCATGCATCATTTTCATTTTGTGCAACAAAACATGCATGGGATGTACGAATGTCATCTAGATGCACCATATATATATTTCCTATGCGATGACCAATGAGCATTGTTTTATTAGATTTAATGTCAACAATTTTACATCTATTTTTATCAAATAAGTCATTAAACCCTTGATCGCACAATTGACTAATGCTCAATAAATTATTCTTTAGACTATTGACATACACCACATTTTCAATGAGTATGGTAGAGTGATTACCTATGGAGCCAATACCTTTAATGTGGTCTTTGATGTTGTCACCAAATGTCACTACACCTCCATTTTTTGGCTTTAAATCCACGAATCGACTCTTATCTCTGGTCACGTGTCTTGAGCATCCACTATCACAGTACCGTGAGTTTTGACTTTGTGCTTTGGCCTTATAGCAATGCTCCCCCTACAAACAAAGAGATTAAGCTTTGATTTTTTGTACCCAAATCATTTTGGGTCCACGAGTGTTAGTTCCCAAAAGCTTGGTTCCCTAAGGAATCCATGTTGACATGGCATCAACATTATTAGATTTGACAAGTTCCTTAGGAACACATACACTTCTAATTCTTTTAGTTTTAGTATGCCTATAGGAGCCACTTTGTTTGTAGTTAAAGTTCTTTCTTTTAGGTTGGTTTGTTCTAGATGATTCACCTATTTCATTTTTAAATGTACCAACACTCTTGAAAGAATTTTTGAGCTCATTGAGCTCATCTAACACCTTTTGGTGTTCAATGTTACATTGAGAAATAAGATTATTTAAATCTACATTTTCATTTTGAAAAAATTCAAGTTTATCTTGTAGACCTAAAACCTTTTTCTTAAATTTCAAGTTAGCTTGAGAAATTAAATGAGTTTTAACATGCAAATCCAAAATGACCTTTTTATTTTTCAAAACAGACTCCTTATACTTCTCAACTAACTCGACATACACCTCTTGTAACTCATCACATGCTTCATGCAGTTCATCATATGTAAAATCAAAAGTAGATGAGTTAGAGGTTACCATAGAAGAATCCTCCTCAAGAGCCATGAGGCAAAGGTTGGCTACTTCTTGTTCATCATCCTCGGATGACTCCTCATCACTCCAAGTAGCAAGCTTAGCTTTGAGCTTGTTTTTCTTCTCAAAGCCCTTCTTCTTGAGTTGAGGACACTCAGAACGGATGTGACCCGATTTCTTGCACTCATAGCATATGATCGAATCCTTTTCTTCTTTTTTTTTCTTGGTCTTGAAGTTCATCTTTCTTTGAAATTTTATACCCCGGTTGGACCTCATAAACTGTGACAATCTTTTGGCTATCATAGCTAATTCTTCAAGATCTTCCTCCTCACTAGAAGTGCTCTCCTCATGTAGAGAAGCTTTGAAAGCCACTCCTAGTCTCTTCTTCTTGTCTACCTCAAGCTTCTCTACTCTTCTTTCTTCTTTTCATCTCCCCTTCCTTGCTGCATGATTTCATGAGTTAGGAGAGAACCAACTAGCTCATCAAGCTTTAGTGTCTTCAAGTTCTTTTCCTGGATGATAGTGGTTCTCTTCCCATCCCAAGACTCGAGAAGAGAGTAGAGTAGCTTCCGGACTATCTTGTCCTCCGGGATGGTCTCTCCAAATCCTTTTAGCCCATTGAAAATGGTTGAAAAGCGATCAAACATCTTAGATACGGTTTCGTCAAGCTCCATCTTGAAATTCTCATAGCTAAGATTGAGAATTCCAATCTTTGTTTCCTTCACATCGCTTGTCCCTTCATAGGTTGTCTCAAGTGTATCCCACACTTCTTTAGCACTTTCGATGGAAGAAACTTTGGAGTAGACATCCGCTCCAAAAGCACAAAATAGCATGTGAAGAGCCTTGTTGTCAATTTGAATCCACTTTCGATCATCTTCACTCATTTCTATTTTTCTTTTCGGCATAAGTCTTCCTTCATCGTCTCTCTTCATCGGAATGATGGGACCATCCTCTATAGCATCCTAAACAAGGTAATCACTAGACTTTATGAAGAGACGCATCCGGTTCTTCCAAAATGGATAGTTGTCACCGGTGAAGAAAAGCGTTTTGGTGACCGATTGAGACTCGTACATGCTAGAGCCGGATGTAGATTCCGTGACTTGCTTTTTTGATGATCACACTCTGCCTAGAATCTCCTCTTTTGGTTGTTAATCCTTCAAAGAGGTAGACTCTGATACTAATTGTTGAGTCGATCAAGGGATTGATCAAAGCCAAAATGAGGGTGAATTGGGTTTTTAAAATTTTGTAGCAGAAGTTGTATGAATAAAAATGAAGAACAAGGAAATTATAGTGGTTCAAGTTCCAAATGAACTCTACATCCACTACCTTAGCCCCCACTAAGGATTTTCCAATAATTCACTAATTGATCTTCCCCTTTTCTAGGCTTAGGAGGAAACCTTAACAAAACTGGTCAATTTTCTACCCAAAATTGACCAAACCCTCACTTGGTTACAAATAAGAAATTGAAGGCAATAAAGATATCTCTCAATACAAATTTGCCACTTTGAATACACACACTCAACCAAAATTGAAAGACAAGATAAGAATTACACTCAAATTTTTTTGGATTTTACAAGAATGAGAATTTAGGCACTTGAGCTTGGATTTTTTGTGTAAATGTTTCTCTTGGATGTAATAGTTGTTGTTGGTGCTTTTAGAAGTCCATTTTATACATTCTCATTGAATTCTAGCCGTTGGGTTGTTGCCTTCATAATTATAGCCATTGGGATGTTATCTTCCCACCATAAATGCAGTCTGCAAGTACTTTTCCGAAATGCCTGATCCTGCTTTGAAACAAACCAAAATAGAAATAGCCGTTTGGGGTGTAATAAATAAGCCGTACCGAAACATGTACGATCGTTTCGATACGCTAAGAGCCTATTCTGAAACGTGCTGAAGCCCGTTGCGAAACATTTTGCCACTGTCAAAACATGTATTGAAACGGCTCAAAAGCGTTTCGATATGCTTTAACTTTCTCTTAAAAAGTAGTTATGAAATTGCAACGGTCATATTTTGAAACCAAGTTTGAAATTCATTTCGAAACATTTGAGGTCGTTTCAATACAGCCGTATCGAAACGGTTCAAACCGTTCTGTTGTTCTTCATACGTTTCGAAACACAAAGACCTGTTTCGATACACTCGTATAGAAATGGGAAAACTAGTTTCGTAACAGAGGTTAATTGTTTCAAAATGTTCCGAAATGCCTGAAGGCCATTCCGAAACGGTGACTTGAAATTCACTGTTTTGACTTGGTAAACACTTAGAAAAATTTAAGTAAGCTTAGGTCTTGACTTGGATATTTTTCTTAAACACTTAGGGAATTTTTGAGGACTTAAAAATTCATTTTCCTTTTCAATTTAGTCCTTAAATCCTTTGTTATATCAAAATCAATTCATTAGTTTTACACAATGGGTACCCCAATTTCCCCCAAGCATAGCATAAGGCATACAACCTATGTATCACAAGCATTGTGCATAACAATCAATCAGATTCAGCCCATAACATCATCATGTATATAAAAACTTACACATACATAACATCATTCATCATGCTTGGCATCTATATCATTTGTTCATCAACAACATGATTATTACAATTACCGTGCAAAGCAAACATCATCATTCACTTAGAATTACTTCACGACAACTTTATAAATAACTTCCCTCCATCCCAATCTTTCGAAACTAGGCTCTTATATCACCAAATGTAACCCCTCGACCCGGTCTGGGCGAAAGACCAAACTGAATGGGTCACAGGAGGAATACTAAAGTAAACCGAGAAGTTTACCTCAGTAAGTGACCCTATTTATTCAATTTATCTTTTCTAGATGCACTTATACACCTTATGTGATAACCTTTGCAACAGAACAATTTGCCACTCGATCAGACAACAAATAGGGACTCAATTGCATGTAATCACATTTTAGGGACCATTTTGTAATTTTTCCAAAATACAAAGACTTCTTCAATATTAAAGTTACCAACCTATAAATAATCACATTACATGCATCTCTGTCAAATCTCAGCTTAAAATAACAATCCAAGCTTATTTAATTGCACCCACAACATTCAGGGATCAAAACATAAAGAAACAGAACTTCAGAAGATTCCACTAACCAACTTAACTGTAGGGTGTTTCGGTACAGGTTGCCCTGTATCTAAACGCCCGTTTCGGAACAAGGCTGTTCGTTTCGGTACACGAGGCCGTTTCGATACTGCCTCAAACCAGTTTTGGAACACAACCTTCTAGTAGCCAATCGTACCGAAATGCCCCTCTATGTTTCGAAACCCCAAGGCCATTTTAGGCACCCTGTTTCGGTACAGGCTTGAGTGTACCAAAACACATGAGCCTACAATGTCACTTTTTGTTGGTTTTTCATACTATAATCCAATCTATAACAAGCCAACATGCTTCCAACATGCATACAACATATATAAGCATCAATCCTCAAGCATCCATGGCAAATTTATCAACATAACATGAACATTTGCATCAAAGGTAAACTATAGGCATGCAACCTATTGTCAAACCAAGCAAGAATACCAAAATGCAAAGTAAAACACAAACCAAATACTAATCGCCGTTTACAAGTCTAAATCTGCAAACCAAACTTGCACAAAAGGGAGATTACACTAATCTCCCAACAATTCAACGGATCCCCCATTGCCCTTATTACTTTAGTCTAAACTGAAACATACATTCTTAAATGAAGTCTCTTGGAATCCCTTGCCTCTTGTTGTCTCCAAAACCTCAATTATATGCATTGATGGACAAATGAGAGCGTAAGCACACAAGGTTTAGTGATGAGGCTCATAAGCAAAACACCATCAGTGCATTAAAACCATTTTCATGTCCACATTGAAATCTCATTTCAATATGCTAAAACATCATTCGAAAACTATCATGCCCTTTTCAAAACCATGCACTTCCCTTAATCAAAATCAACATGTTAAACATCATGCAACATGTATTATGAATCCAACAACAAATCCATTGCTAACACACAACTTAAACCTTCCCATGCATAGCTACCATATGCAGAGCTTAAAGATTAAAACATGCATTTGCATATTATGCATCATAAACCATTTCATAATACACCGTCAATTATATTGGCTTACAAGTGATGATCAACATGGTCATTTCTCAAAATCACACGGATACACAGATTCACAAGTGTTATCCCAACACTTCATACATTCTCACCGGCATCTCAAGGTTCACACACGGGAGCTACCCTCCACCGTTGTGACACCCTGGCGGAGTATTCAGCACACCGTATAAACCCCTCAACACCACTCATCGATAGATGTATAACCCCACTAACGAGAGACGAGACAACATACACTTTTCTCAATCGTTAGGGTACTTGGATGGAGTATTCGGTACACCGTATAAACCCCTCAACATCCAAGGCGACTTTTTTATAGTGCACTCAATCCTATAGCTGGCTAACTATATCTGATTTTCTTTATAGACCATTTTGCAACATCACTTGCCAATATAATTCACATTTAATACATATCTCATTGTTTTCAAAGAATCATCAACAAATCACATTTCCAAGCACTAAACCATGATTACAATCATAAGTATAATTCATATACTTCAAGGATCACTTACCACATGCATTCTTCAACATTACATCATTGAAAACAGTAACCACATTCATATAGACGTGGTTTAAAAATAGGTAAAACCATTAATTCAAAATAGTGCATAAATCATCACATAATAGCACGACCGAGAGAGGAAATTCCTTTCACTTACTTCCGAACTTAGTTAAGCGCTTCAAGCTTACTACTAAGTTCCCAAATCACCTTTTTAAAGCTTTCAAAACTGAAATTCACGTTCTCACTCACCGACACGTGCAAACTCAACTAACCGACGCGAATCCAACAATCAAAACACTTGAACCTTCACCGATTGCCTTCGATATGTTCTCATATGTTTATACCACACAAGAACAGAGGATTAATGCATCACAATGCATTAAAATCTCCAGCAAACAAAACTACCCCGCAGCTCTACCCAAAATCACCAAAACGCCTATTCGAAACAACCGAAAACACCTTCGATTACATAACAAACTTAGCCTAGCCAAAACCTAACACTTCCATCGTATTTCAACCATCAAATAACATCTAAAAACAACCTAATCTCAACCTCATACCTCCAGCAACACCAGAAACACATATCTTCACAAAAACCCCAAATCTAACCATCAAACAACTAGAGATCCAAACCAATTCGGGATTATTATGATAAAATCTTTATTTCAACATCATTTAACATCCAAATCATGATTAATATTAGCCTCAAATCAAGTAAAACAATAGCATTACGAAAATCATAGATTTCAATCAATAATCTTCAATTTAACCAAATTTCCATGATTAATCCAACAAAACAACTTAGAAAACATATGTAAAGGATTGATAACTTGGGAATTTCAGTAAAGAACTAATCATTAGAGGAGGAGAACGAAACTTACCTCTAATGGATGAAATCCACATCAATTGGATGTATTTTTCTTGAAAAATTTAAAGGAAAAACAATAAGGTTTGGTAAATCAAGATTAAAGAATCCTTTATAAATAAAAAACTCAGTAAATCAAGAGCATTACCTCAAGTTTCTTGTAAATGGAGAGTGTTTGGCTGAAGGAAAACTTTGAGAGAAAATAGAACGAGAGAAAATGACGTAAAATATCTTTAATGAAATAACTAACTCTCCCATTTTTAATTCCTTTTAATCACTAATTAAAACCTTTTAAAATGTTCCTAATTGAGAGAGAAATCTGATAAAAACAAATAGGTAAAATAGCTCCTTAAAGATTCAAAGTTCCAATCCCTTAACAAAACATTAACTAAAACAACTTTGTAAAAATCGTGTTGTGGTCACTAACTCAAAATGTCCCATTTCCAAAGTCATTTTCTAAAAATAGATTTTTCCAAAATCGTTATAAAATTAATAATGATTTTTAAGCATTTTCTTATATTTTTATCATAACTCGAACCTTGTTTTTCCTGAACCACTCCCGAAAACTCAGATCTCTAGTCTACGCCCTACGAACCTCGAAATGCTTCTAGGCCCAAAATCGAGGCGTTACATATTTAATATGTGGTGTATAAGACACCTTAACATGATAGGTACCTTGTGTACCCTAATATGTGATGTACCTGACACCTTCTTGATCAAGTACCATGTGTACTCTAATATGTAGTGTAAAAGACACCTTTACATGATCTAGTACTTGTGTACCTTAACACGTTACTCGATTACCTAGTCCTACTATCTACCAAGGAAAAACAATTACTAATCTTGTAATAAGACATGTTACATGTTTAATAAATGATAAACTTGCTATAAGCTATTGAACTTCTAGTGAAATGAAATCATATGACTAAAACGATGTAAATGCAAACTTGATTAGCTCATTGTTTGGAAGACAAACTATATTGAAAAAGATCCCATTCGAATAGGGGATTTGATGAACCTTATGCTTAATTGTTTGACCCTTGATAAATCCTTGCTTGCTCGATTCATAAATTTTTATAATCGGCTATGTTTCTGATGTGTTCCTTGCTTGATCGGCTTGAATTAAGACTTGGAATTGAACATGATTGGTCTTGACATGCTTGAACTATTCGAATGAATTATTGTTGATTAGTCTAAGATATGCTAAAATTGATTAAGACCTAGTTAGATTAAACTTGAAATTAAGGCCCTAAAAATTTAAAGGAAGTAAGTGGATTTGACTCTTTACCCTTGAACGTGCTACTTGACTTATTTGACTTGATTGAACAAAGATCATGAAATGGAATTGTGCAAAATGAGACGTCATTACTCGATTGCTAAATCATGTGATTGCTAGATGCATAGTAAACTTGATATGTTAATGCTAGTCTTGTTCCCTGGTGTACCTTGATTAAATACAACCAAATTGAGTTGATAAATGATCATCTAAGTTGGCTTGAACAATGTTTTAAACGAATAGGGTTGGAGTCCAAAATTATTGGCTTGGTCGAATGATATATAAACTTAATTTGCTTGATTAAATTCAATAGGAGACATCTTAATGATTTAAACTTGATAAAATGAATGTAATAGTCATCTCAATGAACTTAAAACGAATTAGGTCTAATCTTGTAAAAAAAGTTATAGTTTCACCATGGTAGCTTGATCTTATTATGTTAAAATCTTGAAATTGAATTATGTGAGTAACTAGCTAGTCATTCGAATTGCATTTGAAAATTTTGAGGGATTGATCCAGTCTTGATCGAATTAAATAGAATCACTTGTTTAATTAACCTATTCGACTAGAGATAGAGTGTATTTTATGGAAAATGTGCTGTTTTGGTATGTATTTTGGTACATACAGGAAAACTGTCGACGAGCATGTCGCCGCGACAACCTGCTGCCGAGCTTGATGCACAGACAGACCATGCCGAGGCAGCATCCCAAGGCATCTGAAAACATGCAAAGTGTTATGCGTTTGGAAGAACACATCTAGCCCTATTTTTAGAGACCACTTGCATATAGATCGGAGCCCAAAAGCCCAAGAAAAGCCACAGTCAAAGCTCAAGGAATTTGAAGTCAACTGGGAGTAATGCTTGGATTAAATGAAGATTTAGTTAGAGTTTATTCTTATTATGAGATATACTTTAATTCCAACTTGTACTCTACTCCTTTAACCAACTTCGACTAGGCCAAGGCTTATATATATGGCACCTTAGTCGACTTAGAAGAGATATCGAGAGTTCTCGGAGAAAAACCCTAGTATTTCCATTCATCCATCATGTTCTAAATGTTTTATAGGGCTGAGGGTTGGTTTTGTTGAGTAGTTGTGATAGATTGTTTGTATTCGTTTAGTTTTTAGTTTTTGCAATAAAATTTCAAAGTTTGTTTACTCTTGGCATTGTTCTTGTTTGCAATCAAATCAGGAGAGGAGAGAGCAATTATCAATATGTCTAATATCGAGAGAGTTAGACTCAAGAAACAAGTAAACATGATTTTATCCAACTTGGGGTGAAATTACTTCGGCTTAGGGATAAGTTAGAAGTTCAACAACTAATGGAGACTTAGGATTGGATGGTGTTCATCCCTAGATTGACGCCATGAGGTATTATCAAGTTGTGTTCGCCAATAGCACTTCGGCTTAGGGATAAGAAGGAGTCACTGAAGGAAGTCTTACCGAACTTTGAAGCATCAATCAGCCGCCCGAGCAGCACGTCAGTCTCTGCCGCGACGGGTTGTCTGCAAGGCATCACCTTGACAACGGAGTCGATTTTTGCAGCACTTGAACCAAGATGAAACATTCAAAATCCACACTACAACGCATTACAATACCAGCCCATTCTCTCAAACTGAATTCCCAATCCTTTGATTTACTTGCTTTTAGTTTTAATAAATTCAATTCAAATCCCAACTCAATTGTGCTCTTACTTTTCCTTGTGCAGGAATTTAATCATTGAAGCAGCTTCCAATCCCTATGGAGACGATATCTAAATTACTATAACTTGGCAGTAGTGTACACTTCCACTCAATTTAGAGAACTCCTTTACGCTCTACAAGTTTTGGTGTCGTTGCCAGGAAAATAGGTTGCTAATGAGAGAGACTGCCCAACACATGATGAGCCTGAACAACAAAATTACCTCGACAAAGATTGAGGAGCCTGAACAGAGCAATGCCGCAAGATCACTTAGTGAGGTTGAGAAAAGTATTGAGAATGCCGCAGCAACCGCTGCCGAGGCGACAACCACACTCTCGAAATTGCAAGACCACACAAAAGATCAACAAGATGACAATACTCTGCCAATGGAATATGAGCAGGTAATGGTTGAACCTTTTGAATTCTTTAAAAACTCACCTCTTCCATTGCGGGTATTCTTTGAGGAACCAACGTTGGCAGAATTGAAGCCAACAAAATCTTTACTGATAGAGATGGTTGAGAGACCTAAAGAAAATGGTGTTCAAAAAGCTCTTCATAAAATTGGGTTTTCCCTTGACCTGAACTGCATTATGATAGAAGATTGCCACAACAACTGGTTGCCGCAGCTGTTGCCTCGGCATCAAAGGCTACTTTCCACCATAACGAACTTCGATGAGAATAAGGTAAGTACATGGTTGGATATTGATATGATTTTTCCTAATCACATATTCATGCCTCCAGGAAAAACAACAAGGTGGAAGGTACACATGGACTACAAGGGAACAAGGAAGAATGGAACCTCTACCATGATACTGCAAAAGCAAGTAGTTGCAAACACATTGGTCCACCCTTTTATGGGCAAAATAGTCACTCGATGGAGGGTGCGGGTGGATTACAAGAAGTATCAGAAACGACCCCTTCAATCTCGAATCGACAAGGGAGTAGTTACTTTAGGAGATGCATACCAATGCACTCCTAGAGTAACATAATTTTTATTTTTATCTTCCACATTTTTATGCTTTCGTAGACTTAGAATTTTTAAATTTTCAGTTTTTATTTCTTTATTTCTTTATGCATTTTATTATTTTATTTTGTTTTTGTTTTATGAAGGAGTTCAAGAATCAAGAATCCAAGGAGTGAACCCATCTACCCAAGCCCAACAATAGCCTAACATTTACCCGCCCACCAACCCGCCAATGGGCAGAAAACCGCCAACGGGTAGAATTTAATGTTGAGACGACAACCTCTCCCAACAACTATTTAAACTCTCCAATTCGATCCATCCACAATCACTTTCACCTCCTTGCTATTTCTTGAACTCTCTTTGATCTTGCAATCTTTCCAATTTTAACCGTCTCACAACCTATCAATGGCCACAACCAGCAACCAATCAGCCCTTCAGAGTATTTCGACAGAGGCAGTCGAGAAACATCATCGACGAAAGTTTGCCACCCGGCAGTACTGATGCTGCCACCCAGCTCCTGCCGCTCGACAGTACTGAAGCTACCGAATAGACCCTAATACCAACAATGCTCCTCCATAATCTTCGGAACCAGTTCAATAGGATGGAAAGGCAGCAACTCCAATTTATGTAATACACTAAGGCCCTCCCCACTTCCATCATGGAAATCCACCTAGAGATATTCCCTAACAGTGCAGTCCGGTTCCCCATATTTCCTGCTGAAATATTTACCCGCCATCACCCGCCCTGGCAACCCAGATCGACACCACGATAACTGCAACTACAACTACCCAAGGATGCCAAGGTAACGATTGCACGTTGTCTGACTAGCAGATACACGCATTCAATAACCACACAAGCAAACATGGCTCGAAGGAAATCCATCATGCAAGGTGACGACCTTTCCGACTAACTCATTTGTATTTTTTCTCATGCATTGAAGACAATGCTCCTCTCGAGTTTGGGGGTAAATAGTCCTTAGTTTTAATTGTCTTAGTTTGTTAGATGCATTCATCCTAGATTTTGTATTTGTAAAAGCTTAAGTTGTTTATCCTTAATTCCATACATAAGCCCATATTTATTTATCCTTGATTTAAATCGAAGTAAAAATTTCTTTAGACTTGGTTAGTCTTTACCTGCCGCAACTGTCTACTGTGACATCGACTTTAGCATGACTTTAAAAGTACTTAGAGCTTTACTATGATGCTAAACTTAAAAACACCATTTGCAGCTTGAATGATTGAAGGGATTCAACGTTGAACCTAGGCTTTATCCAAAAATATAATTGATTATGTACTAGAGGTGCCCAAAACTGGCTCTAGTATACTTGCTTGAATTCTTCAAATTTGCTAGAGGAGCCTGAAACTTGGCCCTAGTAATCTTGTAAAAAAAGAATGGAATAGTTACTAAAGCCTAGTTGATCACAAGGAATTCTGGAAAATCACTTGAGTTTACAAAGCATGTACACACTCACCAGCATTAGAGTTTGGTTCCGAGTAAGTCTTTTGTCATTCAAAGGGTTGTTGATCATACTTGCAAGTGCACGGTGGTTAAGGGTTAACTAAGTTATAAAGTTGTTTTTTATGAGATTTAGAGATTTGGTGAATAATTATGAGTTTGCATTTCTTGAGGACAAGCAATAGTTCGATTTTGGGGGTATGTTAAGTGTCTAAAAGCCTTATTTTTTTTACCTTTTTACTCATATTATTGCTAGACTTATGCACATTTTAGTTGCATAATTAGGCATTCATACATATTCTCATAATTTCCTTCAACATTAAGCTTGATTACATATTTGAGTGTATTTTGTGGAAAAGGTGTTCTTTTGGTATGGATTTTGGTGCATGCATGAAAACTGCCGCCGAGCCTGCCGCCGCAACAACCTGCCGCCAAGCCTACAGCCGAGGAAACCTGCCGCTGAGCTTGATGCCAGACAGACCATGATGAGGCAGCAGATGGTGTGCCACCGAGGCAGCATCCCAAGGCAGCTGAAAACATGCAAAGTGGTATGCGACTTGAAGAACACATCAAGCCCAATTTTTAGAGATCAGTTGTATTTAGATCAGAGCCCAAAAGCCCAAGAAAAGCCACAGTCAAAGCTCAAGGAATTTGAAGTCAACCGGGAGTCAAGCTTGGAGTAAATGAAGATTTAATTAGAGTTTAATCTTTTTAGCATATCTACTTTAATTCCAACTTGTATTGTACTCCTTTAACCAACTTCGACGAGGCCAAGGCTTATATATATGGCACCTTAGTCAACTTAGAAGGGATATTGAGAGTTCTTGGAGAAAACATCCTAGTGTTTCCATTCATCCATCATGTTCTAAATGTTTCCTAGGGCTAAGGGTTGGTTTTGTTGAGTAGTTGTGAGAGATTGTTTGTATTCGTTTAGTTTTTAGTTTTTGCAATAAAATTTCAAAGTTTGTTTACTCTTAGCATTGTTCTTGTTTGCAATCAAATCAGGAGAGGAGATAGCAATTATCAATATGTCTAATATCGAGAGAGTTAGACTCAAGAAACAAGTAAACATGATTTTATCCAACTTGGGGTGAAATTACTTCGGCTTAGGGATAAGTTAGAAGTTCAGCAGCTAAAGGAGACTTAGGATTGGTTGGTGTCATCCCTAGATTGACGCCAGGATGTATTATCAAGTTGTATTCGCCAATAGCACTTCGGCTTAGGGATAAGAAGGTGTCACTGAAGGAAGCCTTACCGAACTTTGAAGCATCACTCAGCCGCTCGGGCAGCACGTCAGTCTCTGCCGCGACGGGTTGTCTGCCAAGGCATCAACTTGACAGCGGAATCGATTTTTACAGCACTTGAACCAAGACAAAACATTCAAAATCTACACTACAACGCATTCCAATACCGTCCCATTTTGTCAAACTGAATTCTCAATCCTTTAATTTACTTGCTTTTAGTTTTAATCAATTAAATTCAAATCCCAACTCAATTGTGTTTTTACTTTTCCTTGTGCAGGAATTTAATCATTGAAGCAGTTTCCAATCCATGTGGAGATGATATCTTAATTACTATAACTTGGCAGTAGTGTACACTTGCACTCAATTTAGAGAACTCCTTTACGCTTTACAATATTAATATGAAAGGTTTAACGATTGTAAAAAGGGTTAAGTAAGTTTTTAAATGGTGTAAAGTAATTGAAATTTTGACCTACAGTGTAACGCCCTGGTTTTGGGCCTAGATGTTTTAGACATCGGATCGGACCAGTCGAGAACGGTTCGAATCGTGTAAGGGGATTTAAGGAAATCAAGGATCGGGATAGGATAAAATGTGGTAAAATTTGCTAAAATTCTCTAAAAATATGTTTAAGAGATTGGTCAACTAAATTTTACAAAAAATGTTTCTGTAGTGAGACATTTTGAGTAGTGACCAAATTGTAAAGTTTCAAAACTATGGAAAATGTGATTTTTAAAGAAGAAGCCAAATTCTTAGAATCTATAGTGGGCTTTATGGAAATTTAGCATTTCCTTAATATGACATGTGTTTAAAATGGTTTTTAATTATATAGCTTTAAAATGGTTTTTATTTTAATTAATTAAAAGGGTGGTTATTGAGAGATTCAATTACGTAACTACAAATTTCTCCCCATTTTCAGCCAAACACTATTTTCATTCATTTTTCTCGAGAATTATTTCCTTCCAAACACTCTCTCAATATTTTCTAAACAATTTTCAAGAAAACCTATCTAGTTCTTCAAGATTTTGCAAGGGAAAACTTGTCCTCCATTGAGGAAAGCAAAGATTGGAGGTAAATCCCGTTCTCAACCTCTAATCAAAGTTCTTTATTGAAATTCCCAAGATATTTGGCTTCTAATTAATGTTTTGGTTGAGTTTTCATTATAGTTTTGACCGGAGATCAAAATCTTGTAAAAATGTGGTTGAAATCTTAATTTTCCGACTTGTGTTAAGCTCTGTTTTGGATTGATTTTAATTGAGTTCTAAGTTGATTATTATGTTGAAATGAAGTTTTGATAACATAGATCCCGAAATCCTTGAGATCCTTGAGTTTCTTGTTAGTTTTAAGTGAGTTTTTGAGGTGAAATGGTGGGATCTTGCTTGCTGGAGGAATAAGGTTGGGTTAGGTTGTTTGTTAGAGGTGTTTTGATGTTTATAATGATTTGAAAGTGATATATCTTGGCTAGGCTTGATTTAGGAAGCAATCGATTGAGTTTTCGGTTGTTTTGGATGGGTAAATTGGTGTAGTTTGGGCAAGCGACGAGTTTGTGAAATGTTGATGGTGTTGAAATGCATTTTAATGCATTTAGATCTCTTTTTTAATGTTGTGTAAACAGGGGATCTTATTTTGGGAGCAAACGAGGCGTTGTTGGAGGCTTCAGAGGGGTAATTTTCGTGTCGGCGAGCAAGGCTTCGTGTAACAGTGAATGGAAATGGATTTCCCAGCTTTATAATGCTTTGGGCGTGTTCTTGGGAGCTTAGAGTAAGTTTGAAACAGTTAGCTAAGCTCAAGAGTTAGTGGTTCGAAAGTCTCTCTCAGAAATGTGCTATGTTTTGATGAAAATGAACTTGAGTTAAATGTGGATTTGATTATTGTTTTAAAGCATGTTTTAAGCATGATTGATGTAGGATTTTAATGCCATTATGTTAAGGATGCACTAGATAAGTGATCATTGGTTTTCATGTGATAAATGCATATGATGTTAAGCATGTTATGCTTGTGGAAATGGCATTGTGTTTATGCTTGTAAATTAGTGGATTAATGAGGTTAAATGATTATATTGGCAAGTGATGGAAATGGTTTTTGGTTGCGTTAATCGAATATAGTTAGCCGGTTAAAGGATTGGGTGCACCGTGAATAAAGTCGCCTTGGATGTCGAGGGGTTGTGATTGTGCCATAATCTCCATCCAAGTACCCTAATGATTGAGGCTAAGATCACAACGGTGAATGGTTTAATCTCGTGTGTGAGTCTTGTGTATGTGTCCCGTACTCTCGTTAGTGGAATTACACAACTACCGATGAGTGATGTTGAGGGGTTGTGATTGTGCCATCAATCTCCATCACAGGTGTTGAGGGGTTGTGATTGTGCCATTGATCTCCACCTTGTGTAGTCCGGTAGTATGTATGAAGCGTGTGGGACAACGCTTGTAATCCGCGTATCCGATTGTGTCTTTTGTTGGTATGGTTTATGGATTATCACTTGCGAGCCAATATAATGTAAATGATCAATGTTAAGCTTGAGATGCTTGTAAGTGATGCTAGAATGCATGAGATGCTAGGTAAAGCATGAGCAAAGGTTTATTTGTTGTTTTAGAATGATGCATATGAGCACGGTTTTAGAAAATGCTTTGATGTCTTGAAAGGACATGTTTTGTGTAAAGGCATGTGTTGAAAAGTGGTGGTTTTGCAAATTGTGTGAAATGCATTGTTGAATGTTGTATAGCGACCCTCACTAAGCTTTGTGCTTACGCTCATTCATTTCATCAAAGTAGAGAATTAGGCGTTTGAGTCAGCACACAAGCAAGGGAATCCAAGCTTTTTGGTTTAGCAAAGTATGTGGATTTGCTTGTGTGTAATAAGAGGCAATGGGTGGGATTTAAACTTTTAGATGGTTGAGGATGTTGTTATTTAACCTGAGCATGTTTGGTTGTTTACCCTTGAGTTGTAAGTGGCATTTGAGGATTGATTTTTGGTTTGAATGTTGATTTTAGCTTTGTATGACTTTGGTGGACTAGGGAGCATGCCTATAGTACCAATGTTTGCATGATTGATGCCATGTTTTAGTTTATGCTTCATAATGATGATCTTTGATGCTTAAGCATGTTGTATGTACGTTTTGGCATGAATTGGAATGTTTTTGGATGTGGAAAGATGTGAAAAACCAGCAAAATCTTCTGTTGCAGGGCAAGGCGTGTCGGAACGCCCTTACCTGTTTCAGAACAGAGGCATGAAATGGCCATGAGGTTTCGGAACGAGTAGGAACATTCCGTAACGATTTTGCTACTAGAAAGGGGTGTTTTGGTACGGGATTTGGAACGCACCTGAGTATCGAAATGGTCAACCTGGTTTCGAAACGACCGTTCTGATACAGAGTCAGGTGTTTCGAAACACTCGATCGTTGAGTTTGAATTTGAATTATTTCAGGTTTCTTTTTCTTACTTTTTGGTCCATGGGTCTTGGATGCTTAATTAAATGAGTTTGAGTGGTTCGTTTAAGATGAAATTTGACATGTTGGCTTATCATATACTAAATCTCGGATTGGTAAATTGAAAACTTGATTATCCCTTAAAAATCGGGAAATTTACATTTTCGTCCCTAAAAGATGTTTGTGTGTAATTAAACCCCTATTTGAGTTTCGTTCGCTGTGTCGCTTCTGCCGAAATGTTTTGTTATTCATATAAGTTAATAATGTGCACTTAGAAAAGATAAAAAGAAAAAAAGGGTCGTAAATCAAGGTTGGCTTTAACGGGTTGACTTTGGTTTTCCCCATGTAATCTTCTTAGTTTGGGTCAGGCGTCTAGGCCGAGCTAAGGTGGTTACATTTGTTGGTATCAGAGCCATGTTTCGAAAGAATTGGGGATGTTGGTATGAGAAATTGATATGTATTGACGTATGTTGCTTGATAAGCATGATATTGGTTGAAATTTTAAAGCTTATGCTATGCTTGATTGATGTGAATCGCGTGTGGAATGAAAATGATTGTGTGATAATGATGCAATGTTGCCATGTGCTGATTTTGGATGATGGAAAGCATGTTGAGCATGATGTGATATTATATGCTATGCTATGTTGAGGGAAATTGGGGGTGCCCATTGACTTATTACACTAAACAAATGTTTTTGTAAACTTGGATTCTTGCTTGCAGCTGGCCTAAATGGTTTGGCTTGTTTTGTTGTTAAGCCTTGTTAAAATAGAATTATGGGTCCGAGAAGAGAGCTAAGGTTGAATACTATAGTGCCTACGGCTGAGCAGGGTGAGCAAGAGGATGATGTCCCTCCTGGTGGAAACTTACCTCCTCCGCCACCACCTAGAGGTGGGCAGCAGGTGCAGCAAGGACCTACTAGTCCGGGTTTAGGTGATCTGACGCCATTGGTTCAGGCGATCACCGGGGCGTTTCATGTTGTTGTTGCCGGAGCGTATGTACAGTCCCATGCAGCTGGGCAGGCAGGCTTACCGTTATAGAGGTTGAGGAGCTTAGGAGCTTTGGAGTTCTATGGTATGTCTCTTGAGGCGTTAGAAGCCTGGTAAGCAAGTACGATCTGTATCATGGATCAGATGGGCTGTAATGATGTGCGCAAGCTGGGATGCGTAGTTTCTTTGTTGCAAGGCGATGCCTACATCTGGTGGACGACTACCACTGCCGGTTTGGAGCCCAATGAAGTAGATTGGGAGTATTTCAAGGGTGCTTTCAAGAGGAAGTATCCAGGGGTGAGATACTTGGATGAAAAGAAACGTGAGTTTATGTCGCTAGTTTAGGGCAACCTTTCTGTGGCTGAGTACGAGGTCCAGTTCGTACGCTTGAGCCAGTATGCTCATGAGCTGATACCTAGTGAGAGGCACCGATGTGATCGCTTCCGGTACAGACTGGTACAGGAAGTTAAGACGTATATGTTGGCTGCTTATTATATTGACTTCGATGTGCTTGTGTGTCGAGCCAAAGACATCGAACAGAGCTTGAGACAAAAGAGGTGTTGATTCTAGCTCTGGGAAGAGAGCAACTGAGTATAGTTCTTGAGGTGGATGGAACAAAAGAGGTCGAGACAGGAGACATCAGCCTGAGGGGAGGCGAGGTGCTCCGGGTTGAGGCGGTCAGGTCCAGGGAGGTCGAGTGAGATCTGAGCAGCATACGTGCTGGACATGTGGGTCGAGGGACCATTTGAGGCGAGATTGTCCTCAAGCAGCTAGAGAGGTCCAGGCTTCTGTTGTGGTGACAGGGAATTCATGTTGGAATTGTGGTTCGGTGGATCACATGAGAAGAGAGTGTCCCTTGTTGGCTAGTGGAGGTCAAGGACGTGCTTCTGTAGCAGTTGCACCTCAGAGAGGCCATGGGTGCGACCGTGGGAACTTCCAGCGGAGAGACGAGGGACATCGAGGTATTGCTCATGTAGTAGTCGTCGACCTGAGGGAGGTGGACCAGCGAGGGTTTATGCTCAGCATGAGGAGCGCAATGATACCGATGTCATCACATGTACCTTTGTTCTTCAGTCTTTATCTTTGCTGGCTTTGGTTGATTTTGGATCCACGCATTCTTATATCTTGAGTGAGCATGCACATTTGCTTGATATACCTGTTGAGATGCTTGAAGTAGGAATGCAAGTGACTAGTTCTTTTGGTGAGACTGTAGTCACTAGGAAGTTGTATAGGAGATACCCTTTATCTGTGCAAGGTCATGTTTTTCTTGTGGATTTGATGGAGTTACCCTTCTACGAATTCGATGTAATACTTGGTATGGATTGGTTGTTGGAGTATAGAGTGGTGGTTGACTTTGATGTCAAAAGGGTGACCCTAAAGCTGGCCGATGATTATGAAGTGGTGGTGGTAGGCGAGAATGTGAAATTCTTGTCAAATGTGATTTCGGTTTTAGAAGCAAACCGTATGATGAAGATGGGTTGTGAGGCTTATCTTGCTTATATGATGAATCATGGCACAAAGGATGTGCGTGTGCAGGACATCCTAACTGTTCGTGAATTTCCGGGTGTCTTTCTGGAAGAATTGCCTGGATTGCCACCAAATAGGGAAGTTGAGTTTGGTATCGAGTTGTACGAGAATACGACTCCGGTGTCCATTGCTCCTTATCCCATGGCACCTAAAGAGCTGAAAGAGTTAAAAACGAAATTGTAGGAGTTGTTGGATCGAGGTTTCATTCGGCCGAGTGTGTCACCTTAGGGTGCACCGGTCTTGTTTGTAAAGAAGAAAGATGGGACAATGCGGTAGTGCATAGATTATCGGCCAATGAACAAGTTGACGATCAAGAACATGTATCCCTTGCCTTGAATTGATGATCTCTTTGATTAGTTCCGGGGAGCCTCAGTGTTTTCTAAGATAGACTTGAGGTCGGGGTATTATCAGCTGAAGGTGAAGGATGTGGACGTACCTAAGACAGCTTTTCGGACGAGGAATGGACATTAGGAATTCTTGGTGATGCCGTTTGGTTTGACCAACGTGTCTGCTGCTTTCATGGACATGATGAATCGAGTATTCCATGAATTCTTGGATCAGTTTGTGGTGGTGTTCATCGATGATATCCTTGTGTATTCGCGTACCGAGGAGGATCATGATAAACACTTAAGAGTTGTTTTGCAAGCATTGTTGGAAAATCAGTTGTATGCCAATCTAAGTAAGTGTGAGTTTTGGCTTAGGGAGGTGGTCTTCCTTGGACATGTTGTGTCAGCTGAGGGTATTCGCGTTGATCTGCACAAGGTAGAGGCTGTGATTGGATGGAAGGTACCTAAGTCAATGATAGATGTGCGAGTTTTCTTGGTTTAGCTGGGTATTACTGTAGATTCGTTGATGGTTTCTCGAAGATAGCTGCACCATTAACCAAGTTGTTGTAGAAGAATGTTCGCTTTGAGTAGACTGATGCGAGGCAACAAGCTTTCGAAAAGTTGAAAGAAGCTTTGACGCAAACTCCTGTTCTGATTCAACCTGAGTCTGGTAAGGAGTTTGTGGTCTATAGCGATGCGTCCATTGTTGGTTTGGGCTGCTTATTGATGCAGGGGGTAAGGTAGTGGCCTATGCATCTAGGCAGTTGAAGGTGCATGAGTGCAACTACCCTACTCATGATCTTGAGCTTGCGACTGTGGTGTTTTCCCTGTAGATTTGGAGGCATTACCTGTACGGTGAGAAGTGTGTTTTGTTCATGGATCATAAGAGCTTGAAGTATCTTATGTCTCAAAAGGAGTTGAATCTTATGCAGCGTCATTGGGTAGAGTTGCTTAAAGATTATGATCTGACGATTGAGTATCACCCGGGGCAAGGCTAATGTTTTGGACGATGCTTTGAGCCGGAAAGTGGCTGTGGAGTTGAGGGCAATGTTTGCTCGCTTGAGCATTTCGCGTGATGGTGGTCTTATCCCTAAATTGCAAGTGAAACCATCTCTGATTTCGTTGATCAAAGATAAGCAGTTGTTAGATGATTCTCTTGTCCTCATGTTCAGAACCTTGCGGAGGGAAGACCTTCAGATTTCAACTTTAGTGATGACGGTGTTCTGTGCTTTGGGAGTCGAATAGTGGTGTCGTATGATGTTGAGTTGAGGCGCACTATCCTAACTTAAGCCCATAGTAGTCCTTTTTGTAACCCCCTTAGCCCGGCCTAGACGCCCGACCCGAACTAAGAAGATTACACGGGGAAAACCGAAGCCAACTCGTTAAAGTCAACCTCGATTAACAACCTTTTTTTCTTTTTATCTTCTCTAGATGCATATTATTACCCTATATGTTCAGCCAAGCGATCAGGTGAAAACGGCACAACGATCAGAGTTAAATTAGGGGTTCAATTGCATACATTTGACTTTTAAGGACTAAACTATAATTTCCATAAAACACAAGGACTTTCAAGATTTTAAAGTTACCAATTTTCAATTAGTCATGTAACATGCCAACATGCCAAATTTCAGCTCAAACGGATCATCCAAACTTATTTAATTGCATACACAATATTCAGGGACTAAAATGCAACATTTCCAAACTTTTAAAGCTTCTTTTAACCGAAAATTAACTACCCGTATCGGCACACTTGGGCCTGTATCAATACGCGGGAAGATAGTAGCTAAGGAAGGGTTGAGCGTATCGGAACACTTTCCTGCATATCGATACGACCTTCAAACTTGGCCTAGGCGTATCGATACGCGGGCAATCCGTTTCGATACCCCTGTGCAGAAAATGACTCATTTTTCCTTAGCGTATCGATGCGCCTCCCCGTGTATCGATATGCATTCCAGAATTGCTCATTTTAACATCATTCAATCATACAAAATCACACTCAAACAAGCTCAAATCATGCATACATTATAAACTCCATCTAATAGACTTGTAGACACTATCAAACAGCTAAACTCATTCATCCATCACAACAAACTATGATAACTATAGTAACACCCCAATTTTGGGCTTGGAAGTTTAGGGTCTGAACCGGACCGGTTTGATTTTTGGTTCGAATATAAAAGGTGGTTTTAGGGAAAGCCTAGTTCGGGATGCATTAAAAATATGGGAAAATATCTAAAAATCCTCTTTTAATATATATAAGAGAGTGGTGAAATCAATTTTACAAAATAAGGTTTGGAAGTGTGACATTTCGAAATAGTGACTAAAATGTAATTTTTGAAAAGTTCAGTGGTGACTGTTTTGTAAGGATTGAAACTTTGAATCTTTAAGGAGCTAATTTACCCAAGGAAGGATTTCTCCAGATTTTTCTTAATTTTAATGACTCATTTAATGTTTAACTAATTAAAAGAAAAGAGGGAAAACCATATTTTAGTTTTCTTAACTAACTTTTGCTAAAATTTACCCATTTCATTTTCTCTCAAAATTCTCTCAGCCAAACACAATTCCACATCAGCTTTTCTTTTGATTTTCACTCTAAATGATGAGGTTTCAATCATCAATTGATTCCTAAGCTTTTCTACATCAAATCCTCTTCATTTGCTTATTGGATTTTCAAGGATTTTGGCTCTAAACAAGGAGAAATCTACATTTAGAGGTAAGGATGTTCTTCTCCTCTAAATATTCAGTTCTTTATTGAAATTCCCAAGTTCTCAATCCTTAAATTAAGTTTTATAAAAGGTTTTGATGATGTGATCTTGATTTTGGCTTAAAACTCAAGATTTGGATTTAATCTTGAAGAAATTTGTAATGAATGTTTGGGCTCTGTTTTGAGATGCCTTTTAAAGTATTTTGGATGTTTAATGATGTGTAATTCAGGTCTAATCAATGCAATCCCGAATAGGTTGATTTTCCTAAGTTTTTACTTGTGAAAATGGTGGTTTTTGGGGTGATCTTGGTGTTATGTTGTTGCTGGAGGTATAAGGACGAGTTTAGATCATTTTTGGATGTTAATTGATGTTTATGAATGTTTAGAAGTGATGGATCTTGGCTGGGTAATGTTGTGGATGAGTTTGGTAGTGATTTCAGTTGTGTTTGGTAGCCGAAATGTTAGATTTGTTGAGAGCAGCGAGTTTAGGTGTTGTGGCTGAAGATTTTAATGCATGATGATGCATTAATCCTCTGCTTTGATGTGTTTAAAACAGGGGAGACATCTTTGGATCCTTGTGGTGTTGATCTGGAGGCTTAGTCGGTGTTTCGGCAAGCTTGCGAAACAGAATTGGTGAGTGAAGTTTGGTTTTCAGCTTCGAAACCAATGTTTGAAGGTTTTGAGAGCTTAGTTTAAGTCTAAGCAACTTAAGTAAGCTCAAGAGTAAGTTTTCGGAGAAACTCTCTCTTTGATGAACCATGAGATGGTTGGATGCAATGTGTTTATTTTGCATGTTTAAATTCTGTTTTGAAAGCATGTTTTAGCATGATTAATGTTGATTTTGAAAGCCATGTGTTGAAGGATGCTCAAGGTAAGAGATCCTTGGTTTGGTATTGATAAATGTGGTTTTGATGCGTAGTGATGCATGATGGTTTAATGGCTTTGATTAATGCTTTAAAACAGTGGAATGTTGATGATAAATGATGTATATTGGCAAGTGATGTTTGGTTTTAAAGTACTTGAATCGGATATAGTTAGCCGGCTATAGGATTGGGTGCACCGTGAATTAAATCGCCTTGGATGTTGAGGGGTTGTAATGGTACCGAAAACTCCATCCAAGTACACTAACGAGATGTCTAAGATCATAATGGTGGTTAAAATGCCATGTGAGGATCTTGTGTTGTGTGGCCCGTGTTCTCGTTAGTGATGTTATACAACTACCGATGAGTGATGTGGAGGGGTTGTGATTGTACCGTTAAACTCCATCACGGGTGTTGAGGGGTTGTGATTGTACCGGTAAACTTCGCCTTGTGTGTTCGGTAGTGTGTATGAAGCGTATGGGACAACGCTTGTAATCCGCGTATCTAATTGTGTTTTATGTTGAAAATGGTTATGGTATCACTTGGAAGCCAATATGACATGTTAATGTAAATGAAGCATGAGATGCTTGTTGTGTATGCATTGTTGCATGAGAAACGATGTTTATGTTTTAAAAGGCCTTTGAAAGGTGTTTTATAAAGTGCATTATTGTGTTGTTTCTTTAGAGCATGCCTCACTAAGCATTTGTGCTTACGCTCTCTTTCTTGAACCAATAATGCAGAGAATTGAAGTGGTTTAAGGGAAACAAGGAGGCTAAGAATCCAAGGAAACGCTAAGCTCATGTATGGTGACTATTTTTACAACATTATTAGCTTTTGGTATTTGGCAATGGGAACCTAGGTTGTGTTTTTGGGAGATGTTTTGGACTCCCTAAGTTTGGCATGATGCCTATGATGTTTTGGACTTGTAAATGGCCATTATGTTGCTTGTTTTGGTGATTTGAAGATTGGTTGGTTTTGAGCATTAGGATGCATGCCTATAGACTTGTGGTTTTTCCTAATTGATGCCATGAATGTGTTTTGATGATGCAAGTATGTTCCTTATATGTATGAAGACTTGTTGGCATGATTAGGAGGTCATATGGATGTATTTGAGTGATTAATTGTGTGATAAACCAGCAAAATCTGCACTTTCTGGGCAGTCCGTATCGGAACGGGCACTACCGTTTCGAAACCGGGGCCTGTAATGGCCTTCGTGTATCGAAACGGGTAGAGGGCGATTCGAAACGGATTTGCCAGTGTCAAGCCCTGTTTCGAAACAGGTCTCGAAACGAACCCATGTTTCGGAACGGTCAACCCCCGTTCCGAAACAGGTGACCGTTGGGCACTGATTTGAATGGTTTAAGGTTTGCAAGCTTTACGTTTTAGTCCTGAATTTTGTATATGCAATTGCTTGAGCTTGAGAAGTCCGTTTAAGGTGAAATTTGGCAGGGAAGCATGTAATATGACTAATTTCATAATGGTAACTTAAAAATCAGTTAAGTCCTCTTAATTTCAAGAATTTACATTTTGGTCCCTAAATGTTGTAATTTGTGCAATTGAGTCCCTTAACGTTTTCCGATCGATGTGCTTTTCAAGTATGCTCTTCTCAAGGGTACGCTTAGGATTAATATGCATCTAGACAAGATTAAAAAGAAAAAAAAGGTTGTTAATCAAGGTTGACTTTCAGGTTGACTTTGGTTTTCCCTGTGTAATCTTCGTAGTTCGGGTCAACCGTCTAGGCCGGGCTAAGGGGGTTACATTTGGTGGTATCAGAGCTAAGTTCTCGAGTAAATGGGAATGGTTGTGTGGGTGATATATGTATGATTGCTTGGTATGCTTTTAAAATGGAAGTTTGATGTGTGAATTGTAAAGTATGTTGCAATTGTGATGCTATGCTATGTTGAAGCATGTTAGAGGGACCCATTGCCATATCAAAACTAATGAAATGAATTGTTTTTGAAAAATGAGCTTGAGTGCTTGGATTACTTACCTTGTTGGGCCTAATTATGTTTATTGCATTTGTGTTAGTGCATTGTTTTAGTGAATGGGACCTCGTAGAGAGACGGATATTAATACGCGAGCTATGGCTCAGAACGAGAATGAGGAGAATGTTGATAATGTAGTGGATTTACCTCCTCCTCCTGGTGGTGGACCACCTGGTGGTGGTGATGCTGGAGGTGAAGGAGCTGGTGTTGGTTCTGGTGCTGGGGTCCCTGGACCTGAAGCTGGACAGGGGCAAGCTGCTCCTGATATGACAGTTTTGATACAAGCTATTGCGTGAACCTTTCAGGCGGCAGTAGCTGGAGCTCATGGAGCTGGGCATCAGGGAGATACTAATGTTAGACTACCTTTGGAACGTTTGCGCAGTCTGGGAGGGACTGAGTTCAGAAGTTTGTCTGATGAAGGTTCCGAATCTTGGTTGGAAAGTACCAAGAGAATATTGGGACAAATGAACTACAATGATGTGCAGAAGCTAGGATGTGTGGTACCGCTGTTACATGATGATGCATATACCTGGTGGACGACCGCTATCTCCGGAATGGAGGATGTTGATGTGACTTGGATGTTCTTTCTGAATGCGTTCAAGCGGAGGTATCTGGGTGTACGATACTTGGATGAAAAGAAAAGAGGGTTCATGTCTCTGACACAAGGAAGTATGACAGTAGCTGAGTACGAGATCCAGTTTGTCCGTCTCAGTCAGTATGCACCTGAGATTGTCCATGATGAGCGGGAGAGGTGTGAAGGTTTCTGTTATGGTTTGGTGACGGATGTAAAGACCTATATGCTTGCGGCTGAGTACACTGATTTTGATGTACTGGTTAGTAGGGCGAAGGATATTGAGCAGAACCTGGGTTTGTCTTCCAGGAGTGCTGGTTCTGGCTCGGGCAAGCGAGCTGCTGTGTATAGTTCCGGTGGAGGACGGAACAAGAGAGGACGAGATAAGAGGTATCAGTCTTCTGCTAGGCGTGGTGGTGGAGGGCATGGTGCGCCTGTTCAGGGAGACAGGGCGAGAGCTGATCAGAACACATGCTGGGCGTGTGGATCGCGTGGCCATTTGAGGCGTGACTGTCCTCGAGCTGCGAGGGAGGTACAGGCTCCTGTTGTTGTAGCTGGTAATTCGTGCTGGAATTGTGGTTCGGCAGACCGCATGAGGAGGGAGTGTCCTTTGTTGGCCGGTGGTGGTCAGGGACGTGCTCCTGGAGTTGTTGCACCACAGAGAGGTCGTGGGCGCGACGGTGGTAACTTCCAGCGTAGAGAAGATGGTGGAAGGAATGTGGCGCATGTGGTGGCTGTCCAACCTGAGGGTGGTGGTCAGGCTCGAGTGTATACGCAGCAGGAAGGGAGGAATGACACGGATGTGATCACAGGTACCTTCACTTTGCAATCCTTGTCATTACTTTCCTTGATAGATTCTGGATCTACACACTCATACATATTGCATGAGCAGGCTCAATTGCTTGGTTTGCCTGTTGAGTCTTTGAATGTTGGTATGCGTGTAACTAGTTCCTTTGGTTAGACCGTTGTGACACGGAAGTTGTATAGAAGGTGTCCCTTGGTTGTGCAAAATCATGTTTTTCATGTTGATCTTATGGAATTGCCTTTCTATGGTTTTGATGTAATCCTTGGTATGGATTGGCTTGTTGATCATCGAGCTGTGGTGGATTTTGAGAACAAGCGAGTTTCGTTGAAGCTTGCGGATGATTATGAGGTAGTGGTGGTTGGTGAGAATGTGAAGTTTCTTGCCAATGTGGTGTCTACATTGGAGGCGAGCCGGATGTTGAGGCAAGGTTGTGAAGCCTACCTAGCCTTTGTGATGAATCATGGCTCTAAGGAGTTGCGAGTGCAAGATATCAGGACTGTGCGAGAGTTTCCTGGTGTGTTTCCGGAGGAGTTGCCTGGATTGCCTCCTAACAGTGAGGTGGAGTTTGGAATTGAGCTGTATGAGAATACAACTCCGATTTCCATTACTCCTTATCGAATGTCACCTAAGGAGTTGAAAGAGCTAAAGACGCAACTTCAGGAGTTGCTTGATCGTGGTTTCATTCGGCCGAGTGTGTCACCTTGGGGTGCACCGGTCTTGTTTGTGAAGAAAAAGGATGGCACTATGAGAATGTGCATCGATTACCATCAGCTGAACAAGTTGACTATTAAGAATCGGTATCCATTGTCGAGGATTGATGATCTTTTTGATCAATTTCGGGGAGCGGCTATGTTCTCTAAGGTTGACTTAAGGTCAAGGTATTACCAGTTGAAGGTGAAGGATGTGGATGTGCCAAAAACAGCTTTCAGAACGAGGTATGGGCATTATGAGTTCCTTGTGATGCCGTTTGGTTTGACGAATGCTCCTACAGCTTTCATGGACATGATGAATAGAGTGTTCCATGAATATTTGGACAAGTTTGTTGTGGTGTTCATTGACGATATCCTCGTGTACTCTCGTACTGAGGAGGAGCATGAGGGGCATTTGAGGATTGTGTTGCAAGCTTTGTTGGAGAATCAACTTTATGCTAAGCTAAGCAAGTGTGAGTTCTGGCTCAGGGAGGTTGTGTTCCTTGGTCATGTGGTTTCTGCTGAGGGGATTCGTGTTGATCCTCAGAAGGTTGAGGCGGTGATGAATTGGAAGCCTCCTAAGTCTGTTCATGAAGTCCGTAGTTTCCTTGGTTTGGCAGGATACTACCAGAGGTTCGTGGATGGATTTTCAAAGATTGATGCACCTTTGACGAAGTTGTTGCAGAAGGATGTTAAGTATGAGTGGACGGAAGCGAGACAGCAGGCTTTTGAGAAGCTGAAGGCAGCTTTGACGCAAGCTCCTATCTTGGTTCAGCCTGAATCAGGGAAAGAGTTTGTGGTGTATAGTGATGCGTCCTACGTTAGTTTGGGATGTGTGTTGATGCAAGAGGGTAAGGTGGTGGCTTATGCATCGCGCCAGTTGAAGGTGCATGAGCGCAATTATCCTACGCATGACATTGAATTGGCTGCGGTGGTTTTTGCCTTGAAAATTTGGAGACATTACCTGTATGGTGAGAAGTGTACTGTGTACACGGATCACAAGAGTTTGAAGTATCTGATGTCTCAGAAGGAGTTGAATCTTAGGCAACGACGTTGGGTGGAGTTGCTTAAAGATTACGATCTAACGATCGAGTATCATCCGAGAAAAGCTAATGTTGTAGCGGATGCCTTGAGTAGGAAGGTAGCAGTGGAGTTGAGGGCTATGTTTGCCAGTTTGAGTATATCGCGAGATGGTGGTCTTGTGGCTGAATTGCAAGTGAAACCATCCTTGGTTCAGTTGATAAAGGATAAGCAGCTGTTGGATGATTCCTTGGTGCCACATGTTCAGGATATTGCTGAGGATAGGCCATCGGATTTCTGCTTTAATGATGACGGAGTTTTATGTTTTGGAAGTCGAATAGTAGTGCCCAATGATGCTGAGTTGAGGCGTACTATTCTGACTGAAGCTCATAGTAGTCCTTTTGCTATGCACCCTGGTAGTACTAAGATGTATCGTGATCTTCGTGATGAGTACTATTGGGTGGATTTAAAGAAGGATGTTGCTGAGTATGTGAGCAAGTGCATGGTTTGTCAGCGAGTTAAAGCTGAGCATCAGTTTCCTTCTGGGTTGTTGCAACCGTTGAGGATTCCTGAGTGGAAATGGGAAAGGATTACCATTAACTTTGTGTCTGGTTTGCATTTGTCGCCATCGAAGAAGAATTCGGTGTGGGTGATTGTGGATCGCCTGACGAAGTGTGTGCATTTCTTGCCTGTGCATACTATGTATACTTTGGACAAGCTTGCAGAACTGTACGTTGCTGAAATTGTGCGGCTGCATGGTGTGCCAAAGTCGATCGTGTCAGATAGAGATCTGAGGTTTACATCGCGTTTCTGGCAGTGTTTGCATCAGCCTTTGGGTACACGGTTGAATTTCAGTACTTCTTATCATCCACAGTCGGATGGACAGTCTGAGCGTGTTATCCAAGTGCTGGAGGATATGTTGAGGTGCTGTGTGATTGAGTTTCAGGGCTCTTGGGAGAAGCATTTTCCGTTGGTGGAGTTTGCTTATAACAATAGCTACCAGGCAAGTATTCAAATGGCACCTTACGAAGCTTTGTACGGGAGGAAGTGTAGGACTCCTCTTTGTTGGGCTGAAACAGGCCAGAAGTTGGTTTCAATGCCCGCTTTGTTGAAAGGAACCACCGAGAAGGTGAAGCTCATTTGTGAGCGGTTGAAGTCAGCTTCTGATCGACATAAGTCTTACGCGGATTTGAAGCGTAAGGAGATTGAGTATGCGGTAGGTGACCGTGTGTTTTTGAAAGTTTCGCCTTGGAAAAAGGTGATGAGATTTGGTCGAAAGGGTAAGCTGAGCCCTAGGTACATTGGACCATACGAGGTGATTGAGCGTGTGGGTCCTGTTGCGTACAAGTTGAGATTGCCGCAAGAGTTGGAAAAGATTCATGATGTGTTTCATGTCTCTATGCTCCGGAAGTATAGGTCGGATCCTTCGCATGTTATGCTTGTGGAGGAAGTGGAGTTGAATCCGGATTTGACCTATGATGAGGAACCAGTGGAAATTCTGGATTTGGATAGTAAAGTTCTTCGAGGCAAGACCATTGATTTGGTAAAGGTGTTGTGGAAGCATCGTGGTGTTGAAGAAGCCACGTGGGAACGGAAGGATGACATGTTGAAGCAGTTTCCATACCTTTTTCCTCCAGGTAAATTTCGAGGACGAAATTTCTTAAGGGGAGAGTTGTAACACCCCAATTTTGGGCTTGGAAGTTTAGGGTCTGAACCGGACCGGTCTGATTTTCGGTTCGAATATAAAAGGTGGTTTTAGGGAAAGCCTAGTTCGGGATGCATTAAAAATATGGAAAAATATCTAAAAATCCTCTTTTAATATATATAAGAGAATGGTGAAATCAATTTTACAAAATAAGGTTTGGAAGTGTGACATTTCGAAATAGTGACTAAAATGTAATTTTTGAAAAGTTCAGTGGTGACTGTTTTGTAAGGATTGAAACTTTGAATCTTTAAGGAGCTAATTTACCCAAGGAAGGATTTCTCCAGATTTTTCTTAATTTTAATGACTCATTTAATGTTTAACTAATTAAAAGAAAAGAGGGAAAAACCATATTTTAGTTTTCTTAACTAACTTTTGCTAAAATTTTCCCATTTCATTTTCTCTCAAAATTCTCTCAGCCAAACACAATTCCACAACAGCTTTTCTTTTGATTTTCACTCTAAATGATGAGGTTTCAATCATCAATTGATTCCTAAGCTTTTCTACATCAAATCCTCTTCATTTGCTTATTGGATTTTCAAGAATTTTGGCTCTAAACAAGGAGAAATCTACATTTAGAGGTAAGGATGTTCTTCTCCTCTAAATATTCAGTTCTTTATTGAAATTCCCAAGTTCTCAATCCTTAAATTAAGTTTTATAAAAGGTTTTGATGATGTGATCTTGATTTTGGCTTAAAACTCAAGATTTGGATTTAATCATGAAGAAATTCGTAATGAATGTTTGGGCTCTGTTTTAAGATGTCTTTTTAAAGTATTTTGGATGTTTAATGATGTGTAATTGAGGTCTAATCAATGCAATCCCGAATAGGTTGATTTTCCTAAGTTTTTACTTGTGAAAATGGTGGATTTTGGGGTGATCTTGGTGTTCTGTTGTTGCTGGAGGTATAAGGACGAGTTTAGATCCTTTTTGGATGTTAATTAATGTTTATGAATGTTTAGAAGTGATGGATCTTGGCTGGGTAATGTTGTGGATGAGTTTGGTAGTGATTTCAGTTGTGTTTGGTAGCCGAAATGTTAGATTTGTTGCGAGCAGCGAGTTTAGGTGTTGTGGCTGAAGATTTTAATGCATGATGATGCATTAATCCTCTGCTTTGATGTGTTTAAAACAGAGGAGACATCTTTGGATCCTTGTGGTGTTGATCCGGAGGCTTAGTCGGCGTTTTGGCAAGCTTGCGAAACGGAATTGGTGAGTGAAGTTTGGTTTTTAGCTTTGAAACCAATATTTGAAGATTTTGGGAGCTTAGATTAAGTCTAAGCAACTTAACTAAGCTCAAGAGTAAGTTTTCGGAGAAACTCTCTCTTTGATGAACCATGAGATGGTTGGATGCAATGTGTTTATTTTGCATGTTTAAATTCTGTTTTGAAAGCATGTTTTAGCATGATTAATGCTGATTTGAAAGCCATGTGTTGAAGGATGCTCAAGGTAAGAGATCCTTGGTTTTATATTGATAAATGTGGTTTTGATGCATAGTGATGCATGATGGTTTAATGGCTTTGATTAATGCTTTAAAACAGTGGAATGTTGATGATAAATGATGTATATTGGCAAGTGATATTTGGTTTTAAAGTACTTGAATCAGATATAGTTAGTCGGCTATAGGATTGGGTGCACCGTGAATTAAGTCGCCTTGGATGTTGAGGGGTTGTAATGGTACCGAAAACTCCATCCAAGTACACTAACGAGATGTCTAAGATCATAATGGTGGTTAAAATGCCATGTGAGGATCTTGTGTTGTGTGTCCTGTGTTCTCGTTAGTGATGTTATACAACTACCGATCAGTGATGTGGAGGGGTTGTGATTGTACCGTTAAACTCCATCACGGGTGTTGAGGGGTTGTGATTGTACCGGTAAACTCAACCTTGTGTGTTCGGTAGTGTGTATGAAGCGTATGGGACAACGCTTGTAATCCGCGTATCTGATTGTGTTTTATGTTGAAAATGGTTATGGTATCACTTGGAAGCCAATATGACATGTTAATGTAAATGAAGCATGAGATGCTTGTTGTGTATGCATTGGTGCATGAGAAACGATGTTTATGTTTTAAAAGGCCTTTGAAAGGTGTTTTTTAAAGTGCATTATTGTGTTGTTTCTTTAGAGCATGCCTCACTAAGCATTTGTGCTTATGCTCTCTTTCTTGAACCAATAATGCAGAGAATTGAAGATCTTTAAGGGCAGCAAGGAGGCTAAGAACCCAAGGAAAGGCTAAGCTCATGTATGGTGACTATTTTTACAACATTATTAGCTTTTGGTATTTGGCAATGGGAACCTAGGTTGTGTTTTTGGAAGATGTTTTGGACTCCCTGAGTTTGGCATGATGCCTATGATGTTTTGGACTTGTAAATGGCCATTATGTTGCTTGTTTTGGTGATTTGATGATTGGTTGGTTTTGAGCATTAGGATGCATGCCTATAGACTTGTGGTTTTTCCTAATTGATGCCATGAATGTGTTTTGATGATGCAAGTATGTTCCTTATATGTATGAAGACTTGTTGACATGATTAGGAGGTCATAGGGATGTATTTGAGTGATTAATTGTATGATAAACCAGCAAAATCTGCACTTTCCGGGCAGTCCGTATCGGAACGGGCACTACCGTTTCGAAACAGGGGCCTATAATGGCCTTCATGTATCGAAACGGGTAGAGGGCGTTTCGAAACGGATTTGCCACTGTCAAGCCCTGTTTCGAAATAGGTCTCGAAACGAACCCGCGTTTCGGAACGGTCAACCCCCGTTCCGAAACATGTGACCGTTGGGCACTGATTTGAATGGTTTAAGGTTTGCAAGCTTTACATTTTAGTCCTGAATTTTGTATATGCAATTGCTTGAGCTTGAGAAGTCCGTTTAAGGTAAAATTTGGCAGGGAAGCATGTAATATGACTAATTTCATAATGGTAACTTAAAAATCAGTTAAGTCCTCTTAATTTCCAGAATTTACATTTTGGTCCCTAAATGTTATAATTTGTGCAATTGAGTCCCTTAACGTTTTCCGATCGTTTTGCTTTTCAAGTATGCTCTTCTCAAGGGTACGCTTAGGATTAATATGCATCTAGACAAGATTAAAAAGAAAAAAGGTCGTTAATCAAGGTTGACTTTCGGGTTGACTTTGGTTTTCCCCGTGTAATCTTCGTAGTTCGGGTCAACCGTCTAGGCCAGGCTAAGGGGGTTACAACTATTGAACTAACCAAGCATGCTTAAGATACCAAACTATAGAAATGGTAAAACACCAAAAACAAACCTTAGAACTATATAAAGGCCAAATACAAGTCCACAACTATCAACTAAACATGCTTGAAACAACAAACATCAACCACAAATTCGGGATAGAAATCCCACCCATTGCCACTTATTACACTAAGAGTGAACCACATACATCTCTTTAACAAAGCCTTGGATTACTCTTGCTTTTGGGCTGTCTTGAAAAGTTCAATTCTCTACATTGATGAAACAAATGAGCGTAAGCATATAGCTTAGTGAGGTCCGCTATAAAACCAACCATTCATCAATGCATTTTAAAACCAAAACATCATCCTTTGTAAACATATGCCTTCCTTTAAAACATGCACTTTAGAACACCAAATCACTTTCAAAACCACATGCTCATAGCATCATTAATTATAACAACAAGAACCTTTGCTCATGCTTAAACCAATCATCATATGCATTCTAGCATAATTCTCAAGCATCACATGCTTTCTCAAAATAAATGTTCTTCATTAAATCATTATGTCAACATCATCATATTGGCTCGCAAGTGATCTTAAACATAAATCATAACAAAACACATCACATTTGACACAATCAGATACGCGGATTGGCTTAAACCAAGCATCATATGCGTTGTCCCACACGCTTCATACACACTACCGGCTTTACAAGGTTGAGTTTATCGGTACAATCACAACCCCTCAACACCCGTGATGGAGTTTAACGGTACAATCACAACCCTCAACATCACTCATCGGTAGTTGTATAACCCACTAGCGAGAGCCGGGACACAACACAAGGCTTACACATGGGAGCTACCTCAACCATTGTAATCACCTTAACCAAGCTCACACACGGGAGCAATCCTCTACCGTTGTGACGCTTAACCAAGTCCACCCACGAGAGCCATCCTCCATCGTGGTGATGCCAATTTCCTGAATCGCTAGGGTACTTGGATGGAGTTTACGGTACAATCACAACCCCTCGACATCCAAGGTGACTTTATTAATGGTGCACCCAATCTTATAGGCGGCTAACTATATCCGATTAAAATAACCAAGACCATTTTCTATCACTTGCCAATATAATCATCAAACATCATTAATTCACGGTTTTACAAGCACAAACCACAATGCCACTTTCACAAGCATTAACATGCTTAAAACCAATTGCATAAATCATATGAACTCAAGGATCACTTACCATGTGCATCCTTAACAAAATGGCATTTAAAACTAACAACATCATAGCTCAAAACTTGCTTTAAAACAGCAATCAAAACACATTTAAATCAAGTGCATTTTAAACCAAAACATAGCACAATCTGAGAGAGACTTTCGATTTACTTACTCTTGAGCTTAGCTAAGTGTTTCAAACTTACACTAAGCCCCCAAAACCACGTTCAAAACGTTTCAAAGCTGGAAAACTCTTTTCCACTCACCGATACGCGAAGCCTTGTTCGCCGACACAGAAATTACCCCTCCGGAGCCTCCAAAAATCACCTCGTTTGCTTTCGGATCAAGATCCCCTATTTTCACATCATCAAAACAGAGATCTAAATGCATTAAAATGCATTCTAACAAAAGCAACAATTCACAAACTCGTTGCTCACCCAAAATACACCAAAAATACACATCCAAAACAACTGAAAACTCAATCGATTGCTTCCTAAACCAATCCTAGCCAACATACAACACTTCCAAAGCATTAAAAACATTAAAACACATCTAACAAACATCCTAACCCAACCTTATACCTCCAGCAAGCAAGATTCCACCATTTCACCCCAAAATCTCACTTAAAACTATCAAGAACTTCAAGGATCTCAAGGATTTCGGGATCTATGTTATCAACAACTCATTTTAACATATAAATCAACTTAAAACTCAATTAAAATCAACACAAAACAGAGCCTAACTCAACAAGTCCAAAAATTAAGATTTCAACCATAATTTCACAAGATTTTGATCTCCAATCAAAACTATAACGAAAACTCAACCAAAAATAGTATTTAGAAGTCAAATATCTTGGGAATTTCAATAAAAAACTTAGATTAGAGGTTGAGAACAGGATTTACCTCCAATCCTTGCTTCTCTCAATGAATGACAAGTTTTCCTTAGTAAAATCTTGAAGAATTAGAAAAGATCTCTTGAAAATGGTTTAGAAAATGTTGAGAGAGTTTTTGGAAGAAAGAATTCTGAGAAAAGATGAGAGAATTAATGTTTGGATGAAAATGAGAAAGAGTTGGTAGTTACGTCAAATGAAATCCCACTTTAATTAACTTTATTAATTAATTAATATAAACCCAATAAAATCCATTTAATTAAAAACCTTTTAAAACACACGTCATATTGAGAAAATGTCAAATTGAATTAAATCCCCCTAAAGATTCTAAGATTTTAGCTTCCATATTAAAAATCACATTTTCCCAGTTTTGAAACTTTACAATTTGGTCACTACTCAAAATGTGCCATTTCCGAAATCCATTTTGTAAAATTGACTTGACCAACCTCTTAAACATATTTTTAGAGGATTTTAGTAATTTTATCACAATTTTATCCTATCACGATCCTTGATTTCCTTAAATCACCTTACGTGATTCGAACTGTTCTCGACCGTCCTATCCGATGTCTAAAACATCTAGGCCCAAAACCAGGGCGTTACACTTTTTCTATGCACCCTGTTAGTACAAAGATGTATCGTGATTTGAAAGATGAGTACTACTGGGTGGGGTTGAAAAAGGATGTGGCAAAATTCGTTAGTAAGTGCATGGTGTGTCAGCGAGTGAAGGCTGAACATCAGGTTCCTTCTAGGTTGTTGTAGCCTTTGAGAATCCCAGAATGGAAGTGGGAGAGAATTACCATGGATTTTTTTGTCTGGATTGCCTTTGTTACCGTTAAATAAGAATTCGGTTTGGGTGATTGTAGATCGACTCACGAAGTGTGAACATTTTCTGCCTGTGCATACTACGTATACCTTGGATAAGCTGGCCGAATTGTACATTGTTGAGATTGTGCGGTTGCACGGTGTGCCAAAGTCTATAGTGTCAGATAGGGATCTGAGGTTTACAGCGCGATTTATGGAATGTTTACATCAAGCCTTGGGTACACGGTTGAATTTCAGTACTTCTTATCATCCTCAGACGGATCGACAGTTGGAATGTGTGATCCAAGTGCTTGAGGATATGTTGCGATGCTGTGTGATAGATTTTCAGGGTTCTTGGGAGAAGCACTTGCCGTTGGTTGAGTTTGCGTATAATAACAGTTATCAGGCGAGTATTCAAATGGCTCCATACGAGGCTTTGTATGGGAGAAGATGTAGAACCCCTCTCTGTTGGGCAGAAGCTGGGCAAAAGTTGATCTCGATGCCAGCTATGCTAAAGGGAACCACAAAAAAGGTGAAGCTCATTTGTGAGCGTCTGAAAGCAACATCGGATAGGCAAAAGTCTTACGCGGACCTGAAGCGTAAAGAGATTGAGTTCGCGGTTGGCGAACATGTGTTTTTGAAAGTGTCACCTTGGAAGAAGGTGATGAGATTTAGGCGTAAGGGTAAGCTTAGCCCAAGGTTCATTGGACCTTATGAGGTTGTGGAGTGAATTGGTCCTGTCGCATATCGGTTGAGATTGCCTACGGAGATGGAAAAGATACATGATGTGTTTCATGTCTCTATGTTACGGAGGTACAGATCGGATCCTTCGCATGTGATGCCTGTTGAGGAGATAGAGTTGAACCTGGATCTATCGTATGATGAGGAACCAGTGAGAGTTCTGTATGTGAGTAGCAAATTTCTTCGTGGCAAGATGATAGAGCTCGTGAAGGTGTTGTGGCGACACCGAGGAGTTGAGGAGGCCACTTGGGAAAGCAAGGCGGACATGCTGAAGCAGTTTCCGCACCTTTTTCCTTCAGGTAAAATTTTGAGGACGAAATTTCCTAAGTGGGGGAGAGTACTAACGCCCTGGTTTTGGGCCTAGATGTTTTAGACATCGGATCGGACCGTTCGAGAACGGTTCGAATTGCGTAAGGTGATTTAAGGAAATCAAGGATCGAGATAGGATACAAATGTGGTAAAAATTGCTAAAACCTTCTAAAAATATGTTTAAGAGATTGGTCAAGTCAATTTTACAAAAAGAGTTTCGGTAGTGAGACATTTTGAGTAGTGACCAAATTGTAATGTTTCAAATCTGTGGAAAATGTGATTTTTAAAGAAGAAGCCAAATTCTTCGAATCTATTGGGGGATTTATGGTAATTTAGCCTTTCCTTAATATGACATGGGTTTAACATGGTTTTTAATTAAATAGCTTTAAAATGGTTTTTATTTTAATTAATTAAAAGGGTGGTTATTGACAGATTCAAATACATAACTACCAATTTCTCCTCATTTTTAGCCAAACACTATTTTCATTCATTTTTCTCAGAATACTTTCCTTCCAAACTCTCTCTCAATATTTTCTATACAATTTTCAAGAAAACCTATCTAGTTCTTCAAGATTTTGCAAGGGAAAACTTGTCATCCATTGAGGAAAGCAAGGATTGGAGGTAAATCTCGTTCTCAACCTCTAATCAAAGTTGTTTATTGAAATTCCCAAGATATTTGGCTTCTAATTAATGCTTTGGTTGAGTTTTCATTGTAGTTTTGATTGGAGATCAAAATCTTTTAAAAATGTGGTTGAAATCTTAATTTTCGGACTTGTTGTGTTAAGTTCTGTTTTGGATTGATTTTAATTGAGTTATAAGTTGATTATTATGTTGAAACAAAGTTTTGATAACATAGATCCCAAAATCCTTGATATCCTTGAGTTTCTTGTTAGTTTTAAGTGAGTCTTTGAGGTGAAATGGTGGGATCTTGCTTGCTGGAGGTATAAGGTTGGGTTAGATTGTTTGTTAGAGGTGTTTTGATGTTTATAATGATTTGGAAGTGATGTGTCTTGGCTGGGCTTGGTTTAGGAAGCAATCGATTGAGTTATCGGTTGTTTTGGATGGGTAAATTGGTGTAGTTTGGGCAAGCAACGAGTTTGTGAAATGTTGCTGGTGTTGAAATGCATTTTAATGCATTTAGATCTCTGTTTTAATGTTGTGTAAACATGAGATTTTGTTTTGGGAGAAAACGAGGCGTTGTTGGAGGCTCCGGAGGGTTAATTTTTGTGTCGGCGAGCAAGGCTTCGCGTAACGGTGAGTGGAAATGGATTTTCCAGCTTTGTAACATTTTGGGCGTGTTCTTGGGAGCTTAGAGTAAGTTTGAAACACTTAGCTAAGCTCAAGAGTAAGTGGTTCGAAAGTCTCTCTCGGAAATGTGCTATGTTTTGATGAAAATGCACTTGAGTTAAATGTGGATTTGATTACTGTTTTAAAGCATGTTTTAAGCATGATTGATGCTGGATTTTTATGTTATTATGTTAAGGATGCACTAGGTAAGTGATCCTTGGTTTTCATGTGATAAATGCATATGATGTTAAGCATGTGGAAATGGCATTGTGTTTATGCTTGTAAAACAGTGGATTAATGAGGTTATATGATTATATTGTCAAGTGATGGAAATGATTTTTGGTTGCGTTAATCGGATATAGTTAGTCGGCTATAGGATTGGGTGCACCATGAATAATGTCGCCTTGGATGTCGAGGGGTTGTGATTGTGCCATAATCTCCATCCAAGTACCCTAACGATTGAGGCTAAGATCACAACGGTGAATGGTTTAATCCCGTGTGTGAGTCTTGTGTATGTGTCCCGTACTCTCGTTAGTGGAATTATACAACCACCGATAAGTGATGTTGAGGGGTTGTGATTGTGTAAAGGAATGTGTTGAAAAGTGGTGGTTTTGCAAATTGTGTGAAATGCATTGTGAAATGTTGTTTAGCGACCCTCACTTAGCTTTGTGCTTACGCTCATTCATTTCATCAATGCAGAGAATTAGGCGTTTGAGGCAGCACACAAGCAAGGGAATCCAAGCTTTTCGGTTTAGCAAAGTATGTGGCTTTACTTTGGTGTAATAAGAGGCAATGGGTGGGATTTAAACTTTTGGATGGTTGGGGATGTTGTTATTTACCTTGAGCATGTTTGGTTGTTTACCCTTGAGTTGTAAATGGCCTTTGAGGATTGATTTTTGGTTTGAATGTTGATTTTAGCTTTGTATGGCTTTGGTGGACTAAGGTGCATGCCTATAGTACCAATGTTTGCATGATTGATGCGATGTTTTAGTTTATGCTTCATAATGATGATCTTTGATGCTTAAACATGTTGTATGTACGTTGTGGCATGAATTGGAATGTTTTTGGATGTGGAAAGATGTGAAAAACCAGCAAAATCTGCTGTTGCAGGGCAAGGCGTATCAGAACGTCTTTACCTGTTTCGGAACAGAGGCCTGAAATGGCCATGAGGCTTCAGAACGAGTAGGAACATTCCGAAACGATTTTACTACTTGAAAGGGGTATTTCAGTACGGGTTTCGGAACGTACCCGAGTATCGAAATGGTTAACCTGGTTTCGATACGACCATTCCGATATAGAGTCAGGTGTTTCAAAACACTCGACCGTTGAGTTTGAATTTGAATTGTTTCAAGTTTCTTTTTCTTACGTTTTGGTCCCTGGGTCTTGGATGCTTAATTAAACGAGTTTGAGTGGTTCGTTTAAGTTGAAATTTGACATGTTGGCTTATCATATACTAAATCTCGGATTGGTAACTTGAAACCTTGATTTTCCCTTAAAAATTGGGAAATTTACATTTTAGTCCCAAAAAGACATTTGTGTGTAATTAAACCCCTATTTGAGTTCCGTTCGCTGTGTCGCTTTCGCTGAAATGTTTTGTTATTCACATAAGTTAATAATGTGCATTTAGAAAAGATAAAAATAAAAAAGGTCGTAAATCACGGTTGACTTTAACGGGTTGACTTTGGTTTTCCCCGTGTAATCTTCTTAGTTTGGGTCGGGCGTCTAGGTCGGGCTAAGGGGTTACATACATAATGAAAATTTTGTATGTTTAAGTAAACAGTGCGCAAGCTACCTGGCAGCAACGGTCCTTGTAATTTGGATAATTTGCAAATTGTTTTATAATCAGTTTTGACATTTTTGGTACTGCCCTAAATAACGTCTTAACCTTGAATAATGAATCACCTTAGATAATTATATTTGAAACCAAGTCAAGAGTTAACTAAATTTGAGTACTAAGCTTAATCAAATTGTTTAATAAGTTTGTATGCTAGTGAAGTAATGTATAAGGTCGATTAAGACACCTGATGAATGAAATGTCAAGATTACTTGTTTCTTGAAAGATATGTTAAAGCATAAATGAATTTAAATTGAACAGGAAAGTATGATTGTCTAGTTGAAAACCTAAATCGAATGAAGTGATTGATCACTTGAATGGTGCATAGTCCTTGTGCATGAGATGCTTGTTCAATGTGTAATGTGTACCCTTGAATTGAACCCTTGTTCATTGTGTGCTTGACATTTGAATGATAATTTAAATACTAGACTAAGGTTTGACCTAACATGTTTAAAGCTTGAACAAGTTGTAATTGGATTAAAGAACCTTGGAACCTAATAACTTGATAGATTTTAGATGCTACCTCACTAAGTACAATCTTGTACTTATCACTCTTGTTTGCATTCTTCCCAAACCTCAGGTAAAATCCATCTCGGTCTGTAGCTTGACATTGAAGTTAGCTTCCTTGGATTTGAAGCAAGGCATGCAAGATTTGAAGTAGGTTATTGTAATTACTTCGATGTACTCCTAGTTGGTGGGTACTAGATTTGTGTATAAGTCCTATAGGTCATGCATATAGATGTTTTGTAAATGTTTATAAGATTTGATCAAGTCTTGTAATGAACCATGTAACCCCTCAACTCGGTCTAACCGATAGATAGAATCGAACGAGTTACACGGGGAATATTGAAGTAAATCAGAAATATTATTCTAATAAACGACCCTATTTTTTATTTTAATCATTTCTAGATACTACTTATTAACCTATATGACAAGCAATGCAGCGAAACATATTGCATGTTTACAAACATCGGGAAATGACTCAATTGAACACAACCATATATTAGGAACCATTTTGAAAATTTCACAATTTATGAGGTCTACCTCCAATTTTATATTAACAAACTTTAATTAGACATGTTTCATGCTCCACAAACCAACCTCAACTCAAATCAAACACTCCAAGACTCATAAATTACATACACAACATTTAGGGCCAAAACGTAAAGATTCAGAACGTTCAAATATACTTTTTAACCAATTTAACTGCCATTGTATCGATACCCTTAGAGAGGGTATCGATACTACCTCGACGACCAACCCCCAAAGTCAAGTTCAGCAAGCTGGTATCGATACCCTTAAGTCCAGTATCAGTACCCTAAAGAGATGATATCAATACCCTTAAGGATAGTATCAATACCTGTAAAACTAGTAACAAAAACGGTATCGATATGCCCCCGTGTATCGATACCCCCTTCCAATTTACACAGGCCGTACCGATACCCTTACAAAGGTATCGATACTCTGAGGCATGAAATGCAAACTTTAGCTGTTTTAACTCATTTTAATCCATCCCTAAGCATACCAACTTACTTCTAACATGCATACATCTCAAATAAACATCAATCCTCAAATATACATGGCAATTTCAACAACAAGACATGGCAAGAATCATCAAAGAGCTCTAAAGGCACGCTTCCTATGAAAATCAAACTATCCAAAAGTCAAAACTCAAATCAAACCTTAAACCATCATATAGAGGCCTTTTACAAGTTCAAAACCAATAACCAAATATGCACATAAAGAAAGTTCATACACCTCTTCCAAATAGACTATGGTACCCCCATTGCCCTTATTACTCTAGTCCATAAAACGAAACATACATTCAAAAGTGAAGTCTCCTTAGATTCCCTTGCAAGTTCCTGCCTCCAAACACTTAGTTATCTGCATTGATGGACAAGAGAGAGAGCGTAAGCATACAAGCTTAGCGAGGAATGCTCAAAACCAAAAACACCAACAATGCTTAAAAACCATTTTTACACCATTTGAAAACCATCATGTCTTTATTGAAAATCCATGTACTTTATTAGCAAAATCAACATGTTATTCATCATGCAACAAGTATCACATACTTTAACGGCAAAACCATTTGCCAACACTCTTCTTAAGCATTTCCATGCATAGCTACCATATGAAAAGCTTAAAGATTAAAACATCCTTTTCCATACTATGCATCCATATACATTTCATAGCAATTTATCAATTATATTGGCTCACAAGTGATCATCAACATACTCATTTCTCAAAACATATCGGATACGTGGATTCCCAAGTGTTGTCCCAACACTTCATACATTTTCACCGGCATGTCAAGGTTCACACACGGGAGCTACCCTCCACCGTTGTGACACCTGTGGTGGAGTATTCGGTGCCTTACAACCCTTCAACACCACTCATCGGTAGATGTATAACCCCACTAACGAGAGACGGGGCACAACTCAACTTCCTCAATCGTAAGGGTACTTGGATGGAGTTTTCGGTACATTCACAACCTGTCAACATTCAAGGCGACTTGTTTATAGTGCACTCAATCCTATAGCCGGCTAACTATATCCGATTTCATTTATAAACCACTTTACACAACATCACTTGCCAATATAATCCTCAATTAGTACAAACCTCACTATTTTCAAAGCATTCACAATAAGCCATATTTACAAGCATCAAACCATGCTTCATAAAACATGTATAAACATATACATACAAGGATCACTTACCATGTGCATCCTTTAACAATATGGCATCATAAACAGCAAACCTCTTACTCAAAATCATGCTTAAAAATAGTAGGTAAACACATAAAATCAAGTGCATCAACAATCCTATAATAACACAATTTGTGGGACAAAATCACTTTACTTACTTTCGAACTTAGTAAAGCGTTTCAAGCTTACACTAAGTTCCCAAAACCACTTTAAAGGAGTTTCAAAGCTAGAAATCCCATTTCCACTCACCGACTCGCGAAACCTCAATCACCGACCCATCACTTCCATTCACTTTTAACCATCAATTAACATCCAAAAACACCCTAATAACTTCTAATAATGCCCAACAACATCAGATTCACATTTCCAACCAAAAACCCATAACTAACAACCTAAACCTTTAGAGATTCAACCTAATCCGGGATTATTATGATTGAGCCTTTATTTCAACATCATTTAATATCCGAAATAACTTTAAAATAAATTTAAAATCAACCAATTTCCCATTAATCACCAAATGAAAATCATTAAAGAACCTTGATTAGAGGAGTTAAACGAAATCTTGAAAAATCACCAAATAGAGCCATTTTAGCCAATTTCCCATTAATCAATTATAAAACAAAGTTAATAAACATACTTAGGAGGAACAAGACTTAGGAATTTCATTAAAGAACCTTGATTAGAGGAGTTAAACGAAATCTTACCTCTAACCTTGCCTTTTCTCCTCAAATGACAAGATTTTGATGAAATCTTCAAGTAAACTCAATGATAAATGATATGAGAATCAAAGAACTCTTTTTCTATTAAAAAGGATTAGAAAAGATGGAAAAACTCTCTAGTTTTTAGAGTTTTTAGAAAAGAAAGAGTGTTTGGCTGAGTGCAAAATGAGAGAAGTTAGTTACGTAAACTCATCTCTTGTTTTAATTAAAATCCCCTTTCGATTTGAAACCCTTTTAAAAAAAATTTATTAGAATAATTAAAATGATCAATTTGAGAGAAAAGGTCCACAAAAATATTTAAGCTCCCTAAAGATTCTAAGTCTTGTCCACTTTTCATTTTAGTCCTTAAAATCCAACTTTGCACTTTTTACAAAATGGTCATTTTTCGAAATCTCGACTTTCCAAAACTCATATCCTAAAATTGATTTTACCAACCTTCAATATATATATTTAAAAGATTTTAGCAATTTTCTCACAATTTTATCCCATCCCCGACCACGTTTTCCCTAAATCGCTTCTAAAGGCTTGGATCTCTAATTCTAGGTTCGACTAACCCAACCGATGCCTAAAACATCTAGGCCCAAAACCGGGGTGTTACAACTCTCCCCACTTAGGAAATTTCATTCCTGAAATTTTACCTGAAGGAAAAAGGTGCAGAAACTGGTTCAACATGTTCGCCTTGCTTTCCCATGTGGCCTCCTCAACTCCTCAATGTCGCCACAACACATTCACAAGTTGAATCGTCTTACCATGAAGAACTTTGCTACTAGAATCAAGAATCCCCACTGGTTCCTCATTATAAGACAAGTATGGATTCAACTCAATCTCTTCAACATGCATTACATGAGATGGATCTGATCTATACCTTCACAATATTTGTAACACCCCAAAATCCGATCTAGTCGTAATTAGGTTCCGGTGATCGGAAATCTCATATTCATAAAATCCAAACATTGTATCGGCTAGTTAATTATTGATATCAGACCTTAATTGAGATAAATTATTGTTATTGGACCTTATCGAATAGTATTGAGACTTGGTTAGTGATTAAATTATGGAAAATACAACTTGGAGAGCAAAACCATAGTATGTTGAGAGTTGAGGGACTACTCTTGCAATTAGCCCCTCCATAATTAAAATCCCACCTACGTGGGATAGTCTGAGAGCTTTCCTTCAATTGACAGAAAGCTGAATAGCTTAAAATATATGTAAAACAAGAAATAGGTGCAAGAATAGAACTTACCTGAAAACATTGAAAGCATACACATCTCCCGAACTCTTCATCTTCATCGTCTCCTACCTAAGCAAGCACCTCCATTGGAGCTAGCTTCATGCTTTATTTTTCTTAGATTTATTGTTATCAAATCATTGATATCGATCGGGTAAGCTATATTCCTCAATCGGTTATTGGATTCCACGGATGTATTGTGTTTAATCCTAAGCTAGGGTTTTGACCATCCATGGATATCTCATTGTTATCAACTATATTGAGATCGGTTATCAATTTTGATATTGTTATATTGATTTTGATATCGTATTATCGATCCTAATAGTCTCCTATTGATTTCCTAGCTCAAGAAGTTGATAAAGAGCATCCATCGTCTCCATCCAAAGCTAGGAACAAGGGGATTATTATCCGAGAACCATAGGAGCATCAGATTTTGAGGTGAGCGTAGTCGGAGTCTCGGGATTAGGCGAAAAGCCTTCCCGAATCTTTTATTGTTGTTTTCGATCATTTAGCTAATATCACTACTGAGGAAGTTAAATCGGATTGTTAAACAGACACATTGGTAAGTGTCAGTAAGTTTGTTATTGAATATCAGACATAGTTATTGGTATCGTCATTGTGCATTGTCATTGATATAGTCATTGTTATTGAAATATTGTAAAGAAATCACCAGATATTGATATTGGCATTAAACCATGAAACATTGATAATGGGACATATTTGTCATTGAAAAAATTGAAATCATTGGTCATTGGATTTGAATGGAAAATGGATACAATTGGCATGCCATAGAATTCACGAGCTCATTGTACGAGTGTACTACGGTCCTAAGGCTACGACCTATATTAATTTGGCGAGGCGGAGGGATGTGTATAGATACTGGTCATATTGGCGAGGTGGAGGGACAAGACCATTCATTGATTTTAGCGAGGCGTAGGAATTCGCATATCCACTATCTTGATTCAATCCAAGGAATAATGATGAAATGAATTTGTTAAACAATGTTATTGATGCATAATATTTGCATTGATGAGCATGAGAGCATGTATATAGATACTTGTCACATTGTTGTTCATTTTTTTTACGACTACCTCACTAGGCAATGTATGCCTAACGTGTCTTATCTCATGCATTTCAGGTTGAAAGATCATGTGTTCGAGGATCGGATAGTTAAGGCAAGACAAGTCACTACAAGCCCTAAAGTAACGTGTTTTGACTTATGAAATCCTAGAAAACGGTGGCAAAGTAGTCGAACTAGTCGTTTATGCCTATTTTGATATGTTTGTGTGATGCCTATGCTATAATATGGTTGATGGCCCTAAATGGTCCTTTTGTTTGGCTTAAAATAGTTTAAAAGTGCATATTTACCTCATAAAGGTCAAAACTAGGTTAACGTATTCGTATGATCATGAAATTTGACATGCTAGTAGTTTATACTCTTGAAATGATGTGTGTAAAGATTCATTGCATTTGGACATCGTTCGGTAGGTTAAATCATATAAAAACCAGAAAAAATCAGCCATTACAGGTTAGGTTGTATCGATACACCTTCCTGAGTATCGATGCGCCCTTCAAACTTTTGCCTGGGCGTGTCGATACGCTTCCTATTCGTACCGATACTCCTGGACCATTTTGCACTAGTTTTACTTATGAGTATCAATACTCGAGCCCAAGTATCGATACCCATACCATATGTGTACCAAATTAAGCCCCAAACTCACATTTAACATCACCAAATCATCACCAAAACATATGAACATGTTTATAACATCAATACAAACATATAAGCATCCAATTCTAAGCACATGGCAAGCATTTGATAGATTATCACAAAGATGCAAGGCATATGAAATAACTTACTTAAACCACCAACCATAAGCATCCCAAAAGGCAAGGTAAAGCAACAAAACAAACATAATGGCTTTCTTCAAACCAAAAAGAGCACACACAACTTGGTACAACTCAAGGGAGTCCAAAACACATCTCCCTAAACAAACCATTAAATCCCATTGCCATATTTCGTTACTAAAGGTAAATGTAAAACATCATACTTGAGATTATCTACTCCTTGTATTCCTTTAAGCCTCCTTGCTACCCAAGATGACTCAATTATCTGCATTATTGGTAAAAGAGAGCGTAAGCACAATAGCTTAGTGAGGCATGCTCTAAAAACACATACACAACAATGCAATCTTTTTAAAACATTCTCTTGAAATCCATTTCTAAAACCATGCTCTTTCTATCTCATGCTTGAAATCCATTTCAAAGCAAAACCCCATTTGAAAACCACATGTACCATCTACCTATCTCATGCATTCAACCAATGCAAAACTCATGGCAAGGCCACACATGCTTGATATACAAAAGCATTTCATAATCTCGAAATCTCATATGCATTTCTCAAAGCATAAAAACATTTCAACCAATGGTGCATGTGAATCATAGCTCATTCTCATATATTGACATTTCATTTTCTATCTTTACTCGAATATGCAGATTAGCTTGACATAAGTCAAGTCCTACCCCGATGGAATCTCACATCACCGAATTCTCATGGCGGTATCTATCTTCGCCACAAAGCTTAGATGTTTCACCAAGACCTACCCCGATGGAATCTTTCATCATCGAACTCTCACTTTGGATCGGGATGGCACTACCCCTATTTCCCGACTCCAAAGAGCACGTACGAAATTTAGTTTAGAGTGCACTTTACACCCTATTGGTCGACCAATTATATCCGGTAACATCACATCAATTACGCCAATATATTACATTAAACACATCATCTTACCTACTGTTTTGATGCAACATTTCTAAACCAATCTCATCCCATTTCAAAATCAAATTTCATGCATAGCATTTGATCAAAATCTCAAAACACTTTGCAATGTTTCTCAATCTCATGGGATCAATATAAAACATTATCTCATGTCATAAATCATGCATAAAATAGTAGGAATTTATCTTTCTCAAATCAAGAGCATGTCAAAACCATTTCGGGGTATCATCCACATTTCGAGAGAAAATCTAAACATACTTACTTCTAGACATAGAATGGTGTTTCTAACCAATCCTAAATCCCCAAAACTCGTGTCCTTGTCCCTCAAGGACTTCTAAAACCATTTTCACTCACTGATGACGTTTCGCTTGTTTGCCAAAACGATTTCTAAGCTTCCGGTGCATCACCATGCATTAAAATCACCAGCCACTCATACTAACACGCTGCGCTGCTCAAAACTAGCATTTTGGCTATTCGAAATAACCGAAAACACTTACAAACTTCCACCAATCAAAACCCAACCAAGATCTATCAATTCTAACCTTTTCTAAACTCCAATTAGCATAAAAAATCAACATAAGCTCGACCTTATACCTCCAGCAATAGCAGAACATCAAAAACACCTCAAAACCCACAAATCTAACATCTTAAACCTAGGGACCCAAGCCTTTTCGGGATCTATTTGTTAAAACCTCATTCTCAACATCAAATAACATCCAAAACAAGTTGAAAACCAACCTCAAAATCAGATCATAACATAGTATTACGAAAATCACCAAGATCACATCAAGAATCTTGAATTTGACAACTCTTTCTTGTTCATAACATTAAAACAACTTAAAAACCATTGACAAAGGATTGATAACTTGGGAATTTCAGTAAAGAACTGATCATTAGAGGAGAAGAACGAAACTTACCTCTAATGGTTGATCTCTCTTCAATTTGGGTAAGTTTTCTTGAAAAATCCAAAGCAAAATAAATGTGATTTGATGAAACAAAGTTGGAGAATCATATAGAGAATGAAATCTCAGCAATCAAGGTGAAAATCAAAGGTTCTTTGATAAGGGAAAAGTGTTTGGCTGAATAAAAGTTGAGAGAAAAGAGAATAAGAAAAACTAACGTGAAGTTGGTTATGAAAAGCAAATTTTAATTTCCTCTTTAATTCCCTTTATTTTATTATAAAATAATTTATTAAAAGCTCCCAAATTAAAGAGAAGTTTGATGGAAATAAATGGTAAAAATAGCTCCTTAAAGATTCAAAGTTTCAATCCTTTACAAAACAGTCACTAGCCAACTTTTACAAAAACTGCATTTTGGTCACTACACCAAAATGTAATATTTCCCAAACTCATTTTGTAAAATTATTTTTACCATAATCATTTACATAATAAATAATGATTTTTAGATATTTTTCCATATTTTTAAAACATCCCGAACTAGGTTTTCCCTGGACCAACCTCCAGGATTCGAACCATTCTCGATCGGCCCGATCTAATGTCTAAAACTTCTAGGCCCAAAACCAGGGCGTTACAACTAATACACCGGTTGCCTTCATGGATTTGATGAATCGGGTCTTTCAACCCTATCTTGACATGTTCGTAGTGGTGTTTATAGATGACATATTGATATATTCCAAGAATGAAGCGGAACACCAAGATCATCTTCGTATTGTGCTTCAGACCTTAAGAGAGAAGCAGTTGTACGCGAAGTTTTCTAAGTGTGAGTTTTGGGTCACCGAAGGTTCCTTTCTTGGATATATTGTGTCTGTTTCGGGTATTCTAGTGGACTCGAAGAAAATTCAAGCTATTGTATATTGGCACCCATCGAAGAACATTGGTGAAGCCAGAAGTTTCCTTAGGCTTGATGGCTATTATCGAAGATTTGTGAAAGGGTTTTCCATGATAGCCGCTCCTTTAACCAAGTTATTAAGGAAATAAGCTCCTTTTGTTTGTGTAACGCCCCGGTTTTGGGCTTAGGTGTTTTGGCAAGTCGGGTTGGGCCAGTTGAACCGGTGTCGGTTGTTCGAACTGTTAAAAAGTGGTTTAGGGAGATCTAGGTTCGGGATAGGATAAAAATTCCTAAAATTCTCTAAAATGATGTTTAAGAGGTTGGCCAAATCAATTTTACAAAACGAGTTTTCTAAAGTGTACATTATTTAAAGTGACCAAAATGTAAAGATTTTAAAGTTGGAAAATTTTATTTTTCAAGAAGATTCAAAATCTTAGAATCTTTAGGGAGCTACTTGGCAATTATGCATTTTCCCTAATTTGGCATGTGTTTTAAATGTTATTAAAAATTAAAAAGGCTTTTAATTTGGTTTAATTAAAAAGTTAGTTAATCGGTTAAAAAGATTTCACGATCATTTTCATTCCTCTCTTTCACTTCAGCCGAACACTTCTCATTTTCTCTCAAATCTCTAGATTTTCTTTTCTCTCAAATCCTCTCTTGATTTCTATCTTTTCTCCATTGATTTCTTCCATTTCCCTTCAAGTTTCTTCAAGGAAATCTTGCCAAATTAGAGAAGAAGCAAGAATTGGAGGTAATTTTCGTTCTATCCCACTAATATAAGTTCTTTAATGAAATTCCAAATATATTTGACTCTTTAATACTGATTGTAATTTAGGTTTTGTGTTTAGTTTGATAAACTCCTGAAATCTTGATGAAAAATTCGTTTAAAATGTGATTTTCAGACTTTGACTGATTTGCTTGGTTTAAAATTGTTTCTAAATGAGTTTTGAACAGTTTTTGGTATTGAAGTGGAGTCTTAATCATATAGAACCCGAAATTCTTGAGATCCTTAGTTTTTAAGTGTTTTTGGGTGAGTTTTTAAGAGGTTCTTGAGGATTTCGAGTTTCTAGAGGTATAAGAATGTTTTAGGTTGTTTTTGGATGTTGATTAATGCTTAGAATGTGTTGGATGAGTTGGGTAATGGCTGTGCTGAGGTTTGAGGTCAATCGATTGAGTTTTCGGTTATTTCGGATGGATGTTTTGGTGCTTTAGAACAGGGCTGCGGGATTTCTTGTGTGTAACGCCCCAAATTTGGGCCTAGACGTTTTAGAGTTCGAATCGGACCGGTCGAGAATGATTCGAATCTTAAAGGGATATTTAGGGAACACCTAGTTCAGGATGCTTTGAAAATATGGAAAAATATATAAAAATCCTCATTTATTATATGAATGATTATGGTGAAATCAATTTTACAAGATAAGGTTCGGAGATACTACATTTCGGTGTAGTGACCAAATCACAGTTTTTGCAAAAGTTAAATAGTGACTGTTTTGTAAAGGATTGAAACTTTGAATCTTTAAGGAGCTAATTTTACCAAAATGTTTTTAATCAGATTTCTCCTTATTTTGGGTGATTTTAATAATGTTTTAATTAAGGGAGATAAAAGATAATTAAAAGGAAAACTATCTTTGACTTTTTTATAACTACCTTTCATCAATTTTCTCTCATTTCATTTTCTCTCAATTTTCATTTCATCCAAACACATTTCCTCCATCAATTAGCCTTTGATTTTCATTCCTTTTGATGAGATTTCAATCTCCTTTTGATTCCTAATATTTTCCTCATCAAATCCTCTTGTTTTCACATTGATTTTTCAAGAAAACTTGCCCAATTCAAGGAGAAATCAGCCATTAGAGGCAAGCTTCGTCCTTCTCCTCTAATGATCAGTTTTTTACTGAAATTCCCAAGTTATCAATCCTTTGTTAATGATTTTTGAGTTGCTTTAATGTTAGAAACAAGAAATTGGATTAAAACTCAAGTTTTTTGGAGAGATCTTGATGATTTTCATGGTTGATGGTTAGGCTCTGTTTTGAGGTTGTTTTCTAATGTACTTTGGATGTTAATTGATGTTATAAAAGAGGTTTTATCAAACAAATCCCTAATAGGCTTGGATTCCTAAGTTTTGCATTCTAGAATGGTGGTTTTTGGGGTGGTTTTGGTGTTATGTTATAGCTGGAGGTATAAGGACGAGTTTGTTGTGGTTTTTGATGTTGATTGATGTTTATAAATGATTAGAAGTGATAGATCTTGGATGGGCTTTGTTTTGGAAGAGTTTAGAGATGATTTCGGTTTTTTTGGCAGCTGAAATGAGGTTCTTGAGTAGAGTAGCGAGTTTAGGTGTGTGGCTGATGATTTCAATGCATGATGATGCATTAATCCTCTGCTCTTATGTGTTATAAACAGGGGAGACATCTTCGAACGCCTTTGGTGTTGACCCTGGAGCTTAAATAGCGTTTCAGGGAGCAAGCGAAACGTAATCGGTGAGTGCGAATGGTTTTAGAAGTCCTTGAGGGACAAAGAAACAAGGTTTGGGGATTTAGGAAAGGTTTGAAACACCTTCCTATGTCCGGAAGTAAGTATTGGCTAGATTGCTCTCTTATATGTGGTGATTGCCCCTAAAATGATTTTACAAGCTCATGGTTTGAGATAGATGAATTCCTACTGTTTTTATGCATGATTTGTAGCATGAGATGAGGCTTGAAATGATTTCATGGAATAACATGTTGCATTGTTGAGATTTGAGCTTTTGTTTTAAAGCATGGCAAATGTTATGGTTTTGAAATGAGATGAGAAAGATTTGAGAAATGTTGCATGAAAAATAGTAGGTGAGATGATGTTTTGACATAATATATTGGCATAGAAGATGAGATACTTACCGGATATAATTGATCGATCAATAGGATGAGAGTGCACTATAAACTAAAAAATTGTACGTGCTCTTTGGTTTTAATCCAAAGGGAGAGACCGATGATGGCCATTCCATCGAGTAGGACTTGGTGAAATACCCAAGCTTTGTGGTGATGAGAGATTCCGCCATGTGAGTACGGTGATGTGAGATTCCACCAGAAACTATGTTTACTAGACAAGTGAGTACGGTGATGTGAGATTCCACCGGAAGCGTCTAGTGGTTTGAGAATGATGTCTGCATATCTGAGTAGTAATGAGATGTGAAATGCCAATATAATATATGAAAATGCTTTTGATTCACATGTACCTATTGATGAGATGATTCATGCTATGAGAAATGCATATGAGATTTGTATATAAAATGCTTTGGTTTTTACAAGCATGTGTATGGCCTTGCCATGAGATTTGCATTGGTTTAAATGCATGAGATAGAATTGAGGTACATGTGTTTTCAATGAGGTTTTGCTTTGAAATGGTTTTCAAGCATGAGATAGAATGAGCATGTTGTAAAAAAAGCTTTTGAGAAAGTGTTTTGAATAATGCATTATTGTGTTGGTTTTCTTTAGAGCCTGTCTCACTAAGAAAATGTGCTTACACTCTCTTTTACCAATAATGCAGATAATTGAGGTGTTTTTGGGCAGCAAGAAGGTTAAGAACATCCAAGGAAGTGCAAAGCTCATGTATGGTGATGTTTTTATACACTTTAGTTTTGATATTTGGCAATGGGACACCAAGGTTGTATTTGGGAGATGTGTTTTGAACTCCCTAAGTTTGTAGCATGTTTGTGATGGTTTTTGTGGGTTGTAAACGGTTCTAAAGGTTTGGTTTGAGGTTTGATAGCCTATATTGGTTTTGTGGCTAGGAAGCATTCATATAGATTGGGTGATTATGTGTTTGATGCCATGCTCTAGCTTAAGGTCATCAAATATGTTCTTTAGTGTTAGAGTAGGTTGCTGGTATGTTATGATGCTTTTTGAAGCATGTTTGAGTGGTTTAAAAGATGAAAAACCAGCAAATTCTGCTGTCATAGGGCAGGGTGTATCGAAACACCCTTAACTGTTTCGAAATAGGGGCCTGTAATGGCCATAGCGTTTCGGAACGACTGAAGGTGTTTCGAAACACTTTGGTTACTAGAGAGGCGTGTTTCGATACAAGTCTCGGAACGCACCCAAGTACCAAAACAATCAACTCTCTTTCGATACGGGCGTTTCGGTACGGAGGATTGGTGTTTCGAAAAGGATGACCGTTGGATGTTGATTTGAATTGTTTTATGTTTTCATGCTTTACATTTTAGTCTTGAATGTTGTGGATGCAATTGCTTGAGCTTGGAATGCTCTTTTAAGCTGAAATTTGACAGAGGAGCATGTAATATGACTAATTACATATTGGTAAACCTAAAATCTGCAAAGTTCTTATAATTTCTAAAAATTACATTTTGGTCCCTAAATGTGTAATTTATGCAATTGAGTCCCTAAATGACTTCCGATCGCTGTGCCTTTCTCTCCCATGATTCTTGAGCGTTCACATAGGCCTAATGTGCATCTAGAAAAGATTAAAAAGAAAGAAAAAAGGTCGTTAATCAAGGTTGACTTTCAGGTTGACTTTGGTTTTCCCCGTGTAATCTTCGTAGTTCATGTCAAGTGTCTAGGCTGGGCTAAAGGGGTTACAGTGTGTGCTGGAGTTTTGGATGCATTTTAATACATTTAATATATGTTTTGATGTGTTTAAAACAAGGGATAGTAATATGGAAGCAAACAAGGTGATTTTGGAGGCTCCAGTCGATCTGTAGTTGCGTCGACAAGCGTGGTTTCATGAGTCGGTGAGTGGAATTTGGTTTTCTAGCGTGGAAACGTTTTAGAAAAGGTTTTGGGAACTTAATAAGAGCTTGAAACGCTTTATTAAGTTCAAAAGTAAGTAAATCGAAATTTCTCCCTCGGTTGTGCTAGTTTTGAGCCTTTGGTTGCACTTGATTTTAAATGCATTTACCTACTGTTTTAAAGCATGTTTTTTAGAATAGAAATTGTGTATGATGATGCCATGTGGTTTAAAGATGCACTAGGTAAGTGGTCCTTGTGTGCAAGTGTTGATGTATGAGGTTTTAAGAATGGTTTAATGCTTGTTGATGGCTTATCATGAATGCTTTGTAAAAACAGTGAGTTATGCATGAGTTATGGGTTATATTTGCAAGTTATGTTGAATAAAATGTTTTATAAGTGAAATCGGATATAATTAGCCGGCTATAGGATTGAGTGCACTATAAACAAAGTTGCCTTGGATGTTGAGGGGTTATGATTGTACCGAATACTCCATCAAAGTACCCTAACGATTGAGGATTGTTTAAGGTTGCAACGGTTGAGGGTAGCTCCGGGTACGAACCTTGTGTTTTGTCCCGTCTCTCGTTAGTGGATTATACATCTACCGATGAGTGGTGTTGAGGGGTTGTGATTGTACCGAATACTCCACCACGGGTGTCACAACGATGGAGGGTCGCTCTCGTGTTTGAGCCTTGTAATGCCGGTAGAATGTATGAAGGGTGTGAGACAATCCTTGGTAATCTGTGTATCCGATATATGTTTTTGAGATTGTTGTTCATCACTTGTGAGCCAATATAATGAAATGAATTATTGTGGAATATGATGTTAATGCATATTTTGAAAGATGCATGTTTTGGGTTAAGCTTAGCATAATGGTGTTTATGCTTGGAAAGCTTGGAAAATGAGTAGCAATGGTTTAATTGCTGAATTCATATGAATCACGTTGCATGATGTTAAATACAACGAGATTGATGAAAAAGTGCATGTTTTGTCAAGAAAGGCATAATGGTTTCGGAAGAATGAAAAATGTTTTTGAGCATTGATGATGTTTGTGGTTTTGAGCAATCCTCACTAAGCTTGCATGCTTATGCTCTCTCTGTTCATCAATGCAGATAATTAAGCTTTTGAAGGAAGCATTTTCGAGGAATCACACCAAGACATTTTGCTAAAAATATGTCCTGTTTTGAACTATTGTAATAAGGGAAATGGGGTGTCCGATACATTGAATGTTAACGATTTGTTGATTTTCGGTTTTGAGCAAGTTTGTGATGCATTTTTGGACTTGTAAATGGTCTTTGAGTTTTGGTATATGCTTTCTTTTGGATTTTAGCCTTTTAGTGCTTTTGTCTTTTAGGAAGTTTGCCTTTAGTGTCGTAGCTTGTGAGAATGATGCTATGATGATACTTGTGTTTCGTTTATGTGGTCATTGATGTGTATTTAAGTTGTATGTATGATATGGCATGTGTGGGGATGATTCCGGAGGGTAAAAACTGATTAAAACCAGATTTTTGGAAAGTTACAGGCATAGACGTTTCGGAATACCCTTACCTATTTTGAAACAGTGGCTTGTAATGGCCTTGGTGTTTCGGAACAATGAGGCTCGTTCCGAAACATTTTCCCTCTGTGAACCATCGTACCGAAACGTGTCTCTAGGGGTTTCGAAATGAACCCAAGTATCGAAATGGTCAGCCATGTTTCGAAATGGTCGTTCTGATAAGGAGCATTCTGTTCCAAAACACTTGACCGTTGGATCCGTGTTTGAATTGTCCTGAGTTATATTTCTTGCATTTTGGTCCTTGTTTCCCTTGCATGCAATTGAATGAGTTGTAAATGTCTTTTTGAGCTGAAATTTCACCGGGAAGTATGTAATGAACCTGATTGAAGATTGGTAACTTGAATTTGGTGAAAGCTCTTGTAAATTATAAAATGTAAAAAATGGTCATTAATCCTTAGTTGGTTCTAATTAATTGGCAATTGTGTGGATGTCTTATCCGCTGCTTGTGTATGAACACCTAGGAACCTAAATTGCATCTATACAAGTTTAAAAGAAAAAAAGGTCGTTTATTGAGGTAAACTTTCCCGGTTTACTTCAATATTCCCCGTGTGATCTGTTCGGTTCAGTCTATCGGCCAGGCTAGGTCGAGGGGGTTACATTTGGTGGTATCAGAGCTAGGTTACGAAAGGTTGGGATGATGGTAAGTTGTTGGTAAGTGATTTGCGATGTGGATATGTGTTATGGTGATATTTGCTTTGCCTGGTGAATGTTTAAGCATACTTACATTGAATATGCGATAGTGATGCTATGCATGATGAGTGAATGTTGATGTGAATTGTTCCACGATGATGATTGGGCTGAATCTTGATGCTTGAGTAATATGATGGTTGAAGTATTTAGTACGCTTTATGCTATGTTGGGGGAAAATTGGGACGCTCATTGCATTATTACCTAGTGAAATGTTTTAAATTGGTTTTAAAAGTCTTGGGATCCTTGTTAAGAGCTGGCCTGATCATTTGTTTGTTTTATGTTCATGTTTAATTGTTAACTAGCACAATGGGATCGAGGCGTGAGTTACGTTCTGGAGCGATAGCTCATACAGAGGGGCAGCGTGGCCAAGAGAACGAGGTTCTGCCTAGTGGAAACTTACGTCCTCCTCTGCCACCACCACCTGGGGGTGGGGAGCAGGAACAACAAGGACAGGCTGGTCCGGGATTGGAGATTGGACGCCTTTGGTGTAGGCGATGACTGGGGCATTCCAGGATGTTGTTGCTGGAGTATATGTTCAGGCTCCTACTGCTGGGCAAGTGGGATTGCCCTTGGAGCGACTGGAAAGTTTGGGAGGAGTGGAGTTTCGTGGATTATCTCTCGAGGCGTCTGAGGCATGGTTGGCCAGTACAATCCGGATAATGGATCAGATGGGGTGCAATGATGCACGAAAGCTGGGTTGCGCAGTCTCGTTGTTGCACGACGATGCCTATACATGGTGGACAACTGCGACCGCGGCCTTAGAGCCGGAAGAGGTAGATTGGATTTTCTTTCGGTCTGCTTTCAAGAGGAAGTACCTTGGAGTTAGGTACCAGGATGATAATAAGAGAGAATTTATGTCTCTGGTTCAGGGGAGTATGATCGTAGCTGAGTACGAGGTTTATTTCGTACGATTGAGCTAGTATGCTACGGAGTTAGTGGCGAGTGAGACACCGATTTGATCGTTTTCGGTATGACCTTGTGTAAGACGTAAAGACGTATATGCTAGCCACGGATTGTACGGATTTCGTTGTGCTTGTGACTCGAGCCAAAGATATAGAGCAGAGCTTGGGTCTGACCTCGCGTGGGGGTGGTTCTGGTTTGGGCAAGAGAGCTCCTGATGTTGGCCCTAGTGGTGGGCAGAATGAGAGGAATCAGGACTGTAGATATCAGCCTGCAGCTAGGCATGGTAACTTTGGACGAGATGCATCGGCTCAGGGCGGCAGGCAAAGGTTTGAGCATGGTACATGTTGGACGTGTTGCTCACGGGAGCACTTGAGGATGGATTGCCCTCATGCAGCTGTAGCTAATTCATGTCGGCACTATGGATCCGCTGACCATATGAGACGAGAGTGTCCCCTGTTAGCGGGTGGTGGTCAGGGTCGTGCACCAGTTGTTACTCAGCGGAGAGGCCATAGGCGCGGCCGTGGTAACTTTTAGAGATGAGAGGAAGGTCAGAGAGGTGTGGCCTATGTAGTTGTCGTTCAGTTAGAGGGAGGTGGTCCCGCTAGGTTGTATGCACATCGCGAGGGACATAACGACACCAATGTGATTGCAGGTACCTTCACCTTGCAATCCCTATCTTTGTTAGCTTTGATTGATTCTGGATCTACGCATTCGTACATCTTGAGTGAGCATGCATATCTGCATGATATTCCTATTGAGATTGTAGATGTAGGAATACAAGTAACGAGTTCTTTTGGTGAGACCGTGTTTACGAGGAAATTGTATAGAAGATGCCCATTGTCTGTTCAAGGTCATGTATTCCCTGTTAATTTGATGGAATTGCCTTTTTATGGCTTTGACGTGATTCTTGGAATGGATTGATTGGTTGAACACCGAGATGTGGTGGATTTTGATGTTAAGCGTGTTATCCTAAGCTTGTGGATGATTACAAGGTAGTAATCATACGTGAGAACGTGAAGTTCTTGTCTAACTCAATTTTGGCTCTCAAAGCAAGTCGGATGTTGTAGTCGGGAAGCAAAGCTTTCTTGGCGTATGTGATGAATCCTGGCACGAAGGAAGTGCGTGTGCAAGACATACGAACTGTATGTTAGTTTTCGGGTGTCTTTCTGGAGGAGTTGACAGGATTGCCACCCAACCGGGAGGTTGAGTTTGGTATAGAGTTGTATGAGGACACGACTCTGGTGTCCATTGCTCCTAACCCAATCTGTAGACATTACCTCTACGAAGAAAAATGTTATCTCTTCACAGACCATAAAAGCCTTAAGTACCTATTGACTCAAAAGGAGTTGAACCTTCGACAACGGAGGTGGATGGAACTCCTTAGAGATTACGATCTTGTCATTGATTACCATTCGGGCAAGGCCAAGCTTGTAGCTGCTGCACTCAGCCGCAAACCTTTGCCTCGTAAGCATTGACAATAAATTTAGAGTTATATGTATTGTATGGTACATTAACTTATTGTAACATTGACATATTGTAGCCCCTCGAGCAATTAACGCTCACTTCCGTCTTCGAAAGCATCGTTGACTTGTATCTGAACTTCAAGTTCAGTCTACCATCGTTTCGCGACTCAAGGGTTTGTAAGAGCAAGATCTAGAGCTTCAATCTATTGTCTCTAAACTTCAGAAAACCCCGACTTTAGAATTAATTATGAAGGGCTCTTGTGTTTTCACAATCGAGTCTGTGTACCTAATGATGAATCTCTTCGCACCGATATTCTCTCTGAAGCTCATTCGAGTTCTTTTTCTGTTCACCCCGAGCCTTTGAAGATTTATAAGGACCTACGTGAACTCTATTGGGGGCTAGGCATGAAGCATGTCATAGTTGATTTCATCTCCAAATGTCTCGCGTGCCAACGTGTTAAGGTAGAACATTGTGCTCCTATCGGATTATTGTAGCCCATCGATCCACCAAAATGGAAACGGGAAAGGATCACTATGGATTTTGTTAGTGGTCTACCATTAACTCCCGCAAAGCATGATGCCATATGGGTCATTGTAGATCGTTTCACAAAGTCAGCTCATTTTATACCAGTTAGAATGGACTACGGTCTCCCTAAACTAGCTTACTTGTATATCAAGGGAGTAATCCGACTCCACGGAGTACCTAAGTCCATGATCTCCGATCGAGATCCTCGATTTGAATCTCAGTTTTGGAGAACCTTACAAGGAGCTCTGTGCACCAGAGTTAATCTTAACACAACTTTTCACCCCCAATCTGACAACCAGTTAGAAAGGGTAATCCAGGTAAATTATCGAAAAACTTGTCCATTGAAACCTTAGAAATTTGCATTGTTATTGAATCTTCCTATACAGATCTTGGAAGACATGCTTCAAGCATGCATTATTGACTTTGGTGGAACTTGGGAGAAATCTCTACCTCTTGTTGAATTTGCCTACAATAATAGTTACCAAGCATCAATCAAAATGGCCCCGTATGAAGCATTGTATGGTAGACGATGTAGAACTCCATTGTGTTGGTCAGAGCTTGGCGAGGGCAAGATGTTAGGCTCTGACTTGCTTCGAGAGACTGAAGAGCGAGTCACCATTATTCACGATCGTTTAAAGGCTGCATTTGATCGATAAAAGGCTTATGCTGATCTCAAGATAAGAGATATCGAGTACGAAGTTGGTGAAAAAGCCTTCCTCAAAGTATCACCATGGATGAAGGTTTTAAGATTTGGCAAGAAGGGAAAATTGAATCCCCGATTCATTGGACCCTTTGAAGTCATCGAAAGAGTTGACCCCGTGGCATACCGACTATTGTTGCCCTCTGAATTGAGTAAAATCCATAATGTTTTTCATGTATCGATGCTTCAGAAGTATCATTTTGATCCTTCGCACATTGTGGAACCTGAATCTGTAGAACTTCGACCAAATCTATCCTACGAAGAGGAACCGGTTCAAATTCTAGAAATTGAAGTCAAGAGGCTTTGCAACAAAACTGTATCGTTAGTTAAAGAGCTTTGGAGGAGCCACTATTGAGGAAGCCACTTGGGAGCCTGAAGAGACCATGAAACAATAGTATCCTCATCTCTTCGGTTCAAGTAAAAATCTGAGGATGAATTTTTCTTAAGTGGGGGAGAGTTGTAACACCCCAAAATCTGGTCTATTCGGAATTAGGTTCCGATGATCGGAAATCTCATATTGATAAAATCCAAACATTGTATCGGCTAGTTAATTATTGATATCGGACCTTAATTGGGTTAAATCATAGTTATTGGACCTTATCGAATAGTATCGAGACTTAGTTAGTGATTAAATTGTGGAAAATGCAAGTTGGAGAGCAAAACTATAGTATGGTGAGAGTTGAAGGACTAATCTTGCAATTAGCCCTTCCTTAATTAAAATCCCATCTACGTGGGATAGACTGAAAGCTTTCTTCAATTGAATGAAAGCTAAATAGCCTAAAATATATGTAAAACAAGAAATAGGTGCAAGAATAGAACTTACCCGAAAACATTGAAAGCATATACCTCTTCCAAACTCTTCATCTCCATCGTCTCCTACCTAAGCAAGCACCTCCATTAGAGCTAGCTTCAAGCTTCGTTTTTCTTCGATTTATTGTTATCAAATCGTTGCTATCGACCAGGTAAGCTATATTCCTCAATCGGTTATTGGATTCCATGGATGTATTGAGTTTAATCCTAAGCTAGGGTTTTAACCATCCATGGATATCTCATTGTTGTCATCTATATTGAGATCGTTATCAATTTTGATATTGTTATATTGATTTTGATAGTATTATCGATCCTAATAGTCTCCTATTGATTTCCTAGCTCAAGAAGTTGATAAAGAGCATCCATCATCTCCATTCAAAGCAAGGAACAAGGGGATTATTATCCGAGAGCCATAGGAGCATTAGATTTTGAGGTGAGTGTAGTCAGAGTCTCGGGGTTAGGCAAAAAGGCTTCCCGAATCTTTTATTTTTTTTTCTGATCATTAGCTAATATCACTAATGAGGAAGCTACATCGGATTGTTAAACGAACAACTTGGTAAGTGTCGGTAAGTTTGTTATTGAATATCGGACATAGTTATTGGTATCATCATTGTGCATTGTCATTGTTATTGAAATATTGTAAAGAAATCATCGAATATTGATATTGACACTGAACCATGAAACATTGATAATGGGACATATTTGTCATTGAAAATATTGAAATCATTTGTCATTGGAATTATCATTGAGCATTGAATATGGATATGAACATTGAAACCTTGGATTTGAATGGACAATGGATAAAATTGGCATGCCAGAGAATTCATGAGCTCACTGTACAGGTGGACTACGGTTCTAAGGCTACGACCTATATTGATTTGGCGAGGCAGAGGGATGTGTATTGATATTGGTCATATTGGCGAGGCGGAGGGACTAGACCATTCATTGATTTTGGTGAGACGTAGGAATTCACGTATCCACTATCTTGATTCAATCCAAGGATTAATGATGAAATGAATTTGTTAAACATTGTTATTGATGCATAGTATTGACATTGATGAGCATGAGAGCATGTATATAGATCCTTGTAACATTGTTCTACATTTTGTTTACGACTACCTCACTAGGCAATGTATGCCTAACGTGTCTCATCTCATGCATTTCAGGTTGAAAGATCGTGTGTTTAAGGATCGGATAGTCAAGGCAAGACAAGTCACTACAAGCCCTAAAGTAATGTGTTATGACTTATGAAATCCTAGAAAAGGGTAGCAAAGTAGTCGATCTAGACGTTTATGCCCATTTTGATATGTTTGTGTGATGCATATGCTATAATATGGTCGATGGCCCTAAATGGCCCTTTTGTTTGGCTTAAAATGGTTTAAAAGTGCATATTTAGCTCATAATGGTCAAAATTGTGTAAACGTATTCGTATGATCATGAAATTTGGCATGCTAGTATTTTATACTATTGAAATGATGTGTGTAAAGTTTCATTGCATTTGGACATCGTTATGTAGGTTAAATCGAATAAAAACCAGCAAAAATCTGCCATTAGAGGTCAGGCTGTATCGAAACGGGTGGTGACGTTTCGATACGAGTAAGCATAAATGGACATAAAGAACAAGGGCGTATCGATACGGTCTATAGCCGTTTTGGAACATTTTGCCGCTGGAATATATTGTTTTGATACAGGTTCATAGCGTATCGAAACGGGTCAAAGTCAAAGTCAAAAGAAGTCACTTCGTTGCGATACAGGGGGATGCCATATTGAAACGATCTAAAGAGAAAAGTCTACATGGTTTAACCATCGTCCACCCGTTTTGAAACTGCCCTAATGTGTTTTGATACGGGTTTTGTTAAGTTAGTTAAAGGCATATTAGACAGATTGCAATGTTCACAGTTTAGTCATTGAATTTTTAAAGATTAAATTGATTGAGCTAATGGACTCCAAATTGTATGAAATATTATAGGTATGTTAATATTGTTGTGAATTTCAAGATAGTATAATCAATTGCATCAAAGGACCCCTAATTTGTCAAATTTAGAGTTTGGTCCCTAGAACTTGTAATAGTTGGGAATTAGCCCTGAATGATTAATTACTGCTTCATATGGATCAATTGGACTAAGTTACATTGTAGTAATGATTCATTGTATGTTATTGTTTAAATGTTAATATTAAACTGGAATTTTGTTGCACCATTCACTGTATTGATCATCGGTATCACCTTCCGACCCGATTCTCGGTCAAACCGAGAAGGGGGTGTTACAACATCAAAACATGAAACACGTCTTGGATTTTCTCTAACTCGAGAGGCAACCTCAACCGATATGCAACAAGACCAACACGCTCCACAACCTCATAAGGTCCAATAAACCTTGTACTAAGCTTACCCTTACATCCAAACCTCATCACCTTCTTCCAAGGTGATACATTCAAGAACACGCGATCTCCAACTGCGAACTCAATCTCCTTACGCTTTAAATCCGCGTAAGACTTTTGATGATCCGATGCAACCTTCAACCGCTCAAATATGAGCTTCATTTTCTTAGTTGTTTCCTTAAGCAAATCCGGCAAGGAAACCAACTTTTGCTCCGCCTCTGCCCAACAAAGAGGCGTTCTACACTTACTGCCCATTTGTATACTCGCCTGGAAACTATTATTATAGGCAAACTCCACTAACGACAACTGTTTTTCCCAAGAACCTTGGAAATCTATAACACAACATCTTAACATATCATCCAGCACTTGGATAACTCACTCTGACTGTCCATCTGTCTGAGGATGATACAAGGTACTAAAATTAAGCCTCGTACCCAACGCTTGGTGTAGACACTCCCAAAACCTCACTGTAAACCTCAGATCTCTATCTGACACTATAGATTTAAGCACACAATGCAAACGCACAATCTCAACAGTATACAACTCCGCTAGCTTATCCAACGTATACGTAGTATGCACAGCCAAGAAATGCGCACACTTCGTAAGATAATCTACAATCACCCAAATGAAGTTCTTCCTCGATGGTGTCAAAAGGAAAACCGTACACAAAATCCATCGTAATCCTTTCCCATTTCCATTCCGGTATCCGCAAAGGCTGCAACAAACCGGAATGAAACTGGTGCTCAACTTTCACACGTTGACAAACCATACACTTGCTCAAAAAATCAGCAACATCCTTTTTCAACCCAACCCAATAGTACTCATCTTTCAAACCCCGATATATCTTCGTACTACCAGGATGCATAGCAAAAGGACTCCTATGAGCTTCAATCAAAATAGTGTGCCTCAACTCAATATCCTCCGGCACAACTATTCGGCTCTTAAAACATAAAACACCACCATCATTGAAACATAAATCCATTGCATTACCATCAGCTATATCTTGAACATGAGGAACCAAAGAGTCATCAAGCAATTGTTTATCCTTAATTAACTGAATTCAAGAAGGTTTCACTTGTAACTCGGCTATCAACCCACCATCACGCGATATACTCAACCGAGCAAACATCGCTCTCAACTTAACAACCACCTTCCTACTCAAGGCATCGACCACCACATTGGCCTTTCCCGGATGGTACTCTATTGTCAGATTGTATTCTTTAAGAAACTCCAACCATCTTCGCTACCTAAGATTCAACTCCCTCTGAGACATTAGATATTTCAAACTCTTGTGATCCGTATAGACCACACATTTCTCACCGTAAAGGTAATGCCTCCAGATCTTCAAAGCAAACACAACTGCAGCAAGTTCTAGATCATAAGTAGGATAGCTGCGTTTATACACCTTCAATTGCCTAGATGCATATGCTACAACCTTCCCACCTTGCATCAACACACAACCCATGCCAACATACGATGCATCACTGTAAACCATAAACTCCTAACCTGATTCTGGTTTGAATCAAGACAAGAGCTTGTGCCAAAGCTTCCTCCAACTTCTCGAAAGCTTGTTATCTAACATCCGTCCACCCATAGCAAACATTCTTTTGTAACAATTTATTCAATGGTGCAGCAATATTAGAGAAACCCTCAACAAACGTTCGATAATATCCAGCAAAACCAAGGAAACTATGCACTTCCGTCACCTATTTAGGCGTTTTCCAATTCATCACTACCTCGATCTTCTATGGGTCAACTTGGATACCCTCAACTAACACTACATGTCCAAGGAAGACAACCTATCTGAGCCAAAACTCACACTTGCTCAGCTTAGCATAAAGCTGATTTTCCAACAACACTTGTAGCACAATTCGCAAATGCTTATCATGATCCTCCTCGGTACGAGAGTACACGAGGATATCATCAATGAACACTACCACGAACTAATCCAAAAACTCATGGAACACACAATTCATCATGTCCATGAATGCAGCCGACGCATATTTCAAACCAAACGACATCACCAAGAACTCGTAGTGCCCGTACCTTGTACGAAAAGTTGTCTTAGACACATCTACATCATTTACCATCAATTGATAATACCCATACCTCAAATCAATCTTAGAAAACACTAAAGCACCTCGGAACGAGTCAAACAAATCATCAATCCTTGGCAAAGGATACTTGTTCTTAATCGTCAACTTCTTTAGTTGCAGATAATCTATACATATTCGCATCGTACCATCTTTCTTCTTTACAAACAAGACTGGTGCACCCCAAGGCGAAACACTTGGCCTTATGAACCCTCGATCTAGCAACTCCTGAAGTTGCATTTTCAATTCCTTCAACTCCTTAGGTGCCATCCGATAAGGAGAAATTGACATTGGAGTCGTATTTTCATACAACTCTATGCCAAACTCAACTTCTCTGTTCGGTGGCAAACCAGGTAACTCTTTTGGAAAGACACTCGGAAACTCACATACTGTGCGTAAGTCTTGTACTTGCACCTCCTTTGTACCAGGGTTCATCACGTAAGGTAGGAAAGCTTCACAACCCAACTCCATCATACTCACTGCAAGAGCCGAAATTGCATTGGACAAGAATTTCACATTCTCGCCCATGATTACCATTTCGTAGTCATCAGCAAGTTTCAAGATAACTCGCTTAACATCAAAATCGACCATATCTCTATGCTCGGTCAACCAATCCATTCTAAGGATTACATCATAACCATAGAAAGGCAACTCCATCAAATTAACTAAACACACATGTCCTTGAACAGATAAAGGGCATCTCCTATACAACTTTCTCGTAACAACAGTTTCACCAAATGAGCTTATTACTTGCATTCCCACATCTAACGTCTCAACAAGGATATCAAGCAAATGTGCAAGCTCACTCAAGATGTATTAATGTGTAGATCCATAATCAATTAAAGCTAACAAATACAAGGATTGAAAAGTTAAAGTACCAATAATAAAGTCGGTATCATTACGTCCCTCGTGATGTGCATACACCCTCACAGGACTACCACCTTCGGGTTGAACATCGACGACATTAGCTACATATCTCTGTACCTTCTCCATCCGATGGAAATTACCACGACCTCGTCCACGGCCTCTTTGTGGTGCTACAACAGGTTCCCTTCCCTGACCATTTCCAACTAACAAGGGACACTAACGTCTCATATGATCAGCTGATCCACTGTTCCAACAAGAATTAGCCGCCCAGCTGCAGGATCCTGCGCCTCTCGAGCCACACAAGGAAAATCTAACCTCAAATGCTCTCGCGATCCACATGTCCGTCAAGTATTTTGCTCAGACCTCACCCTATTACTCTGAACTGGCGCACCTCGCTCAAAATTACCTCGCCTCGCCTCATGCCGATATCTACGATAACGGTTTCTCTTATATTGTCCACCAGAATGACCATAATCCGCAGCTCTCTAACCTGAGCTAGAACCACCCCCGCGAGAGGTCAAACCCAATGTAACCCCCTCGACCCGGCCTGGCTGATAGAGCTAACTGAACGGATCACACGTGGAGTATTGACGTAAACCGGGAAGGTTTACCTCAATAAACGACCTTTTTTTTCTTTTTTTTATCTTGTCTAGATGTAACTTAGGTTCCTATGTGTACGTACACAAGCAACGGATAAAAGATCAACACAATCGCCCATCGATTAAGGCCGATTAAGGTTTAGGGACTATTTTGTAAATTCTAATAAATTACAATGGTTAACGGCAAATTCGGGTTTCCAATATTTAATTAGATTCATTACATGCTTCTCGGTGAAATCTCAGCTCAAAACGACATCTACAACCCATTCAATTGCATACAAGGCAACAGGGACCAAAACGCATGAAACAGAAATTTAGAGCAATTCAAAAATAGGTTCAACGGTCAAACGTTTTGGAACATAATGCCCTGTATCGGAACGACCGTTTTGAAACACAGCTTACCATTTCGATACATGGATTCGTTTCAAAACTCCTCAAGACATGTTTCGGTACGATGGTTCATAGAGGCAAAATGTTCCGAAACCGACCCCACTGTTCCGAAACACCAAGGCCATTTCAGGCCACCGTTCCGAAACAGGCAAGAGTGTTTCGAAACACCTAGGTCTGCAATGTTCTAAAAAGCTGGTTTAAGTTAATTTTTACCCACTGAAACCATCCCGACACATGCCCTAACCTATAGGCAACTTAAATACCCATCAAAGACAACTTATACAAAGCATAAGCAACAACATAGCATCATTCTTGAAAGAAATGGAACTAAAGGCATGCTTCCTAAAAGTTAGAAACACCAAAAGGCTAAAATCCAAATGCAAGCATAAAACGAAACTCAAAGGCCATTTACAAGTCCAAATATGCATCTCAAACTTGCACAAAATCAGAAAATACCAAACTAACAACATTCAAAGCATTAGACACCCCTATTGCCCTTATTACACTAGTTCAAGATCACAACATACTTGAAGATTGTAACGCCCTAATTTTGGGCCTAGAAGTTTTAGAGTTTGAACCGGACCAGTCGAGAACGGTTCGAACCTTTAAGGGAGTTTTAGGGAAGACCTAGTTCGGGATGCTTTAAAAATATGGAAAAATATCTAAAAATCTTCATTTATTATATGAATGATTATGGTGAAAACAATTTTACAAAATAAGGTTTGGAAATACTACATTTCGGTGTAGTGACCAAATCGCAGTTTTTACAAAAGTTGAATAGTGACTGTTTTGTAAAGGATTAAAACTTTGAATCTTTAAGGAGATAATTTTACCAAAATGTTTTTAATCAGATTTCTCTTTATTTTGGTGTTTTTATTAATGTTTTAATTAAGGGAAATAAGGATTATTAAAAAGAAAATCTATCTTTGACTTTTCATAACTACCTTACGTTAGTTTTCTCTCATTTCATTTTCTCTCAATTTCTTTTCAGCCAAACACAATTCCTCCATCAATTAGCCTCTGATTTTCATTCCTTTTGATGACATTTCAATCCTTTTTTGATTCCTAATCTTTTCCTCACCAAATCCTCTTTTTTTCACTTTGGATTTTCAAGAAAACTTGCCCAAATCAAGGAGAAATCAACCATTAGAGGTAAGCTTCGTCCTTCTCCTCTAATGATCAGTTCTTCACTGAAATTCCCAAGTTATCAATCGTTTGTTAATGATTTTTGAGTTGCTTTAATGTTAGAAACATGAAATTGTGTCAAAACTTAAGATTCTTGGAGAGATCTTGATGATTTTCGTAACTATTGGTTAGGCTCTTATTTGAGGTTGATTTCTAATGTATTTTGAATGGTAATTGATGTTATAAATGAGGTTTTATCAAACAAATCCCGAATAGGTTTGGATTCCTAAGTTTGCATGCTAGAATGGTGGTTTTTGGGGTGGTTTTGGTGTTCTGTTATAGCTGGGGGTATAAGGACGAGTTTATGGTGGTTTTTGATGTTGATTAAGGTTTAGAAATGTTTAGAAGTGATAGATCTTGGCTGGGCTTTGTTTTTGAAGAGTTTGGAGATGATTTCAGTTGTTTTTGGTGGCCGAAATGAGGCTTTTGAGTAGAGTAGCGGGTTTAGGTGTGTGGCTGATAATTTCAATACATGTTGATGCATTAATCCTCTGCTCTTATGTGTTATGAACATGGGAGGCATCTTCGGACGCCTTTGGTGTTGATCCGGAAGTGCCGGGAGCTTAGATAGCGTTTCGTCGAGCAAGCGAAACGTAATCGGTGAGTGCAAATGGTTTTAGAAGTCCTTGAGGGACAATGAAACAAGGTTTGGGGATTTAGGAAAGGTTTGAAACACCTTCCTAAGTCCAGAAGTAAGTATGGCTAGACTTGCTCTCAATTATGTGGTGGTTTCCCTTGAAATGCTTTTACATGCTCTTGTTTTGAGATAGACAAATTCTTACTGTTTTTATGCATGATTTGTAGCATGAGATGATGCTTTGAAGAGATTTCCTGTGATAGCATGCGCATTGAAGACTTTCAAGATTTTGATTTAATGCAAGCATGTATTATGATTTTGAAATGAGATGCGAAAGATTTAAGAAATGTTGCATGAAAAATAGTAGGTGAGATAATGTTTTGACATAATATATTGGCATAGAAGATGAGATGCTTACCGGATATAATTGATCGATCAATAGGATGAGAGTGCACTATAAACTAAAAATTCGTACGTGCTCTTTGGATTCAATCCAAAGGGAGAGACCGATGATGGGCATTCCATCGGGTAGGACTTGGTGAAATACCCAAGCTTTGTGGCGATGAGAGATATCGCCATGAGAATCCGGTGATGAGAGATTCCACCGGGGTAGGACTTGACCTTGAGTCAAGCTAGTCCGCATATCCGAATAATGATGAAATGTGAAATGCCAATATAATATATGAAAGTGTATTTGATTCACATGTACCTAATGTTGAGATGATTTATGCTATGAGAAATACATATGAGATTTGTTTGTGAAATGCTTTAGTTTCCACAAGCATGTGTATGGCCTTGCCATGAGTTTTGCATTGGTTTAAATGCATGAGATAGAATAGAGGTACATGTGGTTTCAAATGGAGATTTGCTTTGAAATGGTTTTCAAGCATGAGATAGAACGAGCATGTTATTGAAAATGGATTTTGAGAAAGTGTTTTGAATAATGCATTATTGTGTTGGTTTTCTTTAGAGCATGCCTCACTAAGCAAACATGCTTACGCTCTCTTTTACCAATAATGCAGATAATTGAAGTGTTTTGGGCAGCAAGAAAGTTAAAAACATCCAAGGAAGTGTAAAGCTCATGTATGGTGATGTTTTTACACACTTTAGTATTGGTATTTGGCAATGGGGTTTCAAGGTTGTATTTGGGAGATGTGTTTTGGACTCCCTATGTTTGTAGTAAGTTTGTCATGGCTTTTATGATTTGTAAAAGGTCCTAAATGGTTTTGTTGGAGGTTTGAGTTCTATATTTGGTTTTGTGGTTAGGAAGCATGCATATAGTTTGAATGATCATATGTTGATGCCATGCTCTAGCTTGGGTCTCTTTATATGTTCTATAATGGTTAAACTTGTTGCTGGTATGTTATGGAAGGTTTTGGAGCATGTTTGATTGTGTTATGATGTGAAAAACCAAAAAATTCTGTTGTTGCAGGGCAGGGTGTATCGAAACACCCTTATCTGTTTCGAAACAGGGGCCCGAAATGACCATAGGGTTTCGTAACGGGTGAAGGTGTTTCAGAACATTTTGGCTACTGGAGAGGCTTGTTCCGATTCTGGTCTCGGAACACACCCGAGTACCGAAACGGTCAACACCGTTTCGATGCGGGCGTTTCGGTACGAAGGTCAATGTTCCTGAACGGTTGACCGTTGGTTTGTGCTTTTGAATTGTTCAAGTTCCCATGTTTTACATTTTAGTCCTAAATGTTGTGGATGCAATTGTTTGAGCTTGGAATGTCCTTTTAAGATGATTTTCGGCAGAGATGTATGTAAAGTGACTAATTACATATTGGTAAACTTAAAATCTGCAAAGTCCTTATATTTTCCAAAATTTACATTTTGGTCCCTAAAAGTGTAATTCCTGCAAATGAGTCCCGAATAGTTTTCCGATCGCTGTGCCTTTTCTCTTGTATGACTCTTGCGTAAAACATGGGCTTAATATGCATCTAGAAAAGATAAAAGGAAAAAAGGTCATTAATCAAGGTTGACTTTCGGGTTGAATTTGGTTTTCCCCGTGTAATCTTCGTAGTTCGGGTCAAGCGTCTAGGCTGGGCTACAAAGATGCTGCCTCCGAAGTCTAATTAGCTGCATTGATAAGCAAAGAGAGCATAATCATACAAGCTTAGTGGGGATTGCTCAAAACCACATGCATCATCAATGCTCAAAACCATTTTTCATTCTTTCGAAAGCATATGCCTCTTTTGCCAAAACATGCACTTTTTTCATCAATCTCTTTAATTTGAACATCATGCATCATGATTCATATAAATTCAGCAATTAAACCATTGCTACACATATTCTAAGCTTCCCAAGCATAAACACCATTATGCTAAGCTTAAACCGAAACATGCATCTTTCAAAATGTGCATTAACATCATTTTCCACAATAATTCATTTCATTATATTGGATCACAAGTGATAAACAACAATCTCAAAAACATATATCAGATACACGGATTACCAAGGGTTGTCCCACACCCTTTATACACTCTATCGGCATTTCAAGGCTTACACACAAGAGCGGCCCTCCATCGTTGTGACACCTTTGGTGGAGTATTAAGTACAATCACAACCCCTCAACACCACTCATCGGTAGATGTATAATCCACTAACAAGAGACGTGATGCACACATGGTTCGTACCCGGGAGTTACCCTCAACCATTGCAACCTTAAACAATCCTTAATCGTTAGGGTACTTGGATGGAGTATTCGGTACAATTACAACCCATCAACATCCAAGGCGACTTGTTTATAGTGCACTCAATCCTATAGATGGATAACTGTAGAGCGTCTAGGTGTTCTCCATTTATGAGCGCAAGTACACACTCTTGTTAAGTTATAGTAAAAAGATATCGTCTCCCACAATGATTGGAGCAGCTCCTATGAATGGTTTCCTGCACAAAGATTTAGTAAATGCGCAATTAAATCTCATGATGTGGAAATATAAAAACACAAGTAAGGATAAAGATAGTGATGAGAGAGATGATAGGGAGAGATTTGGGTGATAGACTGGGTAAGGCAAGTGTAGCTGAGTAGCTTGTGGACTGCATTGTATACGCTGAGCATGTTTTGTGCTGCCATGAATTGCTACCTCGGCGAGACGGCAGGCGGCAAAATACGACCTTGTCATGCGGCCGCAGTAGGTCACTGCCACTGCAGGAGTGTACTCTCAGTAGGTGGAACGGAAAGAAGTTCTGGCGGCAAGTCTGGCAGGCATTCTATGTTCGGTAGGATAGTTGACAATGATCCTTCCTATTTCTAGGTTAGGATGCTAGAGATGATAACTTGAGGACTAGTGTGGAGCCAAAATAGTCAACCCGGTTGGTACTCCCTTTTAGCCGCTGAAACTTGTTGACTAGTGTGGAACCAAGTTAGTCACGCCTTTGTAAGTTGTGAGCGTGCTTAACCCTTTCGTGAGCCTTGCAATTTCGTGCCCGATAAATGGATTTTCTCTTCAACTGACTAGTGTAGACTAATTGAACGAACAAAGAACATAGATTAAGCAAACTCAGAATTTTATTGAAAACAACTCAAAACTACACAACTGTTTCCCTCAAACTACTTTACATACACGCATCTAAACCCTAGAAGAGTTGGGTCGCGACCCCTAACATCTCCAACCTATCTAACTATCCCCTCATCTATCATCTTTTCCTCAGATATGCCTACTGCTATATGAGACATGCCTATATATCTACATGCCCCCTATACCCTTACATACATTGGGTATATATAGGGCTCTTGACCTAAGTTTGAGTCCTCCTTAAAGTAGAAGTTCTTAAAGTATATTTATATTAAATAAAGACTCCTTTTGACTTAAATATGGACTCTTTGGACGTTGCCTTCTTCCGCAAGTAAGGATAAGTGCTCCTGCTTATCGGTCTTGGATCAGCTCTACCGGCCGCTACAGGCTTTAGAAAATTGCAAGACTGGGCTCTTTGTGCATATGAAATTACCCTCTTGAAATCGTGCCCCATCTTGGCTAAGTCGGTGTAACTCCTGCCCAGGCAGCACTTGACGGCAATGTTGTTTCGGCGACGTCCTTGGCGGTATCTTGAGCTGCTTCAGTACAACTCCTCTGGTTCCAGCTCTCTATCATGTCCTGTCATCTCCTCTCCTCTCTTAGCTATAGCACCTGTAAATATAAATTAAACTAAAACAATAACGTTTCTCAACCAAACATAAAATATTCAATAGAAACATGGTAAAAGAGAAGATACTGTCATAATGCATGTAATGCACCTAAATATGCCTAAATGAGCTTAAGAACAGCAATAGTAAGGGCAGGAATGTGTACAAAATATAGAACTTTTGGACACTCTACACTAACTATATCCGATTTCATTTATAAAACACTTTATTCAACATCACTTGCCAATATAATTCGTACCTCATGCATAACTCACTGTTTTTACAAAGAATTCACGATAAGCCATAAATCAAGCATTAAACCATGCTTCAAATCTCATGCATCAGCACATGCATACAAGGATCACTTACCTAGAGCATCCTTAAACCACAAGGCATCGTCACACACATTTGTACATTCAAAACATGCTTCAAAACAATAGGTTAATGCAAGTAAAATCAAGTGCAACAATTGGTTCAAAACTAGCACAATCTGAGAGTAAAAATTCACTTTACTTACTTCCAAACTTAGTAAAGCGTTTCAAGCTCTTACTAAGTTACAAAACCTTTTCTAAAATGTTTCCTTGTTGGAAAACCAAGTTCCACTCACCAACTTGTGAAACTACGCTTCCCGACGCAACTATCGATCGTCCGAAGCCTTCAAAACTACTTCATTTGCTTCCGAAACAATATCCCCTATTTTCAACACACCAAAACAAAGTTTCAATGCATTTAAATGCATCCAAAACATCAGCACTCACAAGAAATCCCGCATCCCTGCTCTAAAGCACCAAAATAACCATCAGAAACAATCGAAAACTCAATCGATTGACCTCTAACCTCAGCGCAGCCATTACCCAACTCATCCAACACACCTTAGGCATTAATAAACATCCAAAAACAACCTAAAACCATCCTTATACCTCCATCAACTCAAATACCTCAAGAACACCCCAAAAAAATCACCCCAAAACACTTCAAAAACCAAAAATCTCAATGATTTTGGGATCTATATGATTAAGACTCCACTTCAACACCAACAACCTTTCAAAACTCATTTAGAAGCAATCTCAAACCATCAATTTAAATCAAACTCCGAAAATCACATTAAAATCCATTTTTCAATCAAAATTTCAATAGTTTATCAATCTAACAACAAAATCTCAATCAAAATCAGTATAAAAAAGTCAAATATTTTGGAATTTCATTAAAGAACCTAGATTAGATGGTTAGCACGAAAATTACCTCCAATCCTTGCTTCTCCTCTATTTTGGCAAGATTTTCTTAAAGAAACTTGAAGGAAAATGGAAGAAATCAATAAAGAAAAGAATAGAAATCAAAAGTGGATTTGAGAGAAAAGAATTTCTGGAAAATTGAGAGGAAATGGAGAGTGTTTCGCTGAATGAAGAAGAGAAATGAAAAGGCTCATCAAATTTTTCTTTAACCATTTAACTAACTCTTATTTAATCAATTAATTTTAAATGTAACCCCCTTAGCCCGGTCTAGACGTTTAACCCGAACTACGAAGATTACACGGGGAAAACCAAAGTCAACCCGAAAGTCAACCTTGATTTACGACCCTTTTTTATCTTATCTAGATGATCATTATCATCATATGAGTTCAGCAAGACACTTTGAAGAAAACGGCTCAGCGATCGGAGTTCAATTAATGGTTCAATTGCATACATTTGACTTTTAGGGACTAAATCGTAATTTCCATAAAATACAAAAACTTCCAATATTTTAAAGTTACCAAACTTTAATTAGTCATGTAACATGCCAACCAGCCAAATTTCAACTCAAACGAACCAACCAAACTCATTCAATTAAGTGTTCCAAATTCAGGGACCAAAACGTAAGAAACAGAAACTTGAAACAGAAACTTGAAACAGTTCAAAATTCAAACACAAGGTGGAGATTAATGGCACAATAACAACCCCTCAACACCCGTGATGGAGATTAATGGCACAATCACAACCCCTAAACATCACTCATCGGTAGTTGTATAATTCCTGTAACGAGAGTATGAGACACATACACAAGACTCACACACGGGACTAACCATTCACCGTTGTGATCTTAACCTCAATCGTTAGGGTACTTGGATGGAGATTACGGCACAATCACAACCCCTCGACATCCAAGGTGACTTTATTCACGATGCACCCAATCCTATAGTCGGCTAACTATATCCGATTAAAGTAACCAAAAACCCTTTTCATCACTTGCCAATATAATCATTTAGCCACATTAATCCATTGTTTTACAAGCATAACCACAATGCCATTTCCACAAGCATAGCATGCTTAATATCATATGCATTCAACACATGCAAACCAAGGATCACTTACCTAGTCCATCCTTAACATAATGGCATTAAAATCCAGCATTAAATCATGCTTAAACATGCTTAAAACAGTAAGCAATCCACACCCAACTCAAGTGCAATTAAATCAACAAAGCACACTTCCAAGAGAGGGATTTCCGAATCACTTACTCTTGAGCTTATCTAAGTGTATCAAACTTACACTAAGCTCCCAAGACCACGCTCAAAGCGTTACAAAGCAAGAAATTGCATTTCCACTCACCGATACGCGAAGCCATGCTCGCCGACACTAAAATTACCCCTTCGGAGCCTCCAAAATCACCTCGTTTGCTTCCGGATCAAGATCCCCTATTTTCACATCATGAAAACAGAGATCTAAATGCATTAAAATGCATTCCAACACCATCAACAATTCAAAAACCCATTGCTCACCCAAACTACACCAAAATACCCTTCCAAAACAACCAAAAACTCAATCGATTGCTTCCTAAACAAAGCACAGCAATCATACATCACTTCCAAACAATTATCAACATCAAAACATATCTAATAAATAACCTAAATCATCCTTATATCTCTAGTAAGCAAGATTCCACCATTTCACCCAAAATCTCACTTAAAACTACCAAGAAACTCAAGGATTTCGGGATCTATGTTATCAACACCTCTTTTTAACATATAAATCAACTTAAAACTCAATTAAAATCAACACAAAACAGAGCCTAATTCAACAAGTCCGAAAATCAAGATTTCAATCATGTTTTTACAAGATTTTGATCTGCAATCAAAACTATAATGAAAAACTCAACCAAAAATAGTATTTACAAGCCAAATATCTTGAGAATTTCAATAAAGAACTTAGATTAGAGGTTGAGAACGGGATTTACATCCAATCCTTGCTTCTCTCAATGAATGACAAGTTTTCCTTAGCAAAATCTTGAAGAATTAGAAAAGATCTCTTGAAAATGGTTTAGAAAATGTTGAGAGAGTTTTTGGAAGAAAGAATTATGAGAAAAGATGAGAGAATTAGTGTTTGGCTGAAAATGAGAAAGAGTTTGTAGTTACGTACTTAGAAATCTCACTTTAACTAACTATATTAATTAATTAATATAAATCAAATTAAATCCATTTAATTAAAAGCCTTTTAAAACACATGTCATATTGAGAAAATGTCAAATTGACTTAAATCCCCCTAAATATTCTAAGATTTCCACATTAATAAATCACATTTTCCCAGTTTTGAAACTTTACAATTTGGTCACTACTCAAAATGTCCCATTTTCGAAATCCATTTTGTAAAATTGACTTGACCAACCTCTTAAGCATATTTTTAGAGGATTTTAGCAATTTTTATCACAATTTTATCATATCCCGATCCTTGATTTCCTTAAATCACCTTACGCGATTCGAACTGCTCTCGACCGGTCCGAACCGATGTCTAAAACATCTAAGCCCAAAACCAGGGCGTTACATTAAACCCTTTTTAATTATTTAATAAACATTTAAAATACATGCCAAATTAGGGAAAAGGCATAATTGCCAAGTAGGTCCCTGAAGATTCTAAGACTTTGACTCTTTTTGAAAAAACTCATTTTCCCAACTTTTAAATCTTTACATTTTGGTCACTGCTCAAAATGTATACTTTCGAAAACCCATTTTCTAAAATTGTTTCAACCAACCCCTAAAATATAATTTTAGAGGAGTTTAGGAATTTTTATCATATTTTTATCCCATCTCGAACCATGATTTTCCTAAACCACCTTATTAACGGATCGAACAACCGACACCGGTTCCACCGGCCCAACCAGACTCGTCAAAACATCTAGGCCCAAAACCAGGGCGTTACACCCAAACTCTGCTCGATATCCTTGGCTTGCGTCACCAACACATCAAAATCAGTATAATCGAAAGCTAGCATGAAAATCTTCACTTCCTGCACCAAGCCATAACGGAAGCGATCACATCTATTCCTATCACTCGACACCAACTCCGGAGCATATTGGCTCAAACGTTTGAACTGGGCCTCATACTCAGCCACTGTTTTGTTTCCTTACACCAAGGATATGAATTCACGTTTTTTGTCATCCAAGTATCTAACTCCTACATACTTCTTCTTAAAGGCAGATTGGAAGAACTCCCAATCCATCTCATTCTGCTCCATGGCAACAGTCACATTCGTCCACCAACTGTACGCATCACCATGCAACGAGGAAACATCACATTCTAACTTGCGCGCATCATTGCACCCCATCTAATCTAAAATCTGGATTGTACTAGCCATCCAAGCCTCGGATGCTTCAAGAGATAATCCACGATACTCAATGCCTCATAAACTTCGCAAGCGTTCCAACGATAATCCCAATTGCCCAGCAACAGGAGCTTGCACTTGCACTCCAGCAACAACAGCCTGGAATACCCCAGTCATCGCCTGAACCAAAGGCGTCAAATCTCCCAACACCGAACCAGCTTGCCCGTGTTGTACTTGCTCCTCACCCCCAGGTGGAGGCGGTGGAAGAGGTAAATTCGCACCAGGAAGAACCTTGTTCTCCTGATTCCTTTGCTCACCAGCAGAAGAAACTGTACTCGAACGTAGCTCTCTCCTCGGTCCCATTGTGCTATTTCAGTAAATGCATGAAAATATAACAAAACAAGAAATCGGGCTAGCTTCTAGCAAAGATTCAAGACTTCAAATTCAATTTAAAACACTTTACAATAGTGATAAGGAAATGGGCATCCCATTTCCCCCCAAACATAGCATAAAGCATACAATGTACATGTCACAACCATCGTCCATCACAATCAAGAGGATTCAGCCCACAACATTATCATATATAACAGCTCATACTTACATCACAATCATCATACATGGCATCACTATCAATTGATCAACATTATCATGCTTATAACATCCACCGTGCAAAGAAAGCATCACCACTTACATGAAATCACATCATCTTAACCTACCATCAACTTACCATTATCTCATTCTTTCGAAACCTAGCTCTGGTACCACCAAATGTAACCCCCTCAACCCGGTCTAGCCGATAGACCGAACCGAACGAGTTACACGGGGAATATGGAAGTAAACTGGAAAGATTACTCCAATAAATGACCCTATTTTTTATTTTAATCAATTCTAGATATTACTTATTAACCTATGTGACAAGTGACGCAGGGGAACAAATTGCATGTTTACAAACATCGGGAAAGGACTTAATTGAACTCAACCATAGATTAGGAACCATTTTGAAAATTTCATAATTTATGGGGTCTACCTCCAATTTTATATTACCAAACTTTAATTAGACATGTTTCATGCTCCACAAACCAACCTCAGCTCAAATCAAACACTCCAAGACTCATAAATTGCATACACAACATTCAGGGACCAAAACTGTAGAACCCGTATTTTGTCCGGGTATACATATATATATATATATTAAATAAGATTAAAAATAATAAATAAATAAAACTTAAATAAATAATGAAACCAGCCCAGTAAACATGTTATAATTTCCAATGTCCATTACAAAGTGCTCTCCTTCTTACAAACAAGGCCCAAATCGGTTGCAAAAGCCCAAATTAAACATTAGGTCCTTTTACAGCTGTTTACAACCCATTAACAGCTAATTCCAAGCCCAAACAAACACAAAAAGCCTATTAGCCAGGGTGTGTTTCTTTTCCCTACTAAACTAATCCATGTGGAGAGCTTCCATTGGCCCGTTCCCCATTCGTGCGGATTGATTCCCAGCTAGGGAACAATTATCTATGCCAACGATGAACGCTGACGTCATCACCTGATCAGGTATAAATACCCGTAAGAGAGAGAAAACGAGTTAATCATTAATGCAATCATTATTGAAACAATAATTGAGGAGGAAGTTAGAGAGACTTACCAGAAGCTAGAGAGACGCTCAGTAAAGACGAACCAGATCGCCGTTTGTTGCCGGAAGCTCGCTGGAGTTGCAAAATCGTCAACTGGGGTACCCTTCGCCTCTAAACTCGTCATTTACCAAGTAAACCTAATAAAAAACATAGCCAGGGTCACAAATCCCTAAAATCAGTGTCTAAATCATCAAAAAAATCCTAGAACTTTGAGCCTAAATTCTTTTCTAAGTTCGATTTCCTAGATTTAAAACCAAATCCGCAAGAAATAATATGCAATATAGATATAAATAGAAGTCAAATCCATATCTAAATCTAATAAACAGTTTAATGTTAGAACAGAAATAAATAAATAAATAAGATCTGACGGAGTAAGGAGCTTATCTCGCCGTCGTCATTGCCATGAGTGTCGTTGAAGTTGAGATCTGAGTGCTAGGACATCGGTTGGAGTTGAAAATTCTAGCAATGAGGCTACTGGTTTTGGGTAAGTACTTTAGGAAAGGGAGAAGAGGGTCGTTTCTGATGAAACAAGGGCTAGATATAAGTTTAAGATGAAAATCGAGTGTTTTGGGTAGATTTAGGGTTCCAGAGAAGGCGGTCGAAAGTTGCAGATGGCGGCCGGAAAGTTCAGTTTGGTCGGAGAAGATGACCGCAGAAGTTCCGATCATCGAAATAAGGTTAAAGAAGGTCAGAGTTTGGCCGGGAATAGATCAGAATTTGCTGAAGGCCAGAGAAGATGACCGGAAGAAGGGAGGAAATGATCGGAGATGATAACCGGTGACCGAAATCATCCCGACGGCTGGCAAACATGTCGGTAGGGTTTCGAATAGGGGCTAAAGATCAAAGTTGGATTTTTGGAAAAAGTTTTTGAAGTGTTCTAGGAGAATTTGGGTGTTTGATCTTTGAAAACAAGAAATGGGAAACTTTTAGGGTTTGTGATGATCAAACCGAGGGAAATTGAAGAATTGAAGAACAACAGAGGTGAAAAACAAGGTTTTGATCGAAAATGGTTGAAAACTTCAGAGTTTGGGTGTTTAAGTTTAGAGAGTTTAGAGAGAGAGGAGAATGAGGAGAGAGAGATGGGTGTGCAAATGGCCGTTCCAACTCGGAAATGGTCAATTATACCAAGTTGGGAACGACATCGTTTTGAGAACCGGGTTGCGGTAAAGTTCCGTGTGTTTTTGTGCGGATACAGATACAAGTCTGTGACCCGGTCGAGCAAAACGGGTTGAGTTTGGGCCGAAATTGAACGAGTTTTAAGGCTTCTTAGCTTTGGTTTTTTGGGCTTGGGTCTTTGTTTTAGAGAATTTAGGTTTAGGATCCCTAATTCCCTTTCCCTTACAAATTGGTCAATGTTTCCTTTGTAATTTGATCCCTTAATTCCAAAATTAATTCAATTCAATCCTGCCCCAGTGTTAATTGTTTTATTCAATTGCTTTTATTTAATTGTTTAAATTAAATTGTATGCTTGCATGTTTTAAACACCATGTAGTATATTGTTTAAGGATTTAAATCACATGTCTAAAATAGGATTAGAGCCTTGGTATAATTTACTTAATCACATAATTAAATAGGAAAGATCATTGTAGCAAATAAATGAATATTTGAAACAATATAAGAATGTTAAATATTGGTTAGTATCACATTGAAGAGTGATGTTAATCAATGAATATTCCGATAAAAGTTTCAATGTTTCATTTTAACCTAGAAAATGGAAATAACACATAATTAAATTAATTAAAATTAAAATAGGACTAATGATTAAAATCACTCTAATTAAGGAATATTTTTACTTTTGAACTCATTAAAGATAGTGTCCAATATTATTTTGGATGTTATCATTTATGTCAAAAAATTAATAATATTCTTAGAACTTTAAATTAATTAAAATGATGGAGCCTAATTAGGGTTTACTTAAAATTTAAAAGACAATAATCTTTCATGCATCAAAACCTTTGTGTTGAGGTACATATTGAATATAAATTGAATTGTCCTAATGTAATTGGACGTTTCACACTTATATTCGACCAAAATGTATTTTCTTACAAAAGGATACCCCCATTTGGAATAAAATTCATTTTACAATTAAAATAATTGATTAAATCCAGATTAATGTTCTAAAAGCCAAAATGTCACGTGTAATTGATGAGGTACCGACAACGGGAGTTCGTAGGGGGTGCTAATCCTTACCTACACGTAACCGACTCCTGAACCTGAACTTTTCAAAAAAGAATCTCTGGTACGTTTTTATGGTGTCCGACCTACCAAAGTGGCCGGTGGCGACTCCAAAACAATTTTTAAACAAATAAAAGGGATTTTGATTAAAAAGGAAGAATTAATTAATTTACAAGAAAAAATTAATAAAAAACCTCGATTTTCCAAAATTTCAATCGTTAGGCTGTTTTTATTCCAAACTTAAAAAGCAGGTTTTAAAAAAACTGTCACGACAGCTTGGTGACTCTGCTGGGGAGAAAATTTATAGTCAGGACTATTAATTAATTACATGTGGCATTTTGGCATTTCTAACATAAATTTGGATTTAATTTTTTCTGAAAAATTGTTCGACGAATTTTAGGAAGAATGGGGGTAGCTTTTGTGTATGTTATATCTGTCATTCATGCTTAAACCCTAAACTCGGGTTTTTCACCCTTAAGTGGGAGTGAGACAATATCTAACGTGATGCTCTCCAGCTCCGAGTTCAGGATTTTATTTTCCTCAGGTATACTAACCTTATGCGTCGTGGGGCCCACATCTCCGTTATAAGGGACCTATACTACCGAATCGATGTCTTATTGTCACAGTTGATGGTAACGATAGTTCGGGAACCGAGAGTCTAGAACCAAACCCACATTTTGTTTTTAGAAGCCTACCCCACTAGAGCCAGACAGGGACCTAGGACAGGTGCTGCCAGTTTAAATACATTTCTCTGGTTATTTTGTTGCTTTAAATATTGTGACATTAAATTGTTCGTTCAATTTGATATTAATTTTGTAGTTTGTTTATTTGCCTTTAATATTAATTCATGATACTAACACAAGTTTTTGTTGTTGTTTGTTTTGTTTTAAATTTCTTCCATAAAGTGCATTTTTTATTTCTGGCATCGAATTGGGAGTCAGTCAGTTTAGAAGTATCCGGAATGTCACGAGAGTTTAAGGCAGGAGAAGATAATACCACAGTATGGACTTGGTCAGAGCAAACACAACACGAAAAGGGAGTCAGTCTCAGAAAAGGAGAAGTGTCTAAGATGAAAAGATACGTGAAGATAAATTCCAATCAGAATGCATGTCTACCATATTTGAAAGGAATTTTGGATCGGTGGGATAGTGGAATGAAAGAGCAGTTTCAAAAAGAATTTGGTGATATAGCTATGTTGTTGAACATAAAGATTGATCAAGAACTACTAAGAGCCATGCCACAGTTCTGGAATCCTGCATATAATTTCTTTACTTTTGGACAAGTGGACATGACATCGGCGCTAGAAGAGTATGAGATACTAAAAATTGTCCTAGAATTAAGAGCGATAAAATCTACACTAGGTCCCTTAATAGCTCTGGAAATGCAAGCTTCATCAAGAAATTGACGTCATTAACTGGGAAGATGAAAGAATGGTGGGAAAAGAAGATGGCTAATAATGAAAGTACTGACCAAAACGAAGACAAATGACGAGTCAATTAGAGAACCCTTAAAGAGTCGATACTAGCAAATAACGACGAGCCAGTTAGGATGATGTGTCTCTTTGGTTTATGTATCTATGGTCTGGTTATGTTTCCAAGAACACCTGAGCATATAGATTCGTCAACCGTAGGATTGTTTGAGCGACTAGACAAAGGAGTTAACCCGGTACCAGCTATTTTGACAGATATCTATAGATCATTGACCATTTGCAAGAAAATAGGAGAAGGAAAATTTTGGGGGTGTGCACAATTGCTGGAAGTATGGTTCAGTGGACATAGGTGGGACGCACCTTATAAAGGATCATATATCTTGACACTTATTCTCGGATAAGAGAACACATAACTGATTGCTTTTTAGAAAGAAAAAGCGAGAAGCATTAGGAAGAATATCTCAAGAACCTGAAAGATACAGACATCGTATGGAATGCCCCATGGCTAAATAGAGGTACCACCTTCTTGTATAGATGCAGAAATAGAGACTGGGTCCCTTTACCAGGAATTTGGAGAGGAACAACTTATTGCCCGTTGCTAGTGTCAAGACAGTTTTTGCTGGTAACTGTGGGGATGGCCAAATTTGAGTACGCTCATAAAACAAATGATTACAAAAGGTTGGTGCTAAAAATTTCAAAACCATGGGAGACACCGAGAAGATTTCAGCCTTATCAAAACCTGGAGGTGATGACAAGGTACAATGAATGGAGAGCTCAAAGGGTTAACGACACTACATTCAAGGAAAAGCCATCAGGTGTTGGTACTTCAACTCAAGCAACTAGGGAGTTACCCTCAGCATTAGAAAAGCTTAAACATGATCGAGAGTTGGATTTAAAGAGATATGAAAAGGGGGTTAACGATCTTAAGGAAGAGTTAACTATGGCACAACTGCAAGTAAACATCCATGAGGGAAAAGAGAAGGAATTGATGGAACAAAACAAAAAGACAAGCCATGATTTGAAAGAATTGCAAGAGCTGCATAATGATTATAAAGCTAAACAAAAGGGAGGTACGATCAAAGTGATAAAGAGCCTATCAGATAAATTGATTGTGATGACTAAAGATAGGGATGATTACAAGAAGATGTATGACAAGAAAGCACGTGCAAGCAAGGAATCAATCGACAAAGCAAAAAAGAGGCCGGAAGAAGAGCAAGCTAGGAATTTTGACTTAACAAGCCAAGTAACTCAACAAGAAGTGTAACACCCTGATTTTAGGCCTAGAAGTTTTAGAGTTTGAAATGGATCGGTCGAGAACGGTTCGTACCTTTAAGGGAGATTTAGGGAACACCTAGTTCGGGATGCTTTAAAACTATGGAAAAATATCTAAAAAATCCTCATTTATTATATGAATGATTATGGCGAAAACAATTTTACAAAATAAGGTTTGGAAATACTACATTTCGGTGTAGTGACCAAATCGCAGTTTTTGCAAAAGTTGACTAGTGACTGTTTTGTAAAGGATTGAAACTTTCAATCTTTAAGGAGCTAATTTTACCATAATGTTTTTAAACAGATTTCTCTTTATTTTAGGTGTTTTAATAATAATTTAATAAAGGGAATTAAAAGACAAAAATCTATTTTTGACTTTCATAACTACTTTACGATCTTTTTCCCTCTTTTCATTTTCTCTCAACTTCCACTCAGCCAAACACATTTCCTCCATCAATTAGCCTCTGCTTTTCTTTTCTTTTTATGAGATTTCAATCTCCTTTTGATTCCTAATCTTTTCCTCGTCAAATCCTCTTGTTTTCACTTTGGATTTTCAAGGAAACTTGCCCAAATTAAGGAGAAATCGGCCATTAGAGGTAAGCTTCGTCCTTCTCTTATAATGACCAGTTCTTTACTGAAATTCCCAAGTTATCAATCCTTTGTTAATGATTTTTAAGTTGCTTTAATGTTAGAAACATGAAATTGAGTCAAAACTCAAGGTTCTTGGTGAGATCTTGATGATTTTTGTGACTATTGGTTAGGCTCTGTTTTGAGGTTGATTTATAATGTAGTTTGGATGGTAATTGATGTTATAAATGAGGTTTTATCAAACAAATCCCAAATAGGTTTGGGTTCCTAAGTTTTGCATGCTAGATTGGTGGTTTTTAGAGTGGTTTTGGTGTTCTGTTGTAGCTGGAGGTTTAAGGGTGAGTTTATGGTGATTTTTGGTGTTGATTGAGGTTTAGAAATGATTAGAAGTGATAGATCTTGGCTGGGATTTGTTTTTGAAGAGTTTGAAGATGATTTCGGTTGTTTTTTGTGGCCAAAATGATGCTTATGGGTAGAGCAGCGAGTTTGATTAGTTGGCTGATGATTTCAATGGATGATGATGCATTAATCCTCTGCTCTTATGTGTATTAAGTAGGGGAGACATCTTCGGACGCCTTTAGTGTTGATCAGGAAGTGCCGGGAGCTTAGATAGTGTTTCGGCGAGCAAGCGAAACGTAATCGGTGAGTGCGAATGGTTTTAGAAGTCCTTGAGGGACAAAGAAACAAGGTTTGGGGATTTAGTATTGGTTTGAAACACCATCCTATGTCCGGAAGTAAGTATGGCTATATTTGCTCTCAATTATGTGGTTGTTGCCCCTAAAATGCTTTTACATGCTATTGTTTTGAGATAGACAAATTCCTACTGTTTTATACATGATTTGTAGCATGAGATGATGCTTTGTAGAGATTTCATGAGATAGCATGTTGCATTGAAGAGTTTTGAGATTTTGACTTAATGCAAAGCATGTGTTTTGATTTTGAAATGAGATGAGAAAGAATTGAGAAATGTGCATTAAAAACAGTAGGTGCGATGATGTTTTTGACATAATATATTGGCATAGAAGATTAGATAGTTACCAGATATAATTGATCGATCAATAGGATGAGAGTGCACTATAAACTAAAATTCGTACGTGCTCTTTGGAGTTGGGCAATAGGGGTAGTGCCATCCCAATCCAAAGTGAGAATCCGATTATGAGAGATACCATCGGGGTAGGACTTGGTGAAACACCCAAGCTTTGTGGCGATGAGAGATACCGCCATGAGATTCTGGTGTTGAGAGATTCCACCGGGGTAGGACTTGACCTTGAGTCAAGCTAATCCGCATATCCGAGTAAAGATGAAATGTCAAATGCCAATATAATATATGAAAATGTATTTGATTCACATGTACCAAATGTTGAGATGATTTATGCAATGAGAAATGCATATGAGATTTGAATATGAAATGCTTTCGTTTTCACAAGCATGTGTATGGCTTTGCCATGAGATTTGCATTGGTTTAAATACATGAGATAGAATAAGGGTACATTTCTTTTGAAATGGAGATTCACTTTGGAAAGGTTTTCAAGCATGAGATAGAATGAGCATGTTGTAGAAAATGGCTTTTGAGAAAGTGTTTTGAATAATGCATTATTGTGTTGGTTTTCTTTAGATCATGCCTCACTATGAAAACATGCTTACGCTCTCTTTTACCAATAATGCGGATAATTGAAGTGTTTTTGGGGAGCATGAAGGTTAAGAACATCCAAGGAAGTGCAAAGCTCATGTATGGTGATGTTTTTACATACTTTAGTTTTGATATTTGGCAATGGGGCTCCAAGGTTGTATTTGGGAGATGTGTTTTGAACTCCCTATGTTTGTGGCAAGTTTGTGTTGGCTTTTGAAGTTTGGAAATGGTTCTATATGGGTTTTTTGAGGTTTGGAGTTTATATTTGGTTCATGTGGTTAGGAAGCATGCCTATAGATTAAATGTTCATGTGTTTGATGCCATGCTCTAGCTTAAGCCTCTTTTATATGCCCCATTGATGTTTAATCTTGTTGCTGGTATGTTTTGGTATGATTTGGGATATGTTTGGATGAGATAAGAGGTGAAAACCAGAAAATATTGTTGTTGCAGGGCAGAGTGTATCGAAACACCCATATCTGTTTCGAAACAGGGGCCCGAAATGGCTATAGTGTTTCGGAACAGATGAAGGTGTTTCAGAACACTTTGGCTACTAGAGAGGGTTGTTCCGATACTGGTCTCGGAACGCACCCGAGTACCGAAATGGTCAAAACTATTTCAGTATGGGTGTTTCGGTACGAAGATCAGTGTTCCGAAATGACTGACCGTTAGATTGCAAATTTGAATTGTTTTAAGTTCTCATGTTTTACATTTTAGTCCTGGATGTTGTGCATGCAATTGTTTGAGCTTGGAATGTTCTTTTAAGATGAAATTTGGCTGAGAGGCATGTAATATGATTAATTACATAATGGTAAGCCTAAAATCTGCAAGGTCCCTTTTATTTTCCAAAATTTACATTTTGGTCCCTAAAAGTGTAAATCTTACAATTGAATCCCTAATTGATTTCCGATCGATGTGCTTTTCTCTCCAATGTTTCCTGAGTAATCACCTAGGCTTTATGTGCATCCAGAAATGATAAAAAGAAAAAAAGGTCGTTAATCAAGGTTGACTTTCAGGTTGACTTTGGTTTTCCCCGTGTAATCTTCGTAGTTCGGGTCAAGCGTCTAGGCCGGGCTAAGGGGGTTACAAGAAGGACTGATCACAAGATATCATAATGAAGACAAGGTTCAAGAAGAAATGGAAAGGGAAAGGTTGCAGAAAAGGGTGACAAATTTATAAAATATTGTCCAAGATTTGAAAGGAAAACTTGATGGTTATGAAGGAGCACTAATGGTGGAAAGTAGAGCGTGGAAGGACAAGTATGAAGCAGCACGGTGCACAATGCAGTGTCAGAATGAAGAATTAGTGAGCTTCAAGGTGCATGTCAGTAGTATTGCCTCATATGTCCAGATTTTGTCAAGACAAGCTACAAGCTTGTTAGAGCAACCCCACGTTGAAGAAGAACACATAGAGGCCATTACTCGCTTGATGCACGAGTAGGTCAACCTAGGAATTAGGGCTAGCAGATTTCTATGGGAAATTTATTTTTCTATGGAATTGAATTTTCGGACGAATGGGTGTTTCTAAAAAAGACTAGTTCCTAAATTCGATGTCCATGATTGCATTCATGCATTCATGCACTCATGCATTCATGCACTCAAGCATTCATACATGCAATCATTCCTTTGGAAATTTTATGATATATTGCAAAATAAAGAATTTAATAAAAGAAAGGTTTAATGGGAGAATTTACTTTAAGCCGCAACCATACCGCATTCATACGGAAACCGTTTGCGTTCGAGAACCGTGGATGTCGAGGACCGAATTGCTAGCCTTGAAAACGAGCGAGTGGAAACACATAATCACTTTGATAGAATCGAGCAATCTATCAAGGACTGCTTCACTTAGACTCAAGCAGAGATCATCAATCAGTTAAATGCTTTGTTAAGCCCTAAAGAGTGAGGAAAGGCTAAAGCGACTGAAGGAGCTTCTAATTATGTGAACGATCAAGCCGAAACTCCATCCCACATTAGGATGCAGCCTGAGAAACCTTCTACTACGAAAGAAGGTCGACATTAATATGGCAGGAACAACACCTAGTCACCTGGTGCATATTGGAGCAAACTTTGGAAGTGGTGAAAAAGTTCCAGACCTGAACACCTTGAATGAGATAGAAAAGATTCGTGCTGAGATTGAATGAAAGTATGAAGAGCGCTGCAAGGCTCTGAAGGATTGTTTTCTGGAATTACAGAAGGCTAGTGAGATGGGGCCCGACGCTGTTGAAATTATCCTAGTAGCTGACTTGGTTCTTCCCCACAAGTTCAAAGCCCAAACTTTGAGAAGTATGATGGAACCACCTATCCCAAGGCTCACCTCACGATGTATTGCAGAAAGATGGTTGATTATTTGAAGGATGAAAAGTTGCTGATACATTATTTCCAGGACAGCTTAACTGGCTCAACAGCCCGTTGGTATACACAGTTAAGCCGAGTGAATATTCGTTCATGGAAAGATCTCTTGGGAGCTTTTGTGGAGCATTAAAAACATGTTACTTGTAGAGCATTTTAGTGTTCTCTAAATATGAGCGCAAGTGCACACTCTTGTCAAGTAATACTATAAAATATATCGTCTCCCACAGGGATTGGACAGCTTGACTCGAATCGTAACTCCTGCATAAGGGAAAATTAAATGCACAAATAAGTTGAATTGTTTAAGAAGAAAAAGAAAATAAAATACAAGTAAATATAAGGGAAGAGTTCAGATTGATGGAATGGGCCGGGTTATGCTGCTGTTTAGTGTGAAACTGCGTTGAATAGGATAAGTTGCTTTGCACTGCCAGACTTTGCTGTCTCGGTGGGGGATGGCAGGCAGGCTGTTGTGACGCTCTCGTTGCCCAGGCAGTGGAACGAAAGTGTGTCTCGGCGGCGAACTCGGTAGAACTACCAGGTTCGACAGAACACTTCAAAAGTGATCTCACTTATGTCTAAGTCAAAATGTTGTTGATGCCCATTGTAGATAATAACAGTCGCAGAGTGAATAATGCAAAGACAAAAATGTTTTGTTCATTCTCTTTTAGCCACCTTAAACCCTAACCTATGTCTAGGCTGGATTGATCAACACTTGATTAAGGTGAAGACTGTACTTACTCCTTTCGTGAGTTCGACTCTCTCGATACCGAACAAATGGATAGTAATCAACTAATCTTTCGCCTTAATTGAAAACTATGAAGAATATGGAATAACCAAACCTTGAAGTTTTATTGCAAAAACAAACTTAAAACCCTAAACAATCGTTCTCACGCTAATTACAACATAACTCAAACCCAAGGAGAGTTTTAGAACATAATGGCAGCAAGAAAACCTAAACTATGCCTAAGGGAAAACCTAAGTTGTTCTTGATGTACAAAATGCATTGAGTATATATAGGCATTAGCTAGGTCAAGTCCTTCTTAGAGTAGAAGTCTTCAAAGTAGCTTTTGCATTAAATGCAACCTTTAATTCTGACTTCTTTGAGTTGAATGTGGACTTCTTCACGTTGCCTTGTTCCGCAAGTTATATTCGATCTCTTCCTTTGGCGGCTCTATCTGTTGCTACATGCATCAAAAAATTGAGTGATTGACATCGTTAGAATCAGGATTTTCTGCTCTACAGATCACACTCCAATTCTCCAATTCCTCATATTGTTGTCTTGGGCGGCAGGTATGGCGGCGACAGCTACTCGGCAGCTGTTGTCTATGTCTGGAACTACTCAGTACAGCTCCCTGGTCTGCTGCCTTAGCATCAGCTCCTGCTGCCGCGGTAGGTTCCATCAGCACCTTGTTGTCGCGGTGAGTTTCGACGACACCTTGCTGTCGCGGCGGGTTCCGGCGGCACCTTGTTGTCGCGGCGGGTTCCGACGGCACCTTGCTGTCGTGGTAGGTTCCGGTAGGCAATTTTCTTGCATGCACCAATATACATACCAAAACAACACATTTTCCACAAATTACACTAAAATATGTAATCAAGCTTAATGGTGAAGGAAATTATGAGAATATGCATTAATACCTAATTATGTAACTAAAATTTTCCTAAGTCTAACAATAATATGAGTAAAAAGGGTATATAAAATAAGACTTTTAGACACTTTACACACCCCAAACTCGAACTATTGCTTGTCCTCAAGCAATGCAATCCTAAACATACTTGCCCTTGCACTAATCAGATAGAGGAACATGTTTTAAACTTGATTTAGCACCTCAAGGTCGTGGCACCAATCATTAGATTAGTGAGAGGATAATAACATGAATTACCTCAGAAGTAGAATATAATGCCAGTGCAGTGTGTGCAGAAATTGTGTACAAGATGAATCTGAAGAATACTAAGTAAACAAAGATGCTATCAAGGTAATGTAAGGTTGTTGCCGAGGCAACATAATTAAACATAGTTTATAATCATGGCAATAAGGTCTTCAACTCATCACAACTACTCTTTAGGTATGAAATTAAGATTGGAGCAAACTACAAAACCCTGAACCCATTGAGCAGAGTCATTCCGTGAAGGCTTTCATTCACTCATGCTAATTTGTCTGTTACTTCAAAGATTTTCAGATTCATGGACTTTGATAGCAGCGGAGTGTCATTGCATATGATTCTTCCTAGAGCCGGTTTCAGGCACCTCTAGGGAAAAATAACATAAAAATTTCTTTCCTATTGCGACAGTGCTTTTCTTTTTCTGTTTGTTGCCTACCGCGGCAGCTTCCTGCAACCAGTGTTAGAATTTTGCAAATAATTCAAGCAGGCAATGTTTACCTAAAATTTTTAACAAATTCAGCAAGTAACAATAGTGTTTTTAATTTTTGGCATTTATAGAAAAATTCTAAGTTTACTTCATGCTTTCCCCAAAAAAAAAAATTCTTTCTTGATTAATTTTAGAGGCAAGTACATCATGCAACCTATATGCTATAATTATGCTTAAACAATGATGAGTGCTAATTCCCCTTAACTCGAGAGGAGCATTGTCCTCAAAGCATGAGAAAAATAAATGAGTTAGTCGGAAAGGTCGTCACCTTGCATGATGAATTTTCTTTCGAGCCATGTTTGCTTTGTGTGGTTATTGAATGTTTGTATCTGCTAGTCTAACCATGTTCAGTCGTTACCTTGGCAACCCTGGGCAGTTGTAGTTGTAGTTGTCGTTGCGCCGATCTAGGTTGCCAGGGTGGGTGATGGCGGGTAAGTATTTCAGCAGGAAATATGGGGAACCGGACTGCACTGCCAGGGAACTTCCCTAGTGTAATGCATAAATTGAAGCTGTTGCCTTTACATCCTATTGAGCTGGTTCTGGATGTAACCCCCTTAACCCGGCCTAGACGGTTGACCCGAATTAAGAAAGTCACACGGGGAAAACCAAAGTCAACCCGAAAGTCAACTTTGATTAACGACCCTTTTTTTTTCTTTTTAAACTTGTCTAGATGCACTTTAGAACTAATTGTGATCACACAAACATCATACCAAAAGATCACAAACATCAGAGATCAAACAGGGACCCAATTGAACAAGATACAACTTTAGGGACCAAAATGTAAATTCTGATAATTATAAGGACTTAACCCAATTTGAAGTTACCAACTTGAAATTAATCATGTTTCATACTTCTCTGTGAAATTTCAGCTCAAAAGGACTTCCCAAACTCATACAATTGTACAAACAAGTTTCAGGACCAAAACGCAAACATTCCAAAACATATAACTGCCAATGTCAGCCCCCAACGGTCACCCGTTCCGAAACAGGCATAGCCGTTTCGAAACTCGGGGCCGTTCCGCAACGCGTACCGAAACGGGGGTCTGGCAGTGGCCTTTCCGTTTCGGAACGGCCCCTCCCGTTTCGGACGCCTGGGCACGATTAAGGCACCCGTTCCGAAACGGTAGGTGCTGTTCCGAAACACCCTGCCCAGATTGCTCCAAAACTCAACTTTAAACATGCAATTACACAACCAAACATGCTCCAAATGCCACCAAACTTTGCCAACAAGCAATTCAACATATAAGGGACATATAAGCATCCTCAATTCAGCAAAACAATATCATAAGCAAAAAGCCCCAAATCTATAGGCATGCTTCCTACACAAGTAAGCCATTCAAGCATAAATTTCCAAAACAAGCATTTAAAGATCCAACACCAAAACAAGCATCCTCAACAACATTCAACATACTTAGGGAGTACAAAACACCTCCCAAAACATACACATTGTTTCCCCATTGCCAAATCACCCAAAAGCTAAAATGTTTAACAAAAACCTTCCATACATTGAGCTTTACTTGCACTTGAATTCTTGCCCTTCTTGCTGCCCTCAAAAGGTCTCTAATGCTCTGCATTATTGAATTAAGGAAAACGAAGAGAGCGTAAGCAAAAGCTTAGTGAGGAATGCTCTTAAAAACCATCCAATAATGCAACTTAAAACATTTACAAAACATGCTTCAAATCCACATTTGCTCATGCTCAAAACCTTACTTAAAACAAGCAATTTCATGCTTCAACATAAACATTAAAAACAAGCATCTCATGCTTCATAATATACTTAACATGTCATATTGGCTCAAGTGATACATTTCATTTCTTAAAACAAGTTCATCAACTTCCCAAGGACTTTTAAACACCTTGGTCCCAAGGACTTTTAAACACCTTGGCCATGGACTTTTAAACACCATGAATAAGGACCACACAAGGACTTTTAACCACCTTTGTGTCCATAGCTTGAATCACCCCAAGGACTTTTAAACACCTTGGCCCCAAGGACTTTTAAACACCTTGGCCCCATGGACTTTTAACCACCATGGAAAAGGATCACCTAAGGACTTTTAACCACCTTAGTGTCCACAACATGAATCATCCAAGGACTTTTAACCACCTTGATGTTCATAAGTAACAAGGCTCACTCAAGGACTTTTAACCACCTTAGTGACCTGAACATTTTAAAACCTCACTTGCCAATATACATCATTTTCATCACTTACATCACTGTTTTAAAGCATAAAACCAAGCCATATTCATCATGCATTTAAAAGCATTAAACCACATCATTTCAATGTACAAAAGCAAGGAACTCCTACCTAGAGTTACCTTCAACATATGGCTTACATCATCAGCAAAAACCATGCTAAAACATGCTTCCAAAACAGTATGTAAAACATGCAAATAATCATTTTGCATCACAACAAAATCATGGCCACCACTAGAGAAATTCCGAAAACTTACGCTCGAGCTTAGCAAAGTTGTTTAGACTTAAACTAAGCTCCCAAGACATTGGTTTCAAAGCCGAAAACCCAATTTCACTCACCGATTCCACTTCGCCACTTGTCGAAGCACGAAATCAAGCTTCCGAATCAACAACTCTTGGATCCAAAGAGGCCTCCCATGATTAAACACATTAAAGCAGAGGTTTAATGCATCATCATGCATCAAAAGCTTCAATGAAAGCACTCAAACTCGCTGCTCTCATTCCCACTCCAATTTCGGCCACCAAACACAACCGAAATTGCACCAAAACCACCTCCCACTCAAAGCCCAACCATAAACCAGCAAAACCCTACATCCATCAACACCATAAAACATCTAAAAACAACCTACAAACATCCTTATACCTCCAGCAACAACAGATCCACAAGATCACCACAAAAACATCCAAGAAACATAAGCTAAACTTAGGAAACTCAACCTATCCGGGATTGCATTAATCAAAACTCATTTCCTTCTCAATTTAGAATTCATTTAACATCAAAAACACATCTCAAATCACAGATCAATCAGATCTAACGAAAAATCATGAAAACCATCAAATCTTGCATTATAAGCCAAGATACAATTCCAAACTCAAAAGCCTTTAATTAAACATCAATTAAGAGTTGATAACTTGGGAATTTCAGTAAAGAACTGATTGTTTAGAGGAGAAGGACGTTCTTACCTCCAAACTTGTGTTTCTCCACTTTTTGGAATGAAAATCCTTGTTGAAACACTTAGCAATTGAAGAGATTTGAAGATACAATGATTTGGAATCAAATGAGAGTTGAATGGAGGGATTTAGGTGAAGAAATCAGATCCAATTCTCTGGAAAAGTAGTGTTTGGTTTGAGAGAAAATGAGAGAAAGAAAGTTTAGCAAAGTTGGTTACAAAATCCAAAAATAGCCAAAATGGCTTCCCTCCAATTTTAATGACCTTTAAAATCAGATTTTAGACTTAAAATATCTTAGAAAAATCTGGAGAAATCATCTTTGGATTAATAGCTCCTTAAGGATTCAAAGTTTCAACTCTTTATAAAACAGTCACCAAACTTTCAAAATTTACATTTTGGTCACTAGCCAAAATGTCATACTTCCAAAACCCATTTTTCAAAATTGATTTCACAGTTCACTTAATTATATTAAAAGATGATTTTAGAACATTTTTCCATATTTTTAATGCAACCCGAACTAGGCTTTCCTAATTTCACCTCTTTAGATTCGAACAACACTTTGACCAAACCGGTCAACGCCCAGAACTTCTAAGCCCAAAACCGGGGCGTTACAACTCTCCCCCCTTAAGAAATTTCGTCCTCGAAATTTACCTGAAGGAAAGAGATAAGGAAACTGCTTCAGCATGTCTTCCTTCCGCTCCCACGTGGCTTCCTCAACACCGCGATGCTTCCACAGCACCTTCACCAACTCAATGGTCTTGCCACGAAGAACCTTGCTATCCGAATCCAGAACCTTCACCGGTTCCTCATCATAGGTCAAATCCGGATTCAATTCCACTTCCTCCACAGGCATCACATGCGAAGGATCAGATCTATACTTCCGGAGCATAGAAACATGAAACACATCATGAATCTTCTCCAACTCCTGAGGTAACCTCAACCGATACGCAACAGGACCCACACGCTCAACCACCTCATATGGTCCAATGTATCTAGGGCTCAACTTGCCCTTCCGGCCAAACCGCATCACCTTCTTCCAAGGCGAAACCTTCAAGAACACACGGTCACCCACTGCATACTCTATCTCCTTACGCTTCAAATCCGCGTAAGATTTCTGCCGATCAGAAGCAGCCCTTAACCGTTCACAAATGAGCTTTACCTTCTATGTGGTCCCTTTCAACAAAGCCGGCATCGAAACCAACTTTTGACCAGTTTCAGCCCAACAAAGAGGAGTCCTACACTTCCTCCCGTACAAAGCCTCATAAGGTGCCATCTGTATGCTCGCCTGATAACTATTGTTATAAGCAAACTCAACCAAAGGCAGATGCTTCTCCCAAGAACCTTGGAACTCAATCACGCAGCACCTCAACATATCCTCCAAAATCTGGATAACTCGCTCAGACTGACCATCCGACTGAGGATGATAGGATGTACTGAAATGCAACCTTGTACCCAGAGCTTGATGCAAACACTGCCAGAAACGCGATGTGAACCTCGGATCCCTATCCGACACAATCGACTTAGGCACACCATGCAGCCGCACAATCTCAGCAATGTACAGCTCTGCCAACCTATCCAAAGAAAACGTGGTATGCACAGGCAAGAAATGTGCACACTTCGTCAGACGATCCACAATCACCCAGACCGAATTCTTCTTCGATGGAGACAAAGGTAAACCAGATACAAAATCCATGGTAACCCTCTCCCACTTCCATTCAGGGATTTTCAACGGTTGCAACAAACCAGAAGGAACCTGATGTTCAGCCTTAACTCGCTGACACACCAAACACTTGCTCACGAACTCCGCAACGTCCTTCTTCAAACCCACCCAATAGTACTCATCACGAAGATCACGATACATCTTAGTACTACCAGGGTGCATAGCAAAAGGACTACTATGACCTTCAGTCAGAATAGCACGCCTCAACTCAGCATCATTGGGCACTACTATCCGACTCCCAAAACACAGCACACCATCATCATTGAAACAGAAATCCGAAGGTCTACCCTCCGCGATATCCTGAACATGAGACACCAAGGAATCATCCAACAACTGCTTATCCTTGATCAACTGAACCATAGACGGCTTCACATGCAACTCAGCCACAAGACCACCATCACGCGATATGCTCAAGCTAGCAAACATGGCTCTCAACTCAACAGCTACCTTCCTACTCAAGGCATCAGCAACAACATTAGCTTTTCCAGGATGATACTCAATCGTCAGATCATAATCCTTGAGCAACTCCAACCAACGCCGCTGCCTAAGATTCAACTCCTTCTGAGACATCAGATACCTCAAACTCTTGTGATCCGTGTACACAGTACACTTCTCTCCATACAGATAATGCCTCCAGATCTTCAGAGCAAAAACCACTGCAGCCAGCTCAATATCATGCGTAGGGTAATTGCGCTCATGCACTTTCAACTGCCGCGATGCATAAGCCACCACCTTACCCTCCTGCATTAGCACACACCCCAAACCAACATAGGATGCATCACTGTAAACCACAAACTCTTTCCCTGATTCAGGCTGAATCAAGATAGGAGCTTGCGTCAAAGCCGCCTTCAGCTTCTCAAAAGCCTGCTGTCTCGCTTCTGTCCACTCATACTTAACATCCTTCTGCAACAGCTTTGTCAAAGGAGCAGCAATCTTGGAAAACCCATCCACAAACCTTCGGTAGTATCCCGCCAAACCAAGGAAACTACGGACCTCATGAACAGACTTAGGAACCTTCCAGCTCATCACCGCCTCAATCTTCTGAGGATCAACACGAATCCCCTCAGCTGAGACCACATGCCCAAGAAAAACCACCTCTCTTAACCAGAACTCACACTTGCTCAGCTTAGCATAAAGCTGATTCTCCAACAAAGCTTGCAAAACAATCCTCAAATGCTCTTCATGCTCCTCCTCAGTACGCGAGTACACGAGGATATCATCAATGAACACCACGACAAACTTGTCCAGGTATTCATGAAACACACGATTCATCATGTCCATGAAAGCAGCAGGAGCATTTGTCAACCCAAACGGCATCACAAGGAACTCATAATGCCCATACCTTGTCCTGAAAGCTGTCTTAGGCACATCCACATTTTTCACCTTCAACTGATAATACCCTGACCTCAAGTCAATCTTAGAGAACACAGCAGCTCCCCGAAATTGATCAAAGAGATCATCAATCCTCGGCAAAGGATACCGATTCTTGATAGTCAACTTGTTCAGCTGACGGTAATCAATGCACATTCTCATAGTGCCATCCTTCTTCTTCACAAACAAGACCGGTGCTCCCCAAGGTGACACACTCGGCCGGATGAAACCACGATCAAGCAACTCTTGCAACTGCGTCTTCAGCTCCTTCAGCTCCTTAGGTGCCATTCTATAGGGAGTAATGGACACAGGAGTTGTATTCTCATACAGCTCAATTCCAAACTCCACCTCGCGGTTAGGAGGTAAACCAGGCAACTCCTCAGGAAAAACACCAGGAAACTCCTTTACAACCCTGATATCTTGCACCCTCAACTCCTTAGAGCTAGGATTCATCACAAAAGCTAGATAGGCTTCGCAACCTTGCCTCAGCATCCTGCTCGCCTCCAAAGAAGATACCACATTGGCAAGAAACTTCACATTCTCACCAACCACCACAACTTCATAATCATCCGCAAGCTTAAGCGAAACACGCTTATTCTCACAATCCACAACAGCACGATGCTCAGCAAGCCAATCCATACCAAGGATCACATCAAAACCATAGAAGGGCAACTCCATAAGATCAACATGAAAGACATGCTCTTGAACAACCAAAGGGCACCTTCTATACAACTTTCGAGTCACAACAGTCTCACCAAAAGAACTAGTGACCCGAACACCAACATCCAAAGACTCAACAGGCAAACCAAGCAATTCAGCATGCTCACGAAGAATATATGAATGCGTAGATCCAGAATCAATCAAAGAAAGCAATGACAAGGACTGCAAAGTAAAGGTACCTGCAATCACATCTGCATCATTCCTGCCCTCTCTCTGAGCATACACCCTCGCTTGGCCTCCACCTTCAGGCTGAATAGCTACAACATGAGCTACCCCTCGGCCACCTTCCTCTCTCCTCTGGAAATTACCACGGCCGCGCCCACGACCTCTCTATGGTGCAGCAACAACAGGAGCTTGTGCCACTCTCTCAGCACGAGGACAGTCACGCTTCAAGTGACCAAGGGAACCACAGATCCAACAAGCACTAGGATCAGCTCTAGCACCGCCACCCCTAGCAGGCACACCACCACCTCTCCTGGCTGAGGACTGATACTTCTGATCTCGTCCCCTCTTGTTCCGTCCACCACCGGAACTAAACTTAGCTGACCTCTTCCCAGCACTTGCTCCAGCACCTCTAGCGGACAAACCCAGATTCATCTCAATGTCTTTGGCTCGGCCCACCAAAACATCAAAATCATCATATTCAGTGGCCAGCACATACATCTTAACATACGTCACAAGACCGTAACGAAACCTCTCGCACCTAGCCCTCTCATCAGGTATCAGCTCCGGTGCATACTGACTGAGCCGTACAAAGCGTACCTCGTACTCAGCTACACTCATGCTCCCTTGGGTAAGAGACATGAATTCCCGCTTTTTCTCATCCAGATATCTCACTCCCAGATATCTTCTTTTAAACACATTCTGAAAGAATGTCCAGGTAACATCAGCTTCAGCCATTCCAGAAATGGTAGTCGTCCACCATGTATAAGCATCGTCCTGCAGCAAGGACACAACACAGCCCAGCTTTTGCACATCCGTGCAACTCATCTGACCCAAGATACGCTTGGTACTTTCCAGCCAAGCCTCAGAACTCTCAGCTGACAAACCTCTAAACTCAGTCCCTCGAAGACTGCGCAGACGCTCCAAAGGCAATCTGACTCCAGCATCTCCCTGATGCCCAGCTCCCTGAGCTCCAGCTACTGCTGCTCGAAAAGCACCCGCAATAGCTTGTACCAAAACAGACATATCAGGCATAGCTTGCCCCTGACCAACCTCTGGTCCAGCAGCTCCTGCACCAGCACCAGCTTCAGCTTCTGCTCTCGCACCTCCAGCACCACCACCAGGCGGAGGAGGGGGTAACACAGCACTACCAGTGTGCTCTTCATTCTCATTCTCGTTAGGAGCCGTAGCTCTCGCATTACCATGCAACAACAATGTAAATTAAACAAGTCAGGCCCAACAAGGTAAGCAATTCAAGTATTCAAGCTCAATTTTCATTCAAAATCAACATCATTACTTTAGCTTTTGTTTGGCAATGGGTACCCTCAACATGCAACATCAGAGCACACAACTCAACTGCATCAACATTTCAAACCACTGAACATGCTTTCAAACAACAAGCATTCATAGCATACATACTTCAATCATGCATACAAACATTCCCAATTACTCGAGAACTCAGCTCTGATACCACCAAATGTAACCCCCTTAACCCGGCCTAGACGGTTGACCCGAATTAAGAAAGTCACACGGGGAAAACCAAAGTCAACCCGAAAGTCAACTTTGATTAACGACCCTTTTTTTCTTTTTAAACTTGTCTAGATGCACTTTAGAACTAATTGTGATCACACAAACATCATACCAAAAGATCACAAACATCAGAGATCAAACAGGGACCCAATTGAACAAGATACAACTTTAGGGACCAAAATGTAAATTCTGATAATTATAAGGACTTAACCCAATTTGAAGTTACCAACTTGAAATTAATCATGTTTCATACTTCTCTGTGAAATTTCAGCTCAAAAAAACTTCCCAAACTCATACAATTGTACAAACAAGTTTCAGGACCAAAACGCAAACATTCCAAAACATATAACTGCCAATGTCAGCCCCCAACGGTCACCCGTTCCGAAACAGGCATAGCCGTTTCGAAACTCGGGGCCGTTCCGCAACGCATACCGAAACGGGGGTCTGGCAGTGGCCTTTCCGTTTCGGAACGGCCCCTCCCGTTTCGGACGCCTGGGCACGATTAAGGCACCCGTTCCGAAACGGTAGGTGCTGTTCCGAAACACCCTGCCCAGATTGCTCCAAAACTCAACTTTAAACATGCAATTACACAACCAAACATGCTCCAAATGCCACCAAACTTTGCCAACAAGCAATTCAACATATAAGGGACATATAAGCATCCTCAATTCAGCAAAACAATATCATAAGCAAAAAGCCCCAAATCTATAGGCATGCTTCCTACACAAGTAAGCCATTCAAGCATAAATTTCCAAAACAAGCATTTAAAGATCCAACACCAAAACAAGCATCCTCAACAACATTCAACATACTTAGGGAGTACAAAACACCTCCCAAAACATACACATTGTTTCCCCATTGCCAAATCACCCAAAAGCTAAAATGTTTAACAAAAACCTTCCATACATTGAGCTTTACTTGCACTTGAATTCTTGCCCTTCTTGCTGCCCTCAAAAGGTCTCTAATGCTCTGCATTATTGAATTAAGGAAAACGAAGAGAGCGTAAGCAAAAGCTTAGTGAGGAATGCTCTTAAAAACCATCCAATAATGCAACTTAAAACATTTACAAAACATGCTTCAAATCCACATTTGCTCATGCTCAAAACCTTACTTAAAACAAGCAATTTCATGCTTCAACATAAACATTAAAAACAAGCATCTCATGCTTCATAATATACTTAACATGTCATATTGGCTCAAGTGATACATTTCATTTCTTAAAACAAGTTCATCAACTTCCCAAGGACTTTTAAACACCTTGGTCCCAAGGAGTTTTAAACACCTTGGCCATGGACTTTTAAACACCATGAATAAGGACCACACAAGGACTTTTAACCACCTTTGTGTCCATAGCTTGAATCACCCCAAGGACTTTTAAACACCTTGGCCCCAAGGACTTTTAAACACCTTGGCCCCATGGACATTTAACTACCATGGAAAAGGATCACCTAAGGACTTTTAACCACCTTAGTGTCCACAACATGAATCATCCAAGGACTTTTAACCACCTTGATGTTCATAAGTAACAAGGCTCACTCAAGGACTTTTAACCACCTTAGTGACCTTAACATTTTAAAACCTCACTTGCCAATATACATCATTTTCATCACTTACATCACTGTTTTAAAGCATAAAACCAAGCCATATTCATCATGCATTTAAAAGCATTAAACCACATCATTTCAATGTACAAAAGCAAGGAACTCCTACCTAGAGTTACCTTCAACATATGGCTTACATCATCAGCAAAAACCATGCTAAAACATGCTTCCAAAACAGTATGTAAAACATGCAAATAATCATTTTGCATCACAACAAAATCATGGCCACCACTAGAGAGAAATTCTGAAAACTTACGCTCGAGCTTAGCAAAGTTGTTTAGACTTAAACTAAGCTCCCAAGACATTGGTTTCAAAGCCGAAAACCCAATTTCACTCACCGATTCCACTTCGCCACTTGCCGAAGCACGAAATCAAGCTTCTGAATCAACAACTCTTGGATCCAAAGAGGCCTCCCCTGATTAAACACATTAAAGCAGAGGTTTAATGCATCATCATGCATCAAAAGCTTCAATGAAAGCACTCAAACTCGCTGCTCTCATTCCCACTCCAATTTCGGCCACCAAACACAACCGAAATTGCACCAAAACCACCTCCCACTCAAAGCCCAACCATAAACCAGCAAAACCCTACATCCATCAACACCATAAAACATCTAAAAACAACCTACAAACATCCTTATACCTCCAGCAACAATAGATCCACAAGATCACCACAAAAACATCCAAGAAACATAAGCTAAACTTAGGAAACTCAACCTATCCGGGATTGCATTAATCAAAACTCATTTCCTTATCAATTTAGAATTCATTTAACATCAAAAACACATCTCAAATCACAGATCAATCAGATCTAACGAAAAATCATGAAAACCATCAAATCTTGCATTATAAGCCAAGATACAATTCCAAACTCAAAAGCCTTTAATTAAACATCAATTAAGAGTTGATAACTTGGGAATTTCAGTAAAGAACTGATAGTTTAGAGGAGAAGGACGTTCTTACCTCCAAACTTGTGTTTCTCCACTTTTTGGAATGAAAATCCTTGTTGAAACACTTAGCAATTGAAGAGATTTGAAGATACAATGATTTGGAATCAAATGAGAGTTGAATGGAGGGATTTAGGTGAAGAAATCAGATCCAATTCTCTGGAAAAGTAGTGTTTGGTTTGAGAGAAAATGAGAGAAAGAAAGTTTAGCAAAGTTGGTTACAAAATCCAAAAATAGCCAAAATGGCTTCCCTCCAATTTTAATGACCTTTAAAATCAGATTTTAGACTTAAAATATCTTAGAAAAATCTGGAGAAATCATCTTTGGATTAATAGCTCCTTAAGGATTCAAAGTTTCAACTCTTTATAAAACAGTCACCAAACTTTCAAAATTTACATTTTGGTCACTAGCCAAAATGTCATACTTCCAAAACCCATTTTTCAAAATTGATTTCACAGTTCACTTAATTATATTAAAAGATGATTTTAGAACATTTTTCCATATTTTTAATGCAACCCGAACTAGGCTTTCCTAATTTCACCTCTTTAGATTCGAACAGCACTTTGACCAAACCGGTCAACGCCCAGAACTTCTAAGCCCAAAACCGGGGCGTTACACTGGAGATGATGGAGGATTATTGCTGGTATTGGGGTCTGTTTGGCAGCTTTAGTACTGCCGAGCGGTGGGAGTTGGGCAGCAGAATTAGTACTGTCGGGTGGCAAAATGTCATCGATGATGTTGCTCGACTGCCTCTGTCAAAATTCTCTGGAAGGCTGGTTGGTTGCTGGTTGTGGCCATTGATGGGTTGTGAGAGGGTTGAATTTTATTTGCAAGACGAATAATAATAATAATAATAATAATAATAATAATAATAATAATAATAATAATAATAATAATAATGCAGAAAGAAATAAAAACTGAAAATTTAAAAATTCTAAGTCTATGAAAGCATAAAAAATGTTGAAGATAAAAATAAAAATTATGTTACTCTAGGAGTGCATTGGTATGCATCTCCTAAAGTAGCTACTCCCTTGTCGAGAGGGTCGTTTCCGATACTTCTTGTAATCCACCCGCACCCTCCATCGAGTGATTATGCTCATGGTGGAAGACTCCTTCTTCCTCGTTCCCTTGTAGTCTATGTGAACCTTCCTCCTTTTTTCTATTCCTGAAGGCATGAACATGTGATTAGGAAAAATTATATCACTATCTAACCATGTACTTATCTCATTTTTGTCGAAGTTCATTATGTTTGAAAGTTGCTTTTGCTATCACGGAAGCTGCTGCGACAACCAGTTGTTGCGACAGTCTTCTGTCATGATGTTGTCAAGGGAAAACTCAATTTTCAAAAAAGCTTCATGACTCTCAACACTGTTTTCTTTATGCCCTACGAAAATCTCCATTAGTAGAGATTTTGATGGCTTTAAATCTTCCAGCATCGACTCCTCTCGATATATATAGTCCATAGTTGTCGCGGCTTCTGTCAAGGCGGGCATCGTTATCGAGGCTTTTGTCATGGCGAGACTATTTGCCGAAGCATGTGATGTTGTCGTGGCATCATCAATTCCTTTGTCGGCCTCACTAGGTGTTTTTGTGGCATTACTTTGTTCAGGTACTGTCCTTTCACTACTTAGTTCATCTTCAGGGCAGGGTTCAAGGTAACTGTCAATCTTGCTGCCCAGGCAGTGTTCTGCATCCTCCTGGCTTGGAGTTTCCAATTGCTCCTCACACTTCGAAGATCCCCCTCGCTTAATTCTTCGTCCTCTTGTCATGGGACATCAATATCCCTTCAACTTAATTGTTTAGGTTCATCCATCGCGTTGATGAGGACTGAATTGCTCATACGTGCATCAATCTTAGTGATGTTGGCGTCCATAGCAGCTGATACCTTTTGGGCTTGTGCAAGGAAAATTTGATTGTGTCCTCCAAGGATGTTGATTGCACTTGAGGATAATTACACTACCGGGGCATGTCGATTTTAGGCCGCAAAACTGTTATGGTCAATTTTTTATGAGATTTTTTATCATACCATGAAAAATCTTGCTGCTGCGGTAGTGGCATCAGCTGTCCCTATTGCTGCTACGGCGACATCTGCTGTTCATATTCAGACATCCACTCCCAAGTGGTTTTTCTCGACGTGTCTGTTGAAAACAGATGAGGGAAACTGTCGAATGCATGATTGCCTTCAAAAAATTCGTAAGAATGTTCCCACGTGTTGATGCCCTTGACTTGAACTGCACCTGAATAAGAACTTTCCCACATAGTTTTTTTCTGCAATTAAATGCAAATAGAATTAAGAGTGCAGAAAAATTAAAATGAATTTTGATGTTACCAATCCCCGGCAACGATGCCAAAAACTTATAGAGCGTTTTAGTGTTCTCTGAATATGAGCGCAAGTGCACACTCCTGTCAAGTAATAGTATAAAAGATATCGTCTCCCACAGGAATTGGGCAGCTTGTCTCAAATCGTAACTCCTGCACAAGGGAAAATTAAATACACAAATAAGTTGAATTGTTTAAGAAGAAAAGAAAATAAAACACAAGTAAATATAAGGGAAGAGTTCAGATTGATGGAATGGGCCGAGTTATACTGCTGCTTAGTATGAAACTACGTTGAATAGGATAAATTGCTTTGCGCTGCCAGACTTTGCTGCCTCGGCAGGGGATACCAGGTAGGCTGCTGTGACGCTCTCGCTGCCCCGACAGTGGAATGGAAGTGTGCCTCGGCGGCAAACTCTGCAGAACTACTAGGTTCGGTAGAACGCTTCAAAAATGATCTCGCTTATGTCTAAGTCAAAATGTTGTTGATTCCCACTGCAAATAATACCAGTCGTGGCGTGAATCGAGCAAAGACAACAATGTTTGGTTCGTTCCCTTTTAGCCACCTTGAACCTTAACCTATGTCTAGGCTAGATTGATCAACACTTGATTAAGGTGAAGACCGTACTTACTCCTTTCGTGAGTTCGACTCTCTCGATACCGAACAAATGGATAGTAATCAACTAATTATTTGCCTTAATTGAAAACTTTGAAGAACATAGAATAAGCAAACCTTGAAGTTTTATTGCAAAAAAAACTTAAAAACCTAAACAATCGTTCTCACGCTGATTACAACATAACCCAAACCCAAAGAGAGTCTTAGAACATAATGGCGGAAAGAAAATATAAACTCTGCCTAAGGGAAAACCTAAGTTGTTCTTGAAGTACAAAATACATTGCGTATATATAGGGATGAGCTAGGTCAAGTCCTCCTTGGAGTAGAAGTCTTCAAAGTAGGTTTTGCATTAAATGCAACCTTTAATTATGACTTCTTTGAGTTGAATGTGGACTTCTTCACGTTGCCATTTTTCACAAGTTATATTCGATCTCTTCCTTCGGTGGCTCTGTCTGATGCTACATGCATCTGAAAATTGAGTGGATGGCATCGTTAGAATCAAGGTTTTCTTCTCTACAGATCGCACTCCAATTCTCCAATTCCTCAGCTTGCTGTCTTGGGCGACAGGTATATGGCGGCGGAAGCTACTCGAAAACTGTTGTCTCTATATGGAACTTGATCAGTACAGCTCTCTGGTCTACTGCCTCAGCATCAGCTCCTGCTTCCGTGGCGGGTTCCGGCAGCACCTTTCTGTCGTGGCGGGTTCAGGAGGCACCTTGCTGCAGCGTTAGGTTCCAGCGGGCAATTTTCCTGCATGTACCGAAATACATACCAAAACAGCACCTTTTCCACAAAATACACTAAAATATGTAATCAAGCTTAATGGTGAAGGAAATATGAGAATATGCATTTATGCCTAATTATGTAACTAAAATGTGCCTAAGTCTAACAATAATATGAGTAAAAAGCGTAAATAAAATAAGACTTTTAGATACTTTACATTACTGAGATGATTTCGAGTCAGGTGATGTTGCAAGGGATGGAGCAGAGAAGTGACGATACGCTCAGAGGTGGAGAGATGTTGCAGCGCAAGTACAACCCCCGTTGATGGAAAGCGAGATTGCCCACATGTTTGTTCAAACTTTGAGGTGAACACTCTTTGAAAGGCTTATCAACAATGCCACTAAAAATTTTGCTGACATTGTGATGACTGGAGAATTGATAGAAGCTGCGATAAAGAGTGGAAGAATCGAAAGTGGAGAATGTTCCCAAAGAAATTATAAAAGGAATGAGAACGAGGTGAATAATGCAAGCACATATGAGGCTCCAAAAACGTGACTATTACCTCATCTGGAACTGCAACGGTAAACTCACAGAATTTGAACAAGAGGGATTCCCGTAGGCCGAGAAATGATAGGATGAACATCACACCCATTCTGATGTCATATGCCGAATTGTATCCTTAGTTGCATGAAGAAGATCTAGTAAGGCCATATCATTTGACGCCTCTACAGCCTCCTTACCCCCCATGGTATAACGCAGATGCCCACTGTGAATTTCATGCTGGGATACCAGGGCATTCGATTGAGACGTGCACAACATTCAAGAAGGTGGTACAAAATTTGATCAATACTGGGATACTGAAGTTTGACGAGCCCAGTATAGCAGCCAATCCCCTTTCGAGTCATGGGGGACGTGGGGTAAATATGATAGAGGAATATGACGAGGCAAAGAGGCAGAAAACTGATGTATCGAAAATTCAATATCCATTGAGATGGGTGTTTGAGCAATTATAAAATGCCAAGATGATTGAAATTGGCATGAAGGTTGAAATGCAAATACCTACTAAGATGTATTGTGAATATCACCAAGAGTGTGATCATGAAATCCAACAATGTTAGGAGTTCAGGGACCTAATTCAAATGATGATGGATAATAAGGAAATTGAGTTCTTTGTGAAGGCTGGAATGAGGAAAAAGGTTGAGGTGTGTGCATCAGAATGTTCTAGGGCAAAGTACGGAGTGCACAAGCCCTTGGTTGTATCCGCCAGACCGAAGGCTACAAGTTCAAAACCAGTTGTGTCCTCGAATGTAGTAATCTCGACCCCTGCACCGTTTGCTTTCAAGAGCACCAATGCAATTTCTTGGAATTACACAACCAATGTAACAATACTAGAAAAGGAGAAACTACAAGAGGAAACAAAGCCAAGTGATGAAATGAAGCATGAATCAGAGAAAGATAAGCAGCCAAATTTGGAGGCGGTAAATTAAGTGGGCCATTTCACTCGAAGTGAAAGATGCTATTCCTCCCCAGAGGTGATGAAAGAGGCTGAGAAGGCTAAAGGAAAAGCAATTGCTATACCTGAAAAGATTTTTGAAGATGAACCCGCTGCGAAGATAAATGAGCTGGTGATGGAGGAGCAAGCCCGGGAATTTATGAGGTTTTTAAAGCATAGTGAGTACAGTATAGTAGAACAACTAAAGAGGCAGGAGGCAAGGATTTCAGTTATGGAGTTGTTGTTGAATTCTGAGGGGCACCGTAATGCTTTGATGAAGGTGCTTAATCAAACATTTTTGTCGAATGACATTTCGGTATACAAACTGGACATGATTGTGAACCATATTGCTGCCGACAACTATATAATGTTAACCGATGATGAGATCTCGGAAGGAGGGATGGGGTCACTAAAGGCTTTGAATATCACCACGCATTGTAAAGGATATGTGCTGCTTGGAGTTTTAATTGATAATGGATCCACCCTAAATGTCATGCCAATGGCGACTTTGCAGAGGTTGCCTATTGATGACTCCCACATGAAGGCATATTAAAATATTGTGAGAGCCTTCGACGGAACGACAGGAGGTACTAGGGAGGATAGAAGTACCATTGCTGATATGGCCGGCAGTTTACAACATAGATTTTGTGGTAATGGATATCAAGCCGACATATAATTGTTTTCTCGGGAGACCTTGGATCCATTCGGCAGGAGCAGTCCCATCATCCATGCACCAAAAGCTCAAGTTTTTCATAGAAGGGAAATTGATTAGTGTCGGAGCAGAAGAGGATATAATTGTCTCCATAACAACTGATGTCCCATACATTTAGACATATGTGAATGCTTTGGAGTGTTCTTTCAGGGTGCTGGAATTTGTGGATGCCACCTTTGTCGCTGGGGAAAACCATTCATGCGGCCAAGATTGTCAAACTGCACCAAAATGACAGTGCAAGAGATGCTCGGAAGGGGTGCAAAGACAAGCAAAGAACTTGGAAAACACCTTGAGGGAAGTCTGTGACCAAGGCCCATCCTAATAAAGAAAGATCATTTTGGGCTAGGGTTCACTCCTAATGTGCAAGATCGACTGAGAGAGTTGAGGGAACAGAGGAAAGCCCGCATACAGGGAACAGAGACATCTTCCAGGCTGGTGACATCTTTTGACATGTCCAAGATCTTCAAATCGCATAGATTCATGAATGTTGAAAAGCAACTGGAGGAAGTTAATTGAGAAACGATAAGACTGCATGAAGAGGAAATCTTCGGCAACAATATGGATGGGCTCTTTGTTGGTGTAATTTTTGAGGGTGCTCGACCTGGTGAATTTTTTAAAATGATTCGTCCCTGTGCCCCGGGTGAGACATTGAAGAACTGGACAATTGAAGACATTCCCTTTGTAACCAATAATGAAATAGAGTAAATACCGGGACCACCTTATACCTTTGTCTGCGGGTATAAGAGGATTATCTGTAAAGGGCCGTTATACACATTCATTTTAGTAAAGATGCTTTCCATGCTGATTCAAAAATGACAAATGTGTTTTTTAATTTTTTCGCATCCTTTTCAAAATATATTATTATTTTCTTTTCAGGTCTTCAACTATCGACTGTATGAATGATCCTAAACCTAATCTAGGGGTAGGCCTTGGACAGCCAGTGTGTCTAGCGAAAATCAATGAAGTCGAGGATGAAACAGAATGTGAAATCCCTTAAGAATTATTGTGGTTGGTAGAAAAGGAAGACAAATAGATCTTGCCTCATAAGGAAGAGTTAGAGATTCTCAATCTGTGAACAGAATAGACCAGAAGCTTAGAAGATTGATTTGCTGCATGAGGTCAAAGACGTCTTTGCCCGGTCCTATCAAGATATGTTAGGACTGAATACTGACATAGTGGTACACAAATTGCCCATCAGACCTAAATGCAAACTGGTTCAACAGAAGCTTAGAAGATTAAGACTGGAAATGGTAATAAAGATAAAAGAAAAGGTACAGAAACAAATTGATGCTGGTTTTCTTGTAGTATCCAAGTATCCAAAATTGGTGACCAATATTGTTCTCCAAATGTAGAAAGATGGGAAGGTACGAATTTGTGTCGACTACAGAGACCTAAATAGGGCCAGTCCAAAAGATAACTTTCCTTTGCCACACATAGATATTCTGGTTGACAATACGTCGGAGCATTCATGGTTTTCCTTCGTGGATGGTTTCTCGGGATACAATCAGATAAAGATGAATCCAGAAGACATGATCAAGATGACGTTCATAACCTTATGGGGGCACATATTTCATAACCTTTTGGACTAAAGAATGACGGGGCAACTTATCAACGAGCGATCGTTACTTTATTTCATGACATGATGCACAAATAAGTTGAAGTGTATGTAGATGATATGATCGCCATGTCCCATACTGAGGAAGAACACATCCAAAATCTGGGGAAATATTTCTTAAGATTGAGAAAATACCAACTGAAACTTAATCATAACAAATGTACCTTTGGAGTAACATTTGGAAAACTCTTTGGATTCGTTGTTAGTAGAAGGGGAATTGAGATAGATCCAGATAAACTGAAGTCTATTCAGAACCTGCCACCACCCAGTTCACAAAAAGAAGTTCGTGAATTCCTTGGAAGATTGAACTATGTTTCTCGGTTCATCTCTCAATTAACTAATAAATGTGATCCAAACTTCAAGATGTTGAATAAGAATAACCCTTGAGAGTGGACTTAAGAGTTCCAAAAGGCATTTGACAAGATGAAAAAGTATTTTACCAATGCTCCCATATTAGTAGCACCAGTTCCCGATAGAACACTGATCCTTTACTTGACGTCCTATGAGAATTCAATAGGATGTGTGCTAGGGCAACACGGCGATACAGGAAAGAAGGAAAGATCCACTTATTACCTGAGCAAAAAGTTTACTGAATGTGAAGTGCGGTACCCACCCATCCAAAAGTTATGTTGTGCTTTGGTTTGGGTAACTCGTATGCTTAGACAATACATGTTGCACCATACTACATGGCTAATCTCTCGTCTTGATCCATTGGAATTTATGATGTAAATACCAGCATTGACCGGAAGGTTGGCACGTTGGCCAAAAATTAAAGATAATATTCTTAGAACTTTACTTTGGACTCATTAAAGATGGTGTCCAATATTATTTTGGATGTTATCATTTATGTCCAAAAATTAATAATATTCTTAGAACTTTAAATTAATTAGATTGATGGAGCCTAATTAGAGTTTACTTAAAATTGGAAAGACAATAATATGTCATGCATCAAACCTATTGTGTTGATGTACATTTTGAATATAAATTGAAGTGTCCTAATGTAATTGGACGTTTCATACTTATATTCGACCAAAATGTATTTTCTTACAAAAGGATACCCCCATTTGGAATAAAATTCATTTTACAATTAAAAGAATCGATTAAATCCAGGTTAATGTTCTAAATGCCAAAATGCCACGTGTAGTTAATGAGGTACCGATAATGGGCGTTCGTAGGGGTGTTAATCCTTCCGTACACGTAACTGACTCTCGAACCCGAACTTTTCAAAAAAGAATCTCTGGTACATTTTTATGGTGTCCGACCTACCAATGTTGCCGGTGGCGACTCCAAAATGATTTTTAAGCAAATAAAAGGGATTTTTATTTAAAAGGGAGAATTAGTTAATTTACAAGATAAAATTAATATAAAAAACCCTCGATTTTTCAAAATTTCAATCGTTAGGCTGTTTTTATTCCAAACTTAAAAAGAGGGTTTTCAAAAAATGGTCGCGACTAAAACGTAAAGATTCAGAACATTCAAAGATACCTTTTAACCAATTTAACTGCCACTGTATCGATACCCTTAGAGAGGGTATCGATACTTCCTTGACGACGAACCCCCAAAATCAAGTTCAGCAAGCTGGTATCGATACCCTCAAGGCCAGTATCGGTACCATAAAGAGATGGTATCGATACCCTTAAGGCTGGTATTGATACCTGTAAAACCAGTTTCCAAAAACGGTATCGATACACGAGGGTGTATCGATACCCCCTTCCAATTTACACAGGTCGTACCGATAACCTTACAAAGGTATCGATACTCTTAGGCCTAAAATGTAAACTTTAGCTATTTTAAACCATCCCTATGCATACCAATATACTTCTAACATGCATACATCTAAAATAAATATCAATCCTCAAGTATACATGGCAATTTCAACAACAAGACATGGCAAGAATTATCAAAGAGCTCTAAAGGAATGCTTCCTATGAAAATCAAACCATCCAAAAGTCAAAACTCAAATCAAGGATTAAACCATCATATAGAGGCCTTTTACAAGTTCAACACCAATAACCAAATATGCACATAAAGGGAGTTCATACACCTCTCCCAAATAGACTATGGTACCCCCATTGCCCTTATTACTCTAGTCCATAAAATGAAACATACATTCAAAAGTGAAGTCTCCTTAGATTCCCTTGAAGTTGATGCCTCCAAACACTTAGTTATCTACATTGATGGACAAGAGAGAGAGCGTAAGCATACAAACTTAGCAAGGAATGCTCAAAACCAAAACATCATCAATGCTTGCACTTTATTAGCAAAATCAACATGTTATTCATTATACAACAAGTATCACATATGTAAAACCTATGTTTGGTTTTGATATAATTAAATATTTAAGGATCAATTTGAAAAACTTAAAATTGTTTTATAAGTCCCTTAATAAGTTTTAAATTACCAACTCTTCAAAACTAATTTGAAAAACTCAAACTCAAAATATTTTCTAAGTGTTCCAAAGCCAAACTATTGAAAAACGTCCAGGTGTATCGATACGCTTCCATCCGTATCGATACCTTTTTACAAAAGTTGGCTACTGGAGGAACTCGTATCGAAACAGATTCAATCTGTATCGATACGCTCCTGCGTAAAAGTCTAAAGAGTTTGAATGGCGTACCGATACGACTTCACCCGTATCGATACGGTTTTAATGAATTTTAAATTCAAGTCGGTTTAAATATTTCGACCGTTGGTGTCAGTTGGTTGGTAAACAAATTTTAAATTGGTTGTTGACCCGTATCGATACGCCAAACCCTCGTACCGATATGGAAATCGACAGTGAGCTAAGTTGAGAAAAAGGTATCGAAACGGTAAACCCCTTGTTTCGATACCTCGTACCGATACGCTTACGTGCGTATCGATACCCTTATTTATTGCACACAACGGCTCTTTCTTTTCTGAGACAGGTATCGATACGGCTCCCTGTGTACCGATACGCATAGCTGCAGAAGTGCATTTATGGTGGTAAGAGAGGGTTCCAACGGCTCCATTTATGTTCCCAACCACCCAAACGGCTAGAATTCAATGAGAAGGTATAAAAGGGACCTCCAAAAGCTCCAGCAAAAAACCATTGATCTTCAAGAAAACATCCATACATCAAATCCAACAATTGTGCAAAAATCTCATATTGTCTAGAAACCCCAATTGTAATTTTCATTCTTATCTTGTTCAATTGGGTTGAGTGCTTGTAATTGGGATACAATTTGTATTGAGAGATACTCTATTTAGCCATCAAATTCTTTGTTACCTTGTTGTGAGGATTGGGTTAAATTTTGGGTAGAAAATTTAACCGAAATTGTAAGGGTTGCCTCCTTAGCCTAGAAAAGGGGAAGAGCAATTAGTGGAATTGTTGCAAATCCTTAGTGAAGCTAAGGTAGTGGATGTAGAGTTCATTTGGAACTTGAACCACTCTAAAATCCCTTGTCAATCCTTTTATTTTGCAATTTCCACCAAACAAACTTTAAATTTCCAATTCACCCTCCCTCTTGGTTCATATCGATCTTTCGATCCACTCAACAATTGGTATCAGATCCTACCTCTTTGAGGATTAACAACCACAAGAGGAGTTCCTTGGAAGAGTGTGATCATCATATATCAAGAGATGGCTTCAACCTCCGGTTCGGGCATGTATGAGTCTCAATCCACTACAAAGCCTCCCTTCTTTAATGGTGATAACTATTCTTTTTGGAAGAATAGAATGCGTCTCTTCATCAAGTCAAATGACTACCTAGTGTGGGATGTCATTGAAGATGGCCCTTATATTCCATTGAAGAAAGATGGTGAAGGCAAGATGGTCTTAAAGAAAAAGATGGAGATGAGTGAAGAAGAAAGGAAAAATATTCAAGTCAATGACAAAGCTCTCCACATGCTCTTTTGTTCTTTCGGTCCGGACATCTATTCAAAGGTTTCATTCATCGAGAGTGCCAAAGAAGTGTGGGGCACTCTTGAGACTACTTATGAGGGCACCAACGATGTTAAAGAAACTAAGATTGGAATTCTCAATCTTAGTTAAGAAAATTTCAAGATGGAGCCCGATGAGACGGTGTCCAAGATGTTTGATCGTTTCTCCACTATTGTCAATGGGCTAAAGGGTTTTGGAGAAATTATACCGGAAGACAAGCTTGTCCGAAAGCTACTCTATTCACTTCCCGAATCTTGGGATGGGAAGTGAACCACCATCATTGAAGCTAAGAATTTAAAGACCTTAAAGGTTGATGAGCTTGTGGGTTCTCTCCTTACTCATGAGATTATGAAGCAAGGAAGGGAAGAAGAGAAGAAGAAAGAAGAGAAAAGAGTAGAAAAGCTTGAGGTTGAGAAGAAGAAGAAGATGGGAATAGCTCTCAAAGCTTCACTACATCAAGAGAGCTCTTCTAGTGATGAGGATGAACTAGAAGAATTGGCTATGATAGCCAAACGATTCTCACGTTTTATGAGGTCCAACCGGGGAAGAAAAATCCAAAGAAAAATGGACTTCAAAAGCAAGAACAAAGAAGAAGAAAAGGACCCAATCATTTGCTTTGAGTGCAAACAACCCGGCCACATACGTTCGGAGTGCCCTCAACTCAAGAAGACGGGCTTTGAGAAGAAGAAGAAGCTCAAAGCCAAGCTTGCTACTTGGAGTGATGAGGAGTCATCGGAGGATGACGAACAAGAAGTGGCTAACCTTTGCCTCATGGCACTTGAGGAAGATTCCTCCATGGGGGAGCATTGCTACAAGGCCAAAGCACAAAGTCAAAACTCATGGTACCTTGATAGTGGATGCTCAAGGCATATGACCGGAGACAAGAGTAGATTCATGGATCTAAAGCCAAAAAGTGGAGGAGTAGTGACGTTTGGTGACAACTCCAAAGGCCACATTAAAGGTATTGGCTCCATAGGTAAATACTCTTCTATTCTCATTGAAAATGTCTTATATGTCGATGGTCTTAAACGTAATTTATTGAGCATAAGTCAATTGTGTGATAAAGGATTTAATGTTTTATTTGATAAAAATGGATGCAAAATTGTAGACATTAAATCTAATAATATTATGCTCATAGGTCATCGCATAGGGAACATATACATGGTGCATCTAGATGACATTCATACATCTCATGCATGCTTAGTTGCACAAAATGAAAATGATGCATGGTTGTGGCATAGGAAACTAGGACATGCTAGCATAAGTGTTTTAGAAAAACTAGTCTCCCTTAACCTAGTTAGAGGTTTACCCAAGATTAAAATTTCAAATGATAAAATTTGTGATGCATGCTCAAAGGGTAAACAACATAGGTCTTCCTTTAAATCCATTAATGATGATTCTACTAGTAGATGTTTACAACTTATCTATATGGACCTATTTGGGCCAATTAGGACTATGAGCTTGGGTGGTAAGTCTTATGCTTCTGTACTTGTTGATGATTTTTCTAGATTTACTTGGGTTCTATTTTTAAGTACTAAAGATGAGGCTTTGGAAAAATTCATCACATTTTCAAAACTAACCCAAAATGATCTTGAACTTAAAATTTCACATATTAGAAGTGATCATGGAACCGAGTTTCAAAATTTAGGGTTTGAAGATTTTTTAAATGAAAATGGTATTAGCCATAATTTTTCGGCTCCTCGAACTCCTCAACAAAATGGGGTAGTTGAGAGGAAAAATAGAACTTTGTAAGAAATGGCTAGAACTATGCTTTGTGAAAACAATTTACCTAAATATTTTTGGGCGGAAGCCACAAACACCGCTTGCTATATTGTAAATCCAGTAATGATTAGGCCAATTTTAAAGAAAACACCTTATGAGATTTTAAAATCTAAAAACCCTAACATTTGCTATTTTCACCCTTTTGGTTGCAAGTGTTTTGTTTTAAATAATGGAAAAGACAACTTAGGTAAATTTGATGCAAAAAGTGATGAAGCTATTTTCATAGGTTACTCTTTAACCTCTAAAGCCTATCGAGTATTTAACAAAAGAACTTTGGTAGTAGAAGAATCTATTCATGTTGTGTTCGATGATAACCTCCTTCCTAGGAAGGATTCTTGTGATGATGATGATGTAGGAATCATAAATGCCTTTGATGAAGGACAAACTTCAAAGGAGGATGAGATTCCAACAAAAGAAGAGGACACACAAGATCCACCTCTTGAAGCCTTGAAGGACTTGGCTCTTGAGGAAAAGGAAGTGAGCTACACAAGGGAGTTGAACTATGTCAAAGATGGTGAAATCTTGGGTGATCCATCCAAGGGGGTAACCACTCGATCTTCTCTTAGATTAATGAATCATGTTGCATTTATCTCATGCATAGAGCCTAAGAATATTAAAGAAGCATTGAAAGATGACTTTTGGATTATGGCTATACAAGAAGAGTTAAATCAATTTGAGAGAAGTAACGTTTGGACATTAGTTGATAGGCCTAGTAATCAATCTACCATAGGAACTAAATGGGTCTTTAGGAACAAGCTAGATGAGAGTGGTAACATTGTAAGAAATAAAGCTAGACTAGTAGCACAAGGTTACACTCAAGAAGAGGGAATAGATTTTGATGAAACCTATGCACCCGTAGCTAGAATGGAAGGTATTAGGATGTTGCTTGCATATGCATGTTATCATAATTTCAAGCTTTTTCAAATGGATGTTAAAAGCGCATTTTTAAATGGTTTTATAAATGAAGAAGTGTATGTGGAACAACCACCGGGTTTTGAAGACTCAAAATTTCCAAATCATGTTTTCAAACTCACCAAAGCTCTCTATGGCTTAAAACAAGCTCCTAGAGCTTGGTATGAAAGACTCTCAAACTTTTAAATTGAAAAAGGATTTGAAAAAGGTAAGGTGGACACTACACTTTTTATAAAAATGTTTAAAAATGACATCTTAGTAGTTCAAATTTATGTTGATGATATTATTTTTGGTTCTACTAATGAATGTCATTGTCAAGAGTTTGCTAAGTTAATGCAAGGTGAATTTGAGATGAGCATGATGGGGGAGCTCTCATTATTTTTGGGACTCCAAATCAAGCGAAAGAAGGATGGCACCTTCATCAACCAAGCAAAATACATAAAGGATATGCTCAAGAAGTTTGGCTTGGAGAATGCAAAGCCTCAAGCCACACCTATGAGCTCATCTACAAAGCTTGACAAAGATGAAGGAGGTAAGTGTGTTGACTCTAAGCTTTACCATTCTATGATTGGATCATTGCTCTACCTTACCGCAAGTAGACCATATATCTTGTTTAGTGTTTGCTTGTGTGCTAGGTTTCAAGCTAGTCCTAGAGAGTCTCACCTTATAGCCGTTAAGAGAATCTTTAGGTACCTTAGAGATACTCCTTGCTTAGGTCTTTGGTACCCTAGAGACTCTACCTTCAACCTTCATGCTTATTCAGATGCGGATTATGGGGGTTGCAAAATCGATAGGAAAAGTACTTCGGGAACCTGTCAATTCCTAGGTAGTATGCTCATATCTTGGTTCTCTAAGAAACAAAATAGTGTAGCCTTATCTACCACCGAAGCCGAGTACATATCCTTAGGGAGTTGTTGTGCTCAAGTCCTTTGGATGAAGCAACAACTCTTAGATTATGGAATTAAAGTTGAAACCATACCCCTAAAATGTGACAACACTAGTGCAATATGTCTAACAAAAAATCTCATCCAACACTCTAGAACCAAACACATAGAAATAAGGCATCATTTCATTAGAGATCATGTCCTTAAGGAAGATGTGGTTATAGAGTATGTAGACACCTTAAATCAATTAGCGGATATATTTACAAAACCTTTAGACAAAGAGCGTTTTTGGTCCCTTAGGAGAGAGTTAGGTCTAGCTAGCCTATCTTGACCTTTTAGGACCTCTTTGTGCTTAAAAAATGCTTGATTTTGTGAAATTGCATGTTTATGTGTTGTAACTCTTGAAAATATCCATGCCTATAGTTAGGGGGAGTATGCTTCTATTAAAATATGCTTAGAACTGTTCATTCATCATTTGCATACCTTTAGGAGATGCTAAAATCAAGCCTATGGTTGTTCTTTAGGACTAAAGATGCATTTCTGGGCATAGAGTATCGATACAGATCTACGCGTATCGATACGTGTTCTTCATTCAGATTCCCAGAATTCATTTTGCTTAAACAAGTATCGATACGATTAAACTCGTATCGATACGAGCTTCAAATCGTTTTGATACGGACCTCATCCGTTTCGATACGATTCTCCAACGGGCTTTTTTAAGAAAATGACGTTTCTACCCCCATATCGTTACACCCTCAGGCGTATCGATACTCGATTGCGCAGACAGCTTTTAATTTGGCATTTAAGGTCTTTAACTTTTACCAAAACTAAAATTCTTTAAACCGTAAAAACCCTAGCCGTTTTTGCCTATAAAAGGGCTCTTCCTTCCTCATATTTTCACACCACAACTCAAAATCTAAAAGAGTTTTTCAATCAAGCAAAGCTTTAAGCTCCTTCTCATCACAATTGTGCTAGAATTTTCTTCAATCTCTCAAGTTTCTATCAAGGTAAAATTTTCTTTCTTTTTCCTTTTCAATTTTTTTGTGTTGTTTTTGTTTTGATTTTGTTTTTATGATTAATTTTTTTAAAACTTTTGTTATTCCAAAATTTTTTAAAATCTTTTTAATTTTTTTACCTTGGTTCTTAACCAAAATTGAAGAAATCTTTATGCATGATTTCTCTTTTAGATCATGGCACCAAAGGAATCGAGGAAGCGATCAAGGGTTTCTCTAACACGTGAATCATCCACTCTTTGAGCGGTTGCACGTCCGAACTACACTTCCATCTATGAACAATCCTTTGAAACTCCCGCGGGTTTCACATATTTTCGTCAATTCGAGAATTACAAGATTCGTGCGGAAAGGGTAATATCCATTCCTTTTCTCGACTCGGAGCGTTTTAAATTTGAATATCTTCCTTTGCTTCATCGTTGGAATTTCATGGAGTTTCTATCTATTCCCGGTTTTTATTATCGTCTTTTGGTTTTGATTTTCTACTCTAATGCCAAATGTATTTCTCGCAATGGGGAAGTTGTCGCCATTAGCTCTTATCTCATGGGAAAGAAATTCATCCTTGATGTCAAATCTATTTGTGAAGTTTTTAAATTAGAGGAAGAAGGCTTTGATGATGAGAATGCTTTGGGGCATGTTCTTTGTGGCTCCGTGACTGCCCTAAATGCTCAAGATCGGATCCTTCATTTGATGGTGTCTTGGTGGTTTCGTCCCTCCGGAGGAAAATACTCTACTATCCGTCAAGTGGATGATTTTTGGATCCGTTGCTTCCGTGAGCGAAAGCGTCCTAACCTTGCTCGAAACATGTTCGCGGAGATCGTCTATCTTGTGCAAAATCGTCACACCTCTCTCGTCACCTCTTTCACCTACGGTACGACCTTAAGTTATTTCTTTGTGAAAAAGGATATTGATTGCTCTTTTGACTTCCCAACTCCCCTTACCGATCCCATTGATGAGCGATCTCTCGCACGGGGTAAGTTCCATTATTTTAATGGAAATTGGTTACGTCTTTCCGAGCTATCACCTGAGGCCGCAGCCGTATTGGAAGAACCTCAAGGAGATCAAGCTCCTCAACCCTCCATGGATGCTCTCATGACTTTCCTCAATGAGCAATTTACTGGGTTGCGCACGGACATGGGAAATCATTTTACCGCCCTTGAAACAACTTTTGATACAAGGATGACGAGCATGGAGAATCGCCTCACATCTCTTGAAAGCGGTCATAATTCTTTGAATATTTCCCTCTCCGCTTTCCATGATGAGTGGCGCAATAGCATGAGGGATAATGATCCAATGGGAGTTGATGATGAAGATGATGAAGACAACGAAGATGATGCCTAGACGTTTCTTCTTGCATCTCATGCATTTCCTTTAGGATTTTTTATTTTATGCATCATTGATTTATGTTCTTAGGACAAAGGTTGTTTTATGATTAAACCTATGCTTTGATTTTCTGTTTTTGTTTGGGTTTTTATGTTTGATGCTATGATCAATAATATTAATGTTGCTTATTTATACCTTTGCCTTTGATTATGCACTTATCTATTGTCTCAATATTTTTGATCTAACAAAAAGGGGGAGAGAAACTAGCTCACAACACTTCAAAAATTTTGATTTTAACTCAAAGGTTACCAAGCTTATATAAAGGGGGAGTTAACTTTGTAAAGTTTATCAAAGTGTCAAAAATTTTAAGTTTTAGTTTTGTTATATCAAAAAGGGGGAGATTGTAAAACCTATGTTTGATTTTGATATAATTAAATCTTTAAGGATCAATTTGAAAAACGTAAAATTGTTTTATAAGTCCCTTAATAAGTTTTAAATTACCAACTCTTCAAAACTGATTTGAAAAACTCAAACTCAAAATATTTTCTAAGTGTTCCAAAGCCAAACTATTGAAAAACGTCCAGGTGTATCGATACGCTTCCATCCGTATCGATACCTTTTTACAAAAGTTGGCTACTGGAGGAACTCGTATCGAAACAGATTCAATCTGTATCGATACGCTCCTGCGTAAAAGTCTAAAGAGTTTGAATGGCGTACCGATACGACTTCACCCGTATCGATACAGTTTTAATGAATTTTAAATTCAAGTCGGTTTAAATATTTCGACCGTTGGTGTCAGTTGGTTGGTACCCAAATTTTAAATTGGTCGTTGACCCGTATCGATACGCCAAACCCTCGTACCGATACGGAAATCGACAGTGAGCTAAGTTGAGAAAAAGGTATCGAAACGGTAAACCCCTGTTTCGATACCCCGTACCGATACGCTTACGTGCGTATCGGTACCCTTATTTATTGTACACAACGGCTCTTTCTTTTCTGAGACAGGTATCGATACGGCTCCCCGTGTACCGATACGCATAGCTGCAGAAGTGCATTTGTGGTGGTAAGAGAGGGTTCCAACGGCTCCATTTATGTTCCCAAACGGCTGGAATTCAATGAGAAGGTATAAAAGGGACCTCCAAAAGCTCTAGCAAAAAACCATTGATCTTCAAGAAAACATCCATACATCAAATCCAAGCAATTGTGCAAAAATCCCATATTGTCTAGAAACCCCAATTGTAATTTTCATTCTTATCTTGTTCAATTGGGTTGAGTGCTTGTAATTGGGCTACAATTTGTATTGAGAGATACTCTATTTAGCCATCAAATTCTTTGTTATCTTGTTGTGAGGATTGGGTTAAATTTTGGGTAGAAAATTTAACCGAAATTGTAAGGGTTGCCTCCTTAGCCTAGAAAAGGGGAAGAGCAATTAGTGGAATTGTTGCAAATCCTTAGTGAAGCTAAGGTAGTGGATGTAGAGTTCATTTGGAACTTGAACCACTCTAAAATCCCTTGTCAATCCTTTTATTTTGCAATTTCCACCAAACAAACTTTAAATTTCCAATTCACCCCCCTCTTGGTTCATATCGATCTTTCGATCCACTCAACAACATACTTCAACGGCAAAACCATTTGCCAACACTCTTCTTAAGCCTTTCCATGCATGGCTACCATATGCAAAGCTTAAAGATTAAAACATCCTTTTCCATGCTATGCATCCATATACATTTCATAGCAATTTATCAATTATATTGGCTCACAAGTATCACATTCTTCAAGGGCAAAACCATTTGCCAACACTCTTCTTAAGCCTTTCCATGCATAGCTACCATATGCAAAGCTTAAAGATTAAAACATCCTTTTCCATACTATTCATCCATATACATTTCATAGCAATTTATCAATTATATTGGCTCACAAGTGATCATCAACATACTCATTTCTCAAAACATATCGGATACACGGATTCCCAAGTGTTGTCCCAACACTTCATACATTCTCATCGGCATGTCAAGGTTCACACACGAGAGCTACCCTCCACCATTGTGACACCTGTGGTGGAGTATTCGGTGCCTCACAACCCTTCAATACCACTCATCGGTAGATGTATAACCCCACTAACGAGAGACAGGGCACAACTCAATCGTTAGGGTACTTAGATGGAGTTTTCGGCACATTCACAACCCGTCAACATTCAAGGTGACTTGTTTATAGTGCACTCAACCCTATAGCCAGCTAACTATATCCGATTTCATTTATAAACCACTTTACACAACATCACTTGCCAATATAATCCTCAATAGTACAAACCTCACTGTTTTCAAAGCATTCACAATAAGCCATATTTCCAAGCATCAAACCATGCTTCATAAAACATGTATAAACATAAACATACAAGGATCACTTACCATGTGCATCCTTGAACAATATGGCATCATAAACAGCACAATCCGAGGGAGAAAATAACTTTACTTACTTTCGAACTTAGTAAAGCGTTTCAAGCTTACACTAAGTTCCCAAAACTACTTTAAAGGAGTTTCAAAGCTAGAAATCCCATTTCCACTCACCGGCTCGCGAAACCTCAATCACCGATGTAAAAATCAAGCATTTGAAGCCCCCGGTTCTCCATCGATTGCTTCCAAAGTATCCTCCCCTATTAATACCACACATGAACATAGGATCAATGCATCATAATGCCTTCAAATCACCAGCGACTCAAACAATCTTGTTGCTTTGCCCAAGACACCTAAAATACCCATCCAAAACAACCGAAAACTCAATCGATCGTATTCCAAACATAATCAGGCCTCAGTTCATCACTTACATTCACTTTTAACCATCAATTAACATCCAAAAACACCATAATTACTTATAATAACGCCCAGCAACATCAGATTCACATTTCCAAGCCAAAAACCCATAACCAACAACATAAACTGTAACCCTCTTAACCCGGCCCAGACAGTTGACCCGAACTACGAAGATTACACGGGGAAAACCAAAGTCAACTCGAAAGTCAACCTTGATTAACGACCCTTTTTTTCTTTTTAAACTTGTATAGATGCACATTAACCCTATGCAAGCACCTGAGAAACATTTACGTAATAAGCACATCGATCGAATTCGAACAAGGGACTCAATTGCACAATAAACAAAGATTAGGGACCAAAATGTAAATTCTGAACATGTGAAGGTCTTAGCTGGTTTTTAAGTTACCAATATGAAATTAGTTATATTACATGCTTCCCTGTCAAATTTCACTTAAATTGGACTTCTCGAACTCATACAATTGCAATTACATCTTTCGGGACTAAAACGTAAAGCTTGTAAACTTCAACACCATTCAAAACAGTGCCCAACGGTCACCTGTTTTGAAACAGCATTGACCGTTCCGAAACACGGGTTCGTTCCGAGACTGGTTTCGAAACAGGGCTTGGCAGTAGCCAGAACGTTTTGGAACATCCTCCAGCCGTTTCGGAACACGAAGGCCATTACAGGCCCCCGTTTCGAAACGCTAGTGCCTGTTCCGATACGGCTTGCCCAGAAGCTGTAGATTTTGCTGGTTTTGCACACATAAATCCATTCAAACACATCCTAATAACTTCCTAATCAAGCCAACAAGTCATCATGCATATAAGGTACATGTTTGCAACTTCAAAACACATCTATAGCATCAAACATGAAATTTCACAAGTCTATAGGCATGCACCCTATTATCCAAACCAAGCAATCAATCAATCTCCAAACCAAGCATTAAAAAGGCCTCTTACAAATCCAAAACATCAAAAGCATCATGCCACAAACTAGGGAGTCCAAACATCTCCCAAACACACTTTAGGTTCCCATTGTCAATTACCAAAACTAATAGTGTACGAAAACATCACCATACATGAGCTTGGTTTCCCTTGGACACTCTAGCCTCCTTGTTGCCTTAAAACTCTTCAATTATCTGCATTATTGGTACAAGAGAGAGAGCGTAAGAACAATTGCTTAGTGAGGCACGCTCAAAAGAAAACATCATAATAATGCATTTTAGAAAAACACTTTCATCAAAGCTTTTTAAACCACATGCTCATCTCTTTCTCATGCTTGGAAGAAAACCTCAAAGCAAAACTCCTTGGAACCACATGTACCTCTATTCTATACCATGCATTAAAACCAATGCAAATCTCATGGCAAAGCCATTCACATGCTTGTATTGACTAAGCATTTCTAAACATAACACATATGCATATCTCATAGCATAAATCATTTAGAACAAGGTACATGTGTAACAAAAACCATTTCATCATTAATATTGGCATTTAGCATCTCATTAATACTCAGATATGCGGACACATTTCTACACTAGACTCTTCCGGTGGAATCTCGCATCACCGTACTCACTTGTCTAGCAACATAGCTTCCGGTGGAATCTCTCATCACCGTACTCACATGGCGGAATCTCTCATCGCCACAAAGCTTGGGTATTTCACCAAGTCCTACCCGATGGAATGCCCATCATCGGAATATCTCCCTTTGGCTTAACCAAAGAGCACGTACGAATTTTTAGTTTATAGTGCACTCTCATCCTATTGATCGATCAATTATATCCGATAAGTTTCTCAACATCTATGCCAATATAATGTGTTAAAATATCATCTCACCTACTGTTTTTCATGCAATAAAACTCAAGAGTTCTCTTATCACATATCAAATCATAAATCATACTTTGCTTCAAACCAAAAGCTCAAATCTAGTCAAAGCAACATGTCATCTCATGACATCTTTACAAGCATAATCTCACGCTTCAAAACATGCATAAAAACAGTAGGAATTTAACAATCTCTAACCATGAGCATGTAAAAGTATTTTGGGGCCAAACACCACTTTAGAGAGATCAAAACAAGCCATACTTACTTCCGGATTTAGGAAGGTGTTTCAAACCTCTCTTAAATCCCCAAACTTTGTATTTTTGTCCTTATGGACTTCAAACCCAATCGCACTCACCGATTTCGTTTCGCTTGCTTGCCGAAACGTCAATCAAGCCTTCGGATCAACTCCACAAGTGTCCAAAGATGTCTCCCTTGTTTTAAACACATCAAAGCAGAGGATTAATGCATCATCATGCATTAAAATCTTCAGCCAACACACTCAATCTCGTTGTTCTACCTAAAGCCAACATTTCGGCTACCAAACACAACCAAAATCACCTCCAAACTCTCCCAAAACTTAACCCAGCCAAGATCCATCACTTCTAACCATTTCTAAACATCAATCAACATCCAAAATGAACCTAAACTCGTCCTTATACCTCCAGCTACAACAGAACACCAAGATCACCCCCAAAAACCACCATTTTCATAAGCAAAAACTTAGGAAATACAACCTATTCGGGATTGCATTGATAAAACCTCATTTACACATCATTAGATATCCAAAATACATTTAAGAATCATCTCTAAATAGAGCCCAAACAATCACAACGAAATTCTTCAAGATTTCTTCCAAATCTTGAGTTTAAAAGCAAAAATCAAGTTCCAATCATTAAAACCACTTACAAAACTTAAATTAAGGATTGACAACTTGGGAATTTCAGTAAAGAACTGAGTATTTAGAGGAGAAGAACAATCTTTCCTCTAAATGGGGATTTCTCCTTGATTTGAGCCAATTTCCTTGAAAATCCAATGAGGAGATCAAAAGGTTTTTATGTAAGATTGATTAGGAACCAATTGATGATAGAAATCTCATCAATTGAAGTGGAAATAAATGAAAAAGTTGCTGGAGAAAAGTGTTTGGATGATGGAATTTTGAGAGAAAAAAGAATAGGGAGAAAACTAGGAAAAAATAGCTATGAAATTCTAAAAGGTAGTTTCCTTTTCCATTTAATTAATTAAAACATTAATTAATTCACTCAAATTAAGGAAAAATCTGGAGAAAACATTTTTGGGTAAATTAGCTCCTTAAAGATTTAAAGTTTCAATCCTTACAAAACAGTCACCACTAAACTTTTCAAAAATTGCATTTTAGTCACTACTCCAAAATGTAGTATTTCCAAACCTTATTTCGCCAAATTGATTTCACCACTCTCTTATATATATTAAAAGAGGATTTTTAGATATTTTTCCATATTTTTAAAGCATCCCGAACTAGGTTTTCCCTAAAACATCCTTTTATATTCGAACAGAAAATCAGATCGATCCGATTCAGACCCTAAACTCCCAAGCCCAAAATTAGGGTGTTACATAAACCTTTAGAGATCTAACCTAATCCTAGATTATTATGATTGAGCCTCTATTTCAATATCATTTAATATGCAAAACAACTTTAAAATAAATCTAAAATCAACCAAAATAATGTTCAAACAAAAATCTTGGAAAATCACCAAATAAAGCCATTTTAGCTAATTTCCCATTAATCAATTATAAAACAAAATTAATAAACATACTTGGGAGGCACAAGAATTGAGAATTTTATTAAAGAACCTTGATTAGAGGAGGTAAATGAAATCTTTCCTCTAACCTTGCCTTTTCTCCTCAAATAGCAAGATTTTGATGAAATCTTCAAGTAAACTCAATGATAAATGATAGGAGAATCAAAGAACTCTTTTGCTATTCAAAAAGAATTAGAAAAGAGGGAAAACTCTCTAGTGTTTAGAAAAGAAAGAGTGTTTGTCTGAGTGCAAAATGAGAAACGTTAGTTACGTAAACTCTTCTCTTGTTTTAATTAAAATCCATTTTTAATTTGAAACCCTTTTTAAAATATTTTTATTAGAATTATTAAAATGATCAATTTGATAGAAAAGGTCCACAAAAAGATATAAGCTACCTAAATATTCTAATTATCGTCCTCTTTTCATTTTAGTCCTTAAATCCAACTTTTCACATTTTACAAAATGGTCACTTTCCGAAATCTCGACTTTCCAAAACACATTTCCTAAAATTGATTTTACCAACCTTCAATATATATTTTTAAAACACTTTAGCAATTTTCTCATACTTTTATCCCATCGCAGACCACATTTTTCCTGAACCACTTCTAAAGGCTCGGATCTCTAATTCTAGATTCGACTGACCCAGCCGATGCCTAAAACATCCAGGCCCAAAACTGATATGTTACAAACCAAATCACTTGTATGCTTTAAACTCTAGATTATGTTAAGTGAATAAAACATGACTCAATGAAATTATTGGTATAATGGCTACATAATTAAGGTTGAATGAAATATAAAGATCACCAACTTATTCTATGTTGTAAATCGAATGCTTAAGTGAGGATTGTAGCCTTAAATGGTTATCTAAGTCACATGGATTGTCATTGTTGGATATGTAGCTTGAGTCAAACGATAACATTCTTGAATAGAAGTCATAAGTGTCTAAGTCTGTAATATCCTAAATGATTATAAGCTTTATTAAGATTGAGTGTTAATGATAACTTGCAAGCTAAGCAACTCAGCTTTTAGAAGTTAAGTTCTAATTGATTAGAGAAAAAATTTAATTGATCCGTAATTTCTTGTTTCATTTTATCGTCATAACATTTCTCGCTCCTAACCTGGGCGAGGGGTGTTACAAGTTTGGTATCAGAGCTTAGGTTTAGCCGACTCTCAGACTAAACCGAGCCAATCATGCATCGTATAGGAAAGTTGTGCCACCTAGGAGTTAAACTTTGTTTGGTATTTGCAATTGAAAACCAACACAAATTTATTGATTGTTTGAAGCTTAGAATGAATGAAAGTTCTGAGTTGATAGTATAGTATCTTGAAAGAAATTCGAGGGTAAATTTCTTTTTAACGGGGGGGGGGGATTGTAATACCCTAAACCTTATCCTAGGATGATGTCATATTAGGACCTTATTTTAATTGTAGTAGAGATTAATCTAAATAATTCTAAAATGATTCGTGGGACCAAATTTGAAGAATTGAATTTTAAGTGGCTAATTAATAAGGACTAAATCAAATGAAACGTGAGCTCGAGGAATGCATGGTAATAAGCTAAATAAATTTGTGGTCTCATGAGCTGTCATGGTATTGTGCAAACAAGTTCAATCCTCTGAGGAGTAACCGGCTAGGTGGAGGAGATTAGGCCACTTACATTATTATCATGTTCTCCCTTCAAAAAATGAAGAAACCAAACCCCTTAGGAGAGATAAACTTGAGAACCAGCCATGGAGGTTAGAAGAACTAAGCTCAACCATGATTTTCTTGTGTTTTTAGTTAAATGCATGAGGAAGAAGGTAAACATGTTGCGTGTAAAAGTGTCTATCGCAATGTAGTGCAAGTGTGCACGACGGAAATAGTAAAGTGATACGGAAGTATCGAATATCGTCTCCACAGGGACTGGGCTAATAGCTTCACCTTGAATTACTGCACGAGAGGAAAAATAGTTTAATAAGTTTGTCACGAAATAATAAAGATTGCTGGAAATTAAGAGTAGAGAAATCAAGATAGAGAGAATGGGCCAGTATTGAATTGCTCAGTAGTGTAGGTGTTGCAAAGTCTAGGAAACTCTATTCTGTCGTCGCGCCTGCTGCGGCAGCACCTGTCGCGGCAACGGTCTGTTGTAGTCACGACAACGATCACACAACTCTGTACTTCAAGCTTGGCAAGAATCCATGTTGTGCCTTGGCATATCCCTAGGTCCAAGTCTGTCGATGAAAATGTTTTTGATGATACCTCCTGCTGTGAATCGAAGGATGAACACCGATGTTGTTGAATTCTTCCTTAGCCATTTAACCTCGTCCTATCCCTAGGTCCAAGATAGTTCAACCATAAACTGGAGAACCCGTACTTATTCATTTCGTATACTTAACTCTCCCGATATTAAGTAAATGAATAATCTCACAATGCTCTCCTGACACTCTTGCAAGATGTTGAAAACCAGAATAAGAAAACTTGAAGTAATTTTATTGAACAGAAAAATTCCTAAAACAAATGCAATCCTTGCAACTACTTTACAAAGCAACCCTTAGCCCTAGGGGAAGTTTAGAACATTTTGAGGAAGGGAAAACGGCTAGGGTTTTGGGAAGAAGGCTAGAGAGTATGATGATGTCCTCTCCTAGGTCGAATTACATGCCTTTATATAGGCCTTAGGTTCAAGTTTTCTAATATGGCAAGAATACAAGTTTAAATTAAAGTACAACTCTATTAAAGACTAAATCTTCAGAGCATAAGTCTTTAATTCGTCCTTCGTTCTTGCTTGGAGTTTCTTCCTTGAAATTTGGGCTTGGCCTTCATTCTGATCTAGGGCTTGGAAAAATATAAGGGTGCTCCACGAAAGATGGGCTTAATTTTCTCTTTCTGTCAAGGCCCACTTCACTTTCTTCCCTTCACTATCGCTGTCGTCCTTGGCTGCCATGGCAGCGGCCGTGGCAGCATCGTCCTCTTTCTTTGCACATCCAGTTCCAGCTCTGCTTCTTTTGTAACCCCCTTAGCCCGGCCTAGACGGTTGACCCGAACTACGAAGATTACACGGGGAAAACCAAAGTCAACCCGAAAGTCAACCTTGATTAACGACCCTTTTTTTCTTTTAAACCTTGTGTAGATGCATATTAACCTTAGGTGTACTCTTGAGATAAGCATACTCAAAAATCATAGCAATCGAAAAACGATAAGGGACTCAATTGCACAACATACGAATTTAGGGACCAAAATGTAAAATCGGGAAATTTAGAGGACTTTACCAATTTTTAAGTTACCATTATGAAATTAGTCATGTTTCATACCTCTCTGCCAAATTTCACCTCAAACGGACATCTCAAACTCAACCAATTGCACATACAAAAATCAGGACTAAAACGTAAAGCTTGCAAACCTCATAACCATTCAAATCAGTGCCCAACGGTCAATTGTTCCGAAACGAGTCTAGGCCGTTCAGAAACACCCCTTGGCAGTAGCCAAAGTGTTTCGAAACACCTCAGCCCGTTTCGAAACACCCAGGCCAAAATATGCACCTGTTTCGAAACATGCAAGGGTGTTTCGAAACACCCTGCCCAGAAACAGCAGAAAAGTCTGTTTTACACACTTCCGACCTACCAAACACATACATATGACCTCCACATCATGCCAAAAAGTCATCAAACTTTAAAGGAACCTATTTGCATCATCAAAGTTCAATCATAACATCATTTAGGAAAAACCACAGGTCTATAGGCATGCAACCTAAAATGAAAAGCAAGCAATCATCAAATCTCCAAAACAAATACCAAATGGCCATTTACATGTTCCAACATCATCATAGGCATTAAACCAACTTAGGGAGTCCAAAACATCTCCCAAAAACTCAATCTAGGTTCCCATTGCCCAATACCAAAAGCTAATAGTGTTGTGAAAATAGTCCCCATACATGAGCTTAGACTTTCACTTGGATCTTTGACCTCCTTGCTGCCCTTAAAGCACTTCAATGCTCTGCATTATTGGTTTAAGAAAGAGAGAGCGTAAGCATATATGCTTAGTGAGAAATGCTCTAATGAAACAACACAATAATGCAATTTGTAAAAACACCTTTCCAAGGCCTTTAGTTTCAAAACAACATTTATCATGCATCTATGCATACAAACCAAGCATCTCATGCTTCAAAACATCAACATGTCATATTGGCTTTCAAGTGATAATCCATAACCATTTTTCAACTCAAAACACAATCGGATACGCGGATTACAAGCGTTGTCCCATACGCTCCATACACACTACCAACACACAAGGTGGAGTTTACCGGTACAATCACAACCCCTCAACAGCCGTGATGGAGTTTAACGGTACAATCACAACCCCCTCCACATCACTCATTGGTAGTTGTATAACATCACTAACGAGAACACGGGACACACAACACAAGATCCTCATATGGCATTTTAACCACCATTATGATCTTAGACATCTCGTTAGTGTTCTTGGATGGAGTTTACGGTACAATCACAACCCCCTCAACATCCAAGGCAACTTTATTCACGGTGCACCCAATCCTATAGCCGGCTAACTATATCCGATTCAAGTACTTTTAAACCAACACATCACTTGCCAATATACATCAATTACCATCATCAATCCACTGTTTTTAATCATTAAACAAAGCCATTACATAATCATGCATCACTATGCATCAAACCACATTTATCAATGTCCAAAACAAGGATCTCTTACCTTGAGCATCCTTCAACACATGGCTTACAAAACCAGCATTAAACATGCTAAAATATGCTTTCAAAACAGAATTTAAACATGCAAAATAAACACATTGCATTCAACCATCTCATGGTTCATCAAAAAGAGAGTTTCTCCGAAAAACTTACTTTTGAGCTTAGCTAAGTTGTTTAGACTTCAACTAAGCTCCCATAACCTTCCAAGATTGGTTTCAAAGCTGAAAACCAAACTTCACTCACCGATTCCGTTTCGCAAGCTTGCCGAAACGCCGATCAAGCCTCCGGATCAACACCACAAGGATTCGATGATGTCTCCCCTGTTTTAAACACATCAAAGCAGTGGATTAATGCATCATCATGCATTAAAATCTTCAACCACAACACCTAAACTCGCTGCTCTCATCAAAACTCACATTTCGGCTACCAAACACAACCGAAATCACATCCAAACACCTCTACAACATTACCCAGCCAAGATCCATCAAATCCAATCATTCTTAAACATCAATTAACATCCAAAAAGGACCTAATCACGTCCTTATACCTCCAGCTATAGCAGAACATCAAAATCACCCCAAAAACCACCATTTTCTCAAGTCAAAACTTAGGAAAATCAACCTATTCGGGATTGCATTGATTAAACCTCAATTACACATTATTTAGACATCCAAAATACATCAAAAAGACATCTCAAAACAGAGCCCAATCATCTATTACGAATTTCTTCAAAATTAAATCCAAATCTTGTATTTTAAGCCAAAATCAAGAACACAACATTAAAACCTTTAATAAAACTCAATTTAAGGATTGAGAACTTGGGATTTTCAATAAGCAAATGAAATGGTGTAGAAATGATTAGAAATCATTTAGAGATTGAAATCTCAACTTTAGGTGTGAAAATCAAAGGAAAAGAGGTTGTGTAAATGTGTTTGGCTGAGGGAAAATTGAGAGAAAATGAAATGGGAAAATTTTGGCAAAAGTTAGTTATGAAACTAAAATATCTCTTTTCCCTCTTTTCTTTTTATTAAATCATATTAAATGAGTCTTTAAAATTTTAGAAAAATCTGGAGAAACTCTTCCTTGGGTAAATTAGCTCCTTAAAGATTCAAAGTTTCAATCCTTTTAAAACAGTCACCAACTTTTCAAAAATTACATTTTAGTCACTAACTTGAAATGTCATATTTCCAAACCCCATTTTGTAAAATTGATTTCACCACTCTCTTATATATAATAAAAGAGGATTTTTAGATATTTTTCCATAATTTTAATGCATCCCGAACTAGGCTTTCCCTAAAAACCACCTTTATATTCGAACCGTAATTTAAACCGGTCCGGTTCAGACCCTAAACTTCCAAGCCCAAAATTGGGGTGTTACAACTCTCCCCCCCTTAAGAAATTTCGTCCTCGAAATTTACCTGGAGGAAAAAGGTACGGAAACTGCTTCAACATGTCATCCTTCCGCTCCCACGTGGCTTCCTCAGCACCACGATGCTTCCACAACACCTTTACCAACTCAATGGTCTTGCCTCGAAGAACTTTACTATCCGAATCCAGAATCTCCACCGGTTCCTCATCATAGGTCAAATCCGGATTCAACTCCACTTCCTCCACAGGCATCACATGAGAAAGATCCGATCTATACTTCCGAAGCATAGAAACATGAAACACATCATGAATCTTTTCTAACTCTTGCGGTAACCTCAACTTGTACGCAACAGGACCCACACGCTCAATCACCTCGTATGGTCCAATGTACCTAGGGCTCAACTTACCCTTTCGGCCAAACCTCATCACCTTTTTCCAAGGCGAAACTTTCAAAAACACACGGTCACCCACCGCATACTCAATCTCCTTACGCTTCAAATCCGCGTAAGACTTCTGCCGATCAGAAGCTGCCTTCAATCGCTCACAAATGAGCTTCACCTTCTCGGTGGTTCCTTTCAACAAAGCGGGCATCGAAACCAACTTCTGACCTGTTTCAGCCCAACAAAGAGGAGTCCTACACTTCTTCCCGTACAAAGCTTCATAAGGTGCCATTTGAATAATTGACTGATAACTATTATTATAGGCAAACTCCACCAAAGGCAAATGTTTCTCCCAAGAACCCTGAAACTCAATCACGAGCACCTCAACATATCCTCCAACACCTAGATAACACGCTCAGACTGTCCATCCGACTGTAGATGATAAGATGTACTGAAATTCAACCGTGTACCCAAAGCCTGATGCAAACACTGCCAGAAACGTGACGTAAACCTCGGATCTCTATCAGACACAATCGACTTTGGCACACCATGCAACCGCACAATCTCAGCAATGTACAGCTCCGCAAGCTTATCCAAAGTGTACGTAGTATGCACAGGCAAGAAATGCGCACACTTCGTCAGGCGATCCACAATCACCCACACCGAATTCTTCTTCGATGGCGACAAAGGCAAACCAGACACGAAGTCCATGGTAATCCTCTCCCACTTCCACTAAGGAATCCTCAACGGTTGCAACAACCCTGAAGGAAACTGATGCTCAGCCTTAACTCGCTGACATACCATGCACTTGCTTACAAACTCAGCAACATCCTTCTTTAAACCCACCCAATAGTACTCATCACGAAGATCACGGTACATCTTAGTACTACCAGGGTGCATAGCAAAAGGACTACTATGAGCTTCAGTCAGAATAGCACGCCACAACTCAGCATCACTGGGCACTGCTATCCGACTTCCAAAGCATAAAACTCAATCATCATTAAAGCATAAATCCGATGGCCTATCCTCTGCAATATCCTGAACATGTGGCACCAAGGAATCATCCAACAACTGCTTTTCCTTAATCAACTGAATCAAGGATGGTTTCACTTGCAACTCAGCCACAAGACCACCATCACGCGAAATGCTCAAACTGGCAAACATAGCCCTCAACTCCACAGCTACCTTCCTACTCAAGGCATCCGCTACAACATTAGCTTTACCCGGATGGTACTCGATCGTCAAATTGTAATCCTTAAGCAGCTCCACCCAACGTCGCTGCCTAAGATTCAACTTTTTCTGAGACATCAGATACTTCAAACTCTTGTGGTCCGTGTACACAGTACACTTCTCACCATACAGGTAATGTCTCCAAATTTTCAAAGCGAAAACCACCGCAGCTAACTCAATGTCATGCGTAGGATAATTGCGCTCATGCACCTTCAACTGACGCGATGCATAAGCCACCACCTTACCCTCTTGCATCAACACACATCCCAACCCAACGTAGGAAGCGTCACTATACACCACAAACTCTTTCCCTGATTCAGGTTGAACCAAGATAGGAGCTTGCGTTAAAGCTGCCTTAAGCTTCTCAAAAGCCTGTTGTCTCGCTTCCGTCCACTCATACTTAACATCATTCTACAACAACTTTGTCAAAGGTGCAGCAATCTTTGAAAACCCATCCACGAACCTCCGGTAGTACCCCGCCAAACCAAGGAAACTACGGACTTCATGAACAGACTTAGGAGGCTTCCAATTCATCACTGCCTCAATCTTCTGAGGATCAACACGAATTCCTTCAGCAGAGACTACTTGACCAAGAAACACAACTTCTCTAAGCCAGAACTCACACTTGCTCAGCTTGGCATAAAGCTGATTCTCCAACAAAGCATGCAACACAATTCTCAAATGCCCCTCATGCTCCTCCTCAGTACGAGAGTACACGAGAATATCATCACTGAACACCACAACAAATTTATCCAAGTATTCATGGAACACTCTATTCATCATGTCCATGAAAGCTGCAGGAGCATTCGTCAACCCAAACGGCATCACAAGGAACTCATAATGCCAATACCTCGTTCTGAAGGCTGTCTTTGGCACATCCACATCCTTCACCTTCAGCTGATAATACCCTGACCTTAAGTCAATTTTAGAGAACACAGCTGCTCCCCGAAATTGATAAAAAAGATCATCAATTCTCGGCAAAGGACACCGATTCTTGACAGTCAACTTGTTAAGCTGACGGTAATCAATGCACATTCTCATAGTGCCATCCTTTTTCTTCACAAACAAGACCGGTGCACCCCAAGGTGACACACTCGGCCGAATGAAACCACGATCAAGCAACTCCTGAAGTTGCGTCTTCAGCTCTTTCAACTCTTTAGGTGCCATTCGATAAGGAGTAATGGACATTGGGTTGTGTTTTCATACAGCTCAATCCCAAACTCCACTTCGTGATTAGGAGGCAATCCAGGCAACTCCTCCGGAAACACACCAGGAAACTCTCACACAGTCCTGATATCTTGCACACGCAACTCTTTAGAGCTAGGATTCATCACAAAAGGCTAGGTAGGCTTGACAACCTTGCCTCAGCATCCGGCTCGCTTCCAAAGTGGACACCACATTGGCAAGAAACTTCACATTCTCACCTACCAACCCTACCTCATAATCATCGGCAATCTTCAACGAAACTCGCTTATTCTCAAAATCCACAACAGCTCGATGCTCAACAAGCCAATCCATACCAAGGATTACATCAAAACCATAGAAAGGCAATTCCATAAGATCAACATGAAAAACATGGTCTTGCACAACCAAGGGACATCTTCTATAAAGCTTTCGTGTCACAACAGTCTCACCAAAAGAACTAGTTACACGTATACCAACATCCAAAGACTCAACAGGCAAACCAAGCAATTGAGCATGCTCACGCAATATGTATGAGTGTGTAGATCCAGAATCAATCAAGGAAAGTAATGACAAGGATTGCAAAGTGAAAGTACCTGCGATCACATCCGTGTCATTCCTCCCCTCCCTCTGAGCATACACTCTGGCCTGGCCACCACCCTCAGGCTGAACAGCTACCACATGAGCCACATTCCTTCCACCATCCTCTCTACGCTGGAAATTACCACGGCCGCGCCCACGACCTCTCTGTGGTGCAACAACTCCAGGAGCACGTCCCTGACCACCACCGGCCAACAGAGGACACTCTCTCTTCATGTGATCCGCCGAACCACAGTTCCAGCACGAATTACCGGTCACCATAACAGGAGCCTGTACCTCCCTCGCTGCTCGAGGACAATCACGCCTCAGATGACCACGCGATCCACATGTCCAACATGTGTTCTGATCAGCTCTCGCCCTGTCTCCCTGAACAGGCGCACCTTGCCCTCCACCACCATGCCTAGCTGAAGACTGATACTTCCGATCACGTCCTCTCTTGTTCCGTCCGCCACTGGAACTAAACTGAGCAACTCGCTTGCCCGCACTAGGACCAGCTCCTCTAGAAGGCAAACTCAAATTCAACTCAATGTCTTTTGCTCTTCCAACCAGCACATCAAAGTCAGTGTACTCAGCAGCCAGTATATAGGTCTTTACACCCGTCACCAAACCGTAATAGAAACGTTCACACCTCTCCCGCTCATCAGGGATAAGCTCAGGTGCGTACTGACTGAGTCGGACAAACCGAACCTCGTACTCAGCCACTGACATACTCCCTTGAGTAAGCGACATGAATTCCCTTTTCTTTTCATCCAGGTACCGCACACCCAGATACCTCCTCTTGAACGCGTTCAGAAAGAACGTCCAAGTCACATCAGCATCCTCCATTCCGGAGATAGCGGTTGTCCACCAGGTATACGCATCGTCATGCAACAATGATATTACACAGCCCAGCTTCTGCACTTCATTGCAGTTCATTTGTCCCAAAATTCTCTTGGTACTTTCCAACCAAGACTCGGAACCCTCAGTAGACAAACCCCTGAACTCAGTCCCTCCTAGACTGCACAAACGTTCCAGAGGTAGTCTAACATTAGCATCTCCCTGATGCCCAGCTCCATGAGCTCCAGCTACCGCCGCCTGAAAGGCTCCAGCAATAGCCTGAATCAGCACTGTCATGTCAGGAGCAGCTTGCCCCTGCCCAGCTTCAGGTCCAGCGACCCCAGCACCAGCACCAGCACCAACTCCCTCACCCCCAGCACCACCGCCACCGGGTGGAGGAGGTAAATCCACTACATTTTCTTCATTCTCTTCGTTCTCATTTTGAGCCATAGCTCGCGTATTAATCCTCGTCTCTCTACGAGGTCCCATTCACTATACTATGCAATCACAAATGCAATAAACAAAGTCAGGCTCAGCAAGGTAAGGAATCCAAGTACTCAAGCTCATTTCCAATTTAAAACAAATCATTTCATTAGCTTTGATATGGCAATGGGTCCCTCTAACATGCTTCACCACAACATACACCACAATTGCAACATTTTTACAATTCATACATCATACTTTCACTCAACAAATATACATGCAATCATACACATATCACCCACATAACCATTCCCAAATACTCGAGAACCTGGCTCTGATACCACCAAATGTAACCCCCTTAGCCCGGCCTAGACAGTTGACCCGAACTACGAAGATTACACGGGGAAAACCAAAGTCAACCCGAAAGTCAACCTTGATTAACGACCCTTTTTTTTCTTTTAAACCTTGTCTAGATGCATATTAACCTTAGGTGTACTCTTGAGATAAGCATACTCAAAAATCACAGCAATCGAAAAACGATAAGGGACTCAATTGCACAACATACGAATTTAGGGACGAAAATGTAAAATCGGGAAATTTAGAAGACTTTACCAATTTTTAAGTTACCATTATGAAATTAGTCATGTTTCATACCTCTTTGCCAAATTTCACCTCAAACGGACATCTCAAACTCAACAAATTGCACATACAAAAATCAGGACTAAAACGTAAAGCTTGCAAACCTCATAACCATTCAAATCAGTGCCCAACGGTCAAGTGTTCCGAAACGGGTCTAGGCCGTTCAGAAACACCCCTTGGCAGTAGCCAAAGTGTTTCGAAACACCTCAGCCCGTTTCGAAACACCCAGGCCAAAATATGCACCTGTTTCGAAACAGGCAAGGGAGTTTCGAAACACCCTGCCCAGAAACAGCAGAAAAGTCTGTTTTACACACTTCCGACCCACCAAACACATACATATGACCTCCACATCATGCCAACAAGTCATCAAACTTTAAAGGAACCTATTTGCATCATCAAAGTTCAATCATAACATCATTTAGGAAAAACCACATGTCTATAGGCATGCAACCTAAAATGGAAAGCAAGCATTCATCAAATCTCCAAAACAAATACCAAATGGCCATTTACATGTTCCAACATCATCATAGGCATTAAACCAACTTAGGGAGTCCAAAACATCTCCCAAAAACTCAATCTAGGCTCCCATTGCCAAATACCAAAAGCTAATAGTGTTGTGAAAATAGTCACCATACATGAGCTTAGACTTTCACTTGGATCTTTGACCTCCTTGCTGCCCTTAAAGCACTTCAATGCTCTGTATTATTGGTTTAAGAAAGAGAGAGCGTAAGCACATATGCTTAGTGAGAAATGCTCTAATGAAACAACACAATAATGCAATTTGTAAAAACACCTTTCCAAGGCCTTTAGTTTCAAAACAACATTTATCATGCATCTATGCATACAAACCAAGCATCTCATGCTTCAAAACATCAACATGTCATATTGGCTTTCAAGTGATAATCCATAACCATTTTTCAACTCAAAACACAATCGGATACGCGGATTACAAGCGTTGTCCCATACGCTCCATACACACTACCAACACACAAGGTGGAGTTTACCGGTACAATCACAACCCCTCAACACCCGTGATGGAGTTTAACGGTACAATCACAACCCCCTCCACATCACTCATTGGTAGTTGTATAACATCACTAACGAGAACACGGGACACACAACACAAGATCCTCACATGGCATTTTAACCACCATTATGATCTTAGACATCTCGTTAGTGTTCTTGGATGGAGTTTACGGTACAATCATAACCCCCTCAACATCCAAGGCGACTTTATTCACGGTGCACCCAATCCTATAGCCGGCTAACTATATCCGATTCAAGTACTTTTAAACCAACACATCACTTGCCAATATACATCAATTACCATCATCAATCCACTGTTTTTAAGCATTAAACAAAGCCATTACATAATCATGCATCACTATGCATCAAACCACATTTATCAATGTCCAAAACAGGGATCTCTTACCTTGAGCATCCTTCAACACATGGCTTACAAAACCAGCATTAAACATGCTAAAATATGCTTTCAAAACAGAATTTAAACATGCAAAATAAACACATTGCATTCAACCATCTCATGGTTCATCAAAAAGAGAGTTTCTCCGAAAAACTTACTTTTGAGCTTAGCTAAGTTGTTTAGACTTAAACTAAGCTTCCATAACCTTCCAAGATTGGTTTCAAAGTTGAAAACCAAACTTCACTCACCGATTCCGTTTCGCAAGCTTGCCGAAACGCCGATCAAGCCTCCGGATCAACACCACAAGGATTCGATGATGTCTCCCCTGTTTTAAACACATCAAAGCAGTGGATTAATGCATCATCATGCATTAAAATCTTCAACCACAACAACTAAACTCGCTGCTCTCATCAAAACTCACATTTCGGCTACCAAACACAACCGAAATCACATCCAAACACCTCTACAACATTACCCAGCCAAGATCCATCAAATCCAATCATTCTTAAACATCAATTAACATCCAAAAAGGACCTAATCACGTCCTTATACCTCCAGCTATAGCAGAACATCAAAATCACCCCAAAAACCACCATTTTCTCAAGTCAAAACTTAGGAAAATCAACCTATTCGGGATTGCATTGATTAATACTCAATTACACATTATTTAGACATCCAAAATACATCAAAAAGACATCTCAAAACAGATCCCAATCATCTATTACGAATTTCTTCAAAATTAAATCCAAATCTTGCATTTTAAGCCAAAATCAAGAACACAACTGTAACCCCCTTAACCCGGCCTAGACGGTTGACCCGAATTAAGAAAGTCACACGGGGAAAACCAAAGTCAACCCGAAAGTCAACCTTGATTAACGACCCTTTTTTTTTTCTTAATCTTGTCTAGATGCACATTACGCCTATGTGTGACCACACAACCAACATACTAAAAGATCACAAACATCAGAGATCAAACAGGGACCCAATTGAACAAATTACAACTTTAGGGACCAAATTGTAATTTCTGATAAATTAGAGGACTTAGTCCAAATTAAAGTTACCATCCTGTAATTAGTCAGATTACATACTTCTCTGTGAAATTTCAGCTCAAAAGGACATCCACAGCTCATGCAATTGCACATACAAGATTCAGGACCAAAACGCAAACATTTCAAAACACATAACCGCCAATGTCAGTCCCCAACGGTCAACCGTTCCGAAACGGGGGACAGTCCGTTCCGAAACGCGGGGCCGTTCCGAAACAGGAATAGCCCGTTTCGAAACGGGGGTCTGGCAGAGGCTTACTCGTTCCGAAACAGCCCTCCCCGTTTCGGACGCCTGGGTTCATGCAAGGCACCCGTTCCGAAACGGGGCACCCAGTTCCGAAACGCCTGCACCAGATTGCTTCAAAACTCAATCTTAAACATGCAATTACACAACCAAACATGCTCCAATCATCACCAAACTTTGCCAGCATGCAAATAATCATAAAAGCAACCTATTAGCATCATCAATTCATTCAATTAACCTCATATGCAAAAAGCCCCAATTCTAGATGCATGCTTCCTACACAAGCTAGGCATACAAACACCAAACTTACAAAGCAAGCATATAAGGTTCCAATTCAAAAGCCAGCAAACACATCAACCTTAAACATACTTAGGGAGTCACCAACACCTCCCAAAACATACACATTGGTCCCCCATTGCCAAATCATACAAAAGCTAAAATGTTTAACAAAACCATCCATACATTGAGCTTCACTTGAACTAGATTGCTTGACCCTTCTTGCTGCCCTCAAGGTACTTTAATGCTCTGCATTATTGAATTCAGAAAACGAAGAGAGCATAAGCAAAGGCTTAGTGAGGAAAGCTCTTAAAAACCATTCAATAATGCAATTCAAAACATTTACAAAACATGCTTTAAATCAACCATTTTCACATGCTCAAGAGCATTCTTAACAAGCAATCTCATGCTTAAACATAAACATTAAAACAAGCATCTCATGCTTCTCAATATTCTCAACATGTCATATTGGCTCAAGTGATACATTTCCATTTATTAAAACAAGTTCAACAACTTCCCAAGGACTTTTAAACACCTTGGCCCCAAGGACTTTTAAACACCTTGGCCTATGGACTTTTAAACACCATAGTAGTAACCCATCAAGGACTTTTAAACACCTTGATCCCAAGGACTTTTAAACACCTTGGCCATGGACTTTTAAACACCATGAATGAAACACATCAAGGACTTTTAAACACCTTGATCCCAAGGACTTTTAAACACCTTGGCCTATGGACTTTTAAACACCATAGAAAGGATCACCTAAGGACTTTTAAACACCTTAGTGTCCGCAACATGAACCATCCAAGGACTTTTAACCACCTTGATGTTCATAAGTAACAAGGCTCACTCAAGGACTTTTAACCACCTTAGTGACCTTAACATTTTCAAAACATCACTTGCCAATATACATCATTTTCATCATTTACATCACTGTTTTTAAGCATAAAACCAAGCCATATTCATCATGCATTTTAAAGCATAAAACCACATCATTTCAAAGTATAAAAGCAAGGCACTCCTACCTAGAGCTACCTTCAACACATGGCTTACAACAACAGCAAATACCATGCTAAACATGCTTCCAAAACAGTATGTAAAACATGCAAATCATCATTTTGCAATACATCAAAACCATGGCCACCACTAAAGAGGAAATCCGAAAACTTACACTCGAGCTTAGCAAAGTTGTTTAGACTTAGACTAAGCTCCCAAGACATTGGTTTCAAAGCCGAAAACCCAATTTCACTCACCGATTCCACTTCGCCTCTTGCCGAAGCACGAATTCAAGCTTCCGGATCAACGATTCTTGGATCCAAAGATGCCTCCCCTGCTTCAACACATCAAAGCAGTAAATTAATGCATCATCATGCATCAATTACCTCAACGAAAGCACTCAAACTCGCTGCTCTCATCCATCCTCCATTTTCGGCCACCAAACACAACCGAAAATGCATCAAAACCACTTCTAAACATAACCCAGCCATAAACCAGCAAAACCTCACTTCTATTAACATCAAACAACACCTAAAAACAACCTACAAACATCCTTATACCTCCAGCAACAACAGATCCACAAGATCACCACAAAAACAACCTTAGAACACAAGCTACACTTAGGAATCTTAACCTATCCGGGATTGCATCAATCAAGACTCACTTCCATATCAATTTAATGATCAAATAACATCAAAAACACTTCTCAAAACCCAGATTTAACAGATCAAACGAAAATCAATTGAAATCATCAAAATCTTGCTCAATTAGCCAAGATCCTTAAATCAACTTACAAACCTTTAATTAAACATATATTTAGGATTGAAAACTTTAGGAATTTCATTAAAGAACTTAAAGTTCAGAGGAGAATCGTTCATACCTCCAAACTTGTGATTTCTCCACTTTTTGGAATGAAAACCTTGTTGAAACTTGTAGCAAATGAATAGGTTTTGAAGATATGTTGATTTGCAATCAAATGAAAGTTGAAAGGAAGAATTTAGGTGAAGAAATCAGATTAGAATCTCTGGAAATGGTGATGTTTGGTTGGAGAGAAAAGGAGAAGAGAAAATAGGAAGTTAGTTGGGAAAATAGTGAAAATGAAACTTCCCTCCACTTTGATATCTTTAAAATCAGATTTTAGGATTAAAATATCTTAGAAAAATCTGGAGAATTCAATTTTGGGCAAATAGCTCCTTAAAGATTCAAAGTTTCAATCCTTTTTAAAACAGCCACCAAATTTGCGAAAATTACATTTTGGTCACTAGCCAAAATGTCAACCTTCCAAAACTCATTTTCCAAAATTGTTTTCACAGTTCATCAATATACATTAAAAGATGATTTTAGAACATTTTTCCATATTTTTAATGCAACCCGAACTAGGTTTTCCTAAATTAGCCACTTACGATTCGAACAGCACTTTGACCAAACCGGTCAACGCTCAAAACTTCTAAGCCCAAAACCGGGGCGTTACAACTCTCCCCCCCTTAAGAAATTTCGTCCTCGAAATTTACCTGAAGGAAAGAGATAAGGAAACTGCTTCAGCATGTCTTCCTTCCGCTCCCACGTGGCTTCCTCAACCCCGCGATGCTTCCACAGCACCTTTACCAACTCAATGGTCTTGCCACGAAGAACCTTACTATCTGAATCCAGAACCTTCACCGGTTCCTCATCATAGGTCAAATCCGGATTCAAAACCACATCCTCAACAGGCATCACATGCGAAGGATCAGATCTATACTTCCGGAGCATAGAAACATGGAACACATCATGAATCTTCTCCAGTTCCTGAGGTAACCGCAACCGATAAGCAACAGGACCCACTCGCTCGACAACCTCATACGGTCCGATGTACCTAGGGCTCAGCTTACCCTTCCGGCCAAACCTCATCACCTTCTTCCAAGGCGAAACCTTCAAGAACACACGGTCACCCACCGCATACTCTATCTCCTTACGCTTCAAATCCGCGTAAGATTTCTGCCGATCAGAGGCAGCCTTCAACCGCTCACAGATGAGCTTCACCTTCTCGGTGGTCCCTTTCAACAAAGCAGGCATCGAAACCAACTTTTGACCAGTTTCAGCCCAACAAAGAGGAGTCCTACACTTCCTCCCGTACAAAGCCTCATAAGGTGCCATCTGTATACTCGCCTGATAACTATTGTTATAAGCGAACTCAACCAAAGGCAGATGCTTCTCCCAAGAACCTTGGAACTCAATCACGCAGCATCTCAACATATCCTCCAAAATCTGAATAACCCGCTCAGACTGACCATCCGACTGAGGATGATAGGATGTACCGAAATGCAATCTCGTACCCAAAGCTTGATGCAAACACTGCCAGAAACGCGATGTGAACCTCGGATCCCTATCCGACACAATCGACTTAGGCACTCCATGCAGCCTCACCACCTCAGCAATGTACAGCTCTGCCAGCTTATCCAAAGAAAACGTAGTATGCACAGGCAAGAAATGCGCACACTTCGTTAATCGATCTACAATCACCCAGACCGAATTCTTCTTTGATGGAGACAAAGGTAAACCAGATACAAAATCCATGGTAACCCTCTCCCACTTCCATTCAGGGATTTTCAACGGTTGCAACAAACCAGAAGGAAACTGATGCTCAGCCTTAACTCGCTGACACACCAAACACTTACTCACAAACTCTGCAACATCCTTCTTCAAACCAACCCAATAGTACTCATCACGAAGATCACGATACATCTTAGTACTACCAGGGTGCATAGCAAAAGGACTACTATGACCTTCAGTCAGAATAGCACGCCTCAACTCAGCATCAGCAGGCACTACTATTCGACTCCCAAAACACAGCACACCATCATCATTAAAACAGAAATCCGAAGGCCTACCCTCCGCAATATCCTGAACATGAGACACCAAGGAATCATCCAACAACTGCTTTTCCTTGATCAACTGAACCAAAGATGGTTTCACTTGCAACTCAGCAACAAGACCACCATCTCGCGATATGCTCAAGCTAGCAAACATCGCCCTCAGCTCAACAGCTACCTTCCTACTCAAGGCATCCGCAACAACATTGGCTTTTCCAGGATGATACTCTATCGTTAGATCATAATCCTTGAGCAACTCCAACCAACGACGTTGCCTTAGATTCAACTCCTTCTGAGACATCAGATACCTCAAACTCTTGTGATCCGTGTACACAGTACACTTCTCACCATACAGATAATGTCTCCAGATCTTCAGAGCAAAAACCACTGCAGCCAACTCGATATCATGCGTAGGATAATTGCGCTCATGCACCTTCAACTGCCGCGACGCATAAGCCACCACCTTACCCTCTTGCATCAGCACACATCCCAACCCAACATAGGACGCATCACTGTAGACCACAAACTCTTTCCCTGATTCAGGCTGAATCAGAATAGGAGCTTGCGTCAAAGCCAACTTCAGCTTCTCAAAAGCTTGCTGCCTCGCTTCTGTCCATTCATACTTCACATCCTTCTGCAACAACTTCGTCAAAGGAGCAGCAATCTTGGAAAAACCATCCACAAACCTCCGGTAGTATCCCGCCAAACCAAGGAAACTACGGACCTCAGGAACAGACTTAGGAACCTTCCAGCTCATCACCGCCTCAATCTTCTGAGGATCAACACGAATCCCCTCAGCTGAAACCACATGCCCAAGAAACACCACCTCCTTCAGCCAGAACTCACACTTGCTCAACTTAGCATACAGCTGGTTTTCCAACAAAGCTTGCAAAACCACCCTCAAATGCTCTTCGTGCTCCTCCTCAGTACGCGAGTACACGAGGATATCATCAATGAACACCACAACGAACTTGTCCAGGTATTCATGAAAAACACGATTCATCATGTCCATGAAAGCAGCAGGAGCATTTGTCAACCCAAACGGCATCACAAGGAATTCATAATGCCCATACCTTGTCCTGAAGGCTGTCTTAGGCACATCCACATCCTTAACCTTCAACTGGTAATACCCTGACCTCAAGTCAATCTTAGAGAACACAGCAGCTCCCCGAAATTGATCAAAGAGATCATCGATCCTCGGCAAAGGATACCGATTCTTGATAGTCAGCTTGTTCAGCTGACGGTAATCAATGCACATCCTCATAGTGCCATCTTTCTTTTTCACAAACAAGACAGGAGCACCCCAAGGCGACACACTCGGCCGGATAAAACCACGATCAAGCAACTCTTGCAACTGCGTCTTCAGCTCCTTCAGCTCCTTAGGTGCCATTCTATAGGGAGTAATGGATACAGGAGTGGTATTCGCATACAGCTCAATACCAAACTCCACCTCACGACTAGGAGGTAAACCAGGCAACTCCTCAGGAAAAACACCAGGAAACTCCTTCACCACGCGGATATCTTGCACTCTCAACTCCTTAGTGCTAGGATTCATCACAAAAGCTAGGTAAGCTTCGCAACCTTGCCTCAGCATCCTGCTCGCCTCCAAAGAAGATACAACATTGGCAAGAAACTTCACATTCTCACCAACCACCACAACTTCATAATCATCCGCAACCTTAAGCGACACCCGCTTATTCTCACAATCCACAACAGCACGATGCTCAGCAAGCCAATCCATTCCAAGGATCACATCAAAACCATAAAAGGGCAACTCCATAAGATCAACAAGAAAAACATGCTCTTGAACCACCAAAGGGCACCTTCTATACAGCTTACGAGTCACAACAGTTTCACCAAAAGAACTAGTGACTCTAACACCAACATCCAAAGACTCAACAGGCAAACCAAGCAACTCAGCATGCTCACGCAAAATGTATGAATGCGTAGATCCAGAATCAATCAAAGAAAGCAATGACAAGGACTGCAAAGTAAAGGTACCTGCAATCACATCAGCATCATTCCTTCCCTCGCGCTGAGCATACACCCTCGCTTGGCCTCCACCCTCAGGTTGAATAGCCACAACATGAGCTACTCCACGGCCACCTTCCTCACGCCTCTGAAAATTACCACGGCCGCGCCCACGACCTCTCTGCGGTGCAGCAACAGCAGGAGCACGCTCTTGACTACCAGCCATTCTCGGACAATCACGTCTCAAGTGATCAGAAGAACCACAATTCCAGCACTCATAACCAGCATTACCAGCTGCCACAACAGGAGCTTGCACCTCCCTACCAGCACGAGGACAGTCACGCCTCTTGTGACCATGCGAACCACAGTTCCAGCAAGCACTAGGCTCAGCCCTAGCATAACCTCCTCTAGCAGGTACACCACCACCTCTCTTGGCTGAGGACTGATACTTCTGATCGCGTCCTCTCTTGTTCCGTCCACCTCCGGAACTATACTCAGCAGCTCTCTTCCCAGAACTAGCTCCAGCACCCTTCGCAGACAAGCTCAGATTCATCTCAATATCCTTGGATCGACCAACCAACACATCAAAGTCATTATACTCAGCTGCCAACATATAGGTCTTAACATCCGGCACTAAGCCATAACGAAACCTTTCGCACCTCTCTCGCTCATCAGGTACTAGCTCCGGTGCATACTGGCTAAGGCGTACAAACTGTACCTCATACTCAGCCACACTCATGTTCCCCTGGGTCAGAGACATGAATTCACGCTTCTTTTCATCCAGATATCTCACTCCCAGATATCTCCTCTTGAACGCATTCAAGAAGAATGTCCAAGTGATGTCAGCTTCAACCATTCCAGAAATTGTGGTCGTCCACCACGTATAAGCATCACCTTGCAACAAAGATACCACACAGCCCAACTTTTGCACATCCGTGCAACTCATCTGTCCCAGAACACGCTTGGTGCTCTCTAACCAGGCTTCCGACCTCTCAGCTGACAAACCTCTAAACTCAGTCCCTCCAAGACTGCGCAGACGCTCCAAAGGCAATCTGACTCCAGCATCTCCCTGATGCCCAGCTCCCTGAGCTCCAGCTACTGCTGCTCGAAAAGCACCCGCAATAGCTTGTACCAAAGCAGACATATCAGGCACAGCTTGCCCCTGACCAACCTCTGGTCCAGCAGCTCCAGTACCAGCATCAGCTGCAGCTTCAGCTCTCGCACCTCCAGCACCACCACCAGGCGGAGGAGGGGGTAACACAGCACTATCAGCGTGCTCTTCATTCTCATTCTCATTGGGAGCCGTAGCTCGCACACTACCTCTCAACTCTCTACGTGGTGCCATACTTTACCATGCAACAACAATGCAAAATAAAACAAGTCAGGCCCAGCAAGGTAAGCAATCCAAGTATTCAAGCTCAATTTCATTTCAAAACAACATGTTTCCTTTAGCTTTTGTTTGGCAATGGGTACCCTCAGCATGCAACATCAAACATACATCTCAAATGCATCAACAATTCAAACCACTGAACATGCTTTCAAACAACTAGCATGCAAAGCATACAAACTTCAATCATGCACACATACATTCCCAATTACTCGAGAACACAGCTCTGATACCACCAAATGTAACCCCCTTAACCCGGCCTAGACGGTTGACCCGAATTAAGAAAGTCACACGGGGAAAACCAAAGTCAACCCGAAAGTCAACCTTGATTAACGACCCTTTTTTTTTTCTTAATCTTGTCTAGATGCACATTACGCCTATGTGTGACCACACAACCAACATACTAAAAGATCACAAACATCAGAGATCAAACAGGGACCCAATTGAACAAATTACAACTTTAGGGACCAAATTGTAATTTCTGATAAATTAGAGGACTTAGTCCAAATTAAAGTTACCATCCTGTAATTAGTCAGATTACATACTTCTCTGTGAAATTTCAGCTCAAAAGGACATCCACAGCTCATGCAATTGCACATACAAGATTCAGGACCAAAACGCAAACATTTCAAAACACATAACCGCCAATGTCAGTCCCCAACGGTCAACCGTTCCGAAACGGGGGACAGTCCGTTCCGAAACGCGGGGCCGTTCCGAAACAGGAATAGCCCGTTTCGAAACGGGGGTCTGGCAGAGGCTTACTCGTTCCGAAACAGCCCTCCCCGTTTCGGACGCCTGGGTTCATGCAAGGCACCCGTTCCGAAACGGGGCACCCAGTTCCGAAACGCCTGCACCAGATTGCTTCAAAACTCAATCTTAAACATGCAATTACACAACCAAACATGCTCCAATCATCACCAAACTTTGCCAGCATGCAAATAATCATAAAAGCAACCTATTAGCATCATCAATTCATTCAATTAACCTCATATGCAAAAAGCCCCAATTCTAGATGCATGCTTCCTACACAAGCTAGGCATACAAACACCAAACTTACAAAGCAAGCATATAAGGTTCCAATTCAAAAGCCAGCAAACACATCAACCTTAAACATACTTAGGGAGTCACCAACACCTCCCAAAACATACACATTGGTCCCCCATTGCCAAATCATACAAAAGCTAAAATGTTTAACAAAACCATCCATACATTGAGCTTCACTTGAACTAGATTGCTTGACCCTTCTTGCTGCCCTCAAGGTACTTTAATGCTCTGCATTATTGAATTCAGAAAACGAAGAGAGCATAAGCAAAGGCTTAGTGAGGAAAGCTCTTAAAAACCATTCAATAATGCAATTCAAAACATTTACAAAACATGCTTTAAATCAACCATTTTCACATGCTCAAGAGCATTCTTAACAAGCAATCTCATGCTTAAACATAAACATTAAAACAAGCATCTCATGCTTCTCAATATTCTCAACATGTCATATTGGCTCAAGTGATACATTTCCATTTATTAAAACAAGTTCAACAACTTCCCAAGGACTTTTAAACACCTTGGCCCCAAGGACTTTTAAACACCTTGGCCTATGGACTTTTAAACACCATAGTAGTAACCCATCAAGGACTTTTAAACACCTTGATCCCAAGGACTTTTAAACACCTTGGCCATGGACTTTTAAACACCATGAATGAAACACATCAAGGACTTTTAAACACCTTGATCCCAAGGACTTTTAAACACCTTGGCCTATGGACTTTTAAACACCATAGAAAGGATCACCTAAGGACTTTTAAACACCTTAGTGTCCGCAACATGAACCATCCAAGGACTTTTAACCACCTTGATGTTCATAAGTAACAAGGCTCACTCAAGGACTTTTAACCACCTTAGTGACCTTAACATTTTCAAAACATCACTTGCCAATATACATCATTTTCATCATTTACATCACTGTTTTTAAGCATAAAACCAAGCCATATTCATCATGCATTTTAAAGCATAAAACCACATCATTTCAAAGTATAAAAGCAAGGCACTCCTACCTAGAGCTACCTTCAACACATGGCTTACAACAACAGCAAATACCATGCTAAACATGCTTCCAAAACAGTATGTAAAACATGCAAATCATCATTTTGCAATACATCAAAACCATGGCCACCACTAAAGAGGAAATCCGAAAACTTACACTCGAGCTTAGCAAAGTTGTTTAGACTTAGACTAAGCTCCCAAGACATTGGTTTCAAAGCCGAAAACCCAATTTCACTCACCGATTCCACTTCGCCTCTTGCCGAAGCACGAATTCAAGCTTCCGGATCAACGATTCTTGGATCCAAAGATGCCTCCCCTGCTTCAACACATCAAAGCAGTAAATTAATGCATCATCATGCATCAATTACCTCAACGAAAGCACTCAAACTCGCTGCTAAAATATGCTTTCAAAACAGAATTTAAACATGCAAAATAAACACATTGCATTCAACCATCTCATGGTTCATCAAAAAGAGAGTTTCTCCGAAAAACTTACTTTTGAGCTTAGCTAAGTTGTTTAGACTTAAACTAAGCTTCCATAACCTTCCAAGATTGGTTTCAAAGTTGAAAACCAAACTTCACTCACCGATTCCGTTTCGCAAGCTTGCCGAAACGCCGATCAAGCCTCCGGATCAACACCACAAGGATTCGATGATGTCTCCCCTGTTTTAAACACATCAAAGCAGTGGATTAATGCATCATCATGCATTAAAATCTTCAACCACAACAACTAAACTCGCTGCTCTCATCAAAACTCACATTTCGGCTACCAAACACAACCGAAATCACATCCAAACACCTCTACAACATTACCCAGCCAAGATCCATCAAATCCAATCATTCTTAAACATCAATTAACATCCAAAAAGGACCTAATCACGTCCTTATACCTCCAGCTATAGCAGAACATCAAAATCACCCCAAAAACCACCATTTTCTCAAGTCAAAACTTAGGAAAATCAACCTATTCGGGATTGCATTGATTAATACTCAATTACACATTATTTAGACATCCAAAATACATCAAAAAGACATCTCAAAACATATCCCAATCATCTATTACGAATTTCTTCAAAATTAAATCCAAATCTTGCATTTTAAGCCAAAATCAAGAACACAACATTAAAACCTTTAATAAAATCAATTTAAGGATTGAGAACTTGGGAATTTCAGTAAAGAACTGAGTATTTATAGGAGAAGGACGTTCATACCTCTAAATGTGAGTTTCTCCTTGTTTAGAGCCAAAATCCTTGAAAATTCAATAAGCAAATGATGAGGATTTGGTGTAGAAATGATTAGAAATCATTTAGAGATTGAAATCTCAACTTTAGGTGTGAAAATCAAAGGAAAAGTGGCTGTGGAAATGTGTTTGGCTGAGGGAAAATTGAGAGAAAATGAAATGGGAAAATTTTGGCAAAAGTTAGTTATGAAACTAAAATATCTCTTTTCCCTCTTTTCTTTTTATTAAATCATATTAAATGAGTCTTTAAAATTTTAGAAAAATCTGGAGAAACTCTCCCTTGGGTAAATTAGCTCCTTAAAGATTCAAAGTTTGAATCCTTTTAAAACAGTCACCAACTTTTCAAAAATTCCATATTAGTCACTAACTTGAAATGTCATATTTCCAAACCCCATTTTGTAAAATTGATTTCACCACTCTCTTATATATAATAAAAGAGGATTTTTAGATATTTTCCCATAATTTTAATGCATCCCGAACTAGGCTTTCCCTAAAAACCACCTTTATATTCGAACCGTAATTTAAACTGGTCCGGTTCAGACCCTAAACTTCCAAGCCCAAAATTGGGGTGTTACATCTTCACTTCCCACCGTCTGCTTCTCTACTGCCCTCCATCTGCTACAGCAGCTACCTGTAAAAGCAACCAATTTCAGTAGAAACTGTGCCAATTGATATATTTGTGATGTATAACTGAAATCTAACCTAAATGCAATGAATTATGCTTGAATGCAGCAGAAATATGGGTTAAATAGTGGGTAAAATATAGAAATTTTATACACTCAACACACCCCCAAACTCAAGTTTTTGCTTGCCCTCAAGCAATTCAGACCTAACAAAGAAAAATAAAAAAAATTGTTTGGCTTAAAACAGTGAACCTTCCCTTTCCTACCATTTCATTCCCTATTGTAAGCAACACCTTGTCGGATAATTCAGGATTCATTCGGAACCATGCTATAATTCTCGTGTAGTGTGTGCATGCTTTGTGAACAATTATATGCCTAGAGTCACTTACCTTACTAGAATAGCTTAAACTTCTAACTTGAATTTTTATGCCAAATTTCATCTTTTTTGAGGCAATTTTTAGGCTCCTTTAGTTTTTATACAGACTCGATTTTATTTCTCAAGCTTAAGTTTGACTAGAGCCGGTTTCGGGCACCTCTAGCTAACTTCCTAGAGCCGGTTTCGGGCACCTCTAGGTGTAAGAGTATATTTTTCTTAACTTCTTTTCCTAGAGCCAGTGTTAGGAACCTCTAGGGGCTATTCAAGTACTACGATTTTCCCTATTCTAGTTTACCAGTAAAGTTCTAGACAGTATAAAAGTCACAAATGGTGTTTAAGTTTAAGAACTATAGTAAGGCTCTAAATTGCTCCTAAAACTATCCTAAAGGCACTGCCACAATAGAGGCTGTCACGGCAGGTAAGTTCAGTTCAAAGACTTAAACCAATTTTTTCATTTTTTTAAGCAAAAATAAACTAAGTAAAAGACACAAATTTTAAACTTAAAAGACTCCATTAATGGAGGGATGACACTCCCAAACTGGAGGGTTGCATTGCCCTCAATGCAAATGACATATAAAAGAAAATAAAAAGTACATCACAAAATATATAAGAAGGGCAGACAACAATATAAGATAAGAAACTTAAATTTTTAGGCGCTGTCGTCGCCGCCGCTGCTGCTGCTGAGCTGGATCTACCGACGAGTAGTGACTTTCTTTGCTGGTGCTGGCAGATGGATGGGAGAGGCAGAAGTATTATTTGTTTTGGCCTCCCTTGGTGGTTGGATACAGGTAGGAGAGATATGAGGTGGTTTCTCCACTACCTAGACCTTGGAGCTGCTGCTGCTCTCGCTGCCGCTGCCACTACTGCTGCTGCTACTACCGCTATCAGATTTTTCTTTGTCTGCGACTGTTTTCTGCCGCTTCTCTGATGTGAACTCCTTGGACAAGTTCCTCTTGACAGAGGGCTCGTTGTCGGATTCCGCCCAGATTGAGGAAGAGGAGAAACCTGCTATAGAGGCGTCGAGTTCAGCCGAAGGCATCTTTCTCTTGGTTCCCCTGGCAGAAGTGTCGGTTGTGCGGCTGCCGCCTGCAGCTATTGTTGTAGGGGTCGGTGTGGACGCAACAGATGGCGTTTTGGGCGTGGTAGCAGGTGTAGGGGTATGGGCAGGGGTGGTGGCAACAAAATAATGGTTGGGGAATACAGGGAACAGTGCATGAGGGAAATTTAGAGAGGTGTGGATGAAATGTACCGCTGCGGTGGTGAAGTTTCGGAAGAAGCTCATGAGGCCGAGCTGTCTTTCCTCCATTTTTTGTATGGCAGCAAGGATCTGTGAGAAGGTGTCAGCTGGAGGAGCTACTGCAGTGGGCTGCCTAGGTTCTGTGACAGCAGGCTCGGTGTCGGTGGGCTCTATCGACTCAGCTGCCGTGGCAGTAGGGTCAAAAGACGACAGGGGTGTGGCAGCTTTAAGTTCCATCAGGCTAAGGATGTTACGGTCGGTCCAGCCTTTCCCTTGAACTGGTAAATCTTCGACTGCCTCCGGTACATTGTGGCTGCGGCAGAGAGCAATGATGAGGTAGGGGTAGAAGAGTAGTCCAGACGGTCGGTGAGCACAGTCAAGTATACCCTCTCGGACGTATCTTCCAACGTTAATTGGCCTCTCATTTAAAATGGAATGGATGAGGGCTAACCTCGGTTGGTCGACAGTCGTGTTGTGTGAGGAGGGCATGATTCTTTTCTTGATAAAAGCATTCCAAAGCTTCGCCTCCGGGGTGAGTTGGACTCTCTTTACCGTTCTCGGATGCTTCGGATCAGTGTTCCACTCAGTGCCTTCATCCGTGAGTTCTGCCATCACAGCATCATAGTCGGCAGGTTCTAGACTGTCGAGAAATTGTTGGTGGCCATCTTCATTTCTGCCCACATAGAACCCGTAGAGTGTGTTGATGTACTCGGGCTCGAAAGGTACCTCTTTCCCTCGGACTGTGACTGCTGTCGCGTTCCTGCTGCATATGGCAGCATAAAATTCCCGAACAAGAGTCATGTTCATCTCTGATGGCTACTCCGTGAATATCTGCCACTTTAGGGCTCTTATTTTTCTGGCAATGAACGGCTGCAGCCCCAGGTTCCCCGTTTTGGAGGTGTAAATGAAACCTCTCTCCTCCCACATATCACGAATTTGGAAAGAGCTTGGAGTGGATGCTGCCGGGGCAGATCCTGAGGCGGAGCTTCGGCGGGTGTTTCTAGAAGTCATGTTGCAAGGCTGTGGAAAGAAAATGAAAGCAAGTAAAAATTCTAGAGGAGATAAGTAGGAAGAGTATAAGTGAGTGAAAAATGAATAGTAAAATGGGGTTTATATAGAAAAGGGGTTTGCTGCCCGTTGGAGCTGTAACGGCAGGCGCGAATAACTGGGCCAGCTGTTACGCGGTTTCTGATGCGTCTGTCACGTGTTTCCGTGTCTGCCATGACAGCATGTTGATAGGCTGGACTTTCCGCGTCTGTCGCGGCAGCTGTAACGACAGACTCCAAAAGTTGGGCTTTTTGGGCTGATGGAGAAAATGGTGGGCTGGATTCACTTCTCCTCTTCTCCTTGTCTCCTTTATTTCCTGAAAATAATAAAAATAAAAAACTTTAATTCCTAAAAAAATATCTCTAATTACCTAATATATATATATATATAATAAAAATAAAAATAAAATTAGGATAAACTAGGGATGCCAGGAGGGGCATCTCCTAAACTAACCACTTCCTGCATTCTTGGGGCTTCAGTCCCCTGATAGTTCTTCAGTCTTTGTCCATTGACTTTAAATTGGTGCCCGTCTTTTAGAGATCTGATTGTTATGGCACCATGGGGAAAACTTGCACCACTTGGAATGGGCCGGACCACCTAGACTTTAGCTTTCCTAGGAAGAGCTTCAACCTAGAGTTGAATAACAACACAAGCTGCCCTGGGCAGAACTGTCGTGGCAACAACTTCTTATCATGCCACTTCTTTGTCTTGTCTTTGTAAATCCTTGCGTTGTCATAGGCCATTGCTCGAATTTCTTCTATCTCGTTCAAGTCAAGCAGCCTTTTCTGTCCTACTTTTTCCAAGTCCATATTCACTTCCTTGATGGCCCATCATGCTCTGTGCTCAATCTCAACAGGTAGATGGCAGGTTTTCCCGTAGATCAGCCGGTAGGGTGACATTCCCAATGGAGTTTTGAACGTTGTTCTGTAGGCCCATAATGCATCGTTGAGGTGTAGAAACCAGTCCTTCTGAGTTGGCTTAACCATCGTTTCAAGGATGTTCTTAACCTCTCTATTTGATATTTCAGCCTGTCCATTGGTCTGAGGGTGGTATGTTGTTGCAATCCGATGTTTGACACCATACTTTTTCATGGCAGCAACTATAACCCTATTGTCGAAATGCCTCCCTTCATCACTGATGATCACCTTGGGGATGCCAAACCTGGAAAAAATGTTTTTATGTAAAAACCTTTGAACTAGCTTGGCATCGTTCTTCTGAGTAGCGATCGCTTCAACCCATTTGGACACATAATCTACTGCCAGGAGGATGTATAAATTCCCACATGAAGATGGAAATGGTCCCATAAAATCTATCCCCCAAACATCAAAGATCTCGACTTCAAGATTGTTTTGCAGCGGCATCTCATGTCTTCTCGAGATGTTTCCAGTCCATTGACACTTGTCACAATTTTTGTAGAATGTTTGGGCATCCTTAAACAGTGACGGCCAGTAAAATCCAGACTGCAAAACTTTGGCAGCAGTTTTGTTACCACCTAAGTGTCCTCCATACTGTGAAGCATGGCAGTGATGTAGTATAGCTTCTTGTTCATCCTGTGGTACACATCTCCTAATAACCTGATCTGCACAGTATTTGAAAAGAAGAGGTTCGTCCCAATAATAATGCTTAACATCATTTTGGAACCTCTTCCTAGCTTGATAGTTAAGGTCAAGAGGAGTTATTCCGCTAACTAAATAATTAACGAAATCAGCATACCAGGGGAGTTCAGAAAACTTACCTGCCGCCATGGCTGTCGCGGCAGTGATTATGGCAGCGAACAACTGCTCATCAGGGAAAGTCTCCAGTATGAGTGTCTCGTCTACTGGGAGACTCTTTCCCTTCTCTAATCTTGACAAGTGATCTACAACTTGATTCTCTGACCCCTTTTTGTCCTTGATCTCAAGGTCGAACTCTTGTAGTAGCAGAATCCAACGTATCAGTCTAGGCTTTGCATCCTTTTTAGCGAACAGATACTTCAATGCAGAGTGGTCTATGTGGACTATGACCTTCGTTCCAAGTATATATGAACGAAACTTGTCAATAGAGAACACCACAGCTAACAATTCCTTCTCTGTTGTGGTGTAGTTTACTTGAGCGTCGTTCAGTGTTTTGCTGGCATAGTATATGACTTGAAAGAGCTTGTTTTTCCTCTGCCCAAGTGCTGCCCCAACAGCATAGTCACTAGCATCACACATAATCTCAAATGACAATTTCCAATATGGTGGATGTACTATCGGGGCTGTTACCAGCTTTTCTTTCAGAACCTTGAATGCCTCAGTACATTCAGCGTTGAAGTCGAAGGGACGGTTCTGTTCCAGAAGATGGCATAAGGGTTTGGTGATTTTCGAAAAATTTGCGATGAATCTTCGATAAAAACCAGCATGCCCTAAGAAACTTCTGATTCCCTTGACTGTGGTGGGTGGTGGAAGCTTTTAGATTACCTCGATCTTGGCTCTGTCGACTTCTATGCCACGGCAGCTCACTTTATGGCCTAGGACTATCCCTTCATCTACCATGAAGTGAAGTTTTTCCCAGTTTAATACCACGTTTGCTTTCTCACATCTTTCAAGCACTTTCTGTAGGTTGCCAAGGCAGCTTTCAAAATCGTCTCCAAAGACCGAGAAATCATCCATGAATATCTCTAGGAAATCCTCCACCATATTGGAGAATATTGCCATCATGCACCTTTGGAAAGTTGCTGGTGCATTACAAAGTCCAAATGGCATCCTCCGAAAAGCATACGTACCATATGGGCATGTGAACGTCGTTTTGTCTTGATCTTCCGGTGCGATGGCTATTTGATTATAACCTGAGTAACCATCAAGAAAACAATAGTAAGGCTTTCCTGCTAATCTATCAAGCATTTGATCAATAAAAGGCAGGGGAAAGTGGTCCTTCCGGGTAGCTTTGTTAAGCTTCCGATAGTCCATACAAACCCTCCAACCGGTCACAGTCTTGGTTGGGATTAGCTCGTTTTCTTCGTTGGTTACCACGGTTATTCCTCCTTTCTTGGGAATGCACTGCACCGGGCTCACCCACTTGCTATCCGAGATGGCATAGATTATTCCAGCATCTAGCCACTTTATGATCTTTTCACGAACCACCTCTCGCATAGCATCATTCAGACGTATCTGTGCATCAATGGTCGGCTTATGATTATCCTCAAGAAGGATTTTATACATGCAAAATGGTGGACTGATGCCTTGGATATCAGCTATCGTCCATCCAATAGCCCTTTTATGCTGCTGCAGCATCCCTATCAGTTGTTGTTCCTGTTCCTGCATCAACTTGGAAGAGATGATTACGGGCAACGTATCATTTAAACCAAGGAAAAAATATTTTAGCTGCCCTGACAGGGGCTTAAGATCTAGAACGGGGGCCTCTACAGTTGATGGCTTTTGGACTATATGTTCATTCGATGTATAGTTTAAGGGCTCGAATAACTTACCTGGACGATTGCCTATCCAGTTTACCTCATCTTGATCTTTAGTATCAGATATATTAGATTCTGAGAAGTCATTGTCGTCGTCGTTGCCGTGACAGGTATCTAAATGGCTGCTAGGGCAGTGGCCAAATTTGATGTCATGGCAGTCCGACCTGATGCAGGGTTGATCAACGATAACTGCAGTGATGGCCTTGCATTCTTCCTCTACATCAGCGTGCTTAATTTCTTGGAGAACATTCAGCTTGATCTCTTGATCATTTACTCTCATAGTGAGTTCTCCCTTTTCTACATCAATCAATGATCTTCCTGTGGCTAAGAAGGGTCGCCGCAGGATGATTGGTGCATTCTCATCTGCTTCACAATCTAAGACAAGAAAGTCAGCAGGAAATATAAATTTATCCACTCTTACCAGAATATCTTCAATTTTTCCTTCTGGATGAACGTAAGAGCGGTCTGCCAGCTGCAGTACTACTGTTGTGGGCCGAGGTTTTGCAATACCTAATTTCTGAAAAACAGATTTGGGCATTAAATTTATACTAGCACCAAGATCACAAAGTGCCTTACCCACAAATTTGTCTCCGATTATGCACGGTATGATGAAGCTTCCATGATCCTTCTGTTTCTGGGGTGGATGCTTGTGCAGAATACTCATGCATCCTTCTGTCATTTTAACCGTTTCAAATTCCCCAAGTCTGAATTTCTTCGACATGGCATCCTTGAGAAATTTGGCATACCAGGTATTTCCCTAACGACATCTAACAGTGGAATATTGATATGAACCTGCTTAAAAATATCGTAGATCTTCTTAAGCTTGGATTCCTGCTTCAATTTCTATAATCGCTAAGGAAAAGGAGGTGGGGGACGATAATCAGCAATGCGTCCTTCCCACTGTAGTCGGATCTGAGGAGGCTTAGATTCTTCGTTTTTCTTCTCTGTCCCTTCTGCTGTCGTGACAGGTTCATCGGCAGCAGGCTGCTTGTCATCTGTCGGGGCAGCGTTCTCGGCAGTTGACTCTAAGGCTGATTTCTTAACTATTTCAGTTTCCTTCTCTGGCCCTGGTAATCTCTTCCCACTCCTAGTAGTGATGGCTTTACACTGCTCATGTGTGGGTTGTCTAGCGTTTTCAGTATCGCTAGGAAATCCTCCATTCTGCCTCGGTTTAACATGCTGGGAAACCAGACCCATCTGTGTCTCCAATGATTTCAGAGTAGCTTCATGGTTGGTCATCTGCATCTCTGTTTTATCCATGAATGTCTTAGTCTTCTTGACGAAGTGATTCATGTTCTCAATGTAAGTTCCTGCTTGAGACATAAACTTAGCCAAGGTCTGCTCCAGTATACTAGTCGTGGCAAGTGGTGGCTGTTGCTGCTACTGTTACGGTTGCTGCGAGTCATTAATCTAAGTCCTCCCTGATTCTGAGTGTTCTGTGCTTGAGGATTCAGGGCATTATTAGGGTTGCTTCAAGAGAACTTGGGGTCCTTTCTCCAGTTGGGATTGTAGCTGTTGGAATTATAGTTATGTTTATTGTAGTTCCCAACATACATCCCTTCCTCTAGCTGTATCGGACAATCTTCCGAACTGTGATTCCCATCGCAAGTTTCGCATACCTCTTCAGCTGAGTAGACAGGTTGTGTATCCTCTTTCAAGAGCTTTTTCATTGCCTTAGTAAGATATGCCACTTGTGTTTTTAGAGAACTGTCGGCCTCATAATCTTTCACAGCTAGTACTCGTTTACCCCCTCTTCTTGCTGTAGGAAAATGTTCCTCGTTCTTTGCCAGATTTTCAATACTGCCATGGCATCTTCTAGATCTTTGTCCAACATCAATCCATTCGCTGCTGAATCTATTCTCATACGAGTCTGTAAATTGGCAGCATTATAAAACTTAGTTACCTGGTTCCAAACGGGAAATCCATGCATCGGGCAGTTCCTCAGAAGGGTGGTAAATCTGTCTCAGGCCTCGTGCATTGGCTCGTCATCTTCCTGTTGAAAAGTAGCAATTTCGTTACGTAATCGCTCAGATAAGTGTGAAGGATTAAAACGAGACAAGAATTCACGAGTTAAATCTGCCCAAATTCGTATTGAACCCGGCGTTAGTTTATTCCACCAAGTTTTCGCCATGTCCCTCAATGAATGAGGAAATAACCGAAGCGTCAGTATCTCCAGATTAACTCCTGGTAGTCTAAACGGACCACATATTTCCTGGAACGTTTTTAGATGCTCCCTAGCATCCTCTGTAGCAACACCACTAAATTGACCAGCGTTGTTGATCATGCTGAACATAACAGGTTTCAGCTCAAAGTTGTAAACATCTACATCTGGTAGGGTTGTTTCTAGTTCTACATGATCATTGAGCATGTAGTCTCGGTATGACCGGCGTGCGACAGTGATAGGAGGATCGGAAGGTTGGCCGTTCCCTCCATTCCCGGCAGGATTGTTATTATCCTGGGGATTGTCTTGGTCGTTCCTTCTTTCTTCGTGCCTTCCGTTCACCATTGCTTCTAACTTTCCTTCTAGGTATTCGTTTCTCTCAACAAGGAACCGAACTCTTTTTCTGAGATTGCACGTACGTTCGATTTCAGGATCTAACTGGTGCTCGGTTTCTTTTCCTCGTTGAGATCTGCGAATAAGAAAACAAAAGACCTTCTAAAAGGTATAGGTTGAACAATCCAAGTAAAAACAAAAAAGTAAAGGAAGTGCAGTAAAAGATAGGGTAAAGATATGTTGCTAGTCCCCGGCAACGGCGCCAAAAACTTGTTGCGTGTAAAAGTGTCTATCACAATGTAGTGCAAGTGTACACGACGCAAATAGTAAAGTGATACGGAAGTATCGAATATCGACTCCATAGGGACTAGGCTAATAGCTTCACCTTGAATTACTACACGAGAGGAAAAAGAATAGTTTAATAAGTTTGTCACGAAATAATAAAGAGTGCTGGAAATTAAGAGTAGAGAAATCAAGATAGAGAGAATGGGCCGGTATTGAATTGCTCAGTAGTGTAGGTGTTGCAAAGCCTAGGAAACTCTGTTCTGTCGTCGCGCCTGTTGCGGCAGCACCTGTCGCGGCAGTGATCTGTTGTAGTCGCGGCAGCGATCACACAACTCTGTACTTCAAGCTTGGCAAGAATCCCTGCTGTGCCTTGGCTTATCCCTAGTTCCAAGTCTGTCGATGAACACGTTTTTGATGATACCTCCCGGCGTGAATCGAAGGATGAACACCGATGTTTTTGAATTTTTCCTTAGCCACTTAACCTCGTCCTATCCCTAGGTTCGAGATAGTTCAACCATAAACTGGAGAACTCGTACTTTTTCCTTTCGTATACTTAACTCTCCCGATATTAAGTAAATGAATAATCTCACAATGCTCTCCCGATACTCTTGTAAGATGTTGAAAACCAGAATAAGCAAACTTGAAGTAATTTTATTGAACAGAAAAATTCCTAAAACAAATGCAATCCTTGCAACTACTTTACAAAGCAACCTTTAGCCCTAGGGGAAGTTTAGAACATGTTGAGGAAGGGAAAACGGCTAGGGTTTTGGGAAGTATGATGATGTCCTCTCCTATGTCGAATTACATGCCTTTATATAGGCCTTGGGTTTAAGTTTTCTAATATGGCAAGAATACAAGTTTAAATTAAAGTACAACTCTTTTAAAGACTAAATCTTCAGAGCATAATTCTTTAATTCGTCCTTCCTTCTTGCTTGGAGTTTCTTCCTTGAACTTTGGGCTTGGCCTTCATTCTGATCTAGGGCTTGGAAAAATATAAGGGTGCTCCACGACTGATGGACTTAATTTTCTCTTTCTGTCAAGGTCCACTTCACTTTCTTCCCTTCACTATCGCTGTCGTCCTTGGCTGCCACGACAGCGGCCATGGCAGCATCGTCCTCTTTTTTTGCACATCCAGTTCCAGCTCAGCTTCTTCACTGCCCAGCGTCTGCTTCTATACTACCCTCCATCTGCTACAGCAGCTACCTGCAAAAGCAACCAATTTCAGTAGAAACTGTGCCAATTGATATATTTGTGATGTATAACTGAAATCTAACCTAAATGCAATGAATTATGCTTGAATGCAGCAGAAATATGGGTTAAATAGGGGGTAAAATATAGAACTTTTATACACTCAACAAAACACATTCTTTCTTTCTTGATAACTAGTTTCAATTTGAGTAAATGAATATATGTTTTCATAAAGCATGTTGTTATTATGCTTAGGATTATAGAGGAATTCGTGTTATAAGCATGTATATAAGTAGAATAATGGAAAACTTTGTTAGTAATGTGGTTAGGATGTGTTATACGTACTAGATATGACGACTTGGATGGATTAAAATGAATTATTAGATAGTAGATGTTGAATCGGTAGTTTGCATGTAGGCGAGACTAGTTGATCTAATAAGTGAACCTAATTGATTATAAGGCTTGCTGGAAAATTTGGTTACCTAATAAAATGGAGTGTTAAACAAAAGAAAATCATGCTTAAATAGTAGAATTGAAATACTAATGAAACTAGTCACCTAGATGGCCTAATTCACTATATAGGGGTTGTTTTGAATGAATCAAGGAATTAAGGGCTGAATTGGTTAGGATTAAAGGCTGGAAAATTAAGTTAAAAACAAGGAGGGACTAAATTGAATGCTGGATAATTGAATTGCATTAATTGTAACTAAAATTGATTGCTTAGATATGTTAATTGGCATATTAGTGGATCTGGGACCAATCTGGAAAATTTGTTAAATTGAGGACTTAGATGGAAAAATTATGGACTAATCTGGACATGAAAAGTCAAGGGAAAAACATGGGAGTCTAAGGTAAAAATGACTAAAATGAACTAGTAAAGGTCCTAACTGAATCAACTCATTAAAGTGGACTTAAGTGTAATCTGGTAGTTTCAAAAACCGGAAAATTAGCCTGACTTTAACTAAAAATACATGGATGAATAGGTTATTGAATTTGCTTTCTAACGGTTTAAATTAATCGAAATTCTGACATGTAGATTAAAATATATAGGCATATTAGTGAAGGGTGTGCAAACTGCCAGAATCTGGAAAATAGTTTAATGCTTGTAAAAAAAGGTGTGAATTGAATTTGATATGATTTTAATATATTCTTGTGTTGTATGAATACTAGATTAAGAAAATGATGGAAAGGATGGATAAGCCTCAGGATGTAAATGAGGATTCGAGTATCCCGCAACTTCAGGATACAAGGTGAGTGTAGCTATAGTTAGGGTTGAGACTTAGGTCCTAACCACCATTATATGTCAACTTTATTGTTTAAACAAATATACCATGAAATGAATCTAATTTATACTTGGTAAATGATTAAGGGAAGAATGCCTATTTGGAACCTTGGTAAAAAGTACATGAATTGATAATGGAAAATGGAATGTGAAATATGATGCTTGATTCTTATGATTGAATGGACTCAATAAAGACTTGGTAATTAAATGAAATTGTTAGGTAGATCGATAATAGGACTAAAGAAAGTGTTTACTCGGATTTTTCCTTGCTTGAATCTCGATATGTACATGTATATGTGGTAGAATCTTTCTGCCTTGAATGTAAGTTAATACTTATTGGTGTGCCTTGGTTAATTCGAATGGTTGCATACCCCAGTGGTATTCTTGCTTGAAATATGACTTAATAAGGTAGATGATTAAAAAGATCCTTGTAGAACCTTACATTGTAACAATTTTTTAATGATAACACGAATAAGTTTATGATTTCGTGAACCTGCCCAATAAGTAATAAACACCTTAAAACAAATCAAATGTACTTTCTTGTCTTGAATAGATCATTCGAATTGCTTGATGGTCTAGTGATCTTATTGATACTTGTGGATGCTTGAATGTAGTATTTGCTGGAATTTGTGAAACCATGTAAAATGAATAGGGTTCACTTGATTTAGAGACTTGGAATGAAATTGATCTTGCAATGCTTGTTGCCAAATCACTTGTTGTGTGATTGCTTGAAATAAAAGATTCAACAAGACCTTGGTTGCTAGTTGGTCTTAGGTAGAACGGAATGCCTTAGAGTCTAGAGCTCGATTTAATATGTGGTGTCTGAGATACCTTAACACGATAGGTACCTCGTGTACCCTAATATGTGGTGTAGCAGACACATTCTTGATCAAGTACCTTGTGTACTCTAATATGTGGTGTAAAAGACACATTAACATGATTTGGTACTTGTGTACCTTAACACGTGACTCGATTACCTAGTCCTACTATCTACCAAGGAAAAACAATTACTAAGCTTGTAATAAGACATATTACATGGTTAATAAATAAGCAACTTGCTATAAGCTATTGAACTTCTAGTGAAATGAAATCATATGACTAAAATGATGTAAATGCTAACTTGATTAGTTCATTGTTTGAAAGACAAATTATATTGAAAAAGATCACATTCGAATAGGGGGTTTGATGAACCTTATGCTCAATTGTTTGACCTTTGATAAATCTTTGTTTGCTTGATTCCTAAAATTTTATAATCGGCTATTTTTCTGATGTGTTCCTTGCTTGATTGGTTTGAATTATGACTTGGAATTGAACATGATTGGTCTTGACATGCTTGAACTTTTCGAATGGATTATTGTTAATTAGTCTAAGATATGCTAAAATTGATTAAGACTTAGTTAGATTAAACTTGAAATTAATGCCCTAAAAATTTAAAGGAAGTAAGTGGATTTAACTCATTACCCTTGAACGTGCTACTTTACTTATTTGACTTGATTGAACTAAGAGCATGAAATGGAATTGTGCAAAATGAGATGTCATTACTCAGTTGCTAAATCACGTGATTGCTAGATGCATAGTAAACTTGATTTGTTAATGGTAGTCTTGATCCATGGTGTACCTAGATTAAATACAACCAAAATGAGTTGATAAATGATCATCTAAGTTAACTTGAACAATGTTTTAAATGAATAGGGTTGAAGTCCAAAATTATTGGCTTGGTCGAATGATATATAAACCTAATTTTCTTAATTAAATTCAATAGGAAACATCTGAAGGATTTAAACTTGATAAAATGAATGTAAAAGGCAGCTCAATGAACTTAAAACGAATTAGGTCTAATCTTGTACAAAAATTTATAGTTTCACCATGGTAGCTTGATCTTATTATGTTATAATCTTGAAATTGAATTATGTGAGTAACTAGCTTGTCATTTGATTTACATTTGAAAATTTGAGGGATTGATCTAGTCTTGATCGAATTAAATAGACTCAATTGTTTAATTAACCTATTCGACTAGTGTTGTGCGATCTTGCAATACTATAAATGATACGCAAATGGTGCAAGTATACACGTCGAACGAGTAATAAAATGATGAGTGAGTATCGTCTCCACAAGGATTGGAGGTATTCACGGTTCCTGTAACAATAAAGATTGGACTTTTTACAGATGACAATGTTATAGTAAAAGAGATGGTGTAAAATAATGCTAAAGCAAAACTCACTACGGAACGACTGGCTGGGAATGATGGACAACCTAACTCAAGCTTCTTAACGATACTAAGGCTCTTTAGCTATCTTCTATGCTAGGCGGGATTTGCTAAGAATGCTCCTAAACTATCTCTAGCCAGGAAACTTGGAGTCTGAAATGCTACAGTCATACCTCTCGGCGTAAACTCTTAACACTCCCCTACCCTTCACGAACTATCATTTTTAGCCCTTGAAACCTATCACTTATCTCTAAGGTAGGTTAGAGTCTGCCTCTCAACAGTCACTCCATTGCTTGTGAGGGTTCTAAGGTTAGCTCTCTCGATTATTAATCCCAACATACACATAAAGAAAAGCCAACTCTCGAAGGAGCTTAAGGTAGGGCCTATCTCTCAAAGCACTTACAACCCTAAGCTCTTGCAACTTTAAGGAAATTAGAAATGCATAAGCAAAGCATAGAATCATGATAAACACTGAAAAAGCCATAGCATGCATTAAAAAGTACTCAAAATAAAATCATCCATCCTACCCAAGCCACCTAAAATAGTTCGTGGCTGGGCAATATCATCCAACGTATCATTGCGATAACATCACCAAATATAAATATATGACAAGAAATTGCTATAGCGACATAAAGAAAGGTGAACTCCCTCTCTGCCATGGACTGCCCGGTTGTCTTAGGCTCACCGCCTCTCTCGAGGCCAGTGAGGCCACTCCTTGGAGCTTCAACGATGGAGGACACCAAGCTAGAGAATATGAAGGTGGAAACTTCCCTCTCATTTTCTCTCTCTTCCGCCTCTCTTTTTGCAACACAAAATACCACACTTTTCTCCAAGCTTCTCTCCCATTTATATAGTGGAGGCTTCTAGGGTTTGATGCCCTAAAGATGCCTTGATAATCCCTAGGAATATCCACCGACAAGGTCTGCCACGAGGGGACAAGGAGGACAGTCTGCAGGTGGGTACCGACTGCTGCACATGTCAGATCATCCTTTACTGCGTTTTCATGTGCTTCTGCAGCTCACGTGTATCTCACGTGCTGGCCAATATCCACTTCCATCATGCTATAGCAATTCCCAACATCAGCTTTCTCTCTTGACTTCTTTCTTGCGCACCAACAAAACCAAAACCAACCTTCCGAGCAGTACCCCTCAATATAGACCAATAACCAGCAAAGATAAAGATACACCCAGAAGAAGCAAATGCAACCTAAATGCAGTCTAAATGCTATGGTATGAACTCAAGAACAGGCAAATGCTATAGCAAAAAGGTATGAAAACAAGGATATTTATGTAGTTATCACACCCTTGAACTTAAGCTATTGCTTGTCCTCAAGCAATGAATAGAACAGAACAAAGGAACTACTATGGCAAAGATTTAACCTAGAGGATTGCTATGGCAATATTTCAGTCCTTAGAAATAACTTAGGTAGATAAATAAATATACACAACCAGACATGAGATCCTTAAGAACATTCCTTAGGACTAAGCTGTGTGCGTTTGTGTGTGGCTGCCTTCCTCCTATACTTAAGCTGGTGAGACAAATTTTCAAAGAAGCTCCCTAGTTATACCCTAACTATGTTCTCTAGTTCTTTTCCAATTTTTAGACTCCCAGGGATATAGGTTTTCTGCTACGAAGGGTGTCAGCTCATCACACCTGCCGTCCTTAACTCTAGATGAGCAGGGAGCAAACCTCTCACCCCCGAGCTAGTAAGCAGAGTCATCCCGTGACAACTTTCATTCACTCATTTGCTATAGCAAAGCTTTATTTTTCTCCTTGTTTTTTTAAACACTGAAAAAGCTATAGCAAAGCGGAGTGTCTTTATACAGATATGCCGTAGCATTTATTCGTTTGTTTTAGCACAGGGTCGTCTAGTTTTTCTTTTAAGTTCTCTAGAGTTTACATATCAGAGTTTACTAGGGTTCTTCCTAAAAAAAATTTCTAACAAACTACTTGTAGAAAGAGAGCAGCTGTGTAACAAAATTTTAACAACTGGATCCTAAAGTCAGTTCTACAGATCTCAACTAGTTGTGTTTTTTCTAACTTAGTTCAGGCCTTAGAGATTTCATCGTCAGACATCATAAATACATTCATAAGCTGTCTCTACACTAAACAGAATGTCATAGTAAAAATTTTGTTCTATCCTATAATGCATATGCTAAAGCAAAACATTAACTATGAACACTAACACCGCAAACTTGAGAAATGCAGTATCTGCAATGCATAAACTAATCTACACTATATGCCATGAAAAATGAAAATTTGAAAAGAAAAATGTTAGTTACCTCCTGGGTGCAGAGGCTAGGTGGTGATGCTGGTGTTGTCCATTGATGTCTCAGAGCAGTAGTGGTGTGGGTCTGCTACATCGTCCACACTCTCTGATGAGACTAATTGAGCACTAGACGAGAGCCTGACACGTCCAGCAGTATGTTTGATGCGAGTTTTTGGTATGGATGTTGTAGCATCCTCATATTGTGCTGGTGTCGGCTCAGTTGCTTGTGCTGTAGAAGTTTCCTTCTGAGGGGTTTCCTCAGGATTACTTGGTACGAGCTCTGGCTCTGGAAGTGGGTTTTCTGGTCTTGACTGTTTAGGATTAGTTGCCTTTCTGGTGCGTTTCCTTTTCTTGGCCAAAGAGGCTGTTGGGTTAGTTTCTTCGATAGTAGGCTGAGCAGAGGGAGTTTCTTGTTCTGATAGGGTAGTTGGAGTTGCTAGTGCTTTCTTTCTTAGAGTCTTTTTCTTGGCAGCAGGTGGGACGGAGCTAGGGTCACTGGGAGACATTGTGCTTGCTGTAGCAGTGGTAGGAGCTTGTACTAACTAAATAGGAAATACTGGAAAAGAGATGTTCTGGTCCAGTAGGAGCTTGCTTAAGCAGGATGCTATGGCACTATCGTGGTGTTGGGCATATTTGAAGTACGCCCACTGGTGTGCCTTCATCAAGCTGAGCTCAGAGCTCAATTCTTTTGTTTTTGCCACCAATGTTACCACTCGTGCTACAGCAAAACTTTTAGCTCCTCCCTCCACTGCTTGCTGAGGCATGTCTTCATTAAATCCTCGGAGTTCCGTAACGAGGGTTGGAGTCAAACTTGTCATTCCTAAAAGAGATGTATCAACAAGATTGTTGCGTGTAAAAGAGTCTATCGCAATTGAGTGCAGGTGTACACGTCGCAAGTAATAAAGTGATACTAGAGTATCAGATATCGTCTCCACAAGGACTGGGCTAACCCTTTCCTTAGCTATCTGCACAAGGGGAAAAATAATGATTTAAGATTTTGTCACGAGAAATATAAAGTAAACTTAAATAAAAGAGTAGAGAAATCAAGATAGAGAGAATGGGCTGGTAATGAATTGCTCAGTAGTGCAGGTATTGCAGAGTTTAGGAAATCCAGTTCTGTCGTCGCGCCAGTCGCGGCAGCACCTGTCGCGGCAGCAGTCCGTTGATTGTCGCGGCAGCAAACACTCAACTCCGTACTTCAAGTTTGGCAAGAATCCCAAATGTGCCTTGGCCTATCCCTAGGTCAAAGTCTGTCGATGATCACGTCTTTGATGATACCTCCCGGCGTGAATCGAAGGATGAACACCGATGTGGATGAATTCTTCTTTAGCCACTTAACATCGTCATATCCCTAGGTCCGAGATAGTTCAACTATAAACTAGAGAACTTGCTCTTATTTCTTTCGTATACTTAACTCTCCCGATGCTAAGTAAATAGATAACCTCACAATGCTCTCCCGATGCTCTTGCAAGATATTAATAACCAAAATAAGAGAACTTGAAGTTTATTTTATTGAACTGAAAATTCCTAAAACAAAACAACCCTTGCAACTACTTTACAAATCAACCCGTGGTCCTAGGGGGAATTTAGAACATGATGTGGGAAGGAAAACGACTAGAGGTTGAGAGAGAAGGCTAGGGTATTCGGTTATTTCCTCTAGGTTAAGATATATGCCCTTATATAAGCTTTGGGCTCAAGTTTTCTAATTTAACAAGGATTACAACTGTAAATTAAAGTATGATTCTAATAAAGACTAAATCCTCAAGGAATCTACTTTCCAGCCGTCCTCCTTGTTTCTTGGGATTATCTCACCTTGAACTTTGGGCTTCGAATATCTTCTGATCTAGGGCTTGGAAAAATATGGTGATTTCATACGACAGACGGGCTGAATTTTCTGTATCTGTCGAGGTCCACTTTGCATCTTCTCCACAAAACTGTTGTCGTCCTCTGCTGTCACGGCGGCGACCATGGCAGCATCGTCCTCCTTGACTGCTAGTTCCAACTTTTCTGCATCGCTGCTCAGCGCCTGCCACGACTGCTGCCCTGGGTGCTGTCACGGCTGCTGCTCTGGGTGCTATCACAACTGCTGCCCTGGGTGCTGTCACGACTGCTGCTCTGGGTGCTGTCACGACTGCTGCCCTGGGTGCTGTCACGACTGCTGCCCTGGATGCTGCCACGGCAGATACCTAAAATGCAGTTAAACATGCTTGACTGCTCGTCTAGTTCCAGCTCTTCTGTTTCACTGCCCAGCGCCTGCCCTTTCCATCTGCTACAACAGCAACCTGTAAAAACAGCCATTTTTAGTAGAAATTGTGCCTTTTAATGTATTTGTGATGTTTTGCTGTAAACTGCCCTAAATGCAATAGATAATGCTTGAATGCAGCAGAAATATGGGTTAAAAAGGGTGTAAATAATAGAACTTTTAAACACTCAACAAAGATCGTCTATGAAGACATCTTTCCTTTTACACAAGGCAGTGATCAGGTTAGGAAAACCAAGGGGACTACAGGGCCATTTCAAACAAGTATATACCTCATCCACTATTATCTTTCCTATGTCAATTTGTCTACCGTGTATTATCGAGTGAATGAGAAAAAGTTGAGATGTGGACGGTGGCAGTGTGTAGTGTAGGCATAAGCTTATGTCTCACAAAGTGATTCCATACCTTTGCCTCAGGTTTGAGGCGTCCTCTCTCAACTGACTTGTTATTGTCCAGCACCTTTCCTTGAAAACAGATGTCCTCTAGCACCTCGCGCTGCGTCTGCGCGTCCATTGTCATCACAAAAGAAGTGTGACGGTCTACAATATGCTTTAGCCCGTAGAACTTGTTGATTACTGCAGCAGTAAACTTCATCTGCTCTCCTCGCACATGAACTGTAGACTGGGTTGGACTTGTGAGGTGTGCATAGAACTCCTTTACAAGTGATGTGCATATCTCCTCAGGGTGAGCAGCGAAGTTTTTCCATCCATGTGTGTCAATGACGTCCATTATAGACTGGTCGAACTGATCTTCTTCCTCTTGAGGGCATTTGAACCCTGTTCTAGAAGAACATTCATGTCCTTGAGCTTTGTCCATCTCTCCTTTGATGCCTCGTCAAGAAATTTGGGAATTTCAAGGACTTGTTGTTGTTTGAGACGGTCAGAAGTCTCAGGGGCGTGTTTGCAACGAGCCATGGAGTTTTCGTTAAAAAATGGGGATGAGTAAATGGGTGAAGGGAAAGAAAAATGGTGAAGGGTATTCTGTGTGTTTGGGAGAAAATCGAAAAGATGGGGGGGAAAGTTTTAAGTGTTGAAGAGGATGAAGAAGTTGAGGGGACGGATAATGAAGAAGATATGGGAAGTTGAACAAGGTGGGAAAAACTGATGAATTAATGGAAGAGGGGAGGTGATGGGGACGTGTGTTGGCTTTAAAGGAGAGAGAATTTTTTTTGGAGTTAATGTGATAGCTGATGGCTGGAGAGAGAATATGGGTTTATGTGGCTAGGGTTTCTCCTCATTAAATAGATGAACATTCTCTCTCGTGCTTTTTTTTCTCTCTCTTTTTTAATTCATCTACCCCACCTTTCGGATAAAACCTCATTATCTTTTTTCTTTCCCCTTTTCTTCCATCCCTCCAAAAATGGATAAAAACAAACTCCATGTCCTTTTCCCTTTTTGCTACCAACCCTGTAGACGACCCGCACTCCTGCCTCTGTACCTGACATTGTACTAGGAAAAAGAAAGCCTTGTACGAGAGTCACCTGAAAAGATATGAAAATTAAAGGTAATGATAACATAAAACTAGACCAAAAAGAAAAGCATTATTTATGGACATGATATAGCATAAAAGATAGGGTTAGAGATGCAAACTTTCAAGGATCATGAAGATCCAGGTATTACTTGTATCTGAGGATAGGGGCTCCACTGTACACCTTCAGGTGTTGGCCATTGACTTTGAAGACTTCATCGTCGTCCAACTTCTTGATATCCACTGCGCCATGAGGGTACACCTTGTGTATGATGAATGGCCCTGACCACCTCGATTTCAGCTTTCCAGGAAAAAGCTTTAGCCTGGAGTTGTATAGAAACACTTGTTGTCCTTCTGGGAAATGCCTTGGCATAATGTGTTTGTCGTGCCACTTCTTGGTTTTCTCCTTGTAGATGCGAGCATTCTCATATGTTTGGGATCTGAATTCCTCCAGCTCGTTAAGCTCTAGCAACCTTCTTTCACCAACAAGTTGGGCATCCATGTTGAGTTTCTTGATTGCCCAATAAGCTTTGTGCTCAAGCTCCACGAGTAATGACACTCCTTGCCAAATACAAGCTTGAAGGGTGACATGCCTAAAGGTGTGTTGAAGGCAGTCCTATATGCCCAAAGTGCTTCATCCAACTTAGGGGACCAGTCTTTTCTCTTAGGATTAACCACCTTCTCAAAGATTTGCTTGATTTCTTGGTTGGAAACTTCAGCTTGTCTGTTTGTCTACGGATGATATGTTGTAGCAATCTTGTGCCTGACTCCATAGGGATGTAATGCTTTAGCAATAAGCTTGTTGTCAAAGTGAGTTCCTTCATCACTGATGATGGCTCGGGGTGCTCCGAACCTAGTGAAGATGTTCTTGTGAAGAAACTTCACGACTGTCTTAGAGTCGTTCCTTAGGGTGGCAACAGCCTCCACCCATTTTGACACGTAGTCGACTGCTAGCAAAATATATAGATCTCCATATGATACAGGAAACGGACCCATGAAGTCAATTCCCCACACGTCAAAGATTTCAAGCTCCAGAATATTTTGCAACGGCATTTCATTCCGTCTGGAGATGTTCCCCGTTCTTTGGCATCGATCACAAGTCTTGTAGAACTCGAGTGCATCCTCAAAAAATGTAGGCCAATAGAATCATGCTTGAAGAACTTTTGCAGCAGTTCTGGCACCACCAAAATGCCCTCCACTCGGTGATGAATGACAGTGGTACATAATGCTATGGTATTCTTCCTTTGGGACACATCTCCTTATGATCTGATCAGGACATTGCTTGAACAGGTAGGGTTCATCCTAATAGTAGAATCTTGCATCATGTCTGAATTTCTTGAGTCCATGGCTAGATAAATTAGGAGGGAAAATACCACTAACAAGATAATTAACAATATCAGCATACCACAGAATTGTTGTAGCAGCTAACAGTTTCTCATCAGGGAATTCCTTCTTAATTTTAGTTTCACTTCCTTGTGTGATAGCATTTTCTAACCTAGATAAATGGTCAGCTACATAGTTTTCACATCCTTTCTTATCTCTAACTTCTAAGTCAAATTCCTGTAGCAAGAGTATCCACCTAATAAGTCTAGGTTTAGCATCCTTTTTAGTCACTAAGTACTTAATGACTGAATGATCAGTATGAACTATGACCTTAGTGCCTATCAAGTATGACCTAAACTTATTCAAGGCAAATACTACAGCAAGAAATTCTTTCTCAGTAGTGGTGTAATTGATTTGTGCGTCATTCAAAGTGCGACTAGCATAATAAATAACATGAAAGAGTTTACCTCGGCGTTGTCCAAGTGCTACACCGATGACGTAGTCACTTGGATCACACATCAGCTCAAATGGTTCGTTCCAATATGGTGGATTGACAACTGGTGCTGAGATAAGCTTCTCCTTCAGTTCTTAAAATGCGCTATAGCAATCTTTGTCAAACACAAATGGTTGATTTTGCTGTAGCAAATTGCATAGCGACTTTGAGATCTTTGAAAAATCTTTGATGAATCTCCGATAGAATCCAACATGCCCTAGGAAGCTTCTTACTCCCTTGACAGTAGTTGGGGGAGTTAGTTTTTCAATGACCTCGACCTTTTCTTTGTCAACTTCTATCCCTTGCTTTGAAATCTTGTGGCCTAAGATTGTTCCTTCCGTTACCATGAAATGACATTTTTCCCAATTGAGTACCAAATCCGCTTCCTCACACCTCTTTAGGACCTTGGCGAGATTGCCCAAGCATGTGTCGAAGTTATCTCTGGAGACTGAGAAGTCATCCATGAAAATCTTTAAAAATTCCTCGACCATGTCTGAAAAGATAGCCAGCATACATCTTTGAAAAGTTGTTGGAGCATTGCAGAGACCAAAGGGCATTCTCCGAAAAGCATAAGTCCAATAAGGGCATGTGAAAGTCGTCTTCTCTTGGTCTTCGGGTGCTATAGCAATCTGATTGTACCCAGAATACCCATCGAGGAAGCAGTAGAATGCCTTGCCCGCTAGTCGATCCAACATCTGATCAATGAATGGGAGGGGAAAATGGTCCTTTTGGTCGCCTTGTTAAGCTTTCTATAGTCCATGCAAATCCTACACCTCGTGACAGTTCTAGTAGGCAATAGCTCATTCTCCTCATTGCATACCACGGTCACACCTCCCTTCTTCAATACACATTGCACCGGGCTGACCCATGAGCTATCAGATATCGGGTAGATTACTCCAGCATCCAGCCACTTGATTATCTCTTTCATCACTACTTTCTTCATAATTGGGTTTAGTTTCATCTGGGGCTCAACTGAATTGATGTGACAATCATCAAGCAAAATTTTGTGCAGACATATACTAGGGCTTATACCCTTCAAATCAGCCACAGTCCACCCTATTGATTTTTTATGATGTAACAACATATTTACTAAACTAGTTTCTTGCTTAGGTGTGAGACTAGATGAAATTATCACATGCAAAGTTTCATTGCTCCTTAAGTAAACATATTTAAGATGTGATGGCAAAGGTTTCAGTTCTAAAGTAGGTGCATGCTCAAGGGAAGGCTTAGGAGGTATAAATTCTAAATAAATCAAGAGGTTCAAAGTGCGTACATGGTCTAGCCTCGAGTCGACTAGACTGCTCCAGTTCCCTTGAGAGCTCTTCTTGGTCTAAATCATCATCTTTGCAGAGTGCTTCAAACTCTTCCATTTGCATCTCATTGCTACAACAAAACTCATCAATCATATTCTGTGTTGTAGCATCTACATATTGGCATACTCATGGGTTGTCTGCATACTTGAGGGTGCCATGAATATTGATCGTGAACGTCTGATCAGCCACTCGCATCGTGAACTCACCTTTCTCACAATCGATCAAAGCTCGCCCGGTGGCTAAAAATGGCCTACCCGAGATAATGGGTGTGTTGCTATCAGCTTCACAGTCGAGGATTAAGAAGTCGACTAGAAAGATAAATATGTCCACTTTTACCACAACATCTTCAACTCTCCCTTCTGAGCGAACATGAGAAGGATCTGCTAGCTGTAGCACAACCTTGGTGGGATGTGCCTCTTGAATTCCCAATTTCAAAAAAATCGACTTGGGCATTAAGTTAACACTTGATCCCAAATCACAATGTGCTCTCCCAACAAACTTGTCGCCAATAGAACATGGGATAGCAAAACTACCTGGGTCCTTCCTCTTAGGTGGCAGCTTGCTCCACATAGAGTAGCATTCTTCTTCTATAGCGACAGTCTCTTGCTTCTCGACCTTCCTCTTTTTCGTGACTACATCCTTGAGGAACTTGGCATATGTTGGCATCTGATCAATGGCCTCCAGAAATGGGACATTGATATGTAGTTTGTTCAGGACATCCACAAATTTCTGGAACTGAATGTCTTCTTTCTGCTTCTTGAATCATTGAGGAAAAGGAGGTGGGGGTCTAACTTCATTTGTCTGAACTAGTGGAGTTACATCTTTTGTTGTAGCAAAAGCAGGCTCCTCCTCCGGTGTTTCTTTTGCTACAACATCCTCACCCTTCTCTTCAACTGGAGGATCTTGTAAGTTATCTTCTTCCTGAGGCAAGTTTGGCTGAGAGTCCTCCTTCTCTTTTCCCCCAAACTTGTCTTCCTTGCTAATTTCCTTGCCACTCCTTAATGTGAGTGCGCTTCATTGTTCCTTGCTATGGTGCTTAGTGGCTTCAGTGTCACTAGGCAGACTTCCTTGTGGTCGCACATGTAAGGTTTGAGCTATCTGACCAACTTTTGTTTCTAAGGGTCAGAGAGAGGAACTATGGCTTTGCAATGAGACTCCTTGATTTTTTTGATGTTTGTCGCATGATCCTGTAGCAAAACTTTCATGGTTCCCATGAAATCTTTTGTCAGAGCCATAAATTCTTTGAATGTAGTCTCCAGCGAACTATTCGATGAAGATGTTGCTCCCTTGTGACCTTGCCATGACATCATCTGGTTAGAAGATGGTGCTTTGATCAGATTTTGTCGTGGCGCTAGCTGTGCACAATTACCGTGCCCTTGATTACCCCAACTGAAATTTGGATGCCGACGCCATCCTGGGTTGTAGGTATTGGAGTATGGATTGTTGTTGCGGTTATAATTCCCCACATAGTTGGCTGATTCTTGATTGTCAGGGCATTCACTCAAATGGTGATTGCCATCGCATCTGAGACATGAGGTTGTGGACTTCACTTCCTTGAATTCGTTGGGGCGTTGGAGGTTCTTTAGCATATTTGTGATAGCATCTAACTGGGTGGCAACCGAGTCATCAGCTTCATTGTCTCGAGTTACTTGGGTTCTTCTCCCCATTCCAAGCCTTGTGGTCGAAAACTGGTAATCATTGTTGGCTACCCTATCAAGAATGTCAAATGCTTCCTTCAGTGATTTGTCTAACAAGGTCCCATTTGCTTAAGCATCTAGCACCATCCTTGTGGGAGAATTTACCCCATTATAGAACATAACCACTTGGGTCCAATCATGAAAACCATGATTTGTGCACTTCCTCAATAATCCCTTGATTCGATCCCAACACTCATACATGGATTCGTCATCAGCTTGACGAAGAGAAGCTATATCATTTCTCAACTAAGTGTTTCTTTTTGGTGGATTATACCGTAGCATAAAACTTTTGCATAGATCTGTCCAAATCTCCATTGATCCAGCTGGCACTCCACTTAGCCATGCTCTAGCACGATCACGTAAAGAATATGGAAACAGTTTAAGCTTTAGCATATCCTCGTGCACTCCTTGTTGTACGAATGAGTCACAAACTTCCAAGAAAGCACATATATGTTGTCTTGCATCTTCGTGAGGCATACCCCCAAACTGACCAATAGTGTTCAACATGTTGAACATAACAGGTTTAAGCTCGAACTGGGCTGCCTGAATTTCTGGAGCTACTATTCCGGGATAGAGATCGTCAAAGATAGGAGTTAAATGATCTCTAATTGCTCGAGGTCGAGCTGCTTCTCCCTGGCCATTTGCCATAGCATCTCCGTTACCTTGAGGTGGTGGTATTTCTCTGTTCATGTTTTTAGTCTCTTCTCTTCGAACAAGTCTCCTAAGTCTCAAGAAATGCTCGATCTCAGAAATAGGTGGTTGCAGGGGTCCTCTAGGTCGCCTTCTGGTCATACACTAGCAAGACACCTGAAAAGAAAAATGAAAAACCTAAAATAAATATGTACAAAAACAAAAGAACAAGCGATAAAAACAAAAACCATAAACAACCAATTGCCAATCCCCGGCAATGGCGCCAAAAACTTGTTACGTGATCTTGTAATACTATAAATGATACGCAAATGGTGCAAGTATACACGTCGAATGAGTAATAAAGTGATGAGTGAGAATCATTTCCACAGGGATTGGAGGTATTCACGGTTGCTGTAACAATAAAGATTGGACTTTTTGCAGATGACAATGCTATAGTAAAAGAGATGATGTAAAATAATGCTGAAGCAAAACAGTCTAGAGAAAGATGAGATAACAATATGATAGACAAGTCCCCTTTCGTATGCGAAACTCACTACGGAATGACTGGCTGGGAATGATGGATAACCTAACTCAAGCTTCTTAACGATACTAAGGCTCTTCAGCTATCTTCTATGCTAGGCGGGATTTGCTAAGAATGCTCCTAAACTATCTCTAGCCAGGAAACTAGGAGTCAGAAATGCTACAACCATACATCTTGACGTAAACTCTTAACACTCCCCTACCCTTCACGAACTATCCTTTTTAGCCCTTGAAACCTATCACTTATCTCTAAGGTAGGTTAGAGTCTGCCTCTCTATAGTCACTCCATTGCTTATAAGGGTTCTAAGGTTAGCTCTCTCGATTACTAACCCCAACATACACTTAAAGAAGGACCAACTCTCGAAGGCGCTTAAGGTGGGCCTATCTCTCATAGCACTTACAACCCTAAGCTCTTACAACTTTAAGGAAATGAGAAATGCATAAGCATAGCATAGAATCACGATAAACCTAAGTGAGTTCCCATAAAGCTCATTTGAGAAAGGCACAGCGATCGGATAACAATCTGGGACTCAATTGCACTTATTACAAGAATAGGGACCAAAATGTAAATGTTGTGAATTATAGGGTCTTTACTGATTTTTATGTTACCAATATGAAATTAGTCATGTTACATGCTTCCCTGCCAAAATTCACCATAATTGGACATCTCAAACTCATACAATTGCAAACACAACTTTCGGGACTAAAACGTAAAGCTTGCAAACTTCAGCACCATTCAAATCAGTGCCCAACGGTCACCTGTTTCGAAACACCCACTTGTCGTATCGAAACGCAGGATCGGAACGGCGTTGACCGTTTCGATACGCGGGTTGGTTCCGAGACTTGTTCCGAAACGAGGCCTTCTAGTGGCAAATTCGTTTCAAAACGTTCCCTGGCATTTCGAAACTGTAACGCCCCGGTTTTGGGCTTGGAAGTTCTGGGCATTGACCGGTTCGGTCAAAGTGCTGTTCGAATCTATAAGGGTGAAATTAGGAAAGCCTAGTTCGGGTTGCTTTAAAAATATGGGAAAATGTTCTAAAATCATATTTTAATATATATAAGTGAACTGGGAAATCAATTTTGAAAAATGAGGTTTGGAAGGGTGACATTTTGGCTAGTGACCAAAATGTAATTTTTGAAAGTTGCGTGACTGTTTTATAAAGGATTGAAACTTTGAATCTTTAAGGAGCTATTATTCCAAAAGGAGTTTCTCCAGATTTTTCTAAGATATTTTAATGTTTAATTCTGATTTTAAAGCTAAAGAAAAGTGGAGGGAAATCATTTTGGCTATTTTGTAACTAATTTTCCTATTTTCCCAATTTTCCTTTTTCTCTCATTTTCTCTCAATCCAAACACTTTCTCTCCAGAGATTTCTTTCTGATTTTGTCACTCAAATCTATCTTTTCAATTCTCTTTGGATTTCTAATCATCTCTACAACAAAACCTTGCAATTTGCTATTTGGATTTTCAAGCTTTTTGGTTCTAAAAGGGAGGAAACTCAAGTTTGGAGGTAAGAACGTCCTTCTCCTCTAAACTCTCAGTTCTTTACTGAAATTCCCAAGTTCTCAATCCTTAATTGATGTTTTATTAAAGGCTTTTAAAGTTGTGAAATGGATCTTGGCTTTAAATGCAAGATTTGGTGATTTTTGATAGATTTTCGTTAGATCTGTTAAAGCTGTGATTTGAGATGTGTTTTTGATGATAAATGAACATTAATTTGATAAGGAATTGAGTTTTGATTAATGCAATCCCGGATAGGTTGAATTTCCTAAGTTTAGCTTGTGATTCTTGGTTGTTTTGGAGTGATCTTGTGGATCTGTTGTTGCTGGAGGTATGAGGATGTTGTTAAGCTCTTTTTAGATGTTAAATGATGTTATTGGATGTTTAGTCTTGATGGTTTTTGGCTGGGCTTTGTTGAGAAGTTGATTGGAGGCATTTTCGGTTGTGTTTGATGGCCGAAAATGGAGTGTGATGAGAGCAGCGAGTTTAGGTGCTTTCATTGAAGCTATTAATGCATGATGATGCATTAATCTACTGTTTTAATGTGTTAAAACAGGGGAGTCATCTTTGGATCCAAGTGGTGGTGATCCGGAAGCTTGATTTGGTGTTTCGGCAAGAGGCGAAACGGAATCGGTGAGTGGATTTTGGTTTTCGGCTTTGAAACCAATGTTTTGGAGGTTTGGGAGCTTAGTCTAAGTCTAAACAGCTTTGCTAAGCTCAAGAGTAAGTTTTCGGAAAAACTCTCTTGTTGAGGAACCATGTGATGGTTGGGTGCAATGTGTTTGTTGCATGTTTAAATTCTGTTTTTAAAGCATATCTAGCATGTGTGTTTGCTGAGATTATAAGCCATGTGTTTAAGGAAGCTCTGTAACCCCCTTAACCCGGCCTAGACGGTTGACCCGAATTAAGAAAGTCACACGGAGAAAACCAAAGTCAACCCGAAAGTCAACCTTGATTATCGACCCCTTTTTTTTCTTTTAAAAACTTATCTAGATGCGCATTAACCCTAAAAATGATCATACAAACGACATACTAAAAGATCATAAACATCAGAGATCAAACAAGAACCCAATTGAACAATTTACAACTTTAGGGACCAAATTGTAAATTCTGATAAATATGAGGACTTAGCCCAAATTAAAGTTACCATCTTGAAATTAATCGTGTCTCATGCATCTCAGCCAAATTTCAGCTCAAAAGGACATTCCAAACTCATACAATTGCACATACAAGATTCAGGACCAAAATGTAAACAATCCGAAACATATAACTGCCACTGTCAGCCCCCAACGGTCAGCCGTTCCGAAACGGGGGACAGCCCGTTTCGAGACTCGGGGCCGTTCCGCAACGCGTACCGGAACGGGGTCGGGCAGTAGCATATCCGTTCCGGAACGGTGTTGCCCGTTTCGAACGCCTGGGCTGCTTCGAGGCACCCGTTCCGAAACGGCAGGCACTGTTCCGAAACGGCCTGCACAAAATGCAGAATTTTACCTACTTTAACATGCAATTGACCAACCAATCATGCTCCAAAAGCCACCAAACTTTACCAGCATGCAATTCATCATACAAGAGACATGTTTGCATCAACCAATCAACATATTAGCATCACATATGAAAAGCCCCAAATCTAATGGCATGCTTCCTACACAAGCAACTATTCAAGCATAAAACCTCCAATCCATACATGTAAAGGCCAATTACAAAACCAGCATTATCAGCGACATTAAACATACTCAAGGAGTTCAAAACATCTCCAAACAACATTCACAAAGGTCCCCCATTGCCATACACCAAAAGCTAAATGTGTTCGATAAAACCTTTCCATACTTGAGCTTAGTTTTCCCTTGGTTGCTTGCCTTCCTTGCTGCCCTCAAATCACCTTAATGTTCTGCATTATTGGTTTAAGAAAACGAAAGAGAGCGTAAGCAAAAGCTTAGTGAGGAAAGCTCCTTAAAACCATACAATAATGCTTTTATAAAACTCATTCATAAATCATGCTTCAAGATACACTTTAACATGCTCACAAGCAAACTTTAAACAAGCATCTCATGCTTCATATCATTACATGTCATATTGGCCACAAGTGATACATTTCATCTTTTAAAAAAAACAAGATCAACATAAGACTCACACATGGACTTTTAAACACCATTGTGATCTTATAATTTCCAAGAACCACACAAGGACTTTTAACCACCTTTGTGTTCTTCCCAAGGACTTTTAAACACCTTGGCCCCAAGGACTTTTAAACACCTTGGCCATGGACTTTTAAACACCATGGCAAGGACCACACAAGGACTTTTAACCACCTTTGTGTCCTTAACAAGAACCATCCAAGGACTTTTAACCACCTTGATGTTCTTAAGTAACAAGGCTCACTCAAGGACTTTTAACCACCTTAGTGACCTTAGCAAGAATCATCCAAGGACTTTTAACCACCTTGATGTTCTTAAGTAACATGGCTCACTCAAGGACTTTTAACCACCTTGGTGACCTTAACCTTTTTCAAAACATCACTTGCCAATATACATCATTTCATCATTAAATCCACTGTTTTAAAGCATTAAACCAAGCCATATTCATCATGCATTTCAAAGCATCAAACTACATTTAATCAATGTTCAAAAACAAGGAACTCTTACCTTGAGATTCCTTCAACATATGGCTTACAAAATCAGCAATAACCATGCTAAATCATGCTTTCAAAACAGAATTTAAAACATGCAATAAACCACATTGCACAACAACCAAACCATGGCCACCACTAGAGAGTATTTCCGAAAACTTACACTTGAGCTTAGCAAAGTTGTTTAGACTTAAACTAAGCTCCCAAGACATTGGTTTCAAAGCCGAAAACCCAATTTCACTCACCGATTCCACTTCGCCTCTTGTCGAAGCACCAATCAAGCCTCCGGATCACCACCACTTGGATCCAAAGATGACTCCCCTGTTTTAACACATCAAAACAGTAGATTAATGCATCATCATGCATTAATATCCTCAATGAAAGCACCTAAACTCGCTGCTCTCATCCCCACTCCATTTTCGGCCACCAAACACAACCGAAAATGCATCCAAACCACTTCTCAACAAAGCCCAGCCATTAACCATCAAAACCTAACATCCTTTAACATCATTTAACATCTAAAAAGAACCTAATAACATCCTTATACCTCCAGCAACACCAGATCCACAAGATCACCTCAAAACAATCAAGAATCACAAGCTAAACTTAGGAAACCCAACCTATCCGGGATTGCATCAATCGAAACTCAATTCCTTATCAATTTAGAGTTCAAATAACATCAAAAACACATCTCCAATCACAGATTTAACAGATCAAACGAAAATCATCAAAAATCACCAAATCTTGCATTATAAGCCAAGATCCATTTCACAACTTAAAAGCCTTTAATAAAACATCAATTAAGGATTGAAAACTTAGGAATTTCAGTAAAGAACTGATAGTTTAGAGGAGAAGGACGTTCTTACCTCCAAACTTGAGTTTCTCCTTTTTTTGGAATCAAAAACCTTGATGAATCAAGTAGCAAATGATGAGGTTTTGTAGATATGATGATTAGGAATCAAAAGAGAGTTGAAAGGAGAGATTTAGGTGAGAAAATCAGAAACAATTCTCTGGAAAGAAAGTGTTTGGGTTGAGAGAAAATGAGAGAAAAGAAAATAGGAAGTTAGTTATCAAAATGGCCAAAATGGCTTTCCCTCCTCTTTTGATATGTTTTAAAATCAGAATATAGCTTAAAATATCTTAGAAAAATCTGGAGAAACTACTTTTGGAATAATAGCTCCTTAAAGATTCAAAGTTTCAACCCTTTCTAAAACAGTCACAAAACTTTTAAAAATTACATTTTGGTCACTAGCCAAAATGTCACCCTTCCAAAACTCATTTTCCAAAATTGATTTCACAGTTCACTTATATATATTAAAAGATGATTTTAGAACATTTTTCCATAATTTTAATGCAACCCAAACTAGGCTTTCCTAAATTCACCCTTTTAGATTCGAACAGCACTTTGACCAAACCGGTCAACGCCGAAAACTTCTAAGCCCAAAACCGGGGCGTTACAACTCTCCCCCCCTTAAGAAATTTCGTCCCCGAAATTTACCTGAAGGAAAGAGATAAGGAAACTGCTTCAGCATGTCTTCCTTCCGCTCCCACGTGGCTTCCTCAACACCTCGATACTTCCACAGCACCTTCACCAACTCAATGGTCTTGCCACGAAGAACCTTGCTATCCGAATCCAGAACCTTCACCGGTTCCTCATCATAGGTCAAATCCGGATTCAATTCCACTTCCTCCACAGGCATCACGTGCGAAGGATCAGATCTATACTTCCGGAGCATAGAAACATGAAACACATCATGAATCTTCTCCAACTCCTGAGGTAACCTCAGCTTGTACGCAACAGGACCCACACACTCAACCACCTCGTATGGTCCAATGTACCTAGGGCTCAACTTACCCTTCCGGCCAAACCTCATCACCTTCTTCCAAGGCGAAACCTTCAAGAACACACGGTCACCCACCGCATACTCAATCTCCTTACGCTTCAAATCCGCGTAAGACTTTTGCCGATTAGAGGCAGCCTTCAACCGCTCACAAATGAGCTTTACCTTCTCTGTGGTCCCTTTCAACAAAGCCGGCATCGAAACCAACTTTTGACCAGTTTCAGCCCAACAAAGAGGAGTCCTACACTTCCTCCCGTACAAAGCCTCATAAGGTGCCATCTGTATACTTGCCTGATAACTGTTGTTATAAGCAAACTCAACCAAAGGCAGATGCTTCTCCCAAGAACCCTGAAACTCAATCACGCAGCACCTCAACATATCCTCCAAAATCTGGATAACACGCTCAGACTGACCATCCGACTGAGGATGATAGGATGTACTGAAATGCAACCTTGTACCCAGAGCTTGATGCAAACACTGCCAGAAACGCGATGTGAACCTCGGATCCCTATCCGAAACAATCGACTTAGGCACACCATGCAGCCGCACAATCTCAGCAATGTACAGCTCTGCCAACTTATCCAAAGAAAACGTGGTATGCACAGGCAAGAAATGCGCACACTTCGTTAGGCGATCCACAATCACCCAAACAGAATTCTTCTTCGAGGGAGACAAAGGTAAACCAGATACAAAATCCATGGTAACCCTTTCCCACTTCCATTCAGGGATTTTCAACGGTTGCAACAACCCTGAAGGAACCTGATGCTCAGCCTTAACTCGCTGACACACCAAACACTTGCTCACAAACTCCGCAACATCCTTCTTCAAACCCACCCAATAGTACTCATCACGAAGATCACGATACATCTTGGTACTACCAGGGTGCATAGCAAAAGGACTACTATGACCTTCAGTCAGAATAGCACGCCTCAACTCAGCATCAGCAGGCACTACTATCCGACTCCCAAAACACAACACACCATCATCATTAAAGCAGAAATCCGAAGGTCTACCCTCCGCGATATCCTGAACATGAGACACCAAGGAATCATCCAGCAACTGCTTATCCTTGATCAACTGAACCAAAGATGGTTTCACTTGCAACTCAGCAACAAGACCACCATCTTGCGATATGCTCAATCTAGCAAACATAGCCCTCAGCTCAACAGCTACTTTCCTACTCAAGGCATCCGCAACAACATTAGCTTTTCCAGGATGATACTCAATCGTCAGATCATAATCCTTGAGCAACTCCAACCAACGCCGCTGCCTAAGATTCAACTCCTTCTGAGACATCAGATACCTCAAACTCTTGTGATCTGTGTACACAGTACACTTCTCACCATACAGATAATGTCTCCAGATCTTCAGAGCAAAAACCACTGCAGCCAGCTCAATATCATGCGTAAGGTAATTGCGCTCATGCACTTTCAACTGTCGCGATGCATAAGCCACCACCTTACCCTCCTGCATCAGCACACACCCCAAACCAACATAGGATGCATCACTGTAAACCACAAACTCTTTCCCTGATTCAGGCTAAATCAAGATAGGAGCTTGCGTCAAAGCCACCTTAAGCTTCTCAAAAGCCTGCTGTCTCGCTTCCGTCCACTCATACTTAACATCCTTTTGCAACAGCTTCGTCAAAGGAGCAGCAATCTTGGAAAAACCATCCACAAAACTTCGGTAGTATCCCGCCAAACCAAGGAAACTACGGACCTCATGAACAGACTTAGGAACCTTCCAGTTCATCACAGCCTCAATCTTCTGAGGATCGACACGAATCCCCTCAGCAGAAACCACATGCCCAAGAAACACCACCTTCTTAAGCCAGAACTCACACTTGCTCAGCTTAGCATAGAGCTGATTCTCCAACAAAGCCTGCAGCACAATCCTCAAATGCTCTTCATGCTCCTCCTCAGTACGCGAGTACACGAGGATATCATCGATGAACACCACAACAAACTTGTCCAGGTATTCATGAAACACACGATTCATCATGTCCATGAAAGCAGCAGGAGCATTTTTCAAACCAAACGGCATCACAAGGAACTCATAATGCCTATACCTTGTCCTGAAAGCTGTCTTAGGCACATCCACATCCTTCACCTTCAACTGATAATACCCTGACCTCAAGTCAATCTTAGAGAACACAGCAGCTCCCCGAAATTGATCAAAGAGATCATCAATTCTCGGCAAAGGATACCGATTCTTGATAGTCAACTTGTTCAGCTGACGGTAATCAATGCACATTCTCATAGTGCCATCCTTCTTCTTCACAAACAAGACCGGTGCTCCCCAAGGTGACACACTCGGCCGGATGAACCCACGATCAAGCAACTCTTGCAACTGCGTCTTCAGCTCCTTCAGCTCCTTAGGTGCCATTCTATAAAGAGTAATGGACACAGGAGTTGTATTCTCATACAGCTCAATTCCAAACTCCACCTCGCGGTTAGGAGGTAAACCAGGCAACTCCTCAGGAAAAACATCAGGAAACTCCTTCAGAACTCTGATATCTTGCACCCTCAACTCTTTAGAGCTAGGATTCATCACAAAAGCTAGATAGGCTTCGCAACCTTGCCTCAGCATCCTGCTCACCTCCAAGGTAGACACCACATTGGCAAGAAACTTCACATTCTCACCAACCACAACAACTTCATAATCATCCGCAAGCTTAAGCGAAACTCGCTTGTTTTCACAATCCACAACAGCACGATGCTCAGCAAGCCAATCCATACCAAGGATTACATCAAAACCATAAAAGGGCAACTCCATAAGATCAACATGAAAAACATGTTCTTGAACAACCAAGGGACACCTTCTATAAAGCTTTCGAGTCACAACAATCTCACCAAAAGAACTAGTGACACGAACACCAACATCCAAAGACTCAACAGGCAAACCAAGCAATTCAGCATGCTCACGCAAAATGTATGAATGCGTAGATCCAGAATCTATCAAAGAAAGCAATGACAAGGATTGCAAAGTAAAGGTACCTGCAATCACATCCGCATCATTCCTTCCCTCACGCTGAGCATACACCCTCGCTTGGCCTCCACCTTCAGGCTGAATAGCCACAACATGGGCCACTCCACGACCACCTTCCTCTCTCCTCTGGAAATTACCACGGCCGCGCCCACGACCTCTCTGCGGTGCAGCAACAACAGGAGCACGCAATTGATCACCAGCCAACCTAGGACAATCTCGCCTCAAATGGTCTGCAGATCCACAATTCCAGCAACCATTACCAGCTGTCGCAACAGGAGCTTGCACCTCCCTCACAGCACGAGGACAGTCACGCTTCATGTGACCCCGTGAACCACAAATCCAACAAGCACTCGGATCAGCTCTAGCATTGCCTCCCCGAGTAGGTGCACCACCACCCCTCTTAGCTGAGGACTGATACTTCAGGTCACGTCCCCTCTTGTTCCATCCACCTCCGGAACTATACTCAGCAGCTCTCTTACCCGAACTTGCTCCTGCACCTTTCGCAGATAAACCCAAGTTCATCTCAATGTCCTTGGCTCGACCCACCAACACATCAAAATCATCATATTCGGTGGCCAACACATACATCTTCACATCCGTCACTAAACCATAACGAAATCTTTCGCACATTGCCCGCTCATCAGATACCAGCTCAGGTGCATACTGACTGAGTCGCACAAACTGTACTTCATACTCAGCCACATTCATGCTCCCCTGGGTAAGAGACATGAACTCTCGCTTCTTTTCATCCAGGTACCTCACACCAAGATACCTCATCTTGAATACATTCAGAAAGAATGTCCAAGTTATGTCAGCTTCAGCCATCCCAGCTATAGTGGTTGTCCACCACGTATACGCATCATCCTGCAGCAAGGATACAACACACCCCAGCTTCTGCACATCAGTGCAACTCATCTGGCCCAAAATCCTCTTGGTACTCTCTAACCAAGCTTCAGAACCTTCCGCAGACATACCCCTAAACTCAGTCCCACCAAGACTGCGTAAGCGCTCCAAAGGTAGTCTAACACCAACATCTCCCTGATGCCCAGCTCCTTGAGCTCCGGCTACTGCTGCTCGGAAAGCACCCGCAATAGCTTGTACCAACATCGTCATGTCAGGCATAGCTTGCCCCTGACCAACCTCAGGTCCAGCAGCTCCAGCACCAGCTGCAGCCCCAGCTTCCTCAGCCCCAACACCACCACCACCGGGTGGAGGAGGAGGTAACACCGCACTACCCGCATTCTCTTCATTTTCATTCTCATTCGGAGCCGTAGCTCGCACATTACTTCTCAACTCTCTACGTGGTGCCATACTTTAACCATGCAATCACAATGCAAATAAACAAAGTCAGGCCCAGCAAGGTAAACAATCCAAGTACTCAAGCTCAATTTCATTTAAAAGCAACATCATTTCTTAGCTTTGATATGGCAATGGGTACCCACAACATGCTTCATCACAACATACAACTCAATTGCATCAAACTCACATACTACTCAACATGCTTTCACTCAACAAGCATATATAGCAGACATACATCAAACATTCACATACACATTCCCAATTACTCGAGAACTCAGCTCTGATACCACCAAATGTAACCCCCTTAACCCGGCCTAGACGGTTGACCCGAATTAAGAAAGTCACACGGGGAAAACCAAAGTCAACCCGAAAGTCAACCTTGATTATCGACCCCTTTTTTTTCTTTTAAAAACTTATCTAGATGCGCATTAACCCTAAAAATTATCATACAAACGACATACTAAAAGATCATAAACATCAGAGATCAAACAAGAACCCAATTGAACAATTTACAACTTTAGGGACCAAATTGTAAATTCTGATAAATATGAGGACTTAGCCCAAATTAAAGTTACCATCTTGAAATTAATCGTGTCTCATGCATCTCAGCCAAATTTCAGCTCAAAAGGACATTCCAAACTCATACAATTGCACATACAAGATTCAGGACCAAAATGTAAACAATCCGAAACATATAACTGCCACTGTCAGCCCCCAACGGTTAGCCGTTCCGAAACGGGGGACAGCCCGTTTCGAGACTCGGGGCCGTTCCGCAACGCGTACCGGAACGGGGTCGGGCAGTAGCATATCCGTTTCGGAACGGTGTTGCCCGTTTCGAACGCCTGGGCTGCTTCGAGGCACCCGTTCCGAAACGGCAGGCACTGTTCCGAAACGGCCTGCACAAAATGCAGAATTTTACCTACTTTAACATGCAATTGACCAACCAATCATGCTCCAAAAGCCACCAAACTTTACCAGCATGCAATTCATCATACAAGAGACATGTTTGCATCATCCAATCAACATATTAGCATCACATATGAAAAGCCCCAAATCTAATGGCATGCTTCCTACACAAACAACTATTCAAGCATAAAACCACCAATCCATACATGTAAAGGCCAATTACAAAACCAGCATTATCAGCGACATTAAACATACTCAAGGAGTTCAAAACATCTCCAAACAACATTCACAAAGGTCCCCCATTGCCATACACCAAAAGCTAAATGTGTTCGATAAAACCTTTCCATACTTGAGCTTAGTTTTCCCTTGGTTGCTTGCCTTCCTTGCTGCCCTCAAATCACCTTAATGTTCTGCATTATTGGTTTAAGAAAACGAAAGAGAGCGTAAGCAAAAGCTTAGTGAGGAAAGCTCCTTAAAACCACACAATAATGCATTTATAAAACTCATTCATAAATCATGCTTCAAGATACACTTTAACATGCTCACAAACAAACTTTAAACAAGCATCTCATGCTTCATATCATTACATGTCATATTGGCCACAAGTGATACATTTCATCTTTTAGAAAAAAACAAGATCAACATAAGACTCACACATGGACTTTTAAACACCATCGTGATCTTATAATTTCCAAGAACCACACAAGGACTTTTAACCACCTTTGTGTTCTTCCCAAGGACTTTTAAACACCTTGGCCCCAAGGACTTTTAAACACCTTGGCCCATGGACTTTTAAACACCATGGCAAGGACCACACAAGGACTTTTAACCACCTTTGTGTCCTTAACAAGAACCATCCAAGGACTTTTAACCACCTTGATGTTCTTAAGTAACAAGGCTCACTCAAGGACTTTTAACCACCTTAGTGACCTTAGCAAGAATCATCCAAGGACTTTTAACCACCTTGATGTTCTTAAGTAACATGGCTCACTCAAGGACTTTTAACCACCTTGGTGACCTTAACCTTTTTCAAAACATCACTTGCCAATATACATCATTTCATCATTAAATCCACTGTTTTAAAGCATTAAACCAAGCCATATTCATCATGCTTTTCAAAGCATCAAACTACATTTAATCAATGTTCAAAAACAAGGAACTCTTACCTTGAGCTTCCTTCAACATATGGCTTACAAAATCAGCAATAACCATGCTAAATCATGCTTTCAAAACAGAATTTAAAACATGCAATAAACCACATTGCACAACAACCAAACCATGGCCACCACTAGAGAGTATTTCCGAAAACTTACACTTGAGCTTAGCAAAGTTGTTTAGACTTAAACTAAGCTCCCAAGACATTGGTTTCAAAGCCGAAAACCCAATTTCACTCACCGATTCCACTTCGCCTCTTGTCGAAGCACCAATCAAGCCTCCGGATCACCACCACTTGGATCTTAAGATGACTCCCCTGTTTTAACACATCAAAACAGTAGATTAATGCATCATCATGCATTAATATCCTCAATGAAAGCACCTAAACTCGCTGCTCTCATCCCCACTCCATTTTCGGCCACCAAACACAACCGAAAATGCATCCAAACCACTTCTCAACAAAGCCCAACCATTAACCATCAAAACCTAACATCCTTTAACATCATTTAACATCTAAAAAGAACCTAATAACATCCTTATACCTCCAGCAACACCAGATCCACAAGATCACCTCAAAACAATCAAGAATCACAAGCTAAACTTAGGAAACCCAACCTATCCGGGATTGCATCAATCAAAACTCAATTCCTTATCAATTTAGAGTTCAAATAACATCAAAAACACATCTCCAATCATAGATTTAACAGATCAAACGAAAATCATCAAAAATCACCAAATCTTGCATTATAAGCAAAGATCCATTTCACAACTTAAAAGCCTTTAATAAAACATCAATTAAGGATTGAAAACTTAGGAATTTCAGTAAAGAACTGATAGTTTAGAGGAGAGGGACGTTCTTACCTCCAAACTTGAGTTTCTCCTCTTTTTGGAATCAAAAACCTTGATGAATCAAGTAGCAAATGATGAGGTTTTGTAGATATGATGATTAGGAATCAAAAGAGAGTTGAAAGGAGAGATTTAGGTGAGAAAATCAGAAACAATTCTCTGGAAAGAAAGTGTTTGGGTTGAGAGAAAATGAGAGAAAAGAAAATAGGAAGTTAGTTATCAAAATGGCCAAAATGGCTTTCCCTCCTCTTTTGATATGTTTTAAAATCAGAATATAGCTTAAAATATCTTAGAAAAATCTGGAGAAACTACTTTTGGAATAATAGCTCCTTAAAGATTCAAAGTTTCAACCCTTTCTAAAACAGTCACAAAACTTTCAAAAATTAAATTTTGGTCACTAGCCAAAATGTCACCCTTCCAAAACTCATTTTCCAAAATTGATTTCACAGTTCACTTATATATATTAAAAGATGATTTTAGAACATTTTTCCATAATTTTAATGCAACCCGAACTAGGCTTTCCTAAATTCGCCCTTTTAGATTCGAACAGCACTTTGACCAAACCGGTCAACGCCCAAAACTTCTAAGCCCAAAACCGGGGCGTTACAAGCTCAAGGTTAGAGTTCCTTGTTTTTGAACATTGTATAAATGTTGTTTGATGCTTAAAGATGCATGATGTTCATGGCTTGGTTAAATGCTTTAAAACAGTGGATTATTGATGATATATGATGTATATTGGCAAGTGATGTTTTTGAAAAGGTTAAGGTCACTAAGGTGGTTAAAAGTCCTTGAGTGAGCCTTGTTTACTTAAGAACATCAAGGTGGTTAAAAGTCCTTGGATGGTTCTTGTTACGGACAAAAAGGTGTTTAAAAGTCCTTGTGTGGTCCTTTCCAAGGTGTTTAAAAGTCCTTGGGCCAAGGTGTTTAAAAGTCCTTGGGGTGATTCATATCATGGTGTTTAAAAGTCCATGGCCAAGGTGTTTAAAAGTCCTTGGGGTCAAGGTGTTTAAAAGTCCTTGAGGTGAAACTTGTTAAGGACACAAAGGTGTTTAAAAGTCCTTGTGTGGTCCTTGCCATGGTGTTTAAAAGTCCATGGGCCAAGGTGTTTAAAAGTCCTTGGGGATAAGATCACAATGGTGTTTAAAAGTCCATGTGTGAGTCTTATGTTGATCTTGTTTTAAAGATGGTAATTATCACTTGTGGCCAATATGACATGTTATGATGTGAAGCATGAGATGCTTGTTTAAGATTGCTTGTGAGCATGTCTAAATGTATTTTAAAGTATGATTTATAAATGAGTTTTATAAATACATTATTGTGTGGTTCTAAGGAGCTTTCCTCACTAAGCTTTCGCTTACGCTCTCTCTCTTTTCTTAAACCAATAATGCATAGCATTAAAGTGCATTGAGGGCAGCAATGAGGGCAAGCAATCAAGTGGAGGTTAAGCTCATGTATGAGAAGGTTTTCTTAAACACTTTTAGCTTTTGGCATTTGGCAATGGGGGACCTATGTTGTTATTTTGGGAGATGTTTGGAACTCCCTAGGTTGGATTTATGTTGTTGATAATGTTGGTTTTTTGTAATTGGCCATTATGTGTTGGTTTGAAGGTTTTTGTGCATGAATGATTGCTTGTGTAGGAAGCATGCCTTTAGATTTGGGGCTTTTCATATATGTTGATATAATGATGAATTGTTGATGCGAATATGTCTCTTGGATGTTGTATGAGTTGCTGGTAAAGTTTGATAGCATTTGGAGCATGATTGGTTGGTCAATTGCATGTTTAGGCAAGCAAATTTCTGCATTTTGTGCAGGCCGTATCGGAACAGTGCCTACCGTTTCGGAACGGGTGCCTCGAAGCAGCCCAGGCGTTCGAAACGGGTGACACCGTTCCGAAACGGAAAGGCTACTGTCAGCCCTCGTTTCGGTACGCATTGCGAAACGGCCCCGCATTTCGAAACGGGCTGTCTCCCGTTTCGGAACGGATGACCGTTGGGGGCTGACATTGGCAGTTTTATGTTTCAAAATGTTTACAGTTTAGTCCCGAAACTTGTTTGTGCAATTGTATGAGTTCGGAATGTCCGTTCGAACTGAAATTTGACAGAGATGCATGAAACACGATTAATTTCAAGATGGTAACTTTAATTTGGGTAAAGTCCTTATATTTATCAGATTTTACAATTTGGTCCCTAAAGTTGTTAATTGTTCAATTGGGTCCCTTTTTGATCTCTGATGTTTATGTCTTTTGGTATGTTGTTTGAATGACCATATCTAGGGTTAATGTGCATATAGACAAGCTTAAAAAGAAAAAAAAAGGGTCGTTAATCAAGGTTGACTTTCGGGTAGACTTTGGTTTTCCCCGTGTGACTTTCTTAATTCGGGTCAACCGTCTAGGCCGGGTTAAGGGGGTTACATTTGGTGGTATCAGAGCTGAGTTCTCGAGTAAATGGGAATGTGTATGTGAATGTTTAAAGTGTGTATGCTTTGTATGCTTGTTGAGTGAAAGCATGTTGAGTGGATTGCATGTATGTTGCAATTGAGTTGTATGCTGTGGTGAAGCATGTTGTGGGTACCCATTGCCAAATCAAAGCTAGTAAAGTGATGTTGATTTTAAATGAAATTGAGCTTGAGTACTTGGATTGCTTACCTTGCTGGGCCTGACTTTGTTTATTTTGCATTGTGATTGCATTATTAGAGTATGGCACCTCGTAGAGAGTTGAGGAGTAATGTGCGAGCTACGGCTCAGAATGAGAATGAAAATGAGGAGAATGTTGAGAGTGCGGTTTTACCTCCTCCACCTGGTGGTGGTGGTGCTGGGGCTGAGGAAGCTGGAGCTGCAGCTGGTGCTGAGGCTGCAGGACCTGAGGCTGGTCAGGGGCAAGCTGTTCCTGACAAGACGGTGTTAATTCAAGCTATAGCTGGTGCTTTTCAGGCAGCGGTAGCTGGAGCTCGAGGAGCTGGGCATCAGGAAGATGCTGGAGTTAGACTACCTTTGGAGCGTTTGTGCAGTCTAGGAGGGACTGAGTTCAGGGGTATGTCTGCTGAGGGTTCTGAGGCTTGGTTAGAGAGTACCAAGAGGATCTTGGGTCAGATGAGTTGCACTGATGTGCAGAAGCTTGGCTGTGTTGTGTCCTTGCTGCAGAAGGATGCATATACGTGGTGGACAACCACTATTGCTGGGATGGCAGAAGCTGATGTGACTTGGACATTCTTTCAGAATGTGTTCAAGAGAAGGTATCTGGGTGTGAGGTACCTAGATGAGAAAAAGAGGGAGTTCATGTCTCTTACTCAAGGGAGCATGACGGTGGCTGAGTATGAAATGCAGTTTGTTCGACTCAGTCAGTATGCACCTGAGCTTGTCCCGGATGAGCGGGCGAGGTGTGAAAGGTTCCGTTATGGCTTAGTGACGGATGTGAAGATGTATGTGCTGGCTACCGAGTATGATGATTTTGATGTGCTGGTGGGCCGAGCAAAGGACATAGAGATGAACTTGGGTTTATCTGCTAAAGGTGCTGGTAAGCGAGCAGCTGAGTATAGTTCTGGTGGTGGACGGAACAAAAGGGGACGTGATCAGAAGTATCAGTCCTCGGCTAAGCGAGGAGGTGGAGCACCTGCTCGGGGAGGCAACGCTAGAGCTGATACGAGTGCTTGTTGGATATGTGGTTCGCATGGTCACATGAAACGTGATTGTCCTCGTGCTGTGAGGGAGGTGCAAGCTCCTGTTGCGGCAGCTGGGAATGGTTGCTGGAGCTGTGGATCTTTGGATCATTTGAGGCGTGATTGCCCTATGTTGGCTGGTGGCCAAGTTCGTGCTCCTGTTGTAGCAGCACCGCAGAGAGGTCGTGGGCGCGGCCGTGGTAATTTCCAGCGTAGAGAGGAAGGTGGCCGAGGTGTGGCTCATGTTGTAGCTGTGCAGCCAGAGGGTGGCGGGCAGGCTAGAGTGTTTGCTCGGCGAGAGGGGAGGAATGACGAGGATGTGATCGCAGGTACTTTTACTCTGCAATCCTTGTCATTACTTTCCTTGATTGATTCTAGATCTACGCACTCTTACATATTGCGTGAGCATGCTGAATTGCTTGGTTTGCCTGTTGAGTCTTTGGATGTTGGTATGCGTGTCACTAGTTCTTTTGGTGAGACTGTTGTGACTCGAAAGCTGTATAGAAGGTGTCCTTTGGTTGTTCAAGATCATGTTTTTCATGTTGACCTCATGGAGTTACCTTTCTATGGTTTTGATGTAATCCTTGGTATGGATTGGCTTGCTGAGCATCGTGCTGTGGTGGATTGTGAAAGTAAGCGAGTTTCGCTGAAGCTTGCGGATGATTATGAAGTTGTTGTAGTCGGTGAGAATGTGAAGTTTCTTGCCAATGTGGTGTCTACGTTGGAGGCGAGCCGGATGCTGAGGCAAGGCTGTGAAGCTTACCTAGCTTTTATGATGAATCCTAGCTCTAAGGAGTTGCGTGTGCAAGATATCAGGGTTGTGAAGGAGTTTCCTGGTGTGTTTCCTGAGGAGTTGCCTGGTTTACCTCCTAATCGCGAGGTGGAGTTTGGAATTGAGCTGTATGAGAATACAACTCCTGTGTCAATTACTCCCTATAGGATGGCACCTAAGGAGCTGAAAGAGCTGAAGACGTAGTTGCAAGAGTTGCTTGAGCGTGGTTTCATTCGGCCGAGTGTGTCGCCTTGGGGTGCACCGGTCTTGTTTGTGAAGAAGAAGGATGGCACTATGAGGATGTGCATTGATTACCGTCAGCTGAACAAGTTGACTATCAAAAATCGGTATCCTTTGCCGAGAATTGATGATCTCTTTGATCAATTTCGGGGAGCTGTTGTGTTCTCTAAGATTGACTTGAGGTCAGGGTATTACCAGTTGAAGGTGAAGGATGTGGATGTGCCTAAGACAACTTTCAGAACAAGGTATGGGCATTATGAGTTCCTTGTGATGCCGTTTGGGTTGACAAATGCTCCTGCTGCTTTCATGGACATGATGAATCGTGTGTTTCATGAATACCTGGACAAGTTTGTTGTGGTGTTCATCGATGATATCCTCGTGTACTCGCGTACTGAGGAGGAGCACGAAGAGCATTTGAGGATTGTTTTGCAGGCTTTGTTGGAGAATCAGCTTTATGCTAAGCTGAGCAAGTGCGAGTTCTGGTTAGGTGAGGTGGTGTTTCTTGGGCATGTGGTTTCTGCTAAGGGGATTCGGGTTGATCCTCATAAGGTTGAGGCGGTGATGAATTGGAAGGTTCCTAAGTCTGTTCACGAGGTTCGTAGTTTCTTTGGTTTGGCAGGATACTATCGGAGGTTTGTGGATGGGTTTTCTAAGATTGCTGCACCTTTGACGAAGTTGTTGCAGAAGGATGTTAAGTGTGAGTGGACAGAGGCGAGACAGCAGGCTTTTGAGAAGCTTAAAGCAGCTTTGACGCAAGCTCCTATCTTGGTTCAACCTGAATCAGGGAAAGAGTTTGTGGTGTATAGTGATGCATCCTATGTTGGTTTGGGATGTGTGTTGATGCAAGAGGGTAAGGTGGTAGCTTATGCATCGCGGCAGTTGAAGGTGCATGAGCGTAATTATCCTACGCATGACATAGAGTTGGCTGCAGTGGTTTTTGCTCTGAAGATCTGGAGACATTACCTGTATGGTGAGAAGTGTACTGTTTACACGGATCACAAGAGTTTGAAGTATCTGATGTCTCAGAAGGAGTTGAATCTCAGGTAACGACGTTGGGTGGAGTTGCTCAAGGATTATGAGTTGACGATTGAGTATCACCCTGGGAAAGCTAATGTTGTAGCGGATGCCTTGAGTAGGAAGGTAGCTGTTGAGCTGAGGGCTATGTTTGCCAGTTTGAGTATCTCGCGTGATGGTGGTCTAGTGGCTGAGTTGCAAGTGAAACCATCTTTGGTTCAGTTGATCAAGGAAAAGCAGTTGCTGGATGATTCCTTGGTGTCTTATGTACATGATATCGCGGAGGGTAGACCTTCGGATTTCAGCTTTAATGATGATAGAGTGTTGTGTTTTGGGAGTCGGATAGTGGTGCCTAATGATGCTGAGCTGAGGCGTGCTATTCTGACTGAAGGTCATAGTAGTCCTTTTGCTATGCACCCAGGTAGTACTAAGATGTATCGAGATCTTCGTGATGAGTACTATTGGGTGGGTTTGAAAAAGGATGTTGCGGAGTTTGTCAGCAGGTGTATGGTGTGTCAGCGAGTTAAGGCTGAGCATCAGTTTCCTTCAGGGTTGTTACAACCGTTGAGAATCCCTGAGTGGAAGTGGGAAAGGGTTACCATGGATTTTGTATCTGGTTTACCGTTGTCACCGTCGAAGAAGAATTCGGTGTGGGTGTTGTGGATCGCCTGACGAAGTGTGCGCATTTCTTGCCTGTGCATACTACGTTCTCTTTGGATAAGCTTGCGGAGTTGTACATTGCTGAGATTGTGCGGCTGCATGGTGTGCCAAAGTCGATTGTGTCGGATAGGGATCCGAGGTTCACATCGCGGTTCTGGCAGTGTTTGCATCAAGCTCTGGGTACGAGGTTGAATTTCAGTACATCCTATCATCCTCAGTCGGATGGTCAGTCTGAGCGTGTTATCCAGATTTTGGAGGATATGTTGAGGTGCTGCGTGATTGAGTTTCAGGGCTCTTGGGAGAAGCATTTGCCCTTGGTTGAGTTTGCTTATAACAATAGTTATCAGGCGAGCATTCAAATGGCACCTTATGAGGCTTTGTATGAGAGGAAGTGTAGGACTCCTCTTTGTTGGGCTGAAACGGGTCAGAAGTTGGTTTCGATGCCGACTTTGTTGAAAGGAACCACCGAGAAGGTGAAGCTCATTTGTGAGCGTTTGAAGGCAGCTTCTGATCGGCAGAAGTCTTACGCGGATTTGAAGCGTAAGGAGATTGAGTATGCGGTGGGTGACCGTGTGTTCTTGAAGGTTTCGCCTTGGAAGAAGGTGATGAGGTTTGGCCGGAAGGGCAAGTTGAGCCCTAGGTACATTGGACCATACGAGGTGGTTGAGCGTGTGGGTCTTGTTGCTTACAGGTTGAGGTTACCTCAAGAGTTGGAGAAGATTCATGATGTGTTCCATGTTTCTATGCTCCGGAAGTATAGATCTGACCCTTCGCATGTGATGCCTGTGAAGGAAGTGGAATTGAATCCGGATTTGACCTATGATGAGGAACCGGTGAGGATTCTGGATTCGGATAGCAAGGTTCTTCGCGGCAAGACCATTGAGTTGGTAAAGGTGCTGTGGAAGCATCGCGGTGTTGAGGAAGCCACGTGGGAGCGAAAGGATGACATGCTGAAGCAGTTTCCTTATCTCTTTCCTTCAGGTAAATTTCGAGGACGAAATTTCTTAAGGGGGGGAGAGTTGTAACGCCCCGGTTTGGGCTTGGAAGTTCTGGGCATTGACCGGTTCGGTCAAAGTGCTGTTCGAATCTATAAGGGTGAAATTAGGAAAGCCTAGTTCGGGTTGCATTAAAAATATGGAAAAATGTTCTAAAATCATATTTTAATATATATAAGTGAACTGTGAAATCAATTTTGAAAAATGAGGTTTGGAAGGGTGACATTTTGGCTAGTGACCAAAATGTAATTTTTGAAAGTTGCGTGACTGTTTTATAAAGGATTGAAACTTTGAATCTTTAAGGAGCTATTATTCCAAAAGGAGTTTCTCCAGATTTTTCTAAGATATTTTAATGTTTAATTCTGATTTTAAAGCTAAAGAAAAGTGGAGGGAAATCATTTTGGCTATTTTGTAACTAATTTTCCTATTTTCCCAATTTTCCTTTTTCTCTCATTTTCTCTCAATCCAAACACTTTCTCTCCAGAGATTTCTTTCTGATTTTGTCACTCAAATCTATCTTTTCAATTCTCTTTGGATTTCTAATCATCTCTACAACAAAACCTTGCAATTTGCTATTTGGATTTTCAAGCTTTTTGGTTCTAAAAGGGAGGAAACTCAAGTTTGGAGGTAAGAACGTCCTTCTCCTCTAAACTCTCAGTTCTTTGCTGAAATTCCTAAGTTCTCAATCCTTAATTGATGTTTTATTAAAGGCTTTTAAAGTTGTGAAATGGATCTTGGCTTTAAATGCAAGATTTGGTGATTTTTGATAGATTTTCGTTAGATCTGTTAAAGCTGTGATTTGAGATGTGTTTTTGATGATAAATGAACATTAATTTGATAAGGAATTGAGTTTTGATTAATGCAATCCCGGATAGGTTGAATTTCCTAAGTTTAGCTTGTGATTCTTGGTTGTTTTGGAGTGATCTTGTGGATCTGTTGTTGCTGGAGGTATGAGGATGTTGTTAAGCTCTTTTTAGATGTTAAATGATGTTATTGGATGTTTAGTCTTGATGGTTTTTGGCTGGGCTTTGTTGAGAAGTTGATTGGAGGCATTTTCGGTTGTGTTTGATGGCCGAAAATGGAGTGTGATGAGAGCAGCGAGTTTAGGTGCTTTCATTGAAGCTATTAATGCATGATGATGCATTAATCTACTGTTTTAATGTGTTAAAACAGGGGAGTCATCTTTGGATCCAAGTGGTGGTGATCCGGAAGCTTGATTTGGTGTTTCGGCAAGAGGCGAAACGGAATCGGTGAGTGGATTTTGGTTTTCGGCTTTGAAACCAATGTTTTGGAGGTTTGGGAGCTTAGTCTAAGTCTAAACAACTTTTCTAAGCTCAAGAGTAAGTTTTCGGAAAAACTCTCTTGTTGAGGAACCATGTGATGGTTGGGTGCAATGTGTTTGTTGCATGTTTAAATTCTGTTTTTAAAGCATATCTAGCATGTGTGTTTGCTGACATTATAAGCCATGTGTTTAAGGAAGCTCAAGGTTAGAGTTCCTTGTTTTTGAACATTGTATAAATGTTGTTTGATGCTTTAAGATGCATGATGTTCATGGCTTGGTTAAATGCATTAAAACAGTGGATTATTGATGATATATGATGTATATTGGCAAGTGATGTTTTTGAAAAGGTTAAGGTCACTAAGGTGGTTAAAAGTCCTTGAGTGAGCATTGTTTACTTAAGAACAGCAAGGTGGTTAAAAGTCCTTGGATGGTTCTTGTTACGGACACAAAGGTGTTTAAAAGTCCTTGTGTGGTCCTTTCCAATGTGTTTAAAAGTCCTTGGGCCAAGGTGTTTAAAAGTCCTTGGGGTGATTCATATCATGGTGTTTAAAAGTCCATGGCCAAGGTGTTTAAAAGTCCTTGGGGTCAAGGTGTTTAAAAGTCCTTGAGGTGAAACTTGTTAAGGACACAAAGGTGTTTAAAAGTCCTTGTGTGGTCCTTGCCATGGTGTTTAAAAGTCCATGGGCCAAGGTGTTTAAAAGTCCTTGGGGATAAGATCTCAATGGTGTTTAAAAGTCCATGTGTGAGTCTTATGTTGATCTTGTTTTAAAGATGGTAATTATCACTTGTGGCCAATATGACATGTTATGATGTGAAACATGAGATGCTTGTTTAAGATTGCTTGTGAGCATGTCTAAATATATTTTGAAGTATGATTTATAAATGAGTTTTATAAATGCATTATTGTGTGGTTCTAAGGAGCTTTCCTCACTAAGCTTTCGCTTACGCTCTCTCTCTTTTCTTAAACCAATAATGCAGAGCATTAAAGTGCATTGAGGGCAGCAAGGAGGGCAAGCAATCAAGTGGAGGTTAAGCTCATGTATGAGAAGGTTTTCTTAAACACTTTTAGCTTTTGGCATTTGGCAATGGGGGACCTATGTTGTTATTTTGGGAGATGTTTGGAACTCCCTAGGTTGGATTTATGTTGTTGATAATGTTGGTTTTTTGTAATTGGCCATTATGTGTTGGTTTGAAGGTTTTTGTGCATGAATGATTGCTTGTGTAGGAAGCATGCCTTTAGATTTGGGGCTTTTCATATATGTTGATATAATGATGAATTGTTGATGCAAATATGTCTCTTGGATGTTGTATGAGTTGCTGGTAAAGTTTGATAGCATTTGGAGCATGATTGGTTGGTCAATTGCATGTTTAGGCAAGCAAATTTCTGCATTTTGTGCAGGCCGTATCGGAACAGTGCCTACCGTTTCGAAACGGGTGCCTCGAAGCAGCCCAGGCGTTCGAAACGGGTGACACCGTTCCGAAACGGAAAGGCTACTGTCAGCCCTCGTTTCGGTACGCGTTGCGGAACGGCCCCGCGTTTCGAAACGGGCTGTCTCCCGTTTCGGAACGGATGACCGTTGGGGGCTGACATTGGCAGTTTTATGTTTCAAAATGTTTACAGTTTAGTCCCGAAACTTGTTTGTGCAATTGTATGAGTTCGGAATGTCCTTTCGAGCTGAAATTTGACAGAGATGCATGAAACACGATTAATTTCAAGATGGTAACTTTAATTTGGGTAAAGTCCTTATATTTATCAGATTTTACAATTTGGTCCCTAAAGTTGTTAATTGTTCAATTGGGTCCCTGTTTGATCTCTGATGTTTATGTCTTTTGGTATGTTGTTTGAATGACCATATCTAGGGTTAATGTGCATATAGACAAGCTTAAAAAGAAAAAAAAAAGGGTCGTTAATCAAGGTTGACTTTCGGGTTGACTTTGGTTTTCCCCGTGTGACTTTCTTAATTCGGGTCAACCGTCTAGGCCGGGTTAAGGGGGTTACAGAAACACGAAGGCCATTTCAGGCCCCCGTTTCGAAACACTAAGGAGTGTTCCGATACGATTGCCTAGAAACAGCAGATTTAGTTGGTTTTTCATGAACAAACTCGATCCAACACATCCAAATGACTTCCCAAGCATATCAACAAGTCAACATACATAATTGGTACATGTTTGGGGCACCCTAACACATTCTTATCACCAAACATGAAATTTCACAAGACTAGAGGCATGCTTCCTAATATCAAAACCAAAAAGGCAAACAAACTTCAAATCAAGCATTTAAAGGCCATTTACAATTCAAACCAATAAAGGCAAACATGCCACAACCTTAGGGAGTTCAACACATCTCCCAAAACAAAACTTAGGTTCCCATTGCCAAATTATCAAAACTAATAGTGTACGAAAACTTCACCATACATGAGCTTGGCTTCCCTTGGATATACTTAGCTCCCTTGAAGCCCTTTAACACCTCAATTATCTGCATTGTGGTAAAAGAGAGCGTAAGCACAAATGCTTAGTGAGGCAAGCTCTAACAAAAACCAATACAATTGTAACCCCTTAACCCGGCCCAGACGGTTGAACCGAATTAAGAAGTTTACACGGGGAAAACCAAAGTCAACCCAGAAGTCAACCTTGATTAACGACCCTTTTTTTCTTTTTAAACTTTTCTAGATGCTCTTTAACCCTAGATGTATTCATACAAACATCATACTCAAAGATCATAACCATCAGAGAACAATCAGGGACCCAATTGCACAAATTACAACTTTAGGGACCAAACTGTAAAATCTGAGAATTACAGGAACTTCACCCAATTAAAAGTTACCAATATGAAATTAGTCATGTTTCATGCTTCACTGCCAAATTTCAGCTCAAACGGACATCTCAAACTCATCCAATTGCATAAACATGTTTTAGGACCAAAACGCAAACATTTCGAAACATATAACTGCCCATGTCAGCCTCCAACGGTCAGGTGTTCCGAAACAGGGTAAACCTGTTTCGAAACGCGGGGCCGTTCCGCAACGGGTACCGAAACGGGGTGTGGCAGTAGCATTTTCGTTCCGGAACGGTTCCTTCCGTTTCGAAACACCCTGGCCATAACAGGCCCCTGTTCCGAAACGGTAGTGGTCGTTCCGAAACGACCTGCCCAGATTGCAGCAACAATGCTGGTTAAACACACTTTTACCCCCACCAAACATGCTCCAAAAGCCACCAAATCACACCAGCAAGTCATTCAACATATAGGGAACATAAATGCATCAAAACTAGATACAAGACCACCCCTAGGTGCTCCAACTCATTAAAACACATTCAAAACTCAAACATGATTTTAAACAAGAAGCATAGCAATACAATTTAAGCAAAAGGAGATTCAAACGATGTAACATTAATCCACATGATTCAAAAACATAAACCAAACTTGTCCAACATACACAATCTCCTTTTAACAACAACATAAGAGATTCTACCCCCATTGCCTTTATTAACTATAGCTATTAACCGAGACATACATCTCTAATGGAGTCCTCCTTGAATCCCTTGCTTCTCGCTGTCCAAACTTCAAATATCTGCATTGATGGACAAAAAGGAGCGTAAGCACATAATGCTTAGTGAGGAATGCTCAAAACCAAAACACCATCAACGCAGCGAATCATAAAACCACTTTTAAAAGCAACTCGATTCGACCAACCAAAGCAATATTTGAAAACCCTTTTTCCAACAACATGCTTTAAAATCATGCCTTGCACAAACATGAAAATCAACCCTTAGCTTAAAAGCTAAGTAAACCTTTTCAAAACATAAACTTGCAAAACCATCAATTTAGCCTTTCCATGCATAAACACCATATGCAAAGCTAAAATCAAACCTTGGAAAACACTTCCACTTTAAATCTTACCATTCTCATACTTGAATGTCATTTCAAAGCAAGAAACCCTTTTTAAACCATTTACTCAATCAATCCGACACATGCATTAAACAAATGCAACATATGAACCACATCATTAACAATTGCAACATATGCCCTTTTAAAACAAGTCTCCACAAGACTTCAATGCACTAAAGAGATTTCATGCACACATACACCATTCTCAATAGATAATCAACACTTGTTCAAACCAACAAGTCAACATGCAATTATAATACATTTTACACTTTTCATGCAACCAAGCATCATTCCAAGCATCTCGTGCTTCATTATACTCAAGAACATTATATTGGCCTCCAAGTGATAACCAAAACCACTTTCCAACTCAACACCCAATCGGATACGCGGATCACAAGCGTTGTCCCCACGCTTCATACACACTACCAATCCAAGGTCTCCCAAATGGACTTTTAACCACCATTTGACCTTACCATTCACAAGGTTCCCATGTATGGAATTTTAACCACCATACAACCTTAACAATCACAAGGTTCCCATGTATGGACTTTAAATCACCATACAACCTTAACATTCACAAGGTTCCCATATATGGACTTTTAAACACCATATAACCTTAAAATTCACAAGGTTCCCATGTATGGACTTTTAATCACCATACAACCTTAACATTCACAAGGTTCCCATGTATGGACTTTTAATCACCATACAACCTTAACATGCACAAGGTTCCCATATATGGACTTTTAAACACCATATAACCTTAGCATCACCGATTGGTAGTTGAATAACATCACTAACGAGATCCGGGACACCCTATACAAGATCCACACATGGACTTTACACCACCATTGTGATCTTAACAAGCACAAGGTCCTCAAATGGAATTTTAATCACCATTATTACCTTTGCTTAACCAAGGTCCTCGAATGGGAACTCATCCACCATTATGACCTTAACCATCTCGTTAGGAAACTTGGATGGAGTTTACCGGTTCACTCTTAACCACTCTACATCCAAGGCGACTTATTCACGGTGCACCCAATCCTATAGCCGGCTAACTATATCCGATTCAAATAACCAAGAACCACTTCCATCACTTGCCAACATAACCATCTTACCACATTAATCCATTGATTTACATGCATAACCAAAATGCAAAAACCACCATGAACTTTAACCAAGTACCAACCATGGACTTTTAAACACCATGTTGTTCTTAAATAAACAAGGCTTACACAAGGACTTTCAACCACCTTTGTAACCTTAACCATCACTTACCAATGTGCATCATTAACAACAATATTCCACTGTTTTAAAGCATCACACAAAGCCATTAAACAACATGCAACACTATGCATCAATTCCACAATTTCAATGTACAAAACCAAGGATCTCTTACCTCGAGCATCCTTCACATATGGATTTCAAAACCAGCATTAAACCATGCTAAAATATGCTTTCAAAACAGAATTTAAAACATGCAAATCATATGCATTGCAACCATCAATCACAATTGCTTAAAAAGCCAATTCACAACACAACCAAGAGCAAAAATCCATTTACTTACTCTTGAGCTTAGCAAAGTTGTTTAGACTTAAACTAAGCTCCCAAAACCTTCAATCCTTGGTTTAAAAGCTGAAAACCCAACTTCACTCACCGATACATAAAACAAGGCTAGCCAACAAGCCTTCCAAGCATCCGAAACCTTCCGCTCCACCTCTAATACTCACGGATCAACCTCCCCTGTTTCAAGCACATATCATCAGAGGATTAATGCATCATGATGCACTAAAAACACCAGCAACACAACTCAACTCGCTGCTCTACACAAATCCAACAATTCGGCTACCAAACACAACCGAAAACACCTCCAAACACTTCCAAAACTTAACCCAGCCAAGATCCATCACTTCAAACCATTTTTAAACATCAATTAACATCCAAAAAGGATCTAACCACGTCCTTATACCTCCAGCTATAACAGATCACCAAGATCACTCCAAAAACAACCAAAAACTCAAGCAAAACTTAGGAAATTCAACCTATTCGGGATTGCATTGATTAAACCTCAATTATTCATCAATTTAACATTCAATTAACATCAATTTAACACCTCAACACACTGCCCAAACAGATCATACGAAAATTTCACCAAAATCAAGCAAATCTTGCATTTTAAAGCCAAAATCAAGATTCCAATTGTAAAACCTTTAATAAATCATAAATCAAGGATTGAGAACTTAGGAATTTCAGTAAAGAACTTAAAGTTCAGAGGAGAAGGACGTTCGTACCTCCAAACTTGAATTTCTCCCTTTTTAGAACTAAAATCTTGAAAATCAAATTAGCAATTGGTGAGGTTTTGTTGATGAGATGATTAGCAATCAAAAGAGAATTGAAAAGAGGTATTTAGGTGCCAAATCAGAGGAAAAAGCTCTGGAGAGAATGTTTGGTTTGAGAGAAAATGAGAGAAAAGGAAAATTGGAAAACTTAGTTGAAAATAGGAAAATAACTTCCCTCCACTTTCTTTTGTTTAAAACTCAGAATTAAATCACTAAATATCTTAGAAAAAATCTGGAGAAATTCCCTTTGGGTAAATAGCTCCTTAAAGATTCAAAGTTTCAATCCTTTTTAAAACAGTCACGCAGTTTTCAAAAATTACATTTTGGTCACTAACCCAAAATGTCACCCTTCCAAACCTCATTTTGCAAAATTGATTTCACAGTTCACTTATATACATTAAAAGAGGATTTTAGGACATTTTTCCATATTTTTAATGCAACCCGAACTAGGCTTTCCTAATTTCACCCCTTTTATACTCGAACAGCACTTTGACCGAACCGGTCAACGCCCAAAACTTCTAAGCCCAAAACCGGGGCGTTACAACTCTCCCCCCCTTAGGAAATTTCGTCCTCGAAATTTCAACTGGCGAAAAGAGCACAACCAACCCTCTCAAAGCAACCGCAAAGCAACACAGGAGACTTAACCACCACTGAACACCCTCTTCACAAAACTCCGCCCAAACTCAACACCACCACACACTGTTCCCGAATTCCAGAACATTCAAAGTAGCACAACTTAACCTTTCACACTTCCGAACCACGCATAATTCCAACAACCATCTGAAGAACCTCACACTTTTACAACATACAACTCCCAAAACTTGTTCACATAGTGACACCAACCAATCAATTCAGCCACTATGTAACCCACAACCTTCACTGCTTCTAAAAACCTTTTCAAAACTACTCAACCTTTTCCAGAGATTTCCACAACAAGCAAGCATTCCCAAGCATCAACTGCTTACCCAAACTTCTCAACGAATGCTGGCATTCCATCACATCCGCCGCTATCATTACCATAACAACTCACCAGGACTACTCACCCAAAATCCAAAAATCACATCACAAAACCCCGACCTTGACTCCGCTAGCCGTTCCACACACCACCAGCTGATCTCCAAAAAGAATTCACTTACTCACAACCAGCCAACCACTTCTCACAAGAATCTGTCCAACCAACAATGGCCTTCGATCTTTCATTACCTTTCCACTTCAAGCTTTGACCACAACACTTGCCTTACTAGAACACCGCCCAACTTAAACATACATATCACCATCTCAACTCCTCGAAGGTTGCTACGAACCCTCACCCAAATAAACAACCTTTCTACTACCACATCAATGCCAAGATACCTCGGCACTCCGAGAACACATCCACTAACCTGCAACATCATCTAGCTTCCATGGAACCACCTCTTCCACAAGCTACTCATAACCACTTGACCGATTCTAACTTCCATCGACAAACTTCTTACCACCACACCACTAAACTCGTTAAGCATCAAACACTTTCCTTCTACCAACATACTATACCGCACTCACTATTACTAACAACTTGCTTAGTACTCTCCACTACCTCTAACTTACACTCAGCACCAAAACTTCCTCTAAAAACCCATCATCCAACCTAACCCAACCACAACACTAACAGACTCGATTAGTTATTAACGAGTGTGAACGTTCGTATGCATGGTCACAATTATGCCCTATCAATGCCTGATGTACATGTATGCAAAACCTCTAATGTCATGCCACATGTATGCATGGACCAATACATATATAATATAGCATATAACAAATGATTTACACTGTGCATGTATGCCGATTCACACTCTCCAATAACATCCTCATAGTCTGTCTAAGAACAACCTCCTAACTCACTTTCATCTTGTCTAACTCTACCATTCTAACAACCATTAACCACAAGATACCCACTAAAACCTCCTTCACGTTTAAGATGTTTCAAAACAACAACAACATCTACTACCCCAACATGCTAGCAACAAGACCAAACTCACAACACAAGGAAACCCAAACCAAAACCAAACTAGGTTACTAAAACCAGGTTACCTGAAAACACATCACCACCCTGGAGCTTCATCAGGCGAGCTCTCTTCCTCACTGAACCATCATCCTCCAGCCGCACTGCTGTAGCATCAGTTGTCACCCTAAGATCACCACCATCTCCTTGCAGTAAAGAACCTTGGCTGTTCCGAGCCAACTTCAAACAATCACGTCTCATGTGTCCAGCAGACCCACATTTCCAACAGATTTCATTCCCCAATTTCTTCACAACTTTCTGCTCTTCCTGCCACCTTTGAACCTTGCCTCGGCCGTGCCCACGACCCTTCAGAGACCCGTTTGCTACCACTGAAGCTGATTTCACCATATCAGGACAATCTCGCTTCACATGCTCTTTAGTACCACAGTTCCAACAAGCACCTGTGCCCCAACAACCTCCAACATGGCGCCTTCCACAACGGTTACACACCGGTAACTGAGCCTTCACTCCTTGATCAAGCAGCACTTGCCCCAGGTCCGCTACACCTTCAACTTGCTTAACCCTTGGAAATTTCTCCCCAAGATACCTTTCATAAAAGGCAGACACAAAGAAGTCCCAATCAATATCACCAATGTGCGATGCCACCGCCACAGATGTCCACCAGGCACAAGCGTCCTCCAACATCAATGTGACAACACTTCCCAGCTTACATGCATAATCACAACCTTCCTGATCCAAAATCAGAACTACACTGGCCAACCAGGCCTCAAACGCCTCAGGTGTCGAACCATGATACTCCACAACACCCAAATCATGTAAACGCTACCTCGACAAACCCACACATCCCACAGCCTGAGATGTTCCCAACACCTCCTGAGCAACAGGTGATGAACTCTTCATCACAGAACCAACCTCTTCCTCTTGCCTTACCACCTCAACTCCAGGCACAGAAAACTGAGACGAAACACCTCCATTAAAAGGTGAATTCCACGCCTTAACAACCTGCCCCAAGGCAGTAACCATCTCCCCCAACTGCCATTCTTCCACCGATTTCACCATACTATTAACAACAAGCAATCACAACAAGACAAACAAAACAATTAGACCAGCTTTAAGCAAGGATTCAAACTCCAACTCCGAAATAACACAATAGCTATAATAATAAGGCAATGGGTATCCCGAATCCTCCCCTTTTACATGACATAACAGTCAACAAAAGCATGGATATCACAACATCAAGCATATCAACAACACATCCGATCATGCTTACATCAAACAACATCCACTCACAACAGCATAACATCAACATATCATACCCATTACACTTCCATCATGCATAACATCAGCTCATAACACTAGCACATCATCAGCACAAATCCACATGAGCTCAACGAAGGTTCATAACCAAAAAGCATGCTTAAAAACATCAACAATTCACTCAGAAACACGTGTTTCAACCGGCTTTCATCCACACACTAGGATAAACACCAAACACATTTTACAACAATTTACCGTTTTCCCCAAACATTCGCAACTCAGCTCTGATACCACCAAATGTAACCCCCTTAACCCGGCCCAGACGGTTGAACCGAATTAAGAAGTTTACACGGGGAAAACCAAAGTCAACCCGGAAGTCAACCTTGATTAACGACCCTTTTTTTTCTTTTTAAACTTGTCTAGATGCTCTTTAACCCTAGATGTATTCATACAAACATCATACTCAAAGATCATAACCATCAGAGAACAATCAGGGACCCAATTGCACAAATTACAACTTTAGGGACCAAACTGTAAAATCTGAGAATTACAGGAACTTCACCCAATTAAAAGTTACCAATATGAAATTAGTCATGTTTCATGCTTCACTGCCAAATTTCAGCTCAAACGGACATCTCAAACTCATCCAATTGCATAAACATGTTTTAGGACCAAAACGCAAACATTTCGAAACATATAACTGCCCATGTCAGCCTCCAACGGTCAGGTGTTCCGAAACAGGGTAAACCTGTTTCGAAACGCGGGGCCGTTCCGCAACGGGTACCGAAACGGGGTGTGGCAGTAGCATCTTCGTTCCGGAACGGTTCCTTCCGTTTCGAAACACCCTGGCCATAACAGGCCCCTGTTCCGAAATGGTAGTGGTCGTTCCGAAACGACCTGCCCAGATTGCAGCAACAATGCTGGTTAAACACACTTTTACCCCACCAAACATGCTCCAAAAGCCACCAAATCACACCAGCAAGTCATTCAACATATAGGGAACATAAATGCATCAAAACTAGATACAAGACCACCCCTAGGTGCTCCAACTCATTAAAACACATTCAAAACTCAAACATGATTTTAAACAAGAAGCATAGCAATACAATTTAAGCAAAAGGAGATTCAAACGATGTAACATTAATCCACATGATTCAAAAACATAAACCAAACTTGTCCAACATACACAATCTCCTTTTAACAACAACATAAGAGATTCTACCCCCATTGCCTTTATTAACTATAGCTATTAACCGAGACATACATCTCTAATGGAGTCCTCCTTGAATCCCTTGCTTCTCGCTGTCCAAACTTCAAATATCTGCATTGATGGACAAAAAGGAGCGTAAGCACATAATGCTTAGTGAGGAATGCTCAAAACCAAAACACCATCAACGCAGCGAATCATAAAACCACTTTTAAAAGCAACTCGATTCGACCAACCAAAGCAATATTTGAAAACCCTTTTTCCAACAACATGCTTTAAAATCATGCCTTGCACAAACATGAAAATCAACCCTTAGCTTAAAAGCTAAGTAAACCTTTTCAAAACATAAACTTGCAAAACCATCAATTTAGCCTTTCCATGCATAAACACCATATGCAAAGCTAAAATCAAACCTTGGAAAACACTTCCACTTTACATCTTACCATTCTCACACTTGAATGTCATTTCAAAGCAAGAAACCCTTTTTAAACATTTACTCAATCAATCCGACACATGCATTAAACAAATGCAACATATGAACCACATCATTAACAATTGCAACATATGCCCTTTTAAAACAAGTCTCCACAAGACTTCAATGCACTAAAGAGATTTCATGCACACATACACCATTCTCAATAGATAATCAACACTTGTTCAAACCAACAAGTCAACATGCAATTATAATACATTTTACACTTTTCATGCAACCAAGCATCATTCCAAGCATCTCGTGCTTCATTATACTCAAGAACATTATATTGGCCTCCAAGTGATAACCAAAACCACTTTCCAACTCAACACCCAATCGGATACGCGGATCACAAGCGTTGTCCCCACGCTTCATACACACTACCAATCCAAGGTCTCCCAAATGGACTTTTAACCACCATTTGACCTTACCATTCACAAGGTTCCCATGTATGGAATTTTAACCACCATACAACCTTAACAATCACAAGGTTCCCATGTATGGACTTTAAATCACCATACAACCTTAACATTCACAAGGTTCCCATATATGGACTTTTAAACACCATATAACCTTAACATTCACAAGGTTCCCATGTATGGACTTTTAATCACCATACAACCTTAACATTCACAAGGTTCCCATGTATGGACTTTTAATCACCATACAACCTTAACATGCACAAGGTTCCCATATATGGACTTTTAAACACCATATAACCTTAGCATCACCGATTGGTAGTTGTATAACATCACTAACGAGATCCGGGACACCCTATACAAGATCCACACATGGACTTTACACCACCATTGTGATCTTAACAAGCACAAGGTCCTCAAATGGAATTTTAATCACCATTATTACCTTTGCTTAACCAAGGTCCTCAAATGGGAACTCATCCACCATTATGACCTTAACCATCTCGTTAGGAAACTTGGATGGAGTTTACCGGTTCACTCTTAACCACTCCACATCCAAGGCGACTTATTCACGGTGCACCCAATCCTATAGCCGGCTAACTATATCCGATTCAAATAACCAAGAACCACTTCCATCACTTGCCAACATAACCATCTTACCACATTAATCCATTGATTTACATGCATAACCAAAATGCAAAAACCACCATGAACTTTAACCAAGAACTAGGCTTTCCTAATTTCACCCCTTTTATACTCGAACAACACTTTGACCGAACCGGTCAACGCCCAAAACTTCTAAGCCCAAAACTGGGGTGTTACAACAACAATGTATTTTTTTTAAACACTTTCAACAAATCTTTTAAACCACATGCTCATCTCTTTTCTCATGCTACCATGCATCATTTTCAAGCATCTCATGCTTCTTTACATTTAAACACGTTATATTGGCTTTCAAGTGATAGTTCATAACCATTTACACAAAACACAATCGGATACGCGGATTACAAGCGTTGTCCCACACGCTTCATACACACTACCGGACTACACAAGGTTCACACTCAGGAGCAATCCCTACATTGATGTGACACCCGTGGTGGAGTATAACGGTACAATCACAACCCCTCAACACCACTCATTGATAGTTGTATAATTCCTCTAACGAGAGTAATGGACACATAACACAAGATCCACACACAGAATTTCAACCACCATTGTGATCTTACCTCAATCGTTAGGGTACTTGGATGGAGTTTACGGTACAATCACAACCCCTCAACATCCAAGGCGACTTTACTTACGGTGCACCCAATCCTATAGCCGGCTAACTATATCCGATTCAAGTACTTTAAAACCATTTCATCACTTGCCAATGTACATCAAATGCCATCATCAATTCACTGTTTCAAAGCATAAATCAAAGCCACTTAACATCATGCATCACTATGCATCAAAACCATATTAATAACATGTCAAACCAAGGATCTCTTACCTTGAGCATCCCTCAATACAAGGCTTTCAAAACCAGCATTAATCATGCAAAAACATGCTTTCAAAACAGTAATTAAACATGCATTTCATAACTAATGCATCAAACCACAACTTGGCACATCCGAGGGAGTTTTTCTGAAAACTTACTCTTGAGCTTAGCTAAGTTGTTTAGACTTAAACTAAGCTCCCAAAACCTCCAAATAATTGTTCCAAAGTTGGAAACCAACTCCACTCACCAATTTCGTTCCGCTTGCTTGCTGAAACGTCGATTAAGCCTCCAGATCAACTCCGAAAGTGTCCGAAGATGTCTCCCCTGTTTTAGACACATCAAAGCAGAGGATTAATGCATCATCATGCATTGAAATCTTCAGCCAACACTCCTAAACTCGCTGATCTACCCAAAACCAACATTTCGGCCACCAAACACAACCGAAATCACCTCCAAACTCTTCCAATACTTAAACCAACCAAGATCCGTCACTTCTAATCATTTCTAAACATCAATTAACATCAAAAACAACTCTCAACTCGTCCTTATACCTCCATCTATAACAGAACACCAAAAACACCTCAAAAACCACCATTTTCATAAGCAAAAACTTAGGAAATACAACCTATTCGGGATTGGATTGATAAAACCTCATTTCTAACATCATTAAACATCCAAAATACATTAAAGAATCATCTCAAAACAGAGCCCAATCCATTACAACAAAAATCTTCAAGATCTCTTCCAAATCTTGAGTTTTAAGCCAAAATCAAGTTTCTAACATTAAATCCATTTATAAAACTTTAATAAAGGATTGAAAACTTGGGAATTTTAGTAAAGAACTGAGTATTTAGAGGAGAAGAACATCCTTACCTCTAAATGATGATTTCTCCTTGATTTGGGCCAAATTCCTTGAAAATTCAATGTGGAAAACAAAAGGATTCGATGCAAGATTGATTAGGAACCAATAGATGATAGAAATCTCATCAATTGAAGTGAAGATCAATGTGAAATTTGCTAGAGAAAATGTGTTTGGATGATGGGATTTTGAGATAAAAAGGAATGAGAGAAAATTAGGAAAAGGTAGTTATAAAAATCCAAAAAGTAGTTTCCCTTTTCTTTTTATTTAATTAAAACATTAATTAAATCACCCAAATTAAGGAAAAATCTGGAGAAAAATATTTTGGGTAAATTAGCTCCTTAAAGATTCAAAGTTCCAATCCTTTACAAAACAGTCACTACTAAACTTTGCAAAAATCGCATTTTGGTCACTACACCGAAATGTAGTATTTCCAAACCTAATTTTGTAAAATTGATTTCACCATTCTCTTATATATATTAAATGAGGATTTTTAGATATTTTTCTATATTTTTAAAACATCCCGAACTAGGCTTTCCCTAAAACGTCCTTTTATATTCGAACCGAATATCAGACTGGTCTGGTCCAGACCCTAAACTTCTAAGCCCAAAATTAGGGTGTTACATATGACAAGAAATTGCTATAGCGACAGAAAAAAAGGTGAACTCCCTCTCCGCCATGGACTGTCCGACTGTCTTTGGCTCACCGCCTCTCTCAAGGCCGGTGAGGCCACTCCTTGGAGTTTCAACGATGGAGGACATCAAGCTGGAGAAGATGAAGGTGGAAACTTCCCTCTCCTTTTCTCTCTCTTCCGCCTCTCTTTTTGCAACACAAAATACCACACTTTTCTCCAAGCTTCTCTCCCCTTTATATAATGGAGGCTTCTAGGGTTTGGTGCCCTAAAGATGCCTTGATAATCCCAAGGAATATCCACCGACAAGGTCTGCCACGAGGGGACAAGGAGAACAGTCTACAGGTGGGTATCGGCTACTGCACATGTCAGATCGTCCTTTACTACGTTTTCACGTGCTTCTGCAGCTCACGTGTATCTCACGTGCTGTCCAATATCCACTTCCATCATGCTATACCAATTCCCGACATCGGCTTTCTCTCTTGACTCCTTTCCTGCGCACCAACAAAACCAAAACCAACCTTCTAAGCAGTACCCCTAGATATGGACCAATAACCAGCAAAGATAAAGATGCACCCAGAAGAAGAAAATACAACCTAAATACAGTTTAAATGCTATGGAATGAACTCAAGAACAAGCAAATGCTATAGCAAAAAGGTATTAAAACAAGGATATTTATGCAGTTATCAAATAGAGATAAAGTCTTAATGAATTAAGAAACTTAAAACCTAGCCTACTGTATTCTGCCTAGAAAATTCTATTCTGGGCAACAACTTTAAAAATTCACCATAAATTGTGTAGGTTGAGTTAAGGGCTAAAATTTATATGGAATGAACCTTACTATGTTTATTTTCATTAGAAGAAAACAAAATTAAATTCTGATTTGTGAGCTAAAATATGGAGATGAAAACCTTTGGACAGCGCAAACTGTCCAGAAATGTAATTGTCCTGACTTTGATTTAAAAAATGTATTAATTGGAAAGATATTAATATGAAAGGTTCAAACGATTGTAAAAAGGTGTAAAATAATTGAAATTTCAACGTAAAGAATAAATTTTTTGTATGTTTAAGTAAACAGTGCGCAAGCTGCCTGACAGCAGCAGTCTAGGTAATTTGGATAATTTGCAAACTGTTTTATAAACAATTTGGACATTTTTGGTACTGCGCTAAATAAAGTCATGACATTGAATAATGAATCACCTTAGATAATTATATTTGAAACCAAATCAAGAGTTAACTAAATTGGATTATTTAGCTTAATCAAATTGTCTTGTCATTTTTAAGTAGACCTAATTTAGGCTTCATTAATTTAATTAAATAAGATTCTATGAATATTATTAATTTTTAGGCTTCAATGATAATGCCCAAATAATTTGGACACTACCCATATTAGGCCCAAAAGTAACAATATTCCTAACCTTAGTGATACTAATTGTTTAATCCTATTTTTAGTTTGATTTAAATTAATTATATGTGATTTCCATTTTCTATGTTTAAATGAAACGTTGAATCTATTACTCAAATATTCTCTTAATTAACATCACATTACAATGTGATACTAATTAACTTAGAACATTTGAGCTATATTCAACACCCAGTCTTAAAAGGCTCTAATCATATTTTGCTAAATGTATTAGATTTTCCTAATCATATATGCTACATAGTTATTTTAAATCATGCATCAAATAAAAATTAAATAAATCAATTAAAAAATGAATTAAACTTGCACGACTAAATTGAATTAAAATTAATATTATAGAGCCAATTTACAAGGGAATGGTGACTAACTTGTGAAAGAAGTAAAACAATGTAGCCCAAAGTAAGAAGGGCCCATAGTAGGGCACAGGTCACGTAACCCGACCCGGATCCAGACGCGGATCCTCCCCCCAAAACGGAGTCATTCGCACATGTCTACATAAGGCCTTTTTCCTGAATTTTACCTTCTTTTCCCCTCATTTTCTAAAATTCGACTCTCTCTCTAACTCTCCTATCTCTCTAAAACCATTGAACACAAACACCCCAAAACCCATAATTTTACTTGAAAATGAATAAAACCTCAAATTTTAACCAAAAATCATCCTTTGTTCTTCGATTTTACCTAGTTTGATTCGCGAAACCCTATCACCAACCAAGCCCGCCTATTATCCGGCCACCACTCCAAACTCTGGTCGTCTCCTACCCTCCGCCAGCCACCGCTCACTTTCAACCGGCCACCGCGAGTGATCTCTGGCTGTCGTGCCGGTCACCGGTAGAAACCCTAAAATACCCAAAATTTCCCATTTTTTGGCCCTAAAACCTAATCAAAACCTGGATTCGTCAGAATCCTCCCATCTCCGACCGTCGTACATCTAAACTACCCCAAACCGAGACCTTAAACTCACCGCCGACCAGAAATCTAACTCTAAATGCGTCCCTTTTCTAATATGCCTCCAAGTTTTCTTTTCTGTTTTCCCTTATATTTTCTTTTGATCTAACATTTTCCACATTTATTTTGAAGGAAATTAAAAATTAGTGAAAGGCATACATTCCGGCAGTGTCACAGTCTCTTTTCCGGTGAATTCTCGGCGCCCGTTTGCACTCTAGCGGCGCGCTTTGCGGTGACTCCTCACTGTCCGATAAGCTTCTAACGACCGGCGAACTTCCCGGTAATGGCAGCCGTCGAGCTTTCGGCGACCGTCCATACTTCCGAGCGACAGTTCGTATTCCCGTCGTTCGTTTACCAAGAAAGGTAACCTATCTCTCCCATTATTACTCTCATTATTATTATTATTATTATTATTATTATTATTATTATTATTATTATTGTTGTTGTTGTTGTTGTTGTTGTTGTTGTTGTTGTTGTTGTTGTTGTTGTTGTTGTTATTGTTGTTGTTGTTGTTGATGTAATTATTATAGGTTATTAATGATCCTGGCATTTCTCTCTCTTCCCCTTTATATAGGTTTGACCAGCGTTGACGTCATGATGATGACATCAGCACCAGTTGGTGACAACTAGTCTCTCAAGAAGCACAATTCGGGTGATCACTTTTTAACCAATGGGAGAGTGCCAAGTGGCACGTTTGAGCGAGAAATTGAATCCAAGACCTTTTTTGTGTTTGAAAATTGGCTTTTAATTGGACTTTGGGGTATTTATATATAAATGGACACTATTTATTGGACTGATTTTTTTGGGGGTATTATTTATTTATATTTTTGTTTTATTTATAGTGAAAATATATTATATATTTAATATAGGTAACCTGGACAAAATACAGGTATTATAGTTGCACCTCTTTGCTCATTGTTGTGGAACATAAATAAGGCAAAGACTGAAAAGACACGAATTTTGTCTGAACCATCTGACCATCAAAGTTTGAAGATGTTTTTCTTATTATAAAATTATTCAATCTTCTGCCAAACCGTAGAGTCTGAAGCTGTTTTTCTCATTATGAAATTCCTCATCATCTAATGTCTAGTATTGCTCCTTGAAATTCTTTATCTTTTGAGGTTTGACGTTGTTCTTCTTATTATGAAATTCTTCATTTCCCACTCTTTTGTCGGTCCACATTTCTATAAAGGCACCGAATAAGCAAGCTCTTCTCATTAGGAACTTCCTCATTTTCAAAACGGTGAACTCCTCTCATTGGGAGATCTTCATTCTTCTAGAAAACATGGATTTGCTTCTCTGCAAGAGCAAAAAATAAGCAAGTTCTTCTCATTCGAACTTTCTCATTCTTGAAATGACGAACCCTTCTCATTAGGAGTTTTCATTCTTTGTTGGGCAAGTTCTTCTTATTTGGAACATCGAGGTGAACTCTTCTTATTAGAAGCTCTGTTGCGAATTCTTCTCATTAGGAATTCTTCAGTCTTCTTGAAATATTGATCTACCTCTCTGAAACGGTGTTGAACAAACGAGCTCTTCTCATTAGGAACCCCTTGTTCTTCTTGAAAATATTAATGACCTTTGGATCTTGAACAAGCTCTTCTTATTATGAACTTGACAATATTTCTGTATAAGTTATATGTTATGTCTGAACTAGTTCTTCTTATTATAAACACCATTCATTCTTCTTGGAAGTGTTGAACCATCTCTTAGAGAGTTCTTCTTATTAGGAACCCTAAATTCTTTAAGCGTCTTGAAATCCATCTCTGTAAATGGTATGTCTCTTCCTTTGTAAATAGAATGTCTTGAGATCCGCCTCTGTAAATAGAATGTCTTGAGATCCACCTCTGTAAACAAAACATCTTGAAATTTGCCTCTGTAAACGGAACCAAAACCTGCAAAAAGAAATATCAACAATTAATAAGAATTCAAATTGGAATAGTATGAAACAACCTCAATTCCCATCTTAGAGCACTGAGATCTTTAGAGTCACTGCTTTCTGTCAAAGGTATCTCCATCCTTCAATCTGAAACTCATATCAAGTCTCTTGTTTCTTTCTATATAAGTCCATCTCTTTCTACTATATTGACATGCACAAGCCAAATCCATCATTATCTCTCCAACATTAATTATAGAGCAAATTTGCAACTTTAGTGAAACATTAAGGAACTTTAAGTGCTTCAACGAGAAACTCTGAAATTTTTAAACAATTAATTGTGCATCTTTCTTATTTGATCCTAAGGCTGGTCTTTCTCGTGCTTCCCTCCTAGCAACATGAACCATTTCGTTTTGCTTTCTCTTCTCTCCCTTCTTTTTCGTATTTTAATCTGAGGCCCCATAAGATCAATATCTTTGTTACTATCATGCCCCAACCGTCTAACTATCCAACTGTCTAACCGTGACACCATCCAAAAAGTTCTCATCATTTCCAGAAGTGTCGGTCTAAAAGATTTTAACATCATGCCTGAAGGGCTTACTGATGACCCGAAGGCTTTAAAATTGCATTGCACTATCTGTCTTGCGCAAACAATCGCATCATTCCCGAAGGTGATGGCCTGAAGGACTTATCATCATGCCTGAAGGACTTATTGACGACCCGAAGGATTTAGATTTGTAATGCACTTCCTTTCTTGTGCAAAAAACCACTTCACTCCCGAAGGCGATGGCCCAAAGGACTTAACATCATGCCCGAAGGGCTTACTGATGACCCGAAGGATTTAAATTTGTAATGCACTTCCTTTCATGTGCAAACAACCACATCACTCTTGAAGGTGATGGCCCGAAGGACTTAAAATCATGCCCGAAGGACTTAGTGGTGACCCGAAGGATTTAAATTTGTAATGCGCTTTTTTTCATGTGCAAACAACCACATCACTCCCGAAGGCGATGGCCCGAAGGACTTAACATCTTGCCCGAAGAACTTACTGATGACCTGGAGGATTTAAAATCATACCCAAAGGACTTATTGATAACCCGAAGGATTTAGGATTATAATGCACTATCTGTCTTGTACATACAATCAGAAAATCTTGTTGAAATCCGTCTCTTCAAACGAATGGGTAAACTTTGTTAAAATATGCCTCTTCAAACGGATTGAAAACTTTTTCGAGATCCGTTTCTTCAAACGGGTTGAAATATTTGTTGTGATCCGCCTTTTCAAACGGATTGAAATATTTATTGAGATCCATCTCTTCAAAAGGATTGAAATCTTTGTTGTCGTCCGCCTATTCAAACGGTTTGAAATCTTTACAGAGATCCGTCTCTTCAAACGAATTGAAATCTTTGTTGTCATCCGCCTCTTCAAACGGTTTGAAATCTTTACTGAGATTCGTCTCTTCAAATGAATTGAAATATTTGTTGTCATTTGCATCTTCAAACGGATTGAAATCTTTGATACGATCTACTTTCAATTTTTGATGTCGTAGATTGAAATCTTGCTCATTCTTGGTAAATTCCTATCAAAATGTACAGAAATACTTTGAATGTATGAGTTAGAATGCTCCTATCTTATGGATGTCTGACTAATGATGCAAGCTCTGCGCCCTCTCTTGTCTATTCTAATTTGGACCCTCATGCCCCAAAAATCTCATCTTCACAGTCAATGATGCCCCTAACCTTTTTATTTTTTGCCTCATCATGTAGATTTTGCCCCCTATTTCGTCATTTAGGGTGAACAAATGCCTTAAATTCCTTAAATTTTGTCAAGCCCCTGAACTTTCTTCGGGTTCGTTCTTTAATTTCAAAAACCAACCAAACCTCCATGGTAAAACTTGCTTTAAGTCTCTAAATTATCTCCAAGTCTTTGAACTTTCACAAATTTCATGTACTTTCTTCAAGTTCTCGAACTTTATCGAAGTCCCTATACCCTATTCTGGATCATTCTAGAGACTCAACCAAAAACCCAAGGTAGCAACTCACTTCCGACCCCTTATCTTTCTGATATATGTATTCTTGTCATTATCCTCATTATGACCCTGATGGGTGATTCATCTTTCTGATCAAAAGTCTGCCGAACATATGAGCATTTCATACTCAGCCATGTTTTTACCATGTCATATTAATCATTTGTATCCTCAATCTTATATTCTGAAGTTTATCTCTGAAGCAATACAAGGAACTCTTAATGTTTTGAAAAATGTTAGTTTGTTGATTAGTATTTCAATGAAGGATACCTTACACAACTCGGAAAATCAAGGTCTTAATATAAAGTGAAATAAACATAATAGGATGCCCTGGATATCAAGTGCAAGAGCGTTTTAGATTCAACCCTCCAATGGGTAGCATAACTCATGAATATTGTGGCGATGTATGAGGTTATGAAATTTCTTCCAAATCACTTGGTTCACATCCTATGATTATCACATTGCTCAATCCAGTCAGAAAACAACTTCTTTTCTATTCTCTTCATCCATTTTTTCATTCATAAATGTGTTCAAGCTTTCCGGACTTGTTTAACCAGTAGAGTGTAAAAATATCATTCTAAGAATAGAATTCTATAAGTGCATATGTGTGCTTCTGATTGTTACTAGATATTATTATATATTATTATACAAATGCCTTCAAAGATACATCTCTAACACTTGGGTATTGGACAGGTGGATCGTAGCTCCTTATTAGATTTGTCGATATCCCCCACAGCTCCATCAGGATGTTTCGAGACTTATTTATTATATAGTTCATAGCCTCACTCCTCCCCCTTTTCTTATTTTCTCTATTTTCTTTTTCACTCTCTTTCTTTTTCACTTTTTCTTTTTTCTTTTTTTCTTTTCTTTTCTTTTCTTTCTCTTTTTCCTTTTTCACTTTTTTCACTTTTTCTTTTTTCCATTTTTTCTTATTTTCCAATTTTTTCTTTTTCCTCTCTTTTTCTTTCTCGCTCTTATTGTGTCTTTTAGGGTATAGAAGACTACGCTTAGAACTTCAATTTCAAGCAACTCTACTTGGTTAAAATCACCTAGTCTGCTTCACTATTTATGAATTTCAAGGATTTGTCATCAAACATCATCAAAAGTGTTGTAATCTGGCCTTTTCAAATTTTGATGACCTGAGTAGACGAAGAAATAAATCTCACTTCATTGTCTTCACAACATCCAATCGTTCATTTTACCAGAATCAATATCGCATCTTGCAATTGGAATTTAGGGGCCTACAAGGGTAAAAAGAGATATACATATATTCATAGTTTTTAAGAAAATCTCCATTGAGATGGAAACCATCAAACATGACATATGCCCCTAGAAAATGATCTCTACTACTTTCGGGCCATAAATAGCAAAATTATTCCCTTGTACCACTTCAGAAACAATCTTTGCACATACATGAGTAAGATACGCTCATCAGAACTCTAGACAGTCTTGGAAGCATTCATCATGGTTCTCAGATTCTTTGGTTGGTATAACAGCTTGCTCTATTCCTCTCGTCTCCCATTTCTAAACTAGTTCTTGTATCAGGACTCTATTACTGACTAGTTTCTTATTCTCTTCCATTAAAGGCCTACATCTCTTGTTAGCATGTCCTGATGCCCCCATGTGAAAGTCACAAACACTGTCTGGATCATAGCTATGAGCGGATGGCTTTGGCACTACCTTCATTGGCCTAGGAGTGACATATTGTCTTTGAACAAGGTGATGAAATAGATCTGAAATAGATACTCCGAATATCTCCATGTTTGCATTTATTCGTGAAATTTTCTGCGGTCGTTCTGATGAATTAGCTGGTCTCTTCCTCTTGCAGTTTCGGGAACATTGAACATTAGATTCATTCACCACATTCGCTTGCTTCTTTTCTTGATCAGCACGACTTTCAGATCTAGGTTCAATTTTCCCTTGTCAGATCACTATTTCAATTACTTTTCCAATCACCATGCTATCACTAAAAGTGTCCCTTGAATTCACAATCATTCTCTCGAAGAAAGGAGATGCAAGTGTTTGATGAAACATGAGAGATATTTCTTCCTTTGTTATGGGAGGTTGTACTTGAGCTGCTAATCCTTGCCACCATAACGCATAGTCTTTAAAGTTTTCATTGACCTTCATACTTATGTTCTGCAGGAGTTGGCGATCTGGGGCCAGGTCTATAACATACTTGTATTGCCTCTGAAATGTTTTGGCCAAATCAACCCATGATCGAATCCATTCTCAACTTAATTGATTGTACCACAATGCGGCTGGTCCAAGCAAGCTATCATGAAAACAATGGATCAACAATTTATCAACATCCAAGTGTCCTTCCATTTTTCAACAGAACATTACCAAGTGAATTTTAGGACAACTGAAACCCTTATACTTCTCAAAACTAGGGACCTTAAACTCGAGTGGAATGACTAGGTCAAGGACTAAGCAGAATTCCTTCGCATCAAATCTGGGATCACCAACGCCTTTTCATGTCTTGATCTTTTCCTCAGGTCTTGTATATCTATCCTTCAACTACTCAAGTCTTGATCATGAGATGATAGGCTTCACAAAACCTCTTTCAGTATTCGGTTAGGTGCCCCAGGGTAAATGGTTAAACACAGTGTAACAGTGTGGTTCTTCGCATTTTGTTGAGGCTCGGTCATTCGTTCTTGTAACCCTTCTTGAGCTTGTTCAATTCCCACCATATCTTCATCTATGACATCAGATTTTCAAACTTTCACTTTTTTCTACATTGCTGCCATCGAAACCCAACCGCTTAGATCATGAATGTTAATGCAATGATTATGAAATAATAATGTTATGCTGATTAATATGCAATGCATGAATGCATGAGGTATTGATTCAAGAATGATTATCATAGAAAAACTTTTATTGAAATAAAAGGATTCAATTCATCTAATATTAGATTCTACAAATATTGGTGAGCTCTAACTCACAACTTCCTAACTTCCCCTAAGAGCCAAGTTAGCTTCCCTTCATGATCTAGTGCTGGTTCAATGTTCTGACTCAGTGCCATTGCTACATCTGGTAAGTCTGCCACTTGTTGAGCCACTTTTCGTGCTTGAGTAACAGCATCTTTCATGTCATTGTCCCTTTCTTGTATCTTCATTCTTGATCTCTGAAATTGGACATCCCACTTCTCCTCACTTTCTTGACAGTCTTTCTTAATATCATCGGCAAGATCTTTGTACATCAGTGCAAGATTGAGGTACTCATCTACTTTTTCCTTTAGTGCTTTTATTTTCGGCTTAACTATCATTAAGCTTGATAGCGGTATCCTCATACATTTTCATGTATTGGGCATCATCTCGCGCTTTGCTTGACCAACCCTTAGATCCTCCATGAGGGTTTTGCATTGTAGTTCCATTTCTTGCAGATCACACGAGAGTGTATTAGCTTGATTTTCACTTGCTTTAAAATTCTTTTTTCAGTACTCAGCTTCATGTTTCAGCTCTTTGATTCGTTTCTTCGACTGTTCCAGAGTCACACCCAAACCAGCATCCTGAGCATTGAACGAATTTCTTTATGACTATATTGCAAGCTTTTCAACTCCTCGTTCAACTCATCTTTCTCTTGCCCTAACATGCTTATTTGAGCCTCATATTCGAACTGATGCCCTTTTTCCTGGGTATTTTCATCTCGAGTCTCTCATTCAATCGCTGAATCAAATCGGCTTCTTGTTTCAAATTTCCATTTCACATGCTCCAAAAGCACTTGGACTCGGCGTTTGAAGGTGATACAAATTTCAATAGAATGCCCTTGAGTTCCATCATGAAATTCACAATGAACCTTGGCGTCATACCATTTTGGATACGGGGGTTACGAAGGTGTGACAAACTTTGGGGTCACCAATCGAGCTTTCAACAATTGAGAGTATAGTTCTTTGTATGAAATAGGGATTGGGTCAAAATGAAACATGTGATCTCTTGTCTTTTGGCAATCTGCTAAAGGGGTATTGGAATTTGAATTTTGTCCTGTACAATTGACTGGCTTTGATGGGCCTAAGCTTTCCTTCACTTTTGTATCTCCCGATGCTCTATTAATTTTCAGACTTTTGGGAACCTTGGGCCTTCCACCTTCAAAACTCAATAGGCCTACCCTGATAAGGTTTTCAACCTTGTTCCTCAAAGCTTCGTAATTCTCAGTAGTATGGTCTGAACTTCCCTGATGATAGCCACATAACGCGTTGTTGTTGTAACATCCCAAATAAGAAAATTCTTTGGGCTTGGACCAGATTAGGCTCACCAATTCCTTTTCTATCAAAAGAGGAAGCAAATTTGTGTATGTCATCGGGATTGAATTAAAAGACCCTTCATTTCCTTTCACTCGGGTTTCTTTCGGGCCCATCATTACTTTCTTAGAATTTGACCACTTACACCTTCTATTGGTTTACAAATTGTAACGGTGCTTGGACCTGGTCGTTTATACATGTTCTGGTTTTTGTTCAATTCTTCTTTCAGTTCAGTGTGCCCTTTTTCTTTGGCCATAGTTGTCATCATATTCATCATTTCAGCCATTTGTCTTTTCAGTTCTTGCATCTCATTTTTGTCAGCATCAGCACTAACACCATCAGATATATGACACTTGGATGAATTGTCTTTGATCTCTTTTCTGACTCGTCTTGGACACTACCTCGTGTTTGTAGTCTCCTCTATCAGATTACGAATCCCCTTATCTCTCATGATCGTCTTTTAATGATAACCATTTTTCAATCAATACATATATGCAATGAAGATACAATGCAAAAATGCAAAAATAAAAAACAAAAGAAACGAGTCAGTATGGTAAATTAATTGTGTAAGCAAAAAAATTAAATTACTGATAAATAAAACAATTTAGTTAGCTAAAAAATAACTAGAGAAAGGTATTTAAACCGGTAGCACCCTGCCCTAGGTTCTTGTCTAGCAATAGCGGGGTAAGTTTCTAAAAACAGAATGTGGGATTTGTTCTAGACACCCGGTTCCCAAACTGTCGTTACCGTCTACTGCGATAGTAAGACATTTATTCGATTGTATAGGTCCCTTATAAAGGAGGCATGGGCCCCACGGTGCATAAGGTTAGTATACCGAAAGAAGATAAAAATCCAAACTCAGAGCTGGAGAGTATCACGTCGAATATTGTCTTTCTCCCACTTAAGGGTGAAAAACCTGGGTCGAGGGTTTATGCATGAATGACAAATATATTATACACAAAAGCTACCCCCATTTTTTCATGAAAATCCATCCAACAATTATTTTAGAAAAAAATAAATTCATATTATTGTTTAAAATGCCAAAATGCCACGTGGAATTAATTAATAGGCATGATGATTAGAGTTTTGGAAATCAGGGTTTTCCATTTTAATTTGATCTTGAAATTAGGCGGTTTTCCATTTATAATTCGAAATTCCTTTATTTTCTTAAAAATGTTTTGGAGTCGCCACCGGTCACTTTGGTAGACTGGATACCATAAAAATGGGCCATAGATTCTTTTAATAAAATTCGGGTTTAGGAGTCGGTTACGTGTAGGGTCCTACAAGACCCGTTATCGGTACCTTAATAATTCCACGTGACATTTTGGCATTTCGAACATTAATCTAAATTTAATTAAATCTTTTAATTGTTAAATAGATTCCATTTCGAATAGCATTATTCTTTTGTAAGAAAATACATTTTGAACGAATATAAGTTTTGAAACATCCAGATGCATTAGGACACTTCAATTTATATTCAACGTGTATCTCAACACAAAAGGTTTAATGCATGTGCAATTATTGTCTTGTCATTTTTAAGTAGACCTAATTTAGGCTCCATTAATTTAATTAATTAAGATTCTATGAATATTATTAATTTTTGTGCTTCAATGGTACACCCAAATAATTTGGACACTACCCATATTAGGCACAAAAGTAACAATATTCCTAACTTTAGTGATGCTAATTGTTTAATCCTATTTTTAATTTGATTTAAATTAATTATATGTGATTTCTATTTTCTATGTTTAAATGAAACGTTGAATCTATTACTCAAATATTCCCTTAATTAACATCACATTACAATGTGATACTAATTAACTTAGAACATTTGAGCTTTATTCAACACCCAACTACTTGTCTACAATGTCCTCTCCTATTGAATTAATTGCATTTAATTAGAGGATCTAGTCTTAAAAGGCTTTAATCATATTTTGCTAAATGTATTAGATTTTCCTAATCATATATGCGACATAGTTATTTTAAATCATGCATCAAATAAACAATAAATAAAGCAATTAAAAAAGGAATTAAACTGCCAGGACTAAATTGAATTAAATTCGAAATTATAGAGCCAACATACAAGGGAATTGTGACTAAATTGTGAAAGAAGTAAAACAATGTAGCCCAAAGTAAGAAAGGCTCATATTAGGGCGCGAGTCACGTAACCCGACCTGGATCTAAACGCGGATCCTCCCCCCAAAACGATGTCGTTCGCACATGCCTATATAAGGCCTCTTTCCTGATTTTTTCCCTCTTTCCCCCTTATTTTCTGAAAAAAATCGACTCACTCTCTAAATCTCCCATCTCTCTAAAACCTTTGAACACAAACACCCCAAATCCCAGAATTTTACTTGAAAACGAATCAAACCTCACATTTTAACCAAAACTCATCCTTTGTTCTTCGATTTTACCTAGTTTGATCTGCGAAACCCTATCACCGACCAAGTCCGACTGTTATCCGGCCATAACTCCAAACTCTGGTCCTCTCCTACACTCTACCAGCCACCACTCACTTTCGGTCGGCCGTCGTGGGCGATTTTTGGTCTTCGTGCTGGCCACCGGCTGAAAATCTAAAATACCCGAAATTTCTCCCTTTTTTGGTCATAAAACCTAATTTAAACTCGAATTGGTCAGAATCATCCCATCTCCGACCGTCCTATATCTAAACTACCCTGAACTGAGACCTTAAACTCGACTGCGACTAGAAATCTAACTCCGAACGCGTCCCTTTTACGATATGCCTCCAAGTATTCATTTCGGTTTACCCTTATATTTGCTTTTGATCTAACATCTTCCACATTTATTTTGCAGGAAATTAAAAATTAGTGAAAGGCGTACCTTCCGGCAGCGTCATGGTTTCTTTTCCAGCGAATTCTCAGCGCCCGTTCGCATTCCTCGCTGACCAGTGAGCTTCCGACGACCGGCGAACTTCCAGGAAATGGTTGTCGTCAAGCTTTCGGCGACCGTTCGTACTTCCGAGCGGCGGTTTGTATTTCGGCCGTTCGGTTACAAAGAAAGGCAACCTCTCTCTCCCATTATTACTCTCATTAATATTATTATTATTATGGTTATAATTATTAGGGGTATTAATGATCCAGACATTTCTCTCTCTCTTCCCCTTTATATAGGTTTGACCGCCGCTGCCGTTAGCGCCAGTTGGTGACAGCTAGTCTCTCAAAGAAGCACAATCCGGGTGATCACTTTTTAACCAATGGGAGAGTGCCAAATGGCACGTTTGAGCGGGAAATTGAATCCAAGACCCTTTTGTGTATGTTTGGCTCTTGTTTAATGTATTTAGGCGGGAAAAGATTTGTAGAGACTGAAAATGGGCTTTTAATTGGGCTTTTGGGTATTTATATGTAAATGGACACTATTTATTAGACTGATTTTTTGGGTTTATTATTTATTTATATTTTTAGTTTTATTTATAGTGAATATATAGTATATATTTATATATAGGTATACCAGGACAAAGTACAGGTATTACAATAACTTTCTAGATAAGCAACTTAGCTTTTATAAGTTGAGTTCTAATTGATAAAAGAATAATTTTAATTGACTCGTAATTTCTTGTTTCGTTTGTTCGATTTCTCATTGTAAAGCTTCTCACTTCTAACTCGAGCGAGGGGTGTTACAATAATTTTTCGAATGAGATGGTAACGCCTAGGTATGTGTTTGGATCGTTGGAGAGATATGGGTTCTTTTGCTTGTGCGACAGCTAAGTTGTTATCACAACGTAGATTCATGGCATTCAATATGCTCAGCATAACCCTAGTTCAGATATGAACTTCTTGATCCAAACATCCTTTTTTGCAGCATCGCATACTGTAGTATACTCGGCTTCTGTTGTAGAAACAATTATTGTATCTTATCTTTAACCTTTCTAGGCACAACGTCTCTATTAAGGCAAAACACAACCTGATTGCGATCGAGAATCATCCTTATCGGTTTGGAAGCTTGTGCCAACATAACCTTTTATACTTAGCTCTTCTTCACCTCCATACATAAGGAATGTATCCTTAGTTCTTCTTAAGTACTTAAGGATCTTTTTTACTGCAACCCAATGACCTTCACCGGGATCTACTTGGTACTGACTTGCCATACTTAATGCATATGATACATTCGGACGTGTACATAGCATGACATACATGATAGATCCAATGGTCGAAGCATATGAAATCTTACTCATGCGCTCTCTTTCTTGAGGCGTTGAAGGACATATTTCCTTCCAGAATGAAATACCATGTCTCATAGGTAAGAATCCTCTTTTAGATTCTTCCATATTAAATCTTTTTAGTACTTTATCTATGTATGTATTTTGACTTAGTCCTAGGATTCATCTTGATCTATCTCTACAGATCTTGGCCCCTAATATGTAGGTTGCTTTACCCAAAGTCTTTCATAAAAAAAAATTTCCTATCTAGTCTTCATAGACTATAAGTTAGGTATGTCATTTCCTATTATCAATATGTCATCCACATACATTACCAAGAATATGAAAGTGATCCCACTAATTTTCCTGAAAACACATGGATCATCTTCATTTTTTATAAAACCAAACTCTTTGATTGCATCGTTAAAACAAAGATTCCAAATTCAAGAAGCTTGCTTCAATTCATAAATGGACCTTTGTAGCTTGCATTTTTTTCGGTATCTTTTAGATCGACAAAACCTTCAGGTTGTGTCATGTACACACCCTCATCTTTTTTTCATTGAGAAAATCGGTTTTATCTTCCATTTGCCATATCATATAATCAAAAAATATAGCTATCACAAGTAAGATCCGGATGGATTTAAACATAGCAACAGGTGAAAAGATTTCATCATAACGTATACTATGAATTTGAAGAAAGCTCTTAGAGACTAATCGCCCTTTTTATGTTTGTACATTACCCTCCATGTCGGTTTTCCTTTTGAAAAACCACTTGCACCTTATGGGCTTAACCCTTTCATGTGGGTCAACCAAGGTCCAAACTTGGTTTTCTAACATGGAATCCATCTCGAATTTCATGGCCTCTAGCCATTTCTTAGATTCTGGTCCCATCACTGCTTCTTGATAAGTCATACGCTCATCTTGATCCATGAAGAGAACATCACCATGCAATATGAAAAGAAATCCATATTTCTCAGGCGCGTTGCATTCTCTCAAAAATCTTCGCAGTGGTTATGTTTCGAAAAATGTTGAATGTTCCTCAACAACTTGTGGAACTTGTTGTTGTTCAATCTCTTGTTCAATGATATGTGGTTGATCTCGAATTTCATTGAGTTCAATATTTCTCCCACTTCCTTTTCGGAAAACAAATTCTCTTTCTAGGAAGATTCATGTTCGAGCAACAAAAACTTTGTTCTTGGTAGGATTGAAGAAATAATATCCTTTAGTTTCTTTACGATAACCCACAAAATTACATTTATGAGATTTGGGTTCGAGCTTTGTAGACATCTTATGTTTAACATGAGCTTCGCTTCCCCAAATTTTCATAAAAGACATACTAGGATGTTTCTCAGTTCACATCTCATATAATATCTTTTGAAATGATTTAGATGGAACATGATTTAGTGTGAAAGCAACTATTTTTGTGCAAGTCCCCAAAAAGAAACTGGAAGATCAGCGTGACTTATCATTGGTCGAACCATGTCAAACAATGTTCAATTTCTTCTTTTCGAAAACTCCATTCCATTGTGGAGTACAAAGAGGTGTGAGACAATCTCACATTCCTTAAGAAGCTCACTAAACTTTAAGCTTAAGTATTATCCTCTTTGATCTGATCGAAGAGCCTTAATGCCTTTTCCTAGTTTGTTTTGTACTTCATTTTAAAATTCCTTGAACTTTTCAAGGGCTTTAGATTTATGATGCATTAGGTAAATGTACCCATATCTACTGAAGTCATCTGTGAAAGTAATGAAGTATTGAAACCCTCCTCTAGCTTGTGTATTAATTGGTCCACATACATCACTATGTATTAATATCAACAAATCACTTGCTCACTCACTTTTACTATTAAAAGAAGCTTTGGTCATCTTTCCCAATAAGCAAAGCTCGCATAATCAAGTTGTTCGAAAATAAATGAATCCAAAAATCCATCTTTATAGAGTTTTGAAATGCGTTTTTCACTTATGTGACCCAAGTGACAATGTCAAAGATAAGTTTGATTAGAGTCAATTGTTTTTGATCTTTTCGTATTTATGTTGTAAATTGAATTCTCTTGATCCAAAATATGGAGGTCATTTATTATTTGTGTGACGTGTCACACCATAGAAAACATTATCAAGATAAAAGAACAACAATTATTCTTAATAATTATCTCAAAACCAATCTTGTCTAAACAAGAAATTGAAATGATGTTTCTGGTCAAACTAGACACAAAATAACAATCCTCTAAACATAAATTAAGTCCACTAGGCAACGATAAAGTATGTGTCCCTATAGCTCACCTCTTGCTCGCTTACCGACCTATAGGTCCACCCCTTATTTTTCTCAGATTTCTACTCTTTTGCAGTCTTTATACAAATGTAAAAAATATGAGAACTACAATCAGTATCTGTTGGGCTTTTAGGGGCTCGATTCCTTCAACCGTTCTTGCTCGCCAAGTGGAGGACAAGTGGAATTTTGGGTGTAAGAAGTGTGGAACCTAAAAAGAATAAAGACAATATGATTTATAGTGGTTCAACCTTCTAACCAAGGTCTACATCCACTACCTTAGCTTCCCACTAAGGATTTCCAATCAATCCACTATTGATTTGTCCCCTTTTCTAGGCTTAGGAGGAAACCCTTACAAACCGATCAAGCTTTCTACCCAAAGCCTTGATCAAACCCTATTTACAAAGAAATAAAGATAAGCAAACTCAAATCCCTCTAATAGGTATTTGTTTGCACAATTAAGCTCTCACCCAATCCTAAAACACTTGAGCACATCTAACAATTTTTGCTCACTAGTGTTTGTCTATACAAAGAATTGACACTTAAGCACTAAGACACATTTTGATCATATGTTGTATTACAATTGAAGCATTAACCATTACTAGATGCTTGGAGGTCCCTTTTATACTCCTTAATGAGTTTGTAGCCGTTACTAGCCGTTGGGGTTGAATTGGAGCCGTTGGAGACTTCATTTCCCACCATAAATGCAGTTCTGCAGCTCCCCGTTTCGAAACGCTCGACCCCGTTTCGAAACACTCTTGAAATACAAAGAGCCGTTGCAGCATCTGTATCGAAACGCCCTTGGTCGTATCGAAACGACCGTATCGAAACGCTTCTCCTCGTATCGAAACGCCCTACATTTAAAAGGTAGTTGGGAAATAGTCGTTGGGGTTTTATGACCGTTGAGGTCAATGCCACATAGGCGTATCGAAACGGTAGAGACCGTATCGAAACGCTATACAAAAATCTCACCCAGATTAAAGCCCGTTTCGAAACGTTTTGCCACTGTAAAGGCCCGTATCGAAACACCTATGGGCGTTTCGAGACGCCTTGATGGTTTTGTTGAATTTGGATTTGAAAACACTTAAAATCCTTTTGAAATATCCCATAAACATAATATCAAGTTGTTTGGACTTAGAAATTCTTTTTGACTTTGTCCAAAATATTTTTCAATTATTATATCAAAACATTAGTTCTACAATCTCCCTCTTTTTGATATAATAAAACCAACCTGAAAAATTGTTTGGGATTCTTCCCCTTTAAGTTTAAAAATGTGAATAAGAGATGAAAATTTTAAAATAAAGTAAAGCTCCCCCTTATTCATTAGAAAATGCAATTTTTCAAACCAAACTCTCCCCTTTTTGTTATATCAAAAGGAATTCAGAAGAAATTAAGTTCAAAATAACTTATGAGGTTTTAAAAAATGACAAAAAATTAGAATTTTGGTTTTGAAATGGCTCCCCCTTACTCAAAGCATCATCAAAATGTTAGTCCAACATATGTCATAATCTAGTTGAAATATAAAATAAATCAAATTGAACAAATAAAGCAACTAGAATTTTACCACACTTGAACACAAGGGAGGATGTGAAGCCTTCCTTCTTCAAGTGTCTTTCTTTGTGTGCATGGAGCTCCCCCTCAATGTTTGACTTGTTGATCACACTCTGTCACACCTATCGTAAGACAATCAAGTAACTTTTGGTATCCAAATTGCTTTGGATCCATAGACGTTAGTAGCACAAAACTTAGTCCCCTTAGGAATCCATTTTTCAATTTCATCCTTTTTAGTTGAAGTGGTTAGTCCTTTTGGGACCCAAACACTTCTAAAACATTTACCATTTACAAATTTAGGGGCACTAGATTTTCTTACATAAAAGTTTGATTTTCCAAAATTATTTTTCTTTTCAAGCTCTTTGGAAATCAAATCTTTTTCTTCTTGAACTTTATGAAGAAAATTTTGTAAATCAAAACATTTTTGTTCAAACTCTTCGAGTTTTGCTTCAAGTTCAATTTTGGTTTTAGAAATCAAATCATTTTGAATTTTCAACTTTGAAATCATTTTATTGTTTTTCAAAATGTGATTTTTAAACTCTAAAACCAAATCGTCATAGGCATCTTGTAATTCATCAAAAGAATATGAACATGAAGTAGATGAATTAGAAGTTACCCTTGAATCTTCTTCGATGGCCATAAGGCAAAGGTTGGCTTGTTCATCGTCGATCGAATCTTCATCACTCCAAGTAGCCACATATGCTTTCTTCTTATGGCTTGAAGTGCTTGCCCTCTTCTTTTTCATGGATTCTCATTCAAGCTCTTTCAAGGCTTTCTTCATGTAAGGGGCACAGTTCTTGAAGAGATGAACTATCTCTTCTTCATCATCCTCCTCTTCACTTGAATCTACATGATGGCATGTGGACGATTTGAGAGCAATGGCATTTGTGTTGATGTCAACCCTTTGAGCTTCTTCTCCCCCATAGCTCTAATTTCTTCCCTCTTCTTCTCTTCTTCTTTGTTTTTCTTCATAATTTGATGAGTGAGAAGTGACCCCATAAGTTCATCGAGCTTCAAAGTCTTGAGATTCTTGGCTTCAATGATGGCGATCCTTTTTGAGTCTCATGACTCGAGAAGGGAGTAGATGAGTTTTCGGACAAATTTCTCTTCCGAGATGGCTCCTTCATAACCATTAAATCCATTGGTGATTGTAGAGAACCTATCGAACATCTTCCCAATATCCTCTTCCGGATCCATCTTGAAGTTTTCATACGCTAGGTTGAGGAGCCCAATCTTGGTCTCCTTTACTTCGTTTGTCCCCTCATATGTAACTTTGAGCTTGTCCCAAACTTCCTTGGCACTCTCACAAGAAGACATCTTCTCATAGATGTTGGGGCCAAATGCACAAAATAGGATGTGCAAGGCTTTGCAATTAAGTTTCGTCTTCTTGCGATCGTCGGCACTCAAATCCACCTTGCTTTGTTGAGGCACGAATGGGTCATCTTCTACTATTTCCCAAAGCTTGTAGTCCTTTGACTTTATGAAGAACTTCATCCTTGTCTTCCAATGGGCATAATGTGTTCCGTCGAAGAAGGGCAGTTTTTCAATGGATTGAACCATTGAGCCGGTTGTTTGAAAATTTGATCGAGCTTGTCGGATCTTCTCAATAGGATGTTAATCCTCTTCAATTGAGCCAAGCTCTGATACCAATTGTTGGGTTTTTAGGGGCTCGATTCCTTCAACCGTTCTTGCTCGCCAAGTGGTGGAGAAGTGGAATTTTGGGTGTAAGAGGTGTGGAAGCTAAAAAGAATAAAGACAAGATGATTTATAGTGGTTCAACCTTCTAACCAAGGTCTACATCAACTACCTTAGCTTCCCACTAAGGATTTCCAATCAATCCACTACTGATTCGTCCCCTTTTCTAGGCTTAGGAGGAAACTCTTACAAACCGATCAAGCTTTCTACCCAAAGCCTTGATCAAAATCTCTTTACAAAGAAATAAAGATAAGCACACTCAAATCCCTCTAATAGGTATTTGTTTGCACAATTAAGCTCTCACCCAAACCTAAAACACTTGAGCACATCTAACAATTTGGCTCACTACTATTTGTCTATACAAAGAATTGGCACTTAAGCACTAGGACACATTTTGATCATATGTTGCATTACAATTGAAGCATTAACCATTACTAGATTCTTGGAGGTCCCTTTTATACTCCTTAATGAGTTTGTAGTCGTTACTAGACGTTGGGGTTGAATTGAAGCCGTTGGAGACTTCATTTCCTACCATAAATATTGTTATGCAGCTTCCCGTTTCGAAACGCTCGACCCTGTTTCGAAACACTCTTGAAATAGAAAGAGTCGTTGCAGCACCCGTATCGAAATGCCCTTGGCCGAATCGAAACGCTTCTCCCCGTATCGAAACGCCCTACATTTAAAAGGTAGTTGGGAAATAGTCGTTGGGGTTTTATGACCGTTGAGGTCAATGCCACATAGGCGTATCGAAATGGTAGAGGTCGTATCGAAACACTATGCAAAAATCTCACCCAGATTAAAGCCCGTTTCAAAACCCGTTTCGAAACATTTTGCCACTATAAACGCCCGTATCGAAACACCTAGGGGCGTTTCGAAACGCCTGGAAGGTTTTGTTGAATTTGGCTTTGAAAACACTTAAAACCCTTTTGAAATATCCCATAAACATAGTATCAAGTTGTTTGGACTTAGAAATTCTTTTTAACTTTGTCCAAAACATTTTTCAATTATTATATCAAAACATTAGTTCTACAATATCCAATACCCAAGAAGTCGGTATTGATAAATTAATATCAATAACATAGATATCCAAGGCGGACGCTCCACTTTCATTTGCCTTCTTGAATTTTTCAAGAAAAATAGGGCAGTTTATTTTACAATGACATGCCTTATTACAATGGAGACATTTTCCTTATAGTGACTAGTCGAGGTAGTGTACGTCGTTCAACCTGTCCTTCTCAAGGATCGATCACAATGATAACAAAATTTGTATTTGACATAATAAGTCTACAACAATAAAATATAAATTTTGAGTACGCTTACCATTTTTGTTTATAAAAGGACTTTATACTCTCATTACTTTTGTTAAAATTAATAACCCTCAAACACCTTTTGTAAAGTTTTTCTAGTGGGCAAGGATCCAAATTTCACATTCTCTTAAGGCAGCTTTGGTTTTTCTCTTAAGATTATGGTCTATTTAGGTAAGCAACACTTGTTAATTACATCTCATGTAACTCCTTCATTTGGTGAACAAATCTTGTTCATAATCATCTTATGATTATCCAAATAACTAACTTTTAGGTTTTCTAATCATATTAAAGTAACCTAGTTAAGTCTTTAACCAATATTACAACCAACGAATATCACTTGCTTATTCTTCGCGTTTGGCCAAGATAGATACTAGTACCTCGCTTTAGCATAACCTACATTGTATCGATCTAGACTTTAACGAGGGTTAACACTGTGAAACAACGAAAGACTTAATATTTTATTGAGGGGTTAGTGAATATTATCTCACCATTTAACATTTGATCTTATCAATTAACTAGCATGCATCTCATACATTCAGTTTATCACATATATGAAAAGTGGTTAATATGAATGCAATAGTTATAGCCCATATCCTAAGGTGACCCATCCCAAGCTAATGGGAGAACCAAATTATTTTAAGGATAAAAATACTTCTCAAGCATCTTTCTGTCGTCTCATACTTTTGTTCATCTGGTCCATGCTTCTTCGTATAGATTACAATTTCAAAAACTTGTTTTACATACGGGGGAGTAAGAAGAGAAAATAATTACAATAGAAGTAGAGAAAGGCACGACACGCATGTCGTATTTATAAAACCTTATAAATAAAACTAAATGGGTAATTAGGCTACAACCATTACATTCTAAACATCGTGCATATCGAACACAATAACGATGCGGTTTGTTATTAAGGTCTTACCAGATTGTTCCTACGCAAGGGTCAAGCCCTTTGCGGGGTTTCAGAGGGCCTGCTGCTGCTGGCGGGGTTACCCCTGCCCAGTGAGCGGCGGGGAATTTTTTTTAAAGATCAGCATTTTAATTATTGTGTAAAAACCTCATGATTTAGTAGCTTTTATCAACGTAATCACGTTTTTTCAGGATTTTAAAATCTACGATATTTTTACTGGAACAACTCTTGTTACTTCTCCACACAAAATCTATAAACTAACCATTAGTCTAATATATAACTATAACCCGCGTATGTTAACACTTAACATCTAAAACCCTAAAACTCCATATTGAATATGTTAACAATTAACATATAATATTTCAAACCTTATCGACAAATATCCCGATGATTAACTCTTAATCATCAATCATAGGTACATCTTTTAATTGGAATAACAGATTAACCATGATTGAATAGATTTGCTCGTGAAAATATCATATATTCGCTAAATAAATCAAAACTTAACACGTATCTCATACAATTACGTCACCCAAGTAAATTAAAACCAGAATATGTATCGTACAAGTGGCTCTGATACCACTGTTGGGTCACGCTGGTACACCCCAGGCGTAGCGGAAAAATTATCTGACGATTACCACCAGAGATCCATGTACGAGGAATGAATCAAGGTGAATAAGGGTGAAGAATTACCTATTTAAAATATGGAATTCTGAATTTGGAGTAGTTAGATATTCAATCACGATTCCACAATGTCGATTCCTAAGCTGCAACCATAACGCTCTGACCTCTACGTAGTTCACCTAGTTGAAACGAGCATATAAAATTCTCTAAACCATTCAGAAGGGAATGAGCATATAAAAACTATCTAAACTATTTAGAGGGTTTTCCCCAAAAAACATTAATGACTGCTAGATCTCACATGCCTTTATATAGCCTTTGAAATCCTAATTTAACTCATATTAGGATTTCAACATATATATTAAATATATATAATCTCAATTTAAATTAATTAGTATTTCAATATATATATATATATATATATATATATATATATATTGAATATATAATCTTAATTCAACTTAACTGGGATTTAAATATTTATATATTAAATATATATAATTTCAATTCAACTTAATTAGGATTTCAATATATATATATATATATATATATATATATATATATATATATATTGATTTAAACTGAATTATATTATTTATATATTAAAAGATTCATAATTACAATAATTAGTTTTCTTTTAATATTTACCCCATAGTTAAATTATATATATTATATATATTAATTTAACTAAATTCGTGTACAACAAATTTGTACATATATAATTCGTTTAATATATGCTCATTTCAATTGTGGGTGTGACCTTGTAGGTTCATGTATTTTGAGTGGATCGTAGAATCGATTTAAGCCAAGAGGGGGGTGAATTGGATTTTTAGAAATTTTGGTGGTGGAGTGGAAAATAAAAATTTGATAGACAAGAGATTTAGAGTGGTTCAAGTTCCAATTGAACTCTACGTCCACTATCTTAGCTTCACTAAGGATTTTTCCAACAACTCCACTAGTTGATCTTCCCCTTTTCTAGGATTAGGATGAAACCCTTACAAAGTGGTCAATTTTTCTACCCAAAAATTGACCCAATCCTCACTCAAAGATTACAAAGAAGTTTAAGGCTAATAGCTAGTATATCTCAATACAAATGTAGCCCTTTTTACAAGCACTCAACCCAATTAAGCAAATAAGATTGGAAATATAAGGTTCTATAATTGGGGTTTATAAGAAAATATGAGATTTTAGCACAATAGCTTGAATTTGATGTTTGGATATTTCTTTTATCTAAATAGTTGTTATTGGTGCTTTTTGAAGTCCCTTTTATACCTTCTCATTGAATTCTAGCCATTGGGGTTGTTACCTTCATTATTATAGTCGTTGGAATGTTATCTTCCCTCCATAAATGTAGTCTGCAACAACCCGTTCCGAAACGCCTGATCCTCTTTTGAAACAGACCAAAATAGAAACAATAGTTAGGGTGTAATAAATAGGTTGTACCGAAACGAACACGAACGTTTCGATACGCTAAGAGCTTGTTCCGAAACGTGCTGAAGCCCGTTTCGAAACAATTTGCCACTGTCAAAACCTGTATCGAAACGACTAAAAAGTGTTTCGATACACTTTAACTATATCTTAAAAAATTAGTTAAAAAGTTCAACGGTCATATTTTGAAACCAAGTTTGAAATTCGTTTCGAAATGTTTGAGGTCGTTTTGTTGAACATACGCTTTAATTTTGATATAACTAAAAACCTAAGGACTAAAGTAAAAATATCAAAACAATTTTAAAAGTCCTTAAAATTCCCTATATCTTGTTAAAGACCATTTTATAGCTAAAACCAAAGACTTACAAAATATTTTTTAAGTATTTTAAAAGTCGAAACAGTGATTTTTCAAGCCCCGTTTCGAAACGGCCCAAGGCGTTTCGAAACACTTTCAGTTCGATGTGCACCTGTTCCGAAACGGGTATCGGAACGGGTCAAGGCGTTTCGAAACGGTATGACTCGTTTCGAAACTGGTCTTCATTTAAAAGAACAAAGGGCAACGGTCTTTAAACAAATTTTTGAAATTAAACAGGGCGTTCCGAAACGGGCTTAGGCCGTTTCGAAACACCCCTTTGGCAGTGGCATAGCCGTTCCGAAACGGCCCTAGGCGTTTCGAAACGGGCTCTCGTAGACGCTCCTAACGGCTATATTATTTGAAAGCCGTTCCGAAACAGGTGACCCCGTTCCGAAACGGTAGGCGTCTGGAAGCTGAAAAGTTGTGAGAAAAACATCCCCAACGGCTCCAAAGACTCTCCAAAGGCTCCTAACGGCTATAGACTCAAACAACACTATAAGTACAGCCTTGGATCAATATTGAAGTAACAAGAAAGAGGAAGAAACATCAAGAAATCATATACAAGCATTCAAGCTTCCAAGAGTTTATTTCAAGCTTATTTTTCGATCTTTCTTGTAAAAACACTAGAGTGTTCTTCGTTGTAATTCTTGTTCTAGTGTTTTTCGGGTGTGTGAGAGAGCTTAAACTTTGCAAACACTTTCCTTGTGAGGATTTTCTAGTTTGCTCATTTGTATCCAACTTTGGGATAGGATTCAATAGACTTTGGGGTATAAGTCTATTGAAGTGTGTAAGGTTACTCCTTGTCCTTAAAGGAAAGACAAATTAGTGAATTTGTGGGAAATCCTTAGTGTGGACGCTAAGGTAGTGGATGTAGACTTTGGTTAGAAAGTCGAACCACTCTAAATCGCTTTGCAATTTTTATCTTTGCAATTAGCTTCCGCCGCAATTTTCAAAAATCCAATTCACCCCCCCTCTTGGTTTTATTCGATCGATTGCCACGTTCTACAATTGGCATCAGAGCTTTGGTTCATTAGAAGGTCTTACAACCTCTTGAAAAAGATCCAAGAAGTGTGCAATCATCTACAAAGTCATCCATGGCATCCACCTCAAATGTTGTAGCTTGGGGAGATTCTCAACCCACCAACAAGCCTCCCTTCTTCAATGGAGTAAACTATGCCTATTGGAAAAACCGCATGAAGCTCTTCATCCAAGCTTATGATCTTGAAGCTTGGAAAATCATCATGAGAGGATACATAGCACCAACGAGCAATATTGAATCATGGAGCGTTGAAGAAGACAAGGGATTCTCAACAAATGCAAAGGCTATGCATCTCATCTTTTGTGCCCTTGGCCCGGACGAGTATGGAAGGGTGTCATCTTGTTCCAATGCAAAAGAAATTTGGGACAAACTTGAAGTTACACATGAAGGTACAAATCAAGTGAAGGAGACCAAAATCGGGCTCCTCAATCTAAGTTATGAGAACTTCAAGATGGACCCCGAGGAAGACATCAAAACCATGTCCGATCGATTCTCCGTGATCGTAAATGGTTTAAAAGGTTATGGCGAAGTAATCCCCGAAGATAAACTTGTGAGGAAGATGATCTACTCTCTTCCCAATACATGGGATTCAAAGAAAACGGCCATAATAGAAGCAAAGGACCTCAAAGTTCTCAAATTAGATGAGCTTATTGGTTCCTTGCTTACTCACGAAATGATGTCAACGGGCAAGGAAGAAAAGAAGAACGAAGTGGAGAAAAAGAAAGTTGGTCTTGCTCTTAAAGCATCCAAAAAGAATGATGATTCAAGTGAAGAAGATGAAGAAAAAGAGATGGCAATGTTTGCCAAAAGATTTAAAAACTTCATGTTGACCAACAAAGGAAGAAGATTCCAAAGAGAAGAGGGATTCAAAAGCAACAAAGGGAGAGACCCTCTAACTTGCTATGAGTGCAACAAACCAGGACATATCAGGATCGATTGTCCTCAACTAAATAAAAATAGCTATGAGAGGAAAAAGCACAAGGCTCACGTAGCTACTTGGAGCGATGACTCTTCCGACGAGGACGAGGATGAAGTAGCCAACTTGTGTCTTATGGCTTTCGAGGATGACTCAATGGTAACCTCTAATTCATCTTATTCATTTGATTATACTTTTGATGAATTACAAGAGGTTTATAATGAATTAGCCTTAGAGTATGAGAAGTTGATTTTGAAAAATAGAAAAATTACTTCAAAATTGAAAAATGAAAATGACTCTCTCTCTAAGACTAATAAGGAATTTGAAAGTAAATTTGGAGAAATGCAAGTCCAAATAAACGATTTTGAAAAGAAAAATAAAGACTTGCAAAATTTACTTTCAAAGGTCCATGAAGATCATCAAAAAGAACTTGATGATCTTAAAGCTTCTTTCAACAAAGTTGGGACAAAATTAGTTGAAAAATGTGAAAATTCAAGACCCAACTATGTTAGAAAGAACTATCATGGGTATAGACAAAGATCACCTAATCGAAAAAAGATTAGGAGCATTTGGGTTCCAAAAGGACTCATTGCTAACAAAGATTTTGATCTATTGTCAAAATGGATACCCAAAGGGACCAAATTACTAGGAACTAACTCTTATGGACCCAAAAGAGTTTGGGTACCAAAACATACATAGTTCCTTTTTGTAGGTGTGTTGGAGCCATGATATGCAAATTTGAAGAATCTTGAAAGCTCTAGACACACAAAATGGAAGGACACTTGAAGAAGTTCAAATCGACATATCTTGACTCAAGTGGTAACATTTTTTTTGTTTGTTGCAAAATTTACTCTTACATGTTGATTTAAATGAATACTTTGTGTTAAAACATGTATGAGATTCCCCATATGTTGTATAAATGCTTTTAGTGAGGGGGAGTTATGTTTTGCATGTGTGCTTAATTTCTTTTATGCTGTTCCTGCTCAATCATATCATATATGCATGTTTGGCCTCTTAGAAAATCATTTTCTCTGCATTTTAGAGCCTCATCTGCACTTCCAGGCCCAGGTGTATCGAAACGGGTTAACCCGTTCCGATACGGATGCCTTAAAATTTGTCCTGAGAGAAGGGCGTTTCGAAACGGCCCCAGGCGTTTCGAAACGTTTTCGGTTCGATGTAAGGGTGTATCGGAACGCGTTCCGATACGGGTCAAACGTGTTTCGAAACGGTCATACCCGTTTCGAAACGATCTGTCGAAGGTTTTAAGAAGGGTTAAACCCTAGCCGCCCCGTTCCGAAACGGTCATGACCGTTCCGAAACGGCCTCGCTGACAGCCCTATTTAGGGCTTCTAAATGTTCAAAAATCTAATTTTTATCAAACCCTTAAAACCCTAAAAACCCTAACCGACCCCCTTCTATAAACACCCTCTAAAACCCTTTGTTTTTCACAAAATTGTGAGGGGTTTTGCTCTAAAACACATATCTAAGCAAGCTTCATCAATCTTGTGCAAAGATTTCTCTCAAATCATCCAAAATCCCAAACTAAGGTAATTTTTCTTATTTTTCTTATTTTTCAAATTATGTTCGAATCATAGGATAGAAAAATTTATTCTTGTATACATTATATGTTTTTAGTTGTGGGTTATTCGAATCTTGTAAAAACTTTTCAAAATCTCAAAATTTTTGATTCGAATATAAAATTTTTTAATCGTATTTTTTTTAATTTTGTTTTTCAAAAACCTAAGTGGGATTTCCTATTGGATTAATTTTAATTATCAATGCATACAATTTTAAAACTCTTGCTTAATATTTTAGATGACGGATCAAGCGAACAAAAAGCGCAAAGCCGTTCAAACCGGAGAATCAAGCATTCGTCCAAATATTACTCAACTCTTTCAGAAAACTCTAAAAACTCCGCAGCAGCGTGCTCGCTTCTCCTACGTCAAAAATCTCGCTGTTCGTAAAGAAAGAGTTATTGATGTCGAATTCCTTAATTCCGAGCGATTTCTCTTTCGCTATCTTAATCGTTTGGATGAGTGGGATCTTCTTTTCTTCTTGAGCATCGAGGATGTTTGCTACAAAAACTTGGTACTTCTCTTCTACTCTAATGCTCGTTTCCTATATGATGAAACCAAAACAGAAATTGTAGGAATTGAGTCATCTTTACTAGGGCAAAAGTTTGTTATTAATATTGCTCTTTTGGAGTCGGCCCTTAAACTCAAGAATGAGGGTATAGAAGAAGAACGCCACTTTGGCACCTTTACCGGAAAAGCTCTTCATTTAGATGTGCACGATCGTGTGCTTCATTTGATTGTTTCTTGGTTCATTCGACCATCCGGAGGAAAATACTCCCACATCCGGGAAAAAGATCATTTTTGGCTCGAATGTTTCCGAAGAGGTGAGCGCCCAAATGTGCCCAAAATCATCTTTGCCGAGATCGTCAATAATATCAAACTTATTGACACCAATGAGTTGACTTCATTCACTTACGGCATTGTTTTGAGTTTTCTCTTCGATCATCTTGGTATTGATTGTACCTATGATTCCCCGGAACCTAGCAAGACCAAAATTGGTGAGTCCTCTCTTCGAAAATCCGGATTCACATATTTGAATGGTTTTTGGCAAAGAATTGATCGAGAAGAGATTCCTCCTCCCGTTGCTCCTCCACCTCAAGTTCAAATGGGAAATCAAGATGCTCTCACGGGTTTTCTTACCGAGCAGTTCAATGCCTTGAATTCTCGTTTTGACACAATGGAAACTCGTATTTCTTCGGGCTTTGAAACTATGGGAAATCGTTTGAAGAATGTCGAGGATCGTCTTCAAACCCTTGAAACTTCCAATGACAACCTTGATCTTTCCTTTTCTACTCTTTATGGAGAATGGACAAAATATCACCGTTCACAAGCCAAGAACGATGATGATGATGAGGATGATGATGACGAGGCCTAGGATAGTCATATCATATCATATTATATTATCTATGCATTTAGGATTGAGTTTGTTTCTTCATGTTTTATCATGTTTTTAGGAACCTATAATATTGATCGATTATCTTGGAATTTGATTATGAACTTATTGTTTATGCTTTGAATATCAATTATGATTGCTTATTATTGATTATTGGTACTAATCTTCTTTATGAGCTTGTTTCTTTTTGATCTAACAAAAAGGGGGAGAAGATAGCCATGCCATGCCACCAAAAATTTTTGAAACTATTAAAATTTTTAAATTTTTAAATTTGTCTTAAGGTTTTGATCATTGATTTCAAAAGTCACAAGTTTTAAATTTCAAAACCTATCTTAAATTAAGGGGGAGTTAGAATATCTTCAAAACTTTCAAAATTCTTAAAAATTCTAACTTTGGTTTTGTTATATCAAAAAGGGGGAGATTGTTGAACATACGCTTTAATTTTGATATAACTAAAAACCTAAGGACTAAAGTAAAAATATCAAAACAATTTTAAAAGTCCTTAAAATTCCCTATATCTTGTTAAAGACCATTTTATAGCTAAAACCAAAGACTTACAAAATATTTTTTAAGTATTTTAAAAGTCGAAACAGTGATTTTTCAAGCCCCGTTTCGAAACGGCCCAAGGCGTTTCGAAACACTTTCAGTTCGATGTGCACCTGTTCCGAAACGGGTATCGGAACGGGTCAAGGCGTTTCGAAACGGTATGACTCGTTTCGAAACTGGTCTTCATTTAAAAGAACAAAGGGCAACGGTCTTTAAACAAATTTTTGAAATTAAACAGGGCGTTCCGAAACGGGCTTAGGCCGTTTCGAAACACCCCTTTGGCAGTGGCATAGCCGTTCCGAAACGGCCCTAGGCGTTTCGAAACGGGCTCTCGTAGACGCTCCTAACGGCTATATTATTTGAAAGCCGTTCCGAAACAGGTGACCCCGTTCCGAAACGGTAGGCGTCTGGAAGCTGAAAAGTTGTGAGAAAAACATCCCCAACGGCTCCAAAGACTCTCCAAAGGCTCCTAACGGCTATAGACTCAAACAACACTATAAGTACAGCCTTGGATCAATATTGAAGTAACAAGAAAGAGGAAGAAACATCAAGAAATCATATACAAGCATTCAAGCTTCCAAGAGTTTATTTCAAGCTTATTTTTCGATCTTTCTTGTAAAAACACTAGAGTGTTCTTCGTTGTAATTCTTGTTCTAGTGTTTTTCGGGTGTGTGAGAGAGCTTAAACTTTGCAAACACTTTCCTTGTGAGGATTTTCTAGTTTGCTCATTTGTATCCAACTTTGGGATAGGATTCAATAGACTTTGGGGTATAAGTCTATTGAAGTGTGTAAGGTTACTCCTTGTCCTTAAAGGAAAGACAAATTAGTGAATTTGTGGGAAATCCTTAGTGTGGACGCTAAGGTAGTGGATGTAGACTTTGGTTAGAAAGTCGAACCACTCTAAATCGCTTTGCAATTTTTATCTTTGCAATTAGCTTCCGCCGCAATTTTCAAAAATCCAATTCACCCCCCCTCTTGGTTTTATTCGATCGATTGCCACGTTCTACACGTTTCGATACTGACGTATCGAAACGGTTCAAATCGTTCTGTTGTTCTTCATCTGTTTCGAAACACAGAGACTTGTTTCGATACACCCGTATCGAAATGGGAAATCTAGTTCCGAAACATAGGTTAACAGTTTCAAGCCGTTCCGAAACGCCTAAAGGCCGTTTCGAAACGGTGACTCGAAAATCACTATTTTGACTTGGTAAACACTTAGATAAATTTGAGTAAGCTTAGGTCTTGGCTTAGATATTTTTTCTTAAACACTTAGGGAAGTTTTGAGGACTTAAAAATTCATTTACTCTTTTTCAATTTAGTCCTTAAATCCATTGTTATATCAAAATCAATTCATTAGTTTTACAATCTCCCCCTTTTTGATATAACAAAACCAAGTATGAATTTTTTAAGAATTTTGAAATCTTTCAAGAAGTTTTGGCTTCCCCTCAATGTAAGATAGGTTTTTAAGTTTGAAAAGATTTAAAAAAACAAGTGTAGGTTTTTAAGTTTGAAAAGATTTAAAAAAACAAGTGTTTGAAACTTAAAAAACAATTTTAAATATATTGTGGCTCTTAGATTACTTCTCCCCCTTTTTGTTAGATCAAAAATTAATAATCAAGGCTAATCATGAGAAGAAACAAAGTTATAAGCAATAAACCAAAACAACATAATTATCATAGATAGCAATAGTGTTCAAGAAATAACATCAAAGACATAAATACTTAAAGCATTAGAGTTCAAGATCAATCCCAAAGAAAATAATCAAAACATGGGTCTTTAAAACATAAAAAGATAAATAGGTGCAAACTTAATCCTAATATGATAGATTAATATGATATGCAATAAAAAATCCTAACCCTCGTCATCATCGTCACCACCATCATCAAGAAAATCATCATTGTCTTTATCTTGAGCATGACGATAGTTCCTCCAATCACCATAGAATGTGGAGAAGGATAAGTCCATAGGTGATTTTTTATTCTCAAGAGCGTAAGACGATTCTCGTTTCCAAGAACATGATCCTCCAAGGATTGCAAACGAGTGTTCATAGCACCAAATCCCGAAGTCATGTTTGTATCAATCGAGTTGAACCGCTCGGTAGGGAAAGCCATAAGAGCCTCATTGTTAAGAGCCGGAGCTTGAGGTGGAGGCTCACTTTGAGGTGCCGGAGCTTGCCTATCAACACGAACCCATTGGCCAAGAGTATAGCGAAACCCGGACTTGATAAGAGAAGATTCACCAATCTTTTGCTTATGGGGTTCCGGAGAATCAAGAGAACAGTCAAAATTGAGAGTACCAAAGACATAGCTTAAAACAGCCCCATAAGTGAAGGATGTAAGTGCTTCGGTGTTGTGAATCTTCACTTGATGGACCATCTCAACGAACATGATTTTAACCATGTTCGGGCATTTTGCTTTGCGAAAACACTCCAACCAAATGTAATCAACTTGAAAATCATAGGCAAACTTACCTCCTGAAGGGCAGATGAACCAAGAGATCATCAAATGGAGGAACCGGTCATGAGCATCCAATGTGAAAACGGATTCGGTGTGAGCACCAAAGTGGTTCTCATCCTCAATGCCTTCATTATTGAGCCCAAGAGCTTTCTCTAAAACGGGTATATCAATAATGATCTTCCTACCCAAAAGGTACGACTCAATGCCAATCACATCGGTATGATCTTCATTATCAATAAGAACGGCATTGGAGTAGAATAGCAGGACCATATGCTTGTAGACAATGTCCGGAATGCTCAAAAAGGCCAATAAGCCCCATTCTCGCAAGAGAGCTAGATAGCTAAATTCAAAGCGCTCGGAGTCAAGGAACGTGATATCTACAATATGCTCTTGGTAAACGGCTAAATCTTTGATGATTTTGAAACGGACCTTAGTCTCTTGATTCTTAAGACTCTTTTGAAAAAGGAGGGTGAGGTTAGGACGGATGTTCGCTTGGGTTGAAGCTTCACATGTTTGAGTCTTGCGTTTCTTGTTAATGTTTTCCATGAAATTCCTAAAAACATAAAGCAAGCAAATAAAGATTTAAATGTATGCATGTAAATCCTTAATCCAATCCAATGAAAAATCCCATTAAGTTTTTAAAGAAAAACACTTTAAAAACGTATATACATATAACAAAAAAAAATTGAAGAAGAAACAACTTTTGAAAAATAGTAAAAAAATACGAGTAAAAACAAATATGTTCGAATCAAAAACTTCGAGATTTTGAAAAAAAATTACAAATTTTGAAGAACCCAAGTTGCAAAACATATAAACTATACAAAACTAATGTTTTCTAACCTAAGATACGAATAAAATCAAAGGAAAAAGAAAAGGATGAAAAATACCTCAAAAGGGATTTTTGGATGAATGAATGGAAGAAATTGCATCAATTCGTTGAAGCTTGCTTAGACTTTAGTTTGTGAGTAAAAGCCCTCAAGATTTGATGAAAAATAATGAGGTTTAGAGGGTTTTTATAGGGAAAAATTAGGTTTAGGGTTATTAGGAGTTTTAATGAAAAGCAAACTTTAGCAATTAAAGCCCTTAAAAAGCTATCCGGATACGCGTTTCGGAACAGGCCCAATCGTTCCAAAACTAGCGTACCGAAACATTGACCGACGTTTCGAATTCTGTTGACCGTTTTAATACGACTTTGACCGTATCGAATCTCACGTGATAACTCGTATCGAAACGCTTTTGGGTTGTTTCGATACATTCCTTGGCAAACGCTTTTGGGTTGTTTCGAAACACCCTGGTCACAAAGTATACTTTTAAGGCACTCGTATCGAAATAGATTGACTCGTTTCGATACACCTAGGCCTGGAGGTTCATATGAGACTCTAAATTGCAGAAAAAATGATTTCTAATAAGTCCAAGATGCATAAATGCTAAGTATGAGCAAGAGAAACATCTAAAAACATAAACTTACTCCCTCTAACTATTGGCATGGATGAAATTAGGATTAAAACACATAAGCATGGCATTTTGCAAGAATTCAAGCAATTTAAGCACAAAAAGGTCCTAAAAGGTCAAGATAGGCTAGTTAGACCTAACTCTCTCCTAAGGGACCAAAAACGCTCCTTATCTAGAGGTTTTGTAAAGATGTTCGCTAATTGATTTAAGGTGTCTACGAACTCTAAAACAACATCTTCCTTAAGGACATGATCTCTAATGAAATGATGCCTTATTTCTACGTGTTTGGTTCTAGAGTGTTGGATGGGATTTTTGGTTAGGCATATAGCACTAGTGTTGTCACACTAAATGGGTATGGTTTCAACTTTAACACCATAATCTAAGAGTAGTTGCTTCATCCAAAGGACTTGAGCACAACAACTCCCTAAGGATATGTACTCGGCTTCGATGGTAGAAAGAGTTACACTATTTAGTACATCTTATCATCCGCAGTCGGATGGACAGTCTGAGTGTGTTATCCAGGTGTTGGAGGATATGTTGAGGTGCTGCGTGATTGAGTTTCAGGGTTCTTGGGAGAAACATTTGCCTTTGGTGGAGTTTGCCTATAATAATAGTTATCAGGCAAGTATTCAAATGGCACCTTATGAAGCTTTGTACGGGAGGAAGTGTAGGACTCCTCTTTGTTGGGCTGAAACAGGTCAAAAGTTGGTTTCGATGCCCGCTTTGTTGAAAGGAACCACCGAGAAGGTGAAGCTCATTTGTGAGCGATTGAAGGCAGCTTCTGATCGGCAGAAGTCTTACGCGGATTTGAAGCGTAAGGAGATTGAGTATGCGGCGGGTGACCGTGTGTTTTTGAAGGTTTCGCCTTGGAAAAAGGTGATGAGGTTTGGCCGAAAGGGTAAGTTGAGCCCTAGGTACATTGGACCATACGAGGTGATTGAGCGTGTGGGTCCTATTGCGTATAAGTTGAGGTTACCGCAAGAGTTAGAAAAGATTCATGATGTGTTTCATGTTTCTATGCTTCGGAAGTATAGATCGGATCCTTCTCATGTAATGCCTGTAGAGGAAGTGGAGTTGAATCCGGATTTGACCTATGATGAGGAACCGATAGATATTCTGGATTCGGATAGTAAAGTTCTTCGAGGCAAGACCATTGAGTTGGTAAAGGTGTTGTGGAAGCATCGTGGTGTTGAGGAAGCCACGTGGGAACGGAAGGATGACATGTTGAAGCAGTTTCCGTATCTTTTTCCTCCAAGTAAATTTCGAGGACGAAATTTCTTAAGGGGGGAGAGTTGTAACACCCCAATTTTGGGCTTGGAAGTTTAGGGTCTGAACCGGACCGGTTTAAATTACGATTCGAATATAAAAGGTGGTTTTTAGGGAAAGCCTAGTTTGGGATGCATTAAAAATATGGAAAAATATCTAAAAATCCTCTTTTATTATATATAAGAGAGTGGTGAAATCAATTTTACAAAATGGGGTTTGGAAATATGACATTTCAAGTTAGTGACTAAAATGTAATTTTTGAAAAGTTGGTGATTGTTTTAAAAGGATTGAAACTTTGAATCTTTAAGGAGCTAATTTACCCAAGGGAGAGTTTCTCCAGATTTTTCTTAAATTTTAAAGACTCATTTAATGTAATTTAATAAAAAAGAAAAGAGGGAAAAGAGATATTTTAGTTTCATAACTAACTTTTGTCAAAATTTTCCCATTTCTTTTTCTCTCAATTTTCCCTCAGCCAAACACATTTCCACAGCCACTTTTCCTTTGATTTTCACACCTAAAGTTGAGATTTCAATCTCTAAATGATTTCTAATCATTCCTACACCAAATCCTCATCATTTGCTTGTTGAATTTTCAAGGATTTTGGCTCTAAACAAGGAGACTCACATTTAGAGGTATGAACGTCCTTCTCCTCTAAATACTCAATTCTTTACTGAAATTCCCAAGTTCTCAATCCTTAAATTGAGTTTTATTAATGGTTTTAATGTTGTGTTCTTGATTTTGGCTTAAAATGCAAGATTTGGATTTAATTTTGAAGAAATTCGTAATAGATGATTGGGCTCTGTTTTGAGATGTCTTTTTGATGTATTTTGGATGTCTAAATGATGTGTAATTGAGGTTTAATCAATGCAATCCCGAATAGGTTGATTTTCCTAAGTTTTGACTTGAGAAAATGGTGGTTTTTTGGGTGATTTTGATGTTCTGTTATAGCTGGAGGTATAAGGACGTGATTAGGTCCTTTTTGGATGTTAATTGATGTTTAAGAATGATTGGATTTGATGGATCTTGGCTGGGTAATGTTGTAGAGGTGTTTGGATGTGATTCCGGTTGTGTTTGGTAGCCGAAATGTGAGTTTTGATGAGAGCAGTGAGTTTAGGTGTTTTGGTGGAAGATTTTAATGCATGATGATGCATTAATCCACTGCTTTGATGTGTTTAAAAGAGGGGAGACATCATCGGATCCTTGTGGTGTTGATCCGGGGGCTTGATCGGTGTTTCGGCAAGCTTGCGAAACGGAATCGGTGAGTGAAGTTTGGTTTTCAGCTTTGAAACCAATCTTGGAAGGTTATGGGAGCTTAGTTTAAGTCTAAACAACTTAGCTAAGCTCAAGAGTAAGTTTTTCGGAGAAACTCTCTTTTTGATGAACCATGAGATGGTTGAATGCAATGTGTTTATTTTGCATGTTTAAATTCTGTTTTGAAAGCATATTTTAGCATGTTTAATGCTGGTTTTGTAAGCCATGTGTTGGAGGATGCTCAAGGTAAGAGATCCTTGTTTTGGACATTGATAAATGTGGTTTGATGCATAGTGTTGCATGTTTATGTAATGGCTTTGATTAATGCTTTAAAACAGTGGATTGTTGATGATAATTGATGTATATTGGCAAGTGATGTGTTGGTATTAAAGTACTTGAATCAGATATAGTTAGCCGGCTATAGGATTGGGTGCACCGTGAATAAAGTCGCCTTGGATGTTGAGGGGTTGTGATTGTACCGTAAACTCCATCCAAGAACACTAACGAGATGTCTAAGATCATAATGGTGGTTAAAATGACATGTGAAGATCTTGTGTTGTGTGTCCCGTGTTCTCGTTAGTGATGTTATACAACTACCAATGAGTGATGTGGAGGGGGTTGTGATTGTACCGTTAAACTCCATCACGGGTGTTGAGGGGTTGTGATTGTACCGGTAAACTCCACCTTGTGTGTTTGGTAGTGTGTATGGAGCGTATGGGACAACGCTTGTAATCCGCGTATCCGATTGTGTTTTGAGTTGAAAAATGGTTATGGATTATCACTTGAAAGCCAATATGACATGTTGATGTATTGAAGCATGAGATGCTTGGTTTGTATGCATAGATGCATGATAAATGTTGTTTTGAAATGAAAGGCCTTGGAAGGGTGTTTTTACAAAGTGCATTATTGTGTTGTTTCATTAGAGCATTTTCTCACTAAGCATTTGTGCTTACGCTCTCTCTTTCTTGAACCAATAATGCAGAGCATTGAAGTGCTTTAAGGGCAGCAAGGAGGTCAAGGATCCAAGTGAAAGTCTAAGCTCATGTATGGTGACTATTTTCACAACACTATTAGCTTTTGGTATTTGGCAATGGGAACCTATATTTAGTTTTTGGGAGATGTTTTGGACTCCCTAAGTTTGGTTTAATGCCTATGATGTTTGGAACATGTAAATGGCCATTTGGTATTTGTTTTGGAGATTTGATGATTGCTTGCTTTTCATTATAGGATGCATGCCTATAGACTTGAGGTTTTTCCTAAATGATGCTTTGATTGAGCTTTGATGATGCAAATATGTTCCTTTAATGTTTGATGACTTGTTGGCATGTTGTGGAAGTCATATGTATGTGTTTGATGGGTCGGAAGTGTGAAAAACAGACATTTCTGCTGTTTCTGGGCAGGGTGTTTCGAAACACCCTTGCCTGTTTCGAAACAGGTGCATATTTTGGCCTGAGTGTTTCGAAACGGGCAGAGGTGTTTCGAAACACTTTGGATACTGCCAAGGGGTGTTTCTGAACGGTCTAGACCCGTTTCGGAACACTTGACCGTTGGGCACTATTTTGAATGGTTTTGAGGTTTGCAAGCTTTACGTTTTAGTCCTGATTTTTGTATGTGCAATTGCTTGAGTTTGAGATGTCCGTTTGAGGTGAAATTTGGCAGAGAGGTATGAAACATGACTAATTTCATAATGGTAATTTAAAAATTGGTAAAGTCCTCCAAATTTCCAGATTTTACATTTTGGTTCCTAAATTTGTATATTGTGCAATTGAGTCCTTTATTGTTTTCCGATTGCTGTGATTTTTGAGTATGTTTATCTAAAGAGTACACCTAAGGTTAATATGCATTTAGACAAGGTTAAAAAGAAAAAAAAAGGTCGTTAATCAAGGTTGACTTTCGGGTTGACTTTGGTTTTCCCCGTGTAATCTTCGTAGTTCGGGTCAACCGTCCAGGCCGGGCTAAGGGGGTTACAGGATCTCTATCCGACACTATGGACTTTGGTACAACATGCAAACGTACAATCTCTTCAATGTACAGCTCTGCAAGCTTGTCCAAAGTATATGTAGTATGCACAGGCAAGAAATGCGCACACTTCGTAAGGCGATCCACAATCACCCACACCGAATTCTTCTTCGATGGCGACATAGGCAAACCAGACACAAAGTCCATGGTGATCCTTTCCCACTTCCATTCAGGAATCCTCAACGGTTGCAACAACCCAGAAGGAAATTGATGCTCAGCCTTAACCCGCTGACAAACCATGCACTTACTCACGTACTCCGCAACATCCTTCTTCAATCCCACCCAGTAGTACTCATCCTTCATATCACGATACATCTTTGTACTACCAGGGTGCATAGCAAAAGGACTACTATGAGCTTCAATCAGAATAGTACGCCTCAACTCCGCATCATGAGGCACTACTATCCGACTCCCAAAACATAGAACTCCATCATCATTAAAACAGAAATCCGATGGTCTATCCTCAGTAATATCTTGAACATGCGGCACCAAAGAATCATCCAACAACTGCTTATCCTTTATCAACTGAACCAAAGATGGTTTCACTTGCAATTCAGCCACAAGACCTCCATCTTGCGAAATACTCAAGCTGGCAAACATAGCCCTTAACTCCACTGCCACCTTCCTACTCAAGGCATCCGCTACAACATTAGCCTTTCCCGGATGGTACTCGATCGTCAGATCGTAATCCTTAAGCAACTCCACCCAACATCGTTGCCTAAGATTCAACTCTTTCTGAGACATCAGATACTTCAAACTCTTGTGATCCGTGTACACAGTACACTTCTCACCATACAGATAATGTCTCCAAATCTTCAAAGCAAAGACCACCGCAGCCAACTCAATATCATGCGTAGGATAATTGCGCTCATGCACCTTCAACTGGCATGATGCATAAGCCACCACCTTACCCTCTTGCATCAGCACACACCCCAATCCAACATAGGATGCATCGCTGTACACCAAAAACTCCTTTCCTGATTCAGGTTGAACCAAAATAGGAGCTTGCGTCAAAGCTGCCTTAAGCTTCTCAAAAGCTTGTTGTCTTGCTTCCGTCCACTCATACTTAACATCTTTTTGCAACAACTTCGTCAAAGGGGCAGCAATCTTTGAAAATCCATCCATGAACCTCCGGTAGTATCCTGCCAACCCAAGGAAACTACGGACTTCATGAACAGACTTAGGAGGCTTCCAATTCATCATCGCCTCAATCTTCTGAGGATCAACATGAATCCCCTCAGCCGAAACCACATAACCAAGGAACACAACTTCCCTCAACCAAAACTTGCACTTGCTCAACTTAGCATAAAGCTGATTTTCCAACAGCACCTGCAACACAATCCTCAAATGCACCTCATGCTCCTCCTCAGTATGTGAATACACAAGAATATCATCGATGAACACCACAACAAACTTGTCCAGGTATTCATGGAACACTCTATTCATTATGTCCATAAAAGCTACAGGAGCATTCGTCAAGCCAAACAGCATTACAAGGAACTCATAATGCCCATACCTCGTTCTAAAGGCTGTTTTTGGCACATCCACATCTTTCACCTTAAGCTGATAGTACCCTGACTTTAAATCAATCTTAGAGAACACAGCCGCTCCCCGAAATTGATCAAAAAGATCATCAATCCTCGGCAAAGGATACTAATTCTTGATAGTCAACTTGTTCAGCTGACGATAATCGATGTACATTCTCATAGTGCCATCCTTCTTTTTCACAAACAAAACCGGTGCACCCCAAGGTGACACACTTGGCCAAATGAACCCACGATCAAGCAACTCCTGAAGTTGTGTCTTTAACTCCTTTAGCTCCTTAGGTGCCATACGATAGGGAGCAATGGACACTGGAGTTGTGTTTTCATATAACTCAATTCCAAACTCCACCTCGCGACTAGGCGGCAAACCAGGTAACTCCTCCGGAAACACTCCAGGAAACTCATGAACAATTCTGATATCCTAAACTCGCAACTCCTTTGAACTAGGATTCATCACAAAGGATAGGTAAGCCTCGCAACCATGCCTCAACATTCGACTTGCTTCTAAAGTAGACGCCACATTGGCAAGAAACTTCACATTCTCACCTACCACCACCACTTCATAATCATCCGCTAGTTTCAACGAAACTCGCTTGCTTTCAAAATCCACTACAGCCCGATGCTCAACAAGCCAATCCATTCCAAGGATTACATCAAAACCATAGAATGGCAATTCCATGAGATCAACAAGAAAAACATGGTTTTGCACTTCCAATGGACATCTCCTATACAACCTTCGCGTCACAACCATTTCATCAAAGGAACTAGTCACACGCATACCAACATCCAAAGACTCAACAGGTAAACCAAGCATTTGAGCATGTTCACGCAATATATATGAGTGTGTAGATCCAGAATCAATCAAAGAAAATAATGATAAGGATTGCAAAGTGAAAGTACCTGCAATCACATCCGTATCATTCCTTCCCTCACGTTGGGCATACACTCAGGCCTGACCTCCACCCTCAGGTTGGACGGCCACAACATGCGCTACATTCCTACCACCATCATCTCTGCGCTGAAAATTACCACGGCCGAGCCCACGACCTCTCTGTGGCTCAGCTGCTCTCACCGGAGCATGCCCCTCTCTCAAAAGCTGAGGACAATCCTTCTTCATGTGTCCACGGTTTCCACAATTCCAGCACGTCCCAAGGTTACCCCAACATTCACCACCGTGCCGTATACCACAACGGTTACACTCAGGAGTCCTCTAAACAGCATTAGGTCCTTGCTGACCTCTCCCAGGGTTACCACCTCCACGCCTAGCATCATACTGTGGCCTCCGATCCTTATGCCTCTTGTTGCGATCTCTACTATAATCACGTTCAGCCGCTCGCTTCCCAGAGCTAGATCCTCCCGCTCGACTAGTCAAACTAAGGTTCGCCTCAATGTCCCTGGCTCTAGTGACCAAGACATCGAAATCGGTGTAGTCAGCCGCAAGCATGAAAGTCTTCACATCCGTTACTAACCCATAACGAAATCGTTCATACCTCTCCCGCTTGTTAGGGATAAGCTCAGGTGCATACTGACTAAGGCAGACAAACTGGATCTCATACTCAGCTACCGTCATGCTACCTTGCATCAAAGACATAAATTCTCTTTTCTTCTCATCTAGGTATCACACACCCAGATACTTTCGCTTGAACACATTCACAAAGAACGTCCAAGTCACCTCAACATCATCCATACCAGAGATAGTGGTCGTCCACCACGTATAGGCATAACCATGCAGCAGTGATACCACACAACCCAGCTTCTGCACATTATTGCAGTTCATCTGTCCCAAAATCCTCTTGGTGCTCTCTAACCAAGACTCAGATCTTTCCGGAGATAGACCTCTGAACTCAGTCCCTCCCAGACGGTGAAGACGTTCCAAAGGCAACCTCCCATTGGCATCGTCCTGATGCGCAGCTCCATGAGCCCAGCTACTGTTGCGTGGAAAGCTCCAGCAATAGCCTGAATCAACACCGTCATGTCAGGAGCAGCTTGCGCCTGCACACCTTCAGGTCCAGCGACCCTAGAACCAGCTCCAGCACCACCATCATCACCAGGTGGTCCACCACCAGGAGGAGGAGGTAAATCCACAACATTCTCTGCATTCGCATCATTCTCATCCTGAGCCATAGCTCTTGTATTCACTCTCATCTCTCTACGTGGCCCCATTTACAAAGAAAGCAATGCACTGACAAAATATGCAATAAACACAATTAGGCTCAATAAGGTAAGTAATCCAAGTACTCAAGCTCATTTTCTAAAACAATTCCTTTCATTAGTTTTGATATGGAAATGGGATCCCCTAACACACTCCAACATAGCATAACATCACAATTGAAATCATGCATCCCGATTCATACAACATTCCTTCACCCAAAAGGCACATCATGCAATTACACATACATCACCCACATAACAAACCCCAAGGATACGAGAACTAAGTTCTGATACCACCAAATGTAACCCCCTTAGCCCGACCTAGACGGTTGACCCGAACTACGAAGATTACACGGGGAAAACCAAAGTCAACCCGAAAGTCAACCATGATTTACGACCCTTTTTTTCTTTTTATTCTTGTCTAGATGCACATTAACCCTAAGTGAACATTCGTGAAACATATTTGAGAAGGACACCGCGATCGAACAACAAGGAGGGACTCAATTGCACTTATTACAAGTTTAGAGACCAAATTGAAATTTCCGTAAATTAGAAGGTCAAAACTGATTATAAAGTTACCAATATGTAATTAGTCACATTACATGCTACTCTGCCAAAAATCATCTTAGATGGATATCTCAAACACCAGCAATTGCAACATCGTCATTCAAACTAAAATGTAAAACATGCAACTTTAAAACAATTCAAAATTGTAACCAACGGTCACCTGTTTCGAAACACCTACCAGCCGTATCGAAACGGCTGGGCAAAACACGTCCCCGTTTCGATACTTGTTCCGAAACACGGCTCTCCAATAGCCAAAACGTTTCGAAACATCTTCCAGCCGTTTCGAAACACGAAGGCCATTACAGGCCCCCGTTTCGAAACGCCAGAGAGTGTTTCGATACGGTTTGCCCAGAAAGTGCAGAATGTGCTGGTTTTTCATCCAAAAACATAGTCAAGCACATCCTAACAACTCTCTAATCATGCCAACAAGACAACATGCATATATGGCACAAATTTAGGACACCCTAACACATTCATAGCATCAAACATGAAAACTCACAAATCTAGAGGCATGCTTCCTATTAACAAAACCAAATAGGCAATCAAACTTCAAATCAAGTAATCAAGGCCATTTACAATTCAAACCAACCAAGGCAAACATGCCACAACCTTAGGGAGTTTAACACACCTCCCAAAACAAATCTTAGGTTCCCATTGCCAACTTATCAAAACTAATAGTGTATGAAAACTTCACCATACATGAGCTTGGATTCCCTTAAACAAACTTAGCTTCCTTGATGCCCTCAAACACCTTAATTATCTGCATTATTGGTAAAAGAGAGCGTAAGCATAATTGCTTAGTGAGGCATGCTCTAAGGAAAACCACACAATAATGCACATTTAGAAAACTCTTTCATCAAAGCTTTTAAACCACATGTTCATCTCTTTCTCATGCTTGGAAAAACCTTCAAAGCAAAACTCATTGAAACCACACGTACCTCTATTCTAACTCATGCATTAAAACCAATGCAAATCTCATGGAAAATCCATTCACATGCTTGTATTGACTAAGCATTTCTAAACATTACACATATGCATATCTCATAGCATAAATCATTTCATCAAGGTACATGTGTAACAAAACCATTTCATCATTAATATTGGCATTTAGCATCTCATTAATACTCGGATATGCACACACATTTCTACACTAGACTCTTCCGGTGGAATCTCGCATCACCGTACTCAGTTGTCTAGCAACATAGCTTCCGGTGGAATCTCTCATCACCGTACTCACACGGTGGAATCTCTCATCGCCGCAAGGCTTGGGTATTTCACCAAGTCCTACCCGATGGAATGCCCATCATCGGAATATCTCCCTTTGGATTAACCGAAGAGCACGTACGAATTTTTTTATTTTATAGTGCACTCTCATCCTATTGATCGATCAATTATATCCGGTAAGTTTCTCAACATCTATGTCAATATAATGTGTTAAAACATCACCACACCTATTGTTTTTCATGCAATATAACACAAAGGTTTTCTCACCACATTTCAAAATATAAATCATACTTTGCTTTAAACCAAAAGCTCAAATCTATTCAATGCATCATGCCATCTCATGACATCTCTACAAGCATAATCTCATGCTCTAAATCATGCATAAAAATAGTAGGAATTTATCAAAATCAAATCATGAGCATGTAAAAGCATTTTAGGGGCAAACACCACTTTAGAGAGACCAAATCAAACCATACTTACTTCCGGATTTATGAAGGTGTTTCAAACCTCTCCTAAACCCCCAAACCTTGTATTTTTGTCCCCATAGACTTCTAAACCAATCGCACTCACTGATTTCGTTTCACTTGCTTGCCGAAACGTCAATCAAGCCTCCGGATCAACTCCAAAAGTGTCCAAAGATGTCTCCCCTATTTTAGACACATAAAAGCAGAGGATTAATGCATCATCATGCATTGAAATCTTCAGCCAACACACCAAAACTCGCTGCTCTACTTAAACCCAACATTTCGGCTACCAAACACAACCAAAATCACCTCCAAACTCTTCCAAAACTTAACCCAGCCAAGATCCATCTCTTCTAACCATTTCTAAACATCAATTAACATCCAAAATGAACCTAAACTCGTCCTTATACCTCCAGCTATAATAGAACACCAAAAACATCTCAAAAACCACCATTTTCGCAAGCAAAAACTTAGGAAATACAACCTATTCGGGATTAGATTGATAAAACCTCATTTCAAACATCATTAGACATCCAAAATACATTAAATAATCATCTCAAAACGGAGCCCAAGCAATCACAACGAAATTATTCAAGATTTCTTCCAAAATCTTGAGTTTTAAGCCAAAATCATGTCTCCAACATCAAAACCATTTATAAAACTTAAATTAAGGATTGAAAACTTGGGAATTTCAGTAAAGAACTGAGTATTTAGAGGAGAAGAACAATCTTACCTCTAAATGGTGATTTCTCCTTGATTTGGGCTAAATTCCTTGAAAACTCAATGAGGAAATCAAAAGGATTTGATGCAAGATTGATTAGGAACTAATGGATGATAGAAATATCACCAAATGAAGTGAAGATCAATGCAAAAGTTGCTGGAGAAAAGTGTTTGGATGATGGGATTTTGAGAGAAAATGGAATGAGAGAAAATTAGGAAAAAGTAGTTATGAAAATCCAAAAAGTAGTTTCCCATCTTTATTTTATTTAATTAGACATTTAATAAATCACCCAAATTAAGGAAAAATCTGGAGAAAACATTTTTGGGTAAATTAGCTCCTTAAAGATTCAAAGTTTCAATCCTTACAAAACAGTCACCATTAAACCTTTCAAAAATCGCATTTTGGTCACTACACCGAAATGTAGTATTTCCAAATCTTATTTTGTAAAATTGTTTTCACCACTCTCTTATATATATTAAAAGAGGATTTTTAGATATTTTTCTATATTTTCAAAGCATCCCGAACTAGGCTTTCCCTAAAACCTCCTTTTTATGTTCGAACCGTTTCTCAGACCGGTCGACCAAACCCTAAACTTCTAAGCCCAAAATTGGGGTGTTACACGGTCATTGTGGCCTTCCCTTTAAAATACACATCAGAAAATCCGACCACCAAGGATCTCTCTTTTGGTGTACACATTTGTTGATCTAGACGATCGAAACCATTTCTCCACTAGAGAAAATTTCTACGCAAACAATCTTTGCTTGTCATCTAGGATTAAGGTTGTTTGGTTTTTTCTTTGGGTCTTGTTGCATGTTCCTGTATTGGGCTTTGAGTTGCCCATTTCCCTTCTGGCACTTTTTGTTTTGTTTGTATGGACTATTTGATTTAATGAAGTTTATCTTTGATAAAAAAAATAATAAAAACATATACCTATGAAATTCCATCTTACTATGAGTATGACACAATTCAAAGGAAGCCCAAGTGAATATCATGCAAATGTAAAGGGTAAGTACACAAATAATCATTAAATTATGTTAAAATAATTTTTCTATTAATATTTTTAAAAATCATAAAACGGTCATTAATTATTTATTCGATTATAAGATTTTATGAATTTTTAAAAGTTACAAAATGATAATTCAAACTTATGAAACTGTTACAAAATGATCCTTAAACTTGTCAAAAGTGATTAAAAAAATTTCACTAATAATGACCATTTTGTTACTAAATCAAAAATTTAATAATGATTCTACAACTTTCAAAAGTTCTTTGGTTAAAAAGAACATTTAAACATAATTTAGTGGTCGTTCATGTACTTTATCCTATATTATATATTAAATATTATTCTACTCAATAAATAATTTAATGATTAACGATTCACTTTTTACAAATGATTATATATATATTGGTCGAAACATACATATACTTTTTATATTCAGTAAATAATTGTGTTGTTAATCTCAAGCTTAGGAGTTTAGGCTTTAATAAAGGAACTCGTATAGATATTAAACTTCAATTTTTGGCTCGTTTATGCTACTCTATCATTAAAATCTTAATTGCATGAAGATGTGGCTAACGTGGACGTCATTTTGGTTCGACGTCCACATCAGTCACCATGCAGTTAAGAATTTAACGATGAGTGTCATAAACGAGTAGAAAACTAAAGTTTAGTGTTAAAATTGGACTGATTAGAAGTTCGATGGTAAAAATGAGTCAACGCCAAAAGTTTGGTTCCATCTGGTGCAGTTTACCCTTCAATTTAAATCTTAAACTTTAGATAAAATATTATTTGACCCCTAAACTTTACATAAAATATAAATTTAACCAAAATAATCCTTAATGTTTGAAATTTTCGAAAATATAGCCAAAATTTCTTCAAGAATTTCCTTCTAGCTATTATTTCTTTATTATTTTATTCTCAAACTTCTTCATACCAAGAATATAAGTTGTAACCCCCTTAGCCCGGCCTAGACGCCCGACCCAAACTAAGAAGATTACACTGGGAAAACCAAAGTCAACCCGTTAAAGTCAACCTTGATTTACGACCCTTTTTTCTTTTTATCTTTTCTAAATGCACATTATTAACTTATATGAATAACAAAACATTTCAGCGGAAGCGACACAACGAACGGAACTCAAATAGGGGTTTAATTACACACAAACGTCTTTTAGGGACTAAAATGTAAATTTACCGATTTTTAAGGTCTAATCAAGTTTTCAAGTTACCAATCCGAGATTTAGTATATGATAAGCCAACATGTCAAATTTCATCTTAAACGAACAACTCAAACTCATTTAATTAAGCATCCAAGACCTAGGGACCAAAACGTAAGAAAAAGAAACTTGAAACAATTCAAATTCAAACTCAACGGTCGAGTGTTTCGAAAGACCTGACTCTGTATCGGAACGGTCGTTTCGAAACCAGATTAACCATTACGATACTCGGGTGCGTTCCGAAACCCGTACCGAAACACCCCTTTCCAGTAGCAAAATCATTCTAGAACGTTCCTACCGGTTCCGAAACTTCATGGCCATTTCAGGCCTTTGTTCCGAAATAGGTATGGGCGTTCCGACACGCCTTGCCCTGCAACATCAGATTTTGCTGGTTTTTCACATCTTTCCACATCCAAAAACATTCCAATTCACGCCACAACGTACATACAACATGTTTAAGCATCAAAGATCATCATTATGAAGAATAAACTAAAACATGGCATCAATCATGAACACATTGGTACTATGGGCATGCTCCCTAGTCCACCAAAGTCATACAAAGCAAAAATCAACATTCAAACCAAAAATCAATCCTCAAAGGCCATTTACAACTCAAGGGTAAACAACCAAACATGCTCAAGGTAAATAACAACATCCTCAATCATCCAAAAGTTTAAATCCCACCCATTGCCTCTTATTACACCAAAGTAAAGCCACACACTTTGCTAAACCGAAAAGCTTGGATTCCCTTGCTTGTGTGCTTCCTCAAACGCCTAATTCTCTACATTGATGAAATGAATGAGCGTAAGCACAAAGCTTAGTGAGGGTCGCTAAACAACATTCAACAATGCATTTCACACAATTTGCAAAACTACCACTTTTCAACACATGCCTTTACACAAAACATGTCCTTTCAAGACAACAAAGCATTTTCTAAAAACGTGCTCATATGCATCATTTTAAAACAGCAAATAAACCTTTGCTCATGCTTTACCTAGCATCTCATGCATTCTAGCATCACTTACAAGCATCTCATGCTTAACATTGATCATTTACATTATATTGGCTCGCAAGTGATAATCCATAAACCATACCAACAAAAGACACAATCGGATACGCGGATTACAAGCGTTGTCCCACACGCTTCATACATACTACCGGACTACACAAGGTGGAGATCAATGGCACAATCACAACCCCTCAACACCCGTGATGGAGATTGATGGCACAATCACAACCGCTCAACGTCACTCATCAGTAGTGTTATAATTCCCCTAACGAGAGAACGGGACACATACACAAGACTCACAGACGGGATTAAACCATTCACCGTTGTGATCTTAGCCCCAATCGGTAGGGTACTTGGATGGAGATTATGGCACAATCACAACCCCTCGACATCCAAGGCGACTTTATTCACGGTGCACCCAATCCTATAGCCAGCTAACTATATCCGATTAACGCAACCAAAAAACATTTCCATCACTTGCCAATATAATCATTTAACCTCATTAAACCACTGTTTTACAAGCATAAACACAATGCCATTTCCACAAGCATAACATGTTTAACATCATATGCATTTATCACAAGAAAACCAAGGATCACTTACCTAGTGCATCCTTAACATAATGGCATTAAAATCCAGCATCAATCATGCTTAAAACATGCTTTAAAACAGTAATCAAATCCACATTTAACTCAAGTGCATTTTCATCAAAACATAGCACATTTCCGAGAGAGACTTTCGAACCACTTATTCTTGAGCTTAGCTAAGTGTTTCAAACTTACTCTAAGCTCCCAAGAACACGCCCAAGGCGTTACAAAGTTGGAAAAACCATTTCCACTCACCGTTACGCGAAGCCTTGCTCGCCGACACGAAAATTACCCCTCCGTAGCCTCCAACAACGCCTCGTTTGCTCCCAAAACAAGATCCCCTATTTACACAACATTAAAACAGAGATCTAAATGCATTAAGATGCATTTCAACACCAACAACATTTCACAAACTCGTTGCTTGCCCAAAATACACCAATTTACCCATCCAAAACAACCGAAAACTCAATCGATTGCTTCCTAAACCAAGCCCAGCCAAGATACATCACTTCCAAATCATTATAAACATCAAAACACCTCTAACAAACAACCTAACCCAACCTTATACCTCCAGAAAGCAAGATCCCACCATTTACCTCAAAAACTCACTTAAAACTAACAAGAAACTCAAGGATCTCAAGGATTTCGGGATCTATGTTATCAAAACTTCATTTCAACATAATAATCAACTTATAACTCAATTAAATCAATCCAAAACAGAGCTTAACACAACAAGTTCGAAAATTAAGATTTCAACCACATTTTTACAAGATTTTGATCTCCAATCAAAACTATAATGAAAACTCAACCAAAAAATTAATTAGAAGCCAAATATCTTGGGAATTTCAATAAAGAACTTTGATTAGAGGTTGAGAACGGGATTTACCTCCAATCCTTGCTTTCCTCAATGGATGACAAGTTTTCCCTTGCAAAAACTTAAAGAACTAGATAGGTTTTCTTGAAAATTGTTTAGAAAATATTAAGAGAGTGTTTGGAAGGAAAGAATTCTGGAGAAAAATGAATGAAAATAGTTTTTGGCTGAAAATGATGAGAAATTGGTAGTTACATAATTGAATCTCTCAATAACCACCATTTTAATTAATTAAAACAAAAACCATTTTAAAGCTATTTAATTAAAAGCCCCCTATAGATTTTAAGAATTTGGCTTCTTCTTTAAAAATCACATTTTCCTTAGTTTTGAAACTTTACAATTTGGTCACTACTCAAAATATCTCACTACCGAAACTCTTTTTTGTAAAATTGACTTGACCAATCTCTTAAACATATTTTTAGAGGATTTTAGCGATTTTTACCACATTTTTATCCTATCCCAATCCTTGATTTCCTTAAATCACCTTAGGAGATTCGAACCATTCTCGACCGATCTGATCCGATGTCTAAAACATCTAGGCCCAAAACAAGGGCGTTACAACTCTCCCACACTTAGGAAATTTCATCCTCCAAATTTTACCTGATGGAAAAAGGTGCGAAAACTGCTTCAACATGTCCGCCTTGCTTTCCCACGTGGCCTTCTCAACTCCTCGGTGTCACCACAACACCTTCACGAGCTCTATCGCCTTGCCACGAAGAACTTTGCTACTCACATCCAGAAATCTCATCGGTTCCTCGTCATACGATAGATTCGGGTTCAACTCTATCTCCTCAACAGGCATCACATACGAAGGATCTGATCTGTACCTCTGTAACATAGAAACATGAAACACATCATGTATCTTTTCCAACTCCGTAGGCAATCTCAACCGATATGCCACATGACCAATTCGCTCCACAACCTTGTAAGGTCCAATGAACCTTGGGCTAAGCTTACCCTTACGCCCAAATCCCATCACCTTCTTCCAAGGCGACACTTTCAAAAACACATGTTCGCCAACCGCGAACTCAATCTCTTTACGCTTCAGGTCCGCGTAAGACTTTTGCCTATCCGATGTTGCCTTCAGATGCTCACAAATGAGCTTCACCTTCTCTGTGGTTCCCTTTAGCATAGCTGGAATCGAGATCAACTTTTTCCCAGCTTCTGCCCAACAGAGAGGGGTTCTACATCTTCTCCCATACAAAGCCTCGTATGGAGACATTTGAATACTCGCCTAATAATTATTATTATACGCAAACTCAACCAACGGCAAGTGCTTCTCCCAAGAACCCTAAAAATCTATCACGCAGCATCGCAACATATCCTCAAGCACTTGGATCACACGTTCCGACTGTTCATTCGTCTGAGGATGACAAGAAGTACTGAAATTCAACCGTGTACCCAAGGCTTGATGTAAACATTCCCAAAATCGCGTTGTAAACCTCAGATCCCTATCTGACACTATAGACTTTGGCACATCGTGCAACCGCACAATCTCAGCAATGTACAATTCGGCCAACTTATCTAAGGTATACGTAGTATGCACAAGCAGAAAATGTGCACACTTCGTGAGCCGGTCTACAATCACCCAAACTGAATTCTTCTTTGACGGTGACAAAGGAAATTCAGACACAAAATCCATGGTAATTCTCTCCCACTTCCATTATGGGATTCTCAAAGGCTGCAACAACCCAGAAGGAACCTGATGTTCAGTCCTCACTCCCTGACACACCATGCACTTACTAATGAACTCCGCCACATCCTTTTTCAACCCTACCCAGTAGTACTCATCTTTCAAATCACGATACATCTTTGTACTACCAGGGTGCATAGCAAAAGGACTACTATGGGCTTCAGTCAGTATAGTGCGCCTCAACTCAACATCATCCGGAACCACTATTCGACTCCCAAAGAACAGAACATTGTCATCACTAAAGCTAAAATTCGATGGTCTTCCCTCCGCAAGGTCCTGAACATGAGGAACAAGAGAATCATCTAACAACTGCTTATCTTTGATAAATGAAATTAGAGATGGTTTCACTTGCAATTCAGCGATAAGACCACCATCACGCGAAATGCTCAAGCGAGCAAACATTGCCCTCAACTCCACAGCCACTTTCCGTCTCAAAGCATCGGCCATAACATTAGCCTTGCCCGGGTGATACTCAATCGTCAGATCATAATCTTTAAGCAAATTTACCCAGTGACGCTGCCTAAGATTCAACTTCTTTTGAGACATAAGATACTTCAAGCTCTTATGATCCGTGAACACAACACACTTCTCACTGTACAGGTAATGCCTCCAAATCTTCAAAGAAAACACCACAGCCGCAAGCTCAAGATCACGAGTAGGGTAGTTGCGCTCATGCACCATCAACTACCTAGATGCATAGGCCACTACCTTACCCCCTGCATCAATACGCAACCCAAACCAACAATGGATGCATCGCTATAGACCACAAATTCCTTACTAGACTCAGGTTGAATCAGAACAGGAGCTTGCGTCAAAGCTTCCTTCAACTTTTTGAAAGCTTGTTGTCTCGCATCAGTCCACTCAAAGCGAACATTCTTCTGCAACAACTTGGTTAACGGTGCAGCTATCTTCGAGAAACCCTCAATTAATCTACAGTAATAACCAGCTAAACCAAGAAAACTTCGCACCTCCGTCACTGACTTAGGTACCTTCCATCCCATCACAGCCTCTACCTTGTGCGAATCAACGCGAATACCCTCAGCTGACACAATATGTCCAAGGAAGACCACCTCCCTAAGCCAAAACTCACACTTACTTAGCTTAGCATACAACTGGTTTTCCAACAACGCTTGCAAAACAATTCTCAAGTGTCTATCATGATCCTCCTCGATACGCGAATACAGAAGGATATCATCAATGAACACCACCACAAACTGATTCAAGAATTCATGGAATACTCGATTCATCATGTCCATGAAAGCAGCAGGCGCGTAGGTCAAACCAAACGGCATCACCAAGAATTCATAATGTCCATACCTCGTCCGAAAAGTTGTCTTAGGTACGTCCACATCCTTTACCTTCAGCTGATAATACCCCGACCTCAAGTCTATCTTAGAAAACATTGAGGCTCCCCGGAACTGATCAAAGAGATCATCAATTCTAGGCAAGGGATGCTTGTTCTTGATCGTCAACTTGTTCAGTTGCTGATAATCTATACACATCCTCATTGTCCCATCTTTCTTCTTTACAAACAAGACTGATGCACCCCAAGGTGACACACTCGGCCGGATGAAACCTCAGTCCAACAACTCCTGCAATTGCGTTTTCAACTCTTGCAGCTCTTTAGGTTCCATGCGATAAGGAGCAATGGACACCGGAGTCGTATTCTCGTATAATTCGATACCAAACTCAACTTCCTTATTTGGTGGCAATCCAGGCAATTCTTACGGAAAGACACCCGGAAATTCGCGAACAGTTCGTATCCTGCACACGCACATCCTTGGTGCTAGGATTCATCACATAAGCAAGATAAGCCTCACAACCCATCTTCATCATACGGTTTGCTTCTAAAACCGAAATCACATTTGACAAGAATTTCACGTTCTCGCCTACCACCACCACTTCATAATCATCGGTCAGCTTTAGGGTCACCCTTTTGACATCAAAGTCAACCACCGCTCTATGCTCCGACAACCAATCCATACCAAGGATTACATCGAAATCGTAGAAGGGTAACTCCATCAAATCCAAAAGAAAAACATGACCTTGCACAAATAAAGGGCATCTCCTATACAACTTCCTATTGACTGCAGTCTCACCAAAAGAACTAGTCACTTACATTCCTACTTCAAGCATCTCAATAGGTATATCAAGCAAATGCGCATGCTCACTTAAGATATAAGAATGCGTGGATCCCGAATCAATCAAAGCTAGCAAATATAAAGACTGAAGAACAAAGGTACCTGCGATGACATCGGTATTATTGCGCTCCTCGCGCTAAGCATAAACCCTCGCTGGTCCACCTCCCTCAGGTCAGACGGCTACTACATGAGCAATACCTCGATTTCCCTCGTCTCTCCGCTGAAAGTTCCCACGGCCGTGCCCACGGCCTCTATGAGGTGCATCTACTGCATGAGCACGTCCTTGACCTCCACCAGCCAACAAGGGACACTCCCTCCTCATGTGATCCACCGAACCACAATTCCAACATGAATTCCCTGTTACCACAACAGGAGCCTGGACCTATCTAGCTGCTCGAGGAAAATCTCGCCTCAAATGGTCCCTCGACCCACATGTCCAGCACGTATGCTGCTCAGATCTCACTCGACTTCCCTGGACCTGACCGCCTCGACCCGGAGCACCTCGCCTCCCCTCAGGCTGATATCTCTTGTCTCGACCTCTTTTGTTCCATCCACCTCCGGAACTATACTCAGCTGCTCTCTTCCCAGAGCTAGAACCAACACCTCGAGACGACAAACCCAAGTTATGTTCGATATCTTTGGCTCGACACATAAGCACATTGAAGTCAGTATAATCTGCAGCCAACATATACGTCTTAACTTCATGTACCAGTCTGTACCAAAAGTGATCACATCGGTGCCTCTCACTAGGTATCAGCTCAAGAGCATACTGGCTCAGGCGTACGAACTGGACCTCGTACTCAGCCATAGAAAGGTTGCCCTGAACTATCGACATAAACTCACATTTCTTTTCGTCCAAGTATCTCACCCCTAGATACTTCCTCTTGAAACACCCTTGAAATACTCCCAATCTACTTCATTGGGCTCCAAACCGGTAGTAGTAGTCGTCCACCAGCTGTAGGCATCACCTTGCAAAAAAGAAACTACACATCCTAGCTTGCGCAAATCATTACAGCCCATCTGATCCATGATACGGATCGTACTTGCTAACCAGGCTTCTGATGCCTCAGGAGACATACCATAGAACTCCACAACTCCTAAGCTCCTCAACCTCTCCAACGGTAAGCCTGCCTGCCCAGCTGCAGGGGCTTGTACATGCGCTCCAGCAATAGCAGCATGATACGCCCCGGTGATCACCTGAACCAATGGCGTCAGATCACCCAAACCCGGACCAGCAGGTCCTTGCTGCACCTGCTCCCCACCTCTAGGTGGTGGCGGAGGAGGTAAGTTTCCACCAGGAGGGACATCAGCCCCTTGCTCACCCTGGTCACCCTACTCAGCCGCAGGCACTATAGTATTCGACCTCAGCTCTCTTCTCGGACCCATAGTGCTATTTTAACAAGGCATAACAACAAAACAAGTCAAACCATTTAGGCCAGCTACAAGCAAGAATCCAAGTTTACAAAAACATTTGTTTAGTGTAATAAGGCAATGGGCACCCCCAATTTCCCTCAATATAGCATAGCATATAATATCACATCATGCTCAACATGCTTTCCATCATCCAAAATCAGCACATGGCAACATTGCATCGTTATCACAGAATCATATTCATTCCACACGCGATTCACATCAATCAAGCATAGCATAAGCTTCAAAATTTTAACCAATATCATGCTTATCAAACAACATACGTCAATACATATCAATTTCTCCTACCAACATCCCCAATTCTTTCAAAACCTGGCTCTGATACCAACAAATGTAACCCTCTTGGCCCGGCCTAGACGCTCGACCCAAACTAAGAAGATTACATGGGGAAAACCAAAGTCAACCCGTTAAAGTCAACCTTGATTTACGATTCTTTTTTTATCTTTTCTAAATGCACATTATTAACTTATATGAATAACAAAACATTTCAGCGGAAGCGACACAGTGAATGGAACTCAAATAGGGGTTTAATTACACACAAACGTCTTTTAGGGACTAAAATGTAAATTTCCCAATTTTTAAGGGCTAATCAAGTTTTCAAGTTAACAATCCGAGATTTAGTATATGACAAGCCAACATGTCAAATTTCATCTTAAACGAACAACTCAAACTCATTTAATTAAGCATCCAAGACCTAGGGACCAAAACGTAAGAAAAAGAAACCTGAAACGATTCAAATTCAAACTCAACGGTCGAGTGTTTCGAAACACCTGAATCTATATCGGAACGGTCGTTTCGAAACCAGGTTGACCGTTTCGATACTCGGGTGCGTTCCGAAACCCGTACCGAAACACCCCTTTCCAGTAGCAAAATCGTTCCAGAACGTTCCTACTCGTTCCGAAACCTCATGGCCATTTCAGGCCTCTGTTCTGAAATAGGTAAGGGCGTTATGATATGCCTTGCCCTGCAATAGCAGATTTTGCTGGTTTTTCACATCTTTCCACATCCAAAAACATTCCAATTCATGCCACAACGTACATACAACATGTTTAAGCATTAAAGATCGTCATTATGAAGCATAAACTAATACATGGCATCAATCATGCAAACATTGGTACAATAGGCATGCTCCCTAGTCCACCAAAGCCATACAAAGCTAAAATCAACATTCAAACCAAAAATCAATCCTCAAAGGCCATTTACAACTCAAGGGTAAACAACCAAATATGCTCAAGGTAAATAGCAACACCATCAACCATCGAAAAGTTTAAATCCCACACATTGCCTCTTATTACACCAAAGTAAAGCCACATACTTTGCTAAACCGAAAAGCTTGGATTCCCTTGCTTGTGTGATGCCTCAAACGCCTAATTCTCTGCATTGATAAAATGAATGAGCGTAAGCACAAAGCTTAGTGAGGGTCGCTAAACAACATTTAACAATGCATTTCACACAATTTGCAAAACCACCACTTTTCAACACATGCCTTTACACAAAACATGTCCTTTAAAGACATCAAAGCATTTTCTAAAAACGTGCTCATATGCATCATTCTAAAACAACAAATAAACCTTTGCTCATGCTTTACCTAGCATCTAATGCATTCTAGCATCACTTACAAACATCTCATGCCTAACATTGATCATTTACGTTATATTGGCTCGCAAGTGATAATCCATAAACCATACCAACAAAAGACACAATCGGATACATGGATTACAAGCGTTGTCCCACACGCTTCATACATACTACTGGACTACACAAGGTGGAGATCAATGGCACAATCACAGCCCCTCAACACCCGTGATGGAGATTGATGGCACAATCACAACCCCTCAACATCACTCATCGATAGTTGTATAATTCCACTAACGAGAGTACGTGACACATACACAAGACTCACACACGAGATTAAACCATTCACCGTTGTGATCTTAGCCTCAATCGTTAGGGTACTTGGATGGAGATTATGGCACAATCACAACCCCTCGACATCCAAGGCGACTTTATTCACGGTGCACCCAATCCTATAGCCGGCTAACTATATCCGATTAACGCAACCAAAAACCATTTCCATCACTTGCCAATATAATCATTTAACCTCATTAATCTACTGTTTTACAAGCATAAACACAATGTCATTTCCACAAGACTAACATGCTTAACACCATATGCATTTATCACATGAAAACCAAGGATCACTTACCTAGTGCATCCTTAACATAATGACATTAAAATCCAGCATCAATCATGCTTTAAAACAGTAATCAAATCCATATTTAATTCAAGTGCATTTTCATCAAAACATAGCACATTTCTGAAAGAGACTTTCAAACCACTTACTCTTGAGCTTAGCTAAGTGTTTCAAACTTACTCTAAGCTCCCAAGAACACGCCCAATCGTTACAAAGCTGGAAAATCCATTTCCACTCACCGTTACGCGAAGCCTTGCTCGCCGACACGAAAATTACCCCTCTGGAGCCTCCAACAACGCCTCGTTTTCTCCCAAAACAAGATCCCTTGTTTACACAACATTAAAAATAGAGATCTAAATGCATTAAAATGTATTTCAACACCAGCAATATTTGACAAACTCGTTGCTTGCCCAAAATACACCAATTTACCCATCCAAAACAACCGAAAACTCAATCGATTGCTTCCTAAACCAAGCCCAGCCAAGATACATCACTTCCAAATCATTATAAACATCAAAACACCTCTAACAAACAACCTAACCCAACCTTATACCTCCAGCAAGCAAGATCCCACCATTTCACCTCAAAAACTCACTTAAAACTTAAAAGAAACTCAAGGATCTCAAGGATTTCGGGATCTATGTTATCAAAACTTCATTTCAACATAATAATCAACTTAGAACTCAATTAAAATCAATCCAAAACAGAGCTTAACACAACAAGTCCGAAAATTAAGATTTCAACCACATTTTTACAAGATTTCGATCTCCAATCAAAACTATAATGAAAACTCAACCAAAACATTAATTAGAAGCCAAATATCTTGGAATTTCAATAAAGAACTTTGATTAGAGGTTGAGAACGGGATTTACCTCCAATCCTTGCTTTCCTCAATGGATGGCAAGTTTTTCCTTGCAAAATCTTGAAGAACTAGATAGGTTTTCTTGAAAATTGTTTAGAAAATATTGAGAGAGTGTTTGGAAGGACTGAATTCTGGAGAAAAATTAATGAAAATAGTGTTTGGCTGAAAATGAGGAGAAATTGGTAGTTACGTAATTGAATCTCTTAATAACCACCCTTTTAATTAGTTAAAATAAAAACCATTTTAAAGTTATTTAATTAAAACCATTTTAAACACATGTCATATTAAGGAAAGGCTAAATTTCCATAAAGCCCCCTATAAGGCTAAATTGCCATAAAGCCCCCTATAGATTCTAATAATTTGGCTTCTTCTTTAAAAATCACATTTTCCACAGTTTTGAAACTTTACAATTTGGTCACTACTCAAAATGTCTCACTACCGAAACTCTTTTTGTAAAATTGACTTGACCAATCTCTTAAACATATTTTTATAGGATTTTAGCAATTTTCACCACATTTTTATCCTATTCTGATCCTTGATTTCTTTAAATCACCTTACGCGATTCGAACTGTTCTCGACCGGTCCGATCCAATGTCTAAAACATCTAGGCCCAAAACCAGGGCGTTACATAAGCTATAAGTTTCACTTCGTCAAATAATATCCTAAAACTCAAATACCATTAAAGCCCTACAAGAAAGTTCAAGATTGAAGATGATAGTGATTTTTGAAGATAACGATGAATATCTCATTTTTAAGATTTAAATATCTCAAAAAAAAAAATAAGAAATCGTTTTAATATTTTAGAAATAAAATTCCTCTAATCAAAAAGAATAAATAAAGCAAAATCTTATTTGAAGCAAAATGAGAAACTGACAATTTCGAGGAGACTTCTTGAGGTGTTTTTGATGGTATTTTTCGAACTAGATAAAAGATTTTTGTTCATTCATGTTTGGAAAACAATAAATCAATGAGAAAATTAAAAAAAAAATCTTAGAGTTCTTTTTGAACATTTGCCTGTAGTTCTTCAAGATGATAAGAAATTTGAGCAAAAATCGGTTGAGATTAAAGTTTTAGCAATTTGATAGTTATCTAAAGTTTAATGGTCAAATTAATATTTTATCTATATTTTATATGTCAAATTAAAAATTAAACCTTTTTATTTATGTGTCATGTCATCAAACTAACGATGTTTAACATTTCAGTGGCTAAAACATTATAAAACAATGACGTAAGTGACCAAAACATTATGAAATAATAACGCAAGTGACCAAAACGTTACTATTTTAAATTCAATGAGCAAAAGTGAACACATATAAAATGAAAGTGACCATTACAGATGTTTATTTTATGATTTTTATTGTTTTCATATGTGTAAACTATATAAATATTAAATTATACTAAAATTATCTCTTTTTTTTGCTTTAAATTTTTTGAAGTTGTAAAATAAACATTTAACTTTTTATTCAGTTACGAGTTTTTAATTTTTTAAATAATATTATAAAATAATCATTTAAACATATCAAAATGTTATAGGTAGCCTTTAAACTAATCAAAGTTTATCACTAGTAGTGATCACTTTGTAACCGAATAAAAAATTTACTGATAATTTTATAACTTTCAAAAGTTTAATGGTTCGAAAAATTATTTTAACATACTATAATGATCATTTGTGTACTTTATTCTATAATAGAATATGATGAAAATTGAGACGTGTTTTTCTTTCCCATAAAGTTGTAACAATCTTATTTACTTTTTTATTCGGTTATAAGTATTTCATTATTTTTTCTAAATATTATAAAATAATCATTTAAACTTATTGAACTATTATAAAGCGATCCTTAAATTATTCAAAGTGTACCACTAGTAAAAACCATTTTGTAACCGAATTAAAAGTTTATTGATAATTTTATAGCTTTCAAAAGTTGAGTGGTATTACAAAATGATACTTAAATTTAGCATATATAGTGATCATTTGTGTACTGAAATTTCAGACACGTTTTTGCTTGGCATTTTTAAATCAAAATTCATTTTAAATATTTAATTAGTAGAATGATTTTCTGTCAGTATTATCTAAAAATATAACTTTCTTTGAGTTTATGTATGGTGATCTCGTGTTCTACAGGAAGCGAATTTAGCGAGTTTCAAATTTGTCTCTTATAAAAAGTAAGTTCTATGTTAAAAACGCGATAAATTATTTTTTTTACTAATTTACTACACATGAAACTCGCGTTTTGTAAAAATGATTTTCGAACTCGCATCATGTAAAAAATAAATTTGCCGGAACAATTTGAGTTATTTTTCTAAATAATGCTGACAGGGGTTCATTCTTCTAATTAAATATTTAAAAGTGGTTTTTATTTAAAATTATCCTTTTGCTTTGTGATAAAATTGTAACAGTGTTTTTTACTTTTTGATTGCGTCATCAGTCATTCAGACAGGCAAAGCACTGCATCTGTTCATGTCATTAGACATCAGTCAGCTCTTCCCTTTGGTTTTGCTTTCTCTTCTAAACACATCACCCACTTCTTTTGCCCCAAATTCCTCAACCGAAAAAAAAACTAAATTGTGAAGAAATAAGCTCTTCTTCTTCTTCTTCTCCTCGGTAAGCTCACTTCTTTTTTCCGTTCTTTATCTTGCTTATTCATGAGTTTGTTTAGTTCTTAATTTTCTTGGGTAATGGCTTGTTTCTTCAAAGAGTTAATTTTATTGAAGGTCTAGCACTCTAGTAAGATTAAGGAAATGAAGCGACTCTGTTGGGGGGGGGGGGGGGGGGTTTAGGAAAATTTTAGTAATTTTTAATTTCATTAGCGGATCTATAGAAAATTTGATGTTAGTAATGTAAATAATTTTGTGTCAAGTTTTGAAATAACGGCTATAATTTTGCATGGTGGATTTTAGGGCTTATAAGGCCCCTTTGAAAGTTTTCAAATTGCCATTTTCTTTTATCAGTGCTTAAGTTCGTGGCAATCTTCATAGTTTAAGGTTGGTTTCTTTTCTTTTAGATTTAAATTCAATCACAGTGTGCTAACATTGTCTTCCAAGTGCTCGCTTAAATGTTTGACTGAAACAAAATTTACAACCCAATCAATAGCTTAGATCTTACTAGGGGTCGACTACAACAACCAAGACATGGAAACATCATGTCGGGTGCACAAATCTTCCTCGTTCAGTCATTCACCATCCGATCTCTTCGTTGTAATAGTTTGTTATTGTCATTAAAAGGAAAGAATCAAGGAGTGGGGATATTAAGGAATAAAGAAGAGAGTTTCCTTTAAACATGTTTGTTGGATTTATTGTCTGATTTTGTAATATTTGTTTCACAGTTTAGCATATAAAAAGTCTCCAACCCATTGATTATCTTATTTCGTTGTTCTCAATAGTAACTGTCAATTGCTTCATTTCCCTTTGTTTTGTCAACATCTCAGGTTTAAAATTCTTGGCCAAGTCCACTTGAACAAGTATAGCTTACTATAAAGCCCGCTAATCTGACATTCACCATGTGGAACTTTGCTACAAAGGCCTTTACTGGAGTCAGCAGGTCGAAGACAGGTTGGTCGAAACAAACTCAGGTTTCTTCAGAATGCTCGGATGATGATTTGTCTTTGAACAACCAAGGAGAGGAAAGATTGGAATGCCCGATATGCTGGGAATTCTTCAATGTTGTAGAGAATATACCGTATGTTTTATGGTGTGGCCATACTTTATGTAAAAACTGTGTCTTAGGACTGCAACGAGCTGTTCTGAAATACCCTACATTACCAATCCATCTTCCGTTCTTTGTGGCTTGCCCATGGTGTAATCTATTCTCTTTGAGAGTGGTCTACAAGGGGAACGTCAAGTTTCCCAGCAAGAATTACTTTCTTCTTTGGATGGTTGAGAGCATGAATGGTGATAGGTCAAAGTCAAATTCTTCCAATCATAGGGGTCATCCACCTGTCTGTTCCACAATTAGAACAATTGATGGGGGAAATCAGCTTAGATGTATAAACACGAGGCGAGCTTCCTGTGCTATCCACCGTTCTGAAAATTCAACATCCAGTCGTAATCAGGGTCACCTGGTCACTCGCTGTTTCAGTGCTGAAAGACTTCAATCTTCGCTCCGTAAGTCCTTTGTTTTCCTTCTGCACTTAACAGTTAAGCTCCCTTTGATTGTCATATTTCTATTGATGGTCATATATGCCATACCTGCCAGTGCAGCCATTTTCGCTCTGTACATTCTCATCACTGTTGTGTTTGCTGTTCCATCTTTTCTCATTCTGTACTTTGCTCTCCCTAGTTTGGATTGGCTAGTTAGGGGAATCATCAGTTAAAACTGCCTCCTTTATTTTGTGTGCGGAACTCAATCTGTACCATGGAATTGCTGCATGCAATTTGATGACATCTCAATGTTAGATACCATGAAAAGCTGTTTATGTTCCGAATCAGCCGTGTTCATTTTATTCTCTTTTTATTGCAATGGATGTTTGGATGGTCATGCAATTGCCGTCATTCCATCAGTGGCATTGAATAAAAAATCAGATCAACTCGTTGGACCGTGAATCGGAGCTTTAATCGGTTTGATCTTTCATCTGTTTTTTTAGCATACCATTGTCCATTACATCACCCATAAAAAAACCCTCCAATTGATGGACAGAATCCACTCTTGTTCTGTTGAAGTAGTTAAAAATCTATTGTATGTCCTGGAAAAGAAAACGAACCCACTTAAGGAAATTACCGAGGTAGTTTTTTAACCCAAAAGTTTTTTTTAACTTGGGTAGAAAATATTTTCTTTTTTCATTTTCATAATTTAATTCTCAAAACTTGTTTTATAAAATAAAAATATTTAAAATGTGATTGATATCTAGCTTTTCAAAATAGAAATGAAAATAAATAATTATTAAATAATTAAAATAATGTTGTGAATAAAATAACAAAGAACAAGAATAAGAACAAAGAACAAGAATAGAAAAACAAAGAGATGAGAGAAAGAGGGAGATTTGTATTATTCTCAAATATAGACTTGTGTACAATGTCTTCATCAAATCATCTATTTATAGGCATAAGAAGTACATATTACATTGAACTCTAATTAAATGAGATTGTATTCTTAATGATAAAGTAAATCAAACTCCTTAGATAAAGTTCTAATCATGATAGACATTCACATAGATAAATATTCATAACACTCCCTCTTAAATGTCTATGTAGATAATGTGCCTCGTTAAAACCTTATTAAGATAAAAAAATCAGTGGGAAAAAATTATTTAGTGAAAGAAAAAGAGTACACGCATATTTGATATGCATAACATCTTGCCTCATTAAAAATCTTACCAGAAAAATTCATTGGGACAAAACTTCAGTTAAGGGAAAAAGAGTGCAACGCGTATTTACTCTCCCTCATGAAAACATCACATAAGATATTTGAATCTTCATAATTCAATCTTAAATACTATTTTTTTTAAAGATCGTGAGGGATGGAACTTTGGAGTAATATGTTTCATGATGTATCCACCTTTCGATTGAGATATACATCTTGCATTATCTCTACACAAGATAGCTTTCTAACCTAACTTGTGAAAGTATATCATATATCTTCTAGATATGCTGGGTCAATGGTCTTAGCCAAACATTTTGGGTTGCCTCGTGCATAACAATTATTTCTACAAGATTTAAGGAGATATCGACAAATGTTTGAAGATCTAAATGTAATGATCTTTGTATATTCATAGATATTTCTTGACCAACTAATATATAGTGCTTCAAGACCAAAAAAATATATAATTATTTTTATTCACATCCAACAATCTTACAACTATTGAGATACTCAATAGATATGCTCTATTCATATTGAATATTCTTTAAAATTCTTTCAGCTTATGTCTATTCATAGACAAAAAGAAATATATAAAAATGCTCGATCTTCAGGTCGAGATAAACTTGATGTCATGATTCAAGTACTTGTATTGAAAGTACTTCATGAGTTTCCAATTTGAAGCTCTTTAGGAGTTCTAAAATTATCATAATGGATCTTGATCCAAACTCTTTTATAAAATACATAAAGAAATCTGATCATTCTTATAGTGTTTTCTCAATTAGTATTCACTAAGGCGATTATACCAAATGCGCCAAAATACTCATGAGACAATTCTAAGTAAATTTCCTCAAAATTTTCCAAATGCTTGTATCATTTTAAATCCTTCAAGGATAAATATGGATTCACAAATAACTAAACGCATGTAAAATTTTTCATAACTACCAAAGTAATTGCATCCACCATGAAGTAATTAAAACTTTTCATTAATCATAGTTCAAGCCGTATTTACGACTACTTATTTGTGCATCACTTGCATTACACCTTTAGGTGTTTGGACTGCTGGTCCAAATACTTCTATTTTAGAAGTTCAAAGCGTCTTTCAACATCGGCCAATTCAATATCTATACTTCTTAATAGATTTTATATAAGATCCTCGATTTCTTTCTTTACTTCTATAGAAGTATTTTATGTAAAATTGTTTGTAAAATCGTTGTCGACAACTTTCTAATTTTCTAGTTTCATTCTCGTAATGACATAACTCATCGAGATCTCTTCAAGATTTCAATTTTTATTTCAGGTACCTGAAACTCTTCAAGAGTTTTATTATTAGTTATGTTTTAGGTTTCTTCAGGAGCACCCGCCTCCAATATATAAACATCTCATATTATTTTCTATTTACGAGAATTTTAATCATTGAAACCATTTCAACTATCATGTTTCAGGCATGATTTACATTCTCTCGCTCTAACATATAATTTAAATTTAGAGCATTTCAGCTGGTATATGAGACTTAATTACTCTTATTAGGTCAGTAAATATGTCTGACAGTTGACATGTAAAAACATGAATTATCTTATGAACTTCTAGTTCATATACGAGGATCTATATAATGATAATTTAAACTTAGAGCATTTCAGCTGATATACGAATAGTCTAACTACATAATCTAAATCCTTTTATAATCAATCTCACAAACTTCTGGTTGTAAGTTGATAAAACAATGTAGATGCATCTACTAAAATCATATAAAACTTTCCACATTTGTAGATACATGAGCCCATATTTCGTTCAGATATGCAAGACATATAGGCTCAACTTCAGTACAAGAACTTCAAGTTCTAATTCTTTTGGTAAGTGTGATCATCTATATCCTTTGAGAACAAACAACACAAGAACTTCAGGTTCTTTTAGTAAGTAGAATTTAATCAATTCCTTTAAGTAACACAAAAACTTCATGTTCTTTAATAAGTGAAATTTAATCCATTTCTTTGAGAATAAACATCATAAGAACTCCATGTTCTTTTAATACATGTGCATGTAAATCTCAATAATTTCTGCACCATTATTGATCAGGATGGTCTAACCGATCATGCCAACTATATATATGTGCGTATATATCTCTGAATTCGTAAACTTTTTGTTTGCCATAACATGTAATTCAATCTCACTCATACATGTCTTGTACGACAGTCAAAATTGTTCCTTTAAATAGGAATATATTTAGCTCTTTCGGAGCTTTCAATTGAAATTATCTTTTGGTAGCAATATATAGCTCTTCTAAAGCTTTCAACTGACTTTTCGGCTACTAGAACTTATATCCATATTGGCTTATTTCAAATGTCAATTGATAACATATGTTATTTATAATTCTCAAAGGGATATTTTGCGAACTCATATTGCTATCTTAAAATTTTCACTTATAGTGGTGACGATATTATTAGCATTAGCGGTAATTATTGTAATATTCGCAATTCTGCACTTTTCATAATGTGCTTTCTCTCAAGAATTTATTGCTATTCTAGAGCATCAATATTTTCAGTACTTTGAGATATAGTACTCACATTATTCCCTTGCATTTAAATGAGAAAATATATCTTATGCTTATGTTGAGCATAAATCGTCACCATAGATTGTATTTGACAAGTAATTATGTTAAACAACATAAATAAATATCATAATATATAAATATAAATATAAAACGTAAATAATTAATGTGTGTAAAATAAATAAGCGTAAAACAAAATAAATAAATAATTATCTTCAAAGTTATGAGAATAATTAGAAGATGCTTTATTCCTTTCGATGGTTATAAGAAAATCAACAACGTCTAAAAGAGTTGGACTAACAATGTCCAAATAAAGTTGGACCAGTATCATCTTCGTCATGTTTTGCAAACAAAATTTGCTTCTATTTTCTTTCCTTTATCATTCAATGATTCTTGATTTTTTAACGTACAATACGTACAAGACCAATGGTTTATAACATCGCATTGGTAATAAGAAGAGTTTTACTTCAATAGAATGATCTTTATCATTCTTGTCATCCTTATAACCTCACTACCGGTGCATAGAAGTATTCTTAAAATGACCATATTTTTCATGTCTGTATTCATAGCCTCGACCACGACCACAACTTCTAATGTGGTTTTTATTCCTTTCATAATATAATCTCACATTCACTTTAGTGAATGGAGTAGAGCCAATGGGCCTTTGAAACCATTTTCACACATCCTTATCACATAGAACAAAGATTTAATCCTCGTACGCGGCATTGTTAAATCTATCCACAAGGTCTTTTAAAAACCTCCTTTGAGACCAGTAGCCTCGCAGAACGGGATGTCCAACCAATATACTTGGATTATATCGAAATGATGTCTCTAATTGAATAATGATTTACCATGTTTACATTCACTCCAGGTAATGAAACAGTTCCAATAATCGCATGGAATAAACATCATGCTTGAATTCACTTCAGGGAAATGCTCCATCATTAATAATCACATGGAATAAACATCATGCTTTGCATTCACTTTAGGGAATGCCTCCCGTAAAACTTTTTGGATTAAGACGAATTTTCGTAACTTGAATTTGGGATGAGTCTATGGTTGAGTTTTTCCGATGTAGAATAAATATTGCTTTCAAGCACATATAGACTTTATAACAATTTTCTTGTACATTCAAAATCACCATAATTTATCGCACTTTAAAATCATAGTTTAAAGAATAAAAATAAAAGTATAATTTACTGATAATGATTTTTCTCTCGAGAACGATGGAGACATAGCAAATGACCGAGACAACTTCTCATAATCCCTTTATGTCATGTCTCTTTCCAAGCCATTTAAGCATATCATATAAAACTAAAAAATATGGTTAAAAACATAAACTCTCATGAAAATAATAACATATATATATATATATATTGATTTTAATTATAGTATAATATAAATATAAAATGACCATGGAGTAGTTAATCATACCCGACTTTAAACAATAGATCAAAATAATTAGATCAATTATAAAAATCTACGAGAAGAACAAGGATAAATAAAACAATGATCATGGCAATGTTTCAATGGCTCGTTGAGTGGTTAATTAAAACAATAATAAAAATAATTAGATCCAGTCCCTCCGAAAGCAAGAAGAACAAGAATTCTTACTTATTCGTAAAGTAGTTTTGTGGGCATCCACGAGTTGTATAGTGGTTTTTTGTGTAAAGCACAATATTGCTTATTCGATCCAGTCCTTCGAAAAACAAGGATAAAAATCACATGTCATTAATCAAAACAATAGAAACATAATTATATCTATATATGTTGCGTGTAAAATAGTCATGTCGCAAATAGTGCAAGTGTACACGACGCAAGTAGTAAAGTGATACTTGGAGTATCGGATATCGTCTCCACAGGGACTGGAAATAGCTTTATCCTAGAATTGCTGCACGAGAGAGAAAAGGAGTTTAAATTGATTGTAAAGTAATCTTGGGAAACAAGTAATATAAAAGATAAAATAATCAGGTTTAAGAAATAGGCTGGTATTGAATTGCTCAGTAGTGCAGGTGTTGCACTGTAAGAGAACTTCTGTTCTGTCGTCGTCCCTATCGCGGCAACACCTATCGCGGCAGAAGTCTGTTGATGTCGTGGCAGCGATCACACAACTCTGTACTTCAAGCTTGACAAGAATCTCTGCTATGACTTGTCATATCCCTAGGCCCAAGTGTTGTTGATGAACACTTCTTAGATGATACCTCCCGGCGTAAATCGAAGGGTGAACACCAATGTTGTCGAATTCTTCTTTAGCCATTTAACCTCGTACTTATCCCTAGGCCGAGATGGTTTAACCATAAACTGGAAAACGCGTATTTATTCCGTTCGTATGCTTGACTCTCCCGATATCAAACAAATGGATAACCTCACAATGCTCTCCCGATACTCTTGCGAGATATGAAAACCAGAATAAATAAACTTGAAGTTTTTATTTCTCTGAACAGAAAATTCCTAAAACAGTACAATCCTTGCAACTACTTTACAGAATCAACCCTTAGCCCTAGGGGGAGATTAGAACATGGTGCAGAGGGGAAAACGACAAGGGTTTTGGGGAAGACGGTTAGGAATGAGATATCCTTCCCTAGGTCGAATTACATGCCTTTATATAGGCCTTAGGTCCAAGTTTTCTAATATGGCAAGAATACAAGTTTAAACTAAAGTACAACTCTATTAAAGATTAAATCTTCTGAGTAGATGCCTTTAATTCGTCCTCTTTTCTTGCTTTGGGTTTCTTCCTTGAACTTTGGGCTTGGCCTTCATTCTGCCTCAGGGTTCAGAAAAATATAGTAGTGATCCACGACAGACCGGCTTAAAATCCTCTATCTGACGAGATCCACTTCATTTTTCCACTTCACCCTTTCTGTCGTCATAGCTGCCACGGTAGTGGCCACGACATCGTTTGCTCCTCGACTCCATTTCTGTGATCCAGCTCTGCTCCTTTGCTGCCCTGAGTCTGCCGCAGCAGATACCTGCAAAAGTGACCAAAATCAGTAGCAATTGTGCCATTTTATCTAATTGTTATGTATGTGCATAAATCTACCTAAATGCAATGAAATATGCTTGAATGCAGTAGAAATATAGGTTAAATGAGGGGTAAAATATAGAACTTTTATACACTCAACACACCCCTAAACTCAAGTTCTTGCTTGCCCTCAAGCAACTATGACTTAACTAAAAATAAAAACTTTTTGGTTTGGCTTAATTCAGTGAACTTTTCATTACCTACCACACATTCCCTATCAAGAGTAATGCCTTGTCGGGTGTTTCTGGATTTATTCGGAACCGTGCTATAATTCTTGTGCGGTGTGTGCAGGTTTTGTAAACAACTATGTGTCTAGACTCCATTAATTTACCAGGATAGTCATGCTTACAAACTTGATTTTATGCCAATTCATTTTTTCTGGAGGCAATTCTTAGGCTCCTTTAGTTTTTTCTAACTTAAGCTCAAAGATTACTCTCCCTAAAATCAATGCAAGGCAGTTTTTAAGCAAATGAGTCTGAATTCTTTCTTCCCTTTATTCATTTCCTAGAGTCAGTGATAGGCACCTCTAGGGGAAATCTGAAGTGGGTAAACATTCTTATTCCAATGTACTATAGAAGTCTAGATAGCATAAGAGTCACAAAGAGTGTTGTACAGATCGGAGTTATAGCAAGGCTCTAAACAATTCCTAAAATTTCCTAAAGGCACTGTCACGACAGAGTATGTCGCGGCAGGTAAGTTTAGTTCAAAAACTTAAGCCAAAATTTTGTTTTTATTTTCATTTTTTCATTATTTTTTTGACACAAAAATAAACTAATAATTAGACACAAATTAAGACACAACTAATAACTTCATTAAAAGAGGGATGCTACCCCCAAACTCGAGGGTAGCATTGCCCTCAATGCATGACATGATGGAAAATAAATAAAAAACAGAAAAATCAAATACATCACAAAATAGATATAACAGCAAAGACAACAAAATATAAGAAAAAAATTTAGTTTGAGAAGCTGTCATCGCTGCTGCTGATTTGGAGCTGTCGGCGGGCAGTGCCTTTCATGGCAGGGGCTGGCAGGTTGCTGGGGGAGGCAGAGGTAATCTTCTTCTTCGCTTCCCGAGGTGGCTGGACACATGTCGTTGAGATGTGTGGGGGATGGTCCAGAATCTCGATATCATCATCGGAGCTGGTGCTACTGCTGGCAGATCTGCCTTGGCCGGAGGGTCTTTCGACAGTCTCATTGAGCTTTTTCCTCTTCATTGGAGGGAAGTCCTTTGAGTTGTCTCGCACTACTGAGGGCTCGGAGTCAAAATCCTGCCAGACGGAAGAGGAGGAGAACCCTTCAAAGTACTTGGGGTCGATCTCCGGTAAGGGGTCCTTCCTCTTTTCTCCTCTGGCTGTGGCAGACTGTCTGCCGCCTTCGCCTGTCATGGCAGGTGTAGGTGTGGAAGCAACAAATGGAGTTCTGGGGCTTGCAGTAGGGGTAGGTGTGGGGGCAACAAAGAAGTGTTCTGGGAAGGAGAGGAATTGCCCATGGGTAAAATGTAAATCATTTTGAGTGAAATTTACCGTTGCGGCTGTGAAGCCCCTCATGAAGCCCATCAATCCGAGCTGTCGTTCCTCCATCCTTTTTAGCGTCGACACAATCTGGCCGGAGGTGTCTACTGGAGGTGCTGCTGCCGTCTGCTGTCGCTCTGCTGCGACAGATTCTGGGGAGCTAAGGCCTACCGTCGGCTCTGTCGTGGTAGAGGGGTTGATGTATGACAGCGGGGTGGCAGCTTTCAACTCCATTAGGCTGTAAATATCCCGATGCGTCCACCCCTTTCCTTGGACCTTGACGTCATCCTTAATTTCTGGTACATTGTGGCCCCAGTAGATGGTGGTGATGAGGTAGGGGAAGACGAGGGGACCCGACGGTCGGAGGGTACACTCAAGGATTCCGTCCCTGATGTAGCGGCCGACATTAATTTGCCTCTCGTTTAAAATAGAATGAACAAGGGCTAACCTTGGTCTGTCGACAATGCTGTTGTGGGAAGATGGCATGATGCGCTTCTTGACAAAGTGATTCCACAGTTTCGCTTGTGGAGTTAGCTGGGTTTTTCTCATGGTCCATCGGTGTTTAGGGTCGTCGTTCCACTCCGTCCCTTCTTCTGTGACCTCTGCCATGACAACATCATAGTCTGTCGGCGACAGACTATTCACAAACTTTCCGTGGGATTCCTCCTTCTTGCTCACGTACAATCCGTATAGTGTGTTGATGTTCGTAGGCTCGAGAGAGAGTTGCTTGCCTTGAACAGTTACTGTCTTGGCATCCTTGCTGTCGACGGTAGCGTAAAACTCTCGGACGAGGGTTATATTCATCTCCTCGGGTTGGGTAGCAAATTTCTGCCATTCGAGGGCTTGAATTTTCTTGGCTATGAAGCTCTCTAGCCCTAGATCTCCCGTTGGTTGTGTGTAGATGAACCCTCGTTCCTCCCACATATCCATTTTTTGGAAGGAACTATAGTACCTCGTGGCAGATTCGGTCGAAGCGAAATGGTCGGGAATGGCATTATGTCTTGGGGTGGATACTGCCGTGGCAGAAGTGGAGGCAGCGCTGCGGCGGGTGTGTCTGTTAGCCATTTGCAAGGACTGTAGCAAAAATAAAAAGAAATTTTTTTGAGAGCTAAAATAGAGGAAGCGGGTAGAGAGAATGAGAATGAGATGAAAAATGAATAGGAAGTGGGGTTTATATAGAAGGGGAATTTTCTGCCCGTTGGATCTGTAACGACAGACGCGAATAATGGGGCCAGCTGTTACGCGGTTTCTGATGCGTCTGTCACGAATTTCCGTGTCTGCTGCGCGTTTGTTACACGTTTGCGTGTCTGTCGCGACAGCTCCATGACAAGTTGTTTTCTCCGCGCCTGTTGCGACAGCTGATGACAGGCTGTGACGACAGACTCGTTCGTTGGGCTTTTTGGGCTGTTGTGAATGCGGTGGGCCGGTTCATTCCTTCTCTTTGCTTTGCTTCCTTTATTTCCTAAAAATAATTAAATAAATAAGCGAAATTATAATCTTAGTTCCTAAAATAAAGTAAATAAAATCTTAATTCCTAATAAATAAATAAAATAAAAACTAAGTTAACTTAGGGATGCCTTGAGGGGCATCTTCTAAAGTAACTACTTCCTGCATTCTTGGGGCTTCAGTCCCCTGATAATGCTTGAGTCTCTGTCCATTGATCTTGAATTGGTGCCCATCCTTTAAGGATTTGATTGTAATGGCACCATGTGGGAAAACTTGGACAACCTAGAAAGGACCAGACCTCCTAGATTTAAGCTTTCCTGGAAAAAGCTTCAACCTGGAGTTGAATAACAACACCTGCTGCCCTGGGCAGAACTGTCGTGGCAGCAGCTTCATGTCGTTCCACTTCTTGGTTTTGTCCTTGTAGATCTTGGCATTGTCGTAGGTCATTGCTCGAATTTCCTCAATTTCATTCAAGTCTAGTAGCCTTTTCTCTCCTGCCTAATCCCAGTCCAGATTTACTGTCTTGATAGCCCAGTAAGCTCTGTGTTCTATCTCAACAGGTAAGTGACAAATTTTCCCATAGATGAGTCTATAGGGTGACATCCCCAATGGTGTTTTGAACGTTCTTCTATAGGCCCAGAGTGCATCATTGAGATGTAGAGACCAATCCTTTCGAGTGGGTTTAATCATCTTCTCAAGTATGTTCTTTACTTCTCTGTTGGATATCTCGGCCTGCCCATTGGTCTGAGGGTGATATGTTGTTGCAATCCGGTGCTTTACTCCATATTTTCTCAAGGTAGCAGCAATTACCCTGTTATTGATCCCCTCATCACTAATTATCGCCCTTGGGATGCCAAATCTGGAGAAGATGTTCTTGTGAAGAAATCTTTGAACAGTTTTGGCGTCGTTTTTCTGAGTGACGATCGCTTCTACTCACTTTGACACATAATCCACTGCCAGTAGGATGTACAGGTTCCCACAAGATGCTGGGAATGGTCCCATGAAGTCGATTCCCCATACATCGAAGATTTCGACCTCTAATATGTTCTGTAGTGGCATCTCATGCCTTCTTGATATGTTCCCAGTCCTTTGGAACTTGTCACAGCTTTTGTAGGAGGCTTGCGCATCCTTAAACAGTGTGGGCCAATAGAGACCAGATTGCAAAACCTTGACAGCGGTTTTGTTTCCTCCTAGGTGTCCTCCATACGGGGAAGAATGGCAGTGGTGAAGCACAACTTCCTGTTCATCATGTGGTACGCATCTCCTAATAATTTGATCTGCACAGTGTTTGAAAAGAAAAGGTTCGTCCCAATAATAATGTTTTGCATCATTTTGGAACCTCTTCCTTGCTTGATAATTAAGTTCAGGAGGTAGTACCCCACTAACAATGTAATTAACAAAATCAGCGTACCAAGGGGTTTCAGAAAGCTTACCTGCCGCCATGGCTGTCGCGACAGTGCTGGTGGCAGCAAACAACTGCTCATCTGGGAAGGTCTCCAATATATTGGTTCTGTTTATGGATCGACTCCTTCCCGTCTCCAGTCTCGACAAGTGGTCTGCTACCTGGTTCTCTGTTCCCTTTTTATCCTTGATATCAATGTCAAATTCTTGCAGCAGCAGAATCCAACGTATCGATCTAGGTTTTGCATCCTTTTTCGTGAACAAATACTTTAGTGCTGAATGGTCTGTATGGACCACCACCTTTATTCCAAGTATGTACGGACGAAACTTGTGGATTTAGAACACCACTGCTAACAGCTCATTCTCTGTCGTGGTGTAGTTTACTTGGGCATCATTCAGTGTTTTGCTAGCGTAGTAAATCACATGGAAGAGCTTATCCTTCCTCTGCCCTAGTGGCATCACACATTATCTTGAATGGCAAACTCCAGTCTGGTGGCTGTACGATCGGGGCTGTTACCAGCTTGTCCTTCAGAATTCTGAATGCCTCAGTACATTCAGCATTAAAATCAAAGGGACGGTTCTGCTCCAATAGGTGGCTTAAGGGTTTGGTAATCTTCGAGAAATTTGCAATAAATTGTCAATAAAACCCGGTATGCCCTAAGAAACTTCGAATCCCCTTGACTGTGGTGGGTGGTGGCAGCTTTTCGATGACTTCTATTTTGGCTCTATCCACCTCTATGCCGCGGAAGCTCACTTTGTGGCCTAGTACTATCCCTTCATCCACCATGAAGTGGCATTTTTCCCAGTTCAAAACCAAGTTCGCCTCTTCACATCTTTCAAAAACCTTCTGTAAGTTACCTAAACAACCTTCAAAACTGTCTCCAAAGACGGAAAAGTCGTCCATGAAAATCTCTAGGAAATCCTCCACCATGCCGGAGAATATTGCCATCATGCACCGTTGAAAGGTTGCTGGTGCATTGCAGAGCCCAAATGGCATTCTCTGAAAGGCATAGGTGTCGTAGGGCCATGTGAAGGTAGTTTTCTCTTTGTCCTCCAGTGCAATTGCTATCTGATTATAACCTGAGTAACCATCAAGAAAACAATAGTAAGGTTTCCCCGCTAATCTATCAAGCATTTGATCAATAAAAGGTAAGGGTAAATGGTCTTTCCGAGTAGCTTTGTTAAGCTTTCGGTAATCCATACAAACCCTCCAACCGATCACAGTCCTAGTTGGGATTAGTTCGTTTTCTTCGTTGGTTACCACGGTTATGCCTCCCTTTTTGGGCACACACTGCACCGGGCTCACCCACTTGCTATCCGAGATGGCGTATATGATTCCGGCGTCAAGCCATTTGATAATCTCTTTTCTCACCACTTCTCGCATAGCCTCGTTCAAACGCCTCTGGGCATCAATAGTCTAATTATGATCATCTCCCAAGAGATTTTTGTGCATACATAATGCCAGACTAATGCCTTGGATATCAGCTATAGTCCATCCAATGGCCTTCTTATGCTGCTGTAGCATTCTGATTAGCTGTTGCTCCTGTTTCTGCTTTATCTTGGAAGAGATGATTACGAGCAACGTATCATTTAAACCAAGAAAAAACATATTTAAGCTGCCCTGGCAGGGGCTTAAGATCTAGAACATGTAGCTTTTCAATCGAAGGCCTCTAGATTATATGCTCATCCGAGGTATAATTAAGAGGCTCGAAGAACTTACCTGGACGATTGCCTATCCAATTTACCTCCTCATGACCTTCAGTGTCAGATGTTTCTGAGTCGGAGGAGTCACTATCGTCATTGCTGTCGTGACAGTGTTCCAGGTGACTGTTGTGGCAGTGACCAATCTTTTTGTCGTAGCAGCTGGATCTGATGCAGGGTTGGTCAAGGATCACTTCAGAGATTGCCTTGCACTCTTCTTCTGTATCAGCATATTTAATTGCTTGGAGAACATTGCGTTTGATTTCTTGATCATTTACTCTCATGGTCAGTTCTCCTTTCTCCACATCGATCACAGTTCTGCCTGTGGCTAGGAAGGGTCGGCCCATGATGATCAGTGCGTTTTCATATGCTTCAAAGTCTAAAACAAGAAAGTCAGCAGGGAAAATAAATTTATCCACTCTTACCAGAATATCTTCGATCTTCCCCTCTGGTTGTACGTAAGAGCGATCTACCAACTGCAGCATGACTGTCGTGGGCCGTGCTCGTCCAATACCTAATTTCTGAAACACAGATTTGGGCATTAGATTTATGCTAGCACCAAGATCACAAAGTGCCTTACCCACGAATTTGTTGCCAATTATGCACGGTATGATGAAGCTCCCAGGATCCTTCTTCTTCTAGGGTGGATGCATGTGTAGAATAGTCATGCATCCTTCTATCATCTTCACCGTTTCGAATTCCCCAAGTCTGGACCTCTTTGACATGGTGTCCTTAAAAAATTTCGCATAACCGGACATATGCTTGATGGCTTTTAACAACGGTATGTTAATGTGCATCTGCTTAAAAATATCATAAATCTTTTTGAGCTGGTACTCATGTTTCTGTTTTTGTAACCACTATGGAAAAAGAGGTGGAGGACGGTAATCTTCAAGACGTCCTTCACATGGTATTCAGAGCTGAGGAGGTTTAGGTTCTTCAGCATCCTCTATTTGCTCCTCTGTCCCTTCTGTTGTCGCGGCAGGTGTGTCGACAGCGGGTTGTTCTTCCTCTACCGGGGCAGTGTTCACGGCAGGTGTATTTAGGGTCGGTTCCTCACTTGGTATGTTCTTCATCTCCGGCCCTTGTAACTGTTTCCCAATCCTAGTTGTGCTTGCTTCACACTGCTCATGTGTGGGTTTTCTAGTGACCTCAGTATCACTAGGGAATCCTCCATTTTGCCTTGGCTTTATATGCTGGGAGACCTGGCTCATTTGTGTCTCCAGAGATTTCAGGGTAGCCTCATGGTTTGTCATCCTCATCTCTGTCTTGTCCATGAATGACTCAGTTTTCTTGACAAAGTGATTCATGTTCGCCATGTAAGCTCCTGTCTGTGACATAAATGTTGCCAATGTCTGCTCCAGTATACCAGGTGCGGCTGGCGGCTGCTGTTGTGGCTACTGTCGCGACAGGATTCTGGGTGCCCCTTGGTTTTGGTTGTTCTGCATTTGAGAATTCAATGCATTGTTCGGATTGCTCCAGTAGAATTTAGGATCTTTCCTCCAGTTGGTTTTGCTTGTTTCGAAACACAATTGAAATAGAAAGTGCCATTGCAGTCTGATGCAACACCTGTATCGAAATGCCCTTGGCCATATCGAAACGCCCGTATCGAAATGTTTGTCCCCGTATCGAAATGCTCTGCATTTAAAAGGTAGTTGGGAAATAGCCGTTGGGGGTTTTTTGACCGTTGAGGTCGATGCCACATAGGCATATCGAAACGGCAGAGGCCGTATCGAAACGCTGTGCAAAAATCTCATCCAGATAAAGCCGGTTTCGAAACTCGTTTCAAACCACTTTGCCACTGTAAAGACTCGTATCGAAACACCTAGGGGTGTTTCGAAACCTCTGGATGGTTTTATTGAATTTGGCTTTGAAAACACTTAAAAACCTTTTGAAATATCTCATAAATATAGTTTCAAGTTGTTTGGACTTTAGAAAAGGTTTTGAATTCTTTTTAACTTTGTCCAAAACTATTTTTCAATTATTATATTAAAATATTCGTTCTACAAAAATTATTACTCTTACATGATTCAACAAAAATTACCGAGAAATATATTACATTTTTATTTTTTTAAGTTATACTTTTTTAACCCAACAAGTGTCCAAGTGGAAAATCAGATGATGTTAATCCTAGGAGACACGAGTTCAAATCACTTTATCTACAAGGTGTATTTGCATTGTCAAAGGGTTAAGAATATGTATGGACATATATTATCTTGTAATCACCTTTAAAATATTAAATAAATTATCATTTTCTAAAAATAATGGAGATGAGTTATAGACTTTTACTAAATAATATTTTTTTAATTTTAATTTTGATCTTAATTTTAATATGTTTTATTGTTTGTATTTTATGGTCATTATATATTAGGGGTGAAATCCCAACAATGTTTGGAGACTAATTTTTTTTATAAAAGATATTTAATTAATTAGTAGAAAATGTGTTTAAATTATTTTTACTAAAAAACTATTATATAATATTTATAAAATGTAATGAAAATAAAAACAATCCATATTTTTTTCTATTTTTATCTTTTAATTTATTTGAATTTTATTTCTTTAACTAATTAAAGGCTTAAGACTAAACTAAATTTCTGCATTAGGTCATTTCTTTTATTTTTACTTATCAATTTACTTCCAAAAACAATTCGCTCTAGAAACTGTTCGCGGTTGTGGCGAGGTTTGCATACAATTTGAGACTCTATTCGTGAAGGCATACACTAGAATGTTAGAGATGGTAAACATGTGGAATTTTGGAATGATTGTTGGATCGTTAAGCAAGGGCCTTTGCGGGAAGTATGCATCCATCCAAGTGCCATTGATGAATCGACAGTTGATGTTTGGGTTAATACTGATGGTAATTGGGATAGGCAACGGCTAGGAAGAGTCTTGTCAAGAACTTCTCTTGATTATATTGCGGCTATCACCCCAAATATATTATATGGAGCCGACAGTCCTAGTTGGAGATGGCAAAGCTCGGGGCATTTTAGCACTCAGACATCTTATGTTGCAGCTCGTACGGGTATGATTGAGGGTAGTGAGGTGGATTGGAGCTTTATTTGGAAATTACGAGTTCCTCAATAGATATGGGTATTCATTTGGCTCGCTTTGCATGGTAAATTGCTCACAAACTCCAAACGTGTTAGGCGACATATAACAACTGATGCACGTTGTACGCTTTGCAACATGAATGTGGAAGACATTAGGCATGTCCTTAGGGGCTGTACTAAAGCAAAGAACGTTTGGCAGCACTTGATTCTCAGTGAGAAGTTGGTTGGTTTTCATAGTCTGCCGGTGAAGGATTCAATTTTGGTTAATTTGCAAAAACCCATAACCTTTGTACAAGTTCAGGTAGGCTGGGAAAGCACGATTTGCAACCCTATGTTGGTTGTTGTGGACTGGGAGAAATAAACTGTTGTTTGAAGCTGAGTTTGTGGCACATGAATATATACTTAATGAGTGCCTTCGAATGGAGAGGGACTTCGAGAAATTAGATTTTGTGGGTAAAAGAGATGATGCGCGGTGGTCGAAGCCACATACTGGTTGGGTCAAGGCTAATGCAGAGGAAGATTTCTAATTAAATGATGAGTTCGCGTCTTGTGGTGGAGCTATACGAGATGAGGACGATAATTGGTGCATTCGTTTTTCTCGTAGCCTTAGCCGATATTCAATTCTTTTGGCTTCAGTTTGGGGGATCCATGACGTCTTGAAGCATGCCAAGAATCTTGGTTTTTGAAAAGTGTTGCTTGAAACAGATAATTACGAAGCGTTCAAAATCATTCAAGGAGAATCTCTTGCCTTTCAAGGTAACCATATCGTGGATGCTATCTCGTCCTTACTAGCGTGCGATTGGGAGGTTTGCCCTTGTCTTATTAGTCACAATCAGAATGGTCTTGCTGATGCCCTTGCTGGGTGGAGTCGCAAAAAACCTATTGGCGAAGTACTCTTTTACTCACCTCATGAGTTTGTGAAAGAAATCCTACATCGCGAGCACTAGCTTGTGCTCTTTCATCTTTGTTAACAAAAAAAAATACTAAATATACATTAATATTTTATATAAAATAAAAGAGTAAACTACCAAGGTGACCACGCAACTATGTAGCGTGTCTTATTTTAACCACCCAACTAAAAAAACTAAAAATCACACCATTGAACATTTAAATTGGTCCTAATCAAACCACTGACCATCAATTTTAACTGAAACGATGACGTGACAATTAACGAAAAATGGTATAGTTATACATTTAGTCATCCATATTTACGCATACAATTAATTTACTCCTAATTTTAATATAAAAAATAAATTTAATCATCCAACCGGACGATGACACGTGTCTCATCCTTCCTCTTTTTCTTTTTATATTTTATTACTATCGACTTAGGATCATATCAATTCTCTTTTGTTTCTTTCTTTATTTTCACCAATATAGTAACCTTTAATAAAAGATGTTATATAAACATATCAATCTAGAGTGCTTGGCTTATTGATTTGAATGCACACCTTTCATTCTATAGGCTCTGGGATCAATTCCCCTTAAGTATACAATTTTTTAAATTTGCTCTCTTTGACTTTGTGACCAGTCAGGTTGTAACGCCCTAAACCTGATGTCACATTTGGGCCTCAAGCCCAAACTCATACATAAAATTTTCCACCTAGATTTAGCCCAAACCATTAACATTTCATAAAATCCATACATGTCATAAAATAGTGTAGTACAAAAGCAGTTAAAACGTTCACACGGGAGCTCCAATTAAAATCAAGTTAAATAAAACATTCAACAAGATCAAATAATCCAAGATAGAGTTACAAATATAAATCAAAGGTCCTATGAATAAATTATCCGACAAATATAAGTATTGTACTGTCAAATCACATCGATGTGCTGAAGTCCTACTCCGATGGGGCTCCTTCGAAAGCAACACATCAACCTAAAATTTTGCGAATGGAAACAACGATTTTGAACGCTGAGCTCATAAAGCTTAGTGGATACACCTATACTCTACCATTCTTCATGCATATCATAAACACAAGCAGGCAGCTAAGAAAGATGATATGACAATTAAAATGAAACATGTCGCTAACACTAGTCGCCTAATCGCATTCTAATTGTAACCCCTCGACCCAAACTAGTCGCAAGACCGAACCGAACGTGTGAGACGGGGAATATCGAAGCAAAACCCGGAAGTTCTACTTCATAAAAGACCCATTTTTTTCTTTTTATCTTATCTAAATGCTTCACTATTAACCTAAGTGTACAAGCAAGCAACGGATAATATCTCAACTCGATCGCGCGTCGATTTGACATCCGATTACCCCGTTAAGCAAATAGGGACCATTTTGTAAAATCTATAAAATTTTGAGACCTTTACTGAAATTAAAGTTACCATTAATTAATTAGTTAGGTTCTAAGCTCACATGTTAAATTTCAGCTCAATCCGATCATCGAAACTCATTTAATTGCATTTACAAATACTCAGGGGTCAAATTACAAAGATTTAGAACTTCAAGAGATGCCAAGTAACTAATTACCTAACATGGTATCGATACGCCCCTAGGCCCGTATCAATACACGTTCTTCCAGTAAGCCTCAAGTTTTGAAATCACGATGCCCGTATCGATACACCTTCCCGTGTACCGATATGGTATGTTAAATTAGCTTACGAGTATCGAAACGAGACTGGATGTATCGAAACGCGATGCCTGATTTTACCTAACTGTATCGATATGGCATCCCGCGTATTGATACACCTAGGTCCAAAATTGCATTTTCTCAGCTTTAATCATACATTTAAGCGACCATAAACACACTAATATGATCCTAACCCATAACAACCATATTCAAGGATCGATCCACAACCAAAAACATCAGAATCATCAATCAAACATGCTTTCTTGCTTCAAATGAAATCTATAGGCATGCAACCTAGGTATCCAACAACTCAAGATACCAAAAATCATACCAAAGCAAAAATCATCAACCAAAGGCCATTTACAAGTCAAAATAGACATTCAAAACATGTAAACAACTAGGGAGTTCCAAAAGATACACTTCCAAACATAGAGCATTTCCCCATTGACGATTATTACTATCATGTAAACCACAAACCATACATGAGCTAGCACTTTGCCTTAGATTCCTTCTCACTTCATTGCTGCCCCCAAAGAGTTATTTCTCTGCATTGTTGGTAAAAGAGAGTGTAAGCACAATTGCTTAGTGAGGGATGCTCAAAACAAAACCAACCACAACAATGCATCTACAACCATTTTCTCAATTAAAATCTCTATCTCATGCTTGGAACCATTTTCAAAGCGAAATCAACAACATCAAAACCACATGTACCATCTATCTCATGCATTAATCATAATGCAAAATCTCAAAGCAAAGCTTACTCATGCTTGTTTCTCACAACACATTTCTCAAAACATGTTCTCATATGCAAAACACAATGCATAAAATTATTTATAATCAAGGTACATGTTAATCTCATATATTGGCATTCTAGCAATATTACACGGATATGCGGATAACTTGACATAATCTCACATCGTTATAAAGTGCTCGTTAGTCCTATATTTTATATGCATTCCATCTCATATTATCGTTGTTCTTAAGTACAGTTTAGGCATATTTAGGTTCATGCATTGCATATTTACAATATTCTTTGTTGTGCCATGATTTTATTGATATCTTTAATTTGGTAAGGAAAAAGATGATGTTTTAGTTTAGTTTGCATTTCAGGGATAGAAGTTGTTAGGAGGAGGACAAATCAGAGGAGAGGATGCAGAGGCAGCAGACCAGGGAGCTGTACTGATGCAGTTCCAAGCAGAGAAAGCCGTTGCCGAGTACCTACCTCCGTCATGCTTGCCGCCCATGGCAGTAAGATGAGGAATTAGAGAATTGGAGTGCGATCTGTAGAGCAGAAAATCCTGATTCCAACGATTCCATCCACTCAATTTTCTGACGCCTGAAGCAGTGGACAAAACCGCCGAAGGAGGAAATCAAGATAACTTGTGGTGCAAGGAAACGAGAAGGAGTCCACATTCAACTCAAAGAAGTCAGAATTAAAGGTTGCATTTAATGAAAATGCTACTTTGAAGACTTCTACTCCAAGGCTAATGCCTATATATACTTGACATGTTTTGTAATTGTAATCATCTTAGGTTTTCCTTTGGGCAAAGTGTAGGTTTCATTGCCGCCATTATGTTCTAAATTTTCTCTTGGGTTTGGGTTATGTTGTAAACTAGTGTTAGAACGGTTGTTTAAGAATTAAGTTTGTTTTTGTAATAAAACTTCAAGGTTTGCTTATTCCAAGCTCTTCATAGTTTTCAATTAAGTTCGAAAGATTAGTTGTTAACTATCCACTTGTTCGGTATCGAGAGAGTCGAACTCACGAAAGGGATAAGTACGCTCCTCATCCTAATCAGGTGTTGATCGATTTGGCTTAGACATAGGTGCGAGTTTAAGGCGGCTAAAAGAGGACAAACCAAGGTTGCTGTTTTTGTAAGGTTCACGCCGTGATGGGTATCATCTGCAGTGGGCAACAATCATATTCTGACTTAGACATAAGCGAGATCAATATCGAAGCGTTCTGCCGAGCCTTGAAGGTTTGCCGAGGTTACCGCCGAGCCAATCATCCGTTCCACTATCGAGGCAGCGAAAACGTCAAAGCAACCAATCTGCCATCCTCCGCCGAGGCAGCAAAGTCTGGCATCGCAAAGCAACTTAACCTATTCAGCGCAGTTTCACACTACTAAGAAGCACAACCTAACCCATTATATCACCCAAATCTCTTCCATCTATTACTTGTGTTTTATTTACTTTTAATTCTTTTATAAACTAAAATTACTTGTGCATTTATTTTCTGTGCAAGAATTGCAACTCGAATAAGTTGTCCAATCCCTGTGGGAGACGATATCTTTTATACTATAACTTGACAAGAGTGTGCACTTGCTCTCATATTTAGAGAACGCCCAAACGCTTTACAATCGTCAAGTCCTACCTCGGTAGAATCTCACATCACCGAATTCTCATGGCGGTATCTCTCATCGCCATAAAGCTTGATGGGATTTCACATTATCAAGACTTACCGTAGTGGAATCTCCCATCACCACACTCTCACATCAGAACGAGATGGCACTACCCCCATTGCTCGAACCGAAGAGCACGTACGAATTTTGTATATTATAGCGCACTTCTCATCCTATTGGTTGACCAATTATATCTGGTAATAATAATCTCATCTCATGCCAATATACCCCTTTAAAAATAGTTACCTACTATTTTTTCAATGCATAAACATAATCCATTTCTTATCCAATTTCAAAAGCATAAACAATGCATAGCATTTTCTCAACAAGTTCTATCTCTTTGAAATCCTAAATCTATCTCATGGGATCACATAAATTATTAAATCATTTCTCAAAACATGCATAAAACAATAGGTTTAATTCTATCTTCAAAACATGAGCATGGTCACATAAAATAATGAGATAAAACTGAGAAACGAGAGCGAAACAACTCATACTTACTTCCGAGCTTAGATTAACGTTTCAAGCTTAATCTAAATCCCCAAACCTTGCTTTCAAAACTTTGAAAAACTTTAAAACCAATTCCACTCACTGACAATGCCTCACTTGCCTTGCCAAAGCATAATCAAGCTTCCGGATCAAGCACAACTCCTTCCGAAGCTAACGAAACATCAACCCTTGCTTCTAACCAAAGAAAAAAGAGAATTAGTGCACCACAATGCACCAAAATTACCACAATCGCCAAGCAATTGGCATCCAAAAACAACTGAAAACGTCGGTGAAACCTCTCTAATAAATCTACAGCCGTTACCCAGTGAGATTAACATCTAAACCACATCGATTTACATCTAAAAACATCATCTCAACACCAAAGAACCTCCAGCTATCAATTAACCACACAAACATCCCATAATCGCAAAGATTTCAATCAAGAAATCAAGCAATCTAACAAGTTTCAGGTTTCCATGACTAAAATCATTAAATCAACATTCCACACATCATAATCATGATTAAATCTCATTATAAAATCAACCAAATTAGTTCGAAACAAAAACCACTTGATTAAACCCATCAAACGTCAATTAAATCCATTTTCCATAAACATATTATAAAAACCCATTAAAAACACTCATAAAAGACCAAAAACTTGGGAATTTCAATAAAGAATTTGTCATTAGAGGATAAGAACGAAACCTTACCTCTAATGTTAGCTTTTTTCTCCAATTGAATAGATTTTCATGAGAAAACCAAGATACAAACATAAGAAATCATTTAAAATGAAAAGATAAATCAAATCCAATGTTTACCTTAAATATTTTAAGAGTAAATCAATGTTTGGCTAAAGATAATTTGAGAGAAAATGATAGAGAGAAAAGTTAGTTACGTGAAATGTGTTTTTAGAAAATAAAGGCTAATTAATCCAATTCAATCAACCAAGAGTAGAAATCCCACCCATTGCCTCTTATTACACCAAGAAAAACCACATACTTTGCTAGACCAAAGTGCTTGGATTCCCCTTGCTTACTCGCTGCCTCAAATGCCCAATTCTCTGCATTGATGAAACAAATGAGCGTAAGCACAAAGCTTAGTGAGGGTCGCTAAACAACATTCATCAATGCATTTCACACAAATGACAAAGCGCCATTATCAACATCTGCTTTTACAGAAAACATGCCCTTAGAAGACATCATTGCACTTTCTAAAACACATGCTCTTATGCATCATTTTAAAACAGCAAATAAACCTTTGCTCATGCTTTACCAAGCACTACATGCATTCTAGCATATTCACAAGCATCTCATGCTTAACCATTAGTCACCATCATTATATTGGCTTACAAGTGATCATTTCTCAAACCAAACCATAACCAACTGAAAGACACAATCGGATACGCAGATTACAAGCGTTGTCCCACACGCTTCATACATACTATCAGACTACACAAGATGGAGTTACATGGAACAATCACAACCTTTCAACACCCGTGATGGAGATTAATGGCACAATCACAACCCCTCACATCACTCATCGGTAGTTGTATAATTCCACTAACGAGAGTAAGGGACACAACTACAAGATTCACACATGGGATCAAACCATCCACCGTTGTGATCTTAGCCTCAATCGTTAGGGTACTTGGATGGAGATTACGGTACAATCACAACCCCTCGACATCCAAGGCAACTTTATTCACGGTGCACCCAATCCTATAGCCGACTAACTATATCCGATTACAAGAACCAAAAACCACTTTCATAACTTGCCAATATAATCATTTAACATCAGCAATGTGTTGTTTTACAAGCATAAATTCAATGCCATTACCACAAGCATAACATGCTTAACATCATAAGCATTTATCATATAAAACCAAGTATCACTTACTTAGTGCATCCTTAACAAATTGGCATTAAAATCCAACATTATTCATGCTTCTAACATGCTTTAAAACATTAATCAAAACTATTTACAACTCAAGTGCATTTCCATCAAAACATAGCACATTTTCGAAAGATACTTCTGAATCACTTACTCTTGAGCTTAGCTAAGTGTTTCAAACTTACACTAAGCTCCCAAGACTACGTCCGAAGCGTTACAAAGCTGGAAAATCCATTTCCACTCACCGATACACGAAGCCTTGCTCGACGACACGAAAATTACTCTTTTGGAGCCTCCAACAATGCCTCGTTTGCTCCCGAATCAAGATCCCCTATTTCAACACCAGCAACAATTCACAAACTCGTTGCTCACCCAAACTACACCAATTTACCCATCCAAAACAACCGAAAACTCAGTCGACTGCTTCCTAAACCAAACCCATCCAACATACATCACTTCCAATCCATTATAAACATCAAAATACGTCTAATAAACAACCTAACCCATCCTTATACCTCCAGCAAGCAAGATTCCACCATCTCACCTCAAAAACTCATTTAAAGCTAACAAGAAACTCAAGGATCTGAAGGATTTCGGGATCTATGTTATCAAAACTTCATTTCAACATATTAACCAACTTAAAACTCAATTAAAATCAATCCACAACTAAGCTTAACAAAACAAATCCGAAAATTAAGATTTCAACCATATTTTTACAAGATTTTGATCTCCAATCAAAACTATAATGAAAACTCAACCAAAAAACATTAATTAGAAGCCAAATATCTTGGGAATTTGAATAAAGAACTTTGATTAGAGGTTGAGAATGAGATTTACCTCCAATCCTTGCTTTCCTCAATGAATGACAAGTTTTCCTTAGCAAAATCTTGAAGAACTTGAAAGGATTTCTTGAAAATTGTTTAAGAGATATTAAGAGAGTGTTTGAGAGAAAAGAATTCTAGAGAAAAATGAATGAAAATAGTGTTTGACTGAAAATGAAGAGAAGATGGAAGTTACGTGATGAAATCTCACATTAACCACCTAATTAATTAATTAAGATAAAAATCAATTAAAGCTATTTAATCAAAAGCCATTTTAAACACATGTCATATTAAGGAAAGGTTAAATTGCCATAAAGCCCCCCTAAAGATTCTAAGAATTTGGCTTCTCTTTTAAAAATCACATTTTCCACAGTTTTGAAACTTTACAATTTGGTCACTACTCGAAACGTCCCATTTCCGAAACTCTTTTTGCAAAATTGATTTGACCAACCTATTAAACATATTTTTAGAGGATTTTAGAAATTTTTTACCACGTTTTTATCCTATCCCGATCCTTGATTTCCTTAAATCACCTTACGCGATTCGAATCGTTCTCGACCGGTCCGATTCGAAGTCTAAAACATCTAGGCCCAAAACCAGGGCATTACACGCTTGGAAATCCTTCGATAGGTGCTGCCTCCAATCACTTAATTATCTGCATTGATGAGCAAAAGAGAGCATAAGCATACAAGCTTAGTGAGGAATGCTCAAAACCAAAAAACACCATCAATGCACAAAACCATTTTAACTCTTTTGAAAGCCATCATGCCCTCTTTGAAAATATAACCCCCATAGCCCGGTCTAGACGGTTGACCCGAACCGAGGTGATTACACGGGGAAAACCGAAGCCAACTCTGATTGACGACCCTTTTTTTCTTTTTATCTTTTCTAAATGCAGGTTAAGTCCTATGTGATCACCAAATAATATAGGAAGAAACGACACAACGATCGGATTTCGATTAGGGGTTTAATTGCACAAACTAGACATTTAGGGACCAAAATGTAATTTCTGCAAATTACAAGAACTTCGCTGATTTTAAAGTTATCTTTATTCAATTAGATATATTTCATGCTTCTTTGTAAATTTTCATCACAAACCGATTATCCAAACACACCCAATTGTATACATGATAATCCGAGACTAAAATGCAACAATTTCAAACTTAGAAAGATGCCATTAACATAATTAATTGTCGCATATCGGTACGCCTAGGGACCGTATCGATACGTGGGAAGGCAGTGACCAAATTCGTAGAAAGTGTATCGATACGCTCCCTCACGTATCGGTACGCCCTTCAAGCCTGTATCGAAACACTCCCTAACCGTACCGAAACCCCTGTGCAAAAAAGCACAAATTTGGCTTATGCGTATCGATATGCAAGCCAGTGTATCGATACACATACCAGAACTATCCCAAAATCAGCCTCAAAATCATTTCAAACCTCAACAAATATCTATCTATCTATCTATCTATCTATCTATCTATCTATCTATCTATCTATCTATCTATCTATCTATCTATCTATCTATCTATCTATCTATCTATCTATCTATCTATCTATCTATCTATCTATCTATCTATCTATCTATCTATCTATCTATCTATCTATCTATCTATCTATCTATCTATCTATCTATCTATCTATCTATCTATCTATCTATCTATCTATCTATCTATCTATCTATCTATCTATCTATCTATCTATCTATCTATCTATCTATCTATCTATCTATCTATCTATCTATCTATCTATCTATCTATCTATCTATCTATCTATCTATCTATCTATCTATCTATCTATCTATCTATCTATCTATCTATCTATCTATCTATCTATCTATCTATCTATCTATCTATCTATCTATCTATCTATCTATCTATCTATCTATCTATCTATCTATCTATCTATCTATCTATCTATCTATCTATCTATCTATCTATCTATCTATCTATCTATCTATCTATCTATCTATCTATCTATCTATCTATCTATCTATCTATCTATCTATCTATCTATCTATCTATCTATCTATCTATCTATCTATCTATCTATCTATCTATCTATCTATCTATCTATCTATCTATCTATCTATCTATCTATCTATCTATCTATCTATCTATCTATCTATCTATCTATCTATCTATCTATCTATCTATCTATCTATCTATCTATCTATCTATCTATCTATCTATCTATCTATCTATCTATCTATCTATCTATCTATCTATCTATCTATCTATCTATCTATCTATCTATCTATCTATCTATCTATCTATCTATCTATCTATCTATCTATCTATCTATCTATCTATCTATCTATCTATCTATCTATCTATCTATCTATCTATCTATCTATCTATCTATCTATCTATCTATCTATCTATCTATCTATCTATCTATCTATCTATCTATCTATCTATCTATCTATCTATCTATCTATCTATCTATCTATCTATCTATCTATCTATCTATCTATCTATCTATCTATCTATCTATCTATCTATCTATCTATCTATCTATCTATCTATCTATCTATCTATCTATCTATCTATCTATCTATCTATCTATCTATCTATCTATCTATCTATCTATCTATCTATCTATCTATCTATCTATCTATCTATCTATCTATCTATCTATCTATCTATCTATCTATCTATCTATCTATCTATCTATCTATCTATCTATCTATCTATCTATCTATCTATCTATCTATCTATCTATCTATCTATCTATCTATCTATCTATCTATCTATCTATCTATCTATCTATCTATCTATCTATCTATCTATCTATCTATCTATCTATCTATCTATCTATCTATCTATCTATCTATCTATCTATCTATCTATCTATCTATCTATCTATCTATCTATCTATCTATCTATCTATCTATCTATCTATCTATCTATCTATCTATCTATCTATCTATCTATCTATCTATCTATCTATCTATCTATCTATCTATCTATCTATCTATCTATCTATCTATCTATCTATCTATCTATCTATCTATCTATCTATCTATCTATCTATCTATCTATCTATCTATCTATCTATCTATCTATCTATCTATCTATCTATCTATCTATCTATCTATCTATCTATCTATCTATCTATCTATCTATCTATCTATCTATCTATCTATCTATCTATCTATCTATCTATCTATCTATCTATCTATCTATCTATCTATCTATCTATCTATCTATCTATCTATCTATCTATCTATCTATCTATCTATCTATCTATCTATCTATCTATCTATCTATCTATCTATCTATCTATCTATCTATCTATCTATCTATCTATCTATCTATCTATCTATCTATCTATCTATCTATCTATCTATCTATCTATCTATCTATCTATCTATCTATCTATCTATCTATCTATCTATCTATCTATCTATCTATCTATCTATCTATCTATCTATCTATCTATCTATCTATCTATCTATCTATCTATCTATCTATCTATCTATCTATCTATCTATCTATCTATCTATCTATCTATCTATCTATCTATCTATCTATCTATCTATCTATCTATCTATCTATCTATCTATCTATCTATCTATCTATCTATCTATCTATCTATCTATCTATCTATCTATCTATCTATCTATCTATCTATCTATCTATCTATCTATCTATCTATCTATCTATCTATCTATCTATCTATCTATCTATCTATCTATCTATCTATCTATCTATCTATCTATCTATCTATCTATCTATCTATCTATCTATCTATCTATCTATCTATCTATCTATCTATCTATCTATCTATCTATCTATCTATCTATCTATCTATCTATCTATCTATCTATCTATCTATCTATCTATCTATCTATCTATCTATCTATCTATCTATCTATCTATCTATCTATCTATCTATCTATCTATCTATCTATCTATCTATCTATCTATCTATCTATCTATCTATCTATCTATCTATCTATCTATCTATCTATCTATCTATCTATCTATCTATCTATCTATCTATCTATCTATCTATCTATCTATCTATCTATCTATCTATCTATCTATCTATCTATCTATCTATCTATCTATCTATCTATCTATCTATCTATCTATCTATCTATCTATCTATCTATCTATCTATCTATCTATCTATCTATCTATCTATCTATCTATCTATCTATCTATCTATCTATCTATCTATCTATCTATCTATCTATCTATCTATCTATCTATCTATCTATCTATCTATCTATCTATCTATCTATCTATCTATCTATCTATCTATCTATCTATCTATCTATCTATCTATCTATCTATCTATCTATCTATCTATCTATCTATCTATCTATCTATCTATCTATCTATCTATCTATCTATCTATCTATCTATCTATCTATCTATCTATCTATCTATCTATCTATCTATCTATCTATCTATCTATCTATCTATCTATCTATCTATCTATCTATCTATCTATCTATCTATCTATCTATCTATCTATCTATCTATCTATCTATCTATCTATCTATCTATCTATCTATCTATCTATCTATCTATCTATCTATCTATCTATCTATCTATCTATCTATCTATCTATCTATCTATCTATCTATCTATCTATCTATCTATCTATCTATCTATCTATCTATCTATCTATCTATCTATCTATCTATCTATCTATCTATCTATCTATCTATCTATCTATCTATCTATCTATCTATCTATCTATCTATCTATCTATCTATCTATCTATCTATCTATCTATCTATCTATCTATCTATCTATCTATCTATCTATCTATCTATCTATCTATCTATCTATCTATCTATCTATCTATCTATCTATCTATCTATCTATCTATCTATCTATCTATCTATCTATCTATCTATCTATCTATCTATCTATCTATCTATCTATCTATCTATCTATCTATCTATCTATCTATCTATCTATCTATCTATCTATCTATCTATCTATCTATCTATCTATCTATCTATCTATCTATCTATCTATCTATCTATCTATCTATCTATCTATCTATCTATCTATCTATCTATCTATCTATCTATCTATCTATCTATCTATCTATCTATCTATCTATCTATCTATCTATCTATCTATCTATCTATCTATCTATCTATCTATCTATCTATCTATCTATCTATCTATCTATCTATCTATCTATCTATCTATCTATCTATCTATCTATCTATCTATCTATCTATCTATCTATCTATCTATCTATCTATCTATCTATCTATCTATCTATCTATCTATCTATCTATCTATCTATCTATCTATCTATCTATCTATCTATCTATCTATCTATCTATCTATCTATCTATCTATCTATCTATCTATCTATCTATCTATCTATCTATCTATCTATCTATCTATCTATCTATCTATCTATCTATCTATCTATCTATCTATCTATCTATCTATCTATCTATCTATCTATCTATCTATCTATCTATCTATCTATCTATCTATCTATCTATCTATCTATCTATCTATCTATCTATCTATCTATCTATCTATCTATCTATCTATCTATCTATCTATCTATCTATCTATCTATCTATCTATCTATCTATCTATCTATCTATCTATCTATCTATCTATCTATCTATCTATCTATCTATCTATCTATCTATCTATCTATCTATCTATCTATCTATCTATCTATCTATCTATCTATCTATCTATCTATCTATCTATCTATCTATCTATCTATCTATCTATCTATCTATCTATCTATCTATCTATCTATCTATCTATCTATCTATCTATCTATCTATCTATCTATCTATCTATCTATCTATCTATCTATCTATCTATCTATCTATCTATCTATCTATCTATCTATCTATCTATCTATCTATCTATCTATCTATCTATCTATCTATCTATCTATCTATCTATCTATCTATCTATCTATCTATCTATCTATCTATCTATCTATCTATCTATCTATCTATCTATCTATCTATCTATCTATCTATCTATCTATCTATCTATCTATCTATCTATCTATCTATCTATCTATCTATCTATCTATCTATCTATCTATCTATCTATCTATCTATCTATCTATCTATCTATCTATCTATCTATCTATCTATCTATCTATCTATCTATCTATCTATCTATCTATCTATCTATCTATCTATCTATCTATCTATCTATCTATCTATCTATCTATCTATCTATCTATCTATCTATCTATCTATCTATCTATCTATCTATCTATCTATCTATCTATCTATCTATCTATCTATCTATCTATCTATCTATCTATCTATCTATCTATCTATCTATCTATCTATCTATCTATCTATCTATCTATCTATCTATCTATCTATCTATCTATCTATCTATCTATCTATCTATCTATCTATCTATCTATCTATCTATCTATCTATCTATCTATCTATCTATCTATCTATCTATCTATCTATCTATCTATCTATCTATCTATCTATCTATCTATCTATCTATCTATCTATCTATCTATCTATCTATCTATCTATCTATCTATCTATCTATCTATCTATCTATCTATCTATCTATCTATCTATCTATCTATCTATCTATCTATCTATCTATCTATCTATCTATCTATCTATCTATCTATCTATCTATCTATCTATCTATCTATCTATCTATCTATCTATCTATCTATCTATCTATCTATCTATCTATCTATCTATCTATCTATCTATCTATCTATCTATCTATCTATCTATCTATCTATCTATCTATCTATCTATCTATCTATCTATCTATCTATCTATCTATCTATCTATCTATCTATCTATCTATCTATCTATCTATCTATCTATCTATCTATCTATCTATCTATCTATCTATCTATCTATCTATCTATCTATCTATCTATCTATCTATCTATCTATCTATCTATCTATCTATCTATCTATCTATCTATCTATCTATCTATCTATCTATCTATCTATCTATCTATCTATCTATCTATCTATCTATCTATCTATCTATCTATCTATCTATCTATCTATCTATCTATCTATCTATCTATCTATCTATCTATCTATCTATCTATCTATCTATCTATCTATCTATCTATCTATCTATCTATCTATCTATCTATCTATCTATCTATCTATCTATCTATCTATCTATCTATCTATCTATCTATCTATCTATCTATCTATCTATCTATCTATCTATCTATCTATCTATCTATCTATCTATCTATCTATCTATCTATCTATCTATCTATCTATCTATCTATCTATCTATCTATCTATCTATCTATCTATCTATCTATCTATCTATCTATCTATCTATCTATCTATCTATCTATCTATCTATCTATCTATCTATCTATCTATCTATCTATCTATCTATCTATCTATCTATCTATCTATCTATCTATCTATCTATCTATCTATCTATCTATCTATCTATCTATCTATCTATCTATCTATCTATCTATCTATCTATCTATCTATCTATCTATCTATCTATCTATCTATCTATCTATCTATCTATCTATCTATCTATCTATCTATCTATGCAAATCTCATGGCAAAGCCATACACATGCTTGATTCACAAAAGCATTTCATAAATCACAAAATCTCATATGTATTTCTCATAGCATAAACATTATTTCAACATTGGTACATGTGAATCAAATACATTCTCATATATTGGCATTTCATATATTATCTTTACTCGGATATGCGAATTAGCTTGACATAAAGTCAAGTCCTACCCCAGTGGAATCTCACATCATCGAACTCTCATGGCGGTATCTCTCTTCGCTACAAAGCTTGGGTGTTTCACCAAGACCTACCCTGATGGTATCTCTCATCATCGGATTCTCACTTTGGATCGGGATGGCACTACCCCCATTGCCCGACTCTAAAGAGCACATACGAATTTTAGTTTATAGTGCACTTTCATCCTATTGGTCGACCAATTATATCCGGTAATCATCTCAACATTTATGCCAATATATTACTTACTTCTGGACTTAGGATGGTGTTGCAAACCAATCCTAAATCCCCAAACCTCATTTCCTTGTCCTTCAAGGACTTCAAAAACCATTTGCACTCACCGATTACGTTTCGTTTGCTTGCCGAAATGATTTCTAGGCTTCTGGCACTTCCGAATCAACACCAAATGCGTCCAAAGATGTCTCCCTTGTTCATTACACATAAGAGCAGAGGATTAATGCATCATAATCCATTAAAATCACCAACCACTCATTCTAACTCGTTGCTCTACGCAAAACTAACATTTCGACTATCCAAAATAACCGAAATCACCTCCAAACTTTCTCAAACCAAAGCCCAGCCAAGATCTATCAATTCTAATCCTTTACAAACCTTAATCAACAACAAAAATCAACATAAACACAACCTTATACCTCCAGCAATAGCAAATCACCAAAAACACCCCAAAAACCACCAATGTAACATCTCAAACTTAGGAATCCAAACCTATTCGAGATTTATTTGTTAAAACATCATTTTCAACATCAAATATCATCCAAAATACGTTAAAAATCAACCTCAAAACAGAGCTTAACATACAAAAACGAAAATCACCAAGATCTCATCAAGAATCTTGAAATTAACAACTATTTCATGTTTATATCATTAAAACAACTTAAAAACCATCAATAAAGGATTGATAACTTGGGAATTTTAGTAAATGAACTGATCATTAGAGGAGAAGGACGAAGCTTACCTCTAATGGCTGATTTCTCCTTAATTTGGGCAAGATTTCTTGAAAATCCAAAGCAAAAACAAGAAGGATTTGATGAAGTAAAGATAGGAAATCCTTCGGAAGATGAAATCTCAGCAAATGAGATGAAAATTAGAGGTTCCTTGGTGAGGGAAAAGTGGTTGGCTGATGGGAAGTTGAGTGAAAATGAAATGAGAGAAAACTAACGTAAGGTCGTTATGAAAAAGTCAACTTTGATTTCCTTTTTAATTCTCTTTTATTTCATTAATTAAATTATTATTAAAAATTCCCAAATTAAAGAGAAATCTGATAAAAACATTTGGTAAAATTAGCTCCTTAAAGATTCAAAGTTTCAATCCTTTACAAAATAGTCACTAGTCGACTTTTGCAAAAACTGCATTTTGGTCACTATACAAAAATGTAATATTTCCAAATCATATTTTGTAAAATTGTTTTCACCATAATCATTTATATATTAAATGAGGATTTATAGATATTTTTAAAGTATTCCGAACTAGGTGTTCCTTAAATTAACCCTAAGGGTTCGAACCGTTTCCGACCGGCCCGATTCAACCCCTAAAACATATATGCCTGAAACCATGGCGTTACAAGAAAAGTGTACCGATTCTCTCCCTGCCGTATCGATACAGTTTTCAGACTCAATGAAATCCTGGGTTCTAAAAACTACTTACCATACCGATACGAGTTGGTAAAATTTGAAAAATCTTGGCATCAAATTTTTGACCATTGCCTTGTCAGATTATTGGAACCAAACACTTTGAAAGTTGGTTAACAGTACCGATATGCCTAACGACTGTTATTGATACACTTTTTGGTTTACCAATTCTTTAGATTCTAGTGAGCAAAATCGGTATTGGTAAGAAGTATGTTGTACCGATCCCCTATATAAAATATGGTTTTCGTACCGATACACCTCTACGCGTATCGATATGTTATTTGTATACAACAACTCTTTATTCTTTTGAAAAGTACCAATATGGTGATGCGAGTACTGGTACGGTAGGTTGCAGAACTGCATTTATGGTGGGAAAAAGAGAGCCCAACGACTTTATTGATGATCTCAAATACCAGAACGGTTAGAACTCAATGAAGAGGTATAAAAAGCAAGCCATTAAAGCTACAACAAAAAAAACTATTGATCAAGTCAAGCACATTCAAGCAAAAATCCAATCCAATTTGAGCAAAATAGAGTGAAACCCTTGTACCCAATTGAGTGATTTTTATTGTATTCATCTTTTATCAATTTGGGTTGAGAGAACATGGAATTTGGGGCAAATAATCTACCTTGTGAGGTTTATTTTTCATTTTCCAACAATCTTTGTATTTGATCGAGTCTTTGGTTAATCTTTGGGTAGAAAGATTAATCGGTTTGCAAGATTTCCTCCTAATCCGAGAAAAGGGGACGAATTTCTAGTGAAATTGGTTGAAATTCCTTTGTGGGAGCTAAGGTAGTTGATGTAGAGCTTGTTCTAAGCTTGAACCACTATAAATTGTATTGTCTTCAATTTTCATATGTTCAATTTGCTCCCTTCAATTTTAAAAAGCCAATTCAGCTCCTTTTGGTCATCTTCGATTCGATCGATCTACTTAACATATGGCGATGAAAGTGGATTTGGAGTAAGCCTTTGATCGAATTTGATGGGCTTTCATCTCGGGCACTCTAATCTATGTTGGCTTTCCTCTAGGTATCCGATGAATTATTATGAATTGCAACACCTCTTCAAGCATGCAATTCTAGTAGAATGGGAGCTTATCTCAAGCATTTTCGCCTACATGAGGTGTCAGACACGGTGATCCGCTTTCGCCTTATCTCTTCATCCTTGCTATGGAGCTGTAACACCCCCTTCCTGGCCTGGTAGAGAATCAGGTCGGAGCGTGTTACCGATGAGCGATGCGGTGATCGGTGTGAAAAACTTTTAACTTAATAATCTTTAATCAATATTTTACACACAAACATTACCCATATACGTATTAATTCATTTCATTCGTAAAAGGTCCACATTTAACTGACCCTGTATCGAAACGCTCAAGGTCATTTCGATACGGGAGGACAAAGGTCAACCTTGTTGACTTTCCTTTTAGATCGTATCGATACGAGAGCACCCGTATCGGTACAGGTTGACTACCTTTGACTTAGACCTGTTTCGAAACGCAGTGAACCCGTATCGAAACAGAGGTCTCCAGTGACAAAACGTTTCAGAACATTCCTACCTGTTTCGGTACGTCATGTTTACTAAGATTCAGATTATGCTAACCCGTATCGAAACGCCATCACCTATTTCGGTACGGTCTGGCCTATAATGACAGATTTTTACTGGTTTTAATCCATTCTATCATACCATACAATGTTTAGAAGCAGTGAAACTTTACACACATCATTATAAATATATATTGTACTTGTATGTCTGATTTTAGAGCTCTTTGAATCCATTTACTCAGTTTCTACCCTTTAGTACTAAAACACATAATTCAAGCCATATAGAAAGTTCGTATTATCATTTCATACTTAAAACACTTAAGCACAACATAAGCACATCCAAAAGAGACATAACAGACTCATACATAGACCTTGCCACCATACTAGGAGTTCAAAGGACAAAATACATTACTTAGAGCTTGATTGTGACTTGTGCAACGCCTCAATTTCTCCGATCTTGATCCCAAAACTTGTCTAACCTGAAATGGATGCAATGGAATGAATTAGGCATACTTTTCCTAGTGAGGTAGTCACAAACACAATGAGGCTATGGATGCCAAAATATCATGCTTCAATAATAATCATAGTATCATGTCCTCAATAACAAACTCATGATTTCATTGTAAACATTGTCAATAAACAACAAATCCCTTGGATCGATTCATAGTATATGGATACATGAATTCCACCTCTTCACCAAATCATTAAATGGTCATTCCACCGACATTGCCAAAGACCAATACACAATACATCCCTCCGCCTCGCCAAATCATATAGGCCGTAGCCCTAGGACCGTAGTCCACCCGTACCAATGAGCTCATGAATTCTTTGGCATGCCAATTGTATCCAATACTTCGAATCCAAGGTCCAATATCAATAGTTCAACATTCATGATTCCTTAACAATATTTCCACATCAACATCGATACCAATAATTCCATGACAATGAACAACATCAATGATTCATGTTGATTATTCTTACATGTCAATGCTTTCAATGATTTTCATGACAATGATAACCATGCTATGAACTTGGAATCAATACAATACTTAACAAATACTTACCAACATATGATCAATGGTGTAAAGCCTCAACTCAAAGGTTATTAATAACAAAATTAACAACGGATTCGGGTAGGCCCTTGCCTAAACTCGAGATGCTACCACACTCACCTTACCCGGTTAAAGCTTTTAGGTTGATAATACCTCGATCGATGCTTAAATCCTGCTTCTCGTGTTTGAATGGACTAAACGAGACTCTTAAAAGGAGGAAGACAAAGCTTTGGTTTTGTCTTCAATGGAGGTTCTTGCTTTAAGCTTGAGGTTGAAGATGGAAATGGAGGAGTTTTCTTGTTTTCTAAAGAAAAGTTTAGGCTCGGTGGGGAAATAAAAAACAAGACTCCTTTCATCCTCTTCTTATTTATAGGGAATTAGGAAACTATTAATCACCTCTCTAACAACCAATAGAATGGTTTCCCTTGCTTGAGAGTTTGCCAAGCCCAACACACCTCATCAAGAACCAATAAGAATATTTCCTCTCCCCAAAGATTTTCTATTTAATTATTCCCATCAATTCACATCATCATTGCTGATAAACAACCACTTTTTCAGCTTAGAAACATGTGAGGAGATGCCAAGCAAGTAGGTGACTCACTTAAGGGCCGCAACTTTTGACTTTGGGGCACCTACCCTGTTTTCTGCAGGGTACCGTTTCAATACGCTCGAGGCCGTATCGGTAAGGGTAAGCGAAAGTCCAAATAAGTCATTAAAACTGTTACAACATATCAATACGCCCTTAATCATTTCGGAACGCCTTACCTAGATCGTTTCGGTACGTGTTTGAGTGTATCGAAACACCTAGCTCAAAACATCAAATACATATTCACAAAGAAATCTGAAGGCTTGGTTCAGCTTGGGGTCTTTTATACTATAATATCATAACAAAGATATAATATTTTAATATTCTAATATCAATACTCCGATCATCGAAACCTAATCCGACTAGACTGGTTTTTGGGGTGTTACAGGAGCGTTTGGATCACCTCATCATTCACTATGTGTCCCTAGGGCTCTTGGCAACCTTTTAGTTTTGTTTGACATGGTCAACCGCCCTCTCACTTATTTTTTTACAGATGACCTCAACATCTAAGTGAGAGCTAACTCGGTTCAAGATGATATTATTGATGTCATCTTATCCACTTTTGGGTCTGTTCTGGTCACCGTGTGAGCAAAAGAAATATCCATATCTATTTTTTCCTAACACATATGCAGATTTAAAGTGTACCCTTAGCTCCTGTATGGGTTTTCAAGTAGTGAGCTCACTAGAAATATACTTGGGTGTTCCAGTCATTCATGGATGCTCGAGATGTGTAGATTATGAGTTTATCATCGATAAAATAAAGAGCGCACACTCTCTTTATGGCTGGTCGTGTGACGCTGGCAAAATCTGTCCTTTTTGCTATCCATATATATTTCATGCAAACCACCATGCTTCCAAAAAAGTGTGCAATGACATTGAGACTTTGATTTGGAAATTCATTTGGGGTCTACACCAATGCACTATGATGGCCTTGGTTTGCGCCACATGCGGGACCATAACCTGACATTCATGCTCAAACTGGGGTTTTCTCTTATTGCCAAATGAGATGAACTTTGAGTCCGTTGCCTCTAATAGAAGTATAAGCTCACCACCATCTGCCCAGTATCGGTGAGTAGGAATGTTTGCACCCCTCTATGGTGTGCACTCTCTAATAGTTGGCCGATTCTAAGAGATAGTCTCCTTTGGACAATATGTAAGGGAACCACTGCAAGTCTCCTTGATGATGTTTGGTCCCCTTGTCTTGGACCGCTACAAAATTATACTTTGAGCCCGAATACTTTATTCGACACTCTTACTCCCTCGGTTCTCACAGGCATCAATGGTAATTGGGATGTACATAAATTATCGTCCATTTTCACACCAGAGGCTATCCCCCATATCCTAGGCATCTATAACACCCTGATTTTGGGCCTAGGTGTTTTGCGTGTCAGGTTAGGCTAGTGGAACCGGTAGTTGGTGGTTTGAATCGTTAAAGGTGGTTTAGGGAAATCAAGGTTCGAGATGGGATAAAAATATGATAAAAATTCTTAAAATCCTCTAAAAATATATTTAAGAGGTTGGTTTAATCAATTTTGCAAAATAAGTTTTGGGAAGTATTCATTTTGGGTAGTGACCAAAATGTAAAGTTTTAAACTATGAAAAAAGAGTGTTTTTCAAAAAGAGTCAAAATCTTAGAAACTTTAAGAAGCTAATTGAACATTAAGCCTTTTCTCTAATTTGACATTCATTTTAAATGGTTTATTAAATAATTAAAGTGGCTTTTATGATTTAATTAAAGAGGTAGTTATTTTAGTTAAACAAAATTTGACGATCTTTTCATTCTCTCCTTTTCACTTCAGCCAAACACTCTCCATTTTCTGTCATATTCTAGATTTCATTCACTCTCATTTTCCTCTCTTGATTTTCAACTTCTCCTTTGTGAATTCTTTCAAATTCCTTCAAGTTTCTTGAAAGAAAACTTGCCAAATTAGAATAGAAGCAAGGATTGGAGGTAAATTTCGTGCTAACCCTCTAATCAAGGTTCTTTAATGAAATTCCAAAGATATTTGACTCTTTATCTATGTTTTTGATTGAAGTTTTATTATTGTTTTGATAAAATGATGAAATCTTGTTGAAAAAGATGTTTTAAATGTGGTTTTCGGAGTTGTGTTGATTTGGTTTGTTTGATATGTTTTCTAATTGAGTTTTGAAAGTTTTATGATGTTGAAATAGAGTCTTAATCATATTAATCCTGAAATCCTTGAGATCATTGGTTTTTAAAGTGGTTATGGTTGGGTTTTTGGGGTGTAATGTGAAATATGAGTTTCTGGAGGTATAATGATGGTTTTAGGTTGTTTTTGGATGTTGATTTATTCCTAAAATGTGTTGGATGTGTTGGTTGATGGCTGGGCTGAGTCTAGAGATCAATCAATTGAGATTTCGGTTGATTTGGATGGGTATTTTGATGCTTTAGAGGAGGGCAACGAGTTTCTAGTAAAGTGTTGGTGCTTGATTGCATTATGATGCATTGAATATCTGTTTTTAACGTGTTGAAAACAGGGGATAGTGTTATGGAATTGAACAAAGTGGTTTTGGAGGCTTCAGACGATTGATTGTTGTGTCGGCAAGTGTGGTTTCGCAAGTCGATGAGTGGAAACTGATTTTCCTACATGGAAATGTTTTAGAAAAGGTTTTGGGAACTTAGTAAGAGCTTGAAACGCTTTACTAAGTTCGGAAGTAAGTAAAGTGGGTTTCTCTCCCGGATTGCGCTAGTATGAGTCTTTGGTTGCACTTGATTTTAATTACATTTACCTACTATTTTAAAGCATGTTTCGAGTATATAAAATATATTTGATGATGGCATGTTGTTTAAGGAAGCACTAAGTAAGTGATCCTTGTATGCATGTGTTGATGCATGAGTTTTGAAGCATGGTTTAATGCTTGAGTTAAGGCTTATCATGAATGCTTTGGGAAAACATTGAGGTATGCATGAAATGTGGATTTTATTGGCAAGTGATGTTGTACAACGTGTTTTGTAAATGACATCAAATATAGTTAGCCGTCTATAGGATTAAGTGCACTATAAACAAGTCACCTTGGATGTTGAGGGGTTGTGATTGTACCAAAAACTCCATCCAAGTACCCTAACGATTGAGGATTGATTACGGTTGCAACGGTTGAGGGTAGTTCCCGGGTGCGGACCTTGTGTATGTCCCATCTCTCGTTAGTGGGCTATACATCTACCGATAAGTTGTGTTGAGGGGTTGTAATTGTACCAAATACTCCACCACGGGTGTCACAATGGTGGAGGGTTGCTCCCGTGTGCGAGCCTTGAGATGTCGTTAGAGTGTATGAAGGGTATGGGACAACCCTTTGTAATTCATGTATCCGATATGCTTTTTGAGAATGTTGTTAATCACTTGTAAGCCAATATAATGTAATGAAAAGTTATGGAAATGCTGATGATGCAAATTATGAAAAATGCATGTTTTTCCTTAAGCTTAGCATAATGTTGTTTATGCTTGGAAGGCTTGATGTTTGTGTAGCAATGGTTTAATTGCTGGAAAATATGTGATTCATGTTGCATGGTATTTAGCATGCTGATTTTAATGTTAAAGTGCATGGTTTATCAAAGAAGGCATGATGGTCTTGAAAAGACTGAAAATTGGTTTTGTGCATTGATGGTGTTTTTGGTTTTGAGCAATCCTCACTAAGCTTGTATGCTTATGCTCTCTTTGTTCATCAATGCAGATAATTAGGTGTTTAGAGGCATCAACTATAAGGGGTTTTCCAAGAAACTTCTTTAAATGTATGTCACGGTTTTGAACTAGTGTAATAAAGGCAATGGGGGTGTCCAATGCTATGATTGTTGGTTGTTATGGTATTTTCTAGTTTGGTACAATTTTGGCATGCATATTTGGGTATGTAAATGGCCTTTAAGTGTTGGTAATTGCTTGGATTTGAGAATTAACCTTTTGGTGCTTGAATTTCTTAGGAAGCATGCCTTTAGATATCATTGAGTTTGATAGTGATCCTTATATGTTGTCTTTGCCATGAATTTATGATTGTTGAAGTGCATTTAAGTTGCAAGCATGTTTACATATAGGTTGGAATGTGTTGGAACTGGTTTGATGTGTTAAATCTGCATTTGGGGAAGTTGCAGACTGAAGTGTATCGATACGAACTTCATAAATGGGAGCAGCGTACCAATACACGGGGGCGTATCGATACCCATTTTAGCCACTAGACGAGAGTGTATCGATACGGTGCCCTAGTGTACCGATACAATCTTGTAATGTTGAAGCTAGGAAGCCTGATCGTCGGGGGCGTATCTGTTGAGTATGCCCAAAGACCAATCATATGATGATTGAAAAGACATACTATTTTACTAGATTTATCAAGTAATGGCATTGCCGTTATTATCATTTGGTATGTTTCTGTGCATCAAACTAACCATTGGATAATAATGTCCATACAATAATACGATTATTGTTAAATAGGATCCTTAGTCGAATATTATTACGGGTATGGACATTGATAATATATAAAGACTAATATGTGGTTGATGACAAGCGTTGTCATTGACATAGAGATGTCAAAATCAACACATAAGTATTTATTAGAGAACAACATACTGGATTGACCCGCTATGAGCATGTTTCTTGGGTAATTATGTGACAGTCACAACATTGCTCATGATAAACATATGTATAATCCTCAGACTTGAGATCAACATGATTTCAACATAAAGATTTACGTATTTTGACATAGTCAAACGTGTGTCGTAACTGACTACATTATAAAGAATGATGATTGAATACGTGACGACCTATGTAGTGAAATATTGTTGATCAAGAAAGGATTTGTCCCTCCTACATAATGGCAGAAATATCTTTGGCCACTTGATTGAGTGAGATTAGAAAATGCATGACCATGCTCAAATATTATGATATGAGATATCATAGAGATTCATTTATCATAATCTACTCAAGACATCAAGAAACACAAGATGGACAACGCAAGTGTGACTAATCCATGACTTGTGTTCATCTAAGATATAAAGGGCAAAAGGATGAAATACATAAAGGAAGTTTATTCATGAATTAGGAAAGTCAAACCATGACTTCATGCAACTTAGGTAGCAATGATGTATTGCTAGATGCCACTCATTGTTTGTAAAATTAGAACAGTTCTAATTTTGCTGCTAACGTTGCATGAACCTACAAGGCTCACACCCTTCGAATGAAACGAACAAAAATTGGAAACCATACTCCCTATTTTAGGGAGGTTGCCGAAAATCCCCTATGGGATAGGGGAAATCGGCAACTCCCTTAAATGGGAATAATATTGGATAAATATTGTATTTATCAAATATTATTTAGAGTATGGAAAATTTTTAGAGACTTAAATATTATAGAATAAGATTCTAGAAATTTAAATATATATTTGGAATTTATATAATGTATATTTAATTCCAAGTTTATGTAGAATAAGATTCTACATAATTAAAAATATATATTTAAATCCAAGTAAAGATAGAATGAGATTCTATATAATAAAAATATATATATATATATTTAGATTAAATATAATGTATATTTAAATCCATGTATTATGTAGAATATATAAACCAATTTCAAGTAGAATTAGATTCTATGAATTTTGGTTGAACTTGGATTTAAGATATTCAAGTAGAATTAAGTCTCGGAATACTATTTAAAGGGACAAGGGCTAGCAACCAAATTATCCCTCTTACTCCTCCTTGCAAATTTCGACATATCCCTGGGAATTCCCCTCTGGAATTTTCGACAAGTCCCAGATTTCTTCTGAGAAGCTGTTCGATATTTTTCTGGTGTTCCTCTTGCCCCCTGGCAAATTCCTGGCGATTTCCTAGTTCGAATCCAAGTCCCGGTAGAACCCATAGTCGATTTCAGACTCCCTCAGGTATCCCTGGAGGGATTTCGACTTCTCCCTGGAAGGTGTTTAAACCTATCGAAATTTATCCCTAATTGTTAGGGAGGCGGAAACTTTGTTCGTTTTGTTCGGGTGGACTCCGTAGAGGTCGTTACGAACCTGTTACGATTCCGGTTTTACTTGACGTGGTTATTCCAACATACCATTAGTTTTCTAGTTTATAGAGTTTTAAAAGGTAACTCTTCCTCTTTTCACCCCGGATTCGTTCCTTTACATGGATCCTGGCTGGATTACGTCGGATTATTTTTTCCGCTGCGCCATGGGGCGTGCCGACGTGACCCAACAGTGGTATCAGAGCCACTTGTATCATACGAATTCGGACTTAAATTCTTGGGTGATGTTTATGTATGAGATCCATGTTGTTTGATTCGATTTAGATATTTATCGTTTATCGTATCACACCTAATAAAGACTTATTTCAATTATCACTAAATGATTAAGAGTTAATCATAACTTTGTTAGGTTGCTTCAATGTTAAATGTTAACATGTTGAGACTAATAGTTAGTCTAGAGAACAAGTTGTTGTTCGTAGTTTCATAGATTTATGAAATCTCTGAAAGGGCTTCTAATTTGATAAAAGTTATCAAACTATCTTTCGCGGTGAATCCATAAGAGTTATGGTTAGACGTTATGAAAAATGCATGTCTAGGATTGGCATCATCAAAGACCTGATACTTAAGTGTGCCTAGTACGCCACCTCTCTTTCATGTTGACCTACCTGTTGCATTTGTTCGTTAACGTAAATGGTTTATGAAACCTCGTGATCCTTCTTTGGCCCATTAACTACAACATAGGGATAATCAGTTTAAAACTCCGTAAACACGTCGTTACTTTGTTCGCACGATGTTTGAAATACATGTTAGATTGCACGGTATTTGTTTTGCATGGTTATAGCCCATAGCCTTTATAGTTTTTGTTTTTATAAATACTGCCTGCGTGTCGTGCCTTTCTCTATCTTCTATTGTACTTCTCTTCTCATCTCACTCCCTCGCATGTAACGCGAGTTTCTGAAAATTGTAAATACTAATGGAGATAAAGCAAGAACCAAGGTAGCAGCGTGGTGGGCCTTCCATGGTGGACCAGACGTTTCAGAAGCAGATTCTATCTTCAGTAGAATGGTCCTCCCATTGGCTTGGGACGGGTCGCCTTAGGTAAAGAAGGGCTATAATCATTGCATATTTATTTACCATTTATATTTACCTTGTATGTGATGCAATGGATGTTTTATAAGCATGATTAAACATAGTTCTATTGATAGGATCAATGTTAATATGATGAGATAATCAAGTAAATCCCTCACTATAATTCTAAGTCTGTTTTAACCATCCAATATTTACCCTCGTTAAAGCTTCGATCGATATAATGCGAGCTTTGCCAAAGCAATGTCACATTTATCTATCTTAGTTAAACGCAAAGAATAAGCTAGTGATATTCGCCGGTTGAGATATTGGTATTGACTTAGCTGGGTTGTTCTAATAGGATTAGATAACCTAGTGGTTAAAAGTTTTGGATAATCATAAGATGATTTAAAGAATAAGAGTTGTTCACCAAAAGATGAGGAGTTACATGAGATGTAATTAGTAAGGTGTTACTTACCTAAATAACCATTTCCTAAAAGACTGGCCAAAGCTGATTTAGGAATGGTGAAATACGGATCCTCACTCACTAGAAAAACTATCGAAACGTTTTTCCGAAATTAAAACTAGAGGATTTTTAATTTTGAAGAAAATAGTGGGAGTAAATTTATAGTAAAGACCTATCTATAAATTTTAAAAATTTAGTAAAACTTATGTAGCATATTTTCTTTGTTGTAGAATTAATGGCAAATAATACTCTATCTCTGCGATCTATCCTTGAGAAGGATAAGCTCAATGGCATAAACTTCCTTGACAGGTTCCGCAATTTGAGAATTGTTCTCAAACAGGAAAACAAGGAATATATCATTGAAGAACATGTTCCTGATGAACCAGTTGCCACTGCTTCAAGAGCTGACAAAGACAAGTTTAAGAAACACATGGACGACATGCTGGATGTCGGTTGTCTTATGCTTGCCTCCATGACCCCTGAGCTTCAGAAGCAACATGAGGACATGGTAGCTTATGATATGATTCAAAATCTCAAGGAGATTTATGAAGGGCAAGCTCGTCAAGAGAGGTATGAGACCTCTAAAGCTCTGTTTCAATGCAAGATGAGTGAGGGATCTCCCATAGGAGCTCACATCATCAAAATGATGGGCTACATTCAAAAGTTGGAGAAGCTCGGCTTTCCACTGAAAGACGAATTAGCTACTGATGTCATCCTGCAATCGTTGCCGGATAGTTTCAATCAGTTCGTCCTTAATTTCAATATGAATGAAATTAACAAGACGCCGCCACAGTTGCTCGGCATGTTGAGAACTGCTGAAATCAACCTGAAGAAGGTAGGACCTAAACATGTTCTGATAGTCCGCAAGGGCAAGAAGAAAGGTAAATCGACAACAAAGTCTAAAGGTAATGGTAAGACCAAAACCGATGGAAAGGAGGCATTGAAACCTAAGAAGGGAATCAAGAAGGATGGGAAATGTTTCCATTGCGGCAAGACCATACATTGGAAGAGAAACTACCCCACACACCTACAAGAAGTCGAGAAAGAAAAAACGAGTGAGGCATCAACCTCAGAGGCTTCTAAAGAGAAGGTAACAAAATAGACATGGACCTGCGAATGGAAATAAAGCAAGAGTTGCTACATCATCCATTAGGACATGTGTTTTTGCTTAAATAGATTTGTTTTAGTTTTTAAGATTATTATTTTGTGCCTAAGTTTTAGTTATCTTGTAAGGACAAGATAGTTTAATTTTGAGATTATTTAAATAAATGTTATTCTTTTAATCTCTTTTGGCACAACGAATCAATGATCTTTAAACTAATCAAATCAATAATATTTATAAGATAAATAAAACAAATGACTAATCTCAAACTCATAAAAAGTATTAAGGTAATTTTATGAGATCAAATTCAAGAATATTTAAAGTTTGATGAACTTTCAAAGAATATGGGATTGTCCCATAATTAAATCCCACAAGTGGAACGAAAAGTCTTTGAAGGAGAATCAAATATGTTAGACATGTTTTGATTTAGAACACGTCATTTTCAACTTCTTTACACACTAGAAAAAACAACTCTCATACTTAATCGTGTTTTTTTCGAAACGTCATATAAGATATGGACTAAGAATTGTTCTAGAATACCTTTGAAGTTTTAAGGTTACTTACATGTTAAAATGTTTACAAAGTTCGAACCTTAAAAACTCCATTTGTTGTTTATCCTAACAAGAACAAAGCGTTTGTTTCTCAAACGAGAGTTTATCTTGAAAGAGATTAATTCTCACAAAGGGATATTATTTCTTCAACTTTAACGAGAACAAAATATTTGTTGCTCAAACGATAGTTTATCTCGAAAGAGAATACTTATCACTAAGGGATTTCATTTTTCAACGAGAACAAAATGTTTGTTGCTCAAACGAGAGTTTCTCTCGAAAGAGATTACCTCTCACAAAAGAAAAAAATGGAATTTGGAATGTGAAGAAATTTTAGACAACAAATTTAGGAACCAAAGATTGTGAATGTTCCACAAATGATCAAGGAACATTGTAACAAAACACAACCATTGTGTTGATCCTTAAGAGAATACATATACTTGAGAAATATGGATTTCTCACTATCCGTACATGGAAACACTCTTCTTTTCAGATCAAGATAAAGACTAGGTCTTATCAGAGAGCAATGGTGAGCACAAAATTCGAGAAATGGCTAAGAGCCATGAGATATGAGATGGAATCCATGTCTAAAACCAAGTATAGACTTTGGTTACCTAAAAGGGTAAAACCTAAGAGGTAATGATGAGTTTTTCAAAAAGAAAAAACCAACATGGATGATAAAACATACAAAGGATGAATCGTCGCTAAAAGTTTTCGACAAACTTCATAGTATAGACTATGATAAAGAATTTCCTTGTAGCTATGTTTAATCCATCTTAATCTCACTTGCAAGTAGTTACATACGATGATTATGGAATCAAATAAAGGAATGTCAAAACCACTTTCCTAAGGGAAAACTTGAAACAGATGTGTACATGACACATCCAGAAGGTTTTGTCACTCCAGTAAACACTTGGAAGGTATGTAAGCTACAAAGGTCTATCCGTAGACTAAGGCAAGCTTCTTGAAGTTGGGATATTCGTTTCAGAAGATACAATCAAAAGGTTTGGTTTATCTAGAAACAAAGGGGAGTCTTGTTTTCAAAAGAGCTAGTGGGAGCATTGTTACTTTCCTAAGTGTTGTATGTAGATGACATACTCATCAAAAGGAACTAAGGATCACAATTCGTTTTGCATAAATAAAAGATACTGCGAGTTAGCAACATGAGACAATATCTAACTCTACAACATAGGCTGAATATATTACAGTCGACATAGTAATAAAGAATGATGTTTGGATCTAAAGGGTTCACTTCTGAACTAAGGGTTGTTCCCAGCATATTAGATGCTACATAAATCTGTTATGATGGAACCTTTGCGTAAGCAAATAAAACCCAGATCTCATCAATAAATCCAAATATATTCTAAAGTACTTACATCTTGGAGATGTGAAAGTATGCAACATACGCACAAAGTTGATAACTTTGTCAACTCCCTGACAAAGCTTTTGACACAACATAAGCATGCCAGTTACACTAAGCCATATCGTATTAGATACGAGAATGATTGGTCTTAATGCTAGTGGGAGATTGTTGGAGTATGCCCAAAGACCAATCATATGATGATTGAATAGACATACAATTTTACTAGATTTATCAAATAATGACATTGCCGTTATTATCATTTGGTATGTTTCTGTGCATCAAACTAACCATTGGATAATAATGTCCATACAATAATACGATTATTGTTAAATAGGATCCTTAGTCGAATATTATTACAGGTGTAGACAGTGATAATATATAAAGACTAATATGTGGTTGATGACAAGCGTTGTCATTGACATAGAGATGTCAAAATCAACACATAAGTATTTGTTAGAGAACAACATACTGGATTGACCCGCTATGAGCATGTTTCTTGGGTAATTATGTGACAGTCACAACATTGCTCATGATAAACATATGTATAATCCTCAGACTTGAGATCAACATGATTTCAACATAAAGATTTACGTATTTTGACATAGTCAAACGTGTGTCGTAACTGACTACATTATAAAGACTGATGATTGGATACGTGATGACCTATGTAGTGAAATATGGTTGATCAATAAAGGATTTGTCCCTCCTACATAATGGGAGAAATATCTTCGGCCACTTGATTGAGTGAGATTAGAAAATGCATGGCCATGCTCGAATATTATGATATGAGATATCATAGAGATTCGTTTAACATAATCTACTAAAGACATCAAGAAACACAAGATGGACAACGCAAGTGTGATTAACCCATGACTTGTGTTCATCTAAGATATAAAGGACAAAAGGATGAAATACATAAAGGAAGTTTATTCAGGAATTAGGAAAGTCAAACCATGACTTCATGCAACTTAGGTAGCAATGATGTATTGCTAGATGCCACTCATTGTTTGTAAAATTCTAATAGTTCTAATTTTGCTGCTAACGTTGCATGAACCTACAAGGGTCACACCCTTCGAATGAAACGAACAAAAATTGGAAACCATACTCCCTATTTTAGGGAGGTTGCCGAAAATCCCCTATGTGATAGGGGAAATCGGCAACTCCCTTAAATGGGAATAATATTGGATAAATATTGTATTTATCAAATATTATTTAGAGTATGGAAAATATTTAGAGACTTAAATATTTTAGAATAAGATTCTAGAAATTTAAATATATATTTGGAATTGATATAATGTATATTTATTTCCAAGTTTATGTAGAATTAGATTCTACATAATTAAAAATATATATTTAAATATATTTATATCCAAGTAAAGATAGAATGAGATTCTATATAATAAAAAAATATATATTTGGATTAAATATAATGTATATTTAAATCCATGTTTTCTGTAGAATAAGATTCTACATAATTAAATATATATATATTTCATTTAATATTATTAAATATAATGTATATTTAATATAAACCAATTTCAAGTAGAATTAGATTCTATGAATTTTGGTTGAACTTGGATTTAAGATATTCAACTAGAATTAAGTCTCTCAATACTATTTGAAGGGACAAGGGCTAGCAACCAAATTATCCCTCTTACTCCTCCTTGCAAATTTCGACATATCCCTGAGAATTCTCCTATGGAATTTTCGACAAGTCCCAGATTTCTTCTGAGAAGCTGTTCGATATTTTTCAGGTGTTCCTCTTGCCCCCTGGCAAATTCCTAGAGATTTCCTAGTTCGAATCCAAGTCTTGGTAGAACCCCTGGTCGATTTCAGACTCCCTCAGGAATCCCTGGAGGGATTTCGACTTCTCTTTGGAAGGTGTTCAAACCTGTCAAAATTTATCCCTAAGTGTTAGGGAGGCGGAAACTTTGTTCGTTTTGTTCGGGTGGACTCCGTAGTGGCTGTTGCGAACCTGTGACGATTCCGGTTTTACTTGATGTGGTTATTCCGACGTACCTTCGATTTTCCAGTTTCTAGAGTTTTAAAAGGTAACTCTTCATCTTTTCACCCCGGATTCGTTCCTGTACATGGATCCTGGCTAGATTACGTCGGATTATTTTTTCCGCTGCGCCATGGGGCGTGCCGACGTGACCCAACAGTATCGATACCCACCCTAAGGTTACCGATACGATGTTCGTTAAATTGGTTGAAACTCACCTTTGATTGTTATGAATCTTTACGTTTTAGTCAATGTTTCTTGTGGATGCAATTAGATGAGTTCTATATGTTAATTTGAGCCAAGTTTGACAGAGATGCATGTAATGAACTTAATTGAAGGTTGGTAATCTGAATTTTGTAATAACCCTTACAAATTGTTAAATTTACAAAATGGTCCCTAAACCCGAAATCGGTATTATTCGTTGAGCGTTCGTGTTGTTGTTCGATTCGCTGCTTGTTGATCACATAGGAACCTAACTTGCATCTAGAGAAGATAAAAAGAAAAAAATAGGGTCGTTTATTGAGATAAAAAGAGAAGATAAGGCGGCGACCGGCAGATGCCCGGGCAGCAGACTTAGCTGGTGAGGTCTTTGCTGTTTACGGCAGCTGGACTCTCTTGGGAGTAGGGCGAGGCTCTTCATGCTGTTCTGCAGGAGGAGCGGCAGGAGGGGCTTCGCTTTCTTCTGATTCTGTTTCCACTTCCTATGGCTTGGCGGCTATGATGTGCTGCTTGCTCTTCCTTGTTACTTCCTCCGTTGGTGCTATTGGAGGATCAATCGCCGTTGGGGCTGCTACTTCTACTACTGCGGTAGCTTCCTTTGCTGGCAGCTGCTGCTAAACCTCTTCTGATGAGGATGTGTTGGCCACTGTTGCTGCTGTGCAGATGGGGTAATAATGTTGCTGATGCCGCTCTGGGAGTCTGCCACTGTGTTGGAAGTGGAGGTGGCAGAATACGATGGGTAGTGCGTCGGAGACGGCATCTGTCTGCGAAAGGCGGCATGGCGGGCAACTACGGCCGAGGGTGTTCCCTGTGTGGGGGCAGCTGCGGCGGTAAGATCAGCGGGGTAGGGAGGCAAGGTGGGGCCGTCATCTGGGTACTTCTGCAGGAGATAGGCCACAAAGGCTTCTTGGAATTACCCCACATACTTCGTGAAGCTCAGCTGCTGCTGTTCGATCCTTTTGTTGCTGTTGATGAGGGTATGTAGCAGAGTGAGGAGTTCATTTGTTGGGGCAGCTGATGTAGCTGGCTGGGCAGTAGAGGGCTGGCTGGGGGTGATGGGCTCTGTCTCTTTGGCCTGCATCATTTGCTGGGACGTTAAAATTGGCACAAAGGCCAGTGAAGAGTGATGGGAAGTATAGCCCCCCTTTCGTCTTGCAGAAGCAATTATGGATCTCCTTACATATAATCTCCTTAACGTTTATGGGCCGAATTACCATGATGATGTGAATGAGTGCGAGGGGTGGTCGATCGAAAGTGGAGTTGTGGGAGGTTGGCACCAAACGCCTCTTGATGAAGGTAATCCACAACATTGCCTTGAGCAGCAAATGGCAGCGACGGACAGAGTCGCCATGCTTTCTTGTTAACCATGGCATGTCGAGCTTGCACATCTTATCTTTGAGTCTGTCGTAATCGGCAACCGTCAGTGACTACCTCCACTCCTCATGAGGGTTGTCGTCCATCTCTAGGCCGTAGAAACTATTGATGACGACAGCGTTCAGCTTGACAGGCTCCCCTCGAACATAAACGAACGGTAGCTCAGGGCAGGGATGATGGTCATAAAACTCTCTGACCATGGTGATGTTGGCCATCTCCGGCTGCCGTGCGAATATTTCTCATCCCCTTCTGTGGATGGTCTCGAACAATATGGGCTATAAGCCAAGTTCCCCTGTTTGCTTTGGGTAGTAAAAACCTTGCTCCTCCCAAACTTCTTGCTTGGCAAATTGATCTTTGTATCTTTTCTCATATGCCTTGGAGCAGAAGCGTTTGAAGGTGGGTTTGGGTGCTGATGTTGAAGCCATGTGTGAGATGGTTGAAATTTAACTGAAACATAAAAGAATATAATTAGCTAGAGAGCAGTGGATGCAAGAATAAGATAGCAAGGAGGTGAAAGTAAAGTGAATGAATGAGGTGAGAAAGGTTTAAATAGAGGATGCCAATAGATGCTAGGGCGACATTAAATGTTCAACGGTCAAGTTGTCTCGCGCATGTTACGGGATTTCTACCCGTTATTTCTGTAGCCGTTGGCAGCTAGCCATTAACGGGAAACTAGCCGTTATGCGCTGTCTGTGCTGGGCCACCCTTGGCTGTCTTGGCGGGATGGTGGGCGGGCTCCTTGTTAGGCCTCCTTCTTGCTCCGGCTCTTTTATTCCTAGAGCCTACAATAAAAATAAAAATGTGAAAAATAAATTTAACTAGTTTAAAATCTAATCCTAAAATAAATTGCAATAAATTAAATTCTATTCCTAAAACATAAAAATAAAAATAAATAAAATAAAGATAAAATAATTAGGTTATGTTGGGAGTGCATTTGGGTGCATCTCCCAAACATAACCACTTCCTGAGGTGGTGTTTCTTGTCCTTCCCTCCTGGGGGTCCTCCTGTTCTTTAAGGTGATGTGTTATTGGGTCCTTCAGCCTGCCCTTCGGTCTGCCATGACAGATACTGCCTTGACATGTCTCTGTGTTGATTTTGGCAGTTTGAGCATTAGGGAATCCTTCCTTTTCCTTTTCTGGGGTTTGTAGCACATTTAACTTGATGCTCTGGTCGTCTACTCTCATGGTCAACTCCCCATGTTCCACATCTATTAGAGTTCTGCCTATGGCCAAAAATATTCGCCCAAAGATGATGGGGGCGTTTTCACCAGCCTCACAGTCTAAGATGAGGAAATCAGCTGGAAGAATAAGGTTGCCCACTCTAAAAAGGATGTCTTCGATCTTGCCCTCCGGTTGTACAAAAGAATGGTCAACAAGTTTCAGCATGATGGTGGTAGGTTTGGTTTACCTAATTCCTAGTTTGTCGAAGACTGCCTTAGTCATCAAGTTTATACTGGCTCCCAGGTCGCACATGGCTTTTGTTTCGTGCTTGCTGCCCATTCTGCATGGTATAACAAAGCTGCCTGGATCTGTCTCCTTGTGAGACAACTTGTTATTTAGCATGGCTATGCACTCCTCTGTTACAGCAACTGTTTTGAACTCCCCGATTCTCTTCCTCTTAAAAACCATATCCCTGAGGTATTTGGCATAGTTGGGAATGTTCTGAATGACTTCTATGAGAGGTATGTTTATTTGCACTTGCTTCAGAATATCTAAGAAATTCCTGAACTGGTGCTCCTGTTTCTATTGCTTAAGCCTCTAGGGGAAAGGTGCTGGAAGGCGGATGTCCTCTATACGTTCTTTGCATGGAAACTTTATCTATGAAGGATCATCTGGTTCAGGTCTGCTATCATGCTCAGCTACCGGGGCGGTTGGTGTTGATGCTGCCGTGGCAGGTTGTTCTTTCTGTGCTGGCTGTTTCTCTTCTTGCTTTTCCACTCTGGGCTCATTCAACTATTTCCCACTCCTGGTTGTTAAGGTTTTGCACTGCTCGTATGTGTGCTTAGCTGCTACCTTTGTACTGCTGGATGCTGCACCCATTGTCTTGCTACTATAGATCGTAGTGAACTACCGAAAATGGGTCTCCAGGTTCTTTATCGCAGCGTCCTGATTGTTCATCCTCATCTCTGTCCTGTCCATAAATGACTTAGTTTTATCAATGAATTTATTAGTGCGAACAATAAATTCACTAGTATTAAACATAAAAGTTTGAAGAGTTGCTTCTAGTGAATTATTGTTTTGTGGCTGATGAGCTTGTTGTCTGGACTGGTTTTACTGGTAGCCTCCATGTTGTTGTGGATTGGTAGAAGTCTTAGGATTGCTCTAGGAGAAGTTTGGATGATTTTTCCATCCAATGTGTACGTATTCATGGTTGGCCTGCTGTTCCTCTCATATCCTCCCATAAAATTTGCAGATGCAGTACATTCAGAGGAATCGTGGTTGCCTCCACACTCATCACAAAATGGCTCTACAGCCTTGGCCTTAGAGACTTTCCTAGTGGGTTTCACCATGTTCATGACTAGCTCAGTCATCTTGTTGAGGCGGCCATTGACAGATTCTGAGGCTTCCACTTTGTTCACAACTACTGGCCGCCTAATGCCGCCTCGACGGGCTGTTGGGTACTTATAATCGTTCTTGGCTGCTTGTTTCAGGATCCACAGTGCCTCCTCTAGTGGTCTGTCGAGGATGATTCTGTTGACTGAGGCATGAATTATCATCCGAGTTGGGTAGTTCACCCCGATGTAGAACATTGACACCTGTGTCCAAGTTGGGAAACCATGGAGCGGGCAGTTGTTAATCATCTGTTGATACCGCTCCCATGCTTCATACATTGGTTCATCATCCCCTTTTCGGAAGGCTGTGATCTCGTTTCTCAATCTGTTTGTGACATTTGTTGGGGCAAAACGATCCAGGAAATCCTTACACAACTCTGTCCATGTGTAGAATGACCCTGCTGGCTGGTTGTTCAACCACTGCTTTACCCTATCTCTTAGTGAATAGGGGAATAATCTATGCCTTAGCACATCCTGGTGGACTCCGTGTATTTTGAATGCTCTGCATATGTCCAGAAATCTTCTTAAGTTCTGTCGAGCATCTTCTGTAGCAGTCCCTCCAAATTTCCCCAATGTGTTGATCATATTGAACATCACGGGCTTCAGCTCAAAGTGATTTGCCTCAATCTCAGGTTCTTTCACTTTCGAATCGAACCCTCTGAAGTCTTGTAACAAGTAATCCCTGGTGGTTCGAAAATATTGTGGCTGCCTGGGCGGAATAGGGGGCGACTGCCTTGGTGGAACTTGCTGTTCTCTGGGCGGCGGGTCTTGCTGCCCATCTCTGTCGTTCGGAGCATTGTTGGCAGGGTTTTCGTTTTCCATGTTTACTTCTGCATTTCTTTCTTCTTTAGCTTTCCCTAGGGTTGTTCTGGTTTCCTTTTTGAGTTCTCCGGCTCTTCGTTCTATATCATCGTAATAAACGATTTCTCCTTTTGGATTTGCCCTGGTCATACCCTAGCAAAGGAACTGTAAATTTTTTCGATTAAAAATTAAAAAATAATAAAAGCTAAAAATTATATGCAAATAAATAAAGGTGCAGAAATTTAAAAACGAATTTCCTTGTTACCAATCCCCAACAACGACGTCAAAAACTTGTAGAGCGTTTTAGTGTTCTCTAAATATGAGCGCAAGTGCACACTCTTGTCAAGTAATAGTATAAAAGATATAGTCTCCCACATGGATTGGACAGCTTAACTCGCTTCGCTGTTCCTACACAAGAAAAGTAAGTTGCACAAATAAGTTGGTTTGTTTAAGAAGAAAATAAAATAAAACGCAAGTAAATAAAAGGGAAGAAATCAGATTGATAGAATGGACATGGTTATGCTGCTGCTTAGTGTTAAACTGCATTGAATAGGACAAGTTGTTTGCGCTTCCAGACTCTACTGCCTCGGCGGGGGATGGCAGATAGGCTGCTGAGACGCTCTCGCTGCCTCGGCAGGGGAATGGATTTGTATCTCGGCGGCAAACTCGACAGAAGTACAAGGCTGAGCAGAATGCTTCGAAAGTGATCCCGCTTATGTCTAAGTTAGAATGTTGTTGATGCCCACTGCAGACAATACCAGTCACAACGTGAATCGTGCAAAGACGTCAATGTTAAATCGTCTTCTTTTAGCCGCCTTAAACCCTAACCTATGTCTAGGCTGAATTGATCGCACCGTATATAGATGAAATTATACTTACTCCTTTCATGAGTTCGACTCTCTTGATACCAAACAAATGGATGGTGATAAACTAATCTTTCGCCTTAATTGAAAACTATGAAGAACATGGAATAAGCAAACCTTGAAGCTTTATTGCAAAAATAAACTTAAAATCCTAAGCAACTCTTCTCACACTAATTACAAGAAAACCCAAACCCAAATAGAATTTTAGAACATAATGGCAGCAAGAAAACTTAAACTATGCCTAAGGGTAAACCTCAGTTGTTTTGAAGTACAATTACAATGAGTATATATAGGCATTAGCTAGGTCTAGTCCTTCTTGGAGTAGAAGTCTTATCTTTTTGCTTTAAATGCAACTCTAAATGCTGACTTCTTTGAGTTGAATGTGGACATAAATCACGTTGCCTTGCTCTGTAAGTAAGCTTGAGTTCCTCCTTCGGCGGCTCTGCCTGCTACTACAGTTATCGGAAAATTGAGTGGACAACATCGTTATGATAAGGATTTTCTGCTTTACAGATCGCATTCCAGTTCTCCAATTCCTCTGTTTGCTGTCTTGGGTGGCACGTAGGGCGGCAACAGCTACTTGGCAGCTGTTGTCTTTGTCTGGAACTGCATCAGTATAGGTCCTTATTTTGCTGCCTCAACATCATGTCCTTAGCTCCTCTCTCCTTCTGTCAACCTCTAGTACCTGAAACTTAAACTAAACTAAAACAATACCTTTTCCTTACGAAATAATAGAAAATCAATACAAAGCATGGCAAAGTAAAGAATACTGTAGAATGCAACGCATGAACCTAATTATGCCTAAAATGTACTAAAAACAACAATAATATGAGAAGGAATGTGCATGAAATATAGAACTTATGGACACTTTACAGTTAGGCAACAAGCTTTTGAGAAGTTGAAGGAAGCTTTGACACAAACTCCTATCTTGATTCAACCAGAATCGAGTAAGGAGTTTGTACTTTATAGTGATGCCTCGTATGTTGGTTTGGGTTGCGTGTTGATGCAAGGTGGGAAGGTTGTAGCATATGCGTGTAGGCAATTGAAGGTGCATGAGCGCAACTATACTACTCATGATCTAGAGCATGCTACGGTGGTGTTCGCTTTGAAGATTTGGAGACACTACCTTTATGGTGAAAAGTGTGTGGTTTACACCGACCATAAGAGTTTGAAGTACCTCGTGTCTCAAAGGGAGTTGAATCTTAGGAAACGAAGGTGGTTAGAGTTGCTTAATAGATTATGATATGATGATTGAGTATCATCCTAGAAAGGCCAATGTTGTGGCCGATGCGTTGAGTAGGAAGGTGGCCGTTGAGCTGAGAGCCATGTTTTCTCGGTTGAGTTTATCGTGTGATGGCGGGTTGATAGCCGAGTTGAAGGTGAAACCTTCCTTGATTAAGCTAATCTAGGTGAAACAGTTGCTTGATGATTCGTTGGTGCCTCATGTCCAGGATATAGCTAATGGTAATGCAACAGACTTCTGTTTCAATGATGATAGAGTTCTATGTTTCAAAAGTCGAATAGTTGTGCCAAAAGATGTTGAGTTGAGGCGCACTATTTTGACTGGAGCTCATAGAAGTCCTTTTGCTATGCACCCTAGTAGTACTAAGATGTACCGTGGTTTGAAGGATGAATACTATTGGGTGGAGTTGAAAAGGATGTTGTTGATTTTGTAAGCAAGTGTATGGTTTGCCAGCGTGTGAAGGTTGAGCATCAGTTTCCTTCTGGTTTGTTACAACCTTTGAGGATATCGGAGTGGAAATGAGAAAGGATTACAATGAATTTTGTGTCTGGTTTTCTTTTGACACCATCTAAGAAGAACTCCGTATGGGTGATTGTGGATCATCTTACGAAGTGTGCACATTTCTTGGATGTGCATACTACGTATATATTGGATAAGTTAGCAGAATTGTATGTTGCTAAGATTGTACGTTTGCATGGTGTGCCTAAGTCCATAGTGCCAGATAGAGATCCGAGGTTTACAACGAGATCTTGGGAATGTTTACACCAAGCGCTGGGTATGCGTTTGAATTTTTGCACTTCGTATCATCCTCAGACGGATGGGAAGTCGGAGCGAGTTATCCAGGTGTTGGAGGACATGTTGTGATGCTGTGTGATTGATTTCCAAGGTTCTTGGGGAAAATAGCTGCCTTTGGTTGAGTTTGCCTAAAATAACGGCTTTCAGGCGAGTGTACAAATGGCTCTGTATGAGGCCTTGTATGGGAGAATGTGTAGAACGCCTCTTTGCTGGGCTGAAGCGGGGAAAAAGTTGGTTTCCTTGCCGGATATGCTTAAGGGAACAACAGAGAAAGTGAAACATATATGTGAACGGTTGAGGGCTGCATCGGATCGTCAGAAGTCTTACGCGGATTTAAAGCGTAGGGAAATTTAGTTTGCAGTTGGAGATTGCGTGTTTCTTAAGGTATCGCCTTGGAAGAAAGTGGTGAGGTTCGGACGTAATGGAAAGCTTAGTCCAAGGTTTATTTGACCTTATGAGGTTGTAGAGCGAGTTGGTCATGTGGCTTATCAGTTGAGGCTGCCTCCCGAGTTGGAGAGGATCCATGATGTGTTTCATGTTTCTATGTTGTGGAGGTATAGATCGGATCCATCTCATGTGATGCCAATTGAGGAGATTGAGTTGAATCCAGATTTATCCTATGTTGAGGAACTAGTGGGAATCCTTGATTTGAGCAGTAAAGTTTTTTTGTGGGAAGACGATTGAACTTGTGAAGGTGTTGTGGCGACACCGAGGCGTTGAAGAGGCCACGTGGGAAAGAAAGGCGGACATGTTGAGGCAGTTTTCGCATTTTTTCCTTCAGGTAAAATTTGGAGGATGAAATTTCTTAAGTGGGAGAGAGTTGTAACGACCCGGTTTTGGGCCTAGGTGTTTTGCGTGTCCGGTTAGGCTAGTGGAACCGATAATCGGTGGTTTTTGAATTGTTAAAGGTGGTTTAGGGAAATCAAGGCTCGGGATGGGATAAATATATGATAAAAATTCTTAAAATCTTCTAAAAGTATATTTAAGAGGTTGGTTTAATCAATTTTGCAAAATAAGTTTTGGGAATTATACACTTTGGGTAGTGACCAAAATGTAAAGTTTTAAAATGTGGAAAAAAGAGTGTTTTTCGAAAAGAGTCAAAATCATAGAATCTTTAGGGAGCTAATTAGAAATTAAGCCTTTTCTCTAATTTGGCATGTGTTTTAAATGGTTTATTAAATAATTAAAGTGACTTTTATGATTTAATTAAAGAGGTAGTTATTTTAGTTAAACAGAATTGTACGGTCATTTCTTTTTCACATTTTCACTTCCGCCAAACACTCTCCATTTTCTCTCATTTTCCAGATCTCATTCACTCTCATTTTCCTCTCTTGATTTTCAATTTCTCCTTTGCGGTTTCTCTCAATTTCCATCAAGTTTCTTGAAAGCAACCTTGCCAAATTATAAGAGAAGCAAGGATTGGAGGTAAATTTCATGATAACCCTCTAATCAAGGTTCTTTAATGAAATTCCAAAGATATTTGGCTCTTTATCTATGTTTTTTTATTGAGGTTTTATTATTGTTTTGATAAAATGATGAAATCTTGTTGAAAAAGATGTTTTAAATGTGGTTTTCGGAGTTGTGTTGATTTGGTTTGTTTGAGATGGTTTCTAATTAAGTTTTGAAAGGTTTATGATGTTGAAATAGGGTCTTAATCATATTAATCCCGAAATCCTTAAGATCATTGGTTTTTAAAGTGTTTACGGTTGGGTTTTTGGAGTGTAATGTGAGATCCGAGTTGCTGGAGGTATAAGGAGGGTTTTAGGTTGTTTTTGGATGTTGATTTATGCTTAAAATATGTTGGATGTGTTGGTTGATGGCTGGGCTGAGTCTAGAGATCAATTGATTGAGATTTCGGTTGACTTGGATGGGTATTTTTGATGCTTTAGAGCAGGGCAGCGAGTTTCTAGTAAAGTGTTGGTGCTTGGATGCATTATGATGCATTGAATCTTTGTTTTTAATGTGTTGAAAATAGGTGATAGTGTTCCAGAATCGAATGAAGTGTTTTGGAGGTTTCAGACGATTAATTGTTGCATCGGCAAGTGTGGTTTCGCAAGTCGGTGAGTGGAAACTGATTTTCCAGCGTGGATACGTTTTAGAAAAGGTTTTGGGAACTTAGTAAGATTGGTTTTTAAAGTGTTTACGGTTGGGTTTTTGGAGTGTAATGTGAGATCCGAGTTGTTGGAGGTATAAGGAGGGTTTTAGGTTGTTTTTGGATGTTGATTTATGCTTAAAATATGTTGGATGTGTTGGTTGATGGCTGGGCTGAGTCTAGAGATCAATCGATTGAGATTTCGGTTGACTTGGATGGGTATTTTGATGCTTTAGAGCAGGGCAGCGAGTTTCTAGTAAAGTGTTGGTGCTTGGATTCATTATGATGCATTGAATCTCTGTTTTTAATGTGTTGAAAATAGGTGATAGTGTTCCAGAATCGAATGAAGTGTTTTGGAGGCTTCAGACGATTAATTGTTGTGTCGGCAAGTGCGGTTTCGCAAGTCGGTGAGTGGAAACTGATTTTCCAGCGTGGATACGTTTTAGAAAAGGTTTTGGGAACTTTGTAAGAGCTTGAAACGCTTTACTAAGTTCGGAAGTAAGTAAAGTGGATTTCTCTTCTGGATTGTGCTAGTACGAGCCTTTGGTTGCACTTGATTTTAATTGCATTTACCCACTATTTTAAAGCATGTTTCGAGTATATAAAATGTATTTGATGATGCCATATGGTTTAAGAATGCACTAGGTAAGTGATCCTTGTATGCATGTGTTGATGCATGGGTTTTGAAGTATGGTTTAATGCTTGAGTTATGGCTTACCATGAATGCTTTGGAAAACAATGAGGTATGCATGAAATGTGGATTATATTGGCAAGTGATGTTGTATAAATTGTTTTATAAATGACATCGGATATAGTTAGCCGGCTATAGGATTGAATGCATTATAAACAAGTTGCCTTGGACGATGAGGGGTTGTGATTATACCGAAAACTCCATCAAAGAACCCTAACGATTGAGGATTGTTTAAGGTTGCAATGGTTGAGGGTAACTCCTGGGTGCGAACCTTGTGTATGTCCTGTCTCTCGTTAGTGGGCTATACATCTACCGATGAGTGGTGTTGAGGGGTTGTAATTGTACCGAATACTCCACCACGGGTGTCACAACGGTGGAGGGTTGCTCCCGTGTGTGAGCCTTGAGATGTCGGTAGAGTGTATGAAGGGTATGGGATAACCCTTGGTAATCCGTGTATCCGATATGCTTTTTGAGAATGTTGTTAATCACTTGTAAGCCAATATAGTGTAATGAAATGTTATGAAAATGTTGATGATGCATATTATGAAAAATGCATGTTTTACCTTAAGCTAGCATAATGGTGTTTATGCTTGGAAGGCTTGATGGTTGTGTAGCAATGGTTTAATTACTGGAAAATATGTTATCATGTTGCATGGTATTTAGCATGCTGATTTTAATGTTAAATTGCATGGTTTATCAAAGAAGGCATGATGGTCTTGAAAAGAGTGAAAAATGGTTTTGTGCATTGATGATGTTTTTGGTTTTGAGCAATCCTTACTTAGCTTGTATGCTTATGCTCTCTTTGTTCATCAATGCAGATAATTAGGTGTTTGGAGGCAGGAACTACGAGGGGTTTTCCAAGAGACTTCTTTAAAATGTATGTCACGGTTTTAGACTAGTGTAATAATGGCAATGGAGGTGTCCAATGCTATGATTGTTGGTTGTTATGGTATTTTCTGGTTTCATACAAGTTTGGCATACATATTTGGGTATGTAAATGGCCTTTAAGTGTTGGAAATTCTTGGATTTGAGAATTGACCTTTTGGTGCTTGAATATCTTAGGAAGCATGCCTTTAGATATCATTGAGGTTGATAGTGATCCTTTGATTTTGTCTTTGCCATGGATTTAGGATTGTTGAAGTGCATTTGAGTTACAAGCATGTTTACATATAGGTTGGAATGTGTTGGAATGGATTTGATGTGTTAAATCTGTATTTGGGAAAGTTGCAGACTGAAGTGTATCGATAAACTTCATTGTGTATCGATACGACCTTCATAAATGGGAGCAGCGTACCGATACACGGGGGGAGTATCAATACCCCTTTTAGCCACTGGACGAGAGTGTATCGATACAGTGCCCTAGTGTACCAATACAGTCATGTAATGTTGAAGCTGCGAAGCCTGATCGTCGGGGGCGTATCGATACCTTCCCTAAGGACACCAATACGATGTTCGTTAAATTAGTTGAAACTCACCTTTGATTGTTCTGAATCTTTACGTTTTAGTCATTGTTTCTTGTGGATGCAATTAGATGAGTTCTATATGTTAATTTGAGCCGAGTTTTGACAGAGATGCATGTAATGAAGTTAATTGAAGGTTAGTAATCCGAATTTGGTAATAACCTTTACAAATTGTTAAATTTACAAAATGGTCCCTAAACCCGAAATTGGTATTAATCGTTGAGCGCTCGTGTTGTTGTTCGATTCGTTGCTTGTTGATCACATAAGAACCTAACTTGCATCTAGAGAAGATAAAAAGAAAAAAACAGGGTCGTTTATTAAGGTAAACCTTCCCAGTTTACTTCAATATTCCTTGTGTGACTCGTTCGGTTCGGTCTATCGGCTAGGCCGGGTCTAGGGGGTTACAACATCAAAAGCCCAGATCCTTTAAACATTAATGACTCATATGTATGGTGTTGGTCTAGTAACCACATGTTTAATATGCAATCTGCCTATTCCCACTGGACTGCTCACTCTTGGGAACCTATGGGGAATATCTAGAGATCAATTTGGAGCATAAAGGTTCCGAAGCGGACCAAACTATTCTTATGGCTCGTATACCAGGAGAAACTCTTGACCAATCTAGAGGGATGCAAAAGGTCCCTTACCCCGAGCCCTTTTTTCTCTATCTGGAGAATCGCAAATGATATGTTATTCATGTCCTTAGTGACTGACCTCGTACCAAAGCTCCTTGGATACATATCTTATCTACACATGCCGACCTCTCCCACAAATTGTTTTTCCATAGCAACACTCAAGACTGACTGTAGCAAAACATCTCATCATGCTACCTTGTAACTGGTTTGACTTTTACCTGGAACATTGTCTTTCCATCTATCTTATGTCAATTATGGAAATCTAGGAATGATCACATGTTTAACAGTGTTGCATCGTCGCCTGAAGTTGCATGCCATCGGGCCATTGTTTGGGCGCAGTACTACCACTCATGCTCGACTCTGGTCCAAGTTTCTCTTGGCGCAGTTGACAATAGACAATGCAATCGGCCAGACCTGAACTGGATCTGTTTAAATATTGATGAAGCTATTTCCCCAAGCTCTGGGATTAGATCTGTAGGAGGGCTCTTTAGAAACAGTGAGGGTCAATAGATTCTTGGTTTCAACAAAGGAATTGGGATAGTGGATTGTCCTCAAGCGAGCTTTGGGCAGTCTATCATGGTCTACAAGTTGCCTGGACTCATGGCTTTGAGGCCATTATAGTTCAAACGGACCGTGCTCTGGTCATCAAGTTTCTACAAGACCCCAATGATGCTTCTAGTTCTTCTCTTTTGGTAAGAGCATTTGATCGACTCCGACATCAAGCTTGGAAATGTTATATTGGATTTGTGACATAATGAGAAACTATTGGGTATAGTTGGCTAGTCATAGGATTAAGTGCACTATAATGTTAAAATCGATCGTGCCACGATCCTTGAGGAAAAACGGTTTAACTAGGCTACTCGGATCGTTGAGTTATCACTTGGGGTATGCAGTTTAACTAGGTAGCCCAAGTTGATGGTATCTTGCGGTTTAACTAGGCAAGGTACGATATTTGGTGGAGGTAGTACCACAATGAGAAATCCTTGTATCAGAAAGTGTGGATAGAGGTGAGACTCTCCAGGATCAGTATAATTTCCAATATATGTGATTAATTATATATATATATATATAATGGTTTTAATGCATATGATTGTTATGCATGATTTTTTTCTGAAACAAATGAGATAATGCTTTGGGTTTAACTAAGCATGCTTTGTACATCAAGGGATTTATGATCTTCAAATGGTTTTGTAATGCATCAATATTTTACCTAAGAGCATCCTCACTAAGCATGATTGCTTACGCTATCTTTTTCCTATTGATGCAGAGAAATAAAGTTGAGGGTTGCATTGTGACGACATGGTCAAATAGCAAGACACTTGATTCAGTATGAAAACATAGTTTTATTTCAGTTAATAAGGCAATGTGTACCACGTTTTTGGGGAGGTTTATACCTTGTATTTTGGTTGTAAAGTGTAGATTATATGTTGTGGTTGTTTGATTTGTTTGATGTTGGTTTTGTGATTTGAATGTTGGACTTGGTTATATGTGTTTGATGCTTGAAGGTTTTCGTAGTGTGCATATAGGGTGAATTTGCCTATGCTTATGATATTGTGGTTCAAGCATGTCTAAATTGTTTGTTTAAGACTATTGATGTGATGCCTATGCTATATTATGCCTTAAATTCTTTTTTGAACTTTGAGTTGGATGAAAATAGGAAACATGCCTCTAGGATTGTGATATTGTAGGATTTGCTTCTACCAAATCATGTTTCTATGAGCTCTTGGCTTGTATGGATGCTTAGTTTACTGGTGAATATGTTTGAGATTGATTGATGTATGTTTGAGGCACATATGGGTTGAAAAACTAGAAAAAATGGACATTACAAATCCAGGTGTACCGATGCACGGGGTACCGTATTAGTACGGGTAAGTGTATTTTGGCTTAAGGGATTGGTACGCGGGTAACTATTTCGGTACGAGTGTATGAGTTTTACAAAGGGGCACTGATACGCGAGGAAGTGTATCGGTACAATTTTGAGCTACTAGAATTTGGAACTTTGAATTGGCAAAAGCGTACCAATACACTTGCTCGTGTACCAATACAGTCAGCGGTTATTTTAGTTAAATTGATGATTGAAGTTTGTTGTTTTTTCGTTTTGGTCCATGTTTGTTATGCATGCAATTAAATGAGTTTGGATGATTGTTTTAAGCTGAAATTCAACAAGCACGCATATAATGTGATTAATTGACGATTGGTAATCTAAACTTTAACTAAGTCCGAATAGTTTCCCAGATTTACATTTTAGTCCCTAAAATGTATCCGTATGCAAGTGATAGTCTTTTCGATGTTTGTTTCTTTTGAGATTTCACCCGCTATCATTGTGCTCACCCAGGATTAATATGTTGCATCTAGAAAAGATAGAAGAAAAAATGGACCCGTTTCTTCTATAATCATTTCGGGTTTTCTTCGGCAAACCTAATGTAGCTCACTCGGTTCGGTCGGGCGTCTAGGCCGGGTCGAGAGGGCTACATACATCGAGTGTGTACTTTGATCCATGAAGTCAATATGCTAGGAAGGATATCCAATCGATACTTGTAGAATATTTTGTCAATCTTTTGTAACTAGACATCTTCTCTTACAAAATCAAATAAGTTATCATTTCTTAAATAAAATAATCCATCACGACAATTTACCCATATTGCCTTATAACAAATAATGATAACACCATAAACATGCTCTTTTAATGTGTTTGTCTTGGGATCCCATCTTGCCTCGGACCACCACCCCACACTTGCTTTATTTACTGCATTGACGGGAGAAAAGAGAGCGTAAGAATATAATGCCTAGTGAGTGCACTCAAAAAGTAAAATGTCAATGCATTTTCAAATCAAAACCAATATTAGAAAATCGTATCAAAGCAAGTCAAATTCGTTTTCTCCAAAGCATTTAAACAAATGTATAAAACCAACATTTGGAACTAGAAGATCATTCGCTAAAGTTTCCAAATCATTTATGCATAATTCACAAAACATATTGTAACCCCTTAGACTCGCCTATGCGTTACCACGAATCCTAGGAAGTCACATTTGGGGTCATAAGAGCAACCCATAGTAAAACCCGTATAAAATTCTTTTCTTTAAATACATTAAAACTGTAAAACAAATTTCTATATAAAATATAATATTAGAAAAATCATGTAAACATAGGACATTAGTTCGGAAGGTATATAATAAACACTAGTATAAAACAATACATATCATACATTCTTTATCAACTAACTATGCCTATACCGTACTCCAAAAGCAACACCGAGAGAACACAAACACTGATGTCAGTAGCCCTTCCATGATGGATTTCATCTAACCTTAGGTCTGACAGAATTACATTCGCCGAATCAGAGAAACCAGTAACGATAACAGTAAAGAATTACCCTCGCCGAACCTGAGGAACCTGTAACAACAACAGTAAGGAATTACCCTCGCCGAAGCTGAGGAACCTGTAACGATAACAGTAAGGAATTACCCGTGCCGAAGCTGAGGAACCTGTAACGATAAGACTAAGGAATTACCCTCTCCGAAGCTGAGGAACATGTAACGATAAAAGTAAGGAATTACCCTCGCTGAAGCTGATAAATCTTTAATGATAATAGTAAGGAATTACCCTCCCCGAAGCTGAGAAACCTGTAACGATAACAGTAAGGAATTACCCTCACCAAAGCTGAGGAACCTGTAACGATAACTATAAGGAATTACCATCACTGAAGCTGAGGAACCTGTAATGATAACAATAAGGAATTACCTTCGCCACAGCTGAGGAAACTATAATGATAGCAGTAAGGAATTACCCTCACTGAAGCTAAGGAACCTGTAACGGTAATAGTAAGGATTAAACATCGCCGAAGCTGAAGAACCTGTAAAGATAACAGTAAGGAATTACCCTTACCGAAGCTGAGGAAGCTGTAACGATAGCAGTAAGGAATTACCCTCGCAAAAGTTGAGGAACCTGTAACGATAACAGTAAGGAATTACCCTCGCCGAAGCTGAGGAACCTGTAAAGATAACAGTAAGAAATTACCCTCGCCGAAGTTGAGGAACCTGTAACGATAACAATAAGGAATTACCCTCTTCGAAGCTGAGGAACCTATAACAATAATAGAAAGGAATTACCCTCGCCAAAGCTGAGGAACTTGTAACAATAACAGTAAGGAATTACCCTCGCCGAAACTGAGGAACCTGTAACGATAATAGTAAGGAATTACCCTCGCCGAAGCTGTGGAACCTGTAATGATAACAGTAAGGAATTACCCTCCCCGAAGCTATGAAACGTGTAATAATAACAGTAAGGAATTTCCCTCGCCGAAGCTGAGGAGCCTATAACGATAATAGTAAGGAATTACCCTCACCAAAGAAGAGGAATTTGTCACGATAACAGTAAGGAATTACCCTCGTCGAAGTAGAGGAACCTATAACGGTAACAGTAAGGAATTACCCTCGCCAAAGCAGAGGAACCTGTAACGATAATAGTAAGGAATTACCCTCGCCGAAGTAGAGGAACCTGTAACGATAACAGAAAGAATTACCCTCGCCGAAGCAGAGGAACCTGCGGTATCTTCATACCTTATCCTTAGCACCCTAGTAACCATTGATGTCGAAATTTTAGTAATTAGAAGAAGCAGCAATACGGTAAACATAAGGCAACCAATTATTTTCGGTAAACATTAATAACAGATCATACTTTTAATCAGGAAAAACAAAAATCAAGATTATATTGTTCAATCAATAACTTAGGCATAATTCAGACATATGGAACTATCATACTTAGAATCAGGAAAACATGTTACGTTTTGCAAATTCAGAAATTTTCAGTCGTGTACGCTGTTTAGTTCTATCATAACATTTAAAGCATGTATGTAGCACTCAAGGAACATTAACCATATGCACATGATCAGTTTAGTCATATATAAATATAACATATATTTTCTTTGTGTAATGGCAGCTAGGGAGTACACCTTCAGATCAAGAACAAGGGCATATTTTTAGACATATCGATGTCACTCCTTAGATCAGAGAGTCGATCTCAGTTCATTTTTTCCTTTTTTAGATTAACTCGATAGTTACAGAAAGGAAATACACAATTTTCCGACCATCGAACTCACTCTGTTTCGGCGAAATTCAACGTTGACGTCAGCGGTCAAAGTTATGCTGACGTCACTGGTCAAATGGGTTGACTCGGTTAAGTTGACTCACTGAGTTAACTCGGGCGAGTTAACTCACTAAGTTAACTCGGGCAAGTTGACTCACTGAGTTGACTCGGTTAATGGGCAGACGAGTCGGGTTGATGGGTCGGGCTTGGGCCGAAATTAACCCGAACCACTAAACTCACCAGCAACTCGCTAAAAACCTCACTGGCGCCCCCAAACGCCCTATTTTGGCCGAGAAGAAAATAAGATTACACTCTACATCAAAACCACTACAAATACGCATCAAAAATCAGTTCGAAACTTACCGATTTTACCTTAAATGTAAATGATTGGTCATAACATTGCGTAGCTCCGACTTGGGTCTTGTCGGATTAGGTCGGGCGATCGGCCGATAGGGTTTTGTTCGCCACAACGCAGGGAGATCGGATTTGGCGGCCGTGCGACAAGGTGATGGCAGAGGTGGCAAAAAATGCAAGAATTAGAGACGGTGATTTAGGGTTCATGCCAAAACCTTAAACGAGCCTTGCCGGCGTCGAAAGGATGGGTGACCGGCTGGGTTTTGATCTTCATAATACGCCAAGCACGTTGGCAGGATCGGCGCGACTATCAGACACCAGGAATAGCCAAATATCGAAGTTAGAACTCTGGGATTCTGAAAAAGCTTCGAACCAGTCCCCACAGCAAACGGCGGCCGCTAGCTGCAAGTGGAAAATAGGGCTACAGTCGGGGTGGAGCTGCAATTCCATTGGTGAGGGCGGTGGCATCCACGACGGCACGGTGAGTGAGATCGCGATGGTGGTTGGTGTGGGAGATGAAGAGTTTTTGAAAGCACTTGAATTTCCCTTTTTTTGGTAACCTCCCCCCTTCCCATCTGTAGGTGAAGGGTTCATATTTTCATTTCTATATTGGTGTATCTGAAACATAATAGGTTAAGTAAAAACCAAAGTAAACTAAGATCAAGAGTGGCCTTGGCTCAGATGGCTAAGCATTTATCACTTATGCCAAGCGGCATAGGTTCGAGTTCCCTTGGCTACACTTTCTATTCTTTTTCTTCTTTTCTTCAATTTTGAAAGGGTAAAGGTAAGAGAGATATCAGGCCCAATCGCTAAACTGTTAACATTTACAACTCCAACTCCTAAAATTTTAAATCTTGCACTTTAATACTCAAACTCCAAATCCCTTTCTAATAAATAAATGAAAAAACACATTTATCGGGGTGTTACAACTCTCCCCCTAAAAACATTTCGTCCTCGAAATTTACCATAGTCGGAGAAATGCAGAAACTACTCTTATATCCATTCATGTACTGAAACTTATTATTCATAGTATCCTTATTTTATGGGACTCTCAGGCGGTCATGGATCAATCTGGTAGTGTCCTTAGTCACTCGAATTATCTTTAGACCAAAAGTCATTCCATCATACATCACAAACCAACTATTCATAAAACAATATTTGAATCCGTACGGAACATCATATGTTGCCAGGCGAACACTAGTCTCATAACTGTTATTAAAAGCAGACTCAATCGAGGATAGGAAGTCTTCCCATCTACCACAGAAGTCAATCATGCAACCCCAAAGTATAACGTCTAGAATCTAAATTACTCTTCTAGATTGATCATCAATTTATGAATGAGCTGCTACTATAGTTCAAACGAGTACCCTAGGCCTCTAATAGGGCCTTCAAGAATCGAGAAGTAACATCAAATTCCAGTCAAGGATAATATATAACGATACAAAACCAAGGTTTTGACCAGATATCACTTACCTTCAGCGAAATTTTTAAACAAATGCTTCCTTCGTGTATAACAGAGTCACCATAGGATTTACACTTTGGCCACATTCACAAACACCTTTCGATTGAAGTCATAGCACTTTAATCGAATTTCCATCAAAATATTTTCAAACATAATCATTATCACCCAATAACCTTTCAAGAAATTTTATCTCAGTTACCTCACATAATCCAGCACATAATCTCCATCTGGAACCTCTTCAGTTTTATATGCATGAACCATTTAAGTCTTTTTTTTACATAATTCAAACCCATCGAGTGAATCCAATTTACAAACAAATGTTACATGCATTCCTTGCTAGTATAGATCGAGCTGTAAAGGACATAATACTCAAATTCATTTATTTTCAGAAAAAAAGGTCGACATCAGAGTTTTGACTCGGAGTACGGTTATGATCTAGAGGCATGCACAGACCAGACACCTTATGATGGACAATCGGTCGATCTACTACGATTGACACAACTCTAATCTCTTATACCACTTAATGTAACCCCTTACACTCGCCTATGCGTTACCACGAATCCTAGGAAGTCACATTTGAGGACACAAGAGAAACCCACAGAAAAACCCGTATAAAATTCTTTTCTTTAAATACATTAAAATTGTAAAACAAACTTCTATATAAAATATAATGTTAGGAAAATCATGTAAACATAGGACATTAGTTCGGATGATATATCACAGACACTAGTATAAAACAATACATATCATACATGCATTACCCACTAACTATGTCGATACCGTACTCCAAAAACAATACCGAGAGAACCCAAACACTGATGTCAGTAGCCCTTCCATGACGAATTTCATCTAACCTTAGGTCCGGCAGAATTACCTTCGTCGAAGCAGAGAAACCTGTAACGATAACAGTAAGGAATTACCCTCGTCGAAGCTGAGGAACCTGTAACGATAACTGCAAGGAATTACCCTCGCTAAAGCTGAGGAACCTGTAACGATAACAACAATGAATTACCCTCACCAAAGCTGACGAACCTGTAACAATAATAGTAAAGAATTACCCTCGCCGAAGATGAGGAACTTGTAATGATTAAAGTAAGGAATTACCCTCGCCGATGCTGAGGAATCTGTAATGATAACAGTAAGGAATTACCCTTGCCGAAGCTGAGGAACCTGTAACGATAGCAGTAAGGAATTACCCTCGCCGAAGCTGAGGAACCTGTAACGATAACAGTAAGGAATTACCCGCGCCAAAGTTGAGGAACCTGTAACAATAACAGTAAGGAATTACCATCGCCGAAGCTTAGGAACATGTAATGATAGAAGTAAGGAATTACCCGCGCCAAAGTTGAGGAACCTGTAACAATAACAGTAAGGAATTACCCTCGCCGAAGCTTAGGAACCTGTAATGATAGAAGTAAGGAATTACCCTCGCTAAAGTTGAGGAACCTATAACGAAATAGTAAGGAAATACCCTCGCCGAAGCTGAGGAACCTGTAACGATAACAGTAAGGAATTACCATCGCCGATGCAGAGGAACCTGTAACGATAACAGTAAGGAATTACCCTCGCCGAAACTGACGAATCCGTAACGATAACAGTAAGGAATTACCCTTGCCAAAGCTAAAGAACCTGTAAAGATAACAGTAAGGAATTACCCTTGCCGAAACAGAGGAACCTGTAATGATAACAGTATGGAATTACCCTCGCCGAAGCAGAGGAACCTGTAACGATAACAATAAAGATTTACCCTCACCGAATCAGAGGAACTTGCGGTATCTTTATACCTTATACCAAGCACCCAATAACCGTTGATGTCGAAATTTTAGTAATTAGAAGAAGCAGCAATACGGTAAACATAAGGCAACCAATTATTTTCGGTAAACAGTAATCAGAGATCATATTATTAATCAGGAAAAACAAAAGTCAAGGTCATGTTGTTCAATCAAGTACTTAGGCATAATTCAGACATATGGAACTATCATACTTAGAATCGGGAAATCATGTTACGTTTTGCAAAATCATAAATTTTCAGTCGTGTACACTTGTTTAGTTCAATCAATTTAAAGCATGTATGTAGCACTTAAGGAACATTAACCATATGCACATGATCAATTTAGTCATATATATATATATATATATAATATTTTCTTTGTGTAACGGCAGCCAGGGAATACATCTTCAGATCGAGCATAAGGGCATATTTTTAGGCAGATCGACGTCACTCCTTAGATTAGAGAGTCGATATCGGTTAATGGGCAGACTGGTCGGGTTGACGGGTCGGGCTTCTGCCGAAATTAACCTGATCCACTAAACTCATCGGCAACTCCCTTAAATCCTCACTGGCGGCCCGAAATGGCCTATTTTGGCCGGGAACATAACAGAATTACACTTTACATCAAAACCACTACAAACACTCATCGCAAATCTGTCGAATCTTATCGATTTTACCTTAAATGTAAAAGATCGGTCGGAACAATGCGTAGCTCCGACATGGGTCTTGTCATAATCAGACGGGCGATCGGCCAGTAGGGTTTTGTTTGGCACAACGCAGGGAGATCAGATCTGGCGGACGTGTAACAAGGTAACGACAGAGGTGGTCGGAACCTTAAACGATCCTTGTCGTCGTCGAAAATATGGGTGATCGGCTGGGTTTTGATCTCTAGAACACGTCGAGCACGTTGCTGGGATCGGGGCGACGATCGGACACCAGGAATGGCTGGAACTCCAAGATTCCGACAAAGCTTCAAACCAGTCCCCGCGGGGAAAACAAGGCTGAGGTCGGTGTGGAGCGCGGTTTCGTTGGTGAAGGCGGTGGCGTCCACGACGACACGGTGAGGGAGATCGTGACGGTGGCCGGTGGGGAAGATGTAAAGTTTTTGAAAGCTCTCGGATTTCCCCCTTTTTCGGTAACCTCACCCCCCCTCATCCCATCCATAGGTGAAGGGTTCAAATTTTCATTTCCATATTGGTGTATGTGAAACATAATATGTTAAGTAAAAACTAAAGTAAACTAAAACTAAGAGTGGCCTTGGCTCAGATGGCTAAGCATCTCATCACATATGCCAAGGGGCATGGGTTCTATTACCCTTAGTTACACTTTCTATTGTTTTTCTTCTTTTCTTAAATTTTAAAAGGGCAAATGTAAGAGAAATATCCGGCCCAAGTCCCTAAACTGTTAACATTTACAACTCCAACTCCTAAAATTTTAAATCATGCACTTTAATACTCAAATGCCAAAATCTTTTCTTATAAATAAATTAAAAAAACATTTTTATCAGGGTGTTACACATATTAACTTATAAGCATAAACATGTATCATGAATTTCGAGCATAATCTCATATGCAAAACCTTAATTTAAGCTTCCTTATGCATGGACATTTCATTCCAAAGCATAAAGAGCATCATAAAACATTTATCACAATATGCAATCTTTCAATCCCATCATGATACATTATCTTATACATTGGCATTAGAGTGACCAAAACCATATCATAGCATTTTAAGAAAATACATCAGATATTTAGATTTCTATGGAGGTTCCTTTAAACACACCTTTATATCCACTAACCGGAGAAACCACAATGGCTTCCAACCCCTCGACGGTTGCGATTCTTAATGGTCAGAGAAAAATATGGTGGCAACCCCACACCCTCGACGAACCATGAGGCGACTTATTATAGTGCACTTTAAATCCCATGACATGCCAACTATATCCGATAACATTTATTTCATTATCACTTAGCCAATATATATTTTCAAACCATGTCCCTCACTGTTTTTCATATGCATTTAAAAAAACATTTCCATATGCAAAATTGCATTGCCAAAGGCAACAACCACATTTCATTTAGGAACTATTTCTCAATGATATTAGGCATTCATATACTTAATAAATCTTTAGATGCATAAAAACTAAGTAAATCAATCTATTCTTTTAAACCAAAACATGTAAATTAATACCCATATCAAACCGATATTCAAAAGGCAGAATAGGGAAAACTTACTTTCGAGCTTAGCTAAACTTGCTAGGCTTTAACAAAATCCCAAAGCCATAATTCAAAACTCTTTATAGTACCAAAACACATTTGCACTCACCAACTTAATATGGCATCGATGTCGACCTCTCAACGCCAATGTCTCGACGCCAAACCGAAAAACGTTCGAACCCTTGTCATCTTCCGCAAGGAAAAGCAAGGGTCAATATAAATTGAATCATACCAAAGTGAGCATTTATTATAGAACCACCAACACAATTAAATTCCCCTAACAACACATTGATGTTCGAACCATTCCTATTTTCCAACCAAATGCAACATCTCCTTTAGTACTCGCAACCCTGTTTTTCTTTCACGATATAGCAAGGATCATTTCCCCCTTTTCCTTTATGTGCAATATAACAAAAATTAAAGGCAGCATCAATTCACGTCACTGCCCCTTATCAAAACCCTATAAAATCCTTTCACGCAGTAGAGGCTACTCACGCAACCCCTGCACCATTCGAAGGAAAAGTGCGGCAGCGCCCTACCTTCTCACGGCATGGTTTGCCTACGCAAATTTCCCCTGATTTAACTATATAACTCCTTACAGGATTTTCATCGAATACAAATGGTGCAACCTAATATATGATGCAACAATTAAATCATCCATTCTACAAAACACCTCATTCAAAAATTTAAATCTGAATTTAATTAATTACATCAATTCAGGGAATTAAATTACAAAATCAACTTTAGATTATTATTACCCATGCACCAAACATTAGAACTCCATAGAAATCATTAGATTTCTCTAATCTAATCAAGATTTGTGAGAAAATCCTTTAAAATCAAATAATTTCATTAAAAATTCGTTTTAATTATTCTAAAGCATGAGAAATCATACATTAAGAATCAAAATCATGTAGAAAATCATTACATAATATTTTCTCACCATGCTTGATGAAAAACCCACTTGAACATGAATTCCCCTCTTGATTTCCTACAAGAAAAATAGTGAACATGATGTAGAAATAAAAATCCTTAATCCACAATTGTTTAGAAATAAATGTGGAAGAAATTGAACTAGAAATAATTTAGGAATAAAGAAACTCCTAAGTTTTGTTTAGAAAAAAATGAGAGAAACTTAGAAATGTCTTTAAATTATAACTGTCACAGGCCAACTTCCCACGACCGAGCAAGCCGCACCCATAGAGGCTTGTCTTAGCACACTACGTCCTTCACCCGGCCGAGGGACCCGAGTAGATGCCAACACCACACGCCAAGGGGCCATGCACAACACCCCATGTGGTGTCCGCATCCGAGAGAGCCGAGCCGGAGCACTTCCCGTGCACCATGGGGCCAAGTCAAGCAGCCCATGTGCTGCCCACGAGAGTAGGACCCGAGGTGGCATGCTGCACGCACCCAAAGGGGCCTTGCCGAGCACACTCCATGCTGCCCAAACCATGGAGCCCGAGTCTGCACCCGACGTGCACACCAAGGAGGCCGAGATAGCACCCGACGTGCACACCGAGGGGCCTAGGGGAAGCCCATCCGAGTTGCTCACACCCTTATGGCCCGATTTAGCACCAAGCATGCTAAAGAGGGGGTTTTGGACACAAGAATCGGGCCATGCGAAGCCCAATCCGCCCAAGAGACCAAGACCCTTGTTGAGTTGTCATCTTTTGACCAACACACAAGGAAAGCTATCCACCATGGAGGCAACTTGGGGAAAGTCTTCCTTGCCAACAAATATATGATTTCATAGCTTTGTATTCTAGGCAACTTGTTATTATGTGATAGAGTTGCCATGTTCAGGAGGATAAGATTCATCCATAGCCCTTGGATCGAATCACCCTTAGCAGTTAGATCGAAAGGGCCAAAGCTGTAAATAGAGCCTTCCCCACCCCTTGTAAATCATCTTCCATTCTTAGTAAATCTTTCTTGAGTAAGTGTTTTGAGAAGTTTCTCTTCATCGCTTGCCTAGCCATTTTCCCCATTTTCCAATCAAGCTTCCGCCTATTTAATTACTAAGCACTCTTGCTTAGCAAATTTAAAGGCTAACTTAGTCCATCGACTTAGCTCGACGACTAAGGCCGCAAGGATCAGCTAGTCAGAACCTAGCCCCGTGACAAGTGGTATCAGAACAACCCTTTGACTGCCTGATTTCACGTCAAGCGCCCTTGAGTGACAACCGTGATAATTAGCCAATCACGAGAGCAGAAGCTCGTGACGGGGGCGTCACGAGGTTGAGTGGGGGAGAATGTCACGTCTGAGAAGAGGCGGGATTATTAATCCCATATCAGAAAGGAAAAGGGAGGTCTTGGGATATATAAACGGTGACACTGCACATCCTATCAGACATGTCTTTTGGGAAGAGGGTAATGGCCCCGTGACAATAACCGTCAACTTGTTTTCGTTAAAAAAGAAGAGAGAAAATATATTTCTTTTATTTAATCTAATAATTTCTTTAAAATATTATTTTAGTCCCTTTTTACAAAATTGCCATTATTATTATTTTACAACTTTTTGTAAAATAGTCACCATTTAATTAATATTAAAACAACTCATTTAAAATTACCTAAACTCAATTTCATCATTTATTAAACTCGTTAAATATATATTTTTTCAAAAATACATGTCACGATAAATTTATCGAAAATCAATTTAATTATCCAAATTATTTTCCAGAATAATTAATTAGTTAAAGCTTAACACAAAATGCCAACCCGATTCTGATAATTCACCAGAATCTTCTAGCTCGTTTTTCGGGGTGTTACACAACCAAAATGAGCCTTCCCTTGTATCCTAACGTGAAAATCATTGCTAACCAAAAATCCACTGATTCGCTCAAGTTTAAAAATCATTTAGACAAAAAAATAGATTAGAAATAAGACCGAAAAATCAATTGATCATTGAAAACATGTTAGGAAAATAGAAAATATGAAAAAAATAGTTGTTAGTATAGTGAAAATTTTAAAGAACCCACAATTTTAAGAAAAAATTTATCCATTGGTAATTTTTTTAAAACAAAAGAAAATTTAGTTTGTTAAATACAAAGGGTGAAACTGCTCCCTAAGGATTCTTAGAACGTATCCCCTTTCTAATTAATTCCCAAAAACCTCTTTAAAAACCAAATTGTATCTCTCTTTTTTTAAAGTTATCCAAAACATAATTCTTGTTATTTGATAAACCAATTAAATAACCTTCCAAAACATTAGTCATGTCCAATTTGTCATATTCCATTGAAAACACATTCAACTGTTAGCTCATAATTAATTAACGAACTAAACTCAAGCTACGATCCCAGACACAGCCTAGCAAAATATCCAATTCAATAGAACATCTCCCGCAAAAAAAATTTTTTGCTAACGATGCAACAACCTCAGAAGATTCCTCAACAAAATTCGATAACAAAAATCTAGACCTAGAATAACCACGTACTTGTAACACCAACCTTGGTTGCTTTAAATCTAGAACAACTCCAACTTCCATTAATCAATCTTTAACACCTTCTGTAATCTATGAGACCCCAGAAAACCTCCTCGCTAGATCTAACTTACATAAGCTACCTTGCTTACACCATCACTTCACCGGGCTTCCAAAAAGTCATTTGTAAGTGTGAACATATGTATACATGATTACATATATTCCCTTATAGATGTCTATGTATACGTATGAAAACCTCTAATGTCATGCCCAAATGTATACATGTATTGACATATTTAAATATATACATATAAGTGTTTATGCACTGTGCATGTTCAACTGTTCACACTTACTAATAACATTCTCATAACCAATATTCCTTCCAACATGCCAAAACTCGTACTTACCCAAATAAGGAACAAACATTCGCTTTGCTACAAACATATACTAAACATTTCTTGGTCACCGATCAAGATCCATTTCGGTACCATCGTACATGAGAATACCACTACTCTTGCTACTCATGAAATCATGTATTCACGGAATAATCAACGCATCGCAACCTCAAATGTCACTAGTTCATTCGGCATATACAAGACATAACTATAAACCCATACCAACCAAATGGTCTCAAACACCATTCTCGTTAACAACGATACTAGTGCTTAGAAAATAACTTCCGATCAAACATATCCCCAAACTAACCATTTTCACAATCACACTCTCAAGTTGACGAGTGATTAATTGTTCTATTTTATGTGCCCATATTCATCGACTTTTGCATGTTTTCAAGCTCATATAGGATGCATTTAAGTTATATTGTATATATTTGCATGTAGTTAGGGAGTTACACCACCTATGCTTAAATTGTCATATATATTGGTGGTTTTCACAGGAAAGGTGTTGTTTTGTGGTGGATGTGCAGGATGCTAGAGTAGGAGAGAAGAATATCGCATGGCTGGAGCTGACGAGGCATAAAGAGTTGGAGTGAATATGCCTTTTCCCACGTAGAATTTCTCCCATATATGTAACATTTAATAAAGCGGGAAACATTGGGGCCCGACAAAGAGCACATTTTAGACGACAGTCCTAGTCCGAGCTTGCGGAGAACCATCGGGGTGAAGCTAGAAGATTTCCTTATTGAACGAAGCCATCGAGAGAGGCTGACAGAGAGGAGGCCTGCAGCACAGTTGGACGGCACAGATGGAGCTCTTGTCGAGGACGATCTACTCTTTATTTTGTCTTCCTAGATAAATTGTCGTATTGTATTCTTTTAATTATGGTTGCTTTATGATCAGACATGAGCTAAACTTTTTAGTTGCGACTATTGCGTCATACGATTCTTATATTTTGATTATTATATTTCAATACTTTAGTTGTTTTTATCTTGAGCATTTTGTTTATGTGCTTAATGCATAGTTAATTGTAAGAGCTATCAAGATAGGCCTGTTAACTATTGATATGTGGCTTAATATTCGAGAGAGTTAAGTTATACAAACGTGAACAGTGGGGCTATGCTTTCAACTTATTATTAATACAGATTAGACATAAGTTTAGGGTTTTAACGACTAAAAGGGAGTTCTTAAACAAATAATAGAGTTGTTAAGGTTAACACTGACATGTATCACCTTAACCACAATGTTATTAACTGCTAGGCATCAAGAGAGTTAGAAGTTCATTAGAAAATATTATCGAGTAGATGAAGAACCTAAGGGTTTATGCAGACATGTATTGCTCGTCGCTATAGCAATGAGATAGATAATCTAGCATATATCCTTAACAATAATCCCAACCTCCATAACTATCTATTAATTTGTTGTAGCTATTTGTCTTAATTTACCTATATTTAGATTAGTTAATTTAGTTTTACTTAAACCACCAATCACCAATACTTGCAAACACATTCCTAAGTACAAAAACCTCGTAGTTATTGATCCAATCTTCGTGGGTTCGACAGTCTAGTCATCACTTAATAACTTGATACGACGAGTATACTTGCTCTAAAGTGAATCACTATTCAACAAGCATCAAGTTTTTGGCACTGTTGCCGCGGATTGGCAATTGATAATTACGTTGTAGTTGCGCATAGGAATTTTATTTTTATTGCATTTATTTTTTGTTTTTATTATCAAGTGTGATTCGGTGCATGACCAGAAGGTCCAACACATAACCTCTCTTCCCATACAATCCGAGATCGAAAGAACCATTCGGAGACTCATATGAGAAAACAAGAACATGGTGAACGAGAATTGGAACCCCCTTGAGAACGCACAAGACAGAGGCATACCCTTAGTCGATGGACAAATAATTTTTGGAGCGGGAGATAATGGCCGACAGGAGGATCCACCACCTTCCAAGGCCAGAAGACATACATGAGATATTATTGAGCCCGTTATCAACAATCTCAATCCACCGATTGTTGTGCCTAATCTAGGGATGGCCCACTTTGAGCTAAAGACTGTTATGTTCAACATGCTTGTACCCCCTCGACCCAGCCTAGCTGCCAAATCGAACCGAGCGAGCTACATTGGGTTTGCCGAAACAAACCAGTGAAAAGATTATTCCATTTACGCCAATTTTTTTCTTTTATCTTGTCTAGATGCAGAATATTAACCTAAGGTGTACATACTGATAGCGGTTCAATTCTCATTCAATTCGGACACTGATAAGACATTCAATTGCAAATACGAACACTTAGGGACCAAATTGCAAATCTGGAATATTACAAGGACTTCATTATGTTTGAAGTTACCAATACTCAATTAGTAAGGTTTCATGCTTACGTGCCAAATTTCAGCTCAAAACGATCATCCATACTCATTTAATTGCATACATGACATTAAAGGACCAAAATGGAAGAATCTAAAATTACAGCTTTAATACAACAAACAAAACAAACACCCATTTTGGTACATGAGCAGGTGTATCGATACACTTACACCATCTTAAAATTTAATTTTCAGTAGCTCAAAACTGTATCGATAAAGTCCTTCGTGTATCGGTACGCCTAGCCAGTTTACACTAGGTCATACCAATATAGGTTCATGTGTACCGAAAAAACCCCTTAAATTATACTTACCCGTAACGGTATTGGGACACGTGTACCAATATGCCTAGACCAGAAATTTCCCAATTTGCTGGGTTTTCACACATTCATGAATCCAAACATGCTTAAACATGATTCAAACATAAACCAAACTATACTAGCAATCATGCCACACCAAAACATCAAGGTTACATGCTTAAAACATCACAACATGCATCCTAGAATCAATCCATCCAAAACATGAATTACCAATTCAAAGCAACAACCAAACATATAAGGCTAATTACAATCTCAAAACAACAATACAAACTTGCTCAAACAGGGAGTTTAGCAAAAACCCTCCCAAAACAACAATGAATCCCATTCTCTTTATTACTAGTAGTCTAGTTCAAAAACCATATTTTCAATTGTTAAAATCTTTGGATTCCCTCTCGCTTGATAGACAAAAAGAGCGTAAGCACACTAGGCTTAGTGAGGAGCGCTCAAAACACAAACACCATCAATGCAATTAAAACCATTCTTCCATAACACATTGAAATAACCATTTCAATCATCTTCCAAAACATCATGCCTTGAAAACCATGCACTTAACATTTCCAAAATCCAGCATATTAAACCATATGCAACATGTATCATGGATCAACAACAAAATCCCCTTTGCTAACATTCAATTTAAGTTTTCCCATGCATAACAATCCATCAGCATGATACATTAAGAATTATATTGGCTTTCAAGTGATCATAAACCAATTCCACTTTCCAAAACGTTACATCGGATGGACGGATTAAACAAGTATCCTCTCAACACTTAATTCCATCTTAACCGGAATTATGGAATATTCATAATTGGGTACAATCACAACCCCAATCATTTGTTAGATGCAGAATCTACTAACGAGAGTTTTTGGTACCATATAACCCCCCAACCGTTAGGGTACTCGTGGTGGAGTATTTAGTATACATAAACCCCTTAACACCCGAGGCAACTTATTTATAGTGCACTATCAATCCTATGGTCGGCCAACTATATCCAATAACATTTGAAACCACATCACTTTCCAATATAATTCATTATTAACCATGTATCTCAATGTTTTTATAAGCAAAATTCAAAACCATTTTCAATGCATTAAACTGTGCATTAACAAGTATTCCTCATACTTACATGAACCATTTTCCAAATGCGTTCATCATCAATATATGACCAAAAATCAGTATAAACCATGCTTAAATCATGCTTAAGTAGTAGGTACCATGTAATTCAAAAACAAGTGCATAAAACTAATTTCACCAAAGTACGACCGAAGGAGAAATCTCAATATACTTACTTCCGAGTTTAAACCAGTGTTTCAAGCTAAGTTTAAACTCCCAAAATAGCCCTTAAACCATTTCAACGCTGTAAACCACCTTCTCACTCACCGATAACGCAAAGCCTCATTTGCCGATGCGAATCACTCCTCCAAAGCTTCTGAAGCAATGCTAAAAGCTTCAGGTTCGACCTCCCCTGATTTTACCACACAAAAATAGAGGATTCAATGCATCAAAATGCATTCACAACCCAACAACAACAATTCATAATAATCCTCTTTCAACACTAGTTGAAACCTCTCCATAACTACCGAAATCAACATCAAACATCATCTACACTTAACTCGGCCAAAACCTAACGATTTAATCCATTAATTGCCTTAAATTAACATCCAAAAGCAACCTAACATCAACCTTATATCCCCAGAATACATTAAACCACCTCAACACCTCAAAAACACATAACTATCAACCTAGAAAATTAAAGATTCATATAGTTTCGAGATTCTAATCTTAAAACCATTATATTAACATCATTTGACATCAAAATCATGTTTAGAATCGATCAAGAACTTAGCAAAATAAATCCAATACGAAATCACATAATCTCATCAATTAACCTTGATTTAACCAATTTCCATAATTAAATCATTAAAACTCATTAGAAAACAAATCAAATGAGTCAAGAACTTATGAATTTCAGTGAATAACCTTTGATAAGATGAGAGAAATGAAAATCGCCTCTAATAGTTGGCTTTCCCCTTAATTGGCATGATTTGAGTGAAACCTCCAAGAACAAATAAGGTTTAATGTAGAAATTCAAAGAATCAATGGAAGAATCAAAAAGAGAAAATCAAGAGAGTTATTCTTTGATAATTTTAGAGTAGAAAATGTAGTTTGGATGTTGGGAAAATTAAGAGAAAGTTGAGACCAAAAGTAGATACGTAAGAAAAGTGATTTTAATCAATAAAACTCCTTTTAATTAAATCCATTTTATTTCTCATTAATATCCAGTTTAAAACCATTTAAAAATAGCCCAAATTACGGGAAAATTTTGATTAAAAGCTTTCGGAAAATAGCTCCTTAAGGATTCAAAGTTTTGACCCTTTTATATTTTAGTCACCAAAAACAGTTTTGAAACTTTGCATTTTGGTCACTAGCTAAAATGTCATTAAATCCAGATTTATTTCTTCAAATTGACTTGACCAAAAACCTAATTATAATAATTAGGTATTTTTCAACATTTATCCATATTTTATTCTTTATTAAAACATTCAATATCAATTAAATCTCGAAACTAGCTCGAATCGAATAACCCGGTTCTCCCTAATCATCTAACCTTCTCCGTTAACATCTAGGCCTGAAATCGGGGCGTTACAACTCTCTACCACTTAAGAAATTTCATCCTCGAAATTTACATGGAGAAAAAAGGTGCGGAAACTGAATTTTCATGTACGTTTTACTTTCCCACGTGGCCTCCTCAACTCCACGATGTCACCACAACACCTTTACAAGTTCAATCGTCTTGCCACGAAGAACCTTGCTGCTATAATCTATGATCTCTATAGGTTCCTCATCATAAGACAAATCCAGTTGTAACTCAATATCCTCCACCAGCATCACATGCGATGGATCCAACCTATACCTCCACAACATCAATACATGGAACACATCATGAATCTTCTCCAACCCAGAAGGCAACCTCAAACGATAGGCTACATGACCCACACATTCCACAACCTCATATGGTCCAACAAAACTCGGACTAAGCTTTCAATTACGTCCGAACTGTATCAACTTTTTCCCAATGCGACACTTTCAAGAACACAGGTCACGAACCGCATACTCAACATCCCTACGCTTCAAATTCGTGAAGGATTTCTAACGATTCGAAGCCGTTTTTCAAAAGATCACAAATAAGCTTCACTTTCTCATTCGTGCCTTTCAACACATCAGGCATAGAAATATAATTTTCCCAGTCTCAGCCCAACGCAAGGGCGTATGACACTTCCTACCCTACAAGGCCTCATATGGTGCCATCTAAATACTAGCCTAATAACTATTATAATAGGCAAACTCCACCAAGGGTAATTGTTTCTCTCAGGTTTCTTGGAACTCAATGATGGAACACCTCAACATGTCCTCTAAGACTTGGATTACAGTTCGGAATGATCATCTGTCTGAGGATGATACGAAGTACTGAAATTCAATTGTATACCCAAAGCCCGATGAAAACACTCCCAAAACCTCGCCATAAACAGTGGAACCCTATCCGAAATGATGGAATTAGGCACTCTTTTCAAACGCACGATCTCTGCAATATATAGATCCGCCAACCTATCCAAGGTATACGTCGTATGCACTGGCACAAAATGTGCACACTTCATAAACCGGTCGACAATCACCCAAATGGAATCCTTCTTAGTTGGCGTCAATGGCAGCCCAAACACAAAATCCATGGTGATTCTCTCCTACTTCCATTCTGGTATCCTCAACGGTTGCAACAACCCGGAAGGAAACTAATGCTCATCCTTTACTCGTTGACACACCATATACCTAGCAACAAAATCAACAACGTCTTTCTTCAAACAAACCCAATAATACTCCTCTTTCAAGCCTTGATACATCTTAGTACTATCGGGATGCATAGCAAAAGGACTAGTATGCGCTTCGGTAAAAAATGGTATGTCTAAACTCATCATCATTAAGAACCACCACCCGATCTTTGAAACACAATACCCCGTCACTATTAAAGTGAAAATTTGTCAAATTTCCATCTGTAATATCCTTAACATGTGCTACCAACTCCTCATCAAAATGTTTCTTTTCCTTAATCAACTAGGACAAAGATGGCTTTAATTGCAACTCGGCCAATTAACCTCTATCTCGTTCCACAGTTAACGGTGCAAACATCTCCCGCAACTCCACCGCAACCTTCCTACTCATGGCATCTTCCACAACATTAGCCTTACTCGGATGATACTCAATCGTCAAATCATAATCCTTAAGCAACTCAAACCATCTACATTGCCTAATATTCAAATCCTTTTGAGTCATCAAATACTTTAAACTCTTGTGATCTATGTACACAATACATTTCTCACCATAGAGATAATGCCTCCAAATCTTCAACGCAAATACCACTGAGACAAAGCTCAAGATCATGCGTAGGATAATTGCGCTCGTGCACCTTTAACTGTCTAGATGTATAAGCCATAACTTTTCCTTCTTGCATCAACACACAACCCAAACCTACATATGATGCATCGCTATAAACAACAAACTCCTTCCCCGACTCCGGTTGAATCAAGATTGGAGTCTGCGTCAAAGCCTCCTTCAACCTTTCAAAAGCTTGTTGTCTATCCTTCGTCCACTCGAAACGGACATCCTTCTGCAGGAACTTGGTCCACAGAGCAGCAATTCTTGAAAAGCCATCCACAAACCGACGGTAATAACCAGCCAAGCCTAAGAAACTATGAACCTCCGACACAGACTTAGACGGCTTCCAACCTATCACTGCCTCGATCTTATGTGGGTCAACCAGAATCCCTTGGACTAACATAAAATGCCCAAAAAAGACAACCTCTTTAAGCCAAAACTCACATTTTCTTAACTTAACATACAATTGATTATCCGACAACGCCTGAAGCATGATTTGTATGTTTTATTATGATCCTCCTCGGTACGAGATTACACAAGAATATCATCAATAAACACAACTATGAATTGATCCAAAAACTCATAGAATACTCAATTCATCATGTCCATGAACGCATCCGGTGCATTTGTAAAACTAGAAGGCATCACCAAGAACCCATAATGCCCACAGCTCAAACGAAAAACAATTTTAGGTACATCCACATCCTTTTCCTTCAACTGATAACACCCATACCTCAAGTTAATCTTAGAAAACACCGAAGCACCTCTAAACTGATCAAACAAATCATCAATTCGGGCAAAGGATAGTTATTCTTAATCATCAACCTTTTCTGTAACGCCCCGAAAATTGGGTTAGAAATTTCAGGTGAATTGTCGGATTTTGGTTAGAGTTTTGGGTTAGTCTTTGGCTAATTAATTAATTCCGGGAAAAATATTTTAGGGTAATTAAATTGACAAGTATTTGTGATCAATATATTTAATGAGTTTAATAACGATTGACATTGAGTTGGATAAATTTTAAAGGGGTTGCTTTGATATTAATTTAAATAGGGACTATGTTGTAAGGATTAGAAAAAATTATTAATGGCAATTTTGTATAAAGAACTAAAGTGATGGTTTTATGGTATTATTTGACCCACTTATTAAATAAAGCTTTGATCACCTATTTCTACTTAGAATTTGACGATGGTTATTATTTTCTCAAGAAAGAAAGCTATGTCTAAACTTATCTCTCTTTTTTTCTCTCAAGATTCTCCTAAACACTATTTTAATTTTCTTATCCAATTTCAATTTATTTTCTTTCTAAACCATTTCTAATCAATAGCCACACAAGAGATTTTAATTTCTCTCATCTTTTTCAATGGATTTCAAGTTGGAAGATTTAAGGAGCAATCTTGATTTTCAAGTTCCAATTTATTTGAGTAAGTTTTGGTTTTCTAATAATCTCATAATTATTTTGTGATGATTTTCTTTCAATTCCATTGTCTTTTGATGTTAAAATGAACTTTAATGCATTGGTTTAATTTTTAGATGCTAAAGAGTGAATTATGATTTGATATATGAAACATAAATGTTTTAATTGGATTATGAGTTATTCTTGTGGGTTAGACTAATTTATTCTCAATTTTATAAAATTAATTCCGAAATTAATCTAATTGGTTGAATTTAGATTTGGGTTCTTAAATAGAGATAATTGGTAGAATAATTGATTTGATTATTAAATCTCATTTTAGTGTGCACCGATTATGTTCGATGAAATGATTGCAATAATTGTTGGAGCTGAAAATAAAAGGGGTTTCTGTTGGAATTTTAGCCGAAGCAGGGCGAACAGGGTAGGGGTTTGTCGTGGTTTCCTTTGTGGTGCCTGCCTTGTGCTTGCGGCAATTATTGCCCAGTTATGCTTCGTAAAAGCTGATGGAAATAAGGTTTGAAAAGGGGAAATTTGTGGTGTGCTACTGCCATACCATCGTATGTATATATATTTGTGTAAAAAAAGAGGAGAAAATTCAAGGGGGGGGGGGGGTAATTCCCTACGATAGCGTGAGGAAATAATAGGAAAAAAAGGGGATTTATGGTTTAAATATTTTTGTGTGTCAAGTGTTCGGACGTTTTTCGATTAGGCGTTAGCGTTGAGACGTGGGCACCAAGGCGATGTCAAGTCAAGTCAAGTTGATGAGTGCAAATGTGTTTTGGTATTATAAAGAGGTTTGAATTATGGCTTTGAGAGTCTAGTTAAAGCCTAGCAAGCTTAACTAAGCTCGTAAGTAAGTTTTCCCTACTTTCGCCTTTTGAATATCGATTTGATATGAGACTTGATTTGCATGTTTTGGTTAAAAAACATGGTTTGTTACCTACTATTTATTTATTCATGTTTTGAGACTTGAGAATTGTTGAATATAATCACAATTTGAAAGAGTTTATAACTTGTTGAGAAAAATGCTATGCATTGTTTATGCTTTTGAAATGGGATGAGAATTTAATTGATGTTTATGCATTGAAAACAGTAGGGTAACATGGTTTAAAAGTGTATTTTGGCAAATTGATGAGACTTAATATTGTCGGATATAATTAGTTGACCAATAGGATGAGAAGTGCACTATAATATACAAAATGCGTATGTGAGATAAAATTCGCACGTGAGACAAAATTCGTACGTGAGATAAATTCTTCGATTACACAATAGGGGTAGAATCTATTGTGTTGCGAGTGATAGGGGCATATTCTATCACCAACGGGCAATGGGGTAATGCCATCCCGACCGAAGTGAGATAATGGTGAGGGTAGATTTCACCATGAGAATTGATGGGGGTAGATTCCATCAAGGTGTCTACATATCCGAACATTTATGGATAGGGGTAGCGCTATCCAAGGATGGGGGTAGATTCTATCCGTGTCACTTTTAATGTCAATATATGAGGTTACATGTATCACAGTTTTACATAGTTTTGTATAATGAGATTTATACATGAGATTCTATTTTGAGATATGTTTATGATGTTTAAGCATGAGAGGCTTGCATTGAGATTTTGGATTATGGTTAAAGAATGAGATTGGTAATACATGTATTATAAATGAGAAATGCTTTGGTTTGACTAAGAATGAGACTTGATAAAAGTGTTTTGATGCATATGACTGTTATGCATGATTCGATTTGAGAATAAACGGAAAAATGCTTATGTTGTGATCAAGCATATTTTATCAAATGTTTTGGGAATAAAAGGTTTGTTATGAAAGCATGATGCCTATGTATCGACAAACATGGTTTATTTAAATGCTTTGGAAATGACGTGTTTGACTTGCTCTAATATGGATTTCTAATATCGGTTTTGGTTTTAAAACTGCATTGACGTTTGACCCGTTTTGAGCGCACTCACTAGGCATTATATGCTTACGCTCTCTTTTCTTCCGTTAATGCAATGAATAAAATTAAGTTTGGGGTTGTGGTCTGAGGCAAGGTGAATTCCAAGACAAATGAATTCAAGGGTATGGTTACAGTATTATTAATATTTGCAATAAGGCAGTGTGGGTAGAATATTAGAATGATTTGTTTTGTTTAAGAAATGATAACTTGATTGATTTTATATTACGTTAGATGATGGTTGTGTGTGATTATTAATATGTCGGTTTTATTTTAATACTTTGTGTACTTGATAGTTATGACCAAAAGATTTTAATAGTTTAAATAATGATTAGATTGATTAATTGTATTCAATGAGTGCTTATGGTCATATGCTTTAATCCCTTAATTATTCTATAGCCTATGTTGAAGTCTTAATCATTTGTTGCTTAATGGATAATGATGTATTTGTTAAGAAGCATGCCTCTAGATTACTTGTATGGATATAAATTGTGTTGATTAATTGGTATGAAATTATTTGAGCCAATATGTTTAATGGTGTTTTAATATTAGAAGCATGATTAATGTTGCTCGTAAGCTTTTAGACAAGTTGTGTTGGAAACGTGCCATCTTGTTTTTGGATGATTTAAAGCATGTGAACAAGCAGATGTGGGTTTCCATCCAGTCCCAGTTACCACGACAATTAAATAATTGTCGCGGCAATCAGATTGCCTTGACAATTGTGAAACATTCACAAGGATTGGTGGAATTTTAGTCAATTGTGTTGAGTTTTTATCCACTGCAAGTATGCTTACCTTAAGTTAAATAAATGCATTTTTATAAAAAAAAGAAAAAAAATGGTCGTTTATCGATGTGAACCTTCACGGGTTTTCATTGATAAACCCAGTGTAGCTCACTCGGTCTGGTCTGGTGACTAAACCGGGCCAAGAGGGTTACATGTTCAGTTGTCGGTAATCAATGCACATCCGCATCGTGTCATCCTTCTTTTTCACAAACAACACATGCGCACCCCACGGTGAAACACTAGGACTAATATACCCTCAATCAAGCAACTCTTGAAGTTGGTCTTTAACTCCTTTGGTGCCATGCGATATGGAGAAATGGACACTGAAGTTGTATTTGCATACAACTCATTGTCAAACTCTACTTCCCTATCCGGTGGCAAACCCGACAATTCCTCAAAAACCCCTCGAAAACTCACATAACATGCGAATGTCCTGAACGTGCACCTCCTTAGATCCCTGATTCATGACATAAGCTAAGAATGTATGGTAACCAGATTTCATCATTCGACTGGCTTTCAAAGCCGAAACAACATTGGGCAAGAACACATCATTTTCACCCACATCCATTACTTCATAATCGTCAGCAAGTTTCAAGGTAACTCGCTTGGTTACAAAATCAATAACAGCCCTATGCTCAGTTAACCAATCCAATCCCAAGATTACATCAAAACCATGATACGAAATCTCCATCAAATCAACCGCAAACACATAACCTTGAACCATTAAAGGACATCTTCGATATAACCTCATTGCAACAACCATTTCTCCAAAAAAAACTAGTTACTTGCATACTCACATCTAACACTTCTACGGGTATATTAAGCAAATGTGCATGCTCATACAAAATATATGAATGTGTAGAACCAGAATCAACCAAAGATAACAATGGAAAATATTACAAATTAAATGTACCTGCAATCACGGTGGAGTCATTACGTCCTCGCGATGTGCATACACCTTCGCAGGACCACCACCCTCTAGTTGAATAGCAACATTATGAGCCACTATCCTTGGTCCCTTGTCTCTTCGCTGAAATTGTCCTTGATTATGACCACGTCCTCTCTGTGGTGCAACTTTAGGTGCCCTGGCTTGTCCACCACCAGCCAACAATGGACAATCACGTCTCAAATGATCGCTCGATCTACAACTCCAAAGAGATTTGGAAACAACAGCCGCAAGAGCCTATCCCTCACAAGCCAAACATGAACAATCTTGCCCCGTGTGATCACGTGATCCACAAACCCAACAAGTATTATATGGTGCTCTATCCTGGGTACTCTCATTCCTTGTACGCATTGATTGATCCTGGCTCTACGCATTTATTTATAAGTATTGAATTAGTTAGGAAGCATGGAATGCCTAGTGAACCTATATCATCGAGAATCTCTATAACAAACCCTTTTGTGGATTGTGTTTTTGTAAACCTTGTGTGTAAAAATTGTCCTTTGATGATCCAAGGGATTCCATTCATGGCCGATTTACTGGCCTTACCAATCCATGAATTTGATGTTATACTGGGCTTAGATTGGCTTAGTAAGCATCAAGCTTGGATAGATTGTAGCAAGAGGAAGTTGTATCTCCGAGGCTTTGGCAAGGAGAGTATCGTACTAATGAAATCCTGAAGCCCATTGTTATACTCTTTAACGTTGGAAGCCAAGGACGAATCTCGGTTGCAGGATATAGATATTGTATGTGAATTTCCTGATGTTTTTCCCGATGAACTTCTAGGTCTACCTCCAACTCGTGAAGTTGAATTTAGCATTAAAGTGCAACCTGGAACTGCCCCAGTTTCTATCGCACCTTATCGAATGGCCGCTGTCGAGTTAAAAGAATTGAAAGCCCAAATTCAAGATTTAACTGACAAAAGTTTCATTCAACTGAGTCCCTCACCTTGGGGAGCCCTAGTTCTCTACATAAGAAAGAAAGATGGTTCCATGAGGCTGTGTATCGATTATCGGCAGTTGAACAAGGTAACCATCAAGAACAAGTACCCTTTTCCAAGGATAGAGGACCTGTTAGACAACCGCAAAGATGCCTCTGTGTTTTCCAAGATCGATTTAAGGTCTGGGTACTATCAAATGAGAGTTAAAGACTGTGATGTACCCAAAACTACTTTTCGTACGAGATATGGTCACTAGAAATTTTTGGTGATGCCATTTGGGCTAACCAATGCACCAGAGGATTTTATGGACTTGATGAATCGGGTTTTTAGACCCTATCTTGACAAATTTGTAGTAGTATTCACTTATGATATTGTAATCTATTCCAAGAATACTGTAGAGCACCGTGATCATCTTCGTATTGTGCTTTAAACTCTTCGAGAGAAGAAACTATTTGCCAAGTTCTCCAAATGTGAGTTTTGGCTTACCAAAGTTTCCATCCTTGGACACGTTGTATCAGCTTCGGACGTTGAAGTAGACCGGAAGAAGATCCAAGCTATCCTTGATTGGCACCCACCGAAGAACGTTGGTGAAGTGAGAAGTTTCCTTGGTCTTTCTGGCTTTTATAGAAGATTCGTCAAGGGATTTTCTATATTAGAAGCTCATTTGACTAAGTTATTGTAGAAGGAAGCTCAATTGTTTGGACCGAGGAACAACAACAAAGCTTTGACTAGTTGAAACAAGTATTGACTCATGCACCAGTCCTGACCCAACCAGAGTCTAGAAAAGACTACACAGTTTACAGTGATGCATCGCATCTCGAGTTAGGATGTGTACTGATGCAAGAAGGCAAAGTCATTGTATATGCTTCAAGACAACTTAAGCCACATGAGATGAATTATCCCACCCATGATATGGAATTGGCTACGGTTGTTTTTGAGTTGAAAATCTGGAGACACTATCTCTACGGAGAAAAGTGTTATCTTTTTACCGATCATAAAAGCCTTAAGTACCTATTGATTTAGGAGTTGAACCTTTGGCAACGGAGATGGATGGAACTCCTTAAAGATTACAATCTTTTCATCGATTACCATCCGGGCAAGGCCAATATGGTAGCTGATGCTCTCACCCGCAAAACTTCGCTTACCTCTCGAGCTATTAATGCTCACTTCCGGCTTCGAAAGTATTGTTGTCTCGTAGCTGATCTTTAGGTTCAGTCTATTATTGTTTCGGGGATGAAAGCATTGCAAGATCAAGACTCCAAACTCCAATCCATTATCTTTAAGCTTCAAGATAATCTTGACTTCAGAATCAATTTTAAAGGACTCGTGTACTTTCATGATCGAGTCTGTGTGCCCAATAATGAATCACTTTGTTATGACATTCTTAAGGAAGCCTATTCAAGTTTGTTTTCAATTCACCCGGGGTCTGTAAAGATGTACAAAGACCTTTGTGAATTATATTGGTGGCCAGGCATGAAGAAAGCTATAACTGACTTCGTGTCTAAGTGTCTTACTTGTTAACGAGTTAAAGCTGAGCGTCATGTTCCTACTGGATTATTGCAACCCAATGAACTACCGCAATGGAAGTAGGAGAAGATCACTATGGACTTTGTTAGTGGTTTACTTTTGACTCTTGCTAAACACGATGCCATTTGGGTCATTGTGGACCGTTTCACCAAGTCAGCACATTTCCTAGCGGTTATAATGGACTACGGTCTTCCAAAGTTTGTTGACTTGTATATTAAGGAAGTCATCCGACTCCACGGAGTACCTCAATATATCATCTCCGATCGAGATCCACAGTTTTCTTCTGGATTCTAGAGAACATTGCAAGGAGCTCTGGGTATGAGAGTCAATCTTAGCATTGCCTTTCACCTTCAGTCTGATGGCCAATCAGAAAGGGTAATACAAGTAATTATTGAAAAATCCTCCCTTCAAATTATCGATTAAGTATATCGTTATTGAATCCTCCTTTACAGATCTTGGAGGACATGCTATGGGCATGTATTATTAATTTTGGTGGATCATGGGAGAAATCCCTACCTCTCATTGAATTTTCCCACAACAATAACTAGAAAGCTTCTATCCAGATGGTACCGTATGAGGCATTGTATGGTAGGCATTGTAGAACACCATTATGTTTGACTGAACTAGGTGAAGGTAAGATGTTGGGTCCTAACCTACTTTGCAAAACCGAGGAAAAGGTTACCATCATCCACGATCTCTTGAAAGTTGCCTTTGACCGGTAGAAGGCCTATGTCGATCTTAAACGAAGGAATATACAATATGAAGTGGACGAGAAAGACTTCCTCAAAGTTTCACTGTGAAAGAAAGTTCTAAGATTTGGCAAGAAAGGGAAACTAAGTCCCCAATTCATTGGACCTTTCAAGGTTATTGAAAGAATAGGCCCAATGGCCTACCGATTACTGTTGCCATCGGAGTAGAGTAAAAATCCATCATGTATTCCATGTATCAATGCTCCTGAAGTACCAATCTGATCCTTCGCATATCATCGAGCTTGAGTTAGTTAAGATTCAGCCTAATCTATCCTATGAAGAAGAACCGGTTCAGATTCTTGCAAAATAAGTAAAAGGCTTCGTAATAAGTCCGTACCCATGGTTAAAGTACTCTGGAAAAGCCACACCGTTGAAGAATCTACTTGAGAACCGGATGAGTCAATGAGGAAGCAATACCCCATCTCTTCGGTTCAGGTAAAATTTGAGGATGAATTTTTCTTAAGGGGGGAGAGTTGTAACATCCCAAAAACCGTTCTAGTCGGAATTAGGTTCTGACGATCGGAAACCCTACATCGAAAAGGTCCAAATGCTGCTTTGACTTTGATTATGAGGTCAAAAACATTGATATTGAACTTTAATCGAGTCAAAATATGATTTAATAATCTTATTGAATTTATAGAGAAACTTTTAGTGACTAAATTATAGAAATTGAAAGTTTAGAGGTGCAAGTGTAGAGGGCTAAGAGTTGAGGGACTAATCTCACGATTAGTCCCTCCTCAATTACAATCACAACATATGTGGGATTGTCTGAAGGAATTCCTTCACTTAAAGGAAAGCTCCTAACTAAAAGTAGGAGTAAAGGTGAATGAAACAAGAACTGGAAACTTACTCGAAACAAAAATAAACAAGCACCTCTCCATTTTTATCATCTTCTTCTTCCAAGGTAGCACCTCTATTGTAGTTAAGTTCAAGTCTAGATTTTCCTCGGTTTATTGTTATCAAAACATTGCTATCAATCGAGTAAGCTAAATCCCCTAAAATATTGGTGAAATCCATGGAGTGTGAGAGAGTAATTTTAAGCTAGGGTTTTGACTATCCATGGAGAATCTATTGTTGTTGTCTATTTCGATCATAAATATTAATTTTGATATCGTTACATTCATTTCGATATCATAATATCGATTCTAACGATTCCCTATTGTTTCCCTAGCTCAAGAATCAGATAAGGAGCATCCACCATCTTCATCGGAAGCTAGGAACAAGGGAATTGCCAACCGAGAGCCTTGAAAGCTTTGGAATATCGAGGTGATTGTAGTCTGAGTCTTAGGACTAAGCTAGGTGCTTTTCCTGATTTCATTGTTATTGAAATTATCATGGCTAACCTTATTGTGAAGGAATTTTGTATCGAATCCTTTAGAGGGTACACTGGTAGGCATTGGTAAGTATAGCATCGAACATCAGACATTAGTAGTGTCATCATTAATGTCATTATAATAGCCATTGAATCAAGGAAATTTTAGAGTATCAATTATGGAGCATTGTCATTGCCATTGTTATGGTCAATGTTAACAAGCTTTGATATTGATATTGTTATTGTCATTGAAATATAGATTATTGATCATCATCATCATATCATTCTATATTGATCATTCGAAGGACATTGGATACAAATGACATGCGATAGAATTCATGAGCTAAGTGTAGGATGAACTACAGTCCTAGACTTACAGTCTATATTGATTTGGCGAGGCGGAGGGATGTATTATGATATTGGTCATATCACGACATAGATTCTCGACTCCGCCAGGGCCCAAAACCAGTTCGGCCACCATTCAACTTCCTCAACCACTGCATAGTAAAACCAGGAATGGGAAAAAGACTCGGAGCTTTCCTTAAATCTTTTTTTTTCAAAAAATGAAAAGTGTATATGATTTATATATTTTTGTTTCTTTCTTCCAGGAATCGGAGAAAAAAAGGAAATATACCTTCCCAGTCGTAAATCGAAGCTTTGGTCTTCTTCTCCGACAGCTCCTCCAATTTTGGTGACCGATCAGATTCCCTGTGACTTCTCGGCTCCCGAGGTAACCTCTTTCCTCTTAGTTATTTTTTAATATGGTATATTATTATTATTAATTATTATTTTTCATTAATTCCCACTAACATTTTCTCTCTCTTCTATATATAGGGGACCAAACGATGACATCGTGGCTGACGTTAGCAATGAGTTATTTATGTAAACCCATTGACCCGACCTAGATTTAGACCCGAACCAAGAAGATCACATTGGATTTTCTGGAGCAAACTCGTCTGTCTTACTCGAATTACGGTCCATTTTTTCCTTTTTACTTATCTAGATGCATTGTTAAGACCTATAGTTTTCATACTACCAACGGTTCAATTTTCATTCAATATGAACATCGATAAGGCACTCACTTGCAAATACAAGCATTCTAGGGACCAAAATGCAATTATGAATAATTACATGGACTTAGCCCCATTTTATATTAACAAGATTTAATCAATCATATTTCATGCTAGCATGTCGATTTTCAGCTCAAACAGACAACAATTGATGCATGAACATATGAGGACCAATATGTAAAGAACATATGAGGACCAATATGTAAAGAACATAAACTTGGTAAAGCTCATCAACTGATTAAACTATCTGCCATATCGGTACCAAGTGTACTGATATGGGCTGCATACTAAATTGCATCCTAGCGATTCGAATCCCAAACCGAACATATTCAACTTTCTTACAAACAACTTTGACATGATTCTAATGTTATACCATCATTTAAAAAGTACGCTCAAATAATTACATTCCAATTAACCAACACGATTCATATTTATACTGAATCATACAGGTAATCTAGAGGAATGCTCCCTAACAAAATAAAGCATTATCCAATAAACATCAAATAATCAAGACCTCAACATAGGCTATATGTCAAATAAATCTAAAGGCATACAATCATATGAGCACATAATAATTAAACATTCCATCCATTTATTAATTAAACCATTTGAAATCATTAGATCATAACCAACAAATGTACTTGGTATTAAATAAAACCAACATCGTACACATTAAATAAAATTATCCAATATAATATGAAATCCAACTATATAATCAAGTCTTATACAAAAATAACATCCCAACGGTTAACCTACATTGCCTTATTACAAATAATGAAAACACCGTAAAACATATACTTTAGAATGCTTGTCTTGGGATCATTCCTTGCCTCGAACCGCAACCCCGCACTTCCTTAATTCACTAAATTGACGAAAGTAAAGAGAGCTTAAGCATATAATGCCTAGTGAGCGCGCTCAAAAAGGTAAAACATCAATGCAGTTTCAAATCAAACCGATATTAGAAACTCGTATTAAAGCAAGTAAAAACCGCCATTTCCAAAGCATTTAAACAAATGTATAAAACCAATCTTGGGAACTAGATATTCAAATTAAACCATATTCACAATAAACCATAAACATATAAAACCATTTTCTTTAAAACAAGTATTGTACTACATGCTAAAACATCTCATGCCTCTTTTATCTTTCCAAAATATGCATATTAAACCATATGCTAAATATGTATCATGGATCTTTAGCATAATCCTTATGCAAATCTTAAGTCTTCATGTGCTTATTCTTTTCAATGGTAAACCTTAAAGGGCACAACATGTATAAAACACATTATACAAAACAAAATATATTTATCATGATACGTTAGTTCATATATTGACATTAAAGTGACCCAAAATCAAACCTTTTCATTTGCATAAAACACATCAGATACACGGATTTAGAAATGGTTCCTAGGACCACTTCACATACATCCCTAACCGGACCAACCGACACAATTAACCCCCTCAACGGATATGATGTAAATAATATCCATTAGCTGGAGAATACGACACAATTAACCCCTCGACCGTTGCGGTTTCCATGGTTGAGAAACAGTACACTCACAACCCCTCAACACACATGACGCGACTTTATTATAGTGCACTTTAAACCCTATGACATTCTAACTATATCCGATAACATTTATTTTATTGTCACTTAGTACTTTCAAGCCATGTTACCTCACTGTTTTTCATATGCATTTAGCTAAATATTTCTATGTGCAAAACCGCATTGCCAAAGGCAACAACCATGTTCCATTTAAAAACTATTTCTCAATGCTCTTAGGCATTCATATACTTAATAAATCATTGCATATCATTTAAAAGATGCATAAAAAAGTAAGTAAATCAATTCATGCTTTTAAACGAAAACATGTAAATCAATACTCATATCAAATCGATACTTAAAAGGCGAAATAGGGAAGATTTACTTCCGAGCTTAGCTAAGCTTGCTAGGCTTTAACTAAACTCTCAAAGCCATAATTCAAACCTCTTTATAATACCAAAATACATTTTCTCTCACCAACTTGACATTGCCTCGATGCTAACGTCTCGACACCAAAAATTGTCCAAACACTTGTCAACCTAAATTAAAAAATGCAAAAGTCAATATAAATTGAACCATACCAAGATAACCACGTTATTTATAACACCTCCCGTGTACATCACTCAATAAAATTTTCGAACCATTATTACTTCCCTAACTGAATCATGACACCACAATTAATACGCACCCCTGTAGCCAAATCCTAACTGAATCACGACAGCACAATTAATACACACTCCCCTGATCACGAGAAATTATATCATAGGCCCGACTCGTCACGTCATCCATGGTCCCAACCAATAAAAATCACCCATTTCATTAATTTTTTCCATATCATCTTTTTACCGAGTGAATCTACAATTGGTAAAAAGTGTTTTTTAATTTAATTTACAGTAAATCTGAGTGAAGATTCACTCGGTAAAAAGATGATATGAAAAAAATTAATGAAATGGATGATTTTTATTGGTTGGGACCATGGATGACGTGGCGAGCCGGGCCTATGATATAATTTCTCCCTGATCACGCACTGCTATGGGCCATTTAATTTTTCCTTTTTTTTTCTTTACCATTTGCATACTAATTGAAAAGGCAGCTGCAACAACCAGTCGAAGGGCAGGGCGACACGCTCCTGCCTTGCGCACACCTCTGTTTTATACGCCTGACTCCATTGTTCGATTCTTTTTTTAGCTACCAACATCGTTATGAGCATTTCCACAAACACTCACAAATCAAACTAATATATGATCTAACAATCAACTCAACCATTTTACCGATCACCACATTCAAGAACATAAATATAAACTTAACCAACAATATTAATTTCGGTACTAATTTCATAAATTTGAGATTGGATTATATCTAACCCACAAGAATAGTTCTTAATCCAATTAAAATATTTATATTTCATCTAACAAATCATGATTCACTCAATAACATCTAGAAATTAAATTAATCCATTAAAAATCATTGTAACATTAAAAAACAATAGAATTGATAGATGTTTTATCTATGTTAACAGCCTTGATGATAATTCTCTGGTAGGCACCCATACATCAGAATGCACATAATCAAGAATCTCTTCAGTTTTGTGCTTACAGTGGTGAAAATGACTTTAGTCTGTTTACCAAGAACAAAAAATTCACAAAAATCGAGCTTACAACTTTTGACACCATGCAACAAATTTCTTTTATGCAATTTAAGCATTCCACGTTCACTAAGATGACCAAGACGCATATGCCACAATTTTATATTATCATCATATGACTCAACAGAATGAGCTCCACCTACAACCGTACTGACTAAACAGTTTATAGATATGCCCTGCAGTTATCTTTCCTTTCATCACATTCAATGCACCTTTAACAGTCCTAATAGTTTCTCTATCCTCATCAGCTTTAGGAATTAAACCATTCTTATGCAAAGTGCCCAAAGAAATTAGATTCTTTTTCCAATTCAGTATATGCCTAACATCACATAATGTTCTAACAATGCCATCATACATCTTAATTCTGACTTCACCAATACCGACAATATTGCTACATCTACCATCACCTAAATAGACAGAACCAGAATTAACAGACATATAAGTAGAAAACCACTCCTTGTTAGGTGTTATATGATAAGAGCATCCTGAATCAAGAATCCAAACATCTATGAACTGAGTTGTTGAAATAGAAAGCATATCACCATCACTACAATCTGAATTCTCATTCTGTACCACATTCATAGTTTTGGATGATGCGTTATGTTTATTATCTGACTCTTTTTTCCACTTTGGACTGTCTCGCTTCATATGTCCTTTCTCCTTGCACTTGTAGCAACGAAACGTCTTCTTGCCTCTAGACTTTGATCTAGAATTCTGTCTTCCAGAACCCTCCTTCTTTGACTTCCTTCAACGGTCATGATTACCCTTAACATATAAACCATCAGCGTGAGAGCTTTCGCCTATATTCTACCTTCGCTGGTTGTGGGCCAACAAGGCTGCAGTAATCTCTTCAACTTTGATTGTTTCTTTCCCATATGTAAGAGTAGTCGCCATGTGTTCATAAGAAGAAGGCAACGAACACAACAGAATCATTGCTTTGTCTTCATCTTCAATCTTCACATCAAGTTGAGTTAAATTGGTGATTATTTGATTGAAGATATTCACGTGCTGCGCCAAATTCTGACCTTCCTGCATCTTTAGTCCATATTACCTCTGCTTTAGATACCCCATACTGTTTAACTCATATTTTGTGAGGAACATGGGATTCAGAGACAGTTTTTAGTCAAAATATGCCACAACAAAATAGTGTTACTGAAAGGATGAACAGGTCATTAGCCGAGCGGGCTCGGAGCTTGAGACTGGATGTAGGGCTTCCTAAAAATTTATGGGCAGAGGCTATAAGTATGGCATGCTATCTCATCAACAGGTCACCACGTGCATCTTTGGGTGGAAAAGTTGCAGAAGAGGTATGGTCAGGCAATGTAGTTGATTTTTCACACTTACGAATTTTTGGTTGTCCTGCTTATGTGCATATACCTGGTGATGAGAGATCAAAAATTGATGCAAAATCGAAGAAGTGCATCTTTCTGGGCTACAAGAAAGGTGTCAAAGGATACAAGTTTGGGGATCCAGTTGCTAGGAAAACAATGATTAGTAGAGATGCAATTTTTGAGGAGCAATTCATGTTGCAGCAGAACCGAGATAGAGTGCTGGTGGATTTCGAACAGTATCCAAGAGTAGTTGAGAAAGAAGTAACAGCCGAGAAAGGTGAAAGTTGGAATTCAACTTCTGGTGACTCTAATACAGTTCCATTGCATAATTATAATTTAGCCAGAGATAAAGAGAGACGCACCAATGTAAAGGATCTATGCAGATTGGGTTTTGAAGATATGGTGTCTTTTGCACTTCACGTTAGTAGTGAAGATCTAGATACTTTTCAAGGGGCTATCTCTAGTCCAGAAAAAGAAAATGGATGGATGCATTGGTTGAGGAGATGGAATCTTTGAAGAAAAATTAGACGTGGGAGCTAACTAGGCTTCCTGAGGGAAAGAACGCTATTGGTTGCAAATGGGTGTATAAAAGGAAACCAGTAGTATTAGAAAAAGAGGGGGGAAGTTCAAGGCTCGATTGGTAACAAAGGGTTTTTCACGGCAAAAAGGAGTTGATTATGATGAAATCTTTTCTCTTTTGGTTAGACATACTTCAATCAGGGCAGTTCTTGCACTTGTAGCTAGTTCAGATTTGCATTTAAAGTAGATGGATATTAAAACTACTTTATTTTTGCATTGTGATCTAGAGGAGCAGATTCATATGCAGATGCTAGAAGGGTTCATTCAATTCGGAGATGAACATCTGGTTTGCAGGTTAATGAAATCCTTGTACGAGTTGAATCAGTCTCCACGGCAATGGTACAAGCGATTCGACTCCTACATGATTTAGATTGGCTACAAGCGATGTGAGTATGATTGTTGTATCTATGATTGTTGTATCTATGTTGAGAAAGTGTTAGACAGGTTTGAGATGAGCAAAGCAAAGCCCGTGAGCACTCCATTGGCGAATCACTTTAAGCTTTCTACAGAACAGTTGCCAAAGACAGACAAGGAAATTGAAGAGATGGAAAAGGTCCCTTATGAATATGTTGTCGGTTGCCTGATGTATTCGATGGTATGTACTCGTCCTGATTTAGCTCATGCTGGTGGTCAAGTGTGTAAATACATGTCTAAACCAGGAAGATAACATTGGGAAGCAGTCAAGTGGATTTTCATGTATTTAAAGGGTACTGTGGGACATGGAATTGTTTTCGGCAGTCAGCGACATGATCCTTTGATTGTTGGATAAGTGGATTCAGACTATGAAGGTGATTTGGATGATAGGAAGTCTACAATTCTGTATGTTTTCACCCTTGGTGGCGGGCCTATATGTTGGAAGTCAACTGTTCAGTCTGTTGTGGCATTATCAACAACTGAAGCTGAGTACATGGCAGTAGCTGAAGCTGCAAAAGAAGTCTTATGGCTTATCGGGCTAGTGAAGGAATTGGGTATTCGGCAAGGTGGAGTTCAGTTGCATTGTGATAGCCAAAGTGCTATTCATTTGGCTATGAATCAGGTGTATCATGCAAAAACTAAACATATTGATGTGAGGTTTCATAAGATTAGAGAGTTGATTGCATCTGGTGAGATATTGTTACAAAAGGTGCATACTGTAGACAATCCAGCTGATATGTTGACCAAGCATGTTACTACAGACAAGTTCAAGCATTGTTTGTACTTGTTGAGTGTTTGCAAATGCTAGAGAAGCATGGTAGCCCACCCTTCTTTGATGTGTGAGAGACTATAGATTTATCTCTTAAGGGGCATGATATTCGCCAAGGTGAAGATTTGTTATGTATGGCTCATATACTGTAAAAAGATAGATGCTAGTGGGCTCAGATTAAGTGGGTTGGGGGTGCGGGTGCGAATCCCTTGCGGTACGGTACGAGTATCTTTGTAATTGTACCGGGTAAGGTTACTTATATGATTAGAAATCTATTTTAAGTAGGAGATCTTATTGAATAAGGTTTCTTGGTGACCATGTTTTCATGTCTATAAATAGATGTGTTATTTGTAACCTATGGACCATCGATTGAATAAAAGAAAACAACTGCTCTTTGCTCCTCGAGGACGTAAGCACACTACTAAACCTCGTTAAATCCCTTGTGTTCTTGCTTGTTTGATTTTCTTTTTTGTTTTTCGTGTGCACAACAACAGAAAATCAACACAAGATAGTTAAGAGATCATTAGAAAATCAAGGCTTACCCCAAATAAATTGGAAATTGAAAATAAAGATTGCTTCTCCAATCTTCCAAAGTGAAATCCATTGAACAAGATGAGAGAAATCAAAATCTCTTGTTTGGCTATTGATTAAAAATGGTTTAGGAAGAAAATGGATAAGAAAATCAAAGAAAATTAAAATGGTGTTTGGGAGAATCTTGAGAAAATAATAATCATGGTCATTTTCTAGTTAAAAATAAGTGGTAAAAGCTTTATTTAATAAATGTGACGATTAATCCCATAAAACCATCACTTTAGTTCTTTTTACAATATTGTCATTATTAATATTTTACAATCATTTGCAAAGTACTCACTGTCTAATTTAATATCAAATCAGTCAAATTAAAATCACCCAAACTCAATTTCATCCTTTCACAATCTCATTAAAATATTTTCAAAAATATTTTCCACAATAAATTTATCGAAAACAAATTTAACCAACCCAAATTATTTTCCAGAAGTAATTAATTAGCTAAAGCCTAACCCAAATATCCAACCTTATTCTGATAACTCACTCGAATCTTCTATCTTGTTTTCCGGGGTGTTACAGTGTCCTGCTAAGAGGGCAAGTAGCACAATCTGTGCCAAACCGTTCTGACCAGTGAGAGGGTGCCATCTGGCAATTTTTGGGAGGGAATTTAAAATTTGGATCAGAAATTTGTTTCTTGGGCTGGCTTTAACTGAAAATGATCTGTAAAATAGGTGAGAAACATAATGAAAAATATGTTTTGGGGCTTTAATTGAGCTTTCAGGTATATTATATGTAAATGGGTTATAGAATGGACACTTACAAATATTGGAAAATACATATACCCCGGGTAAAATTCGGGTGTTACAGAAGCATACACACTGTAAGGCAGCACAAGCATTATCAATGTTGTAAAAGCAGTCCCAAAAATGTAACACCCCCTTCCCAGTCTAGTCGAGGGCCGGGTCGGAAGGTGATACCGATGAACAATACAAAGATCGATGCAATAAAATTTCAGTTCCTAACATTATATATTCAATGAATTACTAACGATTCATTACCAAACATGCATTGTAGGGCGTGTAGGTGTTCCCTTTTTGTGAGAGCGCAAGTGCACACTCCTGCCATGTTATAGTATAAAAGATGTCGAATCCCACGAGGATTGGATTACTTATCTCGTTTCGTAGTTTCTGCACAAGGTAAAGTAAAAACACAAGTGAATAATTGGCTGAGATAGAAAAGTAAATAAAAACACAAGTAATAAAGAAGAGGTGAATCAGGTTGATAAGGCAGGCAGGGTTATGCTGCCACTTAGTGTGAAAACTGCGTTGTAAAAGGTATGAGTTATTTTGTGCTGCCACGATATGCTACCTCGGCGGTATGGCGGGCGACAAACTACAACCCTATCACGCGGCCGCAGCAGGTCACTGCCACTGCAGGGGTGTACTGTCTCAGCAGGTGGAATGGAAAGAAGTCCTGGCGGTAAGTCTGGCAGATACTCCAAGTTCGGTAGGATAGTCGACAGTGATCCCTCCTATTTCTAGGTTAGGATGCTCGAGAGCTAACGTAACGTAGGTAATACCTAGCAATCTCAGCATCAACCTAACACAGGCTAGTCATCTCGGTTGGTAATCCCTTTTAGCCGCTGAAACTTGTAGACTAGTGTGGAACCAAGTTAGTCACGCCTCAACACGTTGTGAACGTACTTAACCCTTTCGCGAGCCTTGCACTTTCGTGCCCGACAAATAGATTCTCTCAAACGACTGGTGTAGAATGATTGAATGAATGAAGAACAATGGATTAAGTAAACTCAGAATATTTTATTGAAAAATAACTCAAAACCTAAAACAACCGTTTCACACTAGTTACAACATAACCCTAACCAAAATATAACTTAGAACATGGTGGCAGTGAAGAACACAAGAAAAGTCTATATAAAACCTAGGATGATTTGAACTAGGAGTGCAATGGGTATTTATAGACTCAAGACTAGGTTAAGTCCTCCTTGAATTAGAAGTCCTCAAAAGTAGCTTTCCATCTTTAATATGGCTTTAAATGTCGAATTCTTTGCATGGAATATGGACTCTATCTCATTTGCCTTAGTCCGCAAGTAAGCTTGAGAATTTCGCTTCGGCAGCCCTGGCCGCTGCTACAGATGTCGGAAAATCACATGAACGCCATCGATAGATTCAAGAGTTTTAGCTCTACAAATCGCGCTCCGGTTCTTCCAACTCCCATAGTCAGCTGTCCTGGGCAGCAAGGTCGGCGGCAACTCTACTCGGCATGTATTCAATAGCAACTTGTCTTCAGCTGGAACTACTTCAGTACAGCTCCTAGGTAAGCTTCCTCAGCCTTGTGCCCTCAGCTCCTCGTTTCCATCTTTCAGCTGTTAATACCTACATACAAGAATACACTGAGACAATATCTCTTGTTCACCAAATAAATAATAACTCATAAAAGCAAGGCAGAAACTAGAAATACTATAAAATGTTATGCATGCACCTACTTATGTCTAAAATGTGCTTAAAAACAGTAATAATAATAAGTGGAATGTGCATGAAATATAGGACATTTGGACACTTTACATGCATCTTAACCATTACAAAACAAAAATTAATCATTTAGGACTAATTCTTAACTATTGCAAGTTTCAGGGACCAAACGGTAAATCTGCTACAATTTGGAGTTCGTTTACTCCATCAATTTAATCATTCATAGTTCAGTGACAAAACTGTGAACATTGTAAACCTTCTATTTCAGTCCTCTTTAACTAACATAACTAACCCTGTATCAAAACACCTTAGGGCTGTTTCGAAACAGGTGTACAATGGTCAACTTGAGTTGACTTTATCCTTTAAATCGTATTGGTACGGGTAAGTCCTGTATCGCTACGGGTTGACTCCCTTTGATCTTGACTTTGACCCGTTTTGATATGCTATACAAATGTAACCCCCTTAGCCCGGCCTAGACGCTTGACCTGGACTATGAAGATTACACAGGGAAAACCAAAGTCAACCCGAAAGTCAACCTTGATTAATGACCCTTTTTATTTTAATCTTTTCTAAATACATATTTAACCTAAGTGAGTTCTCACGAAACATGAATGAGAAAGGCACAACGATCGGATATCATTTAGGGACTCAATTGGACCTTACACAAGATTAGGGACCAAATTCTAATTTTTGTAATTTCGAGAGACTTTGTTGATTTTAGGATTACCAATATGAAATTAATCATGTTACACGCTTCTCTGCCAAATTTCAGCTTAAAAGGTTATCTCAAGCTCAAGCAATTCAAATCACAACATTTAGGACTAAAATGTAAATCATGCAGACTCAAAACAATTCAAATCTGTGTCCAATGGTCACCCGTTCCGGAACACCTACCCACCGTACCGAAACGCTGTATCGAAACGGTGTTGACCGTTTCGGTACACGGGTATGTTCTGAGACCAGTTTCGAAACATGGCATTCCAGTAGCCAAACTGTTTCGAAACAGCCCCATATGTTCCGAAACGTCAAGACCGTTTCAGGCCCCGGTTTCGAAACAGTATAGGGTGTTTCGATACACCATGCCCAGAAACAGCAGCAAATGATGGTTTTTCATTCATTAACACACTCAAACATGCTTCAATGACCCTCAAATCATACCAGCAACCTATTACACATATAAGGAACATATTTGGGACATTCTAACCTGAACCTAGCATCAAACACAAATTTTCCTAGTCTAGAGGCATGCTTCCTAATCACAAACCAATATAAGCAATCCAACCTCAAACCAAAACAATTAAGGCCACTTACAACCCAAATAAGCCAACACAAACATGCCACAACCTTAGGGAGTTCAACATATCCCCCAAATACAATTCTTGGTTTCCCATTGCCATTATATCAAAACTAAAGTGCGTGAAAACTTCACCATACATGAGCTTGGACTTCCTTGGATGAACTTAACTTCCTTGATGCCCGAAAACACCTCAATTATATGCATTATTGGTAAAAGAGAGAGCGTAAGCACAAATGCTTAGTGAGGCATGCTCTAAAGAAAACCAACACAATAATGCATATCTTGAAAACACTTTCTTAAAAGCTTTTGAACAACATACTCATTCTATCTCACGCTTGAAAACCATTCAAAGCAACTTCTCATTGAAAACACATGTACCTTCATTCTATCTCATGCATTTAAACCAATGCAAAACATATGACAAGGCCATACTCATGCTTGTATTCTAAAGCATTTCACAAACAAATCACATATGCATTTCTCATAGCATAAACCATTTCATCAAAGGTACATGTGAATCAAAACCATTACATATCTCATATTGGCATTTCACATCTCATTATTACTCGGATATGCGGACATCTCATTAGACACTTCCGGTGGCATCTCTCATCACCGTACTCACTCGTCTAGCAACATAGTTTCCGGTGGAATCTCACATCACCGTACTCACATGGCGGAATCTCTCATCGCCACAAAGCTTGGGTATTTCACCAAGTCCTACCCGATGGAATGCCCATCATCGGTTCTCTACCTTTGGCTTAACCAAAGAGCACATACGAATTTTTAGTTTATAGTGCACTCTCATCCTATTGATCGATCAATTATATCCGGTAAGTATCTCAACATCTATGCCAATATATTATGTCAAAACATCATCTCACCTACTGTTTTTTCATGGAACAATTCTCAAAACATTCTCATCTCATTTCAAAACCATAACATGTGCTATGTTTTAACTCAAAAGCTCAAATCTCAACTAAGCAACATGTTACTTCATGAAATCATTTCAAGCATCATCTCATGCTATAAAACATGCATAAAAACAGTAGGAATTTATCAATCTAAAACCATGAGCTTGTAAAAGCATTTTAGGGGCAATTCACCATATTCAAGCGAGTAATCTAGCCAATACTTACTTTCGGACTTATGAAGGTGTTTCAAACCTTTCCTAAATCCCCAAACCTTGATTCTTTGTCCCTCAAGGACTTCTAAAACCATACGCACTCACCGATTACGTTTCGCTTGCTCACTGAAACGCCATCTAAGCTTCCGGATCAACTCCAAAGGTGTCCGAAGATGTCACCCCTGCTTTAAACACATAAGAGTAGAGGATTAATGCATCATCATGCATTGAAATCATCAGCCACACACCTAATCTCGCTGCTTTACTCAAAAACCACATTTCGGCTACCAAACACTACCGAAATCAGCTCCAAACTCTTCCAAAACAAAACCCAACCAAGATCCATCACTTCTAATCATTTCTAAACATCAATTAACATGAAAAATCAACACAACCACGTCCTTATACCTCCAGCTATGACATAACACCAAAATCACCCCAAAAACCATCATTCTAACAAACAAAACTTAGGAAAACAAACCTATTCGGGATTTGATTGATAAAACCTCATTTGTAACAACAATTATCTTCCAAAATACATTAGAAAACCATCTCAAAACAGACCCCAATCATTCACCATGAAAATCTTCAAGATCTCTTCCAAAATCTTGAGTTTTAAGACAATTTATTGTTTCTAACATTAAAACCACTTAGAAATCATTAACAAAGGATTGATAACTTGGGAATTTCAATAAAGAATTGATCATTGGAGGAGAAGGACGAAGCTTACCTCTAATGGATGATTTCTCCTTGATTTGGGCAAGTTTTCTTGAAAATTCAATGTAGAAATCAAGTGGATTTGATGAGGAATTGATTAAGAATCAAAGAGAGATTGAAATCTCATCAAATGAAGTGAAAATCAAAGTGTATTTGTTGGAGAGAAAGTGTTTGGTTGAAATGAATTTGAGAGAAAATAATATGAGGGAAAATTTGTGAAAAGTAGTTATGAAAAGTCAAAGGTGGTTTCTAATTTAATCACCCTTCATTTTCTTTAATTAAAACCTTAATTAAATCACCCAAATTAAGGAAAAATCTGATGAAAACATTTTGGTAAAATTAGCTCCTTAAAGATTCAAAGTTTCAATCCTTTACAAAATAGTCACTACTTAACTTTGCAAAAACTGCGATTTGGTCACTACTCCGAAATGTAGTACTTCCAAACCTTATTTTGTAAAATTGATTCCACCATTGTCTTTCCTATATTAAATAAGGATTTTTATATATTTTTCCTATATTTTTAAAGCATCCTGAACTAGGTGTTCCCTAAAACTCCCTTTTAGATTCGAATCGTTTTTAGACCGATCCGGTTCAGACTCTAAACATCTAGGCCCAAATTTGGGGTGTTACAACTCTCCCCCTCTTAAGAAATTTCGTCCTCGAAATTTACCTGTAGGAAAAAGGTAAGGAAACTGCTTCTTCATATCTTCCTTTCTTTCCCACGTGGCTTCCTCAACACCACGATGCCTCCACAACACCTTAACCAGCTCAATGGTCTTACCCCGGAGAACCTTACTGTCCGAATCCAAAATCTCAACTGGCTCCTTATCATAAGTCAAATATGGATTCAACTCAACTTCCTCCACAGGCATAACATGCGAAGGATCCGATCTATATCTCCGAAGCATAGATACATGAAACACATTATGTATCTTCTCTAGCTCTTGTGGTAGCCTTAGCTTATAAGCAACAGGAACCACACGTTCTATCACCTCGTATGGTCCAATATATCTAGGGCTCAACTTACCCTTCCGGCCAAACCTCATTACCTTCTTCCAAGGTGAAACCTTTAAGAACACACGGTCACCCACCGCAAACTCTATCTCCTTATGCTTCAAACCCGCGTAAGACTTTTGCCGATCTGAGGCTGCCTTCAACCGCTCACAAACGAGCTTCACCTTCTCGGTGGTCCCTTTCAACAAAGCCGGCATCGATACCAACTTTTGTCCCGTTTCAGCCCAACAAAGAGGAGTTCTGCACTTCCTCTCATACAAGGCTTCATAAGGTGCCATTTGAATACTTGCTTGGTAGCTATTAATATAAGCAAACTCCACCAAAGGCAAGTGCTTCTCCCAAGATCCTTGAAACTCAATCACGCAGCACCTCAACATATCCTCAAGCACTTGGATAACACGCTCAGGTTGTCCATCCGTCTGCGGATGATAAGAAGTACTGAAATTCAGCCGCGTACCCAATGCTTGATGTAAACACTCCCAAAACCTTGCCGTGAACCTCAGATCTATATCCGACACTATAGATTTTGGTACACCATGCAGACGTACAATCTCAACAATGTACACCTCTGCAAGCTTATCCAAGGTATACGTAGTAGGCACAGGTAAGAAATGCGCACACTTCGTAAGGCAATCCACAATCACCCACACATAATTCTTCTTTGATGGCGACAAAGGCAAACCAGACACAAAGCCCATGGTTATCCTCTCCCATTTCAATTCAGGAATCCTCAACGGTTGCAACAACCCCGAAGGAAACTGATGCTCAGACTTAACCCGCTGACAAACCATGCACTTGCTCACATATTCCGCAACATCCTTCTTCAAACCCACCCAATAGTACTCATCCTTCAGATCACGGTACATGTTTGTACTATCAGGGTGCATAGCAAAAGGACTACTATGAGCTTTGGTCAGAATAGTACGCCTCAACTCCACATCATCTGGCACTACTATCCAACTCCCATAACATAGAACTCCATCATCATTAAAACAAAAATCTGATGGTCTATCCTCAGCAATATCCTGAACATGTGGCACCAAATAATCATCCAACAACTATTTATCCTTTATAAACTGAACTAGAGATGGTTTCACTTGCAATTCAGCAGCAAGACCCCCATCTCACGATACGCTCAGGCTAGCAAACATCACCTTAACTCCACCGCCACTTTTCTGCTCAAGGAGTCAGACACGACATTAGCTTTTCCCGGGTGATACTCGATCGTTAGATCGTAATCCTTAAGCAATTCCACCCATCGCCGTGCCTAAGATTCAACACTTTCTGAGACATCAAATACTTCAAACTCTTGTGATCCGTATACACAGTACACTTCTCACCATAAAGATAATGTCTCCAGATCTTAAAAGCAAAAACCACCGCAGCTAACTCAATATCATGCGTAGGATAATTGCGCTCATGCACCTTCAACTGTCGCGATGCATAAGCCACCACCTTACCCTCTTGCATTAGCACACACCCCAAACCAACGTAGGATGCGTCACTGTACACCACAAACTCTTTTCCTGATTCAGGCTGAACCAAGATAGGAGCTTGCGTCAAAGCTTCCTTAAGCTTCTCAAAAGCTTGCTATCTCACCTCCGTCCATTCATACTTAACATCTTTTTGCAACAACTTTCTTAAAGGAGCAGCAATCTTAGAAAATCCATCCACAAACCTTCGATAGTATCCTGCCAACCCAAGGAAACTACAAACTTCATGAACAGACTTGGGAGGCTTCCAATTCATCACCGCCTCAACCTTCTGAGATCAACTCGAATCCCTTCAGCCGAGACCACATGACCAATGAAAACAACTTCCTTTAGCCAGAACTCACACTTGCTCAGCTTAGCATAAAGCTGATTCTCCAACAGCGCTTGCAAGACAATTTTCAAATGACCTTCATGCTCCTCCTTAGTACGAGAGTACACAAGGATATCATCGATGAACACCACAACGAACTTATCCAAGTATTCATGGAACACTCTATTCATCATGTCCATGAAATCAGTAGGAGCATTCGTCAAGCCAAACGACATTACAAGGAACTCATAATGCCCATACCTCGTTCTAAAGGCTGTTTTCGGCACATCCACATCTTTCACCTTAAGCTGATAGTACACTGACCTCAAGTCAATCTTTGAAAACACAGCCGCTCCCCGAAATTGATCAAAAAGTTCATCAATCCTCGGCAAAGGATACATGTTTTTGATGGTCAACTTGTTCTGCTGACGATAATCGATGCACATTCTCATCGTGCCATCTTTCTTCTTCACAAACAAGACCGGTGCACCCCAAGGTAACACACTATGCCGAATGAAGCCATGGTCAAGCAACTTCTGAAGTTGCGTCTTCAACTCCTTCAGCTCTTTGGGTGTCATGCGATAGGGAGCAATGGACACTGGAGTTGTGTTCTCATACAGCTCAATCCCAAACTCTACCTCTCGACTAGGCGGCAATCCAGGTAATTCCTCAGGAAACACTCCAGGGAACTCATACACAGTTCTTATATCCTGAACGCATACCTCCTTTGAACTAGGATTCATAACAAAGGCTAGATAAGCCTCGCAACCCTGCCGCAACATTAGACTTGCTTCCAATGTAGACACCACATTGGCAAGAAACATCACATTCTCGCCCACTACTACCACTTCAAAATCATCCGTAAGTTTCAGCGAAACTCGCTTGCTTTCGAAATCCACCACAGCTCTATGCTCAACAAGCCAATCCATGCCAAGGATTACATCAAAGTCATAAAATGGCAATTCCATGAGATCAACAAGAAAAACATGGTTTTGCACCATCAAGGGACATCTCCTATACAACTTCCTTGTTACAACCGTCTCACCAAAGGAACTAGTCACACGCATACCAACATCCAAAGACTCAACAGGTAAACCAAGCATTTGAGCATGTTCACGCAATATGTACGAGTGTGTAGATCCAGAATCAATCAAAGAAAGTAATTACAAGGATTGCAAAGTAAAGGTACCTGCGATCACATCCGTATCATTCCTTCCCTCACGATGGGCGTACACTCGAGCTTGATTGACACCCTCAGGTTGAACGGCCACAACATGTGCTATGTTCCTGCCACCATCATCCCTACGCTAAAAATTTCCACGGTCGTGCCCACGACCTCTCTGTGGCTCAGCTGCCCTCACCGGAGCCTGTCCCTCTCTCAGCGGCTGAGGATAATCTTTCTTCAAATGCCCTCGGTTCCCACAGTTTCAGCATGTCCCAAGGTTACCCCAACACTCACCACCATGCCTTCTACCACAACGGGTACATTCAGGAGTCCTTAGAACAACATTTGGTCCTTGCTGACCTCTACCAGGGTTACCACCCCCACGCCTTGCATCATAAGGCGACTTCCTATCCTTATTCCTCTTGTTGCAATCTCTACAATAATCGCATTCAGCCGCTCGCTTTCTTGAGCTAGAGCCACCAGCTCGACTTGCGAAACCAAGATTCGACTCAATGTCCTTGGCTCTAGTGACCAAGACATCGAAATCAGTGTAATCAGCCGCAAGCATATAGGTCTTGACATCAGCAACCAGCCCATAACGGAATCATTCGCACCTCTCCCGCTCACTAGGGATTAGCTCAGGCGCATACTGACTAAGGCGAACAAACTGAATTTCATATTCACCTACTGACATGTTGCCTTGCATGAGAGACATAAACTCTCTTTTCTTTTCATTGAGGTAACGTACTCCCTGGTAATTCCACTTGAACGCACTCAAGAAGAACATCCAAGTAACCACATCATCCTCCATCCCGGAGATAGTGGTCATCCACCACGTATAAGCATCACCATGCAGCAGTGACACAATACAACCCAGCTTCTGCACATTGTTACAATTCAACTGACCCAAAATCCTCTTGGTGCTCTCCAACCAAGACTCAGATCCTTCCGGAGATAAGCCTCTGAACTCAGTCCCTCCTAGACTGCGCAGACGCTCCAAAGGCAACCTCACATTAGCATCATCCTGATGCGCAGCTCCATGAGCTCCAGCTACTGCTACCTGAAAAGCTCCAGCAATAGCCTGAATCAATATGGTCATGTCAGGAGCAGCTTGCCCCTGCACACCCTCGGGTCCAGCAACCCCAGCACCAGCACCAACATTACCAGCTCCACGACCATCGGGTGGTCCACCACCAGGGGGAGAAGGAGGAAAATCCTCAGCATTTTCCGCATTCTCATTCTCAGCCATCGATCTCATATTAATTCTCAACTATCTACGTGGCCCCATTATAAAGAAAACAATGCACTTACAAAAATGCAATAAACACAATTAGGCACAATAAGGTAAGTAATCCAAGTACTCAAGCTCATTTTCAAAAACAATTCCTCTCATTAGTTTTGATATGGAAATGGGATCCCCAACCACACTCCAATCACAACATAGCATCACAAAATCATCTTAGATTAATCACACATCACTGCTCATGCCTCAAACTTTCACTGAAAAGACACCACCATGCATAAACACATACAACAACCACATACCACACCCTAATTATTCGATAACCTGGCTCTGATACCAACAAATGTAACCCCCTTACCCCCGGCCTAGACGCTTGACCCGGACTACGATGATTACACGGGGAAAACCAAAGTCAACCCGAAAGTCAACCTTGATTATCGACCCTTTTTTATTTTAATCTTGTCTAAATACATATTAAACCTAAGTGAGTTCTCACGAAACATGAATGAGAAAGGCACAGTGATCGGATATCATTTAGGGACTCAATTTCACTTTATACAAGATTAGGGACCAAATTGTAATTTTTGTAATTTATAGGGAATTTGTTGATTTTAGGATTACCAATATGAAATTAATCATGTTACATGCGTGTCTGCCAAATTTCAGCTTAAAAGGTCATGTCAAGCTCATGCAAATGAAATCACAACATTTAGGACTAAAATGTAAAGCATGCAGACTCAAAACAATTCAAATCTGTGTCCAACGGTCACCCTTTCCGGAACACCTACCCACCGTACCGAAACGTTGTGTCGAAACGGTGTTGACCGTTTCTGTATGCGGGTATGTTCCGAAACCAGTTCCGAAACATGGCATTCCAGTAGCCAAACTATTTCGAAACAGCCCCATACGTTCCGAAACGTCAAGACCATTTCAGGCCCCCGTTTCGAAACACTATAGGGTGTTTCGATACACCCTACCCAGAAACAGCAGCAAATGCTGATTTTTCATTCATTAACACACTCAAACATGCTTCAATGACCCCCAAATCATACCAGCAACCTATTACACATATAAGGAACATATTTGGGACATTCTAACATGAACCTAGCATCAAACACAAATTCTCCTAGTTTAGAGGCATGCTTCCTAATCACAAACCAATATAAGCAATCCAACCTCAAACCAAAACAATTAAGGCCACTTACAACCCAAATAAGCCAACACAAACATGCCACAACCTTAGGGAGTTCAACATATCTCCCAAATAAAATTCTTGGCTTCCCATTGCCATTATATCAAAACTAAAGTGTGTGAAAACTTCACCATACATTAGCTTGGACTTCCTTGGATGAACTTAACTTACTTGATGCCCGAAAACACCTCAATTATTTGCATTATTGGTAAAAGAGAGAGCGTAAGCACAAATGCTTAGTGAGGCATGCTCTAAAGAAAACCAACACAATAATGCATATCTTGAAAACACTTTCTTAAAAGCTTTTGAACAACTTGCTCATTCTATCTCATGCTTGAAAACCATTCAAAGCAACTTCTCATTGAAAACACATGTACCTTCATTCTATCTCATGCATTTAAACCAATGCAAAACATATGGCAAGGCCATACTCATGCTTGTATTCTAAAGCATTTCACAAACAAATCACATATGCATTTCTCATAGCATAAACCATTTCATCAAAGGTACATGTGAACCAAAACCATTACGTATCTTATATTGGCATTTCACATCTCATTATTACTCGGATATGCGAACATCTCACTAGACACTTCCGGTGGCATCTCTCATCACCGTACTCACTCGTCTAGCAACATAGTTTCCGGTGGAATCTCACATCACCGTACTCACATGGCAGAATCTCTCATCGCCACAAAGATTGGGTATTTCACAAAGTCCTACCCGATGGAATGCCCATCATCGGTTCTCTCCCTTTGGCTTAACCAAAGAGCACGTACGAATTTTTAGTTTATAGTGCACTCTCATCCAATTGATAGATCAATTATATTCGGTAAGTATCTCAACATCTATGCCAATATATTATGTCAAAACATCATCTAACCTACTGTTTTTCATGCAACAATTCTCAAAACATTCTCATCTCATTTCAAAACCATAACATATGCTATGCTTTAACTCAAAAGCTCAAATCTCAACTATGCAACATGTTACTTCATGAAATCATTTCAAGCATCATCTCATGCTATAAAACATGCATAAAAATAGTAGGAATTTATCAATCTAAAACCATGAGCATGTAAAAGCATTTTAGGGGCAATTCACCACATTCAAGAGAGCAATCTAGCCAATACTTACTTCCGGAATTAGGAAGGTGTTTCAAACCTTTCCTAAATCCCCAAACCTTCATTCTTTGTCCCTTAAGGACTTCGAAAACCATACGCACACACCGATTACGTTACGCTTGCTCGTCGAAACGCTATCTAAGCTTCCGGATCAACTCCAAAGGTGTCCGAAGATGTCTCCCCTATTTTAAACACATAAGAGCAGAGGATTAATGCATCATCATGCGTTGAAATCATCACCCACACACCTAATCTCGCTGCTCTACTCAAAAACCACATTTCGGCTACCAAAAACTGCCGAAATCACCTCCAAACTCTTCCAAAACAAAACTCAGCCAAGATCCATCACTTCTAATCATTTCTAAACATCGATTAACATAGAAAAATCAACACAACCACGTCCTTATACCTCCATCTATGACAGAACACCAAAATAACCCCAAAAACCATCATTCTAACAAGCAAAACTTAGGAAAACAAACCTATTCGGGATTTGATTGATAAAACCTCATTTGTAACTACAATTATCATCCAAAATACATTAGAAAACCATCTCAAAACAGAGCCCAATCATTCACCACGAAAATCTTCAAGATCTCCTCCAAAATTTTGAGTTTTAAGATAATTTCTTGTTTCTAACATTAAAACCACTTAAAAATCATTAACAAAGGATTGATAACTTGGGAATTTCAGTAAAGAACTGATCATTAGAGGAGAAGGACGAAGCTTACCTCTAATGGATGATTTCTCCTTGATTTGGTCAAGTTTTCTTGAAAATTCAATGTAGAAATCAAGTGAATTTGATGAGGAATTGATTAAGAACCAAAGAGAGATTGAAATCTCATCAAATGAAGTGAAAATCAAAGTGTATTTGCTGGAGAGAAAGTGTTTGGTTGAAAGGAATTTGAGAGAAAATAAAATGAGGGAAAATTTGTGAAAAGTAGTTATGAAAAGTCAAAGGTGGTTTCTAATTTGATCACCATTCATTTTCTTTAATTAAAACATTAATTAAATCACCCAAACTAAGGAAAACTCTGATGAAAACATTTTGGTAAAATTAGCTCCTTAAAGATTCAATGTTTCAATCCTTTACAAAACAGTCACTACTTAACTTTGCAAAAACTGCGATTTGGTCACTACACCGAAATGTAGTATTTTCAAACCTTATTTTGTAAAATTGATTCCACCATTCTCTTTCCTATATTAAATAAGGATTTTTAGATATTTTTCTATATTTTTAAAGCATCCCGAACTAGGTGTTCCCTAATACTCCCTTTTAGATTCGAACCGTTTTTCAGACCGATCCGATTCAGACTCTAAACATATAGGCCCAAATTTGGGGTGTTACAAGACTCATATCGAAACAGTGAATTCCAGTAGCAAAGTGTTCCAATACGGTCTCAAACTGTATCGATACGCCTTATTCTTAGAGTCCAATTTTTCTTAATCGTATCGATACGCCATTACCCCGTATCAATACGGCATGACCTGGAATGACAGATTTTTGCTGGTTTTTAATCTAATTGACCTACCAAACGGTGTTCAAATGTAATGAAACTTTACGCACAACATTTCAATGCTATAAACTATTGTCATGTCACATTTCATCATCATTCAAATACGTTTACTAGGTTTTGACCTATGTGAGCCAAATAAGCCATTTTAACCATTTTTAGCGAAACCATAAGACATTTTAGGGCCTTTAACCAACTTACAAAATATGAAAATTACAAACATGAAAAAATGGACACAAAAGACTAGTTCAACTACTTTGCCACCTTCCTAGGAATTCGTAAGATCAAAATACATTACTTTAGGCTTGTAGTGACTTGTCCCACCTCGACTATCCGACCTTCAAACGCAGTAGCCTTTCAACTTGAAATTAATGAAATGAGACACGTTAGGCATACATTTCCTAGTGAGGTAGTCATAAACAACATGAACATTAATGTATGAAGCATGTATTTATATATGATCTCATGCTCATTAATGTCAATACTTATGCATCCAAATACAATTTTTAACATAGTAATTTCGTCATTAACCCTTGGATTGAATCAAGATAGAGGATACACGAATTCCTACGCCTCGCCAAATCAATAAATGGTCTGATCCCTCCGCCTCGCCAATATGACCAACATCAAAACACATCCCTCCGCCTCGCCAAACCAATATAGATCGTAGCCCTAGGACCGTAGTCCACACGTACACTGAGCTCATAAATTCTATGGCATGCCAATTGTATCCAATGTCCATTCAAATCCAAGGTTTCAATGTCCATATCCATGTTCAATATTCAATAACAATTCCAATAACCAATGACTTCAATATTATCAATAGCAAATATGTCTCATTATCTATATTTCATTGTTTCCATGTATATGTCAATATAAATATCCGATGATTTCTTTATAACATTCGATAACAAAACTACATCAATAATAGTGCAAAATGATGATGCCAATAATGATGTCCGGTATTCAATAATGAACTTACCAACGCTTACTCATGAGTTCATTTAACAATCCGATGCAACTTCCTCAATAATAATGTTAGCAAAATAATCGAAATCAATAATAGAGGATTCGTGAAGGCTCATCGCCTAACCCCGAGACTCCGACTACACTCACCTAAAAATTTGATGCTCTTACGGCTCTCGGAAACAACGCCCTTGCTTCTAGCTTTCGATGGAGATACCGAAACCTTTCTCTCCACATCTTGAGCTAGAAAGTCAATAGGAAAGTTGTTAGGGTCGATAATACGATATCAAGATCAATTCAACGACATCAAAATCGATGTCCAAGCTTAACATAATTATTAGTCAAGAATTTCCATAGATGGCCAAAACCTAACTTGAGATTAATCTCATAATACCATGGATTTCCATTATTAGTTGGAGGGGAAAAGCTTACTCGATCACTAGCAACGATTTGATAGCAATAAAACGAAGGAAAACGGAAGCTTAATGCTAGCTTCAATGGAGGTGCTTGCTTAGGTAGGAGAAGAAGAAGAAGATGAATAGTTTGGAGAGGTGCTTGCTTAAGTCTATCTCTCGGTGAAGCTTTATTAAGCTATTCACTGAGCTTTTATTTTGTGTAGATTTCCTTCCAATGAAGGAAACTCTCCAGACATTCCCACATATGAGAATTTTAATGAAAAAGGGGATAATCGCAAGATTAGTCCCTCAATTCTCATTGCTCTATAGTTTTGACTCCAAACTCCCATGTAACACCCTGGTTTTGGGCCTATATTTTTTAGACAACGGATCGAACCGGTCGAGGACGGTTCGAATCGCGTAAGATGATTTACGGAAATCAGGGATCGGGATAGGATAAAAATGTGGTATAAATTACTAAAATCCTCTAAAAATATGTTTAAGAGGTTGGTCAAGTCAATTTTATAAAACGAAATTTGGAAATGGGACATTTTGAGTAGTGACCAAATTGTAAAGTTTCAAAACTGGGAAAAATGTGATTTTAAGTGTATAGGCCAAAATCTTAGAATCTTTAGGGGGCTTTAAGTCAATTTGACCTTTCCTCAATATGACATGTGTTTTAAAAGGTTTTTCTTTAATTAAATGACTTTAATGGGATTTACATTAATTAATTAAAAGGTAGTTAATGAGATTTTCAATTACGTAACTACCAACTCTTTCTCATTTTCAGCCAAACACTAATTAATTAAAAGCTAGTTAATGACTTTAATTGTTACTTTAATCAGATATAGTTAGCCGACTATAGGATTAGGTGCACCGTGAATAAAGTCGCCTTGGATGTCGAGGGGTTGTGATTGTGCCGTAATCTCCATCCATGTACCCTAACAATTGAGGTTAAGACCACAACAGTGAATGGTTTAGTCTCGTGTGTGAGTCTTGTGTATGTGTCTCATACTCTCGTTAGTGGAATTATACAACTACCGATGAGTGATGTTGAGGGGTTGTGATTGTGCCACTAATCTCCATCACGGGTGTTGAGGGATTGTGATTGTGCCATTGATCTCCACCTTGTGTAGTCCGGTTGTATGTATGAAGCGTATGGGACAATGCTTGTAATCCGTGTATCCGATTGTGTCTTTTGTGGTATGGTTTATGGATTATCACTAGTGAGCCAATATAATGTTAATGATTAATGTGAAGCATGAGATGCTTGTAAATGATGCAAGAATGCATGAGATGCTTGGTAAAGCATGAGCAAAGGTTTATTTGCTGATTTAAAATGATGCATATGAGCATGTGTTTATAAAATGTATTGTTGTCTTGAGAAGACATGTTTTATGAAAAGGCATGTGCTAAAAGTGGTGGTTTTGCAAGTCACGTGAAATGCATTGATGAAAGTTGTTGATGAAAGTGGTTGATGAAAGTGTTTGATAGTGTCTATAAGTCTATTAGATGGACTATATCATGTATGCATGATTTGAGCTTGTTTGGATGTGTTTTTGAATGTTTAAAAGAAGTTGGATTGAGCCAATCTGGTATGCGTATCGATACTCGGGGAAGTGTATCGATACGCTAAGGCAAAATTGAGGCATTTCTGTACATGGGTACCGAAACGGATTGCCCGAGTATCGATACGCCTAGGCCAAGTTTGAAGGTCGTACCAAATCTTTAAGGAGATAATATTATCTTCCCGCGTATCGATACAGGCTCAAGTGTATCGATACGGGTAGTTAAATTTCAGTTAAAAGTATCTTTTAAAGTATGGAAATGTTGCATTTTGGTCCCTGAATATTGTGTGTGCAATTGAATGAGTTTGGATGATCTGTTTGAACTGAATTTTGGCATGTTGGCATGTTATATGACTAATTGAAGATTGGTAACTTAAAAATCTTGAAAGTCCCTGTATTTTATGGAAATTATAGTTTAGTCCCTAAAAGTCAAATATATGCAATTGAACACCTAATTGAACTCCGATCGATGTGTCATTTTCACCTAATTGCTTCGCTGAACATATAGGATGATAATATGCATCTAGAGAAGATAAAAAGGGAAAAAGGGTCGTTAACCGAGGTCGATTTTAACGAGTTGGCTTCAGTTTTTCCCGTGTAATCTTCTTGATTCGGGTCGGGCATCTAGGCCTGGCTAAGTGGGTTACATTTGTTAGTATCAGAGCCAGGTTACGAAAGAATTGGGGATGTTGGTGTGAGAAATTGATATGTGTTGATGTATGTTTTGTGACGAGCATGCAATTGGTCTAATTTTGAAGCTTATGCCATGCTATATTTATGTGAAATGCATGTGAAATGGATATGGATGCGTTATGATGATGCAAAGTTGTTATGTGCTGTATTAGGATGATGAAAAGTATGTTGAGCATGATGTGTCATTGTATGCTATGCCATGTTGAGGGAAATCATGATGCCCATTGCCTTATTACACTAATCAAATGTTTTCTTTTGTAAACTTGGATCCATGCTTGAAGCTGGCCTAAATGGTTTGATTTGTTTTTGTTGTTATGCTTTGTTTAAGAGATCACTATGGGACAAAGAAGAGAGCTGAGGTCCAATACGATAGTACCTGCGGCTGAGCAGGGTGACCAGAGTGAACAAGGGGCTGATGTTCCTCATGATGGAAATCTACCTCCTCCGCCACCACCTGGAGGTGGGAGCAGGTGCAAAAAGGACCTTCCGGTCCTGGTTTGGGTGATTTGACGCCACTGGTTCAGGCGATCACCAGAGCATTTCAGGCTGCTGTTTTCGGAGCGCATGTACAGGCCCCTACAGTTGGGTAGGCGAGCTTACCGTTAGAGAGGTTGAGGAGCTTAGGAGCTGTGGAGTTTTATGGTATGTCTCCTGATGTAACACCCCAAATTTGGGCTTAGAAGTTTAGGGTTTGAACCGGACCGGTCTGAGAAACGGTTCGAATATAAAAAGAGGTTTTAGGGAACGCCTAGTTCGGGATGCTTTAAATTATAGAAAAATATCTAAAAATCCTCATTTAATATATAAAAGAGAATGGTGAAATCAATTTTACAAAATGAAGTTTTGAAATATTACATTTCGGTGTAGTGACCAAATCGTAGTTTTTGCAAAAGTGAAATAGTGACTGTTTTGTAAAGGATTGAAACTTTGAATCCTTAAGAAGCTAATTTACCCAAAATGTTTTCTCCAGATTTTTCCTTAATTTGGGTAATTTTATTAATGTTTTAATTAAAGGAAATGAGGTTTAATTAAATGAGAAACTAACTTTGACTATTCATAACTACTTTTCACAAATTTTCCCTCTCTTCATTTTCTCTCAAATTCCTTTCAACCAAACACATTTCTCCAGCAAATTTACTTTGATTTTACACTTCATTTGATGAGTTTTCAATTCCTCTTTGATTCCTAATCAATCTTTCATCAAATCTCTTTGTTTTCTACATTGAATTTTCATGGAAGCTTGCCCAAATCAAGGAGAAATCATCATTTAGAGGTAAGTTTGTTCTTCTCCTCTAAATACTCAGGTCTCTACTGAAATTCTCAAGTTGTCAATCCTTTAATAAAGTTTTATGAATGGTTTTAGTGTTAGAAACAAGATTTTGGCTTAAAACTCAAGATTTTGGAAGAGATTTTGGAGATTTTCATGGATCTTGGTTAGGCTCTATTTTTGAGGTTGTTTTCTAATGTATTTTGGATGTTAATTGATGTTACAAACGAGGTTTTATCAATTAAATCCTGAATAGGTTTGTTTTCCTAAGTTTTACTTGCCAGAATGGTGGTTTTTAGGGTGGTTGTGATGATATGATGTTGCTGGAGGTATAAGGTCATGTTTATGTTGCTTTTTGATGTTAATTGATGTTTATAAGAGGTTAGAATTGATAGATCTTGGCTGGGCTTTGTTTTGGGAGAGTTTGGAGGTGATTTCAGTTGTTTTTGGTAGCCGAAATGAGGTTCTTGGGTAGAGCAGCGAGTTGGGTTGTGTTGCTGGTTATTTTAATGCATGGTGATGCATTAATCCTCTGTTGTTATGTTTTTAAAATAGGGGAGAATGATCCGGAAGCAATAGAGGTGGCGTTGGAAGTTTCGGATGCTTGGGAGGCTTGTCGGCTAGCATAGTTTTGTGTATCGGTGAGTGGAGTTGGGTTTCCAGCTTTGTAACGATTATTTGAAGGTTTTGGGAGCTTAGTTTAAGTCTAAACAACTTAGCTAAGCTCAAGAGTAAGTTTTTGGAAAAACTCCTTCGGATGTGCTATGTTGTGGTTTGATGCATTGGTTATGAAATGCATGTTTAATTACTGTTTTGAAAGCATGTTTTAGCATGATTAATGCTGGTTTTGAAAGCCATATGTTGAAGGATGCTCAAGGTAAGAGATCCTTGGTTTGACATGTTATTAGTTTGGTAATGTTGCATGGAGATGCACGATGTTTAATGGCTTTGATTAATGCTTTAAAACAGTGAATTGATGATGGTATTTGATGTATATTGGCAAGTGATGAATTGGTTTTAAAGTACTTGAATCGGATATAGTTAGTCGGCTATAGGATTGGGTGCACCATAAGTAAAGTCGCCTTGGATGTTGAGGGGTTGTGATTGTACCGTAAACTCAGTCCAAGTATCCTAACGAGAGAGGTAAGATCATAACGGTTGTTAAAAGTCTGTGTGTGGATCTTGGTAAGATCAAAACGGTGGTTAAAAGTTCATGTGTGGATCGAGGTAAGATCATAACGGTGGTTAAAAGTCCGAGTGTGGATCTTGGTAAGATCACAACGGTGGTTAAAAGTCCGTGTGTGGATCGAGGTAAGATCACAACGGTGGTTAAAAGTCCGTGTGTGGATCTTGGTAAGATCACAACGGTGGTTAAAAGTCCGTGTGTGGATCTTGTGTTATGTGTCCCGTACTCTCATTAGTGGGTTATACAACTATCGATGAGTGATGTTGTGGGGTTGTGATTGTACCATTAAACTCCATCACGGGTGTTGAGGGGTTGTGATTGTACCGGTAAACTCCACCTTGTAAAGCCGATAGTGTGTATGAAGCGTGTGGGACAACGCTTGTAATCCGCGTATCCGATTGTGTCTTGTGTTGAAATGGTTTGTGAACTATCACTTGAAAGCCAATGTAATGTATTTGAATGTAATGAAGCGAGAGATGCTTGAAAATGATGCAAGGTTGCATGGGAAATATGTAAATGATACATGAATGCATGTGATACTTGTTAAGCATGAGCAAAAGTATATCTTCTTTTGTGAATGGTGGTGCATAAGTGCATAGAATCTCATAAGTGAATTTATGTCTTGTAAAGGCTTGTTTTAAAAAAAAGGCACGTAATGCAAATGTTGCTTTTGTAGTTCATGTGTTTTGCATTTGTTGAATGTATGAAATAGATAGAAGGAACATTTGGTTTTCAAAAGGCATTTTGCTTTGAAATGATCATCAAGCATGAGAATAGTATGTTGTGAAGTGGAAGTGTTTTCCAAGGAAATCGAGTTGAACTTTGCATGAAGTGTTCATGCATGGAAAGGTTTAAATGATAGTATTTGCAAGAATGTGGTTTGGGGTGAGTTGTTTAGCATTTCAAAGTTTAAGGTTGGTTTTCATGTTGAGCAATGCATGATTTAAAGCAATGTTGTTTCAAAGGAAGTTTTCAAACAATTCTTTGGTTTATTGAATTGTATCTACATTTAAAGAAGGTTTTATGATTCGCTGCATTGATGGTGTTTTGGTTTTGAGCATTCCTCACTAAGCATTATGTGCTTACGCTCCTTTTTGTCCATCAATGCAGATATTTGAAATTGGGACAACAAGAAGAAAGGGATTCAAGAAAAGCTCCACTTGAGAAGTATGTCTTGGTTTATAGCTATAGATAATAAAGGCAATGGGGGGATAGTCTTTTATGTTATTGTGTAATGAGATTGTGTTTGTTGACCATGTTCGGTTTATTGTTTGAACCTTGTTGTTGATCGTTTTGCCATATTTGAATCTTCTTCTTCCTAGGTTGATATGTTATACTCTTTGGTTAAAAGCAAGATCATGCGTTGGATGTGATGAATGAGTAGGTGTGCTTAATGTTTGTAATGTATCTAGTGTTAATGTATTTTGATAGTTATAATGCTTATCATGTTGATGATATGTTATAGAATGCTTTCAATTATGTTTGATGGTGTTTTGAAGTGAAAAACCAGAATTTTCTGCTGTTTCTGGGCAGGGTGTATCGAAACACCCTTGGCTGTTTCGAAATGGGTGCATGAAATGACCTGAGCGTTTCGGAATGGCTAGAAGTGTTTCGAAACACTTTGACTACTGGAAGTGTACGTTTCTGAACTGGTTTCGGAACATACCCGCGTATCGAAACGATCAACACCGTTTCGATACGGGCGTACGACACGGGTGTTTCTATACGGGTGTCAGTGTTTCGAAACGGGTGACCGTTGGACAGATTCTAAATGCTTTACATTTTAGTCCCGAAAGTTGTAATTGAAATTACTTGAGCTTGAGATGTCTTTTTAAGCTAAAATTTGGCAGAGAGGCTTGTAATATGTTTAATTGAGGTTTGATAAAACTAAAATTTTGAAAGTCCTTCTATTTTTCCAAAATTTACATTTTGGTCCCTAAGGGTGTACTTCTTGCAATTGAGTCCTTAAACGTTTCTGATCGCTGTGCTTTTCTCTCCCAAGGTTCTTGGGCTTTCACATAGGTTTAATGCGCATCTAAATAAGTTTAAAAAGGAAAAAAAGGTCGCTAATCAAGGTTGAATTTCGGGTTGACTTTGGTTTCCCCCGTGTGATCTTCGTAGTTCGAGTCTAGCGTTTAGGCCGGGCTAAGGGGGTTACATTTGTTGGTATCAGAGCTAAGTTGCGAATTTTTGGGGCGATGGTAAGTTCGTGGTAAGTTGTTATAGTAAGTGTTGGATGTTTATTCTGATGTGTGGTTGAAAGTTTGTTGAAAAATATGTTTCTGAGTGAATTGTTGATGTTTTATCATGATTTTTGGTTATGAATCTTCTGTAAGCTATTGTGAACATGTATTGGTGATATGCTGGTGTTGTGAGTTGATTTTCTGAATAATGAAAATGTGATGGGTATGATATGTTGATGTTATGCTGTTGAGGGTGAATGTGGTTTGATGAGAGCATGGTTGAGTTTGTTGATTGATATGCTCGATATTTGTGATATCAATGTTTTTATTGATTGTTATGTCATATAAAATGGGAGAATTCGGGATACCCATTGCCTTATTATTATAGCTATTGTGTTATGTTGGAGTTGGAGCCTTGAATCCTTGCTTGAAGCTGGCCTGATCGTTTTGTTTGTTTTGTTATCATTGCTTTGTTAATAATAGCACAATGGGATCGATGAGAGAATGGCAGTTGGGTACGATGGTTGCTGCTTTAGAGCAGGTTGTTAAGGGGTGGAATTCACTTTTTGGTGGGAGTGTACCGTTTCGGTCGACAGTGCCTGGAGTTGAGGAAGTAAGGAAGAATGAGAAAGCTGGTTCTGTGATGAAGGATTCATCACCTGTTGTTCAAGGGGTGTCGGGAACTTCTCAGGCTGTGGTGAAAGTGAGGCCTGTAGACGTGCCGACTGTCGGACATGCGAGTTTGTCAAAACAACGTTTATATGATTTGGGAGCTGTGGAGTATCATTGTTCGACAACTGAGGCGTTCGAGGCTTGGTTAGCCAGTATAATTCCAATTTTGGATCAGGAGGGGTGTGACAACGCCTGTAAGTTGGGAAATGTTGTCTTGTTAATGTTAGAGGATGCTTGTGCTTGGTGGACATTTGTGGCGGTGACAACGAATATCCATGATATAGGTTGGCAGTTCTTTGTGTCTGCCTTTAATGGAAGATACCTTGGAGAGAAGTTCTCAGGGGTTAAGCAACGCGGGGGTATAGCTTCAGATTTTGCTGGTGAGATAAGTATAAGCAAAAGAGCTGTGGGTACTGACCTCGAGAGTGGTCAGCGTAAGAAGCTACGTGACAGAAGGGTTTGCGTGAATCGAAGTCTGGGTGGTAGTGCAGATGTGGGTCAAGTGCAATATGACCAAGGAGTGGTAGCTTGGTTGCCGAAGTGTGACCGTTGTGGAAGGTGTCACGTTGGAGTTTGTTGGGGCGTGGGAGTTTGTTGGAACTGTGGTTCTAAGGAGCATGTGAAGCGGAATTGTCCTCAAGTGGTGAGATCAGCTTCAGGGGGTGCAAAACGGTCTCAAAAGGGTCGTGAGCGCGGCCGAGGCAGAGTTCGGAGGTGGCAAGAAAGGAGAAAAGGTGTGAGGTGATTGGGGGATGGATCTTGTTGGAATTACGGGTCTGTTGGACATTTGAGACGGAATTGTTTGGAGTTAGCTCAGGGTAGTCAGGGTTCTTTACCGCAGGGAGATGGTGATGACCTTAAGGTGTTGGATGGTGCTGCGGCGGTACGGCCAGAGAATAACGGTTCTGCGAGGAAGAGAGTTTGTCTGTTGGAGCTCCAGGCAATGAGGTGATTTCAGGTAACCTTGTTAAGTAATCTTTGCCCTAGCTATCTTTGTTTGGTTTCGGTTTGAATTCCCTTGCGTAGTGGGTAAGGTCTTATAGCTAGTAAGTTGGGGTAGTAGCCGGTGTTGTTTTGGAAACAACTTTAGTGTGAGAAGGGTATTAGTGGAGTATTTTGTAGCTAGCAGACTGTTAGAAGGGTAGAGCTGGAAAAGTTAGAAGTGAGGTAAGAGGTTGTTCTTAGGTGGATTCTGATGATGTTATTGGTAAGTGTGAACCGACATACATGCACAGTTAAAACCATTTGATATATATATATGTTGGTACATGCATACATGCGACATAACATTAGAGGTTTTGCATACATGTACACAGGCCTTGATAGGGCATATTGGCGACCATGCATACGAACGTTCACACTTGCTAATAGCTAGTTGGGTTCGTTAGTGTTGTGGTAGGATTAGGTTGGACGGTGGGTTTTAAGTGTTGTTTTGGTGCTAGGTGAATGCTAGAAGTAGTGGAAGGTAGTAAACAAGTTGTCAGTAATAGTGAGTGTGATCTAGCATGTTGGCAAAAGGGAGGTGTTTAGGTGCTTAAAGAGTTTAGCGGTATGGTGGTAAGGAGGTTACCGATTGAAGTTAGAATCGGTCAAGGTGGTTTTGAATAGCTAATAGTTGTGGTAATTTCGTTGTGTTAGATGATGTTGTAGGCTAGTGGGTGTGTTTCCGGAGTGTTGAGTCGTCTTGCGTTGATGTTTGCAATAGGAGGGTTGTTTATGTAGGTGATGGTTCGTAGCAACCTTAGAGAAGTTGGGAGGAGGTTGTGTTGAAAGCTATGGATAAGGTTTGGCTTGGAATGAGTAAAGGTTTCATAATCTTAATATGTTTGTATGGAATGGGTGGTATCCAGGTAAGGTTAGTGTTATGGTCATGCTTGAAGTGGAAAGACAATGAAAGTTCAAGGGCCATTGTTGGTTGGCCGGGTTCTTGAGAAAAGTGGTTTGTTAGTTGATATAAGTAAATCTTTCCTAAGTCAGTTGGAAGTAAGTGGAACAGCTGGCGGAGTTAAGGTTGGAGTCTTGTGACGTGGATTTCGGATGTTGTGTGAGTAGTTTTGATGAGTTGTTATGGTAGTGTTAGTGGCTGATGTGAAGGAATGTTATCAATACATTGAGAAGTTTGAGTGAGTAGTTAATGCTTAAGGAGTTTTTGCTTGTTGTGGTAATCTTTGAAAGGAGTTGAGCAGTTTTGCAAGGGGTTTTGGAAGCAGTGAGGGTTGTGGGTCACATGGTGGTTGAAACTGGATGGGTTGTTGTGACCGTGTGTGCGAGTTTTGCTGAGGGAGTTATGAGATAAGGTGGAGTATGTTGTAAAGATTTGAAGATTCTTCGGGTTGCTGGGGCTTTGCACAGTTCGAAAGTGTGAAAAGTTAAGCTGAGGTTAATAACCGAGTGTTCTGGAAGTCTTGAACTGTACGTAGTGGTGTTGGATTTAGATATAGTGTCTGTTTGATTTGAGGATGTGTTGGTTTTGTGGTGTTTTGGGTTGAGGATGTTTCAAGGGTGGTTAAGTCTCTTGTGTTACTTTGTGTGTTGCTTTGGGAAGTTTGGTATTGGGCACTTTTCGCAGGTTGAAAATTCGAGGACGAAATTTCCTAAGAGGGGGAGAGTTGTAACACCCCAAATTTGGGCTTAGAAGTTTAGGGTCTGAACCGGTCCGGTCTGAGAAACGGTTCGAATATAAAAAGAGGTTTTAGGGAACGCCTAGTTCGGGATGCTTTAAAAATATAGAAAAATATCTAAAAATCCTCATTTAATATATAAAAGAGAATGGTGAAATCAATTTTACAAAATGAAGTTTGGAAATATTACATTTCGGTGTAGTGACCAAATCGAAGTTTTTGCAAAAGTGAAATAGTGACTGTTTTGTAAAGGATTGAAACTTTGAATCTTTAAGGATTTAAACTCTGAATCTTTAAGGAGCTAATTTACACAAATTTTCCCTCTCTTCATTTTCTCTCAAATTCCTTTCAACCAAACACATTTCTCCAGCAAATTTACTTTGATTTTACACTTCATTTGATGAGATTTCAACTCCTCTTTGATTCCTAATCAATCTTTCATCAAATCTATTTGTTTTCTACATTGAATTTTCATGGAAACTTGCCCAAATCAAGGAGAAATCATCATTTAGAGGTAAGCTTGTTCTTCTCCTCTAAATACTCAGTTCTTTACTAAAATTCCCAAGTTTTCAATCCTTTAATAAAGTTTTATGAATGGTTTTAGTGTTGGAAACAAGATTTTGGCTTCAAACTCAAGATTTTGGAACAGATCTTGGAGATTTTCGTGGATCTTGGTTAGGCTCTGTTTTGAGGTTGTTTTCTAATGTATTTTGGATGTTAATTGATGTTAGAAATGAGGTTTTATCAATTAAATCCCGAATAGGTTTGTTTTCCTAAGTTTTGCTTGCTAGAATGGTGGTTTTTAGGGTGTTTTTGGTGATCTGCTGTTGTTGGAGGTATAAGGTCATGTTTATGTTGCTTTTTGATGTTAATTGATGTTTATAAGAGGTTAGAATTGATAGATCTTGGCTGGGCTTTGTGTTGAGAGAGTTTCGAGGTGATTTCGGTTGTTTTTGGTAGCCGAAATGAGGTTCTTACGTAGAGCAGCAAGTTGGGTTGTGTTGCTGGTGATTTTAATGCATGGTGATGCATTAATCCTCTGTTGTTATGTGTTTAAAACAGGCGAGAATGATCCGGAAACAATAGTGGTGGCGTTCGAAGTTTCGGATGCTTGGGAGGCTTGTCGGTTAGCATAGTTTTGTGTATCGATGAGTGGAGTTGGGTTTCCAGCTTTGTAACGATTATTTGAAGCTTTTGGGAGCTTAGTTTAAGTCTAAACAACTTAGCTAAGCACAAGAATAAGTTTTCAGAAAAACTCCCTCGGATGTGCTATGTTGTGGTTTGATGCATTGGTTATGAAATGCATGTTTAATTACTGTTTTGAAAGCATGTTTTAGCATGATTAATGCTGGTTTTGAAAGCCATGTGTTGAAGGATGCTCAAGGTAAGAGATCCTTGGTTTGACATGTTATTAGTTTGGTAATGTTGCATGGAGATGCACGATGTTTAATGGCTTTTATTAATGCTTTAAAACAGTGAATTGATGATGGTATTTGATGTATATTGGCAAGTGATGAATTGGTTTTAAAGTACTTGAATCAGATATAGTTAGCCGGCTATAGGATTGGGTGCACCATAAGTAAAGTCGCCTTGGATGTTGAGGGGTTGTGATTGTACCGTAAACTCCATCCAAGTATCCTAACGAGAGAGGTAAGATCACAACGGTGGTTAAAAGTCCGTGTGTGGATCTTGGTAAGATCACAACGGTGGTTAAAAGTCCGTGTGTGGATCTTGGTAAGATCACAACGGTGGTTAAAAGTCCGTGAGTGGATCGAGGTAAGATCATAACGGTGGTTAAAAGTCCGTGTGTGGATCTTGGTAAGATCACAACGGTGGTTAAAAGTCCGTGTGTGGATCTTGGTAAGATCACAACGGTGGTTAAAAGTCTGTGTGTGGATCTTGTGTTATGTTTCCCGTACTCTCATTAGTGGGTTATACAACTATCGATGAGTGATGTTGTGGGGTTGTGATTGTACCGTTAAACTCCATCACAGGTGTTGAGGGGTTGTGATTGTACCGGTAAACTCCACCTTGTAAAGCCGATAGTGTGTATGAAGCGTGTGGGACAACGCTTGTAATCTGCGTATCCGATTGTGTCTTGTGTTGAAATGGTTTGTGAACTATCACTTGAAAGCCAATGTAATGTATTTGAATGTAATGAAGCGAGAGATGCTTGAAAATGATGCAAGGTTGCATGGGAAATATGTAAATGATACATGAATGCATGTGATACTCGTTAAGCATGAGCAAAAGTATATCTTCTTTTGTGAATGGTGCATAAGGGCATAAAATCTCATAAGTGCATTGAAGTCTTGTGAAGGCTTGTTTTTATTAAAAAAAGGCACGTAATGCAAATGTTGCTTTTGTAGTTCATGTGTTTTGCATTTGTTGAATGTATGAAATAGATAGAAGGAACATTTGGTTTTCAAAAGGCAATTTGCTTTGAAATGATCATCAAGCATGAGAATAGTATGTTGTGAAGTGGAAGTATTTTCCAAGGAAATCGAGTTGAACTTTGCATGAAGCGTTCATGCATGGAAAGGTTTAAATGATAGTATTTGCAAGAATGTGGTTTGGGGTGAGTTGTTTAGCATTTTAAAGTTTAAGGTTGGTTTTCATGTTGAGCAATGCATGTTTTAAAGCAATATTGTTTCAAAGGAAGTTTTCAAACAATGCTTTGGTTTATTGAATTGTATCTACATTTAAAGAAGGTTTTATGATTCGCTGCATTGATGGTGTTTTAGTTTTGAGCATTCCTCACTAAGAATTATATGCTTACGCTCCTTTTTGTTCATCAATGCAAATATTTGAAGTTGGGACAGCAAGAAGCAAGGGATTCAAGAAGAGCTCCACTTGAGAAGTATGTCTTGGTGTATAGCTATGGATAATAAAGGCAATAGGGGGAGAGTCTTTTATGTTGTTGTGTAATGAGATTGTGTATGTTGACCATGTTCGGTTTATGGTTTGAACCTTGTTGTTGATCGCTTTGCCATATTTGAATCTTCTTCTTCCTAGGTTGATATGTTATGCTCTTTGATCTAAGCAAGATCATGCGTTGGATGTGATGAATGAGTAGGTGTGCTTAATGTTTGTAATGTATCTAGTCTTTAATGTATTTTGATTGTTATAACGCTTATCATGTTGATGATATGTTATGGAATGCTTTCAATTATGTTTGATGGTGTTTTGAAGTGAAAAACCAGAATTTTCTGCTGTTTCTGGGCAGGGTGTATCGAAACACCCTTGGTTGTTTCAAAATGGGTGCATGAAATGGCCTGGGCGTTTCAGAATGGCTAGAAGTGTTTCGAAACACTTTGGCTACTGGAAGTGTCCGTTTCTGAAATGGTTTCGGAACATAACCGCGTATCGAAACGGTGTTGCCGTTTCGATACGGGAGTATGACACGGGTGTTTCTATACGGGTGTCAGTGTTTCGAAACGGGTGACCGTTGGACAGATGCTGCATGCTTTACATTTTAGTCCTGAAAGTTGTAATTGCAATTGCTTGAGCTTGAGATGTCTTTTTAAGCTGAATTTGGCAGAGAGGCTTGTAATATGTTTAATTGAGGTTTGATAAAACTAAAATCTTGAAAGTTTTTCTATTTTTCCAAAATTTACATTTTGGTCCCTAAGGGTGTACTTGCAATTGAGTCTTTAAACGTTTCCGATCGCTGTGCTTTTCTCTCCCAAGGTTCTTGGGCTTTCACATAGGTTTAATGCGCATCTAGATAAGTTTAAAAAGGAAGAAAAGGGTCGCTAATCAAGGTTGACTTTCGGGTTGACTTTGGTTTTCCCCGTGTGATCTTCGTAGTTTGGGTCTAGCGTCTAGGCCGGGCTAAGGGGGTTACACCTGAGGCGTCTGAGGCCTGATTAGCAAGTACGATACGTATTATGGATCAGATGGGTTGTAATGATGTGCGCAAGCTTGGATGCACAGTATCTTTGTTGCAAGGCGATGCTTACAGCTGGTGGACGAGTACCATGGCTGGTATGGAACCCAATGAGGTTGATTGGGAGTTTCTCAGAGGTGCCTTTAAGAGAAAGTATCTAGGGGTGAGATACTTGGACGAAAAGAAACGTGAGTTTATGTCGCTTGTTCAGGGCAATCTTTTTGTGGCTGAGTACGAGGTCCAGTTCAAACGACTGAGCCAGTATGCTCCCGAGTTGTTACCTAGTGAGACGCACTGATGTGACCACTTCTGGTACGGGTTGGTACAGGATGTGAAGACGTATATGCTAGTTGCAGATTATACTGACTTTGATGTGCTTGTGTGTCGAGCCAAAGACATCGAGCAGAACCTGGGGTTGTCGTCTCGAGGTGTTGGTTCTAGCTCTAGGAAGAGAGCAGCTGAGTACAGTTCCGGAGGTGGACGAAACAAAAGAGGTCGAGATAGGAGGCATCAGCCTGAGGGGAGGCGAGGTGCTCCGGGTCAAGGTTGTCAGGCCCAGGGAGGTCGTGTGAGATCTGAGCAACATACATGTTGGACATGTGGTTCGAGGGACAATTTGAGGCGAGATTGTCCTCGGGCGGCTAGAGAGGTTCAAGCTCCTGTTGTGGTGACTGGGAATTCCTGTTGGAATTGTGATTCGGCGGATCACATGATGAGGGAGTGTCCTTTGTTGGCTGGTGGTGGCGAAGGACATGCTCCTGTGGTAGCTGCACCTCAGAGAGGCCATGGGCGCGGACGTGGGAACTTTCAGAGGAGAGACGAGGAGCAGCGAGGTATTGCTCATGTAGTAGCCGTTCGACCTGAGATAGGTGGACCAGCGAGAGTTTATGCTCAACGCGAGGAGCACAATGATACCGATGTCATCGCATGTACCTTTGTTCTTCAGTCTTTATCTTTGTTGTCTTTGATTGATTCTGGATCCACGCATTCTTATATCTTGAGTGAACATGCACATTTGCTTGATATACCTGTTGAGTTGCTTGAAGTAGGAATGCAAGTGACTAGTTCTTTTGGTGAGACTGTAGTCACTAGGAAGTTGTATAAAAGATGCCCTTTATTTGTACAATGACATGTCTTCCTTGTGGATTTGATGGAGTTACCTTTCTACGGATTTGATGTAATCCTTGGCATGGATTGGTTGTCGGAGCATAGGGCGGTGGTTGACTTTGATGTCAAGCGAGTCACATTAAAGATGGCCGATGATTATGAAGTAGTGGTGGTAGGCGAGAATATGAAATTCTTGTCAAATGTGATTTCGGCTTTGGAAGCAAACCGTATGATGAAGTTGGGTTGCGAGGCTGACCTTCCCTATGTGATGAATCATGGCACCAAGGATGTGTGTGTGCAAGACATCCGAACTGTTCGCGATTTTCCGGGTGTCTTTCCGGAGGAATCACCTGGGTTGGCACCAAACAGGGAAGTTGAGTTTGGTATAGAGTTGTACGAGAATACGGCTCCGATATCCATTGCTCCTTATCGCATGGCACCCAAAGAGTTAAAAGAGTTGAAAACACAGTTGCAGGAGTTGTTAGACCGAGGTTTCATCTGGCCGAGTGTATCACCTTAGGGTGCACCGGTCTTGTTTGTAAAGAAGAATGATGGGACAATGCGGATGTGCATAGATTATCGGCAACTGAACAAGTTGACGACCAAGAACAAGTATCCCTTGCCTAGAATAGATGATCTCTTTGATCAGTTTTAGGGAGCCTTAGTGTTTTCTAAGATAGATTTGTGATCGGGGTATTATCAGCTGAAGGTGAAGGATGTGGACGTACCTAAGACAACTTTTCGGACAAGGTACGAGCATTATGAATTTTTTGTGATGTCGTTTGGTTTGACCAACGCGCCTGCTGCTTTCATGGACATGATGAATCGTGTATTTCATGAATTCTTGGATCAATTTGTGGTGGTGTTCATCGATGATATCCTTGTGTATTCCCGTACCGAGGGCACTTGAGAATTGTTTTACAAGCGTTATTGGAAAATCAGTTGTATGCCAAGCTGAGTAAGTGTGAGTTTTGGCTTAGGGAGGTGGTCTTCCTTGGACATGTTGTGTCAGCTGAGGGTGTTTGCGTTGATCCGCATAAGGTAGAAGTTGTGATGAGTTGGAAAGTACCTAAGTCAGTGACAGGGGTACTAAGTTTCCTTGGATTAGCTGGGTACTACCGTAGGTTTGTTGAGGGTTTCTAGAAGATAGCAGCACCTTTGACCAAGTTGTTGCAGAAGAATGTTCGCTTTGAGTGGACTGATGCGAGATAGCAAGCTTTTGAGAAGCTGAAAGAATATTTGACATAAGCTCGTGTTCTGATTCAACCTGAGTCTGGTAAGGAGTTTGTGGTCTATAGTGATGCGTCCATTGTTGGTTTGGGCAGCGTGTTGATGCAAGAAGGTAAGGTAGTGGCCTATGCATCTAGATAGTTAAAGGTGCATGAGCGCAACTACCCTACTCATGATCTTGAGCTTGCGGCTGTGGTGTTTGCCTTGAAGATTTGGAGGCATTAGCTGTACAGTGAGAAGTGTGTTGTGTTTACAGATCATAAGAGCTTGAAGTATCTTATGTCCCAAAAGGAGTTGAATCTTAGGCAGCGTCGTTGGGTAGAGTTGCTTAAAGATTATGATCTGACGTTCGAGTATCACCCGGGCAAGGCTAATGTTGTGGCTGATGCTTTGAGCCGGAAAGTGGGTGTGGAGTTGAGAGTGATTTTTGCTCGCTTGAGCATATCGCGTGATGGTGGTCTTATTGCAGAATTGCAAGTGAAACCATCTCTGATTCATATGATCAAAGATAAGCAGTTGCTTGATGATTCTCTTGTTTCGCATGTTCAGGACATTACGGAGGGTAGACCTTCGGATTTCAGCTTTAGTGATGATGGTGTTTTGTGCTTTGGGAGTCGAATAGTGGTGCCGGATGATGTTGATTTGAGGTGCACTATTCTGACTGAAGCTCATAGTAGCCCTTTTGCTATGCACCCCGGTAGTACAAAGATGTATCGTGATTTGAAAGATGAGTACTACTGGGTGGGGTTGAAAAAGGATGTGCCTGAGTTCGTTAGTAAGTGCATGGTGTGTTAGTGAGTGAAAGCTGAGCATCAGGTTCCGTCTGGGTTGTTGCAGCCTTTGAGAATCCCAGAATGGAAGTGGGAGAGGATCACCATGGATTTTGTGTCTGGATTTCCCTTATCGCCATCAAAGAAAAATTCGGTTTGGGTGATTGTAGATCGGCTCACGAAGTGTGCACATTTTTTGCCTGTGCATACTACGTATACCTTGGATAAGCTGGCTGAGCTGTATATAGCTGAGATTGTGCGGTTGCACGGTGTGCCAAATTCCATTGTGTCGGATAGGGATCCGAGGTTTACAGCGCGATTTTGGGAATGTTTGCATCAAGCCTTGGGTACACGGTTGAATTTCAGTACTTCTTATCATCCTCAAACGGATGGACAGTCAGAACGTGTGATCCAAGTGCTTGAGGACATGTTGAGATGTTGTGTAATAGATTTTCAGGGTTCTTTAGTGAAGCACTTGCCGTTGGTTGAGTTTGCATATAATAACAGTTACCAGGTAAGTATTCAAATGGCTCCATACGAGGCTTTGTATGGGAGAAGATGTAGAACCCCTCTCTGTTGGGTGGAAGCTGGGCAAAAGTTGATTTCGATGCTAGCTATGCTAAAGGGAACCACCAAGAAGGTGAAGCTCATTTGTGAGCATTTAAAAGCGGCATCAGATAGGTAAAAGTCTTACGTGGACTTGAAGCATAAGGAAATTGAGTTCCCGGTTGGCGAACGTGTGTTTTTGAAGGTGTCACCTTGGAAGAAGGTGATGAGATTTGGGCGTAAGGGTAAGCTTAGCCCAAGGTTCATTGGACCTTACGAGATTGTGGAGCGTATTGGTCCTGTGGCATGTTGGTTGAGGTTGCCTGCAGAGTTAGGAAAGATACATGATGTGTTTCATGTCTCCATGTTGAGGAGGTACATATCAGATCCTTCGCATGTGATGCCTGTTGAGGAGATAGAGTTGAATCCGGATATGTCGTATGATGAGGAACCGGTGAAGGTTCTGGATGTGAGTAACAAAGTTCTTCGTGGCAAGATGATAGAGCTTGTGAAGGTGTTGTGGCGACACCGATGAGTTGAGGAGGCCACGTGGGAAAGCAAGGCAGACATGCTGAAACAGTTCCACATCTCTTTCCATCGGGTAAAAATTTCGAGGACGAAATTTCCTAAGTGGGGGAGAGTTGTAACGCCCTGGTTTTGGGCCTAGATGTTTTAGATATCGGTTCGGACCGGTCGAGAACGGTTCTAATCGCGTAATGTGATTTAAGGAAATCAAGGACCGGGATAAGATAAAAAAGTGGTGAAAGTTGCTAAAATTCTCTAAAAAATATGTGTAATAGGTTGGTCAAGTCAATTTTACAAAACGAATTTTGGAAATGGGACATTTTGAGTAGTGACCAAATTGTAAAGTTTCAAAACTGAGAAAAATGTGATTTTAAGTGTAGAGGCCAAAATCATTGAATCTTTAGGGGGCTTTAAGTCAATTTGACCTTTCCTTAATATGACATGTGTTTTAAAAGGTTTTTCTTTAATTAAATGACTTTAATGGGATTTACATTAATTAATTAAAAGGTAGTGAATGAGATTTTCAATTACGTAACTACCAACTCTTTCTCATTTTCATCCAAACACCAATTCACTCATCTTTCTCCAGAATTCTCTATTCCAAAAACTCTCTCAACATTTTCTAAACCATTTTCAAGAAATCTTTCCTAATTCTTCAAGATTTTGCTAAGGAAAACTTTTCATTCATTGAGAGAAGCAAGGATTGGAGGTAAATCCCGTTCTCAACCTCTAATCTAAGTTCTTTATTGAAATTCCCAAGATATTTGGCTTTTAAATACTATTTTTGGTTGAGCTTTCATTATAGTTTTGATTGGAGATCAAAATCTTGTAAAAACATGGTTGAAATCTTAATTTTCAGACTTGATGAGTTGAGCTCTGTTTTGTGTTGATTTTAATTGAGTTCTAAGTTGATTAATATGTTAAAATGAAGTGTTGATAACATAGATCCCGAAATCCTTGAGATCCTTGAGTTTCTTGTTAGTTTTAAGTGAGTTTTGGGGTGAAATGGTGGAATCTTGATTGCTGGAGGCATAAGGTTGGTTTAGGTTGTTTGTTAGATGTGTTTTGATGTTTAATTTGGGTTGGAAGTGATGTATGGTGGCTGGGCTTGGTTTAGGAAGCAATCGTTTGAGTTTTCGGTTGTTTTGGATGAGTATTTTGGTGTTGTTTGGGTGAGCAACGAGTTTGTGAATTGTTGCTAGTGTTGGAATGCATTTTAATGCATTTAGATCTCTGTTTTGGTGATGTGAAAACAGGGGGTCTTGATCCGGAAGCAAACGAGGTGTTGTTGGAGGCTCCGGAAGAGTAATTTTCGTGTCGGCGAGCAAGGCTTCGCGTATCGGTGAGTGGAAATGCAATTTCCTGCTTTGTAATGCTTTGAGCGTGGTCTTGGGAGCTTAGTGTAAGTTTGATACACTTTGCTAAGCTCAAGAGTAAGTAAATCGAAAATCCCTCTCTTGGAAATGTGCTATGTTTGATGAAATTGCACTTGAGTTAAGTGTGGATGTGTTTACTGTTTTAAAGCATGTTTTAAGCATGAATGTTGCTGGATTTTAATACCATTATGTTAAGGATGCACTAGGTAAGTGATCCTTGGTTTTTCATACAAATATGCATATGATATTAAGCATGTTATGCTTGTGGAAATGGCATTGTGGCTATGCTTGGAAAACAATGGATTGTTGATGTTAAATAGTTATATTGGCAAGTGATGAAAATGGTTTTTAGTTACTTTAATCGGATATAATTAGCTGGCTATAGGATTGGGTGCACCGTGAATAAAAGTCACCTTGGATGTCGAGGGGTTGTGATTGTGACATAATCTCCATCTAAGTACCCTAACGATTGAGGTTAAGACCACAACGGTGAATGGTTTAGTCTCGTGTGTGAGTCTTGTGTATGTGTCTCATACTCTCGTTAGTGGAATTATACAACTACCGATGAGTGATGTTGAGGGGTTGTGATTGTGCCACTAATCTCCATCACAGGTGTTGAGGGGTTGTGATTGTGCCATTGATCTCCACCTTGTGTAGTCTGGTAGTATGTATGAAGCGTGTGGGTTTAGGGTCTTTTGTGGAATTATACAACTACCGATTGTGTCTTTTGTGGTATGGTTTATGGATTATCACTTGTGAGCGAATATAATGTTAATGATTAATGTGAAGCATGAGATGCTTGTAAGTGATGCAAGAATGCATGAGATGCTTGGTAAAGCATGAGCAAAGGTTTATTTGCTGATTTAAAATTATGCATATGAGCATGTGTTTATAAAATGCATTGTTGTCTTGAGAAGACATGTTTTATGAAAAGGCATGTGCTAAAAGTGGTGGTTTTGCAAGTCATGTGAAATGTATTGATGAAAGTTGTTTAGCGATCCTCACTAAGCTAAATGCTTGCGCTCATTTGTTTCATCAATGCATAGAATTGAGCATTTCAAGGCAGCCCAAAAGCAAGGGGATTCCAAGCCTTTGTTTAAGAGATGTATGTGGTTCACCCTTAGTGTAATAAGTGGCAATGGGTGGGATTTCTACTTCCTGATTTTGTTGGTGATGTTTGTTGTTTCAAGCATGTTCAGTTTCTGATTGTCGACTTGTATTTGGCCTTTATATGGTTCTATAGTTGTTTGTGGTGTTTTACCTTATCTATAGTTTGGTATCTTAAGCATGCTTGGATAGCTCAATAGTCATCATGGTTTGAAGTGGTTGATGAAAGTGTTTTGCTGTTTGATAGTGTCTATAAGTCTATTAGATGGACTATATCATGTATGCATGATTTGAGCTTGTTTGGATGTGTTTTTGAATGTTTAAAAGAAGTTGGGTTGAGCCAATCTAGTATGTGTATCGATACTTGGGGAAGGGTATCGATACGCTAAGGCAAAATGAGGCATTTTTGTACAGGGGTACCGAAATGGATTGCCTGCGTATCGATACGCCTAGGTCAAGTTTGATGGCCGCATCGATACGCGAGGAAGCGTTTCGATACGTTCAACCCTTCTTTAGCTACTATCTTCCCGCGTATCGATACAGGCTCAAGTGTATCGATACGGGTAGTTAAATTTCAGTTAAAAGTATCTTTTAAAGTATGGAAATGTTGCATTTTGGTTCCTGAATATTGTGTGTGCAATTGAATGAGTTTGGATGATCCGTTTGAACTGAATTTTGGCATGTTGGCATGTTACTTGACTAATTGAAGATTGGTAACTTAAAAATCTTGAAAGTCCTTGTATTTTATGGAAATTACTGTTTAGTCCCTAAAAGTCAAATGTATGCAATTGAACCCCTAATTGAACTCCGATCGATGTGTCGTTTTCACCTAACTACTTCGCTGAACATATAGGATGATAATATGCATCTAGAGAAGATAAAAAGGAAAAAAGGTCATTAATCGGGGTCCATTTTAACGAGTTGGCTTCAGTTTTCCCTGTGTAATCTTCTTGGTTCGGGTCGGGCGTCTAGGCCGGGCTAAGGGGGTTACATTCCAATTTTCACAATTTAGTCACTAAAATGTTTTTGATACTATTCAATAGGGTCCAATAGCAATGATTTAACTCAATTAGAGTCCAATATAAATGATTAGCTAGCCAATACTATATTTAGACTTTATCAATGCGAAATTTCTGATCACCGGAACGCAATTCCGACTTAACCGGATTTTGTGGTGTTACAACTCTCCCCCTTAAGAAAAATCCATCTTCAAATTTTTACCTGAACCGAAGAGATATGGATATTGTTGTTTCATGGTCTCTTCAGGTTCCCAAGTGGCTTCCTCAATGGTGTGGCTCCTCCAGAGCACTTTAGCTAACGGTACAGTTTTGTTGCGAAGCCTCTTAACTTCTCTAGCTAGAATCTGAACCATTTCTTCCGCGTAGGATAAATTTGGCTGGATTTCTACAGATTTAGGTTCCACAATGTGCGAAGAATCAAAACGATATTTCCGGAGGATTGATACATGAAAAACATCATGGATTTTACTCAATTCAGAGGGCAACAACAGTCGATATGCCACAGGGCCAACTCTTTCAATGAATTCAAAGGGTCCAATGAATTAGGGACTTAATTTTTCCCTTTTTTCCAAACCTTAAAACCTTTTTCCACGGTTATACTTTGAGGAAAGCTTTTTCACCAACTTCATACTCAATGTATCGTCTCTTAAGATCAGCATAAGCTTTTCGTCGATCAAAGGCAACCTTTAAGCGATCATGAATAATGGCAACCCGTTCTTCAGTTTCCCGAAGTAAGTTAGGGCCTAACACTTTGCCCTCACCAAGCTCCAACCAACACAATGGAGTTCAACATCGCCTACCATACAATGCTTCATACGGGGCCATTTGGATTAATGCTTGGTAACTATTGTTGTAGGCAAATTCAACAAGGGGTAGAGATTTCTCCCAAGTTCCACCAAAGTCAATGATGCATGCTCGAAGCATATCTTCCAAGATCTGGATTACCCTTTCTGACTGGCCGTCGGATTGAGGGTGAAAGGTTGAGCTAAGATTAACTCTGGTGCCTAGAGCTCCTTGTAAGGTTCTCCAAAACCGAGATGCAAATTAAGAATCTCGATCGGAGATAATAGACTTAGGAAGACCGTAGTCCATTATAACCGGTATAAAATGAGCTGGCTTTGTGAAACAATCTACAATAACCCATATGGCATAATGCTTCGCGGGAGTTAACGGTATACAAATAACAAAATCCACAGTGATCTCTTCCCACTTCCATTTCGGTGGATCGATAGGCTGCAATAATTCGTTAGGATCACAATGTTCTGCCTTAACACGTTGGAACGTGAGGCATTTGAAAATGTAGTCGACTATGGCCTGCTTCATGCCCGACCACCAATAGAGTTCGTGTAGGTCCTTATACATCTTCACGGACCCGGGGTGAACGGTAAAGAACTCGAATGAGCTTTGTAGAGCGTTAAAGTGTTCTCCATTTACGAGCGCAAGTGCACACTCTTGTCAAGTTATAGTATAAAAGATATCCTCTCCCACAAGGATTGGAGCAACTCCTAAGAATGGTTTAGTGCACAAAGATTTAGTAAATGTGAAATTAATTCTCATGATGTGGAAATGTAAAAACACAAATAAAAATACAGATAGTGATGAGAGAGAGTTGATAAGGAGAGATTTGGGGCGATAAGCTGGGTAAGGCTAGTGTAGTTCAGTAGCGTGCGGACTTCATTGTAAAGTCTGAGTATGTTTTGTGCTGCCAAGAGATGCTGCCTCGGCGGGTATGGTGGGCGGCAAACTACGACCCTGTCACACAGCCATAGCAGGTCACTGCCACTACATGGGTGTGTACTGTCTAGGAAGGTGGAATGGAAAGAAGTCATGGCAGCTCATCTGGTAGACATTCTAAGTTCGGCAGGATAGTCGACAATGATCCATCCTATTTCTAGGTTAGGATGCTCGAGATGCTAACTTGAGGACTAGTGTGGAAACAAATTAGTCAACCCGGTTGGTACTCCCTTTTAGCCGATAAAACTTGTAGACTAGTGTGGAACCAAGTTAGTCACGCCTTTGTAAGTTGTGACCGTGCTTAACCCTTTCATGAGTCTTGCACTTTCGTGCCCGACAAATGGATTTTCTCTTCAATTGACTGGTGTAGACTAATTGAATGAACAAGGAGCATAGATTAAGCAAACTTAGAATTTTATTGAAAACAATTCAAATCTATACAATCGTTTCCCTCAAACTACTTTACATACATGCGCCAAAACCCTAGGAGAGTTGGGTCGCAACCCCCAACACTCCAACCTATCTAGCTACATCTCCGTGTGTGACTTTTTAGGCTCGCATCCCCTCACCCTCGTCTTCCTCATGCCCCTATACCCTTGTATACATTGGGTATATATAGGGCTCATGACCTAAGTTGAGTCTTCCTCATGCCCCTATACCCTTCTTCCGCAAGTAAGGATAACTGCTTCTACTTATCGATCTTGAATCAGCTCCACCAGCCACTACAAGCTTCAGGAAATTGCAAGACTGGGCTCATTGGGCTTAGGAAATTGTCCTCTTGAAATCGCAACATGTCTTGGCTAATTCGGTGTAACTCCTGCTCGAGCAGCACTTGGCGGCATTGCTGCTTCGGTAGCGTCCTTGGCGGCATCTTGAGCTGCTTCAGTACAGCTCCTTTAATTCTAGCTTTCTTGTCCGGTCCTGTCCTTTCTTCTCCTCTCCTATCTATAGCACCTGAAAATATAAACTAAATTAAAACAGTAACTTTTCTCGACCAAACATAAAATATTTAATAAAAGCTTGGTATACGAGAAGATACTGTTATAATGCATACAATGCACCTAAATATGCCTAATGAGCTTAAGATCAGCAAGAATAAGGGCGGGAATGTGTACAAAATATAGAACTCATGGACACTCTACACACCCCAAACTCGAACTATTGCTTGTCTTCAAGCAATGCAACCTAACTAGTAAATCTGCCCTTTAGCACAAATTTAATAGAAACAATAGCCTGCAACTTGATTTCATACCTCAATGTCGTGGCACCTATTTAATGTTAGAGATAGGGAATGGCATGAAATAACTTAAATTTAATCTTCTTAATGCCAGTGCAGTGTGTGCAGGTCTGTGTTCATGCTAAACATGCTGAAGTTACCAAGTTAACAAAGTGTGCCTAAAATAATTAAATTACTTGAAAGGATACGAGTTGCTGCCTTGGCAGCACAGTTGGGAACTTTTATTCTCTTTTTCTAATCATGGCTAAAGGGCTTCAGCTCATCACAACTATTCTCTGGGTTTGAAGCTAAGATAGGTGCGCTCTACAAAACCCTAAACCCTTTGAATAGAGTCATCTCGTGAAGACTTTCATTCTCTCTTGCTAATTTGTCCGTCACTTCGCTTAGATTCATGGACTTTTGATAGCAGTGGAGTGTCCTTGCTCACGATCCTTCCTAGAGCCTGTTTCGGGCACTTCTAGGGTATTTAATCTTCCTGCCTAGAGCCTGTTTCGGGCACCTCTAGGTTTTTCATCTTCTTTGTTCTGCTGCCATGGCGGGAAACATGTATCCAATCAAGAAACTTTTATTAAGTAAGGCAGGCAGTGTTAAACTTAAAACTCAAGTAAAAATTCAGCTTTTAACAGACAAGTGTAAAGATAATTGGCAAAAAGAAAAATTTTCTCAGTATTTTCCATGCTTTCTCCCATAGTTAGGTTAATTTTTTTTAGAATGGTGCGAATATATGTAATCGGCTAATCTATCATAGGCACAAGTTTTGAAGCTAAATGATTCTATTTCATTAAGTGATTAGGGGGCAGAATTTACAAATGCATCTAAATGCTATGAACCTCAAACAAAGAGGACTAATTCCCCTCAAACTCAAGGTTGGCATTGTCCTCAATGCCTCTAAAAAACAAAAAACTAAAAATAAAATATAAAATTTCGAAAGAAAAATTAAAAATTAAAAACATAAAAAGGGAAAAACAGAAAAATTAAAAAGAAAAGAAAAGAAATTTGTGCTATAAACTGGGGGAGTTCCCCTCTGTTGATGTTGCGTCAGAGGAAGATTCTGAGGAGGCAGGCAGGACGAGGCAGTGCGTAGTGGATGGTCGTTCTGCTAGGCTCTTCTTCGAGCTACGTGGCGGCTGGATGCGGCTGGGGGTGGCTTTCTTGGTTTGTCTTTCAACTTCTCCACCCTGGGGATCTGTTGTTGGCCGCTTTCTCTTTTTGGCTGCCTCTACCGAGTATTTGGTGTATTTGGCAGCGGTCGTTTTGGCTACTGGGGAGGTAGCAGTGGTCTATTCCTCCTTCTTTGATTCTAATGAGGAAGAGAGATCGTATGGTTGGAGAGGTTCTTCTCTTGGGGCGGCGGTGTGGCCCTTCGCTGTTGCCGGCGGTAAGAGCAGCAGCTAGTCTTGGAGTTATCTGGATTGGCTTGGTCGCTCCTAACTCTGTTGGAAAGGCGGGCAATTGTGGTCTGGCGTCCTGGTATTTGTCCAGTAGGTAGGCCACAAAGGCCTCCTGCACGTTTGCTACGTATTGGGTGAATATCACCTGCTTGTGCCGGATCCTCTGGCAGCTTTCCACTAGGATGCGTAGTAAAAGAATTGCGGCAAACGTGAGGGCAGCATCAGTACTGCCTGCTGCGGTTGGGGTGGCGGCAGCTTGGGACGGCGGCTGGGCGGTGGAGGGTGTGTCAGGCTCCACACTATGCATCATTTGTTGGCGTACCCTTTTTGTCCATCCTTCCTTGGCAGGAAGAATTTTATATTTTGGGTGCAGCGGCACGCCAAAATTGGCATACATGCCAGTGATGAGTGCATGGAAGAAGAGTGGACCTTTGATGGTTGGCTTTTCTGTGTGGGCGTATATCTCCTTTATTATTACGTAGCCAACGTTTATCTGTCGCCCTTTCATTATGCTGCAGATAAGGGCGAGCCGCGGCCTGTTTACTGTCGATCCATGCGAGGTGGGCATCAGGCGGCGCTGGACAAAGTAACTCCAAAGGGCTGCCTCTGGCAGCAAGTCTCTGTGATTGACTGACCCATTGTTTTTGCCTATCAGCCATTTGGTGTTTGGCTTACAGAGTTCCTTCTTGATCTTGTTGTAGTCAGCCCCTGTCAGATATGATTCCCATTCTCCGTGCGGGTCACCGCTGACCTCTATGCTGTAAAAGTTGTTGATCATGTCAGCAGTCAACTTAACACCTTCTCCCCGGACGTAGAAGAAAGGGCTCTCTGGGTTTGGCTGGTGGGCATAAAACTCTCGCACATGGTTGTTGTTGATCCTTTCTGGATGCTGTGCGAATTGGTCCCAGCCCATATTATGGATCCTCTCGAATAGGAAAGGTTCTAACCCAAAGTCACCATCAGGCTGGGTGTATTGGAAGCCCATCTCCTCCCACAGTTGCCTTTCTCTGTAAAACTGGTTGTAGGTCTCCTCGACAGCAAGTTTCAAGAACCTTTTGTATGAAGTTTTGGAGGTGGCGACGGGTTTCTGTGATGAGGTCATAGTTTTTGGGACGGTGTTTATCCTAAAGAAAGCAAAAAGAATGTGAAAGAAAAATAAAACAAAGAAATCATGGAAGCAAGGATTGTAGAATTAATTCAGAGTAAAGTAGAGAGAAAAGTGAAGAACGAGGTGGGAGAATAGTTGGCCTTATATAGTCGTTTCTCTCCACTGCCTTGGCGGGCAGGTTGTCAACGGGTGGCAATTATTACGGCGCGAATAACGGGATTCTAACCGTTACGCAGATATTCGTTCTGCTCGCTGGGGCAAATATAGCCGTTGCGACTAGCCGTTATGAAGCCACTAGCCATTATGTTGATCTGCCTTCGGCTGCCCTGGCCGCTAGTTGGGCCTCTCCTTTGTTCTTTCATCTTTCTCGATCTTTCCTTCATTCCTAACCTGAAGTAAATTAAACACAAAAATTAAGTAAAAATTAAATCTAATCCTAATGTTGACAAATAAATAAAATAATAATAATAATTAGGTTATGTTGGGATGCGCTTTTCCCAAGCTTAATCACTTCCTGAGGGTCTTTGTGTTTGGCTAGTCGTCTGGGCATGTCCTTCCCCTCCTCAGGTGGATGTTGCTGCCAACCTTGCTACCCTGGCGGGACATACACCAAGAAAACAAAGAGGCTTTTTTAAACAAATAAATAAAAAGAGATTTAATGTGCAAAAACTAAATAGAAGTGCAGAAATTCAAAAGTAGTTGTTGTTGCCAATCACCGGTAACGACGCCAAGAACTTGTAGAGAGTTAAAGTGTTCTCCATTTATGAGCGCAAGTGCACACTCTTGTCAGGTTATAGTATAAAAGATATTTTCTCCCACAGGGATTGGAGCAGCTCTTATTGTAACCCCCTTAACCCGGCCTAGACGGTTGACCCGAATTAAGGAAGTCACACGGGGAAAACCAAAGTCAACCCGAAAGTCAACCTTGATTAACGACCCTTTTTTTTCTTTTTAAACTTGTCTAGATGTACATTAACCCTAGTTATGATCATTTAAACAACATACTCAAAGATCATAAACCTCAGAGATCAAACAGGGACCCAATTGAACAATTTACAACATTAGGGACCAAAAGGTAAATTTTGTTAATTATAAGGACTTCGCCCAAATTAAAGTTACCAACTTTTAATTAATAAGGTTTCATGCTTCACTGCCAAATTTCAGCTCAAACGGACATCCCGAACTCACACAATTGCACATACAAGTTTCAGGACCAAAATGCAAACATTTTGAAACATATAACTGCCAATGTTAGCCCCCAACGGTCATGCGTTCCGGAACAGGGAGAGCCTGTTTCGAAACGCGGGGCCGTTCCACAACGCGTACCGAAACGAGGGCTGGCAGTGGCCTTTCCGTTTCGGAACGGTGTCTCCCGTTTCGGACGCCTGGGTTGCTACAAGGCACCCGTTCCGAAACGGCAGCTACTGTTCCGATACGGCCTGCACAGATTGCATAGAAAAGGCTACTAAAAACCACAATTGATCAACCATACATGCTCCAAATGCTACCAAACTTTTCCAGCAAGAAAATCAACAAAAGAAAGACATATAAGCATCAACCAAACATCATCATGGCATCACACATGAAAAACCCCAATCTAAAGGCATGCTTCCTACTTAGCAAACCATTCAAGCATCAATACTTCAATTCAACCTCATAATGGCCAATTACATGTACCAACATTAACATCAACATTAAACAAACTTAAGGAGTTCAAAACATCTCCCAAAACATCCACATAGGTTCCCCATTGCCAAATGCCAAAAGCTAAAGGTGTTTAAGAAAACCATCCCATACTTGAGCTTAGCTTTCACTTGATTGCTTGCCTTCCTTGCTGCCCTCAATGCACCTTAATGCTCTGCATTATTGGTTTAAGAAAAGAGAGAGAGCGTAAGCAAAAGCTTAGTGAGGAATGCTCATTAAAACCACACAATAATGTATTTATAAAACTCATTTATAAATCATACTTCAAAATACATTTAGACATGCTCACAAGCAATCTTAAACAAGCATTTCATGCTTCATATCATAACATGTCATATTGGCCACAAGTGATAATTACCATCTTTTAACAAGATCAACATAAGACTCACACATGGACTTTTAAACACCATTGTGATCTTATCCCCATGGACTTTTAAACACCATGGCAAGGACCACACAAGGACTTTTAAACACCTTTGTGTCCTTAACAAGTTTCACCTCAAGGACTTTTAAACACCTTGGCCCATGGACTTTTAAACACCATGACATGAATCACCCCAAGGACTTTTAAACACCTTGGCCCCAAGGACTTTTAAACACCTTGGAAAGGACCACACAAGGACTTTTAAACACCTTTGTGTCCGTAACAAGAACCATCCAAGGACTTTTAAACACCTTGATGTTCTTAAGTAAACAAGGCTCACTCAAGGACTTTTAACCACCTTGGTGACCTTAACTTTTTCAAAACATCACTTGCCAATATACATCATTTATCATCAATAATCCACTGTTTTAAAGCATTTAACCAAGCCATAAACATCATGCATCTTTAAGCATTAAACCATATTTAAAGAATGTTCAAAAGCAAGGAACTCTAACCTTGAGCTTCCTTAAACACATGGCTTATAATCTCAGCAAACAAACATGCTAGATATGCTTTAAAAACAGAATTTAAACATGCAACAAACACATTGCACCCAACCATCACATGGTTCCTCATCAAGAGAGTTTTTCCGAAAACTTACTCTTGAGCTTAGCAAAGTTGTTTAGACTTAGACTAAGCTCTCAAACCTCCAAAACATTGGTTTCAAAGCCGAAAACCAAAATCCACTCACCGATTCCGTTTCGCCTCTTGCCGAAACACAAAATCAAGCTTCCGGATCACCACCACTTGGATCCAAAGAAGACTCCCCTGTTTTAAACACATCAAAACAGTAGATTAATGCATCATCATGCATTAATAGCTTCAATGAAAGCACCTAAACTCGCTGCTCTCATCCACACTCCATTTTCGGCCACCAAACACAACCAAAAATGCATCCAAACAACTCCTCAACAAAGCCCAGCCATAAACCATCAAAACTAAGCATCCATAGACATCATTTAGCATCTAAAAAGGACCTAACAACATCCTTATACCTCCAGCAACAACAGATCCACAAGATCACCCAAAAACAACCAAGAATCACAAGCTAAACTTAGGAAATTCAACCTATCCGGGATTGCATTAGTTAAAACTCAATTTCCAATCAATTTAACATTCATTTAACATTAAAAAATACACCTCAAATCACTGCTTTAACAGATCCAACGAAAATCCATCAAAATCATCAAATCTTGCATTTTAAGCCAAGATCCATTACACAACTTTAAAAACCATTATAAATCATCAATTAAGGATTGAGAACTTAGGAATTTCAGTAAAGAACTTGAAGTTCAGAGGAGAAGGACGTTCTTACCTCCAAACTTGAGTTTCTCCTCTTTTAGAGCCAAAAAGCTTGAAGAATCAAATGGCAATTGGTGAGGTTTTGTGGTAGAGATGATTAGCAATCAATAGGTAATTGAAAAGATGAATTTAGGTGACAAAATCAAAGAGAAAAGCTCTGGAGAAAGATGTTTGGCTTGAGAGAAAAATGAGAGAAAATAGTTGAGAGAAAAGTTAGTTAAAACTAAAATATCTTCCCTCCACTTTGTTTATATTAAAAACCTTTTAATTAATCATTTAATATATTTAGAAAATCTGGAGAAACTCCCATTGGGTAAATAGCTCCTTAAAGATTCAAAGTTTCAATCCTTTTTAAAACAGTCACGCAGTTTTCAAAAAATTACATTTTGGTCACTAACCCAAAATGTCACCCTTCCTAACCTCATTTTATAAAATTGATTTCACAGTTCACTTATATATATAAAAAGAGGATTTTAGAACATTTTTCCATATTTTTAATGCAACCCGAAATAGGTTTTCCAAATTTCACCTTTTTAGATTCGAACAGCACTTTGACCGAACCGGTCAACGCCCAAAACTTCCAAGCCCAAAACCGGGGCGTTACAACTCTCCCCCCCCCCTTAAGAAATTTCGTCCTCGAAATTTACCTGAAGGAAAGAGATAAGGAAACTGCTTCAGCATGTCATCCTTTCGCTCCCACGTGGCTTCCTCAACACTGCGATGCTTCCACAGCACCTTTACCAACTCAAAGGTCTTGCCACGAAGAACCTTGCCATCTGAATCCAGAATCCTCACCGGTTCCTCATCATAGGTCAAATCCGGATTCAATCCACTTCCTCCACAGGCATCACATGCGAAGGATCAGATCTATACTTCCGGAGCATAGAAACATGGAACACATCATGAATCTTCTCCAACTCTTGAGGTAACCTCAACCTGTACGCAACAGGACCCACACGCTCAACCACCTCGTATGGTCCAATGTACCTAGGGCTCAACTTACCCTTCCGGCCAAACCTCATCACCTTCTTCCAAGGCGAAACCTTCAAGAACACACGGTCACCCACCGCATACTCAATCTCCTTACGCTTCAAATCCGCGTAAGACTTCTGCCGATCAGAAGCTGCCTTCAAACGCTCACAAAATGAGCTTCACCTTCTCGGTGGTTCCTTTCAACAAAGCCGGCATCGAAACCAACTTCTGACCCGTTTCAGCCCAACAAAGAGGAGTCCTACACTTCCTTCCGTACAAAGCCTCATAAGGTGCCATTTGAATACTTGCCTGATAACTATTGTTATAAGCAAACTCAACCAAAGGCAAAAGCTTCTCCCAAGAGCCCTGAAACTCAATCACACAGCACCTCAACATATCCTCCAAAATCTGAATAACACGCTCAGACTGACCATCCGACTGAGGATGATAAGATGTACTGAAATTCAACCTTGTACCCAAAGCTTGATGCAGACACTGCCAAAAACGCGATGTGAACCTCGGATCCCTATCCGACACAATCGACTATGGCACACCATGCAGCCGCACAATCTCAGCAATGTACAGCTTATCCAAAGAAAACGTAGTATGCACAGGCAAAAAATGCGCACACTTCGTCAGGCGATCCACAATCACCCACACCGAATTCTTCTTCGATGGTGACAAGGGTAAACCAGATACAAAATCCATGGTAACCCTTTCCCACTTCCACTCAGGGATTCTCAACGGTTGCAACAACCCTGAAGGAAACTGATGCTCAGCCTTAACTCGCTGACACACCAAACACTTGCTCACAAACTCTGCAACATCCTTTTTCAAACCCACCCAATAGTACTCATCACGAAGATCACGGTACATCTTAGTACTACCAGGGTGCATAGCAAAAGGACTACTATGACCTTCAGTCAGAATAGCACGCCTCAACTCAGCATCACTGGGCACTACTATCCGACTCCCAAAACACAGCACTCCATCATCATTAAAGCAGAAATCCGAAGGTCTACCCTCCGCGATATCCTGAACATGAGACACCAAGGAATCATCCAGCAACTGCTTTTCCTTGATCAACTGAACCAAAGATGGTTTCACTTGCAACTCAGCCACAAGACCACCATCACACGAAATACTCAAACTGGCAAACATAGCCCTCAACTCAACATCTACCTTCCTACTCAAGGCATCCGCTACAACATTAGCCTTCCGAGGGTGATACTCAATCGTCAAATCATAATCCTTGAGCAACTCCACCCAACGTCGCTGCCTGAGGTTCAACTCCTTCTGAGACATCAGATACTTCAAACTCTTGTGATCTGTGTACACAGTACACTTCTCACCATACAGATAATGTCTCCATATCTTCAAGGCAAAAACCACCGCAGCCAACTCAATGTCATGCGTAGGATAATTGCGCTCATGCACCTTCAACTATCGCGATGCATAAGCCACCACCTTACCCTCTTGCATCAACACACATCCCAAACCAACATCGGACGCATCACTATACACCACAAACTCTTTCCCTGATTCAGGTTGAACCAAGATAGGAGCTTGCGTCAAAGCCGCCTTAAGCTTCTCAAAAGCCTGCTGTCTCGCTTCCGTCCACTCATACTTAACATCTTTTTGCAACAACTTCGTCAAAGGTGCAGCAATCTTAGAAAACCCATCTACAAACCTTCGGTAGTATCCTGCCAAACAAAGGAAACTACGAACCTCGTGAACAGACTTAGGAACCTTCCAATTCATCACCGCCTCAATCTTCTGAGGATCAACACGAATCCCCTTGGCAGAGACTACATGCCCAAGAAACACCACCTCACTTAACCAGAACTCACACTTGCTCAATTTGGCATAAAGCTGATTCTCCAACAAAGCTTGCAGCAGAATCCTCAAATGCTCTTCATACTCCTCCTCAGTACGCGAGTACACGAGGATATCATCAATGAACACCACAACAAACTTGTCCAGGTATTCATGAAACACACGATTCATCATGTCCATGAAAGCAGTAGGAGCATTTGTCAAACCAAACGACATCACAAGGAACTCATAATGCCCATACCTTGTCCTGAAAGCTATCTTAGGCACATCCACATCCTTCACCTTCAACTGGTAATACCCTGACCTCAAGTCAATCTTAGAGAACACAGCAGCTCCCCGAAATTGATCAAAGAGATCATCAATTCTCGGCAAAGGATACCGGTTCTTGATAGTCAACTTGTTCAGCTGACGGTAATCAATGCACATTCTCATAGTGCCATCCTTCTTCTTCATGAACAAGACCGGTGCACCCCAAGGCGACACACTCGGCTGAATGAAACCACGCTCAAGCAACTCTTGCAACTGCGTCTTCAGCTCTTTCAGCTCCTTAGGTGCCATTCTATAGGGAGTAATGGACACAGGAGTTGTATTCTCATACAGCTCAATTCCAAACTCCACCTCGCGATTAGGAGGTAAACCAGGCAACTCCTCAGGAAACACACCAGGAAACTCCTTCACAACCCTGATATCTTGCACCCTCAACTCCTTAGAGCTAGGATTCATCACAAAAGCTAGGTAAGATTCATAACCTTGCCTCAACATCCGGCTTGCCTCCAAAGTAGACACCACATTGGCAAGAAACTTCACATTCTCACCAACCACTACAACTTCATAATCATCCGCAAGCTTCAGCGAAACTCGCTTATTCTCACAATCCACCACAGCACGATGCTCAGCAAGCCAATCCATACCAAGGATTACATCAAAACCATAGAAAGGTAACTCCATGAGGTCAACATGAAAAACATGATCTTGAACAACCAAAGGACACCTTCTATACAGCTTTCGAGTCACAACAGTCTCACCAAAAGAACTAGTGACACGCATACCAACATCCAAAGACTCAACAGGCAAACCAAGCAATTCAGCATGCTCACGCAATATGTAAGATTGCATAGATCCAGAATCAATCAAGGAAAGTAATGACAAGGATTGCAGAGTAAAAGTACCTGCGATCACATCCGCGTCATTCCTCCCCTCACGCTGAGCAAACACTCTCGCCTGTCCGCCACCCTCTGGCTGTACAGCTACAACATGAGCTACACCTCGGCCACCTTCCTCTCTTCGCTGGAAATTACCACGGCCGCGCCCACGTCCTCTCTGCGGTGCTGCAACAACAGGAGCACAAACTTGGCCACCGGCCAACATAGGACACTCACGCCTCAAATGATCCGTAGATCCACAGTTCCAGCATCCATTACCAGCTGCCGCAACAGGAGCCTGCACCTCCCTCACAGCACGAGGACAATCACGTTTCATGTGGCCATGCGAACCACATATCCAACAAGCACTCGGATCAGCTCTAGCGTTGCCTCCCCGAGCAGGTGCTCCACCACCTCGCTTAGCCGAGGACTGATACTTCTGATCACGCCCCCTCTTGTTCCGTCCACCACCAGAACTATATTCAGCCGCTCGCTTGCCAGTACTTGCTCCAGCACCTCTAGCAGATAAACCCAAGTTCATCTCAATATCCTTGGCTCGGCCCACCAACACATCAAAATCATCATACTCGGTAGCCAGCACATACATCTTCACATCCGTCACTAAACCATAACGGAACCTTTCACACCTCGCTCGCTCATCCGGGACAAGCTCAGGTGCGTATTGACTGAGTCGAACAAACTGCACTTCATACTCAGCCACCGTCATGCTCCCTTGAGTAAGAGACATGAACTCCCTCTTTTTCTCATCTAGGTACCTCACACCCAGATACCTTCTCTTGAACACATTCTGAAAGAATGTCCAAGTCACATCAGCTTCTGCCATCCCAGCAATAGTGGTTGTCCACCACGTATATGCATCCTTCTGCAGCAAGGACACAACACAGCCAAGCTTCTGCACATCAGTGCAACTCATCTGACCCAAGATTCTCTTGGTACTCTCTAACCAAGCCTCAGAACCTTCAGCAGACATACCCCTGAACTCAGTCCCTCCTAGACTGCGCAAACGCTCCAAAGGTAGTCTAACTCCAGCATCTTCCTGATGCCCAGCTCCACGAGCTCCAGCTACCGCTGCTTGAAAAGCACCAGCTATAGCTTGAATTAATACCGTCATGTCAGGAACAGCTTGCCCCCGACCAGCCTCAGGTCCAGCAGCCTCAGCACCAGCTGCAGCTCCAGCTTCCTCAGCCTCAGCACCACCACCACCAGGTGGAGGAGGTAAAACCGCACTCTCAACATTCTCCTCGTTTTCATTCTCATTCTGAGCCGTAGCTCGCACATTACTCCTCAACTCTCTACGAGGTGCCATACTCTAACTATGCAATCACAATGCAAATAAACAAAGTCAGGCCCAGCAAGGTAAGCAATCCAAGTACTCAAGCTCATTTCCAATTAAAATCAACATCATTTCATTAGCTTTGATTTGGCAATGGGTACCTACAACATGCTTCATCACAGCATACATCTCATTTGCAACATACATGCAATTCACTCCACATGCTTTCACCCAACAAGCATACAAAGCATACATACCTCAAACATTCACATACACATTCCCAATTACTCGAGAACTCAGCTCTGATACCACCAAATGTAACCCCCTTAACCCGGCCTAGACGGTTGACCCGAATTAAGGAAGTCACACGGGGAAAACCAAAGTCAACCCGAAAGTCAACCTTGATTAACGACCCTTTTTTCTTTTTAAACTTGTCTAGATGTACATTAACCCTAGTTATGATCATTTAAACAACATACTCAAAGATCATAAACCTCAGAGATCAAACAGGGACCCAATTGAACAATTTACAACATTAGGGACCAAAAGGTAAATTCTGTTAATTATAAGGACTTCGCCGAAATTAAAGTTACGAACTTTTAATTAATCAGGTTTCATGCTTCACTGCCAAATTTCAGCTCAAACGGACATCCCGAACTCACACAATTGCACATACAAGTTTCAGGACCAAAATGCAAACATTTTGAAACATATAACTGCCAATGTCAGCCCCCAACGGTCATGCATTCCGGAACAGGGAGAGCCTGTTTCGAAACGCGGGGCCGTTCCGCAACGCGTACCGAAACGAGGGCTGGCAGTGGCCTTTCCGTTTCGGAACTGTGTTTCCCGTTTCGGACGCCTGGGTTGCTACAAGGCACCCGTTCCGAAACGGCAGCTACTGTTCCGATACGGCCTGCACAGATTGCATAGAAAAGGCTACTAAAAACCACAATTGATCAACCATACATGCTCCAAATGCTACCAAACTTTTCCAGCAAGAAAATCAACAAAAGAAAGACATATAAGCATCAACCAAACATCATCATGGCATCACACATGAAAAACCCCAATCTAAAGGCATGCTTCCTACTTAGCAAACCATTCAAGCATCAATACTTCAATTCAACCTCATAATGGCCAATTACATGTACCAACATTAACATCAACATTAAACAAACTTAAGGAGTTCAAAACATCTCCCAAAACATCCACATAGGTTCCCCATTGCCAAATGCCAAAAGCTAAAGGTGTTTAAGAAAACCATCCCATACTTGAGCTTAGCTTTCACTTGATTGCTTGCCTTCCTTGTTGCCCTCAATGCACCTTAATGCTCTGCATTATTGGTTTAAGAAAAGAGAGAGAGCGTAAGCAAAAGCTTAGTGAGGAATGCTCATTAAAACCACACAATAATGCATTTATAAAACTCATTTATAAATCATACTTCAAAATACATTTAGACATGCTCACAAGCAATCTTAAACAAGCATTTCATGCTTCATATCATAACATGTCATATTGGCCACAAGTGATAATTACCATCTTTTAACAAGATCAACATAAGACTCACACATGGACTTTTAAACACCATTGTGATCTTATCCCCATGGACTTTTAAACACCATGGCCCATGGACTTTTAAACACCATGGCAAGGACCACACAAGGACTTTTAAACACCTTTGTGTCCTTAACAAGTTTCACCTCAAGGACTTTTAAACACCTTGACCCCAAGGACTTTTAAACACCTTGGCCCATGGACTTTTAAACACCATGACATGAATCACCCCAAGGACTTTTAAACACCTTGGCCCCAAGGACTTTTAAACACCTTGGAAAGGACCACACAAGGACTTTTAAACACCTTTGTGTTCGTAACAAGAACCATCCAAGGACTTTTAAACACCTTGATGTTCTTAAGTAAACAAGGCTCACTCAAGGACTTTTAACCACCTTGGTGACCTTAACCTTTTCAAAACATCACTTGCCAATATACATCATTTATCATCAATAATCCACTGTTTTAAAGCATTTAACCAAGCCATAAACATCATGCATCTTTAAGCATTAAACCACATTTAAAGAATGTTCAAAAGCAAGGAACTCTAACCTTGAGCTTCCTTAAACACATGGCTTATAATCTCAGCAAACAAACATGCTAGATATGCTTTAAAAACAGAATTTAAACATGCAACAAACACATTGCACCCAACCATCACATGGTTCCTCATCAAGAGAGTTTTTCCAAAAACTTACTCTTGAGCTTAGCAAAGTTGTTTAGACTTAGACTAAGCTCTCAAACCTCCAAAACATTGGTTTCAAAGCCGAAAACCAAAATCCACTCACCGATTCCGTTTCGCCTCTTGCCGAAACACAAAATCAAGCTTCCGGATCACCACCACTTGGATCCAAAGAAGACTCCCCTGTTTTAAACACATCAAAACAGTAGATTAATGCATCATCATGCATTAATAGCTTCAATGAAAGCACCTAAACTAGCTGCTCTCATCCACACTCCATTTTCGGCCACCAAACACAACCAAAAATGCATCCAAACAACTCCTCAACAAAGCCCAGCCATAAACCATCAAAACTAAGCATCCATAGACATCATTTAGCATCTAAAAAGGACCTAACAACATCCTTATACCTCCAGCAACAACAGATCCACAAGATCACCCAAAAACAACCAAGAATCACAAGCTAAACTTAGGAAATTCAACCTATCCGGGATTGCATTAGTTAAAACTCAATTTCCAATCAATTTAACATTCCTTTAATATTAAAAAATACACCTCAAATCACTGCTTTAACAGATCCAACGAAAATCCATCAAAATCATCAAATCTTGCATTTTAAGCCAAGATCCATTACACAACTTTAAAAACCATTATAAATCATCAATTAAGGATTGAGAACTTAGAAATTTCAGTAAAGAACTTGAAGTTCATAGGAGAAGGACGTTCTTACCTCCAAACTTGAGTTTCTCCTCTTTTAGAGCCAAAAAGCTTGAAGAATCAAATGGCAATTGGTGAGGTTTTGTTGTAGAGATGATTAGCAATCAATAGGTAACTGAAAAGATGAATTTAGGTGACAAAATCAAAGAGAAAAGCTCTGGAGAAAGATGTTTGGCTTGAGAGAAAAATGAGAGAAAATAGTTGAGAGAAAAGTTAGTTAAAACTAAAATATCTTCCCTCCACTTTGTTTATATTTAAAACCTTTTAATTAATCATTTAATATATTTAGAAAATCTGGAGAAACTCCCATTGGGTAAATAGCTCCTTAAAGATTCAAAGTTTCAATCCTTTTTAAAACAGTCACGCAGTTTTCAAAAAATTACATTTTGGTCACTAACCCAAAATGTCACCCTTCCTAACCTCATTTTGCAAAATTTATTTCACAGTTCACTTATATATATTAAAAGAGGATTTTAGAACATTTTTCCATATTTTTAATGCAACCCGAACTAGGTTTTCCTAATTTCACCTTTTTAGATTCGAACAGCACTTTCACCGAACCGGTCAACGCCCAAAACTTCCAAGCCCAAAACCGGGGCGTTACACTTATGAATGGTTTCCTGCACATAGATTTAGTAAATGCGCCATTAAATCTCATGATGTGAAAATATAAAAACACAAATAAAAATAAAGATAGTGATGAGAGAGAGATGATAAGGAGAGATTCGGGGCGATAAGCTGGGTAAGGCTAGTGTAGTTCAGTAGCGTGCGGACTGTATTGTAAAATCTGAGTATGTTTTACACTGCCAAGAGATGCTGCCTCGGCGGGAATAGTGGGGGGCAACCTACGACCCTGTCACGCGGCCACAGCAGGTCACTGCCACTACAGAGGTGTGTACTATCTCGGCAGGTGGAATGGAAAGAAGTCCTGGCGGCTTGTCTCGCAGACATTCTAAGTTCGATAGGATAGTCGACAGTGATTCCTCCTATTTCTAGGTTAGGATGCTCGAGATGCTAACTTGAGGACTAGTGTGGAACCAAATTAGTCAACCCAGTTGGTACTCCCTTTTAGCCCCTGAAACTTGTGGACTAGTGTGGAACCAAGTTAGTCACGCCTTTGTGAGTTGTGACCGTGCTTAACCCTTTCGTGAGTCTTGCACTTTCGTGCCTGACAAATGGATTTTCTCTTCAACTGACTGGTGTAGACTAATTGAACGAACAAAGAGCATGGATTAAGCAAACTTAGAATTTTATTGAAAACAATTCAAAGCTATACAATCGTTTCCCTCAAACTACTTTACATACATGCGCCTAAACCTTAGGAGAGTTGGGTCGCGACCCCCAACACTCCGACCTATCTAGCTACATCTCTGTGTGCGGCTGCTTAGGCTCGCATCCCCTCACCCACGTCTTCCTTATGCCTCTATACCCTTACATACATTGGGTATATATAGGGCTCATGACCTAAGTTGAGTCCTCCTTGAAGTAGGAGTTCTAAAAGTAAATTGCATTAAATACAGACTCTTTGGACGTTGCCTTCTTCCACAAGTAAGGATAAGTGCTTCTACTTATCGATCTTGAATCAGCTACACTGGCCGCTACAGGCTTCAAGAAATTGCAAGAATAGGATCATTGGGCTTAGGAAATTGTCTTCTTGAAATCACAACCCATCTTGGCTAAGTCGGTGTAACTCCTGCCCGGGCAGCACTTGGCGGCATTGCTGCTTCGGCAGCGTCCTTGGCGGCATCTTGAGCTGCTTCGGTACAGCTCCTTTAATTCTAGCTTTCTTGTCCGGTCCTATCCTTTCCTCTCCTCTCATATCTAGAGCACCTGAAAATATAAACTAAACTAAAACAATAACTTTTCTCGACCAAACATAAAATATTCAATAAAAGCATGATATAAGAGAAGATATTGTTATAATGCATGCAATGCACCAAAATATGCCTAAATGAGCTTAAGATCAGCAATAATAAGGGCAGGAATGTGTAAAAACTATAGAACTCATGGACACTCTACGAGCTTCAGAGAGAATATCGGTGTGAAGAGAATCATCATTACGTATAGAGACTCGGTCATGAAAACACAAGAGTCCTTCAGAATTAATTCTGAAGTCAGTGTTGTCCGATAGCTTAGAAACAATGGATTGAACCTTAGGATCTTGCTCTTGCAAATCCTTGATTCACGAAATGATAGTAGACTGACCTTGAAGTTCACCTACAAGACAATGATGTTTCCGAAGTCGGAAGTGAGCGTTAATTGCTCGAGGGGCTACGATATAGCGATATTACAATGAGTTAATGTGCCATACAATACATATAACTCTATATTCACTGTCGATACTTACCAGGAAAAGGTTTGCGGGTGAGTGCATCAGCTACAACATTAGCCTTGCCCGGATGGTAATCAATGACAAGATTGTAATCTTTAAGGAGTTCCATCCACCTGCGTTGCCGAAGATTCAACTCCTTTTGGGTTAGTAGGTACTTAAGGCTTTTATGATTAGTGAAGAGATTACATTTTTCTCCGTAGAGGTAATGTCTCAAGATTTTCAATGCAAAGACAGCTGCAGCCAATTCAAGGTCATGGGTAGGATAATTCATTCCGTGCGGCTTAAGTTGTCTCGAAGCATAAGTGATGACTTTGCCTTCTTCTATCAATACACATCCTAACCCGAGGTGCGATGCATCACTATAAATTGTGTAGTCCTTTTCAGACTCGGGTTGGATTAAAACTGGTGCGTGAGTCAAAAGTAGTTTCAATTGATCGAAATTTCGTTGTTGATCTACGGTCCAAACAAATGAGCTTCTTTTCGTAATAACTTGGTCAAAGGAGCAGCTATCATAGAGAACCCTTTCACGAATCTCCTATAATAGCCAGCAAGCCCAAGGAAGCTTCTGACCTCACCAACATTCTTCGGTGGATGCCAATCTACAATAGCTTGTATTTCCTTCGGGTCCACCTGAATACCCGAAGCTGACACAATATGTCCAAGAAATGCAACTTCGATGAGCCAAAACTCACACTTAGAGAACTTCGCGTACAACTACTTCTCTCTTAAGGTCTAAAGCACGATACAAAGATGATCTCGGTGTTCCGCTTCATTCTTGGAGTAGATCAATATGTCATCTATAAACACCACCACAAATTTATCAAGATAGGGTCTAAAAACTCGTTTCATCAAATCCATAAAGGCTGTCGGTGCATTGGCTGACCCAAAGGGCATCACCAAGAATTCGTAGTGTCCATATTTTGTACGGAAAGCGGTCTTCAGTACATCACACTCCTTAACTCTCATTTGATAATAGCCCAAACTTAAATCGAGCTTGGAAAACACAGAGGCATCTTTTAGTTGATCGAACAGATCGTCTATTCTAGGCAACGAAAATTTGTTCTTGATGGTTATTTTATTTAATTGTCGGTAGTCAATACACAATCGCATAGAACCATCTTTCTTCTATACAAAGAGAACCGGTGCTCCCCAAGGCAAAGAGCATGGTTTAATGAAACACTTGCTCAATAATTCTTGAATTTGAGCTTTCAACTCTTTCAATTCAACAGCTGCCATACGATGCAGTGCGATGGAAACTTGAGTAGTCCCAGGTTACACTTTGATACCAAACTCCATTTCGCAAGTTGGGGGTAAACCTGGAAGTTCATTAGGGAAGACATCAAAAAATTCACATACAGTGTCGATGTTGTCGCAACCACTTTTTAAAGGAGGGCTTTAACTTTTTGGTAAACTTTAAAAATAACACGGAGTCACCGCCAATCTTTTTGAAAAGTGTGATTGGATCACTTTAAAATGGGATTATTTTAATAAAACGTTTTGTTTTAATAAAACAATGGTTTTGGTCTTCAAAAACCAGAAAAACAAGTTTGGGGGTCGGTTATGCGTGAGGAAGGGTTAGCACCCCCACGACGCCCAAAATTGGTACCTAATTGATTTTAAAATCGTTTTCAAAACTGGAATTTGCAAGTTCACAAAGGTTCGACTTTACTTGTCCGTTTAATGAATATTAGTCTATTTTAACGGCCTTATCGCCCAGGAGATGAACTTTAATCACCGCCAACATTTCTGGCGCTAACCCCTAATTCCCACTTGATAAGACTCCGCATTGAATTATTTTCACTTTTCAAGCAACAAAGAAATTTAGTGCGTTGAGCATTTTATGTTTACTCTAAGTTCGATTATTCAAACAGACTCCTAAAAATGTCTAAGTCTTTTATTCTTAATTTAAAGTTTAAGTATGCTTAAGTGTATTTTATTTTTGTGAATAACATTTTTCAACAAATATGTCTCTATCTAAGCTTTAGAACATAGTCCTAAGTTTTAACCTATTTCTAAAACAAGCATCAACTTTTTACTCTTTTGAGTTTTTTTCTTTCTATTACTTCTTTAAAAAAAACTTTTATTTTTTTACTTTTTACTTTTTAATGCCAAGACCTTTTCTTACATTTTTTTTACCTTTTTCCATTTTTTATGTTTTTGACATTTTTATATTTTTCTTTTTAAAAAGAATTTCCCTTTTAAAAACTTCTTTTTTTCATTTTTTATTTTTTAAGTTTTTCCTTTTAAAATGACCTATTTTTTTAAAAAAAATAAACTTAATTTTTCAAGAGATTTCCTTTTATGTTTTTTTTTTCAAAATTTTATTTCTTCCTAAAACCCTAAACCTTTATTTTAAAACCTTTTTATTTTCCTTTTTTCTTTTTAAAAAACTTTATGTCTTGTTTCTTTTTTCGTAAAAACATATTATTTATTTTAAAATCACTTAACTCATTATTATTAAAACTAAATTCCAAAAACACCTATTTTTTATATTTTTTTATAAAAATCAAGCCCCTTTATTATTTCCACTCATGCTTTTTTTATTTTTTCCTAATTAAATCCCTAAGTTTAAGTTTATTTTCCAATTAAACCACATTTACTCATTTTATTCTTACATTTTAATTTAAACACTTTTAAAAATTTATTTCTACATTTCTAAAGATCAAAACAATCCTAACAAATTTTTTTAAACATGCAATTTTTTTAAAGAACAAACCAAGATTAAAACGGAAATTTAAAACGAAAACATTACCGGAATCGTGAAACGATTTTCCGACTTCAAGAACACAACCTAAAATCGACAAAAACACAAACACAAGCACAAACACAAAAATTCAAGCAAGAACAAGCATAAAAAATGTAAATAAAAATTGAAAGGAAAGATAGAAATTTTACCGAAATGACGAACGAAGAACTCGAATACGGACTTCTCGAAATGCTCCTAATTGCCTCCAGAAAATTGCTTCCAAACTCGAACTTCAACTCAAAATTTCCAGCAACTCTTGAAAAAAATTTAGAAAATTTTCGGATTTTTTCCTAAGCTTTTTGCTTTTTCCAAGTGTATTTTCACTTCAATTTTTGTGTCTTGAGCAATGGAGAGGAGGGGGTTTTTATACACAATTTGAGCTTGCAAATCAAGCAAAAATCCGCGTTTAATCCTCAAATTGAAGCCAAAGTCAGACCAAGAACTTGATTCTCGGTAAAACTCCTCAATTCTAGGGTTTGACCTCTTTTCTCGGTTTTTTGCAGATTTCGGCGAGCACAAGCGGCGGCGGCGAGCGAGGTTGGTGGCGTTAAGTCGGCGGCGGCGAGACGAATCAGTCAGTACCAACAGCGCCGGCAGCTGTGGCCGGTAGACGCCGGCTGGCCACCTTGAATCTTTCGACAGAGGGTTTGCTAGGGGAACTAACCCGCACACGTACGGCTCATGCGTTGGCGCGTGACGCGCGCTGGTTCCCCATTTTTCCTTTTTTATTATTTTTCTTTGATATTTTTTTACATTTATTATTATTTTTTTGCCTTCATTTTATTTTCTTTTTCCTTCAACATTTATTTTTCACCTTTATTATTAAAATCATTTTCTCTTTTTTTCTTCTTTTTTTTTCTTTTTAAAAGATGGGCTTGTATTTTTAAATGGTCTTTGTTCTTTTTTTCCTTTTGAAACGGGCTTCAAAAACGGGCTTTTAAAAGTGGGGTTTTGTTGTATTTTTTATTTAGTTTAGAAAGTGTGGGCCTTTTATTATTTTAAGGGAAAAAGGATTTTTTATTTTTTGGATTATTTAAAATTGAGGTGAAAATTTAGTGACAACAACTGCCCCTCTTTGCTTATCTTTGTGCAACAGAAATAAGGCAAAGACCAAAAGTCACTAATTTTCCAAATTAGCTCCTTTCTCCAAATGCCCGAACGGATAGGCGTACTCTATTCTCCTAATGCTTGAATAGCTAATATGGGTTCCATTCTCCAAATTCCCAAACGGATAGGCTAGTTATATTCTCCTTATGCTCGAATGGTTGAGCTGGGTTCCATTCTCCAAATGCCCAAATGGATAGGCTGCTCTATTCTCCTGATGCTCGAATAGCTAAGTTGGAATCTATTCTCTCAAATGCCTGAATAGCTGAGCTGAGTTCCATGATCAAACAGATAGGCTGATTCTATTCTCCTTATGCTCGAATAGCTAAGATGGGTTCTATTCTCCCCAAAATGCCTGAACAGCTGAGATGGGCTCTGTCCTTCCAAATGCTCAGTTAGGCAAAGTCTTCGGAAAACTTTCATCCTCCTTATGCTTGGATGAAGAAGTAAACTCCATTCTCCTTATGCCTGAACGAATAGGCTAATCTTCTGAAAAACTTCACCATTCTTATGCTTGGATGAATAAGCAAACTCTCATTTGAACAGGTCTTCCATGTACCTAAAAAACAAATCGCAATACAATTATGATGTACATGCCCCCAGGGATGTCCAAAACATGAATGCATGACAAGTTTTTCCTTTTAAAATTTCTTTTGCTTAGATCGTTTTCTTAATTTTAATGAAATTTTGGTTATCGAGGCCAACCCGATTAACATGAACTCTCTCCTAAACTTGCGTAGGTAAGACGACTTGCTTCACTTCTCTTTCAATTCTTCTTGTCTTTTCGGCTTCGAATTCACCATTCCTTGGAATAAGGCCCTCACCTTTTCCTTGGAATTTACCCATGAGTTATGGACAACTCTGGCTTTTGCCTCATTTTTTATCTTTTGCTGACTGACTTTATCTTTACATCTTACTCTCACTTCATTGGAGATACTTAATCCTGATCTGTCTTTTTTATCAATATTTTTGTATTCAAAGATGAACATCCTAAGTCAAGTTTCGACATTGTAAGGCTGCTCTTATCATTATGTAAGGAAGGCCGGTGGTTAAGAAACAAAATTTAAGCGCCCGAACATTTATATGGTTTTTCTTCCTTTTTAAGAATTTTGCAACAAGGCTTTACCTCTACTTCAAGCATTTTAACGTCATATGTCCAAAACAATAATTACGGAACACTTCATAGTCCCTGTATTTTCCAAAACATTCTCAAAGTAATGCTCAAAAATCTTTTGCATATATAAATGATTATCAAATCTATTGATCCTTATTTCAAAGCAAGATGCCAATGATGATAGGGAAGGAAACAAGAAAGAAAGAAAGAAAAATCCACAAAACAAATTTTATTAATGTTGTGGCAAACACAAAAAGGTTTATAAAAGAAAAGAGAAAAAATATTCAAATATCAATAGTCCAAACTCCTCCTATCAAACGCCAGAAGTAATCTTGAATGCCACTAGTGTCGAGCAAGCCTTGAGTACAATGCATAATATGTGGAGCCCCAAAATCTGTCAAATTATTTGAGCTGCCCTTTACGAGTTTTCAAATAAGACCCTCCTTTGCTTTCAAAACGCCCTTTGTCGGTTTTCATTTTGAACCCTCATTTTTTCCATTTTTTTATTTTTTACCTTTTTTTCTTTTTTCCCTTTTTTTTCTTTTTCTTTCTTCTTTTTTCTTTTTATTCTTTTTCTTTTTTCCTTCAGGCATAATACTTCTTGACAGTATCAGAGTTTCCCAGGTTTTGAAACTCATTTCCATCCATCTCAGCTAAAATCAATGCTCCACCAGAAAGAACCTTTGTCAAAATGTACAGTCCTTCCCAATTTGGCGCCCATTTTCATCGGGGATCACTTTGAATTGTCAACTTCTTCTTTAAGACCATATCGTTCCTGGAATTCTCTAGGGCGAACTTTCTTTTCGTAAGCCCTAATCATTCTCCTTTGGCACATTTGACCATGACAAATGGCTTTCGGTCTCTTTTCCTCAATTAAGTTCAATTGGTCATATCTTGCCTGAACCCATTATGATTCATCTAATTTGACCACCACTTTAAAAATTTAATTTAAACACTTTTAAAAATTTACTCATTTTATTCTTGCATTTTAATTTAAACACTTTTAAAAATTTATTTCTACATTTCGAAAGATCAAAACAATCCTAAAAACATTTTTTAAGCATGCAATTTTTTAAAGATCAAACCAAAATTAAAACGGAAATTTAAAACAAAAACATTACCGGAATCTCGAAACGATTTTCCGACATCAAGAACACAACCTAAAATCCACAAAAACACAAACACAAAAATTCAACCAAGAACAAGCATAAAAAATCTAAATAAAAATTGAAAGAAGACATGCGTCGTATAGTGTCAAAATAAATCCTTAAACTCAAATAAATAAGAATTAAAATAGTATAGCGAGAGTAAGGGTCGATCCGCAGGGAATAGGAATTCTAACACCTTTCGTTCTGACTTAGAACAAGAAACCTATAAAAATAAAATGGGGGTTTTAGAGAAATGAATTGAGTAATGAAGAAAAATATAAAGAACGAAAAATAAATATTGAAAATGGATTATGGATTGAATTAGCCTCAAGCTACGCTTTGCCACGACATCTTCGATCACTGAAATTGATTTTTCTTCAACTTTCTTGCCGGTTACAGTCTACAAGGCCTAACCCTTGCAACTTACTTCTCTTGGGTAAATTTAACTCCCAGGGCAATCCTTGAAGTCAAGCTCTAGTGAGTTAGCTACGGCAATCGATGCTAACTCAAATCTGAGTTAGTGCTGGAGAAGCCCGTGCTCGGATAAACGACTCGATGAGAATTGTTTCCGATTTTGATTCCCCTTAGTGGACTGCCACTAAGTTTGTTCTTAGGGAGTTGAATTGGCTACAAGCTTTTCCTCGTCCCCAACGATGGATCTAAACCACTTCAACCCGATGCGCGCTCTCGGAATGAAACAATTAAGATGCCTAAAGATTAGGCCGATTGCCTAATCAATTTTACAGAGAATTTAAAAAAGAGTTGTTGAAGGATTGAAGTACTTTTCTAATCTCACGAGTTTAGTCAGGTTTGGCGTTGCTTTTGGCTAAAAGGGATTTAGTTAAGTATGGTTGGTGAAAAAACCATACTTAATTAAATAAAGAGAAAAATGGAGGAGAAATGGAAATGGAGAAAATAGAGAACTTTTATTAAACTTAACGAAGAAGAGAACAATGAAATAATTGATGGTCTAATTCACCCCCAAAGTGGGGTATTTATAGTAGCTGAAAACCCTAAAAAACTAAAATGATAAATCCCAAATTTAAATTAAATTACATAAGATAATTATCCCAAGTTTGAATTTTAAAATAAAAATCTGGATGATAAGCTATTTGATAAGTGGCTTGATAAGCTATCTACGTTGCTGACGACAGCTTCTAGAAGGTGCTGACATGGCACCCAGTCAGCATTCATGCCCTGGTTCATGCCCATGAATCTGCCCACGACTCCAGTATTTTCGGCAGCATTCCAGCTTATTTCCAGCATCATGTAACCTGCATGAAAGCAACATAAAAATAGCCCACTTAAGTCCTTCAAACTTAAATTCAATCAAAATAAGGACTAAAAACAAAACTAAAATAAATACTTATCAAATTCCCCCTCACTTATTCGATGTTTGTCCTTAAGAATCTCAAAATTAAACAAACCTAAGTTCAAGTTTTCATCCTTAATTTCACGAAGTCTCAAAGGTTTCGATATGATTAAGCATCTAAACATGAAAGAAAAATAAGAAGCAAAATAGATAAATGGCAAGATTAAGAATTTAAAGCAAAAATGACATTCTAATACCCTACTAACATCAATGATGCAAACTGTAACACCCCAATTTTGGGCTTAGAAGTTTTGGGTTTGAATTGGACTGGTCAGATTTCGGTTCGAATATAAAAGGTGGTTTTAGGGAAAGCCTAGTTCGGGATGCATTAAAAATATGGAAAAATATCTTAAAATCTTCTTTTATTATATATAAGAGAGTGGTGAAATCAATTTTACAAAATGAGGTTTCGAAATGTGACATTTCAAGTTAGTGACTAAAATGTAATTTTTGAAAAGTTGGTGACTGTTTTCAAAGGATTGAAACTTTGAATCTTTAAGGAGCTAATTTACCCAAGAAGAGTTTTCTCCAGATTTTTCTTTATATTAAACATTTATTAAATGATATTTAATAAAAGGAAAAAGGGGAAATAGATATTTTTGAGTTCATAACTAACTTTTCTCAAAATTTTCCCTCTTCATTTTCTCTCCGTTTTCTCTCGGCCAAACACATTTCCCCAGCCATTTTCCCTCTGATTTTAACACCTAAAGATGAGATTTCAATCTCTATTTGATCTCTAATCATTCCTACATCAAATTCTTATCATTTGCCTATTGAATTTTCAAGAATCTTGGCTTTAAACAAGGAGAAACTCACATTTAGAGGTATGAACGTCCTTCTCCTCTAAATACTCAGTTCTTTACTGAAATTCCCAAGTTCTAAATCCTTGATTTGAGTTTTAATAAAGGTTTTTATGTTGTGTTCTTGATCTTGGCTTTAAATACAGGATTTGGATTTAATTTTGATTAAATTCGTACTAAATGATTGGGTTATGTTTTTAGATGTCTTTTTGATGTTTATTGGATGTATAAATGATGTGAAATTGAGGTTTAGTCAATGCAATCCCGGATAGGTTGATTTTCCTAAGTTTTTGATTGAATTAATGGTGGTTTTGAGGTGTTTTTGATGTTCTGCTATAGCTGGAGGTATAAGGACGTGATTAGATCCTTTTTGGATGTTAATTGATGTATAAGTATGTTTGGAATTGATGGATCTTGGCTGGGTAATGTTGTAGAGGTGTTTGGATGTGATTCGGTTGTGTTTGGTAGCCGAAATGTGAGTGTTGATGAGAGCAGCGAGTTTAGGTTTCTTGGTTGAAGATGTTAATGCATGATGATGCATTAATCCACTGCTTTGATGTGTTTAAAACAGGGGAGACATCTTCGGATCCTTGTGGTGTTGATCCGGAGGCTTGATTGGTGTTTCGGCAAGCTTGCGAAACGGAATCGGTGAGTGAAGTTTGGTTTTCAGCTTTGAAACCAATGTTTGAAGGTTATGGGAGCTTAGTTTAAGTCTAAACAACTTAGCTAAGCTCAATAGTAAGTTTTCGGAGAAACTCTCTTTTTGATGAACCATGAGATGGTTGAATGCAATGTGTTTTATTTGCATGTTTAAATTCTGTTTTGAAAGCATATTTTAGCATGTTTGATGCCGGTTTTATAAGCCATGTGTTGAAGGATGCTCAAGGTAAGAGATCCTTGTTTTGAACATTGGTAAATGTGGTTTGATGCATTGTAATGCATGACTATTTAATGGCTATGTTAAATGCTTTAAAACAGTGGATTGTTGAGGATAAATGATGTATATTGGCAAGTGATGTGTTGGTTTTAAAGTACTTGAATCGGATATAGTTAGCCGGCTATAGGATTGGGTGCACCGTGAATAAAGTCGCCTTGGATGTTGAGGGGTTGTGATTGTACCGTAAACTCCATCCAAGTACACTAACGAGATGGTTAAGATCATCATGGTGGTTAAAAGTCCATGAGTGGATCTTGTGTTAAGGTCACAATGGTGGTTAAAAGTCCATGTGTGGATCTTGTGTTGTGTGTCCCATGTTCTCGTTAGTGATGTTATACCACTACCAATGAGTGATGTGGAGGGGTTGTGATTGTACCATAGTCTCCATCACGGGTGTTGAGGGGTTGTGATTGTAGCATGCTCCACCTTGATATTGGTAGTGTGTATGAAGCATATGGGACAACGCTTGTAATCCGCGTATCTGATTGTGTTTTTGAGTTGTAAAATGGTTATGATTATCACTTGAAAGCCAATATGACATGTTGATGATTTGAAGCATGAGATGCTTGGTTTGTATGCATAATTGCATGGTAAATGTTGTTTTGAAACTAAAGGCCTTGAGAAGGTGTTTTTGCAAATGCATTATTGTGATGTTTTAATTGAGCATTCCTCACTAAGCTATGTGCTTACGCTCTCTCTTTCTTAAACCAATAATGCAGAGCATTGAAGTGCATAAGGGCAGCAAGGAGGTCAAGGATCCAAGTGAAAGACTAAGCTCATGTATGGTGGATGTTTTCCTAACACTATTAGCTTTTGGGCATTTGGTAATGGGAACCTAATTGTGTTTTTGGGAGATGTTTTGGACTCCCTAAGTTTGGTTAATGCTTTGATGATGTTGGAACATGTAAATGGCCTTTTGGTATTTGGTTTTGGTGAATTGATGGTTGCATGGTTTTCAATATAGGATGCATGCCTATAGAATTGGGATTTCCCTTGAATGATGTCATGATTGTGATTAGATGGTGCTAATAAGTTCCTTAAGCGTTTGATGACTTGTGTGTATGATATGGAGGTCATATGGATGTGTTTGATGGGCTGAAAGTGTGTAAAACCAGATGAATTCTGCAAATCTGGGCAACTCGTTTCGGAACGGGTGCTACTGTTTCGGAACAGGTGGCCTGAAATGGCCATGGCGTTTCGAAACAAGTAGAGCTGTTCCGAAACAGATTTGCCACTGCCAAGCCCTGTTCCGCAACAAGTTTCAGAATGGTCCCGCGTTTCGGAATGGACCTTCCCCGTTACGGAACACTCGACCGTTGGGCACTGAAACTGATGGTTAAATGTTTTGAAACTCTTACATTTTGGTCCTAATCTTTGTATATGCAATTGGTTGAGTTTATGACGTCCGTTTGAGATGAAATTTGGCAGAGAGGCATGAAATATGATTAATTTCATAATGGTAACTTTAAAACATGTTTAGTCCTCCTAATTTCCAGAATTTGCATTTTGCTCCCTAAATTTGTATGTTATGCAATTGAGTCCCTAAATGTTTTCCGATCGCTGTGATTTTTGAGTATGCTTATCTCAAGTGTTCAACTAGGGTTAATATGCATTTAGACAAGTTTTAAAAAGAAAAAAAGGTCGTTAATCAAGGTTGACTTTTGGGTTGACTTTGGTTTCCCCCGTGTAATCTTCGTAGTTCGGGCCAACCGTCTAGGCCGGGCTAAGGGGGTTACATTTTGTGGTATCAGAGCCAGGTTCTCGAGTAATTGGAAATGGTTAAGTGGGTGATATGTGTATGATTGCATTGTATGCATGATGAGTGAAATTATGATGTATAAATTGTAAGTATGTTGCAATTGTGGTGTATGCTGTGGTGAAGCATGTTAGAGGGACCCATTGCCAAATCAAAGCTAATGAAATGGTTTGTTTTAATTGGAAATGAGCTTGAGTACTTGGATTGCTTACCTTGCTGAGCCTGACTTTGTTTATTGCATTGTGATTGCATTGTTTAGTGAATGGGACCTCGTAGAGAGACGAGGATTAATACGCGAGCTATGGCTCAAAATGAGAATGAGGAGAATGCTGAAAATGTGGTGGATTTACCTCCTCCACCTGGTGGTGGTGGTGCTGGGGGTGAAGGAGCTGGTGTTGCTGCTGGTGTTGCGGTCGCTGGACCTGAAGCTGGGCAGGGGCAAGCTGCTCCTGACATGACAATGTTGATTCAAGCTATTGCTGGAGCCTTTCAGGCGGCGGTAGCTGGAGCTCAAGGAGCTGGGCATCAGGGAGATGCTAATGTAAGACTACCTCTAGAACGTTTGCGCAGTCTGGAAGGGACTAAGTTCAGGGGTTTGTCTGCTGAAGGTTCTGAGTCTTGGTTGGAAAGTACCAAGAGAATCTTGGGACAAATGAACTGCAGTGATGTGCAGAAGCTGGGTTGTGTGATATCATTGTTGCATGACGATGCGTATACTTGGTGGACAACCACTATCTCCAGAATGGAGGATGCTGATGTGACTTGGACGTTCTTTCTGAACGCGTTCAAGAGGAGGTATCTGGGTGTGCGATACCTGGATGAAAAGAAAAGGGAATTCATGTCTCTTACTCAAGGGAGTATGACAGTGGCTGAGTACGACGTTCAGTTTGTCCGACTCAGTCAGTACGTACCTGAGCTTGTCCCTGATGAGCGGGAGAGGTGTGAACGTTTCCGTTATGTTTTGGTGACGAAAGTGAAGACCTATATGCTGGCTGCTGAGTACACAGACTTTAATGTGCTGGTTGGTAGAGCAAAGGACATTGAGTTGAATTTGAGTTTATCTTCTAGAGGTGCTGGTCCTAATGTGGGCAAGCGAGCTACTGAGTATAGTTCTGGTGGCGGATGAAATAAGAGAGGACGTGATCGGAAGTATCAGTCTTCGGCTAGGCGAGGTGGTGGAGGGCAAGGTGCGCCTGTTCAGGGAGACAGGGCGAGAGCTGATCCGAACACATGTTGGACATGTGGATCGCGTGGACACCTGAGGCGTGATTGTCCTCGAGCAGCGAGGGAGGTTCAGGCTCCTGTTGTGGTGGCTGGTAACTCGTGCTGGAACTGTGGTTCGGCGGATCATATGAGGAGGGAGTGTCCTTTGTTGACCGGTGGAGGTCAGGGACGTGCTCCTGGAGTTGTTGCACCACAGAGAGGTCATGGGCGCGCCCGTGGTAACTTCCAACGTAGAGAGGATGGTGGAAGGAATGTGGCTCATGTTGTAGCTGTTCAGCCTGAGGGTGGCGGCCAAGCCAGAGTGTATGCTCAGAGGGAGGGGAGGAATGACACGGATGTGATCGCAGGTACTTTTACTTTGCAATCCTTGTCATTACTTTCCTTGATTGATTATGGATCTACACACTCATACATATTGCGTGAGCATGCTCAATTGCTTGGTTTGCCTGTTGAGTCTTTGGATGTTGGTATGCGTGTAACTAGTTCTTTTGGTGAGACTGTTGTGACTCGAAAGCTTTATAGAAGATGTCCCTTGGTTGTGCAAGATCATGTTTTTCATGTTGATCTTATGGAATTGCCTTTCTATGGTTTTGATGTAATCCTTGGTATGGATTGGCTGGTTGAGCATCGAGCCGTAGTAGATTTTGAGAATAAGCGAGTTTCAGTGAAACTTACGGATGATTATGAGGTAGTGGTGGTTGGTGAGAATGTGAAGTTTCTTGCCAATGTGGTGTCTACATTGGAAGCGAGCCGGATGTTGAGGCAAGGCTGTGAAGCTTACCTAGCCTTTGTGATGAATCCTAGCTCTAAAGAGTTGCGTGTGCAAGATATCAGGACTGTGCGAGAGTTTCTTGGTGTGTTTCCGGAGGAGTTGCCTGGATTGCCTCCTAATCGAGAAGTGGAGTTTGGGATTGAGCTGTATGAAAACACAACTCCAGTGTCCATTACTCCTTATCGAATGGCACCTAAAGAGTTGAAAGAGCTGAAGACGCAACTTCAGGAGTTGCTTGATCGTGGTTTCATTCGGCCGAGTGTGTCACCTTGGGGTGCACCGGTCTTGTTTGTGAAGAAAAAGGATGGCACTATGAGAATGTGCATTGATTACCGTCAGCTTAACAAGTTGACTATCAAGAATCGGTATCCATTGCCGAGAATTGATGATCTTTTTGATCAATTTCGGGGAGCGGATGTGTTCTCTAAAATTGACTTAAGGTCAGGATATTATCAGCTGAAGGTGAAGGATGTAGATGTGCCAAAGACAGCCTTCAGAACGAGGTATGGGCATTATGAGTTCCTTGTGATGCCGTTTGGTTTGACAAATGCTCCTGCAGCTTTCATGGACATGATGAATAGAGTATTCCATGAATACTTGGATAAATTTGTCGTGGTGTTCATTGATGATATCCTCGTGTACTCTCGTACTGAGGAGGAGCATGAAGGGCATTTGAGAATTGTGTTACAAGCTTTGTTGGAGAATCAGCTTTATGCCAAGCTGAGCAAGTGTGAGTTCTGGCTTACAGAAGTGGTGTTTCTTGGTCATGTGGTTTCTGCGGAGGGGATTCGTGTGGATCCTCAGAAGGTTGAGGCAGTGATGAATTGGAAGCCTCCTAAGTCTGTTCATGAAGTCCGTAGTTTCTTGGGTTTGGCAGGATACTATCGAAGGTTCGTGGATGGGTTTTCCAAGATTGCTGCACCTTTGACGAAGTTGTTGCAGAAGGATGTTAAGTATGAGTGGACGGAAGCGAGACAGCAGGCTTTTGAGAAGCTTAAGACAGCTTTGACGTAAGCTCCTATCTTGGTTCAACCTGAATCAGGGAAAGAGTTTGTGGTGTATAGTGATGCGTCCTACGTTGGTTTGGGATGTGTGTTGATGCAAGAGGGTAAGGTGGTGGCTTATGCATCACGGCAGTTGAAGGTGCATGAGCGCAATTATCCTACGCATGACATTGAGTTAGCCGCGGTGGTTTTTGCTTTGAAAATTTGGAGACATTACCTGTATGGTGAGAAGTGTACGGTGTACACGGACCACAAGAGTTTGAAGTGTCTGATGTCTCAGAAGGAGTTGAATCTTAGGCAACGACGTTGGGTGGAGTTGCTTAAGGATTACGATTTGACGATCGAGTACCATCCGGGTAAAGCTAATGTTGTAGCGGATGCCTTGAGTAGGAAGGTAGTTGTGGAGTTAAGGGCTATGTTTGCCAGTTTGAGTATTTCGCGTGATGGGGGTCTTGTGGCTGAGTTGCAAGTGAGACCATCCTTGGTTCAGTTGATTAAGGAAAAGCAGTTGTTGGATGATTCCTTGGTGCCACATGTTCAGGATATTGCAGAAGGTAGGCCATCGGATTTCTGCTTTAATGATGATGGAGTTTTATGTTTTGGGAGTCGGATAGTAGTGCCCAATGATGCTGAGTTGAGGCGTGCTATTCTAACTGAAGGTCATAGTAGTCCTTTTGCTATGCACCCTGGTAGTACTAAGATGTACCGTGATCTTCGTGATGAGTACTATTGGGTGGGTTTAAAGAAAGATGTTGTTGAGTTTGTAGGCAAGTGCATGGTTTGCCAGCGAGTTAAAGCTGAGCATCAGTTTCCTTCAGGGTTGTTGCAACCGTTGAGGATTCCTGAGTGGAAGTGGGAAAGGGTTACCATGGACTTTGTGTCTGGGTTGCCTTTGTCACCATCGAAGAAGAATTCGGTGTGGGTGATTGTGGATCGCCTGACGAAGTGTGCGCATTTCTTGCCTGTGCATACTACGTACACTTTGGATAAGCTTGCGGAGCTGTACATTGCTGAGATTGTATGGCTGCATGGAGTGCCAAAGTTGATTGTGTCGGATAGGGATCCGAGGTTTACATCGCGTTTCTGGCAGTGTTTACATCAGGCTTTGGGTACACGGTTGAATTTCAGTACTTCTTATCATCCACAGTCGGATGGATAGTCTGAGCGTGTTATCCAGGTGTTGGAGGATATGTTGAGGTGCTGCGTGATTGAGTTTCAGGGTTCTTAGGAGAAACATTTGCCTTTGGTGGAGTTTGCCTATAATAATAGTTATCAGGCAAGTATTCAAATGGCACCTTATGAAGCTTTGTACGGGAGGAAGTGTAGGACTCCTCTTTGTTGGGCTGAAACGGGTCAGAAGTTGGTTTCGATGCCAGCTTTGTTGAAGGGAACCACCGAGAAGGTGAAGCTCATTTGTGAGCGTTTGAAGGCAGCTTCTGATCGGCAAAAGTCTTACGCGGATCCTGTTGCGTACAAGTTGAGGTTACCGCAAGAGTTAGAAAAGATTCATGATGTGTTTCATGTTTCTATGCTTCGAAAGTATAGATCGGATCCTTCGCATGTGATGCCTGTGGAAGAAGTGGAGTTGAATCCGGATTTGACCTATGATGAGGAACCGGTGAAGATTCTGGATTCGGATAGTAAAGTTCTTCGAGGCAAGACCATTGAGTTGGTAAAGGTGTTGTGGAAGCATCGTGGTGCGGAACAAGCCACGTGGGAACGGAAGGATGACATGTTGAAGCAGTTTTCGTACCTCTTTCCTTCAGGTAAATTTCGAGGACAAAATTTCTTAAAGGGGGGGGGGAGAGTTGTAACACCCCAATTTTGGGCTTAGAAGTTTTGGGTTTGAATTGGACCGGTCGGATTTCGGTTCGAATATAAAAGGTGGTTTTAGGGAAAGCCTAGTTCGGGATGCATTAAAAATATGGAAAAATATCTTAAAATCCTCTTTTATTATATATAAGAGAGTGGTGAAATCAATTTTACAAAATGAGGTTTCGAAATGTGACATTTCAAGTTAATGACTAAAATGTAATTTTTGAAAAGTTGGTGACTGTTTTAAAAGGATTGAAACTTTGAATCTTTAAGGAGCTAATTTACCCAAGAAGAGTTTTCTCCAGATTTTTCTTAATATTAAACATTTATTAAATGATATTTAATAAAAGGAAAAAGGGGAAATAGATATTTTTGAGTTCATAACTAACTTTTCTCAAAATTTTCCCTCTTCATTTTCTCTCCCTTTTCTCTCAGCCAAACATATTTCCCCAGCCATTTTCCCTCTGATTTTAACATCTAAAGATGAGATTTCAATCTCTATTTGATCTCTAATCATTCCTACATCAAATTCTTATCATTTGCCTATTGAATTTTCAAGAATCTTGGCTTTAAACAAGGAGAAACTCACATTTAGAGGTATGAACGTCCTTCTCCTCTAAATACTCAGTTCTTTACTGAAATTCCCAAGTTCTCAATCCTTGATTTGAGTTTTAATAAAGGTTTTTATGTTGTGTTCTTGATCTTGGCTTTAAATACAGGATTTGGATTTAATTTTGATTAAATTCGTACTAAATGATTGGGTTATGTTTTTAGATGTCTTTTTGATGTTTATTGGATGTATAAATGATGTGAAATTGAGGTTTAGTCAATGCAATCCCGGATAGGTTGATTTTCCTAAGTTTTTGATTGAATTAATGGTGGTTTTGAGGTGTTTTTGATGTTCTGCTATAGCTGGAGGTATAAGGACGTGATTAGATCCTTTTTGGATGTTAATTGATGTATAAGTATGTTTGGAATTGATGGATCTTGGCTGGGTAATGTTGTAGAGGTGTTTGGATGTGATTTCGGTTGTGTTTGGTAGCCGAAATGTGAGTGTTGATGAGAGCAGCGAGTTTAGGTGTCTTGGTTGAAGATGTTAATGCATGATGATGCATTAATCCACTGCTTTGATGTGTTTAAAACAGGGGAGACATCTTCAGATCCTTGTGGTGTTGATCCGGAGGCTTGATTGGTGTTTCGGCAAGCTTGCAAAACGGAATCGATGAGTGAAGTTTGGTTTTCAGCTTTGAAACCAATGTTTGAAGGTTATGGGAGCTTAGTTTAAGTCTAAACAACTTAGCTAAGCTCAAGAGTAAGTTTTCGGAGAAACTCTCTTTTTGATGAACCATGAGATGGTTGAATGCAATGTGTTTTATTTGCATGTTTAAATTCTGTTTTGAAAGCATATTTTAGCACGTTTGATGTTGTTTTTATAAGCCATGTGTTGAAGGATGCTCAAGGTAAGAGATCCTTGTTTTGAACATTGGTAAATGTGGTTTGATGCATTGTAATGCATGACTATTTAATGGCTTTGTTAAATGCTTTAAAACAGTGGATTGTTGATGATAAATGATGTATATTGGCAAGTGATGTGTTGGTTTTAAAGTACTTGAATCGGATATAGTTAGCCGGCTATAGGATTTGGTGCACCGTGAATAAAGTCACCTTGGATGTTGAGGGGTTGTGATTGTACCGTAAACTCCATCCAAGTACACTAACGAGATGGTTAAGATCATCATGGTGGTTAAATGTCCATGAGTGGATCTTGTGTTAAGGTCACAATGGTGGTTAAAAGTCCATGTGTGGATCTTGTGTTGTGTGTCCCGTGTTCTCGTTAGTGATGTTATACCACTACCAATGAGTGATGTGGAGGGGTTGTGATTGTACCATAGTCTCCATCACGGGTGTTGAGGGGTTGTGATTGTACCATGCTCCACCTTGATATTGGTAGTGTGTATGAAGCGTATGGGACAACGCTTGTAATCCGCATATCCGATTGTGTTTTTGAGTTGTAAAATGGTTATGATTATCACTTGAAAGCCAATATGACATGTTGATGATTTGAAGCATGAGATGCTTGGTTTGTATGCATAATTGCATGGTAAATGTTGTTTTGAAACTAAAGGCCTTGAGAAGGTGTTTTTGCAAATGCATTATTGTGATGTTTTAATTGAGCATTCCTCACTAAGCTATGTGCTTACGCTCTCTCTTTCTTAAACCAATAATGCAGAGCATTGAAGTGCATAAGGACAGCAAGGAGGTCAAGGATCCAAGTGAAAGACTAAGCTCATGTATGGTGAATGTTTTCCTAACACTATTAGCTTTTGGGCATTTGGCAATGGGAACCTAATTGTGTTTTTGGGAGATGTTTTGGACTCCATAAGTTTGGTTAATGCTTTGATGATGTTGGAACATGTAAATGGCCTTTTGGTATTTGGTTTTGGTGAATTGATGGTTGCATGGTTTTCAATATAGGATGCATGCCTATAGAATTGGGATTTCCCTTGAATGATGCCATGATTGTGATTAGATGGTGCTAATATGTTCCTTAAGTGTTTGATGACTTGTGTGTATGATATGGAGGTCATATGGATGTGTTTGATGGGCTGAAAGTGTGTAAAACCAGATGAATTCTGCAAATCTGGGCAACTCGTTTGGGAACGGGTGCTACTGTTTCGGAACAGGTGGCCTGAAATGCCATGGCGTTTCGGAACAGGTAGAGCTGTTCCGAAACGGATTTGCCACTGCCAAGCCCTATTCTGCAACAAGTTTCGAAATGGTCCCGCGTTTCGGAATGGACCTTCCCCGTTTCGGAACACTCGACCGTTGGGCACTGGAACTAATGGTTAAATGTTTTGAAACTCTTACATTTTGGTCCTAATCTTTGTATATGCAATTGGTTGAGTTTATGACATCCGTTTGAGATGAAATTTGGCAGAGAGGCATGAAATATGATTAATTTCATAATGGTAACTTTAAAACATGTTATGTCCTCCTAATTTCCAGAATTTGCATTTTGGTCCCTAAATTTGTATGTTGTGCAATTGAGTCACTAAATGTTTTCCGATCGCTGTGATTTTTGAGTATGCTTATCTCAAGTGTTCACCTAGGGTTAATATGCATTTAGACAAGTTTTAAAAAGAAAAAAAGGGTCGTTAATCAAGGTTGACTTTCGGGTTGACTTTGGTTTTCCCCGTGTAATCTTCGTAGTTCGGGCCAACCGTCTAGGCCGGGCTAAGGGGGTTACACAAACCAAGTACCCTCACAAGGAATCACTCATGTCACTCAAAGTGTTTAAAGGTAGAGAAAAAAATCACTCGAGCCAAAACTAATTATAGCATTACTATAGGCTTGTGGTTAAATCTAATCTCCACTACTAACATGAATATGATGCCAAAATCAAGAGGTCTTAAAGAAGGGTTGTAATGTGGCTAAGGTAAGGGTAGGATAAAGGCTGAAAATAAGGGTTAAAATTCAAGACAAAAATCATCCCAAAATATATTCGAAACTTCTCTCTCTTTTTTTTTTCTTTTTTTTCTCATTCGAACTAAAACTGTTTTGCAGTGTATTTTTTTCAAACTGCACTTTTTTTCTGCAGACTCGAACAATTTCCTGCACTTTTTCTGCACTGCATATTCGAACAGTTCTGCACAGTTTATTTTTTTTCTGCACAATATTTTTTATGCTGCTGGACTGCATTTATTCGAATCTTTTTTTTGAAGACGATTTTGTCATGAAAATGGGACAAAAATAATGGAATTAAGAAAAAAAAAGTGGATTAGGCTTAAAAAATGGTGATTTTCAAGAAAAAAAAAAGGCAAAGGCTCAAAAATTGTTTCACTAGGGGAAATTAATTAAAGGGTAGGCAATTTATTTGGGAAGAGAAATGGTTAAAACCTAGTGTCTCTATCATATTTAAGCATCATATTCAATCAATGTAATCTCAAAAAGAATTTAAACACAAGTTCTAGAATGTAACTAATTTAGCCAGGCACACTCAAAGAAACAAAGAGCAAATATAATGTATGCTCATTAGGCTCAAAAACTCACAAATGTGTCTTGTGTACTTAAGTAAGCATCATGTGAAGTAGAGAAAGAAATGTCATATAAAGGATTTCAATCAAAAAATTAATCATGCCAAATCTACCATGCAACCTAGAATTTTCTAACAAGATAGATACAAAACCATATGAAAACAGTGAGACATGGCAAAACTAAGGATTTAAACGAAGAACTTAAATTAATAAAATCAAGAAATCAAGAGATCAACCAAAACGGATAAGCAAGATAAAAATTTGATAAGCATATCTCTCTCCCCCTCACTTAAATCATTTTGCCTCAAAATGAACATAAAATAAAATACAAAAGAGAGAGGGTGAAAATACTCCCTGATTGCAGAAGAGCATATATATATTAATAATTTAAAAGATATATAGATATAGATTTATATATATATATATTATGATTTAAGATAATAAAGATAAACCACCAAGGGTTAAATTTAAAAATAAGATAATAGATAGATAAAGATATATATATATATATACATATATATTTAGCTTACTTAAATCTAAATAAATAATATATAATAAATTTAAATTAATAATAATAACTATATTATTAGGGGGAAGTTAATAAAAAAATGCTAAAAAAGATAAAAAAGAAGGAGATGTGGGTTTTAATAATAAAGAAAATAAGAATAAATTCAAAATTGAAAAATTAAAATCAAGAAATAAATAAAGAAAATGGGTTGCCTCCCATCCAGCGCTTGTTTATCGTCACTAGCTTGACGACCTGGTTTAGACTACAGGCATTGCGACAAATACTTCTTCCAATTCTTGCGCTTTATCCAACTGAGTATTTCCCTACGAGAAATTTTGCCATTATGGAGTTTTTTTATTGGAAAATTTTCTCTTTCACTCTTTAATTTATTTAGAGGTAATTTTAACTCCAAATTCAATTCCTGCAAAATGAAAGAAAACATTTTAGATTTTGATGGAGTTAGGCGTAAATTAGAATGAACAGAGGAAACATTTTTCAACTCATTAATTCTTTTGTCGTGAACCTTCAAATCCCTACACGAATCATCAACAGATTTAGATTCTATAAATTCTTCAACGGCGGGCTCAATAACATCTATAAAATTTATACTAGCAACATTATTAGGATGTGGCATCGCTTTGTAAACATCAAATTTTACCACCTCACCATCGAACTCCATTGTAAGGATCCCGCTTCTCACATCGATTTTCGTATTTGCAGTACTTAAAAATGGACGACCAAGAAGGAATTCGGAAGAATTATTAGTCCGATTGTTTTTCATGTCTATGACATAGAAATCTGCCAGAAAGATTAAATCGTTTACCTTTACCAGGACATTCTCTAGCAATCCTTCCGGGTAAATTATGGATTTGTCCGCCAGCTGTATGGTTACTTTCGTATCCTTCAAAGGCTCATCAGAAAGTGAGTTATAAAATGAAAGTGGAATAACATTAATAGAGGCCCCTAAGTCACACATTGCTCTTTTAATACCCACTTTACCAATTTTGCAGGGAATGGCGAACATACCTTGGTCCTTCAATTTCTGTGGCAACTTTCGCTGGAAGAACGCCGATACATGTTCTCCTAGATTAACCTTTTCAACTCCAATAAGATGACGTTTATTAGTACATAAATCTTTAAGGAATTTAGCATACCTTGGAATTTTTCGGATTACGTCGAGGAGTGGAATATTGATCTTTACTTTTTGGAACACATCTAGGATTTCCTTTTCTTCTACTTGTTTGTCTCTTTTCATCAATCTCGACGGGAAGGGAGGTGGCACGTCATAGGGGGATGGTTTAGGGGTCGGGTTTAGTTTATCTTTTTCAACGGGAGATGTTGTCTTTTCTTTACCTTTCTGTACGCCATCTTCTTTAGCTTAAGGTTCGATGACTGTACCGCTTCGTAGAGTGATGGCGTTCACATTCTCTCTTGGATTAGGCTCTATTTGAGAAGGTAATTTCCCTTTGGATTCTAAGCGACTTACCGCTAACGTCAGTTGACTTATTTGTTTGTCAATTGCTTCAAAGTGAGCTTCGGTCTTTAGTTGAAATTTTTCTTGGGCTAGCGCTAACTTTTCAACAATTGACTCCAACGATGGCTTCTGCGGTTGATATTGTTGTGGTGCAATTGGTTGATAAGCTTGATTTGGCCTCTGGTTTTGCGCGTAACCGAACTTTGACTGGTTTCTCCATCCCTGATTATATGCATTTCCTATGGCATTGGCTTGGGCGACATCATCTTCCTTAATCATCGGACAACAGTCTGTCGGATGTTCTGGACTAGTACAGATTCCGCAAAGTATAGCTGTTCTTTTTTTATCTGCAACAAGAGATTGCACTATTTCGGCTAATTTATCAATCTTATTTTCCAAAGAAATTGTACTTACCTCGCGAACCCTTCGAGATGGTTCGCTAGATTGATTTAATCTTTGCGAGTTAGCGGCCATGGTTGATATCAGTGTTTTAGTCATTGTTGGGGTCATGTTGACTAGAGCTCCGCCGCTTGCTGCATCTATTACTTTCATATCCATAGGCGTCAATCCTTCATAAAAATACTGGAGGATGGTTTGTTCCGACAATCCATGTTGTGGACAATTTGCACACAACTTTTTAAACCTCTCCCAGTATGCATATAAAGATTCAGCTTTTTTTTGTTGGATGCTCAGGATGTTGCGCCTAATTTCGCTTGCTTTCGCTGCAGGGAAGAACCTGTCAAGAAAAAGTTTAGCCATGTCAGTCCATGTTGTAACAGAATTAGGGGGTAAATCAAATAACCAATCTTTTGCTATATCTGCTAAGGAAAATGGAAAAGCTCTAAGTTTGATTTGGTCATCGGATACTCCATGTGGCTTTGTGCTTAGACAAACCATGTGAAATTCCTTCAAATGTTTGTGAGGATTTTCTGTTGGCAAGTCGTGAAAAGTAGGTAGGAGGTGGATTAAACCCGTTTTTAGCACGAACAATGTTTCACCATTTGGGAAGATTATACACATTGGTTGCTGGCCATCAGGTGCCGTATTTAGTTGGCGAATGGTTTGATTTTCGTTTCCCATTGGATTTGGTTCGTAGTTCGACTCTGCTTCGGATGTGATTTCTAGATCGCATTCGAATCTTTGCTGGCGTCTTTTGTTTTTCTTTTCCCGAAGTGTTTGTGCGTTCAACTCTCGGGCTAGTGCTTCGATTTTCGAGCTGAGTTCAAATTGTTCTCCCGGATTGCTCCTGGTCATAAATCAAATGAAACAATATTAGTACTTTGCCGTATTCCCCAGCAACAGCGCCAATTTTGACACGCGTCGTATAGTGTCAAAATAAATCCTTAAACTCAAATAAATAAGAATTAAAATAGTATAGCGAGAGTAAGGGTCGATCCGCAGGGAATAGGAATTCTAACACCTTTCGTTCTGACTTAGACCAAGAAACCTGTAAAAATAAAAGGGGGGGGGGTTTTAGAGAAGTGATATGAGTAATGAAGAAAAATAAAAAGAACGGAAAATAAATATTGAAAATGGATTATGGATTGAATTAGCCTCAAGCTACGTTTTGCCATGACGTCTTCGATCACTGAAATTGATTTTTCTTCAACTTTCTTGTCGGTTACAGTCTACAAGGCCCAACCCTTGCAACTTACTTCTCTTGGGTAAATTCAACTCCCAGGGCAATCCTTGAAGTCAAGCTTTAGTGAGTTAGCTACGGCAATCGATGCTAACTCAAATCTGAGTTAGTGCTGGAGAAGCCCGTGCTCGGATAATCGTCTCGATGAGAAATTTTTCCAATTTTGATTCCCCTTAGTGGACCACCACTAAGTTTGTTCTTAGGGAGTTGAATTGGCTACAAGCTTTTCCTCGTCCCCAACGATGGATCTAAACCACTTCAACCTGATGCGCGCTATCGGAAAGAAACAATTAAGATGCCTAAAGATTAGGGCGATTGCCTAATCAATTTTACAGAGAATCTAAAAAAGAGTTGTTGAAGGATTGAAGTACTTTTCTAATCTCACGAGTTTAGTCGGGTTTGGCATTGCTTTTAGCTAAAGGGGATTTAGTTAAGTATGGTTGGTGAAAAAACCATACTTAATTAAATAAAGAGAAAAATGGAGGAGAAATGGAAATGGAGAAATTAGAGAACTTTTATTAAACTTAACGAAGAAGAGAACAATGAAATAACTGATGATCTAATTCACCCCCAAAGTGGGGTATTTATAGTAGCTGAAAACCCTAAAAAACTAAAATGATAAATCCCAAATTTAAATTAAATTACATAAGATAATTATCTCAAGTTTGATTTTTAAAATAAAAATCCAGATGATAAGCTATCTGATAAGTGGCTTGATAAGCTATATGCGTTACTGACGTCAGCTTCTAGAAGGTGCTGATGTGGCGCCCAGTCAGCATTCATGCCCTGGTTCATGCCCATGAATCTGCCCACGACTCCAGTATTTCTGCAGCATTCCAGCTTATTTCCAGCATCACGTAACCTGCATGAAAACAACATAAAAAAGCCCACTTAAGTCCTTCAAACTTATATTCAATCATAATAAGGACTAAAAACATAACCAAAATAAATACTTATCAAAAGGAAAGATAGACATTTTACCGAAATGACGAACGAAGAACTCGAATACGGACTTCTCGAAATGCTCCTAATTGCCTCGGAAAAGTGCTTACAAACTCGAACTTCAACTCAAACTTTCCAAGAACTATTGAAAAAATTTTAAAAAAAATTCGAATTTTTTCCTAAGATTTTTTTCTTTTTCCATGTGTATTTTTACTTCAATTTTTGTGTCTTGAAGAATGGAGAGGAGGGGGTTTTTTATACACAACTTGAGCTTGCAAATTAAGCAAATATCCGTGTTTAATACCCAAATTGAAGACAAAATCAGACCAAGAACTTGATTCTCGGTAAAAACCCTCAATCCTTATCTGATTTGGTTCAATATCGAAGCTGAATTTTCCCCTTGATTCAAGCCTAGGGTTTGACCTCTTGTCTCAGTTTTTTGCAGATTCCGGCAAGCACAGGCGGTGGTGGCGAGCAGGATTGGTGGCGTTAGGTCAGTAACGGTGAGGCGGACCGGTCGATACCAAAAGCGACAACAGTTGTGTCCAGTAGACGCCGGTCGGCCACCTTGAATCGTTCGACATAGGGTTTGCTGGGAACCAGCCTGCGCGCGTGCGGCTCACGCGCTGGAGCGTGACGTGCACTGGTACCCCTTTTCCTTTTTTTATTATTTTCTTTCTTTTTTTGGCTGTTTTTTCACATTTATTATTATATTTATGCCTTCATTTTATTTCCTTTTTCCTTCAACATTTATTTTCCACCTTTATTATTAAAATCATTTTCTCTTTTTTCTTTTTTTTCTTTTTAAAAGATGGGCTTGTATTTTTTAAATAGGTTTTGTTCTTTTTTCCTCTTGAAATGGGCTTCAAAATGGGCTTTTAAAAGTTGGTTTTGTTGTATTTTTTATTTAGTTTAGAAAGGGTGGGCCTTTTATTATTTTAAGGGAAACTTTATTTTTTTTGTTTTTTCGAATTATTTCAAATTGAGGTGAAAATTTAGTGACAACAGATGTCTCGCAGTTGAGGTTCACCTTTGGTTTCCAACTTCAAAGCATGCAATGATGGGTTCCTCACATTTATCAATACAACTCTTTCCTTACCCAAACCCCGAAGGTACAACTTCCTCTTACAACAATCTACCCAGGCTTGATGCTCACTAAGCCAATCTAAACGTAGGATGACATCAAACTCATGGATCGATAAAGCCAACAAATTGGCAGAAAATGGAATCCCTTGGATCATTAAGGGGCAGATTTTACACACTACCCTTACGGTGACACAATCTCCTAAAGGATTGGTTACAAAAATTCTCGATGCTATTGGTTCGGAAGGCATACTATGTTTCTTAACTACAATGGTGCTTATAAAAGAGTGAGTAGAACCAGGATCAATCAATGTATATAAAGGATGAGAATATAGCTCAACGGTACCTGCAATGACATCAGGCTCGTCCTCCTCTTCCCTGCTCCTTACATGATACATCTAGGCAGGAGCTTTAGAATCTTGCTTATTGAATGGTTTCCCCGAACCACTCGATCTTTCATAAGTTCCAGATGATCCTTGCTTCGATCCTTTACCTCGAAATGATTGAGCAGGAGAGGCAACAGTAGTCGGTGTAACAGTAGATTTGGTTGCATTCAAAGGGTAGTCACGGACAAGGTGACCCTGCTCACCACAGTAGTAACAAGCTCCAGTCTTCTTACGACATTGACCCGCTGGGTGCCTATTCTTACAATAATTACAAACTGAATGTTGGTTGCCTCGATTTGAACCTTCGGTGCTATCAACGGACGCTGTCTTAGCAAAGAACTGTGCTACAGACTGAGGACTCTAAATATTTCAAGAACGGGAGGGTTGTGGATAGACATTCTTCTTGGGGCCTTGATATCTCCCTTTCTTGTTCCATCTCGGAGGTCGATAATCATCACTGAACCTCTTCTCAGACTTCCCAGACCCACCAACTCGTTGAGCCCTCTGTGCAGCTTCAGTGGCCTTAACTCGGTTCACCAAGTCCTGGAAATCAACAATGCTCAGTGCAATAAACATAGGGCATAGTTCATTATTGAGCCCTGCAATGAACATCCGACACTTCTCTTCCTCCTTCTTTATATACTCAGCACCATATCTACAGTACTTTCAGAAATCGTGGATGTACTGTTCAATCGGTCGTCCACCTTATTTGAGGTGGATGAAGATATTTTGCCTCTCGGAAAGGTAGAACTCACTTATATATTTCTTGTGGAATTATTTAATGAAGAATTCCCAAGTCACGGTGTCTTTAGAGACTGTCAATATGGTAGTTTCCCACTAGTGAAGTGCCACATCTGAGCAAGTCGCACACCAAGGGGCATGCCTTAGCACACCACGTGCACCATCTGATCGAGGGGCCTTTGCCCACACTTTGTCCACGCATCATGGGGCCAAGTCAAGCACCCCATGTGCCGCCCACGAGAGAAAGACCCAAGGGGGCATGCTGCACACACCCGAGGGGGCCTTGCCGAGCACCATCCAAGCCGCACAAGCCATGAGCTTGAGTTAGCACCCGACATGCACACCGAGGGGCCTAAGGGAGTTCCATCCAAGTTGCCCACACCCCTAGGGCCAGATTTAGCACCGAGAATGCTATCGAGGGGGTTTTAGTCACAAGAATCGGGCCATGCCAAGCCCAATCCTCCCAAGAGACCAAGACCCTTGTTGAGTTGTCATCTTTTGACCAACACACATGGAAAGTTATCCACCATGGAGCCATACTTGGGGAAAGTCTTCTATGCCACCCAAGCCATGATGAAGCTTTGTATTCTAGGCAACTATGTATTTGAGTGATAGTTTTTCCATGCTTAGGAGATGGTATCTTGAAGATTTATCCACAGCCCTTGGATCGAATCAATCTTAGACATTAGATCAAGAGAGCCAAGGCTATAAATAGAGTCTTAATCCTTGTTTTTCCCTCGTTGCCTAGCCATCACGTTTCCCACAAAGCTTCCGCCAAGTCAAGTTCTAAGCGCTCTAGCTTAGATATTCGAAGGCTGACTTAGTCCTCGACTTAAGATCGTTGACTAAGGGCACACGTGCTAGCATGTCCGACTCTAGCCCTGTGACAAGTGGTATCATAGCCATTTTCCACATCCTACCGAGTCGAGATGTCACGGGAAGCAAGGATCGTTGCGACAAAGATTGAGGTGGAATCAACAAGCGTTGCGCTTGGAACTGAGGTGAGCAGACCATGGTTTTGTTATCTTTGCAGGGACAACCATGATTCCAAAGGCTGCCCAGGGGAGAGGTCGTCGAAGTGTTGGAGGTGAGGAGAGCCACACAAGGTTTTCCAATGCTCGTACCGAACCAAGCGGTCCAAGGTACAGGATGAGCCCGACAAGACCGAGTCTTTGAAGCTTTATTCATTGTGCAAAGAGCTACCAATGGGTCCGGTGGATGTGCTCGAGGAGCAAGACGTGCCCGATGAGATTGAGGCTACAACGCTTGTTTCCTTGCGCAAAGTACCATCAGTCAGTATGATGGGTGTGACATCAAACTTCGAGGGAGAAGTCTTGATGTGCGAGAAGTTTCCAGAGGGTGACGAGTCCACAAAGCCGTGGGAGAAGCACAGATACGTGGAGTATTCAAGTGACGATGATGAGCCAATGAATGACGTGCTTGCTGCCAACCATGGAGACGATGTTGCAGATGAGATCGAGCATGGGTCTTTTTTAGGCTCACTTGAAGTCGAGAGCGACTATGAGGAAGAGGAACCTATGTTTGTAGACATAGTGTTTCCCGAAATAAAGCTAAGTGCACTAGTGGATCCAAGTGCATCTTCATCGATCGTGTCCGAGCGAATTGCCGTGTGGTTAAACCTTCGAGTAGAGAAGGTTAAAGGATGCTTCGAGTTCATCAATTCCAAGAAAAAACCAATTGCGGGAGTCGCAAGGGATGTGGTTCATCAAATTGGAGATTGGAGAGGCACGACAATCATCAAGGTTATATCTCTTGATTTACTTGATGCTTATGAAGTTATTATTGGATTATCTTGTTTAGAACAAATTGATGCACATGCCTTGCCAAAAGCCAATGTAGGGTGTGTTGCAGATCCACACCAACAAGACGTTGAGTCATTGAGCCACGATGAGGTAGACAAGACCAAGGCATCAACAAGCATTCACGAAGGAGTGTGTGAGACTGAAACATCCAATTATGACGAGACCATGGTAGAGACCATGGAAGTCCCCGAGGCAATGGAATGAGTCCTTGAAGAGTTCAAAGGCGTGGGAGCATTTGAGATCTACACGGTTGCATCCGACGATGCCATCGGAGGAATCCTTGTGCAAGAAGGAAATTCGATAACTTGTGCGAGCCGAAAGCTCAATGAGTCCGAGGAGAGGTACTCGGATCATGAAAAGGAACTCATTGCGGTCGTGCATTGCTTGCACACTTGGAGGCATCGACTACTTGGGTCAAGGTTTACTGTCTTTACCGAGAATACTTTGAATAATTATTTTCTAACCCAAGGAAAGTTGTCTCGTAAGCCGGTTCGTTGGCAAGAGACTTTTGCAAGATTTGACTTTTCTTTGGAATGCAACCGAAGAAAAGTGAGAGAGGCAGTCGTCTCCCTATGTCGAGGGTACAATTTGGAGCGTGCTAAGAACCCACCAAAGATTAAGGTAGTTTGTGAGCCATATCCGAGTGTCGAGCCACCAATCAAAACATAACATCGGACAAATTCAAGTTTGATGAAGTGGATCAAGCCAAAGAAGGCGAGCCCAAGGCGTTTCCAATCCATGATAAACCATGGATGCCCAAGGAAGAGGGGCTAGCACTTTTCTATGAAGAGTTGCAAGCCGAATTTGCCGAGTGGTCAAAGTCCATGGACGAGTGGTATGAGCCCATGGAACTGAGCCAAAGCACCATGATGGATGGAGCAAGCCGAGAGTCTCCAACCAAAGCTGTCATGCAACCCGAGGGAGAAGTGCTAGAGAGCACCGAAGGGGGCCTATTCCACGACACCGCCATCATCACTTGCCTTGAGTATTGACAAGGCGAAGTGACCCAAGCCTACAAGGACAATGTGTCCAAGGTAAGTGACCCGATATTTGAACACTTGGGTCTAACTTGTTCTGGTTCCGTCCACAGGTTGCCGATGAGATCGAGCGAGGGAACGAGCCGAGCCATGGAGCAAGTAGGTGAGAAGGCCTACAAGGTGGAGTTGCCACCAAGAGTACATCCAGACCATGCTCACATGCCCAAGCCATGGTACAAGGAATGGAGCAAGATGAGTCACACATGGTGCAGAGCTAAGGTCTCCTATGACAAGGAGGCACCAACCATCGAGACGGATCGAGCGCCAAGGCACGACGGCCTTGCACTTTAGACGAGTCATCCCAAAGTCGAGTGTGATCAAAGATTTCCCAGGAGTGGCAACCATTCGAGGATGAAACCAGGACTCATCATTTCCTATCGACGAGGGCGTCGATAGATTCAGTAGAGGAGAATGTCACGGCCCGCGACCATAAAACTGAGCAAGCCACACACCAAGGGGCTTGCCTTAGCACACTACGTGGACCATCGGATCGAGGGGCCTTTGCCCGCACTTTGTCCACACACCATGGAGCCTGAGTCAGCACCCAACGTGCACACCGAGTGGCCTAAGGGAGTCCCATCCGAGTTGCCCACACCCCTAGGGCCCGATTTAGCATCGAGCATGCTACCGAGGGGTTTTGGTCAAAAGAATCGGGTTATGCCAAGCCCAATCCACCCAAGATACCAATACCCTTGTTGAGTTGTCATCTTTTGACCAACACACAAGGAAAGTTGTCCACCATGGAGCCATACTGGGGGAAAGTCTTCTATGCCACCCAAGCCATGATGTCATAGCTTTGTATTCTAGGCAACTATGTATTTGAGTGACAGTCTTGCCATGTTTAGGAGATTGTATCTTGAAGATTCATCCATAGCCCTTGGATCGAATCAAGCTTAGCAGTTAGATCGAGAGGGCCAAGGCTATAAATAGAGCAATCCTCCACCCTTTGTAATTCATTCCACTCTTCTTTGTTTTCTTGAGTACTGAGTAAGAGTTTACATTTTCTCTTAATCCTTGTTTTTCCCTCCTTGCCTAGCCATCACTTTTCCCACAAAGCTTCCGCCGTGTCAAGTTCTAAGTGCTATAGCTTAGATATTCGAAGGCTGACTTAGTCCTCTACTTAAGATCGTCGACTAAGGCCGCACGGGCTAGCCTGTCTGACTCTAGCCCCGTGACATTGTGCTCGTCCGAGCACTGAATTTGCTTATCCAAAATCCGCAAAGTATTATCCAACCAGTATTTGGCAACTTCAGGGTTGTCGTCATCCTGTCCAGTAAAGGTGTAAGCTTGATAATGTGAGAGCTTATCAATGGGTGCTCGAGTGTGTTGGACAGCAGGAGAAATAGGTTGCATGACTTGTTCAGCCCTCATAGCAGCCATAAACTGCTTGAACATGTTAGCCATGTTCTTGTAACATTAAGCCTGAGCAGTAGGTGCTACAGGCTCGGTACCCTGAGCAGGAGGACCCTGCGGGTGCGGTGGATTCGGAGGATTTCCTCATCTAATCTCCTTGCCATGTGTCGAGGAGCCGATGGCAAGCTCGTCGATATGAGCTTCATTAGTTTTAGACATATCTATATGGAAGATCGGATTACTCGACAAGTCACAATATTCGCAATATATAACTCCTAGGTGGCAAAGTAACACAATAACAATGCAACAAACTTCGGTTTAGTCCTAGAATCGAATAAACTCTAGCTCTGATACCACAAATGTAACACCCCTTCCTGGTCTGGTCGAGGGTCGAGTCGAAAGGTGATACCGATGACCAATACAGAGATCGATGTAATAAAATTTCATTTCATAACATTATATATTCAATGAATTACTAACGACTCATTACCAAACATGCATCTTAACCATGACAAAACAATAATTAATCATTTAGGACTAACTCTTAAGTATTGCAAGTTTTAGGGACCAAACTATAAATTCGATAAATTAGAGGTCCTTTAATGCAATTGTTTATACTGTAGTGAAATCCAATACAATATTAACAATCCTATAAAATTCCATATAGTTTGGAGTTCGTTTACTCCTTCAATTTAATTATTCAAAGTTTAGTGACCAAATTGTGAACATTGTAAACCTTTTGTTCCAGTCCTCTTTAACTAACTTAACTAACCCTGTATCGAAACACCTTAGGGCTATTTCGAAAGAAGTGTATAATGGTCAACCTAAGTTGACTTTATCCTTTTAATCATATCGATACGGGCAAGTCCTGTATTGTTACGGGTTGACTCCCTTTGACCTTGACTTTGACCCGTTTCGATACGTTATAGACTCGTATCGAAACAGTAAATTTCAGTAGCAAAATGTCTTGATACGACCCCAAACCATATCGATATGCCCTGTTCTTAGAGTCCAATTTTGCTTAACTGTATTGATACGCCATTACCCCGTATCGATACGGTCTGACCTGTAATGACAGATTTTTCTGGTTTTTAATCGAATTGACCTACCAAACGATGTTCAAATGCAATGGAACTTTACGCACACCATTTCAATGCTATAAACTACTAGCATGTCAAATTTCATCATCATTTGAATACGTTTACTAGGTTTTGACCTATGTGAGCCAAATAAGCCATTTTTAACCGTTTTTAGCCAAACAAAAAGACATTTTAGGGACTTTAACCAACTTACAAAATATGCACATTACAAACATAAAAAAATGGGCACAAAAGACTTGTTCAACTACTTTGCCACCTTCCTAGGAGTCCGTAAGATAAAAATACATTACTTTAGGCTTGTAGTGACTTGTCTCGCCTCAACTATCTGATCTTCAAATGCAGTAGCATTTCAACTTGAAATGCATGAGATGAGACACGTTAGGCATACATTGCCTAGTAAGGTAGTCATAAACAACATGAACATCAACGTATGAAGCATATATTTATATATGATCTCATGCTCATCAATGTCAATACTTATGCATCCAAATAAATTGCTTAACATAGTGATTTCATCATTAACCCTTGGATTGAATCAAGATAGTGGATATGCAAATTCCTTCGCCTTGCCAAATCAATAAATGGTCTGATCCCTCCGCCTCGCCAATATGACCAACATCAAAACACATTCCTCCGCCTCGCCAAACCAATATAGGTTGTAGCCTTAGGACCGTAGTCCACCCGTACACTGAGCTCTTGAATTCTATGGCATGCCAATTGTATCCAATGTCCATTCAAATCCAAGGTTTCAATGTTCATATCCATGTTCATTATTCAATAAGAATTCCAATTACCAATGACTTTAATATTATCAATAGCAAATATGTCTCATTATCAATATTTCATAGTTGCCATGTCAATGTCAATATCAATATCTGATGATTTCTTTATAACATTTCGATAACAATACTACATCAATGACAATGTCAAATGACGATGCTAATAAATATGTTTGATATTCAATAACGAACTTACCAACGCTTACCCATGAGTCCATTTAATAATCCGATGCAACTTCCTCAATAATAATGTTAGCGAAATAATCGAAATCAATAATAAAGGAGTCGGGAAGGCTCCTCGCCTAACCCCGAGACTCTGACTACACTCACCTTAAAATCCGATGCTCTTACGGCTCTCGGATAACAACGCCCTTGCTTCTAGCTTTCGATGGAGATGGCGAAACCTCTCTCTCCACTTCTTGAGCTAGAAAATCAATAGGGAAGTTGTTACGATCGATAATACGATATCAAGATCAATTCAACGACATCAAAATCGATGTCCAAGCTCAACATAATTATTAGTCAAGATTTTCCATAGATGGCCAAAACCTAACTTGAGATTGATCTCAAAATACCATTGATTTCCATTATTAGTTTGAGGGGAAAAGGTTACCCGATTACTAGCAACGATTCGATAGCAATAAAACGAAGGAAAAACGAAGTTTAAAGCTAGCTCCAATGGAGGTGCTTGCTTAGGTAGGAGAAGAAGAAGATGAATAGTTTGGAGAGGTGCTTGCTTAAGTCTATCTCTCGGTGAAGCTTGATTAAGCTATTCACTTAGCTTTTAATTTGTGTAGGTTTCCTTCCAATGAAGGAAACTCTCCAAACATTCCCACCTATAGGAATTTTAATGAAAAGGGGTCTAATCGCATGATTAGTCCCTCAATTCTCAATGCTATATAGTTTTGACTCCAAACTCCCAATTTTCATAATTTAGTCACTAAAATGTTTTCGATACTATTCAATAGGGTCCAATAGCAATGATTTAACTCGATTAGAGTCCAATATCAATGATTAGCTAGTCAATACTATATTTAGACTTTATTAATGCGAAATTTCCGATCACCGAAACCCAATTCCGACTAGACCGGATTTTGGGGTGTTACAACAAATGCCATGGCCTTTTCTCCCGACATTATGTCCACGACACCACCACCACTGAGTCGGATTCCACGACAAAAATAACTCGAACTCTACTGTGACTTTTATAAGCCCAATCGAACCACCTTCGAAGAAGAAATGGGAATACTACACCCTACAAAGCAACTCATGTATCTCAAAGCATGCACAAAACGATCAACGGCTAATAACACAATCCAACCACATTCAACAGTAACCATAAACCACATCAATTACATAGTACATGACACTCCACTTATTAATCACATCTTGTATCCTCTAAATATTCTAATCCAACAGCTGCAAAGCTATTCGTTAATGATTTAAGGCTTCGATGATACGAGCCAAATCCTTAATAACATTCTCCTCGTTTCTGATTGTTGATGCGCCTACAAGTTTTCTCATTTCTAAAGTTTCCCTTGCATCCTTTAATATCTCTTTCTTACGTTTCAAAAAATTGGAATCTGACAAAGAGCCATTTGTTATTCCTGGAGGTTTCAGTATCTTTCGAGGGCGGCCTCTCCCTTTCATATTCACTCGATTCTCTGCTTCAATTCTTTCCTCGATAATAAAAAACTATGAACTATCTCGAAAACTTATCTAATTTTCCTAGACTTACCTACACATTGAATAATATCAGCCTTTGAGAACCTACCTTCATCAATGTTCTATATACCCCTCGAGACTCCCACCAGGTCAGACTAATCAACCACTTTGTGAGAGACTTCCTTATTCGGACTTGGACCTGAGTGTTGAGAATTTTGAGCAATGCAATCTACAATTTCATTCGCTAGACATTTTTCCTCTTCATCTCGAAACACAAGACTAGCCTATTTATTCGATAACCCAACACTCCTATTGCCTCATGCTTGTTCCTCGCCCAAATCCAGCCTACGCGACACCTTCCACATATGGTTGTCCTTCCACACAACTAGCTCAATACTCTCAGTAGACTTCGAAACAATAGTCCCTAAGGATGTCGCATCCCTACTAGCTATTCTATCTAAATTGTCCTTTGCGCTTCCTAAAACGTCCCCAAAGGTGGAAGCATAACCTCCTCATTATCTAGACTAACTGATACGTCAACATCACCTTCATTCGTATTCACAACAAAGACCTCTACTTCCTGGACTCTAATGTAAAAAGATCGCCCTCCACTTCTAATGAAATAACTTTGTCAATTCATTCAATTGTATCGGTAACAATTTGCACCCTTCCCTTTTCAAACGTAGTCGGATTTTAAAATCCATATCAGTTTGAGACATACAGCCCCAAATCCTCGCAATATTTTCGAACAATGCCCTCAACCAAGCATGTACCGAATACCACTAATAGCCAACCAAACCATCCTTAATTTCATTGCAATTTCCGACGACTAGCCCTCAACCTTTGAGAGACAACACTCGACCTTTTTGTTTGCTAATAAATCATCGCATGCTTCAACTGAATCACATAATAGAAGATGTACCGATCTTGCAAGATACATTACAAAGAAACCATTCAACCTCTCCTTTTACAAATCTACTGCTATATTCAATAACTTTCTCGGTTGATTTGTCCGCTCCGCTAAAAATGGCTTGAGGATCTCGACATTATTGGCATCAATTTCACCCATGATTTTCCTTCTAGTATGTTTTTGTTGAATATTCCTATCTTTCACGGCAAATCGAGGAATAGATTTTTCACGTTTATTCCTCCAGAAATTATCCCTTGCCTCCATTTGCGCCAATGACACATGAATTTTTGACCCATGAAGCCAAAAACCATCCAAACGCTCAATCACCCACAACGCATCCCTCTTCGTTGCTATTCATAAGAAACCAAAACGCGTACCATCTCTCGCTTGTTTGGATGGCACAAAAACATCCATCACAACCCCATAACGATCAAACACATGCCATAAACCCTACCAATGAAAACAATGTGGGACATTCGCAACATAGCACGTCCAAACACGGTCTTGGCGTCTTCCCTTCAGAAACCATAATTGTTGCGATTGCTGTGATCGCATATGATCAAATTATAAGCTGGTCATTTAATCGAACACCTATTGGGAATTAGCTTGGCCTTACGAGAAATTGTTCGTTCTATCAGAACTGGGCCAACTCTTGCAATCGCAAAAATAATTCGAGAGGTTGTTCGTTGCAGAGAGAGTGGGAAATCAAAGGTGATTCTGATGGCGCTATGTGGGCATGTCCATTTTTAAAAGGTCTATTACTCAATGTTTGTTCATTTATATATGAATATTTTATTGAAATATTGGAACAGAACATAAAAAATATACAAAATACTAAAAAATAAATCGAATATAAAAAAAGTATCAAATTTGTTTACATGTAGTAGACATAAAACTGATTAGGAAAAATTTGAGGTATGTAGCTACACATTTTCCTCAAGATAGATTTTTGCCCACTCCTTGGTGCTTGAGATAGTCGGTCGTCTGTCTCCCAAGATATAAAAACTTGATGATTAGCTACAATAGCATAGTTGTAGAGATTACGAACTATAACCTTGCCATTGTCTATCACTAGAAACTAGAGGAGAAGAAAAGTTTTTTTAGTTCTGTTTAACCATTAAGGTTTACACGGTATTTATAGGGGTTTCACATAGGAGAATAATTGGAAATAATATATTTTGAAATTAGTTCATTAATAATGTATCTAACTAAATTCAAAAATAAGTTATTAATTATATCGTATATATTCGAATATATATTCTTGAACTGCAAGACATTACCATGTTAATTTTCAAATTTAAAGAAATCGTAAAATATCATTTTAATTCGGAATATTTAAAAAGATATGTCATATTTAATGAAAAATTAATTCATAACGGATAAAAAAATATTCGTAAGACAAAAGGCCCAGTCAATCCAAACATTATCGCCCCTGATAAGGGTAAACCTAAAACCCCAACAGGTTTAACAAGTTTAAATTTGCACCCACAATACACTTGCATGTGAGACACATTCTCAACCCAAGTCATGCAATGAGTAGTTAGTGGGTTGGTGTATATAAACACTTACAGGACTTGTTATCCTACCATTGTGGGATATGGGCATTTTATTTTCCTTACACAATTCACAAGTGCTCTACTTTGAGCATCAATTTCTCATTCATCACTCAACCATTCTGAGCATATGAGATATTGTTGTAGAGGCCTAACAGAGTAGAATATGAATCAATAAGTTCATCATTCAAGTCTCTACCTTTACCCATACAAAAATGTCTCAAAGTTTTAAATTTATCATATTTTTTTTCAACACTTACAACCAAAAACAATCTAAACTCACCTTCTAATGATACTAGAACACAAAATAGCGGCTCAATCCCTCTACTCCAAAACCTCAATCAAGACTAAAAATACCTTAACGGAATGAACAAGCAACTCATATTCTGTCTCTAAACTATATCTGAGGTAGCCTCCAATCACCATCGCTCCCCCACAAAATGTGACCATCAATTCATAAAATTAAATTCAAAGCGAGTAAAGACAAAGCCAACCATCTGAATCGCAAGAAATAAACTCAATAACCACGAACATAACAAAATTAAATCTGAATTAGAGGTACAACATGTTTCACCCAACACATCTCCATAAGATAAATTTAGAACATGCAATAACCAATAAATTATCACCGAAAACCTCGATTAGAAATCAACGAAACATATCACCACCTGCAATAAAACTCATAATATTGAAATATACGTAGCATTACCTAGAATCGCTTATGAAGAGCTTGGATACTTAAATTCATAACCACCTACCACAACCAATGCGAAATCTGTAGGAAGACAACATCAAACAAAATTCCTCACCTAGCTACCTTCACCTTTTTTTTCAATTTTGGAAGGACTGACAGATTCTTCATGATATCTACTAACAAAAGAGCCATCTTGATACATAGCCTAGGATTCGAGTAAACCTCAAAATCTAGGAACCCTTTAGGTCGTAATTAATCTAACAACCTCCATAATATGATCTGAGAAAACCTCAAAACTCTAAGTTCAACATATTGACAAGAAAGCATGATGTTGATGTAGAAAACGAGATAGTTTTCCTATAAAACCCTCCTAGCTGCGATTAACTAGGAAACCTCCACAGTAATGACTCTAACTAGTCCTCCTAACCGCAATTCATTAGGAAATTTAGAGTGTGAAACGACCTCCCTCACAGAAACTAGAAGATTTGTATTGAAAAAAAGCTTTAATAAAAAATTAACAAGATAAATCTGTCAACCTTGAAAAGAAAAAAACCCATGCCAAAGGTTGCTTGTAACTCAAAAATTTAAGATTTTGTATTTTATTAATGCAACAAATATGCATTTAAATAGGCCACACATAAAAGAGTTTAATTTGAACTAGGAAACGTAAAGTTAATAATAATATATATATATTATCTAACCTAAAAACTAATAAATAAATAATAAATCTAATCCTATATCATCTAAATATTTTCATAAAGAATCCTAGATTGATTTTAAGTACAAATAATGAATAAAATAATTGAAAATTCGTAATAAATAATAATTCTCATATTAAATCCGTATAGATATTACTGCTCCTCAATCTTCACTAAAAGAGACATAATTTTATTTGTATACGTCGAATTGATTCATTTCAAGATGCGTACAAAGTTAAGAGGTAGATGGTCAATTCATAAGAAGTCATTTCAACCCAAAAATACCTAGATCCCATCCAAAAAAGCCTTGCACGTTCGCTAATTTTCAGACTTGCAAAAGGACCTTTTTAAAATATTGAAATTATTTGCATTTTCCCTCCTATGCATGCATCATTATCCTTTGTTGAAAAAGATTCGTCCTGAATCTTAAAAATTGATGATCAGAACCATCAAGTATCTTTAGATGTCTCCGGGGATGTAAAAAAAACTATAAAAGGTAACTGTTTTAAACCCCATAAACCAAGGCTCTAAATACCAAATAATACGGAGCCCAAAATTCGAGAAAACCTCAAAATATAGGAATCTTCTCGGTCGTAATTAATCTAGCAACGTCTATAATATGATCTGAGAAAACCTCAGAACTCTAAATTCAACAAATCAACAAGAAAATATAATCTTAATGTAGAAAACGAGATAGTTGTCCTATGGAACCATCATAGCCTTAATTAACTAGGCGACATCCACAACAATGGTTGTAATCGACCCTCGTAATCGTAGTTGATTAGACAACCCAGAGTTTGAAGATGACCTCCCTCACAGAAACTAGAAGATTCGTTTTAAAGAAAGCTTCGATAGAAAAATTAACAAGGTGAATCTATCAACCTTGTAAAAATAGATCATGGCCAAAGATTTTTTGTAACTCAAAAATTCATGATGATTTATTTTATTAATGCATGTCGAAATGGTTCTTAAGCTCGACGATTAATTTGGGGGTTGTTTAAGGGTGGTCTTTGAAAGCATTTTAAAAATCAGAGTCGCCATTGGTCACTTTGGTTGAACAAACACCATAAAACAAAATTGAAGATTCATTTTAAAAGGGTTCAAGAGTTTTTTTACGAATGGGGAAGGATTAGCACATCCACTAAAATTAAAGTTGGACTTTAATCGGACGTTTATTGAATAATGCATACTTTTGACCAAGTGGATCTTAATAATCGATAAATTTTGAATTAATTATTTACTTAATTTAATGGGTATTCTTCAATCATGACTTTTATTGATGCAAACAATTAATGATGATGTCATGAATTATCAAAATTATTAATCAATTCAATATTACCTTCAGATAATATGAATTAATAAGAATATTCAGTCGTGTGTGATTAAGTCTGGACAATGTTACATGAATTATCGAATTAATGAATACATACTTTTGTTATTAAAATTGATTAATTTTGAATTTACCAAAATAAGTATTAAAATTTAATAAATTCAATTTGAACAACAAAATTTTATTAATTTAATTAAATTAAAAGAAACATTAAAATAAGCCAAGGGTATTTTTTAAAGTAATTAAATTTAAAATGTAAGCATTTAAATATAAAATATTGAACCCTGATAACTTAATTAATTATTGGTCAAAAGAGTGAAAATTTTTAAAATGGATGTATATTAAAAACATTAAAGTAAACAAACAAAGGACTTAATTGTAAAAATGTAAAGCTCCAACCTTAAAACGATCAAATTATGAAGTAATAAAAATTAGTAATCTAATAGTAATTACTAAATTATTCTAATATTTAAACCTAAATTGATTACGGAACATTAAATATGATCTTAAATTAACTTGATTAATTTTTATGTGTCGTATATGTAAAGCTCTAACCCTGATTCTAATATTCCGTACCACATTTGCCTTTGATTGTGTCTCTTTTGTATAGATTTTCGTCTTTATTTTTCCATTCTCATGCAGTTGGGGTAGTTTTGTGTTTTTATCATTTTTTGTCGATACATGGTATATTAATGTCAATACAGTGGTGTCTGACTCATGTGTTAGTACGTGCAGAAAGCTTAAGGATAAAGAAGTTGCCTTTTTTATATAAGACTCAAGCACAATTTTTCTTAAGATAGCCTTTGTACAACGTGGGACCACAAATACAACTTGGACTTCACTAGTGCCTCTCTACAGCTAAAACAAGATATATGCGATGCATGGACGTGTTGGGACCACTTTGGTGGTTGAGGCCACAGTCTGCCTGCTACATCAATACAAATCTTAAGGATGAGGTAGTAGACAATATCTGAAGTCGAGGATTGTCTGCTTCATGAAGACAAAAAGACTTGTCGGGGCAGACCACAAGAGAGAGCTAGCACTTGCTACATTCCTATTGGCGTGTCAATTCTCCCTCCTCAGCCTATATAAAAAGGCTCCCATCTTCTAAAGAAATGAGTTCTATTTGGGGAGTTTTCCTAGAGAATTTACCCGAGAAAATGGTAGTTGCCATGGAAGCTTAAAGATCTCGAAAGTCCTAGTGAAGAAGGAAGCAACAGGATGGTTGAAAAGCCCCATAGATCAATGAGATACAACATAGGAAACTGTGAAGCTTACTTGTTCAAGTTCATGTGCCCGTAACTGGGATATGTTTCTTGTTGTGGATCTTGCGTGATCAAAGAACTTTGGTGTTTTTTGAACTATTATTTCTTTTATCTTTATAGATCACTTGTTCCTCATCGACCCTCCTCAAATCATCATTTGAGAAACCCATTGTAACGACCCAAATTTTCAATTCAACGTTTGGGCGTTGACCTGGGTTATAGACCTTCATGTTGATTGGAGTAATTGGGGTCTTTGGGCTAAGTTTGGGCTTGGTTGGATGAGATTTGTGTCACATGGGCTTGGATAGTGACCCTTTTAGATGAAGGATGAAAGTTAGGGGCTTTAGAAGGTGAATATTCCAACTTTCAAAAGAAGTGCTAACCCCCTCTTCATTTTGTTGGAGTTCACGTGGGTTTTGGGGGGACAAGATAACATTTGGTGAGATCACCACTTTCTCCTTTTCTTCACCATCCGCTTTCATCCTTTCTCTCAAAACTTCCATAGCTATCAAGCTTAAAAATTCAATCTTTCTTCACCATCTCTTCCATCCAAGGTCCAAGATTAAGATATGTTGATCCCCTTTTCAAGAGCTTTAAGAAAAGCCTAATATTGAGGTAAGAAGCTAAGGTTTTAAAAATTAGGTTTTTGAAAGGTTTGAGCTTTGGAGGTTTCCATGGAGTTATCTCATAATTTTAAGGTTCTTCATTTTGTAGCTAAGTTACCATAATAGTTGGTTCAAGCTCTAATTCGATTCTCATGTTGGTATGGAATGTGAAAGACGTCAAAATGGGGTTTTTCAGCTTGAACAAGGAGAAGAGTCAAGGGAGCTAAGTGGGTGAGCTTGATTCGGTTTTCTTGATAAAAGGTAAGTACATCTCTAACTCATTTGATTCTTGAATATCATAAAGTAATTGCCTTGCTTGATTTTTATGGTTGAAGATTGCTAGTTGGGTGTTTTAGTAGTTTAAAGCCATTTAATGGTGAAATTCGGATTAAATGTTAACAATATGTAAAATGGTAGCAAATCAATGTAATCAACTCCCATAAGATGTAAGATTAAGGGGTTAAAGGTTACCTTTTGGGGGATGGAGAAGTGATTTCTCAAGCCTTTGAAGTCATTTATGGGCTTCGGTTTCAGTACGCGGGGAGCCCGTACCGATATCCTGTGTTATTTTATTGATCGCAAGCAAAATTAAAAGAGGTATCGATAGCCTGAGGTGGGTATCGATACCCAATGTTCCATTGAAATTCCAATAGCTTAAAATGGTATCGATACGCTTGGAACCGTATCGATATCTATAGGGTATCGGTATGTGGGGACCGTGTATCGGTACGGGTCAATGGTCAACCCCTCTCTCTATGAAGCTAAGTATAGATACACTTAGTCTGGTTATCGGTACCTATAGACCGGTATCGATACTCTTGGGTTGGTATCAGTACCCACTGATCAATATGCCCAAAAAAATACATTTTGAGTTCGAAGGGCTTATAATTCGAGGGCTAAGGCCCAATGGGCTTCTAATGTGATAAAATGAATAGTAAAACTAAGAAACCATGTTTTGATCCTCACATATGTGAGTAACGTGAAATAGCTTGGCAAATGATGACTCAATATAGATGTGATGGTTAGTGTTATGCATTTGGAGCATTTGTTGATGGCTTGGCTTGGTGCCAATACCTTTTGGTGAGGCATATGAATGCTCGAGGAGTGTTTCTTGCTTGTAGTGTACTACAAATGATACGCAAATATGGTGCAAGTATACACGTCAAATGAGTAATAAAGTGAGTGACTGAGTATCGTCTCCATAGGGATTGGAGGTATTCACGGTTTGTTGTAACAATATTGATTGAACGTTTTACAGATGAAAATGCTATAGTAAAAGAGATGGTGTAAAACAATGCGGTAGAAAAACAGTGCAAGGAAGATGAGATAATAATATGATGAACATGTCCCCTTTCGTATGCGAAACTCACTACGGAATGGCTGGCTGGGAATGATAGAAAACCTAAACTAAGCTTCTTAACGATACTCAGACTCTTCAGTTATCTTCTTTGCTAGGCGGGATTTGCTAAAAGTGTTCCTAAACTCTCTCTAGCCAGGAAACTGGGAGTTAGAAATGCTACAGCAATACCTCTCGGCGTAAACTCTTAACACTCCCCTACCCTTCATGAACTATCCTTTTTAGCCCTTGAAACCTATCACTTATCTCTAAGCTAGATTAGAGTCTGCCTCTCGACAGCCACTACATTGCTTATAGGGGTTCTAAGGCTAGCTCTCTCGATTACTAACCTCAACAAACACTTAAAGGACGGCCAACTCTCGAGGGCTCTTAACACTTTAAGGAAATAAGACGCATAAGCAAAGCATAGAACATGATAAACACTGAAAATCTATATCATGCATTAAAAAATACTGAAAATAAAATCATCCATCAAACCCAAGCCACCTAAAACAGTTCGTAGCTGGGCAATACCATCCAACGTATCATTGTGATAACATCCCAAAAGATAAAGATATAAACAAGAAATGTTAAAGAGACAGAAAGAAAGGTGAACTCCCTCTCCGCCATGGACTGCCCGACTGTCTTAGGCCCACCGCCTCTCTCGAGGCCGGTGAGGCCACTCCTTAAAGTTTCAACGATAGAGGACACAAAGTGGAGAAGATGAAGATGAACGCTTCTCTCTCCTTGCAAATTTCTCTCTCTATGCTCTCATTCCGCCTCCTCTCTTTTTCACACTTCTCTCCCTCTTTATATAGTGGAGGCCCTTAGGGTTTTGTGCCCTAAAGATTCCTTGATAATCCCAAGGAATATCCACCGACAAGCTCTACCACGAGGGGACAAGGAGGAAAGTCTGCAGGTGGGTACCGGCTGCTTCACATGTCAGGTTGTCCTTTTTTGCATATTCACATGCTTCTGCAGCTTACGTGTTGGCCAATATGCACTTCCACTATGATATAGCAATTCGCGGCGCCAGCTTTCTCTCGCTAGATTCCTTTCCTGCGCATCATCAAAACCAACCTTCCGAGCAATACCCCTCAACATGGACTAATAACCAACAAAAGTAAAGATGCACCCAGAAGAAGAAAATGCAGCCTAAATGCTATGGTATGGGCTCAAGAACAAGCAAATGTTATAGCAAAAAGGTATGAAAACAACGATATTCATGCAGTTATCACACCCCCAAACTTAAGCTATTAATTATCCTCAAGTAATGAGTAGAACAGAACAAAAGAAGTACTATGACAAAGTTGTACCCTAGAGAATTGCTATTGCAATATCTCAGTCCTCAGAAATGGCATAGGCAATTAAAATATAAACAACTAGAAGTGAGATCCTTAAGAACATTCCTTAGGACTAAGTTGTGTGCGTGTGTGCGTGGCTGCCTTCCTCCTATACTTAAGCTAGTAAGACAAATTTTCAAGGAAGCTCCCTAGTTATACCCTAGCCATGTTCTCTAGCTTTTTTTCAAATTTTCAAACTCCTAAAGATATAGGTTTTCTGCTACGAAGGGTGTCAACTCATCACACCTACCATCCTTAGCTCTAGATGAGCAGGGAGCAAACCTCTCACCCCCGAGCTAGTAGGTTGAGTCATCCCGTGACAACTTTCATTCACTCGTATGCTATAGAAAAACTTTATTTCTTATTTCTCTTTTTTTTACATTGTAGTATGCTATAGCAAAGCGGGGTGTTCTTCTATAGATATGTCGTAGCATTTATTCATTTGTTTTAGCACAGGAACGTCTAATTTTTCTTAAGTTCTCTAGAGTTTACAAATTATAGTTCATTAGGGTTCTTCCTAAAAAAATTCTAACGAACTTACTTATAGAAAGAGAGCATCTGTGTAAAAAAAAATTAACAACTAGATCCTAAGGTTAGTTCTGCAGATCTCAACTAGTTGTGTTTGTTCTAAATTAGTTTAAGCTTTTAAGTTTTTGTCATTAGACATCATAGATATATTCATAAGCTGTCTCTAGACAAAACAGAATGACATAGTAAAAATTTTGTTCTTTCCTACTATGCATATGCTAAAGCAAAATACTAACTATGAACACCAACACCCCCAAACTTAAGGGGTGTCCTCAATGCATGAACTAATCTATACTATATGCAATGAAGAATGGTGAAAAATTAAATAAATGAAAAGAAAAAAAGTTAGATACCTCCTGGGTGCGGAGACTATGTGTTGTTGTTGTTGTTGTCTATGGAAGTTTCAGACGAATAGTGGTGGGGATCTGCGATATCGGCCACACTCTCAGAGGAGACTGACTGAGCACTGGGTGAAGAGCAGACACGACCAGCGGTATGTTTGATACGTGTCTTAGGTCTAGATGCTGTAGCATCCTCTGTTTGTGCGGGGGTCGGCTCAGGCGTGGGTACTAGGGTCGTCTCCTTTTGAGGGGGTTCTCATGATCACTTGATATATGGTCCGGCTCTTGTAGTGGGTTATCCGGTCGTGAAGGTGCGGGGTTGGTTTCCTTCTTGCTGCGTTTTCTCTTTTTGGTCGGGGTGGGTGTAGGGGTGGTTTCTTCGACAGGAGGTGTAACCAAGGGAGTTTCTTGTTCTGGTTGGGCAGTAGAAGTCGCAGGCGTCTTCTTTCTTCCAGTCTTTTTCTTAGTAGGGGTTGGACTGAGCTCGGGTGAACTTTGCATTGATTTGGAGGGGTTGGGCTTGATGTGGCAGTGGTGGGGGCTTGCAATAACTCTAGGGGAAATAGTGGGAATTAAATATATTGGTCTATGAGGAGTTTGTTGAAGCAAGATGCTATAGCACCATCACGATGGTAGGCATATTTAAAGTATGCCCAGTGATGTGCCTTTATCAGGTTGAGCTCAGTGCTAAATTCTTTTGTTGTGGCCACCAATGCAGCTACCCTTGCTGCAGCAAAGTTTTTAGCACCCCTTCCACTGTCTGCTGAGGGAGATCTTCGTTGAATCCTCAGAGCTCAGTGACTAGGGCTGGTGTGAGACCTGTTTTTCCTGAAATTTTTACATCCACAAGATCATCTACAAAGACATCCTTCCTCTTACACAGGGCTGTTATCAGGTTAGGAAACACTAAAGGACTACGAGGCCTTTTTAAACAAGCATAGACTTCATCCAAAGTAATTTTTCCTATATCAATATGTCTACCATGCAATATAGAGTGAAGAAGAAATAGCCTAGAGATATGGACAGTGGCTGTGTGCAATGTGGGCATTATCTTGTGTCGCACGAAGTGATTCCATACTTTGGCCTCTGGCTTGAGGCGGCCTCTTTCTACTTATCTGCTATAGTCCAGCACTGTGCCCTCAAAACAAATGTCTTCCAACACCTCGCGATGTGTTTGCACGTCCATAGTCATCACGAATGTGGTGTGATGGTCCACAGTTTGCTTCAGCCCGTAGTACTTGTTGATTGCTGCAGCGGTGAACTTGATCTGCTCGACACGCACGTGGACAGTAGATTGAGTAGGGCTTGTGAGATGGGCATAGAACTCCTTTACCAGTGAAGTGCAAATTTCCTCAGGGTGGGCAGCGAACGACTTCCATTGATGCCTACCGATGATGTCCATGATTGTTTGGTTAAACTGGTCTTCCCCTTTCTTAGGGTATTTGAACCCTAACTCAGGAAGAACATTTATGTCCTTCAGTTTCTTCCACCGTTCCTTCGCAACATCATCGACAAACTTAGTGATCTCCAGGACTGGGGGTTTTTAGGGCGATCAGAAGTTTCAGGGGCATTTTTGCAACGTGCCATGGAGATTTTTGTGGAAGTATGGAGGAGTGAATGTTTGAAGGGAAAGTGATGAAAACCTTTTGGTGTTTTGGGAGAAATAGAAGAGATGAAAGGGAAGAAGAAAAGGTTGAGTGTTGAAGAAGATGAAGACGGTGAAGGGGCTGGTGATGATGAGAAATTGTGGGAAGTTGAAAAAGGTGAGGGGTAAACAGACGAATTAAATGGAAGAGGGAGGTGATAGGGACGTGTGTCGGCTTTAAGGGAGAGAGGAAAAGCTGGGAGTTAATGTGATGGGTGTCGGCTGGAGAGAGAATAAATAGGTTTTGTGGCTAGGGTTTTACCAAATTAATTGGATGAATATTCTCTCTCTCACTTTTTTGTTTTTTCTCTCTTTTTTTAATTCATCCTTCTTCACTTTTAGGATAAAACCTCTCCTACTTCTCTTTTCTTTCTTTTTTTGTACTCCCTAAAGTAGATAAAAAAACAAAACTCCATGTCCTTTGCCTTTTTGCTACCAACCCTGTAGATGGCCATGCTCTCCTGCCTCTGTACCTAATATGGTACTATGAAAGAGAAAGCTTGTATGAAGGTCACGTGAAAAGATAACAAAATAAAGACAAAGATAACACAAAAACTAAACTAAAAAGAAAAGTGTTATTTACAAACATGCTATAGCATAAAGGATAAAGTTTAGAGAAGCAAACTCTTAAGGATCGTGTAGATCCAGGCGCGACTTGTCTTTGAGGAGGGCTCCACTGTACACCTTTCAGACGTTGGCCATTGACTTTGAAGACTTCACCATCGTCCAATTTCTTGATATCAACCGCGCCATGAAGGTACACCTTGTGTATGATGAATGGTCCTGACCACCTTGATTTCAGCTTTCTAGGGAAAAGCTTTAGCCTGGAATTGTAGAGAAGCATTTGTTGACCTTTTGAGAAATGCCTTGGCAAAATATGTTTGTCATGCCACTTCTTGGTTTTCTCTTTGTAAATGCCGGCATTCTCATATGCTTGGGCTAAAAATTCTTCCAGCTCATTAAGCTCTAGCAACCTTCTTTCACCAGCTAGTTGGGCATCCATGTTGAGTTTCTTAATTGCCCAATAAGCCTTGAGTTCAAGCTCACCGGGTAGATGGAACTCCTTTCCAAATACGAGCTTAAAGGGTAACATGCCCAAAGGCGTCTTGAAGGTTGTTCTATATGCCCATAGTGCTTCATCCAACTTGGGGGACCAGTCTTTTCTTCTAGGGTTGACCACCTTCTCCAAGATTTGCTTGATTTCACTGTTGGAAACTTCAGCTTGTCCGTTCATCTGTGGATGATATGTTGTAGCAATCTTGTGCCTGACTTCATATCAATGTAATACTTTAGCAATAAGTTTGTTGTCAAAGTGAGTTCCTTCATCACTGATGATGGCTCTAGGTGCTCCAAACCTCGTGAAGATGTTCTTTTGAAGGAACTTCATGACCGTCTTGGAGTCGTTCCTCGGGGTGGCAACAGCCTCCACCCATTCTGACACGTAGTCGACTGCTAGCAAAATGTATAAATCTTCATATGATACGGGAAATGGACCCATAAAGTCAATTCCCCACACGTCAAATATTTCAACCTCTAGAATATTTTGCAGTGGCATTTCATTCTTCCTAGAGATGTTCCCCATTCTTTGGCATCTATCACAAGTCTTGTAGAACTCGTGTGCATCCTTGAAAAGTGTAGGACAATAGAATCCTGCTTGAAGAATTTTTGCAGCAGTCCTAGCACCACCAAAATGCCCTCCACAAGGTGATGAATGACAATGGTGCAAAATGCTATGATATTCTTCCTCTGGAACACATCTCCTTATGATATGATCAGGACATTGCTTGAACAAGTAGGGTTCATCCCAATAGTAGAATCTTGCATCATGTCTGAATTTCTTGAGTCCCTGGCTAGATAAATCAGGAGGCAAAGTACCACTAGCAAGATAATTAACTATATCAGCATACCACGGAATTGATGTAGCAGACAACAGTTTCTCATCAGGGAATTCCTCCTTAATTTCAGATTCACTACCTTGTGCGATAGTATTTTCTAGCCTAGATAGATGATCAGTTACCTGGTTTACTAAGTTAGTTTCTTGCTTAAGTGTGAGACTAGATGAGATTATCACAAGCAAAGTTTCATTGCTCTCTAAGTAAACATATTTAAGATGTTATGGCAAAGGTTTCAGTTCTAGAGTAGGTGCATGCTCAAGGGAAGCCTTAGGAGGTACAAATTCTAAAAAATCAAGAGGTTTAAAGTGCATACCTGGTCTAGCTTCGAGTCGACTGGACTGCTCCAGTTCCCTTGGAATTTCTTCTAGGTCTGAATCATCATCTTTGCAGAGGGCTTCAAACTCTTCCATTTGCATCTCATTGCTAAAGCAAAACTCAGCAGTTCCATTCTGTGTTGTAGCATCTATATATTTACATACTCCTGGATTATCTGCATGCTTGAGGGTGTCATGAATATTGATCGTGACCGTTTGATCAGCCGCTCGCATCGTGAATTCACCCTTCTCACAATCGATTAAAGCTCGTCTGGTGGCTAAAAATGGCGTACCCAATATAATTGGTGTGTTGCTCTCAACTTCACAGTCAAGGATTAAGAAGTCGACTGGAAAGATAAATCGGTTCACGTTTACCACAGCATTTGTGCCTCTTGTATTCTCAGTTTTAGAAAAATCGACTTAGGCATCAAGTTAACACTTGATCCCAAATCGCAAAGTGCTCTTCCAACAAACTTATCGCCAATATAGCATGGGGTGACAAAGCTACCTGGGTCCTTCCTCTTAGGTGGTAGCTTACTCCACATAGAATAGCATTATTTTGCTATAGCGATAGTTTCTTGCTTCTCGGCCTTCCTCTTTTTTGTAACTATATCCTTAAGGAACTTGGCATATGTTGGCGTCTGATCAATGGCCTCCAGAAATGGGACATTGATATGTAATTTTTCCAGGATATCAACAAATTTCTGGAATTGAAGGTCTTCTTTCTGCTTCTTGAGTCGTTAAGGAAAAGAAGGTGGGGGTCTAACTTCATTTATCTATACTGGTGGAGTTGCATCTTTTGCTGCAGCAAAAGCAGGCTCCTCTTCTGGTGTTTCTTTTTCTATGACTTCCTCACCCTTCTCTTCAAATGGAGGATCTTGTGAGTTATCTTCTTCTTGAGGCAAGTTGGGCTGAGATTCCTCCTTCTCTTTCCCCCAAACTTGTCTTCTTTGTTAATTTCCTTTCCACTACTTAGTGTGAGTGTGCTGCATTGTTCCCTGCTATGGTGCTTAGTGGCTTCAGTGTTACTAGGCAGACTCCCTTGTGGTCGCGCATGTAAGGTTTGAGCTATCTGACCAACTTGTGTCTCTAAGGCTCTGAGAGAAGAACTATGGTTTTGCAATAAGGCTCATTGATTCTTAATGTTTGTGGCATGATCCTGTAGCAAAACTTTCGTGGTTCCCATAAAATCTTTTTTCATAGCCATAAATTCTTTGAATGTAGTCTCCACCGAACTGTTTGATGAAGATGTTGCTCCCTTGTGACCTTGTCATGGCATCATCTGGTTAGAAGATGGTGATTCGATCAGATTTTGTTGTGGCGCTAGCTGAGCAGAATTGATGTGCCCTTGATTACCCCAACTAAAATTTGGATGCTGACGCCATCCTGAGTTGTAGGTATTATAGTATGAATTGTTGTTGCGGTTATAGTTCCCCACATAGTTGGCTAACTCTTGATTGTCAGGGCATTCACTCAAATGGTGATTGCCATCACATCTGAGACATGAGGTTGTGGACTTCACTTCCTTGACTTCGCTGGGACGTTGGAGGTTCTTTAGCATATTGGTGATAGCAGCTAACTGGGTGGCTACCAAGTCATCAGCTTCACTCCCTCGAACTACTTGGTTTCTCCTCCCCGTTCCAAGCCTTGTGGTCTGAAATTGGTAGTCATTGTTGGCTACCCTATCAAGAATGTTGAATGCTTCCTCCGGTGATTTTTCTAACAAGGTCTCATTTGTTGAAGCATCTAACATCATCCTTGTAGGAGCATTCACTCCATTATAGAACATTACCACTTGGGTCCAATCATGAAAACCATGATTTGTGCACTTCCTCAATAATCCCTTGAATCAATCGCAACACTCGGATATGGATTCGTCATCAGCTTGACGAAAAGAAGCAATGTCATTTCTCAACTGAGTGTTTCTATTGGGTGGATTATATCGTAGCAGAAAACTTTTGCATAGATCTGTCCAAGTCTCCATTGATCTAGCTGGCACTCCACTTAGCCATGCTCTAGCATGATCGCGTAAAGAATATGGAAACGGTTTAAGCTTTAGCACATCCTCGTGCACTCCTTGTTGTCTGAACGAGTAACAAACTTCCAAGAAAGCACCGATATGTTGTCTTGCATCTTCGTGAGGCATACCTCCAAATTGACTGATAGTGTTCAACATGTTGAACATAACAGGTTTAAGCTCGAACTGGGCTACCTGAATTTCTGGAGCTACTATTCCGGGATAAAGATTGTCCAAGATAGGAGTCAAATGATCTCTAATTGCTCGAGGTCGAGCCGCTTCTCCCTTGCCATTTGCCATAGCATCTCCGTTACCTGGAGGCTGTGGTACCTCTCCGTTCATGTTTCTAGTATTTTTTCTTTGAACACGTCTCCTAAGTCACAAGAAATGATCGATTTCAGAAATAGGTAATTGTAGGGGTCCTCTAGGTCTTCTTCTGGTCATGCACTAGCAGGACACCTGAAAAGAAAAAAAATGAAAAATTCTAGTTAAATATGTACAAAAACAAAAAGAACAAGCGATATAAACAAAAATCATAAACAACCAATTGCCAATCCCCGGCAACGGCACCAAAAACTTGTTGCTTGCGTGTAGTGCACTATAAATGATACGTAAATATGGTGCAAGTATACACGTCGAACGAGTAATAAAGTGAGTGAGTGATTATCGTCTCCACAGGGATTGGAGGTATTTACGGTTTTCTGTAACAATATTGATTGAACTTTTTGCAGATGACAATGCTATAGTACAAGAGATGGTGTAAAATAATGTCGTAGCAAAACAGTGCAAGAAAGATGAGATAATAATATGATGAACAGGTTCCCTTTCGTATGTGAAACTCATTACGGAATGACTGGCTGGGAATGATGGACAACCTAAACTAAGCTTCTTAACGATACTCAGGCTCTTCATCTATCTTCTATGCTATGCGGGATTTGCTAAAAGTGTTCCTAAACTATCACTCGCCAGGAAACTGGGAGTTAGAAATGCTACAACAATACCTCTCCGCGTAAACTCTTAACACTCCCCTACCCTTCACGAACTATCCTTTTTAGCCTTTGAAACCTATCACTTATCTCTAAGGTAGGTTAGAGTCTGCCTCTCGACAACCACTCCATTGCTTATGGGGGTTTTAAGGCTAGCTCTCTCGATTACTAACCTCAACAAACACTTAAAGGACGACCAACTCTCGAGGGCTCTTACAACTTTAAGGAAATAAAACGCATAAGCAAAGCATAGAACATGATAAACACTAAAAAGCTATAGCATGCATTAAAAAGAACTCAAAATAAAATCATCAATCAAACCCAAGCCACCTAAAACAGTTCGTGGCTGGGAAATATCATCCAACGTATCATTTTGATAACATCCCAAAAGATAATGATATAAACAGGAAATGCTAAAGCAACAGAAAGAAAGGTGAACTCCCTCTCTGCCATGGACTGCCCGACTTTCTTAGGCCCACCGCCTCTCTCGAGGCCGGTTAGGCCACTCCTTGGAGCTTCAACGATGGAGGACACAAAGTGGAGAAGATGAAGATGAACGCTTCTCTCTCCTTGCAGCTTTCTCCCTCTTTGCTCTCTTCTGCCTCCTCTCTTTTACACACTTCTCTCCCTCTTTATATAGTGGAGGCCCTTAGGGTTTTGTGCCCTAAAGATTCCTTGATAATCCCAAGGAATATCCACCGACAAGCTCTGCCACGAGGGGACAAGGAGGAAAATCTGCAGGTGGGTACCAGCTACTGCACATGTTAGGTTGTCTTTTTCTGCATATTCACGTGCTTCTCACAGCTCACGTGTTGGCCAATATCCACTTCCACTATGCTATAGCAATTCCCGGCGCCAGCTTTCTCTCGCTAGACTCCTTTCCTGCGCATCATCAAACCCAAAACCGACCTTCCGAGCAGTACCCCTCAAGATGGATTAATAACCAGCAAAAGTAAAGATGCACCCAGAAGAAGAAAATGCAGCCTAAATGCAGTCTAAATGCTATGGTATGGTCTCAAGAACAAGCAAATGCTATAGCAAAAAGGGATGAAAACAATGATATTCATGTAGTTATCAAAGAGCATGTGATATCTTATGTAGTGGTAAAGGAATCCGGATCTCCTAGAGTTAGTACTACGGTACTTATATAAGGGGATGTGTACTTCAGGCTGAGTGATCAAGTACATCGGTCATACCCACGGACTGAGTGATCTGGGTGCGGTTAGAACCTATTCATGGCTATGTTGATCCGGATAAGGGAACATGCTCAATAGGTTAAGTTTGCTTGAGTAACCTGATTGGCTGAGTGACCTCAGGTAAGGACTACTTTTGGCTTATATGAACCAAGTATGTCTAGGACGTAATCGTGGCTAGGGTGATTCGGATATGGTCCACATAATTCGAAGGCGGTATGATCACAAGTAACCCGACAATTGTGTGAGCACGAGTAAAGTAAGGCTTCGTTGGCCATTATGTGGATGATGTATAGATGTACTTATGTATGTTGTGTGGATGTTATAGATGATAGCTTATGCACCTGATGGCTTAGTGATCAGCGTATGGCATGTATTATCTTGATGGGATGTGTGAGCTAGAGTATCTCGATGGACTATGTGACCTTGAGTATGGTACAACATGTAGAATCATGTAAGACTTGTTGTAAGCTTAATGATACCTTGAGATACGTGATCTAAGAACTCTAGCTAGTGTAGGCGAGATGATAACTCATAGATAGTAAAGCCTTATCTACTCTCTCTTAACTATATTTATCTTGCATGCTTATTTTAAGATAATCATGAATTGTGGTAGAGTAGAAATGTACCACAAAGCTTTATTAGCTCAGCATGCGGATGTGTGGTTTTGTCTGTGCGTAGGTTGACAGATCATCTTTTGGAGGAGCACATCGACGAGGATTTCCCCAGCACTACAGTTGCTTCGGAGTACAGTACTTGTTATTTTAGTTTTGGCTAATGTATTCATTTGACCTTACCACTTTTGAGTTTGTAACTCTATTTGAAATATTATTTTAATACACGGTGTTTTAAACTTGGAGCTCGTGATTTGTAAACTAAATTTTAATACTTATTTACCTTCATGGATTTATGAATGTTTAATGCTTTTAATTGTTGGCTAAACTTATGGTTTTAAATTGGAAACTTGATGGGTCGGTTTGCGGGTGACTCGAATGTAACACTTCAGATCTTGATCTAGACCGGAGTGTTACACCTATGACCATCAAACCCAATCTACCTGACACCTTTCAGATCTAATTCTGCTTCCACACAGAAGTTTCCCGAATCAGACACTACAGTATCTATTGATGTTATGGCACATGGTCGATTACTCAGTTTTGGGATGGTAGGTATTGGCCTGACCCAGAATTTATCAAACCATCCTGCTCAACAATATGCTCATTTTTTACCCCAACTCCCACTATATCTTTCATTGTCCCAGTCTATACTAAGTTCATCCACCCCCGATTCCTTATTTTGTACCTCATAGCGCACCAGATCTATATGGTCCCATTCACGTACTCTAACACAATATAATTTCCCATCAACCTCCAACTCCACTAATTCATTAATCTCTGCAATGTGGTTCGTGTCAACTAATAGTCTACCATATTCAAATGATCGTGGTTCCAACGTTAAATCATCCATCTGAATGAAAGTACCCCAAAGGCTTGCCGCGTTAGCAAACGAAATCCTTGACCAATCATGGATTGGGACACCACTAACAGCTAGCCAAACACGTCATGATTCCAAGATAACCTCCGGTGACCAATTTACCACTTTAGCAAAACATTTTTACAATCCACCTAGTTCACACCCTAGAACCTCGGTCATGGCTTATGCAACCTCATTATCAACCTCTATCGCATATAAACAAAATTTGGCAAAAATTAATTTTAAGTCCCAAACAGTATTCAAAGTACAATATGATTCTCTTGAGATTATAAGCTCCATCAAAATCACCACTAATGAACACAATTGTGTCATCCACAAACTGCAAATACGTTAACGAGAAAGTCGATATCATCTTAACCCCTTTGATCAACCCCTTCTCTTCGGCCATTACAAGAAAATGATGAAGGATTTTCGCTACCGCCACAAACAACAACGGTGATAACGAGTTTCCCTATCGAAGCCCAGTTGCATCCCAAATTCTTCAGTTACCGGCCCATTCACTAAAATAGCCAACTGACCCGTTCGAATACACTCTCTAATCCAGCCTCGCCATCTTTCACCACAGCCCATTTTCCCCAACACAATATCCAAAAAATCACAATTAATGCAATCGTATGCCTTAGCAAAATCTATTTTTAGAATTATACGTCCTTCTCTGGCTCTCTTATGCTGAAGTGAATGTATAATTCCATTTGTTAGTAGAATGTCATCCACAATTTGCCGATTCTTAGCAAAGGCGGATTATGTGTCACTAATCAGTTCACCTAACATTGTTTGAAAACGGGTTTCCAACAGCTTAGCCACAAGTTTATATGTTGATTTTAACTAGCAAATTGGCCGAAAATCCCCAATTTCCACATGATTCGCCTTCTTAGGAATGAGAACTACAAAGGACAAATTCAATCCTCTCGGCAAACATGCCTGCTGATGGAACGACTCAAACAAATTCATCATATCTTCTTTTAAAAAATCCCATCCCTTCTTATAAAATTCAAACGTGAAGCCGTCTGGCCCCGGGGCCTTAGCTCCATCACTCTTCCAAATTGTCGCTCGTACCTCCTCCTCTGTAAATACAATTTCAAGTGATTTTTATTGTACCAAAGACAGTTGCTGCAAACATACATCAACACCAAAAAATCCTGAAGCATTTGATTGAAAAAAGTGACTTCAAAACTTCACAAACACATTTCACTTCAAACTAGATGGATCTGTAATCCAATGTCCCTTAAATCGCAAGCCTCGAATACAATTCTGCATACTCTATACTTTTGCACTCGTTAAAAATTGAGTGTTCTGGTCCTCTTCTTTCAGCCACAAAGCCCGCGATTTTTGCCTCGAAATCGACTCACGAAAGTGAGATAATTTCCACAAATCAGCCTGTAACTTTCTTCGTTCCTCGTCACACCCATTCGAGTCATCCCCTTGCCCAACTTTCCCATCATGTTCATCAATTAACATTGTAGCTGCTGCAATCCAATCATCAATATTGCCAAATTTTGTCTTATTCCACACCCAAAGGAACTTACGTAATTCACGTAGTTTAACCATCAACGAACACACTCGTTCATTCCCCAAAGCTTCCTCAATTCGCTGACATTCCTCCTCTATAAGTTTGACATGCTCTCGACTTTCCAACCATACATTCAAGAAGCGAAACGGTCACGACCCCCAATTACATTCCTCACTTACAAGCTTCACCGGCACATAATCCAATAGCCCCTGCGCCAATGTACATTGAGTCAAATTGGTGTACTTTTCCAACCAGACATACGAGACTAAGAATCTATCAAGCCTACTACCTTCATTTCCGGACCCAAACCACATGAACTTCATCCCTGTCACTGGTAAGTCAATCAAGCCACAAGCCTCTATAAAATCGACGAATTCAGCCATCCCATAAACATTGCCAATCGTGCCATTTCTTTCATGAGCATCCTTGACGACGTTAAAATCTCCACCCACACACCATGGAAATAAGTACGAATTCACCACTTATTGCAATCTATCCCACACGAAAACCTGCTTCACCACCCCACATGGAGCATAGGCACTGATCAATCTTCAATACCATCCATCCACCGCCCAATTCTCTTTCACCATCACAAAACATCTCTCAATCACAGCCACATCCAATTTAAACCTTGATTCCTCCCAGACAATCAAAATCCCCCACGAACGACCGATAGAAGGGGAAAAACAAACGCAAACCATTCGAATGCCATACCTTACGAACTTGTTGGACTGTAATTTGTTCCATCTTCCTTTTCTACAAGAAAACCATTTCACATTTATGTTGTCGTAACAGATTTCACAATGCCTTTTTTTCGCCGATGACCCAAGACCACGAATGTTCCATGATAACATGCGCATTGCGCTCCCTATTGACCATGATCACATACAAGAATTAATCTTGCAATGTCCTTAACAATCTCCTCTACTTTACCAATTGTCGAAGCACCAATCAATTTCCATATATCCACCGTCGTCGTAGCTTCACAAAGGATACCATGTTCTCGTGTTGCAACATTCGATATTCCTACAACACTTTTCACAATCCCTCTATTATCCTACTTAGTCTACTTTCCACACCTCCTACCACTATTATTTTTCTTCTATTGTTTATCCTCAACTATCACAGAGTTAGTAAACAACTTGGACACTCTATTTGTTTCAATCTCACCCAGTCCTTCAAATTGATTAATACTCGAAATAGCAACAGGCCCAGCCCCCTCACCTTTAGTAGTTAATTCAACCGCCAAGCCCACCAGACAATCCACTAACTCATGCTCACTTTCACTAATGGTTACAGCCAAACCTTGGTGTAATGCCTCCTCTCGCTGCACCACACCAACCACATTCTTCATCGCCCAGTTATTATGTTCCGTAGGCAATGCAACTCACAAACTCCTTTGGCTAGCCTCATCTTCCATGTAGACAACTATGGGATCAGGATCACCCTCGCATTATAGTCTTTCTTTATCACCCAACATTACCCCATCTACACTTATTCCTTGATTCTCCAACAGCCGATCTTACACCGCTAATTGTTTAGTTGTTCACGGATCCACCAGATTTTCCTCAGAATTTTCAATAATTTGTAACTCATTATCGATCGAACATTATCATCCCCGAATGAACATTGACCACACATCTCAACGCTCACTTCCATCTCACAAGCACGAATAACATATGTATGATCCCCTACAACGCACTCCATAATTTCATCAATTTGCTCAACCTGACTCGTCTCAATCAACAGACGACCTCTTTCGAAATAGGTTTGCGGTAATGTCTCACATCGGATCAATTGTCCCAAAGCAGTCGTAATATTCTTGAAAGACCAGCTTAGCCAAGATGTGTCGGTAACCCACCGACCGCCAGCCACACTTGTCTTTTCCCCATCCGCACTTCCAGTGACCACTCCACCACTCGTTCAAACCACATATCTAGCTCTTTTCTAGCAAGAGTCTCTTTGCGTGCTTGTTCATTTGTAAACATAAACATGATGCCAGATCCCGCAATTCGTATAATCTAAAAGCCAGTAAAATTTACCTAATTCAATTCCAACGCCAAATCTGCGATTCTAATTGATCACCTACACCATCCGACCACACAATTCATAAGAATATCTAGCTTACCTGATCTACCACCCCTTTGATCTCCCTTCTTTTGATTGATGATGTCGACTTTCCCCTTTTATATTTCATATAACCTTCTCCCCCGCTCGCCACCTCCACACTCTTATTTTTTCGCACCCAAACCGATTCCTTTTCACCATCTATTGTAAACTCAATTCTAGTCCTCGACCCATAAATCTTTCGCCTATGTAATCATTCCTTGACTCATCGAGCATCCACTTCTGTGTGCATCCGCATAAAACTAAATCTAGACTCATCTCTTGCATGTTTTCTTGGAATAAAAACATCTACAATGATATTATATATATGATTACATTGAAGTTTAATTATACAAAGATAAAGAATTCAAATGTTACACACAAGATAACATTTAGATAAGATAAGATTTAAATGAGATTGATTACGATTTATCTTATCTTATCTTTATCTTTGATATTGTGCACACTTCATATTGAGAATACAATACAAATTTCTCTCTTTCTCCCCTCGCTCTTGTTCCTTTCCTTTCTCTTTATTGATAACATTTTTCTATTTTTAATAGAAATTTTAATGTTTTAATTATTTTAGTACATGGTACTGTTTTATTAGACAACATCATTTATTTTTAACATGCTTGTTTGAAAGGTAAATGTATTTTGGAAATAAATACAAATAGAGAGACTGTGTGTGTGGCTGCGTGTACATATGTGTGTATGCATGCATGTATGAGGAAATACATTTTGAATTAGAATTAAATTGATAGAAGATATAATAATGGTTTTACTCTCCAAAATTATATATTCTATCAATTTAGTTCTAATTCGAAATAATTCAATAAACTTAATCATTTATATTTAAAATAATATCATTTTAACCTTTGTTCTTCTCCAATTTTTTTCTTTTTCATTATTCATTATCATCCTTACTTGGGTACTCCCGTTAACACTAGAGTACTTCATTTGAATCGTTAACTGATCTAATACACAAATTTTCAAATGTAAATATATTTATAGTTATTTTTAGATTTTAGATATTTGATTAGTATCTGAATTGAGATTAAATACTCATTGAAATCTATTTAAAATTATTAGGGTAATTTTTCCCCTGTAGTAATCTCAAATTAGTAATATTATTTTCTCCTTTTTGATTCATCAGTTTAGCCCTTGAACTCTTGAATTGTATCAATCTCACCCTTTGATTGTAGGTGATTGATAGAGCCGTAAAATTTTGTGCATGTGGTCGATATCTATTTCCACACTAGTTGTTATCACCAAAAATCTTGTCGTGTGAATATGACGAGTCAGTTTTGATGATGTAATAGTACAAATGAAGGATTTTAGAATTATTTATTTATTTTAAAATTACAAAAATAAAAAAAATCGTGTCAATTGTACTATCATGTCATCGATATTAACATGGCATCAACTTATTGGAAAACATTAATTTATTAACGGAAGTGACATGATCACGCTGACTCAGACACATTACTAAATAATGGAGTGTTTGATATGGCAAATGACGACTAAATTAATAGAAAAATATGCATGTTTAAGATTATTTAAAAATGTCAAGTTTGGTACAACTCATGTTAATAAGGGTATCGAAATAGGGATGATGAAGAATGATGAAGAACAAGCAATTTAGGAGAAGAATAAGGACTAAATTGATAAAATTTTCAAATATAAAGGGTTATATTTATTTAATTATTTCGAATTAGGACCAAATTGATAAAATATATAAGTTTTGGAGACTAAAACTATTATTATACTATAGAGCGTTTAACATCAGTTTAACATTTTAATGGTAAAGTGACTTTATTTTCACTAAATTTTAATTGAGTAAATTATAATTTTTTGGAAAAACATAACTAATTTGTAATTTAACTATAATTGTATGACTTGAAATATAGTTTAACCAATGTTTTTTGAAAAGAAAAGAAGGTTGGGAATGAAAGTCAGTTCATTTAATCAAAGACTTTGGTGGTCTTAATTATGACAATCCTTTGCCTTTTAGGTTTAGCAGCATGCCCTAAAAGAAAGAGCCGCCCCCTTTTTTGAAAAAAGCAACCGGGAATAAATTAAACTATCCTTTAAAGATAGTTTAATTATGTTAAATAATATTAAGAAATATTTAATTGATCGATTATTATATTTAATTTACAAATACAGGATAGTTGAAAAAAAGAAAATTTAAAGTAATGGTTCATACAAAATTAATTGTTTTTCGATATTATGAAAAAAATAGAGAAAGGAACTAGACGTGAAGGGATTATTATTAGGCTGTTCTCTACCGAATAAAAATCATATGTCCTTTTTTGGTATCCTTATATATGCCCTAACACTAAAAGATATTAAAATTTAAAATTTAAACTTTAATTTTAATTTTAAATTTAAATTTTAAATCTTATACTTTATACTTTAAAAAATATACCATATTCTAAAATTTTTAAACATTAAACCTAATTTTAAAAATAAAAATATAAATAAAAACAGCGTAAAAGAGCAGAAAATTTTTGTACGTGCTCTACCCGCTTTCTTTGAAACAAGAAAAAGTAGACATGTTTGTCGTATGAGACATTATTGCGTATGATGACTTCTAACTTTCAATCCACTACTCATTTCATATTCAGTTTTTTAACGTTGGGCTATTATTTTACTTTATGTTACTTTATGGATATTTCAAAAATATGTGATTAAATGAACATCGCACTTCCCTCTATTTTTATTTTTTTTAATTCTCTTAAGTTCTTTTTATTCGTTGAGTTTATTTTGGACCACAGTTTTCATTGTCGTTTATTGTTTTATAAATGTTACATTGTTTGCATAAAAATAAAAAAAATTCTCCGATCAAAGAATTGTTTTTTTAATTTTTTAATTTTTTTTGTTTTACTTTGTCAGAATCATTCTATATCTGTTTTTCTGACTTTTTTCATTTGTTTGTATGATAGTTTGTTTCTCTGTATTTTTGTAATTTTGTCTATCTTTATGACAATATTGTATCCTCTTATGGCAATTTAGTGTTCAAATAACAAAAATTATCGAGCATTTTTAGTCACAAGACGATTGCGATCTGGTACTTTTCTTGTTCCTTTATGGTAGTTTGTCGATGTGCCAAAAAGGCGCGGCGAAAGAATGCTTGATTCATAGAGCTTTCTGGTCAAAGTATGTTGTTGTTGGATTTCATTTAGAAGACTGTGCAATTTTTTTTTTTTTGCAAAGTTATGAGTTTTGCTTCTCGTGTCTTTCACACCCTTTAAAGTTTATTGTATTTATTTTTTACATTGATTTTTCAATGGTTGTGGTGTGATATTTTTGTCATTTTTTTCACTTTGAATACAATCTATTGTACTTTTATTGTTAAAAAATATGTGATTAAACAATTAACATATTGAGCCATATATATATAACATTAATCAACTATATTATATAAATTACAAAAAAAAAATTAAAATAGAATATATGCCAAATACCACTGAGGTAAAGCTTAGTTGAAATTGTACTTGGTTATCTTGCTTATTTATTGAATTACTAATTCAAAAATTGAGTTGTTAAGTAATTGAAAAGTAAATTATATCAAATACCACTAAATTTTACGTTTAGTATCGATTAAATCGATGAACTAAAAATCAATACTATTTTAACATTAAACTCTAGTTTAGACTTCAATTATATCATTGGGTTATTAAAATTTCTCCACATCACCGCACACGAACCATTAAGATTCGTCCACATAATAGATTTAATGGCCTACTTCTATAATTGAAACCTAAACTAAAGTTTAGTAATAAAATAATATCGATTTTTAATTTATTAATATAATCGATGTTAACCTTAAAATTTAATGTTATCTAGTATAGTTTAACCAAAAAATTTAACCGATAAATTGGTACTTAAATCATATTTTTTAAGTTGGTATTGAAATTATTTTTATTCAGAATAATACATAAACCATTCATCCGAAACTAGTATTTTTGTTTTAAAAGAACTCCTTGGACCAATTAGAATATAACAAGCAATTGTGGCTTTGTATTATATTTTTTAATGGATCTTTATATTATTTTTTATTGTATTTCAAGGTAAAAGAAATGAGATCTTTTGATGTACGCTTGATAGCTCCCTAAAGAACACGTATTTTTCCTCGATTAATAGATTTTTCTGTCCCCACATTAGTATTTCATGCATTTTATGTTTATTATTTGTATTTTGTCTTACTCTAGTCATAATCGCTCTGATTTTACAACTTTATGTCATTTTGCTATATTGTCGTTGTATTACTAATGTCACTACAAAGGAAGTTTCACCACTACAGCTAGTTCGACACTACAGCAACAAGCTGTCCAGTTTGCCAAGGATATTGACAAATCTGTCAGTTGGATTTTCTATTACAATAAATTGTGTACGACAGAAAGTCATGCAAATCACCAGAAGGACATGTGTCTTTACCTCAACAACCTATAAAAGGGTACTTTTGGAGGAGAGAGAACAACATTCACACGATTATTATTTTTCCTATCATCTTTCACCTTCCAAGCTCTCCTCACATGGCAGCTTAAGCTTCCTTTCTAGAGATTCAAGGTGATGCGAGGCAGAAATATTTGAGAAAATGGGGATTCAAGTGCTGAAACAAGGGGAAATATGTGCAACCTTCTTTAAATCTTTCTAGAGATAGATGTTTGTTGAAGATTTATTATATATTTTACGTTATTTAACGATGGTGTAACTTTTTAGCTTTGTATGAACTTGTTTAAACTTGATTTTTTAAGTTTAATATAATCTTATTAGTTTTCTTCTTATTTCAATTGTTGGATCTGATCTTTGTTTGCATGAGACTATTTAACATCATCACTAACATTGAGAGATGCAGTGACAGTTCAGATTAACAAACCATTACAATGAGAGTTGAATGAGGATAAAACAAGAGTTGATTCACTTCTTTGAGGATTTATAGTTTTGACAAACAACGAGAGTTGTGGTTGATCTTCATATTTGCATCATCAGTTGAGGATTGAATGGAAATTAGTAAGTGAGCTTAGTCTTTTATTTGCCAAATGAACCATCGTATATTGTTTTCTTGTTGCACTTGATAATCTGCCATGTTGAGCCGAGAGAATCCATATCTTTACTTAATATTTCTTTTACCTTCATTATATTGCTTTTTTTTGCTCCCAGAATTAATCTTATATTCAATCCATTATTCTTTCATTACAGCTACAATTACACTAACAATTTCTTTGTTTTCAGAATAGCTTGCAGCAACATAGAAATATAACTAAATTCGTATCCTCGTGAGATCGATATCTAACATGTTTCACATGTTTACTATACTTGCTTTGGCAGTGTACACTTGCACATTTGATGTGTCGTCTATGCACCGATCAACTTTTAGCGCCATTGTCGGGGATGGAGTTATTTAGTGTTTATGTTTTTGCTTGCAACTCTATATTCTCTCTTTAGTTTATAGTTGTTACTAATCTATTTAGTTTCGTGTCTTTTTAGTGGCATCTTTGGTGTTGCATGACCAAAAGATCTGTCACACCACTTTTCGTACCTGATCTAAAAGTTGAACGGGCTTTTTGGCGAAGACTTAGAAAATAAAGTGCGATGGAAAGACAGGTCAACAATAAGGGTATCCCACAAGATCTTGAAAACCCACCACTGCATCCACCATTTCAGAACAGAACAATCCGCGAGGTTGTAGTCCCTCAATTGGATTATTTACAACCGGGAGTTGTTCGACCACCTATTCAATTTGGAAATTTTGAGTTGAAGTAAGTCATGTTTCAAGTGCTCAATTCAAATGGGCAATATGCGAGGTTATCAAATGAAGTGTCACATCCTAAAAACCGGTCTAATCGAAATAAAATTTTTATGATCCAATATTTTATATCGATTGTATAATTTATTAGATTTTAATTGAAACAATAAAGGTTATACGAGTTAATTTATAATTGTTTATTATTATTATTATAATTCTTATTATTAAATAAAAAATAAAAATGTCGTGGGTAATTCCCACGTTAAATGGTCACTCGGCCAAAGCAAGTAAGGGTGGCAAGTTTTTGCCTCCACGTGGGTGTTGCCTAAGGACCATAATCCTTAAAGCGTGGCATTTCATGCCACGGCTCAAGGTTACGTGGAGTTTGGGGGAAAATTAAGGGAGCCAAGCGCCGTCATTTGTGTGTATAAATAAGAGGAGATGAGCGCAAGAAGGATAGGAAAAATTAAGACAAATAATTACGGTTTAGTGTTAGATTGGTAGCTCAAAATTTTTGGTTTAGTGATATTAAATCTCTGCTAACGTTGGGTTCAAAAGGTTGATAAAAGATAATTGTCATTTTCAGAGGCCAAGAATAAAGACGTTGCTATTTGAGATTTTTAAAAATTATAGGGTTGTCGAGATGAGTGTAGTTGTGTCACAGGGTCGGTTAGGTGCCACCCCATTACATTTATTTATTATTCTTTAAATTTTATATTTGTTTAAGGGCTCACGTAGAGTAACTATGCTCAAATGGTAAATTTGATAATTGCTCTGCATTGCTTTGATATGGTTATAAGTATTTATGAAACAATTAAAATATGTGATTCGGTATGAATGACATGTGAACATGCTATGTTATGATATGAATGTGATATGACATTTGATACGATATGATATGTGCTTATTAAGTTATTGATATTTGAACATTAGGATCGAAGTATTGGATACAGTTGACATGCCATAGAATTCATAAGCTTATTGGTACGAAGTTTTTATTGTGTAGTCGAGGGATGTGACGTGTAATTGTCAAAAACGGTGTAGTGGAGGACATTGGCCCATATTTGTTCATTTTTGGTGTAGTGGTGGAATTCGTGTATCCAAATACGGTTTAATCGATCCAAAAAAATATTGATTATTGATATTACTTTTATTATGGTGCTTCGATATTGATTATTGAATAACATGCTTTATTGATGCCGTATTAGTTATGTATAGTTAAAATATATATTGTTGCACATCATGTATATTCATTGGTTATGACTACCTCACTTAGACTACGTAAGTGTAATGCATTCATCTTCATAACATTTCAGACTAGCAAGATATTAGGTTGGAGATCAAAAAAGTCGACAGATCGCAAGTCACTACGAGCTTAGAGTAATCTGTCTTGTCTTTATAAACTCCTAAAATGGTGACAAAGTAATTAAACTAGTTGGTTTTGATGCTTTTGTTATGTTTGTAAAGATTAAATTTTATAAAGCTTAAGGGCTTCAAATGGTATGTTAGTTTGACTTAAAAGTAATAAAATTGACATATTTGACACTAAAATATTGATTAAAAGTTTAAGATTTATGTCTTCGATCTCCGTTTTATTTTTCGGTAACATTTTTCGACCCGATTCTCTACTAGGCTGGGAAGGAGTGTTACAATTGTGGTATCAGAGCTAGAGTTTAGTCGATTTTGTAGACTAAATCTATGCATGTCTGTATTGTTTATTGTGTTATTTTGCCACCTATGAGTTAACTTTTATGTATTGTTACTTGCTAGCTAATCCGTTCTCTTTGTTTATAAATGTCTAACTTTAAGCATGCTCATATAGATGAGCGTATTATTGCCAGAGAAAATTCGAGGACGAATTTTCTTTAAAGGGGGAGAGAGTTGTCACATCCTAAAAACTGGTCTAGTCGGAATTAAATTTTGGTGACCGAGTATTTTACATTAATTGTATAATTTATTCGATTTTAATTGAAACAATAAAAGTTATACATATTAATTTATAATGGTTTATTATTATTATTATTAAATAAAAATAATAAATAGGCCATGGGACCCACGGCCAATAGCTTCAAAATGAAGGAATTGTCGTGGGCAATTCCCACGTTAAATGGCCACTCGGCCAAAACAAGTAAGGGTGGAAAGTTTTTGCCTCCACGTGGGTGCTGCCTAAGGACCATAATCCTTAAAGCATGCCATTTCTTGCCACGGCTCAAGGTTACGTGGAGTTTGGGGGAAATTAAGGGAGCCAAGAGCCGGCATTTGTGTGTATAAATAGGGGGAGATGAGCGCAAGAAGGATAGGAAAAATTAAGAAAAATAATTACGGTTCAGTGTTAGATTAGTAGACTAAATTGTTCGGTTTAGTCATATCGAATCTTTGTAACGTTGGGTTTATAAAGTTGATAAAAGTCAACCGTCATTTTCGGAGGCCAAAGATAAAGACGTTTCTGTTTGCGATTCTTAAAAATTATCGGGTTGTCGATGTAAGTGTAGTTGTGTCACGGGGTCGGCTAGGTGCCACCGCATTGCATTTATTTATTATTACATAAATTTTGTATTTATTTAACGGCTCACTTAGAGTAACTATGTTCGACTGGTAAATTCAATAAGTCCTCTGCATTGCTTTGATATGGTTCTAAGTATTTATGAAACAATTAAAATATGTGATTCGTTATGAATGACCTGTAAACATGCTATGTTATGATATGACTGTGATATGGCATTTGATACGATATGATATGTGCTTATTGAGCTATTGATATTTGAACCTTGGGATCGAAGTATTGAATACAGTTGACATGCCATAAAATTTATGAGCTCATTGGTACTAAGTTTTTATGGTGTAGTGGAGGGATGTGACGTGTAATTGTGAAAAACGGTGTAGTGGAGGACATTGGACCATATTTGTTCAGTTATTGTGTAGTTGTGGAATCCGTGTATCCAAATACGGTTGAATCGATCCAAAGAAAAATGTTGATTATTGATATTACTTTTGTTATGGTGCTTCGATATTGATTATTGAATAATATGCTTTATTGATGCCATATTAGTTATGTATAGTTAAAATATGTATTGTTGCATACCTTGTATATTCATTGGTTATGACTACTTCACTTAGACTACGTAAGTCTAATGCATTCATCTTCATAACATTTCAGGCTAGCAAGATGTTCGGTTCGAGATCAAATAAATCGAGAGATCTGCAAGTCACTACGAGCTTAGAGTACTATTTCTTGTCTTTATAAACTCCTAGAATGGGGGCAAAGTAATTAAACTAGTTGGTTATGGTGTTTTTTTTTCTATGTTTGTAAAAACTATATTTTATAAAGTTTAAAGGCTTAAAATGGTATGTTAGTTTGACTTAAAAGTAGTAAAATTGTCATATTTGACACTAAAATATTGATTAAAAGTTTAAAATTTATTTCTATGATCTCCGTTTTGTTTTTTGGTAACACTGTCTGACCCGATTCTCTACCAGGCCGAAAAGGGGTGTTACAATTGTGGTATCAGAGATAGAGTTTAGTCGGTTCTAGACTAAATCTATGCATGTCTGTATTGTTTATTGTCTTATTTTGCTACTTAGAAGTTAATTTATTGTGTATTGTGACTTGCTAGCTAATCCGATCTCTTTGTTTATAAATGTCTAAATTTAATCAGGCTCATATAGATGAGCGTATTATTGTCGGAGAATATTCAAGGACGAATTTTCTTTAAAGGGGTGGTAGAGTTGTCACATCTCAAAAACCGGTCAAGTCAGAATTAAATTCCGGTGACCGAGTATTTTATATTGATTATATAATTTATTTGACTTTAATTGAAACAATAAAGATTATACGAGGTAATTTATGATGGTTTCTTATTATTATTATTATTATTATTATTAAATAATAATAATAATAATAAATAGGCCGTGGGACCCACGGCCAATTCCTTCAAATGAAGGAATTGTCGTTGGAAATTCCCACGTTAAATGGCCACTCGGCCAAAGCAAGTAAGGGTGGAAAGTAGGGTTGTAAAAACAAGTCAGGACCTGAAAACCTACCTGAAACCTGCTCGAGTCAGAACCTTATTTGACTCGAGAATTCGATGATCCGAACCCGAACTGTAACTGACTGTTGCTGACCCGAATCCGAGTTGAACCTGTTACTGTAGCAGTCGAACCCGATCTGTGTCCGACTGAAAACGACCCGAACCCGAATCTGACCTGGTAATTTTGACTTGAAACCCGACCTGCATCCGACTGAAACGAACCCGAACTCGAGACCGACCTGGCAAATTACCTGATATTATCCGACTGAAACGACCCGAGATCCGATTTTACCCGACCTGTTAATGGACTCGACCTGTTTTGAACCTGAACTGTTGTTGACCTGAACTAATGTAGACCTGGCTAAAAATGTTAAATAATTTAAAGTGTAAACTGTTCATTATAAACTTAATAATTTTTTAATAGATTATGTTAATTTCATTACTTAGAAAAATTTTATCTTCCATTATACTTAGAAAAATTTGTCTTAATTTGTAACTACATTGTGTATAATAAAATTATATACTTAAAAGTTTGTTTAAGTATAAAAATATATATTATGTATAATAAAATTATATACTTAAAAAATTTGTCTTAATTTTTACTAAATATATAATATATTAGTAATATATAGTTAATATAATATATTAAACTTATATACTTAAAAAAAAATTAAGTATAAAAATATATATTATGTATAATAAAATTATACACTTATTATGCTTATTATGCTTTATTATATAAAATATACTATGTTAACTTTATTATGTTCATAAACTTATTATGCTTTAATAAGTATAAGAAAATTAACATAACTACAAAATATAAGTTAGTATTATGTTCATAAAATTATGTATAATAAAATATACTATGTTAACTTTATTATGTTCATAAAATTAACATAACTACAAAATATATATTATGTATAATAAAATTATACACTTATTATACTTATTATGCTTTATTATATAAAATATAATATGTTAACTTTATTATGTTCAAAAAATTATGCTTTCAATTGATTAATCTAGATATAGTTTGTTACTCAAACTGGTTAACTACTTTATTTTGTTAACTTAGTCGGGTTAACTTCTTAAATTTGTTAACTTAAGATGGATAACTAACTTACATTAATCTGGACAACATCTTTAATTTGTTAACTTAAATTTTTTTAATTCAATTTGTTAACTTAAATATTTTTGTTAACTTCATTATTTGTGATTTAGTTAAAAAAACAAGTTAATTGAACATAATGAACAGAATACAAAAAATATTAACTTAAAATTGAATATAAGATAAGTTAATTACAAAGAGAATACAAACTTTAGGATAACAAACTTACAAACAGAATAAAAGCTTACAAAATGATAAGTATTTTTGCTCTCAGATCTTATAGCAAAGTCTAAAGACTTTGCTACCAGAAATATCTTCATCGAGCTACAAAATAAAGCTACCAACAAGTTCTAATTATGGGTAACTTAGCTATGCAAGCTAAGAAACCAACAAAATTAAAACAAGGGCAACAAAATTAAACCAACAAAATAACACTACTTAGTACCCAGCAACCAGCAAGGCAGCAACCAGCAACCAGCAATGAACATCAACCAGCATCAATCCCAGCAATGAACAGCAACCAGCAATAAACAACACTAAGTGATAAAAAAATAATGTATAAGAAAAGGAAAAATAAAAGACATTTAAATAAAGAAACAAAAAGATAAGAAATTAAAAATAACATTTAAATCAGCAACCAACAACCAACACAGCAACCAGCAATAAAAAACAAGACCAAGTCCAGCAACATCAAGTAAATAACAACAATATAAGCTAAAAATAAAAAACAGATAACAATATTAGATTAAGAAACAGAAACAAAACAAAAAAACAAAAATAGAGAGAGAAGAATACCTTATTCAGGAATGGGATCTTCAACAGCAACATCAGACAGAGAAGATTCATTCACAACAGAGAGATATTCATCATCTGTATCCTCAGGTTCAAAACCATACAACCAATTACGGGTTGTAACAAAAATTTCAACATTTTTGGGCAAAAGTTTAGCCCTCAACTTGTTCAAAATCCGACCCCCATGCTAAATGAGGATTCGGAAGCAACAGAAGTTATTGGAATGGCTAAAACATCTCTAGCCATGAGAGAAAGAATAGGAAAAGAAACAGACTGTGACTTCCAATAATCTAATATATCAAACTCAGAATCATCAGAACGAGGGATAAGGGGCAAAGATATGTAAGAGTCAACATCAGATTTACCACTCCTAGAAGAGGCCAAATTTGCATCAAAGTTCTACAATAAAACATAAAATGAATTAGAAAATTATAAGTTAAAAAAATAAAAGTGAAAGCATTAGCTAAAATAAGACTGACCTGAAACAGATTTGACTTTTTGAAGGTCCGAGGCCGATTCGAACTGGACACACTTGTACTTTGAGATGAATTGCATTGGACAAAAGAATTAGAAGAAGTTGAAGAACACAGAACAGTTCTAGAATAATAGATATACAAATTCACAAATTCATTGTAAACAAGACTAACCCTCCTCTCAACCTCATCCTCAACATAGAGGACACCATACAACTCCTTCAGAAGTTGCAACTTATAACGAGGATCAAGCAAAACAGCAAAAGACAAAATAGTAGAGTGTTCAGACCAGTATTTCTCATACAACTCAAGCATAGGTCATGCCATTGCAGAAATTCCATCACAAGGATCATTGTGAGCATCAGACAAAAGTTTCTCAATAGCAACAACATTAGCCAGATATAAATTAGAAGTAGGATACTTGGATCCTAAGAACAGAGTAGTAATCTCATAAAAAGGCTCAAGAAAATCACAGATCAAAGATGCAGTTTCCCACTCATCCTCTAATATAATATCCAGGCCATTCTCTCTATTAACAAACAAATTGATAGCTAACTTAGCATCAATAGCCCTACTAGCATCAAATAAGTGGAGTTCCACCTAGTAGGAACATCCAATACTAACTTACCAGAAAAATCAGAACCACAATCTCTAACAGCAGAATCAAAACCACATAGTCTAGAATCAGAAGAGTCAATAAATTTAACAATTTCACGCAACTTAACAACAGAAGAATCAATTACCTTCAACCCTCTTTGAACTATCAAGTTCAGAATATGGGCAACACATCTAATGTGAAAGTACTTACCATTACAAGGAAGGGGAGATATGGCATGCAAATCGTCTTTGAGACGCTTAACCATTCTCTCATTTGCAGAAGCATTATCAAGGGTTATAGTAAAAACTTTCCTCTCAAGACCCCACTCACATATCAACTTCTTAACAAATTTATATATAGACTCACCATCATGGGGTGGGGGAAAACGACGAAAGTTTAGAATTTTTGACTAAAGTTTCCAATTATTATCAACATAATGTGCAGTCAGAGCAAAATATGAACGTGAAGTGCAAGCAGACCAACCATCACATGTAAAACAGATTCGACTTGAAACAGAAAGCATTGAATCAAGTAACAACTTCTTATGCTTCTCATGCTTTAACATGAAATGCTTAGTAACAATATACCTAGAGATATCCTTGACATTAGAATTAAGATAACGATGCAAAATTCTATGTTTATCATGCTCAACCATGCTCAATGCATATCCATGACACAAAATAGCTTCAGCAAACAAATCACAGTAAGTTTTCTGATCAAAAGAACTTCCTAAACAACTACTGGGATTGGATACAAGGAAGTCCTTATAGGCTTGGTATTTTTCAGTATGTCTTTTAGGGTTAGAGGTACCAATATAAGAATCAGCTTTATACCTTTTTGATTTGCAATACTTACATTCAGCAAAGAGACTATCCTGCTCCTTAACGAAGCAATAATGATCCCAAACAGGAGAAGTTCTTCTCCCAAACTCTGTTGATGAAGCTGTTGAAGCCCTCCTTCTAGAGGAAGGAACAACAGTAGAGGATTGGTCATTATCATCCGCTTCAAACAAAACATAAACAAAATGAATTAGTGATTGATCAAATAATAACAATGATCTTCTGAAAATAAAAAAAAGTTAAAAGAGTATACCTCTTTGAACGGGAAACTCCAACTCGTAAGAAATATCATCCATAGGCATAGCTGTGCTAAATGAACAAAACAAAAATCTGTGAAATCCCAGAAATGAATCAAACAACAAAAAATACAATTATAGAATACATGCCAAAGAATCCAGAAACATTAAGACAAACATAAAAACATAAATATCTCCAGAACAAAGCAGAAACATTTAACCAGACAAACAAAGTGGTTTCAGTTTAATCCTTGTACATGGCGTTGTTTACACCGAACCACAGGGTCCTTTAAAAACCCCCTTTGGCACCAGTAGCCCCGCAGGTCTAGTATTCCAGCCTAAATACTCGGATTAAACCAAGGAAACCCTAGCATGCATACTAAATCAACAACACATAAACAGAAACCAAAAGAAAAAAGCAAACAAAGTAGACATGCAACCAAAAGATACAAACAGAAATATACCAACAACCAGAAGAAAGCATAAAGACATAACAAAATCCAGGAACATTAAGACAAACATAAAAAAAAATATATCCAGAACAAAGCAGAAACATTTAACCAGACAAACAAAGTGGTTTCAGTTTAATCCTTGTACATGGCGTTGTTTACACCGAACCACAGGGTCCTTTAAAAACCCCATTTGGCACCAGTAGCCCCGCAGGTCTGGTATTCCAGCCTAAATACTCGGATTAAACCAAGGAAACCCTAGCATGCATACTAAATCAACAACACATAAACAGAAACCAAAAGAAAAGGCAAACAAAGTAGACATGCAACCAAAAGATACAAACAGAAATATACCAACAACCAGAAGAAAGCATAAAGACATAACAAAATCCAGGAACATTAAGACAAACATAAAAACATAAATATCTCCAGAACAAACCAGAAACATTTAACCAAACAAACAAAGTGGTTTCAGTTTAATCCTTGTACATGGCGTTGTTTACACCGAACCACAGGGTCCTTTAAAAAACCCCTTTGGCACCAGTAGCCCGCAGGTCTGGTATTTCATCCTAAATACTCGGATCAAACCAAGGAAACCCTAGCATGCATACTAAATCAACAACACATAAACAGAAACCAAAAGAAAAAGCAAACAAAGTAGACATGCAACCAAAAGATACAAACAGAAATATACTAACAACCAGAAGAAGCATGCATACTAAACCAACAAAACATAAACAGAAACCAAATGAAAAAGCATGCATATCAAACATAAATATACCAACAACACATAAACAGAAATATACCAACAACCAGAAGTTAGGGATTTTAGAAATATATAAAAGAGTCTATCGCAATTGAGTGCAAGTGTACACGTCGCAAGTAATAAAGTGATACGAAGTATCGGATATCGTCTCCACAGGGACTGGGCTAACCCTTTCCTTCGCTATCTGCACAAGGGGAAAAGAATAGATTAAAATATTGTCACGAAAATATTGAAGAAAACGTAAATAAAATAATTGAGATATCAAGATAGAGAGAATGGGCTGGTATTGAATTGCTCAGTAGTGCAGGTATTGTATTGCTTAGGAACTCCAGTTCTGTCGTCACGCCTGTCGCCGACAGCACCTGTCGCGGCAGCTGTCCGTTGGTCGTCGCGGCAGCAAACACACCAACTCAGTACGTTCAAGTTTGGCAAGAATCCCAGATCTGCCTTGGCCTATCCCTAGGTCCAAGTCTGTCGATGATCACGTCTTTGACGATACCTCCCGGCGTGAATCGAAGGATGAACACCGATGTGTATGAATTCTTCTTTAGCCACTTAACCTCGCCCTATCCCTAGGCACGAGATAGTTCAACTATAAACTAGAGAACTTGCTCTTATTTCTTTCGTATACTTAACTCTCCCGATGCTAAGTAAATAGATAACCTCACAATGCTCTCCCGATGCTCTTGCAAGATATTAATAACCAAAATAAGAGAACTTGAAGTTTATTTTATTGAACTGAAAATTCCTAAAACAAAAGCAACCCTTGCAACTACTTTACAAAACAACCCGTGGCCCTAGGGGGTTTTAGAACATGTCGACGGCGGGTAGACGATGGGTAGACGGCGGAGGGTTTTTGGTTGTCGGTTTAAAGGGAAATCGGCTATGGGTTATGGGATGTGGAGGTTGAGATCTGCCCTAGGTTAAAATACATGCCCTTATATAAGCTTTGGGCTCAAGTTATCTAATTTAACAAGGATTACAACTTTAATTAAAACTATGATTCTAATAAAGACTAAATCTTCAAGGAATATACTTTCCAGCCGTCCTCCTTGTTTCTTGGGATTTTCTCTCCTTGAACTTTGGGCTTGACATATCTTTTGATCTGGGGCTCGGAAAAATATGAGGTTTTCACACGACAGACGAGCAGAATTTTCTCTATCTATCGAGGTCCACTTTGCTTTTTCTCTCCACAAAACTGCTGTCACCATGCTGTCACGGCAGCACCATGGCAGCAACGTCCTCCTTGACTGCTCATTCCAGATTTTCTGCATTGCTGCCTAGCGCCTGCCACGATTGCTGCCCTGGGTGCTGTCACGACTGCTGCCCTGGGTGCTGTCACGGCTGTTGTCACGACAGATACCTGCAAAAGTAACCAAATCTGCGCAATTTTATCTAAATGTGATGTTTATGCAAAACTTAACCTAAAATGCAGTTAAACATGCTTGAGTGCAGCAAAAATAAGGATAAATGATGGGTAAAATATAGAACTTTTAAACACTGATCACACCCCCAAACTCGAATCTTTGCTTGTCCTCAAGCAATTCAGACCTAAAAGAAAAATATTTTTTTTGTTTTGGCTTTCAAACAGTGAACTTTCCCTTACCCGTCGTTCGTTCCCTGTGACGGCAGCAACCTGTCGGATAATTTAGGATCTGTCCGGAATCTCCCTATAGTCCTCGTGCAGTGTGTGCATGCTTGTGAACAGTTATATGTTAAGACTCTCTTAGTTTCACTAGAATATTTCAACTCTTAACTTGAATTTTTATGCCAAAGTTTATCTTTTTGAAGGCACATTTTCATGCTTCTTTTGTTTTGACTCGATTTCTCTATTTTTCAAGTTAAAGTTTTACTAGAGCCAGTTTCGGGCACCTCTAGTTAACTTCCTAGAGCCGGTTTCGGGCACCTCTAGGGCTATTGAGTCTCTTTTGCTAAACTTCTTTCCTAGAGCCAGTGTTAGGCACCTCTAGGGGCTATTCAAGTGCTAAGCTTCCTATTCTAGTTTGGCTAAAAGAAATCTAAGCAATATAACAGTCACAATGGTGTTTTAAGTTTTCAGAACTATAGAAAGGATCTAAACTTCTCCTTAAACTGTCCTAAAGTTTCTGCCACGACAGAGCTGTCACGGCAGGTAAGTTCAATTCACAGTTTTAAGCCAAAATGTTCAGTTTTTTTTTAGAGAAAAAATAAACTAAGTAAAAGACACAACAATTAACTAAGATGCACTTGGACTCCATTAATATGGAGGGTTGCCACCCCCAAACTCAAGGGTTGCATTGCCCTCAATGCAAATGACAAAATAAAAAGCAAAATAAATGAAGGCAGTACATCACAATATATATATATGGCAGGCATAAGAAGAAAATAAGAAACTTAAATTTTAAGCACTGTCTTCACTGCTGCTGCTGAGGCGGATTTGGCGGCGGATTCTGGGCTTTGGGGCAGGCTGGGCTGGTTGCTCTACGACCTGGATGTCAGAGCTGCTGCCGCTGTCCCAAGTGCTACTGCTGCTGGTGCTGGCCTTTACCATAAGCTTTCTGTTGGCCATCTTTTTCTGCCTCTTGACAGGCGTGAATTCTTTCTCTAGGTTCCTCCGAATAGAGGGTTCTGCCTCGCTTTCAGCCCAGACAGAGGAAGAAGAAAAACCAACGACGAAGGCAGCAATGTCATCCGACGGTAGCCGGCAGCCCTCGGGCGGCAAGGACTGTGGGGTGGGTGCTGCTGGCGAAGAGGCTGAGGCAACACTGCGGCGGGTTCTTCTGGAAGACATGTTAGTGCAAGGGTTGTGAAAGTAAAATAAAGCAAATGAGAACTAAAGGGGAGAGCAAATGAGAAAAGCAGAAGTGAATGAAAATGAAAATGAAACGGGGTTTTATAGAAGAGAGGTTGCTGCCCGTTGAAGCTGTAATGGCAGGCTTGAATAACGGGGCGATTGTTGAGCTTTAGCATGTCTGACGTGTTTGACACGCGTTTCTGCGTCTGTTACGCGTCGAGCCCACGTTTCCGCGTTTGTCGTGACAGGCTGGCGACAGCCTGTCCTTTCCGTGTCTGCCGCGGCAGCTGGAACGACAGACCTCTATATTGGGCTTTGTTGGGCTGATGGATGGGTGGTGGTCTGAGTTCACTTCTCCTGTTCTTCTTGGCTCTTTTATTTCCTAAAAATAGTAAACTTAAAAAAAACATTATTCGAATAAAATAAACCTTATTTCCTAATAATAAATAAGTAATAAAAATACTCCCTGTTCTATTGATGCTTGAGGGGTCGTTTTCGGTACTTCTTGAAGTCCATCTGTACCCTCCATCTGGTGATTTTCTCATGGTGGGGCTCCTTTCTTTTTCTTCCCTTTGTAGTCCATGAACTCCTCCCTTCTTGGTAATGTTTCTGAGGGCATGAATATATGATTAGCAAAAATCGAATTGACATTCGGCCACAAACTTACCTTGTTTTCGTTGAATGTTGTTGTGGTTGAATGTAGCCCTTGCTGTCGTGTCTGCTGCTGCGGCAGCCAGTTATTTTGACAGTCCGTTGTCAGGTTACTTTGCAGGTCAATGGGACATTGGTAAGTGCCATCACTCTCTATACTAAATTCTGTTGACCACTCGTAGATCTCCGTCAGTAGAGACTTTGATGATTCTATGTCCACCGGCTTTGGTTCCTCTAATACATGCAATGGAATTTGTGAGTTTTCAAAGAATTCAAAAGGTTCGTTTATTACCTGCTCATATTCCATCGGCGAGGCATTGTCAGTGGGTAGCTCTTCTAGGTGGTCGTGCGAGTGCCATGACAGGGATGGATGTGTGCAATCTTGGTCAGGCATAATCGAGGTAGTGGGTTGAGAATTTGCCTCTGATATGGTTGCTGCTTCAGCATCAGTTGCTGCCAAGGCGGCAGTTTCCGCTTTGACTGGGGTTTCTGCCTCGGAAGTGGTTGCTGCCGTGACATTCTCTTGAATTTCACTCAGCGTTGTCGCGGTGTTGCTCCATTCCGGCTCCTCGATCATTGCCATGGCAAGTTGTTGCTCAGACTCATCATATGTTGGGTATTCCTTCACATGGGCATCCTCGTCATCTTGCCTCAGGATTTCAGGTTCATCTATGGCATGAATGAGGACTGGTCTTCTTAAGAGTGCATCCATCTTGTCGATACTTGCTTCCATAGAAACCGACACTTCTTGAGTGAGTGCCATGAAGGCTTGCAGTGTGTCTTCTAAGGATTTTGACTGCTCTTGAGGATGATGACATTGCCAGGGCAGGTCGGGTTCTGCAGCAAAACTGTTATGGTATAAAAAATTTTTGTGGGTTATGATCGTACCATAAAAAATTTTGCTGCTGCGGCATCGACATTTGCTGCCCCTGTTGCTGTTGTGGCAACATATCTTTACGGTAATTGCAAGAACTTTCCCACATCAACTCTCGAATGGTTTTTCCTGGCATGTTGATGCCCTTGAACCTGTATTTTCACCTGAGTTTTTTTTTTGTTAAAAAAATAAAAAATAAAAAAATAAAAAAAAAAAAAGAAAAAAAAAAGTGCAGAAGCTAGGGTAAGAGTGTGTTGCCAGTCCCCGGCAACGGCGCCAAAAACTTGTTGCGTGTAAAAGAGTCTATCGCAATTGAGTGCAAGTGTACACGTCGCAAGTAATAAAGTGATACGAAGTATCGGATATCGTCTCCACAGGGACTGGGCTAACCCTTTCCTTCGCTATCTGCACAAGGGGAAAAGAATAGATTAAAATATTGTCACGAAAATATTGAAGAAAACGTAAATAAAATAATTGAGATATCAAGATAGAGAGAATGGGCTGGTATTGAATTGCTCAGTAGTGCAGGTATTGTATTGCTTAGGAACTCCAGTTCTGTCGTCACGCCTGTCGCCGACAGCACCTGTCGCGGCAGCTGTCCGTTGGTCGTCGCGGCAGCAAACACACCAACTCAGTACGTTCAAGTTTGGCAAGAATCCCAGATCTGCCTTGGCCTATCCCTAGGTCCAAGTCTGGCGATGATCACGTCTTTGACGATACCTCCCGGCGTGAATCGAAGGATGAACACCGATGTGTATGAATTCTTCTTTATCCACTTAACCTCGCCCTATCCCTAGGCACGAGATAGTTCAACTATAAACTAGAGAACTTGCTCTTATTTCTTTCGTATACTTAACTCTCCCGATACTAAGTAAATAGATAACCTCACAATGCTCTCCCGATGCTCTTGCAAGATATTAATAACCAAAATAAGAGAACTTGAAGTTTATTTTATTGAACTGAAAATTCCTAAAACAAAAGCAACCCTTGCAACTACTTTACAAAACAACCCGTGGCCCTAGGGGGTTTTAGAACATGTCGACGGCGGGTAGACGACGGGTAGACGGTGGAGGGTTTTTGGTTGTTGGTTTAAAGGGAAATCGGCTATGGGTTATGGGGTGTGGAGGTTGAGATCTGCCCTAGGTTAAAATACATGCCCTTATATAAGCTTTGGGCTCAAGTTATCTAATTTAACAAGGATTACAACTTTAATTAAAAGTATGATTCTAATAAAGACTAAATCTTCAAGGAATATACTTTCCAGCCGTCCTCCTTGTTTCTTGGGATTTTCTCTCCTTGAACTTTGGGCTTGACATATCTTTTGATCTGGGGCTCGAAAAAATATGAGGTTTTCACACGACAGACGAGCAGAATTTTCTCTATCTATCGAGGTCCACTTTGCTTTTTCTCTCCACAAAACTGCTGTCACCATGCTGTCACGGCAGCACCATGGCAGCAACGTCCTCCTTGACTGCTCATTCCAGATTTTCTGCATTGCTGCCTAGCGCCTGCCACGATTGCTGCCCTGGGTGCTGTCACGACTGCTGCCCTGGGTGCTGTCACGGCTGCTGTCACGACAGATACCTGCAAAAGTAACCAAATTTAGCAGTATCTGCGCAATTTTATCTAAATGTGATGTTTATGCAAAACTTAACCTAAAATGCAGTTAAACATGCTTGAGTGCAGCAAAAATAAGGATAAATGATGGGTAAAATATAGAACTTTTAAACACTGATCAATATACCAACAACTGGAAAGGCAGAGAAGATCGACTCCCAGAGAATAAACATGCCTATCAAACAGAAACAAAGTTAGGATAAATCACAATATAAAAAATTAAAAAATTAAAAATAAAAAAGAACAGATGAGAAAAAAACTTACCAAATCCGAGAAGATTAGGTCTTTCAGAGATCTCAGAAGTTAGAAGAAGAAGAAGGGATGTTAGGGATCACAGAAGTCAAAAGAAGGAGAAGGGATATTAGGGTTCTCAAAAGTCAGAAGAAGGAGAAGGGATATTAGGGTTTTCTGAAGAAGATGAAAAGATTTTTGAATACGAATTGATTTTTGGGATAAGGGTTTAGGGTTGATGGATTATGGTTTAGGGTCCAGAGATTGGAGTTTAGGGTTTAGGGTTAAGGCATTGATTGATTTGAGGTTTAAGGTAAAACATATTTGATTTAGGGATTAGGGTTTTGAAGGATTGAAAAGGAGAAAGTGGAAGAACATGATGATGTTCTTGAGAAAAAGTTTGGTTTTGATCGATAGGAAACAAGTTTAGATTGACGTAGGATGTTTGTATAGGATCTAGAATAATTTTGGGGAAGAGCAGTGAAGAACTTGGTGAAAAAGTTTGGTTTTGATCGAGAGGAAACAAGTTTAGACTGAAGTAGGATGTTTGTATAGGATCTGGAAGGATTTTGGGGAAGAACAATGAAGAACTTTGTGAAAAAGTAAGGTTTTGATCGAGAATAGATAGGAAATCTGGGAGAAATTGTGTTTTGGAGAGAGAGAGAGAGAACGAGGAGAAATTTCGACAGAGTAACGCTAGGGTAAAAATGGTGTAAATTGGCTGGGGGTGAGGGTTTATTTATAGGGGTGAGCCGGGTCAAAAAGACCGGCGTGTTTTTTAACGGGTTACACGGGTCTTGCTCCGCAAGCACGCATAGTTTCAATTGTTTCAATTTGGTCCTGATTTTTGTGAAATTCAGCTTAAATGTTTATTTTATATTCGATTTGGTCCTTATTTCAGTTTTAAGGTTTAGGGTTGGGTTTTAATTTAAGGTTTGGGGTTTTAATTTAGGGGTTAGGGTGATAATTTAAGGTTTAGGGTTATAATTTAGGGGTTAGGTTTAAGGTTTAGTGCCATTGTTTTAATTAGTGTTTGAATTTTAGGGTTTAGGGTTAAAGGTTTAGGGTTTAGGGGTATTGACTTAGGGTTTATGAAGCCTTTGGGTTTAGGGTTCATGGTTTTGACTTTTGAATTTAGGTATCAATCCCCAAACCCTAAACCCTAAACTCTAATGAAAACTTATAAACCCCAAACCCTAAACCATTAACATTAATGGAAACACATAAAGCCGGTTTTATAACCCTAAACCTTAAACCATAAACCCTAATGAAAACTTATACACCCTAAACCCTAAACCATTAACATTAATGAAAATTCATAAAGCCAGTTGTATAACATAAACCCTAAACCTTAATCCTTAATCCCTAATCACTAAACCCTAAACCCTAAACTATAAACCCTAAACAATAATGATAAGTCATAACTTATAAACCTTAAACCCTAAACCCTAAACCATTAACATTATGAAAACTCATAAAGCCGATTATATAACCATAAACCCTTCACCCTAATCTATAACCCTAAACCTTAAACCTTAAACCCCAAACCCTAAACCCAAAACTACAAACCATGATCAATAATGAAAACTTATAAACCCTAACCCCTAAACACTAAACCCTAAACCCAAAACTATAAACCATGAACAATAATGAAATCTTACAAGCCCTAAACCCTAAACCATAAACACTAAACCCTTAACTATAAACCATGAACAATAATGAAAACTTATAAACCCTAAACCCTAACCCTTATACAATATACCCTAAACTATAAACCATGAACAATAATGAAAACTCATAAAGCCGAATGTATAACCCTAAACCCTAATCCTTAATCCCTAAACACTAAACTATAAACCCTAAACCCTAAACCCTAAACAATAATGATAAGTTATAACTTATAAACCCTAAACCCTAAACCTTACATCTTAGACCCTGAACCCTAACCATGAACAATAATAACAACCCTAAACACTCAAATATGAACTATGTACCCTAAACTCTAAACCTTAAAGCTCTTAACCATAGACTCTAATCCATAAGCAATATTACAAAAATGAATTAATGATAACACACAAACCCTAATGCAGCACCCTAAACCATAAACCATGGAACCTTAAACCATAAACATTAAACCCTTCAACTCTAAACCATAAACAATAATGATAGCTCGTGATCCTAACACAACACCCTAAACCCTAAACCATCGAATATAAACACTAACTCTCAAACCCTAAACCCTAAACCATAAATCCTTATCCATAACAATGATGATAACTCATAAACCCTAACACATCACCCTAAACCATAAACAATGATGGTAACTCATAAACCCTAATATAACTCATAAACCCTAATGCAACACCCTAAACCCTAAACCCTAAAACCTATAATGTATAAATAATATGTATATATATATATAAACTTATAACTTATAATTTATAATTTATATAATGTATTTATAATATAATAATTAATAATAAATAATAATTAGTAATAGTTTGGGCCTTGGGCCTTTGGGTTCATATCCCACCACCCATTTATTTTAGATGGGCCCCTAAAACCTATAATGTATAAATATAATATATATATATATATATATATATATATATATATATATATATATATATAAACTTATAACTTATAATTTATATAATAATTAATAATAAATAATAATTAGTAATAGTTTGGGCCTTGGGCCTTTGGGCTCTTATCCCACCACCCATTTATTTTATATGGGCCCCTAAAACCTATAATGTATATATATATATATATATATATATATAAACTTATAACTTATAATTTATATAATGTATTTATAATATAATAAATAATAATTAGTAATAGTTTGGGCCTTGGGCCTTTAGGCTCATATCTCACCACCCATTTATTTTAGATGGACCCCTAAAACCTATAATGTATAAATATAATATATATATATATATAAACTTATAACTTAGAATTTATATAATAATTAATAATTAGTAATAGTTTGGGCCTTTGGGCTCTTATCCCACCACCCATTTATTTTAGATGGCCCCCTAAAACATATAATGTATATATATATATATATATATATATATATATATAACTTATAACTTATAATTTATATAATGTATTTATAATATAATGTATAAATAATATATATATATATATATATAAATAAACTTATAACTTATAAGTTATATAATGTATTTATAATATAATAATTAATAATAAATAATAATTAGTAATAGTTTGGGCCTTGGGCCTTTGGGCTCATATCTAAAATTTTTAGATGGGCTAAATATTTTGTAGCCTTCGAAGTTTAGATGGTCTAAATATTTTGTGGCCCTTTAAATTTTAGATGTTTTTCATTTAAGTCCTTTAAGTTTTAGTTCAATTCAATTGAGTTCAATTCAATTTATGTATTTAAATACATATATAAATACATATATTTTATAATTTTATAAATACATATATTTATATATATACATATATTTTATATGTATATTTATGTATGTATATACATATATACACACATATATACATATATATATATACATGTACATTATATATTATATATTAACATACATATATTTGTATAATATGTATTAATTATTATGTATGATATGTTATATTTATAATGTATTAATAATTTAATATATACATATGTTTGTATAATATATATATATATATACACATGTATATATACATGTATGTTGTTAGTATCATAGTATGTATTATGTATATACATATACATGTATTTATGTATAATACATTACATATACATAAATACATACATGTTTGTATAATATATAATTATATATTGTAATTTATATACATGTGAATACATAAAAATACATATAAATACACATAATCACATATATTTATACTTATAAAGTTATTATAATAATTAATAAGTTATATTATAATATAATAATTAATAAATAATATTAAATTATAATATATATGGGAGGGAAAATTTATTTTGAAACCGCCCAATTCCCAAATTGAATTTCAATTTGGGGTAAATTATAAATAAAGCCCTTTATATTATATAAGTTTTTTATTCAAGTCCTTTAAGTTTTAATTCAATTCAATTGAGTTCTTAAAGCTTTATTTTTACTTCAAATTAACTCTTATTTATTATTTTTTCACTATATTCCATAAAACTTTGTTTTTATTCAAAATTGAGCCTATTATAGTCCATAAAACTTTATTTTAGTCCAAATTAGCTCTTATTTATTATTATTATTATTTTTCACTATAGTCCATAAAACTTTGTTTTTATTCAAAAGTGTTCATTTCTGGTGAACCTGAATTAACCCGAACTGAAATGAACCTGACGACCTGAAATTACCCGACCTGAAATGAAATAGACCTGAAATGAACCCGAACTGAAATGAACCCGACCTGAAATTTACCCGACCTGCAATTTACCTGCCAATTAACTGATTTTACCCGACCTGTTTTTACCCGATCTGCAACGAGTTTGACCTGAAATGACCCGACCTGAAAATTGACCCGACCTAAAATGGACCCGACCTGCAAATTACCCGACTGCAATGGACCCGCACCCGACCCGAGTCGAGTCAATTTTTTTTTACATGAAATGACCTGTATCCGATTTTACCCGACCTGACAGAACCCGACCTGAAACCTGTCCGATTACCTATTTTTACATCCCTAGTGGAAAGTTTTTGCCTCCACGTCGGTGTTGTCTAAGGACCATAATCCTTAAAGCATACCATTTCACGCCACGACTCAAGGTTACGTGGAGTTTGAGGGAAAATTAAGGGAGCCAAGAGCCGACATTTGTGTGTATAAATAGGGGGAGATGAGTGCAAGAAGGATAGGAAAAATAACGAAAAATAATTATAGTTCAATGTTAGATTGGTAGTCTAAATTGTTCGGTTTAGTGATATTGAATCTTTGAATCGTTGGGTTCAAAAGGTTGATAAAAGACAACCGTCATTTTCGGAGGACAAGGGTAAAGATGTTGCTGTTTGAGATTCTTAAAAATTATCGGGTTGTGGAGGTGAGTGTAGTTGTGTCACGGGGTCGGCTAGGTGCCACCCCATTGCATTTATTTATTATTTCTTAAATTTTGTATTTGTTTATGGGCTCACTTAGAGTAACTATGTTCGACTAGTAAATTCGATAAGTGCTCTGCATTGCTTTGATATGGTTCTAAGTATTTATGAAACAATTAAAATATGTGATTCGTTATGAATGACATGTGAACATGCTATGTTATGATATGAATGTGATATGACATTTGATACGATATGATATGTTCTTATTTAGCTATTGATATTTGAACCTTGAGATCGAAGTATTGGATACAGTTGACATGCCATAGAATTTATGAGCTCATTGGTTCTAAGTTTTTATGGTGTAGTGGAGGGATGTGATGTGTAATTGTCAAATACGGTGTAGTGGGGGATATTGGACCATATTTGTTCATTGTTGGTGTTGTGGTGGAATTCGTGTATCCAAATACGGTTGAATCGATCCAAGGAAAAATGTTGATTATTGATATTACTTTTATTATTGTGCTTCGACATTTATTGAATAACATGCTTTATTGATGCCATATTAGTTATGTATAATTAAAATATGTATTGTTGCATACCTTGTATATTCATTGGTTATGACTACTTCACTTAGACTACGAAAGTCTAATGCATTCATCTTCATAACATTTCAGGCTAGCTAGATGTTCGGTTCGAGATCGGAGAAGTCGACAGATCGACAAATCACTACGAGCTTAGAGTAATTTTTCTTGTCTTTATAAACTCCAAGAATGGTGGTAAAGTAATTAAACTAGTTGGTTATGATGCTTTTGTTGTGTTTGTAAAGACTATATTTTATATAGCTTAAGGGCTTAAAATGGTATGTTACTTTGACTTAAAAGTGGTAAATTTTGCATATTTGGCAGTAAAATATTGATTAAAAGTTTATGATTTATGTCTCCGATCTCCGTTTTGTTTTTCGATAACATTGTCTGACCTGGTTCTCTACCAAGCCGGGAATGGGGTGTTACATGATGATTCTAGAGAGCGTCTGTAACACTCAAAAACTTACACCCAAATTGTAAACCTTAGATTCGCAATATCCCTAATTAAAAATCTTAATTTTGAAATCCCTAAATTCAAAACACTAATTATTTAGGAATTTTAATTCAAAAACCCTAATTTGTTAAAAGACTATATTTTGGATATCGGTGGTGTGCGTTTGGTAAGGACAGCAACGACTATATATTATGGTCATGTCGGTTTGCTATCGAGGTATGAGCCTATTTCTTCTCTTGGTGGGATGTGGCGGTGGTGTGGACGCGAACGGTGAGTGAGTTTATTGAGCAATGTTGGGGGAGCTGGTTCAATGGGGAGGTCCGAGCGTGGTGGGTGATTGGTTGTGCTAGTGTGCTATGGTCTTTATGGTTTGCAAGGAATGAGCTTATCTTTCAAGATAGGCGGGCGTCGAGTCGAATGTTTTTTTTCTTAGCCCAGCTCAGAGCACTTTATTGGACTCGTGCGTTCATGCATGAATCTTGCGTGAACGAGGCAAGCTGGTGGAGCTGCCCGCGGATTAGCTGGTTGTTGCAGTGGGAGGGAGACATGACACGGTCGCTTAGTGTTTGGACGCCGCCGGTGGCGGGTGTGTGGAAATTCAATGTTGACGGTGCTGCTAGGGGAAAACCGGGACGGGCAGGTTGCGGAGGTGTGCTACGGGACTGCAATAGCCGTATTGTGGCAATGTTTTCAGGTTCGATAGGAATTGCGGATTCCAATGTGGCTGAGATCCAAGCGATCGCTTATGCGTTGCGCTTGTTATGCGAGATGCAGGTGGGTACGGTATCCTCAATTGTGATGGAATCGGATTCTATGGTAGCGATATCATGGATGCATCGTACAGAGAATCTTCCATGGAAGCTGTGGCAATGGTTTCAGTAGATTGATGAGGACATTGCGGGGTTGCCGTGAGTGTGCTTTAACCATATTTATCGAGAGGCAAATGGGTTGGCGGATTCTTTGGCAAAGAGTGGTATTGTGAGACGTGAATGGGTATGGTTGTATAGCAAATAAAGTGTGTTTTGTCCCTTGGCACATGCAAATCGGTACTCTTTTCCTCTATTTAGGATTAGAGATGTTTTTAATGAGACCGATTTGTATTGTGATTTTGTATGATTTCTTGGCTAATAAAATCATACATGCTGTTCAAAAAAAAATCACACGTCTTCGAAATTCAAGAAATATTTGAAAGATTGAAAATATTATAATTTTCGGTGATTAAATTGGAGAAATATGAAGTTTGAATTGTTCTGTATAGTATACTAATGAATTTAAGGACCAATTACATGATTAAACCTTAATACAAAGTCAATTTTCTTTGAGTTTGCAGACGCCTTTGTCTGCCAATTTTTTTGGTATAATAAATTTATTTATTTTTATATAATTTTCAGCATAATATGTTTAGCCTACTACTTTCCTAGGGATGTAAAAACAGGTAATCAGATGGGTTTCAGGTCGGGTATTGTCAGGTCGGGTAAAATCAGGTACATGTCATTTCAGGTCATTTTTCTGTTTTGACTCGACTCGGGTCAGGTGCGGGTCCATTTTAGGTCGGGTCCATTTCAGGTCGGGTCTATTTCAGATCGGGTCCATTTCAGGTCGGGTCTATTTCAGGTCGGGTCAAAATGGGTCGGGTCCGAAGCAGATAATTGACAGGTTAATTCGGGTTCGGATACACTTCACGTCGGGTCCATTTCAGGTCAGGTCCATTTCAGGTCGGGTCCATTTCAGGTCTGGTCCATTTCAGGTCGGGTCCATATCAGGTCGGGTAAATTTTAGGTCGGTTGCATTTCAGGTCGGGTGCATTTCAGGTCGGGTAATTTTAGGTCGGGTAGTTTCAGGTCGGGGTATTCAGGTCGGGGTATTTTTAGGATTGAAATTCGTATTGGGTTTGAGTTCGGTACAACCGTATAAGTAGTCGATAGAGTTTAGGTTGACCTTCGTCAATCGTCATTGATTTGGAGTTAATTATTTAAAGTCATATCAAATTAAAATTATAAAACATTGGAGTAATTAAACAATAATGAAAAGAGGTCAATTTGGACTGAAAAAGGGGTCAATTTGGATTAAAAATAAGGTTTCACTAATTATAATGAACAAAAATATCAAATTCAAATTATAAAACATTGGACAAATTTAAAAGAAAACAATGAAAAGTGGTCAATTTGGAATAAAAATAAAATTTTGGGGACTGTAATGAACAAAAATATCAAATTAAAAGTATAAAAATTAGAGTAATTAAAAAAACAATAAATAGAGGTCAGTTTAGAAAAAAAAATAAAGTTTTAGGGTCTAGAATGAACAAAATTTCAAATTAAAATTATAAAACATGATGAATTAAAATATATATATATATATATATATATATATAGGGGTCAATATGGAATTAAAATAAAGTTAAGGGACTAGAATGAAGAAAATATCAAATTAAAATAATAAAACATTGTGCAAATTAAAAAAATAAATGTGGGTCAATTTGGAATAAAAATAAAGTTTTAGGGTCTAGAATGATGAAAATATCAAATTAAAATTATAAAACATTAGACGAATTAAAAAACAATAAATAGAGGTCAATTTGGAATTGAAATAAAGTTAAAGGGACTAGAATGAACAAAGTACAAATTAAAATTATAAAACATCAGACGAAATAAAAAAACAATAAATAAGGGTCAATTTGGAATTAAACTAAAGTTTAGGGGACTAGAATGACCAAAATATCAAATTAAAATTATAAAATATTGAACTAATTAAAATAAAGTTAAGAGACTAGAGTGAACAAAATATCAAATTAAAATTATAAAACATCGGACTAATTGAAAAAATAAAAAGTGGTCAGTTTGGAATACAAATAAAGTTTAGGGACTAAAATGAACAAAATGTCAAAGTAAAATTATATATTATTGGACTAATTAAAAAACAATTAGTAGGGGTCAATTTGGAATAGAAATGAAGTTTTAAGGGCTATAATGAACAGAAATATCAAATTATATAAAACATTGGACGATTCAGGGTTTAGGGTTTAAAGGGTTTAAGTTTTAGGGAAAATTTATTAATGGTTTAGGGTTCATACATTGATAGATACATACATATTTGTATGTATATATGTATACCCCTAAACAATACCCATAAACCTCAACCCTTAAATCGTATAATCACTAATAATTAGAGTACAAGTCTAATCCCCTAATCCTTAAACTAATCTCATAACCCCAAATAATCAACTTGACACATTTACCCCTAAACCCCAAACATAAACCCATAAATCAAACAAACAAAATAAATTGAAACATAAAAAGGACAAATCTAAAAATAAATTATTAATTAAAGCCCAAATCACAAATGAATAAAATTATTAAACCTAATTACTTACCAAATCATTATACGAGGACCAAATCAAATTTAAAGCAAACCAAAAAGCTTAATAATTAATTAATTTATGAAGCATGACCTAATTGAATGAAATTTAAAGAAATTAAACCAAAAGTTAGGACTAAAAAAACAAACTAAAACCTAAAAAACCTAAACCCTAACCATCTAATTAAGGAAGGACCTAAAGGATAATTAACCCCTAAATAAAAAATCCCTCCTTCACATCCAATTTTGTTTGATTTGGCGGCAAAATTCCCCCCAATAATTCCTTATCATTCAAAAAAAACTTCCCCCATTAATTCAAAAAAAACTTCCCCCTAAACTAAAAAAATATTTTTTTTATTATTTTAATAGTTATAATTAAAATTTTTAATAAAATATTTTTTAAATTTAATGATCACAATTAATAATTTGATTTAAATTCTAAGTAATTTATTTTAAATTCATCTATCACAACTTATTAATTTAATAAAACTTTTAAATTTTAAATATTTTTTTAATAAAATAAATTTAAGTATGTTAATTCTTATTAAACTTCACAAATAATTTATATTAAACGAGTTAGTACTAAATTAATTTAATAAATTAATACATTACATTTATCAAACACTTTAAATTTATCAAATCGTAGACTTCCTCAACTATATGTCAGGTAAATATCAAGCCAGATCAATATCAGTTCAGGTTAAAAATAGGTCGGGTTCAAAGCAGGTCGGGTCAATTAACAGGTCGGGTTCAAAACAGTTCGGTCCAAAACATGTCGGGTTCAAAAACAGGTCGGGTGCAAAACATGTCGAGTTCAAAACATGTCGGGTAATATCGGATCTCGGGTCAATTCAGTCGGGTAAAATCGGTTATCTACCAGGTTGGCTTCGGGTTCGGGTTCGTTTCAGTCGGGCGCAGGTCGGTTTTCAGGTCCACAGTAACAGGTCCAATTCGGGTTCGGGTCGTTTTCAGTCGGACGCAGGTCGAATTCGGTCACTACAGTAACAGGTCGAATTCAGGTTCGAGTCTACAACAGTTGGTTACAGATCGGTTCGAGTCATTAAATTTTCAGGTCAAATCAGGTTCTAACTCGAGCAGGGTTCAGTCGGGTTTTCAGGTCGGGTCAGCTTTTTACATCCCTATACCTACCCACCGCTCAACTACATATGTAATATATATAGGCTGCCTTCCTTTTGGTTCTCTAAAAGTTATATTCTTAAACCAATACAATATTTTTATTTTCCGAAACTAAGCTTGAAACTCTATATGTCGTGTTCGACTCCACCAAATTCAAGTCGTGTGATCCTCCATTAAGCCACGTGTCACGGTCCGTTCGCGTGATAGGCGAGACCGTGACGAGATGCTTGCTGGTTGTGCTTAATACGGGATGCAGGATAGCAATAAGGGTGTAGTACGTGCCATACAACCGTCCAGTCCTCGGATGGGCGTGCTGGTTAGGCACCACACTGGTCGGGAGCTGTCCCTGCTTCTCTGATGAGCCCATGGGAGGGCGAAACCAATAAGCATCGTGGTGGAAAAGGCTGAGCCTCAGGCTTGTGGGAGCCCTGAGGTGCCGCACGGGGGAGATGTCCCTGCGCCAAGACTCTGACCCCGTGACAGATGGTATCAGAGCAGGACTGTGTGCTAGTTGTGAGTTTACCAAGCGCTCATTGTGCTGCGTAGCGAGTCAAGTGGACGAGCAGTGTCTCGCACCCAAAGAGAGGGTGTTCGCGAGTGGGTCCTCTATAAAGAGATTGAGACGAGGACATGTAGGCAGGAAGCCGCAGCGAAAGTTCGCCAAGCACTCGTAGCCGCATGTGTCGGAGCCTCAGTGAAGAGGGCGAGCAGGCAGGGAATTGCACACGAGATCTGGGCTAATTAAAAGAGAAGAGGGAAAGAGCTTTCTCCCCATGCACGAGGGCGTGCATGAATTGAGTGGGGGAGATTGTCACGGTCCGTTCGCGTGATAGGCGAGACCGTGACGAGATGCTTGCTGGTTGTGCTTAACGCGGGATGCGGAATAGCAATAAGGGTGTAGTACGTGCCATACAACCGTCCAGTCCTCGGATGGGCGTGCTGGTTAGGCACCACACTGGTCGGGAGCTGTCCCCGCTTCCCTAATGAGCCCATGGGAGGGCGAAACCAGTAAGCATCGTGGTGGAAAAGGCTGAGCCTCGGGCTTGTGGGAGCCCTGAGGTGCCGCACGGGGGAGATTTCCCTGCGCCAAGACTCTGACCCCGTGACACATGCGTCGACCCACCTTTATCGTCAAATCTAACAATACTCTTGCTTTGTTTATTTCTTTCAAAGTTCTGATACAGTTAGACCTAGTCTTTTAATTGTGGAAAGCGCGTCATTCAATATGTTAAGTTGCTTTTGTTAAGGTGTGTTTTCTTCCGGTGCTATTATTAAATTATATGTATTTTTTTCTATGTTATGGTGTTTTATCCTTTATGTGATTGTTTATATGTATTATGATTTTTATGGTTGACATCACATGCATACGTTTTCATAATATATTTTTACTATGATTTACGAACCGTGATTTATGGACCACGATTTATGAACTATGATTTATGGACATGTGGACTATGATTTATGAAGTATGTTTATGGAATATCGGATTTATGGAACTTTGTTTATGAAATTTGATTTCTAATCATCATATCATTGTATGAGCATGGGTTGGGATTTGTTCGGGGTGGTTCAGTGGTTTCACCCTTCGAGCTGAATTCCACTTCGGATTGGCGGTTGTAGCGAGGAGTTCTGGGGAACTTTTCTCTTGGCGGTTGTAGTTGGGTGCATTGCATTGTGCTTGTGATTTATGTGTTGTGCTTTAAAGAATTTTAAGAAAATATTACTATGTTTTTACGATTAAGATTTTCTTTCACTTTAGAAATACACTAAGCTCCTTAGCTTACTCCCCATAGTTTTCCTTTTTCAGATATCCTGGACACAAGGTGACTTGGTACTCGGAAGATCTATTTATTTTATCGAATCTATTTTATCTTCAGTATGGACATACTTTATTTTCGGGAATATTTTATTATTAAGATTATTTTTGGATTTTGATGTAATTTCATATTTGGGGTTATTATTTTTACCATGCATTTTCAGACATTAAATTTGAGAGTTTTATTTAAATTATAAGATTATTATTTTAACGTTTAGATTTTATAAATATCGAGACACTTTGTATTATTATCATAAATAATTTATTTTACGATATTTTAATATATTATAATTCGAATTAATTTCTTGAGGGTAAAGTTTCCAATTGTGACTTCCTAAATTCGACTATTTCTTCTAGGTCGAGTTTAGGGGGTTACAATGTCTTCAATCATTTATATTAATTTGTGCTTCTTTTAACAACAAAGTGTTCCTAATGATGCCTTACGTATGCAGTTATTTCCATATTTTTTGTAGGGAAGAGCTCGTACGTGGTTTCGTGGACTCCCCGTTGGATCTATCACATAATGGAATGACCTCGCAACACATTTTGTATTGTACTTTAATCCACCGACAATGAACTCGCGCTCGAGGAATGACATAACTGCTTATTATTAGTTAGATGATGACACTTTCCACACTACATGTGAAAGATATAAGTCATTGTTGCAATGATGTTCCAACCATGGCCTTCAACAAGAAACTTACAATGGGTTAAATGTAGCCACAAGACATCTAGTCAACGGATCATCTAATGGACCTTTACTTGATTGTAATTACATTGTTATTGTTGGAGTGTTAGAGTAATTTGCACAAAATAACCTTCAATATCCTATTCTGAGAGATGCTTCATGCAAAGCTGCACTAGGATTTTTTTAGCTGGATGATATTTCTACTCTAAATGCCCAAATTTAGTCTTTAGTGAACAAAATCAAGAATATGGAGGGCACAAATGAACATGCTCATATTCAGCTAGCTCAACAAACTACTACTCATGTGTTCTTTTTTGAGATTCGTGGTGAGAACCATAACCATTAAGATTACGCACAACATGCAGAGAATGCAAGCTATGTAAGCAATATGAGGGGCAATATTATGGGCAACTCCTACAAGACAGCGAATATGCAATCTTGGGGAAATTCTAATTTTGCACAAAATTTAAGTGTATTTCCCTCTGGGAATAATTCTTTTCAAGGAAACTCTAGTGTGCGACAAGGGAATTTCAGTTATCTGCAACAATAATATACACCTCAAGTTCCATTATAGTCACTACAGAACAAGATGCAACATCAATATTCTCCTTCACAAACTCAACAATCGCAGTATAGCGCGCATTCACAGTATGGAGCACCGTCTCAGATACAGTCACAGACTAGTCACTATGCTCTGTCATCTATATCTGATCAATTTGCTCTCTTTCTGGAAATGATGCTCAAACACTTCTCTTGAACTAAAGCTATATTACAAGGTTACACTTCTTCGATCCATACTCTAGAAGCTCAACTGGAGTAGTTGGCTACTGATATGACCTTTCACCTATCGGGCACACTTCCTAGCAATACTGAGAGCCCGATAATCAAGAGTAAAGAACATTACAAGGCTATTACTCTCCGCAGTGGCAAGAAAACTGTTGATTCGACATAACAATCACCCATATCTATTCAAGAGCAAGGGGAATCATCGAAAACTGACCAGGTGTTGAAAGATGGATTGGAGGTTGGTGAGGAGGAAGATACACCTCTAGATATTACTTCGCTACCACGAGTTTTAAAATCTAAGTTGTTAGGGCAATTTCAAACGTCGACACAATTAATAGATCCTCCATCTCCACTACCTTAGCTTCCCACTAAGGATTTCCAATCAATCCACTATTGATTCGTCCCCTTTTCTAAGCTTAGGAGGAAATCCTTACAAAACCGATCAAGCTTTCTACCCAAAGCTTTGATCAAACCCTCTTTACAAAGAGATAAAAATAAGCAAACTAAAATCCCTCTAATAGGTATTTGTTTGCAAAATTAAGCTCTCACCCAATCCTAAAAACACTGGAGCAAATTTAACAATTTTGGCTCACTAGTGTTTGTCTATACAAGGAATTGAAAATTAAGCACTAAGACACATTTTGATCATATGTTGTATTACAATTGAAACATTAACCATTACTTGATGCTTGAAGGTCCCTTTTATACTCCTAATTGAGTTTGTAGCCGTTACTAGCCGTTGCGGTTGAATTGGAGCTTTTACAGACTTTATTTCCCACCATAAATGTAGTACTACAACTCCCCATTTCGAAACACACGACCCTATTTCGAAACACTCATGAAATAGAAAGAGCCGTTGCAGTCTGATGCAGCACCCGTTTCGGAACACCCTTGGCCGTATCAAAATGGTCGTATCGAAACGCTTGATCCCGTATCGAAACACCCTGCAATTAAAAGGTAGTTGGGAAATAGCCATTGGGGGGTTTATGACCGTTGAGGTCATGCCACATAGGCGTATCGAAACGGTAGTGGTCGTATCGAAATGCTAGGCAATTTTCTCACCCAAATCAAGCCCCGTTTCGAAACAGACAAGGCTGTATCGAAACATTTTGCCACTTTAAAGCCCCGTATCGAAACACCTAGAGACGTTTCGAAACGCCTGGATGGTTTTGTTAAATTTGGCTTTAAAACATTTGAAAACCTTCTTGAAATATCCCATAAAAATAATTTCAAGTTGTTTGGACTTAAAAGTGATTTTGAATTCTTTCTAACTTTTTCCAAAACATTTTTCAATTATTATATCAAAACATTAGTTCTACAATCTCCCCCTTTTGATATAATAAAATCAACTTGAAAAATTGTTTGGGATTCTCCCCCTTTAAGTTTAAAAATGTGAATAAGAGATGAAAAATTGAAAAGTAAGTAAAGCTCCCCCTTATTCATTTAAATACAAATTTTCAAACTAAACTCTCCCCCTTTTTGTTATATAAAAAAGAATTCAAAAGACATTAAGTTCAAAATAACTTAGGAGGTTAAAAGTAATTGACAAAAATAAGAATTTTGGTTTTAAAATAGCTCCCCCTTACTCAAAGCATCATCAAAGAATGTTAGTCCAACATATATGATCATCTAGTTGAAATAAAGAATAAATCAAATTAAACAAATAAAACAACTCGATTTTTACCACACTTGAACACAAGGGAGGATGTGAAGCCTTCCTTCTTCAAGTGTTCTTCCTTGTGTGCATGGAGCTCCCCCTCAAATTTTGAGTTGTTGATCAATCTCCATCACACCTAAACAAGACAATCAAGTGATTTTTGGTATCCAAATTGCTTTGGATCCATAGACATTAGTAGCACATAATTTTGTCCCCATAGGAATCCATTTTTCAATTTCATCCTTTTTAGTTTAAGTACTTAGTCCTTTTGGGACCCAAATACTTCTAAAACATTTACCGTTCACAAATCTAGGGGCACTAGATTGTCTTACATAAAAATTTGATTTTCCTAAATTATTTTTCTTTTGAAGTTCATTGAAAATCAAACCTTTTTCTTTCTTGAGATCATCAACTTCTTTTTGATGATATTCTTCCATCGTTTGAAGCAATTTTTGTAAGTCTAAAACTTTAAGCTCAAAATCTTTAAGTTTTGTTTCAAACTCTAAATTGGTTTTAGAAAGCAAATCATTTTCGGTTTTTAACTTTGAAATCAATTTCTTGTTTTTCGAAAATGAAGCCTTGAATTCACAAACCAATTCATTATAAGCTTCTTGTAACTCATCAAAAGAATATGAATTTGAACTAGATGAGTTAGAAGTTACCTCTCCCTCATTGAGGGCCATTAAGCATAGGTGGGCTACTTCATCATCGGTAGAGTCTTCATCACTCCATGTGGCCACATATGCTTGCTTTGAAGATGATCCCTTCTTGTTGGACTTGTGGGATTCCTTCATCTTCTTCCTCGATTCATGCTTGGATTTATCCATCTCGCTCTTCATGAATCGGGTGAATTTCTTGAAGAGATAGACCATCTCTTCATCTTCACTTTCCTCCTCACTTAGTTCTACATGATGGCATGTGGAGGATTTGAGAGCAATGGCATTTGTGTTGATGTAGAGCCATTTGAGCTTCTTCTCCCCCATAGCTCTAATCTCTTCCTTCTTCTTCTCCTCTTCTTTGTTTTTCTTCATAATTTGGTGAGTGAGAAGTGACCCTATGAGCTCATCAAGCTTCAAAGTTTTGAGATTCTTGGCTTCGATGATGGCGGTCCTTTTTGAGTACCATGACTCGGGAAGGGAGTAGATGAGATTTCGGACAAGCTTTTCTCCGGACTGACTTCTCCATAACCCTTGAGTCCATTAGTGATGGTGGAGAATCGGTGGAACATCTTCTCAATGTCCTCTTCCGGATCCATTTTGAAGTTTTCATACTCGAGGTTGAGGAAGCCAATCTTGGTCTCCTTTACTTCGTTTGTCCCCTCGTATGTAACTTCGAGCTTGTCCCAAACTTCCTTGGCACTCTCGCAAGAAGACATCTTCTCGTATATGTTAAGGCTAAGTGCACAAAAGATGAAGTGCAAAGCCTTACAATTTAGCTCCATCTTCTTACGATCGTCGGCACTCCATTCCGCCTTGCTTCTTTGTGGTACGAATGGGCCATCTTCTATGATATCCCAAAGCTTGTAGTCTTTGGATTTGACAAAGAACATCATCCTCGTCTTTCAATAAGCATAATTGGTCCCGTCGAAGATGGGCGGTTTTTCGATGGATTGTGCCATTGAGTCGGTTGTTTGAAAAGTTGATCGAGCTTGCCGGATCGCCTCAATAAGATGTTAATCCTATTCGATTGAGCCAAGCTCTGATACCAATTATTGGATTTTGTGGTGCTCGATTCCTTCAACCGTTCTTGCTCGCCAAGTGGTGGAGAAGTGGAATGTTGGGTGAAAGAGGTGTGGAAGCTAAAAAGATAAAGACAAGATGATTTATAGTGGTTCAACCTTCTAACCAAGGTCTACATCCACTACCTTAGCTTCCCACTAAGGATTTCCAATCAATCCACTATTGATTCGTCCCCTTTTCTAGGCTTAGGAGGAAACCCTTACAAAACCGATCAAGCTTTCTACCCAAAGCTTTGATCAAACCCTCTTTATAAAGAGATAAAAATAAGCAAACTAAAATCCCTCTAATAGGTATTTGTTTGCACAATTAAGCTCTCACCCAATCCTAAAAACACTTGAGCAAATATAACAATTTTGGCTCACTAGTGTTTGTCTATACAAGGAATTGACAATTAAGCACTAAGACACATTTTGATCATATGATGTATTACAATTGAAGCATTAACCATTACTTGATGCTTGGAGGTCCCTTTTATACTCCTAATTGAGTTTGTAGCTGTTACTAGCCGTTGGGGTTAAATATGAGCCGTTGGAGACTTTATTTCCCACCATAAATGCAGTTCTGCAACTCTCCGTTTCGAAACGCACGACCCTGTTTCGAAACACTCTTGAAATAGAAAGAGTCGTTGCAGTCTGATGCAGCACCCGTTCCGGAACACCCTTGGCCGTATCGAAACGGTCGTATCGAAACTCTTGTTCTTGTATCGAAACGCCCTGCAATTAAAAGGTAGATGGGAAATAGTCGTTGGGGGGTTTATGACCATTGAGGTCATGCCACATAGGCGTATCTAAACGACAATGGCCGTATCGAAATGCTAGGCAAAATTCTCACCCAGATGAAGCCCCATTTCGAAACAGACAAGGTTTTATCGAAACACCTAGAGGCGTTTCGAAATGCCTGGATGGTTTTGTTAAATTTGGCTTTAAAACATTTGAAAACCTTCTTGAAATATCCCATAAACATAATTTCAAGTTGTTTGGACTTAAAAGTGATTTGAATTCTTTTTAACTTTTTCCAAAACATTTTTCAATTATTATATCAAAACATTAGTTCTACACTTACCTTGTGGGCGCAAATATTATGGTGTTTACTTATCATTCTACTATGAGATACCTCTTTGCTAAAAAACACGCAAAATCAAGGTTGATTTCATGGATCTTTCTGGTGTAAGAATTCGACATCGAGATAAAGAACTAAAAAGGGTCAGCAAATCAAGTTGATGACCATCTTTCGAGATTGGAATCAGGCAGCAAAGATGGAAATAAACTACCAATTTTCGATGCATTTCCTGATGAATTTTTTTTGTTGTGGATGCAACACCTTGGTACGTTGATTTTGTCAATTACCTTGTGTGTGGGAAAACTTCTTTGGGTGTCACTGGGCACAAGAAGGCAAGATTTCTTCGCAATGCAACTATATATCATTGGAATGAACCTTATTTGTTAAAGGTATGTAATGATAATATCATTCGACATTGTGTCCCCGGGGAAGAAATGGTGTCAATCTAACAGAATTGTCATGATACTTCATATGGAGGGCATTTCATTGGTATGAGAATTGCCGCAAAAGTCTCTCAATCTTGATTTTATTGGCCTTCATTATTTAAAGATGCCCATGAATTTGCCCAACGATGTGATCTTTGTTAGCGCTCATGGTCAATATATAGAAGAAATGAGATGCCACAACAACCAATTATGGAAATTGAGTTATTTGATGTTTGGGGCTTGGATTTCATGGGCCCCTTTCCAAATTCTTTTGGTAATCTCTATATTTCAGTTGTTGTGGATTACGTTTCCATGTGGATAGAAGCTATCGCTATGCCGAAGGATGATGCCAAGAAGGTTTTAAAGTTCTTTCGTAAACATATTCTCACTCGTTTTGGGACACCAAGGGCATTAATTAGTGACCATGGAAAGCATTTTCATTGCAGTCAGGTGGCTGCTGCGTTGAAACGATATGTAGTGAATCATAGACTAGCTACAATTTATCATCCTTAGTACAATGAATAAGCCGATATCTCTAATTGGGCTATCAAAAATATCTTGGAAAAGGTGGTAAATACCACTCGGAAAGGCTGGTCTTCGCGCTTAGATGATGCTTTGTGGGCTATTCATACTGCGTACAAAACTCCACTTGGGATGTCACCGTATTAGCTTGTCTTTGGAAAATCCTTCCACTTTCCTGTTGAGTTAAACACAAGGCTGTATGGGCTTTGAAACAAGTGAATCTGGATTATGAGGCTGCGGGGAAGAAACAATTGCTGGATATCACTAAGCTGGAGGAAACTCGACACAACGCTTATGAAAATGCCTCCATTTACAAGGACAAGAGTAAACACTGGCATGATAAGATCATATTGCAGTGACAATTTGATATTGCACAATTGGTTTTCTATTCAATTTAAGACTGAAGTTACACCCAAGCAAATTGAGGTCACGTTGGTCGGGACCTTTTGAAGTTGTGGAAGTGTTTCCACATGGACCTTTTGGTTCCAGTTTGTTACTTCCAAGTTGCAGCCATAAACTCGTAGCAACATGGTATCCTCGTATCGAATGTGTCTGATAAACATGATTGTCAAGGGAAGGAAGATTGGCATGGGTGAGATTATCCACAAGGAGATGGCTGACTGTGCCGAGAGAAAGAAAGGGGTTTTCGCATTTGCATCAGTCATCATGCAGTTGTGCAGTATGAAGGGGATCAAACTATTGGCTAGGGTTGTTCATTTTTGGGTACCCGGTTCATCTGGGTACCTCTTTTCCCGGCCCATGTCCCGACCCGTTACACTCGAGTACCCGTAAAACTCAGGTACCCGGGAAATCGGGTACCGGGTACCCACTTCATTTTTTTATTATTTTTAAATTATAAAATAAATAAAAAACAACATATGAAACACAAAAATATTTTTAAAAAATTTTAAACTTAAAACTTAAAAGTATATAATACAAACATAGAAAGAATTTAGGGATTTAAATTTAGTTTTGGAGTAAAAATATTAAGAAACTTAAAATAAAAATATATAATAAAAATTGTCGGGTCGGGTATCTGGTAAGATAAAACTTTCAGCCCATGTCCCGAAAAAATTGTCGGGTTGGGTACCCGGCCTGGTCAGGTAATTTTTTAGGGAATTACCCGAATTTTTTAGGTTCGGGTTGTCGGGTTGGGTCAACTGGGTCGAGTATTTTTGAACACACATACTATTAGCAAACGAACAGATGACGGCCAACAAAGGGCCACTTAATGAGGTCTCTATTGAGAGAATGGTTAGAACTACTATGGTACCTACACCAAAAGTGGGCACTAAAACGAGACAATAGAAAAGGAAGGAAAAAGGTGGAGTCTGCTGTTGAGGACATCCCTACAAGCAATTAAGTGTGAATGAAAGTTCTGGCTATTGAGGACAAACTCGATGCTATAACAAGTACATTGGGGAAGGTTGCAGCCACAATTTAAATGTTTGACCTTGCATAGAACTTTTTCTATGCATATGTCAAGACATGGCATAAATCTTTCCTCTATAAAATGAGTAGAGTTACCTAATATCTTTTCCAGAATTCCAGAGTTTCCACCAATCATACGCAGTTATGATTTTTCTTCTGATGCGGCCACAAAAGATGTCCCAACGAAGTCTGTTAGTACTCCTGAAAATGTAAGTGAGGCTGATGACACACCAAAAGAGGAAGCCTCGAGCAAGATCATCAAAGTTTGTGTCTTTGATTTGAATGTCACAACTAAGGACGACACCACCCCTACTATTCTAGAAAAAGAATAAGTTATAGTGGAAGACATTGATGAAGATAAGGAAGAAAGTACCCAAGTTGAGAAGGTTGATGCTGAAGGAAAGTTCGTTGCATCTAGGGTTGTCGATGCAATATGTGAAGGACCAGAGCTTGTGCAAGATACATCGATAATGGCAGAGGCTGTCTCTACAATGGAGGAATAAGAGGACAACCCTCTTACAAATGGTGGTTTACAAAGCACCATCCCAGTTAATCCCTACAGTGACGTCGATGATACTGGCAATGACGAGGAGCTTGAGAAAGAAGAGGATGCCTCTCCTCTAAAGAAAAATAAGAAACGAAAGCTTTCAAAATCTAAGGACAAATACAAGAAAAAATGCAAGGAAGAAATGAGGGGCAAGAAGAAGAAGTGTCGCTCCGCCTCATCCTCTCAAGAGCCATGAATGACTGAGTTAGTTTTTAGTTTCTTGTAAGGATGCATACCATGTAGTGTAATTTCATTTTTAATGTATTGTCATTGTAATTGCATTTAGTTTTAGTGTCATTACATTATTATTGTAACTACATTCTGTCATTACATTCTATTTTTGCATTGGGGACAATGCAATCTATAAGTTTGGGGTTATACACCTAGGAGTTGAAATGCACCCCCATTTTTAGAAAAATCTAAGTAAATGCAAGGTTCTTTTGTGATAAAATCTTTTGCTTACATTTCGTGCGTAAATCTTGAATCATTCTAATTGTTGATGAATTGGTTGGATATATATATACTGAATGATTGCATTATAACTCTGCATAAATATATTTACTTGTTTAGGTAAAGAATATCTAGCATCATCTCTTTGATATTGGATTAATTCTGCTTTGTTCAGGTTGTGTTATATATGCTATTAGTTCTTATTATGTGTAAATAAATGACATTCCAATGTGAGTGCAATAAGAGTAGGTTCAAAGGGGGAATACTCCTCTACACGTGTTAGAAAAAATGAATATGGCCAAAGGATGTCGCTGCATGAGTGTGAGTCGAAGCAATGAAGTACTTCTTGGAGGTTCGTTACACAACATCTTACATCTTATGGTTTAGGGTGCATTCATTATTCGATATCTCTCGCTACATAAAAAAGAGAAAAAGAAAAAGAAATAGATATATAATCATATTTATATTTTGTTATGCTTTGTATTAAATAAATGCTGATAGGTGGAAAGAATCTAAGATGATGTGCATGATGCTAGGTATAGTTGAAATTGTTGTTTATATGTTTATGTTTGAATTGTAATGCAATCCTCTATCGTATCGATGTAGTTGATTCATTGCTTGATTGGAATGATTCAAGTAGCTAGAATGTCCTTAAACTTTTGTTAGACCTTGCTGCTTTTAATTTTACTTAAGGACAAGTAAAAACTTAAGTTTGGGTGTGATAGCTCTCTAAAGAGCACATATTTCCCATCGATTTATGGATTCTTTTGTCCCCACATTAGTATTTTATGCACCTATTCCTGCATTTTATGATTATTATTTGCATTTTTTCTAACTCTAGTCATAATTGCTCTTGTTATATAAATTTTTGCCATTTTGCTCTATTGTCATTGTATTACTAATGTCATTGTGAAGGAAGTTTCACCACTACTGCCAGTTCGACACAGCAGCGACCGACTGTCTAGTCTGCCAAGAATAAAGACGAATCTGCCAGGTAGATTTTTTTTGTTAAAACAAATTGTGTACGACAGAAGGTCACACAAATCACCTGAAGGACATGTGTCCTTACCTTAGCAACTATAAAATGGTACTTTTGGAGGAGAGAGAACAACATTCACGCGATTATCATTTTCCTATCATCTTCAACCTTTCGAGCTCTCCTCCCATGGCGGCTTAAGATTCCTTTCTAGAGAACCAAGGCGATGTGAGGCAAAAATATCTGAGGAAATAAGGATTCAAATGCTAGAACAAGGAGGAATATATGCTATCTTCTTTAAATCTTTCTAGAGATAGATGTTTATTGAAGATTTATTATATTTCTTGCATTATTTGACGATAGTTTAACTTTTTAGCTTTGTATGAACTTGTTTAAACTTGGTTTTTAAGTTCAATATAATCTTACTAGCTTTCTTCTTATTTCAATTATTGGATCTGATCTTTGTTTGCATGAGAATGTTTAACATTGTCACTGACATTAAGAGATGTAGTGACAGTTAAGATTAACAAGCCATTACAACAAGAGTTGATCCACTTGTTCGAGGATTTTTAGTTTTGACGAATAGCGAGAGTTGTGGTTGATCTACATATTTGCATCATCATTTGAGAATTGAATGGACGTTAGTAAGTGACCTTAGTCTTTTATTTGTCAAATGAACCATCTTATATTTTTTCCTTGTTGCATTTGATAATTTTCCAAGTTGAGTCGAGGGGATCCAGATCTTTACTTACTATTTCTTTTATCTTCATTATATTGCTTCTTTTTGCTCTCACAATTAATCTTATATTCAATCCATTACTCTTTCATTACAGACACAATTACACTAACAATTTCCTTATTTTGCGAATTGCTTGCAGCAACATAGAAATATGACTAAATACAATCCTCGTGGAATCGATATCTAACAGGTTTCACATGTTCACTATACTTGCTTCAGCAGTGTATACTTGAACATTTCGTGTGTTGTTTATGCACCAATCAATGCTCTTTAGAAGATGCTTGTGGAGTGCTTTTTTAATATACTATACTTTTTACAAATAAACAGAAAATTTAATAAAAGTTATACGAAAATGTCTACAAAACTAAAGTAGAATAATTGTATTAACCATTGATTCCTTCTAAAACTATTAAAGTGCAAAAATTATCCACTAGATTAAGAAATAGGGTCATACAAGAAAAATTGATAGATAAACATAAATATCTATTGTCGGTAAAGGATAAACATCACCAACACTAATATAAAAATTAAATATAACAATGATAGCACGTTGGAGTTGACCTAATGCCTCCTGCATCTTTAGAAGACCCTCGTATCCCAAAAAAATAGCATCGTCGGGATGAAGATCCACCGGATGGCCTCGCCAATACCCATGTTCATCCGATCATACCCCTTCATCCACAAGCATGGATTACGACTCGACTACTATCACTGGTCGACATGCTCCTATTGCAACCCTGATCTCTTACAAGGATAACGTCACAAGTTGTTGAGTGGATCAATCGAATCAAAAATGGCCAAGATGGGGTGAATTGGCATTTTAAAATTGAAGGGAGCAAATTGAAGATATGAAAATTGAAGACAAGACAATTTATAGTGGTTCAAGCTTAGAACAAGCTCTACATCCACTACCTTAGCTCCCAGTAAGGATTTTCAACCAATTAATCTAGAAATTCATCCCCTTTACTCGGATTAGGAGGAAACCTTACAAACCAGTTAATCTTTCTACCCAAAGATTAACCAAAGACTCTCTCAAATACAAAGATTCTTGGCAAATGAAAAATAAACCTCACAAGATAGGATATTTGCCCCAAATTACAAGTTCTCTTAACACAAATTAATAAAAGATGAATACAATAAAAATCACTCAATTGGGTACAAGGGTTTGACTCTATTTTGCTCAAATTGGAATGGATTTTTGCTTGAATGTGCTTGACTTGATGAGTAGTTGTTGATGTAGCTTTAATGGCTTGCTTTTATACTTCCTCATTGAATTCTAACCATTTGGGATGGTGTCATCATCAATAGAGCCGTTGGGCTCTCTTTTTCCTACCATAAATGTAATTCTACAACCTACCGTACTAGTACTCGCGTCACTGTATCGGTACCTGTCAAAAGAAGAAAGAGTCGTTGTATACAAATAGCGTATTGATACGTGAAGAGGCGTATCGGTAAGGAAACCATATTTTATATACGGGGTCGGTACAACATAGTACGTACCGGTACCAATTTTGCTCACTGGAATCTGGAGAGTTGGTTAACCAAAAACTATATCGGTACGGTACTTAGGCGTATCGATACTATAAACCAACTTTCAAAGTGTTTGGTTCCAATAATCTGACAAGACAACTGTCAAAAATTAAATGCCAAGATTTTTTTCAAATTTTACCAACTCGTATCGGTACGTAAAGGAGCGTATCGGTACGGTAAGTAGTTTTTAGAATCCAAAATTACACCGAGTCTGAAAATCGTATCGATACAAAAGGGAGCGTATCGGTACACTTTTCTTGACTAGTTTCTAGTAGCCAAAAATAGTATCGATACGGGTGTGACCGTATTGTTAAGCCTGGACAAATTTCAAAAGTTTAAGTTCAAAAAATACTTATAAAATATTTTAGATACTTGGCTTTTGATATAAAAATACTTAAATTTCGAATCGTTGCCATTTTGTGAGTCTTTTGAGTATTTAAAAATTTATTTCATTTTGCAATTAAGCCATTGAAAAAAGTTGTTATATCAAAATCAATTTTGGTTTTACAATTTCCCCCTTTTTGATATAATAAAACCCAAATAAATTTTTAAAATTTCTCCTCCTTACTTTAAGGGTAAAAGATGTATCTTTGAAAATTTTTAAGGCTCTTTATACTTCTCCCCCTTTTTGTTAGATCAAAATCAATGTAGGGATAATATAAGCAATGCAAAGCAACATTAAGCAACATTAAGCACTGAAAGCATAAAAGATCAAAGAAAATAGAAATCTAATTTAAATCCTAAAAACATAATGCAAAGCATAGGTCCTAAAAGGGAAAATAACATATATAGGTGCATAAAAAGGAAAACCCTAAGAGATGATATGCAATGGAGATGCAAAGGTATAAGGACTGTCATCTTCCCCTTCATCATCGTTTTCATCATCATCTTCATCTTCCATGGCATCATTACCAAAGGTATGCCCACGCCACTATCCACGAAAGGTGATAAGAGTCATATCCATTCAGGCTTGGCTAGCCTCCATAGAAGTGATTCTAGCATCCATAGCCGTGAGATGAGTGTCCATGGATGAGAAACCAGCATTCATGCTCGCGCTCAATGAATTAAACTTCCCATCAAGGTAGGTCATAAGAGCATCCAAGGAAGGCGGTTGAGGAGCAATCGAAGGAGGCGCTATGGGTGCATTCTATTCTTCTTCGGGCTGAACATGTTGAGGAAGATCTGTATTCCAAACCGATTGGTTATCATACCAAGTGAATTTAGCCTTGCGATGAGATTTGTCGTTAATAGGTTCGGTGAGAGACACTTCAAGATCATACAAGCAATCGATCTCAAGCTTGTGAAAAATGAAACTCAAGGTCGTGCCATAGGTGAAGGATGAGACAAAGGTAGGATGGCAGTTCTGAACAAGATAGACGATCTCCACAAACATAATCTAAGCAAAGTTTGGGCGCTTTCCTTCTCGAAAGCATCAGATCCAAAAACTATCAGCTTGACGAATAGCGGATCATTTACCACCAGATGGACGAAACCACCAAGTGATAAAAAAATGAAGGAAGCGATCATGAGCATCAAGGGTGGAGACGAAGCCGAGTTGAATGTTGCCTAAAGAGTGCTCATCATCTATACCAATATCCTCAACCCCCAAACAATTAGCTGTAACCTTAGAATCAATTCGAAAAGTTTTTCCCATAGGTATGACTCAATGGCTATAACTTCATTTTTGGCTTTTTTCCATAACACATCGAGCATTAGAACAAAAGATCAAAACAAGGTTTTTATAAAGACCCCGAGTATACATAGAAAAGGCATGAACTTCCATTGGGTAAGTAACCAAGATAAAAAAAGTTAAATTTAGGGGAAGTCAAGTAGGGGATAGAAACCTTGCGCTCACGACGAATTTTGTAGTTTTGAAAAACTTTGAAACGATCCATCGCTCGAGTGAAACCGGGCTCATTAGTACTATGTTGCAAGATGTAGGACAAATTTGGTTTAGTACCATTGGACTTGGAGTTAGAAGAGGATGCAATATCCTTTCTCATATGTTTCTTAGGAGCCATAACCTGAGATCAAAATCAAGGAAAAACAATGTATGCATAAATCACCATATTCGATGCAGTAAGAAATCCAAAATTCGAGGTGTTTGTTAAGAATTATATTATATAGTTGAAAAACATATATAAGTATAAAAAAATTTTGGTAGGAAAAAATTCAAAAAATATTTTATCCAGACATAAGGTATATTTTTATATTCGAATAAAAAATATCAGTTTTGAAAGAATTTTTGTAAAAAATTTAAAATCCATACAATATGCATCTAGTATATACAAAAAACAAATTAAAAACAGTGTAAAAATTGAAACGAAATTGAAAAAGATAAGAAAAAGGAGTTTATACCTTGAATATGGAATTTGGGATGTATGAGGAGATGATGACGCACAAAATTTACGACAAAGCTTAGACTTGATTTGAAAAAAAAAACCCTCAAAATATTTGAAGAATTGTGTGAGAAATCAAAGGGTTTTGGTGGGTTTTTATAGCCAAGTTGGACTAGGGTTTTGAAGAAAAAGTGGTCGTGTTTTAATTAATGTTGGAAACCCTCATTTAATGATATTTAAACACTCCAACGTCAATGCATACCAGTACGCTAAAAGCCGTATCGATACCGACTCGACAAACCGTACCGGTACAGTTTTACTTGTACCGATTCATTCGTGAACACCCGTAACTTTGTTACCTATACCGAAACTCTCATGAACACGTACCGATACGCGGTTACCTGTATCGGTACCCATTTGCAAGAAATACATTTTTGAACAGACTTGAGTTCAAAACTTGGATTTTAATCGATCCTAAATGCATGTATATGATAAATGAGAAACATTTATGGACTAAAATAGATACATACTCTCCCTATTAACAAGAATAGATGCATCAAGAAGCAAAATTACATAAATATGGTCATCATTCAAATTCAAGCAAGTTTTTGACACTTAAGGGCTCTAAAAGGTCAAGATAGGCTAGTTAGACCTAACTCTCTCCTAAGAGTCCAAAAACGCTCTTTATCTAATGGTTTTGTAAAGATATTCGCTAGTTGGTTTGCGGTATCAACATACTCTAGAATAATATCATTCTTCAGGACATGGTCTCTAATGAAATGGTGTCTTATCTCTATATGCTTGGTTCTAGAATTTTAGATGGGATTATTAGTGAGACATATGGCACTAGTGTTGTCACACTTAAGGGGTATGGTACCTACATCAATTCCATAGTCTAGAAGTTGTTGTTTCATCCAAAGGACTTGAGCACAACAACTTCCGGCCAATATATATTCCGCTTCGGTGGTAGATAAGGCTATTTTGTTTCTTAGAGAACCAAGATATGAGCATACTACCTAGGAATTGGCAAGTGCCAGAGGTACTTTTTCTATCTATCTTACAACTCTCCTAATTCACATCGGAATAAGCATGTAGGTTAAAGGAAGAGTCTCTTGGATACAAAAGGCCTAAACAAGGTGTGTCTCTAAGGTATCTAAAGATTCTCTTAATGGCTACAAGGTGTGATTCTCTAGGGATAGCTTGGAACCGAGCACACAAGAAAACACTAAATATGATATCGGGTCTACTTGCGGTAAGGTAAAGCAAAGAGCCAATCATTGAACGATAAAGCTTAGAATCAACACACTTACCCCCTTCATATTTGTCAAGCTTAATTGATGAGCTCATTGGAGTGGCTTAAGGCTTCACATTCTCTAAGCCAAACTTCTTGAGCATATCCTTGATGTACTTAGCTTGATTGATGAAGATATCATCTTTCCTTTTCTTGATTTGGAGCCCCAAGAAGAATAAGAGCTCCCCCATCATGCTCATCTCAAGCTCACCTTGCATTAGCTTAGAAAATTCTTGGCAATAAAACTCATTAGTAGAATCAAAAATAATATCATCAACATAAATTTGTACTACTAAGACGTCATTGTCATTTCTTTTAATGAAAAATGTAGTGTCCACCTTGCCTTTTTCAAAACCATATAAAGATTTAGTTAGTTTAAAAACATGGTTTGGATAAATTGGATCTTGAAAACCGGGTGGTTGTTCAACATACACTTCTTTATTAATAAAAACCATTTAAAAATGCACTTTTAACATCCATTTGAAAAAGCTTGAATTCATGATAACATGCAAATGCAAGAAGCATCCTAATTGCTTCAATTCTAGCTACGGGTGCATAGGTTTCATCAAAATCGGTTCTCTCTTCTTGAGTATAACCTTGAGCAACAAGTCTAGCCTTGTTCCTCACTATGTAACCACTCTCATCTAGTTTGTTTCTAAAGACCCATTTAGTTCTTATAGTAGACTTATTACTAGGCCTGTCAACTAATGTCCAAACTTTACTCTTGTCAAATTGATTAAGTTCTTCTTGTATAGCCAATATCCAAAAATCGTCTTTTAATGCTTCTTTGATATTTTTTAGGCTCAATGCATGAAATGAATGCAACATTATTAAGCAATCTAAGAGATGATCTAGTGGTCACCCCCTTGGATGGATCACCCAAGATTTCACTATCTTTGACATAGTTGAGTTCCCTTGGGTAGCTCACTTCCTTTTCACCAAGATTCATGTCCTTCAAGGATTTTATAGGAGGATCTGGTGCTTCTTCTTTGGTTAGAACCTCATCCACCTTTGATGATTGTCCACTATCATTGGCTTCAATGATCCATACATCATCATCATCATCATCACAAGAATCCTTCCTCGGAAGGAGGTTATCATCTAAAACCACATGAATAGACTCTTCTACAAATAGGGTTCTTTTGTTAAACACTCGATAGGCTTTAGAGTTTAAAGAATATCCTAAGAAAATAGTTTCATCACTTTGTGCATCAAATTTACCTAAATGGTCATTTCCATTGTTTAAAACAAAACACTTGCATCCAAAAGGATGAAAATACCTAATGTTAGGCTTCTTTGATTTTAAAATATAATAAGGAGTTTTCTTTAAAATTGGCCTAATCAGTACACGATTTATAATATAACAAGCGGTGTTTGTGGCTTCTGCTAAAAAATAATTAGGTAAATTATTTTCACAAAGCATAGTTCTAGCCATTTCTAAGGTACGATTTTTCCTCTCAACTACCCCATTTTGTTGAGGAGTGTGAGGTGCAAAAAAATTGTGCCTAATATCATTAGAGTTACAAAAATTCTCAAAACCTAGAGTTTGAAATTCCGTTCCATGGTCACTTATAATATGAGTAATGTTTTAACCAAGGTCATTTTGAGTAATTTTTGAAAATGTTATAAATTTTTCTAAATCCTCGTCTTTTGTACTTAAAAGAGAGAGCCCAAGTGTATCTAGGGAAATCATCAACTAAAACATAAGCATATGATTTTCCACCCAAGCTAATTGTCCTAATAGGCCCAAAGAAATCTATATGGATCAATTGTAAAACTCTACTAGTTGAAACATCATTAATGGATTTAAATGAAATTTGTTTTTGTTTGCCCTTAGCACAAGCATCACAAATTTCATCTAAGGAGAATTTTAGCTTAGGTAAACCTCTAAATAGATTTTGGGAAACCAATTCCTCTAAAACACTTATCTAGCATGTTCTAGTTTCCTATGCCATAACCATACATCATTTTCATTTTGAGCAACCGAACATGCATAGGATGTATGAATGTCATCTAGATGCACCATGTATATGTTACCTATGCGATGACCAATGAGCATTATCTTATTTGTTTTAATGTCTACAATTTTGCAACCATTAATATAAAAAAGAACATTAAAATTTTTATCACATAATTAACTAATGCTCAACAAGTTATGCTTTAGACCATTGACATATAAAACATCTTCGATGAGAATAGAAGAGAGATTACCAATTGAACTTATACCCTCAATGTGGCCTTTGGAGTTGTCACCAAAAGTCACCACTCCACCACTCTTTGGCTCTAGCTCCATGAATCTACTATTGTCGCTGGTCATGTGTCTTGAGCATCCACTTTCAAGGTACCAAGTGTTTTGACTTGAAGTTTTGACCTTGTAGCAATGGTCCCCCAACAAACAAAGATTAGTTCTTGATTTTTGGTACTCAAATCATTTTGGGTCCATGTGAGTTAGCTCCCAAATACTTGGTTCCCTTAGGAATCCAAGAAGTAATAGCATCAATATCATTAGAAACTACTAGTTCCTTAGGAACCCATATATTTCTAACCCTTTTACCTATATGATGCCTTTGAGAGTCTCTTTGTTTGTGGTTCATAAAGTTTCTTTTCACATAGTTGGTTTTAGAAGATTGATCTTTTTCAAAAGTAGAAATACCAACTTTGTTCAAAGAAGCTTTGAGTTCATTCATCACTTTGTGGTGATCATCATGAACTTTGGAAAGAAGATTGTTTAAATAAATATTTTCATCTTGAAAACATTTTAAGTCATATTGTAAAACTAAAATCTTCTTTTCAAGTTCCGAGTTGGTTTTGGAAAGGGAATCGTTTTGGTTTTTCAAATCGGAAATCATTTTCTTGTTTTTCAAAACCGATTCCTTGTATTTTTCTACCAACTCAGCGTAAACCTCTTGCAACTTATCATATGCATCTTGAAGTTCATCAAATATGAAATCGAAAGTAGATGAGTTAGGGTTTACCTTTGGATCATCATCAATAACCATGAGGCAAACTTTAGCTACTTCATGCTCATCTTCATCGGATGATGATTCTTCATCTCTCCAAGTAGCAACGTGAGCTTTGTGCTTTTTCTTCTTATCGAACCCCTTCTTCTTGAGTTGAGGGCATTCCGATCTTATGTACCTCGGCTTCTTGCACTCATATCAAATGAGTTGTTCCTTCTTCTCTTCTTTGTTCTTGTTCTTGAAGTCTTTTATTCTTTGGAAATTTCTTCCCCGGTTGGACTTCATGAACCGAGAGAATCTCTTGGCTATCATAGCCAATTCCTCAAACTCATCCTCACTAGAATTCTTTCCTCTTGAGAATCTGATGAACTAATATTTTGATATAACAAATTAAAAGAAAAATGTTTTTGGACTTAATCGAATATATAAATTCTTGCAAAAATAATTCAAAGTCCAAACAAACTTGAAAAATTCGTTTCAAATGTTTTTCAACTTTACCGATCGTTTTCAAAACAAGTATGATCCATTTTTGCACTAAGAAAACTGTTTTCCAGTCTTCAAGGCAAAAAGGATCGATCCTTTTATTGACAGTTTCACTCATTTTTTGTCTCAGTGCAAAAGGATCGATCCTCTGGTGTATGGGATCGATCCCTTTTTCCAACGGTCATATTTTTTCATAAGAAAGGATCGATCCCTTTGTAAAGGGATCGATCCCTCGTGCTTTAAATGCTATATTTTCAGGTAGGTAATGACTTTATGACATCCCCAACGGCTCCAAACGGCTAGTATTGATTGAGAGGATACAAAAACAAAGAAAAATCAACTCAGCAACAACAAGAAAGACTACACAAACATTCAACCTTTCAAGAGTCCACTTTGTGCTTAATTTCCGATCTTTCTTGTATACACTAGAGTGTTCTTCATTGTAATTCTTTTGCTAGTATTTCTTTAGGTGTGTGAGAGAGCTTAAACTTTGCAAACACATTCCTAGTGAGGATTTCCTAGTTTGCTTATTTGTATTTGTTCTTGGGGAAAGTATTCAATAGACTTTGGGGTATAAGTCTATTGAATTGTGTAAGGTTACTCATTATCCTTAAAGGAAAGACAAATTAGTAAATTTGTGGAAAATCCTCAGTGTGGTCACTAAGGTAGTGGATGTAGACTCCAATTAAGGGAGTTAAACCACTCTAAATCACCTTGCAATTTCTACCTTTGCAATTAGTGTCCGTCGTTCTTTCAAAAATCCAATTCACCCCCTCTTGGTTTTGTTCGATCGATTGCCACTCTCAACAATTGGTATCAGAGCTTGGCTCATTGGAAGGTCTTACAACCTCTTGAGAAGATCCAAGAAGTGTGCAATCATCTACAAGGTCATCCATGGCTTCCACCTCCACTGTTGAAGCTTGGGGCAATTCTTAACCTACCAACAAGCCTCCATTCTCCAATGGAGTTAATTATGCTTATTGGAAGAACCACATGAAGCTATTCATTCAAGCTTTTGATCTTAAAGCTTGGAAGATCATCATGAGTGGTTACACCGCACCAACTAGTAATATGGAGACATGGAGCAATGAAGAAAACAAGAGATTCTCTACAAATGATAAAGCAATGCATCTCATATTTTGTGCCCTTGGCCCAGATGAGTATGGAAGGGTGTCATCTTGTTCCAATGCTAAAGAGATTTGGGACAAACTTGAAGTTACACATGAAGGAACAAATCAAGTGAAGGAGACCAAAATTAGGCTTCTCAATCTTAATTATGAAAATTTCAAGATGGACCCCGAGGAAGACATCAAAACCATGTCCGATTGATTCTCCGTGATTGTTAATGGTTTGAAGGGCTATGGAGAAGTGATCCCGGAAGATAAACTTGTGAGGAAGATGATCTACTATCTTCCCGATTCATGGGATTCAAAGAAAACGGCTATTATAGAAGCAAAGGACCTCAAGACTCTCAAGTTGGATGAGCTCATTGGTTCCTTGCTTACACATGAGATGATGTCAAAGGGTAAGGAAGAAAAGAAGAAGGAAGTGGAAAAGAAGAAATTTGGTGTTGCTCTCAAAGCATCAAAAGAAGATATTTATTCTAGTGGAGAGGATGAAGATAAAGAGATGGCTATGTTTGCCAAGAGATTCAAAAGATTCATGAGATCCAACAAAGGAAGAAGATTTCAAAGAGAAGAGGGTTTCAAGAATGACAACAAAGAGAAAGATCACATTATTTGCTACGAGTGCAAAAAGCCGAGACATATCAAGTTCGATTGTCCCCAATTGAAGAAAAAGAGCTATGAGAAAAAGAAGCACAAGGCTCATGTAGCTACTTGGAGCGATGATGAATCATCCGACGAGGACGAGAATGAAGTAGCCAACTTGTGTCTCATGGCTATCGATGATGACTCTATGGTAACCTCTAATTCATCTTTTTCAATTGATTATACTTTTGATGAATTGTAAGAGGCTTATGATGAATTAGCTTTGGAGTTTGAAGAGTCAATTTTGAAAAATAGAAAGATCATTTTAAAATTGAAAAATGAAAATGACTCTCTTTCCAAATCTAATAAGGAAATTGAAAGTAAGGTTGAGGAAATGCAAGTTAAAATAAAAGAATTTGAAAAGAAAAATCAAGACTTGCACAACTTACTTTCAAAGGTCCATGATGATCATCAAAAGGAACTTGATGATCTTAAGGTTTCTTTCAATAAAGTTGGGACTAAAAGTTTTGAAAAATGTGAAAATTCAAGACCCAACTATGTTAGGAAGAAATTTAATGGGTATAGACAAGGAGGTCATCAAAGATCATTTAATAGAAAGATAATTAGAAGCATTTGGGTTCCAAAAGGACTCGTTGCTAACAAAGAATATGATCTATTGTCTAAGTGGATATCAAAAGGGACTAATGTAGGAACTAACTCTCATGGACCCAAAAGAGTTTGGGTACCAAAACATGCATAGTTCCTTGATTGTAGGTGTGTTGGAGCCATGGTGAGCAAAATGAAGAAATCAAAAAGCTCTAGACACACTAGAAGGGAAGGACACTTGAAGAGGATATGGGTTAATCAACCTATCTTGGTTCAAGTGGTAACATTTTATTTAACATGCAATCTTTGTTCATTTATGTTGATTATGTGTGTTTATATGTTTCAAAGCATGTTTGAGGGTCCACATATGTTGTTTAAGTGCCTTTAATAAGGGGGAGTTAAGATTGTATGAGTTGCACATATATGGCCTAATATGCTAATTATTGTGTTTTTGGCCTTAAATTTGCAATATTTGATTGATTTTGTGAAATCATGTTCTCTATGCTTAATATGATCGTTTATGATGAATTTTGAGAATATGGTGTTGTCTTGTAGCAAGTTTATCAAAAATGTATGCTTAGGACCTTATAGAGCCTTTGTGTGTATGTGACTTGAAATAATCCTGATAGTGTGCTTTTAGAGGACTAAATTTTGATCTATGATGTAATTTGCATATCTTGTTGTTTTAAGTTAACATTCATGCACATAGATATCTTCCAAGGCATTTAAAACTCACTTCATATCATACATATGACATAGGATGCCTCCAATAGAGCTTAAATCTCGTCTATACGATCCTTGTGCCCAAAATTCATTTTTTCCAGAAAAAGGATCGACCCCCCAAGAAAAGGGATCGATCCCTTCGTTGGCAGTAAGCTCCTCAAATTTTGATCCTTGAATTTTACACTAAAAGGATCTATCCCCTAACCCGAGGGATCGATCCCTTTAGGCATGTTAGCTGGGCGCGCTGTTTTAAAAGGAAATTAACGCTATATTTTTTTAAACCCTTGATCGACCATGAGGCACCAAAACACCCCAAAACCGACCACTTTTAAAAAAACCCTCTCAATTTTCTTCCATCCAAATCAATTTTCAAGCATTGAAACACGGATTTCTTCAAGTTTTCATCTCCAAACCGGATTTGGCCCTCATTCTTGAATTGTGGTTCTTCAAAAATCACTTTTTGGGTAAGTTCTAAACCCTAACTTTTTCATACGAATTTTTACTTTAAAATTGTGGTCTATTGGTTGAATTAGGTATTGTTAGAGAACTCATATTGTTGAAAATCAATGTATTTTGTTGCAAGAGGTTTACCCATTGTTTAAAATCACCCAAAACCTCTTCTTTCAACACTTGCACACCAAGTGTTTGATAAAAAGCCTAAACCAATTTTCCCTTTGCAAAAATTCGGCCAAATCTAATTTTTTTGCCAAAATTTCTTGTTTGATTTCACCCTAGATCTTTTTAATCATCCTTAATCATCCCTTGACAATCCTTTTTACTTGAATTTTCAAAATTTTCTTAAGATGTCTAAGAGAAAAACTATGGCTTCCAAAGGGAAGGGGATTTCATCCAACCCTCCTCCATCTTCAAACACCTTAGACTCATGTTTTAAAAACTCTAGGGAAAGTGATCGTTTTCGAAGCATCTTTGCATCCGCACCGGTTAAGGAAACACGCTCAATTGATTTTAATTTCCTAACCAAACTAGATTTTGCCTATCTACAAAAGTTTAAGGATTTTAAGTGGATGGATTTTTTAAACTTTAAGGGGCCAACTTTTCCTACTCTTGTTCGAGTCTTTTATTCTAATGCCACCGTCTCTTCTTCAAAACTTTCGGATGGCACCATCATTCGAACAATCAAATATCATGTTTTGGGCAAAAATGTCACTCTTACCATTGATTTTCTTGCTAACGCTTTTAGTCTTCCCGATGATGGTGTTGAGATTGATAAAGGGCCTTATCCTAAAAATTCTCGTGTCTCTAACAACCAAGCTACCTTCCTTCCTCTTCATGATCGTCTCTTGCACCTTATCCTTTCACATGTTATTCGTCCTCGTGGGACGAAATATTCTTCGGTTCGAGAGTCCGATTATTGGTGGCTTCATTGCATCCGTAGTGGAACTCAACTCCACCTTGTCGCCTTCATCTTCAACGATATGATAAAGATTATCAAGGCAAAGAAGGTGCAAACCTTAGTGTATGGCATGTACCTTAGCCATATCTTCTCTTTGCTTGACATCGATACATCCTTCGAGCACGGCATCGATCCTCCCATCGACAACATCATTTGCCGTCATTCGATGGATCGTTTGGGCTATAAGGAAGAACCGAATTCTCTATGAATTGGGTGAAGAAGAGAGGCAAAGTTCAAGAACCAGAACACCATGAAGAAGAAGATGAAGAACATGAAGATGACCATATGGATGACGCTCCCGGAGCCTCCACTCGTGCTAGATCTCATGACATGTCATTGAGGGAGCTTCATGATTCTCTCATGCGTCGTATGGACTCCTCCATTGGATCTCTTCGGGCTCACATGGATTCTAGACTTGATTCTCTCGAGGCACGTCATGCTTCATTGGATGATGCCTTTAGCGCTCTTCAGCGCAAGTTTGATAGTTACCCATTCCCACCTCCGCCATCTTCATCTTAGATGCATGCATACATGGACATCTTATTATATTATGCCTTTGTTTATGATTGCTTTTAGACTTTGCTACATGACTTCTATGACTCTTTGTTGGATGTTGTTTTAAACATTGATGTTATGTTGCTTTGGTTTATTTTGGTACTTATGGATACATTATGGTTTGTTTAATTTAAGTACCTATGGATGTTTATGCTTTATTTGTGTTATCTATCGTTTCAATTCTAGCCTTTACTTTTATTTTATTTTTTCTCCTTTGTTATATGGTGCTAACACTTTTCTTGAATTATTTTTGATATAACAAAAAGGGGGAGAAATATGAGCAAATAATGAAAAATGATTTTTAAATAAAATTGGAGCTTAAATTGTTGTAATTTAAAACTAGATTTTGAAATCATTTATCAACTCAAAAAATATTTTCTTAAGGGGGAGCTTTTGTCAAAAAGAATTTTCCAAAGATTTTTGTTATATCAAAAAGGGGGAGATTGATGAACTAATATTTTGATATAACAAATTAAAAGAAAAATGTTTTTGGACTTAATCGAATATATAAATTCTTGCAAAAATAATTCAAAGTCCAAACAAACTTGAAAATTTTGTTTCAAATGTTTTTCAACTTTACCAATCGTTTTGAAAACAAGTATGATCCATTTTTGCACTAAGAAAACTGTTTTCCAGTCTTCAAGGCAAAAAGGATCGATCCCCTAATGCAAGGGATCGATCCCTTGATTGACAGTTTCACTCATTTTTTGTCTCAGTGCAAAAGGATCAATCCCCTGGTGTATGGGATCGATCCCTTTTTCCAACGGTCATATTTTTTCATAAGAAAGGATCGATCCCTTTGTAAAGGGATCGATCCCTCGTGCTTTAAATGCTATATTTTCAGGTAGGTAATGGCTTTATGACATCCCCAACGGCTCCAAACGGCTAGTATTGATTGAGAGGATACAAAAACAAAGAAAAATCAACTCAGCAACAACAAGAAAGACTACACAAACATTCAAACTTTCAAGAGTCCACTTTGTGCTTAATTTTCAATCTTTCTTGTATACACTAGAGTGTTCTTCATTGTAATTCTTTTGCTAGTGTTTCTTTGGGTGTGTGAGAGAGCTTAAACTTTGCAAACACATTCCTAGTGAGGATTTCCTAGTTTGCTTATTTGTATTTGTTCTTGGGGAAAGTATTCAATAGACTTTGGGGTATAAGTCTATTGAATTGTGTAAGGTTACTCCTTATCCTTAAAGGAAAGACAAATTAGTGAATTTGTGGAAAATCCTTAGTGTGGTCACTAAGGTAGTGGATGTAGACTCCAATTAAGAGAGTTGAACCACTCTAAATCACCTTGCAATTTCTACCTTTGCAATTAGTGTCCACCGTTCTTTCAAAAATCCAATTCACCCCCTCTTGGTTTTGTTCGATCGATTGCCACTCTCAACAGAATCCTTGAGAGCAATTGCTTGTTTCTTCTTTTCTACCTCTTGCTTCTCCACTCATTTCTCTTCTCTCTTATTTTCTTCTTCCCTTCCTTGCTTCATGATCTCATGAGTAAGGAGAGATCTCACCAACTCATCGAGCTTCAAATTCTTGGCCTCAGTGATTGTGGTTCTCTTCCTTTCCCATGATTCAAGGAGAGAGTAAAGAAGCTTTCAGACTAGCTTGTCTTTAGGAATGATCTCACTGAAGCCCTTAAGACCATTTACTATGACAAATAACCAATCAAACATTTTGGAGACACTCTCATCCGACTCTATCTTGAAGTTCACATAACTCTAATTAGGAGGAAACCTTACAAACTGGTTAACCTTTCTACCCAAAGATTAACCAAAGACACTCTCAAATACAAAGATTGTTGGCAAATGAAAAATAAACCTCACAAGGTAGGATATTTTCCCTAAATTAAAAGTTCTCTCAACCCAAATTGATAAAAGATGAATACAATAAAAATCACTCAATTTGGTACAAGGGTTTGACTCTATTATGTTCAAATTGGATTAGATTTTTGCTTGAATGTGCTTGACTAGAAGAATAGTTGTTGTTGTAGCTTTAATGGCTTGCTTTTATACTTCCTCACTGAATTCTAAACGTTTGGGTTGGTGGCATCATCAATAAAGCCGCTGGGCTCTCTTTTTCCCACCATAAATGCAGTTCTATAACCTATCGTACTGGTACTCGCGTCACTGTATCGGTACCTGTCAAAAGAAGAAAGAGCCGTTGGGCTCTCTTTTTCCCACCATAAATGCAGTTCTACATCCTACCGTACTGGTACTTGCGTCACTGTATCAGTACCTGTCAAAAGAAAAAAGAGTCGTTGTATACAAATAGCGTATCAATACGTGAAGAGGTGTATTTGTACGAAAACTATATTTTATATAGGGGATCAGTACAACATAGTGCGTACCGGTACCAATTTTGCTCACTGGAATCTGGAGAGTTGGTTAACCAAAAAGTGTATCGGTACGGTAGTTAGGCATATCGATACTTTTAACCAACGTTCAAAGTGTTTGGTTCCAATAATCTGACAAGGCAACAGTAAAAAATTAAATGCCAAGATTTTTCAAATTTTACCAACTCTTTTCAGTACGCAGACGAGCATATCGGTACGGTAAGTAGTTTTTAGAATCCAGGATTACATTGAGTCTGAAAATCATATCAATATGGTAGGGAGCGTGTCAATACACTTTTCTTGACTTGTTTCCAGTAGCCAAAAATCGTATCGATACGGGTGTGACCGTATCGGTACGCCTGGACAAATTTCAAAACTTTAAGTTCAAAAGTACTTGGAAAATATTTTAGATACTTGACTTTTGATTTAAAAATACTTAAAGTTTAAATTCTTGCACTTTGTGAGTGTTTCAGGTATTTAAAAATTTATTTCATTTTGCAATTAAGTCCTTGTAAAAATTTGTTATATCAAAATCAATTTTGGTTTTACACAGGTGCTAAGGATCCCTTGATGATGATGAGCTTTACCCCACCGACGATGATGACATTGAGCTCCTTGAGGATGGCGTTCAAGTGGGCGAAATTGTTAGCCTACCGTCCATCACCTTCTCGGAGCGAATTTAATCCTTGGCCCTACAAAGCATGGATCTCACGCTAGTTGTCTAAGTTCTAAGTCTCCGAGTAGGGTTTAATACCCTCCACAATCGGATCTTCAACATCTAGAATCCCTGTCACCCTCTGAAATTGATCGATATTGAGAATGACTATTTTCTAGTCAAATTCTTTGCAATAAGTGGTTATTTGTAGGTCCCTACAGATGGACCCTAGACCATCTTTGGACATTATCTCACAGTGGAGTCGTGGTCAGCTGACTTCAGCAGCACTCAATCACATCCCAGTCGTACTTGGCTTGGGTTCGCCTCCTTGGGCCCCCAATTGCGTGTTACAAACGTAGCATGCTGGAGGCTATTGGTTCCCGTATTGGAACAGTTGTGAAGCTAGAATTTCAAACTGACAATGATAAGTGTGGCTACTTCGTCAGGATTGCATTCAAGATTAATTTTCGTTACCCTCTTATCTCAAAGATTATAGTTAATGGCAGAATTCAGTTAGTCAGATATGAGTCCTTACTCATAGTTTGCTACAGATGTGGTACGTACGGCCATACTTAGGAACTGTGCCCAAAGCTGAACCCTCATATGCCTGAAGTTACTAAACCTGCAGCCTCAATGCTCACACCGAGTGTTGCCCCATAACCCCCGCTGAGCCTTTTGGCCCTATGATGCTCGTGGAAAGAAAGCAAAGACGTTCCTCCAAGGCCACTTCCAATCCTAGACCTTCTACTTCAGGTATTAGGGTTAACTCATCTCGTTTCGATCCCATTTTTACCATAGATTGTGACTCTATAGAAACTCTTCCTTCAGAACTTCCCCCTATGGAGGATCCTCGATGTCACTCCCAAATCATTCCCCCCACCGTTGACACTTCTAGTCTTCATATTGATGAAGACAAGGAAAATTCTACTCACCTTTAATGCACATGCCACGACCAAAGGGAAACATGCATTAGCAATTCGTAAACCCCCAACAATTGTTCTTAGTTCAAGGAATCTGAATGTCTTGCATGCTCGCCAAAATCCTAGTTTGGCCAGCTCAAGTCGCATTGCCAAGGGCCGTGCTCTAGCCCGACCTGCTCACCCAAGTAAGCACAATGCTATCGCCATGGTCGCGGATGCGAGCCTTGTTATTCCTGCTACCTCATTGGCCATTGTGACCTCTGAGAAAAATGGCCATGCAAAAGGCTACTCATGGACAGTCCCTAGTACCGGCCAAAACCAAATCTGGCTCGCGTGTCCTTGCAATTGAGCAAGCAAATCATCACCAATCCGATGATCGGTCGGATATGGTTGAATGGCTTTATTACCAATCTTCTCTATCTCTCAATGATGAATCCAACACTATTGTATGGAATGCTCAAGGGTGTGGTAGTAATAAGTTTGTTTGTACTACTCTCTAGTATGTCCGTGACCATCGTCTAAATATCTTTCTCTTTGTGGAAATGCGTATTAGTGGTACACCGGCTAATAAAATTATTGGTTCTGTCGTCCACTCATTAATTTCCGATCTTGTCACATTGTCATCAACATTCATGAGCGTAAATGAACGAACGGACACTTTGTTCGTTTTCGTTCATTTAATTAAGCGAACATTAAATTTTATTCATGTTCGTTCGTTTAATAAATAAATAAATTTTTTGCCCAAGGATTGGTTTAACCTTCCGTTCGTTTATGGCCTATCCACAATGTGACCACAACATGCCATTTTCGAGTTCCATAATTAATTTCCTAATTTATAGAAAGCCTAAAGGTCTTGGTTAATTCGTCGTTTTCTTCTCTTTTTAATCTTTTACCATGGAAGCACACGACACGTGAAAATCTATAAATATATGTTGAAAACCAAAATAAAGTAAGGGAGAGAAAAGAAAGACAGACAGACAAACACGGAAGACTATTATTGTGATTAAAATATGAATATGACTAAATAACTTGATGATAAGGCTATAGCCTATAAATAACTCTTATGGTCTCCATCCAAGACACAAGAAACAACAGGTTGCCATGGCTAACGCTACGTTCTTCACTGCTTTCCTTTTGATCTCTTCTCTGTATATTTCGTCTTACTTTTACGTCTCAAAAGCAGACAACTCTGCTCCTCCTCCTATAGTGAGCGGTCTCTCATGGACTTTCTACCAAAACTCATGTCCCAAAGTGGAATCCATTATTAGAAAACAACTGCAGAAGGTTTTCAAGGAGGACATCGGCCAAGCTGCTGCCTTGCTCCGTCTCCATTTCCATGACTGCTTTGTTCAGGTCAGGTGTCAATTATTTAATACTCCATAGTCTAATGAACTAATAGTAATACTTTTTTTTGTTAAGATCAGGGCAGTACGGATCTTCTTTTTACAGTAGTCTGAAACTTGATCGCTGTTTGAGTTATTGTAAATCTTGGTTGCCACAAAAATGGATGTGATTGTGAATTAACTAAAATATCCTATTCTAATCTGCTTCGTTTGTGTTCTTGTTTTCTTTTGGAAAGGACACTTTTAATGCTGCCAAAGTGGGTTGGTGGAGTTTTAATGGAAAATTTAATATAAGGACTCAGACTTGCTATTTATGCAGGGATGTGATGCATCGGTGCTTCTGGATGGATCCGCAAGTGGGCCAAGCGAGAAGGATGCTCCGCCCAACCTGACAGTGAGAGGATTCAAAATCATCGACGACCTGCGTGCACTTGTCCACAAGCAGTGCGGAAGAGTCGTCTCTTGTGCCGATATCGTTGCTCTTGCTGCTCGTGACTCTGTTTACCTGGTATTTACTTCAACCACTCATTTAATTTACTTTTTTCCATTAGGACCCTGCAAATTTACTTATCTTGGGTTATCTATTGGAAAGAGCAAATAATTATACTTGTTTTGGTACAAAATTTCCAAGTGAGTTCCAAGGGACTCACCATCACCAAATTCCAATAGTATCACAGTAGCTTTACTCTTGAAGCTTAAATACTAAATCTCATTGCAATTGTTTAAAAGTGAAAAAGTAGCTGATCTCAGTCACAGTGCAGTGAATAGAACCCAATGCTAATGATTTCCCTTTTTCTTCATTGCAGTCTGGTGGTCCGGACTATGATGTGCCATTGGGAAGGCGAGATGGACTGAGCTTCGCCACAAGAAATGCAACATTGCAGAACTTGCCGCCACCCTTCGCCAATGCCAGCACCATTCTCTCCAGTCTCGCCACTAAAAAATTCGACCCCACGGATGTTGTAGCTCTCTCTGGTGGCCACACAATTGGCATCAGCCATTGCAGCTCTTTCACCCGCCGCCTCTACCCTACTCAGGACCCCAGCATGGATCAAACCTTTGCCAAAAACCTCAAGGGAGTTTGTCCTACAGCAGATTCCTCAAACACCACAGTGTTGGACATAAGGTCCCCTAATAAATTCGATAACAAGTATTACGTTGATCTGATGAACCGGCAGGGTCTGTTCACCTCGGACCAAGACTTGTACACTAATAGCAGGACAAGGAGCATTGTTACTAGCTTTGCTGTGAACGAGAGTCTATTCTTTGAGAAGTTTGTGGTGGCGATGGTAAAGATGAGTCAGTTGAGTGTGTTGACTGGTAAGACCGGGGAAATCCGTGCTAATTGCTCCGTAAGGAATGCCAATAACAGGTCCTTCTTGGCGTCTGTGGTTGAAGAGCAAGTGGGAGAGAAAACCAGGTCCCAGTACTAAGGACTTTTAATGAACATTTTAACACTGCTTTTGCATCACATGTTTTCTTTTGGGGTGGTGACTTTTAATAAAATATTATGCTTCGCCAAATTGAATTAGATTATTACTTGATCATATATATATATATATATATATATATATATATATATATATATATATGTAACATGTCATCAAAGATCAAATAGACCACCAACTAGGGCCGAATGCATTGGTAAGGTGCATTGCATTCTCAAAGAGAAGACACGAGCTCAAACCTTGGAGACAACATTATTGGGAGGGACAACCTCGCACACCGAACATGGACCATAAGACAGACATGCATATTAAAAAAAAAAATCAAACAAACCAATCTTAAGATGCCAAGCAAGCGGGGTGAATTGGCACTTTAAAAATTGAAGGGAGCAAAAAGAACAAGTAAAAATAATAGACAATACACTTATAGTAGTTCAAGATTCTAAACAAGATATGCATCCACTACCTTAGCTCCTACTAAGGATTTTCAACAAACTCTCAACTAATTTGTTCTTCCCCTTTTCTAGGCTAAGGAGGCAACATTTACAAATGTTCAATCTTTTCTACCCAAAGATTGAACCACACAACTCCCACTTTACAAAGAATAACATTGGCTATTACAATTGATCTCTCACAAGATAAATATAGCCAACACTCCCCAAACTCTCAAATTTAATTTACAATAAGAACTCAAGGAGTTGGGTACAAAAAATTGACAATAAGTACTAAGGTTTGGATTTTATTGCTTGGATGTTGCTTTGAGATTCAATAGTTGTTGCTGAAGCTTTTGAGGCTCGTATTTATACAATGCATTGATTCCTTGCCGTTTGGGTGGTTGGAGACTTAATTATAGCCGTTGGGCTGCTCATTTCCCGCAATAAATGCACTTTAGCTACCTGTCTCAAAGAAGAATGAGCCATTGTGACACAAAAAATCAGGGCATATCGATACGCAAGAAGGCGTACCGATATGGTCCTAGTGTAAATTAAGGGGTGTATCGATACTCTTATACCGTATCGATACGATTTTGCTCACTGAAATCTTTTTACAAAAAGTGTATCGATACGCTTCTTGGGCGTATCGGTACGGTTAACGGTCGTTCAAAAATTTGAGATTCCAATAACTAACAAGGAACGTTCGAATATTAATTATAGGAAAAAGGTCAAAAATAGCCCCCAACGTTTCATATTTTGGTCATTTTAGCCATATCTTTTTTTGGTGCAAACAACCACCTAACGTTTTATTTTTCGTTCAAATTTTACCCTTGTTGGATGAAAACCGTTAGTCAACTAACGGTCAACGCTTGAGGCTGACGTGGCATGTCTGTGGGGCATGGGGAGATGATTCTGTCACGTGGTATTTTTACTGATATGACATTTTTAAATAATTAAAATATTAATTAATTATTTATTAAAGAAAATAATTTTTAAATATTTTTAACCAATCACCACATCAACAAAGTGCCACATGGCAGTGCTAGGTCATCTCCCCATGCCACGCAGACATGCCATGTCAACCTCAGACGTTGACTAATAGTTTTCATCCAAGAATGGTGAAATTTAAACAAAAAATGAAACTTTAGGTGGTTGTTTGCACCAAAAACAGAGGATAGGGCTAAAATGACCAAAAGGTGAAACATTGAGGGCTATTTTTGACATTCTGCCTTAATTAAAAAGATTTTGCAAACCTCAGCATATCGTATCAATACAGTGACTAACCGTATCAGTACATTATAGCAATAAAATATGTTTTCATTATAAAACTGTATCAATATGCTATAGCTTAAAACTTTACCCAGGTAAATGGCGTATCGATACGGGCTTAACCGTATCAGTACGCTATGGTCTTTTGAAATTCCAATAACATAAATCCGTATCGATACACCATAGAAAATTTAGATTGAAATGACTTAGAAAATTTTGAACCACTTTATATGTTTTGACTTAAATAAGTTATTTGGTTCAAAAAGCTTGTCAAATTGGTGAGACTTTGAAATACCTAAAAATTTGTTGGATTTACCGATAAGTTCTTTAATCAAGTTGTTATATCAAAATCAATCTAGGTTTTACAAAAAGGAATTATAGCAGTCAAACATGATATGGATGAGATGGTAAGATTGGTATTGACTCGAGGAGTGCATATGCATTATTTTATTTTTAGGATAAAGTTTCAAAATGTCAATAAATTATTTTAAAATTTTCAATGTAGTCACTTAATTTTTATATATGTTACAAAATGAAGATTAATTTTTAGATTTTGTTATAAAATGGGCACCGCGACATTAGATGTCATTAAAAGGTAACGTGACAAGTTAAAATTAATGATATATCTCTCATGTAATCCCTCAAATGTAACTAAAATTTTATTTTTGATATTTTTGTAATAATTTTAAGGGTAAACTATACCAATGACTACCAAACTATAGGGTTGGTGTCGATTTGACCACTATATTTTTAATTGTGTCAACTATAGCACTTAACTATTTAAATGGTTCCAATTAAGCCACCCGCCGTTAAAAAAACGAAAAAGTTGACGGAACTGTTAAAAAAATTGGTATAATTACACATTTGGTCCTCTATATTTATACAATATATCAATTTAGTCCTAATTTTACTCTAATAAAATAAATTAATTATTCAATAAGATTGTGACACGTGTCACCACCTTATTGGAAGTCTTTAATTATTTTTATTTAATTTATTTTCCACCTCCAATCAGGTGGTGACACGCGTCACACTCAATTGGAGGTGGAAAAATGCAAACATGGAGATTGCTTCCAAGGGGATTCAAACCTAGGACCTTAGAATACAAAGGCCAAGTGCTTGCAACTAAGCCAAGCAATTTTTTGTGCTATGAGATACAATCTTTGATATATATTTAAATAATATTAGTGCCCAAAAATACATTACCCTCGTATATGAGCAATGCATGTTTCCAGAAAAAACAGGTGACCCCTTAGCAGCATGTGGCAAGAAAAGGTTTCGATCGTTAGACCAAGATTCAATCTTTCATCCTTCTCCATCCAAGACTTCGTTTCGTCATGCAATAAAGCACAATCAAATTGACAAAAGGGGAATGTTTAACAGAAAACTGCGTGTATTTTATACTCAAAGGATACATACATGATCATTTCAAGTTTTAATTAAAACGTACAATGCCGGATCGTGTTCACGATGCTTGTGCGACATGGCCCCCGTCGGATGGTGATTGTTCATGATAAATTGGCCCATGATTGCATGGTCACAAGCTAATCTGTGTCATGCATCCCTCAAACAGGTGACCCCTTAGCAGGATCATATCAGAATCCCATGTTAATAAGGGTGAACCAGCCAAGCCATAAAGAAATTTGAAAGCATTATTGATTCTGCTTCTATTGCTCTTACCTTCTTCATTGACCTTGAAAGGTGTATATATATAGCAGATAGTTTTTTTAATGCCTGGATCTTCTAAGGTACCAATTAAGACCAAAAAAATGTAATTTTCTGAAACTGGAAGCATTAAGTTGGCTGGCAACTGTTTGGTAGAAATGAAAGTAGAATACATTAGAAAACATCAATGAAGATATTATGAAATAACCATTTCTGATTATATAATTAATCGATGAAAGACATGAGAAGCAATACCTTTAAAAGAAGAAGGAAAGTTGCTACCGCTACATTATGTTTATGAGAGATGATTGCTCATGGCGGATGGTCAGTTCAGCACTCAATAATGTGATACATAGACATTGTACTCCACGGTAGCATCTCCAGTATTGTAATCAAACCAAACTGTATGTGCCAAGGCATAGCCCCTAGCAAATCGAAACACCCCACTTCCTCCAACAATAGGCATTTCCCTCACGTCATTGAGAACCAGATTCCTTCCAAGAACGCTGATGCTGCTACCATTGTAAGTCCCTTCAGTGAAGGCCAAATTCATTACCATTAACAATGCTACACCTTCTTGTGCTGCCATGGCATAAATCCCTTGAGCTCTTCCAACCAGCTTTGAGCTGATTTCACTCCTTTCTGTCAATGCATCATCCATAATCTTGGTGGCTCCAAATCCCTTGAGCTCTTCCAACCAGATTTCTGTTGAACATTATATATTACCTTCTGTTGCCACATGCTGTTAAAGGTAGCATGTTGACTTCTAGAAAAAACACAACCACCATTTGTTTTTTCAAAAATGTCCTTGCAACGTGAAAATGAACTTTCCAGAGTAGTGGCATATTTGTGCAAGGTCTTTAATTGTCTAGCAAAATGATAGACAACTGCTCTTTGCATTTGCTGTATAACTCGTTAGCAGATTTTGATTCAGCATCCAGATTTTGAAAAATATGTTGAAGAATCTGCACTGCAGCCAAGCTTTTGAAGTAAAACTCATTACAGATTTCCATTCAGCATCCAGATTTTCTGACGAGGCATCTTCTATTTCTGGAAACATGCATTGCTCATATACGAGGGTAATGTATTTTTAGGCACTAATACTATTTAAATATATATATCAAAGATTGTATCTCATAGCACAAAAAAAGTGTTTGGCTTAGTGGCAAGCACTTACCCTTTGCATCTAAGGTCCTAGGTTCGATTCCCCTTGGATAATTAATTTATTTTATTAGATTAAAATTAAGACTAAATTGATATATTGTATAAATATAGAGGACCAAATGTGTAATTATACTAATTTTTTTAACAATTCAGTCAACTTTTTCGTTTTTTTTACGGCGGGTGACTTAATTGGAACCATTTAAATAGTTAAGTGGTATATTTGACACAATTAAAAATATAGTGGTCAAATCGACACCAACCCTATAGTTTGGTGGTCATTGGTATAGTTTACCCTAATTTTAAACAATAATTCAATAAATAATTTTTTAATAATATAGAAATTTATAATTTATTTTTAAAAATTTATAATTTATTTTTTTATTTTTAAAAATAATTAAGGTAAACTACACCACTATTCACTGAACTATGTTTTTAAACAAATAGTATGATGACTACTAGTGCATTTTACCCAATAATAATAATAATAACAATGCAAAACAGTTCTCCATATCCAATAACACTTCTTCAACCTCATGTTGTTCTCTGTCTTACTGATATGGAGGCATAGGTTGAACATTATATATAATGTATGTATGTTATGCATATAAATAGAAAATATAGGACGTTGTATTTATTTATTTATTTTTGGTTGGTCGTATTCTTAAGGCGAAATATTTCTCGAGTAACATATTTTTGCAAGCTAGGTTGGATTCTCAGCCCTCTCTGATTTACAGGTGTATTTGGAGTGCCCACGAGCTATTAGATCAAGTCTTACGGTGGAAAGAAGATTGTATGGTTTGGACTGTTGAGCATGCTTGTATCTATACCGTACATATGAAGTGGCTATGGACTCCTACTCGATAATGACAGTGTCTCAGACTCAGATAAGCTTATATACAACAAATTATGGAGTGTTAAATAAGTGGGGAATTATTTGGCAGTTATGTGTTACTCAATGCATAAAAGTCTTTATTTGGCTTGCGGTTCATCAGCTCCACCTTACAAATGTGGAAAGGGTAAGACGACATTTAGCGTTGTCAGAGGAGTGTGTTGTTTGCTGGAAGGATTCCGAGAATTTGAATAATGTCCGTCGACATTGTCTGATTGCGGTTGAGCTATGGAAGCGCGTGATTGACTCCGGCCAGCAAGGCGTGTTCTTCCAAGGGTCTTTTGAGGATTAAATGCTACACAACCTTGTCAAGAGCAGTACCAGGGTATCGACGGGGGTATCTTGGAGTGTTAGATTTTCGGTGTATTGATGGTTGCTCTGGAAAACACGATGCAACATGGTCTTAGACGAAAGCTTTTTGTTACGGGAGGACATATTGAGCTGGGGGGATCGCTTGGTGGAAGAGTGTGGTCGAGCATTTTCACCAATGCGACAAAAGGAGACGAGCCAATCTCATCCTTTAGTGTATTGGTCGGTACCAGCGTCGGGTTTGGTTAAGCTCAACGTTGATGCTGCGGTAAACACGAAGGATAACCGAGCAGCAATCAGTGGAGTGATTCGGGATGAGACAGGTGAGTGGCTCTTTAGTTTTTCTAGGCATGTGGGTAGATGCTCAGTTCTTCTAGCGAAATTATGGGCGCTGCATGATGGCTTGCTCTATGCATAGACGAGGGGCTATAGATGTGTAGAAGTTGAAACAAATTGTAAGGAGATCACGAGGATTATTGGCGGTACATCGGCGGCTTTGGCCAGTAATGTGGTGGTTGAGGATATTAGGGAGTTGATTTGTCGCGATTGGTGAGTTATGATCAATCATGTCAAGCGGGAGAGTAATGGTGTTGCCGACAAACTTGCGTCCTTGAGTCGGGATGAGGGCCTTGCTGCGTCGACTTACTTGGAGCCTCCTCTACTTGGCGTTGGTTGCCGCGGACTGTGGCCTGTGCTTGTGAGGGGATTTAGAGGTGGAAGCCGAGCAACACTTAGGCAATGGTGTTGAGGCTCGGTGGCATGTTGATCCCAGTGGATAAGGGGGTTGCTTGTGTCGCTTGTTCCATGGTGTGTAGAGCCATGTCTATGGTAGTTTTGTGATTAGGCTTATGTAAACGAGGTTTTGCTCGCGTTGTTCTTTGTATTGGTATTCTGATAGGTATTCTTTTCTCCCATTTAGGTTTAGGGGGATTTTTAACGAGGTCTATATGTATACCCAACTCCTTTTTAACAAAAAAAATTATGGAGTGTTAAATGCCCTTTAAAAATTTGTGTCCATGTATGGAAATTCATTTGCAATTACGTGCCTACTAAGTGTAATTTATGTTAGAAAATAGGCGTTAATAATCTAAAAATAATAATAAAACAAGAAAAATAAATACTGAAAGAATTATTAGATCGAACCGAATAAAATCAATTACAAATAAATCTAAAATTAAAATAGAAAATCGAATAAATAAACCGTAATTCGATTGAGTGAAAACTATTTGACGCCCGTGAGAGCACAATTTCCTTAAGACAAATTTTCGGCCACTTTTATGGTGCTTTAGATACGTTGGTCGTCTGTCTCCCAAGATACAACAACTAGATGATCAACTGTAGTAGCACATCTGCGGAGATCATGAATTGTAACCTTGCCTTCCTCTATCACCGAAAACACTTTAGAAAATCACATAGCAAAAATAGTAGAAAATCTCTGTGTTTTTTAGTAGTTAAAAGGTTATTAAAGCTACTAGGTCTGCATGCTGCTTATAGGGATAGGAGTTTCATTAGAAATAAAACTTGTGAATTATCTGAATTTTATTTAAAATAAAATTCATTTATCCAATAGCATTATCACAGTAATATTTGAATTAAAAGATAACATCTTATCAAATATTTATCCTTTTAATTCCAGAATATTCAAAAATAATATCCAAATTTAAAGATAATCTCTGATCATTTATCCTTTTATTTGAGATATTAAAATGCTACATTTAAGGAAAATTATCTCGTAATGGGTTAAAATATCTGCAAGCCCACGAGGGCCCGACCTGTCCGAACATTCACGTTACCCATATCATATCAGCTTATGTAACCCCCTCGACCCGGTCTAGACGTGAGACCGACCCGAGTGAGTCACACAGGGAATACCAAGTAAACCGAGAAGGTTTACCTCAATAAAGGACCTTTTTTTTCTTTTATCTTGTCTAGATGCGCATTAACATCGTATGTGATTCACACTTACAGCTGAAGAAATTTCAAATCTAACATACATCAGTTTGACACTCAATTGATTATAAACATAGATTGGAGACCAATACGTAATTTTAGCAAATTATAGGGACTTCAACCAAATTAAAGTTACCATCCATTAATTAGTCACTTTTCATGCCACTATTTCAAATCTCAGCTCAATTCGATCATCCAAACTCATTTAATTGCATCCACAACATTCAAGGACTAACGCGTAAATAACATAACCTCAAAAAGATCCTAAATAACTAACTTACCTGCCACCGCATTGGTACACTAAGTACCGTATCAATACGATTTTCACCTCCAAAATTCCAGTAGCTCGAAACTATACCGATACCCCTCCGCGTACCGATTCGCCTAGCTTTTTATACATGAACCGTACCGATACGGTACCCACTGTACCGATACGCCTTGCCTGAAAAGGCTTCACCGTATCAATACAGTTAGTCGCGTACCGATACGTCTGGGCCTGAAATGCTCATTTTTGCTGGTTTAAGATTTGATTAAGCTAAGCATACAACTTATACATGCTTCTAAGGCATACACGACATATTCAAGAATCAATCCTCAACCAAAATCATCAGAATCATCAACCATACATGCTAACTTGCATCAAAGGGAAACTATAGGCATGCAACCTAGATACCAAGCCAATCAAGATACTAAAAACCATAACAAGCATAATTCAAAACATTAAAGGCCATTTACAAGTCCAAAACAACAATAAAAACTTGCTCAAGCAGGGAGTTTACACCTATCTCTCAAAAACACAATAGATCCTCGATTTCCTTTATTACTCATAGTCTAAACTAAAACATACTTTCGGTTAACGAAGTCTTGCTTGATCCCTTGCCTCTCACTGTCTTCCACACACTAATTCTCTGTATTAATGGATAAAAAGAGCGTAAGCACACAAGGCTTAGTGAGGAATGCTCAAAAATAAAACCCCATCAATGCATTTAAAACTATTTTCTAAAACCACATTGAAATCTCTTTTCAATTTATTCAAATTGTCCTTTGAAACATCATGCCCTCTAGAAACCATGCACTTTAACCAAATAAAACCAGCATATTAAACGATATGCAACATGTATTATTAAACAACAACAACTCATATTGCTAACCTCAATTTAAGCCTTCCCATGCATAACATACCATATGCAAAGTTTAAAGAGTAAACATGTATAAACCCCATTATATGAAACATGATACATCAACAATTATATTGGCTTACAAGTGATCATTAACCATGTTCTATTCTCAAAACACAACATCGGATACACGAATTCACATGAGTCGTCCCAACACTTCATACATTCTCACCGGCATCTCAAGGTTCACACACGGGAGCTACCCTCCACCGTTGTAACACCCGTGGTGGAGTATCCGGTACACCATATAAAACCCTCGACACCACTCATCGGTAGATGTATAACCGCACTAACGAGAGACGGGACACCACACACAATTTCTCAATCGTTAGGGTACTTGGATGGATTATTCGGTACATCGTATAAACCCTTCAACATCCAAGGCGACTTGTTTATAGTGCACTCAATCCTATAGCCAGCTAACTATATCTGATAACATTTTTAAATCACATCACTTGCCAATATAATTCACATTTAACCATATACCTCATTGTTTTCAAAGCACCAACAATAAATCATTTATCCCAAAGCAACAAATCATGCTTTAAATACAAGTATAAACATATTCTTACAAGGATCACTTACCATGTGCATCATTCATCATCACATCATTCAAAACAGAATATCTCATACTTAAAACATGCTTTAAAAGTAGGTAACATGAAATCAAAACCAAGTGCTTAAAACCATTTCATAATAGCATAACCGAGAGAGAAATTCCTTATACTTACTTCCGAACATAGACAAGTGTTTCAAGCTTAAATATAAGTTCCCAAAACCACCTTTAAAAAATTTCAAAGCTAAAATATACGTTCTCACTCACCGACACACGAAACCTCACTTTGCCGACACAAAACTAAGCGTCCGAAGCTCCCAAAAGCTTCACTGGTTTCTTCTGAATATTCCTCCTCCATTTTAACCACGTAATAACAGAGGATTAATGAATCTCAATGCATTCAAAACTCCATCAAGCAATTCCACCACATTGCCTTGCCAGAAAACTACCAATCGCCTATCCAAAACAACCGAAAACAACATCGATTAACCTCCAAACTCAACCCAACCAAAACCTAACACTTTCAATCATCAATTATCATTGATTAACATCCAAAATCATCACATTATCAACCTTATACCTCCAGCATTCACAAACCCACCAAAACTCCACAAAAACCCAATTCTAGCAATCTAAACAACTAGAGATTCACATAGTTTAAGGATTACTATGCTTAAGCCTTTATCTTAACATTATTAGACTTCCAAATCATGATTAAAATTAACCTTAAACCGAGCAAAACATATCCATTACGAAAATTACACAAATCCATCAATTAAACCAAAATTCCTCAATTCAAACATCAAAACCCATTAGACAAGATTAATAAAGGATCAAGAACTTGAGAATTTTAGTAAAAAACCTTAAATTAGAGGAGAAAAATGTATCTCACCTCTAATGGATACTTTTCCCCTCAATTGGATAGATTACTATGTAAAAACAAGATTAAAACAATAAGGTTTTGATAGGAAAACAATAAGAAATCATTTGTAATCAAGAGATTAAAGAAATCAAGAGTTTACCTTAAGATTTTGAAGAAGAATTGAGTGTTTGGCTCGAGACAATTTGAGAGAAAGCTTTTGAGAGAAAAGATGTTACATCAAATTTGTTTTAATGAAATAACCACCAATTAATTCCTCCAACCCATTTTATTAATTAAAACTCATTTAAAATAAACAAATTAAGTGATAAAAGTCTGATATTAGACTTCGGGCAAATAGCTCCTTAAAGATTCAAAATCCTGATCCTTTTACAAAACAGTCACTAAAATAGTTTTCAAAGTTTACATTTCGATCACTAAATCCAAAATGTCCAAATGTCCAAATCTCATTTTCCAAAATTGATTTCACCAAGCCCTTATATATATATATTTAAAAAGGATTTTAGATAATTTTTCCAAATTTTTATCACCTTCCGAATTAGGTTTTCCCTGAACTCATCCCGAAACTAACTCGAATCTCTAGTCTCGGTCCAACGGACCCTAAACCATCCCAAAAAACCTCTAGGCTCAAAACCGGGGCGTTACAGCTTAAGTTATTCAATAACCACCACGTAGAGTCTTGTATACAAACATATCCCACGCTTGGTAATATGGGAGATAAGCTTTTCCCTTTTCCTTAACTCAATTCACAAGCCCACTTTGATCATCGATTTCTCATTCATCACACTTTTTTTCCAACAACCCCCCACATGAATGAGATTGATTTAAATCAAAACATTTTGAATCGATGTGGTGATAGATTCGATGATCAATAGCTGCATAAGATAGGTAGGTGTCCACACTTGAACCTTCCCTTGTGAAAATATATTTACTTTATTGGCTGACCAGTAGACGTGATGTCCTTGAACTGTTCTGCTGTTTGTGTAAACGATGATATACTTCACACAACTATCTCCCTGGCAAGAATATTAGTTCTCATGGGTATGTTCGTATAGCTGTGGACATTGCCTGGTTCTGCGAGAGTTGAGAGAACTATGCCCAATAGTCTCCTAGAAGGGGCCCCACTTCACTCTTACATTGGTGAATTATGTTGCTCGGCTCACCGAAACATAAAATGGTCATTAAAAGCATTGCTTAGCCTATTTCACTTTTGATCTCTGTTCGCATCATAGGAACGAACTTGGGAGTAGAACCCCCACACTGACCTTACAAGGCCTATGAAAGTAGGTTGTCCCTTTGAACCTAGATCTTGGGATCTCTGGTCAACTAGGTAGGGTTTTCCTTCACATAGTCCCTTAAATTTTCCTGGGCTTTAGTCACATTCCTTTCGATGTTTTCTCAATCAAATATTGATTCAAACCTTTTGTTAGCAGATCTGCAACATTATCCTTTGTTCTTACAAAATAAATAGAGATACCTCTATTTGAGACAAGTTTTCTAATGGTATTATGTCGACGACGGATATATCTTGACTTACCATTATACATAAAGCTTTGTGCTCTACCAATTTTTGTTTGGTCATCACAATATATGCATATTGTGGGAACATACTTTAGCCATTCAGGAATATTCTTTAAGAAATTCTGATGTCATTCAGCTTTTTCTTTAGACTTGTCTAGAACTACAAACTCAGATTCCATTATGGATCTGGTTATAACCGTTTGTCTTGAGTATTTTCATCTACTCGTACTTCTGATATCTTGAATATCATTATTCCAACTGACATCAAAGTATCCTTCTAATAAGTAGGATTTACCATTTGATCAACATTTTGACCATTATTCCTGGATAGATCTTGACTCGTGTCTATTGGAGTTCTAGCAATACCTGAATCATTCTTTCCAAATTTTAAGAATTTATCCTCATAGTGTGACTATATAATACTTTCATGTGACTGTTTGATTTGGATGTCCAAAATTGTATCGTCTAGTCTCATATCTTTCATGTCAAATCTTAAATTTAACATGTCATTGATTCACTTTACCATTTCATTGTTGCTTCCAACAATAAGTTTGTCATCAACATACATACATAGAATAATATATTTAATGTTGGTAATTTTGACATATATACATTTGTCACACTGATTAATTTTGAATTCGTTTGTCATCATGACACTACCGAACTTCTCATGTCATTGCTTTGGTGATGAAGTTGTTACCTTTGCAAGACACCCCCACATTTTTAAGTACTTGTTGGAAGGGTTTATTCTTTTTCGTAATTCATATGATGTCTTATCTCTTTAATTGTGAAGAACCTTATTTAAAAATAGATAATTAACTAGTAAGCCAGCTTCCCCAACATGTTGGTCAAAATTTGGAAGTTGTAATTCTTTTCAGAAGTTATCTTCAAAATTATAGTACCGACATTACTTATATATACCTTCTCATCAACTTATACAATTAAAGCATTTCCCATAAAATTTATTTTTTGAACACATCGTCTAATCCACAGTTTTTTTATTGAAGTTCTTTATGACTTTCACCACCTTTGCATGGTAATATTTGTTTTAACAATATTTACCTTAGCAACATTTAATTTTTTAAAATAAATTTCACTGATTTTTTTATTGTGTCATATAGTCACAAACTAAAAACAGAAGATTATGAATATGTTAAAGTCAATAATTTAGCCAAAGACTAAAAATTAAAAACAATAATTCATACGGTCTTAATAGAAAGTACAATAATGAACAGAGCACCAGGTTGGTTAATAGAGGTGGTGCACTAGGCATGCTTAATTACCAAGTCTTTCAAAGAATTAATCATAGACATGCACTTTCATATTGCTTTTTAATCACCGTTTATGATTTCATTCTCTTATGCTTAAAGAAGTTCTTGAACTCGTTCTAAACATGGGTTAGCTTTTCAAACGACTAACACCTGAACAGATTCACTTATCAACATTTCATCTTTCGTTATTTTATTTGTGATCTAACAATCCTCACAATTCTCTAGTCATTTTCAAACATTGTACACTTCATAATGTGCATCAGACTAGGCTTTGATAATTTAATTCGACATAGAAAACACAATTCTTCTATGCTTTGATTCGAGACTTCGGCCAGAATCAATACTTTATATTTTGTTGAACAGAATAGTAACCAATGTTACTTTCAATGACACTTTCTGTTAAAACAAATTTGTCCACTACAAATTTTGAATAAACCAGATTTTATTAAGATTGTCTCTTCTTTGAGAAAGATATCAAGTAAACTCGTTGAAACGACATGAATTAAATTCCTTAAAACAATTTTATTTACAAGATCTCAATTTATAAACTGATCAAAATTCTCAAAAAATAAATTCAACGGTTTATTTTCTTTTACAAAATAAAATCATACTTGATTCCAAAGAAATAAATTCAACGATTTATTTTCTTTACAAAGAATCATATTTGATTCCTAAAATAAATTCAACGATTTATTGTTCTTACAAAGTTAGAATCATACAAGATTCTCACATAAATAAATTCAATGATTTATTTTCTCCGCAATGTTAGAATCATATAAGATTCTCTTCAAAACAAATTCAATAATTTATTTTCTTTTCCAAAATTAGAATCAACGCAAGATTCTAACGAAGAAATAAATTTAGTGATTTATTTCTCTTATATCTTCTGTTAAACAACGCGATTAGTGGAACTAAAACCCGAAACATAGATATCAAACCAACTCAATTCTGTTTAACAAACAAAAATCAAAAGGAATTAATCCTTTAATTTCGGCGATTCTTGTTTGGCATGGAAGATCAAGTAAACCCGTTAAAACAACAAGAATTAAATTCTAAAATGAATTGTTTGTGAAATCTAAGTTTTCAAACATATCAAAATTTCGTCTAGGTATCCGGTTCGTCTCTATAAAATTTTTCTAATTATTATTTGTGTTTTTGTTTAAAACACTGCTGGATTTATTTTATACTAATAATTTCTTAATAATTATTACGTGTACAAATTATTAATATAAAGATATTGAAATAGATATAAATAATATGGACAAAATCTTACCAAATTTAATTGATAGCTGCAGTGGTCGATCGAACTTCTTGGAAAGAAATAATCGACTAATTCTAGAGTTTAACTCAATAAGTTTGACGAATCTTATTCGACTTAAAACAGTCCCAATGTATACTGTGCCATTCATCATAGGCGTTAATAATCTAAGAATATTACCTGTGACGCTGTTATGGGAATTTACCTCGGTAAATCTTGTTCGTCTTGGATTAAAAATAAAAATATAATTTAAGATTATTAAAAAATAGGCGTTAATAATCTAAGAATATTAATAAAACAGTACAAATAAACATTGAAAGTATTATTAGATTTAACAGAATAAAATCAATTACAAATAAATTTGAAATTTAAATAGAAAATCGAATAAATAAACCGTAATTCGATTGAGTAGAAACAATTTGAGGCTTGTGCGATCAAAGTTTCTTTAAGACATATTTTCGGCCACTCCTATGGTGCTTGGGATACGTTGGTCGTCTGTCTCCTAGGATACAACAACTAGATGATCAACTGTAGTAGCACGTTTGTAGAGATCACGAACTGTAACTTTGCCTTCCTCTATCACCATAAACTGTAACGCCCTAGTTTCGGGCTTAGAAGTCTTGGTAAAGGTCTTGCGGTTAATCGAACCGTTTTTAGAGTTTCGAGTAAATTTGGGGGAGTTTAGGGAAAACACTTTTCGAATGTTTTTAGAAATGTGGAAAAATTATCTGAAATCCTTATTTATTATATATATAGTGTGTGTGAAATCAATTTTGAAAAATGAGTTTCGGTAGTATGACATTTTAGTTTAGAGACTAAAATGTAAAGTTTAAAAACTGTTTTGGTGACTGTTTTGTAAAAGAATCAAAACGTTGAATCTTTAAGGACCTATTTAGCTAAGTCTAATTCAGACATTTCCCGTAAAGATTTTTACTTTTAAAAAGGTTTTTAAAAGAGTTTTAATTAAATGGAAGGTATTTTAAAAGATATTCCATCATTTCACAAATTTGATGTTAAAACTCTCTCAAAGCTTTATCTTCATTTTCCTTTCAACCAAACAACTTTCTACCTTCAAGATTTCAAAGGTAAAATCCTTTTTATATTGGTTTTGTAACCCCCTTAGCCCGGCCTAGATGCTTGACCCGAACTACGAAGATTACACGGGGAAAACCAAAGTCAACCTGAAAGTCAACCTTGATTAACGACTCTTTTTTTCTCTTTTTATCTTGTCTAGATGCATATTAAGCCTATGCGATTACTCAAGAATCAGGTGGGAGTAAGGCACAACGATCGGAAAACAATTAGGGACTCAATTGCATGAATTACACTTTTAGGGACCAAAATATAAATTTTGTAAAATGTAAGAACTTTACAGATTTTAGGTTTACCAATAAGTAATTAGTCATATTACATGCCTCTATGTCAAATTTCAGCTTAAAAGGACATTCCAAGTTCAAGCAATTGCATGCACAACATTCAGGACTGAATTGTAAAACAGGAGAACTTAAAACAATTCAAAATCATCAACCAACGATCATCCGTTTCGAAACACTGATCCTCATACAGATACGCCCATATAAAACGGTGTTGACCGTTTCGGTACTCGGGTGCGTTCCGAGACCGGTATCGAAACAGGCCTCTCCAGTAGCCAACATGTTCCGAAACACCTTCAGCCGTTCCGAAACACTATGGCCATTACAGGCACTTTTTCGAAACAATTGAGGGTGTTTCGATACACCATGCCCTATATCAGCAGAAAATGCTGGTTTTTTACCTCTTAACCCACTCAAACATGCTTCAAAGCATACCAAAACATACCAGCAACTTGTTTAGCATTATAGATCATATTTAGGAAACTTAAGCTAGAGCCTCCCATCAAACACATGGACATTCAATCTATATGCATGCTTCCTAGCCACAAATCCAAAAATAAGCTTTCAAACCTCAAATCACACAAACAAAACCATTTACAAACTCCAAAAAACACACCAAACATATTACAACCTTAGGGAGTTCCAAAACACATCTCCCAACCACAACCATGTAACCCGATTGCCAATTATCAATACTAAAGTATGTAAAACATCACCATACATGAGCTTTGCACTTCCTTGGATGTTCTTAACCTTCTTGCTGCCCAAAAACACTTCAATTATCTGCATTGTTGGTAAAAGAGAGCGTAAGCACATTTTCTTAGTGAGGCAAGCTCTAAAGAAAACCAACACAACAATGCATTCTTCAAAACACTTTCTCAAAAGCCTTTTTCCACAACATGCTGATTCTATCTCATGCTTGAAAACCGTTTCAAAGCAAATCTCCATTGAAAACACATGTACCTCAATTCTATCTCATGCATTTAAACCAATGCAAATCTCATGGCAAGGTCATACACATTCTTGTGAAAACTAAAGCATTTCATATACAAATCTCATATGCATTACCCATAGCATAAATCATCTCATCAATAGGTACATGTGAATCAAAAGCATTTTCATATATTATATTGGCATTTCACATTTCATTATTACTCGGATATGCGGACAACATTCTCTAACCTACTAGACACTTTCGGTGGAATCTCACATTACCGTACTCACTCGTCTAGTAAACATAATTTCCGGTGGATTCTCTCATCACCGTACTCACATGGCAGTATCTCTCATCGCCACAACGCTTGGGTATTTCACCAAGTCCTACCCGATGGAATGCCCATCATCGGTCTCTCCTTTTGGATTGAATCCAAAGAGCACGTACGAATTTTTTTAGTTTATAGTGCACTCTCATCCTATTGATCGATCAATTATATCCGGTAAGTATCTCATCTTCTATGCCAATATATTATGTCAAAACATCATCTCACCTATTATTTTTCATGCAACATTTCTCAAATCTTTCTCATCTCATTTCAAAATCGAAACACATGCTTGCATTAAATCAAAATCTCAAAACTCATCAATGCAACATGCTATCTTATGAAATCTCTTCAAGCATCATCTCATGCTACAAATCATGCATAAAAACAGTAGGAATTTAACTATCTCAAAACATGAGCATGTAAAAGCATTTTAAGGGCAACCTCCAAATATTTGAGAGCAATCTAGCCAATACTTACTTCCAGACTTAGGAAGGTGTTTCAAACCTTTCCTAAATCCCTAAACCTTGTTTCTTTGTCCCTCAAAGACTTCTAAAACCATTCGCACTCACCGATCTCATTTCGCTTTCTCGCCGAAACGCTATCTAAGCTCCCAGATCAACACCAAAGGTGTCCGAAGATGTCTCTCCTGTTTATAACACATAAGAGCAGAGGATTAATGCATCATCATGCATTGAAATCATCAGCCACACACCTAAACTCGCTGCTCTAATCAAGAACCTCATTTCAGCTTCCAAAAACAACAGAAATCATCTCCAAACTCTCCCAAAACAAAGCCCAGCCAAGATTTTCCATACTTCTAAACATTTCTAAACACCAATCAACACCAAAAACCACCACAAACTCATCCTTATACCTCCAGCTATAAGAGAACACAAAAACCACCCCAAAACCACCATTCTAGCATACAAAACTTAGGAATCCAAGCCTATTCGGAAATTGTTTGATAAAACCTCATTTATAACATCAATTACCAACCAAAATACATTAGAAAACAACCTCAAAACAGAGCCTAATCAACAATCACGAAAATCATCAAGATCTCACAAAGAACCTTGAGTTTTAACACAATTTTTTGTTTCTAACATTAAAGCAACTCAAAAATCATTAACAATGGATTGATAACTTGAGAATTTCAGTAAAGAACTAATCATTAGAGGAGAAGGACGAAGCTTACCTCTAATGGCTGATTTCTCCTTGATTTTGGCAAGTTTTCTTGAAAATCCAATGTGAAAACAAGATGATTTGGTGAGGAAAAGATTAGGAATAAAAAGGAGATTGAAATCTCTTCAAAAGGAATGAAAATCAGAGGCTAATTGATGGAGGAAATGTGTTTGGCTGAGTAGAAATTGAGAGAAAATGAAATGAGAGAAAAATGACGTAAAGTAGTTATGAAAAGTCAAAATAGTTTTTCCTTTTAATTATCTTTATTTCCTTTAATTAAACATTATTAAAATCACCCAAAATAAGGAGAAATCCGATTAAAAACATTTTGGTAAAATTAGCTCCTTAAAGATTCAAAGTTTCAATCCTTTACAAAACAGTCACTATTCTCTTTTGCAAAAACTGCGATTTGGTCACTACACCGAAATGTAGTATTTCCAAACCTTATTTTATAAAATTGTTTTCACTCTAAACATCCATATATTAAATGAGGATTTTTATATATTTTTCCATATTTTTAAAACATCTCGAACTAGGTGTTCCCTAACTCTCCCTTAAAGATTCGAACCGTTCTCGACCGGTCCGATTCAGACTCCAAGACATCTAGGCCCAAAATCAGGGCGTTACAACTCTCCCCCTCTAAAGAAATTTCGTCCTCGAAATTTACCTGGAGGAAAAAGTTAAGGAAATTTCTTCTTCATGTCTTCCTTCCTTTCCCACGTGGCTTCCTCAGCACCACGATGTTTCCATAAAACTTTAACCAACTCAATGGTCTTACCACGAAGGACTTTACTATCCGAATCCAGAATCTCAACAGGTTCCTCATCATATGTAATATCTGGATTCAACTCAACTTCCTCCACAAGCATAACATGCGAAGGGTCCGATCTATACCTCCGAAGCATGGATACATGAAACACATTATGTATCTTTTCTAACTCTTGAGGTAGTCTCAGCTTATAAGCAATAGGACCCACACGTTCTATCACCTCGTATGGTCTAATGAATCTCGGGCTCAACTTGCCCTTTCGGCCAAATCTCATCACCTTCTTCCAAGGTGAAACTTTTAGAAACACACGATCACCCACAACAAATTCTATCTCCTTACGCTTCAAATCCGCGTAAGATTTTTGCCGATCCGATGCTGCCTTCAACCGCTCACAAATGAGCTTCACCTTCTCGGTGGTTCCTTTTAAAAAAGCTGGCATCGAGACCAACTTTTGTCCCGTCTCAGCCCAACAAAGAGGAGTTCTGCACTTCCTCCCGTACAAAGCTTCATAAGGTGCCATTTGAATACTCGCCTGGTAACTGTTATTATAAGAAAACTCCACCAAAGGCAAGTGCTTCTCCCAAGAGCCTTGAAATTCAATAACACAACACCTCAACATATCCTTAAGCACTTGGATAACACGCTTAGACTGTCCATCCGTCTGCGGATGATAAGAAGTACTAAAATTTAGCCGTGTACCCAAAGCTTGATGCAAACATTCCCAGAATTTTGCAGTGAACCTCGGATCTCTATCTGATACTATAGATTTTGGCACACCATGTAATCGCACAATCTCAACAATGTACAACTCCGCAAGCTTATCCAAGGTGTACGTAGTGTGCACAGGCAAGAAATGTGCACACTTCATAAGGTGATCCACAATCACCCAAACAGAATTCTTCTTTGATAGCGATAGAGGCAACCCAGACACAAATTCCATGGTGATCCTCTCCCACTTCCATTCAGGAATCCTTAACGACTGCAACAACCCCGAAGGAAACTGATGCTCAGCCTTAACCCGCTAACAAACCATACATTTGCTAACATACTCAGCAACATCCTTCTTCAATCCCACCCAATAGTACTCATCCTTCAGATCACGATACATCTTTGTACTACCAGGGTGCATAGCAAAAGGACTACTATGAGCTTCGGTCAGAATAGTGCGCCTCAACTCAACATCATTCGTCACCACTATTCGACTGCCAAAACAAAAAACACCATCATCATTAAAACAGAAATCCGATGGCCTATCTTCAACATTATCCTGAACATGTGGCACCAAAGAATCATCCAGCAACTACTTATCCATTATTAACTGAACCAAAGATGGTTTCACTTGTAATTCAGCAACAAGACCACCATCTCGCGATATGCTCAAGTTAGCAAACATCGCTCTTAACTCCACTGCCACTTTCCTACTCAAAGCGTCGGCCACAACATTGGCCTTCCCCGGATGATACTCGATCGTTAGATCGTAACCCTTAAGCAACTCCACCCATCGTCGTTGCCTAAGATTCAGCTCTTTCTGGGACATCAGATACTTCAAACTTTTATGATCCGTGTACACAGTACACTTCTCACCATAGAGATAATGTCTCCAGATCTTTAGAGCAAAAACCACCGCTGCTAACTCAATGTCATGCGTATGGTAATTGCATTCATGCACTTTCAACTGTCGCGATGCATAAGCCACAATCTTACCCTCTTGCATTAACACACACCCCAAACCAACATAGGAGCTTGTGTCAAAGCTGCATTTAGCTTCTCAAAAGCTTGATGTCTCGCTTCCGTCCACTCATACTTAACATTCTTTTGCAACAATTTCGTCAAAGGGGCAGCAATCTTAGAAAATCCATCCGCAAACCTCCGGTAGTAACCTACCAACCCAAGGAAACTACGGACTTCATGAACGGACTTAGGAGGCTTCCAATTCATCACCGCCTCAATCTTCTAGGGATCAACTCGAATCCTTTCAGCCGAAACCACATGACCTAGGAAAACAACTTCCTTTAGCCAAAACTCACATTTTCTCAGCTTAGCGTAAACCTGATTTTCCAACACCGCTTGCAAAATGATCCTTAAATGTCCCTCATTGTGAAACAAATATTTTAATTTTGATATAACTAAAAACCTAAGGACTAAATTGAAAATGTCAAAACGAATTTTAAGTCCTCAAAATATCCCCATATAATTTTAAGATTATGCCCAAGTTAAAAACAAAGTTTTTCAAATATTTTACTAAGTGTTTAAAGCCAAAACAGTGATTTTCAAGCCCCTGTTTCGAAACGGCCTAAGGCGTTTCGAAACGATTTCATCACTGCCAACCCCTGTTCCGAAACGAGTATCGAAACGGCTTAAGAACACTTGAACCCGTTTCGAAACGGTCTCATACGTTTCGAAACTATTCTTCATATTTGATTCAAAAGGCACAACGGTTGCAATATTTTTACTGAATATTTAAAGAAAAATAGGGTGTTTCGAAACGGGCTAAGGCTGTTTCGAAACGACCCTTGACAGTAGCAAATCCGTTTCGAAACGAAGCCAAGCGTTTCGAAACAGTTCTTAAGTTTAAATTGAAAATATAACCGTTGAAGCTGTTTTTAACTGATTTTCTGAAAACCGTTAAGGTGTTTCGAAACGGCCCTAAGGAGTTTCGAAACGACCCTTGACAGTGGCAAAAGTGTTTCGAAACGGCTCTAAGGCGTTTTGAAACGGGCTCTTAAATGCACCCCAACGGCTCTTTCTATTTTAGTCCGTTCCGAAATAGGTACCCCGCGTTTCGAAACGGGTTGTTGCAGACTGCATTTATGGTGGTGAGATAACATCCCCAATGGCTCTATTGATGAGTGCAACAACCACAACGGCTAGAAATCAATGAGAAGGTATAAAAGAGACCTCTAAAAGCTCCAGAAACAACTATTGATCTAAAAGAAAACATCCAAACATCAAATCCAAGCAATTGTGCAAAAATCCCATTTTGTCTAGAAACCCCAATTGTAATTTTCATTCATATCTTGTTCAATTGGGTTGAGTGCTTGTAATTGGGCTATTATTTGTATTGATAGATATCTTATTAGCCATCAAATTTGTTTGTTCACTTGTGTGAGGATTGGGTTGATTTTTGGGTAGAAAAATCAACCGAAATTGTAAAGGGTTGCCTCCTTGTCCTAGAAAAGGGGAAGAGCAATTAGGGGAATTGTTGCAAATCCTTAGTGAAGCTAAGGTAGTGGATGTAGAGTTCATTTGGAACTTGAACCACTCTAAATCCCTTGTCTATTATTTTCAATTTGCAATTTCCATCATAAAACCTTTAAATTTCCAATTCACCCCCCTCTTGGTCAATATCGATCTTGCGATCCACTCAACAATTGGTATCAGAGCTTAACTCTTTGAGGATTAACAACCACAAGAGGAGATCCTTGGAAGAGTGTGATCAACAAAATATCAAGAGATGACTTCAACCTCCGGTTCCGGCATGTACGAGTCACAATCCACTACAAAACCTCCCTTCTTCAACGGTGATAACTATTCTTTTTGGAAGAATAGAATGCGTCTATTCATCAAGTCAAATGACTATCTTGTGTGGGATGTCATTGAGGATGGGCCATATATTCCATTGAAGCAATATGGTTAAGGCAAGATGGTGCTAAAGAAGAAAGTGGAAATGAGTGAAGAGGAGAGGAAAAAGTTCAAGTCAATGATAAAGCTCTCCACATGCTATTTTGTGCTTTCGGTCCGGACATCTACTCAAAGGTCTCATCAATTGAAAGTGCCAAAGAAGTGTGGGACACTCTTGAGACCACTTATGAAGGCACCAATGATGTCAAGGAAACTAAGATTGGAATTCTCAATCTTAGTTATGAAAATTTCAAGATGGAGCCCGATGAGACGGTGTCAAAGATGTTTGATCGATTCTCCACGATTGTCAATGGTCTAAAGGGCTTTGGAGAGATCATACCGGAAGACAAGCTTGTCCGGAAGCTACTCTATTCACTTCCCGAGTCTTGGGATAGGAAGAGAACCGCTATCATCGAAGCAAAGAATTTGAAGACTTTGAAGCTTGATGAGCTTGTGGGTTCTCTCCTTACTCATGAGATCATGAAGCAAGGAAGGGAAGATGAGAAAAAGAAAGAAGAGAAAAGAGTAGAGAAGCTTGAAGTTGAGAAGAAGAAGAAGATGAGAATAGCTCTCAAGGCTAATGCTTCACAACATGATGAGAGCTCATCTAGTGATGAGGATGAACTTGAAGAATTGGCTATGATAGCCAAACGATTCTCACGCTTTATGATGTCCAACCGGGGAAGAAAAATCCAAAGGAAGATGGACTTCAAAAGCAAGAACAAGGAAGATGGAAAGGATCCAATCATTTGCTTTGAGTGCAAACAACCCGGCCACATACGTTCAGAGTGCCCTCAACTCAAGAAGAAGGGCTTTGAGAAGAGGAAAAAGCTCAAAGCCAAGCTTGCTACTTGGAGTGATGAGGAGTCATCGGAGGATGACGAACAAGAAGTGGCTAACCTTTGCCTCATGGCACTTGAGGAAGATTCCTCCATGGTAACCTCTAACTCATCTACTTTAGATTTTTCGTATGAAGAATTAAATGATGCATATGATGAGTTACAAGAGGTCTATGATGAATTAGTTGAGAAATATAAGGAGTCGGTTATTAGGAATAAAAAGATTATTCTAGAATTAAATGAGAAAAATGACTCACTTACTCAAGCTAATTCTAAATTTGAGAAAAAGATATTACGATTAAAAGATGAACTTAAATTCTTTCAAGATGAAAATGTTGATCTTAATAATCTTTCATCTCAATGTAATTGTGAACACCAAAAGGTGCTGGGTGAGCTAAATGAGCTCAAAAAGTCTTTAAAAAATGTTGGTAGTGTCAAGCATGAAGTAGGAGAATCCTCTAGAACACACCAACCTAAGAAAAAGACTAACTACTACAAACAAGGTAGCTATCCTAGACATAGTAGAGCTAAAAGAATTAGAAGTGTATGGGTTCCTAAGGAACTTGTTATATCTAATAATATTATTGCTATGTCATCTTGGATTCCTAAGGGAACCAAGGTTTTGGGAGCTAACACTCATGGACCCAAAATGATTTGGGTACCAAAAACCAAAGTTTAATATCTTTGTTTGTAGGGGGAGCATTGCTACAAGGCCAAAACACAAAGTCAAAACTCATGGTACCTTGATAGTGGATGCTCGAGGCACATGACCGGAGACAAGAGTCGATTCATGGATCTAAAGCCAAAAAGTGGAGGAGTAGTAACATTTGGTGACAACTCCAAAGGCCACATTAAAGGTATTGGCTCCATAGGTAATCACTCTACTATTCTCATTGAAAATGTTCTATATGTCGATAGTCTTAAACACAATTTATTGAGCATAAGTCAATTGTGTGATAAAGGATTTAATGTTTTGTTTGATAAAAATGGATGCAAAATTGTAGACATTAAATCTAATAATATTATGCTCATATGTCATCGCATAGGGAATGTATACATGGTGCATCTAGATGACATTCATACATCTCATGCATGCTTAGTTGCTCAAAATGAAAATGATGCATGGTTGTGGCATAGGAAACTAGGACATGTTAGCATAAGTGTTTTGGAAAAACTAGTCTCTCTTAACCTAGTTAGAGGTTTACCCAAGATAAAATTCTCAAATGATAAAATTTGTGATGCATGCTCTAAGGGTAAACAACATAGGTCTTCCTATAAATCCATTAATGATGTTTCTACTAGTAGATGTTTACAACTAATTCACATGGATTTATTTGGGCCAATTAGGACTATGAGCTTGGGTTGTAAGTCTTATGCTTTTGTGCTAGTTGATGATTTTTCTAGATTTACTTGGGTTCTCTTTTTAAGTACTAAAGATGAGGCTTTGGAAAAATTCATCACATTTTCAAAATTAACCCAAAATGATCTTGAACTTAGAATTTCACATATTAGAAGTGATCATGGAACCGAGTTTCAAAATTTAGGGTTTGAAGAATTTTTAAATGAAAATGGTATTAGCCATAATTTTTTGGCTCCTCGAACTCCTCAACAAAATGGGGTAGTTGAGAGGAAAAATAGAACTTTACAAGAAATGGCTAGAACTATGCTTTGTGAAAACAATTTACCTAAATATTTTTGGGCGGAAGCCACAAACACCGCTTGTTATATTGTAAATCGAGTAATGATTAGGCCAATTTTAAAGAAAACACCCTATGAGATTTTAAAATCGAAAAAGCCTAACATTAGCTATTTCCACCCTTTTGGGTGCAAGTGTTTTGTTTTAAATAATGGAAAAGATAACTTAGGTAAATTTGATGCAAAAAGTGATGAAGCCATTTTTATAGGTTACTCTTTAACCTCTAAAGCCTATCGAGTATTTAACAAAAGAACTTTAGTAGTAGAAGAATCTATTCATGTTGTATTCGATGATAATCTCCTTCCTAGGAAGGATTCTTGTGATGATGATGATGTAGGGATCATAAATGCCTTTGATGGAGGTCAAACTTCAAAGGAGGATGAGATTCCAACAAAGGAAGAGGACTCACAAGATCCACCTCTTGAAGCCTTGAAGGACTTGGCTATTGAGGAAAAGGAAGTGAGCTACCCAAGGGAGTTGAACTATGTCTAAGATGGTGAAATCTTGGGTGATCCATCCAATGGGTTAACCACTCGTTCTTCTCTTAGATTAATGAACCATGTTGCATTTATCTCATGCATAGAGCCTAAAAATATAAAAGAAGCATTGAAAGATGACTTTTGGATTATGGCTATGCAAGAAGAGTTAAATCAATTTGAGAGAAGTAATGTTTGGACACTAGTTGATAGACCTAGTAATCAATCTACAATAGGAACTAAATGGGTATTTAGGAACAAACTAGATGAGAGTGGTAACATTGTGAGAAATAAAGCTAGACTTGTAGCACAAGGTTACACTCAAGAAGAGGGAATAGATTTTGATGAAACCTATGCACCCGTAGCTAGAATGGAAGCCATTAGGATGTTGCTTGCATATGTATGTTATCATAATTTCAAGCTTTTTCAAATGGATGTTAAAAGCGCATTTTTAAATGGTTTTATAAATGAAGAAGTGTATGTGGAACAACCACCGGGTTTTGAAGATTCAAAATTTCCAAATCATGTTTTCAAACTTACCAAAGCTCTCTATGGATTTAAATGTATAAAAAGGTCTTTCGAATTTTTTGATTGAAAAAGGATTTGAAAAAGGTAAGGTGGACACTACACTCTTTATAAAAATGTATAAAAATGACATCTTAGTAGTTCAAATTTATGTTGATGATATTATTTTTGGTTCTACTAATGAATGTCATTGTCAAGAGTTTGCTAAGTTAATGCAAGGTGAATTTGAGATGAGCATGATGAGGGAGCTCTCATTCTTTTTGGGACTCCAAATCAAGCAAAAGAAGGATGGCACCTTCATCAACCAAGAAAAATACATAAAGGATATGCTCAAGAAGTTTGGCTTGGAGAATGCAAAGCCTCAAGCCACTACCATGAGCTCATCTACAAAGCTTGACAAAGATGAAGGAGGTAAGTGTGTTGACTCTAAGCTTTATCGTTCTATGATTGGATCTTTGCTTTACCTTACCGCAAGTAGACCGGATATATTGTTTAGTGTTTGCTTGTGTGCTAGGTTTCAAGCTAGTCCTAGAGAGTCGCACCTTATAGCCGTTAAGAGAATCTTTAGATACCTTAGAGACACTCCTTCTTTAGGTCTTTGGTATCCTAGAGACTCTACCTTCAACCTTCATGCTTACTCGGATGCGGATTATGGGGGTTGTAAAATGATAGGAAAAGTACTTCGGGAACTTGTCAATTCTTAGGTAGTATGCTCATATCTTGGTTCTCTAAGAAACAAAATAGTGTAGCCTTATCTACCACCGAAGCCGAGTACATATCCTTAGGGAGTTGTTGTGCTCAAGTCCTTTGGATGAAGCAACAACTCTTAGATTATGGAATTAAAGTTGAAACTATACCTCTAAAATGTGACAACACTAGTGCAATATGTTTAACAAAAAATCCCATCCAACACTCTAGAACCAAACACATTGAAATAAGGCATCATTTCATTAGAGATCATGTCCTTAAGGAAGATGTTGTTATAGAGTATGTATACACCTTGAATCAATTAGCGGACATATTTACAAAACCCTTAGACAAAGAGCGCTTTTGGTCCCTTAGGAGAGAGTTAGGTCTAGCTAGCCTATCTTGACCTTTTAGGACCTCTTTTGTGTTTAAATTTGCTTGATCTTGTGAAATGCCATGTTAATGTGTTTAGACTCCTAATTTTATCCATGCCTATAGTTAGGGGGAGTATGTTTATGCTTGAATATGTTTTGCTTGCTCATTCATGACATTTATGCATGTTAGACCTATTAAAACTTCATTTTTCTGCACTTTTAGAGCCTCATCTGCACTTCCTGGCCCAGGTGTATCGAAACGGGTGACCCTGTTTCGATACGGATACCTTAAATCCAGTTCTGAGAGAAGGGCGTTTCGAAACGCCTCCAAGGTGTTTCGAAACGTTTTGGCTACTGCCAAGGGGTGTATCGAAATGTGTTTCGATACGGGTCAACAGGGCTTCGATACGGTCAACACCGTATCGAAACGGTCAGCCTATGGTCTCAAAACGGTCAAACCCTAGTCGTCTCGTTTCGGAACGGTCCTGACCGTTCCGAAACGGCATCACGGATTGCTTTATTTAGGGCTTTTAATGTTAAAATTCACTTTTTATCAAACTCTTAAAAACCCTAAACCGCCTCCCTCTCTATAAATACCCTCTCAAACTCATTGATTTTCACAAAATTGTGAGGGGTTTTACTCTAAAACTCAAGTCTAAGCAAGTTTCATCAACATTGTGCAAGGATTTTCATCAAATCATCCAAAATCCCAAACTAAGGTATTTTTTTTATCTTTTCTTTTTCTTTCAATTTATGTTCGAATCTTAGGTTAGAAAATTTTTGTTGTATAAATTATAGGTTTTCCTTTGTGGGTTTTCCATATCTTGTAAAAAATTTTCAAAATCTCAAAATTTTTGATTCGAATATAAATTTTTTCAGTCGTATTTTTTAATTTTTTTTGCTGTTTTCTTTTTATCTTTTTGTTTGTTTTTAATTTTGTTTCAAAAACCTAAGTGGGATTTATTATTGGATTGATTCTAAATATCAATGCATACACTTAATTTTAAAATATACTTGCTTAATGTTTTTAGATGGCGGAACAATCTAACAAAAAGCGTAAGGCCGTTCAAACCGGTGATTCGAGCATTCGTCCGAATCTTGCTATGCTTTTTCTGAAATCCCTTAAAACTTCGGAGATGCGTGCTCGCTTCTCTTTTGTCAAGGATTTCGAAGTTCGTAGAGAACGTGACATTGATCTTGATTTCCTCAATTCCGAGCGTTTCCTATTCCGTTATCTCGACCGTTTGAGTGAGTGGAATCTTATCTTTCTCTTGAGCATTACGGATATTCGCTACAAACACATGGTACTCCTTTTCTACTCTAATGCTCGTTTTATTCATGATGAGACCAAAACCGATATTATAGGAATTGAATCTTTTATTTTGGGCAAAACGTTTGTTGTTAATGTTGCTCTCTTGGAGTCTACTTTTAAACTTAAAGATGAGGGTCTTGAGGATGAACGTCACTTTGGCAATTTCACCGGTAAGGCACTTACTTTGGATGTGCACGACCGCGTTCTTCACTTGATGGTTTCATGGTTCATTCGACCTTCCGGCGGTAAATACTCTCATATCCGTCAAACTGATCATTTTTGGCTTGAATGTTTCCGTAGAGGTGAGCGCCCTAATGTGCCTAAAATCATTTTTGCCGAGATAGTCAATAATATTAAGCTTATTGACACAAATGAGTTGAAGTCTTTTACCTATGGCACAATCTTGAGCTACATCTTTAATGATCTTGGTATCGATTGTACCTACGACTCTCCGGAACCTCGCAAGACCAAGATTGGTGAGTCCTCCCTTCGCAAGTCTGGGTTTACACATGTGAATGATGTTTGGGAAAGAGTTGATAGAGAAGCTGTTCCTCCTCCCGTTGCTCCTCCACCGCAAGTTCCGGTTGCAAACAATGAAGCCCTCACGGCTCTCATTACCGAGCGGTTCAATGCTTTGGATACTAGCATTGCTTCGGGTTTTACTGCCATGGACAATCTTTTGAAAAATGTCGAGGATCGTCTTCATACTCTTGAGACTTCCCATTCAAACTTGGATTTGTCCTTCTCCACTCTCTATGGGCAATGGACGAAGTTTCACCGTTCTCAAGTCAAGAGCGATGATGATACTTCCGATGATGATGACGAGGCCTAGGATCTTCATATCATATCATATTCTCTATGCTTTTTAGGTTTAAGATTGCATCTTTATGTTTCATTATGTTTTAGGAACCTATGCTTTTGATCTTTTGTTTAGGATTTTATTATGAACTTAATGTTGGTTATGTTTTGGATATTTTGATATTATGAATTAATATTATTGTTGCTTATCAATGCTTATTGGTACTAATCCTTGTCTTCTCTATGAGCTTTCATTGTTCTTTTTTTATCTAACAAAAAGGGGGAGAAGAAATTTAAGAGCCACAAACAACTAAAATTCGTTTTAAAATTTTTAAAAGGTTTTTTAAGCTTTACAACTTGGATTTTAAGTCAAACATTTTTTTTTACTTTAAAAACCTATCTTAAATTAAGGGGGAGTTAGAATTATTTCAAAAACTTTCAAAATTCTTAAAAATTCTAACTTTGGTTTTGTTATATCAAAAGGGGGAGATTGTGAAACAAATATTTTAATTTTGATATAACTAAAAACCTAAGGACTAAATTAAAAATGTAAAAACGAATTTTAAGTCCTCAAAATATCCCCATATAATTTTAAGATTATGCCCAAGTTAAAAACAAAGTTTTTCAAATATTTTACTCAGTGTTTAAAGCCAAAACAGTGATTTTCAAGCCCCTGTTTCGAAACGGCCTAAGGCGTTTCGAAACGATTTCAGCACTGCCAACCCCTGTTCCGAAACGAGTATCGAAACGGCTTAAGAACACTTGAACCCGTTTCGAAACGGTCTCATACGTTTCGAAACTGTTCTTCATATTTGATTCAAAAGGCACAACGGTTGCAATATTTTTACTGAATATTTAAAGAAAAATAGGGTGTTTCGAAACGGGCTAAGGCTGTTTCGAAACGACCCTTGACAGTAGAAAATCCGTTTCGAAACGAAGCCAAGCGTTTCGAAACAGTTCTTAAGTTTAAATTGAAAATATAACCGTTGAAGCTGTTTTTAACTGATTTTCTGAAAACCGTTAAGGTGTTTCGAAACGGCCCTAAGGCGTTTCGAAACGACCCTTGACAGTGGAAAAAGTGTTTCGAAACGGCTCTAAGGCGTTTCGAAACGGGCTCTTAAATGCACCCCAACGGCTCTTTCTATTTTAGTCCGTTCCGAAACAGGTACTCCGCGTTTCGAAACGGGTTGTTGCAGACTGCATTTATGGTGGTGAGATAACATCCCCAACGGCTCTATTGATGAGTGCAACAACCACAACGGCTAGAAATCAATGAGAAGGTATAAAAGAGACCTCTAAAAGCTCCAACAACAACTATTGATCTAAAAGCAAACATCCAAACATCAAATCCAAGCAATTGTGCAAAAATCCCATTTTGTCTAGAAACCCCAATTGTAATTTTCATTGATATCTTGTTCAACTGGGTTGAGTGCTTGTAATTGGGCTATTATTTTTATTGAGAGATATCTTATTAGCCATCAAATTTCTTTGTTCACTTGTGTGAGGATTGGGTTGATTTTTGGGTAGAAAAATCAACCGAAATTGTAAAGGGTTGCCTCCTTGTCCTAGAAAAGGGGAAGAGCAATTAGTGGAATTGTTGCAAATCCTTAGTGAAGCTAAGGTAGTGGATGTAGAGTTCATTTGGAACTTGAACCACTCTAAATCCCTTGTCTATTATTTTCAATTTGCAATTTCCACCATAAAACCTTTAAATTTCCAATTCACCCCCCTCTTGGTCAATATCGATCTTGCGATCCACTCAACACTCATGCTCCTCCTCAGTACGAGAGTACACAAGGATATCATCGATGAAAACCACATCGAACTTATCTAAGAATTCATGGAACACCATATTCATCATGTCCATGAAAGCAACAAGAGCATTCGTCAATCCAAACGGCATCACTAGGAACTCATAATGCCCATACCTCGTTCGAAAGGCTATTTTTGGCACATCCACATCCTTCACCTTTAACTGATAGTACCCTGACCTCAAGTCAATCTTTGAAAACACAGCCGCTCCACGAAACTGGTCGAAAAGATCATCAATCCTCGGCAAGGGATACTTGTTCTTGACGGTCAACTTATTCAACTGACGATAATCAATGCACATCGTCATCGTGCCATCTTTCTTCTTAACAAACAAGACCGGTGTACCTCAAGGTGACACACTAGGCCGAATGAAGCCTCGGTCAAGCAACTCTTGAGGTTGCGTCTTCAGCTCCTTCAACTCTTTGGGTGCCATGCCATAGGGAGCAATGGACACCAGAGTTGTGTTCTCATACAACTCAATTCCAAATTCAACCTCTCGACTAGGCGGCAAACCAGGTAATTCCTCTGGAAATACTCCAGGGACTTCACACACGGTTCTTATATCCTGCACGCGCACCTTCTTTGAACTGGGATTCATAACAAAGGCTAGGTAAGCCTCACATCCTTGACGCAACATCCGGCTTGCTTCAAGCGTAGACACCACATTAGCTAGAAACTTCACATTTTCTCCCACCACAACAACCTCATAATCATCTGCAAGTTTCAACGAAACTCGCTTGCTTTCGAAATCCACCATGGCTCTATGCTCAACAAGCCAATCCATTCCAAGAATTATGTTAAATCCATAGAATGGCAATTCCATAAGATCGACAAGAAACACATGATCTTGCACCATTAAGGGGCATCTCCTATACAACTTTATTGTTACAACCGTCTCACAAAAGGAGCTAGTCACACGCATACCAACATTCAAAGACTCAACAGGCAAACCAAGCGTTTGAGCATGTTCACGTAAAATGTACGAGTGTGTAGATCCAGAATAAATCAAAGAAAGTAATGACAAGGATTGCAACGTAAAGGTACTTGCGATCACGTCCGTGTCATTCCTTCCCTCTCGATGAGCATACACTCGAGCCTGGCCACCACCCTCAGGTTGAACGACCACATTCCTTCCACCCTTCTCTCTGCGCTGAAAATTACCACGGCCGCGCCCACGACCTCTCTATGGCTCAACTGCTCTCACCGGAGCATGACCTTCTCTCAACGGTTGAGGATAATCTTTCTTCATATGCCCTCGACAACCACAGTTCCAGCAAGTACCAAGATTACCCCAACACTCACCAGCATGTCTCCGACCACACCGGTTACACTCAGGAGTCTTCAAGAAAGCAATTGTTCCTTGCTGACCTCTTCCAGTGTTACCAACCCCGCGTCTAGCATCAATATGTGGCCTTCTATCCTTATGCCTCTTGTTGCGATCCCTACAAAAATCACTCTCTGCAACTCGCTTCCCCGAGCTAGATCCTCCTGCTCGACTCGCCAAACCCAGATTCAGCTCAATGTCATTGGCTCTAATGACCAAGACATCAAAATCAGTATAATCGGCTGCGAGCATATAGGTTTTCACATCCGCCACCAGCCCATAACGGAACCGTTCACATCTTTCTCTCTCGTTAGGAATTAGCTCAGGTGCATATTGGCTTAGGCGAACAAATTGCAACTCATATTCCGCCACTGTCATGCTCCCTTGCACAAGAGACATGAACTCTCTCTTTTTCTCGTCGAGGTAGCGAACTCCCAAATACTTCCGCTTGAATGCAATCAAGAAGAATGTCCAAGTCACTTCACCATCTTCCATCCCAGATATCGTGGTCGTCCACCACGTGTATGCATCACCATGCAACAGGGACACAATACATCCCAACTTCTGAACATTGTTGCAATTCAGATGTACAAGTATCCTCTTGGTACTCTCTAACCAAGACTCAGAACCTTCCGGGGTCAATCCCCTAAACTCAGTCCCTCCCAGACTGCGAAGACGCTCTAACGGAAATCTCACATCGGCACCATCCTGTGATGCAACTCCATGAGCTCCAGCTACTGCTACCTGGAAAGCCCCAACAATAGCTTGAATTAAAACAAACATATCAGGAGCAGCTTTCCCCTGAACTCCCTCGGGTCCAGCAACCCCACCACAAACTTCAGTAGCACCAGCCCGAAAGTCAACCAAAGTCAACCTGAAAGTCAACCTTGATTAACAACCCTTTTTTTCTTTTTATCATGTCTAGATGCATATTAAGACTATGCAACTACTCAAGAATCAGGTGGGAGTAAGGCACAGCGATCGGAAAACAATTAGGGACTCAATTGCATGAATTACACCTTTTGGGACCAAAATGTAAATTTTGTAAAATGTAAGAACTTTACAGATTTTAGGTTTACCAATAAGTAAATATTACATGCCTCTATGTCAAATTTCAGCTTAAAAAGACATTCCAAGCTCAAGAAACTGCATGCGCAACATTCAGGACTAAATTGTAAAACAGGAGAACTTAAAACAATTCAAAATCATCAACCAACGATCATCCGTTTCGAAACACTGATCCTCATACCGATACGCCCGTATAAAACGGTGTTGACCGTTTCGGTACTCGGGTGCGTTCCGAGACCAGTATCGAAATAGGCCTCTCCAGTAGCCAACATGTTCCGAAATACCTTCAGCCGTTCCGAAACACTATGGCCATTACAGGCCCCTGTTTCGAAACAATTAAGGGTGTTTCGATACACCCTACCCTGTATCAGCAGAAAATGCTGGTTTTTCACCTCTTAACCGACTCAAACATGCTTCAAAGCATACCAAAATATACCAACAACTTGTTTAGGCATTAGAGATCATATTTAGGAAACTTAAGCTAGAGCATGGCATCAAACACATGGACATTAAATCTATATGCATGCTTCCTAGCCACAAATCAAAAATAAGCTTTCAAACCTCAAATCACACAAACAAAACCATTTACAAACTCCAAAAAACACACCAAACATATTACAACCTTAGGGAGTTCCAAAACACATCTCTCAACCACAACCATGTAACCCCATCGCCAATTATCAATACTAAAGTATGTAAAATATCACCATACATGAGCTTTGCACTTCCTTGGATGTTCTTAACCTTCTTGCTGCCAAAAAAACACTTCAATTATCTGCATTGTTGGTAAAAGAGAGCGTAAGCACATTTGCTTAGTGAGGCAAGCTCTAAAGAAAACCAACACAACAATGTATTCTTTAAAACACTTTCTCAAAAGCCCTTTTCCACAACATGCTCATTCTATCTCATGCTTGAAAACCGTTTCAAAGCAAATCTCCATTGAAAACACATGTACCTTAATTCTATCTCATGCATTTAAACCAATGCAAATCTAATGGCAAGGCCATACACATGCTTGTGAAAACTAAAGCATTTCATATACAAATCTCATAAGCATTTCTCATAGCATAAATCATCTCATCAATAGGTACATGTGAATCAAAAGCATTTTCATATATTATATTGGCACTTCACATTTCATTATTACTCGGATATGCGGAAACATTCTCTAACCTACTAGACACTTCCGGTGGAATCTCATATCACCGTACTTACTCGTCTAGTAAACATAATTTCCAGTGGAATCTCTCATCACCGTACTTACATGGCGGTATCTCTAATCGCCACAAAGCTTGGGTATTTCACCAACTCCTACCCGATGGAATGCCCATCATAGGTCTCTCCCTTTGGATTGAATCCAAAGAGCACGTACAAATTTTTTTAGTTTATAGTGCACTCTCATCCTATTGATCGATCAATTATATCCGGTAAGTATCTTATCTTCTATGCCAATATATTATGTCAAAACATCATCTCACATACTGTTTTTCATGCAACATTTCTCAAATCTTTTTCATCTCATTTCAAAATCGAAACACATGCTTGCATTAAATCAAAATCTCAAAACTCATCAATGCAACATGCTATCTTATGAAATCTCTTCAAGCATCATCTCATGCTACAAATCATGCATAAAAACAGTAGGAATTTAACTATCTCAAAACATGAGCATGTAAAAGCATTTTAAGGGCAACCTCCACATATTTGAGATCAATCTAGCAAATACTTACTTCTGGACTTAGGAAGGTGTTTCAAACCTTTCCTAAATCCCCAAACCTTGTTTCTTTGTCCCTCAAGGATTTCTAAAACCATTCGCACTCACCGATCTCATTTCGCTTTCTCGCCGAAACGCTATCTAAGCTCCTAGATCAACACCAAAGGTGTTCGAAGATGTCTCTCCTGTTTATAAAACATAAGAGCAGAGGATTAATGCATCATCATGCATTGAAATCATCAACCACACACCTAAACTCGCTGCTCTAATCAAGAACCTCATTTCGGCTTCCAAAAACAACCAAAATCATCTCCAAACTCTCCCAAAACAAAGCCCAGCCAAGATCTATCACTTCTAAACATTTCTAAACACCAATCAACACCAAAAACCACCACAAACTCGTCCTTATACCCCCAGCTATAACAGAACACAAAAACCACCCCCAAAACCACCATTCTAGCATACAAAACTTAGGAATCCAAGCCTATTCGGGAATTGTTTGATAAAACCTCATTTATAACATCAATTACCAACCAAAATACATTAGAAAACAACCTCAAAACAGAGCCTAATCAACAATCACGAAAATCATCAAGACCTCACAAAGAACCTTGAGTTTTAACACAACTTTTTCTTTCTAACATTAAAGCAACTCAAAAATCATTAACAAAGGATTGATAACTTGGGAATTTCAGTAAAGAACTGATCATTAGAGGAGAAGGACAAAGCTTACCTCTAATGGCTGATTTCTCCTTGATTTGGGCAAGTTTTCTTGAAAATCCAATGTGAAAACAAGAGGATTTGGTGAGGAAAAGATTAGGAATCAAAAGGAGATTGAAATCTCTTCAAAGGGAATGAAAATCAGAGGCTAATTGATGGAAGAAATGTGTTTGGCTGAGTAGAAATTGAGAGAAAATGAAATGAGAGAAAATTGACGTAAAGTAGTTATGAAAAGTCAAAAATAGTTTTTCCTTTTAATTATCTTTATTTCCTTTAATTAAACATTATTAAAATCACCCAAAATAAGGAGAAATCTGATTAAAAACATTTTGGTAAAATTAGTTCTTAAAGATTCAAAGTTTCAATCCTTTATAAAACAATCACTATTCACTTTTGCAAAAACTGCGATTTGGTCACTACACCGAAATGTAGTATTTCCAAACCTTATTTTGTAAAATTGTTTTCACTATAAACATCCATATATTAAATGAGGATTTTTATATATTTTTCCATATTTTTAAAGTATCTCGAACTAGGTGTTCCCTAACTCTCTCTTAAAGATTCGAACCGTTCTCGACCGGTCCGATTCAGACTCCAAGACATCTAGGCCCAAAATCAGGGCGTTACAGGTTTTACATCATCAAACTTATTTCCAATGATTTATCTCTAAATCCCAATGGTTTTCTTTAGATTCTCTCAAGCTTTTCATTGAAAAACAAGGGGGGATTCTACCATTAGAGGTGAGCTGCATTTTTCTCCTCTAATGTAAGATTATTTATTGGAATTCCCACGATCTTGATTCTGTTATGGTTTTAGATTAAAGGTTTTATAAAGAGATTTATGAAAATATGCTTAATCAAGCTAAAATGGTATTTTTGTAAGATTTTTGTGTGTATCTTGTTTTGCTGGGTTTTAGAATGTTGTTGGCAATTTTTTTGGTGTTAAATAATGCTGAGGTAATGGGTTGATCATATAAATCCCGAAATTTGATGAGTTGATGAAGGTTTGGGTTGATATTATTGAGGTTTTGGCTTAGATTGTGAGAAATCAGTAGCTGATGGTTATATGATGATGGATTGATGTTTTTGGATGTTAATAGATGTGTTTTTGATGATAATCTTGCTGGGTTTAAGCTGAAGATTGTTTGTGTTGATTTATTTGATGTTTTTGGTTAATTTCGGATACGTATCGATGAGCGAATGTTGCTAGATGTTAAATTTATGAGTTGTTGCAAGTTTGTGGCTTGGAATAAACTCTAATGCTCTGTTTTGAATTGTTTAGAATAAGGGGATTTGGGTTTGGAAACTTTGGACGCGATTTTGGGTGATCCGGAGGCTTGATTCCATGTTTCGACAAGCGTTTGTGAGTTGCTGGTGAGTGGAACTGTTTTAAAAGTCTTAATGTGGTTAAGGACATGATTTTGGGGGTTTAGATTGTGCATGAAAGGCCAATCTAAGCTCGAGAGTAAATTTTGTTATTTTCGCCTTTTTTCGGCTATTCTCGCTTGATGTGATGATTATGCTTAAGCATGGCTATTTATGTTAAATCCTACTATTTTCATGCATATTGAACTATTTAAATGTTGTTTCATGTAATCCCATGAGGTAAGGTTATGATTTCAAAGACTTGATATTATGAAGAGAAAATGCTATGCATTGTTTATGTTTTTGAAATGGGATGAGGTCTGATCATGATTATGCATTGAAAACAGTAGGTGAGCATGGTTGTATTGTGTATATTGGCAAGTGAGGAGATTTCTATTATCGGATATGTTGGTTGACCAATAGGATGTGAAGTGCACTATAATATACAAAATTTACGTGTGAGATAAATTTTTCGATTTCACAATAGGGGTACTGCTATCACCAACGGGCAATGCGGGTAGTGGAATCCCGGCCGAAGTGGATAATGGTGAGGGTAGTTTCACCATGTGACTTGATGGGAGTAGTGCCATCAAGGTGTCTGTATATCCGAATTACGAGTGATAGGGGTAGTGCTATCACCAACGGGCAATACGGGTAGTGGAATCCCGGATCACTTGAAGCCAATATATATATATATATATATATGAGATTTCTATGTACCATGTTTAAATGAATTTGTGTATGGTGATCTACACATGTTATGGTTGTCATTAAATGCCTTGAGAAGCAAGCATGAGTAAGTTGAGGTTTGTTATGCTTTGCTAAATGCATGAGTTTCGATACATGTGGTTTTGGATATTGATGTTATGCCTTGAGTTGTTTCTCAAGCATGTTGTTGAATAAGTATGTTGTTATGAAATGATTTGAAGAATGGTTTTGGTTTTCAAATGTATTAAATGATTTTAAAACTACATAGTTGTTGTTATAGTTTTGAGCACCATTCACTAAGCTTTCTAGCTTACACTCTCTTTTTCCAACAATGCAGATCCGTAGACCATTCGTGGCAGCAAGGAAGTAGGGAGGCGTCCAAGAGTTTTCTCTTTTTGCTTAAGTATGGTTTAGCATCAATAATAGTGTATTAGCAATGGGATATGACCTCCATGCTTTTGGGAGATTGTGTTTGTGACTCCCTGTGTTGAGACGTGTTTTAAATGCTCTCTTTGGCTTGTAGATGACCCTATTGTGTTGAATCTTGGTTTGGTTTAAAGTTTGACCATTTTGTGGATTGTTTATGTCTAAGTTGCTCTCATCTAGAATCTTGCCACGTTTGTTCTTGCTTTGTAGATGTTGTTGCCATGGTTGTTGAGGTTTTGTGGTATTTCTGAGCTGTATGCATGCTTTATGTCTTAATTGAGGGTCGTTATGGGTTAAGATTGCAAAACCATGAAAATGTGTCATTGCAAGTCGGGCGTATCAATACGGGGTACTTGAAATGGCCTTATGGTATCAAAACGCTAGAGGTCCGTTTTAGTACATTTTGGTACTGGAAACCTTGGTTCCGAAACGCCCCGAGGGTGTTTCGATACGGGCTAGTGTTCCGAGCCCTTCAAATTTGTTTCGATACGCCCGTATCGGTATAGGGCAACCTGTATCGATATGGCCGGCTGTTTTGTTAGTTATTGGAATCTTTGAAGTTCTGTTTTCTTGCATTTTGGTCCTTGTTTGATGTGCTATCGTTTGTTTGAGTTTGGATGGTTGTTTTGAGCTGCATTTTGGCATACGAGCATGAAACCTGACTAATTGATTATTGGTAAGCTCAATTTCATGCTAGGTCCTTGTAGTCTGCTAAATTTTCATTTTGGTCCTTCGTTGTTCGATCGCCTGGTTAGTTCTTGTTTTTCGCTGCGAGTCCTCTCATATAAGATTTAATTGTGCATCTAGATAAGATAAGTTTTAAAAAAATTAGGGTTGCTAATCGGAGGGAATCGTTTTTGGTTTTTCTTCAGTTTTCCTCGTGTAACCCGTTTAGTTCGGTCGGGCTGCTAGACCGGGCTAAGGGGGTTCTATTTATTGGTATCAGAGCCAGATTATCGAGCAATCATGAAGGTAATTTTGTTCTTTGTGGTTGTTGTTTGCGATGAATGATGTTTGTGAGCATGTTCGTTGGTTTTGCCGTTGCTTGTGTTGTAGATGAAGGCACCCATTGCTATATACTATTGTGAAAAAGCGGTTTTAAATTAAAGAACTTGAGCGTCTTGGACCCTTGCTATTGCTGACCCAAATCATTTCTGTGTTTATTTGTTTGTTGTTGTTAAATAGCATATCTTGGTAAGATTAGACTGAGGCGTGGTCCTACAGTTAGAAATCCTAGTAATGAAAACGCTGAGAATGTGCGAGAGGAAAACTTGCCTCCTCCTCCACCGGGCAGTGGCAGGGTGGATAATGGAGGTGTTGGGCCTCAGGGTGGCCAACGATAGGCCCGTATGGATATGAATCCCTTGATTCAGGCAATAGCCGGGGCATTTCAGACAACTATAACCGGTATGCGTGTTATGCATCACCTTAGGGTGCGGGGAATGGTTTACCCCTTGAGAGACTCCGTAGTTTGGCTGGAGTTAAGTTCCATGGTTTATCGCCCGAGGGAACTGAGGCTTGGCCTGAGAGTACTGTTTGTATCTTTGGTCAGATGGAGTGCACCGATGCACGAAAGTTGGGTTGTGTTGTGTCACTACTTCAGGGTGATGCTTATGCGTGGTGGACCACTGTTACATCCGGTATTCCTGAAGCCAATGTTACTTGGAATTTCTTTCGAACTGCCTTTCGGAAGAAGTATCTTGGTCCTAGATACCAGGATGAGAAAAAGAGAGAGTTCATGGCTTTAGTTCAAGGTAACATGACCGTATCCTAGTACGAGGTACAGTTTGTCCGATTGAGTCAGTATACTTCCGAGTTGGTTCCCACTGAGAGGGAACGATGTGACCGTTTCCTTTATGGGTTGATCAAGGAAGTGAAGACATACATGTTGGCTTCAGATTACACATATTTTGATGTCTTGGTCACCAGGGCCAAGGAAATTGAGATGAGTTTGGGTTTGACATCTTTAGGCGGTGGGTCTAGTTCAGGGAAACGACCTATCCAGTGGGATAGAGATCGTGCCAAGAGGCACAAGGATAGGAAGTACCATCATGATCATAGGCGTGGAGGTGGTAACCCGGGACGTGGCCACCAGGGCTAAGGAGCTCCTAATCATTCCCCCGAGTGTGCTAAATGTGAGAGACAACATATCGGCGAGTGTTAGGGTACTCATTGTTCTTGTTGGAACTGTGGATCACGAACACATTTGAAACGTGATTGTCCACATCTGGCTAGAGATGGATAGGCTCCAGTTCGAGCAGTTGAGCATCAGAGAGGCCGTGGGCACGGTCGAGGTAACTTTCAGCGTAGGGATGATGGTCAGAGAAATGTAGCTCATGTGGTTGCTGTGCAGCCCGAGGGTGGTGGACCAGCTAGAGTGTATGCGCATCGCGATGGCAGAAATGATACATATGTGATTGCACGTAACTTCTCATTACAGTCTTTGACTTTGCATTCTTTGATTGATTCTGGCTCTACACATTCGTACATTTTGCGTGAGCATGCGAAGTTATTGGATATACCGTGTGAGATATTAGATATGGGAATGAATGTTACAAGTTCTTTTGGTGAAACTGTTGTGGTTAGGAAAGTATATAGAAGATGTCCTTTGATGGTTCAGGGTCATGTGTTTCCAGTAGATATGATGGAATTTTCGTTTTATGGTTTTGATGTGATTTTGGGTATGGATTGGCTTGTAGAACATAAGGCTAAGGTAGATTTTGAGACAAAGCGAGTTGCCTTGAGGCTTACAGATGATTACGAGGAAATAGTAGTGGGTGAGAACATTAAGTTCTTGTCCAATGTTGTTTCAGCCTTAGAGGCTTAGAGGTTGATGGATGTTGGTTGTCAGGCATATTTAGCTTACATTATGAATCCGAACATGAATGAGGCACGACCGCAAGACATCAGAACTGTTTGTGATTTTCCAGAGGTATTTCCGGAAGAGTTGCCTTGTTTGCCGCCTGATAGAGAGGTTGAGTTTGCTATAGAGACTTATAATGTTTCTGCTCCATTATCCATAGCTTCATATCGTATGCCCCCTAAGGAATTGAAAAAGTTGAAGACACAACTTCAGGAACTGTTGGATCGAGGTTTCATTCATCCTAGTATCTCACCATGGGGTGCACCAGTGTTGTTTGTGAAAAAGAAAGACGGTAGCTTGCGAATGTGTATAGATTATCGACAGTTGAATAAGTTGAAAGTGAAGAATAAGTATCCTTTACCACGGATTGACGATCTATTTAACAAGTTGAGAGCTGCTTTGGTGTTATCCAAGATAGATTTGAGATCCGGTTACTACCAGTTGAAGGTAAAAGATCAAGATGTACCGAAGACAGCTTTTTGCACTGGCTATAGACATTATGAATTCTTGGTGATGCCCTTTGGTTTGACTAATGCACCAGCTGCTTTTATGGATATGATGAATATGGTATTTCATGAATATTTGGATCATTTTGTGGTAGTGTTCATTGATGATATTTTGATATACTCTCGTACCAAGGAAGACCATGATAAGCATTTGCAGTTGGTGTTACAAACTTTGCTAGACAATTAGTTGTATGCTAAGTTGAGCAAGTGTGAGTTTTCTATTAGGGAAGTGGTGTTCTTAGGACATATAGTATCAGCCGAAGGAATCAGAGTTGATCCTAAAAAGGTTGAGGCAGTTGTGAATTGGAAGCAACCAAAGTCGGTAATATAAATACATAGTTTCTTGGGATTGGCTGGTTATTATCGATGATTCATAGAAGGTTTTTCTAAAATTGTTGCTCCTTTGACTAAATTGTTGCAAAAGAACGTTCGTTTTGAGTGGACAGAAGCGAGACAACAAGCTTTTTATAAGTTGAAAGAAGCCTTGATGAAAGCTCCTGTTTTAGTGCAACTTGTGACTCGAAAAGAATACGTAATTTATAGTGATGCAACGTATGTTGGTTTAGGTTGTGTGCTAATGCAAGAAGGAAGAGTGATAGCTTATGCATTGAGACAGTTGAAGACTCACGAACGGAATTATCCTACCTATGACATAGAGTTGGGCGCCGTTGTGTTTTCTTTGAAAGTGTGGAGACATTATCTCTACGGTGAGAAATGTACAGTCTATACGGATCATAAGAGTTTGAAATATTTGATGTCGCAAAAGGAGTTGAACCTTAGGCAGCGTAGATGAGTAGAATTGCTTAAAGAATATGATCTTTCGATTGAGTACCATCTGAGTAAAGCCAATGTAGTGGCCGATGCTTTGAGTTGGAAAGTGGCAGTTGAGTTGCGAGTAATGTTTGCTAGGCTAAGTTTTTTCACATGATGGTGGTTTAGTGGCGAAATTACAAGTTAAACCTCCGTTGGCTCAAATGATCCTAGAGAAACATTTGCAAGATAGAACATTGGCCCCTCATGTACAAGATATTGCGGAAAGTAGACCGTCAAACTTCAGTTTTGGTGATAATGGAGTTTTATGTTTCAAAAGTAGGATAGTTGTACAAGATGATATCAAGTTAAAGCGCACAATTTTGACCGAAGCACATAGTAGTCTGTTTTCTATGCATCCGGGTAGTACGAAGATGTACTGTGGTTTGAAAGATAAGTATCATTGGGTTGGTTTGAAGAAGGATGTTGTCGAATTTGTGAACAAGTGTATGGTTTGCTAGCGTGTTAAGGCTGAACATCAGTTTCCTTCTGGGTTGTTGCAACCGTTGAGAATTCCCGAGTGGAAGTGGGAGAGGATTACTATGGATTTCGTATCAGGTTTTCCTTTGACACATTCTAAGAAGAATTCTATTTGGGTAATTGTTGATCGTTTTACAAAATATGCACATTTCTTGGATGTTCATACTACTTATACCTTAGATAAGTTGGCTGATTTGTACATCAGTGAGATTGTGAGATTGTATGATGTACCGAAGTCGATTGTGTCAAATAGAGATCCGAGGTTCACAACTAGATTTTGGGAGAGTTTGTATAGTGCCTTGGGTGCTCGGTTGAGTTTCAGCACTTCTTATCATCCTCAGACCGATGGTTAGCCAGAAAGAGTCATACAAGTTTTAAAAGACATGTTGAGATGTTGCAATATTGATTATCAGGGTTCATGGGAGAAGCATCTACCATTAGTAGAGTTTTCCTATAACAATATCTACCAAGCAAGTATTCAGATGGCACCTTATGAAGCTTTGTATGGCAGAAAATGTAGAACACCTATTTGTTGGGCCGAAGAGGGACAAAAGTTATTATTGTTGTCGGATATGCCTAAGGGTACTACCGAGAAAGTGAAGTTGATATGTGACCGTTTGAAGGTAGCTACAGATCAACAAAAGTCGTATGCAGATTTGAAACATAGAGAAATAGAGTATACCGTGGGCGAGAAAGTGTTTTTGAAAGTTTCACCTTGTAAGAAGGTGATGAGATTTGGTAGAAAAGGTAAACTGAGTCCGAGGTTCATTGGTCCTTATGAGATAGTTGAGCGAGTTGGTCCCATCGCTTATAGATTGATTTTGCCACCCGAGTTGGAAAAGATCCATGATGTGTTTCATGTTTCAATGCTTCAGAATTATAGATTAGATCTGTCCCATGTTATGCATGTTGTTAAGTGTGCAACAGTCCTATATTTATGCCCTAATTTAGCTCAATTATTGTTGTTCTTAAGTATAGTTTAGGTTGCATTTAGTAGGAAACATACACAATATAGAATAGATTAGATATTCTGCCGTATTTGATGAATTGAGTTGATCTTATATATATGATACTGCTCAGGTGCGTTTTCTCCTTGTGCGCAGGTACCCGCCCAGGAAGATGTTGCCGAGGCAGCAACGAGGGTAGAAAAGGAGAAGTTGGGAACTGAAGGAGGAAGTTGATGGACCATCTAGAGAGCTAATCGAGGAGGAAAAGACCAGAATGAAGAGCTATGCCAACCCCTGCACACCAGTCCACACCGCCGCCGAGGCAGTCAACTACTTGTCGCTGAGGCAGCAACTCGAGGAAGAAAGAAAAAATGCAAAGTGGTATGCGATAGAAAGAGCTCATCAAGCCCAATTTTTAGAGACCACTTGCAAGTGCATTGGAGCCCAGCAGATAAAGAAAAGTCGGGTGAAAGTCAAGTTTGAGAAAAGCCAAATAGGAATCTAAGAAGATTCAATGATCTTTTAATGAGTTGTAATTATATTCTAACTAGTATTCCTACCTTAAACTGACTTAGGCCTAAGCTCCTCCTCTATATATATGTAATCGGCAAGATAGAGAGAACACAATTGAGATTAGAGAGAAACACCTTCTTGTCGAAACCCTAGTGCCGTACAAATCCATCATGTTCCAAACCTTCCCTAGGGCTAAGGGTTGGTTGTGTAGTAGTTGTGAGAGTCTTGTTGTATTCTTTTAGGATTTCAGTTTTGCAAAAAATTTCAAGGTTTGTTTACTCTTGGTTCTTCATTGTCGCAATCTTTATCGAGAGAGAAGAGGGCTTCAGTCTATTTGTTCAATATCAAGAGAGTTGAACTCACGAGACAAGTAAGCACAGTTTTATCCAACAATAGGGTAAAGCTACTTCGGCTTAGGGATAAGTTAAGAAGTTCAACGGGTAAAAGAGGATCCACAATCGGTTGGTGTTCGCCCTTAGATTCACGCCGGGAGGTATCATCCAAGATGTGTTCGCCAATAGTACTTCAAGCTTCCGTAGAAGAGGGAGTCATAGAAGGGAGTTTTGCCGAACCTTTAATCATCGCTTAACTGCCCCGACAATCTCACACATCTCTACCGAGGCGGGCGCCTGCCGAGGCATACTTGTAGACAATGGCTAAATTTGTTAAGTTGATCAGCAAAATAGTGCCGAGACAGTACATCAATTCTCCACACTACGAAACATCCAATACCGGCCCATTCTCTCACTCTGATTTCTCAATTTATTTTACTTACTTTAATTTTAGCTTCAATCAAACCAACTCCTAATATCTGTGTTTTTATTTTATGTGTGCAAAAAAGTGAACTCCGAAAAGCTGTCACAATCCCTGTGGAGACGATATCTTAAATACTATAACTTGGCACCATGTACACTTGCACGCTAATTGCGCATCACTTTTGCACACAACAAGTTTTTGGTGTCGTTGTTGGGGATTGGCGTACAACTTTATGTTTTTATTTTTCTGCTCTTTTTTATTTTTTTGGTTTAACCCCCTGGTTTCCTTTGGTTTATGACCAGAGCCAGCCATAAATCACCCCTGCGAGAATACGATCCAGAGCCTGAACGTACTGCGCCCAGATTAAGACAAGAAAACAAAGAACCCATGGCTGATCCAGTAGACGACCATAATCTACCACCACTACCCCAGGCGACAATGCCGTGGTGGGCAATCGCAGGCAACCTCCTGCCGCTCGGCGGTTAGTTCGTGACAACCTGGAGGAGGATCTTAGAAGGCTGAACTCTAGCGTGATCGATCCTGAAATAGAAGTAGACCACTTCGAGCTCAAACCTGTCATATTCAACATGCTGAATACACTTGGACAGTTTGGAGGTTCCGCCACTAAAGATGCCCACCAGCATATGACATCCTTCCTGGACATATACAAGTCATTCAAAATCCATGGAGTTCATCCTGATGTGCTGCGTCTCAGATTATTCCCCTATTCACTGAGGGATACGACAAAGACTTTGTTTAACAGCCTACCATTGGAGTCCATTGAATCTTGGACAAAATTATGTAGAGATTTCTTAGCTCGATTTCATCATGTCAATCTGACTAATAAATTGCGTACTGACATCACTACGTTTTGACAGGCAGGCGATGGACCAATGTATGAGGCATGGGAGAGATATTACGAGTTGTTGAATAAATGCCCCTCCCATGGATTTCCAGATTGGACACTAGTATCCATATTCTACAACGGTGTAAACACAACAACATGGATGATGCTGGATTCCTCTGCCAATGGTACATTACTCGACAAGGAGCCCGCTGAAGCAATTTAAATTCTAAACAGGATGGCCAAAACGACTATCAGTTTCACCATGTGACTTGATGGGGTAGTGCTATTGTGATGCGAGTGATAGGGGTAGTGCTATCACCAACGGGAAATGCGGGTAGTGGCATCACGTCCGAAGTAAGATAATGGTAAGGGTAGTTTCACCATGTTACTTGATGGGGGTAGTGCAATCAAGGTGTCCATATATCTGAATTTGAGTGATATGGGTAGTGCTATCACCAACGAGCAATACTGGTAGTGGCATCCCGGATCACTTGAAGCCAATATATATATATATATATGAGATTTCTATGTACCATGTTTAAATGAATTTATGTATGGTGATTTACACATGTTATGGTTGTCGTTAAATGCCTTGAGAAGCAAGCATGAGTATGTTGAGGTTTGTTATGCTTTGCTAAATGCATGAGTTTCGATACATGTGGTTTTGGATATTGATGTTATGCCTTGAGTTGTGTCTCAAGCATGTGGTTGAATAAGTATGTTGTTATGAAATGATTTAAAGAATGGTTTTGGTTTTCAAATGTATTAAATGATTTTAAAACTGCATAGTTGTTGTTATAGTTTTGAGCACCGTTCACTAAGCTTTATAGCTTACGCTCTCTTTTTCCAACAATGCAGATCCGTAGACCATTCGTGGCAGCAAGGAAGCAAGGAGGCTTCCAAGAGTTTTCTCTTTTTTCTCAAGTATGGTTTAGCATCAATAATAGTGTATTAGCAATAGGATAGGACCTTCATGCTTTTGGGAGGTTGTGTTTGTGACTCCCTGTATTGAGACGTGTTTTAAATGCTCTCTTTGGCTTGTAGATGACCTTGTTGCGTTGAATCTTGGTTTGGTTTAAAGTTTGACTGTTTTGTGGATTGTTTCTGCTTAAGTTGCTCTCATCTAGAATCTTGCCATGTTTGTTCTTGCTATGTAGATGTTGTTGCCATGGTTGTTGAAGTTTTGTGGTATGTCTGAGCTGTTTACATGTTTTATGTCTTAATTGAGGGTCGTTATGGGTTAAGATTGCAATAAACCAACAAAATGTGTCATTGCAAGTCGGGCGTATCGATACGGTCGACCCTGTATCGATACGGGGTACCTGAAATGCCCTTATTGTATCGAAACGCTAGAGGTCAGCTTCGGTACATTTTGCTACAGGAAACCTTGGCTCCGAAATGCCCCCGAGGGTGTTTCGATACGGGCTAGTGTTTCGAGCACTTCGAATCTGTTTCGATACGCCCGTATCGGTACAGGGCGACCTGTATCGATACGACTGGCTGTTTTGTTAGTTATTGGAATCTTTGAAGTTCTATTTTCTTGCGTTTTGGTCCCTGTATGATATGCTATCATTTGTTTGAGTTCGGATGGTTGTTTTGAGCTGCATTTTGGCATGCGAGCATGAAACTTGACTAATTGATTATTGGTAAGCCCAATTTCATGCTAGGCCCCTGTAGTATGCTAGATTTGCCTTTTGGTCCTTCGTTGTTCGATCACCTGGTTAGTGTTTGTTTTTCGCTGCGAGTCCTTTCACATAAGATTTAATTGTGCATCTAGATAAGATAAGTTTATTTTAAAAAAATTAGGGTTGCTAATCGGAGGGAATCCTTTCGGGTTTTTCTTCGGTTTTCCCCGTGTAACCCGTTTAGTTCGGTCGGGTCGCTAGACCGGGCTAAGGGGGTTACAAAAGCACTTTAGAAAATCACAGAGTAAAAATAGTAGAAAATCTATGTGTTTTTTAGTAGTTAAAAGGTTATTAAACCTAGTAGGCGTGCATGCTATTTATAGGTGTAGGAGTTTCATTGAAAATAAAACTGGTTAATTATCTGAATTTTATTTAAAATAAAATTCATTTATCCTTTTATTTGAGATTTTAAAATGCTACATTTAAGGAAAATTATCTTGTAATGGATTAAAATATCCCCAAGCTAACAGAGGGCTTGACGAGTACAATCGTTTACATTACCTATATCATATCATATCAACTTACAACTTATGTTATTCAATAACTAACAAGTAGAGTCTTGTATATAAACACATCCCACGCTTAGTAACCATCAAATGTGATATAAGTTTTTTCCTTTTGCTTAACTCAATTCACAATTTTTTCCCAACAATTTATACACTAAAAAATGCCTCCGACAGTATGAGAAACTAATACATGTATCTACAGATTGTGTGTTAGCGGAATATTAATTTTAATATGAGCACTTTGTTATGCAGAACGAGTGGTGGCAGCTGATAGACGATGAGATGACCCTCCATGATTTCTATTTTTCAGAACTCTTTTTGTGATAATGCTCGACATTTCTGGATCCATCTCCTCAACTCCAACCTTTGATATTCGTTTCTCTAAGCTCTGCTTAAAGGGGGTGACTGAACTGGCTCTTGTTTAATTCCCATCTCATTAGTTGAATAAATTAATAGATTTCAGGAGATTTTAAGTTATTCACTTTTATACTATTGAGTAGTAATTCAAATGACACATACGATAAACATATTTTCGAAAGTTGCAAAATCGAGAGGGATTTTAACTTGGAATGTTCGAGTTAAAAACATATGTTCAAATGTAATGCATATTAAACAATTTTTTTTATAAAAAAAATACATGTTCAAGGCAACTTAAATATGTAATGTTTGAGCTAAATGCCTATAACAAAGAATGGTGGATTATCGTGGAAGAATACTTGGTACAACGACAATTTAAAAGAAAGAAAAAAAGAAGTCAAATGTCTTTGAGAGGAATGATGGTTGAGAATGAATGCAAGAAGAGGAAGCTGTGAAGCGAAGGAAAGAAAGAAATGAAGAAAAAGAGAAAGATTGCTGAGAAGAAGAAGAGAAAGTGAAGCAAGCAACAAAAGGATATTGTGGCCGGTGCCTCAACAGAAAATTGAGTTAGTATCTTTTTTTGTCAATAAATACCCATTGTATGTCGTTACATTGTTTTTTAGTTATGTTTATGCATCAAGGACAATGCACCAAGTAGGTTTAGGGTGTGTGTTGTTCCTTAGTTAATTTAGTAATGAATAAAAGAAAAATGTTTTTTTTTCCGACAAGATGAGAATGTGTTTCTTCTGAATGTTTCAACATAGCAAGTTTTAGAAAGAATGATTGGTCTATTGTGAATCTAAAATTCTAAAAGTTTAATGATGACATGTTGGATACATTTGAATTAGAATTAAGATTAGTTTAGATTTTGTGACTCAGATAGAGTGTGATGATGAAAGTTCATGACGAGTTGCTAAGATCTATTAGAAAATGTAACGCCTCGAATTGGGGCCCAGGAGTTAGCTAGATAGATTAGACGATTTGGGTGAACCGAATAAGACTGTTCAAATTGGTTTCGGGAAATAAATTCAAATAAATATTTTTGGCTAAAATAAAATATAAAAAATATCCTAAAATGTTTAATTAATGTATTAAACATATTTGAGGTGTTAATTTGATAAAATAAATTCGAATTAAACGCCATTTTGGTTTGATGACCAAAATGTAAAGATTTTAAAACTATTTTAGTGACTAAATCGTAAAAGGTTCAAAACATAGAATTTTTAAGCAGCTGTTAAATTTTTTCTTAATTTTAGATATTTTAAAATAATTTTAAAAGGATTTAATAAATAAAATAAAATAAAAAGATTTTAAAAACAGTTTTGTTTTAATTAGTCAAAATGCTATTTTACGTAACTACTTTCTCCAAATCATTTTCTTTCAAATTCTCAGTAAACAAACTACTATTTTATCTGTAAGAATCCCACGAATTCATCTTTTAATCTTGCTTTTGTTTTTAACAATTGATTTTCCTGATTCTACACCAAATTGTCTACTTCAACCTTGGAGATTTTTTCAAAATCAAGCAATTAAGGAGGGAGTATATAATTAGAGGCGATTTCTATCTCTGCTTTAATCAAAGGTTCTTTATTGAAATTCCCGAGCTCTTGATCCTTTACAATCGATTTTTGACATGTGTTGGTAATTAAATCAAGATTTAAAGGTTTAATGTTAGTTTGATTAAGAGATTGATGGATCTTTGTTATGAATCTGAATCTTAGTGGTCTTAATTAATTTAGATCACATTTAATGAGCATTTTAATGTCTTACGATGAGATTTAAAAAAATCCTGAAACTAATTGAATTGTAAATTTTCAAGGTTGTTAATAGTTATATTTTGAGGTGTTTATAGTGTTATTAGGTTGATGGAGAAATAAGGTGATGATGTAAGTGTTTTTAGATGTTAATTGATGATATTAAGTGATTCAAATCGTTAGTAAATGGCTGGGCTTTGTTTAGTATGAAATTGGAGGTGTTTTCGGTTGTTTTTGGAAGGCGACTGATGGTGTGTTGTGAGGTCTTGTTGGGGATTGATGTTCATGGGATTATGGATGCACAATGATGCATCAATCCTCTGTTATTATGTGGATAAAACACGAGAGATTGATCCAACAACGATTGACGAAGGATTGGAGGCGTCAAAAGCTTGAATTTGCATCGGTGAGGAAAGCTTTGCGTTGTTGGTGAGTGAAAATGAGTTTCGAAGTTCTTAAAAGGTTTGAAAAAATTCTTTTAAGGCTTGGTTAGACTCGAAAGTAAGTAAAAAGTAAATTTCTCTCGTTATCTCGATTTTTGACCCATGATGATTTAATTTTTGTTTTGATTGCAAGCATAGTTTATTATCTACTGTTTTATACTTGATTTTTCATGAAAATGCAATGCAAATGATGATATATATGAATGCCTATGAGATTTGACAAAGGGTTTTCGAAAGGGAAAATTACATGGTATACAAGCATGATTATTGCATTGGAATTTAGTTTATATGTTGCATATGGAATAACAATGAGGTAACATGGTTTAAAAGTATATATTGGCTAAATGGCAATGAAATAAATATTATCATATATAGTTGGCATACCATAGTGTTTAAAGTGCACTATAATGTTGAGTGGATCAATGGATTGATCAAAGCCAAAAGGGGGTGAATTGGGTTTTTAAAATTTTGCTGGAGAAAGTGGAATGAATAAAATTGAAGAACAAGGCAATTTAGAGTGGTTCAAGTTCCAAATGAACTCTACATCCACTACCTTAGCTACCACTAAGGATTTTCCAACAATTAACTAATTGCTCTTCCCATTTTCTAGGCTTAGGAGGTAACCTTTACAATACCGGTCAAATTTTCTACCCAAAATTTGACCAAACCCTCACTAAGATACAAAGAAGAATTTTAGGCAAGTAGAATATCTCACAATACAAATTTTCCTCTTTTGATACAAGCACTCAACACAAAATGGAATACAAGATAGGAATTACACTCAACACAATTTGGGATTTTACAAGAATGAGAAATTAGGCACTTTGAGCTTGGATATTTGTATAGATGTTTCTATTGGATGCAATAGTTGTTGCTGGTTTTCAATTGGCTTGATTTTATACTTTCTCCATTAATTTTAGCCGTTTGGGTGGTTAGGGAATTGATTATAGCCGTTAGAACCCTCTCTTCCTATTGTATCGGTACGCGGGGATCCGTATCGATACCTGTCTCAAAAACAAAAGAGTCGTTGCACAATTATAAGAGGAGCGTATCGATACACGTGTAGGCGTATCGGTACGGGTTAGGGAAGTGTTTTGATACGGGCAAAATCGTATCGATGCAATTTTTCTCACAAAGCTCACTGGAAGAATCCGTATCGATACGAGTAAGAGCGTATCCGTACGGGTTAACCAACTCTTTAAAATATTGTTACCTACCAACTGACGCCCAACGGTCAAAAACATTTAAGGCTTCTGAATTTAAAATTACTTTTAAACCGTATCGATACGGGTGAGATCGTATCGGTACGCCATTCGAACTCCATCTGATTTTATAGAGAGAGCGTATCGATACAGATGCAATCTGTTTCGATACCCTATTTCGATACGGTAAGGGGCGTATCGAAATGGATTTCTCCAGTGGCCAAGTTTGTGAAAAAGGTATCAATACGGAAAGGAGCGTATCGATACGCATTGACTATTTTTAGTAGTTTGGCCTTGGAACCCTTTGAAAATATTTTGGAGTTTGAGTTTTGCAAACTAGAGTAAAGCCATGTTGATTTGAAACCTTTTGAGGGACTTAAAAATCTATCTCAAGTTTTTCAATTTAATCCTTAAAACACTTTGTTATATCAAAATCAAACATAGGTTTTACAATCTCCCCCTTTTTGATATAACAAAAACCAAAACTTGAAATTTTAATATTTTGAAAAATATTTGGAAAATAACTTCCCTTTAATGTTAGGCTAGGTAAATTTGAAGTTTAAATTTTAAGTACTTGTTCCCTCTCCCTCTTTTTGTTAGATCAAAATTAAGAGACATAGGCTAAATGCATAATCAATAACCAAGCAACACATAATAGATAAACATTAAAATAAAATCCAAACACAATAATTCAAAGCATAGGTTTTAAAAGGTAAACTTAATCCTAAGAACATAATTCAAAGTGCATAACTAGAAATCCTAAATGACATGAATGGAATGCAAAGACAATCTACGACTCGTCTCCATCGCCATCTTCATCATCTTCATCTTCATCATCATTGGCATCATCATCATTCCTTCTAGATTGACGCCACTTATCATGAAAGGCCGTGAGAGATATGTTCATCGAATTATGCTCGGAATCAATAGATGAGATACGCTTCTCCACATTTGTCATACGATCTTCTAGGCTTGTGAAGTGTGTGTCTATGGCGGCAAACCCTGAATTCATGACTTGATCTATAGAAGCAATCCCCGTGCGTAAGCCCATGAATTGTTCATTGAGAAAAGTCATAAGAGAATCCATGGAAGGAGGAGGAGAAGCTTAAGGAGTGGCAATCTCTTCGGGAATCGCATCGCTAGGAAGCTCGGAGCTAAGAAGCCAGCTACCATTAAAGTAATGAAACTCCCCCTAGAAAGAGACCACTCATCAATGGGATCGGTAAGGGGTGTAGGATAGTCATGAGAGCAACCAATCTCCTTTTGAGTGAAGAAATAGCTCAAGGCGGTGCCATAGGTGAATGAAGTGACAAGAGTTGTGTGACGATGTTGCACGAGAAAGATAATCTCCGCAAACATGACGCGAGCAAGGTTTGGTTGTTGTCTCCGGCGAAAGCACCGAATCCAAAAGTCATCAACTTGGCGGATGGTTGAATATTTTCCTTCTAAAGGTCTAAACCACCAAGTAATCATCAAGTGTAGGATTTGATCTTGAGCATTGAGAACGATCATGAAACCCCCCAAAATATGTCCAAGTGAATTCTCATATTCGATAACCTCATCCTCAAACTTAAAAACAACACAAAGAGATGGAACATCTACGGTAATCTTTTTGCCTATGAGATAGGAGTTAACGACAACAATATTACCCGAGGGATCGGCAACACACTTGGCATTAGCATAAAATTTCAAAACCAAATTGCGAAAGAAAAATCCCGGAATTTGTATAAAATCCATAAACTTCCATTCTTGGAGCAGAGGTAAATAAACAAACTTGAAGCGCTCCGAATTAAGAAAAGGAACAGAAAGTACCCTCTCCGGACGAATCTTATAGTTTTCAAAAGATCAGAAGTAGGTGAGTTCTCCGGGAGTTCTAAAGCACCGTTGATAAATAAGAGTTAAGTTAGGACATGTGCCATCACTGGGATTGGATCCTTCACCAACTTCACTTGTAGTCCGCGCTCTCTTTTTGGGTGCCATAAGTCTAGAAAAATTGACCAAAACAAAGTGTATGCATTATTTTTCTCATTTAATTCCATGTAAATCACTAATCATGGTTTTAAAAAATTTGAAATTCAAAACGAAAACAAAAAAAGGTTTGATAAAATATGTTTTTGAAAAAGAAAAAGAAAACAAAAGAATTTAAAAACGAAAATCATAAAGAAAATAAAAAGAAAAAAGAGTTTTATACCTTGATATTGAGATAGGAAGAATGGAAGAAGATTGTGCACCAATTTGATGGAGAGCCTTAAGACTTTGGCTTGATTTAGAAAAACCCTCAAAAGATTTTTAGTTTTGTGGGGAAAATATGAGGGATTGAGAGGCTTTTTATAGAGTAAAATCGGCTAGGGTTTTGAAAATTTAGTTTTGGTAAAAGTGAAACACTTTTAATGCCATTAAGTAGCTGTCTGCGCAATCGAGTATCGAAACGCCAAAGGGTGTATCGATACAGGGGTAAAATGGTAATTCTCTAGAAACACGTGTCAAGGGGCCGTATCGAAACGAATGGCATATGTATCGAAATGTTCACAACTCGTATCGAAACGAGTTTAACCGTATCGATACCCGTAAGAGAGAAAATGCAGTCTGGTCAACTAATGAAGTGCTCGTATCGATACACATAAGTCTGTATCGATACCCTATGCCCTGAAATGGATTTTTGGCTTTTAGAACAACAAAATGCTCGACTTTAACATCTCCTAGATGTATGCAATTGATGAATGAGCGAGTCTAAGCATGTAACACCCTAAGTAATGGTTAAAAATAAGAGATAAAATGGGATTTGCAACCAAGGGAACTTGAACCTGTAACCTATGCTTGGTAAACCCAAGCCTTGACCGTCTGAGCTAAGGCAATCCATGGCCTTAGTTTAGTCTAGTTTTTATTTAAGTCATGGTTTAATTGTCTAATCCAATAATAAATAAAAGTGAGACTCTCCATCTACCCAGTTAAATGCTTTTGACCCAAATTCTAGAGACCATCAATCTTCTCCTACCAAACCCCGCGATCACCGTTCGATCTGCCCTCTTCGTCGCGCCGTGGTCGTCACCGCCGATACTGGTGTAAGGGCCGTCGTCCACCAGTTTTGAACCATCGGCACGCGCCTTGGCTCTCCGCCGTTCGCCGTAAGGAGCATCTTAAGTGCTCGGCGGAAAACCCTAGCCACGCCGCTTCATTTCCGTCGTTTCCGGCCACCCTTGTCCCCCGTTCGCCGCGCCGCTGCCACCTTTGAGCTCCTTGCTTTCTGGCGAGTAAAACCCCTATGTTCGATCGGCGTTTCGACGCCGGGAGAGTCCCCATCGGCGTTACGTGGTTTTTCGGCCAGATCTGGGAATTTGGGGTTTTCTAGTAAGTTTTTCTTGGCCATTTCGTGCTGTTGAGGGTCGGGTTAGATTACGGGTTTGATGCTCTATGTTTTCCCGGCAGGATAGGTGCATCTGGGACCTCCGTCGACTATTCCGACAATCGGCCGGCGAGCTGGGTTCTTTTTGGTAAGTGAACCGGGTGCTAACCGTCCGAACCGACCTGAACCGGCCAGACCGGTTGAACCGGTCGGCCCAGTCCGACCCGAACCCGTATCTGACCCGTTGACCCGAACTCGACCCGTTGACCGAGTCAACTCAGTGAGTCAACCTGTTTGAGTCAACTCAGTGAATCAACTCGCCCGAGTTGACTCAGCCGAGTCAAATCAGTTGACCAGTGACGTCAGCGTTGACTTTGACTGCTGACGTCAGCATGTTGTCAGCGTTGACTTTGACTTTGACCAAAAAGTCAAATTTTCAGAAAAGTCATATTTTATGATTTTCGACGTCCTGAGTCCGTTTTTTGAAGCCCGATTCGCAAAATTCTAACCTGAAAGCTTCCAAATCTGACTTTGAACTCGAGAGTGCATAAGTTAAATATTTAGTATAAGTGCAATGTAAAGGAGGACTGATTAAGGGTATTGTTTTATTGAAGGTATCCATGTATCTCTGTATCTGAAATGTTATGGGACGTCGAATTCGGGTTCGTGTGCAATCGAATGAGGTATCATGAATCGATCGTTGCAGCTCGGAGTTAAGGTAATACATTACTACCTTCTGCATGCTTTCAAAACTTGTTGGTATTCGGTTAATGCTTGCACGACCATGTTTGAGCATATGATTAATTTCGCTAATGTCGATCAATTAAGAAATAAGAATATTAATGGCCAAGGCATATATTCGATTAAGAGGTTTGATAAATCGAAAAGATTTCCGAGTTCAATAAGCGATTAACAAAAATGGTTGATTTCTAAATCTGATTATGTTGGCTAATGAATTACGAAAATGCCTGATGTATGAAAATGACTAAAATACCCATATCAATGAAAGTGGTCTGAGAATTTACACTAGATTCGGTATATCAACTAATTCTTCTGAAAATCTTGAACTGGCTTGGGAAGTTATCGTAACGAGGCTTCACCTTTGAGATTTTAAATTGCTCATATTCTATTTGAAATTAAATAAATCTCTGAAGACATATTTGCGAGAAAATATTTGTATGTTTGAATTAGTCAAAGTTGCGTAAATTGCTGAATCGTTGGAAATGACTAAAATGTTTGGAAATTCTGATAATGCTGAACTGATCAAAATATCCATAATGACAAAAAAAAAGAATAATCTATCCTCGGCAGCAAGTGCCAAATTGATCAAAATGATGGTTTTACCTTCGAGAACTTAAATGAAAGAATAGTTGGAAGGATTGAAAGACTCTGAACAATCGTAACACCTTCAAGCATTGAATTGTCTGATATACCCTAGAATATTATAATGATTGAGAACAATTCTAAGACATGGAATTGAGAACTCCAAATAAGGCCAACCATGTAATGGCTCAAACAAGAAGTGGTAATATACGACCCGTGTCTGTTGGTCGTTTATGATACTAAGAGGATATTGGAGGAATACCATATGAAGGCGTACAATTTATTGGGAGAAAGTACATAGCTAATAGTAAGAGAGATCTGTTCTTATAAGGTACATTCGATGTTTTAGAATGAGTTCAAGTGCAATGCACATGTTTGAATACTTGGAAAATACCATCTGAATATATGCTTGATTTCTAGAATAAGTTCAGTGGACGATTGGTGAAGGTGAACTATTGATGTTATGCTCCGTAGTCAGTTCTGAGAAATGAATGGTTGAAGTGTACCCATCCGGTGAGATATTAAACACGGTGTTAATGGGTTCCGATTAGTTCAAAGGGGTTCAGAAACTTGACGAGCAACTAGAAGTCATAAATTCTGTACATCACCGTTTATACCTTGTTGGTTCAAATTACCAATTTACCCCTCCCGAAAGTCAAAATGACCTTAATACCCTCATAGGTTGTAACATTTAATTATGCTCGTGATATATCTAAAATCCCAATGATTCTAATGCATCAACTTTCGATGTTGATTCGATCTGTCTTATCGAACTCCCCTATTCGTAGGGACCTCGTTCTGAAATCAGTCCAAATTGTCAAATGTCATCTTTCTGATATCTATCAAGTACCTTTAAGAAATGAATTGGGCCATAAAGCGCGTACCATGTATCTGTAAATACTTTCCGTTCTAAATCAAGTCCATATGCTAAAAATTTAGAAGTATGATACTGTAATACGAAAGGAAAGCAATTCTCTAATTTTTGACCTCTGATATGAAAAATATACATATGATATCTGACATTTGAATACGAAATAATAATAATAATGTTAATAAAATAAATTTGATATCTGCCTTCTGGTATAAAAATAGATTTGATATCTATTTTCTGTAATACTATCTTCTGAATATAAACTGAAATCATCTGGGGTATATTATCTGGGATATGAATGATGATCTGTAGGCTCAGCGCTGGTAAGTCCTTCTGGACCTAAGCTCCTACGCCCAACGGGCCTAGGGTAAGTCTTTCTGGACCTAAGGCATCCTCTTAGGTAAGCTCCTACGCCCACAGGCCTAGGGTAAGTCTTTCTGGACCTAAGGCATCCCCTTAGGTAAGCTCCTACGCCCACGGGCCTAGGGTAAGTCTTTCTGGACCTAAGGCATCCCCTTAGGTAGGCTCCTACGCCTCAGGCCTAGGGTAAGACCTTCTGTATGCAGTTCAGGGCGAATTGCATTTTAGAGTTCGGTTGAGGGTAGTTAAGTTAAATAATAGAACTTTCTGACCTCTTCTGAAACATACCCTACTAAATTAATGTATCAATGTTGATCCCTCAATAAACTTACAATTCGCACTTAATGGACCACTCTGAACTCCGTGATTCAACTTTTGAAATCTGAATCTCTTTTGAATCTCTGGCTTTAGACCACCTCTTACGGTTCGGGTGATCAAATAAAGAACAGCTCTGTGACCTCCTAATAATGCTTCACTGAATTATCGAATCGTAATTTGAGCTTACCGTTGCTTAATTCTTCATGAAAAATGTTAAGTTGCCATATACCTACTTGCACTTTAGCATCTCCTGGTTGTTTGTATTACTGAGCTTTCCGAAGCTCACGTTGTTTTTACCATCACAGGTTAGAAGATCGATTTTGTCGAAGTTGTCAACGTCGGTATGAGAGTTTCTTTGGCTTGCTTGCGGAGTATGGTATATGTATAATTAGGGGGCATGTATGTCATGTTTTATTTATATTCAGATTTGAAACTTGTATTAATAATTTGTATCAGAGTTTTGTTTCATTGTCTAAATGTTTTTCTGAAATTGTATTTTAATTCAAAACTTGATTTAAATTTCAAATGGTTCAGCAAATTTGTTTATTTGAAATTTTATCGTGGGTCGCTCCGGTGACCCTAATGTGACTTCCTAGGATCCGTATTAACGCATAGGCGGGTCAAGGGGGTTACAAAGCAAAGCATACTCCCCCTAGCTATAAGCATGGTTTCTATCAACATTAACAACACATAAACATGCATTTTCACAAAATCAAGCAATTTTAACCTCAAAAGAGTCCTAAAGGGTCAAGATAGGCTAGTTAGACCTAGCTCTCTCCTAAGGGACCAAAAACGCTCTTTGTCTAGAGGTTTGGTAAAAATGTCCGCTAGTTGGTTCAAGGTGTCAACATACTCTATAACAACCTCTTGCTTAAGGACATGATCTCTAATGAAATGATGCCTTATTTCTATATGTTTGGTTCTAGAGTGTTGGATGGGATTTTTGGTTAGGCATATAGCACTAGTCTTATCACACTTAAGGGGTATGGTTTCAACTTTAACTCCATAATCTAAGAGTTGTTGCTTCATCCAAAGGACTTGAGCACAACAACTCCCTAAGGATATGTACTCGGCTTCGGTGGTAGATAAAGCTACACTATTTTGTTTCTTAGAGAACCAAGATATGAGCATACTACCTAAGAATTGACAAGTCCTCGAAGTACATTTCCTATCAATTTTACAACCCCCATAATCCGCATCCGAATAAGCATGAAGGTTAAAGGTTGAGTCTCTAGGATATCAAAGACCTAAACAAGGAGTATCTCTAAGGTACCTAAAGATCCTTTTAACGGCTATAAGGTGAGAATCTCTAGGACTAGCTTGAAACCTAGCACACAAGCAAATACTAAATAATATATTCGGTCTACTTGCGGTAAGGTAAAGCAAAGATCCAATCATAGAGCGATAAAGCTTAGAGTCAACACACATACCTCCATCATCTTTGTCAAGTTTTGTAGATGAGCTCATTGGTGTAGCTTGAGGCTTTGCTTGCTTCAAGCCAAACTTCTTGAGCATATGTTTCACGTACTTCACTTGATTAATGAAGGTGCCATCCTTACTTTGTTTGATTTGGAGTCCCAAAAAGAATGAGAGCTCCCCCATCATGCTCATCTCGAATTCACCTTGCATTAACTTAGCAAACTCTTTGTAATGACACTCATTAGTAGATCCAAAAATAATATCATCAACATATATTTGCACTACTAAGATGTCATTTTTATATCATTTTATGAAAAGTGTAGTGTCCACCTTACCTTTTTCAAAACCTTTATCAATCAAAAAGTTTGAAAGTCTTTCATACCAAGCTCTAGGAGCTTGTTTTAAACCATTTAAAAATGCACTTTTCACATCCATTTGAAAAAGCTTGAAATTATGATAACATGCATATGCAAGCAACATCCTAATAGCTTCCATTCTAGCTACGAGGGCATAGGTTTCGTCAAAATCTATTCCATCTTCTTGAGTGTAACCTTGAGCAACTAGTCCAGCTTTGTTTCTTACAATGTTACCACTCTCATCAACTTTATTCCTAAACACCCATTTAGTTCCTATAGTAGATTGATTACTAGGCCTTTCAACTAATGTCCATACATTACTTCTCTCAAATTGGTTTAACTCTTCTTGCATAGCCATTATCCAAAAATCATCTTTTAATGCTTCCTTAATGTTCTTAGGCTCAATGCATGAGATAAAAGCAACATGATTCATGAGTTTGAGAGAAGATCTAGTAGTTACCCCCTTGGATGGATCACCCAAGATTTCACCACCTTTGACATAGTTGTATTCCCTTGGGTAGCTCACTTCCTTTTCCTCAAGAGGCAGTTCTTGTGCATCTTCTTCTTTAGTTGGAATCTCATCATCCTTTGAAGTTTGTCCTCCATCAAAGGCATCAAGGATTCTTACATCATCATCATCAAAAGACTCCTTCCTCAGAAGGAGGTTATCATCGAAAACAACATGTATAGACTATTCTACTACTAAAGTTCTCTTATTAAATACACGATAGGCTTTCGAGTTTAATAAATAACCTAAGAAAATAGATTCATCACTTTTAGCATCAAATTTACCTAAGTTGTATTTTCCATTGTTTAAAACAAAACACTTGCAACCAAAAGAATGAAAATAGTTAATGTTAGACTTCTTAGATTTTAAAATCTCATAAGGTTTTTTCTTTAAAATTGGCCTAATCATTACACGATTTACAATGTAGCAAGTGGTATTTGTGGCTTCCGCCCAAAAATATTTAGGTAAATTGTTTTCACAAAGCATGATTCTAGCCATTTCTTGTAAAGTTCTATTTTTCCTCTCAACTACCCCATTTTGTTGAGGATTTCGAGGTGCCGAAAAATTGTGGCTAATACCATTTTCATTTAGAAACTCTTCAAAACCTAGATTTTGAAACTCGATTCCATGATCACTTCTAATGTGAGAAACCTTAAGTTCAAGATCTTTTTGAGTTAATTTTGAAAATGTGATGAATTTTTCTAAAGCCTAATCTTTTGTACTTAAAAATATAACCCAAGTAAACCTAGAATAGTTATCAACAAGTACAAAAGCATACGATTTACCACCCAAGCTCGTAGTTCTAATAGGCCCAAAAAGACTCATGTGAATCAATTGTAAACATCTACTAGTAGAGACATCATTAATAGATTTAAAGGATGATTTATGTTGTTTACCCTTAGAGCATGAATCACATATTTTATCATTTGAGAATTTAATCTTGGGTAGACCTCTAACTAGATTTAGGGAAACTAATTTTTCTAAAACACTAATGCTAGCATGTCCTAGTTTCATATGCCATAACCATGCATCATTTTCATTTTGAGCAACAAAACATGCATGAGATGAATGAATGTCATCTAGATGCACTATATATGTAACACCCCAATTTTGGGCTTAGAAGTTTTGGGTTTGAATTGGACCGGTCGGATTTCGGTTCGAATATAAAAGGTGGTTTTAGGGAAAGCCTAGTTCGGGATGCATTAAAAATATGGAAAAATATCTTAAAATCCTCTTTTATTATATATAAGAGAGTGGTGAAATCAATTTTACAAAATGAGGTTTTGAAATGTGACATTTCAAGTCAGTGACTAAAATGTAATTTTTGAAAAGTTGGTGACTGTTTTAAAAGGATTGAAACTTTGAATCTTTAAGGAGCTAATTTACCCAAGAAGAGTTTTCTCCAGATTTTTCTTAATATTAAACATTTATTAAATGATATTTAATAAAAGGAAAAAGTGGAAATAGATATTTTTGAGTTCATAACTAACTTTTCTCAAAATTTTCCCTCTTCATTTTCTCTCCCTTTTCTCTCGGCCAAACACATTTCCCCAGCCATTTTTCATTCTGATTTTAACACCTAAAGATGAGATTTCAATCTCTATTTGATCTCTAATCATTCCTACATCAAATTCTTATCATTTGCCGATTGAATTTTCAAGAATCTTGGCTTTAAACAAGGAGAAACTCACATTTAGAGGTATGAACGTCCTTCTCCTCTAAATACTCAGTTCTTTACTGAAATTCCCAAGTTCTCAATCCTTGATTTGAGTTTTAATAAAGGTTTTTATGTTGTGTTCTTGATCTTGGCTTTAAATGCAAGATTTGGATTTAATTTTGATTAAATTCGTACTAAATGATTGGGCAGTGTTTTGAGATGTCTTTTTGATGTTTATTGGATGTATAAATGATGTGTAATTGAGGTTTAATCAATGCAATCCCGGATAGGTTGACTTTCCTAAGTTTTTGATTGAGTTAATGGTGGTTTTTGGGGTGATTTTGATGTTCTGCTATAGCTGGAGGTATAAGGACGTGATTAGATCCTTTTTGGGTGTTAATTGATGTTTAAGAATGGTTGGAATTGATGGATCTTGGCTGGGTAATGTTGTAGAGGTGTTTGGATGTGATTTCGGTTGTGTTTGGTAGCCGAAATGTGAGTGTTTTTGAGAGCAGCGAGTTTAGTTGTCTTGGTTGAAGGTATTAATGCATGATGATGCATTAATCTTCTGCTTTGATGTGTTTAAAACAGGGGAGACATCTTCGGATCCTTGTGGTGTTGATCCGGAGGCTTGATCGGTGTTTCGGCAAGCTTGCGAAACGGAATCGGTGAGTGAAGTTTGGTTTTCAGCTTTGAAACCAATGTTTGAAGGTTATGGGAGCTTAGTTTAAGTCTAAACAACTTAGCTAAGCTCAAGAGTAAGTTTTTGGAGAAACTCTCTTTTTGATGAACCATGAGATGGTTGAATGTAATGTGTTTTAATTGCATGTTTAAATTCTGTTTTGAAAGCATATTTTAGCATGTTTGATGTTGGTTTTATAAGCCATGTGTTGAAGGATGCTCAAGGTAAGAGATCCTTGTTTTGAACATTGATAAATGTGGTTTGATGCATTATAATGCATGACTATTTAATGGCTTTGTTAAATGCTTTAAAACAGTGGATTAATGATGCTTTATGATGTATATTGGCAAGTGATGTGTTGGTTTAAAAGTACTTGAATCGGATATAGTTAGCCGGCTATAGGATTGGGTGCACCGTGAATAAAGTCGCCTTGGATGTTGAGGGGTTGTGATTGTACCGTAAACTCCATCCAAATACACTAATGAGATGGTTAAGATCATCATAGTGGTTAAAAGTCCAAGAGTGGATCTTGTGTTAAGATCACAATGGTGGTTAAAAGTCCATGTGTGGATCTTGTATTGTGTGTCCCGTGTTCTCGTTAGTGATGTTATACATCTACCAATGAGTGATGTTGAGGGGTTGTGATTGTACCATAGTCTCCATCACGGGTGTTGAGGGGTTGTGATTGTACCATGCTCCACCTTGATATTGGTAGTGTGTATGAAGCGTATGGGACAACGCTTGTAATCCGCGTATCCGATTGTGTTTTTGAGTTGTAAAATGTTATGGACTATCACTTGTAAGCCAATATGACATGTTGATGATTTGAAGCATGAGATGCTTGGTTTGTATGCATAATTGCATGATAAATGTTGTTTTGAAACTAAAGGCCTTGAAAAGGTGTTTTTGCAAATGCATTATTGTGATGTTTTAATTGAGCATTCCTCACTAAGCTATGTGCTTACGCTCTCTCTTTCTTAAACCAATAATGCAGAGCATTGAAGTGCATAAAGGGCAGCAAGGAGGTAAAGGATCCAAGTGAAGACTAAGCTCACGTATGGTGAATGTTTTCCTAACACTATTAGCTTTTGGCATTTGGCAATGGGAACCTAATTGTGTTTTTGGGAGATGTTTTGGACTCCCTAAGTTTGGTTAATGCCTTTAATGATGTTGGAACATGTAAATGGCCTTTTGGTATTTGGTTTTGGTGAATTGATGGTTGCATGATTTTCAATATAGGATGCATGCCTATAGAATTGGGATTTTCCTTGAATGATGCCATGATTGTGATTAGATGGTGCTAATATGTTCCTTAAGTGTTTGATGACTTGTGTGTATGATATGGAGGTCATATGGATGTGTTTGATGGGCTGAAAGTGTGTAAAACCAGATGAATTCTGCAAATCTGGGCAACTCGTTTCGGAACGGGTGCTACTGTTTCGGAACAGGTGGCCTGAAATGGCCATGGCGTTTCGAAACAGGTAGAGCTGTTCCGAAACGGATTTGCCACTGCCAAGCCCTGTTCCGCAACAAGTTTCGGAACGGTCACACGTTTCGGAACGGACCTTCCCCGTTTCGGAACACTCGACCGTTGGGCACTGAAACTGATGGTTAAATGTTTTGAAACTCTTACGTTTTGGTCCCAATCTTTGTATATGCAATTGGCTGAGTTTGTGATGTCCGTTTGTGATGAAATTTGACAGAGAAGCATGAAATGTGATTAGTTTCATAATGGTAACTTCAAAACTGGTTAAGTCCTCTTAATTTTCAGAATTTGCAATTTGGTCCCTAAGTTTGTATGTTGTGCAATTGAGTCCCTAAATGTTTTCTGATCGCTGTGATTTTTGAGTATGTTCTTGTCAAGTGTTCACCTAGGGTTAATAAGCATCTAGACAAGTTTAAAAATAAAAAAGGGTCGTTAATCAAGGTTGACTTTCAGGTTGACTTTGGTTTTCCCCGTGTAATCTTCGTAGTTCGGGTCAACCGTCTAGGCCGGGCTAAGGGGGTTACATTTGGTGGTATTAGAGCTGAGTTCTCGAGTAATTGGGAATGGTTAAATGGGTGATATGTGTATGATTGCTTTGTATGCTTGTTGAGTGAAAGTATGATGTATGAATTGTAAGTATGTTGCAATTGTGGTGTATGCTGTGGTGAAGCATGTTAGAGGGACCCATTGCCAAATCAAAGCTAATGAAATGATTTTTTTTAAATTGGAAATGAGCTTGAGTACTTGGATTGCTTACCTTGCTGAGCCTGACTTTGTTTATTGCATTGTGATTGCGATGTTTAGTGAATGGGACCTCGTAGAGAAACGAGGATTAATACGCTAGCTATGGCTCAAAATGAGAATGAGGAGAACGCTGAAAATGTAGTGGATTTACCTCCTCCACCTGGTGGTGGTGGTGCTGGGGGTGAAGGAGCTGGTGTTGCTGCTGGTGCTGGGGTCGCTGGACCTGAAGTTGGGCAGGGGCAAGCTGCTCCTGACATGACAGTGCTGATTCAAGCTATTGCTGGAGCCTTTCGGGCGGTAGTAGCTGGAGCTCAAGGAACTGGGCATCAGGGAGATGCTAATGTAAGACTACCTCTAGAACGCTTGTGCAGTCTGGGAGGGACTGAGTTCAGGGGTTCGTCTACTGAAGGTTCTAAGTCTTGGTTGGAAAGTACCAAGAGAATTTTGGGACAAATGAACTGCAATGATGTGCAGAAGTTGGGTTGTGTGATATCATTGTTGCATGACGATGCGTATACCTGGTGGACAACCACTATCTCCAGAATGGAGGATGCTGATGTGACTTGGACGTTCTTTCTGAACGCGTTCAAGAGGAGGTATCTGGGTGTGCGATACCTGGATGAAAAGAAAAGGGAATTCATGTCTCTTACTCAAGGGAGTATGACAGTGGCTGAGTACGAGGTTCAGTTTGTCCGACTCAGTCAGTACGCACCTGAGCTTATTCCTGATGAGCGGGAGAGGTGTGAACGTTTCCGTTATGGTTTGGTGACGGAAGTGAAGACTTATATGCTGGCTGCTGAGTACACAGACTTCGATGTGCTGGTTGGTAGAGCAAAGGACATCGAGTTGAATTTGAGTTTATCTTCTAGAGGTGATGGTCCTAGTGTGGGCAAGCGAGCTGCTGAGTATAGTTCCGGTGGCGACGGAACAAGAGAGGACGTGATCGGAAGTATCAGTCTTTAGCTAGGCGTGGTGGTGGAGGGCAAGGTGCGCCTGTTCAGGGAGACAGGGCGAGAGCTGATCCGAACACATGTTGGACATGTGGATCGCGTGGACACCTGAGGCGTGATTGTCCTCGAGCAGCGAGGGAGGTTCAAGCTCCTGTTGTGGTGGCCGGTAACTCGTGCTGGAACTGTGGTTCGGCGGATCACATGAGAAGGGAGTGTCCTTTGTTGGCCGGTGGTGGTCAGGGACGTGCTCCTGGAGTTGTTGCACCACAGAGAGGTCGTGGGCTCGGCCGTGGTAACTTCCAGCGTAGGGAGGATGGTGGAAGGAATGTGGCTCATGTTGTAGCTGTTCAGCCTGAGGGTGGTGGCCAAGCCAGAGTGTATACTCAGAGGGAGGGGAGGAATGACACAGATGTGATTGCAGGTACTTTTACTTTGCAATCCTTGTCATTACTTTCCTTGATTGATTCTGGATCTACACACTCATACATTTTGCGTGAGCATGCTCAATTGCTTGGTTTGCCTGTTGAGTCTTTGGATGTTGGTATGCATGTAACTAGTTCTTTTGGTGAGACTGTTGTGACTCGAAAGCTTTATAGAAGATGTCCCTTGGTTGTGCAAGATCATGTTTTTCATGTTGATCTTATGGAATTGCCTTTCTATGGTTTTGATGTAATCCTTGGTATGGATTGGCTTGTTGAGCATCGAGCTGTTGTGGATTTTGTGAATAAGCGAGTTTCGTTGAAACTTGCGGATGATTATGAGGTAGTGGTGGTTGGTGAGAATGTGAAGTTTCTTGCCAATGTGGTGTCTACATTGGAAGCGAGCCGGATGTTGAGGCAAGGCTGTGAAGCTTTCCTAGCCTTTGTGATGAATCCAAGCTCTAAAGAGTTGCGTGTGCAAGATATCAGGACTGTGCGAGAGTTTCCTGGTGTGTTTCCGGAGGAGTTGCCTGGGTTGCCTCCTAATCGCGAAGTGGAGTTTGGAATTGAGCTGTATGAAAACACAACTACAGTGTCCATTACTCCTTATCGAATGGCACCTAAAGAGTTGAAAGAGCTGAAGACGCAATTTCAGGAGTTGCTTGATCGTGGTTTCATTCGGCCGAGTGTGTCACCTTGGGGTGCACCGGTGTTGTTTGTGAAGAAGAAGGATGGCACTATGAGAATGTGCATTGATTACCGTCAGCTTAACAAGTTGACTATCAAGAATCGGTACCCATTACCGAGAATTGATGATCTTTTTGATCAATTTCGGGGAGCGGCGGTGTTCTCTAAAATTGACTTAAGGTCAGGGTATTATTAGCTGAAGGTGAAGGATGTAGATGTGCCAAAGACAGCCTTCAGAACGAGGTATGGACATTATGAGTTCCTTGTGATGTCGTTTGGTTTGACAAATGCTCCTGCAGCTTTCATGGACATGATGAATAGAGTATTCCATGAATACTTGGATAAATTTGTCGTGGTGTTCATTGATGATATTCTCGTGTACTCTCGTACTGAGGAGGAGCATGAAGGGCATTTGAGAATTGTGTTACAAGCTTTGATGGAGAATCAGCTTTATGCTAAGCTGAGCAAGTGTGAGTTCTGGCTTAGAGAAGTGGTGTTTCTGGGTCATGTGGTTTCTGCGGAGGGGATTCGTGTTGATCCTCAAAAGATTGAGGCAGTGATGAATTGGAAGCCTCCTAAGTCTGTTCATGAAGTCCGTAGTTTCCTTGGTCTGGCAGGATACTATCGAAGGTTCGTGGATGGGTTTTCCAAGATTGCTGCACCTTTAACGAAGTTGTTGCAGAAGGATGTTAAGTATGAGTGGACGGAAGCGAGACAGCAGGCTTTTGAGAAGCTTAAGGCAGCTTTGACGCAAGCTCCTATCTTGGTTCAACCTGAATCAGGGAAAGAGTTTGTGGTGTATAGCGATGCGTCCTACGTTGGTTTGGGATGTGTGTTGATGCAAGAGGGTAAGGTGGTGGCTTATGCATCACGACAGTTGAAGGTGCATGAGCGCAATTATCCTACGCATGACATTGAGTTAGCTGCGGTGGTTTTCGCTTTGAAAATTTGGAGACATTACCTGTATTGTGAGAAGTGTACGGTGTACACGGACCACAAGAGTTTGAAGTATCTGATGTCTCAGAAGGAGTTGAATCTTAGGCAACGACGTTGGGTGGAGTTGCTTAAGGATTATGATTTGACAATCGAGTACCATCTGGGTAAAGCTAATGTTGTAGCGGATGCCTTGAGTAGGAAGGTAGCTGTGGAGTTAAGGGCTATGTTTGCCGGTTTGAGTATTTCGTGTGATGGTGGTCTTGTGGCTGAGTTGCAAGTGAAACCATCCTTGGTTCAATTGATTAAGGAAAAGCAGTTGTTGGATGATTCCTTGGTGCCACATGTTCAGGATATTGCAGAGGGTAGGCCATCAGATTTCTGCTTTAATGATGATGGAGTTTTATGTTTTGAGAGTCGGATAATAGTGCCCAATGATGCTGATTTGAGGCGTGCTATTCTGACTGAAGGTCATAGTAGTCCTTTTGCTATGCACCCTGGTAGTACTAAGATGTACCGTGATCTTCGTGATGAGTACTATTGGGTGGGTTTAAAGAAAGATGTTGCTGAGTTTGTAAGCAAGTGCATGGTTTGTCAGCGAGTTAAAGCTGAGCATCAGTTTCCTTCAGGGTTGTTGCAACCGTTGAGGATTCCTGAGTGGAAGTGGGAAAGGGTTACCATGGACTTTGTGTCTGGTTTGCCTTTGTCGCCATCGAAGAAGAATTCGGTGTGGGTGATTGTGGATCGCCTGACGAAGTGTGCGCATTTCTTGCCTGTGCATACTACGTACACTTTGGATAAGCTTGCGGAGCTATACATTGCTGAGATTGTGCGGCTGCATGGTGTGCCTAAGTCGATAGTGTCGGATAGGGATCCGAGGTTTACATCGCGTTTCTGGCAGTGTTTGCATCAGGTGTTATCCAGGTGTTGGAGGATATGTTGAGGTGCTGCGTGTTTGAGTTTCAGGGTTCTTGGGAGAAACATTTGCCTTTGGTGGAGTTTGCCTATAATAATAGTTATCAGGCAAGTATTCAAATGGCACCTTATGAAGCTTTGTACGGGAGGAAGTGTAGGACTCCTCTTTGTTGGGCTGAAACGGGTCAGAAGTTGGTTTCGATGCCAGCCTTGTTGAAAGGAACCATCGAGAAGGTGAAGCTCATTTGTGAGCGTTTGAAGGCAGCTTCTGATCGGCAAAAGTCTTACGCGGATCTGAAGCGTAAGGAGATTGAGTATGCGGTGGGTGACCGTGTGTTTTTGAAAGTTTCGCCTTGGAAAAAGGTGATGAGATTTGGCCGAAAGGGTAAGTTGAGCCCTAGGTACATTGGACCATACGAGGTGATTGAACGTGTGGGTCCTGTTGCGTACAAGTTGAGGTTACCGCAAGAGTTAGAGAAGATTCATGATATGTTTCATGTTTCTATGCTTCGGAAGTATAGATCTGATCCTTCGCATGTGATGCCTGTGGAGGAAGTGGAGTTGAATCCGGATTTGACCTATGATGAGGAACCGGTGAAGATTCTGGATTCGGATAGTAAAGTTCTTCGAGGCAAGACCATTGAGTTGGTAAAGGTGTTGTTGAAGCATTGTGGTGTTGAGGAAGCCACGTGGGAACGGAAGGATGACATGTTGAAGCAGTTTCCGTACCTCTTTCCTTCAGGTAAGTTTCAGGGATGAAATTTCTTAAGGGGGGGAGAGTTGTAACACCCCAATTTTGGGCTTAGAAGTTTTGGGTTTGAATTGGACCGATCGGATTTCGGTTCGAATATAAAATGCGGTTTTAGGGAAAGCCTAGTTCGGGACGCATTAAAAATATGGAAAAATATCTTAAAATCCTCTTTTATTATATATGAGAGAGTGGTGAAATCAATTTTACAAAATGAGGTTTCGAAATGTGACATTTCAAGTTAGTGACTAAAATGTAATTTTTGAAAAGTTGGTGACTGTTTTAAAAGGATTGAAACTTTGAATCTTTAAGGAGCTAATTTACCCAAGAAGAGTTTTCTCCAGATTTTTCTTAATATTAAACATTTATTAAATGATATTTAATAAGAGGAAAAAGGGGAAATAGATATTTTTGAGTTCATAACTAACTTTTCTCAAAATTTTCCCTCTTCATTTTCTCTCCCTTTTCTCTCAGCCAAACACATTTCCCCAGCCATTTTTCCCTCTGATTTTAACACCTAAAGATGAGATTTCAATCTCTATTTGATCTCTAATCATTCCTACATCAAATTCTTATCATTTGCCGATTGAATTTTCAAGAATCTTGGCTTTAAACAAGGAGAAACTCACATTTAGAGGTATGAACGTCCTTCTCCTCTAAATACTCAGTTCTTTACTGAAATTCCCAAGTTCTCAATCCTTGATTTGAGTTTTAATAAAGGTTTTTATGTTGTGTTCTTGATCTTGGCTTTAAATGCAAGATTTGGATTTAATTTTGATTAAATTCGTACTAAATGATGTGTAGTTGAGGTTTAATCAATGCAATCCCGGATAGGTTGACTTTCCTATGTTTTTGATTGAGTTAATGGTGGTTTTTGGGATGATTTTGATGTTCTGCTATAGCTGGAGGTATAAGGACGTGATTAGATCCTTTTTGGATGTTAATTGATGTTTAAGAATTGTTGGAATTGATGGATCTTGGCTGGGTAATGTTGTAGAGGTGTTTGGATGTGATTTCGGTTGTGTTTGGTAGCCGAAATGTGAGTGTTGTTGAGAGCAGCGAGTTTAGGTGTCTTGGTTGAAGGTATTAATGCATGATGATGCATTAATCTTTTGCTTTGATGTGTTTAAAACAGGGGAGACATTTTCGGATCCTTGTGGTGTTGATCCGGAGGCTTGATCGGTGTTTCGGCAAGCTTGCGAAACGGAATCGGTGAGTGAAGTTTGGTTTTCAGCTTTGAAACCAATGTTTGAAGGTTATGAGAGCTTAGTTTAAGTCTAAACAACTTAGCTAAGCTCAAGAGTAAGTTTTCGGAGAAACTCTCTTTTTGATGAACCATGAGATGGTTGAATGCAATGTGTTTTAATTGCATGTTTAAATTCTGTTTTGAAAGCATATTTTAGCATGTTTGATGCTGGTTTTATAAGCCATGTGTTGAAGGATGCTCAAGGTAAGAGATCCTTGTTTTGAACATTGATAAATGTGGTTTGATGCATTATAATGCATGACTATTTAATGGCTTTGTTAAATGTTTTAAAACAGTGGATTAATGATGCTTTATGATGTATATTGGCAAGTGATGTGTTGGTTTAAAAGTACTTGAATCGGATATAGTTAGCCGGCTATAGGATTGGGTGCACCGTGAATAAAGTCGCCTTGGATGTTGAGGGGTTGTGATTGTACCGTAAACTCCATCCAAGTACACTAACGAGATGGTTAAGATCATCATAGTGGTTAAAAGTCCATGAGTGGATCTTGTGTTAAGATCACAATGGTGGTTAAAAGTCCATGTGTGGATCTTGTATTGTGTGTCCCATGTTCTCGTTAGTGATGTTATACAACTACCAATGAGTGATGTTGAGGGGTTGTGATTGTACCATAGTCCCCATCACGGGTGTTGAGGGGTTGTGATTGTACCATGCTCCACCTTGATATTGGTAGTGTGTATGAAGCGTATGGGACAACGCTTGTAATCCGCGTATCCGATTGTGTTTTTGAGTTGTAAAATGTTATGGACTATCACTTGTAAGCCAATATGACATGTTGATGATTTGAAGCATGAGATGCTTGGTTTGTATGCATAATTGCATGATAAATGTTGTTTTGAAACTAAAGGCCTTGAAAAGGTGTTTTTGCAAATGCATTATTGTGATGTTTTAATTGAGCATTCCTCACTAAGCTATGTGCTTACGCTCTCTCTTTCTTAAACCAATAATGCAGAGCATTGAAGTGCATAAAGGGCAGCAAGGAGGTAAAGGATCCAAGTGAAGACTAAGCTCACGTATGGTGAATGTTTTCCTAACAATATTAGCTTTTGGCATTTGGCAATGGGAACCTAATTGTGTTTTTGGGAGATGTTTTGGACTCCCTAAGTTTGGTTAATGCCTTTAATGATGTTGGAACATGTAAATGGCCTTTTGCTATTTGGTTTTGGTGAATTGATGGTTGCATGATTTTCAATATAGGATGCATGCCTATAGAATTGGGATTTTCCTTGAATGATGCCATGATTGTGATTAGATGGTGCTAATATGTTCCTTAAGTGTTTGATGACTTGTGTGTATGATATGGAGGTCATATGGATGTGTTTGATGGGCTGAAAGTGTGTAAAACCAGATGAATTCTGCAAATCTGGGCAACTCGGTTCGGAACGGGTGCTACTGTTTCGGAACAGGTGGCCTGAAATGGCCATGGCGTTTCGAAACAGGTAGAGCTGTTCCGAAACGGATTTGCCACTGCCAAGCCCTGTTCCGCAACAAGTTTCGGAACGGTCCCACGTTTCGGAACACTCGACCGTTGGGCACTGAAACTGATGGTTAAATGTTTTGAAACTCTTACGTTTTGGTCCCAATCTTTGTATATGCAATTGGCTGAGTTTGTGATGTCCGTTTGTGATGAAATTTGACAGAGAAGCATGAAATGTGATTAATTTCATAATAGTAACTTCAAAACTGGTTAAGTCCTCTTAATTTTAAGAATTTGCAATTTGGTCCCTAAATTTGTATGTTGTGCAATTGAGTCCCTAAATGTTTTCCGATCGCTGTGATTTTTTAGTATGTTCTTGTCAAGTGTTCACCTAGGGTTAATAAGCATCTAGACAAGTTTAAAAATAAAAAAAGGTCGTTAATCAAGGTTGACTTTCGGGTTGACTTTGGTTTTCCCCGTGTAATCTTCGTAGTTCGGGTCAACCGTCTAGGCCGGGCTAAGGGGGTTACAATATATATGTTACCTATGCGATGACCAATGAGCATTATTTTATTTGATTTAATGTCAACAATTTTACAACCATTTTTATCAAATAAGACATTAAACCTTTATCACACAATTGACTAATGCTCAATAAATTATCTTTTAAACCATTGACATACAATACATTTTCAATGAGTATAGTAGAGTGATTACCTATGGATCCAATACCTTCAATGTGGCCTTTGGAGTTGTCACCAAATGTCACTACTCCTCCACTTTTTGGCTTTAAATCCATTAATCGACTCTTGTCTCCGGTCATGTGCCTCGAGCATCCACTATCAAGGTACCATGAGTTTTGGCTTTGAGCTTTGGCCTTGTAGCAATGCTCCCCCTACAAACAAAGAGATTAAGCTTTGATTTTTGGTACGCAAATCATTTTGGGTCCACGAGTGTTAGCTCCCAAAAGAATGGTTCCCTTAGGAATCCAAGGTGACATGGCATCAACATTATTAGATTTGACAAGTTTCTTAGGAACCCATACACTTCTAATTCTTTAAGTTTTATTATGCCTATAGGATCCACTTTGTTTGTAGTTATAGTTCTTTCTTTTAGATTGGTTTGTTCTAGATGATTCACCTATTTCATTTTTCACATTATCAACACTCTTGAAAGACTTTTTGAGCTCATTAAGCTCATCTAACACCTTTTGGTGTTCAATGTTACATTGAGAAATAAGATTATTTAAATCTACATTTTCATTTTGAAAGTATTCAAGTTCGTCTTGTAGACCTAAAATCTTTTTTCTCAAATTTCAAGTTAGCTTGAGAAAGTAAATCATTTTTAGTATTTAAATCTGAAATGATCTTTTTATTTTTTAAAATGGACTCCTTATACTTCTCAACTAACTCATCATAGACCTCTTGTAACTCATTATAAGCTTCATGCAATTCATTAAATGTAAAATCAAAAGTAGATGAGTTAGAGGTTACCATAGAAGAATCCTCCTCAAGAGCCAAAAGACAAAGGTTGGCCACTTCATGTTCCTCATCCTCGGATGACTCCTCATCACTCCAAGTAGGAAGCTTAGCTTTGAGCTTCTTCTTCTCCTCAAATCCATTCTTCTTGAGTTGAAGACACTCGGAACGAATATGACCCGGTTTCTTGCACTCATAGCATATGATCGGATCATTTTCTTCTTCTTTGTTTTTGGTCTTGAAGTCCATCTTTCTTTGAAACTTCCTACCCCGATTGGACATCATTAACCGTGAGAATCTCTTGGCTATCATAGCCAATTATTCAAAATCTTCCTCCTCACTAGAAGTGCTCTCCTCATGTAGAGAAGCTTTAAGAGCCACTCCTAGTTTCTTTTTCTTATCTACCTCAAGCTTCTCCACTCTTCTTTCTTATTTCTTCCTTTCATCTCCCCTTCCTTGCTTCATGATTTCATGAGTTAGGAGAGAACCAACTAGCTCATCAAGCTTTAGTGTCTTCAAATTCTTTGCCTCAATGATATCGGTTCTTTTCCCATCCCAAGACTCGGGAAGTGAGTAGAGTAGCTTCTGGACTAGCTTGTCCTCTAGGATGATCTCTCCAAAACCCTTTAGCCCATTGAAGATTGTTGAAAAGCGATCAAACATCTTTGAAATGGTTTCTTCGGGCTCCATCTTGAAATTCTCATACCTAAGATTGAGAATTCCAATTTTTGTTTCCTTCACATCGCTTGTTCCTTCATAGGTTGTCTCAAGTCTATCATCTTCACTCATTTCATTTTTCCTTTTTGGCACAAGTCTTCCTTCATCGTCTATTTTCATCGGAATAATGCCATCCTCTATAGCATCTCAAACAAGATAATCACTAGACTTTATGAAGAGACGCATCCGGTTCTTCTAAAAAGGATAGTTGTAACCGTTGAAGGAAGGCGGTTTGGTGATAGATTGAGACTCGTACATGCTAGAGCAGGAGGTAGACACCACAACTTGTGTTGTAGATGATCACACTCTTCCTAGAATTTCCTCTTCCGATTGATAATTCTTCAAAGAGGTAGGGTCTGATAGCAATTGTTGAGCGGGTCAATGGATTGATCAAAGCCAAGAGGGGGCTGAATTGGGTTTTTAAAATTTTGTTGGAGAAAATGGAATAACTAAAATTGAAGAACAAGGCAATTTATAGTGGTTCAAGTTCCAAATGAACTCTACATCCACTACCTTAGCTACCACTAAGGATTTTCCAACAATTCACTAATTGCTCTTCCTCTTTTCTAGGCTTAGGAGGTAACCTTTACAATACCGGTCAAATTTTCTACCCAAAATTTGACCAAACCCTCACTAGGATACAAAGAAGAATTTTAGGCAAGTAGAATATCTCACAATACAAATTTGCCCCTTTTGATACAAGCACTCAACCAAAATTGGAATACAAGATATGAATTACACTCAACACAATTTGAGATTTTACAAGAATGAGAAATTAGGCCCTTTGAGCTTGGATTTTTTATAGATGTTTCTATTGGATGCAATAGTTGTTGCTGGTCTTCAATTGTCTTGATTTTATACCTTCTCCATTAATTCTAGCCGTTTGGGTGGTTAGGGAATTTATTATAGCCGTTGGAACCCTCTCTTTCCACCATAAATGCACTTCTGCAGCCTACCGTATCGGTACGCGGGGATCCGTACCGATACTTGTCTCAAAAAGGAAAGAGCTGTTGCACAATTATAAGAGGGGCGTATCGATACGCATGTAGGCGTATCGGTACGGGTTAGAGAAGCGTTTCGATACGTGCAAGACCGTATCGATGCAATTTTTCTCACAAAGCTCACTGAAAGAATCCGTATCGATACGGGTAAGAGCGTATCGATGCAATTTTTCTCACAAAACTCTTTAAAATATTGTTACCTACCAAATAACGCCCAAGGGTCAAAAACATTTAAGGCTTCTGAATTCAAAATTCCTTTTAAACCGTATCGATACGGGTGAGACCATATCGGTACGCCATTCGAACTCCATCTGATTTTATATAGAGAGCGTATCGATACAGATGCAATCTATTTCGATACCCTATTTCGATATGGTAAGGGGCGTATCGAAACAGATTTCTCCAGTGGCCAAGTTTGTAAAAAAGGTATTGATACGGCAAGGAGAGTATCGATACGCATAGATGATTTTCAGTAGTTTGGCCTTGGAACACTTAGAAAATAATTTGGAGTTTGAGTTTTTCAAACTAGAGTAAAGCCTTGTTGATTTGAAACATTTTGAGGGACTTAAAAATATATTTCAAGTTTTTCAATTTAATCCTTAAAACACTTTGTTATATCAAAATCAAACATAGATTTTACATATAATGAGTCGCCTCATGATTTGTTGAGCGGTATTCTCCAACATTGAGAACCGCAGCCGTTGAAGGGTTACTCCGGTTGATGGATAAAAGGTGTGTTTAAAAGTATGACAAAAATAAAAGATGTGTTTAAAGGTACCACCACAGGAATCCAAGTATCCAATGTGTTTTTCACAAAAATGTGATGTAACGATTTTGGTCACTATAATGCCAATATATAAAATAATGTGTTTAAAGGTACATAGACAAATGTACCGGTACCAGTTTTAGCTACTAGAATCCCACGTTTTTATATTTGGCTATACGTACGGTACACATGGAACCGTATTGATACCCTTTGCAAATTGGGGACAATATCGATACGAGCTTATTGGTATCGGTACGGGGTTCGATATTTCTGGTAAATATATGTTGAAGTTTGCTTTGTTTACATTATGGTCCTTGATTCTTAATTTTGCGATTGTATGAGTTTGATTGATTGTTATAAGCTGAAAATTGACCAATATGAATGTAACCTGATTAATAAAGGTTTGGTAAATTCGAATTTAAGTAAGTCTTGATAATTTTTTTGATTTTTAATTTGGTCCCTGAATCGCAATTACGCTCAATCGAATGTCAATTTGATGTCCGATTCAAACAAGAATTTATATGCTACCAACTTGCTCACCTTAAGAAATAACGTTCATCTAGACAAGATAAAAAGGGAAAATGGACCTAATTTTGAGTGAATTATTTTGGGTTTGTTTTTGCAAACCCAATGTAGCTCGCTCGGTTTGGTCTGGCGTCTAGGCCGGGTCAAGAGGGTTAGCTTCTGTATTGATTTAGGTAGTTGAACTTGAATTTTACCTTGTCCCAACAAACTCGCCTATGTGAGTACATGAGGAAAACATGTTGTACTACCAAGCAAAGCTCGAAATACAAAATGTTGTAATATCAAATCAAGAACGAGTCAAGATCGGACACTCCATTACTTGCATGAGTGCTTAAAATTATGCTGAATAAAAAGGTCGAAACATGGGATAGCAAAATAGCATGTAGCGACATCCCTTCTATCGGTAGCCCACAAAAATATGCTTAAGAAATGTGTTAAAATGCTAAGCATGTCAGTGAATGTTATGTATCAATATAAGTTACATGGAAGCTAGCATGTCAATACCACACATGATTCACTCCTGATTGCTTTTTTATGGAATGATTCTTTTGATACGTTTGAGTTACAATATAGAAATCTTGTGTAATAATTTAGATTTGTCTTGCATGTTGGGAACTGAAGGTAGAAGATTCCTTTTAAGAGATTTGAAAAAGAAGAATATAGAAATGTTTATGATGGTTGCGTAGAGAACCTGTATTTTAGACCCTTTTACTTGGAATTTTGAGTGTGTTTAAGCTCTTATAATTGTATTTAGGAGTAGTTTGCATGTAGTTATGGAGTTATGGTGTTTAAGCTTAGTTGTTATATATATCTGATGACTATGTAGATAACTTATTTTGTATACCATTTTTATTTAACTTTTGCATGTTTTTAGGCTCATATAATTGCATTTAGGAGTAGTTTGCATATAGTTAGGGAGTTACAATGCTTGTGCTTAATTGTTATATATTTTGGCACTTTTAATGGGGAAGGTAGTGTATTTTAATGGTGCTTGTGCAGGAACTGCTGAAGCTGGAGGAACGCTAGAGCAGAATGATGGCATCCCACTCGTGTTGAGCTGACAAAGCAGTTGTAGCTACTAAAAAATATCTGAAACGCCATACTTTTTGAAAAAAAATGATTTTTGGGGGATTTTCTTAAAAATTCTTGTTTTGAAATATAAATTGGAGTCGCCACCGGTCACTTGGGTTGGGTAGACCGGACACCAACAAAAATAACTAGAGATTTTTATTCTTTTGGGTTCGTGAGTCGGTTACGTGTGATGAAAGGTTCGCACCCCCACCACACCCAAAATTGGTACCAAATCAATTATCGTTTTATTAATATCGAATTTTGCGAGTTAAAGTGACATTTAAATCAAAATTTGATTATACATGTGAGTAAATTTCAAGAGCCCGTTATTCGAGAATAAATGAAAAATCACCATCGATACACATGGTACTAGCCAAGTTTACTCTCGAATAAAAGGGCACCGCATCAATAGCTTATATCCGATCATAATAACCTGGCATGGCAAATGTGAAACAAGGCATAAGTAAAAGCATAAATATTAAACTCGAAAAATAATATACCGTAAGAATAAAAAATCACGTATACATTATACGGCAGACACCCAAACATATATATAAACCATGCTATATATTACCCTACACAGGGACGAACCTTGGACTTTAGGTTAGGGGAACGAATTTATAAATTTTTAGGGCGCGAACTTATAAAAGTTTTGAAGGGCAAAAATAAATTTTTAATATAAAATACATAGAAAAACTCTAAAATTTTCCTAAATTATATATAATTTTAAAAATTTTAAGAGGGGCGGTTGCCCCACCAGCACCCCTCGGTCCATCCCTGCCCCCATATATATATATATATATATATATATATATATATATATATATATATATATATATATATATATATATATATATATATATGCGGCATGCACGGGGAAACACAAAAATATAGGTTGCATACTAAGTTACTAACAACACAAGATAAAAAACACCATATATTAAGACATGAATAAGAGAAAAACATATTTACGTATCCGACAATATATATATATATATATCAAGCCATACTACATAAGAACTATATACGATGTGATGTAATACCGAAAAAAAACCAAACACGATACGACCTTAAGCTACATAATATACGAATTTCAAGGGGACAATAAAATTATACGATATAAAAAAATCAATACCGACTACGACCACAACGAAACAAAAAAAAGGGTGCGAAACGTAATCCCAGGAAGCAAATGCATAAACCAAAATAGAGACTAAATTAAATAAGGCATATATAAAGAAAACGCTAAAGCTATAGCAACAAAAAAATCAAAGGCCTCATTTCATTCACTTTGCACCTGATTAAAAAACCCAAAGAGGGAAATACCCTCAAACTCTTCCTCTCCCTTGTTTCGTCACCGGAGGACTGGATGATTATGGTCCGGGGTCATAGACGTGTCTCGAATTTGGTGGAGAATAGGTTAATGATAGTAAGGGTGATGGGCAAATGAGGGTTGTATGTGTGTGAATGAAGATTTTTAGTAGTGAGTGATAGTATATGTGATGGTTTTGTTGTAGTTATGGTTGAAGGTCCTAGGGGAATGGTTGGTCTGTGATGAAAGGCAATAAAAAAATGGTGGGCTTTTTTTTATAGATGAAGGGTGGTGAGGGACGACTGTTTTGGTGATGAGAAGCAAAAATTGGTGGTTTTTGAAAGGTGGTCAATGAGTTGGTTTCTAAGTGGTTGTGAAGGTTCTTTAGAAAGAAACAGACATTCTAATTAAGAGAGAATAACATAATAAAAACCAACAAAAATAACATAAGAGGAGGTTAACAGGGTTCAACAAAAATCAACAAAAACCAACAAAAATAACCTCTGAAACCTGATACGAGAAACAAATATGATAATAAAAACCAACAGCAATAAACAAGAATAAAATAAAACGAAAACATAACAAGCCTCAACGAAGGGATAAAAACCAGCAGAACAACAGCAGGGAAAATTGAAAAGTAGGAGAAGGCAACAGAGCAAGATCAGCAGATTTTCAGAGGAGCAAGGCCACTCCTTGTTCATCGCGTCAACTCTTAGAGAGCTCCAGGGTCGGAGATAGGTCTCCTTAGATGTTGAAACTAAGGACCGAGTCATAAGGGTCAAGCGATAGGAAGGACAATACCACCAGAGAAATGCAGACTTAGAGAGAAATAAGATACCAAAGACGACAATGAAACAGACCCTCCACAAGCAACATGAAAGCAATCATGAACTTACAAACAGGGAGGGGGAGCTTTCTTAACTTGGAAGGTAGATCCAAAGACCAAACCACCAATCGAACCTTCCACAAGAAATTAGTGGTTGAACAAAAGGAACTCATATCTCAAGCGAATGACATTCATGGATGTCATTCGTAAAAAGATAAACCTTTGCATCTTCATCACATTGAACTCTCTCAACCTCAACCACCACAGGAGAGATAGAAGTATCAAAGATAGGGATGTGTTCCCTCTTGCCTCGATCCACCACGCTTAGATACAAAATGAGAATGGGGCAAATAAAGCCAGTACTACTACTACTACTACTCTCTTTTCTTTTCGAAGAGTCCAATAGAAATCACACAATGATTGGACAATTTCCACATAGAGCCAAGAGTCAACTTTTTCAAGGTAGAGAAAGCTGACACATTTGCGTAAGATACAAAGCAACACGTGCATACCCCAGCTGGAAAAGACCAAATTTCCCTTGTACTCTTCCTTCTCATGTTGTCGCGGCCATCCATGAATATGTATCCAAAAATGCCAGTATCTTTCTGAAAACTTCTTTCCCTCTCGTTGATTTCTTCGTTAAAGAACTCGGCTGTCGCCTTTCTGCCATGACCTCAAAGATAACCCTCAAAGCAAGGCTTACATTGTTTCTTTGGACAACAATACTTCAAGAGCCAGAAAAGTTGGTTTCCCCAGCCTACAACCATAACCACTGCTCTGATCCCGCTGTCTAAACGACCAGACCTAGAGAAAAAACCAACATGAAAGTCCAACCGGCCTAAGAAATCCCACGCCATAGTGTTCCTTGCCTGCCTCTCCTCCGTATCTAGAACAAACTCGCTGATGGAGCCCGACGATGCTTCCCGAGGGAGAGATCCACACCACGAGGACCGACATTCGAGCAACAAACCACCAAAAGTCAAGAACTGATAAAGGAGAGAAGAGGGAATCGAAAAACCTAGGCTGGAGTTTTTAGAGAGCATTTTGAGTATAACCTCTAACAGTTTCTTACCAAACATTAAATGTAAACTAACTTTTAGATTAGCATAATCTGAAACAAGTAAAGATTGATAATAGGGCATGGGTAGAGTGTTGGTGATGATAAACGAAAATATGGTAGGGAATTGTTGATGATAAACAAGTAAAGGGGGTTGCGTAGGTTGAGGGAGTTGTTGATGATAAACGAAAATATGGTGGGGAATTGTTGATGGCAGGGGTAGAGTGTTGGAGCAGGCTATGGGTGAGGTACATCATAGGGCATGGTGATGGCGTGCATAAGGAGGGACATTCAATGCCTTTTATTTTTTGTCTTTTTTATAATACAACATAACAATAAAAAATATTATACTACTAATACTAAATAAAATTGTGTTCTTCTGGAGAGATTATAAGCAAAGATTATAAGCACTAATTTTATATTATTCTCATATTTGATGCCTTCGAATAACAAGTTCTTTTGGAAGTTTTTGCTTTCTTTGGCGAAATCTTCAGGCTACAAGTTCTTCCTATATAGAACTTCTTCAACTTCAACTCTTGGAGCCACAAGTTCTTCATATATATAACTTTTCACTCTAAAGTCTTAAAAATACGGGTTCTTCCTATATAGAATCTTTGTCTTTGAAAATGGCACCCCATTTTCTTATGGCGAGAGTACCGTGAGATTTTCACTACTTCTCTATCTGACGCTTTGAAGTCATGAGTTCTTCTGGATCTTTTCGCTTTTCCTCGGCTGATTCTTCAAGTTGCAAATTATTTAATGCCGCGATATCTATCGTGTTGGCACGAAAAGAAGTCTTCACATCATGCCTAAAGGTCTTACTGATGGCCCGAAGGACTTAAGAAATGGATTCATGTACGCCAAAAGGCTACCAAAATCCCTTAAAATGATGTCCTATTTTCTACTTGTTTTGACAACAAAAGATGGCTTAACATCATGTCTAAATGACTTACTAATGGCTTAGAGGACTTAACATCATGCCCGAAGGACTTACCGATGGCTCGATGGACTTAAGAAATAGATTCACAACAAAAAGGCTACTAGAATCCCATAAAATGATGCCATGGTTTCTACTTGTTTTGACATCAAAAGAAGGCTTAACATCATGCCCGAATGACTTACTGATTGCTCGAAGGACTTAAGAAATGGAGTCACGTGAAAAAGGCTACCAAAATCCCTTAAAATGATGCCCCAATTTCAACATTTCTTGACATCAAAAGAAGGATTAACATCATGACCGAAGGACTTAATGACTGATGGCCCAAAGGACTTAAGAAATGGATTCATGCCAAAAGGCTACCAAAATCCCTTAAAATGATGCCCCATTTTCTACCTGTCTTGACATCAAAAGAAGGCTTAACATCATGTCCGAAGGACTTGCTGATGGCCCGAAGGACTTATCATCATGCCTAAAGGACTTCCTGATGGCTCGATGGACATAAAAAAGTGGCATCTCGCTTAGAGAATACCAAATTACCTCAAGATAATTCCCCGATTTATACACGTCTCGGCATCAAAAGAAGACTTAACATCATGCCCGAAGGTCTTACTGATGGATCGAAGGACTTAAAAAGTGGCATCTCACTTAGAGACTACAAGATGGAAATCTTTAATGTGATCTACCTCTTCAACACGAAGTTGCAGTTCCAAGTCTTTGTTAGTAGTTGAATACTTGTAAAAATAAGCAAAATGTTTTTAAGTTAGAATGCTTCTAACATAGGGATGTCTAACTACATATGATGCATGAAATTTTCAGAATTGTTGAAGCAAGTTTTTGTCTCTTGAAAGGTCATTTTAGCTTTCTTTGCTTCACTTCTTTGCATTATGCTCTTAAATCTTCGTCTTGTCAGTTGGATATTCATCTCAAATATGAATTAGCAACACACTTTCAATTTTTTCGCATGAACAGCTTTCTCGTCTTCAGTGTTACTACCTACATTCGTAACCGATATGCCTTTGGTCCCTATACTATTCCTATATATAACTCATCATTTCTTATGTTCAACATTTCCCTAATCAATCTTGGAATCCACTACTTTCTGATCTTTGATCCGACATACAAAGTCTCTATCTATTCCAACATTAGGGCGAGAAAAACGCCTCCACTCCCTGAAATCATCTTTAAGTTCAATTTTCTTTATCAAACTCATCAAAGCATCTCGACAGTAGCCAACTCTAGGTCCCTGTGCTTTAATTCTCATTATAAAGTAATGCAAAAAAGGCAATTTTCTTGTTTATATTTCAAAATAAGAAAATAATTAAAATTTGAAAAGAATGACAAACATTTTTAAAATCAAAATTTGGAGAAAATGAAAAACATTTTAAAACGATTATTTAGCCCCAAAATGTCAAATGCAATAACATATTTGCTTCAAACTAACAAAGATCAACTCAAATGAAGCATATGCTTAGAATATCTTGACTGTTGTGATGATATATGCACATGTGTGGTCTCTTCTAGTCTATTAGGCTTCTAAAAGAAACAATTCCATATCGAATTTCTAACCCATTTAAGGTGGCTCTCTTAATCTTACTAACTCACCATGCCCTATCCTTCCCTCATTTTGGTGTTGATCAGGTACTTGAAGTTTGACGTTCCTTGAAGAAAGGTTAACCCTTATAGGCGAAATGTAATTTGAAGGCAGTCTCATCCAACTTAGATATACACGTATGATCAGAATGAAGTTTGTATGCTTGTAATGTAGGCCATGGGTCACGGTTAAGCGAAACCACATTTCTGTACTTGTTTGACCTGTATATGCTCATATGAAATATTCTCATCTCTTTCATTCTTTGGATCGCTATACACTGCCCATTTTCGGGTTTTCACCCTAGAGTTCATTTACTTTCTTCAAATTTGGGAATATGTATCTTTGAACCAAATTACGTCTTGACTCGGCATTGATGTGCGATTCTATTCAAAAGTGATCAACCCTTTATGTCTTCAAAATTGATATTTACTTGAATGGAGGATTACGTAGAAGTGTGTTACTCGCTTCTTCCAGTTAATGCCTCATTCTTGCATTGCTTGATCTGAGTGTGCTCATATGAAGTATTCATTTTTCTTTTTCTTTTCTTTTCTTCTTTTTCGTTTTCTTTTTTTTTCTTTCTTTTTACCTTTTTAGACTATTCCTTTTGGGTTTTCAGTCTAGAGTTTATTTCTTCTTCTAATTTAGGAGTATGTATCTTTGGACTATATTGCATCTTGACTAGCATTGATGTATGCTTCAGCTCGAACTTAATCAATTCTCCATGGCTCTTCTAAATTGAATGGATAATTTCTCTTGTGTATCTCTTGATTTCTCTTTATTGCACTGTTCGACTTAGTACTCTCATTCTTGATTGCTTCGGCCTTCTAGTTGGCATTTTTTGACTTTTCTTGGTTGGCTCTTAGAGCATGAATTGTCCTTCAACAATTTCTTTTTGATGATTCTCTAGCATGTGTATCCAATGTATGTGGTATCATTTCTTCCTTCTTGGAAAGTGAAAGAATGTCATTCGTTGTCTCTTTCATAGACATCTAGAGAAAGTCTTCAGGGGTAGAAGTTTAGGGTCAACACTCGACTCAAGGATCTTAAATAACAAACGCCTGAGAGGGGAATTCACTAAATATGATATGCCCATTACTTGAACACTTGTTTCGTTCCCCCGTTGGCCTAAATAGATCATCAGATGCTTGCATTTGCAATATCCTCACAACATTCAATTCCTTCTAAACATGCACAACTTGGAATTTATCTTTGGATTTGAATCAAATGTACTCTTGCAATTGAAAATCAAGGTCCTAATAAAAATGACACACATACACACTCGCACACACATATATATAAATATATATGCACTTCCTTTTCAAAAAAATGTGTATATGTGTATGTGAGAACTAAAACTACCCTATAACAATAAATGAAATTTTTAAAGAATCAAAGAACGCAAAAATGTTTTCTAAATAAGAATAAAGAAAATGTGATTTTCATTCTGAAAAAAATAAATAGACATATGTCTTTACAAAATATTTCTACTACCTTAGGTCTCAAGTCGTAGGGTTTGTTCTGTGCACTGTTCTCAAAAGGGAAACCAAAATGTGGGGGAATCAAACTAACTTCTTCATGAAAAGATGATAAACCCAAGCATAGGGACTTTCAAATCATCTGAGAGTGACAAATAATTCATTTTGGCTTTTCGGTACAGTGTAAGTTTGTCCCATCTCCTTTGTTTTCCACTGTTGGATTAACTCTTGTGTCAGGATTCCCTCGCTAACCAACTTAATTTCTTCCAGTAACGGCCTATACTTCCTGGTGGAATGCCCTGGTGCCCCCATGTGGAAATCGCAAGCACTATCTGGGTCAAAATCGTGGGCAGATAACTCAGACGTATCCTTCATCGGTCTAGGAGTGATGTAACGGCCTTCGACCAAATGAGGAAACAAGTTTGAAATGGGTACCCTAAATATCTAAGATCTACGCTTGTTCGAGGGAGTTTTCGGGGTAATTATGAAGAATTGGATGGCCTTCTTCTTTTACGATTACGACCACTTTGGAAGTGGCACTCATTTATCCCTTTCTCTTCTTCCACTTCCTGAATGGTTTGGTCCCTAAACTTAGGCCCCAATTTTCCTTTATGGATCTCGTATTCTATCCTTTCTCTAACCGTCATAAAATCCTCAAAATTGCTCCTTGATTTCTCAAGCATTATATCAAAGAAAGGGAGGGGAAGAGTTGCATGAAACATAGGAGTCAATTCCTCATCGATTTTGGGAGGTTGTACTTGGACTGCTAAACTCCGCGACTTATGTTTGCGTAAAAGTGCCCCGCAATAGTGCAAGTGTACATGTCTCAAGTAATATAATGATAAGTATATCGAGTATCGTCTCCATAGGGATTGGTCTAGCCTTTTGATCCTACTTCCTAGCATAGTAAAACAAATAAAAGAAAAGAACACATGTCTATTGGGTTGTTTTGAATAAACTAAAGAACTAATTCTAAAATAAGCTAGAAATAAAATAAAGAGAAAATCAAGTTGAGAGAATGTGCCAGATTAGATTGTGTTGTAGTGTTAAAGCCCAATTGACTTGTCTTAGTTTGAATGCAATGAACACAAAGATGCCTCGACAGTGACCTAAATCCCTACCGCGGCCGCAATGTGCAAAGTCTCTACCACGACAATCCCTTGTTGAACGACAACTATTGTCAAGGTTCGACAAAGTGTCCTTAGATGGCTCCTTCTTATCCCTAAGCTCGGAATACTGTTGATGAATGGAATTTGACCATACCTCTCGGCATAAACCAAAGATAAACACCAACCAATCACACGCTTCTTTTAGCCATTGAAATTCTAACTTATCCCTAAGCCGAGTTAGTTACCACCACGTGGGATGACAACGATGCTTATTCGTTTCATGAGTCTAACTATCCCGATATTAGACAAATGGATAATCTCACAAACTCTCTCCCGATAAGTATGCAAGAATAAATTCAATTCCAAGACTAAGCAAACCTTGAACTAAATTGCATTAAAACTAAAACAATGTACAATTGTCTTTACACAACTACTAAAAAACTGATCCTAATGTTAGAGTATGCCCAAAGACCAATCATATGACTGCGTTTAAACCCCCTCACTAAGCAACTCTTCACTGCTATATAAACCCCCTCATTTTTTTACTATTCACTCCTTTTTACTTTCTTTTACATTTTGTTTCACGAGATTTCCCTTTATTTTCATATTACTATCAAGGCTCTCACAACTATCTCAACTTCCAAAACCCTAATCCCAAAACAAAAGATGGCAAGAACTCCCCGCAGCCAAGCCGCCCAGGCAGACTTAGATTCTTTTCTACATGGATTCCCCACTCCTAAAGTAAAGGCACGACACAACTAGAAATTCAAAGAGCGATCTGTGTGGGAAGAACAAGGGTTCTTTTACGAGATGGAGAAAAGAAACTTTGGGCTTGAAAATTTCATCTTCAGCAAGATCGAACACCAAAGAAGGCAAATATTTGCCCAACAGCCCAAACAAGCAAACCAAACCCTAGTTTGCAAATTCTACGCCAATGGGCCGACAGCCGAAGACCCAACCGTGAATGTCAGAGGGTAGCGAGTCGAGATTGATGCCAACAGAATCAATGCTTTCTATGGCACTCATATCGGCCACGATGAACATTAGAAGTTTGTGGACTCCTTGACGTAAAAAAAGTACGAGGAGATCAAATAGGAGCTTTGCATCCCGGGTACCGTGTGGAATGTGGGGAAAAAATTGGGGAATGGTGAACAAAAGGAACCTTTTCCGGAGGCCAAGTTGTGGAACACATTTGTTAAGAGACGAATCCTGCCCACATCACACAACTCAACAGTCGACATGCCCCGCCTAGAACTTATCCGTTCTATACTCCACAATAGAATTATTAATATTAGTGAGATTATTTCTAATAAAATCTATCTTTGTGGACAGAAATGTAGGGGTCGGCTCTACTTCCCCAACTTGATCACAGAGTTGTGCAGAAACATATTTATCCCCATCGATCCCAGCGACAGCATGACCCCGGAGCGTACAAGGTGGACGAGGGAAATAATCTCGAGCAAGATGGAAATACAAGAAGCCACCCCAAAGAACTATGATGAGGCATCAGAGATGGGCCGCCAGCAACCATACCACCAGCCCGCCTCGGCAACCACGATCGGTGGCCTTGCAGCTCAGTTGGATCGGATGGAAATACCCTAGCTCACCTTTATGGCATACATAAGAGATTTCAATGCTGCAACAATTGCGGTTCTCAAGGAGAAATTCCTGGCGAACACTGCCCATTTCCCAAAATTCCCCGCCAAGATCCATGCCCAGGCGGCACCAGCTGCCTCTACCGCCCCCTCTACCTCGACATAATGAAATTCCACTGACTCTGCCACTCTAATTGCCCAAATCTCGACGACACCATGAGCCGCCTCTGACCCTATGGAAGCAGCCGTCACAGCAACAAAAGTCCTCTCCATCTCAGATGACCGTGTTGACACTGCAGCTGCGCCAATCAGAGAAAAAGGACAACCATCACGGGCTGCAGCCGCCGCACCAGCACCATCTGAATCTTCCTTCCTTAACTCTTTGTCATCAGATTCATTGTCGCAAGACACAGTTCGATCCATCACAAAGAAGCTCGAGACCGCATACTCCCCATCCAAAAGGAGGAAAACATCCAACACCGAGGAGATATGCCCAGACAGCGAGGACGACATCAAATAGGAACTTACAAAGCTGGACCAACCAACATCAGCATCCCGCAAGCAGCCGCCAAGTGCGGCCAAAAGACTTAAAGCAGTAGCTCAACAACGGATGATACTTAGCGATGACGAAGAAGACGACACCTCCTCCGATTCTCCAGAAATCTAAGCTATCATCTTCATTCTTTATTTAATATATGCTTTATTTTGAGTATGTACGCATGCATTGAGGACAATGCTCCTCTCGAGTTTTTTTTTTTTGGGGGGGGGGGGGAAGTAGTCCTAACCTTTTTCTTTATTTATTTTCTTTTTTCATTACATGTAGTTGCATAGTTAGAAGCATATAGGACATAGTGTAACTGCCTTTATTTAACATGGAAGAAAAATTTTAGTTTGAAAAAAGTTTTAAGTATCCTTTACCCGCCGAAACAACAACCTTAGCATGACTTTGAAAGTATTTAGAATCCAACTATGTTCTTAACTTAAAGAAACACCCTTTGTGACTGGTTTGATTTTAGAACTTCTAGGAAACCTAGGTAATTCACATAGTAAATTTGGGTACAACTTAAAGTAATTAGAATCCAACTACATTCTAGAGGTGCCCAAAACTGGCTCCAGGATAGGCTAGAGGTGCCCGAAACTAGCTCTAGTAAGGTGCATAAAAAACGAAGATACCTAACATTGGCTCTATTAACTTTGAAGAAACCCAAGGGAATTAAGGTGCTTTGCTAGATTTTACTTAGAAGCCGAAGAATCATTCTTGTCACAAGACCCGCACACACTCACGAGAAACATAGTTCAACATGATATGTAAAGGTCGCTCAATGTATTTTTAAGCTAAGTTTTCTTACGATTTTAAGTTTTGGCATGTTACTATTAGATTACATTGCTTCAGGACAAGCAATAGTTCGAGTTTGGGGGCGTGTTAAGTATGCAAAAGTACTAGATTTTAGCCCTAGGATAGCTTAATTATTGTTAGTAAGCCCATTTTAGTTGCATAATTAGGTAAACATACTCAAAACTGCATAGATTAGATAATCTTCTCTGCTTGATAAATTTCACTGTTTTTCTCTATAAAAGATACTGCTCAAGTATGTGTTTTACTGTGCGCAGATACTCGCCCAGATAGATATGCCGATGCAGCAAGGATGGCACAAGGAAGAAGCTGGACAATCAATGGACGATGCTGATGTACATGCTGGAGAGCTGATCGGACTAAGCTACGGAGGAAAAGCCCAGAATAAGGAGCCCTACTGAGCCATTCACACCGATACAGACCTCTACCGAGGCAGCAGATGGTGCATCGCTGAGGTAGCATCCCAAGGCAGCTGAAAACATGCAAATTGGTATACGATTGGAAGAACATATCAAGCCCGATTTTTAGAGACAACTTGCATGCAGATCGGAGCCCAAAAGCCCAAGAAAAGCCACAGTCAAAATTCAAGGAATTTGAAGTGAACCATGAGTCAAGCTTGGATTAAATGAAGATTTAATTAGAGTTTAATCTTTTTAGGAAATCTAGTTTAAGTCCAACTTGTAATCTAGTCCCTTAACCAACTTACAGTTGGCCAAGGCTTATATATAATGTACCTTAGCCGACTAGGAAAGATATCGAGAGTTCTTGGAGAAAAACCCTAGTGCTTCCATTCATCCATCATGTTCTAAACTTTTCCTAGGGCTAAGTTTTGGTTTTGTTGAGTAGTTGTGAGAGATTATTTGTAATTGTTTAGGTTTTTAATGTTTTCAATAAAATTTCAAAGTTTGTTTACTCTTGGCATCATTCTTGTTTGCAATCAAATCGAGAGAGGAGAGATCAATTATCAATTTGTCTAATATCGGGAGAGTTAGACTCACAAAACGAGTAAACATAGTTTTATCCAATTTGGGGTGAAACTACTTCGGCTTAGGAATAAGTTAGAAGTTCAGTGGCTAAAGGAGGCTTAAGTATTGGTTGGTGTTCATCTAACGCCGGGAGGTATTATCAAGACTTGTTTGCCAATAGCACTCCGACTTAGGGATAGGGAGGAGTTATTGAAGGAAGCCTAGCCTAAATTTGAAGCATCACTCAGCCGCCCAAGCAGCGCATCAGTCTCTGCCGCGGTGGGTCATCTACCAAGGCATCACATTGACAACTGCCAAGACAGCTGTGTCGATTTTGCAACATTTTAGCCGAGACAAAACATTCAATATCCACATTACGACGCATTTCAATACCAGCCTATTCTGTCTCAATCTTTTAATTTACTTGCTCTTAGTTTTAATCAAATCAAATCAAATCAAATCTCAATCACTTGTGTTCTTACTTTTACTTGTGAAGGAAGATAAATTCTGAAGGATTTCCCAATCCCTGTGGAGACGATATCTCTTATATTACAATTAGGCATCAGTGTACACTTGCAATTAAAGTAGGACTATTTGACAGCCTACATCAAGCCTTCTTTATATAGGGGATGGTGTAGGGCAAGGTCCTTCTTGGATAGGAAGTTAAGTTGGACTTGGACTTGTCTCCATTAAAGATGCGAATCTCTTTAATTTTAATGCAGTTATCCACATTTACCAAAATTCCATCTTTAACCTTCCTTCCATCTTTTCATCCTCCTCTCGAGCTCTCCTTGCCGCGAAAAGTGTGCAAAAAAATCAGGCATTTTCTGCTCTTCAAATCGGCTACCACATTGCTCAGTTTGTCCTTCCACAGGTTGATCTGTGTGCTGCCTCGGCAGGGAATATCTGCTGCCTTGGCAGAGGTCTATCACTAAATCTGCTCCGTAAGGCTTCAACTTCATAATCCAGCTCTTGTTAGTAGAAGCTGTCAATTGTGGCTTGGCTCGATCAGGGTCTGTTACTAGCTGGTTCTGCCTTATCCTTTATTTTTCTTCATTGCCGTCACGGCATCTCCTGCCCTGGCATCGTGCAAATCTGCAAAAGTGCCAAACATGCATCAAATAGTACCTTTTTCATATAATAAACAACATATAAAGATCAAAGGCATAAATGATGAAATCATTGCATGAAGGGCCATAATGTAGCTCAAATGGGTGTAGGTTGAGTGATAATTTCCACTTTAGATGGTGAAAATATATGACTTTTGGGTACTTATCACACCCCCAAACTCGAACTATTGCTTGTCCTCAAGCAATGCAAACCATCAATTGCCAAACCTTAACTTTTATAAACCATCTCCTTGGTCTTACTTTTCCTTCTCTCTTCAAACCATGGCTGCGACCATTCTTGGTCTTTAATGCGTCAAATGACTTAGCAATTCCCTGGGATCAAGCTATAAGAAATAGTGAGCAAATTATGACAAGATAATTATATGGGTTTTAAGTATACTTAAGTAACTTTTTTACTTTACCTTGGGTTTCAAAAATCTTTTAACTAGAGCCAGTTTCGGGAACCTCTAGTATTTTTAAGCAACTAATCATCTAGAGCCAATTTCGGGCACCTCTAGTAACTTCTCTTTCTCTAAGCTAGAGCCGGTTTTAGGTACCTCTAACTTATAATATTTTTACCCAATTTTACCTAAGTATGTGAATACTCTAAGTATCCTAGAACTCCTTAATTCATTCAAGTCATAAAAGTCTCAAAAGTTCTAATAGCAATTTCCTAAGTTATATTCCTTAAGCATCCTAGAATTAAAGTTTTTAAACAGTTCTAAATAATGGTGAGAAGAGAGAGTTCTATTACTAAGTAAGAAGGTTTAATTAAAATTAAACTAAGACAATTGATAGAAAGTACTGCCGCGGCATAATCAATGTTTCGGTTAAGGCAATGCAGTAAAAAATGGCAATTATTGAACAAAACTGCAATTATATTTATATTGCCACGGCATGACCTTGCCCTACCAGCTGAACCTACACCCCCAAACTCGAATCAAGCATTTCCCTCAATGCTTACATTGCATACATTAAGATAGGATAAATTAGCACACAAAAAATACAAGGGCATTAAAAATAAGCGGCATAAAGAAGATGAATTTAGATGGATGGTGATTTGGAAGGTTCATCTTCCTTGTCACTGTCGCTCTACAATATTAGCCTCTTCGGTTTGGTTGTTGTGTACTTGACTCGTTTGGATTCACGGGGTGGCTGGATGCGTGATGGTGGGGTTTCACATGCTCGTCGTTAATTCTCATTGTTAGCTCTTCCTGTCAACATCGATTATCGTCCTCCCGGTGACAAGGAATGGCCATCCCAGAATGAGTGGATCTTTTTCAACTGCATCGCAATCTACAATGAGAAAATCAGTAGGGAAAATAAATTTATTCACTTTTATCAGTATATCCTCAATTTTCCATTCAGGCTGCACATGGGATCCATCAGCAAGCTGTAGCATTATAGTTGTAGGTCTGGCCATCCCAAATCCTAATTTTTCGAAGACTAACTTAGGCATGATGTTTATGCTTGCTCCTAGGTCACAGAGTGCCCTCCCCTCATAATGATTCCCTATTGCGCATGGTATGAGAAAGCTTCCGAGATCCTTTAGCTTAGGCGGAGCTCGGTTATGTAGTGCGGCCATGCATTCCTCTGTTACGACCATTGTTTCAAATTCCCCAATCATTTTCTGCTTTGACATGATTTCTTTGAGGAATTTGGCATAGTTTGGGATCTCCTTGATTGCCTCCACCAAAGGTAGATTAATGTGTACCTGTTTTAGGATGTCCAAGAACTTCTAAAACAAGTACTCTTTCTTTTGTTGTTTCAGCCTTTGTGGGAATGATAGAGTTGGTATGCTGTCTCTGGCTTCTGTCATGGGTGCTGCCATAGGTTCTGCTGACACAGTATTGTTCTTGGTTGCTGCCGCGGCCTCGTTGTCTTTGGACTGTGCTGTGACAGTTGACTCCTTTAGTTTCTCATGTGCTGGTTGCTTATTCTGAGGCCCCTTAAGTTGGATACCACACCTGGTGGTTACGGCTTTGCACTACTCATACGATGTCCCCTTAGCGGCTTCAGTGTCCCTGGGAAAACCTTCTGCTGGCCTAGTGTTCAGAATCTGTGCGATCTGCCCCACTTGTGTTTCCAGAGATTTCAACGTTGCCTCGTTGTTCTACAGCCTCATCTCAGTCATGTCCATAAAATTTTCAGTCTTTTTTATGAACTTATCAGTGTTAGCTATATATGCACTAGTCCGAGTCATAAAAGCATGAAGAGTGTCTTCTAAAGAACTAGACGACATTGGCTATTACGGCGACATGGGTTGCTGCTGCGAGATGATCTGCCGAGGCATGTTTTGTTGGAATCCCGATGTTGGAGCATTCTGATTTTGTGGATTAAGTGCATTATTAGGGTTGCTCCAGGAGAAGTTGGGGTGCCTTTTCCAGGCCGGGTTGTAATTGTTGGATGTCATGTTATTATTGCGATTGTAGTTTCCAACATAGAAGGCCAACTCTGGGTTCTGCGGGTATTCAGAAGAAACATGGTTACCTCCACCGTTTTCACAAAATAAATCCATTACCTTGACCTCCTGGTGATTGTTTTGCGATTGCATGTACATGACCAACTTTGTCGATGTGGCAATTTGAGATGAAATTGAGTCCGAGAACCCTATTTCGTTTACTGTGGGTTGGCGTCGGATTCCTCCTCGTCTGGTCGTTGGGAACTGATAGTCATTCTTGGCTGTCCTGTTCAGAATACCCATGACTTCTTCCGGTTCTTTGCCTAGGAGTATGCCGTTTGCTGAGGCATCGAGCATCATCCTAGTTTCCGTGTTGACAACGTTATAGAACATAGTGACATACGTCCAAAATGGGAATTTGTGTAACAACTCTCTGAATCGCTTCCAAGCCTCATGCATGGATTCATCGTCAGCCTGTGGAAAAGAAGTGATTTTGTTACGCAATTTATTAGTTAAATTTGTCGGATTAAAATGTGCTAAGAAATCACAACATAAATCACTCCAGGATCAAATTGATCCTGTTGGAATACTATTTAGCCAGGCTTTTGCCCTATCTCTTAGTGAATAGGGGAAGAATTTTAATCTCAAAATATCCTCATGTACTCCTTCTATTTTAAACAAATTACAAATCTGCAGGAAGGCTTTGAGGTGCTGTCTGGCATCTTTAGTTGCCGAACCTCCAAATTGCCCCATAGTATTGATCATGTTGAACATTACAGGTTCAGTTCAAAGTGGACGACCTCTATTTTTGGTGTAACAACTCCAGGATTTAGTCCGTTCAGATCCTCTTCTAGGTAGTTTCAGATAGTTAGGTTTCGTACTGGCGTGAATTGAATTGACGGACTTTATCCATCTCCTACAAGGATATTCTGTTGTCCATCGGCAACTGGCTGCCCGTCGGCATTTTTCCGTCAACTTCCTGTGCCATCTTTGGTCGCAGTTGTTGCCTTAGTCTTTGCTAAAAACTTTGATCGATTTCTTGATCAAAGTCGTGGAGTGGATAATTCGGGTTTGCCTTGGTCATACACCAATGCAAAACCAAAGTTTATTAATGCTCAAAAAATAGATAAATAAAAAGTGCAAGAAAATAAAATTGAAAGTCGCTATTGCCAATCCCCGGCAACGACGCCAAAAACTTGATACTCGCGTAAAAGTGTCATGCAATAGTGCAAGTGTACACGTTTCAAGTAATATAATGATAAGTATATCGAGTATCGTCTCCATAGGGATTGGGCTAGCCTTTTGATTATACTTCCTTGCACTGTAAAACAAATAAAAGAAAAGAACACAGGTAAATTGGGTTGTTTTGAATAAACTAAAGAACTAATTCTAAAATAAGCCAGAAATAGAATAAATAGAAAATCAAGTTGAGAGAATGGGCCGGATCAGATTGTGTTGTAGTGTGAAATCCCAATTGCCTTGTCTTAGTTTGAATGCAACGAACACAAAGATTCCTCGGCAGTGACCTAAATCCCTATTGCAGCCGCAATGTGCTATGTCTCTACCGCGACAATCCCCTACTGAACGACATGTGCTGTCAAGGTTCGGAAAAGCATCCATATATGGCTCCTCCTTATCCCCAAGCTCAAAATACCGCTGATGAATTGACTTTGACCATACCTCCCTGCGTAAACCAAAGATAAACACCAACCAATCACATGCTTCTTTTAGCCGTTGAAACTCTAACTTATCCCTAAGCTGAGTTAGTTACCACCACGTGGGATGACAACCATGCTTATTCGTTTCATGACTCTAAATCTCCCGATATTAGACAAATGGATAATCTCACAGACTCTCTCCCAATAAGTATGCAAGAATAAATTCAATGCCAAGAATAAGCAAACCTTGAACTAAATTGCATTAAAACCAAAACAAAGTACAATTTTCTTTACACAACTACTAAACAACTGATCCTAATGTTAGAGTATGCCCAAAGACCAATCATATGATGATTGTATTGACATACTATTTTTACCGATTTTATCAAATAAAGGCATTGCCGTTATTTTCTTCTGTTATATTTCTGTGCATCAAATTAACAAAAGACAATAATGTCCATATAATAATATGATTATTATTAAAAGATCTTTAGTTGAGTATTATTATGGGCATGGATAATAAGACTACATTTAAAGCTAACATGTTGTTGATGATGACAATGTGTTGTCATTGACATAGTGATGTCAAAATCAAAGCATGAATATGATGTTGGATAACAACATATTGGATTGACCCGCTATGAGCATATGTCTTGGATTATTATGTAATTATCATGATATTGCTCATAATGATAATTATGTGTATGATCCTTTGACTTGAGATCATTACTATCTTAACATATATTGTTGTGTGCTTTGATGCAGCTAAACGTGCACCGTAAATGGTTACACTATAAAGACTGACATTGAGTATATCATGATATGTGTAGTGGGGTATGATTAGTCGAGATAGGATTTGTCCTTACTACATAATAGGAAACATATCACATGTCACTTGATTGAGTAAGACTAAAAATGCACGGCTATGCTCGAATAAGTTGATATGAGATATCACATATTATTCGTCTGTTGTCTACTCTAGATATCAATAAATAATAGATAGGCAAAACAAGTGTGACTATTCCAAGACTTGTGCCTATTCTAGATATAAAGGACAAAGGGATATAATACATTAGAATAGTTGATCACGAAGATGTTATGTTGAATATTTACTTCTAGTAATTTAGGTGACAATGATACATTGCTAGATGTCACTCATTCTTTGTTGTATTGGAATAGTTCTGATAATTGCTACTAATGTTACTGGAACCTATAGGGTCACACCCCAAGGTTGAAAAGAGCAGTTAATAAATAAGTTACATATGTACAATTTAGTTGTACGTATATAACATGTATAATTAATATTAAGACATATATATTTTATATATATGCTAAAGTATTTTATTATACATAGAATTCCAAATTTAAAATAATTAAAGTAAATATAGTTCGGAATTGATTAAAAACCCTATGCAGTTAAGGTAACATACTATAAAATAGGGGTTAATGGTCTAGCAGCCGACTAACCCTTTTGAAACGTATTTTTCTCAAAAACGTTTTATGAAATAGAAAATTGCCCTCGACTTTTCAACCGTGTGAACTGAGTAGAGGCTGAGACGATCTATTCGTGGAGGCTAAGATTCATATCATTCGTGAGGTCGTAAGATGTATCTATTCTTGTTGTTTATCAAGGAACTCAATGTAAGTAAACCTATCTCTTCCTCTTGAATTCAGATAAAACGTACATGGATTGCTTGTGAGATCGTCGTGTTTGTTTTTCTGCTACGCCATGGGGTGCACCGATGATCTAACACTAGTATCAGAGCCACTTGTACGATCCGGATTCGGGTTAAATACTTGGGTGATGCGATATGTTTATGATGTATGCTCTGTTTTATCGTTTCCGTCGTATATGTATGATATATTTGTTCGATTCGATAACTGGTATGATTAAGATGTTAATACGTTTTAATGAATTTTGCAATCAATGGTTCAGAGTTAATCATGAATATGTTGCTACAAGGGTTTATATGTTAATTGTTATCATATAGATCGATGGGTATGCGATAGTAGATCGCATTCGACGGTGGAACAATGGTTTTTCGATATGGAAAAACCTACGGGACTGCAAATCCCAAAAACATGATTTTGTTGATAAAAGTTATCAAATCATGAGGTTTTTTCCACAGAAACAATAGGTGCTCTGCGAGGCCGCCGGAACCCCGTGAGGGGCTCTGCCCCTCAACTCCGCAAGGGGCTTCGCCTCTTGACGCCTTCGTAGGCAACATAGATCGTAGGCCCACATTAATATCTTTAACAAACGCGTAACAATGTATATGTATGATATGCTTGTTTTGTATGGTGTTTGACATGCATGGTTATAGCCCTTTTTGTTTTACAATAGTTGTAATTTAAAATAAGGCCTGCGCGTCGTGCCTCTCTACTCTTCTGTTGTATTTCTCTTCTCATCTTACTCCCTTGTATGTAAAACGAGTTTCTGAAAATTGTAATCATATGAAGATTCGAAGGAGCACACGAATGGACCGGTTAAAGACGAGAAGATGCTTGAGAGTTCTTTTTCTTCTAGGGTTCTTGGTTTTCACATTGGCTTGGGATGGGCCACCTTAATTTTTTCTTTGGGCTATAACCATTGCATCTTATTTACTGCTTATATCAATCATGTATGTGATGCCTTGAATGTTGTGTCTGCAAATTTTATTATTATACACTTTGATGAGATCAATTAGGTCCTAATATTAAAATGAACAATGGTGAGGTAATTATGAAAACCACTCACTACAATCTAAGTTAATTTAACCGTCCAATATTTACCCTCGTTAAGGCTTCAATCGATATCATGTGAGTTTTGCCAAAGCAATATCACATGAGTCTATCTTGGTTAAACGTGAAGAATATGTAAGTGATATTCGCAGGTTGAAATATTGGTGATAACTTTGCTAGGTTATTCTAATAGGATTAGAAACCTAGAAGTTAATTTTTGGATAAATCATGAGATGATTTGAACAAGAGTTGTTCACCGAATGGAGGAGTTACATTGGATGTAATTAGTAAGGTGTTACTTGCCTAAATAATCTTTTTCCTAAAAGAAAAGCCAAAGCTGATTTAGGAAGAAGATGAAATATGTATCCTCACTCACTAGAAAAACTGTCGATATGTTTTTCCAAAATTAAAACTTGAGGGTTTTAATTTTGAATAAAATGGTGGGAGTAATTTATTAATAAAGACCTGCTTATAAATTTCAAACTAGGTAAATAAACTTACTTTACACATTTCCATTGCTGTAGACTCAATGGAAAACAACACACTTTCACTGCGATTCATCCTTGAGAAGGATACACTCAATGGCTTGAATTTCCTTGACTGGTTCTGAAATTGGAGAATTGTTCTCAAACAGTAAAAGAAGGAATATGTCATTGAAGAACCTATTCCTAATGAACAGGCTGCTAATGCTCCTAGAGCTGACAAAGACATGTTTAAGAAATACATGGATGACATGTTAGATGTCGGATGTCTTATGCTTGCCACCATGACCCCTGAGCTTCAGAAGTAATATGAGGACATGGTAGCCTATGAGTTGATTCAACACCTCAAGGAAATATATGAGGGGCAAGCGCGTCAAGAGAGGTATGAGACCTCTAAAGCTCTATTTCAATGCAAAATGAGTGAGGGGTCTCCTGTAGGAGCTCATGTCATTAAAATGATGGGCTATATCGAAACTTTGGAGAAGCTGGGATTTCCACTCAAAGATGAATTGGCCACTGATGTCATCCTACAATTGTAACACCCCGGTTTTGGGCTTAGAAGTTTCGGGCGTTGACCGGTTCGGTCAAAGTGCTGATCGAATATATAAGAGTGAATTTAGGAAAGCCTAGTTCGGGTTGCATTAAAAATATGGAAAAATGTTCTAAAATCATCTTTTATTATATAAAAGTGAACTGTGAAATCAATTTTGGAAAATGAGGTTTGGAAGGTTGACATTTTGGCTAGTGACCAAAATGTAATTTTTGAAAGTTGCGGGACAGTTTTATAAAGGATTGAAACTTTGAATCTTTAAGGAGCTATTATTCCAAAAAGGATTTCTCCAGATTTTTCTAAGATATTTTAAGGCTTTATTCTGATTTTAAAGATTAAGAAAAGGAGGGAAATCATTTTAACCAATTTCCTAACTACTTTTTCATTTTCTCTCCATTTTCCTTTTCTCTTATTTTCTCTCAACCCAAACAAAATTCTCCAGATTTCTTTCTCTGATTTTGGCATCTAAATCTCTCATTTCAACTCTCATTTGATTCCTAATCACCTCATCAACAAAACCTCTCAATTTGCAAGTTTTTCATCATGCTTTTTGGCTCTAAAAAGGAGAAATTCAAGTTTGGAGGTAAGAACGTCTCTCTCCTCTAAACTATCAGTTCTTTACTGAAATTCCCAAGTTCTCAATCCTTGATTTGTGATTTGTTAATGGTTTTTCAAATGAGATCTTGATTTTTTTTTGCTAAAATGCAAGATTTGGTGATTTTGGTGGAATTTTCGTGTGATCTGTTTGGGCAGTGTTTTGAAGTGTCAAAATGATGTTAAATGAATGCTAAGTTGATTAGAAATTGATGTTTAATGAATGCAATCCCGGATAGGTTGAATTTCCTAAGTTTCGCTTGAGTTTTTGGTTGTTTTTGGAGTGTTTTTGGTGATCTGTTATACCTGGAGGTATAAGGATGTGTTTGCAATCATTTTGGATGTTAATTGATGTATAAAAATGGTTAGAAGTGATGGATCTTGGCTGGGTTAAGTTTTGGTAATGTTTGGAGGTGATTTCGGTTGTGTTTGGTAGCCGAATTGTTGGATTTGTGTTGAGCAGCGAGTTTGGTTGTGTGGCTGCTGTTCTTAATGCATAATGATGCATTAATGTGCTGTTTTTGTGTGTTTGAAACAGGGGAGTTTGATCCTTGAGCTTTGAAGGTGTTTGCGGAAGGTTTCGGAAGCTTGGAAGGCTTGTCGGTTAGTCTTGTTTGGTTATCGGTGAGTGAAGTTGGGTTTTCGGCTTTTAATCAAAGGTTTGAAGGTTTTGGGAGCTTAGTTTAAGTCTAAACAACTTTGCTAAGCTCAAGAGTAAGTAAATGAATTTCTTACTTGATTTGTGATATGAAGTGGTTTTTAGGCAATTGTGGTTGATGATTGAAATGCATGTGTTTTGCATGGTTTAGTTCTGTTTTGAAAGCATATTTTAGCATGGTTTAGTGCTGGTTTTGAAAGCCATATGTGAAGGATGCTCTAGGTAGGAGATCCTTGGTTTTATACATTGAAAATGTGGTTTTGATGCATGATGTTGCATGTTGTTCAATGGCTTTGTTTAATGCTTTAAAACAGTGGGTTGATGATGATAAATGATGGTTTTTGCATATTGGTTATGCATGTGAATCATTTGATTAATGTGGTAATGGTTTTGCATATTGGTTATGCATGTGAATCATTGGTTTATAATGAAATGGTTTTGCATATTGGCTATGCATGTGAACATTGGATTAATGTGGCAAGATGGTTATATTGGCAAGTGATGTAAATGGTTCTTGGTTCTTTGATCGGATATAGTTAGCCGGCTATAGGATTGGGTGCACCGTGAATAAAGTCGCCTTGGAGGTGGAGTGGTCAAGAGTGGACCGGATAAGCTCCCTTCAAGTTTCCTAACGAGATGAGGTCATAGTGGAGGTGTTGCCCACTCGAGGACCTTGGTTATTTGAGGTCATAATGGAGGTGTTGCCCATTCGAGGACCTTGGTTAAGCAAAGGTTATATGGTGTTTAAAAGTCCATATGTGAGGACCTTGTGCTTGTTGAGATCACAATGGCGGTGTTAAGTCCATGTGTGGATCTTGTATAGGGTGTCCCGGATCTCGTTAGTGATTTCTACAACTACCAATCGGTTATGCAAAGGTTGTATGGTGGTTAAAAGTCCATACGGGAGAACCTTGTGTATGTTGAGGTTGTATGGTTGTCCATACATGGGAACCTCGGGAAAGCTAAGGTTGTATGGTGTTTAAAAGTCCATGCATGGGAACTTTAGGCTTGTAAGGTCATAATGGAGGTGTTGCCCATTCGAGGACCTTGGATTGGGTAGGGTGTAGGGAGCGTAGGGACAACGCTCGGAATCCGCGTATCCGATCGGGTGTTGAGTTGGAAAGTGGATGTGATTGATTACTTGAAGGCCAATATGATGTTCTTAAATATAAAGAAGCATGAGATGCTTGAAGTGATGCATGGTTGCATGTGAAGCATGAGATGCTTGAAATGATGCATGGTTGCATGTGAAGCATGAGTTGCTTGGAAAGATGCATTGTTGCATGAAAGGTGTATGATGCATGTGAATGCATGTTTACTTGTTAGGTTGAACAAGTGTTGATTATCATTTGGTAAATGATGTATGTGAGCATGAATAACTTTAATGCATTGAAGTCTTGTAGGACTTGTTTTGAAAGGCATGTGAATATGTTTGTATGGTATATATGTTGCCTTGGTGTAATGCAAGTGTTGGTTGGTTTGTGAAATGGTTTTAAAGGTTTCTTGTTTGAAATGGCTTTCAAGTTTATGAAAGGTATGTTGTGAAATGGAAGTGTTCCCATGGTTTTGTTTTAGCTTTGCATATGGTATTTATGCATGGTTGATGCTTGTGGTTAAAAAGGATTTCAAACATGGTTTTGGTAAACAAATCGGGTTTGTTTTACAAGTGTTTTATGACCCGCTGCATTGATGGTGTTTTGGTTTTGAGCATTCCTCACTAAGCATTATGTGCTTACGCTCTCTTTGTCCATCAATGCAGATCTTTGAAGTTTGGACAGCAAGGAGCAAGTGATTCAAGGTGGACTCCAAGTGAGATGTATGTCTCGGTGAATAGCCATAGTTAATAAAGGCAATGGGGGTAGAATCTCTTGGGATTGTTGTGTTTGTGATCGTTTATGTTGTTCAAGGATGTTTTAATGTTGTTAAAGTTGTTGGAACATGATTTGGCTTAATTGAGATTGTTTTGGAAGGTTTGTGCCTAAATGGTTGCTTGTGTAGGAAGCATGCCTATAGATTTGGGGCTTTTTGCATGTGATGTGTTTCTGATGAATTGTTGATGCAAGCATGTCTCATTTATGTTGAATTGCATGCTGGTAAAGTTTGGTGGCCTTTGGAGAATGTTTGGATGGTCAATTGTGTGTTTGAGTGAGCAAAATGCAGCTTTCTGGGCTAGGCGTTTCGGAACATGAGACACCGTTTCGGAACGGGTGCCCTGCATGAACCCAGGCGTCCGAAACGGGTGAGACCGTTCCGAAACGGAAAGGCCTCTGCCCGACCCCCGTTTCGAAACGGGCTATGCCTGTTTCGGAACGGCCCCGCGTTTCGGAACGGGCTGTCTCCCGTTTCGGAACGGTTGACCGTTGGGGGCTGACAGTGGCAGTTATGTGTTTCAAAATGTTTGCATTTTGGTCCTGAATCTTGTTTGTGCAATTGTGTGAGTTTGAGATGTCCGTTTGAGCTGAAATTTGGCCGAGATGCATGAAACATGATTAATTTTAAGTTGGTAACTTAAAATCTGGTTAAGGCCTCAAAGTTTTCAAAATTTACAATTTGGTCCCTAAAGTTGTGTTTTGTGCAATTGGGTCCCTGAATGATCTCTGATGGCTATGATATTTGAGTATGTTGTTTGTGTGACAACATATAGGACTAATGTACATCTAGATAAGATTAAAAAGAAAAAAAAAGGGGTCGTTAATCAAGGTTGACTTTCGGGTTGACTTTGGTTTTCCCCGTGTAATCTTCGTAGTTCGGGTCAACCGTCTAGGCCGGGCTATGGGGGTTACATTTGGTGGTATCAGAGCTGTGTTGCGAATGCTTGGGGAAACGGTAAGTTGTTGTGATGTGTGCTTGTTGTTTACCCTGATGTGTGGTTGAATGTTGGTTGAAACACGTGTTTCTGGGCATGGTGTTGCTGTTTCTGAACATGTTGATGATGTTTTCAAGCATGTTTTATGGTTATGAATCTTGGTTGAGCTAATGTGGATATGTGCTGATGTTGTGAGCTGGTCTTATGCTTGTGTTATGTTTGATGGAAGTGTAAGTTGTATGTTATGTTGCTAATATGCTGTTGCAAGTGGATGCTGTTTGATGTAAGCATGATCAAAGTATGTTGTTTGATATGCTTGATGTTGTGATATCCATGTTGTGTTGACTGTTATGTCATGTAAAGGGGAGGATTCGGGATACCCATTGCCTTATTAATATAGCTATTGTGTTACTTTGGAGTTGGAATTTGAATCCTTGCTAATGCTGGTCTAACTGGTTTGTTTGTTTGTTGTGATTGTATGTTTGTTGTTGTTAGTGGTATGGCAAAGTCAATGGAGGATTGGCGGTTGAGGGAGATGGTTGCTGCCTTGGGGCAGGTTGTTAAGGCAAGGAATTCACCCTTTGGTAGTGGAGTTTTGTCTCAGTCTTCTGTGCCTAGTGTTGAGGTGGTAAGGCAAGGGAAAGAAGCTGGTTCTGTGGTGAAGAGTTCATCACCTGTTGAGCAGGAGGTGTTGGGAACATCTCAGGCTATGGTTGAGGTAAAGTCAGTAGATGTGCTGGCTGTGGGATGTGAGGGTTTGCCAAAGCAGTGTTTGCTTGATTTGGGTGTTGTGGAGTATCATGGTACTTCCCCGGAGATGTTTGAGGCCTGGTTGGCCAGTGTGGTTCAGATTTTGGATCGGGAAGGCTGTGATTATGCCTGTAAGCTGGGGAGTGTTGTTTCTTTGATGTTGGGAGATGCGTGTGCCTGGTGGACATCTGTGGCAGCTGCGTCACATATCCATGATATTGATTGGGATTTCTTTGTATCTGCTTTTTATGAAAGGTATCTTGGAAGGAAGTTCCTAAGGGTTAAGCAAGGCGCGGGTAGTGCTGTTGTTGAGCAAGTATTGCTTGAGCAAGGAGTGGAAGCTCAGTCATTTGTGTGTGACCGTTGTGAAAGGCAACATGTTGGAAATTGTTGGGGCGCAGGTGTTTGTTGGAATTGTGGTTCCAAAGTACATGTTAAGCGTGATTGTCCCCATGGAGCGAGGTTAGCTTTGGTGTTAGCCAAAGAGTTTCAGAAAGGTCGTGGGCACGGCCGAGGCAAGGTTCAGAAGTGGCAGAAAGAGCAGAAAGTAGTGGGAAAGGGGAATTGCTGGAAATGTGGGTCTGCTGGACACAAGAGGCGTGATTGTTTGATGTTGGCTCGGAATAGCCAAGGTTCTTTACCGCAAGGAGTTGGTGGTGACCCTAGTGTGTTAGCTGGTGCTGCAGTGGTGTGGCAGGAGGGTGGTGGTTCCGCTAGGAAGAGAGCTCGTCTGATGAAGCCTCAGGGTGGTGTTGTGCTTTCAGGTAATCTTGTTTAGTAATCTTTGCTCTAGTTGCCTTAGTTTGGTTTCTGTTGGTTTTCCTTGCGTGGTAAGTCTAGTCTTGTTGATAGCATGTTGGGGTAATAGTTGTAGTTTGGAAATGTCTTGGGTGTGAAGAGGCTTGGTAAGTATCTTGTGGTTAATGGTTGTTGGTATGGTGGAGTTAGATGAGTTAGAAGTGAGGTGGGAGGTTGTTCTTAGACGGATTTGAGGATGTTATTGGAGGGTGTGAATTGGCATTCATGCACAGTTAAAATCATTGTTATATACTATATTATATATGTTGGTCCATGCATACATGTGGCATGACATTAGAGGTTTTGCATACATGTACATCAGGCATTGATAGGGCATGTTGGTGATCATGCATATGAGGTTCACACTCGCTAATAACTAATCGAATCTGTTAGTGTGTTGGATTAGGTTGGATGATGGGTTTTTAGAGGTTGTTTTGGTGCTGGGTGAGAGTTAGTAGTGGGGTATATCAAGCTAGTTGCTAGTGGAAGTGAGAGTGGTGTAGTTGCTGGTGGAGGAGTTTAGTGGTTTGGTGTTGGATGGTATCGGTTGAGTTTAGAATCGGTTTAGTGGTTTGAATAGCTAAGTGGAAGGGGTAGTTCCTTGGTGCTAAGTGATGTTGCAGCTTAGTGGTTGTGTTCCCAAGTGCTGAAGTAGCTTAGCTTTTAAGTTGTTGTGGAAGAGTTGTGTTTGTAAGTGCTGGTTCTTAGTAACCTTTGGGGAGTTAAGAAGATGGTTTGTATGTTTAAGCGGGGCGATGTTTTAGTATGGTAAGTGCTTTAGATTGAAGTTTTTGTTGGTTGTTTGGGTTCTTGTGAGAATTGGTTGGTGGTGTGTGGAATGACTGACGGAGTCAAGTTGGGATTGTGATGTAATTCTTGGAATCTGGGTGAGTATTCCTGATGAGCTGTTATGGTAATGTTAGCAACAGTTGTGAGGATTTATCAGTTTTCGTTGAGAGGTTTGAGTAAGCAGTTGATGCTTAAGGATTTTTGCTTGTTGGGAAGATTCTTGGAAGAGGTTTGGGAGTTTGCGAGGGTTTTAGAAGCAGAGAAGGTTGCTTCGTGGCTGGTTTGGGTTGGCTGTTGTCTTTGTGTAAACAGGTTTTGGGTATGGTGTATTGCGGTGATGTCTGCTGTAAGAGCTGAAGTTCTTCGGGATGGTGTTGGGACTGTGTACAGTCTGGTTATGGGAAAGGTTAAGTTGTGGTTATCTTTGTGTTTTCTGGATTCTGTGAACAGCATGTGATGGTGCTAGGTTTGGTGGAGGTTTTGTGTGGAAAGTGTTCAGTGTTGGTCGAGGCTTTTGTGTTGCCTTGTGTGTTGGTTAGGGAAGGTTGTGGTTTTCTTTCGCCGGTTAAATTTCGAGGACGAAATTTCCTAAGGAGGGGAGAGTTGTAACACCCCGGTTTTGGGCTTAGAAGTTTTGGGCGTTGACCGGTTCGGTCAAAGTGCTGATCGAATATATAAGAGTGAATTTAGGAAAGCCTAGTTCGGGTTGCATTAAAAATATGGAAAAATGTTCTAAAATCATCTTTTATTATATAAAAGTGAACTGTGAAATCAATTTTGGAAAATGAGGTTTGGAAGGTTGACATTTTGGCTAGTGACCAAAATGTAATTTTTGAAAGTTGCGGGACAGTTTTATAAAGGATTGAAACTTTGAATCTTTAAGGAGCTATTATTCCAAAAAGGATTTCTCCAGATTTTTCTAAGATATTTTAAGGCTTTATTCTGATTTTAAAGATTAAGAAAAGGAGGGAAATCATTTTAACCAATTTCCTAACTACTTTTTCATTTTCTCTCCATTTTCCTTTTCTCTTATTTTCTCTCAACCCAAACAAAATTCTCCAGATTTCTTTCTCTGATTTTGGCATCTAAATCTCTCATTTCAACTCTCATTTGATTCCTAATCACCTCATCAACAAAACCTCTCAATTTGCAAGTTGTTTCATCATGCTTTTTGGCTCTAAAAAGGAGAAATTCAAGTTTGGAGGTAAGAACGTCTCTCTCCTCTAAACTATCAGTTCTTTACTGAAATTCCCAAGTTCTCAATCCTTGATTTGTGATTTGTTAATGGTTTTTCAAATGAGATCTTGATTTTTTTTGGCTAAAATGCAAGATTTGGTGATTTTGGTGGAATTTTCATGTGATCTGTTTGGGCAGTGTTTTGAAGTGTCAAAATGATGTTAAATGAATGCTAAGTTGATTAGAAATTGATGTTTAATGAATGCAATCCCGGATAGGTTGAATTTCCTAAGTTTCGCTTGAGTTTTTGGTTGTTTTTGGAGTGTTTTTGGTGATCTGTTATACCTGGAGGTATAAGGATGTGTTTGCAATCATTTTGGATGTTAATTGATGTATAAAAATGGTTAGAAGTGATGGATCTTGGCTGGGTTAAGTTTTGGTAATGTTTGGAGGTGATTTCGGTTGTGTTTGGTAGCCGAATTGTTGGATTTGTGTTGAGCAGCGAGTTTGGTTGTGTGGCTGCTGTTCTTAATGCATAATGATGCATTAATGTGCTGTTTTTGTGTGTTTGAAACAGGGGAGTTTGATCCTTGAGCTTTGAAGGTGTTTGCGGAAGGTTTCGGAAGCTTGGAAGGCTTGTCGGTTAGTCTTGTTTGGTTATCGGTGAGTGAAGTTGGGTTTTCGGCTTTTAATCAAAGGTTTGAAGGTTTTGGGAGCTTAGTTTAAGTCTAAACAACTTTGCTAAGCTCAAGAGTAAGTAAATGAATTTCTTACTTGATTTGTGATATGAAGTGGTTTTTAGGCAATTGTGGTTGATGATTGAAATGCATGTGTTTTGCATGGTTTAGTTCTGTTTTGAAAGCATATTTTAGCATGGTTTAGTGCTGGTTTTGAAAGCCATATGTGAAGGATGCTCTAGGTAGGAGATCCTTGGTTTTATACATTGAAAATGTGGTTTTGATGCATGATGTTGCATGTTGTTCAATGGCTTTGTTTAATGCTTTAAAACAGTGGGTTGATGATGATAAATGATGGTTTTTGCATATTGGTTATGCATGTGAATCATTTGATTAATGTGGTAATGGTTTTGCATATTGGTTATGCATGTGAATCATTGGTTTATAATGAAATGGTTTTGCATATTGGCTATGCATGTGAACATTGGATTAATGTGGCAAGATGGTTATATTGGCAAGTGATGTAAATGGTTCTTGGTTCTTTGATCGGATATAGTTAGCCGGCTATAGGATTGGGTGCACCGTGAATAAAGTCGCCTTGGAGGTGGAGTGGTCAAGAGTGGACCGGATAAGCTCCCTTCAAGTTTCCTAACGAGATGAGGTCATAGTGGAGGTGTTGCCCACTCGAGGACCTTGGTTATTTGAGGTCATAATGGAGGTGTTGCCCATTCGAGGACCTTGGTTAAGCAAAGGTTATATGGTGTTTAAAAGTCCATATGTGAGGACCTTGTGCTTGTTGAGATCACAATGGCGGTGTTAAGTCCATGTGTGGATCTTGTATAGGGTGTCCCGGATCTCGTTAGTGATTTCTACAACTACCAATCGGTTATACAAAGGTTGTATGGTGGTTAAAAGTCCATACGGGAGAACCTTGTGTATGTTGAGGTTGTATGGTTGTCCATACATGGGAACCTCGGGAAAGCTAAGGTTGTATGGTGTTTAAAAGTCCATGCATGGGAACTTTAGGCTTGTAAGGTCATAATGGAGGTGTTGCCCATTCGAGGACCTTGGATTGGGTAGGGTGTAGGGAGCGTAGGGACAACGCTCGGAATCCGCGTATCCGATCGGGTGTTGAGTTGGAAAGTGGATGTGATTGATTACTTGAAGGCCAATATGATGTTCTTAAATATAAAGAAGCATGAGATGCTTGAAGTGATGCATGGTTGCATGTGAAGCATGAGATGCTTGAAATGATGCATGGTTGCATGTGAAGCATGAGTTGCTTGGAAAGATGCATTGTTGCATGAAAGGTGTATGATGCATGTGAATGCATGTTTACTTGTTAGGTTGAACAAGTGTTGATTATCATTTGGTAAATGATGTATGTGAGCATGAATAACTTTAATGCATTGAAGTCTTGTAGGACTTGTTTTGAAAGGCATGTGAATATGTTTGTATGGTATATATGTTGCCTTGGTGTAATGCAAGTGTTGGTTGGTTTGTGAAATGGTTTTAAAGGTTTCTTGTTTGAAATGGCTTTCAAGTTTATGAAAGGTATGTTGTGAAATGGAAGTGTTCCCATGGTTTTGTTTTAGCTTTGCATATGGTATTTATGCATGGTTGATGCTTGTGGTTAAAAAGGATTTCAAACATGGTTTTGGTAAACAAATCGGGTTTGTTTTACAAGTGTTTTATGACCCGCTGCATTGATGGTGTTTTGGTTTTGAGCATTCCTCACTAAGCATTATGTGCTTACGCTCTCTTTGTCCATCAATGCAAATCTTTGAAGTTTGGACAGCAAGGAGCAAGTGATTCAAGGTGGACTCCAAGTGAGATGTATGTCTCGGTGAATAGCCATAGTTAATAAAGGCAATGGGGGTAGAATCTCTTGGGATTGTTGTGTTTGTGATCGTTTATGTTGTTCAAGGATGTTTTAATGTTGTTAAAGTTGTTGGAACATGATTTGGCTTAATTGAGATTGTTTTGGAAGGTTTGTGCCTAAATGGTTGCTTGTGTAGGAAGCATGCCTATAGATTTGGGGCTTTTTGCATGTGATGTGTTTCTGATGAATTGTTGATGCAAGCATGTCTCATTTATGTTGAATTGCATGCTGGTAAAGTTTGGTGGCCTTTGGAGCATGTTTGGATGGTCAATTGTGTGTTTGAGTGAGCAAAATGCAGCTTTCTGGGCTAGGCGTTTCGGAACATGAGACACCGTTTCGGAACGGGTGCCCTGCATGAACCCAGGCGTCCGAAACGGGTGAGACCGTTCCGAAACGGAAAGGCCTCTGCCCGACCCCCGTTTCGAAACGGGCTATGCCTGTTTCGGAACGGCCCCGCGTTTCGGAACGGGCTGTCTCCCGTTTCGGAACGGTTGACCGTTGGGGGCTGACAGTGGCAGTTATGTGTTTCAAAATGTTTGCATTTTGGTCCTGAATCTTGTTTGTGCAATTGTGTGAGTTTGAGATGTCCGTTTGAGCTGAAATTTGGCCGAGATGCATGAAACATGATTAATTTTAAGTTGGTAACTTAAAATCTGGTTAAGGCCTCAAAGTTTTCAAAATTTACAATTTGGTCCCTAAAGTTGTGTTTTGTGCAATTGGGTCCCTGAATGATCTCCGATGGCTATGATATTTGAGTATGTTGTTTGTGTGACCACATATAGGACTAATGTACATCTAGATAAGATTAAAAAGAAAAAAAAAGGGGTCGTTAATCAAGGTTGACTTTCGGGTTGACTTTGGTTTTCCCCGTGTAATCTTCGTAGTTCGGGTCAACCGTCTAGGCCGGGCTACGGGGGTTACAACAATCGTTGCCGGAAAGTTTCAACCAATTAGTCCTTAATTTCAACATGAATGAAATTAATAAGACTTTACCACGGTTACTTGGCATGTTAAGAACTGCTGAAAACAACCTGAAAAAGGCTGGACCTAAACCCATTATGATGGTCCGCAAGGACAAAAGGAAGGGAAAGACTGTAGCAAAGCCTAAGGGTAATGGCAAGGCCAAGCCCAATGGAGAGGATGCATTGAAACCCAAAGGGGGAGTTAGCAAGGAAGGAAAATGTTTCAATTGCGGCAAGACCAGACATTGGAAGAGAAACTTCCCTGCTTATCTTGATGAAATCAAAAAGGCAAAAGCAATCGGAGCGTCTACTTCAGGTGTTGTTGAGTGGATCAATGGATTGATCAAAGCCAAGAGGGGGTGAATTGGGTTTTTAAAATTTGTTGGAGAAAGTGAAATAGAAAAAATTGAAGAACAAGACAATTTAGAGTGGTTCAAGTTCCAAATGAACTCTACACCCACTGCCATAGCTACCACTAAGGATTTTCCAACAATCCACTAATTGCTCTTCCCCTTTTCAAGGCTTAGGAGGTAACCTTTACAATACCATTCAAATTTTCTACCCAAAATTTGACCAAACCCTTACAAGAGTACAAAGAAGAATTTAAGGGAAGAAGGATATCTCTCAATACAAGTTTGCCACTTTAAATACAAGCACTCAACCCAAGTTTGAATACAAGATAGGAATTAAACACAACACAATTTGGGATTTTACAAGAGATAAGAAATTAGGCACTTTGAGCTTGGATTTTTGTAAAGATGTTTCATTTGGATGCAATAGTTGTTGCTAGTCTTCAATTGGATTCATTTGATACCTTCTCCATTAATTCTAGTCGTTTGGGTGGTTAGGGTATTGAATATAGCCGTTGGGACCCTCTCTTTTCACCATAAATGCACTTATACAGCCTACCGTATTTGTACATAGGGATCCGTATCGATACCTGTCTCAAAACAGAAAGAGTCGTTGCACAATAACAAGAGGGGCGTATCGATACACGTGTAAGCGTATCGGTACGGGATAGGGATCCGTTTCGATACGAGTAAGATCGTATCTATACCATTATTCTCACAAAGCTCACTCGAAGTTTCTGTATCGGTACGGGACAACCAACACTTTAAAATTCTGTCACCTAACAACTGACACCAACGATCAAAAACATTTAAGGCTTTTCGAATTTAAAATTCCATTAAATTTGTATCGATACGGGTGACACCGTATCGGTACGCCATTCAAACTCCTTCAGTTTTTACAGAGAGAGCGTATTGATACAGATTCAATCTGTTTTGATAAGCTGTTTTGATACGATAAGGGACGTATCGAAACGCGTTTCTCCAGTAGCCAAGTTTGTAAAAAAAGGTATCGATGCGGCAAGGGGCGTATCGATACGCCTGGACGATTTTCAATGGTTTGGCCTTGGAACCCTTAGAAAATATTTTGGAGTTTGAGTTTTACAAACTAGATTAAAGCCTTGTTGATTTTAAAATCTTTTGAGGGACATAAAAATATTTTTCAAGTTTTTCAATTTAATCCTTAACATACTTTGTTATATCAAAATCAAACATAGGTTTTACAATCTCCCCCTTTTTGATATAACAAAATCAAAACTTGAAAATTTTAAGACTTTTGAAAAACTTTGCAAAACAACTCCCCCTTAATATTAGCTAGGTAAAATTTAAGTTAAAATTCAAAATTTTAAGGGTGAGCTTGTTCCCTCTCCCCCTTTTTGTTAGATAAAAAAAATAAAGACATAGATAAACATAGGCAAAAGGCATAAATAATGACCAATCAACATATTATAGATAAACATTAAGTTCAAAACAAAAAAAACATCAAAATAAAATCAAAATAACAATAATCAAAGCATAGGTTTTAATCTTAATCCTAAAGAACATAAATCAAAGTGTATAAATAGAAATCCTAAATGACATGAATGGAATGCAAAGATGATCTACTACTCTTCTCCATCGCCATCTTGATCATCTTGATCATCCTCTTCGTTAGCATCATCATTCCTCCTTGATTGACGCCACTCATCATGAAAAGCGGTAAGAGAGATGTTCATTGAATTGTGATCGCCTTCAAGAGAAGTGAGACGTGTCTCTACATTCTTCACACGATCTTCAAGGCTTGTAAAGTGTGTGTCTATGGCGGCAAACCCTGAATTCATAGCTTGATCCATAGAAGCAATTCCCGTGTGTAAGCCCGTGAATTGTTTGTTGAGAAAGGTCATAAGAGCATCCATGGAAGGTGGAGGAGGAGCTTGAGCGGCTTGAGGATTGGAAATTTCTTCCGGAATTGCATCGCTAGGAAGTTCGGAGAGACGAAGCTAACTACCATTGAAGTAATGAAACTTCCCCCTTGAAAGAGATCTTTCATCAATGGGATCGGTGAGGGGTGTCGTGTAGTCGTGAGAACAATCAATCTCCTTTTAAGTGAAGAAATAACTCAATGCCGTCCCATATGTGAAGGAAGTGACAAGATTTGTATGGCGGTGTTGCACGAGATAGATGATCTTCGCAAACATAATGCGAGCAAGATTTGGTTGTTGTCTTTGACGAAAGCACCGAATCCAAAAGTCATCAACTTGGCGGATAGTTGAATACTTTCCTCTTGAAAGCCTAAACCACCAAGAAACCATCAAGTGAAGGATTCGATTTTGAGCATTGAGAGCGGTCACGGAACCTCCCAAGACATGACCAAGGGAATTCTCATCTTCAATGCCCTTATCTTCTAACTTAAAAAACAACACAAATAGAGGGAACAACGATGGTGATCTTTTTACCCATTAGATAAGAATTAACGGCTGTAACAACACTCGCTTGATTGGCAACACACTTGGCATTAGCATAGAAAATCAAAACCAAATTGCGATAGAAAAAGCCTGGAATTTGAATAAAATCCATATATTTCCATTCTTGGAGCAAAAGTAATAATGCAAATTTGAAGCGCTCCGAGTTGAGAAAAGGAACGTAAATTACCTTCTCCGTATGGATTTTATAGTTTTGAAAGCTTCGGAAATAGGTGAGTTCTCTTGTGGTCCTAAAGCACTTTTGATAGATAAGAGTAAGGTTTGGGTGAGTGCCATCTCCGGGATTGGAAGCTTCACCGACTTCGCTAGTACGCACTCTCTTTTTGGGTGCCATTGTCTAGAGAAATAGATCAAAAACAGTGTGTATGCATTATTTTTCGCATTCAACCCATTTAAAGTCAATAATCAAGGTTAATTTTTTTTAAAAGACAAATCAAAAACAAAAGGTTGATAAAGTTTGTTCTTGAGAAAACAAAACAAAACAAGAAATTTTTTTAAACGAAAATCAAAGAAAATAAAAAGATAAAAAGGATTTTATACCTTGATATTGATAGAGAGGAATGGAAGAGGAACTTGCACCAAATTGATGGAAAGCTTTAAAAGCTTGGCTTGATGTTGAAAACCCTCAAGAGATTTTGAGTTGTGTGGTGAAAATATGAGGGATTGAGAGGCTTTTTATAGAGTAAAAACGGCTAGGGTTTTGAAATTTTAATTTTGGTAAAAGTGAAACTCTTTAAATGCCATTAATAAGCAATCTGCGCAATCGAGTATCGATACGCCAAAGGGTGTATCGATATGGGGGTAAAATGGTAATTCCCTGGAAACGCGTGTCAAAGGTCCGTATCGAAACGAATATCATCCGTATCAAAATGCTCACATATAGTATCGAAACGGGTTTAACCGTATCGATACCCGTTTTAGAGGAAATGCAATCTGGTCAACTAATGAAGTTCTCGTATTGATACGCATAAGGCTGTATCGATACCCTATGCCCAGAAATGAATTTTTGGCTTTAAGAACAACCAAAGGCTAAACTTTAATGTCCCCTAAATGAATGCAATTGATGAATGAGCAAGTTTAAGCTTGTTCAAACATAAGCATACTCCCCTAGCTATAAGCATGGTTTATATCAAGATCAACAACACATAAACATGCATTTACACAAAATCAAGCATTTTAACTTCAAAAAGAGTCCTAATGGGTCAAGGAAGGCTAGTTAGACCTAACTCTCTCCTAAGGGACCAAAAATGCTCTTTGTCTAGAGGTTTGGTAAAAATGTCCGCTAGTTGGTTCAAGGTGTCAACATACTCTATAGCAACATCTTCTTTAAGGACGTGATCTCTAATGAAATGATGCCTTATTTCTATATGTTTGGTTCTAGAGTGTTCGATGGGATTTTTAGTTAAGCATATAGCACTAGTGTTATCACACTTAAGGGGTATGGTTTCAACTTTAACACCATAATCTAAGAGTTGTTGCTTCATCCAAAGGACTTGAGCACAACAACTCCCTAAGGATATGTACTCGACTTCGGTGGTAGAAAGAGCTACACTATTTTGTTTCTTAGAGAACCAAGTTATGAGCATACTACCTAAGAATTGACATGTTCCCGAAGTAATTTTCCTATCAATTTTACATCCCCCATAATCCGCATCTGAATAAGCATCAAGGTTGAAGGTTGAGTCTCTAGGGTACCAAAGACCTAGACAAGGAGTATCTCTAAGGTACCTAAATATTCTCTTAACGACTATAAGGTGAGACTCTCTAGGACTAGCTTGAAACCCAGCACACAAGCAAGCACTAAACAATATATCTGGTCTACTTACGGTAAGGTAAAGCAAAGATCCAATCATAGAGCGATAAAGCTTAGAGTCAACACACTTACCTCCTTCATCTTTGTCAAGCTTTGTAGATGAGCTCATTGGTGTAGCTTGAGACTTTGCTTGCTCCAAGCCAAACTTCTTGAGTATATCTTTCACGTACTTTGCTTGATTGATGAAGGTGCCATCCTTCCTTTGTTTTATTTGGAGTCCCAAGAAGAATGAGAGCTCCCCCATCATGCTCATCTCGAATTCACCTTGCATTAACTTAGAAAACTCATTGCAATGACACTTATTAGTAGATCCAAAAATGATATCATCAACATATATTTGCACTACTAAGATGTCATTTTTATATCTTTTTATGAAAAGTGTAGTGCACACCTTTCCTTTTTCAAAACCTTTTTCAATCAAAAAGTTTGAAAGCCTTTCATACCAAGCTCTAGGAGCTTGTTTTAACCCATAAAGTGCTTTGGTTAGCTTAAAAACATGATTTGGAAATTTTGAATCTTCAAAACCCGGTGGTTGTTCCACATACACTTATTTATAAAACCATTTAAAAATGCACTTTTCACATCCATTTGAAAAAGCTTGAAATTATGATAACATGCATATGCAAGAAACATCCTAATAGCTTCCATTCTAGCTACGGGTGCACAATGTTGCGTGTAAATAAGACTATCACAATTGAGTGCAAGTATACACGACGCAAGTAATATAGTGATACGAAGTATCGGATATCGTCTCCACATGGATTGGAAATACTTCTAACTTTAAAACTCTGCACAAAAAAAGATAAATTTAATAAGAAGTTTTGAGAAATCTTGAATATAAACTAAAATAGATGAAGAAATCAGATTGAGAAAGTAGGCTGGTATTGATTTGTTCAGTAGTGTAGGTGTTGCACTGTTCAGAGGACTTCTGTTGTGTATGACGTCGAGCCTATCACAGCAACACCTATCGCGGCAGAAGTCTGTTGATGTCGCGGTATCAAACAACAACTTTGTTACTTCAAGTTCGGCAAGAACCCCTGTTGTGACACGTCCTATCCCTAGGTCCAAGTTCTGTCGATGAACACGTCTTGGATGATACCTCCCGACGTGAATCAAAGGATGAACATCGATGTTTGTGAATTCTTCCTTAGCCGCTTAACCTTGTACCTATCCCTAGGCCATGATAGTTTAACCATAAACTGGAAAACTTGTATTTACTCCTTTCGTATACTTAACTCTCCCGATATTGAGTAAATAGATAACCTCAAAATGCTCTCCCGATACTCTTATGAGATGTTGAAACCAGAGTAAATAAACTTGAAGTTTTATTGATTGAACAGAAAATCCTAAGAAACAGTTTAACCCCTACAACTACTTTACAAGATCAACCCTTAGCCCTGGGGGAAGTTTAGAACATGATGGAGAAGGGAAAAGCTAGGGTTATGATGGAAGACGACTAGGAGCTATGTTATCATTCTCTAGGTCAAAAAACAAGAACATATATAGGCCTTGGATGTAAGCTTTCTTAATGGCAAAGAATACTAGTTTGAATTAAAGTACAATTTATTTAAAGACAAAATCTTTGAGTAGACGTCCTTTAATTTGCCCTATCTTCTTGCTTTGACTTTCTCCTCAAACTTTGGGCAAGGCCTTCTTTGTGCTTCTGGACTCCAAAAATAATGCAAGTGGTCTACAAAAGTTAGGCTTTAAATTCTCTATCAGTTGAACTCCACTTCGCATTTTCCATCTCTTCTTCTTCAATGTCGCCACTTCTGTCACGGTAGTTGTCACGACAGTGATGTTTGAGGCAGTTTTCTTCAATCTTTCACTCCAGCTCGGCCGTTATCTTATGTTCTTGTGCTGCCCTGGATGCTGCCACGACATGTACATGCAAGAATTGATCGAAATCAACAGCATCTGTGCAAAATTATACAGCTGTGATGTTTATGTAAATTTTATCCTAAAATGCAACTAAACATGCTTGAGTGCATCAATAATATGGGTAAATGAGGGTTAAAATATATAAAATTTATGCACTCAATACACCCCCAAACTCAAGTTATTACTTGTCCTCAAGCAAATGCAATCTAACTAAGAATAAATCTTTTTAGCTTTTGCTTAACTTGATGAACAACCATTACCTACAGCACCTTCACCATCAAGATCAGTACCTTTTCGAATGTTTATGGATTTATCCGGAGCAATACTATAATTCTCGTGTGAGTGTGTGCATGTTTTGTGAACAAATATGAGCCTAGACTTTTTAGTAACCATAATAGTTATTTAACTTACTTGAGTTTTTCTTCAAAATAATTCTTAACTAGAGCCAATTTCGGGCACCTCTAGTTTTCTTCTAAAGTGTTTCTATTTCTACTAGAGCCAGTTTCGGGCACCTCTAGTTTATTTTCCTAGAGCCAGTGTTAGGCACCTCTAGGAGTAAACTGAGTCGAAACTTTCTTTCTAACTCAAGTGGCTAAGCTTCCTATTCTAAGTTTACTAACAGAGGTTTAACAACATATAAGTCAGAAATGTATTTTTAAGAGTTTCAGAACTATATTAAGGCTCTAAATACTTCCTAAAACATTCTAAAGCTACTGCCACAACTGTGAATACAACGGCAGGTGAGAGAAGTTCAAAAACTTAAGCCAAATATTTTTTAGACACAAAAATAAAGAGTTATAAACACAAAATATAATAAATTCATTAATAATAGGAGGACTGCCTACCCCCAAACTTCAGGTTTGCATTGTCCTCAATGCATGACAACAGAAATAAAAAAACAAAACATCACAAATAGTAAATAGACACACAGAAGATAGAAAGAGTAAAAGAACTTAAGTTGAAGTGCCAACATTGCTGTCTTCACTGCTGTCGTCTATGCGGAGCTGTCGGTGGATAGTTACTTTTGAAGCTGAGGCTGGCTTCGTAGTTGGGGATGATGAGGTTGCCTTCTTCTTTTCCTCTCGAGGTGGCTGGATTCTAGTAGGTGAAACATTTGGAGCTTTGTCCAGAATCTCGAGCTCACTGTCACTTTTGCTGCTGCCGTCTCCACTATCGCGGTAGGGTCCCTCTACATCGATATTAAGCTTATTTTTCTTCATATGAGGGAAGTCCTTGGCTATTTGGTGGACGAAAGAAGGCTCAGAGTCTGGATCATCTTGCCAAACTGAAGAGGAGGAGAAACCTTTGAAGTATTTTGGATCAATTTCTGGCAGTGGTTCCTTTCTCTAGGCTCCTCGAGATGGCTGGTCCTTCTCCTTGGGAGATGTGGGAGTACCCAAGGGTGATTCAACCCTTATGTCGCCTGGTCATGTCACGGCAGATGGCGAGGTGGAAGCAGCTGTCGGTGTGGCGTTCTTAGGAGAGGTGACAGGCGGTGGGGCAGAAACAAGGTTTTCTGGAAAGGGAGGTTATTGTACGTTGGGAAAATTAAGTTCCACTTTAATAAAATTTACCGTTGCAGTGTGGAAGTCCCTCATATATTCCATGTATCCTTTTTGTCGTACCTCCATTCGTTGCAGCAGGTGAATGATTTGGATGGAGGAAGTGCCTTCTGGTCTGTCAGGTTCTGTCTACTCAGGCTCTACCGTGGGCTCTGTCGTGGCAGAAGGGTCAATGTATGCCATTGGTGTGGCTGCCTTGAGCTCCATCAGGCTGTTCTTCGTTCCGTGAGGAACTGTTTATCGTTCTTTGCCAACCTCTTTAACACAAGCATTGCATCTTCTGGCTCTTTGTCCAGTAACAATCCATTAGCTGCCGAATCTATCCTCATTCGAGTGGGTGCTTTGGCAGCATTGTAGAATTTGACGACCTGGTTCCATACAGGGAATCCGTACATCGGGCAGTTTCGTAAGAGAGTTGTAAAACGATCCCACGCCTCATGCATTGGTTCATCATCTTCCTGTTAAAAAGTAGAAATTTCGTTACGTAATCTTTCAGTTAAAAGAGAAGGATTAAAACGAGAAAGGAATTCACGACAAAGAACTGCCCAAGTTCTTATTGAACCCGACGTTAACTTATTCCCCCAGGTTTTTGCTCTATCCCTCAATGAATGGGGAAATATTCAGAGTCTCAGCACTTCTGTGCTTATTCTTGGTTGTCTAAATGATCCGTATATCTCCTGGAAGGTTTTCAAATGTTCACGTGCATCCTCTGTAGCAGAAGCACTAAATTGTCCGGCTGCATTTATCATGCTCAACATCACAGGTTTTAATTCAAAGTGTTAAGCTTCCACGTCTGGCAGTGTAGTTTGCAGTTCAACTTTTTCATTGTCCATATATTCTCGGCATGTCTGTCGTGCTACTGGGGCAGCACGAGGTTGCTGGTTGTCTTGAGCATAAGCAGGAGGATTAACATGAACCCTAGGGTTGTTGTTATTGTTGTTGTTATTTTCCCCATTGCCTTGTCCTTCGTTCTCCATTGCTTCAAGTCTTTCCTCGAGATAGCGGTTTCTTTCTATCAAGAGTCGGGCTTGGTTCCTGAGATAGTACGTACGGTCGATTTCTGGGTCTAGTTTGTATTCAGGATTTGTACCGCATATCGATCTGCGCATAAGCAAGAGAAGAAAACCTTGTGAAAAGCACATGGAAATAATACAACTAGAAACAGAAAAGAAATAAAAATAAAAATAAAAGGTGCAGGAATTAAAGGTAAAGGTATGTTTCCAGTCCCCGGCAACGGCGCCAAAAACTTGTTGCGTGTAAATATGACTATCTCAATTGAGTGCAAGTATACACGACGCAAGTAATATAATGATACGAAGTATCACATATCGTCTCCACAGGGACTGGAAATACTTCTAACTTAAAAACTCTGCACAAAAAAAGAGATAAATTTAATAAGATGTTTTGAGAAATCTTGAAGATAAACTAAAATAGATGAAGAAATCAGATTAAGAAAGTAGGCTGGTATTGATTTGTTCAGTAGTGCAGGTGTTGCACTGTTCAGAGGACTTCTATTGTGTATGTCGTGGAGCCTGTCGCAGCAGCACCTGTCGTGACAGAAGTCTGTTGATGTCGTGGAAGCAAACAACAACTCTGTTACTTCAAGTTCGACAAGTGTAACCTCCAAGGCCCGGTCTAGAAGTTAGAGCCAAACTGAGTTGATTACATGGGGAAAATCGAAGTCAACTCGTTAAAGCAGACTCTTATTGACGACCCTTTTTTCTTTTATCTTTTCTAGATGATAAATAAGTCATATGTGATCACCAAAGAGAATAGGAAGAAACGACACAGTGATCGGAAAACATTTAGGGGTTTGATTGCACAATTTAAGCTTTTAGGGACCAAAACGTAATTTCTGAAAATTACTAGGGCTTTTCAAATTTTAAGGTTACCATTATCCAATTAATCATATTTCATGCTTCTCTGTCAATTTTCATGTCAAACGGATCAACCAAACTCATTCAATTGAATCCACAACAAACAGGGACTAAAATGCAACAATTTCAAACTTATACAGATACCATTAACAGAATTAAAGGTCGCGTATCGGTACGCCTGAGACCATATCGATACACAGGATGGCAGTGACCAAATTCGTAGAAAGTGTATTGATACGCTTTCCCGCGTATCGGTACGCCCTTCAAACCCGTACCGAAACACTTCTCAATCGTACCGAAACGCCTGTGTAGAGAGCACACATTTGGCTTATGTGTATCGATACACAAGCCCGAGTATCGATACGCATACCAGAACTGCCCAAAAATAGCCCCAAAAACGTATTAAAAACCAACATAACATCATTAAATCACATAAACATGCTTTTGGCATCAACTCTAGCATATTTACATCAAAAACTAGTCAGATAGCAAGCATTTAGCACACCAACTCATATAGTATATGCAACTAGAATGAACTTGCCTTTAACCATAAACCATAGCAAAACTAAAATGTAAAATGAGGATCCAAATGCCACATAATGGCCATATACAAAACTCAAACCATAAACCAAACTTGTTCTAGGTAATCAACCTCATCACACATCAAGGTAAAGGATTTTCCCCATTGCCTTTATTAACTATAGCTAGGAAACAAAACATACTTTCCAAGTGGAGTTGTTCTTGAATCCCTTGCTTCTTGCTGTCCCAAATTTAGCTATCTACGTTGATTGACAAAAAGGAGCGTAAGCACATAATGCTTAGTGAGGAATGCTCAAAACCAAAACACCATTAATGCAGCGAAACCATAAAACATCTTTTATTTGAAATCACATTTATATAAACTAATGTATTGTTTGAAAACTTCATTTGAAAACATTATTGCCTTAAATCATGCATCGCTCAACATATAAACCAGCATTAAAACCCAAGTGCAACATGTATCTCAATCTCAAACATCATCATTGTAATTACTTCCATTTAAACCTTTTCATGCATAAACGCTTCATGGAAAGTTTAAACCATTTTTCTTGGAAACCATTTCAACATCATGGTCTTTCTTTCTCATGCTTGAAAATCATTTCGAAGAAAATCACCATTTGAAAACCACATGTACCATCTACCTATCTCATGCATTCAACCAATGCAAAACTCATGGCAAAGCCACACATGCTTGTTATACAAAAGGATTTCATAATCTCAAAATCTCATATGCATTTCTCATAACATAAAAAGATTTCAAGCATTGGTACATGTGAAACACACTTCATTCTCATATATTGGCATTTTCATAATCTATTTTACACGGATATGCGGATAGCTTGACTCGAGGTCCAGTCCTACCTAGCGAAATCTCTCCACCGAACTCTCATGGTGGTATCTACCTTCGCCACAAAGCTTGGATATTTCACCAAGACCTACCCCGATGGAATCTCACATCATCGGACTCTATCTCCTTATAAACCTTGGGTAATTCACCAAGTCCTACTCTGATGGAATGCACATCATCGGTTTCTCATGGCGATAACATTTGTTGCCATAATGCTTGGGTCTTTCTCCAAGTCCTATCCGATAGAATTTACAACATCGGCCTCTCATGACAGTACCATTCAATGACATTAAGCTTGGGTATTTCACCAAGTCCTATCCGATGGAATGCACATCAACGGCCTCTCTTTTTGGAACGAATCCCAAGAGCATGTACGAATTTTTAGTTTATAGTGCACTCTACATCCTATTGGTCGAGCAATTATATCCGATAATCTTCTCATCATTTTTGCCAATATATCATATTATAATCATTAACACATCTACTGTTTTCAAAGCATGCAACACCATCAAGGCCAAAATGCTAAACCATGCCTCTAAAACACAAATTAACACCACATACCCTCAAGAATCATTTGTTTCAAGCTTCCTTCACCAAACCATGTTTGCTAACCAACTCTCATGCTTAAAAGCCATTCTTAAACATCAAATCAACCCACATTGCCAAACCAAGCATATCAAAACCAATTTTAATATTTTCAAAACAATAATAGCACAAATCGAGAGAGAAATCTTCTTCACTTACTTCTGAACTTAAATCGGCGTTTCAAGCCTAGATTTAAGTTCCCAAACCTCTTTTCAAAATCATACCAAAGTTGGAAAATGCGTTCTTACTCACCGATACGTAACACTACACTAGCTGACGAGCCAACCAAGCGTCCGAAACCTCCAACGCTACATCGTTTTCTTCCGGATTATTCTCCCGTGTTTTTAGCACATAAGAGCAGAGGATTAATGCATCACCATGCATTAAAATCACCAGCCATTCATTCTAACTCGCTGCTCTACTCAAAACAACATTTCAGCTATCCGAAATAACCGAAAACATCTCCAAACATTCTTCAAACAAAGCCCAGCCAAGATCTATCAATTCTAACCTTTTCTAAACATCAATTAACATCAAAAAGAAACATAAACACGACCTTATACCTCTAGCAACAACATATCATCAAAAACACCTCAAAACCAGAAATCTAACATCTTAAACTTAGGAACACAAACCTATTCGGGATTTATTTTTAAAACCTCATTCTCAACATCAAATAACATCCAAAACATGTTAGAAATCAACCTAAAAATAGAGCCTAACATAGGAATACGAAAATCACCAAGATCTCATCAAGAATCTTAAATTTATCAACTATTTCATGTTTATAACATTAAAAAAACTCAAAAAATCATTAACAAAAGATTGATAACTTGGGAATTTCAATAAAGAACTGATCATTAGAGGAGAAGGACGAAGCTTACCTCTAATGGCTGATTTCTCCTTAATTTGGGCAAGATTTCTTGAAAATCCAAAGTGAAAACAAAAGAATTTGATGAAGTAAAGATAGGAAATCCTTAGGAAGATGAAATCTCAGCAAATGAGATGAAAATCAGAGGTTCTTTGGTGAGGGAAAAGTGTTTGGCTGATTGGAAGTTGAGAGAAAATGAAAAGAGAGAAAACTATCGTAAAGTAGTTATGAAAAGTCAACCTTTGATTTTCCTTTTAATTCCTTTAATTAAATCATTATTAAAAGCTCCCAAATTAAAGAGAAATCTGATGAAAAACATTTGGTAAAATTTTCTGCTTAAAGATTCAAAGTTTCAATCCTTTACAAAACAGTCACTAGTCAACTTTTGCAAAAACTGCATTTTGGTCACTATACCAAAATGTAATATTTCCAAATCAAATTTTGTAAAATTGTTTTCACCATAATCATTTATTTAATAAATGAGGATTTTTAGATATTTTTCCATATTTTTAAAACATCCTGAACTAGGCGTTCCCTAAACCAACCTTAAGGGTTCGAACTGTTCCCGACCGTCCCGATTCAACATCTAAAACATCTAGGCCCAAAACTAGGGCGTTACAACTCTCCCCCACTTAATAAATTTCGCCCTAGAAATTTCAACTTGAGAAGAAAGCGCAGTACACAACCTCCCAAAACAAAACACAACATTAACACAAGATGCATAACCATCACGGACAACATCCACAAGCAAAACACAACGAAACCAACACACTCCTCAACCTCTTACGATCCAATAACCCTTGGGTTAAACTCACCCTACGCCCAAACTTCAACATCACAACTCACGGTGCGACTTCCATAACACAAGATTACCAGTCTCAACTTAGCTCCCCACACCTCCAAAATGTGCAAGACTTCCAACAACTCAAACAACTCTTAACCCTTCGCAACATATTCCGCCTTCCCACATAATCCTTTCAACACAACACACTTGGTGACACCATCCCATCCATTCCCAAGCCACTATGAGACCTACAGCCCACTCCACTTTCCAAACCTCCTACAAAACTGCTCAAACTCCAGCTCGAAGATCAACACAGTGTACAAGGTTTTTCCTAGGTAACAACTGCTTACTCACGTTCCCCAACATATTAACAAACATTCCTACACATCTGTTATAACCTAAACCATACGTTCAACCATCAAGATACAAAACCCAGAGCACCATCACACGCCTCAATAGTTCACCAAAAATCTACCCACACATCATCTGAAAATCCTCGTCACGAGACTTTAACCTTATCTCCAACAGTTGTTTCACTTACCTCAATTGTCTCAAGAAAGATTTACTTACACTCAGCCAACAAACCACTCTCTCACAAGAACTCAGCCAAACCAACATGGCCTTTGAACTTACATTACTTTTCCCCACTCAAGCTTCGGCTATGACACTAATCTTACCTGGATGCTACTCAATGACAAATCTTAATCCTCACACAAAAACAACCGCAACATGCCACGCATAAAATTCATTCCCAAACACCTACAACTGTCCAAAAGCATACACTACAGCTTTTCCAACTTACATGGCCACCCATTTTATCCACATACGATACATACTAGGACCATGAATCCTCTACTCATCTCTAGCCAAACCTCAATTAGAGCTCTCATCAGAACCTCCTTCCAACTCCGCTAAAGTTACTGTCGAGCCGTCACCCACTTAGAACAACCATTTCACTGTAACCATTTAATCAAGAATGCATCAACACTTCGAAAACACATCCGTGAACCTACAACAACCATCCAACACAGAGAAACTACAACACCTACTTCTATTTCCAAAATACTTTTAACTACACCTCAAACAACCTTGACCGATTCTAACCACAAACGGTCACCTCCTTACCACCACGCCGCCAAAGGCTCTTAAAACACCTAAAACACTTTTCCTCCTACCAACCGGGCTAGATCACCCTCATTACTACCGACAACTTGTTTAGTTCTTACCCTCACATCTAGCATTTACCTTGCACCAAAACAGCACTTTAAACCCACAAACTACCCTAATCCTACCACATCACTATCAGATCCAATTAGCTATTTGCAAGTGTGAACGTTTGTATGCATGGTCACCTACATGCCCTTATCAATGCATGTGTACATGTATACAAACCTCTAATGTCGTTACATATGTATGTATGTACTGTAACACCCAAAATTTGGGCCTAGATGTTTAGATGTCTGAACCGGATCGGTCTGAAAAACGGTTCGAATCTAAAAGGGTGTTTTAGGGAACACCTAGTTCGGGATGCTTTAAAAATATAAAAAAATATCTAAAAATTCTTATTTAATATAGGAAAGACAATGGTGGAATCAATTTTTCAAAATAAGGTTTGGAAATACTACATTTCGGTGTAGTGACCAAATCGCAGTTTTTGTAAAGTTAAGTAGTGATTGTTTTGTAAAGGATTGAAACTTTGAATCTTTAAGGAGCTAATTTTACCAAAATGTTTTCATCAGATTTTTCCTTAATTTGGGTGATTTAATTAATGTTTTAATTAAAGAAAATGAAGGGTGATTAAATTAGAAACCACCTTTGACTTTTCATAACTACTTTTCATAAATTTTCCCTCATTTTATTTTCTCTCAAATTCCTTTCAACCAAACACTTTCTCTCCCGCAAATTTACTTTGATTTTCAGTTCATTTGATGAGATTTCAATCTCTCTTTGATTCTTAATCAATTCCTCATCAAATCCACTTGATTTCTACATTGAATTTTCAAGAAAACTTGCCCAAATCAAGGAGAAATCATCCATTAGAGGTAAGCTTCATCCTTATCCTCTAATGATCAGTTCTTTACTGAAATTCCCAAGTTATCAATCCTTTATTAATGATTTTAAGTGGTTTTAATGTTAGAAACAAGAAATTGTCTTAAAACTCAAGATATTGGAAGAGATCTTGAAGATTTTCGTGGTGATTGATTGGGCTCTACTTTGAGATGATTTTCTAATGTATTTTGGATGTTAATTGATGTTACAAATGAGGTTTTATCAATCAAATCTCGAATAGGTTTGTTTTCCTAAGTTTTGTTTGTTAGAATGGTGGTTTTTAGGATGTTGTTGTGTTGGTTTTTGATGTTAATTGATGTTTAGAAATGATTAGAAGTGATGGATCTTGGCTGGGTTTGGTTTTGGAAGAGTTTGAAGGTGATTTCGGTAGTGTTTGGTAGCCGAAATGTGGTTTTTGAGTAGAACAGCGAGATTAGGTGTGTGGCTGATGATTTCAATGCATGGTGATGCATTAATCCTCTGCTCTTATGTGTTTAAAACAGGGGAGACATCTTCGGACACCTTTGGAGTTGATCCGGAAGCTTAGATAGTGTTTCGGCGAGCAAGCGAAACGTAATCGGTGAGTGCGTATGGTTTTAGAAGTCCTTGAGGGACAAGGAATCAAGGTTTGGGGATTTAGGAAAGGTTTGAAACACCTTCCTAAGTCCGGAAGTAAGTATTGGCTAGATTGCTCTCTTGAATGTGGTGAATTGCCCCTAAAATGCTTTTACATGCTCATGGTTTTAGATTGATAAATTCCTACTTTTTTATACATATTTTATAGCATGAGATGATGCTTGAAATGATTTCATGAAGTAACATGTTGCATAGTTGAGATTTGAGCTTTTATATTCAAGCATAGCAAGTGTTATGGATTTGAATGAGATGAGAATGTGTGAAAATTGTTGCACGAAAGCAGTAGGTGAGATGATGTTTTAACATAATATATTGACATAGATGTTGAGATACTTACCGGATATAATTGATCGATCAATAGGATGAGAGTGCACTATAAACTAAAAATTTGTACGTGCTCTTTGGTTAAGCCAAAGGGAGAGAACCGATGATGGGCATTCCATCGGGTAGAACTTGGTGAAATACCCAAGCTTTGTGGCGATGAGAGATTCCGCCATGTGAGTACGGTGATGTGAGATTCCACCAGAAACTATGTTGCTAGACGAGTGAGTACGGTGATGAGAGATGCCACCGAAAGTGTCTAGTGATATGTCCGCATATCCGAGTAATAATGAGATGTGAAATGCCAATATAAATTATGTAATGTTTTTTATTCACATGTACCTTTGAAGAAATGGTTTATGCTTGAGAAATGCATATGAGATTTGTATTAGAAATGCTTTTTTGTTACAAGCATAAGTATGGCTTTGCCATGAGTTTTGCATTGGTTTAAATGCATGAAATAGAATGATGGTACATGTGTTTTCAATGGGAAATTGCTTTGAATAGTTTTCAAGCATGAGATAGAATGAGCATGTTGTTCAAAATCTTTTGAGAAAGTGTTTTCAAAATATGCATTAATGTGTTGATTTTCTTTAGAGCATGTCTCACTAAGCATTTGTGCTTACGCTCTCTCTTTTACCAATAATGCAGATAATTGAGGTGTTTTCGGGCATCAAGGAAGTTAAGTTCATCCAAGGAAGTCCAAGCTCATGTATGGTGAAGTTTTCACACACTTTAGTTTTGATATAATGGCAAAGGGAAACCAAGAATTGTACTTGGGAGATATGTTGAGCTCCCTAAGGTTGTGGCATGTTTGTCTTGGTTTGTTTGAGTTGTAATTGCCTTGAATGTTTTGATTGAGGTTGGATTGCTTATTTTGATTTTGTGATTAAGAAGCATGCCTCTAGACAACGTGAATTCATGTTTGATGCTAGGTTCGTGTTAGAATGTCTTAAATATGTTCCGTATATGTATGTTGGATTGCTAGTATGATTTGGGAGTCTTTGAGGCATGTTTGAGTGTGCTAAAGGATGAAAAACCAGCATTTGCTGCTGTTTCTGGGCAGGGTGTATCGAAACACCCTCTAGTGTTTCGAAACGGGGTCCTGAAATGGTCTTCGTGTCTCGAAACGCCTGAGGCTGTTTCGAAACATTTTGGCTACTGAAATGTCATGTTTCGGTACTGGTCTCGGAACATACCGCATACTGAAACAGTCAACACCGTTTCGATACGGTGTTTCGGTACGGTAGGTAGGTGTTCCGAAACGGGTGACCGTTAGACTCAGATTTGAATTGTTTTTATATTTACATGCTTTACATTTTAGTCCTAAATGTTGTGATTGCAATTGCTTGAGCTTGAGAAGTCCTTTTAAGCTGAAATTTGGCAGAGAAGCATGTAACATGATTAATTACATATTGGTAATCCTTAAATCTATGAAGTCCTTATAATTTACAAAAATTACAATTTGGTCCCCAAACCTATATAAAGTGCAATTGAGTCCCTAAACAATATCCGATCGATGTGCCTTTCTCATTCATGTTTCGTGAGTACTCACTTAGGTTTAATATGTATCTAGACAAGATTAAAATGAAAAAAAGGGTCGTTAATCAAGGTTGACTTTCGGGTTGACTTTGGTTTTCCCCGTGTAATCTTCGTAGTTCGGGTCAAGCTTCTAGGCAGGCTAAGGGGTTACATTTGTTGGTGTCAGAGCCACGTTATGGAATAATTGGGGTTTGGTATGTGGTTGTTGTATGTGTCTATGCATGATGATGACTTTTTGGTGAAAGTATGATGTATGAATAGTGATGTATGATTCAATTGAGATGATTTTGTGATGCTATGCTCTGATTGGAGTGTGGTTGGGGATCCCATTGCCATATCAAAACTAATGAGAGGAATTTTTTTCGAAGGTGAGCTTGAGTACTTAGATTACTTACCTTATTGTGCCTAATTTTGTTTATTGCATGTTTGTCAGTGCATTGTTTTTATAATGGAGCCACGTAGAGAGTTGAGGATCAATACTAGATCGATGGCTGAAAATGAGAATGCTGAGGATTTACCTCCTCCCCCTGGTGGTGGACCACTCAGTGGTGGTGGAGCTGGAGCTGATAATGTTGGTGCTGGTGCTGGGGTTGCTGGACCCGAGGGTGTGCAGGGGCAAGCTGCTCCTGACAGGACCGTGTTGATTCAGGCTATTGCTGGGGCTTTCCAGGCAGCAGTAGCTGGAGCCCATGGAGCTGCACATCAGGATGATGCTAATGTGAGATTTCCTTTGGAACGTCTTCGCAGTCTAGGAGGGACTGAGTTCAGAGGTCTATCTTCGGAAGGATATGAGTCTTGGTTGGAGAGCACCAAGAGGATTATGGGTCAGATGAACTGTAACAATGTGCAGAAGCTGGGTTGTGTTGTGTCACTACTGCATTGTGATGCTTATACGTGGTGGACGACCACTATCTCTGGGATGGAGGATGATAAGGTGACTTGGACGTTCTTCTTGAGTGCGTTCAAGCGGAAGTACCTGGGAGTACGTTACCTCGATGAAAAGAAAAGAGAGTTTATGTCTCTCGTGCAAGGCAACATGTTAGTAGCTGAATATGAAATTCAGTTTGTCCGCCTCAGTCAGTATGCACCTGAGCTAATCCTTAGTGAGCGGGAGAGGTGCGAACGATTCCGTTATGGGCTGGTAGCGGATGTCAAGACCTATATGCTTGCGGCTGATTGCACGGATTTCAATGTCTTGGTCACTAAAGCCAAGGACATTGAATTGAATCTTGGTTTGGTAAGTCAAGCTAGTGGCTCTAGCTCAGGGAAACGAGCTGCGGAACACGATTATGGTAGAGATCGCAACAAGAGGCATAAGGATAGGAAGTTGCATTATGATGCTAGGCGTGGGGTGGTAACCCTGGTAGAGGTCAGCAAGGACCTAATGTTGTTCTGAGGACTCCTTAATGTAACCGTTGTGGTAGAAGACATGGTGGTGAGTGTTGGGGTAACCTTGGGACATGCTGGAATTGTGGGAATCGAGGGCATTTGAAGAAGGATTGTCCTCAGCCGCTGAGAGAGGGACAAGCTCCAGTGAGAGCAGCTGAGCCACAAAGGGGTCGTGGGCGCGGCTGTGGTAATTTTTAGCGTAGGGATGATGGTGGCAGGAACGTAGCACATGTTGTGGTCGTTCAACCTGAGGGTGGCGGTCAAGCTCGAGTGTACGCCCATCGTGAGGGAAGGAATGATACGGATGTGATTGCATGTACCTTTACTTTGCAATCCTTGTCATTACTTTCTTTGATTGATTCTGGATCTACACACTCGTACATATTACGTGAACATGCTCAAATGCTTGGTTTACCTGTTGAGTCTTTGGATGTTGGTATGCGTGTGACTAGTTCCTTTGGTGAGATGGTTGTAACAAGGAAGTTGTATAGGAGATGTCCCTTGATGGTGCAAAACCATGTTTTTCTTGTTGATCTTATGGAATTGCCATTCTATGGCTTTGATGTAATCCTTGGCATGGATTGGCTGGTTGAGCATAGGGCCATGGTGGATTTCGAAAGCAAGCGAGTTTCGTTGAAACTTGCGGATGATTATGAGGTGGTAGTAGTAGGTGAGAATGTGAAGTTCCTTGCTAATGTGGTGTCTACATTGGAAGCAAGTCGGATGTTGCGGCAGGGTTGCGAGGCTTATCTAGCCTTTGTTATGAATCCTAGTTCAAAGGAGGTGCGCGTTCAGGATATAAGAACTGTATGTGAGTTCCCTGGAGTATTTCCGGAGGAATTACCTGGATTGCCGCCTAGTCGAGAGGTGGAGTTTGGGATTGAGTTGTATGAGAACACAACTTCGGTGTCTATTGCTCCCTATCGCATGGCACCCAAAGAGCTGAAGAAGTTGAAGACGCAACTTCAGGAGTTGCTTGACCGTGGCTTCATTCGTCCTAGTGTGTCACCTTGGGGTGCACCGGTCTTGTTTGTGAAGAAGAAAGATGGCACGATGAGAATGTGCATCGATTATCGTCAGCTGAACAAGTTGACCATCAGAAACAGGTATCCTTTGCCGAGGATCGATGACCTTTTTTATCAGTTCCGGGGAGCGGTTGTGTTTTCAAAGATTGACTTGAGGTCAGAGTACTATCAGCTTAAGGTGAAAGATGTGGATGTGCCGAAAACAACCTTTAGAACGAGGTATGGGCATTATGAGTTCCTTGTAATGCCGTTTGGCTTGACGAATGCTCCCGCTGCTTTCATGGACATGATGAATAGAGTGTTCCATGAATTTTTGGACAAGTTCGTTGTGGTGTTCATCGATGAAATCCTTGTGTACTCTCGTACTGAGGAGGAGCATGAAGGTCATTTGAGAATTGTCTTGCAAGTGCTGTTGGAAAATCAGCTTTATGCTAAGCTGAGCAAGTGTTAGTTCTGGCTAAAGGAAGTTGTTTTTCTCGGTCATGTGGTTTCGGCTGAAGGGATTCGTGTCGATCCTCATAAGGTTGAGGCGGTAATGAATTGGAAGCCTCCTAAGTCTATTCATGAAGTTCGTAGTTTCCTTGGGTTGGCAGGATACTACCGAAGATTTGTGGATGGGTTTTCTAAGATTGCTACTCCTTTAACGAAGTTGTTACAAAAAGATGTTAAGTATGAGTGGACGGAAGCGAGACAGCAAGCTTTTGAGAAGCTTAAGGCAGCTTTGACGCAAGCTCCTATCTTGGTTCAACTAGAATCAGGAAAAGAGTTTGTGGTGTACAGTGACGCATCTTACGTTGGTTTGGGGTGTGTGCTAATGCAAGAGGGTAAGGTGGTGGCTTATGCATCGCGACAGTTGAAGGTGCATGAGCGCAATTATCCTACGCATGATATTGAGTTAGCTGCGGTGGTGTTTGCTTTGAAAATCTGGAGACATTATCTTTATGGTGAGAAGTGTACTGTGTATACGGATCACAAGAGTTTGAAGTATTTGATGTCTCAGAAAGAGTTGAATCTTAGGCAACGGCGATGGGTGGAGTTGCTTAAAGATTACGATCTCACGATCAAGTATCACCCAGGAAAGGCCAATGTTGTGGCTGACGCCTTGAGCAGAAAAGTGGCGGTGGAGTTAAGGGAGATGTTTGCTAGCTTGAGCATATCGCGAGATGGAGGTCTTGTTGCTGAATTGCAAGTGAAACCATCTCTAGTACAGTTGATAAAGGATAAACAGTTATTGGATGATTCTTTGGTGCCACATGTTCAGAATATTGCTGAGGATAGACCATCGGATTTTTGTTTTAATGATGATGGAGTTCTATGTTTTGGGAGTCGGATAGTAGTGCCGAATGATGTGGAGTTGAGGCGTACTATTCTGACCGAAGCTCATAGTAGTCCTTTTGCTATGCACCCTGGTAGTAAAAAGATGTACTGTGATATGAAGGATGAGTACTATTGGGTGGGTTTGAAGAAAGATGTTGCTGAATATGTGAGCAAGTGCATGGTTTGTTAGCGGGTTAAGGCTGAGCATCAGTTTCCTTCGGGGTTGTTGCAACTGTTGAGGATCCCTGAATGGAAGTGGGAGAGAATCACCATGGATTTTGTGTCTGCTTTGCCTTTTCCGCCATCAAAGAAGAATTCGGTGTGGGTGATTGTGGATCGCCTTACGAAGTGTGCGCATTTCTTACCTGTGCATACTATGTATACATTGGATAAGCTTGCAGACCTGTACATTGCTAAGATTGTACGTTTGCATGGTGTACCAAAATCTATAGTGTCGGATAGAGATCCGAGGTTCACAGCAAGGTTTTGGGAGTGTTTACATCAGGCATTGGGTACGCGGTTGAATTTCAGTACTTCTTATCATCAGCAGACAGATGGACAGTTTGAGCGTGTTATCCAAGTGCTTGAGGATATGTTGAGGTGCTGTGTGATTGAGTTTCAAGGCTCTTGGGAGAAGCACTTGCCTTTGGTGGAGTTTGCCTATAATAATAGCTACCAGGCAAGTATTCAAATGGCACCTTATCAAGCTTTGTATGGGAGGAAGTGTAGAACTCCTCTTTGTTGGGCTGAAACGGGACAAAAGTTGGTCTCGATGCCGACTTTGTTGAAGGGAGCCACCGAGAAGGTGAAGCTCATTTGTGAGCGGTTGAAGGCAGCATCAGATCGGCAAAAGTCTTACGCGGATTTGAAACGTAAGGAGATAGAGTTTACGGTGGGTGACCGTGTGTTCTTAAAGGTTTCACCTTGGAAGAAGGTGATGAGGTTTGGTCGGAAGGGTAAGTTGAGCCCTAGATATATTGGACCATACGAGGTGATAGAACAAGTAGGTCATGTTGCTTATAAGCTGAGGCTACCACAATAGCTAGAGAAGATACATAATGTGTTTCATGTATCTATGCTACGGTGGTATAGATCGGATCCTTCGCATGTTATGCCTGTGGAGGAAGTTGAGTTGAATCCAGATTTGACTTATGATGAGGAGCCATTTGAGATTTTGGATTCAGACAGTAAGGTTCTCCGGGGTAAGACCATTGAGCTGGTTAAGGTGTTGTGGACGCATCGTGGTGTTGAGGAAGCCACGTGGGAAAGAAAGGAAGACATGAAGAAGCAGTTTCCTTACCTTTTTCCTCCATGTAAATTTTGAGGACGAAATTTCATAAGAGGGGAAGAATTGTAACACCCCAAATTTGGGCCTAGATGTTTAGATGTCTGAACCGGATCGGTCTGAAAAACAGTTCGAATCTAAAAGGGAGTTTTAGGGAACACCTAGTTCGGGATGCTTTAAAAACATAGAAAAATATCTAAAAATCCTTATTTAATATAGGAAAGACAATGGTGGAATCAATTTTACAAAATAAGGTTTGGAAATACTACATTTCGGTGTAGTGACCAAATCGTAGTTTTTGCAAAGTTAAGTAGTGATTGTTTTGTAAAGGATTGAAACTTTGAATCTTTAAGGAGCTAATTTTACCAAAATGTTTTCATTAGATTTTTCCTTAATTTGGGTGATTTAATTAATGTTTTAATTAAAGAAAATGAAGGGTGATTAAATTAGAAACCACCTTTGACTTTTCATAACTATTTTTCACAAATTTTCCCTCATTTTATTTTCTCTCAAATTCCTTTCAACCAAACACTTTCTCTCCAGCAAATTTACTTTGATTTTCACTTCATTTGATGAGATTTCAATCTCTCTTTGATTCTTAACCAACTCCTCATCAAATCCACTTGATTTCTACATTGAATGTTCAAGAAAACTTGCCCAAATCAAGGAGAAATCATACATTAGAGGTAAGCTTCGTCCTTCTCCTCTAATGATCAGTTCTTTACTGAAATTCCCAAGTTATCAGTCCTTTATTAATGATTTTTAAGTGGTTTTAATGTTAGAAACAAGAAATTGTCTTAAAACTCAAGATATTGGAAGAGATCTTGAAGATTTTCGTGGTGATTGATTGGGCTCTGTTTTGAGATGATTTTCTAATGTATTTTGGATGTTAATTGATGTTACAAATGATTTTTTATCAATCAAATCCCGAATAGGTTTGTTTTCCTAAGTTTTGCTTGTTAGAATGATGGTTTTTGGGGTGATTTTGGTGTTCTGTCATAGTTGGAGGTATAAGGACGTGGTTGTGTTAGTTTTTGATGTTAATTGATGTTTAGAAATGATTAGAAGTGATGGATCTTGGCTGGGTTTGGTTTTGGAAGAGTTTGAAGGTGATTTCGGTAGTGTTTGGTAGCCTAAATTTGGTTTTTGATTAGAGCAGCGAGATTAGGTGTGTGGCTGATGATTTCAATGCATGGTGATGCATTAATCCTATGCTCTTATGTGTTTAAAATAGGGGAGACATCTTCGGACACCTTTGGAGTTGATCCGGAAGGTTAGATAGCATTTCGGCGAGCAAGCGAAACGTAATCGGTGAGTGCGTATGGTTTTAGAAGTCCTTGAGGGACAAAGAATCAAGGTTTGGGGATTTAGGAAAGGTTTGAAACACTTTCCTAAGTCCGGAAGTAAGTATTGGCTAGATTGCTCTCTTGAATGTGGTGAATTACCCCTAAAATGCTTTTACATGCTCATGGTTTTAGATTGATAAATTCCTACTGTTTTTATGCATATTTTATAGCTTGAGATGATGCTTGAAATGATTTCATGAAGTAACATGTTGCATAGTTGAGATTTGAGCTTTTATGTTCAAGCATAGCAAGTGTTATGGTTTTGAATGAGATGAGAATGTGTGAGAATTGTTGCATGAAAAACAGTAGGTGAGATGATGTTTTAACATAATATATTGCCATAGATGTTGAGATACTTACCGGATATAATTGATCAATCAATAGGATGAGAGTGCACTATAAACTAAAAATTCGTACGTGCTATTTGGTTATGCCAAAGGGAGAGAACCGATGATGGGCATTCCATCGGGTAGAACTTGGTGAAATACCCAAGCTTTGTGGTGATGAGAGATTCCGCCATGTGAGTACGGTGATGTGAGATTCCACCGGAAACTATGTTGCTAGACGAGTGAGTACGGTGATGAGAGATGCCACCGGAAGTGTCTAGTAAGATGTCCGCATATCCGAGTAATAATGAGATGTGAAATGCCAATATAAATTATGTAATGTTTTTTATTCACATGTACCTTTGAAGAAATGATTTATGCTATGAGAAATGCATATGAGATTTGTATTAGAAATGCTTTGGTGTTACAAGCATGAGTATGGCTTTGCCATGAGTTTTGCATTGGTTTAAAAGCATGAGATAGAATGATGGTACATGTGTTTTCAATGAGAAGTTGCTTTGAATAGTTTTCAAGCATGAGGTAGAATGAGCATGTTGTTCAAAAGCTTTTGAGAAAGTGTTTTCAAAATATGCATTATTGTGTTGGTTTTCTTTAGAGCATGCCTCACTAAGCATTTGTGCTTACGCTCTCTCGTTTACCAATAATGCAAATAATTGAGGTGTTTTCAGGCATCAAGGAAGTTAAGTTCATCCAAGGAAGTCCAAGCTCATGTATGGTGAAGTTTTCACACACTTTAGTTTTGATATAATGGCAATAGGAAACCAAGAATTGTATTTGGGAGATATGTTGAGCTCCCTAAGGTTGTGGCATGTTTGTGTTGGTTTGTTTGAGTTGTAATTGGCCTTGAATGTTTTGATTGAGGTTGGATTGCTTATTTTGGTTTTGTGATTAGGAAGCATGCCTCTAGACAACGTGAATTCGTGTTTGATGCTAGGTTCGTGTTAGAATGTCTTAAATATGTTCCTTATATGTATGTTGGATTGCTGGTATGATTTGGGAGTCTTTGAGGCATGTTTGAGTGTGCTAAAGGATGAAAAACCAGCATTTGCTGCTGTTTCTGGGCAGGGTGTATCGAAACACCCTCTAGTGTTTCGAAACGGGGGCCTGAAATGGTCTTCGTGTCTCGAAACGCCTGAGGCTGTTTCGAAACATTTTGGCTACTGAAATGTCACGTTCCGGTACTGGTCTCGGAACATACCCTTTCGATATGGAGTTTCGGTACTGGTCAACAACGTTTTGATACGGAGTTTCGGTACGGTAGGTAGGTGTTCCGAAACGGGTGACCGTTGGACTCAGATTTGAATTGTTTTGATATTTGCATGCTTTACATTTTAGTCCTAAATGTTGTGTTTGCAATTGCTTGAGCTTGAGAATTCCTTTTAAGCTGAAATTTGGCAGAGAATCATGTAACATGATTAATTACATATTGGTAATCCTTAAATCTATGAAGTCCTTCTAATTTACAAAAATTACAATTTGGTCCCCAAACCTGTATAAAGTGCAATTGAGTCCCTAAATGATATTTGATCGCTGTGCCTTTCTCATTCATGTTTCCTGAGTACTCACTTAGGTTTAATATGTATCTAGACAAGATTAAAATGAAAAAAAGGGTCGTTAATCAAGGTTGACTTTCGGGTTGACTTTGGTTTTCCCCGTGTAATCTTTGTAGTTCGGGTCAAGCGTCTAGGCCGGGCTAAGGGGCTTACATGTACCAACATATATAATATATATATACAAATGATTTTAATTGTGCATGTATGTCTGTTCACACTTACTAATAACGTTCTCAGAATTCGCCCAAGAACAACCTTTTACCCTATTTCCAAATTTTCCAGCCCCACCATTATAACAACTCACTAACAGCAAACTACTCCAACTATTACACTTTCGCCACCAATGTTGTTCTCAAATACAACACCGATTACTACCCAAACTCACTAACTATAGGACCTTATCTACTACACAAGAAGACGCAAAACCAGAACCAAACAAAGATAACAATGACAGAGATTGTGCAGCAAAGATACCTGCAATCACATCATTGTCCTGGAGCTTCAAGCGACGATATCTCTCTCCCGCAGAACCACCATTCTCCAGCCACACCACCACAGCATCGACCGACACCTTGAGGTCATCACCATCCCCTTGCTGTAAAGAACCCTAACTGCACCCACGATCGCAAGGAACTTCTACACATATCCCATCTTGACCACCCCGAGCTAGCTCCGGACAATCTCGCCTCAAATGTCCTGCAAACCCACAATTCCAACAAGATTCAACCATCGTACACCTCGCACCTTTATGCCCTTCTTGCCACCTCCGAACCTTGTCTCAACCGCACTCACGGCATCTTTGAGACTCCTTTGCAGGCACTGAAGCTGATCTCACTACTTGAGGACAATTACGCTTCCCATGGTCCTTTGAACCACAATTCCAACAAGCTCCAACACCCCAACAAACCCCAATGTGTCGCCTTCCACAATGGCTGCACTCCGGTATACGGACTACCACTCTTTGGCCTTGTTGCACTTGACCCACATTACCATTACCACCAAAACTCTGATTCAGGCGAACCCTTCTGTCACGAAGTCTCTTACGCTGCCCACTCTCGAGGCCAGAACTCACAGCTCTTTTGCTTGCATTTTGCTCACCATCATAAACTGAAGCCACGCTCTCACGTTGCTTAACCCTTGAGAACTTATCTCCCAGGTATCTCCTATTAAAGGCAGATAAAAAGAACTCCCAATCCATATTGTGGATATTCTATGCAACCGACACAGATGTCCACCAAACACAAGCATCCTCCAGCTTTAACGAAACAACGCTTCCCAACTTACAGGCATTGTCACATCCTTCTTGATCCAGGATTGGAACCGTACTGGCTAACCAAGCCTCGAACTCCTCAGGCGTCGACCCATGATACTCAACAGCTCCCAACTCATACAGATGCTGCTTTGACAAACTAGTTTGTCTGACAGCCGGCACATATGCAGGCCGTACATTCACCGCGGCCTGAGATGTCCCCAACATCTATTGAACCACAGACGACAAACCTTTCATCACAGGGTCAGCCCCCTCATGCTGCCCTATCGCCTCAACTCCAGGCCCTGACGACTGTAAAGACACACTCTCACCAGATGGTGACTTCCACCTCCCAACAACCTGCTCTAAAGCAGCAACAATCGTACCTGATTGTAATTCTCTCTTCGATTCCATTGTGCTATTATTAAGAAGGCAATGATAACAAAACAAACAAAACGATCAATCCAGCTTCGAGCAAGGATTCAGGACTCCAACTCCAAGCTAACACATTTCCTATAGTAATAAGGTAATGGGTACCCCGAATTTTCCCTCTTATATGTCATAATAATCAATATTAACATTGATATCACAAACACTGTGCATCTCAAACAGTAAAATTCAATCATGCTCTCATCAAACAACATTCACCTTCAATATCATAACAGCAACATATCACACATCATATTTTTCATCATTCAAAATCAGCTTACAACGTCATCATATTATCAATACATGTTCACATTAACTCACATATAATTCATAACAATTAAGTGTGATATAAACATCGACATTTCACTCAAAAACATTTTTTTCAACCAACCTTCAACCATACACCAAGATAGACATCAAATCTTACCATAACAACTTACCTCGAACTTACCATCACCCCAAGTGTTCGCAAACCTATGTCTGATACCAACAAATGTAACCCCCAAGGCCCGATCTAGACGTTAGACCCGAACCGAGGTGATTACACGGGGAAAACCGAAGTCAACTCGTTAAAGCCGACTCCGATTGACGACCCTTTTTTCTTTTATCTTTTCTAGATGATAAATAAGTCTTATGTGATCACCAAAGAGAATAGGAAGAAACGGCACATGGATCAGAAAACATTTAGGGGTTCGATTGCACAATTTAAGCTTTTAGGGACCAAAACGTAATTTCTGCAAATTACTAGGGCTTTTCAGATTTTAAGGTTACCATTATCCAATTAATCATATTTCATGCTTCTCTGTCAATTTTCATGTCAAACGGATCAACCAAACTCATTCAATTCCATCCACAACAAACAGGGACTAAAATGCAACAATTTCAAACTTATACAGATACCATTAACAGAATTAACGGTCGCGTATCGGTACGCCTGAGACCGTATCGATACGCGGGATGGTAGTGACCAAATTCACAGAAAGTGTATCGATATGATTTCCCGTGTATCGGTACGCCCTTCAAGCCCGTACCGAAACACTTCTCAATCGTACCGAAACGTCTGTACTAAGAACACACATTTGGCTTATGCGTATCGATACGCAAGCCCGAGTATCGAAACACATACAAGAACCATCCAAAAACGTATCAAAAACCAACATAACATCATTAAATCACATAAACATACTTATGGCATCAACTCTAACATATTTACATCAAAAACTAGTCGCATAGCAAGCATTTAGCACACCAACTCATATAGTATATGCAACTAGAATGAACATGCCTTTAACCATAAACCATAGCAAAACTAAAATGTAAAATGAGGATCCAAACGCCACATAACGGACATATACAAATCTCAAACCATAAACCAAACTTGTTCTAGGTAGTCAACCTCATCACACAACAAGGTAAAGGATTTCCCTCATTGCCTTTATTAACTATAGCTAGGAAACAAAACATACTTTCCAAGTGGAGTTCTTCTTAAATCCCTTTCTTCTTGCTGTCCCAAATTTAGTTATCTAAGTTGATGGACAAAAAGGAGCGTAAGCACACAATGCTTAGTGAGGAATGCTCAAAACCAAAACACCATTAATGCAGCGAAACCATAAAACATCCTTTATTTGAAATCACATTTATATAAACTAATGTATTGTTTGAAAACTTCATTTGAAAACATTATTGCCTTAAATCACGCATCGCTCAACATATAAACCAGCATTAAAACCCAAGTGCAACTTGTATCTCAATCTCAAACATCATCATTGTAATTACTTCCATTTAAACCTTTTCATGCATAAACGCTTCATGCAAAGTTTAAACCATTTTTCTTGGAAACCATTTCAACATCATGGTCTTTCTTTCTCATGCTTGAAAATCATTTCGAAAAAATCACCATTTGAAAACCACATGTACCATCTACCTATCTCATGCATTCAACCAATGCAAAACTCATGGCAAAGCCACACATGCTTGTTATACAAAAGAATTTTATAATCTCAAAATCTCATATGCATTTCTCATAACATAAAAAAAATTCAAGCATTGGTACATGTGAAACACACTTCATTCTCATATATTGGCACTTTCATAATCTATTTTACACGGATATGCGGATAGCTTGACTCGAGGTCAAGTCCTACCCCGGCGAAATCTCGCCACCGGACTCTCATGGCGGTATCTACCCTCGCCACAAAGCTTGGATATTTCACCAAGACCTACCCCGATGGAATCTCACATCATCGGACTCTATCTCCTTATAAAGCTTGGGTAATTCACCAAGTCCTACTCCGATGGAATGCATATCATCGGTTTCTCATGGCGATAACATTTGTTGCCATAATGCTTGGGTCTTTCACCAAGTCCTATATGATGGAATTTACAACATCGGTCTCTCATGACGGTACGATTCAATGCCATTAAGCTTGGGTGTTTCACTAAGTCCTATCCGATGGAATGCACATCATCAGCCTCTCTCTTTGGAACGAATCCCAAGAGCACGTACGAATTTTTAGTTTATAGTGCACTATACATCCTATTGGTCGACCAATTATATCCGATAATCTTCTCATCATTTTTGCCAAAATATCATATTAAAATCATTAACACATCTACTGTTTTCAAAGCATGCAACACCATCAAGGCCAAAATGTTAAACCATGCCTCTGAAACACAAATTAACACCACATACCCTCAAGAATCATTTGTTTCATGCTTCCTTCACCAAACCAAGTTTGCTAACCAACTCTTATGCCTAAAAGCCATGCTTAAACATCAAATCAACCCACATTGCCAAACCAATCATATCAAAACCAATTTTAATATTTTCAAAACAATAATAGCACAAATCGAGAGAGAAATCTACTTCACTTACTTCCAAACTTAAACCGGTGTTTCAAGCCTAGATTTAAGTTCCCAAACCTCTTTTCAAAATCATACCAAAGCTGGAAAACACATTCTCACTCACCAATACGCAACACTACGCTAGCCGACGAGAAAATCAAAGGTTCTTTGATGAGGGAAAAGTGTTTGGCTGATTGGAAGTTGAGAGAAAATGAAAAGAGAGAGAACTATCATAAAGTAGGTATGAAAAGTCAACCTTTGATTTTCCTTTTAATTCCTTTAATTAAATCATTATTAAAACCTCCCAAATTAAAGAGAAATCTGATGAAAAACATTTGGTAAAATTTTCTCCTTAAAGATTCAAAGTTTCAATCCTTTACAAAACAGTCACTAGTCAACTTTTGTAAAAACTGCATTTTGGTCACTATACCAAAATGTAATATTTCCAAATCACATTTTGTAAAATTGTTTTCACCATAATCATTTATATAATAAATGAGGATTTTTTATATATTTTTCTATATTTTTAAAACATCCCGAACGAGGCGTTCCCTAAACCAACCTTAAGGGTTAAAACTGTTCCCGACCGGCCCGATTCAACATCTAAAACATCTAGGCCCAAAACCAGGGCATTACAGCAAGAACCCCTGTTGTGACTCGTCCTATCCCTAGGTCCAAGTTCTATCGATGAACACGTCTTGGATGATACCTCCCGGCGTGAATCGAAGGATGAACACCAATGTTTGTGAATTCTTCCTTAGCCGCATAACCTTGTACCTATCCCTAGGCCAAGATAGTTTAACCATAAACTAGAAAACTTGTATTTACTCCTTTCGTATACTTAACTCTCCCGATATTAAGTAAATAGATAACCTCATAATGCTCTCCTGATACTCTTATGAGATGTTGAAACCAGAGTAAATAAACTTGAACTTTTATTGATTGAATAGAAAATCCTAAGAAACAATTTAACCCTTACAACTACTTTACAAGACCAACCCTTAGCCCTGTGGGAAGTTTCGAACATGATTGAGAAGGGAAAAGCTAGGGTTATGATGGAAGATGGGTAGGAGCTAGGTTATCCTTCTCTAGGTCAAAATACAAGCATATATATAGGCCTTGGACGTAAGCTTTCTTAATGGCCAAGAATACTTGATTGAATTAAAGTACAATTTATTTAAAGACTAAAAATATGAGTAGATGTCCTTTAATTCGCCCTATCTTCTTGCTTTGACTTTCTCCTCAAACTTTGGGCAAGGCCTTCATTGTGCTTCTGGACTCCAAAAATAATACGAGTGGTCTACAAAAGTTAGGCTTGAAATCCTCTATCAGTCGAACTCTGTTGGAGTATGCCCAAAGACCAATCATATGATGATTGAATAGACATACTATTTTACTAGATTTATCAAGTAATGGTAATGTGAGCACACCTTCACCAACACATGTTACTGACCCGGAGGTCTTACCGTTAGGACCAATTACACGATCTAGGACGCAACGTTTCAGGGAAGCTCTTTTCCTTACTTGTGATAATATTTCTGAATCATTTAATAATGTCTGTGCCTTAGATAGTAAGCCTTTTAATGTGTTGCATATATGTGACATATTTATATGATAATAATTATTAGGTGTGTTTGAGTATGTATATAATTTGTTAAGTATGTTGGTTTAGTTTGATATGATTTATAATGTTTTTATATTGGTTTAGTTTTGGGATTATTATAAGGTGACTTATTATTATTATATATTTGTTTGATAGGAGCCAAGTGTACGTGTGTGTGCATGTGCCATGCGTGATCAATCCCATGTGCGCCTAGTGAAGCCAATGTAGCCGAGCCTTAGAAGACTTTGTTTTCATCCATCACGTGCAGCCCTCCACCAAATTACATACCCCATGCAAATTATGCATTAATGTCGCAAGGAGCAGCAGCCGAACATTTTGTGTGCTTTTAAAATTATAAAACCATGCACAATACATTTTGCGTCATCACGTGAAATACAAGCAGATGGGGTTCTTATTTTTAATCCCACCAAGCACACGTGGGTGCACAAAACACAGCAGCCGAGTATTAGTCTTCAATCTCTACAATGTGCGTCAAGAACAATTGGGGGTTTGGAATTCAAAGCAGCCAAACCACATTTAACATGTGCAAAAGTTTTGAATTTTAAATTACATGCACATTTTGCATGTGATTTAATCCATATGCCGCCAAACTTTGGAATACACGGCCAAAGTGCATTGCCGCCAAACGTGAAATATCAACCACATGTTATTTAACCGACCACCATCACTTGTATTATTTATATGGATAAACTCTCTTGTACAAGGTTAGACCTTTTATGAATCAAATATATTGTGAGAATTTTCTCTCAAAGTTAGTTCTTTTTAGAACTTTTTCCTTGATACTTCGGGTTCTCAATTGTTAGATAATTGAAGGGTCCCAATGTAACCCCCTTAGCCCGGCCTAGACGGTTGACCCGAACTACGAAGATTACACGGGGAAAACCAAAGTCAACCCGAAAGTCAACCTTGATTAACGACCCTTTTTTTTCTTTTTAAACTAGTCTAGATGCACACAAACCCTAGGTGAACTCTTGAGATAAGCATACTTGAAATACACAGCAATTGAAAAACACTTAGGGACTCAATTGCATAACTTACAAATTTAGGGACCAATTTATAAATTCTGAAAATTCAGAGGACTTAGCCAAATTTTGAGTTACCACTATGAAATTAATCAGGTTTCATGCTTCACTGTCAAATTTCATCTCAAACGGACATCTCAAACTCAATCAATTGCATAAACAAAGTTTGGGACTAAAACGTGAGGATTTCAAAACATTTAACCATCAGATTCAGTGCCCAACGGTCGGGTGTGTAACCCCCTTAACCCGGCCCAGACGGTTGAACCGAATTAAGAAGTTTACACGGGGAAAACCAAAGTCAACCCGAAAGTCAACCTTGATTAACGACCCTTTTTTTCTTTTTAAACTTGTCTAGATGCTCTTTAACCCTAGATGTATTCATACAAACATCATACTCAAAGATCATAACCATCAGAGAACAATCAGGGACCCAATTGCACAAATTACAACTTTAGGGACCAAACTGTAAAATCTGAGAATTACAGGAACTTCACCCAATTAAAAGTTACCAATATGAAATTAGTCATGTTTCATGCTTCACTGCCAAATTTCAGCTCAAACGGACATCTCAAACTCATCCAATTGCATAAACATGTTTTAGGACCAAAACGCAAGCATTTCAAAACATATAACTGCCCATGTCAGCCTCCAACGGTCAGGTGTTCCGAAACAGGGTAAACCTGTTTTGAAACGCGGGGCTGTTCCGCAACGGGTACCGAAACGGGGTCTGGCAGTAGCATCTTCGTTCCGGAACGGTTCCTTCCGTTTCGAAACACCCTGGCCATAACAGGCCCCTGTTCCGAAACGGTAGTGGTCGTTCCAAAACGACCTGCCCAGATTGCAGCAACAATGCTGGTTAAACACACGTTTACCCCACCAAACATGCTCCAAAAGCCACCAAACCACACCAGCAAGTCATTCAACATATAGGGAACATAAATGCATCAAAACTAGATACAAGACCACCCCTAGGTGCTCCAACTCATTAAAACACATTCAAAACTCAAACATGCATTTAAACAAGAAGCATAACAATACAATTTAAGCAAAAGGAGATTCAAACGTTGTAACATTAATCCACATGATTCAAAAACATAAACCAAACTTGTCCAACATACACAATCTCCTTTTAACAACAACATAAGAGATTCTACCCCCATTGCCTTTATTAACTATAGCTATTAACCGAGACATACATCTCTAATGGAGTCCTCCTTGAATCCCTTGCTTCTCGCTGTCCAAACTTCAAATATCTGCATTGATGGACAAAAAGGAGCGTAAGCACATAATGCTTAGTGAGGAATGCTCAAAACCAAAACACCATCAATGCAGCGAATCATAAAACCGCTTTTAAAAGCAACTCGATTCGACCAACCAAAGCAATATTTGAAAAACCCTTTTTCAAACAACATGCTTTAAAATCATGCCTTGCACAAATATGAAAATCAACCCTTAGCTTAAAAAGCTAAGTAAACCTTTTCAAAACATAAACTTGCAAAACCATCAATTTAGCCTTTCCATGCATAAACACCATATGCAAAGCTAAATTCAAACCTTGGAAAACACTTCCACTTTACATCTTACCATTCTCATACTTGAATGTCATTTCAAAGCAAGAAACCCTTTTTAAACCATTTACTCAATCAATCCAACACATGCATTAAACAAATGCAACATATGAACCACATCATTAACAATTGCAACATATGCCCTTTTAAAACAAGTCTCCACAAGACTTCAATGCACTAAAGAGATTTCATGCACACATACACCATTCTCAATAGATAATCAACACTTGTTCAAACCAACAAGTCAACATGCAATTATAATACATTTTACACTTTTCATGCAACCAAGCATCATTCCAAGCATCTCATGCTTCATTATACTCAAGAACATTATATTGGCCTCCAAGTGATAACCAAAACCACTTTCCATCTCAACACCCAATCGGATACGCGGATCACAAGCGTTGTCCCCACGCTTCATACACACTACCAATCCAAGGTCTCCCAAATGGACTTTTAACCACCATTTGACCTTACCATTCACAAGGTTCCCATGTATGGACTTTAAATCACCATACAACCTTAACATTCACAAGGTTCCCATATATGGACTTTTAAACACCATATAACCTTAACATTCACAAGGTTCCCATGTATGGACTTTTAATCACCATACAAGCTTAACATTCACAAGGTTCCCATGTATGGACTTTTAATCACCATACAACCTTAACATGCACAAGGTTCCCATATATGGACTTTTAAACACCATATAACCTTAGCATCACCGATTGGTAGTTGTATAACATCACTAACGAGATCCGGGACACCCTATACAAGATCCACACATGGACTTTACACCACCATTTTGATCTTAACAAGCACAAGGTCCTCAAATGGAATTTTAATCACCATTATTACCTTTGCTTAACCAAGGTCCTCGAATGGGAACTCATCCACCATTATGACCTTAACCATCTTGTTAGGAAACTTGGATGGAGTTTACCGGTTCACTCTTAACCACTCCACATCCAAGGCGACTTATTCACGGTGCACCCAATCCTATAGCCGGCTAACTATATCCGATTCAAATAACCAAGAACCACTTCCATCACTTGCCAACATAACCATCTTACCACATTAATCCAAGAACCAACCATGGACTTTCAAACACCGTGATGTTCTTAAATAAACAAGGCTCACACAAGGACTTTCAACCACCTTTGTGACCTTAACCATTACTTACCAAAATGCATTATTAACCACAATATTCCACTGTTTTAAAGCATCACACAAAGCCATTAATCAACAAGCAACACTATGCATCAATTTCCACAATTCAATGTACAAAACCAAGGATCTTTTACCTTAGCATCCTTCACATATGGCTTTCAAAACCAGCACTAAACCATGCTAAAATATGCTTTCAAAACAGTATTTAAAACATGCAAATCACATGCATTGCATCTATCAAACACAATTGCTTTTTAAGTCAATTCACAACACAACCAAGAGAGAAAATCCATTTACTTACTCTTGAGCTTAGCAAAGTTGTTTAGACTTAAACTAAGCTCCCAAAACCTTCAAACCTTGGTTTAAAAGCTGAAAACCCAACTTCACTCACCGACACACAAAACAAGGCTAGCCAACAAGCCTTCCAAGCATCTGAAACCTTCCACAACACCTCTAATGCCCACGGATCAACTTCCCCTGTTTCAAGCACACAACATCAGAGGATTAATGCATCATAATGCACTAAAAACACCAGCAACACAACTAAACTCGCTGCTCATTGCAAATCCATCATTTCGGCTACCAAACACAACCGAAACCACCTCCAAACACTTCCAAAACTTAACCCAGCCAAGATCCATCACTTCAAACCATTTTTAAACATCAATTAACATTCAAAAATGATCTAACCACGTCCTTAAACCTCCAGCTATAACAGATCACCAAGATCACTCCAAAAACAACCAAAAACTCAAGCAAAACTTAGGAAATTCAACCTATTCAGGATTGCATTGATTAAACCTCAATTATTCATCAATTTAACATTCAATTAACATCAATTTAACACCTCAACACACTGCCCAAACAGATCATACGAAAATTTCACCAAAATCAAGCAAATCTTGCATTTTAAAGCCAAAATCAAGATTCCAATTGTAAAACCTTTAATAAATCATAAATCAAGGATTGAGAACTTAGGAATTTCAGTAAAGAACTTAAAGTTCAGAGGAGAAGGACGTTCTTACCTCCAAACTTGAATTTCTCCCTTTTTAGAACCAAAATCTTGAAAATCCAATTAGCAATTGGTGAGGTTTTGTTGATGAGATGATTAGCAATCAAAAGAGAATTGAAAAGAGGTATTTAGGTGCCAAAATCAGAGGAAAAAGCTCTGGAGAGACTGTTTGGTTTGAGAGAAAATGAGAGAAAAGGAAAATTGGAAAAGTTAGTTGAAAATAGGAAAATAACTTCCCTCCACTTTTCTTTTGTTTAAAACTCAGAATTAAATCACTAAATATCTTAGAAAAATCTGGAGAAATTCCCTTTGGGTAAATAGCTCCTTAAAGATTCAAAGTTTCAATCCTTTTTAAAACAGTCACGCAGTTTTCAAAAATTACATTTTGGTCACTAACCCAAAATGTCACCCTTCCAAACCTCATTTTGCAAAATTGATTTCACAGTTCACTTGTATACATTAAAAGAGGATTTTAGGACATTTTTCCATATTTTTAATGCAACCCGAACTAGGCTTTCCTAATTTCACCCCTTTTATATCCGAACAGCACTTTGACCGAACCGGTCAACGCCCAAAACTTCTAAGCCCAAAACCGGGGCGTTATAGGGTGTTCCGAAACGGGGAAGGACCGTTCCGAAACGCGGGACCGTTCCGAAACCTGTTGCGGAACAGGGCTTGGCAGTAGCAAATCTGTTCCGGAACGGCTCTACTCCGTTTCGAAACGCCATGGTCATTTCAGGCCATCTGTTCCGAAACGGTAGCACCCGTTCCGATACGGACTACCCAGAATTGCAGAATTTTTCTGGTTTAACACACTTTTGACCCATCAAACACAATCATATGACCTCCATATCATACCAACAAGTCATCAATCAATTAAGGGACATATTAGCATCAGCTAATCTCAGTCATGGCATCATTCAAGGAAAAACCCCAAATCTATAGGCATGCATCCTATATTAGAAATCATGCGTTCATCAATTCATCAAACCAAATACCAAAAGGCCATTTACATATTCCAACATCATCAAAGGCATTAAACCAAACTTAGGGAGTCCAAACATCTCCCAAGACACAAACTAGGTTCCCATTGCCAAATGCCAAAAGCTAATAGTGTTATGAAAATAGTCACCATACATGAGCTTAGTCTTTCACTTGGATCCTTGACCTCCTTGCTGCCCTTAAATCACTTCAATGCTCTGCATTATTGGTTTAAGAAAGAGAGAGCGTAAGCACATAGCTTAGTGAGGAATGCTCAATTAAAAACAACACAATAATGCATTTTGTAAAAACACCTTTCCAAGGCCTTTAAATTCAAAACATCATTTATCATGCATTCATGCATACAACCAAGACTCTCATGCTTCAATCCATCAATATGTCATATTGGCTTACAAGTGATAATCCATAACATTTTACAACTCAAAAACACAATGGGATATGCGGATTACAAGCGTTGTCCCATACGCTTCATACACACTACCAATATCAAGGTGGAGTTTACCGGTACAATCACAACCCCTCAACACCCGTGATGGAGTCTACGGTACAATCACAACTCCTCAACATCACTCATTGGTAGTGGTATAACATCACTAACGAGAACACGGGACACACAACACAAGATCCACACATGGACTTTTAACCACCATTGTGATCTTAGGACACACAACACAAGATCCACACATGGACTTTTAACCACCATTGTGATCTTAGGACACACAACACAAGATCCACATATGGACTTTTAACCACCATTGTGATCTTTAACATCTCGTTAGTGTACTTGGATGGAGTTTACGGTACAATCACAACCCCTCAACATCCAAGGCGACTTTATTCACGGTGCACCCAATCCTATAGCCGGCTAACTATATCCGATTCAAGTACTTTAAAACCAACACATCACTTGCCAATATACATCATTTACTATCATCAATCCACTGTTTTAAAGCATTTAACAAAGCCATTAAATAGTCATGCATTACAATGCATCAAACCACATTTATCAATATTCAAAACAATGATCTCTTACCTTGAGCATCCTTCAACACATGGCTTACAAAACCACACGCTCAATCACCTCAACTTGTACGCAACAGGACCCACACGCTCAATCACCTCGTATGGTCCAATGTACCTAGGGCTCAACTTACCCTTTCGGCCAAACCTCATCACCTTTTTCCAAGGCGAAACCTTCAAAAACACACGGTCACCCACCGCATACTCAATCTCCTTACCCTTCAAATCCGCGTAAAACTTTTGCCGATCAGAAGCCGCCTTCAAACGCTCACAAATGAGCTTCACCTTCTCGGTGGTTCCTTTCAACAAAGCTGGCATCGGAACCAACTTCTGACCCGTTTCAGCCCAACAAAGAGGAGTCCTACACTTCCTCCCGTACAAAGCTTCATAAGGTGCCATTTTAATACTTGCCTGATAACTATTATTATAGGCAAACTCCACCAAAGGCAAATGTTTCTCCCAAGAACCCTGAAACTCAATCACGCAACACCTCAAAATATCCTCTAACACCTGGATAACACGCTCAGACTATCCATCCGTCTGTAGATGATAAGATGTACTGAAATTCAACCGTGTACCCAAAGCCTGATGCAAACACTGCCAGAAATGCGATGTAAACCTCGGATCTCTATCCGACACAATCGACTTTGGCACACCATGCAGACGCACAATCTTAGCAATGTACAGCTCCGCAAGCTTATCCAAAGTGTACGTAGTATGCACAGGCAAGAAATGCGCACACTTCGTCAGGCGATCCACAATCACCCACACCGAATTCTTCTTCGATGGCGACAAAGGAAAACCAGACACAAAGTCCATGGCAATCCTTTCCCACTTCCACTCAGGAATCCTCAACGGTTGCAACAACCCTGAAGGAAACTGATGCTCAGCCTTAACTCGCTGACATACCATGCACTTGCTCACAAACTCAGCAACATCTTTCTTTAAACCCACCCAATAGTACTTATCACGAAGATCACGGTACATCTTAGTACTACCGGGGTGCATAGCAAAAGGACTACTATGACCTTCAGTCAGAATAGCACGCCTCAAGTCAGCATCATTGGGCACTACTATCCGACTCCCAAAACATAAAACTCCATCATCATTAAAGCAGAAATCCGATGGCCTATCCTCTGCAATATCCTGAACATGTGGCACCAAGGAATCATCCAACAACTGCTTTTCCTTAATCAACTGAACCAAGGATGGTTTCACTTGCAACTCAGCCACAAGACCACCATCATGCGAAATGCTCAAACTGGCAAACATAGCCCTCAACTCAACAGCTACCTTCCTACTCAAGGCATCCGCTACAACATTGGCTTTACCCGGATGGTACTCGATCGTCAGATCGTAATCCTTAAGAAACTCCACCCAACGTCGCTGCCTAAGATTTAACTCTTTCTGAGACATCAGATACTTCAAACTCTTGTGGTCCGTGTACACCGTACACTTCTCACCATAAAGGTAATGTCTCCAAATTTTCAAAGAAAAAACCACCGCAGCTAACTCAATGACATGCGTAGGATAATTGCGCTCATGCACCTTCAACTGCCGTGATGCATAAGCCACCACCTTACCCTCTTGCATCAATACACATCCCAAACCAACGTAGGACGCATCACTATACACCACAAACTCTTTCCCTGATTCAGGTTGAACCAAGATAGGAGCTTGCGTTAAAGCTGCCTTAAGCTTCTCAAAAGCCTGTTGTCTCGCTTCCGACCACTCATACTTAACATCCTTCTGCAACAACTTCGTCAAAGGTGCAGCAATCTTTGAAAACCCATCCATGAACCTTCGATAGTATCCCGCCAAACCAAGGAAACTACGGACTTCATGAACAGACTTAGGAGGCTTCCAATTCATCACTGCCTCAATCTTCTGAGGATCGACACATATCCCCTCAGCAGAGACCACATGACCAAGAAACACAACTTCTCTAAGCCAGAACTCACACTTGCTTAGCTTGGCATAAAGCTGATTCTCCAACAAAGCCCGTAACACAATTCTCAAATGCCCCTCACGCTCTTCCTCAGTACGAGAGTACACGAGAATATCATCAATGAACACCACAACAAATTTATCCAAGTATTCATGGAATACTCTATTCATCATGTCCATGAAAGCTGCAGGAGCATTCGTCAAACCAAACGGCATTACCAGGAACTCATAATGCCCATACCTCGTTCTAAAGGCTGTCTTTGGCACACCCACATCCTTCACCTTCAGCTGATAATACCCTGACCTTAAGTCAATTTTAGAGAACACAGCTGCTCCCCGAAATTGATCAAAAAGATCATCAATTCTCGGCAACGGATACCGATTCTTGATAGTCAACTTGTTAAGCTGACGGTAATCAATACACATTCTCATAGTGCCATCCTTTTTCTTCACAAACAAGACCGCTGCACCCCAAGGTGACACACTCGGCCGAATAAAACCACGATCAAGCAACTCCTGAAGTTGCGTCTTCAGGTCTTTCAACTCTTTAGGTGCCATTCGATAAGGAGTAATAGACACTGGAGTTGTGTTTACATACAGCTCAATTCCAAACTCCACTTCGCGATTAGGAGGCAATCCAGGCAACTCCTCCGGAAACACACCAGAGAACTCTCGCACAGTCCTGATATCCTGCACTTGTAACTCTTTAGAGCTAGGATTCATCACAAAGGCGAGGTAGGCTTCACAACCTTGCCTCAGCATCCGGCTCGCTTCCAATGTAGACACTACATTGGCAAGAAACCTCACATTCTCACCAACCACCACCACCTCATAATCATCCGCAAGCTTCAACGAAACTCGCTTATTTTCAAAATCTACTACAGCTCGATGCTCAACAAGCCAATCCATACCAAGGATTACATCAAAACCATAGAAAGGCAATTCCATAAGATCAACATGAAAAACATGATCTTGCACAACCAAGGGAGATCTTCTATAAAGCTTTCGCGTCACAACAGTCTCACCAAAAGAACTAGTTACACGCATACCAACATCCAAAGACTCAACAGGCAAACCAAGCAATTGGGCATGCTCACGCATTATGTATGAGTGTGTAGATCCAGAATCAATCAAGGAAAGTAATGACAAGGATTGCAAAGTGAAAGTACCTGCGATCACATCCGTGTCATTTCTCCCCTCCCTCTAAGCATACACTCTGGCCTGGCCACAACCCTCAGGCTGAACAGCTACCACATGAGCCACATTCCTTCCACCATCCTCCCTGCGCTGGAAGTTACCACGGCCGCGCCCACGACCTCTCTGTGGTGAAACAACTCCCGGAGCACGTCCCTGGCCACCACCGGTCAACAGAGGACACTCCCTCCTCATATGATCCACCGAACCACAGTTCCAGCACGAGTTACCGGTCACCACAATAGGAGTCTGAACCTCCCTCGCTGCTCGAGGACAATCACGCCTCAGGTGCCCACGCGATCCACATGTCCAACATGTGTTCGGATCAGCTCTCGCCCTGTCTCCCTGAACAGGCGCACCTTGCCCTCCACCACCACGCCTAGCCGAAGACTGATACTTCCGATCAGGTCCTCTCTTGTTCTGTCCGCCACCGGAACTATACTCAGCAGCTCGCTTGCCCACACTAGGACCAGCACCTCTAGAAGATAAACTCAAATTCAACTCAATATCTTTTGCTCTACCAACCAGCACATCAAAATCAATGTACTTAGCAGCCAGCATATAAGTCTTCACTTCCGTCACCAAACCATAACGGAAACGTTCACACCTCTCCCGCTCATCAAGGATAAGCTCAGGTGCGTACTGACTGAGTCGGACAAACTGAACCTCGTACTCAGCCACTGTCATGCTCCCTTGAGTAAGAGACATGAATTCCCTTTTCTTTTCATCCAGGTATCGCACACCCAGATACCTCCTCTTGAACGCGTTCAGAAAGAACGTCCAAGTCACATCAGCATCCTCCACTCCGACGATAGCGGTTGACCACCAGGTATTCGCATCGCCATGCAACAATGATATCACACAGCCCAGCTTCTGCACATCATTGCAGTTCATTTGTCCCTGAACTCAGTCCCTCCCAGACTGTGCAAGCGTTCCAGAGGTAACCTAACATTAGCATCTCCCTGATGCCCAGCTCCTCGAGCTCCAGCTACCGCCGCCCGAAAGGCTCCAGCAATAGCTTGTATCAGCATTGTCATGTCAGGAGCAGCTTGCCCCTGCCCAGCTTTAGGTCCAGCGACCCCAGCATCAGCACCAACACCAGCTCCCTCACCCCCAGCACCACCACGACCAGGTGGAGGAGGTAAATCCACTACATTTTCAGCATTCTCCTCATTCTCATTTTGAGCCATAGCTCGCGTATTAATCCTCGTCTCTCTACGAGGTCCCATTCACTAAACAATGCAATCACAAATGCAATAAACAAAGTCAGGCTCAGCAAGGTAAGCAATCCAAGTACTCAAGCTCATTTCCAATTAAAACAAACCATTTCATTAGCTTTGATTTGGCAATGGGTCCCTCTAACATGCTTCACTAAAGCACACACCACAATTGTAACATTCTTACAATTCACACATCATACTTTAACTCAACAAGCATACAAAGCAATCATACACCTAACACCCACATAACTGTTCCCAAATACTCGAGAACTCAGCTATGATACCACCAAATGTAACCCCCTTAGCCCGGCCTAGACGGTTGACCCGAACTACGAAGATTACACGGGGAAAACCAAAGTCAACCTGAAAGTCAACCTTGATTAACGACCCTTTTTTCTTTTTAAACTTGCCTAGATGCATACAAACCCTAGGTGAACTCTTGAGATAAGCATACTTGAAAATCACAGCAATTGAAAAACACTTAGGGACTCAATTGCACAACTTACAAATTTAGGGACCAATTTATAAATTCTGAAAATTCAGAGGACTTAGCCAAATTTTGAGTTACCACTATGAAATTAATCAGGTTTCATGCTTCACTGTCAAATTTCATCTCAAACGGACATCTCAAACTCAATCAATTGCATAAACAAAGTTTGGGACTAAAACGTAAGGATTTCAAAACATTTAACCATCAGATTCAGTGCCCAACGGTCGGGTGTTCCGAAACGGGGAAGGACCGTTCCGAAACATAGGACCGTTCCGAAACCTGTTGCAGAACAGGGCTTGGCAGTAGCAAATCTGTTCCGGAACGGCTCTACCCCGTTTCGAAACGCCATGGTCATTTCAGGCCATCTGTTCCGAAACGGTAGCACCCGTTCCGATACGGACTACCCAGAATTGCAGAATTTTTCTGGTTTAACACACTTTTGACCCATCAAACACAATCATATGACCTCCATATCATACCAACAAGTCATCAATCAATTAAGGGACATATTAGCATCATCTAATCTCAGTCGTGGCATCATTCAAGGAAAAACCCCAAATCTATAGGCATGCATCCTATATTAGAAATCATGCGTTCATCAATTCATCAAACCAAAGAACAAAAGGCCATTTACATATTCCAACATCATCAAAGGCATTAAACCAAACTTAGGGAGTCCAAACATCTCCCAAGACACAAACTAGGTTCCCATTGCCAAATGCCAAAACCTAATAGTGTTATGAAAATAGTCACCATACATGAGCTTAGTCTTTCACTTGGATCCTTGACCTCCTTGCTGCCCTTAAAGCACTTCAGTGCTCTGCATTATTGGTTTAAGAAAGAGAGGGCGTAAGCACATAGCTTAGTGACGAATGCTCAATTAAAAACAACACAATAATGCATTTTGTAAAAACACCTTTCCAAGGCCTTTAAATTCAAAACATCATTTATCATGCATTCATGCATACAACCAAGCATCTCATGCTTCAATCCATCAACATGTCATATTGGCTTACAAGTGATAATCCATAACATTTTACAACTCAAAAACACAATCGGATACGCGGATTACAAGCGTTGTCCCATACGCTTCATACACACTACCAATATCAAGGTGGAGTTTACCGGTACAATCACAACCCCTCAACACCCGTGATGGAGTCTACAGTACAATCACAACCCCTCAACATCACTCATTGGTAGTGGTATAACATCACTAACGAGAACACGGGACACACAACACAAGATCCACACATGGACTTTTAACCACCATTGTGATCTTAGGACACACAACACAAGATCCACACATGGACTTTTAACCACCATTGTGATCTTAGGACACACAACACAAGATCCACACATGGACTTTTAACCACCATTGTGATCTTTAACATCTCGTTAGTGTACTTGGATGGAGTTTACGGTACAATCACAACCCCTCAACATCCAAGGCGACTTTATTCACGGTGCACCCAATCCTATAGCCGGCTAACTATATCCGATTCAAGTACTTTAAAACCAACACATCACTTGACAATATACATCATTTACTATCATCAATCCACTGTTTTTAAGCATTTAACAAAGCCATTAAATAGTCATGCATTACAATGCATCAAACCACATTTATCAATATTCAAAACAAGGATCTCTTACCTTGAGCATCCTTCAACACATGGCTTACAAAACTAGCATTAAAAAAGACAAAATATGCTTTCAAAACAGAATTTAAACATGCAAATAAAACACATTGCATTCAACCATCTCATGGTTCATCAAAAAGAGAGTTTCTTCGAAAAACTTACTCTTGAGCTTAGCTAAGTTGTTTAGACTTAAACTAAGCTCCCATAACCTTCAAACACTGGTTTCAAAGCTGAAAACCAAACTTCACTCACAGATTCCGTTTCGCAAGCTTGCCGAAACGCCGATCAAGCCCCCAGATCAACACCACAAGGATCCGAAGATGTCTCCCCTGTTTCAAACACATCAAAGCAGAGGATTAATGCATCATCATACATTAATATCTTCAACCAAGACACCTAAACTCGCTGCTCTCCTCAACACTAACATTTCGGCTACCAAACACAACCGAAATCACATCCAAACACCTCTACAACATTACCCAGCCAAGATCCATCAATTCCAAACATTCTTAAACATCAATTAACATCCAAAAAGAACCTAATCACGTCCTTATACCTGCAGCTATAGCAGAACATCAAAATCATCCCAAAAACCACCATTAACTCAAGCAAAAACTTAGGAAAATCAACCTATTCGGGATTGCATTGATTAAACTTCAATTACACATCATTTTTACATCCAATATACATCAAAAACAAAGCCCAATCATTCAATACGAATTTCATCAAAATTAAATCCAAATCTTGCATTTTAAGCCAAAATTAAGATCACAACATCAAAACCTTTAATAAAACTCAAATCAAGGATTGAGAACTTGGGAATTTCAGTAAAGAACTTAGTATTTAGAGGAGAAGGACGTTCATACCTCTAAATGTGAGTTTCTCCTTGTTTAGAACCAAAATTCTTTAAAATTCATTAGGCAAATGTTGAGGATTTAGTGTAGAAATGATTAGAAATCATTTAGAGAATGAAATCTCAACTTTAGGTGTGAAAATCAGAGGAAAAGTGGTTGGGGAAATGTGTTTGGCTGAGGGAAAATGGAGAGAAAATGAAATGGGAAAATTTTGAGAAAAGTTAGTTATAAAACCAAAATATCTATTTTCCCTCCTTTCCTTTTATTAAATAGTCCTTAATTAAATCTTTAATATTAGGAAAAATCTGGAGAAACCTCTTCTTGGGTAAATTAGCTCCTTAAAGATTCAAAGTTTCAATCCTTTTTAAAACAGTCACCAACTTTTCAAAAATTACATTTTAGTCACTAGCTTGAAATCTCATATTTCCAAACCCCATTTTGTAAAATTGATTTCACCACTCTCTTATATATAAGAAAAGAGGATTTTTAGATATTTTTCCATATTTTTAATGCATCCCGAACTAGGCTTTCCTTAAAACCACCTTTTATATTCGAACCGCAGTTTAAACCGGTCCGGTTCAGACCCTAAACTTCCAAGCCCAAAATTGGGGTGTTACACCCAATGCTTTGTTTGAACAAATTCAAGATAAGGTTCGGGTTCGTTCAAAAAATTGTTCGAGTTCTTCCTTGGAGTTTGTTCATCTTTCGACATTGTAGAACAGATTCGATCCGGGTTTGCATAACAGATTATGCAAGTTCTTTCGAGTTCTTCGTGTCAAGTTCAAGAACGTTGCTGCCATTGTTGAATGCTTGAAGATATCATCTTCAACCTTTCACCTAGTCCTTAAATTATTTCGGCAACTTTCTTCTTTTCCCATTTCTGATTTTTTTTCTTCTTTTTTTTTATTTTTGACATCTAAATACAAAACCATGTTTGTTTCTGTTGCAGAGAAATACTTGCTATTATCCTAGATCCGCGAATGAACGAGGAATGTTGTTTTCACCATCAACACCCTTGTATCATATGGTATCAGAGCTTTGGTCAGATTTTAGCACTTTCTGCACTACCAGACATCAAAAAAATATATATACAAAAGTCAAAAAAAATTCAAAAAAAAAGTTCTGAAAAAAAAGTCAAAATTCAAAGTTTGACAAAAAAGTCAGTCAAAAAATCGGAAAAATTGAAAAAAATTCAAAAAAACCAGTTTCGAATATTTGGGGTGTTAATATGTGCTGCTTGGACGTGAAATTATGAAGGATATGCTTATCTTACCTTGAAATACCTTAAAATCACCCGAAAATCAACTTTACTTGTTTATTCGGGAGATAGGATGGTGGTAGGCATTTCTACTGCGTAAGTTGCTAAATTCTTGTTTTTTTAGCATCCTTTCTTTCATTTCATATTTTTATCTTCTTTTCAGCCCAATTCTCAACTTTCCTTTTTTTATTATTTATTTCTTTTTCTCCTAACCCTTATCATTGTTCTAACAATATTCACCCGTCACCCGTTGTTTTCTTTCAATTTGACAACACTTGCAGAATCTGAACATCGGAATCAGTTCCTTTAAAGAACTAAGTACGAGAGATTGAGGGAAAAGGAAAACAGAGCGTGTGAGAACAGAAGGGGAGACAAAAAGAGCCATTCAAGTATTCTCTCGAGTGAAACACGAGAGCTGAGTGTTAATTCCTTATTTTCTTGAGTGCAAATTCTTTGGAGTGACTAGTGAGGATTTTTGCTGTGTGATTGGTGAGGACTAATTTTTTTATTTCAAACCTTTAACCCGTTTGTTTGTTTGTTTGTTTTCTTTGTGTGAAAATGACAGGTTCTGATGAACAACAACCACTGAATCTCCATATGCAAGCCTTAGAGCACATGATGCAACGAGTGATTGTTAATGCGTTGAAGCCTATACATTCTCGAATGGATAGACTTGATGGGGGTGGTTCCCATTCTGTCCATGAAGAGATAAATGATGACAATGTGCATACATTTGCTACCGGTGAAGCACTTGTTGACAAGAGAAGTCTGAATGATCAACCATCACAGGATGAACCGCAACGAAACAATCTCTTCCATACGAGATGCAACGTGAACGGCAAGGTATGTATTGTGATTATTGATAGTGGTAGTTGTGCTAACGTTGCTAGTACCCTCATGGTTGACAAGTTAGGACTGAAGACGACCATGCATCCCAATCCGTACAAGTTACAATGGTTGAATGATGGTGTTGAAGTCGAAGTTACCGAACAAGTTGTTATACAATTTTTCATTGGTAAATACAAGGATGAGGTAACTTGTGATGTTTGTTCTATGGATACTTGTCATTTGTTGTTAGGAAGACCATGGCAGTATGATAAGAGAGTTTTGCATGATTGTTACACCAATCGATACTCTTTCACTCGCGAGGACAAAAAGGTAACTTTGGCACCTATGACTCCAAGTGAAGTATATGAAGACGAAGTTCGTTTGAAAGCGAGTATTGTAGCTTGGAAGGCCAACAAAGAGAAGAATGAATGCGAAAAGAAGAAAGCAAATTCACAGGTATTATTTGATTCGACATTTTCTTCTACTTCTTCTTCTGAATTGCAGGTTAAGAAGGTGATGCCATGTGAAGTTCCCAAGGTTGCTACTATTGGTATGTATAGTGCATTAAAATTCTTTCCAGAAATTCAATAACCTTCTTTACCATGGTTTGACGTTCCTGTCCATTGTACTATTGATTTTTCATTTTCATATGCTAATTTCTTTGGTTGTACATTGGATTGTGAACAACCTTGTGTTGTGATTCTGGATGATCGTCGAGATTCTTGTTGTTCTTTGGAGTTGCATTTGTATGTCATTTTTTCAGGTTTACGGATGCACGACGAGCATTGTCTAACTTTATGTTGTGCATTATACGGAGAGGTACAAGAAAGAAGGCATTTCCATTTGTGTTCTTTGTAAAAGAACTTGGTTCGAGACGATGGCATATGTGCCGAGCAAGACGACTAAAGAAATTCCCTGCCAAGCGAAAGTCGAAATTGTTCCCTTTTTTAATGAGGGTCGATTTGGGGACAAATCGCATTAAAGAAGGGGGGATGATGTGAGCACACCTTCACCAACACATGTTGCTGACCCGGAGGTCTTACCGTTAGGACCAATTACACGATCTAGGACGCAACGTTTCAGGGAAGCTCTTTTCCTTACTTGTGCTAATATTTCTGAATCAATTAATAATGTTTGTGCCTTAGATAGTAAGCCTTTTAATGTGTTGCATGTTGATATGTGACATATTTATATGATAATAATTATTAGGTGTGTTTGAGTATGTATATAATTTGTTAAGTATGTTGGTTTAGTTTGATATGATTTATAATGTTTTTATATTGGTTTAGTTTTGGGATTATTATAAGGTGACTTATTATTATTATATATTTGTTTGATAGGAGCCAAGTGTACGTGTGTGTGCATGTGCCATGCGTGATCAATCCCATGTGCGTCTAGTGAAGCCAATGTAGCCGAGCCTTAGAAGACTTTGTTTTCATCCATCACGTGCAGCCCTCCACAAAATTACATACCCCATGCAAATTATGCATTAATGCCGCAAGGAGCAGCAGCCGAACATTTTGTGTGCTTTTAAAATTATAAAACCATGCACAATACATTTTGCGTCATCACGTGAAATACAAGCAGATCGGGTTCTTATTTTTAATCCCACCAAGCACACGTGGGTGCACAAAATACAGCAGTCGAGTATTAGTCTTCAATCTCTACAATGTGCGTCAAGAACAATTGGGGGTTTGAAATTCAAAGCAACCAAAGCACATTTAACATGTGCAAAAGTTTTGAATTTTAAATTACATGCACATTTTGCATGTGATTTAATCCACATGCCGCCGAACTTTGGAATACACGGCCAAAGTGCATTGCCGCCCCTTTTGGGAGGTTCTTTTTTTATTATTGGAATTTTAATTTTTGAAAAGGCCAAATATCAACCACATGTTATTTAACCGGCCACCATCACTTGTATTATTTATATGGATAAACTCTCTTGTACAAGGTTAGACCTTTTATGAATCAAATATATTGTGAGAATTTTCTCTCAAAGTTAGTTATTTTTCGAACTTTTTCCTTGATACTTCGGGTTCTCAATTGTTAGATAATTGAAGCGTCCAAGTGCTTTGTTCGAACAAATTCAAGATAAGGTTCGGGTTCGTTCAACAGATTGTTCGAGTTCTTCCTTGGAGTGTGTTCATCTTTCGACATTGTAGAACGGATTTGATCCGGATTTGCATAACAGATTATTCAAGTTCTTTCGAGTTCTTCGTGTCAAATCCAAGAACGCTGTTGCCATTGTTGAATGCTTGAAGATATCATCTTCAACCTTTCACCTAGTCCTTAAATTATTTCGGCAACTTTCTTCTTTTCTCATTTCTAATTTTTTTTCTTCTTTTTTTTTTATTTTTGACATCTAAATACAAAACCATGTTTGTTTCTGTTGTAGAGAAATACTTGCTATTATCCTAGATCCGCGAATGAACGAGGAATGTTGTTTTCACCATCAACACCCTTGTATCAAATGGCATTGCCGTTATTATCTTTTGGTATGTTTTTGTGCATCAAACTAACCATTGGATAATAATGTCCATACAATAATACGATTATTGTTAAATAGGATCCTTAGTCGAATATTATTACGGGTATGGACAGTGATAATATATAAAGACTAATATGTGGTTGATGACAAGCGTTGTCATTGATATAGAGATGTCAAAATCAACACATAAGTATTTGTTAGAGAACAACATACTGGATTGACCAGCTATGAGCATGTTTCTTAGGTCATTATGTGACAGTCACAACATTGCTCATGATAAACATATGTATAATCCTCAGACTTGAGATCAACATGATTTCAACATAAAGATTTACGTATAGTCAAACGTGTGTCGTAACTGACTACATTATAAAGACTGATGATTGGATACGTGATGACCTATGTAGTGAAATATGGTTGATCAAGAAAGGATTTGTCCCTCCTACATGATTGGATACGTGATGACCTATGTAGTGAAATGTGGTTTCTGCTGAGGGGATTCGTGTTGATCCTCAGAAGATTGAGGCGGTGATGAATTGGAAGCCTCCTAAGTCTGTTCATGAAGTTCGTAGTTTCCTTGGATTGGCAGGATACTATCGGAGGTTCGTGGATGGATTTTCAAAGATTGTTGCAGCTTTGACGAAGTTGTTGCAGAAGGATGTCAAGTATGAGTGGACAGAGGCAAGACAACAAGCTTTTGAGAAGCTTAAGGCAGCTTTGACGCAAGCTCCTATCTTAGTTCAACCTGAATCAGGGAAAGAGTTTGTGGTGTACAGCGACGCATCCTATGTTGGTTTGGGGTGTGTGTTGATGCAAGAGAGTAAGGTGGTGGCTTATGCATCGCGCCAGTTGAAGGTGCATGAGCGCAACTATCCTATGCATGACATTGAGTTAGCTGCGGTGGTCTTTGCTTTGAAAATTTGGAGACATTACCTGTATGGTGAGAAGTGTACTGTGTACACGGATCACAAAAGTTTGAAGTATCTGATGTCCCAGAAAGAGTTGAATCTTAGGCAACGACGTTGGGTGGAGTTGCTTAAAGATTATGATCTGACGATCGAGTACCATCCGGGAAAAGCTAATGTTGTAGCGGATGCCTTGAGTAGGAAGATGGCTGTGGAGTTGAGGGCTATGTTTGCCAGTTTGAGTATTTCGCGAGATGGGGGCCTTGTGGCTGAATTGCAAGTGAAACCATCTTTGGTTCAGTTGATAAAGGATAAACAGCTGTTGGATGATTCCTTGGTGCCACATGTTCAGGATATTGCTGAGGATAGACCATCATATTTTTGTTTTAATGATGATGGAGTTTTATGTTTTGGAAGTCAGATAGTAGTGCCGAATGATGTTGAGTTGAGGCGCGCTATTCTAACTGAGGTGTATCCTAATCTGAGGGATGAGTACTATTGGGTGGTGTTAAAGAAAGATGTTGCGGAGTACGTGAGAAAGTGCATGGTTTTTCAGCGAGTTAAAGCTGAGCATCAGTTTCCTTTTGGGTTATTGGAACCGTTGAGGATTCCTGAGTGGAAGTGGGAAAGGATTACCATGGACTTTGTGTCTGGTTTGCCTTTGTCGCCATCGAAGAAGAATTCGGTGTGGGTGCTTGTGGATCGCCTTACGAAGTGTGCGCATTTCATACCTATTCATACTACGTATACTTTGGACAAGCTTGCAGAGTTGTACATTGTTGAGATTGTGCGACTGCATGGTGTGCCAAAGTCTATAGTGTCGGATAGAGATCCGAGGTTTACATCGCGTTTCTGGAAATATTTGCATCAAGCTTTGGGTACACGGCTGAATTTCAGTACTTCTTATCATCCACAGTCGGATGGACAGTCTGAGCGTGTTATCCAAGTGCTGGAAGATATGTTGAGGTGCTGTGTGATTGAGTTTCAAGGCTCTTGGGAGAAGCATTTTCCTTTGGTAGAGTTTGCTTATAACAATAGCTACCAGGCAAGTATTCAAATGGCACCTTACAAAGCCTTGTACGGGAGGAAGTGCGGAACTCCTCTTTGCTGGGCTGAAACAGGTCAGAAGTTGGTTTCGATGTCGGCCTTGTTAAAAGGAACCACCGAGAAGGTTAAGCTCATTTGTGAGCGTTTGAAGGCAGCTTCTGATCGACAGAAGTCTTGCGCGGATTTGAAGCGTAAGGAGATTGAGTTTGCGGTAGGTGACCGTGTGTTCTTGAAAGTTTCACCTTGAAAGAAGGTGATGAGGTTTGGTCGTAAGGGTAAGTTGAGCCCTAGGTACATTGGACCATACGAGGTGATTGAACGTGTGGGTCCTGTTGCGTACAAGTTGAGGTTGCCGCAAGAGTTGGAAAAGATACATGATGTGTTTCATGTTTCTATGCTTCGGAGGTATAGATCGGATCCTTCGCATGTTATGCCTGTGGAGGAAGTGGAGTTGAATCCAGACTTGACCTATGATGAGGAACCGGTTGAAATTCTGGATTCGGACAGTAAAGTTCTTCGAGGCAAGACCATTGAATTTGTTAAGGTGTTGTGGAAGCATCGTGATGTTGAAGAAGCCACGTGGGAAAGAAAGGATGATATGAAGAAGCAGTTTTCGTACCTCTTTCCTCCAGGTAAATTTCGAGGACGAAATTTCTTAAGGGGGTGTAACACCCCAATTTTGGGCTTGGAAGTTTAGGGTCTGAACCGGACCGGTCTGATTTTTGGTTCGAATATAAAAGGTAGTTTTTAGGGAAAGCCTAGTTCGGGATGCTTTAAAAATATGGAAAAATATCTAAAAATACTCTTTTAATAAATATAAGAGAGTGGTGAAATCAATTTTACAAAATAAGGTTTGGAAGTGTGGCATTTCAAAATGGTGACTAAAATGAAATTTTTGAAAAGTTTAGTGGTGACTATTTTGTAAGGATTGAAACTTTGAATCTTTAAGGAGCTAATTTACCCAAGGAAGGATTTCTCCAGATTTTTCTTAATTTTAATGATTCATTTAATGTTTAATTAATTAAAGGAAAGTGGAAAACCCAATTTTGATATTTCATAACTTTCTTAAAAACTTTCTCATCTCATTTTCTCTCAAAATTCCCTCAGCCAAACACATTTCCACAGCAACATTTCTTCTGATTTTTACACTAAATGATGAGGTTTCAATCATCGATTGATTCCTAATCCTTTCTACATCAAAACCTCTTGATTTGCTTATTGAATTTTCAAGGATTTTGGCTCTAAACAAGGAGAAATCTACATTTAGAGGTAAGGATGTTCTTCTCATATAAATACTCAGTTCTTTACTGAAATTCCCAAGTTCTCAATCCTTAAATTAAGTTTTATAAAAGGTTTTAATGTTGTGATCTTGATTTTGGCTTAAAACTCAAGATTTGGATTAAATCTTGAAGAAATTCGTGGTGATTGTTTGGGCTCTGTTTTGAGATAGATTTTTTTAATGTATTTTGGATGTTTAATGATGTGTAATTGAGGTTTAATCAATGCAATCCCGAATAGTTTGATTTTCGTAAGTTTTTGCTTATGAAAATGGTGGTTTTTGGGGTGATCTTGGTGTTCTGTTATAGCTGGAGGTATAAGAACGAGTTTAGGTTCTTTTAGGATGTTAATTGATGTTTAAGAATGTTTATAAGTGATGGATCTTGGCTGGGTAATGTTGTGGAGGAGTTTGGAAGTGATTTCGGTTGTGTTTGGTAGCCGAAATATTAGATTTGGTGAGAGCAGCGAGTTTAGGTGTAATGGCTGAAGATTTTAATGCATGATGATGCATTAATCCTCTGCTTTGATGTGTTTAAAACAGGGGAGACATCTTCGGATTCTTGTGGTGTTGATCCTGAGGCTTGAACGACGTTTCGGCAAGCTTGCGAAACGGAATTGGTGAGTGAAGTTGGGATTTCCAGCTTTGTAATGAATGTTTGAAGGTTTGGGAGCTTAGTTTAAGTCTAAGCAACTTAACTAAGCTCAAGTGTAAGTTTTTGAAAAAACCCTCTCTCTTGTTGAACCATGAGGTGGTTGGATGCAATGTATTTAGTTTGCATGTTTAAATTCTATTTTGAAAGCATGTTTTAGCATGATTAATGGTGGTTTTGAAAGCCATGTGTTGAAGGATGCTCAAGATAAGAGATCCTTGACTTGTTATGGATATATGTGGTTTTGATGCATAGTGATGCATGATGATTTAATGGCTTGATTAATGCTTTAAAACAGTGGATTGTTGATGATAAATGATGTATATTGGCAAGTGATGTGTTGGTTTTAAAGTACTTGAATCGGATATAGTTAGTCTGCTATAGGATTGGGTGCACCGTGAATTAAGTCGCCTTGGATGTTGAGGGGTTGCAATCGTACCGTAAACTCCATCCAAGTACACTAACGAGATGGTTAAGATCATAATGGTGGTTAAAAGGCCATGTGTGGATCTTGTGCTGTGTGTCCCGTGTTCTTGTTAGTGATGTTATACAACTACCGATGAGTGATGTGGAGGGGTTGTAATTGTACCGTTAAACTCCATCACGGGTGTTGAGGGGTTGTGATTGTACCGGTAAACTCCACCTTGTGTGTTCGGTAGTGTGTATGAAGCGTATGGGACAACACTTGTAATCTGCGTATCCGATTGTGTTTTATTTTGTAAAAGGTTATGGTTTATCACTTGGAAGCCAATATGACATGTTGATGTTAATGAAGCATGAGATGCATGTTGTGTATACATTGTTGCATGAGAAATGATATTTGTGAGTTTAAAGGCCTTATGAAAGGTGTTTTATAAAATGCATTATGGTGTTGTTTCTTTAGAGCATTCCTCACTAAGAAAATGTGCTTACGCTCTCTTTCTTGAACCAATAATGCAGAGAATTGAAGTGTTTTGAGGGCAGCAAGGAGGCTAAGAATCCAAGGGAAAGCTAAGCTCGTGTATGGTGACTTTTTCGCACATTATTAGTTTTTGGTATTTGGCAATGGGAACTTAGGTTGTGTTTTGGGAGATGTTTGGACTCCCTAAGTGTGGCATGATGCCTTTGATGTTTTGGACTTGTAAATGGCCATTTTGGTGTTTGCTTTGATGCTTTGATGATTGTTTGGTTTGGATAATAGGATGCATGCCTATAGACTTGTGGATTTTCCTAATTGATGCCATGAATGTGTTTTGATGATGCATATATGTGCTTTATATGTATAGTGACTTGTTGGCATGATTAAGGGGTCAATAGGATGTGTTTGAGTGAATAAATGTGTGTTAAACCAGCAAATTCTGCACTTTCTGGGCGATCCGTTTCGGAACAGGCACTAGCGTTTCGGAACGGGGGCCTGTAATGGCCTTCGTGTATAGAAACGGGTGGAGGCCATTCCGAAACGTTTTGGCCATTGCCAAGCCCTGTTTCGATACAGGTCTCGAAACAAACCAGCGTTTAGAAATGATCAACCCCCGTTCCAAAACAGATGACCGTCGGGAACTGATTTGAATGGTTTTGTGGTTTGCAAGTTTACGTTTTAGTCCTGAATATTGTTTTTGCAATTGCTTGAGTTTGAGATGTTCGTTTAAGGTGAAATTTGACAGGGAAGCATGTAATATGATTAATTTCATATTGGTAACTTAAAAATCAGTTAAGTCCTCTTAATTTCCAGAATTTACATTTTGGTCCGTAATAGTTGTAATTTGTGCAATTGAGCCCCTTAATGTTTTCCGATCGATGTGCTTTTCAAGTATGCTTTTCTCAAGAGTACGCTTAGGATTAATATGCATCTAGACAAGATTAAATAGAAAAAAAGATCGTTAATCAAGGTTGACTTTCAGGTTGACTTTGGTTTTCCCCGTGTAATCTTCGTAGTTCGGGTCAACCGTCTAGGTCGGGCTAAGGGGGTTACATTTGGTGGTATCAGAGCTGAGTTCTCGAGTAAACGGGAATGGTTATGTGGGTGATGTTTGTGTGTTTACATGATATGTCTTTTAAATGAAAGTATGATGCATGAATTGTAAAGTATGTTGCAATTGTGATGCTATGCTATGTTGAAGCATGTTGGAGGGACCCATTGCCATATCAAAACTAATGAAATGAATTGTTTTGTTTGGAAATGAGCTTGAGTACTTGGATTTCTTACCTTGCTGAGCCTTATTATGTTATTGCATTTGTGTTAGTGCATTGTTTTAGTGAATGGGACCTCGTAGAGAGACGAGAGTTAATACGCGAGCTATGGCTCAGAACGAGAATGAGGAGAATGTCGATAATGTTGTAGATTTACCTCCTCCTCCTGGTGGTGGACCGCCCGGTGGTGGTGGTGCTGTAGGTGATGGAGCTGGTGTTGGTGCTGGGGTCGATGGACCTGAAGCTGGGCAGGGGCAAGCTGCTCCTGACATGATAGTTTTGATACAGGCTATTGCTGGAGCCTTTCAGGCTGCAGTAGCTGGAGCTCATGGAGCTGGGCATCAGGGTGATGCTAATGCAAGATTACCTTTGGAACGTCTGCGCAGTCTGGGAGGGACTGAATTCAGAGGTTTGTCTGCTGAGGGTTCCGAATCTTGGTTGGAAAGTACCAAGAGGATTTTGGGACAAATGAACTGCAATGATGTGCAGAAGTTAGAATGTGTGGTATCGTTGTTGCATGATGATGCGTATACCTGGTGGACGACCACTGTCTCCGGAATGGAGGAAGTTGATGTGACTTGGACGTTCTTTCTGAACGCGTTCAAGCGGAAGTATCTGGGTGTGCGATACCTGGATGAAAAGAAAAGAGAGTTCATGTCTCTTACACAAGGGAGCATGACGGTGGCTGAGTACGATATTCAATTTGTCCATCTCAGTCAGTATGCACCTGAGCTTATCCCGGATGAGCGGGAGAGGTGTGAGCGTTTCCGATATGGTTTGGTGTCGGATGTAAAGTCTTTTATGCTTGCAGCAGAGTACACGAATTTTGATGTGCTGGTTAGCAGGGCGAAGGATATTGAGCAGAACCTGGGTTTGTCTTCCAGGAGTGCTGGTTCTGGCTCGGGCAAGAGAGCTGCTGAGTATAGTTCCAGTGGTGGACGGAACAAGAGAGGACGAGATAGGAGATATCAGTCTTCTGTTAGGCGTGGTAGTGGAGGGCATGGTGCGCCTGTTTAGGGAGACAGGGCGAGAGCTGATCAGAACACATGTTGGGCGTGTGGATCGTGTGGTCATTTGAGGCGTGATTGTCCTCGGGCAGCGAGAGAGGTGCAGGCTCCTGTGGCAGTGACGGGCAATTTGTGTTGGAATTGTGGTTCGGCAGACCATATGAAGAGGGAGTGTCCTCTGTTGGCCGGTGGTGGTCAGGGACGTTCTCCTGGAGTTGTTGCACCACAGAGAGGTCGTGGGCGCGGCCGTGGTAACTTCCAGCGTAGAGATGATGGCGGAAGGAATGTGGTGGCTGTCCAACCTAAGGGTGGTGGCCAGGCTCGAGTGTATGCGCAGCGAGAGGGGAGAAATGACACGGATGTGATCGCAGGTACCTTTACTTTGCAATCCTTGTCATTACTTTCCTTGATTGATTCTGGATCTACACACTCATACATATTGCGTGAACATGCTCAATTGCTTGGTTTGCCTGTTGAGTCTTTGGATGTTGGTATGCGTGTAACTAGTTCCTTTGGTGAGACCGTTGTAACACGGAAGTTGTATAGAAGATGTCCCTTGGTTGTGCAAAACCATATTTTTCATGTTGATCTCATGGAATTGCCATTCTATGGTTTCAATGTAATCCTTGGTATGGATTGGCTTGTTGAACATCAAGCTGTGGTGGATTTTGAGAACAAGCGAGTTTCGTTGAAGCTTGCGGATGATTATGAGGTAGTGGTGGTTGGTGAGAATGTGAAGTTTCTTGCCAATGTGGTATCTTCCTTGGAGGCAAGCCGAATGCTGAGGCAAGGTTGTGAAGCCTACCTTGCCTTTGTGATGAATCCTATCTCTAAGGAGTTGCGAGGTCAAGATATCAGGACTGTGCGAGAGTTTCCTGGTGTGTTTCCGGAGGAGTTGCCTGGGTTGCCTCCTAGTCGAGAAGTGGAGTTTGGAATTGAGTTGTATGAAAACACAACTCTAGTGTCCATTACTCCTTATCGAATGGCACCTAAAGAGTTGAAGGAGCTGAAGATGCAACTTCAGGAGTTGCTTGATCGTGGTTTCATTCGGCCAAGTGTGTCACCTTGGGGTGCACCGATCTTGTTTATGAAGAAAAAGGATGGCACTATAAGAATGTGCATCGACTACCGTCAGCTGAACAAGTTGACTATCAAGAATCGGTATCCATTACCGAGGATTGATGATCTTTTTGATCAATTTCGGGGAGCGGCTGTGTTCTCTAAGATTGACTTAAGGTCAGGGTATTACCAGTTGGAGGTGAAGGATGTGGATGTGCCAAAGACAGCCTTTAGAACGAGGTATGGGCATTATGAGTTCCTTGTGATGTTGTTTGGTTTGACGAATGCTCCTGCAGTTTTTATGGACATGATGAATAGAGTGTTCCATGAATATTTGGACAAGTTTGTTGTGGTGTTCATTGATGATATCCTCGTGTACTCTCGTACTGAGGAGGAGCATGAGGGGCATTTGAGGATTGTGTTGCAGGCTTTGTTGGAGAATTAGCCTTATGCTAAGTTAAGCAAGTGTGAGTTCTGGCTCAGGGAAGTTGTGTTCCTTGGTCATGTAGTCTCTGCTGAGGGGATTCGTGTTGATCCTCAGAAGATTGTGGCAATGATGAATTGAAAGCCTCCTAAGTCTGTTCATGAAATCCGTAGTTTCTTTGGTTTGGCAGGATACTACCGGAGATTCGTGGATGGATTCTCGAAGATTGCTGCACCTTTGACGAAGTTGTTGCAGAAGGATGTCAAGTATGAGTGGACGGAAGCGAGACAGCAGGCTTTTGAGAAGCTGAAGGCAGCTTTGACGCAAGCTCCTATCTTGGTTCAGCCTGAATTAGGGAAAGAATTTGTAGTGTACAGTGACGCATCCTATATTGGTTTGGGGTGTGTGTTGATGCAAGAGGGTAAGGTGGTGGCTTATGCATCGCGCCTGTTGAAGGTGCATGAGCGCAACTATCCTACGCATGACATTGAGTTAGCTGTTGTGGTCTTTGCTTTGAAAATTTGGGGACATTACATGTATGGTGAGAAGTGTACGGTGTACACGGATCACAAGAGTTTGAAGTATCTGATGTCTCAGAAAGAGTTGAATCTTAGGCAACGACTTTGGGTGGAGTTGCTTAAAGATTACGATCTGGCGGTCAAGTACCATCCGGGAAAAGCTAATGTTGTAGCGGATGCCTTGAGTAGGAATGTGACAATGGAGTTGAGGGCTATGTTTGCCAGCTTGAGCATTTCGCGAGATGGCAGTCTTGTGGCTGAGTTGCTAGTGAAACCATCCTTGGTTCAATTGATTAAGGATAAGCAGCTATTGGATGATTCCTTGGTGCCACATGTTCAGGATATTGCTGAGGATAGGCCATTGGATTTCTGCTTTAATGATGATGGAGTTTTATGTTTTTGGAGTCGGATAGTAGTGCCCAATGATGCTGAGTTGAGGCGTTCTATTCTGACTGAAGCTCATAGTAGTCCTTTTGCTATGCACCCTGGTAGTACTAAGATGTATCGTGATCTTCGTGATGAGTACTATTGGGTGGGTTTGAAGAAAGATGTTGCTGAGTATGTGAGCAAGTGCATGGTTTGTCAGCGAGTTAAGGCTGAGCATCAATTTCCTTCTGGGTTGTTGCAACCGTTGAGGATTCCTGAGTGGAAGTGGGAAAGGATTACCATGGACTTTGTGTCTGGTTTGCCTTTGTCGCCATCGAAGAAGAATTCGGTGTGGGTGATTGTGGATCGCCTTACGAAGTGTGCTCATTTCTTACCTGTGCATACTACGTACACTTTGGACAAGCTTGCAGAGCTGTACATTGCTGAGATTGTGCGGCTGCATGGTGTGCCAAAGTCTATTGTGTCGGATAGAGATCCGAGGTTTACATCGCATTTCTGGGAATGTTTGCATCAAGCTTTGGGTACACGGCTGAATTTCAGTACTTCCTATCATCCACAGTCGGATGGACAATCTGAGCGTGTTATCCAAGTGCTGGAGGATATGTTGAGGTGTTGCGTGATTGAGTTTCAAGGCTCTTGGGAGAAACATTTGCCTTTGGTGGAGTTTGCTTATAATAATAGCTATCATGCGAGTATTCAAATGGCACCTTATGAAGCCTTGTACGGGAGGAAGTGCAGAACTCCTCTTTGTTGGGCTGAAACAGGTCAGAAGTTGGTTTCAATGCCAGCTTTGTTGAAAGGAACCACCGAGAAGGTGAAGCTCATTTGTGAGCGTTTGAAGGCAGCTTCTGATCGACAGAAATCTTACGCGGATTTGAAGCGTAAGGAGATTGAGTATGCGGTAGGTGACCGTGTGTTTTTGAAAGTTTCACCTTGGAAAAAGGTGATGAGGTTTGGCCGAAAGGGTAAGTTGAGCCCTAGATACATTGGACCATATGAGGTGATTGAGCGTATGGGTCCTGTTGCGTACAAGCTGAGGTTGCCGCAAGAGTTGGAAAAGATTCATGATGTGTTTCATGTCTCTATGCTCCGGAGGTATAGATCGGATCCTTCGCATGTTATGCTTGTGGAGGAAGTGGAGTTGAATCCAGACTTGACCTATGATGAGGAGTCGGTGGAAATTCTTTATTCAGACAGTAAAGTTCTTCGGTGTAAGACCATTGAGTTGGTAAAGGTGATGTGGAAGCATTAAAAATCCGCTTTTAATATATATAAGAGAGTGGTGAAATCAATTTCACAAAATAAGGTTTGGAAGTGTGACATTTCGAAATAGTGACTAAAATGTAATTTTTGAAAAGTTCAGTGGTGACTGTTTTGTAAGGATTGAAACTTTGAATCTTTAAGGAGCTAATTTACCCAAGGAATGATTTCTCCAGATTTTTCTTAATTTTAATGATTCATTTAATGTTTAATTAATTAAAGGAAAGTGGAAAAACCAATTTTGAGATTTCATAACTAACTTTCTTAAAAACTTTCTCATCTCATTTTCTCTCAAAATTCCCTCAGCCAAACACATTTCCGCAGCAACATTTCTTCTGATTTTTACACTAAATGATGAGGTTTCAATCATCAATTGATTCCTAATCCTTTCTACATCAAAACCTCTTGATTTGCTTATTGAATTTTCAAGGATTTTGGCTCTAAACAAGGAGAAATCTACATTTAGAGGTAAGGATGTTCTTCTCCTCTAAATACTTAGTTCTTTACTGAAATTCCCAAGTTCTCAATCCTTAAATTAAGTTTTATAAAAGGTTTTAATGTTGTGATCTTGATTTTGGCTTAAAACTCAAGATTTGGATTAAATCTTGAAGAAATTCGTGGTGATTGTTTGGGCTCTGTTTTGAGATAGATTTTTTTAATGTATTTTGGATGTTTAATGATGTGTAATTGAGGTTTAATCAATGCAATCCCGAATAGGTTGATTTTCCTAAGTTTTTGCTTATGAAAATGGTGGTTTTTGGGGTGATCTTGGTGTTCTGTTATAGCTGGAGGTATAAGGACGAGTTTAGGTTCTTTTAGGATGTTAATTGATGTTTAAGAATGTTTAGAAGTGATGGATCTTGGCTGGGTAATGTTGTGGAGGAGTTTGGAAGTGATTTCGGTTGTGTTTGGTGGCCGAAATGTTAGATTTGGTGAGAGCGGCGAGTTTAGGTGTAATGGCTGAAGATTTTAATGCATGATGATGCATTAATCCTCTGCTTTGATGTGTTTAAAACAGGGGAGACATCTTCGGATTCTTATGGTGTTGATCTGGAGGCTTGAACGGCGTTTCAGCAAGCTTGCGAAATGGAATTGGTGAGTGAAGTTGGGATTTCCAGCTTTGTAATGAATGTTTGAAGGTTTGGGAGCTTAGTTTAAGTCTAAGCAACTTAACTAAGCTCAAGTGTAAGTTTTCGGGAAAACTCTCTCTCTTGATGAACCATGAGTTGGTTGGATGCAATGTATTTAATTTGCATGTTTAAATTCTGTTTTGAAAGCATGTTTTAGCATGATTAATGCTTGTTTTGAAAGCCATGTGTTGAAGGATGCTCAAGGTAAGAGATCCTTGGTTTGTTATGGATATATGTGGTTTTGATGCATAGTGATGCATGATGATTTAATGGCTTGACTAATGCTTTAAAACAGTGGATTGTTGATGATAAATGATGTATATTGGCAAGTGATGTGTTGGTTTTAAAGTACTTGAATCGGATATAGTTAGCCGGCTATAGGATTGGGTGCACCGTGAATTAAGTTGCCTTGGATGTTGAGGGGTTGCAAGTGTACTGTAAACTCCATCCAAGTACACTAACCAGATGGTTAAGATCATAATGGTGGTTAAAAGGCCATGTGTGGAACTTGTGTTGTGTGTCCCGTGTTCTCGTTAATGATGTTATACAACTACCGATGAGTGATGTGGAGGGGTTGTAATTGTACCGTTAAACTCCATCACGTGTGTTGAGGGGTTGTGATTGTACCGGGAAACTCCACCTTGTGTGTTCGGTAGTGTGTATGAAGCGTATGGGACAACGCTTGTAATCCGCGTATCCGATTGTGTTTTATGTTGTAAAAGGTTATGGTTTATCACTTGGAAGCCAATATGACATGTTGATGTTAATGAAGCATGAGATGCTTTTTGTGTATACATTGTTGCATGAGAAATGATATTTATGAGTTTAAAGGTTTTATGAAAGATGTTTTATAAAATGCATTATGGTGTTGTTTCTTTAGAGCATTCCTCACAAAGTAAATGTGCTTACGCTCTCTTTCTTGAACCAATAATGCAGAGAATTGAAGTGTTTTGAGGGCAGCAAGGAGGCTAAGAATCCAAGGGAAAGCTAAGCTCATGTATGGTGACTTTTTCGCACATTATTAGTTTTTGGTATTTGGCAATGGGAACTTAGGTTGTGTTTTGGGAGATGTTTTGGACTCCCTAAGTGTGGCATGATGCCTTTGATGTTTTGGACTTGTAAATGGCCATTTTGGTGTTTGCTTTGATGCTTTGATGATTGTTTGGTTTGGATAATAGAATGATGCCTATAGACTTGTGGATTTTCCTAATTGATGCCATGAATGTGTTTTGATGATGCATATATGTGCTTTATATATATAGTGAATCGTTGGCATGATTAAGGGGTCAATAGGATGTGTTTGAGTGATTAAATGTGTGTTAAACCAGCAAATTCTGCACTTTCTGGGCAATTCGTTTCGGAACGGGCACTAGCGTTTCGGAACGGGGGCCTGTAATGGCATTCGTGTATCGGAACGGGTGGAGGCCGTTCCGAAACGTTTTGGCCACTGCCAAGCCCTGTTTCGATACAGGTCTCGAAACGAACCCGCGTTTCGGAACGGTCAACCCCCGTTCCGAAACAGACGACCGTGGGGCACTGATTTGAATGGTTTTGTGGTTTGCAAGTTTTACGTTTTAGTCCTGAATATTGTTTTTGCAATTCCTTGAGTTTGAGATGTTCGTTTAAGGTGAAATTTGACAGGGAAGCATGTAATATGATTAATTTCATATTGGTAACTTAAAAATCAGTTAAGCCCTCTTAATTTCCAGAATTTACATTTTGGTCCCTAATAGTTGTAATTTGTGCAATTGAGCCCCTTAACGTTTTCCGATCGTTGTACTTTTCAAGTATACTTTTCTCAAGAGTACGCTTAGGATTAATATGCATCTAGACAAGATTAAAAAGAAAAAAAGGGTCGTTAATCAAGGTTGACTTTCAGGTTGACTTTGGTTTTCCCCGTGTAATCTTCATAGTTCGGGTCAACCGTCTAGGCCGGTTGTTAAAACGGATTGCCCATGCATTAGTACTGAAGAGAAACTGCCTCTTGTTAAAATCATAACTACTTTTATTAAAATTTTCTCATCACTTTTTCTCTCAAAATTCCATCATCCAAACACTTTTCTCCAGCAACTTTTCTATTGATTTTCACTCCAATTGATGAGATTTCAATCATCAATTAGTTTCTAATCCATCTTACATCAAATCCTTTTGATTTTCTCATTGGATTTTCAAGCAAATTGGCTCAAATCAAGGAGAAATCATCATTTAGAGGTAAGGTTGTTCTTCTCCTCTAAATATTAAGTTCTTTACTGAAATTCCCAAGTTGACAATCCTTGATTTAAGTTTTATAAATGGTTTTAATGATATGAACTTGATTTTGGCTTAAAACTCAAGATTTGGAGGAAATCTTGAAGAATTTCGTTGTGATTGTTTGGGCTCTGTTTTGAGATGGTTCTTAAATGTGTTTTGGATGTTTAATAATGTGTAAATGAGGTTTTATCAATGCAATCCCGAATAGGTTGTGTTTCCGAAGTTTTTGCTTGAGAAAATGGTGGTTTTTGAGGTGATCTTGGTGTTCTGTTATAGCTGGAGGTATAAGGACGAGTTTAGGTTCATTTTGGAGGTTGATTGATGTTTAGGAATGGTTAGAAGTGTTGGATCTTGGCTGGTTTAAGTTTTGGAAGAGTTTGGAGGTGTTTTCGATTGTGTTTGGTAGCCGAAATGTTGGCTCTAGGTAGAGCAGCGAGTTTAAGAGTGTTGGCTGAAGATTTCAATGCATGATGATGCATTAAAACTCTGCTTTGATGTTTTTAAAACAGGGGAGGCATCTTCGGACACCTTTGGAGTTGATCCGGAGGCTTGATCGGCGTTTCGGCAAGCTTGTGAAACAAAAGTGGTGAGTGAATTTGGATTTCCAGCTTTGGAACAAATGTTTAAAGGTTTTGGGAGCTTAGTTTAAGTCTAAGAAACTTAACTAAGCTCAAGAATAAGTTTTCGGAGAAACTCTCTTGGAATGAGCCTTGATGTGGTTCGATGCATTGGATTTGATTTGCATGTTTAAATTCTGTTTTGAAAGGATGTTTTAGCATGGTTAATTCTGGTTTTGAAAGCCATAAGTTGAAGGATGCTCAAGGTAAGGGATCCTTGGTTTTACATATTGAAAATGTGGAATTTATGCACAGTGATGCATGATGTTAAAGGGCTTTGTTTAATGCTTTAAAACAGTGAGTTGTTGATGTTATATGATGTATATTGGCAAGTGATGTGATGGTTTTAAAGTACTTGAATTGGATATAGTTAGCCGGCTATAGGATTGGGTGCACCGTGAATAAAGTCGTCTTGGATGTTGAGGGGTTGAGATTGTACCGTAAACTCCATCCAAGTACACTAACGAGTAAGTTGAGATCACAACGGTGGTTAAAATTCCGTGTGTGGATCTTGTGTTGTGTGTCCTGTGTACTCGTTAGTGAAGTTATACAACTACCGATGAGTGATGTTGAGGGGTTGTGATTGTACCGTTAAACTCCATCACGGGTGTTGAGGGGTTGTGATTGTACCGGTAAACTCCACCTTGTGTGTTCGGTAGTGTGTATGAAGCGTATGGGACAACGCTTGTAATCCGCGTATCCGATTGTGTTTTGTGTTGTAAATGGTTATGGATTATCACTTGGAAGCCAATATGACATGTTGATTTTAATGAAGCATGAGATGCTTGTTATGTATGCAAGGTTGCATGAATAATGATGATTATGTGATGAAAGGCTTTGTTAAAAGTGTTTTATAAAAAGCATTATTGGGTTGTTTCTTTAGAGCATGCCTCACTAAGCAATTGTGCTTACGCTCTCTCTCTTGAACCAATAATGCAGATAATTGAAGTGTTTGAGGGCAACAAGGAGGCTAAGAATCCAAGGGAGACTAAGCTCATGTATGGTGATGTTTTTGTAACATTATTAGATTTTGATACTTTGGCAATGGGAACCTAAGATGTGTTTTGGGAGATGTTTTGGACTCCCTAGTTGTGGCTTGATGCTTTTGATGTTTTGGGATTTGTAATTGGCCTTTTGAAGCTTGATTTGATGTTTTGTTGGTTGTTTGGTTTTGGCTATTAGGGTGCATGCCTATAGTCTTGTGGAATTCCATGTTTGATTCCATGAATGTGTTTTGAAGTTGCAAACATGTACCTTATATGTATGATGACTTGTTTGCATGATTAGGAAGTCATTAGGATGCGTTTGAGTGATCTTATGCATGTTAAACCAGCAAAATCTGCAGCTTCTGGGCAACCCATATCGATACACTCAGAGGCGTTTCGAAACGGGGGCCTGTAATGGCTTTGGTGTTTCGAAACGGCTGGTGACCGTATCGAAACGGTTTGGCCACTGGATGGCCCTGTTTCGAAACAAGCCTCGAAACGAACCCGTGTTTCGGAACGCTCAACCCCGTTTCGAAACAGGTGACCGTTGGGCATTGATTTGAATGGTTTTGAGGTTTGCAAACTTTACGTTTTAGTCCCGAAAATTGTATTTGCAATTGCATGAGTTTGAGATGTCCGATTAAGATGAAATTTGACAGGGAAGCATGTAATATGACTAATTTAATATTGGTAACTTAAAAACCAGTTAAGACCTCTTAATTTCCAGAATTTGAAATTTGGTCCCTAATGTTTGTGATTTGTGCAATTGAGTCCCTTATTGATTTTCGATCACTGAGATTTTCTTATAAATGTTTCTCAAGAGTACGCTTAGGGTTAATGTGCATCTAGACAAGTAAAAAGGAAAAAAAAAGGGTCGTTAATCAAGGTTGACTTTCGGGTTGACTTTGGTTTTCCCCGTGTAATCTTCGTTGTTCGGGTCAACCGTCTAGGCCGGGCTAAGGGGGTTATAGCTAATTTGTCCGTCACTTTAAGGATTTCAGATTCATGGACTTTGATAGTATCGGAGTGTCCTCGCACATGAATCTTCCTAGAGCCTGTTGCGGGCACCTCTAGGGTAAAACAGCATTATTCCTAGTTTTTGATTCTGATGTCGTGGCAGTGCTGTATACTTTTTTGCTCCTTTTGCATGCCTCGGCGGCTACCTGTAATCATCGTTAGAATTTTGCAAAGAATTCTAAAAACAAACATGCAATGTTCATCAAATATTCTAACGCATTCAACAAGTAACAGAGGTTTTGACATTTTAGGGCAAGAAGAGAAAAAAATATAAGTCATATTTCATGATTTTTCCAAGTTTAAGTTCAATTTTTATTAGGTGCGAAACTAAATTAGTCGGCTATCCTATCATAGGCACAAGTCATAACAAATTTTTGTTTTCCGATTATTACTAAGGTAAGTACAATGCAACCTAATATGTAACTAATTATGCCTAGATAAAAAATGCGAGAGCTATCCCCCCCAAATTCGAGATGGGCATTGCCCTCAATGCACAAAACAGGAAAAATTAAACAAAAGAAAAATAAATACAAGTTAAAAATAAAACATAATAAGAAAAAAACTAAAAGTTTTATGAGGGTTGAGAAGAGGCTAGAGTCTTTTAAGTTGAGGAGGAGGAAGATGTTTGGATGACGAATCGGCGGTCGGCATATGTCCTGGCGGCGGTCTTAACAGGTGAGGTTTTTGCTTTCCATAGTGGCTGGATTCTTTTTGGCGTATGATGTGGCTCTTCCTTTGGTTCGGCAGGAGGAGCGGCAGGAGATGCGTCGCTCTCTTCTGACTACGTCTTGAAGTCCACATGTCCGGCGACTATTATGTGCCGCTTCCTCTCTCTAGTGCCTTCCTCCGTGGTTTCTTCCAGAGGGATAAATGCCATTGGGATGGCTGTTGTTACTGCTACCACTTCTATTTCTGGCTCCGGTGGCTGATGCTCAATTTCCTCCAATGAGGATGTGTCTGCCATTGTCTTTGCTGTGCAAGCAGGGGAAATATGTTGTTGGTGCCTCTCGGGGGAGTCTGCCACTGTGTTGGATGGGATGGAGGCTGACCAAGTTGGATAGTGCATCGGAGAGGGCACCTGGTTGTCAGTCTAGCGGGCAGCGGTGGCTGGTGGCATTCTTTGTGCTTGGGTTGCTGATGCAAGCTCTACAAGGTATGGCGGCAGAATGGGTACTTCACCAGGGAATTTCTGCAGAAAATAAGCCACAAGGGCTTCTTGGGCCTCCCCCACATATTTCATGAAGGCCAACTATTGTTGCTCGATGCGCTTTGTGTTGTCTAGAAGGGTGTGCAGCAATGTGAGGAATTCCTTGTCTGGGGCAGCTTCAGTACTTCCGGGGGCAGCTGGAGTTTCAGGTTGTGTGGCTGAAGGTTAGTTGGGCGTTGTTGGCTCTTTCTCCGCATCCTGCATCATCTGAATGTGGATCTTTTTGGTTCAGCCTTCTTTTGCAGTCGTTAACTCATCTTTGGGCTCTGCTGGGACACCGAAGTTGGTGCAAAGTCCTGTGATGAGGGACGAGAAGTACAACCTGCCTTTCTTCTATTTGAAGCAGTTGTGGATCTCCATGCACATGATTTCCCTAACGTTTATCAGTCGGTTCATCAGAATACTATGAATTAGGGCGAGGCGAGGCCGATCGACGGTTGAGTTGTGAGATGTGGGCAGTAGACGTCTTTTTATAAAGGTGTTCCACAACATAGCCTCGGGCAGCAGGTGGCAGCGCTGGACAGATCCCACATGTTTGCCTCTCAGCCATGGCGTGTTAGGCTTGCAAAGTTTGGCCTTGATTTTCTCATAGTCGGCAGCTGTCAGTGACTACCTCCACTCCTCGTGAGGGTTGTCATTCATATCAAGGTCATAGTACATGTTGATGACAGCAGTGTTCAGTTTGACCAGCTCCCTACGGACATAGACAAACGACTTCTTCGGGTAGGGGTGATGGGAGTAGAATTCCCTAACCATGGTGATGTTGGCTACCTCTGGCTGTCGAGCGAACATCTCCCATCCCTTGTTGTGGATGGTTCTGAACATGGCAGGCTCTAGACCAAGGTCTCCCGCTTGCCGTGTGTAATGGAAACCTTGTTCCTCTCATATTGCCTGCTTAGAGAACTGGTTTCTGTATCTCTCCTCGTCCTCCTTATAGCAAAATCTCTTGTAATTGGGTTTTGGCTGTGATGTGGATGCCATGTGAACGGTTGTATGTAGATGACACCTAGAAAGAAAAATAATGAGAGAGCAAGGGAATTCAAAAAGAAGATAGCAAGAAGGTGAAAGTGAAGTAAATAAATTGAGTGAGAGGGGTATAAATAGGGGTTGCCAAGAAGTGTCGTGGCGGCATTAAATGCCCAACGGTCCGATTTTATTACGCACGTTACGAGATTTTCTGCCCGTTATTTTCGGAGCCGTTGGCAGCTAGCTGTTGATGGCAAACTAGCCGTTATGCGTTGCTGCGCTGGATGATGTCTCGACGGGAAGGTGGGTGGGCTTTTTGATGGGCCTCCTTCTTGTTCCTGCTCTTTTATTCCCTAACCTGAAGTAAAAATAAAGATAATTAAATAACTTCTGAAAGATGAAATACTAAAAACTAACCAATCCTAAAATAAAATAAATTCTAATCCTAATGCATAAAATAAAATAAAAATAATAAAATAAAATAAAGTTATGTTGGGAGTGCATTTGGGTGCATCTCCCAGACATAACCACTTCCTGAGGTGGTTTGACTTTTTCTTCCCTCCTGGGTGTCCTTCTGTTCCTTCAGGTGCTGCGTTACTGGGTCCTTAAGCCTGCCCCTTGGTCTGTCGCGGCAGCTGCTGCCTTGGCATGTTTCCACGCTGATTTTCGCAGCTCTTGCATCTGGGCTTCCTTTTCCTTCTTCTGAGGGTTGTAGCACATTCATCTTGATGCTTTGGTCCTCTACCCTCATTGTCAGCTCCCCAAGTTCCACATCTATAAGCGTTCTACCCGTGGCCAAGAATGGTCGCCCAAGGAGGGCTTTTTCATCAGCCTCGCAATCTAAGGTGAGGAAATCCGCTGGCAGAATCAGATTGCCCACCTTTACCAGGATGTCTTCGATCTTTCCCTCCGGTTGTACAAATGAATGGTCAGCAAGTTTAAGCATTACAGAGGAAGGTTTGGCAGGCCCAATACCTAGTTTATCGAAGACTTCTTTAGGCATCAGGTTGAAGCTGGCTCCGAAGTCGCACAGGGCTCTGGTTTCATGTTTGCTACCTATCCTGCATGGGATAACAAAGTTGTTTGGGTCTGTCTGCTTGGGCGGCAGCTTGTTGTGCAGCATTGCCATACACTCTTCAGTGACATCCATTGTTTCGAACTCCCCAATCCTCTTCTTCTTAGAAACCATGTCTCTAAAATGTTTGGAATAGTTTGGCATACTTTGAATGGCTTCAATTAGAGGTATGTTGATGTACACCTGTTTCAGCATATCCAAGAGTTTTCTGAACTGGTGCCCTTGTTACTGTTGCTTGAGCCTTTGGGGGAATGGTACTGGAAGACGGATGTCCTCTATATGCTCCTTGCTTGAGGGCTTAATCTGGGGAGGATCATCTGTTTTAGGACCGCTGTCTTGCTCTGCCGCTGGGTCGGCTGGTGTTGGTGCTGCTGTGGCAGGCTTCTTTTTCTGGACCGGCTGGGTTTCTGGCTGTGTCTTCACTCTGGGTTCATCCAGCTGCTTCTCACTTCTCGTAGATATGGCTTTGCATTGCTCATAATTGGGTTTGGATGCTGCCTCTAAGCTGCTGGATGTTGCTCCCATTGTTCGGCTGTTGTATGTCTCGGTAAATTGCCCAAAATGTGTCTCTAGGTTCTTTATAGCAGCCTCTTGGTTGTTCATCCGCATCTCTGTCCTGTCCATAAAAGACTCGGTTTTATTAATAAATTTATTTGTATGATCAATAAAGTCACTAGTTCTAGACATGAAAGTGTGTAGTGTTGCTTCTAGTGAGTTATAGTTCTGTGGCTGCTGAGCCTGCTGCCTGGACTGGTTCTGTTGGTAGCCTCCATGTAGCTGTTGTGAGTTTGCAGTTGTCTTTGGGTTGCTCCAGGAGAAGTTGGGATGGTTCTTCTATCAAGGATTATAGGTGTTCTGGCAGGCCTGCTATTTCGCTCATATCCTCCCATGTAGTTAGCAGTTGCGGTGCAGACAGAGGAATCGTGGTTACCCCCACATTTGCCACAGAACGGCTCTACAGCCTTTACTTCGTAGACCTTCCCAGGGGGTTGCACAATTATCATTACCAGCTCTGTCCGTGTGTCAAGGCGGGCGTTAACAGATTCTAAGGCTTCTACCTCATTTGCAGTGGCTGGCCGCCTAGTGCCGCCTCGGCGGGCTGTCAGGTGCTTGTAGTCATTTTTAGCGGCTTGGTTCAGCAGTCGCAGTGCTTCCTCTACGGGTCTGTCGAGAATGATCCCATTGGCCGAGGCATCTATCATCATCCGAGTTGGGTAATTAACCCCGTTGTAGAATATGGATACATGCGTCTAGGCTGGAAGACCATGTAGCAGGCAGTTATTCAACATTTGTTGATACCGCTCCCATGCCTCATACATCGGCTCGTCATCCCTTGTCTGAAGGTCGTGATCTCATTTCGTAGTCTATCAGTGACATTGGACGGGCTGAATCGATCTAGGAAGTATTTACATAGTTCTGTCCATGTGTTGAAAGACCCGGCTGGCTGGTTATTCAACCATTGTTTTGCCCTATCCCTCAGTGAATAGGGAAACAACCTCAGCCTCAATACATCCTGGTGGACCCCGTGTATCTTGAATGATCTATAGATGTCCAGGAATCCTCGTAAATGCTGCCAAGCATCTTCTGTGGTGGTCCCTCCAAAGTGCCCTAGTGTATTTATCATGTTGAACATGGCGGGATTTAGCTCAAAATGGTCTGCCCTTATATCAGGTTCTGTCACTATTGCTTCGAACCCTTGGAAGTCATGTTCTAGATAATCCCTAGTTGTTCGAATCGAGGGCGGCCTAGGCGGAAGTGGGGGTTCCTGTCGTGGTGGATCTTGCGGACCTCTGGGCGGTAAGTCGTGCTGCCCGCCCCTACCGTGTATGGCGCCATTAGGTGGGTCCATGTTTACCTTTGCTTCTTCCTTTTTTTCTTTGTTTCTCTTTAGGACTTTCCTAAGTTCCTTCTTAATTGCTCTTGTCTGTCGTTCGAGATCGTCGTAAAAGAGGAGATTTCCTTTAGGGTTTGCCCTGGTCATACACTCACAAAGGACACGGTAATTTTTTTTGATTAAAAATAGAGATAAAATACAAAGTAAATAAAAGGTGCATAAATTGGAAAACGAAATTCGCTGTTACCAATCCCCGGCAACGGCGCCAAAAACTTGTAGGGCGTGTAGGTGTTCCCTTTTTGTGAGCACAAGTGCACACTCCTGCCAAGTTACAGTATATGAGATGTCGAATCCCATGAGGATTGGCCAGCTTGGTTCGTTTTGTAGTCCCTGCACAAGGTAAAATAAAAACACAAGTAAAGTGATTGTTGGATTGAAGAGTAAAGTAAAGTAAAGAACAAATGATTAAAGAGGTGATTCAGGTTGATGGAGCAGGCAGGGTTATGCTGCCACTTAGTGTGAAACTGGGTTGTAAAAGGCTAAGTTGTTTTGCGCTGCCACGATATGCTGCCTAGACGGGTATGGCGGGCAGCATCTACGACCCTGTCATGCGGCCACAGCGGGTTACTGCTTTTGCAATTTTCACCTTCTCGGCAGGTGGAATGGAAATAAGTCTTGGCGGCAAATCTGGCAGATACTCCAAGCTTGGCAAGATAGTCGACAGTGATCCTCCCTATTTCTAGGCAAGGATGCTCGAAAGCTAGCGTGACGTAGGCAATACCTAGTAATCTCAGCGTAAACCTAACACGGGCTAGTAAACTCGGTTGGTGATCCCTTTTAGCCGCTGAAACTTGTGAACTTTTTAACCAAGTTAGTCATACCTCAGCACGTTGTGACCGTGCTTAACCCTTTCGTGAAGTTGACACTTTCGTGCCCCCTAAATGGATTCTCTCAACTAACGGTTAGGACTAATTGAAAGAATGAAGTGCATAGATTAAGCAAACTTGGAATAATTTATTGGAAAACAACACAAAACCTATTACAACCGTTTCACAGCTAATTTACAACATAACCCTAACCCAAATGAAGTTTAGAACATGGCAGTGGCAGAGAACACTAGCTATGTCTATAGAAAACCTAAGATGATTTGAACTAGGAATACAATGAGTATTTATAGACAAATAACTAGGTTAAGTCCTCCTTAAAGTAGAAGTCCTTAAAAGTAGCTTTTCGCATTTAATGTGACTTTAAACTCTGACTTCTTTGCATTGAATGTGGGCATTATCTCGTTTGCCTTAGCTCGTAAGTAACCTTGAGATCTTACTTCGATGGCTCTGGCTGCAGCTACAGACGTCAGAAAATCGTGTGGATGGTGGCGATAGACTGAGGATTTTAAGCTCTACAAATCGCACTCCGGTTCTCCAACTCCATAGTTTGCTGCCGTAGGCAGCAAGATCGGCGGCAACTTTACTCAGCAGCAACTTGTCTTCAGCTGGAACTGCGTCAGTACAACCCCTTGGTTTGCCGCCTCAGTGTTGCATCCTCAGCTCATCTTTCCTTTTTTCAGCCTTTATTTCCTAAAAACAAAAATACACTAAAACAGTATCTCTTGTTTACCAAATAAAAGATAATCTATAAAAGCAAGGTAAAACGAAGGAATGTTGTAAAATGCAATGCATGACCCTATTTATGCCTAAAATGAGCTTAAAAACAGTAATAATAAGAGGTGGAATGTGCAGGAAATATAGGACTTGTGGACACTTTACACAAAGTTAGAAAGAACTTCTAAGATATTGGAAAGAAGAAGACCCTTGGGTTGATCTATTTAACTAGGATTCAGATAAAACGGCATCCAATTGCGAAAAAAGGGGGCCTATATTCTGTACACTATTACACTTTATTATTTTCTTCTCTTAACTATTAGAACTGTACCCTTCTCTTCTACTTTACTTTTCCCAACATCCCCATGAACAGCCACACATCAATCACTTATTCCTCACGTCGTCTAACCCTTCACTTTTTCCCTTCACGAAATTGTCAGCGTTAAATGTTGATTGCATTTTCCATAACACCACAAACCTTCGTCTTTCACTCTTTTCTTTTAGATCCATTTCAACCCACAAATAGGAGAACCATTCTACTCTCAGTTATCGGATAAACAATCTCCCTCTTTTTGAAACCCTAACAATTGCCTCTCCTCAATTTTGTTCCGCCTCCACACTACAACAAGGTTCGCCAACTTACTGTTTCGCGTCGCGCTCAACTGCTCCCTCGTCTAAAAACAAGACCTAATCCTCTGTCCTCTCCATCTCGGACACAATGACCATCCAACCCTACCTCTTTCAGTTCTAGAGACACCACCCTTACTTTACAGGAATGGCTTGAATTCAGCCTGCACTCTGACCAGTTTCGGGAAAGATACGAGCACATGCGCAACCAGGAATTGATTGTAGAGGGGGACTAAAGTTTACACCCAACTAGCGTTATAAGTTTGACACTGCCACACGCGTCGTCATAACCACACATGGTTGGGAGGATTTCATTCATCAACTAGGGCCAGTCAACGTCGACTGGGTACATGAGTTTTACACTCATGCCAACCAACTTAAGAACAGATGGGTATACGTCCACAGAACAAAGATGGAATGCACGGGGCTCATGATTGCTTGCCACTACAACTTAAAGGTGGTTTGTGGCAACCATAATGACTTTGTGGCCAATGCCACTAAAGAAATGTATCCACAGGTTCTCTGCAACCTTTGTGTCCTCAGAACCACTTGGGTGAGAACGGCGTCAAATGCTAGGGCAGTCAACTAGGAGCAGCTGAAGCCAAATTCCAAGTTTTGGATTCATTTCATCAATAATCGCATCCTGCCTATAAGAAACCTTTATACTATCTCGCACCGATGTATGATGCTCCCCCATTCCTTGGTTACTGGGCGGAGAATCGACCCATTCGTACTGATCTATGGGTCGATCATGGATAGGGCAGCCTCGAAGGAAAAGTACAAGAACTTACCTTTCCCCAAACTTATCATAGCCCTTTTTCAGAGGGCTGGATTCGATGAATGGAGAGATGATCAAACCCTCGAAAGACTAACTGGTTGGCTTCCTCATCAAGTGCAAGAAATGAAAGGTCTTGGAAGTCGCGCTAGCACCTCTGTCACTCATGCCTTCACCCAGAACCCTAATTCTTCCATTCAGGCAGCCATCGCCAGCTTTTTGGAGCCCTGTTTTCAATACGTCCAAGAACGGGACATGGCTGAGCGATCACTCTTCAACGAGCTTCTTCCAAATTCGAGGGTGGAATTTCTATTATTGCTTCTACACTGTCTCACCGCCACCGCCACTACTGCACCCACCACCCTGCCACGTAGAAGAAAGCAACCAAATACTTATGATAATGCTTAGATTTTTGTTTTTTTTCTTTTTTCATTGAGGATAATGCTTCTCTAAAGTTTAGGGGAGTACTATCCCATGTATATATTAGGAAAATTTTAGGTATTTTTTAAATTAGGTCTGTAAATAGCCTTGTTGTTTTTAAAGGTTCCCTTTGCTATGGTTCTATTGTTTTGAAGTTGTTGTTGCATTAATGATGATATTCCTACAATGAACCTATGCTTAAAGCTTTGCAATGAGTTAATAGCTTTCGTGATTTGAACTTAGGATTGAAACTTCTATAACTTTTATCTCACGTGTTGCATGCTATCTAAAAACTTAAGAAGCATGAATTAAAAACTCCTAGAAAAATTCGAGAAAATAATGAAAATTAATTGAAAACTCGATGCCAAAGGCAAACTGTTGAAGGACACTATTATATGCATCTTGCTATCTTAGTACACTAGGTGAGTTGTGGTTGCTCCATTTAACTTTCGCCGATAAGAACAGTAGCATAGCATATGAGTGAATGAAAATCTTCATAGGATGTCCCTACTCGTAGGGCTCGGGGATGGTCTGTTTGCTCCAATCCATCTTTAGGGATAAAGAGTAGTCGTAATAAGCTAAGCCCCAGTGATACAATTTAATGAACTTAAAAAGAATTAAGAAAGTATAACATTATGCTTTAAAAAGAAAAAGGAAATGGTAAACCAATAATAGAGAGAAATCCTTAAATTTTTCTTGTAACCCCCTTGACCCAGCATAGTCGCTAGGCTGAACCGAGCTAGCTAAATTAGGTTTGTCGTAGCTAAATTAGGCATCATATTTTCAGAAAAAATAAGGAGGTCAACCCGGTAATCTCTTGGGTCCAATACCCGCATTGGTAGGAGTGGGTAGTAATAGAGGTATCTTAGATCCAGTTCCCCAATATGTTGCCTTCCCGGTCTCGTTCAACTTGACTTCATGGAAGCAGGCTAGGGATAGCACCTCATGCATGGATGTTGGCCTCTGGGCCAGAACCTCATTCTTAATCTCGGTTTTATGACCCAATGTGAAACATTGGGTCAAAAAAACCCTTTGTCAGATGGGTCATCCTTTAGGCCAATTCCTCAAAATGGGTTTGACAATCCTCCACGGTTGTTAACTACATAATCTTTGTGAATTTTCCCTCTAGTTACTCAATTTCCACGAACACAAATAGTTACCTGATGACTTCGACCAAATTATTCCACCCCGCGAGTTGTTACCGACGCTGCATCCAATGAACCATTTCTTGGTCATTCCTTCCATTCGAAACGAAACCATGGTTACCCGATGGTGATCTTCAGTACTATAGAAATCGAAAAAAATCTTGGGTGGACTCAACCCATTATTTAGGATCATTTCTAGTAAACAGGGGTAGTTCTACAGTGACAGGTTTAGGAGAGAAAGGAAAAGGATCATTGACTTCATATCTCCATGTCCTTCAATTTATGACGGTTAGTTGTCGTGCAAGGTCTTGCGATGAACAATGAGTCTACTCGTTTACCTTTTTTGTTCCTCATTGTGTGATTGTAACGAGCTCAAAATCTGAGCTTGCTTCTCGGTGGTATCTTGCAGGGCTTTAATGGCATTGGTATTGTTCACCATAGTTTCACTCTCAACGAAAGCACTAATGTTATGCTATAAAAGAGAATTTACAGGAGAATGGAGAAGAATAGAAAATAGAAGATAGATTAAAAGAGTAATTTCATTAGATTTCGCATAACCTCGTCTGTACAATGGTTCCTTATTTTTATATTCATCTACTCTCAATAGCAAACAAAGTCTGTTAACTTGGTGAGGGGCCTTCTGTCCCTTGCGTAATGCAGCTGACTCGCCCAAATTAGTTACAACATCTTGTTGATTATAATGCTTCACAACAAAGCCATATAGAATTCTTCTAACAAATCACATGGTTTGAATACTTTAAGAACCTGCCTAATATCCCATTTCAACTTACTAACAAAAATACTTACAAAATCCTCATAATATTGTTTGGCCAAATTCACTTGGTTAAGGGCCACTAACTTGATCATCGTATCCTCAAAACCCTTAGGTCGTATTCAATTTTGGATCCCTGAATTCCCTAACTATATGGTGTAAGTTAAAATTACCCAACAATCTCATATCCCTAATTAGGTCGTCGAGAGCCATATATTGCAAATTAGGATTCATAATTACTCTTTGGGATTAGAAGTTTGCCCAAATATCTGAGCTACTAAAATTTGTTCATCGTGGCTAACACAAGCAAGTATAGGTGTTTTACCTTTATCTATGCTGGAGTTTTATGCCTTAAGTGAAATAATTTATGTAATTATTGAATCATTTGGATTGAAATAAAATAAATAAAATTTTTATATGTTGTTTATGTACCATTTTATTATATACATTGTCCTCAAACTTGATTTTGCATGTAAAGCGATAAAGTGATAATCAAATATAGACTCGTTGATTACCTACGGTTTAAATGAATATAGGTTGTATTGTAAGGTTGATTATAATATTGAAGACAACTTATATTAGTTGATAATCTAACCATGTTCGTAGTTCATAGCATTATCTCGAGTTAATAATTTTGGAGATTATTACGTTGTCTAAAGTCCAAATGGGGATATAACTTGTCTTGACTATCGAAGCGGTTGACTACCAGGGAGAGACGTAGATGTGTTTGTCTAGACTGACAACACATTTAACTGGTCCCAAGATGAATTAAGATCTTAAATATGTTTGAAGATTAAATTCACTTGTAACGTTCAAAATATATTTACATTAATCTTGAGTAAATGTAGGACCATGTGTGTGTGACTTGCATACTTTGATATATCAATATCGAATACCTCTCGAAATAGTAAGTTGATGTATGATATGTTGGGTATGTGACTCTTACATGATTTAGATGCATTTATAGATGTATAATCATAGGTTGATTAAAGAGTAAATGGTATCCTTTCAACGACATTGTAAGTTGATGTATGATATGTTGGGTATGTGACTCTTACACGATTTAGATGCATTTATAGATGTATAATCATAGGTTGATTAAAGAGTAAATGGTATCCTTTCAACGACATTGTAATGGTTTATTGTGAAACTAATAAATTGATTTTGATATAACAAAGGATTTAAGGACTAAATTGAAAAAGAAAAAATGAATTTTTAAGTACTCAAAACCTCTCTATGTGTTTGAAGAAAAATGTCCAAGTCAAAACTTCAACTTATATAAAATTTTCTAAGTGTTTACCAAGCCAAAACAATGATTTTCGAGTCACCGTTTCGGAACGGCCTTTGGGCATTTCGGAACATCTTGAAACTGTTAACCTCTGTTTTGGAACTGGCTTTCTCGTTTCGATACGGGTGTATCAAAACAGCTATTTGTGTTTCGAAACGGATGAAGAACAACAGAACTGTTTGAACTGTTTCGATACGGCAGTATCAAAACGACCTCAAACGTTTTGAAACGGATTTCAAACTTGGTTTCAAAATATGACCATTGAAGTTTTATAACTGATTTTAAAGATATAGTTAAGGTGTATCGAAACGCTTTTAAGCCGTTTCGAAACAGGTTTTGACAGTGGAAAATTGTTTCGAAATGGGCTTCAACACGTTTCGGAACATGCTCTTAGCATATCGAAACGATCGTGTCCGTTTCGGTACGGCCTATTTATTACACCCCAACGGCTATTTATATTTTGGTCTGTTTCGAAACAGGGTCGGGCATTTCGAAATGAGTAGTTGCAAACTACATTTATGGAGGGAAGATAACATCCCAACGGCTATAATAAAGAAGGCAACAACCCCAACGACTAGAATTCAATGAGAATGTATAAAAGGGACCTCTAAAAGCACCAGCAACAACTATTGATCCCAAAAGAATTATCCAAACATCAAACTCAAGCAATTGTGCTAAAATCCCATATTTTCTTGTAAACCCCAATTGTAGAACTTTGTATTTCCAATCTTATTTGTTCAATTGGGTTGAGTGCTTGTAAAAAGGGCTACATTTGTATTGAGAGATACTAGCTATTAGCCTTAATTTTCTTTGTAATCTTTGAGTGAGGATTGGGTCAATTTTTTGGTAGAAAAATTGACCACTTTGTAAAGGTTACCTCTAAGCCTAGAAAAGGGGAAGATCAACTAGTGTAGTTGTTGGAAAATCCTTAGTGAGGCTAAGGTAGTGGATGTAGAGTTCAATTGGAACTTGAACCACTCTAAATCTCTTGTCTAGCAAATTTTTATTTTCCACTCCACCACCAAAATTTCTAAAAATCCATTTCACCCCCCTCTTGGCTTAAATCGATTCTAAGATCCACTCAACAATTGGTATTAGAGCCTACCTCTTTGAAGGATTAACAACCACAAGAGGAGTTCCTAGGGGAGTGTGATATATTCTAAAGACAAGCCATGGCATCTACTTCAACCTCCAACCTCTATGAGTCAAAATCAGCCACTAAATCACCCTTCTTCAATGGGGACAACTACCCATATTGGAAGAATCGGATGCGTCTCTTCATCAAGTCAACGGATTACATGGTTTGGGATGTAGTGGAAGAAGGCCCCTACATTTCGATTAAGAGAACCGATGAAGGAAGACTAGTTTCGAAGGTAAAATCAGAGATGACCGAGGAAGATAGACGGAAGATGCAAGTCAATGACAAAGCTCCACATATCATATTTTGTGCACTTGGTCTGGGTATCTACTCAAAGGTTTCATCTATCGAAAGCGCAAAGGAAGTGTGGGACACTTTGGAGACGACTTATGAGGGCACTAACGATGTGAAAGAGATGGAGATTGGGTTGCTAAACTTGAGCTATGAGAATTTTAAGATGGACCCCGATGAGAGTGTCTCAAATATGTTTGATTAGTTTTCGATCATCGTTAATGGCCTTAAAGGATTCGGTGAAGTAATTCCCGAAGATAAGCTAGTGAGGAAGCTTCTATACTCTCTCCTGGAGTCTTGGGATGGTAAGAGAACGGCCATCATTGAAGCAAAGAATTTGAAAACTTTGAAGCTTGATGAGCTTGTTGGGTCTCTTCTTACACACGAGATTATGAAGCAAGGAAGAGAGAAGGATAGAAAAGCATGAGGTAGAAAAGAAAAAGAAGCTAAGAGTTGCTCTCAAAGCCTCTCTACATGAGAATAGCTCTTCTAGTGAGGAGGAAGACTTTGAGGAATTGGCTATGATAGCCAAATGATTCTCACGGTTCATGAAGTCCAACCGAGGGAGAAATTTTCAAAGAAAGATGGACTTCAAGAACAAAAGCAAAGAAGAAGAGAGGGACCAAATCATTTGCTTTGAGTTCAAGAAGCCGTGTCACATACGTTCTGATTGCCTTCAACTCAAGAAGAAGGTCTTTGAGAAGAAGAAGAAGCTCAAAGCCAAACTTGCTACTTGGAGTGATGAGGAGTCATCCGAGGATGAGGAACATGAAGTGGCCAACCTTTGCCTCATGGCTCTTGAGGAGGATTCTTCTATGGTAACCTCTAACTCATCTACTTTTGATTTTACTTATGATGAACTTCTAGATGCTTATGATGAGTTACAAGAGGTATACGATGAGTTAGTTGAGAAATTTAAGGAGTCCGTTTTAAAAAATAAAACGATAGTTTCCGATTTAAATGCTAAAAATGACTTACTTTCTCAAGCTAACTTGAAATTTGAGAAAAAGAACTTAGGTTTACAAGATGAACTTGAATTCTTTCAAAATGAAAATGTAGACTTAAACAATCTTATTTCTCAATGTAATATTGAACACCAAAAGGTGTTAGATGAGCTTAATGAGCTCAAAAAGTCTTTCAAGAGTGTTGGTAATGTGAAAAATGAATTAGGTGAATCATCTAGAAAAAACCAACCTAAAAGAAAGAACTATAACTACAAACAAAGTGGCTCCTATAGGCATAATAGAACTAAAAGAGTTAGAAGTGTATGGGTTCCTAAGGAACTTGTCAAATCTAATAATATTGATGCCATGTCACCTTGGATTCCTAAGGGAACCAAGCTTTTTGGAGCTAACACTCGTGGACCCAAAATGATTTGGGTACCAAAAATTAAAGCTTAATCTCTTTGTTTGTAGGGGAGCATTGCTACAAGGCCAAAGCACAAAGCCAAAACTCATGGTACCTTGATAGTGGATGCTCGAGGCACATGACCGGAGACAAGAGTTGATTCATGGATTTAAAGCCAAAAATGGAGGAGTGGTGACATTTGGTGACAACTCCAAAGGCCACATTAAAGGTATTGGCTCCATAGGTAATCACTCTACTATACTCATTGAAAATGTATTGTATGTCGATGGTCAAAAACACAATTTATTGAGCATTAGTCAATTGTGTGATAAAGGGTTTAATGTCTTGTTTGATAAAAATGGGTGTAAAATTGTTAACATTAAATCAAATCAAATAATGCTCATTGGTCATCGTATAGGTAACATATACACGGTGCATCTAGATGACATTCATTCATCCCATGCATGTTTTGTTGCACAAAATGAAAATGATGCATGGTTATGGCATAGGAAACTAGAACATACTAACATTAGTGTTTTAGAAAAATTAGTTTCCCTAAATATAGTTAGAGGTTTATCCAAGATCAAGTTCTCAAATGACAAAATATGTGATGCATGCTCTAAGGGTAAACAACATAGATCATCCTTTAAATCCATTAATGATGTTTCTACAAGTAGGTGCTTACAACTAATTCATATGGATCTATTTGGGCCAATTAGGACAACTAGCTTGGGTGGAAAATCATATGCTTTTGTGCTTGTTGATGATTACTCTAGATATACTTGGGTTCTCTTTTTAAGCATCAAGGATGAGGCCTTAGAAAACTTCATCACATTTTCAAAATTAACCTAAAATGATCTTGAACTTAAAATTTCACATATTAGAAGTGATCATGGAACGGAATTTCAAAATATGGTTTTTAATGAATTTTGTAATGAAAATGGGATTAGCCATAATTTTTTGGCTCCTCGAACTCCTCAACAAAATGGGGGTAGTTGAGAGGAAAAATAGAACTTTATAAGAAATGGCTAGGACTATGCTATGTGAAAACAATTTACCTAAGTATTTTTGGGCGGAAGCCACTAACACCGCTTACTATATTATTAACCGAGTAATGATTAGGCCTATTATAAAGAAAACTCCTTATGAGATTTTAAAATCTAAAAAGTCTAACATTAGCTATTTTCACCCTTTTGGTTGCAAGTGTTTTGTTGTAAATAATGGAAAAGACAATTTAGGTAAATTTTATGCAAAAAGTGATGAAGCTATTTTTCTAGGTTACTCTTTAAACTCTAAAGTCTATCATGTGTTTAACAAAATAAATTTAGTTGTAGAGGAATCTATTCATGTGGTTTTCGATGATAACCTCCTTCTAAGGAAGGAATCTTATGATGATGATGATGTAGGAATCTTTGATGCCTTTGATGGAGGACAAACTTCAAAGGAGGATGAGATTCCAACTAAAGAAGAAGATGCACAAGGTCCACCTCTTGAAGCCTTGAGGGACTTGGCTCTAGAGGGAAAGGAAGTGAGCTACCCAAGGGAGTATAACTACGTCAAAGGTGGTGAAATCTTGGGTGATCCATCCAAGGGGGTAACTACTCGCTCTTCTCGTAAAATGCTTAATCATGTTGCATTTATCTCATGAATTGAGCCTAAAAATATAAAAGAAGCTTTAAAAGATGATTTTTGGATTATGGCCATGCAAGATGAGTTAAATCAATTTGAGAGAAGTAAAGTGTGGACATTAGTTGAAAGGCCTAGAAATCAATCTACTATAGGAACTAAATGGGTATTTAGGAATAAACTAGATGAGAGTGGTAACATAGTGAGAAACAAAGCTAGGCTAGTTGCTCAATGTTACACACAAGAAGAGGGAATTGATTTTGATGAAACCTATGCACCTGTAGCTAGAATGGAAGTTATTACGATGTTGCTTGCATATGCATGTTATCATGATTTCAAGCTTTTTCAAATGGATGTCAAGAGTGCATTTTTAAATGGCTTTATAAATGAAGAAGTGTGTGTGGAACAACCATCGGGTTTTGAAGATCCAATTTTTCCAAACCATGTTTTTAAATTGTCAAAAGCTTTATATGGTTTAAAACAAGCCCCTAGAGCTTGGTATGAAAGACTTTCGAGCTTTCTAGGTGGAAAAGGTTTTGAGAAAGGAAATGTGGACACAACACTTTTTATTAAAAACAATGGAAAAGATATATTAGTAGTTCAAATTTATGTTGATGATATTATATTTGATTCTACTAATGAATTGCTTTGTCAAGATTTTTCTAAGTTGATGCAAGGTGAATTTGAAATGAGCATGATGGGGGAGCTCTCATTCTTTTTGGGACTCCAAATCAAACAAATGAAGGATGGCATCTTCATCAATCAAGCTAAGTACATTAAGGATATGCTCAAGAAGTTTGGCTTGGAGAATGCAAAGCCTCAAGCCACACCAATGAGCTCATCTACAAAACTTGACAAATATGAAGGAGGTAAGTGTGTTGACTCTAAGCTTTATCGCTCTATGATTGGATAATTGCTTTACCTTACTGTAAGTAGACCAGATATATTGTTTAGTGTTTGCTTGTGTGCTAGGTTGCAAGCTAGTCCTAGAGAGTCTCATCTTATAGCTGTAAAAAGGATCTTTAGGTACCTTAGAGATACTCCTTGTCTAGGTCTTTGGTACCCTAGAGACTCAACCTTTAACCTTCATGCTTATTCGGATGTAAATTACGGGGGTTGTAAAATTGATAGGAAAAGTACTTCCGGCACTTGCCAATTCTTAGGTAGTATGCTCATATCTTAGTTCTCTAAGAAACAAAATAGTGTAGCTCTTTCTACCACCGATGTCGATTACATATCCTTAGGGAGTTGTTGTGCTCAAGTCCTTTGGATGAAGCAACAACTCTTAGATTATGGTGCTAAAGTTGAAACCATACCCCTTAAGTGTGACAACACTACTGAATGTAACCCCCTAAACCCGGCCTAGAAGAAATAGCCGAATTTAGGAAGTCACGTTTGAAAACTTTTCCCTCAACAAAACCAATTTTAAAAAGATATACTTTAAATTAAAATAAAATAAAATAAATTTAATAATAACTAAAAATATAAATATCGTAATAGATATTCGAATAATTATATAAAATCTCTGAATTAAAATAATAGTAGATGAATGCTAAAAATAATCTTAAAATATAAATAGTCTAAAATTACATTCATGTCCCAAAATTAATAAATAGAAATCTGATTAAACTAAAATAGTTTCGTACTGATTAATAAAATAACCGGATAAAATATGAGATCCTCCAAGTACCAAGTTTCCTAGAGTCCAAGATATCTGTAAAAGAAAAACTGTGGGGGAGTAAGCTAAAGAGCTTAGTGTGTCTCTAAAGTGCAAGAAAAACCATAATTATAAAACATAATATTATTTTGATGAAATCTTTTAAACCATAACACAAATCACAAGCGCAGTGCAATGCAATGCACCCAACTACATCACCGTCCGAAGAGTAAGGTTCCCCAGAACCACTCTCTACATCGTCACCAATCCGAAGTGGAACTCAACCCGAAGGGTGGAACCACTGATCCGAAGTGGAATTCAGCCCGAAGGATGAAACCACTTAACTTCCTCCTTACAAATCCCAACCCATGCTCATACATATATGATGTTTAAAAATCAAATTCCATAAACACAGTTCCATAAATCCGATATTCCGTACACATACTTCATAAACCATAGTCCATAAATTCATAAATCATAGTTCCGAAAATCTGATGTTTCATAACTCAAATATTCCATAAATCATAGTTAAAACACATTCTGAAATCGTATGCATATGATGTCAACCATACAAACCATAATACATATAAATAATCACAAAGAGGTAAAACACCAACACATAGAAAAATAGTATATAATTTAAATATAGCACCGGAAGAAAACACACCTTAAGCAACAATAGCTCTAACAACTTAGCGAACAACTCTTGTACTCATTCACTAGTACTGAATCCTAATCGAATCAAAAACGTTTTGGTAAGATCATATTTGCGTATTGGGTGTGCGTGGCGGCACGGGTGAGGGAGCAACATCGACTAGGCAGCAACATATTAATGCGTGCTTTCGAAACTAGGTGCGGCTGAGGGAGTGATTAGGGAAAAAATAACGAAAGATTTGTGGTGAGGTATGAGGGAATTTATAACATATAAAAAAAGATAAAAATAGGGTTGAATTCGGTGAGGTAAAAGTAATAATATATAATAATTAAAAATTAATAGTAATAAATAAAATATATTTTTAAGGGATTTCAATCAAAAGAACGAATTTGAGTGAAAAGAAAATTAATAAAATGAGTGAATTACGAAGTAAGCCATCATACTTCTATGGTTTTCAAAAAGGCACCAAACTTTTTAAACATTATGATTTTAACCTAGAAACGAAAGTTTCTCAAAATTTAGTCATGAATTCATAAATTAAAATTCCCAAATTCTAGGGTTTACAATTTGGGCGTAATTTTTGGGGTGTTACAACTCTCCCACCCTTAAAAGAAATTTTGTCCTCAAAATTTTCTGACTAACAATATACTTAGAAAAAAAGAGGTTTTGATATCAAATTTAAAAAGACATTTTAGATCAGGTTACGAATGACAACACAGGGCTTTTAGATATACTTTGATCTCAATTTCATAAGAACGAGTATGATCTCGATCAATCGCTAATCTAGAGATTCTACGAGGTGACATAGTAATCTATCTACAAAAGGAACAATCCTAGAATTAGAGTTGGTACTTGGAGTCTCTATTCAAGATATATATTTAATTCTTTAAAATAATAAATTTATCAGAAAATCTTATTTTGCCCCAAAACATTTAATATGCATGCAAAAATCATTTTTGACTTAAAATTTTATGTGAGCCTCACAGTCCGAGGGTTGAACTTAGCTCTGATACCACTGAATGTAACCCCCTAAACCCGGCCTAGAAGAAATAGCCGAATTTAGGAAGTCACGTTTGAAAACTTTTCCCTCAACAAAACCAATTTTAAAAAGATATACTTTAAATTAAAATAAAATAATATAAATTTAATAATAAATAAAAATATAAATATCGTAATAGATATTCGAATAATTATATAAAATCTCTGAATTAAAATAATAGTAGATGAATGCTAAAAATAATCTTAAAATATAAATAGTCTAAAATTACATTCATGTCCCAAAATTAATAAATAGAAATCTGATTAAACTAAAATAGTTTCGTACTGATTAATAAAATAACCGGATAAAATATGAGATCCTCCAAGTACCAAGTTTCCTAGAGTCCAAGATATCTGTAAAAGAAAAATTGTGGGGGAGTAAGCTAAAGAGCTTAGTGTGTCTCTAAAGTGCAAGAAAAACCATAATTATAAAACATAATATTATTTTGATGAAATCTTTTAAACCATAACACAAATCACAAGCACAGTGCAATGCACCCAACTACATCACCGTCCGAAGAGTAAGGTTCCCCATAACCACTCTCTACATCGTCACCAATCCGAAGTGGAACTCAACCCGAAGGGTGGAACCACTGATCCGAAGTGGAATTCAGCCCGAAGGATGAAACCACTGAACTTCCTCCTTACAAATCCCAACCCATGCTCATACATATATGATGTTTAAAAATCAAATTCCATAAACACAGTTCCATAAATCCGATATTCCGTACACATACTTCATAAACCATAGTCCATAAATTCATAAATCATAGTTCCGAAAATCCGATGTTTCATAACTTAAATATTCCATAAATCATAGTTAAAACACATTCTGAAATCGTATGCATATGATGTCAACCATACAAACCATAATACATATAAATAATCACAAAGAGGTAAAACACCAACACATAGAAAAATAGTATATAATTTAAATATAGCACCGGAAGAAAACACACCTTAAGCAACAATAGCTCTAACAACGTAGCGAACAACTCTTGTACTCATTCACTAGTACTGAATCCTAATCGAATCAAAAACGTTTTGGTAAGATCATATTTGCGTATTGGGTGTGCGTGGTGGCACGGGTGAGGGAGCAACACCGACTAGGCAGCAACACATTAATGCGTGCTTTCGAAACTAGGTGCGGCTGAGGGAGTGATTAGGGAAAAAATAACGAAAGATTTGTGGTGAGGTATGAGGGAATTTATAACATATAAAAAAAAGATAAAAATAGGGTTGAATTCGGTGAGGTAAAAGTAATAATATATAATAATTAAAAATTAATAGTAATAAATAAAATATATTTTTAAGGGATTTCAATCAAAAGAACGAATTTGAGTGAAAAGAAAATTAATAAAATGAGTGAATTACGAAGTAAGCCATCATACTTCTATGGTTTTCAAAAAGGCACCAAACTTTTTAAACATTATGATTTTAACCTAGAAACGAAAGTTTCTCAAAATTTAGTCATGAATTCATAAATTAAAATTCCCAAATTCTAGGGTTTACAATTTGGGCGTAATTTTTTGGGTGTTACAAGTGTTATATGTCTATCTAAAAATCTCATCCAACACTCTAGAACCAAACATATAGAAATAAGGCATCATTTCATTAGAGATCGTGTCCTTAAGTAAGATGTTGTTTTAGAGTTCGTAGACACCTTAAATCAACTAGCGGACATCTTTACAAAACCTCTAGATAAGGAGCGTTTTTGGTCCCTTAGGAGAGATTTAGGTCTAACTAACCTATCTTGACCTTTTAGGACCTTTCTGTGCTTAATTTGCTTGAATTCTTGCAAAATGTCATGCTTATGTATTTTTAATCCTAATTTCATCCATGCTTATAGTTAGGGGGAGTATGTTTATGTTTATACATGTTTCTCTTGCTCATACATACCATTTATGCATCTATGACTTATTAGAATTTGCTTTTTCTGCAATTTAGAGCCTCATCTGCACCTCTAGGCCTAGGCGTATCGAAACGGGTAAATTTGTTTCGATACGGGTACCTTAAAAGAATGGTTCATGACCAGGGTGTTTCGAAACGCCTAAGAGGGTTTCGAAATGTTTTGCCTCTGCCAAGAATTGTATCGAAACGGCCCAAAAGCGTTTCGATACGGGTTACCACGTGGGATTCGATACGGTCAAAGTCGTATCGAAACGGTCAAAAAGATTCGAAACGTCAGTCAACGTTTCGGTACGCTCGTTCCAGAACGGTCATGCATGTTCCGAAACGCGTATCTGGATAGCTTTCTAAGGGCTTTAATTAATAAAGTTTACTTTTCATTAAAACTCCTAAAAATCCTAAACCCAATTTTTCCCTATAAAATCCCTCTAAACCTCATTGTTTTTCATCAAATCTTGAGGGCTTTTACTCACAAACTAAAGTCTAAGCAAGTATCATCAAATTGGTGTGATTTCTTCCATTCATTCATCCAAAAATCCATTTTTGAGGTATTTTTCATCTTTTTCTTTTTCCTTTGGTTTTATTCGTATCTTAGGTTAAATTTGTATAATTTATATGTTTTGCAACTTGGGTTTTTCAAAATTTGTAAAAAAAAATTCAAAACCTCAAAGTTTTTTATTCGAATATATTTGTTTTTACTCGAATTTTTTTACTGTTTTTTTTCAAAAGTTGTTTTCTTCTTCAAATTTTTTTTCTGTTATATGTATATATGTTTTTAAAGTGTTTTTATATAAAACCTAAATGTGATTTTTCATTGGATTGAATTAAGGAATTACATGCATACATTTAAATTTTTATTTGCTTGCTTTATGTTTTTAGGAATCTAATGGAAAACATTAACAAGAAATGCAAGACGACTCAAACGGGTGAAGCTTCAACCCAAGCGAACATCCGTCCTAACCTCGCCCTCTTATTTCAAAAGAGTCTTCAGAATCAAGAGACTAAGGACCGTTTCAAAATTATCATGGATTTAACTGTTCGCCGAGAGCGTGTTGTGGATATCACGTTCCTTGACTCCGAGCGTTTTGAGTTCTGTTACCTAGCTCTCTTGCGAGAATGGAGCTTCTTGGCCTTTTTGAGCATTCCAGACATTGTCTACAAGCACATGGTCCTTCTTTTCTACTCAAATGTCGTTCTTCTTGATAATGAAGATCATACCGAGGTGATTTGCATTGAGTCGTATCTTTTGGGGAGGAAGTTCACCATTGATATATCCCTTTTAGAGACTGCTCTTGGGCTCAAAGATGAAGGCATTGAGTATGAGAACCACTTTGGTGCTCACACCAAATCTGTTCTCTCATTGGATGCTCATGACTGGTTCCTCCATTTGATAATCTCTTGGTTCATCCGCCCTTCCGGAGGTAAATTTGCCCACATTCGTCAGGTTGACTATTTTTGGTTAGAGTGCTTTCGCTGAGGACAACATCCAAACCTTGTTAAAATCATGTTCGCTGAGATGGTCCATAATGTGAAGATTCGCACCACCGATGCTCTTACATCATTCACTTATGGGGCTATTTTAAGCTATATCTTTGGTACCCTCAATATTGATTGCTCTTATGATTCTCCGGAACCCCGCAAGCGCAAGATTGATGAATCTTCTCTCATTAAGTTCGGGTTTCGCTACACTATTGGCCAATGGGTTCGTGTTGATAGGCAAGCTCCGGCACCTCAAGTTGAGCCTCCACCTCAAGCTACGGCTCCTAACAATGAGGCACTTATGGCTTTCCTTACCGAGCGGTTCAACTCGATGGATACGAACATGGCTTCGGGATTTGGTGCTATCAACACTCGTTTGCAATCCTTGGAGGATCGTGTTCTTGGAAACGGGAATCGTCTTACCGCTCTTGAGAATCAACAATCATCTATGGACTCGTTTGCTCAAGTATTTATGTTTGATTATTTGAACATAATTCTATCTATATTATGTTGTTTGGTTTATTGCTTTTAACTTTGTTTCCTCTCATGATTAGCCTTGATTATTATTCTTTTTGATCTAACAAAAATGGGGAGAAGTAATATAAGAGCCATTTTTTTAAGTTTGATTTTGAGTTTCAAACACTTGAATTTTAAATCTCGTCAAAATTTTAAAACTCATCTTACATTGAGGGGGAGTTAGAACGTCTTCAAGATTTCAAAATTCTTAAAAATTCAAACTTGGTTTTGTTGTATCAAAAAGAGGGAGATTGTGAAACTAATAAATTGATTTTGATATAACAAAGGATTTAATAACTAAATTGAAAAGAAAAAATGAATTTTTAAGTACGCAAAACCTCTCTATGTGTTTAAATAAAAATGTCCAAGTCAAAACTTCAACTTATATAAAATTTTCTAAGTGTTTACCAAGCCAAAACGATGATTTTCGAGTCACCGTTTCGGAACGGCCTTTGGGCGTTTCGGAACATTTTGAAACTGTTAACCTCTGTTTCGGAACTGACTTTCTGGTTTCGATACGAGTGTATCGAAACAGCTATTTGTGTTTTGAAACGGATGAAGCTCAACGAAACAGTTTGAACCGTTTTAATACGGCAGTATCGAAACGACCTCAAACGTTTCGAAACGGATTTCAAACTTGGTTTCAAAATATGACCGTTGAAGTTTTATAACTGATTTTAAAGATATAGTTAAGGTGCATCGAAACGCTTTTAAGCTGTTTCGATACAAGTTTTGACAGTGGCAAATTGTTTCGAAACGGGCTTCAGCACGTTTTGAAACATGCTCTTAGTGTATCGAAACGATCATGTCCATTTCGGTACGGCCTATTTATTACACCCCAACGGCTATTTCTATTTTGGTCTGTTTCGGAACGGGTAGTTACAGACTGCATTTATGGAGGGAAGATAACATCCCAACGGCTATAATAATGAAGGCAACAACCCCAACGGGTAGAATTCAATGAGAAGGTATAAAAGGGACCTCTAAAAGCACCAGCAACAACTATTGATCCCAAAAAATGATGCAAACATCAAATTCAAGCAATTGTGCTAAAATCCCATATTTTCTTATAAACCCCAATTATAGAACTTTGTATTTCCAATCTTATTTGTTCAATTGGGTTGAGTGCTTGTAAAAAGAGCTACATTTGTATTGAGAGATACTAGCTATTAGCCTTAATTTTCTTTGTAATCTTTGAGTGGGGATTGGGTCAATTTTTTGGTAGAAAATTGACCACTTTGTAAAGGTTACCTCCTAAGCCTAGAAAAGGGGAAGATCAAGTAGTGAAGTTGTTGGAAAATCCTTAGTGAGGCTAAGGAAGTGGATGTAGAGTTCAATCGGAACTTGAACCACTCTAAATCTCTTGTCTAGCAAATTTTTATTTTCCACTTCACAACCAAAATTTCTAAAAATCCAATTCACTCCCTCTTTGCTTAAATCAATTCTACGATCCACTCAACATTTATGAAAATGAAAATATTTGAAAATGTGTTTTATATATTAAAATATTATTAATGAGTTGTCATAATTTTTTATAGGGTAAACTATGTCAAGTACCACCGAACAATAGGGGGTGACCTGTTTTTACCACCAACCTTTTAATTGGTCCAAACTTACCACCAAACTTTATTTTTCGACTCGTTTATATCACACTGCCATTAAATCGTTAACTCAGTGATGACATGGACTCTGCACCAAAACGACGTTGTTTTGGTGCCGCTATTTTGATACTAAATGACTCAAAACGACGTCGTTTTGCTAGAAAAAAATATGTGAAGTTGTGCACTCAATGGGATTTGAACCTAAAACCTTAAACATCAAAGACAACCTCCTAACCACTAAGCCAACCTAATATCTTTAAATTATTTTTAGCACAAAACATATATATTTCAAACTGTAGTTTGTAATATAAATAATATTACTTTATCTGAATAATATAAATATATTATTTTTAATATAAAAATATTCAAATATTGGTATACATATATTAATACATAAATAATAAATAAAATGAAAATATATAAATATTTTTATATTATAAATAATATTAAATATATTAATAGATAAATATATTATTATAAAAACTAAAAGACTAATTTTCAAAACAAAATTTGTTTAAAAAATTCAAAATTCGACAAAACCTTAATCCCTAAACTCATACACCCTAACCATAAACTATAAACTTTAAATCCTAAAATTTTATTCATAAACAAATAATATTAAAATATATAAACAAATAATATATTATTATAAAAACTAAAAAATTAATTTAAAATATATAAACTTTACAAAAATTACGAAAATACCCAAAAATTCACCAAAATCTTAAAGCTTAAACCTCAAATCCATCTATTTTGGTTGCTAATGGGTTTATGGTTTTAGGGTTTAGTGGTTAATAAATTAAAGATATTTAGTTGGCTTAGTGGTTAAGAGGTTGACTTTAATGCTTAAGGTCTCAGGTTTAAATCTCATTGAATGCACAACTTCACATATTTTTCTCTAACAAAACAACGTCGTTTTGGGCCATTTAGTATCAAAACAACGGCACCAAAATGACGTCGTTTTGGTGTAGCGTTCATATTATCACGAAGTTAACAATAAAACGGCAGGGTGGTATAAACGAGTCGAAAAATAAAGTTTGATGGTAAATTTGAACCAATTGAAAGGTTGATGGTAAAAACAAATCACCCCCTTATAGTTCAGTGACATCTGACATAGTTTACCCTTTTTTATATTTTTACTTTATAATATCATGTCTAAAATTAATATTCTACATTTTCAAAAATATTTTTTAACAATAATATCAAACATTAAAATCTTAAACATAATTTCTCGAAAACACGTTCTGAAAACAATGTCAAAGTGATCTCATTCCAACTTCTAAAATCCAGAAATAAGTGGGAAAACAATGTAAGTAATTTACAATGATACCCCTCATAAATCAATAATGGAAAGTTCACGTGAAATAATTAACTGAAAAACCGCTGGAATCACGTTCACATAATTACACTGAGCCTTCCTCCATACACTCCTTGATTACCGTTAAATGGGTCCATTTCAAAATAATCAGAAACATTATCAATGGTCCTGATTTCAATGACAGGGTTAAAAGGGTGTGGACACCAGTTACTCATTTACAGACAACATCATACGTTACGAAACAAAAGCGAAATTATACTCCTAATAAAAAAGAACCCTAAAAATCAGATATCCCCTCTTTTTCTTGACCTTCGTTTCTACTTCTCTTTTGTTTCAGAAATGGAAGCTTTTGATATGGCAGTTTGTTTTGACGACAAGCTATTGGACTTTGGCTCCGACGTCGGAGAGAAAGATGAAGACGAAGATGAACAAAACAACTTCTCAAACCTTAACTATAACCCTTCTTTTCCTGTAAGTTCTTTCCCCTTCCTTTTATGGGTTTGTTTGCAGTACTAAAAAGCTTTCTCGGCGAGGGCTTAAAGAGCCAAGTTTGGTGCTAACTCAGCCGAGGCTTTGCTGTTTGTTAGGTTTTTCTCAAGGCTTGGGGGAACTAGGAACTAGGAACTAGGAACTAGGAAGGAGAGCTGACTCGGTCCGACTCGGTTAGGTGGATTTTAGGTTGTTTGGTTTTGAGTCGAACTCGGGCGGTTGTTCCTATTCAGGTCAGGGATGAGAATGACCCGGTTTGATTTGGTTCGGTTCGGGTCAAAGCGGACGGCATTGGAAACTGATCCTTGCTTGCGTATTATTTATTGGTCCCACGATATTTTTTAGGACAAGTTTACCCACCACGTTTGTTTACACTTTTTTTAATAGAATAAGACGGCCACTTGAGGTTGAGGGTAATTTTGGGTTTGCGATAGTCGAAGGGTAAATGTCGTTATTAAGATGAGCTGTCAAACACCATGCTGAGAGCTGTGCTAATAAATGTCCAGTAACGGCAACCTCTTCATTTTTATAAAAAAATAAAAATTATTTCGAGCACTCCATTTATGATTTTTCTTTAAAAAAAAAAAACTCCTTTCACGGTGAAAAGTCGGTTATGTCCAACATCCAAACATTCCTTTTTGGCTGTTGCATGCGGATCCTACAAGACCTACCTTTGTCCTTTTCCCCTTAAACTAAACTCGCTCGAGTTGGACAGAGTTAGCCAGCTGAGTTAGGCTTTTCTGTTGTAACAATTTTAATCTTTATTTTGTCTAATTATGAGTATTTTTTTATTTTAATTTTAGATTAAATATGTATCTAATCTGATTAGATGTGCAGGAAATTGCAGAGGAAGAACTAGAATGGTTATCAAACAAGGATGCGTTTCCAGCGGTGGATACATCGTTCGTGGATATCTTAGGGGTCACAGCGAAGCAGCAGAGCCCGATGTCAGTACTTGATAACAGCAACAGTTCAGGTAGCACAATCTTAAGCAGCGGAAACGTTGTAATGTGTTGGGTGGACAAGTTGAAAGTACCGGGGAAGGCGAGGTCGAAGCGTGTGCGTAGATGTCGGGACATGAACAGGTGGTGGGTAAAGGAAAATGTGAAGAGCCTTCGGGCCAGGAGTATAGGAAGGAAATGCCAGCATTGCGGGGCGGAGAAGACACCTCAGTGGAGGACAGGGCCGTTCGGGCCTAAAACACTTTGCAATGCTTGTGGGGTCAGGTACAAGTCAGGGCGTTTGGTGCCGGAGTATCGTCCGGCAAGTAGCCCTTCTTTCTCCCATGACTTGCACTCCAATTCCCACAGGAAGATTTTGGAAATGAGGAAGCAGAAGCAGTTGGGGTCTTCTTCAATCAACCCCATGGATAAAGGTTGAGCACTGCCCATTTTGTTTTCCTTTTTCTTTAAAATTTTGGGTTTTTCTTTCAAGTTAGTGTAGTTAGCAGTTGGATTGTAATGGGGTTAGATTGGGTTAGTGAAAGCTACCCTTTTACTCTATTTTTTTTTTTTACGTTTATTTATGATGAAGCTGAAAATCCATTAGGGATAATTTGACTTTGCTGTGTTTTGATTGTCGGTTGGAATGATGTTTTTTATATAAAAAAAAATAGGGGGGGGGGGGGAGAGAACAGTTTTTAATTGGATTTTTTTTCAATTCTTTTTTATTTTGTCGTTAGTCAAAATGTGGATGACAAGAATGTGAGTATTAGTGCAGGAGATAAGCTCATGTTTGGTTGTTTTGAGCTAACTTATGGATAACGGGGAGTTACCTTTGTAATATAGATTAGTTTCATTGTATCAAATACACTAGGATATGAATCAAATTTTAATTCATTGAACTAGATTTTAACAACCTAACAATTTACTTGGTCAAATTGTAATAATTCATAGATTTTGTTATGCAGAGTTGTACCACAATTATTTATCTGTAGAAACTAGACTAAAAATATATACTTGTAAGGTCCGGCAGTTTAAAAATAGTTGATCGCATTTGCAGGAGGAAGCTTTAGGCCTAATAAGATTTGATGAATTACTTTGGTTAGGTTATTCACATTGATTTGACTTTGTTCTACTGGTCATGGGACTCATAACCTCACAGCTCCATTATCGCCTCCTGCAAAATTGGACTGTCTTTATTCAAACATATAAATTTTAGGGTAAACTATGTCGGCAGGTATCACCAAATTATTGGGTGTGACCTGTTTTTAATATCAGCCTTTAATTGGTATAATTTTATTATTAAATTTTATTTTTTGACTCGTTTATACCACAACGCCTTGATGACTTGGATATTAGACCAAAACGACGCCGTTTTGGTGTCGCTATTTTGATACTAAATTGCCCAAAACAGCATCGTTTTGTTGGAGGAAAATATGAAAAACTTCGCAATGCTAATTTAATATCTCTAATTTAATTTTAGCACAAATAATATATATTCTAAACTGCAGTTAAGATTAATTTATTTTATTTTATTATATAAATAATATTACTCTATATAAATAATATAAAAATATTAATATACATATAATAATGTATTAATATATAACTAATAAATAAAATATTTATATTAAATAAAAAAATTATATTATAATAATAGTAAATATATAAATAAATAATATATTATTATAAAAACTAAACAACCAATTTTCAAAAAACCCCTAAATTTTCAAAAATTTACAAAACATTAAATTCTTACCTATAAACCCTAAAACCCTAAATAATAACTATTAAAACCTAAAACTATAAACCCATTAGCAACCAAAATGGATAGATTTAGGATTTAAGCTTTAGAATTTTGGTGAATTTTTAGATTTTTTTTTATAAATTTTCGAAATTTGAGATTTTTTAAAATCATTTTTTTTAGTTTTTATAATAATATATTATTTGTTTATGAATAAAATTTTAGGGTTTAAGATTTATAGTTTAAGGTTTTGAAATTTTCGAGCTTTATGAAAATTAGTCTTCTAATTTTTATAATAATATATTTATATATTTATATATTATTTATAATATAAAAATATTTATATATTTTTATTTTATTTATTAGTTATATAGTAATATATGTATACTAATACATTTCTAATATATTTATATTATTTATATAAAGTACTATTATTTATATGATAAACTAAATTTTAGAATATATATTATTTGTGCTAGAAACAAAACAAATACGTTAAGTTGGTTTAGTGGTTAAGTATTTGTATTTAATTTTAAAGGTTTTAGGTTCAAATCTTATTGAGTGCATGGTTCTTCATATTTTCCTCCAGCAAAACGACACCATTTTGCCCTATTGAAAGGTTGATGGTAAAAACGAGCCACACCCAATAGTTTGATGGTACCTGTCATAGTTTACCTTAAATTTTAAAAAGGAAAACTACATAAATAGTACCCAAACTATTATTTTTGGCAAAATAGATCCTAACGCTTCATTTTTATTCTGTTTTGGTACCCTGGCAGTTAAAAACTAACGTAAATGATGATGTGGCTTGGTATAGTCACAGTTTTAGTCCAAAACACTTATGTATATTATCAAATTTGTCCAAAACAAATCATAGAGTTTTGATCGTCTTTTGCGTGCTTTTTAAACTCTACCCCAAAAAAGTGTTCGACTAGAAGAAGAAGAAAATAAAGAATTTATAAATTTAATCCAAAAATTAAAATAATGTTTAAATTGATTGAATTTTAAATTAAATTAATATATTGTATAAGTTTTTGGACTAAAATTGTTATTAGCCCAAGCTATGTCGCCATTTTCATTAATTTTAAACGGTAAAGGTACCAAAACAGAATAAAAAACATAATATTAGGTACCATTTTGTCAAAAATAATAATTAGAGTACCAAAATAATAACACGAGAATAGATGAAATGCTAATGTAGTTTTCCCTTATACAAATTATTTATCGAAAAAAATATGGTAAAATGACAAAAGATGCCCCCAACGTTTGCATGTTTTGTCATTTGGCCCCTTATTCTTTTTTTTTGTCCAAATATGCCCCAACGTTTGTTTGTTTTGTCATTTGGCCGCATATTCTTTCTTTTGGTCCAAATATGCCCCTGATGGATATAAACTGTCAATCAACGACTTATAAAAAAAATTTTGACGTGGCATCAGCAGGTCTTAATACGTGGCAAGTCCAGTCAGCATCAGCTGTTGAACGTCAGTTGACTGACAGTTTCCATCTAACGGGGGCATATTTGGACCAAATTGAAATATTGGGGGCATATTTGGACTACGAATGAAACGTTGGGGCATATTTGGACCAAAAGAAAGAATAGGGGGCCAAATGACAAAACAAGCAAATGTTGGGGGCAGATTTGGATCAAAAAAAGAATAGGGGCAAAATGACAAAACATGCAAATGTTGGGGCATCTTTTGTCATTTTGCCAAAAAATTTCCCAACAATACTTGTCAAATAATACTAAAAGTTGACTTTTTAGGGATTTTCTTTAAGTACTATTTACTTTTATTTTATTTTATTTTTTGATGAAAAGAGAGCAAGCATGTTGGATTAACTTAGCTCAAATGAGCATTACAATCGTTATTATAGTTGTTCATGACCAAATCGGGTGGATCAAAAAAGGTTTGTAGCAACAGAGGTGAATGACGAGCTGCCTTTGCCAATAAATCTGCAACTAGGGGTGATAATGAGCCTGACCGGCTCGCGAGCTACTCGGACTCGGCTCGGTCAAAGCTCGGCTCGAGTGAGCTCGACTCGGGCTCGGGCTCGACTCGAAAACTTAACAAGCCGAGCCGAGCTTACCCAGGCTCGGCTCGAAAAGCTCGTGAACAGGCTCGGAATCTACATATGCACTAAAATAAATTATGTGTTTGTATTTTCTTTCATTAGTTGATTGTTGTTTGATTTTGTATTTGCTTTAATTACGTGTTTGTATTATAAGAATATTTATTGATTATTTGGATTAATCTAATTTTTGGCACTTTTTTCCCCTTTTCGGTCATTGAATTTCGTTTTAGTGTTGGTTATGAAAGTGATTTTTAATGAATATTTTATATAAAAAACCTATAGCAAAATCAGGGATTTAAATAGCGTTCGCGGTCGCGTTGCATTTATCGTGTTTGCGGAGATAACGGATGCTATTGCGGTCACTGCGGGTGTCGCGGTCGTGATTTTTTTCAAAATTCGCATAACTTATTGTATTAATCAATAATTATAATTGTAATTATTTAAATTCACTTCTTATGATTTTTATATTATTTTCTAACATATAGATTAGTAAATTATTAAAATTAAATAACTAAATTCAATGAAAAATAAACTTTGCACTCCAAAATTAAGAGAAAATGAGGATTAAATTAATATAATTAAAATATAAAAAAGACTAAAATGGATATTTATCCATCCTTACATAAAACTTAAGGGAGCAAGGAGGAAAACAACTATAAATGATAGGTTATGCATTACTTCTCAATATCCCACATCCGTGAGATATGTAAAGCAATGAGGGAGAACCACCTATAAATAGGGGCTCAGGCGCCGGAGGAAATAAGCACATTAACCTTGGCTTTTATGGCTGAGATCTTGCTTAAGTGGGCTTTTTGTGCACACAGCTAAGTATATTTGTTTAGAATGAGGGCTTATTTGCCTTCATTTACAAACTCTATTGAGTTTGACTTTGCATTCAGTTGATTTTCAAGCTGGATTATGTTTAATATGGTTTGTTTAAAGTTGATAACGGGCCGAGCCGAGCCGAGCCAAGCCTGGCGAGCTTGAGCCCGAGCCGAGCCTAATAGTGTAATTTCCGAGCCGAGCTCGAGCCTGAAATTCCGAGCTCGGCGAGCCTCGAGCCCGAGCCGAGCCTAAAAATACAGTTTCCGAGCCGAGCCGAGCTTGGTCAGGCTCGGGCTCGGCTCGTTAGCACCCCTATCTGCAACATGGTGAAAGGAGCGATGCTCCTTTGCATTTCGTTGAAGTAAACGAACCGCTTCGTTACTATCCGTTTCGACAACCGTAATCCTAAGATTGTAATAAACCTTCATATATCCCACATAAACCTTCATTACTATTTACTTTTATTTGTTTGATGCTAATGCATCTGTTTACATATTAAAAATCTTAATTTCAATGGATATATAGTTGTAGTATTAATAAATGATTATTAGAATAAAATAATTAATTTACTACAAATGCAAAGTCAACTTCAATACAACTATGGCTTTATCTAATTAAAATTTCTAATTAATATTACTTCTATTATTATATAAATTTAGTAATATATTAAAATATTGTTTCCATAATATCAATTTTATAATATAATCAATTATAAAAGTTACATTTGTCCAACAAATTAAGCATTCTGTTTGTAGTGGGTGATTCTAGTGTCCAACAGGGTTACAATACGGTTAAGGTGCGGCACCAACCGAAGTATTATAAAACACGGAACCTAAAATGTTACCCACAACTTAAGATGTTACACTTTTCGGTAACGTTTTAGGTTGGTGACAAGTATCGAAACTTGGTTCCGAAATATCAATACTTGCCACTTCTGATAACATTTTAGATTGATATTAAGTATCGAATCTTGTCTCTAAGTATCGATACTTGTCGTAAGATCAACAACCTGAAATGTTATCAAAAAGGGAGACTTAAAATGAGAAATATTTTAAGTTTCCGTGTTTTGTAACATTTCAATTGTGCCGCACCGTAGCCGTACAGTCAACATGGTGTACGTTGGACTCCCCCATTTGTAGTTCATGCAAACGATTCAATTATAATTCATTGAAGCACTACAGTTCCCCTGCACTTTCACTGTTTCACACAAGGGTTTGTTATTTCAGCACATAAATGATGGCCACATTAAGTACATCCTGAATTAACTACATCAACAACAACCATATACAATAATATTCTTCTTCATCCAGACACTCAAAAGAAAGTTGCAAAGGAATTCAATCAAGACAAGGGAATCCAACGCAGTTTGGACATATGCAACAAGGCGGTCAGGGTTAGATGAAAAGTGACCTGTATTCCTCTGCTTCTTTACACATCTCTTCCATGCTTCTATCCTTCCTTTCTTTATCTAAGTCGAGCTTTCCCTTAAGTTCGTTCTCCTTTGCATCTATCTACACCAGTAACAGCAGACAGTTAAAACACGAGTTATCCATGTCAGAGCTAATAAATGCTAAGCTAATAAGAGTATCTATCGTACTGCGTCGTAGATCTCATCATTCCTCTCAAAGTCACCATCTTTCCTTGGAAGGATATGAACGTGAACATGAGCAACTGTCTGCCCTGCCTTTGGCCCATCCTAAAGTACAAACCAACACATTGCTAGTCTTTAAGTTTAAGTGATCCATTAAAAGAAAAGACAAAGGATGATTACCGAGCAGCATACGCATTAACACATGGTGAGAACAGCAAGAACTTCTGTGAGTATCACACCGTATAATTCTCCTATTCGATTTTCTATAAGAAAGCATAGTTTTCATTCACATATGGCCAATTACACACACTAATTGTTGGTTGTTGCATTAGAAACCAAAAAAATAGAGCTCGAAATGGGCAATTCTGGCCATAGGAGTCAAAATGAGGTACTCAGCTAAGGCATGGAAAGAGTTAGAAACCACAAATACCAAGTAAAGGTCATCCCAAATTGAAGGGGTCTAACTTAGCCAAGAGAATCATGAATAGGAAGTAAGTTTTACAATTTCAGAAACTATTAACACCAAACAACGATATATAACTATTCTAGTAAAGGCATCTCAACGAAAGGGACTATATGCAAGCTTCGGAAACAAAAACACGAAGGAAAAACAAGAGGTGAGCAAAAATGAACAGCATATTAATAAAACCATGAACAAAGAGGTCCTCATCTGCATCACCTCTGCTACATCCGACTAGGAAAATTTTAAAAATGGCCAACATATGATATGTACGCAAAACAATGTCATCTACAATGACAACACCAGCACAGAAACCCTATATGTACTTAATCAGAATTAATAAATCAAGTCTTATCCCCTTACTTGGATGGTAAAAGTGAGCGATGATGCCTTATGGAAACGCTCAAGCCCTCCACCGATCCTCTGTGCTGTTAGCCACAAATCTTGTGTCTCTTCAACCGTGAGATCGGCAAACCGTTTAACTTCACGCCTTGGGCAGACGAGCACATGTGCACAATGTTAAGGAAACCAAATTCAAGCATGAATTTTTCAACAATCCTAACATATTTGATCAAAAACCATTGCCGCTCAGATGTAACAAATGGAGCATATATTTCAGTACCATTTTAGCATGCAATGTTTTTCTTTTTTCTCTTTGATAGAAGCATGAAATGTTTTGGATATGTAGTTAGAATAACATTGTCAACCCATTCTTCCGAATCTCCCTAAAATTGGGTATGAATTCTACATATATATACAAATATCCATAAATACATCTACGGATGTGTGGGGTGCACATGTGCCATCCCCAAGCTTAATCTGTGACAGACATTGTTTCTAACCATCCAACGATTGGATAAGGCAACCCCATCATTAGGATTTAACAACATGAGTGCTCAACCTCGGAGGTAAATTATGTTTAATATCCGCAAATTAGCATCATTTATCCTACTGGTAGCCAAAAACAGTACATGTAACAAAGAGAAAAACCACTGGATTTCAATTCCCTAGTGAGAAAGGATATGACCTGGAACAACTGGACGGAGGTTGACCATGGCATAGGAAAGGGGGGTAGTGTAGAAGACTTCCTTGGGGTCTATCTTGTACGGGCCGAACGTATAGAACTCCGTCGACATCTGCTGCAACAAATTGGTAGTAAATAACCAGTCTTTAATTGTTGGGTGAGTAGCAAATCAATACAACTGAAAAAAGTTATGGCACTTGCCTTGGCGGCGGCGGACGATGAGATGGTTTGGAAACTTGTCCTACAAAAGCCGATAGAGCAGCAGCGCCCACCCAGACACAGCAACTGAAACTTTGTCATTCATTCACTTGGGGCTCTTCCTTTTAGGTTTTTCGTTTTTGTGACTGATTTATTAAATTATTAAATTTCGGATGAGGAATTTGGAAATAGTATTTTGTTAACATATTTTGATAATTGTAGTATATATATAGCTTAAATAATTTATTTAAAAAAATATAAAAACAAATACTACCTTTAATAACTTTAAAATTATTAAAAATAATTTAAATACATTAAATTTATCTAACATTTCAATCAAATTAAATTTAATGTAACAATTATCGCATCCTAATATCAAAAAAAAGTCTGAAAATTTTGAACAGAATTAAACGTCATAATTGCATCTAAAATCTAATGTTGTTGAATATTAAAAAAATATAATGTTGTTAAAAAAATTCAATCAGTTAAATTGAGAATTAATTAATGCAATAGTCTGAATAATAAGATTGGACTGGATGATAAGAATTGCTTAAACAATTCGAACCAAAATAAAAAATGGGTTAAAACTATTTGAGTTCGGGTGAATATTCGATCGAGTCAAGTCAAAATATTTTTAATTAGTTGGGTTTACGAGTCTTATTTTATAGCTCAAATTTTATTTGAAATTTTTTCGAGTCGAGTCAAAATATTTCGAGTTAGTTGAGTTTGTGAGTCCTATTTTATAGGCATAATGCCAAAAAATGCCCCTAATGTTTGACTAAATAGTCACTTTGGCCTCTATTCCTTTTTTTGAAGCAATGTGGCCTCCAACTGTTAGTCAACTGATGATAAACAACTTGACAAAATGAAACATTAGAAGAAAAATATATTTTATACTTTATATAATTTTATAAGATTATTTTTTGATTGATGTATCATACAGTAAAGTCGGCACATTTGCCTACATGACAATGCTATCGCGACGTGCATTGTCATGTAGGTTTGTCACATTATTTCAAGTCATTTATTGTTAGTTGAGTAACAGTTTTCATCCGCGGATGGGCCATTTTGACCCAAAATGAAAGGTTAATGGTTAAATTTCTTCAAAAAATAATAGGGGCCAAAATGACTATTCAATTAAACGTTGGGAGGCATTTTTTTGGCATTATGTCTATTTTATAACTCAAACTTTATTTGAAATTTTTTTGAGTCGAGTCAAATCAAGTCATGTTAATCGAGTTGACAAGTCTTGTTTTATATCTCAAACTTTATTTGGAATTTTTTTTTTGATTCAAGTCGAGTTTATGAAATTCGAGTCAGTCGAGTCGAGTTGTTCGAGTTTCTTTTCAAATTTAATTGTAAACATTTATAATGTTATGATACTAATTAGTTCAAATTCAAACGGCTTTCTATAATCATATACATTACACATATATATTTCTTCATATTTTTCATATGTGATATATAGAAGCAGAATTGAGGGACTCAACTTGAATTTGAAAATCAATCCACTAATCACTAAAAGTTTCGAATTATTCGAATTTTCATTTTATAACTCAAATTTTATCTTAATTTTTTCAAGTCGAGTCGAACTTATGAAATTACAAATCAAACCAAGACGAATCGAGTTGAATAATTCCATTTTTAAAATGGAGTCAAGTTTTGCTCCCTATTTATCTGCAAAGCGGATTTAAGATTAGATTATCAACTATTATTTGAACAAAAATGTTTGATACGAGTCAAGTGAAGGGTCAGTCAAGTATGATTAACAGTAAGTTATTCTTCCTAAATTAATTTTTAAGTGTTTTTTGTTATACTTTATTGGTTTATTTTTATTTCGGTGGCATATTGTGTTTGCTTGATTTTAGCCTTGTGATTTTCAAAATAATTTATGTTTTTTTATTATACTTTTTACTCATTTTCATTACAAGAGTAGTTTTAAGAGACGGCCTTGAAAGTAGTAAATGTTGTTTTATCAGAAAAATTTGACATCCCTAGTCTAATTGTATATCTCATAAACCATTGCACTTAATATGGGAGGTTGGCTGCAACAAGCACCTTGAATCTTTTAGACAAACATTAGTACAAATGTGATTTTTTATGTTTGATCTAATGTAACATGTGAACAACAAAATTGTAGAGTTAGAAGAAAATTGAAATTTTCATTTGTTGATATAAGTAATGATTTTTGAAACAAAGGTAAGAAATTAAGTGAACATCATTACCTTCAATTAGTATAATAGGCTCGAAACTTTCCTACTTTAGTTCTTCTCGAAAGCCTGTACCTTCAATGCCCAACTGTTGGAGTATGCCCAAAAACTAATCATGAGACTATTGTAAAAGACATACTTATTTTATCTTGTTTATTAATAAAGTCATTATTATTATTTCAGTCTTATTCTGTGCATCTATAAATAAACTGAATTATAATAAAGTTCTAAGAATAATATAGTTATTCTTGAATGTCCTTAGTCGAGAATTATTGTGGGCGTGGACAACAATAATATATTAAGATTAATATGTAGTTGATTGATAACAAAGTGTTGTTATTGACATAGAGATGTCAAAATCAATACATAAATATGTGTTGGAGAACCGCATACTAGACTGACCCGCTATGAGCATGTTTCTTAGATTATTATATGACAGTCACAACATTGCTCATGGTGATAACTAAGTATTTGATCCTCAGACTTGAGATCATCATTATTTCAATATCGAGAGTGGCATATTTTGATGCAGTCAAACGTGTGTTGTAACATACTACACTATAAAGACTAATATTGGATATGTCACACTCTATATAGTGAAATATGGTTGATCAAGATAGGATTTTTCCCTCATACATAATAGGAGTAATATCGTAGGCCACTTGATTGAGTGAGACTAGAAAATGCATGGCCATGCTCGAATAAATTGATATGAGATATCATAGTTATTCGTTTATCATAGTCAACTCAAGACATCAAGAAATATTAGATGAACTATACAAGTGTGACTAATCCATGACTTGTGTTCGATCTAGATATAAGGACAAAATGATGTAATACATAAAAGAAGTTAATCACGAAAAAAGGTAAAGTCGAACCACGACTTCATGTAACTTAGGTAGCAATAATGTATTGCTAGATGCCACTCATTGTTTGTAATATTAGAATTGTTCTAGATATTACTATTAACGTTACATGAACCTACAAGGGTCACACCCTATGATTGAAACGAACAAATATCGATTAGATAGCATGTGTACAAACTTGTTGTACACGTAATATTTATTAAAGACGAAATTATTATAATTATTGTAATTATAGATAATTTCGTTTATATATATATATTAATAATTAGATAATTATTGTAATTATCAAACACTATTAATATATATATATATATATATATATATATATATATATATCCCTAAAGAAACCTAATTAAAGTAGAATTAGATTCTACATATTTAATTGTATTCGGTTAAATATATTGTATATTTAATGAATCTGAATTTAATTAGAATTAGGTTTTTGAATGCTATATAAAGGCATAAGGTCTAGCAGACAAAGTATGTTTTTTCGAAAAACCTCTCTAACAGTTAGAGAAGAGAAAATATTGTTCGTTTTGTTCGGGTGGATTGCGTAGAGGTTGAAGCGCTACTGTGACGACTCAGATTCGATTTGGTTTATCCTAACTCCCTAAGGATACCAAGATACCAGATTTATTAAGGTAATATTTCATCCCTTCTCACCTCGAATTCGTCCCTTGTACATGGATCACTGGCGGAATTCCCCGGATAATTTTTCGTTGCGCCATGGGATGTACCGGCATTCTTCAACAGTGGTATCAGAACCACTTGTACGATATGAATTCAGACTTAAATACTTGGATGATGCTTTTGTATGAGATGCATGTTATTAGATTAAGATTTATTCGATTTTTGACAAATATATGATATTTTCATACACTAGATCGTTTTACGCCTAATCTGAATAAATTGAATTGATTGTTCCAACTGATTAAAGAGTTAGTCACATATATGTTAGGGTTTTCGGATGTTAAGCGTTAACATATATGGGTAACAATTATATTCAGACTAATGGTTAGTCTATAGATAACGTGCGGAGAAAGTAACAAAAAGTTGTTCAAGTAAAAACCTCGTGGATTTTGAAATCCTGAAAAAGGCGATAATGTTGATAAAAGTTATAAAATCATGAGGTTTTTACACATCAATTAAGATGATGATCTTTAAAATTTTCCCCGCTAGCAGCTGTGGGGCCACAGGACCCCCGTAAGGGGCTTCACCCCTTGACCCTTGCGTAGGTACAATCTGTCAAGACCTCAATAATAAACCACTCGATGTTATGTTCGATATGCACGATGTTTGAAATGCATGGTTATAACCCAATAGCCCTTTTATTTTGGTTTTAAATAAATACGGCCTGCATGTCGTGTCTTTCTTTCTTCTATTGTAATTCTCTTCTCAACTTACTCCCTTATATGAAAAATGAGTTTTTGAAAAATTGTAATATTTACGGAGAAAGCATGGACCAAAGGAGCTGAATGATGGGCCGATCAAAGGTGGATTAGGTGCTTGAAAAGCAAGTTCTATCTTTTGTAATTTAGGTTCTCCCATTGGCTTGGGACCTTAGCTTTAAGGGCTATAACCATTGTATTTATATTTACTACTTTACATGTATGTGATACAATGTATTTTTAGCATGATGATAAATGCTTAAGTCATAATAGAATGATGAGATTAATATAACAAAACCCCTCCATATTTAATAAAATTATTCATCCAATATTAACCCTCGTTAAAACCTCGATCGGTACTATGTAGGTTTTGCCAAAGCAAAATACTTAGATCTATCTTGGTTAAACACGAAGAATAAGCAAGTGATATTCAATGGCAGTAATATTGGTTAAACTAGGTTGTTCTAATAAGATTAGAAACCTAAAGACTAATGATTGTTCAAGGACTTTAATAATTGAAATACAATACGAAAGTGCATGTCTAGGATTGGTTCTTTGAAAGACTTGGTATTTAAGCGTGTCCAGTACACCACCTTTCTTCTCATAAGTTACCTACCTGGTGTATTGTTCATTATTGTGCTTTCTATTAGACCATATGAACTTTTGTTTTGGACAAATAGTTGTTCACCAAATATGGGAATTACATGAGATGTAATTAGCAAGTGTTGCTTACCTAAATAATTGAATTCTAGGAGTAAAGCCAAAGCTGACTTGGAATAAAATGAAATATGGATCCTAACCCACTAAAAATACTTTTAGTACGGTTTTCAATTTTAGGGTTTTTAATAGTGGGAATGTAATTTCTTTATAAACATGATAAAAGGTACTTATAAATCACATTTTATCATTGTAGATTTTATGGCAAACTCAAACACATTATCATTGCGATCCTTCCTTGAGAAGGACAAATTGAATGGCTTGTGTTGGAGTATGCCCAAAGACCAATCATATAATGATTGAATAGACATACTATTTTACTAGATTTATCAAGTAATGACATTGCCGTTATTATCATTTGGTATGTTTCTGTGCATCAAACTAACCATTGGATAATAATGTCCATACAATAATACGATTATTGTTAAATAGGATCCTTAGTCGAATATTATTACGGGTATGGACAATGATAATATATAAAGACTAATATGTGGTTGATGACAAGCGTTGTCATTGACATAGAGATGTCAAAATCAACACATAAGTATTTGTTAGAGAACAACATACTAGATTGACCCGCTATGAGCATGTTTCTTGGGTAATTATGTGACAAACACAACATTGCTCATGATAAACATATGTATAATCCCTAGACTTGAGATCAACATGATTTCAACATAAAGATTTACGTATTTTGACATAGTCAAACGTGTGTCGTAACTGACTACATTATAAAGACTGATGATTGGATACGTGATGACCTATGTAGTGAAATATGGTTGATCAAGAAAGGATTTGTCCCTCCTACATAATGGGAGAAATATCTTCGGCCACTTGATTGAGTGAGATTAGAAAATGCATGGCCATGCTCGAATATTATGATATGAGATTTCATAGAGATTCGTTTATCATAATCTACTCAAGACATCAAGAAACACTAGATGGACAACGCAAGTGTGACTAACCCATGACTTGTGTTCATCTAAGATATAAAGGAAAAAAGGATGAAATACATAAAGGAAGTTTATTCAGGAATTAGGAAAGTCAAACAATGACTTCATGCAACTTAGGTAGCAATGATGTATTGCTAGATGCCACTCATTGTTTGTAAAATTAGAACAGTTCTAATTTTGCTGCTAACGTTGCATGAACCTACAAGGGTCACACCCTTCGAATGAAACGAACAAAAAATGGAAACCATACTCCCTATTTTAGGGAGTTGCCGAAAATCCCCTATTGGATAGGGGAAATCGACAACTCCCTTAAATGGGAATAATATTGGATAAATATTGTATTTATCAGATATTATTTAGAGTATGGAAAATATTTAGAGACTTAAATATTATAGAATAAGATTCTAGAAATTTAAATATATATTTAAAATTTATATAATGTATATTTAATTCCAAGTTTATGTAGAATTATATTCTACATAATTAAAAATATATATTTAAATATATTTAAATCAAAGTAAAGATAAAATGAGATTCTATATAATAAATATATATATATATATATATTTGGATTAAATATAATGTATATTTAAATCCATATTTTATGTAGAATAAGATTATACATAATTAAATATATATATTTCATTTAATATTATTAAATATAATGTATATTTAATATAAACCAATTCCAAGTAGAATTAGATTCTATGAATTTTGGTTGAACTTGGATTTAAGGTATTCAACTAGAATTAAGTCTCTGAATACTATTTAAAGGGACAAGGGCTAGCAACCAAATCATCCCTCTTCCTCCTCTTGAAGATTTTGACAACACCCCTAGGGATTCCCCACTGGAATTCGACATATCCCAGAAAGCTCTCTGAGAAGCTGTTCGATATTTTTCTGGTGTTCTACTTGCCCCTGGCAAATCCCTGAAGGTTCCCTTGCTCGATTGCAAGTCCCGGTTGAACTCCTGGTCAATTTCAGACTCCCTCAAGAATCCCTGGAGGGATTTCGACTTCTCCCTAGAAGGTGTTCAAACCTGTCGAAATTTATCCTTAAGTGTTAGGGAGGCAGAAACTTTGTTCGTTTTGTTCGGGTGGACTCCGTAGAGGTCGTTGCGAACCTGTGACGATTCCGGTTTTACTTGACGTGGTTATTCCGACAAACCATCGGTTTTCCAGTTTCCAGAGTTTTAAAAGGTAACTCTTCATCTTTTCACCCCAGATTCGTTCTTATACATGGATCCTGGCTGGATAACGTCGGATTAATTTTTCCGCTGCGCCACGGGGCGTGCCGACGTGACCCAACAGTGGTATCAGAGCCACTTGTATCATACGAATTCAGACTTAAATTCTTGGGTGATGTTTATGTATGAGATGCATGCTGTTTGATTCGATTTAGATATTTATCGTTTATCGTATCACACCTAATAAAGACTTATTTCGATTATCACTGAATGATTAAAAGTTAATCATAACTATGTTAGGTTGCTTCAATGTTAAATGTTAACATGTTGAGACTAATAGTTAGTCTAGAAAACAAGTAGTTGTACGTAGTTTCATAGATTTATGAAATCTCTGAAAGGGCTTCTAATTTGATAAAAGTTATCAAACTATCTTTCACGGTGAATCCATAAGAGTTATGGTTAGACGTTATGAAAAATGCATGTCTAGGATTGGCATCATCAAAGACCTGGTACTTAAGTGTGCCTAGTGCGCCACCTCTCTTTCATGTTGACCTACCTGGTGCATTTGTTCGTTAACGCAAATGGTTTATGAAACCTCGTGATCCTTCTTTGGCCCATTAACTGCAACATAGGGATAATCAGTTTAAAACTCCGTAAACACGTCGTTACTTTGTTCGCACGATGTTTGAAATGCATGTTAGATTGCACGGTGTTTGTTTTGCATGGTTATAGCCCATAGCCTTTATAGTTTTGGTTTTTATAAATATGACCTGCGTGTCGTGCCTTTCTCTATCTTCTATTGTACTTCTATTCTCATCTCACTCCCTCGCATGTAACGCGAGTTTCTGAAAATTGTAAATACTCATGGATATAAAGCAAGGACCAACATAGCAGCGTGGCGGGCCTTCCCTGATGGACCAGGCGTTTCAGAAGTAGATTCTATCTTCAGTAGAATGGTCCTCCCATTGGCTTGGGATGGGTCACGTTAGGTTAAGAAGGGCTATAATCATTGCATATTTATTTACCGCTTATATTTACCTTGTTTGTGATGCAATGGATGTTTTATAAGCATGATTAAACATAGTTCTATTGATAGGATCAATGTTAAAATGATGAGATAATTAAGTAAATCCCTCACTATAATTCTAAGTCTATTTTAACCATCCAATATTTACCCTCGTTAAAGCTTCGATCGATATAATGCGAGCTTTGCCAAAGCAATGTCACAATTATCTATCTTAGTTAAACGCGAAGAATAAGCTAGTGATATTCTCCAGTTGAGATATTGGTATTGACTTAGCTGGGTTGTTCTAATAGGATTAGAAAACCTAGTGGTTAAAAGTTTTGGTTAATCATAAGATGATTTAAAGAACAAGAGTTGTTTGCCAAAAGATGAGGAATTACATGAGATGTAATTAGTAAGGTGTTACTTACCTAAATAACCATTTCCTAAAAGACTGGCCAAAGCTGATTTAGGAATGGTGAAATAAGGATCCTCACTCACTAGAAAAACTATCGAAACGTTTTTCCGAAATTAAAACTAGAGGGTTTTTAATTTTGAAGAAAATAGTGGGAGTAAATTTATAGTAAAGACCTATCTATAAATTTTAAAATTTAGTAAAACTTATGTAGCATATTTTCTTTGTTGTAGAATTAATGGCAAATAATACTCTATCTCTGCGATCTATCCTTGAGAAGGATAAGCTCAATGGCATAAACTTCCTTGACTGGTTCCGCAATTTGAAAATTGTTCTCAAACAGGAAAAGAAGGAATATGTCATTGAAGAACCTGTTCCTGATGAACCGGTTGCCAATGCTTCCAGAGCTGACAAAGACAAGTTTAAGAAACACATGGACGACATGCTGGATGTCGGTTGTCTTATGCTTGCCTCCATGACCCCTGAGCTTCAAAAGCAACATGAGGACATGGTAGCTTATGATATGATTCAAAATCTCATTGAGATTTATGAAGGGCAAGCTCGTCAAGAGAGGTACGAGACCTCTAAATATCTGTTTCAATGCAAGATGAGTGAGGGATCTCCCGTAGGAGCTCACGTCATCAAAATAATGGGCTACATCCAAACGTTGGAGAAGCTCGGCTTTCCGTTGAAAGACAAATTAGCTACTGATGTCATCCTGCAATCGTTGCCGGATAGTTTCAATCAGTTCGTCCTTAATTTCAATATGAATGAAATTAACAAGACGCTGCCACAGTTGCTCGACATGTTGAGAACTGCTGAAATCAACCTGAAGAAGGTAGGACCTAAACCTGTTTTGATGGTCCGCAAGGGAAAAAAGAAAGGTAAATTGGCAACAAAGTCTAAAGGTGATTGTAAGACCAAAACCAATGGAAAGGAGGCATTGAAACCTAAGAAGGGAATCAAGAAGGATGGAAAATGTTTCCATTGTGGCAAGACCGAACATTGGAAGAGAAACTGCCCCACACACCTACAAGAAGTCAAGAAAGCAAAAACGAGTGAGGCATCAACCTCAGAGGCTTCTAAAGAGAAGGCATCATAATAGACATGGACATGCAAATGGAAATAAAGCAAGAGTTGCTACATCATCCATTAGGACATGTGTTTTTGCTTAAATAGATTTGTTTTAGTTTTTAAGATTATTATTTTGGGCCTAAGTTTTAGTTATCTTGTAAGGACAAGATATTTTTAATTTTGAGATTATTTAAATAAATGTTATTCTTTTAATCTCTTATGGCACAACGAATCAATGATCTTTAAACTAATCAAATCAATAATATTTATAAAACAAATGACTAATCTCAAACTCATAAAAAGTATTAAGGTAATTTGATGAGAACAAATTCAAGAATATTTAAAGTTTGATGAACTTTCAAAGAATATGGGATTGTCCCATAATTAAATCCCACAAGTGGAACGAAAAGTCTTTGAAAGAGAATCAAATATGTTAGACATGTTTTGATTCAGAACAAGTCATTTTCGACTTCTTTACACACTAGAAAAACAACTATCATACTTAATCGTGTTTTTTTCGAAACATCATATAAGATATGGACTAAGAATTGTTCTAGAATACCTTTGAAGTTTTAAGGTTACTTACATGTTAAAATGTTTACAAAGTTCGAACCTTAAAAACTCCATTTGTTGTTTATCCTAACGAGAACAAAGCGTTTGTTTCTCAAACGAGAGTTTATCTTGAAAGAGATTAATTCTCACAAAGGGATATTACTTCTTCAACTTTAACGAGAACAAAATATTTGTTGCTCAAACGATAGTTTATCTCGAAAGGTAATACTTATCACTAAGGGATTTCATTTTTCAACGAGAACAAAATGTTTGTTGCTCAAACGAGAGTTTCTCTCGAAAGAGATTACCTCTCACAAAAGGAAAAAAATGGAATTTGGAATGTGAAGAAATTTTAGACAACAAATTTATGAACCAAAGATTGAGAATGTTCCACAAATGATCAAGGAACATTGGAACAAAACACAACCATTGTGTTGATCCTTAAGAGAATACCATATACTTGAGAAATATGGATTTCTCACTATCCGTACAGGGAAACACTCTTCTTTTCGGATCAAGATAAAGACTAGGTCTTATCAGAAAGCAATGGTGAGCCCAAAATTCGAGAAAGGGCTAAGAGCCAGGAGATATGAGATGGAATCCATGTCTAAAACCAAGTATAGACTTTGGTTACCTAAAAGGGTAAAACCTAAGAGGTATGGATGAGTTTTTCAAAAAAAAAGAGGAAAAACCGACATAGATGATAAAACATACAAAGGATGATTCGTCGCTAAAAGTTTTCGACAAACTTCATAGTATAGACTATGATAAGCATCTTCCTTGTAGCTATGTTTAATCCATCTTAATCTCACTTGCAAGTAGTTACATACGATGACTATGAAATCAAATAAAGGAATGTCAAAACCACTTTCCTAAGGGAAAACTTGAAACAAATGTGTACATGACACATCCAGAAGGTTTTGTCACTCCAGTAAACACTTGGAAGGTATGTAAGCTACAAAGGTCTATCCGTAGACTAAGGCAAGCTTCTCAAAGTTGGGATATTCGTTTCAGAAGATACAATCAAAAGGTTTGGTTTATCTAGAAACAAAGGGGAGTCTTGTTTTCAAAAGAGCTAGTGGGAGCATTGTTACTTTCCTAAGTATTATATGTAGATGACATACTCATCAAAAGGAACTAAAGATCGCAATCCGTTTTGCATTAATAAAAGATACTGCGAGTTAGCAACATGAGACATTATTTAACTCTACAACATAGGCTGAATGTATTACAGTCGACATAGTAATAAATAAGGATGTTTGGATCTAAAGGGTTCACTTCTGAACTAAGGGTTGTTCCCAGCATATTAGATGCTACATAACTTTGTTATGATGGAACCTTTGCGTAAGCAAATAAAACCCAGATCTCATCAATAAATCCAAAACATATTCTAAAGTGCTTACATCTTGGAGATGTGAAAGTATGCAACATACGCACAAAGTTGATAACTTTGTCAACTCCCTGACAAAACTTTTGACACAACATAAGCATGTCAGTTACACTAAGCCATATCGTATTAGATACGAGAATGATTGGTCTTAGTGCCAGTGGGAGATTGTTGGAGTATGCCCAAAGACCAATCATATGATGATTGAATAGACATACTATTTTACTAGATTTATCGAGTAATGACATTGCCGTTATTATTATTTGGTATGTTTCTATGCATCAAACTAACCATTGGATAATAATGTCCATACAATAATACGATTATTGTTAAATAGGATCCTTAGTCGAATATTATTACGGGTATGGACAGTGATAATATATAAAGACTAATATGTGGTTGATGACAAGCGTTGTCATTGACATAGAGATGTCAAAATCAACATATAAGTATTTGTTAGAGAATAACATACTGGATTGACCCGCTATGAGCATGTTTCTTGGGTAATTATGTGACAGTCACAACATTGCTCATGATAAACATATGTATAATCCTCAAACTTGAGATCAACATGATTTCAACATAAAGATTTACGTATTTTGACATAGTCAAACGTGTGTCGTAACTGACTACATTATAAAGAATGATGATTCAATACGTGATGACCTATGTAGTGAAATATGGTTGATCAAGAAAGGATTTGTCCCTCCTACATAATGGGAGAAATATCTTCGGCCACTTGATTGAGTGAGATTAGAAAATGCATGACCATGCTCGAATACTATGATATGAGATATCATAGAGATTCGTTTATCATAATCTACTCAAGACATCAAGGAATACTAGGTGGACACCGCAAGTGTGACTAACCCATGACTTGTGTTCATCTAAGATATAAAGGACAAAAGGATGAAATACATAAAGGAAGTTTATTCAAGAATTAGGAAAGTCAAACCATGACTTCATGCAACTTAGGTAGCAATGATGTATTGCTAGATGCCACTCATTGTTTGTAAAATTAGAACAGTTCTAATTTTGCTGCTAGCGTTGCATGAACCTAGAAGGGTCACACCCTTCGAATGAAACAAACAAAAATTGGAAACCATACTCCCTATTTTAGGGAGGTTGCCGAAAATCCCCTATGGGATAGGGGAAATCGACAACTCGCTTAAATGGGAATAATATTGGATAAATATTGTATTTGTCAGATATTATTTAGAGTATGTAAAATATTTAGAGACTTAAATATTATAGAATAAGATTCTGGAAATTTAAATATATATTTGGAATTTTTATAATGTATATTTAATTCCAAGTTTATGTAGAATTAGATTCTACATAATTAAAAATACATATTTAAATATTTTTAAATCCAAGTAAAGATAGAATGAGATTCTATATAATAAAAATATATATATTTAGATTAAATATAATGTATATTTAAATCCATATTTTATGTAGAATAAGATTCTACATAATTAAATATATATATATTTCATTTAATATTATTAAATATAATATATATTTAATATAAACCAATTTCAAGTAGAATTAGATTCTATGAATTTTGGTTGAACTTGGATTTAAGGTATTCAACTAGAATTAAGTCTCTGAATACTATTTAAAGGGACAAGGGCTAGCAACCAAATCATCCCTCTTCCTCCTCTTGAAGATTTCGACAACACCCCTAGGGATTCCCCACTGGAATTCGACATATCCCTGAAAGCTGTCTGAGAAGCTGTTCGATATTTTTCTGGTGTTCTACTTGCCCCCTGGCAAATCCCTGAAGGTTCCCTTACTTGATTGCAAGTCCCGTTTGAACTTCTGGTCGATTTCAGACTCCCTCAGGAATCCCTAGAGGGATTTCGACTTCTCCCTGGAAGGTGTTCAAACCTGTCGAAATTTATCCCTAAGTTTTAGGGAGGTGGAAACTTTGTTCGTTTTGTTCGGGTGGACTCCGTAGAGGTCGTTGCGAACCTCTGACGTTTCTGGTTTTACTTGACGTGGTTATTTCGACAAACCGTCGGTTTTCCAGTTTCCAGAGTTTTAAAAGGTAACTCTTCATCTTTTCACCCCGGATTCATTCCTGTACATGGATCCTGGCTGGATTACATCGAATTAATTTTTCCGCTGCGCCACGGGGCGTGCCGACGTGACCCAACAGCTTGAACTTCCTTAATTGGTTTTGTAACTTAAAGATTGTCCTTAAGCAAGAACGGAAGCTGCAAATCATCGAAGAACTTGTCCCTAAAAAGCCAGCGGATGATGCCTCTAAAGATGAAAGGGAAGCCTTTGAGAAATACTCAAATAACATGGTAGATGTTGGATGCTTGATGCTTGCGACCATGACCCCTGAGCTTTAGAAGCAATATGAGGACATGGTTCCCTATGAGATGGTTAAAAATCTCAAAGAATTATATGAGAGGCAAGATCGTCAAGAGAGTTATGAGACCTCTAAGGCTTTGTTTCAATGCAAAATGTTGGATGAAACTCCAGTGGGAACTCATGTTCTCAAAATGATAGGGTATATTCATACCCTTGAAAAATTGGGCTTCCCTCTAAGTGCTGAATTGGCTACTGATGTTGTCCTGCAATCATTGTCGGATAGTTTTAATCAGTTTGTTCTTAGTTTCAATATGAATGAAATTAACAAATCTTTGCCCCATTTGCTTGGTCTGTTAAGAACAACAAAAAACAACATGAAAAAGGTTGGTTGCAAACCTATTCTGATGGTCCGAAAGAATAACGGAAAAGGAAAGCCCAACACCAAGGCAAAGCCAAAGCCCAACAAAGGAAAAACTACATTGAAACCCAAATGAGGAGTTGCAAAAGAAGGAAAATGTTTCCATTGCAACAATGTTGGACATTGGAAGAGAAATTGCCCTGTCTATCTTGAGGACATCAAGAAGGTAAGAGAAAATGGACAGTCCGGATCAGGTATTTATGTTATTGATATTAGTATATCAACATCTACTTCTTGGCTATTAGATATCGGTTGTGGTTCACACATTTGTACTTCTGTACAAGGACTAAAAAGGAGTAGAAAATTGACAAAAGGAGATGTGGACCTACGAGTGGGAAATGGAGCAAGAGTTCCTGCATTAGCTATAAAAAATATATACTTTGTCATTACCTAATGGACTTGTTTTAGATTTAGAGGATTGTTATTTTTTACCTAGTTTGACTAAAAACATTATTTCAATTTCTTGTTTGGACAAGATTGATTTTGAGATTGTCATTAAGAATAAATTTTCCCTCAATAATGTTTTTTATGGCACAACTTAATTAATCAATGGCATCTGTATCTTAGATCAAGTCAACTCCATATATAACATAAATACGAAAAAATCAAAAACAAATGAATCTAATCAAACTTATCTATGGCATTGTCGCTTGAGTCATATAAGTGAGAAACACATATCAAAACTTCATAAAGATGAGTTTTTGGATTATTTTGTTTTCAAACAATAAGATATATGTGAACCTTGCCCAATGGAAAAAATGACCAAATCACCATTTGACGGTAAAAATGAGCGAGCAAGTGATTTATTAAGTCTAATACATAGTGATGGATATGGACCGATGAATACACAAGATAGAGGAGGGTTTCAATACTTCATTACTTTTACTAACAACTTCAGTAGATATGTGTCTGTTTACCTAATGCATCATTGTAACACCCCAAATTTGGGCCTAGATGTTTTAGAGTTCGAATCGGACCAGTCGGGAACAATTCGAATCCTAAAGGGAAGTTTAGGGAACACCTAGTTCGGGATGCTTTAAAAATATCTAAAAATCCTCATTTATTATATGAATTATTATGGTGAAATCAATTTTACAAAATAAGGTTTGGAAATACTACATTTTGGTGTAGTGACCAAATCGCCGTTTTTGCAAAAGTTAAATAGTGACTGTTTTGTAAAGGATTGAAACTTTGAATCTTTAAGGAGCTAATTTTACCAAAATGTTTTTAATCAGATTTCTCCTTATTTTGGGTGATTTTAATAGTGTTTTAATTAAAAGAAATAAAGATTAATTAAAAGGAAAACTATCTTTGACTTTTCATAACTACCTTTCATCAATTTTCACTCATTTCATTTTCTCTCAATTTCTTTTCAGCCAAACACATTTCCTCCAACAATTATCCTTTGATTTTCATTCCTTTTGATGAGATTTCAATCTCCTTTTGATTCCTAATCTTTACCTCATAAAATCCTCTTAGTTTTACATTGGATTTTCAAGAAAACTTGCCCAATTCAAGGAGAAATCAGCCATTAGAGGTAAGCCTCGTCCTTCTCCTCTAATGATCAGTTCTTTACTGAAATTCCCAAGTTATCAGTCCTTTGTTAATGATTTTTAAGTTTCTTTAATGTTAGAAACAAGAAATTGTATTAAAACTTAAGGTTTTTGGAGAGATCTTGATGATTTTCGTGGTTGATGGTTAGGCTCTATCTTGAGGTTGTTTTCTAATGTATTTTGGATGTTAATTGATGTTATAAATGAGGTTTTATCAAACAAACCCCGAATAGGCTTTGATTCCTAAGTTTTGCATGCTAGAATGATAGTTTTTTGGGTGGTTTTGGTGTTCTGTTATAGCTGGAGGTATAATGACGAGTTTGTGGTGGTTTTTGATGTTGATTGATGTTTAGAAATGATTAGAAGTGGTAGATCTTGGCTGGGCTTTGTTTTGGAAGAGTTTGAAGATGATTTCGGTTGTGTTTGGTAGCCGAAATGAGGTTCTTGACTAGAGCAGCAAGTTTAGGTGTGTGGCTGATGATTTCAATGCATGATGATGCATTAATCCTCTGCTCTTACGTGTTATAAATAGGGGAGACATCTTCGGACGCCTTTGGTGTTAATCTGGGATCCTAGATAGCGTTTCGATGAGCAAGCGAAACGTAATTGGTGAGTGCGTATGGTTTTAGATGTCCTTGAGGGGCAAAGAATCAAGGTTTGAGGATTTAGGAAAGGTTTGAAACACCTTCCTAAGTCCGGAAGTAAGTATTGGCTAGATTTCTCTCTTATATGTGGTGGTTGCCCCTAAAATGCTTTTACATGCTCATGGTTTGAGATAGATAAATTCCTACTGTTTTTATGCATGATTTGTAGCATGAGATGATGCTTGAAATGATTTCATGAAATAACATGTTGCATAGTTGAGATTTGGGCTTTTGTTTTAAAGCATGGCAAATGTTATGGTTTGAAATGAGATGTGAAAGATTTGAGAAATGTTGCATGAAAAACAGTAGGTGAGATGATATTTTGACATACTATATTGGCATAGAAGATGATATACTTACCGGATATAATTGATCGATCAATAGGATGAGAGTGCACTATAAACTAAAAATTCGCACGTGCTCTTTGGTTAATCCAAAGGGAGAGAACCGATGATGGGCATTTCATCGGGTAGTACTTGGTGAAATACCCAAGCTTTGTGGCGATGAGAGATTACGCCATGTGAGTACGGTGATGTGAGATTCCACCGGAAATTATGTTGCTAGACAAGTGAGTACGGTGATGTGAGATTCCACCGAAAGCGTCTAGTGGTTAGAGAATGTTGTCCGCATATCTGAGTAATAATGAGATGTGAAATGCCAATATAATATATGAAAATGCTTTTGAATCACATGTACCTATTGATGAGATGATTTATGCTATGAGAAATGCTACATGAAGTGCTTTGGCTTTACAAGCATGTGTATGGCCTTGCCATGAGATTTGCATTGGTTTAAATGCATGAGATAGACTTAAGGTACATGCGTTTTCAATGAGAAGTTGCTTTGAAATGGTTTTCAAGCATGAGATAGAATGAGCATGTTGTAGAAAAAGCTTTGAGAAAGTGTTTTTCAAGAAATGCATTATTGTGTTGGTTTTCTTTAGAGCATGCCTCACTAAGCAATTGTGCTTACGCTCTCTTTTACCAATAATGCAGATAATTGAGATGTTTTCGGGCAGCAAGAAGGTTAAGAACATCCAAGGAAGTGCAAAGCTCATGTATGGTGATGTTTTTATACACTTTAGTTTTGATATACAGCAATGGGAAACCAAGGTTGTATTTGGGAGATGTGTTTTGAACTCCCTAAGTTTGTGGCATGTTTGTGATGGAATTTATGGGTTGTAAATGGTCCTAAATGTTTGGTTTGAGGTTTGGTTGCTTATATTGGTTTTGAGACTAGGGAGCATGCCTTTAGATTGTGTGTTTTTGTGTTTGATGCCATGCTTTAGCTTAGGGGGTCTTAAATATGTTCCTTAGTATCATAATGAATTGCTGGTATGATTTGAGGATCTTTGAGGCATGTTTGATTGGGTTAAAAGGTAAAAAACAAGCAATTTCTGCTGTCACTGGGCAAAGTGTATCGAAACACCCTCCACTGTTTCAAAATAGGGGCCTATAATGGCCATAGTGTTTCGGAACGACTGAAGGTGTTTCGGAACAGTTTGGCTACTGGTGAGACCTGTTTCGATACCAGTTTCGGAACACACCCGAGTACCAAAATCGTCATCACCTTTTCGATACAGGCGTTTCAGTACGAAGGGTGGGTGTTCCGATACAGTTGACCGTTGGATGTTGATTTGAATTGTTGATGTTTTCATGCTTTACATTTTAGTCTTAAATGTTGTGGATGCAATTGCTTGAGCCTGGAATGCCTTTTTAAGTTGAAATTTGACAGAGGAGCATGTAATATGACTAATTACCTATTGGTAAACCTAAAATCTGCAAAGTTTTTATAATTTCTAAAAATTACATTTTGGTCCCTAAATGCGTAATTTATGCAATTGAGTCCCTAAATGTTTTACCTTGAGGTGCCGGTAGAGTGTATGAAGTGTTTGGGACAACACTTGCTAATCCGTGTATCCGATATACTTTTTATGGAATGAGAATATTGTTGATCACTTGTAAGCCAATATAATTGATTGAACTGTTATGGAAATGTTTATGATGTATAGTTTGGAAAATACATGTTTTACCTTTAAGCTTTGCATATTGGTGGATATGCATGGAAGGCTTGATTTATATGTAGATATGGCATTGTTGCTATGAAGTATATGATACTTGTTGCATGGTGCTTAACAAGTTGATCTTAAGGATGAAGTTCATAGATTTTCAAAGAGGGCATGATGGTTTTTGGAAAAATGTGAAAATGGTCTTAAGCATTGATGGTGTAATAAAGGCAGATAATTAAGTAATTGGATGCAACAACTTTCAAAGGAATCCCAAGAGATTTCACTTGAATCTATGTTTTGTTTTTGGACTAGTGTAATAAAGGCAATGTGGTGTCCAATGTTTTGGGGTTAGTTGTTTTGGTATTTTCTGGTTTGGTACAAGTTTGGTATGCTTATATTGGTTTGTAAATGGCCTCTAAATGTTGGATTAAGCTTGATTTTGAAATTTGACTTTTGGATGCTGGATTTTCACAGGAAGCATGCCTCTAGAACTCTTTGTTGATGATTGCGATGTTTTGATGATGTAACCCCCTTAGACCGGCTTAGACGTTTGACCCGAACTACGAAGATTACACGGGTAAAACCAAAGTCAACCTGAAAGTCAACCTTGATTAACGACCCTTTTTTTTCTTTTTATCTTTTCTAGATGCTAAATATTAACCTATATGTTTAGCAAATTAAATCAGCGGAAGCGGCACAGCGAACGAAACCCAAACATGGACTAAATTGAAAAGAATCATCTTTAGGGACTAAACCATAAATTCTCGGATTTACGAGGACTAAACAAGTTTTAATGTTACCAATCCAGAATTAACCACATAACATGCCATCAGGTCAAATTTCAACTCAAATGGATCATCCAAACTCATTGAATTAAGCAACCAACATTTAGGGACCAAAATACAAGAAACAGAAACCCAAAAAAGTTCAAAATTCAAACCCAACGGTCAGACGTTTCGATACGGATGGCCCTGTACCGAAATGGTCGTTTCGAAACAGGATTGACTGTTTCGATACTCGGGTACGTTCCAAGACCCGTATCGGAATACCCCATTCCAGTAGCCAAAACGTTTCGATACGCCTTCACCCGTTTCGAAACCTTATGGCCATTCCAGGCCCCTGTTCCGAAACATGCAAGGGCATTCTGATACGCCTTGCCCTGCAGCAGCAGATTTTGCTAGTTTTTCATGACTTTTCGTATCCGAAAACATTTCCGAGACATGCCACAACATACACACAGCTCACATATGCATCAATGACCATATCTATGAATCATAAACTAGAACATAGCATCACACACGCGATCATAGGTACTAAAGGCATGCTTCCTAGTCCACCAAAACCACAACAAGCTATAACAACAATCAAACCAAAATCCAAACATTAAAGGCCATTTACAACTCAAGTATAAGCAATCTAACATGCTCAAAGTAAAGGGAAACATCCTCAACCATTACAAGTATAAATCCCACCCATTGCCTTTTATTACACTGGAGTAAAGCCACACACTTTGCAAAATTTAAAGCTTGGATTCCTCTTGCTTACTTGTTGCCTCGAAAGCCTAGTTTTCTGCATTGATGAAACAAAAGAGTGTAAGCACAAGCTTAGTGAGGATCGCTAAATAACATTCATCAATGCATGTCTCATATTTTTGCAAAAATCAACACTTTACATCTCATGCCTTTTATAAATATGTCTTCCCAAGACCTCAATGCACTTTTTAACCACATGCTCATATGCATCATTTTAGAGCAACAAATAAACCTTTGCTCATGCTTTAATAACCATCACATGCATTCTTGCATCATACACAAATATATCACGCATCCTTGCATCATATACAAGCATCTCATGCTTCACATTATCATTTACATTATATTGGCTCACAAGTGATAATCCATAAACCATTTCAACACAAGACACAATCGGATACGCGGATTATAAGCATTGTCCCTCACGCTTCATACAAACTATCGGACTACACAAGGTAGAGATTAATGGCACAATCACAACCCCTCAACACCCGTGATGGAGATTAATGGCACAATCACAACCCCTCAACATCACTCATCGGTAGTTTTATAATTTCCACTAACGAGAGTATAAGACACATACACAAGACTCACATACGGGACTAACCATTCACCGTTGTGATCTTAACCTCAATCGTTAGGGTACTTGGATGAAGATTACGACACAATCAAAACCCCTCGACATCCAAGACAACTTTATTCACGGTGCACCAAATCCTATAGCCGGCTAACTATATCCGATTAAAGTAATCAAAAACCATTTTCATCACTTGCCAATATTATCGTTTAACCACATTAATCCACTGTTTTACAAGCATAACCTCAATGCCATTTCCACAAGCATAACATGCTTAACATCATATGCATTCAACACATGAAAACCAAGGATCAGTTACCTAGTGCATCCTTAACATAATGGCATTAAAATCCAGCATTAAACCATGCTTAAACATGCTTAAAAACAATAAAGAAACCCACTCTTACATTAAGTGCAATTTCATCAAACATAGCATATTTCCAAGAGAGGGATTACCGAAACACTTACACTCGAGCTTAGTTAAGTGTATCAAACTTACACTAAGATCCCAAGATCACACTCAAAGCATTACAAAGCAGGAAATTGCATTTCCACTCACCGATACGCGAAGCCTTGTTCGCCGACACAGAAATTACACCTCCAGAGCCTCCAAAATCACCTTGTTTGCTTCCGGATCAAGATCCCCTGTTTTCATATCATCATAACAGAGATCTAAATGCATTAAAATGCATTCTAACACCAGCAACAATTCATAAACTCGTTGCCCACTCAAACTACACCAAAAATACCCTTCCAAAACAACCGAAAGCTCAATCGATTGCTTCCTAAACCAAGCCCAGCCATCATACATCACTTCTAAACAATTATCAACATCAAAACACATCTAATAAACATCCTAACTCATCCTTATACCTCTAGCAAGCAAGATTCCACCATTTCAGCCCAAAATCTCACTTAAAACTACCAAGAAACTCAAGGATCTCAAGGATTTCGGGATCTACATTATCAACACCTCATTTTAACATATTGTAACCCCCTTAACCCGGCCTAGACGGTTGACCCGAATTAAGAAAGTCACACGGGGAAAACCAAAGTCAACCCGAAAGTCAACCTTGATTATCGACCCTTTTTTTTTCTTTTAAAAACTTATCTAGATGCACATTAACCCTAAAAATGATCATACAAACGACATACTAAAAGATCATAAACATCAGAGATCAAACAAGAACCCAATTGAACAATTTACAACTTTAGGGACCAAATTGTAAATTCTGATAAATATGAGGACTTAGCCCAAATTAAAGTTACCATCTTGAAATTAATCGTGTCTCATGCATCTCAGCCAAATTTCAGCTCAAAAGGACATTCCAAACTCATACAATTGCACATACAAGATTCAGGACCAAAATGTAAACAATCCGAAACATATAACTGCCACTGTCAGCCCCCAACGGTTAGCCGTTCCGAAACGGGGGACAGCCCGTTTCGAAACTCGGGGCCGTTCCGCAACGCGTACCGGAACGGGGTCGGGCAGTAGCATATCCGTTCCGGAACGGTGTTTCCCGTTTCGAACGCCTGGGCTGCTTCGAGGCACCCGTTCCGAAACGGCAGGCACTGTTCCGAAACGGCCTGCACAAAATGAAGAATTTTACCTACTTTAACATGCAATTGACCAACCAATCATGCTCCAAATGCCACCAAACTTTACCAGCATGCAATTCATCATACAAGAGACATGTTTGCATCAACCAATCAACATATTAGCATCACATATGAAAAGCCCCAAATCTAATGGCATGCTTCCTACACAAGCAACTATTCAAGCATAAAACCTCCAATCCATACATGTAAAGGCCAATTACAAAACCAGCATTATCAGCGACATTAAACATACTCAAGGAGTTCAAAACATCTCCAAACAACATTCACAAAGGTCCCCCATTGCCATACACCAAAAGCTAAATGTGTTCGATAAAACCTTTCCATACTTGAGCTTAGTTTTCCCTTGGTTGCTTGCCTTCCTTGCTGCCCTCAAATCACCTTAATGTTCTGCATTATTGGTTTAAGAAAACGAAAGAGAGCGTAAGCAAAAGCTTAGTGAGGAAAGCTCCTTAAAACCACACAATAATGCATTTATAAAACTCATTCATAAATCATGCTTCAAGATACACTTTAACATGCTCACAAGCAAACTTTAAACAAGCATCTCATGCTTCATATCATTACATGTCATATTGGCCACAAGTGATACATTTCATCTTTTAAAAAAAAACAAGATCAACATAAGACTCACACATGGACTTTTAAACACCATTGTGATCTTATAATTTCCAAGAACCACACAAGGACTTTTAACCACATTTGTGTTCTTCCCAAGGACTTTTAAACACCTTGGCCCCAAGGACTTTTAAACACCTTGGCCCATGGACTTTTAAACACCATGGCAAGGACCACACAAGGACTTTTAACCACCTTTGTGTCCTTAACAAGAACCATCCAAGGACTTTTAACCACCTTGATGTTCTTAAGTAACAAGGCTCACTCAAGGACTTTTAACCACCTTAGTGACCTTAGCAAGAATCATCCAAGGACTTTTAACCACCTTGATGTTCTTAAGTAACATGGCTCACTCAAGGACTTTTAACCACCTTGGTGACCTTAACCTTTTTCAAAACATCACTTGCCAATATACATCATTTCATCATTAAATCCACTGTTTTAAAGCATTAAACCAAGCCATATACATCATGCATTTCAAAGCATCAAACTACATTTAATCAATGTTCAAAAACAAGGAACTCTTACCTTGAGCTTCCTTCAACATATGGCTTACAAAATCAGCAATAACCATGCTAAATCATGCTTTCAAAACAGAATTTAAAACATGCAATAAACCACATTGCACAACAACCAAACCATGGCCACCACTAGAGAGTATTTCCGAAAACTTACACTTGAGCTTAGCAAAGTTGTTTAGACTTAAACTAAGCTCCCAAGACATTGGTTTCAAAGCCGAAAACCCAATTTCACTCACCGATTCCACTTCGCCTCTTGTCGACGCACCAATCAAGCCTCCGGATCACCACCACTTGGATCCAAAGATGACTCCCCTGTTTTAACACATCAAAACAGTAGATTAATGCATCATCATGCATTAATATCCTCAATGAAAGCACCTAAACTCGCTGCTCTCATCCCCACTCCATTTTCGGCCACCAAACACAACCGAAAATGCATCCAAACCACTTCTCAACAAAGCCCAGCCATTAACCATCAAAACCTAACATCCTTTAACATCATTTAACATCTAAAAAGAACCTAATAACATCCTTATACCTCCAGCAACACCAGATCCACAAGATCACCTAAAAAACAATCAAGAATCACAAGCTAAACTTAGGAAACCCAACCTATCCGGGATTGCATCAATCAAAACTCAATTCCTTATCAATTTAGAGTTCAAATAACATCAAAAACACATCTCCAATCACAGATTTAACAGATCAAACGAAAATCATCAAAAATCACCAAATCTTGCATTATAAGCCAAGATCCATTTCACAACTTAAAAGCCTTTAATAAAACATCAATTAAGGATTGAAAACTTAGGAATTTCAGTAAAGAACTGATAGTTTAGAGGAGAAGGACGTTCTTACCTCCAAACTTGAGTTTCTCCTCTTTTTGGAATAAAAAACCTTGATGAATCAAGTAGCAAATGATGAGGTTTTGTAGATATGATGATTAGGAATCAAAAGAGAGTTGAAAGGAGAGATTTAGGTGAGAAAATCAGAAACAATTCTCTGGAAAGAAAGTGTTTGGGTTGAGAGAAAATGAGAGGAAAGAAAATAGGAAGTTAGTTATCAAAATGGCCAAAATGGCTTTCCCTCCTCTTTTGATATGTTTTAAAATCAGAATATAGCTTAAAATATCTTAGAAAAATCTGGAGAAACTACTTTTGGAATAATAGCTCCTTAAAGATTCAAAGTTTCAACCCTTTCTAAAACAGTCACAAAACTTTCAAAAATTACATTTTGGTCACTAGCCAAAATGTCACCCTTCCAAAACTCATTTTCCAAAATTGATTTCACAGTTCACTTATATATATTAAAAGATGATTTTAGAACATTTTTCCATAATTTTAATGCAACCCGAACTAGGCTTTCCTAAATTCACCCTTTTAGATTCGAACAGCACTTTGACCAAACCGGTCAACGCCCAAAACTTCTAAGCCCAAAACCGGGGCGTTACACATATAAACCAACTTAGAAATCAATTAAAATCAACACAAAACAGAGCCTAACTCAACAAGTCCGAAAATCAAGATTTCATCCACAATTTCACAAGATTTTGATCTCAAATCAAAATTATATTGAAAACTCAATCAAAAATAGTATTTAGAAGCCAAATATCTTGGGAATTTCAATAAAGAACTTCCATTAGAGGTTGAGAACGGGATTTACCTCCAATCCTTGCTTCCTTCAATAGATGACAAGTTTTCCTTGCAAAAATCTTGAAGAATTAAGAAGGATCTCTTGAAAATGATTTAGGAAATGTTGAGAGAGTTTTTGGGAGAAAGAATTATGGAAAAAGATGAGAGAAAATTGTGTTTGGCTGAAAATGAGAGAAAATTGGTAGTTACGTAAGTGAAAACCCCATCAACTAGCTTTTAATTAATTAATATAAAAATCCAATTAAAATAATTTAATTAAAAATCCTTTTAAATCACATGTCATATTGAAGAAAGGTCAAATTGACTTTAAGCCCCCTAAAGATTCTAAGACTTTGACTTCCACTTTAAAAATCACATTTTCCCAGTTTTGAAACTTTACAATTTGGTCACTGCTCAAATTGTCCATTTTCCAAAACACTGTTTGTAAAATTAATTTGACCAACCTCTTAACTATATATTTTATAGGATTTTAGTATTTTATAACATTTTTATCCTATCCCGATCCTTGATTTCCTAAAATCACCTTACGCGATTCGAACCGTTCTCGACCGGTCCGATCCGATGTCTAAAACATCTAGGCCCAAAACCAGGGCGTTACAACTCTCCCCCATTTAGGAAATTTCGTCCTCGAAATTCTTACCTGTCGAAAAGAGATGCGGAAACTGCCTTAGCATGTCCGCCTTGCTTTCCCACGTGGCCTCCTCAACTCCTCGGTGTTGCCACAACACCATCACAAGTTCTATCGTCTTGCCACGAAGAACATTGCTACTCACATCCAGAACCTTCACTGGTTCCTCATCATATGACAGATCTGGATTCAACTCTATCTCCTCAACAGGCATCACATGCGAAGGATCCGATCTGTACTTCCGTAACACGGAGACATGAAACACATCATGTATCTTCTCCAACTCTGCAGGCAATCTCAACCGATATGCCACATGACCAATACGCTCCACAATCTCATAAGGTCCAATGAACCTTGGGCTAAGCTTGCCCTTACGCCCAAATCTCATCACCTTCTTCCAAGGCGATACTTTCAAGAACACATGTTTGCCAACCGCGAACTCAATTTCCTTACGCTTCAAGTCCGCGTAAGACTTTTACCTATCTGATGCTGCCTTTAAACGCTCACAAATGAGCTTCACCTTCTCGGTGGTTCCCTTAAGCATAGCTGGCAACGAAATGAACTTTTGCCCAGCTTCAGCCCAACAAAGAGGGGTTCAACATCTTCTCCCATACAAAGCCTCGTATGGAGCCATTTGGATACTTGCCTGGTAACTGTCATTATACACAAACTCAACCAACGACAAGTGTTTCTCCCAAAAACCCTGAAAATCTATCACATAGCATCTCAACATGTCCTCAAGCACTTGGATTACACGTTCTGACTGTCCATTCGTCTGCGGATGATAAGAAGTACTGAAATTCAACCGTGTACCCAAAGCTTGATGCAAACATTCCCAAAATCGTGCTGTAAACCTCGGATCTCTATCCGACACAATGGACTTTGGCACATCGTGCAACCACACAATCTCAACTATATATGGCTCAGCCAACTTATCCAAAGTATACGTAGTATGCAGAGGTAGAAAATGCGCACACTTCGTAAGCCGATCCACAATCACCCAAACCAAATTCTTCTTTGTCGGTGACAAAGGCAAGCCAGACACAAAATCCATGGTGATTCTCTCCCACTTCCATTCTGGGATTCTTAAAGGCTGCAACAACCCAGAAGGAACATGATGCTCAGCCTTCACTCGCTGACACCCTATGCACTTACTAACACACTCAGCCACATCCTTTTTCAACCCTACCAGTAGTACTCATCTTTCAGGTCACGATACATCTTCGTACTACTAGGATGCATAACAAAAGGACTACTATGAGCTTTAGTCAGAATAGTGCGCCTTAACTCAGCATCATCTGGTACCACTATTCGAATCCAAAAGCACAGAACACCATCATCACAAAAGCTGAAATCTGAAGGTCTACCCTCTGCAATGTCCTGAACGTGCGAAACAAGATAATCATCAAGCAACTGCTTATCTTTGATCAACTATATCAGAGATGGCTTCACTTGCAATTCTACAATAAGTCCACCATCACGCGATATACTCAAACGAGCAAACATCGCTCTCAACTCCACAGCTACTTTCCTGCTCAAAGCATCAGCCACAACATTAGCCTTACCCGGGTGATACTCGATCGTCAGATCATAATCCTTAAGCAACTCCACCAAACGCCATTGCCTAAGATTCAACTCCTTCCGAGACATAATTTATTTTAAGTTCTTATGATCCGTGAACACAACACATTTCTCTCTATACAAGTAATACCTCCAAATCTTCAAGGCAAACACCACAGCTGCAAGCTCAAGATCATGAGTGGGGTAATTGTGCTCATGCACCTTTAACTGCCTAGATGCATAGGCCACTACCTTACCCTCCTGCATCAACACGCAGCCTAAACCAACAATGGATGCATCACTATAGACCACAAACTCCTTACCAGACTCATGTTGAATCAAAACAGAAGCTTGCGTCAAAGCTTCTTTCAGCTTCTCAAAAGCTTGTTACCTCGCCTCCATCCACTTAAATCGAACATTCTTTTGCAACAACTTGGTCAAAGGCGCTGCTATATTCGAGAAACCCTCGACAAACCTACGGTAGTACCCAGCCAATCCAAGGAAACTCCGTACCTCTGTCACTGACTTAGGAACTTTCCAACTCATCACATCTTCTACCTTATGTGGATCAACGCGAATACCCTCAGCCGACACAACATGTCCAAGGAAGACCACTTCCCTAACCCAAAACTCACACTTACTCAGCTTGGCATACAACTGATTTTCAAACAACGCTTGCAAAACAATTCTCAAGTGCCTATCATGATCCTCCTCGGTACGCGAATACACAAGGATATCATCGATTAACACCACCAAAAACTAATCCAAGAATTCATGGAATAAACGATTCATCATGTCCATGAAAGCAGCAGGCGTGTTGGTCAAACCAAACGACATCACCAAAAATTCATAATGCCCGTACCTCGTCCGAAAAGCCGTTTTAGATACGTCCACATCCTTCACCTTCAGCTGATAATACCTCGATCTCAAGTATATCTTAGAAAACACTGAGGCTCCCCGAAACTGATCAAAGAGATCATCGATTATAGGCAAGGGGTACTTGTTCTTGATCGTCAACTTGTTCAGTTGCCGATAATCTATACACATTCTCATCGTCCCATCTTTCTTCTTCACAAACAAGACCGGTGCACCCCAAGGTGACACACTTGGCCGAATGAAACCTCGATCCAACAACTCCTGCAATTGCATTTTCAACTCTTTTAACTCTTTAGCTGCCATGCGGTAAGGAACAATGGACACCAGAGTTGTATTCTCATACAACTCTATACCAAACTCAACTTCTCTGTTTGGTGGCAACCTATGCAATTCTTCCGGAAAGACACCCGAAAAATCGCGAAAAGTTCGGATGTCCTGCACACGCACATCCTTGGTGCCAGGATTCATCACATAGGCAAGATAAGCCTCACAGCCCAACCTCATCATACGGTTTGCTTCCAAAGCCGAAATCACATTTGACAAGAATTTCACATTCTCGCCTACTACCACTACTTCATAATCATCATCCAACTTTAAGGTGACTCGCTTAACGTCAAAGTCAACCACTGCCCTATGCTCCGTCAACCAATCCATACCAAGGATTACATCAAATCCGTCGAAAGGCAATTCCATCAAATCCACAAGAAAAACATGACCTTGCACAGACAAAGGGCATCTCGTATACAACTTCCTAGTGACTACAGTCTCACCAAAAGAACTGGTCACTTGCATTCCTATTCCAAGCATCTCAACAGGTATATCAAGCAAATGCGCATGCTCACTCAAGATATAAGAATGCGTGGATCCAGAATCAATCAAAGCCAGCAAAGATAAAGACTGGAGAGCAAAGGTACCTGCGATAACATCGGTATCATTGCGCTCCTCGCGCTGAGCATATACCCTCGCTGGTCCACCTCCCTCAGGTCAAACAACCACAACATGAGCAATACCTTGCTACCCCTCATCTCTCCTCTGGAAATTACCATGGCCGCGCCCACAGCCTCTCTAGGGTGCATCTACCATAGGAGCACATCCCTGACCTCCACCAGCCAACAAAGGACACTCCCTCCTCAAATGGTCAACCGAACCACAATTCCAACAAGAGTTCCCTGTCACCACAACAGGAGCCTGAACCTCTCTAGTTGCTCGAGGACAATCTCGCCTCAAGTGATCCCTCGAACCACATGTCCAACATGTATGCTGCTCAGATCTCACACGACCTCCTTGAGCCTGTCCACCTTGACCCAGAACACCCTGCCTTCCTTCAGGATGATGTCTCCTATCACGGCCTCTTTTGTTCCGTCCACCACCGGAACTATACTCAGCGGCCCTCTTCCCAGAGCTTGAACCAACACCTTTAGATGACAAATGTTGAGTGTGTAAAAGTTCTATATTTTACCCCCTATTTAACCTATATTTCTGCTGCATTCAAGCATAATTCATTGCATTTAGGATAGAATTCATTCATACATCACAATTATATAAAATGGCACAGTTTCTACTGAAATTGGTTACTTTTGCAGGTAGCTGCTATAGCAAATGCAAGGCAGTAGAGAAGCAGAGCTGGAACCCAGGACTGCAGACGAAAGAAGGATGCTGCCATGGCCGCTGCCATGGCAGCCAATGACGACATCAATAATAAAGGGAAGAAGTGAAGTGGAGCTCGACAGAAAGAGGAAATTAAGCCGGTCTGTCGTGGAGCACTCTTATATTTTTCTGAGCCCTAAATCAGAATGGAGGCTAAGCCCAAAGTTCAAGGAAGAAATTCCAAGCAAGAAGGAAGGACGAATTAAAGACATAAACTCTGAAGATTTAGTCTTTAATAGAGTTGTACTTTAGTTTAAACTTGTATTCTTGCCAGATTAGAAAACTTGAGCCCAATGCCAATATAAAGGCATGTAATTCGACCTAGGGAAGGATATCTTATTCTCTAGCCATCTCCCTCTTTACCCTAGTCATTTCTCCCTTCTCATCATGTTCTAAACTTCCCCTAGGGCTAATGGTTGATTCTGTAAAGTAGTTGCAAGGATTGCATTGTTTTAGGATTTTTTCTGTTCAATAAAATAGACTTCAAGTTTGCTTATTCTGGCTTTCAACATCTTGCAAGAGTATCGGGAGAGTTAAGTATACGAAAGGAATAAGTACGGGTTCTCCAGTTTATGGCTGAACTATCTCGGACCTAGGGATAGGACGAGGTTAAGTGGCTAAGGAAGAATTCAACAACATCGGTGTTCATCCTTCGATTTACGCCGAGAGGTATCATCAAAGACGTGTTCAACGACAAACTTGGACCTAGGGATAGGCCAAGGCATAACAGGGATTCTTGCCAAGCTTGAAGTACTGAGTTGTGTGTTCACTGCCGCGACAATAACAGACCGCTGCCGCAGCAGGTGCTGCCGTGACAGGCGCTACGACAGAATAGAGAAGTCTTAGACAGTGCAAACACCTGCACTACGGAGCAGATCAATACCGTCCTATTCTTTACTCTGAATATTTTCCTCTTTATTTTCAGTCTTCTTTATTATTTTGTGACAAACAATTAAACTCTTTCTTTTCCCTTCGTGCAGAAAACCAAGGTTAAAGCTATTAGCCGAGTCCCTGTGGAGACAATATCCGATACTTACGTATCACTTTACTACTTGCGTCGCGTACACTTGCACTACATTGCGATAGACTCTTTTACACGCAACAAGTTTTTGGCGCCGTTTCTGGGGACTGGCAACATATCTTTACCCTATTTTTACTGCACCTTCTTTAATTTTTTTGTTTTTACTTGGATTGTTCACCCCGTGCTTTTCACAAGGTCTTTTGTTTGCTTATGCGCAGATCTCAACGAGGGAAAGAACCTAAGCACCAGTTAGATCCTGAAATCGAACGAACATGCAACCTTAGGAAACAAGTCCGCCTCCTAGTAGAAAGAAACGAATACTTGGAGGAACAGTTAGAAGCCATGGTGAACGAAAGACGCGAAGATAGAGCAACAACCAGATGTGGAAGCTGAGAATTTCGAGCTGAAACCTGTCATGTTCAGCATGGTTAATTCCCCTGGCCAATTTAGTGGTGCTGCTATAGAGGATGCTAGGGAGCATCTGAAAACGTTCCAGGAAATCTGTGGTTCGTTTAGACTACCAAGAGTAAATTCGGAGATACTGAGGCTTCAGTTATTTCCTCATTCATTGAGGGACAGAGCTAAAACTTGGTGGAACAAACTAACGCCGGGTTCAATACGAACTTGGGCAGATTTAACTCGTGAATTATTGTCTCGCTTTAACCCTTCCCATTTATCTGAGCGATTACGTAACGAAATTGCTACTTTTCAACAGGAAGACGACGAGCCAATGCACGAGGCATGGGACAGGTTTACCACTCTTCTGAGGAATTGCCCGATGCATGGATTCCCTGTTTGGAATCAGGTAATCAAATTTTACAATGCTGCCAACCTACAGACTCGAATGAGAATCGATTCAGCAGCCAATGGGTTGTTGTTAGATAAAGATCCAGAGGACGCCATGGTAGTGTTAAAGAATTTGGCTAAGAATGAAGAACAGTTCCCCACATCGAGGAGAGGTAAATGAGTACTAGCTGTGAAGGATTATGAAGCCGATAATTCATTAAAGAAACAAGTTGCATATCTCATAAAGGCAGTAGAAAACTTGCTGAAGAAGGTGTAACCCCCTTAGCCTGGCCTAGATGGTTGACCCGAACTGCGAAGATTACACGGGGAAAACTAAAGTCAACCCGAAAGTCAACCTTGATTAACGACCTTTTTTTCTTTTTAAACTTGTCTAGATGCACATTAAACCTAGGCATACTCTTGAGATAAGCATACTCAAAAAACGCAGCAATCAGAAAACAATACGGGACTCAATTGCACAACATACGAATTTAGGGACCAAAATGTAAAATCTGGAAATTAAGAAGACTTTACTAATTTTTAAGATACTATTATGAAATTAGTTAGGTTATATGCTTCTCTGTCAAATTTCACCTTAAACAGACATCTCGAACTCAAGCAATTGCACATACAAAAATCAGGACTAAAATGTAAAGCTTGTAAACCTCAAAATCATTCAAATCAGTGCCCAACGGTCAAGTGTTTCGAAACGGGAATTGACCATTCAGAAACGGGGTTTGGCAGTAGCCAAAGTGTTTCGAAACACCTCTACCCGTTTCGAAACACCCAGGCCAAATCATGCACCTGTTTCGAAACAGGCAAGGGTGTTTCGAAACACCCTGCCCAGAAACAGCAGAAAAGCCTGTTTTTACACATCCAAACTCCATCAAACATACTCCAAAACAATCCTCAACATATCAACAACAGGCCAAGCATCATAACTACCAAATTGCATTAAAATCTAGATGCAAAGCAAAACTTAGGTGCACCAACTCCTTCAACACATCCAACACTTGATCATGCCTTTAAAACAAGAAGCATAATATAACAACTTATGAATAAGAAGATTCAAATGTTGCAAAGCGATAAAAAACAAGATTCAAACCACAAACCAAATATGGTCAACATACTCAATCTCATTACACATCAATATAAAAGACTCTCCCCCCATTGCCTTTATTATCTATAGCTATTAACCGAGACATACTTCTCAAGTGGAGCTCTCCTTGAATCCCTTGCTTCTTGCTGTCCCAACTTCAATTATCTGCATTGATGGACACAAAGGAGCGTAAGCACATAATGCTTAGTGAGGGATGCTCAAAACCAAAACACCATCAACACAGCGATTCATAAAACTCTCTTAAAAGTAGATACAATTCGATAAACCAAAGCATTGTTTGAAACTCCTTTTTAAACAACATGCTTTAAATCATGCATTGCTCAATCATAAAAACCAACCCTTAGCTTAGAAAAGCTAAATAACTCACTTCAAAGCACATTCTTGCAAAACCATCAATTAAAACCTTTCCAAGAATGAACACCTTATGCAAAGTTAAACTCAAATTCCTTGAAAAACATTTCCTCTTCATAACATACTTTTCTCATGCTTAATGATCCATTCAAGCAAAATCTTTGGAAAACCATTTGTTCCCTCTAACTATCTCATGCATTCAACAAATGAACAACACATGAACTACCAAAGCAACATTTACATTTCATGCCTTTCTAAACAAGTCTTCACAAGACTTCAATGCATTTAAGAGATTCCTTGCACATAAACACCATTCATAAAAGAAGATAAACACTTGTTCAAGCTTAACAAGTAATACATGCACTCTTAAACCATTACACACTTCCCATGCATCCTTGCATCATTCCAAGCATCTCTCGCTTCATTACATTCAAGAACATTACATTGGCTTTCAAGCGATAATTCACAAACCATCACAACACAAGACACAATCGGATACGCGGATTACAAGCGTTGTCCCACACGCTTCATACACACAACCGAACAACACAAGGTGGAGTTTACCGGTACAATCACAAACCCTCAACACCCGTGATGGAGTTTAACGGTACAATCACAACCCCTCAACATCACTCATCGTAAGTTGTATAACTCACTAGCGAGAGCCGGGACACATCACAGGGCTTACACATGGAAGCTACCACAACCATTGTAATCACCTTAACCAAGCTCACACACGGGAGCAACCCTCCACCGTTGTGACGCTTAACAAAGTCCACCCACGAGAGCCATCCTCCATCGTGGTGACATTTAACAAGGTTCACCCACGAGAGCCATCCTCCATCGTGGTGGCACTTAACAAAGCCCACCCACGAGAGCCATCCTCCATCGTGGTGACACCAACTCTCTCAATCGCTAGGATACTTGGATGGAGTTTACGGTACCATTACAACCCCTCAACATCCAAGGCGACTCAATTCACGATGCACCCAATCCTATAGCCGGCTAACTATATCCGATTAAAGTAACCAACAACCACTTACATCACTTGCCAATACCATCAATTACCATCATTAATTCACTGTTTTAAAGCATTAAACAAAGCCATTAAACAACATGCAACACTATGCATCAATTCCACAATTCCAAAGTACAAAACCAAGGATCTCTTACCTTGAGCATCCTTCAACACATGACTTTCAAAACCAGCATTAAACCATGCTAAAACATGCTTTCAAAACAGAATTTAAACATGCAAATTAAATGTATGCATCCAACCATCTCATGGTTCATTCAAGAGAAAGAGTTTTCTCAAAAACTTACTCTTGAGCTTAGTTAAGTTGCTTAGACTTAAACTAAGGTCCCATAACCTTCAAACATTGGTTTCAAAGCTGAAAACCCAACTTCACTCACCGATACACAAAACTAAGCTAGCCGACAAGCCTTCCAAGCATCCGAAACCTCCAACGCCACCTCTATTGCTTCCGGATCATTCTCCCTTGTTTTAAACACATAACAACAGAGGATTAATGCATCATCATGCATTAAAAACACCAGCAACACAACTCAACTCGCTGCTCTACATAAATCTAACCCTTCGGCTACCAAACACAACCGAAAACACCTCCAAACTCTTCCAAAACTTAACCCAGCCAAGATCCATAACTTCTAACCATTTTTAAACATCAATTAACATCCAAAATGAACCCAAACTCGTCCTTATACCTCTAGCATTAACAAAACACCAAGATCACCCCAAAAACCACCATTTTCACAAGTAAAAACTTAGGAAAATCAACCTATTCGGGATTGCATTGATTAAACCTCAATTACACATCATTTATACATCCAAAATACATCAAAAAGACATCTCAAAACAGAGCCCAATCATCCAATACGAATTTCTTCAAAATTAAATCCAAATCTTGCATTTCAAGCCAAAATCAAGAACACAACATTAAAACCTTTAATAAAACTCAATTTAAGGATTGAGAACTTGAGAATTTCAGTAAAGAACTGAGTATTTAGAGGAGAAGGACGTTCATACCTCTAAATGTGGATTTCTCCTTGTTTAGAGCCAAAATCCTTGAAAATTCATTAAGCAAATGGTGAGGATTTGATGTAGAAATGATTAGGAATCATTTGGGGATTGAAAACTCTTCTTTAGGTGTTAAAATCAAAAGGAAAGTTTTTGTGGAAATGTGTTTGGATGAGGGAATTTTGAGAGAAAATGAAATGGGAAAATTTTGGTAAAAGTTAGTTATGAAACTAAAATATCACTTTTCCCTCTTTTCTTTTTATTAATTAAACACTAAATGAGTCTTAAAAATCAAGAAAAATCTGGAGAAATCATCCTTTAGGTAAATTAGCTCCTTAAAGATTCAAAGTTTCAATCCTTTTAAAACAGTCATGAACTTTTCAAAAACAACATTTTAGTCACTAACTCGAAATGTCATATTTACAAACCTCATTTTGTAAAATTGATTTCACCACTCTCTTATATATATTAAAAGAGGATTTTTAGATATTTTTCCATATTTTTAATGCATCCCGAACTAGGCTTTCCCTAAAACCACCTTTTATATTCGAACCAAAAATCCGACCGGTCCGGTTCAAACCCAAAACTTCTAAGCCCAAAATTGGGGTGTTACAGAAGGACTCTCAACCTGTCTACGCTGCAGAAGAGGTATGTGGAACTTGTAGTGGGAATCATAGTTCGGATGACTGCCCGATACAGCTAGAAGAAGGGATGTATGTTGGAAATTATAACAAGCAGAACTACAATTCCAACAATTACAATCCCAACTGGAGGAAAGATCCCAAATTCTCTTGGAGCAACCCTAACAATGCCCTGAGCCCTCAAGCACAGAACACTCAAAATCAGGGGGAACCTAGACTTCTGACTCGACAGCAACCGCAACAGTAGCCACGACTAGTATACTGGAGAAGACCTTGGCTACGTTTATGTCTCAAACAGGAACTTACATTGAGAACATGAATCACTTCGTCAAGAAGACCGAGTCATTCATGGATAAAACAGAGATGCGGATGACTAAACATGAAGCTACTCTGAAATCACTAGAGACACAGATGGGCCAGGTTTCCCAGCATATTAAACCGAGGCAGAATGGAGGATTCCCTAGCGATACTGAAATTGCTAGAAAACCCACACATGAGCAGTGTAAAGCGATCACAACTAGGAGTGGGAAGAAATTACCAGGGCCAGAGAAGGAAGCTGAACCAGTTATATAACCAGCTCTAGAATCGACTGCCAAGAACACTGCCACGGCAGGCGACAAACTACCTGCTGCTGATGCACCTGTCACGACAACAGAAGGGACAAATAAGAAGGATGAAGAACCTAAGCCTCCTCAGATCCGATTGCAATAGGAAGGACGTATTGCAGACTATCGTCCTCCACCTCCTTTTCCTTAGCGATTACAAAAGTTGAAACATGAATCCCAGCTTAAGAAGATCTATGATATTTTTAAGCAGGTCCACATTAATATTCCACTGTTAGATGCCATCAAGGAGATGCCTGGTTATGCCAAATTTCTTAAGGATGCTATGTCGAAAAAATCCAGACTTGTGGAATTTGAGACGGTTAAAATGACAGAAGGATGCATGACTATTCTGCACAAGCATCCACCCCAGAAAAAGAAGGATCCTGGGAGTTTCATCATACCGTGCATAATCGAAGACAAATTTGTGGGTAAGACACTTTGTGATCTAGGTGCTAGTATTAATTTAATGCCAAAATCTGTATTTCAAAAATTAGGTATTGGACGAGCATGACCCACAACAGTTATGCTGCAGTTGGCAGACCGCTCTTACGTGCAACCGGAACGAAAAATTGAAGATATTCTGGTAAGAGTGGATAAATTTATTTTTCCTACCGACTTTCTTGTTTTAGATTGTGAAGCAGATGAGAATGCACCAATCATCCTAGGGCGACCCTTCTTAGCCACCGGAAGATCACTGATTGATGTAGAGAAGGGAGAACTCACTATGAGAGTGAATGATCAAGAGATCAAGCTGAATATTCTCCAAGCAATAAAGCACGGTGATGCAGAAGAAGAATGCAAGGCTATCACTGAAGTTATCCTTGATCAACCCTGCGTCAGGTCGGACTGCCATGACATCAAATTTGGCCACTGCCCCAGCAGCCATTTAGAAGACTGTCACGGTAGCTACGACGACAGCAGCTCCTCAGACTGACATATCTGATACTGAAGATCATGAGGAGGTAAACTGGATAGGCAATCGTCCAGGTAAGTTATTCGAGCCCCTGAATTATACCTCGAATGAACATATCATCCAAAAGCCATCAACTGTAGAGCCACCTGTTCTAGATCTTAAGCCCCTGCCAGGGCAGCTTAAATATGTTTTTCTTGGATTAAATGATACGTTGCCCGTAATCATCTCTTCCAAGTTGATGCAGGAACAAGAATAGCAGCTGATAGAGATGCTGCAGCAGCACAAAAGAGCTATTGGGTGGACGATAGCTGATATCCAAGGCATCAGTCCGGCACTATGCATGCATAAAATCCTCTTAGAGGATGATCACAAGCCGACCATTGATGCCCAAAGACATTTAAATGATGCTATGCGAGAAGTGGTCCAAAAGGAAATTATCAAATGGCTAGATGCTGGGATAATTTATGCCATCTCAGATAGTAAGTGGGTGAGCCCAGTGCAGTGCGTTACTAAGAAAGGAGGAATAACCGTGGTAACCAATGAAGAAAACGAGTTAATCCCAACCAGGCCTGTGACCGGTTGGAGGGTTTGTATGGACTACCGGAAGCTTAACAAAGCTACCCGGAAGGACCACTTTCCCCTACCTTTTATTGATCAAATGCTTGATAGATTAGCGGGAAAGCCTTATTACTGTTTTCTTGATGGTTACTCAGGTTACAACCAAATAGCCATCGCACCGGAGGATCAAGAGAAAACGACCTTCACTTGCCCGTATGGTACTTATGCTTTTCAGAGGATGCCATTTGGACTTTGCAACTCACCAACAACTTTTCAGAGGTGTATGATGGCAATATTGTCCGACATGGTGGAGGATTTCCTGGAGATATTGATGGACGATTTCTCTGTCTTTGGAGACAATTTCGAAAACTGCCTAGGCAACCTGCAGAAAGTGCTCGAGAGATGCGAGAAGGCGAACTTGGTATTAAACTGGGAGAAATGTCACTCCATGGTGGATAAAGGGATAGTCCTAGGCCACAAAGTAAGCTGTCGTGGCATAGAGGTCGACAGGGCGAAAATTGAGGTAATTGAAAAGTTGCCACCACCCACCACAGTCAAGGGAATTCGAAGTTTTTTAGGGCATGCTGGTTTCTATCGAAGGTTTATAGCCAATTTTTCGAAGATCACCAAGCCGTTATGCCACCTATTAGAGTAGAATCGTCCGTTCGACTTCAACACTGAATGTACTGAGGCTTTCAAAGTTCTGAAAGAAAAGCTGGTAACAGCCCCGATAGTACAGCCACCAGATTGGAAACTACCATTTGAGATCATGTGTGATGCTAGTGACTATGCTGTTGGGGCAGCACTTGGGCAGAGGAAGGACACGCTCTTTCATGTTATATACTATGCCAGCAAAACACTAAACGACGCCCAAGTAAACTACACCACAACGGAGAAGGAACTGTTAGCTGTGGTGTTCTCGATTAACAAGTTTCGTTCATACATACTTGGAACGAAGGTCATAGTCCACACAGACCACTCTGCACTAAAGTATCTGTTCGCCAAAAAGGATGCGAAGCCTAGGCTGTTACGTTGGATTCTGCTACTGCAAGAGTTCGATCTTGAGATCAAGGATAAAAAGGGGACACAGAACCAAGTTGCAGATCACTTGTCAAGATTAGAAAAGGGAAAGAGTCTCCCAACAGACGAGACACACATACTGGAGACATTCCCTGACGAGCAACTGTTCGCTGCCATAAGCACTGCCGCGATAGCCACGACGGCAGGTAAGTTTTCTGAAATCCCCTGGTATGCTGATTTTGTTAATTATTTAGTTAGCGGAATAGTTCCTCCTGACCTTAACTATCAAGCTAGGAAGAGGTTCCAAAATGATGTTAAACATTATTATTGGGACGAACCTCTTCTTTTCAAAATGTGTGTAGATCAGATCATCAGGAGGTGTGTACCACATTATGAGCAAGAAGCTGTGCTTCATCACTGCCATGCTTCACAATATGGAGGACACTTAGGTGGTAACAAAACTGCTGCCAAAGTTTTGCAGTCTAGTTTTTATTGGCCTTCACTGTTTAAGGATGCTCAGGCGTTCTACAAAAGCTGTGACAAATGTCAACGGACGTGAAATATCTCAAGGAGACATGAGATGCCGCTGCAAAACATTCTCGAAGTCAAAATCTTTGACGTTTGGGGAATTGATTTCATGGGACCCTTCCCAGCATCATGTGGGAACCTTTATATCTTCATGATAGTGGACTACGTGTCCAAATGGGTTGAAGCGATCGCTACACAGAAAAACGATGCCAAGACTGTTCAGAGGTTTTTGCACAAGAACATATTTTCCAGATTTGGCATTCCCAAGGTGATCATCAGTGATGAAGGGAGGCATTTTGATAATAGGGTTATAGCTGATGCCTTAAAGAAATATGGTGTCAAGCATCGAATCGCAACAACTTACCACCCTTAGACCAATGGACATGCTGAAATATCCAACAGAGAGGTAAAGAACATGCTTGAAAAGATGGTTAAGCCAACTCGAAAGGACTGGTCTTTACACCTGTTGAGATTGAGCAAAGAGCATACTGGGCCATCAAGGCACTGAATATGGACTTGGAAAAGGCAGGACAGAAAAGGCTACTTGACTTGAATGAGATTGAAGAAATTCGAGCAATGGCCTATGACAACGCAAGGATTTACAAGGACAAGACGAAAAAGTGGCATGACAAGAAGCTGCTGCCACGACAGTTCTACCCAGGGCAGCTTGTGTTGTTGTTTAATTCTAGGTTGAAACTCTTCCCAGGGAAGCTGAAATCTAGGTGGTCCGGCCCATTCCAAGTGGTGCAAGTTTTTCCTCATGGTGCCATCACGATCAAATCTTTAAAAGACGGGCACCAATTTAAAGTCAACGGACAGAGACTAAAGCACTATCAGGGGACTGAAGCCCCAAGAATACAGGAAGTGGTTAATTTAGGAGATGCCCCTCCTGGCATCCCTAATTTAACCTTATTTTATTTTATTATTATTTATTAATTATTTATATATATTTATTAGGTAATTAGAATTATTTTATTTTAGGAACTAAGTATTTATTTTATTTTTAGGAAATAAAGGAGACAAGGAGAAGGGGAGAAGTGAATTCAGCCCACCATCTCTCCATCTGCCCAAAATAGGAGCTTGTCGTTACAGTTGCCGTGACAGACGCAGAAAATCCAGCATGTCAACACGCTGTCGCGACAGACACGCTAACGCATAACAGACGCGCAGTAGACACGGAAACGCGTGACAGACGCGTCAGAAACCGCGTAACAGCTGGCCCCGTTATTCGTGCCTGCCGTTACAGCTCCAACGGGCAGCAAACTCCTCATCTATATAAACCCTGTTTTACTATTCATTTTTCACTCACTTTTACTCTCTCTACTTGTTTCCTCTCTAGAATTTCATTTGCTGTCATTTTCTTTCTACAGTCCCTTGCAACCATGAGTACCAGAAACACCCGACGCAGTGCTGCCTTAGGATCTGCCCCAGCAGCAGCCACTCCCAGCTCCTTCCATGTCAGAGATATGTGGGAGGAGAGAGGGTTCATTTACAGCCAACGAACGAAGAATCTCGGGCTCAAACCATTCATAGCCCGTAAGATCAGAGCTATACAGTGGCAGATGTTTGCCGAGCAGCCGGAAGAGATGAACGTCACCTTAGTCCGAGAATTTTATGCTGCCATCGACAGCAGGGAGGCGACAGCAGTGACGGTTCGTGGGAAGGAGGTACCCTTTGAGCCAGAATACATCAACACCCTTTATGGATTCTATGTCGGTAGAAGGGAAGACGGCCACCAAAGATTTGTGGAGGGCTTGAAGGAAGCAGATTATGATGCTGTCATGGCAGAACTCACCGAGGAAGGCACCGAATGGAATACCGTTCCCAAACATCCAAGAACGGTGAAAGAAGTGCAACTCACCCCTGAAGCCAAGCTGTGGAACGTATTTGTCAAAAAGAGGATTATGCCTTCCTCACACAACAGCACGGTAGATCAACCAAGGTTAGCTCTCGTCCATTCAATTTTAAACGAGAGGCCCATTAATGTTGGTAGATATGCTCGGGAGGGAATTTTGGATTGTGCATACCGGCCATCGGGACCACTCGTCTTCCCCTACCTCATAACAGCCCTCTGCCGTGGCCACAACGTCCCTGAAGCTGCTGAGGATTTAAGAATCTGAGGAAAAGGATGGACGGAGAGGAACATCCTTAGTTTGATGGAGCTAAAGGCTGCAACGCCAATATCCAGCTTCAACCCCTCTGCCGTGGCAGGTGAGCCGACAGAGCCCACCCAGACAAAACCTGCCACTACAGAACAAAGGCAGCCCACTGCAGCAGCTCCTCCAGCCGATTCCTCCGCCCAGATCCTTGCCACCCTGAAGAAAATGGAAGAACGACAGCTAGGCCTGATGAGCTTCATTCGGGACTTCACCACAGCAACGGTACATTTCATTAAAACCAATTTAAATTTTCCAGATGTACTATTTCCTGCTTTCCCCGATCATTATTTTGCTGCCCCAACCCTTGCCCATACCCCCACCCCTGCTGCCACACCGCGAACACCGTCTGCCGCGTCCACCCCGACCCCGGCCACGACAGCTGCAGGCGGCAGCCACACTGCCACAACATCTGCCAGGGGAGAAAAACGAAAAGAGCCAATGTCCAACCTTGACAGATACATTGCTGGTTTTTCCTCCTCCTCAATTTGGGGGGAATCCGATGAAGAGCCCTCTGTCAAGAGGAACCTGTCCAAGGAGTTCACCCAGATGAAACGACAGAAACCAAACACTGGAGTCGGACCATCTGACCAAGGGAAATCTGACAGCAGCAGCAGTGGTAGCAGCAGCAGCAGCAGTTCTTCCGAGGAGGTTCAGGTGCTGGAGAAACTACCCTCGCCGACCCGCATCCAGCCTCCGAGGGAAGCCAAGAAGAAAACCACCTCTGCCTCTCCCAGCCATCTGCCGGCACCCACGAGGAAAGTCACTTCCCGCCGGTAGATTCGGATCAGCAACAGCAGCAGCAGCAGCGACGACATCACTTAAAATTTGAGTTTCTTTTCTTATACTTGTTGTCTGTTATTTTGTTATAATTGTGATGTCATTTTTATTTTCTTTCTATCATTCTGTCATTTTGCATTGAGGGCAATGCAACCCTTGAGTTTGGGGGTGGCATCCCTCTATTAATGAAGTGTCTTTACGTTTAGAAATTGTGTCTATTATTTAGTTTATTTTTGCTTAAAAAAATTTGAAAGTTTGGCTTAAGTCTTTGAATTGAACTTACCTGCCGTGACATCCTCTGTCGTGGCAGTGCCTTTAGGATAGTTTTAGGAGCAGTTTAGAGCCTTACTATAGTTCTGATTCTTAAACACCCTTTGTGACGTTTATACTGTCTAGAACTCTATTGGTAAACTAGAATAGGGAAAAGCTTAACACTTGAGTAGCCCCTAGAGGTGCCTAACACTGGCTCTAGGAAAAGAAGTTAAGAAATACTAGACTCAATACACCTAGAGGTGCCCGAAACTGGCTCTAGGAAGTTAGCTAGAGGTGCCCGAAACCTGTTCTAGTCAAACTTAAACTAAGAAAAGAGAATCGAGTCTAAATAAAAACTAAAGGAGCCTAAGAATTGCCTCTAAAAAGATGAAAGTTGACATAAAATTCAAGTTAGAAGCTTAGATATTCTAGTAAACTAAGGGAGTCTAGGCATATAATTGTTCACAAAACATGCACACACTACACGAGAATTATAGCAAGGTTCCGAATGAATCCTGAATTATCCAACAAGATGTTGCTTACAATAGGGAATGCATGGTAGGTAATGAAAAGTTCACTGTTTTAAGCCAAAGAAAAAAAAGTTTTTATTCATTTTTAGGTCTTAATTGCTTGAGGGCAAGCAAAAACTTGAGTTTGGGGGTGTGTTGAGTGTGTAAATTTTCTATATTTTACCCCCTATTTAACCCATATTTCTGCTGCATTCAAGCATAATTCATTGCATTTAGGATAGATTTCATTCATACATCACAATTATATTAAATGACACAGTTTCTACTAAATTGGTTACTTTTGCAGGTAGCTGTTGTAGCAGATGCAAGGCAATAGAGAAGCAGAGCTGGAACCCAGGACTGCAGACGAAAGAAGGATGCTGCCATGGTAGCCAATGACGACAGCAATAATAAAGGGAAGAAGTGAAGTGGAGCTCGAAAGAAATAGGAAATTAAGCCGGTCTGTCGTGGAGCACTCTTATATTTTTCTGAGCCCTAGATCAGAATGGAGGCCAAGCCCAAAGTTCAAGGAAGAAATTCCAAGCAAGAAGGAAGGACGAATTAAAGACATAAATTCTGAAGATTTAGTCTTTAATAGAGTTGTACTTTAGTTTAAACTTGTATTCTTGCCATATTAGAAAACTGGAGCCTAAGGCCTATATAAGGCATGTAATTCGACCTAAGGAAGGATATCTTATTCTCTAGCCGTCTTCCCCTTTACCCTAGTCGTTTTCCCCCTTCTCATCATGTTCTAAACTTCCCCTAAGGCTAAGAGTTGATTCTGTAAAGTAGTTGCAAGGATTGCATTGTTTTAGGATTTGTTCTGTTCAATAAAATAGACTTCAAGTTTGCTTATTCTGGTTTTCAACATCTTGCAAGAGTATCGGGAGAGCATTGTGAGATTACACATTTACTTAATATCAGGAGAGTTAAGTATATGAAAGGAATATGTACGGGTTCTCTAGTTTATGGTTGAACTATCTCGGACCTAGGGATAGGACGAGGTTAAGTGGCTAAGGAAGAATTCAACAACATCGATGTTCATCCTTCGATTCACGCCGGGAGGTATCATCAAAGACGTGTTCATCGATAGACTTGGACCTAGGGATAGGCTAAGACATAGCAGGGATTCTTGCCAAGCTTGAAGTACTGAGTTGTGTGTTCGCTGCCACGACAATAACAGACCGCTGCCGCAGCAGGTGCTGCCGTGACAGGCGCTACGACAGAACAGAGAAGTCTTAGACATTGCAAACACCTGCACTACGAAGCAGATCAATACCGTCCTACTCTTTACTCTGAATATTTTCCTCTTTATTTTCAGTCTTCTTTATTATTTCGTGACAAACAATTAAACTCTTTCTTTTCCCTTCGTGCAGAAAACCAAGGTTAAAGCTATTAGCCTAGTCCCTATGGAGAAAATATCCGATACTTACATATCACTTTACTGCTTGTGTCGTGTACACTTGCACTACATTGCGATAAACTCTTTTACACGCAACAACAAACCCAGGTTCTGCTCGATGTCTTTGGCTCGACACACAAGCACATCAAAGTCAGTATAATCAACAGCTAGCATATACGTCTTAACTTCCTATACCAAACCGTACCGGAAGCGATCACATCGATGCCTCTCACTAGGTACCAACTCAGGAGCATACTGGCTCAAGCGTACGAACTGGACCTAGTAGTCAGCCACAGTTAGATTGCCCTGAACAAGCGACATAAACTCCCGTTTCTTTTCATCCAAGTATCTTAAACCAAGACACTTCCTCTTGATGACACCTCTAAAAAACTCCCAATGAACCTCAATGGGTTCCATACCAGCCGTGGTAGTCGTCCACCAGCTGTAAGCATCGCCTTGCAGCAAAGATAATGCGCATCCCAGCTTGCACACATCACTACAGCCCATCTGATCCGTAATGCGGATTGTACTTGCTAAACAGGCCTTAGACGCCTCAGGATACATAACAAAGAACTCTACATCTCCCAATCTCCTCAACCTCTCCAAAGGTAAGCCCACCTGCCAAGCTGCAGGGGCCTGCACATGCGCTCCAGCAACAACAGCCTGAAACGCTCCGGTGATCGCCTGAACTAGTGGCGCCAAATCACCCAAACCAGGACCAGCTTGTCCTTGTTGCACCTGCTCCCCACCTCCAGGCGGTGGCGGAGAAGGTAGATCTCCACCAGGAGGGAGATCAGCCCCTTGCTCAGCCTGGTTGCCCTGCTCAGCTGCAGGCACTATCGTATTCGATATTAACTCTCTTCTTGGATCCATAGTGCTATTTAACAAGACATAACAACAAAACAAGTCAAACCATTTAAGCCAGCTACAAGCAAGAATCCAACTTTACAAAACATTTGATTAGTGTAATAAGGCAATGGGCACCCCATTTTCCCCACAGAGAATAGCATACATGAAACATCATGCTCACATACTTTTCATCATCCCAAAATCAGCACACGACCACATAACATCATCATCACACAATCATATTCACTTCTCATGCAATTCACACCAAACAAACATGGCATAGGGTGCAAAATTCAACCAATAGCATGCTTTTCACACATCACACTTCAATACATATCAATTTCACATACCAACATTCCCAATTCTTTCGAAACTTGGCTCTGATACCAACAAATGTAACCCCCTTAGCCCGACTTAGACGTTTGACCCGAACTATGAAGATTACACGGGGAAAACCAAAATCAACCCGAAAGTCAACCTTGATTAACGACCCTTTTTTTCTTTTTATCTTTTCTAGATGCTCAATATTAACCTATATGTTTAGCAAATTAAATCAGCGGAAGCGGCACATCGAACGAAACCCAAACAGGGACTCAATTGAAAAGAATCATCTTTAGAAACTAAAACGTAAATTCTCGGATTTACGAGGACTAAACGAGTTTTAATGTTACCAATCCAGAATTAATCACATAACATGCCATCAGGTCAAATTTCAACTCAAACAGATCATTCAAACTCGTTGAATTAAGCAGCCAGCATCTAGGGACCAAAATGCAAGAAATAGAAACCCAAAACAGTTCAAAATTCAAACCCAACGGTTAGGCGTTTCGATACGGATGGCCCTGTATCGAAACGGTCGTTTCGAAACAGGGTTGACCGTTTCGATACTCGAGTGCGTTCTGAGACCTGTATCGAAATACCCCTTTCCAGTAGCCAAAACGTTTCGATACGCCTTCACCCGTTCCAAAACCTTATGGCCATTTCAGGCCCCTATTCCGAAACAGGAAAGGGCGTTCCGATACGCCTTGCCCTGCAACAGCAGAATTTTGCTGGTTTTTCACGACTTTTCGTATTCGAATCATTTCCGAGATATGCCACAACATACACACAACTCACATATGCATCAATGACCATATCTATGAATCATTAATTAGAACATAGCATCACACACGCGACCATAGGTACTAAAGGCATGCTTCCTAGTCCACCAAAACCACAACAAGCTATAACAACAATCAAACCAAAATCCAAACATCAAAGGTCATTTACAACTCAAGTATAAGCAATCTAACATGCTCAAAGTAAAGGGAAACATCCTCAACCATTCCAAGTTTAAATCCCACCCATTGCCTTTTATTACACCGGAGTAAAGACACATACTTTGCAAGATTTAAAGCTTGAATTCCTCTTTCTTACTTGCTGCCTCGAAAGCCTACTTTTTTGCATTGATGAAACAAAAGAGCGCAAGCACAAGCTTAGTGAGGATCGCTAAATAACATTCATCAATGCATGTCTCATATTTTGCAAAAATCAACACTTTACATCTCATGCCTTTTATAAACATGTCTTCCCAAGACCTCAATGCACTTTTTAACCACATGCTCATATGCATCATTTTAGAGCAGCGAACTTTAATAAGCATCACATGCATTCTTGCATCATACACAAATATCTCATGCATCCTTGCATCATATACAAGCATCTCATGCTTCACATTATCATTTACATTATATTGGCTCACAAGTGATAATCCGTAAACCATTTCAACACAAGACACAATCGGATACGTGGATTACAAGCGTTGTCCCTCACGCTTCATACAAACTACCGGACTACACAAGGTGGAGATTAATGACACAATCACAACCCCTAAACACCCGTGATGGAGATTAATGGCACAATCACAACCCCTCAACACCCGTGATGGAGATTAATGGCACAATCACAAGCCCTCAACATCACTCATCGGTAGTTGTATAATTTCCACTAACGAGAGTATATGACACATACACAAGGCACACACACGAGACTAACCATTCACCGTTATGATCTTAACCTCAATGGTTAGGGTACTTGGATGGAGATTATGGCACAATCACAACCCCTCGACATCCAAGGCGACTTTATTCACAGTGCACTCAATCCTATAGCCGGCTAACTATATCCGATTAAAGTAATCAAAAACCATTTTCATCACTTGCCAATATAATCGTTTAACCACATTAATCCACTGTTTTACAAGCATAACCACAATGCCATTTCCACAAGCATAACATGCTTAACATCATATGCATTCAACACATGAAACCCAAGGATCACTTACCTATTGCAACCTTAACATAATGACATTAAAATCCAGCATTAAACCATGCTTAAACATGCTTAAAAAAGTAAACAAACCCACTATTACATCAAGTGCAATTTCATCAAACATAGCACATTTCCAAGAGAGGGATTACCGAAACACTTACACTCGAGCTTAGTTAAGTGTATCAAACTTACACTAAGCTCCCAAGATCACGCTCAAAGCGTTACAAAGAAGGAAATTGCATTTCCACTCACTGATACACGAAGCCTTGTTCGCCGACACGAAAATTACACCTCCAGAGCCTCCAAAATCACCTCGTTTGCTTCCGGATCAAGATCCCCTGTTTTCACATCATCAAAACAAAGATCTAAGTGCATTCTAACACCATCAACAATTCATAAACTCGTTGCCCACTCAAACTACACCAAAATACCCTTCCAAAACAACCAAAAACTCAATCAATTGCTTCCTAAACCACTCCCAGCCATCATACATCATTTCCAAACAATTATCAACATCAAAACACATCTAATAAACATCCTAAATCATTCTTATACCTCCAGAAAGCAAGATTTCACCATTTCACCGCAAAATCTCACTTAAAACCACCAAGAAACTCAAGGATCTCAAGGATTTCGGGATCTACATTATCAACACCTCATTTTAACATATAAACCAACTTAGAAATCAATTAAAATCAACACAAAACAGAGCCTAACTCAACAAGTCCGAAAATCAAGATTTCATCCATAATTTCACAAGATTTTGATCTTAAATCAAAACTATATTGAAAACTCAATCAAAACAGTATTTAGAAGCCAAATATCTTGGGAATTTCAATAAAGAACTTAGATTAGAGGTTGAGAACGAGATTTACCTCCAATCCTTGCTTCCTTCAATAGATGACAAGTTTTCCTTGCAAAAATCTTGAAGAATTAAGAAGGATCTCTTGAAAATGATTTAGGAAATGTTGAGAGAGTTTTTGGATGAAATAATTCTGGTAAAAGATGAGAGAAAATTGTGTTTGGCTGAAAATGAGAGAAAATTGGTAGTTACGTAAGTGAAAAACCCATTAACTACCTTTTAATTAATTAATATAAAAATATAATTAAAATCATTTAATTTAAAACCCTTTTAAATCACATGTCATATTGAAGAAAGGTCAAATTGACTTTAAGCCCCCTAAAGATTCTAAGACTTTGGCTTCCACTTTAAAAATCACATTTTCCAAGTTTTGAAACTTTACAATTTGGTCACTGCTCAAAATGTCCATTTTCCAAAACCCTGCTTGTAAAATTAATTTGACCAACCTCTTAAATATATTTTTAGAGAATTTCAGCAATTTTTATAACATTTTTATCCTATCCCTATCCTTGATTTCCTAAAATCACCTTACGCGATTCGAACCGTTCTCGACCAGTCCGATCCGATGTCTAAAACATCTAGGCCCAAAACCAGGGCGTTACAGATGTTGTGATTGCCATAAGTAATTGAGGTTTGGTGTCTATTTGAGTTGTATGTATGTTCAATTGCTTGTTTGAATGTTTTGGGATGGTTTGAAAAATGTAAACCAATATTTTGGGCAAGTGCAGACTGCAGCGTATTAGCACACCTGATAGTGTATCGATACAGTCTTTAAGAAATGGAGGAGTGTACCGATACACGGGGGTGTATCGATACCCATTTTAGCCACTGGTCTTGTGTGTATTGGTACGGTGCTCGAGCGTACCGATACGATCTTTTTTATGCTGGGTTTGGGAGTCTGCTCGTCGAGGGCGTATCGATACACTCTCTAAGGGTACCGATACGCTGGTAGTTAATTTGGTTGAAATGCATCTTTGAATGTTCTAAATCTTTACGTTTTAGTCCCTGAATCATATGAATGCAATTAAATGAGTCTTAAAGGTTAATTTGAGCTGAGCTTTGACAAAAAATGGGATAAACTCTTGAATTTTGTTAAGTTTACAAAATGGTCTCTAAAATAGAAATTGGATAAAATTAATGAGCATTTGTGTTGTTTTTGATCTGCTGCTTTGTAAAACACGTAGGAGTCTAACTTGCATCTAGACAAAAAAATAGGGTCGTTTATTGAGTTCGATATTCCCTGTGTGACTCGTTCAGTTCGGTCTATCGGCTAGGCCGGGCCGAGGGGGTTACATTTGGTGGTATCAGAGCCAGGTTTCGAAAGGTTGGGATGGTGGTAAGTTGATGGCAAGTAAATGAGATTTGAATGCGAGTATTTGGTGATGTTTGTTTTGTGCGGTGAATGTCATAAGCATGTTAGTGTTGATTATGTGATGGTGATGCTATGTATGATGATTGTAATATGAATGTGAGCTGTTGTATGTGATGATAGATTGGGCTAAATCTTAATACATGTGAAGCACGGTGGTTGTAACACGGATGTTGTATGTTTTATGCTATGTGTGGGGGGGAGGGGGAAATTGGAAAGCCCATTGCCTTATTACGACAATGAAATGTTTTAAATTGAATATGAAATATTGGATCCTTGCTAGAAGCTGGTATGATTTCTTGTTTGTTTTATATTCATGCCTTAATGTTAATAGCACAATGGGACCAAGGAGAGAGTTACGTTATGGGTCAGTTGCTCCTGCTAGTGAGTAAAGGAATTAGGAAAACGAGGTTCTGCCTGGTACGAATTTACCTCCTCCACTGCCACCACCACCTTGGGGTGAGGAGCAAGCGCAACACGAATAGGCTGGACCGGGGTTGGGTGATTTGACGCCTTTGGTACAAGCGATGACTGGAGCATTCCAGGCTGCTATTGCTAGAGTGCAAGCGCCTCTTGCTGGGCAATCGGGTTTGCCGTTGGTGCACTTGCGAAGTTTGGGAGGTGTTGAATATCGTGGTTTGTCTTCTGAGGCATCCGAGGCTTTGATGACTAATACGATCTGAATTTTGGATCAGATGGGGTGCAATAGTCACAAAAGCTAGGGTGTGCTGTTTCGTTGCTGCATGGTGATGCATATGCTTGGTGGACGACTCTGACCGTGGCCATGGAACTAAATGAGGTGGATTGGGATTTCTTCTAGGCTGCCTTTAAAAGGAAGTATCTAGGAGTTAGAAACTTGGATGATAAAAAGCGTGAGTTCATGTCCTTGGTGAAAGGAAACATGACGGTAGATGAGTAAGAGGTTCAATTCATATGTTTGAGTCAGTATGCTCTAGATTTAGTGCCGAGTGATAGGCATCGATGTTTTCGCTTCCATTATGGCTTGATACAGGACGTGAAGACTTTCATGCTCGCTTCTGATTACACTAATTTTGATGTACTAGTGACGCGAAGGATATAGAGCAGAGTTTGGGTTTGACCTCTCGTGTAGGTGGATCTACCTCAAGTAAGAGAGCTTGTAACTCCCTGGTTTGAGCCTAGATTTTTAGACATCGGATTGGACAAGTCAGAAACGGTTTGAATCGCATTAGGGGATTTAAGGAAATCAAGGATCAGGAAAGGATAAAAATATGATAAAAATTTCTAAAATCCTCTAAAATCATGTTTAAGAGGTTGGTCAAATCAATTTTACAAAATTGACTTTGGAAGTGGTACATTTTGGGTAGTGACCAAAATGTAAAGTTTCAAAATTGTGGAAAAATGTAATTTTAAAAGAGGAGCCAACATCTTAGAATCTTTATGGAGCTTTATGGCAATTTAGCCTTTCCTTAATTTGACATGTGTTTAAAATGATTTTTAAACTAATTGATTTTAAAAGGCTTTTATTTATTTAATTAATTAGGTAGTTAATTTGTGAGATTTTAATCACGTAACTACCTTTCTCTTCTCATTTTCAGTCAAACACCATTCTAAATCATTTTCTTCAGATTTCTTTTCTTCCAAACACTCTTTTCTTGATTTCTCTTTCATTTCAAAGAATCATTTTTTAATTTCTTCAATATTTGTGAAGCTAAAACTTTCATTGAGGAAAGCAAGGATTGGAGGTAAATCCCGTTCTCAACCTCTAATCAAGGTTCTTTATTTAAATTCCCAAGATCTTTGGCTTCTAATTGTTGTTTTTGGTAGAGTTTTCATTATAGTTTTGATTTGAGATCAAAATCTTGCAAAAATAAGAGTAGAATCTTGATTTTCGGATTGATTTTGATGAGCCATGTTTTGGATTGGTTTTAATTGAGTTTTGAGTTGATTATTATGTTGAAAAAGGGTTTTGATAATGTAGATCCTGAAATCCTTGAGATTTTTAATGGTTTTAGTTGGGTTTTTGAGGTGAAATGATGGTGTTATGCATGCTGGAGTTATAAGGAAGGGTTTAGGTTGTTTTTAGATGGTTGGAAGTGATGTATATTGGCCGGGCTTGGTTTAAGAAGCAATGGATTAAGTTTTCGGTTGTTTTGGATGGGTAAATTGGTGTAGTTTGGGTGAGAAACGAGTTTGTGTTTAGTTGCTGGTGTTGAAATGCATTTTAATGCATTTGGATCTCTATTTTGGTGATAAAAAATAGGGGATCTTGATCCGGGAGCAAATGAGACGTTTTTGGAGGCTCTAGAAGGGTGATTTTTGTGTTGACGAGCAAGGCTTCGCGTATCGGTGAGTGGAAATGGATTTTCCAGCTTTTTAACGCTTTGAGCGTGGTCTTGGGAGCTTAGTGTAAGTTTGAAACACTTAGCTAAGCTCAAGAGTAAGTGATTCGAAAGTCTCTCTCGGAATGTGCTATGTTTTTGTTGGAAAATGCACTTGGATTAAATGTGATTTTATTTACTGTTTTAGAGCATGTTTTAAGCATTGATAATGCTAGTGTTTAATGCCATTTGGTTAAGGATGCATTTGGTAGATGATCCTTGGATTTATGAAATGTGTGCATTTGAGATTAAGCATGTTATGCTTGTGAAAGTGGCATTGTGATTTATGCTTATAAACAGTGAAATAATGTTGTAAATTGATTATATTGGCAAGTGATGGAAATGATTTTTGGTTACTTTAATCAGATATAGTTAGCCGGCTATAGGATTGGGTGCACCGTGAATAAAGTCGCCTTGGATGTCGAGGGGTTGTGATTGTACCGTATACTCCATCCAAGTACCCTAACGATTGAGGTTAAGATCACAACGGTGGATGGTTAAATCCCGTGTGTGGATCTTTTAGTATGTGTCTCGTGCTCTCGTTAGTGGCATTATACAATTACCGATGAGTGGTGTTGAGGGGTTGTGATTGTACCGTTAAACTCCACCACGAGTGTCACAACTATTGATGGCTTAATCTCGTGTGTGAGCCTTGTGTAGTCCGGTAGTGTGTATGAAGCGTCTGGGACAACGCTTGTAATCTGCGTATCCGATTGTGCCATATGAGTTGGTTTTGGTATGGATTGTGAATTGACCACTTGCAAGCTAATATAATGTTGTTGATTAATGATTTAAGCATGTGATGCTTGTGACTTATGCTAGAATGCATGTGATGCTTGGTTTAAGCATGAACAAAAGATTATTTGTTGTTATTTTAATGATGCTAAGAGCATGGGGTTTAAAAAGTGCATTGATGCTTTAAAATGGGCATGATTTAAGTAAAGGCATGAGATAAAAAATGGTGATGTTTTTGTTTTGTAAAATGCATTGATGAATGTTTGGTTTTAGCGATCCTCACTAAGCTTTATGCTTACGCAAATTTGTTTCATCAATGTGGAGAATTAGGCTTTTGAGGCAGCAAGAAGGCAAGTGGAATCCAAGCTCTTTTGACTAAACAAAGTATGTGGTTTTACCTTGGTGTAATAAGAGGCAATGGGTGGGATTTCTACTCTTGATTTTATTTGGTGATGTTAAAAACCTTGAGCATGTTTGGTTCGTTGTATTAGTATTGTAAAAGGCCTTTGGAGATTGGTTTAAGCGTGAATGTGGTTTTTAGCCTTTTTGTAGTTTTGTTAACTAGGAAGCATGCCTATAGTCTTATAGTTTGCTAGATTGATGCCATGCTCTAGTTCGTGTTATGTATGGGTGGTCTTTGATGTATATTCATATTGAATGTGTATTATGTCATGTGTTGGAATGGTTTCGAAGGTGAAAATTTGTATAAAACCAGCAATTTGGAGAATTTTAGGCCCAGACGTTTTGGAATGCCCTTATCTATTTCGGAACGATGGCCTGTAATGGTCATGGCGTTTCGGAACGGGTAAGCACTTTCCGGAACATTTCGCTACTGTAATTCACCGTATCGAAACAGGGCACTTGGGGTCTCGAAACGCACCCGTGTATCGAAACAGTCAACATGGTTTCGAAACGACCGTTCTGATACATGGTCTTGTGTTCCGAAAAATTTGACCGTTGGATGTTGATTTTGAATTGTTCCAGGTTTCTGTTTCTTACGTTTTGGTCCTTGAATGTTGTAAGTTTAATTAGTTGAGTTTGGATGATCCGTTTGAGTTGAAATTTGACATGTTGGCACGTTACATAATTAATTTTGGATGGATAACTTTAAAATCTGAATAGTCCATGAAATTATGGAAATTTACAATTTGGTCCCTAAAAGACAAAAGCATACAATTGAACCCCTAATTGAACTCCAATCGCTGTGCCGTTTTTGCCTAATCACTTGGCTAAACATATAGGGTAATATTGTGCGTCTAGAAAAGATAAAATAAAAAAGGTCGTTAATCGGGGTTGACTTTTGCGAGTTGACTTTGGTTTTCCCCGTGTAATCTACTTAGTTCGGGTCGAGTATCTAGGCCGGGCTAAGGGGGTTACAGAGCTGTAAATTCTGGTCCTAGTGGTGGACAGAACAGGAGGAATTGTGATTGTATGTATCGGCTTGAGGCGAGGCAAGGTAATTTTGGGCGAGGTGCACCAGCTCAGGGTAACAGGGTGAGGTTTGAGCAAAATACTTGTTGGACATGTGGATCGCATGAGCACTTGAGTCGAGGTTGACCTCGCGTGGCTCGTGGGGCGCAGGCTCCTGTGTCTAGGGATAATTCTTGTTGGAACTGTGGATCAACTGATCACATGAGACGTGAGTGCCCTTTGATAGCTGGAGGTGACCAGGGTCGAGCACCTGTTGTTGCACCACAGAGAGGCCGTGGGTGCGGCCGTGGTAACTTCCAACGGAGGAAGGATGGGCAGAGAGGAGTGGCCCATGTTGTTTCTGTTCAACCGGAGGGTGGTGGTCTGAGCATCTCGAGGGACATAATGACACCAACGTGATTGCATGTACCTTCACCTTGCACTCCCTATCTTTTCTAGCTTTGATTGATTCTGGATCTACTCATTCATGCATCTTGAGTGAGCATGCACATTTGCTTGATATTCCCGTTGAGATGCTAGATGTAGGAATGCAAGTAATAAGCTCTTTTGGTGAAACTGTTGTTACAAGAAAACTTTATAGGAGATGTCCTTTATCTGTTCAAGGCCATGTGTTTTCAGTTGATTTGATGGAGCTACCGTTCTATGGTTTTGAAGTGATTCTTGGAATGGATTGGTTGTCTGAGAATCAAGCTGTAGCTGAATTTCATGTTAAGCGAGTTACCTTGAAATTTGCTGACGATTACAAAGTAGTAATCGTAGGCGAGAACGTGAAGTTCTTGTCCAATGCAATTTCGACTCTTGAAGCGAGTCAGATGATGGAGTTGGGTTGCGAAGCTTTCTTAGCTTATGTGATGAACCCTAGTATGAAGGAAGTGCGAGTGTAAGACATACGAACCGTATGTGAATTTCCTGGTGTCTTTCCGAAAGAGTTGTATGGTTTTCCACCAAACAAAGAAGTTGAGTTTGGCATTGAGTTGTATGAGAGTATGACTCCAATATCCATTGCTCTTTATCAAATGACACCTAAAGAGTTGAAGAAGTTGAAAACGCAACTTCAAGAGTTGCTTGATCGAGGGTTCATAAGGCCAAGTGTTTCACCTTGGGGTGCACCGGTTTTGTTTGTAAAGAAGAAGGATGGTACAATGCATATGTGTATAGATTATCGGCAACTGAATAAGTTGACAATTAAGAACAAGTACCCTTTGCCAAGGATTGATGATTTGTTTGATTAGTTTCGTGGTGCTTCAGTGTTTTCAAAGATTGATTTGAGGTCTGGGTATTATCAATTGAAGGTTAAGGATGTGGATGTGGATGTACCCAAGACAACTTTTCGGACAAGGTATGGCCATTATGAGTTCTTGGTGATGTCGTTTGGGTTGACAAATGCACCGGCTGCATTCATGGATATGATGAATCGAGTGTTCCATGAGTTCCTAGATCAATTCGTGGTAGTGTTTATCGATGATATTCTTGTGTACTCGCGTACCGAGGAGGATCATGATAAGCATTTAAGAATTGTGTTGCAAGTGCTGTTAGAGAATCAACTTTATGCTAAGCTGAGCAAGTGTGAGTTTTGGCTCGGAAGTGGTCTTTCATGGAAATGTTGTGTCAGTCGAGGGTATTCGGGTTGATCCACAGAAGATTGAGGCGGTGATGAGTTGGAAAACGCCTAAATCGGTGACAGAGGTACGTAGTTTTCTTGGGATGGCTGGTTGTTATCGAACGTTTGTTGAAGGTTTTTCTAAGATTGCTGTTCCTTTGACCAAGTTGTTGCAAAAGAATGTTCTCTTTGAATGGTCGGATGTTAGGCAACAAGCTTTCGATAAGTTGAAAGAAGCATTGACGCAAGCTCCTGTCTTGATTCAACCAGAATCGGTTAAGGAATTTGAAGTTTATAGTGATGCATTGTATGTTGGGCTTCGTTGTGTGTTGATGCAAGGTTTGAAGGTTTTATCTTATGCATCTAGACAATTGAAGGTGCTTGAGCGCAACTATCCTACTCATGATCTATAGCTTGCTGCGGTTGTTTTTGCTTTGAGGATTTGGAGACACTACCTTTACGGTGAAAAGTGTGTGGTTTACACCGATCATAAAAGTTTAAAGTATCTCACGTCTCAAAGGGAGTTGAATCTTAGGCAACGGAGATGGTTGGAGTTTCTTAAGGATTATGATCTGACGATTGAGTACCATCTTTGAAAGGCCAATGTTGTTGCCTATGCTTTGAGTAGGAAGGTAGCTGTTGAATTGAGAGTGATGTTTGCTCGGTTGAGTATTATCGCGTGATGGTGGGTTGATAGCCCAGTTGCAGGTGAAACCTTCCTTGATTCAGTTAATCAAGTATAAGCAGTTGCTTGATGATTCGTTGGTGCCTCATGTTTAGGATATAGCTAATTGTAATGTGACGGACTTCTGTTACAATGATGATGGTGTTTTATGCTTTAAAAGTCGAATAGTGGTGCCAGAAGATGTTGAGTTGAGGTGCATTATTTTGACTGAAGCTCATAGCAGTCCTTTTGCTATGCATCCTAGTAGTACTAAGATGTATCTTGGTTTGAAGGATGAGTACTATTGGGTGGGGTTGAAAAAGGACGTTGCTGATTTAGTGAGCAAGTGTATGGTGTGTCAGCGTGTGAAAGCTGAGCATCAGTTTCCTTCTGGTTTGTTACAGCCTTTGAGGATACCGAAATGGAAATGGGAAAGGATTATGATGGATTTTGTGTTTGGCCTGCCTTTGACACCATCCAAGAAGAACTCCATTTGGGTGATTGTGGAACGTCTTACGAAGTGTGCGCATTTCTTGGATGTGCATACTACGTATACGTTGGATAAGTTAGCGGAGTTGTATACTGTTCAGATTGTGCGTTTGCATGGTATGCCTAAGTTTATAGTGTCGAATAGAGATCCGAGGTTTACAGCGAGATTTTGGGAATGTTTACACCAAGCGTTGGATCCACGTTTGAATTTCAGCACCTCATATCATCCACAAACGAATGGACAATCGGAGCGAGTTATCCAGGTGCTGGAGGATATGTTGAGGTATTGTGTGATAGATTTCCAAGGTTCTTGGGAAACGCAGTTACCATTGGTTGAGTTTGCATATAATAACAGTTTTCAGGCAAGTATACAAATGGCTCCGTATGAGGCTTTGTATGGGAGAAAGTGTAGAATGCCTATTTGTTGGGCGGAGGCGGGGCAGAAATTGGTTTCCTTGCCGGATATGCTTAAGGGAACAACTGAGAAAGTGAAACTCATATGTGAACAGTTGAAGGCTGCTTCGGATCGTCAGAAGTCTTACGCAAATTTAAAGCGTAGGGAGATTGAGTTTACGGTTGAAGATCGCGTGTTTCTAAAGGTATCGCCTTGGAAGAAGGTGATGAGGTTCGGACGTAAGGGTAAGCTTAGTCCGAGGTTTCTTGGACCTTATGAGGTTGTGGAGCGAGTTGGTTCTGTTGCATATCGGTTGAGGTTGCCTCCCGAGTTGGAGAAAATCTATGATGTGTTTCATGTGTCAATGCTACGGAGGTATAGATCGGATCCATCTCATGTGATGTCTGTCGAGGAGATTGAGCTTAATCCGGATTTATCTTATGATGAGGAACCAGTGGGGATCCTTTATTCGAGTAGCAAAGTTCTTCGTGGTAAGACGATTGAACTTTTGAAGGTGTTGTGGCAACATCGAGGAGGTGAGAAGGCCACATGGGAGCGTAAGGCGGACATGTTGAAGCCGTTTCCGCACCTTTTTCCTTCAGGTAAAATTTCGAGGACAAAATTTCCTAAGTGGGGGAGAGTTGTAACGCCCCGGTTTTGGGCCTAGGTGGTTTGTGCGTCGGGTCAGGCTAGTGGAACTGGAGGTCGTCGGTTCGAGACGTTAAGAGTGGTTCGGGGAAATCAAGGCTCGGGGTAGGATAAAAATGTGGTAAAAATTTCTAAAATCCTTTAAAATTATATTTATGAGGTTGGTTAAATCAATTTTTCAAAATGAGTTTTGGGTAGTTTACATTTTGGGCAGTGACCAAAATGTAAAGTTTTAAAACTGTGGAAAAATGGTGTTTTTCGAAGAAGAGTCAAATTCTTAGAATCTTTAGGGAGCTTAATGGCAATTAAGCTTTTTCTCTGACTTGGCATGTGTTTTAAATGGTTTATTAAATATTAAAAGTGGTTTTCATTAATTTAACTAAAGGGTGGTTATTTTGGTTGAACAAAATTGACGTTCATTTTCATTTTCTCCATTTCACATCAGCCAAACACACTCTCATTTTCTAGAATTCCTCCACTTACTTTTTCTTTCTTGATTTTCAACTTCTCTCTTGTGATTTCTCTCAAATTTTTTCAAGATTCTTGAAAGCAAAACTTGCCAAATTAGAAGAGAAGCAAGGATTGGAGGTAATTTTTGTGCTACCCCTCTAATTTCTTTACTGAAATTTCAAAGGTATTTGACTCTTGATTTATGTTTTTGATTGGTGTTTTATTGTGGTTTTGATAAAATGGTGAAATCTTGATAAAATAGATGATTTAATGTGATTTTCGGAGTTGTTTTAATTTGATTTTTTTGAGATGGTTTCTAATCAAGTTTTGGAAGGTTTAAGATGTTGAAAAAGAGTCTTGATCATATTGATCCCGAGATCCTTGAGATCTTTGATTTAATGGTGTTTATGGTTGGGTTTTTGGAGTGTTATGTGACACTTGAGTTTCTGGAGGTATAAGGATGGTATTAGGTTTTTTTTGGATGTTGATTTATGGTTAAAATGTGTTGGATGTGTTGGTTGATCGCTAGGCTGAGTCTAGAGATCAATCGAATGAGATTTCAGTTATTTTGGATGGGTATTTTGATGCTTTAGAGCAGGGCAGCGAGTTCCAATTAAGTGCTGGTGTTTGGATGCATTATGGTGCATTGAGTCTCTATTTTTAATGTGTTGAAAATAGGGGAAACTGTTACGGAATCGATCGAAGTGGCTTTGGAGGCTTCAGATGGTTGATTGTCGCGTCGGCGAGTGAAGTTTCGCGAGTCGGTGATTGTAAATGGGATTTTCAGCTTTGAAACATCTTAAAAGAGGTTTTAGGAACTTAGTGTAAGCTTGAAACGCTTGGTAAGCCTTGAGGTTTTGTACCGAAAACTCCACCACGGGTGTCACAACGGTGGAGGGTAGCTCCTATGTGTGAGCCTTGAGGTGCTAGTAGAGTGTATGAATTATTTGGGACAACACTTGGTAATCCGTGTATCCGATATACTTTTTGAGAAATGAGAATATTGTTGATCACTTGTAAGCCAATATAATTGATTGAACTATTATGGAAATGTTTATGATGCATAGTTTGGAAAATGCATGTTTTACCTTTAAGCTTTGCATATTGGTGGATATGCATGGAAGGTTTGATTTATATGTAGCAATGGCATTGTTGTTGTGAAGTATATGATACTTGTTGCATGGTTCTTAACATGCTAATTTTAAGGATGAAGTGAATGGATTTCAAAGAGGGCATGATGGTTTTTTGGAAAATGTGAAAATGGTTTTAAGCATTGATGGTGTTTTTTTGTTTCTGAGCATTCCCCACTAAGCTTGTATGCTTATGCTCTCTTTTGATCATCAATGTAGATAATTAAGTAATTGGAGGCAGCAACTTTCAAAAGAATCGCAAGAGACTTCACATGAATGTATGTTTTGTTTTTGGACTAGTGTAATAAAGGCAATGAGGGTGTCCAATGTTTTGGAGTTAGTTGTTTTGGTATTTTCTTGTTTGGTACAAGTTTGGTATGCTTAAATTGGTTTGTAAGTGGCCTCTAAATGTTGGATTAAGCTTGATTTAGAGATTTTACTTTTGAATGCTTGATTTTTCACATGAAGCATGCCTCTAGAACTCTTTGTTGATGATTGCGATGTTTTGATGTTGTGATTGCCATAAGTACTTGAGGTTTGGTGTCTATTTGAGTTGTATGTATGTTCAATTTCTTGTTAGAATGTTTTGGGATGGTTTGAAGAGTGTAAACTAGCATTTTGGGCAAGTGCAGACTACAGCGTATCGGTACACATGGTAGTGTATCGATACGATCTCCGAGAAATAGAGGAGTGTACTGATACACGGGGGCGTATCGATACCCATTTTAGCCACTAGTCTTGTGTGTATTGGTACGATGCTCGAGCGTACCGGTACGATCTTTGTTATGCTAGGTTTGGGAGTCTGCTCGTCGAGGGCGTATCGATACCCTCTCTGTTGAGTGGATCGTAGAATCAATTTAAGCCAAGAAGGGGGTGAATTGGATTTTTAGAAATTTTGGTGGTGGTGTGCAAATAAAAACTTGCTAGACAAGAGATTTATAGTGGTTCAAGTTCCAATTGAACTCTACATCCACTACCTTAGCTTCACTAAGGATTTTCCAACAACTCCACTAGTTGATCTTCCCCTTTTCTAGGCTTAGGAGGAAACCTTTACAAAATGGTCAATTTTTCTACCCAAAAATTGACCCAATCCTCACTCAAAGATTACAAAGAAGTTTAATGCTAATAGCTAGTATCTCTCAATACAAATGTAGCTCTTTTTACAAGCACTCAACCCAATTGAACAAATAAGATTAGAAATACAAGGTTCTACAATTGGGGTTTACAAGAAAATATGGGATTTTAGCACAATAACTTGACTTTGATGTTTGGATATTTCTTTTTGGATAAATAGTTGTTGCTGGTGCTTTTAGAAGTCCCTTTTATACATTCTCATAGAATTCTAGCCGTTGGGGTTTTTGCCTTCATTATTATAGCAAGTGGGATGTTATATTCCCTCCATAAATCCAGTCTGCAACTACCCGTTCTGAAATGCCCGACCCTGTTTTGAAATAGACAAAAATAGAAATAGTCGTTGGGGGTGTAATTAATAGGCCGTACCGAAACGGACACGATCGTTTCGAAACGCTAAGAGCTTGTTCCGAAACGTGCTGAAGCCTGTTTCAAAACAATTTGCCACTGTCAAAATGTAACGCCCTGGTTTTGAGCCTAGATGTTTTAGAGGTTAAATCGGGCCGGTCGGGAACGATTCTAACCCTTTTAGGTTGGTTTAGGGAACACCTAGTTCAGGATGCTTTAAAAATATGGAAAAATATATAAAAATCCTCATTTATTATATAAATGTTTATGGTGAAAACAATTTTACAAAATGTGATTTGGAAATATTACATTTTGGTGTAGTGACCAAATTGTAGTTTTTACAAAAGTTGACTAGTGACTGTTTTGTAAAGGATTGAAACTTTGAATCTTTAAGGAGCTAACTTTACCAATTGTTTTTCATCAGATTTCTCTTTAATTTGGGAGTTTTTAATAATGATTTAATTAAAGGAATTAAAAGAAAAATCAAATGTTGACTTTTAATAACTATTTTACGATACCTTTCCCTCTTTTCATTTTCTCTCAACTTCCACTCAGCCAAACACATTTCCCTCACCAAAGAACCTCTGGTTTTCATCTATTTTGATGATATTTCATCTTTCTAAGGATTTCCAATCTTTACTTCATCAAATCCTTTTGTTTTCACTTTGGATTTTCAAGAAATCTTGCCCAAATTAAGGAGAAATAAGCCATTAGAGGTAAGCTTCGTCCTTCTCCTCTAATGATCAGTTCTTTACTGAAATTCCCAAGTTATCAATCTTTTGTTAATGGTTTTTAAGTTGTTTTAATGTTATAAACAAGAAATAGTTGCTAAATTCAAGGTTCTTGATGTGATTTTGATGATTTTCGTATTCCTGAGTTAAACTCTATTTTAAGGTTGATTTCTAACATGTTTTGGATGATATTTGATGTTGAGATTGAGGTTTTAACAAGTATGTCCCGAATAGGCTTGGGTTCCTAAGTTTTAGATGTTAGATTTGGGGTTTTGGGGTGTTTTTTGTGATCTGCTATTGCCGGAGATATAAGGACGTGTTTGTGATGATTTTTGGTATATATTGAAGTTTAGAAAGGGTCGATATTGTTAGATCTTGGTTGGGCTTTGATTTAAGAAAGCTTGGAGGTGATTTCGGATAGCCGAAATGGTGTTTTTGAGTAGTGCAGCGAGTTAGAATGAGTGGCTGGTGATTTTAATGCATAATGATGCATTAATCCTGTGCTCTTATGTGTAATGAATAGGGGAGACTTCATCAGACGCATTTTGTGTTGATCTGAAAGTGTTGGAGGCCTAGAAATCGTTTCGGCAAGCAAGCGAAACATAATCGTTGAGTGCAAATGGTTTTAGAAGTTCTTGAGATACAAGGAAACAAGGTTTGGGGATTTAGGATTTGTTTGAAACACCATCCTAAGTCCAGAAGTAAGTATGTTTAAAATTTTCTCTCAAAAAGTGGTTGATGCCCCTAAATGTTTTTAACATGCTCTTGATTTGAGATAGACAAATTCCTACTGTTTTATGCATGATTTATAACATGCTATGATGTTATGTGTTGATCCCATGAGATAGCATGACTTTTTAAAGAGGTTTGAGATTTTGATTAAATGCTATGCATGAATTGTGGTTTTGAAATGGGATGATATAGATTTGAGAAATGTTGCATCAAACCAGTAGGTGAGATGATGATTTTAATGTAATATATTGGCATAAATGATGAGAGGATTACTGGATATAATTGGTCGACCAATAGGATAAAAGTGCACTATAAACTAAAAATTCGTACGTGCTCTTTGGAGTCGGGTAATGGGGGTAGTGCCATCCCTATCCAAAGTGAGAATCCGATGATGAGAGATACCATCAGGGTAGGTCTTGGTGAAACACCCAAGCTTTGTGGCGAAGAGATATACCGCCATGAGAGTCCGGTGATGTGAGATTCCTTCGGGGTAGGACTTGGCTTTAAGTCAAGCTAATCCGTATATCCGAGTAAAGATAGAATATGAAATGCCAATATATGAGATTGTGTTTGATTCACATGTACCAATATTGAAGTGATGTTTATGCTATGAGAAATGCATATGAGATTTTTGAGACTTATGAAATGCTTTTGAATGTCAAGCATGTATGGCTTTGCCATGAATTTTGCATTGGTTGAGTGAATGAGATTGATAGATAGATGGTACATGTGATTTTCAAATGGAGAATTGCTTTGAATGGTTTTCAAGCATGTGATAGAAAGAGCATGTTGTAGAAAATGGTTTTTGAGAATGACTTTTAAAAGCTTGCATTGTTGTGTTGGTGTTTTTAGAGCATGCCTCACTAAGCTATCGTGCATACGCTCTCTTTTACCAACAATGCAGATAATTGAGGCACTTTAGGCAGCTAGGAGGCTTAAGAAGATCCAAGGGTTTGTAAAGCTCAAGTATGGTGTTGTTTAAAATTTACTTTAGTAATGATATTTGGCAATGGGATTTAGTGGTTTGCTTTGGGAGATGTATTTTGGACTCCTTGTGGTTGATGCAAGTTTTATATGGTTTTATGTGGTTTGTAAGAGGCCTTTATTTTCGTTTTGGTACTTATTCTTGCTATATGGTATATTTGTGGTTTGAGTCTTAAGCATGCTTCATGAGTTGGTTTGCTATGCTTGAGTTAATCAATTAAATGCTGCTATGTGGATTGGAATTGCATGCCCATATGTTTGAGTAGTTGCCTTAAGTATGTTGTTATTATTTGATGATGTTTAATTGAAGTTTGAAATGTTTCCAATGCTGAAAATGGGACAGTTCTGGTATGCGTATCGATACACGGGCTTGTGTATCGATACACATAAGCCAAATCTATGCTTTTATGCACAAGCGTTTTGGTACGATTGTGAAGTGTTTCGGTACGGGCTTGAAGGGCGTACCGATACGCGAGGAAGTGTATCGATACGCTATCTTTGACTTTGGTCACTACCATCCCGCGTATCGATACGGTCTCAAGTGTATCGGTACACGACCGTTAATTCTGTTAATGTCATCTTTTTATGTTTGAAGTTGTTGCATTTTAGTCCCTATTTTTCAAGTGTGCAATTGGATGAGTTTGGTTAGTCGGTTTTTGATGAAAGTTTGTAGAGAAGCATGAAACATGACTAATTAAGTAATGGTAAACTTAAAATCAGTAAAGCCCTTGTAATTTGTAGAAATTACATTTTGGTCCCTAAATGTCTAATTTGTACAATTAAACCCTAAACGTGATCCGATCGTTGTGTCGTTTCTTCCTATGATCTTTGCTGGTCACATAGGTTAAATGTTGCATCTAGAAAAGATAAAAGGAAAATGGAGTCGTCAATCGAAGTTAACTTTAACGAGTTGGCTTCGATTTTCCCTATGTAATCACTTCGGTTCGGGTCAACCGTCTAGACCGGACTAAGGGGGCTTACAGTTGTTGGTATCAGAGCCAGGTTTGCGAATAATTGGGGCGTTGGTAAGTGGTTGGTAAGTGTAAATGTGAATAGCTATGACCTTTGTGAAAGCATGTTGTGTGATTGTGTAATGTTTTAGCTTTAATGAGATGAAATGCATGCGAGTTGATGGATTGAGATGAATTGTGATGCTATGCTATGTTTGGGGGTATAGATGGGGAACTCATTGCCATATCATTACTATTGTAAATAATTGTTTTGAAAATGAACTTGAGCACCTTGGATTTCTTGCCTCACATTGCCTAACTGAGATTTATTGCATTTTGCTAGTTGCATTGTTTTAAATGGGGCCACGTAGAGAGCATAAGATAAACACGCGTAACGCGGTCGAGAATGAAATGAATGAGAATGATGAGCGTGTCGAGAATCTATCGCCTCCTCCTTTTGGTGGACCACCTGGTGGTAGTGGAGCGGGGGTTGGTGCTGCGGGAGCTGGTATAAGGGTTGCTGAACCCAAAGGAGCACGATGGCGAGCTGCTCCTCATATGACAGTGCTGATCCAGGCTATTGCTGGAGCCTTTCGGGCGGCAGTAGCTGGAGCTCATGTGGCTGCACCTCAGGATGATGCTGGTGCGAGTTTGCCTATGGAGTGACTCCGCAGTCTAGGAGGGACTGAGTTTAGCAGGCTGACCCTTGAGGGTTCCGAGTCTTGGTTGGAGAGTACTAAGAGAATCCTTGGACAAATGAATTGTAATGGTGTTCAGAAGTTGGGGTGCATCGTATCTCTGTTGCATGGTGAAGCCTACACGTGGTAGACGACCACTATAGCTGGTTTGGAGGATGCTGAGGTGTATTGGACGTTCTTTTTGAACGCGTTCAAGAGGAAATATTTGGGAGACCGCTATTTGGACGAGAAAAAGAGGGAATTTATGTCCATAGTACAAGGTAGCATGTCGGTGGTGGAATATGAGGTACAATTTGTACGCCTTAGCCAGTATGCACCAGAGTTGATCCCTAGTGAATGGGAGAGATGCGGACGGTTCAGATATGGGCTGGTGGCTGATGTGAAAACTTATAAGCTTGCATCAGACTATACCGATTTTGATGTCTTGGTCACTCGAGCCAAGGACATTGAGTTGAACCTTGGTCTGGCAAGTCGAACAAGAGGATCTAGCTCGGGGAAGCGACCTGCGGGTCGTGATATTGGAAGGGATCGGTTCAAGAGGCTTAAGGATAGAAGGTCATACATGGATGCTAGACGTGGGGGAGGTAACCACGGGAGAGGTCAGCAAGGGTCGAATGCTTTCATCCGTACCCCTGAATGTAACCATTGTTGCAGGAGACACACGAGAGAGTGCTGGGGCAATGTGGGTATGTGCTGGAATTGTGGTTCCTGTGGGCACATGAAACGAGATTGTCCTCAGCTGATACGAGAGGGGCAGGCTCCGATGAGAGCAGCTGAGCCATAGAAAGGCCGTGGGCACGGCCGTTGTAATTTTCAGTGTAGTGATGATGGTGCGAGAAATGTGGCACATGTTGTAGCTTTTCAGCCTGAAGGAGGTGGCCAGTCCAGAGTGTATGCCCATCGTGAAGGGAGGAATGACACATACGTAATTGCATGTACCTTTACTTTGCAGTATTCGTCGTTACTTTTCTGATTGATTATGGATCTACACACTCGTACATATTGCGTGAACATGCTCAAATGCTTGGTTTGCCTATTGAGTCTTTGGATGTTGGTATGCATGTGACTAGTTCTTTCAGTGAAACGGTAGTAACAAGAAGGTTGTATAGGAGATGTCCCTTAATGGTGCAAGAACATGTATTCTTGGTAGACCTTATGGAATTGCCTTTCTATGGATTCGATGTAATCCTTGGTATGGAATGGCTCGTTGAGCATAGGACAGTTGTGGATTTTGAGAATAATCCGGTTTCGCTGAAACTTGCTGATGATTATGAAGTTGTGGTGGTAGGAGAGAACATGAAGTTCTTATCTAATGTGGTTTCGACGCTTGAAGCGAGCCGGTTGTTGCGTCAAGGATGTGAAGCTTATTTAGATTTCGTAATGAATCCTAGCATGGAGGAAGTGTGGGTGCAAGATATAAGGACGGTGCATGAATTCCCTGGGGTATTTCCAGAAAAATTGCCTAGTTTGCTGCCTAGTCGGGAGGTTGAGTTCGGAATTGAGTTGTATGAGAACACATCTCCGGTGTCCATCGCTCCCTATCGAATGACACCTAAGGAGTTAAAGGAGTTGAAGACACAACTTCAGAAGTTGCTTGATTGAGGATTTATTCGGCCTAGCGTGTCACCTTCGGGTGCACCGGTCTTATTTGTTAAGAAGAAGGATGGCACAATGAGAATGTGCATTGATTACCGCCAGCTGAATAAGTTGACTATCAAGAATAATTATCCTTTACCAAGGATTGATGATCTTTTCGATTAGTTTCTTGGAGCGGTTATGTTCTCAAAGATAGATCTACAGTCAGGATAATATCAATTAAAGTTTAAGGATGTGGATATGCTGAAAACAGCTTTCGAACGAGATATGGGCATTATGAATTTCTGGTGATGACGTTTGGTTTTACGAATGCTCATGCTGCTTTCATGGATATGATGAACAGGGTGTTTCATGAGTTCTTAGATAAGTTCGTTGTGGTGTTCATCGATGACATCCTTGTGTACTCTCGTACCAAGGAGGAGCATGAAGAACATTTGAGGATTGTTTTACAAGTGCTGCTAGAGAATCAGCTTTATGCTAAGCTGAGCAAATGTGAGTTTTGGTTGAAGAAGGTTGCTTTCCTTGGTCATGTGGTTTCGGCCGAGGGAATTCGTGATGATCCTCAGAAGATTGAGGTGGTGGTGAATTGGAAGCCTTCTAGGTCTGTTCATGAAGTTCGTAGTTTCCTTGGTTTGGTGGGTTACTACCGAAGGTTTGTGGATGAGTTTTCCAAGATTGTTGCTCCTTTGACGAAGTTATTACAGAAGGATGTTAAGTTTGAGTGGACAGAATCGAGACAACAAGCTTTTGAGAAGCTAAAGGAAGCTTTGACGCAAGCTCCTATCTCGATTCAACCTAAATCAGGAAAAGAGTTTGTGGTGTATAGTGACGCATCCTATGTGGGTTTGGGGTGTGTGATGATGCAAGAAGGTAGGGTAGTAGCTTATGCATCGCGACAGTTGAAGGTGAATGAGCGTAACTATCCTACGCATGACATTAAGTTAGCAACAGTGGTGTTCGCTTTAAAGATCTAGAGACATTATCTATATGGTGAGAAGTGTACGGTGTACACAGATTATAAGAGTTTGAAGTACCTTATGTCTTAGAGGGAGCTAAATCTCCGGCAACGACGTTGGATGGAATTGTTTAAGGATTATGACCTAATGATCGAGTATCATTCGGGAAAGGCCAATGCTGTGGCCGATGCTTTGAGCAGGAAAGTGGTAGTGGAGTTGAGGGAGATGTTTGCTTCTTTGAGCATATCGCGGGATGGTGGTCTTGTTGTTGAGTTGCAAGTGAAGCCATCTTTGGTTCAGTTGATAAAGGGTAAGTAGTTGCTTGATGATTCTCTTGTACCGCATGTTCAGGATATTGCAAAAGGAAGACATTCGGACTTCAGTTTCAATGTTGATGGTGTTCTATGCTTTGGGAGTCAGATAGTGGTGCTGAGTGTTGTGGAGTTGAGGCGCACTATTCTGACTGAAGCTCATAGTAGTCCTTTCTCTATGCACCCTGGTAGTACGAAAATGTATCGTGATTTGAAGGATGAGTACATCTGGGTGGTGTTGAAGAAAGATGTTGCCGAGTTCGTTAGCAAATGCATGGTTTTTCAGCGGGTGAAGGCTAAACATCAGGTTCCTTCTGGGTTGTTGCAGCCGTTAAGAGTTCCATAATGGAAGTGGGAAAGGATTACCATGGACTTCGTGTCTGGGTTGTCGTTGTCGCCTTCGAAGAAAAATTTTGTTTGGGTGATTGTGGATCGCCTTACGAAGTGTGCACATTTCTTGCCTGTGCATACTACGTATACCTTGGATAAGCTAGCTGAGTTGTACATTGTTGAGATTGTACGATTGCATGGGGTGTCAAAATCTATAGTATTAGATAGAGATCCAAGGTTTACATCGAGGTTATGAGAATGTTTGCATCAAGCTTTGGGTACACGACTGAATTTTAGTGCTTCTTATCATCCGCAAACGGATGGACAGTCGGAGCGTGTTATCCAAGTTCTTGAGGATATGTTGAGGTGCTGTGTTTTTGAGTTTCAAGGATCTTAGGAGAAGCACTTGCCGTTGGTTGAGTTTGCTTATAATAATAGTTACCAGGAAAGTATTCAAATGGCACCGTATGAGGCTTTATACGGGAGGAAGTATAGAACTCCCTTTTGATGGGCTGAAACAGAGCAGGAGTTGACTTCGATGTCAGCCTTGTTGAAGGGGACCTCCGAGAAGGTGAAGCTCATTTGTGAGCGTTTGAAGGCAGCATCAGACCGGAAAAAGTCTTACGCAGATTTGAAGCGTAAGGATATAGAGTTCGCGATTGGCGAACGTGTGTTTCTAAAAGTCTCACCTTGGAAGAAGGTGATGAGATTTGGCCGGAAAGGAAAATTGAGTCCGAGGTTCATTGCACCATATGAAGTGTTAGAACGTGTTGGTCATGTTGCTTACAAGATGAGACTGCCTTCAGAGTTGGAGAAGATACATAATGTGTTCCATGTATCTATGCTTCGAAGGTATATATCGGATCCGTCGCATGTTATGCCTCTAGAAGAGGTTGAGCTGAATCCTGACTTGACATATGATGAACAGCCCGTTGAGATTCTGGATACGGATAGTAAGGTTCTTCAAGGTAAGACCATCGAGATGGTTAAAGTCTTGTGGAGACATCGTGGCGTTAAGGAAGCCACGTGGGAAAGGAAAGATGACATGAAGAAGCAATTTCCTTACCTTTTTCCACCAGGTAAATTTCGAGGATGAAATTTCATAAGTGGGGGAGAGTTGTAATTCCCTGGTTTTGGGCGTAGATGTTTTAGAGGTTGAATCAGGTCGGTCGGGAACGGTTTAAACCCTTTTAGGTTGGTTTAGGGAACACCTAGTTTCAGATGCTTTAAATATATGGAAAAATATCTAAAAATCCTCATTTATTATATAAATGTTTATGGTGAAAACAATTTTACAAAATGTGATTTGGAAATATACATTTTGGTGTAGTGACCAAATTGCAGTTTTTGTAAAAGTTGACTAGTGACTGTTTTGTAAAAGATTGAAACTTGAATCTTTAAGGAGCTAATTTTACCAATTGTTTTTCATCAGATTTCTCTTTAATTTTGGAGTTTTTAATAATGATTTAATTAAAGGAATAAAAGAAAAATCAAATGTTGACTTTTCATAACTACTTTACGATACCTTTCCCTCTTTTCATTTTCTCTCAACTTCCACTCAGCCAAACACATTTCCCTCACCAAAGAACCTCTGGTTTTCATCTATTTTGATGAGATTTCATCTTCCTAAGGATTTCCAATCTTTACTTCATCAAATCCTTTTGTTTTCACTTTGAATTTACAAGAAATCTTGCCCAAATTAAGGAGAAATTAGCCATTAGAGGCAAGCTTCGTCCTTCTCCTCTAATGATCAGTTCTTTACTGAAATTCCCAAGTTATCAATCCTTTGTTAATGATTTTTAAGTTGTTTTAATGTTATAAACAAGAAATAGTTGCTAAATTCAAGGTTCTTGATGTGATTTTGATGATTTTGTATTCCTGAGTTAAACTTTGTTTTAAGGTTTATTTCTAACATGTTTTGGATGATATTTGATGTTGAGATTGAGGTTTTAACAAGTAAATCCCGAATAGGCTTGGGTTCCTAAGTTTTAGATGTTATATTTGTGGTTTTTGGGGGTGGTTTTGGTGATCAGCTATTGCTGGAGATATAAGGACGTGTTTGTGATGATTTTTGGTGTTGATTGAGGTTTAGAAAGGGTTAGAATTGTTAGATCTTGGCTAGGCTTTGATTTGAGAAAGTTTGGATGTGATTTCAGTTATTTCGGATAGCCGAAATGGTGTTTTTGAGTAGTGCAGCGAGTTAGAATTAGTGAATGGTGATTTTAATGCATGAGGATGCATTAATCCTCTGCTCTTATGTGTAAAGAACATGGGAGACTTCATCGGACACATTTGGTGTTGATCCGAAAGTGTTGGAGGCCTAGAAATCGTTTCGGCAAGCAAGCGAAACGTAATCGGTGAGTGCAAATGGTTTTAGAAGTCCTTGAGGGACAAGGAAACAAGGTTTTTGGATTTAGGATTGGTTTGAAACACCATCCTAAGTCCGAAAGTAAGTATGTTTAGAATTTGCTCTCAAAAAGTGGTTGATGCCCCTAAATGTTTTTAACATGCTCTTGATTTGAGATAGACAAATTCCTTCTGTTTTATGCATGATTTATAGCATGAAATGATGTTATGTGTTTATCCCATGAGATAACATGACTTTGTAAAGAGCTTTGAGATTTTGATTAAATGCTATGCATGAATTGTGGTTTTGAAATGGGATGAGAAAGATGTGAGAAATGTTGCATCAAAACAGTAGGTGAGATGATGATTTTAATGTAATATATTGGCATAAATGATGAGATGATTACCAGTTATAATTGGTCGACCAATAGAATAAAAGTGCACTATAAACTAAAAATTCGTACGTGCTCTTTGGAGTCGGGCAATGGGGGTAGTGCCATCCCGATCCAAAGTGAGAATCTGATGATGAGAGATACCATGAGGGTGGGTCTTGGTGAAACACCAAAGCTTTGTGGTGAAGAGAGATACCGCCATGAGAGTCTGGTGATGTGAGATTCCACCGGGGTAGGACTTGGCTTTAAGTCAAGTTAATCCGCATATCCGAGTAAATATAGAATATGAAATGCCAATATATGAGATTGTGTTTGATTCACATGTACCAATATTGAAATGATGTTTATGCTATGAGAAATACATATGAGATTTTTGAGACTTATGAAATGCTTTTGAATGTCAAGCATGTATGGCTTTGTCATGAGTTTTGCATTGGTTGAGTGCATGAGATTGATAGATAGATGGTACATGTGATTTTCAAATGGAGAATTGGTTTGAATGGTTTTCAAGCATGAGATAGAAAGAGCATGTTGTAGAAAATGGTTTTTGAGAATGACTTTTAAAAGCTTGCATTGTTGTGTTGGTGTTTTTAGAGCATGCCTCAGTAAGCTATCATTCTTACGCTCTCTTAAACCAACAATTCAGATAATTGAGGCACTTTAGGCAACGAGGAGGCTTAAGAAGATCCAAGGGTTTGTAAAGCTCAAGTATGGTGATGTTTAAAATTTACTTTAGTAATGATATTTGGCAATGAGATTTAGTGGTTTGCTTTGGGAGATGTATTTTGGACTCCATGTGGTTGATGCAAGTTTTATATGGTTTATGTGGTTTGTAAGAGGCCTTTATTTTCGTTTTGGTACTTATTCTTGCTATATGGTGTGATTGTGGTTTTAGTCTTAAGCATGCTTCATGAGTTGCTTTACTATGCTTGAGTTAATCAATTAAATGCTGCTACGTGGATTGGAATTGCATGCCCATATGTTTGAGTAGTTGCCTTAAGTATGTTGTTATGATTTGAGGATGTTTAATTGAAGTTTGAAATGTTTCCAATGCTAAAAATGGGACAGTTTTGGTATGCGTATCGATACACGGGCATGCGTATCGATACACATAAGCCAAATATGTGCTTTTCTGCACAGACGTTTCGATACGATTGTGAAGTGTTTCGGTACAGACTTGAAGAGCGTACCGATACGCGGGAAAGCCTATCGATACGCTATCTGTGACTTTGGTCACTACCATCCTGCGTATCGATACGGTCTCAAGCGTATCGATACACGACCATTAATTCTTATAATGGCATCTTTGTATGTTTGAAATTGTTGCATTTTAGTCCATGTTTTTCAAGTGTGCAATTGGATGAGATTGGTTAGTTTGTTTTTGATGATAATTTGCAGAGAAGCATGAAACATGACTAATTAAGTAATTGTAAACTTAAAATCAGTAAAGCCCTTGTAATTTGTAGAAATTACATTTTGGTCCCTAAATGTCTAATTTGTACAATTAAACCTTAAACGTGATTTGGTCGCTGTGTCCTTTCCTCCTATGATCTTTGCTGGTCACATAGGTTAAATGCTGCATCTAGAAAAGATAAAAAGAAATAAAGGGTCGTTAATCGGAGTTAACTTTAACGAGTTGGCTTCGGTTTTCCCCGTGTAATCACCTCGGTTCGGGTCAACCATCTAGACCGGACTAAGGGGGTTACACAAAACTTGTATCGAAACGGCTTAAAGGCGTTTCAATACGCTTTAACTGTATCTTTAAAATTAGTTATAAAAATTCAACGGTCATTTTTTGAAACCAAATTTGAAATTCGTTTCGAAACGTTTGAGGTCGTTTCGATACTGCCGTATCGTAACGGTTCAAACTGTTATGTTGTTCTTCATCTGTTTTGAAACACAAATAGTAGTTTCGATACACCCGTATCAAAACGGGACAACTAGTTTCGTAACAGAGGTTAACAGTTTCAAAACGTTCCGAAACGCCTGAAGGTCGTTCCGAAACGGTGACTCGAAAATCATTGTTTTGACTTGGTAAACACTTAGAAAATTTTGAGTAAGCTTAGGTCTTGACTTGGATATATTTTTTAAACACTTGGAGAAGTTTTGAGGACTTAATAATTCATTTTCTTTTTTTTTCAATTTAGTCCTTAAATCCTTTGTTATATCAAAATGAATTCATTAGTTTTACAATCTCCCCCTTTTGAAATAACAAAACCAAGTTTGAATTTTTAAGAATTTTGAAATCTTGAAGACGTTCTAACCCCCCCTCAATGTAAGATGGGTTTAAAGGTTTTGAAGAGATTTAAAATTCAAGTGTTTGAAACTCAAAACCAACTTAAAAAAATTTGGCTCTTATATTACTTCTCCCCCATTTTGTTAGATAAAAATAATAATAATCAAGGCTAATCATGAGAAGAAACAAGGTTATAAGCAAGAAACCAAACAACATAATATAGATATCATTAAGTTCAAGAAACAAATAATCAAACACAAATACTTAAAGCATTAGAGTTTAAGCTCAATTCCAAAAAATAATCGAAGCATAGGTATTGAAAAACATAAAAAGATAGATAGGTGCAAACTTAATCCTAATATGATAGACTAATATGATATGCAATATAAATCCTACGCCTCGTCATCATCGTCGCCACCATCATCAAGAGAATAATCATTGTCTTTATCTTGAGCACGACGATAGTTCCTCCAATCACCATAGAATGTGGAGAAAGATAAATCCATGGATGATTGTTGATTCTAAATAGAGGAGACGCGTTCCTCCAAAGATTGCATGCGAGTGTTGAGAGCACCAAAACCCAAAGCCATGTTCGTATCTATCGAGTTGAACCGCTCGGTAAGGAAAGCCATAAGTACCTCATTGTTAGGAGCTGAAGCTTGAGGTGGAGGCTCAACTTGAGTTGCCAGAGCTCGCCTATCAACACGAACCCATTGGCCAAGAGTATAGCGAAACCCGGACTTGATAAGAGAAGATTCACCAATCTTTTGCTTGCAGGGTTCCGGAGAATCATAAAAGAAATCAAAATTGAGGGTACCAAAGACATAGCTTAAAACAGCCCCATAAGTTAAGGATGTAAGTGCATCGGTGGTGCGAGTCTTCACTTGATGGACCATCTCGGCGAACATGATTTTGACAAAGTTCGGGTGTTGTGCTTTGCGAAAACCCTCCAACCAAAAATAATCAACTTGACGAATGTGGGAAAACTTACCTCCTGAGGGGCAGATGAACCGAGAGATCATCAAATGGAGGAACTGGTCATGAGCATCCAATGTGAGAACGGATCCAGTGTGAGCACCAAAGTGGTTCTCATCCTCAATGCCTTCATCTTTGAGCCCAAGAGCTTTCTCTAAAACAAGTATATAAATAGTGAACTTCCTGCCCAAAAGGTACGACTCAATGCCAATCACCTCGGTATGATCTTCATTATCAATAAGAACGACATTGGAGTAGAATAGCAGGACCATATGCTTGTAGACAATTTTTGGAATTCAAAGCGGAATTCAAAGCGCTCGAAGTCAAGGAACGCGATATCCACAACTCGCTCTCGAAGAACGACTAAATCTTCGATGATTTTGAAACGGTCCTTAGTCTCTTGATTCCTAAGACTCTTTTGAAAAAGAAGGGTAAGGTTAGGACGGATGTTTGCTTGGGTTGAACCTTCACCCATTTTAGTCTTGCGTTTCTTGTTAACGTTTTCCATGAAATTCCTAAAAACACAAAGCAAGCAAAAAGAATTTAAATGTATGCATTTAAATCCTTATTTCAATCCAATGAAAAATCTCATTAAAGTTTTAAAGAAAAACATTTAAAAAAACTTATATACATATAACAAAAAAATTTGAAGAAGAAACAACTTTTGAAAAACAGTAAAAAAATACGAGTGAAAACAAATATATTCGAATCAAAAATTAAAGATTCTGAATTTTTTACAAGTTTTGAAGAACCTAAGTTGCAAAACATATAATCTATACAAAATTAATATTTTCTATCATAAGATACGAATAAAATCAAAGGAAAAAGAAAAGGATGAAAAACACCTCAAAAAAGGATTTTTGGATGAATGAATGGAATAAATTACACCAAGTTGTTAAAGCTTGCTTAAACTTTAGTTTTTGAGTAAAAGCCCTCAGGATTTGATGAAAAAAATGAGGTTTAAAGGGTTTTTATAGAGAAAAATCGGGTTTAGGGTTTTTAGGGTTTTTGGGAATTTTAATGAAAAGTAAAAATTTTCAATTATAGCCCTTAAAAAGCTGTCCGAATACGCGTTTTGAAATGGGCATGACCGTTTCGAAACAGGCGTACCGAAATGTTGACTGACGTTTCGAACCCTATTGACCGTTCCGATGCAGGTTTGACTGTATCGAATCCCACGAGACATACCGTATCGAAACATATTTGGGCCGTTTCGATACATTCCTTGGTAGAGGCAAAATGTTTCGAAACCCTTTAGGGCGTTTCGAAACACCCGGGTCACATTATATTTATTTAAGGCACCCGTATCGAAATTGATTGACCCGTTTCGATACGCCTAGGCCTGGAGGTGCAGATGAGGCTCTAAATTGCAGAAAAAAGTGAATTCTAATAAGTCCTAGATGCATAAATGCTATTTATGAGCAAGAGAAACATGCAAAAACATAAACATACTCCCCCTAACTATAAGCATGGATGAAATTAGGATTAAAAACACATAAGCATGACATTTTGCAAGAAATCAAGCAATTTGAGCACAAAAAGGTCCTAAAAGGTCAAGATAGGCTAGTTAGACCTTACTCTCTTCTAAGGGACCAAAAACACTCCTTATCTAGAGGTTTTGTAAAGATATCCGCTAATTCATTTAAGGTGTCTATGAACTCTAAAACAACATCTTCCTTAAGGACATAATCTCATGAAATGATGCCTTATTTCTATGTGTTTGGTTCTAGAGTGTTGGATGGAATTTTTGGTTAGGCATATAGCACTATTGTTGTCACACTTAAGGGGTATTGTTTCAATTTTAACTCCATAATCTAAGAGTTGTTGCTTCATCGAAAGGACTTGAGCACAACAACTCCCTAAAGATATGTACTCGACTTTGGTGGTAGATAGAGCTACACTATTTTTTTTCTTAGAGAACCAAGATATGAGCATACTACCTAAGAATTGGCAAGTGTTGGAAGTACTTTTCCTATCTATTTTGCAACCCCCATAATCCGCATCCGAATAAGCATGAAGGTTAAAAGTTGAGTCTCTAGGATACTAAAGACCTAAACAAGGAGTATCTCTAAGGTACCTAAAGATCCTTTTAACGGCTATAAGGTGAGACTCTTTAGGACTAGCTTGAAACCTAGCACACAAGCAAACACTAAACAATATATCTGGTCTACTTGCGGTAAGGTAAAGCAATGATCCAATCATAGAGCGATAAAGCTTAGAGTCGACACACTTACCACCTTCATCTTTGTCAAGCTTTGTAGATGAGCTCATAGGTGTAGCTTGAGGCTTTGCATTCTCCAAGCCAAACTTCTTGAGCATATCTTTCACGTAATTTTTCTGATTTATGAAGGTGTCATCCTTCCTTTGTTTGATTTGGAGTCCAAAGAAGAATGAGAGCTCCCCCATCATGCTCATCTCGAATTCACCATGCATTAACTTAGCAAACTCTTTGCGATGACATTCATTAGTAGATCCAAAGATAATATCATCAACATATACTTGCACTACTAAAATGTCATTTTTATATCTTTTTATGAAAATTGTAGTGTCCACCTTGCCTTTTTCAAAACCTTTTTCAATTAAAAAGTTTGAAATCCTTTCATACCAAGCTCTAGGAGCTTGTTTTAAACCATAAAGTGCTTTGGTTAGCTTAAAAACATGATTTGGAAATTTTGAATCCTCAAAACCCAGTGGTTGTTCCACATACACTTCTTCATTTATAAAACCATTTAAAAATACACTTTTACGTCCATTTGGAAAAGTTTGAAATCACGATAACATGCATATGCAAGCAACATCCTAATAGCTTCCATTCTAGCTACGAGTGCATAGGTTTCATCAAAATCAATTCCCTCTTCTTTAGTGTAACCTTGAGCAACTAGTCTAGCTTTGTTTCTCACTATGTTACCACTCTCATCTAGTTTATTCCTAAATACCCATTTAGTTCCTATAGTAGATTGATTTATAGGCCTTTCAACTAATGTCCATACATTACTCATCTCAAATTGATTTAACTCATCTTGCATGGCCATTATCCAAAATTCATCTTTTAATGCTTCTTTAATATTCTTAGGCTCAATGCATGAGATAAATGCAACATGATTAAGCATTTTAAGAGAAGAGCGAGTAGTTACCCCCTTGGATGGATCACCCAAGATTTCACCACCTTTGACGTAGTTGTACTCCCTTGGGTAGCACACTTCCTTTACCTCAAGAGCCAATTCCTTCAAGGCTTCAAGAGGTGGATCTTGTGCATCTTCTTCTTTAGATGGAATCTCACCCTCCTTTGAAGTTTGTCCTCCATCAAAGGCATCAAGGATTCCTACATCATCATCATCACAAGATTCTTTCCCGGAAGGAGGTTATCATCGAAAACAACATGTATAAATTCCTCTACAACTAAAGTTCTTTTGTTAAATACACGATAGGCTTTAGAGTTTAAAGAGTAACCTAGAAAAATAGCTCCATCACTTGCAACCAAAAGGATGAAAATAGCTAATGTTAGGCTTTTTAGATTTTAAAATCTCATAAGGAGTTTTCTATAAAATAGGCCTAACCATTACTCGATTAATAATATAGCAAACGGTGTTAGTGGCTTCTGCCCAAAAATACTTAGGTAAATTGTTTTCATAAAGCATAGTCCTAGACATTTCTTCTAAAGTTCTATTTTTCCTCTCAACTACCTCATTTTGTTGAGGAGTTCGAGGAGTTGAAAAATTATGGCTAATCCCATTTTCATTAAAAATTTAATTGAAACCCATATTTTGAAATTCCTTTCCATGATCACTTCTAATATGTGAAGTTTTAAGTTCAAGATCATTTTGGGTTATTTTTAAAATGTGATGAAGTTTTCTAAAGCCTTGTCCTTGGTGCTCAAAAATAGAACCCAAGTATATCTAGAGTAATCATCAACAAACACAAAAGCATATGATTTTCCACCCAAGCTAGTTTTCTTAATTGGCCCAAATAGATCCATATGAATTAATTGCAAGCACCTACTTGTAGAAACATCATTAATGGATTTAAAGGATGATCTATGTTGTTTACCCTTAGAGCATGCATCACATATTTTATCATTTGAGAACTTAATCTTGGGTAAACCTCTAACTAGATTTAGGGAAACTAATTTTTCTAAAACACTAATGCTAGCATGCCCTAGTTTCCTATGCCATAACTATGCATCATTTTCATCTTGAGCAACAAAACATGCATGGGGTGAATGAATGTCACCTAGATGCACCATATATATGTTTCCTATGCGATGACCAATGAGCATTGTTTTATTAGATTTAATGTCAACAATTTTTAATCCATTTTTATCAAATAAGACATTAAACCCTTTATCACACAATTGACTAATGCTCAATAAATTATGCTTTAGACAATTGACATACAACACATTTTCAATGAGTATGGTAGAGTGATTACCTATGGAGCCAATACCTACAATGTGGCCTTTTGAGTTGTCACCAAATGTCACTACTCCTCCACTTTTTGGCTTTAAGTCCATAAATCGACTCTTGTCTCCGGTCATGTGCCTCGAGCATCCACTATCAAGGTACCATGAGTTTTGGCTCTGTGCTTTGGCCTTGTAGCAATGATCCCCCTACAAACAAATAGTTAAGCTTGGATTTTTGGTACCTAAATTATTTTAGGTCCATGAGTTTTAGTTCCCAAATACTTGGTTCCCTTATGAATCCAAGATGAAATGACTACAATATTGCTAGAAACTACAAGTTCCTTAGGAACTCATACACTTCTAAATTTCTTGTTCTTGTGATACTTATGGGAGCCTCTTTGTTTGTGGTCAACAAAGTTTCTCTTCGCATGTTGGGATTTCGAAGAAGATGTTTTTTCAAAACCGTTTTTCCCAACATTGGTCAGAAAAGCTTTGTGTTTACTCACCTCCTCTTGGTGGTAAACATGGTATTTTTCAAGAAGGTCATTTAAATCATTTGATTTCTTTTCAAACTCATTTGAGGAATTTTGTAAAACCAAGACCTTCTTTTCTAATTCCGAGTTGGTTTTAGAAAGGGAGTCATTTTGGGTCCTTAAAATTGAAATCATTTTCTTATTTTTTTAAAACCGACTCCTTGTATTTCTCAACCAACTCATCATATACCTCCTGCAACTCATCATAAGCATTTTGAAGTTCATTAAATGTAAAATCAAAAGTAGATGAGTTAGAGGTTACCATAGAAGAATCCTCCTCAAGAGCCATGAGGTAAAGATTAGCCCCTTCATGTTCCTCATCCTCGGATGACTTCTTATCACTCCAAGTAGCAAGCTTGGCTTTGAGCTTCTTCTTCTTCTCAAAGCCTTTCTTATTGAGTTGAGGGCAATCAGAACGCATGTGACCCGACTTCTTGCACTCAAAGCAAATGATCGGGTCCCTTTCTTCTTCTTTGCCTTTGTTCTTAAAGTCCATCTTTCTTTGAAATTTTCTCCCTCGGTTGGACTTCATGAACCGTGAGAATCGTTTGGCTATCATAGCCAAATCCTCAAAATCTTCCTCCTCACTAGAAGAACTCTCCTCTTGTAGAGAGGCTTTGAGAGCAACTCCTAGCTTCTTCTTCTTTTCTACCTCATGCTTCTCTATCCTTCTCTCTTCCTTCTTCTTATCTTCCTCTCTTTCTTGCTTCATGATCTCGTGTGTAAGAAGGGACCCAACAAGCTCATCAAGCTTCAAAGTTTTCAAATTCTTTGCTTCAATGATGGTCGTCCTCTTACCATCCCAAGATTCTGGGAGAGAGTATAGAAGCTTCCTCACTAGCTTATCTTTGGGAAATACTTCACCGAATCCTTTAAGGCCATTGACGATGATCGAAAAATGATCAAACATCTTTGAGACGCTCCCATCGGGGTCCATCTTAAAATTCTCATAGCTCATGTTTAGAAACCCAATCTTCATCTTTTCACATCGCTAGTGCCTGCATATGTCGTCTCCAAAGTGTCCCACACTTCTTTCACGCTTTCGATAGATGAAACCTTTGAATAGATATCCAGACCAACTGCACAAAATATGATATGTAGATCTTTTTCGTTGACTTGCATTTTTCGTCTATCTTCCTCGGTCATCTCCGACTTTACTTTCAGAACTAGTCTTCCTTCATCGATTCTCTTAACCGGAATGTAGGGGCCTTCTTCCACTACATCCTAAACTATGTAATCCATTGACTTGATGAAGAGACACATCTGATTCTTCCAATATGGGTAGTTGTCCCCATTGAAGATGGGTGGTTTAGTGGTTGATTGTAACTCATAGAGGTTGGAGGTTGAAGTAGATTCCATTGCTTGTCTTTAGAATAGATCACACTCTTCTAGGAATTCCTCTTGTGGTTGTTAATCCTTGAAAGATGTAGGCTCTGATACCAATTGTTGAGTGGATCGTAGAATCGATTTAAGCCAAGAGGGGTGAATTGGATTTTTAGAAATTTTGGTGGTGGAGTGGAAAATAAAAATTTGCTAGACAAGAGATTTAGAGTGGTTCAAGTTCCAATTGAACTCTACATCCACTACCTTAGCTTCACTAAGGATTTTCCAACAACTCCACTAGTTGATCTTCCCATTTTCTAGGCTTAGAAGGAAACCTTTACAAAATGGTTAATTTTTCTACCCAAAATTGACTCAATTCTCACTTAAAGATTACAAAGAAGTTTAAGGCTAATAGCTAGTATCTCTCAATACAAATGTAGCTCTTTTTACAAGCACTCAACCCAATTGAACAAATAAGATTGGAAATACAAGGTTCTACAATTGGGGTTTACAAGAAAATATGGGATTTTAGCACAATAGCTTGAATTTGATGTTTGGATATTTCTTTTTGGATCAATAGTTGTTCCTGGCGCTTTTAGAAGTCCCTTTTATTCATTCTCATTGAATTCTAGCCGTTGGGGTTATTGCCTTCATTATTATAGCCGTTGGGATGTTATCTTCCGTCCATAAATGAAGTCTGCAACTACCCATTCCGAAACGCCCGACACTGTTTTGAAACAGACCAAAATAGAAATAGTTGTTAGGGTGTAATTAATAGGTTGTACCGAAACGGACACGATCGTTTCAATACGTTAAGAGCCTATTCTGAAACATGCTGAAGCCCGTTTCGAAACAATTTGCCACCGTCAAAACCTATATCGAAACGGCTTAAAGGCGTTTCGATACGCTTTAACTATAAATGTAAAATTAATTATAAAAAATCAACGGTCATATTTTGAAACCAAGTTTGAAATTCGTTTCAAAACGTTTGAGGTCGTTTCGATACTGCCGTATCGAAACAGTTCAAACCGTTCCATAGTTCTTCATCCGATTCGAAACACAAATAGCTGTTTCAATACACCTATATCGAAAAGGGAAAGCTAGTTCTGAAATAGATGTTAATAGTTTCAAAACGTTCTGAAACGCCCGAAGGCCGGTCCGAAACGGTGACTCGAAAATCACTGTTTTGACTTGGTAAACACTTAGAAAAATTTGAGTAAGCTTAGGTCTTGACTTGGATATTTTTCTTAAACACTTATGGAAGTTTTGAGGACTTAAAAATTCATTTTCTCTTTTTCAATTTAGTCCTCAAATCTTTTGTTATATCAAAATCAATTCATTAGTTTTACACTCTCTAAGGGTACCATTACGCTGGTAGTTAATTTGGTTGAAAGGCATCTTTGAAGGTTATGAATCTTTATGTTTTAGTCCCTGAATCTTATGAATGCAATTAAATGAGTCTTAAAGGTTAATTTGAGCTGAGTTTTGACAAAGATGCATGTAATGAGCCTAATGAAAGGTTGGTAAACCAAAAATGGGATAAACTCTTGGATTTTATTAAGTTTACAAAATGGTCCCTAAAACTGAAAAGGGATAAAATTAATGAGCGTTTGTTTTGTGTTTGATCCGCTGCTTTGTAAAACACGTAGGAGTCTAACTTGTATCTAGACAAAAAAAATTAGGGTCGTTTATTGAGGTAAACCTTTCAGGTTTACTTCAATATTCCCCGTTGGACTCATTCGGTTCGGTCTATAGGCTAGGCTGGGCCGAGGGGGTTACATTTGGTAGTATCAGAGCTGGGTTTCGAAAGGTTGAGATGATGGCAAGTAAATGAGATGTGAGTGTGAGTATTTGGTGATGTTTGTTTTGTGCGGTGAATGTCATAAGCATGTTAGTTTTGATTATGTGATGGTGATGCTATGTATAGTGATTGTAATATGAATGTGAGCTGTTGTATGTGATGATAGATTGGGCTAAATATTAATGCTTGTGATGCACGATGGTTGTGACATGGATGTTGTATGTTTTATGCTATGGTTGTGACACAGTCTGTAAAGACTTGGTTAGGAAAATATTTTTCTATGAAAGACTTGGGTGAAGCAACCTACATATTAGTAGTCAAGATTTATAGAGATAGATCAAGACGACTCCTAGGACTAAGTCAAAATACATACATAAACAAAGTAGTGAAAAGATTTAGTATGGAAGAATCTAAAAGAGGATTCTTATCTATGAGACATGATATTTCACTCTCGAAGGAAATGTATCTTTCAACACCTTAAGAGAGAGAATGCATGAGTAAGATTCCATATGCTTCAGCCATTGGTTCTATCATGTATGTCATGCTATGTACACGCCTGGATGTATCATATGCACTAAGTATGACAAGTAGATACCAAGTAGATCCTGGTGAAGGTCATTGGGTTGTAGTCAAAAACATCCTTAAGTACTTAATCAGAACTAAGGATACATTCCTTATGTATGGAGGTGAGGAAGAACTAAGTATAAAAGGTTATACTGACGCAAGCTTCCAAACTAATAAGGATGATTTTCGATCGCAATCGGGTTTTGTATTTTGCCTTAATGGAGGTGCTGTAAGCTGGAAAAGTTCAAAGCAAGATACAGTAGTAGATTCTACAACAGAAGCCGAGTATATTGTAGCAAGCGATGCTGCAAAAGAGGCTGTTTGGATCAAAAAGTTCATATCTGAACTAGGGTTCGTGCCTAGCATATCAAATGCTATAGATCTACGTTGTGACGACAACGGAGCCATCACACAAGCAAAAGAACCCATACCTCACCAATGATCCAAACACATACTTAGGTGTTACCATCTTATCCGTGAAATCATTGATCGAGGAGATGTAGAAATATGGAGAGTACCAACGGATGATATTGTCACTGATCCACTGACAAAGCCTCTGACAAAACAGAAGCATGAACGTCACACTAAGTCTCTTGGTATTAGATACATGAGTGATTGGTCTTAGTGCTAGTGGGAGATTGTTGGAGTATGCCCAAAGACCAATCATGAGATGATTGTAAAAGACATACTTATTTTATCTTGTTTATTAATAAAGTCATTATTATTATTTGTCTTATTCTGTGCAACTATAAATAAACTGAATTATAATAAAGTATTTAGAATAATATTGTTATTCTTGAATGTCCTTGGTCGAGAATTATTGTGGGCGTGAACAACAATAATATATTAAGACTAATATGTAGTTGATTGATAACAAAGTGTTGTTATTGGCATAGAGATGTCAAAAATCAATACATAAGTATGTGTTAGAGAACGACATACTGGACTAACCCGCTATGAGCATATTTCTTGGATTATTATGTGATAGTCACAACATTGCTCCTGGTGATAACTAAGTGTATGATCCTCATACTTGAGAACATCATTATTTTAATATAGAGAGTGACATATTTTGATGTAGTCAAATGTGTGTTGTAATAGATTACACTATAAAGACTAATATTGGATATGCCACACTCTATATAGCGAAATGTGGTTGATTTGTAATGCCCCGGTTTTGGGCCTAGGTGTTTTGCGTGTCGGGTTAGGCCGGTGGAACCAGTAATCAGTTGTTCGAATCATTAAAGGTGGTTCAGGGAAATCAAGGTTTGGGATGGGATAAAAATATGATAAAATTTCTAAAAATCCTCTAAAATTATATTTAAGAGGTTGGTTAAATCAATTTTGCAAAACATGTTTTGGAAAGTATACATTTTGGGCAGTGACCAAAATGTAAACTTTTAAAACTGTGGAAAAAGTGTGTTTTTCAAAAAGAGTCAAAATCTTAGAATCTTTAGGGAGCTTAATGGCAATTAAGCCTATTCTATAATTTGGCACGTGTTTTAAATGATTTATTAAATAATTAAATGGCTTTTAATGATTTAATTAAAAGGTAGTTATGTTGGTTAAACAAAATTTGACGATCAATTCATTCTCTTCTTTTCACATCAGCCAAACACTCTCCATTTTCTCTTATTTTCCAGATTTCAATCACTTTCATTTTCTCTCTTGATTTGCAACTTCTCCTTTGTGATTTCTCTCAAAAATCTTCAAGATTCTTGAAAGCTAAACTTGCCAAATTAGAAGAGAAGCAAGGATTGGAGGTAAATTTTGTGCTAACCCTGTAATCAAGGTTCTTTAATGAAATTCCAAAGATATTTGACTCTTTATTCATGGTTTTGACTGAGGTTTTATTATTGTTTTGATAAAATGATGAAATCTTGTTAGAAAAGAGGATTTATGATGATTTTCGAAGTTGTTTTGATTTGGTTTGTTTGAGAAGGTTTCTAATTGGGTTTTGAAAGGTTTATGATGTTGAAATAGAGTCTTAATCACATTAATCCTGAAATCCTTGAGATAATTGGTTTTTAAAGTGTTTTTGGTTGGGTTTTTTGGGTGTAATGTGTGATCTGAGTTGCTGGAGGTGTAAGGATAATTTTAGGTTGTTTTTGGATGTTAATTTATGCTTAAAATGTGTTGGGTAATTTGATGCTTAAGAGCAAGGCTGCGAGTTTCCTTTTGAGTGCTGGTATTTGAATGCATTACGATGCATTGAATCTCTATTTTTAATGTGTTGAAAATAGGGGATAATGTTTCGGAATCGAACGAAGTGGTTTTGGAGGCTTCAGACGGTTGATTGTTGCATAGGCGAGTGTGGTTTCGCAAGTCGGTGAGTGGAAACTGATTTTCCAGCATGTAAACGTTTTAGAAAAAAGGTTTTGGGAACTTAGTAAGAGCTTGAAAAGCTTTACTAAGTTTGGAAGTAAGTAAAGTGAATTTCTCTCCCGAATTCTGCTAGTTTGAGCTTTTGGTTGCACTTGATTTTAATTTCATTTACCTATTGTTTTTCAGCATGTTTCGAGTGTATAAAATGTTTTTTATGATGCCATGTGGTTTAAGGATGCACTAGGTACGTGGTCCTTGTATGCATGTGTTGATGCATGAGTTTTGAAGCATAGTTTAATGCTTGAGTTATGGCTTATCATGAATGCTTTGGAAAAATAGTGAGGTATGCTTAAAATGCGAATTATATTGGCAAGTGATGTTGTATAAAGTGTTTTGTAAATGACACCTGATATAGTTAGTCGGTTATAGGATTTAGTGCACTATAAACAAGTCGCCTTAGATGTTGAGGGGTTGTGATTGTACCGAAAACTCCATCCAAGTACCCTAACGATTAAGGATTGTTTAAGGTTGCAACGGTTGAGGGTAGCTCCCGGGTGCGAACCTTGTGTGTGTCTCGTCTCTCGTTAGTGGGCTATACATCTACCGATGAGTGGTGTTGAGGGGTTGTAATTGTACCGAATACTCCACCACGGGTGTCACATCGGTGGAGGGTTGCTTCCGTGTGTGAGCCTCGAGATGTCTGTAGAGTGTATGAAGGGTTTAGGACAACCCTTGGTAATCCGTGTATCCGATATGCTTTTTGAGAATGTTGTTAATCACTTGTAAGCCAATATAATAGAATGAAATGTTATGGGAATGTTGATGATGCATATTACGAAAAATGCATTTTTAACTTAAGCTTAACATAATGGTGTTTATGCTTGGAAGGCTTGATGTTTGTGTAGCAATGGTCTAATTGCTGGAAAATATGTGGTTTGTGTTTCATGGTGTTATCATGCTGATTTTAATTTTAAAGTGCATGGTTTATCAAAGAAGGCATGATGGTTTTGAAAAGAGTGAAAATGGTTTTGTGCATTGATGGTGTTTCTGGTTTTGAGCTTTTCTCGCTAAGCATTTTGTGCTTACACTCTCTTTATCCATCAATGCAGTCCATTTGAGCTATGGAGGCTGTACTTGCAAGGGATCAGTGAAATACTTTGATTGAAGGTATGTTTGGTTATGAACTAGAGTAATAGAGGCAATCGGGGGTGTCCAATGCTATGAATGTTGGTTGCTTTAGCGTTTTCTGATTTGGTGCAAGTTTGATATGCATATAAGAGTATGTAAATGACCTTTTAGAGTTGGTTTATGCTTGGATTTGAGATTTGACCTTTTGGTGCTTGTTTTCTTAGGAAGCATGCCTCTAGTTCTCTTTGATATTGCTAGTGATGCTATGATGGTGCCTTTGCCATGTATTCTTGAGTATTGAAGTGTATTTAAGTTGTAAGCATGCTTAGGTATATATCAGATTAGTTCGAATGCTTTAATTCGAGTTAAAATAGCAAATTTTTACATTGCAGGCCAAGGTGTTTCGAAACACCCTTGCTTGTTTCGAAAATGCCTTAGGGTATCGAAACGAGGAGATTCGTTTTGGTACGCTTTGAAAAAGTGAACCCCTGTTCAGAAACGGGTCAGGGTCATTTCGATACAGTCCTGCGTTTCAAAACAGTTGCCCTTGTTTCTATACACTCGTTCTAATACGGGGCCTACAGTTCTGAAACGACAGGCTGCTATTTCAGTTTTTGGAATCTTTGGAAGTTTTGTTCTTTGCATTTTGGTCCATGTTTGTCTTGTGTGAAATCAAATGAGTTCTAATGGTATCTTGAGCTGAGTTTTTACAGAGAAGCATGTAATGAACTTATTTAAAGGTTGGTAATCTGAATTTAGTAATAACCCCTACATATTGTCAAATTTACAAAATGGTTCCTAAACCCAAAACTTGTATTAATCGGCGAATGCTCGTGTTGTCTTTCAATCCGCTTCTTGTTGATCACATAAGAATGTAACTTGCATCTAGATAAGATAAAAAGAAAAAATAGGGTCGTTTATTGAGGTAAACCTTCCCAGTTCACTTCAATATTTTGCGTGTGACCCGTTTGGTTCGGTCTATCGGCTAGGCTGGGTTGAGGGGGATACATTTGGTGGTATCAGAGCCAGGTTACGAAAGGTTGGGATGATGGTAAGTTGTTGGTAAGTGATTTTGATGTGAAGGTGTGTTATTGGTAATGCTTGTTTTGACCGGTGAATGTCTTAAGCATGTTAATGTTGATTACGTGGTGGTGATGCTTTATGTATGGTGATTGTAACAAGAATGTGAGTTGTTGTATGTGATGATAGATTGGGCTGAATCTTAATGCTTGTGATGCATGATGGTGGTGACATATATGTAGTATGCTTTACGCTATGTTGGGGGGAAAATTGGAATGCCCATTGCCTTATTACTATAATGAAATGTTTTAAATTGAAATCGAAGTCTTGGATCCTTGCTTGGAGCTGGCCTGAGTGTTCTGTTTTTTTGTTAGTTCGTTATCATGACTTAATATAATAGTACAATGAACCGAGGAGAGAGTAGCGATCTGGTATGATTGCTGTTGCCGTTGGGCAAGGAATAGAGGAGAGTGTGATGTCTCCTGGGGGCTAGACGCCTCGATGTACCTCTATGTAAGTATAACCTGTGTCGATTGGGTAAGTGTTGGATGGCATGACGCTTGGGATATAGGCGATGTCTAGAGCTTGTGAAGCTGTTAATGCTGAAGTGCAATTGACTGCACTAGCTGGTGGACGTTGTGAGCAGCGGATAGCGCTTATGTAATTTGAGTAGAAGTTGAGCCCGAAGGTTGTCACCGGAGGTATCCATGGAGTGGATGACCTGCATGAATGGGATTATGGAACAAATGAAGTGTAATGATGCCCATAGTGTAAAGATGAGTTATATCCCAGTTTTATAGAGATGTGTATAATTGGTGGATAACTGTGGTTGTGGGTATAGAACCCGGCGTTGTGTTCTGAGAGTTCTTTTGAACTGATCTAAAGGAAAAGTGTCTCAGAGTTAGATACTTGGGCGACGAGAAATGTGAATTTGTGGTTTGGGTTTGAAATTGTAAGTTTGTAGTTGAGTTAAAGTACGTATTGTTTAGTTCAACATGTATGCTCCTAGATTGGATTTGGATGTGAGACATCAATATTATTGACTCTTTTATAGATTAATGCATGATGTTAAACCATATATGTTGTTTTATTGGCTACATCATTTTCGACGTGTTGGTAATACGAGTGAGGCACATTGAGCAGAACTTGGGTTTAATAACTCGTGTGAGAGGTTCTAGTGCTAGAAAGTGAGTTGCGGACTCTAGTTTTAGTGGTAGCCAGTGTAAGAATGGTCATGCTAAAAAGGTTATTGCCTGGGTTGAGGCTAGGTTTTAGTAATGTTGGTCAAGGCTTAAGTGGTGTTTGATACCTATTAAGTATGAGGATCGTGTGACCACGTGAGGCGGGTTGGCCATGTTTGATCGGTGGGGTATAGCTTATGCGCCTTTGGTTGCTGATACTTTTGAAAGCTATGGCTTGAACGTTCGTTTCGTAAGTGTTAGATGTGGGAGTGTGAGTAGTTTGTTTGATGAAACCGTGGTTACAAGAAAATTGTATATGAGGTATCCTCTATCTGTTTAGTGTCATGTGTTTTCAGTTGATTTGACGGAATTGCCTTTTTATGGTTTTGATGTGATTCTTGGAATGGACTGGTTGGTTGAACATTGAGTTGTGGTTGATTTCGACGTTAAGTGAGTTACCTTGAAACTTGAGGATGATTACGAAGTAGTAATCGTAGGCGAGAACGTGAAGTTCTTGTCCAAAGTAATTTCGGTTCTTAAAGTGATTCAAATAATGGAGTTGGGTTGTGAAGCTTTCTTAACGTATGTGAGGAATCCCTTTACAAAGGAAGTGCGAGTGCAAGACATACAAACTGTATGTGAATTTCCGGGTGTATTTTTGGAAGAGTTGCCTGGGTTGCCACCAAACAGGGAAGTTGAGTTTGGCATTGAGTTGTATGAAAATACGGCTCCCGTGTCCATTGCTCCTTATCACTTGGCACCTAAGGAGTTGAAGGAGTTGCAGACGCAACTTCAGGAGTTGCTTGATCGAGGGTTCATTAGGCCAAGTGTTTCACCTTGGGGTGCGCCGGTCTTGTTTGTAAAGAAGAAGGATGGTACGATGCATATGTGCATAGATTATCGGCAATTGAGCAAGTTGACGATTAAGAACAAGTACTCTTTACCAAGGATTGATGATTTTTTTGATCGGTTTCGTGGCGCTTCAGTGTTTTAAAGATTGATTTGAGGTATGGGTATTATCAACTAAAGGTTAAGGATGTGGATGTACCAAAGACAACTTTTTTGGACTAGGTATGACCATTATGAGTTCTTGGTGGTGCCGTTTGGAGTGACAAATACATCGACTACATTTATGGATATGATGAATAGGGTGTTCCATGAATTTCTGGATCAGTTAGTGGTAGTGTTCATTGATGATATTCTCGTGTACTCGCGTACCGAGGAGGATCATGATAAGCAATTGAGGATGGTGTTGCAAGTGCTATTGGAGAATCAGCTTTATGCTAAGCTGAGCAAGTGTAAGTTTTGGCTCATGGAAGTGGTTTTTCTTGGACATGTGGTATCAGCCGAAGGTATTCGGGTTGATCCACACAAAGTCGAGGTGGTGTTGAGTTGGAAAACGCCTAAATCGGTGACAGAGGTGCGAAGTTTCCTTGGGTTGGCTGGATATTATTGAAGGTTTTTCGAGGGTTTTTCTAAGATTGTTGCTCCTTTTACAAAGTTGTTGCAAAAGAATGTTCGCTTTGAGTGGATAGATGTTACGTAACAAGCTTTCGAGAAGTTGAAGGAAGCTTTGACGCAAGCTCCTGTCTTGATCCAACCAGAATCGGGTAAGGAGTTTTCTGGTTTGTAGTGATGCCTCATATGTTGGTTTGGATTGCGTGTTAATGCAAGGTGGGAAGGTTGTAGCTTATGCGTCTAGGCAATTGAAGGTGCATGAGTGCAACTATCCTACTCATGATCTAGACCTACCTGCGGTGGTGTTTTCTTTGAAGATTTGGAGACACTACCTTTATGGTGAGAAGTGTGTGATTTACACTGACCATAAGAGTTTGAAGTATCTTATGTCTCAAAGGGAGTTAATTCTTAGGCAACGAAGATGGTTGGAGGTGCTTAAGGATTTTGATCTGACGATCGAGTACCATCCTGGAAAGGCCAATGTTGTGGATGATGCTTTGAGTAAGAAGGTAGTTGTTGAGCTGAGAGCGATGTTTGCTCGGTTGAGTTTATCGCGTGATGGTGAGTTGATAGTCGAGTTATAGGTGAAACCTTCCTTGATTCAGCTAATCAAGGGGAAGCAGTTGCTTGATGATTTGTTGGTTCCTCATGTTCAGGATATAGCTGAGGGTAATGCAACAGATTTTTGTTTAAATGATGATAGAGTTCTATGTTTCAAAAGTCAAATAGTGGTGTTAGAAGATGTTGAGTTGAGGGGCACTATTTTGACTGAAGCTCATAGCAGTCCTTTTGTTATGCACCATGGTAGTACTAAGATGTATCATGTTTTGAAGGATGAGTACTATTGGGTGGGGTTGAAAAAGGATGTTGCTGACTTTGTAAGCAAGTGTATGGTTTGCCAGTGTGTGAAAGTTGAGCATCAGTTTCCTTCTGGTCTGTTACAGCCTTTGAGAATACCAGAGTGGAAATGGGAAAGGATTACGATGGACTTTGTGTTCGGTCTGCCTTTGACACCATCTAAGAAGAATTCCATTTGGGTGATTGTGGATCGTCTTACCAACTATGCACATTTCTTGGCTGTGCATACTACATATATACTGGATAACCTAGCAGAGATGTATGTTGCTGAAATTGTGCGTTTGTATGGTGTGCTTAAGTCCATAGTGTCGGATAGAGATCCGAGGTTTACAACGAGGTTTTGGGAATGTTTACATCAAGCGTTGGGTGCGTGTTTGAATCTCAGCACTTCGTATCATCCTCAGACGCATGGGCAGTCGGAGCGAGTTATCCAAGTGCTGGAGGACATGTTGCGATGCTCTGTGATAGGTTTCCAAGGTTCTTGGGAAAAACATATGCCTTTGGTTGAGTTTGCCTATAATAACAGTTTTTCAGGCGAGTGTACAAATGGTTCCGTATGAGGCCTTGTATGGGAGAAAGTGTAGAACGCCTCTTTGTTGGGTTGAAGCCGGGCAAAAGTTGGTTTCCTTGCCGGATATGCTTAAGGGAACAACTGAGAAAGTGAAACTCATGTGTGAGCGGTTGAAGGCTGCTTCGGATCGTTAGAAATCTTACGTGGATTTAAAGCGTAGAGAGATTGAGTTTGCAGTTTGAGATCGCGTGTTCCTTAAGGTATCACCTTGGAAGAAGGTGATGAGGTTCAGACGTAAGGGAAAGCTTAGTCCAAGGTTTGTTGGATCTTATGAGGTTTTGGAGCGGGTTGGTCTTGTGGCTTATCGGTTGAGGTTGCCTCCCGAGTTGGAGAAGATCCATGATGTGTTTCATGTTTCTATGTTGCGGAGGTATAGATCGGATCCATCTCATGTGATGCCAGTTGAGGAGATTGAGTTGAATCTGGATTTATCCTATGATGAGGAACCAATGGGGATTCTCGATTCGAGTAGCAAAGTTCTTCGTGGTAAGGCAATTGAACTTGTGAAGGTGTTGTGGCGACACTGAGGAGTTGAGGAGGCCACGTGGGGAAGCAAAGCGGACATGTTGAGGCAGTTCTCGCATCTTTTTCCTTCAGGTAAAATTTCGAGAACGAAATTTTCTAAGTGGGGGTGTAACCCCCTTAGCCCGGCCTAGACGGTTGACCCGAACTACGAAGATTACACGGGGAAAACCAAAGTCAACCCGAAAGTCAACCTTGATTAACGACCCTTTTTTTCTTTTTAATCTTGTCTAGATGCATATTAATCCTAAGCGTACCCTTGAGAAGAGTGTACCTGAAAAACACAACGATCGAAAAACGTTAAGGGACTCAATTGCACAAAGTACAACATTTAGGGACCAAAATGTAAATTCTGGAAATTAAGAGGACTTAACTGATTTTTAAGTTACCAATATGAAATTAGTCATATCACATGCTTCCCTGCCAAATTTCACCTTAATCGGACATCTCAAACTCAAGCAATTGCATATACAAAATTCAGGACTAAAACGTAAAGCTTGCAAACCTTAAACCATTCAAATCAGTGCCCAACGGTCACCTGTTTCGGAACGGGGGTTGACCGTTCCGAAACGTGGGTTCGTTTCGAGACTTGTTTCGATACAGGGCTTGACAGTGGCCAATCCGTTTCGGAACGCCCTCTACCCGTTTCGATACACAAAGGCCATTACAGGCCCCCGTTTCGAAACGGTAGTGCCCGTTCCGATACGGTCTGCCCAGAAAGTGCAGATTTTGATGGTTTAACATACAATTAACCACTCAAACACATCCTAATGACCTCCTAATCATGCCAACAAATCATCATACATATTAGGTACATGTTTGCATCATCAAATCACATTCATGGCATCAATTAGGAAAAACCACAAATCTATAGGCATGCATCCTAATATTGTAAACCATCCAAGCATCAAATCATCAAAGCAAACACCAAAATGGCCATTTACAATCCCAAAACATTCAAGGCATCATGCCACACTCAGGGAGTCCAAAACATCTCCCAAAACACAACCTAGGTTCCCATTTCCAAATACCAAAAACCAATAATGTTGTAAAAATAGTCACCATACATGAGTTTAGCTTTCCCTTGGATTCTTAGCCTCCTTGCTGCCCTTAAAGCACTTCAATTCTCTGCATTATTTGTTCAAGAAAGAGAACGTAAGCACATTTGCTTAGTGAGGCATGCTCTAAAGAAACAACACAATAATGCACTTTATAAAACACCTTTCAAAGGCCTTTAAATTTATAAACATCATTTCTCATGCAACAATGCATACACACAAGCATCTCATGCTTCATTAACATCAACATGTCATATTGGCTTCCAAGTGATACCTTAACCATTTTCAACATAAAACACAATCAGATACGCGGATTACAAGTGTTGTCCCATACGCTTCATACACACTACCGAACACACAAGGTGGAGTTTACCGGTACAATCACAACCCCTCAACACCCATTATGGAGTTTAACGGTACAATTACAACCCCTCCACATCACTCATCGGTAGTTGTATAACATCACTAACGAGAACACGGGACACACAACACAAGATCCTCACATGGCATTTTAATCACCATTATGATCTTAGACATCTCGTTAGTGTACTTGGATGGAGTTTACGGTACCATTACAACCCCTCAACATCCAAGGTGACTTTATTCACGGTGCACCCAATCCTATAGCCGGCTAACTATATCCGATTCAAGTACTTTAAAACCAACACATCACTTGCCAATATACATCAATTACCAACAACAATCCACTGTTTTAAAGCATTAATCAAAGCCATTAAACCATCATGCATCAGTATGCATCAAAACCACATTTATCAATATCAAACCAAGGATCTCTTACCTTGAGCATCCCTTAATACATGGCTTTCAAAACCAGCATTAAACATGCTAAAACATGCTTTCAAAACAGAATTTAAACATGCAAATTAAACACATTGCATCCAACCATCTCATGGTTCACCAAAGAGAGAGTTTCTCCGAAAACTTACTCTTGAGCTTAGTTAAGTTGCTTAGACTTAAACTAAGCTCCCAAAACCTTCACACATTGGTTTCAAAGATGAAAACCAAACTTCACTCACCAATTCTGTTTCGCAAGCTTGCCGAAACGCCGATCAAGCCTCCGGATCAACACCACAAGGATCAAAAGATGTCTCCCCTGTTTTAGACACATCAAAGCAGAGGATTAATGCATCATCATGCATTAAAATCTTCAGCCACAACACCTAAACTCGCTGCTCACATCAAATCTAACATTTCGGCTACCAAACACTACCGAAATCACATCCAAGCTCCTCCACAACATTACCCAGCCAAGATCCATCACATATAAACATTCTTAAACATCAATTAACATCCAAAAGATCCTAAACTCGTCCTTATACCTCCAGCAATAAAATAACTTCAAGATCACCCCAAAAACCACCATTTTCACAAGTAAAAACTTAGGAAAAACAACCTATTCGGGATTGCATTGATTAAACCTCAATTACACATCAATAAACATACAAAATACATTAAAAAGACATCTCAAAACAGAGCCCAAACATTCATCACGAATTTCTTCAAGATTTAATCCAAATCTTGAGTTTTAAGCCAAAATCAAGATCACAACATTAAAACCTTTTATAAAACTTAATTTAAGGATTGAGAACTTGGGAATTTTAGTAAAGAACTGAGTATTTAGAGGAGAAGGACATCCTTACCTCTAAATGTAGATTTCTCCTTGATTAGAGCCAAAATCCTTGAAAATTCAATAAGCAAATGAAGAGGATTTGATGTAGAAAGGATTAGGAATCTTTTGATGATTGAAACCTCATCATTTAGTGTGAAAATCAAAAGGAATGTTGCTGTGGAAATGTGTTTGGCTGAGGGAATTTTGAGAGAAAATGAAATGAGAAAATTTTAACAAAAGTTGGTTATTAAAAACTAAAATATGATTTCCCTCTTTTCTTTTAATTAATTAAACATTAAATGAGTCATTAAAATTAAGAAAAAAACTGGAGAAATCCTTCCTTGGGTAAATTAGCTCCTTAAAGATTCAAAGTTTCAATCCTTACGAAACAGTCACCACTGAACTTTTCAAAAATTACATTTTAGTCACTATTTCGAAATGTCACACTTCCAAACCTTATTTTGTAAAATTGATTTCACCACTATCTTATATATATTAAAAGAGGATTTTTAGATATTTTTTCATATTTTTAATGCATCCCGAGCTAGGCTTTCCCTAAAACCACCTTTTATATTGGAACCAAAAATCAGACTGGTCCGGTTCAGACCCTAAACTTCCAAGCCCAAAATTGGGGTGTTACAGGGGGAGAGTTGTAACACCCTGGTTTTGGGCCTAGGTGTTTTGTGTGCTGGGTTAGGCCGGTAGAACCAATAATCGGTTGTTCGAATCGTCAAAGGTGGTTCAGGGAAATCAAGGTTTGGGATGGGATAAAAATATGATAAAATTTCTTAAAAAAACCTCTAAAATTATATTTAATAGGTTGGTTAAATCAATTTTGCAAAACAAGTTTTGGAAAGTATACATTTTGGGCAGTGACCAAAATGTAAAGTTTAAAACTATGGAAAAAGTGTGTTTTTCAAAAAGAGTCAAAATCTTAGAATCTCTAGGGAGCTTAATGGCAATTAAGCCTTTTATCTAATTTGGCATGTGTTTTAAATGGTTTATTAAATAATTAAATGACTTTTAATGATTTAATTAAAAGGTAGTTATGTTGGTTAAACAAAATTTGACGATCAATTCGTTATATTCTTTTCACATCAGCCAAACACTCTCTATTTTTTTTTTGTCATTTTCCTGATTTCAATCACTTCCATTTTCTCTCTTGATTTCCAACTCCTCCTCCTTTGTGATTTCTCTCAAAATTCTTCAAGATTCTTGAAAACTAAACTTGCCAAATTAGAAGAGAAGCAAAGATAGGAGGTAAATTGCTCGCTAACCCTCTAATCAAGGTTCTTTAATGAAATTCCAAAGACATTTGATCTTTATTCATGTTTTTGACCGAGGTTTTATTATTGTCTTGATAAAATGATGAAATCTTGTTAGAAAAGAGGATTTAAAATGATTTTCAGAGTTGTTTTGATTTGGTTTGTTTGAGATGGTTTCTAATTGGGGGTTGAAAGGTTTATGATGTTGAAATAGAGTCTTAATCATATTAATCTAGATGTAACCCCCTTAGCCCGGGCTAGACGCTTGACCCGAACTACGAAGATTACACGGGAAAAACCAAAGTCAACCTGAAAGTCAACCTTGATTAACGACCCTTTTTTATTTTTAATCTTTTCTAGATGCACATTAAGCCTATGTAAATACTCAAGATTCATTTGAGAGAAGGGCGCAGCGATCGGAAAACATTTAGGGACTCAATTGCACAAATTACACTTTTAGGGACCAAAATGTAATTTTTAGAAAATAAGAGGACTTAATAGATTTTAAGCTTACCAATATGTAATTAGTCATATTACATGCTCTTCTGTCAAATTTCAGCATAAAAGGACATTCCAAGCTCAAGCAATTGCATCCACAACATTCAGGACTAAAATGTAAAACATGGAAACTTAAAACAATTCAAAATCATCATCCACCGGTCATCCGTTTCGAAACACCAATCCTTCGTACCGAAACGCCCGTATCGAAACGGAGTTGACCGTTTCGGTACTCGTGTGCGTTCCGAGACTGGCATCGAACTAGGCCTCTCCAGTAACCAAAATGTTCTGAAACACCTTCAGTCGTTCCGAAACACTATGGCCATTACAGGCCCCCGTTTCGAAACAATTAAGGGTGTTTCGATACACCCTGCCCTGTGACAGCAGAAATTGCTGGTTTTCACCTCTTAAACCACTCAAACATGCTTCAAAAAGCATCATAACATACCAGCAACCTATTTTGACACTAAAGAACATATTTAAGGACCTTAAGCTAGAGCATGGCATCAAACACATAAATCACCCAATCTATATGCATTCTTCCTAGCCACAAAACCAATATAAGCTATCAAACCTCAAACTAAACCTTTAGGACCATTTACAACGCATACAAGCCATCACAAACCTGCCACAAACTTAGGGAGTTCAAAACACATCTCCTAAATACAACCTTGGAGTCCCATTGCCAAATATCAAAACTAAAGTGTATAAAAACATCACCATACATGAGCTTTGCACTTCCTTGGATGTTCTTAACCTTCTTGCTGCCCAAAACACCTCAATTATCTGCATTATTGGTAATAGAGAGCGTAAGCACATTTGCTTAGTGAGCCATGCTCTAAAGAAAACCAACACAATAATGCATTATTCAAAACACTTTCTCAAAAGCCTTTTCTACTGCTCATTCTATCTCATGCTTGAAAACCATTTCAAAGCAACTCTTCATTTAAAACACATGTACCTCAATTCTATCCCATGCATTTAAACCAATGCAAATCTCATGGCAAGGCCATACACATGCTTGTAAAGACCAAAGCATTTCATATACAAATCTCATATGCATTTCTCATAGCATAAATCATCTCAACAATAGGTACATGTGAATCAGAAGCATTTCCATATATTATATTGGCATTTCAGATCTCATTACTACTCGGATATGCGGACAACATTCTCAAGCCACTAGACGCTTCCGGTGGAATCTCACATCATCGTACTCACTTGTCTAGTAAACGTAATTTCCGGTGGAATCTCACATCACCATACTCACATGGCGGAATCTCTCATCGCCACAAAGCTTGGGTATTTCACCAAGTCCTACCCGATGGAATGCCCATCATCGGTCTCTCCCTTTGTATTAAACCAAAGAGCACGTACAAATTTTTAGTTTATAGTGCACTCTCATCCTATTGATCGATCAATTATATCCGGTAAGTATCTCATCTTCTATGCCAATATATTATGTCAAAACATCTTCTCACCTATTGTTTTTCATGCAACGTTTCTCAAATCTTTCTCATCTCATTTCAAAACCACAACATTTGCGATGCTTTAAAACAAAAGCTCAAAACTCATCAATGCAACATATTATTTCATGAAATCATTTCAAGCATCATCTCATGCTACAAATCGTGCATAAAAACAGTAGGAATTTATCTATCTCAAACCATGAGCATCTAAAAGCATTTTAGGGGCAACCACCACATATAAGAGAGCAATCTAGCCAATACTTACTTCCGGACTTAGGAAGGCGTTTCAAACCTTTCCTAAATCCCCAAACCTTGTTTCTTTGTCCCTCAAGGACTTCTAAAACCATTCGCACTCACCGATTACGTTTCGCTTGCTCGCGGAAACGCTATCTAAGCTCCCGGATCAACACCAAAGGCGTCCAAAGATGTCTCCCCTGTTTATAACACATAAGAGCAGAGGATTAATGCATCATCATGCATTGAAATCATCAGCCACACATCTAAACTCGTTGCTCTACTCAAGAACCTCATTTCGGCTACCAAAAACAACCGATATCATCTCCAAACTCTTCCAAAACAAAGCCCAGCCAAGATCTACCACTTCTAATCATTTCTAAACATCAATCCACATCAAAAACCACCACAAACTTGTCCTTATACCTCCAGCTATAACAAAGCACCAAAACCTCCCCAAAAAACCACCATTCTAGCATACAAAACTTAGGAATCCAAGCTTATTCGGGATTTGTTTGATAAAAACTCATTTATAACATCAATTAACATCCAAAATACATTAGAAAACAACCTCAAAACAGAGTCTAACCATCAACTACGAAAATCATCAAGATCTCTCCAAAAACCTTGAGTTTTAATACAATTTCTTGTTTCTAACATTATAGCAACTCAAAAATCATCAACAAAGGATTGATAACTTGGGAATTTCAGTAAAGAACTGATCATTAGAGGAGAAGGATGAAGCTTACCTCTAATGGCTGGTTTCTCCTTGATTTGGGCAAGTTTTCTTGAAAATCCAATGTGAAAACAAGAGGATTTGGTGAGGAAAAGATTAGAAATCAAAAGGAGATTGAAATCTCATCAAAAGGAATGAAAATCAAAGGCTAATTGATGGAGGAAATGTCTTTGGCTGAAAAAAAAATTGAGAGAAAATGAAATGAGAGAAAATTGACATAAGGTAGTTTTGAAAAGTCAAAGATAGTTTTTCCTTTAGTCAATCTTTATTTCCTTTAATTAAAACATTATTAAAATCACCCAAAATAAGGAGAAATTTGATTAAAACATTTTGGTAAAATTAGCTCTTTAAAGATTCAAAGTTTCAATCCTTCACAAAACAGTCACTATTTAACTTTTGCAAAAACTGCGATTTGGTCACTACACCAAAATGTAGTATTTCCAAACCTTATTTTGTAAAATTGTTTTCACCATAATTATTCATATAATAAATGAGGATTTTTAGGCATTTTTCCATATTTTTAAAGCATCCCGAACTAGGTGTTCCCTAAATCTCCCTTTAAGATTCGAACTGTTCTCGACCGGTCTGTTTCGAACTCTAAAACAACTAGGCCCAAATTTGGGGCGTTACAACTCTCCATCTCTTAAGAAATTTCGTCCTCGAAATTTACCTGGAGGAAAAAGGTAAGGAAATTGCTTCTTCATGTCTTCCTTTCTTTCCCACGGGGCTTCCTCAACACCACGATGTCTCCACAACACCTTGACCAGCTCAATGGTCTTACCACGAAGAACCTTACTGTCCGAATCCAGAATCTCAACAGGTTCCTCATCATATGTTAAATCTGGATTCAACTCAACCTCCTCCCCAAGCATAACATGTGAAGGGTTCGATCTATACCTCCGAAGCATGGATACTTGAAACACATTATGTATCTTTTCTAACTCTTGAGGTAATCTCAGTTTATAAGAAACAAGACCCACACATTCTATCACCTCGTATGGTCCAATGTATCTTGGGCTCAACTTGCCCTTCCGGCCAAATCTCATCACCTTCTTTCAAGGTGAAACTTTCAAAAACGCACGGTCACCCACCGTAAATTCTATCTCCTTACGCTTCAAATCCGCGTAAGACTTTTGCCGATCCGATGCTGCCTTCAACCGCTCACAAATGAGCTTCACCTTATCGGTGGTTCCTTTTAACAAAGCTGGAATCGAAACCAACTTTTGTCCCGTTTCAGCCCAACAAAGAGGAGTTCTGCACTTTCTCCTATACAAAGCTTCATAAGGTGCCATTTGAATACTCGCCTGGTAACTGTTATTATAAGCAAACTCCACCAAAGGCAAGTGCTTCTCCCAAGAGCCTTGAAACTCAATAACACAACACCTCAACATATCCTCAAGCACTTGGATAACACGCTCCGACTGCCCATCCGTTTGCAGATGATAAGAAGTACTGAAATTCAGCCGCGTACCCAATGCTTGATGCAAACACTCCCAAAACCTTGCGGTGAACCTCAGATCTCTATCCGACACTATAGATTTTGGTACACCATGCAAACGTACAATCTCATCAATGTACAACCCCGCAAGCTTATCCAAGGTGTACGTAGTATGCACAAGCAAGAAATACGCACACTTCGTAAGACAATCCACAATCACCCAAACAGAATTCTTCTTTGATGACGATAAAGGCAAACCAGACACAAAGTCCATGATGATCCTCTCCCACTTCCATTCAGGGATCCTTAACGGCTACAACAACCCTGAAGGAAACTGATGTTCAGCCTTAACTCGCTGAAAAACCATACATTTGCTAACATACTCAGCGACATCTTTCTTCAGTCCCACCCAATAGTACTCATCCTCCAGATCACGGTACATCTTTGTACTACTAGGGTGCATAGCAAAAGGACTACTATGAGCTTCGGTCAGAATGGTGCGCCTCAACTCAACATCATTCGACACCACTATTCGACTCTCAAATCATAAAACACCATCATCATTAAAATAGAAATCCGATGGCATATCTTCAGCAATATCCTGAACATGTGGCACCAAGGAATCATCCAACAATTGTTTATCCTTTATCAATTGGATTAGAGATGGTTTCACCTGTAATTCAGCTAGCATACCACCATCTCGTGATATGCTTAAGCTAGCAAACATCGCTCTTAACTCCACCGCCACTTTCCTGCTCAAAGCATCGGCCACAACATTGGCCTTCCCCGGATGATACTCGATCGTTAAATCGTAATCCTTAAGCAACTCCACCCAACGTCGTTGCCTAAGATTTAACTCATTTTGAGACATCAAATACTTCAAACTTTTGTGATCCGTGTACATAGTACACTTCTCACCAAAGAGATAATGTCTCTAGATCTTTAGAGAAAAAACCACTGCAGCCAACTCAATATCATGCGTAGGATAATTGCGCTCATGCACTTTCAACTGTCGCGATGCATAAGCCACCACCTTACCCTCTTGCATTAACACACACCCCAAACCAACATAGGATGCGTCACTATACACCACAAACTCTTTCCCTGATTCAGGTTGAACCAAGATAGGAGCTTGCGTCAAACCTGCTTTTATGTAACACCCTAATTTTGGGCTTAGAAGTTTAGGGTCTGAACCGGACCGGTCTGAGAAACAGTTCGAATATAAAATGAGGTTTTAGGGAACGCCTAGTTCGGGATGCTTTAAAAATATAGAAAAATATCTAAAAATCCTCATTTAATATATATAAGAGAGTGGTGAAATCAATTTTACAAAATAAGGTTTGGAATTACTACATTTCGGTGTAGTGACCAAATTGCGATTTTTGCAAAGTTTAGTAGTGACTGTTTTGTAAAGGATTGAAACTTTGAATCTTTAAGGAGCTAATTTACCCAAAATGTTTTTCTCCATATTTTTTCCTTAATTTGGATGATTTAATTAATGGCTTAATTAAATAAAAGAAAAGTGAAAACTACTTTTTGACTTTCTTAACTACCTTACTCTAATTTTCTCCCATTCCTTTTTCTCTCAAAATCCTATCATCCAAACACCTTTTCTCCAGCAAAATTCACATTGATTCTTACTCCAATTGATGAGATTTTCATCAATCATTGGTTCCTAATCAATCTTGCAACAAATCCTTTTGATTTCCCCATTGCATTTTCATGGAATTTTGCCCAAATCAAGGAGAAATCATCTTTTAGAGGTAAGATTGTTCTTCTCCTCTAAATACTCAGTTCTCTACTGAAATTCCCAAGTTGTCAATCCTTTATTAAAGTTTATAAATGGTTTTAATGTTAGAAACAAGATTTTGGCTTAAAACTCAAGATTTTGGAAGAGATCTTGAAGATTTTCGTTGTAATTGATTGGGCTCTATTTTGAGATGGTTCTCTAATGTATTTTGAATGTTAAATGATGTTAGAAATGAGGTTTTATCAATCCAATCCCGAATAGGTTGTGTTTCCTAAGTTTTTGCTTATGAAAATGGTGGTTTTTGAGGTGTTTTTGGTGTTCTGTTATAGCTGGAGGTATAAGGACGAGTTTAAAGTTGTTTTTGATGTTAATTGATGTTTAGAAATGATTAGAAGTGATGGATCTTGGCTGGGTTAAGTTTTGGAAGAGTTTGGAGGTGATTTCGGTTGTGTTTAGTGGCTGAAATGTTGGTTTTAGGTAGAGCAACGAGTTTAGGAGTGTTGGCTGAAGTTTTCAATGCATGATGATGCATTAATCCTCTGCTTTGATGTGTCTAAAACATGGGAGACATCTTCGGACACTTTTGGAGTTGATCCGGAAGCTTAATCGGCGTTTCGACAAGCAAGCGAAACGAAATCGGTGAGTGCGTTTGGGTTTGAAGTCCATGAGGACAAAAATACAAGGTTTTGGGATTTATGAGAGGTTTGAAACACCTTCCTAAGTCCGGAAGTAAGTATGGTTTGATTTGGTCTCTCTAAAGTGGTGTTTGCTCCTAAAAAATGCTTTTACATGCTCATGGTTTGAGATTGTTGAATTCCTACTGTTTTTATGCATGTTTTGGAGCATGAGATTATGCTTGTAAAGATGTCATGAGATGGCATGTTGCATTGAATAGATTTGAGCTTTTGATTTGAAGCAAAGTATGATTTATGATTTGAAATGTGGCGAGAAAACCTTTGAGTTTTATTGCATGAAAAACAATAGGTGTGATGATATTTTTAACACATTATATTAGCATAGATTTTGAGAAACTTACCGGATATAATTGATCGATCAATAGGATGAGAGTGCACTATAAACTAAAAATTCGTACGTGCTCTTTGGTTAAGCCAAAGGGAGATTTTCCGATGATGGGCATTCCATCGGGTAGGACTTGGTGAAATACCCAAGCTTTGTGGCGATGAGAGATTCCGCCATGTGAGTACAGTGATGAGAGATTCCACCGGAAGTTGTGTTGCTAGACAAGTGAGTACGGTGATGTGAGATTCCACCGGAAGAGTCTAGTGTAGAAATGTGTCTGCATATCCAAGTATTAATGAGATGCTAAATGCCAATATAAAGGATGAAATGGTCTTTGTTACACATGTACCTTGATGAAATGATTTATGTTATGAGATATGCATATGTGTTTTGTTTAGAAATGCTTTGACAATACAAGCATGTGAATGGCCTTGCCCTGAGTTTTTCATTGGTTTTAATGCATGAGATAGAATGAAGGTACATGTGGTTTCAATGAGTTTTGCTTTGAAAGTTTATCAAGCATGAGAAAGAGATGAGCATGTGGTTTAAAAGCTTTGATGAAAGTGTTTTCTAAAATTGCATTATTGTGTTGGTTTCTTTAGAGCATGCCTCACTAAGCAATTATGCTTACACTCTCTTTTACCAATAATGCAGATAATTGAGGTGTTTAATGGCATCAAGGAAGCTAAGTTTGTCTAAGGGAATCCAAGCTCATGTATGGTGAAGTTTTCATACACTATTAGTTTTGATAAATTGGCAATGGGAACCTAAGATTTGTTTTGGGAGATGTGTTGAACTCCCTAAGGTTGTGGCATGTTTGCCTTGGTTGGTTTGAATTGTAAATGGCCTTAAATGTTTGATTTGAAGTTTGATTGCCTATTTGGTTTTGTTAATAGGAAGCATTCCTCTAGATTTGTGAGTTTTCATGTTTGATGCTATGAAGGTGTTTAGGAGTTCTAAACATGTACCTTATATGTTTGATGACTTGTTGGTATGTTTGGGGAGTCCTTTGGTTGTGTTTGAATGGATTTATGCATGAAAAACCACCAATTGCTGCAGTTTCTAGGCAAACCGTATCGAAACACCCTCTAGTATTTCGAAACGGGGGCCTGAAATGGCCTTCGTGTTTCGAAACGCTAAAGGATGTTTCGAAACGATTTGGCTACTGGAGTGCCTCGTTTCGGAACTAGTCTTGGAACCAACCCACGTATCGAAATGGTCAACGCCGTTTTGATCCAACGTTTCGATACATCAGGTGAGTGTTTCGAAACAGGTGACTGTTGGGCATAGATTTGAATGGTGGTGAAGTTTGCAAGCTTTACATTTTAATCCCAAATGTTGAAGTTGAAATTGCATGAGTTTGAGATGTTCTTTTAAGACAAATTTTGGCAGAGAAGCATGTAATGTGACTAATTTCATATTGGTAAACTTAAAATCAATAAAGACCTTCTAATTTACAGAAATTACATTTTGGTCCCTAAACTTGTAAAAAGTGCAATTGAGTCCTTGTATGTTATCCGATCGCTGTGCCTTTCTCAAATATGTTTTGTGAGTACCCACTTAGGGTTAACATGTATCTAGACAAGATTAAAAAGGAAAAAAAAGGGTTGTGAATCAAGGTTGACTTCCGAGTTGACTTTGGTTTTCCCCGTGTAATCTTCGTAGTTCGGGTCAATCGTCTAGGCCGGGCTAAGGGGGTTACATTTTAGCTTCTCAAAAGCTTGTTGTCTCGCTTCCGTCCACTCATACTTAACATCCTTTTGCAACAACTTCGTCAAAGGGGCAACAATCTTAGAAAACCCATCCACAAACCTCTGGTAGTATCCTGCCAACCCAAGGAAACTACGGACTTCATGAACGGACTTAGGAGGCTTCCAATTCAGCACCGCCTCAACCTTCTGGGGATCAACTCGAATCCCTTCAGCCGAAACCACATGACCAAAAAAAACAACTTCCTTTAGCCAAAACTCACATTTGCTCAGCTTAGCATAAAGCTGATTTTCCAACAACGCTTGCAAAACAATCCTCAAATGACCTTCATGCTTCTCCTCAGTACGAGAGTACACAAGGATATCATCGATGAACACCACAACAAATTTGTCCAAGAATTCATGGAACACCCTATTCATCATGTCTATGAAAGCAGCAGGAGCATTCGTCAATCCAAACGGCATCACAAGGAACTCATAATGCCCATACCTCGTTCTAAAGGCTATTTTCGGTACATCCACATCCTTCACCTTTAACTGATAGTACCCTGACCTCAAATAAATCTTTGAAAACACAGCCGCTCCCTGAAATTGACCAAAAAGATCATCAATCCTCGACAAAGGATACTTGTTCTTGACGGTCAACTTATTCAGCTGACGATAATCAATGCACATCCTCATCGTGCCATGTTTCTTTTTAACAAACAAGACTGGTGCACCCAAGGTGACACACTAGGCCGACTAAAGCCACGGTCAAGCAACTTCTGAAGCTGCATCTTCAACTCCTTCAACTCTTTGGGTGCCATGCGATAAGGAGAAATGGACACCGAAGTTGTGTTCTCATACAACTCAATTCCAAATTCAACCACTCGACTAGGCGGCAACCCAGGTAATTCCTCCAGAAACACTCCAAGGAACTCACACATAGTCCTTCTATCCTGAACACGCACCTTCTTTGAACTAGGATTCATAACAAAGGCTAGGTAAGCGTCACATCCCTGACGCAACATCCAGCTTGCTTCAAGCGTCGACACCACATTAGCTAGAAACTTCACATTCTCTCCCACTACCACCACCTCATAATCACCCGCAAGTTTCAACGAAACTCGCTTGCTTTCGAAATCCACCACGGCTCTATGCTCAACAAGTCAATCCATGCCAAGAATTACATCAAAACCATAAAATGGAAATTCCATAAGATCAACAAGAAACACATAATCTTGCACCTTTAAGGGGCATCTCCTATACAACTTTCTTGTTAAATCTGTCTCACCAAAGGAACTAGTCACACGCATACCAACATCCAAAGACTCAACAGGCAAACCAAGCATTTGAGCATGTTCACGCAATATGTACGATTGTGTAGATCCAGAATCAATCAAAGAAAGTAATGACAAGGATTGCAAAGTAAAGGTACATGCGATCACGTCCGTGTCATTCCTTCCCTCACGATGGGCATACACTCGAGCCTGACCGCCACCCTCAGGTTGGACAGCCACCACATGCGCCACATTCCTTCCACCCTCATCTCTATGCTGAACATTACCACGGCCGCGCCCACGACCTCTCTGTGGCTCAGCTGCTCTCACCGGTGTCTGTCCCTCTCTCAGCGGCTGAGGACAATCTTTCTTCATATGCCCCCAATTACCACATTTCCAGCATGTCCCAAGGTTACCCCAACACTCACCAGCGTGTCTCCTACCACACTGGTTACACTCAGGAGTCCTCAAGAAAGCATTTGGTCCTTGCTGACCTCTTCCAGGGTTACCACCCCCGCGTCTAGCATCAAAATGCGACTTTCTATCTTTATGCCTCTTGTTGCGATCTCTACCATAATCACATTCTGCAGCTCGTTTCCCCGAGCTAGATCCTCCTGCTCGGCTCGCCAATCCAAGATTCAACTAAATGTCCTTGGCTCTAGTGACCAGGACATCGAAATCAGTATAATCGGCTGCGAGCATATAGGTTTTCACGTCCGCCACCAGCCCATAACAGAACCGTTCACATCTTTCTCCCTCACTAGGAATCAGCTCAAGCGCATATTGGCTAAGGCGAACAAATTGAATCTCATATTCAGCCACAGACATGCTCCCTTGCACCAGGGACATAAACTCCCTCGTCTTCTCGTTGAGGTAGCGAACTCCCAAATATTTCTGCTTGAACGCATTCAAAAAGAATGTCTAAGTCACTTCATCATCCTCCATTCCCGCAATAGTGGTCGTCCACCACGTAGACGCATCACCAATCTGTAGTGACACAATGCATCCCAGCTTCTGAACATTGTTGCAGTTCAGCTGTCCAAGTATTCTCTTGGTACTCTCTAACAAAGACTCAGAACCTTCCGGGGTCAAACCTCTAAACTCAGTCCCTCCCAGACCGTGAAGACGCTCCAACGACAATCTTATATTAGCACCATCCTGTGGTGCAGCTCCATGAGCTCCAGCTACTGCTGCTTGGAAAGCTCCAGCAATAGCCTGAATCAACACGGTCATATCGGGAGCAGCTTGCCCTTGACCTCCCTCGGGTCCAGCAACCCCAGCACCAACTCCAGCAGCACCAACCCCAGCTCCACCACCACCAGGTGGTCCACCAGAGGGAGGAGGAGGTAGATCCTCAGCATTCTCTACATTCTCATTCTCAGCCATAGATCGAGTATTGATTCTAAGCTCTCTACGTGGCCCCATAGTAAAAACAATGCACTGACAAAATACAACAAATTCAATTAGGCATAATAAGGTAAGTAATCCAAGTACTCAAGCTCATTTTTTAAAACAATTCTTCTCATTAGTAATGATATGGCAAAGGGATCCCCAACAATACCCCAACACAACATAGCATCACCAATTCTTCTTAATTGAATCATGCATCAATGTTCATATATCACACATTCACCGAAACATCACAATCATACATAACTGCACATCTGAACCACTTATCAAGCCCCAATTATTCGTTAACCTGGCTCTGATACCAACAAATGTAACTCCCTTAGCCCGGCCTAGACGCTTGACCCGAACTACGAAGATTACATAGGGAAAGCCAAAGTCAACCCGAAAGTCAACCTTGATTAACGACCTTTTTTTCTTCTTTTTAATCTTTTCTAGATGCACATTAAACCTATATGAATACTCAAGATTCATTTGAGAGAAGGGCACAGCGATCGGAAAACATTTAGGGACACGATTGCACAAATTACACTTTTAGGGACCAAAATGTAATTTTTAGAAAATAAGAGGAATTAATAGATTTTAAGCTTACCAATATGTAATTAGTCATATTACATGCTACTATGTCAAATTTCAGCATAAAAGGACATTCCAAGCTCAAGCAATTGCATCTACAACATTCAGGACTAAAATGTAAAACCTGGAAACTTAAAACAATTCAAAATCATCATCCAACGGTCATCCGTTTTGAAACACCAATCCTTCGTACCGAAACGCCCGTATCGAAACGGAGTTGACCATTTCAGTACTCGGGTGCATTCCGAGACTGGTATCGAAACAAGCCTCTCCAGTAGCCAAAATGTTCCGAAACACCTTCAGTCGTTCCGAAACGCTCTGGCCATTACAGGCCCCCGTTTCGAAACAATTAAGGGTGTTTCGATACACCCTGCCCTGTGACAGCAGAAATTGCTGGTTTTCACCTCTTAAACCACTCAAACATGCTTCAAAAAGCATCATAACATACCAGCAACCTATTTTGACACTAAAGAACATATTTAAGGACCTTAAGCTAGAGCATGGCATCAAACACATAATCACCCAATCTATATGCATTCTTCCTAGCCACAAAACCAATATAAGCTATCAAACCTCAAACTAAACCTTTAGGACCATTTACAACGCATACAAGCCATCACAAACCTGCCACAAACTTAGGAAGTTCAAAACACATCTCCTAAATACAACCTTGGAGTCCCATTGCCAAATATCAAAACTAAAGTGTATAAAAACATCACCATACATGAGCTTTGCACTTCCTTGGATGTTCTTAACCTTCTTGCTGCCCAAAACACCTCAATTATCTGCATTATTGGTAATAGAGAGCGTAAGCACATTTGCTTAGTGAGGCATGCTCTAAAGAAAACCAACACAATAATGCATTATTCAAAACACTTTCTCAAAAGCCTTTTCTACAACATGCTCATTCTATCTCATGCTTGAAAACCATTTCAAAGCAACTCTTCATTGAAAACACATGTACCTCAATTCTATCTCATGCATTTAAACCAATGCAAATCTCATGGCAAGGCCATACACATTCTTGTAAAAACCAAAACATTTCATATACAAATCTCATATGCATTTCTCATAGCATAAATCATCTCAACAATAGGTACATGTGAATCAAAAGCATTTTCATATATTATATTGGCATTTCACATCTCATTACTACTCGAATATGCGGACAACATTCTCAAACCACTAGACGCTTCCGGTGGAATCTCACATCACCGTACTCACTTGTCTAGTAAATATAATTTCCGGTGGAATCTCACATCACCGTACTCACATGGCGGAATCTCTCATCGCCACAAAGCTTGGGTATTTCACCAAGTCCTACCCGATGGAATGCCCATCATCGGTCCCTCCCTTTAGATTAAACCAAAGAGCATATACAAATTTTTAGTTTATAGTGCACTCTCATCCTATTGATCGATCAATTATATCCAGTAAGTATCTCATCTTCTATGCCAATATATTATGTCAAAACATCTTCTCACCTACTGTTTTTCATGCAACATTGCTCAAATCTTTCTCATCTCATTTCAAAACCACAACATTTGCCATGCTTTAAAACAAAAGCTCAAAACTCATCAATGCAACTTGTTATTTCATGAAATCATTTCAAGCATCATCTCATGCTACAAATCATGCATAAAAATAGTATGAATTTATCTATCTCAAACCATGAGCATGTAAAAGCATTTTAGGGGCAACCACCACATATAAGAGAGCAATCTAGCCAATACTTACTTCCGGACTTAGGAAGATGTTTCGAACCTTTCCTAAATCCCCAAACCTTGTTTCTTTGTCCCTCAAGGACTTTCAAAACCATTCGCACTCACCGATTACGTTTCGCTTGCTCGCTGAAACGCTATCTAAGCTCTCGGATCAACACCAAAGGCGTCCGAAGATGTCTCCTCTGTTTATAACACATAAGAGCAGAGGATTAATGCATCATCATGCATTGAAATCATCAGCCACACATCTAAACTCGTTGTTCTACTCAAGAACCTCATTTCAACTACCAAAAACAATCGAAATCATCTCCAAACTCTTCCAAAACAAAGCCCAGCCAAGATCTACCACTTCTAATCATTTCTAAACATCAAAAACCACCACAAAATCGCCCATATACCTCCAGCTATATCAGAGCACCAAAACCTCCCCAAAAACCACCATTCAAACATACAAAACTTAGGAATCCAAGCCTATTCGGGATTTGTTTGATAAAACCTCATTTATAACATCAATTAACATCCAAAATACATTAGAAAACAACCTCAAAACAGAGACTAACCATCAACCACGAAAATCATCAAGATCTCTCCAAAAACCTTGAGTTTTAATACAATTTCTTGTTTCTAACATTAAAGCAACTCAAAAATCATCAACAAAGGATTGATAACTTGGGAATTTCAGTAAAGAACTGATCATTAGAGGAGAAGGACGAAATTTACCTCTAATGGTTGATTTCTCCTTGATTTGGGCAAGTTTTCTTGAAAATCCAATGTGAAAACAAGAGGATTTGGTGAGGAAAATATTAGAAATCAAAAGGAGATTAAAATCTCATCAAAAGGAATGAAAATCAAAGGCTAATTGATGGAGGAAATGTGTTTGGCTGAAAAGAAATTGAGAGAAAATGAAATGAGAGAAAATTGACATAAGGTAGTTATGAAAAGTCAAAGATAGTTTTTCCTTTAGTCAATCTTTATTTCCTTTAATTAAAACATTTGTAACACCCCAATTTTGGGCTTAGAGGTTTTGGGTTTGAATCAGGCCGGTCGGATTTCGGTTCGAATATAAAAGGTGGTTTTTAGGGAAAGACTAGTTCGGGATGCATTAAAAATATGGAAAAATATCTTAAAATCCTCTTTTAATATATATAAGAGAGTGGTGAAATCAATTTTACAAAATGAGGTTTCAAATTGTGACATTTCAAGTTAGTGACTAAAATGTAATTTTTGAAAAGTTGGTGACTGTTTTAAAAGGATTGAAACTTTGAATCTTTAAGGAGCTAATTTACCCAAGAAGAGTTTTCTCCAGATTTTTCTTAATATTAAACATTTATTAAATGATATTTAATAAAAGGAAAAAGGGGAAATATATATTTTTGAGTTCATAACTAACTTTTCTCAAAATTTTCCCTCTTCATTTTCTCTCTCTTTTCTCTCATCCAAACACATTTCCCCAGCCATTTCCCCTCTGATTTTAACACCTAAAGATGAGATTTCAATCTCCAATTGGTTTCTAATCATTCCTACATCAAATCATTACCATTTGCTTATTGAATTTTCAAGAATCTTGGCTTTAAACAAGGAGAAACTCACATTTAGAGGTATGAACGTCCTTCTTTACTGAAATTCCCAAGTTCTTTACTGAAATTCCCAAGTTCTCAATCCTTGATTTGTGTTTTATTAAAGGTTTTAATGTTGTGTTCTTGATCTTGGCTTTAAATGCAAGATTTGGGTTTAATTTTGATTTAATTCGTACTAAATGATTGGGCTGTGATTTGAGATGTCTTTTTGATGTTTATTGGATGTATAAATGATGTGTAATTGAGGTTTAATCAATGCAATCCCGGATAGGTTGATTTTCCTAAGTTTTTTATTGAGTTAATGGTGATTTTTAGGGTGATTTTGAGGTTCTGCTATCGCTGGAGGTATAAGGACATGAATAGATCCTTTTTGGATGTTAATTGATGTATAAGTGTGTTTGGAATTGATGGATCTTGGCTGGGTAAGGTTGTAGAGGTGTTTGGATGTGATTTCGGTTGTGTTTGGTAGCCAAAATGTGAGTGTTGATGAGAGCAGTGAGTTTAGGTGTCTTGGTTGAAGATATTAATGCATGATGATGCATTAATCCACTGCTTTGATGTGTTTAAAACAGGGGAGACATCATCGGATCCTTGTGGTGTTGATCCGGAGGCTTGATCGGTGTTTCGGCAAGCTTGCGAAACGGAATCGGTGAGTGAAGTTTGGTTTTCAGCTTTGAAACCAATGTTGGAAGGTTATGGGAGCTTAGTATAAGTCTAGACAACTTAGCTAAGCTCAAGAGTAAGTTTTCGGGAAAACTCTCTTGTTGATGAACCATGAGATGGTTGGATGCAATGTGATTTATTTGCATGTTTAAATTCTGTTTTGAAAGCATATTTTAGCATGTTTGATGCTGGTTTTATAAGCCATGTGTTGAAGGATGCTCAAGGTAAGAGATCCTTGTTTTGAACATTGATAAATGTGGTTTGATGCATTGTAATGCATGATGATTTAATGGCTTTGTTAAATGCTTTAAAACAATGGGTTAATGATGTTATATGATGTATATTGGCAAGTGATGTGTTGGTTTTAAAGTACTTGAATCGGATATAGTTAGCCGGCTATAGGATTGGGTGTACCGTGAATAAAGACGCCTTGGATGTTGAGGGGTTGTGATTGTACCGTAAACTCCATCCAAGTACACTAACGAGATGGTTAAGATCACCATGGTGGTTAAAAGTCCATGAGTGGATCTTGTGTTAAGATCATCATGGTGGTTAAAAGTCCATGAGTGGATCTTGTGTTAAGATCACAATGGTGGTTAAAAGTCCATGTGTGGATCTTGTGTTGTGTGTCCCTTGTTCTCGTTAGTGATGTTATACAACTACTAATGAGTGATGTTGAGGGGTTGTGATTGTACCATAGTCTCCATCACGGGTGTTGAGGGGTTGTGATTGTACCATGCTCCACCTTGATATTGGTAGTGTGTATGAAGCGTATGGGACAACGCTTGTAATCCGCGTATCCGATTGTGTTTTGAGTTGTAAAATGTTATTGATTATCACTTGTAAGCCAATATGACATGATGATGATTTGAAGCATGAGATGCTTGGTTTGTATGCATATTTGCATGGTATATGTTGTTTTGAAACTAAAGGCCTTGAATAGGTGTTTTTGCAAATGCATTATTGTGATGTCTTAATTGAGCATTTCCTCACTAAGCTATGTGCTTACGCTCTCTCTTTCTTAAACCAATAATGCAGAGCATCGAAGTGCATAAAGGGCAGCAAGGAGATTAAGGATCCAAGTGAAGACTAAGCTCATGTATGGTGAATGTTTTCCTAACACTATTAGCTTTTGGCATTTGGCAATGGGAACCTAGATTGTGTTTTTGGGAGATGTTTTGGACTCCCTAAGTTTGGTTAATGTTTTTGATAATGTTGGAACATGTAAATGGCCTTTTGGTATTTTGTTTTGGTGAATTGATGGTTGCAAGGTTTTCAATATAGGATGCATGCCTATAGAATTGGGTTTTTCTTTGGATGACGCCATGATTGTGTTTAGTTGATGTTAATAAGTTCCTTATGTGTTTGATGACTTGTATGTATGTTATGGAGGTCATATGGATGTGTTTGATGGGTCAATTGCTTGTTAAATCAGCAAAAATCTGCAATTCTGGGCATCTCGTTTCGGAACGGGTGCTACTGTTTCGGAACAGGTGGCCTGAAATGGCCTTGGCGTTTCGAAACAGGTAAAGCTGTTCCGAAACGGATTTGCCACTGCCAAGCCCTGTTCTGCAACAAGTTTCGGAACGGTCCCGCGTTTCGGAACGGATCATCCCCGTTTCGGAACACTCGACCGTTGGGCACTGAAACTGATGGTTAAATGTTTTGAAACTCTTACGTTTTGGTCCTAATCTTTGTATATGCAATTGGTTGAGTCTGAGATGTCCGATTGGGATGAAATTTGGCAGAGAAGCATGAAATATGATTAATTTTATAATGGTAACTTTTAACTTGGTTAAGTCCTCCTAATTTCCAGAATTTGCAATTTGGTCCCTAAATTTGTATGTTGTGCAATTGAGTCCCTAAATGTTTTCCGATTGCTGTGATTTTTGAGTATGTTCTTCTCAAGGGTTCACCTAGGATTAATATGCATTTGATCAAGTTTAAAAATAAAAAAAGGGTCGTTAATCAAGGTTGACTTTCGGGTTGACTTTGGTTTTCCCCGTGTAATCTTCGTAGTTCGGGTCAACCGTTTAGGCCGGGCTAAGGGGGTTACATTTGGTGGTATCAGAGCTGAGTTCTCGAGTAATTGGGAATGGTTATGTGGGTGATATGTGTATGATTGCTTTGTTCGCTTGATGAGTGAAAGTATGATGTATAAATTGTAAGTATGTTGCAATTGTGGTGTATGCTGTGGTGAAGCATGTTAGAGGGACCCATTGCCAAATCAAAGCTAATGAAATGATTTGTTTTTAATTGGAAATGAGCTTGAGTACTTGGATTGCTTACCTTGCTGAGCCTGACTTTGTTTATTGCATTGTGATTGCATTGTTTAGTGTATGGGACCTCGTAGAGAGACGAGGATTAATACGCGAGCTATGGCTCAAAAAGAGAATGAGGAGAACGCTGAAAATGTAGTGGATTTACCGCCTCCACCTGGTGGTGGTGGTGCTGGGGGTGAAGAAGCTGGTGTTGCTGCTGGTGCTGGGGTCGCTGGACCTGAAGCTGGGCAGGGGCAAGCTGCTCCTGACATGACAATGCTGATTCAAGCTATTGCTGGAGCCTTTCGGGCGGCGGTAGCTGGAGCTCAAGGAGCTGGGCATCAGGGAGATGCTAATGCTAGATTACCTCTAGAACGTTTGCGCAGTCTGGGAGGGACTGAGTTCAGGGGTTTGTCTGCTGAAGGTTCGGAGTCTTGGATGGAAAGTACCAAGAGAATCTTGGGTCAAATGAACTGCAATGATGTGCAGAAGCTGGGTTGTGTGATATCACTATTGCATGACGATGCGTATACCTGGTGGACAACCACTATCTCCGGAATGGAGGAAGCTGATGTAACTTGGACGTTCTTTTTGAGCGCGTTCAAGAGGAGGTATCTGTGTGTGCGATACCTGGATGAGAAGAAAAGGGAATTCATGTCTCTTACTGAAGGGAGTATGACAGTGGCTGAGTATGAGGTTCAGCTTGTCCGACTCAGTCAGTATGCACCTGAGCTTGTTCCTGATGAGCGGGAGAGGTGTGAACGTTTCCGTTATGGTCTGGTGACGGAGGTGAAGACCTATATGCTGGCTGCTGAGTACACAGATTTTGATGTGCTGGTTGGAAGGGCAAAGGACATTGAGTTGAATTTGAGTTTATCTTCTAGAGGTGATGGTCCTAGTGTGGGCAAGCGAGCTGCTGAGTATAGTTCCGGTGGCGGACGGAACAAGAGAGGACGTGATCGGAAGTATCAGTCTTCGGCTAGGCGTGGCGGTGGAGGACAAGGTGCGCCTGTTTAGGGATACAGGACAAGAGCTGATCCGAACACATGTTGGAAATGTGGATCGCGTAGACACTTGAGGCGTGATTGTCCTCGAGCTGCGATGGAGGTTCAGGCTCCTGTTGTGGTGGCCGGTAACTCGTGCTGGAACTGTGGTTCAGCGGATCACATGAGGAGGGAGTGTCCTCTGTTGGCCGGCAGTGTCCAGGTACGTGCTCCTGGAGTTGTTGCACCACAGAGAGGTCGTGGGCGCGGCCGTGGTAACTTCCAGCGTAGAGAGGATGGTGGAAGGAATGTGGCTCATGTTGTAGCTGTTCAGCCTGAGGGTGGTGGCCAAGCCAGAGTGTATGCTCAGAGGGAGGGGAGGAATGACACGGATGTGATCGCAGGTACTTTTACTTTGCAATCCTTGTCATTACTTTCCTTGATTGATTCTGGATCTACACACTCATACATATTGCGTGAGCATGCTCAATTGCTTGGTTTGCCTGTTGAGTCTTTGGATGTTGGTATGCGTGTAACTAGTTCTTTTGGTGAGACTGTTGTGACTCGAAAGCTTTATAGAAGATGTCCCTTGGTTGTGCAAGATCATGTTTTTCATGTTGATCTTATGGAATTGCCTTTCTATGGCTTTGATGTAATCCTTGGTATGGATTGGCTTGTTGAGCATCGAGCGGTAGTGGATTTTGAGAATAAGCGAGTTTCATTGAAGCTTGCGGATGATTATGAGGTGGTGGTGGTTGGTGAGAATGTGAAGTTTCTTTCCAATGTGGTGTCTACCTTGGAAGCGAGCCGGATGCTGAGGCAAGGCTGTGAAGCTTACCTAGCCTTCGTGATGAATCCTAGCTCTAAGGAGTTGCGAGTGCAAGATATCAGGACTGTGCGAGAGTTTCCTGGTGTGTTTCCGGAGGAGTTGCCTGGATTGCCTCCTAATCGCGAAGTGGAGTTTGGGATTGAGCTGTATGAAAATACAACTCCCGTGTCCATTACTCCTTATCGAATGGCACCGAAAGAGTTGAAAGAGTTGAAGACGCAACTTCAGGAGTTGCTTGATCGTGGTTTCATTCAGCCGAGTGTGTCACCTTAGGGTGCACCGGTCTTGTTTGTGAAGAAGAAGGATGGCACTATGAGGATGTGCATTGATTACCGTCAGCTTAACAAGTTAACTGTCAAGAATCAGTATCCATTGCTGAGAATTGATGATCTTTTTGATCAATTTCGGGGAGCGGCTGTGTTCTCTAAAATTGACTTAAGGTCAGGGTATTACCAGTTGAAGGTGAAGGATGTGGATGTGCCAAAGACAGCCTTCAGAACGAGGTATGGGCATTATGAGTTCTTGGTGATGCCGTTTGGTTTGACGAATGCTCCTGCAGCTTTCATGGACATGATGAATAGAGTATTCCATGAATACTTGGATAAATTTGTCGTGGTGTTCATTGATGATATCCTCGTGTACTCTCGTACTGAGGAGGAGCATGAAGGGCATTTGAGAGTTGTGCTACAAGCTTTGTTGGAGAATCAGCTGTATGCTATGCTGAGCAAGTGTGAGTTTTGGCTTAGAGAAGTGGTGTTTCTTGGTCATGTGGTTTCTGCGGAGGGGATTCGTGTTGATCCTCAAAAGATTGAGGCAGTGATGAATTGGAAGCCTCCTAAGTCTGTTCATGAAGTCCGTAGATTCCTTGGTTTGGCAAGATACTATCGGAGATTCGTGGATGGGTTTTCAAAGATTGCTGCACCTTTGACGAAGTTGTTGCAGAAGGATGTTAAGTATGAATGGACAGAAGCGAGGCAGCAAGCTTTTGAGAAGCTTAAGGCAGCTTTGACGCAAGCTCCTATCTTGGTTCAACCTGAATCAGGGAAAGAGTTTGTGGTGTATAGTGATGCGTCCTACGTTGGTTTGGGATGTGTGTTGATGCAAGAGGGTAAGGTGGTGGCTTATGCATCACGGCAGTTGAAGGTGCATGAGCGCAATTATCCTACGCATGACATTGAGTTAGCCGCGGTGGTTTTTGCTTTGAAAATCTGGAGACATTACCTGTATGGTGAGAAGTGTACGGTGTACACGGACCACAAGAGTTTGAAGTATCTGATGTCTCAGAAGGAGTTGAATCTTAGGCAACGACGTTGGGTGGAGTTCCTTAAGGATTACGATTTGACGATCGAGTACCATCCGGGTAAAGCTAATGTTGTAGCGGATGCCTTGAGTAGGAAGGTAGCTCTTGAGTTGAGGGCTATGTTTGCCAGTTTGAGTATTTCGCGTGATGGTGGTCTTGTGGCTGAGTTGCGAGTGAAGCCATCCTTGGTTCAGTTAATTAAGGAAAAGCAGTTGTTGGATGATTCCTTGGTGCCACATGTTCAGGATATTGCAGAGGGTAGGCCATCGGATTTCTGCTTTAATGATGATGGAGTTTTATGTTTTGGGAGTCGGATAGTAGTGCCCAGTGATGCTGAGTTGAGGCGTGCTATTTTGACTGAAGGTCATAGTAGTCCTTTTGCTATGCACCCTGGTAGTACTAAGATGTACCGTGATCTTCGTGATGAGTACTATTGGGTGGGTTTAAAGAAAGATGTTGCTGAGTTTGTAAGCAAGTGCATGGTTTGTCAGCGAGTTAAAGCTGAGCATCAGTTTCCTTCAGGGTTGTTGCAACCGTTGAGGATTCCTGAGTGGAAGTGGGAAAGGGTTACCATGGACTTTGTGTCTGGTTTGCCTTTGTCGCCATCGAAGAGGAATTCGGTGTGGGTGATTGTGGATCGCCTGACGAAGTGTGCACATTTCTTGCCTGTGCATACTACGTACACTTTGGATAAGCTTGCGGAGCTGTACATTGCTGAGATAGTGCGGCTGCATGGTGTGCCTAAGTTGATTGTGTCAGATAGAGATCCGAGGTTTACATCGCGTTTCTGGCAGTGTTTGCATCAGGCTTTGGGTACGCGGTTGAATTTCAGTACTTCTTATCATCCACAGTCGGATGGACAGTCTGAGCGTGTTATCCAGGTGTTGGAGGATATGTTGCGGTGTTGTGTGATTGAGTTTCAGGGTTCTTGGGAGAAACATCTGCCTTTGGTTGAGTTTGCCTATAATAATAGTTATCAGGCAAGTATTCAAATGGCACCTTATGAAGCTTTGTACGGGAGGAAGTGTAGAACTCCTCTTTGTTGGGCTGAAACGGGTCAGAAGTTGGTTTCGATGCCAGCCTTGTTGAAAGGAACCACCGAGAAGGTGAAGCTCATTTGTGAGCGTTTGAAGGCAGCTTCTGATCGGCAAAAGTCTTACGCGGATTTGAAGCGTAAGGAGATTGAGTATGCGGTTGGTGACCGTGTGTTTTTGAAAGTTTCGCCTTGGAAAAAGGTGATGAGGTTTGGCCGAAAGGGTAAGTTGAGCCCTAGGTACATTGGACCATACGAGGTGATTGAGCATGTGGGTCCTGTTGCGTACAAGTTGAGGTTACCGCATGAGTTGGAAAAGATCCATGATGTGTTTCATGTCTCTATGCTTCGGAAGTATAGATCGGATCCTTCGCATGTGATGCCTGTGGAGGAAGTGGAGTTGAATCCGATTTTGACCTATGATGAGGAACCGGTGAAGATTCTGGATTCGGATAGTAAAGTTCTTCGAGGCAAGACCATTGAGTTGGTAAAGGTGTTGTGGAAGCATCGTGGTGCTGAGGAAGCCACGTGGGAACGGAAGGATGACATGTTGAAGCAGTTTCTGTATCTTTTCCGTTCAGGTAAATTTCGAGGACGAAATTTCTTAAGGGGGGAGAGTTGTAACACCCCAATTTTGGGCTTAGAGGTTTTGGGTTTGAATCGGACCGGTCGGATTTCGGTTCGAATATAAAAGGTGGTTTTTAGGGAAAGCCTAGTTCGGGATGCATTAAAAATATGGAAAAATATCTTAAAATCCTCTTTTAATATATATAAGAGAGTGGTGAAATCAATTTTACAAAATGAGGTTTCAAATTGTGACATTTCAAGTTAGTGACTAAAATGTAATTTTTGAAAAGTTGGTGACTGTTTTAAAAGGATTGAAACTTTGAATCATTAAGGAGCTAATTTACCCAAGAAGAGTTTTCTCCAGATTTTTCTTAATATTAAACATTTATTAAATGATATTTAATAAAAGGAAAAAAGGGGAAATAGATATTTTTGAGTTCATAACTAACTTTTCTCAAAATTTTCCCTCTTCATTTTCTCTCCCTTTTCTCTCAGCCAAACACATTTCCCCAGCCATTTTCCCTCTGATTTTAACACCTAAAGATGAGATTTCAATCTCCAATTGGTTTCTAATCATTCCTACATCAAATCATTACCATTTGCTTATTGAATTTTAAAGAATCTTGGCTTTAAACAAGGAGAAACTCACATTTAGAGGTATGAACGTCCTTCTCCTCTAAATACTCAGTTCTTTACTGAAATTCCCAAGTTCTCAATCCTTGATTTGTGTTTTATTAAAGGTTTTAATGTTGTGTTCTTGATCTTGGCTTTAAATGCAAGATTTGGGTTTAATTTTGATTTAATTCGTACTAAATGATTGGGCTGTGATTTGAGATGTCTTTTTGATGTTTATTGGATGTATAAATGATGTGTAATTGAGGTTTAATCAATGCAATCCCGGATAGGTTGATTTTCCTAAGTTTTTGATTGAGTTAATGGTTATTTTTTGGGTGATTTTGAGGTTCTGCTATAGCTGGAGGTATAAGGACGTGATTAGATCCTTTTTGGATGTTAATTGATGTATAAGTGTGTTTGGAATTGATGGATCTTGGCTGGGTAAGGTTGTAGAGGTGTTTGGATGTGATTTCGGTTGTGTTTGGTAGCCGAAATGTGAGTGTTGATGAGAGCAGTGAGTTTAGGTGTCTTGGTTGAAGATATTAATGCATGATGATGCATTAATCCACTGCTTTGATGTGTTTAAAACAAGGGAGACATCATCGGATCCTTGTGGTGTTGATCCGGAGGCTTGATCGGTGTTTCGGCAAGCTTGCGAAACGGAATCGTTGAGTGAAGTTTGGTTTTCAGCTTTGAAACCAATGTTGGAAGGTTATGGGAGCTTAGTATAAGTCTATACAACTTAGCTAAGCTCAAAAGTAAGTTTTCGGGAAAACTCTCTTGTTGATGAACCATGAGATGGTTGGATGCAATGTGATTTATTTGCATGTTTAAATTCTGTTTTGAAAGCATATTTTAGCATGTTTGATGCTAGTTTTATAAGCCATGTGTTGAAGGATGCTCAAGGTAAGAGATCCTTGTTTTGAACATTGATAAATGTGGTTTGATGCATTGTAATGCATGATGATTTAATGGCTTTGTTAAATGCTTTAAAACAGTGGGTTAATGATGTTATATGATGTATATTGGCAAGTGATGTGTTGGTTTTAAAGTACTTGAATCGGATATAGTTAGCCAGCTATAGGATTGGGTGCACCGTGAATAAAGTCACCTTGGATGTTGAGGGGTTGTGATTGTACCGTAAACTCCATCCAAGTACACTAACGAGATGGTTAAGATCATCATGGTGGTTAAAAGTCCATGAGTGGATCTTGTGTTAAGATCATCATGGTGGTTAAAAGTCCATGAGTGGATCTTTTGTTAAGATCACAATGGTGGTTAAAAGTCCATGTGTGGATCTTGTGTTGTGTGTCCCGTGTTCTCGTTAGTGATGTTATACAACTACCAATGAGTGATGTTGAGGGGTTGTGATTGTACCATAGTCTCCATCACGGGTGTTGAGGGGTTGTGATTGTACCATGCTCCACCTTGATATTGGTAGTGTGTATGAAGCGTATGGGACAATGCTTGTAATCCGCGTATCCGATTGTGTTTTGAGTTGTAAAATGTTATTGATTATCACTTGTAAGCCAATATGACATGATGATGATTTGAAGCATGAGATGCTTGGTTTGTATGCATATTTGCATGGTATATGTTGTTTTGAAACTAAAGGCCTTGAATAGGTATTTTTGCAAATGCGTTATTGTGATGTCTTAATTGAGCATTTCCTCACTAAGCTATGTGCTTACGCTCTCTCTTTCTTAAACCAATAATGCAGAGCATTGAAGTGCATAAAGGGCAGCAAGGAGATTAAGGATCCAAGTGAAGACTAAGCTCATGTATAGTGAATGTTTTCCTAACACTATTAGCTTTTGGCAATGGGAACCTAGATTGTGTTTTTGGGAGATGTTTTGGACTCCCTAAGTTTGGTTAATGTTTTTGATAATGTTGGAACATGTAAATGGCCTTTTGGTATTTGGTTTTGGTGAATTGATGGTTGCAAGGTTTTCAATATAGGATGCATGCCTATAGAATTGGGTTTTTCTTTGGATGACGCCATGATTGTGTTTAGTTGATGCTAATAAGTTTCTTAAGTGTTTGATGACTTGTATGTATGTTATGGAGGTCATATGGATGTGTTTGATGGGTCAATTGCTTGTTAAATCAGCAAAAATCTGCAATTCTGGGAATCTCGTTTCGGAACGGGTGCTACTGTTTCGGAACAGGTGGCCTGAAATGGCCTTGGCGTTTCGAAACAGGTAGAGCTGTTCCGAAACGGATTTGCCACTGCCAAGCCCTGTTCCGCAACAAGTTTCGGAACGGTCCCGCGTTTCGGAACGGATCATCCCCGTTTCGGAACACTCGACCGTTGGGCACTGAAACTGATGGTTAAATGTTTTGAAACTCTTACGTTTTGGTCCTAATCTTTGTATATGCAATTGGTTGAGTCTGAGATGTCCGATTGGGATGAAATTTGGCAGAGAAGCATGAAATATGATTAATTTTATAATGGTAACTTTTAACTTGGTTAAGTCCTCCTAATTTCCAGAATTTGCAATTTGGTCCCTAAATTTGTATGTTGTACAATTGAGTCCCTAAATGTTTTCCGATTGCTGTGATTTTTGAGTATGTTCTTCTCAAGGGTTCACCTAGGATTAATATGCATTTAGACAAGTTTAAAAATAAAAAAGGGTCGTTAATCAAGGTTGACTTTCGGGTTGACTTTGGTTTTCCCCGTGTAATCTTCGTAGTTCGGGTCAACCGTTTAGGCCGGGCTAAGGGGGTTACATTTGGTGGTATCAGAGCCGAGTTCTCGAGAAATTGGGAATGGTTATGTGGGTGATATGTGTATGATTGCTTTGTTCGCTTGATGAGTGAAAGTATGATGTATAAATTGTAAGTATGTTGCAATTGTGGTGTATGCTGTGGTGAAGCATGTTAGAGAGACCCATTGCCAAATCAAAGCTAATGAAATGATTTGTTTTTAATTGGAAATGAGCTTGAGTACTTGGATTGCTTACCTTGCTGAGCCTGACTTTGTTTATTGCATTGTGATTGCATTGTTTAATGTATGGGACCTCGTAGAGAGACGAGTATTAATACGCGAGCTATGGCTCAAAAAGAGAATGAGGAGAACGCTGAAAATGTAGTGGATTTACCGCCTCCACCTGGTGGTGGTGGTGCTGGGGGTGAAGAAGCTGGTGTTGCTGCTGGTGCTGGGGTCGCTGGACCTGAAGCTGGGCAGGGGCAAGCTGCTCCTGACATGACAATGCTGATTCAAGCTATTGCTGGAGCCTTTCAGGCGGCGGTAGCTGGAGCTCAAGGAGCTGGGCATCAGGGAGATGCTAATGCTAGATTACCTCTAGAACGTTTGCGCAGTCTGGGAGGGACTGAGTTCAGGGGTTTGTCTGCTGAAGGTTCGGAGTCTTGGATGGAAAGTACCAAGAGAATCTTGGGTCAAATGAACTGCAATGATGTGCAGAAGCTGGGTTGTGTGATATCACTGTTGCATGACGATGCGTATACCTGGTGGACAACCACTATCTCCGGAATGGAGGAAGCTGATGTAACTTGGACGTTCTTTTTGAACGCGTTCAAGAGGAGGTATCTGGGTGTGCGATACCTGGATGAGAAGAAAAGGGAATTCATGTCTCTTACTGAAGGGAGTATGACAGTGGCTGAGTACGAGGTTCAGTTTGTCCGACTCAGTCAGTATGCACCTGAGCTTGTTCCTGATGAGCGGGAGAGGTGTGAACGTTTCCGTTATGGTCTGGTGACGGAGGTGAAGACCTATATGCTGGCTGCTGAGTACACAGATTTTGATGTGCTGGTTGGAAGGGCAAAGGACATTGAGTTGAATTTGAGTTTATCTTCTAGAGGTGCTGGTCCTAGTGTGGGCAAGCGAGCTGCTGAGTATAGTTCCGGTGGCGGACGGAACAAGAGAGGACGTGATCGGAAGTATCAGTCTTCGGCTAGGCGTGGCGGTGGAGGACAAGGTTCGCCTGTTCAGGGAGATAGGACAAGAGCTGATCCGAACACATGTTGGACATGTGGATCGCGTGGACACTTGAGGCGTGATTGTCCTCGAGCTGCGAGGGAGGTTCAGGCTCCTGTTGTGGTGGCCGGTAACTCGTGCTAGAACTGTGGTTCGGCAGATCACATGAGGAGGAAGTGTCCTCTATTGGCCGGCGGTGGCCAGGGACGTGCTCCTGGAGTTGTTGCACCACAGAGAAGTCGTGGGCGCGGCCGTGGTAACTTCCAGCATAGAGAGGATGGTGGAAGGAATGTGGCTCATGTTGTAGTTGTTCAGCCTGAGGGTGGTGGCCAAGCAAGAGTGTATGCCCAGAGGGAGGGGAGGAATGACACGGATGTGATCGCAGGTACTTTTACTTTGCAATCCTTGTCATTACTTTCCTTGATTGATTCTGGATCTACACACTCATACATATTGCGTGAGCATGCTCAATTGCTTGGTTTGCCTGTTGAGTCTTTGGATGTTGGTATACGTGTAACTAGTTCTTTTGGTGAGACTGTTGTGACTCGAAAGCTTTATAGAAGATGTCCCTTGGTTGTGCAAGATCATGTTTTTCATGTTGATCTTATGGAATTGCCTTTCTATGGCTTTGATGTAATCCTTGGTATGGATTGGCTTGTTGAGCATCGAGCGGTAGTGGATTTTGAGAATAAGCGAGTTTCGTTGAAGCTTGCGGATGATTATGAGGTGGTGGTGGTTGGTGAGAATGTGAAGTTTCTTGCCAATGTGGTGTCTACCTTGGAAGCGAGCCGGATGCTGAGGCAAGGCTGTGAAGCTTACCTAGCCTTTGTGATGAATCCTAGCTCTAAGGAGTTGCGAGTGCAAGATATCAGGACTGTGCGAGAGTTTCCTGGTGTGTTTCCGGAGGAGTTGCCTGGATTGCCTCCTAATCGCGAAGTGGAGTTTAGGATTGAGCTATATGAAAACACAACTCTCGTGTCCATTACTCCTTATCGAATGGCACCGAAAGAGTTGAAAGAGTTGAAGACGCAACTTCAGGAGTTGCTTGATCGTGGTTTCATTCAGCCGAGTGTGTCACCTTGGGGTGCACCGGTCTTGTTTGTGAAGAAGAAGGATGGCACTATGAGGATGTGCATTGATTACCGTCAGCTTAACAAGTTGACTGTCAAGAATCAGTATCCATTGCTGAGAATTGACGATCTTTTTGATCAATTTCGGGGAGCGGCTGTGTTCTCTAAAATTGACTTAAGGTCAGGGTATTACCAGTTGAAGGTGAAGGATGTGGATGTGCCAAAGACAGCCTTCAGAACGAGGTATGGGCATTATGAGTTCTTGGTGATGTCGTTTGGTTTGACGAATGCTCCTGCAGCTTTCATGGACATGATGAATAGAGTATTCCATGAATACTTGGATAAATTTGTCGTGGTGTTCATTGATGATATCCTCGTGTACTCTCGTACTGAGGAGGAGCATGAAGGGCATTTGAGAGTTGTGCTACAAGCTTTGTTGGAGAATCAGCTGTATGCTATGCTGAGCAAGTGTGAGTTTTGGCTTAGAGAAGTGGTGTTTCTTGGTCATGTGGTTTCTGCGGAGGGGATTCGTGTTGATCCTCAAAAGATTGAGGCAGTGATGAATTGGAAGCCTCCTAAGTCTGTTCATGAAGTCCGTAGATTCCTTGGTTTGGCAGGATACTATCGGAGATTCGTGGATGGGTTTTCAAAGATTGCTGCACCTTTGACGAAGTTGTTGCAGAAGGATGTTAAGTATGAATGGACAAAAGCGAGGCAGCAAGCTTTTGAGAAGCTTAAGGCAGCTTTGACGCAAGCTCCTATCTTGGTTCAACCTGAATCAGGGAAAGAGTTTGTGGTGTATAGTGATGCATCCTACGTTGGTTTGGGATGTGTGTTGATGCAAGAGGGTAAGGTGGTGGCTTATGCATCACGGCAGTTGAAGGTGCATGAGCGCAATTATCCTACGCATGACATTGAGTTAGCCGCGGTGGTTTTTGCTTTGAAAATCTGGAGACATTACCTGTATGGTGAGAAGTGTACGGTGTACACGGACCACAAGAGATTGAAGTATCTGATGTCTCAGAAGGAGTTGAATCTTAGGCAACGACGTTGGGTGGAGTTCCTTAAGGATTACGATTTGACGATCGAGTACCATCCGGGTAAAGCTAATGTTGTAGCGGATGCCTTGAGTAGGAAGGTAGCTCTTGAGTTGAGGGCTATGTTTGCCAGTTTGAGTATTTCGCGTGATGGTGGTCTTGTGGCTGAGTTGCGAGTGAAGCCATCCTTGGTTCAGTTAATTAAGGAAAAGCAGTTGTTGGATGATTCCTTGGTGCCACATGTTCAGGATATTGCAGAGGGTAGGCCATCAGATTTCTGCTTTAATGATGATGGAGTTTTATGTTTTGGGAGTCGGATAGTAGTGCCCAGTGATGCTGAGTTGAGGCGTGCTATTTTGACTGAAGGTCATAGTAGTCCTTTTGCTATGCACCCTGGTAGTACTAAGATGTACCATGATCTTCGTGATGAGTACTATTGGGTGGGTTTAAAGAAAGATGTTGCTGAGTTTGTAAGCAAGTGCATGGTTTGTCAGCGAGTTAAAGTTGAGCATCAGTTTCCTTCAGGGTTGTTGCAACCGTTGAGGATTCCTGAGTGGAAGTGGGAAAGGGTTACCATGGACTTTGTGTCTGGTTTGCCTTTGTCGCCATCGAAGAGGAATTCGGTGTGGGTGATTGTGGATCGCCTGACGAAGTGTGCGCATTTCTTGCCTGTGCATACTACGTACACTTTGGATAAGCTTGCGGAGCTGTACATTGCTGAGATAGTGCGGCTGCATGGTGTGCCTAAGTCGATTGTGTCAGATAGAGATCCGAGGTTTACATCGCGTTTCTGGCAGTGTTTGCATCAGGCTTTGGGTACGCGGTTGAATTTCAGTACTTCTTATCATCCACAGTTGGATGGACAGTCTGAGCGTGTTATCCAGGTGTTGGAGGATATGTTGCGGTGCTGTGTGATTGAGTTTCAGGGTTCTTGGGAGAAACATCTGCCTTTGGTGGAGTTTGCCTATAATAATAGTTATCAGGCAAGTATTCAAATGGCACCTTATGAAGCTTTGTACGGGAGGAAGTGTAGAACTCCTCTTTGTTGGGCTGAAACGGGTCAGAAGTTGGTTTCGATGCCAGCCTTGTTGAAAGGAACCACCGAGAAGGTGAAGCTCATTTGTGAGCGTTTGAAGGCAGCTTCTGATCGGCAAAAGTCTTACGCGGATTTGAAGCGTAAGGAGATTGAGTATGCGGTTGGTGACCGTGTGTTTTTGAAAGTTTCGCCTTGGAAAAAGGTGATGAGGTTTGGCCGAAAGGGTAAGTTGAGCCCTAGGTACATTGGACCATACGAGGTGATTGAGCGTGTGGGTCCTGTTGCGTACAAGTTGAGGTTACCGTAGGAGTTGGAAAAGATCCATGATATGTTTCATGTCTCTATGCTTCGGAAGTATAGATCGGATCCTTCGCATGTAATGCCTGTGGAGGAAGTGGAGTTGAATCCGGTTTTGACCTATGATGAGGAACCGGTGAAGATTCTGGATTCGGATAGTAAAGTTCTTCGAGGCAAGACCATTGAGTTGGTAAAGGTGTTGTGGAAGCATCGTGGTGCTGAGGAAGCCATGTGGGAACGGAAGGATGACATTTTGAAGCAGTTTCTATATCTTTTTGTAGAACTAATGTTTTGATATAATAATTGAAAAATGTTTTGGACTAATTTGAAAAGAATTTAAAACTTGTTTTTAAGTTCAAACAACTTGAAATTATGTTTGAGGTATTTTAAGAGGTTTTTGACAAAGATTTTTCATGTTTTAATAAGCCAAACTCGTGATTTCAAAGCACCAGTATCGATACGGTTGTACCAGTATCGATACCTTTTTGCCCAAGTTTGGCCATTGTCAAAACCCGTATCGATACGAGGGTTTAGTGTATCGATACGGAGGGGGTCGTTTCGATACGCCACGTCAGCGTACCGATCCCAATTTAACTACCCCAACGGCTATTTCCCAACGGCGATTTAAATGTCAAAGGGTACCGATACGCCCTCAAGCGTATCGATACGCCCAGGCTGGCAAGAGCCCAACGGCTAGTTCATATAAAGGCCGTATCGATACCGTTCCACGCGTATCGATACCGTTAGCTGTAGAACAACATTTATGAAGGGAAATAAAGTCCTCAACGGCTCCAATTCATCCCCAACGGCTAGTAACGGCTACAAACTCATTTGGGAGTATAAAAGGGACCTCCAAGCATCAAGAGAAGACTAATGCTCATATTTTCAAACATCAAATGATCAAGAAATTGTCTTAGTGCTTTATTTGTCATTTCTTGTATAGACAAACACTAGTGAGCCAAAATTGTCAAATTTGCTCAAGTGTTTTAGGATTTGGGTGAGTGCTTCATTGTGCAAACAAACACCTATTAGAGGGTTTAAGTTTGCTTTATTTATCTCTTTGTAAAAGAGGGTTTTGATCAAGGCTTTGGGTAGAAGCTTGATCGGTTGTAAGGGTTTCCTCCTAATCCTAGAAAAGGGGACGAATCAATTAGTGGATTGATTGTGAAATCCTTAATGGGAAGCTAAGGTAGTGGATGTAGGTGCTTGTTAGAAGACCGAACCACTCTAAAATCATTGTGTCTTATTCTTTTTAGCTTCCTTAACCATTCCACCCAAATATCCACCTCTCCACCACTTGGTGAGCATAATCGGTTGAACGAATCGAGCACCCCAAAACTCAACAATTGGTATCAGAGCTTGGCTCAATCCGTGAGGATTAACATCCTATTGAGAAGATCCGGCAAGCTCGATCACTAGTTCATCAACCGGCTCAAATGGCACAATCAATCGACAAACCGCCTTTCTTTGACGAAGACCACTATGCCCATTGGAAGACATAGATGAAATTCTTCTTGAAGTCAAGAGATTACAAGCTATGGGACATAGTTGAAGATGGTCCGTTCGTGCCTCAAAGAAGTAAAGCGGAGTGGAGTGCCGACGATCGCAAGAAGATGGAGCTAAATTGCAAAGCCTTGCACATTCTATTTTGTGCATTTGGTCCATCCATCTATGAGAAGATGTCTTCTTGTGAGAGTGCCAAGGAGGTATGGGACAAGCTTGAAGTCACATACGAAGGGACAAACGAAGTCAAGGAGACCAAGATTGGGCTCCTAACCTTGGAGTATGAGAACTTCAAAATGGATCCGGAAGAGAACATCGAGAAGATGTTTGATAGGTTCTCCACCATCACCAATGGTCTCAAAGGCTATGGAGAAGCCATCCCGGAGGAGAAGCTTGTTCGAAAGCTCATCTACTCACTTCCCGAGTCATGGGACTCAAAGAGGACTGCCATCATCGAAGCCAAAAATTTGAAAACTTTGAAGCTTGATGAACTCATGGGGTCACTCCTTACTCATCAAATCATGAAGAATAATAAAGAGGATGAGAAGAAGAGGGAAGAAATTCGAGCTATGGGAGAGAAGAAAATCAAAGGGCTTGACATCAATGCTAGTGCCATGGCTCTCAAATCCTCCACTTGCCATCATGTCTACTCAAGTGAAGAGGAGGATGAAGAAGAAGAGATAGTTCATCTCTTCAAGAAGTGTGCCCCGTTCATGAAGAAAGCCTTGAGAGAGCTTGAACGAGAACCTAAGAGAAAGGAGAGGGCAAGCACTTCAAGCCATAAGAAGAAGGCACATTTGGCTACTTGGAGTGATGAAGACTCCACCGACGGTGAACAAGCCAACCTTTGCCTTATGGCCATCGAAGAAGATTCAAGGGTAACTTCTAATTCATCTACTTCATGTTCTTATTCCTTTGATGAATTACAAGATGCCTATGATGATTTGGTTTTAGATTTTAAAAGCCACATTTTGAAAAACAAAAAATTAGTTTCAAAGTTAACAATTCAAAATGATTTGCTTTCTAAAACCAAACTTGAACTTGAAGCAAAACTTGAAGAGTTTGAATTAAAATGTTTTGATTTACAAAAATTGCTTCAAAATGTTCAAGAAGAAAAAGATTTGATTTCCAAAGAGCTTGAAAAGAAAAACAATCTTGGAAAATCAAATTTTTATGTTAGACAATCTAGTTCCCCTAGATTTGTGAATGGAAAATGTTTTAGAAGTGTTTGGGTCCCAAAAGGACTAACCACTTCAACTAAAAAGGATGAAATTGAAAAATGGATTCCTAAGGGGACTAAATTTTGTGCAACTAACGTTTATGGATCCAAAGCAATTTGGATACCAAAAGTTACTTGATTTTCTATTGTAGGTGTGATGGAGATGTTCAACAAGTCAAACATTGAGGGGGAGCTTCATACACACAAGGAAGAACACTTGAAGAAGGAAGGCTTCACATCCTCCCTTGGGTTCAAGTGTTGGTAAAATCTAGTTGTTTAGCATTTATTTGTTTTATTTTTATTTAATTCAACCAGATGATCATATATGATGGACTAACAATTTCTATGATGCTTTGAGTAAGGGGGGGGGGGCAATTTTAAACCAAAAATTTTTAAGTGTGTCAAAATGTTTTCGCCTCCTATGTTATCTTGAACTTAAATGTCTTTTAAATTCTTTTTGATATAACAAAAAGGGGGAGAAATGGTTTGAAAAATTGAATTTTCAAAATGAATAAGGGGGAGCTTAATTTGATTTCATATCTTTAATCTCTTATTCACATTTTTAAAGTTAAAGGGGGAGAATCCCAAACAATTTTTCAAGTTAGTTTTATTATATAAAAAAGGGGGAGATTGTAGAACTAATGTTTTGATATAATAATTGAAAAATGTTTTGGACTAATTTGAAAAGAATTTAAAACTTGTTTTTAAGTCCAAACAACTTGAAATTATGTTTGAGGTATTTTAAGAGGTTTTTGACAAAGATTTTTCATGTTTTAATAAGCCAAACTCGTGATTTCAAAGCACCAGTATCGATACGGTTGTACCAGTATCGATACCTTTTTGCCCAAGTTTGGCCACTGTCAAAACCTGTATCGATACGAGGGTTTAGTGTATCGATACGGAGGGGGTCGTTTCGATACGCCACGTCAGCGTACCGATCCCAATTTAACTACCCCAACGGCTATTTCCCAACGGCCATTTAAATGTCAAAGGGTACCGATACGCCCTCAAGCGTATCGATACGCCCAGGCTGGCAAGAGCCCAACGGCTAGTTCATATAAAGGCCGTATCGATACCGTTCCACGCGTATCGATACCGTTAGCTGCAGAACAACATTTATGAAGGGAAATAAAGTCCTCAACGGCTCCAATTCATCCCCAACGGCTAGTAACGGCTACAAACTCATTTGGGAGTATAAAAGGGACCTCCAAGCATCAAGAGAAGACTAATGCTCATATTGTCAAACATCAAATGATCAAGAAATTGTCTTAGTGCTTTATTTGTCATTTCTTGTATAGACAAACACTAGTGAGCCAAAATTGTCAAATTTGCTCAAGTGTTTTAGGATTTGGGTGAGTGCTTCATTGTGCAAACAAACACCTATTAGAGGGTTTAAGTCTGCTTTATTTATCTCTTTGTAAAAGAGGGTTTTGATCAAGGCTTTGGGTAGAAGCTTGATCGGTTGTAAGGGTTTCCTCCTAATCCTAGAAAAGGGGACGAATCAATTAGTGGATTGATTGTGAAATCCTTAGTGGGAAGCTAAGGTAGTGGATGTAGGTGCTTGTTAGAAGACCGAACCATTCTAAAATCATTGTGTCTTATTCTTTTTAGCTTCCTTAACCATTCCACCCAAATATCCACCTCTCCACCACTTGGTGAGCATAATCGGTTGAACGAATCGAGCACCCCAAAACTCAACACTTTTCCCTTCAGGTAAATTTCGAGGACGAAATTTCTTAAGGAGGGAGAGTTGTAACACCCCAATTTTGGGCTTAGAGGTTTTGGGTTTGAATCGGACTGGTCGAATTTCGGTTCGAATATAAAAGGTGGTTTTTAGGGAAAGCCTAGTTCGGGATGCATTAAAAATATGGAAAAATATCTTAAAATCCTCTTTTAATATATATAAGAGAGTGGTGAAATCAATTTTACAAAATGAGGTTTCAAATTGTGACATTTCAAGTTAGTGACTAAAATGTAATTTTTGAAAAGTTGGTGACTGTTTTAAAAGGATTGAAACTTTGAATCTTTAAGGAGCTAATTTACCCAAGAAGAGTTTTCTCCAGATTTTTCTTAATATTAAACATTTATTAAATGATATTTAATAAAAGGAAAAAGGGGAAATAGATATTTTTGAGTTCATAACTAACTTTTCTCAAAATTTTCCCTCTTCATTTTCTCTCCCTTTTCTCTCAGCCAAACACATTTCCCTAGCCATTTTCCCTCTGATTTTAACACCTAAAGATGAGATTTCAATCTCCAATTGGTTTCTAATCATTCCTACATCAAATCATTACCATTTGCTTATTGAATTTTAAAGAATCTTGGCTTTAAACAAGGAGAAACTCACATTTAGAGGTATGAACGTCCTTCTCCTCTAAATACTCAGTTCTTTACTGAAATTCCCAAGTTCTCAATCCTTGATTTGTGTTTTATTAAAGGTTTTAATGTTGTGTTCTTGATCTTGGCTTTAAATGCAAGATTTGGGTTTAATTTTGATTTAATTCGTACTAAATGATTGGGCTGTGATTTGAGATGTCTTTTTGATGTTTATTGGATGTATAAATGATGTGTAATTGAGGTTTAATCAATGCAATCCTGGATAGGTTGATTTTCCTAAGTTTTTGATTGAGTTAATGGTTATTTTTGGGGTGATTTTGAGGTTCTGCTATAGCTGGAGGTATAAGGACGTGATTAGATCCTTTTTGGATGTTAATTGATGTATAAGTGTGTTTGGAATTGATGGATCTTGGCTGGGTAAGGTTGTAGAGGTGTTTGGATCTGATTTCGGTTGTGTTTGGTAGCCGAAATGTGAGTGTTGATGAGAGCATTGAGTTTAGGTGTCTTGGTTGAAGATATTAATGCATGATGATGCATTAATCCACAGCTTTGATGTGTTTAAAATAGGGGAGACATCATCGGATCCTTGTGGTGTTGATTCGAAGGCTTGATCGGTGTTTCGGCAAGCTTGCGAAACGGAATCGGTGAGTGAAGTTTGGTTTTCAGCTTTGAAACCAATGTTGGAAGGTTATGGGAGCTTAGTATAAGTCTAGACAACTTAGCTAAGCTCAAGAGTAAGTTTTCGGGAAAACTCTCTTGTTGATGAACCATGAGATGGTTGGATGCAATGTGATTTATTTGCATGTTTAAATTCTGTTTTGAAAGCATATTTTAGCATGTTTGATGCTGGTTTTATAAGCCATGTGTTGAAGGATGCTCAAGGTAAGAGATCCTTGTTTTGAACATTGATAAATGTGGTTTGATGCATTGTAATGCATGATGATTTAATGGCTTTGTTAAATGCTTTAAAACAGTGGGTTAATGATGTTATATGATGTATATTGGCAAGTGATGTGTTGGTTTTAAAGTACTTGAATCGGATATAGTTAGCCGGCTATAGGATTGGGTGCACCGTGAATAAAGTCGCCTTGGATGTTGAGGGGTTGTGATTGTACCGTAAACTCCATCCAAGTACACTAACGAGATGGTTAAGATCATCATGGTGGTTAAAAGTCCATGAGTGGATCTTGTGTTAAGATCATCATGGTGGTTAAAAGTCCATGAGTGGATATTGTGTTAAGATCACAATGGTGGTTAAAAGTCCATGTGTCGATCTTGTGTTGTGTGTCCCGTGTTCTCGTTAGTGATGTTATACAACTACCAATGAGTGATGTTGAGGGGTTGTTATTGTACCATAGTCTCCATCACGGGTGTTGAGGGGTTGTGATTGTACCACGCTCCACCTTGATATTGGTAGTGTGTATGAAGCGTATGGGACAATGCTTGTAATCCGCGTATCCGATTGTGTTTTGAGTTGTAAAATGTTATTGATTATCACTTGTAAGCCAATATGACATGATGATGATTTGAAGCATGAGATGCTTGGTTTGTATGCATATTTGCATGGTATATGTTGTTTTGAAACTAAAGGCCTTGAATAGGTGTTTTTGCAAATGCATTATTGTGATGTCTTAATTGAGCATTTCCTCACTAAGCTATGTGCTTACGCTCTCTCTTTCTTAAACCAATAATGCAGAGCATTGAAGTGCATAAAGGGCAGCAAGGAGATTAAGGATCCAAGTGAAGACTAAGCTCATGTATGGTGAATGTTTTCCTAACACTATTAGCTTTTGGCATTTGGCAATGGGAACCTAGAGTGTGTTTTTGGGAGATGTTTTGGACTCCCTAAGTTTGGTTAATGTTTTTGATAATGTTGGAACATGTAAATGGCCTTTTGGTATTTGGTTTTGGTGAATTGATGGTTGCAAGGTTTTCAATATAGGATGCATGCCTATAGAATTGGGTTTTTCTTTGGATGACGCCATGATTGTGTTTACTTGATGCTAATAAGTTCCTAAAGTGTTTGATGACTTGTATGTATGTTATGGAGGTCATATGGATGTGTTTGATGGGTCAATTGCTTGTTAAATCAGCAAAAATCTGCAATTCTGGGCATCTCGTTTCGGAACGGGTGCTACTGTTTCGGAACAGGTTGCCTGAAATGGCCTTGGCATTTCGAAACAGGTAGAGGTGTTCCGAAACGGATTTGCCACTGCCAAGCCCTGTTCCGCAACAAGTTTCGGAACGGTCCCGCGTTTCGGAACGGATCATCCCCGTTTCGGAACACTCGACCGTTGGGCACTGAAACTGATGGTTAAATGTTTTGAAACTCTTACGTTTTGATCCTAATTTTTGTATATGCAATTGGTTGAGTCTGAGATGTCCGATTGGGATGAAATTTGCCAGAGAAGCATGAAATATGATTAATTTTATAATGGTAACTTTTAACTTGGTTAAGTCCTCCTAATTTCCAGAATTTGCAATTTGGTCCCTAAATTTGTATGTTGTGCAATTGAGTCCCTAAATGTTTTCCGATTGCTATGATTTTTGAGTATGTTCTTCTCAAGGGTTCACCTAGGATTAATATGCATTTAGAAAAGTTTTAAAATAAAAAAAGGGTCGTTAATCAAGGTTGACTTTCGGGTTGACTTTGGTTTTCCCCGTGTAATCTTCGTAGTTCGGGTCAACCGTTTAGGCCGGGCTAAGGGGGTTACAACATTATTAAAATCACCCAAAATAAGGAGAAATCTGATTAAAAACATTTTGGTAAAATTAGCTCCTTAAAGATTCAAAGTTTCAATCCTTTACAAAACAGTCACTATTTAACTTTTGCAAAAACTGCGATTTGGTCACTACACCGAAATGTAGTATTTCCAAACCTTATTTTGTAAAATTATTTTCACCATAATCATTCATATAATAAATGAGGATTTTTAGGTATTTTTCCATATTTTTAAAGCATCCCGAACTAGGTGTTCCCTAAATCTCCCTTTAAGATTCGAACCGTTCTCGACCGGTCCGATTCGAACTCTAAAACATCTAGGCCCAAATTTGGGGCATTACACTAGAAATGCTTGAGATCATTGGTTTTTAAAGTGTTTTTGGTTGGGTTTTTGGGGTGTAATGTGTGATCTGAGTTGCTGGAGGTATAAGGAAGGATTTCAGTTGTTTTATTTTGTTGATTTATGCTTAAAATGTGTTGGTTAATGGCTGGGCTGAGTTTGGAGATCATTTGATTGAGTTTTCGGTTGTTTCAGATGGGTAATTTGATGCTTAAGAGCAAGGCTGCGAGTTTCCTTTTGAGTAATGGTGTTTGAATATATTACGATGCATTGGATCTCTGTGTTAATGTGTTGAAAACATGGGATAGTGTTTCGGAATCGAAAGAAGTGGTTTTGGAGGCTTCAGACGGTTGATTGTTGCATCAGCGAGTGTGGTTTCGCAAGTCGGTGAGTGGAAACTAATTTCCACCATGGAAACGTTTTAGAAAAAGGTTTTGGGAACTTAGTAAGAGCTTGAAACGCTTTACTAAGATCGAAAGTAAGTAAAGTGAATTTCTCTCCCGGATTGTGCTAGAATGAACTTTTGGTTGCACTTGATTTTAATTGCATTTACCTACTATTTTAAATCATGTTTCGAGTGTATAAAATGTATTTGATGATGCCATGTGGTTTAAGGATGCACTAGGTAAGTGATCCTTGTATGCATGTGTTGATGCATGAGTTTTGAAGCATGGCTTAATGCTTGAGTTATGGTTTGTCATGAATTCTTTGGAAAAACAATGAGGTATGCTTAAAATGTGGATTATATTGGCAAGTGATGTTGTATAAAGTGTTTTGTAAATGACATCAGATATAGTTAGCCGGCTATAGGATTGAGTACACTATAAAAAAGTCTCCTTGGATGTTGAGGGGTTGTGATTGTTCCGAAAACTCCATCCATGTACCCTAACGATTGAGGAATGTTTAAGGTTGCAACGGTTGAGGGTAGCTCCCGAGTGCGAACCTTGTGTGTGTCATGTTCCTCGTTAGTGGGCTATACATCTACCGATGAGTGGTGTTGAGGGGTTGTAATTGTACCGAATACTCCACCACTGGTGTCCAACGGTGGAGGGTTGCTCCCGTGTGTAAGCCTCGAGATGTTGGTAGAGTGTATAAAGGGTTTGGGACAACCCTTGGTAATCCGTGTATCCGATATTCTTTTTGAGAATGTTGTTAATCACTTGTAAGCCAATATAATGGAATGAAATTTTATGGGAATTTTGATGATGCATATTATGAAAAATGCATGTTTTACCTTAAGCTTAGCATAATGGTGTTTATGCTTGGAAAGCATGATGTTTGTTTAGCAATGGTCTAATTGCTGGAAAATATGTGGTTTGTGTTGCATGGTGTTAGCATGTTGATTTTAATGTTAAAGTGCATGGTTTATCAAAGAAGGCATGATGGTTTTGAAAATAGTGAAAATGGATTTGTGCATTGATGATGTTTTTGGTTTTGAGCTTTCCTCGCTAAGCATTTTTTGCTTACGCTCTCTTTATCCATCAATACAGTCCAATTGAGCTTTGGAGGCGGTACTTGCAAGGTATCAGTGAAAGAGTTTGATTGAATGTATGTTTGGTTATGAACTAGAGTAATAAAGGAAATGGAGGTGTCCAATGCTATGAATGTTGGTTGCTTTAGCGTTTTGTGATTTGGTGCAAGTTTGATATACATATAAGAGTACTTAAATGGCCTTTGAGAGTTGGTTTATGCTTGGATTTGAGATTTGATCTTTTGGTGCTTGTTTTCGTAGAAAGCATGCCTCTAGTTCTCTTTGATATTGCTAGTGATGCTATGATGGTGCCTTTTCCATGTATTCTTGAATATTAAAGTGTATTTGAGTTACAAGCATGCTTAGGTATATATCCGATTAGTTCAGATCCTTTAATTCGAGTTAAACCAGCAAATTTTTACATTGTATGCCCAGGTGTTTTGAAACACCCTTGCTTGTTTCGAAACGTGTGTTCGAAAATGCCTTGGGGTGTCGAAACGGGGAGATTTGTTTCAGTACCCTTTGAAGCTGTGAACCCTTGTTCCGAAACGGGTCCAGGGTCGTTTCGGTACGGTCCCGCGTATTGAAACAGTTGCTCCTGTTTTGGTACACCCATTTCAATACGGGGCTTACTGTTACGAAACGACAGGCTGTTATTTCAGTTTTTGGAATCTTTGGAAGTTCAATTCTTTGCATTTTGGTCCCTATTTGTCTACTGTGAAATCAAATAAGTTCTAATAGGTATCTTGAGCTGGGTTTTTACAAAGAAGCATATAATGAATTTAATTAAAAGTCGGCAATCCGAATTTTGTAATAACCCCTACAAATTGTTAAATTTACAAAATGGTCCTTAAACCTGAAATTGGTATTAATCGATGAATGCTCGTGTTGTCTTTCAATCTGCTGCTTGTTAATCACATATGAATGTAACTTGCATCTAGATAAGATAAAAATGCTCGTGTTGTCTTTCAATCCGCTGCTTGTTAATCACATATGAATGTAACTTGCATCTAGATAAGATAAAAAAGAAAAAATAGGGTCGTTTATTGAGGTAAACCTTCCCTCATACATAATAGAAGTAATATCGTAGGCCACTTGATTGAGTGAGACTAAAAAATGCATGGCCATGCTCGAATAAATTGATATGAGATATCATAGTTATTCGTTTATCATAGTCTACTCAAGACATCAAGAAATATTAGATGGACTATACAAGTGTGACTAATCCATGACTTGTGTTCGATCTAGATATATGGACAAAAGGATGTAATACGTAAAAGAAGTTAATCACATAAAAAGGTAAAGTCGGACCATGACTTCATGTAACTTAGGTAGTAATGATGTATTACTAGATGCCACTCATTGTTTGTAATATTAGAATTGTTCTAGATATTACTACTAACGTTACATGAACCTACAAGGGTCACACCCTATACTAGATAGCATGTGTACAAACTAGTTGTACACGTAATAATTATTAAATACGAAATTATTATAATTATTGTAATTATAGATAATTTTGTTTATATATATTTTAATAATTAGATAATTATTGTAACTATCAAACACTATTAATATATATATCCGTAAAGAAACCTAATTAAAGTAGAATTAGATTCTACATATTTAATTGTATTCGGTTAAATATATTGTATATTTAATGAATCCGAATTTAATTAGAATTAGGTTTTTGAATGCTATATAAAGATATAAGGTCTAGCAGCCAAAGTATGCTTTTTCGGAAAACCTCTCTAAAAGTTAGAGAAGAGAAAATATTGTTCATTTTGTTCAGGTGGACTGCGTAGAGGTCGGAGCGCTATTGTGACGACTCAGATTCGATTTGGTTTATCCTAACTCCCTAAGGATATCAAGTTACCAGATTTATTAAGGTAATATTTCATCCCTAGTCACCCCAAATCCGTCCCTTGTACATAGATCACTGGCTGAATTCGCCGGATAATTTTTCGCTACGCCATGGGGTGTACTGGCGTTCTCCAACAGAACCTCTCACTTCTTGGTTCTCCACCTTAGGGATAACATAATGAGGATTTAGTACAAAATTCATTGGCTCAGAATAAACAAGATCATCCTTTGCACCTTTAAAGTAGCTTCTAATAAACAATTTCAAATCTTTAACTAAAATTGATCCATTCGTTATTCTAGAAAGTTTATCAAATATGTTTAGAGCGATGAAAAACTAATAAACTATGCACCTTCACGATCATCGTTTAGAGTTGGTTTTTATTTGCTAACATGGGGTACATTAATACAAAGTAAAAAGTACAAACGATTATAATTTTTATTGTCAGCATCAAACAAAGAAATGTGTCATTTGGTGACGATAAAAAGAAAGAGAGGAGAAAGAGAAGGAAGAAAGAAATGTTTGGATGGAAGAAAAATGGAAACAAAAAGAGAAGGAGAGAAAAAGGGAGGGAAAGGGTGACTATATTGCAAATTTTAAAAGTTCAATGATCATATTGTATGTACCCTAAAAGTTTAGGTTCTATTAGCATAGTTTATCCCTTTTTAAAGTTAAAGTGAAGTATGTTTATTGATGGGAGTGGCTGTCATTGGCAGATCTGGGCCTAGGCCTACCTATGTCATGACCCATCTCATGCTAAAAAACTGTCAATTATTTACGGGGTGTGTCCTATTTTGACCACGCAACTAAAAATAACTGAAAATCACACCACCGAACTTTTAAATTGGTCCTAATCAAACCATTGGCCGTCAATTTTAATGAAAATGATGATGTGGAAATTAACAAAAGTTGGTATAGTTACATATTTAGTCCTCTATATTTACGCATACAATCATTTTAGTCCTAATTTTAATATAAAAAATAAATTCAATCATCCAACCAGATGGTGAAACGTATCCCATACTTTCTCCTAATTTTATCTTTTTTAATTTAATAGAATTAATCAACCAATCTGATGGTGACATGTGTCACCACTTGTGTAACGACCTAGATTTTGAAATCTGTGGGTCGACCTAAAACGAGTTGTGGGCCAAGAGTTGGGCCTTTGTGGGGCTCATGGATGCCCTAGTGGGCCTTTCCTAAGTGGTGAAGCTTTTTTGTTTGGGATAAGAGGTTGATGGGAGGATAAATGTGTAATTTACCACAATTTGAAGAAGGAGAGGGGTTGGCTCTTTTAATTTCTACAGAAAGGTGGAAGTGATGAGCTCACCCTTTATCCCCTTACCTTTTTCATCTCTCTTCTTCATCTTCCTTGGGAGCTCAAGGACAAAGATTCAATTTGTAACACCCCCTTCCCGGCCTAGTCGAGAACTAGGTCGGAGTGTGCTACCGGTGAACGGTACATTTATTGGTGCAGTAAAATTTCATTTCTTAATCGACAATTTATCAATATTACACAAACAAAACATTATCAGATATACATCTTAGTCCAATTGACTCATTGTGAAACAATATTTAAACGTTTTGGACCAATTCTTAACTATTGCAAGTTTTAGGGACTAATCTATAAATCTGCTAAATTAGAGGTTCTTCGATGCAATTGACCATACTAAAATGAAATCCAATGCAATTATAACGAGTCTGCAAATTTTCATACAATTCGGAATTCATTAACTTAACCAATTTAATCGTCCTGAATTCAGTAACCAAACTGTGAACAATGTAAACCTTCTGTTAGGCCTTTTAACCAACTTAACTAACCATGTATCGAATCGCCTTAGGCAGTTTCGATACGGGTGTGTGATGGTCAAACTTTGTTGACTTTTCCCTTTATAGCATATCGATACGGGCAAGCCCTGTATCGGTACGGGTTGACTCTTTTTGACCTTGACTTTGACCCGTTTCGATACATGTTAGACTCGTATCGAAACAGAGAATTCTAGTAGCAAAATGTTCTGGTAGGCTCTAAACTGTTTCGATATGCCCTGATTCTTGTGTTCAATTATTCTTAACCGTATCGATACGCCATGACCCATATCAATACGGCCTGACCTGTAATGACATATTTTGCTGGTTTTTAATCGAATTTACTTATCAAACAGTATCTAAATGCAATGAAATTTTACACACAATATTTCAATGCTGTAAACTACTAACATGTCAAATTTCATGATCATTAGAATCCATTTACTATGTTTTCACCTTTTTAAGCCAAATATGCATAATAGGCCAATTTTAAGCAACTTTAACAAGTCATTTAAGGCACTTAAACAACATACAACACATAGCCTATTAGACATAGACAAAACATCAAAAGCAACTAGTTTAACTACTTTTCCATAATTCTAGGAGTTCATAGAGACAAAATACTTTACTTTAACACGAGGTGGCTTGCCGCTCAACCAACTAGCTCCGATCTTGATACGATAAACTCTTAACCTAAAATGTGTGGACAATGAATGCATTAGACTTAAATAGTCTAAGTGAGGTAGCCAATGACAATTAATGTACATGGTATACTATCTATGTAACACCATGGTTTTGGGCCTAGATCTTTAGGCATCGGTTTAAGTTGGTCGAACCTAGAGTTGGAGATTCGAGTCTTTAAGGACGGTTCAAGGAAATCATGGTTCGGGATAAGGTTAAAATATGGAAAAATTTTATAAAATCATTGAGATGAGAATGGTCAAATCAAATTTGCAAAACGAGTTTCGTAAAGTGTACATTTTGGGCAGTGACCAAAATGCAAAAGTTTTAAAACTGTGGAAAAAGTGTGATTTTTAAGGAAGAGTCAAATTCTTAGAATCTTTAGGGAGCTTTATGGAAATTAAGCCTTTTCTCTGATTTGACATGTGTTTTAAATGTTTAATTAAATATTAAAGAGTGGATTTATTAATTAAAAGAGAGTTGGTTAATTTGTTAAACAAAATTTAACGTAACTCTTTCATTTCTCATTTTCTCTTCAGCCAATCACTCTCTCTTTTATCTCAATTTCTAGATTTCTTCCTCTGACTTTTTTCACTTGATTTTCAACTCTGTCCTTAAGATTTCTCTTGTTTTTCCTAAAGTTTCTTGAAGTGAAAACTTGCCAAATTAGAAGAAAAGCAAGGATTGGAGGTAATTTTGTGCTACTCCTCTAATCAAGGTTCTTTAATGAAATTCCAAAGTGTTTGACTCTTGATTTATGTTTTAAATTATGGTTTTAATGATTGATTTGGTAAAAATGCATAAATCTTGCTAAAAGATGAGATTAAATGTGATTTTCGTTTGGGCACTGTTTTGATTGATTTAATAATAATTTTAAGGTTAATTTGGATTCTAAATGATGTTAATAATGAGCTTTGATAATAAGAATCCCAAAATCAATGAGATCTCTAATTGTCTAAGTTGTTAGTTTTGGGTTTTTGGCTTGGAAGTGTAAAATCTGATTTGTTGGAGGTATAAGGATGGTATTAGGATGTTTTTTTATGTATATTTATGGTTAAAATGGGTTGGAAATTTTGTTAGTGGCTGGGTTAGGTTTGTTGATCAATCGAATGTGATTTCGGTTGTGTCGGATGGGTATTTTGGTGCCTTTGAGCAGAGCTGCGGTATTTTAGGGTTTGCTGGTGGTTTTAATGCATTGAGATGCATTAATCCTCTGTTCTTATGTGGTATAAACATGGGAGAATTCTTCGGAAGCTTTCAGCGAAGTTCCAGGGACATCGGACCTTTGATTTTTGCGTCGACAATTGAGGTTTCGCAAGTCGGTGAGTGGAAATGGGATTTCCAACTTTGAAATGTCTTAAAAGAGGTTTTGGGAACTTAGTGTAAGCTTGAAATGCTTTACTAAGTTCGGAAGTAAGTAAAGTGATTTTCTCCCTTGGATTGTGCTATTATGAGCTTATGGATGCACTTGTTTTTAAATGTGTTTACCTACTATTTTAAAGCATGATTTGAGTATATGATATGTTGTTGATGATGCCATATGGTTTAAGGATGCACTAGGTAAGTGATCCTTGTATGCATGTGTTTATACATGGTTTTTGAAGCATGGTTTAATGCTTGGAATATGGCTTATTGTGAATGCTTTGGAAAATAGTGAGGTTTGCATTAAAAGTGAATTATATTGGCAAATGATGTTGTGTAAAGTGTTTTGCAAATGAAAACGGATATATTTAGCCGACTATAGGATTGAGTGCACTATAAACAAGTCACGTTGGATGTTGAGGGGTTGTAATTGTACCGAAAACTCCATCCAAGTACCCTAATGATCGAGGAATGTTTAAGGTGTTGCAACGGTGGAGGGTAGCTTCCGTGTGCGAACCTTGTAAGGTGTCCCGTCTCTCGTTAGTGGTTTATACATCTATCGATGAGTGGTGTTGAGGGGATGTGATTGTACCGAGTACTCCACCACGTGCGTCACAACGTTGGAGGGTAGCTCCCATGTGTGAGCCTTGGGGTGCCAAGAGAGTGTATGAAGTGTTTGGGACAACACTTGGTAATCCGTGTATCCGATATGCTTTTTGAGAAATGAGAATGTTTATGATGCAAATTATGGAAAATGCATGTTTTACCTTAAAGCTTTGCATATTAGTGGATATGCATGGAAGGCTTGATTAAAATATAGCAATGGTTATGTTGCTGTGAAGTATTTGATACTTGTTGCATGGTATTTAACATGCTGATTTTAGTGATGAAGTGCATGGTTTTCAAAGAGGGCGTGATGGTTTTCGAAAATGTGAAAATGTTTTTAAGCATTGATGGTGTTTTTGGTTTTTGAGCATTCCTCGCTAAGCTATTAACTTACTCTATCCTTTGTCCATCAATGCAGATAACTAAGTGTTTGGAGGCAACAACTTGCAAGGGGATCTAAGAAGACTTCACTCCGAAAGTATGTTTCGGTTAAGAACTAGATTAATAAGGGCAATAGGGGATTTCAAGTTTTGTTTGGATGGTGTGTATAAACACCCTTTGAGCATGTTTGCTATATGCTTTTATACTTGTAAAAGGCCTTTAATTGGCGTTTGAAGTTTTGGTTTGAGATTTGACTCTTGAGTGGCTTATTTGCTAGGTTGCATGCCTTTAGATTTCCTTTGATGCAATTGGTCATTTTTTGGTGCTTAATATGCTGCATATGATTGAGGAATAATGTTTATGATTGATGTATGTATGTTAGAAACATGTTAGATTGGTTTAAGTTGGAATTTTGGGTGAAAACTAGCAAAATCTGTCATTACAGGCCCAGGTGTTTTGAATCACTCGAGCCTGTACCGAATCGGGGTGCCTAAAATGGCCTTGGAATATCGAAATGTGTAAGGCCTGTTCCGGTACGATTTGCTACTGGAAATCATGGTTTCGAAACACTTCAAAGGCATTTCGGTACGAGCCCGCATTTTGAAACATGGCTTAGTGTTTCGAAACAAGTGACAATTATGTTAGTTAATGGAATGTTCTGTGTTTCGGAACAGGGCCTTAGTGTTCCGAAACAGGTTGTAGTTAAGTTGGTTAATGGCATGTCCTGAAGTTCTGATTCCTTGCATTTTAGTCCCTGAATGTATGGATGCTATTCAATGAGCATGGGTGATTATTTTAGCTATGATTTGATAGGGATGCATGTAATGTGACTAATTACAGGTTGATAACACGAATTTGACTTAAGAACTTGTGAATCGAGGAAATTATGAAATGGTCCCTAAAAGCCGAAATTGGATGAAATTGATCTACGCTTGAGTTGTGAATGATCCGCTGCAATGTTAAACACATAGGTACCTAATTTGCATCTAGACAAGATAAAGAAAAAAATTAGGGTTGTTTATTGAGGTAAACCTTCCCGGTTTACTCCAATATTCCCCGTGTGACATGTTCGGTTCTGTCTACCGGCTAGGCCGGGTTGAGGGGGTTACAATCTAGCATGCTTTGATGACAATCATAACATCAATTAGGCAATAAACATGACATGATCCTTATTCATAATAAAACCATAATATCAATCATCATATCATCAATGACCATATCATAACAAAGCAATATCAATAACCAATAATTTTCTTTGGATCGATTCAACCGTATTTGGATAAGCGAATTCCACCACTACAACAATGAACAAATATGGTCCAATATCCTCCACTACACCATTTTTAACCAGCACACATCACATCCCTCCACTACACCGTATACACTCCGTACCATTGAGCTCATGAATTCTATGGCATGTCAATTGTATCCAATACTTCGATCCCAAGGTTTAATAACAATAATTCGATATCAATGATTCAATGACAATATCTCAATAATCATATGGTCATAGAAATAAGCAATAACAATAAACACATGTCAATGCTTCGATGATTTCCATGATAACAATAACAATGCCTCATATAATAATTCGATGCAATACTTACAAAGACTTACCAATATAGCTTTCAATAATGTTTTATGAAAAACCCTTCAATTAAATGGTTAGTAAATCAATAATCAATAATTCGAGATGGCACCTAGCCACTCTCGAGACTCCGGCTACACTCACCTCGATAATCTGAAGCTCCTACGACTCTCGGATGACTATCCCTTTATTCCTAGCTTTCGATGGAGACGATAGATTAGTCTTTTCCATTTCTTGGACTAGGAAGAACAATAATGGAATATTAGAATCAATATGACGATATCGATACTTGAATAGCTATTAGACAAAGCTTATCTCAAAGCTTGAAATTGGACATTCAATGATCAAGAGAATCGATGATTGATTTAGGGCTACCACTTACCCGATCGGTAGCTATGAATTGATGTTCTTAAATCAAGGAAAGCTTAAGCTTAAGGATCTTAAATTGAGAGGTGTATGCTTAGGGGATCAAGCTTGAAGACAATGGAGGTGTGTGCTTCTTCTTCCAAAACAAGAAGATGAAATTGGTCTCAATGAAGCAAAACAAAGATGAGAGCTTTCTTTTATTCATTTTCCAAGCTTAATCTTTTCCCACCTCCCTTATGGCCAATGAAAAGGTTTCCCTCATCCAAGGGCACGCTTAATATACATTATCTATATTCTATATATCTTTCCAATAAAGATGACTATTAGCCATCCTTTCTAACTAACTTCCACGTGGGAAGGACATCAAACTAGCTGGTGAGTCATCACAAAGCTCAAAACTTGCAATTGATTACTAAAAATCAATTCTGCAAGGACTCATTTAGAAACACGTAAAGCATTTCCAAGGAGGTCATTAACTAAGAATAAATTCAATTAAGGTCTCTTAACAATATAATCTATAATTTAGGCAGCAAGGATATGATATTTGAACATTTTAATATCAATATTCCGATCATCGGAATCCAATTTCGACTAGCCCCATTTTTGGGGTGTTACACAATTTGTCTTTTTGAGTTTAAATTTCATGGTGTTTATGAAGGGTAAAGTTACTGGTATCAAGTGATCTATCAAGAAAGGTCAGAATGGAAGGTTTTGGTGGAGTTTGGAAAAAGCAGAGTTTGTTGGGGGTTGAAGAGAAAGAACGAGAATGAAGGGTTTAACTCCATTTTCCTATTTCAAAGGTCCTTCTTTTATGTCTCTTAACCTTCACCCAAAGTTGTAACTCGTTTTACAACATTTGGTTTGTAGTTAAGGAGGTTGGAGAACACTCCAAGGACCAAGGAAAGAGGAAAGCTTGAGCTAGGGGAAGAGACTATTTTCCAGCTTTAGAAGGAAGGTTAGTATACTTCCAACTCTCTTTGTTTCATGCACATTCTAAGGATGATGCTTTGTATGCTTCTTTGGTGATTTGGGTGTTTGAATGCTTGAGTGTGGTCATTAATGGCAAAACTTGGATTTGATGTTAATAATCCGCAAAAAGGGTAGTAAACCACCATAAACACTTCCATAAGATGTAGGCTTGAGTTTAAGGGTTAAAGGTTGCATTTTTGAGGGCTTGTGAAGTGATTTCCTAAGCCTAGAAAGTCATTTATGGGCTTCAGTATCGGTATGCGGGGAGACGATACCGATACCCTTGTTGAGAAATGCAGGTACACCCCATGGCGCAACGAAAAAATTATTAGGCGAATTCCACCAATGATCCATGTACAAGGAATGAATCCGGGGGTGAAAAGGTAAGAGACGTTACCTTAATTAAATCTGAAAAAACCACATGGAGTTAGGAGAATCTAATTCTTCGAGCACGATATCGAATCCAAGTCGTCACAACAACTGTAACCCCCTTAGCCTGGCCTAGACGATTAACCCGAACTACGAAGATTACACGGGGAAAACCAAAGTCAACCTTGATTAACGACCTTTTTTCATTTTAATCTTGTTTAGATACATGTTAACCCTAAGTGAGTACTCACGAATCATGACTGAGAAGGACACAATGATCGGATAACATATGGGGACTCAATTGCACTTCATACAAGATTAGGGACCAAATTGTAATTTCTACAAATTAGAGGGACTTCATTGATTTTAGGATTACCATTATAAAATTAGTCATGTTACATGCTTCTCTGCCAAATTTCAACTTAAAAAGACATCTCAAGCTCAAGGAATTGCAATCTCAACATTTAGGACTAAAATGTAAAGCATGCAAACATCAAAACAATTCAAATCTGGGTCCAACGGTAACCCGTTTCGAAACGCCTACTCACCGTACCGAAACGCCGTATCAGAACGGTGTTGACCGTTTCGGTACGCGAGTATGTTCCGAGACCAGTTCCGAAACATGTCATTCCAGTAGCTAAAATGTATCGAAACAGCCCCTCACGTTTCGAAATGCCAAGGCCATTTCAGGCCCCCGTTCCGAAACACCATAGGGTGTTTCGATACACCCTGCCCAGAATCAGCAGCAAGTGCTGGTTTTTCATCCAAAAACTCACTCAAACATGCACCAAGGACTCCCAAAACATACCAGCAAGTCATCATACATATAATGAACATATTTGGGACATTCAAGCACAATTATAACATCAAACACAAAATCTCATTATTCTAGAGGCAAGCTTCCTATCACAAACCCGAATGAGAAATCCAACCTCAAAACAAGCAATTAAGGCCATTTACAACCCAAGCAAGCTAAAACAAACATGCCAAAACCTTAGGGAGTTTAACACATCTCCAAAATACAATTCTTGGTTTCCCATTGCCAATCTATCAAAACTAAAGTGTATGAAAACTTCACCATACATGAGCTTGGACTTCCTCGGATGAACTTCGCTTTCTTGATGCCTGAAAACACCTCAATTATCTGCATTATTGGTAAAAGAGAGAGCGTAAGCACAAATGCTTAGTGAAGCATGCTCTAAAGAAAACCAACGCAATAATGCATATCTTGAAAACACTTTCTCAAAAGCTTTTTAACCACATGCTCATTCTATCTCATGCTTGAAACCTTTCAAAGCAATTTCTCATTGAAAACACATGTACCTTCACTGTATCTCATGCATTTATACCAATGCAAAACTCATGGCAAAGCCAAACTCATGCTTGTACTCTAAAGAAATTCATAAACAAACCACATATGCATTTTCTCATAGCATAAACCATTTCATCAAAGGTACATGTGAATCAAAAACCATAACATGCTTTATATTGGCATTTCACATCTCTTTATTACCCGAATATGCGGACATCTCACTAGACACTTCCGGTGGCATCTCTCATCACCGTACTCACTCGTCTAGCAACATAGTTTCCGGTGGAATCTCACATCACCGCACTCACATGGCGAAATCTCTCATCGCCATAAAGCTTGGGTATTTCACCAAGTCCTACCCGATGGAATGCCCTTCATCGGTTCTCTCCCTTTGGCTTAACCAAAGAGCACGTACGAATTTTTAGTTTATAGAGCAATCTCATCCTATTGATCGATCAATTATATCCGGTAAGTATCTCAACATCTATGCCAATATATTTTGTCAAATCATCATCTCACCTACTGTTTTTCATGCATTAAAATCTCAACAATCTCATCTCATTTCAAAATCATAACATTTGCTATGCTTTAACATAAAAGCTCAAATCTCAACTATGCAACATGTTACTTTATGAAATCATTTCAAGCATCATCTCATGCTATAATTCATGCATAAAAACAGTGGGAATTTGTCAATCTAAAACCATGAGCATGTAAAAGCATTTAAGGGGCAAACACCACATTCTAGAGAGCAATCTAGCCAATACTTACTTCCGGACTTAGGAAGGTGTTTCAAACCTTTCCTAAATCCCCAAACCTTGATTCTTTGTCCCTCAAGGACTTCTAAAACCATATGCACTCACCGATTACGTTTCGTTTTCTTGCCAAAACGATATCTAAGCTTCCGGATCAACTTCAAAGGTGTCCGACGATGTCTCCCCTGTTTTAAACACATAAGAGCAGAGGATTAATGCATCATCATGCATTGAAATCATCAGCCACACACCTAAACTCATTGCTCTACACAAAATCCACATTTCGGCTACCAAACACTACCGAAATCACCTCCAAACTCTTCCAAAACCAAACCCAGCCAAGATCCATCACTTCTAGTCATTTCTAAACATCAATTAACATCAAAAACTAACACAACCACGTCCTTATACCTCCAGCTATAGCAGAACTCCAAAATCACCCCAAAAACCATCATTTTAACAAGCAAAACATAGGAAAAACAAACTTATTCGGGATTGGATTGATAAAACCTCATTTATAACATCATTTAACATCCAAAATACATTAGAAAATCATCTCAAAATAGAGCCCAATCAATCACCACGAAAATCTTCAAGATCTCTTCCAAAATCATGAGTTTTAAGCCAATTTCTTGTTTCTAACATTAAAACCACTTAAAAATCATTAATAAAGGATTGATAACTTGGGAATTTCAGTAAAGAACTGATCATTAGAGGAGAATGACGAAGCTTACCTCTAATGGATGATTTCTCCTTGATTTGGGCAAGTTTTCTTGAAAATTCAATGTAGAAATCAAGTGGATTTGATGAGGAATTAATTAGGAATCAAAGAGTGATTGAAATCTCATCAAATGAAGTAGAAATCAAAGTGTATTTTCTGGAGAAAAAGTGTTGGGTTGAAAGGATTTTGAGAGAAAATGAAATGAGGGAAAATTTGTGAAAAGTAGTTATGAAAAGTCAAAGGTGGTTTTCTATTTGAATCACGTTTATTTTCTTTAATTAAAACATTAATTAAATCACCCAAATTTAGGAAAAATCTGATGAAAACATTTTGGTAAAATTAGCTCCTTAAAGATTCAAAGTTTCAATCCTTTACAAAACAGTCACTAATAAACTTTGCAAAAACTGCGATTTGGTCACAACACCGAAATGTAGTATTTCCAAACCTTATTTTGTAAAATTGATTTGACCATTCTCTTTTATATATTAAATGAGGATTTTTAGGTATTTTTCTATATTTTTAAAGCATCCCGAACTAGGTGTTCCCTAAAACCCCCTTTTAGATTCGAACCGTTTCCTAGACCGATCTGGTTCAGACTCTAAACATCTAGGCCCAATTTTGGGGTGTTACAACTCTCCCCCTCTTAAGAAATTTCGTCCTCGAAATTTACCTGGAGGAAAAAGGTAAGGAAACTGCTGCTTCATATCATCTTTTCTTTCCCACGTGGCTTCCTCAACACCATGATGCCTCCACAACACCTTAACCAGCTCAATGGTCTTACCCCAGAGAACCTTACTGTCCGAATCCAAAATCTCAACTGGCTCTTCATCATAAGTCAAATCTGGATTCAACTCAACCTCCTCCATAGGCATAACATGCGAAGGATCCGATCTATACCTCCGAAGCATGAATACATGAAACACATCATGTATCTTCTCTAACTCTTGTGGTAGCCTTAGCTTATAAGCAACATGACCCACACGTTCTATCACCTCGTATGGTCTAATATACCTAGGGCTCAACTTGCCCTTACAGCCAAATCTCATCACCTTCTTCCAAGGTGAAACCTTTAAGAACACACGGTCACCCACCACAAACTCAATCTCCTTACGCTTCAAATTCGCGTAAGACTTCTGCCGATCAGAGGCTGCCTTCAATCGCTCACAAATGAGCTTCACCTTCTTGGTGGTTCCTTTCAACAACGACGACATCGAGACAAACTTTTGTCCCGTTTCAGCCCAACAAAAAGGGGTTATGCACTTCCTCCCATACAAGGCCTCATAAGGTGCCATTTGAATACTTGTCTGGTAGTTGTTATTATAAGCAAACTCCACCAAAGGAAAATGCTTCTCCCAAGAGCCTTGAAACTCAATCACGCAGCAGCTCAACATATCCTCAAGCACTTGGATAACACGCTCAGACTATCCATCCGTCCGTGGATGATAAGAAGTACTGAAATTCAGCCGCGTACTCAAAGCTTGATGCAAACATTCCCAAAATCACGATGTAAACCTCAGATCTCTATCCGACACTATAGATTTTGGTACACCATACAGACGTACAATCTCAGCAATGTACAGCTCTGCAAGCTTATCCAAGGCATACGTGGTATGCACAGGTAAGAAATGCGCACACTTCGTAAGGCTATCCACAATCACCCACACAGAATTCTTCTTTGATGGCGTCAAAGGCAAACCAGACACAAAGTCCATGGTGATTCTCTCCCACTTCCATTCAGGGATCCTCAACAGTTGCAACAACCCTGAAGGAAACTGATGCTCAACCTTAACTCGCTGACAAACCATGCACTTGCTCACATATTCCACAACATCTTTCTTCAAACCCACCCAATAGTACTCATCCTTCAAATCACGATACATCTTTGTACTACCAGGGTGCATAGTAAAAGGACTACTATGGGCTTCGGTCAGAATAGTACACCTCAACTCCACATCATTCGGCACTACTATCCGACTTCCAAAACATAGAACTCCATCATCATTAAAACAAAAATCTGATGGTCTATCCTCAGCAATATCCTGAACATGTGGCACTAAAGAATCATCCAACAACTGCTTATCCTTTATCAACAGAACCAGAGATGGTTTCACTTGCAATTCAGCAACAAGACCTCCATCTCGCGAAATGCTCAAGCTAGCAAACATAGCCTTTACTCTACCGCCACTTTTCTGCTCAAGGCATCCGCCACAACATTGGCATTTCCCGGGTGATACTCGACCGTTAGATCGTAATCCTTAAGCAACTCCACCCAACGTTGCTGCCTAAGATTAAACTCTTTCTGAGACATCAAATACTTCAAACTCTTGTGATCCGTGTACAGAATACACTTCTCACCATAAAGATAATGTCTCCAGATCTTCAAAGTAAAAACCACCGCAGCTAACTCAATATCATGCGTATGATAATTGCGCTCATGCACCTTCAACTGTCGCGATGCGTAAGCCACCACCTTACCCTCTTGCATTAGCACACACCACAAACCAACGTAAGATGTGTCACTGTACATCACAAACTCTTTTACTGATTCAGGTTGAACCAAGATAGGAGCTTGCATCAAAGCTGCCTTAAGCTTCTCAAAAGCTTGTTGTCTCGCTTCTGTCCACTCATACTTAACATCTTTTTGCAACAACTTCGTTAAAGGGGCAACAATCTTTGAAAATGCATCCACAAACCTCCGGTAATATCCTGCCAACCCAAGAAAACTACGAACTTCATGAACAGACTTAGGAGGCTTCCAATTCATCACCGCCTCAACCTTATGAGAATCAACTCGAATCCCTTCAGCCGAAACCACATGACCAAGGAACACAACTTCCTTTAGCCAAAACTCACACTTGCTCAGCTTAGCATAAAGCTGATTTTCCAAGAGCGCTTGCAAAACAACTCTCAAATGACATTCATGCTCCTCCTCAGTACGAGAGTACACAAGGATATCGTCGATGAACACCACAACGAACTTGTCCAAGAATTCATGGAACACTCTATTCAGCATGTCCATGAAAGCAGCAGGAGCATTCATCAAGCCAAACAACATTACAAGGAACTCACAATGCCCATACCTCGTTCTAAAGGCTGTTTTCGACACATCCACATCTTTCACCTTAAGCTGATAGTACCCTGACCTCAAGTCAATCTTTGAAAACACAGCCGCTCCCCGAAACTGATCAAAAAGATCATCAATTCTCGGCAAAGGATACATGTTCTTGATAGTCAACTTGTTCAGCTGACGATAATCAATGCACATTCTCATAGTGCCATCCTTCTTTTTCACAAACAAGACCGGTGCACCCCAAGGTGACACACTAGGCCGAATGAAGCCACGATCAAGCAACTCCTGAAGTTGCGTCTTCAATTCCTTCAGCTCCTTAGGTGCCATGCGATAGGGAGCAATGGACACCGGAGTTGTGTTTTCACACAGCTCGATCCCAAACTCCACCTCTCAACTAGGAGGCAATCCAGGTAACTCCTCTGGAAACACTCTAGGGAATTCACGTACAGTTCTTATATCCTGAACGTGCAACTCTTTTGAACTAGGATTCATCACAAAGGCTAGGTAAGCCTCGCAACCCTGCCGCAACATCCCACTTGCTTCCATTGTAGACACCACATTGACAAGAAACTTCACATTCTCGCCCACTACCACCACTTCATAATCATCCGCAAGTTTCAACGAAACTCGCTTGCTTTCGAAATCCACTACACCTTTGTGCTCAACAAGCCAATCCATACCAAGGATTACATCAAAGCCATAGAATGGCAATTCCATGAGATCAACATGGAAAACATGATTTTGCACTTTCAAGGGACATCTCCTATACAACTTCCGCGTTACAACCATCTCACCAAAGGAACTAGTCACACGCATACCAATATCCAAAGACTCAACAGGTAAACCAAGCATTTGAGCATGTTCAAGCAAAATGTACAAGTGTGTAGATCCAGAATCAATCAAAGAAAGTAATGACAAGGATTGCAAAGTAAAGGTACATGCGATCATATCTGTATCATTCCTTCCCTCACGATGGGCATACACTCGAGCCTGACCGCCACCCTCAGGTTGAACGGCCACAACATGTGCTATGTTCCTGCCACCATCATCCCTACGCTGAAAATTACCACGGCCGCACCCACGACCTCTTTGTGACTCAGCTGCTCTCACCAAAGCCTGTCCCTCTCTTAGAGGTTGAGGACAATCTTTGTAACGCCCCGGTTTTGGGCTTGGAAGTTTTGGGCGTTGACCGGTTCGGTCAAAGTGCTATTCGAATCTAAAAAGGTGAAATTAGGAAAACCTAGTTCGGGTTGCATTAAAAATATGGAAAATGTTCTAAAATCCTCTTTTAATATATATAGGTGAACTGTGAAATCAATTTTGCAAAATGAGGTTAGGAAGGGTGACATTTTGGGTTAGTGACCAAAATGTAATTTTTGAAAACTGCGTGACTGTTTTAAAAAGGGTTGAAACTTTGAATCTTTAAGGAGCTATTTACCCAATGGGAGTTTCTCCAGATTTTCTAAAGATATTAAATGATTAATTAAAAGGTTTTAAATATAAACAAAGTGGAGGGAAGATATTTTAGTTTTAACTAACTTTTCTCTCATTTTCTCTCAAGCCAAACATCTTTCTCCAGAGCTTTTCTCTTTGATTTTGTCACCTAAATTCATCTTTTCAATTACCTATTGATTGCTAATCATCTCTACAACAAAACCTCACCAATTGCCATTTGATTCTTCAAGCTTTTTGGTTCTAAAAGAGAGAAACTCAAGTTTGGAGGTAAGAACGTCCTTCTCCTCTGAACTTCAAGTTCTTTACTGAAATTCCTAAGTTCTCAATCCTTAATTGATGATTTATAAATGGTTTTTAAAGTTGTGTAATGGATCTTGGCTTAAAATGCAAGATTTGATGATTTTTGATGAATTTTCGTTGGATCTGTTAAAGCAGTGATTTGAGGTGTATATTTGATGATAAATGAATGTTAAATTGATTGGAAATTGAGTTTTAATTAATGCAATCCCGGGTAGGTTGAATTTCCTAAGTTTAGCTTGTGATTCTTGGTTGTTTTTGGAGTGATCTTGTGGATCTGTTGTTGCTGGAGGTATAAGGATGTTGTTAGGTCTTTTTTAGATGCTAAATGATGTCTTTGGATGCTTAGTTTTGATGGTTTATGGCTGGGCTTTGTTGAGGAGTTGTTTGGATGCATTTTCGGTTGTGTTTGGTGGCCGAAAATCGAGTGTGGATGAGAGCAGCGAGTTTAGGTGCTTTCATTGAAGCTATTAATGCATGATGATGCATTAATCTACTGTTTTGATGTGTTTAAAACAGGGGAGTCTTCTTTGGATCCAAGTGGTGGTGATCCGGAAGCTTGATTTTGTGTTTCGGCAAGAGGCGAAACGGAATCGATGAGTGGATTTTGGTTTTCGGCTTTGAAACCAATGTTTTGGAGGTTTGGGAGCTTAGTCTAAGTCTAAACAACTTTGCTAAGCTCAAGAGTGAGTTTTCGGAAAAACTCTCTTGTTGAGAAACCATGTGATGGTTGGGTGCAATGTGTTTGTTGCATGTTTAAATTCTGTTTTTAAAGCATATCTAGCATGTTTGTTTGCTGAGATTATAAGCCATGTGTTTAAGGAAGCTCAAGGTTAGAGTTCCTTGTTTTTGAACATTGTTTAAATGTGGTTAATGCTTAAAGTTGCATGATGTTTATGGCTTGGTTAAATGCTTTAAAACAGTGGATTATTGATGATAAATGATGTATATTGGCAAGTGATGTTTTGAAAAGGTTAAGGTCACTAAGGTGGTTAAAAGTCCTTGAGTGAGCCTTGTTTACTTAAGAATATCAAGGTGGTTAAAAGTCCTTGGATGATTCTTGTTACGGACACAAAGGTGTTTAAAAGTCCTTGTGTGGTCCTTTCCAAGGTGTTTAAAAGTCCTTGGGGCCAAGGTGTTTAAAAGTCCTTGGGGTGATTCATGTCATGGTGTTTAAAAGTCCATGGGCCAAGGTGTTTAAAAGTCCTTGGGGTCAAGGTGTTTAAAAGTCCTTGAGGTGAAACTTGTTAAGGACACAAAGGTGTTTAAAAGTCCTTGTGTGGTCCTTGCCATGGTGTTTAAAAGTCCATGGGCCATGGTGTTTAAAAGTCCATGGGGATAAGATCACAATGGTGTTTAAAAGTCCATGTGTGAGTCTTATGTTGATCTTGTTAAAAGATGGTAATTATCACTTGTGGCCAATATGACATGTTATGATATGAAGCATGAAATGCTTGTTTAAGATTGCTTGTGAGCATGTCTAAATGTATTTTGAAGTATGATTTATAAATGAGTTTTATAAATGCATTATTGTGTGGTTTTAATGAGCATTCCTCACTAAGCTTTTGCTTACGCTCTCTCTCTTTTCTTAAACCAATAATGCAGAGCATTAAGGTGCATTGAGGGCAGCAAGGAAGGCAAGCAATCAAGTGAAAGCTAAGCTCAAGTATGGGAAGGTTTTCTTAAACACCTTTAGCTTTTGGCATTTGGCAATGGGGAACCTATGTGGATGTTTTGGGAGATGTTTTGAACTCCTTAAGTTTGTTTAATGTTGATGTTAATGTTGGTACATGTGATTGGCCATTATGAGGTTGAATTGAAGTATTGATGCTTGAATGGTTTGCTAAGTAGGAAGCATGCCTTTAGATTGGGGTTTTTCATGTGTGATGCCATGATGATGTTTGGTTGATGCTTATATGTCTTTGTTTTGTTGATTTTCTTGCTGGCAAAGTTTGGTAGCATTTGGAGCATGTATGGTTGATCAATTGTGGTTTTTAGTAGCCTTTTCTATGCAATCTGTGCAGGCCGTATCGGAACAGTAGCTGCCGTTTCGGAACGGGTACCTTGTAGCAACCCAGGTGTCCGAAACGGGAGACACCGTTCCGAAACGGAAAGGCCACTGCCAGCCCTCGTTTCGGTACGCGTTGCGGAACGGCCCCGCGTTTCGAAACAGGCTCTCCCTGTTTCGGAACGCATGACCGTTGGGGGCTGACATTGGCAGTTATATGTTTCAAAATGTTTGCATTTTGGTCCTGAAACTTGTATGTGCAATTGTGTGAGTTTGGGATGTCCGTTTGAGCTGAAATTTGGCAGTGAAGCATGAAACATGATTAATTTCAAGTTGGTAACTCTAATTTGGGTTAAGTCCCTTAATTTATCAGAATTTACTTTTTGGTCCCTAAAGTTGTAAATTGTTCAATAGAGTCCCTGTTTGATCTCTGATGTTTATGATCTTTGAGTATGTTGTTTGAATGATCATAACTAGGGTTAATGGGCATCTAGACAAGTTTAAAAAGAAAAAAAAGGGTCGTTAATCAAGGTTGACTTTCGGGTTAACTTTGGTTTTCCCCGTGTGACTTTCTTAACTCGGGTCAACCGTCTAGGCTGGGTTAAGGGGGTTACATTTGGTGGTATCAGAGCTGAGTTCTCGAGTAATTGGGAATGTGTATGTGAATGTTTGAGGTATGTATGCTTTGTATGCTTGTTGGGTGAAAGCATGTTGAGTGAATTGCATGTATGTTGCAATTGAGATGTATGCTGTGATGAAGCATGTTGTGGGTACCCATTGCCAAATCAAAGCTAATGAAATGATGTTGATTTTAATTGGAAATGAGCTTGAGTACTTGGATTGCTTACCTTGCTGGGCCTGACTTTGTTTATTTGCATTGTGATTGCATAGTTAGAGTATGGCACCTCGTAGAGAGTTGAGGAGTAATGTGCGAGCTACGGCTCAAAATGAGAATGAAAACGAAGAGAATGTTGAGAGTGCGGTTTTACCTCCTCCACCTGGTGGTGGTGGTGCTGGGGCTGAAGAAGCTGGAGCTGCAGCTGGTGCTGAGGCTGCTGGACCTGAGGCTGGTCAGGGGCAAGCTGTTCCTGATATGTCAGTGTTAATTCAAGCTATAGCTGGTGCTTTTCAAGCAGCGGTAGCTGGAGCTCGTGGAGCTGGGCATCAGGAAGATGCTGGAGTTAGACTACCTTTGGAGCGTTTGCGCAGTCTAGGAGGGACTGAGTTCAGGGGTATGTCTGCTAAAGGTTCTGAGGCTTGGTTAGAGAGTACTAAGAGGATCTTGGGTCAGATGAGTTGCACTGATGTGCAGAAGCTTGGCTGTGTTGTGTCCTTGCTGCAGAAGGATGCATATACGTGGTGGACAACCACTATTGCGGGGATGGCAGAAGCTGATGTGACTTGGACATTCTTTCAGAATGTGTTCAAGAGAAGGTATCTGGGTGTGAGGTACCTAGATGAGAAAAAGAGGGAGTTCATGTCTCTTACCCAAGGGAGCATGACGGGGGCTGAGTATGAAGTGCAGTTTGTTCGACTCAGTCAGTATGCACCTGAGCTTGTCCCGGATGAGCGAGCGAGGTGTGAAAGGTTCCGTTATGGTTTAGTGACAGATGTGAAGATGTATGTGTTGGCTACCGAGTATGATGATTTTGATGTGTTGGTGGGCCGAGCCAAGGATATTGAGATGAACTTGGGTTTATCTGCTAAAGGTGCTGGTAAGCGAGCAGCTGAATATAGTTCCGGTGGTGGACGGAACAAGAGGGGACGTGATCAGAAGTATCAGTCCTCGGCTAAGCGAGGTGGTGGAGCACCTGCTCGGGGAGGCAACGCTAGAGCTGATCCGAGTGCTTGTTGGATATGTGGTTCGCATGGCTACATGAAATGTGATTGTCCTCGTGCTGTGAGAGAGGTGCAGGCTCCTGTTGCGGCAGCTGGTGATGGATGCTGGAACTATGGATCTACGGATCATTTGAGGCGTGAGTGTCCTATGTTGGCTGGTGGCAAAGTTCGTGCTCCTGTTGTTGCAGCACCGCAGAGAGGTCGTGGGCGCGGCCGTGGTAATTTTCAGCGGAGAGAGGAAGGTGGCCGAGGTGTAGCTCATGTTGTAGCTGTACATCCAGAGGGTGGCGGACAGGCTAGAGTGTTTGCTCAGCGTGAGGGGAGGAATGACGCGGATGTGATCGCATGTACTTTTACTCTGCAATCCTTGTCATTACTTTCCTTGGTTGATTCTGGATCTACGCACTCTTACATATTGCGTGAGCATGCTGAATTGCTTGGTTTGCCTGTTGAGTCTTTGGATGTTGGTGTGCGTGTCACTAGTTCTTTTGGTGAGACTGTTGTGACTCGAAAGTTGTATAGAAGGTGTCCTTTGGTTGTTCAAGATCATGTTTTTCATGTTGACCTCATGGAGTTACCTTTCTATGGTTTTGATGTAATCCTTGGTATGGATTGGCTTGCTGAGCATCGTGCTGTGGTGGATTGTGAGAATAAGCGGGTTTCGCTGAAGCTTGCGGATGATTATGAAGTTGTAGTGGTTGGTGAGAATGTGAAGTTTCTTGCCAATGTGGTGTCTACCTTGGAGGCAAGCCGGATGTTGAGGCAAGGTTGTGAAGCTTACCTAGCTTTTGTGATGAATCCTAGCTCTAAGTAGTTGAGGGTGCAAGATATCAGGATTGTGAAGGAGTTTCCTGGTGTGTTTCCTGAGGAGTTGCCTGGTTTACCTCCTAACCGCGAGGTGGAGTTTGGAATTGAGCTGTATGAGAATACAACTCCTGTGTCCATTACTCCCTATAGAATGGAACCTAAGGAGCTGAAAGAGCTGAAGACGCAGTTGCAAGAGTTGCTTGAGCGTGGTTTCATTCGGCCGAGTGTGTCGCCTTGGGGTGCACCGGTCTTGTTCGTGAAGAAGAAGGATGGCACTATGAGAATGTGCATTGATTACCGTCAGCTGAACAAGTTGACTATCAAGAATCGGTATCCTTTGCCGAGAATTGATGATCTCTTTGATCAATTTCGGGGAGCTGCTGTGTTCTCTAAGATTGACTTGAGGTCAGGGTATTACCAGTTGAAGGTGAAGGATGTGGATGTGCCTAAGACAGCTTTCAGGACAAGGTATGGGCATTATGAATTCCTTGTGATGCCGTTTGGTTTGACAAATGCTCCTGCTGCTTTCATGGACATGATGAATCGTGTGTTTCATGAATACCTGGACAAGTTTGTTGTGGTGTTCATTGATGATATCCTCGTGTACTCGCGTACTGAGGAGGAGCATGAAGAGCATTTGAGAATTGTGTTGCAAGCTTTGTTGGAGAATCAGCTTTATGCTAAGCTGAGCAAGTGCGAGTTCTGGTTAAGTGAAGTGGTGTTTCTTGGGCATGTGGTTTCTGCTGAGGGGATTCGTGTTGATCCTCAGAAGATTGAGGCGGTGATGAATTGGAAGGTTCCTAAGTCTGTTCATGAAGTTCATAGTTTCCTCGGTTTGGCAGGATACTACCGGAGGTTTGTGGATGGGTTTTCTAAGATTGCAGCACCTTTGACGAAGTTGTTGCAGAAAGATGTTAAGTATGAATGGACGGAAGCGAGACAGCAGGCTTTTGAGAAGCTTAAAGCAGCTTTGACACAAGCTCCTATCTTGGTTCAACCTGAATCAGGGAAAGAGTTTGTGGTGTATAGTGATGCGTCCTATGTTGGTTTGGGATGTGTGTTGATGCAAGAGGGTAAGGTGGTGGCTTATGCATCGCGACAGTTGAAGGTGCATGAGCGCAATTATCCTACGCATGACATAGAGTTGGCTGCAGTGGTTTTTGCCTTGAAGATCTGGAGACATTATCTGTATGGTGAGAAGTGTACTGTGTACACAGATCACAAGAGTTTGAAGTATCTAATGTCTCAGAAGGAGTTGAACCTCAGGCAGCGACGTTGGGTGGAGTTGCTCAAGGATTATGATCTGACGATTGAGTATCACCCTGGGAAGGCTAATGTTGTAGCGGATGCCTTGAGTAGGAAGGTAGCTGTTGAGTTGCGGGCTATGTTTGCCAGTTTGAGTATTTCGCGTGATGGTGGTCTTGTGGCTGAGTTGCAAGTGAAACCATCTTTGGTTCTGTTGATCAAGGAAAATCAGTTGTTGGATGATTCCTTGGTGCCGCATGTTCAGGATATCGCGGAGGGTAGACCTTCAGATTTCTGCTTTAATGATGATGGAGTGTTGTGTTTTGGGAGTCGGATAGTAGTGCCCAGTGATGCTGAGTTGAGGCGTGCTATTCTGACTGAAGGTCATAGTATTCCTTTTGCTATGGACCCTGGTAGTACTAAGATGTACCGTGATCTTCGTGATGAGTACTATTGGGTGGGTTTGAAAAAGGATGTTGCGGAGTTTGTGAGCAAGTGTTTGGTGTGTTAGCGAGTTAAGGCTGATCATCAGTTTCCTTCAGGGTTGTTGCAACCGTTGAGAATCCCTGAGTGGAAGTGGGAAAGGGTTACCATGGATTTTGTATCTGGTTTACCTTTGTCACCGTCGAAGAAGAATTCGGTATGGGTGATTGTGGATCACCTGACGAAGTGTGCGCATTTCTTGCCTGTGCATACTACGTTTTCTTTGGATAAGCTTGCGGAGCTGTACATTGCTGAGATTGTGCGGCTGCATGGTGTGCCAAAGTCGATTGTGTCGGATAGGGATCCGAGGTTCACATCGCGGTTCTGGCAGTGTTTGCATCAAGATATGGGTACGAGGTTGAATTTCAGTACATCTTATCATCCTCAGTCGGATGGTCAGTCTGAGCGTGTTATTCAGATTTTGGAGGATATGTTGAGGTGCTGTGTGATTGAGTTTCAGGGCTCTTGGGAGAAGCTTTTGCCTTTGGTTGAGTTTGCTTATAACAATAGTTATCAGGCAAGTATTCAAATGGCACCTTATGAGGCTTTGTACGGAAGGAAGTGTAGGACTCCTCTTTGTTGGGCTGAAACGGGTCAGAAGTTGGTTTCGATGCCGGCTTTGTTGAAAGGAACCACCGAGAAGGTGAAGCTCATTTGTGAGCGTTTGAAGGAAGCTTCTGATCGGCAGAAGTCTTACGCGGATTTGAAGCGTAAGGAGATTGAGTATGCGGTGGGTGATCGTGTGTTCTTGAAGGTTTCGCCTTGGAAGAAGGTGATGAGGTTTGGCCGGAAGGGTAAGTTGAGCCCTAGGTACATTGGACCATACAAGGTGGTTGAGCGTGTGGGTCCTGTTGCGTACAGGTTGAGGTTACCTCAAGAGTTGGAGAAGATTCATGATGTGTTTCATGTTTCTATGCTCCGGAAGTATATATCTGATCCTTCGCATGTGATGCCTGTGGAGGAAGTGGAATTGAATCCGGATTTGACCTATGATGAGGAACCGGTGAGGATTCTGGATTCGGATAGCAAGGTTCTTCGTGGCAAGACCATTGAGTTGGTAAAGGTGCTGTGGAAGCATCGCGGTGTTGAGGAAGCCACGTGGGAGCGAAAGGATGACATGCTGAAGCAGTTTCCTTATCTCTTTCCTTCAGGTAAATTTCGAGGACGAAATTTCTTAAGGGGGGGAGAGTTGTAACGCCCCGGTTTTGGGCTTGGAAGTTTTGGGCGTTGACCGGTTCGGTCAAAGTGCTGTTCGAATCTAAAAAGGTGAAATTAGGAAAACCTAGTTCGGGTTGCATTAAAAATATGGAAAAATGTTCTAAAATCCTCTTTTAATATATATAAGTGAACTGTGAAATCAATTTTGCAAAATGAGGTTAGGAAGGGTGACATTTTGGGTTAGTGACCAAAATGTAATTTTTGAAAACTGCGTGACTGTTTTAAAAAGGGTTGAAACTTTGAATCTTTAAGGAGCTATTTACCCAATGGGAGTTTCTCCAGATTTTCTAAAGATATTAAATGATTAATTAAAAGGTTTTAAATATAAACAAAGTGGAGGGAAGATATTTTAGTTTTAACTAACTTTTCTCTCAACTATTTTCTCTCATTTTCTCTCAAGCCAAACATCTTTCTCCAGAGCTTTTCTCTTTGATTTTGTCACCTAAATTCATCTTTTCAATTACCTATTGATTGCTAATCATCTCTACAACAAAACCTCACCAATTGCCATTTGATTCTTCAAGCTTTTTGGTTCTAAAAGAGGAGAAACTCAAGTTTGGAGGTAAGAACGTCCTTCTCCTCTGAACTTCAAGTTCTTTACTGAAATTCCTAAGTTCTCAATCCTTAATTGATGATTTATAAATGGTTTTTAAAGTTGTGTAATGGATCTTGGCTTAAAATGCAAGATTTGATGATTTTTGATGATTTTTCGTTGGATCTGTTAAAGCGGTGATTTGAGGTGTATATTTGATGATAAATGAATGTTAAATTGATTGGAAATTGAGTTTTAATTAATGCAATCCCGGGTAGGTTGAATTTCCTAAGTTTAGCTTGTGATTCTTGGTTGTTTTTGGAGTGATCTTGTGGATCTGTTGTTGCTAGAGGTATAAGGATGTTGTTAGGTCTTTTTTAGATGCTAAATGATGTCTTTGGATGCTTAGTTTTGATGGTTTATGGCTGGGCTTTGTTGAGGAGTTGTTTGGATGCATTTTCGGTTGTGTTTGGTGGCCGAAAATGGAGTGTGGATGAGAGCAGCGAGTTTAGGTGCTTTCATTGAAGCTATTAATGCATGATGATGCATTAATCTACTGTTTTGATGTGTTTAAAACAGGGGAGTCTTCTTTGGATCCAAGTGGTGGTGATCCGGAAGCTTGATTTTGTGTTTCAGCAAGAGGCGAAACGGAATCGGTGAGTGGATTTTGGTTTTCGGCTTTGAAACCAATGTTTTGGAGGTTTGGGAGCTTAGTCTAAGTCTAAACAACTTTGCTGAGCTCAAGAGTAAGTTTTCGGAAAAACTCTCTTGTTGAGAAACCATGTGATGGTTGGGTGCAATGTGTTTGTTGCATGTTTAAATTCTGTTTTTAAAGCATATCTAGCATGTTTGTTTGCTGAGATTATAAGCCATGTGTTTAAGGAAGCTCAAGGTTAGAGTTCCTTGTTTTTGAACATTGTTTAAATGTGGTTAATGCTTAAAGTTGCATGATGTTTATGGCTTGGTTAAATGCTTTAAAACAGTGGATTATTGATGATAAATGATGTATATTGGCAAGTGATGTTTTGAAAAGGTTAAGGTCACTAAGGTGGTTAAAAGTCCTTGAGTGAGCCTTGTTTACTTAAGAACATCAAGGTGGTTAAAAGTCCTTGGATGATTCTTGTTACGGACACAAAGGTGTTTAAAAGTCCTTGTGTGGTCCTTTCCAAGGTGTTTAAAAGTCCTTGGGGCCAAGGTGTTTAAAAGTCCTTGGGGTGATTCATGTCATGGTGTTTAAAAGTCCATGGGCCAAGGTGTTTAAAAGTCCTTGAGGTGAAACTTGTTAAGGACACAAAGGTGTTTAAAAGTCCTTGTGTGGTCCTTGCCATGGTGTTTAAAAGTCCATGGGCCATGGTGTTTAAAGGTCCATGGGGATAAGATCACAATGGTGTTTAAAAGTCCATGTGTGAGTCTTATGTTGATCTTGTTAAAAGATGGTAATTATCACTTGTGGCCAATATGACATGTTATGATATGAAGCATGAAATGCTTGTTTAAGATTGCTTGTGAGCATGTCTAAATGTATTTTGAAGTATGATTTATAAATGAGTTTTATAAATGCATTATTGTGTGGTTTTAATGAGCATTCCTCACTAAGCTTTTGCTTACGCTCTCTCTCTTTTCTTAAACCAATAATGCAGAGCATTAAGGTGCATTGAGGGCAGCAAGGAAGGCGAGCAATCAAGTGAAAGCTAAGCTCAAGTATGGGAAGGTTTTCTTAAACACCTTTAGCTTTTGGCATTTGGCAATGGGGAACCTATGTGGATGTTTTGGGAGATGTTTTGAACTCCTTAAGTTTGTTTAATGTTGATGTTAATGTTGGTACATGTAATTGGCCATTATGAGGTTGAATTGAAGTATTGATGCTTGAATGGTTTGCTAAGTAGGAAGCATGCCTTTAGATTGGGGTTTTTCATGTGTGATGCCATGATGATGTTTGGTTGATGCTTATATGTCTTTCTTTTGTTGATTTTCTTGCTGGCAAAGTTTGGTAGCATTTGGAGCATGTATGGTTGATCAATTGTGGTTTTTAGTAGCCTTTTCTATGCAATCTGTGTAGGCCGTATCGGAACAGTAGCTGCCGTTTCGGAACGGGTGCCTTGTAGCAACCCAGGCGTCCGAAACGGGAGACACCGTTCCGAAACGGAAAGGCCACTGCCAGCCCTCGTTTCGGTATGCGTTGCGGAACGGCCCCGCGTTTCGAAACAGGCTCTCCCTGTTTCGGAACGCATGACCGTTGGGGGCTGACATTGGCAGTTATATGTTTCAAAATGTTTGCATTTTGGTCCTGAAACTTGTATGTGCAATTGTGTGAGTTTGGGATGTCCGTTTGAGCTGAAATTTGGCAGTGAAGCATGAAACATGATTAATTTCAAGTTGGTAACTCTAATTTGGGTTAAGTCCCTTAATTTATCAGAATTTACTTTTTGGTCCCTAAAGTTGTAAATTGTTCAATTGAGTTCCTGTTTGATCTCTGATGTTTATGATCTTTAAGTATGTTGTTTGAATGATCATAACTAGGGTTAATGGGCATCTAGACAAGTTTAAAAAGAAAAAAAGGGTCGTTAATCAAGGTTGACTTTCGGGTTGACTTTGGTTTTCCCCGTGTGACTTTCTTAACTCGGGTCAACCGTCTAGGCTGGGTTAAGGGGGTTACAATCTTTCTTCAAATGTCCACGGTTCCCAAAATTCCAGCATGTCCCAAGGTTACCCCAACACTCACCACCATGCCGTCTACCACAACGGTTACACTCAGGAGTCCTCAGAACAACATTAGGTCATTGCTGACCTCTACCATGGTTACCACCCCCACGCCTAGCATCATAATGTGGCCTCCTATCCTTATGCCTCTTGTTGCGATCTATACCATAATCACGTTCAGCCGCTCGCTTTCCGGAGCTAGATCCACCCGCTCGACTAGCCAGACCAAGATTTGATTTAATGTCCTTGGCTCTAGTGACCAAGACATCAAAATCCGTATAATCAGTCGCAAGCCTATATGTCTTAACATCCGCTACTAGCCCATAACGGAATCGTTCGCACCTCTCCCGCTCACTAGGGATTAACTCAGGCGCATACTGACTGAGGCAAACAAATTGTACTTCATACTCAGCTACTGACATGCTGCCTTGCACGATAGACATAAACTCTCTTTTCTTCTCATCTAGGTAACGCACTCCCAGATACTTCCGCTTGAACGAATTCAAGAAGAACGTCCAAGTCACCTCGTCATCCTTCATCCTCGAGATAGTGGTCGTCCACCAGGTATAAGCATCACCATACAGTACTGATACAACACAACACAGCTTCTGCACATTACTACAGTTCATCTGACCCAGAATCCGCTTGGTGCTCTCCAACCAAGACTCAGATCCTTCCGGAGATAAGCCCCTGAACTCAGTCCCTCCTAGACTGCGGAGACGTTCCAAAGGCAACCTCACATTGGCGTCATCCTAATGCGCAGCTCCATGAGCTCCAGCTACTGCTGCCTGGAAAGCTCCAGCAATAGCCTGGATCAACATGGTCATGTTAGGAGCAGCTTGCCCCTGCGCACCCACAGGTCTAGCGACCCCAGCACCAGCACCAGCGTTACCAGCACCACCACCACCGGGTGGTCCACCACCAGGAGAAGGAGGCAAATCCTCGACATTCTCAGCATTCTCATTATGAAATCATTTCAAGCGTCATCTCATGTTATAATTCATGCATAAAAACAGTAGGAATTTGTCAATCTAAAACCATGAGCATGTAAAAGCATTTAAGGGGCAAACACCACATTCTAGAGAGCAATCTATCCAATACTTACTTCCGGACTTATGAAGGTGTTTCAAACCTTTCCTAAATCCCCAAACCTTGATTCTTTGTCCCTCAAGGACTTCTAAAACCATACACACTCACCGATTATGTTTCGCTTGCTTGCTGAAACGCTATCTAAGCTTCCGGATCAACTCCAAAGGTGTCCGAAGATGTCTCTCCTATTTTAAACATATAAGAGTAGAGGATTAATGCATCATCATGCATTGAAATCATCAGCCACACACCTAAACTCGCTGCTCTACACAAAATCCACATTTCGGCTACCAAACACTACCGAAATCACCTCCAAACTCTTCCAAAACCAAACCCAGCCAAGATCCATCACTTCTAATCATTTCTAAACATCAATTAACATCAAAAACTAACACAACCACGTCCTTATACCTCCAGCTATAGCAGAACACCAAAATCACCCCAAAAACCATCATTTTAACAAGCAAAACTTAGGAAAAACAAACCTATTCGAGAATGGATTGATAAAACCTCATTTATAACATCATTTAACATCCAAAATACATTAGATAAACCATCTCAAAACAGAGCCCAATCAATCACCACGAAAATCTTCAAGATCTCTTCCAAAATCTTGTGTTTTAAGCCAATTACTTGTTTCTAACATTAAAACCACTTAAAATCATTAATAAAGGATTGATAACTTGAGAATTTCAGTAAAGAACTGATCATTAGAGGAGAAGGACGAAGCTTACCTCTAATGGATGATTTCTCCTTGATTTGGGCAAGTTTTCTTGAATATTCAATGTAGAAATCAAGCTTACCTCTAACACATACTTATGTATTGATTTTGACATCTCCATGTCAATGACAACACTTTGTCATCAATCGGCTACTTATTAGTCTTAATATATTATTGCTTTCCATGTCCACAATAATACTCAACTAAGGACATTTTAAGAATAATTATATTATTCTAAGAACTTTATTATAATTCAATTTATTTATAAACACACAGAATTAGAGTAAAATAATAATAATAATGCCTTTATATTAATAAACAAGTTAAAATAAGTATGTCTTTTACAACCATCTCATGATTGGTCTTTGGGCATACTCCAACAACCCTAGTATTCTAGGTTTAAAGAACATTGTTCCATTAGATGAACAACAAAGGGGTACCGGTACGATGTTCAACTTGTATCGATACGCCTTGCAATCTAGTATCGGTACCAGTCAACTCGTATCGGTATACTATAGCTTTGGAAAATTTCAATGAGCTCAAATCGTATCGGTACGCATGTGAGTACAGATACCCAAAGAGTACCCGTATCGGTACGCGAGGACTAGTACCCATTGGGAAATCTGCCCAAAAATGTCGACTTTCGCCCGAAAGGATGGGAAATTATATTGTTCGATCTAATAGACCCCTAATGGATTAAATAAGTTTTAAAATTAAGAAAATAAGAAATATCCTTATGCTCGAGCATAAAACTTAAGAACATGGTAAAAGTCTTGTGTGAATTATATGTTGATCGCAACCATAGGATGATATGTGTTACGTGTTCAAAAGTACTATTTTTATTACCCTTTTTACTCATATTATTGTAAGACTTAGGCTCATATTAGTTGCATAACTAGTCATTCAGGCATTAATTCATGATTTCCTTCACCGTCATGCTTGATTTCATAATTTGGTCGATTTTTATGGAAAAGGTATTGCGCATATGTGTGTTTTTGTGCATGTATGCTTGATTTATAAATTCCCGAAGCAAATCTATGATAAAAAGAGGAGCTTCCGATTTTGAAGATAGGATAAATCCATTAAATTCGAGATAATTTCGAAAAGCAATGATAAATCCTATAAGAGTTGGAGTTCCACCAAGAGATCAAAAGGATATTAAATGCGAAGAGTTTTATGAGGAGTTTTTGGGGGAATAAAAATATAATAATAAAAGAAATTTATTTTTTATTCTATTTAATTCCAACTTAACTTCCTCCTCAAGAAAGACTTTGACATAGCCATATCCTATAAATAAGAAGACTAGCCGCCAACTTTAGGGGAGTGCGATTTGGGAGAGAATTCGACTAGGGGATGCACCAACATCTTCATCCTTTCCTCTTTGTTCAATTAGATTCATGTTAACCATGAACTAAACTTATTTGGCTTGGGTTATTGTGTTTTTGTGGTTGTGAGAACAATTGGATTTGTTTAGGTATTTGAGTTTGCAATTTTAATTCAAAGTTTGTTCATTCTTGGTTCTTAATTTTGATTGCGAATGAATTGAGAGAGGGTCTCGTAAATTCATCCATTTATATAATATCAGGAGAGTTAGATTCAAGAAACGAATGAGCATGGTCTTTATTCAATCAACCTAGAGTTACTTCCCAAGTCGAGAGCTTGCCATGAAGTGTTTGTTTTTATTTATTTCATCTTTAGTTGCATTCATCTTTAGTAAATGCATATAAATTGCATATGTTACTTGTCATGCCTTTGATTGGATTTAATTGCTTTGACTTGTTGAATACCCAATGATGTATTTTGCCACTGCACTTAATGGGAAGAACCTTTAATTTTAGGATTGCATGAAAAGAACTTAGAATCTTAATATGATGCTAAATATCATTGACAAGGTTGTGACTTGTTTATTGATAGAAAATTAGTGAACTTAGGTTGCTTAAAATTTGGGTAATTAGAATTGAAAATTAAAAGTTAATTTCTTGCTAGAGGAGTCTGAAACCGGCTCTAGTAGTTAATGCATATTAAATAATCGCTAGAGGTGCCCGAAATTGGCTCTAGTGAAAACAAAAATAAATACTCCGATAATTAAATTGTTAAAACCAAATGTTCATATAGAATATTGAAAATCAATATGTACACAACTACACACACATTGTCACGAGCATTCTAGTTTGGTTCCGGGAAATTTTTGTACTACCAAAAAAATTCAAAAGGTGATCATACTTTGTGCCACGGTTCTGAGGTTTGAATTCAATTTAAAAGCATGTCTTTGATGATTGAAGTCTTGGCAAGTAATTTTTAGTTTTGTATTGCTTGAGGACAAACAATAGTTCGAGTTTGGGGGTGTGTTAAGTGTTTAAAAGTACTATTTTTATTACCCTTTATACTCATATTATTGTTAGACTTAGGCTCATATTAGTTGCATAACTAGTCATTCTTGCATTAATTCATGATTTCCTTCACTGTCATGCTTGATTTAATAATTTGGTCAATTTTTGTGAAAAAGGTATTGCGTGTATATGTGTTTTTATGCATGTGTGCAGGATTCAAAAATTCTCGAAGCAAATCTACGATAAGAAGAGGAGTTGTCGATTTTGAAGATAGGGTAAATCCATTTAATTCAAGATAATTTCGAAATGCAAGGATAAATCCTAGAAGAGTTGGATTTCCACTAAGAGATCAGAAGGAGATTAAATTCTAAGAGTTTTATGAGGATTTTTTGAGGGAATAAATATATTATAATAAAAGAAATTTATTTATTTTATTCTATTTAATTCCAACTTAGCTTCCTCCTCAATAAAGACTTTGACCTAGCAATCTCCTATAAATAAGAAGACTAGCCCCCAACTTCAAGGGATTGCGATTTGGGAGAGAATTTGACTTTGAGCTGCACCAACATCTTCATCCTTTCCTCTTTGTTCAATTAGATTCATGTTAACCATGAACTAAACTTATTTAGATAGGGTTAATGTGTTTTTGTGGTTGTGAGAACGATTGGATTTGTTTAGGTATTTGAGTTTGTAATTTTAATTCAAAGTTTGTTCATTCTTGGTTCTTAATTTTGATTGCGAGTGAACTGGGAGAGGATCTCGTAAATTCATCCATTTATCTAATATCAAGAGAGTAAGATTCAAGAAACGATTGAGCATGGTCTTTATTCAATTAATCGATAGTGAAGACTAATTCAAGTTAGGGATAAGTTGCGAATTTCAACGGCTAAAAGGATCGAAAGATCGGTTGTTGTCTTGCCTTGGTTCATGCATTGATATATTATAAAGGCATGCACAATTAACAGTGTTTCGAGTTAGGGATAATGAGAAACCATTGAAGAACGCTTTGCCGAACTTTAAAGGAAGTCGCCCAGTTGCCTAGGAAATCTCGCTCCATTCCCAATTGCCCACGCAATCACAGAATTCCCCAGGCAATCTGATGATCCAATTGGCAAAACGATTGAGCTACTCTAGCACTCAATTGCCACGACGGTCCATTCAACTATCACTCCACGACTCACGAAAACCTGACCTACTCTCTTAAATCAATCACTCCTTTCTATTTTCTTTATTTTGTTTAGTTTATTTTACTTATAATTAGTCCCTATTAATCTATTTCTTTTTCAATGGAGTAACTTAAGCAAAGTGGCCCAAACCAATCCATGTGGAGACGATACTCGATACTCATCATATCACTTTATTGCTTGTGACGTGTATACTTGCACTGTTTGCGTTGCACTCAAAACGCACAACAAGTTTTTAGCGCCGTTGCCGGAGATTGACAACTGGTGTTAGTTGTTTTTGTTATTGTATTTTTGTTATTATTTTTACTAACTTTTCTTTTTGTTTGTTTTATCAAAAAAAACTTTAGGTGCGCTACAAAAGTTAAGGAACATCAACATGTGGGGTAATAAAAGCTGATCTATTTGAGAGTTGATGTGGGAAGATAGGAATCAATCCAATCAAGAATTTCTCACACCCTTCTATGGTTACCTATACCAACCGAGAAAAGCCCAAAGAGCCTATACAGTGGAAGACTCTTTTGCTTGTTATGGAGAACATCATGTGTTTGAAATTTTCCCTCGCAGTTCTAGTGCATATGACTACATGGAGGACCATAGAAGGAACCAACAACAAAATCCTTCATGGTATGATCAAAAAGCTCAATTTTTTTACCATAACAACTTTTCTACAGCAACAGACATGCCCTGACAATGTAGTCCTCATCAAGAGCTATTAAATTGTAACCCCCTTAACCCGGCCTAGACGGTTGACCCGAATTAAGAAAGTCACACGGGGAAAACCAAAGTCAACCCGAAAGTCAACCTTGATTAACGACCCTTTTTTTTTCTTTTTAAACTTGTCTAGATGCATATTAAGCCTTAGATATGATCATACAACAGCATACTCAAAGATCATAAACATCAGATATCAAACAGGGACCCAATTGAACAATTTACAACTTTAGGGACCAAATTGTAAATTCTGATAATTATAAGGACTTAACCCAAATTGAAGTTACCATCTTGAAATTAATCATGTTTCATGCTTCTCTGTGAAATTTCAGCTCAAAAGGACTTCCCAAACTCATACAATTGCACAAACAAGATTCAGGACCAAAATGCAAACATTTCAAAACATTTAACCGCCAATGTCAGCCCCCAACGGTCACCCGTTCCGAAACGGGAGACAGCTCGTTTCGAAACACGGGGCCGTTCCGCAACGCGTACCGAAACGGGGGTCGGGCAGTAGCCTTTCTGTTTCGGAACGGTCCTTCCCGTTTCGGACGCCTGGGCTTGTTTAAGGCACCCGTTCCGAAACGGTAGGTGCTGTTCCGAAACACCCTGCACAGATTGCCCAAAAATGCATACTTAAACATGCAATAGACCAACCAATCATGCTCCAAATGCCACCAAACTTTACCAACATGCAATTCAACATATATGAGACATACTTGCATCAACAATTCATCAAAACATCCACATATATGAAAAGCCCCAAATCTATAGGCATGCTTCCTACACAAGCAACCATTCAAGCATAAACCTCCAATTCAAGCATATAAAGGCCAACCACAAAAACCAGCATTTTCAACAACATTCAACATACTTAGGGAGTTCAAAACATCTCCCAAAACATACACATAGGTCCCCCATTGCCAAATTACCAAAAGCTAAATGTACTTAAGAAAACCTTCCATACTTTGAGCTTTACTACCACTTGAATGCTTGCCTTCCTTGCTGCCCTCAAAGTACTTTAATGCTCTGCAATATTGGTTTGAGAAAACAAAGAGAGCGTAAGCAAAAGCTTAGTGAGGAATGCTCAATAAAACCATCCAATAATGCATTTATAAAACACTTTAAAAATCATGCTTCAAATCATCATTTACACATGCTCAAAAGCATACTTTAACAAGCATCTCATGCTTCATTTCATTACATGTCATATTGGCCACAAGTGATACATTTCATTTCTTTGAAAACAAGTTCATCAACTTTCACCCCAAGGACTTTTAAACACCTTGGACCCCAAGGACTTTTAAACACCTTGGCCATGGACTTTTAAACACCATGATATAAATTACCTCAAGGACTTTTAAACACCTTGACCCCAAGGACTTTTAAACACCTTGCCCTATGGACTTTTAAACACCATAGAGAGGACCACACAAGGACTTTTAAACACCTTTGTGTCCGTAACAAGAATCATCCAAGGACTTTTAACCACCTTGATGTTCTTAAGTAACAAGGCTCACTCAAGGACTTTTAACCACCTTAGTGACCTCAACCTTTTCAAAACATCACTTGCCAATATACATCATTATCATCAATTTATCAACTGTTCTAAAGCATTAAACCAAGCCATATTCGTCATGCGTTTAAAAGCATCAAACCACATTTAATCAATGATCAAAAACAAGGAACTCTTACCTTGAGCTTCCTTCAACATATGGCTTACAAAAACAGCATTAACCATGCTAAATCATGCTTTCAAAACAGAATTTAAAACATGCAATAAACCACATTGCACTACAATCAAATCATGGCCACCACTAGAGAGTATGTCCGAAAACTTACACTTGAGCTTAGCAAAGTTGTTTAGACTTAAACTAAGCTCCCAAGACATTGGTTTCAAAGCCGAAAACCCAATTTCACTCACCGATTCCACTTCGCCCCTTGCCGAAGCACCAAATCAAGCCTCCGGATCACCACCACTTGGATCCAAAGATGACTCCCCTGTTTTAACACATTAAAACAGTAGATTAATGCATCATCATGCATTAATAGCTTCAATGAAAGCACCTAAACTCGCTGCTCTCATCCACACTCCATTTTCAGCCACCAAACACAACCGAAAATGCATCCAAACCACTTCTCAACATAGCCCAGCCATTAACCAACAAAACCTAACATCCTTTAACATCTTTTAACATCTAAAAAGAACCTAACAACATCCTTATACCTCCAGCAACACCAGATCCACAAGATCACCTCAAAAACAACCAAGAATCATAAGCTAAACTTAGGAAATTCAACCTATCCGAGATTGCATTAATCAAAACTCAATTCCTTATCAAATTAACATTCATTAATCATCATTTTAACACCTTAAAACACTGCTTAAACAGATCCAACGAAATTTCATCAAAAACACACCAAATCTTGCATTTTAAGCCAAGATCCATTAAACAATCTTAAAAGCCATTTATAAAACATCAATTAAGGATTGAGAACTTAGGAATTTCATTAAAGAACTTGAAGTTCAGAGGAGAAGGACGTTCTTACCTCCAAACTTGAGTTTATCCTCTTTTGGAACCAAAAAGCTTGATGAATCAAGTAGCATATACAAAGGTTTTGATGATGAGATGATTAGGAATCAAAAGAGGATTGAAAAGAAGTATTTAGGTGATAAAAATCAGAGGAAAAGATCTGGAGAGAATGTGTTTGGTTTGAGAGAAAAGATGAGAGAAAATGGGAAATGGAAAATTTAGAAAGTTAGTTAAAAATGACTAAAATATCTTTCCCTCCTTTTACTTTTATTTTAAACCATTATTAAATCATTTAATATTCTAGAAAATCTGGAGAAACTCCCTTTGGGTAAATAGCTCCTTAAAGATTCAAAGTTTCAATCCTTTTTAAAACAGTCACAAAACTTTCAAAAATTACATTTTGGTCACTAGCCCAAAATGTCACCCTTCCGAAACTCATTTTCCAAAATTGATTTCACAGTTCACTTAAATATATTAAAAGATGATTTTAGAACATTTTTCCATATTTTTAATGCAACCCGAACTAAGCTTTCCTAAATTCACTCTCTTAGATTCGAACAGCACTTTGACCAAACCGGTCAACGCCCAAAACTTCTAAGCCCAAAACCGGGGCGTTACATAAATTCCATGGATGTGAGTATAGCCAGGACGGATGTACTCTATAGAGAAGCGGAAGATCGGTCAAGGAGATAAACATATGTCATGGATAACATGCACCAACAATTCATTCCTAGGGATACTGAAGTTCCAAGGCAAGAGGACAAGGAGCAATGCGAAGAGAGCTCTTCGATGTGTGAGGACCAACTAAAACCTCCAAGTCAAGAGCCTTCTAATAAGATAGACTACCCAACACATGATGAGCATATGCAACGAATTTCCATGGCAAAGATTGTGTAACTCCCTCGACCCGGCCTAGCCGATAGACCGAACTGAACGGGTCACACGAGGAATATTGAAGTAAACCGGGAAGGTTTATCTCAATAAACGACCCTATTTTTTTTCTTTTTATCTTAACTAGATGCAAGTTACATTCCTTTGTGATAAACAAGCAGCGGATTGAAAGACAACGTGAGCATTCATCAATTATTACCAAATTCAGATTTAGGGACCATTTTGTAAACTTAACAAATTGCAAAGGTTTTTCCCAAAGTTGGATTACCAATCTTTAATTAAGTTAATTACATGCACCTCTACCGAAACTCAGCTCAAATTAACAAATAGAACTCACTTAATTGCATAAAAGACAAATATGGACAAAATTGCAAAGAAGCAGAACCTCAAAATATTCCTAAAACATAATTAACAGCCAGCCGTTTTGGAACAACAAGCCCCGTATTGGAAAGGGTGTATCGAAACATAGGCACCTATTTCGAAACGCGGGCTCGTACCAAAACCACCCAAGACCTGTTTTGGAACAGGGGTTCACAGTTTCAAAACGTACCGAAACGGACCTCCCTATTTCGATACCCCAAGGCATTTTTGAACACCCGTTTCAAAACAAGCAAGGGTGTTTCGAAACACCTGGGCCTAATATATTTAATTTTCCTGGTTTAACTCGAGTTTAATCATCTGAAACTAATCCAACATATACATAAACATGCTTGCAAATCAAATGGACTTCAACAATTATAAATTCATGGCAAGGACATCATCAAAGTATCACTATCATCATCAATGATATCTATAGGCATGCTTCCTAAGAAACTCAAGCACCAAAAGGTCAATTCTCAAAACCAAACAAGTACCAACACTTAAAGGCCATTTACATACCCTAAATATGCATACCAAACTTGTACCAAACCAGAGAATAACAAAGCAACAAACATTCATAGCATTGGTCATCCCTATTGCCTTTATTACACTAGTTTAAAACCATGATATACATTTAAAGAAGCCTCTTGGAAATCCTTTGATATTTGATGCCTCCAAACACCTAATTATTTGCATTGATGAACAAAAGAGAGCATAAGCATACAAGCTTAGTGAGGAATGCTCAAAACCAAAAACATCATCAATGCACAAAACCATTTTTCACTCTTTTCAAATCCATCATGCCTTCTTTGAAAATCCATGTACTTCATCATTAAAATCAGCATATAAACATCATGCAACAAGTATCAATTACTTCACAACAATTAAATTGTTGCTAGACAAAAATAAAGCTTTCCATGCATACTCACCAATATACAAAGCTTAAAGTAAAACATGCATTTCCTAATTATGCATCATCAACATTTCTATAACATTTCAATCCCTTATATTGGCTTTCAAGTGATTAACAACATTCTCATTTCTCAAAAAGTATATCGGATACACGGATTACCAAGGGTTGTCCCAAACCCTTCATACACTATATCGACATCTCAAGGCTCACACACGGGAGCAACCCTCCACCGTTGTGACACCCGTGGTGGAGTATTCGGTATAATTACAACCCCTCGGCACCACTCATCGGTAGATGTATAGCTGTTGCGCGATCTTGCAATACTATAAATGATACGCAAATGGTGCAAGTATACACGTCGAACGAGTAATAAAGTGATGAGTGAGTATCGTCTCCACAGGGATTGGAGGTGAACACAGTTTCGTTTCCAAATTGCTATAGTAATCAAATTGTAATGTGAGTATGCTGAGGCAGAATGAAGGATGGGAAAAATGTTGTAGCAAAACAAGCAAACAGAGAAGAGATAATCAACTGACAGATAAGTCCTCTCTCGGATATGAAGCTCTCTATGGAATGGTTGGTTTTTAAATCTATAAGATTTAATATTTATCCATTCTTGGTTGTTAACTTCGCTTCAAGGAAGGTTGGGAAATGAACTTGAATGCATTTATTTATCTAGGCTCGGGAGAGCTAGATTCACAAAACGAGTGGATACGATTTCCATTTAAACGATCGTTAGTGGAAACTAATTCGCCTTAGGAATAAGGAACATGTTTTAATGGCTAAGAAAAGTGAAAAGATCGATGTTTTCCACCCAAGGTTAACATAGGGATGTATCACCAAGGCTTGTACAATCATCAGTTCTTCGGTTAAGGATAACGCGAAGACGTTGAAGAACACGCCACCGAACATTGAAAGTGCAATTTACTTGCCTTAGCAATTACTAGCCACGAAAATTCATCTGACAATCACACCACTACTCACGATAACCCAACCTATTCTCTCATATCGAGTATCTCTTTCTATTTACTTCGTTTACTTAGTTCATTTTACTTGTTATTTATCACCATCTATCACCTTCCATATTATTTCATTTCAGTGCGAGAAGATAAGAATCAAAGTTTCACCAATCCTTGTGGATACGATATTAATCTATAATATTACTTGCAACGTGTAACGCCCCGGTTTTGGGCCTAGGTGTTTTACGTGTCGGGTTAGGTTATTGGAATCGGTAATGGATTGTTCGAGACGTTAAGAGGTGGTTCAAGGAAATCAAGGTTCGAGATGGAATAAAAATGTTGTAAAATTTTCTAAAATCCTCTAAAATGATGTTTAAGAGGTTGGTTAAATCAATTTTGCAAAACAAGTTTTGGGAAGTGTACATTTTTTGCATTGACCAAAATGTAAGGTTTTAAAATGTGGGAAAAGGGTTTTTTTCAATAAGAGTCAAAATCTTATAATCTTTAGGGAGCTTAATGGAAATTTAGCCTTTTCCCTATTTTGGCATGTGTTTTAAATGTTTTATTAAATATAAAAAAGTGACTTTTATTGATTTAACTAAAAATGTAGTTATTTTGGTTAACAAAATTGACGATCATTTTATTTTTTTCATTTTCACATTAGCCAAACACTCTCCCACTCTCTCATTTTCCAGATTTCTTTCACTTTCATTTTCTCTTTTGATTTTCAACATATTTCTTGTGATTTCTCTCAAATCTCTTCAAGATTCATGAAAGCAAAACTTGCCAAATTAGAGGAGAAACAAGGATTGGAGGTAATTTTTGTGCTAACCCTCTAATCAAGGTTCTTTAATGAAATTCCAAAGATATTTGGCTCTTTATTTATGTTTTTTTATTGAAGTTTCATCGTGGTTTTGATAAAATGAAAAAATCTCGTTGGAAATGATGATTTAATGTGTTTTCGGAGTTGTTTTGTTTTGATTTGATTGAGATGGTTTTTAATCAAGTTTTGGAAGGTGAATGATGTTGAAATAGAGTCTTAACCATATTAATCCCGAAATCCTTGAGATCTTTGCTTTTAATGGTGTTTTTGGTTGAGTTTTTGGGTGTTATGTGAGATCAGAGTTGTTGAAGGTATAAAGATGGTTTAGGTTATTTTTGGATTTTGATTTATGCTTAAAATGTGTTGGAAGTGTTGAATTGTGGCTGAGCTTAGTTTGGAGATCAATCGATTGAGTTTTTGGTTGTTTTGGATGGGTAATTTGATGATTTAGAACTGGGCAGCGGGTTTCCTTTTGAGTGCTAGTGTTTGGATGCATTATGATGCATTGAATGTCTACTTTTAATGTGTTGAAAATAGGGGATAGTGTTCTGGAATCGATCGAAGTGGTTTTGGAGGCTTTGGATGGTTGATTGTTGCGTCGGCAAGTGTGGTTTCGCAAGTCGGTGAGTGGAAACTCATTTTCCAGCTTGGAAACATTTTAGAAATGGTTTTAGGAACTTAGTAAGAGCTTGAAATGCTTTACTAAGTTCAGAAGTAAGTAAAGTGAATTTCTCCCTCGGTTTGTGCTATTTTGAGCCTTTGGTTGCACTTGATTTTAACTGTGATAACCTATTGTTTTAAAGCATGATTTGAGTTTGTAAAATGTGTTTGATGATGCCATAAGGTTTAAGGATGCACTAGGTAAGTGATCCTTGTATGCATGTGCTGATGTATGAATATTGAAGCATGGTTTAATGCTTGACATATGGCCTTTTATGAATTCTTTGGAAAAACAGTGAGGTATGCATGAAATGTGGATTATATTGGCAAGTGATGTCGTGTAAAGTGTTTTGTAAATGAAATCGGATATAGTTAGTCAGCTATAGAATTGAGTGCACTATAAACAAGTCGCCTTGGATGTTTAGGGGTTGTGATTGTACCAAAAACTCCATCCAAGTACCCTAACGATTGAGGAATGTTTAAGGTTGCAACGGTAGAGGGTAGCTCCCAGGTGCAAATCTTGTATGTGTCCCGTCTCTCGTTAGTGGGCAATACATATACTGATGAGTGGTGTTGAGGGGTTGTAATTGTACCGAATATTCCACCACGGGCGTCACAACGGTGGAGGGTTGCTCTCGTGTGTGAGCCTTGATATGCCGATAAAGTGTATGAAGTGTTTGGAACAACACTTGGTAATCCGTGTATCCGATATGCTTTTTGAGAAATGAGAATGTTGTTAATCACTTTTAAGCCAATATAATGGATTGCAATGTTATGAAAATGTTGATGATGCATAATATGGCAAATGCTTGTTTTTACCTTAAAGTTTTGCATATTGGTGAATATGCTTTGAAGACTTGATTTTTGTTTAGCAATGGTTTAATTAATGTGAAGTATGTGATACATGTTGCATGATGTTTAGCATGCTGATTTTAATGATGAAGTGCATGGATCTTCTAAAAGTTTTTGCAAATGTTGACTTGTGACTATTTTGTAAAGGATTGGAACTTTGAATCTTTAAGGAGCTAATTTTACCAAATGTTTTTATCAGATTTCTCTTTAATTTGGGAGTTTTTAATAATGTTTTAATTAAATAAATAAAAGAGAATTAAAAAGGAAATCAAAGTTGACTTTTTCATAACTAATTTCACGATAGTTTTCTCTTTTCATTTTCTCTCAACTTCCAATCAGCCAAACACTTTTCTTTCATCAATTTTCATTTTGTTTGCTGAGATTTAATCTTCTAAAAGATTTCCTATCATTGTTTCAACAAATCCTTTGATTTTTACTTTGGATTTCAAGAAATCTTGCCCAAATTTAGGAGAAATCGGCCATTAGAGGTAAGCTTCGTCCTTCTCCTCCAATGATCAGTTCTTTACTGAAATTCTCAAGTTAGCAATCCTTTGTTAATGGTTTTTGTGTTGTTTTAATGTTATAAACATGAAATAGTTTTTAATTTCAAGATTCTTGATGAGATCTTGGTGATTTTCGTATTTTTATGTTAATCTCTATTTTTAGGTTGATTTCTAATATATTTTGGATGATATTTGATGATGAAAATGAGGTTTTAACAAATAAATCCCGAATAGGTTTGGGTTCCTAAGTTTGAGATGTTAGATTGGTGGTTTTTGAGGTGTTTTTGGTGATATGCTATTGCTGGGGATATAAGGTTGTGTTTATGTTGATTTTTGTTGTCGATTGAAGTTTGGAAAGGGTTAGAATTGATAGATCTTGGGTGGGTTTCGTTTTGGGAAAGTTTGGAGCTTATTTCTATTATTTCGGATAGCCGAAATGCTAGTTTTGTGTAGAGCAACGAGTTAGAATGAGTGGTTGGTAATTTTAATGAATGATGATGCATTAATCCTCTGCTCCTATGTGTAATGAACATGGGAGATATCTTCGGAAGCATTTGGTGTTGATCCGGAAGTGCCTGAAGCCTAGAAATCGTTTTGGCAAGCAAGCAAAACATTATCGGTAAGTGCAAATGGTTTTAGAAGTCCTTGAGGAACAAGGAAACAAGGTTTGGGGATTTAGGATTGGTTTGAAACACCATTCTAAGTCCAGAAGTAAATATGTTTAGAATTGCTCTCGGAAAGTGGTTGATGCCCTATATGCTTTTGACATGCTCTTGTTTTGATATAGACAAATTCCTATTGTTTTATGCATGATTTATGACATGAAATGATGTTTCATATTGATCCCATGAGATAGAATGACATTGCAAAGAGTTTTGAGATTTTGATTAAATATTATGCATGAATTGTGGTTTTGAAATGGGATGAGATAGATTTGAGAAATGTTGTGTAACCCCCTCGTCCCGGTCTGGACGTTTAACCGGTCCGAGTAGGCTACACGGGGAAAACCGATGTGAAACCCGTTAAGGTCCCACCTCGGTTAGCAACCCTAGAAAATTTCTTTTATTTATATCTTGTCTAAATGCATTATTATTTCCTATGTGAAACATAACAGCGGAAACACAACAATATAAAAACACCCATCCAAAACAACACTTTAAAGAAGCCCATTTTTAATTTTTAAGCAGGCCGTATCGATACGCCTACAGAGGGTATCGATACCCCTTGACCAAGTCAACTGCCTCAAGTCAAACTAAGAAGACCGTATCGAGACAGCCCTTGGGTGTATCGATACACCCTCCTCGGTCAATGTAACCCCCTTAGCCCGGCCTAGACAGTTGACCCGAACTACGAAGATTACACGGGGAAAACCAAAGTCAACCCGAAAGTCAACCTTGATTAACGACCCTTTTTTTCTTTTTAATCTTGTCTAGATGCATATTAACCCTAATCGTAGCCTCGAGGAAAACATACATGAAAAGGCACGGCGATCGGAAAGCAATAAGGGACTCATTTGCACAACTTACAACATTTAGGGACCAAAATGTAAATTCTGTAAGTTAAGAGGATTTAACTGATTATTAAGTTACCCTTATGAAATTAGTCATATTACATGCTTCTCTGTCAAATTTCATCTCAAAAGGACATCCCAAACTCCAGCAATTGCATAAACAAAATTCAGGACTAAAACGTAAAGCTCGCAAACCTTAAACCATTCAAATCAGTGCCCAACAGTCAAGTGTTTCGGAACAGGGGTTGACCGTTCCGAAACGCGGGTTCGTTTTGAGACCTGTTTCGAAACAGGGCTTGACAGTGGCAAATCCGTTTCGAAACGCCCTCTACCCGTTTCAATACACGAAAGCCATTACAGGCCCCCGTTTCGAAACAGTAGTGCCCGTTCCGATACGGACTGCCCAGAAAGTGCAGATTTTTCTGGTTTAACATACAATTAACCACTCAAATACATCCCTATGACCTTCTAATCATACCAACAAATCATCATGCATACAAGGAACATATTTGCATCATCAAAACACATTCATGGCAACAATTAGGAAGAACCATAATCTATAGGCATGCATCCTACTATTGGAAACCATCCAAGCATCAAACCATCAAAGCAAACACCAAAATGGCCATTTACAAGTCCAAAACATCATAGGCATCATGCCAAAATCAGGGAGTCCAAAACATCTCCCAACAACACAACCTAGGTTCCCATTGCCAAATACCAAAAGCTAATAATGTTGTAAAAATAGTCACCATACATGAGCTTTTCCTTCCCTTGGATTCTTAGCCTCTTTGCTACCCTTAAAGCACTTCAATTCTCTACATTATTGGTTCAAGAAAGAGAGCGTAAGCACAAATGCTTAGTGAGGCATGCTCTAATGAAACAACACAATAATGCACTTTTACTAAACACCTTTCATAAGGCCTTTTCATTCATAAATAACATTTTCATGCAACAATGCATTAACAATAAGCATCTCATGCTTTATAATCATCAACGTGTCTTAAACAACAAGCATCTCATGCTTCATAAACATTAACATGTCATATTGGCTTCCAAGTGATACCATAACCATTTTCAACATAAAACACAATCGGATACGCGGATTACAAGTGTTGTCCCATACGCTTCATACACACTACCAAACACACAAGGTGGAGTTTACCAGTACAATCACAACCCCTCAACACCCGTGATGGAGTTTAATGGTACAATCACAACCCATCCACATCACTCATTGGTAGTGGTATAACATCACTAACGAGAACACGGGACACACAACACAAGATTCACACATGGACTTTTAACCACCATTGTGATCTTAGACATCTCGTTAGTGTACTTGGATGGAGTTTTCGGTACCATTGCAACCCCTCAACATCCAAGGCGACTTTATTCACGGTGCACCCAATCCTATATCCGGCTAACTATATCTGATTCAAGTACTTTAAAACCAACACATCACTTGCCAATATACATCAATTATCAACATCAATCCCCTGTTTTAAAGCATTAATCAAAGCCATTAAACCATCATGCATCACTATGCATCAAAACCACATTTATCAATGTCAAACCAAGGATCCCTTACCTTGAGCATCCTTCAACACATTGCTTTCAAAACCAGCATTAATCATGCTAAAACATGCTTTCAAAACAGAATTTAAACATGCAAACAAACATATTGCATCCGGCCATCTCATGGTTCATCAAAGAGAGAGTTTCTCCGAAAACTTACTCTTGAGCTTAGTTAAGTTGCTTAGACTTAAACTAAGCTCCTAAAACCTTCAAACATTGGTTTCAAAACTGAAAACCAAACTTCACTCACCGATTCCGTTTCACAAGCTTGCCGAAACGCCAATCGAGCCTCCGGATTAACACCACAAGGATCCGAATGTGCCTCCCATGTTTTAAACACATCAAAGCAGAGGATTAATGCATCATCATGCATTAAAATCTTCAGCCACAACACCTAAACTCGCTGCTCTCAACAAATCTAACATTTCGGCTACCAAACACAACCAAAATCACTACCAAACTCATCCACAACATTACCCAGCCATGATCCATCACTTCTAAACATTCTTAAACATCAATTAACATCCAAAAAGGATCTAAACTCGTCCCTAAACCTCCAGCAACAACAGTACACCAAGATCACCCCAAAAACCACCATTTTCACATGTAAAAACTTAGGAAAATCAACCTATTCGGAATTGCATTGATTAGACCTCAATTACACATCATTAAACATCCAAAATACTTTCAAAAGACATCTCAAAACAGAGCCCAAACATTCATTACGAATTTCTTCAAAATTTAATCCAAATCTTGAGCTTTAAGCCAAAATCAAGATCACAACATCAAAACCTTTTATAAAACTTAATTTAAGGTTTGAGAGCTTGGGAATTTCAATAAAGAACTGAATATTTAGAGGAGAAGAACATCCTTACCTCTAAATGTAGATTTCTCCTTGTTTAGAGCCAAAATCCTTGAAAAATCAATGAGCAAATGAAGAGGATTTGATGTAGAAAGGATTAGGAATCTTTTGATGATTGAAACCTCATCATTTAGTGTGAAAATCAAAAGAAAAGCTGCTGTGGAAATGTGTTTGGCTGAGGGAATTTTGAGAGAAAATGAAATGGGAAAATTTTAGAGAAAGTTAGTTATGAAAACTAAAAATGGTTTTCCCTCACTTCTTTTAATTAATTAAACATTAACAAAATCATTAAAATTAAGAAAAATCTGGAGAAATCCTTCCTTGGGTAAATTAGCTCCTTAAAGATTCAAAGTTTCAATCCTTACAAAACAGTCACCACTGAACTTTTCAAAAATTACATTTTAGTCACTATTTCGAAATGTCACACTTCCAAACCTTATTTTGTAAAATTGATTCCACCACTCTCTTATATATATTAAAAGAGGATTTTTTAGATATTTTTCCATATTTTTAATGCATCCCGAACTAGGCTTTCCCTAAAATCACCTTTTATATTCGAACCAAAAATCAGACCGGTCCGGTTCAGACCCTAAACTTCCAAGCCCAAAATTGGGGTGTTACAACTCTCCCCCCTTAAGAAATTTCATCCTCGAAATTTACCTGGAGGAAAAAGGTATGGAAACTGTTTCAACATGTCATCCTTCCTTTCCCACGTGGCTTCCTCAGCACCACGATGTTTCCACAACACCTTTACCAACTCAATGGTTTTACCTCGAAGCACTTTACTATCCGAATCCAGAATTTTCATCGGCTCCTCATCATAGGTCAAGTCCGGATTCAACTCCACTTCTTCCACATGCATAACATGCGAAGGATCAGATCTATACCTTCGAAGCATAGAGACATGAAACACATCATGAATCTTTTCCAACTCCTGCGGCAATCTCAACTTGTACGCAACAGGACCCACACGTTCAATCACCTCGTATGGTCCAATGTACCTAGGGCTCAGCTTACCCTTTCGACCAAACCTCATCACCTTCTTCCAAGGCGAAACTTTCAAAAACACACGGTCACCTACCGCATACTCAACCTCCTTACGCTTCAAATCCGCGTAAGACTTATGTCGATCAGAAGCTGCCTTCAAGCGCTCACAAATGAGCTTTACCTTCTCGGTGGTTCCTTTCAACAAAGTTGGCATTGAAACCAACTTCTGACCTGTTTCAGCCCAACAAAGAGGAGTCCTACACTTCCTCCCGTACAAGGCTTCGTAAGGTGCCATTTGAATACTTGCCTGGTAGCTATTGTTATAAGCAAACTCCACCAAAGGCAAATGCTTCTCCCAAGAGCCCTAAAACTCAATCACACAGCACCTCAACATATCCTCCAGCACTTAGATAACACGCTCAGACTGTCCATCCGACTGTGGATGATAAGAAGTACTGAAATTCAGCCGTGTACCCAAAGCCTGATGCAAACACTACCAGAAACGCGATGTAAACCTCGGATCTCTATCTGACACTATCGACTTTGGCACACCATGCAGCCGCACAACCTCAGCAATGAACAGCTCTGCAAGCTTGTCCAAAGTGTACGTAGTATGCAGAGGCAAGAAATGCGCACACTTCGTCAGGCGATCCACAATCACCCACACCGAATTCTTCTTCGATGGCGACAAAGGCAAACCAGACACAAAGTCCATGGTAATCTTTTCCCACTTCCACTCAGGAATCCTCAACGGTTGCAACAACCCAGAAGGAATCTGATGCTCAGATTTAACTCGCTGACAAACCATGCACTTGCTTACATACTCAGCAACATCTTTCTTTAAACCCACCCAATAGTACTCACCACGAAGATCACGATACATCTTAGTACTACCAGGGTGCATAGCAAAAGGACTACTATGAGCTTCAGTCGGAATAGCACGCCTCAACTCAGCATCATTGGGCACTACTATCCGACTCCCAAAACATAAAACTCCATCATCATTAAAACTGAAATCCGATGGCCTATCCTCAGCAATATCTTGAACATGTGGCACCAAGGAATCATCCAACAGCTGTTTATCCTTATCAACTGAACCAAGGACGGTTTCACTTGCAACTCAGCCACAAGACCACCATCACGCGAAATGCTCAAACTGGCAAACATAGCCCTCAACTCTAGTACCACCTTCCAACTCAAGGCATCCGCTACCACATAAGCTTTCCCCGGATGATATTCGATCGTCAGATCGTAATCTTTAAGCAACACCACCCAACGTCGTTGCCTAAGATTCAACTCCTTCTGAGACATCAGATACTTCAAACTCTTGTGATCCGTGTACACAGTACACTTCTCACCATACATGTAGTGTCTCCAAATTTTCAAGGCAAAAACCACCGCAGCCAACTCAATGTCATGCGTAGGATAATTGCGCTCATGCACCTTCAACTGGCGTGATGCATAAGCCACCACCATACCCTCTTGCATCAACACACATCCCAAACCAACATAGGACGCGTCACTATATACCACAAACTCTTTCCCTGATTCAGGCTGAACCAAGATAGGAGCTTGCGTCAAAGCTGCCTTCAGCTTCTCAAAAGCCTGTTGTCTCGCCTCCGTCCACTCATACTTAACATCCTTCTACAACAACTTCGTCAAAGGTGCAGCAATCTTTGAAAATCCATCCACAAACCTCCGGTATTATCCCGCCAAACCAAGGAAACTACGGACTTCATGAACAGACTTAGGAGGCTTCCAATTCATCACTGCCTCTATCTTCTGAGGATCAACACGAATCCCCTCAGTAGAAACCACATGACCAAGGAACACCACTTCCCTGAGCCAGAACTCACACTTGCTCAACTTAGCATAAAGCTGGTTTTCCAACAAAGCCTGCAACACAATCCTCAAATGCCCTTCGTGCTCCTCCTCAGTACGAGAGTACATGAGGATATCATCAATGAACACCACAACAAACTTGTCCAAATATTCATGGAACACTCTATTCATCATGTCCATAAAAGCTGCAGGAGCATTTGTCAAACCAAGCGGCATCACAAGGAACTCATAATGCCCATACCTCGTTCTGAAGGCTGTCTTTGGCACATCCACATCCTTCACCTTCAACTGATAATACCCTTACCTTAAGTCAATTTTAGAGAACACATCCGCTCTCCGAAATTGATCAAAAAGATCATCAATCCTCGGCAATGGATATCGATTCTTGATAGTCAACTTGTTCAGCTGACGGTAATCGATGCACATTCTCATAGTGCCATCCTTTTTCTTCACAAACAAGACCGGTGCACCCCAAGGTGACACACTTGGCCGAATGAAACCACGATCAAGCAACTCCTGAAGTTGCATCTTCAGCACTTTCAACTCCTTAGAAGCCATTCGATAAGGAGTAATGGAAACTGGAGTTGTATTCTCATACAGCTCAATTCCAAACTCCACCTCTCGATTAGGAGGCAATCCAGGCAACTCCTCCGGAAACACACCAGGAAACTCTCGCACAGTCCTGATATCTTGCACTCGCAACTCTTTAGAACTAGGATTCATCACAAAGGCTAGGCAGGCTTCACAACCTTGCCTCAACATCCGACTCGCTTCCAAGGAAGACACCACATTGGCAAGAAACTTCACATTCTCACCAACCACCACCACCTCATAATCATCCGCAAGCTTCAACGAAACTCGCTTGTTTTCAAAATCCACCACCACTCGATGTTCAACAAGCCAATCCATACCAAGGATTACATCAAAACCATAGAAAGGTAATTCCATAAGATCAACATGAAAAACATGGTTTTGCACAGCCAAAGGACATCTCCTATACAACTTCCGTGTCACAACGGTCTCACCAAAAGAGCTAGTTACACGCATACCAACATCCAAAGACTCAACAGGCAAACCAAGCAATTGAGCATGTTCACGCAATATGTATGAGTGTGTAGATCCAGAATCAATCAAGGAAAGTAATGACAATGATTGCAAAGTGAAGGTACCTGCGATCACATCTGTGTCAATCCTCCCCTCTCGCTGCGTATACACTCGAGCCTGGCCTCCACCCTCAGGTTGAACAGCCACCAAATGCGCCACATTCCTTCCACTATCCTCTCTACGCTGGAAGTTACCACGGCCGCGCCCACGACCTCTCTGTGGTGCAACAACTCCAGGAGCACGTCCCTGACCACCACCGGCCAACAAAGGACACTCCCTCCTCAAGTGGTCTGCCGAACCACAATTCCAGCACGAATTACCAGCTACAACAACAGGAGCCTGTACCTCTCTCGTAGCTCGAGGACAATCACGCCTCAAATGGCCACGTGATCCACACGCCCAGCATGTGTTCTGATCAGCTCTCGCCCTGTCTCCCTGAACAGGCGCACCATGCCCTCCACCACCACGTCTAGTAGAAGATTGATACCTCCGATCTCGTCCTCTCTTGTTCCGTCCTCCACCGGAACTATACTCAGCAGCTCTCTTGCCCGAGCCAGAACCAACACTCCTGGAAGACAAACCCAGGTTCTGCTCAATATCCTTCGCTCTTCCCACCAGTACATCAAAATCAGTGTACTCAGCTCCAAGCATGTAGGTCTTTACATTCGTCACTAAACCATATCGGAAACGTTCACACCTTTCCCTTTCATCAGGGACAAGCTCAGGTGCGTACTGACTGAGACGAACAAACTGAATCTCGTACTCAACTACTGTCATGCTCCCTTGCGTAAGAGACATGAACTCCCTTATTCTTTTCATCCAGGTATCTCACACCTAGATACCTCCGCTTGAACGCGTTCAGAAAGAACGTCCAAGTCACATCAACTTCCTCCATTCCGGAGATAGCGGTCGTCCACCAGGTATACGCATCATCATGTAACAGCGATACCACACATCACAGCTTCTACACATCATTGCAGTTCATTTGTCCCAATATCCTCTTGGTACTTTCCAACCAAGACTCGGAACCTTCAGCAGAAAAACCTCTGAACTCAGTCCCTCACATACTGCGCAGACGTTCCAAAGGTAGTCTAACATTAGCATCTCCCTGATGCCCAGCTCCATGAGCTCCAGCTACTGCCGCCTGAAAGGCTCCCGCAATAGCTTGTATCAAAACTGCCATATCAGGAGCAGCTTGCCCCTGTCCAGCTTCAGGTCCAGCGACCCCAGCACCAGCATCAATGCCAGCTCCATCACCTCCAGCACCACCACCACTAGGTGGTCCACCACCAGGAGGAGGAGGAGGTAAATCCACTACATTATCAGCATTCTCTTCATTCTCGTTCTGAGCCATAGCTCGCGTATTAATCCTCGTCTCTCTACGAGGTCCCATTCATTAAATAATGCACTAACACAAATGCAACAAACATAATCAGGCCCAGCAAAGTAAGTAATCCAAGCACCCAAGCTCATTTTTCAAAAACAATTCATTTCATTAGTTTTGATATGGCAATGGGTCCCTCTAACATGCTTCAACATAGCATAGCATCACAATCGCGACATACTTTACAATTCACACATCACACTTTCATTCAAAAAGGCACATCATGCAATCATGCATACATCACCCACATAACAATTCCCAATTACTCGAGATCTCAGCTCTGATACCACCAAATGTAACCCCCTTAGCCCGACCTAGACGGTTGACCCGAACTACGAAGATTACACGGGGAAAACCAAAGTCAACCCGAAAGTCAACCTTGATTAACGACCCTTTTTTCTTTTTAATCTTGTCTAGATGCATATTAACACTAAGCGTAGCCTCGAGGAAAACATACATGAAAGGCACGGCGATCGGAAAGAAATTAAGGGACTCATTTGCACAACTAACAAAATTTTGGGACCAAAATGTAAATTCTGTAAATTAAGAGGATTTAACTGATTATTAAGTTACCCTTATGAAATTAGTCATATTACATGCTTCTCTGTCAAATTTCACTTCAAACGGACATCCCAAACTCCAGCAATTGCATATACAAAATTCAGGACTAAAACGTAAAGCTCGCAAACCTTAAACCATTCAAATCAGTGCTCAACGGTCAAGTGTTTCGGAACAGGGGTTGACCGTTCCGAAACGTGGGTTCGTTTTGAGACCTGTTTCGAAACAGGGCTTGACAGTGGCAAATCCGTTCCGAAACGCCCTCTACCCGTTTTGATACACGAAGGCCATTACAGGCCCCTGTTTCGAAACGGTAGTGTCCGTTCCGATACGGACTGCCCAAAAAGTGCAGATTTTTCCATATTTTTAATGCATCCCGAACTAGGCTTTCCTTAAAATCACCTTTTATATTCGAACCAAAAATCAGACCGGTCCGGTTCAGACCCTAAACTTCCAAGCCCAAAATTGGGGTGTTACAGTCAACATCTCGCGGTCAACGATATTAGACCGTATCGATACACCTAGAGCCCGTATCGATACGCCAAAAACTCGTCAAAATCTTGGAATTCCAGTGAGTTTTGGGCATATCGATACACCCCCGAGTATCGATACCCCTAGCCAATTATGCATCCCAAAGTGTAGGACTGTATCGATACGACCCTTAGGCGTATCGATACGCCTTGCACTGCAAGACACCAAATTGCAGCAAAACAACTTAAGACTCGATCCTAGATGTGATTTATGACTCCCCTAGCCACAAACAACATACATACAAGCTTTAACAACCAAGAGATCATCATACAAGGCATTCAAAAGGAACGAGGATCAAGCATCTAAAGGGTTCATACATTTACCATAAAGAGGACATACTTAGCACTTAAAGGCTCACACCTTAAAAACAAAACATATAGGCATTCATGACATGCAACATAAGCAAGATTTACAATTTAAACAAGGCATCCAAAAGCCAAACCAACATCCACACATATCAAAGCTCAAATCAACAACATCTATCCCATTGCTTGACTATTACAATCTACAATTTAAAGTTCATACTTGAGCTAACCAAAAGCGACACTTGGAGACCTTTCCTTGCCCTTGCTACCCACAAGCTACTGATCTGCATTGTCGAACAAAAAGGAGTGTAAGCATAAAAGCTTAGTGAGGGTAAGCTCATAAAACAAACATTCGACAATGCAGGGTCCAAGCACGAGCAACAACCAAGATAGAATGCATGATCTTACCTCTGATCCACGTGAGCCAAAATATACATGATGCATGAACATATAATCAACTCCATGCCATGATCAACAACTCATAAGCCCAACACACGAAGATACATGTATCCATGTATTATCAACAACATATCTCAATCTATATTGGAATCACATTTCATATCATATTGGCACCTAGCTATGACTTGGATACGCGGATAACACGTTGGAACGCACTTCCAACACAACCATTACCTTCGGTGGGATTACATTCATCACCGGTTCTCGCGGAGGGGATTCCACTCATCCTCACGCCCCGTCGATGGGATTCCACATATCACCGACTAATATATATAAAGATTTTCGGGCGAACCCGTACTCCTCCTTGATGACTTAACGCCACCAAGGCCACGCGCGAATTTGACTCTCGTGTACACACTAACATCCTAATGATCGATCATTGTACCCAAGCATACTAGTGCCAATATTAAACACAATCCATAACCTTTCACAACATCATTTCATATCAACTTTCTTGCTTAGCGCGTACTCACCATGATCACTATCATGCACAATTTACAAACCAAACCACATGCATATATCAACGCATCATATCAAGCCGCAACAACATGCATAACACATTATACATAGCCAACACGATCACAATTAAACATGAGGCATAACAAGCAATTAGGAGTTAACCAAAAGCTTCCTAAACTAAGCTTGAGATTAGGCTACCACACTAATCTCAACTCTAGGTGGGTTTACCAAGCCCAACCTAGGTCCACATGCTTGAACCAATATTTAAAAACCATTTAAAAACAGTAACCACTGACCGACCACTCCATTAGCACAAGCCGACAAGCCTACCAAGCATCCAAGTTTCCGGATTCGAGCCCGAAGCTTCTCCATTGTCTTCCCTTGCTTCTAACCATTCAAAAACAATACATTAGCCCCAAAATCAGCCACAAACCCAAAGTTTAACACCAACACACAAATCCACTACAATTCTCACAATTCAAAGCCAAGTTCATTCTTCAATTTCTCATTTTCGTACTTCCACAAAGACCCATAAAAAATCAGCAATGTAGTCATCCAAAGCACTCCTAAACATGTTCAAAACACTTCCCAAACATAGTATAACCATCAACCCCCAATTTCCAACATCAAACACACCCACAACTAACCCTAAAACCCTTCCAAGAACCCCTCAAAACCCAAATCCGAAAATCAATTTAAAACAATGTAAAAATCTAGTATGTTGGACCTCTTGGGTTAATATTAACTTATCTATTAACAAATAATCAAAAGCTCAAACAATGGATGATAAAGTTTGCATCTTTTTCTTCCAAAATCCAAAAACACAAAACTCTAAATAATGAATTTTAATGAAAACTAAAAATATGGGAAGAAAGAGGAAGTTGAGGACAAAAATAATTTGTTGTTACCTTTGCAAGAGCTCTAAAAGTGAAGGCAAGATTTAATGGAAAGCAAAATGGGGGCAATGGGGTTTGTGCCATTCCGATCCAAAGTGAGAATCCGATGATGAGAGATACCATCAAGATAGATAGATAGATAGATAGATAGATAGATAGATAGATAGATAGATAGATAGATAGATAGATAGATAGATAGATAGATAGATAGATAGATAGATAGATAGATAGATAGATAGATAGATAGATAGATAGATAGATAGATAGATAGATAGATAGATAGATAGATAGATAGATAGATAGATAGATAGATAGATAGATAGATAGATAGATAGATAGATAGATAGATAGATAGATAGATAGATAGATAGATAGATAGATAGATAGATAGATAGATAGATAGATAGATAGATAGATAGATAGATAGATAGATAGATAGATAGATAGATAGATAGATAGATAGATAGATAGATAGATAGATAGATAGATAGATAGATAGATAGATAGATAGATAGATAGATAGATAGATAGATAGATAGATAGATAGATAGATAGATAGATAGATAGATAGATAGATAGATAGATAGATAGATAGATAGATAGATAGATAGATAGATAGATAGATAGATAGATAGATAGATAGATAGATAGATAGATAGATAGATAGATAGATAGATAGATAGATAGATAGATAGATAGATAGATAGATAGATAGATAGATAGATAGATAGATAGATAGATAGATAGATAGATAGATAGATAGATAGATAGATAGATAGATAGATAGATAGATAGATAGATAGATAGATAGATAGATAGATAGATAGATAGATAGATAGATAGATAGATAGATAGATAGATAGATAGATAGATAGATAGATAGATAGATAGATAGATAGATAGATAGATAGATAGATAGATAGATAGATAGATAGATAGATAGATAGATAGATAGATAGATAGATAGATAGATAGATAGATAGATAGATAGATAGATAGATAGATAGATAGATAGATAGATAGATAGATAGATAGATAGATAGATAGATAGATAGATAGATAGATAGATAGATAGATAGATAGATAGATAGATAGATAGATAGATAGATAGATAGATAGATAGATAGATAGATAGATAGATAGATAGATAGATAGATAGATAGATAGATAGATAGATAGATAGATAGATAGATAGATAGATAGATAGATAGATAGATAGATAGATAGATAGATAGATAGATAGATAGATAGATAGATAGATAGATAGATAGATAGATAGATAGATAGATAGATAGATAGATAGATAGATAGATAGATAGATAGATAGATAGATAGATAGATAGATAGATAGATAGATAGATAGATAGATAGATAGATAGATAGATAGATAGATAGATAGATAGATAGATAGATAGATAGATAGATAGATAGATAGATAGATAGATAGATAGATAGATAGATAGATAGATAGATAGATAGATAGATAGATAGATAGATAGATAGATAGATAGATAGATAGATAGATAGATAGATAGATAGATAGATAGATAGATAGATAGATAGATAGATAGATAGATAGATAGATAGATAGATAGATAGATAGATAGATAGATAGATAGATAGATAGATAGATAGATAGATAGATAGATAGATAGATAGATAGATAGATAGATAGATAGATAGATAGATAGATAGATAGATAGATAGATAGATAGATAGATAGATAGATAGATAGATAGATAGATAGATAGATAGATAGATAGATAGATAGATAGATAGATAGATAGATAGATAGATAGATAGATAGATAGATAGATAGATAGATAGATAGATAGATAGATAGATAGATAGATAGATAGATAGATAGATAGATAGATAGATAGATAGATAGATAGATAGATAGATAGATAGATAGATAGATAGATAGATAGATAGATAGATAGATAGATAGATAGATAGATAGATAGATAGATAGATAGATAGATAGATAGATAGATAGATAGATAGATAGATAGATAGATAGATAGATAGATAGATAGATAGATAGATAGATAGATAGATAGATAGATAGATAGATAGATAGATAGATAGATAGATAGATAGATAGATAGATAGATAGATAGATAGATAGATAGATAGATAGATAGATAGATAGATAGATAGATAGATAGATAGATAGATAGATAGATAGATAGATAGATAGATAGATAGATAGATAGATAGATAGATAGATAGATAGATAGATAGATAGATAGATAGATAGATAGATAGATAGATAGATAGATAGATAGATAGATAGATAGATAGATAGATAGATAGATAGATAGATAGATAGATAGATAGATAGATAGATAGATAGATAGATAGATAGATAGATAGATAGATAGATAGATAGATAGATAGATAGATAGATAGATAGATAGATAGATAGATAGATAGATAGATAGATAGATAGATAGATAGATAGATAGATAGATAGATAGATAGATAGATAGATAGATAGATAGATAGATAGATAGATAGATAGATAGATAGATAGATAGATAGATAGATAGATAGATAGATAGATAGATAGATAGATAGATAGATAGATAGATAGATAGATAGATAGATAGATAGATAGATAGATAGATAGATAGATAGATAGATAGATAGATAGATAGATAGATAGATAGATAGATAGATAGATAGATAGATAGATAGATAGATAGATAGATAGATAGATAGATAGATAGATAGATAGATAGATAGATAGATAGATAGATAGATAGATAGATAGATAGATAGATAGATAGATAGATAGATAGATAGATAGATAGATAGATAGATAGATAGATAGATAGATAGATAGATAGATAGATAGATAGATAGATAGATAGATAGATAGATAGATAGATAGATAGATAGATAGATAGATAGATAGATAGATAGATAGATAGATAGATAGATAGATAGATAGATAGATAGATAGATAGATAGATAGATAGATAGATAGATAGATAGATAGATAGATAGATAGATAGATAGATAGATAGATAGATAGATAGATAGATAGATAGATAGATAGATAGATAGATAGATAGATAGATAGATAGATAGATAGATAGATAGATAGATAGATAGATAGATAGATAGATAGATAGATAGATAGATAGATAGATAGATAGATAGATAGATAGATAGATAGATAGATAGATAGATAGATAGATAGATAGATAGATAGATAGATAGATAGATAGATAGATAGATAGATAGATAGATAGATAGATAGATAGATAGATAGATAGATAGATAGATAGATAGATAGATAGATAGATAGATAGATAGATAGATAGATAGATAGATAGATAGATAGATAGATAGATAGATAGATAGATAGATAGATAGATAGATAGATAGATAGATAGATAGATAGATAGATAGATAGATAGATAGATAGATAGATAGATAGATAGATAGATAGATAGATAGATAGATAGATAGATAGATAGATAGATAGATAGATAGATAGATAGATAGATAGATAGATAGATAGATAGATAGATAGATAGATAGATAGATAGATAGATAGATAGATAGATAGATAGATAGATAGATAGATAGATAGATAGATAGATAGATAGATAGATAGATAGATAGATAGATAGATAGATAGATAGATAGATAGATAGATAGATAGATAGATAGATAGATAGATAGATAGATAGATAGATAGATAGATAGATAGATAGATAGATAGATAGATAGATAGATAGATAGATAGATAGATAGATAGATAGATAGATAGATAGATAGATAGATAGATAGATAGATAGATAGATAGATAGATAGATAGATAGATAGATAGATAGATAGATAGATAGATAGATAGATAGATAGATAGATAGATAGATAGATAGATAGATAGATAGATAGATAGATAGATAGATAGATAGATAGATAGATAGATAGATAGATAGATAGATAGATAGATAGATAGATAGATAGATAGATAGATAGATAGATAGATAGATAGATAGATAGATAGATAGATAGATAGATAGATAGATAGATAGATAGATAGATAGATAGATAGATAGATAGATAGATAGATAGATAGATAGATAGATAGATAGATAGATAGATAGATAGATAGATAGATAGATAGATAGATAGATAGATAGATAGATAGATAGATAGATAGATAGATAGATAGATAGATAGATAGATAGATAGATAGATAGATAGATAGATAGATAGATAGATAGATAGATAGATAGATAGATAGATAGATAGATAGATAGATAGATAGATAGATAGATAGATAGATAGATAGATAGATAGATAGATAGATAGATAGATAGATAGATAGATAGATAGATAGATAGATAGATAGATAGATAGATAGATAGATAGATAGATAGATAGATAGATAGATAGATAGATAGATAGATAGATAGATAGATAGATAGATAGATAGATAGATAGATAGATAGATAGATAGATAGATAGATAGATAGATAGATAGATAGATAGATAGATAGATAGATAGATAGATAGATAGATAGATAGATAGATAGATAGATAGATAGATAGATAGATAGATAGATAGATAGATAGATAGATAGATAGATAGATAGATAGATAGATAGATAGATAGATAGATAGATAGATAGATAGATAGATAGATAGATAGATAGATAGATAGATAGATAGATAGATAGATAGATAGATAGATAGATAGATAGATAGATAGATAGATAGATAGATAGATAGATAGATAGATAGATAGATAGATAGATAGATAGATAGATAGATAGATAGATAGATAGATAGATAGATAGATAGATAGATAGATAGATAGATAGATAGATAGATAGATAGATAGATAGATAGATAGATAGATAGATAGATAGATAGATAGATAGATAGATAGATAGATAGATAGATAGATAGATAGATAGATAGATAGATAGATAGATAGATAGATAGATAGATAGATAGATAGATAGATAGATAGATAGATAGATAGATAGATAGATAGATAGATAGATAGATAGATAGATAGATAGATAGATAGATAGATAGATAGATAGATAGATAGATAGATAGATAGATAGATAGATAGATAGATAGATAGATAGATAGATAGATAGATAGATAGATAGATAGATAGATAGATAGATAGATAGATAGATAGATAGATAGATAGATAGATAGATAGATAGATAGATAGATAGATAGATAGATAGATAGATAGATAGATAGATAGATAGATAGATAGATAGATAGATAGATAGATAGATAGATAGATAGATAGATAGATAGATAGATAGATAGATAGATAGATAGATAGATAGATAGATAGATAGATAGATAGATAGATAGATAGATAGATAGATAGATAGATAGATAGATAGATAGATAGATAGATAGATAGATAGATAGATAGATAGATAGATAGATAGATAGATAGATAGATAGATAGATAGATAGATAGATAGATAGATAGATAGATAGATAGATAGATAGATAGATAGATAGATAGATAGATAGATAGATAGATAGATAGATAGATAGATAGATAGATAGATAGATAGATAGATAGATAGATAGATAGATAGATAGATAGATAGATAGATAGATAGATAGATAGATAGATAGATAGATAGATAGATAGATAGATAGATAGATAGATAGATAGATAGATAGATAGATAGATAGATAGATAGATAGATAGATAGATAGATAGATAGATAGATAGATAGATAGATAGATAGATAGATAGATAGATAGATAGATAGATAGATAGATAGATAGATAGATAGATAGATAGATAGATAGATAGATAGATAGATAGATAGATAGATAGATAGATAGATAGATAGATAGATAGATAGATAGATAGATAGATAGATAGATAGATAGATAGATAGATAGATAGATAGTATGGTGATGTTTTACATTTAGTTTAGTAATGATATTTGGCAATGAGATTCAATGGTTTGTTTGGGAGATGTGTTTTGAACTCCCTTCTTTTGATGCAAGTTTTATGTGCTTTTGTGGTTTGTAAAAGGCCTTTAATTTGGTTTTGATGGTTTACTTTGCTTTTTGGGATGTTTTTGGTCATTTGGTATCCTTGACTCTTAGAAAGTATGCTTTAGATTTCAAATGTTGATGTTGATGATGCTTGATGCTTTCCTTGACTTATATCTATGTGTATTGATGCATATTGGTGTGCAAGCATGTTTACCTATATGTTGGGTAGTTTAGCTTAGTTGTTGAGGTTCAAAAGTTGCATATTTGGCAATTGCAGACTGCATCGTATCGGTACACTTCATAGTGTATCGATACGGTCTGCTTGAATTGGGAGGGCGTACCGGTACACGGGGTCGTATTGATACCCTCTTTAGTCATTGGATGAGAGCGTATCGATACAGTACCCTAGCGTACCAATACGGTCATGTGGCACATGTCTGAGAAGTTCGACCTTCAAGAGTGTATCGATACCTCTCTTAGGTGTATCGATACGCAGGTCGTTAAGTTGGTTAAACCTTAGCTGAATATGTTATGAAACGTTGCGTTTTAGTCCATGATCTTCATGAATGCAATTGGTTGTGTTAGATTAGTCTGATTGTACCGAAAATTCATAGAGAAGCATGAAATATGACTAGTTAAATAGAGGTAACCTTAAAATCGGAGAAGTCCTCATAATTTGCAGAAATTACATTTTAGTCCCTAAATGTCTAATTTGCGTAATTAAACCCCTAATCGAGATCCGATCGTTGTGCCGTTCCTTCCTATACTTTTTGGTGATCAAATAGGACTAATGTTGCATCTAGAATATATATAAAGAAAAAAAGGTCCGTCAATCAGAGTCGGCTTTAACGGGTTGGCTTCGGTTTTCCCCGTGTAATTACTTCGGTTCGGGTCAACCGTCTAGACCAGGCCAAGGGGGTTATATTTGTTGGTATCAGAGCCAGGTTTGTGAATAATTGGGGTGTTGGTAAGTGGTTGGTAAGTGTAAATGTGAATAGATATGACCTTTGTGAAAGCATGTTGTGTGATTGCGCAATGTTTAGCTTTAATGTGATGAATTGCGTGCAAGTTGATTGTTTGAGATGAATTTGTGTTGCGATGCTATGATGGGGGTGTAAATGGGGAACTCATTGCCATATCATTAATATTGGAAAGAATTGTTTTGAAAATGAACTTGAGCACCTTGGATTTCTTGCCTTATATTGCCTAACTGAGATTTATAGATCGGATCTGTCACATGTTATGCATGTAGAAGAGGTTGAGATGAATCCAGACGTGACGTATGATGAAGAGCCTGTTGAGGTTCTGGATACGGATAGTAAGGTTCTCCGGGGTAAGACCATCGAGCTGGTCAAAGTCTTGTGGAGACATCGTGGCATTGAGGAAGCCACGTGGGAAAGGAAGGATGACATGAAGAAGCAATTTCCTTACCTTTTTCCACCAGGTAAATTTCGAGGACGAAATTTCTTAAATAGGGGAGAGTTGTAACGCCCTAGTTTTGGGCCTAGATGTTTTAGGGGTGGAATCGGGCCGGTCGGGAATGGTTCGGACCCTTAGGGTTGATTTAAGGAACACCTAGTTCGGGATACTTTAAAAATATGGAAAAATATCTAAAATCCTCATTTAATATATAAAAGATTATGGTGAAAGCAAATTTACAAAATGTGATTTGGAAATATTACATTTTGGTATAGTGACCAAAATGCAGTTTTTGCAAAAGTTGACTAGTGACTATTTTGTAAAGGATTGAAACTTTGAATCTTTAAGGAGCTAATTTTACCAAATGTTTTTATCAGATTTCTCTTTAATTTGGGAGTTTTTAATAATGATTTAATTAAAGAAATAAAAGAGAATTAAAAAGGAAATCAAAGTTGACTTTTTCATAACTACCTTACGTTAGTTTTCTCTCATTTCATTTTCTCTCAACTTCCCATCAGCCAAACACTTTTCCCTCACCAAAGAACCTCTGATTTTCATCTCACTTGCTGAGATTTCATCTTCCAAAGGATTTCCTATCTTTACTTCATCAAATCCTTCTTGTTTTTGCTTTGGATTTTTAAGAAATCTTGCCCAAATTAAGGAGAAATTAGCCATTAGAGGTAAGCTTTGTCCTTCTCCTCTAATGATCAGTTCTTTACTAAAATTCCCAAGTTATCAATTCTTTGTTGATGGTTTTTAAGTTGTTTTAATGATATAAACATGAAATAGTTGTTAATTTCAAGATTCTTGATGAGATCTTGGTGATATTCGTTTTTCTATGTTAAGCTCTATTTTGAGGTTGATTTCTAATGTATTTTGGATGATATTTGATGTTGAAAATGAGGTTTTAACAAATAAATCCCGAATAAGTTTGGATTCCTAAGTTTGAGATGTTAGATTGGTGGTTTTTGGTGATCTACTATTGTTGGAGGTATAAGGTTGTGTTTATGTTGATTTTTGTTGTTGATTAAGGTTTGGAAAGGATTAGAATTGATAGATCTTGGCTGGGCTTTGGTTTGAGAAAGTTTGGAGGTGATTTCGGTTATTTTGGATAGCCGAAATGTTAGTTTTGGGTAGAGCAGCGAGTTAGAATGAGTGGCTGGTGATTTGAATGCATGATGATGCATTAATCCTCTGCTCTTATGTTTAATGAATAGCTGAGACATCTTCGGACGCATTTGGTGTTGATCCGGAAGTGCCAGAAGCCTAGAAATCGTTTCGGGAAGCAAGCGAAACATAATCGGTGAGTGCAAATAGTTTTAGATGTCCTTGAAGAATAAGGAAACGAGGTTTAGGGATTTAGGATTGGTTTGAAATACCATCCTAAGTCCGGAAGTAAGTATGTTTAGATTTGCTCTCGAAAAGTGGTTGATGCCCCTAAATGCTTTTAACATGCTTTAGGTTTGAGATAGACAAATTCCTACTGTTTTATGCATGATTAATAACATGAAATGATGTTATGTGTTGATCCCATAAGATAGCATGACTTTGTAAAGCGTTTTGAGATTATGATTAAATGCTATGCATGCATTGTGGTTATGAAATGGGATGAGATAGATTTGAGAAATGTTGCATCAAAATAGTATGTGAGATGATGATTTTAAAGTAATATATTGGCATAAATGTTGAGATGATTACAAGATAGAATTGGTCGACCAATAAGATGAAAGTGCACTATAAACTAAAATTCGTACGTGCTCTTTGGAGTCGGGGAATGGGGGTAGTGTCATCCCGATCCAAAGTGAGAATCCCATGATGAGAGATACCATCGGGGTAGGTCTTTGTGAAACACCCAAGTTTTGTGGCGAAGAGAGATACCGCCATGACAGTCCGGTGATGTGAGATTCCACCGGGGGTAGGACTTGGCTTTATTTCAAGCTAATCCACATATCCGAGTAAAGATAATATATGAAATGCCAATATATGAGAATGTATTTGATTCACATGTGCCAATGTTGAAATGATGTTTATGCTATGAGAAATACATATGAAATTTTGTGATTTATGAAATGCTTTTATGAATCAAGCATGTGTATGGCTTTGCCATATGATTTGCATTGGTTGAATGCATGAGATAGATAGATAGATGGTACATGTGTTTTTCAAATGGTGATTTGCTTTGAAATGGTTTTCAAGCATGAGATAGAAAGAGCATGTTGTAGAAATGGTTTTCGAGAAAGAGTTTTAAAAGCTTGCATTGTTGTGTTGGTGTTTTTAGAGCATGCCTCACTAAGCTATCGTGCTTACGCTCTCTTTTACCAACAATGAAAATAATTGAGTCACTTTGGGGCAGCAAGGAGTCTTAAGAAGATCCAAGGAATTGTAAAGCTCAAGTATATGGTGATGTTTTACATTTACTTTAGTAATGATATTTGGCAATGGGATTCAATGGTTGCTTTGGGAGATGTGTTTTGAACTCCCTACTTTTGATGCAAGTTTTATGTGGTTTTTGTGGTTTGTAAAAGGCCTTTAATATGGTTTTGATGGTTTACTTTGGTTTTTGGGATGTTTTTGGTCATTTGGTATCCTTCATTCTTAGAAAGCATGCTTTAGATTTCAAATGTTGATGTTGATGATGCTTGATGCTTTCCTTGACTTATATCTCTGTGTTTTGATGCATATTGGTGTGCAAGCATGTTTACTTATATGTTGGGTGGTTTAGCTTAGTTGTTGAGGTTCAAAAGTTGCATATTTGGAAATTGCAGACTGCATCGTATCGGTACACTTCATAGCGTATCGATACGGCCTACTTGAATTGCGAGGGCATACCGATACACGGGGTCGTATTGATACCCTCTTTAGTCACTGGACGAGAGCGTACCGATACGGTCATGTGGCACATGTTAGAGAAGTTTGACCATCAAGAGCGTATCGATTCCCTTCTTAGGTGTATCGATACGCATGTCGTTAAGTTGGTTAAACCTTAGCTGAATATGTTTTGAAACGTTACGTTTTAGTGCCTGATCTTCATGAATGCAATTGGTTGTGTTGGATTAGTCGGATTGTACCAAAAATTCATAGAGAAGCATGAAATATGACTAATTAAACAGAGGTAACCTTAAAATCGGAGAAGTCCTCGTAATTTGCAGAAATTACAGTTTAGTCCCTAAATGTCTAATTTGCGCAATTAAACCCTAATTGAGATCATATCGCTGTGCCGTTCTTTCCTATGCTTTTTCGTTATCACATAGGACTAATGTTGCATCTAGAATAGATAGAAAGAAAGAAAAAAAGGGTCGTCAATCGGAGTCGGCTCTAACGGGTTGGCTTCGGGTTTTCCCCGTGTAATCACCTCAGTTCGGGTCAACCGTCTAGACCGGGCCAAGGGGGGTTACATTTCTTGACTCATTTCCAGTAGCCAAAACCTGTATCGATACGGGAGTGGCCGTATCGGTACGCCTGGACAAATTTCAAAAGTTTAAGTTCAAAAATACTTAGAAAATATTTTAGATACTTGGCTTTTGATTTAAAAATACTTAAAGTTCGAATCCTTGTCATTTTGTGAGTCTTTTTAGTATTTAAAAATTTATTTCATTTTGCAATTAAGTGCTTGAAAAAAGTTTTTATATCAAAATCAATTTTTGTTTTACAATCTCCCCATTTTTAATATAACAAAACCCAAATAAATTTTTAAATTTCTCCCCCTTACTTTAAGGCTAAAAGATGTATCTTTAAAAAAAATTAAGGCTCTTTATACTTCTCCCTCTTTTTGTTAGATCAAAATAAATGTAGGGAATAATATAAGCAATGCAAAGAAACATTAAGCAGCATAAATATTATTAAGCACTTAAAGCATAAAAGATCAAAGCAAATAGAAGTATAAACTTAAATCCAAAAACATAATGCAAAGCATAGGTCCTATAAAGGGAAATAACAAAGATAACTGCATAAAAAGGAAAATCCTAAGAGATTATATGCAATGAGATGCAAAGGTCTAAGGAGCGTCATCTTCGCCTTCATCGTCATCTTCATCTTCCATGGCATCATTACCAAAGGTATGCCCACGCCACTCTCTATGAAAGGCGGTAAGAGTCATATCCATTGAGGCTTGGCTAGCCTTCATAAAAGTGATTCTAGCATCCATAGCCGTGAGACGAGTCTCCATGGATGAGAAACCAGCATTAATTCTCACGCTCAACGAATTAAATATCCCATCAATGTAGGCCATAAGAGCATCAAAGGAAGGCGGTTGAGGAGCAGCCGGAGAAGGTGCTACGGGAGCATTCTCTTCTTTTTCGGGCTAAACATGTTGAGGAAGATCCATATTTCAAACCCATTGGTTGCCATAGCAAGTGAATTTAGCCTTGCGAAATGATTTGTCGTCAATAGGATCGGTGAGAGATACCTCAAGATCATACGAGCAATCAATCCCAAGCTTATGAAAGATGAAACTCAAGGTTGCGCCGTAGGTGAAGGATGAGACAAAGGTCGAATGGCGGTTCTGAACAAGATAGACGATCTCCGCAAACATAATTTGAGCAAAGTTTGGGCGCTTTCCTTCCCAAAAGCATCAGATCCAAAAACTATCAACTTGACGAATAGTGGACCATTTACCACCGGATGGACAGAACCAACAAGTGATAAGAAAATGAGGAAGCGGTCATAAGCATCAAGGGTGGAGACGGAGCCGAGTTGAATGTTGCCTAAAGAGTTTTTATCATTTATACCAATATCCTCAACCCCCAAACAATCAGCTATAACCTTAGAATCAATTCGAAAAGTGTTGCTCATAAGATAAAACTCAATGGCTATAACTTCATTTTTGGTTTTGTCCAAACACATCGAGCATTAGAATAAAATCTTCAAAACAAGGTTTTTATAAAAGACTTCGGGTATAATTAAAAAGGCAATAACTTCTATTGGGTAAGCAACTCAAGATAACGAAAGTTAAATTCAGGGGAAGTCAAGTAGGGGATAGAAACCTTGCGCTCACGACGAATTTTGAAGTTTTGGAAAATTTTGAAACGATCTATCGCTCGAGTGAATTCGGGGTCATTAGTACTATGTTGCAATATGTAGGATAAATTTGGTTTACTACCATTGGATTTGGAGTTAGAGGAGGATGTAATATCATTTCTCATATGTTTCTTAGGAGCCATAACTTTAGATCAAAATCAAGGAAAAACAATGTATGTATAAATCACCATATTCGATCCAATAAGAAATCCAAAATTCAAGGTGTTTGTTAAATATATATATATATATATATATATATATATATAATATAGGTGAAAAACATATATAAGTATAAAACAAATTTTTGGTACAAAGAATTTCGAAAAAAAAACAGTGTAGGAAGGGTTTGGTGTGTTTTATAGCCAAGTTCGACTAGGATTTTGAAGAAAAAATGGTTGTTTTTAATTAAAGTTGGAAACTCTCATTTAATGACATTTAAACACTCCAGCGTTAACGCGTACCGATACGCTAAAAGCCGTATTGGAACTGACTCGACAAATCGTACTGGTATAGTTTTACCTATATCGATTCATTCGTGAACACTCGTATCTGTAAAATATTATTTGTACGGAAACTCTCATGAACATGCACCGATACGCAATTACCCGTATCGGTACCTATTTTCCATAAATGCATTTTTAATAGACTTGAGTTCAAAAAATGGATTTTAATCGATCCTAAATGCATGTATATGATAAATGAGCAACATTTATGGACTAAAATGGATACATACTCCCCTAGCAACAAGCATAGATGCATCAAGAAGAAAAATTACATACATGATCATCAAACAAATTCAAGCAAATTTTTTGACACTTAAGGGCTCTAAAAGGTCAAGATAGGCTAGTTAGACCTAACTCTCTCCTAAGAGTCCAAAAATATTCTTTGTCTAATGGTTTTGTAAAGATATTCGCTAGTTGGTTTGAGGTATCAACATACTCTTGAACAACATCATTCTTTAGGACATGGTCCCTAATTAAATAGTGTCTTATCTCTATGTTTTTGGTTTTAGAATGTTGGATGGGATTCTCAGTGAGACATATGGAACTTGTGTTGTCACACTTAAGGGTTATGGTACCCACATCAATTCCATAGTCTAGGAGTTGTTGCTTCATCCAAAAGACTTGAGCACAACAACTTTCGGCCGATATATATCCCGCTTCGGTGGTAGATAAGGCTACACTATTTTGTTTCTTAGAGAACCAAGATATGAGCATACTACTAGAAATTGGCAAGTTTCGGATGTACTTTTTCTATCTATTTTACATCCCCCATAATACGCATCAGAATAAGGATGTAGGGTAAAGGAAGAGTCTCTGGGATACCAAAGACCTAAACAAGGTGTGTATCTAAGGTATCTAAAGATTCTCTTAATGGCTACAAGGTGTCATTCTCTAGGGCTAGCTTGAAACCTAGCACACAAGCAAACACTAAACATGATATCGGGTCTACTTGCGGTAAGGTAAAGCAAAGAGCCAATAATAGAGTGATAAATCTTATAATCAATACACTTACCTCCTTCATCTTTGTCAAGCTTAATTGATGAGCTCATTGGAGTGGCTTGATGCTTCACATTATCCAAGCCAAAATTCTTGAGCATATCATTGATTTACTTAGCTTGATTGATGAAGATGACATCCTTTCTTTGCTTGATTTGGAGCCCCAAGAAGATTGAGAGCTCCCTCATCATGCTCATCTCAAGTAACCTTACATTAACTTAGAAAATTCTTGGTAATAAAATTCATTAGTAGAACTAAAGATTATATCATCAACATAAATTTGTACTATTAATATGTCATTTCCATTTCTTTTAATCAAAAGTGTAGTGTCCACCTTGCCTTTTTCAAAACCTTTTTCAACCAAAAAGTTTGAAAGTCATTCATACCAAGCTGTAGGAGCTTGTTTCAAACCATATAAAGTTTTGGTTAATTTAAAAACATGGTTTAGATAAATTGGATCTTCAAAACTGGGTGGTTGTTCAACATACACTTCCTCATTAATAAAACCATTTAAAATGCACTTTTAACATACATTTGAAAAAGCTTGAATTCAAGATAACATGTAAATGCAAGAAGCATCCTAATTGCTTCTATTCTAGCTCCGGGTGTATAGGTTTCATCAAAATCGATTCCCTCTTCTTGAGAATAACCTTGAGCAACAAGTCTACCCTTTTTCCTCACTATGTTACCACTCTCATCTAGTTTGTTTCTAAAAACCCATTTAGTTCCTACAGTAGACTTATTACTAGGCCTGTCAATTAATGTCCAAACTTTACTCCTCTCAAATTAATTAAGCTCTTCTTGCATGGCCAATATCCAAAAATCATCTTTTAATGCTTCTTTGATTTTTTTAGGCTCAATGCATGAAATGAATGCAACATTATTAAGCAATCTAAGAGAGGATATAGTGGTTACCCCCTTGGATGGATAACCCAAGATTTCACCATCTTTGACATAGTTGAGTTCCCTTGGGTAGTTTGCTTCATTTTCACCAAGATTCATGTCCTTCAAGGATTCTATGGGGGGGATATTGTGCTTCTTCTTCTTTGGATAGAATCTCATCTACCTTTGATGATTGTCCACCATCATTGGCTTCAATGATTCATACATCATCATCACAAGAATCCTTCTTTAGAAGGAGGTTATCATTGAAACCCACATGAATAGACTCTTCTACAACTAAGGTTCTTTTGTTAAACACTCGATAGATTTTAGAGTTTAAAGAATATCCTATGAAAATAGATTCATCACTTTTTGCATCAAATTTACCTAAATGGTCTTTTCCATAGTTTAAAACAAAACACTTGCATCCAAAAGGATGAAAATAGCTAATGTTAGGCTTCTTTGAGTTTAAAATCTCATAAAGAGTTTTCTTTAAAATTAGCCTAATCATTACACGATTTATGATATAACAAGCGGTGTTTGTGGCTTCCGCCAAAAAATACTTAGGTAAATTGTTTTCACAAAGCATGGTGTTAGCCATTTCTTCTAAAGTACGATTTTTCCTCTCAACTACTCTATTTTGTTGAGGAGTGCTAGGTGCGAAAAAATTGTGGCTAATACCATTAGAGTTACAAAAATCCTCAAAACCTATTTTTCAAAATTCGTTCCATGGTAACTTCTAATATGAGTTATGTTTTAACGCTCATTCTGGGTAACTTTTGAAAATGTGATGAATTTTTTTAAAGCCTCTTCTTTTGTACTTAAAAAGAGAACTCCAAGTGTATCTAGAGAAATCATCAACTAAAACATAAGAATATGATTTTCCACCCAAGCTAGTTGTCCTAATAGGCCCAAAGAGATTCATATGGATCAATTGTAAAACCCTACTAGTTGAAACATCATTAATAGATTTAAATGAGGTACGTTTTTTTTACCCTTAGCACAAACACCACAAATTTAGTCTAATGAGAATTTTAGCTTAGGTAAACCTCTAACTAGATTTTGGGAAACTAATTTCTCTAAAACACTTATGCTAGCATGTCCTAGTTTCCTATGCCACAACCAAGCATCATTTTCATTTTGAGCAACCAAACATGCATGAGATGTATGAATGTCATCTAGATGCACCACATATATGTTACATATGCGTTGACCAATGAGCATTATCTTATTTGTTTTAATGTTCACAATTTTGCAACCATTAACATAAAAAAGAACATTAAAACATTTATCACATAATTAATTAATGCTCAACAAGTTATGCTTTAGACCATTGCCATATAACACATCTTCAATAAGAATCGAAGAGAGATTACCAATGGAACTTATACCCTTAATATGGTTTTTGGAGTTGTCACCAAATGTCACCACTCCACCACTTTTTAGCTTTAGCTCCATGAATATACTCTTGTCGCCGGTCATGTGTCTTGAGCATCCATTATCAAAGTACCAAATGTTTTGACTTGAAGCTTTAGCCTTGTTGCAATGCTCCCCCTATAACCAAAGATTAGTTCTTGATTTTTGGTACCCAAATCATTTTGGGTCCATGTGAGTTAGCTCCCAAATACTTGGTTCCCTTAGGAATCCAAGAAGCAATAGCATTAATATTATAAGAAACTACTAGTTCTTTAGGAACCCATACATTTCTAACCCTTTTACCTTTAGAATGCCTTTGAGAGCCTCTTTGTTTCTAGCCATTAAAGTTCATCTTCACATAGTTGGGTTTTGAAGAGCTTACTTTTTCAAAATCTTGTTTCCCAACTACGTTTAGTGAAGCCTTAAGCTCATTCACCACTTTGTGGTGATCGTCATGAACATTTGAAAGAAAATTGCTCAAATCAACATTTTAATTTTGAAAATACTTTAAATCTTCTTGTAAATCCACAATCTTCTTTTCAAGTTCCTTGTTGATCGTAGAAAGGGATTCATTTTGGTTTTTCAACTTGTTTCTTAAAACTGATTCCTTATATTTCTCTACCAACTCATCGTAAACCTCTTGCAACTCATCATATGCATCTTGAAGTTCATCATATGTAAAATCGAAAGTAGATGAGTTAGGGTTTACCTTAGGATCATCATCAATAGCCATGAGGCCAAGATTAGCCACTTCATGCCCCTCTTCATCGGATGATGATTCTTCATCGATTCAAGTAGCAACGTGAGCTTTGTGCTTTTTCTTCTTATTGAACCCCTTCTTTTTGAGTTAAGGACATTCCGATCTTATGTGCCCCATCTTCTTGCACTCATAACAAATGAGTTGATCCTTTTCTTCTTCTTTGTTCTTGTTATGAAGTCTTTTCTTCTTTGGAACTTTCTACCTCGGTTGGACTTCATGAATTGAGAGAATCTCTTGGCGATCATAGCCAATTCCTCAAACTCATCCTTACTAGAATTGCTTTCCTCTTGAGATGCCTTGAGAGCAATTCCTTGCTTCTTCTTCTCTACCTCTTGCTTCTCCACTCTTTTCTCTTCTCTTCTCTTTTATTCTTCCATTCCTTGCTTCATGATCTCATGAGTAAGGAGAGATCCTACCAACTCATCGAGCCTCAAAGTCTTCAAGTTCTTAGTCTCGATGTTGCGGTTCTTTTCCCATCCCATGATTCGGGAAGAGAGTAAAGTAGCTTCCGGACAAGTTTATCTTTAAGAATGATTTCACCGAAGCTTTTAAGACCATTTACTATAATCGAGAACCGATCGAAAATCTTGAAGATGATCTCGATCTTGAGCTCGCGGCTGTTGTGTTTGCCTTAAAGATTTGGAGGCATTACCTGTATGGCGAGAGGTGTGTGGTATTCACAGATCATAAGAGTTTTAAGTATCTTATGTCTCAAAAGGAGTTGAATCTTATGCAACATCGATGGGTGGAGTTGCTTAAGGATTATGATCTGTCGATTGAGTATCATCTTAGAAAGGCCAATGTTGTGGCTGATGCTTTGAGCAGGAAGGTGGTTGTGGAGTTGAGGAAGATGTTTTCTCGTTTGAGCATATCGCGAGATGGTGGTCTTATTGTTGAATTTCAAGTGAAACCATCCTTGATCCAGTTGATCAAAGATAAGCAGTTACTCGATGATTCCCTTGTTCCTTATGTTCAGGATATTACGAAGGGTAAGCCTTCGAATTTCAGTTTCAATGATGATGGTGTTCTATGTTTTTGGGGTCGGATAGTAGTGTCGAATGATGTTGCGTTGAGGCGCACTATTCTGACTGAAGCTCATAGTAGTCCTTTCTTTATGCACCCTGGTAGTACTAAGATGTATCATGGTTTGAAGGATGAGTACTATTGGGTGGGGTTGAAGAAGGATGTTGCCGAGTTTTTTAGCAAATGCATGGTTTGTCAGCGAGTGAAAGCTGAGCATCAGGTTCCTTCTGGGTTGTTGCAACCTTTGAAAATCCCGGAATGGAAGTGGGAGAGTATTACCATGGATTTTGTGTCTGGTTTACCTTTGTCACCATCGAAGAAGAATTATGTTTGGGTGATTGTTGATCGCCTTACGAAGTGTGCACATTTCTTGCATGTACATACTACGTATACCTTGAATAAGCTGGCAAAGCTATATATTGCTTAGATTGTGAAGTTGCACGGTGTGCCGAAGTCTATAGTGTCAGATAGAGATCTGAGGTTCACGTCAAGATTTTGGGAATGTTTGCATCAAGCCTTGGGTACACAGTTGAATTTTAGTACTTCTTATCATCCTCGGACGGATGGGCAGTCGGAGCGTGTTATCCAAGTGCTTGAGGACATGTTGAGGTGTTGTGTTATTGATTTCCAAGGTTCTTGGGAGAAGCACTTGCCTTGTAACGCCCCGGTTTTGGGCTTAGAAGTTTTGGGCGTTGACCGGTTTGGTCAAAGTCCTGTTCGAATCTAAAGAGGTGAAATTAGGAAAGCCTAGTTCGGGTTGCATTAAAAATATGGAAAAATGTTCTAAAATCATCTTTTAATATAATTAAGTGAACTGTGAAATCAATTTTGAAAAATGGGTTTTGGAAGTATGACATTTTGGCTAGTGACCAAAATGTAAATTTCGAAAGTTTGGTGACTGTTTTATAAAGAGTTGAAACTTTGAATCCTTAAGGAGCTATTAATCCAAAGATGATTTCTCCAGATTTTTCTAAGATATTTTAAGTCTAAAATCTGATTTTAAAGGTTATTAAAATTGGAGGGAAGCCATTTTGGCTATTTTTGGATTTTGTAACCAACTTTGCTAAACTTTCTTTCTCTCATTTTCTCTCAAACCAAACACTACTTTTCCAGAGAATTGGATCTGATTTCTTCACCTAAATCCCTCCATTCAACTCTCATTTGATTTCAAATCATTGTATCTTCAAACCTCTTCAATTGCTAAGTGTTTCAACAAGGATTTTCATTCCAAAAAGTGGAGAAACACAAGTTTGGAGGTAAGAACGTCCTTCTCCTCTAAACTATCAGTTCTTTACTGAAATTCCCAAGTTATCAACTCTTAATTGATGTTTAATTAAAGGCTTTTGAGTTTGGAATTGGATCTTGGCTTATAATGCAAGATTTGATGATTTTTCATGATTTTCGTTAGATCTGATTAATCTGTGATTTGAGATGTGTTTTTGATGTTAAATGAACTCTAAATTGATAAGGAAATGAGTTTTGATTGATGCAATCCCGGATAGGTTGAGTTTCCTAAGTTTAGCTTATGTTTCTTGGATGTTTTGTGGTGATCTTGTGGATCTGTTGTTGCTGGAGGTATAAGGATGTTTGTAGGTTGTTTTTAGATGTTTTATGGTGATGATGGATGTTAGGTTTTGCTGGTTTATGGCTGGGCTTTGTTGAGAAGTGGTTTTGGTGCAATTTTGGTTGTGTTTGGTGGCCGAAATTGGAGTATGAATGAGAGCAGCGAGTTTGAGTGCTTTCATTGAAGCTTTTGATGCTTGATGATGCATTAAACCTCTGCTTTAATGTGTTTAATCAGGGGAGGCATCTTTGGATCCAAGAGTTGTTGATCCGGAAGCTTGATTTCGTGCTTCGGCAAGTGGCGAAGTGGAATCGGTGAGTGAAATTGGGTTTTCGGCTTTGAAACCAATGTCTTGGGAGCTTAGTTTAAGTCTAAACAACTTTGCTAAGCTCGAGCGTAAGTTTTCGGAATTTCTCTCTAGTGGTGGCCATGATTTTGTTGTGATGCGAAATGATAATTTGCATGTTTTACATACTGTTTTGGAAGCATGTTTTAGCATGGTTTTTGCTGATGATGTAAGCCATATGTTGAAGGTAACTCTAGGTAGGAGTTCCTTGCTTTTGTACATTGAAATGATGTTGTTTAATGCTTTTAAATGCATGATGAATATGGCTTGGTTTTATGCTTTAAAACAGTGATGTAAGTGATGAAAATGATGTATATTGGCAAGTGAGGTTTTAAAATGTTAAGGTCACTAAGGTGGTTAAAAGTCCTTGAGTGAGCCTTGTTACTTATGAACATCAAGGTGGTTAAAAGTCCTTGGATGGTTCATGTTGTGGACACTAAGGTGGTTAAAAGTCCTTAGGTGATCCTTTTCTATGGTGTTTAAAAGTCCATAGGCCAAGGTGTTTAAAAGTCCTTGGGATCAAGGTGTTTAAAAGTCCTTGATGAGTTACATTTCATGGTGTTTAAAAGTCCATGGCCAAGGTGTTTAAAAGTCCTTGGGATCAAGGTGTTTAAAAGTCCTTGATGTGATACATTTCATGGTGTTTAAAAGTCCATGGCCAAGGTGTTTAAAAGTCCTTGGGATCAAGGTGTTTAAAAGTCCTTGATGAGATGCATTCTATGGTGTTTAAAAGTCCATAGGCCAAGGTGTTTAAAAGTCCTTGGGGCCAAGGTGTTTAAAAGTCCTTGGGGTGAAAGTTGATGAACTTGTTTTTAAAGAAATGGAATTTATCACTTGTGGCCAATATGACATGTTATGATTTGATGCATGAGATGCATGTTTAAGTATGCTTTTGAGCATGAGTAAATGATGGTTTGAAGCATGATTTATAAAGTGTTTTATAAATGCATTATTGAATGGTTTAAATGAGCATTCCTCGCTAAGCTTTTGCTTACGCTCTCTTCGTTTTCCTTAATTCAATAATGCAGAGCATTAGAGACCTTTTGAGGGCAGCAAGAAGGGCAAGAATTCAAGTGCAAGTAAAGCTCAATGTATGGAAGGTTTTTGTTGAACATTTTAGCTTTTGGGTGATTTGGCAATGGGGAAACCATGTGTATGTTTTGGGAGGTGTTTTGTACTCCCTAAGTATGTTTCTTGATGTTAAGATTGTTGGTCTTTGGATTGGATCTTTATATGCTTGTTTTGTAAGTTTGGTGCTTGAATATCTAGCTTGTGTAGGAAGCATGCCTATAGAATTGGGGCTTTTTGCATATGATGATGTTTGGTTGAATTGATGATGCTAATATGTTATATATATGTTGAATTGCATGCTGGTAAAGTTTGGTGACATTCGGAGCATGATTGGTTGTGTAATTGCATGTTTAAAGTGGAGTTTTGGAGCAATCTGGGCAGGGTGTTTCGGAACAGCACCTACCGTTTCGGAACGGGTGCCTTAATCGTGCCCAGGCGTCCGAAACGGGAGGGGCCGTTCCGAAACGGAAAGGCCACTGCCAGACCCCCGTTTCGAAACGGGCTATGCCTGTTTCGGAACGGCCCCGCGTTTCGGAACGGGCTGTCTCCCGTTTCGGAACGGTCGACCGTTGGGGGCTGACAGTGGCAGTTATGTGTTTTGAATTGTTTGCGTTTTGGTCCTGAAACTTGTTTGTTCAATTGTATGAGTTTGGGAAGTCCTTTTGAGCTGAAATTTTGCAGTGAAGCATGAAACATGATTAATTTCAAGTTGGTAACTTCAATTTGGATTAAGTCCTTATAATTATCAGAATTTACAATTTGGTCCCTAAAATTGTAAATTGTTCAATTGAGTCCCTGTTCGATCTCTGATGTTTGTGATCTTTTGGTATGATGTTTGTGTGATCACAATTAGGCTTAATATGCATCTAGACAAGTTTTAAAAAGAAAAAAAAGGGTCGTTAATCAAGGTTGACTTTCGGGTTGACTTTGGTTTTCCCCGTGTGACTTTCTTAATTCGGGTCAACCGTCTAGGCCGGGTTAAGGGGGTTACATTTGGTGGTATCAGAGCTGAGTTCTCGAGTAATTGGGAATGTTTGTATGCATGATTGAAGTATGTATGCTATGAATGCTTGTTGTTTGAAAGCATGTTCAGTGGTTTGAAATGTTGATGCAGTTGAGTTGTATGCTCTGATGTTGCATGTTGAGGGTACCCATTGCTAAACAAAAGCTAAAGGAAAGATGTTGTTTTGAAATGAAATTGAGCTTGAATACTTGGATTGCTTACCTTGCTGGGCCTGACTTTGTTTTATTTGTGTTGTGATTGCATGGTAAAAGTATGGCACCACGTAGAGAGTTAAGAGGTAATGCGAGAGCTACGGCTCCTAACGAGAATGAGAATGAAGAGCACACTGGTAGTGTTGTGTTACCCCCTCCTCCGCCTGGTGGTGGTGCTGGAGGTGCGAGAGCTGAAGCTGCAGCTGATGCTGGTGCTGGAGCTGCTGGACCAGAGGTTGGTCAGGGGCAAGCTATGCCTGATATGTCTGTTTTGGTACAAGCTATTGCGGGTGCTTTTCGAGCAGCAGTAGCTGGAGCTCAGGGAGCTGGGCATCAGGGAGATGCTGGAGTCAGATTGCCTTTGGAGCGTCTGCGCAGTCTTGGAGGGACTGAGTTTAGAGGTTTGTCAGCTGAGAGTTCTGAGGCTTGGCTGGAAAGTACCAAGCGTATCTTGGGTCAGATGAGTTGCACGGATGTGCAAAAGCTGGGCTGTGTTGTGTCCTTGCTGCAGGACGATGCTTATACATGGTGGACGACTACCATTTCTGGAATGGCTGAAGCTGATGTTACCTGGACATTCTTTCAGAATGTGTTTAAAAGAAGATATCTGGGAGTGAGATATCTGGATGAGAAAAAGCGGGAATTCATGTCTCTTACCCAAGGGAGCATGAGTGTGGCTGAGTACGAGGTACAGTTTGTACGGCTCAGTCAGTATGCACCGGAGCTGATACCTGATGAGAGGGCTAGGTGCGAGAGGTTCCGTTACGGTCTTGTGACGGATGTTAAGATGTATTTGCTGGCCGCCGAGTATGTTGATTTTGATGTGTTGGTGGGCCGAGCAAAGGACGTTGAGATGAACCTGAGTTTGTCTGCTAAGGGTGCTGGCAAGCGAGCTGCTGAGTATAGTTCCGGAGGTGGACGGAACAAGAGGGGACGAGATCAGAAGTATCAGTCCTCAGCCAGGAGAGGTGGTGGTGCACCTGCTAGAGGAGGCAATGCTAGAGCTGATCCTAGTGCTTGTTGGATCTGTGGTTCCCGTGGTCACTTGAAGCGTGACTGTCCTCGTGCTGAGAGAGTGGCACAAGCTCCTGTTGCGGCTGCTGGTAACGGGTGCTGGAATTGTGGTTCTGCAGACCATATAAGGCGAGATTGTCCGAGGATGGCTGGTGAGCAGGTGCGTGCTCCTGTTGTTGCTGCACCACAGAGAGGTCGTGGGCGCGGCCGTGGTAATTTCCAGAGGAGAGAGGAAGGTGGCCGAGGGGTAGCTCATGTTGTAGCTATTCAGCCTGAAGGTGGAGGCCAAGCGAGGGTGTATGCTCAGAGAGAGGGCAGGAATGATGCAGATGTGATTGCAGGTACCTTTACTTTGCAGTCCTTGTCATTGCTTTCTTTGATTGATTCTGGATCTACGCATTCATATATTCTTCGTGAGCATGCTGAATTGCTTGGTTTACCTGTTGAGTCTTTGGATGTTGGTGTTCGGGTCACTAGTTCTTTTGGTGAGACTGTTGTGACTCGAAAGTTGTATAGAAGGTGCCCTTTGGTTGTTCAAGAGCATGTCTTTCATGTTGATCTTATGGAGTTGCCCTTCTATGGTTTTGATGTGATCCTTGGTATGGATTGGCTTGCTGAGCATCGTGCTGTTGTGGATTGTGAGAATAAGCGTGTTTCGCTTAATCTTGCGGATGATTATGAAGTTGTGGTGGTTGGTGAGAATGTGAAGTTTCTTGCCAATGTGGTATCTTCTTTGGAGGCGAGCAGGATGCTGAGGCAAGGTTGCGAAGCCTATCTAGCTTTTGTGATGAATCCTAGCTCTAAGGAGTTGAGGATGCAAGATATCAGGGTTGTAAAGGAGTTTCCTGGTGTTTTTCCTGAGGAGTTGCCTGGTTTACCTCCTAACCGCGAGGTGGAGTTTGGAATTGAGCTGTATGAGAATACAACTCCTGTGTCCATTACTCCCTATAGAATGGCACCTAAGGAGGTGAAGTAGCTGAAGACGCAGTTGCAAGAGTTGCTTGATCGTGGTTTCATCCGGCCGAGTGTGTCACCTTGGGGAGCACCGGTCTTGTTTGTGAAGAAGAAGGATGGCACTATGAGAATGTGCATTGATTACCGTCAGCTGAACAAGTTGACTATCAAGAATCGGTATCCTTTGCCGAGGATTGATGATCTCTTTGATCAATTTCGGGGAGCTGCTGTGTTCTCTAAGATTGACTTGAGGTCAGGGTATTATCAGTTGAAGGTGAAGGATGTGGATGTGCCTAAGACAGCTTTCAGGACAAGGTATGGGCATTATGAGTTCCTTGTGATGTCGTTTGGGTTGACAGATGCTCCTGCTGCTTTCATGGACATGATGAATCGTGTGTTTCATGAATACTTGGACTGGTTTGTTGTGGTGTTCATTGATGATATCCTCGTGTACTCGCGTACTGAGGAGGAGCATGAAGAGCATTTGAGGATTGTTTTGCAAGCTTTGTTGGAGAATCAGCTTTATGCTAAGCTGAGCAAGTGTGAGTTCTGGTTAAGGGAGGTGGTTTTTCTTGGGCATGTGGTCTCAGCTGAGGGGATTCATGTTGATCCTCAGAAGATTGAGGCGGTGATGAGCTGGAAGGTTCCTAAGTCTGTTCATGAGGTCCGTAGTTTCCTTGGTTTGGCGGGATACTGCCGAAGGTTTGTGGATGGGTTTTCCAAGATTGCTGCTCCTTTGACAAAGCTGTTGCAGAAGGATGTTAAGTATGAGTGGACAGAAGCGAGACAGCATGCTTTTGAGAAGCTGAAGGCGGCTTTGACGCAAGCTCCTATCTTGATTCAGCCTGAATCAGGGAAAGAGTTTGTGGTTTACAGTGATGCATCCTATGTTGGTTTGGGGTGTGTGCTAATGCAGGAGGGTAAGGTGGTGGCTTATGCATCGCGGCAGTTGAAAGTGCATGAGCGCAATTACCCTACGCACGATATTGAGCTGGCTGCAGTGGTTTTTGCTCTGAAGATCTGGAGGCATTATCTGTATGGTGATAAGTGTACTGTGTACACAGATCACAAGAGTTTGAGGTATCTGATGTCTCAGAAGGAGTTGAATCTTAGGCAGCAGCGTTGGTTGGAGTTGCTCAAGGATTATGATCTGACGATTGAGTATCATCCTGGAAAAGCTAATGTTGTTGCTGATGCCTTGAGTAGGAAGGTAGCTGTTGAGTTGAGAGCCATGTTTGCTAGCTTGAGCATATCGCGTGATGGTGGTCTCGTTGCTGAGTTGCAAGTGAAACCCTCTATGGTTCAGTTGATCAAGGATAAGCAGTTGTTGGATGATTCCTTGGTGTCTCATGTTCAGGATATCGCGGAGGGTAGACCTTCGGATTTCTGCTTCAATGATGATGGTGTGCTGTGTTTTGGGAGTCGGATAGTAGTGCCCAATGATGCTGAGTTGAGGCGTGCTATTCTGACTGAAGGTCATAGTAGTCCTTTTGCTATGCACCCTGGTAGTACTAAGATGTATCGTGATCTTCGTGATGAGTACTATTGGGTTGGTTTGAAGAAGGACGTTGCGGAGTTCGTGAGCAAGTGTTTGGTGTGTCAGCGAGTTAAGGCTGAGCATCAGTTTCCTTCAGGTTTGTTGCAACCGTTGAAAATCCCTGAATGGAAGTGGGAGAGGGTTACCATGGATTTTGTATCTGGTTTACCTTTGTCTCCATCGAAGAAGAATTCGGTCTGGGTGATTGTGGATCGCCTGACGAAGTGTGCACATTTCTTGCCTGTGCATACCACGTTTTCTTTGGATAGGTTGGCAGAGCTGTACATTGCTGAGATTGTGCGGCTACATGGTGTGCCTAAGTCGATTGTGTCGGATAGGGATCCGAGGTTCACATCGCGGTTCTGGCAGTGTTTGCATCAAGCTCTGGGTACAAGGTTGCATTTCAGTACATCCTATCATCCTCAGTCGGATGGTCAGTCTGAGCGGGTTATCCAGATTTTGGAGGATCTGTTGAGGTGCTGCGTGATTGAGTTCCAAGGTTCTTGGGAGAAGCATCTGCCTTTGGTTGAGTTTGCTTATAACAACAGTTATCAGGTGAGCATACAGATGGCACCTTATGAGGCTTTGTACGGGAGGAAGTGTAGGACTCCTCTTTGTTGGGCTGAGACTGGTCAAAAGTTGGTTTCGATACCGGCTTTGTTGAAAGGGACCACAGAGAAGGTAAAGCTCATTTGTGAACGGTTAAAGGCTGCTTCTGATCGGCAGAAGTCTTACGCGGATTTGAAGCGTAAGGAGATAGAGTATGCGGTGGGTGACCGTGTGTTCTTGAAGGTTTCGCCTTGGAAGAAGGTGATGCGGTTTGGCCGGAAGGGCAAGTTGAGCCCTAGATACATTGGACCATATGAGGTGGTTGAGCGTGTGGGTCCTGTTGCGTATCGGTTGAGGTTACCTCAGGAGTTGGAGAAGATTCATGATGTGTTTCATGTTTCTATGCTCCGGAAGTATAGATCTGATCCTTCGCATGTGATGCCTGTGGAGGAAGTGGTTTTGAATCCGGATTTGACCTATGATGAGGAACCGGTGAAGGTTCTGGATTCGGATAGCAAGGTTCTTCGTGGCAAGACCATTGAGTTGGTGAAGGTGCTGTGGAAGCATCATGGTGTTGAGGAAGCCACGTGGGAGCGGAAGGAAGACATGCTGAAGCAGTTTCCTTATCTCTTTCCTTCAGGTAAATTTCGAGGACGAAATTTCTTAAGGGGGGAGAGTTGTAACGCCCCGGTTTTGGGCTTAGAAGTTTTGGGCGTTGACCGGTTTGGTCAAAGTCCTGTTCGAATCTAAAGAGGTGAAATTAGGAAAGCCTAGTTCGGGTTGCATTAAAAATATGGAAAAATGTTCTAAAATCATCTTTTAATATAATTAAGTGAACTGTGAAATCAATTTTGAAAAATGGGTTTTGGAAGTATGACATTTTGGCTAGTGACCAAAATGTAAATTTCGAAAGTTTGGTGACTGTTTTATAAAGAGTTGAAACTTTGAATCCTTAAGGAGCTATTAATCCAAAGATGATTTCTCCAGATTTTTCTAAGATATTTTAAGTCTAAAATCTGATTTTAAAGGTTATTAAAATTGGAGGGAAGCCATTTTGGCTATTTTTGGATTTTGTAACCAACTTTGCTAAACTTTCTTTCTCTCATTTTCTCTCAAACCAAACACTACTTTTCCAGAGAATTGGATCTGATTTCTTCACCTAAATCCCTCCATTCAACTCTCATTTGATTTCAAATCATTGTATCTTCAAACCTCTTCAATTGCTAAGTGTTTCAACAAGGATTTTCATTCCAAAAAGTGGAGAAACACAAGTTTGGAGGTAAGAACGTCCTTCTCCTCTAAACTATCAGTTCTTTACTGAAATTCCCAAGTTATCAACTCTTAATTGATGTTTAATTAAAGGCTTTTGAGTTTGGAATTGGATCTTGGCTTATAATGCAAGATTTGATGATTTTTCATGATTTTCGTTAGATCTGATTAATCTGTGATTTGAGATGTGTTTTTGATGTTAAATGAACTCTAAATTGATAAGGAAATGAGTTTTGATTGATGCAATCCCGGATAGGTTGAGTTTCCTAAGTTTAGCTTATGTTTCTTGGATGTTTTGTGGTGATCTTGTGGATCTGTTGTTGCTGGAGGTATAAGGATGTTTGTAGGTTGTTTTTAGATGTTTTATGGTGATGATGGATGTTAGGTTTTGCTGGTTTATGGCTGGGCTTTGTTGAGAAGTGGTTTTGGTGCAATTTTGGTTGTGTTTGGTGGCCGAAATTGGAGTATGAATGAGAGCAGCGAGTTTGAGTGCTTTCATTGAAGCTTTTGATGCTTGATGATGCATTAAACCTCTGCTTTAATGTGTTTAATCAGGGGAGGCATCTTTGGATCCAAGAGTTGTTGATCCGGAAGCTTGATTTCGTGCTTCGGCAAGTGGCGAAGTGGAATCGGTGAGTGAAATTGGGTTTTCGGCTTTGAAACCAATGTCTTGGGAGCTTAGTTTAAGTCTAAACAACTTTGCTAAGCTCGAGCGTAAGTTTTCGGAATTTCTCTCTAGTGGTGGCCATGATTTTGTTGTGATGCGAAATGATAATTTGCATGTTTTACATACTGTTTTGGAAGCATGTTTTAGCATGGTTTTTGCTGATGATGTAAGCCATATGTTGAAGGTAACTCTAGGTAGGAGTTCCTTGCTTTTGTACATTGAAATGATGTTGTTTAATGCTTTTAAATGCATGATGAATATGGCTTGGTTTTATGCTTTAAAACAGTGATGTAAGTGATGAAAATGATGTATATTGGCAAGTGAGGTTTTAAAATGTTAAGGTCACTAAGGTGGTTAAAAGTCCTTGAGTGAGCCTTGTTACTTATGAACATCAAGGTGGTTAAAAGTCCTTGGATGGTTCATGTTGTGGACACTAAGGTGGTTAAAAGTCCTTAGGTGATCCTTTTCTATGGTGTTTAAAAGTCCATAGGCCAAGGTGTTTAAAAGTCCTTGGGATCAAGGTGTTTAAAAGTCCTTGATGAGTTACATTTCATGGTGTTTAAAAGTCCATGGCCAAGGTGTTTAAAAGTCCTTGGGATCAAGGTGTTTAAAAGTCCTTGATGTGATACATTTCATGGTGTTTAAAAGTCCATGGCCAAGGTGTTTAAAAGTCCTTGGGATCAAGGTGTTTAAAAGTCCTTGATGAGATGCATTCTATGGTGTTTAAAAGTCCATAGGCCAAGGTGTTTAAAAGTCCTTGGGGCCAAGGTGTTTAAAAGTCCTTGGGGTGAAAGTTGATGAACTTGTTTTTAAAGAAATGGAATTTATCACTTGTGGCCAATATGACATGTTATGATTTGATGCATGAGATGCATGTTTAAGTATGCTTTTGAGCATGAGTAAATGATGGTTTGAAGCATGATTTATAAAGTGTTTTATAAATGCATTATTGAATGGTTTAAATGAGCATTCCTCGCTAAGCTTTTGCTTACGCTCTCTTCGTTTTCCTTAATTCAATAATGCAGAGCATTAGAGACCTTTTGAGGGCAGCAAGAAGGGCAAGAATTCAAGTGCAAGTAAAGCTCAATGTATGGAAGGTTTTTGTTGAACATTTTAGCTTTTGGGTGATTTGGCAATGGGGAAACCATGTGTATGTTTTGGGAGGTGTTTTGTACTCCCTAAGTATGTTTCTTGATGTTAAGATTGTTGGTCTTTGGATTGGATCTTTATATGCTTGTTTTGTAAGTTTGGTGCTTGAATATCTAGCTTGTGTAGGAAGCATGCCTATAGAATTGGGGCTTTTTGCATATGATGATGTTTGGTTGAATTGATGATGCTAATATGTTATATATATGTTGAATTGCATGCTGGTAAAGTTTGGTGACATTCGGAGCATGATTGGTTGTGTAATTGCATGTTTAAAGTGGAGTTTTGGAGCAATCTGGGCAGGGTGTTTCGGAACAGCACCTACCGTTTCGGAACGGGTGCCTTAATCGTGCCCAGGCGTCCGAAACGGGAGGGGCCGTTCCGAAACGGAAAGGCCACTGCCAGACCCCCGTTTCGAAACGGGCTATGCCTGTTTCGGAACGGCCCCGCGTTTCGGAACGGGCTGTCTCCCGTTTCGGAACGGTCGACCGTTGGGGGCTGACAGTGGCAGTTATGTGTTTTGAATTGTTTGCGTTTTGGTCCTGAAACTTGTTTGTTCAATTGTATGAGTTTGGGAAGTCCTTTTGAGCTGAAATTTTGCAGTGAAGCATGAAACATGATTAATTTCAAGTTGGTAACTTCAATTTGGATTAAGTCCTTATAATTATCAGAATTTACAATTTGGTCCCTAAAATTGTAAATTGTTCAATTGAGTCCCTGTTCGATCTCTGATGTTTGTGATCTTTTGGTATGATGTTTATGTGATCACAATTAGGCTTAATATGCATCTAGACAAGTTTTAAAAAGAAAAAAAAGGGTCGTTAATCAAGGTTGACTTTCGGGTTGACTTTGGTTTTCCCCGTGTGACTTTCTTAATTCGGGTCAACCGTCTAGGCCGGGTTAAGGAGGTTACATGCCTTTGGTTGAGTTTTCTTACAACAATAGTTACCAGGCAAGCATTCAAATGTCTCTATACGAGGCTTTGTATGGGATAAAGTGTAGAACGCCTCTTTGTTGGGCAGAAGCTGGGCAAAATTTGATTTCGATGCCGGCTATGTTGAAAGGAACCACCGAGAAGGTGAAGCTTATTTGTGAGCGCTTGAAGGCAGCATCGGATCGGCAAAAGTCTTACGTAGATCTAAAGCTTAAGGAGATTGAGTTCGCGGTTGGCGAACGTGCACTCTTGAAAGTATCGCCTTGGAAGAAGGTAATGAGATTTGGGTGTAAGGGTAAGCTTAGCCTGAGGTTTATTGGACCTTATGAGGTTGTGAAGCGTGTTGGTCTTGTGGCTTATCGGTTGAGGTTGCCTCCCGAGTTGGAAATGATTCATGATGTGTTTCATGTTTCGATGTTGCGGAGGTACAGATCGGATCCTTCGCATGTGATGCCTGTTGAGGAGATAGAGTTGAATCCAGATTTATCTTATGACGAGGAACCGGTGAAGATCCTTGATTTGAGCAGCAAAGTTCTTCGTGGCAAGACGATAGAGCTTGTGAAGGTGTTGTGGCGAAACCGAGGAGTTGAGGAGGCTACTTGGGAAAGCAAGGCAGACATGTTGATGTAGTTTCCGCACCTTTTTCCTTCAGGTAAAAATTCCGCGGACGAAATTTCCTAAGTGGGGGAGAGTTGTAATGCCCTGGTTTTGGGCCTAGATATTTTAGACATCGGATTGGGCCAGTCGGAAACGGTTCGAATCGTATTAGGTGGTTTAGGGAGATCAAGGTTCGAGATAGGATAAAAATATGAAAAAAAAATTGCTAAAATTCTCTAAAATCATGTTTAAGTGGTTGGTCGAATCAATTTTACAAAATGAGTTTTGGAAGTGGTACATTTTGGGTAGTGACCAAAATGTAATGTTTTAAAACTGTGGAAAATGCAAATTTCAAAAGAGGAGTCAAAAATCATAGAATCTTTAGGGAGCTCTTGTACAATTAAATCTTTCCTTAAATTGGCATGTGTTTTAAATGAGTTTTAAAATAATTAAATAAAAAGGATTTTTATTTTATTTAATTGTTAAATAGTAAGATGAGAAGTTTTTGACGAAACTAACTTTCATTTCAGCAAAACCCATTTCCTCAAACCATTTCTCCAGATTTCATTTCTCCCAAACACTCTCTTATTAGTTTCTCATCTTTTTCCAAGAATTCTCTTCAATTTCTTCAAGGTTTGTGGAGCAAAAACTTGTCAATCTTTAAGGAAAGAAAGGATTGGAGATAAATCCCGTTCTCAACCTCTAATCTAGGTTCTTTATTGAAATTCCCAAGATTATTGGCTCCTAATTGTTGTTTTTAACTGAGTTTTGATTATAGTTTTGATTTAAGATCAAAATCTTGCAAATCAAGTGTTTAAATCTTAATTTTCGGAGTGTTGTTGATGAGCTCTGTTTTAGATTGATTCTAATTGAGTTTTGAGATGATAATGATGTTGAAAAAGTGTTTTTTATAATATAGATCTCGGGATCCTTGAGTTTCATGATAATTTTAGTTGGGTTTTTGAGGTGTTTTGATGGTGTAATGCTTGCTGGAGGTATAAGGAAAGGTTTATGTTGTTTTTAGATGTGGTTTGATGATTATTAATGGTTGGAAATTATGTATGTTGGCTGGGCTTGGATTAGGAAGCAATCGATTGAGTTTTCGATTGTTTCGGATGGGTAAATTGGTGTAGTTTTGCTGGGCAACGAGTTTGTGATTAGTTTCTGGTGTTGGAATGCATTTTAATGCATTTGGATCTCTATTTTGATGCTCTAAAATCAGGGGATCTTGATCTGGAAGCAAGTGAGGCATTTTTGGAGGCTTCAGACGAGTGATCTTCGTGTCGGCAAGCGGAGTTTTGCGTATCGGTGAGTGGAAAAGAGTTTTCCAGCTTTGAAATGCTTTGAGCGTGGTTTTGGGAGCTTAGTGTAAGTTTGAAACACTTAGCTAAGCTCAAGAGTAAGTGAATCGAAAGTCTCTCTCGGTTTGTGCTATGTTTTGGTTTAAAATGCACTTGATTCAATTGTGATTTGATTATTTTTTTAAGCATGGTTTGAGCATTGATGTTGCTGGTTTTAAATGCCATTTAATTAAGGATGCACATGGTAAGTAATCCTTGGGTTTATATGATTATCAAATTGGTTTAAATCATGTTATTGCTTGTGGAAATAGCATTGTGGTTTATGTTTGTAAAACAGTGAATCAATGATGATTAATGATTATATTGGCAAGTGATGGTAAATGGTTTTGGTTACTTTAATCGGATATAGTTAGCCGACTATAGGATTGGGTGCACCGTGAATAAAGTCGCCTTGGATGTCGAGGGGTTGTGATTGTGTCGTAAACTCCATCGAAGCACCCTAATGACTGAGGCTAAGATCGCAACGGTGGATGGTTTAATCCCATGTGTCAATCTTGTGGTTTGTGTCTCGTGCTCTCGTTAGTGGGATTATACAACTACCGATGAGTGAGGTTGAGCGGTTGTGATTGTGCCGTAAACTTCATCACGGGTATTGAGGGGTTGTGATTGTGCCATTATACTCCACCTTGTGAATCCGGTAGTGTGTATGAAGCGTGTGGGACAACACTTGTAATCTGTGTATCCGATTGTGTCAATTGTGTTGGTTTTGATATGAGTTGTTATTGATCACTTGTGAGCCAATATAATGAAGTGGATATAATGAGTTAATGTTGAACTTTGATTTGAGAAAGCATGAGATGCTTGAGAGATATGCTTGAATGCATATGATGCTTGGATTAAGCATGAGAAAAGGTTTTTGCTGTTGTAATTAATGATGCTATGAGCATGTGGATTTTGAAAGTGGAAATGATGTTTTAAAGTGCATGTTTTAAAAGAAAGGCGTGTGTTTACAAAGAATGATGATTTGGTTTTATAAGATGCATTGATGAATGTTTTATTGTTAGCGGACCTCACTAAGCTTTATGCTTACGCTCATTTGTTTCATCAATGCAGAAAATTGAGCATCTTTGGTAGCAAGAGAGAAAGGGGAATCCAAGTGATTTTAGCTAAGCAAAGTATGTGTTTTCACTTTAGTGTAATAAGAGGCAATGGGAGGGATTTCTATTCATGGATTTGTTTGGTGATGTTACACAACTTGAGCATGTTTGGTTTGTATTTTGGGACTTGTAAATGGTCTCTATATGGTTTATGGTCTTGCCTTTGGTGTTTTGGCTATGCTATGGTTTGTGTTTAGAAGTATGCTTGAGCAGTTAATGTCTCTTCATGAATTGCCATGCTTGATGCATATGTTGTGAATGTTTGATGATGCATGAGTGTTTGGAATATTGATTATAACATGTATGAATGTTTTAAACAAGTTTAGATGTTGTTAAATGTGATTTGAGTGCTGTGGAATGTGATTTTCTCGTATGTGTATCGATACTCGGGGTTGAGTATCGATACACTAAGGCAAATTCAGGCAATTTGATACAGAGGTATCGATACGAGTTGCCAGTGTATTGATACGCCTAAGCAGAAATTTGAAGGCCGTACCGATACGCGGGGAAGAGTACCGATACCTTTTCCCCCATTTTGGCTACTACCATCCCGCGTATCGATACGGGCTTAGGTGTACCGATACCCGTTAGTTATTTTCTATTAAAAGTATCTTTTAAAGTTCTGGAAAGTTGCATTATGGTCCCTGAATGTTGTATGTTCAATTGGCTGAGTTTGGATGACCTGTTTGTGATGATATTTGACATGGAAGTATGTTACATGACTAATTAAGGTTTGGTAATCCTAAAATTGGATTAGTCCTTTTAATTTTCTAAAATTAAAATTTAGTCCCTAAAAGATAAATGTATGCAATTGAACCACTAATCGAACTCCGATCGCTGTGCCGTTTCCTTCTAGGTGTGTTGCTGATCACATAGGATCTTAATGTGCATCTAGAGAAGATAAAAAGAAAAAAAAGGGGTCGTTAATCGAAGTTGGCTTTAACGAGTTGGCTTCGGTTTTCCCCGTGTAATCTTCTTAGTTCGGGTCGGGCATCTAGACCGGGCTAAGGGGGTTACAGTTTGGATCCAATAATCTAACATGGCAACGGTAAAAAATTAAATGCCAAGATTTTTTAAATTTTACCAACTCGTATTGGTACGCAAAGGAGCGTATCAACACGGTAAGTAGTTTTTAAAATCTATGATTACATTGAGTCTGAAAACCACATCGATACAGTAGGGAGCGTATCAATACACTTTTCTTGACTCTTTTCCAGTAGCCAAAAATTGTATCGATACGAGTGTGGTTGTATCGGTACACCTGGACAAATTTCAAAAAAATTAAGTTCAAAAATACTTAGAAAATATTTTAGATACTTGACTTTTGATTTAAAAATACTTAAAGTTCGAACCCTTGTCATTTTGTGAGTCTTTTGAGTATTTAAAAATTTATTTCATTTTTCAATTAAGTCCTTGAAAAAAGTTGTTATATCAAAATCAATTTTGGTTTTGCACCATCCACCCGAGTTTACCCTTTGAAAGGTGCATCTAATGTATGTCTTCCTGATTAATAATAATATTCTTCGTTAAAGAACGATCTACATTGGGCGTAATAAGAAGTGAAAAGAGAGGCTTCAGCCAACGCACGATAGTCTTTGTGAGCAACTTGTAAATAACAATGTTGAGGCTTATTGGGAAAATGTCCACAAAGGATTCTGGAGTATCACATTTAGGTCTAAAACATGCCATTGGCATTGGAAAAATTCAGCGTGGAGGCCATCCCAACCCACCAATTTGAGGGGAGCAATGTCTTTGAGAGCACCAAATATTTCCTGGTTAGAAGAGAGGCTATCAAGAGATTGCAGCACATTCATATCTAACTTTGGAAATGCACCTGAATAGGAAAATGGTCATCATGACTAGCATCCAAAGAAAATATGGCATTGAAATGATGAATGGCCTCAACTTTTAAAATGGAATCATCATGACACCACTCTCCATCATAAAGTTTGAGATATTTAATTCAATTCTTTTGCTTTCTGCAAATGGCTCACCCGTGAAAGTAGCGAGTGTTTCGGTCACCATGAGCAATCCACTCTAGTCAACTTTTTTGCCGCCAAATAAGTTCCTCTAGATCCAAGAGCTTTTCAAGCTCAATTAGAAGCGCAGCTTCAAGATTAATGAGAAAACGAGAGCGTTTTGACGCAAGTGCCTTCTGGATGCCGCGAATTCTGGACACAATGATGTGCTTTTTAGTTCCAATATATCTGAAAACCGTTTTGTTCCAAGTGTCAGCAGCTTTAGCGAAATTAAGTAAGGTTTCTGATAAATTCGGAGACGGTACCAAATTATTGCTCACCATTCTTGAGAAATAATCATGAGAAAGTCATCCCGAAAAGTATCGAAATTGCTGTGGAGAATTGAATTTACCAGAATCTCCAACATGCAGGAGGATGGGCGATGGTCGGACCTCATTGCCAAAAGATGTTAGACAGTAGACTCCAAGAAGGCTTCGTCCCAATCATTATTACAAATAAAGCGATCCAGGCGGACTTGAGTAGAGCCACAGGACCATGTGAAATTTGGGCCATGAAATCCAATGTCTCTTAGGCCATAATCATAGAGGAGCTCCTGGAATAATCTGCTAGGGTTGGTAGATTGCGCACAACCCATCCGATCAGAGGCATGGAGAGTTGCATTAAAATCACCGAATAGAATGCCTGGGGAGTTAATAGAGCTAGTAAGGCATCTCAAATGTGGCCATAATAGTTTCCGACCAGCTGAATCCGGGCTAGCATATACCACAGTAGCAAGGAAAAAAGCTCCAACATTGTGATTAGAAACTCAGCAATGAACAAATTGAAAATGGTTGGAAATGACATCAATAGAAATAGAGTCATACCATGCAAGCCAAATACCTCTGGAGAAATCGACAACTTCGACTCGATGTGAGTTGAGGAAGCCGAGGGCAGTAATGACAGAATCGGCTTTGCATCCACTAATACGAGGCTCCATAAATACCACCAAATCAGGTTTCGAATCGCGATAGAAATGATTGGCTCCAGTCAAAAAACGAGGATCACCACTGCCTTGTATGTTCAAACTAAAAACTCTAATATTCATAAATAAAAAAATAAAAAGAGGGAGTTGACACCAAAAATCAATCAAGTATTTCCATCAGGGATTTAAAAAATGGTCCGTTATCGTTATAACAGCCATTATTTGACGTGACGCCTTCGGCCGAAACCGTGAATACCATAAATAACAATGGGAATCAGAATCACGTCGATAACGGCTAATAACGATCGTTGTTTATCGGTTAGCGGTTAATAATGGTGTTAACGGTGCGTTATTCCCGTTATCCACCGTTATCTGAAATTCAAAGATGTGAAAATATTAAAAAAATCAAAAATAAATTTTTTGAAATCTGAGAAAGTAGATGTGAAAGGGAATATATTCTCTGTTCTGCACAAGCCAGAAAAAAGTTGGAGATTAAAAAAATGGGTAAACTAACCCAATGACCACCATACTATGGTAAATGTATTAAAATGACCACATTAAAAAAATCGACTCAATTGACCACCCAAACTATTGAAATTGGATCAATGTGACCACCAGCCGTTAATGAGCTAACGGAAGGTGATGTGGCAGTTAAAAAATTAAAGGTATAATTACACATTTGGTCTTTACTATTTACACATTCTTTCAATTTAGTCCTAATTTTAAACTAATAAAATAATTTAGCATACATGTTGCTAAGGGGATTCGAACCCGGGCATTGTAAAAACAAAGGCAGTAGGTTAGCCACTGCACTAAAAACAATATTGTGTTATGAAACACCAACTTTAATATATGTCTTATTGTTTTCTACATTTATTTTTTTAATTTCACATATAAAATCAATTAGACTATTTATCATCTGGTTGAATCCAAATCAAGCTTGCATTAAGTCTATCATCAAGAACTCCGAATTTCCCAAGATTAACCATGAATAGCACCTTGAGAACTCAATGTATTCAAGGAGTATGTCAATTTCTATCTTTGAATAACATCGAATGCATAATACTAACGATTCTAGTTTCAACATAACCATCTAATTTGAAGAAAAATCCAAAACAAGCTGCAATATATCAGTTTTCCATTATCGTTAACTCCGAATTTCGCAAGATTAACCACGAACAGCATCTTAGGAATAATGTAATTGAGGAGTATGTAACCTACTTGCTTCGAGTAACATTAAATGCATGATACCGACAATTCTATATTCAACATAATCATCTAATTTGGTGAACCGAATTCATCCTACAGTTGACAGCAATGTAAAGAACAAAGATATCGAACCCAAACCAAGCCAAAATATCAACTCTACATCATTGTAAACTCCGAATTTTCCAAACCATGAACCGGGAGTGTGTTCCATCGAATGCGAAATACCAACAATCCTACTTCAATATAATCATCTAATTCGCAAAATCCAATCCATCTTACATCTGACAGCAATGTAAAACACAAACATATTGAATCCATAAACACATTTACCAGGAAGATTTTCTGGATGAGTGTTACAAATCCCTTCACATCCGTCGAGCGTCGGGATAAACTCATCGATAAATTGGTGTTCTTTCGAGTCTCCGACGCCACACTTAGCTGCTAAATGGTCTAAAAGCTCTGCATCAGACGTATCAAACTTCACTCCTACTGGAAGACCAGGCCATTTAGGAAACACCTACAGAAAAGAAAATCCCCAGAGACATTATTGATGGCATCCACATGTATGTAAGAAAACCATAAACAACCTTAAAACTCGACATTCCAAACTTACATCACTGTTATCAATACGGTAATGATAGTTGGGGCATTCACGATTTGCCCCACAATCAGTGATTGTAATGGAAGAAGACGATGAAGCATTTTTCACTTTCTTTGCAATTGCTCTGCTATCAACAAGCCAGCTCCTGCAAACAAAACCAGAGGAAAATAAAGACCAAAAAAACTGAAAACCAAACCTCGTTACACAAAAAATAGGTAACTCTCCAAATAGGTATAAAATCAAGAAAAATAAAAAAGATTTTCATGGTAAGAGTAAGAGAGCAAGTTCCAACCTCAACGACGACCCAACACAGAATAAAAAAGGGTTTGCTTCTAAATTAAAAAATAAATGTGAAATTAAACCCGGGCAATAAGACATATATTAAAGTTGGTGTTTCATAGCATAATATTGTTTTTAGTGCAGTGGCTAACCCACTGCCTTTGAGTCGATTTTTTTAATGTGATCATTTTAATACATTTACCATAGTACGGTGGTCATTGTGTTAGTTTACTCTAAAAAATCAATAGATTTCACAATCTAAAAAGTAAAAACCTGCAGATTTTAACGCATCTCCATTATGCTCTAATCCAAAACATTGCAATTTGCATCTCCAACTCAAATTCTCCATTCCCCAATCCAGATTTCAACACAAACAAGCCAAAAAATCAAAAAATTTCTTAGACTCAATCTCTCTGTTGAAATCGAAGTTTCAATTTCACAAACAACTCGTCATTGATTCGCCAATAGTCAATAGCCTTGCCACTTGTGCCTCCGTCTCACATCTTCCCCAAGTTTAGTTTTGCACCCAAGCCCTTAACTGCTTCAACTTGTCAACGTTATCCTTCGACATTGTTGAACAGAACCCCCAGAAACGAAACAAAGGGGGCTGGTTTTGAAGAAAGGGAAAGAACAAGTGCTAGAGGAGAATGAAGATGAAGATTTCAATGGAAAAAGATGGGAAGAAAACGATTTGCATTTGTGGGCGTTGAAAACTTAAATCTACCGTCGTTGAAGTTGTTTTTTTTTTTTTTGAAGGTATGATTCTTTGGGTAAAAATCCCATGCCCCCTAACCATGCCTCCTTCTATGTCTCCTGCCTAAAAATACTTAAAAATTAAATTTTGCCCCATAACCCTAATTTTCATATTCTAAACCCCAAATCCTAAACCCTAAAAAGTACACCATACCCCTAATTCCCTACACCCTAAGCCCTAACCTTAAACCCCAAACTCTAAACCCTAAACTCACTATTTTAAAATTGAGGCACAAATAGAAGTATACTTTGAGGGCAGATGATTTCCATCCATGATTCTTTATTGATAAGAAAATATTGGGTTTAGCCGTTTAGGCCTTAGGGTTGTGTGATTTTTATTTTAGGTTTGAAATAAGAGAATTTTAAGGGTGGGGACGTGAAGTAATTAAAACTCAAATTTAAGTTTAAATTTATTTAGTCAATAATTATGTAATTTTAGTTTAAATAATAATTTACTTCGTTTTTATTTAAATAATAATTAAGTTTTTATTAAGTTTTTTGAACAATTATTCTTAAAAGATTGTTTTAAATCAAGAAAAATATCAGTATATTACAAAATGCAGTTAAAATTTCTCAAATTTGACAAATTTAAAATTATAAAATGCATTGCCTTCAATGTGCATTCATATAAAGCATAAGCTCAAATCAATTCTTCTTTTGACGAGTGGATGGGTACTGATTTTGCTTGAATGAATTATATTATAATTTAAGTTTAAAATTACATTTGATTTTTTAAACTTTATGAATATATGAATTTCAGTTTTTGTTGAAATTCAAGCATGACACCACGTATTGAAAAGTTTCGAACCGAATGATTGGAGGGTGCACCGAGTAACGATATAGGTTGGTATTTTGGAAATCCAGTTCCAAATGATAAGAGAGAAAGTATCGTATGTAAGCTTTGCGGTAGAGTCGTAACAGGAGGAATAATGCGGTTTAAATAACATATTGCTCATAAAATTGGTCAAGTTAAATCGTGCCCTAATGTTACTCGTATGTAATACTTTATAATCTTTTTAAAATGTTAACAATAATGAATATATATAATTGTAATAATATGAAATGTGGATTATTTTTATTTGATTAACAGGTATTATTAGAGACGGCATGATGAAATTACTTCAAAAAGCCAAGACAAAGAAAATGGACAAGAGAAGGAGAAATGATGAATTCTTATCACAATTAAGAGGGAAAGTGTAGAACTAATGTTTTGATATAATAATTGAAAAATGTTTTGGACTAATTTAAAAAGAATTCAAAACTATTTCCAAAGTCCAAATAACTTGAAACTATGTTTAGGGGTGTTTTCAAATTGTTTTACATGTTTTCAAAAGCCAAATTACACAAAACCATACAGGTGTTTCGATATGGGGTATTCCAGTAGCAAAAATGTTTCGATACGGGTATCGAAACGGGTCTTTCCTTGATGAGATTTTTGCCCAGCATTTCAATACGGGCTATGTCATTTCGATACGCCTACGTGGCATCGACCACAATGGTCATAAACCCCAACGGCTATTTCCCAACCAACATTTAAATGCAGATCGTTTCGATACTAAGACATGCATTTCGATACGGGTGTTTCGAAACGGCCAAGGGCGTTTCGCTACGGGTGCTACATCAGACTGCAATGACTCTTTCTACTTAAAGGGTGTTTCGAAACGGGTTTGAGTGTTTCGAAGCGGTGAGCTGCATAACTGCATTTATAGTGGGAAATTAAGTCTCCAACGGCTCCAATTCAACCCCAACGGCTAGTAACGACTATAAACTCATCAAGGAGTATAAAAGGGACCTCCAAGCATCAAGATATGATTAATTCTTCAATTGTCAATCAACAAATGATCAAGAAATTGTCTTAGAGCTAAATTGTCATTTCTTTGTATAGACAAACACTAGTGAGCCAAAATTGTCAAATTTGCTCAAGTGTTTTAGGTTTTGGGTGAGAACTTATTTGTGCAAACAATCACCTATTAGAGTGATTTTAGTTTGCTTATCTTTTCTCTTTGTAAAGAGGGTTTGATCAATGCTTTGGGTAGAAAACTTGATCGTTGTATAAGGGTTTCCTCTTAAGTCTAGAAAAGGGGACGAATCAATAGTGGATTGATTGGAAAATTTAGTGGGAAGCTAAGGTAGTGGATGTAGACCTTGGTTAGAAGGTTGGACCACTCTAAATCTTTGTGTCACCATTCTTTTTAGCTTTCACAACCCTTACACTCAAAATTCCACTTCTCCACCACTTGGTAAGTAAGAGCGGTTGAACGAATCGAGCACCTTAAAACTCAACAATTGGTATCAGAGCTTGGCTCAATCAAAGAGGATTAACATCCTATTGAAAAGATCCAGCAAGCTCGATCATCATTTCACCAACTGGCTCAAATGGCGCAATCCATCGACAAACTGCCCTTCTTCGACGGAACTCACTATGCCCATTGGAAGACCAAGATGAAGTTTTTTATAAAGTCAAGAGACTACAAACTATGAGACACAGTTGAAGATGGTCTGTTCGTGCCTCAACGAAGCAAAGCGGAGTGGAGTACCGACGATCGCAAGAAGATGGAGCTTAATTGCAAAGCCTTGCACATCCTATTTTGTGCATTTGGCCCAACCATCTATGAGAAGATGTCTTCTTGTGAGAGTGCCAATGAGGTATGGGACAAGCTTGAAGTCACATACGAGGGAACCGATGAAGTTAAGGAGACCAAGATTGGGCTCCTCACCTTAGAGTATAGGAACTTCAAGATGGATCCGGAAAAAAACATCGAGAAGATGTTTGATAGGTTCTCCACTATCACCAATGGTCTCAAAGGCTATGGAGAAGCCATCCCGGAAGAAAAGCTTGTCCGAAAGCTCATCTACTCACTTCCCGAGTCATGGGACTCAAAGAGGACCGCCATCATCGAAGCCAAGAATTTGAAGACCTTGAAGCTTGATGAACTCATGGGGCCACTCCTTACTCATCAAATCATGAAGAAGAACAAAGAAGATGAGAAGAAGATGGAAGAAATTAGAGCTATGGGAGAAAAGAAGCTCAAGGGGCTTGGCATCAACACCAATTCCATTGCTGTCAAATCCTCCACTTGCTATCATGTTGATTCAAGTGAAGAGGAGGATGAAGAAGAAGAGATAGTTCATATCTTCAAGAAGTGTGCTCCATTCATGAAGAAAGCCTTGAGAGAGCTTGAACGAGAATCCATGAAAAAGGAGAGGGCAAGCACTTCAAGCCATAAGAAGAAGGCACATGTGGCTACTTGGAGTGATGAGGACTCCACCGAAGATGAACAAGCCAACCTTTTCCTTATGGTCATCGAAGAAGATTCAAGGGTAACTTCTAATTCATCTACTTCATGTTCTTACTCTTTTGATGAATTACAAGATGCCTACGATGAATTGGTTTTAGAGTTTAAAAATCACATTTTGAAAAACAATAAATTGATTTCAAAGTTGAAAATTCAAAATGATTTGATTTCTAAAACCAAACTTGAACTTGAAGCAAAACTCGAAGAGTTTGAACAAAAATGTTTTGATTTGCAAAATTTGCTTCAAAAAGTTCGAGAAGAAAAAGATTTGATTTCCAAAGAGCTTAAAAAGAAAAATAATTTCGGAAAATCAAATTTTTATGTAAGACAATCTACTGCCCCTATATTTGTAAAAGGTAAATGTTTTAGAAGTGTTTGGGTCCCAAAAGGACTAACCACTTCAACTAAAAATGATGAAATTGAAAAATTGATTCCTAAGGGGACTAAGTTTTGTACTACTAACGTATATGGATCCAAAGCAATTTGGATACCAAAAATTACTTGATTGTCTTTTGCTAGGTATGATGGAGAGTGATCAACAAGTTCATTTAATGAGGGGGAGCTCCATGCACACAAGGATGAACACGTGAAGAAGGAAGGCTTCACATCCTCCCTTGAGTTCAAGTGTGGTAAAAATCTAGTTGTTCTTGATTTTATTTGATTTATTTTTTTCAACTAGATGATCATATATGTTGGACTAACATTTTTAATGATACTTTGAGTAAGGGGAAGCCATTTTAAAACTAAATTCTTATTTTTTGTCAAATTTTTCCTCCATAGTTATTTTGAACTTAATGTTTTAAATTCTTTTTGATATAACAAAAAGGGGAGAAATGATTTGAAAATTTGAATTTTCAAATGAATAAGGGGGAGCTTAATTTGATTTCATATCTTTAATCTCTTATTCACATTTTTAAATTTAAAGGGGGAGAATCCCAAACAATTTTTCAAGTTGGCTTTATTATATCAAAAAGGGGGAGATTATAGAACTAATGTTTTGATATAATAATTGAAAAATGTTTTCGACTAATTTAAAAAGAATTCAAAACTATTTCCAAAGTCCAAATAACTTGAAACTATGATTAGGGATGTTTTCAAAGTGTTTTACATGTTTTCAAAAGCCAAACTACACAAAACCATCTAGGTGTTTCGAAACACCTAAGGGTGTTTCGATACAGGGTATTCCAGTAGAAAAATGTGTCGATACAGGTATCGAAACGGGTCTTTCCTGGATGAGATTTTTCCCAGCGTTTCGATACGGGCTATGTCGTTTCGATACGCCTACGTGGCATTGACCACAACGGTCATAAACCCCAACGGCTATTTCCTAACTAACATTTAAATGCATATCGTTTCGATACGGAGACATGCGTTTCGATACGGGTGTTTCGAAACGGCCAAGGGTGTTTCGCTATGGGTGCTGCATCAGACTGCAATGACTCTTTCTACTTAAAGGGTGTTCCAAAACGGGTTCGAGTGTTTCGAAACGGTGAGCTGCAGAACTACATTTATGGTGGGAAATTAAGTCTCCAGCGGCTCCAATTCAACCCCAACGGCTAGTAACGGCTATAAACTCATCAAGAAGTATAAAAGGGACCTCCAAGCATCAAGATATGGTTAATGCTTCAATTGTCAATCAATAAATGATCAAGAAATTGTCTTAGAGCTAAATTGTCATTTCTTTGTATAGACAAACACTAGTGAGCCAAAATTGTCAAATTTGCTCAAGTGTTTTAGGTTTTGGGTGACAGCTTATTTGTGCAAACTATCACCTATTAGAGGGATTTTAGTTTGCTTATCTTTTCTCTTTGTAAAGAGGGTTTGATTAAGGTTTTGGGTAGAAAACTTGATCGGTGTATAAGGGTTTCCTCCTAAGCCTAGAAAAGGGGACGAATCAATAGTGGATTGATTGGAAATCCTTAGTGGGAAGCTAAGGTAGTGGATGTAGACCTTGGTTAGAATGTTGAACCACTCTAAATCTTTGTGTCACCATTCTTTTTAGCTTCCACAACCCTTACACTCAAAATTCCAATTCTCCACCACTTGGTAAGCAAGAGCGGTTGAACGAATTGAGCACCTTAAAACTCAACAGAAAGAGGATGAATTTATTGATGACGTTTCAGCTTTGAGACAAGCAACTCAAGAAAGTCTTCAATCCCAGCAAGAGTGGCATAGAAGACAAGAATTTAGACGAAGTACCGGTAAATGAGGTAATGTATATGTAGAAGGACGATCTTCTTCTCATGGAGGACAACATAGAGAAAGATACATGCCTAGTGAGTCTGAATTTACTTTACGAGGAACTATACCTGAACCGGTTAGAAGCAAAAGTTCAAAACAACCAAAGGTTAGCGAGTTTATTTTAAAGACTTTACGTAAAAATATGGGCGAAGCAGTCTCTATATTTTTAATATATGATTGGCTTCCTTTTCAATTGGCAAGTTCTCATTGGTTGTACAATTTAATTCAAGCGTCCAAAGAAGTTGGACAAGGTGTGAAGCTCCCCACACCTTACGAGGTCTCTAATGTGTATTTGACATCAGAGTATAAACAAGTGCGTGATTGGGTAGATGGACTGAACGTTTACTGGAAAGAATTGGGTGCAACTTTAATATGTGATGGTTGGACCAATAGTTTTAATCAAATGCACATCATCAATTTCCTCGTTTATTGTAGTAAAGGAACTATTTTTTGGAAATCTGTGGATGTCTCCAGTGCTCGTAGTAGAGATGCTAAATTCTACTACAATTTATTGGATTCAGTTGTTGAAGAGATTGGAGAAGAATACATTATCCAAGTAGTGACTGACAATGAGGAAGCAATGAAAGTCGCTAGAAGAAAGTTAATGTTGAAAAGAAATTATTTGTATTGGACCTCGTGTGCAGCTCACTGTTTGGATTTATGCCTTAAAGATATTGAAAAAAATCCAGTGTAGCAAAAGTGTTAGAGGAGGCGAAGAAAGTGACTTGCTTCAGATACAACCACATTTGGACGGTTGATTTGATGAAGAAGTACACCAATGGGAAGCAAATACTTCGGTCTGCTTTTACTCAATTTACTACTCATTTTATTCAATTGGAAGAAATAACAAGGCAAAAGCAAGGTTTGAGAGAAATGTTTAACTCGAAGGTCATTATTTTATAACTAGCTAATAAAATTACTTAAATAACAATTTTAATAATTGCAATTAGTTCTAAATAATTTAAATAATATTATTAAAAAATTCTTTTGAAAATGTAGGAATTCAAAGAATCAAAATGGGGACATCAAAAGTTAGGGCATGCTTATGAAGCTAAAAAATTGTTTGGGAAATTTTTTTTTGGAAAAAAACCGCTGACATCGTGAAAGGTTACGAGACCCTAGTAAAAGTGTTGAGACTTGTAGATGGTGATGAAAAGCCAACTATGGGCTTCATTTGTCAGGCTATTGATAGGGCTAAACGAGCAATTAAGTAAAATTGTCGATATTTCACCGAGTACGAAAGAATTATCGACAATAGATGGATATTTATGCATTCTGACTTACATTCAGTTGGTAAGATAAATGGTTCATATAATTAAGAATTGTTTTTAAATTTTATTATTTTAAGCTTTAGAGTATTATCATTTGAGCATATTTCATAAATTATGATTAGGTTATTTTCTCAATCCTCAAATTTAATTTGGGGTGGAGCATTCTGAGAATGTATTGGGAGAAATATTAGAAGGTACACGATCAGTGATTGAAAGATTAGAACCTTCTATTGATATGCAAATCAGAATGGTTAATCAGGTTATACTCAAATACTATTATTTGTAACTTCATTAGATAATTTGAAATTGAATAATTTTTTTCATTTTGTACTCAATTTTTTATTTATGCAATTGTTAACATTTTGAAGTAAACAAGAGACATTTGGTACTTCACGGGTACAAAGAGCTTGGAATCAAATGAATCCAGGTAAACAGTTAATTAAAATAATTTAATTTATATTATTATGATATTGTACACTTTAATGTTAGTTTGAAATTTAAATAATATTATACAGCTGAGTAGTGGATGATATATGTCATGTGCGCTCTTGAATTACAACGATTAGCAATTAAAGTGCTTAGTCAAACAACTTCTGCATCAAATTACGAACGAAATTGGAGTACATTTAGCTATATTCATACCAAGTCAAAAAACAGGTTGAAGTACAAAAAACTTAAGAAATTAGTGTTTACCTATTATAACATGAGACTAAAAATGAGGCATCAAAAAAGATTGAGCATTGATGATATAAACAATAGTTATAATCCTATCAGCCTTGATCATATCTTTGATGATGTTGATCCACTATCAGAATGGCTTCACGAGAAAGAAAATTCATTGTTAGATGGTGAAAATGCTGGTGTGTTTCCTGTGGATACCTCTGATGATGAAATGAATGTTGATCAATCTCAAGATACTCAACAACAAAATTTGTCTCATTCAAGTTCTAGTGCAACACAAACTCAGAGTGGCGATGGACCCGATAATGGTAGTTTAAGTCCAATTGATGATGATGATAGACAAAGTGGTGATCGAGGTGAGATTAGATCTTTTAGCCGGTATGAAGGAGATTATAGGGTTGGCAACACTAGTAGGCACTTTCGTGATAGATCAATATTTCGATGAAAATATGGATCCTACACCTAAGAGAGATAGAAGTGAACCAAGAGCTTCATCAAGAAAAAAGGCACCGAAAAGTATATTTCTGATGCTTCTTCTTCCGGTAGAAGATCGAGTTCTAATAATTTTAGGTATAGTGATTCATTTACTAGCACTCAAGGATTTTATCCGCTGAGACAATCTTCAAATTGTCAACCTTCATATGGTTATTATTCACCATTTCCTAATTATGGTGTGACATATCAGCCACAAATATATCCTCCGCCACCATGTATCACCCACCTTCATCTTATATGTACTCTCCTCCTCAAATATATCCTCCATCTCAATTATTTGAAGATTAAGGTGAAAATGTTATTTTTTTGGATGTATTTTTAGACAAAGGCCACGGGAATCAAGTCATGATCACTCTAAAAGTGCATGTGAAGGATCTGATTTGTCTTGTCACTCCAGTAATTGGTGAAACTACCATTGTCATCATTTCTAAGGTATGTTTTTTTTTAAATCTTAATATTTTAAATTTTGATGATATTAAAATATTTAAAATACATCTATTGGCCGTTAAAAAAATACATTTATTGGTAAATGACTGAAATATATTTTGTAAAAAATTAATTAAGGGTTGAAGCATGTCATATATGAAAATAGAATGAGAATAAATGGTAAGAAATAAAAATTATTGATGAGAATTTATACATTTATCTATTGATTTGTTTTTTTTTTTCAGCATTGGATTGAAGTAATCATTTATGTATTGTCTTGATATGGATTTTGGCTACCATGTTGCTTTAGACATTGTAATTGTGTTGGTACAAACAATGATTTATGTGGATTGTAATTGTTTTAGATTCACTAGCACAAGCTCATCATTAATTAATTTATTCTCTTATCCTATCCATCGAGTTTTTAAAGTCTATTATTTAGTTAAACTATATTATATATGTCCATTTTCGATTAGAAATCACTCTAAAAATCATTAAAAATAATTTTTTTTATATTTATATTTATATTTATATCTATTATAATTTACAATAAGTTTTGCGAGTTTAAAAAAATTTCACGACCGCGACACCGTTATAGCAACCGTTATGACCGCAACTGCGATAACCGCGGTGCGACCGAAAACGCGACCGCGGCCGTTTTTTTAAATTTCTGATCTCTATAGCTTGGTCTCCCCCCAAACCATGATTGCTTGTCGTTTCTAGAGCAAGAGAAAGCTGTGCATTATCTGTGCATGTACTGCAGTGCATGTCTGAATCATGAATTACCTTTTTTGGCTTATTAGGAGGGTCACCCAAATGAGGGTTGTGTACCCGTGTCTGGTCCGAAGCCACCACAGGTGATATGGGGTGGATATTCGGGTCTGCATTCTCCAACATGGCAATAGCAGAGTGCCTGGACTTATCAAGGGTGGAGGCACCGTGAGGAAGGGGACGAGAACTACTTGCCTTGTTAGAGTTGCGCGATAGGATAGGAAAATCTGAGAGTGTTACTTGGAGGGGTCGACGGACAGAAATAGACTTTGAGGCTTTTGCAACAACTGACATCTTACTTTTCTGTTTTGAAGGGGCCTGTGCTTGCACCAAAGACTTTGATGATTGATGACGAGGGACAATGGTCTGGTCATTTTCATTATCTGTGACTTCTGTTGCATCCTCAGATGACGGATCAAAGATCGGATTGAAACGTGATTCAGAAATATACTCTTTCTTTGTTTGAAAGGGAGGAAAAGTTTATTCCAATATGATTGCATAGTTGAAAGTTATGCCCTATGGCTTCAATTATACAATTAGTTAATTGTATATGGATTCTTCTCCCTTTTCAGAAGCTACCCTCGAATAAGGTTTAGGAATATAAGCCATTTCTTTGAACTGAAGAAGTTTATACAGAGAAAAAGGTGAACATGCATGCATAATGGTTTCCCTGCTTGAATTAAAATAATAGGTGTCGTTGGTTATATATTTAGCTATCTTTGTCTCAATTGCATTACGACAAGTGTGATATAGCCCGAAATCAATTCCCTTGTCTGTTAATCAGAAGCTTTGAGCCATGTCTTCCGGAGGACCAAAGTCTGCTGCAACAATGCTGTTGTTCCTCAACCTTGGGCTTTATATCATTGTCACTTTAGTTGCTGGATGGGCAGTGAATCATGCAATTGAAAGAACTCATGAAACAGGTAATTCGAAATTCCAACATCATGAAATTGGGATGATTACATTACATTCACAAATGATTTGTACTTTTGCAGCATCTGTGTTGTCAATCCCAGCTCGTATATTTCCCATATTCTTTCCAATGGGAAACATGGCCACTGGTTTCTTTGCCATTTTCTCCCTTGTCGCTGGTGTTGTCGGCGTCTCCACCTCGGTTACAGGTCTCACCAATGTCCTCCAGTGGGATGCCCCTAATTTAAATGCAGCTGCTGCTTCCTCCCTTGTCACTTGGGCACTCACATTGCTAGCCATGGGGTCAGTGTCTGTTCTACCAAAGCTATTCCCTTTACTCTTTCATTTTATTTAAACTTGGTTTTTTCTTTCTTTTTTTGCAGATTGGCATGCAAAGAGATTAACATTGGATGGACCGATGCCAATTTGGTAAGCCAAAATTGTATTTTCAACCACAGACAAGAATAAAGGGATTTCATTTAATTCCAAGTTTTATTACAATTTGAAATTGTTGCAGCGGACTTTGGAAGTGCTGACGATAATTGTGAGCGGTACGCAGCTGTTTTGCACGGGTGCTATCCATGCTGGGGCTGAAGATGTTGCTCCAAAGAGAATGCCATCTGCTGGGACTGTTTGAGTCATGCCTATAACCAAAAGTGTTGATGAAATAGAATAGGATCTTTGCACCATAAATTATGATAACTCCCCTGAATTTCCAAACTTGAGTGTGTTTCAAATACAATGTTATTTAAAATCTTCTGATTTTTCATCTTTGTTAATATAGTTCTCAAAAATGCATTTATTCCATGTAACACCCTGTACACGGTTTAATCGTAAACATATTTCAAATTTCATTAACATCATTTAACAAGGCACTCACCAAACGTATTGAAATGAGATATTGACATATTGTTTATTATTTGTGGTGGAATAACATCATTTTACTTTGTTTTTCTTTTTTTCAAACGAAGACATTGTTATTTTCTTACAATATTCGGAGGGGTATGTCAAAACTTACTGGATTGTGATTTTCTTAATCATTTATAATAAAAGTTCATCCTTCCTAAAATCAGGTGAAAAAAGTTTTTTTTTTTAATTTTGAAAATCAATAAAAAAGATATTTTAAAAATGATTCAACCGTCAATTTAATTTGCATTCATTCAAGTTTACATTTTAAGATTAAATTCATGTTACTAAATTTTCTAAAAACTGGGACAGTATATGATTATATGATTTTTAAATATATACAAACCGATGAGACTCTAATTTTTAAATTGTTTATAAATTTATTTTGAAATGACAATTTTATAAATGTTTGATCATACCAACTCTCTAATGACCGATGAGGACTCTAATTTTCAAAATGCATACACATTTTCAAATCAAATATTTGTTTTTATCCACAAAACGGTTTCGAGTACTTCCTCTATTGGTCACTTTGTACGATATGAAAATGGGACTGAATATCATTTATCAGCTCCTAGCCTCCTACCACAGTTGATCAGATTACATCCCATCCTATTATCATTAGAAGGAATACTAACGAGAAACAACTAAATCTATCATCTGGATTAGTGGTAAGTGTCAGATAAACATAGGTTCAAATTTCTTGAAAATTTTCTATATATCTAAAACATTTCACCTCATGTCCAACTATGTATCGAACATCAGAATTCTGGATGTTACAATTCTAAGTGGTGTTGATGCTTATACGGTGCTTTTTTTCCAGTAAAAATTGGAAATCGGGATTCTCAGCAAGTTCAGCACTGGGTTTTACATCTGTAAATTATTGTACATTCATGGAAGCATTGATGTCCTACACTAGGAATGTAATGTTACATTCAAATATGATCAGCAATAATTAGAGGGCTCTAAACCACACTAACCTGAATTTCAATAGTAAATGAACTCAAGAACCAGTTTTTCAACTCGAGGTTTTGTTATATTACCAAGAATCTTCATCCAATAAGACGGAGATGCCATCATGACTCAAAATGTTCCGGAAAGGCTTACTTCAGGACCTATATCTCGTGCTCAAGCAAAAAGAATACAAAAAACTTTAAAAAGCTTGATTTGTTGAATTTGTGACTCAAATGCATCTGCCTTTAGTTTACTCGAGTCTAGCATGAAAACCCCCAACTCACCCGGGCCATATCACCTTTTTTACGTGCATTAGTCTGCATGGGCTGCATGTTAAACTATTGCTTTATGATATAATAAAACCATTTGCATTAGTTAAATTTAGGACACTTATATTTCCAGTATTTTAATAAATATATTACACATGTTTTTTGCACATTTATTTTGTCTTATTTACATATTTATGTTACCAAGTTACATGCACTTTTAAGTTGTCATTTCTAAGCAAGAGCACAACAAAGGTTGCAATTGGCAAGGATCTTGCATGGAAAGCTAATGGACCAATTCATATGGATGAAAATCTTTTGTCCCTTTTCGGTGCCCCTACTTATGCCCCCATGCTCAGAATTAGGTTTAGGATTTAAAGTTTAGGATTTTAGGTTAGGGTTTAGAGTATTTATGGTAGGGTGTATTTTTTAGGGTATATGTTGTAGGGTTTAGGATTTAGAATTTAGAGTTATGACTTGAAATTTAATTTTGTAGTGTTTTTTAGTGTTGGGCATAAGCAGGGGCATCGAAAAGGGGCAGATGATTTTTATCCAATTCATATAGCATATGGAAAGAGCTTGTAACACCCGGGTTTTAGGGTTGGGAGTTGAGTGTGTAAGTCGGGTTCGATTCGTTGGGCTCGTTTTAATTTAATGGGCTTTGCTTTAAAAATTCAAATGGGCTTGATTTTCACTAATGGCAAAAGTGTGATTTTTAAAATAAAGGCAAAAAGGTACTTTTCAAATTAAAAGTAAAAGATGATGAAAAGAGGGTTTTATTTCAAAGTGCTTATCTTCCTCCTTGGTCCCTTTTTTTCACGACATTGAAACCCCCTAAACACTATTCCATTTATTTTTTCACCATCTCAAGTGTTTTCAACGAGGTAAGCACTTTTTTGACTTCTCCTCTCTATTCCGAACATTTCCATGATTTTCAAAAAACACCATCTTTATAGTTCTTCAAGTTTTCAAGTTTTGAAGAAAAGGATGAAACTTTAATGGCTTTTCAATTTGCTTTTGATTTGTAGAGTTAAGATATGATTTAATCTTGCCCTAAGGTATATTATATCTCAAAATGGTTGGGTTTTATCAAAAATCCCGAAATGAGTTTTGTGAGTATTTTTAAAAGGGTCAAAACTTGAGTTTTGGAGTGGTTTTGTGAAGGGGAGTTGGGCTGGTGTTATAGTGATACTAGAAGGTTGTTGTGAAGGTGTTTAATGGTGTTTTGAGTGTTGGAATCAATGGTTTACTGTTGGGTTGTTGGGGAGTGCGAAAATGAGGATTCTTGGGTTGGTTTATGGTTTGAAATTGTAGGAATTTGGCTTGTGGTTGTAGTTTGGGGATGTGATAGTGTTTTGTGATGCTTTGGTTGAGTAATATATTGTTTTTGATTGGTTAGAATCAAGGGAAACCGTCGGAGAAGCTTCGGGTTCGATTCCGGAAAGTGTGGAAGCTTGATTCGGCTTTTCTCGATTTGCTTAAGGAAGTTCGGTGAGTGGAATCTTTTAAAATGGTTTTAAATTGGTTCAAGTGTATGGTTGTGGTGTTGGATTGTGCTTGGTAGGCCAATCCAAGGTGCAGGTTAAGTTGATAGATTAATCTCTTGTGTGTTTTATGAGTTTTGCTTAATGTGCATAATGTGGACTTGTAAAGCATGTGTTGATTATGTATGTTGTTATACACATCGATGTATGTGGTGTTTGATATGTTGAAATGCATGATGAATTATCATGGTGTGACTTGTATAGTATGATTGACACTAGTTAATTACCAGGTATAAATGATCGATCATTAGGATGAGTGTGCACACGGTTGAGTCAAATTCGCGTGTGGCCTTGGTGACGTATAGTCATCAAGGAGGAGTACGGTGATGTAATATTCCACCGGAAAATATATATTATTACGTGACGATGAGTGGAATCCCATTCGTAGGGGCATGTGGTGATGAGTGTAATCCCACCGAAGGTAATGTTATTGTTGAGTATGTTGGCGCTGAGAATCCCAACGGAAGTATCCGCATATCCGAGTAAGCTAATAGTTGCCAATATACTTGTTCATGTGTGGTTGTTGTTAAGATAATTCTTATATCTTGTTTAGCATAATATGAGGTAAGATCATGCATTCTTGAAATTTTTAACTATGTTGCTATGTTGGTGCATATGTATGCTTGAAAAAGGTATTAAGGATGATATGCTTGAACCCTGCATTGTCGTTGCTTTTGCTTTAGAGCACCCTCACTAAGCTTCTAGCTTACGCTCTCGTTTTCGACAATGCAGATCATTAGCGTGGAGTTAGAAAGGAGCAAGGAAAGGGCATCCAAGCTTATAGTAGTTGCTCAAGTATGGTTTAGTAAATAATGTGTTTTGTAGGAGCGTTGATAAACTCCTTATGTTGGTTTTAAATTTTGATGTATGTTTATGTTTTTATGTTATGGTTTGTACACCATGTTGTTGAGGTGGTTGTGTATTGTTCTGAAAGCATGTAACCTCGCCTCTTGAATGTTTAAGTGTTTGCTTTGAAAGTATGTATCTTTTGGCTAAATAGACCCTTTATGTATACTTGAATGCATGTTTCTTCAATGTATGCCTATCTTGGTGAGTGATGCTCTATTGTTTGTTTAAGTCGTTCTGTATGCTTATCTATGGTTTCCTAGTGTTGTATGAGAGTTGGTTTATTGCTAGTCGAGTCGTTAAATGCATTTAGAGTTAAGTCCTTGTGCGTTTTGTAGCTAAATTGAGGCTTGCAGTGCAGGGCGTATCGATACGCCCAAGGGCTATATCGATACGCCCAAGGGCTGTATCGATACGATCCTACACTTTGGACCTCAGTTTAAGCTTAGCGTACCGGTACATGGGGGTGTATTGATACGCCAAAAGCTCTCTGGAAATCTGAGAAATTGACGAGATTTTGGCGTATCGGTACGGGTATTGGGTGTATCGATACGGTCTTTGTTGTTTGACTGTGAGAAGTTGACCGTTGAAGGCGTATCGATACAGTCTTTCAGTGTACCGATACGGTCTCCCTGGGTTGACTTTGGGTTGTTGAACAAGTCCAGGCGTATCGATACGGTCTCTTAGAGTATTGATACGGCCTGTTAAAAAGGCTGAAAATGGGTTGTTTAATTGCTTGTTTTGTATGTTTGGTATCCGCGTGTCCTTCCCGCTGCGTGTCCTAACACATAGGATGTATTAAAGCTTTTAGGCAAGATAATGTGTAAAAGAAATTTTCTAGGGTTGCTAACCGAGGTGGTGCCTCAACGGGTTTCACTTTGGTGTTCTCCGTGTAGCCTGCTCGGACTGGTCAGTCGTCCAGACCGGGACGAGGGGCTACATCTATTGGTATCATAGCCTGAGGTTTCCGAGACCTTGGGTAGGTAAGTGAGGTAAGTTTGAAGTGTTATGTTGTTGCTATGTCTCGGTGAATGTTTTGCCATGTATGCTTGTTGTTTGATGGTTCATATGGTGTTTGGAAGCATGATTGTTGTGTTGAGACATAGTGTCGAGTTCCTATTGCTACTATTACTTATTTGAAAAGGATTTTGTAAAGGAATATACTTGAGCACATTGGACCCTTGCCTTTGCTAACTTAATCCTTATGTGTTTGTTTGTTGTAGTTGTTATCTTGCTAGCTGTGAGATGAGACCTAGAGGGAGGCCTAGGATGGTTCATCCGGAACCACAGGCAGCAGCTCCGAGAGTTGAGCCGGTTGTTGAGGCGCAGCCTCCTCCTTCCCCTCCTCGTCAAAAGGGAGGTGAGGCGAGAGCCGAGGGTGTAGGACCTCAGGTTGGCCAAGGACCGGCTGATATAGATTTGGCTCCGTTAGTTCAGGCGATAGCCGGGCCTTTTCAGGCAGCAGTGGATGGGGCCAGGCGGTGGCACAACCTCAGAGTGAGGGCACCAGTTTGCCACTTGTGAGGCTTCGTAGTTTGGGAGGCGAAGAGTTCATAGGGTTGGCACCTGAGAGATCCGAGACATAGTTTGACAAGACTGTCCGCATTTTGTCACAGATGGGTTGTACTGGGGCACGCATGCTTGGGTGCGTTGTTTCGTTGCTTCAGGGTGATGCCTACACTTGGTGGGTCACCATTACTACGGGCATGCCAGATGTCGAGATCACATGGGAGTTCTTTATGTCAGCTTTTCGCAAGAAGTATCTAGGTCCTCGTTATCTTGATGAGAAGAAGAGAGAGTTCATGGCTTTGCTTCAGGGTAACTTGACCGTGACCGAGTATGAGATACGATTTGTCAGGCTGAGTCAGTATGCATCTGAGCTTGTTCCTATTAAGAGGGAACATTGTGATCGTTTCCGTTACGGGTTGAGTGATAAAATAAAGAGGTATACCTTGGCTACGGACTACGCGGACTTTGATGTCTTGGTCGCTAGGGCCAAGGACATAGAGCACAGTTTGGGTTTGACCAAACGTTCTGGTGGTTCTAGTTGCGAAAAAAGGTCTGGCGACTTTGATAGAGGTGATGTCAAGAGGCATCGGGACAATAGGCATCACTTTGACCATAGATGTCGTGGTAGTAACCACGGTAGGGGCACTCAGGGCCAGAGAGCTGGTGGGCGTTTGCCTGAGTGTGCTCGATGCGGGAGGAATCACATCGGTGAGTGTTGGGGGAACTATCACTTGTGTTGGAAATGTGGAGCTAGGGATCACATTAGGCGTGATTGTCCACATCAGGCTGGGTATGCACCAGTTCAGGTTCAGGCTCCTACTAGAGCTGTTGATTATCAAAGAGGCTGTGGGCGCGGTCGAGGTAACTTCTAGCCGAGAAATGATGGCCAGAGGAACATAGCGCATGTAGTCGCGGTTCAACTAGAGGGCAGAGGTCAGGCTAGAGTTTATGCTCAACGTGAGGGACAGCAAGCCTTTGAGAAATTGAAAGAAGCTTTAACCAATTCACCAATTTTGATTCAGCCAGAGTCGGGGAAGGATTATATGATCTACAATGATGCTTTTTATGTAGGGTTAGGTTGTGATCTCATGCAAGAGGGAAGAGTGGTGGCTTATGCCTTAAGATAGTTGAAGACTCACGAGCGTAACTATCCGACACTCGACATAGAGCTAGCCGCAGTTGTGTTTGCCTTGAAGATTTGGAGACATTACTTGTATGGTGAGAAATGTACATTGTACACGGATCACAAGATTCTGAAGTATATCATGACACAAAAAGAGTTGAACCTTAGACATCGTAGGTGGTCAGAGTTGCTCAAGGACTATGATCTTAGGATTGAGTACCATCTGGGTAAAGCCAATGTAGTGGCAGATGCTTTGAGTAGGAAGGTAGCCGTTGAGTTGAGAGTCATGTTTGCTAGTTTGAGTTTGTCCAGTGATGGTGGTTTAGTGGTCGAGCTTCAGGTTAGACCTACTTTAGGCCAATTGATTAGAGAGAAACAGCTCTTAGATAGATCTTTGGCACCTCACGTGCAAGTCATAGCCGAGGGTAGACCATCAGACTACAGTTTCAGTATTGATGGGGTCTTGTGTTCCATAGATAGAATAGCTTTACCGAATGACAATGATTTGAGACGTACGATCTTGACCGAAGCACACAGTAGCCCGTTTGCTATGCATCCAGGTAGTACGAAGATGTACCGTGATTTGAAGAATGAGTACTATTGGGTTGGTTTGAAGTGAGACGTAGCCAACTTCGTGAGTAAGTGTATGGTATGTCAGAGAGTGAAGGCAGAGCATCGAGTTCCTTCAGGTATGTTGCAACCGTTGAGAATTCCGGAATGGAAGTGGGAAAATATCACCATGGATTTCATTTCGGGTTTGCCTTTGACTCCTACGAAGAAGAACTCAGTCTAGGTTATAGTTGACCGTTTCACGAAGTGTGCTCACTTCTTAGTTGTTAATACGACTTACTCCTTAGATATATTAGCCAATTTGTACATCGGTGAGATTGTGAGACTACATGGTGTGCCGAAGTCGATTGTGTCAGATAGAGATCCAAGATTTACAGCCTGATTTTGGGAGTGTTTGCATACAACTTTGGGTACCCGATTGAATTTCAGAACGTCGTATCATCCTCAGTCAGATGGTCAGTCAGAGAGGGTTATACAGATTTTAGAGGATATATTGTGTTGTTGCATTATTGATTTCCAGGGTACTTGGGAGAAACACTTACCGTTGGTTGAGTTCGCGTACAATAACAGTTTTCAGTCGAGCATTCAAATGGCTCCGTATGAGGCTTTGTATGGTAGAAAATATAGAACTCCGATTTGTTGGGCCGAAGCAGGTCAGAAGTTGTTACCAATGTCGTAATTGCATAAGGGGACTACCGAAAAGGTGAAATTGATTTGTGATCGTTTGAAGGCAGCTTCGGATAGGCAGAAGTCCTATGCCGATTTAAAGAGGAAAGAAGTTGAGTATTCCGTGGGAGATAGAGTGTTCTTGAAAGTCTCTCTGTGGAAGAAAGTTATGAGGTTTGGCAGAAAAGGGAAATTGAATCCAAGGTACATTGGACCGTATGAGATTGTGAGGCGAGTTGGTCCAATTGCTTATCAGTTACGTTTGCCATCCGAGCTAGAGAAGATTCACGATGTGTTCTATGTTTCGATGCTTCGTAAGTATAGATCAGATATGTCACATGTTATGCCTGTAGAAGAGATTGAATTAAATCCGAATTTGACGTATGATGAGGAACCATTGAAGATCTTAGCCTCAGACAGAAAAGTGTTGCGTGGTAGATCGATTGAGTTGGTCAAAGTGAGGTGGCAACGTCGAGGAGTGGACGAGGCCATTTGGGAGTGAAAGGAGGATATGGAAAGGCAGATTCCTTATCTCTTCGAGTCAGGTAATTTCGAGGACGAAATTCCTTAAGTGGGGGAGAGTTGTAACACCCGGGTTTTGGGGTCGGGAGTTGAATGTGTGAGTCGGGTTCGAGTCGTTGGGCTCGTTTTAATTTAATGGGCTTTGCTTTAAAAATTCAAATGGGTTTGATTTTCACTAATGGCAAAAGTGTGATTTTTAAAATAAGGGCAAAAATGTAATTTTCAAATTAAAAGTAAAAGATGATGAAAAGGTGGTTTTATTTCAAAGTGCTCATCTTCCTCCTTGGTCCCTTTTTTCACGACATTAAAACCCCTCAAACCCCTAAACACTATTCTATTCATTTTCTTCGCCATCTCAAGTGTTTTCAACGAGGTAAGCACGTTTTTGACTTCTCCTCTCTATTCCGAACATTTCCATGGTTTTAGATTTTCAAAAAACACCATCTTTATAGTTCTTCAAGTTTTCAAGATTTGTAGAAAAGGATGAAACTTTAATGGCTTTTCGATTTGCTTTTGATTTGTAGAGTTAAGACATGATTTAATCTTGCCCTAAGGTACATTATATCTCAAAATGGTTGGGTTTTATCAAAAATCCCGAAATGGATTTTGTAGGTATTTTTAAAAGGGTCAAAACTTGAGTTTTGGAGTGGTTTTGTGAAGGGGAGTTGGGCTGGTGTTATAGTGATACTAGAAGGTTGTTTTGAAGGTGTTTAATGGTGTTTTGAGTGTTGGAATCAATGGTTTACTGCTGGGTTGTTGAGGAGTACGAAAATGAGGATTCTTGGGTTGATTTATGGTTTGAAATTGTAGGAATTTGGCTTGTGGTTGTAGTTTGGGGTTGTGACAGTGTTTTGTGATGCTTTGGTTGAGTAATGTATTGTTTTTTTATTGGTTAGAATCAAGGGAAATGTTGCGTGTAAAAGAGTCTATCGCAATTATAGTGCAAGTGTACACGACGCAAGTAGTAAAGTGATACGAAGTATCGGATTATCGTCTCCACAGGGATTGGGCCAATAGCTTCACCTAATTTCACTGCACGAAGTAAAGGAAATAATTGAGAGTTGTCACAAGAATAATAAAGGAAAACGTAAATAAAAGAATAGAGTAATCAAGATAGAGAGAATGGGCTGGTATTGAATTGCTCAGTAGTGCAGGTATTGTATTGCTTAGGAACTCCAGTTCTGTCGTCACGCCTGTCGCCGACAGCACCTGTCGCGGCAGCTGTCCGTTGGTCGTCGCGGCAGCAAACACACCAACTCAGTACGTTCAAGTTTGGCAAGAATCCCAGATCTGCCTTGGCCTATCCCTAGGTCCAAGTCTGTCGATGATCACGTCTTTGACGATACCTCCCAGCGTGAATCGAAGGATGAACACCGATGTGTATGAATTCTTCCTTAGCCACTTAACCTTGCCCTATTCCTAGGCACAAGATAGTTCAACTATAAACTAGAGAACTCGCTCTTATTTCTTTCGTATACTTAACTCTCCCGATGCTAAGTAAATAGATAACCTCACAATGCTCTCCCGATGCTCTTGCAAGATATTAAAACCAAAATAAGAGAACTTGAAGTTTATTTTATTGAACTTGGAAAATCCTAAAACAAAACAACCCTTGCAACTACTTTACAAAACAACCCGTGGCCCTAAGGGGAATTTAGAACATGTCGACGACGGGTAAACGGCAGAGGGGTTTAAGTTATCGGTTATGGGGTATTATCCTCCTAGGTTAAATCTATGCCCTTATATAAGCTTTGGGCTCAAGTATTCTAAGTTAACAAGGATTACAACTTTAATGAAAAGTGAGATTCTAATGAATGCTTAATCTCTAAGGATTCCTACTTTTCAGCCGCCTCCTTGTTTCATGGGAATTCCTCTCCTTGAGCTTTGGCTTGACATATCTTTTGATCCGGGGCTTGGAAAAATATTTGGCTTTCACACGACAGACGAGCAGATTTTTCTCTATCTATCGTGGTCCACTTTACTTTTCCTCTTCATAAGGTTGCTGTCACCTTGCTGTCACGACAGATCCATGGCAGCTTCTTCCTCGTCGTCTGCTTGTCCAGTTCAGCTCTCCTGCTTCTCTGCCCTGCGCCCGCCTTCACCGTCTACGATGGCAGCTACCTGCAAAATAAGCCATCTTTTAGTAGAATCCGTGCCTTTAATCCATTTGTGATGTTTTACTGTAAACTAACCTAAATGCAATGCAATGATGCTTGAATGCAGCAGAAATATGGGTTAAAAAGGTGTAAATAATAGAACTTTTACACACTCAACACACCCCCAAACTCAAGTTTTTGCTTGCCCTCAAGCAACTAAGACCTAAAAGAAAAAGAATATAGAATTTTTTGTGTGTTGGCCTTCAAACAGTGAACTGTCCCTTACCTGTCGCTCATTCTCTGTAACGGCAGCAATCTGTCGGTAAGATTAGGATCTGTCCGGAATCTCCCTATAGTCCTCGTGCAGTGTGTGCATGCTTGTGAACAGTTATATGCCAAGACTCTCTTAGTTTCACTAGAATATTATTCTTTAGCTTGTTTAGAGTTTTTCTTACGAGACTGTTTTCTTTCTTTTTCTTACTAGAGCCAAAATCGGGCACCTCTAGTTATTTCCCTTTTTTTTCTTCTAATTTCTTCTATTTTCTACTAGAGCCAGTATTTCAGGCACCTCTAGTTAACTGTCTAGAGCCGGTGATAGGCACCTCTAGAAGTTTTTCTCTGGTTATCTGCCTAGAGCCAGTGGTAGGCACCTCTAGGTTTCCTGAGATTCTAGTCTCTTTTCTACTCTAAGTGCTAAGCTTTCCTATTCTAGTTTGGCTAAAAGAAATCTAAGCAGTATAACAGTCACAATGGTGTTTAAGTTTTCAGAACTATAGAAAGGCTCTAAACTTCTCCTTAATCTGTCCTAAAGATGCTGTCACGACAGAGCTGTCATGACAGGTAAGTTAACTTCACAGTTTTAAGCCAACAGTTTAATCTTTTTTTTTAAAGAGAACTTAAATAAATAAAAGACACAACAGATTAATAAAAAGATGTACTAAGACTCCATTAATGATGGAGGGTTACCACCCCCAAACTCGAGGGTTGCATTGCCCTCAATGCAAAATGACAGAAAAACAAAAACATGAAGGTAAGTACATCACAAAATATATAAGGCAGGCAGCAATAAAAGGAAATAAAAGACTTAAATTTTCAATCGCTGTCCTCGCTGCTGCTGCTGACACGGATCTGATGGCGGCGTCTGGGCTTTGATGGAGGCTGGACAGTTTGCTCAACGAGCTGGACGTCTGAACTGCTGCCACTGTCCCACGTGCAGCTGGTGGAGGTGCTAGCCTTGGGCATCAGCTTCCTGTCTGCCACGTGCTTCTGTCGCTTGACAGGGGTAAACTCCCTCTCCAAATTCCTCCTAATCAGAGGTTCTTCTTCACCGACGGCTGTGGCTGGCCGCTTCGTTCCACGTGTAGGGCTGTCGGCTGGAGGATTCGCAGCTGCCGTCCGGGCAGGTGAAGGGTTGCAAGCAGCAGAATGTGTATGGGGGGAGACAGGTGGTGTAGGTGTAGGGGAGGGGATATGAAAATAATGGGCAGGGAAGGTGGGGAAGATGACATCCGTATAATGTAAAGTGTCGGTAATGAAATTTACCGTTGCGTTGGTGAAATCCCGGATGAAGGTCATCAATCCCATTTGTCGCTCTTCTACCCGTTGGATCGCAGCAAGGATGTGGGCAGAATGGTCTGTCGGGGCGGTGGCGGCGGCAGGTTCGGTGGCAGGTTCCTCATCTGAGTCTGCAGGGGAGGCAACTGGGTTGAAGGAGTTTATGAGTGTTGCAGCTATGACCTCCATGAGGCTTGAGATGTTGTTGTCAGTCCAGCCACGACCATTGACTAATTTGTCGGTGGATACCTCGGGGACAGCAGCACAGCGGCAGAGAGAAGTTATCGTGAACGGCAGGCAGCGGCGAGAGTCTGTTCGATGGGAACAATCCAAAATGCTCTCCATCATATAACGGCCCACGTTGATAGGCCTGTCGTGCATGATTGAATGGATGAGTGCGAGCCGCTGCTGGTTCACTGTCGTATGATAGGAAGATGGCATGATACGCTTTTTGATGAAAGCGTTCTAGAGTTTTGCTTCAGGTAGGAGCTACCCCCTTTTTACAGAGTGGGGGTTCTTTTTGATGGTTGTCCAAGTTGTTCCTTCCTCTGTTACCTCCGCCATGACAGCACCATAGGCGGCAACATCAAGGGTGTCGAGAAATTTCTGGTGGGCATCATCATCGGGGCCAAAGAAAAGGCCAAACATGTGGTTGATGCTGTCAGCCGTGAATGGAACCTTTACTCCTCGGACGGTGACAGATGTTGCCGTTCTGCTGTCGACGGCCGCGTAGAACTCCCGGACTAATGTGTCGTTTAGTTCTGCCGGTTGTTCGGTGAACTGCTCCCATAGTTGGGTTCTTATAGCTTTCGCAATGAACGGTCGGAGCCCCATGTTAGGTGCTTCGCGAATGTAGATGAAGCCCCTCTCTTCCCATAACTCCTTGTTGGCGAACGGTGAAGCTGCTGCGGATGAGGAGGCTGAGGCAGCACTGCGGTGGGTCTGTCTAGTAGACATATTAGTTGCAAGGGTTGTAGAAATAAAGAAAGCAAATAACAACTAGAGGAGGAAGCAAGGAAGAAGAAGCAGAAGTGAGAAAAATGAAAATGAAAACGGGGTTTTATAGCGGTCGAGGTGCTGCCCGTTTAATGCTGTAACGGCAGGCATGAATAACGGAGCGACTGTTGGGATTTAGCGTGTCTGACGCGTCTGATACGTATTTATACGTCTGCTACGCGTCTGCCACACGCTTCTGCGTCTGCCGTGTCAGTCTGTTGACAGCCTGTCTTATCCGTCTGCGGCGGCAGCCGAAACGACAGGCTTCAATAAATGGGCTCTGTTGGGCTGATGGATGGATGGTGGGCTTGGGTCACTTCTTCTTTTCTTCTTGACTCCTTTATTTCCTAAAGACAGAAAAATAAAAACATTATTCGACTAAAATAAATCTAATTTCCTAATAAATAATAAATAATGTAAATAAATAAATAATAAAACTTAGGTTAAATTAGGGATGCCTTGTGGGGCATCTCCTAAAGTAACCACTTCCTGTATTCCTGGGGCTTCAGTCCCTTGATAATGCTTGAGGCGCTGTCCATTAACTTTGAATTGGTGCCCGTCCTTTAATGATTGAATTGTAATGGCACCATGGGGAAAAACTTGTACCACTTGGAATGGGCCAGACCATCTAGACTTTAGCTTTCCTGGGAAGAGTTTCAGTCTAGAATTGAACAACAACACAAGCTGCACTGGGCAGAACTGTCGTGGCAGCAACTTCTTATCATGCCACTTCTTTGTTTTTTCCTTGTAGATTCTTGCGTTGTCATAGGCCATTGTCCGTATTTCCTCAAGCTCGTTCAGATCTAACAGCCTTTTCTGGCCTGCCTTGTCCAAGTCCATATTCACTGCCTTGATTGCCCAGTATGCTTTGTGCTCGATCTCGACAGGCAAGTGGCAGGTTTTTCCATAAATCAGTCGGTATGGAGACATGCCCAACGTAGTCTTAAAAGCTGTCCTATATGCCCATAGTGCATCATTCAGAAGTAGAGACCAATCTTTCCTAGTTGGTTTAACCATCTTCTCAAGAATGTTCTTCACTTCCCTATTGGATATCTCAGCCTGTCCATTGGTCTGTGGGTGGTATGCTGTCGCGATCCTGTGCTTGACACCATATTTCTTCAAGGCGGCAGCAATTACCCTATTATCAAAATGTCTCCCTTCATCACTGATAATCGCCTTAGGGATGCCAAACCTTGAAAAAATGTTTTTGTGTAAAAACTTTTGGACCGTCTTGGCATCATTCTTTTGTGTGGCGATAGCTTCAACCCACTTAGAGACATAATCTACTGCTAGGAGGATGTATAAATTTCCACATGAAGATGGGAAAGGTCCCATAAAATCAATCCCCCAAACGTCGAAGATCTCGACTTCCAGAATGTTCTGCAGTGGCATCTCGTTTCTCCTCGAGATGTTACCTGTTCGCTGGCACCTATCACAGTTCTTGTAAAAGTCCTGTGCATCTTTATACAATGTCGGCCAATAGAACCCTGACTGCAGCACCTTGGCAGCAGTTTTGTTGCCTCCTAAGTGACCTCCATATTGAGAAGCATGGCAGTGATGGAGAATGTCTTCTTGCTCTTCTTGTGGTACACACCTCCTTATAACCTGATCTGCACATAATTTGAAAAGAAGAGGTTCGTCCCAATAATAATGCTTGACATCATTTTGGAACCTCTTCCTGGCTTGATAATTAAGATCAGAAGGGAATATTCTGCTAACTATAAAATTAACGAAATCAGCATACCAGGGGAGTTCAGAAGACTTACCTGCCGCCATGGCTGTCACGACAGCGATTGCGGCAGCAAAGAGCTGCTCATCTGGGAAGGTCTCCAGTATGTTTGTCTCATCAATTGGTAGACTCTGTCCCTTCTCCAATCTTGACAAGTGGCCTGCCACCTGATTTTCTGTCCCCTTTTTGTCCTTGATCTCTAGGTCGAATTCTTGTAATAGCAAGATCCACCGTATCAATCTAGGCTTTGCATCCTTCTTTGCGAACAAATATTTCAGGGCAGAATGGTCTGTGTGCACTATCACCTTCGTCCCAAGTATGTAAGAACGAAACTTGTCAATGGAGAACACCACAGCTAATAGCTCCTTTTCTGTGGTGGTGTAGTTCACTTGGGCGTCATTTAATGTCTTGCTGGCGTAGTATATGACATGAAACAGCTTATTTCTGCGCTGCCCAAGTGCTGCCCCGACAGCATAGTCACTAGCATCACACATAATCTCAAATGGCTGTGTCCAGTCTGGTGGCTGTACTATGGGGGCTGTCACTAGTTTTTCCTTCAGAACCTTGAATGCTTAAGTACATTCATCATTAAAGTCAAAGGGTCGGTTCTGCTCTAAGAGATGGCATAGGGGCTTGGTGATTTTTGGGAAATTTGCGATAAATCTTCGATAAAAACCAGCATGCCCTAAAAAACTCCTTATGCCCTTGACTGTGGTTGGCGGCGGCAGCTTCTCTATGACTTCTATTTTGGCCCTGTCGACTTCTATCCCACGACAGCTAATCTTATGGCCAAGGACTATCCCTTCATCCACCATAAAGTGGCATTTTTCCCAATTCAAAACAAGATTAGCTTTTTCACATCTTTCAAGTACCTTTTGAAGATTGCCAAGGCAGCTTTCAAAATCGTCTCCAAAGACGGAAAAGTCATCCATAAAAATCTCTAGGAAGTCCTCTACCATGTCGGAGAATATGGCCATCATGCACCTTTGGAAAGTGGCAGGTGCATTACAGAGTCCAAATGGCATTCTCCTAAAAGCGTACGTTCCGTAGGGGCATGTGAAGGTCATCTTTTCTTGATCCTCTGGTGCAATAGCAATTTGGTTATAACCTGAATAACCATCAAGAAAACAATAGTAAGGTTTACCCGCTAATCTATCAAGCATTTGATCAATAAAGGGTAAAGGAAAGTGGTCCTTTCGGGTAGCTTTGTTAAGCTTCCGATAGTCCATACAAACCCTCCAACCGGTCACAGTCCTGGTTGGGATTAACTCATTGTTCTCGTTGGTCACCACGGTCATTCCTCCTTTCTTGGGAACGCATTGCACCGGGCTTACCCATTTGCTGTCGGAGATGGCGTAAATAATACCAGCATCTAACCATTTGATTATCTCTTTACGCACCACCTCTTTCATTGCATGGTTTAGCCATCTTTGGGCATCAATAGTCGGCTTATGGTCTTCCTCTAGGAGGATTTTGTGCATGCATAACGCTGGACTAATGCCTTGAATGTCTGCTATCGTCCATCCAATCGCCTTCTTGTGCTGCCTTAGCATGTCGATTAACTGTCGTTCCTGTTCCTGCGGCAGCTTAGAAGAGATGATTACGGGCAACGTATCATTTGAACCAAGAAAAGCATATTTAAGCTGCCCTGGCAGAGGCTTCAGTTCTAAGGCAGGTGGTTCAATAGTAGATGGCTTTTGGATTAAATGGTTATCCGAAGTGTAATTCAAAGGTTCGAATAACTTACCTGGACGATGGCCTAACCAGTTTACCTCCTCCTGATCTTCAGTATCAGATTTATCGGAGTCAGAGGAGTTTCTGTCGTCGGAGCTGTCTTCGTTGCTATCGTGACAGGCTTGTAAGTGGTTGTCGCAGCAGTGGCCAAAATTTATATCATGACAGCCCGACCTAATGTATGGATGATCAAGGGTTACTTCAATGATAGCCTTGCATTCCTCATCCACATCAGCATGTTTCATTGCTTGGAGAACATTTAATTTAATCTCTTGATCGTTCACGCGCATAGTGAGTTCTCCTTTCTCCACATCAATCAGTGATCTTCCCGTGGCTAAGAAGGGTCGCCCAAGGATGACTGGTGCATTTTCATCTGCCTCACAATCTAAAACAAGAAAGTCAGCAGGAAAAATAAACTTATCCACTCTTACCAGAATATCTTCAATTTTTCCCTCTGGATGAACGTAAGAGCGGTCTGCCAGCTGCAGAGTTACTGTCGTGGGCCGCGCCTTTCCAATACCTAGTTTCTGAAAAACAGACTTTGGCATTAAATTAACACTAGCACCAAGATCACAAAGTGCCTTACCCACAAATTTGTCTCCGATTACACAAGGTATGATGAAGCTCCCCGGATCCTTCTTTTTCTGGGGTGGCTACCGATGAAGAATACTCATGCAACCATCTGCCATCCTTACCGTTTCAAATTCCCCAAATTTATATTTCTTTGACATGACATTCTTGAGAAATTTGGCGTAACCAGGCATCTCCCTAACGGCATCTAACAGCGGAATATTAATTTGAACCTGCTTAAAAATATCATAAATCTTTTTAAGTTGAGATTCCTGTTTAGTTTGTTGTATCCGTTGAGGAAAAGGGGGTGGGGGACGGTAATCAGCAATACGTCCTTCCCACTACATACGAATCTGAGGACGATGTTCTTCATTTTTCTCCTCTGTCGCTTCTGCTGTCGTGACAGGTTCATCGGCAGCAGTCTGTTTATCACCTGTCGGGGCAGCTTCCTCGGCAGGTTTATCTACGGCTGGTTCCTTTTCTGTTTCAGCTTCTTTTTCCGGCCCTGGTAGTTTCTTCCCACTCCTAGTAGTAATTGCCTTGCATTGCTCATGTGTGGGTGGTCTAGCACTTTCAGTATTGCTAGGGAATCCTCCATTCTGCCTCGGCTTAATATGTTGAGAAACTTGCCCCATTTGTGTCTCCAGAGATTTCAAAGTAGCTTCATGATTTGTCATTCTCATCTCTGTCTTATCCATGAAGTTCTATGTCTTCTTAACAAACTGATTCATATTCTCAATATAAGTACCGGTTTGAGACATAAAGGTGGCCAGAGTCTGTTCCAATATGCTACTCGTGGCAGGTGGTGGCTGTTGTTGCTGCTGCGGTGGCAGGTTTTGCGGCAGTTGCTGTCGCGTCAGCAATCTAGGTCCTCCCTGATTCTGATTGTGTGCTTGCGGATTCAGGGCGTTGTTAGGATTACTCCAGGAAAATTTGGGATCCTTCCTCCAATTGGGGTTATAATTGTTGGAATTGTAATTTGGCTTGTAATTTCCAACATATTTTCCTTCTTCTACTTGTATTGGGCACTCATCCCTACTATGATTTCCCTCACAGATATCACATACTTCCTCAACAGCAAATCCTTGTAATCCATCATCATTCAACAACCTTTTCATTGCTTTAGTAAGGAATGCTACCTGTGATTTCATAGTGTTGTCGGCTTCATAATCCTTGACATCAAGTACCCGTTTTCCCCCTCTTCTTGCAGTCGGAAACTGCTCCTCATTCTTAGCCAGATTTTTCAAAACTTGCAATGCCTCGTCTGGATCTTTATCCAATAATAGTCCATTTGCTGCAGAATCAATTCTAATGCGAGTTTGTAAGTTAGCAGCATTATAGAACTTAGTTACCTGATTCAAGACGGGGAATCCATGCATGGGGCAGTTTCGAAATTGAGTAGTAAATCTGTCCCAGGCCTCGTGCATTGGCTCGTCATCTTCCTGTTGAAAAGTAGCAATTTCGTTACGTAATCGCTCAGATAAATGCGAAGGATTAAAACGAGATAAGAATTCACGAGACAAATCTGCCCAAGTTACGATTGAACCCGGTGTTAGTTTATTCCACCAAGTCTTAGCTCTGTCCCTCAATGAATGGGGAAATAACCGAAGCCTCAGTATCTCCGGATTAACTCCTGGCAGTCTAAACGAACCACAGATCTCCTGGAACGTTTTGAGATGCTCCCTAGCATCTTCTGCCACAGCACCACTAAACTGCCCGGCGTTGTTGATCATACTAAACATGACAGGCTTGAGTTCGAAGTTATCAACATCAATATCCGGCAGTGTGGTCTCCAGCTCTACATGATCGTTCAGCATGTAGTCACGACATGACCGTCGTCCAGCTGCTGCGGGCGGGTCGCCGACAGGCGGTACACCATCACCAGCGGGCGGATTACGGGCCATCTTCTCTAGCTGTTCCTCAAGGTACTCGTTCCTGTCTAAAAGGTGGCGAAGTTGTTTCTTGAGATTGAAGGAACGTTCGATTTCCGGATCTAATTTATACTCAGGATCTTCGCCTCTTTTAGATCTGTGCATAAACAAGATAGCCTTGTGAAAAGCAAGAGTTTAAAGTACTAACGAAAAATAGAAAAAGAAAAATTAAAAGAAAAAACAAAAACAAAAACGAAAAGTGCAATAAAAGAAAGGTGTAGTTATGTTGCCAATCCCCGGCAACGGCGCCAAAAACTTGTTGCCTGTAAAAGAGTCTATCGCAATTATAGTGCAAGTGTACACGACGCAAGTAGTAAAGTGATACGAAGTATCGGATTATCGTCTCCACAGGGATTGGGCCAATAGCTTCACCTAATTTCACTGCACGAAGTAAAGGAAATAATTGAGAGTTGTCACGAGAATAATAAAGGAAAATGTAAATAAAAGAATAGAGTAATCAAGATAGAGAGAATGGGCTGGTATTGAATTGCTCAGTAGTGCAGGTATTGTATTGCTTAGGAACTCCAGTTCTGTCGTCACGCCTGTCGCCGACAGCACCTATCGCGGCAGCTGTCCGTTGGTCGTCGCGGCAGCAAACACACCAACTCAGTACGTTCAAGTTTGGCAAGAATCCCAGATCTGCCTTGGCCTATCCCTAGGTCCAAGTCTGTCGATGATCACGTCTTTGACGATACCTCCCGGCGTGAATCGAAGGATGAACACCGATGTGTATGAATTCTTCCTTAGCCACTTAACCTTGCCCTATTCCTAGGCACAAGATAGTTCAACTATAAACTAGAGAACTCGCTCTTATTTCTTTCGTATACTTAACTCTCCCGATGCTAAGTAAATAGATAACCTCACAATGCTCTCCCGATGCTCTTGCAAGATATTAAAACCAAAATAAGAGAACTTGAAGTTTATTTTATTGAACTTGGAAAATCCTAAAACAAAACAACCCTTGCAACTACTTTACAAAACAACCCGTGGCCCTAAGGGGAATTTAGAACATGTCGACGACGGGTAAACGACAGAGGGGTTTAGGTTATCGGTTATGGGGTATTATCCTCCTAGGTTAAATCTATGCCCTTATATAAGCTTTGGGCTCAAGTATTCTAAGTTAACAAGGATTACAACTTTAATGAAAAGTGAGATTCTAATGAATGCTTAATCTCTAAGGATTCCTACTTTTCAGTCGCCTCCTTGTTTCATGGGAATTCCTCTCCTTGAGCTTTGGCTTGGCATATCTTTTGATCCGGGGCTTGGAAAAATATTTGGCTTTCACACGACAGACGAGCAGATTTTTCTCTATCTATCGTGGTCCACTTTACTTTTCCTCTTCATAAGGTTGCTGTCACGACAGATCAATGGCAGCTTCTTCCTCGTCGTCTGCTTGTCCAGTTCAGCTCTCCTGCTTCTCTGCCCTGCGCCCGCCTTCACCGTCTACGATGGCAGCTACCTGCAAAATAAGCCATCTTTTAGTAGAATCCGTGCCTTTAATCCATTTGTGATGTTTTACTGTAAACTAACCTAAATGCAATGCAATGATGCTTGAATGCAGCAGAAATATGGGTTAAAAAAGGTGTAAATAATAAAATACTTTGATGCACAAGCTGTGTAAACTTTAGTTTACACAAGCCCTTTAATTTTAGGGTTTAGGGTTTAGGGTTTTATGTTAGGGTTTAGGGGTTTAGTATGTAGGGTATATAATTTAAGGTTTATGGTTAGAATTTAGAGTTTAGAGTTTAGGGCTTAGGGTTTAGGGTTTAGGTTGCTAGGGTTTGTGATTTAGATTTTAAATTTTATAAAAGGATTGTGTAATAGCCCTAAATCAATTATCTTATAATAGCAAAATTTACATTTTAGTCACTAATTTTATAATTGCAATCAAGGACTTGTTTTAGCTTGGATTTAACCTGAATCTTGGTCTATATGTCAATGATGATATTTATTTCATAAAGAAATGTTTAATTTCACTTTTATAAAAAACAGACCTTATATTTTATGAATGTTTTCAAAATGGCCCATTGTAACCCCCTCGTCCCGGTCCGGACGCTTGACCGGTCCGAGTGGGCCACACGGGGAAAACCGAAGTGAAACCCGTAAAGGTTCCTCCTCGGTTAACGACCCAGAAAATTTCTTTTTAATTTAATCTTTTCTAAAGACTCATTCGAATCCTATATGATCATAGCAGCGGAAAGACAAGCATTCACAAAGCAATAACTCGAACAACCTATACATACAGTCCATTTTTATGTGATTAAACAGGCCGTTTCGAAACACCCTCAAGGTGTATCGAAACGCCTTGACCTGGTCAACAGTTCTGAGCCTACACGAGGAGGCCGTATCAGAACGGAGGTCAACCGTTCCGAAACACCCTCCCTGGTCAAATTCTCGTGGTCAACGAGATTTGACCGTTTCGAAACCCCATAGACCCGTTTCGGAACACCTTCATCTCGGCATTTTCTCAGAATTCCAGTGGCAAAAATGTATCGAAACGGCCTCTACGCGTTTCGAAACGGCCGGCCAACAACAAAGGGACCGTATCGAAACAGGGTAGCCCGTTTCGAAACACCCTCTGTCTGCAAACTGGTTTTAGCTGGTTTTAAGGCACAAGGATGCCTCAAGACCCCACTAAAGCCTCACACAACACACCAGCAAAAACCTAAGGCAAGACCAAACTTCTACAAACATGTTAAACATACTTCAAGCATATAAGAACCAAACATTTAAAGGAAACAACATCATCAGCATGTGAATCATACATAGCATTGAAGGTTCATGCATCACAAGACCAACACTTGAGCAATAAAGATAGGCATCCAACACAAGGTCATACATCACCACAAGGGAGCATACATAGCCTTTAAGGTTACAAGCCTTAGCCAACAAAACATATAAGCACTCATGACATGCAACATAAACAAGGTTTGCAAATCAAACAAGGCATCCAAGAGCCAAACCCAATCAACATACATCAAGGCATCCAAAGCAACAACACCTATCCCATTGCTTGACTATTACAATCTACAATTTGAAGATCATACTTGAACTAACAAAAAGCAACACTTGGAGACATTTCCTCGCCTTTGCCACCCACAAGCTATTGATCTGCATTGTCGAACAAAAAGGAGCGTAAGCATAAAAGCTTAGTGAGGGTAAGCTCATAAATCAAACCTTCGACAAGGCAGGGTCCAAGCACAAGCAACAACCAAGATAAAATGCATGATCTTACCTCCGATCCACAAGAGCCAAAATAATCATGATGCATGAACATATTATCAAAATCATGTCATGCTCAACAAGCTCATTTCCACAACATATGTAAGCACATATAGTCATCCAAATAGGAAACACATATAACCAACATATGAGCAACATAATCCACAACCCGTATTGGCACCTAGCTATGACTCGAATACGCGGATAACCGTTGGAACTCACATCCAACAATATAACCATTACCTGACGGTGGGATTACACTCATCACCGTTCACGCGGAGGGGATTCCACTCATCCTCACGCCTCATTTCACGCGGAGGGGATTCCCCTCATCCTCACGCCTCATTCCACGCGGAGGGGATTCCACTCATCCTCACGCCCGTCGATGGGATTCCACTCATCACCGACTAATATATATATAAGAAGATTTTTGGGCGAACCCGTACTCCATCTTGATGACTACCATCATCAAGACCACGCGCGCATTTGACTCACGTGTGCACACTAAACATCCTAATGATCGATCATTTGCACCCAAGCATACTAGTGCCAATACTACACATTTCATTAATCATTCACAATATCATTTCATAACACTTCCGTGCTTAGCACGTACTCACCATGACTTACCGTTATGCACAAACCACATTTCCATGCCTAGCATGTACTCACCATGATCCTCTGATCATGCAACCACCTCATAACATCATTTCACATGTCAACACCACATTTATATCATTAACACAAATATCACATTATATTTCCTACATACGTATATCTCCATCATATCTATCATCAACATGCATATAATAATGCATTAAGTCATGCCTCAACATACATGTATAACAACATATACATATCCACCATAAACACGATTAAACACGAGGCATAAATCAACACTTTAAAGATCAACCAAGGTCTCTAACTAAAGCTTGGGATTAGGCTACCACTCTAATCCCAACTCTAGGTGGGTCTACCAAGCCCAACCTAGTCCTCATGCTTGAACCAACACTTGAAAACCATTTTAAAAATATTTAACAACTCACCTCCACCTCCAAGCTCAACTACCAAGCAAGCAACACCTTCAAGTTTCCGGATTTGTTCCCAAGGCTTCACCAACACATAATCTCGCTTCTAATCACCTCAACACAACCAAAATAGCCTCAAATCAGTCCACACAACAATGTAACAACCCGGAATACTAATCAAGCAATAAACACATGAATTCAAGCCATGAACAATCCCCAAAAACACCAAACCCGAGCAGCCATGAAAAACAGTCCAAAACTTGTTATTCAACACATTTAACACTTCCAAATGCCTCCAAAACAACCCCAACCATTACCCTAACATCAACCCTCAATTTCCAACACAAACCATACCCAAAATACCCATTTTCGTGCTCCTTCAAAACCTAGCTGAAAATTTCATTTTCAAACATCCAAATGACACCCAAAAAGTCCCAAAACACCCTCCTAATATACTTAAACCATCAGCCCTCCAATTTCACCTTAAAACTCACCCAAAATCAAGTTTTTGACACTTTAAAATTTGCCACAAGAACCCATTTCGGGTTTTCACCCAAAATCCTCCGTTTTAACATATTATGTACATTTTAAGGTAAATAAGCTAAAACCCAACTTTATATTTCAAAACAAATTGAAAATCTCCATAAAAACCCAAACTTTCATCAAGCCCTAATTTTCAAAAGTTCATAGTTTGAAAATCTACAACTATGTATGGATAGAGAATGAAGAGGAGAGTTCAAAAATATGCTTACCTTTGAAAATGGCCTTAAGATGAAGATGAAATTTAATGGAATAGTGATTTTGGGTTTTAGGGGGTTTTGAAAGCTTTCCCACATTGGAAGAGGGGAGAGGGGAGAGAAGATGATGACTTTTCCTTTTTGTTCTCTTTTAAAATTCTAAAGGTTGTCTAGCTTTTAAAACATTTGGGTTAAATCACCGCATTGGTCCCTCCTTTTTATTTTTAAAACCCAATTAGGTCAAGCTTATGCCAAAATGATTAAATTTAATTTTTCACCGACTCGGACCACTAACCCGACTAATTCCTAGCCCCAAAACACGGGTGTTACAACTCTCCCCCACTTAAGGAAATTTCGTCCCCGAAATTTATCGGACAGGAAGAATCACAGAAACTGTCCCTCTACACTTCCTTCTCACTGCAACATACTAACCAACTCAGTAGACCTACCACTCAACAACATCTATCTAATGCTTAGATCTCAACTGGTTCCTTCAAGGCATGTCAATTTAAGACTCAACTCAGTCTCTTCAACAACTTAGCACGGTACAGATCTGACTCACACTTCCGAATCACAGATACACAGGACACATCACAAACCCGTTTCTAATTCTGGTGGTAACCACAACAAATAAACAACAGAACTAGCCCGATTCACTACTCATACAACACTGTTTGAAAACTTGACCGATAACTCTCTCTGACTGACCATCTGACTTCAACAGGTAACCAAACACTATGCAGATGCCTTCAAAAAAAAATCTAGTCGAAATCTCGAACCTCTATTACCCACTTTCATTAAGAACCTTCCACAGATATAACAAACTAGAAGAAAACTGATACTCGGTCTTGACACGCTGGCAATTTACACACTTACTCTCATACTGAACAATGTCATCCATCAACTCAATTCATAAGTACCTATCTTCAACCCACAATACGTCTTCATACTACTCAGATGCAATACAAATGAACTACCGTGTGCTTCGGCCAAAACAATACGTCTCAAAACACTATGTCATTCGGCACAACTATTATGTCTCTGAAATGCAAAACTCTATCATCTCTGAAACTGTATTCTGAAGGTCTTCCTTCCGCTATGTCTTGCACATGAGGTGCCAAGAATCTGTCTTGCAACTGTTTCTCTTTAAGCATTCTGACTTAATGTAGGTTTTACCTGAAACTCAGCCACAAAACTACTATCATTCGGTAAGCTGAACCCGGCAAAAATAGCTCGCAACTCAACTACTAATCTAATAACAAATTTAACTCGGAACATCGGCTACTATGTTAACTCTCTTCGGATGATACAAAATCTTGAGATCACGGTTTTCAAGTAGTTCTAACAACTCATGCTGTTCAAGTTCCAACCTTTCCTAAGTCGTCTAATATTTCATGTTCTGATGATATGTACACACACACTGTGCATTTCTTACTATACAAGCTTTGTCTCTAAGTCTTCGAAGCAATTACAACTGTAATTAACTCTATGTCTCATATCGGATAACTCTTCTCACGGTCTTTCAACTATCTCAATGAATAAGCCACAATCTTCTGTCTTGCATAAACACACAACCCAACTCTACATGTAACGCATCATTATGGTTCACAAATTCTTTCTCTGATAAAGGCTGAATCAAGGTCGAAGCTCTCTTCAAAGTTTCTTTCGGTTTCCCAAGGGCTCATTGTCATGCATCTAACCACACAACCTGTAACCCCCTTAACCCGGCCTAGACGGTTGACCCGAATTAAGAAAGTCACACGGGGAAAACCAAAGTCAACCCGAAAGTCAACCTTGATTAACGACCTTTTTTTTTCCTTTTAAAACTTGTCTAGATGTAAATTAATCCTTAGATATGATCATACAACAGCATACTCAAAGATCATAAACATCAGAGATCAAACAGGGACTCAATTGAACAAAATACAACTTTAGGGACCAAATTGTAAATTCTGATAATTATAAGGACTTAACCCAAATTGAAGTTACCATCTTGAAATTAATCATGTTTCATGCTTCTCTGTAAAATTTCAGCTCAAAAGGACTTCCCAAACTCATACAATTGCACAAACAAGTTTCAGGACCAAAACGCAAACATTCCAAAACATATAACTGCCAATGTCAGCCCCCAACGGTCACCCGTTCCGAAACAGGCATAGCCCGTTTCGAAACTCGGGGCCGTTCCGCAACGCGTACCGAAACGGGGGTCTGGCAGTGGCCTTTCCGTTTCGGAACGGCCCCTCCCGTTCCGGACGCCTGGGCACAATTAAGGCACCCGTTCCGAAACGGTAGGTGCAGTTCCGAAACACCCTGCACAGATTGCCTAAAAATGCATACTTAAACATGCAATTGACCAACCAATCATGCTCCAAATGCCACCAAACTTTGCCAACATGCAATTCAACATATATGAGACATACTTGCATCAACAATTCATCAAAACATCCACATATATGAAAAGCCCCAAATCTATAGGCATGCTTCCTACACAAGTAAGCCATTCAAGCATAAACTTCCAATTCAAGCATATAAAGGCCAACCACAAAAACCAGCATTCTCAACAACATTCAACATACTTAGGGAGTTCAAAACATCTCCCAAAACATACACATAGGTCCCCCATTGCCAAATTACCAAAAGCTAAAATGTACTTAGAAAACTTTCCATACTTAGAGCTTTGTTTCCACTTGGATGCTTGCCCTCCTTGCTGCCCTCAAGTACTCTAATGTTCTGCATTATTGAATTAAGAAAACGGAAGAGAGCGTAAGAAAAAGCTTAGTGAGGAATGCTCAATAAAACCATCCAATAATGCATTAACAAAACATTTATAAATCATGCTTCAAATCATCATTTACACATGCTCAAAAGCATACTTTTACAAGCATCTCATGCTTCATTTCATTACATGTCATATTGGCCACAAGTGATACAATTCATTTCTTTGAAAACAAGTTCATCAACTTTCACCCCAAGGACTTTTAAACACCTTGGACCCCAAGGACTTTTAAACACCTTGGCCATGGACTTTTAAACACCATGATATAAGTTACCTCAAGGACTTTTAAACACCTTGACCCCAAGGACTTTTAAACACCTTGGCCATGGACTTTTAAACACCATGAATTGCATTACCTCAAGGACTTTTAAACACCTTGAACCCCAAGGACTTTTAAACACCTTGGCCTATGGACTTTTAAACACCATAGAATGGACCACACAAGGACTTTTAACCACCTTTGTGTCTGTAACAAGAACCATCCAATGACTTTTAACCACCTTGATGTTCTTAAGTAAACAAGGCTCACTCAAGGACTTTTAACCACCTTAGTGACCTGCCAATATACATCATTATCATCTATTTATCCACTGTTTTAAAGCATTAAACCAAGCCATATTCATCATGCATTTAAAAGCATCAAACCACATTTAATCAATGTTCAAATACAAGGAACTCTTACCATGAGCTTCCCTCAACATATGGCTTACAAAAACAGCATTAACCATGCTAAATCATGCTTTCAAAACAGAATTTAAAACATGCAATAAACCACATTGCACATCAATCAAATCATGGCCACCACTAGAGAGTATTTCCGAAAACTTACACTTGAGCTTAGCAAAGTTGTTTAGACTTAAACTAAGCTCCCAAGACATTGGTTTCAAAGCCGAAAACCCAATTTCACTCACCGATTCCACTTCGCCTCAAGCCAAAGCACCAAAACAAGCCTCCGGATCAACAACTCTTGGATCCAAAGATGCCTCCCCTGATTAAACACATTAAAGCAGAGATTTAATGCATCATCATGCATCAAAAGCTTCAATGAAAGCACTCAAACTCGCTGCTCTCATTCACACTCCAATTTCGGCCACCAAACACAACCGAAATGGCATCAAAACCACTTCTCAACAAAGCCCAGCCATAAACCAGCAAAACCTAACATCCATTAACACCATTTAACATCTAAAAACAACCTATAAACATCCTTATACCTCCAGCAACATCAGATCCACAAGATCACCACAAAAACATCCAAGAATCACAAGCTAAACTTAGGAAACACAACCTATCCGGGATTGCATTAATCAAAACTCATTTCCTTATCAATTTAGAGTTCATTTAACATCAAAAACACACCTCAAATCACAGATTAATCATATCTAACGAAAATCATCAAAAATCACCAAATCTTGCATTATAAGCCAAGATCCATTTCACCACTTAAAATCCTTTAATAAAACTTCAATTAAGAGTTGAGAACTTGGGAATTTCAGTAAAGAACTGATAGTTTAGAGGAGAAGGACGTTCTTACCTCCAAACTTGTGTTTCTCCACTTTTTGGAATCAAAAACCTTGTTGAATCAACTAGCAAATGATGAGGTTTTGAAGATATGTTGATTAGGAATCAAAAGAATATTGAAAGGAGGATTTTAGGTGAGAGAATCAGAAACAACTCTCTGGAAAACAAGTGTTTGGATTGAGAGAAAATGAGAGAAAGAAAATAGAGAAGTTAGTTAAGAAAATAGCCAAATGGCCTTTCCCTCCACTTTTGATATGTTTTAAAATCAGAATAAATCTCAAAATATCTTAGAAAAATCTGGAGAAACTACTTTTGGAATAATAGCTCCTTAAAGATTCAAAGTTTCAACTCTTTATAAAACAGTCACAAAACTTTCAAAAATTACATTTTGGTCACTAGCCAAAATGTCACTCTTCCAAAACCCATTTTTCAAAATTGATTTCACAGTTCACTTAATTATATTAAAAGATGATTTTAGAACATTTTTCCATATTTTTAATGCAACCCGAACTAGGCTTTCCTAATTTCACCTCTTTAGATTCGAACAGCACTTTGACCAAACCGGTCAACGCCCAAAACTTCTAAGCCCAAAACCGGGGCGTTACAACTCTCCCCCCCTTAAGAAATTTCGTCCTCGAAATTTACCTGAAGGAAAGAGATAAGGAAACTGCTTCAGCATGTCTTCCTTCCGCTCCCACGTGGCTTCCTCAACACCGCGATGCTTCCACAGCACCTTCACCAACTCAATGGTCTTGCCACGAAGAACCTTGCTATCCGAATCCAGAACCTTCACCGGTTCCTCATCATAGGTCAAATCCGGATTCAAAACCACTTCCTCCACAGGCATCACATGCGAAGGATCAGATCTATACCTCCGGAGCATAGAGACATGGAACACATCATGAATCTTCTCCAACTCCTGAGGTAACCTCAACCGATACGCAACAGGACCCACACGCTCAACCACCTCATATGGTCCAATGTACCTAGGGCTCAACTTACCCTTTCGGCCAAACCGCATCACCTTCTTCCAAGGCGAAACCTTCAAGAACACACGGTCACCCACCGCATACTCTATCTCCTTACGCTTCAAATCCGCGTAAGACTTCTGCCGATCAGAGGCAGCCTTCAACCGCTCACAAATGAGCTTTACCTTCTCTGTGGTCCCTTTTAACAAAGCCGGCATTGAAACCAACTTTTGACCAGTCTCAGCCCAACAAAGAGGAGTCCTACACTTCCTCCCGTACAAAGCCTCATAAGGTGCCATCTGTATACTTGCCTGATAACTGTTGTTATAAGCAAACTCAACCAAAGGCAGATGCTTCTCCCAAGAACCTTGGAACTTAATCACGCAGCACCTCAACATATCCTCCAAAATCTGGATAACTCGCTCAGACTGACCATCCGACTGAGGATGATAGGATGTACTGAAATGCAACCTTGTACCCAGAGCTTGATGCAAACACTGCCAGAACCGCGATGTGAACCTCGGATCCCTATCCGACACATTCGACTTAGGCACACCATGCAGCCGCACAATCTCAGCAATGTACAGCTCTGCCAACCTATCCAAAGAAAACGTGGTATGCACAGGCAAGAAATGCGCACACTTCGTCAGGCGATCCACAATCACCCAGACCGAATTCTTCTTCGATGGAGACAAAGGTAAACCAGATACAAAATCCATGGTAACCCTCTCCCACTTCCATTCAGGGATTTTCAACGGTTGCAACAACCCTGAAGGAAACTGATGCTCAGCCTTAACTCGCTGACACACCAAACACTTGCTAACAAACTCCGCAACATCCTTCTTCAAACCCACCCAATAGTACTCATCACGAAGATCACGGTACATCTTAGTACTACCAGGGTGCATAGCAAAAGGACTACTATGACCTTCAGTCAGAATAGCACGCCTCAACTCAGCATCAGCAGGCACTACTATCCGACTCCCAAAACACAGCACACCATCATCATTGAAACAGAAATCCGAAGGTCTACCCTCCGCGATATCCTGAACATGAGACACCAAGGAATCATCCAACAACTACTTATCCTTGATCAACTGAACCAAAGAGGGTTTCACTTGCAACTCAGCAACGAGACCACCATCTTGCGATATGCTCAAGCTAGCAAACATAGCCCTCAGCTCAACAGCTACCTTCCTACTCAAGGCATCTGCAACAACATTAGCTTTTCCAGGATGATACTCAATCGTCAGATCATAATCCTTGAGCAACTCCAACCAACGCCGTTGCCTAAGATTCAACTCCTTCTGAGACATCAGATACCTCAAACTCTTGTGATCTGTGTACACAGTACACTTCCCACCATACAGATAATGTCTCCAGATCTTCAGAGCAAAAACCACTGCAGCCAGCTCAATATCATGCGTAGGGTAATTGCGCTCATGCACTTTCAACTGCCGCGATGCATAAGTCACCACCTTACCCTCCTGCATCAGCACACACCCCAAACCAACATAGGATGCATCACTGTAAACCACAAACTCTTTCCCTGATTCAGGCTGAATCAAGATAGGAGCTTGCGTCAAAGCCGCCTTAAGCTTCTCAAAAGCCTGCTGTCTCGCTTCCGTTCACTCATACTTAACATCCTTTTGCAACAGCTTCGTCAAAGGAGCAGCAATCTTGGAAAAACCATCCACAAACCTTCGGTAGTATCCCGCCAAACCAAGGAAACTACGGACCTCATGAACAGACTTAGGAACTTTCCAATTCATCACCGCCTCAATCTTCTGAGGATCAACACGAATCCCCTCCGCTGAAACCACATGCCTAAGAAACACCACCTCCCTTAACCAGAACTCACACTTACTCAGCTTAGCATAAAGCTGATTCTCCAACAAAGCTTGCAAAACAATCCTCAAATGCTCTTCATGCTCCTCCTCAGTACGCGAGTACACGAGGATATCATCAATGAACACCACAACAAACTTGTCCAGGTATTCATGAAACACACGATTCATCATGTCCATGAAAGCAGCAGGAGCATTTGTCAACCCAAACGACATCACAAGGAACTCATAATGCCCATACCTTGTCCTGAAAGCTGTCTTAGGCACATCCACATCCTTCACCTTCAACTGATAATACCCTAACCTCAAGTCAATCTTAGAGAACACAGCAGCTCCCCGAAATTGATCAAAAAGATCATCAATCCTCGGCAAAGGATACCGATTCTTGATAGTCAACTTGTTCAGCTGACGGTAATCAATGCACATTCTCATAGTGCCATCCTTCTTCTTCACAAACAAGACCGGTGCTCCCCAAGGTGACACACTCGGCCGGATGAACCCACGGTCAAGCAACTCTTGCAACTGCGTCTTCAGCTCCTTCAGCTCCTTAGGTGCCATTCTATAGGGAGTAATGGACACAGGAGTTGTATTCTCATACAGCTCAATTCCAAACTCCACCTCGCGGTTAGGAGGTAAACCAGGCAACTCCTCAGGAAAAACACCAGGAAACTCCTTCACAACTCTGATATCTTGCACCCTCAACTCTTTAGAGCTAGGATTCATCACAAAAGCTAGATAGGCTTCGCAACCTTGTCTCAGCATCCTGCTCGCCTCCAAGGTAGACACCACATTGGCAAGAAACTTCACATTCTCACCAACCACAACAACTTCATAATCATCCGCAAGCTTAAGCGAAACTCGCTTGTTTTCACAGTCCACAACAGCGCGATGCTCAGCAAGCCAATCCATACCAAGGATTACATCAAAACCATAAAAAGGTAACTCCATAAGATCAACATGAAAAACATGTTCTTGAACAACCAAGGGACACCTTCTATAAAGCTTCCTAGTCACAACAGTCTCACCAAAAGAACTAGTGACACAAACACCAACATCCAAAGACTCAACAGGCAAACCAAGCAATTCAGCATGCTCACGCAAAATGTATGAATGCGTAGATCCAGAATCTATCAAAGAAAGCAATGACAAGGATTGCAAAGTAAAGGTACCTGCAATCACATCCGCATCATTCCTTCCCTCACGCTGAGCATACACCCTCGCTTGGCCTCCACCTTCAGGCTGAATAGCCACAACATGGGCCACTCCACGACCACCTTCCTCTCTCCTCTGGAAATTACCACGGCCGCGCCCACGACCTCTCTGCGGTGCAGCAACAACAGGAGCACGCACCTGATCACCAGCCAACCTCGGACAATCTCGCCTCAAGTGGTCTGCAGAACCACAAATCCAGCACCCGTTACCAGCAGCCGCAACAGGAGCTTGCACCACTCTCTCGGCACGAGGACAGTCACGTTTCATGTGACCACGTGAACCACAGATCCAACAAACACTCGGATCAGTTCTAGCATTGCCTCCTCTAGCAGGTGCACCACCACCTCTCTTAGCTGAAGACTGATACTTCTGATCACGTCCCCTCTTCTTCCGTCCACCTCCGGAACTAAACTCAGCTGATCGCTTCCCAGCACTTGCTCCAGCACCTCTCACAGATAAACCCAAGTTCATCTCAACATCCTTGGCTCGGCCCACCAACATGTTGAAATCATCATACTCGGCGGCCAGCAAATACATTTTCACATCCGTCTCTAAACCATAACGGAACCTCTCGCACCTTGCCCGCTCATCAGGTACCAGCTCCGGTGCATACTGACTGAGTCGCACAAACTGCACCTCATACTCAGCCACACTCATGCTCCCTTGGGTAAGAGACATGAATTCACGCTTCTTCTCATCTAGATATCTCACACCAAGATATCTCCGCTTGAACACATTCTGAAAGAATGTCCAAGTCACATTAGCTTCTGCCATCCCAGCAACAGTGGTTGTCCACCACGTATACGCATCCTTCTGCAGCAAGGACACAACACAACCCAGCTTCTGCACATCAGTGCAACTCATCTGGCCCAAGATTCGCTTGGTACTCTCTAGCCAAGCTTCAGAACTCTCAGCAGACATACCCCTGAACTCAGTCCCACCAAGACTGCGCAAACGCTCCAAAGGTAGTCTGACACCAGCATCTTCCTGATGCCCCGCTCCACGAGCCCCAGCTACCGCTACTTGAAAAGCACCATCAATAGCTTGCACTAACATCGTCATATCAGGCATAGCTTGCCCCTGACCAGCCCCAGGTCCAGCAGCTCCAGCGCCAGCTGCAGCTCCAGCTTCCTCAGCCCCAGCACCACCACCACCAGGTGGAGGAGGAGGTAACACCGCACTACCTGTGTTTTCCTCATTCTCGTTCTCATTAGGAGCCGTAGCTCGCACATTACCTCGTAACTCTCTACGTGGTGCCATACTTTTACCATGCAATCACAACACAAATAAAACAAAGTCAGGCCCAGCAAGGTAAGCAATCCAAGTATTCAAGCTCAATTTCATTTCAAAACAACATCTTTCCTTTAGCTTTGATTTGGCAATGGGTACCCACAACATGCTACATCACAGCACATACTTCAATTGCATCAAAATCACAAGCCATCAAACATGCTTTCACTCAACAAGCATACAAGGCATACATACTTCAATCATGCATACATACATTCCCAATTACTCGAGAACTCAGCTCTGATACCACCAAATGTAACCCCCTTAACCCGGCCTAGACGGTTGACCCGAATTAAGAAAGTCACACGGGGAAAACCAAAGTCAACCCGAAAGTCAACCTTGATTAACGACCTTTTTTTTTCCTTTTAAAACTTGTCTAGATGTAAATTAATCCTTAGATATGATCATACAACAGCATACTCAAAGATCATAAACATCAGAGATCAAACAGGGACTCAATTGAACAAAATACAACTTTAGGGACCAAATTGTAAATTCTGATAATTATAAGGACTTAACCCAAATTGAAGTTACCATCTTGAAATTAATCATGTTTCATGCTTCTCTGTAAAATTTCAGCTCAAAAGGACTTCCCAAACTCATACAATTGCACAAACAAGTTTCAGGACCAAAACGCAAACATTCCAAAACATATAACTGCCAATGTCAGCCCCCAACGGTCACCCGTTCCGAAACAGGCATAGCCCGTTTCGAAACTCGGGGCCGTTCCGCAACGCGTACCGAAACGGGGGTCTGGCAGTGGCCTTTCCGTTTCGGAACGGCCCCTCCCGTTCCGGACGCCTGGGCACAATTAAGGCACCCGTTCCGAAACGGTAGGTGCAGTTCCGAAACACCCTGCACAGATTGCCTAAAAATGCATACTTAAACATGCAATTGACCAACCAATCATGCTCCAAATGCCACCAAACTTTGCCAACATGCAATTCAACATATATGAGACATACTTGCATCAACAATTCATCAAAACATCAACATATATGAAAAGCCCCAAATCTATAGGCATGCTTCCTACACAAGTAAGCCATTCAAGCATAAACTTCCAATTCAAGCATATAAAGGCCAACCACAAAAACCAGCATTCTCAACAACATTCAACATACTTAGGGAGTTCAAAACATCTCCCAAAACATACACATAGGTCCCCCATTGCCAAATTACCAAAAGCTAAAATGTACTTAGAAAACTTTCCATACTTAGAGCTTTGTTTCCACTTGGATGCTTGCCCTCCTTGCTGCCCTCAAGTACTCTAATGTTCTGCATTATTGAATTAAGAAAACGGAAAAGAGCGTAAGCAAAAGCTTAGTGAGGAATGCTCAATAAAACCATCCAATAATGCATTAACAAAACATTTATAAATCATGCTTCAAATCATCATTTACACATGCTCAAAAGCATACTTTTACAAGCATATCATGCTTCATTTCATTACATGTCATATTGGCCACAAGTGATACAATTCATTTCTTTGAAAACAAGTTCATCAACTTTCACCCCAAGGACTTTTAAACACCTTGGACCCCAAGGACTTTTAAACACCTTGGCCATGGACTTTTAAACACCATGATATAAGTTACCTCAAGGACTTTTAAACACCTTGACCCCAAGGACTTTTAAACACCTCGGCCATGGACTTTTAAACACCATGAATTGCATTACCTCAAGGACTTTTAAACACCTTGAACCCCAAGGACTTTTAAACACCTTGGCCTATGGACTTTTAAACACCATAGAATGGACCACACAAGGACTTTTAACCACCTTTGTGTCCGTAACAAGAACCATCCAAGGACTTTTAACCACCTTGATGTTCTTAAGTAAACAAGGCTCACTCAAGGACTTTTAACCACCTTAGTGACCTTAACCTTTTCAAACATCACTTGCCAATATACATCATTATCATCAATTTATCCACTGTTTTAAAGCATTAAACCAAGCCATATTCATCATGCATTTAAAAGCATCAAACCACATTTAATCAATGTTCAAATACAAGGAACTCTTACCATGAGCTTCCCTCAACATATGGCTTACAAAAACAGCATTAACCATGCTAAATCATGCTTTCAAAACAGAATTTAAAACATGCAATAAACCACATTGCACATCAATCAAATCATGGCCACCACTAGAGAGTAATTCCGAAAACTTACACTTGAGCTTAGCAAAGTTGTTTAGACTTAAACTAAGCTCCCAAGACATTGGTTTCAAAGCCGAAAACCCAATTTCACTCACCGATTCCACTTCGCCTCAAGCCAAAGCACCAAAACAAGCCTCCAGATCAACAACTCTTGGATCCAAAGATGCCTCCCCTGATTAAACACATTAAAGCAGAGATTTAATGCATCATCATGCATCAAAAGCTTCAATGAAAGCACTCAAACTCGCTGCTCTCATTCACACTCCAATTTCGGCCACCAAACACAACCGAAATGGCATCAAAACCACTTCTCAACAAAGCCCAGCCATAAACCAGCAAAACCTAACATCCATTAACACCATTTAACATCTAAAAACAACCTATAAACATCCTTATACCTCCAGCAACATCAGATCCACAAGATCACCACAAAAACATCCAAGAATCACAAGCTAAACTTAGGAAACACAACCTATCCGGGATTGCATTAATCAAAACTCATTTCCTTATCAATTTAGAGTTCATTTAACATCAAAAACACACCTCAAATCACAGATTAATCATATCTAACGAAAATCATCAAAAATCACCAAATCTTGCATTATAAGCCAAGATCCATTTCACCACTTAAAATCCTTTAATAAAACTTCAATTAAGAGTTGAGAACTTGGGAATTTCAGTAAAGAACTGATAGTTTAGAGGAGAAGGACGTTCTTACCTCCAAACTTGTGTTTCTCCACTTTTTGGAATCAAAAACCTTGTTGAATCAACTAGCAAATGATGAGGTTTTGAAGATATGTTGATTAGGAATCAAAAGAATATTGAAAGGAGGATTTTAGGTGAGAGAATCAGAAACAACTCTCTGGAAAACAAGTGTTTGGATTGAGAGAAAATGAGAGAAAGAAAATAGAGAAGTTAGTTAAGAAAATAGCCAAATGGCCTTTCCCTCCACTTTTGATATGTTTTAAAATCAGAATAAATCTCAAAATATCTTAGAAAAATCTGGAGAAACTACTTTTGGAATAATAGCTCCTTAAAGATTCAAAGTTTCAACTCTTTATAAAACAGTCACAAAACTTTCAAAAATTACATTTTGGTCACTAGCCAAAATGTCACTCTTCCAAAACCCATTTTTTCAAAATTGATTTCACAGTTCACTTAATTATATTAAAAGATGATTTTAGAACATTTTTCCATATTTTTAATGCAACCCGAACTAGGCTTTCCTAATTTCACCTCTTTAGATTCGAACAGCACTTTGACCAAACCGGTCAACGCCCAAAACTTCTAAGCCCAAAACCGGGGCGTTACACAACCGAACATTCTTTTGTAGCAACTTGTCAAAGGAGCAACTATCTTCAAAAGACTATTTACAAACTTCCGATAGTAGCAGCGCTAGACCTAGAAACTATAGATACCTGTCACTGTCTTCGGTTTCTTCCAACTCACGTCTTCTTCTGCCTACTTGGGATTTACCCTAATACACTCGGCTAATCTACATATCCTAGAAGGACATCCTCTTTAACTTGGAGTTCACGTTTGCTCAACTTGGCATACAACTGATTCCCTAATAGGATCTACAACACTAATTCCATAGCTTGTCATGATCTTCTTCGGTATGTGAATATACCCGTATGTCACCTATGAGAACTACTACAACTACACAATGAACTCAGGAAATATTCTGCTCAACATCTCTATAAAAGTAACTAACACACTAGTCAAACAAAACGACATAACTCAGAACTCAAAGTGATCACATCTTGCCCCTAAAGTTGTCTTCGGTACTTCAACTTCTCTCACTTTCAACTGGTAGTAATCGGATCTCAAATTAATATTCGAAAAGACTGGTGCACACACTAACTGATCAACAAATCACTGACACTCGGAGACGGATGCTAATTATTCACTGCCACTTGTTTCGACTGTCTGAATCTAAACACATTCTCGCACTGTCACTCTTACTTCTTCACAAATTACATTGTCGAACTCTAAGATGATGCACTAGGCCTAATGAATCTAAGGTTTAACAAATCTCGTAATTGATTCTTCAACACTCTCACTTCCTTCGGGAGTCTTAAGATACAGAGCAATCAAAACAGAAGCAAACTCGGAGACGGTATCAACAATAAGCTCTTCTTCCCTGACAAGAGACAATCCGGGCAAATCTTCCAAACACTTCTAGGAAAACACAAACTATTCTAACATTCTGTGGTTTATTCTTCATTTAAAATCAAATCCATCACAATTGCTAAGCAAGCCTATCAACTAAACTCAATCAATCTTTGACCTCTAAAGCTGGATCAACATTCAATAAGAAGTTCACATCCTCACCTACTACTACAGTCCCACAGAAATCTGCGACTTCAAGACAACTCTCTCTTTGTCTCAACGTATACCCTGACTCTGTGTTCTACAAGCCAAACCATGTCAAAAGACACATCGATACTGTAATAAAAGACAAGCACTTCACGTTTACTAAGAACACGTAACTCTGAACCATCAAAAAACATCTTCCGTACATCTTTCTGATCACCATTATCTCACAAAAAGGGCTAGTCACATGTGTCCCTAAGTTAAAAATCTCAACAGAGCTATCTAGCTTCCTTACATGCTCACACAAAGGATGTATCCGCAGAAATTGCAACTTCACATGTACACAATTGATAGTCTTCGGTTCTCTTGTTTTCAGGCTGGTCCTTTACACATAACCTAACTCTTCAAAACCGTTCTTAGAGTATCTCGAAACTTCGACATTCAGTTCTGATCACACACAAACAATCATGCTTGAACTTGTTCTATAGCATCAGTCCTGACGACCCGGGACATCCAACTACCAAACAATCTGAAGTTAAGACTCAAGACTTCTTTCCCGGCTCGACTATATCAGAAGCGACTTCGTCTCTCCTTCTTGCTGGAAGACAACTCAGACGTACACGGGCCCAATCATACAAATTGATTCCCACCCACGGATACTGACTGGCTGACTTGTAATAAAACCATAGGCTGAATCCCAACGATCACCAACTAGCATTTCTGAATTTCAAATTACTCACACGAGACCCTTACCTCGATCTCGCCTAAAGAACTAAGGTGCTCACACCTACCCCTAACACTTCACCGAGCATAATCAAACTTGCATGCTTGCTAACAACATACGGAAGTACGGACTCAGAATCAACCAGAGGGAACAACTCAAAACTGTACCAAGGGTTTATCTACTATAACATCGATACCACTCTGAACTTCACTCATAGGTCTTCACCTCTTTTTACCCACTAATACCAGAATCAATCACATCATCCCTAACCAACAAGAATCAACCCACATACAAACTGACTCAAGCAAGCAAATTGTACCTCAACTCCAATACAACTATACTTCTCTGGTCATAGCGATGAACTCCCTCAACATCATCCACACCTCCAGAAACCACAACTTCTACTTACTGATTCACGGCCCACACCTTGGCCTCAAACTTACTAAAAAGCAATAAATCAATAACAACAACAATTTGACATACAAACTGGGTTAGCAAGGAAAGGGTCCAAGTGGCTCAAGTATGATTCCCCCACTTAAAAATCTCTTTTTCCGATGTAATAGAAGCAATGAGACTCTACTCAACATGCTTCAAGCAACATACGCGTACGATCAAACAACATACATTCACAATTAAATAATCACACATCACATCATACTCGAATAATAAGCATCATGCTTACATGGCAAGCAAACACCGTGCAACTACGATACAAAAATTAAACTTACCTCACTTACCTGCCCAAGGTCTCGGAAACCTTAGGCTCTGATACCAACAAGTGTAATCCCCTCGTCCCGATCCGGACGCTTGACCGGTCCGAGTGGGCCACACGGGGAAAACCGAAGCGAAACCCGTTAAGGTTCCTCCTCGGTTAACGACCCAAAAAATTTCTTTTTAATTTAATCTTTTCTAAAGGCTCATTCGAATCCTATGTGATCATAGCAGCGGAAAGACAAGCATTCATAAAGCAATAACTCGAACAACCTATACATACAGTCCATTTTTATGTGATTAAACAGGCTGTTTCGAAACACCCTCAAGGTGTATCGAAACGCCTTGACCTGGTCAACAGTTCTGAGCCTACACGAGGAGGCCGTATCGGAACGGAGGTCAACCGTTCCGAAACACCCTCCCTGGTCAGTTTCTCATGGTCAACGAGATTTGACCATTTCGAAACCCCATAGACCCGTTTCGGAACACCTTTATCTCAGCATTTTCTCAGAATTCCAGTGGCAAAAATGTATCGAAACGGCCTCTACGCGTTTCAAAACGCCCGACCAAAAACAAAGGGACCGTATCGAAATAGGGTAGCCCGTTTCGAAACACCCTCTGTCTGCAAACTGGTTTTAGCTGGTTTTAAGGCACAAGGATGCCTTAAGACCCCACTAAAGCCTCACACAACACACCAGCACAAACTTAAGCAAAGACTAAACTTCTACAAACATGTTAAACATACTTCAAGCATATAAGAACCAAATATTTAAAGGAAACAACATCATCAGCATGTGAATCATACATAACATTGAAGGTTCATGCATCACAAGACCAACACTTGAGCAATAAAGATAGACATCCAACACAAGGTCATACATCACCACAAGGGAGCATACATAGCCTTTAAGGTTACAAGCCTTAGCCAACAAAACATATAAGCACTCATGACATGCAACATAAACAAGGTTTGCAAATAAAACAAGGCATCCAAGAGCCAAACCCAATCAACATACATCAAGGCATCCAAAGCAACAACACCTATCCCATTGCTTGACTATTACAATTTACAATTTGAAGATCATACTTGAACTAACCAAAAGCAACACTTGGAGACATTTCCTCGCCTTTGCCACCCACAAGCTATTGATCTGCACTGTCGAACAAAAAGGAGCATAAGCATAAAAGCTTAGTGAGGGTAAGCTCATAAATCAAACCTTCGACAATGCAGGGTCCATGCACAAGCAACAACCAAGATAAAATGCATGATCTTACCTCCGATCTGCAAGAGCCAAAATAATCATGATGCATGAACATATTATCAAAATCATGTCATGCTCAACAAGCTCATTTCCACAATATATGTAAGCACATACAGTCATCCAAATAGGAAACACATATAACGAACATATGAGCAACATAATCCACAACCCGTATTGGCACCTAGCTATAACTCGAATACGCGGATAACCGTTGGAACTCACATCCAACAACACAACCATTACCTGACGGTGGGATTACACTCATCACCGTTCACGCGGAGGGGATTCCACTCATCCTCACGCCTCATTTCACGCGGAGGGGATTCCACTCATCCTCACGCCCCATTCCACGCGGAGGGGATTCCACTCATCCTTACGCCCGTCGATGGGATTCCACTCATCACCGACTAATATATATATAAGAAGATTTTTGGGCGAACCCGTACTCCATCTTGATGACTACCATCATCAAGACCACACGCGCATTTGACTCACGTGGGCGCGCTAAACATCCTAATGATCGATCATTTGTACCCAAGCATACTAGTCCCAATACTACACATTTCATTAATCATTCACAATATCATTTCATAACACTTTCGTGCTTAGCACGTACTCACCATGACTTGCCGTCATGCACAAACCACATTTCCATGCCTAGCATGTACTCACCATGATCCTCGGATCATGCAACCACCTCATAACATCATTTCACATGTCAACACCACATGTATATCATTAACACAAATATCACATCATATTTCCTACATACGTATATCTCCATCATATCTATCATCAACATGCATATAACAATGCATTAAGTCATGCCTCAACATACATGTATAACAACATATACATATCAACCATAAACACGATTAAACACGAGGCATAAATCAACACTTTAAAGATCAACCAAGGTCTCTAACTAAAGCTTGGGATTAGGCTACCACTCTAATCCCAACTCTAGGTGGGTCTACCATGCCCAACCTAGTCCACATGCTTGAACCAACACTTAAAAATATTTAACAACTCACCTCCACCTCCAAGCTCAACTACCAAGCAAGCAACACCTTCAAGTTTCCGGATTTGTTCCCAAGGCTTCACCAACACATAATCTCACTTCTAATCACCTCAAAACAACCAAAATAGCCTCAAATCAGTCCACACAACAATGTAACAACCCGGAACACTAATCAAGCAATAAACACATGAATTCAAGCCATGAACAATCCCCAAAAACACCAAACTCGAGCAGCCATGAAAAACAGTCCAAAACTTGTGATTTCAACACATTTAACACTTCCAAATGCCTCCAAAACAACCCCAAACCATTACCCTAACATCAACCCTCAATTTCCAACACAAACCATACCCAAAATACCCATTTTCGTGCTCCTTCAAAACCTAGCTGAAAATTCCATTTTCAAACATCCAAATGACACCCAAAAGGTCCCAAAACACCCTCATAATATACTTAAACCATCAGCCCTCCAATTTCACCTTAAAACTCACCCAAAATCAAGTTTTTGACGCTTTAAAATTTGCCACAAGAACCCATTTCGGGTTTTCACCCAAAATCCTCCATTTTAACATATTATGTACATTTTAAGGTAAATAAGCTAAAACCCAACTTTATATTTCAAAACAAATTGAAAATCTCCATAAAAACCCAAACTTTCATTTTCAAAAGTTCATAGTTTGAAAATCTACAACTATGTATGGATAGAGAATGAAGATGAGAGTTCAAAAATATGCTTACCTTTGAAAATGACCTTAAGATGAAGATGAAATTTAATGGAATAGTGATTTTGGGTTTTAGGGGGTTTTGAAAGCTTTCCCACGTTGGAAGAGGGGAGAGGGGAGAGAAGATGATGACTTTTCCTTTTTGTTCTCTTTTAAAATTCTAAAAGTTGTCTAGCTTTTAAAACATTTGGGTTAAATCACCGCATTGGTCCCTCCTTTTTATTTTTAAAACCCAATTAGGTCAAGCTTAGTCCAAAATGATTTAATTTAATTTTTCACCGACTCGGACCACTAACCTGACTAATTCCTAGCCCCAAAACACGGGTGTTACACCCATAAACTACTTATTTTTTTTTGCAATTAATACTCTATTTCAAATTCGATTTCAACACGAATTTACAATTAAGTCTAATTGGAATTATTGAGTCTAAAACGGACCTAAATTGAGTTTTTAACTTAAAATCTAACTTATGAATTATTTACATGTTAGTCCCTAAACCCCGATTCGGTTAAATTTACTTCGATTTGAACTTCTTTTTTAGCAAAACAGAGTTGTGCACTGTTTCTACTTATATTAATCATTTATCTAAGTTTTAAATGTTTTTTGGGTTCAAATCTTATAAAATTACCAAAATGCCTTTTCGTTAAATTATTTATTTTCTAAATTTTTAAAGGTTTATTTTCTCAGGTGACTTTAGTTAATTGTTTCTCCTTTATGTGTATGTTGGTTATTTACTTTTATGTAATCAAATATGCTTGTTTTTTAATTTGTTTTAGGCCACAAATGGGCAATTTTTAGCATTCAATAATCGAGTTGTAATCATTTGTAATGAGTATTAGGTGTTACATTGACAGTCAAACTCTCGGGATGAGATTATAAGAATATTAAACTAAATCATAAAAAATAAAAATAAATTGAGATTAATTTCGGATTAAATAAAAAATTTATGGACTAAACTTGAAAAAATAAAGCCATATTAAAAATATTGGACTCAATTATAAAATATATCTATATATATGTCAATTTTGAATTAAAAAAAATTAGGGATTACATTGAACAAAAATAAAACTATATAAAATGTTAGATTAAATTATAAAAATTAGAAACAAATATCGTCCAATTTTAGATTAAATATAAATTTTTAGGGACTAAATTGATTAAAAATATTCAACTAAATTATAAAAATTAAAAATAAATTAGAGTTTTTAATGTTTAATTTTCATTCATCTCTTTTTTTTCTACTGTACCAAGCAATAGAGTGTAAAGAAACTTATTTTCTTTCTAGTTTTCCATCCTCTTAACCAAGTACACCGATGGAAAGAAAAAAAAAATATTTTCTATCCTTTCATTTTTCCATCTACTCAATTTTTCATCCTTCCCATTTTTCATCCTCTGTACCAAGCAAAGTAGAAGGGAGGAAGGATGGAAGAGAAAATTGGAAAGAAGATAAATTTAAGGGTTGCTTGATAGAGTCAAAAATTAGAATGAAGGAAAATAGGAGGGGAGGTAGTTTTCCTTGCTCCTATACAAAAAATTTTCTCTCCAAATTGGGTGGAAAATAAGAAAGAAAAATTAAAGTCATCCAACTTTGTAGAACTAATGTTTTGATATAATAATTGAAAAATGTTTTGGACCAATTTGAAAAGAATTTAAAACTTGGTTTTAAGTCCAAACAACTTGAATTTATGTTTAAGGGATTTTAAGAGGTTTTTGGCAAAACTTTTCATGCTTTTATATAGCCAAACTTAAGTTTTGCCTCAGTTTGGTCACTGCCAAAACCCGTATCGAAACAGGCTTGGCCGTTTCGATACGGATCGGGATCGTATCGATACGCCTGGTAAGCGTACCGATCCCCTTTCAACCACCCAACGGCTATTTTCCCAACGGTCATTTAAAAGTGAACCCGTATCGATACGCCCTCCACCGTATCGATACGCCTAAGCTGGCAAGAGCCCAACGGCTAGTTTCTAATGAAGGCCGTACCGATACGGGTCCAAGCGTATCGATACGGAAGGCCGCAGAACAGCATTAATGAAGGGAAATAAAGTCCTCAACGGCTCCAAATCATCCCCAACGGCTATAAACTCATTTGGGAGTATAAAAGGGACCTCCAAGCATCAAGTAAATGCTAATGCTCATATTGTCAAACATCAAATGATCAAGAATTGTCTTTGTACTTAAATTGTCATTTATTGTATAGACAAACACTAGTGAGCCAAAATTGTCAAATTTGCTCAAGTGTTTTAGGTTTTGGGTGAGTGCTTAATTGTGCAAACAAACACCTATTAGAGGGTTTTAAGTTTGCTTCTTGTTTCTCTTTGTAAGAGAGGGTTTCAATCAAGGCTTTGGGTAGAAAGCTTGATTGTGTATAAGGGTTACCTCCTAAGCCTAGAAAAGGGGACGAATCAATAGTGGATTGATTGAGAAATCCTTAGTGGGGAGCTAAGGTAGTGGATGTAGACCTTGGTTAGAAGGTTGAACCACTATAAATCATTGTGTCTATTTACTTTCTAGCTTCCTCAACCCTTCCACCCAAAAATCCACCTCTCCACCACTTGGTGAGCAACATTGGTTGATCGAATCGAGCCCCACACAACTCAACAATTGGTATCAGAGCTTGGCTCAATCGAAGGGGATTCACATCCTATTGAGAAGATCCGGCAAGCTCGATCAACATTTCACCAACCGGCTCAATGGCACAATCAATCGACAAACTGCCTTTCTTCGGCGGAAATCACTATGCCCATTGGAAGATAAAGATGAAATTCTTCTTGAAGTCAAGAGATTACAAGATATGGGACATAGTTGAAGATGGTCCGTTCATGCCTCAAGGAAGCAAAGCGGAATGGAGTGCCGACGATCGCAAGAAGATGGAGCTTAATTGCAAAGCCTTGCACATGCTCTTTTATGCTTTTGGCCCAACCATCTATGAGAAGATGTCTTCTTGTGAGAGTGCGAAGGAGGTATGGGACAAGCTTGAAGTCCCATACGAGGGAACCGATGAAGTCAAGGAGACCAAAATTGGGCTCCTAACCTTAGAGTATGAGAACTTCAAGATGGATCCGGAAGAGAACATCGAGAAGATGTTTGATAGGTTCTCCACCATCACCAATGGTCTTAAAGGTTTTGGAGAAGCCATCCCGGAAGAAAAGCTTGTCCGAAAGCTCATCTACTCACTTCCCGAGTCATGGGACTCAAAGAGGACCGCCATCATCGAAGCAAAAAATTTGAAGACTTTGAAGCTTGATGAACTCATGGGGTCACTCCTTACTCATCAAATCATGAAGAAGAACAAAGAGGATGAGAAGAAGAGGGAAGAAATTAGAGCTATGGGAGAGAAGAAAATCAAAGGGCTTGGCATCAATGCTAGTGCCATGGCTCTGAAGTCCTCCACATGCCATCATGTAGATTCAAGTGAGGAGGAAAGTGAAGATGAAGAGATGGCCTATCTCTTCAAAAAATTTGCTCGGTTCATGAAAAGCAAAATGGAAAAATCCAAGCATGAATCGATGAAGAAGATAAAGGATTCCCACAAATCCAAAAAGAAGGGATCATCTTCAAAACAAGCATATGTGGCCACATGGAGTGATGAAGACTCCACCGATGATGAAGTAGCCCACCTATGCTTGATGGCCCTCAATGAGGGTGAGGTAACTTCTAACTCATCTATTTCAAATTCTTATACATTTAATGAGTTACAAGATGCCTATGATGATTTGCTTTTGGAATTCAATGCATCATTTTCCAAGAACAAAAAGTTGATTTCCAAAATAAAAATTGAAAATGATTTGCTTTCCAAAACAAATCTTGAAATTGAAGCAAAATTGAAAGATTTTGAACAAAAATGTTTTGATTTACAAAATTTGATTCTCAAAGTTCAAAAAGAAAAAGATTTGATTTCCAATGAACTTGAAAAGAATTTTTTTTGGAAAATCAAACTTTTATGTTAGACAATCTAGTGCCCCTAGATTTATTAAAGGAAAATGTTTTAGAAGTGTTTGGGTCCCAAAAGGACTAACCACTTCAATTAAAAAGGATGACATTGAAAGATGGATTCCTAAGGGGACTAAAATTTGTGCTACTAACGTTTATGGATCCAAAGCAATTTGGATACCAAAAATTACTTGATTGTCTTTTGCCATGCGTGATGGAGATGTTCAACAAGTCAAACATTGAGGCGGAGCTCCATGCACACAAGGAAGAACACTTGAAGAAGGAAGGCTTCACATCCTACCTTGAATTCAAGTGTTGGTAAGAATCTAGTTGTTTTAGCATTTATTTGAATTATTTTCAGTTTATTCAACTAGATGATCATAAATGTTGGACTAACATTTTTAATGATGCTTTGAGTAAGGGGGAGCCATTTTAAAACCAAATTCTTACTTTGTCAATTTTTTTTACCTCTACTGTTATTTTTGAACTTAATGTTTTAAATTCTTTTTGATATAACAAAAAGGGGGAGAAAATGTTTGAAAATTTTAATTTTCAAATGAATAAGGGGGAGCTTTATTTGATTTTTATCTTTAATTCTCTTATTCACATTTTTAAAGTTAAAGGGGGAGAATCCCAAACAATTTTTCAAGTGAGTTTTATTATATCAAAAAGGGGGAGATTGTAGAACTAATGTGTTGATATAATAATTGAAAAATGTTTTGGACCAATTTGAAAAGAATTTAAAACTTGGTTTTAAGTCCAAACAACTTGAATTTATGTTTGAGGGATTTTAAGAGGTTTTTGGAAAAACTTTTAATGCTTTTATATAGCCAAACTTAAGTTTTCAAGCTACCCGTGCCGATACGGTCCAACCCGTATCGATACCTTTTTGCCTCAGTTTGGTCACTGCCAAAACCCGTATCGAAACATGCTTGGCCGTTTCGATACGGATCGGGATCGTATCGATACGCCTGGTAAGCGTACCGATCCCTTTTCAACCACCCCAACGGCTATTTTCCCAACGATCATTTAAAAGTGAACCCATACCGATACGCCCTCCAATGTATCGATACGCCTAAGCTGGCAAGAGCCCAACAGCTAGTTTCTAATGAAGGCCGTACCGATACGGGTCCAAGCGTATCGATACGAAAGGCCGCAAAACAGCATTAATGAAGGGAAATAAAGTCCTCAACGGCTCCAAATCATCCCCAATGGCTATAAACTCATTTGGGAGTATAAAAGGGACCTCCAAGCATCAAGTAAAGGCTAATGCTCATATTGTCAAACATCAAATGATCAAGAATTGTCTTTGTACTTAAATTGTCATTTATTGTATAGACAAACACTAGTGAGCCAAAATTGTCAAATTTGCTCAAGTGTTTTAGGTTTTGGGTGAGTGCTTAATTGTGCAAACAAACAACTATTAGAGGGTTTTAAGTTTGCTTCTTGTTTCTCTTTGTAAGAGAGGGTTTCAATCAAGGCTTTGGATAGAAAGCTTGATTGTGTATAAGGGTTACCTCCTTGGTTAGAAGGTTGAACCACTATAAATCATTGTGTCTATTTACTTTCTAGCTTCCTCAACCCTTCCACCCAAAAATCCATCTCTCCACCACATGGTGAGCAACATTGGTTGATCGAATCGAGCCCCACACAACTCAACAAACTTTAATAACAAAATAATGAAATTATGTTTAAAAAATTCTAATTTTATTTTAATTGTATTTATAATTAATTTTTATGATTCAATCCATTATTTATATTATAATTTTATTTTATTCAGTTTAATCCTTAAAATTTTTATTTAATCTAAAATTTACCCTTATTTATTTATTATTTTTTATTAAATTCCATATTATTAATATAATAATATTTTTGTGCACTTTAGTTCCTAAAATATTTATTTAATCCGAAATTGAACCCTATTTGTTTCTACTTTTATGTAATATTTTTACTATGATTTTATTTTTGTTCAATTTAATCCATAAATTTTTATTTAATTTGAAGTTGACCTCTATTTTATAATTCAATCAATTATCTTATAATAGAAAACTCTATATTTCAGTCACTAATTTTATAATTGCAGTTAAGGACTTGTTTTAGCCCGGGTTAACCTGAAACTTGGTGAATATGTCAATGATGATATTTATTTCATAAAAGAAGGTTTAATTTCACTTTTTGAAAAATTGCCCCTATATTTTATGAATGTTTTCAAAATGTCCCATAAACTACTTATTTTTTTTTCAATTAACAGTCTATTTTAAATTTGATTTCAACACGAATTTACCATTAAGTTTAATTGGAATTAATAAGTCTAAAACAGACCTGAAATTAATTTTTTAACTTAAAAATCAACTTATGAATTATTTATATTTTAGTATCTAAACCCTTATTCGGTTAAATTTACTTCGATTTGAACTTTTTTTAGAAAAGCATGGGTATACAAAGTTTCTACTTATATTAAACTTTTATTAAAGTTTTGAATGTTTTTGGGTTCGAATCTTGTAAAATTATCAAAACGTCTTTTTGTTAAATCATTTATTTTCTAAAGTTTTTAAAGGTTTATTTTCTCGGGTGACTTTAGTTAATTGTTTCCCCTTTATGTTCATGTTGGTTTTTTACTTTCATGTAATCAAATATGTTTGTCTTTTTAATTTTTTTTGGCGACAAATGGGTCATTTGTAGCATTCGATATTCAGGTCAGATCCGTTTGTACCGTGTATTAGGTATTACATCGACAACCAAACTCTCGGGATTGGATTATAATAATATTAGACTAAATTATAAAAATTATATATAAATAGAGATTAATTTCGGATTAAAAAAATTTTATGGACTAAACTGGACAAAAATAAAACCATATTAAAAATATTGGACTCAATTATAAAAAATAGAAATACATACATGTCAATTTTGAATTAAAGAAAAAAATTAAGGATTAAATTGAACAAAAATAAAACTATATTAAAATGTTAGATTAAATTATTAAAATTAGAAAAAAATATGGGTCAATTTTATGTTAAATAAAAAATTTTAGGGACTAAATTGAATAAAAATAATCAAATTAAAAATATTTTACTAAATTATAAAAATTTAAAATTAATTATAATTTTCAAAGCTTAATTTTATTTCATCTCACTTTTCCATTGACCAAGCAATAGAGAGGAAATAAACTTATTTTCCTTTTAGTCCTCTCAACCAAGCACACTAATAGAAAGAAAAAAATATTTTTCATCCTTTCATTTTTCCATCACTTCAATTTTTCATCCTTCCACTTTTCTTTCCTCTCTACCAAGCAAAACCTAAATGCTAATGAATTATCTCAAGTTATCTAACAAGTCATAATCAAATTCAACGAGAATGGATGACAAGACTGAAGGGCTGCAGAAGACGATTGAAGACGTACATGGAGAGCTCGTCCAAGAGAATGACTTAATCAAGTACAAGACTGTATAAAAATAAAATAGATATTGAAACTCTTCGACAGGTGAAAGGCAAATTGATAGTTCCATTCGTACCCTTTTATGATGTCTGAAGCAATAGTAAAAAATAATGATGGCCAAGGCTATGCATGTCATCTAGTGGACGCTTTACCATTAGATCCAAAGGGAGTGCGCAGTCGTTTGGAGGTTGTCCAACCTCGTGATGAGACTCGTCATAAAATAGAAATGTTTGTATTTTTTGTGGCAATCTATATTACTGGATTAATCATGTAGAACGATATTTTTGCCTTAATGATATCGGCAAGAAGGATAATTAGAGATTGTTGTTGTTGCATTGACGGTAAAGCCTTAGATGGTTTCCGTACACTAGTTGTCACATGAGATGTATTTTGGGCGATTATCATTCAATGTTTAACTATATCATAAAAAAGGAGCTTCTATGGACTTTTGATAGGGTTGCAACAAAGTGGAAGCGTTGTTTATTACATTGATTTACCCCCTCATTCGTGAGTGAACCTAGTGTTTCATGTCTCTTGAGTAAAAGGAGTTGTGAAGAAATCTGCTCCAATCCAAGTACAACATAAATGTGTGTTCGATTTTCAGATTCTCTTGGGTGGTTCTGCTGGATACATCAATGTAAATCTTAAAGATTTTGTATATAACATTTCACTATTTATTAAATTTGTACCTATGACTTTTCTAAGTAGAAGTTAATATGTATTTATATCTAAGTAGGTTAACACCTAATATGATTCAATGATGTAATTCCATGTAGGACTCTACTATTGTTATTAACATATTTTAATAAGTCTAACCTTTTGTAGTCGACTAAAAGAAAACAAAGAATAAACTTTTTTATTTTTTCAAAAAATTCTCTCAATCATGTTTTTTAGTAACTTACATGGAATCCAATTTTTTTTCTTCCAAACCTACTCAAAGAAAAACCAAAAAACTTTTATTGAAAAATAGTTCGGTCTCCCAGTTGTAGTGTCAACGTGGTAGGTCTTGCTTCTATGCCAAGCTTTCTGAAAACTGACATTGGCATCAAATTGATGTTGGCTCCTAAGTCAAGTGCCTTGCCCATGAATCTTTTGCGAATGGTGCAGGGGTAGTAAAACTTCCCAGATCTTTTAGCTTTGGTGGCAATCTATTGATGATCAAGACACTACATCCTTCAGTGAGAGTTACAGTCTCAAAATCTCTCAGCTTCCTTTTTTTTGGACAAAATGCCATTCATTAATTTGACATAGTTGGACATTTTCTCAAGAGCCTCTACCAATGGTATGTTGATTTGCAATTGCTTAAGAACTTCCAAGAAGCGCTTAAATTGCTGGTCTTGCTTATGCTTTTGAAGCCTTGCTGGAAATGGTGGCGGTGGTTAAGCAAATGTCGGCTCCACTAGATTTGTCAAGGTGGCATCTGGCTCCTGTCTGGCATTGGTATGTTTTTTGGCATCAATTAACGGTCTGGCATCATCTGCTTTTATGCCTTTCTTCTCTGTTTCTTTGAGATCATATGGTGGCATCAGCTTTTCAATTTGGAAATCACTTGGCTGCTTGGCAGCCATCTCTATCTCGCATTGGTTACTGCTCAGAAGTGTAACATCTTTGCACTGCTCATTTTCTTTACACTAAGCATCTTTTGTATCACTTGGCAACGCTCTCTGGGTCGATTGCTAAGTGCATTGACAATTTGTCCAAGCTGAACTTTCAAGTTTCGCATTGATGTTTTCAACTCTGGACAATCGCATCATTCCTCTCCATGTACTCCGTAAGAGTGTTTCCTTGGTTATATCTTCGCTCTTGCTGAAAATTGTTTTGGGCTCTCTGTGGCATGACATTCTGATTGAATGTTGGCATGACATTGTTATTCTCCCTCTGGGCATTGTATTGGTTACCTCCTTTATTTCCCCAAGCTAATTTTTGGTGTTTTCTCCATCCAACATTGTAAGTATTGGAGTTAGAATTATAGTAACTACTAAAATTACCAACAAAATTTACCGACTCAGGGTTGGCAGGGCAATCATCTGTGTGATGATCTTCCCCACATATTGTGCAAAATGGTTCTAGCGCCTTGACTTCACGGGAATCATTACTTTTTCGCAAAGTTTTCACAATGCTAGTAGGATTGGAAATTTGTGCATTGATGGATGTTAGTGCATCTAGCTCGTATTTTCCAGCTGGTTTTATGATAACCTTGTAAAAAGTATACATTTCATGCCCTTTTACTTAGGTTATTATTTACTTTCAAGCCCATTTCATTGCATATAGTTGTATTTAATTCATATTGTTGTATTTGGTGGTGTTTGATTGGTTGTTTTTATTTAATTGCAAAATCGATGCTGCTTGAGGAATGTTTGTTTTGGTGTGGTGATGTGTAGATGAGCTAAGGAGTATTGCTGGGTGAAGGAAATATGCTATGACATTTTGGATGACATTTATGGGAGCACAAGAAGACAACGCAACATTATATTTTGCAACTCCCACACGTGATTCAACCAACCATCTGTGCCACATATGTGAAGGGAATATTCTCTAGGGCACACAAATAATTAAGGGCACAAAACCCTATGAGCCCCCACTATATAAGAGATATGACACCCACAATAAAATGAGAGCTAAAAAAGGTTCTTTTTTAGCTCAGAAAGAGAGGAGAAAAGGCGGCTACTTTCCTTCTTCTTCATCTTGGCGTCCTCCATTGCTGAAGCTCCAAAGGGTTGATCTTGTTGGCTTTTGAGAGAAGCAGCAAGCTTAGGGTGGTACACAACAGTCCAAGACGGCTTGGGAGTTTTCCTTACTCTTAGTTGCTCTTTGTTTTTGCATTTTTATTCTAAAATGGGTTGTTTAAAACGAATGATTATGGATGATGTTTACCCAGCCATGAACTAATTTTAAGTGGCTTGGGTTTGTTTTGGATGATTATGTTTTGGTTTTAATGGATGTTTTAGCATTTTCTAGTTCTTTATATGCTTTGTTCATTATTTTATTTCCTTAAGTTGGTAAGAGCTTTTGAGAGTTAGCCTTTACTTAAGTGTTTGATAGCTTAATGGTCGAGAGAGTTAAGGGTAGATCTACGTGGACAATAGGGTTTGATGCTAAAGGCAAAACCCTAACTCACCTTAGAGATAAGGATAGAGTTTCAACGAATAAGAGGAGTAGAACTTCATAGATAAGTAGCTTGCTAGGGTTCACGCTAAGATGTATTGCCATAACATTTTGGCTGTCAGGTTTCTTGCTAGAGATAGTTTAGAAACACCTAAGTAAACTCTGTCGAGCATAGTATAAGTTGGAAAGTGTTAAACATTCATGAGATATAGGCATAGGAATCCTTGATAAACCCAGCCTGTCATCCCATTTGAGAGTTTCACACACATGCGAGGACGTTTAAAGTCTTATCATTCTGCTTTAGTTTTTATTATACCTTTTGCTACATCATTTCCTTCACTTGCTCATATGAACTCTTTCATTCAATATTGAGTCTTTGTTTTGTGTGCTTGAACTTGACATAATTTACCTCCAATCTCACTGGAGATGATTTTACTCATCACTATTATTACTTGTTCGATGTGTATACTTGCACCGTTTGCATATCATTTATAGTACATCTTTATACGTAACATTTTGTGCCGGTCCCTAGTCTGGCGGTGGGATACTCAAAATCATTGGCAGTAATCCTCTCAAGGATGCCAACTGCTTCTATGTAATTTTTGTCCAATAGTGAACCATTTGCCGAAGAATCAACAATTGTCCTAGCATGGGCATTAAGTCCATTGTAGAAGGTCTCTATTTGGGTCCAATCGGAAAGCCCATGCATTGGACACCTCCTAAAAAATTCTTTGAATCTCTCATACACATCATATAAGCTCTCGTCATCAGCTTGCCTCAATGCTGTGATCTCGTTTCTCAGCATGACATTAAGCTCAGGTGGTTGATATTGCAATAAAAACTTCTAGCATAGATCTGCCCATGCAGTCACTAATCTAGGTGGCAAAGAACTTATCCACGTCTTTGCTCTATCTTTAAGAGAGAATGTGAATAATTTCAGCTTCACTGTATCTTCCGGAACTCCAGGTTGCTAAAATAGTTGACAAATGTAACACCCCGAAAACCGGTCTAATTAAAATTAGGTTCCGATGACCGAATATTTTGTATCGATTAAATAATTTATTCGATCTTATCTGAATCAATAAATATTATTCGGGTTAATTTATAATATCTTATTATTATTATTATTATTATTATTATTATTATTAAAAAAGAAAGGGCCATGGGACCCACGACCAACTCCTTCAATTTGAAGGAATTGCCGTGGGCAATTCCCACGTATGAGACACACGGAAAAAGGCCACAAAGTGTGGAAAAATAGTCCATTACGTGGACTTTTCCCCAAGGAAAAGTGTCCTTATAAATTTTCTACCATTTGACATGGAAAATCATAGGGGTCAGCTTAGTAGTATAAATAAGGGTGTAGGAAATGTTGCGGAGAAGATAAGGAAAAATAAGGGGAACTATGCGCAAATGAGAAAAAAAATTAAGGAAGAAAAAAATATGATTCAGTGTTAGATTGGTAGCTCAATTTTTCGATATAGTAATGTCGATTTTCTGCCGACGTCGGGTAAGCTCAATTCCTTGGTTGGTCTAAGTTTTGGTATCGAGACTGATTAATATTTTCATATTTATTCGATATTATCTTGTCGGTCCTAACCGATTCCTATTTAATCCAGTTCAAGAAGTCGAGAAAGAACAACCGTCAACCAAGGAAAAAAGCATCGTTATTCGGGAACCCTAATATCGAGGTGAGTGTAAATGCATTTGTCTCGGGTGACATGGTGTCATTCCGATCTTTGTTTCTAAGATGTGATATGTGAGTGTAGTCGGAGTCTCGAAATTAGGCGAGGAGCCTTTCCGAATTCATCGTTATTGATTTAGGTTGTTTACTAACCATTGTATTAAAGGGGTTTTGCATAAAGCATTATTTAAAGCCATGTGGTATGTTTTGGTAAGTATTGTATAGAATCATCGTCCGTAGCATCGTTGTTGTTGTCATTGAAGTCATTGAAACATTGCTACATGAATCATTGAGCATCAAACATTGATTACTGCAGATTGGATATTGCATATTTCTATTGAGATATTGGTGTTATGTGCATATGGTCATCAAATTATTGACATTGAATTATTGTTATCGATATCGATATGAAGATATTGCAATTGATATTGTCATTGACACTGTTATCGACTTCGCTATTGACAATGTTATCACTGTTATTGGCATTGATAAAGATATCGTATTGATAAAATATTATTGAGGAAAAGTTCTTGGATACTTTGGCTTGGTACATGAAATATTTATCGGGACTACGGTCCGTGAGCCACGGCTCAAGGGTGACGACCCTAGGCGAGGCAGAGGTTCGGTTGGAGTGAGAACATGCATTGGAAGCATTGAATCATTGATATTGTATTGAAACAAGCCATTGCTTTGTGCTTTGAGTTTGTCTATTACCGACTATCGAACCAAAGTTACCTAAGTCCAAAAGTGTTCCAAGGCGAATGATGCTAGAAGACTAATAAAGATATCAATAAAACTATTATTGAATTATAAATATAGCATTGAATATGGTCATTGCATTGTTATTGCCGTAATATTGTTATTTCTATGATATTGTTATTGTCATAAAATTATTGCCATAACATTGTCATTTCCATAGAATTCGTGTATTCATATACCGTAAATGATATTATGATTGTCATAATGTTATTGGTATTGCTTTGTTATGATATTGCCATTGATGATATGATGATTGATACTATGCTTTTATTATGAATATGGAGCATGTCATGTTTATTGCATAATTGATATTATGATTGTCATCAAAGCATGATAAATGGCATACCATGTTCATTCGTTGTTTATGACTACCTCACTTAGACTATATAAGTCTAATGCATTCATTTTCATAACATTTCAGGATATCAAAGAGTTTGGTTCGAGATCGGGATTAGTTGGAAGATCGACAAGTAACTACAAATAAAGAGTAATGTATTTTGTCCTTATGAACTCCTAGTATGGTGGCAAAATAGTTAAATCGACTTTAGTTATTTTGATATGTGTATATCGGTTGTAATGATATATTTGGCACTGAAATATTGATTAAAAGTTTAAGATTTATGTCTATGATCTCGTATTATTTTTTGGTAACACACTCCGACCCGGTTCTCTACTAGGCCGATAAGGGGGTATTACAACAAACTTCCATGAATTGCTTCAAGTGTTGCCATGGATCTCTATTGGGTGATTCATACATTCAAAAGAGTTTGAATCATTACCAGTTTAAGTTCAAAATTGGCAGCATTTACCTCTGTGCCAACTAGGTCTGACATCAAATTGTCAACATTTGGTGTCGAGTGCTCTCTAATATGTCTCTATATGGCATCGTCTACTACGGGTGCGGTAGGGGCAACCAGTATCTATTCGTGTATAGGTGGATCTCCTTGATTACGTAGGACACCATCTACTCCTCCAATACCGTGTTGAGCCATCTCTCTGAGTTTCTTTTTCAATCTATGGTAGGTTCATTCAATTTAATGGTCGTATGACCAATATTCCGTCCGAGGGCGCTTCCTGGTAATACATCAAACAAAACAAATAAGTGAAATAAAACAAAACAAGTAAAACAAAATAATAAACTCTGCTGCAATCCCCAGCAATGGCGCCAAAAACTTGTTCGACTCTATGAGTGCTTGGCAAAAGGGTAGAAAAATGTACTGGAATTGTATGAAAACAATGCCAAGTAAGAGTCTTTTGCGTGCAAGTATACATGATCTACAAGTAATACAATTGTAACCCCCGTAGCCCGGCCTAGACGATTGACCCGAACTACGAAGATTACACGGGGAAAACCAAAGTCAACCCGAAAGTCAACCTTGATTAACGACCCTTTTTTTTTCTTTTTAATCTTGTCTAGATGCACATTAGTCCTACATGTGATCACACAAACAACATACTCAAAGATCACAACCATCAGAGATCATTCAGGGACCCAATTGCACAAAACACAACTTTAGGGACCAAAATGTAAATTCTGAAAACCTTGAGGCCTTAACCAGATTTTAAGTTACCAACTTAAAATTAATCATGTTTCATGCATCTCGGCCAAATTTCAGCTTAAACGGACATCTCAAACTCATACAATTGCTCATACAAGATTCAGGACCAAATTGCAAACATTTTGAAACACATAACTGCCACTGTCAGCCCCCAACGGTCAACCGTTCCGAAACGGGAGACAGCCCGTTTCGAAACGCGGGGCCGTTCCGAAACAGGCATAGCCCGTTTCGAAACGGGGGTCGGGCAGAGGCCTTTCCGTTTCGGAACGGTCTCACCCGTTTCGGACGCCTGGGCTGCTTCCAGGCACCCGTTCCGAAACGGTTCACCCTGTTCCGAAACGCCCTGCACAAAATGCAGAATTTTGCCTGATTAAACATGCAATTAAACATCCAATCATGCTCCAAAAGCCACCAAACTTTGCCAACATGCAATTTAACATAAAAGAGGCATACTTGCATCAGCAATTCAACAAAACAACAACATATACAAAAAGCCCCAAATCTAAAGGCATGCTTCCTACACAAGCAACCACTTAAGCACAAACTTTCCAAACCAAGCTCAATTATGCCAACACATGATCCAACAACAACATTAACATAAAAACATCCTTGTTCAAACATAAACGAACACATACACGTTAACCCCGAGAGATTCTACCCCCATTGCCTTTATTAACTATAGCTATTCACCGAGACATACATCTCACTTGGAGTCCACCTTGAATCCCTTGCTCCTTGCTGTCCAAACTTCAAGAATCTGCATCGATGGACAAAAAGGAGCGTAAGCACATAATGCTTAGTAAGGAATGCTCAAAACCAAAACACCATCAATGCAGCGGGTCACAAAACACTTTTAAACCAAACCCGATTTCTTTACCAAAGCCATGTTTGAAACCCTTTTCAACAACAAGCATCAAAACCATGCATTGCACATACATGAAAACCAACCCTTAGCTTAGCAAGCTAAGAAAACCTTAATAAAGCACAACTTACAAATCATCCACTTAGCCAAACTATGCATAAACACCATATGCAAAGCTAAAACAAGCCTTGGAATACACTCCCATTCCACAACATACCTTTCTTAAACTTGAGAGCCATTTCAAGCAAGAAACCTTTGTAAAACCATTACTCAAGCAATCCATCACATGCATTTACCAAGGCAAAAGTATAAACCATACTATCATCAACACATGCCTTTTAAAACAAGTCTTCCAAGACTCCAATGCATTAAAGATATATCATGCTCACATGCATCATTTATCAAATGATAATCAACACTTGTTCAACTTAACAAGTAAACATGCATTTACAAGCATTACACAATTTCCATGTAACCATGCATCTTTTCAAGCATTCCATGCTTCACATGCAATTATGCATCAATTCAAGCATCTCATGCTTCACATACAAATATGCATCAATTCAAGCATCTCATGCTTCACATGCAAATATGCATCACAATCAAGAACATCATATTGGCCTTCAAGTGATCAATCACATCCACTTTTCAACTCAACATCCAATCGGATACGCGGATTCCGAGCGTTGTCCCTACGCTCCCTTCACCCTACCAATCCAAGGTCCTCGAATGGGCAACACCTCCATTATGACCTCAACATCCTAAGGTTCCCATGTATGGACTTTTAAACACCACACAACCTTAGCTTTTCCCCAAGGTTCCCATGTATGGACTTTTAACCACCATACAACCTTGACATGCACAAGGTTCTCACATATGGGCAACACCTCCATATAACCTTTGCATTCACCGATTGGTAGTTGTAGAAATCACTAACGAGATCCGGGACACCCTATACAAGATCCACACATGGACTTAACACCGCCATTGTGATCTCAACAAGCACAAGGTTCTCACATATGGACTTTTAAACACCATATAACATTTGCTCAACCAAGGTCCTCGAATGGGCAACACCTCCATTATGACCTTAACCATCTCGTTAGGATACTTGAAGGGAGTTTCCCGGTCCACTCTTGACCACTCCACCTCCAAGGCGACTTAATTCACGGTGCACCCAATCCTATAGCCGGCTAACTATATCCGATCAAAGAACCAAGAACCACTTACATCACTTGCCAATATAACCATCTTACCACATTAGTCCAATGTTCCACATGCATAACCACTATGCAAAACCATTACCACATTAATCAAATGATTCACATGCATAACCAACATGCAAAAACCATCATTTACCAACATTAATTCACTGTTTTAAAGCATTAGACAAAGCCATTGAACAATCATGCAACATCATGCATCAAAACCACATTTTCAATGTATAAAACCAAGGATCTCTTACCTTGAGCATCCTTCACATATGGCTTTCAAAACCAGCATTAAACCATGCTAAAATATGCTTTCAAAACAGAATTAAACCATGCAAAACACATGCATTTCAATCATCAACCACAATTGCCTAAAAGCCAATTCATATCACAAATCAAGTAAGAAATCCATTTACTTACTCTTGAGCTTAGCAAAGTTGTTTAGACTTAAACTAAGCTCCCAAACCTTCAAACCTTTGTTTAAAAGCCGAAAACCCAACTTCACTCACCGATAACCAGAACAAAGCTAGCCACCAAGCCTTCCAAGCATCCGAAACCTTCCGCAACACCTCTAAAGCTCACGGATCAAACTCCCCTGTTTCAAGCACACAAAAACAGCACATTAATGCATCATTATGCATTAAGAACAGCAGCCACACAACCAAACTCGCTGCTCGACACAAATCCAACAATTCGGCTACCAAACACAACCGAAATCACCCCCAAACATTTCCAAAACTTAACCCAGCCAAGATCCATCACTTCTAACCATTTTTAAACATCATTTAACATCCAAAATGATCACAAACACGTCCTTATACACCCAGGTATAACAGATCACCAAAAACACTCCAAAAACAACCAAAAACTCAAGCGAAACTTAGGAAATTCAACCTATCCGGGATTGCATTCATTAAACCTCAACTTCTAATCAATTTAGCATTCATTTAACATCATTTTGACACTTCAAAACACTGCCCAAACAGATCACACGAAAATTTCACCAAAATCGCCAAATCTTGCATTTTAAGCCAAAATCAAGATTTCTATTGAAAAGCCTTTAACAAAACACAAACCAAGGATTGAGAACTTGGGAATTTCAGTAAAGAACTGATAGTTTAGAGGAGAGAGACGTTCTTACCTCCAAACTTGAATTTCTCCTTTTTAGAGCCAAAAAGCTTGATGAAACAACTTGCAAATTGAGAGGTTTTGTTGATGAGATGATTAGGAATCAAATGAGAGTTGAAATGAGAGATTTAGATGCCAAAATCAGAGAAGAAAAAAAATCTGGAGAATTGTGTTTGGGTTGAGAGAAAATGAGAGAAAAGGAAAATGGAGAGAAAATGAAAAGTTAGTTAAGAAATGATAAAAATGATTTCCCTCCTTTTTCATAATCTTTAAAATCAGAATAAAGCCTTAAAATATCTTAGAAAAATCTGGAGAAATTCTTATTGGAATAATAGCTCCTTAAAGATTCAAAGTTTCAATCCTTTTTAAAACAGTCACCAAACTTTCAAAATTTACATTTTGGTCACTAGCCAAAATGTCAACCTTCCGAACCTCATTTTCCAAAATTGATTTCACAGTTCACTTTTATATATTAAAAGATGATTTTAGAACATTTTTCCATATTTTTAATGCAACCCGAACTAGGCTTTCCTAATTTCACCTCTTTAGATTCGAACAGCACTTTGACCGAACCGGTCAACGCCCAAAACTTCCGAGCCCAAAACCGGGGCGTTACAACTCTCCCCCCCTTAGGAAATTTCGTCCTCGAAATTTCAACCGGCGAAAAGAGAACAACAACTTTCTCAAAACACACACAAGGCAACACAAAAACCTCAACCAACACTGAACACTTCCCACACAAAACTCCACTGAACCCAACACCACCACATGCTGTTCACAAACCCAGAACACTCAAAGATAGCCACCACTTAACCTTCCACATCTCCAGACTGTACACAGCCCCAACTTCAATCATGAAGAACTTTAACCTTCTCAGCACACATTACTGTAACACACAACTTCCAAGACTGGTTACATAGAGACTCTAACCAATCCAATTCCACCACCACACAAACTTCTCTGCTTCCAAAACTCTTGCAACTCTCAAACCTCTTCCAAGAATCTTCCCAACAAGCAAGAATTCTTAAGCATCAACTGCTTACCCAAACTCCTCAACAAAAGCTGATAAACCTCCACAACTGTTGCTAACAATACCACCACGACTCACCAGGTCTACTCACCCACAAACCAAAATTACATCACAACCTCAACTCGGCTCCGCCAGCTACTCCATACACCACCAGCTGACCTCAAAAGAAATTCACATACACACAACCAGCCAACCACTTCTCATAAGAATCCTTCCAAACAACACAAGCCTTCGATCTTTCATGATCCTTCCACTTCAACTTAAATGCTAAACCACCTCAGCACTTGGAAAAAAAACAACCACCAAACTGCAACCTCACTTAGCACCAAGGAACTACCACTCCCACTTAGCTATCAAACCACCTGATCGATTCCAACCTCAACCGGTACCCCTCACCACCAAACCACTAAACTCATAAAGCATCAAACACCAATCTTCTACCAACAGGCTATACCACCCTCACTATCACTAGCAACTAGCTTAACAAACTCCATTACCTCTAACTTCCACTCAGCACCAACACGACCTCTAAAAACCCACCAACCAACCTAACCCAACCTCCGTTCTAACAGATTCGATTAATTATTAGCGAGTGTGAACATCGTATGCATGATCACCAATATGCACTATCAATGCCTGATGTACATGTATGCAAAACCTCTAATGTCATGCCACATGTATGCATGGACCAACATATATAATATAGCATATAACAATGATTTTAACTGTGCATGAATGCCAAGTTCACACCCTCCAATAACATCCTCAAATCCGTCTAAGAACAACCTCCTACCTCACTTCTAGCTTATCTAACTCCATCATACCAGCAACTACTAACCACAAAATTCTCACAGAACCCTCTTCACACCAAAGACATTTCCAAACTACAACCATTACCCCAAACATGCTAGCAACAAGACTAAACTTACCACGCAAGGAAAACCAACAGAAACCAAACTAAGGTAACTAGAACAAAGATTACTAAACAAGGTTACCTGAGCACACAACACCTCCCTAAAGCTTCATCAGACGAGCTCTCTTCCTCGCGGAACCATCATCCTCCTACCGCACCACTGCAGCACTAGCTAACACACTAGGGCCACCACCAACTCCTTGCGGTAAAGAACCTTGACTGTTCCGAGCCAACATCAAACAATCGCGTCTCATGTGTCCAGTAGACCCACATTTCCAGCAACGCTCTTTTTCCACATTCTTCACAACTTTCGGCTCTATCTGCCACTTCTGAACCTTGCCTCGGCCGTGCCCACAACCTTTCTGAGATCCTTTGGCTATCACTGAAGCTGACTTCACCCCTAAAGGACAATCACGCTTAACATGCACTTTGGAACCACAATTCCAACAAACACCTGCGCCTCCACAACGTCCAACATGGCGCCTTTCACAACGGTCACACACCGGTGGCTGAACTTCCACTCCTTGCCCAAGCAACACTTGCTCCACAACAGCACCACCGTCACATTGCTCAACCCTTGGAAACTTCCCTCCAAGATACCTTTCACAAAAGGCAGATACAAAGAAATCCCAATCAATATCAGGGATATGTGACGCCACCGCCACAGATGTCCACCAGGCACATGCATCCTCCAACATCAGAGAAACAACACTCCCCAGCTTACAAGCAAGATCACAGCCTTCCTGATCCAAGATCAGAACCACACTGGCCAACCAAACCTCAAACATCTCTGGTGTAGAACCATGATATTCCACAGCACCCAAATCAAGCAAACGCTGCTTTGGCAAACCCACACATTCCACAGCCAGCACATCTATTGACTTTACCTTTACCACAGCCTGAGATGTTCCCAACACCTCCTGAACATCAGATGACGAACTCTTCACCACAGAACTAGCTTCTTTCCCTTGCCTTACCACCTCAACCCCAGGCACAGAAAACTGAGACAAAACACCTCCTCGAAAGGGTGAATTCCACGCCTTAACAACCTGCCCCAAGGCAACAACCATCTCACTCAACCGCCATTCTTTCATCAACCTTGCCATACTACTAACAACAACAAACATACAATCACAACAAACAAACAAACCAGTTAGACCAGCATTAAGCAAGGATTCAAACTCCAACTCCCAATAACACAATAGCTATATTAATAAGGCAATGGGTATCCCGAATCCTCCCCTTACATGACATATCAGTCAACACAACATGGATATCACAACATCAAGCATATCAAACATCACACCTTGATCAGGCTTACATCAAACAGCATCCACTTGCAACAGCATATTATTACATAACATACTCACAGCACTTTCATCATGCATAAAACCAACTCACAGCATCAGCTTATCATCAGCACAAACCACATAAGCTCAACCAAGATTCATAACCATAAAACATGCTTGAAAACACCAGCAACATGCTCAGAAACATCAGCATCATGCCCAGAAACACGTGTTTCAACCAACATTCAACCACACATCCGGGTAAACAACAAGCACACATCACAACAACTTACCGTTTTCCCCAAGCATTCGCAACACAGCTCTGATACCACCAAATGTAACCCTCGTAGCCCGGCCTAGACGATTGACCCGAACTACGAAGATTACACGGGGAAAACCAAAGTCAACCCGAAAGTCAACCTTGATTAACGACCCTTTTTTTTCTTTTTAATCTTGTCTAGATGCACATTAGTCCTACATGTGATCACACAAACAACATACTCAAAGATCACAACCATCAGAGATCATTCAGGGACCCAATTGCACAAAACACAACTTTAGGGACCAAAATGTAAATTCTGAAAACCTTGAGGCCTTAACCAGATTTTAAGTTACCAACTTAAAATTAATCATGTTTCATGCATCTCGGCCAAATTTCAGCTTAAACGGACATCTCAAACTCATACAATTGCTCATACAAGATTCAGGACCAAATTGCAAACATTTTGAAACACATAACTGCCACTGTCAGCCCCCAACGGTCAACCGTTCCGAAACGGGAGACAGCCCGTTTCGAAACGCGGGGCCATTCCGAAACAGGCATAGCCCGTTTCGAAACGGGGGTCGGGCAGAGGCCTTTCCGTTTCGGAACGGTCTCACCCGTTTCGGACGCCTGGGCTGCTTCCAGGCACCCGTTCCGAAACGGTTCACCCTGTTCCGAAACGCCCTGCACAAAATGCAGAATTTTGCCTGATTAAACATGCAATTAAACATCCAATCATGCTCCAAAAGCCACCAAACTTTGCCAACATGCAATTTAACATAAAAGAGGCATACTTGCATCAGCAATTCAACAAAACAACAACATATACAAAAAGCCCCAAATCTAAAGGCATGCTTCCTACGCAAGCAACCACTTAAGCACAAACTTTCCAAACCAAGCTCAATTATGCCAACACATGATCCAACAACAACATTAACATAAAAACATCCTTGTTCAAACATAAACGAACACATACACGTTAACCCCGAGAGATTCTACCCCCATTGCCTTTATTAACTATAGCTATTCACCGAGACATACATCTCACTTGGAGTCCACCTTGAATCCCTTGCTCCTTGCTGTCCAAACTTCAAGAATCTGCATCGATGGACAAAAAGGAGCGTAAGCACATAATGCTTAGTGAGGAATGCTCAAAACCAAAACACCATCAATGCAGCGGGTCACAAAACACTTTTAAACCAAACCCGATTTCTTTACCAAAGCCATGTTTGAAACCCTTTTCAACAACAAGCATCAAAACCATGCATTGCACATACATGAAAACCAACCCTTAGCTTAGCAAGCTAAGAAAACCTTAATAAAGCACAACTTACAAATCATCCACTTAGCCAAACTATGCATAAACACCATATGCAAAGCTAAAACAAGCCTTGGAATACACTCCCATTCCACAACATACCTTTCTTAAACTTGAGAGCCATTTCAAGCAAGAAACCTTTGTAAAACCATTACTCAAGCAATCCATCACATGCATTTACCAAGGCAAAAGTATAAACCATACTATCATCAACACATGCCTTTTAAAACAAGTCTTCCAAGACTCCAATGCATTAAAGATATATCATGCTCACATGCATCATTTATCAAATGATAATCAACACTTGTTCAACTTAACAAGTAAACATGCATTTACAAGCATTACACAATTTCCATGTAACCATGCATCTTTTCAAGCATTCCATGCTTCACATGCAATTATGCATCAATTCAAGCATCTCATGCTTCACATACAAATATGCATCAATTCAAGCATCTCATGCTTCACATGCAAATATGCATCACAATCAAGAACATCATATTGGCCTTCAAGTGATCAATCACATCCACTTTTCAACTCAACATCCAATCGGATACGCGGATTTCGAGCGTTGTCCCTACGCTCCCTACACCCTACCAATCCAAGGTCCTCGAATGGGCAACACCTCCATTATGACCTCAACATCCTAAGGTTCCCATGTATGGACTTTTAAACACCACACAACCTTAGCTTTTCCCCAAGGTTCCCATGTATGGACTTTTAACCACCATACAACCTTGACATGCACAAGGTTCTCACATATGGGCAACACCTCCATATAACCTTTGCATTCACCGATTGGTAGTTGTAGAAATCACTAACGAGATCCGGGACACCCTATACAAGATCCACACATGGACTTAACACCGCCATTGTGATCTCAACAAGCACAAGGTTCTCACATATGGACTTTTAAACACCATATAACATTTGCTCAACCAAGGTCCTCGAATGGGCAACACCTCCATTATGACCTTAACCATCTCGTTAGGATACTTGAAGGGAGTTTCCCGGTCCACTCTTGACCACTCCACCTCCAAGGCGACTTAATTCACGGTGCACCCAATCCTATAGCCGGCTAACTATATCCGATCAAAGAACCAAGAACCACTTACATCACTTGCCAATATAACCATCTTACCACATTAGTCCAATGTTCCACATGCATAACCACTATGCAAAACCATTACCACATTAATCAAATGATTCACATGCATAACCAACATGCAAAAACCATCATTTACCAACATTAATTCACTGTTTTAAAGCATTAGACAAAGCCATTGAACAATCATGCAACATCATGCATCAAAACCACATTTTCAATGTATAAAACCAAGGATCTCTTACCTTGAGCATCCTTCACATATGGCTTTCAAAACCAGCATTAAACCATGCTAAAATATGCTTTCAAAACAGAATTAAACCATGCAAAACACATGCATTTCAATCATCAACCACAATTGCCTAAAAGCCAATTCATATCACAAATCAAGTAAGAAATCCATTTACTTACTCTTGAGCTTAGCAAAGTTGTTTAGACTTAAACTAAGCTCCCAAACCTTCAAACCTTTGTTTAAAAGCCGAAAACCCAACTTCACTCACCGATAACCAGAACAAAGCTAGCCACCAAGCCTTCCAAGCATCCGAAACCTTCCGCAACACCTCTAAAGCTCACGGATCAAACTCCCCTGTTTCAAGCACACAAAAACAGCACATTAATGCATCATTATGCATTAAGAACAGCAGCCACACAACCAAACTCGCTGCTCGACACAAATCCAACAATTCGGCTACCAAACACAACCGAAATCACCTCCAAACATTTCCAAAACTTAACCCAGCCAAGATCCATCACTTCTAACCATTTTTAAACATCATTTAACATCCAAAATGATCACAAACACGTCCTTATACACCCAGGTATAACAGATCACCAAAAACACTCCAAAAACAACCAAAAACTCAAGCGAAACTTAGGAAATTCAACCTATCCGGGATTGCATTCATTAAACCTCAACTTCTAATCAATTTAGCATTCATTTAACATCATTTTGACACTTCAAAACACTGCCCAAACAGATCACACGAAAATTTCACCAAAATCGCCAAATCTTGCATTTTAAGCCAAAATCAAGATTTCTATTGAAAAGCCTTTAACAAAACACAAACCAAGGATTGAGAACTTGGGAATTTCAGTAAAGAACTGATAGTTTAGAGGAGAGAGACGTTCTTACCTCCAAACTTGAATTTCTCCTTTTTAGAGCCAAAAAGCTTGATGAAACAACTTGCAAATTGAGAGGTTTTGTTGATGAGATGATTAGGAATCAAATGAGAGTTGAAATGAGAGATTTAGATGCCAAAATCAGAGAAGAAAAAAAATCTGGAGAATTGTGTTTGGGTTGAGAGAAAATGAGAGAAAAGGAAAATGGAGAGAAAATGAAAAGTTAGTTAAGAAATGATAAAAATGATTTCCCTCCTTTTTCATAATCTTTAAAATCAGAATAAAGCCTTAAAATATCTTAGAAAAATCTGGAGAAATTCTTATTGGAATAATAGCTCCTTAAAGATTCAAAGTTTCAATCCTTTTTAAAACAGTCACCAAACTTTCAAAATTTACATTTTGGTCACTAGCCAAAATGTCAACCTTCCGAACCTCATTTTCCAAAATTGATTTCACAGTTCACTTTTATATATTAAAAGATGATTTTAGAACATTTTTCCATATTTTTAATGCAACCCGAACTAGGCTTTCCTAATTTCACCTCTTTAGATTCGAACAGCACTTTGACCGAACCGGTCAACGCCCAAAACTTTCGAGCCCAAAACCGGGGCATTACAACAATGGTAAGTTGAGTAATGTCTCCACAAGGATTGACCAAGAGATTGATTTGGAGTTGTTTTGAAAATAGTGATTCAAGAAAAGAAGTGAAAGGAAAACATCGTTGGGAAGGAGTGTTATCAAATGAGTGATGAGCGTTGGCAAGGGATGCCTGATTTTCACGCTATTCATTCCTTGCCAGCCTTTAATAATGTTATGTCTTGGCATTAATTACCTAGCAAATTCAAAGTTGGCATTGCCTATGTCGATGGCAATGCCCTAAATTAATCATGTAAAAACCCTATATGTCTATAGTAAAGTTTTGCATAAATCAATTTGATTAAGTTCCAATCTTTACTCCTACGGGGTAGACTCACTCCCGAAGTAAGTTCATCTTATTGAACATCTTTTGTCGAAGCATCTCGCCTTAGTATCTAGCAACTGATCGTTCCCCCCTAAGTCTGTTAAAATATTAAGGTGAAATAAACAAACAATGCTAGCGGTCGCTTGGCACAATATTTAGAAAATCGTTAAACATTCCAGATAAGGGAAATAATGCCAACACATTTTTAATTATTAAAAACCAAACATAAAAACAACGTTCAAAAGCTAACATGCCCCACCAACTGTAAATTTAGTTCATGGTGGGTGTACCAACAAAAATCCTTCATCGTTTCTCAACAAAATCATCATTTAAAAATAAAAATAACTAAACAAAGAGAATTGGCGAGAAGGGGTCGGTCGATGCAGTCTTTCAAGATCAAGGTTCTCGGTCAAGCTGGTCGAACCACGTCTCTACGGTGCAACCTCCTTAATCCAGTCGTCGATCTATCGTCCCCTCTAGTGCTTTGTTGAGTTCTTTAAATAGGCATGCGCGAGTGACTTAGGATTAGCCTTGAATTTGAATTTTGAATGCACACGGGATAAGAGATGTGATCATCTTATCCTACATTTGAATCCTAGGGTTGATGTGTACAAGGTCCAACATCTACTTGGCTGGGCATCAAACTCCCCTTCTCTGCCAACCGGTGCTTCGACAATTTTTGGTCCATCACTGCCAACAACAACTCGACATTCTCTCTGGCATTCATTCATTTTTGCGCTGCTTTGCTCTGCCAAGCCCTATCTTGATCTGCCAAACCTGCAATAATGACAACAAAGCAACCCTTCACACTGACATTAACACGATTCCTAACTCCTTATGCAAATGCATGATTTTTAAGGCTAAATGCAACTAAATGTACTTAAAAACAAGCAAAGGAAATGTTAAATAGGCATAAAATTTAGTACTTTTGAAGTGTTAATAATAGCCTATCCTCGAACCCTACGAGTAGAGTCATCCCATGAATACTTTCATTCACTCTTATGCTATGTTACTTTTACTACCATGGAAAGTTAAATAGAGTAAACACAACTCGCCTAGTGTACTAAGATAACAAGATGCATATTAAAGTGTCCCTCAACAATTTGCCTTTGGCATCGAGTTTAACATTTAATTTGATCTTTTTATTCTTTTCTCTATTTTTCTAGGAGTTTAATTTAGGCAAAAGGTCAAAAGTAGCCCCCAACGTTTGACCTTTGGGTCAATTTAGCCCCTATTCTTTTTTTTGGTCCAAACAACCACCTAACGTTTCACTTTTCTTCAAATTTCACTCCCGTTAGATGGAAACCGTTAGTAAACCAACGATCAATGCTTGAGGCTGACGTGGCATGACTACATGGCATGGGGACATGATGTGGCAATGCCATGTGGCATTTTGCTGACGTGAAATTTTTAAAAATTATTTTTTTTAAAAATAACCCAAAATTTTCAAGATTTCATAAAATAGCCCCCAAATTTCAAAATCATTAACTCCCCCAAACCTAAATCTCGATTTGAGCCGATTCTGCCCTCGATTGCCACGCCGTGGCCCACAATATCGATTACCGGACCATCACGATAATTTACCTCACCATCTCGTCGCCAGAAGTTGACCGACGTCGTGTGAAACGTTGAATGAAGGCAAAATCGCCGAATGGTTCATTTCAATGATTCACGACCAACGACTGTAGAACGGACGAAGAACGGTGTGTGGGTCGTTCGGCATGGGGAGGATGCTTCATTCCATTGCTGACAACGGTGACGGGAGTGGCTGAACTTGGGGGTTTAGGGTTTAAAGGACTATTTTGAAAATATTTGAAAATTTTAGGAATTTTTTGAAAATATATATATGTATAATTATTTTTTAAATATATATTTTTTAACCAAACATATGATGCCACTTCAACAAAGTGCCACGTGACATCATCCTATTAGTTAAAAAATATTCTAAAATTATTTTTTTTAAAAAATATTTTTTTAAATTCCATGTCAGCAAAATGCCATGTGGCACTACAACGTCATCTCTCCATGCCATGTAGACATGCCACGTTAGCCTCAGACGTTGACCGTTAGTTGACTAACGGTTTCCATCAAACGGGGGTAAAATTAAACAAAAATAAAACGTTAGGTGGTTGTTTGGACAAAAAAAAGAATAGGGGCCAAAGTGACAAAAAGGTCAAATGTTGGGGGTTACTTTTGACCTTTTTTCTTTAATTTAAGTCTTTTATTTCTACTTTGAGCATTCAGTCTATTATCAACAAATTATGTTACGACATCAGAGAGTCGACCTAGAATTTCTCTAAGGCTTCTTAAGCTTTTAGAGAACACGCAACATGAGATTTATAACTGTAATACTTTCAACCCTAAGTTCAAATCACTAAAGCTTTTAACACATTGCAAAACACATTTAAGCACAGATTCATCATAGGAATATCATCATCAACGCATCAGCAGTTTCAGGACAATAGAACCATAACAAAGGGAACCCTAAAAATAGACTAAACTATTCACAGTCCTAATTTAAAAAAAAATTCTACCTAATATATATATATATATATATATAGTACTCCTCCAAACTTGAGAGAAGCATTGTCCCCAATGCAAAAAGAAAAGAACAAAAACATAAATTAAACATGCGATGAAAAAAATGCAGAAATTAAAAATATTACCTATGGAGTGATGAGTGCATAAAGAACCTATATTTTAGACCCTTTTACATAGCATATTGTATGTGGTCGAAAGCATATTCTTTTATTTAGGAGTAGTTTACATATAGTTATAGAGTTATGGTTTTTGAGCTTAATGTTTATTTATATTGATGCTATTAATGGAAAAGGTAGTGGTTTTTAGTGTTGCTTGCGTAGGAAGTAACGAAGCAATGGAGCACTGGAACATTGGAGAAACATTCTCTCGTGATAGACTGGATGTTACAATATTTGCTGCAACGCTGGAGACAAATCTTGGATCCTTTAATATGATTTAATGCGCGGTCCCCTATGCTTTATGAGCCATTAATGACGTGCAAAGCAAATATCCTCTTTGCTAGATCACATGACACTTTATTAAAAGCATGTGACAAGATATTCTTTTATTGAGCAATTAATGGCACATAAAAGCAAGATTCTCATTAAAAGATTACTTGCACTTTAGGGTTTTTAAAACCCTAGAAGAGCCACCTCTATATAAAGACATCAAGGGCAACAATTAATGGTGGTTGCACTTAATGAAAAAATACACATAGAAGCTTTTATTCGTGGAAACAACCCCTTTGTCTTCTACATCGGAGAACCACCATTGTCGAAGGTCAAGAGGAGTCTCCAAGAGACAAAAGCTATTGAGAGAGGCTTGAGGAGTTGGAGCGCTGCAACATAGTTCGAGGGCTTGTAAGAGAATTCGAGGACGCTTGATTTTCTTTCTCTCTTGCTTTATAAATTGCGATGACTTTTACTGTTTTTATGGATGTTATTTTCTCATATATGAGTTAAATAATTTGTTTGGGTTTATTGTTTTAAGTTTCTATGTCTTAACTATCGTTTAATGTTATAGAATCTCTTCTTTATCTATCATGTTAATTGTTCTTTATGCGTTGTTATTATAAGAGATATTGAGAGACTTCTTTTAACTATTGATATGCGGCTTAATATCGAGAGAGTTAGGTTATACAAATATGAACAATGGAGTTTAAGCTATCAACTTAGGTTCTAATCCGGCTTAGACATAAGTTTAGGATTTCCACGACTAATAAGGGGAACGTGAATAAACAATAAGTTGTTTGGGTTAACGTAGACATGAATTACCATAGCTTTCTTGTTATTAACTTCTAGGTATCGAGAGAGTCTAGAAGTTTATTAGAAAAACCTGTCGAATAGATAAGTGAAAAATTGGTTTACACAAACTTTTATTAGAAAACCCTATGCTGGAAGTTACCACGACCGCGCCCATGACCTCTCTATGGTGCAACAACATGTGTCCTAGCCTGGCCACTGTTGCGTAGTGTAGGTGTACTATGAATGATACACAAATAGTGCAAGTATACACATCGAACAAGTGATACGGTGATGAGTATCGTTTCCATAGAGATTGGAGTTATTTCAAGTCAAGTTCAAGCACACAAAACACAAACTGAATATAAGTGCAATAGCAAACAGGGACAGGCGAAGAATGTCGTAGCAAACAACTGTAATAAAAACTGGAGCTATACGATAAGTCTTCAAACATACTCATACGTGTGGAAACTCTCAATTAGGATGATAGGCTGGGTTTATCAAGGATTCCTATGCCTAGTTCTCGTGAATGTCTAACACATTCCAACTTATACTATGCTAGACAAAGTTTACTTAGGTATTTCTAAACAATCTCTAGCAAGAAACCTGACAGCCAGTGTAACCCCCTCCTCCCGGTCTGGTCGACTGACCGGTCCGAGTAGGCTACTCGGGGAAAACTGACGTGAAACCCGCTAAGGTCCCACCTCGGTTAGCGACCCTAGAATTTTTCTTTCTTTTATTATCTTGTCTAGATGCGTTAATTAACCTATGAGTGAAACGACAACGGAAACAAGACTCTCAAGAAAGCCCAACGGCAACCTGGGCCTAAGCCCAAACCTCAAGACCCCTTAGAGATTCCAAAAACCCATTTTTTTGACCTGTGTTTCGAAACAGGGGTCACCCGTTTCGAAACACGGGCTTCAGTTAAAAAGCAAGACAACCATGCCGAAACGCTTCCACCCCGTTTCGGAACACGGTCACGATTTTGCCTTGACGTTTCGATACTTGTTTCGAAACAGGCAATTACAGTGGCCAAAGTGTTTCTAAACTAGTTTCAAAACAGGGGCTCATAGTGGCCAAACCATACCGAAACGAGTTCCGATACGAGGGACCCTAGAACCATACCCGTTTCGAAACGACTGTAGCCCGTTTCGAAACACCTGCAACTTTCTAAAACCAATTTTAAGCATCTCCAACCAAACTTGAACACCCTTAACGACTCCAAGAAGCATACAAGACATGTAAACACCCTATAGGGGCATGCATCCCATTGCACAACGCATTCAAAAACATAAGACATAAGATAAGACAAGCATTTAAAGGATCAACCATACACCATAAGAGAGACAACCCATAGAAGGTTCGACAAGCACGACAAGAATCCGTGCATAACATTTAAGGTTTAAGCCTTATGCATACATACATTTAGCACTCATAAAAGGGATGTAAAATCCTACCACAAGGCATGCATGCATGGTTTACAATCCATAACATGTAGGTACACACATAGCCATAAAAAATTCACAAATCAACATGCTCAACAAACACATCATCAACTAAAGAGTTTGACACCAACTCCCACAACTCTATACCCCATCGTCTAGGTATTATTACAAAACGCAAACCATACTTGAGCTAGCTTGAGAACTCCAAAGGCTCTTCCCTCGCCCGTTTGCCTTCCGAACTCTAACGATATGCATGTTGGAAACAAAGAGAGCGTAAGCTAACTAGCTTAGTGAGAAAAAGCTCTACAAATCCACAACATGCAGTTTTCCAAAACACTTTTTATATGCAAGTAAAACAATGGATGCACGAAGTGACTATCTCAACAACAATACATGGTTTGCACAAGCACAACCAACATACACACACGGTGGGACTACACATCACCGTTTCGACTAGTAGATTTCCAATGGGACTACACATCAAAGTAATTTCCTACTAGTCACTACCGGTGGGACTACACATCACCGTAGTTTAGACCACCATCACGTGAGGCACGACTTCAACTCGACTACACATTAACAACTTAAAATGCACATGATAATCACAACACATAACCATTCATCCTATCACAACAAACATAGGAGTAGAGAGGCTTACACTCGGGTTTAGGTGAACCCTCAAGGTCCCACCCAAACCCCAAAGGTTCCATGTCGTGCACTATTCAAGGATTAGCAATTCTACTCACCGTTGTTACACAAGTGAAGACCGAAGACCAAGCTCAAGACTCTGAAATCCCTGGATTTTCCCCCGAAGCTTCACCAACCAAATTTCTTGCCTCTAATCAGTCCAATACAATTTAAACAATCTCAAATCAGTTCATATTCCAATGTAGTTAACCCGGATCACAAACCAAGCACAAAACACCCAATTCCAACTAAAATCAAACCCAAAATCCATATTCCCGAGCAGCCCCTAAGCACACCCTAAAACCAATGATTCCAACCCTTAAATTACTCCCTAAAGCCTTCAAAACAACCCTTACATATAGTCTATCCATCAGCCCTCATATTTCCCCAAAAAACACCCCCATAACTCAACTTAAAACCTCCCAAAAACCTTCCCAAAACTCAAATCCGGGAAACTTTTCAAAACACTTTAAAAATCATATAAGTTGGGCCCTATGCTTCATAAACAACATATCTAACATAAATCAATTAAATTCTTTAGCTAAGAACAATAAAGGTACCTTTTTTAAATCAAAAATCTCTAAAACCCCAAACTTCAAAAACATGGGCAAATTGAAAACTAAAGGTATTGGCTTGAAGAGGATGATGATGAAAAGTAAAAAACGAGCTTACCTTTGAAAAATCTCCAAGAGTGAGTGAGCTATGGAATGGAATAGTAACTCAAGGAGGGGGGGAGGCTTTTGTCGTGGGTTTGTTTTAGAGATGGAGAAGATGAGTAAAATTTTGGGTATTTTTACTTCTTTTGTTTTAAACCCAAAAGACCCATTTACCCTTAATGAAAAGGGAAAATATCAATAGCATGACATCCATGGCTTTTGGGCTTGATTTAAAATAAGCCCAACATAAAATCATTTGTTTTGTAAATACGAGGCCCAAGGATTATTTTAATTATAAAACTGGACCGGAAATAATTTTAAAATATTATTTTCACCCGACCCCTAAACCCGGGTGTTACAGCCATAATGCTATGTCAACACCTCTCAGCATGAACCCTAGCAAGCTATTTATCGATGAAGTTCTACTCCTTTTAGTCGTTGAAACCCTATCCTTATCTCTAAGGCGAGTTAGAGTTTTGCCTCTCAGCATCAAATCCCATTGTCCAGGTAGATCTAAGCTTAACTGTCTCGAATATTAAGCTATCAAACACCTAAGTAAAGGCTAACTCTCGAAAGCTCTTACAAACTTAAGGCAATGAAACAATGAACAAAGCATATAAAGAACTGAAAAACGCTAAAACATCCATTAAAAACTAAGACATAATCATCCAAAACAAACCCAAGCCACTTAAAGTTAGTTCATGGCTGGGCAAATAACATCCAAAATCATTCTTTTAAAACAACACATTCTAGAAAAATATGTAAAAGTAAAGAGCAACTAAGAGTAAAGAAAACTCCCAAGCCGACATGATCTACCGTGAACCACCCTAAGCTTGCTGCTTCTCTCAAATGCCAGCAAGATCTTCCCTTTGGAGCTCCAACAATGGAGGAAACAATCAAGGAGGAGAAGAAGAAGAGTGGCTGCCTCTTCCTTTCTGTCTTTCTTATCTCCTAAACACCTTTTTCAGCTCTCTCTTTAATGTGAGTGTCTTGTCCTTTATATAGTGGGGGCTCCTAGGGTTTTGTGCCCTAAATTCCAAGGGAATATTCCCTTCACATATGGGCTCACAACTGGCTGATAGAATCACGTGTGGGGGTTGCAAAATATATTCATCTTTTGTCTTCTTGTGCTCCCAGAAATGCCGTCCAAAATGTTGTAGCATTTTCCTTTGCTCTTGCACTGCTTCATAACTATCTTCCACATCACCACACCAAAACAAACCTTCCTCAAGTCGCACTGATTTCATAATTAAATAAAAACAACCAATCAAACACCACCAAATGCAATTATATGAACTAAATGCAACTATATGCAATGAAATGAGCTTAAATCCAAACAATAACCTAAGTAAAAGGCATAAAACATAACCTTTTTACAAGGTTAACACACCCCTAATATTAAGCTATTGCTTATCTTCAAGCAATGAGTAGATATGAACAAAGAAAATGCTATGGCAGAGTCCAGATCAAGACAGTGCTATGGCAAAATTCCAGTCCTCAGAAAAATAAAGGCTTCAACATGCTGGGCAACATTGAGATTTTAAGAACTTTTCCTTAAGACTAGATCACTTACTTTTTGTGTGCGTAATTGCATCCAATCTATGCTTAACAAAGTTAGAAAATTTCTAGCTAAGTTTTCCATTATACCCTAGCATGCATTGGTAAATTTAAGCACACATTTTTTTACTCCCATAATTCTAAGGTTTTTCTTTTATATCTCTTTTTTTGTACTGATACGAGGGGAGTCAGCTCATCACAACTACCGTCCTCAACTCTAGATGAATATGGAGCAAACATTTCATCCCTGAGCTAGTAAGTAGAGTAACCGCGTGACAACTTTCATTCCCTCATTTGATGTTGCTGCCATTTATTTAAACGCAATATCCATGCAAACGACGCAAAGAGGAGTGTCCCTCTACAGTTATGCTGTAGCATTTATTTTTTTAAACACATGAAATAAAAAAGGAGTCCAATAAAGCCTTTCATGCTTTCATTTATCATTCAAATTCATTAATATTATCCATACTAAGGCATGGAAGAGTTCTTTACCAAAAATTCTCTAATCCTTCTTAAGCATAAAGAGCATGCAATCGTGTAGTAGTCTAACTACAAAGCATCAAGCCCTAAAGTCAGTGTAACAACGGGGAGTCGCCATCAATCCTTAGTTTTACTTTAGGTGCGATTGGAACACCTGAAAAACCCGGTTATTTTAATAAAACTTGTTTTTATTGAAACAACGAGTTTTGGTCTGCGAAACCAGAAAAACAGGTTCAGGAGTCGGTTACGTGTGGGGAAGGGTGAGCACCCCCACAACGCCCAAAATTGGTACCTGTCGATTACGTAATGTCTTAATGGTGGAATTATGAATTTGAATATAATTTATCAATGTGATCCCTTAAAATATTTAAACGAATATTTTTGTAGAAAAGAAAATTTACACCCCAACACCCGGGGCATAATTTTAGTATGTAAAAGGCATAATTTCCGGTAAATTCCCGACTGAAGGGAATTTACTTTAAAAATTATAATTTAAGATTAAAAATAATACTTTGTAATAGGGACTAAAAGAAAGCGGCACCCCTATGCTGAGGGTACGTTTTTCATGATAACCCCTAATAAAAAAAATTAATTTAAAATTTAATTAAACAATATAAATGAATATATTTAATTCAAACATTACATACAAAATAAAATTAAAATATAAAAACATGACATATAAAATAAAAACATACAAACAAATATAAAAACATCTTATATTTTATACAAAAATATTTATTACAAAAAGATAACATTAAAATAGACGAGGATCAAAATTTACCCTACTAGAAGCTCGAAATAAGAACTTCACCCGACCCCTAGCATGATCTCCGCATCACCTCGCTATAACTCAAAAATTGATTCGAACGAACCTCGACAGGGCCTCCAATCGAATCAACTGTTCGAACCGTTAAAAGGGCACTGCCCCTAAGGTTCGAAAGGGCACTGCCCTTTTCTTGCGCCATTTCCATGGCATTTGTTAGCCATTTCTGTTGCTTTTCCCCTCTGTCTTTTGCAAGACCTCCCCCTCCCCTTTTATATGAATTGGGGTGAGGAGGTGAATCATGCAATTAGAGATGTGGTGGCTTGCATGTCACCCACGTAATTTCCCCTTTTTTACTTTTTTTTTCATTTTTTATAAGACATAAAATAATACATTCGAGTGAAAAATAATTTTTTATAGCCCGGACATAAAAGGGGTATTACAGTCAGTTCTACCAATTTCAACAGTACTACCTTCCCCAAACTTGAAGAGGGCATTGTCCTCAATGGATGAAAATTAACTAAAACTAAACTAAATGCAATGCAAGGTACCCTGACTAACCCTACTTTGATGGTGGTGGGGTTGTCTTGTGCGCCATATGCTTCACGCGCATATTCTTTAGTGCTGAGGTGTTGTAATTTGTTGTGGCATTGTGGTAGGAGGAATATCATCATTCATCTCATCGTTCGTACCATCCGCGAATGGTCTTCAACCTTAGGAGGTTTTGCATCCATGGGGGCTTTACCCTTGTCCACATGTTTGGGAGTCTGTTTTGCTAAAGAAAAAACTAACAATAAAGAAATAAAGCAAAGAAAACAAACAAACAAAATAAAAAAATTGCTATAGGAGAATTTAGAGAGGGTTGAAGGGATGCAAACTCTCAAACATCCTAAATTGATGTGGTTGTTTTTTTCATGTTCGTTTGGAGCACCAGTATAAACCAAAATGCCCCACACATATAACCGTTCCACTTTCAATATATTTTGCATGGGCATTTCCTGTCTTCCGTATATGTTCACCATCACTTGGCATCTATCGCAAGATTTATAGAAATCTTGGGTATCCTTGAAGAGTGTAGGCCAATAAAACTTAGATTGTAGGACCTTTGCAGCGTTCTTCTCTCCTCCAAAGTGTTCTCCACATGAAGCTGAATGGTAGTGGAATAAGATCTCTTTTTTCTCTTCTTTGGGATGCATCTTCTAATCATTTGGTCAGTACATTCTTTGAAGAGGTAGGGGTCATCCCAATGACAGTAAGGAACATCGTGCATGAACTTGTTCTTCCTTAATCTCTATTTCATTATCAACGTACCACTGAATTGCCGCAGCAAGTAATAATTTCTCATTATGAAATTCTTCCTTAATCTCTATTTCATTCCTTAGTTCTTTCATAATTTCTAGCCTAGAAAGATAACCAACTACTTGGTTTTCATTGCGTTTCAAATCAATAATGGTCCAACCTAAAGCCTTTTTATGTTGAGCTAAAATATGAATCAAATTACTCTCTTGCTCTTGCTTAATATTACCAGCATTAATCACAAGCAAAGTCTAATTGGAACCCAAATAAGCATGCTTAAGGTATGAAGGTAAGGGCTTTGACTCTAATGTGGGTGCATGATCAAGTGAGGGTTTCGAAGGTGTAAATTCAAAAAAATCTAAAGGTTCAAATGCGTACATGGTCTAGCTATGAGCAAGATAGATTTCTGCACCTCCATTGGGAACTCCTCAAGCTCCTTGAACTCCTCATTGTCATCTTCATTGAGCTTCATATAGTCCTCAACTTGTAGAAAGTTGCTGCAACAAAATTCTGCAGCTTCCTCTTCTGTTGTAGCATCCATGTATTGACACTCTTCATGTTCATCCACATATTTGAGGGTGTTGAAGACGTTTATAGCTACCCTTTGGTCATCAACTCCAACTGGTGGGGGTTATCTTTTGATGTGGCAATAGTTTGCCTGTCATCATTGGGTTTACTCATCGAACCCTTACACTGCTCTCCATCGAAGGTGAGTCCTCTTGCAACTGAGATTATTCATGCACAATCTCGTGGCTGGGTTCTTCGAGTGTCTCCCCCCAAACTTAGCTTCTTTGGTGATCTGAGTGTCATTCCTTAAGGTGAATGAACTACATTTATTCTTGCCTTGAGTTTTAGTGACTTTAGTATCACTAGGAAGACTGCCCTGAGGGCATGCATGTAATGCTTGAGCAATTTGACCCACTTGAGTTTCCAAAGCACTCAAAGATGAACTATGACTTTGTAGCAGTGCTCATTGACTCCTGATAGGCGTAGAGTGCTCTTGAAGTAGAGCCTTTGTCATTGACATGATGTCCTTTGTAGTTGTCATAAAGTCCTTGAGAGTAGCTTCTAAAGAGTTGTTGCTCGATGAAGATGTTGAACCATTTTTGTTTTTCCATTGCATAAATTGCTAGAAACTTGAGGGTTCAATCAGATTTTTGTGCTGATTCGAGTTGCCATAACTGTTGTTTCCTTGATTTCCCTATGAAAGATTAGGATGGTGATGCCATCATGAGTTATAAGTGTTCGAGTAGGGGTTGTTGTTGTTGTTCTGATTGAAGTTCCCCACGTAGTTGGTAGACTCGTAGTTTTCGGGGCAATAGCTCACATGATGACTTCCATCACAATGATCACAAGTAGTTGCTACCTTGACTTCCTTCTCCTCATTTGGACGTTGGAGATTCTTGAACATGTTTGTAATGGCCGACAATTGAGCCGAGATGGAATCATTAACATCAAGCTCAAGTCTCCCATGAGCTTTCCTCCCCGTTCCAAGTCTTGAAGTGGAAAATTGGTAGTCATTGTTTGCTATCCTATCAAGGATAACAAATGCTTCATCAGGTGACTTGTCCAGCAAAGTTCCATTTGCTGAAGCATCTAGCATCATCCTCGTGGGACCATTGACACCATTGTAGAATATCACAACTTGCGTCTAATCTTGAAAATCATGATTTGCACATTTGCAGAGTAGTCCCTTGTATCTATCCCAACAGTCGAACATCGACTCGTCATCAGCTTGACGAATGGAAGCGATATCATTCCTTAGTTGGGTGATCAAGTTGGGTGGATTATACCGCAAAAAAAGCTCTTGCATAGGTCTGTCCATGATTTCATCGAGCCGAAAGGTACTCTACTAAGCCACGCCCTTGCTCGATCTCTCAATGAGTATGGGAATAACTTTAATTTTACCACATCCTCATGCACACCTTGGTGTCGAAAGGAGTTACACACCTTCATAAAAGCACGTATATGTTGCCTTGCATCCTCATGAGGCACACCACCAAACTGTCCAATACAGTTCAACATGTTGAATGTTGCGTGTAAAAGAGTCTATCGCAATAGAGTGCAAGTGTACACGATGCAAGTAGTAAAGTGATACACGAAGTATCGGATGTCGAATCCACAGGGACTGGAAATAGCCTTAACCTTGAATCAATGCACAAGAAAGAAAATAATTTTAATTGTTTGTAAAGGAATACTAAAGAATACTGAAGATAAAGGATTAAAGAAACCAGGATAGAGAGAATGGGCTGGTATTGATTTGCTCAGTAGTGTAGGTATTGCAATGTCTAGGACTTTCTGTTCTGTCGTTGCTCCTGGCGCGACAGCACCTGCGGCGGCAGCGGTATGTTGTTGTCGCGGCAGCGAACACACAACTCTGTACTACAAGCTTGGCAAGAATCCCCGCTATGCCTTAGCCTATCCCTAGGTCCAAGTCTGTCGATGAACACGTCATTGATGATACCTCCCAGCGTGAATCGAAGGATGAACACCGATGTTGTTGAATTCTTCCTTAGCCACTTAACCTCGTCCTATCCCTAGGTCCGAGATAGTTCAACCATAAATTGGAGAACTCGTACTTATTCCTTTCGTATACTTAACTCTCCCGATATTAAGTAAATGTACAATCTCACAATGCTCTCCTGATACTCTTGTAAGATGTTGAAAACCAGAATAAGCAAACTTGAAATATATTTTATTGAACAGAAAAATTCCTAAAACAATGTAATCCTTGCAACTACTTTACAGAATCAACCCTTAGCCCTAGGGGAAATTTAGAACATGATGAGAAGGGGGAAAACGACTAGGGTTTGGGGGAAGACGTCTAGAGAATGAGATGTCCCCTCCTAGGTCGAATTACATGCCTTTAAATAGGCCTTGGGTTCAAGTTTTCTAATATGGCAAGAATACAAGTTTAAATTAAAGTGCAACTCTATTAAAGACTAAATCTTCAAAGTAGATGTCTTTAATTCGTCCTCTCTTCTTGCTTGGAGTTTCTTCCTTGAACTTTGGGCTTGGACATCATTCTGATCTAGGGCTCGAAAAAATATAGGAGTGCTCCACGACAGACCGACTCAATTTCCTCTTTCTATCGAGCTCCATTTTACTTTTTTCCCTTCACCCTTGCTGTCGTCCTTGGCTGCCACGGCAGCGGCCTTGGCAGCATCGTCCTTCTCCACTCTAGTCTTGTGTTCCAGCTCTGCTTCTCCACTACCCTGAGTTTGCTACAGTAGTTACCTGCAAAAGTAACCAAAATCAACAACAACTGTGCGTTTTTGTATAATTGTGATATATAACTGAAATCTAACCTAAATGCAATGAATTATGCTTGAATGTAGCAGAAATATGGGTTAAATAGGGGGTAAAATATAGAACTTTTACACACTCAACACACCCCCAAACTCAAGTTTTTGCTTGCCCTCAAGCAATTTAGACCTAAAATGAAATAAAAACTTTTTGTTTGGCTTAAAACAATGAACTTTTCATTACCTACCATTCATTCCCTATTGTGAACAACACCCTGTTGGATAATTCGGGATTCATTCGAAACCTTGCTATAATTCTCGTGTAGTGTGTGCATGTTTTGTGAACAATTATATGCCTAGACTCCCTTAGTTTACTAGAATAGCTAAGCTTCTAACTAGACTTTTTATGCCAACTTTCAATTTTTTGGAGGCAATTCTTAGGCTCCTTTAGTTTTTTCTTAGACTCGATTTATCTTTTCTTAATTTAAGTTTGACTTGAGCCGGTTTCGGGCACCTCTAGCTAACTTCCTAGAGCCGGTTTCGGGCACCTCTAGGTGTATTGCGTCTACTTTTTCATAACTTCTTTTCCTAGAGCCAGTGTTAGGCCCCTCTAGGGGAAACTCAAGTGTTGAGCCTTTCCCTATTTGTGAAACCGATATTTTAATTTTGATATAACTAAAGAACCTAAGGACTAAATTGAAAATGTCAAAACGAATTTTTAAGTCCTCAAACATCCTCATATGATTTTAAGAATATGCCAAAGTTAAAAACTAAGATTTTCAAATATTTTCTAAGTGTTCTTAAAGCCGAAACAATGTTTTTCAAGTCCCTGTTTCGAAACGGCTTAAGGCGTTTCGAAACGATTTCACCACTGCCAACCCCTGTTCCAAAACGGGTATCAAAACGACTTTAGAACATAAGAACCCGTATCGAAACGACTTCAAGTGTTTCGAAACGGTTCTTCATTTTGATTTGAAAAAATATGACCATTGCAAAGTTTTTAACTGATTTTTCAGAAACCGTTAGGGTGTTTCGAAACGGGCTCAAGCTGTTTCGAAATGACCCTTGACAGTGGCAAAAGTGTTTCGAAACGGGCTCTTAAATGCACCCCAACGACTCTTTCTATTTTGGTCCATTTCGAAATAGGTTCCCGCGTTCCGAAACGGGTGGTTGCAGACTGCATTTATAGAGGTGAGATAACACCCCAACGGCTCTATTGATGAATGCTACAACCACAACGGTTAGAAATCAATGAGAAGGTATAAAAGGGACCTCTAAAAGCTCCAGCAACAACTATTGATCCAAAAGCAAACATCCAAACATCAAATCCAAGCATTTGTGCTTAAATCCCAAAATTGTCTAGAAACCCCAATTGTAATTTTAATTCTTATCTTTTTCTATTGGGTTGAGTGCTTGTAATTGGGCTACAATTTGTATTGAGAGATACTATCTTAGCCATCAAACTCTTTGTTATCTTTGTGTGAGGATTGAGTTAAATTTTGGGTAGAAAATTTAACCGAAAATTGTAAGGGTTGCCTCCTTAGCCTAGAAAAGGGGAAGAGCAATTAGTGGAATTGTTGCAAATCCTTAGTGAAGCTAAGGTAGTGGATGTAGAGTTCATTTGGAACTTGAACCACTCTAAAATTCCTTGTCCATCCTTTTAATTTGCAATTTCCACCACCTAAACCTTTAAAAATCCAATTCACCCCCTCTTGGTTCATATCGATCATTCAATCCACTCAACAATTGGTATTAGAGCCTACCTCTTTGAGGATTAACAACCACAAAAGGAGTTCCTAGGAAGAGTGTGATCATCAAATATCAAGAGATGGCTTCAACCTCCGGTTCGGGCATTTATGAGTCTCAATCCACTACAAAGCCTCCCTTCTTCAATGATGACAACTATTGTTTTTGGAAGAATAGAATGCGTCTCTTCATCAAGTCCAATGACTACTTAGTTTGGGATGTCATTGAAGATGACCCTTACATTCCATTGAAGCAAGATAGTGAAGGCAAGATGGTCTTGAAGAAAAAGGTGGAGATGAGTGAAGAATAAAGGAAAAAGATTCAAGTAAATGACAAAACTCTCCACATGCTCTTTTGTTCATTCGGTCCGGACATCTATTCTAAAGTGTCATCCACTGAGAGTGCCAAAGAAGTGTGGGACAATATTGAGACTACCTATGAGGGAACCAACGATGTCAAAGAAATTAAGATTGGAATTCTCAATCTTAGTTATGAGAATTTCAAGATGGAGCCCGATGAGACGGTGTCCAAGATGTTTGATCGGTTCTCCACTATAGTCAATGGGCTCAAAGGTTTTGGAGAGATCATACCGGAAGACAAGCTTGTCCGGAAGCTACTCTATTCACTTCCCGAATCATGGGATAGGAAGAGAACCTCCATCATAGAAGCTAAGAATTTGAGGACTTTAAAGCTTGATGAGCTAGTGGGTTCTCTCCTTACACATGAGATTATGAAGCAATGAAGGGAAGAAGAGAAGAAGAAAGAAGAGAAGAGAGTAGAAAAGCTAGAGGTTGAAAAGAAGAAGAAGATGGGAATAGCTCTGAAAGCTTCACTACTCGAGGAGAGCTTTTCTAGTGAGGAGGATGAGCTAAAAGAATTGGCTATGGTAGCCAAACGATTCTCACGCTTTATGAGGTCCAACTGGGGAAGAAAAATTCAAAGGAAGATGGACTTCAAAGGCAAGAACAAATAAGAAGCAAGGGATCAAATCATTTGCTTCGAGTGCAATAAACTTTGCCACATACGTTCGGAGTGCCCTCAACTCAAGAAGAAGGGCTTTGAGAAGAAGAAGAAGCTCAAAGCCAAGCTTGCTACTTGGAGTGATGAGGAGTCATCGTAGGATGACGAACAAGAAGTGGCCAACCTTTGCCTCATGGCACTTGAGGAAGATTTCTCTATGGGGGAGCATTGCTACAAGGCCAAAGCACAAAGTCAAAACTCATGGTACCTTGATAGTGGATGCTCAAGGCATATGACCAGAGGCACGAGTAGATTCATGGATCTAAAGCCAAAAAGTGGAGGAGTGGTGACATTTGGTGACAACTCCAAAGGCCACATTAAAGGTATTGGCTCCATAGGTAACCACTCTACTATTCTCATTGAAAATGTCTTGTATGTCGATGATCTTAAACACAACTTATTGAGCATAAGTCAATTGTGTGATAAAGGATTTAATGTTTTATTTGATAAAAATAGATGCAAAATTGTAGACATTAAATGTAATAATATTATGCTCATAGGTCATCGCATAGGGAACATATACATGGTGCATTTAGATGACATTCATACATCTCATGCATGCTTAGTAGCACAAAATGAAAATGACGCATGCTTGTGGCATTGGAAACTAGGACATGCTAGTATAAGTGTTTTAGAAAAACTAGTTTCCCTTAATCTAGTTAGAGGTTTACCCAAGATAAAATTTTCAAATGATAAAATTTGTGATGCATGCTCTAAGGGTAAACAACATAAGTCTTCCTTTAAATCCATTATTGATGTTTCTACAAGTAGATGTTTACAACAAATCCATATGGATTTATTTGGGCCAATTAGGACAATGAGCTTGGGTGGTAAGTCTTATGCATTTGTTCTTGTTGATGATTTTTCTAGATTTACTTGGGTTCTATTTTTAAGTACTAAAGACGAGGCTTTGGAAAAATTCATCACATTTTCAAAACTAACCCAAAATGATCTTGAACTTAGAATTTCACATACTAGAAGTGATCATGGAACTGAGTTTCAAAATTTAGGGTTTGAAGAAATTTTAAATGAAAATGGTATTAGCCACAATTTTTCGGCTCCTCGAACTCCTCAACAAAATGGGGTAGTTGAGAGGAAAAATAGAACTTTGCAAGAAATGGCTAGAACTATGCTTTGTGAAAATAATTTACCTAAATATTTTTGGGCGGAAGCCACAAACACCGCTTGCTATATTGTTAATCGAGTAATGATTAGGCCAATTTTAAAGAAAACACCTTATGAGATTTTAAAATCTAAAAAGCCTAACATTAGCAATTTCCACCCTTTTGGTTGCAAGTGCTTTGTTTTAAATAATGGAAAAGACAACTTAGGTAAATTTGATGCAAAAAGTGATGAAGCTATTTTCATAGGTTACTCTTTAACCTCTAAAGCCTATCGGGTATTTAACAAAAGAACTTTAGTAGTAGAAGAATCTATTCATGTTGTATTCGATGATAACCTCCTTCCAAAGAAGGATTCTTGTGATGATGATGATGTAGGAATCATAAATGCCTTTGATGGAGGACAAACTTCAAAGGAGGATGAGATTCCAACAACGAAAGAAGAGGACACACAAGATCCACCTCTTGAAGCCTTGAAGGACTTGGCTCTTGAGGAAAAGGAAGTGAGCTACCCAAGGGAGTTCAACTATGTTAAAGATGGTGAAATCTTGGGTGATCCATCCAAGGGGGTAACCACTCGATCTTCTCTTAAATTAATGAATCATGTTGCATTTATCTCATGCATAGAGCCTAAGAATATAAAAGAAGCATTGAAAGATGACTTTTGGATTATGGCTATGCAAGAAGAGTTAAATCAATTTGATAGAAGTAACGTTTGGACATTAGTTGATAGGCCTAGTAATCAATCTACCATAGGAACTAAATGGGTCTTTAGGAACAAGCTAGATGAGAATGGTAACATTGTAAGAAATAAGGCTAGACTTGTAGCACAAGGTTACACTCAAGAAGAGGGAATAGATTTTGATGAAACCTATGCACTCGTAGCTAGAATGGAAGCCATTAGGATGTTGCTTGCATATGCATGTTATCATAATTTCAAGCTTTTTCAAATGGATGTTAAAAGCGCGTTTTTAAATGGTTTTATAAATGAGGAAGTGTATGTGGAACAACCACCGGGTTTTGAAGACTCAAAATTTCCAAATCATGTTTTAAAACTCACTAAAGCTCTTTATGGTTTAAAACAAGCTCCTAGAGCTTGGTATGAAAGACTTTCAAACTTTTTAATTGAAAAAGGTAAGGTGGACACTACAATTTTTATAAAAATGTACAAAAATGACATCTTAGTAGTTCAAATTTATGTTGATGATATTATTTTTGGTTCTACTAATGAATGTCATTGTCAAGAGTTTGCTAAGCTAATGCAAGGTGAAATCGAGATGAGCATGATGGGGGAGCTCTCATTCTTTTTAGGACTCCAAATCAAGCAAAAGAAGGATGGCACCTTCATCAATCAAGCAAAGTACATAAAGGATATGCTCAAGAAGTTTGGCTTGGAGAATGCAAAGCCTCAAGCCACACCTATGAGCTCTTCTACAAAGCTTGACAAAGATGAAGGAGGTAAGTGTGTTGACTCTAAGCTTTACCGTTCTATGATTGGATCTTTGCTTTACCTTACCGCAAGTAGACCGGATATCTTGTTTAGTGTTTGCTTGTGTGCTAGGTTTCAAGCTAGTCCTAGAGAGTCTGACCTTATAGCCGTTAAGAGAATCTTTAGGTACCTTAGAGATACTCCTTGTTTAGGTATTTGGTACCCTAGAGACTCCACCTTCAACCTTCATGCTTATTCGGATGCGGATTATGGGGGATGCAAAATCGATAGGAAAAGTACTTCGGGAACTTGTCAATTCCTAGGTAGTATGCTCATATCTACCACCGAAGCCGAGCACATATCCTTAGGGAGTTGTTGTGCTCAAGTCCTTTGGATGAAGCAACAACTCTAGAACCAAACACATAGAAATAAGGCATCATTTCATTAGAGATCATGTCCTTAAAGAAGATGTGGTTATAGAGTATGTAGACACCTTAAATCAATTAGCGGACATATTTACAAAACCTTTAGACAAAGAGTGTTTTTGGTCCCTTAGGAGAGAGTTAGGTCTAGCTAGCCTATCTTGACCTTTTAGGACCTCTTTTGTGCTGAAAATAGCTTGATCTTGTGAAATGCCATGTTTATGTGTTTTGACTCCTAATTTCATCCATGCTTATAGCTAGGGGGAGTATGTTTATGTTTGCATATGTTTTGCCTGCTCATTCATGTCATTCATGCAAGTTAGGCCTTAGAAAAACTCAATTTTCTGCACTTTTAGAGCTTCATCTGCACTTCCAGGCCCATGTGTATCGAAACGGGTCAACCTGTTTCGATACGGATGCCTTAAAATCTTGTCTGAGAGAAGGGCGTTTCGAAACGCCTACAAAGGGTTTCGAAACGTTTTTGCTACTGTCTAGGGGTGTATCGAAACAAGTTTCGATACGAGTCAACGGGGCTTCGATACGGTCAACACCGTATCGAAACGGTCAGCTGAAATTATAAATGTAACCCCCGTAGCCCGGCCTAGACGGTTGACCCGAAATACGAAGATTACACGGGGAAAACCAAAGTCAACCCGAAAGTCAACCTTGATTAACGACCCTTTTTTTTTCTTTTTAATCTTATCTAGATGCACATTAGTCCTATATGTGATCACACAAGCAACATACTCAAAGATCACAGCCATCAGAGATCATTCAGGGACCCAATTGCACAAAACACAACTTTAGGGACCAAATTGTAAATTTTGAAAACTTTGAGGCCTTAACCAGATTTTAAGTTACCAACTTAAAATTAATCATGTTTCATGCATCTCGGCCAAATTTCAGCTCAAACGGACATCTCAAACTCATACAATTGCACAAACAAGATTCAGGACCAAAATGCAAACATTTTGAAACACATAACTGCCACTGTCAGCCCCCAACGGTCGACTGTTCCGAAACGGGAGACAGCCCGTTCCGAAACGCGGGGCCGTTCCGAAACAGGCTTAGCCCGTTTCGAAATGGGGGTCGGGCAGAGGCCTTTCCGTTTCGGAACGGTCTCACCCGTTTCGGACGCCTGGGTTCATGCAGGGCACCCGTTCCGAAACGGTGTCTCCTGTTCCGAAACGCCTAGCCCAGAAAGCTGCATTTTGCTCACTCAAACACACAATTGACCATCCAAACATGCTCCAAAAGCCACCAAACTTTACCAGCATGCAATTCAGCATAAATGAGACATGCTTGCATCAACAATTCATCAGAAACACATCACATGCAAAAAGCCCCAAATCTATAGGCATGCTTCCTACACAAGCAACCATTTAGGCACAAACCTTCCAAAACAATCTCAATTAAGCCAAATCATGTTCCAACAACTTTAACAACATTAAAACATTCTTGAACAACATAAACGATCACAAACACAATAATCCCAAGAGATTCTACCCCCATTGCCTTTATTAACTATAGCTATTCACCGAGACATACATCTCACTTGGAGTCCACCTTGAATCCCTTGCTCCTTGCTGTCCAAACTTCAAAGATCTGCATTGATGGACAAAGAGAGCGTAAGCACATAATGCTTAGTGAGGAATGCTCAAAACCAAAACACCATCAATGCAGCGGGTCATAAAACACTTGTAAAACAAACCCGATTTGCTTACCAAAACCATGTTTGAAATCCTTTTCAACCACAAGCATCAACCATGCATAAATACCATATGCAAAGCTAAAACAAAACCATGGAAACACTTCCATTTCACAACATACCTTTCATAAACTTGAAAGCCATTTCAAACAAGAAACCTTTAAAACCATTTCACAAGCCAACCAACACTTGCATTACACCAAGGCAACATATATACCATACAAACATATTCACATGCCTTTCAAAACAAGTCCTACAAGACTTCAATGCATTAAAGTTATTCATGCTCACATACATCATTTACCAAATGATAATCAACACTTGTTCAACCTAACAAGTAAACATGCATTCACATGCATCATACACCTTTCATGCAACAATGCATCTTTCCAAGCAACTCATGCTTCACATGCAACCATGCATCATTTCAAGCATCTCATGCTTCACATGCAACCATGCATCACTTCAAGCATCTCATGCTTCTTTATATTTAAGAACATCATATTGGCCTTCAAGTAATCAATCACATCCACTTTCCAACTCAACACCCGATTGGATACGCGGATTCCGAGCGTTGTCCCTACGCTCCCTACACCCTACCCAATCCAAGGTCCTCGAATGGGCAACACCTCCATTATGACCTTACAAGCCTAAGGTTCCCATGCATGGACTTTTAAACACCATACAACCTTAGCTTTTCCCGAGGTTCCCATGTATGGACAACCATACAACCTCAACATGCACAAGGTTCTCCCGTATGGACTTTTAACCACCATACAACCTTTGCATAACCGATTGGTAGTTGTAGAAATCACTAACGAGATCCGGGACACCCTATACAAGATCCACACATGGACTTAACACCGCCATTGTGATCTCAACAAGCACAAGGTCCTCACATATGGACTTTTAAACACCATATAACCTTTTGCTTAACCAAGGTCCTCGAATGGGCAACACCTCCATTATGACCTCAAATAACCAAGGTCCTCGAGTGGGCAACACCTCCACTATGACCTCATCTCGTTAGGAAACTTGAAGGGAGCTTATCCGGTCCACTCTTGACCACTCCACCTCCAAGGCGACTTTATTCACGGTGCACCCAATCCTATAGCCGGCTAACTATATCCGATCAAAGAACCAAGAACCACTTACATCACTTGCCAATATAACCATCTTGCCACATTAACCCAATGTTTCACATGCATAGCCAATATGCAAAACCATTTCATTATAAACCAATGATTCACATGCATAACCAATATGCAAAACCATTACCACATTAATCAAATGATTCACATGCATAACCAATATGCAAAAACCATCATTTATCATCATCAACTCACTGTTTTAAAGCATTAAACAAAGCCATTGAACAACATGCAACATCATGCATCAAAACCACATTTTCAATGTATAAAACCAAGGATCTCCTACCTAGAGCATCCTTCACATATGGCTTTCAAAACCAGCACTTAACCATGCTAAAATATGCTTTCAAAACAGAACTAAACCATGCAAAACACATGCATTTCAATCATCAACCACAATTGCCTAAAAACCACTTCATATCACAAATCAAGTAAGAAATCCATTTACTTACTCTTGAGCTTAGCAAAGTTGTTTAGACTTAAACTAAGCTCCCAAAACCTTCAAACCTTTGATTAAAAGCCGAAAACCCAACTTCACTCACCGATAACCAAACAAGACTAGCCAACAAGCCTTCCAAGCTTCCGAAACCTTCCGCAAACACCTTCAAAGCTCAATGGTCAAACTCCCCTGTTTCAAGCACACAAAAACAGCACATTAATGCATCATTATGCATTAAGAACAGCAGCCACACAACCAAACTCGCTGCTCAACACAAATCCAACAATTCGGCTACAAAACACAACCGAAATCACCTCCAAACATTACCAAAACTTAACCCAGCCAAGATCCATCACTTCTAACCATTTTTATACATCCATTAACATCCAAAATGAATACAAACACATCCTTATACCTCCAGGTTTAACAGATCACCAAAAACACTCCAAAAACAACCAAAAACTCAAGCGAAACTTAGGAAATTCAACCTATCCGGGATTGCATTCATTAAACATCAATTTCTAATCAACTTAGCATTCATTTAACATCATTTTGACACTTCAAAACACTGCCCAAACAGATCACACGAAAATTCCACCAAAATCACCAAATCTTGCATTTTAGCCAAAAATCAAGATCTCATTTGAAAAACCATTAACAAATCATAAAACAAGGATTGAGAACTTGGGAATTTCAATAAAGAACTTGAAGTTCAGAGGAGAAGGACGTTCTTACCTCCAAACTTGAATTTCTCCTTTTTAGAGCCAAAAAGCATGATGAAACAACTTGCAAATCGAGAGGTTTTGTTGATGAGATGATTAGGAATCAAATGAGAGTTGAAATGAGAGATTTAGATGCCAAAATCAGAGAAAGAAATCTGGAGAATTTTGTTTGGGTTGAGAGAAAATAAGAGAAAAGGAAAATGGAGAGAAAATGAAAAAGTAGTTAGGAAATTGGTTAAAATGATTTCCCTCCTTTTCTTAATCTTTAAAATCAGAATAAAGCCTTAAAATATCTTAGAAAAATCTGGAGAAATCCTTTTTGGAATAATAGCTCCTTAAAGATTCAAAGTTTCAATCCTTTATAAAACTGTCCCGCAACTTTCAAAAATTACATTTTGGTCACTAGCCAAAATGTCAACCTTCCAAACCTCATTTTCCAAAATTGATTTCACAGTTCACTTTTATATAATAAAAGATGATTTTAGAACATTTTTCCATATTTTTAATGCAACCCGAACTAGGCTTTCCTAAATTCACTCTTATATATTCGATCAGAACTTTGACCGAACCGGTCAACGCCCAAAACTTCCGAGCCCAAAACCGGGGTGTTACAATAAAAACGGTCAAACTCTCATGCTCGCGTTTTGAAATGGTCAGGACCGTTCCGAAACGGTTTCACGGACAGCTTTAAGTAGGGCTTTTAATGATAAAGTTCACTTTAAATTAAAACTCTTTAAAACCTAAAAACCCTAACCTGACTTTTTCCCCATAAAACCCCTCTAAACCTCCTTGTTTTTCACCAAATTTTGAGGGGTTTTTCTCTAAAACACTAGTCTAAGCAAGATTCATCAACATTGTGCAAGGATTTTCATCCATTCATCAAAAATCCCAAACTAAGGTATTTTTCCTCTTTTTCTTTTTTTCTTCGATTTATGTTCGAATCTTAGGTTAGAAAAATTTACTTTTGTATAGTTTATATGTTTTTATGCTTGGGTTTTTAATATCTTGTAAATATTTTTCAAAATCTTAAAATTTCTGATTCGAATATAAAAATTTTTCAGTCGTATTTTCTTTTACTATTTTTTTTAATCTTTTCTTTGTTTTAATTTTTTTTTAAAAAACCTAAGTGGTTTATCCTTGGATTGAATTTAGAAATCTATGCATACACTCAATCTTTTAAAAACTTGCTTGCTTAATGTTTTAGGATGGCGTCGGAAAATGTTAGCAAAAAGCGTAAGTCCATTCAATCCGGTGATTCGAGTGTGCGTCTGAATCTCGCTCAGCTCTTTCAAAAATCTCTTCGAACTCCAGAGATGCTAGCTCGTTTCAAATATGTCAAGGATTTCGAAGTTCGTCGTGAGTGTGTCATTGATCTCAATTTTCTTAACTCCGAGCGATTCCTTTTCCGTTACCTCGAGCGTTTGAGCGAATGGAATCTTCTTCCTTTGTTGAGCATCCCAGACATTCGCTACAAACACATGGTACTCATCTTTTACTCCAATGCTCGTCTTATTAATGATGAAACAAATACCGAGGTTGTTGGGATTGAATCTTTTATTTTGGGGAAAAAGTTTGTTGTTAATGTTGCTCTCTTGGAGTCTACTTTTTCCCTTAAGGATGAAGGAATTGAGAATGAACGTCACTTTGGTACTAATACCGGTCAAGTGCTTACTTTGGATGCGCACGATTGTTTTCTCCACTTGATGGTTTCATGGTTACTTCGCCCCTCCGGAGGTAAATATTCTCATATCCGTCAAGTTGATTACTTTTGGCTTGAATGTTTCCGCCGTGGTGAGCGCCCTAATGTTGCTAAGATCATATTTGCCGAGATGGTTAATAATGTTAAGCTTATTGACACCGATGCCTTGAAATCCTTTACTTATGGCACAATTATAAGTAACATCTTTAGCAAGATTGGTTTCGATTGCACCTACGACTCTCCAGAACCCCACAAGTCCAAGATTGGTGAGTCCTCTCTTCGCAAGTCCGGTTTTCACTATGTGAACCATGTTTGGGAACGTGTTGATAGAGCCGCACCTCCTCCTCCTCCTCCCGTTGAACCTCAAGCTCCAGTTGCAAACAATGAAGCTCTCACGGCTTTGATTACCGAGCGGTTCAATGCCATGGACACTAACATGGCTTCGGGTTTTGGTGCCATCAACACTCGCTTGAAAAATGTAGAGGATCGACTCCAATCCCTTGAGGCTTCCCACTCGAACATGGATTTGTCCTTCTCTACCCTCTATGGCCAATGGACGAAGTTTCGCCGTTCTCAAGTCAAGAGCGATAATGAGACTTCGGATGATGATGATGGTGGTGACGAGGCCTAGGATATTCATATCATATCATATTATCTATGCATTTTAGGTTTAAGTCTGCATTTTTATGTTTCATTATGTTTTATGAACCTATGCTTTTGATCCTATTTGGGATTATGTTTTGAACTTAATGTTGATTTAAGTTTTGGATATTTTAATTTTATGAATTATTATTATTGTTGCTTATTACTTAATGCTTATTGGTACTAACCATTTCTCTTCTCTATGAGCCTTATTTATTATTTTTGATCTAATAACAAGGGGGAGAAGAAATTTAAGAGCCAAAAATTCGTTTTAAATGTTTAAAAGAGTTTTTAAGTTTTAAAACTTGAATTTCAAAGTTAAAACATTTTTAAAACTTTAAAAACCTATCTTAAATTAAGGGGGAGTTAGAATAGGTTCAAAATTTTCAAAACTCTTAAAAATTCTAACTTTGGTTTTGTTATATAAAAATGGGGAGATTGTGAAACCGATATTTTAATTTTGATATAACTAAAGAACCTAAGGACTAAATTGAAAATGTCAAAACGAATTTTTAAGTCCTCAAACATCCCCATATGATTTTAAGAATATGCCAAAGTTAAAAACTAAGATTTTCAAATATTTTCTATGTGTTCTTAAAGCCGAAACAGTGTTTTTCAAGTCCCTGTTTCGAAACGGCCTAAGGCGTTTCGAAACGATTTCACCACTGCCAACCCCTATTTCGAAACGGGTATCGAAACGGATTTAGAACATAAGAACCCGTATCGAAACGACTTCAAGTGTTTCGAAACGGTTCTTCATTTTGATTTGAAAAAATATGACCGTTGAAAAGTTTTTAACTGATTTTTCAGAAACCGTTAGGGTGTTTCGAAACGGGCTCAAGCTGTTTCGAAACGACCCTTGACAGTGGCAAAAGTGTTTTGAAATGAGTTCAATACGTTTTGAAACGGGCTCTTAAATGCACCCCAACGGCTCTTTCTATTTTGGTCCGTTTCGAAACAGGTTCTCTCGTTCTGAAACGGGTGGTTGCAGACTGCATTTATGGAGGTGAGATAACACCCCAACGGCTCTATTGATGAATTCAACAACCACAACGGTTAGAAATCAATGAGAAGGTATAAAAGGGGCCTCTAAAAGCTCCAGCAACAACTATTGATCCAAAAGCAAACATCCAAACATCAAATCAAAGTATTTGTGCTTAAATCCAAAAATTGTCTAGAAACCCCAATTGTAATTTTAATTCTTATCTTTTTCAATTGGGTTGAGTGCTTGTAATTGGGCTACAATTTGTATTGAGAGATACTATCTTAGCCATCAAACTCTTTGTTATCTTTGTGTGAGGATTGGGTTAAATTTTGGGTAGAAAATTTAACCGAAAATTGTAAGGGTTGCCTCCTTAGCCTAGAAAAGGGGAAGAGCAATTAGTGGAATTGTTGCAAATCCTTAGTGAAGCTAAGGTAGTGGATGTAGAGTTCATTTGGAACTTGAACCACTCTAAAATTCCATGTCCATCCTTTTAATTTGCAATTTCCACCACCTAAACCTTTAAAAATCCAATTCACCCCCTCTTGGTTCATATTGATCATTCGATCCACTCAACACTATTCTAGTTTACCAGTAGAGTTCTAGACAGTATTAAAGTCACAAAGGGTGTTTAAGAATCAGAACTATAGTAAGGCTCGAAACTGCTCCTAAAACTATCCTAAAGGCACTGCCATGACAGAGGCTGTCACGGAAGGTAAGTTCAGTTCAAAGACTTAAGCCAATTTTTTTTAAGCAAAAATAAACTAAGACTTAGACACAAATCTTAAACAAAATAGACACTTCATTAATGGAAGGGTGCCACCCCCAAACTCAAGGGTTGCATTGCCCTCAATGCATGATGACAGAATGAAAAAAAAAACAAGAAAATAAAAACATCACAATTATAACAAAATAGCAGACATCAAACATAAGATAAAAACTTAAATTTTAAGTGTTGTCGTTGCTGCTGTTTATCTGTATCTGCTGGCAGGCAGTTACTTTCATCGTCGGTGCCGGCAGATGGCTTGGAGAGGCAGGGGCGGTCTTTTTCTTGGCTTCCCTCGGAGGCTGAATGTGAGTAGGGGAGATCTGTGGTGGTTTCTCTAGCACTTGAACCTCCTCAGAAGAGCTGCTGCAATTGCTGCTGCTACCGCCTTCAAATTTCCCTTGGCCGGATGGTCCGTCACCTGTGTTGGGTTTCTGCCGCTTCATCTGGGTGAATTCATTGGACAGGTTCCTCTTGACAGAGGGCTCGCCATCGGATTCCTCCCAAATTGAAGAAGAGGAAAAACCAGCAATGAACTCGTCAAGGTCGGACACGGGCGCTTTTCTCTTTTCTCCTCTGGCAGAGGCTGTGGCACTAGGGCTGCCACATGCATCTATTGCGGCCGGGGTTGGAGTGGATGCATCAGACGATGTTCTCGGTGTGGCAGCAGGGGCAGGGGTATGGGCAGGGGTGGGGGCAACAAAAGAGTGACCCGGGAAAACAGTAAACAATACATCTGGGAAATTTAAATTGCTTTTAATGAAATGTACCGTTGCTGTTGTGAAGTCCCGGATAAAGCTCATCAGGCCCAGCTGCCGTTCCTCCATTTTCTGCAGGGTGGCAAGGATTTGGGTGGAGGAGTCAGCTGGGGGAGCTGCTGCTGTGGGCTGCCTCTGTTCTGTGGCGGCAGGCTTTGTCTGGGTGGGCTCTGTCGGCTCACCTGCCGTGGCAGACGGGTTAAAACGGGAGATCGGTGTTGCGGCTTTCAGCTCCACCAAACTGAGAATGTTTCTTTCCGTCCATCCTTTTCCCTGGACTTTCAGATCCTCAGCAATTTCAGGGATATTGTGGCCACGACAGAGTGCTATTATGAGGTAGGGGAAGACAAGGGGTCCCGATGGCCGCATTGCACAATCCAAAATCCCTTCCCAAATATATCTACCAATATTAATAAGCCTCTCGTTTAAAATTGAATGAACGAGAGCTAACCTTGGTTGATCCACTGTGCTGTTATGCGAGGAGGACATAATCCTCTTTTTGACGAATGTGTTCCACAGTTTGGCTACGGGGGTGAGTTCTGCTCGTTTCACCGTCCTTGGGTGTTTGGGGTCTGTATTCCATTGGGTTCCTTCCTCGGTGAGTTCTGCCATGACAGCATCATAATCTGCTGCCTCCAGGCTTTCCAGGAACCTCTGATGTCTATCTTCCTTTCTGTCGACGTAGTGTCCGTAGAGGGTGTTAATGTACTCCAGCTCAAAGAGGACTTCCTTACCACAAACTGTCACTGCTGTTGCGTCTCTGTTGTCGATGGCAGCATAGAATTCTCTGACCAAGGTGACGTTCATCTCTTCAGGTTGCTCAGCAAATATCTACCAATGTAGTGCTCTGATCTTACAGGCGATAAATGGTTTGAGCCCGAGATTCTCTGTTCGTTTGTTGTAGATGAACCCTTTCTCCTCCCACATATCCCTTTTTTGAAAGGAAGTGTTGTAACGGTCATTGAACTATGCGTTGGAAAATCGGCTATGGATTCTGTTGTGACTGGGAGTGGCTACTGGTGTTGCTGCTGGGGCAGAGCTTGAGGCAGCACTTCGTTTGGTGTTTCTGGTACTCATAGTTGCAGGAGACTGTAGAAAAATGAAAGCAAATGAAAATCTAGAGAGGAAGCAAGTAGAGAGAGTAAAAGTGAAGTGAAAAATGAATAGTAAAATGGGGTTTATATAGATGAAGAGTTTGCTGCCCGTTGGAGCTATAACGACAGGCGCGAATAACGGGGATAGCTGTTACGCGGTTTCTGACGCGTCTGTCACGCATTTTCGTGTCTACTGCGCGTCTGTTACACGTTTGCGTGTCTGCCGCGACAGCGTGTTAACAGGCTGGATTTTCTGCGTCTGTCGTGACAACTGTAACGATAGGCTCCTATTTTGGGCTTTTTGGGCTGAGGGTGGGATGGTGGGCTAAGTTCACTTCTTCTCCTCTCCTTGTCTCCTTTTTTTCCTGAAATTGTTTAAAATAAAAACTTAGTTCCTAAAAATAAATTAATTCTAATTTCCTGATAAATATAAATATATATATATATATAATAAAAATAAAATTAAGTTAAATCAGGGATGCCAGGAGGGGAATCTCCTAAAGTAACCACTTCCTACATTCTTGGGGCTTCAGTCCCCTGATAATGCTTCAGTCTTTGTCCGTTGACTTTAAATTAGTGCCCGTCTTTTAAGGATTTGATCGTGATGGCACCATGGGGAAAAACTTGAACCACATGGAATGGGCCGGACCATCTAGAATTCAGCTTCCCTGGGAAGAGTTTAAACCTAGAGTTGAATAACAACACAAGCTGCCCTGGGCAGAACTGTCATGGTAGCAGCTTCTTGTCATGCCACTTCTTTGTCTTGTCCTTGTAAATCCTTGCGTTGTCATAGGCCATTGCTCGAATTTCTTCAATCTCATTCAAGTCAAGTAACCTCTTCTGTTCTGCCTTTTCCATGTCCATGTTCACTGCCTTGATGGCCCAGTATGCTCTGTGCTCTATCTCAACATGTAGATGTCATGTTTTTCCATAAATCAGCCGGTAGGGTGACATTCCCAATGGAGTCTTAAAAGCTGTTCTGTAGGCCCACATTGCATCATTGAGGTGTAAGGACCAGTCCTTTCGAGTTGGTTTAACCATATTTTTAAGAATGTTCTTTACCTCATTGTTTGATATTTCGGCCTGTCCATTGGTCTGAGGGTGATAAGTTGTTGTGATCCGATGCTTAACACCATATTTTCTTAAGGCAGCAGCTATAACCCTGTTGTCAAAATGCCTCCCTTCATCACTGATGATCGCCTTCGGGATGCCAAATCTGGAAAAAATGTTCTTATGCAGAAATCTCTGAACAGTCTTGGCATCGTTTTTCTATGTAGCGATCGCTTCAACCCATTTGGACATGTAGTCCACTGCCAGGAGGATATATAAATTCCCACATGATGCTGGGAATGGTCCCATGAAATAAATCCCCCAAACGTCGAAGATCTCGAATTCAAGGATGTTTTGCAGCGGCATCTCATGTCTTCTTGAGATGTTTCGAGTCTGTTGACACTTATCAAAACCTTTGTAGAATGCTTGGGCATCCTTGAACTGTGAGGGCCAATAAAAACCAGACTACAAAACCTTGGCAGCAGTTTTGTTCCCACCTAAGTGTCCTCCATATGGTGAAGCATGACAGTGATGGAGCACAACTTCCTGCTCATCCTATGGTACACACCTCCTGATAATCTGATCTGCACAAATTTTGAAAAGAAGAGGTTTGTCCCAATAATAATGCTTAACATCATTTTGAAACCTCTTCCTGGCTTGATAATTAAGTTCAGGAGGATATATTCCGCTAACTAAATAATTAACGAAATCAGCATACCAGGGGAGTTCAGAAAACTTACCTGCCGCCATGGCTGTCGCGGCAGTGCTCGTGGCAGCAAACAGCTGCTCGTCAGGGAAGGTCTCCAGTATGTGTGTCTTGTCTATTGGTAGACTCTTTCCCCTCTCTAGTCTTGACAAGTGATCTGCAACTTGGTTCTCAGCCCCTTTTTTATCTTTGATGTCAATGTCGAACTCTTGCAAAAGCAGAATCCAACGAATCAATCTGGGCTTTGCATCTTTTTTAGCAAACAGATACTTCAGTGCAGAGTGGTCTGTGTGGACCACCACCTTGGTTCCAAGTATGTAGGATCAGAATTTGTCAATCGAAAACACCACTGCTATCCGTTCCTTCTCTGTTGTGGTGTAATTCACTTGGGCATCGTTGAGTGTTTTGCTAGCGTAGTAAATTACGTGGAATAGCTTGTCCTTCCTCTGCCTAAGTGTTGCCCCTACAACGTAATCACTGGCATCACACATAATTTCGAATGGCAACTTCTAGTATGGTGGCTGTACGATAGGGGCTGTTACTAACTTCTCTTTCAGAATTCTGAATGCCTTAGTACATTCAGTGTTGAAGTCAAAGGGACGATTCTGCTCTAGTAGGTGGCATAACAGCTTGGTGATCTTTGAGAAATTGGCTATAAACCTTCGATAAAACCCAGCATGCCCTATAAAACATCGAATTCCCTTGACTGTGGTGGGTGGTGGCAGTTTTTCAATTACCTCAATCTTGGCTCTGTCGACTTCTATGCCGCGGCAGCTTACCTAATGGCCTAAGACTATCCCTTCATCCACCTTGAAGTGACATTTCTCCTAGTTTAATACCAAGTTCTCTTTCTCGCATCTCTCGAGCACTTTCTATAGGTTGCCTAAGCAACTTTCAAAATTGTCTCGAAAGACAGAGAAATCGTCCATGAATATCTCCAGGAAATCCTCCACCATGTCGGAGAATATAGCCATCATACACCTTTGAAAGGTTGCTGGTGCGTTGCAAAGTCCAAATGGCATCCTCCGAAAAGCGTAAGTACCGTACGGGCAAGTGAAGGTCGTTTTCTCTTGATCCTCCGGTGCGATGGCTATTTGGTTGTAACCTGAGTAACCGTCAAGAAAACAATAATAAGGCTTTCCCGCTAATCTATCAAGCATTTGATCAATAAAAGGCAGGGGAAAGTGGTCCTTCCGGGTAGCTTTGTTAAGCTTCCGGTAGTCCATACAAACCCTCCAACCGGTCACAGTCCTGGTTGGGATTAACTCGTTTTCTTCGTTGGTCACCACAGTTATTCCTCCCTTCTTAGGAACACACTGCACCGGGCTCACCCACTTACTATTTGAGATGGCATAAATTATCCCAGCGTCTAGCCATTTGATAATTTCTTTTCGAACCACTTCTCGCATAGCATCATTCAAACGTCTCGGGGCATCAATGGTCGGCTTATGATCATCCTCTAAGAGAATTTTATGCATGCATAGTGCCAGACTGATGCCCTGGATATCGGCTACCGTCCATCCAATGGCCTTTTTGTGCTGCTGCAGCATCCCTATCAGCTGTTGTTCCTATTCCTGTATCAACTTGGAAGAGATGATTACATGCAACATATCATTTAATCCAAGGAAAACATATTTGAGCTGCCCTGGCAGGGGCTTAAGATCTAGAACAAGTGGTTCTACAGTTGATGGCTTTTGGATGATATGTTCATTCGAGGTATAGTTTAAGGGCTCGAATAACTTACCTGGACGATTGCCTATCCAATTTACCTCCTCATGACCTTCAGTGTCGGATATGTTAGAATCTGAGGAGCTGTTGTCGTCGTCGCTGCTGTGACAGTCTTCCGGATGGCTGCTGTGGCAGTGACCAAACTTGATGTCATGACAGCTTGACCTGATGCAGGGTTGGTCAAAGACTACTTCAGTGATAGCCTTACATTCTTCTTCTGCATCAGCATGCTTAATTTCTTGGAGAACATTGAACTTGATCTCTTGATCATTCACTCTCATTGTGAGTTCTCCCTTTTCTACATCAATCAGTGATCTGCCTGTGGCTAAGAAGGGTCGCTCCAGGATGATTGGTGCATTCTCATCTGCTTCACAATCTAAAACAAGAAAGTCAGCAGGAAAAATAAATTTATCCACTCTTACCAGAATATCTTCAATCTTCCCTTCTGGTTGCACGTAAGAGCGGTCTGCCAGCTGCAGCATAACTGTCGTGGGCCATGCTCGTCCAATACCTAATTTCTGAAATACAGATTTTGGCATTAAATTAATACTAGCACCTAGAACACAAAGTGCCTTACCCACGAATTTATCACCAATTATGCAAGGTATGACGAAACTCCCATGATACTTCTTTTTCTGGGGTGGATGACTGTGCAGAATAGTCATGCATCCTTCTGTCATTTTAACCGTCTCAAATTCCACAAGTCTTGATTTCTTCGACATAGCATCCTTGAGAAATTTGGCATAACCGGGCATCTCCTTGATGAAATCTAACAGCGGAATATTAATGTGGACCTGCTTAAAAATATCATAGATTTTCTTAAGCTGGAACTCTTGCTTCTGCTTCTGTAGCCGCTGTGGAAAAGGAGGTGGAGGACGATAATCTTCAATGCGTCCTTCCCAAGGTATTCAGATCTGAGGAGGTTTAGGTTCTTCATCCTTTACGTCTGTCCCTTCTGCTGTCGTAACAGGTGTGGCGGCAACAGGCTGTTTATCGTCTGTCGGGGCATTATTTGCGTCAGTCGATTCTAGGGCTGGTTTCTTAACTGGTTCAACTTTCTTCTCCGGCCCTGGTAATTGCTTCCCACTCCTAGTTTTGATAGCTTTACACTGCTCATGTGTGGGTTTTCTAGCGACCTCAGTATCGCTTGGGAATCCTCTGTTCTACATTGGCTTAATATGCTTGGAAATCTGACCCATCTGTGTCTCCAATGATTTCAGAGTAGCTTCATGGTTAGTCATCCACATCTCTGTTTTATCCATGAATGACTCAGTCTTCTTGACGAAGTGATTCATGTTTTCAATGTAAGTTCCTGTCTGAGACATAAACGTGGCTAAGGTCTGCTCCAATATACTAGGTGTGGCTGCTGGTGGTTGTTGCGGCTGCTGTTGCGGTTGCTGTTGCGGTTGCTGCCGAGTTAGATTTCTAGGTGCCCCCTGATTTTGAGTGTTCTGTGCTTGAGGGTTCAGGGTATTGTTTGGGTTGCTCCAAGAGAATTTGGGATCTTTTCTCCAGTTGAGATTGTAATTGTTGGAATTGTAGTTTTTCTTGTTATACTTCCCAACATACATCCCTTCCTCTAGCTGTAGCGGGCAGTCTTTTGAACTATGATTCCCACTGCAAGTTCCACATACCTCTTCTGCAGCATAGACCGGTTGAGATTCTTTCTTCAGTAAATTTTCTACTGCCTTTGTGAGATACGCAACTTGTGTCTTTAGGGAATTATCGGCTTCGTAATCCATCACAGCTAGTACTCGTTTACCTCTCCTTGATGTGGGAAATTGCTCTTCATTTTTCTCCAAATTCTTTAATACTACCATGGCTTCATCTGGATCTTTATCCAACAACAACCCATTGGCTGCTGAATCGATTCTCATACGAGTCTGTAGATTGGCAGAATTGTAGAATTTTATTACTTGATTCCAAACAGGGAATCCATTCATCGGGCAATTCCTCAGTAGAGTAGTAAACCTGTCCTATGCCTCGTGCATTGGTTCGTCATCTTCCTGTTGAAAAGTAGCAATTTCGTTATGTAATCGTTCTGATAAATGGGAAGGGTTAAAACGAGATAAAAATTCACGAGTTAAATCTGCCCAAGTTCATATTGAACCTGGCTTTAGTTTGTTCCACCATGTTTTTGCTCTATCCTTCAATGAATGAGGAAATAACCGAAGCCTCAGTATCTTCGGGTTTACTCCTGGTAGTCTAAACGAATCACAGATTTCTTGGAATGTTTTTAGATGTTCCCTAGCATCCTCTGCAGCAGCACCACTAAATTGGCCAGCGAAATTAATAATGCTGAACATGACAGGTTTCAGCTCGAAATTTTAAGCTTCCACGTCTGGCAGGGTAGTCTCTAATTCCACATGATCATTGATCATGTAATCTCGGCATGACTGGTGTGCGGCCCCAGCAGCAGGAGGATCGGCAGGCCGTCCGTTTCCTCCATCTCCGATAGGATCTTCAGGACCTTGGGGATTCCCTTGGTTGTTCATGGCCTCTAACTGTTCTTCAAGGTACTCGTTTCTGGCTAACACAAGTCGGAGTCGGTTCCTAAGATTGCACGAGCGTTCGATTTCAGGATCTATTTGATACTCAGGTTCCTTTCCTCGTCTCGATCTGCGCATAAGCAAACGGAAAACTTTGTGAAAAGCACAGGGCGAACAATCCAAGTAAAAACAGAAAAATTAAAAAGTGCAGTAAAAGTAAGGTAAGGATATGTTGCCAGTCCCCGGCAATGGCGCCAAAAACTTGTTGCGTGTAAAAGAGTCTATCGCAATAGAGTGCAGGTGTACACGACGCAAGTAGTAAAGTGATACACGAAGTATCGGATGTCAAATCCACAGGGACTAGAAATAGGCTTAACCTTGAATCACTGCACAAGAAAGAAAATAATTTTAATTGTTTGTAAAGGAATACTTAAGATAAAGGATTAAAAAAATCAGGATAGAGAGAATGAGCTGGTATTGAATTGCTCAGTAGTGTAGGTATTGCAATGTCTAGGACTTTATGTTCTGTCGTTGCTCCTGTCGCAGCAGCACCTGCGGCGGCAGCGGTCTGTTGTTGTCGCGGTAGTGAACACACAACTCTGTACTTCAATCTTGGCAAGAATCCCTACTATGCCTTGGCCTATCCCTAGGTCCAAGTCTGTGGATGAACACGTCTTTGATGATACATCCTGGTGTGAATCGAAGGATGAACACCGATGTTGTTGAATTCTTCCTTAGCCACTTAACCTCGTCCTATCCCTAGGTCCGAGATAGTTCAACCATAAACTGGAGAACTCGTACTTATTCCTTTTGTATACTTAACTCTCCCGATATTAAGTAAATGTATAATCTCACAATACTCTCCCGATACTATTGTAAGATGTTGAAAACCAGAATAAGCAAACTTGAAATCTATTTTATTGAATAGAAAAATTCCTAAAACAATGCAATCCTTGCAACTACTTTACAGAATCAACCTGTAACCCCCTTAGCCCGGCCTAGACGCTAGACTCGAACTACGAAGATCACACGAGGAAAACAAAAGTCAACCTTGATTAGCGACCCATTTTTTTCCTTTTTAAACTTCTCTAGATGCGCATTAAACCTATATGAAAGCCCAAGAACCTTGGGAGAGAAAAGCACAGCGATCGGAACGTTTAAGGACTCAATTGCAAGAAATACACCTTTAGGCACCAAAATGTAAATTTTGGAAAATAGAAGGACTTTCAAGATTTTAGTTTTACCAAACCTCAATTAAACATATTACAAGCCTCTCTGCCAAATTTCAGCTTAAATAGACATCTCAAGCTCAAGCAATTGCAATTACAACTTTCAGGACTAAAATGTAAAGCAAGCAGAATCTGTCCAACGGTCACATGTTTCGAAACACTAACACCCGTATAGAAACACCCGTGCCGTACACACGTATCGAAACGGTGTTGACCGTTTCGATACGCGGGCATGTTCCGAAACCAGTTCAGAAACGGACACCTCCAGTAGCCAAAGTGTTTCGAAACACCTCTAGTCGTTCGAAACGCCCAGGCCATTTCATGCACCTGTTTCGAAACAGCCAAGGGTGTTTCGATACACCCTGCCCAGAAACAGTAGAAAATTCTAGTTTTTCACTTCAAAACACCATCAAACATAATTGAAAGCATTCCATAACATGTCATCAACATGATAAGCATTATAACTATCAAATTACATCAAAGACTAGATACATTACAAACATTAAGCACACCTACTCATTCATCACATCCAACGCATGATCTTGCTTTTAACCAAAGAGCATAACATATCAACCTATGAAGAAGAAGATTCAAATATGGCAAAGCGATCAACAACAAGGTTCAAACCATAAACTGAACATGGTCAACATACACAATCTCATTACACAACAACATAAAAGACTCTCCCCCCATTGCCTTTATTTTCTATAGCTATAAACCAAGACATACTTCTCAAGTGGAGCTCTTCTTGAATCCCTTGCTTCTTGTTGTCCCAACTTCAAATGTCTGCATTGATGGACAAAATGGAGCGTAAGCACATAATGCTTAGTGAGGAATGCTCAAAACCAAAACACAATCAATGCAGCGAATCATAAAACCTTCTTTAATTGTAGATACAATCCAATAAACCAAAGCATTGATTGAAAACTTCCTTTGAAACAACATTGCTTTAAATCATGCATTGCTCAACATGAAAACCGACCTTTAACTTTGAAATGCTAAACAACTCACCCCAAACCACATTCTTGAAAAAACTATCATTTAAACCTTTCCATGCATGAACACTTCATGCAAAGTTCAACTCGATTTCCTTGGAAAACACTTCCACTTCACAACATACTATTCTCATGCTTGATGATCATTTCAAAGCAAAATGCCTTTTGAAAACCAAATGTTCCTTCTATCTATTTCATACATTAAACATATGCAAAACACATGAACTACAAAAGCAACATTTGCATTACGTGCCTTTTCAAAACAAGCCTTCACAAGACTTCAATTCACTTATGAGGTTCTACGCACATATGCACCATTCACAATAGAAGATATACTTTTGCTCATGCTTAACAAGTATCACATGCATTCATGTATCATTTACATATTTCCCATGCAACCTTGCATCATTTTCAAGCATCTCTCCCTTTATTACATTCAAATACATTATATTGGCTTTCAAGTGATAGTTCACAAACCATTTCAACACAAGACACAATCGGATACGCGGATTACAAGTGTTGTCCCAGACGCTTCATACACACTACCGGCTTTACAAGGTGGAGTTTATCGGTACAATCACAACCCCTCAACACCCGTGATGGAGTTTAACGGTACAATCACAACCCCTCAACAACACTCATCCGTAGTTGTATAACCCACTAACGAGAGTACGGGACACATAACACAAGATCCGCACACGAAATTTTAACCACCGTTGTGATATTACCAAGATCCACACACGAACTTTTAACCACCATTGTGATATTACCAAGATCCACACACGGACTTTTAACCACTATTGTGATCTTACCAAGATCCACACACGGACTTTTAACCACCATTGTGATCTTACCTCTCTCGTTAGGATACTTGGATGGAGTTTACGGTACAAGCACAACCCCTCAACATCCAATGCGACTTTACTTACGGTGCACCCAATCCTATAGCCGGCTAACTATATCCGATTCAAGTACTTTAAAACCATTTCATCACTTGCCAATATACATCAAATACCATCATCAATTCACCGTTTTAAAGCATTAATCAAAGCCATTAAACATCATGCATCTCCATGCATCATTACCAAATTAATAACATGTCAAACCAAGGATCTCTTACCTTGAGCATCCTTCAATACATGGCTTTCAAAACCAGCATTAATCATGCTAAAACATGCTTTCAAAACAGAAATTAAACATGCAATTTATACTAATGCATCAAACCACAACTTAGCACATCCGAGGGAGTTTTCCCGAAAACTTACTCTTGAGCTTAGCTAAGTTGTTTAGACTTAAACTAAGCTCCCAAAACCTCCAAATAATCGTTTCAAAGTTGGAAAACCATCTCCACTCACCGATACACAAAACTATGCTAGCCGACAAGCCTCCCAAACATTCGAAACTTCCAACGCCACCTCTATTGCTTCCGGATCATTCTACCTTGTTTTAAACACATAACAACAGAGGGTTAATGCATCACCATGCATTAAAATTACCAGCATTACCACCTAAACTCGCTACTCTACACAAGAACCTCATTTCGGCTTCCAAAAACAACTGAAATCAACTCCAAACTCTCCGAAAACAAAGCCCAGCCAAGATCTATCAATTCTAACCTCTTATAAACATCAACTAACATCAAAAAGAAACATAAACATGACCTTATACCTCCAGCAACAACAGATCACCAAAACCACCCCAAAAACAACCATTCTAGCAAGCAAAACTTAAGAAAACAAACATATTCGGGATTTGATTGATAAAACCTCATTTATAACATCATTAGACATCCAAATTACATTGGAAAACAACCTCAAAACAAAGCCTAACCAAGATCCACGAAAATCTCCAAGATCTCTTCCAAAATCTTGTTTCCAACACTAAAGCCATTCATAAAACTTTAATAAAGGATTCACAACTTGGGAATTTCAGTAAAGAACTGAGTATTTAGAGGAGAAGACCAAGCTTACCTCTAAATGATGATTTCTCCTTGATTTGGGCAAGTTTCCATGAAAATTCAATGTAGAAAACAAATAGATTTGATGAGAGATTGATTAGGAATCAAAGAGGAATTGAAATCTCATCAAATGAAGTGTAAAATCAAAGTAAATTTGCTGGAGAAATGTGTTTGGTTGAAAGGAATTTGAGAGAAAATGAAGAGAGGGAAAATTTGTGAAAAGTAGTTATGAATAGTCAAAGTTAGTTTCTCATTTAATTAAACCTCATTTCCTTTAATTAAAATATTAATAAAACCACCCAAATTAAGGAAAAATCTGGAGAAAAACATTTTGGGTAAATTAGCTCCTTAAAGATTCAAAGTTTCAATCCTTTACAAAATAGTCACTATTTCACTTTTGCAAAAGCTACGATTTGGTCACTACATTAAAATGTAATATTTCCAAACTTCATTTTGTAAAATTGATTTCACCATTCTCTTTTATATATTAAATGAGGATTTTTAGATATTTTTTATATTTTTAAAGCTTCCCGAACTAGGCGTTCCCTAAAACCTCTTTTTATATTCGAACCGTTTCTCAGATCGGTATGGTTCAGACCCTAAACTTCTAACCCCAAATTTGGGGTGTTACACAACCCTTAGCCCTAGGGGAAGTTTAGAACATGATGAGAAGGGGGAAAACGACTAGGGTTTGGGGGAAGACGGCTAGAGAATGAGATGTCCCCTCCTAGGTCGAATTACATGCCTTTCTATAGGCCTTGGGTTCAAGTTTTCTAATATGGAAAGAATAGAAGTTTAAATTAAAGTGCAACTCTATTAAAGACTAAATCTTCAAAGTAGATGTCTTTAATTCGTCCTCTCTTCTTCCTTGGAGTTTCTTCCTTGATCTTTGGGCTTGGCCTTCATTCTGATCTAGGGCTCGGAAAAATATAGGAGTGCTCCACGACAGACCGGCTCAATTTCCTCTTTTTGTCAAGCTCCATTTTACTTTTTTCCCTTCACCCTTGCTGTCATCCTTGGTTGCCACGGCAGCGGCCTTGGCAGTATTGTCCTTCTCGACTCTTGTCCTGTGTTCCAGTTCTGCTTCTCCACTGCCCTGAGTCTGCTACAGCAGCTACCTGCAAAAGTAACCAAAATCAGTAGTAACTATGCCTTTTTGTATAATTGTGATGTATAACTGAAATCTATCCTAAATGCAATGAATTATGCTTGAATGCAGCAGAAATATGGGTTAAATAGGGGGTAAAATATATAACTTTTACACACTCAACATTGAACATCACCTGTTTGAGCTCGAAGTGGGCTGCCTGAAACTTGAGACCTACAATCCCAGTTTGAGATCATCCAATATGGGTGCTACATAATATCTAATAGCTCGTGGATGAGCTATAGCTCCAGGATTTGTTGCAGCATTAGGATCCTCCAGATCGTCACCTGGTTGATCTCTACGATTTTGACCTCTATTCATGATTCGGAGAGCTTCTTGTATACGTCTTCTTTGACAAAAAAGGTGTTCGATTTCAAGAACTACATATACTAATGGTTCTTCGGGTCTTCATCGGGTCATGCAACATCACAACACATGCAAAAGGTAAACACAAACAACCAATAAATCTATACAAAAATAAGAAATAAAATGGTCAAAAACTAGACTTAAAATCAGCAATTGTCAATCCCCGACAACGGCGCCAAAAACTTGTTGCGTAGTGTAGGTGCACTATAAATGATACGCAAATAGTGCAAGTATACACATCGAACAAGTAATACAATGACGAGTGAGTATCATCTCCACAGGGATTGGAGGTATTTCAAGTCAAGTTCAAGCACACAAAACACAAACTGAATATAAATGCAATAGCAAGCAGGGACATGTGAAGAAATGTCGTAGCAAACAACTGTAATAAAAATTGGAGCTATACGATAAGACTTCAAACGTCCTCACACGTGCAAAAACTCTCAAATGGGATGACAAACTGGGTTTATCAAGGATTCCAATGCCTAGTTCTCATGAATGTCTAACACCTTCCAGCTTATACAATGCTAGACAGAGTTTACTTAGGTGTTTCTAAACTATCTCTAGCAAGAAACCTAACAGCCAGAACGCTGTGGCAATACCTCTCAGCGTGAACCCTAGCCAACTACTTATTGATGAAGTTCTACTCATTTTAGCCGTTGAAACTTTATCGTTATCTCTAAGGTGAGTTAGAGTTTTACCTCTCAACATCAAACCCCATTGGCCATGAAGATTTAAGATTAACTCTCTCGAATATTAAGCTATCAAACACCTAAGTAAATGTTAACTCTCGAAAGCTCTTACAAACTCAAGGCAATGAAACAATGAGCAAAGCATATAAAGAATTAGAAAATGCTAAAACATCCGTTAAAAACTAAGACATAATCACCTGAAACAAACCCAAGCCACTTAAAGTTAGTTCATGGCTGGGAAAATAACATCCAAAATCATTATTTTAAAACAACCCATTCCACAAAAATATGTAAAAGAAAAGAGCAACTAAGAGTAAAGAAAACTCCCAAGCTGCTATGGACTGCCATGGACCACCCTAAGCTTGCTGCTTCTCTCAAAGGCCATCAAGATCTTCCATTTGGAGCTCTAAAAATGGATGATGCAATGAAGTAGGAGGAGAAGAAGAGTGGCCGCTTCTTCCTTTCTCTCTTTCTTATCTCCTAAACACCTTTTTTAGACCTCTTTTTAATGTGGGTGTCTTGTTTTTATATAGTGGGGGCTCTTAGGATTTTGTGCCATAAATTCCAAGGGAATATTCCCTTCACATGTGGGCTCACAGCTGGTGATAGAATAAAATGTGGGGGTTGCAAAATATCTTCATCTTTTGTCTTCTTGTGTGCCCAGAAATGCCGTCCAAAATGCTATAACACTTTTCCTTTGCCCTAGACTGCTTCATAACTATCATGCACATTACCACACTAAAACAAATCTTCCTCATGTAGCATCGATTTCACAATTAAATAAAACAACCTATCAAACACCACCAAATACAATTATATGAACTAATGCAACTAAATGGAATGAAACGAACTTAAAACCAAACAATAACATAATAAAAAGGCATTTGAAGCCACCACCAGCCAACGACGGAAAATCGCGTCTAACATGGCCAACCGATCCACAACTCGAACAAGAATTAGCTGCAACAGCATCTGAAGCCTGTCCCTCACGAGCCAAACGCGGATAGTCTCGCCTCAAATTCTCACATGATATGCACGTCCAATAGGTGTTAAATGTCGGTCTATCGTAAGCGCCTTGACCATGCACTCCACGCCCAACACCACTTCCACTGCGCCTCACATCAGAACGTTACTTCTTGTTACTTTTTCACTTATATTGTCCACCACTAGAGCCGAAATCTGTATCTCTCTTACCCGACCTAGAACCACCCACATAAGGAGAAAAACCCAAATTCAGTTCAATATCCTTCACTCGCGTCACCAACACATCGAAATCTGTATAATCAGAGGCCAACATATAGGTTTTCACCTCTTGCACTAGACCATAACAGAAATGGTCAAAACGATGCCTATCACTCGGCACCAACTCATGAGCATATTGGCTGAAACGAACAAAATTGAACCTCATACACAACAACAATCATGCTACCCTAAATCAAAGACATGAATTTATGTTTCTTATCATCCAAGTATCTAACCCTTAGATACTTCTTCATAAAGGCAACTTTGAAGAACTCCCAATCTACATCATTAGGCTCCATAGTCGCAGTTACAGTCGTCCACCAACTGTAAGCATCGCCTTGCAATAGAGAAACAACACATCCTAGCTTACATGCATCATTGCACCCCATCTATTCCAAAATCCGAATTGTACTGGCCATCCAAGCCTCGGATGCCCCGAGCGACAAACCACGATACTAAAAAACGACAAAACTATGTAGACGCTTTAACAACAACCCCGTTTGCCCAACAACTGGTGCTTGTACATGCATACCAGCATAGCAGCTTGGAAAACTCCAGTCATCGCCTGAAACAAAGGCGTCAAATCGTCCAACACTTGCCCAACTAGCTCAGTTGGTGTTGACACTAGATTTTCACCTCCTTTTGTTGTTATTATTATTATCTTTATTATTATTATTAGTATTATTATTATTATTATTATTATTATTATTATTATTATTATTATTATTAAAAGCCCATAAATATATACATAATAAAACCCATCTCAAAAATTAAAAATAAAATAAACCCATTTCATTTAGGTACCAACCCATTTTTTAAAACCCAAAAAAACAATAATAATAAAAACCTATTAAAATATAGCCCACTTTTTATTTAAAAGCCCTAAAAGAAAAGCCCAAATAACCTTTTTAAACGGATTAAGCTAGTGACGCCCGATCTAGGGAATTCTAATCAGTTGGCCCTGATCAAAACAAAAAAACTCAAAAACATCACAAAAAAGGGGCTCACACGCGCGACCACGCACCTAGCGCGTGTGCCACACTTTCTCGATCTAGCACCCTAAAACCCCCACTCCGAATGGTTGTCAGATGTTCGCATGCCGTCCCTGGACCATAACGGCCGACGCCGATAGTTCCGGTCGACGCGTCTCACCGTTGCCGTTCCAATAGTGCCGGCTCCGTTCATCGCCGTTATAATCTGCAAAAAAACAAAAGAAAAGGGTCAAAACCTAAGCTCGAATTAAGGGAAAATTCGTCTCCAAATCTGAACCAAATCGAATGATTCTTGAGGAGTTTTGCCGAGAATCAAGCCCTCTATTTGATTTTGGCTTCAATTCAGAGATTAAAATCCAAATTTCCCTGATTTGCAAGCTCAAGTGGTAGTATAAATAGCCCTCAAAACCCCTTTGTTCAACACCAATTCAAGAGAACAAAACACTTAGAAAAATTATCCGAAAATTCCTTTGAATTTTCTCTGAATTTTTTGGAAAATTATTGAAGTGTATTCGAGCTTTGGGATAGCTTTGTGTCAATTTTTGGTGACGATTGGAGTCGGTTCGAGAGGAGATTATAAGTCTTCGCTTTCGGTAAATTTTCTTTCTTTGCATTGCTTTAATTTTCTTTTTTATTGGTTGAAATTTTTTGTGTTTGTTCATGTTTTTGAGGTTGCAATTTGGAAGAGAAAGATCATATTTGGTGTTTAGTAAAAAATTTCAGTTTGTGGTTTAACTTTTAACTTCGTTCATGTTCTTTAATTGGGTTTAATCTTTTTTGTTCTTACAAACTGGAAAAGTATTGTTTTTTAAATGAAAATTTCAATCAATTTACATTCTTAAAAATTAAAATTCAAAGTTGTTGGAAGTTATATTTTTTTTAAAAAAAGTTTGAAATTTACTCCTGCTTAAAAAATTAAAAATTAGATGAATAAAGTAGTTGAAAGTAAAGAAATCTTATAATAAAGAGCTTAAAAGAAAACTTTGGTTTCTAAAATAAAAGTTTTTAATATTTAACAGTTCCGTAGGAAATAAAAAATAAAAGGTTTTTTTAATAATAAAGAAAATTCTCAAGTGTAAAACAATTAAAATTCAAAAGAAAACTAAACAAAAACATTTCAAATAAAAAGGATTAAAAACAAAAAATAAAAACAAAAAACATCAAAATTTTAAAAGTTGAAATTTTAGAATATATAAAAAATAAAAAGGATTTTTAAAACTTAATTTTTTAATGGTTTAAAAATGAAAGGTTTGAAAATAAAAAACATAAAAATTAAAAATTCTCAAAAAAATCAATCTTTACAAAAAAAAAACCTTAAAACATAAAAGTTAAAACAAACTTTTCAAGTAATAAAATAATAAATGCTTTAAAATTAAAAATGTTTCAAACACAAAATATTTTAAATTATCTTCTTGAAATAGAAATAAAAGTGTTGAAAACAAATAAAATTAAAAAGGTAAAAATATCAAATAAGAATGGTTTAAATTTTAGAATAAAAATAGAATAAAGAAAAAAAATCCCCTTCAAGAAAAATAAAAAATATAAAGCTGCTCAAGGAAAATTTAATCCAAAAAGCTTCAAGTTAGCTTTGTTTGTCTTGTTTGCCCTTTAGAAATATGTTTAACCTTAGGACTAGGTTCTTCAAGATTAGATTAGAGACATGTTTGTGGAGAAACTTTCTTCACAAAGAATAAAACACACTTATTAAAATTCAAACCCCCAATTAAGAATAAAAGACATAAACTCTTTTTATAAAAAATTTCAATTTATAATAAATAAAAATGTTCAACACATAATTTTTTTGTTGTTGTTTGAAAAGTGGAACTTAATTAATGTGGTGCCTTATGAAACGAGAATGACGGGTTAGAGCCAGAAGTGTTGGCGGTGATTAAAGTTCATTTCTTGGGCGATAAGGCTGTTAAAATAGATTTACATTCATAAAACGGACAAATAAAATCGATCCTTCGTGAACTTGCAAATTCCAATTCTGAAAACGTTTTTGAAATCAATTAGGTACCAATTTTTAGGCGCTGTGGGGGTGCTAATCCTTCCCCACGCGTAACCGACCCCGAACCTGTTTTTTGGTTTTCACAAACCAAAACCGTTGTTTTAATAAAATAAAATATTTTATTAAAATAAACCCGCTTTAAAGTGATCCAATCACACTTTTTCAAAAAGATTGGTGGCGACTCCGTGTTTTTAAAGTTTTCCAAAATGTCGGGCTCGAAAAGGGTTGAGACAGCTTGGCGACCCCGCTGGGGAATTTTGTTTAAAAAAAAACAAAAGAGGGTCAGGCCACATACTGATTTCAAATTGTTTTTAAAAAAGGTTTTCTTAAAAACTAATAGAATTTGCAAGTTCATAATAGGTTCAATTTATTTGTCCGTTTAATGAATGTAATTCTATTTTATGCATTCTAAAATTATTTAAAGAAAGCTATATACTCAAGCTCATCTCGTTCGTTTAAATGGGGGGAACTAACTTTGCTCATCTAAGAATATTGATTCTTCATATGAGCCTAGCAAGTACCTTCGAGATTCATGACCTTTGTCTTCGTAAGAATATTGATTCTTCGAGAAGACATAAGTGGTGAGTCCTCCTGAGTTGAACTCATTTCGTTTGAAGCCTGTAATGGGTGAGAATCGAGGGCCTTGCTTCCCTTAGTAGGGGACAACAAAGTCAGCTCGGGTACCCTTCTAGAACCAAACCATGTGTTAGAATCTAGAGCCCACCCCAATAGAGCCATGTGGAAAACCTTACGCTTTTAGTTTGGTCAAAATTCTTTCGTAAGGATAATCCGTGGAGACATGTCCTGGAGTGTTGGAATGTGCTGCCCAGAATTATTTGTACAATGAAATAATTTTGGACCTTGTAGGTCTTATTTCTGTTTTTGTTAAAAAGGAGTACTAACCTTGTTCTGTGTTTGGAGGGGATCGATTTTGGAGCATGTTGCTCAATTCGAAAAAGCTTCTGCAATGGATGGAAGGTACCTAAAGGAGAAAGACAACGCGGTTGTACGCTACCGCAATAAGGTCCACCATCAAACAATGAGAAGTTATCGACTGATCACGTGGAGGAAACATCGAAGTATGGTCACATAAGCGCCAAGCAGAATACCATAAGTCGCAAATGATATGGGTCCACTTCGATGGTCCAACCAAGAAGAATTTAAAGATGATCATAGGTCTACTCAGCTTAGGGGCACCGTCAAAAGGACCCAGGAGCGAGACGAGTTCGATAGAAGCATCACATCCTAAATTAAAGATGTAGCTAAGCATGTGACATCAAGAAGCTATATTTTTTTCTTCCACGTCAGACCAATAGGGAAGGTAGGACCAAGGCTTCAAAGACTGATCGAAGAGAAACTAGGTGCTCAGACTGAGATATATTTGTAGGACCTTTGACATTCAATGGAAGCTACTTCTAGAGCAATATCTTAAAGGAATTAATGATCCCTCGTATGCATTTATACATTTGCATTCAAGCATTTGCATTTTTTTATTATTGTTGCTTAGATTAATTTATGTTGTGATCATTGCATACATTCACACATGATAAGAAACCAATCGCATGATATAATTTTAAAAATAATAAAAAATATCTCACAAATATGATACTCGTTCTCACTCTAGAGAAATGGCCATGGAAGACAGATTGACAACTTTAGAGAATAGCCACAAGGGTACCCAATATAGAATTTATAAAATGGAGAAAGAACTAAAGGAAGAAATTGCAAGAGCCAGGAGAAACATTGTCATCTAGATAGCGGCTATGTTGGGTTTTAGGGACCCATAAAGTGGAAAGATGATTGTTGAAATTTTGTCGCCCCGACCCGAGATGACTAGTCAGATATTTCCACTGAATGCAGGAGGCTTTACCCGTATTCCAACAGAGTGTGGGATAAATCATGGGAAAAATCAAGGCATTAGGGTTCTTAATAAGGCAACCGATAGGTCCAGAAGGAATAAGAAGCTAGAAAATCAATTTGACAAGCTGGAAGAGATCATCATAGCCATACAATGAAAAAATATCTGTGGTGGTGAAGATGCTAGAGATCCAAGTCTAGTGTCTGACTTGGTGGTTCCTCCAAAATTCAAAAATCTCGACTTTTAGAAGTACAACGAGACCACTTGCCCTTCGGCACACTTGACCATGTATTGTCGAAAAATGTCGCCATACTTGGAAAATGAGAAACTATTGATTCACTGCTTCTAGGATAGTCTATCGGGGTATGCTATCTGATGGTATGCCCAATTGAGTCGGGTTAACATACGAACTTGGAGAGATCTCTCGAAAGCTTTCCTCAAACAGTACGAGTATGTGACAGATATAGCCCTAAGTAGGATTGTACTGCAAGATATGAAACAAAAGCCCAACGAGAGCTTTCGCCAGTACGCCCAGAGATGGTGAGATGTGGCAGCCCAAGTTCAACCTCCACTGTCGGAAAATGAGGTTACTCCAATGTTTGTGGAGAGTCTAAATGGTCCATTCTCTGACTACATGTTAAATCACGCCATCGAAGGTTTCGTAGACATGATCATGAACGGGGAATTGATATTAGCGGCTACCAAAAGTGGGAGACTCAAAGAAGCAGAATATGGTGAACGCGTTTAGAATTTCCTCACGAAATTGATGGAGGCAAGATTAGATGGAATTCATCCTTGCTTCTCTAGAATAATGCAAAATCTTCCTAGAAAGTTGGGATCATACTTAGAATCAACCCTTTGCTTTTGCCCGCGAGCTTTAGGGATCTTTTGTAAGGGCATCTATGTTAATTTACTTGTTTAATGATGCATTTTCTTTCTTCTCTTAAATGGAAAACATTTCTCATTTTTCTTTCATTTCTTTTCAAACATACATCTTCTTTGCATAGTCTCTATAATTGATTGTATGTATGATTCTTGATTCTAATCCCGAGATAGAGGGGCAATAAAGTGTGTTCATGTTTAATGGGGAGATCCCATTTTGAGTGAATTTTTCCTCTCAGACATTGTTGTTAGGATACTTGAATAAAGTGTTAACTTTAAAACATCTACCAACTGAAGACTACTTCCCTTCGCCGGTGTTTATGTGTGAAATGATATTTGGCATTCCTTCATTTCCCTTCACGATTAGAAAATGAAAAAAATCCATTTCTTGTCCCCCTTTGAGCTTGATACTTTTTTTCTTGTGTTTGAACCCTAACCAAGGATCACTCCCTACATTAGGGGGCAAAGAGGATGCAGAGCTATGTGCAAGTAAAGGAAAAACATCAAATCAAGCAAATGTCTTAAATTCAGAATGAAAAGGACACAAAAAGAAAAATGAAGAAAAAAGAGAAAAAATAAAAAGAAAGAAAGAAAGAATGGAAAGAAAAAAATAGAGAAAAAAGGAAGAAAAAGAGAAAAGAAGAAATGAAAGCTGGAGTGCGGATGAAAATTTGAAACAAATCCTCTAAATAAGACATGTGTCAGAAAAGGAAATAAACTCTAGGGTGAAAACTCAAAAAGGGCAGTCTAGAGCGATCCAAGGAAAAATAATGAAGATTTTATCATGAAAAGTTGATCCTTGGTTTAATTACCCTTGAAACATGTATTTAAGCCTATATATCTTTTTTTTGGCAACCCGAGCCTAGCCTACGTTACAAGCCTTATAAGACCATTTGGATCACACATGAATATTTGAGAAAAGGAGTTTGTCTTCATAACACATTCCGCCTAATTGAGTTAACCTTTCTTCAGGGACCTCAAAACTTCTAATGCCTGATTGAGATTAGAAAAGTGGGAAAATTAAAATTTGGGGAGTGTGCGAGCAAAAGAGAGCCACTTAAAAGCGGGGGCACTATCTGGTTGATGGATTCATGAATCATTCATGCTATAAATTTTGGGGCATCTGACTTTCCCCTTTCTTGTGTTTTCTATGATTATTTTCTTAAAATCCCTATTTTATCCTTTTCTTGCATTATCTAAGACTTCTTCCTTTGAATTATCATTTCTAGCCTATTCTTGCATCTTACAAGTAGCTGACATGGATTCATAAAAAACAAAGGATTTCTTGGTATTGATCCCAACCGTAGGGAATCATGAAGGAATGTTTACATCGCTTCAGGAAATAATGAAGTGGCCGATAATTGAACCTCAGATTGAACGTGGGCATCGCCTTGTATAAGAAGGTAAATAGAGAAAATAAGAAGAAGCACGTGTGTTGAAGAGTTTTAAGTGGGTTGTGTTATCAAGAAAGATCCACACTTAAGATGTAAGATCACTAAAGTATAAAAAGGGATAGAGCCATGCCAGGTGGGAAATTGTTTCATGAGATTGTGGCAAGTTATGTCGACCAAGGATTCAGGATCCCCGACTTTGATAGGTATAAAAGGAAAAATCATGCGAAGACATTTGAGGTGAAGGTTTAGCGTTCAAATGCTTCAAGATGTCCTGCATGGGCAAGAATTTTAGAATTCACAAGAAGCAATAAAGGTGCTTAATATTTTAAGGGGCATATGAAGACCTGAAGCTTTCAAGACTACACAAGGAAGCCTTTCACTCAATATTGATGTATCAACTACAATGATAGTAGATCTTGAGACATTTGCCTACAAAGATCATATGTTTTCGATGAAGCAAGGGGATCTAAAGAATGAGAACGACGAAGCAAAGATAGTTGAGGAAGTCTGTGTAACCCCCTTAGCCCGGCCTAGACGCCCGACCCGAACTAAGAAGATTACACGGGGAAAACCGAAGTCAACTCACAAAAGTCAACCCCGATTAATGACCCTTTTTTTCATTTTATCTTTTCTAGATGTACATTATTACCCTATATGTTTAGTAAGGTGATTAGGCAAAAATGGCACAGCGATCGGAGTTCAATTAGGGGTTCAATTGCATGCTTTCGTCTTTTAGGGACCAAATTGTAAATTTCCAGATTTACAAGGACTACTAGATTTTAAAGTTACCAATCAAGAATTAATCATGTAACATACCATCATGTCAAATTTAAACTCAAACGGATCATCCAAATTCAACCAATTAAACTTACAACATTCATGGATGAAAACGTAAGAAACAGAAACCTGGAACAATTCAAAATCAACATCCAACGGTCAAGTGTTTCGGAACACAAGACCCTGTATCGGAACGGTCGTTTCGAAACCATGTTGACCGTTTTGATACGCGAGTGCGTTCTGAGACCCCAAATGATCTGTTTCGATAAGGTGATTTACAGTGGAGAAATGTTCCGGAACGTACCTACCCGTTCCGAAACACCATGACCATTACATGCCATCATTCTGAAACAGATAAGGGCGTTCTGATACGCCTGGCCCTGCAATCTTCCAAATTGCTAGTTTTTCTCAACTTTTCACCTCCGAAACCATTCCAACACATGCCACAACACACATACTACATGAATACTCATCAAAGACCACCAAAACGAAGCACAAGCAATAACATAGCATCATTCTTGCAAGCTTTAGAACTATAGGCATGCTTGCTTAATGTTAAAATCACAAAAAGGCTAAAAACCACATTCAAGCTTAAACCAATATCCAAAGGCCAATTACAATACCAAATAAGCAACCCAAACATGCTCAAGGTGTTTAACATCACCAAAAATAACCAAGAGTAGAAATCCCACCACTTGCCTCTTATTACACCAAGGCAATACATTGTTTAATCAAGACAGTTGGAATCCTCTTGCTTTCTCGCTGCCTCAAATGTTTAATTCTCTGCATTGATGAAATAAATGAGCGTAAGCATAAAGCTTAGTGAGGATCGCTAAAACCAAACATTCATCAATGCATTTTACAAAACTGAAACATCACCATTTGTCTTCTCATGCATTTACTTAAAACATGCCCTTTTTAAAGCATCTATGCACTTTTTAAACCATATGATCATAGCATCATTAAAATAACAACAAATAATCTTTTGCTCATGCTTAACCAAGCATCACATGCATTCTAGCATAATTCACAAGCATCACATACTTAAATCATTATTCAAAAACATTATATTGGCTCGCAAGTGATCAATTCTCAATCCATACCAAAACCAACACAAATGACACAATCGGATACGCAGATTACAAGCGTTGTCCCACACGCTTCAGACATACTACCGGACTACACAAGGCTCACACATGGGATTAAGCCATCAACCGTTGTGACACTCGTGGTGGAGTTTAACGGTACAATCACAACCCCTCAACACCACTCATCAGTAGTTGTATAATTCCACTAACGAGAGCATGAGACACATACCACAAGATCCACACACGGGATTTAACCATCCACCGTTGTGATCTTAGCCTCAATCGTTAGGGTACTTGGATGGAGTATACGGTACAATCACAACCCCTCGACATCCAAGGCAACTTTATTCACGGTGCACCCAATCCTATAGCCGGCTAACTATATCCGATTAAAGTAACCAAAAACCATTTCCATCACTTGCCAGTATAATCATTTAACAACATTATTCCACTGTTTTACAAGCATAAATAACAATGCCATTTCCACAAGCATGAACATGCTTAATCTCAAATGCATGCATTTCATAATTTCTAGGATCACCTACCAAGTGCATCCTTATAAAAATGGCATTAAACACCAGCATTATCAATGCTCAAAACATGCTTTAAAACAGTAAATAAAACCACATTTAACTCAAGTGCATTTTCCAACAAAAACATAGCACATTCCGAGAGAGACTTTCGAATCACTTACTCTTGAGCTTAGCTAAGTGATTCAAACTTACACTAAGCTCCCAAGACCACGCTCAAAGCGTTACAAAGCTGGAAAATCCATTTCCACTTACCGATATGCGAAACCTTGCTCTCCGACACGAAAATCACCCTTCTGAAGCCTCCAAAAATGTTTCGTTTGCTTCCAGATCAAGATACCCTGTTTTTACATCATCAAAACAGAAATCCAAATGCATTAAAATGCATTTCAACAACTGCAACCAAACACAAACTCGTTGCCCACAAAAACTACACCAATTTACCCATCCGAAACAACCAAAAACTCAACCGATTACTTCCTAAACCAAGCCCAACCAACATACAACACTTTCAACCATTTATAAACAGCAAAACTCATCTAAAAACAACCTAAACCCATCCTTATACCTCCAACATGCATAACACCATCATTTCACCTAAAAAACCCAACTAAAACCATCAAGAATCTCAAGGACCTTAAGGATTTCAGGATCTATATTATCAAAACCCTTTTTCAACATAATAATCAACTCAAAACTCAATTAAAACCAATCCAAAATAGAGCTCATCAAATCCAATCCAAAAATCAAGATTTTAATCATATTTTTGTAAAATTTTGATCTCAAATTAAAACTATAATAAAAACTCATCCAAAAACATCAATTAGAAGCCAAAGATCTTGGGAATTTCAATAAAGAACCTATATTGAATGTTGAGAACGAGATTTACCTCCAATCTTTGCCTTCCTCAATGATTGAAAAAATTTCCTTAACAAATCTTGAAGAATTTGAAGAGAACTCTTGAAATTTGTTTAGCAATCAAAAGTAGAGTGTTTGGGAGAAAAGAAATCTGGAGAAAAGAGTTGGGAAATTGGTTTTCCTAAAATGAAAGTTAGTTACGTGGAATGAATTCTCAATTTCCCAATTTACTCATTTTAATTAAAATAAAACAATTTCTATTTTAATTATCTAAAACGCTTTTAAAACACAAGTCAATTTAAGGAAGGTGTAATTGCACCATAGCTCCCTAAAGATTCTAAGATTTTTCGCTCTTTTAAAATTTCATTTTTCCACAGTTTTGAAACTTTACATTTTGCTCACTACCCAAAATGTAATTAATTCCAAAGCCTATTTTGTATAATTGATTTGACCAACCCCTTAAACATGATTTAAGAGGATTTTAGAAAATTTTACCATATTTTTATCCTTTTCCGATCCTTGATTTCCCTAAATCACCTAACGTGATTCGAACCGTTTCCGACCGGTCCGATCCGATGTCTAAAACATCCAGGCCCAAAACCAGGGCGTTACAGTCTGTCTTTCTAACCAGGAATAAAAGATCACTAGATTAAGTGAGCAAATTTGCAAAGATCATATGTTTTCCATGAGTCGAAGAAATACATTGAAGAAGCACAACTTTTTATCTGGACTGAGTGGGTAAACATGTGGTTTCAAAGGAAAAATTAATTCTGAGGAAAAGAATCTAAAAAGAAAAAGAAATGAGACATGCATTCATGTTTTAGACATCCTTAAGGGCATGCCTATCATATTTGCATCATATATCAAGTTTTTGCAAGTATACAAAAACCCTTGAGCAAAAGAACCCGCCTATCCGTTCGGGCGTTTGGAGAATGGAACCCTGTTCATCTATTCGAGCATTTGGAGAATAGAACCCGCGTATCCGTTCGACCATTTGGAGAATGGAATCTTCCCATCTATTCGAGCATAAGAAGAATAGAACCCGCTTATTCATCCAAGCGTAAGGTGGATGAAACCCTTTTTGGAATCTGCTTATCTATTCGAGCACAAGTAGAATAGAACACGCTTATTCATCCAAGCATAAGGAGGATGAAACCCCTTTTCATCCTGCTTATCTATTTGGGCATGAGGAGGATAGAACCTTTTTTTCCAGAACCAGCTCATCCATTTGCGGATTTGGAAAATAGAACTTGCCTATCCATTCGGGTGTTTGGAGAATGGAGTCTGCTTGTCTATTCAGGCATAAGGAGAATAGAACTCACCTATCTGGCCGTTTCGAGAATAGAACATGCTTATTCATCCGAGCATGAGGAGGATGGAACCTTTTTTCAATCTGCCAATCTATTTAGGCATAACGAGAATAGAACTCGCTTATTCATCCAAGCATAAGGAGGATGAAATTTTTCAAAAGATTCACCTATCCATTCGAGCGTAAGGAGAATGATGTTTGCTTATTCATCCAAGCATAAGGAGGATGAAATATTTCAGAAGATTCACCTACTCGTTCGGGCATAAGGAGAATGGAACCCTGCTCATGTATTCAGACATTTGGAGAATAGAATTTGCATGTCCGTTTGGGCGTAAGGAGAATGGAACCCTGCTCATCTATTCGAGCATTTGGAGAATATAACCTGCCTATCCATTCGGGCATCAAGAGAATGGAACCAATCAACAAATCGGTGAAAATTGGCGCTTTTTGGTCTTTGCTCTATCCCTGTTTCTCAGAGATGAGCGAAGACGGGCATCTGTTGACACTAGATTTTCACCTCTTTTTGTTGTTATCATTATCTTTATTATTATTATTATATTTATTATTATTATTATTATTATCAAAAGCCCAAAAATATATACATAATAAAAGTCATCCCTAAAAATAAAAATATAATAAACCCATTTCATTTAGGTACCAACCCATTTTTTTAAAACAAAAAAAACAATAATAATAATACATTAAAATATAGCCCACTTTTTATTCAAAATCCCCAAAAGAAAAGCTCAAATAACATTTTTAAATGGATTAAACTAGAGCCGCCCGATCTAGGGAATTTTAACCGGATGGCCCTGATCAAAGCAAAAATAGAAAAAAAGAAAGGGGCTCAATAACATAGCATAAAGCAATCAATGCACATATTGCAAACATCGTGCATAGAAAATAACATAATTCAATTCATATCAACATAATATCAACTTAAAACATCCTAACCTTTCGAAAACTCACCCCACATAGCATATCACAACCAACATGTTTGTAACAATCACCGTGCACAACAATTATCAACATTCAACCAGTAATAATATTCCAAATTATTACAAACTTAGCTTAAGAAATCAACAACAATACAAACCAATCACAACTTACCTCCTAATTATCGCAACCCTGGCTTTGATACCAACAAATGTAACCCCCTCTACTTGGCGTAGATGCGAGACCGAACCGAACGAGTCACACAAGGAATATTGAAGTAAACCAGGAAAGTTTACATCAATAAATGACCCTTTTTTTTATCTTTTCGAGATGCAAATTATCATCCTATGTGATTCTAACCCACAACGGAAGAAACTTCAATTCAAACATACAACGATATGGTATTCAATTGACAACATACATATTCTGAGGACCAAATTGTAATTTTATTGAATATAAGTAACTTCAGCCAATTTATGGTTACCAACCTTTAATTAGTCATATTCCATGCCATTGTGTCAAATCTCAACTCAATTCGATCATCTAAACTCTTTTAATTGCATCTACAACATTCAGCGACTAAAAAGTAATAAAATAGAACTTCAAAGATCCCCAATCAACTACTTTACTTGTCACTGTATCGATACACCAAGCACTGTATCGATACATTTTTAAGATAATTTAAATCCAAATTCCAGTAGCTCAAAATCGTATCGATACGGTCTCGCGTACCAATTCGCCTAGCCAAATTGCTCTAAGACCGTATCGATACGGGTCACCCCGTACCAATAAGCTAAGCCACATTTGGCCTATCGGTACCGATACGGTACCCCGTGTACCGATACGCCTGGGTCTGAAATGCCCATTTTTGCTGGTTTAACATACAATTAAGTTAAGCAATCCACTTAATCATGTTTCAAAGACATATACAACATATCTATGGATCGATCATTAACCATACATAGCATAATCTGAATCATTCCATTACATCATGCTTCAAAAAGAAATCTATAGGCATGTTTCCTAAAACCACATCAAGTAAGATACTAAAAACCATAGCAAAGCATAATCCAAACATCAAAGGTCATTTATAAGTCCAAAACAAAAATATAAACTTGCTCAAATAGGGAGTTTACACATATCTCCAAAAAACACAAATAATTCCCCCATTGCCCTTATCACTCGTATTCTAAACCGAAAACATATTTTCAAGTAACAAAGTCTTTCTTGATCCCTTGCTTCTCGCTGCCTTCCCAAGACTTAATTCTCTGCATGGATGGACAAAGAGAGCGTAAGCCACAAGGCTTAGTGAGGAGTGCTAAAAACCAAAACACCATCAATGCATTTTAAACCATTTTCTAAAACCACATTGAAATCTCATTTCAATTACTTCAAATCATCATTTGAAACATCACGCCCTTAAAACCATACGCTTTAACCATTCAAAAACCAATATATTAAACCATATGCAACATGTATCATTAAACCAAAACAACTTTCATTGCTAACCTCAATTTAAGCCTTCCCATGTATAACATATCATTAAAGAGCAAACATGTGTAAATCCCATTATAAAAAACATGATACATCAACAATTATATTGTCTTACTAGTGATCTTTAACCAAGTTCCATTCCCAAAAGATCATATCATATACACGGATTCAACAAGTGTTCACATAAAACTTCAAGCCATTCCAGCCAAAATAATGGTACAATCACAACCAACGGGGATAACAACCCCACGGGGACAACAACCCCAATCATCAGTTAGATGCTTAACCCACTAACGAGAGACGGGACACCAACCTCCTCAACCGTTAGGGTACATGGATGGATACGGGACACCAACCTTCTCGACATCGAATGTAACACCCCTTCCTGGTCTGGTCGAGAACCGGGTCGGAAGGTGATACCGATGAATAATATAGTGACCAATGCGATAAAATTTGAATTCATAACATCATATAATCAATGAATTACTAACAAATCATTACCAAACATGCATCTTAATCATTACGAAACAATAATTAATCATTTAGGACTAATTCTTAACTATTACATGTTTTAGGGTCCAAACTATAAACACAAAAAATTACAGCTCCTTCGATGCAATTGATTATACTACATTGAAATTCAATACAATACTAACGAGCCTGTAAAATTTCATTCAATTTGGTGTTCATTTACTCATTCAATTGATCCGCTCTAAATTCAGTGATCAAACTATAAACTTTGCAAACTGCCAGATTATGCCTTTTAACTAACTTAACTAACCCTGTATCGAAACACCTTAAGGTTGTTTCGAAAGGGGTGTATGATGGTCAACCTAAGTGGACTTTGTCCTTTTGACCTTGACTTTGACCCGTTTCGATACACTATATACCCCTATCGAAACAGCGAATTCTAGTAGTAAAATGTTCCGATACGACCTCAAATCGTATCAATACATCTTGTTTCTAGGGTCCAATTATGCTTAATAGTATCGATACGCCATTACACCGTATCGATACGACCTAACCTGTAATGAGAGACTTTTGCTGGTTTTTAATCGAATTGAGTTACCAAACATTGTTCAAATGCAATGAAACTTTACACATAATATTTCAATGCTATAAAGTACTTTCATACCAAATTTTGTCATCATTTAAATACATTTACTAGGTTTTGACCTATGTGAGCCATTTTTAGCCAAACCAAATGTCAATTTAGAGCCTTTAACCATATTATAACTTACACACATTACAAACATATCAAAATAGGCACAAGGACAAGTTCAACTACTTTTCCACCTTTCTAGGAGTTCGTAAGGTCAATATACATTACTTTAGCTTGTAGTGACTTGTCTCGTTGCGACTTGTCTTATCCTCCGCGAAGGTTGATTCCTTAACTTGAAATGCATGAGATGTGACACGTTAGGCATACATTGCCTAGTGAGGTAGTCATATTGTAAAGTTCTCATAAGTCCTATATTTTGTATGTATTCCATCTCATATTATTGTTGTTCTTAAGTGCATTTTAGGCATATTTAGGTGCATGCATGGATTATTTACAACATTCTTTACTTTGCCTTGCTTTAAATGAATATCTTTAATTGGTAAGAAGAGATACTATTTTAGTTTAGTTTTAGTTTCAGGTGCTAAAAGCTGTCAAAAGGAGGAGAAATCATAGCAGCTGATGCTGAGGCAGCAAACGAAGGAGTTGTACTGAAGCAGTTAAACACAGAGAGAGATGCTGCCGAGTAGCTGCCGCCGCCATATCTGCCGCCCAGTGCATCAACTTGAGGAAATGATAAATTGGAGTGCGATTGGTAGAGCATAATTTTCTGAGTCCAATGAGCCCATCCACGTAATTTACTAAAGTCAGAAACAACGAACAGTCGATAAAGGAGAAAATACCTAAAGCGACCTAAGCTAACTTGCGGCACAAAGAGTCCAAATTAAAGTCAAAGAAGTCAGAATTAAAGGATGCATTCAATGCAAAAGCTACATTATCATGAAGAAGACTTCTACTCCAAGGAGGACTTAACCTAGGCCATGCCCTATATATACCCGATCATACTTTGTATTTTAGACATCTTGGCATAGCTTAGTTTCACTTGTGTTTTCTTGCCGCCATTATGTTCTAAATTCTCTAGGGTTTGGGTTGTGTTGTAAAGTAGTTGTGAGAATGGTTGTTTAGGTTTAAGTTTGTTTTTGCAATAAATTCAAGATTTTCTTATTTCATGTTCTTCATTGTTTTCAATTGAGTTCGAAAGATCGATTGTGAGAAATCCATTTGTTTGGCATCGAGAGAGTCAAACTCACGAAAGAAGTAAGCATGATCTCATCAATATCAGGTGTCGATCAATCCAGCTTAGACATAAGTTAGTGTTTAAGGCGGTTAAAAGAGGACTGTAACGCCCTGGTTTTAGGCCTAGATGTTTTGGACATTGGACCAGTCGAAAACGGTTCGAATCGCGTTAGGTAGTTTAAGGAAATCAAGGAACGCGATAGGATAAAAATATGATAAAAATTGCTAAAATATTCTAAAATCATGTTTAAGAGGTTGGTCAAATCAATTTTACAAAAAGAGTTTCGGAAGTGGTACATTTTGGGGAGTGACCAAAATGTAAAGTTTCAAAACTGTTGAAAAATGTAATTTTAAAAGAGGAGCCAAAATCTTAGAATCGTTGGGGAGATTTACGGAAATTTAGCCTTTCCTTAATATGACATGTGTTTTAAAAGGATTTTAAAGTGATTAAATAAAAGGGTTTTTTATTTAAATAAAATTAATAAAATAAGAAAAGTGAGATTTCATTTGACGTAACTATCTTTCTCCTCTCATTTTCAGCCAAACACCATTCTCACTCATTTTCTCCGGAATTCGTTTCTCCCAAACACTCTCTCATTAATTTCCAAATCAATTTCAAGATTTCTCTTCAAGATTTTCAAGTTTTGAGAAGCTAAAACTTGTCATTCATTGAGGAAAGAAAGGATTGGAGGTAAATCCCATTCTTAACCTTCAATCTAGGTTCTTTATTGAAATTCCCAAGAACTTTGGCTTCTAATTAATGTTTTTGGTTGAGTTTTCATTATAGTTGTAATTTGAGATCAAAATATTACAAGAATATGATTAAAATCTTGATTTACGAATTTGTTTTGATAGGCTTTGTTTTGGATTTATTTTAATTGAGTTTTGTGTTGATTAATATGTCGAAAAGAGGTTTTGTTGATATACATCCCGAAATCCTTGAGATCCTTGAGTTTCTTAATGGTTTTAGTTGGGTTTTTGAGGTGAAATGATGTTGTAGTGCTTGCTGGAGGTATAAGGATGGGTTTAGGTTGTTTATATATGTGTTTTAATGTTTATAAATTGTTGAAAGTGATGTATGTTGGCTGGGCTTGGTTTAGGAAGCAATTGATTGAGTTTTCGGTTGTTTCGGATGGATAAATTGGTGTAGTTTGGGTGAGCAACGAGTTTGTGTTTAGTTGATGGTGTTCAAAAATAGGGGATCTTGATCCAAGAGCAAACGAGACGATTTTGGAGGTTCTGGAAGGGTGATTTTCGTGTCGGCAAGGAAGGCTTCGCGTATCGGTGAGTGGGAATGGATTTTTCAGCTTTGTAACGCTTTGAGCATGGTGTTGGGAGCTTAGTGTAAGTTTGAAACACTTAGTTAAGCTCAATAGTAAGTGATCCTAAAGTCTTTCTCGGAATGTACTATGTTTTTATGGAAAATGCACTTGAATTGAATGTGATTTCAATTTCTTTTTTAAGCATGTTTTGAGCATTGATGATGTTGGTTTTTAATGCCATTTTGTTAAGGATGCACATGGTAAGTGATCCTTGGTTTGATGTGATTAGTGTATTTGATATTAAGCATGTTTATGCTTCTGAAAATAACATTGTATTTATGCTTGTAAAAACAGTGGAATAATGATGTTAAATGATTATATTTGCAAGTGATGGAAATGGTTTTTGGTTACTTTAATCGGATATAGTTAGCCGGCTATATGATTGGGTGCACCGTGAATAAATTCGCCTTGGATGTTGAGAGGTTGTAATTGTATCATATACTCCATCCAAGTACCCTAAGGATTGAGGCTAAGATCACAACAGTTGATGGTTTAATTCCGTGTGTGGATCTTGTGATATGTGTCCCGTACTCTCATTAGTGGAATTATACAACTACCGATGCGTGGTGTTGAGAGGTTGTGATTGTACCGTTATACTCCACCACGAGCGTCACAACGATAGAGGGTTTCTCTCGTGTGTGAGCCTTGTGTAGTCCGGTAGTGTGTATGAAGCGTGTGGGACAACGCTTGTAATCCGTGTATCCAATTGTGTCATTTGTGTTGGTTTTGGAATGGTTTGAGAATTGATCACTTGCGAGCCAATATAATGTTGTTGATTAATAGTTTAACCATGAGGTGCTTGTGGTTAATGCTAGAATGCATGAGATGCTTGGTTTAAGCTTGAGCAAAAGGTTATTTGCTGTTATTTTGATGATGCTATGAGCATGTGGTTTAAAAAGTGCATTGATGCTTGTAAAGCATGTTTTTAAGAAAGGCATGAAATGAGAATTGATGATATTTCCGGTTTTGTAAAATGCATTGATGAATGTTTGTTTTAGCGATCCTCACTAAGCTTTATGCTTACGCTCTTTTGTTTAATCAATGCAGAGAATTAGGCTTTTTGTGGCAGCAAGAAGGCAAGTGGAATCTAAGCTTTTTGACTAAACAAAGTATGTGGTTTTACCTAAGTGTAATTAGAGGCAATGCGTGGGATCTCTACTCTTGGATTTATTTGGTGATATTAAACACCTTGAACATGTTTGGGTTGCTTATATTGGTTTGTAAGTGGCCTTTGAATGTTGGTTTAAGCTCGAATGTGGTTTCTAGCCTTTTTATAACTTTGACATCTAGGAAGCATGCCTATAGTTCTTAAGCTTGCAAGTTTGATGCTATGTGTTAGCTTGTGCTTCATATTGGTGATCTTTGATGTGTATTCATATTGTATGTGTGATGTGACATGAATTGGGATGATTTCGGAAGTGAATAGTATGGTAAAACCAGCAATTTGGGAAATTGTAGGGCAAGGCGTTTCGTAATGCCCTACCTGTTTTGGAACGATGGTCTGGAATGGTAATTGTGTTTCGGAACGGGTAGGCACGTTCAGGAACATTTCACCACTAGAATGAATTGATTCGAAATGGGTTTTGGAACGCACCCGCGTATCGAAACGGTCAACCTGGTTTCGAAACAACCTTTCCGATATAGGGTCTTGTGTTTCGAAACACTTGACCGTTGGATGCTAAATTTGAATTGTTTCATGTTTCAATTTCTTACAGTTTGGTCCCTGGATGTTGTATGCTTAATTAAACAATTTTGGAGGATCCGTTTGAGATGAATCTTGTCATGCTGGCATATTATAAGATTAATTTTGGGTTGGTAAGTTTAAAATCTGTTTAGTCATTATAATTTTGGACATTTACAATTTCGTCCCTAAAAGACGTTTGTATGCAATTAGACCCCCAATTGAGCTCCGTTCGCTGTGATGCTTTCGCTAAATCAAATTTCTAATCATATAGGTTAATAATGTGTATATAGAAAAGATAAAAAGAAAAAAAATGGTCGTTAATCGAGGTTGAATTTAACGAGTTGACTTCGGTTTTCCCCGTGTAATCTTCTTAGTTCAGGTTGGACATCTAGGCTGGGCTAAGGGGGTTACATTTGTTGGTATTAGAGCTAGATTACGAAAGAATTGGGGATGATGGCAAGTGAAATTGGTATGTTTTGATGTATGTTGATTTGAAAAGCATATTTTGATTGTATGTCGGAGTTTATGCAATGCTTGATTGAAGTAAATCATATGCTAGATAAATATGATTGTATGTTGATGATGTGATATTGATATGTTCTGATTTTGGATGATGGAAAGCATGATGAACATGGTATGTTATTGTATTCTATGTTATGTTTGAGGGAAATTGGGGTGCTCATTGCCTTATTACACTGGTTAAACGTTTCTGTGAACTTGGATCCTTGCTTGAGGCTGGCCTAAATGGTTTGTTTTGTTTTATTGTTATGCCTTGTTAAAAATAGCTCTATGGATCCAAGGAGAGAGCTAAGGTCGAACACAGTAGTGGTTGCGGCTGAGCAGGGCGACCAGGGTGAGCAAGGGGCTGATGTCCTTCATGGTGGAAACTTACCTCCTCCGCCACCACCTGGAGGTGGGGAGCAGGAGCAACAAGGACATGCTGGTCCGGGTTTGGGTGATCTGACGACGTTGGTTCAGGCGATCATCGGGGCATTTCAGGCTGCAGTAGCCGGAGCGCATGTACAGGCCCCTGCAGCTGGGCAGACGGGTTTACCCTTGGAGAGGTTGAGGAGTCTAGGAGCTATTGAGTTCTTTGGAATGTCTCCTGAGGCGTCAGAAGCTTGGTTTGCGAGCACGATCCATATCATGGATCAAATGGGATGCAATGATGTGCGCAAGCTGGGATGCGAAGTTTCCTTGCTTCAAGGCGAAGCATATAGTTGGTGGACGACTACCACTACAGGAATGGAACCCAACGAAGTAGATTGGGGGGTTTTTCAAGGGTGCCTTTAAGAAGAAGTATCTGGGAGTGAGATACTTGGATGAGAAAAAGCGTGAATTTATGTCTCTTGTTTAGGGAAACCTTTTTGTGACTGAGTACGAGGTCCAGTTCGTACGTTTGAACCAGTATGTGTAACAAGGTTTTTTTCTCAAGGGTCCCTACCTTTTGAAAACATTTAATTAAGGGGGAATTTTAAAGAAATTCGGGTTTTGGGAAAAACCTTCTAAAAATAATCTTCTTCTTTTGTTTGGAGTCGCCACTGGCCTATGAGGTAGGCCGGACACCGTAAAAACAAAACTAGAGATTCATTTGAAAGGGTTCGGGAGTTGGTTACGTGTGGAGAAGGGTTAGCACCCCCATCACGCCCGGAAATCGGTACCAAAATAATTGTTGCCTTTAATTGATGGAAATTATTCGAAATTTAAAAAGACTTTAATTAGGGGTTCTTAATTGAAAACCGGACTTTAATTATATGAGCTTTATCCAAATTGGTAGTTTCAAATTAATTAGTCGTTTAATTAGAAAGGATAACGGTACACCGGACCAAAGACTAAACTGATATCATATAAAACTGACTGTCGTGTTAGTTTAGGATTCGGATCCCGTACGTCGCCTTTATGCATGATGCAAGCAATTAAAGAGTGATGTCATGGTCTTGTCCGTTTTACTTACGGATTTACCTTTAGACGATTCGAATTAATCCGAATATTCGAGGAGTATCCAACAAGCTAGGCTAGTCGACCCGAATACGGGAATTAATAAGTATCTCCGTTTTATAATTAAAATTAATTATCATACAAATCAAGTCATTAAAAATCACATGAATTGGCATTTTAGAATGTATGTCATGAAAAACATATTCGAATGGAATGAAAACTAGCTAAGACACACATAAAAAAACGGAGATGCAATATATATATGACAAAGCAACATTATATGCATAAAATCAAATGTACTGAACATAAAAAACATATGACCACATATTGAAAAACATATCAACCACATATCCTACATTTACATTAAATAAACATAACAACATGGAAAACAACATAATGTAACTAAAATAAAATGTAGGGCAGCAAAATTAAAATGCACCAAGACAGGGACCAAAACCGCGAATTAACCATTTACAAAATTAATTAAAATGCGAAATGGGGCAAAAATAAAAGAACACGAAAAGCCACATGGACCAGAACGGGAATTAACCCATCCGGCCATCGATTAGAATGAAAATAAGGGTGAGGTTGAAAAAACATGAAAACGCAAAGGGTCCTGGGACGAGGTTTCCAAACGCGGAAGCCCTCTCCGCGTAATATTAAGAACGCGGAAGGGTTTAAAAAGGATTAGCCCGTTTTTTAAAAGATAGAACAATATATAAACAGGATTAAATTAACCTTCAGCCCCTTTTTCCATTTTCCTTAACCCTAATACCGAAAGCCTTACCCCATTATCTTGTTTTCTCGGCACCGTCACCCACTCCGGTCGCCGTTTCCGACGTCGGAGTCCCTAAAAGAAGGCTCTTTTTTCCTATTTGAAACCTCAAAATCCGAAAGTTCGTCGTTTCAAAACCAAAAAAATCCAAAAACATTTCGACCGAATCTGTTTTAAAACCCAAAAAAATCGAAACAAGAAAAACTTACCCCCTCGTGTTTCCAACACTAACGGCTCACCATGCACGGCTCCAAAGGGTCCGAGCGGCTTATCGCCGGCAGAGGGGAGAGAGACGGAGAACGGGGAGACAGATCGACGAGGGTAAGAAACTATTCTTCTATTTTTTATTATTTTTTTCGTTTCGAAACTCAAAATGACAAGAAAATATACCTCTGAAACTCGGTTGTTCGTATTAACGGAATGCTTCGATTACAATTTCTCTCTGAAAAACTCACTCTCTCTGAAAAACATCTAAAAAAACCTCCTTCTTTACATTTCGTGCTCGAGTTTATATAACCCTAGAAAATTGCATTTTTTTCTTTTTTTTTCTAATTACATGTAATTTCCGTAGTATCTGTTGGTTGCTCTCTTTTGTTGGTATTCACCTCTGATTTGTGGTTGTTGCTGCGTACCATTTCTGAATTTGTTGCGTTTTTGCCTCTGCATCTTCTGATATTTTCATTTTTAATTGCACGTGAGCCGTGAGGAGAGGGGACCAGAGGGCTTGGCCGGACGATGAGGGGCGAATCACAGCCGTTGGTGAAATCTGGACGCCCAGGGGAATTCGAATGGGTGGGCAGTGGATCACACGCGCGCGTCTGGAGACTGGAGCATCGTGCGTGGATCACATGCGCCTGGGATCTTGATCTTGGTCGTCCGATCGTGCTTGATCCTACGGCCCTGTTCGATGTGGCGCTAGGGCGAAAAAATGGGATCTAGGGCTTCCTTCCGAGGGGCAATATGGACCGTCAGATCTGGATCTAGATCTGACGGCTGAGATTGGGCTGCGCAAAACAGAACAGGTTTAGGGTTTTTTGGTTATTTGATTAGGGTTAGGCAGTTGGGCCAACGAGCTATGTAATAATTTTTTGGGATTTGAAATCTGTAATGGACTTTAATAATGAATAAACCTTGGGCTTTGTTATATATATGGATTTTTATTTATTTAATTTGGGCTGACTGTATATATATATATATATATTAGTTTAATTTTTTTCCCCGATTTCTAGACTTATCCAATAAAATAATAATAAATGTAATAATAATAATAATAATAATAATAATAATAATAATAATAATAATAATAATAATAATAATAATAATATGTTATGTGATAATAATAGTATAATGGATAGTAATATAAAAATAATAGAATAAATAATACTAATAATAATAATATATGGTATATGATAATAAGATAGGATAATAATAATAGATAATAGTAAATAATATGGTAACATAATAATAATAATAGATAATTAATAATATGGTAACAATAATAACAATATCAATAACTCTAATAAGTAATATACATATATCTATATATACTATTTTTTGTTTCTTTTTTTTTTGTTTTTGTTTTTTTAATTTTCATCACAACATATATATAATTCAAAGCCCATTACTGAAAAGAAAAGAAAACGAGTTTAACACCCCGGACAAAATAGGTGATTACAGTTGCCTCCCTTTGCTTAAACTTGTGGAACAAGAATAAAGCAAAGGCCATCAGCACCAATTTTGTCTGACTTCCCTGTTTGGATTCCAAGTCACCATGCACTTGAACTATTGGCGATTCAGAAGTCGGCGCGGGAAAATACAACGGTCGCGGAGGCCTGAAGCTGCTTTTCTCATTTCAACATTCTTCAACCCTTCGAGGTCTGATTATATAAAAAATTAGCAAAAGCTCCATTCTCAAAGTGCCCGAACGGATAGGTAGGTTCCATTCTCCAAAAGCCCGAACGGATAGGCGGGTTCCATTCTCTAAGAGTCTGAACGAATAGGCGGGTTCTATTCTCCAAGAGCCTGAAAAGATAGGCGGGTTCTATTCTCCAAGAGCCCGAATAAATAGGCGAGTTCCATTCTCCAAGAGCCTGAACGGATAGGCGGGTTCTATTCTCCAACTGCCCGAATAGATAGGCGGGTTCCATTCTCCAAGAGCCTGAATGGATAGGCGGGTTCCATTCTCCAAGAGCCTGAACGGATAGGCGGGTTCCATTCTTAAAGAGCCTGAACGGATAGGCGGGTTCTATTCTCCAAGAACCTGAATAGATAGGCGAGTTCCATTATCCAAGAGCCTGAACGGATAGGCGGGTTCCATTCTCCAAGAGCCTGAACGGATAGGCGGGTTCCATTCTCCAAGAGCCTAAACGGATAGGCATGTTCCATTCTACAAGAGCCTGAATGGATAGGAAGGTTCTATTCTCCAAGAGCCTGAATAGATAGGCGGGTTCTATTCTCCAAGAGCCCGAATAGATAGGCGTGTTCCATTCTCAAAAAGCCCGAATAGATAGGCAGGTACCATTCTCCAAGAGCCCGAATAGATAGGCAGATTCCATTATCCAAAAGCCCGAATAGATAGGCGGGTTCCATTCTCCAAGAGCCTGAACGGATAGGCGGGTTTCATTCTCCAAAACTTTGAATAGATAGGCGGGTTCCATTCTCCAAGAGCCTGAACAGATAGGCGGGTTCCATTCTCCTTATACCTTAACGGATAGGCGAGTTCCATTCTCCAAGAGCCTGAACGGATAGGCGGGTTCCATTCTCCAACGGCCCGAATAGATAGGCGGATTCCATTCTGCAAAATCCCGAATAGATAGGCGGGTTCCATTCTCCAAGAGCCTGAACGGATAGGCGGGTTCCATTCTCCAAGAGCCTGAACGGATAGGCGGGTTCCATTCTCCAAGAGCCTGAACGGATAGGCGGGTTCCATTCTCCAAGAGCCTAAATGGATAGGCGGGTTCCATTCTCCAAGAGCCTGAACGGATAGGCGGGTTCCTTTCTCCAAGAGCCTGAACGGATAGGCGGGTTCCATTCTCCAAGAGCCTGAACGGATAGGCGGGTTCAATTCTCCAAGAGCCTGAACGGATAGGCGGGTTCTATTCTCCAAGAGCCCGAATAGATAGGCGGGTTCCATTCTCCATGAGCCTGAACGGATAGGCGTGTTCTATTCTCCAAGAGCGTAAACAGATAGGCGGGTTCCATTCTCCAAGAGCCTGAACGGATAGGCAAGCTTCCTTTTACGGGAAAAGCTTTAAAATACCTGTCGGAAATAGGTAAAAATGATATGATGATGTGAGTTAGCATGACCCTAATCCTAGGGATGCCTAACTACAAATGATGCATGAATTATGACATCGAAATTGTTCGGACACTTTCACTCTTCAGATTTGTTAATCTCGACCTTCTTCTTCTTTTCTTCTTTTTTTCAATTTCTTTGGGCTTTCTCATCTTTGCCAAATCTCATTCTTTTGGTCTTTTCTCGAAGACGACTGCTGACTTCCACTGGTCAGACTGGATATAACACTTCTCGTAGTGCTCATTCTCAAAACATTGCCCCCACTCAAACTGGGTGCTGAACTATTCTATTCGTCTTAACTCGACGCGATGACTTTTCCCTCTTCTCAACATTAGGGGAAGAACATGCCCCAAAGTTCCTGAACTTTTTCCGGACTTCATTTTCTGAAGTGCTCGGACGCTTTCACTCTTTGGACTGGTCCATCTTGACCTTTTTCTTCTTCTTAATCTCTTCTGGCTTGTTCTTCCTTGCCAAATCTTAATCTCTTGGTCTCTTCTCAAAAGACGACGGCTGACTTCCACTGGTCAGACTAGATATAACACTTCTCGTAGTGCTTGTTCTCTAAATATTGCCCCCTACTCAAACTGGGTGCTCGACTATTCTTTTCGTCTTAACATGTCGACTTTTCTCTCTTCTCTCAACAATAGGGGAAGCACATGCCCCCAATTCCCTGAAATTTTCTCTTAAGTTCATTAAGGTCCACTTCTCATCTTCTAAAGAAATCGAAGCATTTCGACAAAAATTCGCTTCTAGTCCTTGAATTGTAGTTTGTAGAAATCTACTTTTGTTCTTACCATGGCCACTGACAAGCCGTCATTTGTATTCATGGCATTGCATTCTAAACTTTATCCGCGAATCAATGGGAATATTTTTGTTTTCAAAAAAGATTTCGATTGCATCTTCTAATTTCAAAATGAGATGCATTTTTGGAAACTAGACTTTCTTTTTAAATTATGGGTACATCAAGTTGAATTAAATACCCCAAATATCAATTGCACGAACGACACTGTTATGGCTTACCAAGGATTGCCTCGAGCATTATGTGTCTAGGAGACCTCGAAAGCTGAGCTGATGTATGAAAATGTGACATACTCTCCAATTTATTTCGGCTTTTGATCAATTAGACTTACCCTCTATAGGCTTTGCCTTTATCATTATTACTTCGTCTCAATTCTTTATGATTTTAGGGAAGTCAACTCATCACATTGCTTTGGCTAGAAATAAATGATGGAGCAAACAGCAAAACCCCGAGCTACTCGGCATTGTCATGATTTGAAAATATTACCATCACTCATGTAGCTAAAGTGAATGGTGCATAGCAACCTTATTGGTCTTTTTGCTACAACGGAATGCCCCAAAAATTCTACACTCATATCCGAAAATGCCTATTACCAGGCTTCGAACATTGGAGTGCTTTTGTTAGGCTTTTAGTATTCTCGAATCTTTTCTCTTTTTCTTCTTCCTGATTTTTTTTCTCTTTTCCTCTTTCTCTCTCTTTTTATTTCTTCTTCTTTTTCCTTTCTCTCCTTTTCTTTTTCTTTATTCTTTTTTCCTTTTTTTTTTCTTTCTTTTTCTCATTTTCATTTTCTTTTTCTCTCTCTCTTTTTCTTTTTCTCTTTTTTTTTTCTTCTTTTAGCACGAAAGATTTCTGGTTATTCCCCCGAAGGCCCTAATTCTATGTGTACTTAATTAGGTGACCAAATTAACTCAGAGTGTAAGCCACATATTCATCATCTTCAAAGCTTTCGATTTCCACTAGACACAGGCTGCTCGAAACCAACCTTTGGGGTCAAGGTCAATGTCCCTTGTGCAATTGATATACGGGGACTGAATAGACAAATATATACACACAAAATGAAAAGGCAATTGAAACACAAAACACAGTGCATCCTTTCATTGAATATTTAAAAAACATGCAATCTAAGGCCCTTACAAAAAGATCTTTGCTACCTTCGGGCAAAGGGTAGCAAGGTTGATTTCACACATTACATCAAGAAAAGATTAAAATGAAAAGAAATGAAGGCAAAAAAACTTGTATGCACTAACACTCTTGACTACTGCTAGGCTAGTCGTCCATCCCACCCCTTAAGCTCCTTCGAGGAACTCAACTTCCTTATTGTTCATCAATTTCTGAACCAACACCTTGAACTCCGGACAACTCTGAATCTCATGCCCCACGGTCTGATGGTACTCACAGAATGATTCATGGCCGTCGTATGCCCCATTCGGACCCTTCTCGATCAAGCCTGCCTTGCACAGCTGTTCGTACACCCAACTCAGAGGTGACTTAATTTCTGACACTTGCATCCTAACTTTCTTCGTATCTACCTCTTTGAGGGCATTCATGCCCCGACCTCTATGGTTCGGAAGTGGATTGGTCGTCACATTGGGCTTCTCTAACTCGAGGACCCCGGTGTTAATCATGTTTTGCACAAGCTTCTTGAATGCTAAGCAATTTTCTATCGTGTGTCCCGGTACTCCGCCGTGATACTCACAGTGTGCCTTCTCATCGTACCATATAGGGTAAGGCGGTTGGAAGGGAGTAACATGATATAGGCGGACCAGATCAACCTCGTATAGGTATTTGTATACCTCCTTGTACGATATAGGTAGAGGGGTGAAGGTCATTCTCTCTTGTTCCTTCTTGGGAGCCCTATTCTCTCTTCGGTTTGAGCCTTGCGTATTCCCAATTGCGACTTGAGGCGGTGAGACGGTGAGGTGCTTAGAAGCCTCGTAGGTACCAACATTGTTCACCTCGTGATCTTTCTTCTTAAATTGCTTCCGGGCATTCTCTCCTCCATCAATCCTACCACTCTTGTTAGCTGCCTCGATGCACTCACCGATCATAACCATGTCCGAGAAATTACCGATAGGGTTGCTTATCATGCGGTCATAGAGGGTCCCTTTCAAAGTATCAACAAACATAGGGGAGATCTCGTTCTCACGGAGTGGGGGTTGAACCTGTGCCGCCACATTTCGCCAACACTGGGCGTATTCACGGAGGCTTTCATTGTGCCTTTGCTCCAAACCTTGTAGCATGAGTCGGTTCGGAACCATGTCGGTTATATGCCTATACTGATCCGTGAAAGCCTTGGCCAATTCCTTCCATGACCGAATCTGAGCACGAGTCAACTGATTGTACCACCTCACCGCGGGCCCCACTAAGATGTCTTGGAAGCAGTGAATTAGCAACTTCTCATTGTCGATGAAACCCTTCATCTTTCTACAGAACATGGTTATGTGGGCAGTAGGGCAAGTTGTCCCAGCAAATTTCTCAAACTCCGGTGTCTTGAACTTGGGCGGAATTATTAGATCTGGAACCAAACTGAGATCTCTAGAATTCATCCCATATGCCCCTTCTTCTCCCTCTTTTGTTCGGAATTTCTCCTCGAGGTCCCTCCGAGTCTCTTCTAGTTGTTTTGAGAATTCAGCTTTCACTTTGTTTAATTTATCGATTTCATCCAAGTCTAGGACATTATCCCCGACATTTTCCACATTAAAAACCATACCCAATGGAGCATGGGTTGAGGCGCCCGCCTGATGTGATGTTGCCTCATCTCCTTGGGTAGTCGCTCCTTGCGAGGGCTTAAGGGTATTGGTAACAAAACTGGGAGAATACGAGTGGTCTCCCTTGTCCGGACTAGGGTTTCCAGCAGCACCCTTTGTTTTTAGATTTGCTTGCAACAACTGAGATGTCTCGTTCATCATATCTTGTTGGGACTTGATGATAGTGTCCCTCAATTCTTGCTGGGCTCACTCTAACTGACCTCTCAATTCAGCTTCTAACTTAGCAAGGCTCTCCTCGATTTGCTTCCTTTGGTGGCGAGTAAAGTGTGGATGCAGAATCTTCGATAGTCACGAATTCTGCCATGACCTCGAACAATTAAATTCCATGACTTAATGATGCAATGCATGATATGTGGTATGCATAACAGAAACAGATGATTAAAGGCAATAAAAAACATAATTGAATGCAAAGAAGTGTTGATTCGACGAACATCCTCATCAAATCGGGTCAAGAAAATAAATACATTTTGCCCCCTTTAAACTAGGGTTCCAAAAACTTCGTTGCTACGGACTCTTTTCTCCCGTTGTGAAAGCTTTCAACTTTATACTGTTCTCGAATCAACACTTCGCATGAAGATGCGATGAATATGCAAAAATAAGCAAAACAAGGCTATAAGGCAACTGGGTTAGTATCAACAATAATGAATACTGAATAAAACAAGAAAAAGGAAACACATCAAAGAAAATTAACGATGCAAGACCTAATAGCATGAATTCTAATTCTACGGTTATCCGTATGGCTCTAATCGGGTGGGCTTCTTAAATTCTCACACATGTGGTTCGGTTCTAACAAGGGTACCCGAACCTATCTTATCACCTACTAAGGTAACAAGAACCCCAATTCTAGCCCATTACAAGCTTGCGAATTGGTTTCGATTCGGGGGAAATCACAACCTAGTGACGTGGAGGTCTGCTCATATGTCAAAGGCGTGGATTCCGGAAGTGAATTACCGACCCGTGGAGGGAGACTCACGTGGGTATGGGCGTTTCACTCCCACTTAAGGGACGAAGCTCGGGTATAGAGCTTAATGCGTGATGTAACACATGTTGGTGATTCCTTTGAAATTAAATGAAAATTAATTCAAGACCACCGATTGTCAAAGCTCGTATAATTAAAGTTCCATTTTCAAGGAAGAACCACCTTGCTAAAGTCAACTTAAATTTCAAAAATTTCCAACATTAAAAGCAACAAGTGTTTTTCGGCTTAACTCTTTTAAAAAAAAAAAACAAAATTGTCCCTAGCGGAGTCGCCAGACTGTAACAATGTTTTTTCTCAAGGGTCCCCGCCTTTTGAAAACATTTAATTTAAGGGGTGAATTTTAAAGAAATTCGGGTTTTGGGAAAAACCTTTTAAAAAAAATTTCTTCTTTTGGTTGGAGTCGCCATCGGCCACTGAGGTAGGCCAGACATCGTAAAAACAAAACCTGAGATTCATTTGAAAGGGTTTTGGAGTTGGTTACGTGTGGGGAAGGGTTAGCACCCCCATCACGCCCGGAAATCAGTACCAAAACAATTGTTGCCTTTAATTGATGGAAATTATTCAAAATTTAAAAGGACTTTAATTAGGGGTTCTTAATTGAAAACCAGACTTTAATTATACGAGCTTTATCCAAATTGGTAGTTTCAAATTAATTAGTCGTTTAATTAGAAAGGATGACGGTACACCGGACCAAAGACTAAACCGACATCATATAAGACTGACTGCCATGTTAGTTTAGGGTTCGGATCTCGTACGTCACCTTTATGCATGATGCAAGCAATTAAAAAGTGATGTCATGGTCTTGTCCGTTTTAATTATGGATTTACCTTTAGACGATTCGAATTAATCTGAATATTCGAGGAGTATCCAACAAGCTAGGCTAGTCGACCCGAATACGCGAATTAATACGTATCTCCGTTTCATAATTAAAATTAATTATCATACAAATCAAGTCATTAAAAATCACATGAAATGGCATTTTAGAATGTATGTAATGAAAAACATATTCGAATGGCATGAAAACTAGCTAAGACACGCATAAAAAAACGGATATGCAATATATATGACAAAGCCACATTATATGCATAAAATCAAATGTACTAAACATAAAAAACATATGACCACATATTGAAAAACATATCAACCACATATCGTACATTTACATTAAATAAACATAAAAACATGAAAAAAAAACATATATTCAATACTAACATGTATTAAAAGGGCATGAATAACAACATAATGTAACAAAAATAAAATGTAGGGCAGCAAAATTAAAATGCACCAAGACAGGGGCCAAAACCACAAATTAACCATTTACAAAATTAATTAAAATGCGAAATGGGGCCAAAATAAAAGAACATGAAAAGCCACAGGGACCAGAATGGGAATTAACCCATCCGACCATCGGTTAGAATGAAAATAGGGGTGACATTGAAAAAGCATGAAAATGCAGAGGGGCCTGGGACGAGGTTTCCAAACGCGGAATACCTCTTCGCGTAATATTAAGAATGCGAAAGGGTTTAAAAAGGATTAGCCTGTTTTTTAAAAAGATAAAACAATATATAAACCAGATTAAATTAACCCTCAGCCCATTTTTCCATTTTCCTTAACCCTAATACCAAAAGCCTTACCCCTTTCTCTGGTTTTCTCGGCGCCGTCACCCACTCCGGTCACTGTTGCCGGCACCGAAGTCCCTAAAAGAAGGCTTTTTTTCCTCTTTGAAACCTCAAAATCTGAAAGGTCGTCGTTTCAAATCCAAAAAAGCCAAAAAGCTTCCGGCCGAATCTGTTTTAAAACCCAAAAAATAGAAACAAGAAAACCTACCCCCTCGTTTCAAAGCCCATTACTGAAAAGAAAAGAAAACATGTTTAACACCCCGAACAAAATAGGTGATTAAAGTATGCCCTTGAGCTGATACCTAGTGAGAGGCATCGTTGTGATCGCTTCCGATACGGGCTGGTGCAAGAAGTCAAGACATACATGCTGGCTGCGGATTACACTGATTTCGATGTGCTTGTGTGTCGAGCCAAAGACATTGAACAGAACTTGGGTTTGGCATCCCGAAGAGTTGGTTCTAGCTCTGGGAAGAGAGCAGCTGAGTCTAGTTCCGGTGGTGGACAGAAAAAGAGAGGCCGAGATAGGAGATATCAGTCTGCTAGGCGACGTAATGCTAGACATGGTGCACTGGCTCATAGAGATCGGATTAGAGCGGAACAGAACACGTGCTGGACGTGTGGATCTTGGGGTCATCTGAGGCGAGATTGTCCTCGAGCGGCTAGGGAGGTTCAGGCTACTGTGGTGGTAACAAGGAATTCGTGCTGGAACTATGGTTCAGCGGATCACATCAGGCGAGAGTGTCCTTTATTGGCTGGTGGAGGCCAAGTACGTGCACCTGCTATGGCTGCACCTTAGAGAGGCCGTGGGAGCGGCCGAGGGAACTTTCAGAGGAGAGATGAGGGGCAGCGAGGCGTTGCTCATGTTGTAGCAGTTCGACCAGAGGGAGGCGGTCCTACGAGGGTCTATGCTCAGCGCGAGGAGCACAATGATACCGATGTCATCGCATGTACCTTTGCTCTTCAGTCTTTATCATTGTTGGCTTTGATTGATTCTGGATCCACGCATTCTTATATCTTGAGTGAGCATGTGCATTTTCTTGATATACATGTTGAGTTGCTCGAATTTAGAATGCAAGTGACTAGTTCTTTTGGTGAGACTGTAGTCACTAGGAAGTTGTATAGGAGATGCCCTATATCTGTGTAAGGTCATGTTTTTCTTGTGGGTTTGATGGAGTTACCCTTTTACGGTTTCGATGTGATCCTTGGTATGGATTGGTTGACTGAGCATAGAGCGGTGGTTGATTTTTATGTCAAGCGGGTCACCTTAAAGCTTGTCGATGATTATAGAGTGGTGATAATAGGCGAGAATGTGAAATTCTTGTCAAATGTGATTTTGGCTTTGGAAGAAAACTGTATGCTGAGGTTGGGTTGTGAGGCTTACCTTGCTTATGTGATGAATCCAGGCACAAAGGATGTTCGTGTGCAGGACATCAGAACCGTTAGCAAATTGCTGGGTGTCTTTCCGGAAGAATTGCTTGGGTTGTCACCAAACAGAGAAGTCAAGTTTAGTATCGAGTTGTATGAGAATACGACTTCGGTTTCTATTGCTCCTTATCGCATGACACCTAAATAGTTGAAGGAGTTGAAAATGCAGCTTCAGGAGTTGTTGGATCGAGGGTTCATCCGGCTGAGTATGTCACCTTGGGGTGCACCGATCTTGTTTGTTAAGAAGAAAGATGGGATGATGCGGATGTGCATAGATTATCGGCAACTGAACATGTTGACGATCAAGAATAAATATCCCTTGCCTAAGATTGATGATCTCTTTTATCAGTTTCAAGGAGCCTCAGTGTTTTCTGAGATAAACCTGAGGTCAGGATATTACCAGCTGAAGGTGAAGGATGCGTACGTACCTAAGACAGCTTTTCAGACAAGGTATGGGCATTACGAGTTCTTAGTGATGATGTTTGGTATGGCCAACGCACCTGCCGCTTTCATGGACATGATGAATCGTGTGTTCCACGAGTTCTTGGATCAGTTTGTGGTGGTGTTCATCGATGATATCCTTGTGTATTCGCGTACCAAGGAGGATCATGATATACACTTGAGAATAGTTTTGCAAGCGTTGTTGGAGAATCAATTATATGCCAAGCTAAGTAAGTGCGAGTTTTGGCTTAAGGAGGTGGTCTTTCTTGGGCATGTTGTATCAGCTGAGGGTATTCACATTGATCCGCACAAAGTAGAGGCTGTGATGAGTTGGTAGGTGCCTAAGTTGGTGACAGAATTGCGAAGTTTCCTTGGTTTAGCTGGGTATTACCGTAGGTTTGTTGAGGGTTTCTCGAAGATTTCTGCACCTTTGACCAAGTTTTTGCAAAAAAATGTTCGCTTTGAGTGGACTGATGCGAGGCAGTTGGCTTTTGAGAAGCTGAAGGAAGCTTTGACGCAAGCTCCTGTCTTGATTCAACCTGAGTCTGGTAAGAAGTTTGTGGTCTATAGTGATGCGTCCATTGTTGGTTTGGGCTGTGTGTTGATGCAGGAGGGTAAGGTGGTAGCCTATGCGTCTAGACAGTTGAAGGTGCATGAGCGTAACTACCCTACTCACGATCTTGAGCTTGCGGCTATTGTGTTTGCCCTGAAGATCTGGAGGCAATACCTGTACGGCGAGAAGTGTGTTGTGTTCACGGATCATAAGAGCTTGAAGTATCTTATCTCTTAGAAGGAGTTGAATCTTAGGCAACGTCGTTGGGTGGAGTTTCTTAAGGATTATGATCTTTCGATCGAGTATCACCCGTGCAAAGCTAATTTTGTGGCCAATGCTTTGAGCAGGAAAGTGGCCGTGGAGTTGAGGGCGATGTTTAGTCGCTTGAGCTTATCGCGTGATGGTGGTCTTATCGTTGAATTGCAAGTGAAACCATCTCTGATTTAGTTGATCAAAGATAAGCATTGCTTGATGATTCCCTTGTTCCTCATGTTCATGACATTGCGGAGGGTAAGCCTTCGGATTTCAGTTTTAATGATGATGATGTTCTGTGTTTTGAAAGTCGAACAGTGGTGCCAAATGATGTTGAGTTGAGGCGCACTATTCTGACTGAAGCTCATAGTAGTCCCTTCGCTATGCATCCTGGTAGTACGAAGATGTATCGTGATTTGAAATATGAGTACTACTAGGTGGGGTTGAAAAAGGATGTTGCTGAGTTTCTTAGTAAATGCATGGTGTGTTAGTGAGTGAAAGATGACCATCAGGTTCCTTCGGGGTTGTTGTAGCCTTTGAGAATCCCGGAATGGAAGTGGGAGAGAATTACTATGGATTTTGTGTCTGGTTAGCCGTTGTCACCGTCAAAGAAGAATTCAGTTTGGGTGATTGTGGATCGCCTTACGAAGTGCGCACATTTCTTGCCTATTTATACTACGTATATCTTGGATAAGTTAGCGGAGCTGTATATTGCTGAGATTGTGCAGTTGCACAGTATGCCAAGGTCCATAGTGTCGGATAGGGATCCGAGGTTTACATTATGATTTTGGGAATGTTTGCATCAAGCCTTGGGTACACGGTTGAATTTCAGTACTTCGTATCATCCTCAGACGGATGGACAGTCAGAACGGGTGATCCAGGTGCTTGAGGACATGTTGAGGTGCTGCGTAATATATTTCCAGAGTTCTTGGGAGAAACACTTGTCGTTGGTTGAGTTTGCGTATAACAATAGTTACCAGGCGAGTATTCAAATGGCTCAATACGAGGCTTTGTATGGGAGAAGATGTAGAATCCCTCTATGTTAGGCAGAAGCTGGGCAAAAGTTGATTGCGATGCCAGCTATGTTGAAAGGAACCACCGAGAAGGTGAAGCTCATTTGTGAGCGATTGAAGGCAGCATCGGATCAGCAAAAGTCTAACTCGGATCTGAAGCGTAAAGAGATTGAGTTCGTGGCCGGCGAACGTGTGTTTTTGAAAGTATCGCCTTGGAAAAAAGGTGATTAGATTTGGGCGTAAGGGTAAGCTTAGCCCGAGGTTTATTGGAACTTATGAGGTTTTGGAGCGTATTGGTCCTGTGGCATATCAGTTGAGATTGCCTTCGGAGCTGGAAAGGATACATGATGTGTTTCATGTCTCGATGTTGCGGAGGTACAGATCGCATCATTCGCATGTGATCCCTGTTGAGTAGATAGAGTTGAATCCAGATCTGTCATATGATGACGAACCAGTGAGGATTTTGGATGTGAGCAGCAAGGTTCTTCGTGGCAAGATGGTAGAACTTGTGAAAGTGTTGTAGCGACATCGAGGAGTTGATGAGGCCACATGGGAAAGCAAGGAGGACATGCTGATGCAGTTTCCGAACCTTTTTCCTTCAGGTAAAATTTCGAGGACAGAATTTCCTAAGTGGGGGAGAGTTGTAATGCCCTGGTTTTGGGCCTAGATGTTTTGGACATCGGATCGGACCGGTCGGAAACGGTTCGAATCGTGTTAGGTGGTTTAAGGAAATAAATGATCGGGATAGGATAAAAATATCTTAAAATTGCTAAAATCCTCTAAAATCAAGTTTAAGAGGTTGGTCAAATCAATTTTACAAAAAGAGTTTCGGAAATGGTACATTTTGGGTAGTGACCAAAATGTAAAGTTTCAAAACTGTGGAAAAATGCATTTTTAAAAGAGGAGCCAAAATCTTAGAATTTTTAGGGAGATTTATAGCAATTTAGCCTTTCCTTAATATGACACGTGTTTTAAAAGGATTTTAAAGTGATTAAATAAAAGGGTTTTTATTTAAAAAATTAATAAAATAAGAAAAGTGAGATTTCATTTGAAGTAACTACCTTTCTCCTCTCATTTTCAGCCAAACACCATTCTAACTCATTTTCTCATTTTCAGCCAAACACCATTCTTTTCTCCAAATCAATTTCAAGAGTTCTCTTCAAGATTTTCAAGTTTTGAGAAGCTAAAACTTGTCATTCATTGAGGAAAGAAAGGATTGTAGGTAAATCCCGTTCTTAACCTTCAATCTAGGTTCTTTATTGAAATTCCCAAGATCTTTGGCTTCTAACTAATGTTTGTGGTTGAGTTTTCATTATAGTTGTGATTTGAGATCAAAATATTACAAGAATATGATTCAAATCTTGATTTTTGGATTAGTTTTGATAGGCTCTGTTTTGGATTGATTTTAATTGAGTTTTGTGTTGATTAATATGTTGAAAATAGGTTTTGTTGATATAGATCCCGAAATCCTTGAGATCCTTAAGTTTCTTGATGTTTTTAGTTGGGTTTTTGAGGTGAAATGACGTTGTAATGCTTGTTGGAGGTATAAGGATGGGTTTAGGTTGTTTTTAGATGTGTTTTGATGTTTATAAATGGTTGAAAGTGATGTATATTGGCTGGGCTTGGTTTAGGAAGCAATTGATTGAGTTTTCGGTTGTTTTGGATGGGTAATTGGTGTAGTTTGGGTGAGCAACGAGTTTGTGTTTAGTTGATGGTGTTGAAATGCATTTTAATGCATTTGGATCTCTGTTTTGGTGATAAAAAATAGGGGATCTTGATCCGGGAGCAAACGAGACGATTTTGGAGGCTCTGGAAGGGTGATTTTCGTGTCGGCGAGCAAGGCTTCGCGTATCGGTGAGTGGGAATGGATTTTCCAGCTTTTTAACGCTTTGAGCGTGGTCTTGGGAGCTTAGTTTAAGTTTGAAACACTTAGCTAAGCTCAAGAGTAAGTGATCCGAAAGTCTCTCCCGGTATGTGCTATATTTTTGTGGAATATGCACTTGAATTGTATGTGATTTCAATTGCTGTTTTTAAGCATGTTTTGAGCATTGATGATGCTGGTTTTTAATGCCATTTTGTTAAGGATGCACATGGTAAGTGATCCTTGGTTTGATGTGATTAGTGTTTTTGATAATAAGCATGTTTATGCTTGTGAAAATGGCGTTGTATTTATGCTTGTAAAACAATGGAATAATGATGTTAAATGATTATATTGGCAAGTGATGGAAATGGTTTTTGGTTACTTTAATCGTATATAGTTAGCCGACTATAGGATTGGGTGCACTGTGAATAAAGTTGCCTTGGATGTCGAGAGGTTGTAATTGTATCGTATACTCCATCCAAGTACCCTAACGATTGAGGCTAAGATCACAACGGTTGATGGTTTAATTCTGTGTGTGGATCTTGTGATATGAGTCTAGTACTCTCTTTAGTGGAATTATACTACTACCGATGAGTGGTGTTGAGAGGTTGTGATTGTACCATTATACTCCACCACGGGCGTCACAGCGATAGAGGGTTGCTCTCGTGTGTGAGCCTTGTGTACTCCGGTAGTGTGTATGAAGCGTGTTGGACAACGCTTGTAATCCGCGTATCCGATTGTGTCATTTGTGTTGGTTTTGGAATGGTTTCAGAATTGATCACTTGCGAGCCAATATATTGTTGTTGATTAATGGTTTAAGCCTGAGGTGCTTGTGGTTAATGCTATAATGCACAAGATGCTTGGTTTAAGCTTGAGCAAAAGGTTATTTGCTGTTATTTTGATGATGCTATGAGCATGTGGAATCTAAGCATGAAATGTCAATTGATGATATTTCTGGTTCTGTAAAATGCATTGATGAATGTTTGTTTTAGCGATCCTCACTAAGCTTTATGCTTACGTTCTTTTGTTTCATCAATGTAGAGAATTAGGCTTTTTGTGGCAGCAAGAAGGCAAGTGGAATCGAAGCTTTTTGACTAAACAAAGTATGTGGTTTTATCTACGTGTAATAAGAGGCAATGGGTGGGATTTCTACTCTTGGATTAATTTGGTGATGTTGAACACCTTGAACATGTTTGGTTTGCTTATATTGGTTTGTAAGTGGCCTTTGAATGTTGGTTTAATCTTGAATATGGTTTTTAGCCTTTTTATAGCTTTGACATCTAGGAAGCATGCCTATAGTTCTTAAGCTTGCAAGTTTGATGCTATGTGTTAGCCTGTGCTTCATATTGGTGATCTTTGATTTGTATTCATATTGTATGTGTGATGTGGCATGAATTGGGATGATTTCGGAAGTGAATAGTTGGGTAAAACCAGCAATTTGGGAAATTGCAGGGCAAGGCGTTTCGGAACTTCCTTACCTGTTTCGGAACGAAAGCCTGGAATGGTCATGGTGTTTCGGAATGGGTAGGCACGTTCTAGAACATTTCGCCACTGGAATGCATTGATTCGAAACGGGTTTCGGAACGCACTCGCGTTCCGAAACGGTCAACCTGGTTTCGAAACGGTCGTTTTGATACATGGTCTTGTGTTTCGAAACACTTGACCGTTGGATGTTGAATTTGAATTGTTTCAGGTTTCAATTTCTTACAGTTTGGTCCCTGTATGTTGTATACTTAATTAAACGAGTTTCGAGGATCCGTTTGAGATGAATCTTGTCATGTTGGCATGTTATATGATTAATTTTGGGTTGGCAACTTTAAAATATGTTTAGTCCTTATAATTTTGGAAATTTACAATATAGTCCCTAAAAGACGTTTGTATGCAATTGGACTCCTAATTGAGATCCGTTCGCTATGACGCTTTCGCTAAATCAAATTGCTAATCATATAGGTTAATAATGTGCATCTAGAAAAGATAAAAATAAAAAGGGTCGTTAATCGAGGTTGACTTTAACGAGTTGACTTCGATTTTCCCCGTGTAATCTTCTTAGTTCGGGTCGGACGTCTAGGCCAAGCTAAGTGGGTTACAAGGATGAACCAAAGGTTGCTGTTCATTGCAAGATTCACGTTGATAGGTAATATCTACAGTGGGCATCAACAATATTTTGACTTATACATAAGCGGAATCTTTCTCGAAGCGTTCTGTCGAGCCATGAAGGTCTGCCGAGTTTGTCGCCGAGCCAATCATCCGTTCCACCTACCGAGGAATCGAAAGTTGTTGAAGAACCAATCTGCCATCTTCCGCCAAGGTAACAAAGTCTGGCAGCGCAATACAACTTGACCTATTCAACGCAGTTTCACACTACGGAGCAGCATAACTTGACCCATTCCATCAATCTGATCTATTCTCTTAATTACTTGTGTTTATTATTTTTCTTTTAAACAAAATGAAGTTTACTTGTGCATTTAATATTTTGTGTGCAGGAATTTATATTGGAAATAGCTATCCAATCCTCGTGGGAGACGATATCTTTTATATTATAACTTGACAAGAGTGTGCACTTGCGCTCATATTTAGATAACACCCTAACGCTCTACAAGTTTTAGGCGTCGTTGCCGGGATTGGCAACAGTAAATTCTTCTTTATTTTTCTGCACTTTTTTTTATTGCATTTCATTTTAGTTTTTATTTTTCCTTTTTATTCGATTTTTTTACAGTTTTCTTGTCTAGTGTATGACTAGAGCCAATCCATCGACCGAAATCGTTTTGATAGACGAGATCGAACGAATAGCAAGAAAATTAAAGAAAGAAGCAAGAGAAGCCCTCGAAGAAGCTAAGGAAAAAGGAAAAGCAGTGGCAACCATGGTTAACGGCCAAGACGACAACCCCACCAACAATGCCCGAAACGGGAGGGATGGGCAGTTAGATCCGCCACCTAGACAGCAGCCCTCAATTCAGCCAAGGCAGCAACCGTATGTGCGCACCACTAGGGACTACTTAGAGCACGCTTTCAGAGGATTTGATCCAACTATGGCTGAGCCTGAAATTGAAGCAGATCACTTCGAGCTGAAACTAGTGATATTCAACATGATAAACACATTGGGGTAATTTGGAGGAACTACCACGGAAGATGCTCGACGGCACTTGAGTGGATTACTTGACATTTGCAGAGCATTTAAGATACATGGAGTCCATTAATATGTACTCAAGCTGAGACTATTCCCCTATTCACTAAGGGATAGAGCAAAACAGTGGCTAAACAACCAATTTGCATGATCATTCAACACTTGGACGGAGTTGTGCAAGGACTTTCTGGATCGTTTCAGCCCTTCAAATGTAACTGAGAGATTAAGAAACAAAATGTAACCCCCTTATCCCGGTCTAGACGGTTGACCCGAACCGAGGTGATTACACGGTGAAAACCGAAGCCAACTAGTTAAAGTCGACTCTAATTGATGACCCTTTTTTCATTTTATCTTTTCTAAATGCAATTTAAGTCCTATGTGATCACCAAAGAGTATAGGCAGAAACTGCACATTGTTCGGATTTTGATTAGGCGTCTAATTGCATAAACTAGACATTTAGGGACCAAAATGTAATTTCTGCAAATAACAAGGACTTCACTGATTTTCAGATTACCATTACTCAATTAGTCATGTTTCATGCTTCTCTGTAAATTTCCATCACAATCTGACTAACCAATCACATCCAATTGCATACATGAAAATCAGGGACTAATATTCAACATTTTTAAACTTTAAAAGATGCCACTAACAGAATTAACGGTCGCGTATCGGTACGACTAGCGACCGTATCGATACGCGGGATAGCAGTGACCAAAGTCGTAGAGAGTGTATCGATACGCTCTCCTGCGTATCGGTACGCCCTTCAAGCCTGTATCAAAACACCCCCCAACCGTACCGAAACCCATGTGCTGAAAAGCACAAATTTGGCTTTTGTGTATCGATACACAAGCCCGTGTATCGATACGCATACCAGAACTGTCCCAAAATCAGCCTGAAAATCATTTCAAACTTCGACAATTCATCCTCAAATCATAAATACATGTTTATGGCATCCACTCAATCATGTAAACATGCAATCCCAAACACATGATAACATTTAATTGATTAATTCAAGCATAGCAAGGCATATAATGAAGCATGCATAAACCACAAAACAAAAGCATTCTAAAAAGCAAGACATAACGTCAAAACCAACACAAAGGCCTTTTACAAACCATATAAACCCTACAAAACTTGTATTAACATCATTGGAGTACAAAACACATCTCTCAAAGCAAACCATTAAATCCCATTGCCAATATCATCACTAAAGAAAATGTAAAACATCACCATACTTGAGCTTAGCTAATCCTTGGATCCTCTTAAGCCTCCTTGCTGCCCAAAATGTCTCAATTATCTTCATTGTTGGTAAAAAGAGTGTAAGCACGATAGCTTGGAGAGGCATGCTCCAAAAACACCAACACAACAATGCAAGCTTTTAAATCTCTTTCTTGAAATCCATTTCAAAGACCATGCTCTTTCTATCTCATGCTTGAAAACTATTTCAAAGCAAATCACCATTTGAAAACCACATGTACCATCTATCTATCTATCTCATGTATTCAACCAATGCAAATCTCATTGCAAAGCCACACATGATTGACACTCAAAAGCATTTCATAAGTCTCAAAATCTCATATGCATTTCTCATATCATAAAATCATTTCAACATTGGTACATGTGAATCAAATACATTCTCATATATTGGCATTTCATATTCTATCTTTACTCGAATATGCAGATTAGCTTGACATAAGTCAAGTCCTATTGGTCGACCAAGTATATCCGGCAATCTTCTCATCATTTATGACAATGTATTACATTAAAATCATCATCTCACCTACTATTTTGATGCAACATGTAGAACTAATGTTTTGATATAATAATTGAAAAATGTTTTGGACTAATTTGAAAAGAATTTAAAACTTGTTTTTAAGTCCAAACAACTTGAAATTATGTTTGAGGTATTTTAAGAGGTTTTTGACAAAGATTTTTCATGTTTTAATAAGCCAAACTCGTGATTTCAAAGCACCAGTATCGATACGGTTGTACTAGTATCGATACCTTTTTGCCCAAGTTTGGCCACTGTCAAAACCCGTATCGATACGAGGGTTTAGTGTATCGATACGGAGGGGGTCGTTTCGATACGCCACGTCAGCGTACCGATCCCAATTTAACTACCCCAACGGCTATTTCCCAACGGCCATTTAAATGTCAAAGGGTACCGATACGCCCTCAAGCGTATCGATACGCCCAGGCTGGCAAGAGCCCAACGGCTAGTTCATATGAAGGCCGTATCGATACCATTCCACGCGTATCGATACCGTTAGCTGCAGAACAGCATTTATGAAGGGAAATAAAGTCCTCAACGGCTCCAATTCATCCCCAACGGCTAGTAACGGCTACAAACTCATTTGGGAGTATAAAAGGGACCTCCAAGCATCAAGAGAAGACTAATGCTCATATTGTAAAACATCAAATGATCAAGAAATTGTCTTAGTGCTTAATTTGTCATTTCTTGTATAGACAAACACTAGTGAGCCAAAATTGTCAAATTTGCTCAAGTGTTTTAGGTTTTTGGGTGAGTGCTTCATTGTGCAAACAAACACCTATTAGAGGGTTTAAGTTTGCTTTCTTGTTTCTCTTTGTAAAAGAGGGTTTGATCAAGGCTTTGGGTAGAAGCTTGATCGGTTGTAAGGGTTTCCTCCTAATCCAAGAAAAGGGGACGAATCAATTAGTGGATTGATTGAGAAATCCTTAGTGGGAAGCTAAGGTAGTGGATGTAGGTGCTTGTTAGAAGGCCGAACCACTATAAATCATTGTGTCCTTATTCTTTCTAGCTTTAAACCCTTCCACCCAAAAATCCACCTCTCCACCACTTGGTGAGCTCAATTGGTTGATCGAATCGAGCCCCACAAAACTCAACACAACATTTCTTAAATTTATCTCATCCCATTTTAAAACAACAACTCATGCATAGCATTTAATCAAAATCTCAAAACTCTTTGCAAAGTCATTCTATCTCATGGGATCAATATGAAACATCATTTCATGTCATAAATCACGCATAAAATAGTAGGAATTTGTCTATCTCAAAACAAGAGCATGTCAAAAGCATTTAGGGCATCAACCACTTTTCGAGATCAATTTTAAACATACTTACTTCCGAACTTAGGATGGTGTTTCAAACCAATCCTAAATCCCCGAACCTTGTTTCCTTGTCCCTAAAGGACTTTCAAAACCATTTGCACTCACCGATAACGTTTCGCTTGCTTGCCGAAACGAGATCTAGGCTTCTAGCACTTCCGGATCAACACCAAAAGCGTCTGAAGATGTCTCCCTTGTTCATCACACATAAGAGCAGAGGATTAATGCATCATCATGCATTAAAATCACCAGTCACACATTCTAACTCGCTGCTCTACTCAAAACTAGCATTTCGGCCATCCAAAATCACCTCTAAACTTTCTCAAAACAAAGCCCAGCCAAGATCTATCAATTCTAACCTTTTCTAAACTTCAATCAACATCAAAAATCAACATAAACACAACCTTATACCTCCAGCAATAGCAGGTCACCAAAAACACCTCAAAAACCACAAATCTAGCATCTCAAACATAGGAACCCAAACCTATTCGGAATTTATTTGTTAAAACCTCATTCTCAACATCATATATCATCTAAAACATGTTAGAAATCAACCTCAAAACAAAGCTTAACATAGAAATACAAAAATCACAAAGATCTCATCAATAATCTTGAATTTAACAACTATTTCATGTTTATAACATTGAAACAACTCAAAAACCATCAACAAAGGATTGATAACTTGGGAATTTCAGTAAAGAACTGATCATTAGAGGAGAAGGACGAAGCTTACCTATAATGGTTGATCTCTCTTCAATTTGGGCAAGTTTTCTTGAAATCTAAAGCAAAAATCAAAAGGATTTGATGAAACATAGGTAAGAAATATTTTGGAAGATAAAAATCTCAGCAAACAAAATGAAAATTGATGAGAGAAAAGTGTTTGGCTGATTGGAAGTTGAGAGAAAATGAAAAGAGAAAACTATCATGAAATTAGTTATGAAAAGTCAACTTTAATTTTCCTTTTTAATTCTCTTTTTTTCATTAATTAAATCATTATTAAAAGCTCCCAAATTAAAGAGAAATTTGATGAAAAACAATTGGTAAAATTAGCTCCTTAAAGATTCAAAGTTCCAATCCTTTACAAAATAGTCACTAGTAAACTTTTGCAAAAACTACATTTTGGTCACTATACCAAAATGAAATATTTCCAAATAACATTTTGTAAAATTGTTTTCACCATAATCATTTATATAATAGATGATGATTTTAGATATTTTTCCCTATTTTTAAAACATCCCAAACTAGGTGTTCCCTAAACCAACCTCAAGGGTTCGAACCGTTCCTGACCGGCCTGATTCAACATCTAAAACATCTAGGCCCAAAACCAGGGCGTTACAGAAAATCACTACCTTTAGCCAAGGAGATGACGAACTGAAGTATGAAGCATCAGAACTATACCAACAGATGATGAACAACTGCCCGCTTCACGGTTTCCCATCCTGAACTCTAGTGTCGATTTTCTACAATGGAGTAAATCAACCAACACGAATGATGCTCGACGCTTCATCCAATGGAATCATCATGGAGAGACCACCCGATGAGGCACTATAAATTCTGAATAGAATTGCAAAGAATGACTGCAAATTTCCTACAGCCCGCCGCAGCGGCATAAGGCAGCTAGCTATTGTGAATGAAGTAGAAGCCACTGAATCTGTCACTGCCCGCCAAGATAAACTGACACATCTGGTGATGAATATGGCCAAGCCTACTGGGAAAACATATGAGGAGAAAGTTGTGGAGCCCTTTTTGTGATGAGTGTGGGGGAAACCATGATTCCTTCGAATGCAACGAATCTATCAATTCTATGGGGACCTATGAGAGGAACATTAGACCCAACACCAACACATACAATCCAGGCTGGAGAACGCACCCAAATTTATCTTGGAGTAACCCTAACACTGAAGCAAATCCAAACATGAACCTAGGAGGATATTAGTAGAACATGTCCAGAAAGTCGCCTCAGTAGCAACAAAATATGAACAATAATTCATTAGAATCTACTTGACATACTTTTATATCCCGTACTAGTGACTTTATTATTCATACTAATCAATTTATTGACAAGACTGAATCTTTTATGGACAGGATTGAAATACGGATGAACAACCAGGAGGCAGCAATAAAGAACCTGGAGACCCAGTTCGAGCAGTTTACAAAGATTATAAGAAACATGTCAATGTGTGCATCATCCAGCAATACGAAGGCCGCAACAAAACCCACTTATGAGCAATGAAAAGCAATAACGACAAGAAGTGGGAAAAATTGGATGCTCACAGAGTTAAGCAGCCACAGGAAAAGCAACCAGAACTGTCAGCCGCAAAAGCACACGAACAACCTACTGTGGCAGCAAAACAAACTGATGCCCAGGTAGAGGAGACAAGAAGCAACCCTGAGACGGATGATCTTGAACCCCCACAGATCAGATTTCCCAGTAAGGAACGCATCCAGGACATCCGTCTGCCACCTCCCTTTCCCCAAAGACTCAAACAGCAAAAGCAAGAGCACCAGTTCAAGAAATTTCTAGATATACTTAAGCATGTGCACATCCACATCCCACTCATGGAACCCATACAAAACATGCCGAATTATGCGAAATATTTTAGAGATATGGTTTCCAAGAGAAGGAGAGTAAGGGAATTCGAGACGGTAGCTGTCACTGAAGAGTGCATGGCAATGCTGCATAACAAGGTGCCGCCCAAGAGGACAGATCCAGGCAGCTTTATCATTCCATGCAAGATAGGCAACAACCATGACATGAAAGCTCTATGTGACCTAGGAGCAAGCATTAATCTGATGCCCAAGGCTGTCTTCAACAAATTAGGAATTGAAAAAACAAAACCAAAATCCATCTTGCTCCAATTAGCTGACCATTCCTTTGTACAACTGAAAGGAAAAGTTGACGAAATCCTTGTACGAGTGGGAAACTTCATCTTTCCAGCTGATTTCCTTATCTTGGACTGTGAGGAAGACGAGAATGCCCTTATCATTCTTTGGCGACCATTCTTAGCCACATGCAGAACATTAATAGATGTAGAGAATGGGGAACTCGTAATGAGGGTTGACAATCAGAACATAAAGATATATGTTTTACAGCCCATGAAACCGGCCAAGGAAAAAGAGGTATGCCAAGACACACATGCCTCCAAGGTCAGCACAGAAATAGAACAAGGCAGCAGCCGTCAGAACAGAAAGCAGGGCAGCAACAAAAACCCCAAGAAGCAAGATGACCCACCTGGACGAAAAGCGAAACACAACCAGCTCAGGAAGTGGTTATGTTTGGGAGATGCACCTCAATACACTCCCAACATAACTTAATTTATTTTTAATATCTTTCTTTTTATTTTATATTTGAGGATTAGATTTTAATTTATTGCAATTTATTTTCCATAATTTTATTTTTAGATTTCAAGTTTTCTTTATTTAGTTAATTATTTTTATTTCAGGTTTAGGAATAAATAAGCAGGACCAAGAAGAAGGCCCAACAAGGAACCCGCCCACCATGTCGTCGAGACAGCTAAGGGTAGCCCAACGACAAAACGCGTAACGGCTAGAATACTGCTAATGGCTAGCCGCCAATGGCTACAGCGTAACGGGCATTTAATCTCGTAACACGCACCGCAAAAATATACCGGTTGGAATTTAATGCCGCCACGACATTGTTCGGCAATCTCTATATATACCTTACTTGCTTAACCACTTCACTTCACTTCATCTGCTTGTTTAACCACTTTTGCGTCCACTTGCTTTCTTAATATTTTCTACTTTCAGATTCCAACCGTCTCACTACCATGGCATCATCACAATCCAAACCCTCTTTCCAACGTTTCTTCTCCGAGTTAGACCAGAAGAGACACATGACGCAATTTGCCAACCGATCAGTTTGGGAGAGCAAGGGTTTCACTACTCGCAACATATGGGATACTTAGGTCTCGAGTCCGCCCTCTTTGAAAAAGTACACAACCAGGGATGGGAAATTTTGTTAGAGGAGAAGCAATAAAACTCAACGCCGCCGCCATCAACATATTCTATGGGCTGGTGATGGACGATAACCCCCATGAGGAATGGCGGTAGACATTAGTAGCAGGGGATTACGTCAAAATAAAGGAGCACCTATGAAAACCAAACACCCCATGGCTGACAGGGAAACGTAGCGGGTCTTTGCAGCGCTGACATCTGTTGCTAGAGGCAATGTTATGGAACACCTTCATTAAAAGACGTCTGTTGCCCACCTCTCACAACACAACTATTGATCGACCTCATCTCGCCCTGATCCATTCAATCATGAACAACCGACCGATAAATGTGGGAGATATCATCTACACGGAGATCTGCAGCTGCTACCGGAAGTCGAAGGGCAAGCTTTATTTCCCATCCCTCATCGCCGGACTATGTGCGAACTTCAACGTCCCCTCCGACTCCAAAGATGTGCTGACACCATCCAGGGGAAGGCTGGACTAGGAAAGTTAGGCTCCAGATGATGCAAGCGCCTGAAACAGAGCCGACCACACCATCTCAGCCATGGGCGGACAACACAGCTACCCCAACAGCAAGAGGCAATATTGATGTTGCCCAAAACCCTGAAGTTATCCAACTACTCAACACACTGATCGAAAGCAATAAGAGAATTGAGCAGCAGAAACTGACCTTCATGAAATACGTAGGGGAAGTTTAAGAGGCCTTTGTGGCCTATCTTTTGCAGAAATTTCCCAACGACGGCCCCTCACTGCCCAGATTCCTAGAAGACTTGGCCGCCGCAGCTGAACCAAGAGAGGCTACACCACTAGAAGCTGCTACCCGCCATGCCGCCTTCTACCGCCAGATGCCTTCTCCAGCATGATACTCGTCCTACTCTGCCACCTCCTCCTCTCACACGGTGGTCGACACCCCAAAAAGGCATCAACAACAATTCTCTCCAGCCATCACATCGGCAACAGTGGCAGACACCTCCCCGTCCAAGGATTTTGGGCAGTAGACGGTAGAAACCAGGGAACCAACGGAAACCGTAGAACCACCGGTAGCACCCATGACGGAACCTAGCAAAAAAAAGAAACGTCATATAATCTTGGCCGAACCAGAGCCGAAGGATGAGGACTCAGAGTTTTGCTGTTTTTCAATCCATTTAACTTACCAAACAATGTTCAAATGCAATGAAACTTTACACACAATATTTCAATCCTATAAAATACTAGCATGCCAATTTTTGTCATCATTCGAATATGTTTACTAGGTTTTCGTCATCATTCGAATATGTTTACTAGGTTTTGACCTATGTGAGCCAAATATGCAATTTTTAACCATTTTTAGCCAAACCAAAAGTCAATTTAGATCCTTTAACCGTATTATAACTTACACACATTACAAACATATCAAAATAGGCACAAGAGACTAGTTCAACTACTTTTCCACCTTCGTAGGAGTTCATAAGGTCAATATACATTACTTTAGCTTATAGTGACTTGTCTCATTGTGACTTGTCCGATCCTCCGTGAAGGTTGATTCCTTAACCTGAAATGCATGAGATGAGACATGTTAGGCATACATTGCCTAGTGAGGTAGTCATATACAATATGTTAACAATGAACAATGCAAGTGCATATTCTCATGCCTTCCAATAACAATACCATGTCTGAAAATACCATGTTTATCATATCAATTTCATTATTAACCCTTGGATTGAATCATGATAGTGGATACGTAAATTCCTCTGCCTCGCCAAATCAATCAGTGGTCATCCTTCTGCCTCGCCAATATGACCAATACCAAAACACAGCCCTCCGCCTCATCAAATCAATATAGGTCGTAGCCTTAGGACCGTAGTCCACCCGTACACTGAGCTCACGAATTCTATGGCATGCCAATTGTATCCAATGTCCATTCATATCCAAGTTTTCAATATCAATAACCATATTCAATATTCAAGTATAATTATGATGTCCAATGGCTTCAATATTATCAATAGTGAACATATATCATCAACAATATTTCATGGATTCAATGTCAATAACAATATCAATATCCGATGATTCATTTACAATGTTTCAGTAACAATAATTATATCGATGACAATACATGATGACGATGCCAATAACTATGTTCGATACTCAATAGCAAACTTACTGACACTTACCATTGAGCCCATTTAACAATCTGATGCAATTTCCACAATAGTAATGTTAGCTAAATAATCGAAATCGACAATAAAGGATTCGGGAAGGCTCCTCGCCCAATCTCGAGACTCCGACTACACTCACCTTAGAATCTGATGCTCTTACGGCTCTCGGATGACAACACCTTTGCTTCTAGCTTTTGATAGAGATGGCGAAACGTCTCTCTCCACATCTTGAGCTAGAAAATTGATAGGGAACTTATTAGGGTTGAAAATATGATATCAAAATCAATATAACAATATCAAAATCGATATCTGATTTCAATATAGATAACAATGAGGAAATATCCATGGATGGTCGAAACCCTAGCTAAAGATTAAGCTTGATTCATCCATTGAATCCATTAATTGATTGAGGAATAGAGCTTACCCTATCGATAGCAACGTTTTGATATCAATAAATCAAAGAAAAACTAAACTAAATATTGCTCTCCAATGTAGGTGCTAGCTTGGAGGAAGATGATGAAGATGACAAAAGGGGAGGCGCTTGCTTAAGAAACTCTCGGTAAGCTTTCTATTCCTCTTCCATTGTTTTTGTTTAAAATATATATTCATATCCAATTTAGCTTTCCTTTAGGTGAAGTAACTTCTCCAGATTATCCCACGTTGGAATATTAGAAATTGAGGAGGGGCTAATCGCAAGGTTACTCCCTCAACTCTCACTATACTATGGTCTTCCCCTCCAACTTACAATTTTCTCAATTTAACCACGAATTTTGTTTCAATATTATTCGATAGGGTTCGATAGCAATGATTTAACTTAATTTGAATCCAATATTAATAATTTACCTAGTCGATACTATTTTTAGACTTTATCGATGTAGAATTTCTGATCACCGAAACCCAATTCCGAGTAGACCAGATTTTGGGGTGTTACATCCAAGGCGAATTATTTAATGCACTCAATCCTATAGCCAACTAAATATATCCGATAGCATTTTCAAAACCATTTCCATACCATCACTTGCCTATATAATTCACATTCAACCATATACCTCAATGTTTAAGAAGCGTCAATATTAAACCATTTTCCAAAGTAATAACCATACTTTAAACTACAAGTATAAAACATATACTTACAAGGATCACATACCATGTGCATCCTTCATCATCTAATCATGAAAAATAGTATATCACATACTTTAAACATGCTTTATCAGTAGGTAACATGAAATCAAAACCAAGTGCATACAACCATTTTATAATAGCACAACCGAGAGAGAAAACCTCTTATACTTATTTCCAAACTTAGTCAAGCATTTCAAGCTTAAATCTAAGTTCCCCAAACAACCTTTAAAACATTTCAAAGCTGAAATCCACGTTCTCACTCACCGACACGCGAAACCTCGATTCACCAAAACGAAACAAACTATCAAAAGCCTCCAAAGCTTCTCTGATCTCTTTCAGATCAACCTCCCATGTTCTAATCACATAATAACATATGATTAATGCATCTCAATTCATTCAAAACCCCAGCAAGTAATTCCACAACATTGCCTAGCTAAAAACTATTAATTGCCTATCCGAAACAACAAATAACAACATCGATTAACCTCCAAACTTAACCCAGCCAAAACCTAATACTTATAACCATCAATTATCATTGATTAACATCCAAAATCATCATACTATTAACCTTAAACCTCTAGCATTCACAAAACCACCACAACTCCACAAAAGCTCAAATATAGAAACCTGAACAACTAGAGATTCACATAGTTTTGGGATTACCATGTTAAAACCATTATCTTAACATTATTAAACTTCTAAATCATGATTAAAATCAACCTTAAACCCAGCAAAATCAGATCCATTATGAATATCACAAAAATCCACTAATTAAAGCTTGATTTAACCATTTTCTTCAAATTAATCATAAACCTCATTAAGAAACATAATTAAAGAGTCAAATACTTGAGAATTTCAATAAAGAACCTTGATTAGAGGGGAAAACGAAGATTACCTCTAATCTCTTGCTTTTCTTTTAATTAACAAGATTTGATTGAAATTCTTCAAGAAACCTTTGAAGCTAGATAAGGAAATCCATGGAAATCAAAGTAAAAAAATGAATAAGTCTCTAGATGTTTTGGAAGGAAACAGGTAATTCGGCTGATGAGAAAATAGAGAGAGATCTTGAGAAATGAATGTTACGTCAAAATGTGATTTTAGAAAATAACCACCCTTTAACCAAATCTTTTTTAATCCCTTTTAATTAAAACTCATTTAAAACAAGTAAAATTAAGGGAATAGCTTACTAAAATTAAAATAAGCTCCCTAAAGATTCTAAGCTTTGACTCTTTGTTGAGTGGATCAAATGAATGTGATTTGGCCAAGAGGGGGTGAATTGGCTTTTTAAATTTTGAATGAAGCAAATAGGAAATTTAAAAATGAAAAACAAGGAAAATTATAGTGGTTCAAGCTTCTAACAAGCTCTACATCCACAACCTTTTCTCCCACTAAGGATTTTCAACAATATCCACTAGATGTTCTTCCCCTTTTCTAGGCTAAGGAAATAACCTTTACAATCGGTCAATCTTACTACCCAAAGATTGACCCAAAAGACTCTGTCTACAAAGAAGAAATTTAACAAATAGAAATGACTCTCACAAGACTGAAAATTTGTCCAATTACAATCAAACACTCTTCCAAACTTGAACTAATGATATACAATAAGAATTACAACAAGTTGGGTGCAAGATATGACTCTTATGAAGCACAAAGGTTTGGAATATAGCTTGGATATTGTAATTAGGTTCAATAGTTGTTATTGGTGCTTTGGATGCTTGCTTTTATACCTTTGCATTAAATTCTAGCTGTTTGGGTGGTTGAGATCATTAATCTAGTCGTTGGGCTGCATTTTTCCTGTATTAATTGTACTTCTGCAACCTATCGTAACGGTACTCGAACAAGGATATCGATACTCATCTCAAAACGAAAAGAGCCGTTGTGCACATTTAAGAGGGGCGTATCGATACGCGTATGGGCGTATCGGTACGAGTATAATGTAAAACAAGGGGCATATCGATTCACATATATCGCATCAACACAGATTTTTCTCACTGGAATCCTAGATTGAACTTCACCAAAAAGTGTATCGGTATGCTGTATAAACGTATCGATATGGTTAACGGTCATTTGAAAATTTGGGATTCCAATAACTGACAAGCAACGTTCAAATCATTAAATGAAAAGATTTTGTGAACATCATCAAATCGAATCGATACGGGTATGACCGTATTGGTACGCTACAGCTTGAAAACTTGCCCAGATGAATATCGTATCGATACGGGGTTAACAGTATTGGTACACTTTTAACGATTGAAATTTGAGTGAAGGAAAATCGTATCGATACTGTTTAAGCGTATCGATACGCCTAGGCGTAGAATTGAAGTTAGGCTTGAAAATACTTAGAATTTTTTTGAACACTTTGAAATTTTGACTTGAAGGATCTTTTGGTTCAGAGAGTTTGTCAATTGAGTGAGTCTTTGAAGTACTTACAAATTTATTGTATTTGCAAATAAGCCCTTATACAATTTGTAATATAAAAATCAATTTAAGTTTTACAATCTCCCCCTTCTTAATATAACAAAACAAAGGATAAATTTTTAAGTATCGAAAACTTTGAAAGACTTACTCCCCTTAATTTAAGATAGGTTTTCAAAATTTATGTTTTACACTTCTCCTCTTTTTGTTAGATCAAAATAAATGCATAAATAGGGAATATAAACAAGATATAACAATAAATAACAAGATGTAATCAAAGCATAATAAGCAACATAATATCATTAAAGAGCAAATTAAAATTCAAAGCAACAATAGTTCAACATAACTCCAAAACTTAAATCCAAACTTAGTCCTAAACACAAAATCAAAGCATAGGGTTCCTAACATAAAGGTGCATAATAAAAAGGAAATCCTGATATACTATATATAATGAGATGATATGCTCAAAAACTACTCGTCCCGTTCGTTTTCACCCTCGTCCTCTTCATCTTCATCATCAAGGTTGGCTTGAGATTTCCGAGTATGATTGAGCCAAGCACAATGGAAAGTGGTGAGAGAGACATTCATGGAAGTTTGTTGTTGTTCAAGGGCCTTGAATCGACCATCCAATGATATAAAGCGAGTATCAATGGTCACAAATCCGACATTCATATTCGTATCTAAAGAAGCAATATTAGTCCCTAAGGATGTGAATTTCTCATTTAGATACACCATGATCATTGTACTCAAAGTGAGCACGAGTAAGAGAGTGTTCATGTAACACCCTGGTTTTGGGCCTAGATGTTTTAGACATCGAACCGGACCAGTCGAAAACGGTTCAAATCGCGTAAGGTGATTTAGGAAAACAAGGATCGGGATAGGATAAAATGTGGTAAAAATTTCTAAAATCCTCTAAATATATGTTTGAAAGATTGGTCAAATTAATTTTACAAAAAGAGTTTCGGAAGTGGTACATTTTGGGTAGTGACCAAATTGTAAAGTTTCAAAATTGTGGAAAATGTGATTTTTAAAGGAGAAGCCAAAATCTTAGAATCTTTAGGAAGCTTTATGGTAATTTAGGCTTTCCTTAATATGACATTTGTTTAATATGGTTTTAATTAAATAGTTTTAATTGACTTTTATTTTATTTAATTAATTAGGTGGTTAATTAGTGAGATTCCATCATGTAATTACCATTCTCTTCTCATTTTCAACCAAACACGATTTTAACTCATTTTCTCCAGAATTCTTTTCTCCCAAACAATCTCTCAATTTTTCTTAACAAACTTTAAGAGTTCTTTCAAGATGTTCAAGATTTTAGCTAAGGAAAACTTGTCATTCATTGAGGAAAGCAAGGATTGGAGGTAAATCCCGTTTTAAAACTCTAATCAAGGTTCTTTATTGAAATTCCCAAGATCTTTGGCTTCTAATTAATGTTTTTGGTTGAGTTTTCATTATAGTTTTGATTTGAGATTGAAATCTTGCAAAAATAAGATGAAATTCTTAATTTTCGGACATGTTTTGTTAAGCTCTATTTTAGATTGATTTTAATTGGGTTTTGTGTTTGTTATTATGTTGAAAAGAGGATTTGTTGATATAGATCCCGAAATCATTGAGATCCTTGAGTTTCTTGAAAGTTCTAGTTGGGTTCTTGAGGTAAAATGTTGGATTAATGCTTACTGGAGGTATAAGGATGGGTTTGGATTGATTTTAGATGTGTTTTGATGTTTATAATTGATTGGAAGTAATGTGTGGTAGCTGGGCTTGGTTTAGGAAGCAATCGATTGGGTTTTCAGTTGTTTTGGATGGGTAAATTGGTGTAGTTTGGGTGAGCAACAAGTTTGTGATTGGTTGCTGGTGTTGAAATGCATTTTAATGCATTTGGATCTCTGCTTTGATGATGTGAAAATAGAGGATCTTGATTCGGGAGCAAACGAGGCATTGTTGGAGGCTCCGAAAGAGTAATTTTTGTGTCGGCGAGCAAGGCTTCGCGTATCGGTAAGTGGAAATGGATTTTCTAGCTTTGTAACGCTTTGAGCGTGGTCTTGGGAGCTTTGTGTAAGTTAGAAACACTTAGCTAAGCTCAAGAGTAAGCGATTCGAAAGTCTCTCTCGAAAATGTGCTATGTTTTAGTTGGAAATGCACATGAGTTGAATTTGGTTTTGATTACTATTTTAAAGAATGTTTTAAGCATTGTTTATGATGGTTTTTAATGCCATGTTGTTAAGGATGCACTTGGTAGGTGATCCTTGGATTTATGAGATATATGCATTTGAGTTTAAGCATGTTTATGCTTGTGAAAATGGCATTGTGATTTATGATTGTAAAATAGTGAAATAATGATGTTTAATGATTATATTGGCAAGTGATGGAAATGATTTTTTGTTACTTAAATCGAATATAGTTAGCCGGTTGTAGGATTGGGTGCACCGTGAATAAACTCGCCTTGGATGTCGAGGGGTTGTGATTGTGCCGTAATCTCCATCCAAGTACCCTAACGATTGAGGCTAGGATCACAACGGTGAATGGTTTAATCTCGTGTGTGAGTCTTGTGGTATGTGTCCCGTACTCTCGTTAGTAGAATTATACAACTATCGATGAGTGATGTTGAGGGGTTGTGATTGTGCCATTAATCTCTAACACGGGTGTTGAGGGGTTGTGATTGTGCCATTAATCTCTAACACGGGTGTTGAGGGGTTGTGATTGTGCCATTGATCTCCACCTTGTGTAGTCTGGTAGTATGTATGAAGCGTGTGGGATAACGCTTGTAATCCGCGTATTCGATTGTGTCTTTTGTTTTATTATGGTTTGATGATTATCACTTGAGAGCCAATATAATGTTAATGATTAATGTTTAAGCATGAGATGCTTGTGTAAGATGCAAGAATGCATGTGATGCTTGGTTTAAGCACGAGCAAAGAAATTTGATGTTATTGTAATGATGCAAAATGCATGTGGTTTTAAATGTGCATTGTATGCATAAATGAGCAAGTTTGAAAGAAAGGCATGAGTTTGCAAATGATGTTTCAATGATTAAATGAAATGCATTGATAAATGTTGTTTTAGCGATCCTCACTAAGTTATATGCTTACGCTCATTTGTTTCATCAATACAGAGAATTGAGCTTTCAAGGCAGTCTAAAAGCATTGGGATTCCAAGAGTTTTGTCTAAGCGAAATATGTGGTTCACCTTTACTGTAAAAAGTGGCAATGGGTGGGATTTCTACTCTTAATAGTATTTGGTTATGTTAAACACCTTAAGCATGTTTGGTTTGCTTATTTTGGTTTGTTAATAGCCTTTGAGGTGTGATTTTTGCTTGAATGTGGCTTTTAGCTTTTGTATGGTTTTGAAGACTATGAAGCATGCCTATAGATCTAACGCTTGCATGAATGATGCTATGTTTTAGTTTATGCCTCGTAATATTGGTCTTTGATGCTAACACATGTTGTATGTATGTTGTGGCATGATTTGGAATGTTTTCGGAGGTGATTATGTGAGAAAAACCAGCAAATTATGAAGTTGCAGGGCAAGGCGTATCGGAACGCCCTTACATGTTTCGGAACGGTGGCCTGGAATAGTCATGGGGTTCCTAAACGGGTAGGAACGTTCCGGAACGTTTTGCTACTAGAAAGCATTCTTTCGATACGGGTTTTGGAACGCACCCGCGTATCAAAACGGTCAACCTGGTTTCGAAACGAACGTTCCGATACAGGGTCTTATGTTTCGAAACACCCGACCGTTGGAATTGAATTTGAATTGTTTTAGGTTCTGTTTTCTTACGTTTTGGTCTCTGATTCTTGAATGTTTAATTAATTGTGTTTAGATGACCCGTTTAAGATGAGATTTAACATGTTGGCATATTATATGATTAATTTTGGATTGGTAACTTCAAAACTTGTTTAGTCCTGATAATTCTGGAAATTTACAAATTAGTCCTTAAAAGATGTTTGTATGTAATTGAACCCTTAATTGAGTTTCGTTCGCTGTGTCGCTTTCGATGAAATGAATTGCTAATCATATAGGTTAATAATGTGAATCTAGAAAAGATAAAAAGAAAAAAAGGGTCGTTAATCAAGTTTGACTTTAACGAGTTGACTTTGGTTTTCCCCGTGTAATCTTCCTAGTTCGGGTTGGGCGTCTAGGCCGGGCTAAGGGGGTTACATTTGTTGTTATCAAAGTCAGGTTTCGAAAGAATTGGGGATGTTGGTATGTTAAATTTGTATGTATTGATGTGTGCTGATGGAAAAGCATGATTTTGGTTGAATATTGGAACTTATTCTATTCTTGATTGATGTGAATCGCATGTGAGATGAATGTGATTGTATGTTGATTATGTGATATTGAAATGTGCTGGTTGGGGATGATGGAAAGCATGATGAGTCTATTATGCTCTTGTATGTTGTGTTATGCTTGATGGAAATCGGGGTACACATTGCCTTATTACACTAGTTAAATGTTTTTGTAAACTTGGATCCTTGCTTGAGGCTGGCCTAAATTGTTTGATTTGTTCTCTTTGTTGTTATGCCTCGTTTAAAAATAGCACTATGGGTTCGAGGAGAGAGTTGAGGTCGAACACAATAGTGCCTGCGGCTGAGAAGGGCGACCAGGGTGAGCAAGAGGCTGATGTCCCTACTAGTGGAAATTTACCTCCTTCGCCACCACCTGGAGGTGGGGAGCAGGAGCAGCAAGGACCTGCTGGTCTGGGTTTCGGTGATGTAACGACGTTGGTTCAGGCGATCACCGGGGCGTTTCAGGCTGCTGTAGCCGGAACGCATGTACATGCCCCTGCAGCTGGGCAGGCGGGTCTACCTTTGGAGAGGTTGAGGAGCTTAGGAGCCGTTGAGTTCTATGGGATGTCTCCTGGGGCGTCATAAGCCTGGTTAGTGAGTACGATCCGTATAATGGATCAAATGGGATGCAACGATGTGTGCAAGCTGGGATGCGCAGTTTCTCAGCTGCAAGGCGATGCCTATAGTTGGTGGATGACTACCACTGCTAGTTTGGAACCCAGTGAGGTATATTGGGAGTATTTCAAGGGTGCCTTCAAGAGGAAGTATCTGGGGGTGAGATACTTGGACGAAAAGAAATGCGAGTTTATGTCGCTAGTTCAGGGCAACCTTTCCGTGGCTTAGTACGAGGTCCAGTTCGTACGCCTGAGTCAGTATGCCCCTGAGCTAATACCTAGTGAGAGACACCGATGTGATCGCTTTCGGTACGGGCTGGTACAGGAAGTCAGGACGTACATGTTGGCTGCGGATTACACCGACTTCGATGTGCTTGTATGTTGAGCCAAAGACATCAAACAGAACTTGGGCTTGTCGTCTCGAGGTGTTTGTTCTAGCTCTGGGAAGAGAGTAGCTGAGAATAGATCTGGTGGTGGATAGAACAAAGAGGTCGTGATAGGAGGCATCAACCTAAGGTGAGGCGAGGTGCTTCGGGTCGAGGCGGTCAGGTTCAAGGAGGCCGAGTGATGTCTGAGCAGCATATGTGCTGGACATGTGGATCGAGGGACCATCTGAGGCGAGATTGTCCTCAAGCAGCTAGAGAGGTTCAGGCTCATGTTGTGGTGACAGGGAATTCATGTTGGAATTGTGGACCAACGGATCACATGAGGCGAGAGTGTCCTTTGTTGGCTGGTGGAGGCCAAGGATGTGCACTTGCTGTAGCTGCACCTTAGAGAGGTCATGGGCGCGGCCGAGGGAATTTTTAGAGGAGAGAAAAGGGCCAGAGAGGCATTGCACATGTGGTTGTTGTTCGGCCTGAAGGAGGCGGTCTTGTGAGGGTTTATGCTCAACGCGAGGAGCACAACGATACAGATGTTATCGCATGTACCTTTGTTTTTCAGTCTTTATCATTTTTGGCTTTGATTAATTCTAGATCAACGCATTCTTATATCTTGAGTAAGCATGCGCATTTGCTTGATATTCCTGTTGAGTTGCTTGAAGTAGGAATGCAAGTGACTAGTTCTTTTGGTGAGAATGTAGTCACTAGGAAGTTGTATAGGAGATGCCCTTTGTCTATGCAAGGTCATGTTTTTCTTGTGGATTTGATGGAGTTACCCTTCTATGGTTTCGATGTAATCCTTGGTATGGATTGTTTGAGTGAGCATAGAGTTGTGGTTGATTTTGATGTCAAGCGGGTCACCTTAAAGCTTGCTGATGATTATGAAGTGGTGATAGTATGAGAGAATGTTAAATTCTTGTCGAATGTGATTTCGTCTTTGGAAGCGAGCCATATGATGCGGATGGGCTATGAGGCTTACCTTGCCCATGTAATGAATCCTCGCACCAAGGATGTGCGTGTGCATGACATCTGAACCGTTCGCGATTTTCTGGGTGTCTTTCCAGAAGAATTGCCTGGGTTGCCACCAAACAGAGAAGTTGAGTTTGGTATCAAGTTGTATGAGAATACGACTCTGGTGTCCATTTCTCCTTATCGCATGGCACCTAAAGAATTGAAGGAGTTGAAAACACAACTGTAGGAGTTGTTGGATCGAGGGTTCATCCGGCCGAGTGTGTCACCTTGGGGTGCACCGGTCTTGTTTGTAAAGAAGAAGGATGGGACAATGCAGATGTGCATAGATTATCCGCAACTGAACAAGTTGACGATCAAGAAAAAGTATCCCTTGCCTAGGATTGATGATCTCTTTGATCAGTTCTGGGGAGCCTCAGTGTTTTATAAGATAGACTTGAGGTCAGGATATTACCAGCTGAAGGTGAAAGATGTAGACGTACCTAAGACAGCTTTTTGGACAAGGTGCGGGCAATACGAGTTCTTAGTGATGTCGTTTGGTTTGACCAGCGCACCTGTTGCTTTCATGGACATGATGAATCATGTGTTCCATGAGTTCTTGGATCAATTTGTGGTGGTGTTCATCGATGATATACTTGTGTATTCACGTACCGAGGAGGATCATGATAGACACTTGAGAATCGTGTTGCAAGCGTTGTTGGAGAATCAGTTATATGCCAAGCTAAATAAGTGTGAGTTTTGGCTTAAGGAAGTGGTCTTCCTTGGACATGTTGTGTCAGCTGAGGGTATTCGCGTTGATCCACACAACGTAGATGTTGTGATGAGCTGTAAGGTGCCTAAGTCAGTAATAGAGGTACGAAGTTTCCTTGGTTTAGTCGGGTATTACTTTAGGTTTGTCGAGGGTTTCTCGAAGATAGCTGCACCTTTGACCAAGTTGTTACAGAATAATATTCGCTTTGAGTAGATATATGCGAGGCATCAAACTTTTGAGAAACTGAAGGAAGCTTTGACGCAAGCCCCTATCCTGATTCAACCTGAATCTGGTAAAGAGTTTATGGTCTATAGTGATGCGTCCATTGTTGGTTTGGGCTGTGTGTTGATGCAGGAGGGTAAGGTGGTAGCCTATGCATCTAGACAGTTGAAGGTGCTTGAGCGTAACTACCCTACTCATGATCTTGAGCTTGCGGTTGTGGTGTTTGCCCTAAAGATCTGGAGGCATTACCTATACGGTGAGAAGTGTGTTGTGTTCACAGATCATAAGAGCTTGAAGTATCTCATGTCTCAAAAGGAGTTGAATCTTAGGCAACGTAGCTGGGTGGAGTTGCTTAAAGATTATGATCTGATGATTGAGTATCACCCGTGCAAGGCTAAAGTTGTGGTTGTTGCTTTGAGCCGGAAAGTGGCTGTGGAGTTGAGGGTGATGTTTGCTCGCTTGAGCATATCGCGTGATGGTGGTCTTATCTCTGAATTGCATGTGAAACCATCTCTGATTCAGTTGATCAAAGATAAACAGTTGTTAGATGATTCTCTTGTTCCTCATGTTCAGGACATTGCAGAGTGTAGACCTTCGGATTTCAACTTTAGTGATGACGGTGTTTTGTGCTTTAGAAGTCAAATAGTGGGCCAGATGATGTAGAGTTGAGGTGCACTATTCTGACGGAAGCTCATAGTAGTCCTTTCGCTATACGTCCTAGTAGTACGAAGATGTATCGTGATTTGAAGGAGTACTACTAGGTATGGTTGAAAAAGGATGTGGCTGAGTTCATTAGTAAGTACATGGTGTGTCAGCGAGTGAAGGCTGAACATCAGGTTCCTTCTGGGTTGTTGCAACCTTTGAGAATTCCATAATGGAAGTGGGAAAGGATTACCATGGATTTTGTGTCTGGGTTGCTGTTGTGACCGTCAATGAAAAATTCAGTTTAGGTGATTGTTGATCGGCTTACGAAGTGTGCACATTTCCAACCTGTGCATACTACGTATACCCTAGATAAGTTGGCTGAGCTGTACATTGTTGAGATTGTGCGGTTGCACAGTGTGCCAAAGTCCATTGTGTCGGATAGGGATCCGAGGTTTACGGCGCGATTTTGGGAATGTTTGCATCAAGCCTTGGGTACACGGTTGAATTTTAGTACTTCCTATCATCCTCAGACGAATGGACAGTCGGAACGTGTGATCCAGGTGCTTGAGGACATGTTGAGATGCTGCGTGATAGATTTTCAGGGTTCTTGGGTGAAGAACTTGTCGTTAGTTGAGTTTGCTTGCAATAATAGTTACCAGGCAAGTATTCAAATGGCTCCAGACGAGGCTTTGTATGGGAGAAGATGTAGAACCCCTCTCTGTTGGGCAGAAGCTGGGCCAAAGTTGATTTCGATGCCAGCTATGTTAAAGGAAACCACCGAGAAGGTGAAGCTCATTTGTGAGCGTTTGAAGCTAGCATCGGATAGGCAAACGTCTTACGCGGACCTGAAGCGTAAGGATATTGAGTTCGCGGTTGGCGAACTTTTGTTTTTGAAAGTATGGCCTTGGAAGAAGGTGATGAGATTTGGGCATAAAGGTAAGCTAAGCCCAAGGTTCATTGGACCTTACGAGGTTGTGGAGCGTATTGGTCTTGTGGCATATCGGTCGAGTTTTCCTTCGGAGCTGGAAAAGTTACATAATGTGTTTCATGTCTCGATGTTGCGGAGGTACAGATCAGATCCTTCGCATGTGATGCATGTTGAGGAGGTCGAGTTGAATCCGGATCTGTCATATGATGAGGAACTAGTGAGGGTTCTGGATGTGAGCAGTAAAGTTCTTCGTGGCAAGACGATAAAGCTATTGAAGGTGTTGTGGCGACATCGAGGAATTGAGGAGGCCACGTGGGAAACGGTTTTGGGGCACCTTTTTCCTTCAGGTAAAATTTCGAGGACAAAATTTCCTGAGTGGGGGGAGTTGTAACACCCTGGTTTTGGGGCTAGATGTTTTAGACATCGGACCGGACCGGTCAGAAACGGTTCGAATCGCGTAAGGTGATTTAAGAAAATCAGGGATCATGATAGGATAAAAATGTGGTAAAAATTGCTAAAATCCTCTAAATATATGTTTAAGAGGTTGGTCCAATCAATTTTACAAAAAGAGTTTCAGAAGTGGTACATTTTATGTAGTGACCAAATTGTAAAGTTTCAAAACTGTGGAAAATGTGATTTTTAAAGGAGAAGCCAAAATCTTAGAATCTTTAGGGAGCTTTATAGCAATTTAGCCTTTCCTTAACATGACATGTGTTTAAAATGGTTTTAATTAAATAGTTTTAATTGGCTTTTATTTTATTTAATTAATTAGGTGGTTAATTATTGAGATTCCATCACGTAACTACCATTCTCTTCTCATTTTCAGCCAAACACAATTCTAACTCATTATCTCCCAAACACTCTCTCAATTTTTCTAAACAAACTTTAAGATTTCTTTCAAGATCTTCAAGATTTTAGCTAAGGAAAACTTGTCATTCATTGAAGAAAGCAAGTATTAGATGTAAATCTCATTCTCAACCTCTAATCAAGGTTCTTTATTGAAATTCCCAAGATCTGTGGCTTCTAATTAATGTTTTTGGTTGAGTTTTCATTATAGTTCTGATTTGAGATTGAAATCTTGCAACAATAAGATGAAATTCTTAATTTTCGGACTTGTTTTGTTAAGCTCTGTTTTAGATTGATTTTAATTGGGTTTTGTGTTGGTTATTATGTTGAAATGAGGTTTTGTTGATATAGATCCCGAAATACTTGAGATTCTTGAGTTTCTTGATAGTTCTAGTTGGGTTCTTGAGGTGAAATGTTGGATTAATGCTTGCTGGAGGTATAAGGATGGGTTTGGATTGATTTTAAATGTGTTTTGATGTTTATAATTGATTGGAAGTGTTGTGTGGTAGATGGGCTTGGTTTAGGAAGCAACCGATTGGGTTTTCAGTTGTTTCGGATGGGTAAATTGGTGTAGTTTGGATGAGCAACGTGTTTGTGATTGGTTGCTGGTGTTGAAATGCATTTTAATGCATTTGGATCTCTATTTTGATGATGTGAAAATAGGGGATCTTGATCCGGGAGCAAACGAGGCTTTGTTGGAGGCTCCGGAAGAGTAATTTTCGTGTCGGCGAGCAAGGCTTCGCGTATCGGTGAGTGGAAATGGATTTTCTAGCTTTGTAACGTTTTGAGCGTGGTATTGGGATCTTTGTGTAAGTTTGAAACACTTAGCTAAGCTCAAGAGTAAGTGATTCGAAAGTCTCTCTCTAAAATGTGCTATGTTTTTGTTGGAAATGCACTTGAGTTGAATGTGGTTTTGATTACTATTTCAAAGCATGTTTTAAGCATTGTTGATGCTGGTTTTTAATGCCATTTTGTTAAGGATGCACTTGGTAGGCGATCCTTGGATTTATGAGATATATGCATTTGAGTTTAAGCATGTTTATGCTTGTGAAAATGACATTGTGATTTATGCTTGTAAAATAGTGAGATAATGATGTTGAATGATTATATTGGCAAGTGATGGAAATGGTTTTTGGTTACTTAAATCAGATATAGTTAACCGGCTATAGGATTGGGTGCACCATGAATAAACTCGCCTTGGATGTCGAGGGGTTGTGATTGTGTCGTAATCTTCATCCAAGTACCCTAAAGATTGAGCCTAACATCACAACGGTGAATGATTTAATCCTGTGTGTTAGTCTTGTGGTATGTGTCTCGTACTCTCGTTAGTGGAATTATACAACTACCGCTGAGTGATATTGAGGGGTTGTGATTATGCCATTAATCTCCATCACGGGTGTTGTGGGGTTGTGATTGTGCCATTGATCTCAACCTTGTGTAGTCCGGAAGTATGTATGAAGTGTGTGGGACAACGCTTGTAATCCGCGTATCCAATTGTGTCTTTTGTTTTAGTATGGTTTGAGGATTATCACTTGAGAGCCAATATAATGCTAATGATTAATGTTTAAGCATGAGATGCTTGTGTAAGATGCAAGAATGCATGTGATGCTTGGTTTAAGCACGAGCAAAGGAATTCGATGTTGTTATAATGATGCAAAATGCATGTGGTTTAAAATGTACATTGAATGCATAAATGAGCAAGTTTAAAAGAAAGGCATGAGTTTGCAAATGATGTTTCAATGATTAAATGAAAGGCATTGATAAATGTTGTTTTAGCGATCCTCACTAAGCTATATGCTTACGCTCATTTGTTTCATCAATACATATAATTGAGCTTTCAAGGCAGTCTAAAAGCAAGGGGATTCCAAGAGTTTTGTCTAAGCGAAGTATGTGGTTCACCTTTACTGTAAAAAGTGGCAATGGGTGGGATTTCTACTCTTAATAGTATTTGGTTATGTTAAATACCTTAAGCATGTTTGGTTTGCTTATTTGTCTTTGTAAAAGGCCTTTGAGGTGTGATTTGTACTTGAATGTGGCTTTTAGCTTTTGTATGGTTTTGAAGACTAGGAAGCATGCCTATAAATCTAATGCTTGCATGAATGATGCTATGTTTTAGTTTATGCCTCGTAATATTAGTCTTTGATGCTTACACATGTTGTATGTATGTTGTGGCATGATTTGGAATATTTTCGGAGGTGATTATGTGAGAAAAAACAACAAATTGTGAAGTTGTAGGGCAAGGCGTATCGGAACGCCCTTACCTATTTCAGAACGTTGGCCTGGAATGGTCATGGGGTTTCGAAACGGTTAGGAACGTTCTGGAATGTTTTGCTACTGGAAAGCATTTTTCGATACGAGTTTCAGAACGCAACCGCGCATCAAAACGGTCAACCTGGTTTTGAAATGACCGTTTCGATACAGGGTCTTGTGTTTCAAAACACCCGACCGTTGGAATTGAATTTGAATTGTTCCAGGTTTCTATTTTCTTACGTTTTGGTCCCTGAATCTTGAATACTTAATTAAATGAGTTTGGATGATCCGTTTAAGATGAGATTTGACTTGTTGGCATATTATATGATTACTTTTGGATTGGTAACTTTAAAACTTTTTTAATCCTGATAATTCTGGAAATTTACAAATTAGTCCCAAAAAGACGTTTGTATGCAATTGAACCCCTAATTGAGTTCCATTCGTTGTGTCGCTTCTGCTAAAATGAATTGCTAACCATAGAGGTTAATAATGTGCATCTAGAAAAGATAAAAAGGAAAAAAGGGTCGTTAATCAAGGTTGACTTTAACAAGTTGACTTTGGTTTTCCCTGTGTAATCTTCCTAGTTCGAGTCGGGTGTCTAGGCCGGGCTAAGGGGGTTACAGTTCATCGACCGGCTTGCCTAGAGGCTCGACGACATCATGGGATCAATCGATCTCCAAGGAGTGGAACAAGAAGCTCAATGTCGTCGCATAGAAAAAGGACTTGACTTGATCGGTGTGACGGTGTTGAACAAGATAAACCAAGTCATCAAACATAATTTGGCAAAGACTTGGGTGCTTACCCTCTCGGAAAAAATGGAGCCAAAAAGCATCAACATGGCGAATGGTAGAGAATTTCCCACTGGAAGGACGATCCACCAAGAGATGATGAGATGGAGTTAACGGTCATGGGCATCAAGGACGGTGACGAAGCCAAGTTGAGAATGCCCCAAGGAGTGTTCATCACCAATTCCCAAATTTTCAAACCCAAAAGCATTGCATAAAACGGTTTGATCAATTCGAAACTTTTTACCCATAAGAAAGGACTCAATAGCAATAACACTTTGCCAAGCTTGGTCATGGATACACTAGCATTAGCAAAGAATATCGGACTAAGGTTTCGGTACAGAATCAGGGGAACACTTAGAAAAGCCATAAACATCCATTATTGTAACAACCCAAAATATTTGAACTTAAAAAGTTTGAAGTTTAGAAAAGGGATTAAAACAACTCTTTCATCCCGGATTGGAAAAGCTTGGTATTGTTTATAATGGGTTATAGCCGAAGGGATTGAAAACTATTCTGAAGAATAAAACCAAGGTTCAGTTTAGTAATACCCTCATTTTCCAAATTGGGATTAGATGAAGTTGAAGCCAAAATTTTCTTTTGTCTCTTTTTCGGTGCCATAATATCCTGAAAAACATCAAAAACATTCGAAAACAATGTATGCAATTATCATCATATTCGATCCAATGAACATTCAAATAATTCAAGGTATTGATAAAAATACTATATTTTATAGGTTAAAATTATATACAAGTATAAAAGTAAATTTTGGTAAAAGGATTTTTTTTAAAAAAAGATTTGAAAAGTATACGGTATAATTTTATATTCAAAAAAGTATTCAGATTTAAAATAATATTTACAAAAATTTCAAAACACATATTAAGTATATATATTTTACACAAAAACAAGTTAAAAATTATAAAGAAATTAAACTGAAAATTAAAAAGAAAAGAAAAAGAGTTTATACCTTGAGTTCTGGAGAATGGATGAATGAAGAGATGAGAATGCACCAAATTACTAGCAAAGCTTGGCTTTGATGTTTTGATGAAAAACCTCAAAGAATTTTAGGTTTTGTGTGAAAATTAGAGAGATTAGGGGGGTTATAGATAGGTCCGGCTAGGGTTTGGAAAGATAAGTGGCATTTGAATTTTAATTAAAGATAAACTCTTTAAAGCCTGATTTAAAGCTCCAGCAATTACCGTATTGATACGCTTACTAGGCGAATCAATCCACCGTAACGATATACGTGACAGTATCGATACAGTGATGACTGTATCATTGCCCATTGAAGAACCCGTATCGATACGCTTATAGCCGTATCGATACCCCTTAGCCAGAAAATGTGTTTTGGACAATAACAAGTCCAACAATCCAACTTTGAGCAACCTTAAATGCATGTGAATGATATATGAGCAAGATATATGAACAAAAACTGATGCATACTCCCCCTAGAAACAAGTATAGATGCATGAAGAAACAAATTAACATAGGCAAGATCATCATACAATTTCAAGCAAATTTTTGGCACAAAAAGGCCCTAAAAGGTCCAGATTGGATAGTGAGAACACTTAAGGGGTATGATACCTACATCAATTCTATAGTCTAGAAGTTGTTGCTTCATCCAAAGGACTTGAGCACAACAATTTCTGACCAATATATATTCCGCTTCGGTGGTAGATAAGGCTACACTATTTTGTTTCTTAGAGAACCAAGATATGAGCATACTGCCTAGGAATTGACAAGTGCTAGAGGTACTTTTTCTATCTATCTTACAACCCCCATAATCCGCATAAAATAAGTACGTAAGCTAAGGAAGAATCTCTAGGATACCAAAAGCCTAAACAAGGTGTGTCTCTAAGGTATCTAAAGATTCTCTTAATGGCTACAAGGTGTGATTCTCTAAGGCTAGCTTGAAACCTAGCACACAAGCAAACACTAAACATGTTATCAGGTCTACTTGCGGTAAGGTAAAACAATGAGTCAATCATGGAACGATAAAACTTAGAATCAACACACTTACCTCCTTAATCTTTGTCAAGCTTAATCGATGAGCTCATTGGAGAGGCTTGAGGCTTCACATTCTCCAAGCCAAACTTCTTGAGCATATCGTTGATGTAATTAGCTTGATTGATGAAGATGCCATCTTTCCTTTGCTTTATTTGGAGCCCCAAGAAAAATGAAAGTTCCTCCATCATGCTCATTTCAAACTCACCTTGCATCATCTTAGAAAATTCTTGGCAATAAAATTTATTAGTAGAACCAAATATAATATCATCAACATAAATTTGAACTACTAATATTTCATTGCCATTTATTTTAATGAAAAGTGCGGTATCCACCTTGCCTTTCTCAAAACCTTTTTTAACCAAAAAAAAATTGAAAGCCTTCATACCAAGCTCTAGAGCTTGTTTCAAACCATATAAAGCTTTTGTTAGTTTGAAAACATGGTTTGAAAATTTTGGATCTTCATAACTCAGTAGTTGTTCTACATACACTTCTTCATTAATAAAACCACTTAAAATGAACTTTTAACATCCATTGGAAAAAGCTTGAAATCATGATAACATGCAAATGCAAGAAGCATCCTAATTGCTTCCATTCTAGCTACGGGTGCATATGTTTCATCAAAATCAATTCCCTCTTCTTAAGTGTAACTGTAGAGTGTTTGGGTGTTCTCCAATTATGAGCGCAAGTGCACACTCTTGTCAAGTTATAGTATAAAAGATATCGTCTCCCACGAGGATTGGACAGCCAAATTCGAATGTAAATGCCTGCACAGAGAATATTTAAATGAACAATTAAATTTCAGTTTGTTTAAAAGAAAAGTAAATAAACACGAGTGATTTAAGGAAGAGATTAGATTGATAGAATGGGTCAGGTTATGCTGCTTCGTAGTGTGAAACTGCGTTGAAAAGGTTAAGATGCATTGTGCTACCAGAATGTGTTGCCTCGGCGGATAATGGCAGATTGGTGCTTCAACAACTTTCGCTGCCTCGGCAGGTGGAATGGATGAATGGCTCGGCGGCAAGTTCTGCAGTTTGTCAAGGCTCGGCAGAACGCTTCTGAAGTGATTCTGATAATGTCTAAGTCAGAATATTGTTGATGCTCACTGCAGATAATACCCGTCAGCTTGAATCGTGCAATGAACAGCAACCTTTGGTTCGTCCTCTCCTAGCAACTTTAAAACCAAACCTATGTCTAGGCTTGATTGATCAACACCTGGTATGGATGAGATCGTGCTTACTTCTTTCGTGAGTTTGACTCTCTCGATGCCAAACAAATGGATTTCTCACAATCAATCTTTCGAACTTAATTGCAAACAATGAAGAGCATGAAATAAGAAAACCTTGAATTTTATTGCAAATACAAACTTTAATCCTAAAGAACAGTTCTCACACTACTCGACAACACAACCCAAACCCTAAGAGAAATTAAAACATAATGGCAGCAAGGAAGCACAAGATAAACCTAAGGTATTGCCGACTAGGGAGATTCTAAGATGTCTAAAATACAAAATATGATCAAGTATATATAGGGCATAGCCTAGGTTAAGTCCTCCTTGGAGTATAAGTCTTCCTCTTGATAAAGTAGCTTTTGCATTAAATGCAACCTTTAAATCAGACTTCTTTGACTTTAATTTGGGCTTCTCTTGTAATTGCCTTGTGCCGCAAGCAAGCCTTGATCTTCTCCTTTGGCGGCTATTTTTGCTGTTTTCGGTATCAATAAATTTAGTGGATGGGCTCAATGGACTCAACAAATTATGCTTTACCGATCGCACTCCAATTCACCAATTCCTCAAGTTGTTGCCTTGGGCAGCAGATATTGCGGCGGCATCTACTCGGCAGCATATCTCTATGTGTTAAACTGCTTCAGTACAGCTCCTTCGTTTGCTGCCTCAGCATCCGCTCCTCTGATTTCTCCTCCTCTTGACAGCTTCAAGCATCTGAAACTAAAACTAAACTAAAACAATATCTTTTCTTACCAAATCAAAGATATTCAATAGAAACATGGTAAAGTAAAGAATACTGTAAATAATGCATGCATGTACCTAAATATGCCTAAAATGCACTTAAGAATAGCAATAATATGAGATGGAATGTATACAAAATATAAGACTTATGAGCACTTTACAGTAACCTTGAGCAACAAGTCTAGCCTTGTTTCTCATTATGTTACCACTCTCATCTAGTTTGTTTCTAAAATCCCATTTAGTTCCTATAGTAGATTTATTACTATGCATATCAATTAATGTCCATACTTTACTCCTTTCAAATTGATTAAGCTCTACTTGCATGGCCAACATCCAAAAGTCATCTTTTAATGCTTCTTGGATATTTTTAAGCTCAATGCATGAAATGAATGCAACATGGTTCATTAATCTAAGAGAGGATCGAGTAGTTACCCCCTTAGATGGATCACCAAGATCTCACCACCCTTAACATAGTTGAGTTCCTTTGGGTAGCTCACTTCTTTTTCCTCAATTGTCATGTCCTTTAAAGCTTCAATGGGAGGATCTTGTGTTTCTTCCTTGGTTGGAACCTCATCTACCTTTGATGATTGCCCACCATCAATGGCTTGAATGATCCCTACATCATCATCATCACAAGAATACTTCCTCGAAAGGAGGTTCTCTTCGAAAACCACGTGTATAGACTATTATACAACTAAGGTTCTTTTGTTAAAAACTCGATAGGCTTTAGAATTTAAATAGTAACCAAGAAAATTTGCTTCATCACTTTTTTGCATCAAATTTACTTAAATGATCTTTTCCAATGTTTAAAACAAAACACTTGCATCCAAAAGGATGAAAATAGTTAATCACAGGCTTCTTTGACTTTAAAATCTCATAAGGACTTTTCTTTACAATTGGCCTAATAATTACACGATTTATGGTATAACAAGCAATGTTTGTGGCTTCTGCCTAAAAATAGTTAGGTAAATTGTTTTCACAAAGCATGGTTCTAGTCATTTCTTCTAAAGTACGGTTTTTCCTCTCAACTACCCATTTTGTTGAAGAGTGCGAGGTGCGGAAAAATTGTGGCTAATACCATTAGATTTTGAAATTCCATTCCATGATCACTTCTAATATGAGTTATGTTTTGACCAAGGTCATTTTGAGTAACTTTTAAAAATGTGATGAATTTTTCTAAAGCCTCATCTTTTGTACTTAAAAAGAGAACCCAAGTGTATCTAGAGAAATCATCAACTAAAGCATAAGCATATGATTTTCCACCCAAGCTAGTTGTCCTAATAGGCCCAAAGAGATCCATATGGATCAATTGTAAAACCCTACTAGTTGAAACATCATTAATGGATTTAAATGAGGTACGTTTTTGTTTACCCTTAGCACAAGCATCACAAATTTTGTCTAATGAGAATTTTAGCTTAGGTAAACCTCTAACTAGATTTTGGGAAACTAATTTCTCTAAAACATTTATGCTAGCATGTCTTGGTTTCCTATGTCACAACCATGTATCATTTTCATCACTAGTAACCAAACATGTATGGGATATATGTATGTCATCTATATGCATCATGTAAATATTACTTATGGGATGACCAATGAGCATTATTTCATTTATTTTAATGTTCACAATTTTACATCCATTAAAATCAAAATGAACAGTAAACCCTTTATCGCACAATTGACTAATGCTCAACAATTTATACTTAAGCATATTGAGAAACAAGACATCTTCAATAAGAATAGATGAGAGAATACCAATAGAGCCTATACCCTCAATACGACCTTTGGAGTTGTCACCAAATGTTACTACTCCACCACTCTTTGGCTTGAGCTCTATGAATCTACTCTTATCGTCAGTCATATGTCTTGATCATCCACTATCAAGGTAACAAGTGTTTTGACTTGAAGCTTTCGCCTAGTAGCAATGCTCCCCATACAAACAAAGATTAGTTCTTGATTTTTGGTACCCAAACCATCTTTGGTCCATGTGAGTTAGCTCCCAAATACTTGGTTCCCTTAGAAATATAAGAAGAAATAGCATGTACATTATTAGAGACTACAAGTTCCTTAGAAACCAATACACTTTAATCCTTTTAGCTTTAAGATTCTTTTGAGAGCCTCTTTGTTTGTAGCCATTAAAGTTCCTCTTCACATAGTTGGGTTTTGAAGAACTTCCCTTTTCAAAACTTGATTTCCCAACTACGTTTAGAGAAGCTTTAAGCTCATTCACCACCTTGTGGTGATCATCATGAACTTTGGAGAGAAGATTGTTTAAATGAACATTTTCATCTTGAAAATATTTTAAATTATCTTTTAAAGACAAAATCTTCTCTTCAAGTTTTGAATTGTTTTGGATAAAGAATCATTTTGGGCTTTTAAATCAAAAATCAACTTTTTGTTTTTCAAAACCGGTTCTTTATATTTTTCAACCAATTCGTCATAAACTTCTTGTAGCTCATCATAAGCTTCTTGAAGCTCATCAAATGTAAAATCAAAGCTAGATGAGTTGAGGTTCACCTTAGGATCGTTATCAATGGCCATGAGGTAAAGATTTGCTACTTCGTGCTCCTCTCCATCATATGATGGTTCCTTATCTCTCCAAGTAGCAACATGGGCCTTTTGCTTCTTCTTCTTATTGAATCCCTTCTTCTTGAGTTGAGGGCAATCCGATCGAATGTGGCTCGGTTTCTTGCACTCCTAACAAATGAGTTGATCATTTTCTTCTTCTTTGCTCTTGTTCTTGAAGTCTCTTATTCTTTGGAACTTTCTTCCCCGGTTGGACTTCATGAACCGAAAGAATCTTTTGGCTATCATAGCCAATTCTTCAAATTTATCTTCTTTACTTGAATTGCTCTCCTCTTGTCGTAGTGAGGCTTTGAGAGCAATCCCTTGTTTCTTCTTCTCCACCTCTTGCTTCTCTACTCTTCTTTGTTCTCTTTTCTTTTCTTCTTCTCTTCCTTGCTTCATGATCTCATTAGTAAGGAGAGATCTTACCAGCTCATAGCCTAGATGATTGTGGTTATCTTCCCATCCCATGATTCGAGAAGAGAGTAGAGTAGCTTCCAAACAAGTTTATCTTCGAGAATGATCTCACTGAAGCCATTAAGACCATTTACTATAACCGAGAATCGGTCGGACATCTTGGAGACACTCTCATCTGGCTCTATCTTTAAGTTCCCATAACTTAAGTTGAGAATCCCATTCTTGGTCTCCTTCTCGTCGTTGGTGCCTTCATATGTGGTCTTTAACTTGTCCCACACCTCATTTGTACTTGTACATGATGACATTTTGGCATACATGTTGGGTCCAAGGGCACAAAACAACATATGTAGAGCGTTGTCATTTACTAGGAGTTTTCTCCGATCTCCATCGGTCATCTCCACCTTGGTCTTTGGAACAAGTCTCCCTTCATCATCTCTTTTCATAAGAACTGTCGGTCCGTCTTCCACTACATCCCAAACGACATAGTCATTGGATTTGATGAAGAACCTCATCTAGTTCTTCCAAAAGGGATAGCTATCCCCATTAAAGAATGGTGGTTTAGTGATGGATTGTGACTCGTACAAGCTAGACCCGGAGGTAGATGTCATGGCTTAGATTCGATGTTGATCAACACTCTCCTAGGATCTCCTCTTGTGGATGTGAAGCCTTCAAAGAGGTAAGCTCTTATACGAATTGTTCAGTGGATCAAATGAATGTGATTTGGCCAAGAGGGGTTAATTGGCTTTTTAAATTTTGAAGGGAGCAAATAAGAAATTGAAAAATAAAGAACAAGGAAAATTATAGTGGTTCAAGATTCTATCAAGCTTTACATCCACTACCTTATCTCCCACTAAGGATTTTCAACAATCTCCACTAGATGTTCTTCCCCTTTTCTAGGCTAAGGGGTAACCTTTACAATCGATCAATCTTACTACCAAAAGATTGACCAAAAGACTCTCTTTACAAAGAAGAAATTTGGCAAAGAGAAATATCTCTCACAAGACTGGAAATTTACCCAATTACAATCAAGAACTCTCCCAAACTTGAACTAATTATATACAATAAGAATTACAACAAGTTGGGCACAAGATATGACTCTTATGAAGTACAAAGGTTTGGAGTATAGCTTGGATGTTGCAATTAGGTTCAATAGTTGTTGCTGGTACTTTGGAGGCTTACTTTTATACCCTTGCATTGAATTCTAGTCGTTTGGGTGGTTGAGATTGTAACTGTCGACTCGGTCTGGGCGATAGACCGAACCAAACAGGTTATACGAGGAATATTGAAGTAAACATGGAAGGTTTACCTCAATAAATGACCTTAATTTTTTATCTTGTCTAGATGCACAATGTTACCCTATGTGTTAAACCTTGCAACGGAACAAACATCAACCTGATCGAACATTGATTAGGGACTCAATTAAACACAAACACTTTAGGAACCATTTTGTAATTCTAACAATTTATAGGGACTTCTTCAAATTTTGATTACCATCTTTTAATTAGTCACATTACATGCCACTCCATTTAGGGACTAAAACATTAAAGAAGCAGAACCCAAAAGAGTTGAATCTTAGGCAAAGAAGGTGGCTAGAGTTGCTTAAAGATTACAACTTGACGATTGAGTACCATCCGTGAAAGGCTAATGTTGTAGCCGATGCCTTGAGTATGAAGGTGGTTGTAGAGGTGAGGGTGATGTTTTCTCGGTTGAGTATATCACGGGATGGTGGTTTAGTGGCTGAGTTACAAGTGAAACCCTCGTTGGTGGAGTTGATTACGGAGAAGTAGTTGTTGGATGATTCGTTGGTACCACATGTTTAAGACATTGCAGAAGGAAATCCAACGAACTTTTGTTTCAATAATGATAGTGTTTTGTGCTTTAAGAGTCAAATAGTTGTGCCGGAGGATGTTGAGCTGCGGTGCACTATTTTGACTGCGGCTCATAGTAGTCCTTTTGCTATGAATCCTGGTAGTACAAAGATGTATCGTAGGTTGAAGGATGAGTACTATTGGGTTGGCTTAAAGAAGGATGTGGCTGATTTTGTTAGTAAGTGCATAGTTTGTCAACGTATTAAAGCTGAGCATCAATTTCCTTCTGGATTGTTGCAACCATTGAAGATTCTAGAATGGAAATGAGGGAGAATCACCATGGATTTTGTGACAGGTTTTCCTCTAACACCATCCAAGAAGAATTCCATTTGGGTGATTGTTGATCGTTTTACAAAGTGTGTACATTTTCTAGCGGTGCATACTACGTATACGTTAGGCAGGTTAGCGGATTTGTACATCTCTGAGATTGTGAGGTTGCACGGGGTTCCTAAGTCCATTGTTTCAGATTGAGATCCGCACTTCACAGAGAGGTTTTGGAGTGTCTTCATCAAGCGTTGGGTATGCATTTGAATTTCAGTACTTCGTATCATTCGTAGACGGATGGACAGTCTAAACGAGTTATCCAGGTGTTGGAGGATATGTTGAGATATTGCATCATTGATTTCCAAGGTTCTTGAGAGAAACAATTACCTTTGGTGGAGTTTGCTTAAAATAACAGTTATCAGGCGAGCATTCAAATGGCACCTTATGAGGCCTTGTATGGGAGAAAGTGTAGAATGCCTTTTTGTTGGGCGGAAGCGGGACAAAAGTTGGCTTCTTCGCGTAATGTGCTTAAGGGCACTACGGAGAAAGTGAAGCTTATTAGTGAGAGGTTTAAAGCGACTTCGGATCAGCAAAAGTCTTACGCGGATTTGAAGTGTAAGGAGGTTGAGTTTGTTGTAGGTGATAAGGTGTTTTTGAAGGTTTCACCTTGGAAAAAGGTGTTGAGATTTGATCGGAAAAGAAAGTTGAGTCCGAGGTTTATTAGATCGTATAAGGTGTTTGAGCGTGTTGGACATGTTGCTTATAGGTTGATATTACCTCCCGAGTTGGAGAAGATACATGATGTTTTCCATGTATCCATGCTTTGGAGATATAGATCAGATCCGTCTCATGTTATGCTTGTTGAGGAGATTGAGTTGAATCCAGATTTGTCCTATGATGAAGAACCAGTTGAGATCTTAGGTTCAGACAGCAAGGTTCTTCGTGGTAAGAGCATTGAGTTGGTCAAGGTCTTATGGCGGCATCATGGTTTGGAGGAATCCACGTAGGAAAGGAAGGATGGCATGAAAAAGTAGTTTCCATATGTTTTTCCATCAGGTAAAATTTCAAGGATGAAATTTCCTAAGTGGGGAAGGGTTGTAACGCCTTGGTTTTGGGCCTATTAGTCTATAAGGTTGACTCAGGGTTCGTAGGACTTAGACTAGATATCTGGGTTAGTTCGAGAGTGGTTTAGGGAAAACAAGGCTCAGGATATGATAAAATTATGAGAAAATTTCTAAAATCCTATATATATATACATATAGGTTTAGTGAAGTCAATTTTGGAAAATGACTTTTGGAAGATTGACATTTTGATTTGGTGACTAAATTCTAAAAAGTGCAAAATCTTTTTTTAAGGACTGTTTTGAAAGATGGCCAAAACTTAGAATCTTTATGGAGCTATTACACCAAGGTGTTATAAGCCTTTTCCCTTGTTTTTTTGTATTGTTAAAAGATTTAATAAATTGATTTATTAAATGAGTTTTAATAAAAAGGATTTTAAAAGGCTAAAATATTTTCTTAGGTAACTACTTTTCTCTTAATTCCAATGACCTCTATTCCTCTGGGAGTGAGACTGCGACTGGCCGGAGTGGGTATGATTTCCTCCACTCGAGCCTCCTTGCCCACCAGTCTGGCTATAGGTCAAGCTTTCAACTTGATCGAGCAATTTGACACTAGTGGTCATGTAACGCCCCTATTTTGGGCCTAGGAGTCTTTAAGGTTGACTCATGGTTCGTAGGACCTAGACTAGAGATCTAGGTTAGTTTCGGAGTGGTTCAGGGAAAATAAGGTTCAAGATGTGATAAAATTATGGGAAATGACTTTTGGAAGATTGACATTTTGATTTACTGACTAAATTGTAAAAAGTGCAAAATATGTTTTTAAGGAATGTTTTGAAAAAGGGCTAAAACATAGAATCTTTAGGGAGTTAATATATATTTAATAGGCCTTTTCCTTTAGTTTACCATTTTAAATGTATTTTATTTAAAAGAATAAAAGGAGATTTTATTTAAAAGGAGATTTTATTAATTAGCCTTTTTCCAAAATCTATTTTGACGTAGCTTCATTTTCTCTCATTTTTCATCATCCAAACACTTCATTTTTTCTCAAACTTCCAGAGATTTTCATATTTCCACTTCACTTTGATTTGCAAATGATTTCCATGATAATGCTTCCATTTATCTCAAAGGATTCTTGAAGATTTTGCAACTAATCTTGTCAATAGAAGAAATAGGCAAGGGTTAGAGGTAATTTTCATTCAACTCCTCCAATCAAGGTTCTTTAATGAAATTCCCAAGTCCTTTGCTCTCTAATCGTGTTTAATAACAAGGTTTTATAATCTTTTTGATGAAAATGGTTAGATAAAGCTTTGAAAGATGATTTCTCAATATTATCGTAGTGGTACTGTTTTGGTTAATGTGAGATTGATTGTAATCATGATTTGGATGTTAAATGATGTTGAAATGAAGGTTTCATAATAATCCCGAAATGGACTGGATCTCTAGTTGTTAGGTTGTTAGATTTTGGGTTCTTGTGGTGATAATATGGTTTTAGTGTTGCTCGAGGTATAAGGATGCAAATAGATTATTTTTGGATGTTAATTGATGATTAAAATTGGATGGAAATGTTAGGTTTTTGTTGGGTCAAGTTTGTAGAGTAATCGAAGGTGTTTTCTATTGTTTCATATAGGCGTTTTGGAGTTTTGGGGCGGAGCAACGTGATGGCTTTGGTTGCTGGTGTTTTTAATGTATTGAGATACATTAATCCTCTGTTCTTGTGTTGCATAAATAGGGGAGAACGTATCAGAAGCAATCGGTGAAGTTCCGGGAGCTTCGGAAGCTTGATTATACTTTGGCAAAGCAAGAGAGGTGTTGTCAGTGAGTAGAATTGGTTTTAAAGACTTTCATAGACTTGAAATCAAGGTTTGGGGTTTAGATTGAGTCTAGAACACTAATCTAAGCCCATGAGTAAGTTTGAGATGTTCGCTCTCGTTTCTCGATTTTTATCCCATTGATTTTTATGATCATGCTCATGTTTTGAAGATAGAATTACACCTACTATTTTATGCATGTTTTGAGAAATGATAGGATGATTTATATGATCCCATGAGATAGAATTATGATTTTGAAAAGATAGAAGTTAATGAGAAAATGCTATACATTGTTTATGCTTTTGAAATGAGAGGAGATATGGTCTATGTTTATGCATTGAAAAACATTAGGTAAATGATGTTTAAAATGAGTATATTGGCATGAGATGAGATTATTGTTACTGGATATATATTGTCGACCAATAGGATGAGAAGTGCACAATAATATACAAATTGGTACGTGCTCTTCGGTTCGGGCAATAGAGTAGTGCCATCCCGTTCCAAATTTAGAGTGTGGTGATGAGAGATTCCACCACAGTTGGTCTTGATGATGTGATATTCCATCAAGCTTTGTGGCGATTAGAGATACCACCATGAGAGTTCGGTGATGTGAGATTCCCCTAAGGTAGGACTTGACGATGTGAGATTCTGTCAAGCTATCCGCATATCCGAGTAATGTTGCCTAAATGCCAATATAAGAAATTAACATGTACCTTGATTATAAATGATTTTATGCATTGTGTTTTGCATATGAGAACATGATTTGAGAAATGCTAATGAGAAACAAGCATGAGAAAGCTTTGCTTTGAGACTTTGTATTTTGATTAATGCGTGAGATAGATGGTACATGTGGTTTAAATGATGTGGTTTTCCTTTGAAAATGGTTTCAAACATGAGATAGAAAGAGCATGATGAGATAGAGATTTCTAAATGAGAAATGGTTTTAAAATGTATTGTTGTAGATGTTTGTTTTGAGCATCCCTCACTAGGCATTATTGCTTTTGCTCTCTTTTTCCAACAATGCAGAGAAATAGCATATTTGGGCAGCAAAGAAGCAAGAGGAATTCCAAGGAGTGTGACTTAGCTCAGGTATGGTTGTATGTTTACCTATTAGTAATAATAGTTAACAATGGGAGGATGTGTTAATGTTTTGGGAGAGTGTATTGTGAAACTCCCTATTTTGTGGAAAGTTTGTTCTACCTTTAATGACTTGTAAATGGCCTTTACTTGTTGGTATTTACTTTGGTTTTTGTTTTGCCTCTTGAGTGGTTGTTCTACCTTTAATGACTTGTAAATGGCCATGCTATGATGTTGAAATTGCCATGTATGATTGAGGTTTGATGATTAGATATGTTGTATGCATGTTGGAATGTTTTTTATTGGGTTAAAGTATGAAAAACTAGCAAAAATGTCATTATAGGCCCAGGTGTTTTGGTACACTCGAGCCTGTATCGAAACGGTGAGCCTGAAATGGCTTAGGGGTTTCGAAACAGCAAGGGAGTGTTTCGGTACACTTTGCTACTATAATAGCCTGTTCTGAAACACCCTTGAGGCTGTTTCGATATGGTCCCAAGCTTCGAGATGCTCGAACCTGTTCCGATATGGGTGTTTTGTTACAGGGAAACCTGTACCGAAACACCCAACAATTAAGTTGGTTATTGGAATCTTCTGAAGTTCTGATTTTTTATGTTTTGGGCCCTAAATGTTGTAGGTGCAATTAAATGAGCATGGATGATGATTTTGAATTGAGATTTGAGAGAGATGAATGTAATGTGATTAATTAAAGGTTGGTAACTTAAAAAGTGAAGAAATCCCTGTAATTTGATAAAATTAGAAAATGATCCCTAAAATTTATTTGTATACAATTGAGTCCTTAATCATTATCTGATCGAGTTGTAAATCATTCCGCTGCGATGTTTATCACATAGGATCATAATGTGCATCTAGATAGAGATGAATGTAATGTGATTAATTAAAGGTTGGTAACTTAAAAAGTGAAGAAGTCCTTTGTAATTTGATAAAATTACAAAATGATCCGTAAAATGTGTTTGTGTTCAATTGAGTCCTTAATCGTTGTCTGATCGAGATGTAAATCCTTCCGCTGCGATGTTTATCACATAGGATCATAATGTGCATCTAGACAAAATAAAATGAAAAAATAGGGTCGTTTATTGAGGTAAACTTTCGGTGTACTTCAATATTCCCCGTGTGATATGTTTTGTTCGGTCTCTCGCCCAGACCGGGTCAAAAGGGTTACAGGTACAGTCTTAAAACACTTTTAGTGGGTCAGCGGTCAAGTATATCTGAATTTCCTTCCACAATCATTTTCGAAACCTCTTTCATCTCATCTTCTCTGTAGCAACCAACTCTTGGCATACCTTCTCAACTGCAGGAACTCTTGTTCATATTCCAAGATAGACCAATTCCCTTAGACCATGTTAGTGAATCGATCTCTCAAACTATCAATGTGTGTTTCACCCCACATATTTTCTCTCGAACTCATCCAAGAAATTATCACATGACTGTTGGTTAGGGTACAACCCCAATTAAATGATTTCCCACAATTCTCGACCATTCTCTTTTAATAGATAAAGGATGCATGTCAGCATGTCTTCATTTTTCAACCGCATTTGTCGCGTGATTTAAAGGGTATCCCTCAACTATTGATTCGCCTTAATTGGATTGTCTTATCTCGTACCAAGAAAAATCGTTGTGCTATGATGGCTAAGCCGCTCAATCAGTGCCTCACAAGGTGTAGTCGAAGGCCAAGGTATGGCTCTCATAATACGGTGAAAGGCCTGATACATGTGAGGCAAATAATTATCCCCTCAACCCCTCTCCTCTTCCGAAATATCCTCCGTGTTAGGAACATAATCCTCATCGTAACTCCCCTTACGGGAGCCCTAAGTGTCCTCATGATCACGTGCTCTACTAGGCATGATTAATTTTATACACAAGTAAACAAATAAGGTTACACCATCGAATATCAATATTAAACGAGTACAACTTCGACTTATGGGAAACATATTCGCTAGACACCTATTTACCACTATAGACTACCTTGGGGCGGTAACGCCCTGGTTTTGGGCCTGGATATTTTAGACATCGGATCGGGCCGGTCGGAAACGGTTCGAATTGTATTAGGTGGTTTAGGGAAATAAAAGATCAAGAAAGGATAAAAATATGGAAAAAAAAATTTGCTAAAATCCTCTAAAATCATGTTTAAGAGGTTGGTCAAATTAGTTTTACAAAATGAGTTTCAGAAGTGGTACATTTTGAGTAGTGAACAAAATGTAAAGTTTTAAAACTGTGGAAAATGCAATTTCAAAAGAGGAGTCAAAATCTTAGAATCTTTAGGGAGCTTTTGTGCAATTACACCTTCCCTTAAATTGACATGTGTTTTAAAAGAGTTTTAATATAATTGATTCAAAAGGGATTTTATTTTAATTAATAAAATGGTAAATACGGAGGTTTAATTTCACGTAACTAACTTTCAATTCTCATTTTCAGCAAAACCCATTTTCTCAAACCTTTTCTCCATATTTCTTTTCTCCCAAACACTCTCTCTTTAGTTTCTCATCTTTTTCCAAGAATCCTCTTCAAGCTCTTCAAGATTTATGGAGCAAAAACTTGTCAACCTTTAAGGAAGGCAAGGACTGGAGGTAAATCCTGTTATCAACCTCTAATCTAGGTTCTTTATTGAAATTCCCAAGATTATTAACTCCTAATTGTTGTTTTTAACTGAGTTTTAATTATAGTTTTGATTTAAGATCAAAATCTTGCAAAATAATGGTTTAAATCTTGATTTTTGGAGTGTTGTTGATGAGCTTTGTTTTGGTTTGATTCTAATTGAGTTTTGAGTTGATTATAATGTTGAAAAAGAGTTTTGATGGTATAGATCCCGAAATCCTTGAGATCCTTGAGTTTCATGTTAGTTTTGGTTGAGTTCTTGAGGTGTTTTGTTTGCTGGAGGTATAAGGAATGGTTTAGGTTGTTTTTAGATGTGTTTTGATGATTGTTAATGGTTGGAAGTAATGTATGTCAGTTAGGTTTGCTTTAGGAAGCAATCGATTTTGTTTTCGGTTGTTTCGAATGGGTAAATTGGTGTAGTTTTGCTAAGAAACAAGTTTGTGTTTAGTTTCTGGTGTTGAAATGCATTCTAATGCATTTGGATCTCTATTTCGATGCTCTAAAAATAGGGGATCTTGATCCGGAAGCAAGCGAAGCATTTTTGGAGGCTTCGGGCGAGTGATCTTCGCGTCGGTAAGTGAAGTTTCTCGTATCGGTGAGTGGAAAAGGATTTCCAGCTTTGAAGCGCTTTGAGCGTGGTTTTGGGAGCTTAGTGTAAGTTTGAAACACTTAGCTAAGTTCGATAGTAAGTAAATCAAAAGTCTCTCTCGGAATGTGCTATGTTTTGGTTTTAACTGCACTTGATTTGAATGTGGTTTGATTACTATTTTAAAGCATGATTTGAGCATTGATGATGCTGGTTTTTAATGCCATTTTTTTAAGGATGCACATGGTAAGTGATCCTTGGGTTTATATGATTTATGCATATGGTTTAAGCATGTTAATGCTTGTAAAAATGGCATTGTTGTTTATGCTTGTAAAACAGTAAAATGATGACGATAAATGATTATATTGGCAAGTGATGGAAATGGTTTTTGGTTACTTTAATCGGATATAGTTAGTCGGCTATAGGATTGGGTGCACCGTGATTAAAGTCGCCTTGGATGTCGAGGGGTTGTGATTGTGCCGTAAACTCCATCCAAGTACCCTAACGATTGAGGCTAAGATCGCAACGGTGGATGGTTTAATCCCGTGAGTGAATCTTGTGATTTGTGTCCGTGCTCTCGTTAGTGAAATTATACAACTACCGATGAGTGATGTTGAGGGGTTGTGATTGTGCCATTAATCTCCATCACGGGTGTTGAGGGGTTGTGATTGTGCCATTAATCTCCACCATGTGTAATCTGGTAGTGTGTATGAAGTGTGTGGGACAACGCTTGTAATCCGCGTATCCGATTGTGTCAATTGTGTTGGTTTTTATATGGGTTGTTATTGATCACTTGTGAGCCAATATAATGAAATTGATTTAATGATTTAATGATGAACATTGCTGTTAAGAAAGCATGTGATGCTTGAGAGATATGCTGGAATGCATATGATACTTGGCTTAAGCATGAGCAAAAGTTTTTGCTATTGAAATTAATGATCCTATGAGCATGTGGATTTGAAAGTGGAAATGATGTTTTAAAGTGCATGTTTTAAAGGAAGGCATATGTTTACAAAGAATGATGAATTGGTTTTATAAAATGCATTGATGAATGTTTGTTGTTTTAGCGGTCCTCACTAAGCTTTATGCTTACGCTCATTTGTTTCATCAATGTAGAGAATTGAGCATTTAAGGTAGAAAGAGAGCAAGGGAAATCCAAGCGATTTGATCTAAACAAAGTATGTGTTTTCACGTGTAATAAGAGGCAATGGGAGGGATTTCTACCTATGGTATTGTTTGGTGATGTTTAACACCTTGAGCATGGTTGGGTAATGTTTTTGGACTTGTAAATGGTTATTAATTTGGTTTATGGTCTTATATTTGGTAATTGGCTATGCTATGTTTTTAATTTAAAAGCATGCTTGAATAGTTTAATGTCTCTCCATGAATTGCCATGTTTGATGCATAGGTTGTGAGTGTTTGATGATGCTTAAGTGATTGGATTGTTGATTATATAATGTATGGATGTTTTGGACATGTTTAGATGTTGTTAAATGTGTTTTGAGGGCTGTTAGAAGTGCAATTTTGGTATGCGTATCGATACTCGGGATTGCATATCGATACGCTAAGGCTATTTTCAGGCATTTCAGCTTAGGGGTACCAATACGAGTTGCCCGCGTATCGATACGCCTAGGCAAAGGTTTGAAGGTCGTACCGATACGGGGGAAAGCGTATCGATACCTTTTTCCCAAATTTTTCCACTTCCATTTCGCGTATCGATACGGGTTCAAGCGTACCGATACTTGTTTGTTATTTTCTGTTAAAAGTATCTTTTTAATTTCTAGAATGTTGCATATTAGTCCCTGGATGTTGTATAATCAATTGGTTGAGTCTGGATGATCCGTTTGTGATGAAATTTGACTTGATGGCATGTTACATGACTAATTAAGGATCGGTAACTTTAAAATCTGAATGGTCCCTATATTTTATGCAAATTACAGTTTAGTCCCTAAATATGTATTTTAAGCAATTTAACCCCTAATCGAACACCGATCGACGTGTCATTTTCTTCTAAGTGTGTTGCTGATCACATAGGATCTTAATGTGCATCTAGAGAAGATAAAAAAGGGTTGCTAATAGAACATGGCTTTAACGAGTTGGCTTCGGTTATCCTCGTGTAATCTTCTGAGTTCGGGTCGGGCGTCTAGGCCAGGCTAAGTGGGTTACATTTGTTGGTATCAGAGCTAGGTTACGAAAGAATTGAGAATGATGGTGAGTGGAATTGGTATGTTTTGATGTTCGATTCAATGTTTGTGGCATCTTCTTTGGAAAATCATGTTTTTGGTCGAATGTTGGTGTTATGCCATGCTTGGTTGTTATGAATCATATGAGAGTTAAATATGATTGTATATTGCTGATTGTGGATGAGTTAAAGCATGATGGTTGATATAGGCTATTGTATGCTATGTTATGCTTGAGGGAAATCGGGGTGTCCATTGCCTTATTACACTAGATGAATGTTTTAAATTGGTTTTGTAAACTTGGATCCTTGCTTGAGGCTGGCCTAAATCATGGTTTGATTTGTTTTTTTTTTTTGTTTATGCCTTGTTAAAAATAACACAATGGGTCCGAGGAGAGAGCTTAGATCGAATACAATCGTGCATATTCCTGAGCAGGGTGATCAGGGGATTGAGAACCCAGTTGATGAGACTCTACCTCTACTACCACCACTTGGAGGTGGGGAGCCGGTGCAACATGGACATGCTGGTCCAGGTTTGGGTGATCTAACGTCGCTAGATCAGGAGATCATCGGAGTGTTTCAGGTTGCGGTAGCTGGAGCTCAAGTTCAGCCACCTGCAGCTGGATAGGTGGGTTTGTCTTTGCAAAGGCTGAGGAATTTGGGAGCTGTTGATTTCCATGGTAGTACGATCTGCATTATGGATCAGATGGGCTGCAGTGATGTGCGCAAGCTGGGATGCGCAGTTTCCTTTCTCAATGGTGATGCCTATAGTTGGTGGACGACTATCACCGCTGGAATAGAACCCAATGAGGCGGATTGGGAGTTCTTTCGGAGTGCCTTTAGGAAGAAGTATCTTGGTGTGAGATACTTGGATGAAAAGAAGCGTGAGTTCATGTCGCTTGTGCAAGGAAGTCTTTCGGTGGCTGCGTACGAGGTCCAGTTCGTACGTCTAAGCCAACATGCCCCTGAGTTGATGACGAATGAGAGGCATTGTTGTGATTGCTTCCGGTATGGGCTTGTGTAGGAAGTGAAGACCGTTATGTTGGCTACAGACTACACGGATTTTGATGTGCTCGTATGTCGGGCTAAGGACATCGAGTAGAGTTTGGGTATGGTATCTCGTGGAGGTGGTTCTAGCTCTGTTAAAAGAGCAGCTGATTTTAGTTCCGGAGGTGGATGGAACAAAAGAGGCCGAGATAGGAGGCATCAACCTGATGTGGGGCGAGGTGCTCCAGGGCATGGTTGACAGGCTCAGGGTGGACAAGTGAGGTCTGAGCAGCACACGTGTTGGACGTGTAGATCGAGGGACTATCTGAGGCAAAATTGTCCACGGACGGCTAGAGAGGCACAAGCTCATGTTGTGGTGACAGAGAATTCTTGATAGAACTGTGGTTCAGCAGATCATAGGAGGCGTGAGTGTCCTCTGTTGCTGGTGGAGGCCAGGGACGTGCACCTGCTGTGGTTGCACCTTAGAAAGGCCGTGGGCGCGCCCGAGGCAATTTTCATAAGAGAGATGAGGGTCAGCATGGTATCGCTCATGTTGTAGCAGTTCAGCCTGAGGGAGGTGGTCCTGTGAGGGTCTATGCTCAGCATGAAGGGCGCAACGACACTGATGTTATCGCATGTACCTTTGTTCTATAGTCTTTATCATTCTTGGCTTTGATTGATTCTGGATCCACGCATTCTTATATCTTTAGTGAGCATGCGCATTTGCTTGATATACCTGTTGAGTTGCTTAATGTGGGAATGCAAGTGACTAGTTCTTTTGGTGAGATTGTGGTCACAAGGAAGTTGTATCAGAGGTGCCCCTTATCTATTCTGGGTCTTGTCTTTCTTGTGGATATGATGGAGTTACCCTTTTATAGATTTGGTGTGATTCTTGGTATGAATTGGTTGTCTAAGCATAGAGCAGTGGTTGACTTTGATGTTAAGCGAGTCACCTTAAAGCTTGCTGATGATTATGAGGTGGTGATAGTAGGCGAGAATGTGAAATTCTTGTCTAATGTTGTTTCAGCTTTGGAAGCAAGCCGTATGTTAAGGATGGGTTGTGATGCTTATATTGCATACATGATGAATCCTGGTACAAAGGATGTAGGTATGCAGGATATCAGAACCGTTTGCAATTTTTCGGGTGTCTTTCCGGAAGAGTTGCATGGGTTGCCGCCAAATAGGGAAGTTGAGTTTGGTATCGAGTTGTATGAGAATACAACTCCGGTGTCCATTGCTCCTGATCGAGTGGCACCTAAAGAGCTGAAAGAGTTGAAGACGCGACTTCAGGAGTTGCTTGATCGAGGGTTCATCCAACCGAGTGTATCACCTTGGGGTGCGTCGGTGTTGTTTGTGAAGAAGAAACTTTAGGCTTTGGTTCTTGGGAGAAAGATGATAAAGAGAGAGAGAGAGATGGGGAAAGCAAGACAAGGTGATCTCACCTTCTTCACTTTTCTGCAGAAATTAAACACTCTCTTCCTCTAATTAAAATGGGGTAAGTTACATCCTTACCCCTCCCACATCTTCTTATACCATCCACCAACCCAAGGCCCAAGTCCAACAACTAAGAGGGAGCCCACTTAGGCTCACATAGGCATCCAAAAGCCTAAACTCTCGACCCAAAACAAATCCTACGGTTCGGGTTTAAATCGATCTACGAATTCTAAAATCCGGGTTGTTAGAGGCTATTAGTGGCATGTACTTAGATTATGGTGTTCTATCTTTTGTAAATGCTTTTTGGTTTTAAATGTAGCCTTAATGGATTTGAGGTAAAGTCATGTATGCATTATGTTTTGGTGGTTAGAGCACGTGAGTGTCATGATTGCTTTTAAGAATTCAACATGCTACATATTCATTTCGAACTTGTTTTGATATAAAACTTGCATGTAAGGCATGTTTGTTATTTGAAACTAGCTCAAATTTCCTAATTCACAAATTGACGTGGGTTGACTTTAGAAAGAAGTTTTTGAAGTAAGAATTTTCATAAAGTTACCTTTAAGAACTTAAGGTATCAATTCCTTGTTAAAGATAAAATTGATGTTTTCTACGAATTTTCATATAGATTTGTATGTTTATAAAGTGTTGCAATTGACCCCATATGTTTTTATTTTCATTTGGACACTTTGAAAAGTTGAAATTTTCCAATTTGTTGCAGGGTTATCGAAACCCTTGAGTTGGGTTTTGGATCTCTTAAAACGAGATTGGCATATTTTTTTTTCCAGAAACAATTTGGGTTTTAATACCCATGGTGGGGTGTCGATATTTATGTTCAAGCCTCTATACACACACACACAGGTTTCGTTACAATCCTGTGTAATGTTGCGGTTGTCATGTTTTTAACGTTTTCAACTATATTGAGAATTACTTTTATGCCACTGAACTTTTATATTACAACCAATTAGGTTATTTTCAAACAAACGTGTATTTTTTTTTTTTTTTGAATATGCTTGTGTGATACAAGAGTAACATCTGTTCAACTTTTTTAGTCTTTTCAAAGATGGCACACACAACATGCATTACTGGTACTCGAACCCGAGTCCCAAGGGATGATGAACATATACCTTTACCACCAGGACACAAGGGGATGATCAAAAACGTGTATTGTCATTTAGAAAGAAAAAAAAACTAAAATTTTATCCAAAGTCCGAGTGTGACATCACTTGCTTGTTTGGTCTTCCCAGGACGGTTAAGGATAGGGTTATGATCAACTTACACTATGTAAAACTCAATTAGTTTTACACAGTTTTTGGACCGTTGAATGATGGTAATTAATGGCTCAGATTATTTCATTATCTTTTTTTTTCAAAGTGATAATCATCACATTTTTTACTGTTAATCTCATCCATCCATTTCCCTTATCCAAAGGTCTTAAATTAGTGTAAAACTAAATGAGTTTTACACAGTTTTTGGACCGTTAGATGATGGTAATTAATGTCTCAGATTATTTCCTTATCTTTTTTTCCCAAGTGATAACCTTCACGTTTTTTACTGTTAATCTCATCCATCCATTTCTCTTATTCAATGGTCCTAGATTAGTGTAAAACTAAATGAATTTTACACCATGTAACTTGATCTCATCTCATATAGGGTTAGGATCAACTTACACTGTGTAAAACTTAATTACTTTTACACAGTTTTTGGATCGTTAGATGATGGTAATTAATGGCTCAGATTATTTCCTTATCTTTTTTTCCCAAGTGATAACCTTCACATTTTTTACTGTTAATCTTATCCATCCATTTCTCTTATTCAATGGTCCTAGATTAGTGTAAAACTAAATGAATTTTACACCATGTAACTTGATCTCATCTCATATATATATATATATATATATATATTGTAATGTTATATAAAAAATTAAATAAATAAATTATATTATATATAGGAATAGCACATGCAAGGCATAAGATATGGTATTATGAAATGTGATTGAAAGCTCTTTGTGTTTGACCAATCACCAATTCCTCTCTAACAGTCATGTGATGTCACATGTCTTCCCATGTTCCACATTTGATTCGTTTGACTCAACCCATTTGTAACATAAAACTATTCCCATTCAGTTATTTCAGTTACGGAGTTAGTTGCATCTCATTAATATCACGCTGCTATTATTTTACAAAGGTGGAGCAAGTGCATGTATTTATATATGCTTTTTTATTTTTTATTTTGGGTTTTGATTTGTACTTTTGAAAAATATATTATTGTTCTACATTTATCGAGAGATAGTTATGAGTACCTAAAACAATGTAATTGAAAAATATATTGTTGCTCTACATTATTCAAGAGATAATTATGACTACCTAAAACAACTTAATTTAATAATTCTGAAATAATTTCAACAAGTTAAATTCAAAATCATTTTCATTTTTAAAAATTCAAGCTTAAAATGCTTGCTCTATAAAAAAGCACACTTTCCGTTAGTTCGAGTGCAATTCCAACATTCTATATATCAAAAATGATTTACATTGTTCGAAAGTAATTTTCCCGTAAAATTACTTTTCTATAATCAATGGAGTGTGATTTTCGTTAATGATAAAGAGCGAAAATTTTACAATGATAAAGAGCGAAATTTACTTTTAAAATGTACGAATTACCATGTCCAAACTACTTATAACTTCAATTATAATTACACTTAAACGCACTTGAATCCATAGTCTTTTGGAGTCAACTATGTTTTGCTGTGCTGGTTCGAGTATGAGATGCGACTGTGTTTTCACTGTTTGTTTTGGCATGGGTTGGTGATTTGTACGGATTTGTTGTTGTGTTTTCGATGTTTTGTTTTTTTGATTTATGCTTTGTTGTGGGTATTTTTTTCCTCAATTTCAAATTATGAAGGTTTTTATCGAAGTCCATAAAATAGGCTTAGGATATATCATTTCTTTTATATATCATACTTTGCCGAACAAAAAAAATAACAATATTAATTGCACTTTAATATAAACTAAGAGATTATTATCATTGTTATTTGGGTTTAGGTAGAAATACATAGCTATTCATATTGAAAATTCCCAACAATTACATTTTATTATAGTTGTTGTATCACTGCTTCTAAATCACCCGTTCTCACTCTTTCTCTACCAACTCCTCTACATATAAGATTTAAAAGTCTTAGAAGTCCTTCGGTTACAATTGCTGTTAAGAACCACAATATGTCAATATAATGGCTGTCAAACTCACTTGGCCTATTAAGGGTTAGTTTTTGGTTGTGGCAGGCAAATCAAGATTTTGTAAAAATTAGAAAAATTAATTTTTGGTAAATCAAGGTTTGAGAAGTTAAAATGGTGTGCCCATCAAAATTTTGAAACTCAAAAGAAGAATTTTTAGATATTTTAGACTATTGTGCACTACGAGCGCGATTTAAAGGTCTACGAGGCCCTGTGTAATTTTATTTAATTGAAGCTCTTTAATTTATAATCTCAAAGATTTAAGTTTTTTTTAAAATATTTTTATTTTAGTAAAAAATATAAAATGAGGTCTTTTTTAAAGTTATTTTTTTAATTTTTAAAAATTTATTAAACCAATTTTTTTTTATTTTTTCTATAAATATTTAATTGAACTCATTTGGAGCACAACTTTTTTAAGGGCCCTATACGTTCGTTACTGTACATGTCCAAAATTTTCAACGGTGCACTATTTTCTCCAACTCTTCTTTTGTTCCTTTAAACTACCACCGACTAAGTTTTTTCGCTCAAACAAAAAAAATAGGGTAATCTTCACCAGTGGTCCCTTTCGTTTAAAGTGTGTTCTATTTTGGTCACCAAAATTTAAAAAAGATTATTCTGGTCACTTACGTTTAGAATCGTTTTTATTTTGGTCCCTTGGATGTTAGTCTCTGTTACTTAAAAAGATTAGTTTCTAATTTAACCCCCAAACTTTTAAAATTTTATTTTTCACCGTCTTCCCCAAAAATTATAAAACTAAAACCCAAAAAATTAATTCAAAACCCTGGGTTGGACCTCTAGTATCTCTAGTATCTTGCCCATGTTGCAATATCAGAAGCCTCCTCCTTGCATCGGGATCCAATTTCGATTCTGGAACCTCACCTTCTTCTTTTGCCGGGGAGCTTTGCAAGCTTGGTTCTGGTGCAACAACTGGAGCCATTGGTTTAATCACGTGTGCTGCCTGAGGAAAATGCATGTTTGGAAATGATACCATTGATGTCTGAGTTGCTGGCAATGGAATTGAACTAGAGGAAGACATGGTAAATTAATTTTTTTTTTTAGTGTTGGGCATAAAAAAGAGCACCGAAATGGGGCAGAGGCTTTTTTATCTATGATTAATATCTTCATTTTGTTCAAATCTTCTTTCAACACTTTGTAGGTGCACATTATCCTAGATGAGATGATTTTTGGAGGTCTAGTGGTGGAAACAAGTACATCAGAAATTATGAAAGCATCTGAAGAGATGTCTATGTAACACCCCAAATTTGGGCTTAGAAGTTTAGGGTCTGAACCGGACCGGTCTGAGAAACAGTTCGAATATAAAAGGAGGTTTTAAGGAAAGCCTAGTTCGGGATGCTTTAAAAATATGGAAAAATACTTAAAAATCCTCTTTTAATATATATAAGAGAGTGGTGAAATCAATTTTGCAAAATAAGGTTTGGAAATACTACATTTCAGTGTTGTGACTAAAATGCGATTTTTGAAAAGTTTAGTGGTGAGTGTTTTGTAAGGATTGAAACTTTGAATCTTTAAGGAGCTAATTTACCCAAAAATGATTTCTCCAGATTTTTCCTTAATTTGGGTGAATTAATTAATGTTTTAATTAATTAAATAAAAAGGGAAACTACTTTTTGGAATTTCATAACTACCTTTTCCTAAATTTTTCTCATTCATTTTTCTCTCAAAATTCCATCATCCAAACACTATTTCTCCAGCAACTTTTGCATTGATCTTCACTTCAATTGATGAGATTTCTATCATCAATTAATTCCTAATCAATCTTGCATCAAATCCTTTTGATTTCCTCATTGATTTTCAAGGAAATTGGGTCAAATCAAAGAGAAATCACCATTTAGAGGTAAGGTTGTTCTTCTCCTCTAAATACTCAGTTCTTTACTGAAATTCCCAAGTTGTCAATCCTTAATTTAAGTTTTGTAAATGGTTTTAATGTTAGAAACTTGATTTTTGCTTAAAACTCAAGATTTGGAAGAAATCTTGAAGAATTTCGTTGTGATTGACTGGGCTCTATTTTGAGATGATTCTTTAATGTATTTTGGATGTCTAATGATGTTTAAATGATGTTTTATCAATGCAATCCCGAATAGGTTGAATTTCCTAAGTTTTTGCATATGAAAATTGTGGTTTTTGAGGTGTTTTTGGTGTTCTGTTATAGCTGGAGGTATAAGGACGAGTTTAAGGTGTATTTTGGATGTTGATTGATGTTTATAAGAGGTTAGAATTGATAGATCTTGGATGGGCTTTGTTTTGGGAGAGTTTGGAGGTGATTTTGGTAGCCGAAATGAGGTTCTTGGGTAGAGCAGCGAGTTAGGTTGTGTTGCTGGTGATTTTAATGCATGTTGATGCATTAATCCTCTGTTGTTATGTGTTTAAAACATGGGAGAATGATCCGGAAGCAATAGAGGTGGCGTTGGAAGTTTCGGATGCTTGGGAGGCTTGTCGGCTAGCATATTTTTGTGTATCGGTGAGTGGAGTTGGGTTTTCAGCTTTGAAACGATTATTTGAAGGTTTTGGGAGCTTAGTTTAAGTCTAAACAACTTAGCTAAGCTCAAGAGTATGTTTTCGGAAAAACTCCCTCGGATGTGCTATGAAGTAGCTTGATGCATTGGTTATAAATTGCATGTTTAAATTCTGTTTTGAAATCATGTTTTAGCATGGTTAATGCTGGTTTTGAAAGCCATGTGTTGAAGGATGCTCAAGGTAAGAGATCCTTGTTTGGCATGTTGTTAAATTGGTAATGATGCATGGTGATGCATGGTGTTTAATGGCTTTGTTTAATGCTTTAAAACAGTGAATTGATTATGGTATTTGATGTATATTGGCAAGTGATGAATTGGTTTTAAAGTACTTGAATCGGATATAGTTAGCCGGCTATAGGATTGGGTGCACCGTAAGTAAAGTCGCCTTGGATGTTGAGGGGTTGTGATTGTACCGTAAACTCCATCCAAGTATCCTAACGAGAGAGGTAAGATCACAACGGTGGTTAAAAGTCCGTGTGTGGATTTTGGTAGGATCACAACGGTGGCTAAAAGTCCGTGTGTGGATCTTAGTAAGATCACAGCGGTGGTTAAAAGTCCATGTGTGGATCTTGTGTTATGTGTCCCGTACTCTCGTTAGTGGGTTATACAACTACCGATGAGTGATGTTGAGGGGTTGTGATTGTACCGTTAAACTCCATCACGGGTGTTGAGGGGTTGTGATTGTACCGATAAACTCCACCTTGTAAGCCGGTAGTGTGTATGAAGCGTGTGGGAAAACGCTTGTAATCCGCGTATCCGATTGTGTCTTGTGTTGAAATGGTTTGTGAACTATCACTTGAAAGCCAATATAATGTATTTGAAAGTAATGAAGCGAGAGATGCTTGAAAATGATGCAAGGTTGCATGGGAAATATGTAAATCATGCATGAATGCATGTGGTATATGTTAAGCATGAGCAAATGTATATCTTCTATTGTGAATGGTGCATATGTGCATAGAATCTCTTTAGTGCATTGAAGTCTTGAGAAGGTTTGTTTTAAAAAGGCATGTAATTCAAATGTTGCTTTTGTAGTTCATATGTTTTGCATTTGTTGAATGCATGGGGTAGATAGTAGGAACAATTGGTTTTAAAAAGGTATTTTGCTTTGAAATGATCATCAAGCATGAGAAAAGTGTGGTGTGAAGTGGAAGTGATTTCCAAGGAATTTGAGTTAAACTTTGCATGAAGCGATCATGCATGGAAAGGTTTAGATGATAGTTTTTGCAAGAATGTGGTTTGGGGTGAGTTGTTTAGCATTTCAAAGTTAAAGGTTGGTTTTCATGTTGAGCAATGCATGATTTAAAGAAATGTTGTTTCAAAGGAAGTTTTCAACCAATGCTTTGGTTTATTGAATTGCAACTACATTTAAAGATGGTTTTATGATTCGCTGCATTGATGGTGTTTTGGTTCTGAGCATTCCTCACTAAGCATTATGTGCTTACGCTCCTTTTTGTCCATCAATGCAGATATTTGAAGTTGGGACAGCAAGAAGCAAGGGTGTAACGCCCCGGTTTTGGGCTTAGAAGTTGTGGGCGTTGACCGGTTTGGTCAAAGTCCTGTTCGAATCTTAAGAGGTTAAATTAGGAAAGCCTAGTTCGGGTTGCATTAAAAATATGGAAAAATGTTCTAAAATCATCTTTTAATATAATTAGATGAACTGTGAAAACAATTTTGGAAAATGAGGTTTGGAAGGTTGACATTTTGGCTAGTGACCAAAATGTAATTTTCGCAAATTTGGTGGCTGTTTTAAAAAGGATTGAAACTTTGAATCTTTAAGGAGCTATTTGCCCAAAAGTGAATTCTCCAGATTTTTCTAAGATATTTTAATCCTAAATTCTGATTTTAAAGGTTTCATAAAAGGAGGGAAACTCATTTTTACTATTTTCTTTCCTAACTTCCTATTTTCTTCTCTCATTTTCTCTCCAACCAAACATTTCTTTTTCCAGAGATTTTGATCTGATTTCTTCATCTAAAATCATCCTTTCAACTCACAATTGATAGCAAATCATTGTGTCATCAAAACCTACTCAATTGCTACAAGTTTCAACAAGGTTTTCATTCCAAAAAGTGGAGAATCACAAGTTTGGAGGTATGAACGATTTCTCCTCTGAACTTTAAGTTCTTTAATGAAATTCCTAAAGTTTTCAATCCTAAATTTATGTTTAATTAAAGGTTTTCAAGTAGATTTGTGGATCTTGGCTAATTATGCAAGATTTTGATGTTTTCACTTGATTTTCGTTAGATCTGAGTAATCTGGGTTTTAAGAGGTGTTTTTGATGTTAAATGAACTCTAAATTGATAAGGAAATGAGTTTTGATCAATGCAATCCCGGATAGGTTGAGTTTCCTAAGTTTAGCTTGTGTTTTAAGGTGGTTTTTGAGGTGATCTTGGTGATCTGATGTTGCTGGAGGTATAAGGATGGTTGTAGGTTGTTTTTAGATGTTAAATGGTGATGATGGATGTTAGGTTTTGCTGGGTTATGGCTGGGCTTTGTTTAGAAGTGGTTTTGATGCATTTTCGGTTGTGTTTGGTGGCCGAAAATGGAGGTTGGATGAGAGCAGCGAGTTTAGGTGCTTTCATTGAAGTAATTGATGCATGGTGATGCATTAATTTACTGCTTTGATGTGTTGAAACAGGGGAGGCATCTTTGGATCCAAGTTTGGTTGATCCGGAAGCTTGATTTCGTGCTTCGGCAAGTGGCGAAGTGGAAATCGGTGAGTGCAATTGTGGAAATTGGATTTTCAGCTTTTTAAACCAAGGTTTGAAGGTTGTGGGAGCTTAGTTTAAGTCTAAACAACTTTGCTAAGCTCAAGTGTAAGTTTTCGGATTTTCTCTCTAGTGGTGGCCATGATTTTGATGTGATGCAAAATGATGATTTGCATGTTTTAATTACTGTTTTGAAAGCATGTTTTAGCATGGTTTTTGCTGATGATGTAAGCCATATGTTGAAGGTAACTCTAGGTAGGAGTTCCTTGATTTTGTACATTGAAATGATGTGGTTTGATGCTTTGAAATGCATGATGAAATGGCTTGATTTAATGCTTTAAAACAGTGGATTAAATGATGAAAATGATGTATATTGGCAAGTGATGTTTTTAAAATGTTAAGGTCACTAAGGTGGTTAAAAGTCCTTGAGTGAGCCTTGTTACTTATGAACATCAAGGTGGTTAAAAGTCCTTGGATGGTTCATGTTGCGGACACTAAGGTGTTTAAAAGTCCTTAGGTGATCCTTTCTATGGTGTTTAAAAGTCCATAGGCCAAGGTGTTTAAAAGTCCTTGGGATCAAGGTGTTTAAAAGTCCTTGATGTGATTCAATTCATGGTGTTTAAAAGTCCATGGCCAAGGTGTTTAAAAGTCCTTGGGATCAAGGTGTTTAAAAGTCCTTGATGAGATACTTTCTATGGTGTTTAAAAGTCCATAGGCCAAGGTGTTTAAAAGTCCTTGGGGCCAAGGTGTTTAAAAGTCCTTGGGAAGTTGTTGAACTTGTTTTATGAAATGGAATTTGTCACTTGAGCCAATATGACATGTTAAGTATGTAAGAAGCATGAGATGCTTGTTTTGATATATGATATGAAGCATGAGATTGCTTGTTTTAAAGTGTGCTTTGAGCATGTGCAAAGGTTGACTTTAAGCATGATTTATAAATGGTTTTAATTGCATTATTGAATTGTTTTTAATGAGCATGCCTCACTAAGCTTTTGCTTACGCTCTCTACGTTTTCTTAAATCAATAATGCAGATCATTAGAGTACCTTAAGGGCAGCAAGAAAGGGCAAGCAATCAAGTTCAAGTGAAGCTCAAAGTATGAAGGTTTTATAAGTGCAATTTAGCTTTTGTATGTTTTGGCAATGGGGGACCAATGTGTATGTTTTTGGGAGGTGTTTGAGGCTCCCTAAGTATGTTGAATGTTGATGTGTTTGCTGGTTTTTGCATTGGAACCATATATGCTTGTTTTGGAAGTTTGGTGTTGAATAGCTAGCTTGTTAGGAAGCATGCCATTAGAATTTGGGGCTTTTCATATGTGTTGGTTATATGTTGAATTGGTGCTGCATTTATGGTCCTTGCATGTTGGTAGACTTTGTGGTATGATTTGGTGTTGTTTAATTGAAGTTTGAAGCATGATTGTTGCTGTTTTAAGTCGATTTCTGGCAGGAGTATCGATACTCGAGCTTGCGTATCGATACGCAAGAGCCAAATCTGCAGATTTCTGGCCATGCGTATCGATACGGGTTGGGTATCGATACTCGTCCAAGTTTCTGTTTTCCCCGTGTATCGATACGACTCCAGGCGTATCGATACACGACCGTTAATCTGGTTAAAAGAATCTTTAAATGTTTTGTTTGGTTTACGTTTTGGTCCTGAATCTTGTTTGTTCAATTGTATGAGTTTGGGAAGTCCTTTTGAGCTGAAATTTCACAGAGAAGCATGAAACCTATTTAATTTCAAGATGGTAACTTCAAATTTGGTTAAGTCCTTATATTTATCAGAAATTACAATTTGGTCCCTAAAGTTGTAATTTGTTCAATTGGGTCCCTGTTTGACCTCTGATGTTTGTGATCTTTGAGTATGTTGTTTGTATGATCACACATAGGTGTAATGTGCATCTAGATAAGATTAAAAAGAAAAAAAAAGGGTCGTTAATCAAGGTTGACTTTCGGGTTGACTTTGGTTTTCCCCGTGTGACTTTCTTAATTCGGGTCAACCGTCTAGGCCGGGTTAAGGGGGTTACATTTGGTGGTATCAGAGCTGAGTCAGGTTCTCGAGTAATTGGGAATGTATGTATGCATGATTGAAGCATGTTGCTTTGTATGCTTGTTGTTTGAAAGCATGTTCGGTGGCTTGAGATGTTGATGCAACTGAGTTGTATGTTGTGATGTTGCATGCTGAGGGTACCCATTGCCAAACAAAAGCTAATGAAATGAAATTGATTTTGATTGAAATGGAGCTTGAATACTTGGATTGCTTACCTTGCTGGGCCTGACTTGTTTTATTTTGCATTGTTGTTGCATGGTAAAAGTATGGCACCACGTAGAGAGTTAAGAGGTAATGCGAGAGCTGCGGCTCCTAACGAGAATGAGAATGAAGAGCACACTGGTAGTGCTGTGTTACCCCCTCCTCCGCCTGGTGGTGGTGATGGAGGTGCGAGAGCTGAAGCTGCAGCTGATGCTGGTGCTGGAGCTGCAGGACCAGAGGTTGGTCAGGGGCAAGCGATGCCTGATATGTCTGCTTTGGTACAAGCTATTGCGGGTGCTTTTCGAGCAGCAGTAGCTGGAGCTCAGGGAGCTGGGCATCAAGGGGATGCTGGAGTCAGATTGCCTTTGGAGCGTCTGCGCAGTCTTGGAGGGACTGAGTTTAGAGGTTTATCAGCTGAGAGTTCTGAGGCTTGGCTTGAGAGTACCAAGCGTATCTTGGGTCAGATGAGTTGCACGGATGTGCAAAAGCTGGGCTGTGTTGTGTCCTTGCTGCAGGACGATGCTTATACATGGTGGACGACCACCATAGTTGGAATGGCTGAAGCTGATGTTACCTGGACATTCTTTCAGAATGTGTTTAAGAGAAGATATCTGGGAGTGAGATATCTGGATGAGAAAAAGCGGGAATTCATGTCTCTTACTCAAGGGAGCATGAGTGTAGCTGAGTACGAGGTACAGTTTGTACGGCTCAGTCAGTATGCACCGGAGCTGATACCCGATGAGCGGGCGAGGTGTGAGAGGTTTCGTTACGGTCTTGTGACGGATGTAAAAACATATATGTTGGCTGCTGAGTATGAGGATTTTGATGTGTTGGTGAGTCGATCCAAGGACATTGAGATGAACCTGAGTTTGTTTGCTAGAGGTGCTGGAGCAAGTGCTGGAAAGAGACCAGCTGAGTATAGTTCCGGAGGTGGACGGAACAAGAGGGGACGCGATCAGAAGTATCAGTCCTCAGCCAAGAGAGGTGGCGGTGCACCTGTTAGAGGAGGTTATGCTAGAGCTGATCCTAGTGCTTGTTGGATCTGTGGTTCACGTGGTCACTTGAAGCGTGACTGTCCTCGTGCTGAGAGAGTAGCACAAGCTCCTGTTGTGGCAGCTGGTAATGCTGGTGGAAATGGATGCTGGAATTGTGGTTCTGCAGACCACATAAGGCGAGATTGTCCGAGGTTGGCTGGTGGCCAAGAGCGTGCTCCTGTTGTTGCAGCAGCGCAGAGAGGTCGTGGGCGCGGCCGTGGTAATTTCCAGAGGAGAGAGGAAGGTGGCCGAGGGGTAGCTCACGTTGTAGCTATTCAGCCTGAAGGTGGAGGCCAAGCGAGGGTGTATGCTCAGAGAGAGGGCAGGAATGATGCAGATGTGATTGCAGGTACCTTTACTTTGCAGTCCTTGTCATTGCTTTCTTTGATTGATTCTGGATCTACGCATTCATATATTCTTCGTGAGCATGCTGAATTGCTTGGTTTGCCTGTTGAGTCTTTGGATGTTGGTGTTCGGGTCACTAGTTCTTTTGGTGAGACTGTTGTGACTCGAAAGTTGTTTAGAAGGTGCCCTTTGGTTGTTCAAGAACATGTCTTTCATGTTGATCTTATGGAGTTGCCCTTCTATGGTTTTGATGTGATCCTTGGTATGGATTGGCTTGCTGAGCATCGTGCTGTTGTGGATTGTGAGAATAAGCGTGTTTCGCTTAAGCTTGCGGATGATTATGAAGTTGTGGTGGTTGGTGAGAATGTGAAGTTTCTTGCCAATGTTGTGTCTTCTTTGGAGGCGAGTAGGATGCTGAGGCAGGGTTGCGAAGCTTATCTAGCTTTTGTGATGAATCCTAGCTCAAAGGAGTTGAGGGTGCAAGATATCAGGGTTGTAAAGGAGTTTCCTGGTGTTTTTCCTGAAGAGTTGCCTGGTTTACCTCCTAACCGCGAGGTGGAGTTTGGAATTGAGCTGTATGAGAATACAACTCCTGTGTCCATTACTCCCTATAGAATGGCACCTAAGGAGCTGAAGGAGCTGAAGACGCAGTTGCAAGAGCTGCTTGATCGTGGTTTTATCCGGCCGAGTGTATCGCCTTGGGGTGCTCCTGTCTTGTTTGTGAAGAAGAATGATGGCACTATGAGAATGTGCATTGATTACCGTCAGCTGAACAAGTTGACTATCAAGAATCGGTATCCTTTGCCGAGGATTGATGATCTCTTTGATCAATTTCGGGGAGCAGCTGTGTTCTCTAAGATTGACTTGAGGTCAGGGTATTACCAGTTGAAGGTGAAAGATGTGGATGTGCCTAAGACAGCTTTCAGGACAAGGTATGGGCATTATGAGTTCCTTGTGATGCCGTTTGGGTTGACAAATGCTCCTGCTGCTTTCATGGACATGATGAATCGTGTTTTTCATGAATACCTGGACAAGTTCGTTGTGGTGTTCATTGATGATATCCTCGTGTACTCGCGTACTGAGGAGGAACATGAAGAGCATCTGAGGATTGTTTTGCAAGCTTTGTTGGAAAATCAGCTTTATGCTAAGTTGAGTAAGTGTGAGTTCTGGCTTAGGGAGGTGGTGTTTCTTGGGCATGTTGTCTCAACTGAGGGGATTCGTGTTGATCCTCAGAAGATTGAGGCGGTGATGAGCTGGAAGGTTCCTAAGTCTGTTCATGAGGTCCGTAGTTTCCTTGGTTTGGCGGGATACTACCGGAGGTTTGTGGATGGTTTTTCCAAGATTGCTGCTCCTTTGACAAAGTTGTTGCAGAAGGATGTTATGTATGAATGGACAGAAGCGAGGCAGCAAGCTTTTGAGAAGCTGAAGTTGGCTTTGACGCAAGCTCCTATCTTGATTCAGCCTGAATCAGGGAAAGAGTTTGTGGTTTACAGTGATGCGTCCTATGTTGGTTTGGGGTGTGTGCTGATGCAAGAGGGTAAGGTTGTGGCTTATGCGTCGCGGCAGTTGAAGGTGCATGAGCGCAATTATCCTACGCATGATATTGAGCTGGCTGCAGTGGTTTTTGCTCTGAAGATCTGGAGACATTATCTGTATGGTGAGAAGTGTACTGTGTACACAGATCACAAGAGTTTGAGGTATCTGATGTCTCAGAAGGAGTTGAATCTAAGGCAGCGTCGTTGGTTGGAGTTGCTCAAGGATTATGATCTGACGATTGAGTATCATCCTGGAAAGGCCAATGTTGTTGCGGATGCCTTGAGTAGGAAGGTAGCTGTTGAGCTGAGGGCGATGTTTGCTAGCTTGAGCATATCGCGAGATGGTGGTCTTGTGGCTGAGTTGCAAGTGAAGCCATCTTTGGTTCAGTTGATCAAGGATAAGCAGTTGTTGGATGATTCCTTGGTGTCTCATGTTCAGGATATCGCGGAGGGTAGACCTTCGGATTTCTGTTTCAATGATGATGGTGTGCTGTGTTTTGGGAGTCGAATAGTAGTGCCTACTGATGCTGAGTTGAGGCGTGCTATTCTGACTGAAGGTCATAGTAGTCCTTTTGCTATGCACCCTGGTAGTACTAAGATGTATCGTGATCTTCGTGATGAGTACTATTGGGTTGGTTTGAAGAAGGACGTTGCAGAGTTTGTGAGCAAGTGTTTGGTGTGTCAGCGAGTTAAGGCTGAGCATCAGTTTCCTTCTGGGTTGTTGCAACCGTTGAAAATCCCTGAATGGAAGTGGGAGAGGGTTACCATGGATTTTGTATCTGGTTTACCTTTGTCTCCATCAAAGAAGAATTCGGTCTGGGTGATTGTGGATCGCCTGACGAAGTGTGCGCATTTCTTGCCTGTGCATACTACGTTTTCTTTGGATAAGCTGGCAGAGCTGTACCTTGCTGAGGTGGTGAGGCTGCATGGTGTGCCTAAGTCGATTGTGTCGGATCGGGATCCGAGGTTCACATCGCGTTTTTGGCAGTGTTTGCATCAAGCTCTGGGTACAAGGTTGCATTTCAGTACATCCTATCATCCTCAGTCGGATGGTCAGTCTGAGCGAGTTATTCAGATTTTGGAGGATATGTTGAGATGCTGTGTGATCGAGTTCCAAGGTTCTTGGGAGAAGCATCTGCCTTTGGTTGAGTTCGCTTATAACAATAGTTATCAGGCGAGTATACAGATGGCACCTTATGAGGCTCTGTACGGGAGGAAGTGTAGGACTCCTCTTTGTTGGGCTGAAACTGGTCAAAGGTTGGTTTCGATGCCTGCTTTGTTGAAAGGGACCACCGAAAAGGTGAAGCTCATTTGTGAGCGGTTGAAGGCTGCCTCTGATCGGCAGAAGTCTTACGCGGATTTGAAGCGTAAGGAGATAGAATATGCGGTGGGTGACCGTGTGTTCTTGAAGGTTTCGCCTTGGAAGAAGGTGATGCGGTTTGGTCGGAAGGGCAAGCTGAGCCCTAGATACATTGGACCGTATGAGGTGGTTGAGCGTGTGGGTCCTGTTGCGTATCGGTTGAGGTTACCTCAGGAGTTGGAGAAGATTCATGATGTGTTCCATGTTTCTATGCTCCGGAAGTATAGATCTGATCCTTCACATGTGATGCCTGTTGAGGATGTGGTTTTGAATCCGGATTTGACCTATGATGAGGAACCGGTGAAGGTTCTGGATTCAGATAGCAAGGTTCTTCGTGGCAAGACCATTGAGTTGGTGAAGGTGCTGTGGAAGCATCGAGGTGTTGAGGAAGCCACGTGGGAGCGAAAGGAAGACATGCTGAAGCAGTTTCCTTATCTCTTTCCTTCAGGTAAATTTCGAGGACGAAATTTCTTAAGGGGGGGAGAGTTGTAACGCCCCGGTTTTGGGCTTAGAAGTTGTGGGCGTTGACCGGTTTGGTCAAAGTCCTGTTCGAATCTTAAGAGGTTAAATTAGGAAAGCCTAGTTCGGGTTGCATTAAAAATATGGAAAAATGTTCTAAAATCATCTTTTAATATAATTAGATGAACTGTGAAAACAATTTTGGAAAATGAGGTTTGGAAGGTTGACATTTTGGCTAGTGACCAAAATGTAATTTTCGTAAATTTGGTGGCTGTTTTAAAAAGGATTGAAACTTTGAATCTTTAAGGAGCTATTTGCCCAAAAGTGAATTCTCCAGATTTTTCTAAGATATTTTAATCCTAAATTCTGATTTTAAAGGTTTCATAAAAGGAGGGAAACTCATTTTTACTATTTTCTTTCCTAACTTCCTATTTTCTTCTCTCATTTTCTCTCCAACCAAACATTTCTTTTTCCAGAGATTTTGATCTGATTTCTTCATCTAAAATCATCCTTTCAACTCACAATTGATAGCAAATCATTGTGTCATCAAAACCTACTCAATTGCTACAAGTTTCAACAAGGTTTTCATTCCAAAAAGTGGAGAATCACAAGTTTGGAGGTATGAACGATTTCTCCTCTGAACTTTAAGTTCTTTAATGAAATTCCTAAAGTTTTCAATCCTAAATTTATGTTTAATTAAAGGTTTTCAAGTAGATTTGTGGATCTTGGCTAATTATGCAAGATTTTGATGTTTTCACTTGATTTTCGTTAGATCTGAGTAATCTGGGTTTTAAGAGGTGTTTTTGATGTTAAATGAACTCTAAATTGATAAGGAAATGAGTTTTGATCAATGCAATCCCGGATAGGTTGAGTTTCCTAAGTTTAGCTTGTGTTTTAAGGTGGTTTTTGAGGTGATCTTGGTGATCTGATGTTGCTGGAGGTATAAGGATGGTTGTAGGTTGTTTTTAGATGTTAAATGGTGATGATGGATGTTAGGTTTTGCTGGGTTATGGCTGGGCTTTGTTTAGAAGTGGTTTTGATGCATTTTCGGTTGTGTTTGGTGGCCGAAAATGGAGGTTGGATGAGAGCAGCGAGTTTAGGTGCTTTCATTGAAGTAATTGATGCATGGTGATGCATTAATTTACTGCTTTGATGTGTTGAAACAGGGGAGGCATCTTTGGATCCAAGTTTGGTTGATCCGGAAGCTTGATTTCGTGCTTCGGCAAGTGGCGAAGTGGAAATCGGTGAGTGCAATTGTGGAAATTGGATTTTCAGCTTTTTAAACCAAGGTTTGAAGGTTGTGGGAGCTTAGTTTAAGTCTAAACAACTTTGCTAAGCTCAAGTGTAAGTTTTCGGATTTTCTCTCTAGTGGTGGCCATGATTTTGATGTGATGCAAAATGATGATTTGCATGTTTTAATTACTGTTTTGAAAGCATGTTTTAGCATGGTTTTTGCTGATGATGTAAGCCATATGTTGAAGGTAACTCTAGGTAGGAGTTCCTTGATTTTGTACATTGAAATGATGTGGTTTGATGCTTTGAAATGCATGATGAAATGGCTTGATTTAATGCTTTAAAACAGTGGATTAAATGATGAAAATGATGTATATTGGCAAGTGATGTTTTTAAAATGTTAAGGTCACTAAGGTGGTTAAAAGTCCTTGAGTGAGCCTTGTTACTTATGAACATCAAGGTGGTTAAAAGTCCTTGGATGGTTCATGTTGCGGACACTAAGGTGTTTAAAAGTCCTTAGGTGATCCTTTCTATGGTGTTTAAAAGTCCATAGGCCAAGGTGTTTAAAAGTCCTTGGGATCAAGGTGTTTAAAAGTCCTTGATGTGATTCAATTCATGGTGTTTAAAAGTCCATGGCCAAGGTGTTTAAAAGTCCTTGGGATCAAGGTGTTTAAAAGTCCTTGATGAGATACTTTCTATGGTGTTTAAAAGTCCATAGGCCAAGGTGTTTAAAAGTCCTTGGGGCCAAGGTGTTTAAAAGTCCTTGGGAAGTTGTTGAACTTGTTTTATGAAATGGAATTTGTCACTTGAGCCAATATGACATGTTAAGTATGTAAGAAGCATGAGATGCTTGTTTTGATATATGATATGAAGCATGAGATTGCTTGTTTTAAAGTGTGCTTTGAGCATGTGCAAAGGTTGACTTTAAGCATGATTTATAAATGGTTTTAATTGCATTATTGAATTGTTTTTAATGAGCATGCCTCACTAAGCTTTTGCTTACGCTCTCTACGTTTTCTTAAATCAATAATGCAGATCATTAGAGTACCTTAAGGGCAGCAAGAAAGGGCAAGCAATCAAGTTCAAGTGAAGCTCAAAGTATGAAGGTTTTATAAGTGCAATTTAGCTTTTGTATGTTTTGGCAATGGGGGACCAATGTGTATGTTTTTGGGAGGTGTTTGAGGCTCCCTAAGTATGTTGAATGTTGATGTGTTTGCTGGTTTTTGCATTGGAACCATATATGCTTGTTTTGGAAGTTTGGTGTTGAATAGCTAGCTTGTTAGGAAGCATGCCATTAGAATTTGGGGCTTTTCATATGTGTTGGTTATATGTTGAATTGGTGCTGCATTTATGGTCCTTGCATGTTGGTAGACTTTGTGGTATGATTTGGTGTTGTTTAATTGAAGTTTGAAGCATGATTGTTGCTGTTTTAAGTCGATTTCTGGCAGGAGTATCGATACTCGAGCTTGCGTATCGATACGCAAGAGCCAAATCTGCAGATTTCTGGCCATGCGTATCGATACGGGTTGGGTATCGATACTCGTCCAAGTTTCTGTTTTCCCCGTGTATCGATACGACTCCAGGCGTATCGATACACGACCGTTAATCTGGTTAAAAGAATCTTTAAATGTTTTGTTTGGTTTACGTTTTGGTCCTGAATCTTGTTTGTTCAATTGTATGAGTTTGGGAAGTCCTTTTGAGCTGAAATTTCACAGAGAAGCATGAAACCTATTTAATTTCAAGATGGTAACTTCAAATTTGGTTAAGTCCTTATATTTATCAGAAATTACAATTTGGTCCCTAAAGTTGTAATTTGTTCAATTGGGTCCCTGTTTGACCTCTGATGTTTGTGATCTTTGAGTATGTTGTTTGTATGATCACACATAGGTGTAATGTGCATCTAGATAAGATTAAAAAGAAAAAAAAAGGGTCGTTAATCAAGGTTGACTTTCGGGTTGACTTTGGTTTTCCCCGTGTGACTTTCTTAATTCGGGTCAACCGTCTAGGCCGGGTTAAGGGGGTTACAAAGGGATTCAAGAAGAGCTCCACTTGAGAAGTATGTCTTTGTTTATAGCTATAGATAATAAAGGCAATGGGGGAGAGTCTTTTATATTGATGTGTAATGAGATTGTGTATGTTAACCATGTTCGGTTTATGGTTTGAACTCTGTTGTTGATCGCTTTGCCATATTTGAATCATCTTCTTCATAATTTGATATGTTATGCACTTTGATTAAAAGCAAGATCATGCGTTGGATGTGATAAATGAGTTGGTGCACCTAATGTTTGATTTGTATCTATTTTTTAATGCAATTTGGTAGTTATAATGCTTGGCATGTTGTTGATATGTTGAAGAATGGTTTAAAGTCTGTTTGATGGTGTTTGGATGTGTAAAATCAGAATTTTCCGCTGTTTCTGGGCAGGGTGTATCGAAACACCCTTGGCTGTTTCGAAACGGGTGCATGAAATGGCCTGGGCGTTTCGGAACGGCTAGAGGTGTTTCGAAACACTTTGGCTACTGGAGGTGTCCGTTTCTGAACTAGTTTCGGAACATACCCGCGTATCGAAACGGTTAACCCCGTTTCGATTCAGGCGTACGACACGGGTGTTTCTATACGGGTGTCAGTGTTTCGAAACGGGTGACTGTTGGACATATTTTTCATGCTTTACATTTTAGTCCTAAAAGTTTTAATTGCAATTGCTTGAGCTTGAGATGTCTTTTTAAACTGAAATTTGGCAGAGAGGCTTGTAATATGATTAATTGAGGTTTGGTAAAACTAAAATCTTGTAAGTACTTTTATTTTCCAAAATTTACATTTTGGTCCCTAAAAGTGTATTTCTTGCAATTAAGTCCTTAAACATTTCCGATCGCTGTGTTTTTCTCTCCCAAGGTTCTTGGGCTTTCACATAGGTTTAATGCGCATCTAGAGAAGTTTAAAAAGGAAAAAAAGGGTCGCTAATCAAGGTTGACTTTCGGGTTGACTTTGGTTTTCCCCGTGTGATCTTCGTAGTTCGGGTCTAGCGTCTAGGCCGGGCTAAGGGAGTTACAGTCTAAGTGCTCTCTTTATCCTTTCCTCCTTTGCTTATCTGAAAAAGCATGCAAATGATGCCGATTTTCCAACTTTTGCATTTTATTTTAATTCTATTCTTATTAACAAATGAAGGGTAACCATGCTATAGGTTTGAAGCTGCCTCAAATGCTATCACACTCATTCCAAAATCTGTTTCTGGTTGGCCAAGTAGGTAGTTTTAACATTCAAATGCTCTTAAGATTATTGCTTGTTGAATTATTTACTGTCATCGTGAGTTGATAGCTTGTGTTTTTAATTAACTCGGTACTCACTGATCAATGCTTGAGCGAAGAGTTCAATTCTTCGCAAGTAGGAAATAATTCAATGGCATTCTAATAAAAAAATTCTAACATCATTAAAAAAATCTATAAAATAGATTGCAACTAAAAGAAACTCGAATCTATATTAGATTATCAAACCCGAATTTATACAAGATTTTTTTTGAATCTAAACAAGATTATAAAACTCTAATCTTGAAGACTATAATTAAAAATACAATACAATGAAGAACCTTCGCTGTATACAACTATAAAACTAATAAAAAATCAAGAAAAAAAATGAAATGAAGAAATAAAAAAAAGAAGAAGTGAAGAATATTAGTGAGCAGAGAAGAGTATTGGCGGGAAAGCCAGAAAGGAGTTAAAGAAATGAAAAGGTATGGAAAACTTTGACTTAAAAGTCATATATATACTGTAAATTAATTTTTTTGGAGTTTTAGTTTTATAATTTTTGGGGAAGATGATGAAAAATAAAATTTTGAAAGTTTGTGGGTTAAATTAGAAACTAATCTTTTTAAGCAACGGAGACTAACGGCCAAAGGACCAAAATAGAAACGTAAGTGACCAGAATAATCTTTTTTGAATTTTGATGACCAAATTAGAACACACCTTAAACGAAAGGGACCACTGGTGAAGATTACCCTAATATATATATATATATATATATATATATATATATATATGAACTACCGAAGACCACTACCATAGTACTTTAATTATTCCCACTAAATTATTGTCACTTAATTCTCATATATTCCAACAACATTGATGAGGGATATGTTGTCGTTTACATTACATGCGCCATCTTTTTGGTTAGATCGTGGCCCTTTATATATGATTTTAATAATTTTCTTTCTAGCTAATACAATTTTTCCTAAGGATTAGTACATTTTGAATATGTAATTTTTTCTCTAATTAATTTTTTTTTCTCATAAAAGAACCCTAGAACGTATACGTTTAAATATGAACAACTATCTATCATATGCAGCTATCAATCATAGAATTTATCACCACATCAAGTCAAAATGTTTTAATTAAATCAATTTTATTCATGTAAGGGATTGTTGGAAAAATATGATAGAGTAGAAACTTTGTGTAACGTCCCGGTTTAGGGTCTGAGAGTTATCGTTGTTGATCTAGGATTAGTTTCGGGTTAAATTTAAATTAAAGAGCTAATTTTTATAAAAGTTCTCATTATTTACGAAAACGCCATTAATGAAATTTTAAGAGGAATTTGAAAATCAAAACCACTCATCTTCTTCCAAAAACCTTATTCTCTCATTTCATCCACTTTCCTCCATTGAAGACTTTTGAAGGTAAATCCTCTTTTCTTTTTCTTTTCCTTGTTTTACTTAAATTTAACTAAAATTAAAGTTGGTTTTGCAAAGCCCATTAATTCTCAACCTTGAAATTTCAAGATTTATGAAAAGTAGAGATTTTGGGTGAAATCCCATATGGGTGTTTTAGGGCAGTGTTTTTGGGGTGTTTTTAAGGTTTATTTTGAAGTCATAACATGTTAAAAATGTTGCTCAATTATAGTATACCCTAAACTAGTCTTAGGGGTGGATTTTGGAAGTGAAATAAGTGAGTTTTTGGCTTGATTTTGTGGTGAAAACATGGCTGGAGGTATGTGGACATTGGATAGGTATTTTTAGATGTTATTTGATAATTTTTGAGTGGTGATAGTGCTGGTTTGATTGGATTCCCGAAACTACTGTTGTAGACGATTTTTAAGAGTGAAAAATAAGAGTTTTTAAGGTGATTATGTGGGGAAATGAAGGGCTGATGGTTGTACAGCCTTAGGGTGATGTTTTGGACTTGTTTTGGAGTGTTTTAAGTGTTTAAATTGAGAGATAATGGCTGAGTTTTGCTGGAGTACGAAAATGAGAATATTTGGGAGGAATTCAGCTTTGAATTGTTGAGAAAATATTGTGGAATTGTGAGCTGATGTATAGCACTAAATTTGTGGTTGATTAAGAGGTTAATACATTGTTTTTTATTGTTTAGAAACAACGAATTTGGCCTTGGGTGGTTCGGACGCGGGAAGTTCGGAAGCTTGAAACGACTTAGTGGTTTGCATTGGCGTGTGAATGGTGAGTGGAAACTGTTTTGAGGTTTAAATATGTTCAAAGAGGTTTCTTGGGGGTTTGGTTGGAGCCTTATGGGCTAGCCTAAACCCAAGTGTAAGTTGCTATTTCACCTTGTTTCATTAAGTGTTAATGTGTGTGTGATTGTTGTGATATTGCGTGAAATGTGGGTTGCTTTTACTCTATGTTTAATGTTGTTGTGTAGTCGTTGTTGGTGTCGAGCCTCACGTGATGGTTGTCGTTACTTCGGTGATGTGTAGTCCCGCTGACAGAGACTAGTAGAAGACTCCGGTGATGTGTAGTCCTGCCGGTAGTGACTAGTAGAAGAGTACGATGATGTGTAGTCCTATCGGAAAACTACTAGTCGAAATGGTGATATGTAGTCCCACCATGTTTTGGTTATGCATGTGCATACCATGTATTGTTGATGTTTGTGTTTTATTACATCTTTCTTTAAAATGGTTTGCTTTTCAACTAAGATTTATGTTTTGAAAACTGCATTGTTGATGTGTTTTTAGAGCTCTGCTCACTAAGCTTTATGCTTACGCTCTCCTTTTTTGACAATGCAGATTATTAGCGGGGAGTTAGCAATGTGCAAGGAAAGGGCGTCCAACTGTGCGGTAGTTGCTCAAGTATGGTTTGGTAAATAATGTAGTAGTTTAGCAATGGGAATGCTACGTGTTTCAGGAGCGTGTATCTTGACTCCTTTGTGTTGGCTTCATGTTGCCTATGCTTTTGTGTTGATGTTTGTAAGCCATGTGTTTATGTTGATGCCTAAGTGTTTTGTATTTGAAGGTTTTTAATCATGTCTTATGAATGCTTATGTTTTTGTTGAAGGAATGTAAACCTTGATGGTGCATTGCTTAGTTGAACATATGTTTCTTTTGGCTAAATGGTTTTGTTAAGCATGTTTTATTGCCTTTTATATATATATATATATATATCATGTTTGATGGTTTGATGTTTTGGCATGTGTTGGAATGATATAAATGCATGTCTTTTGCTTGCCTTGAATGTTTAAGTGCTTTGTTTCAAGGGCATGTGACCCTTGTTATGCAATGTTTAGGTAGGTGTTTGTCTTTCTATGAATGAAGTGGTTTAGTATGCATGCTTGTATGCAAGTTCCTATCTAAATGCTTATCTTGTGTTGGTTGCCTTGATTGTTGGTTAGGTAGTATTGTATGTTTAGCTTTGGTTAGCCTTGGATGTATGTTCTTTTGACTGGATGGTCTTGAATGTATGATAAGTGTTGATCATGCTTGAAGTAGGGTGAAATGCTTCTAGATTATGTGTATGTCTGTTGTTCATGTTTCTTGTGGTTTTAGAGTATGTTTGTTAACCTTGTATGTATGTTTTCTAAGCATGTTCGTTTGCTAGTTTCCTCTATGTGTGCTTAGTTGGTGGTTGTTGCTTCGTTGTATGTTTAGACTGTTTCGTATGCTTATCTATAGTTGCTTAGTGAAGTATGTAAGTTGGTATGTCGCTAGTCGAGTCGATAATTGATTTAGTAGAGAAAAGCATGTTACCCTCCCAGCGCCAGCCCGAAAAATATCCTTCTAACGTAGAATCTGGAGGGTTTATCGCTGATATCAAATATAAAATATGCTCCGGCAACACCTGCCGCAAAGCATGCCAATTCCACTCTCCTGCTGAATTAACAAAATACGCCACAGCATTAGGTTGTGGAGCTGAATTTTGTGTACAGTAGTGAGCCAAAACCTCGATAAGTTCAGCCAATTATCATACCAAAAGTCGGCCGCGGTTCTATTTCCAATATTCCAACATATACTATGGCGAATATTCTCCCAAACATGCGATAAACCAAGCCAGAGTCGCGAGCAATTCGTCCTTCTCAAATTACTAGGAATCGAATCACCCATCCCATACTTGCTTCTCAACACTTTCACCCACATTTTATCCGTATTCGATATAAGTTGGAAACCAACTTTCATTAAGAACGCTTTGTTATGCACATGAAGATCGCGAAAATTCAGCCCTCCATTCTCTATTGGCAACTGCATCGTATCCCATTTAACAAGTGAAATCCCACGAACATTAGGATCATTCCCCCAAACAAAGCGACGTATAAGCTTCTCCAAATCATCACACAAGCCTTTCGGCAACCATGACGCTTGCATTACATAAGTAGGAATGGATTGTAGGACAACCTTGTCGAGTGTTATTCTACCGGTAACTGAAAGAGACCGAGCAGCCCACCCGGATAGATAATTCCGCATCTTATCAAATAGGTAGGCATATGTCGCATGTGTTACCCTTGAGTGAAGCAAGGGCACACCGAGATATTTCCCAAGATCATGCACCTCCTCAAATCCCAGTCCATGCACAATATCCCCACGCATGGCAGATAAAGTATTGGACGAGAAAAAAACTTGTGTCTTGGCAACACTTACTCTATGGCCGGATTCGCGACAAAAACCATCGAGAACCCCATGGAGCACTTGCATTTGGCTTAACGAAGCTTCCATGAAAAGAACAAGGTCATCGGCGAAGAAAAGGTGAGATATGGTCGGCCCTTGACGAACGAGTTTTATTGGCTTCCAAGTACCTGCACTGACACAATTGGATATCGATTGGGACAATCTCTCCATGCAAAGAACGAATAGATAAGGCGACAAAGGGTCCCCTTGTCGTATGCCCCTCGAAGGCTTGAAGGACTCAGACGCCTCGCCATTCTAGAGAACTTGAGTAGACACTGAGCGGACACAAGTCATGATAAGATGTACCAGTTTACTCGGCATACCAGTGAACACAAGCGTTTCTTGAATGTAGTCCTATTCAAGCCTATCGTAGGCTTTCTCTAGGTCCACCTTCAACGCCATCCAGCCTATTTTACCAGTCTTGCGATTCATGGAATGAATGACTTCCTGAGCCAAAATAATGTTTTCCGTAATTTGCAGCCCCGGAACGAAACTCGCCTGAGACTGCGCAATCCAATTCGGGAGAAAAGGCTTAAGGCGATCCACAATAGTTTCAGTTAACACCTTGTAAACAACGTTACACAGGCTGATTGGGCGAAACTGATTAATCGTCGTAGGACACTCCACTTTTGGAATAAGAACAAGAAGCATGCAATTCATCTAATCCTCCATTATCCCCTCCTCAAAGAATTGATGAACCGTTCGAAACAAAGTAGACCCAACCACATCCCAGTTCCTTTGATAAAAAAGAGCAGGAAGACCATTGCTACTTGGTGCCTTTGTCGGTTCCATGCTAAATACCACTCGTCTAACCTCATCCAATGTAACCGGTGATATTAAAGAGTTCATTTCCGCGAGTCCATACTAGAAAAAATTACAAGGAGCGGCAATAGTAGGCAAATTTCTTGCTTCGCTAGTAAACAAATTCTTGAAGAACCTATAAGCATGCTCCTTAAGAGTATTTGAGTCATCACACCACTTCCCAGCTGAAACTTCGAGCATCCGGATAGAATTCTTTCTTCTCTGAATCATAGTGCTTGCATGAAAAAAGGCAGTGTTCCGGTCACCATCCTTAATCCATTTTGTACGTGATTTCTGCTGCCACAGCTTCTCCTCTTGTTCAAGGACTCCTTCAAGTTCTGATTTGAGTGACACTTCCAGGTCCAACAAGAATGGCAACTCCTTTGTCTCCAGTACTTTCTCAATGCCCCTCAACCGAGCTAATAACAAAGATTTACGTCTTCCAATGTGTCCAAACACCAATTTATTCCATTCGCTACTAGAATGCTGGAAGCGAAGAATATTATCCCCTAAAGAAGCTGTTGTCGACCAATTAGTTGACAACAAATTCTGAAAATCTGAGTGATCATTCCAAACTGCCAAAAACCGATAAGGCCTATTAGCACTCGACTCCATGTACTCCTTCGTATCTAAAAGAATTAGGCAATGGTCTGAACCCAACATTTGGAGACGAAACACCTCCGAACTAGAGAAAGTCGCAAGCCAATCCCTATTGCATAAGTACCTGTCAAGCCGTTGCGAAAGTTCCCCTCTTTTCCATGTAAACTTCGGACCATTAAAACCCAAGTCTATGAGTCCAGATTCAAATAAAAAATCAGAAAAATCCATGCAAACGCCAGCCCTTCTTTGAGAGCCACCAGAGCATTCAGAAACATGTGCGATGGCATTAAGGTCACCGCCAATTACCCACGGCCTCCCTTCCCCCGGATCAAGAGCCTTCAGTTGTGACCATAGTTCACGGTGCTTCAATGCAACAGGACTGGCACAAACAAAGGTGAAGAAGAAATTGCGTTTCGCCAATGGCACTGATCAAAACGCATGGACAAACTGGGAGGAAACAACCAACACATCAACAACGATAGTAGTCTTCTAGAGTACCCAGATACCCCAGAAAACCCTTCTGCTTCAACCCGAAACGAAAACTCAAAACCAGAGCGACGTATGAAGCGATCCGCTTTCTCCCCTCCAATACGAGGTTTAGATATAACAAATATATCAGGTTGTTTCGTTCTCACAAACAACTTGAAGAAACGATTAAATGAAGGGTCTAATGCACTCTGAGCATTCCACGAAATTACTTTAACCATTATGGAAATAGATAAGGAAACAAAGTAGACGTAACTAATCCTGTATAACAACATTATCGGCCGAATCAAAAACCGTGTTCACCCGCCATTGAACAATACCTTCAGGCTGCCTCTTCTCCTTGTCAACCCGGTCTTGCGCTTGATCCAACTCTAACGACAAAGAAGTGACCAACTCATGCAAGACTGGCTGACTCGGCGATTTATTACTCTTCTTTTTCAGTTTGAGACTAGCATGAGCAACACCCGGCATCACAGCCTTACCTTTCTTGGCGCCCTTGGAAGCTTAATTAGATAAGGTAGCAGGTAACACTCTTCCATTTTTCTCACGTAAAACTTGTCTTGCAACCCTATCCGAGACCCTAACCACTGCATGATTTTCTGTAGGTAGCTTCGAACTCAATGAAACCACGTTCTCCTTGGAAACCACTAAAACATTACTCCTTGCAGCACTCGGAACTAGCACAACAGAGACACTATCGGCAGTAGCAACTTGACCTTCCACGCCCACAACATCCGTAGCCAACCTCTCCTGCAAGTTGGACTGAGCCCCGTGCTTGCTAGATTCAGCGTGAAAACTACCAGCAACCACATCTCGCGCCTGTATGGAGTCCACCTTGTCCGAAGCAACACCCTTTCCTACCGTTGGGGCAATCCCTTCCACCTTATTACTTCTGTTAATGTCAAGCAAAGCGCTGAACCGAGAGCCAGCCAAGCGACCACTCGTACCAGATGGCCCAGGTAAAGTTACAGGTTCCTTTTGGGACACCAATGCCTTCCTCCTCCTATTAACAACCTGCATCCACGGGCCATAAGGAGTATTCTCGGAAGACTCAGGTTGTTGTTGTGCAGCACCCGTTGACTCAACAGAACTCAAACCACATGATTCCTTTGACTGTCCATATTTCCCACAAGAATAACATATAGAAGGCAGCCCCTCGTATTCAATATTCCGACGCTGACCATCAATGATGATGCCAGACTTGAGCGGTTCATCAAGGTCCACAATCAAAGCCAATCTCGCAAACTTACCCCGACTCCCTTCCGTTGTGTTATAATCTATCCTCACCACTGTACCAAGAGAACTAGCGATGTGCCGAAACAAACTTCTTGTATAATATCTCTATAAGGAAGCCCCGGGATACGAATATATACCATTGTTTTAGCCGGATAGTCCTTTGCTGTTGAGAAGCTTCAGCTCCACGGCTGAACCGTTAGGTAAGATCCATATATCACCCACGGCCCTCCTATCAGTACTCGTTCACAATCATCCTCCAACGCAAACCTCACAAGATAATAATCGTTATCCAAGTCTATCAGCCGCATATCCCCCTTAGGTTTCCATAGTGCCACAATTCTATTCAACAACGCCTTGTATCCAATTGTTTTGCTAAGTAGCTTCACTATAACCGAGTTCTGCAGCTTCTTATCAATCGAGGCGTGGACTGTATCCGAAAACTTGATTTATGGCAAAGCTCCATCAGAGTGTATTATGACATCCTCCTCAAGGACCTCAACATCTAGATCATCAATACCAGAAGCTTCCTTAGGCGCAGAAGACTGCCCCATCATTATATCGCGAAAGGAAGGCTTAGCCCCGGCACTCCCTGGAACATCCTGTCTCGGCAAAACCTGTTGAGTGGTACTTGGAACCCTGAGTCCCTGATTAGCACTAGTAGGCAGCAAAGTCGGAGGCGTCGTCCTTGTCAAGAGATCCATCATCCCTGATCCAGTCTCCATAACTTTCTGTTGGAGTATGACCAAAGACCAATCATATGATGATTGAATAGACATACTATTTTACTAGATTTATCAAGTAATGACATTGTCGTTATTATCATTTGGTATATTTCTGTGCATCAAACTAACCATTGGATAATAATGTCCATACAATAATACAATTATTGTTAAATAGGATCCTTAGTCAAATATTATTACGGGTATGGACATTGATAATATATAAAGACTAATATGTGGTTGATGACAAGCGTTGTCATTGACAGAGAGATGTCAAAATCAACACATAAGTATTTGTTAGAGAACAACATACTGGATTGACCCGCTATGAGCATGTTTCTTGGGTAATTATGTGACAGTCACAACATTGCTCATGATAAACATATGTATAATCCTCAGACTTTAGATCAACATGATTTCAACATAAAGATTTACGTATTTTGACATAGTCAAACGTGTGTCGTAACTGACTACATTATAAGGACTGCTGATTGGATACATGATGACTTATGTAGTGAAATATGGTTGATCAAGAAAGGATTTGTCCCTCCTACATAATGGGAGAAATATCTTCGGCCACTTGATTGAGTGAGATTAGAAAATGCATGGCCATGCTCGAATATTATGATATGAGATATCATAGAGATTCGTTTATCATAATCTACTCAAGACATCAAGAAACACTAGATGGACAACGCAAGTGTGACTAAACAATGACTTGTGTTCATCTAAGATATAAAGGAGAAAAAGATGAAATACATAAAGGAAGTTTATTCAAGAATTAGGAAAGTCAAACCATGACTTCATGCACCTTAGGTAGCAATGATGTATTGCTAGATGCCACTCATTGTTTGTAAAATTAGAACAGTTCTAATTTTGCTGCTAACGTTGCACGAACCTACAAGGGTCACACCCTTCGAATGAAATGAAACAAAAATTGGAAATCATACGCCCTATTTTATGGAGGTTGCCGAAATTCCCTATGGAATAGGGGAAATCGGCAACTCCCTTAAATGGGAATAATATTGGATAAATATTGTATTTATCAAATATTATTTAGAGTATGGAAAATATTTAGAGACTTAAATATTATAGAATAAGATTCTAGAAATTTAAATATATATTTGGAATTTATATAATGTATATTTAATTCCAAGTTTATGTAGAATTAGATTCCACATAATTAAAAATATATATTTAAATATATTTAAATCCAAGTAAAGATAGAATGAGATTCTATATAATAAAAATATATATATTTGGATAAAATATAATGTATATTTAAATCCATGTTTTATGTAGAATAAGATTCTACATAATTAAATAGATATATATATATATATATATATATATATATATTTCATTTAATATTATTAAATATAATGTATAATTAATACAAACCAATTTCAAGTAGAATTAGATTCTATGAATTTTGGTTGAACTTGGATTTAAGGTATTCAACTAGAATTAAGTCTCTGAATACTATTTAAAGGGACAAGGGCTAGCAACCAAATCATCCCTCTTCCTCCTCTTGAAGATTTCGACAACACCCATAGGGATTGTAACTCCCTTAACCCGGCCTAGACGGTTGACCCGAATTAAGAAAGTCACACGGGGAAAACCAAAGTCAACCCGAAAGTCAACCTTGATTAACGACCTTTTTTTTTTCCTTTTAAAACTTGTCTAGATGTAAATTAATCCTTAGATATGATCATACAACAGCATACTCAAAGATCATAAACATCAGAGATCAAACAGGGACTCAATTGAACAAAATACAACTTTAGGGACCAAATTGTAAATTCTGATAATTATAAGGACTTAACCCAAATTGAAGTTACCATCTTGAAATTAATCATGTTTCATGCTTCTCTGTAAAATTTCAGCTCAAAAGGACTTCCCAAACTCATACAATTGCACAAACAAGTTTCAGGACCAAAACGCAAACATTCCAAAACATATAACTGCCAATGTCAGCCCCCAACGGTCACCCGTTCCGAAACAGGCATAGCCCGTTTCGAAACTCGGGGCCGTTCCGCAACGCGTACCGAAACGGGGGTCTGGCAGTGGCCTTTCTGTTTCGGAACGGCCCCTCCCGTTCCGGACGCCTGGGCACAATTAAGGCACCCGTTCCGAAACGGTAGGTGCAGTTCCGAAACACCCTGCACAGATTGCCTAAAAATGCATACTTAAACATGCAATTGACCAACCAATCATGCTCCAAATGCCACCAAACTTTGCCAACATGCAATTCAACATATATGAGACATACTTGCATCAACAATTCATCAAAACATCCACATATATGAAAAGCCCCAAATCTATAGGCATGCTTCCTACACAAGTAAGCCATTCAAGCATAAACTTCCAATTCAAGCATATAAAGGCCAACCACAAAAACCAGCATTCTCAACAACATTCAACATACTTAGGGAGTTCAAAACATCTCCCAAAACATACACATAGGTCCCCCATTGCCAAATTACCAAAAGCTAAAATGTACTTAGAAAACTTTCCATACTTAGAGCTTTGTTTCCACTTGGATGCTTGCCCTCCTTGCTGCCCTCAAGTACTCTAATGTTCTGCATTATTGAATTAAGAAAACGGAAGAGAGCGTAAGCAAAAGCTTAGTGAGGAATGCTCAATAAAACCATCCAATAATGCATTAACAAAACATTTATAAATCATGCTTCAAATCATCATTTACACATGCTCAAAAGCATACTTTTACAAGCATCTCATGCTTCATTTCATTACATGTCATATTGGCCACAAGTGATACAATTCATTTCTTTGAAAACAAGTTCATCAACTTTCACCCCAAGGACTTTTAAACACCTTGGACCCCAAGGACTTTTAAACACCTTGGCCATGGACTTTTAAACACCATGATATAAGTTACCTCAAGGACTTTTAAACACCTTGACCCCAAGGACTTTTAAACACCTTGGCCATGGACTTTTAAACACCATGAATTGCATTACCTCAAGGACTTTTAAACACCTTGAACCCCAAGGACTTTTAAACACCTTGGCCTATGGACTTTTAAACACCATAGAATGGACCACACAAGGACTTTTAACCACCTTTGTGTCCGTAACAAGAACCATCCAAGGACTTTTAACCACCTTGATGTTCTTAAGTAAACAAGGCTCACTCAAGGACTTTTAACCACCTTAGTGACCTTAACCTTTTCAAACATCACTTGCCAATATACATCATTATCATCAATTTATCCACTGTTTTAAAGCATTAAACCAAGCCATATTCATCATGCATTTAAAAGCATCAAACCACATTTAATCAATGTTCAAATACAAGGAACTCTTACCATGAGCTTCCCTCAACATATGGCTTACAAAAACAGCATTAACCATGCTAAATCATGCTTTCAAAACAGAATTTAAAACATGCAATAAACCACATTGCACATCAATCAAATCATGGCCACCACTAGAGAGTATTTCCGAAAACTTACACTTGAGCTTAGCAAAGTTGTTTAGACTTAAACTAAGCTCCCAAGACATTGGTTTCAAAGCCGAAAACCCAATTTCACTCACCGATTCCACTTCGCCTCAAGCCAAAGCACCAAAACAAGCCTCCGGATCAACAACTCTTGGATCCAAAGATGCCTCCCCTGATTAAACACATTAAAGCAGAGATTTAATGCATCATCATGCATCAAAAGCTTCAATGAAAGCACTCAAACTCGCTGCTCTCATTCACACTCCAATTTCGGCCACCAAACACAACCGAAATGGCATCAAAACCACTTCTCAACAAAGCCCAGCCATAAACCAGCAAAACCTAACATCCATTAACACCATTTAACATCTAAAAACAACCTATAAACATCCTTATACCTCCAGCAACATCAGATCCACAAGATCACCACAAAAACATCCAAGAATCACAAGCTAAACTTAGGAAACACAACCTATCCGGGATTGCATTAATCAAAACTCATTTCCTTATCAATTTAGAGTTCATTTAACATCAAAAACACACCTTAAATCACAGATTAATCATATCTAACGAAAATCATCAAAAATCACCAAATCTTGCATTATAAGCCAAGATCCATTTCACCACTTAAAATCCTTTAATAAAACTTTAATTAAGAGTTGAGAACTTGGGAATTTCAGTAAAGAACTGATAGTTTAGAGGAGAAGGACGTTCTTACCTCCAAACTTGTGTTTCTCCACTTTTTGGAATCAAAAACCTTGTTGAATCAACTAGCAAATGATGAGGTTTTGAAGATATGTTGATTAGGAATCAAAAGAATATTGAAAGGAGGATTTTAGGTGAGAGAATCAGAAACAACTCTCTGGAAAACAAGTGTTTGGATTGAGAGAAAATGAGAGAAAGAAAATAGAGAAGTTAGTTAAGAAAATAGCCAAATGGCCTTTCCCTCCACTTTTGATATGTTTTAAAATCAGAATAAATCTCAAAATATCTTAGAAAAATCTGGAGAAACTACTTTTGGAATAATAGCTCCTTAAAGATTCAAAGTTTCAACTCTTTATAAAACAGTCACAAAACTTTCAAAAATTACATTTTGGTCACTAGCCAAAATGTCACTCTTCCAAAACCCATTTTTCAAAATTGATTTCACAGTTCACTTAATTATATTAAAAGATGATTTAAGAACATTTTTCCATATTTTTAATGCAACCCGAACTAGGCTTTCCTAATTTCACCTCTTTAGATTCGAACAGCACTTTGACCAAACCGGTCAACGCCCAAAACTTCTAAGCCCAAAACCGGGGCGTTACAACTCTCCCCCCCTTAAGAAATTTCGTCCTCGAAATTTACCTGAAGGAAAGAGATAAGGAAACTGCTTCAGCATGTCTTCCTTCCGCTCCCACGTGGCTTCCTCAACACCGTGATGCTTCCACAGCACCTTCACCAACTCAATGGTCTTGCCACGAAGAACCTTGCTATCCGAATCCAGAACCTTCACCGGTTCCTCATCATAGGTCAAATCCGGATTCAAAACCACTTCCTCCACAGGCATCACATGCGAAGGATCAGATCTATACCTCCGGAGCATAGAGACATGGAACACATCATGAATCTTCTCCAACTCCTGAGGTAACCTCAACCGATACGCAACAGGACCCACACGCTCAACCACCTCATATGGTCCAATGTACCTAGGGCTCAACTTACCCTTTCGGCCAAACCGCATCACCTTCTTCCAAGGCGAAACCTTCAAGAACACACGGTCACCCACCGCATACTCTATCTCCTTACGCTTCAAATCCGCGTAAGACTTCTGCCGATCAGAGGCAGCCTTCAACCGCTCACAAAAGAGCTTTACCTTCTCTGTGGTCCCTTTTAACAAAGCCGGCATTGAAACCAACTTTTGACCAGTCTCAGCCCAACAAAGAGGAGTCCTACACTTCCTCCCGTACAAAGCCTCATAAGGTGTCATCTGTATACTTGCCTGATAACTGTTGTTATAAGCAAACTCAACCAAAGGCAGATGCTTCTCCCAAGAACCTTGGAACTCAATCACGCAGCACCTCAACATATCCTCCAAAATCTGGATAACTCGCTCAGACTGACCATCCGACTGAGGATGATAGGATGTACTGAAATGCAACCTTGTACCCAGAGCTTGATGCAAACACTGCCAGAACCGCGATGTGAACCTCGGATCCCTATCCGACACAATCGACTTAGGCACACCATGCAGCCGCACAATCTCAGCAATGTACAGCTCTGCCAACCTATCCAAAGAAAACGTGGTATGCACAGGCAAGAAATGCGCACACTTCGTCAGGCGATCCACAATCACCCAGACCGAATTCTTCTTCGATGGAGACAAAGGTAAACCAGATACAAAATCCATGGTAACCCTCTCCCACTTCCATTCAGGGATTTTCAACGGTTGCAACAACCCTGAAGGAAACTGATGCTCAGCCTTAACTCGCTGACACACCAAACACTTGCTAACAAACTCCGCAACATCCTTCTTCAAACCCACCCAATAGTACTCATCACGAAGATCACGGTACATCTTAGTACTACCAGGGTGCATAGCAAAAGGACTACTATGACCTTCAGTCAGAATAGCACGCCTCAACTCAGCATCAGCAGGCACTACTATCCGACTCCCAAAACACAGCACACCATCATCATTGAAACAGAAATCCGAAGGTCTACCCTCCGCGATATCCTGAACATGAGACACCAAGGAATCATCCAACAACTGCTTATCCTTGATCAACTGAACCAAAGAGGGTTTCACTTGCAACTCAGCAACGAGACCACCATCTTGCGATATGCTCAAGCTAGCAAACATAGCCCTCAGCTCAACAGCTACCTTCCTACTCAAGGCATCCGCAACAACATTAGCTTTTCCAGGATGATACTCAATCGTCAGATCATAATCCTTGAGCAACTCCAACCAACGCTGCTGCCTAAGATTCAACTCCTTCTGAGACATCAGATACCTCAAACTCTTGTGATCTGTGTACACAGTACACTTCTCACCATACAGATAATGTCTCCAGATCTTCAGAGCAAAAACCACTGCAGCCAGCTCAATATCATGCGTAGGGTAATTGCGCTCATGCACTTTCAACTGCCGCGATGCATAAGCCACCACCTTACCCTCCTGCATCAGCACACACCCCAAACCAACATAGGATGCATCACTGTAAACCACAAACTCTTTCCCTGATTCAGGCTGAATCAAGATAGGAGCTTGCATCAAAGCCGCCTTAAGCTTCTCAAAAGCCTACTGTCTCGCTTCCGTCCACTCATACTTAACATCCTTTTGCAACAGCTTCGTCAAAGGAGCAGCAATCTTGGAAAAACCATCCACAAACCTTCGGTAGTATCCCGCCAAACCAAGGAAACTACGGACCTCATGAACAGACTTAGGAACTTTCCAATTCATCACCGCCTCAATCTTCTGAGGATCAACACGAATCCCCTCCGCTGAAACCACATGCCCAAGAAACACCACCTCCCTTAACCAGAACTCACACTTACTCAGCTTAGCATAAAGCTGATTCTCCAACAAAGCTTGCAAAACAATCCTCAAATGCTCTTCATGCTCCTCCTCAGTACGCGAGTACACGAGGATATCATCAATGAACACCACAACAAACTTGTCCAGGTATTCATGAAACACACGATTCATCATGTCCATGAAAGCAGCAGGAGCATTTGTCAACCCAAACGGCATCACAAGGAACTCATAATGCCCATACCTTGTCCTGAAAGCTGTCTTAGGCACATCCACATCCTTCACCTTCAACTGATAATACCCTGACCTCAAGTCAATCTTAGAGAACACAGCAGCTCCCCGAAATTGATCAAAAATATCATCAATCCTCGGCAAAGGATACCGATTCTTGATAGTCAACTTGTTCAGCTGACGGTAATCAATGCACATTCTCATAGTGCCATCCTTCTTCTTCACAAACAAAACCAGTGCTCCTCAAGGTGACACACTCGGCCGGATGAACCCACGGTCAAGCAACTCTTGCAACTGCGTCTTCAGCTCCTTCAGCTCCTTAGGTGCCATTCTATAGGGAGTAATAGACACAGGAGTTGTATTCTCATACAGCTCAATTCCAAACTCCACCTCGCGGTTAGGAGGTAAACCAGGCAACTCCTCAGGAAAAACACCAGGAAACTCCTTCACAACTCTGATATCTTGCACCCTCAACTCTTTAGAGCTAGGATTCATCACAAAAGCTAGATAGGCTTCACAACCTTGTCTCAGCATCCTGCTCGCCTCCAAGGTAGACACCACATTGGCAAGAAACTTCACATTCTCACCAACCACAACAACTTCGTAATCATTCGCAAGCTTAAGCGAAACCCGCTTGTTCTCACAATCCACAACAGCACGATGCTCAGCAAGCCAATCCATACCAAGGATCACATCGAAACCATAGAAGGGCAACTCCATAAGATCAACATGGAAAACATGTTCTTGAACCACCAAGGGACACCTTCTATAAAGCTTCCTAGTCACAACAGTCTCACCAAAAGAACTAGTGACTCGAACACCAACATCCAAAAACTCAACAGGCAAACCAAGCAATTCAGCATGCTCACGCAAAATGTATGAATGCGTAGATCCAGAATCTATCAAAGAAAGCAATGACAAGGATTGCAAAGTAAAGGTACCTGCAATCACATCCGCATCATTCCTTCCCTCACGCTGAGCATACACCCTCGCCTGGCCTCCACCTTCAGGCTGAATAGCCACAACATGGGCCACTCCACGACCACCTTCCTCTCTCCTCTGGAAATTACCACGGCCGCGCCCACGACCTCTCTGCGGTGCAGCAACAACAGGAGCACGCACCTGATCACCAGCCAACCTCGGACAATCTCGCCTCAAGTGGTCTGCAGAACCACAACTCCAGCACCCGTTACCAGCAGCCGCAACAGGAGCTTGCACCACTCTCTCGGCACGAGGACAGTCACGTTTCATGTGACCACGTGAACCACAGATCCAACAAACACTCGGATCGGTTCTAGCATTGCCTCCTCTAGCAGGTGCACCACCACCTCTCTTAGCTGAAGACTGATACTTCTGATCACGTCCCCTCTTGTTCCGTCCACCTCCGGAACTAAACTCAGCTGATCGCTTCCCAGCACTTGCTCCAACACCACTCACGAATAAACCCAAGTTCATCTCAACATCCTTGGCTCGGCCCACCAACACGTCGAAATCATCATACTCGGCGGCCAGCAAATACATTTTCACATCCGTCTCTAAACCATAACGGAACCTCTCGCACCTTGCCCGCTCATCAGGTACCAGCTCCGGTGCATACTGACTGAGTCGCACAAACTGCACCTCATACTCAGCCACACTCATGCTCCCTTGGGTAAGAGACATGAATTCACGCTTCTTCTCATCTAGATATCTCACACCAAGATATCTCCGCTTGAACACATTCTGAAAGAATGTCCAAGTCACATCAGCTTCTGCCATCCCAGCAACAGTGGTTGTCCACCACGTATACGCATCCTTCTGCAGCAAGGACACAACACAACCCAGCTTCTGCACATCAGTGCAACTCATCTGGCCCAAGATTCGCTTGGTACTCTCTAGCCAAGCTTCAGAACTCTCAGCAGACATACCCCTGAACTCAGTCCCACCAAGACTGCGCAAACGCTCCAAAGGTAGTCTGACACCAGCATCTTCCTGATGCCCCGCTCCACGAGCCCCAACTACCGCTACTTGAAAAGCACCAGCAATAGCTTGCACTAACATCGTCATATCAGGCATAGCTTGCCCCTGACCAGCCCCAGGTCCAGCAGCTCCAGCGCCAGCTGCAGCTCCAGCTTCCTCAGCCCCAGCACCACCACCACCAGGTGGAGGAGGAGGTAACACCGCACTACCCGTGTTTTCCTCATTCTCGTTCTCATTAGGAGCCGTAGCTCGCACATTACCTCGTAACTCTCTACGTGGTGCCATACTTTTACCATGCAATCACAACACAAATAAAACAAAGTCAGGCCCAGCAAGGTAAGCAATCCAAGTATTCAAGCTCAATTTCATTTCAAAACAACATCTTTCCTTTAGCTTTGATTTGGCAATGGGTACCCACAACATGCTACATCACAGCACATACTTCAATTGCATCAAAATCACAAGCCATCAAACATGCTTTCACTCAACAAGCATACAAGGCATACATACTTCAATCATGCATACATACATTCCCAATTACTCGAGAACTCAGTTCTGATACCACCAAATGTAACTCCCTTAACCCGGCCTAGACGGTTGACCCGAATTAAGAAAGTCACACGGGGAAAACCAAAGTCAACCCGAAAGTCAACCTTGATTAACGACCCTTTTTTTTCCTTTTAAAACTTGTCTAGATGTAAATTAATCCTTAGATATGATCATACAACAGCATACTCAAAGATCATAAACATCAGAGATCAAACAGGGACTCAATTGAACAAAATACAACTTTAGGGACCAAATTGTAAATTCTGATAATTATAAGGACTTAACCCAAATTGAAGTTACCATCTTGAAATTAATCATGTTTCATGCTTCTCTGTAAAATTTCAGCTCAAAAGGACTTCCCAAACTCATACAATTGCACAAACAAGTTTCAGGACCAAAACGCAAACATTCCAAAACATATAACTGCCAATGTCAGCCCCCAAATGTCACCCGTTCCGAAACTGGCATAGCCCGTTTCGAAACTCGGGGCCGTTCCGCAACGCGTACCGAAACGGGGGTCTGGCAGTGGCCTTTCCGTTTCGGAACGACCCCTCCCGTTCCGGACGCCTGGGCACAATTAAGGCACCCGTTCCGAAACGGTAGGTGCAGTTCCGAACCACCCTGCACAGATTGCCTAAAAATGCATACTTAAACATGCAATTGACCAACCAATCATGCTCCAAATGCCACCAAACTTTGCCAAATGCAATTCAACATATATGAGACATACTTGCATCAACAATTCATCAAAACATCCACATATATGAAAAGCCCCAAATCTATAGGCATGCTTCCTACACAAGTAAGCCATTCAAGCATAAACTTCCAATTCAAGCATATAAAGGCCAACCACAAAAACCAGCATTCTCAACAACATTCAACATACTTAGGGAGTTCAAAACATCTCCCAAAACATACACATAGGTCCCCCATTGCCAAATTACCAAAAGCTAAAATGTACTTAGAAAACTTTCCATACTTAGAGCTTTGTTTCCACTTGGATGCTTGCCCTCCTTGCTGCCCTCAAGTACTCTAATGTTCTGCATTATTGAATTAAGAAAACGGAAGAGAGCGTAAGCAAAAGCTTAGTGAGGAATGCTCAATAAAACCATCCAATAATGCATTAACAAAACATTTATAAATCATGCTTCAAATCATCATTTACACATGCTCAAAAGCATACTTTTACAAGCATCTCATGCTTCATTTCATTACATGTCATATTGGCCACAAGTGATACAATTCATTTCTTTGAAAACAAGTTCATCAACTTTCACCCCAAGGACTTTTAAACACCTTGGCCATGGACTTTTAAACACCATGATATAAGTTACCTCAAGGACTTTTAAACACCTTGACCCCAAGGACTTTTAAACACCTTGGCCATGGACTTTTAAACACCATGAATTGCATTACCTCAAGGACTTTTAAACACCTTGAACCCCAAGGACTTTTAAACACCTTGGCCTATGGACTTTTAAACACCATAGAATGGACCACACAAGGACTTTTAACCACCTTTGTGTCCGTAACAAGAACCATCCAAGGACTTTTAACCACCTTGATGTTCTTAAGTAAACAAGGCTCACTCAAGGACTTTTAACCACCTTAGTGACCTTAACCTTTTCAAACATCACTTGCCAATATACATCATTATCATCAATTTATCCACTGTTTTAAAGCATTAAACCAAGCCATATTCATCATGCATTTAAAAGCATCAAACCACATTTAATCAATGTTCAAATACAAGGAACTCTTACCATGAGCTTCCCTCAACATATGGCTTACAAAAACAGCATTAACCATGCTAAATCATGCTTTCAAAACAGAATTTAAAACATGCAATAAACCACATTGCACATCAATCAAATCATGGCCACCACTAGAGAGTATTTCCGAAAACTTACACTTGAGCTTAGCAAAGTTGTTTAGACTTAAACTAAGCTCCCAAGACATTGGTTTCAAAGCCGAAAACCCAATTTCACTCACCGATTCCACTTCGCCTCAAGCCAAAGCACCAAAACAAGCCTCCGGATCAACAACTCTTGGGTCCAAAGATGCCTCCCCTGATTAAACACATTAAAGCAGAGATTTAATGCATCATCATGCATCAAAAGCTTCAATGAAAGCACTCAAACTCGCTGCTCTCATTCACACTCCAATTTCGGCCACCAAACACAACCGAAATGGCATCAAAACCACTTCTCAACAAAGCCCAGCCATAAACCAGCAAAACCTAACATCCATTAACACCATTTAACATCTAAAAACAACTTATAAACATCCTTATACCTCCAGCAACATCAGATCCACAAGATCACCACAAAAACATCCAAGAATCACAAGCTAAACTTAGGAAACACAACCTATCCGGGATTGCATTAATCAAAACTCATTTCCTTATCAATTTAGAGTTCATTTAACATCAAAAACACACCTCAAATCACAGATTAATCATATCTAACGAAAATCATCAAAAATCACCAAATCTTGCATTATAAGCCAAGATCCATTTCACCACTTAAAATCCTTTAATAAAAATTCAATTAAGAGTTGAGAACTTGGGAATTTCTGTAAAGAACTGATAGTTTAGAGGAGAAGGACGTTCTTACCTCCAAACTTGTGTTTCTCCACTTTTTGGAATCAAAAACCTTGTTGAATCAACTAGCAAATGATGAGGTTTTGAAGATATGTTGATTAGGAATCAAAAGAATATTGAAAGGAGGATTTTAGGTGAGAGAATCAGAAACAACTCTCTGGAAAACAAGTGTTTGGATTGAGAGAAAATGAGAGAAAGAAAATAGAGAAGTTAGTTAAGAAAATAGCCAAATGGCCTTTCCCTCCACTTTTGATATGTTTTAAAATCAGAATAAATCTCAAAATATCTTAGAAAAATCTGGAGAAACTACTTTTGGAATAATAGCTCCTTAAAGATTCAAAGTTTCAACTCTTTATAAAACAGTCACAAAACTTTCAAAAATTACATTTTGGTCACTAGCCAAAATGTCACTCTTCCAAAACCCATTTTTCAAAATTGATTTCACAGTTCACTTAATTATATTAAAAGATGATTTTAGAACATTTTTCCATATTTTTAATGCAACCCGAACTAGGCTTCCTAATTTCACCTCTTTAGATTCGAACAGCACTTTGACCAAACCGGTCAACGCCCAAAACTTCTAAGCCCAAAACCGGGGCGTTACAGGGATTCCCCACTGGAATTCGACATATCCCAGAAAGCTCTCTGAGAAGCTGTTCGATATTTTTCTGGTGTTCTACTTGCCCCTTGGCAAATCCCAGAAGGTTCCCTTGCTCGATTGCAAGTCCCGGTTGAACTCCTGGTCGATTTCAGACTCCCTCAGGAATCCTTGGAGGAATTTTGACTTCTCCCTGGAAGGTGTTCAAACCTGTCAAAATTTATCCCTAAGTGTTAGGGAGGTGGAAACTTTGTTCGTTTTGTTCGCGTGGACTTCGTAGAGGTCGTTGCGAACCTGTGACGATTCCGGTTTTACTTGACATGGTTATTCCGACATACCGTCGGTTTTCCAGTTTCTAGTGTTTTTAAAAGGTAACTCTTCATCTTTTATCCCTGGATTCGTTCTTGTACATGGATCCTGACTGGATTACGTCGGATTAATTTTTCCGCTGCACCACAGGGCGTGCCGACGTAACCCAACAGTGGTATCAGAGCCACTTGCATCATACGAATTCAGACTTAAATTCTTGGGTGATGTTTATATATGAGATGAATCTTGTTTGATTAGATTTAGATATTTATCGTTTATCATATCACGCCTAATAAAGACTTATTTCGATTATCACTAAATGATTAAGAGTTAATCATAACTATGTTAGGTTGCTTCAATGTTAAATGTTAACATGTTGAGACTAATAGTTAGTCTAGAGAACAAGTAGTTGTTCGTAGTTTCATAGATTTATGAAATCTCTGAAAGGTCTATAAAAGTTATCAAACTATCTTTCACGGTGAATCCATAAGAGTTATGGCTAGACGTTATGAAAAATGGATGTCTAGGATTGGCATCATCAAAGACCTGGTACTTAAGTGTGCCTAGCGCGCCACCTCTCTTTCATGTTGACCTACCTAGTGCATTTGTTCGTTAACGCAAATGGTTTATAAAACCTCGTGATCCTTCTTTGGCCCATTAACCGCAACATAGGGATAATTAGTTTAAAACCCCGTAAACACGTCGTTACTTTTTTCGCACGATGTTTGAAATGCATGTTAGATTGCATGGTGTTTGTTTTGCATGGTTATAGCCCATAGCCTTTATAGTTTTGGTTTTTATAAATACGGCCTGCGTGTCGTGCCTTTCTCTATCTTCTATTGTATTTCTCTTCTCATCTCACTCCCTCGCATGTAACGCGAGTTTCTGAAAATTGTAAATACTCATGGAGATAAGGCAAAGACCAAGTTAGCAGCGTGGTGGGCCTTCCCTGGTGGACCAGGCGTTTCAGAAGCAGATTCTATCTTCAGTAGAATGGTCCTCCCATTGGCTTGAGACGGGTCGCCTTAGGTTAAGAAGGGCTATAATCATTGCATATTTATTTACCGCTTATATTTACCTTGTATGTGATGCAGTGGATGTTTTATAAGCATGATTAAACATAGTTCTTTTGATAGGATCAATGTTAAAATGATGAGATAATTAAGTAAATCCGTCACTATAATTCTAAGTCTGTTTTAACCATCCAATATTTACCCTCGTTAAAGCTTCGATCGATATAATGCGAGCTTTGCCAAAGCAATGTCACATTTATCTATCTTGGTTAAACGTGAAGAATAAGCTAGTGATATTCGCCGGTTGAGATATTGGTATTGACTTAGCTGGGTTGTTCTAATAGGATTAGAAAACCTAAGTGGTTAAAAGTTTTGGATAATCATAAGATGATTTAAAGAACAAGAGTTGTTCGCCAAAAGATGAGGAATTACATGAGATGTAATTAGTAAGGTGTTACTTACCTAAATAACCATTTCCTAAAAGACTGGCCAAAGCTGATTTAGGAATGGTGAAATACGGATCCTCAGTCACTAGAAAAACTATCGAAATGTTTTTCTGAAATTAAAACTAGAGGGTTTTTAATTCTGAAGAAAATAGTGTGAGTAAATTTATAGTAAAGACCTATCTATAAATTTTAAAATTTAGTAAAACTTATGTAGCATATTTTCTTTGTTGTAGAATTAATGGCAAATAATACTCTATCTCTGCGATCTATCCTTGAGAAGGATAAGCTCAATGGCATAAACTTCCTTGATTGGTTCCGCAATTTGAGAATTGTTCTCAAACAAGAAAAGAAGGAATATGTCATTGAAGAACATGTTCCTGATGAACCGGTTGCCACTGCTTCCAGAGCTGACAAATACAAGTTTAAGAAACACATGGACGACATGCTGGATGTCGGTTGTCTTATGCTTGCCTCCATGACCCCTGAGCTTCAGAAGCAACATGAGGACATGGTAGCTTATGATATGATTCAAAATCTCAAGGAGATTTATGAAGGGCAAGCTCGTCAAGAGAAGTACGAGACCTCTAAAGCTCTGTTTCAATGCAAGATGAGTGAGGGATCTCCCGTAGGAGCTCGCGTCATCAAAATGATGGGCTACATCCAAACGTTGGAGAAGCTCGGCTTTCCGCTGAAAGACGAATTAGCTACTGATGTCATCATGCAATCGTTGCTGGATAGTTTCAATCAGTTCGTCCTTAATTTCAATATGAATGAAATTAACAAGACACTGCCACAGTTGCTCGACATATTGAGAACTGCTGAAATCAACCTGAAGAAGGTAGGACCTAAACCTTTTCTGATGGTCCACAAGGGCTAGAAGAAAGGTAAATCGACAGCAAAGTCTAAAGGTGATGGTAAGACCAAAACCGATGGAAATGAGGCATTGAAACCTAAGAAGGGAATCATGAAGGATGGAAAATGTTTCCATTGCGGCAAGACCAAACATTGGAAGAGAAACTGTCCCACACACCTACAAGAAGTCAAGAAAGCAAAAATGAGTGAGGCATCAACCTCAGAGGCTTCTAAAGAGAAGGCATCAGAATAGACATGGACCTGCGAATGGAAATAAAGCAAGAGTTGCTACATCATCCATTAGGACATGTGTTTTTGCTTAAATAGATTTGTTTTAGTTTTTTAAGATTATTATTTTGTGCCTAAGTTTTAGTTATCTTGTAAGGACAAGATATTTTTAATTTTGAGATTATTTAAATAAATGTTATTCTTTTAATCTCTTATGGCACAACGAATCAATGATCTTTAAACTAATCAAATCAATAATATTTATAAGATAAATAAAACAAATGACTAATCTCAAACTCATAAAAAGTATTAAGGTAATTTGATGAGATCAAATTCAAGAATATTTAAAGTTTGATGAACTTTCAAAGAATATGGGATTGTCCCATAATTAAATCCCACAAGTGGAACAAAAAATCTTTGAAAGAGAATCAACTATGTTAGACATGTTTTGATTCAGAACAAGTCATTTTCGACTTCTTTACACACTAGAAAAACAACTCTCATACTTAATCGTGTTTTTTTCGAAACATCATATAAGATATGGACTAAGAATTGTTCTAGAATACCTTTGAAGTTTTATGGTTACTTATATGTTAAAATGTTTACAAAGTTCGAACCTTAAAAACTCCATTTGTTGTTTATCCTAACTAGAGCAAAGCGTTTGTTTCTCAAATGAGAGTTTATCTTGAAAGAGATTAATTCTCACAAAGGGATATTATTTCTTCAACTTTAACAAGAACAAAATGTTTGTTGCTCAAACGATAGTTTATCTCGAAAGAGAATACTTATCACTAAGGGATTTCATTTTTCAACGAGAACAAAATGTTTGTTGCTCAAACGAGAGTTTCTCTCGAAAGAGATTACCTCTCACAAAAGGAAAAAATGGAATTTGGAATGTGAAGAAATTTTAGACAACAAATTTATGAACCAAAGATTGAGAATGTTCCACAAATGATCAAGGAACATTGGAACAAAACACAACCATTGTATTGATCCTTAAGAGAATACCATATACTTGAGAAATATGGATCTCTCACTATCCGTACATGGAAACATTCTTCTTTTCGGATCAAGATAAAGACTAGGTCATATCAGAAAGCAATGGTGAGCCCAAAATTCGAGAAATGGCTAAGAGCCATGAGATATGAGGTGGAATCCATGTCTATAACCAAGTATAGACTTTGGTTACCTAAAAGGGTAAAACCTAAGAGATATGGATGAGTTTTTCAAAAAGGAAAAATCGACATGGATGATAAAACATACAAAGGATGATTTGTCGCTAAAAGTTTTCGATAAACTTCATAGTATAGACTATGATAAAACATCTTCCTTGTAGCTATGTTTAATCCATCTTAATCTCACCTGCAAGTAGTTACATACGATGATTATGGAATCAAATAAAGGAATGTCAAAACCACTTTCCTAAGGGAAAACTTGAAACAGATGTGTACATGACACATCCAGAAGGTTTTGTCACTCCAGTAAACATTTGGAAGGTATGTAAGCTACAAAGGTCTATCCGTAAACTAAGGCAAGCTTCTCGAAGTTGGGATATTCGTTTCAGAAGATACAATAAAAATGTTTGGTTTATCTAGAAACAAAGGGGAGTCTTGTTTTCAAAAGAGCTAGTGGGAGCATTGTTACTTTCCTAAGTATTGTATGTAGATGACATACTCATCAAAAGGAACTAAAGATCGCAATCCGTTTTACATTGATAAAAGATACTGCGAGTTAGCAACATGAGATAGTATCTAACTCTACAACATAGGCTGAATGTATTACAGTCGACATAGCAATAAAGAAGGATGTTTGGATCTAAAGGGTTCACTTCTGAACTAAGGATTGTTCCCAGCATATTAGATGCTACATAACTCTGTTATGATGGAACCTTTGCGTAAGCAAATAAAACCAAAATCTCATCAATAAATCCAAACATATTCTAAAGTACTTACATATTAGAGATGTGAAAGTATGCAACATACGCACAAAGTTGATAACTTTGTCAACTCCCTGACAAAGCTTTTGACACAGCAAAAGCATGTCAGTTACACTAAGCCATATCATATTAGATACGAGAATGATTGGTCTTAGTGCTAGTGGGAGATTGTTGGAGTATGCCCAAAGACCAATCATGTGATGATTGAAAAGACATACTATTTTACTAGATTTATCAAGTAATGGCATTGCCGTTATTATCATTTGGTATATTTCTGCGCATCAAACTAACCATTGGATAATAATGTCCATACAATAATACGATTATTGTTAAATAGGATCCTTAGTCGAATATTATTACATTTATGGATAGAGATAATATATAAAGACTAATATGTGGTTGATGACAAGCGTTGTCATTGACATAGAGATGTCAAAATCAGCACATAAGTATTTGTTAAAGAACAACATACTGGATTGACCCGCTATGAGCATGTTTCTTGGGTAATTATGTGACAGTCACAACATTGCTCATGGTAATCATATGTATAATCCTCAGACTTGAGATCAACATGATTTCAACATAAAGATTTATGTATTTTAACATAGTCAAACGTGTGTCGTAACTGACTACATTATAAAGACTGATGATTGGATACGTGATGACTTATGTAGTGAAATATGGTTGATCAAGAAAGGATTTGTCCCTCCTACATAATGAGAGAAATATCTTCGGCCACTTGATTGAGTGAGATTAGAAAATGTATGGCCATGCTCGAATATTATGAAATGAGATATCATAGAGATTCGTTTATCATAATCTACTCAAGACATCAAGAAACACTAGATGGACAACATAAGTGTGACTAACCCATGACTTGTGTTCATCTAAGATATAAAGGAGAAAAGGATGAAATACATAAAGGAAGTTTATTCAGGAATTAGGAAAGTCAAACCATGACTTCATGCAACTTAGGTAGCAATGATGTATTGCTAGATGCCACTCATTGTTTGTAAAATTAGAATAGTTCTAATTTTGCTGCTAACGTTGCATGAACCTACAAGGGTCACACCCTTTGAATGAAATGAACAAAAATTGGAAACCATACTCCCTATTTTATGGATGTTGCCGAAAATCCCCTATGGGATAGGAGAAATCGGCAACTCCCTTAAATGGGAATAATATTGGATAAATATTGTATTTATCAAATATTATTTAGAGTATGGAAAATATTTAGAGACTTAAATATTATAGAATAAGATTCTAGAAATTTAAATATATATTTGGAATTTATATAATGTATATTTAATTCCAAGTTTGTGTAGAATTAGATTCTACATAATTAAAAATATATATTTAAATATATTTAAATCCAAGTAAAGATAGAATGAGATTCTATATAATAAAAAATATATATATATTTAGATTAAATATAATGTATATTTAAATCCATGTTTTATGTAGAATAAGATTCTACATAATTAAATATATATATATTTCATTTAATATTATTAAATATAATGTATATTTAATATAAACCAATTTCAAGTAGAATTAGATTCTACGAATTTTGGTTGAACTTGGATTTAAGGTATTCAACTAGAATTAAGTCTCTGAATACTATTTAAAGGGACAAGGGCTAGCAACCAAATCATCTCTCTTCCTCCTTTTGAAGATTTCGACAACACCCCTAGGGATTCCCCACTGGAATTCGACATATCCCATAAAGCTCTTTGAGAAGTTGTTCGATATTTTTCTGGTGTTCTACTTACCCCCTGGCAAATCCCTGAAGTTTCCCTTGCTCGATTGCAAGACCTGGTTGAACTCCTGGTCGATTTCAGACTCCCTCAGGAATCCCTGGAGGAATTTTGACTTCTCCCTAGAAGGTCTTCAAACCTGTCGAAATTTATCCCTAAGTGTTAGGGAGGCGGAAACTTTGTTCGTTTTGTTCGGGTGGACTCCGTAGGGGTCGTTGCGAACATGTGACGATTCCGGTTTTACTTGACGTGGTTATTCCGACATACCGTCGGTTTTCCAGTTTCAAGAGTTTTTAAAAGGTAACTCTTCATCTTTTCACCCCGGATTTGTTCTTGTACATGGATCCTGGCTGGATTACGTCGCATTAGTTTTTCCGCTGCGCCACGGGGCGTGCCGACATGACCCAACACTTCCAAATTATCATTGATCACCCTCCCCATGACAAGAGTCTCCTGATTGCCTCCCTCTGTACGGCTACCAACAAATGATGGCAGGCTACCGGAACTATCAAGGCCAACCAACGAAGAAGGATAGCCCACCGGGTCCGTCGGACGACCTACATCGCAAGACGAGATAGTAGGGTTTTCTAGAATATGTCATGAAATATATAATATCGTAATTTTGGTATTAATAATAATTATTAATTGTGATAATAATTATTGTTTGTATTTTACAAACCCTAGCCGCTTTGTCTTTTTCCCTTCACTGTCACTATCATTTTTTTCATTCTTGTCTAATTTTATAGCCGGCGGCAGCACCAGCCTTAGTGATGGTTGTCGACCACCGGTCACCCTCTTTTTGTTTTTTTGCTTCCTTCTTTTAATTTGTCTTTTTAATTCAATAAATTTGTCTTTATGACACGTTTTTTTTACCTTTTGGTACATATATTATGCCTTTTGGCATGTTTTTTTGTTATTTTTTCTTTTAGGGTTGGATTTGACATTATCACGACTGATCAAGATGGCGCTCTTTTGATTATCTTGTTGATCCCATGTTTTGGACCCTCGAACTGGATCTAGATGCAACTTTAGTCACCGCTCTTGTCTGCGATTGAGTTGTGTAAAACCAAAACTTTGATTTTGATATAACAAATATTTCAAGTACCAATTTGAAAAGAAGATACATTTTAAAGTCTTCAATCTTCCCAGACTTGACAAGCAAAATGTTTAAGTCAAAACTCAATTTCTCATAAATTTTTCTAAGTGTTTTCCTAACCAAAACAATGATTTTCGACTAACCGTTTCGATACACCCCTTAGGTGTTTCGAAACGATTTGAACTGTAAAGTTTGGGCTCGAAACGAGAGAACATGTATCGATACGGTAGTATCGAAATGGCCTCGATCTTTTCGATACATGTTTTGAAAGTTTGTTTAAAGATATGATTGTTGCTTTGTCATAACCGTTTTATTGAAAATTAGTTAAGCGTATCAATACACATTAGGCGTGTTTCGATACGGGTCTTCACAGTTTCAAAATATTTCTATACGATCATGTCCAATTTCGAAACGAGCTCTTTCAGTATCGGAACGACCACGATTGTTTTGATGCGGTCTCTTAAATGCTCCCAATGGCTATTTTTATTTTTGTCCTGTTTCGATACATGTGATGTTGTTTCTGTACGGGAAGTTGCAAAACAACATTAATGGTGTGAAGATGAAGTCCTAACGGCTATAATTATGATTTCAACCACCCAAACGGCTAGAAATCAATGAGAAGGTAGAAAAAACAAGCATTTTGAGCACCATCAACAACTATTAGACCCTTGAAGAATCATCCAAGCATCAAATCCAAACCCTTGTGCCTTTTATTGTCAAATCCTTGTACCCAACTCTATTAAGTGTTCCATTCTTATTTGTATTGTGAGTTTGGGGAGTGATAAATTGTATTTGGGTAAACAATTCATCCTTTGAGAGGAATTTTTAAGGTTTACCATTTTTCTCAATTGTAAAGAGTGTTTCAAATTAAGCTTTGGGTAGAAAGCTTAATTTCTTTGTAAGGTTTCCTCCTCATCCAAGAAAAGGGGAAGAATCAATAGTGGATTGGTTGAAAATCCTTAGTGAGAGCTAAGGTAATAGAGGTTTAGTTCATTGGAGAACTTGAACCGCTATAAATCTCTTGTGCAAATTTTTTGTTCATCCATTTCTCTCATTTCAAAATTTTAATTGCCAATTCACCCCCTCTTGGCCAATTGCATTATTTGATCAACTCAACAATCGGTACCAGAGCCACACTCATTGGAAGGATTACAACCCTCTTGAGTCGATTCTAGGAGAGTTTTGTTCAACAACAAGTCAAAGCAATGGCATCCACCTCCATTTCCAACCTCTATGAGTCTCAATCCACCACCAAACCACCATTCTTCAATGGGGATAACTACCCATATTGGAAGAATGAGATGCAACTCTTCATCAAATCCATCGACTACATGGTATGAGATGTAGTTGAAGAAGGGCCATACATTCCTATGAAGAGAGATGATAAAGGAAGACTTTTCCCGAAGGTTAAAGCTGAAATGACCGAAGATGATAGAAGAAGGATGCAAGTCAACAATAAATCCTTGCATATTATCTTTTGTGCTCTTGGTTTGGATATCTACTCAAAGATGTCTTCAATCGAGAGCGCCAAAGAAGTTTGGGATACCCTCGAGACAACATATGAGAGAACTAGTGATGTCAAGGAGACAAAGATCGGGCTACTCAATCTAAGCTATGAAAACTTTAAGATGGTTTTCGATGAAAGTGTCTCCAAGATGTTTGATCGATTCTCAGTCATCGTCAATGGATTAAAGGGTTTCGGTGAAATCATTCCCGAAGACAAGCTAGTGAGGAAGCTATTGTATTCTCTTTCGGAATCTTGGGATAGCAAAAGAACGACCATCATTGAAGCTAGAGATTTGAAGACTCTCAAGATCGATGCTCTTGTTGGATCTCTACTTACCCATGAGATCATGAAAAAGGGAAGAGAAGATGGAGGATAAGAAGGTCGAGAAGAAGGAAGTTGAGAAAAAGAAGATTAGAATCGCACTTAAAGCTTCATACCATGATAGCGATTCTAGTGAGGATGAAGATGAGGAGATGGCCATGTTGGCCAAACGATTCACTCGTTTCATGAAGTCCAACCAAGGGAAAAATTCAATAGAAAAAATGACTTAAAGAATATAAGTAAAGAAGAAGAGAATAACCAAATCATTTGTTATGAGTGTAAGAAATCCGGCCATATCCAATCCGAGTGCCCTCAATTGAAAAAGAAGAGTTTTGGGAAGAAGAACAAGCTCAAAGCTCAAGTGACAACTTGGAGTTACGAGAAGTCATCCGAGGAGGAGGAGGAAGTGGCTAACCTCTGCCTCATAGCCATTGATGATGATCCAAAGTAAACCTCAACTCATATAATTCTGATTTTACCTATGATGAGCTTCATGATGCATATGATGAGTTACAAGAGGTCTATGATGAGTTAGTTAAAAAATATAAAGATTCAATTTTGAGAAATAAGAAAACATTTCTGATTTGAAAAATCAAAATGAGTCTCTTTCAAAAACTAACTTCGAATTAGAAAAGAAGGTTTTATATTTGATGAATCTTTGAAATGATCTCAAAAAGAAAAATGTTGATTTAGAAAAACTCTTTCCGATTTTCAAGATTATCACACCAAGGAGGTGGATAATCTTAAAACCTCCATTGCTATTGGGAGAAATAATTTTGAGAAAGGAAATTCTTCTAAAACCTAATACGTAAAAAGAAAACATTTTTATCCTAAAGAAGGAAATTTTTCAAAGTGATCTAAAAATAAAAGAATTAGGAGCATTTGGGTTCCCAAGGAACTCATTGTTTCTAATAATGTGAATGCTATTACTTCTTGGATTCCTAAGGGAACCATGGTTTTAAGAGCTAACACACATGGACCCAAAATGATTTGGGTACCAAAAACCAAAGCCAAATTTCTTTGTTTGTTGTGGGAGCATTGCTACAAGGCCAAAGCTTCAAGTCAAAACTCATGGTACCTTGGTAGTGGATGCTCAAGACACATGACCGGTGACAAGAGTAGATTCTTGGAATTCAAGCCAAAGAGTGGTGGAGTAGTGACTTTCGGTGACAACTCCAAAGGCCACATTGAAGGAATTGGCTCCATTGGTAATCCCTCTTTTATTTTTATTGAAAATGTATTAGATGCCAAATGTCTTAGGCATAATTTATTGAGCATTAGTCAATTATGTGATAAAAGTTTTAATGTTCTCTTTGATAAAAATGGTTGAAAAATAATGAACATTAAAACAAATCAATTGATGCTCATAGGGCATAGAATAGGAAATATTTACATGATGTGTTTAGATGACATACATTCATCCCATGCATGTTTAGTTGCACATGATGAGAATGATGCATGGTTGTGGCATAGAAAACTTGGGCATGCTAGCATAAGTGTTTTAGAAAAATTTGCTTCCAAAAATCTAGTTAGAGGTTTACCCAAACTAAAATTTTCATTAGATAAAATATGTGATGCTTGTGCTAAGGGTACACAAAAGAGAACTTCATTTAAACTCATTAATGATGTTTCGACTAGTAGGGTATTACAACTAGTTCACATGGATTTATTTGGGCCTATTAGAAGTATGAGCTTGGATGGTAAGTCATATGCATTTGTTTTGGTAGATGACTTTTCTAGATACACTTGGGTTCTATTCTTAAGTACTAAGGATGAGGCTTTAGAGAATTTTATTACTTTAACAAAAATTACAAAAAATGATCTTGATCATAAAATTTCACACATTAGAAGTGATCATGGAATCGAATTTCAATATATGGATTTTGAAGATTTTTGTAACGAAAATGGTATAAGCCAAAAATTTTCGGCTCCTCGTACTCCTCAACAAAATGGGTAGGTGAGAGGAAAAATAGAACTTTAGAAGAAATGGCTAGGACTGTGCTTTGTGAAAATAACTTACCTAAGTATTTTTGGGCGGAAGCCACTAATACGACTTGTTACATTATAAATAGAGTAATGATTAGGTCTGTTTTAAAGAAAACACCTTATGAGATTTTAAAATCCAAAAAGCCTAACATTAGCTATTTCCACCCTTTTGGTTGTAAATGTTTTGTTTTAAACAATGGAAAAGACAACTTAGGTAAATTTGATGCTAAAAGTGATGAAGCGATATTTTTGGGTTATTCCCTAAACTCTAAAGCCTACCGAGTATTTAATAAAAGAACTTTAGTTGTTGAAGAGACTATACATGTTGTTTTTGATGTTAACCTCCTTCCGAGGAAGGATTATTCTTCTGATGATGATGTAGGGATCATTGAAGCCATTGATGGAGGACAAACATCAAATGTGGATGAGATTCTAACCAAAGAAGAAGATGCACAAGATCCACCTCTTGAAGCCTTGAAAGATTTGGCTCTTGAGAAAAAGGAGGTGACATACCCAAGGGAGTTCAACTATGTCAAAGGTGGTGAAATCTTGTGTGATCCATCCAAGGGGGTAACTACTAGATCCTCTCTTAAGATAATGAACCATGTTGCATTTATTTCATGCATAGAGCCTAAGAATATCAAAGAAGCATTAAAAGATGATTTTTGGATATTGGCTATGCAAGAAGAACTTAATCAATTTGAGAGAAGTAAAGTATGGACATTAGTTTAAAGGCCTAGTAATCAATCTACCATAGGAACTAAGTGGGTTTTTAGGAATAAACTATATGAGAGTGGTAATATAGTGTGAAACAAGGCTAGGCTTGTTGCTCGAGGTTACACTTAAGAAGAGGTAATTTGTTGAGTGGATCATAGAATCGATTTAAGCCAAGAGGGGGTGAATTGGATATTTAGAAATTTTGATGGTGAAGTGGAAAATAAAAATTTGTAAGACAAAGGATTTAGAGTGGTTCAAGTTCCAATTAAACTCTACATCCAGTACCTTAGCTTCATTAAGGATTTTCCAACAACTCCACTAGTTGATCTTCCCCTTTTTCTAGGCTTAGGAGGAAACCTTTACACAATGGCTAATTTTCTACCCAAAAATTGACTAAATCCTCACAAAAGGTTTACAAAGAAGTTATAGGCTAATTTCTAGTATCTCTCAATACAAATGTAGCCCTTTTACAAGCACTCAACCCAATTGAAACAAATACGATTGGAAATAAAAAGTATCATAATTGGGTTTTACAAGAAAATATGGGAATTTAGCACAAGAGCTTGAATTTGATGTTTTGATGTTTCTCTGAGGATCAATAGTTGTTGCTGGTGCTTTTAGACCTCACTTTTATACCTTATCATTGAATTCTAGCCGTTGGGGTTGTTTCCTTCATAATTATAGTCGTTGGGATGTTATCTTCTCACCATAAATGTAGTCTGCAACTACCCGTTCCGAAACGCTCGACCCTGTTTCGAAACATACCAAAATAGAAATAGCCATTGGGGTGTAAATAATAGGCCGTACCGAAATGAACACGATCGTTTCGATACGCTAAGAGTCTAATCCAAAACGGACTAAAGCTCGTATCTAAACATTTTGCCATTGTAAAAAACTATATCAAAACGGCTTAGAAGCGTTTCGATACACTCTAACCGTCTCTTAAAAGTTGGTTATAAATGTACAACGTTCATATTTTGAAACCAAGTTTGAAAATTGTTTCGAAACGTTTGAGGTCATTTCGATACTGCCGTATCAAAACGATTCAACTCGTTCCATTGTTCATCATCCGTTTCGAAACACAAAGAACTGTTTCGATACACCCGTATCGAAACAGGAAAGCTAGTTCTGAAACAGAAGTTAACAGTTTGAAAACGTTCCGAAACGCCTAAGGGTCGTTCCGTAACGGTGACTCGAAAATCACTGTTTGAATTGGTAAACACTTAGAAAATTTTGAATAATCTTAGTTTTTGACTTGGACATTTTTCTTAGAGACATAGAGAAGTTTTGAGGACTTAAAAATTCATTTTCTCATTTTCAATTTAGTTCTTAAATCATTTGTTATATCAAAATCAATTCATTAGTTTTACAATCTCCCCCTTTTTGATATAACAAAACCAAGTATAAGTTTTTAATTATTTTGAACTCTTTGAAAAAATTCTAACTCCCCCACAATGTAAGATAGGTTTTAAAGTTTTGAAAAGATTTAAAATTCAAGTATTTGAAACTCAAAACCAACTTTAAAAACCGACTTTAAAAACATTAAGGCTCTTAGTTTACTTCTCCCCCCTTTTTGTTAGATCAAAAATAGATAAAGAAGGCTAATTAAGAGAAGAAACGAAGTCATAAGCAATAAACCAAACAACATAATTATCATAGATATCATTAAGGTTCAAGAAATAACATCAATAACATAAATATTCAAAACATTGAAGTTCAAGCTCAATTTTAAAAACACATAATCAAAGCATAGGTCTTTAAAACATAAAAACATAGATAGGTGCAAACTTAATCCTAATATGATAGTCTAATATGATATGCGATATGAATCCTAGGCCTCGCCATTATCGTCGCCACCATCATCAAGAGAATCATCATTGTCCTTAGCTTGAGCACGATGATAGTTCCTCCAATCACCATAGAAGGTGGAGAAAGATAGATCCATCGAGTTCTGTTGATTCTCTAGAGAGGAGACACGTTCCTCCAAATATTGAATCCGAGAGTGTTGAGAGCACCAAAACCCGAATCTGTGTTCGTGTCTATAGAGTTGAACCGCTCAGTAAGGAAAGCCATAAGAGAATCGTTGTTAGGAGCCGGAGCTTGAGGTGGAGGCTCAACTGGAGGTGGCATAACTCTCCTATCAACGCGAACCCATTGGCCAATAGTATAACGAAACTCGGACTTAATAAGAGAAGATTCACCAATCTTTTGTTTTCGGGGTTCCGGAGAATCATAAGAACAATCAAAACCGAGGCTACCAAATACATAACTCAACACAGTCCCATAAGTAAAGGATGTAAGTGCATCGGTGGTACGAATCTTCACATCATAGACCATCTCGGCGAACATGATTTTAACAAGTTTCAGTCGTAGTGCTTGGCGAAAACACTCTAACCAAAAGTAATCAACTTGACGAATGTGGGAAAATTTACCTCCTGAAGGGCGAAAGAACCAAGAGATCATCAAAATGGAGGAATCGGTCATGAGCATCCAATGTGAGAACAAATCCGGTGTGGGCACCAAAGTGGTTCTCATCCTCAATACCTTCATCTTTGAGCCCAAGAGCTTTCTGTAAAACAGATATATCAATAGTGAACTTGTTGCCCAAAAGGTACGACTCAATCCCAATGACCTCGGTATGATATTCATTGTCAATGAGAATGGCATTGGAGTAGAATAGCAAGACCATGTGCTTGTAGACAATATCTGGAATGTTAAAAAAGGCTAAGAAATTTCATTCTTGCAAGATAGGTAGATAACAGAATTCAAAGCACTCGGAGTCAAGGAACTCAATATCCATAACTCGCACTCGGTGAACGGCTAAATTAATAATGATTTTGAATCAAACCTTGGCTTCTTGGTTCCTTAGACTCTTTTGAAAAAGGACGGTAACGTTTGGACGAATGTTTTCTTGGTTAGAACCTTCACCCGTTTGAGTCATTCTTTTCTTGTTAACGTTTTCCATTTGAAATTCCTAAAAAAAACAAAGCAAGCAATAAGAAAAATTTAAATGTATGCATTTAAATCCTTAATTCAATCCAATGAAAATCCCATTAAGGTTTTAAAAACACTTTAAAACGTATATACATATAAAAAATTTAAAGAAAAACAAATTTTTGAAAAATAGTGTAAAAAATACAAGTAAAAACAAATATATTCGAATAAAAAAAATTGAGTTTTTGAAAGAAAAAAAATTACAATTTTTGGAAAACCCAAGATGTAAAACTCCTATTTTATACAAAACTAATATTTTCTAATTCATAAATTCGTATAAAATCAAAGGAAAAACAAAAAGATAGAAAATACCTTAACAAGGGATTTTGGAAGAATGGATGGATGAAATTGCACCAAGTTGTTGAAGCTTGCATAAATTTTAGTTTGTGAGTAAAAACCCTCAAGATTTGATGAAAAACAATGAGGTTTGGAGGGTTTTTATAGAGAAAAATTGTGTTAGGGTTTTTAGGGGTTTTAGAAGTTTAATTAAAAGTGTTTTTGAGCAATTAAAACTCATTATAAAAACTTTCCGGATACGCGTTTCGAAATAGGCACGTCCGTTTCGAAAGAGGCGTACCGAAACGTTTACTATCATTCTGAAACCTATTGATCGTTCCGATACAGATTTGACCGTATCGAATCCCACGAGACATCCCGTATCGAAACACATTTAGGCTTTTTCGATACATTTCTTGGCAGAGGCAAAATGTTTCGAAACCCTTTTGAAGCGTTTCAAAACACACTGGTCACATTGCATTCTTTTAAGGCACTCATATCGAAACAGATTGATCCGTTTCGATACGCCTAGTCCTAGAGGTGCAGATGAGGCTCTAAAATGGAGAAAACTTGAATTTCAATAAGTCCCAGATACATAAATGATATGTATGAGCAAGAACGATCTGTTAAAACACAAACATACTCCCCCTAACTATAAGCATTGATGGGATTAGGATCAAAACACATAAGCATGGCATTTTACAAGAAATCAAGCAATTTAAGCACAAAGAGGTCCTAAAAGGTCAAGATAGGCTAGTTAGACCTAACTCTCTCCTAAGGGACCAAAAACGCTCCTTATCTAGAGGTTTGGTAAAGATGTCTGCTAATTGATTTAAGGTGTCTACGAACTCTAAAACAACATCTTCCTTAAGGACATGATCTCTAATGAAATGATGCCTTATTTCTATGTGTTTGGTTCTAGATTGTTGGATGAGATTTTTTGTTAGACATATAACACTAGTTTTATCACACTTAAGGGGTATGTCGTCTACCTTAATATCATAGTCTAAGAGTTGTTGTTTCATCCAAAGGACTTGAGCACAACAATTCCCTATGAAAATGTACTAGACTTCAGAGGTAGATAAAGCTACATTATTTTGTTTCTTAGAGAACCAAGATATGAGCATACTACCTAGGAATTTGCAAGTGCTGGAAGTACTTTTCCTATCTATTTTGCAACCCCCGTAATCCGCATCCGAATAAGCATGAAGGTTAAAGGTTGAGTCTCTAGGGTACCAAAGACCTAAACAATGAGTATCTCTAAGGTACCTAAAGATCCTTTTAATGGCTATAAGGTGAAACTCTCTAGGACTAGCTTGAAACCTAGCACACAAGAAAACACTAAACAATATATCCGGTCTACTTGCGGTAAGGTAAAGCAAAGATCCAATCATAAAGCGATAAAGCTTAGAGTCAACACACTTATCTCCTTCATCTTTGTCAAGCTTTGTAGATGAGCTCATTGGTGTAGCTTGAGGCTTTGCATGTTCCAAGACAAACTTCTTGAGCATATCCTTGATGTACTTAGCATGATTGATGAAGATGTCATCCTTCATTTGTTTGATTTGGAGTCCCAAAAAGAATGTGAGCTCCCCCATCATGCTCATTTCAAATTCACCTTGCATCAACTTAGAAAATTCTTGACAAAGCAACTCATTAGTAGAACCAAATATAATATCATCATTATAAATTTGAACTACTAATATATCTTTTCCATTGTTTTTAATAAAAAGTGTTGGGTCCACCCTTCCTTTCTCAAAACCTTTTCCAACTAGAAAACTTGAAAGTCTTTCATACCAAGCTCTAGGAGCTTGTTTTAAACCACACAAAGGTTTGACAATTTAAAGACATGGTTTGGAAAAATTGGATCTTCAAAACTTGATGGTTGTTCCACATACACTTCTTCATTTTTAAAACCATTTAAAAACGCACTTTTGACATCCATTTGAAAAGGCTTGAAATCATGAAAACATGCAAATGCAAGTTACATCCTAATGGCTTCCATTCTAGCTACGGGTGCATAAGTTTCATCAAAATAAATTCCCTCTTCTTGAGTGTAACCTTGAGCAACAAGCCTAGCCTTGTTTCTCACTATGTTACCACTCTCATCTAGTTTGTTTCTAAAGACCCATTTAGTTCCTATAGTAGATTTATTTCTAGGCCTATCAACTAATGTCCACACCTTACTTCTCTCAAATTGATTTAACTCATCTTGCATGGCCATAATCCAAAAGTCATCTTTTAATGCTTTGTTAACATTCTTAGGCTCAATGCATGCGATAAATGTGACATGATTAAGCATTTTAAGAGAAAAGCGAGTAGTTACCCCCTTGGATGGATCACCCAAGATTTCACCACCCTTGACATAGTTGTACTCCCTTGGGTAGCTCACTTCCTTTTCCTCAAGAGACATGTCTTGCAATTCTTCTAGATGTTGTTCTTGTGTTTCTTCCTCTTTGGTCGGAATCTCATTCACTTTTGATGATTCTTCACAATCATTAGCTTCAATGATCCCTACACCATCATCATCACAAGAATCATTCCTCGGAAGAAGGTTATCATCGAAAACCACATGAATAGATTCCTCTACAACTAAAGTTCTTTTGTTAAACACACGATAGGCTTTAGAGCGTAAAGAGCAACCTAGAAAAATAGCTTCATCACTTTTTGCATCAAATTTACCTAAATTGTCTTTTCCATTATTTAAAACAAAACACTTGTAACCAAAAGGATGAAAATAGCTAATGTTAGGCTTTTTAGATTTTAAAATCTCATAAGGAGTTTTCTTTGAAATAGGCATAATCATTACTCGATTTATAATATAGCAAGTGGTGTTAGTGGCTTTCGCCCAAAAATACTTAGGTAAATTGTTTTCACAAAGCATAGTCCTAGCCGTTTCTTCTAAAGTTCTATTTTTCCTCTCAACTACCCTGTTTTGTTGAGGAGTTCGAGGAGCCGAAAAATTATGGCTAATCCCATTTTCATTACAAAAGACATCAAAACCCATATTTTGAAATCCGGTTCCATGATCACATCTTATATGTGAAATTTTAAGTTCAAGATCATTTTGGGTTATTTTAGAAAATGTGATGAAGTTTTCTAAAGCCTCATCCTTGGTGCTTAAAAAGAGAACTCAAGTATATCTAGAGTAATCATCAAAAAGCACAAAAGCATATGATTTCCACCCAAGCTAGTAGTCCTAATTGGCCCAAAAAGGTCCATGTGAGTTAATTGCAAACATCTACTTGTAGAAACATCATTAATGGACTTAAATGAGGCTCTATGTTGTTTACCTTAAGCACATGCATCACAAATTTTATCTAATGAGAACTTGAGCTTAGGTAGGCCTCTAACTAGATTAAGGGAAACTAATTTTTCCAAAACATTAATGCTAGCATGTCCTAGTTTCCTATGCCACAACCATGCATCATTTTCATTTTGAGCAACTAAGCATGCATGGGATGTATTAATGTCATCTAGATGCACCATATATATATATATTACCTATGCGACAACTAATGAGCATAGTTTCATTAGATTTGATGTCAACTATTCTACACCCATTTTTATCAAACATGACATTAAATCCTTTATCACAAAGTTGACTTATGCTCAACAAATTATGTTTTAGACCATTGACATACAAAACATTTTCAATGAGTATGGAAGAGTTATTACCATTGGAGCCAATACCTTCAATGTGGCCTTTGGAGCTGTCACCAAATGTTACTACTCCTCCACTTTTTGGCTTTAATTCCAAGAATCGACTCTTGTCTTCGGTCATATGCCTCGATCATCCACTATCAAGGTACCACGAATTTTGACTTTGTGCTTTAGCCTTGTAGCAATGCTCCCCCTACAAACAAAGAAATTAGGCTTTGATTTTTGGTACCCAAATCATTTTGGGTCCACGTGTGTTAGCCCTCAAAACCTTGGTTCCCTTAGGAATCCAAGAAGCAATATGTTGAGTGGATCGAAGGATTGATCAAGACCAAGAGGGGGGTGAATTGGGATTTTAAAGCTTTGTTGGAGTGAATGGAAAACTAAAAATGAAGAACAAATGATTTTAGAGTGGTTCAAGTTCCAAATGAACTCTACATCCACTACCTTAGCTACCACTAAGGATTTGCAACAATTCACTAATTTGTTCTTCCCCTTTTCAAGGCTTAGGAGGCAACCTTTACACAACCGGTCAAATTTTTTACCCAAAATTTGACCAAACCCTCACAAATAAACAAAGAAGAAATTGGACAAGAAATATATCTGTTGAGTGTGTAAAAGTTCTATTATTTACCCCCTATTTAACCTATATTTTTGCTGCATTCAAGCATTATTTATTGCATTTAGGTCAGTTTACAGTTAAACATCACAAATATATTAAAAGGCACAGTTTCTACTAAAATTGGTTGTTTTTGCAGGTTGCTGCTGTAGCAGACAGAAAGGGCAAGCGCTGGGCAGTGAAGCAGAAGAGCTAGAACTGGACAAGCAGTCAAGGAGGACGATGCTGCCATGGTTGCCGCCGTGACAGCAGAGGACGAAAGCAGTTTTGAGGAGAAGAAGCAAAGTGGACCTCGACAGATTGTTTGAAGATTCTTTGAAGGAGAATCACCATATTTTTCCAAGCCCGTCTGTCGTGTGAAATCACCATATTTTTCCAAGCCCCAGATCGAAAGGAATGTCAAGCCCAAAGTTCAAGGAGAGAAAATCCCAAGCAAGAAAGATGACGGCTGGAAAGTAGATTCTTTGAAGATTTAGTCTTTATTAGAATTGTACTTTAATTTAAAGTTGTAATCCTTGCTAAATTAGAAAACTTGGACCCAAAGCCTATATAAGGGCATATATTTCGACCTAGGGAGATATGAACCATTCTCTAGCCTTCTTCTCAAACCCTAGCCGTTTTCCTTCTCTCAACATGTTCTAAATCCCCCTTAGGGCCACGAGTTGATTTGTAAAGTAGTTGCAAGGGTTGTTTTGTTTTAGGAATTTTCAGTTCAATAAAATAAACTTCAAGTTCTCTTATTCTGGTTATTAATATCTTGCAAGAGCATCGGGAGAGCATTGTGAGGTTATCAATTTACTTAGCATCGGGAGAGTTAAGTATACGAAAGGAATAAGAGCAAGTTCTCTAGTTTATAGTTGAACTATCTCGGACCTAGGGATAAGATGAGGTTAAGTGGCTAAAGAAAAATTCATCATCATCGGTGTTCATCCTTCGATTCACGCCGGGAGGTATCATCAAAGACGTTATCATCGACTGACTTGGACCTAGGGATAGGCCAAGGCACATCATGGATTCTTGCCAAACTTGAAGTACTGAGTTGATTGTTCGCTGCCGCAACAAGCAACGGACTGCTGCCACGACGGGGACAACGACGGAACTGGATTTCCTAGACTCAGCAATACCTGCACTACTGAGCAATTCAATACCAGCCCATTCTCTCTATCTTGATTTCTCTATTCTTTTATTTAAGTTCTCTTTATTATTCTTGTGACAACTTTCTCAAATATTTTCTTTACTCTTGTGCAGCAATCTAAGGTGAAGCTATTAGCCCAGTCCCTATGGAGACGATATCCGATACTTCGTATCATTTTACTACTTGCGTCGTGTACACTTGCACTACAATTGCAATAGACTATTTTACACGCAACAATATCTCTCAAATACAATATTGTCCCTTGAAGTACAACACTCAACCCAAATTTGAAGATAGAATAAGAATTGAATACAACTTAATTTGGGGTTTACAAGAAATTGGAAAATAGGCACACTTGAGGTTGGATTTTTTCTTGGATGTTTATCTTTGATGTAATAATTGTTGCTGGTCTTCAATGAGCTTCGATTTATACCTCCTCTATCAATTCTAGCCGTTTGGGTGGTTAGGGTATTGATTATAGCCGTTGGGACCCTCTCTTTCCACCATAAATGCACTTTTATAGCTATCCGTATCGGTACACGGGGAGCCGTATCGATACCTGTCTCAAAACAGAAAAAGCCGTTGCACATAATAAAGAGGGTGTATCGAAACGCGTGTAAGCGTATCGGTACGGGACATGGAGCGTTTCGATACGGAAGAGCCCGTATCGATACCTTTTTCTCAACTTAGCTTACTGGAAGTCTCCGTTTCAATACGGGGGTACACCTATCGATACGGGACAACCGACACTTTAATGTTAGTTACCTAACAACTGACACCAACGGTCGAAAACATTTAAAACACTTTGAAATAAAAAATTCATTGAAATCGTATCGATACAGGTTGAGCCGTATCGGTACACCATTCAAACTCCTTCAGTTTTACAGAGGGGCGTATCAATACAGATTGAATCTATTTCGATACGTTGTTTCAATACGGTTAAGAGCGTATCGAAACACGTCCTTCCAGTAGCCAACTTTGTAAAAAAGGTATCGATACGGCTGGAGGCGTATCGATACACCTGAACGATTTTCAATATTTTGGCCTTGGAACACTTAGAAAATATTTGGAGTTTGAGTTTTTCAAATCAGTTTAAAGTGTTGGTGATTTATAAATTATTAAAGGGACTTAGAAATGAATTTCAAGTTTTCAATTTAATCCTTAACAACTTAATTATATCAAAATCAAACATATGTTTTACAATCTCCCCCTTTTGATATAACAAAACTAAAACTTGAAATTTTTGATACTTTGAAAAACTTTGCAAAATAACTCCCCCTTAATATTAGCTAGGTAACTTTTAAGTTTGAAAATCAAAAATTTTAAGTGTGAGCTTCCCTCTCCCCCTTTTTTGTTAGATCAAAAATAATTGAGACATAATGTAAAGTGCATAAATAGGCAAAAGGTATAAATAAGCAAGCAACATAATATCATTAAGTTCAAATAAAGGATAACATCAACTAAAAAATCCAAATAACAAAAAAATCAAAGCATAGGTTTTAGCATAATTCAAACTTAATCCTAAAAACATGAAACAAAGGTGCATAAATAAATATCCTAAATGATATGAATGGTATGAAAAGATAGGCTACTATGCATCTCCATCGCCTTCTTCATCGTCTTCATCATCTTCCTTAATTGGATCATCATTCCTCAAGGTTTGACGCCACTTGTCATGGAAAGCGGTGAGAGAGATATTCATTGAGTAGTGTCCGCCTTCAAGAGAAGTGAGTCGAGTCTCCACGTTCTTCATCCGATCTTCAAGGCTTGTAAACTTTGTATCAATAGCGGTAAAGCCCGAATTCATAACTTGATCGATTGAAGCCATTCTCGTGCGCAAACCCGTGAATTGCTCATTGAGATAAGTCATGAGGGAGTCCATAGAAGGTGGAGGGGGAGCTTGAGGAACTTGTTCAACTTGAGGATTGGGAAATTGCTCCGCGGCCTCACTAGGGAGCTCGGATAGACGTATCCAATTACCATTGAAATAATGGAACTTACCCCTTGCAAGAGAGCGTTCATCGATAGGATCAGTGAGGGGAGTTGGGTAGTCATGCGAGGAATCAATCTCCTTTAGTTGGAAGAAGTAACTTAGGGTCATGCCATAGGTGAAGGAAGTGACAAGTGTGGTGTGGCGATGTTGCACAAGATAGACGATCTCCGCAAATATTATACGAGCAAGGTTCAGACGTTTTCTCTCATGGAAGCATCGAATCCAAAAATCATCCACTTGGCGGATAGTGGAATACTTCCCTCCTGAGGGCCTAAACCACCAAGAGACCATCAAATGGAGGATCCGATCCTGAGCATTTAGGGCGGTGACGGAACCACTTAGAACATGGCTAAGGGCATTCTCATCATCATAGCCTTCATCCTCGAACTTGAACACATCACAAATAGATTGAACATCTAGAGTGATCTTTTTACCCATAAGATGAGAATTAATGGCCGTAACAACACCATCTCGATTGGCACAACATTTGGCATTAGCATAAAAGATTAAAACCAAAATACAAAAGTAAAACCCGGGAATAGAGAGAAAATCCATAAACTTCCATTCTTGGAGCAAAGGTAGATATTCAAACTTGAATCGCTCCGAGTTAAGAAAAGTAATAGAGATTACCCTCTCTGGACGGATCTTATAGTTTTGAAATTGGCGAAAATAGGTGGGAGCTCCGGGGGATTGAATGTAACACCCCAATTTTGGGCTTAGAAGTTTTGGGTTTGGACCGGGTCGGTCGGGTTGAGGTTCGAATATAAAAGGGTGATCTTAGGAAAGCCTAGGTCGGGTTGCATTAAAAATATGGAAAAATATCTTAAAATCCTCTTTTATTATATATAAGAGAATGGTGAAATCAATTTTACAAAATGAGGTTGGGAAGTGTGACATTTTGGGTTAGTGACTAAAATGTAATTTTTTGAAAACTTGGTGACTGTTTTAAAAGGAGTGAAACTTTGAATCTTTAAGGAGCTATTTACCCAAGAAGAGTTTCTCCAGATTTTTCTTAATATTAAAGGTTTTATTATTGGTTTTTAATTAAAGGTAAAAGGAGGGAAAAAGATATTTTGTTCACATAACTATTTTTTTCTCAAAAATTCCTATTTCTTTTCTCTCAACTTTTCTCTCAACCCAAACACTTTTCTCCAGCAAATTTCCCTCTGATTTTGACATCCAAGGATGAGATTTCAACCTTCATTTGATCTCTAATCTTTTCTACATCAAAACCTTAGCATTTGCTTATTGAATTTTCAATAATCTTGGTTCCAAAAAGGGAGAAACTCACATTTAGAGGTATGAACGTCCTTCTCCTCTAATTACTCACTTCTTTACTGAAATTACCAAGTTCTCAATCCTTGATTTGTGTTTTATTAAAGGTTTTGTAGTTGTGTTCTTGATCTTGGCTTTAAAATGCAAGATTTGGTTAATTTTTGATGAAATTCGTATAAAATGATTGGGCACTGTTTTGAGGTGTGTTTTTAATGTAAATTGGATGTATAATTGATGAGAATTTGAGGTTTAATCAATGCAATCCCGAATAGGTAGATTTTCCTAAGTTTTGCTTGAGTCTTTGGTGGTTTTTGGAGTAATCTTGGTGATCTGCTATAGCTAGAGGTATAAGGACGTGATTAGATCCTTTTTGGATGTTAATTGATGTATAAGAATGATTGGAATTGATGGATCATGGCTGGGTTATGTTGTGGAGGTGTTAGGATATGATTTTGGTTGTGTTTGGTAGCCGAAATGTGAGAGTTGTTGTGAGCAGCGAGTTTAGGTTGTAGGATATTGTCGTTGGTAATAATTTAGGATTAAATTCCTAAGAGTTAGTAGTTAACTACACTTATTATATTATGTAAATAGATTAGGATTAAAACTCCTAAATAGTCCTAAGTCTTGTAAGAGTTAGAAGTTTTGTAGTACTAGGAGTCCTAGTCCTAGTTTAACTCCTAAAAAAGACTCTATAAAAGGAGTCTTATGTTGTATTTCTTTTTAACATGAAATAACAGAAACAACTTTCTGTTTTCTATTCTTTCTACATGGTATCAGTTTGGGTTTCGATTCCTCAACCCTAGTCGATTCCTAACTCTTTTCTCTTGATGGCTGCTTCTTCTTCTTCTTCAACCTCCGATATCACCTCTCCACCAGGATTTGTTTCTGGTTTTGACGATCTCAATGACTCTTCTAGTCTCACTATTACCTGTCATAGATTGACTGGTAATAATTATTTGGAATGGTCTCAATCTGTCAAAATTTTTATTTCGGGGCGAGGAAAATTGGGCTATCTCACTGGAGAAATTGAAAAACCTGCTGCTGCTGCTGCTGGATATGCGACATGGATGCAGGAAAACAGCCGTGTGATGTCCTGGCTTCTCAATTCCATGGCCCCCAGTGTCGGCAGAAACTTCCTACTCTACACAACATCTGCTGAAATCTGGGAGGCTGTCAAGGAGACATATTCCAGCACCGGTAACATCTCAGAATTATATGGGATCGAAGGACAAGCTTCTGCTCTCAAACAAGAAGGCATGTCAGTAACTCTCTACTATAATACTCTAAATGCTCTTTGGCAACAAATTGATCTTTTTGAACAGAATGATTGGGAGACACCAATCGATGCTGCCTTATACAAAAAGATTACCATCCAGAGAAGAATTTTTCAGTTTCTTCATGGGTTGAACAAAGAACTAGATGAAGTTCGTGGTCGTATCCTTGGCCAGTCCCCTCTTCCCTCTATCCGAGAAGTTTTTTCCACAGTAAAGAAGGAAGAAAGCAGGCGCACATTGATGCTTCATGATTCCTCTCCACCTGAAGGGTCTGCACTAATCACTCAAAAAAGTTCTGGTCCAACTAAGAAGGGAAGGCCCTGGTGTGATCACTGTAAGAAACCAGGTCACTCTAAGGAAAAGTGCTGGAAACTTCATGGAAAACCTGCTGATTGGAAGCCAAAATCTTCTCGAGATGCTCAGTCCAACTTTGCTACTACCTCTAGTATCACTAGTTTTACTCCAGAACAGATTGCAGAGCTTCAGAAACTGTTTGGAAAGATGGTGAGTCCTACTGCAGCAACTCTAGCCATAAAAGAACCTGAAGGTAATCCCTTTTCTACAGCCCTCTTATCTACACAGCTTAATGAACCTTGGATAATCGACTCTGGGGCCTCTGATCACATGACTGGTAACAAAGACTTGTTCCTCAATTACTCTGCATCCTCTTCTGATAGATCAATTCGAACTGCTGATGGTTCTCTTTCTCAAATTAAGGGCTTTGGTTCCATTCGTATCAATAGAGATCTTGTGCTAGAAGATGTTTTATTTGTTCCAAATCTAGCATGCAATCTTATCTCTGTTAGTAAACTTTCGACAACCTTGAAGTGTTCTACAAGTCTTGATAACTCTGGTTGTGTTTTACAGGCAATGGACTCGAAGAAGACGATTGGCAATGCTAGCTTGCACAATGGCCTCTATGTCCTCCCTGGCTCCTCACCATCTTCTAAAAATTCCTCTTCTTACTCTTTTACTGCTTTAGGACAATTAGATGATGTTTTATTATGGCATTTTAGGTTAGGCCATCCTAGTTTTCAATATATGTCAAAACTCAATCCTTCTTTGTTTATCAATAAAAAGCCCAGTTTATTTAAATGCCATATTTGTCCACTTGCTAAACAAACTAAAGCATCTTATCTTCCATCTACTTATAAACCATCTCACCCTTTTTCTTTGATCCACAGTGATATTTGGGGTCCTTCTCGAGTGAAGAATGCTGATGGTAGTAAGTGGTTCATTACCTTTATTGATGATCATAGTAGGATTACTTGGACTTATTTAATGAAAGACAAATCTGAAACTGAGAGAATCTTTGAAAGGTTTTATAACATGGTTCTTACTCAATTCCACACTAAAATTCAATTGTTTAAGTCTGATAATGGGAGTGAATTTTTTGCTAAATCCTTGAGTGCTTTCTTTCAAAAGCAAGGAATAATCCAACTTAGTTCTTGTGTAGACACTCCACAACAGAATGGAATTGCAGAAAGAAAAAACAGACACCTACTTGAAGTTACTCGCTCTCTCTTGTTTACTAGTAATGTCCCTAAATACTTGTGGGGTGAGGCCTTGTTAACTGCCACCTATTTAATCAACCGCATGCCCAGTAAGGTCTTGAACTTTCAAACACCTCAATTTGTTCTCTAGGAGAGTTATCCACACTTTAAGCCTATTTCGACTGTTTTACCTCTTAAAATATTTGGTTGTACTGTCTTCATTCATAATTCAACCCCTAATAAGTCCAAGTTAGATCCTAGGTCTTTGAAGTGTGTACTAGTTGGTTATTCTTCACTCAAGAAGGGCTATAAATGTTATCATCCTCCTTCTCACCGATTTTTTGTTACTATGGATCCTACCTTCTTTGAGCAGGACCCTTACTTTCCTCAGGCTGCAATTCAGGGGGAGACGTGGGATGACTTTCAGCCTTCACCTTTTCAATCTTTTTTTCAGTATCCTCCTCAACCCCAGGTAATCTCTCCAAATATTTCTATACTATCAAATCTTGAACCCACTAATTCACCATTATCCGAACCTAAATCAACACCTACACCTATTCAAGACGCATCCACCCCTTCCAAAACTCCTCAAAACTCTTCAAAAACACCTACACCTCCTCCTAAACAAATTTTAACCTATGTAAGGAAAAAGAAAACTATACCAGAGGCTATTTTGCAATCTGACACTCGCCGTGAGTTAGAATTGAGTCCATTTGTCGACATGGAGGATGAAGGTAATACAATCAAAGAGTCCACTATTCCTAACCTTGATGATTTTCCTATTGCAATTAGAAAAGGGGTTAGAAAATGTACTAAACATCACATTCAGAAGTTTGCTGGTTACAGTTCTTTGAGGCCATCTTTCAAAGCCTTTACAACAAGTCTAAATGAAGAACAGATCCCTTCAACTGTTGATGAGGCACTAAAGCATCCTAAGTGGAGAAGAGCTGTTGAAGAAGAAATCAGTGCCCTTGAGAAAAATGAAACTTGGACAATAACAGATCTTCCCCAAGGTAAAAAACCTGTTAGCTCTAAGTGGGTTTTTTCTGTAAAATATAACTCTGATGGTAGTGTCCAGAGATATAAAGCGAGGCTTGTGGCTAAAGGCTATACACAAACTTATGGGATCGACTACACAGAGACTTTTGCTCCAGTAGCTAAACTCAACACTGTTCGGGTATTACTCAGTCTAGCTGTCAATTCTGATTGGAAGCTGCATCAACTTGATGTGAAGAATGCATTCCTTAATGGAAAGTTGGAAGAGGAGGTTTATATGAGGATCCCACCTGGTTTGAGACCAATCGAAGGAGATCAGAAAGTTTGCAAGCTCAACAGGTCACTGTATGGTCTGAAACAATCCCCTCGAGCTTGGTTTGATAGATTCACCAAAGTTATTTTGAAAGATGGATACAAACAATCTTTGGCGGATCATACTCTCTTCATTAAGGTAACCTCTAAAAACAAAAGAGTTATCTTAATTGTTTATGTATATGATATAATTGTAACAGGAGATGATGAGGAGGAAATCGAATGTTTAAAAAATCTTCTACATAGAGAATTTGAAATAAAGGATTTGGGGCAGCTTCGATACTTTCTTGGTATGGAGGTTGCTAGGTCAAGTAAAGGACTGGTGATTAATCAAAGGAAATATGTCCTTGATTTGCTCTCTGAAGCAGGGATGCTTGGGTGTAAACCAGCGGATACACCAATGGAAGTTGGCCTGAAGTTCGCTAAAGAAACAAGTACTCCAGTTGACAAAGAAAGGTTCCAAAGAATGGTGGGAAAACTAATTTATCTATCCTTAACTAGGCCAGACATTGCTTTTCCAGTAAATGTGATTAGTCAGCATATGACAAATCCTAATGAAGAACACATGGCAGCAGCTAACAGAATTCTCAGGTACTTGAAGAAAACCCCTGGACACGGCTTACTCTTCAAAAAGACAAAGGATAGAAGTGTGAAAATCTTTACAGACTCAAGTTGGGCAGGAGAACTAACGGAGAGGAGATCGACAAGTGGGTACTGCACATTTGTTTGGGGAAATCTTGTGACTTGGAGAAGCAAGAAGCAATCTGTGGTATCCAGAAGCAGTGCTGAAGCAGAATTTCGAGCTTTAGCACTAGGAATGTGTGAAGGAATTTGGCTACTCAAGTTGCTTAAAGAATTACATACTGACCAAGAAGACAAGTTCGAGGTCCTGTGCGATAATCAATCAGCAATTCAGATTGCAAAGAATCCAGTTCAACATGATAGAACAAAACATGTTGAGATAGACAAGCATTTTATTTCGGAAAAAATTACCAATGGGGTAGCTATTTTGTCATATATTCCTACAGAAGGTCAACTAGCAGATGTTCTCACAAAAGCCTTATCCAAAACAGTTTTTGATGATTTTCTATTCAAGCTGGGACTATACAATGTATATTCACCAGCATGAGGGGGAGTGTAGGATATTGTCGTTGGTAATAATTTAGGATTAAATTCCTAAGAGTTAGTAGTTAACTACACTTATTATATTATGTAAATAGATTAGGATTAAAACTCCTAAATAGTCCTAAGTCTTGTAAGAGTTAGAAGTTTTGTAGTACTAGGAGTCCTAGTCCTAGTTTAACTCCTAAAAAAGACTCTATAAAAGGAGTCTTATGTTGTATTTCTTTTTAACGTGAAATAACAGAAACAACTTTCTGTTTTCTATTATTTCTACATAGGTGTCTTGGTTGAAGGTATTAATGCATGATGGTGCATTAATCTACTGTTTTGATGTGTTTAAAATAGGGGAGACATCGTCGGATCCTTGTGGTGTTGATCCGGAAGCTTGATTGGTGTTTCGGCAAGTGGCGAAACGGAATCGGTGAGTGAAGTTTGGTTTTTAGCTTTGAAACCAATGTTTGAAGGTTTTGGGAGCTTAGTTTAAGTCTAAACAACTTAGCTAAGCTCAAGAGTAAGTTTTCGGAAAAACTCTCTTGTTGATGAGCCATGAGTTGGTTGAATGCAAAGTGATTTGTTGCATGCTTAAATTATGTTTTGAAAGCATATTTTAGCATGTATATTGCTGGTTTTATAAGCCATGTGTTGAAGGATGCTCTAGGTAAGGGATCCTTGTTTTGTACATTGTTAAATGTGGTTTTGATGCATATTGATGCATGATGATGAATGGCTTTATTAAATGCTTTAAAACAGTGGATTAATATTGTTAAATGATGTATATTTGCAAGTGATGTGGTTTGTCTAAAAGTACTTGAATCGGATATAGTTAGCCGGCTATAGGATTGGGTGCACCGTGAATAAAGTCGCCTTGGATGTTGAGGGGTTGTGATTGTACCATGCTCCATCCAAGTACACTAACGAGATGGTTAAGAACCCCATGGTGGTTAAAAGTCCATGGGTGGGTCTTGTGCTAAGGTCTTAATGGTGGTTAAAATTCCATGTGTGGACCTTGTGTATGGTAAGATCACAATGGTGGTTTAAAGTCCATGTGTGGGTCTTGTGTTGTATGTCCCGTGATCTCGTTAGTGATGTTATACAACTACCAATGAGTGATGTGGAGGGGTTGTGATTGTACCATAGTCTCCATCACGGGTGTTGAGGGGTTGTGATTGTACCATGCTCCACCTTGATATTAGTAGTGTGTATGAAGCGTAGGGGACAACGCTTGTAATCCGCGTATCCGATTGTCGATTGTGTTTTGGAACATGGTTATGATTATCACTTGAAAGCCAATATGACATGATAATGACTTGAAGCATGAAATGCTTGGTTTATATACATATGTGCATGATCATTGTGGTTTGAACTAAAGGTTTGAAAAGGAGTTTTTATAAATGCATTATTGTGATGTTTTAAATGAGCATTCCTCACTAAGCTATATGCTTACGCTCTCTCTCTCTTTCTTAAACCAATAATGCAGAGCATTGAAGTGCTTAAAGGGGCAGCAAGTGGTCAAGAATCTAAGTGGAAGCTTAAGCTCATGTATGGTGACTATTTTCATAACTTGTTTAGCTTTTGGCATTTGGCAATGGGGAACCTATGATGTTGTTTGGGAGATGTTTTTGACTCCCTAAGTTGGTTTTATGCTTTTGATAATGATGGAACATGTAAATGGCCTTTTGAGGTTGGTTTAGTGTTTTTGATGTTTGTATGGTTTTCAATATAGGATGCATGCCTATATAATTGGGACTTTCCTTATTTGATGCCATGATTATGATTGGTTGATGCCATTATGTTCCTTAAGTATATGATGACTTGCTGGTATAATTTGAGGGTCTTTTGAATGCGTTTGATGGGTCAATTGTGTAATAAACCAGCTAAAATTCTGCAATCTGGACAACCTGTTTCGGAACAGATGCTACCGTTTCGGAACAGAGGGCCTGAAATGGCCTTGGCGTTTCGAAACGGGCAGAGCCGTTTCGGAACAGTTTTGCCACTGCCAGGCCATGTTGCGCAACGGGTTTCGGAACGGTCCCGTGTTTCGGAACGGATCATCCCTGTTCCGAAACACCCGACCGTTGGGCACTGAAATTGACGGTTATATGTTTTGAAACCTTTGCGTTTTGGTCCTGAACTTGGTTCATGCAATTGAATGAGTTTGAGATGTTTGTTTGAGTTGAAATTTGGCAGAGAAGCATGAAACATGACTAATTTCATATTGGTAACTCAAAAGTTGGTTAAGTCCTTATAATTTTCAGAATTTTCATTTTGGTCCCTAAATTCATAAATTGTGCAATCGAGTCCCTAAATGTTTTCCGTTTGTTACGACTTTTGAGTATGCTGATCTTATGAACATATCTAGGGTTAATACGCTTTTAGATAAGTCTAAAAAGTAAAAAAAAGGTCGTTAATCAAGGTTGACTTTCGGGTTGACTTTGGTTTTCCCCGTGTAAACTTCTTAATTCGGTTCAACCGTCAAGGCCGGGTTGAGGGGGTTACATTTGGTGGTATCAGAGCTGAGTTCTCGAGTAATTGGGAATGGTTATGTGGGTGATAAGTGTATGTATGCTTTGTATGCTTGTTGAATGAAAGTATGTTGTGTGAATTGTAAGTATGTTGCAATTGTGATGAATGCTGTGGTGAGGCATGTTTGAGGGACCCATTGCCAAATCAAAGCTAATGTAATGATTTGTTTTAAATTGGAAATAAGCTTGAGTACTTGGATTGCTTACCTTGCTGAGCCTGACTTTGTTTGTTGCATTGTGATTGCATTGTTAGTGAATGGCACCTCGTAGAGAAACGAGGATTAATACGCGAGCTATGGCTCAAAATGAGAATGAGGAGAATGCTGAAAATGTGGTGGATTTACCTCCTCCACCTGGTGGTGGTGGTGCTGAGGGTGAAGGAGCTGCTGCCGGTGCTGGTGCTGGTGCTGGGGTCGCTGGACCTGAAGCTGGTCAGGGACAAGCTGTTCCTGACATGACAGTGTTGATTCAAGCTATTGCTGGAGATTTTCGGGCGGTAGTAGCTGGAGCTTAAGGAGCTGGGCGTCAAGGAGATGCTAATGTGAGACTAACTTTGGAACGTTTGCGCAGTCTGGGAGGGACTGAGTTCAGGGGTTTGTCTGCTGAAGGTTCTGAGTCTTGGTTGGAGATTACCAAGAGAATCTTGGGACAAATGAATTGTTCTGATGTGCAGAAGCTGGACTGTGTGGTATCATTGTTGCAAGACGATGCATACACTTGGTGGACAACCACTATCTCCGGAATGGAGGATGCTGATGTGACATGGACGTTCTTTCAAAACATTTTCAAGAGAAGGTATCTGGGTGTGAGGTACTTGGATGAAAAGAAGAGGGAATTCATGTCGCTTACTCAAGGGAGCATGTCGGTGGCTGAGTACGAGGTTCAGTTTGTCCGACTCAGTCAGTACGCACCTGAGCTTATTCCTGATGAGCGGGAGAGGTGTGAGCGTTTCCGTTATGGTTTGGTGACGGATGTGAAGACCTATATGCTGGCTACTGAGTACTCTGATTTTGATGTGCTGGTTGGTAGAGCAAAGGACATTGAGATGAATCTGAGTTTATCTTCTAGAAGTGCTGGTTCTAGTGTTGGTAAGCGAGTTGTTGAGTATAGTTCTGGTGGTGGACGGAACAAGAGGAGACGTGATCGGAAGTATCAGTCTTCGGCTAATCGAGGTGGTGGGAGTCAAGGTGCGCTTGTTCAGGGAGACAAGGCAAGAGCTGATCCGAACATATGTTGGACGTGTGGATCGTGTGGACAGCTGAGGCGTGATTGTCCTCGAGCAGCGAGGGAGGTTCAGGCTCCGGTTGTGGCGGCTGGTAACTCGTGCTAGAATTGTGGATCAGCGGATCACATGAGGAGGGAGTGTCCTCTGTTGGCCGGTGGTGGCCAAGGACGTGCTCCTGGAGTTGTCGCATCACAGAGAGGTCGTGGGCGCGGCCGTGGTAATTTCCAGCGGAGAGAAGAGGGTGGACGGAATGTGGCTCATGTTGTAGCTGTTCAGCCTGAGGGTGGTGGCCAGGCCAGGGTGTATGCTCAGAGGGAGGGGAGGAATGACACGGATGTGATCGCAGGTACTTTCACTTTGCAATCCTTGTCATTACTTTTCTTGATTGATTCTAGATCTACACACTCATACATATTGCGTGAGCATGCTGAATTGCTTGGTTTGCCTGTTGAGTCTTTGGATGTTGGTATGCGTGTCACTAGTTCTTTTGGTGAGACTGTTGTGACTCGGAAGCTTTATAGAAGATGTCCTTTGGTTGTGCAAGATCATGTTTTTCATGTTGATCTTATGGAATTTCCTTTCTATGGTTTTGATGTAATCCTAGGTATGGATTGGCTTGTTGAGCATCGTGCTGTGGTAGATTGTGAGAATAAGCGAGTTTCGTTGAAGCTTGCGGATGATTATGAGGTAGTTGTGGTTGGTGAGAATGTGAAGTTTCTTGCCAATGTGGTGTCTACATTGGAGGCGAGCCGGATGCTGAGGCAAGGTTGTGAAGCTTACCTAGCCTTTGTGATGAATCCTAGCTATAAGGAGTTGTGTGTGCAAGATATCAGGACTGTGCGAGAGTTTCCTGGTGTGTTTCCTGAGGAGTTGCCTGGATTGCCTCCTAATCGCGAAGTGGAGTTTGGGATTGAGTTGTATGAAAACACAACTCCTGTGTCCATTACCTCTTATCGAATGGTACCTAAGGAGTTGAAAGAGCTGAAGACGCAATTGCAAGAGTTGCTTGATCGTGGTTTCATTCGGCCGAGTGTGTCACCTTGGGGTGCGCCGGTCTTGTTTGTGAAGAAGAAGGATGGCACTATGAGAATGTGCATTGATTATCGTCAGCTTAACAAGTTGACTATCAAGAATCGGTATCCGTTGCTGAGAATTGATGATCTTTTTGATCAATTTCAGGGAGCAGCTGTGTTCTCTAAGATTGACTTAAGGTCAGGGTATTACCAGTTGAAGGTGAAGGATGTGGATGTGCCAAAGACAGCTTTCAGGACGAGGTATGGGCATTATGAGTTCCTTGTGATGTCGTTTGGTTTGACGAATGCTCCTGCAGCTTTCATGGACATGATGAATCGTGTATTTCATGAATACCTGGATAAATTTGTGGTGGTGTTCATTGATGATATCCTCGTGTACTCGCGTACTGAGGAGGAGCATGAAGGGTATCTGAGAATTGTGTTGCAAGCTTTGTTGGAGAATCAGCTTTATGCCAAGCTGAGCAAGTGTGAGTTCTGGCTTAGAGAAGTGGTGTTTCTTGGTCATGTGGTTTCTGCTGAAGGGATTCGTGTTGATCCTCAGAAGATTGAGGCGGTGATGAATTGGAAACCTCCTAAGTCTGTTCATGAAGTCCGTAGTTTCCTGGGTTTGGCAGGATATTATCGGAGATTCGTGGATGGGTTTTCAAAGATTGCTGCACCTTTGACGAAGTTGTTGCAGAAGGATGTTAAGTATGAATGGACGGAAGCGAGACAGCAGGCTTTTGAGAAGCTTAAGGCAGCTTTAACGCAAGCTCCTATCTTGGTTCAACCTGAATCAGGGAAAGAGTTTGTGGTGTATAGTGATGCGTCCTATGTTGGTTTAGGATGTGTGTTGATGCAGGAGGGTATGGTGGTGGCTTATGCATCACGGCAGTTGAAGGTGCATGAGTGCAATTATCCTACGCATGACATTGAATTGGCTGCGGTGGTTTTTGCTTTGAAAATCTGGAGACATTACCTGTATGGTGAGAAGTGTACTGTGTATACGGGTCACAAGAGTTTGAAGTATCTAATGTCTTAGAAGAAGTTGAATCTTAGGCAGCGACGTTGGGTGGAGTTGCTCAAGGATTATGATTTGACGATGGAGTATCACCCGAGAAAAGCTAATGTTGTAGCGGATGCTTTGAGTAGGGAAGTAGCTGTTGAGCTAAGGGCTATGTTTGCCAGTTTGAGTATTTCGCGTGATGGTGGTCTTGTGGCTGAATTGCAAGTGAAACCATCTTTGGTTCAGTTGATTAAGGAAAAGCAGTTGTTGGATGATTCCTTGGTACCGCATGTTCAAGATATTATGGAGGATAGGCCTTCGGATTTCTGTTTTAATGATGATGGAGTGTTGTACTTTGGGAGTCGGATAGTAGTGCCTAATGATGCTGAGTTGAGGCGTGCTATTCTGACTGAAGGTCATAGTAGTCCTTTTGCTATGCACCCCGGTAGTACTAAGATGTATCGTGATCTTCGTGATGAGTACTATTGGGTGGGTTTAAAGAAAGATGTTGCTGAGTTTGTAAGCAAATGCATGGTGTGTCAGCGAGTTAAGGCTGAGCATCAGTTTCCTTCAGGGCTGTTGCAACCGTTGAGGATTCATGAGTGGAAGTGGGAAAGGATTACCATGGATTTTGTTTCTGGTTTGCCTTTGTCGCCATCGAAGAAGAATTCGGTGTGGGTGATTGTAGATCGTCTGACGAAGTGTGCGCATTTCTTGCCTGTGCATACTACGTACACTTTGGATAAGCTTGCGGAGCTGTACATTGCTGAGATTGTGCGGCTGCATGGTGTGCCAAAGTCGATTGTGTCGGATAGGGATCCGAGGTTTACATCGCGTTTCTGGCAGTGTTTGCATCAGGCTTTGGGTACACGGTTGAATTTCAGTACATCTTATCATCCGCAGTCGGATGGTCAGTCCGAGCGTGTTATTCAGGTTTTGGAGGATATGTTGAGGTGCTGCGTGATTGAGTTCCAGGGCTCTTGGGAGAAACATTTGCCTTTGGTGGAGTTTGTCTATAATAATAGTTATCAGGCAAGTTTTCAAATGGCACCTTAAGAAGCTTTGTACGGGAGGAAGTGTAGGACTCCTCTGTGTTGGGCTGAAACGGGTCAGAAGTTGGTTTCGATGCCAGCTTTGTTGAAAGGGACCACCGAGAAGGTGAAGCTCATTTGTGAGCGCTTGAAGGCAGCTTTTGATCGGCAAAAGTCTTACGCGGATCTGAAGCGTAAGGAGATTGAGTATGCGGTGGGTGATCGTGTGTTTTTGAAAGTTTCGTCTTGGAAAAAGGTGATGAGGTTGGTCGAAAGGGTAAGTTGAGCCCTAGGTACATTGGACCATACGAGGTGGTTGAGCGTGTGGGTCCTGTTGCGTACAAGTTGAGGTTACCGCAAGAGTTGGAGAAGATCCATGATGTGTTTCATGTTTCTATGCTTCGGAAGTATAGATCAGATCCTTCACATGTGATGCCTGTGGAAGAAGTGGAATTGAATCCGGATTTGACTTATGATGAGGAACTGGTGAAGATTCTGGATTCGGATAGTAAGGTTCTTCGAGGCAAGACCATTGAGTTGGTAAAGGTGTTGTGGAAACATCGTGGTGCTGAAGAAGCCACGTGGGAGCGGAAGGATGACATGTTGAAGCAGTTTCCGTACCTCTTTCCTTCAGGTAAATTTCGAGGACGAAATTTCTTAAGGGGGGAGAGTTGTAACACCCCAATTTTGGGCTTAGAAGTTTTGGGTTTGGACCGGGTCGGTCGGGTTGCGGTTCGAATATAAAAGGGTGATCTTAGGAAAGCCTAGTTCGGGTTGCATTAAAAATATGGAAAAATATCTTAAAATCCTCTTTTATTATATATAAGAGAATGGTGAAATCAATTTTACAAAATGAGGTTGGGAATTGTGACATTTAGGGTTAGTGACTAAAATGTAATTTTTTGAAAACTTGGTGACTGTTTTAAAAAGGATTGAAACTTTGAATCTTTAAGGAGCTATTTACCCAAGAAGAGTTTCTCCAGATTTTTCTTAATATTAAAGGTTTTATTATTGGTTTTTAATTAAAGGTAAAAGGAGGGAAAAAGATATTTTGTTCACATAACTAACTTTTCTCAAAAATTCCTATTTCTTTTCTCTCAACTCTTCTCTCAACCCAAACACTTTTCTCCAGCAAATTTCCCTCTGATTTTGACATCCAAGGATGAGATTTCAACCTTCATTTGATCTCTAATCTTTTCTACATCAAAACCTTAGCATTTGCTTATTGAATTTTCAAGAATCTTGGTTCCAAAAAGGGAGAAACTCACATTTAGAGGTATGAACGTCCTTCTCCTCTAAATACTCAGTTCTTTACTGAAATTCCCAAGTTCTCAATCCTTGATTTGTGTTTTATTAAAGGTTTTGTAGTTGTGTTCTTGATCTTGGCTTTAAAATGCAAGATTTGGTTAATTTTTGATGAAATTCGTATAAAATGATTGGGCACTGTTTTGAGGTGTGTTTTTAATGTAAATTGGATGTATAATTGATGAGAAATTGAGGTTTAATCAATGCAATCCCGAATAGGTAGATTTTCCTAAGTTTTGCTTGAGTCTTTGGTGGTTTTTGGAGTAATCTTGGTGATCTGCTATAGCTGGAGGTATAAGGACGTGATTAGATCCTTTTTGGATGTTAATTGATGTATAAGAATGATTGGAATTGATGGATCATGGCTGGGTTATGTTGTGGAGGTGTTTGGATATGATTTCGGTTGTGTTTGGTAGCCGAAATGTGAGAGTTGTTGTGAGCAGCGAGTTTAGGTGTCTTGGTTGAAGGTATTAATGCATGATGGTGCATTAATCTACTGTTTTGATGTGTTTAAAACAGGGGAGACATCGTCGGATCCTTGTGGTGTTGATCCGGAAGCTTGATTGGTGTTTCGGCAAGTGGCGAAACGGAATCGGTGAGTGAAGTTTGGTTTTCAGCTTTGAAACCAATGTTTGAAGGTTTTGGGAGCTTAGTTTAAGTCTAAACAACTTAGCTAAGCTCAAGAGTAAGTTTTCGGAAAAACTCTCTCGTTGATGAGCCATGAGTTGGTTGAATGCAAAGTGCTTTGTTGCATGCTTAAATTCTGTTTTGAAAGCATATTTTAGCATGTATATTGCTGGTTTTATAAGCCATGTGTTGAAGGATGCTCTAGGTAAGGGATCCTTGTTTTGTACATTGTTAAATGTGGTTTTGATGCATATTGATGCATGATGATGAATGGCTTTATTAAATGCTTTAAAACAATGGATTAATATTGTTAAATGATGTATATTGGCAAGTGATGTGGTTTGTCTAAAAGTACTTGAATCAGATATAGTTAGCCGGCTATAGGATTGGGTGCACCGTGAATAAAGTCGCCTTGGATGTTGAGGGGTTGTGATTGTACCATGCTCCATCCAAGTACACTAACGAGATGGTTAAGAACCCCATGGTGGTTAAAAGTCCATGGGTGGGTCTTGTGCAAAGGTCATAATGGTGGTTAAAATTCCATGTGTGGACCTTGTGTATGGTAAGATCACAATGGTGATTTAAAGTCCATGTGTGGGTCTTGCGTTGTATGTCCCGTGATCTCGTTAGTGATGTTATACAACTACCAATGAGTGATGTGGAGGGGTTGTGATTGTACCATAGTCTCCATCACGGGTGTTGAGGGGTTGTGATTGTACCATGCTCCACCTTGATATTGGTAGTGTGTATGAAGCGTAGGGGACAACGCTTGTAATCCGCGTATCCGATTGTCGATTGTGTTTTGGAACATGGTTATGATTATCACTTGAAAGCCAATATGACATGATAATGACTTGAAGCATGAAATGCTTGGTTTATATACATATGTGCATGATCATTGTGGTTTGAACTAAAGGTTTGAAAAGGAGTTTTTATAAATGCATTATTGTGATGTTTTAAATGAGCATTCCTCACTAAGCTATATGCTTACGCTCTCTCTCTCTTTCTTAAACCAATAATGCAGAGCATTGAAGTGCTTAAAGGGGCAGCAAGTGGTCAAGAATCTAAGTGGAAGCTTAAGCTCATGTTTGGTGACTATTTTCATAACTTGTTTAGCTTTTGGCATTTGGCAATGGGGAACCTATGATGTTGTTTGGGAGATGTTTTGGACTCCCTAAGTTGGTTTTATGCTTTTGATAATGATGGAACATGTAAATGGCCTTTTGAGGTTGGTTTAGTGTTTTTGATGTTTGTATTGTTTTCAATATAGGATGCATGCCTATAGAATTGGGACTTTCCTTATTTGATGCCATGATTATGATTGGTTGATGCCATTATGTTCCTTAAGTATATGATGACTTGCTGGTATAATTTGAGGGTCTTTTGAATGCGTTTGATGGGTCAATTGTGTAATAAACCAGCTAAAATTCAGCAATCTGGGCAGCCTGTTTCGGAACAGATGCTACCGTTTCGGAACAGAGGGCCTGGAATGGCCTTGGCGTTTCGAAATGGGCAGAGCCGTTCCGGAACAGTTTTGCCACTGCCAGGCCATGTTGCGCAACGGGTTTCGGAACGGTCCCGCGTTTCGGAACGGATCATCCCTGTTCCGAAACACCCGACCGTTGGGCACTGAAATTGACGGTTATATGTTTTGAAACCTTTGCGTTTTGGTCCTAAACTTGGTTCATGCAATTGAATGAGTTTGAGATGTCCGTTTGAGTTGAAATTTGGCAGAGAAGCATGAAACATGACTAATTTCATATTGGTAACTCAAAAGTTGGTTAAGTCCTTATAATTTTCAGAATTTGCATTTTGGTCCCTAAATTCATAAATTGTGCAATCGAGTCCCTAAATGTTTTCCGATTGTTACGACTTTTGAGTATGCTGATCTTATGAACATATCTAGGGTTAATACGCTTTTAGATAAGTCTAAAAAGTAAAAAAAAAAGGTCGTTAATCAAGGTTGACTTTCGGGTTGACTTTTGTTTTCCCCGTGTAAACTTCTTAATTCGGTTCAACCGTCTAGGCTGGGTTGAGGGGGTTACATTGAAAACATAGTTGATAGATATGAGTAAGATTCAGACGAGCACCACCTCCGGTATTGGATCCTTCACCGACTTCATTAGTACGAGTTCTCTTCCTAGAAGGTTACATGAACTGGATAAAACAATGTATGCATTAAGATTTCTTCATTCAACTCATTGAAAACCAATAATCATGGTTAAAAAAATTAAAACCAATTTTGAAAAGAGAGTTTGGTTTGAGAAGACAAAATAAAAACAAAACAAGAGAAACTTTGAAAACGAAAATAAAAGAAAAAAAAGAAAATGAAAGAGTTTTACCTTGATATTGATTAGAGAGGAATGTAAGAAAAGCTTAGCACCCAATTGATGAAAAGCCTTAGAGCTTTGCTTGATTTTGAAAACTTCTTGAGATTTTGAGTTGTGGTGTGAAAATATGAGGGAAGAAGAGGCTATTTATAGACTGAAAATGGCTAGGGTTTTTAGGGTTTTGAGAAATTATAATTTTGGTAAAAGTTGAACTCTTAAATGCCCATTGATAGATGTATGCGCAATCGTGTATCGATACACCTGAGGGTGTATCGATACGGGGTAAAAACGTAATTCCAATAAAAATACCCATTGAAGGATCGTATCGAAACGGATGCTATCCATATCGAAATGATTTCTGCTCGTATCGAAACGGGTTTAACTGTATCGATACTCGTGTAAGGCAAAATGAAGTCAGGGAAGCTAATACAGAACCTGTATCGATACGCGTAAGGTCGTATCGATACCCTATGCCCAGAAATACATTTTAGGCTTGAAGAGCAACCAAAAGTCGATTCTAACATCTTCTAAATGAATGCCAATGATGAATGAGCAGTTCTAAGCATATTTTAACAGAATCATACTCCCCCTAGCTATAGGCATGGATATTTTCAAGAGTTACAACACATTAACATGCAATTTCACAAGATCAAGCAATTTAAGCACAAAAAGGGTCCTAAAAGGTCAAGATAGGCAAGTTAGACCTAACTCTCTCCTAAGGGACCAAAAACGCTCTTTATCTAAAGGCTTTGTAAAGATGTCTACTAGTTGGTTTAAGGTGTCAACATACTCTATAACAACATCTTCCTTAAGGACATGATCTCTAATGAAATGATTCCTTATTTCTATATGTTTGGTTCTAGAGTGTTGGATGGGATTTTTTGTTAAACATATGGAACTAGTGTTATCACATTTAAGGGGTATGATTTCAACTTCAATACCATAATCTAAGAGTTGTTGCTTCATCCAAAGGACTTGAGCACAACAACTCCCTAAGGATATGTACTCGGCTTCGGTGGTAGATAAGGCTACACTATTTTGTTTCTTAGAGAACCAAGATATGAGCATAATACCTAAGAATTGACAAGTTCCCGAAGTACTCTTCCTATCAATTTTACACCCCCATAATCCGCATCCGAATAAGCATGAAGGTTGAAGGTAGAATCTTTAGGGTACCAAAGACCTAAACAAGGGGTATCTATAAGGTACCTAAAGATTCTCTTAACGGCTATAAGGTGAGACTCTCTAGGAGTAGCTTGAAACCTAGCACACAAGCAAACACTAAACAAGATATCCGGTCTACTTGCGGTAAGGTAAAGCAATGATCCAATCATAGAACGGTAAAGCTTAGAGTCAACACACTTACCTCCTTCATCTTTGTCAAGCTTTGTATATGAGCTCATAGGTGTGGCTTGAGGCTTTGCATTCTCCAAGCCAAACTTTTTGAGCATATCCTTGATGTACTTTGCTTGATTGATGAAGGTGTCATCCTTCATTTGCTTGATTTGGAGTCCCAAAAAGAATGAGAGCTCCCTCATCATGCTCATCTCGAATTCACCTTGCATTAACTTAGCAAACTCTTTGCAATGACATTCATTAGTAGATCCAAAAATAATATAATCAACATAAATTTGTACTACTAAGATGTCGTTTTTATACCTTTTTATGAAAAGTGTAGTGTCCACCTTACCTTTTTCAAAACCTTTTTCAATTAAGAAGTTTGAAAGTCTTTCATACCAAGCTCTAGGAGCTTGTTTTAAACCATATAGAGCTTTAGTAAGTTTGAAAACATGATTTTGAAATTTTGAGTTTTCAAAACCCGGTGGTTGTTCCACATACACTTCCTCATTTATAAAACCATTTAAAAATGCGCTTTTAACATTCATTTGAAAAAGCTTGAAATCATGATAACAAGCATATGCAAGCAACTTCCTAATGGCTTCCATTCTAGCTGCGGGTGCATAGGTTTCATCAAAATTTATTCCCTCTTCTTGAGTGTAACCTTGTGCTACTAGTCTAGCTTTATTTCTTACAATGTTACCACTATCATCTAGTTTGTTCCTAAAGACCCATTTAGTTCCTATAGTAGATTGATTACTAGGCCAATCAACTAGCCAAAATCCAAAATCCAAAAATCATCTTTTAATATGCATGAGATAAATGTAACATGATTCATAAGTTTAAGAGAATATCCAATGGTTACCCCCTTGGATGGATCACCCAAGATTTCACCATCTTTGACATAGTTGATCTCCCTTGGGTAGCTCACTTCCTTTTCCTCAAGAGCCAAGTCCTTCAAGGCTTCAAGAGGTGGATCTTGTGTATCCTCTTCTTTTAATGAAATCTCATCTGCCTTTGAAGTTTGTCCTCTATCAAAGGCATTTATGATTCCTACATCATCATTATCACAAGAATCTTTCCTTGGAAGGAGGTTATCATCGAATACAACATTTATAGATTCTTCTACTACTAAAGTTCTTTTGTTAAATACACGATAGGCTTTAGAGGTTAAAGAATATCCTATGAAAATAGCTTCATCACTTTTTGCATCAAATTACAAGTTGTCTTTTCCATTATTTAAAACAAAACACTTGCAACCAAATGGATGAAAATAGCCAATGTTAGGCTTTTTAGATTTTAAAATCTCATATGGTGTTTTCTTTAAAATTGGCCTAATCATTACTCGGTTTACAATGTAGCAAGTGGTGTTTGTGGCTTCCGCCCAAAAATATTTAGGTAATTTGTTTTCACAAAGCATGGTTCTAGCAAATTTCCTGTAAAGTTCTATTTTCCTCTCAACTACCCCATTTTGTTGGGGAGTTCGAGGAGCCGAAAAAATGTGGCTAATACCATTTTCATTTAAAAACTCTTCAAACCCTAAATTTTGAAATTCGGTTCCATGATCAATTCTAATATGAGAAATTCTAAGTTCAAGATCATTTTGGGTTAGTTTTGAAAATGTGATGAATTTTTCTAAAGCCTCATCTTTAGTACTTAAAAATAGAACCCAAGTAAAACTAGAAAAATCATCAACAAGTACAAAAGCATAAGATTTACCACCCAATCTCATATTCCTAATAGGCCCAAATAAATCCATATGAATAAGTTGTAAACATCTACTTGTAGAAACATCATTAATGGATTTAAAGGATGACTTATGTTGTTTACCCTTTGAGCATGCATCGCAAATTTTATCATTTGAGGATTTAATTTTGGGTAAACCTCTAACTATATCAAGGGAAACTAATTTTTCTAAAACACTAATGCTAGCATGTCCTAGTTTCCTATGCCATAGCCATGCATCATTTTTATTTTGTGCTACTAAACATGCATGGGATGTGTACATGTCATCTAAATGCACCATGTAAATGTTACCTATGTGATGACCTATGAGCATAATATTATTAGATTTAATGTCAACAATTTTGCACCCATTTTTATCAAATAAAACATTATATCCATTATCACATAATTGGCTTATGCTCAACAAATTATGTTTAAGACCATCGACATACAAGACATTTTCAATAAGAATGGTAGAGTGATTACCTATGTACCATAACAGTTTTGCTGTAGAACCCGACATGCCCTGGCAATGTCATCATCCTCAAGAGCAGTCAAAATCCTTAGAAGACACACTACGTGTAACCCCCTTAGCCCGGCCTAGACGGTTAACCCAAACTACGAAGATTACACGGGGAAAACCAAAGTCAACCTGAAAATCAACCTTGATTAACGACCCTTTTTTATTCTTGTCTAGATGCATATTAGTCCTAAGCGTACCCTTGAGATGAGCATACTTGAAAAGCACAGCGATCGGAAAACGTTAAGGGACTCAATTGCACACATTACTACATTTAGGGACCAAATTGTAAATTCTGGAAATTAAGAGGACTCAACTGATTTTAAAGTTACCATTATCAAATTAGTCCCATTACATGCTTCCCTGCCAAATTTCACCTCAAACGGACATCTCAAACTCAAGCAATTGCATATGCAAAATTCAGGACTAAAACGTACAGGTAATGTTTCCAAATTTTCAAATTCAACCTTGATTAACGACCCTTCTGAGACATCAGATACTTCAAACTCTTGTGACCCGTGTACACAGTACACTTCTCACCATACAGGTAATGTCTCCAAATTTTTAAAGCAAAAACCACCGCAGCCAACTCAATGTCATGCGTAGGATAATTGCGCTCATGCACCTTCAACTGGCCCGATGCATAAGCCACCACCTTACCCTCTTGCAACAACACACATCCCAAACCAACGTAGGATGCGTCACTATACACCACAAACTCTTTCCCTGATTCAGGCTGAACCAAGATAGGAGCTTGCGTCAAGGTTGCCTTTAGCTTCTCAAAAGCCTGTTGTCTCGCTTCCGTCCACTCATACTTAACATCCTTCTGCAACAACTTCGTCAAAGGTGCAGCAATCTTTGAAAATCCATCCACAAACCTCCGGTAGTATCCCACCAAACCAAGGAAACTACGGACTTCATGAACAGACTTAGGAGGCTTCCAATTCATCACTGCCTCGACCTTCTGAGGATCAACACAAATCCCCTCAGCAGAAACCACATGACCAAGGAACACAACCTCCCCGAGCCAGAACTCACACTTGCTTAACTTAGCATAAAGTTGATTCTCCAACAAAGCTTGCAACACAATCCTCAAATGCCCCTCACGCTTCTCCTCGGAACGAGAGTACACGAGGATATCATCAATGAACACCACAACAAACTTGTCCAAATATTCATGGAACACTCTATTCATCATGTCCATGAAAGCTGCAGGAGCATTCGTCAAACCAAACGGCATCACAAGGAACTCATAATGCCCATACCTCGTTCTGAAGGCTGTCTTTGGCACATCCACTTCCTTCACCTTCAACTGGTAATACCCTGACCTTAAGTCAATCTTAGAGAACACAGCCGCTCCCCGAAATTGATCAAAAAGGTCATCAATCCTCGGAAATGGATATCGATTCTTGATAGTCAACTTATTCAGCTGACGGTAATCGATGCACATTCTCATAGTGCCATCCTTTTTCTTCACAAACAAGACCGGTGCACCCCAAGGTGACACACTCGGCAGAATGAAACCACGATCAAGCAACTCCTAAAGTTGCGTCTTCAGCTCTTTCAACTCCTTAGGTGCCATTCGATAAGGGGTAATGGAAACTGGAGTTGTATTCTCATACAGCTCAATTCCAAACTCCACCTCACGATTAGGAGGCAATCCAGGCAACTCCTCCGGAAACACACCAGGAAACTCTCGCACAATCCTGATATCTTGCACTCGCAACTCCTTAGAGCTAGGATTCATCACAAAGGCTAGGTAGGCTTCACATCCTTGCCTCAGCATCCGGCTCGCCTCTAAGGAAGACACCACATTGGTAAGAAACTTCACATTCTTACCAACCACCACCACCTCATAATCATCTGCAAGCCTCAGCGACACTCGCTTGTTCTCAAAATCCACCACAGCTCGATGTTCAACAAGCCAATCCATACCAAGGATTACATCAAAACCATAGAAAGGCAATTACATAAGATCAACATGAAAAACATGATCTTGAACAACCAAGGGACATCTTCTATACAACTTCCGTGTCACAACGGTCTCACCAAAGGAACTAGTTACACGCATACCAACATCCAAAGACTCAACAGGCAAACCAAGCAATTGAGCATGTTCACGCAATATGTATGAGTGTGTAGATCCAGAATCTATCAAGGAAAATAATGACAAGGATTGCAAAGTAAAGGTACCTGCGATCAAATCCGTGTCATTCCTCCCTTCCCGCTGCGCATACACTCGAGCCTGGCCTCCACCCTCAGGTTGGACAGCCACCACATGTGCCACATTCCTTCCACCATCCTCTCTGCGATGGAAGTTAACACGACCATGCCCAAGACCTCTCTGTGGTGCAACAACTCCAGGAGCACGTCCCTGACCACCGTCGGCAAACAAAGGACACTCTCTCCTCATGTGGTCTGCCAAACCACAACTCCAGCAAGAATTACCAACTACAACAACAGGAGCCTGTACCTCCCTCGCTGTTCGAGGACAATCACGCCTCAAATGGCCTTTCCTTGGATTCTTAGCCTTCCTTGCTGCCCTTAAAGCACTTCAATTCTCTGCATTATTGGTTCAAGAAAGAGAGCGTAAGCATAAATGCTTAGTGAGGCATGCTCTAAAGAAACAACACAATAATGCACTTTACAAAACATCTTTCACAAGGCCTTTTCATTCATAGAAATCATTTTCATGCAACAATGCATAAACAACAAGCATCTCATGCTTCATAATCATCAACATGTCTTAAACCACAAGCATCTCATGCTTCATAAACATTAACATGTCATATTGGCTACCAAGTGATACATAACCATTTCCAACATAAAACACAATCGGATATGCGGATTACAAGCGTTGTCCCATACGCTTCATACACACTACCGAACACAAAGTGGAGTTTACCGGTACAATCACAACCCCTCAACACCCGTGATGGAGTTTAACGGTACAATTACAACCCCTCCACATCACTCATCGGTAGTTGTATAACATAACTAACGAGAACACGAGACACACAACACAAGATCCTCACATGGCATTTTAACCACCATTATGATCTTAGACATCGCATTAGTGTACTTGGATGGAGTTTTCGGTACCATTACAACCCATCAACATCCAAGGCGACTTTATTCACGGTGCACCCAATCCTATAGCCGGCTAACTATATCCGATTCAAGTACTTTAAGACCAAAACATCACTTGCCAATATACATCAATTATCATCAACAATCCACTGTTTTAAAGCATTAATCAAAGCCATTAAATCATCATGCATTACTATGCATCAAAACCACATTTATCAATGTCAAACCAAGGATCTCTTACCTTGAGCATCCTTCAACACATGGCTTCCAAAACCAGCATTAATCATGCTAAAACATGCTTTCAAAATAGAATTTAAACATGCAAATCAAACACATTGCATCCAACCATCTCATGGTTCATCAAAGAGAGAGTTTCACCGAAAACTTACTCTTGAGCTTAGTTAAGTTGTTTGACTTAAACTAAGCTCCCAAAACCTTCAAACATTGGTTTCAAAGCTGAAAACCAAACTTCATTCACCAATTCCGTTTCGCAAGCTTGCCGAAACGCCGATCAAGCCTCCGGATCAACACCACAAGGATCCGAATATGTCTCCCCTATTTTAAACACATCAAAGTAGAGGATCAATGCATCATCATGCATTAAAACCTTCAGCCATTAAACCTAAACTCGCTGCTCACATCAAATCTAACATTTCGGCTACCAAATACAACCGAAATCACTTCCAAACTCATCCACAACATTACCCAGCCAAGATCCATCACATCTAAACATTCTTAAACATCAATTAACATCAAAAAAGGATCTAAACTCGTCCTTATACCTCCAGCAATAACAGAACACCAAGATCACCTCAAAAACCACCATTTTCACAAGTAAAAACTTAGGAAAATCAACCTATTCGGGATTGCATTGATTAGATCTCAATTACACATCATTAAACATCCAAAATACATTAAAAAGACATCTCAAAATAGAGCCCAAACATTCATTACGAATTTCTTCAAGATTTAATCCAAATCTTGAGTTTTAAGCCAAAATCAAGATCACATCATCAAAACCTTTTATAAAACTTAATTTAAGGATTGAGAACTTGGGAATTTCAATAAAGAACTGAATATTTAGAGGAGAAGAACATCCTTACCTCTAAATGTAGATTTCTCCTTGTTTAGAGCCAAAATCCTTGAAAATTCAATGAGCAAATGAAGAGGATTTGATGTAGAAAAGCTTAGGAATCAATTGATGATTGAAACCTCATCATTTAGAGTGAAAATCAAAAGAAAAGCTACTGTGGAAATGTGTTTGACTGAGGGAATTTTGAGAGAAAATGAAATGGGAAAATTTTAACAAAAGTTAGTTATGAAAACTAAAATATCATTTTCCCTCTTTTCTTATAATTAATTAAACACTAAATGAGTCATTAAAATTAAGAAAAATCTGGAGAAATCCTTCCTTGGGTAAATTAGCTCCTTAAAGATTCAAAGTTTCAATCCTTACAAAACAATCACCACTGAACTTTTCAAAAATTACATTTTAGTCACTATTTCAAAATGTCACACTTCCAAACCTTATTTTGTAAAATTGATTTCACCACTCTCTTATATATATATATTAAAAGAGGATTTTTAGATATTTTTCCATATTTTTAATGCATCCTGAACTAGGCTTTCCCTAAAACCACCTTTTATATTCGAACCAAAATTCAGACCGGTCCGGTTCAGACCCTAAACTTCCAAGCCCAAAATTGGGGTGTTACACTACGAGCCTTCATGGCACTCACTCAAGAAGTGTCGGCTTCTATGGACGCAAGTATCGCCAAGATGGATGCAATCTTGAGCAGACCGATCCTCATTCATGCCACTACTGAACCTGAAATTCTGAGGCAAGATGACAAGGATGCCTATGTGAAGGAATACCCAACACATGATGAGTCTGAGCAACAACTTGCCATGGAAATGATCGAGGAGCCGGAATGGAGCAACACCGCAACAACGCTGACTGAAATTCAAGAGAATGGCACTGCGACAACCACATCCGAGGCAAACTCTCAACCCACTACCTCGGTTATGCCCGACCAAGATTGCACACATCCATCCCTGTCATGGCACTCGCACGACCACCTAGAAGAGCAACCCGATGACAATGCCTCGCTAATGGAATATGAGCAGGTAAGAAACGAACCTTTTGAATTCTTTGAAAACACAAATTCCATTGCAGATATTTGAGGAACCAAAGCCGGTGCACTCAGAATCATCGAAGTCTCTACTGATGGAGATTTACGAGTGGCCTACAGAATTTGATATGGAGAGTTATGGCACTTTCCAATGTCCCCTTGACCTGCAAAGTAACCTGACAAAGGACTGTCAAAATAACTGGCTGCCACAGCAGCATACACGACATCAAGGGCTACATTCAACCACAACAACATTCAACGAAAACAAGGTAAGTTTGTGGTCGAATGTCAATTTAATTTTTTCTAATCATGTATTCATGCCCTCAGAAACATTACCAAGAAGGGAGGACTTCATGGACTACAAAGGGAAGAGAAAGAAAGGAGCACCCGCCATGAGAATAATAACCAGATGGAGGGTACGGATGGACTTCAAGAAGTACCGGAATCGTCCCCTCAAGCATCAATAGAACAGGGAGCAGTTACTTTAGGAGATGCCCCTCAAGGCACTCCTAATTTAACTTAATTTATTTTATTTTTATCTTATTTTATCTTTAATATTTTAGGAATTAGAAATTTGATATTAGTTTTTAGTTTGTTATTAGGTAAACAGAGAAAACCCTTGCAATGACGATACAAGAAACCCGAGGAAGCCATGACTCCACCCCTGCCGCGGCAGCAATCATACTCCCTGAGATGAATTCCAAAGTGACTGCCACTAACAGCAGTGAAGATAATGACGCAAGGAAGAAGGTAGCCTCCGCATCTTCAACTCCCAGGGCAGCACCCACAGCTCCTCCGACAAAGTCCAAGGAGACTGCCCGCCGACAGCTCCTCATCCAAAGCTCCAGCAGCAACGACGACAGCCGCACAACTTAAGTTTTCTTTTTCTCTGTCGCCTGCTGTATATATTATCTTTTTGTGATGTTTCACTTTTCTGTCTTTTTTTGTGTCATGCATTGAGGACAATGCAACCCTTGAGTTTGGGGGTAGGCAGTCCTCCTAATTATTAATATAACATTGCATTTAGTTTTCATTGTGTCGCATTTATTTTTTATGCAAAAAAAAATTGGCTTAATTTATTGAACTTTTATTATCTGTTGCTGCCATCTCTGTCGTGACAGTCCCTTAAAAATATTTTATGAAGTAAGTAGAGCCTTAGTATAGTTCTGAAAAACTGAAACACTTTGTGACTTACTTGATAACAGACTTTCTCTAGCATACTTAGAATAGAATACTTAGAACTTAGAGTAGAAAGAGACTAGAAACTCAGGAAACCTAGAGGTGCCTAACACTGGCTCTAGGAAAATAACAGAGAAAAACTTCTCGAGGTGCCTATCACCAGCTCTAGATAGTTAACTAGAGGTACCTGAAATACTGGCTCTAGTAAAAAAACTGAAAATTTCAGAAAAAGAAGGAAAACAACTAGAGGTGCCCGATACTGGCTCTAGTAAAAAAAAAGAATTTAGTCTCGAAGGATGTAACACCCCAATTTTGGGCTTGGAAGTTTAGGGTCTGAACCGGACCGGTTTAAATTACGGTTCGAATATAAAAGGTGGTTTTTAGGGAAAGCCTAGTTCGGGATGCATTAAAAATATGGAAAAATATCCAAAAATCCTCTTTTATTATATATAAGAGATTGGTGAAATCAATTTTACAAAATGGGGTATGGAAATATGACATTTCAAGTTAGTGACTAAAATGTAATTTTTGAAAAGTTGGTGACTGTTTTAAAAGGATTGAAACTTTGAATCTTTAAGGAGCTAATTTACCCAAGGGAGGGTTTCTCCAGATTTTTCTTAAATTTTAAAGACTCATTTAATGTAATTTAATAAAAAGAAACGAGGGAAAAGAGATATTTTAGTTTCCTAACTAACTTTTGCCAAATTTTTCCCATTTCATTTTCTCTCAATTTTCCCTCAGCCAAACACATTTCCACAGCCACTTTTCCATTTATTTTCACATCTAAAGTTGAGATTTCAATCTCTAAATGGTTTCTAATCATCTCTACACCAAATCCTCATCATTTGCTTATTGAATTTTCAAGGATTTTGGCTCTAAACAAGGAGAAACTCACATTTAGAGGTATGAACGTCCTTCTCCTATAAATACTCAGTTCTTTACTGAAATTCCCAAGTTCTCAATCCTTAAATTGAGTTTTATTAAAGGTTTTAATGTTGTGTTCTTGATTTTGGCTTAAAATGCAAGATTTGGATTTAATTTTGAAGAAATTCGTAATAGATGATTGGGCTATGTTTTGAGATGTCTTTTTGATGTATTTTGGATGTCTAAATGATTTGTAATTGAGGTTTAATCAATGCAATCCCGAATTGGTTGATTTTCCAAAGTTTTGACTTGAGAAAATGGTGGTTTTTGGGGTGATTTTGATGTTCTGCTATAGCTGGAGGTATAAGGACGTGATTAGGTCCTTTTTGGATGTTAATTGATGTTTAAGAATGATTGGTTTTGATGGATCTTGGCTGGGTAATGTTGTAGAGGTGTTTAGATGTGATTTCGGTTGTGTTTGGTAGCCGAAATATGAGTTTTGATGAGAGCAGCGAGTTTAGGTGTTTTGGTTGAAGATTTTAATGCATGATGATGCATTAATCTTCTGCTTTGATGTGTTTAAAATAGGGGAGACATCATCGGATCCTTGTGGTGTTGATCCGGAGGCTTGATCGGCGTTTCGGCAAGCTTGCGAAACGGAATCGGTGAGTGAAGTTTGGTTTTCAGCTTTGAAACCAATCATTGAAGGTTGTGGGAGTTTAGTTTAAGTCTAAACAACTTAGCTAAGCTCAAGAGTAAGTTTTTCGGAGAAACTCTCTTTTTGATGAACCATGAGATGGTTGAATGCAATGTGTTTATTTTGCATGTTTAAATTCTGTTTTGAAAGCATATTTTAGCATGTTTAATGCTGGTTTTGTAAGCCATGTGTTGAGGGATGCTCAAGGTAAGAGATCCTTGTTTTGGACATTGATAAATGTGGTTTGATGTATAGTGATGCATGATTATGTAATGGCTTTGTTTAATGCTTAAAAACAGTGGATTGTTGATGATAATTGATGTATAATGGCAAGTGATGTGTTGGTTTTAAAGTACTTGAATCGGATATAGTTAGCCGGCTATAGGATTGGGTGCACCGTGAATAAAGTCGCCTTGGATGTTGAGGGGGTTGTGATTGTACCGTAAACTCCATCCAAGAACACTAAGGAGATGTCTAAGATCATAATGGTGGTTAAAATGCCATGTGAGGATCTTGTGTTGTGTGTCCCGTGTTCTCGTTAGTGATGTTACACAACTACCAATGAGTGATGTGGAGGGGGTTGTGATTGTACCGTTAAACTCCATCACGGGTGTTGAGGGGTTGTGATTGTACCGGTAAACTCCATCTTGTGTGTTGGTAGTGTGTATGGAGCGTATGGGACAACGCTTGTAATCCGCGTATCCGATTGTGTTTTGAGTTGAAAAATGGTTATGGATTATCACTTGAAAGCCAATATGACATGTTGATGTATTGAAGCATGAGATGCTTGGTTTGTATGCATAGATGCATGATAAATGATGTTTTGAAACTAAAGGCCTTGGAAAGGTGTTTTTACAAATTGCATTATTGTGTTGTTTCATTAGAGCATTTCTCACTAAGCATGTGTGCTTACGCTCTCTCTTTCTTGAACCAATAATGCAGAGCATTGAAGTGCTTTAAGGGCAGCAAGGAGGTCAAGGATCCAAGTGAAAGTCTAAGCTCATGTATGGTGACTATTTTCACAACACTATTAGCTTTTGGTATTTGGCAATGGGAACCTAGGTTGAGTTTTGGGAGATGTTGTGGACTCCCTAAGTTTGGTTTAATGCCTATGATGATGTTTGAAACATGTAAATGGCCATTTGGTATTTGTTTTGGAGATTTGATGATTGCTTGCTTTTCATTTTAGGATGCATGCCTATAGACTTGTGGTTTTTCCTAAATGATGTTATGATTGAGCTTTGGTGATGCAAATATGTTCCTTTAATGTTTGATGACTTGTTGGCATGACATGGAGGTCTTATGAGCATGTTTGGTGGGTCGAAAGAGTGTAAAACAGACTTTTCTGCTATTTCTGGGCAGGGTGTTTCGAAACACCCTTGCCTGTTTCGAAACAGGTGCATATTTTGGCCTGGGTGTTTCGAAACGGGCTGAGGTGTTTCGAAACACTTTGGCTACTGCCAAGGGGTGTTTCTGAACGGCCTAGACCCGTTTCGGAACACTTGACCGTTGGGCACTGATTTGAATGGTTTTGAGGTTTGCAAGCTTTACGTTTTAGTCCTGATTTTTGTATGTACAATTGGTTGAGTTTGAGATGTCCGTTTGAGGTGAAATTTGGCAGAGAGGTATGAAACATGACTAATTTCATAATGGTAACTTAAAAATTGGTTAAGTCCTCTTAATTTCCAGATTTTACATTTTGGTCCCTAAATTTGTATATTGTGCAATTGAGTCCTTTATTGTTTTCCGATTGCTGTGATTTTTGGGTATGTTTATCTCTAGAGTACACCCAAGGTTAATATGCATTTAGAGAAAGTTAAAAAGAAAAAAAGGGTCGTTAATCAAGGTTGACTTTCGGGTTGACTTTGGTTTTCCCCGTGTAATCTTCGTAGTTCGGTGCAACCGTCTAGGCCGGGCTAAGGGGGTTACATTTGGTGGTATCAGAGCTGAGTTCTCGAGTATTTGGGAATGGTTATGTGGGTGATAAGTGCATGAATGCTTGTATACTTGTTGAGTGAAAGTATGATGTATGAATTGTAAAAATGTTGCAATTGTGGTGTATGCTGTGGTGAAGCATGTTAGAGGGACCCATTGCCATATCAAAGCTAATGAAATGATTTGTTTTAATTGGAAATGAGCTTGAGTACTTGGATTGCTTACCTTGCTGAGCCTGACTTTGTTTATTGCATTTGTGATTGCATAGTATAGTGAATGGGACCTCGTAGAGAGACGAGGATTAATACGCCAGCTATGGCTCAAAATGAGAACGAAGAGAATGCTGAAAATATAGTGGATTTACCTCCTCCACCCGGTGGTGGTGGTGCTAGGGGTGAGGGAGTTGGTGTTGGTGCTGGTGCTGGGGTCGTTGTACCTGAAGCTGGGCAGGGGCAAGCTGCTCCTGACATGACAGTGCTGATTCAGGCTATTGCGGGAGCCTTTCAGGCGGCAGTAGCTGGAGCTCATGGATCTGGGCATCAGGGAGATGCTAATGTTAGACTACCTCTGGAACGTTTGCGCAGTCTGGGAGGGACTGAGTTCAGGGGTTTGTCTGCTGAGGGTTCCGAGTCTTGGTTGGAAACTACCAAGAGAATTTTGGGACAAATGAACTGCAATGAAGTGCAGAAGCTGGGCTGTGTAATATCATTGTTGCATGACGATGCGTATACCTGGTGGACAACCGCTATCTCCGGAATGGAGGATGCTGACGTGACTTGGACGTTCTTTCTGAACGCGTTCAAGAGGAGGTATCTGGGTGTGCGGTACCTGGATGAAAAGAAAAGGGAATTCATGTCTCTTACTCAAGGGAGCATGTCAGTGGCTGAGTACGAGGTTCAGTTTGTCCGGCTCAGTCAGTATGCACCTAAGCTTATCCCTGATGAGCGGGAGAGGTGTGAACGTTTCCGTTATGGTTTGGTGACGGATGTAAAGACCTATATGCTGGCTGCTGAGTACACTGACTTTGATGTGCTGGTTGGTAGAGCAAAACACATTGAGTTGAATTTGGGTTTATCTTCTAGAGAAGCTGGTCCTAGTGCGGGCAAGCGAGTTTCTGAGTTTAGTTCCGGTGGCGGACGGAACAAGAGAGGACGTGATCGGAAGTATCAGTCTTCAGCTAGGCGTGGTGGTGGAGGGCAAGGTGCGCCTGTTCAGGGAGACGGGGCGAGAGCTGATCAGAACACATGTTGGACATGTGGATCGCGTGGTCATCTGAGGCGTGATTGTCCTCGAGCAGCGAGGGAGGTACAGGCTCCTGTTGTGGTGACCGGTAATTCGTGCTGGAACTGTGGTTCGGTGGATCACATGAAGAGAGAGTGTCCTCTGTTGGCCGGTGGTGGTCAGGGACATGCTTCTGGAGTTGTTGCACCACAGAGAGGTCATGGGCGCGGCCGTGGTAATTTCCAGCGTAGAGAGGATGGTGGAAGGAATGTGGCTCATGTGGTGGCTGTTCAGCCTGAGGGTGGTGGTCAGGCCAGAGTGTATGCTCAGAGGGAGGGGAGGAATGACACGGATGTGATCGCTGGTACTTTCACTTTGCAATCCTTGTCATTACTTTCCTTGATTGATTCTGGATCTACACACTCATACATATTGCGTGAGCATGCTCAATTGCTTGGTTTGCCTGTTGAGTCTTTGGATGTTGGTATGCGTGTAACTAGTTCTTTTGGTGAGACTGTTGTGACTCGAAAGCTTTATAGAAGATGTCCCTTGGTTGTGCAAGACCATGTTTTTCATGTTGATCTTATGGAATTGCCTTTCTATGGTTTTGATGTAATCCTTGGTATGGATTGGCTTGTTGAGCATCGAGCTGTTGTGGATTTTGAGAATAAGCGAGTTTCGTTGAAGCTTGCGGATGATTATGAGGTGGTGGTGGTGGGTGAGAATGTGAAGTTTCTTGCCAATGTGGTGTCCACTTTGGAAGCGAGTCGGATGCTGAGGCAAGGTTGTGAAGCCTACCTAGCCTTTGTGATGAATCCTAGCTCTAAAGAGTTGCGTGTGCAAGATATCAGGACTGTGCAAGAGTTTCCTGGTGTGTTTCCGGAGGAGTTGCCTGGATTGCATCCTAATCGCGAAGTGGAGTTTGGGATTGAGTTGTATGAAAACACAACTCCAGTGTCCATTACTCCTTATCGAATGGCACCTAAAGAGTTGAAAGAGCTGAAGAAGCAACTCTAGGAGTTGCTTGATCGTGGTTTCATTCGGCCGAGTGTGTCACCTTGGGGTGCACCGGTCTTGTTTGTGAAGAAAAAGGATGGCACTATGAGAATGTGCATCGATTACCGTCAGTTTAACAAGTTGACTATCAAGAATCGGTATCCATTGCCGAGAATTGATGATCTTTTTGATCAATTTCGGGGAGCAGCTGTGTTTTCTAAAATTGACTTAAGGTCAGGGTATTATCAGCTGAAGGTGAAGGATGTGGATGTGCCAAAGACAGCCTTCAGGACGAGGTATGGGCATTATGAGTTTCTTGTGATGCCGTTTGGTTTGACGAATGCTCCTGCAGCTTTCATGGACATGGTGAATAGAGTGTTCCATGAATACTTGGATAAATTTGTTGTGGTGTTCATTGATGATATTCTCGTGTACTCTCGTACTGAGGAGGAGCATGAGGGGCATTTGAGAATTGTGTTGCAGGCTTTGTTGGAGAATCAACTTTATGCCAAGATGAGCAAGTGTGAGTTCTGGCTTAGAGAAGTTGTGTTTCTTGGTAATGTGGTCTCTGCTGAAGGAATTCGTGTTGATCCTCAGAAGATTGAGGCAGTGATGAATTGGAAGCCTCCTAAGTCTGTTCATGAAGTTCGTAGTTTCCTTGGTTTGGCGGGATACTATCGAAGGTTCGTGGATGGGTTTTCAAAGATTTTTGCACCTTTGACAAAGTTGTTGCAGAAGGATGTTAAGTATGAGTGGACGAAGGCGAGACAACATGCTTTTGAGAAGCTTAAGGCAGCTTTGACGCAAGCTCCTATCTTGGTTCAACCTGAATCAGGGAAAGAGTTTGTGGTGTATAGTGACGCGTCCTACGTTGGGTTGGGATGTGTGTTGATGCAAGAGGATAAGGTGGTGGCTTATGCATCGCGTCAGTTGAAGGTGCATGAGCGCAATTATCCTACGCATAACATTGAGTTAGCTGCGGTGGTTTTCGCTTTGAAAATTTGGAGACATTACCTGTATGGTGAGAAGTGTACTGTGTACACGGACCACAAGAGTTTGAAGTATCTGATGTCTTAGAAAGATTTGAATCTTAGGCAACGACGTTTGGTGGAGTTGCTTAAGGATTACGATTTGACGATCGAGTACCATCCGGGTAAAGCTAATGTTGTAGCGGATGCCTTGACTAGGAAGGTAGCTGTGGAGTTGAGGGCTATGTTTGCCAGTTTGAGCATTTCGCGTGATGGTGGTCTTGTGGCTGAGTTGCAAGTGAAACCATCCTTGATTCAGTTGATTAAGGAAAAGCAGTTGTTGGATGATTCCTTGGTGCCACATGTTCAGGATATTGCAGAGGATAGGCCATCGGATTTCTGCTTTAGTGATGATGGAGTTTTATGCTTTGGAAGTCGGATAGTAGTGCCCAATGATGCTGAGTTGAGGCGTGCTATTCTGACTGAAGCTTATAGTAGTCCTTTTGCTATGCACCCTGGTAATACTAAGATGTACCGTGATCTTCGTGATGAGTACTATTGGGTGGGTTTAAAGAAGGATGTTGCTGAGTTTGTAAGCAAGTGCATGGTATGTCAGCGAGTTAAGGCTGAGCATCAGTTTCCTTCAGGGTTGTTGCAACCATTGAGGATTCCTGAGTGGAAGTGGGAGAGGATTACCATGGACTTCGTGTTTGGTTTGCCTTTGTCGCCATCGAAGAAGAATTCGGTGTGGGTGATTGTGGATCGCCTGACGAAGTGTGCGCATTTCATGCCTGTGCATACTACGTACACTTTGGATAAGCTTGCGGAGCTGTACATTGCTGAGATTGTGCGGCTGCATGGTGTGCCAAAGTCGGTTGTGTCGGATAGAGATCCGAGGTTTACATCGCGTTTCTGGTAGTGTTTGCATCAGGCTTTGGGTACACGGTTGAATTTCAGTACATCTTATCATCCGCAGTCGGATGGATAGTCTAATCGTGTTATCCAGGTGTTGGAGGATATGTTGAGGTGCTGCGTGATTGAGTTTCAGGGTTCTTGGGAGAAACATTTTCCTTTGGTGGAGTTTGCCTATAATAATAGTTATCAGGCAAGTATTCAAATGGCACCTTATGAAGCTTTGTACGGGAGGAAGTGTAGGACTCCTCTTTGTTGGGCTGAAACAGGTCAAAAGTTGGTTTCGATGCCCGCTTTGTTGAAAGGAACCACCGAGAAGGTGAAGCTCATTTGTGAGCGATTGAAGGCAGCTTCTGATCGGCAGAAGTCTTACGCAGATTTGAAGCGTAAGGAGATCGAGTATGCGATGGGTGACCGTGTGTTTTTGAAAGTTTCGCCTTGGAAAAAGGTGATGAGGTTTGGCTGAAAGGGTAAGTTGAGCCCTAGGTACATTGGACCATACGAGGTGATTGAGCGTGTGGGTCCTGTTGCGTACAAGTTGAGGTTACCGCAAGAGTTAGAAAAGATTCATGATGTGTTTCATGTTTCTATGCTTCGGAAGTATAGATCGGATCCTTCTCATGTGATGCATGTGGAGGAAGTGGAGTTGAATCCGGATTTGACCTATGATGAGGAACCGGTGGAGATTCTGGATTCGGATAGTAAAGTTCTTCGAGGCAAGACCATTGAGTTGGTAAAGGTGTTGTAGAAGCATCGTGGTGTTGAGGAAGTCACGTGGGAACGGAAGGATGACATGTTGAAGCAGTTTCCGTACCTTTTTCCTCCAGGTAAATTTTGAGGACGAAATTTCTTAAGGGGGGAGAGTTGTAACACCCCAATTTTGGGCTTGGAAGTTTAGGGTCTAAACCGGACCGGTTTAAATTACGGTTCGAATATAAAAGGTGGTTTTTAGGGAAAGCCTAGTTTGGGATGCATTAAAAATATGGAAAAATATCTAAAAATCCTCTTTTATTATATATAAGAGAGAGGCGAAATCAATTTTACAAAATGGGGTTTGGAAATATGACATTTCAAGTTAGTGACTAAAATGTAATTTTTGAAAAGTTGGTGACTATTTTAAAAGGATTGAAACTTTGAATCTTTAAGGATTGAAACTTTGAATCTTTAAAGACTCATTTAATGTAATTTAATAAAAAGAAAAGAGGGAAAAGAGATATTTTAGTTTCCTAACTAACTTTTGCCAAATTTTTCCCATTTCATTTTCTCTCAATTTTCCCTCAGCCTAACACATTTCCACAGCCACTTTTCCTTTGATTTTCACACCTAAAGTTGAGATTTCAATCTCTAAATGGTTTCCAATCATTTCTACACCAAATCCTCATCATTTGCTTATTGAATTTTCAAGGATTTTGGCTCTAAACAAGGAGAAACTCACATTTAGAGGTATGAACGCCCTTCTCCTCTAAATACTCAGTTCTTTACTGAAATTCCCAAGTTCTCAATCCTTAAATTGAGTTTTATTAAAGGTTTTAATGTTGTGTTCTTGATTTTGGCTTAAAATGTAAGATTTGGATTTAATTTTGAAGAAATTCGTAATAGATGATTGGGCTATGTTTTGAGATGTCTTTTTGATTTATTTTGGATGTCTAAATGATTTGTAATTGAGGTTTAATAAATGCAATCCCGAATAGGTTGATTTTCCTAAGTTTTGACTTGAGAAAATGGTGGTTTTTGAGGTTTAATCCATGTGTTGAGGGATGCTCAAGGTAAGAGATCCTTGTTTTGGACATTGATAAATGTGGTTTGATGCATAGTGATGCATGATTATGTAATGGCTTTGTTTAATGCTTAAAAACAGTGGATTGTTGATGATAATTGATGTATATTGGCAAGTGATGTGTTGGTTTTAAAGTACTTGAATCGGATATAGTTAGCTGGCTATAGGATTGGGTGCACCGTGAATAAAGTCGCCTTGGATGTTGAGGGGGTTGTGATTGTACCATAAATTCCATCCAAGAACACTAACGAGATGTCTAAGATCATAATGGTGGTTAAAATGCCATGTGAGGATCTTGTGTTGTGTGTCCCATGTTCTCGTTAGTGATGTTATACAACTACCAATGAGTGATGTGGAGGGGGTTGTGATTGTACCGTTAAACTCCATCACGGGTGTTGAGGGGTTGTGATTGTACCGGTAAACTCCACCTTGTGTGTTGGTAGTGTGTATGGAGCGTATGGGACAACGCTTGTAATCCGCGTATCCGATTGTGTTTTGAGTTGAAAAATGGTTATGGATTATCACTTGAAAGCCAATATGACATGTTGATGTATTGAAGCATGAGATGCTTGGTTTGTATGCATAGATGCATGATAAATGATGTTTTGAAACTAAAGGCCTTGGAAAGGTGTTTTTACAAATTGCATTATTGTGTTGTTTCATTAGAGCATTTCTCACTAAGCATGTGTGCTTACGCTCTCTCTTTCTTGAACCAATAATGCAGAGCATTGAAGTGCTTTAAGGGCAGCAAGGAGGTCAAGGATCCAAGTGAAAGTCTAAGCTCATGTATGGTGACTATTTTCACAACACTATTAGCTTTTGGTATTTGGCAATGGGAACCTAGGTTGAGTTTTGGGAGATGTTGTGGACTCCCTAAGTTTGGTTTAATGCCTATGATGATGTTTGAAACATGTAAATGGCCATTTGGTATTTGTTTTGGAGATTTGATGATTGCTTGCTTTTCATTTTAGGATGCATGCCTATAGACTTGTGGTTTTTCCTAAATGATGTTATGATTGAGCTTTGGTGATGCAAATATGTTCCTTTAATGTTTGATGACTTGTTGGCATGACATGGAGGTCTTATGAGCATGTTTGTTGGGTCGAAAGAGTGTAAAACAGACTTTTCTGCTGTTTCTGGGCAGGGTGTTTCGAAACACCCTTGCCTGTTTCGAAACATGTGCATATTTTGGCCTGGGTGTTTCGAAACGGGCTGAGGTGTTTCGAAACACTTTGGCTACTGCCAAGGGGTGTTTCTGAACGGTCTAGACCCGTTTCGGAACACTTGACCGTTGGGCACTGATTTGAATGGTTTTGAGGTTTGCAAGCTTTACGTTTTAGTCCTGATTTTTGTATGTGCAATTGGTTGAGTTTGAGATGTCCGTTTGAGGTGAAATTTGGCAGAGAGATATGAAACATGACTAATTTCATAATGGTAACTTAAAAATTGGTTAAGTCCTCTTAATTTCCAGATTTTACATTTTGGTCCCTAAATTTGTATATTGTGCAATTGAGTCCTTTATTGTTTTCCGATTGCTGTGATTTTTGAGTATGTTTATCTCTAGAGTACACCCAAAGTTAATATGCATTTAGACAAAGTTAAAAAGAAAAAAAAGGTCGTTAATCAAGGTTGACTTTTGGGTTGACTTTGGTTTTCCCCGTGTAATCTTCGTAGTTCGGGTCAACCGTCTAGGCCGGGCTAAGGGGGTTACAAAGGAAAACTCTAAACAAGCTAAGTATAATATTCTAGTTGATAGGGAAGTCTATATTCATGTATGATCACAATAAATGCACACACATGCACGAGAACTACATTTTTTCTCTAAGTAGATCCTTAAATATTTGAACAGGTGCTAAACATGATAGGGATGGTGTTTTGGGTAAGGATTGTTCACTGACTTAAGCCAAGAAAAAAAATAATATATATATATATATATATATATATATATGCATGCATGCATGCATGTTAGTTAGGTTGCATTTGCTTGAGGACAAGCAAAGATTCGAGTTTGGGGGTGTGATCAGTGCATAAAAGTTCTATAATTTACCCATCATTTATCCTTATTTTTGTTGCACTCAAGCATGTTTAACTACATTTTAGGTTAAGTTTTGCATCAACATCACATTTAGATAAAACTGCGCATATACTGCTAAATTTGGTTACTTTTGCATGTATCTACTGTGGCAACATCCAGGCCAGCAGAGGAATAGAAGATAACTGTCGTGGCAGCATCCAGGGCAGCAGTCGTGGCAGCATCCAAGGCAAAAGTCGTGGCAGCATCCAGGGAAGCAGAGGAACAGAAGAGCTGTAGTGAAGAAAACTGCCTCATACATCACTGTCGTGACAGATGCCGTGGCAGATGCCATGATAGATGATGTGGCAGATGCCGTGACAAATGTCGTGGCAGATGTCGTAAAAGTGATGTCGTGACAGTGATGTTGTGACAGTGATGCCGTGACAGTTGTCGTGAATGTTGTCGTGACAAAAGTGGCGATAGTGTTGAAGCAAACTGCCTTATAACTCGTTGTCATGACATATGCCGTGACAGAGGTGGCGACAGTGAAGAAGAAGAGATGGAAAATGCGAGGTGGAGTTCGACTAATAGAGGATTTCAAGCCTAATTTTTAGAGACCACTCGCATAATTTTTGGAGTCCAGAAGCACAAGAAAAGCCTTGCCCAAAGTTTGAGGAGAAAGTCAAAGCAAGAAGATAGGGCGAACTAAAGGACGTTTATTCAGAGATTTAGTCTTTAATGAATTATACTTTAATTCGAACTAGTATTCTTGGCCATTAAGAAAACTTGTACCCAAGGCCTATATATATGCTTGTAATTCGACCTAGAGAGAACATCAACCATTCTCTAGCCTTCTTCCCAAAACCCTAGCTATTTTCCCCTTCCTCAACATGTTCTAAACTTCCACTAGGTCTAAGGGTTGCTTTGTAAAGTAGTTGCAAGGATTGCATTGTTTTAGGATTTTCTTTGTTCAATAAAATTACTTCAAGTTCGCTTATTCTGGTTTTCAACATCTTGCAAGAGTATCGGGAGAGCGTTGTGAGATTATCTATTTACTTAATATCGGGAGAGTTAAGTATACGAAAGGAATAAGTGCGGGTTCTCTAGTTTATAGTTGAACTATCTCGGACCTAGGGATAGGACGAGGTTAAGTGGCTAAGGAAGAATTCAACAACTTCGGTGTTCATCCTTTGATTCACGCTGGGAGGTATCATCAAAGACGTGTTCATCGACAGACTTGGACCTAGGGATAGGCCAAGGCACAGCAGGGATTCTTGCCAAGCTTGAAGTACTGAGTTGAGTAATCGATGCCGCGATAACCATCAGATCGCTGCCGCGACAGGTGCTGCCGCAGCAGGCATGACGACAGAACAAAGTTTCCTAGACTTTGCAACACCTACACTACTGGGCAATTCAATTCCGGCCCATTCTCTCTATCTTGATTCCATTACTCTTTTGTTTAAGTTCTCTTTATTATTTTCGTGACAACAATTTAAACTATTCTTTTCCTCTCTCGTGCAGTAATCCAAGGTGAAGTTATTAGCCCAGTCCCTGTGGAGACGATATCCGATACTTCAGTATCACTTTACTACTTGTGTCGTGTACACTTGCACTACATTGCGATAGACACTTTTACACGCAACAAATTGTATTTTTTGAAATTTTAGTGGTGAAGTGGAAAATAAAAATTTGCAAGACAAGGGATTTAGAGTGGTTCACGTTCAAATTAAACTCTACATTCACTACCTTATCTTCACTAAGGATTTTCAAACAACTCCTTTAGTTGATCTTCCCCTTTTCTAGGCTTAGGAGGAAACCTTTACACAATGGCCAATTTTTCTACCAAAAAATTGACCCAATCCTCACACAAGGTTTACAAAGAAGTTTTAGGCTAATTGCTAATATCTCTCAATACAAATGTAGTCCTTTTACAAGCACTCAACCCAATTGAAACAAATAAGATTGGAAATACAAAGTATCGCAATTGGGGTTTAAAAGAAAATATGGGAATTTAGCACAAGAGCTTGAATTTGATGTTTTGATGTTTCTCTTAGGATCAATAGTTGTTGCTGGTGCTTTTAGAGCCCCCTTTATATATTCTCATTGAATTCTAGTCGTTGGGGATGTTGCCTTCAAAATTATAACCGTTGGGATGTTATCTTCCCACCATAAATGCAGTTTGCAACTACCCATTCCAAAACACTCGACCCTGTTTTGAAACAGACCAAAATAGAAATAGTCGTTCGGGTGTAATTAATAGGCCGTACTGAAACAGACACGATCGTTTCGATACGCTAAGAGCATGTTCCAAAACGGACTAAATCCCGTATCTAAACATTTTGCCACTTTCAAAAATTGTATCGAAACAACTTAGAAGCGTTTCGATACACTCTAACTGTCTCTTAAAAATTAGTTATAAATGTGCAACAGTCATATTTTAAAATAGAAGTTAACAGTTTCAAAACATTCTGAAACGTCTAAGGGTCGTTCCGAAACGGTGACTCGGAAATCACTATTTTGACTTGGTAAACACTTAGAAAAATTTGAATAATCTTAGTTTTTGACTTGGACATTTTTCTTAGAGACATAGAGAAGTTTTGAGGACTTAAAAATTCATTTTCTCATTTTCAATTTAGTCCTTAAATCATTTGATATATCAAAATCAATTCATTAGTTTTACATAATTTATTTTGATGAAACTTATGAACCTGTTGCTAGAATGAAAGTTATTAGGATGCTTCTTGCATTTGTATCTTACCATGATTTCAAGCATTTTCAAATGGATGTAAAAAGTGCCTTTCTAAATGGTTTTATAAATGAAGAAGTGTATATTGAACAACCACTGGGTTTTGAGGATCCTAAATTTCGAAATCATGTTTTTAATCTAACCAAAGCTCTCTATGGTTTAAAACAAGCTTCCACAGCTTGGTATAAAAGGCTTTCAAACTTTTTGATTGAAAAAGGTTTTGAAAAAGGCAAAGTGGATACTACACTTTTCACAAAAAATATATTGAAAAAGGCAAAGTAGAGTTCATTGGAGAACTTGAACCACTTTAAATCGCTTGTGCAAATTTTTTGTTCATCCATTTCTCTCCTTTCAAATTTTTAATTGCCAATTCACCCCCTCTTGGCCAATTGCATTGTTTGATCAACTCAACAAGTTGTGGTAATAAATGTGTTGTCAACGTGCCCCAATTCTGTAATATGTATTTTTTAATGTTGTTTGTTGATGGTTTTTACCTTCATCGTCGAGGTTTGGTGATTTTTTGTATCTACTTTGTTTTGAGTCTTTGAATTAGGTTTTTTACCTTTTCTTTCTTTGGTCCTATTTATGATCTAGAGACGTTAGTTTTCGTATTTTTAGGAATACGTCCGGATCAAGTTTATTCTAAACTTTCATCTTGATTTTTCCTTTATTAATAAAACTGGTGTACTCATATTCAAAATTATTGTTTGTATTTTGTTGTAAACACTATGAAATTTTATCATTCATACTAATATTTTCTTTTGAGATATCTATAGAGACGAACATGATATCCAGCCAATTTTTTGATCTTGTTGGAAACTAAGATCTTGTAAATAATTTGTTTCATGATTTAATTCCCGTCGTTTCAATGGATTTACTGGAACTTCATTTTCCAAACAAGAAATAACAAAACCTTTATCAGTTTATAAATCGAGATCTTTGTAAATAATTTGTTTCGGGATTTAATTCTCGTAGATTCAACGAGTTTACTGGATCTCTTTATCAAACAAGAGACAATTTTAATAAATCTAGTTTATTCAAGTTTTGTTGTGGACAAATCTTTTTTTAGCAAATATTGTCATCGAAAGTAACATTGGTTACTATTCTGTTCAACAGAATCTAGAGCGTTGATTCTGACTGAGATCTTTAATCAAAGCATAGAAGAAATTTGTTTTCTATGTCAAAAATTACATTGTTAAAGCCTAGTTCGATGCACGTAATGAAGTGTACAGTCTTTAAAAATGGTTAAAGAATTGCAATGGTTGTTGGACCATAAATACAAAATATAAGATGTCGGTGCTAAGAAATTCTTAGTTACCAAATTCTTAATTTGTAATGATTGATTTCAAGTTGTACCGAATCAAATGCAGTGACCTTAATTGATCACTCGCGATATTCTCGCAAAAGGAATGATTATAAGTGAATCCCTTCAAGTGTTAGTCATTTGAAAAGCTAACCCCTGTTTGGAACGACTTCAAGAGCTTCATTAAGCATAAGAGAATGAAATCCATTAACGGTGATTGAAAAACAATATGAAATTTCATGTCTAGGATTGGTTCTTTGAAAGACCTGATATTTAAGCGTGCCTAGTGCACTGCCTCTCTTTTCATAAGTTATCTACCTGGTGCACTGTTCAATATTGTTCTTTCTATTAGACCGTGTGAACTTTTGTTTATGGTTTTTAATTTACTAAATTCCTGACATTTAACAAAAGTTAGAAATTATGTTTATGTTTCTAGTTTTAGTCTTTGGCTAAAATCCTGACTTTTAACGTATTCATAATCTTTTGTTTATGGTTTGTGACTATGGGACATGTTAGAAAAATCAGTGAAATTCATTGGAAATAATTTCAAAACGTGGTAACAAAAGATGTTGCATATTTGACCATAATAAACTTGGTCAAATATCTGAAGGATGGTCCTCCAATTGTTAAAGAGGATAAGGTAAATGTTGTTACCACCTTCAAATGGTGCCAAGGCAAACATTGTTAAAAAATATTTCTAGGGAAAACAAAGTGCAAGCCAAAAAAGACTTCAAAAAAAACAAACCGTAGACAAGGTCTTATCTTTGACCAAAAGGACGGTGTGTTCAAGAAGAAAATTTTCATGGGAAATGCTTCAATTTCCATAAGATGGGGAACATGTGTTCAGACTATAGACTTCTAACCGACGTCAATGTTATTGGCATAACAATTGACATGGAAAATTGTTTTTTGAAGGAATACATTTATTACCTTAATTGATCATAGCACAAAATAGTGTCATGTGTATTTGCTTAAAAGCAAAGATGAAGCTATAGAGAAATTATGTAACATCCCAAAAACCGGGCTAGTCAGAATTGGATTTCGATGAAAGAAATATTGATTTTACAATGCTCAAATGTGTGTCTTTATTGCCTAAATTATAGATTATATTGTTAAAAGACCCTAATTGAACTTATTCTTAGTTAAGGACCTCCTTGAAAATGCTTAAAATATTGTTTTTGAGCTACGTATTATAGTAGGACCTGTACCGAAACAGGCTAGGAAAACCGTTTCGAAACAGCTATAGAGCGTTTCGATACAGTTCTAACAGTTTTAACTAACTTTTGGACTTTTTTATTTGTTTCGATACAACTTCACGTGTTTCGAAACAGGTTCTTGCAGAAATTAACTTTTGTGCCCAAATTGCCAAGAGTGAGGTTTGGTGATGACTCACATGCTTATAGCTGCCCTCTCCACGTGGAAGTAATCAAAATGATGACTTATAGTCTTCTTTATGACTAGTATAGATAAGATAAAGAAAAGATAAGAAATGTTGGAAAAGAATTTTTTAAGCTTACCCTTGGTTGAGGGAAACCTTTCTATTGGTCCTTGGTGAGGTGGTAAATGATTAAGGTTATAGTTTCCTTAAATGAATAAAAGAAAAACCCTCATCCCTTGTTTTGAGTTCCGCCGAGACCAAACTCATCTTTTAAAAATAAGCAAGCACCACCATTTCCATCTTCTCCATCAAGCTTAAGCATACACCTCACTATTTGGACTTCATAAGCTTAAGTTTTCTTTGATTCAAAAGTCTCAATTTATAGCTACCAATTTGGTAAGTAAAATTCCCAAATCAATTGTTGATTTTGTGAACCTTTGGAGATTCAATTTCGAGCTATAAGCCCTAAGTCAATCTTTTAAGCATTAGATTTGAATATTGTCCTATTAATTCTAATAATCTCGTATTGTTCTTCCTAGCTCCACAATTGGAAACGACTAATCCATCATCTCCAACAAAGGCTAGGAATAGGAATCATAATCCGAGAGCCTTAATATCGAGGTGAGTGTAGTCGGAGTCTCGAGGGTTGGCTAGGTGCCATCTCGAATTAATGATTATTGCTTATTGTATTGCTAACCATCACATTGAACGTCTTTGAATAAAACTTTGTCGAAAGTCCTTTTGGTAAACATGAGTAAGTATGGTATATTGAGCGTGGAATATTGATTATTGCACATTGCTATTGAAACTTTGACATGTGTTTATTGTTATTAAATTGTCATGTTGAAATATTGCGATTGATTTATTGTTATTGAAATATCGTTGTTGAACTATTGATTATTGAACCTTGGATTCGAGAGTATTGGATACAATTGCATTACCATAGAATTCATTCAGATATACGATTCATCAATTCAGTTCAAAGTATCAAGACAATCAAAGTTTCATTGAAACATAGCTATCCTCCAACCGAACTCCAAAATGCAATTCCCCCTGCACTGCATACAGAAGGTCTTAGCCTAGGCCTGAGGCGTAGCAGCCTACCTAAGAGAATGCCTTAGGTCCAGAAAGACTTACCCTAGGCCTGTGGGCGTAGGAGCTTAACAGAAGGGTTCACCAGCTAGATCTGGGTTGTATCTGCAGACACTTCAAAACATATCCCCAGAGTATACCCCAAGCAGTACAGTTTGATCGATATACATTAGCATCAGAATTCAGATCAGACATAAGGCATACTATCAGATATAATACGATTATGTTCTCAAACAACAATCATGCTTTCAACTGGGTTGAGCAGATGATCGGTAAGGGGAGTCTCGAGTACCTTCTGACAACAAGGATTTACATCAGTCCGTTATTCAATATAATCACTTGTTAAAATATTAATGATCTAATACATGTTCAAGATTAAGGTCAGATTTGGAGGTCTTCGGGTTAGAATTTCGCGAAATGAACTTCAAAAACGGACTCAAGATGTCGCAAAACATAAAACTGGAGTTTTCGGAAATATTGACTTTTTGGTCAACGGTCAAAGTCAACGCAGACGTCAGAAGGTCAAAGGTTAACGGAGTCAGAGTCAACACTGACATTAGCAAGTCAACGCTGATGTCAGCAATTAAGTGGTAAAGGTCAACTGAGTTGACTCGGCTGACTTGGACGAGTTGACTCGTCTGACTTGGACGAGTTGACTCGTCTGACTCGGATTGACCGGTTTTGTTCTGGTTGGCCGGGTCAGGCTCAGATATGGGCCGAGTTGGGTCGACTAGTTTGGGCTCGAACTGAAATGGGTTTGGGTCAAAAGGTTCGGTTCAAGATTTGGGCCTCACTGGACCGATCCACTAACAAAAGCTAGGACCTTGCCGGCCGGCCACCGGAAAAGCCGTCGGAGGTCCCAAAACTCCTGATTTTTTCCAAAAATAGAAGGGAGATTAACCCCTTGTCGAAAACCCACAAAACAGGTGGGAACTTTAGCCGAGATTTTTATCGGATTTTAACCTAAACGAACTCAAATGATCGAAATTGACGAGGGCCTTGCCGGTGTCAGACGGACGAGAAACTGGCTGGGTTTTGCATGGCTCAACGCGGGGACCTCAATCGTACCAACGGTGAGTTGTAACGAGGTGGCACGACCAAAAAATGAGTGAAGGACGGAGGCGCACGAACGCGCTGAACTTTCGGCTTGATTATTCCACAGACGGCGACACGAGGGCGCGCGTGACCGGCGGCTGGGACTTCGGAGCAACGAGACGCGTTCGCCGGTGTAGATGGTGGCGCACGCCGGACGACGGTGTGGACGGTTGCGAGTCACCAGAACTAGGGGAGGGGGTCTGTGTGTGAGAGAGAGAAAATGATCTGGGTAATTAATTTTGGGTAGGTGAGTGGTCAGATCAAGCTTTCAATTTCCCTCTTTTTTGCAACACAACCTATTCTAGTTTAACATTAACTCGGTGCAGGCTAAGACTAACAAAAGTCTTAGCTCAGCTGGCTAAGATGCTCGCCTAGCACGCCAAGGGGCACGAGCTTGAGTCCCCAAGGTTGCATTCTCACGTTTTTTTTCTTTCCATTCATTTTTTAACATTCAGGGTGTTACAATTGGTGCGGCGGAGGGAAGTATTCTGTATTGGTCAATTGGTGTGGCGGAGGAAATATGACACGACTCATTGTCCTTCTGTCGGATACTCAAAATTCTCTGACTTAGTTCGCTTGCTTTGGCCGTAGGGAAGAACTTGTCAAGAAAACGCCGAGCGATTTCAGTCCAAGTTGTAATAGAATTAGATGGTAGGTCAAATAACCAATCCTTGGCAATATCAGCTAAAGAAAAATGAAAAGGCGCGAAGTTTTATTTGGTCTTTAGATACTCCATGTGGTTTTGTACTCAAACAAACCATATGGAATTCTTTGAGTGCAAATGGTGTTTCTCCATTTGGGAATGTTATGCTCATCGGTTGTAGATCATCAGGCACTGCAATCAGTTGTCGAATAGTTTGGTCGTTATCTCCCATTGAAGTGTACTTGTTCTTGGTGTACTCGAAGTGTGTATCAGCTTAGGAGGATGTTTCTAGGTCTTGTTTAAATCGTTGTTGTCGTTGTCTTCGTTCCTTTTCCCGAACTATCTGTGCGTGAAGTCTTCGGGCTAATGCTTCAATCTCTGGTACAAAATATGTTAGTTCGCTCGGATTCTTCATGGTCATAAATCAAAACAAACGCTATTAGTAACTTTACCGAAATCCCGACAACGACGCCAATTTGACAAGCGTCATAAACTATTAAATAAATTTCCTTTAATCTTCGATAAATATAAAAATAATGAAGTATAGAGATAAGAAGGGTGGATCCGCAGGGACTTCTAAGCTTCTGATATCTGAAGGTTTTGATTCTGGCTTTAGTGCGAAAATAAAAATAATTGGGGTTTTAATAGAGTAACCCTTGTAACTTGGTGTTATCTCCTGTAAACTGATAATCTAAATTAATTTTAGATTCCAGTTTTCTGGTTAGAGTAACAACGACTATCGTCATTAGAATAAAATAGTTTAAAAACATGAAAAACTCGACTCGGACTATGTTTTCTCGTTGAGAATCGGATCTGGTCTTAATTTCCCTTGGCGATTCCATCACTAAGTGTGTTCATAGGAAGTTGAAACCACGACTATCGTCGATCCTTCCTCCCAACTTTAAATCTTAACAATTGTCAAGTCAACTTGCCGTTTTGAAATGAAAGCGTAAAGATTTTAATAGAAAGGCCGATTGTCGATCTAAGTTTTCAGAAAATTGAGAATGTAAAACGAAGTTGTTAGGTGCTTTTAATTCTGAAATGTGAATTGAAGCTTTGCTTTAAGCCTTTGGCTAATTAGAAAATTTAGCTAAGCATGATTGTGGAAGAAATCATACTTAGCATTATACAAAATAAGTTAAAAAAAAACTAAAAAGAACAAGAACGTACAGAGAAAAGAAATTTTATAAGCTTCAAACGTAAAAACAAGCTAAAAACAAGAGATGAATTTTGAGTTTACCCCAAAGGGGTATTTATAGTATTCTAAAAACCCAAAAATAACCTTAAATGATAGAAGATAAATCTTAAAATATTTAAATTAAATACAAAAGATAATTCACAAGTTTAAATTTTAAATCTCGGGTGATAAGTTATCGAAACGCGGGTGATGAGCTATCCAACATCACTGATGTCATCTTCTAGAAGATGCTGATGTAGCGTTCAATCATCATTTCATGCCCAGATTCATGCCCACTAATCTGGCCTTGACTCTAGAAAAATAAAAATTGTAGAATTCTGCCTCTTTCTAGTGTGTTTTCTAGAATTATAGACCTGCACGAGAAACACATAATAAAATCCAAATCAGTAGCATATTCCAACCATCAAAGGCCTAATTAAAGATGAAATAGTGACCATTTTAGCTACTTATCAGAGAATGTGAAGAATATCAAAAGGGTCCTAAGATTGTTTGAAGTGGCCTCGAGTCTAAAGCTTAACATGATTAAGACAAATATCTTTGGCATTAATGTGGATGATAATAGACTGTGCATGTTGGCTGATGTCATCAAATGCAGCAGAGGGGTTTTACCAACATCGTATTTAGGATTGCCTTTGCAACATGCCCGAAAGCCATTTGGATTCAAATTGTGGATAAATTCAATAGAAACCTTGAGGGTTGGAAAGGAAAACTATTATCCTTTACGGGTAAAGTAACATTGGTAAAATCTATCTTATATAACTTACCATTTTATTTTCTTGCTTTGTTTCAAATGCCAACTGCAGTGGCTAAAGATCTCAACAAGAATATCGCAAATTTCATCTAGGGAAAAGATGTTGGCAAATCTATTCATTGGATCAAATTGGAGAATTTGTGTAAACCGAAAGACTATGGCGGTCATGGCTTTTCGACTTAAGGGAAAAAATCGATACATGGCTTTTCGACTCAGCCCGAAGGGTTTAACCACTGATCCGAAGCAGGCTTCAACCCGAAGGAAGAAACTGCTAAACTTCCCCGTACAAAATCCCAACCCAATGAGATGACATGGATATTCGATTTTCTGAATCCGAATGCATTCTTATTAACTAATGAAAATCCCTGTTCACATTGTCTGATATTAAACAGTCTAATTTCGATACATGTTGCATGCCATACTAGCATACTAGACATGTCATACACAGTAGATCAACAGAACATATCATAACCATACAACAAACAGATCATGCCATAATCACAAATCAGTCCATCAGTCATGTATACACACACAACACTGTAAATCAAATAGCACAGTAGAGAACACACCTCATACAGCTAAAACTCAATGTCGATGCTGACATCTCCCACGTTCAGCTCTAACACTAGGTCGGACAGAGTTAACACCTACGATAGTAAGCACTACATAAGTTCGCTACTATTACGCCATGTCACTGATAATAGTACTACCAAACAATATTAATTAAACTCATGAGCAGATCCCGAAGATTGAGCAACAGGAGGTTGCCATGGTGGAGGAGAAGGAAGAATCTCAAATCAACTTCACCTAAACAAAAGAATAATTCGAATTAATTTCTGATATACATAATCCTCAACACACTAAGTATAATTCAATATAAATAGCAAAACAGTATTTCAGGTTCAAATTTGGGAAAACGGATAGCAATTTTGGAATCAGGACGTCGAAAAACGTAAAATTAACTTTGACAAAAAAAGTCAATTGTCAAGTCAACAATCAACAGTTCGGTTCACAGGTCGGTTTACACAGTTCGGTTCAAAGGTTGAGCTCGGTTCTATTCACATAGGTCCATTGGACTGGTTCGGTTCACAAATCTCTCTCTCGGCCCACTTCTAGTTTTGGGTTTAACTCACACTCATCAGTAGCTCGAGACCCAACTCTCATTCGGCCCACTCGCACACACAACTTGAATCCCCTTTGGCACATCGAAACCCTAAGGGTTTACTACCCTTGACGGCAGCGTCGCCGGCGACCTCAAATGTACCAATTCCAGCCAACCTCACATAACAAGGGCTCCAAAATTTCACAATAAGGGTAAATTATGGTAAATTACACAATAAGTGCTCCAACTTAATTTGTCTTCTAGAATAGCCACAATAATTAAGTTTTTACTCAATTACGTCACCAAAATTCCAAAAATTCTAATTTATCCACTGAATCAATTAGGTTTTCAAATAAAATTTCCCAAATTATTAGGGTTTCGAATTAGGGATTTAACCAATTAGGGTTTTTAATTTGGGGGAATTTTAGGGTGTTACAACTTTCACCCCGTTAAAAGAAATTTTGGCCTCGAAATCTACCTGGAAAGATGTGGATACTGAGCTTTGACGACAGCCTTTGGCTCCCATGTAGCCTCATCATGACTACGACCACGCCACAAGACATTGACCATCTTAATGGTATTCCTTCCGAGAACCTTCGTGTCCTGAGCAAGAATCTCAATAGGCTCCTCCTCAAAACGTAAATCAGGGCTGATCTCAATTTCCTCCACAGGCATAATCTGAGACAGATCAACATGATAGTGTCTCAACACAGACACATGGAAGACATCATGAATGCACTGAAGCTCTGGTGGTAACTTACGCTGATAGGTAACTTTGTCCGACTCGACAAATAATCCAATAAGGGCCAATGAAACGAGGACTCAGCTTGCCTTTCTGACCAAAACGAAGTACCTTCCTCCACAGAGATACTTCCAAGAAAAGCTCATCTCCCATGTCATACTCAATATCTCGATGTCTCAAATTAGCATAAGACTTTTGTCTATCAAAAGCAGCCTTAAGCCGATCGCGAATTAATCTGACAGTCTGCTCAGGCTCATAAACAATATTGGGTCCCAACAATCTGTGCTCATTAAGCTCAGTCCAGCCAATAAGTGTACCACACTTACGCCCATACAAATCCTCATACAGTTCCATCTTGATGCTGGCCTGATAACTGTTATTGTAGGAAAACTCCGCAAGCAGTAAGAAATCATCCCAACTGCCTCTGTAATCGAGAGCACAACCTCTCAACATATCCTCATGAATCTGAATCACGCGCTCAGACTGACCATCAGTCTGCGGATGATAAGATGTACTGAAGTTCAACCGAGTACCTAGAGCAGTATGGAGAAAGTTCCAAAATTTTGCTGTAAACCTCAGATCTCTATCAGAAATAATAGACAACGGTACCCCGTGAAGTCGAAAAATCTCAAAAATATATAGCCAAGCCAACTTGCTCAAATAATAATGAACTCAAACAGGAATGAAGTGCGCGGACTTAGTCAGACGATCAATAATAACCCAGATGGAGTCCTCCTTTGACAGAGTCAAAGGAAGTCCACTAACAAAGTCCATACTCATACGCTCCCACTTCCATTAAGGAATCTAAATATGGTGAAGTAACCCAGATGGACGTTGATGCTCTGCTCTGACTTTCTGACAAGTAAAACACTTTGATACAAATACGACGACATCTCGCTTGAGACCTTTCCACCAGTACATCTCACGAAGATTCTTATACATCTTGTCCCCACCAAGATGCATAGAATAAGGACTGTCATGGGCCTCACGGAGAATAATTTGTTTCAACCTAGATATCCTTGGAATGCAATACCAACCTCAAAAACATAGAACATCATCTTGATCAAAAGAAAAATCTTGAGATGTACCATCTTCAACCTCTCTCTTACAGTGCATCAAAAACGGATCACTAGGTTGTTCTGCTCGAATATCCGAAATCAGAGTAGGAATAACCCGAAGTTCTGCCAAAAGACTGCCATCATTATACAAACTCATCTGGGCAAACAAAGCTCTCAAATCTGTAATGGCATAACGACTCAAGGCGTTGGTAACAACATTAGCCTTACCTGGATGATACTCAATCTCGTAGTCATAATCCTTGAGAAGTTCTACCCAACGACGTTGTCTCGGATTTAGATCCTTTTGGGTGAGGATATATTTCAGACTCTTATAGTCTATGTAGATATAACACTTCTCTCCGTAGATATAGTGTCTCAAAATTTTAAGGGCAAAGATCACGACAGTAAGCTCAAGATCATGGGTATTGTAGTTACACTCATGCGGTTTCAACTATCGGGACGTATAAGCCACTACCTTCCCATCATGCTTCAGAACACATCCCAATCTGGTGTAAGAAGCAACATTGTAAACTATATAAGCCTTACTAGGCTCAAGCTGAATCAAAACCGATGCTTCAATCAAAACGGGCTTAAGCTTTTCAAAACTAGACTGCTGGGCTCCAGTCCAGATAAAAGGAACATCCTTTCTCAGAAACTTAGTCAACAGAGCTGCAATAGAAGAGAAACCCTCAACGAACCTGCGATAAACCTAAGATGCTTCGAACCTCAAGAACATTCTTGGGCTGTTTCTAGCGTATAATAGCTTCAACTTTCTTCGGATCAACCTGAATACCCTCGACAGAAACTATATGCCCCAAAAACATAACCTCTAAAAGCCATAATTCACACTTTCTGAATTTAGCATACAACTGTTTCTCTCGCAGAATCTGCAATACAATCTAGAGATGTCCCTCATGTTCAGCCACAGATTTAGAATATACCAAAATATCATTAATAAATACCACAACAAACATGTCAAGATATGGTTGAAACACCCTGTTCATCATATCTATAAAAAGCGACAGGAGCGTTAGTCAGTCCAAAAGGCATCACAAGGAACTCATAGTGACCATATCGTGTCTGGAAAGCTATTTTGAACACATCAGAATCCTTAACCTTGAGTTGCTAGTAACCAGATCATAGGTCTATCTTAGAGAAAACCGTAGCTCCTCAGAAATTATCAAAGAGATCATCAATGTGAGGAAAGGGATACTTATTCTTGATTGTCAGCTTGTTCAGCTTCCGATAGCCAATACAAAGTTGAAGTGTCTAGTCTTTCTTTTTAACAAACAGAATACGAGCTCCCCAAGGTGAGACACTTGGTCGAATGAAACCCCGATCTAGCAATTCTTGCAACTGAATTTTCAAATCTTTAAGTTCTTTTAGTGCCATTTGATAAGGAGACATAGACACAAGAGATGTACCCGGATAAACCTCGATGCCAAACTCAACCTCATCACGTTTTGGTGGTACCCTGGCAATTCTTCCAAAAAGACATCTGGAAAGTCTCCCACAACATGGATCTTAACCAACCCAGAATCAGACTGTCTCGGATCAAGAATGTAAGCAAAATAAGCAATGGACCCTTTCTTGATCATTTTCTCGACTTTGAGAGCCGAAACGACGTTAGACATAAAACCTCTATGCTCTCCAATCAGAATCACCTCACGGTCATTAGAAGTTCTTAGGGTTTCCCTTTTCTTTTCACAGTCTAGAGTGACTCGGTGAGCAGATAACCAGTCTATAACGAGAGTAATATCAAACTCCCAAAAAGGTAGCTCCATCAAATTAGCTAGAAAAACCTCCCATTGGATCTCAAGAGGACAATTCATGTGTACTTTAGTGACATCAACAGGATTACCCACTGGACTGTGTACGGTAACAACACTAATAGTATCCTCGACGGAAATTTCAAGTCCCCAGATACAGAACTCGCAACATACGAATGGGTAGAACCATTATCAAGCAGTGCAAAATAAGAGATAGAATGAATAGAGAAAGTACCGACAATAACATCTAGCTCGTCACGATCCTCATCCCTCTTGGTAGAGTAAACTAACCTTGGTTGTCTCGCCCCTGATCTAGATGATCCTCTACTTTGAGTAAGCCTACTTCTACTAGCAGAACCCGAAGTAACAGATCTTCTATGTCCTCTCCCCCTAGCGGGAGTCTGTACTAATGCTTGAGACTGACTCGAAGTATAAGCTGATGGAGGTGAAAGCAGACAATATCTGAAAAGATACTCAAAGGAACCACATCTGAAACAAGCCTCGGTCTGTCTTCTACACTCGTCCGAATGCCATTTCTTGTAAAAAGGAACACTATGGCACCCCACGAGTACTAGTCGAACCCCCATCCCTAGCATTCAGAATAGTAGAAGTCACTAGTCTAGCTCTGGAATAACTCAGATGATCTGACTTGTCTATGGTTCTCTTCATACACTTATTCCCCTAATTGTGCTGAACTGCCATTGTCACTTACCTTTACCTCAATCGGTACCCTGAGACTCAAGTTGTTTCAGTTCTGCCTCATTCCGCTCAGCATTCCTGGCCTGTTGAGTAATTTCCTTATACTCTTTGTCCAAATACAGAGCAACACCGGCTTTAATCGTAGGACGCAACCCTTTCAGAAACCAATCACATTTATCCTTTTCAGTGGTTACTAATCCCGGAACATACTGAATTAGCCTCATAAACTCAATCTCATAATCATTCACAGACATGTCATTCTGCTTCAGATTCATGAAATCATCCCGACACTTTGCTATATACTCAGCCCAAACATAACGATCAGGGAATGCTTGCCAGAAATGGTCTCATGTGATCTGAGTGGCTGGAATAACATGCTCCTCAACCTCCCACCAATTTTGGGCTTCACCCTGCAGAAATGATACAACAACCCTAAGCTTCTGGTCGGTAGGATAATCCATCTCAACAAACAATCGATGGAACTTCTTCAGCCAGTACTCTACATCAGCCGGATTTGTACCCATCTATCCGTCAAACATAGTCATCCCTGCAGCTAAGAACTCGGTAGATATAGGTCTCCGAACACCCTCAGACTAACGAAGATAGCGCAGTAACTCTCTATGTACTATAATAGCATCCATGCCCACAGTCTCACTATCCCCCGAATCATGTGGACCACCACTCTGAGCAGGCTGAAAATATGGATCCCCACCACCAGTCTGATGAGCTCTTGTCTGGTCCACATGATGTTCCTCCACAATCGCACCATGGACATCACCCTAAATTTGCATCGAACCCTCAGGAGGCGGGGCTGGCAAGAGCCTAACGGCTAGTTTCTAATAAAGGTCGGACCGATACGAGTCCAAGCATATCGATACGGAAGGCTGCAGAACAGCATTAATGAAGGGAAATAAAGTCCTCAACGGCTCCAAATCATCCCCAACGGCTAGTAACGGCTACAAACTCAATTGGGAGTATAAAAGGGACCTCCAAGCATCAAGTAAAGGCTAATGCTCATATTGTCAAACATCAAATGATCAAGGATTGTCTTAGAGCTTAAATTGTCATTTATTATATAGACAAACACTAGTGAGCCAAAATTGTCAAATTTGCTCAAGTGTTTTAGGTTTTGGGTGAGTGCTTAATTATGCAAACAAACACCTATTAGAGGGTTTTAAGTTTGCTTCTTGTTTCTCTTTGTAAGAGAGGGTTTCAATCAAGGCTTTGGGTAGAAAGCTTGATTGTGTGTAAGGGTTACCTCCTCATCCTAGAAAAGGGGACGAATCAATAGTGGATTGATTGAGAAATCCTTAGTGGGGAGCTAAGGTAGTGGATGTAGACCTTGGTTAGAAGGTTAAACCACTATAAATCATTGTGTCCATTTCCATTCTATCTTCCTAAACCCTAACACCCAAAAATCCACCTCTCCACCACTTGGTGAGCATAATCGGTTGAACGAATCGAGCCCCTATCAACTCAACAAAGTCCTTATGGATGCAGTTCTTTGGGACTGTATATCTGGAGTAAGGTTAGAGGGTAGTTACCAGTAAACCCTTGTATGTACTTGAACATTTGCATTGAATTGTTATATGTTCTTATGATATGATTGGTATGTATTTATGCATGTATGATCTGCACTTATTGGAACACACTAGACACTAAACTCTTTGTTTCCATCTTCATAATCTATCAGCTTGTATAATTCACGTTTGTTACTCGATGTTTGAATAAAGAACAAGTACCGTTATTCTCAAGTATAACGTTACCCTGAAATAGCGGAAATGAAATGAAGACTGTTACTACTTGGAACATCATGAAAATGTTATGCCTTCCATATATATGCATGAGCTTATAGCATCTTTTGGTAGTTTAGTATTACTGAGCTTTTCCAAGCTTGTGTTGTTTTTACCATCACAGGTTAAAAGAATATATCATGGTAATATGTTCGACATCAGTGTTCGGAGTTCTCTCGGTGTTGCCTCTGGAGTACGGTACTGTATAGATAGTGGGCATGTATGTCATGTATTGTTTTATGATAGTGTCTGTAGAACATTTTCTGAAATTTTTGTTGTGTTTAAATGGCTTCCTGAAATGGTATTTTAAACATAAGTTGATTTTATGGTATAATAAGTGTTTAAAAATGTATTTATGTGTATTTTCATTGTGGGTCGCTCTTGTGACCCTAATGTGACTTCCTAGGATCCGTTGTAACGCATAGGTGGGTCTAGGGGGTTACATTTAGTGGTATCAGATCTTAGAGTTATGCCTCTCTGGGTAGATCGGTCGATCATCTGTAATAGGCTGTCTAGTCTGTGCATGCCCCTATATCCTGACCGTACTCCATCAAGCGGGGACTCTGATGTCAAATCCTTTTTCTGAAATAACTGAATCTAAGTTTTCTGTCTGCTGTAGCTCGAATCCTACTGACAAGGAATGTCTGTAACATTCGTCTGTGAATTGGATTAACTTAATTGATCTAAATCTAGATAAAGAGCCTGAGATGGTTTATTCATGTGAAATCGAAGATATGAATCAGATTAAGAATAAATGTTTGATCAAATAAGGTAATCGATATAAGATTACATGTAAAGTAGCTCGCTGATAATTATTGTGTTTGTGAAAATTCTGACGAAAATTTGATAAAAGTATTACAAATTTGTGTCCGTGAGATTGGTGAAAGTATAGATTATGTGGTGACTCTGTTATGCACGAAGGAAACAATTATCGGAGTATTATGCTGAAGGTAAGTGATATCCGTTTAAAACCTTTGTTATGCTTGACCGGTATAAAGAAAGACATTTTGGGGAAAGGTGGCACAATGTACCATCATACATATCCTACTGATTGAAATACGATGTTTACATCATGATTCTAGAAGGCCATGTTGGAAACCTTGAGTACTTGTCTAGATTCCAAGTACAATTTCATTCTTCTTTTCATTTGTAATTTGAGGGTCAAACTAATAGAGTAATTCAGATTTTAGAGGGGATGCTTCTGGGTCGTATGATTAACTTTTATGGTAGTTTGGAAAGTTCCTTATCCCTGATAGTGGTCGCTTATAATAAAAATTTTGAGACAAGTTTTTTTTCTTGGCACCGTGTAACCCCCTTAACCCGGCCTAGACGGTTGACCCGAATTAAGAAAGTCACACGGGGAAAACCAAAGTCAACCCGAAAGTCAACCTTGATTAACGACCCTTTTTTTTCTTTTAAAACTTGTCTAGATGCATATTAAGCCTTAGATATGTTCATACAACAGCATACTCAAAGATCATAAACATCAGAGATCTAACAGGGACCCAATTGAACAATTTACAACTTTAGGGACCAAATTGTAAATTCTGATAATTATAAGGACTTAACCCAAATTGAAGTTACCATCTTGAAATTAATCATGTTTCATGCTTCTCTGTAAAATTTCAGCTCAAAAGGACTTCCCAAACTCATACAATTGCACAAACAAGTTTCAGGACCAAAACTCAAACATTCCAAAACATATAACTGCCAATGTCAGCCCCCAACGGTCACCCGTTCTGAAACAGGCATAGCCCGTTTCGAAACTCGGGGCCGTTCCGCAACGCGTACCGAAACGGGGGTCTGGCAGTAGCCTTTCCGTTTCGGAACGGCCCCTCCCGTTTCGGACGCCTGGGCACAATTAAGGCACCCGTTCCGAAACGGTAGGTGCTGTTCCGAAACACCCTGCACAAATTGCCTCAAAAAGCATTGTTAAACATGCAATTAAACATCCAATCATGCACCAAACGCCACCAAACTTTACCAACATGCAATTAAACATAGGAGGGACATATAAGCATCATCAATTCAGCATATTAACATCATATGAGAAAAGCCCCAAATCAATAGGCATGCTTCCTACACAAGCTAACCATTCAAGCATAAACTTCCAAAACAAGCATGTAAAGATCCAACACCAAAACCAACCTTCTCAACATCAAACAACATACTTAGGGAGTACTAAACATCTCCCAAAACATATACATTGGTCCCCCATTGCCAAATTACCAAAAGCTAAAATGTACTTAGAAAACCTTCCATACTTAGAGCTTTTTTTCCACTTGGATGCTTGCCCTCCTTGCTGCCCTCAAGTACACTAATGTTCTGCATTATTGAATTAAGAAAACGGAAGAGAGCGTAAGCAAAAGCTTAGTGAGGAATGCTCGTAAAACCATTCAATAATGCATTTATAAAACACTTATAAATCATGCTTCAAATCATCATTTACACATGCTCAAAAGCATACTTTAACAAGCATCTCATGTTTCATTTCATTACATGTCATATTGGCCACAAGTGATACAATTCATTTCTTTGAAAACAAGTTCATCAACTTTCACCCCAAGGACTTTTAAACACCTTGGACCCCAAGGACTTTTAAACACCTTGGCCATGGACTTTTAAACACCATGATATAAGTTACCTCAAGGACTTTTAAACACCTTGACCCCAAGGACTTTTAAACACCTTGGCCTATGGACTTTTAAACACCATAGAAAGGACCACACAAGGACTTTTAAACACCTTTGTGTCCGTAACAAGAATCATCCAAGGACTTTTAACCACCTTGGTGTTCTTAAGTAACAAGGCTCACTCAAGGACTTTTAACCACCTTAGTGACCTCAACCTTTTCAAAACATCACTTGCCAATATACATCATTTATCATCAATATTTCATTGTTTTAAAGCATTTAACCAAGTCATAAACATCATGCATTTTAAAGCATCAAACCACATTTAAACAATGTCCAAAAACAAGGAACTCTTACCTTGAGCTTCCTTCAACATATGGCTTACAAAAACAGCATTAACCATGCTAAATCATGCTTTCAAAACAGAATTTAAAACATGCAATAAACCACATTGCACAACAACCAAATCATGGCCACCACTAGAGAGTATTTCCGAAAACTTACACTTGAGCTTAGCAAAGTTGTTTAGACTTAAACTAAGCTCCCAAGACATTGGTTTCAAAGCCGAAAACCCAATTTCACTCACCGATTCCACTTCGCCTCTTGCCGAAGCACCAAATCAAGCCTCCGGATCACCACCACTTGGATCCAAAGATGCCTCCCCTGATTAAACACATTAAAGCAGAGATTTAATGCATCATCATGCATCAAAAGCTTCAATGAAAGCACTCAAACTCGCTGCTCTCATTCACACTCCAATTTCGGCCACCAAACACAACCGAAATTGCATCAAAACCACTTCTCAACAAAGCCCAGCCATAAACCAGCAAAACCTAACATCCCTTAACACCATCTAACATCTAAAAACAACCTATAAACATCATTATACCTCCAGCAACATCAGATCCACAAGATCACCACAAAAACATCCAAGAATCACAAGCTAAACTTAGGAAACACAACCTATCCGGGATTGCATTAATCAAAACTCATTTCCTTATCAATTTAGAGTTCATTTAACATCAAAAACACACCTCAAATCACAGATTAATCATATCTAACGAAAATCATCAAAAATCACCAAATCTTGCATTATAAGCCAAGATCCATTTCACCACTTAAAATCCTTTAATAAAACTTCAATTAAGAGTTGAGAACTTGGGAATTTCAGTAAAGAACTGATAGTTTAGAGGAGAAGGACGTTCTTACCTCCAAACTTGTGTTTCTCCACTTTTTGGAATCAAAAACCTTGTTGAATCAACTAGCAAATGATGAGGTTTTGAAGATATGTTGATTAGGAATCAAAAGAATGTTGAAAGGAGGATTTTAGGTGAGAAAATCAGAAACAACTCTCTGGAAAACAAGTGTTTGGATTGAGAGAAAATGAGAGAAAGAAAATAGAAAAGTTAGTTAAGAAAATAGCCAAATGGCCTTTCCCTCCACTTTTGATATGTTTTAAAATCAGAATAAATCTCAAAATATCTTAGAAAAATCTGGAGAAACTGCTTTTGGAATAATAGCTCCTTAAAGATTCAAAGTTTCAACTCTTTATAAAACAGTCACAAAACTTTCAAAAATTACATTTTGGTCACTAACCAAAATGTGACTCTTCCAAAACCCATTTTTCAAAATTGATTTCACAGTTCACTTAATTATATTAAAAGATGATTTTAGAACATTTTTCCATATTTTTAATGCAACCCGAACTAGGCTTTCCTAATTTCACCTCTTTAGATTCGAACAGCACTTTGACCAAACCGGTCAACGCCCAAAACCGGGGCGTTACAACTATCCCCCCCTTAAGAAATTTCGTCCTCGAAATTTACCTGAAGGAAAGAGATAAGGAAACTGCTTCAGCATGTCTTCCTTCCGCTCCCACGTGGCTTCCTCAACACCGCGATGCTTCCACAGCACCTTCACCAACTCAATGGTCTTGCCACGAAGAACCTTGCTATCCGAATCCAGAACCTTCACCGGTTCCTCATCATAGGTCAAATCCGGATTCAAAACCACTTCCTCCACAGGCATCACATGCGAAGGATCAGATCTATACCTCCGGAGCATAGAGACATGGAACACATCATGAATCTTCTCCAACTCCTGTGGTAACCTCAACCGATACGCAACAGGACCCACACGCTCAACCACCTCATATGGTCCAATGTACCTAGGGCTCAACTTACCCTTTCGGCCAAACCGCATCACCTTCTTCCAAGGCGAAACCTTCAAGAACACACGGTCACCCTCCGCATACTCTATCTCCTTACGCTTCAAATCCGCGTAAGACTTCTGCCGATTAGAAGCAGCCTTCAACCGCTCACAAATGAGCTTTACCTTCTCTGTGGTCCCTTTCAACAAAGCTGGCATCGAAACCAACTTTTGACCAGTTTCAGCCCAACAAAGAGGAGTCCTACACTTCCTCCCGTACAAAGCCTCATAAGGTGCCATCTGTATACTTGCCTGATAACTGTTGTTATAAGCAAACTCAACCAAAGGCAGATGCTTCTCCCAAGAACCTTGGAACTCAATCACGCAGCACCTTAACATATCCTCCAAAATCTGGATAACTCGCTCAGACTGACCATCCGACTGAGGATGATAGGATGTACTGAAATGCAACCTTATACCCAGAGCTTGATGCAAACACTGCCAGAACCGCGATGTGAACCTCGGATCCCTATCCGACACAATCGACTTAGGCACACCATGCAGCCGCACAATCTCAGCAATGTACAGCTCTGCCAACTTATCCAAAGAAAACGTGGTGTGCACAGGCAAGAAATGCGCACACTTCGTTAGGCGATCCACAATCACCCACACCGAATTCTTCTTCGAGGGAGACAAAGGTAAACCAGATACAAAATCCATGGTAACCCGTTCCCACTTCCACTCAGGGATTTTCAACGGTTGCAACAACCCTGAAGGAAACTGATGCTCAGCCTTAACTCGCTGACATACCAAACACTTGCTAACAAACTCCGCAACATCTTTCTTCAAACCCACCCAATAGTACTCATCACGAAGATCACGGTACATCTTAGTACTACCAGGGTGCATAGCAAAAGGACTACTATGACCTTCAGTCAGAATAGCACGCCTCAACTCAGCATCAGCAGGCACTACTATCCGACTCCCAAAACACAACACACCATCATCATTGAAACAGAAATCCGAAGGTCTACCCTCCGCGATATCCTGAACATGAGACACCAAGGAATCATCCAACAACTGCTTATCCTTGATCAACTGAACCATAGACGGCTTCACTTGTAACTCAGCCACAAGACCACCATCTCGCGATATGCTCAAGCTAGCAAACATAGCCCTCAGCTCAACAGCTACTTTCCTACTCAAGGCATCCGCAACAACATTAGCTTTTCCAGGATGATACTCAATCGTCAGATCATAATCCTTGAGCAACTCCAACCAACGTCGCTGCCTAAGATTCAATTCCTTCTGAGACATCAGATACCTCAAACTCTTGTGATCTGTGTACACAGTACACTTCTCACCATACAGATAATGTCTCCAGATCTTCAGAGCAAAAACCACTGCAGCCAGCTCAATATCATGCGTAGGGTAATTGCGCTCATGCACTTTCAACTGCCGCGATGCATAAGCCACCACCTTACCCTCCTGCATCAGCACACACCCCAAACCTACATAGGATGCATCACTATAAACCACAAACTCTTTCCCTGATTCAGGCTGAATCAAGATAGGAGCTTGCGTCAAAGCCACCTTAAGCTTCTCAAAAGCCTGCTGTCTCGCTTCCGTCCACTCATACTTAACATCCTTTTGCAACAGCTTCGTCAAAGGAGCAGCAATCTTGGAAAAACCATCCACAAACCTTCGGTAGTATCCCGCCAAACCAAGGAAACTACGGATCTCATGAACCGACTTAGGAACTTTCCAATTCATCACCGCCTCAATCTTCTGAGGATCAACACGAATCCCCTCAGCTGAGACCACATGCCCAAGAAACACCACCTCCCTTAACCAGAACTCACACTTGCTCAGCTTAGCATAAAGCTGATTCTCCAACAAAGCTTGCAAAACAATCCTCAAATGCTCTTCATGCTCCTCCTCAGTACGCGAGTACACGAGGATATCATCAATGAACACCACAACAAACTTGTCCAGGTATTCATGAAACACACGATTCATCATGTCCATGAAAGCAGCAGGAGCATTTGTCAACCCAAACGGCATCACAAGAAACTCATAATGCCCATACCTTGTCCTGAAAGCTGTCTTAGGCACATCCACATCCTTCACCTTCAACTGATAATACCCTGACCTCAAGTCAATCTTAGAGAACACAGCAGCTCCCCGAAATTGATCAAAAAGATCATCAATCCTCGGCAAAGGATACCGATTCTTGATAGTCAACTTGTTCAGCTGACGGTAATCAATGCACATTCTCATAGTGCCATCCTTCTTCTTCACAAACAAGACCGGTGCTCCCCAAGGTGACACACTCGGCCGGATGAACCCACGGTCAAGCAACTCTTGCAACTGCGTCTTCAGCTCCTTCAGCTCCTTAGGTGCCATTCTATAGGGAGTAATGGACACAGGAGTTGTATTCTCATACAGCTCAATTCCAAACTCCACCTCGCGGTTAGGAGGTAAACCAGGCAACTCCTCAGGAAAAACACCAGGAAACTCCTTCACAACCCTGATATCTTGCACCCTCAACTCTTTAGAGCTAGGATTCATCACAAAAGCTAGATAGGCTTTGCAACCTTGCCTCAGCATCCTGCTCGCCTCCAAGGTAGATACCACATTGGCAAGAAACTTCACATTCTCGCCCACCACAACAACCTCATAATCATCCGCAAGCTTAAGCGAAACTCGCTTGTTTTCACAATCCACAACAGCACGATGCTCAGCAAGCCAATCCATACCAAGGATCACATCGAAACCATAGAAGGGCAACTCCATAAGATCCACATGGAAAACATGCTCTTGAACAACCAAGGGACACCTTCTATAAAGCTTACGAGTCACAACAGTCTCACCAAAAGAACTAGTGACACGAACACCAACATCCAAAGACTCAACAGGCAACCCAAGCAATTCAGCATGCTCACGCAAAATGTATGAATGCGTAGATCCAGAATCTATCAAAGAAAGCAATGACAAGGATTGCAAAGTAAAGGTACCTGCAATCACATCCGCATCATTCCTTCCCTCACGCTGAGCATACACCCTCGCCTGGCCTCCACCTTCAGGCTGAATAGCCACAACATGGGCCACTCCACGACCACCTTCCTCTCTCCTCTGGAAATTACCACGGCCGCGCCCACGACCTCTCTGCGGTGCAGCAACAACAGGAGCACGCACCTGATCACCAGCCAACCTAGGACAATCACGCCTCAAATGGTCTGCGGATCCACAATTCCAGCAACCATTACCAGCTGCCGCAACAGGAGCTTGCACCTCTCTCACAGCACGGGGACAGTCACGTTTCATGTGACCACGTGAACCACAGATCCAACAAGCACTCGGATCAGCTCTAGCATTGCCTCCTCTAGCAGGTGCACCAGCACCTCTCTTAGCTTAAGACTGATACTTCTGATCACGTCCCCTCTTGTTCCGTCCACCTCCAGAACTATACTCAGCAGCTCGCTTGCCAGCACCCTTAGCAGATAAACTCAAGTTCATCTCAACGTCCTTGGCTCGGCCCACCAACACGTCAAAATCATCATACTCGGCGGCCAGCAAATACATTTTCACATCCGTCTCTAAACCATAACGGAACCTCTCGCACCTTGCCCGCTCATCAGGTACCAGCTCCGGTGCATACTGACTGAGTCGCACAAACTGCACCTCATACTCAGCCACACTCATGCTCCCTTGGGTAAGAGACATGAATTCACGCTTTTTCTCATCTAGATATCTCACACCAAGATATCTCCGCTTGAACACATTCTGAAAGAATGTCCAAGTCACATCAGCTTCTGCCATCCCAGCAATAGTGGTTGTCCACCACGTATACGCATCCTTCTGCAGCAAGGACACAACACAACCCAGCTTTTGCACATCCGTGCAGCTCATCTGACCCAAGATTCGCTTGGTACTCTCTAGCCAAGCTTCAGAACTCTCAGCAGACATACCCCTGAACTCAGTCCCACCAAGACTGCGCAGATGCTCCAAAGGTAATCTGACACCAGCATCTTCCTGATGCCCCGCTCCACGAGCCCCAGCTACTGCTGCTTGAAAAGCACCAGCAATAGCTTGCACTAACATCGTCATATCAGGCATAGCTTGCCCCTGACCAGCCCCAGGTCCAGCAGCTCCAGCGCCAGCTGCAGCTCCAGCTTCCTCAGCCCTAGCACCACCACCACCAGGTGGAGGAGGAGGTAACACCGCACTACCCGTGTTTTCCTCATTCTCGTTCTCATTAGGAGCCGTAGCTCGCACATTACCTCGTAACTCTCTACGTGGTGCCATACTTTTACCATGCAATCACAACGCAAATAAAACAAAGTCAGGCCCAGCAAGGTAAGCAATCCAAGTATTCAAGCTCAATTTCATTTCAAATCAACATCTTTCCTTTAGCTTTGATTTGGCAATGGGTACCCACTACATGCTACATCACAGCACATACTTCAATTGCATCAAAATCACAAGCCATTAAACATGCTTTCACTCAACAAGCATACAAGGCATACATACTTCAATCATGCATACATACATTCCCAATTACTCGAGAACTCAGCTCTGATACCACCAAATGTAACCCCCTTAACCCGGCCTAGACGGTTGACCCAAATTAAGAAAGTCACACGGGGAAAACCAAAGTCAACCCAAAAGTCAACCTTGATTAACGACCCTTTTTTTTCTTTTAAAACTTGTCTAGATGCATATTAAGCCTTAGATATGTTCATACAACAGCATACTCAAAGATCATAAACATCAGAGATCTAACAGGGACCCAATTGAACAATTTACAACTTTAGGGACCAAATTGTAAATTCTGATAATTATAAGGACTTAACCCAAATTGAAGTTACCATCTTGAAATTAATCATGTTGCATGCTTCTCTGTAAAATTTCAGCTCAAAAGGACTTCCCAAACTCATACAATTGCACAAACAAGTTTCAAGACCAAAACGCAAACATTCCAAAACATATAACTGCCAATGTCAGCCCCCAACGGTCACCCGTTCCGAAACAGGCATAGCCCGTTTCGAAACTCAGGGCCGTTCCGCAACGCGTACCGAAACGGGGGTCTGGCAGTAGCCTTTCCGTTTCGGAACGGCCCCTCCCGTTTCGGACGCCTGGGCACAATTAAGGCACCCGTTCCGAAACGGTAGGTGCTGTTCCGAAACACCCTGCACAAATTACCTCAAAAAGCATTGTTAAACATGCAATTAAACATCCAATCATGCACCAAACGCCACCAAACTTTACCAGCATGCAATTAAACATAGGAGGGACATATAAGCATCATCAATTCAGCATATTAACATCATATGAGAAAAGCCCCAAATCAATAGGCATGCTTCCTACACAAGCTAACCATTCAAGCATAAACTTCCAAAACAAGCATGTAAAGATCCAACACCAAAACCAACCTTCTCAACATCAAACAACATACTTAGGGAGTACTAAACATCTCCCAAAACCTATACATTGGTCCCCCATTGCCAAATTACCAAAAGCTAAAATGTACTTAGAAAACCTTCCATACTTAGAGCTTTGTTTCCACTTGGATGCTTGCCCTCCTTGCTGCCCTCAAGTACACTAATGTTCTGCATTATTGAATTAAGAAAACGGAAGAGAGCGTAAGCAAAAGCTTAGTGAGGAATGCTCGTAAAACCATTCAATAATGCATTTATAAAACACTTATAAATCATGCTTCAAATCATCATTTACACATGCTCAAAAGCATACTTTAACAAGCATCTCATGCTTCATTTCATTACATGTCATATTGGCCACAAGTGATACAATTCATTTCTTTGAAAACAAGTTCATCAACTTTCACCCCAAGGACTTTTAAACACCTTGGACCCCAAGGACTTTTAAACACCTTGGCCATGGACTTTTAAACACCATGATATAAGTTACCTCAAGGACTTTTAAACACCTTGACCCCAAGGACTTTTAAACACCTTGGCCTATGGACTTTTAAACACCATAGAAAGGACCACACAAGGACTTTTAAACACCTTTGTGTCCGTAACAAGAATCATCCAAGGACTTTTAACCACCTTGGTGTTCTTAAGTAACAAGGCTCACTCAAGGACTTTTAACCACCTTAGTGACCTCAACCTTTTCAAAACATCACTTGCCAATATACATCATTTATCATCAATATTTCACTGTTTTAAAGCATTTAACCAAGCCATAAACATCATGCATTTTAAAGCATCAAACCACATTTAAACAATGTCCAAAAACAAGGAACTCTTACCTTGATCTTCCTTCAACATATGGCTTACAAAAACAGCATTAACCATGCTAAATCATGCTTTCAAAACAGAATTTAAAACATGCAATAAACCACATTGCACAACAACCAAATCATGGCCACCACTAGAGAGTATTTCCGAAAACTTACACTTGAGCTTAGCAAAGTTGTTTAGACTTAAACTAAGCTCCCAAGACATTGGTTTCAAAGCCGAAAACCCAATTTCACTCACCGATTCCACTTCGCCTCTTGCCGAAGCACCAAATCAAGCCTCCGGATCACCACCACTTGGATCCAAAGATGCCTCCCCTAATTAAACACATTAAAGCAGAGATTTAATGCATCATCATGCATCAAAAGCTTCAATGAAAGCACTCAAACTCGCTGCTCTCATTCACACTCCATTTTCGGCCACCAAACACAACCGAAATTGCATCAAAACCACTTCTCAACAAAGCCCAGCCATAAACCAGCAAAACCTAACATCCCTTAACACCATCTAACATCTAAAAACAACCTATAAACATCCTTATACCTCCAGCAACATCAGATCCACAAGATCACCACAAAAACATCCAAGAATCACAAGCTAAACTTAGGAAACACAACCTATCCGGGATTGCATTAATCAAAACTCATTTCCTTATCAATTTAGAGTTCATTTAACATCAAAAACACACCTCAAATCACAGATTAATCATATCTAACGAAAATCATCAAAAATCACCAAATCTTGCATTATAAGCCAAGATCCATTTCACCACTTAAAATCCTTTAATAAAACTTCAATTAAGAGTTGAGAACTTGGGAATTTCAGTAAAGAACTGATAGTTTAGAGGAGAAGGACGTTCTTACCTCCAAACTTGTGTTTCTCCACTTTTTGGAATCAAAAACCTTGTTGAATCAACTAGCAAATGATGAGGTTTTGAAGATATGTTGATTAGGAATCAAAAGAATGTTGAAAGGAGGATTTTAGGTGAGAAAATCATAAACAACTCTCTGGAAAACAAGTGTTTGGATTGAGAGAAAATGAGAGAAAGAAAATAGAAAAGTTAGTTAAGAAAATAGCCAAATGGCCTTTCCCTCCACTTTTGATATGTTTTAAAATCAGAATAAATCTCAAAATATCTTAGAAAAATCTGGAGAAACTACTTTTGGAATAATAGCTCCTTAAAGATTCAAAGTTTCAACTCTTTATAAAACAGTCACAAAACTTTCAAAAATTACATTTTGGTCACTAACCAAAATGTCACTCTTCCAAAACCCATTTTTCAAAATTGATTTCACAGTTCACTTAATTATATTAAAAGATGATTTTAGAACATTTTTCCATATTTTTAATGCAACCCGAACTAGGCTTTCCTAATTTCACCTCTTTAGATTCGAACAGCACTTTGACCAAACCGGTCAACGCCCAAAACTTCTAAGCCCAAAACCGGGGCGTTACACACCATCTGAAGTTCAGTATTGATTCAGATACCGTGTTTTGATTAGTTGGTCCGAGATGTATAATCTGAAATTTGGGTCTAAGGTAAGTCCGAGAAACTGGGGGCACTACTGAATTGATATGTAATTGTCTCAGAAAGTCCTGAGGAGCATGTATAATCTGATAGTTAAGTTTCAGTACAAGAATGGATGAAAGAGTAGTTTCTACTTCTCTTCGACTCTGGTAAATTTCAAGGACGGAATTTCTTTTTAGAGGGGGAGAGTTGTAACACTTTGATTTTAATTAGCATAAAGTATGTTAAAAAACAAAAAAAGGGAAAGAAATAAAAGAAAGGATTATGGTTGTGGGGGGAATTAAACCCACGCCTTATAGCAATGTGGATTAGGGTCTTAGCCACTAGGCCACGACCATTCTTCGTTTAAGTCTGACTCGAATTTATTTTAAATTACAGCTCTTATGTATATTCAAAATGATTAGAGATATTTGATCTGTCTCCTCAGCTACCCCCCCCCCCCAATTATTGTTGTATGCCGTGAGTTGAGAGAACCTGGAAGGTTCTGAACCTCCACATCTTCTGGCCACCTGCGCGATTAGCCCCACTGTCGGTCGGTGGCGTGCACGGCCACCAGCAACGTTGATATGACCATCAAGAACAAGGATCCGGAGAAGTACCCAATTGGCCCCATTACACGTGCACGGGCCAAGGAGTTTCAATAAGCCATGGAAAGCTTGTTTACAACAAGCCATGAACGTGGGAAAGAAGAAATAATAAGGGAGGAATGACTTACCTTGCTCATGCATGCATTTGCATGAGAATTTAAGTATTTCATAACTTACATTACATTAATAAAGTGTGTTGGTCATTAAAGCATGCACTTCATTTATAGTTTTAGTTCATTTAGGGAATTAGTTTAATTATGTATCTTAAATCATTCATTAAACTACTTCATTCATGCATTTAGTTAAATTCAATAAAGTTAGTTCTTTAATTAAACTAGTTCATTCATTTAACTAGTTCACTCAATTAACTAACTCTTTAATTGTTTCATGCATCTATTATTTTAAGTTTGAATAAATCCTTTGTGTGTGTCTAGGTTCATGTGACGTGTGGATTAAAGAAGAGACTTTTTAACTTCAGCTTGGAAACAAGTCATTGATGACCATCTTTACTCAGTAAAACAAGGCAATTGAAGGCAATTCAAGGCTGAATTATTTTCATCTTTTCAAGGATGTTCATCTTCTTAAAGTAACAAAGCATTTAAGCTTTATAATTCACCAATTCAAGGTTGAAATTATGAACCAGTGAAGGTCATTCACGTTCAAGAGAAGGGACATGCAATAATCAGCATTCAAACTATGCATTCAATGCCTTTATTTATCATCTTTTGAAGGCTGGTCATATTCTACAAATGAGCAAGCAATGAAGGCTGGTTTAATGTCATTTAATCATAAAATTAAGTGATAAAATCATCAAGGAATTCAAAGAGATAAGCTGATTTGGACGTGTGGGATGTCTACATTCATCTTATGTCCACATTCATTCTCTTTTATCCATTTGCAAGCAAAATGAAGCAGCCCAAGAGTCATCATTCCTTTTGGACGAATTTAAGGCTAAATTCATCTCAATTTGAAGCAAAAATCATCCATCAAAAGGATAAGAAAGAAACATTTCATTTATTTGTATTTAATAGCATTTAGATGAGCATTCATCTCTCTTTTGTGTGGCTTTTCATATGGTGCCTAGCCACACTATAAATAGGCACCTTAGGTTCATTTGTAAGGACTTTTTTTTGGAAAATATAAACCTGTGAAAGATTGCTTTCATCTTGTTCTTGCGAGAACTCTATCGGCTTCAAGTTGTACTTGTAGTCTTCTATCCACTTCATTTTACTATAGCATTGGTCCCAAGCTCTCTTATAGCTTGTGGGTCACGTTCCACACTCCTCCACCTCGACTCCATCAAAGTATATTGTTGTTTTCTAGCTCGTTATAGCTAGCGGGTCACAATTCGCTATCCTTGAAACCATACAAATCAACACCGCCTTTAGCATCTCCTATCACTCCTTCTTTCATTTACACCTTTCCACGATTATCATCCTCCATCCTTAGCCACCAAACTATCCAAATTACCTATCCAATTCCTTTCTTCATTAATTTTTATTATATTGATATTCATCTCACATGTATGTTTTATGATATCTCAGAGTTCAAAGCGTAGCAAAGAATATTTCTTACTAGAATCACGATCGGGCACATCTATATGACTCGGGTCACATTATCGGGTTCATATCAAATGTGCTCACCGTCATATCCTAGACACGATCCTGTGAGCCACTCGCGCGATGAGGCCGTCTTTCATCGTGGAGAGCTGGTTGAAGGCTCGACGACGAACCAAACATCTCCCTTTCGTCTCCGACCACCTCTGTCACTGTTAGCGGCGCGTCGACGGTATAAGGGTGTTCAACGGGATGGGGCAAGCAAATCTTGACCCACCGATCATGTGTTCGATGCTGGTAAGAAATTCATCGAAGCTTCAAGATTTCCAACGGGATTTTAGAATTTTCGGTAATTTCCGACTTGATTTCGGCTTATTTTATGTTTTTGATGTATGGGTTTTGTTATGGGTCTGATAAACGCTCTTTTTCTAGTAGATTCGACACAAAAAGGCGTCTCCGGTGACTTTTTAGGCGACCATCTGATGATCGATATGCCTTAGGGTGAGTGATCGGTTTTATTGCGGTCTAAGGATTTGCACCGGTCTGAAGTGGTCCAACCTGGTCTAAACCGGTCCAACCTGGTCTGAGTCTAACCTAAGTCTGACCCAACCCGTACCCGTACTCGACCCGTGTCCGACCCGAACCCGACGCCCAACCCGTCTGCCGAGTCAACTCAGTCCGAGTCCGCCATTGAGTCAACTCAGCTCGAGTCAGCACAATGAGTCAGTCGAGTCAACTCAGTTGACCTCAGTCTATTGACACGTCAATGTTGACTCTGACCCTGTTGACTGTTGACCTACTGACGTCAGTGTTGACTTTGACCAAAAGTCAAAATTTTCCGAAAAGCCTTATCTTATGTTTTTAGACGTCTTGAGTCCATTTTTGAAGCTTGTTTCACAAAATTCTAATCCGAAAGCCTCCAAATCTAACCTTGAAGTCGAACTTCTATATGTGTTAATTATTCAATTCGGAGTAGTGTGAGTAAGGACTGAAATGTGGATTTGTGTAATTGAAGGTACTCATAGCTCATTGATTACGAATTTTTGACGGACGTCGAATTCGAGTGCAATCAAATTGGGTTTCATGAATCGGCCGATATAGCTCGGAGTTAAGGTAATACATTACTACCTCTTGTATGCTTTGAGAACATGTTGGTATTTGTTAATGCATGCATAAAAATGATTATGAGTACTGTTAATTTTGCTCAAGTCAAACCGGATATGAAAATGAGTATGATCATCTAGATAAGATAGCAATGCTCGAATGAGAAGATCAATAAATCAGAAGGATATGGAGTTCAATAAGTAATTAATAAGGCAGCTAATCTCCAAATCTGATTATTAGTGTCAAATGATTAAATGTGAAGAATTTTTGGATATGAAATTATGAAAATGCCCTTAAAGTATGAGAATGACTAAAATACCCTTAGAATTGGAAGCGATATGGAAACCTACACTAGATATTGTAAAACAACTTGATTCATCTGAAAACCTCGAAATACTTGGAAAGTTATGGTAACAAGATTTAAACCTTCGAGTTTGAAAGGTGTTAGGGTTCCTTGATTTTGGAATGAATCTTCGTTTATAGATTTGCGGGAAACGACTAAAAATATTAGAAATACTGTTATGGTTAAATTAATTGGAAGGATCATATTGACCAAAATGGCTGAAGTATCCTTAGACACCGAGGTTTGCAAATTAATTGGAACTATGGATAAACCTTTGAGTTCTGAAATTAAATGAAGTGGTTGGAGGTACCGAAATTACATGAATGGCTGAAACATCCACGGGTACTTAAATGATTGAAATATTATATATGGTTCAATTGACAGGATTGATTGATATCCCGAGCTTCAAAATGACTGAAATACCCCCTTGACTGGAATAAATAAATTGCCTCTGATAAAATTCTCGAAACGCCAATAAAGCTGAAAATGACTGAAATGCCACTAAGGGTTGAAGCATGACTCACGTACGTCAATCACTCCTGATATTAATATAAGGATGGAAGTTTTTCCACACAGAATATAATTTCGACTACTATGTGGCAAGTCCTGTGGTGAAATATGAAAGCAACCATTCAGATATATGATACATGTGGATGCTTTAGAAGGGTTGGTCAGTACTGCAAGGTTGGGATATGTTAGTTCGAATGGTTTGGAGGCTCGAAAAACTTCTGGAAACCTTACATATTGTAAATCGTCATTTTATAATTATTGGGCTAAATTACAAAATCACCTCTGATAGTTAATTGACCAAAATGCCCCCGTTGGCCCATGTAATCAAAATAGCTCTGAATGTATCTGATATTGAGAAAGATCTTGACATAGAAATCTCTGAATGCCTGGCTGGAAACTTGATGAGCAAATAGAATTTTCCTGAGCTACTGTTTATGCCTTGTTGGTTTAAATTACCAAAACACCCATGTATTATAAAATGACCATAATGCCTTTGTAGGCTTAAATAACTAAATTACTCGTGATTTATCTAAACCCTCAAAGATCTTGATGTATCAACTCCTGGATATCTGGTTTGAACCGTTAGTACGAACCCTTTTTTATAGGGACCTCGTTTATGAAATTCGGTTAAATTGTCAAAAGTTTAATGTGTTCCCTTCCGTAAATGCCAAGTATCTCCAAGAAATAAAACTGTTCCACCTAGTGTGTTCCATGTGTACTACATTCAGTTGAATGTGTTGTATGATTATTACATGTTAGTAAACAATCTAATGACTTAATTATGAACGATGATATGCTTGAAGAAATGATGAACTGGAAATATGATAACATTTTTTGCCTCCCTGTTGTAAGTCCGCTCGATCTGTATACTTGGTATATGATTGTGCTATGTGGTTATTTGAACTGTGATAATATTGTCTATATGCCTGATGTAAGTAATAGTATAATATGTTAGATTGACCTAGGATGGTACACTCTATTTGCATGATGAATGATAATATCGTCTGCTCAATGGTATGCCCATATATGTGTCTAAAGAGCATGAACTTCTGTTTCTGATGCCTCGAATGGAATATGTCTGACATATGTATTATGTTACCCATGTCTGAAATCTGAATACCAATTGATATCTGGGGTATAATGTTGGGTTATGTTATGAAGTCTCTATTGTTATAGCCCTGATCAAGCTGGTAAATCCTTATGGACTCAAGGTCTCCCCTTGGGTAGGTTCCGATGCTTTAGCACGGATAAATCCTTATGAACCGAAGGCAGCCCCTTAGGTGGCACCTATGCCCATCGGGTCTAGGGTGAGTCCTTATGGATGCAGTTCTTGGGGATTGCATATCTGGAGTAAGGTTGGAGGGTAGTTACTAGTAAACTCTTGTATGTACTTGAACATTTGCATTGAATTGTTATGTGTTCTTATAATATGATTGGTATATATTTATGCATGTTTGATCTGCACTTATTTGAACACACTAGACACTAAACTCTTTGTTTCCATCTTCGTAATCTATCAGCTTGTATAATTCTCGTTTGTTACTCGATGTTTGAATAAAGAACAAGTATTGTTATTCTCAAGTATAACGTTACCCTGAAATAGCGGAAAGGAAATGAAGACTGTTACTACTTGGAACATCTTGAAAATGTTATGCCTACCATATATTTGCATGAGCTTATAGCATCTTTTGGTAGTTCTGTATTACTGAGCTTTTCCAAGCTCACGTTGTTTTTACCATCGCATGTTAAAAGAATATATCATGGTAATATGTTCGACATCAGTGTTCGGAGTTCTCTCGGCATTGCCTCTGGAGTACGGTATTGTATAGATAGTGGCCATGAATGTCATGTATTGTTTTATGATAGTGTCTCTAAAACATTTTTAGAAATTTTTTTATGTGTTTAAATGACTTCCTAAAATGGTATTTTAAACAGAAGTTGATTTTACGGTATAATAAGTGTTTAAAAAATGTTTTTATGTGTAATTTCACTGTGGGTCGCTCTTGTAACCCTAATGTGATTTCCTAAGATCCGTTGTAACACATAGGCGGGTCTAGAGGGATACATAATCAAATACTTTCTTTAGAAAAACATGAAGCTTAAACGATGTGGCAGCACTGCGCACAATCCCAGGTGCTCTACCAGGAACATCTACACTTTTTCAAGTCATCACTCGAACATCACCGGCAGGTACGTTAGCAATCTTCACATATGTGAGCCTCTCACACTATCGGTCTAAATTCACAATCCAACATTGAACTCTGAATTCATGGTCAGACTTACGAGCCACTTGTGAAGATTATGAACACCACTATCATCCACTTCTGTGGAATGTTAAAGGAAGGGATGAATTTCTCATTGATCGAAGGGGTTTATATACAACAGGGATAACAACCCTAATAACAAATGTAACAAACTTTCCCACCAAAATACTGAGCCATATTGTATTTACCATATTATGTTATAAGTTTACAGCAATTTACAGCTGTTATTGTATTATCTTCAACATTCCCATCGTTTCTTTTTTCTTCAGAAAGAGAGAAGACAGGCGGAAGAACATGTAGCTTACGTTGAAGATCCTCAAAGTGTTGAACAGCAGATGGTTTAGTTAGTATATCCGCAAGTTGACAGTGAGCAGGGACATAGTTGACCTGAAGCAAACCAGCTGCCACCTTTTCGCGCACAAAATAGAGATCGAGATCAACGTGTTTGGTCTTGGCATGGAGAGTAGGGTTGGCCGCCATGGAGACTGTACTGGTGTTATCACACCAAATTTTTGGAACATCAGGAAGTTGAATGCCCATCTCTGTGAGAATTGAGTGAATCCAAAGAACTTCAGCAGATGTATCAGCAAGACTCTTGTATTCTGATTCAGCAGTAGAGCATGAAACAGCTCGTTGCTTGCGAGCACTCCAGAAGATTGTGTGATGGCCAAGAAGAACACAGTGACCTGAAGTAGATCGACGATCGTCGATGTCACTACCCCAATCTGCATCGGAGAAGATAGTAAGAAGAAGAGAATCTGGCAGTTGATATTCAAACCAAAGACCATGATGTAGAGTGGTCTTGATGTAACGAAGTATACGTTGAACAGCATTCTAATGAACATCAGTGGGAGCCTGCATGTATTATGCTACCTTGTTAACTGCATAAGCCAGATCAGGACGTGTATGGCATAGATATTGTAGAGCGCCCACTACACTGCGAAAACCTTGAACATCACTCAATGGTTCACCAATGTGTTTGCTGAATTTGGGATAGATGACCATTGGTGTAGAAGCTTCTTTGGATTCAAGAAAGCCAGTCTTTTGAAGCAAGGCAGTGGCATACTGATGTTGATGCAAAAATAACCCTTGGTTGGTTCGATGAACTTCAAAACCCAAGAAAAATTGAAGTTGACCTAGATCTTTGATGGTGAACTGATCATGCAGGAAGTCAATCACAGACTGAACATCAGTAGAGGAGTTGCCAGTAAGTAGGATGTCATCAACATAGACTACAATATAGAGAGTAACTGATGATGTTCTTCGAAGAAACAAGGAGCAGTCAGCCTGTGAGGCTTGAAAACCAAGTGTTTGCATATTGTGCTTGAGCTTTTCAAACCAATTCCTGGGAGCCTGACGTAATCCATAGATTGCCTTTTTTAATTTGCACACAAGTGGAACACCTTGAGAATCATGTTGAACAAAGCCAGGGGCTGATGCATATATACAACCTCAGATAAGTCACCTTTTAAGAAGGCATTATTGACATCTATATGATGAAGTGGCCAAGAATTAGTGACTGCCAAGGAAATCAATATGTTGATAGTGGGAAAACGGACAATCAGGCTGAATATTTCCAGAAAATCACAGTCAGGCACCTGTGTATAGCCTTTGGCAACAAGACGCGCTTTGAATCGATTCACAGTGCCATCAGGATTATGTTTGATCATGAAGATCCATTTGCAGCCAATAGCATGTTTACCAACAGGTAAGGAAACTAGCTCTCACGTTCCATTTGCTGTGAGAGCATTGAATTCATTAAACACAGCAGTGGACCAATCTGAATCTTGAAGAGCCTCGTGAACTGTAGTAGGTGTAGTGTGAACTTGAACATGATAAATTTTTGGCTTAAAAATGCCAAGTTTACTCCTTGTAAGCATAGTGTGTGTGTTCCCAATTGATTGCACAGGTTGCATAGGGTCAGTAGAAACAACAAGATCAATGGAATTATTTGGTGAAGGAGGATCTGGGATACTCAAGGAAGGAGAGGAGGTGGCAATTAGAGCAGTAGATGTGTCAGGAGGTGAGGTGTTTGGGGAGGCATGTGTAGGTGAGGTGGTTGGTATGGTAGGTGATGCAGCTGATTGATTTGTAGGAGGAGTGAGGGAAGGTATATCAGGGGAAGGTTGATTGGTTGAAGAGGTTGGAATGTTTGGAAAAGGTGGTGTAGGGGAATGATCTTGGGAAGAGGAAACATAATAGGATAAGAAGGGAAAATATGTTCATTGAAAACCATGTTTCGAGTGATATAAACTTTCCCAGTGTCATCAACACACTGATAACCATGATGTTTGGGTGAGTAGCCAAGAAAAAGACAGGGTTTGGATCGAAAAGCTAGTTTGTGATGTTGGAATGGCCTCAAATGTGGGAAACACTCACAGCCAAAAACCTTGAGAAAAGAGTAATCAGGAACCTTGGTTGTAAGCATTTGATAGGGAGAGATTTTACCAAGTACTTTGCTAGGTAGACGATTGATGATATAAACTGCAGTTAGAACTGCATATGACCAGAACTTCAATGGCATGGTTGCTTGGGCAAGGAGAGTGAGAGCCATTTCTGTAATATGCATGTGCTTACGTTCCACGACACCATTTTGCTGAGAGGTGTATGGACATGTGACTCTTCTTTGAATGCCAAGAGGAGGAAGTAGACTGTCAAGAAAAAAGAATTCACTGCCACCATCTGTTTGAATGGCTTTGATGGTGCTATTGTAGTGATTGCAAACAAGAGCATGAAATAGGTGAAAGGCAGCAGACACCTCTGATTTCCTTTTAAGTAAATAAACCCAGCAATGTCTTGTATGAAGATCAACAAAAGAGATATAATAGAGAAAACCATTGGAATTTTCAGCAGCAGGACCCCAAAGGTCGATTTCAACTAGTTCAAAAGAAGAGGAATACACTGTAGTAGAATCATGAAAAGGGAGTACATGACTCTTGCCAGCTTGACAAGCTTTACAAATAGTATGTTTATCTAAAACTAACTGTTTCTGTAGTGTATGCTGAAGCACTTCTTTGGACGGGTGACCAAGCCGTTGATGCCACAACCAGTAAGGTGAGGGAGGAGTAACTGTGCAGGAGAGACCTGAGCTAGAATCAGAGACACCAGTGAAAGTATAGAGACCACCTTCTTGCTTGCCATGCAGAATTGTCGAACCAGTAGCCTCATCCTTCACACAACAAGAACGTGCATGAAATTCCAAGTACACATTATTATCCTCTGTAAATTTTGAAACAGAAAGAAGATTGTGTGTAATCTGAGGCACATGAAGTAAATGAGAGAGTTTAAGACGATGAGTAGGAGTAAGAAATTCTGCCTGTCCTATACTAGATATGGCAAGTGCGGAGCCATCACCAACATGAACCATACCCTTACCAGAATAAGGTTGAGATGAGTGCAAAGTCCCAGAAGCATTAGTGACATGGTGAGTAACACCAGAATCTGGGAACCAAGTCACTGAAGATGAAGGGGAAATCATGGCCATCAGATTATTGACTTGAGGAGAGTCGGACGCAGAAGCTGGAGCAGCAAGATCTGGGGCAATCGTTGTAACAAACGGATCATAGGCAGCATCAGCATGCTCAAGGACATAGCAGGCATTGATCTGAGTAGACACAGGATTTTTGGGCGGATTAGAGGTGTTGGGCTTATATTCCCTATCAAAACGATGCCAACACCTATCGGCAAGGTGGCCGAGTTTGCCACAGACTTGACACTGAACCCTGGGTCGACCTTTAAAACGACCACCAGAGTACATAAGCGGATCACGGTGATGAGAATCTTCAGAAGAAAACTGAGTGTTATGAATGCCAATAGGCATACGTAGAGGATCTGCAACACGTGTTTCAGCATCAATGAGAATAGAGACTGCACTATCAACAGTATAAGGGTCACGACTGGCCGAAATGACTGCAACGAATGGATCATATTTTGGAGGTAAGCCGTTGAGAATGGTTGCAATTTGCTCAACGGGAAAAACCGGACTGCCACAAGATGCAAGGAGATCACAGATCTCTTTGATCTGCATGGTATATACTCGCATCGAGAGATCACTTTTCTTGATGGACCTGAGACGACAGTGTAAGTGCATCAAACGGGTAGTGGACAGCTGCGAATACATACCAGTGATGAGTTTCCAGATTTTGGAGGACGTATCAGCACCAACAAGACGAGGAAGAACTTCTGGGCTGACTGTGGAAAGGAGCCAGGAGGCTAAGAAGCTGTCCTGTTGAACAAAACGTGTGTAGGCTGGGTTAAGTGTAGGAGGAGCAGTAGAATCAGTGGAGGGAAGAAACTGTGAAGGCGGAGTGGCGGTGAAAGCCAAGAAACTCTCAAGACCATGGCCGCGTATCATCAGCAACACCTGTTGCTTCCACAGGAGAAAATTGGTTTCATCCAATCGAACACTGATACGTTTGTTGGAGAACGATTGGTCAGATGAATCTTCACGCGAGGAAACTTCAGTCGAAGCAGTGATAGGAGTAACCATGTTAAAGAAGAGAAGGAAAAGAGAAAAGGATGGTGAACCTCACTGGACAACTGATACCATGTGAAATGTTAAAGGAAGGGGTGAATTTCTCATTGATCGAAGGGGTTTATATACAACAGGGATAACAACCCTAATAACAAATGTAACAAACTTTCCCACCAAAATACTGAGCCATATTGTTTTTACCCTATTATGTTATAAGTTTACAGTAATTTACAGCTTGTTGAGTGGATCACACGAATGATAATAACCAAGAGGGGGGGTGAATTGGAATTTTAACGATGTTGTAACGGAAATTGCAACTTAAAAATATTGACACGGGAATTTAGAGTGGTTCAAGTTCACCAACCGAACTCTACATCCACTACCTTAGTCTCACCAAGGATTTCCAACAATTTCCACTAAATTGTTCGTCCCCTTTTTCCAGGACAAGGAGGCAACCTTTACAATTTCGGTTAATTTTTCTACCCAAAAATTAACCCAATCCTCACACAAAAGAACAAAGAAATTTGGTGGCTAATAAGGTATCTCTCAATACAAATGATAGCCCAATATCAAGCACTCAACCCAATTGAACAAAATAGAAATGAAGGATACAATTGGGGTTTCTAGACAAAGTAGGATTTTTGCACAAATGCTTGGATTTGATGTTTTGATATCTTCTTGAGGTTAAATCATATGTTGCTGGAGCTTCTTGGGGTCTTTTTATAGCCTCTTGATGATTTCCAACCGTTGTGAGTGTTGACTTTAAGATTATAGCCGTTGGAAAGCTTTTTCTCCACTTTCTTGCACTTTTCCAGCTATGAGTATCGGTACTCTATAGTGCGGTATCGATACCTGTCTCACAAGAAAATAGCCGTTGTGTACAAATAATAAAGGGGTATCGATACGCGTTCTTGGCGTATCGGTACTGGGTATCGAAACAGCACAGGCTGTATCGATACCTTTTTCTCGACATAGCTCACTGTCAAAAGTGGTATCGATACTAGGTTTAGGGGTATCAATACTGGTTTAGTGACCGTTTAAAAATCTCAACGGTTATATTTTTAAACCGACTTTGAAATTAATAATTATAAAATGGTATCGATACTGGTTTATCCGTATCGATACTGATTTTATGGTGTTTCGATACTAGGGTTTGTCGTATCGATACTTGTTCCGACAGTGGCAAACTTTGCTAAAAAGGTATCGATACTCCTTGATGGGTATCGATACTGGTTGACGTTTTTCAATATTTTTGCCTTGGAACACTTAGAAAATATTTGAGTTTGAGTTCTAATAAATCAGTTTAAAGTCTTTGGGGTTTCAAAAACTTATTAAGGGATTTGTACAAACAATTTTAAGTTCTTCAATTTGATCCTTAAAGATCTAGTTATATCAAAATCAAACATAGGTTTTACAATCTCCCCCTTTTTGATATAACAAAACCAAAACTTAAAATTTTTGACAACTTTTGAAAATTAACTCCCCCTTAATATAAGCTTGATATTTCGATTTAGTTAAGATCAAAAAATATTTCTTAAATTCAAAATTCTTAACTCCCCCTTGATGTAAGCTTGATAAAATCAAAACCAAAAAAAAAAATTTGAAGTTTGTTTGTGAGCTATTCTTCTCCCCCTTTTTGTTAGATCAAAAAAAAATCGTGAGAGCATAATGTGCATCAAATATCAAGAGTATAAAGATAAGCAACATAATCTTATTATATCATAAAACGAGAAATCCAAAACATAAGCAAACCTAAATCCTAAATAATCAAAGCATAGGTAATAATCTTAATCCTAAGAACATAAAACATAGGTGCATAAAAAATAAAAATCCTAAATGATATGATATGCAAGGATAGAAGTCTAGGCATTATCTTCATCGTCTTCATCATCGTCATCTTCATCTCCTAAAGGGTCATTGTTCCTCATGCTATTACGCCATTCATCGTGGAAAGCGGCAATGGAAATATTCGAGGAATTTTGCTTGCTTTCAAGGGATGTAAGGCGATTCTCCATACCCGTCATCCTCGTATCAAAAGTAGTTTCTATAGAGGTAAGACGAGTATTCAACCCGGTGAATTGTTCATTTAGATATGTCATGAGACTATCCATATTGGGTTGTGGGACTTGAGGAGCTTGAGGAGCTTGAGGAGCTTGTTGTTCTAAGGCGGCGGCGGCCTCGGGTGGAAGCTCGGTAAGACGTAGCCAATTTCCATTAAAATAATGAAATTTGCTTCGAGCAAGAGAATGTTCGTCGATAGGATCGGTAAGAGTAGAAGCAAGATCAAACGAACAATCAATATCCTTTTGAATAAAGTAATAGCTTAAGGCCGTACCATAGATAAAGGATGTGATGAGAGGAGTTTCACGTTGTTGAACATGATAAGCAATCTCATTGAACATGATGCGAGCAAGATTTGGGCGTTTTCGTTGACGGAAACTTCGAATCCAAAAATCATCCAATAGACGGATGGTGGAATATTTGCCTCCGGAGGGACGAAGCCACCATGATACCATCAAATGTAGGATTCGATCATGAGCATTGAGGACGGTTACGGAACCGCTAAGAACATGCCCTAAGGCATTCTCATTATCTTCACCTTCATCCTCCAATTTAAAAACCTCACAAATAGACTTGACATCAAGAACTATTTGTTTCCCCATAAGATAAGATCGAATGGCAACGATTTCTCCATTACGATAAATGCATTTAGCATTAGAGAAGAAAATCAAAACCAAAAGCCGATAATAAATACCCGGAATAGTGAGAAAATGCATGAAATTCCAAAGACGAAGAAGCGGAAGATATTCAAACTTGAAGCGCTCGGAGTCGAGGAAGGGGATGGATACGATCCTCTCTGCACGAATTTTGTAATTTTCAAATTGGCGGAAATAAGGAAGGCCCTCGGAATCTTCAAAGGATTGGTTGTAGATAGTAGCATAATCCGGACGAGCAACCGATCCGGGAGTTGAAGAGTCTCCGGCAAGAAGAACTCTTTGACGTTTCCTTGAATGCTCTTTTGGTGCCATAATAGAAACTTTGAAGAGAGAATTTTGAGAGAGAGCAAAAGGCTTTGATTCAATGGTTTCTTTTGATTTTTGGTGAAGAATATGAAGGAGAAGAGACCTTTATATAGCCAAAAACGTTTAGGGTTAATAGGATATTAAAGAGTTTTAATTTTGGTAAAATTAGATCTCATTAAAAGCCTATTTAATGCCATCAGCGCGAAAGAGTATCGATACTCCTTAGTGGGTATCGATACGGGGATAGAATTGTCTTTCCACAAATTTGACCGTTGAACGAGGTATCGATACTCATTAGATGGTATCGATACAGGGATAGAATTGTCTTTTTCTCAATTCTGACCGTTGGAAGAGGGTATCGATACGCGTGAGGCGGTATCGATACGCGTGAAGCGATGAGAAATTCTGGGAAATTGAAATGAAGAACAAGTATCGATACCCATTGGGCAGTATCGATACCTTATGCCCAGAATTTTGCCTATTTGGTTAAAAATAACCAAAGACATGAATTTAACATCTCTTAAAAGTATGCAAATGATGAATGAACAGATCTAAGCATATTTTAACAGAAACATACTCCCCCTAACTATATGCATGGAAGAAATTGGGAGACTAAACACATAAACATGGTAATTTCACAAAATCAAGCACATTTAATTTTAAAAGGAGGTCCTAAGGGTCAAGATAGGCTAGTTAGACCCAACTCTCTCCTAAGGGACCAAAAACGCTCTTTATCTAATGGTTTTGTGAAAATGTCCGCTAATTGATTTAAGGTGTCTACATACTCTATAGTCACATCTTTCTTAAGGACATGATCTCTAATGAAATGATGCCTTATTTCTATATGTTTGGTTCTAGAGTGTTGGATGGGATTTTTCGTTAAACATATTGCACTTGTATTATCACATTTAAGGGGTATGGTTTCTATTTTTACACCATAATCTAAGAGTTGTTGCTTCATCCAAAGGACTTGAGCACAACAACTCCCTAAGGATATGTACTCGGCTTCTGTGGTAGATAAGGCTACACTATTTTGTTTCTTAGAGAACCAAGATATGAGCATACTACCTAAGAATTGACAAGTTCCCGAAGTACTTTTCCTATCGATTTTGCAACCCCCATAATCCGCATCCGAGTAAGCATGAAGGTTGAAGGTTGAGACTCTAGGATACCAAAGGCCTAAACAAGGAGTGTCTCTAAGGTATCTAAAGATTCTCTTAACGGCTATAAGGTGAGACTCTTTAGGACTAGCTTGAAACCTAGCACACAAGCAAACACTAAACAGTATATCCGGTCTACTTGCGGTAAGGTAAAGCAAAGATCCAATCATAGAGCGATAAAGCTTAGAGTCAACACACTTACCTCTTTCATCTTTGTCAAGCTTTGTAGATGAGCTCATAGGAGTGGCTTGAGGCTTTGTGTTCTCCAAGCCAAACTTGTTGAGCATATCCTTTATGTATTTTGCTTGATTTATGAAGGTGCCATCCTTCATTTGTTTGATTTGGAGTCCCAAAAAGAATGAGAGCTCCCCCATCATGCTCATCTCAAATTCACCTTGCATTAACTTAGCAAACTCTTGACAATAACATTCATTAGTAGATCCAAATATAATATCATCAACATAAATTTGAACTACTAAAATGTCATTTTTATACATTTTTATAAAGAGTGTAGTGTCCACCTTACCTTTTTCAAATCCTTTTTCAATCAAAAAATTTGAAAGCCTTTCATACCAAGCTCTAGGAGCTTGTTTTAAACCATAAAGTGCTTTTGTAAGTTTGAAAACATGATTTGGAAATTTTGAGTCTTCAAAACCCGGTGGTTGTTCTACATACACTTCTTCATTTATAAAACCATTTAAAAATGCGCTTTTAACGTCCATTTGAAAAAGCTTGAAATTATGATAACATGCATATGCAAGCAACATCCTAATGGCTTCCATTCTAGCTACGGGTGCATAGGTTTCATCAAAATCTATTCCCTCCTCTTGAGTGTAACCTTGTGCTACAAGTCTAGCTTTATTTCTCACAATGTTACCACTCTCATCTAGTTTGTTCCTAAATACCCATTTAGTTCCTATTGTAGATTGATTACTAGGCCTATCAACTAATGTCCAAACATTACTTCTCTCAAATTGATTTAACTCTTCTTGCATAGCCATAATCCAAAAATCATCTTTCAATGCTTCTTTGATATTTTTAGGCTCTATGCATGAGATAAATGCAATATGATTCATTAATCTAAGAGAAGAACGAGTGGTTACCCCCTTGGATGGATCACCCAAGATTTCACCATCTTTGACATAGTTCAACTCCCTTGGATAGCTAACTTCCTTTTCCTCAATAGCCAAGTCCTTCAAGGCTTCAAGAGGTGGATCTTGTGTGTCTTCTTCTTTTGGTTGAATCTCATCCTTCTTTGAAGTTTGACCTCCATCAAAGGTATTTATGATTCCTACATTATCATCATCACAAGAATCCTTCCTAGGAAGGGGATTATCATCGAATACAACATGAATAGATTCTTCTACAACTAAAGTTCTTTTGTTAAATACTCGATAGGCTTTAGAGGTTAAAGAGTAACCTATAAAAATAGCTTCATCACTTTTTGCATCAAATTTACCTAAATTATCTTTTCCATTATTTAAAACAAAGCATTTACATCCAAAAGGGTGGAAGTAGCTAATATTAGGCTTTTTAGATTTTAAAATCTCATAAGGTGTTTTCTTTAAAATCGGCCTAATGGTTACACGATTTATAATATAACAAGCCGTGTTTGTTGCTTCCGCCCAAAAATATTTTGGTAAATTATTTTCGCAAAGCATAGTTCTAGCCATTTCTTGTAAAGTTCTATTTTTCCTTTCAACTACCCCATTTTGTTGAGGAGTTCGAGGAGCTGAAAAATTATGGCTAATACCATTTTCATTTGAAAAATCTTCAAATCCTAAATTTTGAAATTCGGTTCCATGATCACTTCTAATATGTGAAATTTTAAGTTCAAGATCATTTTGAATTAATTTTGAAAATGTGATGAATTTTTCCAAAGCCTCATCCTTAGTACTTAAAAAGAAAACCCAAGTGAATCTAGAAAAATCATCAACTAATACAAAAGCATATGATTTTCCACCCAAGCTCATAGTCCTAATTGGCCCAAATAAATCCATATGGATTAGTTGTAAACATCTACTAGTAGAAATATCATTAATGGATTTAAAGGAAGATCTATGTTGTTTACCCTTTGAGCATGCATCACAAATTTTATCGTTTGAAAATTTTATCTTGGGTAAACCTTTAACTAGGTTTAGAGAGACTAGTTTTTCTAAAACACTTGTGCTAGCATGTCCTAGCTTCCTATGCCATAACCATGCATCATTTTCGTTTTGAGCAACTAAGCATGCATGAGATGTATGTATGTCATCTAGATGCACCATGTATATATTCCCTATGCGATGACCTATGAGCATAATATTATTAGTTTTAATGTCTACAATTTTACAACCGGTTTTATCAAATATAACATTAAAACCTTTATCACATAGTTGACTTATGCTCAATAAATTATGTTTAAGACCATTGACATATAAAACATTTTCAATGAAAGTAGTAGAGTGATTACCAATGGAGCCAATACCTTCAATGTGGCCTTTGGAGTTGTCACCAAATGTTACTACTCCTCCACTTTTTGGCTTTAGATCCATGAGTCGACTCTTGTCTCCGGTCATGTGTCTCGAGCATCCACTATCAAGGTACCATGAGTTTTGACTTTGTGCTTTGGCCTTGTAGCAATGCTCCCCCTACAAACAAAGATATTTAAACTTTTGTTTTTGGTACCCAAATCATTTTGGGTCCATGTGTGTTAGTTCCTAAAACTTTGGTTCCCTTAGGAATCCAAGGTGACATAGCAATAATATCATTAGATTTAACAAGTTCCTTAGGAACCCATACATTTCTAATTCTTTTAACTTTACTATGTCTAGGATAGTTATTTTGTTTGTAGTAGTTAGTCTTTTTCTTATATTGGTGTGTTCTAGAGGATTCTCCTATGTCATGTTTAACACTACCATTAATTTTTAAAGACTTTTTGAGCTCATTTAGCTCACTTAACACCTTTTGGTGTTCACAATTATTTTGAGATAAAAGATTATTAAGATCAATATTTTCTTTTTGAAAGAATTTAAGTTCATCTTCTAATCCTAATATCTTTTTCTCAATTTTAGAATTAGTTTGAGTAAGTGAGTCATTTTTCTCTTTTAATTCTATAATAATTTTTCTATTTCTAATGACCGACTCCCTATACTTCTCAACTAATTCATCATATACCTCTTGTAACTCATCATAAGCATCATTTAATTCTTCATATGAAAAATCTAAAGTAGATGAGTTAGAGGTTACCAAGGAGGAATCTTCCTCAAGTGCCATGAGGCAGAGGTTCGCCACTTCTTGTTCGTCATCCTCCGATGACTCCTCATCACTCCAAGTAGCAAGCTTGGCTTTGAGCTTTTTCTTCTTCTCAAAGCCCTTCTTCTTGAGTTGAGGGCACTCCGAACGTATGTGGCCGGGTTGTCCGCACTCGAAGCAAGTGATTGGATCCCTTCCTTCTTCTTTGTTCTTGTTTTTAAAGTCCATTTTCCTTTGGATTTTTCTTCCTCGGTTGGACCTCATAAGGCGTGAGAATCGTTTGGCTATCATAGCCAATTCTTCAAGCTCATCCTCATCACTAGATGAACTTTCATCAAGTTGGGAAGTTTTAGCCTTGAGAGCTATTCCCATTTTCTTCTTTTTCTCCCCTTCAAGCTTCTCCATTCTTTTTTCTTCTTTCTTTCTTTCATCTTCTCTTCCTTGCTTCATGATTTCGTGAGTAAGGAGAGAGCCTACAAGTTCATCAAGCTTTAGAGTTTTTAAATTCTTTGCTTCGATGATTGCGGTTCTCTTCCCATCCCAAGATTCGGGAAGTGAATAGAGTAGCTTTCGGACAAGTTTGTCTTCCGGTATAACTTCTCCATAGCCCTTTAGACCATTTACAATTGTGGAGAATCGATCAAACATCTTTGACACCGTCTCATCGAATTCCATTTTGAAATTTTCATAACTAAGATTGAGAATTCCAATCTTAGTTTCTTTGACATCGTTGGTGCCTTCATAGGTGGTTTCAAGAGTGTCCCACACTTCTTTGGCACTTTCAATTGATGAGACCTTTGAGTAGATGTCCGGACCGAAAGCACAAAATAGCATGTGAAGAGCTTTATCATTTACTTGGATCTTTTTCCTCTCCTCTTCACTCATTTCCGTTCTTCTTTTAAGCACCATCTTGCCATCAACATCTTGCTTCAATGGGATATATGGTCCATCCTCAATGACATCCCACACAAGGTAGTCACTTGATTTAATAAATAGACGCATTTTATTTTTCCAAAATGAGTAGTTCTCACCATTGAAGAAAGGAGGCTTTGTGGTGGATTGTGAGTCGTACATGCCGGGAGCGGAGGTTGATGCCATCTCTTGATATTTTGATGGTGATCACACTTCTTCCAAGGATCTCCTCTTGCGGTTGTTAATCCTCAAAGAGTTAAGCTCTGATGTCAATTGTTGAGTGGATCACACGAATGATAATAACCAAGAGGGGGGGTGAATTGGAATTTTAACGATGTTGTAACGGAAATTGCAACTTAAAAATATTGACACGGGAATTTAGAGTGGTTCAAGTTCACCAACCGAACTCTACATCCACTACCTTAGTCTCACCAAGGATTTCCAACAATTTCCACTAAATTGTTCGTCCCCTTTTTCCAGGACAAGGAGGCAACCTTTACAATTTCGGTTAATTTTTCTACCCAAAAATTAACCCAATCCTCACACAAAAGAACAAAGAAATTTGGTGGCTAATAAGGTATCTCTCAATACAAATGATAGCCCAATATCAAGCACTCAACCCAATTGAACAAAATAGAAATGAAGGATACAATTGGGGTTTCTAGACAAAGTAGGATTTTTGCACAAATGCTTGGATTTGATGTTTTGATATCTTCTTGAGGTTAAATCATATGTTGCTGGAGCTTCTTGGGGTCTTTTTATAGCCTCTTGATGATTTCCAACCGTTGTGAGTGTTGACTTTAAGATTATAGCCGTTGGAAAGCTTTTTCTCCACTTTCTTGCACTTTTCCAGCTATGAGTATCGGTACTCTATAGTGCGGTATCGATACCTGTCTCACAAGAAAATAGCCGTTGTGTACAAATAATAAAGGGGTATCGATACGCGTTCTTGGCGTATCGGTACTGGGTATCGAAACAGCACAGGCTGTATCGATACCTTTTTCTCGACATAGCTCACTGTCAAAAGTGGTATCGATACTAGGGTTAGGGGTATCGATACTGGTTTAGTGACCGTTTAAAAATCTCAACGGTTATATTTTTAAACCGACTTTGAAATTAATAATTATAAAATGGTATCGATACTGGTTTATCCGTATCGATACTGATTTTATGGTGTTTCGATACTAGGGTTTGTCGTATCGATACTTGTTCCGACAGTGGCAAACTTTGCTAAAAAGGTATCGATACTCCTTGATGGGTATCGATACTGGTTGACGTTTTTCAATATTTTTGCCTTGGAACACTTAGAAAATATTTGAGTTTGAGTTCTAATAAATCAGTTTAAAGTCTTTGGGGTTTCAAAAACTTATTAAGGGATTTGTACAAACAATTTTAAGTTCTTCAATTTGATCCTTAAAGATCTAGTTATATCAAAATCAAACATAGGTTTTACACAGCTGTTATTGTATTATCTTCAACAACTTCTCCACTTACATCTTTCTTTCTCCTGAAAAAAACAGTTGACCCCAATAGTTTCATCACCTTTTGGAAGTTGAGATAACTCCCAGGTATCGTTCTTCTTAATAGATTGTATTTCTACATGCTTGGATTGTCTCAATTAATTATTTTTCACAACATCATTGAAGTTAAGTGGCTCACTATCTTCAAAGAGACAAAATAAGTCATTAATAGCTTTATTGGAGTTATACAAATCTCTAACACTTTTGAATTTCTGTGGTCTTTCACTCGAGCTTTCTCAAGAAATTGTTTCATGGATCGAAGGAAGTGAAGGTGGAGGAGTCATGTCCTGCGAAGGATTCACATCTTGTCTCACTAGAAGGAAAAAGCATTTTTTAGTCATCCTGAAAATGGTCATTAAAAATATTAAATTTAGACACTACAATATATAGTGACAAAATTTTTAAATCGTCACCCGTCGTCATTAATAACTCTGTCACTATTATATTAGTAGCAGTTGTACTAAAAATTGTCAAAATTATAAATTTTTTTGTGATTATCTTTCTGGCACTTATGACTCTATCTTCCGTCATGATTTTTTCGACATTGATAACAAATGTTGTGATAAAATAGTTTCTCACAATTTTTTATCTGTTGTGACAAAATATTTGACACTACAATCAATATAAATTGTAATAAATTTGTTGGACACTGAAAATATATTTTGTGATCAATAATGTAAACACAATTAGTATTTTTTTTCCCTAACTAAATGTTTTACACAATATTCATTAGTAATTGTGATAATTATGTTTGTCACAAAATAAGAAGTTAGAATAACAATTTTGTGAGCAAGTGTCCGAGACTATAATCATTAACAATAGTGGTAAATTAAATAGTCACAATAACTATTTAAATTATGACCAATTTATTTTATACTAAAAAATAAAATTGTGAAATAAAACTCGTCATAATAACTATTTTGTGATGAATATATTGTCTCTAAAATGTATTTTTAATAGTTATAGAAAATTTGTCACATATTTAATTTTTTAGAGATAAATTCCTCATCGTTAGTTATGTGCCAGTTATTTAGACTTATCTCGTTACTAACCAATTAATATTTTTTACGTTTAAAAGTTATTAAAAATATCATTTGTGAATAAAAATATGATTGCATAAAAGTGCTATCACATCTTCATTTTTCTCAATACGAATGGATAATTATAATATTTTAAAGTGAATAAATTAAATTGTAATTAATATTAAAACATCGAAAATAAATTCTAAAAAAACTCAATAGTTCATAATATTATATTTAAGAAAAATTCTATAACGTGCGACAAACACCGCTGAATACCACTAATGTTGAACACCGTTGAACACCATTAATATAATTAATAAAGATTTAAAATTTTAAGGACCCATCATACAATTAATAATTATTTTAAAGAATTCAATTAAATTATTTTTATATATTAAAATTTTATTTTTTTTAATAAGAGTAAACTATATATTTAGTACCTCACCTATTTCCGTATTTCTATTGAACCCTCATTATTTAAATATTATTTCAATTTGACCCTATTCTCTATAAAAAAATAATTTAACCCTTAACCCTCAACCTAAAACCCTAAACTATTAAACCTTAAACCCTTAAACTCTTAAACATATACCCTAAACTATATACCCTTAAAATAATTTTAATGGATGGAATGTTGACACTTGAGAGGTGTATAGTCGATGTTGCCCTCTCTGATGTAGTGGAGATAATTTTTTCTTCATTTGGTTAAACTGGAATCTTCAACTGTGCTGTGATCCCCCTTGACATTCATTCAAAATTTACCCTGCATTAATTTATCCACGAAAGTGATTATCTTTGTAGTTGGCATGGATATTTTTTTTATTTTTAGGGTCTTCGGTTTTGGATCATGACAGATTTAAGTAATTTATATTATGCATATTGGGGTTGTCACTGTATATCTGGCTGAAATTATGACTCTCGTTTGCAGGATCCTTGGAGAAAAATCAACTTCTACGAAAGATTTATCATCTCGAGATTTGAAAGCGTATGTAGTTCCTAATGATTTTGCTATAATAATATTGTATTGTGTTTATTTGGGTAAGAAAATTGCATGATTGACATATTGTTTGAGTACCTGCTTCACGTTTTTTGAGATTTCATAAATTTCGAGTAGCTTACAACAAATTTAGCACCCACTAAGGTGAAGAAAAAAACACTAACCTTGCAACCCAACATAATTTTATAATCACATCGAGTTGCTACATGTGTATTTGCCATTTCTTTTCTTTACTAAATAATTCCCTGAAAAGAAACTAATAAAGAAACGGGGTTGGGGTGAAAAACCTTGTTGATGGCTATAATCCATATAAATTATTTCATTAAATAAAATTATTTTAAGGGTATATGATTTAGGGTATATGTTTAAGAGTTTAAGGGTTTAAGGTTTAATAGTTTAGGGTTTTAGGTTGAGGGTTAAGGGTTAAATTATTTTTTATAAAGAATAGGTCAAATTGAAATAATATTTAAATAATGAGGGTTCAATAGAAATACGAAAATAGGTGAGGTACTAAATATATAGTTTACCCTTATTAAAAAATAAAAATTTAATATATATATATATATATATAATTAATTGAATTTTTTAAAGTAATTATTAATTATTTGATGGGTCCTTGAAATTTTAAATCTTTATTAATTACTTTAATAGTGTTCAGCAGTGTTCAGCAGTGTTCAGCATTAGCGGTGTTCAGCGGTGTTCGTCGCACATGGTAGACTCATCCTATTTGTAATCATAAAATATCAAATATCTAAATAGAAGTCCAAACCAAGTACTCCTCACCAAAGTTCTCGCTTCTACATTTTCCTACAAAATATAGACATATTCTTGTGGTTCTGGGGGATCCAGCTAGAGGAGAACTAGGAACGGATAGATTTTCCCCCTCCGACTCTTTGGTCTTAAGAATGCTGGTTTTAAGAATGAGTAATTGCCCTTCTCCGACCCTTACTGCCCAACCTAAGAGCGGACAGCTAATGCACTCCACTTATTGAACAGGGTTCTATGGTCGGTCCGCGACCCCTGGATACCGAAGGCGTCCTTGGGGTGATCTCGTAGTTCCTATGAGGTAGAGACGATGGGGTTAGTCCATGGATTTTTTTTTTCTTTTGTCGTATTTCGCTCAAAAGGTTGAAGGGAGATAATGCATCAAGCTGTTCGCAAGGGCCAACTTGATCTTCTTCCCCAGGGATCCCATATTATTTAATAATGTGAGATGGAGACCTTGATTTGAACCCTCGTGATCGAGCTTTTGATTGTAAAGAACGCGGAGCCATAGTCAAACGATCCACCTGAAGCGCTCACTTCTACTCTTGTCCTGCTGTGGCAATAAGTTAATTAGTATAGTAAATTAATTATGTCATTCAGATAAAATTAGTTAAAAATAAAAATTATTTAATTAATTTTTATACTTACACCATCAGTTGAAGGATTTGACTGAGATGTATATTAATCAATACATTCAAAACTAACTCTTAATTTATCAAATATACAAATGAATATCTTACCTGCATTTCCATGGTTTGTTTCTCAAGTGCATTAGCTTGTTGATTAGGGACATTTGCTTTTTGATTATCATTTCTAACACGATCAACCTTTTGTTGAACAATAAAATTGACGAATCTACATCATAAAATATTGACAATTTTATACCTACAAAATAAATAAAATTAATACAGAAAAATAGTTTAAAAAAATATATTACACGTTTAACATTAATCTCTTTATGTTTCGTTTAAGATCGCATCGGTAAAATGTTAACATATTTTTTAATATAACATGGAGGTTAGTGAAATAATGGGAGCAAATCATGAACTTTATTTTCACTTACATACCTAAAGTATTCATTTTCAATTAAAAATAGAGGCAAACTAATAATAACTAAAAAACAAGCAACCAATGAGAGTACATTATAAATTCTCAAAAACAATCCAACACCAAAAACAATATTAATTGTATGAAAACTATACAAAAAAGAAGTTGAAAACACAATATCATTCTAAATAACTATGAAAAATAATTAATTTGATGTAATAAATGTAAAACAAAATACATATAACATGAAAAAATCAATCGAATATTCATCATTCTAAATAGTTATGAAAGCACAATTAACTTGATTTTTTTAGAAATGAAATAAAAGTTTGAAATCATACATAATAGTAAAACACGATTATAAATCCATGAATGATATTTTGTAAAACTAAGAGATAGAGAAAAAAAAGGAAAAAATATCTTACCGTAAATGACATTGTCAATTTTTTGAAAGAGGTGAGAAAAAAAATAAAGGTAGGGGAAAATAAAAGAAACCAAATTAGGATATATATATATAGGGATAGGATCAAATTACACTGTGTAAAACTCTTTAAGTTTTACACGTTTTTTGGATCGTTGGATGAGTGAAACGGATGGATGAGTTTAACAGCAAAATATGTGAAGATTATCACTTGGGAATTAAAAACACGGAGTTAATCTCAACCATCTATTTCCCCATCCAACGATCCAAAAAACGTGTAAAACTTAAAGAGTTTTACACAGTGTAAGTTGATCATAACTCATATATATAGTTAATGATGAAGTGGATGCTTATGGTGATTGTAGTGTCAAGTAAGTATTTTTAAAATGCATAAAACACCTTCTATTTTTACTTATCAGTTTAAAATTATTTTTTATTTTATTTTTAGCACTTGTTGTCTTGTTAATGATAAGTAATTTTCAAGGTAGAAAATTGCATTTATTCTTTAGTTTTTCAATTATGTTTTATTTAAAATATTACTATTCACAATCCTCCAAATTAGGTAATTTGAAATTCAAATTACTTTCAATAATAATTTTTTATATATTTTAATTAATTAAGCAAAAAAGTATTATTGTTTTCCTTAAAACATTTTGTAGTCTGTAGAGTTTATTTTTGAGTTATGAGATATAAATTAAAATTTGTGGAAATGTATCTTAAAATAGGGGCTCAAAATTTTGTCTTAATCTAGAGGACAAAAATAAATTAAAAATGAGCTTAGAGACATATATTTTGTATTGAAAAGGCTTAAATTGTATTATAAATTTTTTAAAGGGTTAAAATTAAAAAATAGGGTAAAGTATGCCAGGTACACCGAACAATAGGGTGTGACCTGATTTTACCATCAACCTTTCAATTGGTCCAAACTTACCACCAAATTTTATTTTTCGACTCGTTTATACTACTCTGCAGTTAAATCGTTAACTCCGTGATGACATGGACGCTGCACCAAAACGACGTTTTGGTGCCGCTATTTTGATAATAAATGACCCAAAACGACGTCGTTTTGCTAGCGAAAATATGTAAAATTGTGCACTCAATGGGATTTGAACCTAGGACCTTAAGCATCAAAGACAACCTCTTAACCACCAAACCAACCTAATATCTTTAAATTAGTTTTAGCACAAATAATATATATTCCCAACTATAGTTTGTCATATAAATATATTATTTCTAATATAAAAATATTCAAATATTGGTATACATATATTAACACATAAACAATAAATTAAATGAAAATATATAAATATTTTTATATTACTAATAATATTAAATATATAAATAGATAAATATATTATTATAAAAACTAATAGACTAATTTTCAAAACAAAATTTGTTTAAAAAATCTAAAATTCGACAAAATCTTAATCCCTAAACCCATAAACTCTAACCCTAAACTATACACTTTAAACCCTAAAATTGATTCATAAACAAATAATATTAAAATATATAAACAAATAATATATTATTATAAAAACTAAAAAACTGATTTAAAAAATATAAAATTTACGAAATTTACGAAAATCACAAAAAATTCACCAAAATCTTAAACCCTAAACCCCAAAACTTTAAGATTTTGGTGAATTTTTGGTCTTTACGTAAATTTTGAAAGTTTTATATTTTTTAAATCAATTTTTCAGTTTTTATAATAATATATTATTTGTTTATATATTTTAATATTATTTGTTTATGAATCAAAATAGCGGCACCAAAACGACGTCGTTTTGGTACAGCGTCCATGTCATCACGGAGTTAACGATTTAACGGCAGGGTGGTATAAACGAGTCGGAAAATAAAGTTTGGTGGTAAGTTTGGACCAATTAAAAGGTTGATGGTAAAAACAGGTCACACCCTATTGTTCGGTGGTACCTGGCATAGTTTACCCTAAAAAATATATATAATTTTTAACATGGAATACTATCTTAAAATTAATATAAAATACAATCAGCATTGATAATCTGGTTATGGATTAAAAAAAACTAAAATTTAGCATTTGATATGGATTTGGAGAATTTAAAATTTAGAGTTGATTATAGATTTGAATATTTTTCATAAATAATAATATTTAGTATGATATGAAATAATTTGTAAATTGTCAGTAAATTATTGGTTAGCTATGTAATATTTATTTTTCACTACATTTGATGATTATTGGTTACAACATCTACTATTTACATGATGAAGCAAGTGAATTGGTCAACAAACAATTACTTAATCTAGCTTGTGGACTCCTAAACGAGTTTTTCACTAAACAAGCTATCCTAATTTAATTAGGATAAATTTACTTCTATAAATGATGATGATGATTGGACATATACTATTTAAATTTATTTCTTAGTTTCAATATTAAATTTTTCTTTCATATTTTGTTACTTTATTTATTAAATAAAATTTTTAATTTGAAGTATCTTATTTTATTATTTTTTATTATAATACAAATAAATTTTGTATACTGCCATCAATTCTTTATTAATATTTAGATGAGTTTGAAATATTTTTTTACATATTTTAATAGAATCAAATTTTTTGATATGTACAAATTATTCTTGTAATAAAAGTAAATTTATTAATTTCTCCATGAATATTATTAAGATTGATTAATTGGTGTCAATGTGAGTATTTGATTAGTAACGAATTGATAGTGACAAATAAGTTCGACACAAGTATACAATTATAGTTTAACTTAAGAAATCATTTAAAACTATCACTATTATATCATTGTTAAAAGTAAAATTTTATTGTCACATTTATGATTATAATAGTGATGACTTGATATACTGTGATGAATTTTTTCTTTGTCATAATCAAATGGTCATTGATTTATTATTCTTGTAATCAAACGATCATTGATTTATAATTCGTAAAATGAGTGAATCGCTAGAAACCGTCAGAATAATTTCCGTCTTAAATTACTTATCAATAATTGATACAGTGAGTGTGAACGAATTTCGTGCCGAGAGAATCAGTCATGACAACTTTCCAAGGGAAAACATTCTGACGCAAACACTTACACATCCTTAAGGTTGTTGATAAAATGACAACGGTAATCAACGACACGATTAAACCACGAAGGTCTGCTTAATGGAATCAGAAAGAGGAAGATGACGCTCACAGCAATGCAAGACGCGCCCAAATGCTAGTGGCGCCAATAATTCCCCTCCTAAACATGATCATGGAAGGCATAACATCACTCACCCGATATGGCCCTTCGACTTGAGAAAAAAATGAGTAGAGAAAGAAAAAAGAAATGTTTATTCCTTACCAGACGCAACGAGCAAAGGTGTTGTTGGGACGAAGTAGTGATGTCTTACCTCATCATCTAGTAGTCTGCCTCAAATTATGCTTCTTTTGGTGCCCTCACTTTAAAAAAGTGACTTTAGGGTTTATGGTTTAATGCTAGGGGTTGTGGTTAGAGTTTAAGGAAGTAGAACTATAGTGTATTTTTTAGGATTTAGGACGTGAAAATTAAGGTTAAGGTTTAAAATTTAATTTTTAAGTGTTTTTTAGTGTGAAGAATGTTAGAGGGCATGATTCGGAGGCAGATGATTTTTGTTCCAACTAGTAAGATACTCCTTCACCATCAAGAGCAGTGCCCACCTCAAGGAAACCACGCCTCTAAAGAAATTGGCTCAGACGCTTCGAATTGATCTACGCCCACGAGCCACGTATAGAGAACCTTGATTTTCCTTGTTCCTTTCAACGAACAAATAAGAAAACATGGATCTAAAACTCAGGATCCCCGTATATATTAGCATGGGAGGCGAGAAAGGGAAATCCCCTCCAACCTTACCCATCTAAGAGAAGCCCGAGAATGGACGATAGTCAAGATAACAACCGCAGGACATTATCCTAATCCCCTCCAAAGCTACGACAGCCAATCCAGAGCATCTCAACCCCATAAGACCTCTAGATTTAGGAAATTTATTACAAATCGGCCAAGAAAAGGTGCATCACGAGAGCACCACATATGTCTAATGATCTTAGGTAGATTCACATCTTCAACATTTCTACGTAACAAAAAAATTGTAATAAGAGGATATTATCCTCCGCAAAAATATGTTATGGACTTCTGCAAAGCATCCACTCTCCGCAACGCACCTTACCAGGCATCGCCGCATACCTATTAGGTAGTTTAAATTTGAATAATCTTTAGCTCATTCTAATGATTAATCCTATTTTCGTTCTGCTCGCTTGCACATAGTAAATCTAGTAATGATTTTATTAAAGAAACTCTTCGACATAATACTAAATTTAATTTCTACTGCATACACAAGGCTAATTAAATCGAATAGATTAAGACAAGGAAAAAACTTTGATACACAAATTTGTGTAAACTTTAGAGTTTAAGGTTAGGGTTTAGGTCGTAGGGTTTAAAATTTAGAATTTAACTTTAGAGTTTAGGGTTAGGGTTTTAAATTTAATAATTTAGAATTTAAATTTTAAAGAAGGGTTGTATAATATTTTTTATATCAAAATAAAACCCTTTAAGATAACTGCATAAAACCCTTTTATATCAAAGTAGACATCACCCGAGCTGGCTCAAGTTTTGGTGGATGCCTTGGAATGATAACAAATCGCCACATTTCCAATTAATTAGATCATAGATATGATCTCGTTTGAGATGCTATTGCTTGTAAATTATATTTTATCACACACTCACAAATATTGGAATGATGGTAATGCTCATTCCAAAAGCTTTTAGATTAAATATAAAATGAACCCAAGAAGAACCAAACAGCTCTGTAATCTTTGCGTAAAACAACATAGAATATAGACTTTTATGAAGCCTAGGTTCGTATATCTTCCTTTTACATGCATGCATGCACGTGCTGTACCTCTTTTTAGTCTTCAAAAGTTTCTTAATGCACCACTTGCTGTAAGCAGTGTCAATATTTAAGTTTAATCATGAATACGTAGACACAGCCCTATTGTTCATACTTATCAACTATTTCATACTAGATATGGCACCATGCACGTGCGAGGCGACGTGTTTTGGTTTTCCATGAAAATGATGAACCCCATTTTGCAAACACCCATCAGTACATCACCTGTTTGGGCGATACTAAATATCATGGTTTTGAACATAACAGATAATATAACTATCAACACTGAAAATTACTAAAATTATAAAATAACGATCATAACATCATGTTGTAATCGCAACTTAAGTGGTTGTTTATGCTACAGCAATTGAAGGAATGGACTTACTGTGGTCCACAAAACAACTTGTTCCGATGCAAGAACAAAGTTGAGGTTCCAAATTCCAACAGAGAGAGCCTCCCAAGGTGCAAGTCTAAGATCATTACCTACTCCACGTGGGCAAGTCGCCATTCTTTGTCACCATTAATTTCTTTGACATATATTGAATTCCTGATGTGTACATCCATATATAGATTGGATAAGCTCTTAACCCCAAGTTAAATCTTAGGTCCCCCAATCCAAGTTTTCAAAAATCAATCTCGATCGTCGACAAAATTACGATTAAAATGGTAAGATTGTTGTATATTGACACCAAATATTGAAGTTTAATTTCCATTTCTATAAAATTGCAGCTTTCGAACGTGCTTGTCAAGCAAAATCTTGGTCTACTACAATATCAGCTCGGGCATGCTATAATTTATTGCCTTTGAACACAGCCTATACTTAGGACTTCTAGGGGTCTCGAAATTTGCTTCTTAGCTTGTTAGTTTATATATATATTTCACCAAGAAGAACAATGGTGGAAACAAGTTCATATTTGGATTAGTTCTTACGTACCAAATCTCAATAAACTAACTATTAGGTATAACAGCTGCTTAGTCAGCTTAGTTAGCTAGTTAAGAAGTTTATGTTATATTCGTTAGGGTTTTAGTCAAGCTTTCTATATAAAGCTACACCATGTATTCAAAACAAATTATCTTTAGTTTAACTCAATAATATCAAGAATTTCATCTTTCTCATTTCCTCTCTCTCGTTTCCTTCTCTTCTTTACATTCTCTACATGGTATCAGAGGTTTCTTCTTCCAATATGAGTTCTTCAAAATCGTTTACCAACAAAACAATCACCATTCATTTGGATGAGTCAAATTTCTTGCTTTGGAAGCAACATATCCTCTTTGCGATCGAAAGTCTTGGGTTACTTAGTCACATTGATGGTACGATTTCAATCCCTGCTCAAGTCGTTGTCAATGAAAAAGGTGAAAGGGTTCCTAATTTAGATTACATTCTTTACAAACAAGAAGATAGTGCATTGTGCTCTTGGCTTCTTGCTTCTATCAGTCCTTCCATCTTACCTTCTTTAGTTGGCTGCAAGACTACATTAGAGATTTGGGAAAAGGTGCAACAAGCCTTTTTGACATCTTCCACCACCAAGCTCATGCACCTGCACTGTTCGTTGAGAAGCCTGAGAAAAATAGATCAAAGTATGAAAGAGTACTTGGGGCAAATTCAGTCAATTTACGATAGCTTGGCTGCAACTAGTAACCCTCTTACTGAAACCCTGCATATTTCAACAATCTTGTCTGGTCTTCCACCAGAGTATGAACCTGTGATAGTCGTGATTACATCTAGTCAACAACCCTATAAAGTTGATGGTGTTTGTAGTGTCCTTCTTGACACTGAAGCTCGCCAACAAGGCTCAGTTTCACAAAATCTTTCTGTGAATATGGTACAAGGTTCTCTTCCCAATTCTCTTCATGGTGGATCTTCAAGTTCTTTTTTTAGGAAATTTTCCTGTTCAAGGGAATTCTTCATCTTTCTTTGATAATACAAATGCTTTTGGATTTGTTAATCAAATATCTCAATCAGGACAGGGAGTTGTAACAGGGATACCATTGTCAACTCAGTATGTTAATGGTGTTTCACATCAGAGAGTTAAGCCAATTGTTCATCAGGGATTTAGGCCATTTGTTCAGTCTGGAAGACAAAATTTTCGAGGACGTGGTGGTCGTTTTGGAGGACGTTCACGTGTGCAATGTCAGATTTGTGGAAAAATGGTCACCTGGCTAGTAGATGCTATTATCGATTCAATCAATCGTTTGTTGGGATTGGGGTTGCTGCAGAAGTCAACAATAGTTATCCTGTGAACTTCACTAATTTTGTTGATTCCTCAGTAGAACTTCAAGAATCGTTTGAGGATGGTTCTATTAACATGGTTGGAGATTTCTCGAACAATCAGATGGGAGAGGCAACCTAGTTTCCTGATTCAGGTACCACTGTACATCTTACTTCAGATGCAACCAACCTAATCAATTCAACTGAGTATCAAGGGTCATGTAAAATTTCTGTGGCCAATGGTGAAAATGTTTCTATTTCTAACGTTGGACAAGCATCCTTGCTTACTGGTTCCAAACCTTTATGCTTAACCAACTTTTACATGTACCCTCTATCGAAAAGAACTTATTATATGTATCTCGTTTTACTAAAGATAACAATGTATCTATTTAATTTTATCCTGAGTTTTGTGTTGTGAAGGACTTAGCAACTCAACAAGTAATTCTTAAAGGGCAAGAAAGTAATGGCCTATACAAGCTTCAATCCAGTGGACTTCACGAGATTCAACAGTCATCCCTTGCTCCAGATGTGGCTGTTTGTGCTGTTACATCGAATATTTCTTCAAGCAATTCTTCAAATTCTCTTTCTGATTCTTGTCTTGTTGATTGTGATAACAATTGTTTTTCTGTTTTAGTTGATAATGTTGAGTTGTGGCATAGAAGGCTTGGTCATCCTTTTGACCATACTCTTGCCAAAGTTCTTAAAGATTGTAAATTTTCCAGCAATATGAATAATAAAATTGCTTCTCTTTGTTCTGCTTGCAAAATTGGTAAAAGTCACAAGTTACCATTTCAAGATTCTACAACTATGTATGATCAGCCATTGCAACTTGTACAAATTGATTTGTGGGGTCCTGCACATGTTATATCTAATAATTCAAGTTATTATATAAGCTTTGTTGATGCATACACAAGGTATACATGGATATATTTCATAGCTCGAAAGTCAGATGCTTCTAATATAGTTCTTGCTTTTCAAAAGTTAGCTGAAAGGAAGTTTAATTGCAAATTAAAAGTTGTCCAAACAGATTGTGGGTCTGAATTTAAGCTTTTAATTTTTGTGTTCAGTGAACAAGGCATTGAGTTTAGGAATACTTGCCCCTACACTTCTGAACAAAATGGCATTGTTGAACGCAAACATAGACATATTGTTGAGCTTGAGTTAACTCTTTTAGCTCAAGCATCACTTCCTCTTAAATATTGGACTGATGCTTTCTATTCTGCCACCTTTCTTATAAATAGGTTGCCTTCCAATGTGTTACAGGGTCTTACACCTTATGAGAAGCTCTTCAAAGCTAAGCCAAATTATTCTTTTCTTAAAGTGTTTGGATGTGAGTGTTTTCCACTGCTAAGGCCATATAATCAACATAAACTTCAGTTCAGATCGAAGGCGTGTGTGTTTTTGGGGTATTGTTCACAGCAACATGATTACAAGTGTCTCAGTCCTGATGGGCGAGTATGTTTCCAGACATGTTCAATTCAATGAGAATATGTTTCCTTTTGCGCGGCAACACATTACTCAAAAACCAACTTCAGAAAAGTTAGTGCCTGTCAAGATTATAGTACCAAAGCTTCAGGAGCGTACAAGGCTTCCTTCATGTTCAGCAGGTCCCTCTGGTTCATCAAGTGAACGAGATCGTGTTGAAAGCTTGTCAGACACACGACAATTTGAGGAATCGTCTATGGATCGTGAAGATAATTCAGAAGATATAGATAATGCAACTTCTTCAACAAATTCACCCACAACAAGTGTGGAAGGTTTAATACATGCAGAGAATTCTAGCCCTACAAATTCACCAGGTGTTACTGGTTCAAGTGTTTTGCCAACTACTGATGATACAACTATGTCAGTGCCTACTAATGATGTAACTATGCCAGTGCCTATTGATGATGCAATTATGCCAGTGCCTACTAATGGCGCAACTATATCTGTGCCTACTTTAAGGTCTACTACCAAGTCAGCCACACAGTCTAATGCCATGGTCACTAGGTCTAAAATAGGAATCTTTAAACCAAAAGTATTTTCAGCTGAGTTAGAATCTTCTATACCAACTGACATTCAACAAGCCTTGTTGTCCGATGAATGGAAGCTAGCAGTTGACAAGGAAGTTAATGCTTTAGTTCAGAAAGGAACCTGGAATTTGGTCCCTTTACCAAATGATCGAGTTCCAATTGCTACAAATGGATCTTTAAAATTAAGAGAAATTCAAATGGCAGTATATAGAGGTATAAAGCACGCCTCGTTGTGAAAGGTTATTCACAAAAGGCTGGTTTTGACTATCAAGAGACATTCAGTCCTGTCGTGAAACCTGTGACAGTGAGAGTGATACTCAGTTTAGCCCTTGCAAACAACTGGTCTCTAAGGCAATTTGTTATGGATAATGCGTTTTTGAACGGTGATTTAACAGAAGAAGTTTACATGTTGCAACCTCCAAGGTTTTAACAACAAGGAACTAATGGTGAAAAGCTTGTTTGTCGGCTAAGGAAGTCCTTGTATGGACTCAAACAGGCCCCACGTGCATGGTTTGACAAGTTCAGATCATGTCTTCTAGAAGATCTGCATTTTTCATCCTCAAAGGCAAACATGTCTCTTTATTATAGAAATTCTAATGGTCACAAAGGCTATGTCATGATATACGTGGATGATGTTGTAGTGACTGGGTCAGATGCTACTAAAGTGGACAATGTTATTAAGAGAATCAACATTGTATTCTCGTTGAAGGATCTTGGTCAACTGAGTTTTTTTTCTTGGAATGAACGTTCAAAGAACCAACAAAGGAGTCATTCTAAGTCAACAAAAACACATTTTAGAAGTGTTACAAAAGGCAAACATGTACAATGTTGCTCCAGCTCCTACACCAATGGTTTCAACACTTCGTTTATCAGCTCGAGATGGTGATCTACATCCTAATGACACTCTATATAGACAAGTAGTAGGCATGCTTCAACATATCTGCAATACAAGGCCTCACATTCATTTTGCTGTAAACAAGGTTAGTCAATTCATGCACTCTCCTTTAGATACCCACTGGAAAGCTGTGAAACGAATATTAAGATACTTGAAAGGTACAATCAATCATGGTCTGTTGTTTCAAGCCTCCACTTCATGTGCTAATCTTGTGGGATACTCAGATTCTGATTGGGGAGCTAATGTAGATGATAAACGCTCTACATCTGGATATTGTGTATTTCTTGGCAATAATCCGATTGCTTGGAGTTCGAAAAAAGCAAAGCGTGGTCTCTCGTTCTTCAGCTGAGGCTGAATACATGAGTCTAGCTAATGCTATGACTGACATAATGTGGATCAAGTCACTGTTAGTTGAGATTGGAGTTCATTCAGGAACCACACATGTTATTTGGTGGGATAATACGAGTGCCATAGCCCATGCATCAAACCCTGTTCATCATGCAAAAATGAAGCATTTGGAGCTTGATCTCAGTTTTGTGCGAGAAAAAATAACAAAAGGGGTCGTGATGGTGAATTATGTACCAGCCATTGATCAAATTGTTGATATTTTTACAAAATCATTATCCACTGCATTTTTCCTTCGGCTACGAGAAAAACTAGGAGTTTATACAGTAGATGATTTGAAGGAGTCTTTTTATGCTGAACGTGTTGGTTCTACAAAACATGAAGAAGCTCTAGAAGAAGTGGATGAAGATGAAGAAGAGCTGTGCTGATTTTTTTGGTTACATGCACCGTTCTGTTTAAAAGGGAAAAAAGAGAGAAGAGAAGCGTAGGAAGTGTATTAGGTATAACAACTACTTAGTCAGCTTAGTTAGTTAGTTAAGAAGTTTCTGTTATATCCGTTAGGGTTTTAGTCAAGCTTTCTATATAAAGCTACACCTTGCATTCAAAACAGATTATCTTTGGTTTAACTCAATAATATCAAGAATTCCATCTTTCTCATTTCCTCTCCCTCGTTTCCTTCTCTTCTTTATATTCTCTACACTAACGCTGACAATATATATAAATATATTTGTAATTTTTGAAGTTATTAATGAACATGACATATCGAGGGAGAATGTTGTTATGTTAATTAATGCAGAACTAAAAGCAAGATTAAATCAGATATTGCCAAACTAGCAGTTGCAACTGGTCCGAGTGCAGAAGCAACTATGCACTCCTTGGAGAATATGGAGCCAAATCTAATTGTTAAATATGACTTTTGTTTAACATCAAACCTAATCAATTCGTAATAAGTAAAAGAATCTCATTATTTTGAAAATAAGATTATAGGTGATTTCAAGATTTAAGCCTCATTATATGTAGGTAGAGAGAAAGGATTTTCGAGGGCTCAAACTCATGATTGGTGTCGACTCAAGACTTAATGTCAAGTCCTTTGTTACTCATTATATATTTTTCTGTTGTAGTCAAAATTAGATTCATATTGTATAATTCCAAGTACAAGAAACTTAATTATTCTTGCTGCTTTGCAGATTGCAGTTCAGTCTCTATGATAGCAGCATATTGTCACGGACGTATTCTCTCAAACCCGATCTGTGCAGCTTTAGCAACTCTCGACAATGCTAACCAGCCTTGAACTCTTACGCAACGCGATGACTAAGCAAAGAACACAAGAGCTTACAAGTAAAGTACTTGTATTAAGCTAAGTAGGAAGCTTACAAGAGATCTTGAATGCTTACAATGCTTGATTTTCCAAGTTGAGTACAAAATGAGGGGGTGGCCCTATTTATAGGCACCCTCCTCCCTAATGGACGGCTAGGATCGTTATGATCCGACGATCACGGTTTTGCCTCCAAAAATATCTAGCCTATATCTACACTATTCAAGAATGTTCTACATGTATCTATACATGTCTATACATATCTACAAGTATCCAAGATGTTCTAGAGAGCTCCAGGGTCTTCCGGAGTTGTCCCGAGCTTTCCCGAGCCTTCTAGGGCCTTCCGGTGCTTCCCGGGTTTGTCTAGACTTGGATAGAACGTCCCGGACCTTTCTAGAACGTTGTGGCTTGCTTCCTTAGAGGCTTGGCCGTCCATGTCCCTTATGACATCCTCCTTGGTGCTAGTTGGCGTCAAGATGGCCCAAGGGATGTCTTGAACCTCGGTTTGGATTTAAGGGAGAAAATAGGCGGGTTGTGACAATATGCTGCTGCTTTTGGATAATCAAAACTTTTTAGCTAATCAAAAGAAAAGAAAAGAAATAATAAATCAAAGGGCCACATTTATCAAATAATCAACCTTCAAATTTTATATGTAATTAAGTAACAAAACCTTTCGATTCTGAACAGTGTATGGAGTTTCCAGCAATATTAAATTTTCTCTGCAGATATTTTGTAGTTAAGATTAGTGGACTTGATGCTACTGGTATAGTTCAAAACTTCAAATCCTCTCACAAATCACCAGCATTTGTCCAACTATCTAAACATCATTGGAACTTGAAATATTGTGGAATGTAATTCTATTTGGAGCTGGAATCCATGTGGTCAAGACCCGAGATTTGTTCATTATGGATAATTTAGCGGCTAAAAATAATAAATTTTAAGCCGAAGCCATATGGATTGGAGTGTGATTCTCTAGGGGGATTATTTCCTTGGAATATGGCATAATCAAACTGCCAAAAATAACTCTTGACGAGTATGACTGTTGGGGATGACTATCGGAGGATAACCCTTTCCAGAATGTGAAGCCACCTCGGCCATTAATGTCATGCCAAATGCTCTGTGCATTTAGCCTACATCGGATAGTAAAGGGAAGACCTTCGGGGTATAAGCGGGTGCACTGCATATCAATATGTGTGCAACATGTCTTTTGAGAATAGACTAATGATCCTTTCTACCATTATTGCTTGCAACAATTTCAGCTCGGAATTGCAATTGGTGGTCCAGTTAGCATGTTGACAGCCATTTTATATTGAAAACATTTGCATTTGGTGAGGACAAGTTTTGTTTATGAAAGATGCCTATTGGCTTTGAAAACTAATAGCATCTTACCAAACGCACCATGAGCATAATAGCATGTTGACCAAAACTTGCTTAAACCTCAATTTCTAATAGAATTTGGAATTCATGTCAGCTTGAAGTGAATTTACCTGAAAATAGTTTTAAATTGAGCTCCTTGGGACCAATTGGAATTAGCTCTTTGAAACTTCAGCTCTGTTTGATCTCTGCTAATTATGTTGGCACAAAGTTGTCAAAGATGATGTTCTTTGAAAAAGTGCAAAGCTCAAATTTAGTTGTGTTGCTCTGGTAGGTTGAGCCAATAACACTGTAGAACCAACGTCGCAAAGGGTTATGAATTTCTATGGCTGCAGCAGCCTCTAGTCAAGTCCTCACTGCTTAAGCTTTCTTTGAAAGTTGAAGCCATTGAAGTCCTATTGATTTCTATCAGGGTTCTGGTTATTTGCTTATAGCACAAGGAAACCGCGGCGAGATTTATAAATATTTGATTCTTTGGTTGTTTTATTTTAGTCACAGGTCCAATTACCTCCATAAATGAGTAGGATATAAGTTTTGGAGAGTTGAAATAAAATATTAGAGTTGAGGGATTGTTTATGCATATATAGTATCAAAGTAATAAATAATTGCAGGTGGCTGAGAAGCTTATCATTTGAGACTGACCCCTAAAAGCATCGTTTTCAAATCCCAATCACATGCTACACTCATAATGCCCAACACCCTCTCTATTTAACCCCTCTCCCTCCCTCTTTCCCTCTCACACCATTTCAAACCAATTCCACTCTTCTCTTCTCTGTTGCCTACAAACATCTTCAATTCTTGTTTATATACATGTCTAGCTGCTGTCTTAACATAACCAATATGTTTCAAACTTTTGGTCCTGAGGATTTTTTGAGTAGCCGGTGCATTTGGGTGAATGGACCGGTGATAGTTGGGGCAGGTCCCTCGGGTCTTGCCGTAGGCGCTGGGCTTAAAAACCAAGGTGTGCCATTCATAATCCTTGAACGAGCAAACTGCATTGCCTCTCTTTGGCAAAAAAAAACTTATAACCGCCTTAAGCTTCATCTTCCAAAGAAATTTTGCCAGCTTCCCAACTTTCCATTCCCTGAGGACTTCCCTGAATACCCCACCAAATTTCAGTTCATAAGCTATCTCGAGTCCTATGCGAAACACTTTGATATAAACCCACATTTCAATGAGACGGTGCAGTCTGCCAAATATGATGAAACTTTCGGTCTGTGGCGAGTCAAAACCATTTCAACCGGCGGTCCGAATGCTATTGGAGTTGAATATATTTGTCGGTGGCTCGTGGTAGCCACAGGAGAAAATGCAGAGAAAGTTGCTCCAGAATTCGAAGGCTTGCAAGATTTTGGTGGTCATGTTACACATGCTTGTGACTATAAATCCGGTCAGAGTTACAGCGGAGAACGTGTTCTGGTTGTCGGATGTGGCAATTCAGGCATGGAGGTCTCTCTCGATCTCTGTAACCACAATGCAAATCCATCAATGGTCGTTCGAAGCTCAGTAAGTGAAGATATATTTCACCAAATCATTTTCTGCTAAGAATAATGACATTTCAAAGTAATTTTTTTTTCTTTAATTTGATTAACAGGTTCATGTCTTGCCGAGGGAAGTTTTCGGCAAATCGACCTTCGAATTGGCAGTGTCAATGATGAAATGGCTACCCCTTTGGCTTGTTGACAAGATAATGCTCATTCTGGCGCATTTAATACTCGGAAACACCGAGAAATATGGCCTGAAAAGGCCCTGTATGGGACCTTTAGAGCTGAAAAACACTGCAGGAAAAACACCTGTATTGGACATAGGTGCGTTGGACAAGATCAGATCGGGCGAAATCAAGATTGTCCCAGGGATCAAAAAGTTCTCCAGGGGCAGAGTTGAGCTTGTCAATGGACAAACTCTTGAGGTTGATTCTGTAATTCTTGCAACTGGGTATCGAAGCAATGTTCCTTCATGGCTAAAGGTGAGGCAGCAGCATTATTTCTGTCTATTCTATTTATCTCTTCTCTTCTGGGATTCATGTGACAGTTATGCAAGTCTCTGACTTTATTTCGTGTTCATTGTCTTTTTAACTGATTAAGACATTCACATGTTCTTACAACTGCTGTCAGCATTGTTAGTTTTTTGTCTCATGATTTTCTTTTGTCTTATTCATGCAACCAAATTCCTTTTTAGTTTAATAATATTTTGAGAAGCTTCTTCTTTTTATACATTTGTATTTTTCTTCTTCTTCATACTAATAATCGGAAACAATGAATTTACTTGTTTCTATCTCCCTAAACCAAACAAAGCTACAAGTCTTTTGATCAAAAAACAAAGCTACAAGTCAATGGTTTTTCTTTCTTATTAATTATACCTATCTGACTCTCTCATTTCCTAATCATTACCGATTCCTCCGGAAATTTTTACATATCAAGACACCTAATTTCCAATTTATTTTGCCCCCTACAGGATGACGAGTTATTCTCTGAAGAAGGGATTCCAAAGAAGCCATTCCCCAATGGGTGGAAAGGGAAAAGTGGAGTATACGCTGTAGGGTTCACACGAAGAGGCCTTTCTGGTGCATCATCGGATGCCATCTGTGTAGCACATGACATTGCCAAGTGCTGGAAAGAAGAAACAAAGCACAAGAAAACATCCATGGATCCTAGGCATAGGAGATGCATTTCCCATTTCTAATACACCACCTCTTATCAATTTGTCGACTAAGCTTCAAAAACATTGTCTCCATTCATATTACAATCTTAGATTCGATCTTATCGATTTACATACAAAATAAGGTAGAGCTTAGTTAACACAACAAGTAGCCCTCTCCTCGGAATAACTTTGTCATTTATATTTATTTGTAACAAAGGAAGATGAGGCTATTCTCCACTTTCCCAATGTATTACATTAATTGACAAGTCAAATGGATCTCATGTGCTCAACGAGACATTAACTAATGGGCTCTCCCTACAAATTTTATTCACCGTGGGTCCATTTAATACGATGGACCCCATCTCCATTATACGTAGCATCACAACCAAATCTCTTCGTTCCATCATTCTCATTGATTTTATTCTAAAATTTTTAAGATTAGAAAGAAGAAAAAAAAGTGTTCCTTTTTTCACTTGGATAGAGCCCACAAGGAGAAGAAAGGATAAGTAAATCTTATCTTTGAAATTTGTATAGTCCGGACCACAGTTTGGGAACAATACTTGGTTCTTCGCATCTTCTAATAAAATCAGTCCACCAAACGTTAATATTCAGCATCTTAATTCATTTATAAGGTAATATCTTTTCATATACGAGTATTTCTTTTCATTTCTGCTAAAAATTTTCTATACCCGGTGTTGTAATTAAGTCATTAAATGTTTTTTTAGTATATATATGTTGAGCATCTTAATTCATTTATAAGGTAGTATTTTGATTTGATTTGAAATCTGGATAAACTCAATAATTTTATTATATATTTTATTTAGTTTAAAAATATTTAAAATGTACAAAATTCTGCTTATTGATTGAACCTATTTCATTGACCCATGTTATGCCCGTTCGGTTTAATCTAGTTAAGAACTATATCAACCAGTTAGTCAATTAAACTTAAAGGTTGATTGATTAAATCAGTTATTTGATTCTTTTAAACAAATAAACAGAAAAGTTCAATTACCCTATTTTATCACGACAACATACATTCTTAGAAATTGTGGGATGAACATAACTTTAGGTTGTAAATAGGAACGTAAAATTGGTAATCACATGGTTTTCAAGTTGTGTTAAGTTAGGTCGGGTTCAAGTTATTTCAGGTCAAGTTAATAATTCGATTCGAGTTTAGTTGTATTTGGGTTAATGTTGAGTTAATCTTAACTAAGACTCAGTTCGAGTTCGGGTCGAGTCAATACATGAATTAGATTAAAATAGTTCAAGTACAAGTCATATATGGTTGGGTTAATTCAGATTCGGATGGACTTCAGGTCCGGGTTTAGATGGACTTCATGTCAGGCCATTTCAGTTATCAAATTAGTTCATGTCAGGTCACGTTGATTTCGAATGAGATTCGGTTTGGGTAATATCAATTTTGGTGAAGTTCGGATCAAATTGTTACTAGGTTCTCGTTATGTTTGGGTAAGCTCATTATTGAAATCGAGTCATGATCGAGTTATCTTCCAAATGTTGGTTCAACTTTCACGGCGTTTCTTTTTCATGTTCGACATTCCCCCCCCCCCCCCCCCGGATATTGTCTGATTGTGAGTTTATGTCATTTATTTATTATTTATTACTCCTTTTATGTTTATTTTATTGCAATTTGCAACACATGAACCATTTTACGTCTTTCGCTAACTATGTGATTCACTATTAATAGGGGTGTAATTTGTAAATAGAGTTATTTATTCGAACCAATAGATCAACTTATAATTTTTTCAATTTGATTCGATTCGGGTCAATTCGAGTCAAAAATAAAAAACATATTAATAATTAGTAATAACTACGTGACTTATTAATAACAAATTAATAATTTACTAAGTTACAATGTTCAATAAGTTTAAATAAGCCATCTATGCAAAGGAATGCTACGTACTTTCATAATTTATAAATTGTAAATTTGAAATCTTACTTTAAAATGATCAATATTTTTTTTCTTTTAATAATAATTGCACTCACAAAAATAAAAAATTAACAAATAAAAAAAACAAATTATATTTATTTTTAAATAATAATAAATTAACAACAACAACAACAATTTTAGCAGTAATAATAGTAATGGTATAATATGTTTTAGGTGCGTATAATTTGAGGTTTAAGAATTAGGATATAGAGTATAAAGTTATATGGTTTGAGAATTGGTGTAACACCCTCTTTCGGTCTAATAGAGATCCGGGTCAGATAGTGTTATAGGAAAACTTATAGGAAGTTCAAATATGAAATCGGAGTTTAGATTTTGGTCTAAGTATCTTATTATTCACTCTTAAGACTTAGCGACTCTACCCATTACTAATCTTATCGGAGTTAGGGCCAATTTTAAACTTTTTAAACCTTAAGAGACTAAATCAAAAACTTTATGAATTAGTGGTCCTAATCAAATTTCTTGTTAACCAACTTGTAATTAAACTTAACAATTAATACTATGTGGAGTTTCGTTTCTATCAGATATCGTTTACTAGACTAATTAGGTCGAGTAGTTAGTAGTGACCATTTTGTAAACTACCTAAAACTTCATTTTTATACCTTATAACAGATTTAACAGACATTGTATCGATACCCTAAGTGTCGTGTCGATACGCTAAGCCTAATTTCAGAATTCTAGATTCAAAGGATATCAAGCCCGTACCAATAAGCTAAGCTTGTATCAATACATGTTGATTGCGTTGACCTCGTACCGATACGCCCTAAGACCGTATCGATACCATTTTTCAAACAAGATTCCAGTAACCAATTTCTGCATCGATATGCCTATCCGTAACGATACGTCATGTTTTCTTAAGCCATTTTATGCCTAACGTATCGATACGCCATCACCCGTATCGACTTGGCCTAACCTGTAATGACAGAATTTTGCTGGTTTTTATTCGATTTACCCAACCAAACGTTAATAAAACTTTACCAAATTTTACCAGCAACCTTTAAAATAGTAATTCTAGTTGTATGTCAAATTTCAAAGCGTTTCAAATTTGTTTACTATGATTTTACCAAATAGGACATTTAGGCTAATTTTAACCATTTCCAAGCATACCACATCAAAATAAGTTATTACAACACTTTAAAACCTTATGCCAACTTACTAGGAGTTCGAAAACAAAAGTAAACATACATATGCTCGAAAGATGTGACTTGCAAGCGCAAAATACACGATCGAACTTGGAAAGCTTCAAGGTCTTGTAATGCATGAGACACTCAAACGTTAGGCTTACTTAGCCTAGTGAGATAGTCATAATAACACAACAAAATGGCATGAATAACAAACTATCAATATGAGTTACATAACAATGCATTTAAGTATCATAATCATAACTTTAATCACATAAGTCTCATGCTTAATCCCAATTAACATATTTTCATAGCTTTTTTAACATAAATCAATCCCTTGGACAATGTAACAAATGGATACGCTGATTTTTCTTTACATCAACACATATAAAGGAAGATAGGTTGTAGCCTCGAGCCGTAGCTTCGGAAAGTCCCTTACACAATCAAACCTTATTTCCCCCACATATAGGCCGTAGCCCTGGACCGTAGTCCACCCTTACTTATACGAGCTCAAATAACCCTATAGCATGCCAATTGTATCCAATATCCACAAGTGTCCAAGTGCACATAATCATCACAAAATTTTACCTTTTGTGCCCTTAGACCATAACGTATCAGAAAACGGTGTAACACCCGTGTTTTGGGGTTAGGAGTTAGCCGGGTTTATAGTTCGAGTCAATAAAATTTAATTAAAACAATTCAACCTAAGTTGTGATGTAATTGAGCTTTAATAAAGAGGGGAGGGACCTATATTGCGATTTTCCCCAAAAGATTTTAAAAGGATGACAACTTTTGAAAGTTGTCATCTTCTCCCCCTTTTCCCCATTATTTCACGTGAAAAACACCCACCACCATCTTCAAACTCTCTCAAACTTCAAGCTACTATTCCATTGTGTATCTCCTTCATTTCAAGGTGTTTTTGAAAGGTAAAATCGTTTTCTTACTCTCCTCTTTATTCCCTATCAACCCATGGTCTTAGATTTTAAAGATATGAAGTTTTGAAAATTAGAGTTTGATTTAAAGTTTGGGTTTTTAAGGGGTTTTTCATCTTGTTTTGATTAATTGAGTTGGGGATTTGTTTACTCAAGTTAAAATACACATTATATGTTAATTTGGTTGAATTTTAATGAAAACCCGAAGTGGGTTCTTAGACCCATTTTGAGGTGTCAAAAACACCATTTTTGGTGGGTTTTAGGTTGAAAACAAAGGGCTGATGGTTTAGGTATGTTAGGAGGGTGATTTGGGACCTTTTGGGAGTCATTTGGGTGATTGAAAATGAGTATTTCAGCTAAGGTTTGAAGGAGTACGGATTTGAGATATTTGAGGATTAAATTGGTTGGAAAATTTGGGTGAAGTTGATTTGAACTCAAAGGTTATGTGTTGTTTGAATGTTAGCATTGATTGTGGTTGTTGGTTGTGTTTTTGGTTGGCTAGAAGCAAGAGAAGTCGTCGAAGAAGCTTTAGGACCGAATCTGGGTTCGTAGGAGTTTCGCTTGGTTGCTAAGGAAAGGCGGTGAGTGGTTTCAAACTTGTTTTAAAGTTTGGTTCGAGTGTGTGTAGAGCGTGTGTGTGGAATGTGCTTGGTAGGCCATTTCTTAATTTCAAGTTGTTAATTCTAGCCATTGATTTCCATTAGATGCTATTGTGTATTGCCTAACTATGCTCTTGTGAAATGTGGATAAGTTGTGCATGTATATCATGATATGTATATATGTGATGAGCATGAGATATGGTTGATGATATGTGATGTGATAATGAAAATTGGCACTAAGTAAATTACCGGTTGTAAATGATCGATCATTAGGATTAGTGTGCACACAAATTGAGTCAAAACGTACGTGGCCTTGATGGCGTTAAGTCATCAAGGAGGAGTACGGTGATGTAATATTCCACCGGAAGCTTTTATATATTTCTACGGGATGATGAGTGGAATCCCATCCGTAGGGCATGTGGCGATGAGTGGAATCCCGCACATGCAAGGTCCGGTGATGAGTGTAATCCTACCGAGGTAAAGTGTTGTTGAAATGTAAATCCGCACAATCGGAGTAATTGAAAGTGGCCAATTAACTTGTTCATATATTGTGATATGTGATGTTGATTTAAGATCGTTGATATTGATGCTTGATGCTTAGTATGAAGTGAGAAACCATATCATGCCACTTGAAAGACTAGCTAGGTCTACTTGATTATATGCCATTGTAGGTTGTATGTGAGATTAGGATTTACATGCTTGAACCCTGCATTGTTGATGCTTCTCGTTTTAGGGCACCCTCACTAGGCTTATAGCTTACGCTCTCAATGTTCAGCAATGCAGATCATTAGCGTGGTGTTAGCTCGAAGCAAGGCAAGAAGGGCTTTCCAAGTTTAAGGCTCAAGTACGGTTATCAATTTTGTATTAGCTAGCAATGTGGCAAGGGTTTTTGTATGAGCTTTGTATGACTCATTTAAATGTGGATGTTTGGTTTGATTATGGTTTGTAAAGCATGAGATACCATGGTGAATGTTGGTGTGTGGTGGCATGCTTTAGATGTTTAGGTTGCCTTGTGTGTGAGAGCAAACCTCTTATGATGACTTGTGCCTTTTAAGGCCTTTTGAGCCTTTATGAATGCCCTTTTTGCTAAAAGATGGTCTTTGTATGAATGCCATGTATGGATGACTTGCCTCATGTTTGATTGTTACCTATGGCTCATGTATGATTGCTTAAATGTTTGTATGTGCTTAGGAGAGTCTAGAAATGCATTTAGAGTCGGGTTTGGGGTCGTTAAGTTGAAATTGGTGGTTTTGCAGAGCAGGGCGTATCGGTATGCCTAAGGGCCGTATCGATACGGTCTTGCCTGTAGAGCTCAGTTTTGGCTGGGCGTATCGATACACGGGGGTGTATCGATACGGTTTTTGGTCACTGGAATTCTGAGAAATTGGGGAGTTTTTGGCGTATCGATACGGTGTTGGGGCGTATCGGTACTGGTTTATCTCGTTGACCACGAGATGTTGACTGAAGAGGGCGTATCGATACGCTCAAGGGCTGTATCGATACGGTCTTCTTCGAGTTGACTGTTTGAGTTGACCAAGTCAAGGCGTATCGATACCCTTGATCGGTGTATCGATACGGCCTGCCCTGTAAGCTTAAAATGGGTTGTTTATGTATGGCCGTGGTTCGAATGTGATTTCCTTTGATTGTTTTCCGCTGTCGTGATCACCTAGGATTTAACAATCCTCTAGAAAAGATTAAAAAGAAAAAAAAATAGGGTTGCTAACCGAGGGGGAACCTTAATGGGTTTCGCTTCGGTTTTCCCCGTGCGGCCCACTCGAACCGGTCATCCGGCCAGACCGGGACGAGGGGGTTACAAACGGAATTGAGCCTTAGCTCCACATATCATATCATAACTTATTCATATCATAACATATCATAGCATATTCGTATCCATTTTACATATATAGCATTTTTCAAATATCATATACAAACTTACCATGCTTACCATTAGCATCAACAAAGCTCGATCTACTTGAGCCCTTAACCAAATGCAAAACGTAATCACAAAACAAATGCAACAGGATAACACCTACCCTATCCCTTGACACAACTACACTCACCTTGACTTCGAGTCTCTCGAATCATGATTTTTTTGTGCCTAACTTCCGTTGGAGATGATGATGGGTCTTTCTCCACACCTTTAGCTAGCAAAAAATTAGGGGTTGCACTAGAATTCAATCTATGGATTCGGAAACATCTTTCAAGCTTGCCTAAGCTTGTACACAATATCAAATTAACAAAACTAGCTCCTTATTCCATATGTTTCTATTTGAATATTAGAAACCAAATCTTGAAATTAAACTTTGAGGGATTATGGAATCATCGAATTAGCTTTGTGGTTTTACTCACCTAGTTGTAGGCTTTCAAATCAAATATCAAAGTTGAACAAAGGGCAAAGATGGAACCAAGGTGCTTGCTTAGCTCAAGGTAGAAGATAACAATGGAGTAGCTTTCTTGTGGAAAGACAAGGATGTTGAGTTTGGTTTCGGTAAATGGCAAGAGTAAAGATATAAGCTTTCTCTTCTTACTAATTAATTTTAAAGTTCTTTCTTAACCTCCTTAATGATTACCCACTTAACTTCAAGCCAATGGAAATCTTTCCCTTGGACGAAGAAAGCTTAAACAAAGGCATCTCATCACTTTGATAATTCTAGGCAATTAACAATTGCCTACACACCCCTTTTCTGCCACAATTCACGTGAGAAATAACAAGCAAAGAGGTGAGTAAGCACCCTTACAATTTTGACTTCGAACAGATTCAAAATAGGGGACTCGTATCGATACCCACTATAATCGCATCGGTACGGTTACACTAAAACATGTAAGTTAGTTAAAGGTAATTAGCTCTTATCGATACTGATTTTACCCTATCGATACACCTGACTCAAATTTTATTTTTACGGCTTCGAATTTCATACAAGGAAGTGTAACTATTCAAATTGGACCAAGGTGTGACTTCATTGCATAAGAGAGATACAAATAGGGGTTAGCATTCGATCGATTCGAGTAAAATTTTTTGAGTTATTCAAGTTGACGCGTATTATTTTACAACTCAAACTTTATTTGAATTTTTTTATTCGAGTCGAGTTTAAGAAATTCGAGTCTAGTCGAGTTTTCGAGTTCCTATAAAAATTTAATTGTAATTATTTATCATGTTATAATAGGTTTGATTCTAATTTAAACAACTTTCTCTAATCATATAAGATATGCACATATATATCTCTTCATATTTTTATATGTGACAATATTTCTTCATATTTTTATATATCGGTATATATATCGGTATATATATATATATATATATATATATATATATATCATAAAAAATTGAGGGACTCGTCTCGAACTTAAAAATAAATCTATTAATTACTAAAAATTCCGAGTTATTCGAATTTCCATTTTCAACTCAAACTTTATTTGAAAATTTTTCGAGTCGAGTCGAGTTTATGAAATTCAAGTCGAGTCAAGACGAGTCGAGTATTTTTGCCTCGAGTCGAGTCGAGTTTTGCTCACCACTAGGTACAAAGGTCAATCACATACAACATTTAACACATTAGAGTCAAAAATTCCGATCATCGGAACCTAATTCCAACTAGGTTGGTTTTCGGGATGGGACAACTGAGTTATAGGGTTTAGAATATATGAAAAATAAAAAAATTGAAATTTTAAATTTTGGATTGGGTGGTCTCCCAAACAATTAAGAGTTTCGAGTATATAAAAAAATTAAAAAAAATTAATCTTAGATTGGGCAAATAATTTCCCCCTCAAACAATTAAAAGTTTTGAGAGGTTAAACTAAATACAAAGGGCACCACTTGCTCTACTCGTTTACAGTTAGATCAATTGACATGTCTGGTCAACGACAAATCGGGTCATTTCAGGTTAGGACAAAGACAAATTTGGTTGATAATAGGTCGGGTAAAATCAGATTTCGGTTGTTTTATATTGGGTAAAGTGTAGATCGAGTTCAATTATCACATTATAAGGTTCAGGTCGTTTTCGGATCGGGTGCGAATTAGGTTTGGATCTAAAATCATCAGGTCCAAGTCAAAATCAGATAGAACTTGATCGAGTTTATATTATCATCTAGGGGTGTTCAAAATTACACTACCTGAACTACCCGATCCGACAACGCGAACATAAATAACAAGGCATTTACTCGGAATTTTTTTACCCGGGTCGGGCTCGGATAACAAAAAATGAAATTTTCAGGTACCCAGATATATTTAAAATTAATTATTTTATATTCAATATATATATATATATATATTAAACTAATAAAAATATTAATTTTTTATATTTAATAAATACATATTTTTATTTTACACTAATAAAATATTTTTATATTAAAAAATACATATTTTTTACATTCGAATATCCACAACTTTTGGGTACCCGGTAGTTAGGCATCCGCAATACCCGAACCGAGACACGGACCGATAATACAACTATATATAATTCGGGTACCCGAATACTCGGATATTTAAATTTAAACACCCCTATTATTATCATCTTAGGTCACAACCAGTTTAAAGTACAGTCAATTTCAGTCGGGTCGGTTTTTACTCTCCCGGTTGTAATGCTAAGTCAGGGATTTAAAGTAAAAAATTGTAGGATTGGGTATGCATGTCATTTCACAAGTAGAATCAATCCAGGAAAATGTAGACAAAGTTTTGCTTCTTTTTCCCAACATTCACCTTTTTCTCCACTGGTTTCCCAATTTTCATTTGGTATTGCAAGTAAGGAGAAAACTTCCATCTTGTTAAAATAAATAAACAAATGTGAAGCGTAGACACACCATATGACTACCCATGTTGTTGATTCAATGGCCGCTATACAATTTCCTCAGCAGTCAGCACCACACAATCAATTCTTTCATATAAAAAAAAATTCATCTGATTCCTCAAAACCATCTGCAGGTTTTTCTTGCTCAACTTGTTTCAAAGATTTGACAGTTTGAAGAATGTACATGTTCTATACTACAACATTAAAACTTAAAACCGTGCACCTGTCCAATGACAGTAGAATTCCTCTCTATGTTCTACCTTTTTATTTCGACATCACAGTTACCAAGAACATACAATCACATGGGACTTGTCACTTTCAGGGCAAAGACCCATTCCTTTTTGTTGGACTGTAATAGAGTCACTGCTTTCGCTACTGACAATTGATGCATTCTATATTTCTACATTATCTGCATGCCTGCAGGGGGAAACTTGCATTCAAGTCATGTAAAAGTTTGTAAACGTGTTAGTGATTTTCCAACATGACTCTCAAATCATGATTAGTTCAATTCCAAATTCAAAAATATTCTAGTCTTTGCTGGAAACTAGTTAAACCAAAGCATCCACAGATGCTATGAACCAAAACTATCCAACAGAAAACAACCAAAACTGTGGGTCAGTAAGCTCATATCCATGGCGCATGATCCAAGCCAAATGGATGTTACCTACTAATGACTTGAGACTAGACAACAAACAGAACCAAGGCTTTTCATCTAAAAGAAAACAAGTGCAAATTATATCAGATCAATCCAGATGGTGCCAAGCTAAACTAGGCCATCTGCTTCTTGGAACCTCAACTCAAGTTGCAGAATGTCACGTGTTCAACATTGACTGCTACCCGGAAAACTTTGCTCTAGGCGCTTTTCTGGAATTAATCGAGTTTGGTGAAACATGTTATGTATTCAAAGCATCCGAGTTGGCTGAGTCTCAATGCTTATCAGTTCATTTTATGTGAAGTGAAGATTTAATGTTTATAATGTAATATGTCAAATTATTTAATCTTGCAAGTTTAAGTATTCAAACTCCTAAAAGATCAAGAAATTTTCATAGTAAATGAAAATATGTTATATTCCCATGAAACCATTATAACTCGTTCCATCAACAAAATCTGTCCCCATTATTCTCTCATTCCATTAGAAATCTGTCCAGGAGGATTATAACGATCTGTCTATCAAGTAATAGGAAAAACCTATATTCAGTTATCAAAGCTTACTTTAAATAAATGAATAGCAAACACAAGACCCCCATTATTAAGTTCATATAGATTTCTCGTCGGTTTATCATATAAGTTCAATCCGAGATTTTAGAAACAGACTTATTCATAATATATATAATCAAAAGCACAGTCGAAATCAGAATAGACAGGTTTATAATTATATATGCAAATTGCAGTTGCAAACTCGGAAAGTTATAGCCCCAATGAATGCCTAGTAACAATATGGATACTGGATTTTGATAAAAAAAAATATGGATACTGGATACACGGATCTATCACCTCGTAAAAAAAAAAAAACAAAGGCCCTGTTTGAGCAAAAATTAGAAGTTTGAGACATAATTAGAGGTTTGACCAGTCAAATATGTTAATATTGTTGTTTGGTGAACAACAGATTAAAAGAGCGGATTGGGGTGAAACCACTAATTTTTGAAAAAGCTTATAATAGGAGGTTTTTGAGATTAGAGGTTTGATATTAGAGTTGTAAAGACTCTTTTACCCTTACCAATTACTAAAAATCTCAAAATAACCTAAATTAAATATTTTCTCACCCTATTTATAAGCTAACCCTATTTACTTTTTTCTTTTTATTATCACTTATTTATATGTTTATTGAAATTTATTAATTAATTAAATTATATTAAAATAATTATATAAATCATTCGAATATGTTTAAAAAAGTTATATTAAAAATAATTTTATAGATCTAATTAATATTAATTAGATACAAAATATTGATAACTAATAAACTATTCAAACAAGTATTGAATATAATCATGTCCTTTTATGCCATTTTGTTTGTTTAAATAATGTAACAACTATCAGTTATCTGTTAATTTTACCACACTTTTATACAATAATTTAATACAATCCGCTAGTCAAATCAACTAATGCAATAAACTATCAGCTATCAGCTAATGTAATACGCTATCAGCTATCCGCTAATTGCCAAACAGGCCCAAAATCTTTTAGTTACACAACACATTCCTGCGCCTCACACAAAGACATATTTACGTGGGCAATGAGAGGGGTTCCTTCCCCCGGCCCCACCAAAAAATTGTAACCTCTAATTTGTATAATTTTTTTTGGCTTAATGAATTCATTGCAAGTATACACTTTTTACCGAGTTAGCCCTTAAAGAATTTTTCAGGATATTTTGTGTTATAACTTTAAATCGTGACATCAGTTTCCTTCTACCGTTAACTGCCGTTATAAAATTTATGGACCAATCAGAATGTGCCATGTGTCACTAATAAACAAAAAAAACCAACCCACTTTAATAAAAGGGATAAATTGCACCCTAAGTCTGTAAAAATTTTATTTTTGTTCAATTTAATCCTAAAAATCTTTATTTAACCCGAAATTGACCCAAATTTCTATTTAATTTTTATTAATTAGTCTAATATTTTTAATATGATGATATTTTTGTTCAATTTAGTCCTCAAAATCTTTATTTAACCCACAATTGACCCCTGCTACTTTATAATTTTTATAATTTAGTACAATATTTTAAATATAATTATATTTTGTTCAATTTAGTCCTAAAACTCTATATTTCACTTGAAATTGACCCCCTTTTCTTTATAATTTTTATAATTTAGTTCAATATTTTAAATATAATCATATTTTTGTTCATTTTAGTCAAAAAATCATTGTTTAACCCGAAATTAACTTCAAATTCTTTCTAATTTTATAATTTAGTCAAATATTTTAAATGCAATTATATTTTTGTTCAATTTAGTCCAAAATATATTTATTTAACCCGTAATTAACCTCAATTCCTTTCTAATTTTTTAATTAGCCCAATATGTTAATATGATGATATTTTTGTTCAATTTCACCCTAAAAATCTTTATTTAACCTAAAATTGGCTTTGAATTCTTTCTATTTTTTAATTTAGTCCAATATTTTTAATATGACGATATTTTTGTTTATTTTAGTTCTACAAATCTATACTTATCTTGAAATAGACCTCTATTTCCTTATAATTTGTATAATTTAGTCAAACATTTTAGATATAAGTATATGTTTGTTTGATTTAGTCATAAAAATATTTCTTTATATATAATTATATTTCTTTCTAATTTTGTTCAATTTAATCTTAAATATTTTAAATAGAGATATTTTGGGTTAAAAATTAGAAAGCATGTATCCATTCAGGTCGAAGGGGGTTAGTGGTGCTTTAATATGATGAAGGAAGAGTATGGGATTGAGCTTATTTTGAAGCAATATGGTTGCATGGTAGATATGTTTGGTCAAGCTAGGCATCTCGAAATGACATATCATTTTATAAAAAATATGCCAGTAAAACCCGATGCATCAGTTTGGGATGCCCTTATTGGTGCTTGTCGAATTCACGAAAACGTCGATTTGGGTGCCATTGCTTCAATTGTAACCCCCTCGTCCCGGTCTGGATGACTGACCGGTCCGAGTAGGCTACACAGGGAAAACCGAAGTGAAACCCGCTAAGGCTCCCCTTCGGTTAGCAACCCTAGAAAATTTCTTTATTTATATCTTGTCTAGATGGATTAAATTAATCCTATGTGTAAAGACAACAACGAAAGCAACAAGCGAGGCGATCTACCCAACAGCATGCCAAAAACAATCCATTTTAGCTTAAATTGCAGGCCGTATCGAAACGCCCAGAGGGTGTTTCGATACGCCTTGACTCGGTCAACTGACTAAAGTCAACTCGAGGAGACCGTATTAAAATGCTGGTCAACCGTATCGATACGCCCTCATCGGTCAATTTCTCATGGTCAACGCTACGAAGACCGTTCCGAAACGCCTAGGACCGTTTCGATACTCTGAATTTCTTGTCAAAATCTCAGATTTCCAGTAGCAAAAACGTATCGAAATGCCCCTTGCGTACCGAAATGCCTAGCCTGAAACAAGGGGCCGTATCGAAATGAAACCAACCGTTTCGATACACCTGCTACGAACAGACAGGTTTTAGCAGGTTAATGGCACAAGGCAGCCCCAAACTCCAATTAAAACCTCCCACAACCAAATACACAACAAACAGAGATGCTAGGCACCCTAAAGCAACATGTTTAGCACTCATCATACATATAAAAGCCATTCAAAGAGAAGCATCAATTCAACAAAGATTCATACATAGCATTTAAGATAACATGCCTTAGACAAACACACATAGCATTCATGGGAAGGGTATAAGTCTTCAAACACAAGGCAAATATGCATCAAGTAAACATGGTCTACAATCCACAACATAAAGGCATACACATGGCCAACATAAAATCAACAATTTAACATGCTCATCCAAACACAAAATCAATCTAAGGAGTTTGACACCAACTCCAAACAAGTCTACACCTCCATCGTCTAGGCATTATTACAAATACATAAATCATACTTGAGCTACTTGAGAACTCCAAAAGCCCTTCCCTTGCCCACTTGCCTCTCGAACTCTAACGATCTGCATGTTGGAAATAAAGGAGAGCGTAAGCTAACTAGCTTAGTTATTGAAGCTCTAAAATTCAACAAGCATGCAGTTTTCAAAACACTTTTCATAATTGACAATAAATCAATGGATGCACGAATGATATCACAACAAGATTACACATGGTTTGCACATGCACAACCAACATACACACGGTGGGACCACACATCACCGTTCGACTAGTAGTTTTCCGATGGGACCACTCATCACCTTACTCTACTACTAGTCACTATCGGTGGGACCACTCATCACCGTAGTTATGAAAACCATCACGTGAGGCTCGACTTCAACACGACTACACAACAACAACGGTGTAAAACAACTCAAGATGCACATGATACCACAACATATAGCCACTCATCAACACATAACAAAAAGGTAGGAGTAGTAACTTACACTCGAGTTTAGGTGAACCCTCTAGGTCCCACCCAAACCCCCAAGAGTCTCATTTCGAAAGCAAAACAAAGTTTGATATTTCTACTCACCGTTGCTACCCAAACGGAAGCCGAATACCAAGCTCAAGTCTCCAAATTCTCCGGATTTGTTCCCGGCGCTTCACCAACAAAATTTCTTGCTTCTAATCATCCCAACACAATCAAAACAACCATAATTCAGTCCACAATTCAATGTAGAAAGCCCCGGACACAAACCAAGCACAACATACATAATTTCAAGCTAAAGACAACCCCAAATTCCTCATTCCCGAGCAGCCCTAAAGCACAGCCTAAAACCAATGATTCCAATACTTATATTACTCCCAAAAGCTTCCAAAACAACCCTTATATATCAACCAAACATCAGCCAACAAATTTCCACATCAAACACCCCCAAAACTCAACTTTTAAACTCTCTAAAACCTCCCTAAAACCCAATTTCGGGAAACACCATAAAACCATGTAAAAATCGAATATGTTGGACCTTATAGATAGTAAACAACTTATATAACATTAATAAATCAAAAGCTTAAGTTAAAGCTAATAAAGTTCACATTTTTAATCCAAACTTTCAAAACTCCAAAATGAGAAATCATGGGTTTTAATGAAATATAAAACCATAGACTTGTAGAGGATGATAAAGACAAGTCAAAAGTGAGTTTACCTTTGAGAAATCTCCAACAATGAGCAAGAGAGATGATGGAATAGTAAACTACGAGAGGAGAAGTGTTTGTCGTTGAAAAATGGGAAGATGGAAGAAGATGATGAAAAAGCTCTTTTAAAATAAAATGGGTTTTTATTTCTCAAGTCCATTTATTTCCAAGAATGCCATTAATGAGATGGCTATCTCAATTATCAAAAAATCCATGGAATTGGGTTTTAAATCAAAACAAGCCCAACATAAAATAATTTATTTTGAAAACACGAGGCCCAAAATATTATTTTATTATTTTAATTCACCCGACCCTCAGACCCGGGTGTTACAACTCTCCCCCGCTTAAGGAATTTCGTCCCCAAAATTACCTGACAGAAACAGATACGGAAACTGCTCAAGCATATCAACTTTCCTCTCCCACGTGGCCTCTTCCACACCTCTATGCCTCCACAACACCTTGACCAACTCTATGGTCTTGCCACGCAACACCTTGCTATCAGAAGCAAGTATCTCAACTGGTTCTTCATTGTAAGACAAGTCTGGATTCAAAACAATCTCTTCTACGGGCATTACGTGGGACGGATCCGATCTATACTTCCGGAGCATCGACACGTGAAACACATCATGAATCTTCTCTAGTTCGGCCGAGAGTCTCAATCTATATGGAACGGGACCAATTCTCTCAACTACCTCATAAGGTCCAATGAATCTTGGGCTTAACTTACCCTTCCTACCAAACCTCATCACCTTCTTCCAAGGTGAGACTTTTAAAAACACTTTATCTCCCACATAATACTCTACCTCTTTCCTCTTTAAGTCGGCATAGGACTTCTCTCGATCTGAAGCTGCCTTCAAACGATCACATATCAACTTTACCTTCTCGGTGGTGCCCTTAAGCAAATCAGGCATCGGTACAAGTTTTTGTTCAGCTTCGGCCCAACAAATCAGAGTTCTACACTTCCTACCATACAAGGCCTCATACGGAGCCATCTGAATACTCGACTGAAAACTGTTGTTATACGCAAACTCTACTAATGGTAGATGTTTCTCCCACGACCCCTGAAAATCAATGATACAACATCTCAACATATCTTCCAACACCTGAATCACTCTCTCAGACTGACCATCTGACTGCGGATGATACGAAGTGCTGAAGTTCAACCAAGTACCCAAGGCTCGATGCAAACACTCCCAAAATCTAGCTGTAAATCTCAGATCTCGGTCTGACACAATCGATTTCGGTACCCCATGTAGTCTCACTATCTCACCGATGTACAAATCAACCAACTTGTCTAAGGTATATGTGGTGTGAACTGGTATGAAGTGGGCACACTTAGTAAACCTATCCACTATCACCCACACGGAATTCTTCCTCGAAGGAGTCAACGGTAGCCCTAACACAAAGTCCATGGTAATACGTTCCCACTTCCATTCCGGAATCTTCAACGGCTGTAACTATCCTAAGGGAAACTAATGTTCGTCCTTGAACCTCTGACAAACCATACACCTACTTACAAACTCGGCCACGCCCTTCTTCAAACCAACCCAATAGTACTCTTCTTTTAACCCTCGATACATCTTCGTGCTACCCGAATGCATAACAAAAGGACTGTTATGAGCTTCATTCAAGACCGTACACCTCAACTTGGCATCCTCCGGAACCACTATCCTATCCTTGTAACATAGGATCCCATTCTCACCAAAACAATACTCGGTAGGCCTATCTTCGGCTATGTCTTGCACGTGAGGTGCCAAAGACTCATCTCGCAACTACTTTTCTCGAATTAACTGAGCTAATGAAGGCTTAACTTGAAGCTCGGCTATCAACCCACCATCATTAGACACGCTCAAACTCGCAAACATAGCTCGTAACTCAACGACCACTTTTCTACTCAAGGCATTGGCCACTACGTTTGCCTTACCCGGATGGTACTCTATAGTGAGGTCATAATCCTTGAGAAGCTCTAACCACCTACGTTGTCTGAGGTTCAACTCCCTCTAAGACATCAAATACTTCAAACTCTTGTGGTCGGTATACACGGGGCACTTCTCACCATGAAGATGGTGTCTCCAAATCTTCAATGCGAACACCACTACGGCTAGCTCTATGTCATGGGTGGGATAATTCTTCTCATGAACTTTCAACTGTCGCAAAGCATATGCTACCACCTTACCCTCTTGCATAAGCACACAACCTAACCCTACGTAGGATGCATCACTATAAATCACAAATTCTCTCTCCGGTTCAGGCTAAATCAGGATAGGAGCTTCGGTCAAAGCTTTTTTAAATTTCTCAAACGCTTCTTGTCTTGCATCTGACCACTCATCTGGAACATTTTTCTGTAGCAACTTAGTCAAAGGAGCCGCTATTCTAGAAAACCCCTCAACAAACCTTCTATAATATCTGTGAAACCTATGTTTGATTTTGATATAATTAAATCGTTAAGAATCAAATTGAAAAACTTGAAATTGTTTTCTAAGTCCCTTAATAAGTTTTAAATCACCAACACTTTAAAACTGATTTGAAAAACTCAAACTCCAAATATTTTCTAAGTATTCCAAGGCCAAAGTGTTCAAAACCGTCCAGGTGTATCGATACGCTTCCAGCCGTATCGATACCTTTTTTTACAAAGTTGGCTACTGGAAGGACGCGTTTCGATACGCCCTTAACCGTATCGAAACAGCGTATCGAAATAGATTCCATTTGTATCGATACGCCCTTCTCTAAAAAGTGAAGGAGTTTGAATGGTGTACCGATACGGCTTCACCCGTATCGATACGGTTTTAATTGAATTTTTAATTCGAATTGTTTTAAATGCTTTCGACCGTTGGTGTCAGTTGTTAGGTAACCAATATTTAAAATGGCAGTTGACCCGTATCGATACGGTAAACCCTCGTATCGAAACAGAAACTTTCAGTGAGCTAAGTTGAGAAAAAGGTATCGATACGGTCTTACCCGTTTTGATACACTCCCTGTCCCGTACCGATACGCCTACATGCGTTTCGATACCCCATCTTTATTATGTACAACGACTCTTTCTTTTTTGAGACAGGTATCGATACGGCTCCCCATGTACCGATATGGATAGATGTAGAAGTGCATTTATGGTGGAAAGAGAGGGTCCCAACGGCTCTATTCAATTCCCCAACCGCCCAAACGACAAGAATTGATAAAGGAGGTATAAATTGAAGCTCTTTGAAGACCAGCAACAACTATTGCATTAAAGACAAACATTCAAGCAAAAATCCAACCTCAAGTGTGCCTAATTCCCAATCTCTTGTAATTCCCAAATTGTGTTGTATCCAATTCTTATTCTATCTTCAAATTTGGGTTGAGTGTTGTACTTCAAGGGACAAATTTGTATTTGAGAGATATACTTATTGTCCAATTTCTTCTTTGATTATTTGTGAGGGTTTGGTCAAATTTTGGGTAGAAAATTTGACCGGTTGTGTAACCCCCTTAACCCGGCCTAGACGGTTGACCCGAATTAAGAAAGTCACACGGGGAAAACCAAAGTCAACCCGAAAGTCAACCTTGATTAACGAACCTTTTTTTTTCCTTTTAAAACTTGTCTAGATGTAAATTAATCCTTAGATATGATCATACAACAGCATACTCAAAGATCATAAACATCAGAGATCAAACAGGGACTCAATTGAACAAAATACAACTTTAGGGACCAAATTGTAAATTCTGATAATTATAAGGACTTAACCCAAATTGAAGTTACCATCTTGAAATTAATCATGTTTCATGCTTCTCTGTAAAATTTCAGCTCAAAAGGACTTCCCAAACTCATACAATTGCACAAACAAGTTTCAGGACCAAAACGCAAACATTCCAAAACATATAACTGCCAATGTCAGCCCCCAACGGTCACCCGTTCCGAAACAAGCATAGCCCGTTTCGAAACTCGGGGCCGTTCCGCAACGCGTACCGAAACGGGGGTCTGGCAGTGGCCTTTCCGTTTCGGAACGGCCCCTCCCGTTCCGGACGCCTGGGCACAATTAAGGCACCCGTTCCGAAACGGTAGGTGCAGTTCCGAAACACCCTGCACAGATTGCCTAAAAATGCATACTTAAACATGCAATTGACCAACCAATCATGCTCCAAATGCCACAAAACTTTGCCAACATGCAATTCAACATATATGAGACATACTTGCATCAACAATTCATCAAAACATCCACATATATGAAAAGCCCCAAATCTATAGGCATGCTTCCTACACAAGTAAGCCATTCAAGCATAAACTTCCAATTCAAGCATATAAAGGCCAACCACAAAAACCAGCATTCTCAACAACATTCAACATACTTAGGGAGTTCAAAACATCTCCCAAAACATACACATAGGTCCCCCATTGCCAAATTACCAAAAGCTAAAATGTACTTAGAAAACTTTCCATACTTAGAGCTTTGTTTCCACTTGGATGCTTGCCCTCCTTGCTGCCCTCAAGTACTCTAATGTTCTGCATTATTGAATTAAGAAAACGGAAGAGAGCGTAAGCAAAAGCTTAGTGAGGAATGCTCAATAAAACCATCCAATAATGCATTAACAAAACATTTATAAATCATGCTTCAAATCATCATTTACACATGCTCAAAAGCATACTTTTACAAGCATCTCATACTTTTACAAGCATCTCATCCAATAATTACATGTCATATTGGCCACAAGTGATACAATTCATTTCTTTGAAAACAAGTTCATCAACTTTCACCCCAAGGACTTTTAAACACCTTGGACCCAAGGACTTTTAAACACCTTGGCCATGGACTTTTAAACACCATGATATAAGTTACCTCAAGGACTTTTAAACACCTTGACCCCAAGGACTTTTAAACACCTTGGCCATGGACTTTTAAACACCATGAATTGCATTACCTCAAGGACTTTTAAACACCTTGAACCCCAAGGACTTTTAAACACCTTGGCCTATGGACTTTTAAACACCATAGAATGGACCACACAAGGACTTTTAACCACCTTTGTGTCCGTAACAAGAACCATCCAAGGACTTTTAACCACCTTGATGTTCTTAAGTAAACAAGGCTCACTCAAGGACTTTTAACCACCTTAGTGACCTTAACCTTTTCAAACATCACTTGCCAATATACATCATTATCATCAATTTATCCACTGTTTTAAAGCATTAAACCAAGCCATATTCATCATGCATTTAAAAGCATCAAACCACATTTAATCAATGTTCAAATACAAGGAACTCTTACCATGAGCTTCCCTCAACATATGGCTTACAAAAACAGCATTAACCATGCTAAATCATGCTTTCAAAACAGAATTTAAAACATGCAATAAACCACATTGCACATCAATCAAATCATGGCCACCACTAGAGAGTATTTCCGAAAACTTACACTTGAGCTTAGCAAAGTTGTTTAGACTTAAACTAAGCTCCCAAGACATTGGTTTCAAAGCCGAAAACCCAATTTCACTCACCGATTCCACTTCGCCTCAAGCCAAAGCACCAAAACAAGCCTCCGGATCAACAACTCTTGGATCCAAAGATGCCTCCCCTGATTAAACACATTAAAGCAGAGATTTAATGCATCATCATGCATCAAAAGCTTCAATGAAAGCACTCAAACTCGCTGCTCTCATTCACACTCCAATTTCGGCCACCAAACACAACCGAAATGGCATCAAAACCACTTCTCAACAAAGCCCAGCCATAAACCAGCAAAACCTAACATCCATTAACACCATTTAACATCTAAAAACAACCTATAAACATCCTTATACCTCCAGCAACATCAGATCCACAAGATCACCACAAAAACATCCAAGAATCACAAGCTAAACTTAGGAAACACAACCTATCCGGGATTGCATTAATCAAAACTCATTTCCTTATCAATTTAGAGTTCATTTAACATCAAAAACACACCTCAAATCACAGATTAATCATATCTAACGAAAATCATCAAAAATCACCAAATCTTGCATTATAAGCCAAGATCCATTTCACCACTTAAAATCCTTTAATAAAACTTCAATTAAGAGTTGAGAACTTGGGAATTTCAGTAAAGAACTGATAGTTTAGAGGAGAAGGACGTTCTTACCTCCAAACTTGTGTTTCTCCACTTTTTGGAATCAAAAACCTTGTTGAATCAACTAGCAAATGATGAGGTTTTGAAGATATGTTGATTAGGAATCAAAAGAATATTGAAAGGAGGATTTTAGGTGAGAGAATCAGAAACAACTCTCTGGAAAACAAGTGTTTGGATTGAGAGAAAATGAGAGAAAGAAAATAGAGAAGTTAGTTAAGAAAATAGCCAAATGGCCTTTCCCTCCACTTTTGATATGTTTTAAAATCAGAATAAATCTCAAAATATCTTAGAAAAATCTGGAGAAACCACTTTTGGAATAATAGCTCCTTAAAGATTCAAAGTTTCAACTCTTTATAAAACAGTCACAAAACTTTCAAAAATTACATTTTGGTCACTAGCCAAAATGTCACTCTTCCAAAACCCATTTTTCAAAATTGATTTCACAGTTCACTTAATTATATTAAAAGATGATTTTAGAACATTTTTCCATATTTTTAATGCAACCCGAACTAGGCTTTCCTAATTTCACCTCTTTAGATTCGAACAGCACTTTGACGAAACCGGTCAACGCCCAAAACTTCTAAGCCCAAAACCGGGGCGTTACAGGTTGTGTAAAGGTTACCTCCTAAGCCTTGAAAAGGGGAAGAACAAATAGTGAATTGTTGAAATCCTTAGTGGTAGCTAAGGTAGTGGATGTAGAGTTAATTTGGAACTTGAACCACTCTAAAATCATTTGTTCTTCATTTTTAAATTGCCCTTTCACTCTACAAAGTTTTTAAATTCCAATTCACCCCCTTCTTGGTCTTGATCATTCAATCGATCCACTCAACAATTGGTATCAGAGCCTACCTCTTTGAAGGATTCACAACCACAAGAGGAGTTCCTAGGAAGAGTGAGATCAACAAAAAATCAAGCCATGACTTCTACCTCCGGTTCAAGTATGTATGAGTCACAATTTACTACAAAGCCACCATTCTTTAATGGTGACATCTATCCTTTTTGGAAGAATAGGATGCGCCTCTTCATCAAGTCCAATGATTATTTGGTGTGGGATGTCATTGAAGATGGTCCTTACATTCCATTGAAGCAAGACAATGAAGGAAAGATGGTCTTGAAGAAAAAGATAGAGATGAGTGAAGATGAAAGGAAGAAGATTCAAATAAATGACAAAGCTCTTCACATGCTCTTTTGCTCTTTTGGACCCGACATCTATCCCAAAGTCTCATCCATTGAGAGTGCCAAGGAAGTATGGGATACTCTTGAGACCACCTATAAAGGAACCAATGATGTGAAGGAAACCAATATTGAAATTCTCAATCTTAGCTATGAGAATTTCAAGATGGAGTCCGACGAAACGGTGTCCAAGATGTTTGATCGCTTCTCAACCATTGTCAATGGGCTCAAAGGATTTGGAGAAACGATTCCGGAAGACAAGCTTGTCCGGAAGTTACTTTACTCACTTCCCGAATCTTGGGATGGGAAGAGAACTGCCATCATAGAGGCCAAAAATTTGAAGACACTAAAGCTTGATGAGCTAGTGGGTTCTCTCCTCACTCATGAGATTATGAAGCAAGGAAGGGAAGAAGAGAAGAAGAAGGAAGAGAAGAGAGTAGAGAAGCTAGAGGTGGAAAAGAAGAAGAAAATGGGAATAACCCTCAAAGATTCATTACTTGAGGAAAGCTCTTCTAGTGAGGAGGATGACCTTGAAGAATTGGCTATGATAGCCAAGAAGTTCTCTCGATTCATGAGGTCCAATCGTCGAAGAAAAATTTAAAGGAAGATGGACTTCAAATGTAAAAACAAAGAAGAAGCGAGGGATCAAATCATTTGCTTCGAGTGCAATAAACCCGGCCACATTCGTCCGGAGTGCCCTCAACTTAAGAAGAAGGGCTTTGAGAAGAAGGAGAAGCTCAAAGCCAAGCTTGCTACTTGGAGTGATGAGGAGTCATCCGAGGATGACAAACAAGAAGTGGCCAACCTTTGCCTCATGACACTTGAGGAAGATTCCTCCATGGTAACCTCTAACTCATCATCTTTTGATTTTACATATGATGAATTAAATGATGCATATGATGAGTTGCAAGAGGTCTATGATGAATTAATTGAGAAATACAAAGAGTCGATCATTAGGAATAAGAAAATCATTTCGGAATTAAAAGATAAAAATGACTCTCTTTCTCAAGCTAATTTAAAATTTGAGAAAAAGATTTTAGGGTTGAAAGATGAACTAAAATTCTTCCAAGATGAAAATATTGACCTTAATAATCTTATTTCTCAATGCAATAGTGAACACCAAAAGGTGTTAGGTGAGCTTAACAAGCTCAAAGAGTCTTTTAAAAATGTTGGTAGTGTGAAGCATGAAATAGGTGAATCTTCTAAAACAAACCAACCTAAGAAAAAGACTAATAACTACAAAAAAGTAGCTTTCCTAGACATAGTAAAACTAAAAGGATTAGAAGTGTATGGGTTTCTAAAGAACTTGTAAAATCTAATAACATTGTTGCTATGTCACCTTGGATTCCTAAGGGAACCAAGTTATTGAGAGCTAACACTCATGGACCCAAAATGATTTGGGTACCAAAAACAAAAGTTTAATATCTTTGTTTGTAGGGGGAGCATTGCTACAAGGCCAAAGCACAAAGTCAAAACCCATGGTACCTTGATAGTGGATGCTCGAGGCATATGACCGGAGACAAGAGTAGATTCATGGACCTAAAGCCAAAAAGTAGAGGAGTGGTGACATTTGGTGACAACTCTAAAGGCCACTTTAAAGGTATTGGCTCCATAGGTAATCACTCTACTATTCTTATTAAAAATGTCTTGTATGTCGATGGTCTTAAACATAATTTGTTGAGCATAAGTCAATTGTGTGATAAAGGATTTTATGTTTTATTTGATAAAAACGGGTGCAAAATTGTTGACATTAAATCTAATAATATTATGCTCATAGGTCATCGCATAGGTAACATTTACATGGTGCATCTAGATGACATACATACATCTCATGCATGTTTAGTAGTTCAAAATGAAAATGATGCATGGTTGTGGCATAGGAAACTAGGACATGCTAGCATTAGTGTTTTAGAAAAATTAGTTTCCCTTGATCTAGTTAGAGGTTTACCCAAGATTAAGTTCTCAAACGATAAAATTTGTGATGCATGCTCTAAGGGTAAACAACATAAGTCTTCCTTTAAATCCATTAATGATGTTTCTACAAGTAGGTGTTTACAACTTATCCATATGGATTTATTTGGGCCAATTAGGACTATGAGCTTGGGTGGTAAATCTTATGCATTTGTTCTTGTAGATGATTTTTCTAGATTTAATTGGGTTCTATTTTTAAGTACTATAGATGAGGCTTTAGAAAAATTCATCACATTTTCAAAACTAACCCAAAATGATCTTGAACTTAGAATTTCTCATATTAGAAGTGATCATGGAATCGAGTTTCAAAATTTAGGGTTTGAAGAGTTTTTAAATGAAAATGGTATTAGTCACAATTTTTTGGCTCCTCGAACTCCTCAACAAAATGGGGTAGTTGAGAGGAAAAATAGAACTTTACAAGAAATGGCTAGAATCATGCTTTGTGAAAACAATTTACCTAAATATTTTTGGGCGGAAGCCACAAACACCGCTTGCTACATTGTTAACCGAGTAATGATTAGGCCAATTTTAAAGAAAACACCTTATGAGATTTTAAAATCTAAAAAGCCTAACATTAGCTATTTTCATCCATTTGGTTGCAAGTGTTTTGTTTTAAATAATGGAAAAGACAACTTAGGTAAATTTGATGCAAAAAGTGATGAAGCTATTTTCATAGGATACTCTTTAACCTCTAAAGCCTATCGTGTATTTAACAAGAGAACTTTAGTAGTAGAAGAATCCATACATGTTGTATTCGATGATAACCTCCTTCCAAGGAAGGATTCTTGTGATGATGATGATGTAGGAGTCATAAATGCCTTTGATGGAGGACAAACTTCAAAGGAGGGTGAGATTCCAACAAAAGAAGAGGACACACAAGATCCACCTCTTGAAGCCTTGAAGGACTTGGCTCTTGAGGAAAAGGAAGTGAGCTACCCAAGGGAGTTCAACTATGTCAAAGATGGTGAAATCTTGGGTGATCCATCCAAGGGGCTAACCACTAGATCTTCTCTTAAACTTATGAATCATGTTGCATTTATCTCATGCATAGAGCCTAAGAATATAAAACAAGCATTGAAAGATGATTTTTGGATTATGGCTATGCAAGAAGAGTTAAATCAATTTGAGAGAAGTAATGTTTGGACATTAGTTGATAGGCCTAGTAATCAATCTACTATAGGAACTAAATGGGTCTTTAGGAACAAACTAGATGAGAGTGGTAACATTGTGAGAAACAAAGCTAGACTAGTAGCACAAGGTTACACTCAAGAAGAGGGAATATATTTTGATGAAACCTATGAACCCGTAGCTAGAATGGAAGCCATTAGGATGTTGCTTGCATATGCATGTTATCATGATTTCAAGCTTTTTCAAATGGATGTTAAAAGCACATTTTTAAATGGTTTTATAAATGAAGAAGTGCATGTGGAACAACCACCGGGTTTTGAAGACTCAAAATTTCCAAATCATGTTTTCAAACTCACTAAAGCTCTTTATGGTTTAAAATAAGCTCCTAGAGCTTGGTATGAAAGACTTTCAAACTTTTTAATTGAAAAGGGTTTTGAAAAAGGTAAGGTGGACACTACACTTTTTATATAAAGGTATAAAAATGACATCTTAGTAGTACAAATTTATGTTGATGACATTATCTTTGGTTCTACTAACGAATGTCATTGCAAAGAGTTTGCTAAGCTAATGCAAGGTGAATTCGAAATGAGCATGATGGGGGAGCTCTCATTCTTTTTGGGACTCCAAATCAAGCAAAGGAAGGATGACACCTTAATCAATCAAGCAAAGTACATCAAGGATATGCTCAAAAAGTTTGACTTGGAGAATGCAATGCCTTATGCCACACCTATGAGCTCATCTACAAAGCTTGACAAGGATGAAGGAGGTAAGTGTGTTGACTCTAAGCTTTACCGTTCTATGATTGGATCATTGCTTTACCTTTCCGCAAGTAGACCATATATCTTGTTTAGTGTTTACTTGTGTGCTAGGTTTCAAGCTAGTCCTAGAGAGTCTCACCTTATAGCCGTTAAAAGAATCTTTAGGTACCTTAGAGACACTCCTTGTCTAAGTCTTTGGTACCCTAGAGACTCCACTTTCAACCTTCATGCTTATTCGGACGCGGATTATGGGGGGTGTAAAATTGATAGGAAGAGTACTTCGGGAACTTGTCAATTCCTAGGTAGTATGCTCATATCTTGGTTCTCTAAGAAACAAAATAGTGTAGCCTTATCTACCACCGAAGTCGAGTACATATCCTTAGGGAGTTGTTGTGCTCAAGTCCTTTGGATGAAGCAACAACTCTTAGATTATGGTATTAAAGTTGAACCATACCCCTTAAGTGTGATAACACTAGTGACATATGTTTGACAAAAAATCCCATCCAACACTCTAGAACCAAACATATAGAAATAAGGCATCGTTTCATTAGAGATCACATCCTTAAAGAAGATGTTGTTATATAGTATGTTGACACCTTAAATCAATTAGCGGACATAATTACAAAACCTTTAGACAAAGAGCGTTTTTGGTCCCTTAGGAGAGAGTTAGGTCTAACTAGCCTATCTTGACCTTTTAGGACCTCTTTTGTGCTTAAAATTGCTTGATCTTGTGAAATTACATGTTTGTGTGTTGTAACTCTTGAAAATATCCATGCCTATAGCTAGGGGGAGTATGATTCCATTTAAATATGCTTAGAACTGCTCATTCATCTTTTGCATTCTTTTAGGAGATGTTAGAATCGAGCTTATGGTTGTTCTTTAGGCCTAAAATGTATTTCTCGGCTTAGGGTATCGATACGGTCCTTCTCGTATCGATACATGTACTTTATTAGTTTCCCAGACTTCGTTTTGCCTTACACGGTTATCGATATGGTTAAACCCGTTTCGATACGAGCTTCAATTGTTTCGATACGAATCGCATCCGTTTCGATACGACCATTCAACGAGCATTTTTATTGGAATTACCTTTTTACCCCCGTATCGATACACCCTCAGGCGTATTGATACGCGAGTGCGCAGATAGCTTTTAATTTGGCATTTAAGAGTTCAACTTTTACCAAAATTAAAATTCTTCAAAACCCTAAAAACCCTAGCCGTTTTCAGCCTATAAATAGCCTCTTCCTCCCCCATTTTCACACCACAACTCAAAAACATCAAGAGGGTTTCACATCAAGCAAAGCTCTAAGGCTTTTTCATCAATTTGGTGCTAGACTTTTCTTCCATTCTTCTCTAATCACTATCAAGGTAAAACCCTTTCTCCTTTTTTATTTTTTTTTCGTTTTCAAATTCTTTGTTTTGTTTTTTTATGTTTGTCTTCTTAACAAAACTTGTTTTTAAAATTTCTTTTCAAATTTTTTGTAAAATTTTTTTTACCTTGATTTTTGATTTTTCAATGAGTTGAATGAAGAGATCTTAATGCATACATTTGTTTTCTAGTTTATGGCCCCCTCTAGGAAGAGATCACGTCTTAATGAAACCGGTGAATCATCCAATACTGGAGAGGGTGCTCGTCCGAATCTCACTCAAATCTATCAACACTCTTTCCAAACCCAAGGAGCTCTCACCTATTTTCGTCAATTCCAAAACTACAAGATTCGTCCGGAAAGGGTAATCTCTATTCCTTTTCTTGACTCGGAGCGATTCAAGTTTTAGTATCTACCTTTGCTCCAACTATGGAAGTTCATGGATTTTCTCTCCATTCCCGGGTTTTATTTTCGTATTTTGGTTTTAATCTTTTATGCTAATGCCAAATGTTGTGCTAATCGTGATGGGGTTGTTACCGCGGTTAATTCCTATCTCATGGGCAAGAAAATCACTATAGATGTCAACTCTATTTGTGAGGTCTTTAAGTTGGAGGATGAAGGACTTGATGATGAGAATGCTTTAGGCCATGTTCTTAGTGGTTCCGTCACCGCCCTAAATGCTCAAGATCGGATCCTCCATTTGATGGTTTCTTGGTGGCTTAGGCCTTCCAGAGGAAAGTACTCTACTATCCGTCAAGTGGATCACTTTTGGATTCGATGTTTCTGTGAGAGAAAACGTCCAAACCTTGCTCGTATCATGTTTGTGGAGATTGTTTATCTTGTGCAACATCGCCACACCACTCTTGTCACTTCCTTCACCTATGGTACGACCCTAAGCTACTTCTTTATACAAAAGGAAATTGATTGCTCGCATGATTTCCCAACTCCCTCACCGACCCAATTGATGAACGCTCTCTTGCAAGGGGTAAGTTCCATTATTTTAATGGTAGTTGGTTACGTCTATCCGAGCTTCCTACCGAGGCCGCGACACAATTGGAAAATCCTCAAGGTGAACAAGTTCCTCAAGCTCCTCCACCTCCTCCTCAACCTTCCATGGATGCTCTAATGACTTTCCTTAAAGAGAAATTCACGGGATTGTGTACGGAGATGGCTTCGGGGTTTACAACGATTGATACTCGTTTGACGAATATGGAGAACCGCCTCACATCTCTTGAAAGCGATCACAATTCTATGAATATCTCTCTCACCGCTTTCCATGATGAGTGGCGTAATAGCATGAGGAATGATGATCCAATTGTGGATGAAGATGAAGATGATGAAGAAGGCGATGATGATGCTTAGTAGCCTCTCCTTGCATTCCATGGATATCATCTAGGATATTTTATTTATGCACCTTTGCTTCATGTTTTTAGGATTAAGTTTCATTTATTTTAAACTTATGCTTTGATTTTATGTTATTTTGGATTTTTTAAGTTGATGTTATGTTTTATTTTGATCTTAATGATAATTATGTTGCTTGCTTATTTATACCTTTTGCCTAAGTTATGCACTTTACATTGTCTCAATTATTTTTGATCTAACAAAAAGGGGGAGAAGGGAAGCTCACAACACTTAAAAATTTTGATTTTCAACTTAAAAGTTACCTAGCTTATATTAAGGGGGAGTTAATTTTGCAAAGTTTTTCAAAGTGTCAAAAATTTAAAGTTTTGGTTATGTTATATCAAAAAGGGGGAGATTGTGAAACCTATGTTTGATTTTGATATAATTAAATCGTTAAGGATCAAATTGAAAAACTTGAAATTGTTTTCTAAGTCCCTTAACAAGTTTTAAATCACCAACACTTTAAAACTGATTTGAAAAACTCAAACTCCAAATATTTTCTAAGTATTCCAAGGCCAAAGTGTTCAAAACCGTCCAGGTGTATCGATACGCTTCCAGCCGTATTGATACCTTTTTTTACAAAGTTGGCTACTGGAAGGACGCGTTTCGATACGCCCTTAACCGTATCGAAACAACGTATCGAAACAGATTCCATCTGTATCGATACGCCCCTCTATAAAAAGTGAAGGAGTTTGAATGGTGTACCGATACGGCTTCACCCGTATCGATACGTTTTAATTGAATTTTTAATTCGAATTGTTTTAAATTCTTTCGACCGTTGGTGTCAGTTGTTAGGTAACCAATATTTAAAATGGCACTTGACCCGTATCGATACGGTAAACCCTCGTATCGAAACGGAAACTTCCAGTGAGCTAAGTTGAGAAAAAGGTATCGATACGGTCTTACCCGTTTTGATACACTCCCTGTCCGTATCGATACGCCTACGTGCGTTTCGATACCCCCTCTTTATTATGTGCAACGACTCTTTCTTTTTTGAGACAGGTATTGATACGGCTCCCCGTGTACCGATACAGATAGCTACAGAAGTGCATTTATGGTGGAAAGAGAGGGTCCCAACGGCTGGAGAAGTTAGAAGTGAGGTAAGAGGTTGTTTGTAGGCGGATTCTGAGGATGTTATTGGTAAGTGTGAACCGACATACATGCACAGTTAAAACCATTTGTTATATATATTATATATATATATATGTTGGTACATGCATACATGCGTCATGACATTAGAGGTTTTGCATACATGTACACATGCATTGATAGGGCATATTGGTGACCATGCATACAAACATTCACACTTGTTAATGGCTAGTTGGGTCCGTTAGTGTTGTGGTAGGATTAGGTTGGATGGTCGGTTTTAAGTGTTGTTTTTGTGCTAGGTGAATGCTAGAAGTAGTGGAAGGTAGTAAGCAAGTTGTCAGTAATAGTGAGTGCGATCTAGCATGTTGGCAGAAGAAAGGTGTTTAGGTGCTTAAAGAATTTAGCGGTGTGGTGATAAGGAGGTGATCATTTGGAGTTAGAATCGTGCAAGGTGGTTGCGAATAACAGATAGGTGTTGTAGTTTCTTTGTGTTGGGTGATTGCTGTAGGATAGTGGATGTGTTTCCGGAGTGTTGAGGCGTCTTGGCGTTGATGTTTGCAATAGGAGGGTTATTTATATAGGTGATGGTTTGTAGTAACCTTCGAGGAGTTGGGAGGAGGTTGTGTCGAGAGCTGTAGATAAGGTTTGGCTGGGGATGAGTAGAGGTTTCGTAATCTTATTATGTTGTATGGAAGAGGTGGTATCCAGGTAAGGTTAGTGTTATGGTCAAAGCTTGAAGTGGGAAGGCAGTGTAAGTTCAAGGGCCATTGTTGGTTGGTCGAGTTCTTGTGAGAAGTGGTTTGTTAGTTGAGTATAAGTAAATCTTTCCTAAGTCGGTTGGGGGTAAGTGGAACAGTTGGTGGAGTTAAGGTTGGAGTCTTGTGACGTGGATTTTGGGTGTTGTGTGAGCAGTGTTTGATGGGCTGTTAAGTCAGGTGATGGTAACGGATGTGGAAGAATGTTATCAATACATTGAGAAGTTTGAGTAAGTAGTTAATGCTTAAAGAATTTTTTTTGCTTGTTGTGGTAATCGTTGAGCAGGAGTTGAGCGGTTGGCAAGAGGTTGTAGTAGCAGAATAGGTTGTGGGTTACATGGTGGCTGAAAAATGGATGGGTCGGTGTCACCGAGTGTGCGAGTTTTGCTGAGGGAGTTATGAGATGAGGCGGTGTATGTTGTAGAGGTTTAAGAGTTCTTCGGGTTGTTGAGACTTTGTACAGTTCGAAAGTGTGGAAAGTTAAGCTGAGATTAGTAACCGTGTGTTCTCGAAGTTTGCACCGTGAGTAGTGGTGTTGGAATTGGGTATAGAGTAAGTTTGATTTGAGGATGTGCTGGTTTCGTGGTGTTTTGGGTTGAGGAAGTTTCCGTGATGGATAAGTCTCTTGTGTTACATTATGTATTGCTTTGGGATGTTGGTTCTGTGCTCTCTTCGTAAGTTGAAATTTCGAGGACGAAATTTCCTAAGAGGGGGAGAGTTGTAACACCCCAAATTTGGGCTTAGAAGTTTAGGGTCTGAACTGGACCGGTCTGAGAAACGGTTTGAATATAAAAGGGGGTTTTAGGGAACACCTAGTTCGGGATGCTTTAAAAATATAGAAAAATATCTAAAAATCCTCATTTAATATGTATAAGAGAGTGGTGAAATCAATTTTACAAAATAAGGTTTGGAAATACTACATTTCGGTGTAGTGACCAAATTGTTATTTTTGCAAAGTTTAGTAGTGACTGTTTTGTAAAGGATTGAAACTTTGAATCTTTAAGGAGCTAATTTACCCAAAATGTTTTCTCCAGATTTTTCCTTAATTTGGGTGATTTAATTAATGAAAAGAAAGAGGTTTAACTACTTTTGACTTTCATAACTACTTTTCTAAAATTTCCCCTCTCTTCATTTTCTCTCAAATTCCTTTCAACCAAACACATTTTCTCCAGCAAATTTACTTTTATTTTACACTTCATTTTATGAGATTTCAATTCCTCTTTGATTCTTAATCAATTTCTCATCAAATCCACTTGATTTCTACATTGAATTTTCAAGAAAACTTGCCCAAATCAAGGTGAAATCATCATTTAGAGGGAAGCTTGTTCTTCTCCTCTAAATACTTAGTTCTTTACCGAAATTCCCAAGTTGTCAATCCTTTATTAGAGTTTTATGAATGGTTTTAATGTTGGAAACAAGATTTTGGCTTAAAACTCATAATTTTGGAAGAAATCTTGAGGATTTTCGTGGATCTTGGTTAGGCTCTATTTTGAGGTTGTTTTCTAATGTATTTTGGATGTTAATTGAGGTTACAAATGAGGTTTTATCAATCAAATCCCGAATAGGTTTGTTTTCCTAAGTTTTGCTTCCTAGAATGGTGATTTTTGGGGTGGTTTTGGTGATCTGCTATTGCTGGAGGTATAAGGTCATGTTTATGTTGCTTTTTGATGTTAATTGATGTTTATAAAAGGTTAGAATTGATAGATCTTGGCTGTGCTTTGTTTTGGGAGAGTTTGGAGGTGATTTCAGTTGTTTTTGGTGGCCGAAATGAGGTTCTTGAGTAGAGCAACGAGTTTAGGTTGTATTGTTGGTGATTTTAATGCATGGTGATGCATTAATCCTCTGTTGTTATGTGTTAAAAACATGGGAGAATGATCCGGAAGCGATAGAGGTGGCGTTGGAGGTTTCGGACGCTTGGGAGGCTTGTCGGCTAGCATAGTTTTGTTAATCGGTGAGTGAGATCATGTTTTCCAGCTTTGGATTGGTTTTGAAAAGAGGTTTGGGAACTTAAATTTAGGCTTGAAACGCCGGTTTAAGTTCGGAAGTAAGTAAAGTGGAATTCTCTCTCAATTGTGCTATTATTGTTTTGAAAATTATCAAAATAGGTTTTTGATGTGATTGATTTGACAATGTGGTTTAATTTGTTGTTTGAGCATGGTTTCTAAGCATGTGAGTTGGTTGTCAAACTTGGTTTGAGGAAAGATGCATGAAATTGATATTCCTTGTGAGTGTGAATTGTCAATTTGTGTCTCGAATGCTTTGTTCGGCTTTTTGGTCTTGAAGGTGTTGCATGCTTTAAAAACAGCGAATGTGTTGATGTTTAACATGATATATGTATTGGCATAGATGAGGTACGATTACCGGATATATTGATCGATCAATAGGATATAGAGTGCACTATAAACTAAAATTCGTACGTGCTCTTGGGTGTCGTCCCAAAGAGAGAGACCAATGATGGGATTTTTCGTTGGAGTAGGACTTGGTGAGAGACCAAGCTTTTTGGCAACAAGAGTTATTGCCATGAGACCAATGATGGGATTTTCATTGGAGTAGGACTTGGTGAGAGACCAAGCTTTTTGGCAACAAGAGTTATTGCCATGCGAAATCGATGAGGGGCATTCCATCGTAGTAGGACTTGGTGAAATACCCAAGCTTAGTGGCGAGGGTAGATACCGCCATGAGAGCCGGTGGTGAGATCCCACCGGGGTAGGACTTGACCTCGAGTCAAGCTGTCCACATATCCGTGTACAATATAATATGTAAAATGCCAATATATGAGAATGAAATGTGTCACATGTAACAATGCTTGAGATGTTGTATGTAATGAGAAATGCATGTGAGATAACAATTTTATGAAATGCTTTTGTTTATCAAGCATATATGGCCTTGCCATGAGATTTGCATAGGTTGTATGCATGTGTTAGCTAGATGGTACATGTGGTTTTCAAAATGGAGATTTGCTTATGCAAACGAGGTTTTGAGTTTATAAAATGCTTTTGAGTAACAAGCATGTGTGGCTTTGCCATGAGATTTGCATCGGTTGAATGCATGAGTTAGATAGAAGGAACATATGGTTTCCAAAAGGTATTTTACTTTGATACGATCACCAAGCATGAGAAAAGTATAGTGTGAAGTGGAAGTGATTTCCAAGGAAATTGGTTTAAACTTTGCATGAAGTGGTTGTGCATGGAAAGGTTTAAATGATAGTATTTGCAAGGGTGTTGTTTTGGGGTGAGTTGTTTAGTGTATCAAAGTTAATGTTGGCTTTCTTGTTGAGCAATGCGTGTTTTAAAGCAATGGTGTTTCAGAGGAGTTTTTCAACCAACACTTTGGTTTATTGGATTGTGATTACATCTTAAGAAGGTTTTATGATTCGCTGCATTGATGGTGTTTTGGTTTTGAGCATTCCTCACTAAGCATTATGTGCTTACGCTCCTTTTTTGTCCATCAATGCAGATAATTGAAGTTGGGACAGCAAGAAGCAAGGGATTCAAGAAGAGCTCCACTTGAGAAATATGTTTTGGTTTATAGCTATAGATAATAAAGGCAATGGGGGGGGAGTCTTTTATGTTCTTGTGTAATGAGTTTGTGTATGTTGACCATGTTCGGTTTATGGTTTGAACCTTGTCTATGATCGCTTTGCAATATTTGGATCTTCTTCTTCATATTTGATATAGCTATGTTCTTTGTTTAAAAGCAAGATCATGTGTTGGATGTGATGAATGAGTAGAAGTGCTTGATGCTTGTATTGTATCTAGTCTTTGATGTAATTTGATAGTTATAATGCTTATCATGTTGTTGACATGTTATGGAATGGTTTCAATTATGTTTGATGGTGTTTTGAAGTGAAAAACCAGAATTTTCTGCTGTTTCTGGGCAGGGTGTATCGAAACACCCTTGGCTGTTTCGAAACGGGTGCTTGAAATGGCTTGTGCGTTTCGTAATGGCTAGAAGTGTTTCGAAACACTTTTGCTACTCGAAGTGTCTGTTTCGGAACTAGGTTCGGAACATACCCGCGTACCGAAACAGTCAACACCGTTTCGATACGGGCGTCCGACATGGGTGTTTCGAAACGGTTGTCAGTGTTTCGAAACGGGTGACCGTTTGGACACAGTTTTGAATTGCTTGAAGTCTGCATGCTTTACATTTTAGTCCTAAATTTTGTAATCATAATTGCTTGAGCTTGAGATGTCTTTTTAAGCTGAAATTTGGCAGAGAGGCTTGTCATATGATTAATTGAGGTTTGGTAAATCTAAAATCTTGGAAGTCCCTTTACTTTTTAAAATTTACATTTTGGTCCCTAAAAGTGTATTTCTCACATTTGGGTCCTTAAATGTTTTCCGATCGCTGTGTTTTCTCTCCCAAGGTTCTTGAGCTTTCACATAGGTTTAATGTGCATCTAGAGAAGATAAAAATAAAAAAAGGGTCGTTAATCAAGGTTGACTTTCAGGTTGACTTTGGTTTTCCCCGTGTGATCTTCGTAGTTCAGGTCTAGCGTCTAGGCCGGGCTAAGGGGGTTACAGGAAGAACAAATAGTGAATTGTTGAAATCCTTAGTGGTAGCTAAGGTAGTGAATGTAGCGTTCATTTGGAACTTGAACCACTCTAAAATCTTTTGTTCTTCATTTTTAAATTGCCCTTTCACTCCACAAAGTTTTTAAATCCCAATTCACCCCCTCTTGGTCTTGATCATTCAATCGATCCACTCAACAATATCCCGCCAAACCTAGGAAACTGTGGATTTCTGTCACTGAATTCGGTTGTGTTGAGTGTGTAAAAGTTCTATTATTTACACCCTTTTTAACCCATATTTCTGCTGCATTCAAGCATCATTGCATTGCATTTAGGTTAGTTTACAGTAAAACATCACAAATGAATTAAAGGCACGGATTCTACTAAAAGATGGCTTATTTTGCAGGTAGCTGCCATCGTAGACGGTGAAGGCAGGCGCAGGGCAGAGAAGCAGGAGAGCTGAACTGAACAAGCAGACGACGAGGAAGAAGCTGCCATGGATCTATCGTGACAGCAAGGTGACATCAGCCTTATGAAGAGGAAAAGTAAAGTGGACCTCGATAGATAGAGAAAAATCTGCTCATCTGTCGTGTGAAAGCCAAATATTTTTCCAAGCCCCGGATCAAAAGATATGTCAAGCCAAAGCTCAAGGAGAGGAATTCCCATGAAACAAGGAGGACGGCTGAAAAGTAGGAATCCTTAGAGATTAAGCATTCATTAGAATCTTACTTTTCATTAAAGTTGTAATCCTTGTTAACTTAGAATACTTGAGCCCAAAGCTTATATAAGGGCATAGATTTAACCTAGGAGGGAGAGACCCCAAAACCGATAACCTAAACCCCTCTGCCGTTTACCCGTCACCGACATGTTCTAAATTCCCCCTAGGGCTACGGGTTGTTTTGTAAAGTAGTTGCAAGGGTTGTTTTGTTTTAGGATTTTCCAAGTTCAATAAAATAAACTTCAAGTTCTCTTATTTTGGTTTTAATATCTTGCAAGAGCATCGGGAGAGCATTGTGAGGTTATCCATTTACTTAGCATCGGGAGAGTTAAGTATACGAAAGAAATAAGAGCAAGTTCTCTAGTTTATAGTTGAACTATCTTGTGCCTAGGGATAAGGCAAGGTTAAGTGGCTAAGGAAGAATTCATACACATCGGTGTTCATCCTTCGATTCACGCCGGGAGGTATCGTCAAAGACATGATCATCGACAGACTTGGACCTAGGGATAGGCCAAGGCAGATCTGGGATTCTTGCCAAACTTGAACGTACTGAGTTGGTGTGTTTGCTGCCGCAATGACCAACGGACAGCTGCCGCGACAGGTGCTGTCGGTGACAGGCGTGACGACAGAACTGGAGTTCCTAAGCAATACAATACCTGCACTACTGAGCAATTCAATACCAGCCCATTCTCTCTATCTTGATTACTCTATTCTTTTATTTACGTTTTCCTTTATTATTCTCGTGACAACTCTCAATTATTTCCTTTACTTCGTGCAGTGAAATTAGGTGAAGCTATTGGCCCAATCCCTGTGGAGACGATATCCGATACTCTAGTATCACTTTACTACTTGCGTCGTGTACACTTGCACTACAATTGCGATAGACTCTTTTACACGCAACAAGTTTTTGGCGCCGTTGCCGGGGATTGGCAACATAACTACACCTTTCTTTTATTGCACTTTTCGTTTTTGTTTTTGTTTTTGTTTTTTCTTTTAATTTTTCTTTTTCTATTTTTCGTTAGTACTTTAAACTCTTGCTTTTCACAAGGTTATCCTGTTTATACACAGATCTAAAAGAGGCGAAGATCCTGAGTATAAATTAGATCCGGAAATCGAACGTTCCTTCAATCTTAAGAAACAACTTCGCCACCTCTTAGATAGGAACGAGTACCTTGAGGAACAGCTAGAGAAGATGGCCCGTAATCCGCCCGCTGGTGATGGTGTACCGCCTGTCGGCGACCCGCCCGCAGCAGCTGGACGATGGTCATGTCGTGACTACATGCTGAACGATCATGTAGAGCTGGAGACCACACTGCCGGATATTGATGTTGATAACTTCGAACTCAAGCCTGTCATGTTTAGTATGATCAACAACGCCGGGCAGTTTAGTGGTGCTGTGACAGAAGATGCTAGGGAGCATCTCAAAACGTTCCAGGAGATCTGTGGTTCGTTTAGACTACCAGGAGTTAATCCGGAGATACTGAGGCTTCGGTTATTTCCCCATTCATTGAGGGACAGAGCTAAGACTTGGTGGAATAAACTAACACCGGGTTCAATCGTAACTTGGGCAGATTTGTCTCGTGAATTCTTATCTCGTTTTAATCCTTCGCATTTATCTGAGCGATTACGTAACGAAATTGCTACTTTTCAACAGGAAGATGACGAGCCAATGCACGAGGCCTGGGACAGATTTACTACTCTTCTTCGAAACTGCCCCATGCATGGATTCCCCGTCTGGAATCAGGTAACTAAGTTCTATAATGCTGCTAACTTACAAACTCGCATTAGAATTGATTCTGCAGCAAATAGACTATTATTGGATAAAGATCCAGACGAGGCATTGCAAGTTTTGAAAAATCTGGCTAAGAATGAGGAGCAGTTTCCGACTGTAAGAAGAGGGGGTAAACGGGTACTTGCTGTCAAGGATTATGAAGCCGACAGCACTATGAAATCACATGTAGCATTCCTTACTAAAGCAATGAAAAGGTTGTTTAATGATGATGGATTACAAGGATTTGCTGTTGAGGAAGTATGTGACATCTGTGAGGGAAATCATAGTCGGGATGAGTGCCCAATAAATGTAGAAGAAGGAAAATATGTTGGAAATTACAAGCCAAATTACAATTCCAACAATTATAATCCCAATTGGAGGAAGGATCCCAAATTTTCCTGGAGTAATCCTAACAATGCCCTGAATCCGCAAGCACACAATCAGAATCATGGAGGTCCTAGACTGCTGACGCGACAACAACTGCCGCAGCATCTGCCGTAAAACCTGCCACCGCAGCAGCAACAACAGCCACCACCTGCCACGAGCAGTATATTGGAACAGACTCTGGCCACCTTTATGTCTCAAACCGGTACTTATATTGAGAATATGAATCAGTTTGTTAAGAAGACAGAGAACTTCATGGATAAAACCGAGATGAGAATGACAAATCATGAAGCTACTTTGAAATATCTGGAGACACAAATGGGTCAAGTTTCTCAACATATTAAGCCGAGGCAGAATGGAGGATTCCCTAGCAATACTGAAAATGCTAGACCACCCACACATGAGCAATGCAAGGCAATTACTACTAGGAGTGGGAAGAAACTACCAGGGCCGGAAAAAGAAGCTGAAACAGAAAAGGAACCAGCCGTAGATAAACCTGCCGAGGAAGCTGCCCCGACAGGTGATAAACAGACTGCTGCCGATGAACCTGTCACGACAGCAGAAGCGACAGAGGAGAAAAATGAAGAACATCGTCCTCAGATTCGTATGCAGTGGGAAGGACGTATAGCTGATTACCGTCCCCCACCACCTTTTCCTCAACGGATACATCAAACTAAACAGGAATCTCAACTTAAAAAGATTTATGATATTTTTAAGCAGGTTCAAATTAATATTCCGCTGTTAGATGCCGTTAGGGAGATGCCTGGTTACGCCAAATTTCTCAAGAATGTCATGTCAAAGAAATATAAATTTGGGGAATTTGAAACGGTAAGGATGGCAGATGGTTGCATGAGTACTCTTCATCGGCAGCCACCCCAGAAAAAGAAGGATCCGGGGAGCTTCATCATACCTTGTGTAATCGGAGACAAATTTGTGGGTAAGGCACTTTGTGATCTTGGTGCTAGTGTTAATTTAATGCCAAAATCTGTTTTTCAGAAATTAGGTATTGGAAAGGCGCGGCCCACGATAGTAACTCTGCAGCTGGCAGACCGCTCTTACGTTCATCCAGAGGGAAAAATTGAAGATATTCTGGTAAGAGTGGATAAGTTTATTTTTCCTGCTGACTTTCTTGTTTTAGATTGTGAGGCAGATGGAAATGCACCAGTCATCCTTGGGCGACCCTTCTTAGCCATGGGAAGATCACTGATTGATGTGGAGAAAGGAGAACTCACTATGCGCGTGAACGATCAAGAGATTAAATTAAATGTTCTCCAAGCAATGAAACATGCTGATGTGGATGAGGAATGCAAGGCTATCATTGAAGTAACCCTTGATCATCCATACATTAGGTCGGGCTGTCATGATATAAATTTTGGCCACTGCTGCGACAACCACTTACAAGCCTGTCACGACAGCAACGAAGACAGCTCCGACGACAGCAACTCCTCTGACTCCGATACATCTGATACTGAAGATCAGGAGGAGGTAAATTGGTTAGGCTATCGTCCAGGTAAGTTATTCGAACCTTTGAATTATACTTCGGATAACCATTTAATCCAAAAGCCATCAACTATTGAACCACCTGCCTTAGAACTGAAGCCTCTGCCCGGGCAGCTTAAATATGCTTTTCTTGGTTCAAATGACACACTGCCCGTAATCATCTCTGCTAAGCTACCGCAGGAACAGGAACGACAGCTAGTCAGCATGCTAAGGCAGCACAAGAAGGCAATTGGATGGACGATAGCAGACATTCAAGGCATCAGTCCGGCGTTATGCATGCACAAAATCCTCTTGGAGGAAGATCATAAGCTGACTATTGATGCCCAAAGGCGGCTAAACCATGCGATGAAAGAGGTGGTGCGTAAAGAGATAATTAAGTGGTTAGATGCTGGTATTATTTACGCCATCTCAGACAGCAAATGGGTAAGCCCGGTGCAATGCGTTCCCAAGAAAGGAGGAATGACCGTGGTGACCAACGAGAACAATGAGTTAATCCCAACCAGGACTGTGACCGGTTGGAGGGTCTGTATGGACTATCGGAAGCTTAACAAAGCTACCCGAAAGGACCACTTTCCTTTACCCTTTATTGATCAAATGCTTGATAGATTAGCGGGTAAACCTTACTATTGTTTTCTTGATGGTTATTCAGGTTATAACCAAATTGCTATTGCACCTGAGGATACAGAAAAGACGACTTTCACATGCCCCTACGGAACGTACGCTTTTAGGAGAATGCCATTTGGACTCTGTAATGCACCTGCCACCTTTCAAAGGTGCATGATGGCCATATTCTCCGACATGGTAGAGGACTTCCTAGAGATTTTTATGGATGACTTTTCCGTCTTTGGAGACGATTTTGAAAGCTGCCTTGGCAATCTTCAAAAGGTACTTGAAAGATGTGAAAAAGCTAATCTTGTTTTGAATTGGGAAAAATGCCACTTTATGGTGGATGAGGGGATAGTTCTCGGCCATAAGATTAGCTGCCGTGGGATAGAAGTCAACAGGGCCAAAATAGAAGTCATAGAGAAGCTGCCGCCACCAACTACAGTCAAGGGTATAAGGAGTTTTCTAGGGCATGCTGGTTTTTATCGAAGATTTATCGCAAATTTCTCAAAAATCACCAAGCCCCTATGCCATCTCTTAGAGCAGAACCGACCCTTTGACTTTAATGATGAATGTACTGAAGCATTCAAGGTTCTGAAGGAAAAACTAGTGACAGCCCCCATAGTACAGCCACCAGACTGGACACAGCCATTTGAGATTATGTGTGATGCTAGTGACTATGCTGTCGGGGCAGCACTTGGGCAGCGCAGAAATAAGCTGTTTCATGTCATATACTACGCCAGCAAGACATTAAATGACGCCCAAGTGAACTACACCACCACAGAAAAGGAGCTATTAGCTGTGGTGTTCTCCATTGACAAGTTTCGTTCTTACATACGTGGGACGAAGGTGATAGTGCACACAGACCATTCTGCCCTCAAATATTTGTTCGCAAAGAAGGATGCAAAGCCTAGATTGATACGGTGGATCTTGCTATTACAAGAATTCGACCTAGAGATCAAGGACAAAAAAGGGACAGAAAATTAGGTGGCAGACCACTTGTCAAGATTGGAGAAGGGACAGAGTCTACCAATTGATGAGACAAACATACTGGAGACCTTCCCAGATGAGCAGCTCTTTGCTGCCGCAATCGCTGCCGCGACAGCCATGGCGGCAGGTAAGTCTTCTGAACTCCCCTGGTATGCTGATTTCGTTAATTTTATAGTTAGCGGAATATTCCCTTCTGATCTTAATTATCAAGCCAGGAAGAGGTTCCAAAATGATGTCAAGCATTATTATTGGGACGGACCTCTTCTTTTCAAATTATGTGCAGATCAGGTTATAAGGAGGTGTGTACCACAAGAAGAGCAAAAGGACATTCTCCATCACTGCCATGCTTCACAATATGGAGGTCACTTAGGAGGCAACAAAACTGCTGCCAAGGTGCTGCAGTCAGGGTTCTACTGGCCGACACTGTATAAAGACGCACAGGACTTTTACAAGAACTGTGACAGGTGCCAGCGGACAGGTAACATCTCGAGGAGAAATGAGATGCCACTGCAAAACATTTTAGAGGTCGAGATCTTCGACGTTTGGGGGATTGATTTTATGGGACCTTTTCCATCTTCATGTGGAAATTTATACATCCTCCTAGCAGTAGATTATGTCTCTAAGTGGGTTGAAGCTATCGCCACACAAAAGAATGATGCCAAGACGGTCCAAAAGTTTTTACACAAACATTTTTTTGAGGTTTGGCACCCCAAGGCGATAATCAGTGATGAAGGGAGACATTTTGATAATAGGGTTATTGCTGCCGCCTTGAAGAAATATGGTGTCAAGCACAGGATCGCGACAGCATACCACCCACAGACCAATGGACAGGCTGAGATATCCAATAGGGAAGTGAAGAACATTCTTGAGAAGATGGTTAAACCAACTAGGAAAGATTGGTCTCTACTTCTGAATGATGCACTATGGGCATATAGGACAGCTTTTAAGACTCCGTTGGGCATGTCTCCATACCGACTGATTTATGGAAAAACCTGCCACTTGCCTGTCGAGATAGAGCACAAAGCATATTGGGCAATCAAGGCAGTGAATATGGACTGGGACAAAGCAGGCCAGAAAAGGATGTTAGATCTGAACGAGCTTGAAGAAATACGGACAATGGCCTATGACAATGCAAGAATCTACAAGGAGAAAACAAAGAAGTGGCATGACAAGAAGTTGCTGCCACGACAGTTCTGCCCAGGGCAGCTTGTGTTGTTGTTCAATTCTAGGTTGAAACTCTTCCCAGGGAAGCTTAAATCTAGATGGTCAGGCCCATTCCAAGTGGTACAAGTTTTTCCCCATGGTGCCATCACAATTCAATCATTAAAAGACGGGCACCAATTCAAAGTCAATGGGAGAGCCTCAAGCATTATCAAGGGACTGAAGCCCCAGGAATACAGGAAGTGGTTACTTTGGGAGATGCCCCACAAGGCATCCCTAATTTAACCTAAATTTTATTTTTATTATTTATTTTTATTATTTTATTATTTATTAGGTAAGTAGGTTTATTTTATTTGAATATTGTTTTTTCTATTTTATGTTTTTAGGAAATAAAGGAGTCAAGAAGAAAAGGAGAAGTGACCCAAGCCCACCATCCATCCATCAGCCCAACAGAGCCCATTTATTGAAGCCTGTCGTTTCGGCTGCCGCCTTAGACGTATAAGACAGGCTGTCAACAGACTGACAGGCAGACGTAGAAGCGTGTGACAGACGCGTAGCAGACGCATAAATACGTGTCAGACGCGTCAGACACGCTAAATCCCAACAGTCGCTCCGTTATTCACGCCTGCCGTTACAGCATTAAACGGGCAGCCCCTCGACCGCTATAAAACCCCATTTCCATTTTCATTTTTCTCACTTCTGCTTACTCTTCCTTGCTTTCTCCTCTAGTTTTTATTTGCTTTCTTCATTTTCCACAACCTTTGCAACTAATATGTCGTCTAGACAGACCTGCCGCAGCGCTGCCTCAGCCTCCTCTTCAGCAGCAGCAACGCCGTTCGCCAACAAGGAATTATGGGAAGAGAGGGGCTTCGTCTACATCCGCAAAGCACCAAACATGGGGCTCCGACCATTCATTGCGAGGGCCATACGAGCTTAACCATGGGAGCAATTTGCAGAACAGCCAGCAGAACTAAACGACACCCTGGTTAGAGAGTTCTACGCTGCCATTGACAGCAGAACGACAACATCTGTCACCATCCGAGGAGTGGAGGTGCCATTCACAACTGACAGCATCAACCACATGTTTGGCCTCTTCTTTGGCCCCGATGATGATGCCCACCAGAAATTTCTCGACACCCTCGATGCTGCCGCTTATGATGCTGTCATGGCGGAGGTGACAGAGGAAGGAACAACATGGACAACCAGCAAAAAGAACCCCCACTCCGTCAAGAGGGGGCAGCTGCTCCCAGAAGCTAAACTTTGGAACGCTTTCATCAAAAAGCGTATCATGCCGTCCTCCCATCACACGACGGTGAACCAGCAGCGGCTCGCCCTCATCCATTCCATCATGCACGACAGGCCTATCAACGTGGGCCGATATATGAGGGAAAGCAGTTTGGATTGTGCCCATCGAATAGACTCTCGCCTCTGCCTGCCGTTCACAATAACTTCTCTCTGTCGCTGTGCTGCTGTCCCCGAAGTATCCACCGACAAATTAGTCAATGGTCGTGGCTGGACTGACAACAACATCTCAAGCCTCATGGAGGTCATAGCTGCAACACCCATTCACTCCTTCAACCCAGCTGCCTCCCCTGCAGACTCAGATAAGGAGCTTGCCACAGAACCTGCCGCCGCCACCGCCCCGACAGACCATTCTGCCCACATCCTTGCTGCAATCCAACGGGTAGAAGAGCGACAAATGGGAATGATGACTTTCATCCGGGACTTCACCAATGCAACGGTAAATTTCATTACCGACACTTTACATTACACGGATGTCATCTTCCCCACCTTCCCTGCCCATTATTTTCATATTCCCTCACCTACACCCACACCACCTGTCTCCCCCCCATGCACATTCTGCTGCCTCCACCCCTTCACCTGCCCGGACGGCAGCTGCGAATCCTCCGGTCGACAGCCCTGCACGTGGAACCAAGCGACCAGCTACAGCCGACATCGAAGAAGAACCTCTAATTCGAAGGAATTTGGAGAGGGAGTTTACACCTGTCAAGCGACAGAAGCACGTGGCAGACAGGAAGTTGATGCCCAAGGCTAGCACCTCCACCAGCTGCACGTGGGACAGTGGCAGCAGTTCAGACATCCAGCTCGTAGAGCAAACTGTCCAGCCTCCACCACAGCCCAGACGCCGCCATCAGATCCGTGTCAGCAGCAGCAGCGAGGACAGCGACTGAAAATTTAAGTCTTTTATTTTTCTTTTCCTGCTGCCTGCTTTATTTTATTTTGTGATGTACCTGCCTCTATCTTTTCTGTCATTTTGCATTGAGGGCAATGCAACCCTCGAGTTTGGGGGTGGCAACCCTCCATCATTAATGGAGTCTTAGTACATCTTTTCATTAACTTGTTGTGTCTTTTATTTATTTAATTTCTCTCTTTAAAAAAAAATTTAACTGTTGGCTTAAAACTGTGAAGTTAACTTACCTGTCATGACAGCTCTGTCGTGGCAGCATCTTTAGGACAGTTTAAGGAGAAGTTTAGAGCCTTTCTATAGTTCTGAAAACTTAAACACCCTTGTGACTGTTATACTGCTTAGATTTCTTTTAGCCAAACTAGAATAGGAAGCTTAGCACTTGAATAGCCCCTAGAGGTGCCTAACACTGGCTCTAGGAAAGAAGTTTAGCAAAATAGCCCTAGAGGTGCCCGAAACCGGCTCTAGGAAGTTAGCTAGAGGTGCCCGAAACCGGCTCTAGTGAAACTTTATCTTGAAAAATAAAAATCAAGTTAAAATAGAAAATCAAAGAAGCATGAAAATGTGCCTTCAAAAAGATAAACTTTGGCATAAAAATTCAAGTTAAGGGTTGAATATTCTAGTGAAACTAAGAGAGTCTTAGCATATAACTGTTCACAAGCATGCACACACTGCACGAGGACTATAGGGAGATTCCGGACAGATCCTAACCTTTCCGACAGGTTGCTGCCGCCATAGAGAATGAGCGACGGGTAAGGGACAGTTCACTGTTTGAAGGCCAACACAAAAGTTTTTCTTGTTTTCTTTTTTTCTTTTAGGTTCAATTGCTTGAGGGCAAGCAAAAACTTGAGTTTGGGGGTGTGTTGAGTGTGTAAAAGTTCTATTATTTACACCCTTTTTAACCCATATTTCTGCTGCATTCAAGCATCATTGCATTGCATTTAGGTTAGTTTACAGTAAAACATCACAAATGAATTAAAGGCACGGATTCTACTAAAAGATGGCTTATTTTGCAGGTAGCTGCCATCGTAGACGGTGAAGGCAGGCGCAGGGCAGAGAAGCAGGAGAGCTGAACTGAACAAGCAGACGACGAGGAAGAAGCTGCCATGGATCTGTCGTGACAGCAAGGTGACAGCAGCCTTATGAAGAGGAAAAGTAAAGTGGACCTCGATAGATAGAGAAAAATCTGCTCGTCTGTCGTGTGAAAGCCAAATATTTTTCCAAGCCCTGGATCAAAAGATATGTCAAGCCAAAGCTCAAGGAGAGGAATTCCCATGAAACAAGGAGGACGGCTGAAAAGTAGGAATCCTTAGAGATTAAGCATTCATTAGAATCTTACTTTTCATTAAAGTTGTAATCCTTGTTAACTTAGAATACTTGAGCCCAAAGCTTATATAAGGGCATAGATTTAACCTAGGAGGGAGAGACCCCAAAACCGATAACCTAAACCCCTCTGCCGTTTACCCGTCACCGACATGTTCTAAATTCCCCCTAGGGCTACGGGTTGTTTTGTAAAGTAGTTGCAAGGGTTGTTTTGTTTTAGGATTTTCCAAGTTCAATAAAATAAACTTCAAGTTCTCTTATTTTGGTTTTAATATCTTGCAAGAGCATCGGGAGAGCATTGTGAGGTTATCCATTTACTTAGCATCGGGAGAGTTAAGTATACGAAAGAAATAAGAGCAAGTTCTCTAGTTTATAGTTGAACTATCTTGTGCCTAGGGATAAGGCAAGGTTAAGTGGCTAAGGAAGAATTCATACACATCGGTGTTCATCCTTCGATTCACGCCGGGAGGTATCGTCAAAGACGTGATCATCAACAGACTTGGACCTAGGGATAGGCCAAGGCAGATCTGGGATTCTTGCCAAACTTGAACGTACTGAGTTGGTGTGTTTGCTGCCGCAACGACCAACGGACAGCTGCTGCGACAGGTGCTGTCGGCGACAGGCGTGACGACAGAACTGGAGTTCCTAAGCAATACAATACCTGCACTACTGAGCAATTCAATACCAGCCCATTCTCTCTATCTTGATTACTCTATTCTTTTATTTACGTTTTCCTTTATTATTCTCGTGACAACTCTCAATTATTTCCTTTACTTCGTGCAGTGAAATTAGGTGAAGCTATTGGCCCAATCCCTGTGGAGACGATATCCGATACTCTAGTATCACTTTACTACTTGCGTCGTGTACACTTGCACTACAATTGCGATAGACTCTTTTACACGCAACATGTTGTTTCCAATTCACTATAGCTTCTATCTTTTTGGGATCCACACTAATCCCACTAGCCGAGATCACGTGACCTAGGAAGACTACCTCCCTAATCCAAAACTCACATTTGCTTAGCTTGGCATACAACTGATTCTCTAGTAGGGTCTGAAGTACTAACCGAAATGCTCATCATCTTCCTCTTCGGTCCTAGAGTATACTAAGATGTCGTCTATGAACACTACCACAAACCTGTCTAAGAACTCATGAAACACACAGTTCATCATATCCATGAAAGCTGCCGGAGCGTTGGCCAACCCAAAAGGCATCACCAAAACCTCATAGTGCCCATAACGTGTACGAAAGGCCGTCTTCGGTATGTCCACATCCTTTACCTTCAATTGGTAGTACCCAGACCTCAAGTCAATCTTCGAAAACACAAAAGCACCTCTCAACTGGTCTAGCAAGTCATCTATCCTAGGCAAAGGGTATTTGTTCTTCACTGTCACCTTATTCAACTGCCTATAATCTATACACATCCTCATGCTACCATCTTTCTTTTTCACAAACATGACTGGAGCACCCCACGGAGAAATACTAGGCATAATGAAACCTCTATCGGTCAACTCCTGAAGCTGTGTCTTCAACTCTTTCAACTCTTTCGATGCCATTCTATACGGAGCAATCGACACTGATGCAGAATCAAAATACGTCTCAATAGCAAACTCAACTGCTCTGTCTGGAGGCAAACCCGGTAACTCTTCCAGAAAAACACTCGGAAAATCACATACTGTTCTGATGTCTTGAGGTCTCACCTCACTCATATTCGGATTCATTACATAATCCAAGTAAGCCCGACACCCTGAACTCAACAACTTCTGAGCTTCCAAAGCCGAAACCACATTGGACAAGAACCTAACATTCTCACCAACTACCACAACCTCAAAGTCATCGGTAAGTCTCAAGGAGACTCTCTTGGTCTCGAAGTCAACCCTAGCCCTATGCTCTACGAGCCAATCCATGCCCAAAATCACGTCAAAACCGTAGAAGGGTAACTCCATCATATCGACCGAAAATACGTGGCCCTGAACCATCAAGGGACACCTCCTATACACCTTCCTAACTACCACTGTATCACCAAAAGAGCTGGTAACATTTACACCTATCTCTAGCCATTCACATGGTAACCCTAATGACCTTGCGTGCTCGCCCAAAATATACGAATGTGTCGACCCCGAATCTATCAAAGAAAGCAAACTCAAAGACTGTAATGAGAAATTACCTGCAATGACATCCGTGTCATTCCCAGCCTCTCGCTGAGCATACACCCTAGCCGGTCCTCCTCCCTCGGGCTTGACTGCTACTACATGAGCCAAGTTCCTCTGACCCTCATTCCTTGGCTGAAAGTTTCCACAACCGCGCTCACGGCCTCTCTGATGCTCAAAACCCCTAGCTGGAGCCGGTCCGCCCCTAGCCGGGTGTGGACAGTTATGCCTCATATGGTCTCGAGATCCACAGTTCCACCACGGCCCAAAGGTACCCGCACACTCGCCCTGATGGCGTCTCCCACACCTATTGCACTCCGGTGTGTGCATAACAGCTCCTTGGCCTTGATGGCCCTAACCATAGTTACCACCCCTATGTCTCGAATCGGGCTGGTACCTCCTATCCCTATGCCTCTTGGCATGATCTCTATCCCAGTTCGCATGTCTCTTTCCGGAATCGGACCCACTAGCACGTGCACTAGAGCCTAAGTTCTGCTCAATATCCTTGGCCCTAGAGACCAAAACATTGAACTCAGTGTAGTCAGAGGCAAGCATGTAGGTCTTCACATCTCTAGTCAACCCATACCGAAAGTGCTCACACCGCTCCCTCTCATTAGGGATCAACTCAGGAGCATACTAGCTCAATCTCACAAACAGGACCTCGTACTGAGTCACGCTCCTGTTACCCTGAACCAAGGCCATAAACTCCCTCTTCTCTTCATCCAAGTACCGAACTCCAAGATACTTCCTCTTGAAGGAATTTCTGAAGAACTCCCACGTGATATCCGCTTCGGCCATCCCCGAAGTAATAGTGGTCCTCCAAGTATAAGCGTCCCCCTAAAGCAAGGAGACAATGTAACCCAACTTACGGGCGTTTGAACACTCCATCTGTCCCAATATGTGAGTAGTACTCTCAAGCCACCCCTCCGAAACCTCGGGAGTCAACCCACGAAACTCAACTGCTCCCAAGTTACGAAGCCTCTCTAGGGGTAATCCTGTCCCCGCACCCTGAGGTGGTGATGCAGCTTGTGCACCGGCCAAAGCTGTTTGAAAAACCCCGACTATAGTCTGAATTAGATGGGTCATGTCCGCACCCACTGGACCCTGACCCGCCTGAGCCCCAACACCTCCAACATTAGCACCGGCCTGAGGCCCATTACCATCACCTCCGACTTGCGCACCAGCCTGAGGCACGTTACTTTCACCACCCACTCCATTACCACCGGGAGCAGGAGGAGCATGAGGCTCACCTCCGGGTGCCTGGTCACCCGCTCTAGGTCGCCCCCTTGGTTTCACCATCGCAAATTTAGATCTAAAACAACAAACACACAACAAACAAGAAAAACGTTAGGTTAGCAAAAGGGCAAGGACTCCGGTTCTCAAGCTCGTTAAACCAAAACAATTTTCCTTTTTGACAACAACACCTAACAATGGGGACATTTGACTAGCCCTTAATCCAACCAGAAAAAGCCACTGAAACAAGCTTTCAAACACCGTACTAGCAAGCAAACTTCATGCAATACATGGTAAAAACACTCATCGAGGCATAGCAACACGTAACAACCCAAACTTACCTCACTTACCTATCCGAGGTCTCAGAAACCTTAGGCTATGAAACCACCAAATGTAACCCCCTCGTCCCGGTTTGGACGACTGACCGGTCCGAGTAGGCTACACGGGGAAAACCGAAGTGAAACCCGCTAAGGCTCCCATTCGGTTAGCAACCCTAGAAAATTTCTTTATTTATATCTTGTCTAGATGAATTAAATTAATCCTATGTGTAAAGATAACAACGGAAGCAACAAGCGAGGCGATCTACCCAACATCATGCCAAAACAATCCATTTTAGCTTAAATTGCAGGCCGTATCGAAACGCCCAGAGGGTGTTTCGATACGCCTTAACTCGGTCAACTAGCCAAAGTCAACTCGAGGAGACTGTATCGAAACGCTGGTCAATTGTATCGATACGCCCTCATCGGTCAATTTCTCGTGGTCAACGCTACGAAGACCGTTCCGAAACGCCTAGGACCGTTTCGATACTCTGAATTTCTCGTCAAAATCTCAGATTTCCAGTAGCAAAAACGAATCGAAACGCCCCCTTTGCGTACCAAAACGCCTAGCCTGAAACAAGGGGCCGTATCGAAACAGGACCAACCGTTTCGATACACCTGCTGCGAACAGACAAGTTTTAGCAGGTTTATGGTATAAGGCAGCCCCAAACTCCAATTAAAACCTCCCACAGCCAAACACAACAACAAACAGAGATGTTAGGCACCCTAAAGCAACATGTTTAGCACTCATCATACATATAAAACCCATTCAAAGAGAAGCATCAATTCAACAAAGATTCATACATAGCATTTAAGATAACATGCCTTAGACAAACACACAGAGCATTCATGGGAAGGGTATAAGTCTTCAAACACAAGGCAAATATGCATCAAGTAAACATGGTCTACAATCCACAACATAAAGGCATACACATGGCCAACATAAAATCAACAATTTAACATGCTCATCCAAACACAAAATCAAACTAAGGAGTTTGACACCAACTCCAAACAAGTCTACACCTCCATCGTCTAGGCATTATTACAAATACATAAATCATACTTGAGCTACTTGAGAACTCCAAAAGCCCCTCCCTTGCCCACTTGCCTCTCGAACTCTAACGATCTGCATGTTGGAAATAAAGGAGAGCGTAAGCTAACTAGCTTAGTTAGTGAAGCTCTAAAATTCAACAAGCATGCAGTTTTCAAAACACTTTTCATAATTGACAATAAATCAATGGATGCACGAATGATATCACAACAAGATTACACATGGTTTGCACATGCACAACCAACATACACACGGTGGGACCACACATCACCGTTCGACTAGTAGTTTTCCGATGGGACCACTCATCACCTTACTCTACTACTAGTCACTACCGATGGGACCACTCATCACCGTAGTTATGAAAACCATCACGTGAGGCTCGACTTCAACACGACTACACAACAACAACGGTGTAAAACAACTTAAGATGCACATGATACCACAACATATAGCCACTCATCAACACATAACAAAAAGGTAGGAGTAGTAACTTACACTCGAGTTTAGGTGAACCCTCTAGGTCCCACCCAAACCCCCAAGAGTTTCATTTCGAAAGCAAAACAAAGTTTGATATTTCTACTCACCGTTGCTACCCAAACGGAAGCCGAATACCAAGCTCAAGTCTCCAAATTCTCCGGATTTGTTCCCGGCGCTTCACCAACAAAATTTCTTGCTTCTAATCATCCCAACACAATCAAAACAACCATAATTCAGTCCACAATTCAATGTAGAAAGCCCCGGACACAAACCAAGCACAACATACATAATTTCAAGCTAAAGACAACCCCAAATTCCTCATTCCCGAGCAGCCCTAAAGCACAGCCTAAAACCAATGATTCCAATACTTATATTACTCCCAAAAGCTTCCAAAACAACCCTTATATATCAACCAAACATCAGCCAACAAATTCACACATCAAACACCCCCAAAACTCAACTTTTAAACTCTCTAAAACCTCCTTAAAACCCAATTTCGGGAAACACCATAAAACCATGTAAAAATCGAATATGTTGGACCTTATAGATAGTAAACAACTTATATAACATTAATAAATCAAAAGCTTAAGTTAAAGCTAATAAAGTTCACATTTTTAATCCAAACTTTCAAAACTCCAAAATGAGAAATCATGGGTTTTAATGAAATATAAAACCATAGACTTGTAGAGGATGATAAGGACAAGTCAAAAGTGAGTTTACCTTTGAGAAATCTCCAACAATGAGCAAGAGAGATGATGGAATAGTAAACTACGAGAGGAGAAGTGTTTGTCGTTGAAAAATGGGAAGATGGAAGAAGATGATGAAAAAGCTCTTTTAAAATAAAATGGGTTTTTATTTCTCAAGTCCATTTATTTCCAAGAATGCCATTAATGAGATGGCTATCTCAATTATCCAAAAATCCATGGAATTGGGTTTTAAATCAAAACAAGCCCAACATAAAATAATTTATTTTGAAAACACGAGGCCCAAAATATTATTTTATTATTTTAATTCACCCGACCCTCAGACGCGGGTGTTACAACTCTCCCCCGCTTAAGGAATTTCGTCCCCAAAATTACCTGACAGAAATAGATACGGAAACTGCTCAAGCATATCAGCTTTCCTCTCCCACGTGGCCTCTTCCACACCTCTATGCCTCCACAACACCTTGACCAACTCTATGGTCTTGCCACGCAACACCTTGCTATCAGAAGCAAGTATCTCAACTGGTTCTTCATTGTAAGACAAGTCTGGATTCAAAACAATCTCTTCTACGGGCATTACATGGGACGGATCCGATCTATACTTCCGGAGCATCGACACGTGAAACACATCATGAATCTTCTCTAGTTCGGCCGAGAGTCTCAATCTATATGCAACGGGACCAATTCTCTCAACTACCTCATAAGGTCGAATGAATCTTGGGCTTAACTTACCCTTCCTACCAAACCTCATCACCTTCTTCCAAGGTGAGACTTTTAAAAACACTTTATCTCCCACATAATACTCTACCTCTTTCCTCTTTAAGTCGGCATAGGACTTCTCTCGATCTGAAGCTGCCTTCAAACGATCACATATCAACTTTACCTTCTCGGTGGTGCCCTTAAGCAAATCAGGCATCGGTACAAGTTTCTGTTCGGCTTCGGCCCAACAAATCGGAGTTCTACACTTCCTACCATACAAGTCCTCATACGGAGCCATCTGAATACTCGACTAAAAACTGTTGTTATACGCAAACTCTACTAATGGTAGATGTTTCTCCCACGACCCCTGAAAATCAATGATACAACATCTCAACATATCTTCCAACACCTGAATCACTCTCTCAGACTGACCATCTGACTGCGGATGATACGAAGTGCTGAAGTTCAACCAAGTACCCAAGGCTCGATGCAAACACTCCCAAAATCTAGCTGTAAATCTCAGATCTCGGTCTGACACAATCGATTTCGGTACCCCATGTAGTCTCACTATCTCACCGATGTACAAATCAACCAAATTGTCTAAGGTATATGTGGTGTGAACTGGTATGAAGTGGGCACACTTAGTAAACCTATCCACTATCACCCACACGGAATTCTTCCTCGAAGGAGTCAACGGTAGCCCTAACACAAAGTCCATGGTAATACGTTCCCACTTCCATTCCGGAATCTTCAACGGCTGTAACTATCCTAAGGGAAACTGATGTTCGTCCTTGAACCTCTGACAAACCATACACCTACTTACAAACTCGGCCACGTCCTTCTTCAAACCAACCCAATAGTACTCTTCTTTTAACCCTCGATACATCTTCGTGCTACCCGGATGCATAACAAAAGGACTGTTATGAGCTTCATTCAAGATCGTACACCTCAACTTGGCATCCTCCGGAACCACTATCCTATCCTTGTAACATAGGATCCCATTCTCACCAAAACAATACTCGGTAGGCCTATCTTCGGCTATGTCTTGCACGTGAGGTGCCAAAGACTCATCTCGCAACTGCTTTTCTCGAATTAACTGAGCTAATGAAGGCTTAACTTGAAGCTCGGCTATCAACCCACCATCATTAGACACGCTCAAACTCGCAAACATAGCTCGTAATTCAACGGCCACTTTTCTACTCAAGGCATTGGCCACTACGTTTGCCTTACCCGGATGGTACTCTATCGTGAGGTCATAATCCTTGAGAAGCTCTAACCACCTACGTTGCCTGAGGTTCAACTCCCTCTAAGACATCAAATACTTCAAACTCTTGTGGTCGGTATACACGGGGCACTTCTCACCATGAAGATGGTGTCTCCAAATCTTCAATGCGAACACCACTGCGGCTAGCTCTATGTCATGGGTGGGATAATTCTTCTCATGAACTTTCAACTATCGCGAAGCATATGCTACCACCTTACCCTCTTGCATAAGCACACAACCTAACCCTACGTAGGATGCATCACTATAAATCACAAATTCTCTCTCCGGTTCAGGCTAAATCAGGATAGGAGCTTCGGTCAAAGCTTTTTTCAATTTCTCAAACGCTTCTTGTCTTGCATCTGACCACTCATCTGGAACATTCTTCTGTAGCAACTTAGTCAAAGGAGCCGCTATTCTAGAAAACCCCTCAAAAAACCTTCTATAATATCTGTGAAACCTATGTTTGATTTTGATATAATTAAATCGTTAAGAATCAAATTGAAAAACTTGAAAATGTTTTCTAAGTCCCTTAATAAGTTTTAAATCATCAACACTTTAAAACTGATTTGAAAAACTCAAACTCCAAATATTTTCTAAGTATTCCAAGGCCAAAGTGTTCAAAACCGTCCAGGTGTATCGATACGCTTCCAGCCGTATCGATACCTTTTTTTACAAAGTTGGCTACTGGAAGGACGCGTTTCGATACACCCTTAACCGTATCGAAACAACGTATCGAAATAGATTCCATTTGTATCGATACACCCTTCTGTAAAAAGTGAAGGAGTTTGAATGGTGTACCGATACGGCTTCACCCGTATCGATACGGTTTTAATTGAATTTTTAATTCGAATTGTTTTAAATGCTTTCGACCGTTGGTGTCAGTTGTTAGGTAACCAATATTTAAAATGGCAGTTGACCCGTATCGATACGGTAAACCCTCGTATCGAAACAGAAACTTTCAGTGAGCTAAGTTGAGAAAAAGGTATCGATACGGTCTTACCCGTTTTGATACACTCCCTGTCCCGTACCGATACGCCTACATGCGTTTCGATACCCCATCTTTATTATGTACAACGACTCTTTATTTTTTGAGACAGGTATCGATACGGCTCCCCATGTACCGATATGGATAGCTGTAGAAGTGCATTTATGGTGGAAAGAGAGGGTCCCAACGGCTCTATTCAATTCCCCAACCGCACAAACGACAAGAATTGATAAAGGAGGTATAAAATTGAAGCTCTTTGAAGACCAGAAACAACTATTGCATTAAAGACAAACATTCAAGCAAAAATCCAACCTCAAGTGTGCCTAATTCCCAATCTCTTGTAATTCCCAAATTGTGTTGTATCCAATTCTCATTCTATCTTCAAATTTGGGTTGAGTGTTGTACTTCAAGGGACAAATTTGTATTTGAGAGATATACTTATTGTCCAATTTCTTCTTTGATTATTTGTGAGGGTTTGGTCAAATTTTGGGTAGAAAAATTGACCGGTTGTGTAAAGGTTACCTCCTAAGCCTTGAAAAGGGGAAGAACAAATAGTGAATTGTTGAAATCCTTAGTGGTAGCTAAGGTAGTGGATGTAGAGTTAATTTGGAACTTGAACCACTCTAAAATCATTTGTTCTTCATTTTTAAATTGCCCTTTCACTCTACAAAGTTTTTAAATCCCAATTCACCCCCTTCTTGGTCTTGATCATTCAATCGATCCACTCAACAATTGGTATCAGAGCCTACCTCTTTGAAGGATTCACAACCACAAGAGGAGTTCCTAGGAAGAGTGAGATCAACAAAAAATCAAGCCATGACTTCTACCTCCGGTTCAAGTATGTATGAGTCACAATTTACTACAAAGCCACCATTCTTTAATGGTGACATCTATCCTTTTTGGAAGAATAGGATGCGCCTCTTCATCAAGTCCAATGATTATTTGGTGTGGGATGTCATTGAAGATGGTCCTTACATTCCATTGAAGCAAGACAATGAAGGAAAGATGGTCTTGAAGAAAAAGATAGAGATGAGTGAAGATGAAAGGAAGAAGATTCAAATAAATGACAAAGCTCTTCACATGCTCTTTTGCTCTTTTGGACCCGACATCTATTCCAAAGTCTCATCCATTGAGAGTGCCAAGGAAGTATGGGATACTCTTGAGACCACCTATAAAGGAACCAATGATGTGAAGGAAACCAATATTGAAATTCTCAATCTTAGCTATCAGAATTTCAAGATGGAGTCCGACGAAACGGTGTCCAAGATGTTTGATCGCTTCTTAACCATTGTCAATGGGCTCAAAGGATTTGGAGAAACGATTCCGGAAGACAAGCTTGTCCGGAAGTTACTTTACTCACTTCCCGAATCTTGGGATGGGAAGAGAACCGCCATCATAGAGGCCAAAAATTTGAAGACACTAAAGCTTGATGAGCTAGTGGGTTCTCTCCTCACTCATGAGATTATGAAGCAAGGAAGGGAAGAAGAGAAGAAGAAGGAAGAGAAGAGAGTAGAGAAGCTAGAGGTGGAAAAGAAGAAGAAAATGGGAATAACCCTCAAAGATTCATTACTTGAGGAAAGCTCTTCTAGTGAGTAGGCTACACGGGGAAAACCGAAGTGAAACCCGCTAAGGCTCCCCTTTGGTTAGCAACCCTAGAAAATTTCTTTATTTATATCTTGTCTAGATGAATTAAATTAATCCTATGTGTAAAGATAACAACGGAAGCAACAAGCGAGGCGATCTACCCAACATCATGCCAAAAACAATCCATTTTAGCTTAAATTGCAGGCCGTATCGAAACGCCCAGAGGGTGTTTCGATACGCCTTAACTCGGTCAACTAGCCAAAGTCAACTCGAGGAGACTGTATCGAAACGCTGGTCAATTGTATCTATACGCCCTCATCGGTCAATTTCTCGTGGTCAACGCTATGAAGACCGTTCCGAAACGCCTAGGACCGTTTCGATACTCTGAATTTCTCGTCAAAATCTCAGATTTTCAGTAGCAAAAACGAATCGAAACGCCCCCTTTGCGTACCAAAACGCCTAGCCTGAAACAAGGGGCCGTATCGAAACAGGACCAACCGTTTCGATACACCTGCTGCGAACAGACAAGTTTTAGCAGGTTTATGGTACAAGGCAGCCCCAAACTCCAATTAAAACCTCCCACAGCCAAACACAACAACAAACAGAGATGCTAGGCACCCTAAAGCAACATGTTTAGCACTCATCATACATATAAAACCCATTCAAAGAGAAGCATCAATTCAACAAAGATTCATACATAGCATTTAAGATAACATGCCTTAGACAAACACACATAGCATTCATGGGAAGGGTATAAGTCTTCAAACACAAGGCAAATATGCATCAAGTAAACATGGTCTACAATCCACAACATAAAGGCATACACATGGCCAACATAAAATCAACAATTTAACATGCTCATCCAAACACAAAATCAAACTAAGGAGTTTGACACCAACTCCAAACAAAGGAGAGCTACTTGAGAACTCCAAAAGCTCCTCTCTTGCCCACATGCCTCCCGAACTCTAATGATCTGCATGTTGGAAATAAAGGAGAGCGTAAGCTAACTAGCTTAGTGAGTGAAGCTCTAAAATTCAACAAGCATGCAGTTTTCAAAACACTTTTCATAACTGACAATAAATCAATGGATGCACGAATGATATCACAACAAGACTACACATGGTTTTCACATGCACAACCAACATATACACGGTGGGACCACACATCACCGTTCGACTAGTAGTTTTCCGATGGGACCACTCATCACCTTACTCTATTACTAGTCACTACCGATGGGACCACTCATCATCGTAGTTATGACAACCATCACGTGAGGCTCGACTTCAACACGACTACACAACAACAACGGTGTAAAACTACTCAAGATGCACATGATACCACAGCATATAGCCACTCATCAACACATAACAAAAAGGTAGGAGTAGTAACTTACACTCGAGTTTAGGTGAACACTCTAGGTCCCACCCAAACCCCCAAGAGTCTCATTTCGAAAGCAAAACAAAGTTTGATATTTCTACTCACCGTTGCTACCCAAACGGAAGCCGAATACCAAGCTCAAGTCTCCAAATTCTCCAGATTTGTTCCTGGCGCTTCACCAACAAAATTCCTTCCTTCTAATCATCCCAACACAATCAAAACAACCATAATTCAGTCCACAATTCAATGTAGAAAGCCCCGGACACAAACCAAGCACAACATACATAATTTCAAGTTAAAGACAACCCCAAATTCCTCATTCCCGAGCAGCCCTAAAGCACAACCTAAAACCAATGATTCCAATACTTATATTGCTCGCAAAAGCTTCCAAAACAACCCTTATATATCAACCAAACATCAGCCAACAAATTCCCACATCAAACACCCCCAAAACTCAACTTTTAAACTCTCTAAAACCTCCCTAAAACCCAATTTCGGGAAACACCATAAAACCATGTAAAAATCGAATATGTTGGACCTTATAGATAGTAAACAACTTATATAGCATTAATAAATCAAAAGCTTAAGTTAAAGCTAATAAAGTTCACATTTTTAATCCAAACTTTCAAAACTCCAAAATGAGAAATCATGGGTTTTAATGAAAAATAAAACCATAGACTTGTAGAGGATGATAAGGACAAGTCAAAAGTGAGTTTACCTTTGAGAAATCTCCAACAATGAGCAAGAGAGATGATGGAATAGTAAACTAGGAGAGGAGGAGTGTTTGTCGTTGAAAAATGGGAAGGAAGAGGGAAGAAGATGATGAAAAAGCTCTTTTAAAATAAAATGGGTTTTTTATTTCTCAAGTCCATTTATTTACAAGAATGCCATTAATGAGTTGGCTATCTCAATTATCCAAAAATCCATGGAATTGGGTTTTAAATCAAAACAAGCCCATCATAAAATCATTTGTTTTGAAAACACGAGGCCCAAAATATTATTTTATTATTTTAATTCACCCGACCCCCAAACCCGGGTGTTACATCAATTTTGGGATAAATATTTAGGACTAAATTGAAAACATATAATTATATATAAAATTTCAGAATAAATTATAAAAATTATAAAGAAACGGTGGACTATTTCGGGTTAAATAAAGATTTTGAGGACTAAAATAAACAAAAATATCATTATAGTAAAAATATTGGACTAAATTTTAAAAATTAGAAAAATTTGGTGCATATTTCAGGTTAAATAAAGATTTTTAGGATTAAATTGAACAAATATATCATCATATTAACATATTGGACTAAATTTAAAAAATAGAAAGAGATTGAGGTTAATTTCAAGTTAAATAAAGATTTTTTGGACTAAATTGAAAAAATATGATTATATTTAAAATATTGGACTAAATTATTAAAATTATAAAGAAAATAAGGGATAGTTTCGGGTTAAATATAGATTTTTAGGACTAAATTGAACAAAAATATAATTATGTTTAAAATATTAGACTAAATTATAAAAAAATATAAAGTAGTTGGGGTCAATTATGGGTTAAATAAATATTTTGATGACTAAATTAAACAAAAATATCAACAATTTAAAAATATTGGAATAGTTTATAAAACTTAGAAAAAAATTTGAGTCAAATTCGGGTCAAATTAAGATTTTTAGAACTAAATTGAACAAAAATAAAATTTTTACAGACTTAGTGATACATGCATGGGAGGGCTAAAACGATGCATTTTAGTAAAAAAACTGAAGTTGTTTTATAAGTCTTGAATTTCAGCCGACTTGCATCGAATTTTTGGATGTGATCTAGAGAGTTCTGGGTCTGCATGTCTTCTTCAAACACATTCTTTGATCTTTTAGCTTTCTAACGCATCTTGAAACGCTCCAATCCGACATCGGGAGCTCAAATTATTCCCGTTCTAGTGAAGATTGTGCGAGCAGAAATCTCTATACTGATTATTTACGGGAATTATTATTTATTACTTATTTTTAATAATTTTTTTGATTATCTGCACTTAAATTCAATCTAGGATTCTTTATGAAGACATTTATATCATTTAGGATTTGATTTGTTATTTATTTATTAGTTTTTTAGGTTAGATAAAATATGTTTATTTATTTTATTATTATATTTATTGTTTCCTAATTAAGATGAACTCTTCATTTGTAGGCTATTTAAAAGCATATTTGCTTCATTAATAAAAACAACATCATGAATTTTTGAGTTACAAAATTTTTTGGCCATGGTCCATTTAATTTTCAAGGTTGATGGATTTGTCTTGTTATTTTTTGTATCAGAAATTTTCTTCAACATAAGTTCTTCAAGTTCTTGTGAGAGAGATCATCTTCACACTCTTTCTTGCCTATGTAATTGCGTCTAGGAGGGTGGGTTAGACCTGTTTGAAGTTGCTTACTTAGATAATCGCGTTAAGAGAGTGGCGAGGACAAATTATCCTTCAACAAAATCTATCTCGCCATTATACATTCATCAGAGAGATTCATGCCGTTTGCAAGTGTTTTCCTATTTAATTGCGATTAGGAGGATTCCGAGGACAAATCTATCCATCACCACCACCATGATATTCATCAATCAACTATCTAGTTTTATACATCAAGATCATACTTTCTTGCCGATGTGCTAAATTTGGAATTTGAGGTTTTCCTAGATCATATTAATGAGTTTAGTATATTAATTGCGATCTAGATGGTTCCTAGATTTTTAGAAATTTCTTGGATCCTGGCTTCCATATCAATTGGTATTAGAGTTGAGATGATTCTTGGAAGATGTTTCACAGAGACAAACCACGTCGAAAACAACATGACAATTCAAGTTCTACTTCTCGAGGAAAGCCTCCCTTGACTAAATCAAACTTCAAAATACCTTATTTTAATGGAAAGTATGATCCAGATGGTTATTGTGATTAGAAATATTGCTCTGACCGGCTATTTGATTTCTTCAGTATTTTGAGGAAGACTAAGTTCCATTAGTTACCCTAAATTTCACGAATTATGCAACACTATGGTGGCCTTTATTGTAATGAGATTGGCATCTCAATGGTGAAGGCAAAATAAGAACATGTGACGATCTTAAACATGTCATGAGCAGTGGCGAAACTTGGTCGTAGAGTTTGGAGGGGACAACTTTAAACTTTAAAAATTTTAGAGGTTTAATTTAAAAAATTTGATAATTTTGAAGGGTTAAATTTAATTTTTCTTTCAAAAAAATTGGGGTCTAACTAAAATTTTTGAAAATTTGAGAGACTTAATGAGAAATTTTAAAAATTATAGGAGGAGTTTAACTAAAAACGACCACAAATTTTGATGTTTAATCCAAATTTCTAAAAATTTGTAGGGGCCGAATTAAATTTTTTAAAAATTACAAGGGTCTAAACTATAATTTTTCCAATTCTAGGAGAGGCCGTGGCCCCCACCGGTCCTCATTGTGTTACGCTCCTAGTCATGAGAGGGAGATTTGCGCAAAACTATTATCAATGACAAGAATTGATGAAGACGAATCATCGCCATTACAACATATTGATGAACCAGTATCGGTGAGTTATGTAGAAGAAGTGAGTACCACACCAGAGACGATGATATTCCAACAGGCCGAACCATCTTTTATCATTAAAACTCCACAATATATTCCGTGCGAGGACGAAAGAGAACAAGATGATGAACAATGAGAAAAAAAAAGAACTTGTGAGTTATGTATAAAAAGAAAGTCAATGTGATTCTCAACCTTCATTCAAATTTTGTTCTATCATGTTAGCAATACCTTCTCCTTTGAAATCATTATACTTTGATGATATATTCTGTGATGAAAATAGGAGAAGTGAGTTACAAAAGATCGGGCGTAAAGAGGTCGGGAGTGTCAAACATCAAATTATTGGCCCAACCTTGGTGTGAGAAGACAATGAAAAGACAACGAGCAAGAAGAATGCTTTTATTTTCACTAATCCTCACAAAAATTTCAGTATTATTGTCTTATTTGTACATAAATTTGTCGATCCATTACAAGGAGATTAATTGGATTACTCCACCTATGAAAAAGATTCCTTTTCAATTGTCATTATTGTTTGTCCTTCCATTGCCGATTCAGATTCGAGGACGAATCTTTTTGAAGAGTGGGAGGATGATACATGTCTGAAGAGGCCTAATTCCAAGTCTAGAAATTTAGTCAACTTATTTTGACTTTTTGATTGGGATCCAGACATATTTTGACCAAGAAGTCTTCCTTCGACTTGTGAGTTAGTCTCTTAGCTTTCCAATACACTTTGAAATCAATCAATCGGACATTGAGAGTTCAAGATACGACCATTTTAGCAAAGACAGTGCAATCAGAAAATTTCACACGGGTCTAATACGTGATTTTCAAATAATTACGATTTTTTAAAATTTTATTGATTATTTGTAATTTAAATCAGCTTATGAGTTTTTATTATGTATTTTAGAGGATTAAGGATCACATTTATCATTTAATTAATTTTATTTAGAGATTTAGATAAATAAGGATTTATTTTATTTTATTAGTTTTATACTATAGTTCAAATACAATTCTTTGTATTTTCTCTTCATTTTAGGATTTTACTAACCACTAAATAAACTAATCTATTTTATAAACAAGACAATTATATTTTTGATCAATAATAATGAAAACCACCCAATTAAGTTTACCAACTTGTTAATACATTATGAAAGTGTATAGTAATCTTCCTTATTAATTATCTCATTAATTTGCATTATCTCATTAATATATCACGTCAATTTCCATTTTTTATTAGCATTAACGATTATCTCGTTAAGTGGATACTAGTATTCGAACATGAGTATCTGTGCGGTAACCCTAGGTGTCGGTACTCACACACGTACCGATACTAATATTGCTTACTGGAAATCGATCATGGCTTCCATATCAATTGTTGTTGTAGTTGAGATGATTCTTGGAGGATGTTTCGCAGAGACAAACCACGTAGAAAACAACCTGACAATTCAGGTTCTACTTCTCGAGGAAAGCCTCCCTTGATTAAACCAAAGTTCAAAAATACCTTATTTCAATGGAAAGTATAATCCCGATGGTTCTTGTGATTGGAAATATTGCGTTGATCAGCTGTTTGATTTCTTCGGTATTTTGAGGAAGACTAAGTTCCATTAGTGACCCTAAATTTCACGAATTATGCAGCACTATGGTGGCCTTTATTGCAATGAGATTGGCGTCTCAATGGTGAAGGCAAATTAAGAACATGTGATGATCTTAAACATGTCATGAGAGGGTGATTTGCGCCAAACTATTATCAATGACAAGAATTGAAGAAGACGAATCATTCCCATTACAAAATATTGATGAACCAGTATCAGTGAGTTATGTAGAAGAAGTGAGTACGACACCAGAGACGATGATATTCCAACATGCCGAACATTCTTTTATCACTAAGACTCCACCATATATTCCGTGCGAGGACGAAAGAGAACAAGATGATGGAAAACGAGAAAAAAAGAACTTGTGAGTTATGTATAAAAAGAAAGTCAATGTGATTCTCAACCTTCATTTAAATTTTGTTCTATCATGTTCGCAATACCTTCTCCTTTGAAATCGTTATACTTTGATGATATATTTTGTGATGAAAATAGGAGAAGTGAGTTACAAAAGATCGGGCGTAAAGAGGTCGGGTGTGTCAAACATCAATTTATTGGCCCAACCTTGGTGTGAGAAGACAATGAAAAGACAACGGGCAAGAAGAATGCTTTTATTTTCACTAATCCTCACAAAAATTTCAGTATTATTGTCTTATTTGTACATAAATTTTTCGATCCACTACAAGGAGATTAATTGGATTACTCCACCTATGAAAAAGATTCCTTTTCAATTGTCATTATTTATTGTCCTTCCTTTGCCGATTCAGATTCGAGGACAAATCTTTTTGAAGAGTGGGAGGATGATATATGTCTGAAGAGGCCTAATTTCAAGTCTAGAAATTTAGTCAACTTATTTTGGCTTTTTGATTGGGATCCAGACATATTTTGACCAAGAAGTCTTCTTTCGACGTGTGAGTTAGTCTCTTAGCTTTCCAATACACTTTGAAATCCATCAATCGGACATTGAGAGTTCAAGATACGACCATTTTAGCAAAGACAGTGCAATTAGAAAATTTCATACGGGTCTAATACGTGATTTTCAAATAATTATGATTTTTTAAAATTGTATTGATTATTTGTAATTTAAATCAACTTATGAGTTTTTATTATGTATTTTAGAGGATTAAAGATCACATTTATCATTTAATTAATTTTATTTAGAGATTTAGATAAATAAGGATTTATTTTATTTTATTAGTTTTATACATTAGTTCAAATACAATTCTTTGTATTTTCTCTTTATTTTAGGATTTTACTAGCCTCTAAATAGACTAATCTCCTTTATAAACAAGACAATTATATTTTTGATCAATAATAATGAAAACCACCCAATTAAGTTTACCAACTTGTTAATACATTATGAAAGTGTCCATTAATCTTCCTCATTAATTATCTCATTAATTTGCATTATCTCATTAATATCTCACGTCAATTTCCATCTTTTTATTAGCATTAACGATTATCTCGTTAAGTGAATACTAGTATTCGGACATAAGTATCTGTGCGGTAACCCTAGGTGTCGGTACTCACACACGTACCGATACTAATATTGCTTACTGGAAATCGATCCTGGCTTCCATATCAATTGTTATTATAGTTGAGATGATTCTTGGAGGATGTTTCGCAGAGACAAACCACGTAGAAGACGACATGACAATTCAGGTTGTACTTCTCGAGGAAAGCCTCCCTTGATTAAACCAAAGTTCAAAAATACCTTCTTTCAATGGAAAGTATATTCCCGATGGTTATTGTGATTGGAAATATTGCGTTGATCGGCTGTTTGATTTCTTCGGTATTTTGAGGAAGACTAATTTCCATTAGTGACTCTAAATTTCACGAATTATGCAGCACTATGGTGGCCTTTATTGCAATGAGATTGGCGTCTCAATGGTGAAGGAAAAATAAGAACATGTGATGATCTTCAACATGTCATGAGAGGGTGATTTGCGCCAAACTATTATCAATGACAAGAATTGACAAAGACGAATCATCGCCATTACAACATATTGATGAACCAGTATCAGTGAGTTATGTAAACGAAGTGAGTACCACACCAGAGACGATATTCCAACAGGCCGAACCATCTTTTATCACTAAGACTCCACCATATATTCCGTGTGAGGACGAAAGTGAACATGATGATGAACAACGAGAAAAAAAAAAGAACTTGTGAGTTATGTATAAAAAGAAAGTCAATGTGATTCTCAACGTTCATTTAAATTTTGTTCTATCATGTTCGTAATACCTTCTCCTTTGAAATCATTATACTTTGATGATATATTTTGTGATGAAAATAGGAGAAGTGAGTTACAAAAGATCAGGCATAAAGAGGTCGAGAGTGTCAAACATCAAATTATTGGCCCAACCTTGGTGTGAGAAGACAATGAAAAGACAACGGGCAAGAAGAATGCTTTTATTTTCACTAATCCTCACAAAAATTTCAGTATTATTGTCTTATTTGTACATAAATTTGTCGATCCATTACAAGGAGATTAATTGGATTAGGCCACCTATGAAAAAGATTCCTTTTCAATTGTCATTATTGATTGTCCTTCCTTTGTCGATTCAGATTCGAGGACAAATCTTTTTGAAGAGTGGGAGGATGATACATGTCTGAAGAGGCCTAATTCCAAGTCTAGAAATTGAGTCAACTTATTTTGACTTTTTGATTGGGATCCAGACATATTTTGACCAAGAAGTCTTCTTTCGACTTGTGAGTTAATCTCTTAGCTTTCCAATACACTTTGAAATCCATCAATCGGACATTGAGAGTTCAAGATACGACCATTTTAGCAAAGACAATGCAATTAGAAAATTTCATAGGGGTCTAATACGTGATTTTCAAATAATTACGATTTTTTAAAATTTTATTGATTATTTGTAATTTAAATCAGCTTATGAGTTTTTATTATGTATTTTAGAGGATTAAGGATCACATTTATCATTTAATTAATTTTATTTAGAGATTTAGAGAAATATGGATTTATTTTATTTTATTAGTTTTATACTTTAGTTCAAATACAATTCTTTGTATTTTCTCTTTATTTTAGGATTTTACTAGGCTCTAAATAGACTAATCTCTTTTATAAACAAGACAATTATATTTTTGATCAATAATAATGAAAACCACCCAATTAAGTTTACCAACTTGTTAATACATTATGAAAGTGTACAATAATCTTCCTTATTAATTATCTCATTAATTTGCATTATCTCATTAATATCTCACGTCAATTTCCATCTTTTTATTAGCATTAACGATTATCTCGTTAAGTGGATACCAATATTCGAGCATGAGTATCCGTGCGGTAACCCTAGGTGTCGGTACTCACACACGTACCGATACTAATATTGCTTACTGGAAATCGATCCAGGCTTCCATATCAATTGTTATTATAGTTGAGATGATTCTTGGAGGATGTTTCGCAGAGACAAACCACGTAGAAGACAACATGACAATTCAGGTTCTACTTCTCGAGGAAAGCCTCCCTTGATTAAACCAAAGTTCAAAAATACCTTCTTTCAATGGAAACTATAATCCCGATGGTTATTGTGATTGGAAATATTGCGTTGATCGGCTGTTTGATTTCTTCAGTATTTTGAGGAAGACTAAGTTCCATGAGTGACCCTAAATTTCATGAATTATGCAACACTATGCTGGCCTTTATTGCAATGAGATTGGCGTCTCAATGCTGAAGGAAAAATAAGAACATGTGATGATCTTAAATATGTCATGAGAGGGTGATTTGCGCCAAACTATTATCAATGACAAGAATTGATGAAGACGAATCATCGCCATTACAACATATTGATGAACCAGTATCGGTGAGTTATGTAGAAGAAGTGAGTACCACACCAGAGACGATGATACTCCAACAGGCCGAACCATCTTTTATCACTACGACTCCACCATATATTCCGTGCGAGGACGAAAGTGAACAAGATGATGAACAACGAGAAAAAAAAGAACTTGTGATTTATGTATAAAAAGAAAGTCAAAGTGATTCTCAACCTTCATTTAAATTTTGTTCTATCATGTTCGCAATACCTTATCCTTTGAAATCATTATACTTTGATGATATATTTTGTGATGAAAATAGGAGAAGTGAGTTACAAAAGATCGGGCGTAAAGAGGTCGGGAGTGTCAAATATTAAATTATTGGCCCAACCTTGGTGTGAGAAGACAATGAAAAGACAACGGGCAAGAAGAATGCTTTTATTTTCACTAATCTTCACAAAAATTTCAGTATTATTGTCTTATTTGTACATAAATTTGTCGATCCATTACAAGGAGATTAATTGGATTACTCCACCTATGAAAAAGATTCCTTTTCAATTGTCATTATTGATTGTCCTTCTTTTGCCAATTCAGATTCGAGGACGAATCTTTTTGAAGAGTGGGAGGATGATACATGTCTGAAGAGGCCTAATTCCAAGTCTAGAAATTTAGTCAACTTATTTTGAATATTTGATTGGGATCCAGACATATTTTGACCAAGAAGTCTTCTTTCGACTTGTGAGTTAGTCTCTTAGCTTTCCAATACACTTTGAAATCAATCAACCGGACATTGAGAGTTCAAGATACGACCATTTTAGCAAAGACTGTGCAATTAGAAAATTTCATACGGGTCTAATACATGATTTTCAAATAATTACGATTTTTAAAATTTTATTGATTATTTGTAATTTAAATCAACTTATGAGTTTTTATTATGTATTTTATAGGATTAAGGATCACATTTATCATTTAATTAATTTTATTTAGAGATTTAGATAAATAAGGATTTATTTTATTTTATTAGTTTTATACTTTAGTTCAAATACAATTCTTTGTATTTTCTCTTTATTTTAGGATTTTACTAGCCTCTAAAAAGACTAATCTCTTTTATAAACAAGGCAATTATATTTTTGATCAATAATAATGAAAACCACCCAATTAAGTTTACCAACTTGTTAATACATTATGAAAGTGTACAATAATCTTCCTCATTAATTATCTCATTAATTTGCATTATCTCATTAATATCTTACGTCAAGTTCCATCTTTTTATTAGCATTAACGATTATATCGTTAAGTGGATACTAGTATTCGAGCATGAGTATCTGTGCGATAACCCTAGGTGTCGGTACTCACACACGTACCGATACTAATATTGCTTACTAGAAATCGATCCTGGCTTCCATATCAATTGTTATTATAGTTGAGATGATTCTTGGAGGATGTTTCACAGAGACAAGCCACGTAGAAGACAACATGACAATTCAGGTTCTACTTCTCGAGGAAAGCCTCCCTTGATTAAACCAAAGTTCAAAAATACCTTCTTTCAATGGAAAGTATAATCCCGATGGTTATTGTGATTGGAAATATTGCGTTGATCGGCTGTTTGATTTCTTCGGTATTTTGAGGAAGACAAAGTTCCATTAGTGACCCTAAATTTCACGAATTATGCATCACTATGCTGGCATTTATTGCAATGAGATTGGCGTCTCAATGCTGAAGGCAAAATAAGAACATGTGATGATCTTAAACATGTCATGAGAGGGTGATTTGCGCCAAACTATTATTAATGACAAGAATTGATGAAGACGAATCATCGTCATTACAACATATTGATGAACCAGTATCGGTGAGTTATGTAGAAAAAGTGAGTACCACACCAGAGACGATGATATTCCAATAGGCCGAACCATCTTTTATCACTAAGACTCCACCATATATTCCGTGCGAGGACGAAAGTGAACAAGATGATGAACAACGAGAAAAAAAAAAAGAACTTGTGAGTTATGTATAAAAAGAAAGTCAAAGTGAATCTCAACCTTCATTTAAATTTTGTTCTATCATGTTCGCAATACCTTCTCCTTTGAAATCATTATACTTTGATGATATATTTTGTGATGAAAATATGAGAAGTGAGTTACAAAAAACCGGGCGTAAAAAGGTCGGGAGTGTCAAATATCAAATTATTGGCCCAACCATGGTTTGAGAAGACAATGAAAAGACAACGGACAAGAAGAATGCTTTTATTTTCACTAATCCTCACAAAAATTTTAGTATTATTGTCTTATTTGTACATAAATTTGTCGATCCATTACAAGGAGATTAATTGGATTACTCCACCTATGAAAAAGATTCCTTTTCAATTGTCATTATTGATTGTCCTTCCTTTGCCGATTCAGATTCGAGGATGAATCTTTTTGAAGAGTGGGAGGATGAAACATGTCTGAAGAGGCCTAATTCCAAGTCTAGAAATTTATTCAACTTATTTTGACTTTTTGATTGGGATCCAGACATATTTTGACTAAGAAGTCTCTTTTCGACTTGTGAGTTAGTCTCTTAGCTTTTCAATAAACTTTGAAATCCATCAATCGGACATTGAGAGTTCAAGATACGACCATTTTAGCAAAGACATTGCAATTAGAAAATTTCATACGGGTCAAATACGTGATTTTCAAATAATTACGATTTTTTAAAATTTTATTGATTATTTGTGATTTAAATCATCTTATGAATTTTTATTATGTATTTTAGAGGATTAAGGATCACATTTATCATTTAATTAATTTTATTTAGAGATTTAGATAAATAAGGATTTATTTTATTTTATTCGTTTTATACTTTAGTTCAAATACAATTCTTTGTATTTTCTCTTTATTTTAGGATTTTACTAGCCTCTAAAAAGACTAATCTCTTTTATAAACAAGACAATTATATTTTTGATCAATAATAATGAAAACCACCCATTTAAGTTTACCAACTTGTTAATACATTATGAAAGTGTACAGTAATCTTCCTCATTAATTATCTCATTAATTTGTATTATCTCATTAATATCTCACGTCAATTTTCATCTTTTTATTAGCATTAACGATTATATCGTTAAGTGGATGCTAGTATTCGAGCATGAGTATCTGTGCGATAACCCTAGGTGTCGGTACTCACACACGTACCGATACTAATATTGCTTACTGGAAATCGATCCTGGCTTCCATATCAATTGTTATTATAGTTGAGATGATTCTTGGAGAATGTTTCGCAGAGACAAACCACGTAGAAGACAACATGACAATTCTTTGTACCGATACTAATAATGCACTTTGAAATCCATCAATCGGATATGGAGAGTTCAAGATACGACCATTTTAGCAAAGACAGTGGAATGAGAAAATTTCATACGGGTCTAATACGTGATTTTCAAATAATTATGATTTTTAAAAATTTTATTGATTATTTGTAATTTAAATCAGCTTATGAGTTTTTATTACGTATTTTAGAGGATTAAGGATCACATTTATCATTTAATTATTTTTAATAAGAGATTTAGATAAATTAGTTTGTATTTTCTATTTGTTTTAGGATTTTACTAGCCTATAAATAGACTCATCTCTTTTGTAAACAAGACAATTCTGTTTTTGATCAATAATAATGAAATCCACCCAATTAAGTTTACCAACTTGTTAATACATTATAGAAGTGTACTTTAATTTTCATCATTAATTATCTCATTAATTTGCATTATCTCATTAATATCTCACGTCAATTTCCATCTTTTTATTAGCATTAACGATTATCTCGTTAAGTGGGTAACCGGTACTCGAACACGAGTATTGGTGCGGTAACCCTAGGTTTCGGTGCTTGTTGCGTGTAAAAGTGTCGATCGCAATGTAGTGCAAGTGTACACGACGCAAGTAGTAAAGTGATACGTAAGTATCAGATATCGTCTCCACAGGGACTGGGCCAATAGCTTCAACCTGGAATTACTGCAGGAGAAGAAAAAGAAATAGTTTAAATGTTTGTCACGATATAATAAAGAATACTGATAATAAAAGAGTAAAAGAATCAGGATAGAGAGAATGGGCCGGTATTGAATTGCTCAGTAGTGTAGGTGTTGCAAAGTCTAGGAATATCTGTTATGTCGTTGCGCCTGTCGCGGCAGCACCTGTCGCGGCAGTGGTCTGTTGTTTGTCGCGGCAGCGATCACACAACTCTGTACTTCAAGCTTGGCAGGAATCCCTGCTGCGCCTTTGCCTATCCCTAGGTCCAAGTCTGTCGATGAACACATCTTTGATGATACCTCCCGGCGTGAATCGAAGGATGAACACCGATGTTGTTGAATTATTCTTTAGCCACTTAACCTCGTCCTATCCCTAGGTCCGAGATAGTTCAACCATAAACTGGAGAACCCGTACTTATTCCTTTCGTATACTTAAGTCTCCCGATATTAAGTAAATATGTAATCTCACAATGCTCTCCCGATACTCTTGCAAGATGTTGAAAACCAGAATAAGCAAACTTGAAGTCTATTTTATTGAACAGAAAAATTCCTAAAACAAATGCAATCCTTGCAACTACTTTACAAATCAACCCTTAGCCCTAGGGGAAGTTTAGAACATGATGAGGAGGGAAAAACGACTAGGGTTTAGAAGAGAAGGCTAGAGAGTAAGATATCCTTCCCTAGGTCGAATTACATGCCTTTATATAGGCCTTGGGTTCAAGTTTTCTAATATGGCAAGAATACAAGTTTAAATTAAAGTACAACTCTATTAAAGACTAAATCTTCAGAGCATAAGTCTTTAATTCGTCCTTCCTTCTTGCTTGGAGTTTCTTCCTTGAACTTTGGGCTTGGCCTTCATGCTGATCTAGGGCTTGGAAAAATATAAGGGTGCTCCACGACAGATGGGTTTAATTTTCTCTTTCTGTCGAGGCCCACTTCACTTCTTCCCTTCACTATCGCTGTCGTCCTTGGCTGCCACGACAGCGGCCATGGCAGCATCGTCCTCTTTGTTTGCACATCCAGTTCCAGCTCTGCTTCTTCAGCGTCTGCTTCTCTACTGCCCTCCATCCGCTACAGCAGCTACCTGCAAAAGTAACCAATTTCAGCAGAAACTGTGCCATTTGATATATTTGTGATGTATAACTGAAATCTAACCTAAATGAAATGAATTATGCTTGAATGCAGCAGAAATATGGGTTAAATAGGGGGTAAAATATAGAACTTTTACACACTCAACACACCCCCAAACTCAAGTTTTTGCTTGCCCTCAAGCAATTTAGACCTAAGAAAGAAAAAAACAATTTTTTTGTTTGGCTTAAAACATTGAACCTTCCCTTACCTACCATTCATTCCCTATTGTGAGCAACACCTTGTCGGGTAATTCAGGATTCATCCGGAACGTTGCTATAATTCTCGTGTGGTGTGTGCATGCTTGTGAACAATTATATGCCAAGACTCCCTTAGTTTACTAGAATAGTTAAGCTTCTAACTTGAATTTTTATGCCAATTTTTATCTTTTTGGAGGCAATTCTTAAGCTCCCTTAGTTTTTATTCAGACTCGATTCTATTTTCTCAGGCTTAAGTTTGACTAGAGCCGGTTTCGGGCACCTCTACCTAACTCCCTAGAGCCGGTTTCGGGCACCTCTAGGTGTAAGAGTCTATTTTTCTTAACTTCTTTTCCTAGAGCCAGTGTTAGGCACCTCTAGGGGCAACTCAAGTGTTAAATTTTCTAATCCAGTTTACTAGCAGAGTTCTAGGAAGTATAAAAGTCACAAATGGTGGTTGAGATTTAGAACTATAGTAAGGCTCTAAACTGCTCCTAAAACTATCCTAAAGGCACTGCCACGACAGAAGCTGTCACGGCAGGTAAGTTCAGTTCAAAGACTTAAGCCAAATTTTCATTTTTTAAGCTTAAAAAGACACAAATTTTTAAACTTAAAAAGACTCCATTACTGGAGGGATGCCACCCCCAAACTCGAGGGTTGCATTGCCCTCAATGCAAATGACAGATAAGAAAAAGAAAAATGAAAATAACATCACAAAATATGACAAAAGGCAGACACCAATATAAGATAAGAAACTTAAAATTTTCAGGCGCTGTCGTCACTGCTGCTGCTACTGTTGCTGAGTAGAATCTGCCGACGGGTAGTGACTTTCTTTGCTGGTGTTGGCAGACGGATGGGAGAGGCAGAAGTGTTCTTGGTTTTGGCTTCCCGTGGAGGTTGGATGCGGGTAGGGGAGATATGGGGTGGTTTCTCCACTACTTGAACCTCGGAGCTGCTGCTGCTTTCGCTGCTGCTGCCGCTATCAGATTTTTCTTTATCGGCTCTTGTTTTCTGCCGTTTCTCCGGGGTGAAATCCTTGGACAAGTTCCTCTTGACAGAGGGCTCGTTATCGGACGCCGCCCAGATTTTAGAGGAGGAGAAACCATCAATATACCTATCGAGGTCGGACTCAGGCTCCTTTCTCTTGGTTCCCCGGGAAGATGTGTCGGTTGTGCGGCTGCCGCCTGCAGCTGTTGTGGCAGGGGTTGGAGTGGACGCGGCAGATGGCGTTTTTGTTTGGCAGCAGGGGTAGGGGTATGGGCAGGGGTGGGGGCAGCAAAGTAATGATTGGGGAAAGTAGGGAACAGTACATCGAGGAAATTAAGAGAAGTGTGGATGAAATGTATCGTGGCGGTGGTGAAGTCTCGGATGAAACTCATGAGGCCGAGCTGCCGTTCCTCCATTTTTTGAATGGCAGCCAGTATTTGTGTGGAGGTGTCTGCTGGAGGAGCTGCTGCGGTAGGCTGCCTGGGTTCTGTGGCAGCATGCTCGGTGTCGATGGGCTATGTTGGCTTAGCTGCCGTGGCAGTAGGATCAAAAGATGACAGGGGCATGGCAGCTTTGAGTTCCATCAGGCTGAGTATGTTTCTGTCGGTCCAACCTTTCCCTCGAACTCTTAAATTCTTGGCAGCTTCCGGTACATTGTGGCCGCGGCAGAGGGCAGTGATGAGATAAGGATAGAAGAGTGGTCCTGACGCCCGGTAAGCACAGTCCAGTATACCCTCCCGGATGTATCTGCCAACATTAATTGGCCTCTCATTTAAAATAGAATGGATGAGGGCTAACCTTGGTTGGTCGACGGTTGTGTTGTGCGAGGAGGGCATAATCCGTTTCTTGATAATCACATTCCAAAGTTTTGCCTATGGGGTGAGCTGGACTCTTTTCACCGTCCTCGGATGTTTCGGATCGGTATTCCACTCGGTACCCTCGTCTGTGAGTTCTGCCATCACATCATCGTAGTCGGCAGGTTATAAACTCTCGAGAAATCTTTGGTGGCCTTCTTCCTTTCTCCCCACATAGAACCCGTAGAGTGTGTTGATGTATTCGGGTTTGAAAGGTACCTCTTTCCCTCGGACTGTAACTGCTATTGCGTCCCTGCTGCCGATGGCAGCATAAAATTCCTGGACGAGAGTCACGTTCATTTCCTCTGGCTGCTCAGCGAATATCTACCACTGCAGGGCTCTGATTTTGCGGGCTATGAATGGCTGCAGCCCCAGGTTCTCCGTTATGGAAGTGTAAATGAAGCCTTTCTCCTCCCACATATCACGGATCTGGAAGGAGCTTGGAGTGGATGCTGCTGGAGCAGATCTTGAGGCAGAGCTTCTGCGGGTATTTCTAGTACTCATGTTGCAAGGACTGTGGAAAGAAAATGAAAGCAAGTAAAATTCTAGAGGAAACAAGTAGAGAGAGTGAAAGTGAGTGAAAATGAATAGTAAAATAGGGTTTATATAGAGGGGAGTTTGCTGCCCGTTGGAGCTGTAACGGCATGCGCGAATAACGGGGCCAGCTGTTACGCGGTTTCTGACGCGTCTGTCATGCATTTCCGTACGCGTCTGTTACGCATTTCCGTGTCTGCCGCGACAGCGTGTTGACAGGCTGGATTTTTTGCGTCTATCGCGGCAGCTGTAACGGTAGGCTCCAAAGTTTGGGCTTTTTGGGCTGATGATAAGACGTTGGGCTGAATTCACTTCTCCTCTTCTCCTTGTCTCCTTTATTCCCTGAAAATAATAAAAATAAAAACTTTAGTTCCTAAAAAATAAAATAATTCTAATTACCTAATATATATATATATATAAATAATAAAAATAAAAATAAAAATAAAAATTAGGTTAAATTAGGGATGCCAGGAGGGGCATCTCCTAAAGTAACCACTTCCTGCATTCTTGGGGCTTCAGTCCCCTGATAATGCTTCAATCTTTGTCCATTGATTTTGAATTGGTGCCCGTCTTTTAAAGATCTGATTGTGATGACACCATGGGGAAAACCTGCACCACTTAGAATGGGCCAGACCATCTAGATTTCAGCTTCCCTGGGAAGAGTTTCAACCTAGAGTTGAATAACAACACAAGCTTCCCTTGGCAGAACTGTCGTGGCAGCAACTTCTTGTCATGCCACTTCTTGGTCTTGTCTTTGTAAATCCTTGCGTTGTCATAGAACATTGCTCGAATTTCTTCTACCTCATTCAAGTCAAGCAACATTTTCTGTCCTGCCTTCTCCAAGTCCATATTCACTTCCTTGATGGCCTAGTATGCTCTCTGCTCAATCTCAACCAGTAGATGGCATGTTTTCCCATAAATCAGCCGGTAGGGTGACATTCCCAATGGAGTTTTGAACGCTGTTCTGTAGGCCCATAATGCATCGTTGAGGTGTAAAGACCAGTCCTTCCGAGTTGGTTTAACCATCTTTTCAAGAATGTTCTTGACCTCTCTGTTGGATATTTCAGCCTGTCCATTGGTCTGAGGGTGGTATGCTGTTGCGATCCAATTTTTGACACCATACTTTTTCAAGGCAGTAGCTATAACCCTATTATCGAAATGCCTCCCTTCATCACTGATGATCACCTTGGGGATGCCAAATTAGGAAAAAAATGTTTTTATGCAAAAACCTATGAACCGTCTTGGCATCGTTCTTCTGAGTAGCGGCCGCTTCAACCCATTTGGACACATAGTCCACTGTAGGAGGATATATAAGTTCCCACATGAAGTTGGGAATGGTCCCATAAAATCAACCCCCCAAACATCAAAGATCCCGACTTCTAGAATGTTTTGCAGTGGCATCTCATGTCTCCTTGAGATGTTTCCAGTCCGTTGACACTTGTCACAGTTTTTGTAGAATGTTTGGGCATCCTTGAACAGTGACAGCCAGTAAAATCCAGACTGCAAAACTTTGGCAGCAGTTTTGTTACCACCTAAGTGCCCTACATATTGTGAAGCATGGCAGTGATGTAGTATAGCTTCCTGTTCATCCTGTGGTACACATCTCCTGATAACCTGATCTGCACAATATTTGAAAAGAAGAGGCTCATCCCAATAATAATGCTTAACATCATTTTGGAACCTCTTTCTAGCTTGATAGTTAAGGTCAGGATGAGTTATTCCGCTAACTAAATAATTAACGAAATCAGCGTACCAGGGGAGTTCAGAAAACTTACCTGCTGCCATGGCTGTCGTGGCAGTGCTTGTGGCAGCGAACAGCTGCTCGTTAGGGAAGGTCTCCAGTATGCGTGTTTCGTCTGCTTGGAAACTCTTTCCCTTTTCTAACCTTGACAAGTGATTTGCAACTTGATTCTCTGTCCCCTTTTTGTCCTTAATTTCAAGGTCGAACTCTTGCGGTAGCAGAATCCAACGTATCAGTCTAGGCTTTGCATCCTTTTTGGTGATCAGATACTTTAATGTAGAGTGGTCTGTGTGGACAATGACCTTCGTTCCAAGTATATATGAACGAAACTTGTCAATAGAGAACACCACACCTAACAGTTTCTTCTCTGTTGTGGTGTAATTTACTTGGGCGTCATTTAGTGTTTTGCTGGCATAGTATATAACATGAAAGAGCTTGTCTTTCCTCTGCCCATGTAACACCCCAATTTTGGGATTAGAAGTTTTGGGTCTGAACCGGACCGGTCTGAGAAACGGTTCGAATATAAAAGGAGGTTTTAGGGAAAACCTAGTTCGGGATGCTTTAAAAATATAGAAAAATATCTAAAAATCCTCATTTAATATATTTAAGAGAGTGGTGAAATCAATTTTACAAAATAAGGTTTGGAAACACTACATTTCAGTGTAGTGACCAAAATGCGATTTTTGCAAAGTTTAATAGTGACTGTTTTGTAAAGGATTGAAACTTTGAATCTTTAAGGAGCTAATTAGCCAAAATGTTTTTCTCCAGATATTTCCTTAATTTGGGTGATTTAATTAATGTTTAATTAAATAAAAGAAAGGAGAAAACTACCTTTTGATTTTCATAACTACATTTTCTCTAATTTTCCCTCATTCCTTTTTCTCTCAAAATCCTATCATCCAAACACATTTTCTCCAGCAAAATTCACTTTGATCTTCACTTCAATTGATGAGATTTCCATCACCTATTGGTTTCTAATCAATCTTGCAACAAATCCTTTTGATTTCTACATTGCTTTTTCATGGAATTTTGCCAAATTAAGGAGAAATCACCATTTAGAGGTAAGATTGTTCTTCTCCTCTAAATACTCAGTTCTTTACTGAAATACCCAAGTTGTCAATCCTTTATTCAAGTTTTATAAATGGTTTTAATGTTAGAAACAAGATTTTGGCTTAAAACTCAAGATTTTGGAAGAGATCTTGAAGATTTTCGTTGAAATTGATTGGGCTCTGTTTTGAGATTGTTCTCTAATGTATTTTGGATGTTAGATGATGTTAGAAATGAGGTTTTATCAATCCAATCCCGAATAGGTTTTGTTTCCTAAGTTTTTCCTTATGAAAATGGTGGTTTTTGAGGTGTTTTTGGTGTTCTGTTATAGCTGGAGGTATAAGGACGAGTTGAGGTGTATTTTGGATGTTGATTGATGTTTAGAAATGGTTAGAAGTGATGGATCTTGGCTGGGTTAAGTTTTGAAAGAGTTTGGAGGTGTTTTCGGTTGTGTTAGGTAGCCGAAATGTTGTTTTTGGGTAGATCAGCGAGTTTATGTGTGTTGGCTGAAGATTTCAATGCATGATGATGCATTAATCCTCTGCTTTGATGTGTTTAAAACATGGGAAACATCTTCGGACACTATTGAAGTTGATCTGGAGGCTTGATTGGCATTTCGGCAAGCGTGCAAAACGTAATCGGTGAGTGGAGTTGGATTTCCAGCTTTGAAACAATTATATGAAGGTTTTGGGAGCTTAGTTTAAGTCTAATCAACTTAGCTATGAAGTAGCTTGATGCATTGGTTATGAATTGCATGTTTAAATTCTGTTTTGAAAGCATGTTTTTAGCATGGTTAATGCTGGTTTTGAAAGCCATGGGTTGAAGGATGCTCAAGGTAAGAGATCCTTGTTTTGGCATGTTGTAAATTGGTAATGATGCATAGTGATACATGGTGTTTAATGGCTTTGTTTAATGCTCTAAAACAGTGAATTAATGATGTTATTTGATGTATATTGGCAAGAGATGAATTGGTTTTAAAGTACTTGAATCAGATATAGTTAGCCGGCTATAGGATTGGGTGCACCGTGAATAAAGTCGCCTTGGATGTTGAGGGGTTGTGATTGTACCGTAAACTCCATCTAAGTATCCTAACGAGAGAGGTAAGATCACAACGGTGGTTAAAAAGTCCGTGTGTGGATCTTGGTAAGGTCACAACGGTGGTTAAAAGTCCGTGTGTGGACCTTGTGTTATGTGTCCCGTACTCTCGTTAGGAAGTTATACAACTACCGATGAGTGATGTGGAGGGGTTGTGATTGTACCTTTAAACTCCATCACGGGTGTTGAGGGGTTTTGATTGTATCGTTAAACTCCACCTTATGTTGTTCGGTAGTGTGTATGAAGCGTGTGGGACAACGCTTGTAATCCGCGTATCCGATTGTGTTTTGTGTTGTAAAAGGTTATGAATTATCACTTGAAAGCCAATATGTTGAATTGATGTAATGAAGCATGAGATGCTTGTAAAGTATGCAAGGTTGCATGAAAAGAGATGAGCTTGTGTTTAAAAGCTTTGTTGAAAGTGTTTTCTAAAATGCATTATTGTGTTGTTTTCTTTAGAGCATGCCTCACTAAGCAATTGTGCTTACGCTCTCTCTCTTGTACCAATAATGCAGATAATTGAAGTGTTTAAGGGCAACAAGGAGCCTAGAGTGTCCAAGGAAAACCAAGCTCATGTATGGTGATGTTTTCATACACTATAAGTTTTGGTAATTTGGCAATGGGAACCTAAGGTTGTGTTTTGGGAGATGTGTTGAACTCCCTAAGTTGTAGCATGTTGTTTTTGATGGATTGAATTTGTAAGTGGCCATTTAATGCTTGCTTTGGAGATTGGTTGATTGCTTGGTTTTGGATATTAGGAAGCATGCCTATAGATATGTGAAATTCCATGTTTGATGCTATGAATGTGTTTGGGAGTTACAAACATGCTCTTTACATGTATGATGACTTGTTGGCCTGATTAGAAAGTCATTAGAATGTGTTTGAGTGGAATTATGTATGAAAAACCAGCAAAATCTGCAGCTTATGGGCAAACCGTATCGGAACAGGCACTGGCGTTTAGAAACGGGGGCCTGTAATGGCCTTCGTGTTTCGAAACGGCTGGAGGGTGTTCCGAAACGTTTTGGCTACTGTCAAGCCATGTTTCGGAACTAGTCTTGGAACGAACCCGTGTTTTGGAACGGTCAAAGCCGTTTCGAAACAGGTGACCGTTGGGCACTGATTTGAATGGTGTTTGAGTTTGCTAGCTTTACGTTTTAGTCCCGAAAGTTTTAATTGCAATTGTATGAGTTCGAGATGTCCAAATAAGATGAAATTTGACAGGGAAGCATGAAATAAGACTAATTTAATGTTGGTAACTTTAAAATCAGTTATGACCTTCTAATTTACAGAATTTGCAATTTGGTCCCTAAACTTGTGTTATGTGCAATTGAGTCCTTGTATGCTATCCAATCGTTGTGCCCTTTTCAAATAAGTCTTATAGGATCTCACTTAGGGTTAATGTGCATCTAGACAACTTTAAAAAGAAAAAAAAAGGTCGCTAATCAAGGTTGACTTTCGAGTTGACTTTGGTTTTCCCTGTGTAATCTTCGTAGTTCGGGTCAACCGTCTAGGCCGGGCTAAGGGGGTTACATTTGGTGGTATCAGAGCTTAGTTCTCGTTTATTTGGGAATTGTTATGTGGGTGATGTATGTGTTTTGCATGGTGAATCTTCTAAGTGAAGGAATGTTTCATGAATTGTGATGTATGGTTGCAATTGTGATGTTCTGCTGTGTTGAAGCATGTTAGGGGAACCCATTGCCATATCAAAACTAATGAAAGGAATTGTTTTTGGAAAATGAGCTTGAGTACTTGGATTACTTATCCTGTTGAGACTAATTATGTTTATTGCATTTGTGTCAGTGCATTGTTTTTATAAATGGGGCCTCGTAGAGAGATGATGATGAATACGAGAGTTATGGCTCAGAATGAAAATGAGGAAAATGCTGAGAATGTTGTAGATTTACCTCCTCCCCTGGTGGTGGACCACCTGGCGGTGATGGTGCTAGAGGTGAAAATGCTGGTGTTTGTGCTGGTGCTGGGGTCGCTGGACCTGAAGGTGTGCAGGGGCAAGCTGCTCCTGACATGACTGTGCTGATTCAGGCTATTGCAGGAGCCTTTCAGGCAGCAGTAGCTAGAGCTCACGGAGCTGCGAATCAGGGTGATGCTAACGTGAGATTACCTTTGGAACGTCTTCGCAGTCTGGGAGGGACTGAGTTCAGAGGTTTATCTCCTGAAGGATCTGAATCTTGGTTGGAAAGCACCAAGAGGATTTTGGGGCAAATGAATTGCAACAATGTGCAGAAGTTGGGTTGTGTGGTGTCGCTGCTGCATGATGATGCTTATACGTGGTGGACGACCACTATCTCCAGATTGGAGGAAAATGATGTGACTTGGACGTTCTTCTTGAACGCGTTCAAGCGAAAGTATCTAGGTGTGCGATACCTAGATGAGAAGAAAAGAGAATTCATGTCTCTTGTGCAAGGAGGCATGACGGTGGCTGAGTATGAGATCCAGTTTGTTCGCCTTAGCCAGTACGCACCTGAGCTAATCCCTGATGAGCGGGAGAGGTGTGAACGTTTCCGTTATGGTTTGGTGACAGACGTAAAGACTTTCATTCTTACTGTTGAGTATACGGATTTTGATGTGCTGGTGAGTAGAGCAAAGGACATTGAGCAGAACTTGGGTTTGTCTTCCAGAGGCGTTGGTTCTAGCTCGGGCAAAAGAGCTGCTGATTATAGTTCCGGTGGTGGACGGAACAAGAGAGGACGTGATAAGAGGTATCAGTCTTCTTCTAGGCGTGGTGGTGGAGGACATGGTGCGCCTGTTCAGGGAGACAAGATGAGAGCTGATCAGAACACGTGTTGGACGTGTGGATCTCGTGGCCATATGAGGCGAGATTGTCCTCGAGCGGCGAGGGAGGTTCAGGCTCCCGTAGCAGTGACTGGTAATTCATGCTGGAATTGTGGTTCGACAGACCACATGAGGAGAGAGTGTCCTATGTTGGCCGGTGGTGGTCAGGGACGTGCTCTTGGGGTAGTTGCACCACAGAGAGGTCGTGTGTGCGGCCGTGGTAACTTCCAGCGCAGAGATGATGGTGGGAGGAATGTGGCGCATGTAGTGGCTGTTCAACCTGAGGGTGGTGGCCATGCTCGAGTGTATGCTCAGCGTGAGGGGAGGAATGATACGGATGTGATCGCAGGCACCTTTACTTTGCAATCCTTATCATTACTTTCCTTGATTGATTCTGGATCTACACACTCATACATATTGCGTGAACATGCTCAATTGCTTGGTTTACCTGTTGAGTCCTTGGATGTTGGTATGAGTGTAACTAGTTCCTTCGGTGAGACCGTTGTGACACGAAAGTTGTATAGAAGGTGTCCCTTGGAAGTGCAAAACCATGTTTTTCTTGTTGATCTCATGGAATTGCCTTTCTATTGTTTTGATGTAATCCTTGGTATGGATTGGCTTGTTGAACATCGAGCTGTAGTGGATTTTGAGAACAAGCGAGTTTCGTTAAAGCTTGCGGATGATTACGAAGTAGTGGTGGTTGGTGAGAATGTGAAGTTTCTTGCCAATGTGGTGTCTTCGTTGGAAGCAAGCCGAATGCTGAGGCAAGGTTGTAAAGCTTACCTGGCCTTTGTGATGAATCCTAGCTCTAAGGAGTTGCGAGTTCAAGATATCAGAACTATGCGAGAGTTTCCTAGAGTGTTTCCGGAAGAGTTACCTGGTTTACCTCCTAGTCGAGAGGTGGAGTTTGGAATTGAGCTGTATGAAAACACAACTCCAGTGTCCATTACTCCTTACCGAATGGCACCTAAGGAGTTGAAAGAGCTGAAGACGCAACTTCAGGAGTTGCTTGATCGTGGTTTCATTCGGCCGAGTGTGTCACCTTGGGGTGCACCGGTCTTTTTTGTGAAGAAGAAAGATGTCAATATGAGAATGTGCATCGATTATCGTCAGCTGAACAAGTTGACTATCAAGATTCGGTATCCTTTGCCGAGGATTGATGATCTTTTTGATCAATTTCGGGGAGCGGCTGTGTTCTCTAAGATTGACTTAAGGTCAGGTTATTATCAGCTTAAGGTGAAGGATGTGGATGTGCCAAAAACAGCCTTTAGAACGAGGTATGGGCATTACGAGTTCCTTGTGATGTCGTTTGGCTTGACGAATGCTCCTGCAGCTTTTATGGACATGATGAATAGAGTGTTTCATGAATACTTGGACAAGTTTGTTGTGGTGTTCATTGATGATATCCTTGTGTACTCTCGTACTAAGGAGGAGCATGAGGGGCATTTGCGGATTGTGTTGCAGGCGCTGTTGAAGAATCAGCTTTATGCTAAGTTGAGCAAGTGCAAATTCTGGCTTAGGGAAGTTGTTTTCCTTGGTCATGTGGTTTCTGCTGAGGGGATTCGTGTGGATCCTTAGAAGATTAAGGCGGTGATGAATTAGAAGCCTCCTAAGTCTGTTCATGAAGTTCGTAGTTTCCTGGGGTTGGCAGGATACTATCGGAGGTTTGTGGATGGATTTTCGAAGATTGCTGCACCTTTAACAAAGTTGTTGCAAAAGGATGTCAAGTATGAGTGGAAAGAGGCAAGACAACAAGCTTTTGGGAAGCTTAAGGCAGCTTTGACGCAAGCTACTATCTTGGTTCAACCTGAATCAGGGAAAGAGTTTGTGGTGTACAGCGATGCATCCTATGTTGGTTTGGGGTGTGTGTTGATGCAAGAGGGTAAGGTGGTGGCTTATGCATCGCGCCAGTTGAAGGTGCATGAGCGCAATTATCCTACGTATGATATTGAGTTAGCTGCGGTGGTTTTTACTTTGAAGATTTGGAGACATTATTTGTATGGTGATAAGTGTACTGTGTACACGGATCATAAGAGTTTGAAGTATCTGATGTCTCAGAAAGAGTTGAATCTTATGCAACGATGTTGGGTTGAGTTTCTTAAGGATTATGATCTGACGATCGAGTATCATCCGGGAAAAGGTAATGTTGTAGCGGATGCCTTGAGTAGGAAAGTGGCCGAGTTAAGGGCTATGTTTGCTAGCTTGAGTATTTCACGAGATGGGGGTCTTGTGGCTGAATTGCAAGTGAAACCATCTTTGGTTCAGTTGATAAAGGATAAGCAGTTGTTGGATGATTCTTTGGTGCCACATGTTTAGGATATTGCTGAGGATAGACCATCAGATTTCTGTTTTAATGATGATGGAGTCCTATGTTTTGGGAATCAGATAGTAGTGTCGAGTGATGCAGAGTTGAGGTGTACTATTTTGACTGAAGCTCATAGCAGTCCTTTTGCTATGCACCCTGGTAGTACTAAGATGTATCGTGATCTTAAGGATGGGTACTATTGGGTGGGTTTGAAGAAGGATGTTGCAGAGTACGTGAGTAAATGCATGGTTTGTCAACGGGTTAAGGCTGAACATCAGTTTCCTTCTGGGTTGTTGCAACCGTTGAGGATTCCTGAGTGGAAGTGGGAAAGGATTACCATGGACTTTGTGTCTGGTTTGCCTTTGTCGCCATCGAAGAAGAATTCGGTGTGGGTGATTGTGGATCGCCTTACGAAGTGTGCGCATTTCTTACCTGTGCATACTACGTATACTTTGGACAAGCTTGCAGAGTTGTACATTGCTGAGATTGTGCGACTGCATGGTGTGCCAAAGTCTATAGTATCGGATAGGGATCCGAGGTTTACATCGCGTTTTTGGGAGTGTTTGCATCAAGCTTTGGGTACGCGGCTGAATTTCAGTACTTCTTATCATCCACAGTCGGATGGACAGTCTGAGCGTGTTTTCCAAGTGCTGGAAGATATGTTGAGGTGTTGTGTGATTGAGTTTCAGGGTTCTTGGGAGAAGCATTTGCCTTTGGTGGAGTTTGCTTATAACAATAGCTACCAGGCAAGTATTCAAATGGCACCTTATGAAGCTTTGTACGGGAGGAAGTGCAGAACTCCTCTTTCCTGGGCTGAAACAGGTCAGAAGTTGGTTTCAATGCCGACTTTGTTGAAAGGAACCACCGAGAAGGTGAAGCTCATTTGTGAGCGATTGAAGGCAGCTTCTGATCGACAGAAGTCTTACGCGGATTTGAAGCGTAAGGAGATTGAGTTTACGGTAGGTGACCGTGTGTTCTTGAAGGTTTCGCCTTGGAAGAAGGTGATAAGGTTTGGCTGGAAGGGTAAGTTGAGCCCTAGGTACATTGGACCATACGAGGTGATTGAACGTGTGGGTCCTGTTGCGTACAAGTTGAGGTTACCGCAGGAGTTGGAAAAGATACATGATGTGTTTCATGTCTCTATGCTTCGGAGGTATAGATCGGATCCTTCGCATGTTATGCCCGTGGAGGAAGTAGAATTGAATCCAGACTTGACCTATGATGAGGAACCGGTTGAAATTCTGGATTCGGACAGTAAAGTTCTTCGAGGCAAGACCATTGAATTGGTTAAGGTGTTGTGGAAGCATCGTGGTGTTAAGGAAGCCACGTGGGAAAGAAAGGATGATATGAAGAAGCAGTTTTCGTACCTTTTTCCTCCAGGTAAATTTCGAGGACGAAATTTCTTAAGGGGGGAGAGTTGTAACACCCCAATTTTGGGCTTGGAAGTTTAGGGTCTGAACTAGACCGTCTGATTTTCGGTTCGAATATAAAAGGAGGTTTTTAGGAAAGCCTAGTTCGGGATGCTTTAAAAATATGGAAAAATACTTAAAAATCCTCTTTTAATATATATAAGAGAATGGTGAAATCAATTTTACAAAATAAGGTTTGGAAATACTACATTTCGGTATAGTGACTAAAATGCGATTTTTGAAAAGTTTAGTGGTGACTGTTTTGTAAGGATTGAATCTTTGAATCTTTAAAGGGCTAATATACCCTAAAATGATTTCTCTAGATTTTTCCTTAATTTGAGTGAATTAATTAATGTTTTAATTAATTAAATGAAAAGGGAAACTACTTTTTGAAATTTCATAACTACCTTTTCCTAAACTTTTCTCATTTCTTTTTCTCTCAAAATTCCATCATCCAAACACTATTTCTCCAGCAACTTTTGCATTGATCTTCACTTCAATTGATGAGATTTCCATCATCAATTAATTCCTAATCAATCTTGCATCAAATCTTTTGATTTCCTCATTGAATTTTCAAGGAAATTGGCTCAAATCAAGGAGAAATCACCCTTAGAGGTAAGATTGTTCTTCTCCTCTAAATACTCAGTTCTTTACTGAAACTACCAAGTTGTCAATCCTTAATTTAAGTTTTATAAATGGTTTTAATGATAGAAACTTGATTTTGGCTTAAAACTCAAGATTTGGAAGAAATCTTGAAGAATTTCGTTGTGAATGCTTGGGCTCTGTTTTGAGATGATTCTTAAATGTATTTCAGATGTCTAATGATGTGGAAAATGAGGTTTTATCAATGCAATCCCGAATAGGTTGAATTTCCTAAGTTTTTGCTTATGAAAATGGTGGTTTTTGAGGTGTTTTTGGTGTTCTGTTATAGCTAGAGGTATAAGGACGAGTTGAGGTGTATTTTGGATGTTGATTGATGTTTAGAAATGGTTAGAAGTGATGGATCTTGGCTGGGTTAAGTTGTGAAAGAGTTTGGAGGTGTTTTCGGTTGTGTTTGGTAGCCGAAATGTTGGTTTTGGGTAGATCAGCGAGTTTATGTGTGTTGGCTGAAGATTTCAATGCATGATGAGGCATTAATCCTCTGCTTTGATGTGTTTAAAACAGGGGAAACATCTTCGGACACTATTGGAGTTGATCCGGAGGCTTGATTGGCGTTTCGGCAAGCGTGCGAAACGTAATCGGTGAGTGGAGTTGGATTTCAAGCTTTGAAACAATTATATGAAGGTTTTGGGAGCTTAGTTTAAGTCTAATCAACTTAGCTAAGCTCAAGAGTAAGTTTTCGGAAAAACTCCCTCGGATGTGCTATGAAGTAGCTTGATGCATTGGTTATGAATTGCATGTTTAAATTCTGTTTTGAAAGCATGTTTTTAGCATGGTTAATGCTGGTTTTGAAAGCAATGGGTTGAAGGATGCTCAAGGTAAGAGATCATTGTTTTGGCATGTTGTAAATTGGTAATGATGCATAGTGATGCATGGCGTTTAACGGCTTTGTTTAATGCTTTAAAACAGTGAATTAATGATGTTATTTGATGTATATTGGCAAGTGATGAATTGGTTTTAAAGTACTTGAATCGGATATAGTTAGCCGGCTATAGGATTGGGTGCACCGTGAATAAAGTCGCCTTGGATGTTGAGGGGTTGTGATTGTACCGTAAACTCCATCCAAGTATCCTAACGAGAGAGGTAAGATCACAACGGTGGTTAAAAAGTCTGTGTGTGGACCTTGTGTTATGTGTCCCGTACTCTCGTTAGGAAGTTATACAACTACCGATGAGTGATGTGGAGGGGTTGTGATTGTACCGTTAAACTCCATCACGGGTGTTGAAGGGTTGTGATTGTACCGTTAAACTCCACCTTATGTTGTTCGATAGTGTGTATGAAGCGTGTGGGACAACGCTTGTAATCCGCGTATCCGATTGTGTTTTGTGTTGTAAAAGGTTATGAATTATCACTTGAAAGCCAATATGTTGAATTGATGTAATGAAGCATGAGATGCTTGTAAAGTATGCAAGGTTGCATGAAAAGAGATGAGCTTGTGTTTAAAAGCTTTGTTGAAAGTGTTTTCTAAAATGCATTATTGTGTTGTTTTCTTTAGAGCATGCCTCACTAAGAAATTGTACTTACGCTCTCTCTCTTGTACCAATAATGCAGATAATTGAAGTGTTTAAGGGCAACAAGGAGGCTAGAGTGTCCAAGGAAAACCAAGCTCATGTATGGTGATGTTTTTATACACTATTAGTTTTGGTAATTTGGCAATGGGAACCTAAGGTTGTGTTTTGGGAGATGTGTTGAACTCCTTAAGTTGTAGCATGTTGTTTTTGATGGTTTGAATTTGTAAGTGGCCATTTAATGCTTGCTTTGGAGATTGGTTGATTGCTCCGTTTTGGATATTAGGAAGCATGCCTATAGATATGTGAAATTCCATGTTTGATGCTATGAATGTGTTTGAGAGTTACAAACATGCTCTTTACATGTATGATGACTTGTTGGCCTGATTAGGAAGTCATTAGAATGTGTTTGAGTGGAATTATGTATGAAAAACCAGCAAAATCTGTAGCTTCTGGGCAAACCGTATCGGAACAGGCACTGGCGTTTCGAAACGGGGGCCTGTATTGGCCTTTGTGTTTCGAAACGGCTGGAGGGTGTTCAGAAACGTTTTGGCTACTGTCAAGCCCTATTTCGGAACCAGTCTCGGAACGAACCCGTGTTTCGGAACGGTCAAAGCCGTTTCGAAACAGGTGACCATTGGGCACTTATTTGAATGGTGTTTGAGTTTGCTAGCTTTACGTTTTAGTCCCGAAAGTTCTAATTGCAATTGTATGAGTTCGAGATGTCCAAATAAGATGAAATTTGACAGGGAAGCATGGAATAATACTAATATAATTTTGGTAACTTTAAAATCAGTTATGACCTTCTAATTTACAGAATTTGCAATTTGGTCCCTAAACTTGTGTTATGTGCAATTGAGTCCTTGTATGCTATCCAATCGCTGTGCCCTTTTCAAATAAGTCTTATGGGATCTCACTTAGGGTTAATGTGCATCTAGACAAGATTAAAAAGAAAAAAGGGTCGCTAATCAAGGTTGACTTTCGTTTTCCCCGTGTAATCTTCGTAGTTCGGGTCAACCGTCTAGGCCGGGCTAAGGGGGTTACATTTTGGTTTAAAGCAAAGTATGATTATTGTTTTGAAAAGTGATGAGAAAACACTTGAGTTATTTTGCATGAAAAACAGTAGGTGTGATGATATTTTAACACATTATATTGGCATAGATGTTGAGAAACTTACCGGATATAATTGATCGATCAATAGGATGAGAGTGCACTATAAACTAAAAATTCCTACGTGCTCTTTGGTTAAGCCAAAGGGAGATTTTCCGATGATGGGCATTCCATCGGGTAGGACTTGGTGAAATACCCAAGCTTTGTGGCGATGAGAGATTCCACCATGTGAGTACGGTGATTAGAGATTCCACCGGAAGTTGTTGCTAGACAAGTGAGTACGGTGATGTGAGATTCCACCGGAAGAGTCTAGTGTAGAAATGTGTCCGCATATCCGAGTATTGATGAGATGCTAAATGCCAATATAAATGATGAAATGGTTTTTGTTACACATGTACCTTGATGAAATGATTTATGCTATGAGATATGCATATGTGTTGTGTTTAGAAATGCTTTGACAATACAAGCATGTGGATGGCCTTGCCATGAGTTTTGCATTGGTTTTAATGCATAAGGTAGAATAGAGGTACATGTGTTTTCAATGAGTTTTGCTTTGAAAGTTTATCAAGCATGAGAATGAGATGAGCATGTGGTTTAAAAGCTTTGTTGAAAGTGTTTTCTAAAATGCATTATTGTGTTGGTTTTCTTTAGAGCATGCCCCACTAAGCTTTTGTGCTTACGCTCTCTTTTACCAATAATGCAGATAATTGAGGTGTTTAAGGGCATCAAGGGAGCTAAGTGTGTCCAAGGGAATCCAAGCTCATGTATGGTGAAGTTTTCGTACACTATTAGTTTTGATAATTTGGCAATGGGAACCTAAGTTTTGTTTTGGGAGATATGTTGAGCTCCCTAAGGTTGTGGCATGTGTGCCTTGGTAGATTTGAATTGTAAATGGCCTTAATTGCTTGTTTGGAGGTTTGATTTCCTTATTTGGTTTGGATATTAGGGTGCATGCCTCTAGACTTATGAATTCTCATGTTTGATGCTATGAAGGTGTTTAGGGGCTCTAAATGCGTACCTTGTATATATGTTGACTTGTTGATATGCTTGGGAAGTCTTTTGGATGTGTTTGATCGGGTTTATGCTTGAAAAACAAGCATTTGCTACTGTTTCTGGGCAAACCGTATCGAAACACCTCATAGTGTTTCGAAACGGGGGCCTGAAATGGCCTTTGTGTTTCGAAACGCTAGGGGATGTTTAGAAACGATTTGGCTACTAGAAGGCCTCGTTTCGGAACCAGTCTCGGAACCAACCTTCGTTTCGAAACGGTCAACTCCGTTTCGATACAGCTGGTGAACGTTTCGAAACAGGTGACCGTTGGGCACTGATTTGAATGGTGCAGAAGTTTACAAGCTTTACATTTTAGTCCCAAATGTTGATGTTGCAATTACTTGAGTTTGAGATGTTCTATTAAGATGAAATTTGGCAGTGAAGCATGTAACATGACTAATTTCATATTGGTAACTTTAAAATCAGTAAGGACCTTCTAATTTACAAAAATTACAAAATGGTCCCTAATCCTATCAATAGTGCAATTGAGTCCCTGTATGGTATCCGATTGCTGTGCCGTTCTCAAATATGTTTTATGAGTACTCACTTAGGGTTAATATATATCTAGACAAGATTTAAAAGAAAAAAAAGGGTCGTGAATCAAGGTTGACTTTCGGGTTGACTTTGGTTTTCCCCGTGTAATCTTCGTAGTTCGGGTCAACCGTCTAGGTCGGGCTAAGGGGGTTACATTTGGTGGTATCAGAGCTTAGTTCTCGTATAAATGGGAATTGTTATGTGGGTGATGTATGTGTATTTGCATGATATGCCTTTTAGGTGAAAGAATGTTGTGTGAATCGTGATGCATGGTTTCAATTGTGATGTTATGCTATGTTGGAGTGTGTTAGGGGATCCCATTGCCATATCAAAACTAATGAAAGGAATTGTTTTCGAAAATGAGCTTGAGTACTTGGATTACTTACCTTATTGTGCCTAATTGTGTTATTGCATTTTTGTTCAGTGCATTGTTTTTCTTTTAATGGGGCCACGTAGAGAGATGAGGATGAATACGAGAGCTATGGCTCAGAATGAGAATGATGAGAATGCTGAGAATGTTGTGGATTTACCTCCTCCTCCTGGTGGTGGACCACCTGGTGGTGATGGTGGTGCTGGAGCTGGAAATGCTGGAGCTGGGGTCGCTGGACCTGAAGGTGTGCAGGGGCAAGCTGCTCCTGACATGACGGTGTTGATTCAGGCTATTGCTGGAGCTTTCCAGGCAGCAGTAGCTGGAGCTCATGGAGCTGCGCATCATGATGATGCTATTGGGAGGTTGCCTTTGGAACGTCTTCGCAGTCTGGGAGGGACTGAGTTCAGAGGTTTATCTCCGGAAAGATCTGAGTCTTGGTTGGAGAGCACCAAGAGGATTTTGGGTCAGATGAACTGCAATAATGTGCAGAAGTTGGGTTGTGTGGTATCACTGCTGCATGGTGATGCTTATACATGGTGGACGACCACTATCTCTAGGATGGAGGATGATGAGGTGACTTGGACGTTCTTCCTGAATGCGTTCAAGCAAAAGTATCTGGGTGTGCGTTACCTAGATGAGAAGAAAAGAGAATTTATGTCTCTTATGCAAGGTAGCATGTCTGTAGCTGAGTATGAGATTCAGTTTGTCTACCTCAGTCAGTATGCACCTGAGCTGATCCCTAATGAGCGGGAAAGGTGTGAACGATTCCGTTATGTAACGCCCCGGTTTTGGGCTTAGAAGTTTTGAGCGTTGACCGGTTTGGTCAAAGTGCTGTTCGAATCGTAAGTGGCTAATTTAGGAAAACCTAGTTCGGGTTGCATTAAAAATATGGAAAAATGTTCTAAAATCATCTTTTAATGTATATTGATGAACTGTGAAAACAATTTTGGAAAATGAGTTTTGGAAGGTTGACATTTTGGCTAGTGACCAAAATGTAATTTTCGCAAGTTTGGTGGCTGTTTTAAAAAGGATTGAAACTTTGAATCTTTAAGGAGCTATTTGCCCAAAATTGAATTCTCCAGATTTTTCTAAGATATTTTAATCCTAAAATCTGATTTTAAAGATATCAAAGTGGAGGGAAGTTTCATTTTCACTATTTTCTCAACTAACTTCCTATTTTCTCTTCTCCTTTTCTCTCCAACCAAACATCACCATTTCCAGAGATTCTAATCTGATTTCCTCACCTAAATTCTTCCTTTCAACTTTCATTTGATTGCAAATCAACATATCTTCAAAACCTACTCATTTGCTATAAGTTTCAACAAGGTTTTCATTCCAAAAAGTGGAGAAATCACAAGTTTGGAGGTATGAACGATTCTCCTCTGAACTTTAAGTTCTTTAATGAAATTCCTAAAGTTTTCAATCCTAAATATATGTTTAATTAAAGGTTTGTAAGTTGATTTAAGAATCTTGGCTAATTGAGCAAGATTTTGATGATTTCAATTGATTTTCGTTTGATCTGTTAAATCTGGGTTTTGAGAAGTGTTTTTGATGTTATTTGATCATTAAATTGATATGGAAGTGAGTCTTGATTGATGCAATCCCGGATAGGTTAAGATTCCTAAGTGTAGCTTGTGTTTTAAGGTTGTTTTTGTGGTGATCTTGTGGATCTGTTGTTGCTGGAGGTATAAGGATGTTTGTAGGTTGTTTTTAGGTGTTGTTTGATGTTAATAGAAGTGAGGTTTTGCTGGTTTATGGCTGGGTTATGTTTAGAAGTGGTTTTGATGCATTTTCGGTTGTGTTTGGTGGCCGAAAATGGAGGATGGATGAGAGCAGCGAGTTTGAGTGCTTTCGTTGAGGTAATTGATGCATGATGATGCATTAATTTACTGCTTTGATGTGTTGAAGCAGGGGAAGCATCTTTGGATCCAAGAATCGTTGATCCGGAAGCTTGAATTCGTGCTTCGGCAAGAGGCGAAGTGGAATCGGTGAGTGAAATTGGGTTTTCGGCTTTGAAACCAATGTCTTGGGAGCTTAGTCTAAGTCTAAACAACTTTGCTAAGCTCGAGTGTAAGTTTTCGGATTTTCTCTTTAGTGGTGGCCATGGTTTTGATGTATTGCAAAATGATGATTTGCATGTTTTACATACTGTTTTGGAAGCATGTTTTAGCATGGTATTTGCTGTTGTTGTAAGCCATATGTTGAAGGTAGCTCTAGGTAGGAGTGCCTTGCTTTTATACTTTGAAATGATGTGGTTTTATGCTTTAAAATGCATGATGAATATGACTTGGTTTTATGCTTAAAAACAGTGATGTAGATGATGAAAATGATGTATATTGGCAAGTGATGTTTTGAAAATGTTAAGGTCACTAAGGTGGTTAAAAGTCCTTGAGTGAGCCTTGTTACTTATGAACATCAAGGTGGTTAAAAGTCCTTGGATGGTTCATGTTGCGGACACTAAGGTGTTTAAAAGTCCTTAGGTGATCCTTTCTATGGTGTTTAAAAGTCCATAGGCCAAGGTGTTTAAAAGTCCTTGGGATCAAGGTGTTTAAAAGTCCTTGATGTGTTTCATTCATGGTGTTTAAAAGTCCATGGCCAAGGTGTTTAAAAGTCCTTGGGATCAAGGTGTTTAAAAGTCCTTGATGGGTTACTTCTATGGTGTTTAAAAGTCCATAGGCCAAGGTGTTTAAAAGTCCTTGGGGCCAAGGTGTTTAAAAGTCCTTGGGAAGTTGATGAACTTGTTTTAATAAATGGAAATGTATCACTTGAGCCAATATGACATGTTGAGAATATTGAGAAGCATGAGATGCTTGTTTTAATGTTTATGTTTAAGCATGAGATTGCTTGTTAAGAATGCTTTTGAGCATGTGAAAATGGTTGATTTAAAGCATGTTTTGTAAATGTTTTGAATTGCATTATTGAATGGTTTTTAAGAGCTTTCCTCACTAAGCCTTTGCTTACGCTCTCTTCGTTTTCTGAATTTAATAATGCAGAGCATTAGAGTAACTTGAGGGCAGCAAAGTGGGTCAAGCAATCAAGTTCAAGTGAAGCTCAATGTATGGAAGGTTTTGTTAAACATTTAGCTTTTGTGTGATTTGGCAATGGGGGACCAATGTATGTGTTTTGGGAGGTGTTTGAGACTCCCTAAGCTTGTTAAATGTTGATGTGGTTGCTGGTTTTTGGATTGAAACCTTATATGCTTGTTTTGGAATTTTGGTGTTGAATAGCTAGCTTGTGTAGGAAGTATGCCTATAGAATTGGGGCTTTTTGCATATGGTGTTAAGTGAATGAATTGTAGTTGCTAATAGGTTGTTTTTATGCTTATTTGCATGCTGGCAAAGTTTGGTGATGATTGGAGCATGATTGGTTGTGTAATTGCATGTTTAAGGTTGAATTTTGAAGCATTCTGGTGCAGGCGTTTCGGAACTGGGTGCCCCGTTTCGAAACGGGTGCCTTGCATGAACCCAGGAGTCCGAAACGGGGAGGGCTGTTTCGGAACGAGTAAGCCTCTGCCAGACCCCCGTTTCGAAACGGGCTATGCCTGTTTCGGAACTGCCCCGCGTTTCGGAACGGGCTGTCCCCCGTTTCGGAACGGTTGACCGTTGGGGACTGACATTGGCGGTTATGTGTTTTGAAATGTTTGCGTTTTGGTCCTGAATCTTGTATGTGCAATTGCATGAGCTGTGGATGTCCTTTTGAGCTGAAATTTCACAGAGAAGTATGTAATCTGACTAATTACAGGATGGTAACTTTAATTTGGACTAAGTCCTCTAATTTATCAGAAATTACAATTTGGTCCCTAAAGTTGTAATTTGTTCAATTGGGTCCCTGTTTGATCTCTGATGTTTGTGATCTTTTAGTATGTTGGTTGTATGGTCACACATAGGTGTAATGTGCATCTAGACAAGATTAAAAAGAAAAAAAAAGGGTCGTTAATCAAGGTTGACTTTCGGGTTGACTTTGGTTTTCCCCGTGTGACTTTCTTAATTCGGGTCAACCGTCTAGGCCGGGTTAAGGGGGTTACATTTGGTGGTATCAGAGCTGTGTTCTCGAGTAATTGGGAATGTATGTGTGCATGATTGAAGTTTGTATGCTTTGCATGCTAGTTGTTTGAAAGCATGTTCAGTGGTTTGAATTGTTGATGCATTTGAGATGTATGTTTGATGTTGCATGCTGAGGGTACCCATTGCCAAATAAAAGCTAAAGGAAAGATGTTGTTTTGAAATGAAATTGAGCTTGAATACTTGGATTGCTTACCTTGCTGGGCCTGACTTGTTTTATTTTGCATTGTTGTTGCATGGTAAAGTATGGCACCACGTAGAGAGTTGAGAGGTAGTGTGCGAGCTACGGCTCCCAATGAGAATGAGAATGAAGAGCACGCTGATAGTGCTGTGTTACCCCCTCCTCCGCCTGGTGGTGGTGCTGGAGGTGCGAGAGCTGAAGCTGCAGCTGATGCTGGTACTGGAGCTGCTGGACCAGAGGTTGGTCAGGGGCAAGCTGTGCCTGATATGTCTGCTTTGGTACAAGCTATTGCGGGTGCTTTTCGAGCAGCAGTAGCTGGAGCTCAGGGAGCTGGGCATCAGGGAGATGCTGGAGTCAGATTGCCTTTGGAGCGTCTGCGCAGTCTTGGAGGGACTGAGTTTAGAGGTTTGTCAGCTGAGAGGTCGGAAGCCTGGTTAGAGAGCACCAAGCGTGTTCTGGGACAGATGAGTTGCACGGATGTGCAAAAGTTGGGCTGTGTGGTATCTTTGTTGCAAGGTGATGCTTATACGTGGTGGACGACCACAATTTCTGGAATGGTTGAAGCTGACATCACTTGGACATTCTTCCTGAATGCGTTCAAGAGGAGATATCTGGGAGTGAGATATCTGGATGAAAAGAAGCGTGAATTCATGTCTCTGACCCAGGGGAACATGAGTGTGGCTGAGTATGAGGTACAGTTTGTACGCCTTAGCCAGTATGCACCGGAGCTAGTACCTGATGAGCGAGAGAGGTGCGAAAGGTTTCGTTATGGCTTAGTGCCGGATGTTAAGACCTATATGTTGGCAGCTGAGTATAATGACTTTGATGTGTTGGTTGGTCGATCCAAGGATATTGAGATGAATCTGAGCTTGTCTGCGAAGGGTGCTGGAGCTAGTTCTGGGAAGAGAGCTGCTGAGTATAGTTCCGGAGGTGGACGAAACAAGAGAGGACGCGATCAGAAGTATCAGTCCTCAGCCAAGAGAGGTGGTGGTGTACCTGCTAGAGGAGGTTATGCTAGGGCTGAGCCTAGTGCTTGCTGGAACTGTGGTTCGCATGGTCACAAGAGGCGTGACTGTCCTCGTGCTGGTAGGGAGGTGCAGGCTCCTGTTGTGGCAGCTGGTAATGCTGGTTATGAGTGCTGGAATTGTGGTTCTTCTGATCACTTGAGACGTGATTGTCCGAGAATGGCTGGTAGTCAAGAGCGTGCTCCTGCTGTTGCGGCACCGCAGAGAGGTCGTGGGCGCGGCCGTGGTAATTTTCAGAGGCGTGAGGAAGGTGGCCGTGGAGTAGCTCATGTTGTGGCTATTCAACCTGAGGGTGGAGGCCAAGCGAGGGTGTATGCTCAGCGCGAGGGAAGGAATGATGCTGATGTGATTGCAGGTACCTTTACTTTGCAGTCCTTGTCATTGCTTTCTTTGATTGATTCTGGATCTACGCATTCATACATTTTGCGTGAGCATGCTGAGTTGCTTGGTTTGCCTGTTGAGTCTTTGGATGTTGGTGTTAGAGTCACTAGTTCTTTTGGTGAAACTGTTGTGACTCGTAAGCTGTATAGAAGGTGCCCTTTGGTGGTTCAAGAGCATGTTTTTCTTGTTGATCTTATGGAGTTGCCCTTTTATGGTTTTGATGTGATCCTTGGAATGGATTGGCTTGCTGAGCATCGTGCTGTTGTGGATTGTGAGAATAAGCGGGTGTCGCTTAAGGTTGCGGATGATTATGAAGTTGTGGTGGTTGGTGAGAATGTGAAGTTTCTTGCCAATGTTGTATCTTCTTTGGAGGCGAGCAGGATGCTGAGGCAAGGTTGCGAAGCTTACCTAGCTTTTGTGATGAATCCTAGCACTAAGGAGTTGAGAGTGCAAGATATCCGCGTGGTGAAGGAGTTTCCTGGTGTTTTTCCTGAGGAGTTGCCTGGTTTACCTCCTAGTCGTGAGGTGGAGTTTGGTATTGAGCTGTATGAGAATACAACTCCTGTATCCATTACTCCCTATAGAATGGCACCTAAGGAGCTGAAGGAGCTGAAGACGCAGTTGCAAGAGCTGCTTGATCGTGGTTTTATCCGGCCGAGTGTGTCGCCTTGGGGTGCTCCTGTCTTGTTTGTGAAAAAGAAAGATGGCACTATGAGGATGTGCATTGATTACCGTCAGCTGAACAAGTTGACTATCAAGAATCGGTATCCTTTGCCGAGGATCGATGATCTCTTTGATCAGTTTCGGGGAGCTGCTGTGTTCTCTAAGATTGACTTGAGGTCAGGGTATTACCAGTTGAAGGTGAAGGACGTGGATGTGCCTAAGACAGCCTTCAGGACAAGGTATGGGCATTATGAGTTCCTTGTGATGCCGTTTGGGTTGACAAATGCTCCTGCTGCTTTCATGGACATGATGAATCGTGTTTTTCATGAATACCTGGACAAGTTCGTTGTGGTGTTCATTGATGATATCCTCGTGTACTCGCGTACTGAGGAGGAGCACGAAGAGCATTTGAGGGTGGTTTTGCAAGCTTTGTTGGAAAACCAGCTGTATGCTAAGTTGAGCAAGTGTGAGTTCTGGCTGAAGGAGGTGGTGTTTCTTGGGCATGTGGTTTCAGCTGAGGGGATTCGTGTTGATCCTCAGAAGATTGAGGCGGTGATGAGCTGGAAGGTTCCTAAGTCTGTTCATGAGGTCCGTAGTTTCCTTGGTTTGGCGGGATACTACCGGAGGTTTGTGGATGGTTTTTCCAAGATTGCTGCTCCTTTGACGAAGCTGTTGCAGAAGGATGTTAAGTATGAATGGACAGAAGCGAGGCAGCAAGCTTTTGAGAAGCTGAAGTTGGCTTTGACGCAAGCTCCTATTTTGATTCAGCCTGAATCAGGGAAAGAGTTTGTGGTCTACAGTGATGCGTCCTATGTTGGGTTGGGATGTGTGCTGATGCAGGAGGGTAAGGTGGTGGCTTATGCGTCGCGGCAGTTGAAGGTGCATGAGCGCAATTATCCTACGCATGATATCGAGTTGGCTGCAGTGGTTTTTGCTCTGAAGATCTGGAGACATTATCTGTATGGTGAGAAGTGTACTGTGTACACGGATCACAAGAGTTTGAGGTATCTGATGTCTCAGAAGGAGTTGAATCTAAGGCAACGTCGTTGGTTGGAGTTGCTCAAGGATTATGATCTGACGATAGAGTATCATCCTGGAAAGGCTAATGTTGTTGCGGATGCCTTGAGTAGGAAGGTAGCTGTTGAGCTGAGGGCGATGTTTGCTAGCTTGAGCATATCGCGAGATGGTGGTCTTGTTGCTGAGTTGCAAGTGAAACCATCTTTGGTTCAGTTGATCAAGGAAAAGCAGTTGTTGGATGATTCCTTGGTGTCTCATGTTCAGGATATTGCGGAGGGTAGGCCTTCGGATTTCTGTTTTAATGATGATGGTGTGCTGTGTTTTGGGAGTCGAATAGTAGTGCCTGCTGATGCTGAGTTGAGGCGTGCTATTCTGACTGAAGGTCATAGTAGTCCTTTTGCTATGCACCCTGGTAGTACTAAGATGTATCGTGATCTTCGTGATGAGTACTATTGGGTTGGTTTGAAGAAGGATGTTGCAGAGTTTGTGAGTAAGTGTTTGGTGTGTCAGCGAGTTAAGGCTGAGCATCAGTTTCCTTCTGGTTTGTTGCAACCGTTGAAAATCCCTGAATGGAAGTGGGAGAGGGTTACCATGGATTTTGTATCTGGTTTACCTTTGTCTCCATCAAAGAAGAATTCGGTCTGGGTGATTGTAGATCGATTAACGAAGTGTGCGCATTTCTTGCCTGTGCATACTACGTTTTCTTTGGATAAGCTGGCAGAGCTGTACATTGCTGAGGTGGTGAGGCTGCATGGAGTGCCTAAGTCGATTGTGTCGGATAGGGATCCGAGGTTCACATCGCGTTTCTGGCAGTGTTTGCATCAAGCTTTGGGTACGAGATTGCATTTCAGTACATCCTATCATCCTCAGTCGGATGGTCAGTCTGAGCGGGTTATTCAGATTTTGGAGGATATGTTGAGATGCTGCGTGATTGAGTTCCAAGGTTCTTGGGAGAAGCATCTGCCTTTGGTTGAGTTCGCTTATAACAATAGTTATCAGGCGAGTATACAGATGGCACCGTATGAGGCTTTGTACGGGAGGAAGTGTAGGACTCCTCTTTGTTGGGCTGAAACTGGTCAAAAGTTGGTTTCGATGCCTGCTTTGTTGAAAGGGATCACCGAGAAGGTGAGGCTCATCTGTGAGCGGTTGAAGGCTGCCTCTGATCGGCAGAAATCTTACGCGGATTTGAAGCGTAAGGAGATAGAGTATGCGGTGGGTGACCGTGTGTTCTTGAAGGTTTCACCTTGGAAGAAGGTGATGAGGTTTGGCCGGAAGGGTAAGCTGAGCCCTAGGTACATCGGACCGTATGAGGTTGTCGAGCGAGTGGGTCCTGTTGCTTATCGGTTGCGGTTACCTCAGGAACTGGAGAAGATTCATGATGTGTTCCATGTTTCTATGCTCCGGAAGTATAGATCTGATCCTTCGCATGTGATGCCTGTTGAGGATGTGGTTTTGAATCCGGATTTGACCTATGATGAGGAACCGGTGAAGGTTCTGGATTCAGATAGTAAGGTTCTTCGTGGCAAGACCATTGAGTTGGTAAAGGTGCTGTGGAAGCATCGCGGTGTTGAGGAAGCCACGTGGGAGCGGAAGGAAGACGTGCTGAAGCAGTTTCCTTATCTCTTTCCTTCAGGTAAATTTCGAGGACGAAATTTCTTAAGGGGGGGAGAGTTGTAACGCCCCGGTTTTGGGCTTAGAAGTTTTGAGCGTTGACCGGTTTGGTCAAAGTGCTGTTCGAATCGTAAGTGGCTAATTTAGGAAAACCTAGTTCGGGTTGCATTAAAAATATGGAAAAATGTTCTAAAATCATCTTTTAATGTATATTGATGAACTGTGAAAACAATTTTGGAAAATGAGTTTTGGAAGGTTGACATTTTGGCTAGTGACCAAAATGTAATTTTCGCAAGTTTGGTGGCTGTTTTAAAAAGGATTGAAACTTTGAATCTTTAAGGAGCTATTTGCCCAAAATTGAATTCTCCAGATTTTTCTAAGATATTTTAATCCTAAAATCTGATTTTAAAGATATCAAAGTGGAGGGAAGTTTCATTTTCACTATTTTCTCAACTAACTTCCTATTTTCTCTTCTCCTTTTCTCTCCAACCAAACATCACCATTTCCAGAGATTCTAATCTGATTTCCTCACCTAAATTCTTCCTTTCAACTTTCATTTGATTGCAAATCAACATATCTTCAAAACCTACTCATTTGCTATAAGTTTCAACAAGGTTTTCATTCCAAAAAGTGGAGAAATCACAAGTTTGGAGGTATGAACGATTCTCCTCTGAACTTTAAGTTCTTTAATGAAATTCCTAAAGTTTTCAATCCTAAATATATGTTTAATTAAAGGTTTGTAAGTTGATTTAAGAATCTTGGCTAATTGAGCAAGATTTTGATGATTTCAATTGATTTTCGTTTGATCTGTTAAATCTGGGTTTTGAGAAGTGTTTTTGATGTTATTTGATCATTAAATTGATATGGAAGTGAGTCTTGATTGATGCAATCCCGGATAGGTTAAGATTCCTAAGTGTAGCTTGTGTTTTAAGGTTGTTTTTGTGGTGATCTTGTGGATCTGTTGTTGCTGGAGGTATAAGGATGTTTGTAGGTTGTTTTTAGGTGTTGTTTGATGTTAATAGAAGTGAGGTTTTGCTGGTTTATGGCTGGGTTATGTTTAGAAGTGGTTTTGATGCATTTTCGGTTGTGTTTGGTGGCCGAAAATGGAGGATGGATGAGAGCAGCGAGTTTGAGTGCTTTCGTTGAGGTAATTGATGCATGATGATGCATTAATTTACTGCTTTGATGTGTTGAAGCAGGGGAAGCATCTTTGGATCCAAGAATCGTTGATCCGGAAGCTTGAATTCGTGCTTCGGCAAGAGGCGAAGTGGAATCGGTGAGTGAAATTGGGTTTTCGGCTTTGAAACCAATGTCTTGGGAGCTTAGTCTAAGTCTAAACAACTTTGCTAAGCTCGAGTGTAAGTTTTCGGATTTTCTCTTTAGTGGTGGCCATGGTTTTGATGTATTGCAAAATGATGATTTGCATGTTTTACATACTGTTTTGGAAGCATGTTTTAGCATGGTATTTGCTGTTGTTGTAAGCCATATGTTGAAGGTAGCTCTAGGTAGGAGTGCCTTGCTTTTATACTTTGAAATGATGTGGTTTTATGCTTTAAAATGCATGATGAATATGGCTTGGTTTTATGCTTAAAAACAGTGATGTAGATGATGAAAATGATGTATATTGGCAAGTGATGTTTTGAAAATGTTAAGGTCACTAAGGTGGTTAAAAGTCCTTGAGTGAGCCTTGTTACTTATGAACATCAAGGTGGTTAAAAGTCCTTGGATGGTTCATGTTGCGGACACTAAGGTGTTTAAAAGTCCTTAGGTGATCCTTTCTATGGTGTTTAAAAGTCCATAGGCCAAGGTGTTTAAAAGTCCTTGGGATCAAGGTGTTTAAAAGTCCTTGATGTGTTTCATTCATGGTGTTTAAAAGTCCATGGCCAAGGTGTTTAAAAGTCCTTGGGATCAAGGTGTTTAAAAGTCCTTGATGGGTTACTTCTATGGTGTTTAAAAGTCCATAGGCCAAGGTGTTTAAAAGTCCTTGGGGCCAAGGTGTTTAAAAGTCCTTGGGAAGTTGATGAACTTGTTTTAATAAATGGAAATGTATCACTTGAGCCAATATGACATGTTGAGAATATTGAGAAGCATGAGATGCTTGTTTTAATGTTTATGTTTAAGCATGAGATTGCTTGTTAAGAATGCTTTTGAGCATGTGAAAATGGTTGATTTAAAGCATGTTTTGTAAATGTTTTGAATTGCATTATTGAATGGTTTTTAAGAGCTTTCCTCACTAAGCCTTTGCTTACGCTCTCTTCGTTTTCTGAATTTAATAATGCAGAGCATTAGAGTAACTTGAGGGCAGCAAAGTGGGTCAAGCAATCAAGTTCAAGTGAAGCTCAATGTATGGAAGGTTTTGTTAAACATTTAGCTTTTGTGTGATTTGGCAATGGGGGACCAATGTATGTGTTTTGGGAGGTGTTTGAGACTCCCTAAGCTTGTTAAATGTTGATGTGGTTGCTGGTTTTTGGATTGAAACCTTATATGCTTGTTTTGGAATTTTGGTGTTGAATAGCTAGCTTGTGTAGGAAGTATGCCTATAGAATTGGGGCTTTTTGCATATGGTGTTAAGTGAATGAATTGTAGTTGCTAATAGGTTGTTTTTATGCTTATTTGCATGCTGGCAAAGTTTGGTGATGATTGGAGCATGATTGGTTGTGTAATTGCATGTTTAAGGTTGAATTTTGAAGCATTCTGGTGCAGGCGTTTCGGAACTGGGTGCCCCGTTTCGAAACGGGTGCCTTGCATGAACCCAGGAGTCCGAAACGGGGAGGGCTGTTTCGGAACGAGTAAGCCTCTGCCAGACCCCCGTTTCGAAACGGGCTATGCCTGTTTCGGAACTGCCCCGCGTTTCGGAACGGGCTGTCCCCCGTTTCGGAACGGTTGACCGTTGGGGACTGACATTGGCGGTTATGTGTTTTGAAATGTTTGCGTTTTGGTCCTGAATCTTGTATGTGCAATTGCATGAGCTGTGGATGTCCTTTTGAGCTGAAATTTCACAGAGAAGTATGTAATCTGACTAATTACAGGATGGTAACTTTAATTTGGACTAAGTCCTCTAATTTATCAGAAATTACAATTTGGTCCCTAAAGTTGTAATTTGTTCAATTGGGTCCCTGTTTGATCTCTGATGTTTGTGATCTTTTAGTATGTTGGTTGTATGGTCACACATAGGTGTAATGTGCATCTAGACAAGATTAAAAAGAAAAAAAAAGGGTCGTTAATCAAGGTTGACTTTCGGGTTGACTTTGGTTTTCCCCGTGTGACTTTCTTAATTCGGGTCAACCGTCTAGGCCGGGTTAAGGGGGTTACACGTTATGGGTTGGTAACGGATGTGATAACTTTCATGCTTGCGGCTGACTACACAGATTTCGATGTCTTGGTCAATAGAGCCAAGGACATTGAGTCAAATCTTTGGTTGTCTAGCCGTGCGGGTGGATCTAGCTCTGGGAAGAGAGCGACTGAACGCGATTATGGTAGAGATCACAACAAGAGGCATAAGGATCGGAGGCCACAGTTTGATGCTAGGCATGGAGGTGGTAATCCTGGTAGGGGTCAGCAAGGACCTAATGTTGTTCAGAGGACTCTTGAGTGTAACCGTTGTGGTAGACGGCATGGTGGCGAGTGTTGGGGTAACCTTGGTACATGTTGGAATTGTGGAAACCGTGGGCATTTGAAGAAGGATTGTCCTCAGCCTTTGAAGGAGGGACAGGCTCCGGTGAGAGCAACTGAGCCACAGAGAGGTC